>OW569404.1:7929229-17929229 GCA_937654795.1 Cistogaster globosa
ATGACATAAGCCATTTTGTTTTATTAGAAGGTAGTACAGTCTTAACCATGGACAGGTACACATTGCAACAACGCGTTTACATCATTCAAAGTTATTATGAAAATGGGCGTTCTTTGAAAAATACCCATCGCAAAATTTGCGATTTTTTGGTGTAGATAATCGGCCAAATCAATCTTCAATTCAAAGATTAGTGAACAAATTCGAAGAAACTGGTTGTGTTACTGATAAACTAAAAAGTGGAAGACCAAAAACTAAGCGCACAAATGAAAATATTGCTGCTGTTGGTGAAAGTGTTGAAAATGAACTGACAACATCAATTTCGCGTCGTTCGCAAGAATTGGGCATATCTTATGGCTCCTTATGGAGGATTTTGCATAGAGATTTGCATTTACATGCTTATAAAATTCAATTAACCCAGGAATTGAAAGAAAGAGACCATTTACAACGTCGTAATTTCGCTAGTTTGATTATTGAACAACGAACAACAGATCCATTGTTTTCAAGCAAAATTTTGTTTAGTGACAAGGCTCATTTCAGAATGGATGGATTCGTCAATAAGCAAAATTGTCGTATCTGGGGTGATAAAAATCCTCGTGTTATTCACTAAGAATCTCTACACCCACAAAAAGTTACTGTTTGATGTGCATTTTGGGCAAATGGAATCATTGGGCCATTTTTCTTCAAAGATGATGCTGGAAATGCTGTTACTGTGAATGCTGAGCGAACCAATCAATGTTGAGAGACTTTTTATGGACACAGTTGAATCATATTGATGTGCCTGACGTCTATTTCCAGCAAGACAGTGCTACATGTCACACAACTCGAGAAAACATTACGCTTTTGCGATCAAAATTTTTTCAACGTGTAATTTCACGAAATGCAGATTTCAATTGGCCTCCAAGGTCATGTGATGTAACACCATTAGATTTTTTTTTGGTTTTTTTGAAATGTCGAGTGTATGCTAACAAGCCATAAACAATTAATGATATAAAGAACAACATTTAAGTTGCATAAAATGTCATCGGCTCTTAATAGGTTAACCATTTTTTTTTAAATTTTCGTATTTCTGAAAAATCTCTTTAAAAGCTTTAAAATGAAACCCATATTGATGTCTTAAAAAATATCGTTCTTTAATGTGAAAAGTTCAGAGGCCCAAGATCGATATTGCTGATATATAACAGCTAAGTTTTCAAAACTATATCTAATCGATTTGCGTATTTAAATTTTTTGTAGCTTATTAATTGCCTTGTCAAAGTTGATTTGAAGCTAGACATCGTCTAAACGACTTCGCTTTGCATAAGAATTTAGAATAAATATATTCTTAATGGTTTCGCAAATGGTTATTGTAGAAATTACAAATGGAATGAGAAACTTTGATATACCATTTTTCCACTCGAAGTGAGGGGTATAAAAAAGCAAAATGTGTAAAATAAACAAGGTTAAATAGTCTAAAGCTAAATATTCTAGAGATTATTGTGATCATTCTAAGTTTTCGAAGTGGGCAACAGTGTTTACAAAGAAAAGATGGCAACTTTAGGTAGCTTAACCATTCTGCATCCCTTGGATGTGTGCAATATTTCATGTTCAACATAGGAATTTTATTTGTTTCATTGTTTTTTTTTAGTAGAATACTCGTACAAGAAATAAAAACTAAAATAAATAAGCCTTTCCTGAGCAATGACTAAAAAAGTATATACATACACAGAATAAAATTAAATCTGAAATTCAGCATTTTTTTTAGGAATTCGTTTGACAATTTGTACACAATGTGACCAGGTGCTTTTTGTAAATAAAATTTTAACAACAATCACATTTAGTGGAATACTTATTTGAGTTCCTTCCATGCTGACAAAAGAAACACCGCTGTCGTTTATTTAGGCAATTGTGAATTTGTATTATTTTATTTAGAACATTTCGGGGCACCTGTGCGATCATTTTGTTCCTGAATATTTTTAACAAGATTTTTTGCTGATGGTCCATGTGGAAAAACCTTTTTTCGCAAAATATGCTATTTTATTATCTGGTCAGCCAGCTCTACTAGATAAAGCCTGCGTCTTAAATTTTTATTGGAATTCCAGGAAGGATTCTCATCAGTCCATGTAATGTAAGAGTTATATGCTGACACATCTATCATACTTGAAAAAAAGGCAACAGGCCATCGCTTAGTCATACGCTTACATGTGCAATTAGCAACTAGTTGGTCAATCGTATCAACTCCAGCTTTCGTATGATTGTAGTGGTGTATTATTTCAGTTTTTTTTTTTTTTTGTTATCATCTCGTACATCGGCTGAATGATGAACAGAGCTTAAGAAAGGAACGTATTTATTTTTCTTTGGAACATAGGATGCTAATTTGATTTCATTGGAAAAAAATCAAAGTGCAATACGGGATTTTTTTATATATTGAATTTTTTATGGCAAAAAAGTTTTATTTTTACGGATAGTGCCAATGTAATGTAATATTCCGACTTTATAATTGAATGGCAAGATTACATGTTGTAAAGAAAATATCACATGTAATTGTGCATCCCTTTGGCAGAGGGTCGGATAATGTTAGCACTCCTCTTTCATCTAAATATTAAGTATAGAAATAAAAAAATTCAAAACGAAGTACAAAATTCTCACCTTGATTTTTTTCTGGCTGTGTATTTCTTGATCTGCTGTATACACCTCCATATTCCAGGCATATTTGGTTGCGCAAAGTGCCGAAATTTATATGCCATATCTGGCGGGATTTGAGGTAATATTTCGCCTGAACCTGCACCGACCTCAAAATATAACCAATTGTTCGTCTACAGTAAAATTTTGATCTGGATTATAAAAAGAGCAGATTACTCCACTTGACCCAAACGTTTCTTATAGGTACTAGCTTGTCACGAAGTCTTCTTTCTTCTCTACCTTCAGAGCTGTCAAACCGAAGACACTTGATATGCTCGCAAATCACTTAAGACTCATTGTTGCTCGAAAAATAGGACAAACGTTCTAGCATCATCATAGATTTATTTATATGCAGCACGGGAAACCACCGAATTGCAATTTGAATAAAATCTAGTGTTTAAAAGTTTCTATGCATTAAAAGATCATTATAAAACAAATTTCAAGAGATACCTTTACCCTTGAATAGGATCAAAGATGGTAAAGAGGAATTAGACTTGCAATATCGCTTGCTGGGTCATATTGACCCAAAGGATATCAAGTGTTTCTAAATCGGGTTTTGAAAGGTGGAGGGAGAGGGAAAAAATTAAATTTTATTATTTTCTTTTAAAATTATAATTTTTGTCCCTACAATGGATAAATTCTAGTTAAAAATTTATATCTTTTAATATGAGGAAAAAAGTTTGCGTCTGAAAACCAAGGTTGGTTCAAATTGATCCAAGGAGTGCAGAAAGGTTAAGCAAAAAGCGGATTGAATTATCTGCTGCCTACAATATACTTTCAATGATTGAAGATATATTAAATTTGTCTGATATGTACTTTTATCACAAAACCCTAACGTCTCACCAGCTCACTGCAGCACGAAAGTCATTCATGAGATGTTAACAAATATGACTTCTTTTTAAGAAAATTAAAAAATTTTTATAAAATAATATTTCTTAAGTTTTTTCTTAAATATTATTAACATTTTAAAAAGCTCTATGGAAAAAAATTTTTAGCTGTTCAAGCTTGCTCTGTGAAGTATTCAAATTTTTCATTTAATATTTTGTCTTTTAGGAGCTTTTAAAATCTTTACAGAAAACGTTAAATACTTGAAGGCAGCAAACATTATTTTGCTTCTTTATTTAACGCTACGTTTTTTTAAATTTCTATAATATTTAATATTTCTTTATTTCGACTTGCTCGTATCATATTAATAAGAAAGCAAACGAACAGCCCTTCAACTTTAACTCTTTTTAGTTGATTCAACAAAGGAAAAACTTTTAACACTTTACTCTACTTGAATCCACCATATTCAAGTGCATCTTGAAATTAGTTTTTATTTAAAAAAAATAACTGTTAATGACAAGTTGAAGATTAATAAAGAAAATTTTGTATTTCTTTAACAAAAACTAGAAAAAAAAAGAAAAAAAAGTATGAAAACAACAATTGCAACAAAAAAGAGAAACTGCAGCTAAAAATGTGGGCTTGAATTACAGACAACAAAAGTTAAAGATTCGAAAGTTTAAAGCGCACAAGAAGGTTGAAAAATTTCAAAGAGATTTTCATGATAGAGAAAATATCATTGCTGGTCATGTTTTAATTTATAAAAATATTAAAGTTTTAAGGCTAGTGCCACCATTATTTATTTATGATTTTAGTACAGTGCTGTGATTTATACCAGTGCAACAAAATCTCAAATACATATATCAAAAATAAATATCGTATTAATAGCAACTGGAATATGAACTCAGGCTATTAAAGTTTTCATATGCTTAGCTAACGTCTGTGCTATAGCACTCTCTGACGGATCGTTATGGCACCCCTTGAAGTTCTCTTCTTTTTAACATTCGATTGTATTTTTCCTTCTAACATTTTAAATAAACTTTAAAATTATGATGAACAATCTTTACGTTGCTTTAATCAACTTTTCGTTTCTACATTTAGGTAGCGTTTCATTCCAGTCATCGTCTCTTGTTATATTTTCTTTAAACAACACAAACTTACGCACTTGAAAAATTCAGTTTAGTGGAAAAGACAAAAGCTAACATTATCTGTAGAAACAATAGAAGAGGTCATAACATGCAGCCTCAACAAAAACTTAAAAACACTTCTTGGACTGAAAAACAAGAGTATTTAAGACAACCCTTTTCAAAGTATGTGTAAAAAAGCTGGGAAGATCTTAAGAAACTAACAATTTTATGTTTATGACATTTAAAAACGTTTATAGTTTCGTTATTTGCTTTTGTCTAAATGAAGACAAAGGAATCTCTAGTAGAAATGAAAAGAAAGAGACAAATATAAAATATTTTATTCATTACAAAGTTACTTGCAGTTTTAAATTCCAATCGAAAATTACTCTAAACAAAATTAATAAAAAATTATTATTTCACGAAAACGTTGGAATTATTGGTATAGTAACCAAAAATATAATAAATAAAAATTCTTAAATGCCTAAAAAGTTACATAGTAACCAGGTTTAATTATAGAAAATTTAAATTTGAAAAAATCAATTTGATTCGCACAAAAATGGCAAACAACAAAAAAGGAAACAATTAAAATTAATAATTTCTTAAGGAGATTAAAAAAGAACAATATTTCACAAAAGAAAGAATATCATGAGAATAATATAAAACTAATTCGAGAATTAAAAATTAACTATTTGTGTTATCAAAAAAATGAAGTCTTCAAAATTACACTTAAATAACAAAAAATCTCTAAAATTATTAAACACAATTTTTTCCGCTTTTAATAATTTTAAACTTAATTGCAAAAAATAAAACATATTATTAATAAAAACAACAACAGTTTATTTAACAACATATTTATTACTTTATATTTACCTAAATTAACGATGCACAGTGGGGCATTTTGTTAAAAAAAATTGAAATATTTATATACTTTCTAAATAGGTAGAACGACTGTATTTAAAGCAATGAGTAATAAAAAAAAACTAACTTTCTTATTTTTCATACACACGTCGAATGCTACTTTAAAATATTTTGGCGCCAGTGTTCTAAGCCGAATAACGTCCTCATTTTCCACTTCAACAAGATTACAACTTTACGATAGCCGTGAGAAATTACAAAATTAATTCAATTTTTTTTATCAAAATTCCCCACTGTACGATGTATAATATATAGAACAGCCAGCGACAGCCCTTTTTCGATTTTTGCTTAGTTCAATTTTCTTTCTTGTTAATTTTTTAAAATATTTTCGATTGCAACAACTTTATTTTTAAAACGATTCCGCTGCAATCTCAAACGTTTTTTCATTTTATAATACAACAGAGACTTGAACGGAAGATCGAATATAAAAAAATAAATAATTTCGACCAGACTTAAAAGTGAACAGCCAATACATAAACTAGCCAAACCGCCAAAACTTGCTAAAATTATAAAAATTAAATCAAAATTAAAAAAAAAAAAAATAAAAACAATTTCTTGTTCAAATTTTACCTATCAAATCCATCCAGGTATAAAGTACAGTGGTTAAAAATACCATGGTATATTCCTTTTGAAAGGATACATCTAAATCAATATAACTATTATTATTATTGTAGACCACTTCCTCAGTATTCATATGAGCTGTAATAACTTTTGTTGCATAATTTAACGATTTGCAACTGTACAAGCACGTACAGTTCGTCATATTGTTATGAAGATAATTTTTGTTTATTTCTTTCAGAACTTGAAATTTATCTAAAATTTTTATTTTAATTAAATAAAGATTAAAAAGTTTTTTTCTCTTGTTTTTAATGTCTCACTTACTGTTGTGATAAAATAAACAAGGATAGTCCACGAGTTTGCAGGGTCTGTAAGGACCTGATGGATAAAATAATGTAAAAGTACAGTTGCAATATTTTATTAAATATTCCTGTTGGCATTGCGAACGGCAATTTTCAAACATGTAAGGATGATC
Organism: Cistogaster globosa; assembly: GCA_937654795.1. Classification (NCBI taxonomy): domain Eukaryota; kingdom Metazoa; phylum Arthropoda; class Insecta; order Diptera; family Tachinidae; genus Cistogaster; species Cistogaster globosa. Next base: position 7,935,785 of record OW569404.1, read on the forward strand.
GGGTAGCGTCTTATAATATTCATCATTTAATTCATCCTGCAGGGAAAAAGGAGACAAAGAATTAAAAAAAAAAAATAAAATATTAAACAAAAAGCTGTGTAGGATCTTAAATAAACACATTTCATAATGCACAGTGGGTTCAAAACGAATTATTTTGGACAAAATTCGATATATCATGAAACTCATAAAAAAGCTTAATGAAGTTTTACGGAGCAAAGCACAGGTGTTTTCCAGAGAACCTGTAAACGATCGGCCTACAGTGCAGTGGGGCTTTTTTACGCCATAAAATTTTGGTACTTCGGCTATATAGTTTTTAAAAAATGTCATTACAAGTTTTTTTAACTCAAATGTATAAAATTTAGTTCAAGCTTGAAAATATCTATAAAAAATATGTGAAAATTCGGATACTATTTTTAGTTTGTTTTGTTTTTTGGTTAATTTTGGCCGACCTTAACATAGTATTTTGGCGTAATACACTATATAATGAACGAATTATTTCTTTAAGAAATTTGTTTATGTTGATAGCACTATTCGTCAACAAGTTACAAGCCTCTGAATTGAAAAAAGGTAAAAAATATCGTTTTTTTTTTTAAGATTTTCCCCCAAAAAAAATTTTTTTTTTTTGCTTTTGTAATTTAAATTTACTTTGGCACTAGCAAAGTTTTTTTTTTAATCAACCTATATCAAATGCAGATAAAAAGAATCTTAGGTCAAAAGTCATCAAGGTTCTCCCTCTAACCCTATCTAAATAATTTTAAAACAAAATTTAAAAATTAATGTAAAATTATTCGCAGCGCGAAGCACCGTTTAAAAAACGTAAACGGACTTTTAATGTCAGCTACATTCTCCACAAAGTACATGACAGCCCTGTGACTAGTTAACGAAGGTAGCCTCTCTGGTTAAAAAAAAGAAACAATTTTGTAAAACATTTTTCCCTATGTGTTAAAATAAAAACAATTTTCATTTTATTAAATTATTTTAGTAAAAAGTTTTTTTATCTATATGATTATAGAATCTTGTATTAATATCTTGATGCGTTTTGATTTTGTGCCAATTTGAATTTCATATTTTATTTTTCAAAAAAAGCCCTTCACATGGTTTTTCATCTAAAAATGGAGCGCAAAAAAGCTGTTATAATATTATTAATCTGGAAGTCAAAAACTTTATTTTGATACAACTTGCATGTAAACTAAGCAAATATTTAAGCTAAAGGAGCTTCCTAAGCCTGGCCTCCTCATGATTTTTTTCTCATTTTATGTGCAAAAACTAAAAAAAACATTTTGTGTCAAACTGAAAGAAAAAACAAAGTATGAAATTCGTTTGCTAAAATAAACCTATCTTAAAAGGCCTAAGCCTCCCTGAGGACAAATTTAGTAAAATTAAAATTTTAATATATGAGACAATTTATTTGTCCTCGGACTATACTCCTCTAATTCCCTAAAAACGTTAATGATGAAATCTATACATTAAAATCCTTGCAGTGTGAGAGTGATTGGTACACGAAAGAATCCACGCCATCGCTCACCCCTTCTGTAAATTTCATAGACTGCATAAATTTCTAGTCTCAGCTTATTGCGGTTCAAGAAATTATTACAGAACACGCAAAAAGCACGTTACTTTCAAGATACCCTTTATTTTATTTTTTTATTATTTTTATTTATTTATTTATTTATTTTTTTTTAAAGCAGTACATTCTCTATACATATTTAAAGCTTCTGCCTATATCGGGGCTTAAAAGCTAATGCCATATTTTTCAAACAGGCGCCCTTTTGGAAATACCCTTTAATTTCTAATTTTATTGTGTACAACTTATTTTGACTGTGGAAATGTTTATAAACACTTTCTGTGAATTTAAAACGTCTGCCAACAATGATTGCTATATTATTAAAAATCACGTCAATATTGGGATACCCTATAATTTAAAATTTTATTTTTTCTACTTGTTCACTGTGCAAATTTTTACGGCCCCACCTACTAAAATAAAAAAAACACAATTTTTATGAATATCACGACACTTTTGGAACACCCTTTAATTTTAAGTATTTGTATTTAGTATAGTGGCCTTAGTAACATACCTTCTGAGAAAGTGTTAAAAGTACACCTTTAAGGGTTCTAGAGATAGAGGGCTGTGACCAACGGACCGACGGACACACACTATAGCGAAAGCAATAGGGTGGCGTTTTTACACTTTGTGAACGGAACTTAAGAAAAAATCTTCTTACCTGAAATAAACATTGTCTCACTTTTGATGAAATAATACGTGTATAATCACTGTGAGTATTCAAAATGCCTTTTATAGAAATCGAAGTCCGCGTATATGCATCAATTTCAATGGGATTAGTAAACCAGACATTAGGTTCCGCCAGCATCAGCTGAATAATAGAAAAACAAATTATAAAAAACCCGACAGAAAATTTAAAAATAAGAAAAAATTTATGTAAATAAGTCATCGGCTCTTAATGGGTTAAAGGTTTTTTTTAATTTTAAAAGCTTTTAGATTTTGCTCATATTGATATCTTGGGAACAAATGTTCACCATGCACTCACACTTTTCTATGAGAAGTTCAGAGGCCCTTAATTTGGAAAATATGGGCGAGCGCCAATTTCTACACTAATTATTTTCCTTTATTTTTAATTCTCTATCGCCTCATATATTTTTTATTTTTTTTTTATTGGAGTTACTTCATTGTTCCAAATGATATGCAAAGTTTAAAGACAGACGTGGTATTTTGCCCGCTGCCTCAAAGGACATAAACCGATCCTTTTGATTTTTAGTAGCTAACTATGGCGAGTTGACAGGCGGACATCGTTCAATCAACTTCGCTATGCATAAGAACTCAAAAAATATAAACTTAATGGAATCGAAAATGGATGTTGTAGAAAATACAAATGGAATGACAAACTTTTCATTTCCACCTGTGGTGAAGTGTATAAAAATCCTACAACACTAGACGCGGTACTCACCAAAATTCCATTTTCATTCTTTAGAGTGGGTGAATAGTTATGTTGTTGCCTTAAATGAATTCTTACTTTCAAGCCATTATAAAAGCCTTGATCCTTGGTACGCCAAGGCCAAAATGAATCTAATCTTTGCTTTTCTAAGCCCTCTGGAGATTCGATTGTGTTGAACGCCAAACAGGTTCCCAATTGAGAATTGCGCAAAAAGAATATTTCACAACAATTATAATCATCATCAACCCACTGACAAATGGACAAAACTTCATGACACTTCCAAGCCATAAATTCCGATACCAAATGAAAGTTGATATAGTTTAGTTCTTGCAGCAAATGGGTTGATATTTTTGTGAGATTTTCGAATTTATTAAATTGTCCATAAGCCAGTGTGTCATAGGACTGGACAACTTCCAAGAAAAGATTTTCATATTTTGGGTTTAATTGATGTTCAGCTTTTAGAAACATTTGCTTGGCCATGTTGAAGCGTTGCCAGTTAAAGCGGTTTTTTAGGCAAATGGTTATTTCGGGAAAAGGAATACGAAAGACAGGATAACGGGTGGAAGAGACTACCGTTACCAAGGGTTTTGCCTGATAATCATGAGCAACCCGAGAGCTAACGTACAGAAAAACTAAGAAACAAGTGATTACACCAACAATCCATGTAATTCTATGAAAACCAAAATTTACAAAAATCATTCATTAGAAAATTGAAAATAAATTTTCTTCTTATTAATCATCAGCTTTGAAGTTACCTTTTGTATAGACTTAAATTTTTGTCAAATATTCTATTAAGTCCATGCATGCTTAAATTGCTAACAAATTCTTCTAAAATATCTTTAAAATACTGAAAATATCCTTGATTACATTCTTTAGTTATTTTGGGTGTAATTGGCTTCTTCACACTTTTCGGTGCAAAACTTTGTAACTTAAAATTTGATTTTTTTCTTAAATAATTAAAGTCTTCTTGTACTAACATGTCCACAGCCCAGTTGTGATCTCTACTAACTAAACAATTCAACTACCAAAAACTGCTACAAACAGTTTCATTTTATATGATGGCAATGAATAGTTTAACAATAAATTATTGAAATTTTATTAAGTGCATAATTAAATTTATATTTGACAATCATTTGTCAATTTTTATGTTCAACAAACATTAGGTGGCGAATTCATGGTCAGATTGTCTGTTGGCAACAAAAAAATCAAATTTATTTTTACTCTACAATACCACGATATGAAAATGGACAAGTATTTTTTTGAGGTAGATTTTTTTTAAATACTCGAAGAGGGCAACTTTTTATGAAGAGAAATAGATTTTTAAAAAATATGCAATTTAAAAAAAAAAAAACACTTTTTTTAGAAAAAAGGGCACTTATTAAAAATAAACATCTTTTTCTTCATTTTCAAAAATAAATGAGCAAATTTTTTAACAATTAAATGCACATTTTTAAGAAACAAGTCAACATTTTTAGTAAAAAGTGCAATTAAAAAATAAATTAAATTAAATAAAACAATAATAACTTTCATGTAAGATTACTTTAAAAGAAATTGAAAGCTTTTAAGCAAAATTTGCAATTTTAAGGGAATAAGTGTCACTTATGTGACAATATGTGACTTTTGTCATTGTAATAATAAAAATTATTTATTTCAAAATAGAATAAAATATGGATAAACAAGATTTCGTTAAACAAATAATTTTTGTAAATTATAAGAGCTTAACAGTGACTAAAAATTTTTTGGGACAAAGATTACGTTTTGGAATAGAAGTGATTTTTGTTTTTAAATATATGGATTTTATGTGAATTTTTGGTGACTTTTTCTACCGTTACAGAAGTTCTTTTTAAGGTCGCAAAAAACCGTTTTGTGACAAAGGTCACAATTTATAGAAACAAATTGACTTATTTGGAAAAAAGTGACTTTTTTGAAATAAAAAAAATATTATTTAAAATAATAGAATTTTTTTGAAAAAGTGATAACTTGGTAAACAAAATTTAAAAAAAAAATAAAAAATTAAAAGTTGAAAAAAAATTCTTGCGACAAAAGTGACTTATTGCATTAAAAGAGTCTTTTTTTTTCAAAAAAGTTGTTTATTACGACAAACGTAAATTATTGGCAAATAACTTGAATAATAGTTGCAAAAAAGTCATATTGTAAAAAAGTGAAGTTTTGTAGAAAAAAGATAATTCACAGCGATAAAAATACATTTTTACTAAAAAGGTGATTTTTTCCATAAAGTGACTTATTTTCACAAAAAATATTCTCAGTTGCAAAACTGACTTATAGACAAAAAAAAAGCAAATACTTTATAAGAAAATTGAAAATATAGACATGTTCTCAGTAATGTCACTTAAAATTGCAAAATATATTTTTTGTGAAAAAAGTGCACTTTTAGAAAAAAGGTGAATAAAAGTAAAAAAAGTAACTTTTTGTGAAGCAAATTAAAGTCATTATAGAAAAAATTGATTATTTCAATAATGTGACTTGTAGTCACATATTCTGCAAAAGTGATGTTTTGTTGAAAAAGATGCCTCCTTGCGATGAAAGTAAATTTTTACTAAAAATTTCGATAAATATAATTATTTAAAAAAGTGGCTTATTTTTATGAAAATGATGTCACAAAAATTCTTATTGCCAGAAAAGCCACTTAATATAAAAATTCGCAACAAAAAATAACTCTTGTGACAAAAGTGTGTTTTTAGAAAAATAAAAGTGAATAACAATATTAAAAGTGACTTATAGGAAACATGTTGAAGTGGTTATTTAACAAAAAAGTGATTATTTAAAAAATGTGACTTATAGTCACAAAAAAAATATCTTATGTCTTTTTGCAACGAAGTTTATTGCTTTTTAAAAAGAAGTGCGTTATTGTCACAAGTATTAGATTGTCACAAAAGTATAACTTATTTTGTCACAAAAGTATTTTTTAGCACAATAAATTTCAATTTTTGTAAAATTAGTGACATAAGTGACCCAAAATGCTTTTTGTGGAAACAATGACTTATTGTGATATAAGTGATTCTTTAAGTGACTTTTTGTTGAATGAAAGAGACATGTTGTGATGAAAATCGCTTTTTGTAAAAAATAAAAATTCATTGTGACAAAGGCGTTCTTTAAACATAAAAGTGACTTTTGTACCATATTTTTTGTGAAAAAAAGATCAGTTTTAGTAAAAAGAAAGATGTCTTGTAAAATTAATTTTCTTTTTGAAAATGAATTAAGAAAAAAATATTTTATGATTTCAAAAATTTTGTTTGTATTCAAATGTGTTCCTACTTTTAAAGTCTCTTATGTTCGGTTAATTCTCTACATCATGTAAATTTCTCATGACAATGTCTAAATATTAAGTGACACCAATTAATATTACGCGTGGCTATAAAAAATATTTTCTTAAATAGCACTCACAACAGTCAAAAAATTTTCCTACCATCTCCTATTTTGATTTTAATTCGTACAACTTACTGATTCTCCAGAGACTTGTTAACAATTTTAGAAACACTTAATAACGCACTGTATTCGGTGACAATATTTGTTTTCACATTAAGTTTCAAATATTTGCCAAAATAATTAAGAAAAAAGTAAACGATACAAAGGTACTTAAATACCGTGTGATTTATTTGTTTCATTATTCTTATCTGAACTTTCAACACATAAATTGTAAAAGCTTTAGCATTAAGAAAATACGAGGATAAATATGGCTTGCAATGGTTTCAAACCAGCTCAGCCAGTAGAATTGAGAGAACTTTCTCAAAAATTTCAGTCGAAATATAAAAATTCACAGAGAAAGAAGGTAACAAAATTAACGAAAGAATTTAAGGAAAATGCTAAAATTTTAGCCTTGGAATTTGGCAAAAAATCAACAATTCATTGTATGAATAGGATTTTACAGGAAAATGCTAAAAAATTTGAAAGGTGATTCGTAAAATGGTTTTGAAAACATACTTTTCTCTAGATAGGCATCTTTACAGATTCTTTTGGCTTCTAACATTGGTCTTGGCACTCTTGGGCTGCATATATGTCTGCCTTATACTTTCACAGCGCTTTCGTGCCGGTGTTTTGCAAACCGTGGTACACAGCACTAATAAAGCAGTATTTGAAATACCCTTTCCTGAAGTCACCATTTGCAATGGAAATCATTTAAACTGGCATCGCATCGAAGAAGCCAAGGCACTCTTTTTGCCTCATGAAAATAATACCGAAAAACTACGTCTGTTTGAATTTGTCATCGGTCTGTATGACAATTTGGAATTTGGCGAATTTGATGTTTTTAATGCCCTCCAGGGGCAACCGATTTCACTGGTGAATGATGTAAATTTCAGTTTGGTATTTGATTTTATGACCTGGCGTTGTGAAGAATTTCTAACGGATTGTGTGTGGCGTCAAAGCAAATTAAATTGTTGTGAAATATTTTCGAAAAGTCGAGGTCTTAATGGTTTATGCTGGCATTTTAATACACTATCAACAGAGGAGGGCAGGCGCATGCAATTAATGGATGATAAATATCCTTGGAGAACGGGTAGTGCTGGCATGAGAAGTGGTTTGAATTTGCGTGTAATGTTAAATACTGACAAGCACTATCGTAAAACCAATGACAAGGGCTTGTGGGTGAGCATTTTATTAAATATTTTGTCTTACTAAATTTTAAGAATTTATTTTTTGTTTGTTTAATATGGCAGGTGAGTTTAATGGAGCCTCAAGTTTTTCACAAAGATCCATATTGGGTACCTGGCAACACCGAAACTCTAATAGAAGTGGAGCCAGTTATTTATTTCTATGATGCCGATACGAAAAGTCTGTCATCGTCAATAAGACAATGTATGTTTAATGTAAGTTTTAAGATTTTAAATAGAATCTCTTTTAATTTTTAAGCGACTTAAGTTTATCACAGAAAATGTTTTACGGGATCATGCAGAAAAGATATAGTGGACAAGATACCCCAGTGTTAAGTTGCAAATATCCAAATTAGTGACTACTGTAAGGTCATGATTAAGAACATTTTAGGCCTCTACTTTAAATTAAAATTTGTTCAAAGTTGCCACAAAAATCTAAGAGAATTTTCAAATTTGAGAAAGTGCCAACGCCGAAATAAAAAAAAAGTTAAAATAGTTTTTAAATGGGTGTAATACCGGAAGGTTAATGTACATGATATTTAAATGCCTGCTATGAGATCGTTGTTAAGTCAATTTAAAACTTTCGCATGACAATTAAGGTTGTTCAGGAATATGCCGATCTCTAAAATAGTTTTCAGATTAAAATTAAATTCCAGACTTAAATATTTGAAATTAAAACTGTGTGTGAAGATTTTATTGATTAGATCCACCTCTCATATATTGTTCGTTACTTTAAAAGAAGACACGACTCGGAGAGGTCATATTTTAAATAAATCTGCTGCTTAATTTGGTAGATTTCTTAAATTATGTTGAGTTGAAAGCCATCGGGCGATTATGGCTTCTTTATAAATGTTCTTCAACTTTGGAAAATTAGTTAAATACAACATTTTACCAATTTTCATCGCACTGCCCGTGTGGGTAACTTATGTCATCTTCGTGAAAGGTATCAAAACAAATTTAATTTCGCTCCATTTCTACATTTTTAAACTTGAGCAAAACATATTAGTTAGTTAGTTAGTTAGGAGTGGCAGCCTCTGACGAAGCTCACTTGAGCACTAACGAATGGCCCGTTGTGATACCACAAAGAAGGCGGCATGATTCCCATTACTCAGCCGAGAACCATGAGGATTCACGGATGAACTTCGCTATGTCCCTTATAGAGTGGGATGATAGCTCCGTAAGAGTTCCAAAGAAAGGAGAGCCCAGAATTCTTAGTCTTCTTCGAGCCAGGGATGGGCAGTGGCACAGGAGGTGCAGTACGGTCTCATCCTCATCCTCCGAGCCACAGCTGCGGCAGAAATCATTAAAAGGCAAACCAAGTCTTTCAGCATGCCTACCGATTAGACAGTGTCCAGTAAGTACCGAGACCGTGATACTTATGGATTTTCTGTCCAGTCTGAGCAGCTGCCTGGTCCGCTTTAGGTCCAGTGTAGTCCACAGTTGTCTGGAGACACAGCAAGAACTTTCATCTACCCATAATTTGCGAGCCAAATTTAGATAGTGGTTCTTTATAGCCATTTTCACCGTTGCCAGAGGAATTCCAACGTCTGGTAGCAGGAAGACATTAGGAAGCAATGTGCCCCGTTTAGCGAGATCATCGGCCTCACAGTTACCCTGGATATCCCTGTGACCAGGGACCCAAAACAGGTCAATCTGTGATCGCTCCGATAAAGTGTTCAGTAATGAGCGACAACTCAGGACTAGCTTAGATGTACTATATGCTATATCCGAATAGCATGACCAGAAAGATCGTCCCTGAGCGCTATTTTGGATGTTTTCAGAATGGCCATTACCTCGGCTTAAAAGACGCTACAGTAGTCAGGGAGTCTGAGCGAGAGTCTTAGTCCAAGATGACTGGAGAAAATTCCGCAACCGACTCTGTCGTCCAGTTTCGAGCCATCGGTGTAGATGTCAACAGTACCACCCACGACCACTTCGTTACGGACCCAAGTCTCTCTATTTGGAATATGGATCCGAAACCCGTGGTCCAGAGCGGGAGTAGAAGAGATGTAGTCCACCATTGATGGCAGTAGAACATCCCGATCGATAATCTTAGAGTGCCCTATGTCCAGCCTGAGCCAGCCTGAGAGGGCATTAAGTCTGGCTGCACAGCATTTAGCCTGTTGCAATGCCAGAAGTTTGGTGGGTAACCAGTGGAGAATAGCAAACAGAGCCCTTGTCGAAGTAGTTCGAAGAGCCCAGGTAATCAAAATGGCGGCTGTTCTCTTGACTTTGTCAAGAGCCTTTTGGTTGACCAATCTCTCAAGAGCGGGCCACCAAAACACAGCACCATAGAGAATATTTGGCTCTATAACTGCCTTGTAGAGCCAGGAGATGATTCGAGGCTGAAGGCCCCATCTTGGTCCTAGAGCTCTCTGACAGAGATAGAGCGCACAGGTCGCCTTCCAAGCTCTTTCGGCAATGTTTGCCTTCCATTAAAGTTTGGGGTCAAGTATCACCCCAAGGTATTTCACACTTTTACTTACACCAAGCACAATGCCATTCAGCCTAGGTGCAGTAAAATTCGGGATCTTGTATCTCCGTGTGAAGAGCATAACCTCCGCAAAACATATTAGTTGTCATAATTATGTGGCGCTGGCTGCGGATAGCAATAGTCCGAGTGACGTCTTTTTAAGAGACTTTAAAACAATGATGTCTCCGAATTAATATCAGAAATTTTAGTAGATAAAATGACGCATATCGCCGCAACTTAAATAGAGAATTAAAAAAAGATTCTTAAAAAAATTGCATAGTGTATATCTGGACTTTGCAAAACCCTCATTTTAAACGGCAATTTTTCAAACAAAGTCTTTTATTACTTACATCTGCTGCTCTTACGTAGTTCTTGTCTTGGTGAGCTTAGAGAAAGTTATTGTTAAATCAACACTACCTTAAAATCCTGCTAGAGTTAGCTTCTCCGTATGATTGCATACGCGAAAACTCGACTGGACCTTAAGTAGAATCCAGAAGCAAATAAGAACTAAATTTTAATTGAACTTACTTAATTTAAGATAAGACTAGAATCTATACAAACTTTAACCTCGAGTAGAACTAGGGGCAAATTACGGCCCTCGATATCGATCGAAGTTTTAATAGAATTTAAATGTAAATTTCAATTAATATCGAATGCCATAATTTGCCCTCTGGACTTACAAAGAACTGAAATGAAATTAAGCTAGAACTTTATAAAATGAACTAAATGTAGACCAGCAGTCTTGTTTTCTAATTCTCGTAGATAAATCTAAATCTTTATCGATAAGAAGTTTAAATAAATTACGGAAAAAAGTGCAACAGAATAGCATTCGTAGCTAAAAATAGATAAATAAATTTTTTAGAATTTTTGCGATTTACAGAAAAAGGCTGTAGAACTAAACTAGAACTTATTTCAAATATAATAAATTGTCCTAGAAACGGCAGTGGAAGGAAGGAAAATTAAACTAGAAAGAGAAGTGAAATATTAATGAACTTGCACCGGAATAGATTTGAAATGTGAAATCATCTTGACTCAACAAAAAATTTTAACTGAGACAGATTAGAACTTACCCGTACTAAGAACTGTAATAATAACAAAACAGAATTAATTTTAACGGAATCGGAACTATTTAAAAAATGGAGCTGATCTAAACCTGAAATTTAGTTGAACTTAAAATTAGCCAGAACAGAACTCGAACTAAAACGGAGCAGAAAAACAATCGAACTCGAAAAGAACTCTGACTCAAGTTAACTGCAACTGGACTGAAAGTAAAGAAGAACAAAACTGTAACTGAACAAGAACCATACTGAAGGCACTTAGCATGAACTCAACTACGCCGTACTCAGAACAAAACTGTAATTCAAAATAAACTAGAATTAAATAATAACAAAAACTAAACTAGAACTAGATTCTAAATGGCTTAGAACACAATTGGAACGGGATGGGAATGGAACTTGCTACATGAATAGAATCGATGTGAAAACAATAAGAATCTGATAACATAAATAGAATAAAATAAAACGGATTAGAATAGAAAAGAATAGAAAAGAATAGAATGAAAAGAATAGAATAGAATAGAATAGAATAGAATAGAATAGAATAGAAAAGAATAGAATAGAATAGAATAGAATAGAATAGAATAGAATACAATAGAAAAGGATATAATAGAGTAGTACTTGAACTGAGTAAAAGCTGGTCTGGAACAGCATCAGAAAAAGAACTGCAAATGAACAAAATAAAAACTAAACTAGAATAGCTAGAACTGAAACAGAACTTAAGTAAATTCGTGATTTAAAAAAAACACAAGAACTGAAACTCGAAATTAACTAAGAAAACCTGAACAAAACTTTAGCCGAAATAAATTTGTCTATGATCAAAACTACAACTAAGACTGGAGCAGTTCTTAGCCAGAGCTGACCTCGTTAGGAACCAGAATTAAATTAGACTTAAATAGAACAAGGAGTAGATCAAAAGTTGCTGAAATTTGGTCTAAAATAGATTATTTGTGGATATTTCTGTAGGACGTGCGACTACAAGAAGTAATATGAAAAAATTGAGAACAATTTGTATCACTAGCCGATTTTCTCAAGTCACAGACATGACTAGGTAAAAAGTTTTACAATGAAAAAAGTAATATCTGAAAATGAAGATAAGTGGCCTCCGGTTCTCTGAGTGGATGTGTTAAAGCGATGCAACCTTATCTAACTTTTCTTAGAATTAAATAATACTTTAATAAACCTGACATTAAAAGACAACTGGAATTATTTGAAACAGACATGCAACTTAACCTAAGCTAATTTAGAAAGCAACTAAATGAAAACTGAATGAGAATTGCAAAAATATCTAACTAAATCTATACAAAAGATTTAATAACTTTTTTTATATTTAAATTCTTTCTGTCAACTTAAGGATGAGCGTAAAAATTATGAATTTAAAATCTTGGCCAATTTTACTTACATGATTGAGAACTGTGAGACACAATGTCGTCAAGAATATATACTGAGTTATTGTAACTGTACCATGGACTTGTTATTTCCACAAGGTAAAATATTTGAAACTTTTTAAAAATGTTTCTCTTTAAATAAAGTTTTTATAATTTTTTCCAGCTGGATATAAAACTTGCCAAGTCCAAGACTTATTGTGTTTAGCCAAATACAATGGTAAGTGTCTGTCCAAGTAATTAAAGTTGAAAATTATTATTCCATTTCATAATATTTGCTTTATTGATACTTGAAGATTACTTCCGTTTTATTCATCAACAAGGTGAAGAAGAGTACGTGAGCAGCAAACATAAAGGAATGGTTTGTAAATGTTTTCGCAATTGTTATTCGCTTAATTATATAACGGATGTTAGACCATCATTTTTGCCCTCATATCTACGTGGCAATAAAACGTTCATTGACTTAGATGTGCATTTTCGTTTTGAACAAATGATGGTTTACCGCACTAGTTTTGTATTTGGTTGGGTGGATTTAATGGGTAAAATTATTTTTGGTAAACAAAAAATATTTTATTTTAATAAGTTTTTTTTGTGAATTCTTTTAGTCGCTTTCGGTGGCATTGCTGGTCTATTTTTAGGCTGTTCCCTTATAAGCGCTATGGAGTTGTTGTATTTTGCTTTGGTGGAGTTACCTGTTTTCATATTTAATGAATTCAAATCTAAACCGAAACTGAAAAGTTTTGAAATCCAATATAATAATGAGCTGTCTTCAAAGCAGTTTTGTCGCAAACGCTGTAATTGGGGTGTAAATAATCGTATAAGAGCCGTTCAAAATTTACAAAAATATGATTTATCTTTGTATGAGAATAATTTAAATTACAAATATGATGCTGTAGAGCAGTATTATTTAATTAATAAACAAAATTTATAAATATTACAAGACTTGATGTTGTTTCTGTTTGTGTGTAATGAAGAAAATTGAATTTTTTTACTTTCGCCACTAAAAAGTGTGGTGTATTTATAAGAATAAAAAAATAAAAAAGTTAGCTAACTTGTACTGACCAGGCGGGATGGTTGCATTGGTACAGCTGTCTGCTTCTTTTTACTATAACATCAAAAGCCCAGATTTCAAATCCCATCGGCTCCAATAATATAGATAAAAGTAGATATTTATGAGCATCCTTAGTGTTAAAAAGGCAAATATCTATAACATGGCAGCTCATATATCCCGATATATTATTGTATAGCCAAGTAGATGAGCTAAGTCAAGATTTTGACTCCCATCAGAAAAGAAATAAAAGGCGCATGAATAAAAACAAATTTTCAAACCTGCTGAAGTTTTGGTTATAAAGGGTGATTTTTTAAAAGCTATAGGAAAGTTTTTCAAAAAAAAAAAAAACACATAAAATTCAGAAAAATGCATGAACTCTTTATTTGATTCGATAGTACGGTCCATATAATTTAATGTTTGTAGATTATTTCATGCAAATGATGACCTTGACTGCGCCTCAAATGGTCCATCCGCTCAGTCCAATTTCGGCATGCTCTTTCCAACATTTCGGCCGGATTCTCACGAATAAATGCTTCAATGTTGTCTTCCAATGCGTCAATTGAAACGGGCTTGTCTGTATAGACATGAGCTTTAACATAGCCCCACAAAAAAAGTCTAAAGGGGTTTAATCGCATGATCTATGCGGCCAATTAACCGGTCCCGAACGTGAAATAAAATGTTTACCGAACTCGCCTCTCAATAAGGCGATCGTTGCGTCAAGCAAGTCAAGGTTTTGCATTTTGGACAAAAAAAATTGGATATAATCTCACGGTAGTGCTCACTATTCACAGTTACGTTACGATTCGCATCATCTTTAAAGAAGTACGGTCCAATGATGCCACCAGCCCATAAACCGCACCAAACTGTGACATTTTCTAGATGCATTGGAAGCTCTTGCAATGCTTCTGGCTGATATTAATTCCAAAACCGACAATTCTGCTTATTTACGTACCCATTGAGCCAAAAATGAGCTTCGTCGCTGAACACAATTTTTCGGTAAATGAACTTTCTTAACAGAGCACACATTTTGATAATAAAATTCAATAATTCGCAAGCCTTGTTCGTTTGTAAAACGATTCATGGTTAAATTATAGACCAAACTGAAGATGTTTGACAGTGAAACAAAACACGAAACGTGTGTCAGCTGTTTAAACCAGTGTTGCCAAAAAGATAATAATTAAAAAATCACCCTGTAAAAGGAAAACAATTGTTGTGTAGCAGCGATTTATGGGTTGAGCTTTAACTTCAACTCCCATCAGCTCCACGAATAAGAATAAAAAATATTTATTGTTAAGTAGCAGCGAAACTTAATAAAAAATCTAAATATCAAGAGTTCGAGTGCAGCCGAAACCACAGCGTTTTGTGATCAGTATAGCTGCGCGTTTAAGGGCCTATTTTTTAGACAAGGCATCAAGAGTCTCTCCAAAATCACAGAATGATGTTAAATAGATGGCTGCTTGTTAGAAAGGGATTATGAAAACAAGTCCAGCCTGAGCTGCAAAGCAAAATATGTAAGAAAATGGTAATAATTTTTGTGTCCTACTAGCACTTGCAAACAATAGAGCTCCTGCTTTCAAAAAAGGAAATACTTAACAATAACGTAATTTAAAATGAAAAATATAACCCTTTTTAAAGGGACATACTTTATTTCTTTATCAACCATAATTAAGCTATTTAATGAATACTTTGTCTTAATTAACTCTTACAAACATTTTTCACAACATATTTGTCAAACAAATCACTTTTAATTTTATTAGTTTAACAAATCCCTTTTCCTAAAAAAAAAGAAGTCTTCCTACCCATATCATTTTAAACAATCATATCAGTTTCTTTAATATAATTTTATTTTATTAACAAAATTTATAGAAAGTGAGCTGGAGAAAAAAAGAGAAACTAAAGTAAATTACTGTCAATTTGTCACCTAAACTAAACATTTTTTTTTATTTTTTTACACTTGAAAGATTTTTTACCTCCTCCTTTGAGCAAATTTTCATTTTGTAAATTTTATTTTATTTACTCATTTATTGTTAGCATTTTATTAGTTGCTGTTGTCGTCGGTTCTATTGCCTTTGTTGTTTATTTGTTGTTTTTAGATTGAGTTGTTAAATGATGTCTAGTAAAACTTAATCAAAATTAAGGGTTACTTTACTTGGTCCCTTAAGGCTAACGACTCTAGAGTTGCAGGGGAATTAAGTAAAGAAAAAAACTAAAAATGTTGAGTTATTGGAATCATTACCATTTTAAGTAAACTGTGTGTTTAAATTGTTTTAATGACTCCATTCCAGATAAAAAGTCCTAAAACGCTTATTAATTACGACGTGGTTTAATTTGCGAGGAGGGATCAAAAAGTCTGTAACTTTATTAAGTTTCCTTTTTCCTTTTTACTTTATCTCAAGCTGTTTTGGAGTAAATATTTAATAGAAGAAGAAGAAGTTATAAAAAATGTTCGCTTGAAAAAATTAATAATTCTAGCAAGGCAAACCATAATATTGTTAAGTTTCAGTATTCTTAAATGAAAAAAAGATTATACAAATACCAGCATTTCAAGTTTAATTTCACTATGTTTTGCGGGACTTTATTTGATATGTATTTTTTCTTACCTTGTAGCTCTAGCTAAATTAGTTCTAACAATCTTTTGTTTGCTAAACGTGAGCCTTGCAACTTATGCAGTCGTCAGCATTATAATATTTCGATGAGCCATGAACGACCCCAAGTCTTGTTGAGTAATAACGCGCCTATAACCAACACAGCCATTCAAACCAAAATAAAATGCGGCTATGGTGAGTCTCGAACTCACAAAATCCTGTTTAATTAACCCAGCTATGACAGACACACTGTTGTTACTTAAGTTGTGATTTTACTCACTAACTAACTTTCAGTTAAGCTAGGGATCTGAATAGGTACTTTCACTAATTATTTAACTATTTTTTTTTTTTATTTCTGTTCCACTAAACTTCACTATCTCAGCTGTTATTCTCTGACTAGAACAATTTCCTCTGTTGTTCTCTTATACAGTGGCCTGTATAAACAAAAATTGTTTTTCTTATTTTCTAGTCGAATTAGCGAGAGATTTTAATTCCTTCAACAAAACAACAATTATTTTCATTAATATTCATGGCGCAGATGGGACTTGAACCTATGACTCATGATCCCATGTTGTACAGCAAGCAGACACCCTAAAAATGGTTGCTCAATATGAAATATAATATATCCTTTTATTCCTTTAATAAACACTACATTTGTGAGTGGTGAAAACACTATTTTATTAATATTTTTATTGGCCTGCAGCAAAAACTTCTCTTTGCGTTTAATTTAATGGTTTAAATTAATTCATTGCAATTATAACAAATTCAAATAGTTAGTGCTATTAGTGTCATATAACGGATGGCAGTTGCAAAGAATTTTCAATATATTTTTGCTCACTAAAATAGTTTTCTCAAACCTTAAACTAAATGTTCTTAATATTTTTGTTTTACCTACAGAGAAAAAGAAATGTTCTTGTAGACAAAAACAAAATACTAAAAAAATAAAATAATTTAGCACAAATGTGATTGAATGAGATTAAATTATGATCGAATTTGATTATAATTTGGTAATTTATTATAAAGTTTCTCACTTTAAATCCGTCATCAAAATCTCGAAACTATTAAAAATGATACTTTAACTAATTTTTAATATTGTTACCTTTTATTATTTCTTTGTAGTTTTTTAATTGTAAAAGAAAACTCGCCAACGATCATTTTCTATGGCACTACTTTAACTCAGTTCTTTAAGATTTTTTAACTACACTGAACTTTGCATAATACTACTGCAACGCTGCTGTAGTCATTGAAGTTATCAGGTTGACTACAAAACTGGCCAAGGTTCAAACCCTGCGGCAACCAAGAAATAAAAATATGTTGTTAAAAGGAATATTTACATGAACAGAATTTAAAAATACAGTACGCAGCCTCCTTCTTCGCTACTTTTACATAGCACTCTGCAGGTGCTGTAAAATAATTTAAAAAATGGCTATATTTTCACCACCTGTCTTTTTTCCCCTTTATCCCTTTTGTAAAGAAGGTATCACGATTACACTTATTAAAAAAGCATTGTTGCCTGAAGTGCTACTTCTTTTAAAAAAAAATTCTATTAATTTTTGTAGGCGATTTAAAACGTCTAGATTCTTAAAATACTGGAAGATCTGGCAACTTTTTAAAACGTAATTTATGTAGAACAACTTAATTAATTGCATTTTTTTTAAGCAGAGTTTTTTAAAAAGTATTTTATTTTAATTATATAAAAGTATTAAATCTATTCTGATAACAACATGAATATTCTGCTAACAATTACGATTAAATGTATTAATAATTTTGTTTCGTATTTAATTTTGATTGAAGAATTTAAATAGGCGTCGGTCTTTAAGAAAACATTACTTAGCTCAAGAAATATATTTTTTCTAAGCCTTGGTTTTGCAGTGTTGCCATGACAAATCAACATCTTCAACAATTTGATCATTTGGTTGAAAAAATCCTTAACATGAATCAAACAATAAAAATATGAGAAATTTAATAACAAATAATTTCTCTAATACGTTTGTTCTTTTGTTTTTATCAGACTTTTAATATTTATTTTTTTTTTTTTTTTGTCTACATTTCTTTATCATTTGTCAAATTTTTGCCTGCATTTTTGTCTAGCAATTTGATATATATTTTTTTTTTAATCTTTCATTGTTCTTGTCTTTTATTTATTTTTTTTTTTTAGAGCAAATTGCAATTGATAAATTTTTCACACATAAAATATTTTTTTACCAGACATTAAGAAAATTTCGAATGTATGAATATTAAAATACATGTGTTTATATACGTTTGTGTGTGTGTGTGTTTTAAGCACATTGATTTTATTTGCTCGAAAGCAAATTCTAACACGCACGTTAAGATATTGGAAATCTCAAATATTTTAATAATTTAATAAAAAGAGAAATACAAATAAATTTTGTACACATTTAGAAATTAGTGTCATTAAAATGAAAATTTATAAAATAAAATTCTTAACTAAATAAGACAGTTTTGGCTCCTCGAAAAAGGCGAAGAGTGGTAGCTAAAGCAATAATCCTAAATCAAAGTTGCTTTTCTTTCTACTTCTCTCTTAAAATATTACAAGTCTCTGCTTAATGTCTTAAACAATTGTTTAAATAACTGAAGAAAAATCAAATAGAAAGGAATCCTTTTTCTTTTAATTAAAAATAAATCTAGTAAATAATAAATCTAATACGCACTTTCTCATTTTATTGTGTTTTTCTTTTATTTATTTTATTTATTTATTTATTTATTTTTTTTTTCTTTTTTTTTGTGGAAGCAAAACTTTTTTCTCAGTGTAAAGGCACATGCTATTTGATTTCACTTACTTTTTACTACCAAATAAGTGTCAGCTTTAGGAATAAAAATAAAAAAAAATTCTGACAAAATGCAAGAAGGTCAATCACTTAAATGTTGAAAGTTGGACTGGGAGTTACTATTTGAAAGTATATTTTGTCGCCGATATTAATAGCTGAACTGATTATTAATTTTAGTTTTTTATAGGTTAAAAGCTTAGTTTTACTAGAATATAGCCAAAATAGAACTAAATATGTATTAGAAAAAAAAACATTCTCAAGATTCAAAGTATTTTTTTTTTAAGATTTCAAGCACAAACGGATTAAAATTACTTTTTAAATATTTTTTTTCCGCAAATATTTTGCATAAATGTGCCTTCAACAAACTGCTGGATGTAAACCTCAGACTGAAAACGTTTTGCTGATGTTACATCACATAATCTAAGTGATGTAGAGGAAGCTCTTTTATTATGATGTCATGTAGATGCACAGTTTCTAGGAAACTAAAACAAGTCCCATATTTTTTTTAAATTTTCAAAGTTAAGTAAAGTTTCCGCTTTCCAATAAAATTTAGGATGTAGAAAGACAATGAATCGCAAGAAAATATGTCTAGATTTTGACTACAAATCTTTCTCTCTAATTTTATAATAGAAATGCATTATAATTGAACATCTTTTTATCGTTCAAATATCATTTATAATCATTTATCGCTTATATTTATTGCTAAATATTTTAAACAAAATTTATATTTTTTTATTATTTATATCCATCCACAATTTTCTTTAAGTTTTGCGATGATCACTATAACAAGATTAAAGAATGATTCGTTTTTTATGATTTCTTAGAAAACCATGTTGAAAATTGTTTGTGATGTGTTTGGTGGCAGATAGGAATTTTATTGAGTTCTCCTCTAATACGATTTATTTAGTCACTCTTAATGCTCAAATTTAGCAAATCAGCATAATTTTTTTTAAGTATCTTTTAATATTTGAAATTCTTAGTTCACTTTTACTACCTGCTCGCTTCAGCGATTGAGGTTCCTTATGATTTTATTTTATAGTTGGCATCACTTATCACAAATTACTGTACGTGAATCGGCAACATTTTTTCAAAGCGTAGACGCAATTTTATTTAATTATTTTTCCTTTTAACATGATCACGACAACTATATTATGTTTTTTAAAAAATATATATATTTTTAAATAGTACTTTTACTGCTTAAAAAAGTCTCGTTTGCTTTTTAGTTTCAAATGCATTGAATCAGAAAGACTAGTAATGGGGAGTGGTCACAGTTGCTAGTAGTTGAATCGGAGTTTTTGGGCAAAAAAAAAAATAGTTCAAACTCGAAATATGCTTAAGCCGCTGTTCAGGTTATTAATAACATAAAAAAAAATTTTAAGCTTAAACAATATCACAATTACAGATTTTTTAGTGTCTTAGCGTTTTTTCTTTCTTCCTCTTCAGCAACATAGCAGCCATATGACAGTTGGCGCTACTCAATGTATGATTGAAAATTGATCTGCTAGTAAGTGAATTTGAAAGCATCTTTACCCATATGATGATCACTTAGAAATAAAATATTAATGTAAATTGTGAATTGGCATCAATATGCCATCGAACTTCGTTATCGTTATTATTAATAACTTTTTATATTAAAGTTTACAATGTAAAACACATTCAAAATTATTTACTTAATTCTGTTCTGTATATAAAACACTGCTCACAACTGTGGTTTCTCACTTAGCTTGTTCTTTCCTTGCAGTCTTTGTGTACATGTGGTTTTGAACCAATCAAAAGAATTCTGCAACGTTTAGTAAGAAAAATTTATTTTGTTTTTTGACATCGCCTGATTTGAACTTTGAAGGGAAGTTGCTATTTACACCAATATTAATGTTGTCTTTATCGGCAACAATGTGGCCTGTATGCTGACCATTTGATTCAGAAGTATACAGGTTTTAAATTTTATTTTATAACAGTTTCAATTCTCAAAAATTAAACCAAAAACATTATGATCGAAATAAAATATTATTATTGGTCTTTTGTATTAAAGGGTGTTAAGTGGCAAAAATGTGTAATTAACTTTTATTTCAATTTCTTGATGGCTCAGTAAAATGGTGTCCTTATTATCATCCTTAATCTTACGCTGCAAAAGCTATAATGAACATTATATCATTAATAATATTATTACGTAACTAGGTTTTCTATTCCGTTTGTAATTTGTACAATACAATTCTTAGTTTTTATGCAGAGCGAAGACGATCGAGCGATGCCCGTCTGTCTATCCCTTTTTTTTTAAGAGAAGTAGCATTTCAGGCAACAATGCCTATTTAATTAGTGTGTAACCGTGGTACATTCGAATATGCGAATATGCTATATAGAAGTACCGACAAAGAAGGCTGCATGTTTTAATGTTAATTCTGGATATGTACTTTTATCATTAAACAGAAAAAAACATTTTTATTTTTTGGTTGCCACAGGGGTTGAACCCTGGCCAACCAGCTTTTTAGACAACGTGCTTACCACCTTGACTACAGCAGCCGCAGTTACAGTTGAAATTAACTTTGCCTAGGCACCAGATGAACTATAGAAAATTGAAATACACCAAGCGATCAGACATAGCCTAGAAAATTTTACTTTAAAAAATCACCAAATCGGTCCATGTTCTTCGAGCCAGTGAGCAATAATTTTTTCAATATTTGAACAATAAAAAAAAGTAAAAAAAAGTAAGATTGTACCCCATATTTTTTAAGATATCAATACGAGTATCATTTAAAAATTTTAATAGAGATCCTTTTAAAAATACTAACATATTTAAAAAATGCTTAACCCATTAAGATCCGAAGACATTTTTATGTAAAATTATACAAAGTACGTTTTTCTTATTTTTTGATTCTTAGTCACCCGAATATCTGGCTTTTTTATTGAAGTTACTTTACTTAAATAGATTTATATAAATGATGAAGAGTATAAAAGATTCGGCGTAGCCGAATATAGCACTCTTACTTGTTTTCTTTCTAAAGAGCTTTGTATTTCTTTTCTTAGCAGCCTCCCTAAGCCATGGTGACAATGCGACTAAACAACGATTTCTTGTTTTTGTACTTTTGGTAGCTTATGCACAATTGTTAATGCAACAGGAACTTAAAAATAATAATATGGCTACACTGCACATTTTTTTTTCAGAGACTAGAGCTTAAGATTTATTTATTAAGGAAAAGCATAAACGAACGTACTCACTACGATGAATCTTTTGTATGATTTGACACCTTTTCGTTATTGGAACATAAATGTTAAATTTTTCGTTTATCCTGATAAAAATCCAACCTTATTTTAGCTTTGTTACAATAGAAATATAAATAATTATTTTTTATTATTCTGTTTCTATAAAAATAAATTGCAAAGATGTTTAAGGTCTCAGATAAATGCAGTGATACGATAAAAGATGCCAATTGGGACTAATTTAAAAAATTCTCAGAAATCAGTATTTTTGTAATTTCTATTTTGAAATCCCGTGACTAATTCTGGATCTTGAAATCTTTTCCGAAGTCTTTAAAAATTTCAAATATTTTTTTTTTTTTTATTAATTTACTCAGATTTGTTCCGCCCGTAAATATGACAACAGTAGTCATACTTGTCACAGCCAGTGACGGCGGTCTTCACCGAAAGGTATGGCAACAGTATTTTTTATTTTCAATTGGCTATTGGTGTGTTGCAATTCATTCCGATTAAATGTATTAGATATCGTTCGAATATCCAAGAAGTAAAGACTTTTTAACTTACCATAAACATGCCAATTGTGGCAGTCCGCTTATAGTTTCTTTCACCGAAATTTTACAATAAAGTGCTAAAAGGCCATTATAACTTTTCCTATATATTTCTTAATTTTCGACACTGATGCATCTGACTCAAAACTTTCTATCACAAGGACCACTTGTGTAAAAGTTCATAATGTTATCTTGCTGCCATTTTATTTACCAAAAGCAAGTCAAAAATTACGAAATCGCTTATTTTGTATTCCAAAAAGTATTAATTTTTTGAAGTCAATCTTAGTTGACTTAAACGACCTCGAAAAAAAGAGGTAAAAGACTTCCAAGAAATTCGGGATCTTTGTTAAAAAAGGAAAAATATTTTCAACTTTAAATAAAGAATAAAATAAATAAACATTTTGAGATTAAGGAATTCGGTATTTTTTTTTTTTTTTTGTTTTCGTTTGCCATCCCTAGATTTGATGGACATTTATTGGCTGGTGTGTGACTTGGATAACAAGCATTTTATAACACATATGGAAACTAAATAAAATTTTTATAAAAATGTGTTATTTATAAAAAACTTATTTATGCTTAGAACTAAAATTAAAAAAAGTGGCTGCAAACATAAGTTTTCTTTACCAGTCCCTCCTTTGATATTTCTTTGAAGAAAAATTCACATTTATTATCTTATGACTTAAGCAACGATTATCAAAATCAATTTATATTTTAAAATAAAATATTTTTCTTTTTATATACAGAAGATTAAAAAATGTTGGCTTCTTTTGCTTTTTGCCACACGGATTTCTGTTTATAAACAAAAACTCAATCGTGCATTACTAACGATTTCGTTAACGTTATAGCAGGATTGACTTAAAAAATATCTTTTTGGAGTTAATTCAGATTTGGTTCTGTTACCAAATAGCAAAAATACTAAACAATTTATATTTTTATTTTTTCTTCTATTTTTCATAAAGTGCGATTTGGTTTTCTCATCAAAAGCTGACATTATCTGCCAGCATATGTTGTGAATTTTAATAAACCCATCATCAGTTTATAATAAATGTAGCTGCAAGGGATACAGTAAATGAGGATAAAATTGTAAAAATATTTAGTTCACGTTATAAAGGAGGGAGTTAAAAAGCAAAGATTGACTGTAAATGTAGGGAAGAAAAAAAATTTTTAAAACAAGTTGTACCGCAAAACTATATTAAAAATTCATGGTTTTTTTATTTTCTTATTTTACCTTTTAGCGAACAGAAATAGTGTATGAGATTGAAATAAACACTGCTATAAAATACATTTTCCTTTAACACATATCGGGTGTTTTTTTAAGCCCGATAGAACTTTAAATAATAAAATAATAAATTTTGATGAAAAATTTTTTCTTAGTATTTTCAGTAAACTCTCATTATGAATAGATTCACGTTTGAATAACGCTATCAAATCATCCAAGTTTACTTTGAAAATCAGTCATCAATTCGCGCAACTTATAGACGACTTTGTGATTTTTATGGAGCATAATCGTCCGTCTGAGCAGGCCATCGTCGAACTGTGGATAGATTTCATACCACATACTCTCTAGAGGATGCAATAACGTAAACACGTCGAAGGAATGCGCGTACTGAAGTGAATATCGTTGCTGTAAACGAATGTTTGGAAGAAGATCCAAATTTATCGATTCGTCGTCGTTCGCAGGAATTAGGGCTCTGTTCGTCCAAAACGTGAAAAATTTTGTGCAAATATCTCGGCCTACACCCGTATAGGATCCAGCTAGTACAGGAATTAAAGCCACGAGACCATTATATGCGAAGTCATTTCGCCGATTGGGCTCTAGAGCAGTTAGTAACTGAACCGTTGTTTTATCGCCAAATTGTGTTCAGCGATGAAGCTCATTTTTGGCTTAACGGGTTGGTTAATAAGCAAAATTGCCACGACGTATCCTAAAGACTGTATTGCATAAAAAAAATGCACCGTTACGTGTGGTTTATACGCCGGTGGAATCATCGGACCTTATTTCTTTAAAAATGGGGCCGGATCTCACTTTACGGTCAATGGAGATCGTTACCGCACCATGATTAATGATTTTTTTATTTGAAAATATAATTGACATGGATCCGGACGAAATGTGGTTTCAACAAGATGGCGCTACTTGCCATACGGCGACCACAACCATCAAAATACTGAAATTAAAATTTGGCGATAAGTTGATTTCGAGAAATGGACCTGTCAACTGGCGTCCAAAGTCTTGCGATTTGACACTTTTCGATTATTTCCTAAGGGGCCACGTGAAGTCACTAGTTTATGCTGATAAACCAGCAATATGTGACGCTTTGGAGGTCAATATTGTTCGTTTTATTCGTGGCATACGGCCAGCAGTACTTGAAAAAGTGATCCGAAATGGGACGTCTAAAATGCGCCTCTTCATAAACAGCCGCGGTGGCCATGTGCCTGAAGTCTTTCTTTCTTTCTTTCTTTATCTTTCGTTAATTTTTTTTTTAAATTTAATATTTTGTGCTATTTTGAACAATTAAATGTTCTATTGGGCTTAAAAAACCCTTCATTAAAAAAAACCAAAATGAAATAAGAAAACAACAAATCTTTACCAAATATACGATGAAACATTTAAGCCAAACCCAGCTACCGTGTTTAACGTTGTTGCACGAATTTACGGTTACTTACGATGCCATTAACATTAAACGTGCCAGCTCAACCCCATTCAACATTTTTTTTTTTCCTTTTACTGTTTAAAAATCCCTTTGGCTTTTAACAGTTTTCTTTTGGCATTTGAAATCATGATTTTTAAAGTTGCATGCGGATACGAGTTTATTATAATTTGAACATTTTTCTTTTTTTTCTGCGGTTTCCGCTTATTAACATTTGAACTGACTAATTTAATTTATTATAGGTTTCGTTACAATATGTGATAAATATGTTATTTTATTTATTCTTTTCAAAAGAAAATTTTTTATTTTTTCATGTGCAATTAAATTTTTATTTAAGTACGAATTTAGTGGAAGGATTCGTTGCTTTAGAAAATATTTGTTAATGAAGGATATATAAGAGGCTTTAAACAAACAGTATAATTTGCTGGCAGGCTTGCAGTAATGCACGACGGAAAGAAATAAACACTTTTAATCTGAAAGTAATCTCCCGCGGAACAGAATAAACAAAATAATGTAAAACCTAAATCTGTGGAATGAGTCGCTCTATTAAAGAAAAGCGTAACAAGATCAAACACGATGGACAATGAAGCTTTGAATTGGGTTAATGACGAAGACTCGAGTCTTAATTAAAGGGTGGCTTACACATAACTGGCCTCCCTTTATTTTTATGTCCAACTCGAACTTGGCAGATTCATGAATGAAAGCCTAAGTTATCATTTGGGATTAAATTTTGTAACTGATTGTCAAATTTTTCTTTTAGCACGTAAGCAGGCAGGTGTGTAAATTTTTTAATGACTTCTTGTTTGGTAATATTTGAAGAAAAAATCTACTACCTTCTTATACTTCAAGTTGTCAAACACTCTCCACAGTATCATATTTAACCCTTGAAAAATTTTCCGCAACAATAAAAATGTTTCATAAAATTCGTAATTTGCAGTTAACGGTACAAAGTATTTATCATAAAACTTATATGTATTACTACCGTCAAGTCTAGACTCTAGACATTAACCTTGAAAGACAAACTGTCAAATAAACCTTTATCCTCATGCAACGTTGTCGCTTGTTACTAGAAAATGGCAAAAATTCCAGGGAATAACAGAGAAACAGAAGAAAATGAATGAAATGAAGGAAGAAACTGCAATGTCAAAATAAATGTAAAATAAATGGTTTTCTTTTTTAAACATCTGCTCCATCAAAATATTTAAACATTTAATCATGATGTTATACATATATGTGTATGTGTGTGTGTGTGTGTGTGTCAGTGTGAAATTATATTTAACAAAAGAATGGAGATTAATTGCAAAGATTTTTTTGTTTCTTTTATATGTTTTTTTTTAATAAATAATTTAAAAACAAACAAACAAACAGTAACAAATTAAAAATAAAAAGATTTAAAATTAAAAATATTTAACAATTTTTACATTCACGTAAATAAACTCAAAAAAAAAACTATTATAAATCCAAACACCGTGGGAATAATGGCGGCCAACATCTTAAAAATAATATTTAAAATTTTTTAATTTAGTTTAGTTTTTGTTTTCAAAAGGTTTAAAAATAATATTATTTCTTTTGTTACTTACCATATCCTTAGTTCTAATATCGCCCCAACCCAAAGCAAAACTATTTGCCGGGCTACTCATTGGCAGCAGAAATGTCATGCCAGTTGCCCATGCCATGGGAAACAAATATGATCGAGGATTGGTATTGCCACCAGCGGTAATACCCGATGGCATCATTGCCTCGGCTAATAAACCATTTGAAGTTACTATAGTTAACGTCATTGTCAATAATATAAGAACACATTTTTGAGATATCATATTTGGCCAATTTTTGGCACCGCATCCTAAATAGTCATACAAATTAGTTCCTTTTATTACCATGCCAAAGCACGAACTGCAGCCATGTACAAGATATGTTTTCCAAGGTGTCAATTTGTTAACGGGTCCCCAGGGTAAAACACTGGGCGTAGTTTTATAATTTTTCGGAGCTTTAAACATAAATTTTAATAGTTAATGTTTAATGTTTAATAAAGAAAAAAAAAACTTACCGTTACAACAAAAATAATTACAGAAATCACAATCACTGGGTAAAATGAAATAAAAAAAGCAAAGCACCATGGCGTTCACAGAAAATTTAAGGATACTGAAAAGAGAAAGGTTTAACAGATTAAAATTTAAAAAAAATATGGAGCAGACAATTGCGTTTGTTAAAGTTTTAAAAATTTTAAAAATTCTTAAAGTAAAAGAAACACAGGAAGCTTTTCGGCAAGTTGATATTTGCATGCTTTTGAACATGCTCTGTCATGTTTCGAAAAAAATTAAAGAATGTTTTTGTTCAATTTTGATCAATAATAATTCTATTGTTTGTTTCAAAGTTTAACAAAAATTATAAATTGATTTTCTTTTAATCAGAAATTATTTCGGAAAAATCTTATAATATTTTGTACGTCATTTTTAAGCAGGCGTCCAAACTGGACCACATATTTGATATTATTTCCATAAAAAATCAGGAAAAGTATTTTCCTTGACGGAGCATAGAGCCATAACTCGATCTTTGGCTGTCTGATTGGCTTTGTTTCACTTCTGTTGTCGGTTGCCGTTTTCAGATATGCGCTTAACCCACTGACTCTTCTGCTTCCCGCGGGTAACAATATACAGCCATGTCACAGGTTTTGTACGAAATTGATTTGAATTCGTATTTCCAAATCGTAACGTTTTACTTTTGCTTCTTCAGCTCTCGCACGTTTTTATGAAAACGGTAAAAATGGAAATCGTATTATTTATGTTAAAAATATGGTTACATTGAAATCAAAACATCTGGGTCAGCAACCGGCGCCAACAATATCGGTCCGGCTCCAGACAAATTAAAAGAAAGTGAGTAAACAAACAAACTTAAATCAAAAAATATATAAAAGAACAGTATGCCTGGTGTTTCAATTGTTGTTGTGATGGAAGAAGACAGAAAGATGCATTTAGCAATCAAATTAAATCGCAGAAGTTTGAGGGATGCGTCAGATCCTTTGTCCTATCCAAGTGGAGTGTAAGTAAATGTATCCATTTCACTTCTCACTTTTTTCTTTGAAACATATGGCAGGATGTTATCAGAAACCCGGGTGGCAATGGAACATCAATTACGTTTTCAGTTTGTGACCAATGTTTTATACGATTTACAAAAATATTAAAATTTTCATACTGGAAGTATTTAAATAAGTTTTTTTTTAAGCGAAATTAATATAGACAATATTTATAATTAATTTTCAGTACAGTTGTCCACATTTCTCGTCTTTAAGTTGTTAAAAATATCAATTTCACTTTAGATTTCAAGACCGTTTTCAAAATGAATTATTTGATCGTTATACATTTTCTAGAGAAGCAAAATAAGTTTTAGTTTTCTAAATCATACAAAATCTCACTCTGTGACATGGCTGATAGGTAGCATCTTGTCGTCTGATTTACGGAGTGTTTTACCTATTCAACCCTATTTCTGGTAGCATGTTTGACTTAATTCAGAGTTGATTGTTGATTATTGTTACCAGAGAATCCATAAGATTTTGCTAAGGCGTGTTTTTAAAAATGTATTCATTTTTTATGCATTTGCTTACGTAAATTATTAAAATATTTAAAAGCGAAAGTTTTTAAAACGATCGATTTTATTCACATGCCCAATAATCTATTTCCAGTTTAGCATTGAAAAGCAATGTAATATTGTTTTGCAAGAAATGAATATCTATAATTAGAAGGCCCATTTTTGACCAAATTATTCATAAAGCATTTTTAAGCCCGACAGATAGGTGCAATCATAAAAAAAAGAGCTTTTGACGAATATAGCCTTATCCAAAAAAACTTTGAAGATAGACATACAAACTTAACTAAAGGATGGCCTCATAGAATAACTAATTTTAATATTTATTTTGTTATCTCTTGAACTGTAATAGAAAGCATTAAAAATATTAGGGCTTTCTTAAACTCAAATACAACCCCTGGCGTATGAGTGGAACTTGCAGTTAACGGATATAAATATAAAAGGGTCCGCCATCTAACGATTTTTTTTCTCAACTAGTGCTTATTTCGTGAATGGTACAACTTAGCTCATGTCTGATTTGACAGATAGTTAGATTAATCCTTTGAAAATCATGATACGGATTTTAGAAGAAGAGAAGCACCGTCAGCTTCATATGTTCGTTATCTTGTGAAAAAAGTGAAGGAAACTGACATTCTCATCGGTAAAGTAAAGCGTGAAAAGCCAAAAACAGTGCGCACACCCGAGATTATTGCTGCTGTGGCAGAAAGTGTGCATGAAGCGCCATCAACATCAATTCACCGTCGTTCTCAACAATTGAACATCGTTGAGACGAATTTTACATAAAGACCTTGGTATGACGCCACACAATTGGTTCAGGAGTTAAAGCCACCTGACCATCCAAAGCGTTTTCGCTTCGCTAAGTGGGCCCGCGATCGACTTACAGAAAATGCAGATTTTGCAATAAAAAAAATATCTTTTCAGATGAAACTCGTTTTGATATTGGCGGGTATGTAAAAAAGCAAAATTGTGGCCTTTGGGGCACAGAAAACTCGCACGCATACATTGAAAAGCCAGTGCACCCAAAACGAGTCACTGTGTGGTGCATATTTTGGTCCAGAGGCTAAACTGGGCCGTTTTTCTTCGAAAATGAGCAAGGAGTGGCCGTTACAGTCAATGGCGATCGTTATCGGACAATGTTGAACGAATTTTTATTCACAAAAGTTGAAGAGGATATTGGAAAAATTTGGTTTCAACAGGACAGCGCTACGTGCTTCACTCGATGATTTGCGCCCTGTTTTTAATGATCGCACTATCCGCCTTAGAGCTGATGTCGTTTGGGCACATCGAAGCTGCAATTTGATACCGTTGGACTCTTATTTTTGGGGTGCCGTCAAAGAAAAGTGTAACGTCGACAAGCCAGAGACAATTAACGCTTTAAAGGACAATATTCGTGAAGCAATTGCTGAAATATAGCTGCACACAATCGATAAAAAGCTTAAAAATTTGACGGATCGTGTAGGCTACTGCATGGCCAGCCGAGGCAGCCATTTGAATGAAATTATTTTCCATTATTAACCGGAAGGATTGTACTTTCAAATAAAAACAAATTTGAAAAAATATTCAGTAGTTTTTTTATAGCATTTTCAAAACAAAAAAATTTATTTGGCGGACACTTTATTTTTTCTTATGTTCTGTTGCTAACGATGTCAATAAAAGAGAAGTTAACTATTTTAAAAATTATCCCAGTCTAGAATGGAACTGAATAAATGTAAGTTTTCATGATCACGAGATTTTTGTTTGCTGGCAGTTGGATTTCCGTGATCCAACTTTTCTGATTTTTAAAAATTGTTAACATTGAATTACAACTTAAATATTCACTTACTGATCATTTATCTCCAGCATAACAAGACCCAATAATAGTGTGCTAAGTAAAGCAGTTATATACAACATAACAACACACGACATGTAGAAATTAGGGGACGGCCGATCATTTGCAGCTTCAGCTAAGGACTCTTTTGCAGCATTTTTATCATAATTTAAAGATTTAGTACCAAAGAAATGCAATTCCAAATAAATGATGGTGATTATTAGTAAAGTAAAGGACACAGGCAAGGAAAAACAAAAATAATCCGAACTATATTCACTTCTCATGGAATAGAGATCCGAATCTCTAAGAAATATAATAAAATTAGAAGAAAAAAAATACAGAATATTTTTTAAAAATCAACTAACTTCATTATTATCTCTCTCATGGAAAAACCGGTAGCAGAGGTTAGAGCCGTCGACATCTCACCAATGTTGATAGCATAAGCTGTTCCTATAAAAAAAGCAGTGGCTTCTTTGGATGGATAAGGACGTTCATCATCCTTAAGTTCAACATCTTCATCTACAGCCTTGAATACCTGTGCGCTATCTAAAATTCCCATTATGGCCCTAACTGTTGGCATCGCAAAGGCGCACACAAACGAAGCAGGAAAAAGAATTGTCAATAAATAACATCCAATCATTAGCACTAGAAGTATTCTACAGATGGGTTGACTTAAGTGAATGCATATGAACAAATAATAAAATTTCATATACAAACATTCTGGGATTGCTGCTTAGTTTGGTTAATATGAAGAAGGCATAACGTTTGGCAACATTCGAATGTTGTACAGTGACCGCAACAAAATTGCACAATACAAATAGAGCATTCGCGTCTCCAAAATAGCTCATGCATGTAGCATTAGAGGCCTAAATTTAAAAGAAATCAAAATTTTATACAAAGAAACATTTTCAATATTTATCTGTAGGACAAACCGACACTCCGAAAAGGGGAAATAAGATAAACGGTAAGCAAGCAGTGGCTGCTATAGGCGCCGCATCTACCATAAACCAAACAAAGATCCACAAAATAATATAAGTAGCACGATATTCCTACGATTTTTAAATATTGTAATTTTTTTCTTTTTAATTCAGCCTTCAATATTCCTCTACTTACCACCTCATCATCTATTATAAAGATCACCAACACCAAAGGTAATAGCAAAAAGAAAAGTCCATTCCAATGAACCTTGCAGCAATTACAGCAGCGTCCAATGAGACTAATCAAATAATAAAATTTTCCATAACATAAGATTTTTTTTCTTTTCTATTTTAATGGAAAATCTTACCCCATCTTGGATAATTTCTTAACTTCTTGCGTGTTATATAATTATATATTTTTTTTTATTTTTATTTTGGAATAAAATTAACACAAAAGTGTATTGACAACTATTTCATTGACTTATGATAAAAAGGTAAAGTAAATAATAAAGCAAAATCTACACAATTATTTTACATATGAATGTATTTGACAATTACGAAAAATATAAAATATAAGAATAAATAAAAGTACGTAAGTATGTAAGAAGACGTAACCAATAAATTATTAAAAAAAAATTGTTATCCTTTTGGTCAATTATTTGACTAATCTGACCGCACCTGAAGCTATATTTAAAAAAAGGTGCCCTAATAACGCTCCAAAAGCGTCTCAATTAAAAGTTAGTTATTTAAATGTACACTATACCTGTTAAGTCTACGGACGACGAGAAATATGAGTATATTTCTAACAAATACTGTTGAATTTCCATAAAATTTTACATCCAGACTACAAATTTTATAAAACAAAGTATCGAAACAAATAAAGTTTACACAACTCTGTTTTAGATCATAATTTAGCAGAATATCTAAAAATGGCTGTTTGGAAACGCCGCAAAAGTCTGCGGTCGGCTTTGATTTTGTTACTTTTTCCGTTAAAAACACACATACAAAAATATTTTTTTTCCAATTATAACAAAGGAACCTTTAAAAAATAACGACAATTGGTTTTTCCTAAAAATGCATGTGCAATTGGTTAAAATGGCAGAAATAAACGAAGATGTCCGAAAAATTGTTGTTAGACTTAACCGCGAAGGAAAATCTCTATCAGAAGTTGGAAAAATATTGAATTTGGCAAGGTCCACCGTGGATACTATCGTAAGAAATTATAATGCCACTGCGCCCAGATGTGGTCGTCCAAAGAAGATAGATGAGCGAACTGAACGGATGTTAGTTAGAAAAATTAGCGAAAACCCCAAGCTAAGCGCAGTTAAACTATCACAGGAAGTTTCAAAATATAACGGAACTAATGTTCACCCTGAAACTGTCCGCCGTTGCTTGAAAAGAAACGATCTGAACTCGTACGGTGCTAGAAAAAAACCTCTTATCAGTGAGGTTAACAGGAAAAAAAGGTTGGACTATGCACTCAAGTACCACGAAATACATTTAACGGATGCAAACTTTTGGGAACGCGTTATTTTTACGGATGAGTGCAAATTCAATGTTTTTGGAAGTGATGGCATCTGCAAAGTATGGAGAAGACCTAATACTGCTTTGGCCACTAAAAATTTAAG
This sequence comes from Cistogaster globosa, assembly GCA_937654795.1. NCBI lineage: Eukaryota > Metazoa > Arthropoda > Insecta > Diptera > Tachinidae > Cistogaster > Cistogaster globosa. The sequence goes on from OW569404.1 coordinate 7,969,006, forward strand.
AGCTACTGTCAAGCACGGCGGGGGTTCAGTCATGGTATGGGGGTGCATGTCGGCAAATGGTGTGGGAAACTTAAATTTCATAGACGGCACAATGAATTCGCGCATGTATTTGAGTATTTTAAAGGACGAATTTCTTCCAAGTATCGAAAAGATGCATTTGAATACTGGCTACACATTTATGCACGACAATGACCCCAAGCGTTCTTCTCTAATTGTAAGGGTATGGTTATTATATAACGTCAAGTCAAAACTGGAACATCCTCCCCAATCCCCTGACCTCAACGTTATTGAGCATTTGTGGGCATATTTGAGGAAACAAGTGCAAAAGGCAAATCCATCATCCATTCAACAGCTTAAGTCAATTTTGATAAAAGAGTGGGAGAAAGTTTCTACAGAATTAACAAGAAAGCTGTCTAACTCAATGCCTAATAGGTTAAAAGAGGTCTTAAAGCTAAAAGGAGGACCAACTAGCTATTAAAATATAAACATAGCATCGTGTGATCTGCTCATACGTAGACTTTTGTGAATTTGAATAATTGATTTTTTTAAGTTTTCTTTAAAGATTCTTGATTTATTTTATTTTTTCTTTTAAATTGAAGTTGAACTAAGTTTCTTGTTACTTTTACTAATAAAGAGATAACTCAAATTGAAACGTATAGTCAGTTATTGAAAGAAAAAGCAGGTGTTTGTGTCGTCCGTAGACTTAAGTGGCATAGTGTATTTCTTCTTTTTATCTTTTGAATTTAAAAATTTCTCTATGTTAACAAAAAACCTCACATTAGGGTTTGGGAAATTTCCAGGCAAATTTTAGCTAAATTCCTGGAAAACGGGAAGTTTAAAATCATAAAATTTTCAAAAAATACACCGATTGTTTTTCAAAAAAAAAAAAATAATAATAATAAAATATCTTGTTTCGTAAGAATTCTACTGAAGACGAATTAATACTAGGTGGTCGCAATGGCGAATTTATTAGTTTTCGCCAAAACCTGAAGTGTCAAATTCAATATATAAAAATGTTTCGGCGAAATTTAATGAATTTGCCATTGCGATGCCCCAGTATTAATTCGCCTTGATTCTACAACTTCGGATATACAACAAAAGCTAACTAATTTGTTTGAAAAGGAGTTTGAGATATTTGAAGCCACTAACGTGCGAACAACGAACTTGGATCATCGTTATAACGCATTGTTGATAACAAAACCTACCTCAGTAGAAAGTGAAAGGGTTTTATCGATTGCTGGAAATTTTGCAATGAAAACAAGCAACCGTGTGTATAGTGAATTGTTAAATGCACTGACAGTTCGAAAATCACATCTTGAAAAAATAATTAATAAAATACTTTTTTATTATTTTTGTCTTTGTTATTTCGCGTTACGTAGTACAAATGTGTAGACGTTTGTTTTGTCACCTGAATTTCATTAAATAAACTTGTTTTCTTTGAGAATTGCTTTTTTTCCGGGAATATCGAAAAATCCCGGGAATGCGATAATTTTTTCCGTTTCCCGGGAAATAAAAAATTCCGGGAAATCCCAAAACATACCTCAGATACAGTGAGCACCTCTCCTAAAAGCCAAATGCTTATGTGCTGTTTCTGTATTACAGGCGATCAACTCGTCTGATAAATTTATATGGAAATAACTCAAAAAACTGAAATGCTGCTTTTTGATTAATAAGTCCATGTTTTATCAAAGAATTTTTCAGAAAAAGATAAAATAGAAGTTTTTCGCAAAAAGGTTATTTGACTTGATAAAAGGTATTTTTCCCAAAAAGTTTGTTTCTTTTGAACAATTACCACTTACTGCATGAAAAGGTAAAATTATTTACAAAAATTTAATGCCAAAAAATAAGTATTTTTCAATTCATAAAGACGCCAATTTTTTGTACCAAAAAGTCGCTTGTTTGCATCAAAGTTCATATTTTCTTTTTTTATTTCGCAGCATAAAAAATAGTAAATTTTTCGTCAAAAAGTGGCCCTAAAAACCTTCTTTCACCAAAATAATTTTTTTTGGAAATTTTTATCAGAATTAAAAATTAAAAAAAAATTAAAGTGTAACATTTTCATTAAAATTAAATTTTCCTAAAAAAATTTATAAAATAAAGATTTTTCAACAAAGTTAAAATATTTTTTAATCAAAGTATAATTTTTTTATCAAAATTAAGTTTTCTTCATCAAAATTCAATAGGTTTCGTTAATAATTCTTGCAACAGAGGCCTACTTTAAAACAGATAGGCGGCCAAAGACCACATACAACAAATAGCTTCAACTATGAGGACACTTTTTTCCAAAAATAATTCTTGTGTTAAAATGTATCATTTTTTATATAAAATTTAATTTTTTTCATTAAAATCTAACTTTTAACAGAAAAATTACTAGTTGCAAGAGCATTTATTTTTTCATAAAAATTTTCATCAAAAAGTAAGTTCTTTCATTAAAAAGAATTTTTTTAAGTAAGGTTTTCCATAAAAAAATATTTTCTAAATTAAAAAGTATTATTTTTCATCAAAAACATCTAAAACAGTTTTTTATAATAAGATTATTTTCTCTAAGAAAAAAACTTTGTCATTAAAAATTATGTTTTTTTTTTCATCAAAAAACATTTTTTCTTTTTATCAAAAAGTTTGATTTGTTTTTCTCAACTACGAGAACATTATTAATCTAAACATAAGTTCTTTTGTTTATGTGTAACCTTTTTTATCAAATTTAAAGTTGTTTATAGAAATCTAACTTGAAGCAGAAACTTTCTTTTACTGTAAGAGCATTTACCTTTTTTGTTAAAATTTTTATCAAAAAGGAGTATTTTCCATCAAAATGTATTTTTTTATGTAAGGTTTTTACAAAAATAAAAAATTATCAAGAACATTTTTTCATTCAAAAGCATATTTTTTCATTAAAAATATTTTTTCTCATCAAAAAGATTTTTTTCCTGAAAAAAATCATCAAAAATAATTTTTTCCTAAAAAAAAATTTTTTCATAAAAAAAATTTTTTTCTTCAAAAAAAAAATTTTTCATAAAAAAGATTTTTTACGGAAAAAAAAATTAAAAAAAGCAAAATTTTTCATTAAAAATTTTCTTCTCTTATCAAAAAGCAAAATTTTTCATGAAAAAACAACATTTTCCATCAAAATCCTTTTTTACCTGCCAAAAAACAAACTTTTTCATCAAAAAGTTTTCTTTCTTAAAAAAAATGTTTTTTTCGAAAAAAGAAAGATTTTTCCAGAAATAAAAAATTTGTTTTTGCGCATTTTTTACCAGTCAGTCCTATATAAAATATACATTTTATTCTTGGCCATTATTCAAACAGTAATAGTTTTCGAAACTTTAATTTAATCTTTATTTTCCTTGATTAAAAATACACTTCGATCGAAAAATGTGAAAAGATTAAGTGCCCTTCATATTATTTACTTCTGTTGTCCACATTAGTTAGTATATTTGGTCATAAATAAAAATGTAAAATTGTCATGGACTTTTTTTTTCTAATAGTTCAGATCTCTCAAGAGAGCAAAACAAAAGTGGGTGACTTTTTTTTACGAAGATTTCCTAAAAGAAAAATCTTTTAAATATGTGAAGTATAAAGAACAGTTTGTCTGTGTCATGCTGACTCAAGCAATATATTCTTTGTTTTCTTGTTTTTTTTACTTAAATTGCAATTTTCTGCTAAATTATGCATCTTCTTGTGAATTTAAATTCATATACGAATATTTGAAAAAAATGGAAGGGAAATCGTGAAAGAAAAGAGGGCCAAATTTTTTTATATTTAAAATATATTTCTTGTTTATAAACTATAAAAAAAACAATTGCTTTTAAAGAATAAACTTAAATAAGTTCTTTGCAAGAAGTTGAAAGGCAACCTTACAGAAGGAAAGAAAACCAAGAAATTTTATATCCTAAATACAACATAAATTAGACATAATTTGATTGACCTAATGAATTTTCTGGCCCGAACAGAAACAAAATCTCAGAACGTTATGAATGCGTGTCTGAAATACAAAGAATACATAGCGATGAAATGCTGTATGTGACGGTTATAATAATAAGCTTCAATGACTTTTATTCCTTCATATCATGGTCTAACTACTTTACTGTCTTGCTGTAGTTTCGTAGAAATTGAGTGACTACTAGAAAAATATTTTAAAATCGACAGAAGAGCAGAAAGTCAGAGTGAGACCAATTCGCAATTATAACCTTGTTCAAGAGATAAGCCCAATAAGGCAAACTACGTTGCTCTATGGGAACACCCATTAATTTTAAATTAATTTTTTTGTTAATTCCTGTTATTGAGATAAAGTTTGTTTGAATATTTTATGGGTGTCCACTATGCTCACCTGTGGGTTTTTAAAGTTATGAGTTTTTCTTTAAATAGAACTAAACTCTGAATAAAAAAATTTTCAGAATCCGCTTCGAAATGACTGAGATCTTCAATTACAAAAAAAGAATAAAATACAGACAAATACTGCCTTTTTAAAATAGGCGAAATATTTTCAAATTATATTGAAAAAAAAAATTAATTTTTGTCTTGAAAAGAAAATTAAGAAAAATTAATATTAAAAACTTATTTCAAAAAAGTTATTTGCCTCTTTTTATGTTCTTCTCTGATTTTGCCTTTTAATGCTTAAATGTCAAGTATGATATTCAATTTAAGAAAGCAAACAACGCAATGCAAAATATGTCTTTAAGTAACCATAGTTTTCTTTTAGAATTATTTCCAAGCGATTTATGGTTGCTAAGTAAAATAAATCTTAAAGAAATAAACACACGTTCTAAGTTAAACATTTACTGCTCGCATTAATGCAATCTTTTTTCAATGTTGCACAATAAATAAACAAATAAGAGGAATGCAAAATTTTGTTGCAAAATAACACATGACGTTTTAAAAAGAATTAAAGAATTATTCTATGGCTCATAAAGGATAAAATATTTATATGTTTGACTTTATAAAAATCTGCTTTACTTAAATAATAATGCCTTAAAGAAGGCAACTCAATTATTGAATAAAACACAGTGGGGTAGTTTTCGACATTTTATGTATTTTCTTAAGATTTATGATACTTTTATATGATTTTTTTTAATGATTTTTCTGGTTGCCACTAAAAAAAACTGGAAAGACTGATGATCCATAAGCCTGCTGCTAGGCAGCTGATATTGAATTTTGTTTGACTATTTTCTGTATCAATAAATAAATAAATGAAACACAGCATCGAATGACAGTTGTGGTTCTGCTCTTTTGCAGGTTTTAAACGAACATAAAAACACCCAAATTTAAAAGAAAAAGTATTAAAAGTCCAAACTTTTTTATTTAAATCTTTCAAAAAAATATTGTTACGTTATTCCCTTTTTGCCAAGCGTACGGATTCTTTTGATCGCAAAAACTTTTGTGGCATATTTCAAATTCTATATTTCTTACTCTTCTGTGGCTCTGGCTATACTTGAATCCTATGTTCTAGTAGTTTACAAGCATGCGAACTGAACGCAGCTATCCACGCTACACAACTGTATTACTCCGGCGAGACATAAACTACTCGAGGGTTTAATAAACTAACCATCATCCATAGCCCACTTATGCTGTACATTCAAGCCAGTCATCTCCTTTAATCTAATATCTACAAAACACATCTACCAAACACTGTTTTTATGCTGTTACTTCTCTGAACTAACAGTTAGAACTATTTCTTTTTATTTAAAAGGCCTCCCTGGATATATCTCTGCTTCTCTTATATTAAATTGACGTCTTCAATAAATTATTTGCCGCCATGGCTTCACAAAATATTTTTCTTTTTCTTTCCGAGAAGTTTATGTCGCTGTTCTTCAAATTTTTATTCACAATCATTATTTTTCCTTTGTACGAATAACCGATAATAGGGGCTCGAACTCATGATCTTCTGTTTTATAGCACGCACCTCTACCAACGCAAACATCAAGCTTGCCCAACTTGTGTTATTTAGTTGTCGTATTATTCTATACACTCACCGCTGGTGGAACTAATTTATTCTCCTTTGTTTTTTACCACACACATACGGACAAGAACAACAGAGGTTGCCAGATTTTATTTTCGTAACAATAAAAATCTATTTCTAATTTGCCATTTAGGAATTCTACTATAAAAAGAGGGTTTGTCGGTAGGTAGCAGACCCTGTGGGCTTGAATGTCATACACTGACTAGCGCTAGACTTACAATTATTGGCTGATAAATTTCAACTGTCGATACAACTGTTGTCAGTCTCTTCAAGCCTCTATAACAGGGGTTCTCATCAAATTCCTGCTCACGGACCCCTAGTAAACTAATTTTTTTCTCCCGTACCCGTATAAAGCCCATGTTCAAAATAAAACTTTTATTATTTTTGAAAACATTGTTTTTTCGGTTCTTCATGCGGACCCCGTGGGTGCTTGCTACGGACCCTCAGGGGTCCACGGACCCCCAGGGGTCCACGGACCCCCGTTGCTCTATAAAGAGCTAACATCACTACACTCGAGAATAAAGGCTTTTAGGTCTAAAAAATTAATAAAAGCAAATAGGTCATCTTTGCGATATAAACGGGTGAAGAAGGGATCCATAAAATTAGTGGTCTGTTGAAGTAGATGTCAACACACGCTCTTGTTTACTAAAGTTATCGTCCAATTATATCTGGGAACAAAATAAAATAGAAAAACAAACTGATTTTTTGTGTAACCCTGCTAGAATCCTACAGCTGGGGGCCCTTTATACCTAAATCTCAAGTCCATGTTCTTACTGGATACAAAATTGTATATTCGTTGGGTAATTATTGGCTAGTTATCAATTTAAAATATATATATATATATATCTTCATATTAAGATAATCTTTAACTTATTTTTTAATTTTAGTCCCAGCCAGGGGTTGAACCAGTGATCTTCATAAATCAATTAAAATTTTACTTTTTCGGCTTTGGTTCATTTATAATTTAACTTTTATTAAGAAAAATTATTTTTCAAATGTACGCGGATGTTTTTCAAAGAAAACAAGAAAAATTTGACGCTGGCAAAGTTTTAACAGTTTAAAAACTTGAAAACAATTCAGGTGATAAAACAAACGTCTGTACATTTGTACTACGTAACGCGACATAAAAAAGACAAAAATACTAAAAAAGTATCTTGTTAATTATTTTTTAAAGATGTGATTTCAGAACTCCAAGTGCGTTTAACAATTCACTAGACTAACTTAATTAAATATTGTATTTATTATTTTTATAATCATAACGATACATGCACAAACACACATATCTTGTGTAAGGTGTCAACAGACAGTATTTACAAACTTAAGCATGCAGGCGTGTTAAGGAAACTGTCTATTTAGTTTTCATTAAGTTCAAATAAAATACGTTTAAATGTCTCCTGCTAAAGGATCTTTTGTTTAATTCTTACAATTTCACTAATTAAAAACAAATTTAAAACACAAGTTTTCTTTCATTTACATATACGAACTACGAAGCAAATACACATATAAACAAACACACATACACAAATTTATGTAAATATTTAGAACATCTCTTCAATTGTCTAAGCTAAAATGCACAAATGTTTTATTTTTTATAACAAAAATTAAATCATGTTCTTGCTTTGAGTCACATATTTTAAGTGAGAGAGTCAGTAAATTGCTTACATTGTCACTGTTAAAATATGCACACAAATTGCCACTAATTACTACCACAAATACATTACATAAACATCACTAGTAGTTGTATTTAAAATTTTAAATATGTATATGTGTGAGTGTGTGCGTGTAGTAGTCATAGCACATGTAAAGCTAAGATCACACGATTGCCGTAATGCACCAAATTGGCCCAATTTTTATTGTGTAGGTATTGTGCACAATACTAAAATTGTTCCAATCAAATTTTCTGCAGTCACACGATTGCCCCATTTTATTGAAATTTTATTGGTAAAAGTTGGTGAATAGTAATTTTGTGGCAATAAATTGTGCCTGTCGTTCATACGATTGTTAAACAATGCGGCAACCAAGAATCAGCTGTTTTAGTTTCGGGCAAATATACATAATATTATTTGCAAACTTTGTATTTTGTTTGTTGTATTTAAAATGTTATTTAAAAAAAAAAGCTAGCGGCTGCTTTTAGTGTTTTTTATATACTTAAAATACAAAAAAATATAAAAAATAAAAGAATTTTTAAAAGACGAACAGTATGGGTCCGAGATTGGTTGAAAAAACAGGCTACTGATGGTGCATTCCAGAAGACTCTAAAAGAGTTCCAAGAAGTAGACAACCAAGAAAAAAAATATATATAAATGTATACAAAAAACTTGAAGGCACTCAACAAAATGAAAATATTGACGCGTATTGGATACTTTGATTGCCGCAAAAAATCACAATAAATATTGGTACATTTTTGGAAGTTTTATTGCCGCACAGTTGCATATCAAGTAGTCACACGATTGCCGCATCAGGGTTGCATTTGGTTGGTAAAAACAAGCACAATATTGACCGCGATTGCCGCATGAACCAATTTATTGTGCAATCACACGATTGGCATACAAAAAATGGTAAATATTGGTGCATTACGGCAATCGTGTGATCTTAGCTTAACTAAAGGTTTCCTATTTTGTATTTATTTACAACTGAATATGCATTATTTGAAATGCACACTAACACAAGCATTTCCAAATTTTGCCAGTGCTTGTGAATCTTTTTTAATTTGCATTAACATTTGCACTTTTGATATTAAAGGGCTTCTATTGATAACGTTCGCATGGCTGTATATTTTTATATTAGAGTGTATGTATTAAGAATAAAATAATTTACAAAATCTGATTTTCTTTGTTTAATTTCTTGTTTTATTTTATTTTTTTGCATGTCTTTGCTACTGTTGTTTTAAATGTTTTTCATATCGCTACATGTGTTAATCGCTATTTATCTTGAATTTTTCTGCTGCAATTTTTTCTACATAAATTAGTATAAATAAATAAGAGCCCTTTATTTGGCTCTCCCGAATCTTTTATACCCTTCACCATAAATGTTAGTCTACTTTAGTGAAGTAACTCCAATCAAAAAGAAAAATATTGGGTTGTCAGAGAATTAAAAAAATAAAAAAAAAATCGAAGTACTATATAGTTTTACATAAAAATGTCATCGGCTTTTAATGGGTTAATTATTTATAAGAAATTTTGGTATTTCCTGAAAGATCATTTTAAAAACTTTGAAATCGTACTTTTCTATGAAAAGTTCAGAGGCTCTTAACTCGAAAAATATGGCCGAGCGCGCTCAATATATGAGTCTTTTTGATTAGAGTTACTTCAGTGTTCCAAATGATTTTCAATAGTAAGATTTTTTAAACTGTCATCGGCTCTTAATGGGTTAAGCATTTTTTTTTATTGTAGTATTTTCTTGAAAGTCTCTTTAAAAGCTGTTAAATAATATCCATATGGATATCTTAAAAAATATGGTGCAAAATGGTTTTTTAATGAAAATTTCAGAGGTTTATAGCTCGGAAAATATGGACGAGTGCCAATATTTTCACTAAATGTTTTTTTCTTATTTTTTAATTTTCTATCGCATATTATTTTTTTGGAGTTACTTTAACAAACAAGATTTGTTCCAACTGATATGGAAAAATTAGCGGCAGGCATGGTGTTTTGCCCGCTGCCTCGAAGAACATGGCTCGATGATCTTGTTGGTTTTCAATAGCAGACTTTTCGAAACTATGCCTGATCAATTGGCGTATTTAAATTTTCATTAGCTCTTCTATTGTCTTGGCAAAGTTTATTTTAACACTAACACGGACGGGCGAGGTAAGACGGACATGGCTTTATTATGGGATTGGAAATAAATATTTTGGAAATAACAAATGGATTAACAAACTAAGATAAACCCTTTATCTACTAAAGGTTATAAAAGACGTCTCAAGTTTTAGCAAACTTGTATTGACACCAGCAATAAAAAATCGTCTTCACTATAGATAGACCGGTGATTTGTAATCATGTATGAAATAAAAATTAAAATACACAACATTTTTAATTTTAAATTATTTATACACACTTGCTGGATACCCTTTAGTTTTTTTCTTACTTGAATTTGTTAATATATTTCTACACATATTGCTTAAATTTTAAATATCAAAATGGGTCAAATCTTCTTCAAAATTGGTTCAGAACTAACTGATCTCTGAGGGCATATATATATATAAATACAAAAGAATTTATAACCTTCTGCTTTTTTTAAGTCTGGTAAAAAAAAGTTTAAAATCGACAAATAATAGTTCAAAATGTTTTTGTTAAACATTTTATTAACTGTGGCAATTTCAATAAAACATATCAGCTCTTTTATCTTCTTTTGTAAGAAAATTATACCCCAATAACTAAGAATTATTTAGGAGAAAAATTGATAGTGTTTTGAATTTAAATTTGTATTTTCTATCCAGATAACAAGGACTGCTAAGAAATATTTTATGAACATTCAAAAGAGTTAAATGTAGACAGCTTTAAAATAAAATAAAATAAAACAATTTTTTTAATGATGGACTCTCGTTCATCTATAATAATTTAGTTACTGTTGTCAATCATATAAGCGTGGAAAAATCATGATTGTGATATGGTCACAACATCTACACTATGTTATCTTAAACAATATATGATTACGATAAACAAATTATAGTTATATAACGCAATAGTTATAAAACTTGAAATGAACGTATAAATATTAAAAAAAAAACAGGCAGGGACCGCACTCTAGAGACATTTTTTATTTTCAATTTAATACTTTATTTTATAGCAGATGTAGCAATACACACCCTACATCAGCTGTATATCTATGACGATTTAAAAGAGAAGGCTATATATATCAAATTGCACTACCTATTGGGACACCCTTCAATATTCAGTTTTTAAATATTTATAATTTATACTATCAGCCCAATCATAAACAAAAATTCCCTTTTCTTTTATTATAAATTTTTCCCCTTTTTTATTGACTGCGGAAAGAAAAAACGTTTTCAGCGGAAAATTTTTCTCAAGGGAAAAATTTTTCTCGACATAAGATTCCTCCAATTTCAAGGAAACTAAAAAATATTAAAATTGCACGACTACAATTTGAAGGAAACTAATTTGATTTTTTACATTTAGTTTCTCTTTTTATAATTCATAATACTATCTTTTTTCGCCGATTTTTTTTTTTTTCACTTTCCCCAGTCAGTAAAAAGGTGAACAAATTTATAATAGGAGAAAAGAAAAAAGTGAAAAAAAATCTAAGGGAATTTTCATTTATTATTTAATTTTAATTTTAATATTTAATTTTATTTATTATTGCTTGCTGTTATAAGTTGCTAAACTGATACCAATTTTTATTTAAATTGTATGGGCGTGTTCTGTTCAAGTGTAAGGTATTTTTTTTTTTTTTTTTTTTTTTTTTTGAAACGTAACAAGCTATTTTTTATTTTCTAATGCTAATGTCCCTAAAAGAATATAACAAAATTCATACCATAAACTTCTTAAATAAAATTAGTTTAACGCCTTAAGGTTATTATTTATTTATCATATCTAATGCAATTTATTTTTGAAAACATTATGTTGCATACTTTTTGGCATATTAATAATGTTTTTTTTATTTTCCTACTGATTTTTATGTTTCTTCAAACGAAATTTGCTACATATTTTTGTATTTTTTATCTTAAATCAGTGAACCACAATAATTGGCAAAAATAGTTTTCTTTGTTTTATTTTTTTTTTTATATAAAAATAAATGAATTCTTACAATTCACAAGCGCACAGTTAAGTATCGCAACATACAAAGTTTTCTGGAGCTTTACCGTGCGCTGTTGTTTTTGCTTCACAAACATCTAAGCAACCACCCATTAAGTGTGTTTTCGAAATTAAATCCTCCTAAAATAAGCTACATATTTTTTGGTTTTTTATGTTTTCACTTGTATTTATTTTTGCTTTTTTTTTTAAGTGAGTTGGCTTCATAAACAGTGAAGTTCTATAATTTTATGTCTAGAGGGTGTTTTTTGTGTAAATTAAATTTGTATGATTTTATTCGAATGTTTGTTTAATAAAAGTTTTTGATAATATTTTTATCTGGATTTAAAAAGTTTCTGCTTGGGGGTTTTTGATATAAAAATTTTGAAAAAATAAAATACCGAAATACTAGTTCATAATCTTTTTCGCACCATCTTTTTCGCATCTTTATACTCAGCCAAAAAATTTCAGCTTGTTTTACAAAAAAAAAAAAAAAAAAAAAAAAAAAAATTTAAGGATCAAGTGACTAAAAAAAAATTTTTTATTCTGAATTGAATTGTTTAAAATTACTATAATATGTTCACAGAAACCATATATTATTACACATATATATTGGTCTTACCCCTACAATGTTTTTTTCTCGCTCGGTAGAGTTAAGAATGACAAAGTACTTCGTACTTCAGACCTTAACCAAATGCATTGAAAACCTTAGACGCAGAGCTAAGACATCCTTTGTAAGATCTTTATTGTAATAGAATAATTTATATTGTAACAAAGACAAATATGTTAATGGCCCTGCGGCCTTTTGGCATTTTGGTATTTTTTAATTTTTTTTTTTTTGTGCGTCATGTGAAAGAGACCATGTGATTATATCAGAACACAAAAGGTATTGATTTGCTAATAATTTCAAGTTTTATTATGAGCAGAATATTTTTTTTTATTATGACTGTTTAAAATAACAAATTATGTTTACCGTAACCACATATTGTCACCGATCTTCTGACCGCAAGATTTTTTGCAAATAGTTAGCCTCGGCATCGTAGATCAAGCATGATTAGGCAAAGCAAGCAAATACCCTCGATTTAAAGACTCATATTGTAATAGAATAATTTATATTTTAAGTAAACAAAAAAAAATTTTTTTTACACTTGTCATGTGATTTTAAAAAGTACTTAATTTCTTATAACTCCAGGCTTAATTAGAAACTGATTATTGGGAATTTAAGCCACGAAGATCGTTCTTTTGCTTAAACAATTTGTTGTTTCTAGCAAGAAAAGAAAAAGTTGACTTTAAAAGAATTAACTTTCCTTAGACTTTTGTAGAAAAAAATTTGAATGATTATTATTTATTTTAACTGACATAATAAAAAGTTTTTAACCTTTAAAAACGCTTTAAATAAACTAAAATGTCAAGCTTGTTTTAATTACATTATTTTTTGAAATCTAACCTCTAAAACATTTTTCAAAACTTTATACGAGGGCTGCTCTATATATTTGTGGCCTAATAGTGAAAATGCGAATATTTATAATCAAAAATGGTTTTATTGTTTTTCAAAGTATTCTCCAGCATGATTTATACACTTTTGCATGCGCTCAAACCAGTTGTCGAAGCACTTTTTCTACTCCGATTGAGACACCTCTAAGACATGGTTTTTGAACACTTCAACAGCTTCTTTTGGCGACAAAAATCGTTGACCACGCATTTTTTTCTTGATGTGCGGAAACAAGAAGAAGTCGTTAGGTGCCAAGTCAGGGCTCTACGGCAGATGACCTATTAATTCGACGTTTTGGCCGGTCAAAAACGCTCTGGTTTGAGCCGATGTGTGAGAGCTCGCATTGTCATGGTGAACAATGATTCGTCTTCTCTTGTTGGTTTTTCGAATTTCTCCGATGACTTCAGGCAAACAAATTTTAGTGTACCACTCAGAAGTGACCGTCCTACGTTGCTCAAGCGGAACAGTCGCCACATGACCAGTTTTGCCGCAGAAACAGGCGACCATTTGCTTCGAAGTGCTTTTTCCACGAACAACTTTCGTTAGATTTTTTTCGTCTTTGAAGACCCACACGGTCAATTGTTTTTTCGTCTCGGGCTCATACGCATAGAACCATGGTTCGTCACCTGTGACGATCTTATAAACATCTTTTGAAGCACCGCAATCGTATTTTTGCACCAATTGACAAGAGCCTTTTTTAAACGACTTTCAAATTGTGCGGGATCCAACGAGAACAAAGCTTTTTTACGGCAAGGTATTCATGCAGTATCGAATGTATGCTGGTGGAAGAAATGTCCAAGGATGTCTCTATCTCTCGGTATGTCGCATGTCGATCTTGCATTATGAGTTCACGCACGGCATCAATGTTCTCTGGCACAACAGCCGTTTTTGGACGACCTTAACGGAATTCGTCTTTGAGCGAGCTTCGGCCACGATTAAATTCATTATACCAATTTTTCACAGTGCTATACGATGGTGCTTCATCGCCATACAAAGATTTAAGTTCATCAATGCACTCTTGTCGTGATAATCCACATCGAAGGTTGTGAAAAATGATGGCACGAAAATGTTCATGAGTTAATTCCATTTTTTTCTATATTATTTTTTTCAAATCACTGCAAACAACACAAATAATGGTCGTACGTCAAAACGTTTTGATTACGATTATGCTTAAAAATGACAAACTTTCCAATGGAAATATCAGATTGCACTTGGCAGCACTCAGTGTTGCCAGACCAAAAATATACATAGCAGCCCTCGTATGTACGCACATTGTGTCATAATTCTTCACATTTTTATGACTTCGTGTGTCATCATCATTCTTGTGCAAAATTTTTTCTCCATTATTGTTATGAACAGCTAATTATGACGTAAAGAAAAATTACGGCAACTACGTGTCTCAGGCAAGAGTTAAAAAAATAAACATAAATGTCAAAAAGAAGTAGTGACAGGAATAATAAAATTTTTAGTTATATGAAAGTCATGCTATAATGTCTACATGTCGTCTAAAATAGCCAAAGATAATTTTCTTTAATTAGGTAGTTAAATTAAGTACAAAGTTTAAGCAGGTTTTAAAACAAATTAAGAAACACAATGAATGATAGGGGACATGCACGTTTATATGAAGTGAAAATTAAATAAATGTGACAGGGTACTATTCTAGGGTGACTCTACACATTTAAAAATTAGAGTACTTAACAACAGTCTAAGGTTTAAAAAGTTCTTTATGACTATTTATCTTTTCTGATTAATTTTAAGCTCATCTTTATTAAGTCAATAACTAATGATTAAGTGTTGATTAAGTGTTTGGTTTACAGATCGGAATTCTTTATTTTATCTTATTTAATTCACCACTATCTTAGGAGTCAAAATAATGTCAAAAATACCTCTTATAAATATTTTCGCCTTGACGGTAGACAGCGAAATACTGGCTGCTAAAGAAGTCAACAAGAGAGCAGCTAACTCTTAAAAAAATTACCCTACTTTTAAATACACCAAAGGTTTTATAACTAAAAAAATTTTATACGCTAGAAATCCATAAAGTGTTGCCTTGCAAAAGCTGCAAATATTTCGCAGAATTTTTAAAATTATTAAAAAAAAAATTTACTTACTTATTATTCATCTCTGGCATCCGCATAGCGACCACTATTGTGCTAACTAAAGCACATATATACAATGCAATTATACACAACATATGTAAGTTAAGGGGCGGCACATCTTTTGCAATTCCAGTCAGAGCCTTTTTAGGAGCAACTTCATCAAAACTGCCCCCAAGTTGAAGACCAAAATACAAAATTTGCAAATAGAGTATGGTAATTCCTAACAAAAGTAAGGAGACAGGCAAGGTAGTGAAAAAATAAACCAAACCAAAAGAACCATCCATTTGATAGAGAGAAGGATCCCTAAAAATAATTTAAAAATATTAAATTAAACAAAATAAATCACAAAAATTAAAAAACTTACTCACTTTTTTATTTTTTGCTTCAAAGACAAGCCGGTAGCTGAGCACAGAGCCGTTGTTATATCACCAATGTTAATAGCAAAAGCTGTTCCTATGAAAAAAGCAGTGGCTTCTTTAGATGGATAAGGACGTTCATCCTCCTGAATTGTAATACTTTCATCTACAGCCTTGCAAACCTTTATTTTATCTAAAGTTTCCAACAGGGCTTTAATTAAAGGCATTGCAAAAGCGCACACAAAGGAAGGTGGAAAAATAGTTGTAAGTAAATAACAGCCAACCATTAAAACTAAAAGTATTCTAAAGATGCATTAACTTAATTAAATGCATGTAATTAAATAATTAAAAAATTCATAAACCAACTTTTTGGGATTGCAGCCTAATTGGGATAATATTAAAAAGGCGCCACGTATGGCAACATCCGAATGTTGTATAGTGACCGCTATAAAATTGCACAATATAAAAAGGGCATTCGCATCTCCAAAATAGGTCATGCACACAAAATCAGAGCTCTAAAATTAAAAGAAAGCAAATTTGTTTAAAAAAAAAAAAAAAATTTATTTATGTCTACTACTACTAACCGCCACTTCTAAAAGGGGAAAAGCTACTATGGGTATTAAAGAAGTGATCACCACAGGGGCCGCATCTACCGCAAACCAAATAACGACCCAAAAAATTACATATAAAGTGCAACATTTCTGGCATTTTTAAATAAAAATTATTTTTACTTTCTCATATCCATCTTTCAATATTTCCATACTTACCACCCTCGGTCGCAAAAATATTATGGGCAGTAACACTAAAGGAGATATTAAAAGAAAAAACCCTTTCCAATGGATCTTGGCACAGTTAATCAGGCGCTCACGAAGACTGATAAAATAACACAATCTTATATGAATATTTTTTTTCTTTTTTTCGATTTAAATTGAAATCTTACACTATTTTTTTAGGTGGTGGTGGTGGTGGGGGTGGTACTGGTATATTTGGAGCTTTTGGCTTTCCCATTTTTGAAACAAATTAAAACATAAACATATTGACAAATATTTCATTGATTTCTGACTAAGACGAATTATAAAATAATTTTAAAACAAGGCGAATATATCATGGCGAATATACGGCGAAACCACAACAGGTGTCTCTGTTAGTCCAGCTGTGCGGCGAAATTAACAGGTGTTACTGTTAATCAACCTGTATGGCGAAATTGTAACAGGTGTCACTGTTAGCCCGGCTGTGGGGTGAAGTTTTAACAGGTGTAATAAAGGCGAATCAATTCAAAGGTGGCAGCGATGGTAAATTGACTGATTTTCGCCGGTAGCCTAACTGTCAAGCTCCATACATAAAAAATATGTATTCTTTTTTATATGTAGCAAGGCGAATTTATTTTTGTTTATTTTTAACGTTTTTGTCAAAATTTTAAAACAATTTCAAAAATAAAAAAATTAAAAAAAAAATTTGAAAATGTAAAAAGTTGTAAATTTGAAATGTGTAAAAAAGAAATGTGAGGTATTGCTGCTTATACAGGAGAAAGAAACCACCTGGATACAACTACTTTTAAAGTAAAAAATGATAATAGAAGGATAAATTTAACTAGGCTTCTTTTTGTTTAGTTATCCATCTTTGACAACAACGTGGTGCTCTTCAGTGGCAAAAATAAACAAATTCGCCATTGCAACCATCTAGTAATTGATTCGCCTCGATATGTAGTTTGACATTCGGGCTAACAGTGAAAATGAAGGAATTTGGTATCGCTGCCACCTTATGTTTATTTGGCTTGGGTGTAACCAAAGTAAAATTCTACAACTACAACCACATGCGTTTTATTGTAGAAATATCTGGTTTGTCATAAACAACAGAAAACTTTAAAAATCTGAAAACAAACAAAATTTGTCAAACGAGATATAGCCAGCTGCTGTCAGATTCGCCATTGAGTAACGATTTTTTTTTTCGTTTTTTTTTATGCCTCAATGCTTTGGTAAATTTATGCCTTTGATGAATCTATTTCAGATGGCAGCGATAGCGAATTCGTTGATTTTAAGCGTTACTATGAATGCCAAACTACATTGTAAAAATAGACTACACAGATTTTTTATATATGAAATTTAACAAATAAGTTAACGATGAAAATCAAAAAATCCGTTATCGCTATCAGCTGGTAATAGATTCGCCTTAGATTTTTTTTTTATTTTATTTAAGTTCTTATTGTTTGTTGGCTTTTTTTATATTAAAGTGAAATCAACTATAAGGTGTTAGCGATTACGAATTGATTAATTTTCACTATTTTTTTTTACATGTAGTTGTACATTCGGGCTAATGGCGAAAGTTAGGGAGTTTACCATTGCTACCATTTTACAATTGATTGTCTTTGTTTATATTGTTCAAAGTACATTTTTTTGCCTCAACTCTTTGTTTCTACGACAATCTTGAACTTAATTGTCAAACCTCACATATAAAAATTCTGAACATTTTTTTTATGTACATTTTTACATTCAGAGTAACGGTGAAAACTAATGAATTCGACATCGCAACGATTTGATAATTAATTCGTTTTGAACATAACATTATAAGATTTCGTTGCTTTTATGGCGAAATTATAAACTAGGTGATCGCAGTGGCGAATTTAGCAGTTTTCTAGGTTTCTATAAACGTCAAATATTATATTAACAAATTATGCAAATGTTTTATATAAAGTTTTACATTTTCAGCAAAGGCGTTAACGCATAAATTCGCCACTGTTATCGACTGGTACCTGATTTGATACAACCAATACGAATAAATATACGGTGGGAGCGATGGCGAATTCGTTAATTTTCGCCGTTAGCCTGAATGTCAAACTACATATAAAAAAAATAGTATACAGATTTTTTATATATGGGGTTTGACAGTTAGACTACCGGCGAAAATCCATGAATTCGCCATCGCTCCCACCGTATATTATTTCGCCATGCGATACAACAAAACAACCATAGTCATGGCGAAATAATTTACCAGGTGGCAGCGTAGGCGAATTCAGTATTTTTTGCTGGCGTACACCACTGTCAAACTCCATATATAAAAAATTTGTGTATATTTTTTATATATGGAGTTTGACAGTCGTGTATACCAGCAAAAAATACTGAATTCGCCTACGCTGCCACCTGGTAAATTATTTCGCCATGACCATAGTGAAATCATATATCAGGTGGTGGCAGTGGCAAATTGATTAATTTTTGCCGGCTCTAGAAATGTGATACTCTTTGTATAAAAAACTTCGCCCAATTTCGTATCTAAAGTTTGACATTGCGAAAATTAATGAACTTGATAAAGTGATTAAAAAAATTTAATTCATATTGAAATAAAAACAAACTTAACAAAATTATTTAATTTATTTTTTTTCAATGATTATTTGAACTATTTCGGTATTATAATCACATAAACAATTTGAATACGGCTTAAGGTCACGTATATCTTAAGTTCTGTTTTTATTAAGAAAGAAATGTTATTTATAAATTTTTGTGTTTTATTTTCTGAAGAAAATAATAAAAATTAAAACACTAGTAGATCGTAATGCAGCTTTTGCTGGATCACTTTATCCGACATCAGCATTCTTGGCAATAATTTTTTATCTGTAATAGAAAAACATGCAAAATTATTATAAAAATGTTAGATTTGAAATTATTTATCCCATTTTATGTTCTTCTCTGCTTTTGCATTTTAATGCAAAATATTCCTTTGAGTAACCTTAGCTTTCTTTTAAAGTTATTTTAAACGGATTTATGGTTGCTTAGTAAAATAAATCCTGAACACACATTCCAAGTTAAACACTTACTGCTCGCATTAATGCAATCTTTTTCAATTTTGCACAATAAATAAATAAATAAGGGGAATGCAAAATTTGGTTTCAAAATAATACATGACGTTTTACAACGAATTACATTTTATAATGGAAACTTATTTTCTGTCTAATAAAGGATTTAATATTTTGTGCTTGACTTTAGCAAACTGGCTTATGAAAATATCAATGCCTTAAAGTAGATGACACAATTTTTGTACTAAATACAGTGGGATAGTTTCCAATTTTTTTTTTATGTTTTTACGTTTGTTAAATTTGGCAAAATAACGTAGTTTATGATTTTTTTAGTTACCAATCTCTCAGATTTAATTACCATCTTATTAAACAATGCCAGAGAAGATTATTATTTTTTAATTTTTCCTGCTAAGTTGCGTTCCAAAATGAATTAAAGGTTTTTTAAGTAGTCACAAAAAAAAGGCAGTAAAACAGCCAACAAAAATATGATCAGAAGAATCCAAAAATAAGCTATTGTGTAATTTTTTCTTTCTAGTTTCCAAGACGTTTGACCAGTCATTTGTCAGAAGTTCATGGGTACAAGTATCCGCAACTTCTGTATCAAAAAAAATTTTTTCCACCCAAAACTATTAAAACAATAGATCTCTTTGCAAGAATTTATAATCTATTTTGTTTGGTGAGGATTCCAAGCAACAGGAGGGCAGAAAAGAGAGTGCAAAGGGATTTATTAAAAACATGCGTCATCTGTAATGAGAACACTTTATAATTGAAGCTAAACAGACGCGAATGGTGCTTACAGAGTCCCTAGATCAAAATGTTAGAAAAACTCTTTTATAAAATCTTATATCTGATATGAACTAAAATTATCATCTGTTTAAAATAAACATCATGGAAGGCGATATTAGTAAAATATTACGATAAAGCACACTATGTGTAAATATCCATTATTGGCTATCTTGAGTCTTTAAACTTCTTACGGACAAATTTGAAATGGGTTACCTGTCTTAAAAAAATAATGGCAATTACGAAAGACTTTTTTATAAGGAAGCATGTAAATAATTATCATTCTATTGTATGATTAAATTACTACAGTCGATATTAAAAACTCGTAATGACACAAAACATAGCAAAAGTAAAGATTGTCATAGACTACAAATCACGTCTTCGAAATAATAGGGAAAAGAGTCAGCCCAGTGAGAGCAAGAGTGTCTTTCCCATCAAATTAGTTATTTGAGTTGAATTTATTTTTTATTTTAAATTTTATTTACATGGTTTTTGGTTAGGCAAAGGTATGCTAAAAATATTAAGGAGTTGTGCTTGGGATAAGAATTAATTTTTATAATTGTGTTTGGCTCTATACATTTATTAGTCAATATTTTTCTAAAGTGATAAGAATGTATTTTTAAAATTTAATTTTCCTTTGCCTTAATTTTACGCAGAATCTTAAATCGCATTTTTCGCTTGATGTAGTATAAATGTATTTTTATTGGCGGAAGTTTATTTTTAAAATTTAGTGACTGCTTGGTAAAGAACATCTGTATTCTCCCCTGTACAAAAATTCCATCCATCAAGATCCATGGCTAATAAAGCCTTTAAAATAAAAAATTTCTTAACGATTTATTACATAAAAAAAAGTTAACTGACAAGTGTGATTCTTTCTTCAAATAAAACTCCCTGAAATCGTTACGCTGATTCAAGTCGAAATCGTGTGATAATAAAAAAGAAAAAAACTTTAAAAACAATAACAAAAACCTTTTTTTTAATAGATAATTTTATCCACAATATTTGTGTATTTAATTTTTATCTTTATTAATCGATGTTTAATGTGATGTTTCTGTATTACAGGCGATCAATTCGTCCGGAAATTTTATATGGAAATATCTCAAAAAACTGAGTGCTTTTCATACAAATTTTTCAGACGAGTTGATCGCCTGTAATATAGAAACAGCACATAAAATAAATAATTATTTTTTTTAATTTCAACGATACCGCCAAATACACATGTTTTGTATTAAAGTGTGAGCATGTTACCTGCTTTCATTTTACAAAGCATTTTTAGATAGAAGTTACTTCGTCGTTACTTTTTAAAATAAAAAACTTCATTTTACAAAACCAAAATACACTCTTGTCGAATTAAGATCTTCAAGCAATCACTATTTCGTCTCTACCAGAAAGTAATTAAAAAAAAAAAGATCCACCATATCAACATAAAAACATTTTCTCTCAAATTTGTTATATTAAAAGTAAATTTTTCTCGACTACCAGATGATAAGTTGATTGCTCAAAACTTTCAAAACCAAAATGCCTGGGCATCGCTTATTGAGTTCTTCTTGGTCACAACTTCGACTCTACTATGAGTGAATTAATTAATGTAACAGATAAACAAAAACAAAATTACAAGAAAATAAATTGATAAAAATAAATTAAAATAAAATTGAAAGATATAAAGGGTGTGCCATCTAACGTTTTTTTTTTTGCAACTAGTGCTTATTTCGGGAATGATAACACTTAGCTCATGTCTGATTTGACTGATAATTAGTTTTATCCTTCCGCTGAACGAATATGTTTGTGTTTACGCTTGAACAACGCTGATAAAGAAGCACCGTCAGCTGCGTATGTTCATTATCTTGTGAAAAAAGTGAAAGAAACTGGCCTCCTCCTCGATAAACCAAAGCTTGAAAAGCCAAAAACAGTGCGTAGACCCGAGAATATTGCTGCTGTGGCAAAAAGTGTGCGTGAAGCGCCATCAACATCAATTCACCATCGTTTTCAACAATTGAAAATTTCAGAGACATCATTGAGACGAATTTGGCATAAGGACCTTGGTATGACGCCATACAAAGTCCAATTTGTTTAGGAGTTTAAGCCAACTGCTCATCCAGTAGTTTGCTTTAGAGCATTTTCAAAAAAAAAAGTTATTTGGCGGACCCTTTATGTGTAGCTGTAATTAGATTTATGCTAGCAAATTGGTTATTTATTAACTTAAACAGAAAATATTTTAAGGTCAGAATTTTCTTAATCTCAATTTCGCATTCTGGTTCTACAAACTCTTAAATATTAAATTTTAGTTTTCTAACTTTTCTATTCTGTTAAAATTAAAATTTTTTATTTTGATAAAGGAAAACTCCGTTACTTTTAAAAGTTACACTTCTAGCAGAATACTTAATTTTTAACCTTTTTAGAGACGCCGAATAGTTTCCCAAAAGTTGTATCACTATAGTTGTACGTTCCTTGCCAACTGTGGATACTAATTAGATCAGAATTTGATATTATTTGCGACACATTTCAACGCTATGAAGTAACGATGTAATAAATTTTTATGATAGAAAATGCTTGCAGGGTTGTATTTAAAAATACAAGCATGAGTGCGTGTTAAGGAAGCTGTCTACTTAGTTTTTATTAAGTTCAAATTTAACACTTTTAAATGTCTCCTGCTAAAGGATCTTTTGTTTGATTCTTACAATTTCACTAATTAAAAACAAATTTAAAACACAAGTTTTCTTTCATTTACATATACGAACTACGAAGCAAATACACATATAAACACACGCATACACAAATTTATGTAAATATTTAGAACATCTCCTCAATTGTAGAAACTAAAATGCACAAATGTTTTATTTTTTTATAACAAAAAATGAAATCATGCTTTTGCTTTGAGTCACATATTTTAAGTGAGAGAGTCAGTAAATTGCTTATATTGTCACTGTTAAAATATGCACACAAATTGCCACTAATTACTACCACAAATACATTACATAAACAACACTAGCAGTTGCATTTAAAATTTTAAATATGTATGTGTGTGAGTGTGTGCGTGTAGGGACATATTGTAGTAGTCATAGCACATGTAGTTAAAGGCTTCCTATTTTCTATTTATTTAAAACTGAATATGCATTATTTGGAATGCACACTAACACCAACACTTTCAAATTTTGCCAGTGTTTTGTATCTGTTTGAATTTGCATTAACATTTGCACTTTTGAGATTTAAGGGCCGCTGTTAATGGGATTTGCATATGTGTGTATTTAGTAAAAATAATTTACAAAATTTTGTTTTCTTAGTTTAATTTCTTGTTATATTTTATATCTGCTTGTCTTTCCTGCTGTTGTTTATATGTTTTTTGCATTGTTACTTTGTGAAAAATGTGTTTGTAAATTTCTTCTATTTTTTTAATGATTTTTTTTTTTTCTTACGAGAAAATTAGTTTAAAGACGATAGTGTGAAAATATCTGTTCAGCCGTCTTATTAAACAGTACCAAAAAAGTTTTTGGAATTATCAAGCAACGTTGCAGGAGATAAATAAATTTTATCTGTCTGTTCCACAAAGTTGCAATTATTTGCTTGTTCCTAAAATATTTATTTTTTTTGATCAGGTACAAAATTAAATTTAACTCTTTTTTACATTAAATTGGTATGCCCTTCTCCACTGGTTACCCACTAAACTCCTGGTGTTGCAACAGGCCAAATGCTGTGCAGCCAGACTTAATGCCCTCTCACGCTGGCTTAGGGCGGACATGGGTCACTCCATACCATCAATGGTGGACTACATCTCTTCTACACCTACTCTGGACCACGGATTTCAGAACCATATTCCAAGTAGGGAGGGATGGGTCTGTAACGAAGTGGTTGTGAGCACTACTATTGACATTTACACCGATGTCTCGAAACTGGACGACAGGGTCGGTTGCGGAATCTTCTCTAATAACCTTGGACTTAGACTCCCCTTTAGACTCCCTTACTACTGCAGCGTCTTTGAAGCCGAGGTAATGGCCATTCTGAAAACATCCGAAATAGTGCTTAGGGACGATTTTGTTGGCCTTGCAATTCGGATATTTTCGGATAGTCAGGCAGCAATCAGGGCGCTTGCTGGTGCATAGTGTACATCTAAGCTATTCCTGAGATGTCGCTTATTACTAAACACACAGATTGACCTGTTTTGGGTCCCTGGTCACAGGGATATCCTAGGAAACAGTGAGGCCGGTGATCTCGCTAAACGGGGCACATTGCTTCCTAGCCTCTCCTCGCATACTGAGAGACTGCCTTCTAATGATTTCTGTTTGGCTCGGAGGATGAGAAGAGACCGTACTGCACCTCATATGCCACTACCCATCCCTGACTCGAAAAAGATTTAGAATTCTGGGCTCTCTTTTTTTTTGGGACTCTTACGGAGCTAATTTCTCACTCTATAGGGGACATAGCGAAGTTCGTCCGGGAATCTTCATGGTTCTCAATTGGTTAAGGGGAGTCGCGCCGTCTTCCTTGTGGTATCACAACGGGCCATTCGATTGTTCTCAAGTAAGTTTCGTCGTGAGAGGCTGCCACTCCTAACTAACTTACATTAAATTGCTAATTTTTTGGTTAAACAGATATAAGAATTTTTCACGAATCTTTTTTTTATATATTTAATGTTTGGCTGGGAGAACGCACTAAGCAGTAAAATTATTATAACACCATTCTCATCTGCAGTTCTTTAATAAAATTATTCCATCACCTTAAGGCTTATAACTATTTATCATATCTAATGCTATTTATTTACAATAATATTATGTTGCATACTTCTGGGCATATAAACAAAAAAAAAATTTATTTTCTCACTGATTTTTCTGCTTCTTCAAATGAAATTTAAATATTGTTTTTAGTTGCTACATATTTATGAGTTTTTATCTTATATCAGTGAACCACGATAATTGGCAAAACTAATTTTGTGTGTTGTGTTTTTTATAGAACTTAAAGAGTTCTTATAAATTACAAATGCGCACAAACAGACAGTTAAGCATCGAAACATAAAAAATTTTCTTAAGCTTTACCGTAAGCTGTGGTTTTCGTTTTACAAACAACCAACCACCCATAAAGTGTGTTTTAAAAATAAATTCCTCCTAAAATAAACAGCATATTTTTAGGCTTTTTATGTTTTCACTTGTATTTATTTTGTTTTTTCTTTTGAGTTAGCTTCATATGAACTAAAGTTTAACAAGAGTTTTTTACTCCTATAGGGCTTTTTTTTTATATGATTTTATTCTACAATTTTTTTAATAAAAATATTACATTATAATTTTATTTGGATTTTGGAACTTTCTCTTACAGCCATACCTAAACAAAAGCGGAAAGCGTTTTTTGTTGTCAAAATTTCTCATGCTCGTACATATTGTATGTAGCATACCGAAATAACGCAGCGGCAACTCTTTGCAATTGGAAAATCCAATTTTGACAAGGCGTTTTATAAAAATTTAAAATAAATATAAATTCGAATGATAATCTTTTATATAAAATTTTAATTTATACAACACAAAAAGAAATGTTATTCATGTTAAAATAAGTTCCCTTTTACAATGTAGAAATTGATGGGCAGACACAATATTGAAATTAGAAAATTTATATGAAGAAACAACATGAAAGTTACGAAGAGTGAAATAGAAAAAAAAATAAATGTCTAGTAGAGATAGTAGTGTACTACACACTCTACCTCTTCAGCCCCGCGTCGATAAATTTTGTCTGTCTGCCTATCAATTTCTACATTGTATTTATTTTTTTAATAACACTGTTTTTATGGTTTTGACATAGCGTTGGCGCTTTTGTTTAGGTATGGCATTTCAGCGTAAAAGCTATGCGTAAGAAAACGTTCCGCTTTCCGCTGTTGTTTCGGTATGCCTGTTAGATATATTTTGCACCGGGCTTCATTAAATTAAAATTTAGGATCATAACAAGAAAAAACAATTTTTAATGATCAAGTAACTTCAATCGTTTATTGTTAAATAAATATTATATGGTTTTTGTGACCATATTACAATCATGTTTTTCTTTGTCATTTTGAAGGCGGCAAAGTAAATCGTGCAATTTTGTTAATCGCAAAAGTGCTAAGGCCTTTAATTTTAAATAAAATAATCAATGAGTTTTAAAGGTCTTTAAAAAAAATTTTTTTTTTTTTTCTTGTATTTATGTTGCTGGTTATGTGAGTTCATGTAAATATATAAAATTAAATCAGAATTTAAAAAAGATTTAATTGTCAATTATTCCAGTTTCATTACGAGCAGAATAATTTTTTATCAAGACTACCATATTTTTCAAAATAACTATAATTTGTTCACCTTAACCACATATTGTTGGAAGGGATATAGTATGGTTCTTATGACAACCATGATTTGTTCCTTGCTTGTGAGGCTAAGATGTCATAATTAATTATGTCTGATTGAGGACTGCGAGAATACTAAGAGCTGTAAATGCTCTGACCTTATTTATTTTATTTAATCATTTTGTTATTCTTAAGATTTTGTTTAAAAAATATGTGAACCTTTTTAACACCTGTTTTTTTCTCTGCATAACAAAAAGTTTATTGCCCCCAAAAATGCCTTAAATAAATTTAAATGTCAAGCATTTTTTTCATTACACTTTTTCGCACTTTCAAACTCTATAAGACTTTTCTTTAAACTTCATACATACTTTGTGTCATAATTCATTATATTGTTATGACTTAATGTGTCATCATCATTCTTGTACAAAAATATTTTATCATTATTGTTAAAAACAGCTAATTAAAGCGTAAAAAATAATTACATAAACGGAAACAAGAGCGGGAACAAAAACTACATGTATGAGGTAACAAAAAACATAAACTAAACAAACATAATTGTTGAAAGGAAGTAGTGACAGGAATAATAAGATTCAAAATTATATGACAGTCATGCTACAATGACTACATGTCGTCTAAAATAGACAAAGATAATTTTCTTTAATAAAGTAATTAAATTAAGTACAAAGTTTAGGAAGGTATTAAAATTAATAAAGAACTAAATTGAATGAACGTGGACATACACGTTTGTTATAAGTGAAAATTAAATAAACGTGACTAATTTTAATGGTTAATTTTCGCAGCAAAATATGTGAGAGTTAAAGTGGACAAAATTGTAAGTTTAAGGTGGGGCCTGAAGTTCAAAGAAAATATTAATATAAATGGCCGTAAAGAATGCAAATAATTTAATTCTCTACATTTGTAGGCTGTGGGTTAAATAATAAGACAAATGGCTAACGCTGGTGAGAGACACATTAATAAGTTTTGTCGTAGAAATCTGTTCATTAAATTTTCCAAGCAGTAGTTTCAAGGGTGAAGACGAAGACCTTAGAGGACAATCGTAAAACTTTATAAACGCCAAACTAATTCGAATAAGGATGTGGACAGAATAGATGAACCACTATGGCACTAGTTTGTACAGATCAACATGTATAAGAAGCAGCAGGCAGTCACTTGTAAACCAACGCTTTAGGTAAGAAGGCTAAATGTACTTTCAGACGCTTCCCTAAATATTTCTATGGAATTCAAAGAAATTAAATTATTTGAGGAGGGCCCAACGGCGTAACTAGATATTTTTTACAGAGGAAGCTGCAGCCATATCAGAAAAGAAAGACTGAAGCATAACTGTGTCAAGAGTAAACGCTTTGGGTAACAGCAAATGGTTTTTATTTGTATGTGTTTCCCAGGATCATGGACAAAGACTTTAGAGGTCTTCTATTAAAAGAAAAAAATATCCGTCAACAATTAAAAGTCACCTTTGAGTTGAATTAATATAAGTAAATAATCAAAAACATTCTCTTAAACTGGAAGTACATAAAACCTTAATTTTTTCATTATTTTTCGATACCATTTGTTTTCAAATAAAACGTAAGTTTATGACAAAATTAAAACTAAAAATTGTGGCTTTCTTTTAAGTCAATTTGTTATTATATTTTAAACCACCACAATATATTTAACTTTCTGGTTTTGTTGCATTTATTGCCAGTAATAAACTCATTTGTTTTATTTTTTAAATATTTTACTTTAAACTAAACTTTGTGCACGTCGCAGGCAACGTTTCCGTAAAATATCTACAAATTTATGCAAAACGCATTTAGCATAAACTATTATAGACGTATGGGATGTTTAAATGTTATTCAAAGTGAACAACGCGCTGTTGCATATTTAATTTACATTTTTAATTACATTTAGAGCCCTACAACAGATGTATGAAAGGACGGACAGACACTTTCATAAAGATACATAAATTAGTTAGACATGAGTTTAGCCAAAGGTGACAAATTACTCTCAGCCTATAAACCTAAAAGGCATAAATGATTTTATTGTTTAGCAATAACAATAAAGAGTGTTTAAATTATTAATAAATTAGAACAAATAAGCTTTAAGCCTTGAAGTAGGCAATACTTTTTGATTTTCGTCATCTGTCATAAAAATATTTTATTATTTTTTATCTGTTAAGTTTTAAAGGGTGTTCCAGCAATAATAAATCGGTATTGTAACGAAATAAAACTTGATGTGCATGATGTTTATAAGAAGTTATTTCATTTATCTGTTTGTTGCCGCTTCAGTAGAAATCTTTACGTAAGAAACCCAGCCTTTTTATTAATTTTCTGATAAAGTTATGCTTTAATAAAAATTACTTAAACGATCCCTAAAGTATGCTATGCTTTTATTTATTATATTATTTTATTACTTAACAATAGTGAAAATTTATTTAGTTATTTATCTCATTTTGCTATTTACCCATTTAAAAGTCGTTTGGGAATTCCTGCTATGAAGTTGTTGAAAATTTTGTTGTGCTTATCAGTTGTTTATAAATGACCCTTCAATAAACAAGTGCTTGTAGAGAAAAGAACATTCAGCAATTAATTACGTTCAAGTTGCTTAAGCTCAAGTATAAGAAATGTTTTTTTTATCATTATGATATTTCTTTTAGTTTAGAACGTAAAATATTTGGCTAAACATAGATTTATTCCAAGTTTTTGTAAGGACTTAGCTTTTATATCTGTTGTTTTTTAAAGACAATATAAAAATGATAATAAAACCAAGTTAAATTGATTTTAACAATTGAAGAGCATTCTTTTAGGATGACATAAATGTTCAAATATAATTTTACATATTTAATATAAACTAAAAAAATAAATGTAGCATAATTGAAAATTTGATAATTTTCATGAAACTGAATTTTACTAAAAATGAAAAAATTTAAGTTTAGGCATAAAAATCATTTACTAAAAAATTGGTTAACAATTGAAATTTTAGCTTAAAACGTAAATTAAGAATTTACCAAAATTGTGCAAAAAAAAAATTATTATTATTTTTTCAGTGAGACAAAAGTCAGTAAAGTCCTAACGTTCTCTTTATGATTAACAAAAATTAAAAAATAAGTCGCATAAAATATAATTTAAAAATTGGCGTAAATGTAATGAAAACTTACTAATAAAATCAACAAGAGTAAGAAATCAATCATTTACAAAGAGAATTAGTACACAGTATTTTATTCAAGCAGATGTTTTAAAATAAAGATTAGAAGTTTTATAAAAAAAAGGCGCTTTAATTTCTAATTTTTACAATAGTTTTTAAAATATGAAAAATTTACTACAGAAAGATAAAACAAAAAAAACTAAAGTTTTTTAAACATTTATAAATTAAGAAAATCCTTAAA
This sequence comes from Cistogaster globosa, assembly GCA_937654795.1. Classification (NCBI taxonomy): domain Eukaryota; kingdom Metazoa; phylum Arthropoda; class Insecta; order Diptera; family Tachinidae; genus Cistogaster; species Cistogaster globosa. The sequence goes on from OW569404.1 coordinate 7,998,891, forward strand.
CTTATAATCATTTTTATTCGAAGAACTAAAAAAAATTACACGAAAAAAGAACTGGCCTAAAAAATAAATCTAAAAACAAAATCTAAGCCGAAAGGAACTTCTAGGACATCAAAGTATCAAAAACAATTAACAAAATTGGAGAACCAATTTCTGTACAAGAATTTTTTTTTTTTTTTTTTTTTTTTTGTAAGTTTGATGTTGGTGTGATCCAGATTTATACCACGCCATTTCGTTATTATAAACAAAATACAATCAATCGTAACATACCATCAAAATTTAAACTATGACATATTGCTTACCCCTCTTGCTACACCACCAAATTTAAATTAATTAAATTTCTTTAGTAAAATTAAATTTCTTTAGCTTTTCACAACTTAAAAAAAAAATTAAAAAATTATTTAAATTTATTTTTGATAAATTTAAGCAAAATACATGTATGGAAAATAATCGGCCTTATTACGGTTGTCGAAGATGACATTTGAGAAGAGTCGTAGTCGTTGTCGTTAGTTACTTTTTTATTTGGTATTATGTAAAATACTCGACAGTAAAATATTAAGCTTAAGAAGATGTGCTCTATGATCTTCTTTTTTACGGCTCTATTTGTAAACATTTAATAATTTTCCTTCCTTTCTTTTAACGATTTCATAACTTTAGTATACAGTTCTGTTTGAATATTCTTTTTTTTTTTTGCAATTATTTCACTTTTTTTGGCGTCAATTTTATTGACATTGGAACTGAAGCCTCTAGCTAAGTGTGAATGTTCCTCCATAAGCTTAACTAGCAGATTAGACTGCTTAATAATTATTATTTTTACACTAAAATGAGAACAGAATGCAACAGTAAATTTAAATAGGCACAATGTAAAAATTAAAAAGCAAACTTTCTTTTCTTAGCGTTCATTTTAAAAGTTAAAAAAAAACATTTGTCGTGTACATAAATTTTAACGACAAAAAAATTATTTAAAAATTAACACACGATTTCGACATACATAATACCGATTATTGTAATAAATTCAACCTTATTCTAGTTGTCGGCATCGACGTTCATTCTATAACACAACTGTGACGACGTCGACGGTTTATCGATTTTTATGAAATAAAAATGCACATCCGTAAGTTTTTTTTTTTTTTTTTTTTTTTTGTTAAATTTTATTTATTTAAAATTTCATCATTTAAAGCCTTTATTTTTATTTTTTCATTTTTTTCATCTGTTTTGAGCTTTCTCTATCTCTGCTTTCTCTGTCAATAATTTTAGCTTCTTCTCCTCAACCTCCAATAATTTTTTTGTCGCTTGTCAACATCTCTAAGAGTGCGTTTTATTAAGGATATAAAATTTAAAATGTCGGAAGAAGATTTGCCTGTTGCCGGCAGTGGTTCTGCAATATATTGGTTTAATTGCATGGTTTTATTTTTGCTTTCTTTTTAATTACTTTCGACGGAACAGGCTGAGCAGAACTGGTATCATTAAGAACAGTATTAACAGCAGTTACAACAGTATTAGACGTGCAAGGTGTTTCCCTTAACTGTTGGTTGACTTCCACTGGTTCTTCAACGACAAATTCGACTTCAGCAAATTCCCATGTCAAATATTTGAACGCTTTGAACTGCTCCTTCAGGATTCAAGTGCTTCTATAAGTTTATAGGAACTGTGGAGCTTCTTCCAGCGGACTAAGTGAAAATTGTTTAAACATTCTGCCGCCAGTGACTTTACACTCCGCTTCATTAGTAACCATCTTTTTTTCACTTTAAGTTTTATATCTCGTCATACCCTAAAAGAAATTTTTACAAACTTTTTTATAAATCACTATTCGATTCTTTATTTTGTTACCTTCTGCCATCCATCTGCTAATCTTCTAGGTGGACCAAGAGAATTTAGAATTTTTCCAATTTTTTCCCATTTTTCTTTAAAATTACATGGAAAAACCCAATGCTAAAACTCAGTGCAAGAAATGGATTCTTTTGCATTGTTTCTAGTAATTTTTCAAATCGATTTGCTTTTTTAACCTTCAATTTTTTACTTTTTTCCATCTTCAATGTTATGTTTGATTTAAATCCCCTCCATTCGTTGAATAAAATGGCGTCGAAAAAAGCTATAGTCACGCCGATACAATATCGTCGTCACATTTGTTATAGAATACAAAAAATCTTTGAGCAGTAATCGATAAGTGTCAATGACGATGCCGACAACTAGAATAAGGGTGATTACTTTTTTGAGTAACGACGATAACGACGTACGTAATATCGTTTTAAGAAAACGTACGATTTTCGACACGATTGTATTTTTTTCTACGAAGGAAGGCATATTTATATATCGATTTTTGTTCTTAATTTGGGCCGTTTATTTTGAAAGTGGCATCAGCCACTTTTTCTTAAAAATAAAAGAAATAAGTTTAAGTGTTAAGAGTTGACACGTTTTTTGTTGATCAAAGATTTTACTGGGGAATAAGTATTCTTAAATACTCTTAAAACCTTAAAAAAACAAACCTTTAAAAATGCTTATCACCTTAAAGTAAAGTGACTTATGCCACTTTCAAATTAAACGGCTCATTTAAGACGCCAACTTATTTTAAAAATATTAAAATTTTTTAATAAAATTATATGCTTAAAATTATTCCTTAATATAAACATCAATGATTTTTATTAGATAAATTAAATAGCACACATTAACAGTGTTAAACCCTACAGCAAATAATGCCTTTTTGCTATTCAGAAGAACAACAAAAAAAATCAATGAATTTTCTTTCTAAACTTTAGCTTTTCCTGCCTTTTTACCTATCATGCATGTTCTATAACCCGAATAATAAAATTGTCACGTTCAAGAAAAAAACCATACAAAGAGGGAGAGAGAGAGAGATATGGGAAGTGAAAAAAAAATATTCCTTTTTAAATGCTCATTATTGTGTTAACGGCACGCAATAACAGTTATAGTAAAATTATATTTGAACATTTCCAACAACACAAATATCTACAAAATAATAAAGTGTGTGTATTAAGCATACACAAACACTCACACAAAGATATAATTACATAGATTTAAGCTAAGGCGTAATATAGGTGAAAACAGTGCTTTTTATATTAACAACATTCGTAATAACTTCATTGGAATTAAGCCAACACAATGTTCACACAATTATAATGAATAAATTACAAATGGTAGGAAAGAATGAAAAGTCCTTTAGTTATTTGGTAATAAATACTTTTGGTGGATTTCAAAAAAATGCCATAAAGCGGCCAAGAGGTCCCAAGGAAAATAAAACAGCCGGTGTATGATTCACAAATTTATTAAATTCTATAATAAATTCAGTCACTTGCAAAGTAACCAAATATTTTATAATACTTGAAAAAACAATGCGCAATACAAGAAATAGTTTTTGTATCTGGTAAAATTAATGAACTTCTGATTGTCCGAAGTCTATATTTTTATTTAATTCAAAACTAAATAAAAAATTATTATTTAATTAAATACTTCATTGAATTGATCCAGGTCTCCTTTTCCTGTTAGTAATTCACTGCAGCTTTAAACTTAAATATAAAAGAATAACAATTTGTTAAATTTTAATTTTTTTAATAACTTTCCTCGTTAATTCCAACTAACAAACATTAGTATGCGTGTTTTAAAAACAACCTGCGTGACTTTTTATATGATAATGTGACTTTTGACAGCCAGTGCGTGTCGCTTTATGAAAAAAAAACTGATTTTGAATTTATTTACAAAAAAATTATTTCTAAAAGAAATATTCCACTTTTGCATGTCTATTTATGAAATGAAATTGTGTTTGTGTGTGTATTTATGTGCATGTGTAAATAATAAAAGTTTATACTTTCCGGTTTGGTTTAACATTTGTGCCATAAGAGGAAATTGTGAAAAAATGTGGCTTTCAAACAAACAAACAATTCAACTTTGTGTTGATTTCTGAAATGTGTTTCACACTGATACAAATAAAAATGTTGCCTACCTTAAGGGAGGACTTTAATGGTGCCCTTCTTGACAGCAAACGAAAGTTATTAAATTTAAAATTAAACATTGCAAGGTTTAAAAGCAGTCTTGTTTAAACTAAATAAAGATTTTATTATTTTTAATTTTTCTATTTGAATTCTGAAATGTGTTTCACACTGATACAAATAAAAATGTTGCCTACCTTAAGGGAGGACTTTAATGGTGCCCTTCTTGACAGCAAACGAAAGTTATTAAATTTAAAATTAAACATTGCAAAGTTTAAAAGCAGTCTTGTTTAAACTAAATAAAGATTTTAATATTTTTAATTTTTCTATTTGAATTTCTAAATTTATTCACAAAAAAAAATGTTTGTGATAAATTTTTTAAGACACACGCAGAATGCATTAAAGCATTTTCTAGAGCCTACGTCTGCAGAATTTTTTGCATCTATCTAGTATGAGAAACAACTCATAATCAAACACAATTAAGTAAATGTTTTTCTGTCTTCATAAAATTAAAAATTAAAATGCACGTGAACTTAAGCCGGATTAAAATTGTTCATTTGTTTATAATAAAAAAAAAAATTTATTCCATGTAGACCTTCTACAGATTTCGTTAAAAACAAAATTGTGTGTGTAGCTGTTATTCCAAAGGGATTCATTTTGTAGCTTTAGATTCTCTTCGTTTAAGTATATAAAAGAAATGTTATTTTAAAAAGAATTGCAAAACAATATTGGAACAAGCATCCTGCGGCGTGATTTTGGGCGGTGTTTTTCTGGATTTTTTTTTTTTGTGTCGCCAATAAAAAAATTTTACAAAGTGCATGTATAATAATAATATGGCAACGCCAAAGAAAGGAATATCACATATTTTGTTACATAGACTTCATTCTTAAAGACTAAAGGTACAGTCAGACTAGTCAAATATTTGGATAAAAAGATGCGACCACTAAATTATGGAAAAAAAGTTTTGTTCTTAAAAAATTATTACTACTCAATATAAAAACTAATGTATAACATTAAATTATAAATAGCTATTCATAATAGTATAAATCAGAAAAATCGACTTAACATTTGTTAAAAATAGTGATTATTTTTTTTTTTTTTTTTTTTTGTCAAATATTTGACCAGTCTGGCCCGACCGCATTTAATATGTGTAATTTTTTTTTAAATAAACAGTACACTTTATTGCGTGAAGTGATTTCGAATAGTTTTTTTGTATTTTAAGAATGGTGGCTTAATTCTTAAAACTTTTATACAGTACAAAGGTAAAGTGGGCAGTTGGAACGCAACAACTTCACTTGAGGACGCCAAGTACCACTGTCATGTCGCAATATAAAATAACTTAGCAATTTCCTATAGAACTGCAGGATCCCGAGTTTATAAGAATCAGTCTGTCAGTCATTATTACATTCTTAAGACAGTCTTAGTACTCAAAGAATATTTGGCTCAAATATTTGAAGCAGCTTTTTTCTAGAATCTGACAACTGCAGATAAGGTTTTGATTAATCTCTTCCTTCACCTTCTCTAGTTATACAGCTCTATCCACAGATATTTCACTTGAGGCGATATCAGGTTTTTCCTGAGAGCCAGTAGCGTTTCCGTTCTATAGTTATAGATTAAAGGGCCAAAGGATTTTAGACATTCTGTAATTGTTTGTTGAAATCCATTAACTAAAGCAGTTTTCTTTAGTGCCCATACTCATAACGTATTCGAAATTTTAGCGAGGAAGATATTAGTGTATCTGTAGCATCAAAAGTCAATCTGTTTCTAGCACACTGATTAGCTTAGTTTTTAGGAATGCCTTCATGGCTCGAGATCCGAAGTACTCTTGCGCTTCATCGCTCTTGTAAGACCAGAGATTGAATGCACACCAGAACACATTTCGACTTCACCATTTTCAAATCAGCCTGGAAGACCAAACGGGTATCATGTAACCAGAGGAAAATCAGTTGCCAAATTCTACAGTTCTTCATTTTAAAGCATTAAAATATGAACTCAAGTCTGACAAAATTTTGTTTAAAATTTATTTACAAGAAATCCCCAGCTTTTTAATTTGTGTCAAGAAATTTTCAATTTTGTCTTTCATGTAGCTTAAAAACGCTTTGAGTTCAAACGAAGTTTTTATTTAAAAATACACGCCCTTAATTTGAAAGCAGTCGGCTTAAAACTTTTCAGGAAACAAAAAAAAATCAAAATGTAGCTGGCTTAAAATTTCTGAGCAAAAATCTTGAGATTAAAGAATGATTTTCGAAATAATAAAGCCTTGTTCTGTAAAATTTAATTGCTACTTAAAGTTTCTGCTATAGATATGTTTAAGCTGCTTAATATTTTTTTTCAGGCTTTAATTATAAGAAATTCCTAAGAAGTCGCTCACAGATTTGATTACTGTGTAAAAAATCCGAATTTCCGAAATATGGATTTTGGTTAAAGAATTTTCCTGAAAGAAATGATGAAGCTATCAATTAAAGAAATTTTATTTTTAATCACGTCCATTTATTCGTTTGCAATAAAGTTAAATATTTTAATTGGATTGAAGAATATATTTTTTTAATTATATTATTTCTATAAAAACAAACAGAAACCAACTTCATTTAATGTCACGTTTATCAAAATTGTCTTTTTGAGATTTTTTTGTAATTACTTGCTTTACACAAGAAAAAAAACAAAGTTTATATGAAAATCATTTTTATGACCATCAACTACATGAACAATGTCCATCAACAGATTTTATCTGAAAAAAAATGAAACTAAAATAAAAAACTATTAACACATACATACGTAATACTGCTGATATATTTGAAGTTAAAAGCACCATTATGGTTAACAAATGTAATGCATCTGTTCCGGGTGGAACTTGCACTGCAAGTTCTTTCTTTTATATATTTATTTACTTGTGTAAGTTTTTTTATACTTGTATTAGTTGTTTTATTCTTAGAAATGTTCAAATGTTTCGTGAGTGCTGTTTCTCTGGACATTTGTACGTGTTAGTGCAGATTTTGTCTCAAATGTAATTTAAAATAATTTTGACCATTTTTTGTGATTTTTTATTATATTTTGTACGTTTTTATTTCTTTGTTTATGTTATTTGTGGCAAAATATTTTTTTAAAGAATTTTTTGTGATAAAAGTTATCAAAAATTAACTGGCAGCCGTTATATTAAATATGTGCTTTTCTAGTAGAAGTTAAATTAAAAAATAAACCAATAAACCAAATATACAATTTAATTAATAAATCAGCCAGACTGAACCAAGGCTCGTTATTACAAGTTACCTATAGATAAAGTTAAGATTTTGCAGACCATATAATAACCTGCTTTTAAGATTTTATTATTATTTTAATACCCTTCACCACGAAAATTGAATTTTGTCAATTCTTTTATTATTTCTACAACATCAACCCCAAGAAAGGGGTATTTATTCTGACTTCTTATGCATAGCGAAGTGGATTGAGCGGTGTCCGTCTGTCCGTCCGTGTTAGGCACTAGATCAACTAGAAAAAAATTAACTACGCCAATCGATCAGACATTGCATCGAAAGAGGTTCTATTCAGCAATATCGGTCCATGTTCTTCGACGCAGCGAACAAAACACCACGCCTACCTCTAATTTTTTTTAAATCATTTGGAACAGTGAAGTAACTCCAATGAAAAATAAAAATGTATGGGGCGATAGAAAATTACAAATAAGTAAAAATCACTCGCCCATATTTTCCGAGTTACGGGTCTCTAAATTTTTAAGAATATCAATATGGGTATCACTTTAAAGCTTTTGAAGAGATCTTTAAGGAAATTTTAAAATTTAATAAAAATTATAACCCATTTGGAGCCGGTAGCATTTTTAAGTCAAATTATATAAAGTACTTATTTTTTATTTTATTATTTTTTAGGTCTCTGTCACCCCAATATTTGTCTTTTTGTTTCACTTATATGGTGAAGGGTATATAAGATTCGGCATTTATTATTAAAAACTTAAAGTGTCTGCCTATTACCGTTAAAAAACAGGGCCATACACTTAAAGATCTCTGTATTGACACTGTCCAAGCTTTAGGTGTCTGTCTATCACCGTTCAAAAAATATAACCAATCATTTGAAGAGCACCATTTAACTTTTATTATTTATGCTATAGCGGTTATAGTAATAAACATGCTGTGAATATTATTTTTCCTATTACGGTTCCTCAAATAAAGGAATGTAACTAATGGACGGTTATAGTAATAAAACCATGGGGTAGTATATTTACTCTCTGGGTACGAAACCTTAAAAGATTTTTTTATCTGTGGCTTTCCAACAAAATATTTTTGAGAAATTATCAGAAAATAAAGGTACCAGTTTTATATTAGAAGAAGCTTAACAAAAAAAAAAATTATGACTAATTATCTGAATGAAATACACACAAAATATGGTTACGGTAACCATAATCTAAGAACAAGAGTATATTGTTGTGAGGCATAGTAAAAATAATATTTTTATAAAAACATATTACTGTCGAACATATTTTATATTTATAATATGATTAGTAACGTGATACGTTTTTGAACATTAGTAGGCAGATATTTAAGTTTAAGTATTTTTATGTCCGCTATAAGAATAAGTATAAAAAAAAAAATAAAAAATTAAGCCAAAATACAAAGGGTGTTCTCTAAGTGACCTGGTCTTAACGCGAATTTTTATATAAGTTTTTCACCCGAAAGCGAAAAACACTTAAGATTTATACAGACAATGAACACATATGTCTGCTATAAAAATAATGTAAACAATTAATTTAAAAACGAAAGCGTATTTCCACTAAGGCTGTGATTTTAAAACGTTGTAGACAGAGGCTTAAAAGTGGCACAGAGTATGTGTTGATATGTCTGCTTTAGGGACAGGTAAGAGAAACTAACAAAATGAAGGGTATTCCGATACCAATGTAATTTTACATATCTGGCTTTACTTTTTAACCAAAATAGCGAGAGGAACATAATTAAATTTAACATAAATTACCGTTCAACAATAATGCAGCTGAGATAAAATTTATTTTATTTTATTGTCGGTTTTTATTATTCTCTCACAAAATATTGCCACACATTTTCTGAAAAGCTTGATTTGACAAGCTTTTGAATTCACAATAATAGCAAAAGCACATTATTTAAATAAAAATGGAAGAAGAAGGTATTAAATTTTTATCGTTGAAAAAATAATTGAAAAAGTAGAAAATATTAGACCATTTTAAATCAGTCATCACATATTCTTCGACTCTCTCTTCAATCTGTATGAAGGTTTTAAAAAGTCCTATTGAGTCCCTTGCAAGATTAACAAGTCTTACCCACAATCTTTGATTACAATAGATTCTAATGCCATGTACAAGTTAAGTGTTAAATAGATTTTATCAAATTCATTTAAAAGTAATAAAATATTGAAACAAAATATTTTTGAAAACAAACACAAAATTGAAATGAAAATAAATATTTATAATACCGTCAGGGAATCGTCGTTATTTAGTTCACTAACTGGCAGTAACGACAAACCGTTCCGTTACTGTCGTATGTTGTGTTCCTACAGATATATTGATATTATAAATTTACGCAAAGTATTCATTGTTAGTTCGCCAAAACAGCTAGTACAAGAAAATTTATATTAAAAGGTGTCCTAATAGTAGCGTTATTTTCACAAAGCCTTATTTTAAATTTACCCTAAGTACGAGTGCTGTATTCAGCTATGTCGAATCTTATTTACCCTTCATCATGACCGTAAATCTAATACAGTTAAAAAACTCCAATCAAAGAAACAAATATTGGGATAAAAGACAACTAAAAAATTAAAAATAAAAAACAAAAAAATTTACGTAAAAAAGTCACCGGATTTTTTAAAAATTTTAACATTTTCTGAAAGATTTCCTTTAAAAGCTTTTAAATGAATGAATGAGTAATAAAACAAGTCAAAGACAACACCATAGATTTTTAAACTTTATCAACTTTAAAAAACAAATCTCTATAATAATTTAAATTACAGCACATTCTGTTTAATAAAACATTGAATATTTTTGGCCAATTTAATAGTGATTTAAATTTTAATTAAAAAATATTTCATGCTGCTGCAAATTGAATAAGACACTTCAAGTATTTTAATATTAATTAATTTTTCAAAATTACACACACACGAACATGAATACATAAAATAAGTTACACAAATGTAAACATACGCATTCATATAGCAATTCAAATCAAATACACTTGTGCATTTTTAAACTTCTCAAATACACTTCTAATTGAAAAGCATAAAAAAATTAAAAAGAGGAAAAAAATGTATTAAAACTACAACAACAAAAAATTGTGGGCAATATGAAAACGTGCTAAAGGAGTTTATTTGTCCTTAAACACACACACACACATGAGCTTGCCTATGCAAATACTGAAATACATAAATACAATTACAATGACTCAAATGTCGTAAAAAGAATGTTGGCTACAGCCAGCAAATGATTGCATACCATTGTAAACTTATTCATCTAATATTTCTTACTCCTGGCAAATCTCAATAGAGTTGATCTCCTTTAATTTTACATACATACATACATACATACAAGGCCTAATTTAATAGTTTTTGATTTGGTAATGGCTTGAAATTATAATGCCATAATTAAGCACCTTGTTTGTCAATCACTAGGAAAGACATTAAACTTGCGCACCCAAATAAGTAGATAAAAGGAAAAGCAGTAAAATCAAGAAATGTATTTTGCATTAAACGTAAGCCCCCTTGAAAACATGATGTCTGTAAGAGGCAATAGATGAGAGGTATTTGTACATTCATCAATATGAGACAATTTGAGTTTGTTAAATGTTTGTCAGTTTTTTCTTCTCCCTTTTTACACCTCTTTTTTTCTCATTATCCTATGCTCCTTTTGCTAGTTATTTTGCGATTCAATGAAATTGTATTGTTGTCATTGATGACTGAGTTTTCAATAGTTTTTCATTTGCTCGAGCACCCTCATCTAATAAACTCTAACAATTGGCAAAGTTTCAAAAGCTCAAATAATATTGAATACAAATTTCAAAATTTATTTGCATTTATGTTATTGTAGTTGTTTGTGTAAACTTTATACAATTATGCTGTTCAAGGTTTTGAAAAAAATTTTTTTTGCTTGTTTAAGTTAAGTACATGAAGTGCTATTAAAGCAGGGATGGCAAAACGATGTTTGTTTTCGAGAATTAAATTTTTTAAATTATTCTTTAATTAAAACTTAAATAATCAGTGTAAGTTATATTATATTATTTTGTGGTAGTTAAAAAAATTTTGATTGTGCTTAAAATTCTAGACGCAAATGTTTACCATGTTGTTCTTTTTGTTTGAAGCAACAAAATTTTATTATCAAATGTTAACAAAAAATTTTTTTATCTTGACTAGATTATTGTTACCAAAATCCCAAAACTTGCTTACGGCAATCATGTATTGTTGCAGAGAATATAATATGTTATTATTTTTTATTAATTATTTTTATTTTATATCTTTTATCTATATTTATTAGATTGCTCCATTAATGATTTTCTTCTTTTGAAAGCAAACATATTTTCTTATAAATATTCTCCAGTGAAACTTAATGGTTCAGCAATTTTTTTTATTCTTATATCCTTCACTACAGGCGGAAAAATGTTTAATCAAATTTAGAGGTCTGTTAGTTCTTATACATTAAATCGTCATATTAAATAAAAAAGATAAAATTTTAAATTAACTTGTTATGTTGTATATTTCAATGCAGAATTCGGACACGTTCGACTAAAACTCAAGATCAACTTGAAAAAGTACAGGCCTTCAGAAGAACCACAAAAATGCACTTCTTCAAGCAGTGAGTGACTTTTTATAGGAAATACAATTTTAAAAATAAAATTGCAGTTGTTTAAGTTTGCTCTTATTCTATTTCTATAATAATTTAAAAAAAAATCTCATTAATGAAATGAAGTTTGAAATAAAAATTTTTAATTTTCTAAAAAACATGACCCTCTGCGCCTGTCTCTGGAACTATAATAACTAAAAGCATTTACAGAGAGTGTTTCTTGTAGCCGCTGCAAAACCCTTCGGCGCATAAGGTTTTTACATTCACAGATTCTATATTTTTAATATTAAAATATAAAGAATAATGTCCATTATACGGGGAAAGTGTAAAACAAAATTAAAATAATACAAATTGTGGCTGCTTAATATAAAGGTTTGTCTTTTATACAGCCAAAGAGAGGCCTTTCAAATTTACATTAACACAGAATATATGCTTCACAATAATAAAAAATATAAAATATTGAACTAAAATTTTTACTGTCCCCCAAAAAGGCTTGATTTTGCCTCATCTTTTAGATTTTTAAAGAAAAACGAAATATTTGAATCCTGTTCAATAACTGACAACTTTTTGCAAAAATTAATATTTGTGATTTCTTATGTTAATAGAGGTTTGAAAAGGTTTTAGAAAAGTATTAGAGATTTTTTAGAAAATTTCCATTTTACTCAAACTTTGATTAAGAATATTTTTTTATATTAACAAAATATATTTTGTTCCAAAAATCGCGATGTATAAAAAAATAAAATAAAACTGCCATCTCTGCTTAAATCTGTAATTTAAATCTTTACCTTTTTTTAAATCCTGTTCATTGCATACAATTTTACATAAATAAAAATTTATTTTACTTTACTTTCATTCGTTAAGATTTAATACACTTAACTTTGAACTGTAAATTCTTCAATCAATTTATAGTAAATGAAGTAAAATAATTGTTTAAGTAGAGAGAAAATTAAAACTCAAGAAATAGATGTAATTAATTTCATTTAAAGTAAAAGACTGTGAAAGAGTTTACAGTAAAAAAAAGTATTGAATGATTTATGAATTTAAAATAGAATAAGAAATCAAGGCTGACCTTCAATATTTATGGGGATTTATTCTTTCAATATAATTTTAATGGAAATATTATGTTGAATTTTTAATAATTCTAATATAATGAATTTATAAATTTTGTAGGAAGAAACAGGAATAGAATTAAATTAAATTAAATTAAATTAAATTAAATTAAATTGTCTTTGAAAAACAAGGGAACAAAAATTTAATTTCTTGTATATGATTCGAATTAAATTTTATTTTTTTCTTTGAATTCTTAAAAAAAACTTCCTGTTTAGAAAAATATAAAAAAATAATTCCAGCACAATGACCTAAAGTTTTAGTTTCTTAAAATCAATAAAAGCATTTGTTTCAAAGAACAACTATAAAGCCAGTAACAGCATTCTCCATAATATTTTCTTGGAGCCTCTTTAAAAAAATGAAGCATTTATCTAACGACAAAAAATTATTGTAGCTGCTTTAATTCCCTTTAGATTCTCATTCGTTTCAATTTGTACTTAAAAATAATAACTCTACATTAATGGCTCGAAAGGAGCTGGAGAAAAGGACTTGAAAAAATAAAAAATAAAATACAACAACATATTAAGAAGCTAAATTGACATTAACAATGATCATAAAAACTTAACAAACTGCCATAAAGCAATTCAATGGCTCTCTTAGCCACAGTTGAAATGCCAACAATTACCAGTGGTAATATGCCAACATTTACTTTCAAAACAACCGACATTATAAAGAAATAATAAAAAGGTAGGAAGAACACCAAACACACACACACACATACGCATTTCTACAGACCATTAAAACCATTCAAATAAAATACAACATTTTCTTTACATTCTTTTTTACATTATACCGTAATTATGTTTGTAAAGTAATAGAATTTCACTATTTACACAAATCAACATACACACACACAATATGCTCATGCTCGCCTTCACACACCTATGTGTTGTTTATGCTACAACAACAACAACATACAACAATATGATACAAGAAATAACAAAAAAATATAAAAATAAAAAATATAATCAAATAAAAGTTTCCAGTTAAGTGATTTCAAAGCAATTTGCACTTTTGTTCTAAATGTTATTTTATTATAATGCTAAACAACAACAACAAAAGAATATATGATACGAGAGAATAAGAACAATAAAATGCAAATTAAAACAACAAAAGTAGTTTTAGCAAAACTTGAGAAAAAAACACAAGAAATTCTTTACATTCACTTTCATCTAATAGAGAAACACTCAAGCGAATTTCTTACATTATTTTTAAGTGTTGGTTTAGTAAAAATTATTTTTTTACTAAAATTATTTTTAATTTTAGTCCCAGCCAGGGGTTGAACCGGTGATTATCATAAATCAATTAAAATTTTACTTTTTCGGCTTTGGTTCATTTTTAATTTAACTTTTATTAAGAAAAATTATTTTTCAAATGTACGCGGACGTTTTTCCAAAGAAAACAAGAAAAATTAGACGCTGGCAGAATGTAATGCTGCATTTTCAGGACCGCCAAATCCATCTTCAGCATTCTTTTATTAAATATATTGTTACACAACAATTTAAGGAATATTAACTTAAGATTGATATACACCCCTTGTTTAAATTTTAAGCTTTGTTTTACAATAGTTTGACAGCTAAGTCTAACTACATTAAATAACATCAATTATGGGGACACCCTTTAAATTCCAATTTTGTATAGCAGACACAAGAAACATTCTGTGTAATTTTACAGTGCTTGTTTATAACGGTTTAAAAGATAAGGCCATGTTAGTCAAATTATGACATCTAGGGGGACACCCTTTAAATTCCAATTTTTTAAGGCGGACACAAAAGTAAACATTCTGCGTAATTTTAAAGTGCTTGACTATAACGGTTGAAAATATAAGGCCATATAAGTCAAACTATGACACATTAGGGGGACACCCTTTAATACATACATATGTAAACTTATTGCTTTATAACTTTATGCCATCTGCGCAACAGTTACACCACCGTTTTTCTTAATTGTATAAAAGTTTCTTTACGGTTTAATGTACAATTTTGTATGGGGTCACCCTTTAATTTTTCTTATTACAAACTATTATTTATTTTTTATTATTTTTATTGAAAACTGAAAGTGCCTGTCTACAAATCATTAAAAAAATATGGCAATATAAATAATATATAGCTCTAGCATGGGGACACCCTTTAAGATATTAATTTTATATTCTAATATTTGTTGTTTAAGCGATTATTGTAACACTTAATCTGTATCAGTTTCAGTTGTCTACCCATTAAGTTTTGAAAGGTGTGGACAAATTCGTCATAAAAACTTTTTTTGTGGTGACACCCTTTAATTTTTAATTTTATTTTTCAAACTTGTTTTTAATGCGTGAATATACTGTCCATCAATTTTAAGAGACTGCTTGCTACGTTTCACAGAAAGAGCTTGTCAACGTTATAGTTACACTTTGTATGGAGCACCCTTTAAATTGAAATTTTATTTTTTATTATCTTTATGGCGCATAAAGCTTTTACAAAACTCTTTCAAATTTTAAAGGTCTACTTATGATGGCTCAAAAAGGAAGGCCCAATACAAAGAAATTACGTTTCTTTGGGGACACCCGATTTCTCATTTCACCTTTTTATTAATTTTTCTTTTTTTCTTTTTTTTTTTTTTTGCAGCAGCCACAACAAAATGGGTTTTGTAGAAGCATTAAATGTCTTGCTTTTACTGTTCTAGAGGTAAAGGCTTCTGACATTATAGCGATAGGTTTAGAGTGCATTTTTACATAAGGAAATCTTTTAATAGACACTGGAAATGTTATCAAAGTCCCAAAAAACTATTGGAGTAGCGAACTATCCACAGAAGGCAAGCAAGAAAATGTGCTGAAATAATGGCTGTGTCTTTCCAAACAAAATAGCATAAACTCCACTTGCAGTCTGGCATGAATCAAACATGAACGTTACGGAGAATTATAACAAGTCGTAGCTTTTCCAATTAAAGAAGGAAAAGTGTGCATGTATCACTATTATGCAGTCAGCCTAATAATGTAGGCATAAGTTCGACCAGGAAGCAATTGCTACTTCTGTGCAAACCAAAAGATATTCTAGTCCAGGAGTCAATCAATACCAAATATAATATTTTAAAGCCAGGATCACGATGGTTACATTCCATAAATCTAAGAAGCAAACGAAAGACTACCAAATCCAGGCTAAAGAAATTATAATTATAAGTAAACGGCTAGAAATTAACTTTATAGACCAAAAGCCTGTCTAGTGCATTGGGTCATAGCTATTATTATTGAAGTTACTTTTGCCATATAAAACCAACTATTTGCTTGAAAAAGTCACTTTTTTCACAAAAATTCCTCTTTAACCAGAAAGTTAACTCTCTTGGAAAAAATTATTTGTTCATCATTTTTACAAAAACAAAATCACCTGCTTATAAAAACGTTGCCGTTGGAAATTACAAACGGAATGAGTTATACCCCTTTTCCACTTTTTGTGGTAGAGAGTATTAAAAACATTGTTACGGGCACTTAAGATCCAACTTTGTTGTTCACTGTACTGAAAAAAAATGTATGATATTTTGCAATTGTTTCCGGTGGGTTGACTTATTTGTATGTGTGTATGGTTAACTCTATACATACAAATGTTATATTAAAATGTATGTTTTTATATGTTTTTTTGTTTACCTTTCATTGTTGTGGTTGTATGAATGATGAAATATACCAAGTTTCATATGTGTGTGTATGTGTGTTTGTTGTTCTCTTCAGATTTTTTCTTTTTCTTCTTCTTAAAGAATTGCGAATGACAAAAAATCGTTTTATTTGTAACAAGACAACAATTGTTGTTAAAAGTAGCAAAAATCATGACAAATAAAAGAATATATAAATAAAATTAAATATTTCTTTTAGCAACATTTGCCCAACGCACAAACACATTCTTATGTAAAGACCTATATTTTTATGCGAAGACAATTTGAAAAGTAATTGAAAAAATATTTTCTCCCTAAAAAAAATTAAAAAATGTACAACAAAAATAGTAATTAAAATGATATTCAGAGAATTAGGATTAAGACTCAAGTATTTTTATTTTTAGGATTTTGTAAGCAAACGATAGAAGTGTAACACCGCATTTAGCCTAAGCAATTTTTCATGAAACTTGCATGAAATTTTTGCTTGTTGGTGAAGCAAGAGGAGTAAGCAATATGGTATTACTGGGATTTTGAGGGTATATTATTTTTGCTTGTGTTTATTTTTAAATAACGCATATCGCTGCAACTTAAATAAGAAATTGAGAAAAAAATGCCTCAAAAAATTGCATAGTGTAAATCTGGACTAACTCTATTATTAACGCCAAGATTTCTATCTATCTGTGAAGCACAGGCCGGTATTTCAGAAGTTTATAACTAGACAAAAAATTCACAAAAGTTGTACTATAAGTGCTGCTGCAGCAACAAATTATAAGAAAAAAATTTTAACAAGAATTGTTCCCTAGAGGCGTTTTTTAAGATAGAAAAATTAAATTCTAAGCTTTTTGAGCAGACACTTGAAATTTACAGAGTCCGAAATAAGGACAAATTTAGTTAAATAATAAAAAAATAAAGAGTTCCCCACACAAGACATGACCTTATCACATAAGGCTTATCTTTTAAACTTCAGCAGGCAGTCCTTTAAAACTAATGTAGGGTAGTGAAAACAATAAAATACAAAAATTTTAAACTAAAGGGTGTCTCCATAAAAACATGACCTTTACAAATGTGACCCTATCGTTTACTTTTCTAAAGAGACACATCTGAAATTGACAAAGATCTTGTAGTACTATGTGCACTTTAACACCAAGCATTAACAAAAGAAAATTTAAACTTAAAGAGTGTCCCCTAGAAGAGCTATTTTTAAAGTATATTTTCTTATAATTTGGACCGCATTTTGCAGACTTTTTAATTTTCAAAAACAAGTAATCAAAATGGATAAATAAAAAGATAAAGGGTGGCTCACACACAAAACAAAAAATTTTCAACTTCAATGCCGTTGTGACAAATTTTTTATGTTATCTGCCAAATGTCTGACACATATGTGTTTCCGGTGAGGCTGCCCTGCCCTTGCAGTTGCTATCCGGCTATTCCTGGATTTGCCATATTTAAGCCAGCTCCTTTTGGGCGTTGTGTTTTTATGTAAAATTTAAAAATAAATAAATTTATTCTTGTAGTTTTTGGGCTTTAATTGTATGTTCCTTTCAAATAACCGCAATAAGAACTATTACAAAGACTACGCGCTGGCCGCCATGTGAGGGAAACACTTCTGAAGTAATAGAATAAAGCCTAAAACTTTTTTAAAAATAGGGACCCTCTTCAATACTGTATTATTAAGAAGAAAAAAATCTGTTCAATTTCATTTTACGTCTTACTTCGTTAAAACAGTTGGTTGTGTATTTTGTTCAAGCCAACCGCACTCAAACAAACGCATATAGGCTAGCTACAAGGCAAAAATAACAACAACAAAGAACAACATCCTACTACTTGTGTAAATTCAATTTATTTAAAAGCTTGTCAACACCGGAAGTAAGATTTTTTTATCTTTTCCTGTTAAACACACATGTTTCGGAGTCGTCTTTCTTGCCTGCTTCTTTTCCTTCCCCCATCTCCTTCAATTATTTTACCTTTGGCAAGTGATTTAATGTTGAAGTAACATATTTAAGAAGCAGATTTTAAGAAGTAATTTTCTCAATTTGCCTGCCTTTTTCCTTTTTTCATTTTTTCATTTTTTCATTTGCTTTGATGGTGGGTTATGAAGCAATAAAAGTGATTTATTTGTTTAAAGGTGAGTTCTGCTTTTTATCCACTACGATTTAATCTATACAATATTCATTTGTTTGTAGGAGAGATAATAAAAAATATAGAAAAAAAAACAGCGCATATAATTGATGGGTATTATTTGATAAAGGAAAATATTTGCTGGAGAATAAGAAAAATGCGATTTTTATTTGATTGCTTTTCTAGAGATTTTTAGTTTGAAATATAAAATTTCAAATTTTTACGATAAGAGAATTAAAAGATTTATTGGAAATTTGCTTAACCTTCACAAAAACTTTATAAGAAGAAAAAAAATTTAAATTAAGATATTTGATTCTTTTTTAAACAATTTAATTTTATTACAGATTGAATTTATTCGAGCGCCTGAATATAGGTAACACAAAATTATATAATAAAGTCATTTAGTGATGGAAATCGATTTATTTAATGCTTCTATCTGCGATTTCGTATTAAAAATTTATAAAAGTCCACCTGTATAATCCAATTTTAAAGAAGTTTTAAAAAACTGAATTATTATTATTATTATTGTTATCATTAATATTATTTTAAACGCCTGAAATCATACTCGTATTTTTATTTTATTTGTTCAAGTACCTTTTTTTGATTTTTTTGATTTGATTTTTATTGAGACTCTATTTCTTTCATAATACAGGATTACCCAACATAAATTTAATGAAAACTTAAAACTATTAAGTATTATTTTAATGACATAACTTTTCTTTTTTGAAACTGCAACACGCTTATTAAGTTAAAAGTTAAACAAATTAGAGAAATTTTAACATTAGTTTTTTTTTAATTACAATGCTTGCTCCCGGCATTAGACAATACTAGTAACGCTATGTTTACCATTATGAACTTAAAATTAACATAAAAAAAACTAAATCTAAGCCTTACAAAACCTACTTAAACTAAACAAAAAAAAAAAAATATTATTAATAAAAAAAAAAAATAAATAAAAAAAATAAAATAAAAAAATAAAATAAAATAAAAAATACAATTATTACCCCCTATGAATGCCGGGAGTATAATGTGTATAAAAGCTTTGACTAGCAAAACTATTGGCTTCTTCTTGTAATATCCCAATACAAGAAATATATTGCGTATTTGACCAACTGAAATCTTGTTCGCTGGATAAAATATCCTGAATTATATTACCTTCAAAATAAGACAATTTTCTCACAAACCTATTCATCAACTCGAAAGCATACTTAGATATGGCAGATAGTTTGGAACATTCATAAACGTATTTATTAGAAAATCTCTTAGTTAAAGATTCATAATTTTTCCCCATGCATTTCCGTACTATATGTCGTTCAAAAATCTCCATTCTATTCATAACAGTTTTCGAAATGCTAAACCATATTGGAAATGCATAAAGAAGAATAGGCCTAATGCACACTTTGTATAATAGCAGCTTCGTTTTAACTGGCAAAGCCTTACTATTAAATAAACGACCAAAGGCTCCTTTAACCCGATTCGCCTTCTGCAAATTATTATCAACGTGTTTATTAAATTTCATGAGCTTACTAAAATGGACTCCAAGGTACTTAATGCTATCCTTAAAATGAATCTCATTTCCATTCAACGTTAACTTTAGATTCTTACTTTCCGGTACAACTGTATATTTACACTTACCGGAGGCATTACGCAAACATATAGCAAAGCTCTTCGCAATGTTTATTTTTATTCCCCAATGGGAATAAAACTCGTCAACTTTTTTAAGGTGCAAAGATACTCGTTGAAGTGCCACCTTAGGAGACTCATGGTGCGCATATAAAAGTGAATCATCAGCATATAGTATACTTTGGGAGAGACCAAAAACATGAGGGAAATCGCTTATAAAAATATTATACAGGTGGGGTGCCAACACAGAACCTTGCGGTACTCCACATGAAACTTCTCCGTAACTTGATAATCTACCAGAACTCTGAACACAAAACTTTCTACCATTGAAATAACTTTGAAAAAGTTTCACAATTGAAGGACTAAATCCAACATTTATCATTTTAAATAAAATCCCATCGTGATATGCTTTGTCAAAAGCTTTTTCAATGTCAAGGGATACCGCTACACTGCAACGGCGTTCTCTTAAATTTTGAATTACATCCGTGTGAAACTTTAACAGAGCA
Source organism: Cistogaster globosa (assembly GCA_937654795.1). Taxonomy (NCBI): domain Eukaryota; kingdom Metazoa; phylum Arthropoda; class Insecta; order Diptera; family Tachinidae; genus Cistogaster; species Cistogaster globosa. Next base: position 8,019,611 of record OW569404.1, read on the forward strand.
TGAACAGTAGAGTTTCCTTTTTTAAATCCGAATTGTCTTTCTGGAATATATTCACGACTGATATCAATATTCATTTTGTTCCAAACAACCTTCTCAAACATTTTTCCTAAATTAGAAAGCAGCGATATTGGTCGCAAATTATTAATGTCATGGTTACCTTTCACTTTGTTAATCGGAACGACTTTTGCAATTTTCCAAGCAGATGGAAAATAGCAATTATTAATGCAGTTGTTAAATAATATTGTCAAGTATTCGAATGCCTTAACAGGAAACCTTTTTATAAGGAAATTAGATATGTCATCCAAACCACAAGATTTTTTGCTGTTTAAAGATTTAGATATGTTTAAAAGATAGTTCAAATCTGTAAATTTCAAGTTGTTCAACTCATTCAATGATGTATTGCTTTCATTAAACGAAACACAAGAAGCCTGAAGGACTACATCCTTGATACTTTCATTAATGCCGGAAACATCCCTACTCGGTGGTGCATTTTGAAATAAATTCGCAAAATAATCTTTCAAAACCCGTAATTTAGCCCCATTATCAGAAATTGCAATGCCATTGACAAAAATATCTTTGCTACCTGATCGATTTTTGCTACCAATAATTTTGAAAACTTCCTTAAAAGCTCTGGGTCCTGGACGTATACTTTCCAATCTAGTATTAAAAAATTTTGCCTGTTCCAGCTCAATTTGCTCCTTTATTAAAATCTTTAACAAAGCAATTTGTCTAGAAATTAACAAATATTGAGGATGTTGCCTATTGAATGTTCTAGAGAATATTGATTTTAAATCTTTCTGCCAATTATATTTTATTTTTAACATCTTTTTCAATTTATCTGATGCAATAAACTTTCTGTTCTTACATTCAACCCTAGAAGAATGTAATCTTGTTACAAAATTGACGGAAGAACTAAAACTGTCTAAAAACATGTCTATCTCATCATTGGATAAGTTCCTATTGTTTGGAGGATAATGATTCAGAATTGCATTTACTAAATCACTTTTAAATGAATTCCAAGCGGTATCTTTATAAGAAATGTAATGGTCGGGAATTCTTAAAACAAAGTTGAAGTCCGATAATGATAGGGTCAAGGCTAAAGGATTGTGATCTGAAAATGTTGGCAGTGTTTTCGTCCTATAGTTGAACAAAGAATTATCCAACATATCATTACTTACAATAAAATGATCCAGGTGTGAGGAGCCGCCAGGATAAGAAGGATATATATCACAAATTCTAGTGACAGAAAAAGCTTCATTTTGCAGCCATGAAGAAAGTACCTCACCATTAAAATTATTAACTGAATCACCCCAGGAAGTATTTTTTGCATTAAGATCACCACCTAATATAAGGCCATTGTAGTTACTTGAAACAGTTAAAATTGAAGATAAGCCATTGGTAATATCTTGGCGATGATAGTTACTAGGAAAATAAATAGACCCACAAAGAATTTTTCGTACAGTGCTATTTAATAAAATTTTAATTTCAACAAATAAATTAGGAAAACTAAGACCAGGAATTGCAACAAGTGAATAATCTACCGATTTCCTTATGGCAATACCGACGCCTACAGCACTCTTATCCCTAACAACAACAAAATTATCAAGATATATATTTATACCAGAGGGCAAATGCAATTCCTGCAAAAAAGCAATATCAATTTTAAATTGATCTAAAATAATATTAAGTTCGGTTCTCCTCTCTAATCGGACAAGAGAACCAACACTAAAAGTTACAAAATATTAAGAATTACGGCCCATATGCATCTTGAACATCCCTCATTAAATTCAAGCACTCTTTCCTTGCCTGCTCTTTTGCTAACGATTGATAGTTTTCCAAAAAGTTTCTAATTCTATCTTCTAACGAAGGTGAATCAGAAGCACATAGCATCTTCGCTACTTTCATGAATTCCTGAACTAATACAGGTTTTTCTATCCTTTTAAGTTTTGCAGTATTATTGAAACAATCAGCAAACGACTTGTTTTCAACAACTCTGGACTTCTGCAATGCAATTTCAACATTGGCAGCAGCGAGAGTACTCCTTTTTGCAGCCTGAAGTTGTGCCTTTTTCCTGAAAGTTAAATATTTCTTATAGGCTGGACAACCCCTGTAATTGGAAGTATGTCCCCTTTCACAGCAATTCACACAAAAAGGTAATACAGAACCATCTGTCACCAGGGAGCATTTACCAGGCTCATGTTTTTGATCACACTTCAGGCAAGCAGGTGGTCGACTGCAGTTTCGCGAGTAGTGACCCCACTGTTGGCACCTCCAGCATTGCGGAAGTTTCGCGCTAGACTTTGGCCTCTCCCATGACACTACCTGATTCAAAATAAATTTGAAACCTAACAACTCACTCACCTTTCGACCTGGCTTAAGTACCACTAGAAACAAACCCGTATCTATTTGTTTTTTCTTCGAAAATTCTGTCGAAAACTTTGAAACCGACTCAATTGTATCCGGAATAAGATTATCTAGCTCCATTTTAATTTCGTTCAAATCTGACTTAAAGTATAAGCCCCTGCAAATAACGCTTTGACGTTTCAACTCCCTAGGAGTAAAGGTATGTGCAGAGATTTCTTTTTCTTTAAGCAAATCTACCATTTCTAAATGAGCTGACAGTTCCCTAAAGTACAATTTGCTCTTATTTCGAGATATGTTTCTGATTTTAAATTCAACGTTTTTAGATTTAAGTTGGTCAATAAGTGCCTTAACATCAACATTCTCAAGAAATATTGGAGGGCAATAAGAATTCTTAGAATTAAACTGTGAATGTGCGTTTTGTGTTACATTACTTTCCCTATTATTTAAAGAAGTCCTATTAATCGGCGTATCCGTCACTATATTCAAGTCTCCTAGTAGATTAAATCTGTTGCTACGGTCAACTTTCTCGCCTTGTTTTTTCTTTTCATCAACTAGACTAAAAACTACATCACCTTGGAACCTTCTTTTCTTGTTCTTAACCATCTTGAACTGACTATCCACCGAGGAAAGGGACCACGCATCTTGCTCTATGTTATGTGTGCTTTCTGCTTCCATTTCTGCATCATTAATTTCAACACCTTCCGAAATTTTAAAAGATTCAGCACTCGTCTCTCTCAAGGCATTTCTAACACTCGTTTGATTTCTTGCAGGTGGTTGATCCAACACTACCCTCAATAATTCGGTTCCAAGCTGTGACTTCTGGCGACTAACTTCACCTTTTGCTTTATTTTCCATGGAATGGCTCAATCCATTTTTCATTGATAAATTTCGGTCCTTAACAAAACTCAAATCCATTTCTCTTTGCTTCAGAGATTTTTCAGCGTTACTAGGAGGACGCCCTCCAGACTGTATAAGTAATGGATTTATGTCCATTTCTTGCCGATATGTTTTCACAATTTCAAAATTTCAAAATTCTTTTTTGAAAAATTTATTCAAACAATTAAAATATTAATTTTTTTTTGACAGGAAAAAAACAGTTTTTTATATATATATTTTTTTTTAACAAACACGTCTGCTACGTTCAATTTTCAAAATCAAACTCCGTTCAAGTACCTTTTTTATTTAAAACACTGAAAAAAGTTAGTTCTATCAAATTGTCATCAGACACATGTTGCATGTTTAGAAGTCATTGAGCAACAATTATCCAAAAATACAAATTTTCATTATTTCTATAATGATTTTTATATCATCTCTTACCTTTTCTGAAAAATCTTATTTTAATGGCTTTAAAATTGATTTTAATTCAAAAACATTTAAGTCAATTAAATTAAATTAAAAACTATTTAAAACAAAACAGGAATAAAGATAAACAAAATATTTCGGCAATTTTTAGAGAAAAGAGATTTAAAATAATTTTTCTATTTAAATAAACAAAGAATTATTCCACATACGAGAAAATTTTCAACACAATTGGAAGACAGAAAAAAATTAAGTTTTTTTTTTTAAATTAAATAAAAATAGCAAAAATGAAATAACGATATTAAAGTTGTAGTATTAAAAATAAAATCTAGATATAAAAAATTATATAATAATTTGAGTAAAATATTTTGGTGTTTATTTCCATTTTCGAAAACATACGTTACCTGCGCAATATTGCGCGATCTATAAAAAAAAATAAAAGCAAAAACTTTATAACAAAGAAGTCAGAACGCCGACCGAAACTCCTCAGTAATTTTTAGTCAGAGCTTGTAAAATAATTAATCTATATTTTTAATTATGTACTTGAGTAGTTTTGATGAGAACCCTACAATTTTAAATCAGCAAAAGCTGTAATACTCAAAGAATGTTGGCTAAATTAATTCCAAACGTATTTGTATTTAAAATTTTTTAATACTTAATTAAAGAAAGAGTTTTTAAATAAACTATTTAAATCATAAATCTTACTTTACGTAAACACTATTGAATAAAATTAAAAAGAAAAAAAATTAGATTTTTTAAATTAAGTCCCTTAAACATAAAAAAATGTATAAAAAGTATTAATTATTACTATTTTTTTTAAATCCATTTTTAAATTTTTTCATTACAAAAACGAGGTGTTTGCCAAGTTTTTTACAATGTCCATCATCTTTAAATACCAATTTTATTTTTAACTTTGTCAGTTATATCCTCTTCTATGAACATTATACTAAATGAGTTTTATTTTCAAACTTTAAACTCCCTCAAGAGTATTTCTTTAATACTAAAAACTTACCGTAGTTTTAGCAACAACCACAGAAAAAATTAAATGTTGAACTGGTTTTACAAAGAAACAAAAAACTAAGTCAACATTTTCATTAAAGCAAACATAAAAACAGCCAACCACTTTTCATAATAACAATTTTGCAACAAAAAATTATTAAAATAGAAGTAATCAAATAAGCTATGGAAATAATAAAAAATCAATAAACTCCCAAGAGTTGAAAAGTTTACTATAACTAAAATGTATTTCTCTATCAAAAGGAACTAATGTTTATTAAAAAAAATAAAAAACAACAAATGCATTCAACTCAAAACTTAGTAACACACAGATAGCAAAACTCATACAAACACACTTTAAAAAAACAACATATTTTATTTACTCTTATATGTGTGTGTTTTTGTTTGCATTTAGTACTTAAATACCCTGTAGTGGTACTTTAGTCTTTGTAGTACTTAGTGCAACTCTACTAAATAAAAGCTTTAAAAAATTGTTGCAAATGCAATGAGAGTTTTTTTTTGTGTAAAGTATTTAATATTGCAGCAAAATATTGAAAGTTTTGCCAAGCAAGTGTTTCAGTTTAAATGTTTAGATTATTTACACACCCGGCCCCTATTGTGGATAAAATAAAAAAAAAACAATAGAACTACAATAAATTAAAATATTAACACTTGCTTGAAAGGCAGCTATTTAAAGGAATAAAATAAAAAATTCCACTTATTTTAATCTTGTTAATTTCTAGTCAATTGTTATAAGAATTAAGCTTTAACAACAACAAAAATTACCTTTTAACAAAAAGTACCATTCCAGCAAAAGTATAATTAAAGCAAAAAACACTTTTAAACAAAAAGTACAAATCTACTTATGTATAAATATTGTACGTTTTAAGAAAGTACTTAACAAATAAATTACTCTTTTAATAAAAAGTACTTTTTTACAAAAGTATTTTGAACATAAAAACAGCCTTTAAAAAACAGTGCCTTAAAAAGAACCGATTTGTTTATGATTTCTTAATCGGAAATGCTTGTTTTAAAGAAATTCAAACTAAAAAGTACTACTTGAACGACAGCAATTTTTTATTACAAATTAATTACCTTTTTAAAAATATAAAAACTTTAAAATAAGAAACAGTAATCAAAAAGTGTGTAAAAAATATATATTTTTAACAAAAAAATAAATTGTTAAAACACAAAATTTGAATTAAAAGTACCATGTAGAAGAAATACTGCTAAACTAAAAATACCTTAAGTACAGAAGTTACTTTAATAACAAAATAAACTAAAGAAACGAAAAAAACTATTTGAATACAATTTGAAAAAGTTTATATATATTGAAAGGAAAATTTTCAGTCAAAAATTTGCTTTTTATATAGGAAGATTTTAATCTAAGATAGACAAAAAAAGTACTTTATAAGTATATTTGCTTTTTTAACACAAAGTGCAAAAACATAACAGTCCAAATAGTTTCCATGAAATAAAAATAATTAACTCATTATTACAGATACGTAGACGACATAATATGCATCCTAAAGATATTCTGACGGATTTAAATACAATACATAACAAAATCACATACACAATAGAAAAAGAGCCAGACGGAACTTTACATTATCTTGACATAACAATTAGGAATTTACTCCTTAAGCTTTGACATTTATAGAAAACCAACCACGACAGACACAACAAAACACAGTTCCTCAAACCATCCTAACCAACATAAACTCGAAACATTTAGACACATGAATCACAGATCTAAGACAGTTCCACTTTCACCAGACAAATATAACGAAGAACTCGTTACAATTTACACTAAAGCTAAAAATAACGGTTACAACTGCACTACAATCGACAAACTACTTACACAATACAACAAAAAAAAAGGAAAAAAAATAACAAGGGGACAATCGACACATTTTTACTTAAACAGGACCAGAAATGTTTAGATTAACTAACCTTTTTCAGAAAAAAGGCTTACAGACAGCAGCAAAAACGAACAACACTTACGAAACAATCTCAAGACATCAACAGAAATAACCGATTAACTTAACACCAGCGAAGTATACAGATTTACTTGCACCTGCAACCGGACACAGAACCGGTTCACAGAACACATACGATCATATAAACGAAAAAGAGACTAACTTCGCAATACACCTTAACACACATGAACACGAGCAGGGAAATAGATGAGTGTATGATGTTAATACATCCTAGTAAAAAAGGACGAAGACTGGACATTCTTGAAAACATGGAAATATACAAAACACGAACGTTTAACGGAGATATTATTAACGAACAGGTAAATACAACCTTCGACACAATTTTTACACCACTAAAACTATTAAAACAAACTTACAAGCGCAAAATACCCACAGATGGTCACACTTACCCACCCAGTAATAAAAGACCGAAATATTAAAATTATATACCTTCAATAAATACGATAGATATCAGGCAATCTGCCTGCATAATACCATTTTAATAGACAACATCCTAACGGACAAAACTACCTGAACCCACAACTATCTATGCAACAAACACCTAACACTAACCCACGAGTACTAATCAAAACGCGGCTTGAAAGTAGTAGTGCCAATTTGTTTCCTATAATATTTTTTTTAAACAAGTATATCATAGAAAAACCAATTTTGAAGAAAACGTACCATAATAAAAATTCCCTTTAATTAAAAGTACTATTTTAAAAAGCAAAACAGGGAAAATATTTTCCCAAAAGTATAATTTTAAAGCAAAAAGTGATTAATATAAAAGATACCTTCAAAGAAGAAGTATTTTTTATCCCTTTTTATTTTTACTTTTAACTAAAATAGTCTCAAGAAAGACACTTTTAATAAGAAAAGAACTAAGAACTTTTCAATAAGAAAACAAAACTACTTTTATAAATAATATATTTTGAAGCTTTTTTTAAATAAATTTCAAGTCTTAGGAAGACTTGTATGAGAAAAGTTAATAAATCAATAGAAAATATTTATTTTTAGAGAAAAGTCCTTCTTGATAAAAAAGTACCTTTTTAAAAGCACGTTCTTTTCAACAGGATTACTTCTATAGAAACATACAAACTTTTAGCACAACAAACATTTTTAATAAAAATTACTTTTAAGTCAATACAAATATTTTAAAATAAATAAAATTTTAATAAGAGGTACTCTTTAAGCAAAAAGTACCATTTTAAAAAGTACTTTTTAGGAAAAGGTACCATTTTTAAGAGGAAGTTTAAAGAAAAAGTACCATTGTAACAAACAAAAATAAAATATTTACAAGGAATAACTTTTAATCTAAACCAAACACTCAGAAAAAATTACAAAGTTTTTAAAGTTCTGGAGCTATTAATTAAAATATTTTTCTTTTTTAACTAAAAGGAAGTATTTAATAATAACTTTAATTTAAACAAAAAGTACCTTTGAAAAATTTTCAATCTTTTTTAGAAAACATATTTTCAATTTACCTTCTCATAAAAACGACTTTAATCCAGTTAAGGCAAAGATTTATGAAGTGTTTAAACACACAAATAAGAATGGTCTCTACACACTTAATATTCTTAATGTGCAAATATTGATGTTTCTATGTGGACTAGGAAGAGAGGATATTCAACACAAACTAAAATTTGTTGTAAAGTAGCAAAAATGAAATGGCCATAAATAAAATAAAGTCAATGTTCTAGAAAGCAATGAATAAATAATGTAAAATACTAAACAATAAAAATTAAACTGGTAATGGCAGCTCAAACGACAGACAAGCTAGCAAAAAAATTAATATTTAATTTACATTTTTCCTTAAAGTATGCTTTAATAAAGTTTAGTAATGAATATTATTGCTGCTGCTTTAAAAATTGTCGCTTAGTAAAAAAAATTAAAGCATAAATAATTTATAGCATAAACGAAATTAACTTTTTCCTTTTTTGCTGAAAAAATCATAATTCATTGAACTTTTTTTTTGTCTTAATATGAAAAAGTCTCATAGCAGTCGGTGTTGAAGTCAACTTTATAAGAAAAACTATTTATTTATGCAAAGCACATTGACATTTTGGTTTTACTTTGGTTTATTTCACTTTTTTCCTTTTTTAATTTTATTTCTTACTTACTTCTCTCTAAGATTTCGTTTTATATTTTTTTCACTACCTTAGCATACATTTAGGAGGAAATACTATTTTATTAATACTTATACCGCAATGATTTACAGCATTAGCAACTGTTTACTTGACTTCAGATATTACAACAAATGCAAAAAAAAAACAAAAAATAAACAAGTGACATTTAGCCCCACCTTGTTGTCGTTATTTGTGGCTCCACAAAATTTTCAGATTTTATTAATAAACGAAAATAAACCATAAATTTTATTATAAATGTCTGCCCAGCCACCAAAGTATAAATGTGAGACGTTACCAAAATATTGCTTGACATTTCGAAATTTGAATTATTTAACACAACGTCTGACAAAAGATAAAATTGAACTTAAAATTTATGCAAAAAATTTTATGTATATTTTTTTAATAGTAAAAAAAATTATAATTCAAATATTTAAAATAAAAACATATTTATCTTATTCACTTTTGACTGTTTGTAGAAAAGGATTACTTACGGATGATGACGGTTGCATATATCCACTGATTAATATTATAACATAAAAGTTATTTGGAGAACTATGAAACGGAAAAAGTTTAAAAATGGAGTATACTTTTAGGAGCTTGAAACTGTTTAATAAGTTTAATTATTATGTGCTTAATGACTTTTTGCTAAAAGCTTAGTTTTCTTAAAATGTATATTTTTTTTTCAAAAAAAAGTTGAAGAAAGTACTTTTTAGTAAAAAGTACTTTTTACCAAGAAGTACTTTTTGCTAAAAAAAAATTTTTCTCTAAAGCTTTATAATTTTTCTGTTATTATTTATTATGTAAAAACATTTAATGGATGGTAATTTTTACATTTTGTTGAAAAATTTATTTTTTTAAACTATTACGGTTAAAAGAAAAGTATCTTTTCTGTTTTTTACTTTTTGCTAAATATCCTGTTATGCTCTTTGAATTTAAAAAAAACGCAAAGATTGGAACTAATGGTACTTTAGGAAATTTTATAAAATTTGCATGGTATAAAAAACACATTATACTAAAACGCTCTTTTTGGTAAAAAAAAATCTAAGAGAAAATTGCTTTTCAATTTAAAAATTAAAATATTTTTAAAGAAACTTTAGTTTAGAAAAATATATTTTTTAAAAATTATATTTTAAAATTCTTTCTAAGAGCAGACGTTCTGTTTGCGAAAATTATACTTTTGTGAAATATCATTTTCTATTTTAAATTTAAAGGTTTGCAAACTAATTGATTTCTTGAAAAATTATTTCTTCTTCAAATGCTGTTTTTAAGAAAATTGGTGCTAAAATTTACTTTTTTTAAAAGTTATTTATTTCAAATCTATTGTTTAAAGAGAGTAACTTTTGTTCAAAATAATCTTTCTAAACATTTTTAGCTGTAGAGCCCTTCGTTGATACTTTCTGCAAAGAAGGCTATTTCTAGCAAAAAAAGGTACTTTTTTGTATAAAAATTTTTTATTTAATAACGCAAAATATTTTTTTTTTTAATTTGCTTTAAGGTAAAAAGTTAAGCTGTTATTTCTTACGAAAAGGTACTTTTTAACCGACTTAAAATAAAAGAAGTTATCATTTCGACTGAATTATGCTTTGTTTCTGACTGTGCCTGCACAACTCAGTTATTTTTGTACCGATTTGAAAATTGTTTATTTATTTAAAAGGGTGTGCTTACAGATTGGGCCCATTTTAAAAACAGTTCCTACATTTAAAAATAAAGGGTGTCCCCATACAACAAACATGTTTTTTAGGTGTATTATGAACCGTAAGGGGCTCCACTAAAAATTCTAAGAAACACTGTGCATCACTATAGCTCCCAATATCAAAAAGTAATAAAAAAATAATAAATCTAAATATTAAAGGGTGCCCCTAATGGTCACGTAAATTGAGAAACATTCGAAATTTTGATATAATGCCGATTATTATGACTGTTATGAGAAAAATTATAAATGTTCAAAATTGTTAATTAAAGGGTGCCCCAAGAGTTCATTTAATTTCATGTATATGACTGTATTTTTCAATAGTTGTAGACAAGCAGTTGTAATTTAAAACGACCTGTATTGCTAACTCCACTATAATAATAAGTATAAAATTTAGAATTTGAAATAAAAGGGTGTCCCAATAGTTGATGTAGTTTTATGTATGTGGCCAAACATTTGAATCGTTATAGACAAACAGCTAACATTTACAAGGGATCTATGTTGCTGAGGCCACTGTAACAATAAGTATACAATTTGAATTTAAAAATTAAAGGGTGTTCCCAAAATTCCTAAATTAGAACTTTTATAGATGAATCTTTTGAACCGTTTTATACAAAAACTTGAAAATTAGACAGAATGTTCAATACTTTGTTTGATAAAATAATAAGCATAAATGTTTAAATATATTAATTAAAGGGTAATACAATAGTTGATGTAATTTGATGTATATTAACGGATTAACTGTTGAATCGTTAAGGCCAGACGATTGAAACTAAAAAAGAACCTAAGTGCTTAAGCTACTACAACAAGTATAACATTTGAATTGGGAAATTAAAGTGTTCCCCTTTAGTTAATGTCATTTGATGTATTTGGCCAAACTGTATACCAGTCATAGAACGATGGTTAAAATGTCTAAACAAACTGTATTGCTAAGTCTGATATAACCAACAAATTTATAATCTGGATTTGAAAATTAAAGGGTGCCCCTGAAATTTGGTATTTATGGCCTTATTTTTAAACTGTTATAGGCAGACAGCTGATATTTACAAGGAACCCTTATCAATAAGTCCGCTATACAAAAAGTGTAAAATTTGTATTTGGAAATTAAAGGGTGCTCCTATTTTTGTTGTAATTTGCTGTATTTTGCGAAACTTTTGAACAGTTGTAGACTAACGGTTGATTGATTAACAAGGAGCTTCAGTGCTTAATCCGTTTTAAGTAGTTTTAAATTTGGATATGGAAATTAAAGGGCGTCCAAATAATTTGATGTGTATAGTCATTCTTTCGAACAGTTTTAGACAGACAGATGATTTTTTTTTTGTTTTTTTGAAGGCGGTATTTGTGCAAGAATTATTGTCATATGCTATTTTTGTTTAAAAGGCATCGGTTGTCAAAATTTTGGTTGCTTTTTAAAGAACTTTCGATTGAAACGTATAAGTTTATCAAAAAGGTATTAAATTTATTTTGTTTTTATTCTGACAAGGAAATTTATATTTGAAATATAATATTAACCGGACGCTTTTCTGTCGTAAACCATTACTTATCGATGAAAGGTTCAGTAACTTAGTATTATTTTTGTTACATGATTTTATTTTATTTAAAATTTGTTGAAATAACATTATTTTGTTAATGATATCCAATATTTTTACTTAAATAATTCTTACTTAAATAATACCTTTTACAGAAAATCTAATTTAAAATTCCACAAAACAAATCTGTTCTTTATCTTCCAACTATTTTAAATAACTCATTTTTTTCCTTTTTATCACAACACTTAAACTATTTTGACACTAGTCCCCTTTCACCTCTAAACGACAGATTAGCTTCTTTTAAACCCAAATACTTACACATCAAAAACAGTTACAAACAGAACGGATAAATTATTTAGACATATTAATATAGAGAAAAGTATAAATACGCATTGCATAGAAAAACAAACGCCTAAAGGTAGACAACAATGATGTTTGTATTAACAAAACTTCAAATGAAATACGAAAAAAACAACTACAGAACACAAACCAACAACTATGAAAGCAAACTTTTCGGTCTAGGAAGCCACCAAGAGAATAAAATTCAATGAGAAGGTAACAAAATTAAATGAGGGAAGAAACAGAAAAACAAAAGTATAATTTATTTAGATGAACGTAGAACTTTAGGCGCTTTACACTGTTAATAAATTATTTAACAATTTCTGTTGTGTTGATTCAATGTGGGCTTGTAAATAAAAAAAGACAAGGGTTTCTACTTTAAAAAATATTCAGAATAAAAAGATCAATAAAAAAATAATATAAAGATGAAGATGGCAGCACATTAAGCCAGGTTAGCTGATTGCAAAAGAGAAAATCTGGAATAAATTTTTCAAAACGCCAAGCATTGCAGATGCTGTAAAACAGGTCAATGGCATAGGTGATGATTTCTGCAGTAACCACTTGCTGGTACACCCATCTTCTTGCCTTGATTGCCACTATATATCGCTCATATTCATACTGGAATCTTAGTAGATTCCTAGTATGTTGATTTCCAATCTAGACCAGATCAACCTCATAAATCTTCACTTTGATTTATAAAACCATTCGCTCTGAACTTGATTGTAGGTGAAAGTTAGAGTAAAATATTACAGAATAAATCAATAATCTTAATCCCGTAGTAGTGCGCCTGTCCTGAAGAACATTTCATCCTTATAGATGTCATTACCTGCCCCATGTCTTTGCATCCAAATATTCTCAATATTTTTCGACTTCTTAGTTTTAACTTACCTGACAGAAATGATATTACCATTCCTCCAAAAAAGCTCTTCCAATCGTCGGCAATAAAACTTAAAGAATTCTGTAGTCACTTAGGAGCCTCAAACAGACTCTGTGAGTCTTAGAAACAATTCGTGAAAACATCAAGTTGTTCCTCTAAAAAAGACGTGGCTCTCTCAAAATCCCCCAAAAAAGTGGTGAAAAGAAATTCTACTATGTCGGCATGTACCCATTTGCAAAAGCTTGCAAATTATTTCTTAGACACTAAAAAACTTTACGTTACTCTATATGAGTCAGTGGCATTCTCTGACACCTAAAATGTACAAGAATTAAAAACATGGCATTGAGCTGCTATCAGTAGAAGCGGTCTCAGATTTGGAAGAGGTCTTAAAAGAAATTAATTATTTTCAAATGAAATAAATTCTTCGAAGTAATAAATTAAAAAAGTTTATTTTTAATAATAACCTTGGCTGGTGGGATTATTAAGGCCTTGAAAAAATACCCTTACGTTGACATAAAAGCTTAGAAATAAATATTTTTCCAAAATTAGCAAGAAAAAAATTCACAGGAATATTTTGGGAGTGGAATTGGAGGTATACCTCCGTCTGTCCAGAAAATTTAAAAAAATTAAAGTTTTCAGTATTATGATGTGTGTATTCCATTTTTTATTGCGTATTTTATTTTTAAATTATTTATATCACAGTATAAAATAGGGGGCGAGACTCCCCTTGGTCTAAGCTTAGGGTTTTAAATTTTTGCTGACCTTAAATGTTGCCTTTGCTAAGCAAAAGTATGAAAAGCTTCAGAGGTAGGATTAATTCTTTTAAGGAAAACTTCTTCTCCTTAATTCATTTTTTGTTATTCTTAAAATGTAACATCATGTGAAAACAAAACGTATTTTTTCTAGTTGTATTAACTTAGGTGAGTTCAATAATCTTTTAGAGTCAATATAAACAAAATAATTCTTGGAAAAAAAACCGACTTCAAAACAAATTAAAATCAAATTTTTGTAGGATGGTAATTATACATTAATTACGTTATATTATATTCGAAAAACTTTACGTCAGGATTTTTAATATGTCGTAGAAAGATTAAACAAGAAAATTCAGCAGTTAAGTGGTCACCCTTTATTTTTTACACTTTTTATTGCTGACACAGTAAAACAAATTTTGTTTAAGGTGGTAAGAACGTTGACGACAAATCTGGTTGGCCAGGTTTCAACCCCTGCGACAACCAAAAAATAAAAATGTTTTTTCTGTTTAATGGTACAAGTAAATATTTAGAATTAACATTAAAACATGCAGCCTTCTTCGTCGGTACTTCTATATAGCATATTCCCCGGCGAAATAAAATAACTAATAAGATGGCTATACTTTCACCACCTGTTCTTTTCTCTCCTCTATTCCTTTCCTAAAGAATGTAGCACCATTACACACTAATTAAATAGACATTGTTGCCTGAAGTGCTACTTCTCTTTATTAAAAAAAAAAAAGCGTTAGTTTATAACTGTTCAAAAGATTGGCCATATATATCAAGTGACTGCAACTGCGGCAACACCCTATAAATTATAATTTTGAGTATTTAAACTTCCTAATATACCAGACAAAATAGAGGACATTCTGTTTAATTTTTAAGTATTTGTATATAACCGCTCAAACAATGGGACCATATAGGTCACTTTTCTTTAAACTTGGGAGCATCCTTAAATTTCTAAACTCAAATTTAATACTTGTTATTGCGGACTAAGCAGTAAAGGTTCTTTGTAAATTTTAGCTGTCTATCTATAACGGTTCAAAAGTTTGGGCACATATATAAACTATTGGGATACCCTTTAATTTCCAAGTACAAATTTTTTACTTTTTGTTAATTTCAACTATCTAGCTACAACAGTTTAAAAGTTTGGCCACATACATCAAAAAACATTCACTATTAGGACACCCTTTAATTTATAATTTAAAATTTAATTCATATTAATCGATATCCTGTACAGTTTTCAAGCGTTTATCTACAACGGTTCAAAAGATAGGCGCATATAAGACAATTTAAGTCACCTATGGGACAGCCTTTAATTTTTAGATTTATTTTCGTATTACTTTTTGCTATTGGGAGCTAAAGTAATTCGCATTTTTTTTAAATTATAAAGAAATGTGTTTTACGGTTCATTTACACTCAAAAAATATGTATGTTGTATGGGGACACCCTTTAATTTTTAAGACTAGGAACAGTTTTTTTAAATGCGACCAATCTGTAAGCCTTTTCTCTCAAATTATAAAAAATTTTAAAATCGGTTCAGAAATGACTAGTTATGCAGGCACAAACATAAAAAAGAAACATTCAATCGAATTGAGAACCTACCTCTTTTTTGACGTTGGTAAAAAAGTACGGCTAGATTGCGAAAATACTTCTATGTGCGATAGTAAAAGTAATAAAAATGAATTATTTTCTGACGAAGTTTTCAAAGTAAAAATACTGTTTCTGTATTTCAAACGATCCAGTAGTCTGAAAAACTTTATATGAAAATAACTCAAAAAACTGAGTGCTTTTCATACAAATTTTTCAGACGAATTGATCGCCTGTAATAGAGAAACAGCGCATAAACATATAAAGCAAAAATATAACTTTTTTATCCTAATTTAACTGTTCGTCAACTGCCTCAATTAGTTCGTCAAGACTTCATGCAAATTGCATTTCTTGAATGCGGTAATAACGACTTGGTATTTGGAGGTAAAAATAAGATTTGTATGTTAATCTTATGCTATTAAAGTTTATAGAGTGGGGCAAAGCAATATTAATCCAAAGAAATTATTTATTTCTCGGCAAAAACATATCATAAGCCAATCGTCAAAGGGCTTACTGAAAAATTGCCCTTGGGACTTCGAATTTTTATATTAGCAATATCATGAGCTTAAAAAATCCTGCTGCATTAACCCCAAGCAATAAGTCTATCCTCCCTCTTTCAGCACAATCCAGCATCAAAAAATTTGCCGGCGAATAGAGCCATCTTCATAAGTTCTCTTTTTCAATACTGTTTAAAGCTTTTAATCTGCACTTTAACATTCTACAACAAGTTTTACGAGTATCTTATGAATTTGAGCTCCATTTTTCTTGGTTTTTCGCATAAACTTTGCATTCTGTATCATCTGGTCAATCATATATTTTATTTCGAACTGGGTGAATTTTAATAAGAATCTTGTATGTTGAATATCCGGATCGTCCAAGAGCGAAGAAAATTCTTAAATTTTATTCTTTTGAAAATTTTAAAATACCTGTACAATTTTTTTAATTATTACTTGCCAGTCTATTTTCATTTAACAATTTAATATGTTTTTGATGTGATCTTTGATTTTTATATCCCAGCTGTTACAAACGCATCCTCAAACTCATAATACCGATATTACACAGATAATGTTATACAAAAAATATATATAAACGACATTTTGTATAAAACTTTGCAGACAAAACACTTTATTTTATAAATGAGTCAAAAATCCCTAGAGGCAACAACAATAACAAACAACCAAACAAACAAACAAAATAATATCATACATAAATGACGACCTTTTACATTTAGTTTGAAAAACCCTTTTTTTATTCATAATACTTCGTCTGTGTTTGGTTCAACTCATATGTTCTTGTGTTAAATGCAATAATTTCATTTGTAAAATGCGTTAATATGTGAAACAATACAACCACCTGAGTTTAGTTGTAATAAAAGGAAGTTTGTTAAATGTGTAATTTTTTTTAATAATATTTCCAAAGAGACAGTAAATAAAAAATAGACAAATTGATAAAACAATAAAATTTAAAGGGCAAATAGGTAGAACTTGATATTAGTAAAACCTTAGAGAAAGTGCTAACAAAATAAAAAGATGATTTCATTTTGTGCTTGAGACAATAAACATTTTTTCATTTATTAAAAAAAGAGACCGGAATTGACATCAATTTTTTCGTTTGTTTCCTTTTAACTTTGTTTAAACAAGACTAAATATTTTATAAAAAATTTAATTTTTAGTCCCTTTTTAAATGACAATTAGGTTGCTGTTTCCTTTTTCATTTGATTGACTTTTTTAAGCTGTCGTCGGATTTTCTTTTAAAATTTTGAATTACAAAGGCCCATTTCAATAACTTGGGATATGAAGCATATGTTGTTGGCATAATTACTGAGTTAAAAAAAAGTTTTTTATAGGATAAAAGGAACAAAGGAAGTGTTGAATGCTATAAACTGTTAATAAAATAAATGAGAGACTAAAAGTTGATTTTAAATCAATTTTTTTTTCATTTTACTAAATTATGTTGGTTCACTTTCTAATTGAAATTTTAAACTCTATTTAATATGGTGTTGTTACTTATAGTGCATGAAAGGGCCCCAGCTAACCCTCCTCGATTTTCGGTTTATTTTTAAACACCTTCGTGCCAGAGTGGAAAATTTAGAAGGATGACTTTTACAAAGTCTCACACAATTATTTCATTGAAAACCGTTTTTACTTATGACAGGCTGTCGACGCACGGATATAAATAATATCGTTGTTATGCTAAAGTCACCGAACCTACAAATTTAGTTTCAATACTATTTTCAAATAAGTTACAATTTAAAATATTTTTTAGCTCCATTTTGAAATTATTTAAAATTGTTTACACCTTAACCCATATTTTGTTTTTTTAATGAAAATTGATTGAAAGTTTTAACTAATTTCATTAATTAATTTTATTTAATTAGAGAAAAAAAATTTTAATTAATTGTATGATTGATTCGGTAAATTTTTTAATTGGTAATCTTTATATATTTTTAATTAAATGTTTAGTCGAGTCAATTAAAAATTTAATGAAACAATAAATACTAACTTTTGTAGGTGTAAATGAAAAAATGTAACATAAATTTCACTATAAGTTGCCGGAATTCAATAATTTTAAAAAGACTTTCCTAATATCGTCTAATGGCATCTCAATCCGGATTTTGCAGAGGAAAGGCATGAAGGTTAACTTCACGAATATCTTACTTTTTAAATTTATTACGAAAAAAAAATTATTTTGAAATTTCTGTGTTGATTTTTGAAGAAAACAGGAACAATAAGACAGTAGCAGAACGTAAAACAGCTTTTTTAGAATCGTTTTGTCCATCGTCAGAATGCTTTGCAATTATCTTCTGAAACATCTTTTGAAGCAACTAATTTGATTAATAATAATACGGAAAATTGCTCACAATCTATCAATTAATTTGGTTTTGGTTGCTTGGTTTATTAATCGTCACATATCGTTTAAATACGAATGCAATTTTATTTTCATTTTTCATAGAAAAAAACTGGTTTGTTCAAAAATTAATATGAACAATTTGATAAATTAAACATCGTGCTATTTTTTATCGCGATTAAATTAATAAATCACCATTCACCAATCTTCAGGAAACATCTCACAAATATTTTAAATAAATTAAAGATATTTTTAAAAATTAATTAGATTAATTTAATGTTCCAGTGCTTTAATTTAATTTTGATTAAAATTTTATTTATTTGGTTATTATTTTAAAAATGTTTCGGTCACGAAAGACAATTTGTGATTTACATTTAACAATTTCATGGTTACCAGACATAAAAAATATTATTAAATTAAACGATACATTTTTGCCTATATTCTAACCACAGCCATAGCCAAAGTTTTTTACCCATTTATTATTACAAAACATTGTAAATAAACATAATATCTTAAATTTATCTAAACGTGTGTAATCAAATAATTACTAAGAAATAGATTAATAATTTATAATCAGTCTTAAAACTATCAGATAATTAGTGCACTTTTA
Source organism: Cistogaster globosa (assembly GCA_937654795.1). Taxonomy (NCBI): domain Eukaryota; kingdom Metazoa; phylum Arthropoda; class Insecta; order Diptera; family Tachinidae; genus Cistogaster; species Cistogaster globosa. The sequence goes on from OW569404.1 coordinate 8,038,606, forward strand.
TTGAAAAAATTATTTAATTTAGTTAAGAAAACAGCGCCTTTGTCAATTTACAACACACTAAGAGTTGTCGTTTTTAATCGATACACCAAAAGGGTTAAAATTGCTTCTTTTCATTTACTCGCTGCTTAAACATTTTAGTTACTGCAGATGTCTTGGTTTATAGCAAACTTGTGTGGGGACACCCTTTATTTTTATATTTTATTTATTATTATAGTGGAAATTGTGCTGCATACTCTGTGTAAAAAGTAACGACAAAATACTGAAAGCTCAGGTCTCTATGGGACACTTTTTTTAACTATTTGCTTTACTTGATTTTTTTAATTGTTGTTGCATCCATTATATAAAAAATTACAAGAGTCTAGCTCGTATAGTTCCAGAGACAAAGGCCAGAAATACAAGCTATTTAGAATTCTTAAATTCCATGCAAAATGTGATTTTCAATATTTAAAAGAGACTTCAAAATAATTTTTGGAAAAAAAATCAGAGTATGGCCACACACATCAGATTACATTAACAGTTTGGCCATATACATCAGTTTACATCAATTATTGTAACACCCTTTAATTTATAAATTATAATACTTACACTTCTTATTATATCAAACAAAGTAGTAGACATTCTTTTTAATTTTAAAATTTTTGTAATAAAGTTTCAAAAAATACAGTCATATAGGCCAAAATTCATTTATTTTGGGAACGCCCTTTAATATCTAAATTTAAATTATAAACTAGTTATTTTAGCGGACTTAGTAATACAGGTAGTTTTTAAGTTTCAGCGTTTTGTCTATAGCGGCTTAAAAGTTCGGCTACATATATCAAACTACATCAACTATTAGGACACTCTTTAATTTCCAAATCCAAATTTTATACTTGTTGGTACAGCAAAGTTAACAATACAGGTTCATTGTAAATTTAAAGTGTGTGTGTACAACTGTTTAAAAGTATGGCCATAAACATCAAATTTAATAAACTATTGGGGCACCTTTTAATTTATAATTTTGAATATTAATACTTCTTACTATAAGTAGGTCAATTTATGTCATCCCCTTTAATTTTTAGATTTATTTTTGTATGACTTTTTGCCATTAGAAGCTTTAGTAAAAAAACATGTACGAAGGCTGCTATATATATTTCTGGCCTGGCAACACTGAGTGCTGCCAAGTGCAATCTGACATTTCCATTGGAAAGTTTGTCATTTTTAAGCATAATCGTACTCAAAACGTTTTGACGTACGACCATTATTTGTGTTGTTTACAGTGATTTGAAAAAATTAATATAGAAAAAAATGGAATTAACTCATGAACATTTTCGTGCCATCATTTTTCACAACTTTCGATGTGGATTATCACGACAAGAGTGCATTGATGAACTTAAATCTTTGTATGGCCATGAAGCACCATCCTATAGCACTGTAAAAAATTGGTATAATGAATTTAATCGTGGCCGAAGCTCACTCAAAGACGAATTCCTTGAAGGTCGTCCAAAAACAGCTGTTGTGCCAGAGAACATTGATGCCGTGCGTGAACTCATAATGCAAGATCGACATGCGACATACCGAGAGATAGAGACATCCTTGGACATTTCTTCCAACAGCATACATTCGATACTGCATGAATACCTGGCCGTAAAAAAGCTTTGTTCTCGTTGGATCCCGCACAATTTGAAAGTCGTTTAAAAAAGGCTCTTGTCAATTGGTGCAAAAATACGATTGCGGTGCTTCAAAAGATGTTTATAAGATCGTCACAGGTGCCGAATCATGGTTCTATGCGTATGAGCCCGAGACGAAAAAACAATTGACCGTGTGGGTCTTCAAAGACGAACAAAATCTAACGAAAGTTGTTCGTGGAAGAAGCACTTCGAAGCAAATGGTCGGCTGTTTCTGCGGCAAAACTGGTCATGTGGCGACTGTTCCGCTTGAGCAACGTAGGACGGTCACTTCTGAGTGGTACACTACAATTTGTTTGCCTGAAGTCATCGGAGAAATTCGAAAAACCAACAAGAGAAGACGATTCATTGTTCACCAATGCAATGCGAGCTCTCACACATCGGCTCAAACCAAAGCGTTTTTGACCGGTCAAAACGTCGAATTAATGGGTCATACGCCGTACAGCCCTGACTTGGCAACTAGTGACTTTTTCTTGTTTCCGCACATCAAGAAAAAAATGCGTGGTCAACGATTTTCGTCGCCAGAAGAAGCTGTTGAAGTGTTTAAAAACCATGTTTTAGAGGTGTCTCAATCGGAGTGGAAAAAGTGCTTCGACAACTGGTTTGAGCGCATGCAAAAGTGTATAAATCATGCTGGAGAATACTTCGGAAAACAATAAAACCATTTTTGATTATAAATATTCGAATTTTCACTATTAGGCCAGAAATATATAGAGCAGCCCTCGTATGTTGTGTGGGTAAATTCTTTAGTTTTCAGAACAGTTCTTGTTTTTAGAAAGGAATCAATTTGTAAGCATTCATCTTTCAAATAAAAAAAATAAAAATCGATTCAAAAATGACTAAGTTATAAAGACACAAATATAAAAAAGCAATATTCAGTAGAATAGATAACCTGCTTCTTTATACCAGTAACCGACTCCTAAATATCAAAAAACATAATCTTAAAAATTAAAGGGTACACATAGGTGACATAATTTGACTGAAATGGCCTTATCCTTATAACAGTTACAGTCAAACACCTGTAAAGCATACAGAACAATAATAACGAATAGAAATATTATAGATTAAAAAATAAAGGGTGTCTCTATAGATGATGTAATGTACAAAGTCTTATCTTTTGATCCGTAAGAGAAAAACCGTGAAAATTTTAATAAAAGATTAAATTTTTATTTTATATTCCATGACCCTCTTTTTTTGTGTAAGCACTTATTGACTTTCTGTCAACGACTCCATAAATAACCAACCACCTTCAAAGTTGATTGTAAAATCATATTTAAAATTTATAAAAAAATAATATGCCCAAAAAACAGCTTGTTTGCAACTAAAAGCCAAGTTAAAATACAACTAAATAATTGTGCAATCATTAAAATGTCAGTAGCAACAACAACAAATTTTAAGGCAAATATATACTTTCAATTAAAGACAGGCAAACAACTTAACATCAAGTATTTACTTGAACCATTTAGTGTGCTATTTATTAAAATTGTTAGTCAAAATGTAAAGAAATATAGTTTGTAGGAATGGCCAAAGGGTGCCACAACAACAGGCGAATAACACTTAACTTTAAGTGAAAAAAAATTATAATTAACTTTTTTATTTACATTTGATGTCTTTACATTTGAAATAAATTTAATTAAAAATTTTACAAAATTCTTAAAATAATTTTATTGTTTTACATTTGTGCCTAAGACCACCCTGTTATTTTTGATAACAAATACTTACCAACAAACTGATTGTTTTAAATAATAAAAAGAAAACTTGTGCACTGAATTGTCAGTCAGTTTGTGTAGCCCTTGTATTATTAAAAACTTTCGTTTTAGTTGTTGCTTTAACAGTTGTTCAAATTTTGAAACTTTCTTTAACTTTGTATTGTTTTGTTATTGTTTTCATAGTAACAAATACAACATTAGTAATGGTTGCAGCAGAAGCCATGGGTCTTGAGAGTAGTAGTTGTTGTAGCAGTTATATATTGTTTTTATTGTTATTAAAGCAATCAGTACTATAAAGTTAAACTTATCGTTAAGCATTTTGTTTAAATAAGACCAATAAATGCTTGTTTAAATTGAAAAGCAGCACGAAAATTGAATTGATAAAAACTTTTTATGCAATTTTATTTAAAACTTTGCTTTGTTTTGTGCGAGATGAGAGACAAATGCATGCATCTTTTGATTTATTGCTTTAAAGAAAATTTACTTTTTAATTACTTTTATTCTTTGATTTGTTTAGCGTAAAAAAATCTACAAACTTTTTCCTGCTTTTTTATTCATTATATTCTTCTGCTTTTATTTAATCTGTTTGTAACGCATCATCGTCGTTATTTGTTTTGCTTTGTTATAAAAAGTCACGTCACTTTATTCGCCTTATCGTTATCAATTAAATTGTTGTTAAGCTTTTTTTATTTATTTTTCTTTTTGGCGTTAAATTATTCATGTGATAGTGACAAAGTGAATTTAGGAAAAAATAAAGAAATTTACAGGAATAACAAATGATAAATAAGTGATTGAAAATAATGATTAAAATATTCAACTTAAAGTTAAAAAGCAAACCAAACTGTAAAATTCTGATATGGATATGACGACTTTCAAAGTCACGATCTACTGCTTTACATAAAAATAATTTTAGACACTACTACCACATCCTACTCATATGTTACTACGTTCCCCAAAATCTTAAGTTCTTTAATGATTTGGTGTATGATTTTCACAAATGCGATTTCATTTGATAAACGAGTTAAAACGTCTATATACTTCTAATGTGGAAAAATCTGACATTCTTGTTTTGTTGTGTTTTTTTACTTCTATTTAGTTTAGTGCAGGATGAGCCTTTTAATGCAGTGTGCAACAAGAACTAAAGCAAGCGTAACTACGTAGTTTTTTTAAATGTTTTTTTGCTTTTCATTGGTGCACAGAAAATCAAAGGAATGTCTTTCAGGAGAAACTTATATCTCTACGTGGCTTATGCTTAATCGCTATCTTTTAAAAAATTGTTTGAAATTAAAATAAGTTAGCGTTTTATTGTTTTTATAGCGGCAATACCAGTAAGTAGAGTTATTTTGAGAGATATTTTTTGAGAGCACTTATAAAAAACAAATGTTTTATGTATTTAATTTACTGTAAATTTTATGTTTGAAATTAAAATAAAAAAATATAAAATTTTTGCTTCAATAAAATTTTTATTTGCTTTTATATTGAAAGTTAAAAAAATTTTTAATTGATTTAATTAAATATTTAATCAGAAATATTAACTTATTTAATAAAATATGTATTCAGTTAGAAAATTGCTTATTTCTTCTTCAATTATATGTATAATTAAATCAATTAAGTTTAATTTAAATCATTTAATTTCAATCTTACTTTTAATGAAATCAATTAAAAGAACAACAATTTTTTTTTGGTGTTGAGATACACTTGCTTATTTTTATATAGGAGGAGTAAGGTTCTTCCAACGTACTGGTTACGAATCTGCCAACATCTATTAATAATAATTCCATAAAATTATTTTAGAATTAATAACGTGTAAGTTGGCCTTTAACGCAAATTGAAAAATTTTTGGAGTCTTTTCCTGTCTTCCTTTAATAATAAAAAAAGAGAGTTGACTTTGGACTTCATCAAAAGGCGCTATGCCAATTAGCAATCGCTCATCTTAACTAATGATTTCTTTTTGTCGTGTGGTAAATGTCATTGTCCCTTGTTATCATAAAATACTAAGCAGTTATCGCACGCAAATGGCATTTTTTTTTTCAATAGATTGTTACTCATCATTCCTGTTCTAGTGGTTGCCAATGCTGGTCATCCGCATGGTTTTAACGTTGTGAGCTCAATTTATGACTCAACATCACATTTGGATAACATATTCCAAGTTTTTACATGATACTGATCCACAACTCCTTTCAGTTAATCTCGTATTTGCAAAGTACCCATTGTCTTTCTTTTTGTTTCGCTTTGCTATGCTTCACCGTAACAGCGAATTTTCTGCCAATTTTCACCGTTTGTTTGTTTTATGTTCCGGTTTAAAATCCCTTTCGTTCACTTTGCCGTCAATAATTTATTGAATTATCTGGACACATTCTTATCAATTTTGTAGCCCTTAAGACATTTTCATTTTCAACACTCTTTTTTTTTTGAAAGTTTATTTTCCAGTACCTCCAGTCCTTCAGCATTTTTGGCAACGTTATAAGTAAAAATCCACTAATTATTTTAAAGCCAAGATTTCGACTTCACCATATTCATACAGGATCTCCAACAGAAAATTTTCCTAACAGAAGTCCATTTAAAAAAAATTAAACTGCATTTCCGGCAAATAGCAATGTACATTGTAATTAAATTAACAGGCTTTAAGCCCACATAATTTCAAACATCAACACATACATAGATATGAAATATTAAAGACATGCTTGTGCATGCACTTCTTTATTTTCCAAGCACGTTTATTGTAGTGTATACAAAACGCATTTAAAAAGAGAGTAAGAGGCAGAAGAAGAGACGTGTTCGAAAAACGATTTAATTTAACGTGAATGTCATAATGAATGTTTTAAAAATAAGAAAAAAAACTGTAAAATGAATTAAATTGCAAATCACGTACAAAAGTGTTACACTAATGCATTGCCAAAGCTAATTGCAAAATCAACTCAAATAGACAATTAGTCAGGTATATTAAAAAAATAGAGGTGGGAAGAGAATAAAATAAAAAAGAAATCTGTTTTTTATTTCCTGTTAATAAAAGAAGATGTATTAAAAGATAAAATATAATTAAAAATTTTTGCTCTAAAGAAAAATAAAGCCAGCAGCTTGTTTTCTGTGGACTTAATAAAAGAATTAACACTTTTTTCTCGCTTTTTTCAGGTTTCTAACAAAAAGTATTCGCTGTTTTTTAATAAATTTTTATTTAGTGCTGCATTTATCCTTTTTTTTTTTTTTTTTTTTTTTGTTTCTTCTGGCAGCTAGTTTTTTTATTAAAAGTAATTAATTTACACATTTCCATGCTGTGCTAAAACTTACACAACTTTTCTTTATTAAGTTTTAATAAGAAAATGAAGACTTTATGAAAAGAAAGCTGCTAAGAATTAAACTTATTTTTTAAGATTTTTTTTATCACACCTTTATCACGCCTTTTATCACGCCTTTTTGCATGAAAATCCTTTTGTTTAAAAAAGAAAATTCTTTTATATTAAGGCGAATGCTGAGTGCCAGAAAATAAGGTACAAAACATCAAACATCTTTTTTAATCTTTAATGGAACGGCAGGAGGGGGAAAAATTAATTTAACATTGTTTTGTTTACAGCAGGCATTTTAAAATCAGAAAGTAGTATTTTTCATTATATTGGTTGGTAAGCGCTAATGATAACAAAAGGGTTAATTGTCGTACTGCCCTCACCTATTGATATTTGTGATCAGTATACTCTGCCAAATCAATGCAAGTCATTACAAATGGATTGACACTTAAACAGTGCTACCAATTTAACCAGATTTACCTTTAAAATCAGTCATCATTTTGCGCAACTTCTAGACGGCAAAAGGATTTATTTTTGGCCCAAAGGGTTGGTTAACAAAAACTAATTTAAAACAGCCTCAGAAGACTACATTTCGTTTAGAAAAATCCTGCTCTGCAGTATACACGCTAGTGGCATCATTGCAACTTATTTTTGCAAACAAAAAACCAAACTTGCGAGATCGTTACCTCATCAAAATAACTTTTTTAATGTGAATGACAATATACTACTTCTCTTACGGCGACAGTAACCTTCGACTTATTAAATTTGTTTAAACTTGATAGACCTGTCAAATGGACTCGAAACTTACTTTTGGCCCAAAGAGTTGGTTAACAAAAACTAATTTAAAACAGCCTCAAAAGACTCCATTACATTTAAAAAAATTACCTTTTACAGTTTACATGCTTGTGGCATTATTGAAATTTATTTGAAAAAAAAAAGCCGAGGCTTGCAATACATTCGATGGAGATCGTTACCTCATCATGATTAATTTTTTTTCCGAAAATGTGAAATTCGCCAACAAAATGATTTTAAGAGATAGAACAGTAAAACGGACTCCAAACTTATGCGACTTGAAACCTCTCTTTTACTTCTTGGGGGGCTACGTTAAGTCACTCGTTTAAGCTGATAAACCAACAACAATTTATACCCTAAAATCCAATATTTTCATATTTTTCTTGACATAGAACCAACACACTTTGCTAACATCTTAGTTTGATTTTTTCAATCCAATATGCAGGATTCAAATGGTACTTGTTAACTGTCAACTGATTAAATTTATAATCCATTAACTTTTAACATAAAAATGTAATTTTTGCTTTTTCTATCAACTCCTGAATAAATTATAGAAAGAAAATATACCAACTTAAAATTTTCTCTTACTAACAGATGCATTAAATATGTTTTTTCGTAATAAATATTTCAAAGCATATGAAAACACATGATTGGCATACAAATTATATGGAACATGATGTTGTCCAATCTATTGTCGCATTTAATGCAGGCATTTATAAGAAATGAATGGATTTATATGATTCAAACTAAATACAAAATTACACTTTCAAATGTTTGTATTTGTACAAACATATTCTCAGCAGGACATTACAATTGACATTATATTACCTGGGTCATGACATGCATTTGGAATTGCATTGAAGATGTTCATAGTCCAAAAAACGAAATGCATTTGTTAGCAATGTGTAAAGTAAAAGAAATACTCAACTTTGTGTATGTGTCTTTTTGAAACCGTCTCTTAGGATTTCTGTTGCTATATATTCGATAAATACATGCAGGGATATGAAAACATTTTTATATTTGTTCATGTTTTGGAAAAACTTCAATCCAGATTTACTTTTAGATTGCAGCAAATTGAGACCATAAATTATTATTTGAAGTTATCTTCAATTTAAAGTGGGTAAATAAGGTTAGCAAGTTCGTAATTTGTTTTGAAAAACTGTTTAGGGCCAAAGCAAAATCGATGGCTTTAAACTTGACTCTTGAATGAAACTTTGGCACATAATTTTTTAACCTTTTTCCTTTCTCTTTCTTTATTTTTTGCTTGTGTCTTTTAGCTACAAAAAATGAAACCAAGAGAGAAGCTGTGTTCAACATACATTTTGTGTTAAATTTTCTAAACTTAATCCAACTGCTTTAAAATTTGCTTAAATAAATATTTTTTTTTTGTATGAGTACGCTTAAATGTAGTGGAAAATTAATGCAAAATAAATACTTCTAAATAACATAAATATTTGTCTAAATCTTATTGTTTTATATTTTACATTAATATAAATTTATTTAGACATAAATTTCTTTTATTTACAAATTTAATCTTAAAAAAAAATTATGTTAAATTGTCTAGAATAAAATTACTTGCATAAACCTCGGATAAAGTTTCTTAAAAGGAATCAATGAAGAAGTTTTTAAAACAAAAAATGTTGGAATAAAAAAATCCCAACTGCGTATGAGTATTATTGAATTTTCAAGAGTAACACAATAATACTCATACGCCCAGGAGATAAACATTAAAATAAAATACTTATGAATTAAACAAATTAAAAGCTGCAGACTACCGACCTCAATACGTCAAAAATAAAATACTCACATTTATATAAAAACGACTATTTGCCGTGAGCTGCTGCATAAAAGTCTTAATGAGAAGAGACTAAACTTAAAACAAGATCGTAGAAATGTGCTCACATGTGCAGACACATAAAAATTAAATACAAAAAATTAAAATAATTTAAAGTTTGTGTTTGTTTATAAAAGTTTGGAGGTTTCTAAAATTAGTTTTGTGATAATTGTTGAATAATGTTTCAGTAAATTCGTCACGTATCACTAAATTAGAATTTTTGTACTCAGTACTGTTCTTTAAATATCATTTGATCCCTAAAGACGACTAAAGAATTAGTCGAAATATTGTAATTTCTTGGAAATAAAATATTAACTGTCAGGCCCACGATGTCGCAATCGTTCATTCGTTCGCATAATTACATTTTAAACAAAAACAATTTTTAGAATTTGTTTTTGTTTTGAATGTATTTGTGCGAACGAACGAACGATTGCGACATCGTGGGCCTGGCAGTAAATTATTTCTAATGAAAAATTGAGTAAGTGTTCATAGGGTATGCTTGCAGTGAATAGGGGCTCAAATAAAATGCCATCGTTTTATAAATTTATCATGTCAAAATAATTAGTGCACTTAAAATTTATAGTGAGTTTATCGTAAACTTTTAATTTTTTGGTTCTTAAGGAATTTCACGATGATATAAAATTTTTCCGCGCACTTCCTTCCTGTTGTTAAAAATCATTGTTAAAAGCACAATGACAATGAACGACATTATTTACAATTACACGCAAATTTTGTGGCAAATAAATTTATATAAGAGTGCACTTCCATGTACGTAAGCTTTCATTATATACGTTGCTAAAATTTTTAAATTTTCAGATGATGAACTTGTAGTTACATATAATCGCAAGAGTCTACCAGCTTTAGCTAACCAACGGAAATGAACGATAGGCCCCGGTTTTAAGTTGCCTAAACCTTCTGACACGAGCCATTTTGAATTGCTGAAGGTCACTTTGTTCATTACAGTGTGTCATTTTTTTCTGATGTTTAATTATCTCGTTTTTCTACATATAAAACAAGAACTTTTTTAAACCAAAATTTCATAGAAATTAAAATTATTTTTAAAGATCACAAAGATCTTTAATTTTTCGTTTAACATTTAACTATTAAATTTTTTTTATTATTAATCTAAACATCTAAACAGCTCAAAATCTCATGAAATTTTCTTTCAAAAAAGCCTAAACATAATTACTTTTTTTAATTTCTGTAGAAGACTTGATAAAATTTAAACATACTTAGAACGAAAAAAGTATATGAAACGATGGTTTCTTTGGAAAATTTTCTTAAATTCGTCGTAAATTATGATTTTGACAACCGCTTTATCGAGAAAAAATTTACCCTACATAATGTGCACCCTCCTAATCATAACCACAGTTTCAACATTAATACACTTTAATCTTTATTAACTATAAAATTAATAACATTGTGCGGCTATCATGCCTACTTAAAGGTGGAAGGAGAATTGTTCAACTTAAATTTCTGGAGATACCAATCGAATTAAAAAATAACCGATTTATGAAAGTTATTTCAGAGGATATCGTAAAAAGGTTTAACATGTATGTAAATGTGAACATATCACAAGCTTTTTTTTAATTTTTAGCTCCAATTTTTTAATTAATCAGACAATTATAATTTTTATTTTTAGGAGCTTTAGCTATGTTACTTAAATAAAAAAGAATACTTCGTTAGCGAATCCAGCGAAGGCAATGCAAAAAATGCTTGATGAGAAAAGCTGGTGTTCAAATTACAACACCATAAAAAATAAAAACAAAACAACCGTACACTTCGATAGATTTGATGTATTGGTCACAACATAGGTCTGTTCACGACATAGTTTGGGAGACAAATATTTTCTGTTGGTTTATTTTTATTTCTTTTTTTTTGTGTTTCCCCTTTTTAGAAAATTATTTTCTTTCTGAAATGCTCACTCAAAAAGGACATGTTTCGAAAAAAAAACGAAGTTTTAATAAACTAAATAATTTACCACTACTGAAATACAAATGTTTTAAGGTTACAAACTTTCGAATGCTAAATAAGCTAAGTGCTTGATTTCTGTACGAGGGCGAGCTATTAAATTCTTAAAGTAACAATAGGTTTTTTATATAAACTTGTTTTGTTGTTACTTTCTTTTTTTATTTTTTAAGTAAAAAATTTGCCTGATGCGAAGAGGTTTTTTTAAAAAAAAAGAGAAGTAGGAAATAATGCCTATTTCATTAGTATGTAACCGTGCTAAATTCTTTAGGAAAGGAATAGAGGAGAGAAAAGAACAGGTGATGACAGTATAGCCATTTTATTAGTTATTTTACTTTGCCGGCGAATAGTACCAACGAAGGAGGCTGCACGTTTTCATGTAAATTCTGAATATGTATGTATACCATTAAACAGAAAAAACATTTTTATTTTTTGGTTGCCGCAGGGGTTGAACCGTGGCCAACCAAGTTTGTAGTCAAGGTGCTTACCACCCTGACTATAGCAGCCTCAGTGTCAAAATTAAACAAAGATTACTTCTTTGTGCATAAAATATGATGTTGGCAACAATTTAGTACGTTACTTTTCTCTATTATCACCTGGTTTATAGGAAGCTAGTCAATTCTCATTCCTTTTATTAGGTCTCGACAAGGCTAGGAGCTTTAAAAATCCTGCACAGATCAGCTGCTCGTTATTATATGACTTGCCACTTCTTAAAAGGCAGTCCAACAGTCTTCATTCTGGCATGGGATTATACCGTTTTTAGTGTCGGCTGGTATATTTTTATCCCCTTTATCACACTGCTAATTGGACTAGCGACATTTGGCTTAACTATTCAGAACCTTTTTCCTACAAAGGAATAAATTCTTTCATGGCTTTTCAGACAAAATGATTATGACTGCCAGAGTATGAGGTCAAAGCACATATTCTCTATAAATAAATTGTAAATATTCTTTCTTCTCTGTCATTTTATTTTTTCGAATTTCGAGTGTCTTTAAGACGGTTTCAGTGTTCTGGTTTAATCATATTTTTTTGAATGGTTTTCAATTTAAAAAACATTACTCCGGAACAGCCATGTAGCTTGTAAAATCTCCAACATGTTAGAATAAATTGGATTTTTTAAACAATTTTAAGTTTTCATAATTTTCTTATTATAAACCAATCTTCATTATAAATGTTTTACAATTTTCATTTGCAGTTCTTTTTAACTGCTAATTTTCATACAAGAGTACTGAATCTTTAATACACTTTATCGTAGCAACAATGTTTAATCCTTTTATGTGTATTAAATATTAAAGTAAATGTATAAACAAATACAACAAAACAACTAAATGTTATAAAGACATTGTGATTATGATTTTTAAAGCAGACTTTTAGCATTTATGATAAATAACTAAAATCATTAGATATTTATAAGAATTTTTGTGTTACTTAAAACTAAAATCTACACACAGACGCACACAAGCACATCTGCTAAATAAAGTAATTTTGCGATAAGACAAAATAATCTCAACAGAATATATGTTTTCATACACAAAACACACAACTTATAAATAAATCTATTTTGAAAAACACATGTAAGAGGTTTTAGCTCTATTTATAGCTGGTATAAAATAATTTTTCATACAAAATTTTAAGTAGCATTCTAGAGCCACTCATGAGTCTAAACTACTTAAAAGTATAAAACAGACAACAAACTTATGCAAACACATACCTAAGCACACACACTCACAAGCACGCACTGAAAAAGTACACAGAACATTCACATGCGGCTAATAAACACTTACACACTTGCATTTACGCAATTCATCATAAAGACAAAACACCACAAAAATAATTTTAAACTTGTAAACCTGTAAACATCAAAAAGAGTGTCTAACGATTCTTAAAGTATTAAAAATAAATGCGTAAACATAAGTTTGAAATAAAAAGGGGATTTTTTTTTTGCAATTTTTCTTGATTATTTGGTTTTTGCGAATAAAAAAATTAAAAAAAGACTTTGTTTTGTGATATGTGAAATTTTTAATTTACAAAAATAAAAGGAAAATATTTAAATAATTTAACAGTTTGTGGTACATATGAAGAAGTACTTTCTAACACTTTTTAAGAGCCGTAACTTGATTTTTATTATTGAATCAAAGTTTGAAAAAAAGTTTTACTAATTAAACAACATAGATTTTCAATAGCTATTGACTTAAAAATTTGACAATTTAAATAAGAAATTTAAAAAGGTACTTTTTGTAATGGTACTTTTTGTAATGGTACTTTCAATGGCAAAAAATTTAAGTAGTTCGAAAATTTTTATAAGAAAGCCAATTTTTTATACAAATGTTTTAAATAAAATCCTTTTTCTTCATACTAATATTTATTTCCTGAAAAAAAAAATTCATTGAAAAATTAAAATTTTTAAATTATATTAAAAAGGTACTTTTTAAACAATATTATCATTAAATATATTTTGAAAAATATTTTTAGAAGTGTATTTTCAAAGCATTTTGATGTGCATTCTTTGACAATTTTTCAAAGAAGTACTTTTTCAAAGGTACATTTACAACAAAGTACCTTTTTGATAAAGCACTTTTTTATTAAATTAATATAAAAATAACTTACATTTTCCTTTAAGTATTTCTTTCATAACTACACCATTTTCAAAAACATAATTTTTTTAATAGATAATTTTTTTAGAAACACAGATTTTGATTAGTACTTTATTTGTTAGAGAAGCTTCTGTTAAAAAAATTCAATGAACAATAATTCTTTTAAAAGGAAACTTTGTAAAATACTTCTAAGGATATTACGTTAAAATTAAAATTTGAATATGGTACTTTTTCGTAAGAAAGTACGGCTTTAATAATAATATAAAAGTACTTTTTTCAAAATGCGATTTTTAAGTGTAAAACTACCCTTCTGGGAAATAATCTTATGATAGCCGTTGTTAAAGAACTTTGTAATTTTTAAAATTTTTTTTTATGCATTAAAAAGTTGTTTTCGAAAACAACTATTTTTAAAAAGTACTTTTGCAAAAGTACCATTTTGAAAAATAATGCGATTTGCTTCTATTTAATTTTATTCTTCTCTTATTTTGAGTCATATTAGAACTGAAAATATGAAAATACTTTTTTTTAAGTATTTATTGTTCAAAGAAATTATTTCGCAAAAGAACTTCTTAAGTTCATTATAAGAACCAGATATTTAAATTTACAACCACAAACCTTTTTTTATAATTCTTTCATACACCTCAACTTGTGCATCATTGGAGTAAAAACTACATTTTCTAAATTCATTGCAAATTACCTAACGCACTCACAACTACACTGACACATATATAAACCATAACCTTACATTTGTCTACAAATTTTCATTTTCGCAGTCATCTTAGCATGCATTAACGTTATTTTAAGCTCATAGTAAAATGCCTTACCTCTGCAGATCTTCATATTTTACTAGTTTTATAACCGTTTTCAACTCAACAGTTATTTTTTTACGTTTTGGAGTTTATAAGGAAATTTTGCACAATTTAACGCTTCAACGCCTAAAATCACACCATGTTAAATATGATTTTTAGTTTCTTTTAATTACTTGCTAAAGAACAGAAATTTACTTAATTTTATATTAAAGGAAAGTAAAATGGAAAAAAGCTGCGGGTTTTCTAAAAAAGGCTTAAAATTTTTATTAACAAGAAAATTGTTTTTTTTTTTTTTTTTTTTGGAGAACAAAAAATTTTTTTTTTAATTCTTTTAATTTTAAGACAGACTATAGATTTTTTTAGATTAAGCTTTAGGACTCACATTTTTGGAATAAAATGTAGTTTTATTTTTTTATTTAAAAAAATCACGGATATGGTCACAAAATCGAATTTTTTATAAATTTTACAATTGATCACAATATGCAAAGTTTTAGCCCAAAAATGGAATTATTTGTATAAAAAGCTTGAAAACGATTTTTCTGAAAAACTAAGCGTCATACAAAAAAAACGAGCTTTAATCTGTGATCCCTTAAAAAATTCGATTTTTGACAAAATAATTAAATTTTTGGCTCAAAACTTAAGTTGTTATTTGAAAAAACTTAAATTCTTTTTTCTGGTTAACTATGCGTCCTACAAGGAAAAGCGCTTTTATTTTAAAAATTTGATTTATTCGTATTTCAACCAAAAAATTGAATTTAGTTTTTTATATAAAAAATTTTAATCAATTTATTTCGATTACTATGAATCCTACAAGCAAAAGGGCATTAATCTGCGATAAGTAATCATATTAAAATTATTTGATTTTTTACCAAAAAATTGAAAATCAAATATTAAATTTTTTATATATAAAAATTGTAAACCGATTTAATTTGGTAACTACGAGTTGTACAAAGAAAAAGTCTTCAATTCATGATAACTTTAAAAAAAATCGATTTTTACTCAAACTTAAATTTTGGCCCTAAAATTAAATTATTTAAATGAAAAACTTAAAAACCATTTAGTTTAATAAATATGAATCCTACAAGCAAAAGAGCTTTAATTTATGACCACTAAAATTCGTTTTGGACCAAGAAATTAATTTTTTCCCCAAAAATTTATTTTTTTTATAGGAACAACTTTAAACTGAGTTTAAAGCGTTCTACGGACTTAAACGTAACGTAAAGTTTTTTTATAAAAAATGATTTTTAGTTTAAATAGGATTTTTATAAATTTTATCACAAATCACAAATTTTGTATAACTTAAATGAAATATTTTTTATTATAAAAATTGTTTTTTGCGCCTGCAATATATTTATAAATTTTGGTCATAGATTATATTTATTTAAGCTCTAAGGCGCCTAGTTTTCTTATAAGATGAGTTTTTCTTTATAAAAATTAATTTTTCAGTTTAAATAGGATTATTATAAATTTTATCATAAGTCGCAAATTTTTTGTATTTAAAATTGATTGATATATATTTTAATTATAGAAAATAATTTTTGCGGTTGCAATATATTTATAAATTTGATCACAGATGCTTTCAGATGCTTGGTTTACTAATACACTAGAGCCCAGACTTGCGTTGGCCTAATGTGCGTTGTTTTGCTTTGCGTCGCTTTTTAAAAACTAGAAAAATTCGATTAGCGTCGTTGCAATTTCAAGTTGAGTCGTTTTTACCCCGATGTACATCCTTTTTATTTCGATTTGCATCGCTAAAAACGGATCAATTTTTTGCGCCGTTTCGATTTGCGTCGCGTTTCTTTGGTCACAAATCGGGGCTCTAGTGTATAATAAATTTTTTTTATTATAAAAGTTCATTTATTATAGACCTACAATTGAATTTTTTTAAATATTTTAGTTGATCACAGATAAGTTTACGACCAAAATGAATCTAAAGTTTTTTATTCTAAAAAATGTTTTTTTTTTAGGTTAAATTCACACATGAAAAAATTCTTGATTTTAGCTTTAAGATGCATAATTTACGAACAAAATATTTAAATATATTTTTATTTCAAAAGTTAAGTTACTTTTTTATCAGAAATATAAAGTTAGTTATTGCTAGAAAAAAACAGCTACTTTGTCACAAAATGAAAAAATCCTCAAAATGACAAAATTCTTCTAATTCAAAATAAAGAGCCTTTAGTTTTTTATTTTCTTTTATTGTATTATAAAGTTTTAGTCACTTTTTATACCAGAAATACAGTCAGTTATAACAAGAAAAAATTTGAAAAAAGCTGCAACTTTTGTCACAAAATGATAAAATGCTCTTAATTTAAACGTTGTTTACGCCTTTAGTTTTATTTTTTCTATTTTTTTTCCTATTTTTTTTTTTTTTTTTTTTAATTTAACACACTAAAAGAAAGTCATTAATTTTATTTTTTAATTCGTTTATTTTTTTTTAACTAAAATTTTGTCTTTGATCTTTATTTCTTGTCTTTATTCAGTTTCAAATACAAGTTTTTTTTTTTTTTTTGCTGTTAATATATTTGGAGCTGTTTTCTTTTTGTTTTCATTTACTCGAGATTAAGTGACATTTGTCGCAAAGATTTCGACTTTAAGCGACTAAAACACAGACTAGCCCACCCTTTAAATTGAATTTAAAATTAAAAAGGACATACATTTTTTCACACAGTTGTTGTTGAAAAAGAAAACGCATGTATCTTTTTCTTTATATCCAGACTTAACAGTTTATTTACTTTGATTACCGTTGACAATTTTTTTTTTTTTTGTGTTGTGTTGTATTTCAGTTTACAGTTGGCGTTCAACATCAACATCATCCTTCATCAGGCTCATTATGGTTTGGTGAGGGTTGTTTTTTAATAAATGATTGTTGTTTGGCTGTTTCCTTTTTTAATGCCAGAAATTTTACAGAATTTTCTGTATTTTTTTATTTATTTATTTATACGCTACAATAAATATCGCTTGCCATCAGCACAATTCATAAGAATTAATGATTATTTACATAGGATTTTTTGTCAATTCGATTCGATTTTATTTTATTTTAATTTTTATTAAATTTTTGCAGAACAAGAGAAATTTTGTTTGTTGTTCTCTGGGTATTAATTTTTACAAAGTTTTGTTTTATTTATTGCTTCTAGTATTAAAAGATTTTCTTTAAGGAATTCAATATAAAAACGAAAAAATTTTTTAACAGACTTTTAAAGACTGCTTTAATTAATTAATTAAAATTCTGTAAAATTTCTTCTAGGACATTATCACTTTTCTATAATTCTTCTTAATCAACTACCCACATCACTAACTCTATTTGAAACAATCCGCCTGATTTAAATCCAAAGAATGTTCTTATTCTCCTAAAGAATCTTGCACTTATGTTTCTAAGGGTGCGGTGAAATTATTTAAATATTTGACAACAACAAGAATCTTAACCACTTTTTCACAAAATTTTATTATTTATTAAATTTTTTCGGACACGTATCATAACGAATGACGATTCATAATATAATAAATTTGATATTTTACATTTTATATTGAGTCGGATCTTATACTTTCTAATAAGTATTTGAGAAGGACAAAATTGCTGTCCGTAATTTACAGTTTACGTTGTTTTGGTCATATATTAGTCCAATCTGAGCATACCTTAATAGATATTATAGCTTTATCTGTGTGGTCTAATTTTTAGAAACGTTGAAAAATTTATTTTAACGCCTGAAAATATGCTTCATTTTCGTCTTTATTTATCTCATGGGAGTGTCTATTTCAAATATTTTTTAAATGCCAACCAACAACTTTTTTTAGATAGGGGTATCCTATACCCTCTTCTACATAAATGACAAAGGTCTAGGTGTACAAGGCTCGTATCTATTGCAAACAACGAAGATCGATGATATAATGGTGCTTAAAAAAGATATTCAAAATGATCAAATTAATGATTACGTTAAGCAGAGGTAGCCTTAATTATTCGCACTGTATTATCTTGTTTTCTTGTTCTTGTGTGCCATAATAAGTTTTTGATCCTTGAAAAGAAGCATTAAAGGGCCCTTAACTGAAATAGGGCCCCATTCGTATCATATTTAAATCATTTAAAATTTTACTTGTCTGGACATCAGATACATACAAAAAGGTCAGGAAGACTTAAATAAATAAAGACAAAAGACATAGATAATGGCCCTATATTGATCCTTTTCAAATGGAAGAGAGTGCCTATGCGTATATTCGGAAGAATATTTTGCTCTAAACGTTTGGAGGTTATGTACTCGTTAAGCAAGCACAGATGAGCTTAATGAGCTGCAGCACATTTTCTGTAAAGTGAGTGAGCTCATCACATCCACCTCAATATACGAAGTAACACGGAGCACAATGAAAGAACGAGAAATATAATATTGGTTTTCTCTGAAAAGGGGTATTAGGAGGCTACGTCCTATGGAGTAGAGTCCTGAATAGTTTTTATATTTCATGAATTTCAAAATTCTGCTAAAAATGGGTGGAGGCAGGCACAGCGGACAACAAGCTAAAGGTGGTACTTGATTGTAACCGAAGTAGCCTGAACTAGAACTTATCTTGCCTTTAAAGTTTCCCTGACTTTTAACATCATCGATCTAAACTTAGAACGAGGAGACTATAAAATTACATTTTTGCTCCGTTAATACAAATAATCTAAGTTTTGAAAAAATAGAACGCGCTCATTATAACACCAATTAAATTAATTTTTTTATTTTTTATGTCTAAGCAATAATCTGCAATGCAAACTCATTCTAAGGATCGCGGCTGCCCTTACTCTCCAAAACCTTTTCATATATTTATTTTTTAAGTAAATAAAAAAAATATTTTAGTTTAGTAATGATTATTTGACCCTTTTTTTATTAAATTATTTTCTATTTTATTAATTTTGTTTCCTGAAGGAGGTACGCCAAAAATACCGAAATATTGAAATATAATATTAATAAAAAATATAAGGACCCAAAGCTTAATAAAATAGAAAATAATTTAAAAAAAATATTATTTTAATTTCGAACAAAATTTTTTCATTAAAATTTAAAACAAATTTTTTTTTAAGTTAAAATAAGTATTTGTATATCGTTAGCTAAAATGCAAAAAGGCTTAGTAACGAAAACCATAAACATTTTAAAGCAAGTTTTTTATAATTTTATGTTAACAAACACATCGGCAAATTTATTTTTGATAAGTCGACCTTGCGATCCCCAAACAATTTTTAAAGAAACTCTGATCATTATATATTGTTAAAAAAATGTGTAATCACGTCCTTTTTTTAAACAAATTAACAAACTTTAAGTTAGTCTCCTTCTGTTTTTTTGTCAATAAAAGCGTCATTTTTCGTGATGATTTATGGGCATTCAAAATAATGAAATAAGAATTGATTACGAATTTTTGTTAATTATGCCATCTTTGCATTTTAGCTAACGATTTTTAGCCTTTTAAAGAAATACTTATGCGTTTGGCCAAAAAATATATATATATTTTTATCCTCTCAATAATAATATTTGAAATTTACTCAACTTCCCTGATTTTAATGGGTCCGAACAATGACAAATCTTGAGCAAAAGCCTTAAAAAATCACTATACGATGTAGAATAAAGTCTGTCGATCCACGTGCCTAAATTTTTATATTTCTTAAATTTAGTTTTGCCCTAATGTCCAGCTAGTTCTGTAAAATACCCTTCTGTGCTTCGATTATGGGTTGTAGCATGTTCGGTGTGAATTTCTTAAATGACGTTTATCTCACACAAATGTTGACAATTTCGAGACACTATATGACAAGACAGAAAGTCGAAAATTATTCGGTGATGCCAGCGGCAAATTTTAATACTTTAAGCGGAGAGTTCAAAATTTTCCGATCACAAAATTTGTAGAGAAAATTTCAAGGGAAACAAAAAAGTCTTTGCTAAAGTCCATAGCTGATTTTTAAATATTTTTAAAGTGAAAAAAAAGAAAAACTTTCCTTAAAACAATTGTGATTAATTTTATCATCTGAAAATTATTTCTAAAGGCTTTTGATAAATCTTAAGCTCAAACCCTTCTAAATGCCCTACAATGGAAATATGAAACATTAAACCTTCACACCAACATTTCTATTTCCCAAGGGCATCGTATAATTGTAATTAACATTGCAATTTTAAGCACTAAATGCAATTTTTTTTTGTTGGTCATAAATCAACTAGAAAACTGGGCAACACTCGCCACCTTCCGCAATGCCGAAGCTCACACTAAAGTCTTGATATTGTCTGCATATTCATACCTACGACAATTAAAAAAATTTTAGGATGGGCAAAATACAAATAAAACTTATGTATTAAATATCACAGTAAATAGCAAATGAAATGAAGGGGAAATTAAAGGTACGAAAGTTATAAATAATAAAGTCACCCTTAACGCTGCTTTAAGAAAAAATTATGAAACGTAAAATAAAAATTTAAAAATCTTGAATTTATAAAAAGTTGTGGCAACAACACGAAAAATGAAAATTATTATGTTTTAAAGATTCTTAGTGGTTTTAAACTTAAAATATAATAAATAAAGGGTGATATAAAAAGGGCAAAAAACACTTTTTGAAAAAAATTGTTTTTTGTGGTTTCCTGAATTTAATTTTGCTTGAATTATTTAAAACATGTGAATCATTATTTTTTAAATTGATATTGAACAATTGTAAAAACATAGGAATATAAAGTACTTCCTGGGTTCCTTGTCTTTTGACTGTCATCACGAAAATGCATAAGTCGCACTTCTAAAATTGACTGTGAAAATTCTACTTGAAGCTTCATTTAATATGTGTCCTCTGTTTGTGGCCAAACAGAAAGAATCAATCAATATTAAAAATATAAATTTTTTTTACCAAATAAATTAAAATATTTCGACTTTAGTTTATTGTAATTTCTAAAGAAAACTAGAAAAATTTGACACCAATAGAATATAACGCAGCATTTGCTGTACCGTTACCAGACATCAGTATAAATTTTGTGAGTAAATTTTCCTTAAAAATTAAAACGAACTTAAGTTTAACTTATATTTAAAAAAATCAAACTTATATTTTAAAAAAGTCAAATTTAATTTTCAGTTTTAATTTTTTCAAAGTTCGTTTGTTCCTTCAAAAATCAGTTGTTCCCAAAAATTTATTCTATTGTAAAAAATTTGTATTTATTTTTCATTAAAGATTAAAATAAATTTAAAAGATTAAAATTTATTACAACAAGTTCTATTTTTCTCAGTTCGTTTTGACTAAAAAATTAATTCCTCAAAAAAAATTTTTTTTTTTTTTTTCAAAATTACCTCTTCACCTTTCTTTTGTAATATCTTTCTTCAATAAAATTTCATTTGTAAATCATTTTGACTAAAAATATCAGTTATCAAAACATCGCATTTTTTCAAAATTTTCCCTGTTCTTCCACTTTGTTTTTTTTTTTTTTCTTCAATTTGATTTAGATTGAAATGTTTGAGAACTGTAAATGCCGGGAGCAAGCATTGTATTATATATTCTCAATATTATTAACTTGTTAAATTTACCTTATATATTTATAAGCAAGTTGCATACTCAAAATTTATTTATGCTATTAAAATAATACGATATAGTTTTAAGTTTTTCTGTAACACTTACTGTTAGTATTAAGCAACTGATGAAAAAAAGAAAGAAGTCTCAATAAAATATAATTCAATTCAATTCAATGAAATGTTTGACTTTTGCAAATATTTTAAGTTTCTTGTTTTATTTTTATTTAAATTTATTTATTTTTATTTAAATTTATAATTTAAATTTTTTCTAAAATGAATTTAGAGAAAAGAGTTTTTTTATTAATATTTAAATATTTTCTCTGTTCCCGGCGAGAAATAATATTTTACAATGATATTTCGGAACATAAATTTTTTAGTGAATATTTCTTCTCCAAAGCTTTTTTTCCAATGATTCAAAGAAACTTATAATTTTGTTATAAAACGGTATCATCTTTTGCCTATAAATACAATATTTGCTACGAAATAACACTACTTTCGATAATAGTTTTTCCTTTCAAAATCTCTTTGTACAAAAACAAAGATCTCAAACGAAATCATTTTTATGGCCAAAATGATTTCTTTATATTTAGTAATATTTTTCTATATTTTAATTTTCTTTAAAAAAAAATCCTTTTACTAAAAGTTACTTTTTACCACTCTTCTTGAAACACCCTTTTTTTGCTATCAGCCAAATCTCTAACGCGTTCATTGTTTTGTTATGTGTTTTTTTTTTTTTCTCTCGCACTTAACTCTCTTAAGCTCTCACACTTTAGTTCCTAAACGCATTTAGTTTGCATTTTAAGTAGCAGCATAAATGTTGCTAAAACCAATTGTAGCTGTGATGTTGGTCGTTGGATTTTTATTTGATGGCTGCTAAGCATTAGTAACCGGAGATTTATTTTTCTTATTATTCTATGCAAATATTTGCAATGACACGTCCCATTTACACTATTACATTAAGATTTGATATTAAAGATAATAGGAAAAATAAATAAATAAATAAATAAGGAAAGGATAAGGGATAAGGGATAAAATAAACTGTAATGGAGATAAATCTAATTAAAGCGTTGAGAAATATATGCGAAAGAAATAAAAAATATAAAGCATACTTTTGGGAGGGTGTGAAAATATTAATTATAGAAAATTGTTTGCTAATTAACAGTCCACCCTAAATACGAGCGTAAGACGTTATTTAACTGTCAAAAATTCTCATGCCCATACAAAATGTATGAGACCAACCCAAATAGCGCGACGCTAACGTTGAACAATTGAAAAATCCAATTTTGACGCGCGTAAAAAGTGAAGTTGGCTGCAAAAGAAGTGTTGTTATTGTTTTTTGTTTTTGTGGTATATACAAAAGTATTTCCAACAGTAATGACATTACAGCTACTTTAAGGTCAATTTCGCGATTTTATCTTCTTAATTATTTCAATTTTGTGGTTTTTAGCAAATAAGATAAGTAAACAATACTGTTCGTTTCACAACGTTGGCGCTCGTATTTAAGTTACTCATTACAGCGTAAAAACTAGACGCTAAATTACGTCGTGCCTAACGCCCGTATTTAGGGTGGACTGTAAGTTTACCTTTACCTGCAGTAGGTAGCATAGCTATAAGTACACGAAATATTTTTTTAAATGTATTTATTTTTTGGTAAAATTTAAAAAATCATGTAATAATTAAAAAAACTTGAAAATCATTACTTATAGCCCTGAGGATTAGAGCATATATTTTATAAACTTAAGCTTAATCAAATCAGACTGCTCGTTAATAATTCTAAGTTATATTATTTTTAATTGCCGAATTTCCCATTGCGATTAGTTGTTGTTTGAGGAATTCATGAGCTTATGTAAAGGTATTAAACATTTTTCTTTTAAGCCCGATAGAACAATTTAGTCATCAATTAACTACTTAGCGATGAGACTAAATTTTGGCTTAACGGTTTGTTAATAAGCAAAATGGTAACATGTGAAGTGAAATAAATCCACAACACACTCTATGGACTTATTTCCATCCTGATATATGCACCGTTTGGTGGGGCTTCCATGCTGACGGCATTACTCGATCTTCTTTTCCTTAAATTTGAGCCAAAGCTTAGGTAACTGCTGATGGAATTGGCAACGCACCATGACAATGATGCTATCTTTGAGAATATTGATAAAAATAAACCAGTCGAGATGTGGTTTCAACAGAATGCTGGTACTTGCTATACGGCATTGGCAACCATCAATTTATTGACATTAAAAATTGGCGAATCTTTTGAATGCTAAACAGATCATGTGATTTGATATTTCTCACTTATTTGCTGTGGAGCCACATGAGGTCACTGGCTTATGCTAATAAACCATTAACAATGAACGCCTTCAGGAAAACACTGTTCATGTCATACGTGACATACGGTCAACAGTGGTTGAAAAAAAGGTACCACCGGGCAACCGCGATAGCTTTGTACCCAAAGTAATCGTTTAATGCTAATTTTATGTATCGGTCTCTCTATTAAAATATATTTTTAATTAAATTAAATTAAATTATTTTTCTTTAATGCATGAAATTCTCATGAAATATTTATTATTTTAAACTAAAAAATGAAATGTATTACTACGGGAAAAGCATATTCATGTGGCCATTTCACTTCTGCTCATAAAGCTCATCAGTGGATTCAACCCAAATTTTGTAAAATTATTTTTAATTAAAATAAAAACTTTTATTGATTTTTTACAATATAAAGTTGCATCGGACTCAAAGACAATCTTTATTACTCTGGCTTTTTTTCAACATGTTTTTGCACAAAACATAACAAATCAATTAAAAATACGAGAGTGATTTATAAAATTTGAAGTTTGGGATTTCTAAAAATTAACCTTTTCCCAAATGATTATATAAGTTGATGATTCATTAGGAAAGATATTTTTTAATAAAAAAAAATCCGGGAAAGTTCACTAGTGCTTTCTCTCCTGCAGTAATTGCATTTACCGTTCCCAGTGACTGGAATGATATTTTTGAAAACGGATATTAAAAAGCAAATTATTTCTTAACAAGTTAATGCATATGTGCCTGTACGCTCTTTGACCTTTTTATGGTTTTCTTACTTTTATACAAATCTTACTGATCCCAAAATCATAAAAATTACTAGCAGAAGAAAAAAAATCTTGTTATAATTTTGTTTAAAAAACTCTTGGAAATGTCAAACTTGTTTAGCTGTGAATTTCACAAAAAAAAATTAATTTACATCAAATGAAACTATATAAAATTATAAAATAATTTTATAGTTACGAAACAATACTTTAAGTAATTGCTACCTTTAAAATCAAATAGTAATTCAAGTGTATTTATAATAACGCAACGCAGTGTATTATTGTTGTATAAGAGAGTAGAGAGTGAGAGAAAAATGCAACAATAATTTCTATTATTGTTTACCTGTTTAAAAATAATAATAATAATAATAATAGCATACTTTTAGGAGAGATAATTTTAATAATACGAAATACGTATTTATAATTTGTAGGTATGATTGCTAGAATATTATAATTAAATTTTAATTACAATTAACAGGTATTTTTTCCTTATTTGTTTTAACTTTGTTTGATAATTAACTCCGTTTTTGAATATATAATTGAAGCTTATTTGTTTATGTCATTGAAAATGTTAATTAATTTTGTGAAAAGAACAATAAAAGCTGACAGGAAGAGAAATATAAAGGAAAATAATGAAAAAAGGATTTAAATTCAAAAATCTTTAGATTTAGATTTAAATTTTTAATTTTCTTTTTTCATTTAATTTTTTATGAAACCAGAAAGAAGTTGGACTTCAGAAAATGCGGCATTACCTTTTGCTGGTGTCAAATTATTCCTGTTTTTTTTTTTTTTTTTTTTTTTTTGAGAACGTCCGCATACATTTGTAAATAATTTTTCTTTCTAAAATTTTTAGGATTTAAAATTAAAAATAAACTTGTGCCGAACATAAATTTTAATTGATTTAAATAAAAAGTCTTTAATTGAAGAAGAATCGTCCATTTCAAGGGCGAGTATTTGCACCATTTCAAATATATGAAACATTTCATAAAAAATGCCTATTTCTCTGCTTCAATATGTTTTTCATGTGATTGCGATTTTAAATATTGTTTGCTTTCTTTTAAACAAAATTTAATTAGCAGAATAAAAGTTTGTGTGTGAGTTTCTTTTTTAATTGCACTATAAAAAAAAAGGTAAAAACCATTTTTTTAAAACGCTCCTGAAAGTATACTTTACTTATCTGCTCCAGTTTTAGCAAAGCAAAATATAAAAAGAAATAGCTGGCACATAAAAACTCTGTTCATAACACACCTTTAAGCTACAATATAAAATGTCAAAACCAATCTTTCCATAAAAACCTTTCACATAAACACAGTCATACACACACATACACACACAAGCTAGGCAAATTATACAAGTATTTTGTACGTACTCTATAAACATGAATGAAATTGAAGCCAGTTTAAACTAAACCAAAAGCCATTATGCATTTAACAAGCAAATAACTACACGACAGGCAGGAAGGCAGACAGGCAGGCAAAAAATACACATCATACACAAAATCGAATGCATAACAGAGAAGCAAAACAAACATAGAGCAACAGAGTCTAACGTATAGAGAGCTTAAGTAACCATAAGCAACTGGTGTTTTATACAAAACACACATACACACTCACACTCAATCAAACTTACTTTACTTACTTTTTCATTTACCTTTAAATCGTTAGGCAACCACTATAGTGTTAATGTGATAGTAGTAGTAGTAGTAGTAAAGGATAGTAAGCTTATCCTTTGCCTTTGCCTTCCATCTAACTAGCCAGGGAGTTGGAATTATATAAACATTTTATAAACGTTGCAATCATTGTTTTACCATGAAAATAAACCACCAGTATAAACATGGCAATAATGGTTTCTTTATTACAGTGGTTTTGATGTGACTGAGCCTGCCATTCAAGTTAGCAATCCAGTTTAAGTACAATAACACAAGACAACAAAAATATTTTTATCATTTAGAATTTAAATAAATATTTTTTTATTTTTTTACACTATGAAAGAAAATAAAAAATTTCCCATAATAAAAGAGAGTAAGAGAACATTAGAGAGGTAATTTCTTGTCCGAGAATAAAAAAGAGAGTACAAAAAACAAAGCCATTGGAAGGAAGGGGTAGTTTGTATGGAATTATTTCTCCTTAAAGTGTGACGTCACAAAAGAAATTTTGTAATAAAAAAAAGGGAAATTTTGTTAAGAAATAACTTTTTGTACAAAAAAAGGAGAAATTTAAAAAAAAAATTTTACAAAAAAGAAACTGTTTTAAAATAGTTTTTTTTTTTTGCTTGTAAATAAAAATACTTTTTTGTTAAAACTGCCTTTCGAAAAGCAGACGTACTTAAATTTCGAGGAAGATTTGAAGCAACTTTTTGCTATGAATTAATGAAATTAAGTTTTATTTTTAAAGGTACCAAAATTATTTTTCTTATTTATTAATTATTTTATTTTTATTTTTTGTTAAATATTGCATAATCAAGTCCTAAAGCCAAATATGATTTATATTCTGCTCTTTGGCCGTAAAGGTTTGCTTCCATAATTTTTAATAAATTAATAAAAAAAAAGGTAAAAATAAATAAAATTACTTTTAAACATAATTCTGAAAAAATTAATTTTTACAAAATTTTATTTTTGAATTCAAGAAAATATTTTTGATACCAGGAAGTAAAAAGAGGAAAAAAAATTTTAATTTGTGAAACAAAACAATTTTTTGTGGATAACTTGATATTTTGCAAACAAGCAAGCTTCTTCAAAAATGTGTTTTTGGGATACAAATTAAATGGAATGAAAAAATAATTTTTTTGTGAAATATTATGTCACATTTGAAAGTGACATTTTGTGAAAAAAGTGAGTTTTAGTGAAATGAAATGAAACAATTAATTTTATGAGAAAAAGTTAAATTTTGTGAAGAATATATTTTTTTAATTAGAATTTACTGAAAAAAAACTAAATTTAGAAAATAAGATTAAAAAAAAATAATTATGTAAAAATAGAAAATTTTGAAAAAAAAATATTATGATTGGAGAAATAATCAGAATATAATCTTTAATTAAATGAATTAGTCGAGGTAAATAATTTTGGGTTTTTTCTAAAAGAAATAGTAGAAACACTTCTTTATGTAGGGATATGATTTTTTAGGAATTATAACCTTTTCTTGGGGATAAGTGTTACTGTTTATGACAAAGTTTAATTTTTTAGCAGCTTGTTTTGTAATATATATTTTTTTTATAAAAAAGGAATATACAAGTTTTTTATGCAAAAAGTTTCTAAAGGTTTAAAAAGTTAAGATCTTATTCAAAAAACGGATTTTAAAAAGTCATGTTGTTTAAAATCATATTCGTATAAATAGTTTTTATCGTATTATCGTTATCGTATTACGTTGGAGGTAATTTTTCCATTTTTTTGGCATAAAAATTTCTGTCAGCATGAAGTTTTTAAATAAGTAATTTGTGGGAAGTTTATATTATGCAGGTATAAATTCGTGTGAGAGAATCTATTTCATTCAGGCGAATTTTCCTCTTTTACGCCTCTTAGCATCCATGTAGTTAATATTAGTATGTTTATTTAATTTTAAGTAACTTAAATTTCATAAAGATTACTTCGCTAGTTTTGGATAAGATAATTGTTTCCTTTTGGTACTAATTTTATCCCCTTAAAAAATTTTTACCAAAAAATTTCTATTTTTAAGTTAATACTTAAATATTTATACACTTTATAATTTTTTATAAAAAACATTTATACAGGAGTACCAATACAAAATAGTACCATTTTTCTCTCTTAAATGTACCTAAAAATTTCCAAAAAGTACAAAAAATTTTTTTTTTCCGTTTTTAAGAAACAAAAATGCAACGTAATGCCTTTCTATATTTATCAATTGCAAAGTACCAAAAAGTACCAAACTTTTTATTTCATCCATTTTAACTCCTAAAAGGTGCAAATGAGATAAATCTAAAGCTGCATTTTTTCCTTTATTAATTTGATTTCATTATATATTACATCTTATTCCTATTTATGCAAGTTTTGGAGCTATTTTAAATATGACTTTACCCGTTTTTACACTTTTTAATTCCTAAATATTTGAATGTTCTAAAAAATGTCCCCTTTCTGAATCTACATATCATGTTTTCATTTTAAATACTAGTTTACAAAAGTAATCTTGAAGGAGATATAGCCCTGAAATAAAAAGAAATAAATTCTCGGTGAAATTTGTGCTTTAGCCCTCCTAATAAAGGCCTATTTACGAAAATTATATATTTTATCAATTTCAAGTTACATGTGTTTCGGAAGCTTATTAATTGTATTGTATGATAATCACGTTGCTTTGTTTATCCATTTTGGTACTTTTTTAACACAAAATTGTACAATTTTTACCCTTAAAATCATACTCAAATTTTTAAAAAGTACCCAAAAAATAATCGACCGGTTTTTAAGAATTGAAATAAAAAAAATAATAAATTAGCTGTTCTTCCACTTTTATCACTTTAGAATATAAATTAATTACCAAAAAGTACCAAATATCTGTTTTTGCCTGTTTATATTCTTAAAGACTGCAAATACCTTCACTTTATTTCTATTAATAAATTTAGTTTTATATTTTATATTTTGTTCCTATCTGAAAATATTTTATTATGACTTTACCCATTTTTACGCTTTTTAATTCCCAAATGTGTGAACGTTAAAAAAAAAACCTTCTTAGAGAATCTACTCAGATATCGGCAAAACAATTTAAATACAGAAATTAAAACCTCCACCTTCATGCGTTTAGGATATTATCAATTAAGTAACAAAAAATACAACAACAAAAATAGTACCAAAACCAAAAATGTTTAGTTTTAATTATTCGAATAAAAAAATATTAATTTATTATGAAGAAATAATTTTTTTTTTTCTAAAGAGAGGTATTTTGTCACAGAAATAAAAACTGTTTTCTTTCGTATAAGATCGATAAGTAAAAAACGTAAAAAAAACTAAATTGCATACAAAGGCCATTTTTCTTAAAAAAAAAGATTAATTTTTAAGTAAAAAATTGAACTTTTTTACATTCTTTCATTTTCGCTTTTTTAAACAGAAAAGAAATTTTTCCTTTTCTCTACAATCTTAAACAAGAAAAAAACTTTTTACTTAAAAATGAAATTGTCATGCTGTCGTCCATTTGACTCATCAAACAAGCAATCGAAACTGTCATTTTCATAATAGTCAAATACCGAAAAAATAAATGTATTTTTATATAAAATTTTCTTTGAAACACAAACTTTATTTGCAATGATTGAAAATATCAATTGGAATGTTTGTATACGATGGTTGTTTGCATCAATTTATAGTGACATCTCATTGAAGCAGATTGTTGAGATATCCGGCCAAATAGTAGGTATCCTTTAGTGTTTGTTTTTGTTGGTGGTTGAAGCTACTACACTCACATCTTTGTTTAAATATTTTCCACTTTATCATGTTTTATAGAGACAGAAGATTGATTTTTAATGCCAGTTTGAGTTATTGTTGGTACAAAAACAACAACGCCAGTATTTTTTATTTATTTTTTTTTTTTTTTTTTTGCTGATATTCATTGAGTCATTTTGTTGCTTTGTCAAGGGGTCAATTTACATTTCTTTGCATGAATTCATGCAACTTAATTAACTGATGTTCGTTCAACATATTTTTTAGCATTTTCTCATATCGCCAGTGGCATGAAGTGCATTGAAAAAAGAATCCTAGCATCTTTATAAGATTCATTATCATTGTATTAGTAAAAGAATTTTATTAAGTTTTATTGAATATTAAAATTGCATCAGACACAAAAAAATTTGGTTGAGAATTTATTACGAAAATCATAATTTTTTCTTTTAGTTATTTTTGTTAAAACAAAAAGAGTCATTTAATAAAGTTTTTCAGTGCTTTTGACAAACATATTGATATATTAAAATATTCTCTTGTGATTTTGGATTTTTGCGAACGAAATAACAGGGAAGGGAAGTACTATCCCAATGCAAATGATTTCTAACAAATTTTTAATGATTTTATACATTCTTTATGATATGAATTTTTTAAACTTTAAGGGAGATGAGACCTGGGTTCATATCCCAACAGCTGCTAATTTGATAACATACGTTTTCTTACCAGCATATATCGCAACCCCTGCCTTCGCCTTTATTGACGGACGTAATAAAGAGATTTATTAAGCCCGATAGAACTTTACACTGTAAAAAATAGCACGAAGCATATAATATTAATTAATATCGCATTAAAAATTTGAATTAGATTTTGGGCATTTGGCCATTGCAGCCATTCTTGGAGAAGAACAATATGGAGGCTTAATTTTGGACCACTTTGCTGGTCACATGTCCCGAATAACATGAGCTCTATTGGATTCTAAGGCATTAATTGCTGCTGTGACTTATTGTAAACCCGCAGAAAATAATCGAGAGATGTCAAATTTTACTGCCTTGTAGGCAAATTGATAGATCCACTTATTGAAATTAAAATGTCAATAACTCGATGGTTACGGTCGCCGAAGGTTAGGTAGCGTCATCCTGGATCAACGTTATTCATTAATTCACAAAAAATTATTTATTAAAATTTATTCGATTCCCATCGACCGTAAGCCAACCAACTGCTTTGTTTAAGAAATAAAGCGCAATGAAGGAGGTTGAATGGAAACCCCACTAAACGGTGCATATTTCTGAACGGAATGGAATATAAAGAATCTGCTTTAAATTGGTTTAAATCAGTTTTAAGACATTAACAAGCCCGTCAAGCCAAAATGAGTTTCATCGTTAATTATATATTTGATGATTGACTTTTAAAGTATATCGGGATAATTTTGTAGTATCGTTCAAGCGTCAAACGCATCAGGAATAATTGCTAAAAAAGAGAATTTTTAAAATTTTCAAAATAGTATTTAATAATAAATTCGAATTTCGAACTTGAAGGCAATTACTTCTCCCACAGCCTTCACAGCTAGAATACGTTAAATGTTTTAGTTTTTTATCCTTATAATTTTCTTCTTTTAATTTACTGAAGCACTAGCCTTTTAAATAAAAATATTGTATTTTTTAACTCTTTTCGTTTCAATATTTCACCACACTATTTGGTGGCATCATAAGGAATATGAATGTTAAAATGTTTTAATATTTTGATATTTAGAACTTGGAGTTTATTTGGTTAATACATCTAATGTTTTTATTTTCTGTGTTCTAATAATGCCACCCAATGGTGTGGTGTATTAACAAAAAAGCATTATTTAAATATATTAGATAAGTTAAATGTTTTTTTTTATTCTTAAAAAAGTATAAAGAAATTATTACTCTAAAAACGGCTGAATGCTTTAAACTGTCTGTCTTTTTAAAAAAAATTTTAAGATTTTTATTTACTTACCCTGCTTTAGGTTTTTTGAATGATTAATTATATAATTATGATGAAAGTGTTTTTATTTTTCCAATTTGCAATTAAGATTATTAATCGTTTTTTGATTATTAATATGAAAAAATTATTTTCATATTATAATCAGCTTTTTTTTTCGAATCTTAGCGATTTTTCATTAAATTATTTCTAAAAAATATTTTTCTTAAAAAATGTGATTTTAATATTTTTTTGTATCTTTTTATAATTGTTATTTAGGTTTTTTCTCAATAGATTATTATTTTTTTTATTATTTTTTTTTTTTATTTTTTTTTTATTTTTTTTTTTTTTATTTTATTTTTTTTTTTTTTTTTTTTTGTTAAACATAATTATCCGTTTTTATGATTTTTAATGATTTTAGCGTTTTTTTTTTAAATATTGGAACTTTTTTTATTTATTTTAAGTTTTACAGTTCCTATTGTCGAAATCATTTTTATTTGAGCATTATGAGTGTTTAAAAACAAATATAATTTTTTTTGAATTTTTTCCCAGCCAGGGGTTGAACCAGTGATCTTCATAAATCAATTAAAATTTACTTCTTCGACTTTGGTTCACTTTTTAATTTAACTTTTATTAAGTAAAATTATTTTTCAAATGTACACGGACGTTTTCCGAAGAAAACAAGAAAAATTAGACGCTGGCAGAATGTAATGCCGCAAATTCAGGACCGCCAAATCCATTATCAGCATTCTTAGCATTCATCACCTCACGCAACTCAAGGTGATGGATAGATGGATGGATTAAAAAATGAATTAAAGCTGAAAAAGTAAATTTTAACAAATATAAGTTTTTATGAGCCATCATCACCATGTCCCTAGTGATTTCCGGCCATTGAATGATAATTGACAACTTATTTTTTAATGACAGTGAGTCACCTTAATATCAGTATTTACTTTAGACAAGGGAACCTCTTGGCAATCTCATCCAACATGCTGCTGCACGTGACATCAGTTTTTTTGCTTGGCCACACAATGTGCGCTTTTTGCAAAATAAGCGATTTTGATAAAAACGTAAAAAATACTCAAAAGTCTATCATAATATGCAACAAGCTCTTGGAGAAGAATTTTGCAAGTTTAATGTGGTTTCAAGGTGCCTCGAAGAGTTGATTCTACTAAAATTAATTTTTTAACGAATTGGTAAACAACAAAAATTTCCGCAATAAAGTTTCATTTAATTCAGTAATTTATTTATGTTTTTTAAATTTTTTTTCATACTTTCTCATATGCTTTGTTGGTGCTGATTTCATTTTTTTGTGTACAAATTACTCTAGTGTTTTAAAGCGCCTGCAGGTATACTACATAATCTGAAAACTTCATTGAAATAATAACAAGCGATTAATGTATTTTAAAAACAAGTGAAAAAACAGCGTAATTCTGCGTCTATAGAAACGTAAAAACTGCAAAACAGTCACTGAAAATATAAGTCTTAAATGAAATCAAAAAAAGAAATAAGTAGCATAAAATTAAGCCATGGCAACAAATGAGCAAAAACAAAAGTTGCCAAAGTACCAAACAGACACATGATTATAGCAAAAATTAAAATACCTCACTATAAATATGAATGTGTGAATGCGAGTGTGTGTGTAAATAAAAAAAATATATTGAACGATTGAATGACTAAATGAATGACTGAAAAGCATTAAAGAGACAAAGGGATGGTATGTGTGGCTGGATACACAACAACAATAATAACAATTCAACATATGAATGGTAAATGACTGATAAAGCATGACAATAATTTCTCTTTCTTTAATTTTTTTTTTTTTACTTTCTTATACCAAATTTGAAAACAATATACGCTGCGATACTCCAGGCTATAGGCACGCAATTTACAGTTGTCAAGGATAAAAGGACAAAGGAATTTTTTTATAAAGCAGCAATAACAACAATAGCAACAACTGAAAGTAAACAAACACCACAGCCATAACAATCCTTAGGTAAAGAATTTACAGAGCAAGTACGTGGTCAGACACAGTACGTCATGAAGTCCATAATGACAAAAAGGGTAATTGTGAATTTAACGAATAAACAAACATAAAATAATTTTCTCTACTGATACTTCATCAGCTAGTGAGAATTTGTAAATAAACAGTAATTGAGTGTGTGGAAAAAGCAAAAACAACAACAACAAAAGTAGGAAAAAATTAACGCACAATTTTCCAAAGCATATGTTAAGGTGTAGCCGAATATTATATAAAGCACAGAGGGACAAATTGCATATTAAATTTTAATCTTTCTTTTGCCTTTACTAATAGCGATTTGCCTTTTTGTTACAATTTTTTTATTTTGCTACTTTTTTATTTTCATAACTTTTTTACACTTGAAAAAAAAAATCATATTTTTAAAACAGCTCTTAAATGTTTTTATAATAACCAGCCCTACTGTGCTACCTTTTGTATTTTCCTGTATTTTCCTGTATATTAAAGCTCTTACCATTATAGCTTATTTAAATGAATAGACCTGGGAGTTAGTATTTCAACTTCTTTTGATGTATGAATGCTAGACACAAAATGTCACATTGTCATTTTGTGCAGCTACAAACTCTATGAATTCATACTCATGTTCCATGTTGTTGTTGAAATGAAATCAATTATTCATGCACTCAACTCTTTACTCCCACACCTATATGTTATTGAAACAGCAACAAAATATTGGCTAACGTTTATTAAACGCATCTAAAAGTATGCAAAGCATTTGGTTTTCCACACTGTGCTTAAAGGTATGCAACAGTTTTTCTACACATTTTTTTTGTTTTTGCTTTTGGTTTATAAAACAACAAAATGGTTTACTGTCTGCTGAAATACTTTTTTATTTTTATATTTTTTTAATAGGTCTGTATTTGAGTTAAGTGTATTTTTGTATAAATAAAATTAAGTCTGCTGCTTCAATTGAAGTTTAATTTATTAGAATTAATTTTTAAAGAAAAATTGAAGGGTTTAAAGAGAGAGAGAGTAATCAATGTTTTTAAAGTTAAAATTAAATTCCTTAATTAATATTTAATTTAAATTATTAAATTCAATAATCTTACAATTATTTCTTTTTTTTCATAAATAAAAGCTGCCTTCAATTTGGTCAATTTTTTTTTTACAAAATATTTATTTTCATAGAGTGTCGCTTAAAGTATTTCATTCAAATTTGACTGAACAAATGAAGTAATAAATTCAATTTCACACTAACTTAATCCTGAAATTCCCAAATCCTAAAATTGGAATCCTTATACTTTTGTAAATAGAAAGCACAGCAAATTCTTCTGAGAATAAATTCGGTTTGTTTTTGGAACTCCGTCAAATCTTTGTCTTATTTTTAGAAAATTTCGTTCAGAGTCTTAAAAAAATTCAGGACATTATATTTTTAAATGCAAATAATTCGTTAACTGTAGATGACAGCCTGTCGACTTATACTTGCTTTTTAGGGCCTGGAAAAGAAACCTTAAGTCGGGTGAAAAATTAAAATATTCCTGATGCTCTTCTTAGGGACTCTTTTGCGCCACTTTCGTAAGTTTTCGAACCACCGGCACGATATATTGATTAATTTTTAATTTTTTTTTTTTCGTTTTTTCCCCACTATAAAATTTACTTTAGTTTTATTTCCACTGGTTATTGTAACTTGGAAAAGAATATTTTTAGGAGCTTATTTCGCTCGGTTAAATATAGCCAGCCTCAACGCCAGAAGTATACTGAAGTAGGAAATTTAGGAAAATTTTTACATTTTCAGTCTTCGTTTTATTAATTTTACTGACGCTTAACGAGAGCCCAGTAGAAAATCATTACGCCCACTTTAACCCGAACGGACATTTGCCTCTAGTCTTCAATAAAAAGTACATTTTGTTAGAGTCGTCTGGATCAGAAGCCTGGCCATTCCATATTGCATCCTTAAGACAATCAAGGTTGTAAAAAAACTCTTTTATCCAAATATTGAAGCAGAGTCGAAGAGTCGTAAAAAAGGTGTTAAGCTCACTTTTCTTCTTCTCTCTTGCAACTAACAAAATACAGACATACGATTAATTATACAGTGACTGATTATGATGACCACTAGAAGCGAAATTATATCGTAACGTCAACAGCCATCGTTTGTGTTGAAAACACTCTAATTTTTTTTTATAGCTACAACTATCGCTCATAGTTCCGTCTAAAACTTGGTTCAGCTATCAGGTAGCCTAAGTGAGATTGAAAAGTCAACATTATCCTTCAATAAATTCCTGATCCAGTCCTTGCGTTTATATTGAAGTCGTACAAAGCGGCACTGTACCGAATCTCCTCCCACTTATCCCTGGATAGGTAACAGGAGACAGATAAGTTGTCTAGTCCACAAGATATTTCCACCTACCTAATTGTAAAAATATCATATCCAATGCCATGATTTACCTATCTTCCTTAGGGCTGAACTGGCAACTGGTGTTTTGTATATATCGCATTTTATATCTACATCGATGGTGTTAGATTGCTCTAGAGTCCACCACTTTCCACTAAGCAATTGTTCGGTAGACGGTAATTGGCCTGATCGCCACCATATTAATCTAATGTACAATGTTCTATTTAAAACTCAACCTGACTACATGAGTTGTTTGCATGAGCTAACAATTTGATGTGTGGTATTATCCCTCTAATGAAGATCACAAAGTCATCTGCATACGCGAGAGCTTTAATGCTTCTGTCGCTTAGCTTAAATAAGATTTTCTTCACAACAGAGTGCTGCAGTAGTGAACATTTTAATTCTCCCTGCAGTGTGTCTCTGGTCTATTCCTTTCTCAAAGACTACGTAAAGGATACATTTTAGTGTTTTAGTGCATTTTCACTAAAATTAAAATTTTTGTTATTTTGTTACAACTATTAAAATTACTTATTATTTATTCGCCTTTAAATTTTATTCATAATCCGTTTAACACAAAATAAATCATCCCAACTTTAAGTATAATAAATGATTTTGTCATGTATCCTGTCCTGTTGTCAACATAAAATACATAATATTGAATATACAGGTATAAAAAACCTATAATCTTATAATAATATCACATCAAGATATCATAATAATAGTAATCGTAATATGCATTTCACTCATCCTTATTCACTGGGTCATATTAAAAGCTGAAAAAAACAACCTCTACCACTCTAATGAAGTATAAACCACCCTTCTTAAATATTTACTATTTTTTCAATCATTTCTACAGCAGCCAACATACATACATACACACATACATACATATATAAATATATATATATATATATATATATATATATATATATATATATATATATATATATATATATATATATATATATATATATATATACATTTGTGGATGCTATAGTTAAGTTATGATGATGATGTGAAGGTTTAAAGAAACTTAAAGTCTGTCATAGAAAAATGTTAGAGGGTGTGAGATTAAATAACATATTACTTCAGTCAAAGTTGATAGATTAGATTGCAAAAGTTGTGATACCTTTTATTAAATAAGCAAATTATATTTTTTACTTAAAGAGAGATTATTGTGATTTCCTTTGGAATTAAATAGAGACAAAAATTATATCCATTTATAGAGATTTTATTTAATTAGAAATGATTTTAGTTTTTAAATAAATTTTGCTGTTTGAATGTATCAGCTGTTACTTATGGTGTCAAGTTGCAGCTGCAAAACATTGTACGTTGCCATCCCATTGGGCCCTTCTACTTTAATATTTATTTTAAAGCACAAAATAAATTCTATTTTTTTAAAGTACCCTACTGTGGAAGAGTTCTACTACTCCATACATTTCTATCTCTTTCTTCAAATAGAGCAGTGTTTATTTTGATTCCTTAAAATAATGAGAATATTTATTAACTTCGATTTTTTTAATGAAAAATAATGTTTATTTCAAAATAAAAACAAAACATTTTATTTATGGCCCACTGGAATATCAGATATCTTTTTATTCTTCTAAAAATTTATGGATTTCATCGCAAAACTACTTTTTATCTACTTGAGCAGAATAAAATCCGACTAACAGTTGACAACTTGCTCTGAAGTAAAGCGTATTCCAGCTAAGCCATTCTGCTTCAAATAAAGGGTTACTGTCTAGATTATACCACGATTGGGGCAAAACTTCTCGCTCACTACTTTCCACATAATGAAAAATTAGACTTCGGTAGAAGTTAATCGCGATCGATTTACTCAGTTTTAACAGTTTGTAACAAATAACAACTTTCTGAACCCATTTAACACAAAGTAGTACTTTGGCAGTTTGGATACTGGGCTTCCGTATTGATATTGCTGGTTGGCTGGCATTCACATGCGAGTTTTGTAATGTTTTATTAGCATTTGAGACATACTAAGTCGCCTTCCGATACAAAGGGTTTTTTTTAACCCGATAGAAATTTAAATTGTTAAAAAATTAGGCAAAAAGCTAAATTGTTACAAAAAATTTTTTTAACGAAAGATCAGAACATGGCATTAATATTTAAAAATTATTTCGGGCATATAGCCAGCGTGGCAACTCATGACGAAGCCCATTCTGAACGTCCAATTTTGGGTCACTTTTTCCAGCAGTGCCGTCTGTATGTCAAGAATAACATGAACAATGTCGGCCTCCAAAGCGTCAATTTTTGCTGGCTTATCAGCATAAGCTAGTGACTCTACGTGGACTTACAGGAAACAATCAAGAGGTATTAAATCGCGCGACCTTGAGGGCCAATTGATAAGTCAATTTCTCGAAATCAACTTATTGCAAAATTTTGATTTCAATAACTCGATGGTTGCCGTATGACACGTAGCGTCATCTTGTTGAAACCACATTTCATCCGGATCAATGTTGTCCATATTTTCAAATAAAAAATCATTAATAATGGTCCGACAAAAATTTTCAGTGATCCTTACTTGATATCCGGCCTCATTTTTGAAGAAATAAGATCCGGTGATGCGATAAGCGTGTAAACCACACCAAGCGGTGCAATTTTTTGGATGCAATAAAATCTGTTGGGTACGTTCTGAATTGACATTACTCCATACGCGGCAATTTTGCAAATTAACAAATTTGTTAAGCCAAAAATGAGCCACAGCGCTGAACACAATTTGGCGATAAAACAACATGTCAGTTTCTAACTGCTCTAAGGCCCAATCGGCGAAAGAACGACGCATATATTGGTCGCGGGACTTTAATTTCTGCACTAGCTGGATCTTATACAGGTGTAGGACAAGATCTTTGGGCAAAATTATCCACGTAATGGACGGACAGAGCCCGTTCTCCGGAGAGTATTTGGTACGAAATCTATTCACAGTTCGACAGATGGCTTTCTCAGACGGACGATTATGTGCACCATAAAAATTCCGAAATCTTCTATAACTTGCTCGAATTGATGACGGATTTTCAAAATGAACCTGGATGATTTGATTGCGTTATGATGTTGATAATGATCCTATTTATTTAATTGGATAAAAAGAAAAAAATTTCATCAAAATTAAATTTTTAGTGTTATTATTCATAATTTAAAGTTTTATTGGGCTTAAAAAAATACAGCCGATATTATGGCTTTAGTAACTATTATTTTGTATAAAGACAAATGGTACCAAATGTTCTATTAATTGTTGTTTGATTTTGTCTTGGTATTTCTGCAAACATTTCTTATGTTTAACACCATGATAGAGAATTATGACATTGTAAAAGGCCGCCTCTTTTGGCCGATTCTACTTTTATACCCTCTGTTTTTTGCACCAATTTTATATGATTGCGGTTTTCTGTCATCATTCATATAGTTTTAAAACCTCGTAATAAATGAGACCATTTTCGTTCCAAAGAAATAGCTTGGAGTTATATTCGACCATAATGTCAGGTTCAGCTTTATTCCTCCTCTTCCTTGCAGAATAAACCTTTTTTTGAGGCACATAACAAGTATTTTAGACATGAAAAATCGCAGTTCGTTATCTCTTAACTTCAGTTAACATGGCATCGAATATTCTTCTTAACTTCTAGAATTGACACGATGTTTGATTCTCCCTTCAAGGCGATCAATTATGTTCGGAACGAATCTCTTGTTCACATTTCACATGTTAAAAATAGCTCTGCGTAGATGGCATTAATCTGAAAGCGTTATATTGGCGCCATGAAAATCTTGATTGGTGCCGATTCCTACGGCTGACCGTGTTTCATTTACGATAATTTGCTCGGGATATTATGATAAAAGGTCTTGGTTTGGTCTTGCGATTCAATGCAGAAAATAATTAATTTTTATTTTGGATAAAGTAAAGTTAAACCTCAAGACACTTTTGCTAAATCTACTAGAGATCTCGAACCATCATTTCCTTATTTTTATATCCATCGAATTGCTTCGATATATTTGGAATTGTTGCTTGCTGTTGCTAATGATTTTGCCAAAATTTTTTGACTTTAAGATGAGTGTCGATTGCGCTAAGACTTTATTTTTTAAAGAATTTAGGTGGCTGGTAAACTTCTTTATCATGCAAAGCAAATACTCCACCTCCAAATTATTTTAATCGTTCACGGCAAGTTGCCTCAGATATGGAATGATCCTTTTAAACTTTTACTAAAATACGATGATTGTTGCCAGCAGTTTTCTTCAAGTGTTTCATTTTTAATACAAAATTTACCATTTTTAAATCTTTAAAAAGTCGTGTTTCACATCGCTAATGGCATTTAACACTAAAACACGATTAAATTAATAATTATTTCCAATACTTTGGAAACATATTTTCTTTAAAATATTGAAGATTTTTGATAACGTAATTTTTAATGTTCAAAAATATCACAGCATATTGAAAGGTATAACTTCTTCTAAGTCGTGTCATTGCTGGCAAGAGGGAAATGGATTTCTTTTAAATTTATAAAAAAAAGAAAAAAATTTCAATAAAAAATTATACTTCCTTAAATTTGGTGACACACTTTATATGAAAATATATAAAAAAAACTGATTCCTTAACAAAAGTAATGAATGTTTTAATTGTTAAAGCTTTTAATTTTTCGAATTTAAATTGAAATTTTGCTTCTTTAACATGAATTCCACGCCTAATTGTACATAACCCGAATTCAACAGACATTGCTTAATCATTAAACAACAAATATTAAAACTACTATTGCTAAACATCAAAGCAAATCGTTTATTAAATGCTTTGCTTTTAACGAAAATGCGTTTAATTACCCAATAATACCAGCCCAAAAATATGCTATGAATGTTTAGGCCATGAAGCACAAAAGCGTTAGGCAATGTAATATATTTTAATGGAAATGAAAATATATACATGAGAAGGGAAACAGAGAAAGAGACAAGTGAAGGGCACAATAAAAAAGGTTAGATTTAAATCATACCAATTAATTAACGTAAAATAGAGAGTAATGAATGTTAGCGCCATCAAATGAGTACTTGATAAATACCAAAACAAATTAAATTAGCTGTTATAAATTAAAGCATACTTTTAGGAGTGAAATATTTAGTAACAAATTTACAAACATTATTTGTTTTAGCTAAAGCAAAAATAAACAACTTTAAAAAAAAAATTATGAATATTTTTTTAAACTGATTTTTTTTTTGTTATAAGTCTTTGTCTGGTACTTTATCTTTGCCTTTGCAGTATTAATAAATGAACAACGAAATCTAACACTTTACGCTTGATTGTACTTTAATTGAATTTGCAAATGAATAAATAACAAAAACAACAAAAAAGACTTACGATAAGTTTGTTGTAGTTTCCTTCGTATGTATCTCTGACTCCTTCGACATTTATTTGTTTTTTTGAGTATGCCTTAAAGTATACTATACTTTCGTTATACCTTAACGAACAATAATCCAATAATGCTTCAAACTTTTTTCCCTTCACATAAGAGTTTGTAGATTTATTTAGCAGAGTATTTATTTGGCTCTCAACCTTATTCAAATATTAAAGACAAACTCTTCA
Organism: Cistogaster globosa; assembly: GCA_937654795.1. Taxonomy (NCBI): domain Eukaryota; kingdom Metazoa; phylum Arthropoda; class Insecta; order Diptera; family Tachinidae; genus Cistogaster; species Cistogaster globosa. The sequence continues at coordinate 8,081,085 of OW569404.1, forward strand.
ACTGGCCACTTATGCTATTGTTTTTACGACTAGACATCATGTCTAGTTGCCTGTCAATACGTTCAACATCATTTTATCATTTGACATAAAATAAATATATTTGTATCATTGTTGTGTTGTGTACAAGTGTATATACTAGCTAACCTTGATGTTTCTGGGGTCATCTATTGAGCTTCTAGTGTCTGTGAAAGGGAAATTTTTTTGTTTTTAGTCTGTAGAATTTTTGAGCTTTTAATTGTGTACAACAATAGAATGTTTGAAGAGCAAAACAAAAAAAGAGAGATAACCACAAAAACAAAAGCATACTTAAAGGATTAAAAAACAATGATTTAAATTTGAAGCATAAATTAGGGAATTGTGGTAAAAGTTTTAGGAAAGGACCTTAATTAAATCCATGTTTATTTAATTATTCATTTAAATATATATTTTTGGAATAGAGATAAAATAAAAAGAGAAAAATATGCAAAAGAGCGTTTTTTTCATGTTATTTTTTTTTAATTAAAACTTAAAAATTACTCGAACTTGTTGGAGTTTTTATCAAAAAGTAATTCTTTTGATATAAAAGCCGACTTTAAAATCAAGAGAAGGGCAAATACAAAATAATCGAAGATGAAACAAAATTTTACGATCAAAAGATAAGGCCAGGTCTCTAAGTTACATTATGTATGGGGCACCTTTTATCGGACGTAAAGCACACATCTGTGCAGTTTTCAAGTCTTTTACCTCAACTTCAGAATATACTAAAATTAAATAAAGAGTGATTTTTTAAAAGCTATAGGAAAGTTTTAAAAAAAAAATCACACAAATTCAAAAAAATGCATGAAATATTTATTTGAATTGATAGTATAGTCCATAGAATTTAATGTTTGTTGATTATTTCATGCAAATGTTTACCTTAACTGCCTCTCAAATGGTGCATCCGCTTAGTCCAATTTTGGCATACTCTTTCTAACATTTTGGCCGGTATCTCACAAATAAATGCTTCAATGTTGTCCTTCAATACGTCAATTGCAGCAGGCTTGTCTGTATAGACATGAGCTTTAACATAGCCCCACAAAAAATAGTCTAAAGGCGTTAAATCGCATGATCTAGGCGGCCAATTGATCGGTCCCGAACGTGAAATAAAATGTTCGCTAAACTCGCCTCTCAATAAGTCCATTGTTAAGCGTGCTGTGTGAAACCACATGTCATGCAAGTCAAGCGCTTGCATTTTGGGCAAAAAAAAAAAGTTGAATATCATCTCACGATAGCACTCACCATTCACAGTTACGTTACGATTCGCATCATCTTTGAAGAAGTACGGTCCAATGATGCCACCAGCACATAAACCGCACCAAACTGTGACTTTTTCTGGATGCATTGGTGGCTCTTGCAATGTTTCTGGCTGATATTCACTCCAAAATCGACTATTCTGCTTATTTACGTACCCATTGACCCAAAAATGCACTTCGTCGCTGAACACAATTTTTCGGTAAATGAATTTTCTAACCAGAGCACGCATTTTGATAATAAAATTCAATAATTCATAGTTAAATTATAGACTAAATTGAAGATGTTTGACATTGAAACAAAACAGGAAACGTGCGTCAGCTGTTTAAATCAGTGTTGCTAAAAAGATAATAGCTAAAAAATCACCCTGTACAAACAAATTCATAATCTTCTCCTTTTTTGAAGTTACTTTAAATGCGTGATTTTGCCAGAAATCAGCATTTTAGAAAAACCAAAAATACATTTAAACAACATTTAGCATGCAAAAAAGTATTTTATTTTAAACGAAAAAAAAATCGCCAGTTTAAAAAAAATCTAAAAATTGCTAAGATAAAATAAGATTTCACAAAAACTCCTGATTTGGCTAAACATCGAAATTTAATTTTAAAAAATCGACTTTTTACAGAAAAATTGGATTTTTTTACAACAAAAAACAAAATTTTACAAGAAAAAAAGATTTTAGGAAACTAATATTATTTGTTCACTAAATTAATTTTTTTTAAATCAAAATCTTACAAAAGTAATAAAATTTTAAATTCTTATCTTTCGATTTCTTGTTCAAAATAAAAAAGAACTTTATAAAAATAAAATAAATGTCTGATGTAAACTAAAAATATTCAAAATTATTCATAAAAATAATATATGCAATTTAATAAAAAAAAAAAATAATAATGCCGCATTTCATTTTGCTAACGTCATATTTTTCTTGTTTTCTTTGAAAAACATCCGCATACATTTGTAAATAATTTTTCTTTTTAAAAATGTTTAGAAATTTAATTAAAAAATGAAGCTGAAGCTGAAAAATTAAAATTTTAATTCATTTATAATATCCAGGGTTCAAATTCTGGTTGGGAAAAAAAAATATAAAAATTATAATATACAATTTTTGGAACATCTTCTAATTTTGATGTTAATTTTGATGTTGAAAATACACCTATTTTTAGAATTTTTGTCTGTCCACCTGTCATCTATACATCTGTAAATGAAATATTTTTTTCTTTTCAAAATTTAGATAATGTTGTAGATAGTAATCGATGTAAAATGCAAAACACCTATAGAATTTTTGTCTGTCTGTGTTCCCATCACGTAAAACCTGCTGGGTGGATTTGAATAAAATTTTGTGGCGAGGTACCTTAAAACCGTGTTTCAGATACAGGATTCTTTTTTAATAAAAATATGTCATTTCGTAGAAAAACTAGAAGTCACCCAATTTTATCGGTATAATGGTACTAAAACAGTTGTCAGTACATTTAATTTTAGAGGATAGAAAGTGTTTAACACTTTTTACAGAACTCTACAACAAATGTTTCAAAACACATTTTTCTAAATTTTAATTTTAAAATAATTAAAAATGATACGCGGACGAAGTCGTTAGTACTGCTAGTAAACTATAAAACATAAATGGTTACTAATTTGTTAAAAAATAATTTTTAATTATTCGAAGCCACTAATACTTAAAACACGAATATGGATAATCTTTATAACGCATTGTTGACAACAAAACCTACCTCAGTCGAAAGGGAAAGTTTTTTTCTATTGTTGGAAATTTTCTAGTGAATTTTTAAATGCATTTTTTTAATTATATATTTCAAAAAATAATTAATAAAATATTTTTTCAGTATTTTTATCTTTGTTATATATCGTTATGTACTACAAATGTACAAATGTAAATATGTTTTGTCATCTGAATTGTTTTAAAGTTTTATAAAAGTTTAAAACTATTATTTAACAATTATTTTTATTGTTTATTGTTTATTCTTTTTCTTCAATAATTCTTTTTTCCTGAAAATACCGGGAAATCCCGGGAATGCGACAATTTTTTCCCTTTACCCGGGAAATAAAAAATTCCGAGAAATCCCAAACCCTATAAATTATATGTTTCTTTCATTATTTTCCTCTTTCAGCGGATAAAAAGAATAAATTGTATTTAAATATGACAGTCTTCTTGCCGATAGCTCTTAAAGAAAACCTCATCACATTTTATCGTTCCCTTAACTTTATCAGTAACTGAAACTAGATGACATGAATTTTGACCAAAAAAAATTTAATTTAAATGCCTGGTCTTATAGAATGACGTTCCTTACTTTTGTTTGCACGGAGACGTAAAATATTTATAGTCCTACGCTTGTAGTCTGCAATTGTGTTGAAGAGTCGGGCGAGCAACTTAAAGCGGACTCTTCATTGAATATTTCAAATGCCGCGATAAACGATCTCTTTAAAAATGTTCACAGAAAAAGTTTTTGCCTTTTTTAAGGGGTAACTTGGCGTCGGATTGCAATTTAATAACATTTTTTATTCTATTAATTAATTATATATTCAATTGAAAAAATTTAATTTATTCAATAATTAATTGAATCAATTTAATTTTTAATTAAAAAGAAAGAAAACAATTTTCTTATTAAACAAATAATTGAATCGAATAAAAACTTAATTAAAGTTCTATCGAAAAACAAATAAAATTAAATAGACGCAAAAAATTATTTCTGTGTTGATAAGTCTAAAGGACGTTCTTATGTTAGTGATGCTTTAAGAGCCTCTTGTTAATTTGGACTGCTTCTAGAAGACATTCTTTACCTTCTGGACAATAACATACTCTAGCTTATTTCGATTTAAAAATAAATGACCTTTTTAAGATGTCTTGCTACTTCATAACTTATTTAACATGTCCTCTACTATTTTGTACAAATGTTGTGTCCTTGTAAAAGTGAGATCCCTTCGACTGTTTGCGCTCAGGAAACTGCTCTGGAAATCAGTCGTCAGCCTCAACGAATCGGTTATTTGAAAAAGCATAAATCAGGATATTTCGATATTCTCCTTGCTAAACATACAGCACAAATAACCGAGCTCCAATAGTTTATCGCAGCACCAAGCATCCTTCTAAAACCCTTTTAAATTTTAAAAGTCATTGTGCTTAATACAAAATAAATAAAATTTATAAAAAAATATATATTCAACTATACAAAATAAAAATTGTTCACATCTGTTTAAAATTTTATTTGTTCTCAGTTTAAAATTTAACTAAATTTTAATTTGGCCTAATGAACTGAATATTTCTAAATAAATGAATCAACTATGTTTTTAAATAAAAAAGAAAAAAAATTTAATTAAATAAATAATTGAGTTAATTAAAACTTTAATCAAATTTTTATCTAAAACAAATTAAGCCTTTAATAGCTGCAAAAACTTTTTTTCTGTGTACAAAAACTACTTACAACAACCATAATTGCTTAATGATATCTAGTTCTACATCAATTTTTTTTTTTAATTTTTTTTTTTTTTTTAATTTTTAGAGCATAACTTCCCCTTTAACTTCAATCTTAAATGATCAGCACTTACAGTCTACGTTTATTAAAACCATTCAACTTTAAATTAACATAAATTTTCATTCTTAAACTCAGCTGCCGAATAAAGTTGAAGCATTAAAAAACAAATTAAACTGTCTAAAGTGTGTGTTAAATATTTTTAAGGTAATTTCAAAAACAAATTTTATCTACATTGTAATTACCAGTTTGATATTTATTATCCACTTGCATAAACTGTTAATATCTTCTTAATACACGCTACAGTTATCAAATGCATATTCCCCAACAACATGTAAAAATCTCTAAAATTTTATCACTCCATTAAAGAGGAAAAGAATAAAAAAGAAACAAACACACACAGATAAAAACACAGCTACATACACAGACATGCATGTATAATTTAAAGTGGCAGGAAAGATTTCATAAGCGCACTTTTAACAGGAAACAGCAGGAAACTACAACCAACCAGTACTAATATTGAAACAAAAAAACACACACACAAGACAATCTAAAAAAACAAATAGATAGAGAAATATATAGACCAACAAACACACCAACAAACACATTAGTATTGGTGCCTTAACATGTCAGGTTTTTATTAAATGACTTTATAAGGCAAACACAGTCTACTGTCAGCGTGTTAGCATGTTGAAAATTTGTCACTGTATAAAGTCCACTAGCTAAAAATAGCGGTATTTAGCTATTATTATCCTCCCAAAATTCAACTACAAATATTCGTTTAATAGTGCGCCATAAAGTATGCAACGTATGCTGTGTTTTGTACACAAAACAAAATATGTAAACACAATACAACATTTTTTGGCCAAGGCCTCTTCCTGTTTTCTTTAACTTTTTTCTTTTTTTTGCTTGTTTTATATGTTTTTAATGAACACACAACAGACATAGTGATTTTTGGCAAACAGGAATTACTACTACTACATGCACTTCCGTAATTTAGAGGATATTTAGAGCCAAGGATTTTCCTTTTCATATGCAAGTTTTTTATTGTTGTTGTTGCATTTCGGCTTATAATGTATGATGCTGCCTTATTTGGCACAATATCATGTGTGACACAATCAAGGTTTTTACTTAAAGCGTTACTTTGAAAATTTCATTTATTACTGACGTGCCTGACGTTTCAAAATTTAAAGTCTTATTTATTTTATTTTTGTTAAGGACAGTTAAAAAGTTAAAAATTAAGTTAAATAAATACGAATTTAAATAACGTTACAAAAAAGTTCGCACTGCCTTTAAGGGTTTTGGCTCTGACTAACTAACTTGGCCCCAACCCCAATCACAGTAGAATAGCATTTGCCTGAAATACCTATCGAGCTTCAGAGTATACAAAGATAAGCCTGCAAAGTGTATTTTGAATCGAATACAGTAGTTGCAAAATATTATTGAAATTAAAAGAGAGGTTGGCGGCGGAAAACTTAAACAGACATCTACGAGATCTCACTCAACAGAAACCCAATACTGGAGGATAAGCAAAAACTTCGACCGGAAGAAGCCAGAAAAACCTATATGAAGGAGGCAACGGTGTCAGAACTAGAAAACAATAGAAAAGGTGTCCAACTGACTCAGTAGAAAAGTTGTCCAACTGACTCAGTAGACAATGAACGCATGGTCCTTCCCCAAATGAAAACGAATCAGTGGAGAAGCTTCTAACTAAGAAATTTGGAAGTTAAAAATGAACTGAAGTCAATTAGGGAAATGCAGATATATAACTGATATGAAATTTGGCAGATACCCCGATAAAGAAGTAAAATAGGGAGTTTCAACTATTGCAAAGCAAATTGAAAAATATTTTATTTCAGCCTTTAACCAAAGCGAAATGAAACTGGTGCGATTCAAAATCTCACAATACTTAATTTTCATAATTCTGAAAGAATTACGGGAGACGTTAACTTATAAACAACATCGCACAAAATACTAGAGCGACTGGGTATTTATGTCCAGCATAAATGAACATCAAAATTTGGATCTTGAGCACCATCAGCATATTGAATGTAGATATCATGAGTTACCATATTCCAAAGTAAATACTGAAAGTTATATAGAACTCTGATGAAGAAGCAAGTAAATAATAATCAATAAATGAGCTAAAAAATTAGTACAGTGCGAGAACTTGTTATAAGGAAGAAATTACGTAATTCTTAATGTAACTTTTTTCTCATTACAGAGGAAGAAAATGAGGCTAAAATGTACTTCAAAAGGTAACAATACGCTTCAATATCGCTCCTAAGCTTCATTACGCTTAAATTATTCAATATAAATTTAAGTCTACTTGAATTCAATTTCATTGCAAATGATTTCGGTTTTTCTCAGCTATTAATTTCTGTGGATTTTATATTTAGAAATGTTTGTGTAAGTTTTGTAGGAGCGTTAGAAACAACTACAATAAAATCGGAGAATTTATTTTTCAGACAATTTTTTTTTTTTAATTAGGACCAGCACTCAGGAGATGATCTCTGCTTATGCAATGCATTGTTACAGAACTAGGAAACTAGGTTGTGGAAAGGGGGATAGAGGGATAGAGGGAGTAGTGCTTGTGGACATTCGGTTTGAATCTTTGCACATTGAAAGTGGCAGGAACGACCTCTGCAGGGAGTTTATTTCACATACGAACTGTTCGGCTAAACAACGAATTTTCTCTGTATTGCGTAAAGCGATTCACTGGCCAATCGACCCCAAACGAATGCGCCCTTGATGAAGATCGCGTTGCGCGTAAGAAATTACGGTTTTCAGGAATAAGTTCCCTGATTTCATAAGAACACATTCCGTTGAAGTAACGATAAAACAGTGAAACATACCCCACATTGCGTCGATGCTCCAGTGAGTCAATAGAGCTGGATTCCCTACTGTCACCGATGTACGCGGTCGATTAACTTCAAAATATATTTTGAAGCACCGCCCCATACATGAGAGTTGTATTCCATTTTCGGTCTGATGAAGGTAACATAGATAGTAATGAAAATGCTGACAAATCTGAGCATAGTGTCTGCAAATATCCAAATGTAATAAGAATTGGAATCATAAATCGCATTTGTATCCTGAATCTAAAACAAGTGATAACAATAATGCTCGTTTTGGAGTCTATAAAAAGGCTTGGTGATTGGTTCGGGAATCGCAGTTAATTTTATCGAGTTTATTTTGAACAGAATTCTAATTTAGTTGTACCTTCAGATTTTGTGAAGTTCTATTTTAAATTTGGTTTAAATTTATTTTTCATTTAATTTTTTTTTGTTTAATCCGATTATTTTGTAATTAAGGTTAAGTTTGGTGGTTCTAGATCAATTTTGGTATTATTCCTTAGTTCAGTTATACTCTGGATTTTATTCGATTCTAGCTTGTATTTCTATATTGTTCTTGCTAAATTCTAGTCCATTTCTTATTTAGTCCTGAGTTACCTGAGTGCAGCTCTGGTTTTTTTTTCAGTCCTACTTTCCTTTAAAAGAATTTGAAAAATGTTCACTTCGTTTAAATTCTTAGTCTATTTTTTTTTTTCAATACAATTATTCTGTTTTACGTCTACTTAAGTTATAATTTAGTTTCAAAACAGTTTTAACTATGTTTAGCATTTCTGAAGCTTAAGCTCAATTTTAGGAACTAATTTTTCCTTTGGATGTCAAGCTGAAAATTATGGCTCACCGTAACTGAATCTGCTATCAAAACTTCCACTTATACCTCCGCAATGTGGTAGCCTGTAATAGGTTTATAGTTAGGTCTTGTCTGTCTTAGGAGACTGGCTAAAAAGTCGATCAAACCTTAGGGACTTATTGATCTCTTCCTTTAAGACAGACTTTCTAAGAAATTTAGAAAATTTAAAAATCTACAAGGGATGGGCGACAAGGCCCTGCAAAAGGAGCCGAATCGATTCTGTGAATCAGTTCTAGTTTTTATGATTGAAGGGAAAGACTCGGAAGAAATAAAATACTTCGAGAGAGATTATCGGGTTAGTTTTTAAGAGCACATCTGAGACACCAGACTGACCATCAGCAGAAAGTTTATAGATTTATTTGAATATAATCTCGGTGCCTGCGTTAGTGACAGGTCATGAAAATATTATTTATCATTTAAAGTAAAATATATTTATTCTTGGAGACTTAGATCGAAAGTGATAGAAATGGTAGCACACCCAGGTTGTTATTGCCCATTCTAGCTGGCTTAAGACCACGGGGCAGACACTTTAAATTTAAATGCTATGGAAGACTATAATCTATATAATATGTTAGCAATAAGAAGAGACTCTGTGATGAAGTGAAAGTTTACCAGTCTAAAATTACTTCAATCAAAAGTAAAGGCTAACGGCTAGCACCAGCCAATCGGTTACCATTAATCATTCAGATAAGAAAGGATTCGAAAATGGAACCACTCATAGCCCTGATTTTACCGTTACTGCTACGAAATTTGCTCTTATAAAATCAGGGAACCTGTTCCTGAAAATCATACTTTGGTACTCGCAACACGTTCTTCATTAAGAGCGCATGCCTTTGTGGTCGATTGGCCTGTGAAACGCGCTATGCATTACAAAGAAATTAGTTTTTTAGCCGAACAGTTCGTGTGCAGAATGAACTTCCTGCGGAGGTGTTTCCTGTTACTTTCAGTGTGAAAGGCTTCGAATCAAATATATTCAGACAGTACTCCTTCTGTTCTCCTTCCTTAGTTCTAACACAGTGCGTAGCGTAAGTAGGTGTCGTTCCCTAAATTAAAAAAAGTTTAAAGTTTTTACTTTCTGTTCGATTCTTCTACTGTTGTTACTTGACATTTAAGTTGTAAATATAACAACAACAATTTTAAAATTTATTTTCCAATAGTATCGAATATTAACGTATGTTGTCATATCTTGATAATAAATTCTGACTTGTTTCTTTGTTTTTCTTTATTCTGTTTGACATTTATGGAAAAAGAAATTCCACCAGCAGTAAAGTGAAAGGAACCCCATTTAGTTTTTTTTTAAATTTGTTGTTTTTATTATCACATACGCAGAACAATATTTATGACTCAAGATAAAGTGGACCTTTGGGGCAAATTTTTTTCTTTCTTTCTTTCGTCAATATTTATTTGAAACACAAGTAAAAAAACACTTTAAAATTGTCTTTGCTATGTGATATTGTTCAACAGTTAAATTTCCAATTTTTATAATATTTTTATAAAAGTAAAATTGTTGTTAATGTTTACTGCTGAGTGTAAGTAATATTTGACTATATTTTTTTTTAACTCGCAGAAGAAAATAAATTGCTTAAATGCCACTAAAATAAAAATGTATGTAAATTTTGTAAAATAATAAATAAAAATGTAAAAAAAGAAATGTGTCTGCAACAGTTAAAATATTTATTTTTATGATTATTGTCAAATGATGAAGGTTAAAATAATGTTTGCCCTTGTGTTACATGGTTTTTGTCTATCTGTCTGTCTGTTTTACAGGCAGTTGAAAGTATCTGCAATTTGATGAAAGTATGTGGTTTATTTAGTGGTTGTTATCGCAACTAATATCGCGAAAAAGTATTTTTAACTCGTAGCTGATTTTTATGTTCTCATATTTCGAGTTTGAGGGGTAAAAATATAACTATTTATGTGACATTTTTATGTTTTGTAATTTTTGTGTCTAGCTGAGGCTCATAAATTTCAACATAATGCGCTAAATTTTCATTTAGAATATTTGGATGAGTGTTATTTAATTTTAGGAGTAGGGAAAAAATTTATTTTTTTAAATTATTTAATGCATTCAAAAAATAAAAATAACTAAAATTTAAATAATACAACTTTGCCAAGGCACTAGATAAGTTACAGAAAATTTAAATACACCTATTGATCAGACATAGAAACTTTTTCCATTAAAAATCAGGAAGATCGCTTTATGACCTTTGAGGCAGCGGGCAACAGATTACGTCTGCCTCTAATTTTTCAAATCAAATTTATTAAAGTAACTCCAATCAACAAAAAAAGCAAATATATGGGGCGATAGAGAAAAAAAATTAAGTAAAATTGGCGCTTGCTCATACTTACTGAGTTATGGCCCTCTGAAATTTTCATAAAAAAGTAAAATTTTGCACCATATTTTTTAAGACATTAATATGGGTATCACTTAAAAGCTTTTGAAGAGATCTTTGAGGAAAAGCTAAAATTTATTAAAAATAGGTAACCCATTAGGAGTCGGTGACTTTTTTGTGTAAGATTATATATCGTATTTATTTATTTTTTTTAAATTTTTTTATATTATTTTTTTTTTTTAGTTTCTTCACTAAACTAGATTTATAGTAAAAGGTATACAAAAGGATCCGGCATAGCCGAATATACCGCTCTCTTTTTTTTTTTTTGTTTTTTTAGTTTACAGTCATTTCTTTGTTGCAGAGAATTTTTCATTTATGAGCATTCAATTTTAAACATTTTTTATATTTTCAGGATTTTTTTTATTTTTATTTTTTTTTTCACGTTGATAAACGAGCATTAAAAAAATGTTCTTTCTGCGATCACACATGAATGTGTCTGTCTCTTTCGTTTTTAAGCATTAAGATATGAAAGAGTGAATAACACAATATACCTATTATTCAAGCATTATAAGGGATGAATAATATCATTCTCATTAACGCTGCTTTTCATTTTTTCTTTTCAGCCTTGAATACTTTTCATTTATGAGAATTCAAAGATGAGATTTATGAAATTTCTCATAATTGAGAAAGAAAAACTTTGTTTCATTTTGATGGTCATTAAAGACCAACAAAAAATTGTCTGCATACAACCCCACATAAATGTGTGTATTAGCATTGATACAAGGGCGAAAAGCAAAGAAAATCCGTATTATGAAAGACAAGTTTGTAATAAAATTAAATATAAGAATTTATAACAAGAAGATATTAATATAAAGCTAATGATATATTTCTATATATATTTTTTACACAAACATATTAATGTATGTATATGTGCCTTTTTTCTTTTAAAATAACTTATATAGAAAAATTTTTTAAGTTCTTAATAGATCCAATATAATAAACTATGAAAACTAAAAAAATTTGTTCACCAACATACATTTTCCACTAACAAACAAGAAAAAACACTTTGAAAAATTTTAAATTCTCATTAATGAACACTTGCGTGAAAAAATTAATATTTTCTCATTTTTTACTTTTGAGAAGAAAGATATGTCCTCTTTGGTCATCTGCGAACATATATTTTCAAAAGTAAAAAGAATAAAAAAGTTTGAAGATTTTTTTCCCTAAATTAATAATTTTTTTTTTTATAAATGAAGAGTTTTCTATGAAAATTTCTGGCACTACTAATGCGTGACTTTAGCGAGCTCCATAAATGGACATTAATAGGCGAACCAAACTATCATTTTGCATTTGCTATAAAGAATGTTTAAGAGCAGAACATTTAGTCCTTTTTCCCAGTTGCCCTTTCAATATTTTATTTATTTAGGGATAATATATCCAAAGCTTAGTTTTGTCTAGTTTATATAGCAAGTTATGTCCCTGACTGCCAAATAATTAAATTTTCTGTAATTTATTTGTCTTAGAACAACTCTACGTATGAGTAATATTAATTATTTTAAATTAAAAAATTGCCTGCATTAAAAACAGCACAACTTTTTTGTTTAAGAAGATATTTGAAAAATTATAAATTGCTTTAAGCAACCAAAAAAACGTTTTTAATTCTGTCGTAAATCTGAAAATAATGGATCCGATAAATATAACTATTTTTTTTCTTTTTGGAAAATAAAGTTTTTTACATTTTAAATGTTAGTAAACCTACAAAGTACAGAAATAAAATATGTATGTATAAAGAAAAAATCCAATTGAATAAAAATTACGGATGCAACCGATACCGATATATCGATATTTCTGGTTTTCCGGCATATCGATATCGGCGATATTTTACTGTCACACCAATACTTTTTATATTTTTCTTTAGAGTTTTTTGAACAAAATATTTAATTTTCAACTCTTTTTTTTTTTTTTTTTTTTGCATGACAACTATGAGAAATAACATATTAAAAGCAGAACATAAAATTCAAATGAGTTTTGTTGCATCTGAGAAACTATTTTCCACTGCAGGTCTGCTTCAAACGCATTTGAAAAATCGTCTATCTCCGCAAAATTTGAAAAAACTTTGTTTTTTAAACAAAAATCTTTTTAATATTAATTTTAAATATTAATCTTTTGCAATGTTGTTTTGATGATTTTGATTCAATTTTAACACGAAATCAAATTCAATTCATTGTCTTTAAAGTCGTATTAATATCAATTTTAAGTCTTGAGCCAATCTAAACTAAATGCTATCGTTTATATTGTAAAATAAAAAGATTACAGACGTTTTTAGTTTAAAAATTTGAATTTTAGAAACTGAAATGTATTTAAAATTTTGGTGATTTGAATGGCTCTTTAATAAACACTGTTATTTTGTATAATAAAAGAATTACTCTACTTGAGTTTTGTTAATTTTTATTTCAGCTCAATTTTAATATTCGTATCGGTATCGGAATTGGTAACAGCGATATTTTTTTTCAAGTATCGGTATTGGATCGGCGAAATGGCGTATCGTTTCTTCCCTAATAAAAATTCAATTCTAACAATTTATTTTAAAGTCGGTTTGTTTATAGGTGTGGAACTTTAATTATTTACTATCTTAATTATTTAAAATTTATTGTTACTTTTGTTACTTTTAATTTGTAGAAGTTTTATATACAAACCATAAAGTATATAACACAAAGTATAGAACACAATTTGCTGTTTAGACGTACAAAAACGTTATCGTTTTTCATTTTTGAGTTTTTGAAACACGAATGTCATATTTTTTTGTAAAAACATAAGAAATGAAAATATTATCTGGTTTATGTATTTCGTATTGTAATGTCAAAAACGTCAAAGCTATTTTTTTTTAAATAATAAAAAAGAAATAAATTACAATCAGTGATTAAGGTGTTGGCATTGTTGGATATCATAACGCCTTCAGGAATGAACACATCTATGTATACATCAACTATATTTGAATTATACATACATATAATATAATACGAGGGCTGCTATATATATTTCTGGCGTGGCAACACTGAGTGCTGCCAAGTGCAATTTGACATTTCCATTAGAAAGTTTGTCATTTTTAAGCATAATCGTACTTAAAACGTTTTTACGTACGACCATTATTTGTGTTGTGACTTGAAAAAATTAATATAGAAAAAAATGGAATTAACTCGTGAACATTTTCGTACCATCATTTTTCACAACTTTCGACGTGGATTATCACGACAAGAGTGCATTGATGAACTTAAATCTTTGTATGGCGATGAAGCACCATCCTATAGCACTGTGAAAAATTGGTATAATGAATTTAATCGTGGCCGAAGCTCGCTCAAAGACGAATTCCGTGAAGGTCGTCCAAAAACGGCTGTTGTGCCAGAGAACATTGATGACGTGCGTGAACTCATAATGCAAGATCGACATGCGACATACCGAGAGATAGAGACATCCTTGGACATTTGTTCCACCAGCATAAATTCGATACTGCATGAATACCTGGCCGTAAAAAAGTTTGTTCTCGTTGGATCCCGCACAATTTGAAAGTCGCTCAAAAAAAGGCTCGTGTCGATTGTTGCAAAAATACGATTGCGGTGCTTCAAAAGACGTTTATAAGATCGTCACAGGTGACGAATCATGGATCTATGCACATGAGCCCGAAACGAAACAACAATCGACCGTGTGGGTCTTCAAAGACGAGCAAAATCCAACAAAAGTTGTTCGTGGAAGAAGCACTTCGAAGCAAATGGTCGCCTGTTTCTTCGGCAAAACTGGTCATGTGGCGACTGTTCGGCTGGAGCAACGTAGGACGGTCACTTCTGAGTGGTACACTCTAATTTGTTTGCCTAAAGTCATCGGAGAAATTCTAAAAACCAACAAGAGAAGACGAATCATTGTTCATAATGACAATGCGAGCTCTCACACTTCGGCTCAAACCAGAGCGTTTTTGACCGGCCAAAACGTCGAATTAATGGGTCATCCGCCGTACAGCCCTGACTTGGCACCTAATGACTTCTTCTTGTTTCCGCACATCAAGAAAAATATGCGTGGTCAACGATCTTCGTCACCAGAAGAAGCTGTTGAAGTGTTCGAAAACCATGTTTTAGAGATGTCTCAATCGGAGTGGAAAAAGTGCTTCGACAACTGGTTTGAGCGCATGCAAAAGTTTATAAATCATGCTGGAGAATACTTTGAAAAACAATAAAACCATTTTTGATTATAAATATTCGCATTTTCACTATTAGGCCAGAAATATATAGATCAGCCCTCGTATGTACACTCTCACCTTAATATTTTTTAAGAAACTATTCTTTAAGTTTCTTATTTGTACCAACTTTTATTTAACAGATACAATTTTATACTCTCCTTGAGTAACAATTTTCAAGGCGAACTAATTTTATCAAGTGGTATCCAGGCGAATAAATATACGGTCGGAGCGATGGCGAATTCATT
This sequence comes from Cistogaster globosa, assembly GCA_937654795.1. Lineage (NCBI taxonomy): Eukaryota > Metazoa > Arthropoda > Insecta > Diptera > Tachinidae > Cistogaster > Cistogaster globosa. Next base: position 8,096,341 of record OW569404.1, read on the forward strand.
GATTTTCGCTGGTAGGGTAGCTGTCAAACTCCATATATAAAAAATCGTGTTACTATTTTTTTATATGTAATTTGTCATTCCGGCTAACAGCGAAAATTAACGAATTCGTCATCGCCCCTAACGTATATTTTTTCGCCTTGGGTAGTATCGTTGCGGCAGCTGACTATATTTTTAAATTTTGTTATGTGTAGAGTAGCTGTCAAAAGTGTATTATTTTACATTACAAAAGTTCCATTTTTTTAATACTCTTTAAAATATAATTACAACAAGAGTTTTAAATCAATTTAAAAAACAAAGCTTACTAAAAACGTTAATTAAAAGGGTGAGTAAAAATTGCAGTTATTAAATGTGTTTTGATGTTTATCTATACTTAAGTGCCAGTTTTTCTTCTTATTGTTGTAGCGGCACTCCCACCTTATATGAATTCGTCTTGACAATTTTGTTTTGTTTATTAAACTCAGCTGTTACCTTTAAGGCGCCAAAGCAGGGTTGCCACTAAATATGGCAAAAACAAAAAATGTATATAAAAAAAAGTAAATAATAAATATTAATTAATACATTGGCAACACTTTGACACAACAAAAATTCATACGAAACACGACCGTAAGTTAAACGAAAAGAACGGAACGTGTTAGACGGACGCTAATTATTACGTATTCGTCCATATATCACCCGGTTTCGTTTCGCTCTTGACGTGTTCTATAAACAAGCTGTTAGAAAACCCGAAAATACACTTCCTAAAATTTTCCTAAAATTTTTTTGCAATATATTTTTATTCTTTTCTTTTCTGTTTTTTTTTTATAACATTAAATGACTCGTGTCTGAGCAAATATTCTGCAAATAGTCTGCTGTCATAGTTACCCACTTATAAACGAATACTTTGCTCTTTTGCATTACATAGGATTTTCTTCGATACATCTTAAAAGAAAGTAATAAGAAAGAAGGAATTAAGTTTCATGCTGGCAGGGTTGGAGGCAAAAAAAAAAGATAAAAAGAAAAGCCAAATCGAATTATTAAGTATAAGTTTTGTGAACAGTAGACATTTGAATGCTGTTGTCTTTTTTATATTAAAATACAAGATATTTGTGAAGTAATCACAGATTACACACATACATATATAATACTTATTATAGTTTCTTATGAACTTATTCCCGGTCTTTTTAAATACCTGTTTTAAGAAGAAAGAAATTAGCTTTAACAGTCAACTGATGCCATACAAATATTAATGCTCATTTGAACAAAAATAGAAATATGATTTAATAATTATTGATTTGTTAAGATTTGCAGCAAAATAAAATGTAGGTGTTTTTTTTTTTTCTTTGTTTTTGCTATATCAAATTTAATTAATTTACTTGTGATTCTATAATAAGTATATTTTTTAAGCTCCTTAAGTGCAAATGATAATGGGGTGGGTTTTGTAGGCTACGAAAAGAAAAAGTTATTTGTTTAAGGTTGACAAAAAACACAATGTGTTACCTAAAGCTTCTTTGAGAATTTTCATAAAGAACAATTTTAAAATTATCACATTAAATATGTGATCACAGATTTTTTCTTCATTTAAGCTCTAGGACTTATAGTTTAAGAGATCATTGAGTTTTAAAGTTTTCAACAAAAAAAAACTGTTTTTGGGTGACAAATATAATTTTAATAAATTTTACATTGAATTTGGTGTCAAAACTAAATTATTATAAATTTTTCATTGAATTTAATTAAATTGAAATTTTGAATAATTGCTTTCAGAATCTAAAAAGTTTTTTAAAATGGCTTGGTGCTCAATATAACAGAAAATTTCTATTTTGAATATTTTAAACTTTGCAATCAACAATATGATTTTAATCATGTTTAAGTAATTTGATAAGGAAAAACAGTTCCAAAAATTAAACCCAAAAAATTAAGTTACGAAAAATAATTTCATTCGAAATACCTCTGTGTTTATCTATTGTAAAATACCGTGAAAATATTACGTTCATATTAAATTAATATTTAATTTCAGAGATTTATATTTAAAAAATGTTAAACTTTTTTCAAATTCTCATTTAGTTTAGGGCATTTATTTTTAAATAACGCATACCGTTGCAACTCAAATAAAGAATTGAAAAAAATTCTCTCAAAAAATTTTATAGTGTAAATCCGAACTTATACTCCAGAAACAAGGAATGATAAAGTAGAAAAAAAATGAAAATGATTATTTATTTTCTAAATTGACGTACTGTAAGAGAGAGACCTTTGGTGAAGGAAAGTGTTTTTATTATAGTAAAAATATGGCGGTACAAAAAAACGTGTTTACATTGGGGTCTTTTTGAAAAAAGTGACTTTATAGTGTTGAAGTGGTGCAGGTGTGACAATTTAACTTAGAAGTTATTTTTTTCGTATAAGGAAAGACTTGAGTGACTTTTTTGTGTAAAAGTTCCTTTTTTATTTTTTATTTATTAATTTTTTTTTATTTTTTTTTTTTTTAAAGTAAATTTTTTGTTTAAAAGTGACATTTTTCGTATTAAAAGTGACGTTTTTCGTATTAAAAGTGACTTTTTGTGTAAGAGTCACTTTTTTCAAATTTACATTTTTGTTTAAAAATTAGTGATAAAAATAAAGTGATTTTTTGCTTAAAAATAACTTTTTTTGCTTAAAAGTGACTTTTTTCTTTAAAATTGACATTTGTTTTTTAAGTAGCCTTTTTTTAAAGTGACATTTTTGTTTAAAAAGGAATTTTTTAAATGTGATTTTTTGTTAAAAAGTATCTTTTATGTTTAAAAGTGACTTTTTTTGCTTAAAAGTAACTTTTTTTTTCTAAAAAAAGACTTTTTTGTTTAAAAATGACTTTTTTGTTTAAAAGTAACATTTTTACATACAAAAGACTTTTTTGATTAAATATGAGTTTTTCGTAAAAAAGGTGACTTTTATGTTAATGTGACTGTAAAAATTAATTTTTTAAAATAAAATGGGAGCTTTTATTTCTTGCAAAAAAGACTTTTTTAAATTAATATTTCCAAAAAAAATGCTTTTTGTTCAAAAATGTAGTTTTTGTTTTAGAAAGAAATAGCAAACATTTTTTTATATTTCAAGTTAAATTTTGTATTCAAAAAAGAATAGAAAAAACTTTTTGTGAAAATATGTTTTTTTAATAATTTTCTAAGAACGCAGAATACTTTTTGTTGGAAAGATAAAGGCGTTGCAAAAAATTTTTTTGTGAAAAGATTGAATAATGACAACTATTTAAAAAAAAATGTATTTAACGCAAAAAATTACTTTTAGTTTTTTATAAAATTAAAGTTTTTATGCGAAAATTGGCAATCTTCTCTATTTGCGTTTAAGTTGTTAGAAGTTTTTTAGATTTTAACTGAGCGTTACTATTTTTGATTTTAAATATGATATTTGAGTTTTTTTACACTTATAAGAATTAGCAGGGATAGAGAATAAAATAAACGATTTTATTCTGTTACTTCTTCTCTCCAATAATCAACCCCTTCTGCTTAGTAATAATAAACAAGAGGATCCAAGATTTATTTACAAATGTAAGCTGCAATAATAGTTCAGGTTCAGTCCGACAAGTGACTAAAAAACTGCACAAAATGCGGTTCAGAAACAATAAGTCCTTTTACGGCTCATCCTCAGGGATGTGTTACGTTGTTGCGTGGAGTTTAGATATTTCCAATTTCTCCGCAAGAGATAACTTTATGATTCAACCAGTCATGGTGCAAAGCAAGCCCTATTCGCTCATTTAAGATCAAGATTTAAGAAAATTTAAAATTATTACCAAAATCTTAAGAAAAACCCAATGAACAGCACATGTGCCCTTCTAATTAAAGCAAAAAAGTGGCCAAATTTTTAAAGACTTAATTTTAAGACTATTAAAAAAGTATTTTGATTTAAATTAAATGAATTGTAGCTCCTAAAACCAAAAAAATATTTATTTTAAAAATGTTTAAATCAAATATAACATAAATTACATTTCATACTGCTTATCAGCTTTCATTAAATTTATTTGCTTCAATTAAACATATAAAATTACAAAACAAAGAACATTGTTATTAACAATACCTTAAACATTTACACTAAAAATTTAAATATGAACGAAATATAATGTAAAATTAAAAAAACAACGCACACATGCAGTAAACTCTTGCAAAAATTACAATAATTTCCATTAAACATAACAAATGTTAAAAAACATCTACTTTTAAATGAAATGCAACGCCAACATTTATAGGCGGATATAAATCGAAATATTTTATTTACAAAATATTTTTTGCGACGGATTTATTTACTTTTTTCCTTTCACACTTTTATCATGGATTTTTTATTTAATAGAAATCCAATAAAGAATTGTTTGTTGGCTAGTAAAATTAAAATATAGAAACATATTACAACTATTTAATTTAAAATTCATATATTTTGATTTCTTAGGTCATAATTTTAGTTAAAAGTACTTATTTTTATTTTAAAAATAAAAGTGCTTAACTGTACAGCGAGAATTTTTTAGAATAGAGGTATTTCCTGTAGAACATATAAGAGTTTTTATAAGAATAAAAAGGTAGCGACATTTTTAAAAAATTTAAATATTTGTAAAAAAAAAAAACTTCTTAGAAAAAAAGTACTTTTTGTTTAAGTCAAGGAAATTTTTGAGCTAAAGCTTTTAATAAAAAAACAACTTTTTGTGCGCTAAGTACAATTATAAGCTGCAAAGAAAAACTTTTTTCCAAAAAACTAGAGACTACTGCAAAAAGGTACTTTTACGAAAAAAGTACTTTGGTACTTTTACGGAAAAAAAGTACTTTGGTACTTTTACAAAAAAAGTACTTTGGTACTTTTTAAGAAACATTTTGTAAAGTCTTTGTAAAGCAGCAACTGTATTTGGTCATTTTTTACAAAAATATGAAGTTTTTGTAGGACTTGTGTAATTTGTTGTTAAAAAAAAATGTAAAATATTTATTTTTAATAAAAAAGATGAATTTGTAAAAAAAATTAAAAATACTTTAAAAGTTGAAAAGAAATTAATTTTAAGCAAAAAGTAATTAAAAAACTGTTGGGGATTTTTTTTATTTATTTTTTTTTTTTTTTTTTTTTTTTTGTTTTGTTCCTTAAAACAAGAAATTATTCTACAAAAAGGAACTTTAAATTCAAAAAGGGCAATTTTGTCCAAAAAAAAAATGCTTAAAAGGTACTTTTCTATACAAAAACAGATTTTGCACAAAAAGCATCATTTCTATGCAAAACGAGATTTTTAAACAAAAATTTTCTGTGGAGATTGTACTTTTTGTAAAAATTTTTCCCAAATTAGGGACCTTTTTGATAGTCCTCAAATTTCAATAAACTGTAAATAAAATATTATATAATTTAATTTCTGCAACAATATTGTTTAAATAAATTTTTATTTTCAGTATTTTTTGTTATTTTTTACGCTCGTATCTTAACGCAACACAACTAAATAATATTTGTTTATCTGTTTATTTTACATATTTTTTTTTTTTTCAAACAATAAAAACGCATATTTTATCAACTTTATCTCACAGTTACAGTTAACATGTGTTCATGGTCATAAAACACTTGGAAAGAGGTGATAGAATGTTGTTTATAAATCTGGCAAATGAAAAGTAATAAAATTGAAATCGTCCTTCTCAAAGGTGAATATTTAATTTTATGAAATTTTATATAAGAGACAGTCGCGCTCAAAATATGTGAAACAGTAAAGGCTTTAATAATTTTGACGTGCTAAAAATTATTCCCAAAAAAAATAAATAAATTAAATTAAATTAAAATAAAATAAATAAAAAATATTAATAAAATATTAAATATAATATAGAAAATTTATTTGCTCTCCTCGGACAAAAATCACAGACTCTTAGAGATATTAAAAGAATTCAAAGAGAGAGTAACATACTCAGATCTTTTTAACTTAAAATTTGACTAAAGAAAGTCATTAAATGTGTGCAAGCGTAATTAGAATTTTATGTCTCTAATAAAATAACTGAATAAAATCAAAGCAACTCTGCAGTCGGACTATTCACCACGACATACAAGAAGAAAGCTGTAATGTTCTGCCATAAAAAGTACTCTCCTATGCACCTTGATTGTTGACTAGGAGAGAAGTAATACTGAAGAACGCAATTTTGTATTAAATATTAATTTTAGGCTGAATATTCAGGCATGCGAAAATTAAGCTAAAACCTAACATTGATGCCAGAATGTGTACTGATGTTCCTCTATAACTTTTAAGTCGGCGAAAGAACATCATGACATGACACAAAGGAATCAATATATCGAAAAGTGCATCAGCTAAAAGTACATCAGTTGTATGTTTTATGAATGATTACCCAGAAATTGTTTGAGAAGATTATGATCCCTGACTGCTAGAAAGAAGAATGGCAGCAGAACGAACACAGTACTTAGAAAAAGTTGAAGTGCCCAGAGGTAATGCAAGGATCGAGAAATATAATGTCTGTAGGCTGCGCTTCGAAGAGGCTAAGACAGCGCAGTGTAGATCGGAAGCAAGTGCTGGCAATTCCTTAAAAAGTATATGTGATCACTCGAAGATTAGAAATCATTAGTTAGTTGAAAATATACTTAAGTCAAGTTATATTACCAGACGGTATTACTGCCCTTTTCAAAGGTGTTGTAATATTAAATAGCTTTTTTATTTTCTTTTTCATTTTCTTCAAAAATAAATAATTATTTCAGCTACGAACATTTTCGCATGAATCGATATCTAACAAACAAATCACTTAACTAATAGAAAGGCATTCTGTCAAGTCCTAGAAAAAAATATTTTTAAAAACATACTTTAATTAACAACAATTGTTTGCGCCAGTCGCGATGCAAAGGTTATCATGGACACCGGCGAATCCGTTTATGCGGTTAATCTTCATATAATAAGCGGTTGATTTTACTACATACTTCGCCAACGGTGATGTTTCTCCTGTTGACTCTGTACTTGAGACGAATGGTTGCTAAAAACCATTTCCCCATTTAAACAGTGAAATTTTACTTTGACAAAGTTTTGTTAATTTTCTTTTAAACTTTGTTTGGTGTTCAGACACACAAAGTTTGCTTTTACAAATTTTGTTTTCTTCTTTGTGATCGTTCTTAATTTTTAGACGTTTTGCATTTGGTGCTTAAACACATATGTACATATATAAAACGGTGTACAAGCAACGAACGAAAAACAAAGCAACTTTGCACGTACATCAAAATTTTGCAAAGTAAACTTTGCTTGTGTAAATGCACTCCAACCACTTGTTGTTTTTCGTAACCTGAAAGCAGCCAAATTATAAATTAAAAGGATTTATGAGTTTATCAAAATTAAAAATAAAAGAAAAGACATTTATAAAACTCACTCGTCTTTTCTTTTTCTTATTTGCTGGCTCGAAAAGTTCTTTTAAAAGTTTTTGTGTGGAAGCCGGCTGCAAAATAGGAGTGTTTTTTTTTTTTTTTTTTTGAAACCAAACCATCACACGGATTATACAACCATATTACCTCTCTCAACCGAGTGCAATAGTCCTCTATAAGGTGACCTAAAAACAATGTATTATATTTTATTAAATATAAAGCTTAGGCTGTGGTTCAACATTTGTTTAGTTAAAATTACCCATGTAGCACTTTTTATAAAGATTTAATGTCAACAAAAAATTATTATCGTGACGAAAGTATTGTTCTAATTTGTTCACCGCAACTACACATTGTTACGGAGAACATAATATAATTATTGTAACCATATAACAGCCATTAATGATTAGAAAATCCTTGAAATAGAACTAGGCATCGCCAGGCACAGCAAGCTATAATCAAATGTTTATGTATAATGAAGAAGATTTTTTCCTGATTTTTAAATAATGAAAGCAAATTTATCGGTTCAGTTTAAATTGTTTTTGCGACAATTGTACAGTAAAAAACGTTTACAAAGCAGGGGTGGGGGATAAATGTAAATATTAATAAAAAAGGAAGTACATATAGTAATTAAAAATACAACTGAAGAAATGAACTGAAAGTATAAAAATATTGTATTTAAAAAATGAAATTGATATGTTGGACAAACACCAGCAGGAATTGCAAACAACATTAAAAAAAAGAAACAAAATTCTGAGGTTAAAACGTTTGTCATGTGTTTGCAATTGAAAGTTATTTTAAGGACAAAAAATATAAATATAAAAAAGGGAACATAAAAAAGGAAGTCCTAAAATATATGCATCAAGTACGAGTTGTTACGCCATTTTCGTGCTTTAAAAATCAATTTGGCAGCTGCATAGTGGGAAATTTGCCTAAAAATTGGAAATAAAAAAATAAATTAATTAATATCATATTTTTGGATTGTTTTAACACTTTATTATATCCTATGTTATTTATGAATCAGTAACAAAAATAACCAGAATCTTGTAAAATTTTTGAAACATTCTTTCAAATTACTTCATTTTCCACATATTACAGTTAAGCAAGCATTCGAAGTCTCTATTAAATTTCAAATACATGTTTCAAATATTTGTTATATTATGTTCCTTATTATAGCTGTGTTTACATAAATAATTTTCCAAAAGTATGAACTTCGAATTTGAAGTAATTTAAACAAATATCCGAATGTAAACTAAACGCAAAATTTTTTAGTTGTTGGCAAATAATCATTTATTTATTTTACTAACAGCCACACAACATAAATATAAAATCATTATGATTTAGACTTGTCTGTAAACAACAATCATAATAACAAATAAATAATTCAACAGTACAACAACAATATTAGCTGAACTATGAATTTAGTATATCTTGTAAATATTTTATTACATTAAAATAACTAAATGGCTGACATTTGTAAATAAAATAAAACCACTACAATGTACGAATTTTGTAGTTCATTTAAAATTATATAAATTTTATAATAATTCTTAATGGTAGAAACCTTTTAAGGATTTAAAAGTTAATACTCAAATGTTAAATATAATAAGTTATATACACATCAAGTTACATATATTAGCAAAATATGAATATTGTTTGTTGATGTTCTTAAATAAACAAAAGCGTTGAAATGTTTTCATTTTTATGACGTTAAAATTAATTAAATATTAAAGCTGCTTGAAAAGTTATATGGTTTTCATTAGAGACACTTTAAGTTTATATGAATTAATATTAATCATACGCCATACAGAACACAATCGACATTTTACCACCAACCAGGGGTGCCAGATGATTTTAATAAGAAATTCACATATACGCAAAAACAAGCGGTTTTATCAGCAATTAAATTTAAAAAAAAAATCGACGAAAAATCGGCAAATTAAAAATACTCATTTTAAATTAAAATAAAAATATTTTTATTAACAATAAAAAATAAAACAGAACAATTAAGTATTTAATAATGTTTACAATATATAAACTAGGGATGTAACGACACGCCATTTCGCCGATCCGATAGCGATATTAAAAAAAATAAATATCGCCGATGCAGATTCCAATACCGATACGCATATTATAATTGAGCTCAAATAAAAATTAAGAAAGCGCAAGTAGAATAATTCTTCTATTATACAAAATAGCAGTGTTTATTAATGAGCCATTCAAATCATCAAAATTTTCAATACATTTTAGTTTCCAAAATTAAAATTTTTAAACGTCTGCAATATTTACGATTGTACAAAATAAAAGATGGCATTCAGTTTAGATTGGCTCAAGATTTAAAATTGATATTAATAAGTTTTAAAAGCCAACGAATTGAAATTGAGATCATTTTATATTTAAATTAAAATTATAAAAACAACATTGCAAAAGATTAATATTTAAAATTGATATTAAAAAGATTTTTGCTTACAAAACAAAGTGTTCTTATATTTTGCGGAGATAGACGATTTCTCAAATGCGTTTGAAGCAGACCTGCAGTGGAAAATAGTCCCTCAGATGCGACAGAACTCATTTGAATTTTATGTTCTGCTTTTAATATGTTATTTCTCATAGTTGTCATGCAAAAAAAAAATAATTGAAAATTAAATAGTTTGCTTAAAAAACTCTTAAGAAAAGTGTAAGAAGTATCGGCGTGTCGACAGTAAAATATCGCCTATATCGATATATCAAAAAACCAGAAGTATCGCCGATATATCGGTACCGGTATCGGTATTGGTTGCATTCCTAATATAAACTATCACTTAATTAAAAAAAATAAACGTTGTACATATCAATTGCTTTGGCTATTGATCTATTAGTCGCATATCGTTAGAGTTACTTAAAGCAGTTCACTCATTTCTATAACTAGAAATATTATTTGACGATTTCCAATCAGCCAAAAAAAGTAAATTTTAATTCATTTATAATATTTCACGGTTCAAATCCGGATTGGGAAAAAATTAAAAAAATAAATAAATACGCAAGGCACAACGCATATACAATCATACTCATCAAGAGTTAATATGATACTGAAACAGCATCTGTAATGTTGTGAGGAAACTGCATTTCGTAGCCACCGATGCTTTGGTACCAAACAAATGTACAAGACGAGTTGTAGAGAAAACAACGAAGAAACGCTTTGATTTGTGTGTAGTCTTCGTCCAACTAAATCAATATTGATCAGTTGATAAATAGATGCTTACTTGTATGTATGTATGTTAAATAGATGTTTATAATGTACACAACTTAAGGTAGATAGATGCAAAGAATGCTGATGAAGGATGTAGCGGTGCGGAAAGTGCGGCATTATATTCTGCTAGCGTCTAATTTTTCTTATTTTCTTTGAAATACGTCCGCATAAATTTATAAATAAAAAAAAATAAATTTTTTCTTTCTTAAAATTTTTGGAAATAAAAACCAAATAAAGTAAATTTTAATACATTTATGATTTTCAATAATTTATAAAATTAATTATTAAATACTTTTGATAACATCATAAAAACCACATTTAACTATTTTAGTTTAAAGCAATGTGGCATGAAGGAATTAATCAGCTTATTTTTATATTTCGATTTACATCACTTCCAATTTTAAAGATATTATATTCAAGGTAACAACAAACTTATTAACGATATTTTTTCAATAGATAAGTTATTCTACTAATGGCCAAAAGTATTATTTTATACTTAAACAAACAAAGTTACCATGTTTTATGAGTTTATCGAGAATATCATAATTTTTGAGCAAAAATCGGCAAATCGGCTCTTTATTAATTTTGAGGCAAAAAAACGGCCAAAAGCCAATAAATCGACGAATATGGCAGGTCTACACAGTATTGTTTTAAGTTAAAGCATTTACTGCTAATTTTCATATGGACACTGCAAGAAGTTTATGCATATAACTGCATAACATTGAGCCACCCTCTGGCCAACCGACCGCCATTTTTTAATAATGAAGACTTAAAAGCAACACTACATTGAAAATTTTAATTTTATAATTTTATTATTATTTATTTAATTTTCATTTATAATGGCAAATACGAGTAGATACAGAGGAATTGAAATAAATTTATTAAACTAAATTAAGTTTATAAAGTTTTACGAGCTTTTTTCATCCCGCACAAGATTGACTCCTTCTTCGTTTTTTCTGAATTTCCTTTTTCAAATTGTAGCCAATCCATCACCAGTTTCTGGTCTTAGTTTTCATGCCGAATTTAATTACAGCAAGGCTAATTAAATGCTGGAAGTCAATAAGAATGTCGGGAATACTTGATATCTCTGAAAGCTGCCATATCCTGCCGCGTGAAACATGTTCATAATGTGCCTTCTATATTCTGCTGTTGATACCCCCAGCAGAAGCTGTAAGTTCCATCTGTCATACTGTTCTATAATTATTTGGATGATATTAAAGTTGTGCATACATGACCGATATTCTCTACGATCACCTTCTTCTCAGTAGGGAGGTGACTTAGGATACTGAGCAGTATTATACTTCCCCAATTTCGAAACACAACTTATGTTTCAAAATAATTTTTTAATTTTTTAATTGCATTCAAACCTACGAACTACTCAATTTACATAAAAGTTTTAGTCAATTTGTTTTAGCCTCAAGAAACATTTGAGTCTGTTTTGGCCAGAAACAAAACCGTATACATTTTTTATCATAATATTGATCGATATTTCTTAAGATGTTCTGAAAAAGATTACTTAATTTGTATGGCTTTTTAGAAAACGCATATGTTTTGTCGAAAGTTACTTTATTGATTTTTTGCGCAGAAATAAAAATTTTGTATTCCTTTTTTTGTCTTAAAATTTTGTAAATTTATGTTTTTCTGTAAAAAGTTTATTTGGTACGATCTTGTTTTTTTTAGATAGATATAGTAACGAAAAAGGACTGTTTACAAAAAGTACTATTTCTGAAGAGTACTATTTTTGAAAAGTACTATTTCAAAAAATTACTGTGCCTGAAAAGTAATATTTCTATTTTGTAAATTTATGTTTTTCTGTAACAATCTAACAATCTTATTTCTTAGATAGATACAGTAACGAAAAAGGACTGTTTATGAAAAGTACTATTTCTGAAAAGTACCATTTTTGAAAACTACTATTTTTGAAAAGTACTATTTCAGAAAAGTAATATTTCCAAAAATAGTTCGTCTGAAAATTACTTTTACCGAAACTATTTTTTTTTTAATTATTCTAAAAAATAAAATTCCTGAAATGTACGTACTTTTTTCTAAAAAAAAAAAAACTTACTTTTTGAAAAGTACACTTTCCAAAAAAATACTTTTTCTGAAAAAAAGTGTTTCCTTTTTCAAATGACATTTAAACAAAAAAAGCTTTTTATTTAAAACATGAAAAAAAAACATTATTAAAAAGCCGGTACTTTTTGGCAAAAGTACCATGTGCTAGAGAGTAAAAATATACTTTTCCGTAAAATAAAGATAAAGCTTTTTAAAAAACATATTTTCTCTTCTAATTCTATTTTAAATGCTCAGTTCAATTTAAAGTAAAACTCACGCTTGTTATTTAATTTAATTTGTCCCTCTTAATTTAATTATTTTATACAAAGAATTAAAATAATATTTGTTTCTATATTCCAAACATTTTTTCGTAACAATTAGTAATACATTCATAATCTAAATGTAATTAAATTAAATTTTATTTAACAAAAAAAAACAATACTGAAACTTTAGCTTCACACACAAATACAATAAATCCTTTCAAACCCTTTTCATTTTATCGCCCATTTTAAAACAAAAGCACATAAATACTTAAACATCTAACAAGTTCGTTTGCAAAAGAAAAGTACTAAAATGAATTTAACTTATTTTTCTAATTACATTTCAAATTTATGTCACGAATTTGTAGAAAAATTTTTCGAGACACCGAATAAACTTTATCCTGTTCAAATACTAAAGCAAAACCAAAACCCACACATAAGTTAGCATTTCAAAACATATAATTTTAAGTGAATAAAAGAAAAAGTTGTAAAAATTCCAAGACAAATAAACTTTTAAAGTATAAAAAGGCAATAAATACAAACGTGGTTGGGCAAAAAAAATATTTAAATTCTTTTTTAGGTTAAAAACCAAAAACAAAAACAAAAATAATATTTCATTTAAGTAAAATCTTTTTACGACCTTTTTGAAGCGAAGTGCTCTTTGGGATTTTTCGAAAGTACATAGTGGAAATTATTGCTTTTTTTAATTGATTTAAAAAATAAATTTATTAAATTAAAATATGTGTGAAAAAAAGCAACTCAAACGCAATAAATTTTTTTTAGAGTTCTAAAAATAAACCCTTGTCATGCTTCTTTATGACATTCGGCTTAGTTGCATTATTAGCAAACAAGTTAAGCTTTGGTATTTAATACGGATATTGGTACTTTTTTGCGCCCCGTTTAGATTTTTCGATAATAGAAATGAAATTTTGATCATATTTTTCTGTTCTTTTAAAAAGAAGTCGACCACATTTGAAATCTTTTTGGAATTTTGAATGTACTAAAATTAGTTCTTCTTTTTGGTACTTTTTTTTACCAAATGTTTTACTCTATTTTGGTACCTTTTCTATACAATGGTGAATGTTTTATTTTCCATGAACTCTACCTAACATAATGTGATTTTAGAAAAAAATTTATTTCTTGAGGGAAACAAAAAAGTACCAAAGCATGGTAAACAAAGAATAATGTATTTTAGCTAATGTTAGTTTAATAATAACACTTCGCTTTTTAATAACTAGCAAAGAATTTATTTTTCTTGGGGGATGTTTAAGACATGACAAAAAAAAAACAAAAAAGTACCAAAACGGTACTTTTTCATTAATGTAATGAATTCTTACATTTTCTTTTTTTTTTTTTTTTTTGTTAAAAGTAACTTTATCCTTAGGCCCAAATGATCCTCAACGTAGAGGGAAATCATATATGATAGAAAACAGTACTTTTTCTAGCATAGTACCTTTTCCAGAATAATACTTTTTCTTGTTTTGATATAATTTTTGCCTTTTATTTTTTAAATAAGCAAGGGAAGAGCTATTGACTAATGTCAACATTATTTTAAGTGAAGCGCTGGGAGAAAAGGTTACTTTGTATTTTTGGTACTTTTTTATAAAATTACTTTGTAAGCGAAAGAGACCGCAAGTCATAAGAATTAAGTAAACGAAATGCATTTTAAAACAAATAATACTTATAAGACTCCTTTTTTTGTCCTTTTTAACTTCCTTTGATTCCTTAATATAAACGCTGGAGGCGTTGCGTCTGTAGAGCATTTTTGCTTGTTAATTAAAACTGATTAAAATTTTACTGTGTAACTTGTGTCTGGTATAAAATTAAACTTAAATAGACATTTATTTTTATATTTTAAGTCTAATATAACCCACAATTACATTTGAGTAGTTGTTAAATAAATTTGAAACTAAAAAACTTATTTTAAGTTTGCAACTTCACCTGCAAAAAATAGTTGTATATTAAATTCAAGATCAAATTTTTTACTGACTCCAATACAACCCAAGACATTGAAACCAACAAACTCGCGTATCTTTAATTCACTTTAGATTTCTTATTTCCTCTTGATGGGGACTAAAATTGCGCGCAAATAATAGCGATTTGTTTCATAAAGAGAAAAAACAAAAGGAGTAGAAGTACGAGTATTTGTTACAATAGTTTTACTTCCTTGTGTTTCCTCACTCGTCTGATTTTTATTTTTTTTTTTTTCCACAATACAATCTTCCTTAAAACTATGATGTAGAAATTTAACTCATTGTTAAAGTTTAACAAGACTCTGCATGCCTTGATATTGCTTTAAAATATAAAATGTATTTTGTTGACTGCATTCTGCAAGCAGGGTTGCCAGATATTCCACTGAATTTAAATTTAAAAAATCGCCAAATTTTTTGTTAAAAATATTTATATTTTTATAAATTGTAAACAAAAGCAAAAATTAAATAAATAAACTTAGAATCTTTATAATATGCTGTACAATTAATCTTAATCATCATTTTCTTCTTCAAAATACATTGTTAGTGAATCCAATTTAAAATTTTTTGAGAGCTTAAAAAATTTGTGCAATATGTGCTATTTTTATTCATATAAAAAATAACATGCACATTGCATTTTATATTAAAAAGGATTCCTTTAGTTGAATTAAAACTAGAAAATTTTTTAAATTGTACCAAACCAACCATTGATATGTTTTTATCTTTTTTGGTTTCAGAATGTACTAAAAAATAAGAAAAATCCTAATGGAGCCATCGCTGATACATAAATTTATGAATCATTCACTTTGCATTAATAACTTTGTATTAAGTCAAAAGTTGCCAGACTGACCTGAAAATGGCTAAAGTAAAATGTTCTCTTTTTTAGTTTATTAAGCAGGTTTTAAATTAAAAATATTGTTCGTTATTTTTTCAATATTTCGCCACACCTTTGGGTGGTATGTTCAGGAAACAGGAAATTATTTAAATTGTATATTTTCAAATACAAATTATAAAATGTTCTCATTATATTTTATATTATTATTATGTAATTTAGCATTCGTTAAGAAAAAATTATTGCTAATTAAGGCTTTTTAAAATCGCCTATAATTTTATAAACCGTCAAAAGGTCATCATGTCGCCAAATTAAAGTATTTTACACCAAAAAAATTTTAGAAATGGCCATAACTGAAATTTCTAGGTTTAAGTGCAAGAATAAGCTTCTGCATGCGAGCACTTACATAAAGTTAATGCAATAACAACTCTAAAAACTATCAACCCTCCAATGTATCAAACTCTTTTACTTTTCTTAACACTACAATCCGTCTGCGAAGTATGTTTATGCGTGGGTGTGTATATGCATAGTTAAAACTCGTGCATGCATTAACATGATTGTGCCAGATCCTGGGTTTGTGCGAGTTTGCTTAAATCTAAGGTTTGTCGTCTCTATTACAGCCCTTTGGCTAAAATTAATGAGGTGATAGATTCTTATTTAAATATAAACGACAAAAAAAGGTATGACGAGTAACTGACTGGGTAAGAGAAGTACAAACTTCTTTTATTGTTTTAAACTATAAAGCGTTAGGCAAATTTATTTACAAAGATTTTTTTTTACTTTAAAGAGGGGTGTTTTTGGTTGAGGTTTATGCTGCTGGTTAGGTCTACTAGTTTTCCTTACTTTACAATTTGTGTGATAATATAAATTTTTGATAATATAAATTTACTTCTTATTTGGTTTTTAAATGCATTTTAAAGTGTTTAGCAAGTTTATGTTTATGAGACAATAAACTTAACTAAAGCCAAATAAGACTGTTTGCTATATTTTGCAATGATAAATCTTAAATTCCTTTTAGAATTTGCATTAGTTAAAGGAATTTTTTGTGAATAAGAGCAGCCTTAAATATTACCACTTTTTTAAATGAAATTTTAGAAAGAGTGTTTTAATAAAGACACGTTAATCACAAAATATTGTTAATATTTTTAAACTGAAAAAGTTTATTAAAATTGCACAATGTGGCAACCTCTAAAAGACTGTTCCACTTGTAGCAAAATTCCGGCATTTTATAAAACTTAAAGCACCTTAAAAAATTATTTTTGAAAGATGCCACTCGTTTCATTGCTGTTGCGAATTCTTTAGCTAAAAACTTAAGCTGGCAGACTAGATTCCTTTAAGCCCTCTTTTCAAAGTATTTCTTTCTAAAATATTGTGGTTCCTTCCCATTGAACAGTGGTCAAATTAATGTTTCTGTTTTTTTATTATAACAAAAACATTAAGCAAAAATTTTACTTATTTTGTTTAAAAAACTTGACCAGAACCCAGCTTCAGTAGTTAATAATTTTCAACTGGGCTGAAATGTAAAAGAATTAAAAAACTGATATCTGTTTTTGAGTCGTAAAAATTTTGTCACAAATTTAGACATTAAGGAAACTTTATTTCCCTAATTTTTAATATCGTAGACATATTAATTTTCTGTAGCAATTTCTCAAGTTTTTTAGGGTTCCGTAACGAAAGGACAAAAACGTAATCCAGATGTTTTCGGTACAATTTCTGTCCGTCTATAACAATCCTCAATGGAAAGGTTTAAACAGCCTTTTTAAAACTTTTACAGAAGATAAGTTATTATTGCCGCCTTAAAAAAAATACCATATATTAAAGGGTGTTCCAAAAATTACGTAACATTCAAAAATAACGTTCTTTTTCAAACTGTGAAAGCCAGAAACGTCAAATTTACACAGAAAAAAAATTCTAATATAAAAGGTGCCTCAATAAAGACGTAAATTTAAAGTAAGTTTGTTCCCGTTATTACAACGTATGACGCTGACGTAAGGAAAATGATAGAGATGATAGATGGAAGTTTAGGTCATAAGAATTTTAACATCAAAATTTTAAGTAAGAGCGTTGCCAATGTAGAGGTCTGCACTCTGGAGGATTTCCAGAAAGTTAAACATTTGCTAGAGGCTGAAAAGGTTAGTTTTTATACCTTTACCCCTAAGGGTCTTCGGCCTTTTACACTAGTTGTTGAGGGGCTTCCAGACTCTTTTGAATCTGAAGAAATTATTGAATATTTGAACGGCCTGCAGATAAACATAAAAATTATAGGCCTAGTCAGGTTGGGTGGAGATAAGTGGGTTGTCAGGATGGACAGGGATTCTGACATAAAAAAATTTTATGACATCAGATACATATTGCGTTGCAAGGTAAAGATAAGGAAGTTTAGACGGACTGGCATAACGCAGTGTTTCAACTGTCAGCGCTATGGTCATGTCAGTTCAAATTGTCGGATGCCTTATAGGTGCGTAAAATGCGGAGGGTCTCATGGCCCGGGCAAATGCCAAGTGCCACCTAAGGGGGAAAATGTCCAAGAGACTTTGATTACTGACCCTGTAACTGGTCAGGTTTCGCGAAGGGTTGGTCTCCCAGTGAGATGTGTTGTCTGTAGTACTGAGGGCCATGTGGCCTGCTCAAAAGTGTGTCCGAGGAGAATTGATCTCATCCGGAAGATGGAATCTAAAAAGCTCTCCAGGGGTGAATATCGTTCAAATCCTCAATCTTTTGAGCGAAATAATGTTAAGGCAGGACTTTCTTATGCTGCAGCAGTTGCAGCTAATAGTCGGTCAATTCGGGAGGCGCCTGAGGCTTCGCCTAAGAGAATTTCGGACAAATCCGGAGTCACGCTAGCTACAGCTATGGCACAATTTGACGAAATAGACAAAGACTGCACACGTTTCTTCGGTGGAGGATTGTTGAAATGTTTGAGTAAGATTGGTGGCTTCGCGGCTAAGTACCATAAGCTAAGCAGTGACGAGGACAGATCCCGAGCATTACTTGGACTGTTATTGACTTTGCGACAAGATGGATAGTTTATTCAAAATTATATTCATTAACGTAAATTCTATTGTTTCTAGGCACAAAAGACATTACTTGAGTTTGTTCTTAAGTAGACATAAACCGGACGTATTACTGGTGGTTGAGCACTGTCTTAGTGCTCGCCACAAACTAGATATAACAGGATATAAAATTTTTAGACGTGACCGACAAGGCGGGCGTGGAGGTGGTACAGCTGTCCTCATTAGGGATGCCTTGCGTTGTGAAGAGATAATTCTTAATACAGGATGTATTGAGAATGCAGCTGTGCGTATTAAGAGGTCAAATGCCCCTGACTTAATTGTTATCTCAATGTACCTCAGACCTCAATCCCCTTTCACTTCTTCAGATTTTGAAGTAGTGCAGGGGCTGTCACGGGATTGCAGTGTTGTGATTGGTGCAGATCTGAATGCAAGACATCCGTATTGGGGCGACCTGTATACAAATGTGAGTGGATGTAACCTCCGAGAGTTTTTGCTTTCGAACCCGGACTTGGACGTTCGGCCAACCGACGGACCAACTAGGATGAATACTCATGTATCGTCCTACATTGACTTTTTTCTGGCGACTGTGGACATAAATACTGCGGACCGACTTAGAACACTAGATTATGAATCCGATCACAGAGCCGTGGAGATGATCTTTTTGATGAACCCCTGCTTAGCGGCGCAACAGCCTTCAAGGTACGACCTGGACAAACTAAATAGACGGACATTTTTGCAAAGACTGTCCGATAATCTGGCAACATGTTGTCTTCCCCTTGACAGGAACGTGACTCGAACAGAGATTGACAGCTGCGTTGATGAATTGGGGCAGGCCTTTGAGGATGCTATGGAACATTCCATTCCCAAAGTTTCTGCGGGAAAAAGAGGCTTGTTGAAGCTGCCGCAGAGAATACTCCATTTCATTGGCGAGAAGAAACGACTGAGACGAATATTGCATAGGTGTGAGGACTCCGGAAGACGTAACATTTTGAAAGCGGACTTGCGAAATATTGACCGAATAGTACAAGGTGCCATAGCAAATTTTGAACGCGAACATTGGACGGACTTTTTAAAAAGTGTGCGACTCAATAACCAGACATTTAGAAAAGTAAAGACGGCCGTAGGTTTAAATTCTCGACCCTCGGTTCAAAGTTTGATTGATAGTGATGGATCAATCATTTCTGATAATAGTGGTATCTCTAATCTACTTGCGGACCATTTCTTCCAGGTAAGTCCTGGTCAAGCAGCGCGTGCAGATCCACTCAGTGTGAGGGTTCGAGAATTAGTGTCTACTTTAGATAGGACGACGCCCTTGACGGTTTTTGGAAGGACCTTGACAGCTGACGGACGAGCGGTTGGCTCTAGTAGGAACATTAGTGGACTTGGTTTTACTAATGAAGTCGCAGTAGGTAATGCTCTAAAGCGGAGGGCAAACAAAAGGTCTAGTGGTATGGATGGTGTATCTGATTTTGTTTTGAGGAAGACGGACATTGTGGTTTGGCGGTTTCTTGCCATTTTATACAACCACTGCCTTAATATCGGCTATTTCCCAAAAGCATGGAAGTCTGCTCTGGTGGTTCCCATATTAAAACCGAAAACGAATCCTCATGAGAGTGGAAGCTATAGGCCTATATCCCTATTATCGGCCTTTGGAAAGCTATTTGAACACTTTCTTCTGGCAAAGATCAATGACGTTATTACTGACAATGACATTCTAAAAGATTTTCAATTTGGATTTAGGAACGGACTTTCGACGACACACGCGCTAGTTGTACTTACGGACTTTATTGCCAGGGGTCTGAATAGGAGATGCCCTACTATTGCAGTAAGTTTGGATTTTGCAAAGGCCCTTGATACCGTTTGGCATGATGGTCTCATCTACAAACTAATGTGTATGGGCTTTGGTACGGGCATCTGCCGTATGATTGATAGCTTTCTAAGGGACCGCTCCTTTAGGGTTCGTATTGGAGATGTCCTCTCTCATGAGGGTCCGATTTTTGCGGGAGTGCCACAGGGGTCGTTGCTGGGACCAGTTTTGTATAATGTCTTCATATCAGATATACCTCCACCTCCACAGGGAGATCTTTTGTTGATCTATGCTGATGACATTCTTATTGCTTCTTCAGGAGCAAGAGCAAGGACTGTTAACGAACGAGTCAATCAATACTTGACTGAACTGACAGACTATTTCAATAGGTGGGGCCTCAACTTAAACATTCATAAGACTGTTGCTATGATGTTTAAGGGTAGGCGGAAATACATATACCCGAATTGCCGATCCTTCAGACCGTGTTTGAGAGTAGGAAGCGATGTGATTAGGAATTCAGATAGGTTAAAGTACCTTGGCGTCACCTTCCATGAGAACTTTGAGTTTTATCGGCACATCGACAATGTGCTTGAGCGCACCAAGAGGGTTTACTGCGCGTATCAGGGCGTGCTAAAGCGCAGAGGTGGACTCGATACAAAAGTACGCCTTTTGGTGTATCGCCAGATCATACGTCCTCTCATCTCCTATGCCTTTCCTGCTTGGTTTAGAATTTCTTCTGCCCAGATGGAAAGGCTTAGAAGATGGGAGAGGCAGATCTTAGTTGCGTGCCTTGGTCTGAGACCATATATAGGGCGCAACGGAGAGTTCCGTAGACCCTCTTGTAGCTCTATATACAGTGCAGTCGATTTTAGTCGAATAGACTCGTTTATGGTCGAGAAAGCTTTAAAGTTCATGGAAGGTGCGCGATCCGTGGAAAATAGGTTAGTGAGAGAATGTTTTTCTCGAGCCGTGAGTCTAGAGACCGTTCAAGGAGTAAAGTATCTTTCTCCTGTGGACTTGTTGACCCTTAGGGGAGCTGGTCTTCTCCACGAGGGTGCAGACCTTCTATTTTATCATAGAAGAGTTAATACTTTAAATATTATTGATAGAGTGTATAACACTGCGCAGTGACTTTATAAATTTTATTTTATTCCTGTTTTTTGTTTTGTTTTTGTTTCATTAGTGTGTAAGTAGATTTAAGTTTATTACCTTTTTTTTTAATTTAATTGCCTCCCCTTTTATTCCTTTTTTGGGGAATTTCTTAAAATCTTTGTTTAATTTGTTAATTGTTGTATCAAAATGTACAAAATTATTTTTCATTGTTTTAATGTAGCAGTCCTTGAAAAATACTCTAGTATGTAAGGAATTTTTTGTATCTATTGTTAGTTTAAGTTTCTTTTTTGTAATAATTTTTTTGGAAAATAATAAATCAAATCAAATAAAAATAATAAATCAAGACGTAAATTTAAAGTACGTACCCTTGTTATTAAACTGCATTAAGCAGACATTTCAAGTTTAAGTAGTTGTTGTACAAAAAGAAAATTTAAACGAAAACAAAAAGGGTGTTCCCATGTGATTTTATCGTTAAGGATTTAAGTTTTTCAACCGCAGTAAAACCAAACTTTTGGTAAAAATCATAAACTTTTGTATTTTAAATAGTTCTTTATACATAAAAGCGTTTGGTAGTAAAGCTAATAATTACACTCTTTTTTTAATTTTTATAATATTTTTAAGTAGTTTTTTTAATCTCTTCAAGTAATTTTTAAGTAATTTCTTTTAATCTTTTTAAGTATTTTTTTTTTTTCAATGCGATTTTTTGTTGAATTATTTTATTGATATTTTGTTTTGTTTTTTTTTTTAAACTTAATTTCTCTTTTGCTAAAAAAAATAATGGAAGCTTAAAATTGTAGAATCTTTTGATTTTATTACAAATTTCGAATTTTTATTAATTTCTAGCTCTTTTAATGATTATGATTTTTGTTTTTAAGATGATTATTTTAAATTTAATTTTTTCTTTATATATATTTTTTGCTCGTATATATTTTTTTGTGATATTATTGTAGTTTTTCTTTACTTTAAATATAACCAAATCAAAGAGAAATAGAAATTTATGGCAAACATGTAAATTAAATGTAAAGGCTTTTTAAATAAAAGGCTCAAGTTCGAGTTTTTACATGCTGCTGGTGTTTAAAATAAAATATTCATGTTTACTTTGAAGAAAGAAAAGCACATAAATTTAACAATATGTCTTTTCTAAAAATAATTATAAAGTACAAACTTAATTCTTCTATAAATTACTAATTCGTTTGACTTGAGTGAAATATTATTCATATTAAATTTTTGATTTTTCTGAAACTGATTTTTTTCAGCAACTTTAACATTTTTTTCCTTTTTCTTAATCACCTTAAAATTTTAGATGAATTATAAATATTACCGTTGTTAGGAAAACAACATCTGGCAAGCAGCGTTGTTGTTATCAATATCTTCGCGGTAAAAAAAAAAAACAGAGGTGAAAAAGTTACATCCACCAGTGGTGTTTGTAATACTAACTTTATTTAACACATATTCAATAGCTGAGTTGCTTGCTGTAAAACAAAAGATCATCGATTTTATGAGTTCGAGCCAAAGAAGTACATGTGTACAAGAACAAAAAAATGTAGCAGTATAAGGGTAAGGAAGGCAATAAAATGAGTAAATAACTGTACAAGCCTCCCGGAAGGAAAAAGACAAATTAAACAAGGCGTCGAGTAATAAATGTCTCGCCGGAGTGACAGGCTACGTTTAGAAGATCGCATGTTAAGTAAGCAACTAATTCAAGCATATGCAATTAAAGAGATACCGTACCTTTTTCAAAAGGGAATAAATAAATTTCTTAGTTTCGAAATCTTTTTTTTTTCATAGTCATATTAAATTTTCGAAAGTACATCGACGCATGCCTTAATATATCCAGGCTTTCTTAAATGATATTTACATATTACAAACATAGAAAAACGTTCTTGTTAAATTCATCCTAAAATATACAGCATCAGGTAATTTAAAATGACATATCGTATATATTTGAGTTGACTAAAAGTATGCAAGTCTTAAGGTTCGTTCAGATTAGTCACTACTATTTTAACAAATATTTATTCAATCTTTCCTGACATGTATCATTACGAATGACGACTTATAATAAATATGATATCTTACCTTTTACCTTACCTTAAGGGTTTATTTCTTTAAAACAAATTTATAAAACTATATCACTTTCTTAACATTGAGATAGGACATCACTTAAGTTTTTCAGTAAATACCACAAATAAATTAACATTTGCAAACGAAAAGAACTAAACATTATGTTAACTGAAAAATAACGTAAAAATAACAGTGAACTATAACAGCGTATTAAAACATTTCTGTTAAGTGTATTCAAACATACTATTGTGAATATTTAACATTTTTAAATAGTAAATTTTGCAACCCTTATTTAAAGAGACCCCTTAATGAATATAAATACATCCCTTACGCCTGCCTTTATTATATTAAAAATTATAGCACATGCATTCGAAGCAGTTTCTCCTATAATAGCATGAATTATAAAAAAACACCAATATTCAGAGAACCGTTTCTTTTATATACAACTCCGAATTTTTGTATTTTGGGTATTTGTTCGCACGTTCAAAAAGTGGATAAAAAGTAATTCTTATCTTATATATATTTAGAAAATTTTTCTCGAATAACTGTAAAAATAATTGTGAATTACAACCAAGATGGTTTGTGATTTTACTACAATGAAAAAAATTAAATAATAACGTTCGTAAATATTTCTATTTCAGTGAATGTGTTAAAGAAAACACATTTGTGTTTTTGTTTGAAGTACGACTATTTAACAAAAATTTGATTATGTAATTGCTATTTTTTTTTGAAAATTTTTCATATTCATTTAATTATTCTTTAAAATTTATAAAACATTTAATAATTTTTTTTTACCGGAAAAATTTATCACATTTGAAGTCTTTAATTAAGTTTTGTTTTTATCAAAAATAGATTTAATTGTCAAATAGTTGACACAAAGATTAACATTTGTGGAATAAAATATTTGCACAAATAAAATAAAGTTCCGGAAAGTTTTTCCACACACACATATACACTCACATACACACACACAATCTATTCGGTTAATGAGCATTTCTCCTTTATGGCCAATCGATCATGAAAAACGGGATCTCCTTAAGAATTATGTCGTGCGTAAAAAATAAGAAGATAACAGGAATTACTAGAATTACTCGATTTTTATGCCAAGAATATCAAAAGCTTCTTATTCCTTTCTTCCAGAAAAATCCGTAACTACAGATGAAATAATAGTGTCGGTTGCAAATCGTGCGTATTCATGCAACACTAGGTTTTGGGATAAAAAAATTAACCCTTTTCGCGCGACCTTATACATAGAGTATTACGGCATCGTGATAAAGCATGTGTGTACATTCAGTTCTTACTCCATGACCACCAACTTGAACAGTCTCAGCTTATTACTAATTGAATTTGAACAGGGAATGTTTCTTTTATCAGCGATTAAATAAGATCAACTATTAACATCACTTAGGAATGTAGAATTGCAGTATGCAAAAAGAAGTTATTGCTTCTATTAAATGTTTTATTTAGATTCATATCAAAAATTAATTAAGTTTTAAATTGATTCAGTCAATCGTTTTTTTAAATAAATAATTTTATGATTAAACAAATAGTTAAATCAATTAAACATTTAATCAAAAACAAAAAAATATTTTTTAATTAAATAAATAGATCAACATTTTTGTGGCTTCTGAAAACTCTGATTTTACAATATTTATAATTTCTTTATTAAAATAAAATGATTTTAAAAAATTCACAACATATTTCTATTTCTTAAATTGGTTTAATCTGATAAAAAAAAAACTATAAAATTTCAGTAACTCTAAAAATTTGCAAAATAAATCTTTTTTTAATTAATCAAACCACAGGAATATTAAATTAGGTTTTTTAAAAATAGTGCCATACTCTTTTTCCCAATTAAATTATTAAATCACTGATGTTGATTATTGAGGCTGAAAGCTCTTCAGGAAACTTCTCAAAAATCAAATTTTAAGCAAAAAAGAAAAATAATCAGAAATGATTTCTTTATTTTTCTTTATCCACTGTATACAGATGACTTTTTTCCGGCCATTGTGACGTTGTTTCACCCTCAATAATCAATATCGGTGATTTAGTAATTTATTTAGGATAAAAAATAGCGCAATATTTTTAAAAAATTTAATTTAATATTTCCGTGGTTTATTTTACTTGAAAAAAAGGTTTCTCTACCGCTATATTCAACGATTCTTAATTAAACCTCACTCTGGTTATAAATTGTTCATTTAACTGCAATAAAAACTCTCTTTCATTTACTTGAAGCATTTTAACCAGTGTCCTGTTGAGAAAAAAATAAACAAAAATTAAAAAATTGCAAATATTTTCTTTGTCTACAGATTGTTGATTAAACGTCACTCTGCCATAATTAAGACACATTTTGCCTGTTTTGCATTGATTGCATTTCCGGTTAAATTTGCTGTAGTTAAAATTTTTATTCATAATTTAACGGTAAAAAATATTAAAAAAAATTAATTAATTTAATT
This sequence comes from Cistogaster globosa, assembly GCA_937654795.1. Lineage (NCBI taxonomy): Eukaryota > Metazoa > Arthropoda > Insecta > Diptera > Tachinidae > Cistogaster > Cistogaster globosa. The sequence goes on from OW569404.1 coordinate 8,122,455, forward strand.
GTTTATAAACAAAGTGCGTAAAATAAAAACAAACAATGAAGCGCATTAATAGGTTTTCAAATAAAATTATAGGCAGACAAGTTTTTTAAGTCCGTCAAAGTCATTGAATTTGACTTTAATTATTTATTTATTGTATTTATTAAATTATGCAAATGTTAATTGTTTATTTATTATTTTTTAATAATAATTTGTTTTAATCGTTGTTCTAAAAAACGTGGAAAATATGACAACTTTTAAACAAATATTTGTTGTTTTTATTAGTGCAATTAGCGCTTCCAAATGAATGACCTTCTTTCCGTTTTTTTCATATTTACACATATTTTCGCTGTTGTTTTTGTTGTACAAAAGGCAAACTATGATTTTAATATTTGTAATACACTGAGGAGAATTTTAATATGAATTCTCTTTTATCCGTTTATTAAAGTCTCAACATTTTACTTAAAAAAAACGCAATATTTAAATGAAGTAAGTAAAAAGGTTTGCCAAAATTTATGACAAATTTTTTCATGAAAATGGGGTGAACAAAAAACGAAAAAAAATCCAAAATTAAATTTAGTATTTAAAATTTGTAAAATATAATATGGGTGGACACTCCCTTCATTTCTTTAGTTTATTTTTCATCAATTTCTGTTATTGGAAGCTACAGTGAAAGCAACTTTGTTAATATTTTAAACATGTGCGTTTCATGGGATCACCCATTTCCTGTAAAATTATAAACATTTTTTTTTAATTTAACCATCCTGAAAGTATTTTTTTTTAAAGTCGATTAAAAACAAGTTAAAGGGGGCGATAGAGAATTAATCAATAAAAAAAAGTGAAAAAATTGGCGTTCGCCATTATTTTCCAAATTACGAGAATCTAAAGTTTTTAAAAGTTTTAAAATATCAATCTTTATAAAAATTCTAATTTTTTTAAGACTGCTTAACCCATTGAGAGCCATTGGAATTTTTATGTATTTTTTTTTTTAATGGAAAAACTTTATTGTGTTGCCTTGCTACTTACAAGATTTAAATGTTATTTATATTTAGGTTTTGTTGTTGTTGTTGTACAAGTCTATATATAACTAAAGCTCGAAAGTAAAACGCAGTATATTCCACTTACTATGGGCTGTTATTAAAATCTTCCTAATTTGTCAAACAAACCCACTTTTTTGTTTTAATCGCTTGATGTGGGGACGTTTCCCCATTATGAATTTAAACAAAGAACAAAATAAATTGTGCGTGATATGAATATTTATTTCAATGTAAATATATAATTATTATTGTTTTATTACAAAAAAAAGAAATTAAAAAAAAAACAGAAAATTTAAATAACAAATAAATAATTTTTTTTTATAAAGTGAAAAATGTTAATATTTAAATATGTTATGCGAGTATTAACTAACTTGAAATCACTTAATTGGAAAATTATTATTATTAAAGAAAAAACTAAAGAAAGATAAGTCAAGCATTTAACTTTTATTATTAACGAGGCATGTTCAATAATTAACGAGAATTTTAAAATCACGTATAGTCTTGTAATTTTTTTTTGTAGCCATAAACTAAGGACTCTTCTACTATGCAGCACGAATCTGTAACGTTTACAATGGACTTGAAGAAGTCGAACAAAAAGAAGTTAGGGCCTCGCAGGGTGAGAAGAGTTTATAATCACTGAGATTAGGAATTTTTTTTTAAGAATTTTTTTTATAACAATGGACGACACTTTCATATCACCAATGAAGATAATATGAGCAACGAACTGACTTCACAAGTGGAAGGACATAACAGGCCCTTCAATCAAGTAAGCTACGATTGACCCATTTTAATATTAATATTAATACTTTTTCTTAACCAAGTAATGTTTTGTTAAAATGTGGATCACGATTTTCTGGTTTTATTATACTGGCGCTTTAGTCATCTCATATGCTGTTCTAATACACAAGTGACTTCGTCAACTCGTCTACAGCAGTGGCTCTAGAATAGTTTTCGTTTTCGGCATGATTGAGCTGCTGTTTCCCATATGATCGATTTTTAAGCAACTCGTGTATAAATAACTTTTATTAAGAAGTTGCAACTTAACAAAAAATGTTTTTTCGCTGTTGGGATTTGAACTTAGATATCGTCTGTTTCAACAATGCTCTCATTGTGGCTGCAATAAGTTAACTTTTTATTTTATTTCATTTACACCAACGGTTCTCAAATGGGTGTCCGTTGACCCCTGAGGATCCGTAGCAACCGCCCAAAGGGTCCGCATGAAGAACCGAAAAAACAGTGTTTTCAAAAAAAAATAAAAGTTTTATTTTGAGCTTGGGCTTCAGAGTGGTCCGCGAAAAAAAAATTAGTTTACTATGGGTCCGTGAGCAGGTATTTGATGAGAACCCCTAATTTACACAAACACATAACTTTTTGGTGGTGAAAACAACTTTTTTAGTTTCTGTAGTTTAAGGTATTTAAAGAATTTTAAAATTTTATTATTGTAACAATATTGAAATTCAAACTATTATTCAGTAACTTTATTTTGGCTGCAGGTCAGTTGTTGATTTAAAAAAATAAAAATATGTTGGGTTTTTATTTTAATAATAAAATAAAGTTACTAAATAAGATTTAAAAAGGTCGACTAAACCACTCAAAATTCAAATTATTATTATTTTCTAAACACCCCTCGTTCATAGAACTAATTTCTTGTTTTTGTTTATTTTAAGAAGAGTAAATTATTGCTTTTTATCAAGCATAATTTTACTTTTAAACTCAAAACTAATTTTTATTTCTCCCTGAGGCGGAGGTCATTAATTTTAATAAATAAAAGCCCAAATTTTAATTTAGGATCCTTTAAAATATGTATGTTTTTATTTTTACACTACCCTTCTTAGTAGTGATAAGCAGTTCAGTGTTTAAAAAAAAAACCTATTTGCCAGTGAAGGAGATTTTTAACTAACTTTTATTTTTTTAATTCTAAACATGACCACCCACCGCTTACCAGATTAATTTCAAGGAGCCAGTGTGTCACTTTTTCACTTGTCTTCAATTGTAGTTTACTGCTCTGAGTCCACCATATGTATAACTTTTTATACTATATATTATATATATTATATCTAAAAAATACACAAAATTTTACTCATTTTAATTCGTTTTTGCAGCAGCACTGGTATCAGAAGCAGAACCAGTTTTTAGACCAACTAAAGTCTACTTCACACATTGTTCATCAATCGCTGTAAATATTAGCGTATGTATTATTAGCAGTAGTATTAATTCATGCAGCAGCAGCATGCTTCGTCATGCAAAATCATAAAAAATCGCTTTTATTCAAGACAAAAAAAATGCTTATTCTACCAAAGAAAAACGCTTATTTTAACTTTTTATTGCTATAAAATTTTTATTTAAATATCTTAACCTCAAAAAATAAAGGTTCGTTTAGGTATTAAATTAAAATTTAACTAAGAATAATAAAAATTCATAAAACTTTATGAATTGTGGCTTAAAATGTTTAAGTAGAAAAAATCTTAAACTAAAAAACTAAACTATGCAGTCCATTTAATTATGTAACCTAAGTTATGAAACCCAAATAAATTATTAATAAATTATTTTCTAATAACCCTCGATCTCCCGACAAACACCATAACTATCACGTCTCTTACCCGGAGCACAACGTTCTATGCCATCACTTAGCAAAGCCTTGGCCTCACCTTCCAATAAAGTGTCATCATTAAAAGCCAATTCTAAATCATCTTCCAAAGGCAAATGAGCTGGAGGTACAATAATTTCACTATATGACACATCCGAGTCCAAGGACTGTTTGCTGTCAATTTCATCTGTCAAGGAATGAGTTGAAGAGGCGAAAGTCATACCAAAATTACGTGCTGACTGATAGTTGTATCGCGGCACATCCAAGGGAGGATATAATTGAGCAGCTCCCATTGAAAGATCTGAACGATAGACCGGTAACTGTTGTCGTCTAAATATGGTAGATGGTGAACCTAAACGATTGGAAGAGGTAACACGATTTGAATCCAAAAAATTGTCACCTCTTATGTAACGGGCAAAGCGATAGAAGCCAGAATTTTGGGAGGGGGTAGATTCTAGTTTAAAAATTTTTCATAATTAAAATAACGTTAAGGAAAGGAAATCTGTATTTATTTTTAAGAGAATAAAAATATAATTCTACCTGCATTGTGGTGTTGAACACCAGTTTCAGAGGGTGGTAGCAAAGATGATTCAGCTTCTAGATGATAGGGCTTCATAAGATGTTGATAGGCCAAAGGATAAGAGGGTGGCAAAACATCTACTTGTCTATCGGGATTTAAGCGCGGCTGTACTTCTTCTTCATTTAAAGAAGCTATATCGGCATGAAAGGTAGAACGGCCATCTACAAATTCTCCTGCTCTTGACGCACCATTATTCAACATATCACTTGTTCGATAATAATTTAAATGTTTAAAAGCGTCTGGTTTTAAGCCTGTGGCGGTAGAATAATGTTTCTTTTTGTTTTTGGAAGTATGAGAAGTACGACGTAGAGATGATTTGGTTAACAAGTCCAAAAGACCTAAGCCTTCCGAGGGTCCAGGAGGTATTAAGACGATCATAAAATTATCCAAATCTGCACGTATATTATATTGACCCTCTTGACGTTGATCATAGGTAACAACACGTCGAGTGGGTAAATTTGGTAAATCAACACCTTCCAAAATGGGTGGCAAGGACACCGGCAGCTCTGACACAACCTCTTCTACCAAATTCGTTTCATTGGAGGTGGCAGCTGTTGTAGAGGAAGATGAACTCGTTGGCTCTTCAGTTGTTGTAGAAGACATTTCCAATCTCAAGGTTGTAATTTCTGGCTGTAGGGAAGTGGCAGCAGCCTTATTGTTAATTCCTGCATAAGATGACGTCTTAGAACCCGCTACAGCGACTAAAAACGCTGCATATAAAATTAGGCCAAGCATTTTTTTCCTTTTCTTAATTAAAAATATTGTTTCTTTATAAAATTGTTTTCTTTTTTATTTAGTTTAAAATTTCACTGACTTTCTTTTTTCGAAACTACAATTTACGTTATTCTTTTCACACCTTTAACTTTACTAACAAATCAAAAAGCGTTCTTAACTCGTACTCAAGTTGTTAACAACTAAATGGCTTTAACTGTTGTTAGCCAAGTTTACACTTCGTTTTAAGAGTTCTATATTGAACTGAAAAGTAAAATACAAAACAAATTTTATTCACATACAAACACACGCAATGCACTCATTCATTTTATTCATTTTTGCCAGTTACTCTTGTAAAGTGAGTTAGACTTTTAATGTGATCAAGCTTCGACTTAAATTATCACAAAAATGTAATAAAAACTTGACCATTTTTAAGACGAGAAACTTCATTATGAGCATCTGCTTTTTAAAGTTCAGGGTTTGCCGAACAAGCGGGGAAAAATATTGCAGGAATTAATCCGGCTTAAGTTCTAGTATTTTTAGTATCTGAATTTATTGTAAAATATATATATTATAAACAATATTTTTTTAATGCTTAAAGAAAATAAGGAAACATAGACAGTAGCAGAACTTTTTAGATCGCCACATCCGTCATTAGCATTCTTTGAATCTTTCTTGGCAGAACTAAGAATATATTTCTTCACGCCTGGGTTTTCTGTGCGTCTCCAATATTTCACGGAGTTTCTGTCGTCCCTCTTTGGGTCTTCCTATACATTTATACAACGTAAGAATCCAGTACATCCCACGTCAAAGAGCTCATACAGCTTTTGGTTCGTACGGTCCTAATAAGATTGGTCCATATCATATATCTTGCGAAGTATTTTCTTCTCAAACACTCTAAAAAGCAAACTATTGTGCCAAGTATGTTCAGTTCTTCCCTTACTTTCCAAACTGATGGCATTCGTGGTACTGAATTATTCAAACTCATCTACTACCTAAAAGCTAAAATTATCAGCGTTCACCTAACGACCTTATTTTATTTTATTTATTTTTAGTTTATAGCTGTACTGCTTCAATTTGCGGCTGCTTCGCGAAAGTTATATCTCCAGTAAAATATTAAAGAGGTTGCGTGACAGATTATCACCATGTTTAAAGGCGGTAGCCGGTACTAAATGGCGTAGGATATTTTCACTGATCTTGTATCATCTTTCATAATCTCATTAGCTTTGCAAGACTGCCTTAATCATACGTGGCCTTGATCTTCTTACGCGTATAGGTCTAAAAAAAGCAGCCATGTAATCAACCAATAGGATTCAAAATTGAAAGTAGTGAAAATATCTTGTTATACCCTTCACCACAAAAAGCGAAAAAGGGGTAAACTAATTTTGTTATTCCGTTTGTAATATTTTCAATATCTATTTCCGACCCAACAAGTGTATATTCTGACTTCTTATGCATAGCGAAATCGATTGAGTGATGTCCGTCTGTCCGTCCGTGTTAGTGTTGAAATCAAGTTTGCCGATGTACAAGATCAGCCAACCGATCAGACATAATTTTAAAAGAGATGCTTTTGGAAATCAACAAGATCGGTCCATGTCCTTCGACGGGCAAAACACCACGCCTACCTCGTAATTTTCTACATCATTTAGAACAATGAAATAACTCCAATTAAAGAAACAAATAAATGGAGCAATAAAGAATTAAAAAATAAGAAAAAAAAACATCAAGTAAAAAAATTGGCACACGCCCATATTTTTCGAGTTACGGAACTCTGAAATTTTCAAAATATTTCAAATATCAATATGGGTATCATTTTAAAGCTTTTGGAGAGATCTTCGAGGAAATACTTAAAATTTTTAAAAATGCTTAACCCATTAAGAGCCGATGGCATTTTTATGCAATTTTTTTTTATTTTTTAATTCCCTGTCACCTCTATATTTTATTTAGATAAATGGTGAAGTGTATATAAGATTTTGCATAGCCGAATAAAGAACTTTTACTTGTCGATGGCAGATTTAACCAGTGAAAAGCCACATTAAAAAATCTAATTTTTTGGATGACTTTAATTTTTCAAATCATTTTCATATTAACAAAATAATAACGAACACGTTTCTAATGAACTAATTTCTTAAAAATAAATATTTTTTTGCCTTAAACTTGTTTTATGCATATTTTATATTTGAGGGGTAATCAAATTATTTTTTAATTTTTTCCCCAGCCAGGGGTTGAACCGTAGATTTTTATAAATCAATTAAAATTTTCTTTTTCAGCTTTGGTTTATTTTTTAATTTAATTTTTACAAAGAAAAATTATTTTTCAAATGTATGCGGACGTTTTCAAAGAAAACAATGAAAATTAGACGCTGGCAGAATGTAATGCACCATTTTCAGGACCGCCAAATCACTCATCAGCATTCTTCGCATCTATCTACCTTAAGTTGTGTTCATTGTAAATATCATCCAAGCATTTCTTTGTTGTTTGTTCTACAACACGAATTTCTTTGTAAAAATTAAATTAAAAAATGAACCAAAGCCGAAAAAGAAAATTTTAATTGATTTAGGGAAATACAATTTTTAATTCTGCAAACCCTACACCTAACAAACACAAACTATTTATTGCAGTTGCTGTTGCCTTTATGATTCTTACAATCTTTACAACAACATCTTCACAACAACTACACTAAATAAAAATATGTATAAATTCTGTTAAATGTTTTTTTTATTTTTTCTTTGTATTGTGTGTTTGTTTTGTTTTATTTGATTTTGTTTTGCTTTGTTAACTTTCGCCAAGTTCTTGTTGCCAGTTTAGCTGTTGGTGTTGTTGTTGCAGTAGTATTGTTTATAGAGCGTTGTTGTGATTGTTAGTCCCAACTTGTTACTCATTTTAACTGTTTAATTTTTTTCTTGTTACTCGCTCAGATTACATGGGAACCTACAAACAAAATACAACAAAAAAAATCTTTATTAAGACTTTCTTTATATGAATCTTAATAATATTTTGTATTTTATTTATCACTTACTCTCAGTTGACATGGGCTCATTTCACAAACCTCTTGGTTTCACAGTTTGTTATTAATATTTTGGATAAATGTAAATGTTGGTTAAACAAAGATGTGGCTTTTATTGTGGTTTGATTTCAACGTGAAAAATTTATTAAAATATTTTTTTTTCATTTTTTAGTTCAAAGAAAACAGAATTCTTTGCATCTTGTGGGAAACTCTTTGAAAAACGTTGTGAAGAAAAATTTTTTAAATAGAATTATTTAAAAAAAGTCTTTTATAAGCAGCACACTCGCATATTTAAAATTTATTCTGAGGCCATTTATTTCCTAAGTATTCTTGAAGCTTTCAGACCCTAAAACTTAATTCTACTTAGAGCGCGGTGCACATGCTGGGCAACCGATTTAAGATCACAGGGTCTAGACCACCGAAGGGATCCTCTGTTGCAGTCCACATACAGCATTTTTGTTTCATGGTTTATTTTTAGGGTAAATTGTTTGTCAAGGTTTTTGCAAAGAAATCTGTTAAAAAGACTTTTCCAAATTACCATTTTTAATTTTATTTTTTCACTCTACCATCTCCTGCATTCTAGCCGTTGCCACCCTACGTTACTTTGCTATACATTAAACGACACAGCTTAGATACATTCTACACTTTTCTCTATGATATTTTGCCCTTCCCAGCAGTACTTTGGTCCATGTTTCCTATTTTCCTATATCAAGTCGTAATCGTTAATTTTATGCGATATACGATACACGGTCGTTTATTGCTCTTTATTCTATTTTATAGATTTGTGTAGTTCATAAACAAACTATGTAGTTTATTTAAACGATTCCATCGATTGAACTAAATAAACTAGTTCATACTTTTAAGTACACCTAGTTCATTTTTGAACTATACTTTGTATTTGAACTACCAGACAAGAAAAACTAAAATTCATGTCTATTTTTTCTTGTTGACTATTTCCGACATTTAATTTAACATTCGTTATGGCAATGCTACAGTATTGTTGCCATCATATTTTAAAAAGGACATTTGAACTAAAAGAGCTTTGAACGAAGGAAAGCGTTTAAACTAGAAATTGAAAGTTGAACTAAGAGAGATTTTGAACTAAAGAGAGCCTTTGAATTAAATTTTGAACTAGTTCATTTTCAAACTTTGAACTAAAAAGAGCGATCACTAAATTGAACTATATGGCACAAGTCTACTCTTTTATTATAAAATGTTTGTTCTGTATTATGCTCTCTTTCACTCTGGTTTACTAAGCTCCTATCTACTCGTCTCTCTTCTACTTAACTTTATACTTCTCTACTTTCCTCTACTGTTCGCTCTACAAATTTATTTGTACGCTACTCTTCTTTACTAAATTCCTTTCTGTACTGCAGTGTACTGAACTGTACTTTACTTTTATCTACTTTAGTCTGCGCCAGTTGTTTTCAACTTTATTTTATCTACTTCTACGAGGATAGTTTTCCAATTTTGTGGAACTTACATCGTTATTAGTTAAAAATGTTTACAATATTTTTTTTCTTTTTGTTTTATTCACTTCCATGAGGTTTGTTTTAAAACTCCTTGAATTTTTAAGCTTGACTCGTTGGTACTTTGAAATCTTCACAATGAACAAATGATATTAAAATTTAAACTTCTAAACTGCTAATTGCATAAGTCAGTTTTTATAAACCGTATTTCGGCGTAAGCCTGGTAGCTTAAGCTACAGTGGGCTAAAATTTACCTAATCGGTTTCAAAAAATTTTTTTGAATTTCAAAAATTTTAATTATTTCCAGTTTTGCTAAAGAAATAATATTGACACATTTGCTACTGCACCTCCCACAGCTTAAAAGATATTTGATTTTAACTAAAACAAAGTTAGTTTAAAATTTTAAGTAAAACGACGGTTTTCAGAAAGAGAGTAAAAACTTAAAATTGCGAAATTGCGAAATTTTGTTAAATTTTTTTTTCTTTTAGCAGTGCCCACGTCTTCACCACCGTGTTATTTATAATTTCCTTAAAATTCAAATTTAGAAAAATGTTTTTTCAAATATTTATTTCAGAGCTCTGCAAACAGTGTTAAAAATTTGCCACCTACGAAAATAAAATGTGCTGACAACTGTTTTAGTACAATTATAACGGTTAAATTGAGTACTTTCAAAATTGCATCTCTAGTTTCTCTACGAAATGACATATTTGTATTAAAAGAAGTATTCTATATCTAAACCAAGGTTCTAAGGAACCTCCTTCACAAAATTTTATTCAAATCTATTAAGCAGTTTTTACGTGATGCAAACACAGACAGACAGACGACAGATAGATAAAAATTGCAATAAATATTTCATAAACAGGAATGATTCTGTTAAAGTTTTATTATATGTAAAGATCACGAAAGACAATCCCTAGGCCCCTTTTACACTATAATACTGAGTATTAAGATTTTCATTGGATTTTGTAAGAAGGAAATCAAATGAGAATTGTTGTGATTGTTAAAAAATCTAACGTAACATTACATTTTGTCTTAGCGGATTACTTAGCTGGTACGATATTTAGGCAACGGCGACTGAAAAGTATAACGTATAGTGCGAAAGTGCCGCCTCATGACCATTTTTGTGGCAGTTTAGCTTCTTGGTAACTAAAAATACAAAATAAAAAAGTTATAAAAAATCGCAGCTATTTGTACTTTATTGTAAACAAAATCCATATGTAAGCGACAAGTATAGGGGCAATTTTAAGCAGTTGCAAGACAAAGAAATGATAGCACAGACAACGGCGCGCTAACGTCTGCGATGCAGTCGGAATTTTTCTTTGCTCAACAGCTGCTTTTGTTATTTTCTTCATTAACTTTTGAAAAAAAGCAACTCTGATAAAATGAAAAGTGTAAGCGTTTAAAAAAATTTCTAAAAATTGTTCGGTATTATGGAATGTCAAATTTGTTTCTGTATTGTTCAATACAATGATAACATATTGCTTTCACACCATCACACTTTCTCATAGGATTTAAGTTTTTGACAAGTCTTAATACTCAGTATTATAGTGTGAAAAGGGCTTTAGAGATGTGTGTAGCGAAAATTATTGACATAACCCAAACGTTCAGCAGTGGCAAGAATTCTAAAAATAACTATTGTGTTTTTTATGGATTTTTAAGATTCCATTGAAAAACATAGAGAGTTTTAATAATCCTGGCAATTATACAAGACATCCATCCTGTTTATAAATATGAAACATTTTTCTCTGATGTCTAGATATCTTAACAAAACTGTTATATGTAGATTATGCGGTATTGTATTAGAAGTTCAAGAAGGTAAGACTTTGCAGCCGTTAGATCATTTGCAACTTATCCATCCAGCATTGTCAGTTTTAAATCAAACACAGCTACAAGTTTTTTAATATTGTATCCCATTTTCTCTCTGTGTATTGAATACATTCATAAGCCCATCCCCAACTCATCAATCACTTAGAGACCACAATATTTTTTCATCAATTCTTAAAAAAATAATAAAGCAAATACTCAATTAAGATAATTTCATAACCGTCAAAGACAATTTAAACGTTTGGCACTTAAAATAACCAACGATCGGTTTGCAAAATTAAAGACTCTTTATAATTGAATAAATACTTTAAAAATACCAAGACTTTGATTGGGTGAATGTTACGGACATTAGAAGAAATAGCTAGTTCACTGACTTGAAATAAGTTTTCCTGAAACTTTTCTTTGAAAAAAAATAAAGAAAATTATGCATTCTCTACATGTTCAAATCACAAAGAGAAATGTTTGGTTTTTCCGCAGAACTTAAAAAAGAAGCAACAAAGTAACCAATGCCAAAAGATAAGTGCTTTAGAACATAAATTGAAACAAAAAAAAAAAAAACAAACAAAAAATAAACAAACAAGTTTTATTTGGTCATCATGATCGTAATGCAACTTGAAAATGTTGTATGAAAAAGTGGAAAATTTTATTTTAGAATGGAACAGGTTAATTGAAAATGATGGTCTGCAGTAGATGTGGGAAAGAATGCTTCATGGCAAAAGATAAATTTTAACAAGAAAAAAATATATAGAGATTAAATATTTATTTATTTAAAACTAAATATTAAAGAGAGCGGAAAAAATTATTAAAAAAATAGTAAATTTTATCCTGAAAAAATGATAGTCCATTTGAAAAGTGAATGGTACTATATAAGAATAATGGACTAATTGTGCAAAATTGGTACTTTTTGTGAAAAAGGGGATTTTCTTGTAAAAAAAAGAAGACTTTTTGCCATGAAAGCGGATCCTCGTTTAAAGCCGAAATGTTTCTAAACCAATAGATTTTTTGTAACAAAAAGGGATTTTTTTGTGGCAAAGGGCACTTTTTTGAAAAAAGATTTTTTAGTAATTTTTTTGCAACGAAAGTAACATAAAAAAAATAGAAAGAAGAAGTTTTAATAAAAATAAATTTTTGTGAAAAATAAAAGTTTTGCGAAAAAGGCGACTTTTTGCGAAAATGGCGACTTTATGCGAAAAAGGGACATTGTGGAAATCGGGCTTTACGTAGAAAACAGACTTTTTAGGTTAACGTGTATTTTTCTAAAAAACGTGTCTTTATGAAAAGTCTTAGAAAATTATTTTGGGAAACAGCTCCCCTTTCTTGAAAAAAACCTACTTTTGTTAAAAATATTTATTTAAAAAATAAGAAATTTTTGTGAAAAACAGATTTTTAAAATAACTTTTCAACAAAAGACACTGGCAAAGAATGTAACTAATTCTTTCCTATTAAAAAACCCCTTTTTTCGCAGACTTTTTTCAAAAAAATTAAAAGTACTTTTTGTTAAAAAGACATTAAACAAAACATAATTTGTTACAAAAAAGATTTTCGCAATAAAAACAGATTTGAAGATAAAGAAAAAAAAAAGGATTTTTATATTTTTAGGGAAATTAAATAGCTAATTTTGAAAAAAGATTCTTTTACATAAAAAAGGTACCTTTCGATAAAAAAAAATATCTTTTAGCCAGATCTTGTTCTAAAGGATATTTTTTAAATAAAAGACTTTTTTAAAAGAACCTTAGAAACAGGACATTTTGTTATTTTAATGTTTTGCTCCAAAAAACACTTTTTATAAAAAAGTACTTTTGTACAAAACTCCCTTTTTCAAAAAAAAAAAGATTTGTTTTAATTGAGAAAAAAAGACTTCGTGGCTAAAAAAATTTGCGTATTAATATATTTTATGAAAAATAATCTTCCTAAAAAAGTTTGTATGATAAAAGTACTTTTTGTAAATAAGATAATATTTTGTTAAATCTTTTAGCTTAAAGTTTTGTTTGTCTAAAAACTATTTCTGTTGATTAAAGTACACATTTTTCTTCTTTAGAATTTTTTAAGTGAAGTTTTAGTAAAAACAAAAAAGTATTTTTATGAAAAAAAAGTACTTTTTTGAAACACTTAATTTTTAGAACAAAAAAACTGCTTATGCTTGTGTCTGAACGCAAACAACTCTTAGCCTTTTAGCAACATATATATAATTTTTATGAAAATATGTCTTCTTTTCTGCTATTAGAGTGCCTTTTGTAATAAAAAATATGCCTTGTAATACCTTCTTGTATAAAGGTACTTCAAAAGTACTTTTGTGGTTTAAAGTATACATTTGTATTTTCGTACAACTCGCAACGCTCAAGATTGAACTAAATATTTATTAGTACAAAAAGACTCACCTGTTCTCTTTTTAAAAGTATTTGAAGAAAGAAACCTTCTCTAGTTAAACGTAAACTTCTTTTTCTTTAATTTTTTTTTCGTGTTTTAAACAATCAATTTAATTGAAAGAAATTATTTAACTTTGAAATAATAATGATTACGTGAATTAATGAAAAACGCTTCCTTGTTCGATTAGAAATAATTTCATCTAATCTAAGCTTATTTCTAACATTCTAACTTTAACAATAATTTATGAAAAACTTGAGAAAAAGTATGTAAGTGTGTATGCATGTAGTGTTTAGGAAGTCAGTGTAATAAATTTTTGACAACACCAATGTTAAGAAATGCAATAAAGACAAGTCATTATGCACTTGATATTTAAACTTTTAATTTTTTAAATCAATGTGAAACTCATATTCTAAAGATGATTGAAAAATAACTGCAGTTATGTTTACCCTGAAGATTTAACGGAAATTAAATAAAATTTAATGAAGCTGACGAATGTAAACATAAAAATTATTACAAACTGTTAAGTTAAACTATATGAGCAGATAGAAAAAATTGAAAATAAAAATAATAATAAATGTGATAATTGATTTAAGAAAAAAATATAAATTTGTATATTACAGTCTTCTTCTTTTCTTATTACAAACAGGTGGCATCGATCGTTTGAATTGTGTTTGTTAAATTTGATTACGTTAACTAACTTGTTTATTAAAAAACTGTTTAATTTTTAGTGCAAACATTGAACAGACTACTCAAATTAGAATGTAAATTCTTAAAAAAAAATAATTAATTCACTTATGAAAATTATTAGTTTGTCATTGATGAAGCATAATTATAATTAACAAGTTAAAGGAGAATGCAAATGAATTGGAATATAATACAACGATGTAGGAAAAATTTTTGGGTTTCAGATCTTTACAATCTATTTAAAATCCATAAAGCATTATTGTTCTATTCATAACCTAAATAACTTTAAAATAAAAGAGATCTTGATAAACTGAAAATTTATTTAAAAGAAATACAAATTGTTGTGAACATTATTTTGCTTGGAATGAAAACTTTCACTCCATCTAAGCAAATCCGTGTTAATCCAAGAAAGAATTCTTGATTTAATCAGACGTGCAAAAATGCAGTCTGATCCAGAAAGGAAGCATTCAGTATATGGCGGTGTAACAAAAACGCCGTAACTGATTTGCTACACAAAAAGGCGAGATCTTCGTGTGCCAAAGTACTAAGGCGCGAAAAAGCTTTATACGAGCAGCGCCTTCGTGCTAAAGTTCTTACTACTTCTCGGGGTAGCAAGAGCTTTTGGTCATTCATTAAAAGAGTAAAGGATAATGCTAGTTCCTCAATTCAATCAAATAATTAACGACCCGGTTGATAAAGCTAACGTCTTGGCTGAAATTTTTGCAAGAAACTTCTACTTGCCGGAAAGCAATCAGCCACTGAACGCGCTGGAAGGAGTATCAGTAACTATGGCAGATATATTCTTTCGAGCGCCTGCAGTTAAAAAGGTTTTAGCGGATCTCAACATATACAAGTCCCCTGGTCCGGATGGAATTCCAGCAATGGTCTTGAAGCAGTGCTCTTCGACGTTAGCGCGTCCATTAGCAAAACTTTTCAACATTTTGTAATATGTTGGTGAGTTCTTATCATGTTGGAGGGTTGCTAGTGTTACACCAATTCCCAAAAAGGGAGAGGCTAGCAACTCTTACCGCCCAATTGCAACTTGCTCTGCACTTTTCAAAGTAATGGAAAGTATGCTTAATTTCTATCTTGTGAAATATCTGAAGTCCAACAGCTTACTTAGTGACCGGCAGTACGGATTCCGTAGGGCGCGCTCTACAGGTGACTTATTGGCCTTCCTTTCGGAAAAATGGTGACAATCCATTCACCATTTCGACGAAAGTAAGGTGGCGGATTTAGATATTTCCAAGGCCTTTGATAGAGTGTGGCATGGTGCACTCATATCAAAACTTATTGCTTTTGGTGTCAGTAATAGCTTCACTCGACTTATATCGAGTTTTCTCAGGGATTGCACTATACGAGTTGTTATAGATGGAATCTCATCAAACGAGTTCAAGGTAAATTCAGGGGTACCGCAAGGTTCCGTCCTTTCCCCTATCCTATTTCTTATTTTTTTTAATGACCTTCTACGTCAGACTTCCAACCCTACCTATTCTTTTGCAGATGACAGTAACAAATGCCATTCATTTTCGTTTCGCAGTAGAACAAGCCTTCGGGAAATTAAGGCTATGAGAAAGCACATGGACGATACCCTTAATCGCGACCTTTTAGTAATTTCCGAATGGGACCTGGCGAGCAGGGTTCAGTTAAACGCTTATAAAACCCAGTGCTGTGTGCTTTCGCACAGGCGTACTGCTGAACATGCTACGTCATCTGTAATAATAGGTGATACATATATTAAAGAATCAGAAGCTCTCGATGTTCTTGGCATGAACATTCAACGCGGTGTTCGTTGGAACAAGCACATTTTTCATATTGCAAAAGAAGTATTCAAGTGCCTAGGTTTTCTGAAACGGTGTAAAAAATACTTCACTCTATCTGATCTCCTTACTAAATCTGTCACCTTTATCAGACCGAAAATGGAATACAACTCTCATGTATGAGCCGGTGCTTTAAAGTTTATTTTGGAGTTACTCGACCGCGTACAGGAGAGATCGAAGAAACTCATCGGTGACAGTAGGGTATCCATCTCTATTGCCTCACAGGAGCATCGACGCAATGTGGGGTGTGTTTTACTGTTTTATCGTTACTACAACAAAATGTGCTCTTATGAAATCAGGGAACTTGTTCCTGAAAACCGTAATTTCATACGCGCAACGCGATCTGCTTCAAGAGCGCATTCCTTTGTGGTCGATTGGCCAGGGAATCGCACAACGCATTACAGAGAAAATTCGTTTTTTAGCCGAACAGTTCGTATGTGGGATAAACTCCCTGCAAAGGTCTTTCCTACAACTTTCAATGTGCAAAGATTCAAATCAAATGTTCACAAGCACTACTACCTCTATCCCCAATCCCACAACCTAATTTCCTAGTTCTGGCACAATGCATTGCATAAGTAGGGATCATCCCCTGAATGCTGGTCCTAATTAAAAAAAATACAAAATTTACTTTAAAATTTTGGAATATCTTAATTTCGTCGAAGTATCTGAAAAGTTCTTCAAATTTAAGACATAAAAAAATATACCTCATGGCAACACTGAATATTGAAAAATTCAAATTTAACCTACAAACTAAATCGTAAATTTTTTATCTTTTCCTAAAAACCAAAAACTAACCAATAATAATTTGTGTTAAATTTGAAATTCATATAAAACATAAAATTTCAACCAAATTCGAAAATATTCGAAATTTCGATACGAAAGTAAAAATTAAGTAAAACCAAAAGTAAGAGTGCTATATTTGGCTATGCCGAATCCTTCACCATATACTAAATCTAGTTTAGTGAAGTAGCTCCTAAAAAAAAGCAAATATTGCGGTGACACAGAATTAAAAAAAATTTAATACGTTATATAATTTTACATAAAAATGTCATCGGCTCTTAATGGTTTAGGCATTTTTAAAAAAATTTTGTATTTCCTGAAAGATCTCTTCAAAAGTTTTTAAATGATACCCATATTGACCATATTGACAATCGAACTTTTTTATGAAAAATTCAGAGGCCCATAACTCGAAAAATATGGGAGAGCGCTAATATTTTCACTAGATGTTTTTTTTTTTTAATTTTTTAGTTCTCTATCACTCCATATAATTGTTTCTTTTTTTATTGGAGTTACTTCATTGTTCCAAATGATATTGAAAAATTAGAGGCGGGCGTGGTGTTTAGCCAACTGCATCGAAGGACATGGACCGATCTTGCTCATTTTTAATATCAACTCTTTCGAAACCATGTCTGAACGATTGGTGTATTTAAATTTTCTCTAGTACCTTAGCAAATTACCTTGGCAAAATGGATTCTAATACTAACAAGAAATAAAAAAATTTATAGCAAAGCAAGAACTCGAAAATTCTTACTAAAATTAAAATATGGAAATTTTACTAGATTCATTGAGACATTTAGTAAACATGATTTAAGTCCGTTTAAAAAAATTTTTAATTTACCAAAAACAGATAAAATTATTATAATCAAAAATTCGAACTTAAGAAAAAATTTTTGTTAAGTACAAAATTTATAGATTTAATAAATTAGCAAAGCTCTAATACTTTTAAATTTCAAATACGATTAAATTTTAGGTAAGTTCGAAAGTACGAATTTAATTTCGAATTTTCGAACATAGGTAAAAATTATTATATTTTTAATTTAGAGATAAAATTTATAGCAGTAACTGCCAGATTCAAAACGCAAATAAAAGAAAATAAAATATATGTATATATTTGTTTGTTTAATTTAAGAAGTTAAAGAGCTAAAGACGAATTAAATTGTTAACCTTATGTTAAAAGAATAAAGTTACAGATTGTTGACCCAAAATTGTATATTTTATGGTTGCTTCTGTCTTATGTTCTTTGACCTTCACTACAAATAATTAATTTTTAAAAGTACAACCAGCACTTCTAGCGTAACGTTTTCTGCTGCTTTGCTTTAGCGTTATGTAAATAACAGCTTATTTTGTTTAATCAATAGAAATAAGAAAATAGAAAGGAAAAACGCAAAATTAAACAAAAAATAAATAAATCCTCATTTCTTTTTGTAAGCAACTGCAAAATAAAGACATTTTTTTAGAAAATCGCGAAATCGATTTTCCACTTATTGCTCTTTTGGGTTGCTTTATATATTTTGTATAAACATTAAAGTTTATCGCCTGTCGCACAGATTTTATTTTGTCCGTTAGTTGAGCTTTCTAATTTTACGAATATTATTTATTTCCTAAGCTGCAAAGGTTTTAAGAATGTAGGAAAATTATTATTTAAATTAAAATATTACATTCTTAGATTTAATAAATTCTGTTTTTAAAAGTGTTTATTAATTGTGCTGATTTGAGACCAAATGCTATTTTAAACGAAAGTGCTAAAAACTCGGTGTTAGTAGATTTCGGTGCCAAAAAGATGTTTTTTCAATAATTAAAATTTCACAATTCCCTTAATTATTCCTTCATAGCTGAGAGTAAAGCATTATAAGAAAAGGCCGTTTTTAAAATCTAAAATAAAAATTAAAAAAAAACCATAAATTTTAATTAAACAAAAGCTGTATTTCAAAAGAAACCTACATAAACCAACAAATTACAATCCACTTCAAAAAAGGGAGCTTTTAAGACAGACAATCTCTGTGAACGCATTAAAGGTAACAACATCAGTTTTTTCTCCTTGGGTGTCATTAAATGCCAGGGTAATTTTAAATAAAAATCCACGCTCAACATTAAACTCTGAAAAAACTTTTTTAGTTTTAATTTTCCTTTCTTTTAATTTCAATTAAACTCACTTCATTTTTGATTTTCTCACCGCCAAAACAGTAGATAACCATTTGTATAGCCAAGGCTAAAAGGCCCAATAAATTAAAAGGCATATTGAAAATATTATCATCATTATAAACGGTATAGACGGCAAAACACACTTGTAAAGAACTTAATACAACTTCAGCCCATAAAATCTCACCAAAGATGTCATTTAGATCTTGAACAAATTTTAAAACACGATTGTGATAATGCACTATTAAGCCAATGTCATGGGTAAAGTTGGAATAATCATGATTTTCCAATTGTAAAGCCACACTTTCCACTTTGCATCTTAAGATACGAAAATGGCCGGATATACTGTGGACATACCAACCATAGAGAGTATCAATGCCCACTGACATATTCAACAGTCCATATATATACATCAACGATAAAATATAATTAATACTGAAGCTTAACAAACCACCCTGGTCCCAGGGGAATCTTAAACAAAAATGTTATAATTTTTTATTCCAAAACTTTGAAATTTTTAAGTCTAAATTATACTTACTTGCCTCCAAAGGGTAGTTTTTGATCAAAAGTTTTATTTTGTTTGTAGTCAAAGGCCATAATTATTAAGGGAAATATGCCACTAGAGCCCACAGCTATCCAACAGGCATAAAAATATACTTTTCCAACCAGCTGTGACCTTAAGTTTTGCGTCAACCATTTTTCGTTTTCACTTGAATTGGCTTAAGTTTATGATTTTTAAAAAGTCATACTAAAATCTCTAATACGTCTACTTACCCTTCGTGGCTAAAAGCTTAATATCCCTTATTAAGTTCTTAAATTTCTCTCCTTTTACAAGAAATATTGTTATCTTAGTTAAAATTAAACAACCCTGATTAAACAGTGATAAGGATCTAGAGGCCACATCTATGTTCGAAATACCACTGTGGGCTACAAAATTTAACAATCCAAATTGCAAATAAATAACACAACCAATCAAAAATAAAAATTTCCAATAATTCTTTAATAATGTCTTTCCATTAACACTATTAATATCGATGCCCATTTGTTTTAAAGTTAAATTTTGAATAGAAAGAAATTCCAAATTTTTCTTGCTTTTAGCCGAACACATTTCCTTAAACGTTAAAGTGTTACTTTCTTTTGGGCCAATAAAACATTGTGCAAGAGTTGTGTATTATTTCGAGCAATTATTAAAGAAAAGGCGAAAATAGTAATTAAATTTTTGCTTATTTATTAAAGGCTGCAGTTTGCAGCAAACAGTTGCTAGTGATACAAAAAATAATAATTTTAAATGCAGTTATTCCAGAGTAAAGCAACGCAGACCTTTAATGAAATGGTTTATGTGAAAAATTTAATTCATATTTTCGAACTTATTACCTATTAAACTGTAATTTGCCACAATATGTCATCTTCGAACTTTCGAACATTATTAAACTTAAATATTTTTCACTTTTTATTAAATAGAAACAAGATTTTATAAAATGTGCTCTTATTAATTTTTATTCTCTTAAAAAACTAATTTCGAAATATCGATCTTACTATTCAAGATTTAATATTAGTGTTTATTGGCATTTTATTAAAATTTTGTGGGTTAATTTAGAAATTAAAAATTATTTTGCCGATTGAATAAATCTTCAAACAAAATGTACAAAGAACTTAATTAAATCCAGAAATATTGTAAATTTCATTATTATTTCTCATTGGCATTTAAAAAAAATTTTAGAATTTAAGAAATACCTAAACCAAACTTGGCGTTCTGATTAGTGTTCTCACATCGTTTTCAAGCTGTTATTCTATTTAAAAATAAAATACTTTGTCTACGAATTTTTTAACTAAATTCAAATTTTACATTTCGAACATACTAAAATTAAAGAAATCCGGGACTTCTTGACAAGTTCGAAATAAAACTTCTTAAGGCATAAAGATTATAAATTTGTATGCGGAAGACCTTAAGAGAAGGCAAAGCGAGGAACTGAAATAATTTTAGGGGTCTGTCATACATCTCACTTCTCTAGGAGCACAGTGACTTTAGTGGAAACAATCAAAAAAATGTAATTTAGGTATAAAAGATCCTTTAGGGTGTGGAAATGACGCTTAGTTGCGTTCAAAAAAGGGTCTTTGGGAGACAAAATTCATTGGGATGTATAAAACAATTCACATCTCCTGAAGTTGTGAGGCTTTTTGTAGATTTGTACCACAACTTTTACCTTTAATCTTTATAATAAGCCGTTTGTTCCCCTCCCACCTGACCCATTTTTTGTTACTAGTACTTCTATTACTTATCTCACAAATTAAAGGGTTCTAGAGTATCAAAATCTAAAAATATGGAGCACAAGACCACACCCAATGAACATTTCTAACAGCTGATCAAATAAAACAATGCAGCTTGAAACAGTTAAAGCACAAGAACGGGTTGTTTGCTGAAAAATGTAACCACTACTAATCGTATGAATTATCTAGATTGTTAACTGTGGCGACAGCAGTTGGTGCTGGATTTTCTGTCCAAAGAAACCTAAATACTAAAACGTCATTTATACATTTTTCTTATAGAAAATTTTTAGTAAAATAAATAAAGCATTAAACTATGACCTCAGGAAAGGACGTTTTGCTCCAATAAAAGCTTATTTTGAAAGTAGAGACCAACCGTCCTATAAAAAGTTACTATGGGTTCACAAGAGTCTTAAAAAAGTGGATCTTGATGAAAAATAAAAATTCTGCCTGATGGGCGTTTTTTTTATTTGGAACTAAAGAGCTTATAAACATAAAATAAAAATCCAATTAACATGCTAATAAATAAGATTTTTTGCGGCTTAAAATTATTTAAATAATAATTTTTTATTCGAATAATAATTTTTATTCGAATAATATTTTTTATTATTATTTATTTTGCAATAAGTTTTTTTTTAATATTTTTAATTAAATACTAATTTTATTTAAATAATACTTATAATTCGAATAATATTTTTTGGTTGAATTTTTTACTCGAATACTTTTTTTTGTGAATAACGTTTTAATTTTTTTAACTTATATCTTTTGCGATCTTTTGTCCTAATGACTTGCCATACCGGAAGTTTTAAATGCGAAGTTTTAAAAGGCAACAATATTTAATAACCGCTTGCTTAAAAATATTTTTTCAAAAATTTTTACAAACAAATTCAAATATCTTCTTTTTCGAAATTTGCATTTTTTATTGAAATAAAACATTAGATTTAATAAAATGTGATTTTATAATTAATAATTTCGAACTTACTATTAAGAGCTATTATTGGTCATTCGAATTAAAATATATTTTTTATCTTTTGGCTTAGCAATTTTAATTCGAGAGTTCGGACATAATCAGAGTAAAAAATCTTAACTTTTAATTAAAAGTAAGTAAGATTTGTATGTATTTTGGGACTTTGAGAGAACTTACTCCTCCGAAATTAACTTCAAAATTTCGAATATACTTTTCAAAGTACTTTTTGTTTTGCTCGTATGTAAATCATACGCTTTTTAAAAATAACTAACTTCGTATTTTTGAAAACAGTTAATTAATTAACAGTTAATAATTAATGTTAATATTTACCAATACAAAAAGTGACGTAATTTTTCTACTAGAAATTTTAAATCTAAACTCAAGTGACAAAACTAAAATTAATTTTTGATGTTTGGATTTTAAATTAAGTTAGGATTTTTAAATATTTAAATACTTATATATTTTTCACTTTTTAAATAAACTTTAAATTTCGAAAATTTAGGGGTAAAAATTTTTATTTTTCTTTAAAATTCGAAATTTCACAAATGATAAAAGCGTAAATTTTTACTTTTTTTTTTTTTTTTTTTTGTAATCTGTTCTATATATAACTCTAAGTCAAAAAAAAACTTTATCCGCAAAAACAACTTATTCACTTCCCCCTAAAGACAGTAGGAAAACCCTTGACTACTGGCGTACTTACCTTATTTCTTTTTAAGTACTTAATTTTCGAATATCTTATAATATAAAAATTATAAATAATTATCTTTTTTATAAATAATTATAAAAAAGATTAAAACTTCTTTTAAATATTCTGAACAATATAACAAATTTATTTGAATTCTGAAATAAGCTTAATTTTTTTATACTTAATTTTAATATTTTGCTTAAAAGTAAAATTTTTAAAAAAGGCTGTCAAAGAGATTGAAAATTAAGAAATAATACTTTGAATTTTAATATAAAAAGTAACCGCTTTTCAAACAGTTATTTGATTCACCCCTTGCGATCATGACACATTTTGTAAGGACTGTATAATTTCAAGGCTTTATTTTGCAAAAATCATAAAAAGTTCAACACCATAAAAATTATCTCTTTTTCTTACATAAAAATGGGTTCTCTAAAACTAAAAAAACAAAATATTTCTAAATCATAAATTTAGTTCGAAATTTCGAACACGCTTAAAGAAATAGTACCATTACGATTTTTCGTTAACACATTAGCAACTTTTACAAAATATTTCTTGCTTTATAAGACAATCACTTTTGTAAAAAACGAAACAATTTTCACCAATCAATATTTTTTATTGTTTTTAAAGATGTTATTTTTTACAAAAGTAAATTTAAATAATTTATAATTCCTTCCCCTTATGGTTTTAAACAAAAATACTTCTAATTTTTTATTTATCGTTTTTTACAGTCAAATTATAGTCCTATTAGATTTGTTTTTTTTATTGTATTTTTTTTTAATTTAGTTTTGCAATAATTTAATTATAGAGTTGTTGCCCAAAAAAAAAACAAAATAATAATTGTCCTTTTTTGTATCAATTGTGCCATTCACTTAAATGCATCAGCTTATTTCTATTAATAAATGTACAATTAGTTTAAAATAAATTTAAGCTTGAAATTGTGAACAAGAGGCATAGAATTAACGATAGTTTTCTTTAATTTTAAGCACAATTTAGACAAAATTTAAGTGACCTTAACATTTTGACTTACAAACTGAATGGTATCGTAGAAAAATATTGAAGAAATAAAAAAATTTAAAACAAAACTATTTTTATACCGTTTCCATATGTGATGTAATGTGGTGTCATTATCAAGTGAGCTTTTAGGTAAGGTCAGATTTGTCAAATATTTGACCAAAAAGACTTAACCACTAAATTATGGAAAAATTATTTTGTTCTTCTCAAATAATAATTAAGAAGATTAAGATCCTACTCAATATATAAAATGTAGGATATCAAATTTATTATATTATAAATCGTCATTTATAATGATACGTATCGGGAAAAATTGAATATTGTTTAAATATTCGACTAATCTAACCGCACCTTCAGTTGTAACTGCTCATATTTTTAAATGCAACAAAAAAGTTTTATTGGTTTTGTTATACGACAAAATATTTTTTATTTAGTTTTTATATACAAAAACATGCTGGTGTAATTCTTTTAAATATTCTGCAGCAGATTTTTTTTTGCACTTTTTGTTATAAAAGCTTTAGCATTTTAATTAAATAAAAATTTTTTATAAATTAAATTTTATTTCAGCAGTGCAAATGAAACCGAATTCGATTTTAATATTGTAGTTAATTTTCCCTAAAAATGTAAGTTTTCTCAATTATTTTTTAATAATTGTTCTAACGCTTTAAAATGTTTTAGAAGCATTTAGAAATTTTAAGTCTGTTTGTTAAATTTTAGTTAAATTAAATGTGTACACAAATCAAATGAATGAATGTAGGAACAATATACTCGTACAAAACATTTGGCAATAAAAAATTTTTATAAATTCTTGATTTTATTTTAAATTTCTTCGCAATTATTGATTTGAAGATTATACAAAAATGCGGAAGTGTTCTTTGTGTGGAAAAGAAGTCCGCAAAATATGTATTGACCATTTTGAAGTATCCCAGTAAACAATAGACAAATGAATTCGAAAACAAATATTTAGGTAATATTCCGTTATATCTAGAACAATTGAAAGAATAATTTTGCATTTGCCGTTAAACCGCTAAAATTGTGCATTGTTCACATTCATAAAGACCAACTTATATATCGGCGAAAAGTCGAGTTTATATAAGGAACAAGTTTTATTTTGCCTCAGATTACTGATCCGATCGCTCCACAGCGCCATTTAATAGCTAGACAGGCGGACACCTTTAAATGCATCCCTCCTTCCAGTATGGCAAGTCCATAGGAAAGCTAAAAGGCATCGCACAAGTAATAAGTCAAAAAAATTAAAACGCTATTCACAAAAAAAAAAAAATAATAAAAATTATTTGAGTAAAATAATTTAACAAAAAATATTATTCGAATCAAAAGTGTTATTCGAATAAAAATAGTTTTAGAGTAAAAATAAGAAAAAGAACTTATTGCAAGATAAATACGTACAAAAGAAATATTATTCGAATCAAAAATTATTATTCGATTAAAAAAATTTTTATTCGAATAATTTTTAGCCGCAAAAAATCATATTAAAAAATATTAATTGCATTTTTATTTTATGTTTATAAGCTCTGCAGATCCAAATAATAAAAAACGCCCATCAGGCAAAGTTTAAATTTTTCATCAAGATCCCTTTTTTAAGACTCTTGTGATCCCTTAGTAACTTTTTTGTAGTACAATTGGTCCCTACCAATGCTTTCATTGAAGCAAGATTTTTTTTCCTTGGCCATTATTATGAGGTCATAGTTTAATGCTTTATTTATTTTACTAAAAGTTTTCCATAAGGAAGATGCCATACGCATTCAAGAGTAAATGATGTTTGAGTTTTTAGGTTCTTTGGACAAAAAATTTAACACCAACTATTGTTGCCACAGTTGACAATCTAAATGATGCATATGACTAGTAGTGGTTCCATTTTCCAGCAAACAACCCGTTCTTGTGCTTTAACTGTTTCAAGTTGCATTGTTTTATTTGATCAGCTGTTAGAAGTGTTCATCGGGTGTGGCCTTGTGCTCCATATTTTTTGATTTTGATACTTTAGAACCCTTTAATTTGTTAGATAAGTAATAAAAGTACTAGTAACAAAAAATGAGTCAGGTGGAAGGGGAACAAACGGCTTCTTATAAAGGCTAAAGGTAAAAGTTAATCTACAAAAAGCCTCACAACTTAAAGAGTTGTGAGTTGTTTTATACATCCCAATTAAATTTGTCTCCCAAAAACTCTTTTTGGAACGTACCTAAGCGTCATTTCTACACCCTAAAAGATCTTCTATACCTAAATTACATATTTTTAAGTTGTTTCTACTGATGTCACTGCGCTCCTAGAGAAGTGAAATGTATGACAGAACCCTAAAATTATTTTAGTGCCTACCCCTATCTTCTCTTAAAGTCGACCGCATACAAATTTATAATTTTTATACCTTAAGAAATTTTATTTCGAACTTCTCAAATTTTTTGTGGCCAGTCTTAACCTGATTATGTCACCACCTTTTGATATCCTTTACCTTACCTTTACGAACGATCGAAACGAGATTTTCTGTACTTTATTTTTGTTCTTTGTCAGTTTTAAAAAGGAACTCTTTCAAAATCGTTTGAAGAAAAAACTAAGTTTGAGAACATATTGTTTGCTGGGTTAAATTTCTTTAGTATCATAACAAACAGAAAACAAACCTACTGTCTCCTCCTCCTCCTCCTTTCTTCTGTTAAGGCATTGAAACTTGCCTTAAAACCGGATTTTGATTACAAGTTATGTAATCGTTAAGAAGGCCACAAAAAGTTTAATGTAAAGAATAAAATACTTGAAATAGAATAGAGCATAACAGGTATTTGTTAAAAAATTGTTGCGCTTAAAGAAAAGCCAAGAACTTAAAAAAAGTATCCAACAGGAATTTTCACAAATGGCTTTATTTACTTTATATCTTCTTTAGAGTCACAGACAAGAAATCATTACACAATCAAACGTTAAACTAAAAGGTTCTTTGTTCTCAAAAACGTTTAGCGGAAAAAAGTTTAAAAAATGTGCAAATTCAATAATCGTTTGTTTGTTTTCGCTTTAAATTGTTTAATTGGTCTGGTGTGTATCTTGGCCAAGCCCTTGCAAGACTCTGCACTTGATAGTGCTGAAGATCTTGGAGCTTTAGTAGCGTTATCTGCTTTATTGAATACCCCTCAAGATATGCACTATGATCAGCGGCAAAAAGGTGAAGAAAATTATCGCATAAAATTGGATGGTTTCTTTATTGGTCTGCCACAGGAGCACAGTTCAGATTTATTGTTGCTCACAGAGGATGTGTTCGAGACTTTAGGTGAGATAAACTAGCGCCCAATAATAGTTTCAACTACAAATTCTTTATTTAAATTTCACCCTCTAAAGATGATGATAATCTTTTAGCTTTTGGAAAAAATAAACCGTCCTCTAGGGTTCCTGCTACATCCCCAGATTCAAAAGTTATTTCTTCTACTGCCTTGGAATCAAATAATAATATTTCTTCAAATGCCAGTGTTAATGTCAATAGTGAAGCGGCCGAAGAAACGGAAATTTCTACACCTAAAAAATATTTAGAAGCTAGACAAAGTGTGGACTCGGTTAAAAAAACTAAATCTTATATATCCAACTTGTTAAGTCTTCTTAAAAGGGTGCAAAAACATTAAAATAATTGTAGAAAAAAGTAGAAAAGAAAAATTGATGGTACTATTTAGATGGATGGAATACTTTTCCATAAGAAATAGAAATAAAAAACTGGAGTAATAAAGACTGTTAATTTTAGTTAATTGACTTAATTAAGATATTTAAAATTATTTATATAAAAATTGTATTAAAAAATTTAAATCTCTTAAATAAAATTTTTGTGTTTCTCTTTACAAGGTGTATGAAATATTGAGGCGATAAATGGGCCATTTATTTAAGCAAAAAGATTTTTAACAACCATGAAAAATATTTAAGGCGATGAATTCGGGTCAAAAATGTAAACATCGATTAAAATTAAAAATTAAATTTTATAAAGATAAATAAATAAAACAAAGGCAAATGTATTTCAAGGTGGTAGCTACGTCGTATTCTTTCATTTTCGCCGGCAGCCTAACTGTCAAACTCCATATAAAGAAATATTCAAGGCGAATTAATTACCAGGTAGCAGTGCAGGCGAATTTATTATTGTTTGCTACTAATTTTTACTGTCAAACTCCATATATAAAAATATAAACATTTTTCTTACAAATGGAGTTTGCTGATTTAACGATTAGTAGCAGTAAATAGTGCATTCGCCTGCGCTGCCACCTGATATTTAATTCGCCTTGGAAATATTTAAAAAAATTAAATGGAGTGTTTGCCACCAGGCGAATTAATTAAGAGATAGTAGCCATGACGAAATAATACTAGGTGGTTGCGATGGCGAATTCGTTAATTTTCGCCGAAACGCATATTGTCTAACACCATATAAAAAAAATTATACATATTTTTTATATATGGAGTTTTAAGTTTAGTGTTTCAGCGAAAATTAATGAATTCGCCATCGAGACTACCTAGTATTATTTTGCCATGGTGGTAGCGATAGCGAATTTGTAAATTTTTGCTGAAACGCTAAATGTCAAAATCCATATAAAAAAATACATATTTTTTTATATAAAGTTTGAAGTTTAGTTTATTGTTTTGCCATGGTGGAAGCGATTACAAATTTATATTTTCGCCGTTAGCCCGAATGTCAAACTACATATATAAAAAATCGTATACAAGTTTTTTATTAATGGAGTTTGACAGTTAAGCTACCGACGAAAATCAATAAATTTGCCATTGCTAACACCTTATAATTGATTCACCGGGGGTTGGTCTAATGCCTTGGTCACGGCGAAATTAAAACAGCTGAAACCAAATCGAATCAAATACCAAGTGATAGCGCTGGCGAATTTATTATTTTTTACCGTTAGCCCGAATGTCACATTACACAAAAAAAATTTATAGATTTTTTATATATGGTATCTGGGGGTAGGGAAACGTTATATTTTATGAAAATGCTCAAATTTAAAAGAAGTGGTAACAAAAAGTTAATTTTATTTAAAAATTTATTTCACAAATTTGATTACAAAATTTTTGTTTTCATTTCTGTTTTCTTTACATTTTAGTCAGGGTGTCATATAGAAACCAAGTCGGTTTTGATGTTTTTGGTTTTGAAAACCA
Source organism: Cistogaster globosa (assembly GCA_937654795.1). NCBI lineage: Eukaryota > Metazoa > Arthropoda > Insecta > Diptera > Tachinidae > Cistogaster > Cistogaster globosa. Next base: position 8,151,497 of record OW569404.1, read on the forward strand.
ATATTGGTTTCATTTGTAGTCATGAAACCAAGTCAGTTTTGTTGTCTTCGAATGCAAATAAAACCAATATTCGAATCAGCTGTTTGTTGTTTATATCTGTATAATTGTTTACAATTTTAATTATAATTTTTTGAATAAAATATAAAGTGTGTTTATTGAAAATATCCAGATCCAATTGTCTCTTCTTCAATTCATTTTCTCCTTACAAAGATTCCGAAATTGCTGTACTTACTTGGGCAAATTCCTTTTTCAAAACAGTGACAGCATTTGCAACAGATTCATTGCCTTTTTCAATTGCTCTATAAATGCGTCTTAAGCTGCTTTAGTTTTCTTTTCAGTTTGAATTAATTCATATCAAGCTTATCGTTCATTTCTTTCTTTCTTTTATCGTCTTCATCAAGAAATTTTTTTGGACAGTCCCCGGTATTTTAAGTTTTATATCTTTTTGCAGTACTGGTTGGCATTTCTTTCTCACATGCAACATCTACATCTTCGTTAAGACCAACTGCTAAGCCGCAAACACCTTCCACCAACTGCGAAATGCCACATAGCCGTATTAAAGCCGCTTCTGTTGTTGTCAGGTGATGCTTTGCAAATGGTCCACCGCTAGTTTTTTTTCTTAATCTTCCACTCAGTCCATTTCTGTACGAATAAAAAGACGTTACATATAACAATATAAATTGTTCTGTGGAAAAAATTTTGTGTGCCTTTTTCCACACATTCAGCCAGTTCTTCCAACAGGGCATTCACTGTTGGTTTGTCGCACTTCGTGAAGCCTTTAGTTAAATACGGATATTTTTCCATGAATTCCATGATTATGGTATATTGTGTACTGTATTTATGTTTTCCCCTAGAAAATAAAAAGGTCAATGCAAAATTTTTTCTTTTCATAAAGCAAATAAAAATTAAAATTAGTTTACTTACATTTCTAAAAAAAAAATCCCGCTGCAAAAAAAAAATTAAAACTTAAGCGCAAAAAATTGAAAACTGACAGCAGTCAGCTGCTTGGTTTATTTCCAATAAAAAACCAATAACATTGGTTTCTGTGACACCTAAAACCGACACTAATACTAGTTCGAACATAAAACCAATAACATTGCTTTCTATGATCCCAAAGCATTTTTCTTGTCGGTTTTAAAACCAATTCTGATAATATTGGTTTCTATGACAACCCTGAGTATAATTTTTTCCCACACTCAGTCCAGCAAGAAACAATAAATTCGCCTCGCATACACATTTTTAAATATTCTTTGGCCTTGAGTTAAAATTTTATAAAATAAAAAGCTTTCAAATTTCTTCAAAAAATGTTAAGTATTTATTATTTGTAATAAATAAAATAATATTTAAATTTAAATTCTTTTTATTCATTAACTATCTTTTTCTTGATTTTATTATTTAATATAACTATTATTGTTTTAGTACTTTTAATAATAAATATACATATGTATTTTACTTTTTGGTTATTTTTATAATAAATTAATTAATTACAAAAGAATATAAGTAAGATATTTTAACTATGTAGTATTTATGATAAAGTTTTTTTATTAAAATATATGTTTCATTATTGAAATTAATTCCAGATATAACTTTATCAGTTCCACAACTATTTTTAGAACTCATTTATGAAAAAATTATTAAAATTGCCACCTTCCAATTGCCACTAAGTGCCCCTTACAAATCCTTTTTTATTGTGTTGCTGCTGTTAAGAAAAAAGTTTTTTTAAATTTTATTCTTGCAAAAAGTGTAAAAAAAGCAAAGGTACCGAGTTCACTATCCCTGGTATGTGTTGTTTTTATTATTTAAATATTTATTTAAAAAATGGCTTTTAAAACATCTTAAACAAATTCCAAAGAGAACTTTACACCAAGAATTTATTTAAAAACCACAAAAATATTTTTCATATTTTTATGGCTTTATAAGCTTTCGACAATTTGGTCTTCATTCCGGAACGACTTGAGTCTATCTCGGCAAAAGATTGTCAACCTAGAAACGACCGTACAAACCGAAAGTTTTTCCCTGTTTTTTTTATTAATTTTTTTAAACTGAAACGTCTTTCGAGCTGTTTATCTGATTATCTAATACCGATTTCCTTATTTCTACTTTTCTACATTGGTATCAGTAACTGAAAGTCAAAAATTGCTTAAGGCTAATTTTGTAGCTTCTTGATAACCTCAAATTTGAACACTCTTTTGAAAAAAAGAGCGAGGGCTAGTAAATAACCATTTTTATAGTTAATTGTAATTTAAAGGGAAAATGAAGACACTGAAGTAAATAGTAAAGTATAAAATATGTACAGCTCCTTTTGTCTTAAAAGCATTTTAATATTATCAGGCATGTCACAAATTCCGTTCGAAATTGGAATGATTCCGAATTTACTATTCCGATCGAAATGGTTTTAGCTTCTATACATTCCGTTCGGTTTTAGTAAACCGAAGAAAGTTCAAAATCACTCATGTTTGTTCAAAATATGGCAGCATAACATCGAATATAGCATAACAAAAAACAGCGGAATTAAAAAAACAATAGAAATTCAAGAAATATTTGTGTTTCAGTGCGAATTGGTAAAAAAGGTGAAATAAAAAATATCAAACATGCCCGGAATATCTATAATTGCAACGGCAGAAGAAAATAGACGCAATATTGTTTGTACGCTGTTATTACGGAATTTTTGAAAAAGAATTAAAGTACGGTAATATCTTTTAAACGAATTCCGTTAAGAAAAAGTTCACTTTTTATTAACATCATAATAAAATAAATTTATTTTGGATCAATAAGCAAGATAAGCCATAGCCTTACCTATAAAAATTTGTTTTGAATGGTTTTTCTTTTAACAAAATGCCCAAAATAATAATTCCACATAGCAAACTGAAAGTGGTTTCATTCCGAAAATGTTTTTCGTTTAACGTTTTCTATAGAAGCAAAATACGGAATTAATTTCACTTCCGAACGGAATTTTCTTCTGTGACATGGCTGTATATTGCTGTTTGCATTTGTTCTAGAACTAATTAAATTGGAACATATTCTGGAATTGTATTTATTTTAGTTAAACATTGATATTTTTTAAAACAAAAAATAATTCAACTTTAAGCAGAAACATTTAAGGATTAACAATTTAATTAAAATTATAAATATTTGCAATTTTTATAAGCAAAATGTCTTTTTGTCAACTTTTCACAAAACATGTCTTTTTATTTTTTATTTTTATTATTTTTTTATTTTAAATTTTTTGTACAGCATAAAAATATTGAAGCTACAAAAAAATATTTGTTTGGTATTTCGTATAATTAAGCAATTTTTTTATATTTTTGTATGTGAAATTTTTTTTTTTTTTTGTTTTGGGGGTAGGTATTTCAACTTAGGATGTTTTGTCTTTGCGTCTATATATATTGTGGGTATGTAAACGTTATTTTATTCACATTAATTATTAAATTATACTTATAAATTAAATTGTTTTATTTTTTTAAATTTATAGTTTAAATAACAATACACTTAAATGAATAAACATAACATTAACTGAGGTTCGAATGGTTTATTTTTTTTTTTAATAGAATAAAAAATTAAAAAAGAAAACTAATTTTAATTAAAAATCCTTTTAAATATTAAAGAAACAAAATGTAAAAAGACAGAAATATATATTTTTAAAACCAAACTGTTCAAAGCGTATAAACTTTCTTTCGAAAGAAAATATAAAACAGGTGTCCCAGGAATAAGAATTGAATATATTTCGATTTAAAAAATATTTAAAATTAAGTATTTCACTTTTAAATTTTTTTTGTTTTTTTTTTTTTTGTTTTTGTGTCTCAGTCTTTTCCCCGATATTAATGATACTCGTAACATTAGCATATTTAGGACAAATCATGCCACAATCTAAACTTTTTTTTAAAGCAAAAAAAAATTTAAAAATTTAACAATGATTTGTTTTAAATACGTTTATCTAACGTTTTTGTTCGATATAAGATTTTGTACCTTCATACATAAAATATACATCAAAATTAAAGTTTGTATGCTTGTTTTTAGCCCGAAAGATATAAAAATTTACACCATTTAAATGTTCGCAATTCGTTAGCGAGCTCTCTGAAAAAAGGTTAATTATTGTTTTAAGATTTCAAGTGGGTTTACTGCTCTCTAACCCAAAGTTGATATTGATTCTGAGATCACTTGTTTCAATAGAGGGGCAATCAATATTCGTAGACGTACCAAAACTTGACCAAATTAAAGCAGTGGGTGCGGCTTCTTCCACAGAAAATAAATGATAAGTTTTACATTTCTCTAAATTTTTTTTTTATTGAATCTAAAAACTTTGTATCAATAATTTTATAACAAAAAAAAGTACTTTACTCAAAATATAATGTAAGATTGGGGTAAGAGGCATGGCACTTCCCCTAAGAAAGTAAATAATCAATTATTTGTAGCTAGAAAGCTATATTAGATCCCTTAAAGTTCTACAAGTACGTAGATGGGGCAAGACTAAATAGACTTGAGAATTTGCTGAGAAGTTTTTTATTTTTTTGGTTTAGCGAAGAGAATTGGTTTTCAGCAATTTGTGCCTATTTCATTGATTTATTATTTGGTAATTTTAGATTTTAAGAAAGACTGTGATACGTTTTAGATTTTACTAGTTCTGTCGTTAATAATGTAAAAAGGAGATCAAGGATTAAAATAAAAACAAAAATCATTACAAATATACAACAAAAATATTTTAAAAAAATATTTATATAATTATTTAATTTAAGCTGTAGGTCTTGTTTTTATAAGAAAAAATATTACATTTTTTTATATCCAAAATTTTGCTACCACATTAGATAGCATCGTCTACAAAAAAATCAATAATTTGTATAAAGAACACGACATAAAATGATGAAAAAACTTTGATTTATAGAATTAAACAAAAAAATAAGTTAAAAGCAAAATAAATAAATTATTGTTATTTTACAAACTTTTTTTATAGTTTGATTTTTTAAATTTATAATAATATTTTAGATACAAACAGATTTTTAAGACTTGTATTCAATCAGAAAAATTATCCAAAGAACTTTGATAAATGTAAACATCTATTTAAACCTGAAGTTATAATTACGACACAAATAAATTTGTTATATTTAAATATTTTTATAAATAAAATATATATCGGTATGCATGAACGTTAACAAGAAAAAAAATTGCAACATAACTTTTTGTAAATTAAGCTAATAAAAAAAATTAATAAATAAAAACAAACCTAATTAGTTTTTACAAATTGAAGGTCAAAAAACATAAAAATGACTAACTTTAATGCAAAAAAAAAATAAAACTCATTTTAGTTAATATCTTTTGCATTTGCTTAACAATAATTTTTGTCTAAGAAAATTTTTTATCTTAACACATATTAACTATAAAAACATAATAAATAAATAAATATTGTACCATTAAAAAAAACTAGCTAAAAAATAAACTACGACTTATTTCAATAATAAATATTAAACTATTAAATTCAATTATATTTTATACTTAAATAATTAAAAACATTATTCTAACTTTTTAGTACATTCTCCTATAATGGATTTAGAAGACAACGAAGTTGTTGTTGATACTATATTGTTAGTATTAGAGGTGTTTGGGTTAATTATTGTTGCTGTTGTTGTTGTAGCTTTATTTTCACCATTAACTTTTAAGGAGTTATTAGAAACAGTACTAGATGATAACGAGGATGTTGATAAATTTTCTGTTGAGTTACGCATGTGAACACTGAAACATATACGATTGAAATGCTCACACATTTGATTAACTACCGATGCACCATAATGCCAGTGACTAAATGTTGTGGCAATAAAAAGCAAATACAAAATAAAACGTTCTAAACTAGGCAGCCATATACCCATGGCAATACAGATCACATATATGGGTGTCATCCAGTGAAAAGCTTCACAGCGTGTGTTGGACATTTGGGCGACAATTAGCCGGCACTGTAATGTAAGAGATATAAAAATAATTAAAATGTTTGCTTAGTTAAAAAAACAAAAATTAAATAAATTTGGCATACGCACAAGGGACTCTTTAAAACAAACTCCTTTATTATAAAACTTGATTTGATTTTGGAATGACTTAAATTGAATTGACTTCTACAAAAATGTCACATGTAAACATTTCCGCAAAGTGGCTGTGACAGCTACGACATTTTGCTTATGAAGATATTAAAACTGGATTACAAATTGATCATGAGCTTACTGCCGGCAACTATGATGTTTCGATGATTTAACTACAACTTTAGTTTGCTTCTAAATTCCCTTAGCTGCCATTTGATAAGCAATAAATGTCTAGGAAGCAATTATAAGTTAATAAAAATCGCGATGTGACTATAACGGCACTTTGACCTTGAGATGACTTTACAGTGAGGACTTGTATATGATTTTGCTATAGTTTTATTACAAATATTACAAGCTTAGAAAGTGACTATGATTTGGCTGTTATTTGACTATAATTTTAGTATGTTGAAAATACGAGTACTCAATAGCTTGCCCGCGACATGACTTTGTCTTTACTACGACATAATTATGACAAACTGTAACCTTCAAATGATCTTTCTACAATCTTACTTAGGGGACGACTTTCCATTTGGCTGTGATTGTATAATAAACATCTAATTCGAACATGACTTTTAAGTTAAGTTATATGATTTTGATTTGAATATTTAATTTAGCTATGAATAAAAAATGACGAGTCTTGCCTGCGACTTGATTTTGAGTTAACTACAGCTGACTTTTTCTCTGGCTAATTAATCAATATGAACATGAATGCAACTTGATCTTGCTTTGCTTGACCTTGCAATAATTATAAATAAATTCTTAGCTTGGATTTAAATTGACTTTAAACACTTCAATTTCAGTATGGCTCGGCAGAGATTTGACTATGAGTTGGAAATTGCTTAAATATAATCAAACTATATACTAATTATGGTTTGATAGTTTGACTATGACCTTAATTAAAAAACGAGCAAGAGTGCTATTTTCGGCTATGCCGAACCAAATATGTAAAGAGAGTTTAGTAAAGTAACTTCAATCAAAAATATTGAAGTGACAGAGAAATAAAAAATTAAAAAGAAGTTTACCTAAAAATGTCATCGGCCGTTAATGGGTTAAGTATTTTTTTAAAATTTTAGTATTTTTTAAAAAATCTCTTTGAAAGCTTTTAAATGATATTTTAAAAAATATGGGTCACAATCGTACTTTTCAGTGAATAGTTCAGTGGCCAATAACTTGGAAAATATTGGCGAGCGCCAATTGTTTTATTTTATATATTTTCTTATTTTTTAATTCTCTATCGCCCCATATATTTTTATTTTTGATTGGAGTTTATTCCAAATATGAAAAAATTAAAGGCAGGCGTGGTGTCTTGTCCGCTGCCTCGAAGCACATGGACCGATCTTGCTGATTTTCAATAGCAAAATTTTCGCAGCCATGTCGTATGGCGTATTTAAATTTTCTTTAGCCGACTTAGTGCCTTGGCAAAGTTGATTTCGTCCCGATCACAGACTGACAGACGGACATCGCTCAATCGACTTCGCTATACATAAGAAGTCAGAATATATATTATTTATGGGTTCGGAAAGGGATATTGTAGGAATTACAAACGAAATGACAAATTTAGTTATACCCTTTTTCCACTTCTTGTTAAAAAATTCAATTTGGAAGCAAATTCAAATATAGTCAATCATTTTTTATACCCTTCACCACAAAAAGTGGAAAAAGGTAAGCAGACTTCATTGGCTCAGATATCATAGCCAGTCTACACATCATTCAAGCTGGTACGTAAAATCCGAGTATCTTTGATTGAAGCAGCAAGACATGATATACATAATTGTAAAAAGGATAATATTAACGTTTTAATAAAATGCCAAAATTCTTAATTTGTTCGCAACTTAACAAAATTAGAAAAAGTTTTGAGAAAAAAAGTTAGTTTTATTCATAATGGGAATTCAACAAAAACAAGCTGTATAGTATTCTTGTCCACTTTTTGTGGTGAAGGGTATAATAATTTTGAATGTGATACTAAGTGATAATTTATTAAAATGGCCAGCCGTTGCTTTCAATACTCTATGACTTGATTAAAAAATGACTATAATTTAGATCAAATTATGTTTGTGTTATTTAATAGTAATTTGATTATAACTGTACATAAATATGACTACATCATATTTATAATCTAATTGTGATTACTTTCTTTCGCTTGGCTTTGATTTGGCAATTAGTTTAATTAAAGTTAAATAATTTACATTCACGTCTACTAATCACTAACTCTTCAGGAAACTTGTTAAAGATTTTAAAATAAACGGAACATTTTTGTCCAAGCAATTAAACTAAATCAGCATAATAAAGTGTAAAAAGTAAGAAACATAAATCAAAGTTTTAACAAAGCAACGATACCAAACGAATGCAGTCAAAATAAATATATGAAAATTTGTTATCTTCGAATTTCTAACTGTAGTATTAGACACTTTTACGGATTTCTCCTGTTTCTGTGATTAAATTATTTATATTTCTAAATCAGAAAGTTTTTTACTATTTTTTTGGTTTTCTAAAAGTCTTCGAGGTGAAAGGTGTATTTTCACAAGCCAACAGTGCGTAGAAGATTTGCCGACTTATTTACAAAAATTAGTTGTATGAAATTGAAAACAGTTCAGACCTGCTAATTAAATGTTTTGCTTCTTTTATTATTTTATATTGGTATTTTATGTCAAAATACACACACGCACACACATAAACAAAAAAAGAAACACAATGTGATTTCTGTTTAAATGAAGCTACAAATGTTGGAACACTCTAAATAAAAAATATTGTCAATTTTAAATTAAGAACTCATGTTCAGTCTTTTTATTTATTAGAAATCATTAATACCTTTTTTTCTTTTTAAAATACCAATAAAATAAAATATAAATAATCTGCCATAAAAATGAAATCATTTTTAGTTTTTTCAATTATTTAATAGCATTTATTAAAAACCATTATGATTCATAATCAGTAGATCGCCAACTGCCTAGACTGCTTATCAGTAAAATAAAATAAACAAACACTACAAAAATAACATCTGATTTATTGTTAATTATTGAATAAATATGAAAAGAAGGCGGCCGATTTAGAAATTAAGGTGAAAAAACCGCATTGAAAGAAACTGAATATCAATATTGATAAGAAATAATTGAAGACAACTTCAATTGATCATAATAAATTAGAATTAAAAAAGTAATTAGAAAGAATTACGTATAAAAGAAACTTACACTGATGTTTGAAAATATAGTTCCACTGAGCATAAACATGGCTCTAGGATCTTTATCCATAATGTTGTTAGGAGAAATGATAGGCCATAATAACAATAAACTCATGTAGGTAAAAAATGGCCATAAAGGACGTACGGCTTCTGTAAATTTACGCATTTTACCAGTGCGTTCAGCGTAAGAACTAAAATAAATAGAAATTTAATATAATTTTTCAATTTTATAGTTAAAAGAACTGCCAACAATACTCACTTGTATATATTTACAACCACCATGGGCATATTAGACATGGCACTTATGTGTAGCACAAATTCCAGTGCGTTACCCAATGATATACCAAAGGGTAAATCACGTTTCCAGAATTCAAAACCAAACCACCATGTTATCAGGTACATAGCTGTTGAGCCCCACATGCTCAAATCATAACCCCATGGCAAATACAATACGCCCGTATTATATTTTTCCCAATGGGATATATAGAAATTGAAGAAGACCATCAGGCACACGTAATACATACGCATAGGTTGCACCGAATACATAGGGGAGCGACCGAAAATACTATACAAACATGTGGGTATCAATACAGCTGTATACGAATCTAATCCATGATCAAACATTTCACCTAATGGCCCCGACAAACCAATTCGTCTCGCCTGTTTGCCATCGATGCCATCTAGTGTGTAGGCCAAAAATATGTTTGTGGCTGTGCATAACCATACCCATGAAGGTATCGGTGTTGTATTTTCCAGGCCTGAACTGGCATAAAAGTTCCAATCATAATATGAGAGCAAAAAGAAATTCATTGCTGTGCATAGAAAACCCAAAAAAGTCATAACGTTGGGTGCCAGCCATCGTGGAAAAAACTGAAAGAAAAAGAAAGAAAAATTTTTTTATTTCACTCATTTCAATTTTTAATGATTATCATTTTAAATTAAAAATAGCAATGTGAGTAAACCATTTCAAAAATTTTCTTAAATTTTTAAAATTATTTCGGTTTTATTTTTTGTAATAATAATTGATTTAAATCAAAAACACGAATAACTGGACTACGAAAAGTCTGTGCATTTTAACTAGACTTTGAACAGATTATGATTTGTCTATAACTAGAATTTGACAAGATTAGTAGAAGGCTATTTTTTAATTTTACACATCTCCAGCAACAAAAGTTGTTGCTGTCCATTAAAAATGTTGGCTTATGTCTTAGCTAAGAAAAAAAGTAGCTGACTAAGCGTATTTCATGTTGATATATTTGGCAATCAGGTGGCTTATAGACTACTTAGCATGTTTCTCAACAGTCATACTACTCTTAGATTACTTCTTTCATACTACTAATGGGTTACTACCATTAGTTTGGATCCGTGCTTATAGGGCCTACTTTGGTAATGAACGGACGGGCGTGTTAGCCAATATCCCTAAGGCGATGCCTGTCACAATTCTGCTTGAGAGTATAACAAGCAGTATCTGGGCATGTGTAGGGTTGCCACATTAATGTAAAACGCAGCAATTTATAAACTGAAATCAGAAGAATATTTCGAGGTTGTTGCTTGTTAAGCATGAATATCGATTTGGACTTCCAACTAATGCTCACCGTCACAGCTGTGAGAACAAAACAAAAAAGGAAGGAGTCGGTTTTCAAACTTCTCTGCAAATGGCCTATTTTATCTGTCACGAAATACTGAGTTCTGAAATGACCTGGCCTTGTTGATATTTCTAAGGCCGAGCTTGGCGATCTTTTAAGATTTTTCAAGGTTGCGGTGTTAATCTTAATAACGCCTTCACTGTAACGTTAAGCAAAAGAATCGCTGCTCGAAATCTAATGCACAGCACTTTCGAAAATGTAAACAGTAGTAGCAGCATAGACGAAACTGAAACATTGCAGTATAATCGACGCAAAAGAACCCAAATATAAATATTTGAAGCAATGGATAAGTAAATAGTTAATTTATATATCAATACAAAATTTTTGGTGTTTTCGATTCGAAATAGATGTAAATATATTTAAATTTTGAAAATTATGCATTTTTAATATCTCTTAATAAAATTAAAATATTATAAAACTGTAAACGAATCATTCTTTTTTGATTTTAATTCGTTACAAATTATCTAAATTTTGAATTACTTCTTTTCACAACAAAAAAGAATTGAATATAATTTTAATCAATTCAAACGAAATAGGCAGAAATGAATTACAATTCGTTTCCAATTCAAATGAATTTGTAAAAATAATTTCAATGCGTTTTTAATTCAAATGGACTTTCCAAAGTGAATTGCAATTCATTTCCAATTCATTTGAATTGAATTGATTTTGATTTAAGCTGCATGTTAAAATTAAAAGCATAAAAAAAGAAAAAAAGAGTTAATCGACTTGGCTACCTTTTTCTGTACCGACAGTAAAGACGCGATTATGTCCTTTAAAGGTCTGTTTACTACATTTGAACTTGTCACTGAAAACCGGAAATCCCTAAGCGGAATGGTAAAGGTCACCCTAAAATGGGTAAGGGGACATGGAACCAACTTGGGCCACCATGTTAATATTGAACTGGCAAAAAAGAGGACAACGCTTAAAGAGGCTGCCATTGACACCTTTTGTGACATACCCCACTTTCTGCTTGCGGACAGCATATTGACGCTGCTCTATATGATCTAGCTCAGGTCAGATGGTCTAACGAGTCGACATGTTTGAATGCTAGAACAATCTGGCCCTATTTGGATCGGGGCAAGGTGGCTGCACTACTGCAGTTACCGAGAATTTGATTACGCGACTTGGTGGCTGCGGTGGTGGCACTGTCGGTTTGGAGCCCGTGCCGGGATAGGGGACTCCCATTTATCGATTTCTGCAGAAGTTGTAAGGACGAGGAAGAGAAGGCGAGGGTGGAAAACTTTCTCTTTCTGTGCCCCGCACGATCAGACATTGTGACTCAGTCAGTGGAATGCAGGGTACGTATTTGTTCACCATGAATAGTACATTTTGTTCATTCTCTTATCAATTTCCATGAATGAAATTTCGTATTGCTTTTGTTTTTCCTCTGCACACAAAAAGATTCACACACACATAATTCATCTCCTTGAATGTTTGCTTTTTAAACTGCTGAGGCCTCTTTTTCCATGAATTATTTTTTGTTCAGCTGCTTTTTTTTCATCCTCCATGAAATGAACAAAAATTTGTTTCAAAATTTGAACACCACCATTCTTCTTCTTGTTTTCCCAATACATTAAACATTAAGTACGATTGCGTTCGTTTGTACATTTCGTACACTTCGTATGTTGTGCAGGCAAAGGTTTACAATTTAATAATCAAAACGAATAAATTTTCATGAGTACAAAAATATGATTTACAAAAACAGGTTTTCTTGATTTGAATTATAAAATAACTTAAAAACTAACACAAGTATTTTTAAAATAACTACGTCACTACATTAGGAGTCTGACATTGCTCGGGCATTTTCTAGGCTTTGTGTTTTCTGTCATGTAGTTGCACACGGCCTGTCAATGCCAGGTTTTTGTAGGGGCAGTGGCTACAAAAGCCATGACCTCAGTGGTGAGGTCATGGCTGGATAATTGTTTCTACGCATATCACATCACAGTACACACTGCAGAAGTGGTCTGAGGATGTGGTATATCATCTGACCCTGGCATCACTCCAAACAATGCATACATCCACCCAAGATGGTGCAATGCCTGATGTTTTTTGCCGGAATGCTAGCCAATCCCTGGGGTACATTGCACAAATGGTCCCAGGCATTGGTCTGCACGCAGAGACTGTCTCTTATCAAACCCGCGGACTAAAACTGGCTTCATTTGTAAGGTTAAAGTAGTTGTAGCAATGCCTAGAACCTGAATGACTAGTTAGTGGCTAAAGAAGACAAGTTCCGAACAGCTCCTCTCCGAAGCCCAGGCACGGGTTGGTTGTAATTTTAGTTGCCGATTCTGTTCTATGGAGCTCTTATATGATGGAAGGCATTATACAATGCAGCGAATGTCTCTATACTAGAGAAGGTGCTGCGCGGTATGGCGGTCTTAATGACCGGAGCCATTAGATCAACGCCCACAAATGCGCTTTTTGGTATGCTCATCTGGCTGCCCGTGGATCTTCTGGACAAAAGGGTGGCACTGAGAACTGCAGTTAGGTAGAACGTCATAGGTGCATGAAACCATAGATCACGGATGTAATTCCCCATCTTGTAGATTATTGTACTTCATAACCTTTCTTTACAGAAAGATTTCTCTTTGACCCGACTGAAGGACACTCTCGCCCATCTCGAGCACTCTGCGTGCATACGGATGGCTCCAAAAGAGGAACGAGAGTTGAAGGTGGAGTACATATTGAGGAATTTGGGACAATAATGTGTTTCAGACTCCCAAGTGACTGCAGTATTTTACAGGCGGAAATATCTGCTATTAAAAGAGCGCCGTGCTGGTAAAGGTACTATAACATATTTAATAGGGATATCTTTTTCTGAACCGACAGCAAAGCAGCCATTATATCCCTTAGAGGTTTGTTCACCACATTTAAACTTATCTCGGCATGCCGAAGGACATTCCTTAACGGGATGGCGGAAAGTTCAACAATTACCCTAAAATGGGTGAGTGGAAATGGGACCGACTTAGACAACCATGTTGCCGATGAACTAGCAAAGAAAGTAACAACGTTTGAAGAAGGTGCCATTGACACCTTTTGTGGCATACCCCTCTCTGCTTGCGGACAGCGTTTCGACGCTGCTCTCTACAATCTGGCCCAGGTCAGATGGTCTAAAGAGTCGACATGCTCGACAGCTAAAACAGTCTAGCCTTCTTTGGACTGAGGCAGGGCAGCTGCGCTACTACAGTTACCGAGGAGTCGATTCCGCGACTTGGTGGGCACTGCTTATTTTGGGCCCATGCACATACAATGATGTCTGTAGAAGTTGTCAGGACGAGGAGGAGGAGGAGACTGTGGAACACCTTCTCTGTATTTGCCCCGCGCTGGGGTACATACGGCTGAGATATCTCGGTCAGCGGTTCTACGGGTGCTTAACTGGTGTATCATCATTAATTCCAGGCAGGATCAGTTCCTTTTTGAGGTGCCGTGGGTGTGTACTGGCCCGCTGCCGGACACTGCGTCTTAGTCAATGGGATGAGCACAGTTTTTGGCCAGTTGGCCCTACCCAGCGGGATCCTTCTCAGATTTTATCACGAATCTTCTCTGGACCTTTCATACCCGCGGTTTCTTTCTTTCTCTCATCTTCCATTTCTTTTTCTATTTCTTGCCTTACTTTACTTTTCTATCTGTTTTCTTTTTCTCCTTTCCTTCTGACAGCAGGTAACACAACTAACTAATGAACCCAAGTGGGCTGTGGCAACACGGCTGCCTGCCAAACCTAATCTAAGGTCCAATATGAACCAGAAAATCGGTAAAGAAGTGGCTAAGTTTTGCGGGAACAAACATAAAAAAAGCAATATTCAACCGAATTAATAAGCTCCTTTTTTTAAATCGGAGGAGGTAAATTGGGCATTTTTATACAGATGAATTGAGTTCAATGTCATTTGAGAAAATAAATGTAGATCCTTAAATAGAAAGTAAAATAGGTTTCCTTTTATTTGCCAAAATCAGACCCAGCGAGGAATAACATCTTTTTCTTTATTTTTAACAAATTTAAAATATAAATTAATCCATAAAAGCGAATTCTATGTCTGATTTCAAAACTCGGATCTATACGGAACAAACAAAACAATTTAAAATAAAATTGAATGTAAAATTCTAAAACTGACCAATAGACTTTCATGAAATTTTGTCTTTGATTATTTGTTTCCACAAGCTTGACTTGATTAATAGGTGGCGCTGTTTTTGAAATCTTAAATGTTTTATTTTCGAAATTAAGTAAAATTTGTTTTAGCTCTGCTTTGAATAGAAATATTAAACACATTTTGTACTAAACTAAACTTTTTTTGGCCCCATTGTTTTGTTATAAAATTCTATTTAAAAATGTCAGCCATCCGTTTAAAACAAAAAGGCTCATGACAGTCGTTGTTATTACAACCAAAATGGCTTTCCTGTTCTGTTATTATAAAAATATTTATTGTTATTTAGCCTTTAAGGGGCAAACGATATTTCTTTTGAGTGATTCGAAACACAAATGACCTGTTTTACATACGAATATTTATTTTTTGTGATTTTTTTTATTGAATTTCTTGGCGCATTTACCTTGACAGTCCAATTCCAAAAGGGGTGCATTACATACACACTTAATGGTGAGGTATCGCGTGCACTGTACTGTAAATAAACAAAAATAAGGACAAAAGCAAATCAATTAAAACCATTTTTTTAAATAAAGTAAGAGAAAATTAAAACGAAGCATATGCATCCACAAACATACACACATATATTTGTATGCACGTACTCGTATAACATATGTATGTAAATGGACATTTAAATAGCTTAAATTAAATTAGATTAGATATGTAGATTGTCATTCCAAAGCTTTTTGCATAAAGACTAAAAAAATCTAGTTTTACTTTTATTAAATTTAGTTTTTTATTTATAATTGTATTCAGCCTTTAAAAATAAAATTACCAGGCAGCGAGGCGCATATAAGGGGTTAGTTTTGCAGTAATAATTAAACTCGCTTTACCTTTAATAAAACGGACATGTTGATATTACTATGGGTAAAGTTGAAAAATATTTCTGAAATAGAGAAATGAATTTCAATGGAAATGAAATTGAGTTTTTATTTAAAGTTTTGATAAATATATTCCAAAATTTTTAAATTGGAAGCTTTTTGTATGGCTTTTAGAAAAAAGATAAGTGCACAAGGATAAATCTAAAATTTAATAACAAAGAGTAGCTCTAATACGGCGCCTTCCTTTTAGTAAATTTGTCATATTTTACAAGTGGCAATAAACTCTGCAAAGGTACCCTTCAGAAGAATAGAACAAATATTAATTAGGAAATTTTCTTTTTTGGGAAAAGATTGATTGTGAACCAAAAATGAAATAACTTGAGAATTAGTAACAATAAGAACATTTTACATTTTCAAAACTAACAAGTAAGAGTGCTTTATTTGGCTTTTCCAAATCTTATATACCCTTCACCATTTATGTAAATCTAGTTTAGTGAAATAACTCCAATAAAAAAAAAACAAATATAAAGGTGACAGGAAATTAAGAAAAATTTACATAAAAATGTCATCAGCTCTTAATGGGTTATGCATTTTTTAAAAAGCACAATCGTACTTTTTTGTGAAAAGTTCAGAAGCCCGTAACTCAGAAAATATGGGCGAGTGAAAATTGTTTCAGTTGATGTTGTTTTTTTATTTACCGCCCCATACATTTGTTTTTTTTTTATTTTTTTTTTTTTTTTTTGATTTAGGTTACTTCATTGTTCCAAATGATGGAAGCAGGCAGGCGTGGTGTTTTGCCCGCTGTCTCGAAGGACATGGACCGAACCTGCTGATTTTCAATAGAAAAATTCTTGAAACTATGTCTGATCAATTGGGGTATTTAAATTTTCTCTAGCTCAGCTAATGCCTTGGTAAAACTAATTTCAACATTAACACGGATGGACAGCAGGGGTGCCAGATAATTTTGATAAGAAATCGGCATATTTGTACAAAAAAATTGGCACTATCGTCAATTTAGTTTTAAGAAATCGGCAGAAAATCGGCAAATTAAAAATACCCATTTTAAATACCAATAAAATTACTTTTATTACTAAGAAATAAAAAAGAGCAATTTAGTATTTACTGCGACTGCGACATTTGTTATAAGTAAAAATATTTTTTTTTGCATTTCTATTAAAACATCACGTTCATTTGGTAGAAACGAATGACTAGAAACCAAAAATTTTCCATGTATTTCTTTATTATTATTTGACGATTTTTAATAACTTATGAACTTAATTTTTAAAACTTCATAGCTTAAAGCATTTTCATTCAATTAAAATCATATTATATAATTTAGTATGAAGGAATTGATTAGCTCATTGTTTTTATTTTGACTAACATCACTTTTATATTAGGGAAGCAATTTTTCAGGAAACTACATTCTTATTAACGGTCTTTTTCAATCAGAGTCTAACAAACAAATCGGCATTTTTAGAGCAAAAATCGGCAAATCGGCACTTAGGTAATTTTGATGCTGAAAATCAGCAAAATGCCGATAAATCGGCAAATCTGGCAGGCCTGATGGATAGACAGACATCTCTCAATCGACTTCGTTATGAATAACGACTAATATACCATGGGTGTGAAGATAGCTTCGTCAATTAGCTTTGTTTTTGACAACCCTGTTATAGTTTACATACCTCTCACTCAAAAAATGTTAAATTAACAGAATTGAATTATTCTTAACATTTTCTTGTGAAAATTAAAAAAATTATATAAAAAGTGCGTAAATTTATTAAAAATTTGATTTTTTTCATTTATATTAAAACATAAAAATTAAAAATATAAAAATTTCTATAATCAGCTCAAAGAACTCGTGCTTTTTTTTCCTTTCTTAATAGGTACAGGCATTTCTCAAATTCCTAAAAATGGGTCAAAAATGATAAGGTGCGGCTTAGCGGACTACTGGGGACGAAAGCCAAGGCATTGCATTTTTTGCTACTTAAGGAATAAAAATAAAGTTTTAAAGAAAAAATAGTTTTATTCACAATGGGAATTCAACAAAAACAAGCTGTTTATTGTTATTTTCCGCCTCAAAGACCGACACCGTCTACGCTTTCTAAAGATTTTTTAGGAGGTCCGTAACTCAAAAACAAGGATTTTCCCGAAAATTATCGAGTTATATTTTTTTGCCCAAAATTACATTTTACCAGCCCTAGTTAAATTTTTTGTGAAATATTCCGAATAACTTAATGTGTTTAGTTATGTCTATGTGACGAATATAGTCTTTTTTTCTTTTCGTGACTTTTTTTTCCTTTTTTCCTATTTCATTAAATATGCCTTCAAATTACCTTTCCAATAATACCGTATATTGAAAAGACTTTACTCTTTACTCAGTAAAAAAATAAATCGCTACGTCATTATTGATGCAATATATACGGTACTGCATTGATATCTTTTCTAGTACTAAGAAAATATAAATTAGTTTTTAATAGAATTATTTGTTATGTTTTTAAGTTGAAAACAAGGAATCATGTATCTTAGTAGACACATTATTTTCTTGGCTTGTCTTTTGAAAATTTTGTTAGTATGATACTCTTATAATGTTTTTTTTATAAAACAATTAAAAATGGTTATCCTTTCTATGTTGTAGATAATTTTAAATTTTCTCATTCTCTTAGAAATCCTCAAATTATTTTTCCCATTAGACATTTAAATAATTTCAAAAAGTCATTTCAGATTCGGGTGTCGAGAATCCGGAATATCTTGCCAAGAAAGTTGAGAAAACTTTGTTATTCCCTGTCTACATTTAAATTCGAAATAGTGGAGCATGCTAAATACCATGTACTTGAAATATTGTGAAATATGTGGCCTTTTTTAATATTTTTTATGTTTTCTTAATCAAATATCTTGCAAATTTTATTTATTGCATTCATTTGTATTTTTGTTATATTACAAATTAATTTATAATTTTGTTTCTAATTAAATGAATTTATAAGTCTAAGCTTTTCTTTAATTATGGTTATTTTACAGTACTTTTTTCTATTGTTAGTAGTTTTTATTAACTATGTAAGGCCCTTTGGGTTCAGTTATGTAATTAAAGATTTAATCAAATAAAATAAAAATAAAATACCCATATTCTCCCATTTCGCCACCAAGTACCCGATTTAGGTATGCGATGTTATATTAAAAAACTTCAAAGGTCCGTAGCTCAAAAACTAAGGGTTGCCGGCTTATTTTTCACTCAATAATTTTTGATTAAAATTGCATTTTATACCCAATAGGCAGCTTTTTTGTTTTTGAAGCGGTGCCCGTAAACTGGGTTTAGCCCATTTCTTTTATTAAAGATCGTCCAATATCAAAGCAGGTTTTTCACATTCAAGACTCTTCGCAGTAGTAATTATCAGGCATGTTCTAAATTCAACACGAAATTTCCACTATACATTTTGCAAAGCACTATTGCTATAAAATTATATTTTACAAAAACAATTTTTTGAAATATGAAAAGTGAAAATTTCGTGTGTAATTCAGTACATAACTGTATAACAAACTTTTTTTATTTTTTTATTTTGAAA
Source organism: Cistogaster globosa (assembly GCA_937654795.1). NCBI lineage: Eukaryota > Metazoa > Arthropoda > Insecta > Diptera > Tachinidae > Cistogaster > Cistogaster globosa. Next base: position 8,170,897 of record OW569404.1, read on the forward strand.
AAAATTGTTGATACCTGGTCACACTAATTTTAAAAACTTTCCGGATGCGAATATTTTAAGTAGAATTTTATATTTAAATTTACCTTATAATTATCAAATCCATTGAGATGTTCCTGGGTTAAATATTTATAATTTAGCAGCTGCTGTACCAAAGACATGATAAAAACGATGATTTAATAACAAAACACAATAGATTTTAAATTAGTGACGTTCCTTGTTGCTCTAATTAATAATTTAGAGGGTGATATACATTGATGCCGGAAGATTATTATTATTGATAAGTTTATTGGTATCTGCCAGCAAATAAAAAATGCGTAAGCAGACGCAGAAACGTTTATTTAAGAAATAGCAAACGAAGATATACTTTCGGAACTCAGCCACTTAGAGAGGGTATTTTTTTATTTTTTATGTATCAAAGTAATAACGAGGAGATATATGTATTAAGTGTTATGAATTAAACAAAATAAACATAATTTATTATATCAGCTACTTTTTTCACACACTTAACTAAACAAACACAGCAGCGGAGGCAGCAGCAACAGCGGCGTTCGCACATAAAGAGACAACAACGACAATTTATTTAGAACTCTCCGTCACACGCCTTTGAAGAAAACAAAACTTCAGTGAGCCACAGCCAAAAGAGGAAAAATTAAACACTTTTACGTGACTGGCTAGCCGGAAATAACAAGATTCACAAACAATTTTTTACATTTTTATTTAGATTTTATATTAAAATCATGCACTTGTAATTAATTAATTTTCTAAATGTACATAAAATTTATTGATTTATTCACTATCCTTTTGATGTTATTCTTGGTACGGTTAATTAACGCATTCTTTAAATATTTCCTTTTGTAAGTTGTATCACTAAATAAAAATAAAATTGCTTTATTATACTATTCCTATTCTAATTTAATTTATTCTTAATTTAATAAAATATATTTTCATCTGCTTAGCGCCGCGTTGTCACGAATTCTTCTTGCTGTTTGTCTGCTTGCGCTGTTGTGTACTACGCCAATCTTACATGTGTTTTGGGATTTATTGCTCTCGTTCTTTTTGTTTATTTGCTTTTGTATCAAGTGTTGCCGTTCTCTTGAAAAAAACGTTAAATATTTACTACTACAGTAAACCTCAGATATAAAGTATTTTGTTATTTTAGAAATATATAGCCGATAACAGAGAAACTTTCCCTTTGTTTTGAAATCGAGCCAGATACTATTTATTCCCTTTAAAAAGCTAGTTTTTTCGGTTGAACCCTGAAGTTCTATAGGTTAAATTGCCTTTATATTATTTTAAGAATTAAAACGATTTTTAGTAGAGCCCACATTGGCTCGGTTAAATAAATAAATAAAACTTTAGATTAATTTTTGTCAGTTCCTATAATTTTTGTAAGGTAAGAATTATTTGCAGTAAAAGATTGATATATTTCTGTAAACATAAAAAATATTTCAAACTTAGAAAACTCTTTTAATTAGTTATAAAACGACTAATTTCACTGTTTACCAGTGATGATATCTTTCTTTGCAGATGGATGTAGGTCAAGTATGTCTAAGTCATAAAAGCGTTTCTTTTGGATATAGAAAACTTCTAACTGGTCATGGTACTTCTTGGATATTCCTGGTCGGTGTGCGATATGACAAGAAGTTTTAATATAAACCTTTTTGTTATATTTTGCTTATTGACATTTGCGGCGTAGTGATACCGTTAATAACCACATTTTCCCTAATTTTTTTTTTATTTATTGCTAAAAAAACGAACTTAAAGTTTAGTTCAGTTAATGTAGAAATGCTCAGTGGCAACACTCCTGCGCGGCATTATCCATGGAATGTATTATGGCAAGGCTGTAATTTTCTATTAAATCTTTTATATATTCACAATGATGTTATCATATTGTGAATTAAATACAACTGTTAATTTTTAAATTGATATAGTGAACAGTTTTCATTTTAAAATTACTTGTGTTGCTTTAAAGGCTCCTCTTAGCATTTTCTTTAAGTCTTTTAAAAATCTGTTTTAGCATTTCCTTTAAAAATAAAAAAATTGAATTTATTTTAAATTTGTTGCATTTTATTTTTTGTTAAATTTATATTTTAAATCTACAATTATATTGTATTCAATTATTTTTATATTAAATTTTTTTTAAATAATTTTCTAATATTTTGGATGGGCTTCTAGTTGTGGACGTTTAACTATAAATTTTTTTTAGAAGAAATTAAAAAAATCTTAAAACAATTTCAACAAAGTTCAACATATTGCACATAAATTTGATTTAACGCAAATAAGTTTTAATATAAAATAATAGTTAGTGTTTCTTAAAATTTATTTTAACCAATCAGAATTTTCATGTTTTAATTGCAACAAAAAAGAAATCGAGAATATTTCTAAAATTCTGACACAGCTTGTAAAAATAACACAGTAAATAATTAACAAAATAAATTAAAAAACAAGTTAACTTATCTTAAAATTTGTTCATTAAAATAATATCATGTTTTGATTTAAATTAGGAACAGAGTTCTCGTTGTTTGATATATGTAACGGACTTTAATCAGTAAAACTGAAAGAAATTTTAGTTTTCATTTCAAATTGTCAAAAAATTAAACTAAATGGGTCTTCTTATGATTCTGTATCATAAAAAATAATTAACAAAAAATATTTAAGTAATAAAAATAATATGCTTTTAAAAAATTTATATGTATATAAATGTATAAAACTTAATTGTATAGAGATTTTCAATTTTAGCTTTTTGTTGCTGTTTTTTTTTTTAGAGTTATTTAACTTTTTTGTTCTTGCGACATTTTCTGTTGTTTTGCATGTAATAATTTAAGCTCAAAAAGTTATGCAAAATACTTAATTTAGTGTAGTTTCAGTTTTAAGACATTTTTATGCAAAATGTACTTATCATGTCCCTAAATAACGAAGAGCTAATTAATAAACATTTTTATTTTTGGTGACATAAAAAATTTTTAAAGTTGTTTGTTTTCGATTTATGTATATTTTCCTTTGTTAGTGAAGAAGGCAAAAATGGGTTATTTGTTCAATAAAATATCACTTTAAGAGGATTTTTTTGGACGTCTTCTCGAATTTCCTGGACAACCAGAAGCGCTTAATAAGTGTAGTTTCCAGCCTCCATCTAATGGCAAATGGACGTCATCATGACACAACGGACATCGTGCAGCACCAGTTTTGAGTTCTAGAATAAAAAAAAAATGAAAACTAAAAAGTGTTTAGTTTTCTTTAATTGATGTTATTTTAAATACCTCTACAATAGTCTTCCATTTGATGAAGATCATAAAGTTGCTTATGTACAGACTCAGTACATCTTTCACACATTACATAGTTGTCTTTAGCTTCACATTCCTCTATAAAATAATAATAAAATGTTATTTAAAAAAATGTTATTAAAAGTTATAAGACAACTAAGTTAAAAGTGGGTTGATTTATTGTTACACAAAGAAGTTATTATTATCTTTTGCAACCCGAGTGGATCTTTCGTACATTCCTTAAGAGGAGTTTTAACCCAAATATAAAATCAATCATCTTCAATCATCTTTCAGCTTCGAAGTAATTTCATTTTTTGATACCTCATAACATTTTATAAAAAAAAGTTTTTTTTTTTTTAAAAGCTTTATTTTAAAACGCGCTTTTGTAAAAAAAATTTGTTTGCATTAATAAAAAAAACTCTTACTTACTTGTCAAATGATAGTTTAAAGCCGCCACCTCAAGCACTTGACTGCATTGAGGGCACTTTGTAAGGAATGGGCAAGATTTCCAATAGTGGCGATCTAGTTGAGCATGGTCACCACTTTTCGAGTGCCAATCACAAAATGGACAACGTCTATAACAGAAAAAAATTCAAAATTTAAGCACAAATATAAAAATATAAATATAAACTCACATTAAATCGGCTGCCTCTTCAAATGATTCGGAATTTGAGTTCGAATTTTTTCTAGAGCTACTGGCCGATGCCATTGAACGTTTTAATTGTTCATTATACTGTTGCTTGCCATTACATTTAGTTAAGTCTTTGCCTGATTTCAAATAGCCATTACTTGAACCTGAACTTCCTCCCTGAGCTATTGTTTGACCACTTTTACTTTTTAAAATACGTGTTTCAGAACGTCTCATTGGACTGGACTGTGAATCGGGGGATTTGCAACCAAAACTGTAGGGACTGGCACGACTATCTGAGCTACCACTTGCTCCACCCACACTATTGCCACCACCCAGTTGTAAATGCTCTACAGCACTGCGGTTTGAGGGTGGTGATTGTGGGTCACTGGAACTAAGACCACCTGCATATTTGTTAGCCTCCAGCATCTCAGCCTTACGTTCCAAATCCAATTTATCGAATTCCGTAAATAACTGACGATACAATAAATTGCGTCGTGTTATATCATCATCGGGCGGTAGCTGTTTACGCACAAGACGAGGATTTACTTTGTACACAAGTAAAAGTATCCTCTCGGCTACTTTACGCACCGGCTCCGCAGGATGATGTATGCCCGAACAGCCACATTCTGAAAGAGCTCTACACGTTAGACCGCTATGTTTATCTGTACTAATGCCTTGACTTAACACCAGTTGTTCCAACATTTGCATGCGACTTAAGGCCAAACGAGGATGTGTGCCAGAACTAACAGTTCTTGATAAGGCTGGGGCAACTAGATGTTGTTCTTGAACCTCGGGACAAGAGGCTATACTTAATATAGTATGCTGAGCCAAAGTGTGTATGCGAGCCGATGGGTCACCCGATTTAGCCAACAGTTCGGGCAATAAACGATCTACACACCGAGCTACTTCACTTTGAGACACCCTACCCGGAACATATTCTAAAAATAATACTCGCACTGTTTCTGTGGCCTGATTGAATACTGAATACACAGCATCACGTACTGATCGATGGAGCAGGAAAGCGGCGCTACGTGCTACTTTGTTGGGACCAGCTGTATTTTCACTGTTTGAATTGTTGGCATTTGAAGGGGTTTCTGTTTCATGTCCCTTAAGAAAATTGCGCAAGCGTACCAGACCATCTTCACGATCTTGAAATTGACGAGAGTAGAATTGCTCAACCTGTAGGAAGAAAGTTATTTTATTTGAATTCTTTCAACAAAGTTTTCAATATAGTAAATGACATATTTTATTCTTTTATTAGATTTAAATTATTTTATAAAAGAAATTTAATAATTGGAAAAATTGATAATTAAAGGAATCTGTTAGTTTGCTTTAATTTTTTTTTTTAAATATAAGTTTCTCCTCGGTTCCACTTTGTATCCATCTACTGTCTGTATATTTACTGCATGGAGAAAAATTGACGTTCTGAATTTGTTTTCCAAATCCACTGTGGATAAAGTTATATAACCATATATTCCTGCAAAACGTGAAGCTCCACTCTCGTATGTGTAATGCAGGGAACCAAAATTAACTCTAGCAAGAGATGTGGTGACTATTGAAAAAGGCAAAAGTTAAAGGATTTAATAAATTTTCCCCAGAAAGGGCTGAGATATTAATTTCTGCAATGGAAAAAATATCCATCGTATAAGAGAAATCACAGTGTGAAGAGGGAAAGTGAAAAATGCTGTGTCGTAGCTTTCTCAAGAACTGAAACAAGAATTAAAATGGGTTATAGCATGGTTGGAGCTACGGCCTAAAAACAGTCACTGGTTGGTAGGGGACAACACGAATTCCTTGAAATTCGTGCGAGAAATCAGTAAAAATAGTCAACTATTGATGGGAAAGCATATGCCGCCTCAATAGGTGACCGCGTCCCAGGCTGTTTGTGACCTAACAACTTGTCCAGCTTGATCTCTTGTGTAAAATTTCGCTTGGCTGGCTAACCTCCGAAAATATTTGTAAATATAAGAATTCATTATAAATTTATGCATAATTAATACTGAATTATAACGTCAAACAAACCTCAGTGTTTGTTTTTTGGAATATTTTATATATGACTTGATATACCTCGGCTAGAGCGAAAACATGTCGTTACAAATGTATTCAAGATGTATGTACGTGTGGATACTTCCCACGATGCGCTTTAAGTTTTCACATAAATCTTATTAAAAAAACTTGATGGAAAAATAGCAATAACAATCGAAAAAGCTAATGGTCTTTTAATTTATTACGAATTAAAGTTTTAAGTTCTTTTTTAATATTAAAAGTTAAAATAAATTATGTCCACATGCACATGTTTAACCATAAATAAAATATTTAAAACTTACCATATCATTGCCAAACACAAGTATCGGTAATGCAGCTTGACGACGTTCACGATCATTTAAACGTGAACGACCACGATTGGGATCAGAATCCAGTAAAGCAGTACCTTGACACTCTCTTAAAAATTCATTAGTATTCGAACTGCATCAGTGAAAGTATTTTATAGCATAACATCAATAGACATCAAAATGAAATTTTTATATGAATACAAATATATTTTTTTATAATTACAGGATGAAAAGAGTATTAGGAGTAGAGGGAGAACAAATATGATGTATTTTCAAATAAATAGAAGTTTCTAGTTAAACTAAATTCTATAAATTAAATGTTAATATGAAAAAGTTATAAGAAATATTTAAATGTGTTATTCTATTACTTAAGTACATAATGATTAGTATGATTTCCTGTTCCTCTAGAGTAGAAAATAAACATGCGGTAAAAAATTTACATTTACATCAGTGTGTTTACTATATGACATCAAAAAATTTAAGGGAATATTCTATATTCTTAAATTTTGTAGACCACTAAGACTAAAGGATTATTATCAAGAAAACACATCTATATATATTAAGACTTAAAGTTTAAACTATTTCAAGACTACTTACTGTCTTAAGGTCGGTATAGCACGATCTTCATACTCTTCGTAGGAATTACGTGGAGCACTTTTGTTACGCCTTCTCAGAGAGCCCTGATGACTTGACATTGGTGAACTATGACGACTGGGACTGCGTCTCATATTCATTTTAGGTGACATGGGTATTTCATCGTGAGATTTACGTAAGCTGGCAGCAGACAGTGTTGATATATTATCACTTATGCTATTGCTATGATTATGATGTGATAGGTTGCCTACTCCGCCAGTGGAACTATTACCATCTGTAGACGATTTATCGTCTTGAACACTTTTCGGACTCATAGTAGCAGCCAAGTGAGCTTCTGCCAAGGCTTGAGCAACATCTTGTAAGCTGGGAGCTACTGGTAGTGTGGGTTTGGAGGCATAAACCTCACAAGCCATATCATTAGAGGCTAAGGATTCGCCATTTTTCTCTAACAAGTCCTCGACAAGCAAATGCTTAAATACGGAAGATTTGTACATTTCTATTTGCTCTTTTCTCAATTTGGCTGTAGTAAAATCTTCTTGCTGCACTGCCTGACGTTTGGCCAAGGCATAACGTCCTAGTCGCTCACCTGCTGTGCGTAAAGCACTCATGCACAATTTAAGCTTGCGGGCGTATTCAAAACGTTCTGCAGTCACCGCCTTCAATTTTCGATCTTCCATTACTCTAATAATATCTGCTATAGATTCTTCCACATACATAGAAAATAATAAATCATCACACATGGAAGCTAGAACTGATTCTCCGCAGTCTTGCTGTTGTTCTTGTGCTGTAGCCGAACTACCACCATCCTCTTCGTTTTCTTTATTTGCCACCGTTGCAGCATCCAACTCTTCGCCCAGGACATTAACCGCTATTAAAGCTATTTGTTTATCCGAATTAAACTCATTGTCATGAGGACCACTTAATCTCAATTTCAGATGTGTACCTTTGCGAGGATTAACGCAGACACTTTGCAATTCACGAGACTTGTAGTTGGTTGCTGCGTTATCTGATAAGGCCACGAAACCCAGAAAATCAAAACATTGTGAGGAGGGTGTACTGGGTATACTTTTAGGAGAATAATGCAGCCAGAGTTCAACTTTTTCCGCTTTAAAAAAGGTAAGTTTTGTCATTCGTTATATAATTCTTTAATATTTTAAACTTACGTATTAAGTACTGGTGGGCTAATAATTGTATACGACATATTTTGGCTGGCTTGTGAAAACGCAATACAATATCATGTGGTGTTATAGTACTACCAATCGCACTACGCCATCCATGAACCGTAGGACCATGTGTATTTAGTTCACTAGCTGGAAAGTTAGGGTCCTCATCTGAATGTAAAGAAAACAAAAAGAATACGTTTAATTATTTTATATTCAATAGAATTTTTTTAAAAAGTCACAAAAAAGGTGTTTTAGGAAAAATTATTTATCATTATTTTTTTTTTTTTTTTAATTTAAGGAATCTCTAGTTAAATTTAAAATTATTTTTTTCAGTGTATGAAACATCTCACTAAAGTATATCATACACATCACAACATGTAAGGTTGCCAGATTAAACGATTAAAATTTATGTTATTGATATCTTTCACATAATCCACGGAACCAAAAATGCTTTTGCGACTTATTTAAGCAATACAGAACTAATTCGGAGACATTAAGTTTTTTTCTGTATATTCAATTAAGATTCCAAACAATTTTTAAAACTTTCCGTAGATATTAATACATGTATTATAAAAAATATTTTATTATTTTTAACTCTGACTCCATTTTATGACTGATATTAAACTGAAAAATTTTACTTTTAAGATAGTAAAACTGCATTAACAAGTTTTTGACGATTTTTTAAAAATTCCTTAACGAACTCACGATTTATTCTAGTAATAAAAATATTTTATTATTTTTAACTCTGACTCCATTTTATGACTGATATTAAACTGAAAACTTTTACTTTTAAAATAGTAAAACTGCATTAACAAGTTTTTGACGATTTTTGAAAAATTCCTTAACGAACTCACGATTTAAGCTTAAATTAGACGTGCCATACCATAAAGCCATAGCCGTAACCATGGCCATAACCATAATCATATTTGCTGCCAGCGAATAGTGGTGCCATAGCCATTAGCAACTCGTATTTGTTTTGCCGTTTGTTAAGGAAGCAGCATAATGAAAATATCCATTAAAACTCGCCAACATAATGCAGCGAACATGAAAAAAAAGGACAAAATAAAAAAAGCAGACAGTTAATACCTAAATTCAATTGTCTACTATAAATGGTTATGGTAAAAATCAAAATTTAATTTATATCTATGGTTACGGTTATGACTATGGCATTATGGCATGTCACCAATAATCAAATATAGTGTTTCCCATAAGGTTGGTTTAAACAGCTGTTTTATATGGTTATGGTTATGGCACGTCTAATTGAACCTTTATTCTAGCAGTAATGTTTGTATAAAGTTTGTTTTCTTCTCTTTCTCCCTCTTTCACATCTTTACAAATGCTTACACACTTCATTTGGTCAATGACAGCATGTCAAAATAATTTAATACAAAAAATACAGAGAAAACAAACCAAGGCGCATCAAACAGGTGACTGCATCCGAACATATGTTCATCATATGTTTTAGCTTTTGCGTGTATTTTGTTTTTGTAAAAACTAATTCGAGCTGTCAAAAACGTCTAGTAATGTGTGTATGTATTTGTGAAAAATAAGAAAGCCACTAAAAATATATTAGAATACATACACACATATTGCCAGACGTTTTTGACAGCTCGAATTAGTTTTAACAAAAACAAAATACACGTAAAAGTTATTGCATTCACCTGGTATTATTGCGCCATGAAACAAACCAAACAATAAAATGCATATAAACACAAAACCAGTGATGCCGTTTGATTTCATTTTTTTAAATTCTTAATGGCTCACGTACCATGTGTAATTGTTATATACCTATTTGGTTAAATTTTCGTAACTTTTGGTATAGACACGAAATAAGTTATATTACTGAATAAAATTTATTATTTCTCTAATAGCCATTTTTCTTAACGTTTTAATTCGATGTTAATAAAACAAAGTTACACATTTGCAAATGCAATCATAGTCCGACTTGAACAATAGTGCGGAAAACTAAGTATTCTGTTAAAACTTACGAAAACTTTTAACAATTTTAATAATTATGATTTGAAAAATTTGACAGCCAGCTATTGGTACCAATATCTTGGTTTAGAAAAAATTTGTGTATTTATTGCCTTGAAGAAATGTCGGATTATATATATGTGTGTGTGTAATACCAAATAGTATCAGTAATTTCATGAAGAATTTTTAAGCAAATTTTACTCAAATTTGAAAGCTAAATTTCTCAAAGAAAAATGTTAAGCGGATTTATTAAAAAATTCTGACTCTAACTAATTTAATTGAATGGGAGACCGTGAATTTTAAAATTTAATTTTCATATGAATTCTTTGTGGCATACAGTTAGAACATGTGGTTACTACAGCCAAAATGAACTTTCATATAATCGTCTTGTTACACAATTTTATAACTGAGATAAGTACCAACAAATTAACTTAACACTTTTTTTTAATTTTTATAAGGTAAAACTAGTTGAAAGTTTTTTTAACGTAAAATTCTAGATTTTTTCTTTCATATTCATTTTTCCAAAAGAGGACCTCTTGATACGAACTTTTATTTCTTTTAATTTACAAGAAGGCAATAGACGTTGGAAGCAATATCTGCAGAACAAGGTGGACAATTCAGAATTTAAATATTGTATTTTGGTCCTAATCTCCCTACAAATATATTTTCGAGCATTAGATTAGTCAATAATTACTCCGTTTTGTAAAAATTTCTTACAAAATTAAAAAAGAAATGTTTTTATAGATATTTCTCAAGAAGTCGTCTGTTTTAACCGCTATTGTGGAAAAATAAGTAATATTCATATGGCAACTCTAATCAGATATTTCTCTCACTACTTGCAAAGAGCATATTACTCATGTGTGTGTGGATGTAGTATAAATTAATTCATATTTCAGCATTTTTTAGATCTTAAACAAAATTTGTTGGTTCACAATACAGATAGATTATTCTTGTTTTAGTTGGTTTTGAGTTTTTAAATTAAAAGGTTTTGCCGGTTATGGAGTCTTAAATTTTTAATAAGATTAAAGAAAAATTAAAACTGTTACTATGACAACAACTTCCACAAAGTCTGCCACACAAACTAAACCAAAAATGACATTTTTGATAAAAGTTCAACGTTTATTAAACACTATTAACCATGTTTTTATATTAATTATTGGTATCTACATAAGTTTATTGGTTCGAAGTCTTGACTACCAGGATACTGCCTTGCATATGTTTATGGGTGTTATTGGGGTAAGTAAAATAGAAAAGAGATATATTTTGTCTTTAACACAGGGATGGTAAACGAAGGTAGTTTTTTATATTATACCAACCGGCTTCTTAAATTGTACTTTTTCCACACTAAATACCTGGTGTGAAAAATATTTTATTTATTTTAATTTTATCATTAGTTAAACTGATTCTAATATTTTATTTAAATTAAGTTTATCCAAGTAAACAATTTTTAGTAGGCCTAAGTTCGTATTTTCAATTAAAACTTTTTTATAATATTTTTTATTTTAGTTAAAATAATTGATTTTTTACACACATTTTTTATTTATTTTTTTGTTATAGCAGACTTCGATTATGTTATGTATGATTTTTCTCAGCAAATTTTTTTTTTTTTGCCAAAGGAGTAAACAGTGATAAAAAGCAGAAAGTTGATAAAAATAGTTTTTGGTTTAACATTCTTAATTGAAATCCTAATAAAACTGTTTTCTTATCAACGAAAAAACAAATTTAAAAATTAAAAAGTGCACAATTAAATCGACTTTATTGAATTGTAAACTTATATCAAATATTAATGGCCAGTTTTCGACTTCATATTTAAATACGCATTTATATAGTTCATTTGCATTTAAATTTAAGTTGTATTTAAATGCAGTTTGAGTTTTTCAGCCATAACTGTCAATAGTTAATGAAAAGCAACTGCTAACAAGCCTAAGGAAATTTTCTTAAAAATATTTAAGCTACATATATAAAAAAATTTCTGCGATACTCGTGTCATCATCACATAAACTTATTTATTTATTAAACATTTTAATAAACAAAAACTTTAACAAATGAATGTGAAACATAAAGTTTTTTATCAATGGCTAAAATGTTTGTTTACTATATGTTTAAACTGTATTATTTAAATGGACTTTAAATGCACAAGATTGGTCATTTAAGTTGCATTTAAATATGTCATGAAAAACTAAATTTCGTATTTTAGTAGAACTTAGAGATAAATCACATTTAAATATAAAGTAAAAAAACTGGTCCTAAGTTTAAGAGCATTGTGAGCTACAAAAATGATCTAAATTTTGTTACATTATCTACATTTTTTTGTATTGTTTATGTGTACTATAAAAAATATCTTATCGCTTAAAACGTTGCTGCTAAAATAACAAATTTTATTAGCATATTACTATTCATTTTATCTTAATAATTCACGATCTGTTATTAGGGAAATTGTATAACATAATTTGTAAGTAGCTCAATACGAACCCTTTTAATTTTTCGTTTCGGAATGTATTTATCCCAAAAAAATACAGAATTGCCAGTTTTACCATCCCTGAGAGAACACATTTAGTTTTTTATAAATTTTTATGTTTCATGTATGGTAGCCAGATTGTTTTTTTACTCAATGTTCGGAAATCTCCGTTGCAAGTACCGTGCAACTTCGACAATTCGACAATAATTTTAGGGTCGGTCGGATTAACGAGGTGTCCGGATTATAGTAGGTGAAAATATTGAAATAATCTAAGTGAATTAAACTGTATGTACATATATGCATTGTACTAAAATTTATTAAAAAAACAAATTATTAAATAAAATTATCATATTATTAAATAATTTAATATGATAATAATAATAAGTAATCTAAGTAAATTAAATACATATGTACATACTTATGTACTGTGCTGACTAATAGACTAAAACAATAGAAAGCGAACTGAATGTTTTTCTTTTGCAGCAGCATTAGAGATCTTTGTTGTTGAAGAAGTACTGTATTGGATTTTTTTTTTAACTTTTTATTTAAAAAAAGTTAAAAACTTATTATTTTAGTGTAATGTCCTAATTTAAATTTAATTAAATAAATCTTTTGCCTTTTTTATTAGGTAGTTTTATTTAGATGGTCAGAAACATAGTCTGAGAAAAATTTAAATTTGCTTGTCATGGATAAGAGCATTGGAGTATAGTCGTAGCTCCAAAATTTATATAATTAATTGGCATCTTTAGCAAGTTGTTTATTTTATCATAAAAAAGCAGTTCAAGCTGTTCAGAATATGCTTTCGATATAAGCAAAAAAAAAAAAACAAGATTATTAATGTTTCTGAAGCAGTTTGGGCATTTTTTTCTTAAGTCTGGGGATGACGAAAAAAAATATCTGGCAGGTCCAGTAACACGTCATTATCTGTTGAGAAGATTATTATTTATTTATTTGCCGGTGGTATTGCAAACATTTTTTCTCTCTTTTTAACTGCAGAGAATTTGACCTACATTAACAATTTTAAACGACTTTTGGCGGTCATAACCTTTGAACCTGGAAATCGAATATACAAAAAAGTTTTGGTTGATAATGTTTATCAGTAATAGGTTGATCTACCAAAACCCCTTATTAGATTATAAAAGGAAAATTTCTAAAAAATTATTTTTGAAAAAAAAAGATAAAGAATTTTTAATAAACAAATAAAAATCGAAAGAAAATTTAAGAATTTAGCTGTGATTTTTTTTGTCCATTATGGTTCCATTTTTGACGTACTTTGAAAAACAAAAACAACTTAAGAAATATATAAGTCACGTATTTAAATACAATTCGGCAAAATATACAAGTATGATAAATTATTAAAATATTGCAGTTTATTAAAAATTAAATTTTCAACTTTCGTATTCATTTTATTTTTAATCTGTAGACGTTTTTTGCTTTGTTTGGAGTTTTTTCTGCTTTAATGTATTTTAAATGTATTTTATTAATGCCTCTTCGTGGTTTTTGGCCAAAATCGACACCGTAGTAATTTCTGTGACCTTTTCATATTCGAGAAATTAAAAAGCATAATGGAAGCACGATGTTTTGGCACTATAGTTCCGATAAAAATTGCGACACTGGAGGACATATTAAAAGGTATTAAAGGATTGAAAAAAGATTTGACTAAAAACTATAAAATTTTATGGGAATCACCTTCAAGGAGCGAAATATATAAAAAAGAATTGATAATTATTTGTCAAGAAATAATAAATAAAATTTGCAACAAATTTTTTTTCTTTCATTTTGTTTATTTATTTATTTATTTATTTTTTTTTTTTTGTAGCGGGTTCTACACTTTATCGAGAAGTATTTGTCAGAATTAAAAAAACTGCTAAAAATAAAATTTCATTAATTAAAAAAAAAATAAATCAATCATTTAAATTTTTTAATTATATTTCTATTTTTACTTTTAGTTTCATGTCTTGAGTGCTGAAGCCTTAATGTCTCACTATCCCCTTAATCCTATAACAAATCGCTTTTCTCATCGCAATAAATCTAGATTTCATGGGATTCTACAGCTTATAGGAGGTTCAATGGTTTTATTGGCGGGTTTAGGTAAAATACAAATAACAGAGATACATTTTACCACCTGGCATGGTAGATTTGGTAAGTTTTAATTTTAAAATACTGGCTTATTATAATTAATTTCTATTTTTTATACTATTCAATTTAGGACTTTTCGCCACGTCTATGTGCTTTGCCAGCTTAATAGGTGGCATCTTTAACTTTTTCCAGCCCAAATTTGTACACAAAATTTTTTCACCCTCAGAACTGAAATTTCGTCATAACTTTTTTGGTTTGCTAACCTTCAGTTTGGGCATGGCTACAATAACTTTAGGATATTTTACCGCTTTCTTTACTAAATATGTAGACGCTGATGTCATACCTGCATTCGCTTTGGCAACTGTATTGGTTTATTTGATGACAATGATTTCTCCATTACTTTCGTTCTTGGATAAAATGAAATATCGCAGAAAAAAGTGATAGAATATAAGGAAAAGGTGGAACTAATAATAAAAGGTGGAAATGTAATATGAAAAATGAATTAAAGCCAAATTGTAATATTGCTGATACAAACATTTTTGGTTTTTGGCCAAAGATGTGTTTAAGGAAAGACATTATCATTTGATATTGTTTTTTATAATTGTTTGTTATTTATTTAAGCACTTTTTTTTCAAAATGTTTACCTACATACAAATGTGTAAAGAAATTTGTTTATTATGTTTCATTTGCTTTCAATTAACCGAAAAAATGCTAAATGACCAAATATGGGCATTTCCGTATGTATCTGACAAAAAAGCAAGTAAGAGTTCTATATTCGGCTATGCCAAATCTTATATACCCTTCATAATGTATTTAAATCTAGTTTAGTAAAGTAACTCCAATTAGAAAAACAAATATTGAGGTTAAGAGAATAAAAAATAAAAAAAAAAAAAAAAATTACACAAAAATGTCATCGGCACCTAACGGGTTAAGCATTTTTTTAAAAATTTAGTATTTCCTAAAAGATCTTTTCCAAAGCTTTTAAATGATAAATTATTCTAATTAGATAGGGAACTATCGCCCCATATATTTATTTTTTTATTGGAGTTACTTCATTGTTTTAAATTGTATTGAAAAATTAAAGACAGGCGTGTTGTTTTGTCCGCTGTCTCAAAACACATAGAGCAATCTAGCTTATTTTCAATAGCAAAATTTTCGATACAACGTCTGATCGATTGACATATTTAAATTTGCAAGGCACTAGCTTGGAAAAGCTTATTTCAACACTAACACGGAAGGACAACCGGACATACCCTAATTGACTTTGCTATGAATAAAGATTCAGAATATATACACCTTATGGAGTCATAAATGGATATTGTAGAAATTGCAAACGAAATGACAAACTTAGATGTATCCTTTTCCCACCTACGGTGAAGGGTATAAAAATATAATAAACGTTAGAGTTCTATATATTTGAGGACATTAGGATCTCTCCAAAACTTTTGATAGTTTTAATTGCTTTTTGTACGTCTTAAAACTTTTAATTGTGAGTAAGATTTTTTGCCAGAATTCAAATTTTTGTTGATATTTCGTAAAAATAAATATTTTGGTGAAATCTTTCTTTTGCTTAATTTTAGGTTTTAATAAAATTTCCAATATTTTATTGTAAAATAAATTTTTTATTTAAGTTTAATATTTTAGGTGAAAAGTTGGTGATAATTATATGGTTTTAAGACATTTCAATTATTTAGTAAATTATAGTTATTTTCTGTAACTGCGGTTTTCAATACAACAAAGCAAAAAAACAATAATAACGAGCAAAAAAGCATAAATAAATTTGAAACCCGTAAGGAAAAAAGACGCGCTGGCCTTTTCTTTGAAAATATATCATATTAATAGACCGATGTTGCTTAATTTTACTGCCGATATCTCTATAAGCGAACAAACATTTCTTTCGTATATTTATATTGAAAACAAAAACAAAGTATAAATAATTGTTTTTGTTTTCAATATAAATATGCGAAAGATAAAAGAATGATGGTCATCAATTTTTTGCAGCTCATCTGAGGACATTGCAAAACTAATTTCCATCTAATTACAGACAGACGGACATTGCTAAATCGACTCCTATGTGTACAAGGATCAAGAATACGAGGCTGCTATATATATTTCTGGCCTGGCAACACTGAGTGCTGCCAAGTGCAATCTGACATTTCCATTGGAAAGTTTGTCATTTTTAAGCATAATCGTACTCAAAACGTTTTGACGTACGACCATTATTTGTATTGTTTACAGTGACTTGAAAAAATTAATATAGAAAAAAATGGAATTAACTCGTGAACATTTTCGTGCCATCATTTTTCACAATTTTCGACGTGGATTATCACGACAAGAGTGCATTAATGAACTTAAATCTTTGTATGGCGACGAAGCACCATCCTATAGCACTGTGAAAAATTGGTATAATGAATTTAATCGTGGCCGAAGCTCGCTCAAAGACGAATTCCGTGAAGGTCGTCAAAAAACGGCTATTGTGCCAGAGAACATTGATGCCGTGCATGAACTCATAACGCAAGATCGACATGCGACATACCGACAGATAGAGACATCCTTGGACATTTCTTCCACCAGCATACATTTGATACTGCATGAGCACCTGGCCGTAAAAAAGGTTTGTTCTCGTTGTATCCCGCACAATTTGAAAGTCGCTCAAAAAAGGCTCGTGTCGATTGGTGCAAAGAAATGTTGCAAAAATACGATTGCGGTGCTTCAAAAGACGTTTATAAGATCGTCACAGGTGACGAATCATGGATCTATGCGTATGAGCCCGAAACGAAACAACAATCGACCGTGTGGGTCTTCAAAGACCAGCAAAATCCAACGAAAGTTGTTTGCGGAAGAAGCACTTCGAAGCAAATGGTCGCCTGTTTCTTCAGTAAAACTGGTCATGTGGCGACTGTTCCGCTTGAGCAACGCAGGACGGTCACTTCTAAGTGGTACACTACAATTTGTTTGCCTGAAGTCATCGGAGAAATTCGAAAAACCAACAAGAGAAGACGAATCATTGTTCACCATGACAATGCGAGCTCTCACACATCGGCTCAAACCAGAGCGTTTTTGACCGGCCAAAACGTCGAATTAATGGGTCCGCCGTACAGCCCCTAATGACTTCTTCTTGTTTCCGCACATCAAGAAAAAAATGCGTGGTCAACGATTTTCGTCGCCAGAAGAAGCTGTTGAAGTGTTCAAAAACCATGTTTTAGAGGTGTCTCAATCGGAAAAAGTGCTTCGACAACTGGTTTAAGCGCATGCAAAAATGTATAAATCATGCTGGAGAATACTTTAAAAAACAATAAAACCATTTTTGATTTTAAATATTCGCATTTTCACTATTAGGCCAGAAATATATAGAGCAGCCCTCGTATATATAAAATAACAAACGGAATAACAAACTAATATACCCTTTCCACCTAAGGTGAAGAGTATAAAAAGGCGAACGTTATGATACAGTTTTATTGATGGCGTTTCTATTTTTGTAAAATATTTTATTGTTGAGTTAATATTTTTTTAATTCCACTTATTTTATAACTAAGTAAGAATTTTTCATCTTTTATTAAAAATTCTTTTAACAACTGATTTAGTTGGAATTAATTTTTGCAGAATTATTATATTTAAACTTCAAAAATGATTATTTTACATTACTTGACTTTGCTGTTGTTATTTTTCATAACTTTAAGTCTTATTGAAACACTACCCATTATGGTAAGTAAATAAAAAATAAATCAATCTATGACGAAAAAAAAAGTATAAAGATATTTTTATTTTATAAAATTTTTTTATTTAATTTTTTAATTTAAAACTGCCTTCAATCCTATAGAAAAAGCCGATTGGAATAAGAACGATCAAAAAGTGTGGTTTAACTTTTGGAGCAGAAATTTAATTATTTTTAATACGAAATTAAAATGAATAAATACAAACTATAGAAACTGTTGCGCCTAATTTTACAGATACAAAGAGTGTTTCTTTAGTTTACAACAACTGTTCTAAGCATTATTTCATTTCACGATTTTTTTAAATGACAAATTTTATAATTTATTTAAAGTTTGTTTCTATTTATCATAATAATTCAAAGAATTAATACTATTATACACAATAGCGGAGTTGATTTCTTTTCTGAAAAGGAACAAAGGATGCAAAAAATTTAAATTGAAAAACACTTCAAAAGTATTTGTTACGCAGCTTGTCATTTAATAATTACTCCAATCATTTAAAGCAAATCTGTCGATAGAAGGAGCTGTGATAAAAATATCAAACAAATTATTAAAAAAATTATATGTAAATAATTCCCAGTGCTGTGAAGTTGCTGGATGATTTTTTTCCCTTTGGGGATTTATTTTTGGGAGATGTTTTAAGAACTTTTTTTTTTTCGATTATTTTTAATAATATTTCAACTTGATTTTAATTCTAATTACTTAATTTTTTTAATCTACAAGTTCTTCAGAACAAAAAAAAAGAAACATTATTAAAAATAAAAGTGCATAAATTATGAGTTTTTCAACAAAATTTGATTTATTAAACTTTAAGTTTTGATGGATTTAGATTATGTTTGCAAAGAAATTATTAAAAGCTTTTGAATTTCATTTTCTAAACATCTAAACAAAGTAATCGATGCAAACAAAAAATAATTTTATTTTTGGTAAAAGTTTATAAATATGAAAATACCGCTATATCAAGACAATTTGAAGGCCTGATTATTATTGATTCTACTTTGTGGACCGATGAGCAATGCTTGTGTGGAAAAATGCTTTTTTTGTCAATGAACTCAATTAACTTTAAAATAAGAAACAAAATTAAAACTACAAGAAGAAAAATTTCAGATATTAATCTTTTAATTTGATAAATCAAATTATAAACTGTTTAAAATATATACAAACATGACGTATCTTTAATAATGAAATTAATTACAAAACAAAGAAGTATAAGTTAAAATTAGTTAACTTTATTGGGATTTTTGGCGATAAAAAGTTTTAATTTAAGATACTAACTCTAAAAGAATCTGGGAACACTGATACAGCCTTAATAATGTAGACCAAGAGCATTGTAAATATTAGGCCGCACGGCTACAAAAACAAAAATTGTTTATAATTTTGTTGTTGTAGAGCCCTACGTTAATGTCAAAAATGCTGACTAAACAAAAGGGACCCGCTTTAAGTTTACCCTTCTATCATCATTTGTTGCTTTAAATTAAGTTGTACCCAGTTGGTTTCTTTTTCTTCATATTTTTAAAATACAAGTTATTATTTTTTATTTTTTTAATT
Source organism: Cistogaster globosa (assembly GCA_937654795.1). NCBI lineage: Eukaryota > Metazoa > Arthropoda > Insecta > Diptera > Tachinidae > Cistogaster > Cistogaster globosa. The sequence goes on from OW569404.1 coordinate 8,190,650, forward strand.
ATTTTATTTTTTTACTTTGGCAAAAACGTTAAACATAAACAAAAATCAGCTGGGCTATTAGACCACCTGTGAATAAATTCGCCTTGGACCAAGAGTAATTATTGAAAAATAAATAAATAATGATTTCCCAGTGGGGACTGCGCTTTTGTTTAATTTTTTTTATTTTTTTTATTTTTTTGTTGTCTTTTTGCAATTAACATAAATAAGAATCCAAAATAATAAACTTTCTTATAGATTTTAATAATTGTAGATTTTTTCCACAGAGTTTAATTAGTTTGACGTATTTTGAAAAAAAGGCGGATTTCATACCGCGAAAGTATTGAATAGTACCGATGGGGTAACGAAAAATACCTGCTATTTTACAACACTAACTTAAAGAAAATTGCTTTTAATTTTTAAGTGCATACTTTCAGGCATTAAAAAATATTACTTTCTGTGTATGTATTGTTTTAACCAACAAGAGGTGGAGTTAAATTTTTTCGCTTAACAACCAAACATGATAAAATGAGATAAATAAAATTAATAAATATAAACGAAAGTCTATTAATGTATGAGCACATAAGGTCTGTCTGGGTACTTTTCCAGTAGCTAATACTCAGTAAATTTTTTTGGGAGAGTAAGACCAATTTTACTCTGTCGGCTGAAAATATATCAAAAAGTACGCAGACAGTATCTAGTAAAATCTTGCAAGAAAACAGCTGATCGGTGTGTAAACAATTAAAATAACAAAACAAAAGAAATGCGCAAAAGTGAATTTTCGCGGTAATTTAAAAAATTATTAATTAAAGTGTTGTAAATAAAAAAAAAAAACTTGTTTATTACACGTTTCTGCCGTCGCACTGTATATTTGGACGTTCTTAGCATAAAATAAAATGTTTTGTTTATTATTATTTATTATAAACATTAAAAATCAACACAATTCTAACTACTTACCTCTGCCATTGTTTAATTTCAATTTTTATTTTTTCAACAAAAATTATTTCATTAAAAAAGTAAATAAAAACAGCTGTTCAAACTAGTTGCAAAATCTTGCAAGCAGAAATTTCTCCAGCAACATTTTGCAAGTTCTCTAACTGCCAACTGTCAAAAAATTCTCTTTTTGGCTCTCTCGCTGCAAGAGATTTGGAGTACGCAGACAACATTTTGCAACATTTTGCAAAAAATGATGCAAATATGTGTACGCAGACAGACCTATAGTCATTTCATTACCCAATAGATATCGTTACATATAATATTTAAAATAAATAAAATAAATTTCCTCTATTGCAACTCAAAAAAAAGAAAACTTTTTTGCTGCAACCCAACATTGCGCTTACACTTGTTCTTGACATTTTTCGTTTACAAAATATGTTATTTGTGGGATAATAAGTCGCACGTAAAAAATACTTTTTTATTTAATAGAAAAAAATAAGTTTTTCCAATAAATGTTATATTTTATTTTCATTGGCGTTACAAAAAAGAAAGTGAGATTAAAATTAAAAAAAAAATAATTCTTATTTTCAAATGATTTTTTTTTACACTACAAGAAGTCTATCCTTATCTCTATGTGTATGACTTTCACTTCGATCTAAGCCTGAAATATCTTGCTGATTTCCTTTATTTCCTCTACCCTCTTTGCCACTACCATCTTTTCACTTTTATTAACTTTATTTACAACCAAAAATTTAAACTAACTTTTAGTCTCCATTTGGCCAGCCAAAAGTATAATAAATACCGCTATCACTACAAATATTTGCAAAAATTTCATTATGGATTACGTATTAAGGACTTGATATAAAATTAAATTTTAGAAATTAAAGATTTAAAATAGGCATCTGCTTTTATACTTTATATAAATTCTAAAAATGCAAAAAAATTCCACCGCAATGAAAACTCGTGATTATGAACATAAATAATTTAAAAATAAATAAAAATTAATCTATATAACTATGGAGGAAGTTACAGAATTACAATTTATCAATTACAAAATGAACAAGTAAGAGTGCTATTTTCGGCTATGCCAAATCTTACATACCCTTTACCATTTATCTAAATCGGGTTTAGTGAAGTAACTCCAATCAAAAAAAAAAAACAAATATAAAGTAAAAGAAATAAAAAATTTGAAAAATTGTAAGAGCCATCGGCTCTTAATGGGTTAAGCATTTTTTTTAATTTCAATATATCCTTAAAGATCTCTATAAAAACTTTAGAATGATACCCATATTGATATTTTAAAAATTTTGAAAATTTCAGAGGCCCGTAACTCGGAAAATATGGGCGACCGTCAATTTTTCACTTGATGTTTTTTTTTCTTATTTTTTAAAACTCTATTGCCCCATATATTTGTTTTATTGATTGGAGTTCTTTCATTATTCTAAATGATGTGAAAAAATTAGAGGTTTGCGTAGTGTTTTGCCCGCTTCATCGAATGACATAGACCGATCTAGCTGATTTGCCAATAGCACCTCTTTCGACATTATGTCTGACCGATTGGCGTATTTAAATTTTTCGGACAGACGGATATCGCTTTACACAAGAAGTCAAAATATATAACTTTATAGGTTCGGAAATAGATATTGTAGATATTACAAACGGAATGACAAAATAAGTTAACCCTTTTTTTACTTTTTGTAATGAAGGGTATAAAATTCGATCCTAATAATATAAATGCGAAATTTTATGTTATGATATTTGCTGCTCAGTCACGCAGCAGAACCGATTCTAATAAAATTTGAACCAGAAGCGGACTACTAAATCTTAGCATACTTTTAGAAGTTAGAAATAAAGTTCATTTAGTGGGTAGAAGTCAGCATCGAACGAATATGATTTAATATTTTCAGTAAAATTAACTGGCTACTTTTTTGTTTTTCAGTAATCAATAAAAGTTTAGTTATAATGAAAATTAAATTGCATTATCAGTTAAAGTTTACTTATAATTTCTGAGTAATCAAATAAAGTTTTCATTGCTAAATGCGATTTTGAATTCAATTTTACTTCTCTGTGTGTATGCCCTTTGAATTTCAACTCAATATTATTATTTGTTGTTATAGGGTGATAATAACACATTCTGTGAAAATAAAATGATTCCATAGTTAGAGGTCTGTGCGTGCATAACATTAAAATCATTAAATTTGAATTGTAATAGGTTAAGTACCATTTATAAAATGTAAATTAAATTTATTATTAAAACAAAAATTTTAAATTTTTTATTGTGATTATTTTAATGTGAATCATAAATATTTTTCAATAAGTCAACGATCTACAAAATTATGGTAATTATTAGTAATAACCACAATTTATAGTTTTTTATTAAATCATGATTAAAAATGTTTAAATAAAACTAAATAGTGAGAATTTATTTATTAGCGAATTATATTGAGTTTAAAATTATAATCACATTAGTTACAAATTGGATTATGTTTGCTTTCCATATTAATGATAAGGAGGTGGCGGCAAAAGGCATAATGACCATTCCTTTTTGGTTCATTTGCTTTTAGTTTCCAAATATTATAGTGTTTATTTTTTACATAAAATAAAAAATAAATGTGAAAACCGACTCTTGACGTAGATTTCGATTTTTTTGTGAATAGTATTTTTTTCAAAATTCGTCAATTTTATTTGATTTTACGAAAAAAAATATTTCTTTATTTCATTTAGAATTTATTTTCTGATCACCCGAACTTTAACTTGTATAAAAGGTGTTTCTTCTTGATTTCTAGTCCTGATTGTCTCAATAATGATATACGATATTTTCCATTAATTTTCCTTCTTAAGGCCAGGATTCACAATCATACACAATCGTGCGATTTAATCACATAAAAATCTGACAAAATTCTATTCTACTTTAAAAATCGTTTCAAAATGGCGTCATAGGTGCCATACTATTATACAAAAAAGATGCAAAATCAGATGCTTTTAATATTTTGCTGTTTTTTTCTCCTCAACTTCAAAAAATCAACCCTGATCGCATAGAAAAAATCATTTTATAAATTATTTCAAAAGATTATAAAATCATACAGATCCGTCAAAAAGTCTGTCACACACATACACTATCATACTTTTTGAGAACACATGCAATTTTTAACAGATCGTACGACTGAGTATAATAGTCGATCGTGGCCTTTATCATTCACCTTGTAAAATCCATAATTTGGAATGTTTTCACTATTATGCTTTGTAGTGGCAAATACATATTTATTCAACAATGAATAGAAAATTATATTAATTACACAACGTTTGCAATTAAACGGAGAAGAAACGGCAGCAACCACCGATGACGTTTTCATACGTTAAAAACATAAGAGTAATTAAATCAAATTCTTAGGGAAAAATATAAAACTGCTAAGAAAAACAAAATTTCGCCAAAAATTTTACTTAAACTTCAATTGAAATTTTGTTAATGTTCATGAATTCACCACGATCGGTACGTCACCCGATTTCGGGGACTCATGTTTTATCTTATGTTTAAAATTATTTCATCTTAGTTATAATTCCAAATATTTTTATTTATGTTTAAGATAAAAATGTAAAAATAATTAGTTTTGCATATAACTGTCAATGATTGTTCCCGCATTTAAATTCAATGGATTTTGGTTATAAATGGGAAAATAAAATTAAAATGTTTCTCATTGAATCTAATTTTTTAAACATTAAAACCATATGTTCGATTTCAACTACATTTAATTTTATTTTTAATAAAGTGTACATACATTTTAATTCGTCTGAGTCAAGACCAATTAAACTGCCAGAATTGTTGTTGACTCTAATTTGATTACAAAAGATTTTTTATACAAATATTTTTACTAATAAAATAAAAAATATTTAAAAGATTCAATATGTTAAAGCTTAAAAATATTTAATTTTCTGGGATTTCTGGTGATGAAAACTTTTAATTTAGGAATTTGATTATACCCAAAAAAATAGTACTCAGGCTTGTTTAAATTAAATTTATTGTTCTTGAGAAGAAACAGAAGACCGTAAATTCTATGACCACAAGCAACAAGTTAGGAACAAATTGAGTTATTTCTAATATTATACTTCTAGCACTCAAATATGTAAGCAAGTCAAATTTCATCTTTGTAGCTTTAAAACTGAGTATTTTTTACCTTAAAATCTAAACAGCTAAAACCGATATTCCCTGATTGAGTGCAACAATGTCAAAATTAAAAATGCTGCTAAAAACTTCCAAAAAAGGAGTTAAGCTGTTATTGCTTGTGGACATATAATTATATAAAATTCACTGCTTAAATAGCCATATACATACCACACAAAGAAGCTTTATAATGCCATGCTCGACACTAAACTTATGTAATGTATGGTCGGCACTAGTTGTATTTCATTAAAACCTACAACTTACAATAGGTTGGATATTAAATCACTTATAAGTAGAAAATTTGCTGTAACCACAATTATTTAAAGATTGGAAAATACTAAAAATGTTGTTATGATCATGTTTTATTTAAATACGCTTAATAAGAATTATTTTAAAGTAATGTCCAATAATAATAATAAATAAAGAATACTTAATGAGTTCCAAGGTACAGTTACTCCTGAGTGTACTTTTTGTGCGCTATAAACACGTAAATCTGTTGCTTAATTCACAAAACTAATAATATACAACAGTGTATGCTTGTTGATGCAAATTTTCATATAAAATTTCAATACCTACACCAATACACTTTTATTTTGCATGTGAATTCCATATCATATTTAGAAGAAGAAAATAAACAAAAGACCCCTACAAAACAGTGACCATCATTTGATCCATCAAATGACAATCACTGATGATGGAAATATCCATCACTGCGTAGAACAAAATTTCTATCACATTATTAAGAGGAAAATGAAAAACTTGATGTAAACATTTGTATACCTGTGATGTCTGTTGCAAACAGCGTTACCAGTGACTTTTTTTTACAAGAAATATAATGAACATTTTGCTTGATTTTTGAAACAGATTTCATTACAAACTTTTTTATAAGCTATATTTTGAACTTTGCTCATCAAGTTTGAGTAAAAACTTAGATTTAATTAACAAACAAAAAATTCATTTATATTTAATACGAAAATCCGTACAACGGCAACGTTGTTTCAGTATAAAATTATTGCAAATTTGTTAGTAGATAATTTGTATGTATAAGTTTTCCTCAATCATTTCTTGCTAGGCTAGTTCTGAATACTTATTTTCTTCTTCTTATTTGCTTTTTGACGTTTAATATACAAAATAAATTGATACAACAATACACTGCGTGTTCACAAGCATATAAACAGAATACAAAATACACCATACAAGATTTTGTGAATTAAGCATATATTTTAAAGGTAAAAGTCGGTTTTAAATTTAAAACCAGCTAAAATTGCTTTTAACTTATTTAGAATCGACAGTATAAAAACAATGCTATGACATAAACTTACGTTACTATCAGTCTAATTCATAAATGTGCTTTAAGAGTTTATAAGCTTTTAAAATATAATACTCGACAAATGAGTATTATTTATTTATAAACGTTTAATAGCTTAATAAACCTTTAACAAACCTTTAATAAATATCAGTTTTTATTGTAGCCTGGGGTACACCTTAAACCCAAAATAAAATGAATTTTGTTATTAAGAAATTTTGTTTAAAAATTAAAATTTGTTTTGGGGTAGAAATGGTAATTTAAAAAAGAAAATGTAAAACGATAAAGTCGTCGATGAACCGCATTTTCAAAGTTGCGTATCGCTTCAATGTTTATAAATATTTTGTGATATCTCTACGAGGGCTGCTCTATATATTTCTGGCCTAATAGTGAAAATGCGAATATTTATAATCAAGAATGGTTTTATTGTTTTTCAAAGTGTTCTCCAGCATGATTTATACACTTTTGCATGCGCTCAAACTAGTTGTCGAAGCACTTTTTCCACTCCGATTGAGGCACCTCTAAAACATGGTTTTTGAACACTTAAACAGCTTCTTCTGGCGACGAAAATCGTTGACCACGCATTTTTTTCTTGATGTGCGGAAGTAAGAAGAAGTCATTAGGTGCCATGTCAGGGCTGTACGGCGGATGACCCATTAATTCGATGTTTTGGCCGGTCAAAAACGCTCTGGTTTGAGCCGATGTGTGAGAGCTCGCATTGTCATAGTTAACAAAGATTCGTCTTCTCTTGGTGGTTTTTCGAATTTCTCCGATGACTTCAGCAAACAAATTGTAGTGTACCACTCAGAAGTGACCGTCCTACGTTGCTCAAGCGGAACAGTCGCCACATGACTAGTTTAACCCAAGAAACAGGCGACCATTTGCTTCGAAGTGCTTCTTCCACGAATAACTTTCGTTGGATTTTGCTCGTCTTTGAAGACCCACACGGTCGATTGTTGTTTCGTTTCGGGCTCATACGCATAGATTCATGATTCGTTACCTGTGACGATCTTATAAACGTTTTTTGAAGCACCGCAATCGTATTTTTGCAACATTTCTTTGCACCAATCGACACGAGCCTTTTTTTTAACGACTTTCAAATTGTGCGGGATCCAACGAGAACAAACCTTTTTTACGGCCAGGTGTTCATGCAGATTCGAATATATGCTGGTGGAAGAAATATCCAAGGATATCTCTATCTCTCGGTATGTCACATGACGATCCTGCATTATGAGTTCACGCACGGCATCAATGTTCTCTGGCACAACAGCCGTTTGTGGACGACCTTCACGGAATACGTCTTTGAGCGAGCTTCGGCCACGATTAAATTCATTATACCAATTTTTCACAGTGCTATAGGATGGTGCTTCATCGCCATACAAAGATAATCCACGTCGAAAGTTGTGAAAAATGATGGCACGAAAATGTTCACGAGTTAATTCCATTTTTTTCTATATTAATTTTTTCAAGTCACTGTAAACAACACAAATAATGGTCGTACGTCGAAACGTTTTGAGTACGATTAAGCTTAAAAATGACAAACTTTCCAATGGAAATGTCAGATTGCACTTGGCAGCACTCAGTGTTGCCAGGCCAGAAATATATATAGCAGCCCTCGTAACACTTTGTTCCGGAATATGACAATATGGTTATCGGACAAGATCTTATTAAAATCCCTATCATGCGGAATACATATCACAAACAAATTTTAACTAATCATTTACCAATAAGACTCTCAAGAATTTAAAATTAAAAACTAGTACTTGAAGCTAATTTTACTAATTACACCGAATTTCATAGATGTCTATGTACATATGTATGTATGTATAACAAAATATTTTCGGTACAAAATGGAGCAAATTTTTTTTTAAATATTCGCAAAATTATTTATAAAAAGTTAAACAAGATTTAACTGGTTTCGAATGGGCTAACAAATATCCTGGTAGTTTATTTAAAAAGCTTTCCTATCATAACCATATTGGCCCATTCCGCTATAGATTAATTGAAATTTTTACAGAAACTTTAAGGGTCCACAACTCTAAAAATATAAGATTTCACAGGATTTATTACCCAATATTTTCTCATTTAAATAGCTTTTGATGAGCCCCGGACAACTCATTATTTAATTTGAAGCTACTGGCCTAAACTAGATTTGTTCCATTAAATAAATGTAAAATTAAACGAATTTATTTAAATAGTGAAAAATATAAAACGTAAACAGATCGTTTAGAGCTCGTTCTTCGAACACTTTTTATATTATCTCTGATCCAAATAAAGATCACATATTTAATTAAATGAATTGATTTTTTTTCAAATATCGTGCTATTTTTTATCCCGATTAAATTAGCAAATCAAGGATATTGATTATTGAGGGTGAAGGCACGTTTCGATGGCCATTTCGCTTCCGCTTACTTAGGTCTTCAGGAAACTTCTCACAAATATTTTAAATAAACTAAAGTTTTTTGTCCAAACAATAAAGTAAAGACAAAAACCAAAGTTTAGGCAAAAAGCAACAATAATCAACAATGATTTTATTTTTCTTTATCCACTTTATACGGCTGACTTTTTTTCGGCTCTTTAATAAAAATATCACAACAACACAACGATAATTTTTTATGCGCGGGCACTCGCATCACGTAAAAAGTACTAGATGGGTTTTAATAAAATTTTGTTGAAGGTCCCTAAGAACCTTGGTTCAAATGTAGAATACTTTTTTTTCGTATAAATAAGTAAAAGTTAAAATTATAAAAATTTCATAACAACTGATTTATTATTTTGCCTTTTATTAGCTTTTTAATATTTGGCTAATTTTTCCACCGTAAAAATTTCATATTTTTAAAAACAATCCTTTAATTCTGTGCCAACTATCGTTTATTTTAATTTAACAACAAACACAACAACAAAATATTAACTTTTTATGATTGAGAAAGGTACTGACACTTGTCTATGCAATAATTTTGGATAGACAACAAAACAAAAAATCAATTGCATGTAGCAAAACAATGGCTATTAATCATATAATTTTAAAGAAAAACAATTTATTTTTTATATTATGTATCAAGCGAAAAAGAAAAACTTGTCTCAAAAGTACTACAAATTTTTTATCAAGACTTCTTAGCAAAAGAACCAAAAACGACAAAAAAAACTGGCATATTTCCAATAAAGCTGCTAAGTTTTTTATCATTAAAAGTTTTATAATTTTAATTTTTTGTTTTTCCGTCTTTACATGAACTATATTTTTCCAGAGTTCAACATCTTAAAGGTTTAGGTTTTATTGTGTGTGTTATTGTTTTAGTATTTTTTTTTTAATTCAACAGCAGCCAAAAGAGACATCCCTGAGCATCAAAGAAGGAAAAGAAAAAAAGAAAATTATTAAAATAAATAACTGCACTACAATTAAGTAGACTTTATAGACAAAGAAAAAAAGTTTGCCTTTCAGATTCCCTAAAAGCCTAACAGTATGTTATGATATATTTTATCAGATTTATGTTTTTTATGATCATACAACTGTAACAGGCATTTATAGTATTGAAAAGCCAATAAAAACATTTGCAAAAAAATAATGATAAAAAACTATTTTCTATGATTTAATACAGTTTTTATGTAGTTTTATATAAAGCAACAACAATTTATGAGCTCATAAAGAAAAAATATTTTAAATCCCTTAAAAATATGTACTGAATTGACTTTTCAAGCGTAAGAATAATGGAATAAAGTCCGCTTGGGAAAGACCCTAAATTATGCCTAACATTATGGTTTGATGTATTATAAGATTTATATTTTTATGATCATATAACAGTAAAAATCATATTATGTATTGAGGAAGCATTAAAATAAAAATAACTATTTACTAGGATTTTATGCTGTTTGTGAAATCATTAATTCTCAAAAATTAAATTATATGGGAAAATGTTTACTTTTAAGCTGCTTTGAAATTTATTCCGTAGCATCTGTTCAGATTTCATATAAAATATTTTTTATAATTAAGAATTTGATTTGCTTTTAAATGTAAGTATTTAAATGTTTAATTTAAAATTAATTTTAAAGTGTTTAAATTAAAAAAATGAAATTAATTAAAATTTCAAAAAATATTAAAAAAAATTCTTTAATACAAAAGAAAATAAAAGTTTCTTATAAATAAAAATAAGAATAAAAACACATTTGAAGCTGCTTTTGAATTAAAATTACAGGTAAGACTATTAGGGACAGATAATGACATAAATTATGGTTAAAACATTTTTCAGTTTTCATGTACTATGAAGTCATGCAAAAATGAATTGTCGATTGCAACGGATATTGATGGCCTTCGTTTAAATATTTCATAAATTTAGTTTAACTATCTTGTATAAATATAACCCTCTTACTTATCTCACCATCACCGCCTCTACACAGAAAAAAAATAAAAATTATATTTGACAACAAAAAACCCACATCCAAACAAAAAATTTTTCAATTTCCAGCATAGTCATACTGACTAAAAAATTTGCATGCTGTTTGTCAATTTGTTTTTCAATTATAAAAATATTATTTGAATGAAGAAATTTGTTGAAGTATAACTTAATTTCTACAATAAATTTGTTGAATAATATGAATTTCCTAATAAGCCATTTGTTGATTTGATTATGATATTTATTGAACAATAAAAATATATTGATTAAACATTTTATCAAACCAAAAAAATGGTTTTATTAAATGAAAAGGACTTTTTGATAAAATAATTTGTTCACTTGATTATGTTATTAATTGTTAAGTAAAAAATTTTGATTAAAAAGTTTATCAAACCAACAATTTTTTTTATTAAAATTTACCATGGTTGAACAAAAAATTTTGCCATCATTATACTTTTCTTTCCACCTAAACCAAAATAAGAAACATTTATTGTAATATCATTCATTTATAAAAAAATTAATATTTATTTTTTTAATACCGCATTTAGACTAGGCAATTTTTCATGAAACTTGCATGAAATTTTTGCTTGTTGGTGAAGCAAGAGGAGTAATCAATATGGTATTACTGGGATTTTGAGGGGATATTATTTTTGCTTATGTTTATTTTTAAATAACGCATATCGCTGCAACTTAAATTAGGAATTGAGAAAAAAATGCGTCAAAAAATTGCATAGTGTAAATCTGGACTAATTGTAACAAAGTACCATTACAATATATTTTTATATTCTATAAGTTTCAAATTTCATTAGTTACAGTATATACTTTTAAATATTTTTTTCCTGAGTTGAGTTCATACAAAAAGTTTTGAATAAAGTTGAATACGCAAAAAATATAAAAAAGAATCTCTACAGCCGTAACTATTTGTACCATTGGATATTGTAGTCATCAAAGTAAATAAAAATTAAAAAAAAATTAATTAAAAAATTATTTACTAATTATCAACCAAAATTTTTCAAAACTGAACCAGATTTTTTATCGATTAAAACTTTATCTCCATTATCGTAAATCACAGCTTGATAGTTTTCATCATTGACATATTTTTCAACCTTAAAATAATATTAAAAAAATATTAAGAGTTTTAAGTCAAAATTCTATGCGCTAACCCTTCTTCCGTTAATATTTTTTTAAATGACCATCAGACAAATTATGGTTTTTAAAAGAATTGAGTTTATTTTCATTTTTTTTTTCGATAGCAGTGTTCGATGAAAGTGTTCGATGGCAGTGTTCTTTATAAACTATTAGAAAATTATGTATGTCAGAACATTTTTCATTATACTTGATTTAAAATGAGCTAATGTATTTACAGGGTGATTTTTAAAGTGTTTTTAACAAAAATGAAAACTTAATTTTATTAATCATTTCCTAATTTTTATTGTTTAAGAAACACGTCAGCTGGCGTTTGCCGGAATGCACCTTTTAAATTTTTTAAATATTTTGATAAATCGGATGTTTTTTAAGCCCGCTAAAACAAATGAAAGAAATAACTGTCGTCATACTCCCTTTTTGAAGTCCTTCATCAGTGTATTCTGAAAAATCATTATGAATAGATTGTCGCTGGAACAACGCCACTAAATTATTCAGATTTTCTTTGATAATCAGTCATCAGTTTGCGCAACTAACAAACAACTTTGTGCTGAAGCTAATTGTTTGCTTAACGGGCGTGTTCAGTACATACAGAGAAAATATACCATTTGCTCTGCTTTACACGCTGCTGACACTATTATTTCTTAAAAAATGGAGATCGTTACCGCACCGCTGATCGCTGATTTCTTGTTTGAAAGTATGTAAGACATTGGACACAGGGGATACGGACACTGCAATCATCAAGTTATTGAAATCAAATCAACATTTACCGAGGGTCCTACAATGCTCGAAAAAGTAATCTTAAATCGTGTGTCCACATTGCGCAAGAGCGGCCAATGTGATAAAAAAATTTAAAACTATTTATCATTCTTTCGAATAAAAATCTTGTTTTTGATTACAAATAAATTCCTTTGTTATTGTTACAATTTAAAATTCTTTCAGTCCTAAAAAACCCTTTGAAATAATCAAATTCTTTTTTTGTATAAATTGACGGTCGTATAACAAAGGAAAGTTTAATCCTCTGTTATACGACTTCAGAAAAAGAGATTCGTCTGATTTTTTTATATTTATGCCCATAGAACTCAATCATTTCTAAACTAATTTTGAAAATTTTCCTTTTAATTGAAAAGTATTACAGATTGGTTCGATTTAAAAAGTTTATAGTTTACATGTCTAATAAACCGTAACAGCCATTAATATAAAATTAAAAAAAATTGGTATCACTATGGCTCCCAATAATAGAAAGTACTAAAAAACTTAGAGATTGAAGGGTGTTCCTATGGGTGACATAATTTTACTTATATGGCCATATATTTTAACCCACTAAGTCAAACACTCGTAATTATAGAATATTAGCAAAAAAAATAATTGTTTTAACAGAAATTTCTTTTTCTTTAAGGTAGGAAGTGCTTTAAAAATGAAATTACATTTCTTACTGCTGGTTATATTTTTAATTGTGTTTTTTAACTTAAAGAATTCTGAAGCACAAGACTTTTAAATTTGAGTTTTAAATAAATTAAATTTTTATTTTACTTTTTTACTTTACAGGATGAGATTGTAGAAAAAATTTTAAAAAATCCCAAAAGCAATGTAAGTTAAAAAAAAATCTTTTACAAATCCTTTTAAAATCTTCTTTCTAGATTTAGATTTATTCTTTAAAATATTGAAAACCCAATAGAAAATTTAAAATCTTAGAAAGACCCTTGCTACATCTTAAATTATCGTTGCTTAGTATTTTTTTTTTATTAAACACTGCAAAAACTATGAAAAAATTAACTAAAATAATTATTAGAATAAGGATTATAAGTATTACATATATAAGGTTTGAGCTTTTTTATTTTCAATTTATTTTCTATGCCGCTAGACACTTTTTACTGTTTGTCTTTCTCCATAATTTAACTCAACCATTTGGGAAACAAATACAAAAACAGACGGAATAACTAAAAAAACGCTACAACGTTATTGTAATACAAACATTAAAAGATCAAACATTTTCATAAAACAGGTAGCTGTAATGTAGGCATAAAATTCTAGCAAACGTATCCTTATAAAAGTTTAATTGATATTTAAAAACAACAATCATCACAAATGCTGAGATTTATCGATTTCTCAAGTACATAATGATTACACATTTCAATAAGCCAACAAAGGCAGGGCAAGATTTAAGTGACCTTAAGTATAAGTATTTTGCATATAAATGGGAGTTAATTTATTATTTATAGGATTGTAACACAAAAATACATAATAAAACTGACAGCAGTTAAAATATTGACTTACCAGAGGCAAACACAACATTGAAAGGTATCTTTTTAGCCATTACAAAGCACAGAATTTTGTTAGGAAAGGAAGTATAGGAATTTTATTTCTTATAAACAAATTTCTATATAAATTTATTTACTACACTGAATTTAATATGTATTTCTTATTATAAATTCAACTCTTTTTCTTTAAATAATTCTTATTTTATTAATAAGATTTCATTTTTATTTGTTTTATGGCACACTTTCTGCACGTCTGAGCAGGATAATAACCACTAACCAACCCCATTATGTTAAAGTATTAAAAGTGACAATTTTATTTGTGCAAAATTAAAAATTTGGCATATGAAAACAACACATGCGCAGTAAAAAACTTTTTCTTATTTTATTAATTTTAATTCAGTTTTAAACGATATTTAAGAGCTATTTTTATTTATTTTCATTTATTAAAAAGCAACGTCTGAATGCCAAACTAATTTTAAAAAATTTAAAAGAAATGTTTAGGCTTTTTAGCCATCTCTGCTTTTAGAAATTTATTTATTTATTTATTTAATGAATAACTAAGAAATAATAAATTATTAAAAAGTTATTAGGTACTACGAGCACTAGCTGCTAGGGCCATCGGCTCTTTAGAAATTTAAAACTGGAAACTCTATTACATGTAAATTATCGGTAACAAAGTGTTTAACAGCTGTAGGATAATAGTGTTTTGCCTTCACTTGTTTTGCCAACATTTCTAAAATAACAAAATCATTAACTAATGAGTATTCTTTAAAATGGATAGTAAATACAGCATATTATTGCCCACATACAATGAAAAAGAAAATTTGCCCATTATTATTTGGTTGATAGTTAAATATCTTAATGAAAGGTAAAAATTTCAAATTATTTTATAACCATTTTATTGATAAAAAACATCTACTTATTGTTCTGACTGAAGTGGATATAAATTTGAAATAATAATCATTGACGATGGAAGTCCAGATGGTACATTAGAAGTAGCAAAAGATTTACAAAAAATTTACGGGGAAGATAAAATTCTTTTAAGACCCCGCAAGGCAAAACTGGGATTAGGAACGGCCTATATACACGGAATGCAACATGCCACTGGAAACTTTATTATTATTATGGATGCCGACTTAAGCCATCACGTAAGAATCGAGCAAAAATAAAATATAAACGAAAATACTAATATATTTTATACTCAGCCGAAGTTTATACCAGAATTTATAGAACTGCAAAAGAAACATGACTACGATATTGTGTCCGGCACGCGATACCAAGGCTCTGGAGGTGTTTTCGGTTGGGATTTTAAACGCAAGCTAATTTCACGAGGTGCTAACTTTCTATCTCAGCTTCTATTGCGACCTAATGCTTCCGATTTAACTGGATCTTTTCGATTGTACAAGAAACCTGTGTTAGAAAAATGCATTTCTAGTTGCGTTTCAAAAGGTTATGTCTTTCAAATGGAAATGTTAGTCCGCGCTAAGCAACACGGCTTTTCTGTTGGTGAGGTACCTATTACATTTGTTGATCGTGTTTATGGAACTTCCAAACTAGGCGGTACGGAAATTGTACAATTTGCCAAAAATTTACTGTACTTGTTTGCTACCACTTAAAGTGAAATATTTTGTTATTTTTCAATAAAAAAAAATTAATAAATAGTTTGAAAACTACAGTCAATTCCACTATATAAAGATGCAGCCAAGTTCTTAAGACATTTGAGTTCACTATATTGGAAAATTAAAAAATTGTTATTTAAAAGTCTTAATACATTAGTCTTACTAAAACAAATCTTTAAGATTATTGTTTTCAAATATTCTAAACCCCTTTAAAAACTGCGTTGGCATTGGTTGTTTATGTAAAAATATTTATGTATTTTTTGTTATATGGTTTGTGTAATTGCAAAAATCAAGGCGAATTCAATAATTTTCACCAAAACCTGAAATGTCGAACTCTATGTCACAGTGTACCCTGTGCTCTATATATAAAAAATGTGGATAATTTTTTATATGGTGTTTGACAATTAACGTTTCGTCGAAAATCAATGAATTCGCTTTCGAGACCACATAGTAATATTTCGCCATGGGCAAAATTATGTGCGAATTATTTTTGCTACTTTTGTTACTTGAGATCATGGCGAAATAGTACTAGTTGGTCTCGATAGCGAATTCATTGATTTTCGCCAAAACGTTAAGTGTCAGACACCATATAAAAAATATTATACTCAACTTTTTATATATGGAGTTTGACATTTCCGGTCTTAGGCAAAATTAATGAATTCGCCATTGCGACCACCTAGTATTGATTCGCCTTGCTTGAGATGTCAAACACCTTAGGAAAAAATTGGAAAAAATTTTATATGAAGTTTAACGTTATGGCGATAATGAATGAATTCCTGGTATCACATAATGCATAATTTCACCTCAATAATTTATTAACTTACTGACTAAGGCCAATTAATTAAATTTCGCTGTAAAGGTTACTGTCAAAAAATATACAGCAAAAAATAAATTCGCCTAACCTGACTCTTGGTAATTGATTCGCCTGTCATGGTGAAATAATTATCAGTAGACATCCATGCCGAATTTATTATTTCTCACTGAGGCAACTGTAGGTCAAATCAATTACCTGGTGTTAGCATAGGAGAATTCATTCATTTTTGTCGGAAACATTACTGTCAAGCAGGGTTACCGTTTACTTGACTAAATTTTACCCTTTTTTAGCGACTTTTTGGGAGACTTTTTTTACCGAAGTTTGCAACTTTTTTAATATTCGGGACTTTCTGCTATTATTTTTTTGTAAAGTTTCTCACAAAAAACATTTAATTTCTAGTAAATTATAAATAGCACACGACAACCAAACTTATTAAACTTAAGCCCTGTATACTAAATACATGAAAATATGTATAGATGCACGTGTATATGTGTAATGTAACGAGCTTTTTTTCCTTAATTTTTGTTTGTTTTATTATGGTTTTAATAAATAATAATACTAAAAAAAGATGTGTGACTTTTTTTCCTCAAACAACTTGTTTTTTGTTTTTTTTTTTTGTTTGTACGACTTTATTTTTATAAAAAGGCGGTCAAGCTCTACGTATAAAAAATATGTAGACTTTTTGTAATTGATATGCCTTAGATAACTAAATCACACCTATAACGAAAAATAATTGTGCTATTTATTTATTTTTTTTTTATATTTTTATAATAATACTAAAATAAAAAGAGTATGCAAATAAACACATGAGTGTATCTTTAAAAATGAAGGTATTTTCGTTTTACTTTTGGGAGTTTTATTGATCAGGCAACTATTGCTAAAAATGACGAAAAGCTTCAAACACAACAAAAGCAATTACTAAAACGTCAAAAGTTACAGAGAACATAGAAAACGCATAAATTTTCGTGGAAATTCCTTTAAAAAAGTATAATTTGTATATATCAAATTTAAAGGACTCACTCCATAATCGGATTATTAAACTCCGAAACAAATTATTGAATAGAACACAAAATCAAAAATATTTTAAAAAACAACTAAGAACCAAAACCTTACAAGCAGCTGACTTCTGTGCATAGAAAAGAATAAACTATTAAATTTAAACGTGAAGCAACGTCTTGGAGATGTCGGTAACAGATTTTATAAAGGGTTTACCCTGTCACAATGCAGAAAACTTCTCACAATTCAATACGGAACAAGCCATGCGGACATCACAAAAACGACCATCGGTTTACCTACCAACTGAAGATTATCCCTCGGAACAACATATAGTTTTGGACAAACGCTCTGTTCTGCTGCGCTATCTGACACAACAATGGGATAAAAAGATATTGCCAAAAAAACGTGATCATGCCGCTGAAGGTTCCAGTTCAGCTAACGGAGCAGGTGGTAATAGTTGTAAAAAGCGTCCACGCTTGGAAGCTGAATAGATGTAAAAATTCTTGTTTTTTTTTAAGAAGAGCTTAAAGTCTAACAACCTTGAAATAGAAATAGCCTTTTGAAAACATCCAACCCTCCTGCTCCCACAACTTAAATTTTAAAACCAGCTTATGTTTAACCATTGTTTTTTTGGCACGAATTTTTTTTTCCTGAATTTAAATCGTACAACTGAATATAAGTTTTCCAATTACTTTAACATGTATTTTATTTTTTTAAATAAACTTAAAACAAAAACTACTTTTGTTCTTTTTTTCCAACAAAAAAAAAATACTTGTAAATTCTGGGAGCTAATAGAATTGTGATAAGATTTCTTAAAGTTTAAAGCCCTTGTTTTCTTTGCACGAATTTATTTTTCTTATATTTTTTCTGATTTTAATATGTTCAACTGAGTAAAAGTTTTCTATTTTATATTTTGAAGTAGTTTTTACAACAAAAAATATTTTGGTTATTTGTTTTACAATCTAAAGTTGTTAAGTTCTTGGAGTTTATTTCAACTAAAAATCGTATTAGCGTTTCTCAACTCTGTTTTCAATGATGTAAATCTTTGGGATCTGGTTTGCCGTATTGCTTTTCCCACCAAGCCACATATTCCTTTTTGCGTTGTTCTCGTTTGGCGAAGAACTCTGGGTATTGAGCTTTCTCCAAAGGATGCCAATAATCTAAAACCCAATCTGGGGGCTCAACTTCACGTTCAAAAGCGCAGCCACCAGGACTGTTGGCAACTAACGGTAGAAAAAAAATCAATTAGTTAACTGTTTTAAATCTTGAAAACACACACGCACATTTAATAGGCTGATAATGTTGAATACAGAACAGTTCCTGTTCACCAGCTTCTAGCAATTGACTTGCTTTAGCCATATCATTCACCTTCCTATTTTCTTCAAAACGCTGGCGCAATAGTACAGCTCTGTAGCGGTAACATTCTCTAAAATTATTATTTGGTTTCCAAATTACATAAGTACTTTTCTATTAGTGTCTGAGCAAAAACTTACCTACGATCGTACCAGGCCTCTAAATTACGCAGAGCCCTCTTATACAAGCTTTGAACCTGTCTTGTGTGAGAAACTATACCAGTTGGTATATTCATTTTAAATACCTATTGATTTTTTTTAGTATTTGGAAATGATGTTTTATCAAAATGCACTGCTCGCCAGTAACTAGAAAACAGCTGTGCGTACCATTTAATCACTGTGTTGTTAAGTATGTAGTTAAAAGGGACTTTCAAATGCAACACTAGGTGTGGTAGTTTTAAAATTAGTACAGTACATTTTACATTGTTTATACAGTACTTTGAAATGTGTTCTGTATATGAAAATGTGCTGGTGTAGAGAAGTTTTTAAAAATTTACAAAAATTAACGGCATTTTATTTATTTCGCTATTTTAGTGTTTTGTTTTAAAAATTACTGTAGATAAGTTGAGGTTATTATCTTAAAATAAATCTTATGAATATTTTATTGTTGTAATAATCATTATCTATTACAGAATATATTCTGGAATACACAATGTCATCCTGTGATTTATTTTCATTTTTACTTTCCGATGTATAAGTTTATATAGATTTACAATGGATTCTAAAGTAAGTAATTAAATATGTGTTTTGTATGTTAAACTTGATCAACTTTTAATAAAGCTTAGAAATTATTTTCAAACAATAAGTTAAATTAAAAAAAAAAATAATTAAATAACTACGTGAAATTGTTTTTAATCAAAACAACTTAGCATGAGAAACCATTATTATGTCGCTTGTCATGTTCATATAAAATAAACTTTGCGGCTTAGTATACTTTAAGGCGAAAATAATTAACTTAAATTCAACAACACAATTCATAGTAAATCAGAATTTTTGTTTTATTTAACGTTTATACTTCTATATAAGGAAATTAACTTAATTATTGCATATATGTATAAAGCTGATTGCCGTAGAAATTTGGGCATTGCTCTTGAGACCACCAAAAATTTTATAAAAACTGTTATACACACTTATATTTATTTTAACTCAGCAACTAATTATTATACATATGGAAAAATTATTAAAAAATAAATTTCGAGATTAAATCAAAACAATAGAAAATTGTTTATGAAATTGAACATTCAAAGCAAGTTTATTGTAATAGATGACATTAACTAACGTATATTTAAAGCTATAGCCGAAATATTTTTTAATTATTCTTTAAATTAATAAATAAAATTGGGAAACTGCAAGCATTCAACAGAAAAGTTTGGCTATAAAAAAATAAGTTTTTATTAAAAATGTGAAAAAAATATGAGAAATTAATCAAACACAAAAAGCCCTAACAATTCAGTTTTCTTAAAATTTGCTATTTGAAAATTTGAAATAAAATGGTTGTTTAATTCCAATGCAACGTTCATATTGATTGAACAAAGTATTAAATTATTGCTGACATCAAAAAAATCAACAAAAACTGCTTAACGGACTGTTTCCAATTGTGTTTTATATAAATTTCGTTAAATAAATAATATATACTACTTAATGCTCATTCCAAATTGAATTTATATCAAAATTAGTATTGTCAACAACCTGAAACGCAACATTTCAAATTTAAACAGTAAGTTTAGCATTAATTCCCACTTGTTTCCATATGCAGAGCACTGTTAAGCATAAAAATTGTATATTGTTTTTGCAACATTTTATTTATTAAACAAAAGAGCATATTATTATTAACATTTACTTACAAGTGTTCAAAGATCAACATTTTTTAATAATCTCCATTTATTTGTTTAAAATAAAGTCCACTGTTGAAATTTATACACCATTCCATTTACAGTACAATTTTGAGTTAAAAAGCAACACTGCGTGTAGGCAACATTTTACTTACTCACAATATGTTTATAGTTAATTATGTTTGTACAGTTCTTATATTGTCAGCCAACATTGGTGTATAAACATAATCAGAGATACATTGATAGAAAAAAAAAGAAGAAACGAGGAAGAGGTGAGTTAAAATAAGTTCTTATTTTGTGTGTGCAGAAAAATTCCAATTATTCTCCTTTTCTCGCGTGTTGTATATACGCGCAAAAATAAATTTTGGATTTTAAGCTGCGCAATTATGAAAAAGTATTAAAAATAAATACACCTCAAATAAATAATAAACTTAAACAACGATTTACAAAGCGGGTAAGTGAATAAAGTGTGTACATTAAATTAAAATGGTTAATTCATGAGTTTATTAATGTGTAAAGATTTCACCGCCCTTTTAGCAAACACATTTTTTCTTAATGTCATTTTGATGGTATGTGCTTGTTAAAGGCGGCCATTTTTTTCTTCAAATCTTGTTTACACAACGAGAACCGTATTCTCCACAAAAAGGCGTAGTAAAAAAACGACAAGTTAATAAAAACTATACAACAGAAAAAAAGAGCGTTTCTTTGTTCTTTTTTTCACTATAGCTAAATACAATATGTGTATGCATGTGTGTATATATGTATATAACTATTAAATGCCACTCCTGTTACTTTTGCGTGCCGTATATTTTTCTTATTTTTTTTCGGATGGTTTTTGTTCAAACGCTTTCTTCATTGTTGTTGTTTTGTATTTGCGCGATTTTATATTTGCTATAGTGAATTCTTTCGTAGTTTGCTTTATGCCGCTTTCCGTTTGCAGTTCATTCACATTTTGCTTAAAGTTCTTGTTTTTTGTTTTATTTTCGTTCGTAGTTTCTTTTATGCCGTATGTGTGTATGTTGCAGGTGAAGTAGCAGTCGCCGACATTAAATCTAAACTCTCTCCTTTTTGTGTTTGGAGAAAGTGAGATGTGTACTAAGAAGTCTCTTATTAGCTCGAATTAAAAAATGAGAGAAGGAGAACATTGCGTATTTTCTCGTAGTGTAGTAGTGAAAATAAAATCAGACAAAACAAATTGAACAAAAAAAACACTACCAGTTCATCAAGGCTTTTTTAATCTGCAGACGAAACAAGAAACGAGTCGAAAAGAAACAACAATAACAAAACAACTACCATGTCTTCATCACCGGCAAACTCACCATCAGTCAGCGATGATTGTAGCCGGTAAGTTTTGTTGTACTATGTGGGGTCTTTATGAAAATAATTCTTTCTAAGTAGATACACATGCGAATATATATAAATACGTATGGATATGTGCATGCATATGTATGTATTTATTAGAATAGAAGATAATATTGCCAGACTAATATTTCTTTCTTGAAATAGAATTAACAGTGGGTGGAAATAAATATTTTAATCACTGTTATATCTGTATAAAATGAAAGTAGTAAGTACGTACATGTATGTATGTATATAAATATCTACATGTGTGCTATAGGTATTAAAAATAAAATTAACCAGTAATTACAGTAAAGGTCAGAACTTTTAATCTCGTACCACATAATCGGTGACCGTTATTTACCTCTAGTTAAGACTATGGTTGTCAGTCGTACTCTTTTTCTTAAATACCGCTCTATTTAGGAGTATCTGCCCCTAAAAAAAATAGTGTCTAGAAAAATCCTAGATAATAAGGAAATACTTTTTAATAAGTTTATTTACTACAAAATACAAAAAAAAAATGAAAATACTTATTAATTTTAAAAATTGTTGGCACAATTTACTTACTCGATGCTATAACATGTAATATTTGATTGGCCATGAAAGCTTTTTTATTGCAAACTTTTCTATAAGCTTGCTGCAATTAAAAAAATTCAAGACGATACTGTTAGTTGATAATACTGTTATTTATGCTATAAGAAATTTTATATAAGCTGAGTGCGTACGTACAATTTTTCTTTTTGCAGCACAAAAATGATTCAAAATACACCACCTGCAAGCCATGAATCTCAAAGGCAAACTGAAACACCATCTCCGACAACAACAACGACGCCATTATCTACTCCAAATTCTTTACATTCTTCAAGTTCTTTGCATGATCCTTCATCGGCCTCAGCACCGGGTAAACACAAATCTGCCTTTTTACCATACAGACCACAAGCAACTGTCTTAACAAATCTCCAAAGAGGCAATACAGAGGCTACATTTTGTCCGGTCGAAGTAACACTTTCCTTTCATGAAAGAGCTGGTCAGGGTGAATTAACTGAGGAGCAAATAAATCAACAAAAAGCCATTAACATTGATGCCAAAGATATATTTGGTTTTACGGCATTACATTGGGCTGTTTATTATGGACAGTTAGCTACGGTACAGAGTTTAATTGAAGCTGGTTCCAACATAAATGAGGAGGCACCAGAAATGGTTACACCCTTACTGTTGGCCGCTTCTGGTGGACATCATGAAATTGTGCGTTTACTGTTAGAAAAGGGATGCGACTATAAGCATATGGATATAGTGGGTAATACAGCATTAATGTATGCCGCTGCTGGTAATCATCCCCATACTTGTAATGAACTTTTGACTAAGGATCCAGACATGTCGACTGCTAATGAAAATGGTGATACAGCATATTCCTTAGCAATAGAATATGGTGCTACTTTGGCTCAGGCTGTATTGGAACAATATTTAACATCCATGATATCGTTGTAATACTTAGAATTTGAACTGAATGTGAAAACCACAAGAACTTCTTTTTAATAAGGTTAGTATGTAGCATGGTATTTTTGGCAAAAATTTCTACATTCTGAAAAAAAATAAATTTGCAATTTCTTTAAATCTCTGTGATGTGCTATTTAGCAAGTTTTAAAATTAGCATTTTAACAAGAAAGTTTAAGCAAGAAAGTTTGTAAAAACAAATAAGTTTTGCAATCGCTGTCAAAAAACATATTTCTATGCAATTATGTAAAAAAATTATAATTAAAAATTAAAAAAAAAGTTTAAAATACAAAAGGAAGCAACTCTAGTATCACAATTATTTAAATTTTTAGCAACACAGTATGCAAAAAACCTAGGAAAAATACCTTGATTTTATGAGATGATAATAAAAGAAACAATAATAATGACAATAACAACTCTCATAACTAATAAATAAAATTACAACAATACAAATACTCTGCAATTCATAAAGTACTACTTCCGTTCTTAAACATGACATATTTTTTTTCTTTTAAATAGTACACACACACACAAAACTACAACAAAAAATGTCGCTGGTATTTTTCTTTCTCATTTCCATTATCATATTTACCATGATGCATTCCTTTAGAAAAAAGCAACGCACTCAGATGTGGAAATAAAGAGAGAGTGAGTGACATGTGAGAATGAATGTGCAAGCTTTTTTTTTTTTTTGCATATTCATCCATATTTGTATAGGTGCCGTTACTTATCAGAAATTCTGGATGTGTGGTGCGATTGTTCTTGTACCATTAACACAACAATATTTTCATTCATTTAAAATATTAACGTTACACACTTATTCCCTTTCTGCCTCCCACATTTAGCTCACTCATCGTTTCCCTTTCTTGTCAGACTGTAAACATATTCACACATTCATTTGTAAACTCATCGTAGTATTCATTCGACTGGTGGTGGTGATTTGTAGTTGTTTCTTTTTCTTGTGCATATTTTCCTAAAATTTTTTAATGTTATTTTAAATACTGTTGTTGCTTTTGTATACACGGTGGCAATATGTCAATGACGTGTTGGCGTTGCTGATCTCATTTTTTTCTGTTATTGCTGTTGCATATGTTTTGTTTTTTTTTTTTTTTTTTTGTTTAATGCAAATTGCATTATTAGTGCAAATTTCTTCTGTTGTTTACATTTTTGGTGTTTGTTGCCCATACAAGAAACCTGAAGATATGTATGTATGTATGTATTTAAAACGCCCTCTTCGTTTATGTACATTAACTTCCTGAGTAAAAAGAGCAGCCAATAAAAACAAAATCATTGACGCTTTTTCGAACGCTGTTGATACTACTTCTTTTCCAGTTTAAATATTTTAATTACTCAAAAATATATGTAAATACACAAATTCCTTTGCTTACGTCTGCAATAATAAAACAATGATTGTAGAAAAATGCATTCACAGAATTTACATGTGTATAATGTTTAAGAAATTTATTGAACGGCCTCATTTTTTTTGGGTGTGAAATGATTTAAAAAAGGAGACAGGAAAAAGGAACATCCGGTTTAATTGGAAAATTACAGACTACAGAAACTAAATTTATTTAATGAATTAATGACTTCTATACATTTTAATTGAATTTATATGATTCACGACTCGAAACTTATTTAAAAATAAAACTGAAATGTGGGTAAGAAATCTTTTTCGTGTTAACTTTTATTTGACAATTAATACATACCTGCCTCATAAACATTATGCGGATTATTTCGTCCAAAAACAGCTAACAAATGATTTGAATTTTAGAAAATTTTTTGACATTTGACATTTTTTTCAATCTAGGTATTTAATGTAAGCAAGAGTTCTATACTTAGCTATGCCGAATCTTATACCTATATGTACTCTTCACCACATATGTAAACCTTGTTTAGTGAAGTAACTACAATGAAAAACAAATATCTATTGCGGAGACAGGGAATTTAAAAATAAGAATAAAAATTACATAAAAGCATAATTGGCTTTTAATTTTATGAAATGATATGGAAAAATTACATGCAGGCGTGGTGTTTAGCCTGAAGAACGTGGACCGATCTTGCTAATTTCCAATAAAAAAAACTTTTAAAACCATGTATGATCTAATGGGTATATAAATTTTCTCTATCTTATCTAGTGCCGTGGTAAAGTTGATTTCAATCCGAATAAGGATAGACAAAGGGATATTGCTCAGTCGTGTGAAAATTGCAGACGGAATGACAAACCTTTTCCTCTCTCATTTCATAGAGATCGATTAAAAAATTTTCATAATAAGAAAATATAAGAGAAAAAAATTATGTTTAAATTGGATGGGGGGTTTTTTTAAAGCCTCTCTCTTCACTCTTCGTCGGTACTTCTTCAAAGCATATTCGCCGGCGAAGTAAAATAACTAATAAAATGGCTATATCTATTTTTCTCTTTTCACCACCTGTCTTATCTCTTATCCCTTATCTAAAGAATGTAGCAAAAAAAAAAACGTAACTTAGCATTAAAATTCACATAGAAATGCTATTGTACCCTCAATCAGGGCTTCCGTTAGGAATTTTTGAAAAGTCGTACAAAATGTCGTTTTACTTTTATAAAAATAAAATCGCACAAAAAAGTCGTTTGAGAAAATAAAAAATGTAGCAAATCTTTTTTTTAGCATTATTATAAATTAAAATCTCATAATAAAACAACAAAAAAGCAACTGAAGCAAAACAAAAAGCTCATTACAATACAGAATCCATTTTTATCATATATCATAAGATATACAGTTGCATTATACATATACACATGCATCTATACATATTTTTATGTATAATAACAGCGTTACGTAAGTTTAATAAATTAAAATTAATTTGGTTGTCGTATGCTATTTATAATTTACTAGAAATTAAATGTTTTTTTTGTGAGAAACTTTACAAAAAAAAGGTAGAAAGTCCCAGAAATTAAAAAAGTAACAAAATTCGGTCAAATTGCGACTTAATCGTGCGAACCGTAACCCTGCCCTCAATATGACTTAGGCCAATCCTTCGTTCTTGTTTTTAAACTATAAATTTATTAATAAAACATGTGGTGCCACAACAATTAAATTTAAACTTAGTAGTTTTGTTATTATTGAAAATTTATATATTGCCTTTTAATCTGAAGATTAATACGGTATAAACATAATACCTATAGGTGTTTTAAACAAATATTTGCATGTTTCTTAATTTATAAAAAATACATGTTACACGCTCAATAAAAATACTAAGTTTTAAGCCACTGTGCAAACGTTGTCATTGTACTAATAGCCTCTTATAGACTTGTGTAGTTCATAAACGAACTAGTTTATTTAAACGATTCCATCGATTGAACTAAGTTAACTAGTTCATACTTTTAAGTACACCTAGTTCATTTTTGAACTATAATTTGTAATTAAACTACCAGATAAGATAGACTAGAATACATAACTGTGTTTCCTTGTTGACTATTTACGACATGAAATTAGTGCTACCACGCGTTTTATTTAACATTCATTACGACAATGCTATGGTATTGTTGCCATTATATTTTGAAAAGAACTTTTTAACTAAAAGAGCTTTTGAACTAAATTTTGAACTAGTTTACTTTATAACTTTGAACTAAAAAGAGCGATCACTAAATTGAACTATATGGCACAAGTCTAGCCTCTTATTTTTTTCAATTGTGATGTGTATTGATGAAAAAGTAGGCACATATCTATGTACGTACATATGTGTACGTAATAAGAAAATAGAAAAATTCTTAGAAAATCTTTACTGTGTACTGGGCGTGTCCTTGACCGCGGTTGTTGTACCCATGTAGTATTTGTATGCACGGAAGATGTAATATCCTTTTTAAAATTAGTTGTGTGTTAAAATTTTTCCTTTCTGTACCTACATAGGTACATATGTACATGTTTTTTACTTTTAATTAATTCGTTCTTGTTTGTCTGTTTTATGTTTTGCAAAACAGGGTGGTGGTAATAGTAGCAATCGTAAAGAAAAACAAAGAAGAAATCAACTCATAGTTTTCATTTGCTTTTATTTGCAAAACAATTTTAAGGGCACAAGTGCCTTTTAATTTAACGTTTAGCTTTATAAAATTTGTTCCCATATAGGCAAGTCTTTCATAGAAAAAGGGATTGAAATTAATTGGAAAATACAAACCACAAACGCACCCATTGACTGATTTGTATACAAAAGCAGCGAAGTAAGAAGTTTACTTTAGAGTAAATTTTAGTACAATGAACTGTTGAGAGAATAAATATAACAAACGAAATAGAAACCGGATGAAATACAAGAGAGCAATGAAATACGAGTGTGTGGCAACTCCATTTAAGGGGAATTTATCTAAATGAGAAAATATTCTAGAGAGTGAGAGAGAATGAGATGGAGAGAGAAAAAAGTATTACTTCATTTTAAAATGAAAGCTGAATCTGGTTGGTTTCCAATAGTTTGTTCGCTTGAAAATTCGTTTGGATCGAACGCTTGATACATCTGCACGTCTTACGTTTTGTGATAACGTTTTTGTTGTGACGTCGTGTTGTTTTATATATTTTTTTTGCTGGTATACCTTTCAATACACATTTTATATGGAACGGTTATTAATGAAAACTGAAAGAAAAAAAATCAACAAACTTTAAAGAGTATTTTTATCAAAATTACTAGACAAATTTGTGTTAAATAATTAATTGTATTTTTTAAACTAAAAAGCAAAAAAACTTTGCGTTCAAGAAAGTATACTACTAATGACAAAAAAATTAATTTAAACTGTTAAATAACAAGAAGAGTTATTAAAGATAAATACACTTGTGAAAGTTTAGTGAAAGCTAGCAACAAAATTTGTTTTAACATAAAAATGTAAGTGTTCTTTATATATTAATAATTTTTATAACTAAACGATTGCGAAGGATTTTATATATTTCGATTTTCTTCCATTATGTATATGCATATATGCTGTAGGAATACATACACAATCGCATTTAAAGTCATACAAACAAAATATTGTATTATTTTCCGTTTGTGTACCTACTGTTTTCTACTTCTTGTTCTTCTTTTTTTTACTTATACTTCCTCCATAAAAGAAATTTAAAAAATGTACTTCAACATGGTCGTAAATAACGCCCCGACGTCTGCTTTTGCTTTGTCTGTGTTGTTGTTATTATTTAGTGTGTATTTGTGTGTTTGTCTATCCTCACGGAAATTTGGCTTTGGCTGTGTTCTCATCTTTAAAATTAATTTGATCAAGCATCAGTAGAAAAAAAATATTTAGTTTTATTATGTTGGAACAGAAATTCTATAAATTGTTTTTCTGTTCTTAAAACCATTAAACAGAAAAATGTGCAGCCTAAATTTAAAAAAGTTGTCTGCTGCTTTTTTAATTTTTCATGTGTGTATTCATATGTATGTATCTACGTACTCCCGTACACATTTTTTTCGACTTTTAACTATGTATATATTATTTGTTCGCCAAAAAAAACCGTCTGGCCGCCATCCATGCACATACCACCACCATCCATTCCATTTAGTTGTTTTTTTTTTCTTGTTTGCTGATTTTTTTTCTTTGCTCAATATCATTTAAAATGAAATAAAAGACGACGCTGGCGTCTTCGCTAATGTTATTTGATTTTGTTTTTAGTTACGAGCAAAAATATTAAAACAGCGGTTAATGCCTTCTTAACATTTCCTCTTTACTGTATAATTTTGGCTCTCAATAATATCGTTCTGTGTACATTCAATTCCATCTTGTTTCACTACTGTTGCGCTCCTGTTTTATTTTTGTTGGTCTGTTATAAAGAGTTGCCAACTGTCAAGTGTTTTTCGTAAGCCGTTATTTTTTGATATTACATTTGATTTGTTCTGCTGGCCTTTTGTTTCATAAATATCTTTTCGTTTGTTTGTAACTATATTTTTCGTAATGAGTGTTGTATTAGTGTAGGTTAGTTATTTTATTTACCACTTTGTTATGGCATGTGGGATAAATTACATGATTATGCACTTATATGCATAACTATAAATAGGCATATGAATGTACATACATATATACATATGTAAATATGCATATGTACGCTTCTTACTGTTGTGTGTTAGGTTGTTTAATAACTTTCTGTTGGATGTTACATTTTATATTTTACTGTTACATACCTATACTTATGGAGGCTTTTTTTATATTGTTTTCACACCAGCTAAATAATTCTGTTATTTTAATTTTGAAAGTAAACACAAGTGTTGACATGTATGCAGGTATGATGTCCAATTAAATATCAGTAAATGTGCATATGCACTAATTAATAGATACCTTATGGATTTTAAATTTAAAATTAAAGAAAAATCAAAACCTAGGTACCTATTAGCCCAAATAAAATGCTACATGCCAAATTAATATTCTTTAATTCTGTGTCATTTGTATGACTAATATTCTGAACTGAATATTTCTCTATTTCTCGTTTACTATTAAGTTATTTAAATGACTATTTCCGGTTTATTTACTGTTAAACTATTTAAGCCTTACAAAAAAAATCGCAATGATTCTCGCCTAATGTCATCTGAATTAAAATTGTTATTGTTTCTGCTAAAAAAAAAATACAAATTTAGTATCTGTGTAGACACAAATCTCTAACAAAAATGTGTGTGTGTGTGTGTTGTATGAGAAAAAATGAATGTTTACTCATATGTGAATTACGTAGTAGTAAATCATTGAAATTTCATGGAAAAACTAGGTCGAAATGCTTGACACCAGTTTTAAATAAACACACACAGACGTTAGGCACTCACATACATAAACGAATCTAAGCAAATATTTTAGTACATGTGTGCAGTCACGCCGATGGCCGGACGTAGACATAAACGTCATAAACAACATTTGATGATGTTATGAATGGATGTCAATTCCTAAATTCAATGAGTGTAGTGAGTGCTATTGTTTTTAGGACCAAAAAATGGTAAATAGAAATAAACTAAAAACAGTTTTAACATTTATTTGCCTTTCTACTCATATACCTGGCCTTTGAAATAGATGATGGTTCCTCAACTACTTCCGGAACTTGAATAACTGTTAATGGGACGACATATCTTAAAGGGTTTCTTCACGCCAAGCAGGTAGATGAATATTTGGTAAACAGGGACTGCACTTCGTAATAGAGAAATTAGCGCTTTCTGCAGCACTCCACTCTTTCGCGATTTGGTCAAGGGTTGTAGGAGATGGTCCAATAAATTGGCATAGCTCACTGCATGATCTTGCCTTAGCTAGAGCGTAAAAAGAAGGCGAAATTGCTATAAATTAGACTTGTGCCACATAGTTCAATTTAGTGATCGCTCATTTTTAGTTCAAAGTATGAAAATCAACTTGTTCAAAATTTAGTTCAAAGGCTCTCTTTAGTTCAAAATCTCTTTTAGTTCAAATGATCCGTTGACGTATTGTTCGTACTTTTCAGATTTTAGTTCAAACGTTTTTTTTTAGTTCAAAAGCTCTTTCAGTTCAAATGTTCTTTTCAAAATATGATGGCAACAACACCGTAGCATTGCCAAAACGAATGTTTAATAAAATGTGTGGCAGCACTTATATCATGTTCGAAATAGTCAACAAAAAAGGCATAGACATGGATGATAGTTTATCTTGTCTGGTAGTTTAATTACAAATTATAGTTAAAAAATGAACTAGGTGTACTTAAAAGTACGAACTAGTTAACTTAGTTCAATCGTTGGAATCGTTTAAATAAACTAGTTCGTTTATGAACTACACAAATCTACTATAAATATCTACGATAGGAATTTTGGCCAAGTGGCCATGATAAATGAATACCCCAGGTTAGAACCCGAACTAAAATTAAGGTATTTTCTAAAATGTTTTTTTTTAAGAAAGCTGCAATGATGTCATTTTATTACACGAGAACCTTAATGTCCTATGATATAATGGCTTGTGAAAACTCATTTACCAAATCGGGAGTACGATTGGTTTTCTTTCGTACTGCATCGCTGGCTTGAGCATGTATCTCTTGTCGGCTTTAGCATTTCCATACCGCAGTAGATAGGGCTTTTTCGTCACCGCAGTCGCAATTAATTTTCTGTCTCTTTCTAATCTTTTTTCTTACCTTTTCGCTTACTCTTCTTTCTTCTCTTTTTTCTCTACTCTTAGCAGGTTGGCAGCTTTTTGACTTACCTTACTCAATAAATTATTTTATTTTTTAACCAAATCCAGCCAAAATGTTAGAAATCATAGTAAGCTTTTAAATAGTTCCTCTGACTTTGGAAGTCAGAAAATTTTAGCCATCCATCTAAACCACCCTGTACGTCTATATCACTTAGCTATGAAATAAGAGGCTGGAGAGCGAGAGCTTGGTGGCCTGTGATGGTGGCTTTTTTCCCCTTGGATTCCAGCAGATATTATACACTACACAGAGTCCCGCTTTAGTAATGCAGATCCAGTCTTAATACGATCTGCTTGATGGTTTTTTAAAGATTCATTTAGCAGTCAAACAAGGAATGCATTTGTAGTCTAACAAGGAATGCATTTACTGATGAAAATAAAATCTTGCAAGTTCTGTTAAGTCAACGTTACAGTGTAATCGACAAAAAAAAAAAAAAAACTATGGCTCAAGTTAAACATTTTAAATAGTTAATATTGACGTTGTTTTAGCCGACTTTAAAACGAACAAGGTTGTCAACTCGTCTGCATTTGTTTATTTACTCACGAAATCGATAAAGGTGGCACAACTATTATTTAAAAATAAAAAGTTAACTTTTCAAGCGTTGCCAAAAACAAAAAACCATTTATTGTTTTTGTTTTTTTGTCTCTATAATCCACCAGCTTGTCATTACGGAAGTTAATGTGTTCTTAATTCTGAGGTTTTTTTCCCCCTAAATATGTACGTGTTTTAAACTGTTAAATGTTTTTGTTGTATTTTTTCTACATTTCTCTTTTTTATAATTATTTTTTATTATTTTTATATTTTTATATTTTTTTATTGACAGAATGGGTTGGCTGTGTGTAATACTTTTTCATTCATTCACATTTTTTAACGTTTCTATTTTACAATTCTTAGAAATACATGTCTTTCTTTTAATGCAACTAACGTCGTCTCAGCAGAAAGGTGTCGACGTTAGACTGACTTATTGAATTTTTTCATTCACTCTTTACAGTTGCTTGACATACAAATATACCAGCCAACTTTTTTGTATAAAGTGTAAACAAATGGTGACACATTCTTTAATGAAGAATAACAAATAACTTGTAAAAAAAACCGTTACAATTTATTTTAAATTAAAAATCTAAAACACGGCAGCAGTGTTTAAATTAAAGAATGGAATGTATGATATGATCCTCCATCCTTTTTACGTATATTTTTATGTCAATTTTAAAAATACTTCGTAACATACCATCAACCAATATGAGCTGATGAGAGGCTTCTTTAAAAATAAAAACAGGTGTTAACTTGTAAAAAAACAAATTAGTATTAGTGTATGTGTGTATACTCTACCCATAGGTTTATAATTAAGGTACAGTTGATTTTAATATATTTCCATCATTTTAGTAGTAGGTATCACATTATTACTGAAATACTCTTAAAACTTTAAAAGAAA
The DNA here is from genome assembly GCA_937654795.1 of Cistogaster globosa. NCBI lineage: Eukaryota > Metazoa > Arthropoda > Insecta > Diptera > Tachinidae > Cistogaster > Cistogaster globosa. The sequence goes on from OW569404.1 coordinate 8,223,825, forward strand.
ATAACAGACTTTAAGACTTTACTGCATGCAAAAAAATAAAAGGCTGGGTTGAAAAGCAGAAAAAATAATAATAAGACATGTGTTCATATGGCCAGCCTTATGATGAAAAAATAAAACAAAAACACAGCAAATGTTTTAACTATGCCAGTCTGTCGTGTGTTTAAAATGTTGATGACCATTAAAAGCCGTAGAATACAAGTGCAGCCACATCAAGAAACCAAACGACGACCACACCACATGTTTCACATGGTTTGACGACTTGCAAATTATTTGCACACGGTCAGACGGCTAGCAGTCGAGCTACTGGCTATGCCATCCGGACGGAAATATATAAACAATTTTTTTGTTGAAAATTTTGTTGTTGATCGTGTAGAATAAAAAACTAGGCTTCACTCAAAAACTACTGCTTGAAAAAAAATTTTGTGGGAAGGTAGCAAATATTTAAGATATTTCCAAGGAAAAATAGTAAAAAAATAGAAATTACGAAATGAGAGGGAAACTTGGCACAATCTTTGATTGTGAAAAGAGTTTTCCAATAAATAAATATTGAAATATTTTTAAAACATAATAAACAAAATAAAAATAAAATTACAAAATTTATTTCGGCATCAATAAACCCATGGCCGACGTTCACGTTGTTTATAGTCAATCTGACTTTTGCATAATCATGGACACAGTAGAAATTTTCCAGGTGGTAGAGCGCAAATTTACATTTTTTTCTGACGAAAGTTTCCCTTGACGAAATCAAGCCTTGTTATTTACTGCAATGCTTTTGTGTTGATTAAACCTTATGCATTAAGGTTGCTATTTTTCTGCTGTATCAGCTGTTTTTAGTTAAAGGTACCTCTGCGATTTTTCGGTTGTTTTTTGGCGGCAAAGTAGACTTGTCTCCTTTTTCTCAGTAACCAGAAAACCTCAAAATCTGTTTTTTTTTTCTACTGAAATATAGAAAATAATAAGTTTTGTTTAAATTTTTTACCAATCACAATTTCCTAATTTTATTACACAGTCCACATTTACAATTTGCAATTTTTTGATACAATTTTTTTTTCAATGCTCTTAAGTTGCAGCAATATTCGTTATTTTAAACAAATAATAACCAAACAACATCCTTTTGCTTCACTTCCAAACAAAGGTTTCATGCTAGTTTCAGGAAAATTTGCATAGTGTAAATGCGTAATAATAATTACCTAAAAATTATTTTTTTAAGTTAATGATTGCAGGCTTTTGTAAAGTTATCAGTGAGCAAAAGTTTCAAGATTATAAGCAAGCATTTTTTAAGAGAATTTTCCTTTTTTAACCAAGTCAATATAGCAATACACCTACCACTGTTTGCAAAGTTGAAACTATTGTGAATGAAAGTACATAGATAGGAAAGAAGTATGTAAAATAGTTTTAAAAACTACCTACTTGTGATTTGTTTATAAAAGTCCCGCTATTCTATACCTATAACATTTTCCAAGTTTGAAAATTTTCCAACTTTTATCAAAAATTTTCTTTCTTTAAAAAAACGCCACATTTTATGTCTCGTTGGTTAGTGCATTCCAATTAGTAAATAGTTAAAAAATTATGAAATCTCATTTAGTACGTTTTATAGCATTTCTCGGGTTCAAAGTGCAAAAATGTTACCAAATTTCTCTGAATATTAAAAAAACATTATTTTTCTCTTTAATAAGATTCTTAAAAATTAATTCTCTTTATTTTATTGCTTTTTAGTTATATTTCATTTCCTGTTTTACAGACATTTCCTGTTTTTAATGAGGTTTCATAAATGTGTTAAGCATTCATTCGCTGCTTTCTTTAATATTTTGCTTTCATAATTACTCTCTTCTTCTGGCATGTTTTTTCAATAATCGTCACTGTTGTATTCATAAATGAGCTCGGAAACTGTTTGTAAACTAACAGCAGACTAGTTTGCAGCATTCCTTCTTGCTCAGTCTTACTATGCTTGTGGTATTTCTTGTCTTTTTCTTATCATGGTCATTCATTATGTATTTTTTTGTTGTTTGTCTTTTTGTTGGTAGTTTGCATTTTGTTTTCTACACATGTTCGTATTATCGTAGTAGTTTCGTAGTATTTTTGTTGTGTACTGTACACACAATAAAAATAAGAATTGTTTTGTTTCATTTCATTTAAGAATTTTTGTTGTTTTTTTTAAGGTTATATGGCTTATGTTATGCATTGCCAACCTTTATTTATGTTTATGTGTGTTTTGTTGCTGTTTTTAATGCCGGTTCCTATCTGAAATTCTCTTTACTCGTTTCATTCACCCTTGTTATAATAATAATAGCTGACTCTCCTTGAGCATAACATAATGTTTTGTTTTATTTGTGTTTATGTTTATGTACAGTCTCTTGATATGTTTTTCACTAACAAAATTCCTCCTTGATTGTTGTTGTTATTTCGGATGTGTGTTTGTTGTGTCTGCTTGAATCCTATTTTTTTTATTATTTCTTGTTTTTGTTTGTATATTTTCTGCATTGTCTTTTAACCTTTATGGCAGCCAGCAGAAAAACAATATGTACCACTTTAAGCAGCATAACCCGGCTATGTACGGGGTTTCATTTACATACATATTTTATGTGACAAATCTGTCTGCTTGGGAAAACATGTTTATTTTGGGAATTCGGAAAACTCTGTTTTTAATACACAGGTATTAATTTCAAATTTACTTTTCAAAAACAGAAATCAACAGCTTAATTATTTGAAGGCGTTATTATGCACACACCTGGCACCCAGCTGTCATTGAGGTTTAGGTACCTACTTATATCTAATAAGGTGGTAATGTGTTGCAACAAAAAAAAAAAATACTACTTAGTTGCATTTGCTAAGCAAACAAGCTTTTTTTCATACAAATAGGTACATACCTATGTACCTATGGATGTTGAAACATTACAGTTTCTAAAATTCAAATTATAAAACTACCAACAGTCTGCAATATTTATGATTTTATAAAATAAACGATGGCATATTTAGTTTTGATTGGCTCAAGATTTAAAATTGATATTAATAAGATTTAAAAGACAACGAATAATTTGTTAAAATTAAATTAAAATTATAAAAACAACAATGCAAAAGATTAATATTTAAAATTGATATTAATAAGATTTTTGTTTAAAAATAAAGCGTTATCAAATTTTGCGGAGATAGACGATTTCTCAAATCCGTTTGAAGCAGACCTGCATTGGAAAGTAGTCTCTCAGATGCGACAGAACTCATTTGAATTCTATGATCTGCTTTTAATACATATGTTATTCTCATAGTTGTCATGCAAAAAAAAAAAGAGTTAAAAATTGAACATTTTGTTAAAAAAACTAAAGAAAAATATAAGAAGTATCGCCGTATCGACAGTAAAATATTGCCGATATCGGAAAACCAGAAGTATTGCCGATATATCGGTATCGGTTGCATCCCTATTACATATGTATGAATGCATTTTATGTGAAAAATTGATTGGTTGACATTTTTATACCCTTCACCACAAGTGAAAAAAGTTTTTTATTCCGTTTTTAATTTTTACAATATCCATTTTCGACCCAATAAATTATATGTATGTATATATTCTGAGTTCTTATGCATGGCGAAGTCGAGTGAGAGATGTTCGTCCGTGTTCGAGTTGAAATCAACTTTCTTAAGGCACTACTAGAGCTAGAGAAAATACGCCAATTGATTTGACAGTTTTAAATTTTTTGCTATTGGAAATTTAGCAAGATTTTAATAAAAAAATACATCGTGAAAAAATTTACGGCTCGCCCATATATTGCGAGCAATGGGCCTCTGAACTTTTTATATAAAAGTACGAATGTGCACAATATTTTTTAAGATAGGTAGCAATATGGGAATCATTTAAAAGCTTTTGAAATTATTATTCAGGATATACTTAATTAAATTAAAAAAAAAAAAAATACTTAACCCATCAAGAGCCAATGACATTTTTACATAAAAATTTTTTTTTCATAGTTTTTAATTCTCTGTTACCCCAATATGTGTGTTTTTTAACTAAACTAGATATACATATTAGTGAAGGGTATATATGATTCGGCTTAGCCGATTATAGCAGCACTCTTACTTGTTTTTATTTTGACTGTTAATATTAACATTGCCAGCACTGTTATATTTTACGTTTTATCATTTTGATTATATGATTATAGGTTTTTTTTTTTTGACAATTTGGCAAAATTTATCTCTTTTTACAATGTGATTTCTACACGCAGCACCTTGCAATTTAATATTTATGAGACAATTTGATTTGCAAATTCCAGGTTATTGAAGCAAGTACCGATTTTTTTAATTCTTTATAAGTTTTGAAAAACTTTTTACAGTTTTGTTTTTTCATATTTGTTTTTTAATATTAATTTTGTAAAGAAAGTCTCTGCATCGAAATAAAATAAACGTTATCCCTGATTAATAACGATTGTGTCGAATCTTCTGTCATGATTTTTTCTTTTGGGACATTGACATGACTGACAAGCTTCCGATATCTTCTCTTTAAAATAATCTGCTAAATAGATTAGAGCACGTTTAACAAAAAATATGAACAATTATATTTTGCTTCGCCGATGTGTATTTTAGATAAAAAACCTAATTTTGTTCTATGTGTTTTTGAAAGTTTTAATAAATATATTGACTTGATTTAATATATGGTCAGAGCAGCGAATACTAATTTCACGTTTTCGAACAAAAACTTTTTACAAGAAAAACAAATGGACTTGACCCATCAAATAGAAATGGCTTTGGCAAATATCTCGACATATGGTGACATGATAATAACATTTAAGATAAATAAAAAAAAAAAACATCAATCGCATTGTACTTGTTTTTCTCTTCCCATGAATTATGTTCATTGTTGTTGTAACGTGCACTTGAAAAAAATCGTCCACTAAATTTAATTAGTGCATCCTCATTAAAACACCCTTAACGAGTTTCTTATAGTCCAAACTGAAGGAACTGTTCCATGGAAGGAAATACAGCCTGGATCATTTAAAAATGAAGTGGATAAAATGCAATATAAATTTGAAACGTGACTTATGACCGCAAACCCTGTTGATAAAAAATTACCATTTTGTTCGTATTCAACCTAAAATATTAAATCTTCATTCAGTTCTTCATGATGGTTTTTAACTGACTTGATGTGGAGATTTCGATTCAATGGACATTAATATTCTCAATTGGTTTTTAGCTTTAACGTTCATTTTAATAAAATTATTTTGTGAAATATACTACTGAGCTGCTATTAAATTTCACTTAACTGTACGTATGTTTGTACACCAGCTAGAAATAGTTTGTCATTCATATTTGTTTTTCTGAAAATTTATTAATTGAATGTTGCAAAAGCAATTCTTTAATATAATGACTGTTCTTAAATGTGTAAGTATGTAACTATGCTCTCTTTCATACGTACATATGTACATACATACATACAACAAATGTTCGACCGTACTTTAATTGTTGTTTTTATCTTAAACAAAAAATTGTACTTAAATAAAAATTGTTGTTGTTTTGAGTTCAATACCCTTTAAGAAGCAAAATAATGTAAATAGTTAGGAGGGTTATTATTATTGTTGTTGTGCGTCGTCTGGTTTGACAGCGACTTTTTTTTCGCCACTTTGTTTTGTTACTTTTTCAGATTTCTAGTTCACGTACAAAACTAAATAAAAAGCTTAAAACTCAATAAATAAATAAATGTAACAATTTTACTCTTGAAAACTTATTATTTTATTCAGGCTTGTTCTGAAAATGCAAATCAAAAAATAATTGTTCTGCCACCAAAAATTTTTAATATCATATGAGCCGTTTATTTTAAAAGTGGCGTAAGTCACTTTGCTTTTAAGCTGATTGTGTTTCAAATTTTTTAAAAGCACTAAGGCTAAATCTCGAGACGACATACGTGCACTTTTTATCGTAGGATGCTTATTTTTTCTCCAAAAATAACTTGGGTGTACATAAAATCGTAGCAGCTTTTAAGATTTACTTAAATTTTTTTTGTTTTTGAAAAAGTGACTTATGCCACTTTTAAAATAAACGGCTCATACGTATATATGAAATTTTAAAGCGGTTGGTTAAGAAGTTGCCAATTTAAAATCGAATTTTATTTTTGCGAAAACGTATTAATTAATTACTTGATGTGTTTTTTTTTTATTAATTTTTGTTAAAAAATTATGTATTTAATACAAAATGAGATTTTAAATTTATTAATTTTTGTTAAAAAATTATGTATTTAATACAAAATGAGATTTTAAATTTAGGTTTTTTTTTTAAAGACACTGTCTCCTACAAAACTGGTTTTTAATTTTAAGACTTTTTTTGCATTTACATATTTCTTGGACCCCGAAGTTACCATTTATAGTTTTTTTATTTTCAATATTTTGCTGTTACTTTCGATAGTTGAAAGTGTTGCCATAGGTTAATTGAAAATTATCACGTTTGCATTATCGAGTAACTTTTATACAATGCGTTTGTATATTTACAAACATTTGTATATTTGCACATAATTTTGTGTATAATTTTTATTGATTTTTTCCATTTTTTATTTTTAGAGAAAATTATCTTTCTGCAAGAAATTTCACTGGTCTCGCATTAAATTTGGGGTAAGTTTTATATTTGTTTTGGGTGTATTTTTATTAATTTATAGGTATAACACGAATCGAAATCTTAGCAAATGTTAAATTTAAAATCACAGTTAAACTTCTAACAAGGCAGATATATTAATATTCTTTTTTCTTTCGAATATTCGATTAAAATTAAAAATTTATTTGCTTATTCGAAAACCTATTTGCTCTTCTATTTCTAAAGAAGTTAACATAATTAGTAGAGTGTAACTTCCTGTTACTGATAAAAATTGGAATAATTAAAAAGATTTTTTTAATGTCAACATTGTGTAGAATGTTTTTTTGGAAAACATTATTAAGCATATCCTTATTTCCAAGAAGCATAACTCAAAAATTCACGTACACATTTTTATAAACGTATTTTTTGTAATAATAAAAAAAAACACACACACAAAAACTATAAATAAAATGATTTTTAAAGCTTGGCTTAAAAAAAATTTATATTTGTTTCAAATCTCTTTGAAGGTTTGTTTGTTTGTGCCTGAATCACGACTAAACGACTGAACCAATTTGAAACACAGGCAAATATTTGTCCTTGTGGTAAAATATAGGGTGTTTATATTTTCAAATAGTGGACCAGGAAGGGGGAAAAAGGGAAACAGGTATTTTAATGCTTCTGAGTCACGTGAGAAATTTATAAAAACAGTTTAGATTAGATTAAATGACGGGATATTTATTTTTTAATATTCTTATAAACTGTTTTTGTTAAGATCTGTTTAGATTTATAAAATTGCGTATTTATCTTCTCCTGCATTCTTCTCTCCTATTTCCTTTTTTTTAATAATCATAGAATATTTTACACCCTTCACATAAATATTTAGCAATGATTCAAATTTTGTTGAAGCCGGTGTCATGGACGTAAATGTCTGTTTTTTTTTTTTTTTTAATTTTGTCTCATTAAGGTGCTAGTTCTAGAAACAGACCTATCTATGTTTCGAATTTCATTAAAATAGATTAGCCAAGACTTTGTTAAAATTTATTCAGAGGCATAAGAACGCCCGTATCCCCTTTTTCTCCCCTCCTGGTCGGCTATTTAAAAATATAATTACCTTATTTTACCACAAGGACATATATCTACCTGTGTTTCAAATTTCATTAAATTCAGTTCAGTTGTTTAGCCGTGATTAAGGCACGAACAAACAAACTTACAAAGACGCCTTGAATGATGATGAAATAATTTTTAACATCCTTGGCTTTTATACAAGTCACGAATCACAAAAAAAATTTTGCAAACAACACTACACGTAAAAACCAGACAAACAAAAAATCACCTCAAACGATCACGATCTCACAAAAAAAATGTTTACAATAAAAATATGGAAAAAAAAATAAACAAGCAACCGAACAAGCAGCAAGATTGTTGCAAGTGTAAATCCAAGGAACATAAAAATGTATGAGTACAAAAACAAAAATACCGCTCTGAAACGATCCTAATCAGTAGTGTGTGTGACTTACTTTAAAGAAAATAAAACAACAATAACAAAAGCATTTGCGCGCCATTTACTACTGACTCGGCTGCATGACAAACTCAATTTTAAACAGCAAAAAAAACTCCTTCCTTTTTTATTGTGTGTGGGAATAAAATGAAATAACTACAATTTTGTTTGTGAATTAAAATTCATTCTAAAAAAGATACCAACCAAAACCTTCATACTCTACTCTGCTCCTTCAAAGGGATCATTATTTACAATACATTTGTAAATATGTGTGTATGTATGTATGTACATTTGGTTATATATTTTTGTTGATCACTATTATCCCACCATCCATCCATCCATCTTTTCTGTTGTTTTTCAACGTCTAATAGCAATGAACTTTGTTGTTTTCAAAAAAAAATAAAACACTGAGATTCCCGTAGTCCTTGAATGTTATTGACTTGTTTACGATTTACTCGTTGTTGATGTTTTGTGATTCTTCTTTTTTCTCATTTCTGCTTTAAAACTTACTTTCTAAAGATTTGAATTGAAAAAAAAAAATATTTTCATCGAAATAAAAAACCTCGAGTCTTGTTATTTATAATGTGGATTCAGTTTCTGTTGTGCTTTTAATTTGGCGCGTAAATTCTTGTGTTGTTTTTAAACGTAAGTTAGTTTGAAAATAAGTCCACCTCTCTTATTCCATTTGCTTTTTGCGCTGATTATGCTTTTCTTAGGCGGGTTTTTTTTTTTTTTTTTGTTTAGAGATTGTCTGTCTACCAGAACAATAAACAATTTTTGGAATGCAAAACTAAATCGTCGTCTGGCTTGAAGCTAAACAAATATTTCGCGCGCAACTTTTTTTGCTTTTAAGTCAATATATAATATCATTATTAACAACAACACCAACAAGGGTGGGTAGACGTGCTAAAATTTTTTTCAGTTTTCAGTTTAAGAAAAAAGTCAATAACATGAACTGCAGTCTTTAAAATCTTCAAGGGTCTTTAGGCAAATTTAAAATAACACCGCTAGCTTTTCGCTTTCAAGTGTTTTACCAGGCTCAAGGTATAGAATTTTAGAAGAAGGATATGATTAGAGTTAAGCTGGATTCACCCATTGTTTCGGAACAAAATTTTTGTTCCGAAACATTTTTTTTATATGTAGTTTTTCTTTTTGAGAAAGAGATAGAGACACGTCAAACTACATATAAAAAAATGTTTCGGAACAAAAATTTTGTTCGGAAACAATGGGTGAATCCAGCTTTAAAATAGCTATGAACACTTATTTTCTGGTTTAAATGCTCATATAATATTTTTGAAAATTGATGTTAATTTATTCTTTGTTTCGTACTCTTTGCACACATTCTTTAACTGCAGTGAGATCCGAACGCCCTTCAACTATGTTTGTCGGCTACTACTGACACTTACTGTTTTTATTTTGTTACTTCTCTCTCCTGCTTAGGGCCCATAATTTTCTTTTGTTTGTTATCAGGCTGCTTAAAAACAGGTCCTTGTACTAATTTTTTTAACGTGCTTGCACGACCATAGTTTTCCTTTTGCGTTATTCTTGCTTTACTGTACAGGTCGAGTTACTTTATTTTATTAGTTACTGCTTCAACTCTCATCTGCTGTTCTCAAAATAAGCGCGGTTACACATTAATTGTTTTCCTTTTCTAATCGCTTCTCCGGAAGGTTTTTATTTTAATTGGTTTCTTCAAGCTTTATAATTCATGCATGTTATACGGTTTCTTAATAACAACTATTTTTATTTAAATTTACTTTGCTGTTGGGATTTGAACTCGTGACTTGTAATCTGTTAATTGGAGTTTCCTAACGTCAGAGTCTGAATCGGTCAAAATTGATGTAATCAACAACAACTTCACACACACCACACATTATTGGTGGAAGTAACAACTTTTTTTAAACTGTGTTTACGGATTACAAAAAAAAGTTTTTTAAGTTGTTCAAGATAATTAAAACGTTGCCAAATCGCTGCCCTAATTTCAAAATTGTTTTTTCAAGTTGAAATATGAAACACCCACGCGATGATTATCATAATCCCGAATAATTTTAATTATTTGGCCGTGAGAGAAAAGAATTTAATGAACGTTTAGTAAAAAAATTCCTTTATAAATTCGGAAAAAGGAGGTATCACTTATGAACAAAAAAATGTAAATAAGCAAAATATCTCCCTTCAAACTACGATGGTGTTATATGTATAAAGAATGAATGTAATTATAAAAAAATAGAAGAAAAAATGCAAGAAGAACTGTTTTATTTATTTCAACAAATTTTACCTTTGGAGTTTGGAAACGACGTCCGTGTTAGTGTTAAAATTTACTTTGCCAAGACACTAGACCAATTAAAAAAAATTAATTAAGTTAAGCGATCAGACATATTTTTTAAAATTTTGAAAATCAGCTAGATCGGTCCATGTCTTTCGAGGCAGCGAGCGGAACACCACACCTGCGTCTAATATTTTCATATCATTTGGAACAAATCTAAGTAACTCCAATAAAAACAAAAATAAAAAATACATGGGGCGATAGAGAGTTAAAAAAACATCAAGTGAAGAAATTAAAATTATAGCTCAAGTTATAGGCCTCTCTACTTTTAATAGAAAAGTACAATTGTTCAGCATATTTTTTAAGATATCAATATGGGTATCATTTAAAATCTTTTCAAGAGATCTTTTAGGAAATGCTTAAATTTTTCTAAAATGCTTAACCCATTAAGAACCGATGGCATTTTAATGTATTTTTTTTTTTTAATTTTCTGTCTTTCCAATGTTTGATTTTTTAAGGAAGCCACTTCACTTTACTAGATTTACGCACATGGTGAAGGGTATATAAGATTCGGCATAGCCGTTTTTAGCACTCTTACTTGTTTAAAATAGTGTATGTTAAATATAAAAGTTTTTTTAATTCGATATTGAAACGTATTTAGGTATTTTCAACTTAATACACTTCCCGATATGATAATCTAAAAAAGTATAATTAAGACTGTCGGAAACTTCTGTCTGTCTGTCTAGCTTGTTAAATGGAGTTTGTTGAAATGCTTTTTTAAAGATATAACCGTTTGCAATGCTTGCTGAACTTTGCTACTATTGTTATTGTTATTATTTTTTATTTTTTGTCTTAAAATCATTTTCCAGTTCAATATAAATATTTTTACAAACACTTCTGCTTTCCCTACCAAATGTGGCTGCTCATGCCATTGTTTTTATTTCCTATATTTATACCTCTGCCTCCAATTTATGTGTATTTTTTTAAAGGAGAATATCATTGACTGCTCCTTTTTCAAATATTTTTATGCTCGTTTTAAGGCTGTTTGGCATCTTAATATGCTTAACAATATTAGTTTTATTTTAACGAGTGTTAAGATTAGATCGTTGTCTGTTCCAGTCTTAATAAAAAATATGTCTGGTGGAATCCTGCTACTTAACAAAAAAAGAAAAAAAATGTGTTTTTACGTGTTTTGCGAATGTCTGGATGTGTTTGTGTGTGTGTGTATGTGTGTGTTTTACCTTTGAAAAACTTTAATTGTTTTTCAGTCATTATAAAATTATAGTTTTCACCCCTTTTAACATTATTAATTCTTTCGTGTTGTATTTTTCTTTTTTGTGTACTCGCGTGCCATTTTTAGAAAAACATTTATTCCCCCTTGCATTTAAAGTAATTAATTAAGTTTGAATTTTATTCGTCGCTTTTTTAATTTATTATCTATTTTTGATTAAATTGGAAAAGCAATATCTTTGGGGGGCTTTTTTATTCTCAGTGTTTTTGCGGTGTTGTAGAAAAGAAAATATAAAAAAGGGGTCTTAAATTCTATTTTTTCTTTTTTTTTTTTTTAATTAAAAAAATTTTATATGTCCATATATTTTATTTTTATATTCTACACCTTTTATTAGAGCGTATTTCTAAATGTGTTATATTTATGGGTGTCACTACATTTTTCCAACTTAAAAAAGCATTCAAAGATGGTTTTGCTTCACGCCAACAGTCAAGTCTAAACGACTTTCTTTATTCAGTAGAGCTTAGGTAATCAGATAACTTCCTTAAATGAAATAATTTAAGCACTAGATCAATCATGTTGCGCCTTGATATCGAAACCAGGTCATTCAATCGTGCGGAAGATTGAGTATTCCTTTCATGTTTTTTTCGGCCAGCCGTCAATCACAAAATGGCCTTCCGATTATGGCTCATGAGTTAAAAGCGGCTGAAAATTCTGCTTATCTTCTTGTTTGTTTTCGTACTAGTTTTTGTGAGCAGGGACCTGAACTTAAGTTATGTGGCAACACTTGTTTTTGGGTGTGGTTAGCCAAATACCGACTACCAAATTCGCGGTTGTTGAAAGGCTCTATTAGAGAACTGCCATTTTTATTCTTTCTTTTTCGATTTTAACTTTTGGCCAAGCGAAGCGGAGTAATTTTTGATCTCCTATATTCTTTTAATAAAAAAATATTAATCTATTAATTTTGACTATAAAAATAAAAATTTGAATTAATTAGAATAAAAAATACAAAAGTAAATAAATTGTTTTTATTCATTTGTTGGTAATTCAACAAAAAATTACCCAAAGTTATTTCAAAAAGACGACTTAGCCTGCAAAGAACACTTTTGCATTAGTAGAGACGAATTTGTATGTCATTATAGAGTCACACGGCCATCGAGAAATATGTTAACATTCCCACAAGTCTTTGTCATTTAGAAGCCTAAACGCACCCCTGAAAAACGCTCTTCTCATCGGGGAGGCAATCTTATATCCCTATTATCCTAATATTACGGACGACTATATCGTAATATATATTTTTTTTTAATTTACGAGTTAAAAGTGACTTGTAGGACCGGCTACCTAATAATTTCACCTCAGCATATTATTCTTAACCAAATCGCAAGATGCATACATCAAACAAAATCATATATTATGACATTTTCAGGAATTTGTTTAAACAACTCTTCAAATTGTATTGCCTTCATCAAGGCATATTTTTATTCAAATCAATTCGCAAAAACTTTCCTTATAAGCTTACACATACACGTACATTTATGCAAGTTACAAATTATAGATACAAATCTTAGCTTGAACTTTTGTTTATTATAAAATTTTGTCTTTAAACCTGAAAAGTTTTAAACAGTTTTTGTTAAGATATTTTTTAATTCACTTAAATATAAAAATCTTATACGTCCGTCAACGCATTCTTAAGAATTTCAAGAATTTTTCTTTCGAATACAAACTATGGCTAGAAGAAAATGCAGAAGAACCGTTAAAATTCCAAATGTTTTTCTAATACTATTCACATCGTTTACCACTTGTGTCATGCTACTATACAGAAATACCAGACAAAACAGCATTTACTTTACTTGCATCCACAAATATTTTGTCATCATCATGCTAAGTATCAACAGCAGCTCTAAGTATCACTCTTAAAGAGTAGTTAATAATATATCAATATTATTTTTTATAATTTTTATACTCAGTACATACTATTAATATATTTACAAACCACACATTGTTGTTTATTAGTTTAAAAGCAATAATAGTAACAACAATAACGAAAACTTCATAAAAATCATCGTTTTTATTCTGGTATTCAGTTGCATTTTTGTTCATAAATATGTATGTATGTATGTATATTAGGGAGGCTTTTTAGGTTCTTTGGACTTTTTTTATTTAAAGCTTAGTTTAATATTTATTAATGCTTTCGAGATGACACTGAATGCTAGTGTGATGAATTTAAATATAATCTAAAAAATTAGTTTGTTAGTTTTTTTTTATCTTTCCACGTTTTCACAATATCCTTAGAAGTTTTAAAGTAAAATGTAAATGTGTAATTACACATTGTCACGGAGTGACAGAGTTAAAACTTATTCCTTAAATAAGTTACTTATCGTCTGTCTATTTATGCCTTGTAAAAGAATAAGATTCTGCAGTTGTTCTTCAGACAGGCTTAGGATACGATATGTTGTTTTGCAAATGAAAACATAAAATACTGTCAAAGGATATCAAAGATTGTTTCTCTACTTATTGACTGATAGCATGACAATCATTGCTTCCTTCACGGGAATTAGGTATCTCTCTGGTAGTCTGATTTTTATTAACCATCAACTTGGTATAAACAACAAACAAAACATATATGTACGTCTCACACGAATTTTGCTAATCCACCATATTTATCATCAAATGTCACTTTTAGTTTAATAGGTCTAAAAAATCCTCATGACAAACAGAAAGAAATGCTCAAATTCAGTCACGCAACCTAAAAACCAACACGCATTTTCATGAACATTTTAAAACGTAGTATGAAAACAAAATCGCTTTTTATTTAGTCAATATCTTTTCTTGAAGAACATAAAACTCATTGAATTTCAATAAATATTAGACTTGAGCAATTTATCTTCTCTTACAGGACAAAAAGAGGTTTAACGTTCTGTGACTCTAATTTTGCAGCAACATCTCGAAATTATTTCCGTTTAATTTGAAAAATCAGTAAAGAAAAACTTATTTTTCGGAGGTTTGTGAAAAAATTGTATTCGAAAATACTTGTGCAGCCATTGGCGTATGATTGATATCGATCATCTGACTAATGAGCAAACTTACTATGTTTAGTTTCACTGAACTTAATTATTAACTTAAAACTTAATTAAATAAATAATTTAGACGCTTCAGCTGTTGATTTAATATTTGATACTTTCAGACATTGGGTACCCGAGAATAAAACTGTAACGCAAACTTATCCAATGGCCAGTTTGCTCAAAATATCGAATATTTTGTAAATTTTATATTTCTTATTTCCAATCTATTGGAGAATGTTTTTCTCAGGGTAAAAAGATGTGACTTTGAGAGAGTATCTTGAGAAAATAATACCACAGGAATATTTAAACATGTATTTTTTGGAGCTGCCCTAATGTTTACAAAAATCTGTAGAATAAGTTTTGCGCGCTAGAATTTCTCATTGCTGGTTGTTGTTGTTTGTTTATGTAGCTGGACGTTGGTAGTGCATGTTGGCTGCTTTTTGCTGGATATGAGATGTTGGTCTGGCGTGTTGACATCTTTAAGAAAAATAAAAGGTTTTTTGTTTTTGTATTTTACTCGGTTCATTGTACGTATCCATGTATGTATATATGTGCAACATAGAACGTATTTTTAATAAACGTTGCATTCTGGTTTAGAATTCTTAGAATTTTTGTATACCTCAACCACATTCCTTTTATTATGTTGGAGTTTATATCAACTTTTTTATGTTTAAGAAAAAAAGTTTATAAACAACAAATTCTGGTCTTTCTGGATTTTCGTTTATCTTCTCAGTGTTTTACTGAATTCTTTAGCTTTTGTTGCTGAAGATGATTATGATGCTGGGATGCCAAAGAAAATAATATTAATCGTTTGTTTTTTCTTTTATTTTTTATTTTTTTTTTTTTTATTTTAATCTTTTTTCGGCAGATAGTTTTATTTTAAATAAAGGCGGACATTTGCTATTCCTGTTTTTGTTTTATAAACAAGGAACGTTAAAATTTCTTTATTCACATGCAGCAAAGTTTTGTGTTGGAGTTGTTAGTTTTGCTAAACTATTTAGTTTAAGTGGATAAGTGACATTCCTTCGACTTTGACATTATTTATAAATTCTTTTCATAGTGTTTGTCTAAGAACAGCAAAATAAAGTGGATACTTTTAATCATATCTTTTTATTTATTACAATAGTTTTGGAGATTTTAATTGAATTGTAGACAGTTTTGGAGATTATTTAATGATTCTTAGAACATTTGGGTATGACAAACGTAACACATTTTGTTGCCTCAAAAAATTGGAAAATTCTTAAAGCATAGCTCTTTTTTCTTTTTTGACACAGAAGAGAGATTGCTTTTTTAAGATAATTAAATTAATCTAAAAAAAAAATATTGATAACTTATTTTTGCTCTTTACGAAGGCTCTCCTCGCAAATTCTTAAATTTAAACAAACCACGGTAATAATATTGAATTAAATTAATTTAAAAAAATATCGTGCTATTTTTTTATCCCAATTAAATTATAAAATCACCGTGCTTTCACCCAATAATCAAAATCGGTGATTTGATCATTTAATCGGGATAAAAAAATAGCGCGATATTTAAAAAAATTAATTTGATTAAATATTCCCGTGGTTTATTTTAATTTAATAATTTGCGAGTGCCTGCGTAAAGAACAAAAATCGTAGTATTGTTGTGATACTTTATTTTTCATCTTCTTTTAACTGTTCGAAAGAGCCGAAAAATCAGCCATATACTGTGGATAAAGCCAAATAAAGTCATTGCTGATTATTGTCGTTCTCTGCTTAAATTTTGATTTCTGTCTTTACTTTATTGTTTGGACAAAAATTTTTTAATTTATTTAAAATATTTGTGAGAAGTTTCCTGCAGAGCTAAGTAAGCGGTTGCGAAATGGCCATCGAGACGTGCTTTTATCCTTAATAATCAATATCAGTGGTTTGATAATTTTAATCGGGATATAAATAGCACGATATTTTATTTTAAATTATTTTTTTTTTTTTTTTTTACAATTAAAATGAGAATTTTTCCCAAACTTTGCTAACTTCTTTCAGTAAATGGGTATAATTTATTTTAGCGATTAGATATAAAACTTTAAAGAATATTTTCAAATAGTATGACAAATTATTCTCGTGATTTAAAATAATTTCCAATATTGCTAAACAATGCAATTTTCTTTTAAAAACGTCATTGCTACAGAGTTGTCCATCTCTGGGTAAAATCGTTATTGAGGGATTGTAAGCGGAACTGCAGTATATCCTTATGGAATAGTTGCATAAATGAGTTTTATCTTGGTTTGAAAAGGTCGACAAGGAATGTCATGAAAGTCCGTTTCTCTGAATGTGCTGGCTGGCAACAAAAGAGAATAGTCCGAGTACTTTTATAGAGGACGTTCACGAATTGTTAATTTTCCTAACATTTCAGATTAGATATTGATCTAGTCAGTTAATGAAAGGAAATAAATTTTTTAATACAACCATGAAGTTCTAGTTTTAAAATTTAATTTTGAATGTCAAGCGTTTTTCCATAATAAAAAGGTTGAAAGGAAATAATTTATGAAAAAAAGATTTGGCGTTTTGTATAAAAAAAAAAATCTCAATTCACAATTTTTAAAGTATTTGAATAAACTATTTTCGCTATTGAAATTGGATATCAACTTTTTTACATAAGAAAATATTTAAAACAAATTTCGAATAAAAAATGTTTTCTTCAAAAATTTTACTTAAATTTAAGCAATTTGGTGGTTATCTCTCCACCAAATTGCGAGGGGGGAGGGCAAATTACACCACTGCAAATTTGATCGATGTCGAATGCCGCCATTTTCTTTAAGATTTCAGTTTTCCTATTTCTGTTCATTCTGTTGTAACTTAATAATTATTTACAAGAATAAAATTGGTGTGAATTTAATAATTGAATTTACTAGTTTCAATTTAAACTCAAAAATCATTTTCATTCGCATTCTAATAACAAATTTTTTTGTAACTGGAATTTATCATAATAAAAGTTTTTTACCACAAACTATTGAACTTTGTTTTTTATTAACGCCAAGTAATAATTTAATAGTATTTATCTAGCAACGTTTTTATTTACCTGGCCTTTGACTCTAAAACATACAAAATTGCATTTTTATGGGTTTTTTATGCAATAATTTACACATTCATATTGCTCTCTCTTTCTCTCTTATTTCTTTCACTCGCTTTGTATATCTTTTATGTTTTCTTTAGTTTTGTTTTTATTTTTGTTCGCCTTGTTTTTATAGTAATTTTCGTTTTAATGTTTTTATATGCATTTTTAATGTTTTGATGTTTTCCCCTTCTTTATTTGCAGTTTTTCCCATTTTCCAACAATTCGCGTGGATCGACGACCGACTAGAAAAAAAAGTGAGGCGACGACCCAACCAACCGGGCCAACAACACAGCTATAAAAAAAAGTACACGTTAACAACAAAAACAAGTCAGTCAATAAAAATAACAACAAGAACAACTAAGAAAACATTAACTTGGCATAAAAAAGCAAAACACAGAAGAAAAAAAGCCTAATGTTTTGAAGCATAATAACAAAACACGCAAAACCACAATAACGCCAAGTAAAGATTTACAAAGAAAAAGCTGGAAAAATAAAAAACATCCTAAGTTTTTTTCCACCATTCTTCATACGAAGAAGAGGAGGGCAACGACGACCATATTCAACTTGTCTCACTGTACTGTAGACAGTTTTTCTTTCCCTAAGCATTCAGCATAGAGAATAGTATAAAATAAATTTAAGTTGTACCACACATATATAAAACTAAAAGGGATAAAAGAAAAGTTGTTGTTTCGAAAAACTACCATAACAACAACATCAATATTGTCGTCGCTATTATAAACAACATCGACGTAAATTGAATGACTTCTTGATATCTGCATGTATGCGTGTGTTTTATGGTAAAAAGGCTGATTATTTAATGCAAAAAAAGTTTTTAATGAAAAAGGAATTAAAATAAATCTTGTGTGTAAAATGTAAAGAAAACAAGGGTATGTAAATAATCTTAAACTCATTATTTCTTGGGTAAAGTATAATAGAAACTATATTGCAACAACTTTAGTAAAGTATTGTTATTACATTGAACATAAAACTCTTTATCAACTAAATTATGAAATTATTTTCTAAGACTTCAGAGGTTATTATAAAAGAAATATATATTAACATTTGTATAAATATGTATAATAGAAAGTGGCCAAGATAATAATTTTAGAAAATCTCTCAACTTTTAAAAAATAAAGGTATTCACGTCACCAATTTCAAAAACGCAAAAAAGCAACATTTCGCGCTAGTTGACGCGATCATTCATTTTAGCAGAATAATAGACGCATCTTTTATTATTAAAAATTTCACTAACAAATAAAAACAACACACAGTCAAACATTTTTATTCATTCTTATAAAATACCAAATCAAAGCCATAAATCTTTCTGATATTGTCTTAAGCTTATGCATCATTGTTTAATCGATTAAAAATTTATTGTAATTAATTGAAAAACAACTAAAAATCCCCGTTAAAATTTGGTGTTACCTGCTGCGAAAAGAAACAAAAATAGAAAATAAAATGAAAACGTGGAAAAACAGATGAGAAGATGAGGAATATGGAAAAGAGAAAGAATAAAAAAAGAAAGAACTGTGGGCGTAAAAAATGCAGTCCCACTAGCAAAAGAGTGCGCTCATTCCACTGACTGAGTCACAATGTCAGATTGTGGGACTGTGAAACACCCACTGCAACTCAAGAAGAAACTGATCCTACCTGGTGCCAGTAATAATATACCAGATAGGCTCCCGTAGTACCGTTGAACGAAGTATCTCAGTCGCGAAACACAAACTGAGAAGTGTTTCATCGTCTACTACTCCTTCTTGTCCTGACAACTTCTGCAGAAATCAATAAATGAGAGAGCCATTCTCCTAGCATGGGCTCCAAACAGACAGCGTCCAGTAACTGCAGCCAACAAGTCGCGCAATTGACTCCTCGGTTACTGTAGTAGTGCAGCCACCCTGCCCTTCTGCAAATAGGGCCAGACTCGTTAGATCATCTGACCTGAGCTAGATCGTATAGAGCAGTGTCAAAACGCTTTCCGCAAGTAGAGAGAGAGGGGTATGCCACAGAAGGTGTCAATGGCACTATCTTCAAGCATTTTCCCCTTTGACAGAATATCAGCAAAATGGTTGCTTAAGCTGGTCCCATGTCCCCCTCACCCATTTTAGGGTGACTGTCATCATCCCTTTTAAGGATGCCCGGTGTTTAGAGATATGTTCACATGTAAACAAACTTTTAGTTGATGCATTACTGTCGGCACAGAAAAAAATATCCCTGTTGAATTTGTTATGGTGCCTTGACCTGCTTTGCCGTCCTTCTGATAGCAGATATTTCTGCCTGTAAAACTTTACATGCATTTGGGAGTGTGAAAGTCATTCTTATGCCAAATTTATCAATATAGACTTCACCTCCAACTCTCATCCCTCTCTTGGATCCATCCGTTTACGCGAAACGGAAGAGCGTAACCCTCCGTCAGGTCAAAGAGAAATCTTCTTGTAAGGAAAGTTTTGGAGAGCAATAATTAACAATATCAGGAATAACATCCGAGATCTGTAGTACGCTAGCATTGTCGTTCTCAGCGCCATCCCATTCAATAAAGTATCTAGTCTTTCAATTAATCTTTTATCTTTACCATGATTCCAAATTAAAATAGAGTCATTTAATATATAAAACAAATTGACGGGAAAGACTGGGCTGATGAGTGTCAAGAAGGCTTTAGTGTTAGGCAGAATTCCATGGACATGCACTCGGCGCGAGATTAAAAAATGTCGTTCGTATCCACAGAGATGTATTCTGGTTGTTTGTATTTTGGCAGACAGGGCTAATATACGTAGTACATTAGTTTGACTATTTTAAGTACTTTTTATTGCATTTCGTTTGTTAATGGGATCCACTCCGTGCTGTGGTTCGATTTATTGTCGTATCTGACTTCTTTACTGTTTTCTTCACAATTAATCTCGCGAACCTAAGCCAAACTAAAAATTAAAAAATAATTTTAAAGAAAATTTATTATTAATTTTTTTTAATTAATTAAAACTTGAGTACTTTCTAGTTTAGTCTATTTAGCTGCAAAAAAAAAAAAATCGTTTAAATTCCATACAACCAAAAAAAGCTTAAGGTGCGTTCAGATGAGTTAGATATTTGACCAAAAAAGCATAACCACTATTTTTACAAATGTTCATTCAATCTTTACTGACACGTGTCATTACAAATGAAGATTTATAATATAGTAAATGTCATATATTATCTCTTATATTGAAATGAATCTTATACATTTTAATAAATATTTTGGTCAAATATTTGACTAATCTGACTGTACTTTTAGTTTGGATTGCAGTATTACAAAAAAAAAAACCTGGATATTTTTTAATTTCAATTTAACTGCTTTTTGTCTACGCTTTTTTGTATTTTTTCTTAACAGAGTCGTATTTTGATATCCAAAAATTTGTTATTAATTGTTTGATGATGATCAAAATTTTTTCTTTCTTTTTATTTATTTATTTGATCATTTGGTTATTCAACTTGAACTTAAAAAAAAAAGCGAAAATATTCCTATCTTTAGCTTTTGTGTTGCTGCAACTAGAACAAAACAATGTCACATTTTATATGAACTTTGATTTATTTATTATGATGCTCATATTGCATTCAGTTCTTTAAGTTTTGTTGTTTCCTTTTTTATTATCATTTTTTGATTGAAATAAGTGACGCCGTTTTTATTGGTTTTTAAAATACATATTTTGTCAAAAAAAAATTTATTACTTCTCTTTTTATTTGATTATTTTCATAAAGTGGCGCTTATACTTTGTTTATTATCTGTTTTAATTTATATTTTGGCGACAGCTTGGTTTTTTTATATTTGTACAATTACATTTTATTTCGATTATACGAACTTTGTGATGCCTTTCCATTAAATCCATGTTTCCTGGAGCTTTGTTTTACTTTTTTTGGGGATTTTAGTTATAAAATTAATTTTTTTTTATGCAAAACAGTGTTATAGTTCAGTTTATGTTTTCCGATTGCCTCAATTATTTTTATAAAAAAAATGTGATTGTTTTTTATGTTCTGTGAGATTTTTTTTTTAAACAGCAAGTGTAAGAAGGATTTAAGTAACAATTTTTTTGACTCTTTTTTTAATTAATAAATTAACTTATTTTTAGCTTAGAGAGTCCTTTTTTATTTTATAGAAATCGCAAATATTTTTTTATTTATTTTTCAATATTTCGGTACTCCTTTGCAATTTCTATAAAATAAAAATGGACTCTCTAAGCTAAAAATAAGTTAATTTATTGTGTAAGAAGGATATTTATATTTATATTTATTTATGTTTGTTTGTTTTTAATGCGTTTTCTTTTTTTTTTATTAATTTTTATAAAAATGTCATCATCCTGTTTTTATTTTTTTTTTAAATTAAATTAATTATTTTCCCGCCTGTCTCTTTGTTTAATCAAAATTATCATCATTTTATTTAAATAATATAAAATTTCTTCATTCATTAAAATAAATAATACAACTGCGACAATATAGAATAACAATAATAACAATTCTTTTGAGAAACCTTATCATAATCTACTAAATATTTAAGATTTTTGTTTTTGTCGAGTTGTTTTTTTTTTTAAATTAAAAATCATAAAAAACATGGGATGACTGCATTATTGAAGGGCAACGGAACATGCATATATTGTCTTCATTAGAAGTACTTTTGTCGATTAAATGAAAAGAAAAAAAAAATGGAAAAATGTTAAATGGTTTTACCTCGTTGAAGTATTAAAAAGTTCAATAAAACTGCTGCCAAATTTTGCTTCCTTCACTTCTTTCTTGTTAAAAAGCCGATCTTGTTTTTTTTTATTGTTAATTTTTAAAATATAGAAGGATTGTTTTAGTTCAGCCTTAAGAAAAGTACCATTTAATAAAGTTTTAAATATTGAAATATTTTTTCCCCCAATTTTGTTCTGAAGCACTGACCAGTATGTGCTGCATATAGTGTTCAATCAACTGATATGTGATGATGGTAGTAAAAATTCCTATATTTATTTGTGTGAGTAAGAAAAAAACCAAAATTCTATTGTGACTCCTCAAAAGAATTGTGTCATTCTTCAAAGTGGCTGCGAAATGTTTTCTCTTTTCAAAATTTAATATTCATATCACAGCCAGCTTTGAGGAGCGTCACATTTCTTGCAAATAATTAAAATATATTTTTTTTTTATAAATAATTTAAAAAAAAAGTAAACTTACAAAATTAAAATAAAATAGTGTCTTTGAAAATTACAACAAAAAAATCAAATACTTAATACAGAGGATACACTTGTCTTAGCCTCACAAAGTGGTTGTGAAATGCTTAAATTAACTTTTTTAAGTTCTTTTAAAACTTTAAAAAATTGCATATCACAGCCAGCTTTGATGAGCTTAGATTCGATGTGAAAAAACTCCCCCCGCAAAAACAAAAAAAAAAAAGTGAACGGTTTCCAAAATGTGTGTATGCGTTCTCAATATTTCGTTTTTAACTAAATGTTAAAGCCAACTATTTTCATTCTATGAAAATGTTGCTTATCTAAGCCTCATCAAGTGGTTGTGATATGGATTATCAACGCATATCACAGCCAGCTTTGATGAGCTAGGATAATCAACGGAATACAACTTTTGTCAATTAAACACAATATTATAAAAAAAAAGAAAAAATAGTATTTTAAGTCGAAATAAGTCCTTTGTGAAAAAAATATATTTTATAAAAGTGTTTTATTTTTTCATTCTCTTTGATGTCTCTAAATGTTTTTTTATTTTTAATAATAAAACGCCCAGACAGACAGGAAGTAAGGACATAAAGTAAAGTATGTTAATGTGTGTAAAGTGTCGGTGTAGATAAAAAAGACTACAAGAGTTATCATTTATTGTTACGCAAAATTAAAAAAGTACAAAGAAACCTGTCTGAAGTGTATTTGTATTATTGGTGCATTCAATTCAAGAGGTGTGTGTGTGTGTGTGTGTTTGTAGTGGTGTTTGTAGTATTGTGTGTGATGGTGAAAACCTTAATTTAAAGAATCTGATTTGAAAATCTCTACACGTAATGATTTGTTTGCAAATTTCAATTTTTATACTAGAAAATGGAAAACTGAAAAATATTAACATTCTTAGAAAATATTAGCGACATAGTTAGAGACTAATATTGTTAAGATTTAAATTAAAAAAATCTTTAAAATTTAGTTATTTATTTGTATTTTCATTATAGTCGAAAAGCAACCTGCTAGTTGTGCAAGAAAAAACTAACCCTTCAACTAAAGTAATTTCTATAAGTAGAAGTAAAGGTTTTCCAGAGCTTCAGCTAAGTTTCCAAAGCTCTTTATAATAATTATTCATCATCGAAATATATTCTAGGGACTTTTTAAGATTTGCTTTTGCACTGCTTTTGTAATGATTAAGGCATCGAAAGTTACTTTTTTGCCTTTCCTTTGCACACCAAAACTACAACAGCTGTTTTTGGGCAGTTTGCAGAAAAATGCATCCCTGATCTAATACTTCGTAATTGTTTTTTGAAAAAGAGAGCCATACAACTGTCAAATTTTCATCCGTCTTTGCTTTCAATTTGTGCAGATTCATTACAAATTTTGTGTAGACGATTCCATATTCTGCACAAAAATTTTGACATGTTGTAGGACATCTGTTACCTTTATTAGTCAATCGGAAGAGTGGGTTTTTTGCTTTTTATACAGAAAGCCAAAACTGAACGGCGATATTTTTGTTTTGAAAAAAAAATTAAAAAACAATATTCAAAGAGCATAAAAGTATAAAAAATTAATTTTGCGAGACAATTGGAACGAACGACGAATTTATCGCCTAAAATCCGTTGTGTAAATTTGTCGTATGAAGCAAAATAACGACGAAAAAAAAACAGCTGTAAAAAATTATTTTAAATGAAAATAAAATTAAATTTAAAAACCTAAAAATAAAATATGTGGTATTGTTGCATATGAAGGAGAAAGAAACGAACTGGTACAAATTTATTTAAATTACCAAATGATGATAGAAGGATAACTTGAATTCGGCTAGCTTTTGTTAAGGCAGCTCTTTTTGGTTTTATCGTGCTGCAACAATTAAACTTCATTAGGTTTTTCGTGGCGGTGCGGCCACCTATTATTAATTTGCCTTGATTAGTTACTGTTTGTAAGATGATGTGGTTACTATTTAAAAAATAAAACAAAACTAGAAACAATATTTATAATTAAATACAAAAGTTTCCACTTATCTTGATCGCTATAAAATAAAAATAAATCAAATAAAATAATTTTTTTACTAAAATACTTCAAAACTAAAACCAAACTAGGGCAGGGCACATTGTACTGATTTGTTTGTCGTACGCCGGCGTAAGCCATACATAAAAATTTATTGTAGAATGGCGAATTTTGAATGACGTTTTGATTGTGTGCATTTTCATATAGACATATGTGATATTGTTGACGACGAATATTCGCGACCAAAAATTCGTCGATGAATAACACTTCAACTCAAGCAAAATTTTGCTTTTTCTTATTTTCTCGCAATTGGTGACGTGAATACCTTTAATAAAAATGGCAGCGCCTAAAGATAAGAATTAAATCCTTAAATAAATTTTAAAAATTATCAACAATTTGTGAAGCTGTACAGTTTATTTTTGTTTGCTTTTAATTTAATTTTCCGATCAAGACTGAAACCGCGTATTTTCACTTTCGATTAATACTAATTAGATGGCATAGTTTTCTGTGCAACACCATAAATAATTTGGTCCGATTTGGTGGACAAAGTAAATAACAAAAAATTACTGGTCCGTATGAACAAGTATTTTTGGTTTGTGCTTAAAAAAAATTTAACACGCAATATAAAAATGACAACTCAATAGCCAAATGCGGTTAAAATGTTAAGATTCTTGAAAATTGTTTTCTAAGTAAGCGTCCAATGAAAATTGTCCCCTTTTGCTTTACAATTTTGCTGATACGCTTGTCCTCTAAAAGCTTTTGTTAGATTTATGCAAAAATAAACTTACACCCGTTATGTTGGTTGATGTGTTCTCTTTCGAAAAGCAATAGCAAAATGTTGTTATTTTAAGTGCTTAAATGACTTTTTGCCTAGAAAACGGATCAAATTACTTTTAGTGCGTGCAGAGTAAATGTTGCCAGCGTATTTCTTGGCTCATTAGCCTCAACCACTTTTCAAAATAAACTGTATGAAAAACTTTCGATTTTACCTTCACCAAAAAAGATTTAGAAACAGATATTTTCTATATTTAAGGTAAAAATAAAAAAGGAAAACGATTTAAAATTAATCGTTTAATCGTTTTCAATTTGGTTTTCGTTTTGATAAATTTTCTTTTATATTTTTTTTTTTAATTTTCTTATTGGTCGAAAGTATTTTTTTTTAATCAGAATATTTTTACCACATAACCAATTAAGTGAATTTTAAAGCTTAAAAGCTGTGATACTTTTTTTTAATTAATTTTATTTACAGAATAGTTTTAACTAAGAGTAATATTAAAATGAATTAATGAATTCTATGAAAATATCTAATAATTTTTCATTGATTTTCAGTTCTCATCTTTAAGCAATAATGGGGAACTTCCTGCCATAAGAATTAATTTTCTGTTTTATTTTCTTTTATTTCCCCAAACAGGTGGAGCCCAAGAATATTATCAACGCATTTGATATCTTCAGAAACTCGAAATTATAAAACTGTTTACGAAAAGCTGACTAAGCAAGGAAGAACTTTATTTTTTTTAATAAAGATAACAAAGTGATAATTATTTTAATACTTGACAAAGAAATTTAATTATTATTAGTATTATTATTATTATTGTAAATTAAAAACATTTATTTATTTATTTATAACTAATTTTTTTTTTAATTTGTGATACTCCTATTACTCTTTTAGGCCTTTTAATAAGTTTCTAATATTTTTCAAGTTAAATTAATTTTAATTATTTTTTCACTCATACTCAAGTAAATATACCAAATATTTGAATTATTTATTAAAAAAAAAAAATAAAATAAAAAATAAACCAAATAATATTAAACTCTTAAAAATAAGAGAAAAGAAAAACTTAGAACCTCATAAACAAACGAAAAATATATAAATTATATATTTTTTTTTTTTAGTAAAATTTTGTAGTATTAAAACTCATTCCATTTTATTTGATAACAAAAATTCTTTTAAATTGTTACAAAGAAACAAAAACAAAAGAAAAAAAAAAGAGTAAACATGTTTTGTGTAACTTATATATTTAAATATTTAAAACCAAAATTCCATTTTATATTTATAAGCTGCCTTTTAATTGTAATCAATTTAATACCCTCTACATTGGCTTGTTCTAGTCGTGCTTTACCCAAGCCTAGGCCTATAAATGCTCCCACTACCACTAAAGCGCCTACTACAACAACGTTACGCACTACCACCACTTCAACTACTACAACGACTACAACAACAACCCCTAGACCAAATATAACATTTCCCACATTCAAATGTCCAGTCAATTATGATGCCTGGTATTGTTTGAATGAGGCCACTTGTTTTACCGTCAAAATTGGTGACTCTATTATGTATAATTGTGAGTGCGCTAATGGTTTTATGGGACCACGTTGTGAATATAAAGAACTCGATGGTTCGTATCAACCTAAACGTCCCAGACCCATACTCGAAAAGGCCAGCATTGCCAGTGGCGCTACTTGCATTCTATTGTTTTTGCTATTTGTCTGTTTGACACTCTATTTGCGTTACGATCAGAACTCTTCAAAGATGTTGTATGAAGAATATGATTCTTCAACTTCCTTTAACAATTGTCGTTTTTGTTCGGATAAATATTGTTACTCGGCCGATAACTCTTACAATGATATGAAATTTTTATTAGACAACGATCAAAATGGCAAAGTTTCTTGGATAAGGCAACATATCGATGCCTTTCCTCTTGGTTTTTCAACAAAACTTTCCAATAAATTGTAAAGAGAAAATTGTTATAACTGAAATGTAAACGCAAAAGGGCAGTTTATACGTGTTTTTGTATAAAATTAATGGAACTGTTTAAAAGGGGTATTTGCTATACAAAAAAAAAAAAAAAAAAAAAAATTATGAATCTCGAAAAAAAACCAACCATCTTCTCATTTTTAATTTGTTCATTAAATTCTTAGAAAAAATACGTTTTTTTTTTTTGATATGTAATGGAAACAGGAGGGAGTTTATTAATTTTTTATCAAACAACAAAAGTGTAAAAAGAAAATTGATTTAAAAGTAAAAGTTTATATAATTTAAAATCGTTGCAAAGTCCTATTTATATAATTTTATGTGTTCGAGGGATATGGAATCCCGAAACTATATGCTTTCAATTTTTTAGTCTTTTCACAAACTTAATTCCATACATTTTTTTATAAAACTAAAACTTTCTTTGAACAGCTCCAAGCATTTGTTTTTAGCTTAAAAACGAAATATATTAAAACTTAAAGCTTGTTATGCTTTATTTATTCCGAATTATAATAAAAAGATAATAATTTCTCACAGCGCCTGTTTTCTATAAATTGGAACTTTACGAAAAATATTTTTATTCTTCTCCGAATTGGGGAGTATAGTTTTTCTCTCGAAACCAAAGCGTCAGGAATGTTCAAAGAATTGTTCCTTACGATTATTTTTAGCAATCAAATTCGATTGGATAACTGTTATAAAATTAAAAAAATACAACATTTCGAAATAATTTAATTCGTGTTTTATACATTTTTTCGATAAATGATTCTCTAATGCACCACTAAAAGATTAAAAAAGTTTTAACAGTATTAAAGTGCTTAAAGAATTTAATAACACAATGTTAATAAAAAATATCCAACTACAAAACTGTACTTTTTACCAAGTTTTTTTCTTTTCCTGTAAAGAAGTGCAAACGTTGGTTAGGGCTTTTCTATATTAAGGCAACGATGTTTTATTTTTTGAATTGAATTTTTAAATACAAAAAAAAAATATATATATATATATGTTGCCCATTTTCACTATTCTCCTAACTTCCTGTGTCCTTTACATATTTTTTCAAAACTAATTTACTTTTGATATAAACTGTTGAATCTCAATAAAATATGTGGAAATTTGATAACATTTTTTTTAATGAAAATCATATTAATATTCGGAAGAAAAATAAGTTAAAGCGTTTAACTATTTAATTTAATTTCCAAACAGATTCTAGCCAATTTTTACAAAACAAAATATTTTAATAGTCGAATAATTGTGGTCTATGAAATAAACTCAATCCATTTTTTTTTCAAATCGCAAAATTGAATTTCGGTTTGATTTCTTCATAATTGCCTCGAAAGTTTTTAAATTAGTGTTGGAATCAATTAAAATGTTATTGAGACAACATACAAATTCATATAATTTTCTTTCTTTCGAAACAAATTTAACTAATATTTTTCTCTCATTTTTAATAATTTCGAAAAAAAAAATTCGGCTATACAGTTTTCAGGATTGTGGTCGTTGTACTTATTATTTTGATTGACTTTTTTTTTTCAAGAAAATTTACAGTTCGAAATTATGTATTTGGTTTCGAAATAAAACTAAATTAGATAAAAAAGTGTTCTAATTTATAAAAGGGCTCGTTCGAAATATCTTTTTTAGCATACATTTTGAAAACGAATAAATGACTATTTGGTCTCAAAATTTAAAAAATTAAATAACATTTATTTGGTTATTTTAATTGCGCATTTAAACCGTATTTGGTTAAGACAGAACCTTGGAAAAATATTTTCATAAAAACAAAAATTAACCGTAACTAAATTTAAATTAAAGATTAGCAAATACCTATTACTCCATTAACTTATAAACTTTTAAATTGACGTGATATGTTAGATGTAATAAAATTAAATTCCAAAAAATTATAACAATAATAAATATTAAAAAATCTTGCTTAACAATAAAATATTGCCTTAAAAGTGCTTTTAACGTTAAATCCTGGTTTTACTGTGCATAACAAAATTAATATATACTATAAGTAAGGCGAATTCATACAATGTAACTAAGCTTTTTGCTCATGGCGAAAACATGTACCAGGTGGTGGCAGTGGCGAGTTCATTCATCTTCGCCGCTTCCGAAAATGTTAAACTTCATATTAAAACAATTTTCGCTAATTTTTTATACATGGAGTTTGACATTTTCTGCAACGGTGAAAATAAATTATTTCGCCATACTTTTTGCTGTAAACGGAGCCATTCTGTAAGTTTTTTTTTTTTTATTTTTTTCTTAAAACAATTACATTTTTTATTATGAAATTCTGTAATTATACTAATTTAAATGAACTTTTGTTCTTCTTGCAGTTTTATTATATAAATAATTTTTTATTAAAATTATTTTTAATTTTAGTCCCAGCCAGGGGTTGAACCGGTGATTATCATAAATCAATTAAAATTTTATTAATAAAAGTTAAAAATGAACCAAAGCCGAAAAAGTAAATTTTAATTGATTTATCATTTTTTATATAATAATCGATCCATATTAAGGCGAAACACATACCAGCTGGTAGCGAGAGCGAATTCATTGATTTCCACCTATAACCTAACGGTAAACTCCTTATATAAAAAATCGGTGTATTAAATTTTTTTATATCGCTCGTTTCATGTAAAAGGGCCCTAACTCGCATAATTGTGATCTTACAGGAAAAGGTAAAACATAATAGAAACTATCAGATCTATCATAATAGAAACTTTCAGGCATGTTACAGAACTCAATATCGATCGAAAGTGGTTTCAATTCCGCAAATTGGTTCTTCAAAAATCGAAAAAAATTTTAAAATAAAACCACTATTAAATTTCAAAACGGAATTGATTTTCTTTAAAATATTTTATTTTGCTGTTTTTAAATTTACTTTGTTTTGTATCCTTATTTGTTTGTTACTTTGCTATGACCAATGTTGCCATTTTAAATTTAAAAAGTAGAGATTCAATTTCTTACTTTTGAAAACACAAAATTGATCGGAATCTGAAGAAGGTAATACAAATTTGATCGGAATTGTTAGTACGGAATTGAACTCCTTCCGATCAGAATGTATGACATGGCCGTATATTTATCACAATGTGTTATACATATATGAAATGTAAATGTTGTAAAACCATTATTTTCGATAATATTGCAAATTTTGTGTGTAAGATGTCTTAGAATTACGAAAAAATACAGATTCGTAAAAATTCGAGTTAGCGCCTTTTTCTTACATCAGACCAGCAATATGTAATTTGACATTCACACTAAAAGGATGGTTTGTATGATCAAATAAGTCTCACGCCATGTCAAATCTTTGTGCAGAATAGTACCAGTGCGATCGGCGAAATAAAAATATGTAAGAAATCTGCACAAATTGAGAGCAAATACGGATGAACATTTTTTAATTTTCTAAAGTCAACAAATCATTAGATTAGGTATTAATTTTTCTGCAAACCGCTCAAAACCTATGTATACCAATTGTGTAAACGCAAAAAGATCTATCGTAAGATTTTTATTCTCTGATGGAATTTTATATTATTTTCTTTTGGATTTTTACGTGCGTAAATCGTACCGTCTAAACCGTCTTTTGGGCAAAAATCAATGAATTCGCCAACGCTACCCCCTTCTTGATCCATATTTTTTTAATTTCATAAAACGCTAATCTGTTTTCAGAACAGAAAATAAGTATCCGATTACTTATTTCCATTTCAAATCATTTTCAATGTTTTGGTTAAAGTGAACGATGGTGAACGAAGCGAATGAATATTTTTGAAAATAATTTCTGAGTAAAGATTTTTATTTCTTATCAGTAGTCGCATTCATTTCAAAACCCAATCTTTTTTAAAGTAAATGTTAGATTAAAAAAGTGGGTAAGAATTTGATACATAGTAACTGCCAAAGCGAATTGAGATGCATGTTTTGTTTCTAAAGTTTGTAAAAACAACGCCAAACTTTATTTTTTTATTATTTTAATTTTGTAAAAAAAGTTCTTTTTAATTTGTTTGTTGTTGTTCCTAAAGCAAATTTAAAAAAAATATTTTGTTTTGCAATATTCTTAATCTTCCTTGATCTCAATTCACTTTTAGAAAAAGTTTACTAAAATTCTGAATTCGCCTTGCTTAAATTAAAATAAAAAAAAAAAAAATAAAATTGATTACTTACGTTCAAACAGGATATATGGATCTTAAATTCAAAATACAATACAAAAACAAAATTAAAAACGTACGTCCTCTTTATTATTTTAGTTGTAAGTTCTTTTTTTAAAATTAATTATAACTATTTATACAAAATTTTATTTAAATTTCGCACTTTACAAAGTATTATTTATATAAAAAAAGTTTATTGCACTTTGCTAAAAACAAAATTTTAAATAAAAAATAATTTATGTTAAAAAATAAATTAAAAATGCTGTAGTTTTATTAAAATGTCTTGTTTTAAAAATTAAAGAGATCTACACAATTTCGTATAAAACAAACACCATAATGGTCCATAAATACTTAACAACCAAATGATTACAATACAAACTTTCATTAACCACTTGAAGTCATTGAAGTTGTTGGCAGCAAGTAAAGAATATTGAAAGAATATATCAGTGTCAAAAGCCGTATACATACTTAACATGGCTAATGTAAAAGTTAACAGGCCGCCGATGTTGTGAAGGGCCTTGTTAATTAAGGGTTGCCAGCAATGTTTCAACTCATTGGCATAAAGAGAGCTCACACCGCTTAAAAGATTAAGGATCAGAAGAATTGCAGTAAGGAGGCCTGCAAATAATAAAAAATAGAAGGATAATAATAAAACAATTCTGATTTAAAAATTTCCTTATTTGGTACTTTGATATTCCGTTTCGTTTAAAAATGGTACGTTTATGCTTTTTTTTAATTATTTTTCTTTTTGCGTTAAATGCTTAACTGATAAAAAGTTTCCAGATTAACTAATTCTTATTTGTTTAGTTTAATGTTGAACTAAATATAAATTATTAGAATTTTTTCTGTTCATATTTTAAGCGTTCCACAACGAAACACTTGGAACGGAAAACACTTTGGTCTTCTTACGATTTGATTTATCGGAATATTTTTTTTATATATGCGATACTAAATGCGGACGCGTAAGCAAAAAAAAACCATTTATGAATTTATATTTCGCTTTGATTAATTAGAATACACTAGAGCTTCGAATTGCGTCGCTTTTTCAAAACTGGAAAAATTCGATTTGTGCCATTGCAATTTCAAGTTGCTGCGTTTTTACCCCAATTTGCATCCTTTTGATTTCGATTTGCGTCGTTTTTATTTCGACTTGCATCCTTAAAAACAGCTAAATTTTTTTACTGCAGCATTGTGGATTACCGTTTTTCGCATTTGTAGTGCCTTATTTAACATCTTTTCTGTCTTATAGAAATGTTTCATAAGAACAAAAGTTTCACTTTTAACACCGGCAATATAAGGATTATATTCTTCTTCGATTGCCTCATGCGAACGAAGCTTAGAAATACTTTGAAAAGATCATCAGACCAATTATAAACAGAAATTTCGTGCGAGTTTTCTTAGTATTCCCTTTTTCACCTATTATAAATCTGCTTCCCTTCTTATTGCCTGCGGAAAAAGATAAAAATTTGGGGAAAAATAGATATTATGAAGAGAAATTAAATGTTAAAAAAGAAAATAACTCCCTTTATTTACGGTGATGCCACTTTTTTATTTTTTTGTTCCCACGGAGTTCATAATTGAAGGAAATTTTTTTTAAGAAAATTTTTTTCCGTGAGAATATTCATGATTGGGCTGAATGATCATATTAAATGAAAAATTGGCAGTTATAAATCGGAAATTTTTAAATCCTGACACTTTCGTAGGTGGATATTGAAATTATTGTTCCCAAAATGAAAGAATCTAACTAGTGGACAATACGCGAAAAATGCGGTGCAAATATATTAAACCCCTTTTGGGTTTTGAATGGGCTAATAAATGCTGTTACGACCAATTTTAATAGAAAAGACTACAGAACGAAAGTTGTTATAAAAAATATAAACATATTTAAAACTGTCAGAAGTAAAATTTTATCTCAAAAAATAGATGTGAGAAGAAGGGAGTTGTATATGTTTGCACCACCAGCAGTAACTTCCCAATTATTCTTCTAGCATTGATTCAAAGTCACGCAGTCTCTAAGGTACTCGAATTCACAGCAGAATGTCCATCAAGTTATTAAAAAGATTTTTTACCTTCTTAATAGATAATTGAGTGACGGTGCTGTCCCGAAAGAAGACTTTGCAAGATACTTAGTTTAAAATCAATTATATGAAAGCTCTGCAGTCTGCCATGCATTCAGAGCATAAGGTCAACCAGAAGGTAAGAATTTCTACTGTTCATACTGGCAGACAGCTCATTCTATACACCGGCGTCAAACAAAACGATAGCACCCACTTGCTACAACTTTAACAGTGGTCTTAAAACTGCTGTAAAGGTAGGAAAAAAAAGGAGAAGGCGTTTGCTTACCGGCGCTTCATTGAAGAGGCCTCTAGGCTATCCAAGTGAATGTTCTTAGAGAATAACGCAAAACCGGTCAATTGGTTACTTGCATTGATGTGCAAGAATCAAAGACTTGATTATTTAAATAAAGCCTGCTTTCAACTTAAGATGGCAACAATCTTAATATTATTAGGATGCTGAAACGGCAGCTCTCATCGTAACCGTGCTACATTCCTTAGGAAAGGGATAGATGAGAGATAAGACAGGTGGTGAAAAGAAAAAGATAGATATAGCCATTTTATTAGTTATTTTACTTCGCCGGTTAATATGCTATGAAGAAGTACCGATGAAAAAGGCTGCATGTTTAATGATAATTCTGAATATGTATTTATACCATTAAACAGAAAAAACATTTTTTATGTTTTAGTTGCCGCAGGGGTTGAACCCGGGCCAAACAGGTTTCTAGTCAGCGTGTTTATTACTTTGACTACAGCAGCATTTGCTAGCATTAAAACAATTATCACAGGTAAATAATCAGAACTCTTTGATTATTAGAGAAGTCTGTCCCGCTTCTGTTTCCTATCACTTGCGAACGAATGGGGCTTAAAAAAGTGTAATGTAATATGCTTCAATATCAATTAGCTATTTATTTCTTATTTCTTTTATTTACATTTTCACTACTATAATAAGAAAGTAAAATACGTTTTAAATCAAACCAGCTTAAACCACTTTAATTAAAAAAATGTTTGTAAACAATCTGTAACAAAATAAAAACAAGCAGCTTGTCCATCTTTGATTAGCTTGGAAATTAGAAATGCAAAAAATTAAATAAATTTGTTTAATTGGATAAAAGCAAAATGAAAACTTAAACGCTTTTGAAAATCAACTAAAAAATAAAAAAAAGATTTAATGTTTGACAAAAAATGTTACGAAACAATTTATTTACCAAAATCAAGCGTTTTGCTACTTGATTTCTCATACATTTTATATGCCATCAAAACTACTTAAATCACTTTATTTATTTTAAATTATGTCGAAAATTTATTTTTTCGAGCTGATTTTGTCTTTGCAACACTATGTTGTGTCTGGGATATTCAAGTTTATCTCCGTGTTATCTATTCAGATTGGATGCTTTAATTGAAAAAGTGACATTTAATTTTAAGTCTTTCAAAAAAATATTTTTTTTGCCATTCGAATTAGGTTTAAAAGAAAATTTAATTAAAAACGTGTAAAAGAAGAACAAAAAAAAAAATTCCAACTCAATTTTTTACAAAAATAAAATAGGTATTGTTTTTCTTTAAGGGAGAAAAGTGTCAGATTCGAATATACAAAACAGTTTTGCTCTTAAAACATATCGAAGTGTTTTCCTCTAATGATTTTGCCTCAGCTGATTTCAAGTCAGTGGAAAAATAGTATAACAAATGTTTTTTTTTTAATGAAAACATTTGAAATTTTGTAAATTATGTAGTAAATCGCAAAGAAAAAATAAATTCACATTTTTGTGTTCCACTGTTTTTATGAATGTTTTGTTGCTTTATTTGCTTTTAAATTAATTTTTTCTGTAGCATACCTTAGTGCATTGACAAAATATAGAGCTTTCCTCAAACTATTTAGTTAACCAAGAAAAAAATTCATTTTGATGTTTATCTGAACAATTGTTGTTAAGGCCGGGGCACATAGAATCCGCCATACGTTGTATTTTGATAAATTCAACTAAAGTCAAAGTAACGACGGATGAGGTTGTCACAATTAATACTTTTCTGACGGTTGTTAAATCAAAGTTTGCTCTCTATTTTAATTCACTTTTAAATTTAATTTGTATTTTATTCACTTGTTAATTTAATTAATTTGTATTTTATTATTTGTCACCAAAATTGTTTTATTAATAATCACAAAACACAATTGAAACACAGCAAGAGTTAAAAGAAAATGGAGAAGAAGAAGCAGTTGATAGTTGTCAAAGTATTCAACATAC
Source organism: Cistogaster globosa (assembly GCA_937654795.1). Taxonomy (NCBI): domain Eukaryota; kingdom Metazoa; phylum Arthropoda; class Insecta; order Diptera; family Tachinidae; genus Cistogaster; species Cistogaster globosa. Next base: position 8,259,833 of record OW569404.1, read on the forward strand.
GTCAAAAGTTAAAAATTGACCAACTTTCGTACTTTGCATTGACGGACACGTATTGATTGTGACAACACTCATAAGAAAACAGTTGAATACGTCAAGTGGAATACGTCAAGATTTAACGTATGATGGATTCTATATGCCCCGGCCTTTAGAGTTTGCCATGTGTTTAAAATGCCAAAAATTTAATATCGAAAATTGATTTAATGTTTAATTTATACTAACACCCAGTGGGACATACTAAGTAAGACCTTTTCTTTCCAAAGAAGGTTTTTTAAAAGGCCTTGATTCTTCTATAAAAAAGACAAAAGGTCGTTTAATTGTGTATTAAGCGTTGTTTGAAAAAATTGTGTTACAAAAATAAAAGAAAAAATTTAAACCAAAAAAATAAAAAATGCATAAGGGAAAACATATTTTTAAAATATAAAAGTTACAATTTAAATAACGAAAAAAACAATTGAAACCGAAAAAAGGATAAGAGTATAAATACAACCTCACGGTTGCGGATGCGGTTGTTCTTTTTATATGAAGTTTTGACAATATAAAACGCTCAACGAAAGCGAGCGAAATTAGAATCTATATATTTTTTTCTATGCGTTTTCTTACAAACTCTCAATTATCAATTTTTTCCCTTTCATCATGTTGCCACGGTTTTATTGTTTTTAGTACGAAAATTTATATGTGTTAATATTTTTTGTGAATGACTGGAAAAAAGAAGAAAAAAAGAAACGTAAAAAGTCATTCAAAAATAATTAAAAAAAGATATTGATTCAAGAGAGAAAATTATTGTTTAAAATTTTTTTTTAATTTCTTCAATAAAAAGAAAGACAAAATTATTAGTCAAATAATAAAATATGACAATAAAATCCGCATCCATCGACGCAACTCATTTTATTTTTTTTTCTTTGAGATGCGGAATCCAGCACCGCAATCGTAAGGTTGTATTTCTACTCTAATTTTGAAATCCTAACGTCAGATTATATTAATTTAAGTAAAAGTAAAAAAAAAATGAGGAGGAAACATTGCGAATGAAACTCTTAAAATGGTATCGCGAGTTTAGTCTTACAAGAAGAAGTGTTGATGGACTACTTAGTGTTAAAAAAGTGTCAAAAAAAAAAAAAAACAAATGTACCTTCTTCTTGTAACGGTCTTCTAAAGTTGAAAAAAAGTAAAACTTGAATTCGAACAGTTTCTTTAGGGTTTTATTACCATTCATGTTTTAAAACCCAAATAGTCAAACTTTCAAAAATTCTTTTGAGAAACATTGATACTTTAAACATCGATGGACTACCTCCGCTTAAAAGTTCCGACACATCGACTTATAATTAAAAGCAGCTTAATTGATAATAAGTACAAAGATATCTTTCTAGTTAAAACAAAAGTGATTTATGTGATCTTAATGAAAATATGAAAAATATTGAAGAAGAAAAAGTAATAACTATTGTAAGGAAAATAGTGGAAAGAGTAGGAAGGAATAAATAAAAACTTCCACCACTTACTTGGAAGCGGTATAATAAAATAATATTAAAGTATCCTCTAATGTCGCTGAAAAGCAACTGAGCTCTAGCTCTCTTAATTTAGTAATTTTTTCAATACCTTCTGAAGGTTTTAAAGGGCCTATTTTTAAGTTCTTTAGTTTAACTTGCATTTTGCTTGGTCGTATTGGTTGATATTTCACAAGCAGGGGCCTTGCTCTATTGACCCCGCCTTGCATTTAAAGCAACAGAAATCTCACTTCTAGATTCTTTGTAAAGTTGTGTAGGTGGCTTATTAATGATCTAGAAAAGCTCTTTTATAGGTCATGTGTCATGCATGGAACGAAGCCTTAATTTCAAAAAATAAAATTATTTTCTGATCAAAGATAAAACCCAAGAATTGTTCGTTTTAAATTTAATGTAAGATCTCTAAATTAATCCATAAAAAGGATAAGAGGATACCCTGTCTCTCGGGGAGCATATTTGGCTTGGTAATCCCGTCTCTTTGGGAAAATAAGGCATCAGCAGGTGCCATGTATTTTAGGGATGGAAACAGGAAAATAAGGACTTTCGAAGTCCAACCAGATATTGACTACTGGAATTACCGCAGATGGTGGCCCACATGGGTTGCGGTATTTGTACCGATTGTTGCTAAGATCTTTCGAGTTTAAACATGGTGGCCTTGGTTTAAACCCCACATCGTAACAGTATTCTATATTATTTCTGAATAAAAGACAGCTGATCTAGCTTTAGGCATTTTACTTTTCTTTCAACTTTTTATTTTGTATGCATTATAAGAATTTAAAATATACTAAAAAAATTCATAGTTGTGCGTCTGTCCCAACTAAAAACTAATCAAATTTTACTTACCCACTAGACCATGCACTGTATGAAAATGTATATCTTCCAAATCAATCTTGATAACGATACCAATAAGACCAATTAGCGATGCCATTAACTGTAAAATCCAATGAGTCTTAGTTTTCTCGGTGCGTATGCACAATAAAGTCCAAGCATTTGCACGATAATAAGAAATTAAGCCTTCAGACATTAAGCAAACAAACTTTACAAAAAAAAAAAAAAAAAAAAAATAAATAAATAAAAGTTTTAATACTTTCGATAAATATCAGTGACATACCCCTATGGTACATAACAGAGCATGAAATGGTATTTCCTTGTATTCTAAACGTAAACACATCCAGCACATGTACAGTGTAACAAAACCGATCAATAAACGATTTATTGAGATCAATATAAACTCAAATATTTGACATTTAGTCACAGACTTTTTAGTGAGTTGTGCATTCGGTTTGTCTTTTTGACTTTTTTCCACTTTGTTAATGACGATTTTACCAGTTTGCCGCATAATTGTTAACGGTTTTTTTTTAAACAAACGGTTCTTTACACTTTAAAAGCAATTTGTCAACTAATCATTTGCTACTTTATTGATTTTTATTTTTTTTTCAGATTTCTTCTTATCATTCATTCAGTTGTTAGATTCGCTAGATGTTTTATTAACTTTGTGTTGTAAACAAATATACTCCCGCCATGACGGCAGAAGCTTAAAGGAATGAAGTACGAAATGAAAAATAAATGATTTAAAATTTTTATACCCTTCAAAACAAAAATTTGGAAAAGGGATATATTTAAGTTTGTCATTTCGTTTTTAATTTCTATCCATTACCGACACCATTAAGTATATATATCCTGAGTTCTTATGCATAGCAAAGTCGATTGAGATATGTTCGTCTGTGTTAGTGTTGAAAATTTCAAAAATCTTGCTATTGAAAATCAGAAAGATCGGTCCATGTCCTTTCAGGCAAAACACTGCGCCTGTCTCTAATTTTTCCATATCATTTGGAACAATGAAGTAACTCAAAAAAAAAAAAAATTACAATAATTAATAAATATATGGAGCGAAAGATAATTTAAAAATATAAAAAAAATTTCAAGTAAAAAAATTTGCTATCGCCCATATTTTCCAAACTATGGGCCTCTGAACATTTCACATATGATATCTTAAAGCACAATATTCTGTAAGATACCAATTTGTGTATCATTTAAAAGCTTTTGAAGAGAACTTTAGCATATAAAAAAAATTTTAAAACTGCTAAATTCATTAAGAGCCAATAACATTTCATGTATTTTTTTTTTTTAATTTTTATTTCTCTGTCATCTCTGTATTTGTTTTTTTTTTAATTTGAGTTACTTCACTAAACTAGATTTATATAAATGTAAAGTGTGTATAAAATTTGGTACAGCCGAATCTAGCGCTCTTACTTGTTTTTTTTATAAAATTAATAAATAAATTTTACAACAAATTCGATTTTCTAGATATACAAAAATTTCAGTTTAATTTCCTCAAAATCATAATAAAATAATAAAATTCATTTAAGTTATATTAGTTCAAATGAATCCTTCATCAACAGTTTCGCTTGTTAAGATTTCTTATTCACTGCCAAAAAATTATTTAAATGCTATTTTTAAAGGAGGTACTTAACCCCATAAGATCTTGCAATTTTATGCCTAAAAATAATAATGCTATGCAGAAAATCTATTTAATTCATGTTAATCACTATTATTAAAAAAATCTGCAAAAAAACAAACAATTCTTTAAATTCGCTGCTATTAATGAGGGACTTACATCGTGCCATTGACTTTGATTAAATTTTTATGTGTCGCTTTTGATTTGAGACAAATAAATAAAGATGTTGTAAAGTACACACCAGAATAAAATAGTAAAACACTGAAAAAAAGCAAAAATCAAAGCGATCATAGATATGTAAGTAAAAATAGTAAAAATTACACAAATGTCAACAGAGATGCCAAACGGGAAATTCTAAATCCCGCGATTTAATAAAAATGTATTCCAGTTGATTTAGAGATTCAAAATTTTTTTGTCTTTTGCTAATTTAGATAAATTTTTATATAAATTTGAAATATTTTTAATTAATACTTGTATAATACGAGGGCTGCTAGATATATTTCTGGCCTGGCGACACTGAGTGCTGCCAAGTGCAATCTGACATTTCCATTGGAAAGTTTGTCATTTTTAAGCATAATCGTATTAAAAGCGTTTTGACGTACGACCATTATTTGTGTTGTTTAGAGTGACTTGAAAAAATTAATATAGAAAAAATGGAATTAACTCGTGAACATTTTCGTGCCATCGTTTTTCAAAACTTTCGACGTGAATTATCATGACAAGAGTGCATTGATGAACTTAAATCTTTGTATGGCGATGAAGCACCATCCTATAAAAAATTGGTATAATGAATTTAATCGTGGCCGAAGCTCGCTCAAAGACGAATTCCGTGAAGGTCGTCCAAAAACGGCTGTTGTGCCAGAGAACATTGATGCCGTGTGTGAACTCATAATGCAAGATTGGCATGCGACATACCGAGAGATAGAGACATCCTTGGACATTTTTTCCACCAGCATACATTCGATACTGCATGAACACCTGGCCGTAGAAAAGGTTTGTTCTCGTTGGATCTCGTACAATTTGAAAGTCGCTCAAAAAAAGGCTCGTGTTGATTGGTGCAAAGAAATGTTGCAAAAATACGATTGCGGTGCTTCAAAAGACTTTTATAAGATCGCCACAGGTGACGAATCATGGATCTATGCGTATGAGCCCGAAACGAAACAACAATCGATCGTGTGGGTCTTCAAAGACGAGCAAAATCCAACGAAAGTTGTTCGTGGAAGAAGCACTTCGAAGCAAATGGTCGCCTGTTTCTTCGGCAAAACTGGTCATGTGGCGACTGTTCCGCTTGTGCAACGTAGGAAGGTCACTTCTGATTGGTACACTACAATTTGTTTGCCTGAAGTCATCGGAGAAATTCGAAAAACCAACAAGAGAAGACGAATCATTGTTCACCATGACAATGTGAGCTCTCACACATCGGCTCAAACCAGAGCGTTTTTGACCAACCGAAACGTCGAATTAATGGGTCATCCGCCGTACAACCCTGACTTGGCACCTAATGATTTCTTCTTGTTTCCGCACATCAAGAAAAAAATGCGTGGTCAACGATTTTCGTCGCCAGAAGAAGCTGTTGAAGTGTTCAAAAACCCTGTTTTAGAGGTGTCTCAATCGGAGTGGAAAAAGTGCTTCGACAACAGGCTTGAGCGCATGCAAAAGTGTATAAATCATGCTGGAGAATACTTTAAAAAACAATAAAACCATTTTTGATTATAAATATTCGCATTTTCAGTATTAGGCTAGAAATATATATAGAGCAGCCCTCGTAATATTACAATAATAAGATATTGTTTAATAAAAAAGGGCTCCTTGAAATATGTCCCCAAACTCATGACCAAAAAATTACCTTAACTTTTCTGTTGATGATAATAAACAAAAATTGGGCCAAGTTATCCACTTCATTTTTTTTATCTCGGACCAGCCCTTAAGGGATGATTCCTACTCAAGCGATGCTTTGTACCAGAACAGGGAAATTAGATTATGGGAAGTAGGATAGAGGGAGTAGTGTTTGTGGACATTTGATTAAGTTTTTTTTACTGAAATTGACAGGATATACCTCTGCAGAAAAATAACTCTACATTTCAACTTTTTGGCTAGAAAAAAAATTTTCTTTCAAATGCATTATACGATTTACTGGCTACACAAATAAACAAGCTCTTAATGAAAATCGCGTTGAAGGCATAAATGAATAGATATTGGCAACGAGTTCACTATTCTCAGAGCACATTCAATTAAAGTATCGATTAAAAAACGAAACACAATCCACATTCCGTTTATGTTCAAGAGTGTCAATAGGGTTGTATACCCTACTGTCATCTGGAAGCATCTTCGCCCTTTCCTAAACACGGTCGAGTAGCACTAAAAGAGAATTCGAATCACTAACCCGTGCGTGAGAGTTGTAATGTATTTGGTAAATTATTCTTATTTGAAACTGAAGCTAGTTTTTTTTTTCAAATATTCCCAATTTCTTAAAATATTTGAGGCTTTTTGCTTTTTTTACTTGGAGTCCATGTTGCATAATTAAAAGTGATCCAAAACAAGGAGAATTATTTTTGAAAAAAAGGGAGTAATTTTGTGATAAGTCCCGTATCCCCGGAATTTTGAAAATCAACCCCTATTGGCATCACTAAACGTCAGAGTTGCAATTAATTAATATGCAAGTTTGCCAAGGAAAACGAAATATATTACGCGGAACTTATATGTACGTTTATTTATTTAAGAGAAAGTCGTAAGTTATTTTAATACCTAAATGCAAATAACAATTATTAATTTAAATATATATAAGATCAGACTTTAAGAAATATATACAAAAATCTGTGCAGATATAAATATTCCTAAGTGATTATGTGTATAATAATCTTAAATAAATATAAGTTTATAAATATAAATAAAACAAATATTTTAGCTATAATGCTTAAATAAATTTAATGTTTTCTGATAAAGAGCCTTTAAAGGTCCCAAACACGATAATGCCAACGAAATTATAGTTAAACATTTCATTAAAATTATAAAATCTTGTGATGGTGCTTTGCGTGAAAAGAAACCAGTTTCATAACCATAATATTGAGCCGCTAAAGCTACAACAAACGTTCCAAGGCCCAAGGTATTGTGAAAAGTTTTATTTAACAGAGGATTTAAAAATCTTTTGATTTTAATTGAAAATAAAGCCGACAAACCTGAAACCAAACTAATGCAACATAAAATAAAAGTAGCAAAACCTAAAAAAGAAAATTTTTAATTAAAATAAAATTTTATATTAAAATTTACCAGTTTTGTAACTTTACCTAATTTTCCATGTACTGAATGTAATGAAAAGTTTTTTTGTATGCATTTTACAAGAATGCCGGCAATACCAATACTTCCACCTAATACCTGCAGCACCCAATGTATAACTGTTTTAGTGTTTCGTCGATACTGAATGGTTACAACATTTTGGTTATAATGGCACATTATCGCCTCGGCCATAAGAAAACAAAACTGAAAGAAAAAATATTTTTACAATTTTCTTATTAACGTAAAAAATTAAATTGTTTTCAAATTTTACAAACGTTAGCTGGTTAACGTCTCAGTTTTATAGAATTTTACACACAATTGGTTAAAAGTTAAAAGCAAGTGGTTCACCCATCTTTGATCAGATAATGTTATATGCAAGGCGAATAAACATACGGTGGGAGCGATGGCGAATTTATCAATTTTCGCCGGTAGCTTAACTGTCAAACTCCATGTATAAAAAATCTGTTGCTTAATTCACAAAATCTTGTATGGTGTATTTTGTATTGAATACACTTTCTGTTTATATGCTTGTGAACTCGCAGTGTATTATTGCATAAATTTATTTTATATATTAAACGTCAAAAAGCAAATAAGAAAAAGAAAATAAGTATTTGTATATTAAAAATCTGCGTTAAATTCAAAAATCACAAAAAGTGGAAAAAGGTTATAACTAAGTTTGTCATTCCGTTTGTAATTTCCGACTCCACCACACGTACTTTTAATTTTTTTCACATAATTTGGAACAATGAATTTACTCCAATTAAAAAACAAATAAATGGGTCGATAGAGAATTGAAAAAAAACATTAGCCCATATTATCCGAATTACGGGCCGCTGAAATTTTAAAAATTTTTAAATTATCAATATGGTTATCGTTTTAAAGCTTTTGAAGAGATTTTTAGGAAAATACTAAAATTTTTTTAAAATACTTAACCCATTAAGACCCGATGGCATTTTTATGTAAATTTGTTTTTTAATTTTGTCACCTCTATAATTGTTTGTTTGATTGAAGTTACTTCACAAAACTAGATTTAGATAAATGGTTAAGGGTATATAAGCTTTGGTATAGCCGAATATAGCTCTCTTACTTGTTTTTATCTTAGTTCTTTTTATAAATTACGGCGAATTTATAACAGGTGTAACAATTTGTCCATAAGCATGGCCATGGTGAAATAATACTAGGTGGTCTCGATAGCGAATTCATTGATTTTCGCCGAAACGTAAAGTGTCAGACGCCATATAAAAAAATTATATTAAATTTTTTATATATGGAGTTTGACACTTCAGGTTTTGGCAAAATTAATGAATTCGCCACTGCGACCAACTAGTATTGATTCGCCTAGAGCATGGCAAAATCATGTGGCATTCAATAATTTTCGTCGTTCCAGGATGTGTAAAATTTTTATATAAAAAAACTTGCATCAATTTTTTTATATAAAGTTTTATATTTCTAGCAACGCTGAAAATAAATGAATACGCCACTTTTTTAAGTGGTTGCCACTTCGTACATAATTTCGTCATACCTAGAATCTTAGTTTTTTTCTAGTTTCAATTTTTTTAATTTATCATACAACTTTGATCACACATTTGGTGCATTTTTATTTATTTGTTTTTTTATGTTACTCTGCATTTTTTAAACGCTCAGTCCATACATCTTGCATAATCTTGTTAAATATGCCTTGATATAAAGTTTGACATTTTTAGCAACGGTAAAAATGAATGAATTCGCCACTACTATGACCTGACATATGATTTTATCATGCTTCAAGAGGGTAAATTTGAATTGTTTGAAGGGTTGTGCTTCGCTACAATAATATAAGAAAATAAAAATAATAATTACAATTTATGGGATTTACCCGTCTCCGAATTTCTATAATATCACCATGCTGTTGGTCAAAAACGCACTTAAGCCAAAGAGAAGCCTGTATCAAATTTACGGAGTGCCAGTACTGTTAATCTTATGATATGGGATAATAAATGTCTATAGGAAATCCTTGTCCAATACCCTAAGCTTCTACTTAAAAATGCGAACTATTGTTAAAGTAGCCTGTATCAAATTTACAGTGTCACTAACAGGGTTGTCAGATATGGCGATTTCTCGCCAAACGTGGCGATTTTCAAACTAATTTTGATTTGGCAAAATGGTGATTTTTTGGCGACTTAAAAAATATTTTGCCATTTTCTGGCGATTTTAAGCATTTAATTTGTCTCGACAAATTTCGATAAGAAAAAAATATATGTCAACAATATTTTACTATACTCTTTTATATGTCAATATTATAATCTGGTAACTTTTCACTTTAACACTGTTAATGCTGCAAAGTGAATGACTCATAAACATGTCTCAGGGACAATAATATTTTTTGCACATTCCAAAACTGAAAAGATAAATGGCACCGTAATGACAATACTATTTCTTAAAATTTTTCCAGTATTACATTGCAAATGTTTTTAAATGCCAATTTTTGTTGTTCTAATTTCTATATTTTAAAGAGCATTTTACAGTTTTTGTTTTTATTTGTTAAATAATAATTTAGTATTTATTGTAATGTATTTTATAATTATATATGAAATATATTTATAAAATAATTTAATATATATAGTTTTATTAAAGGTTTACATATAGCTTAAATTTAAGAAGGGGACTGTACAGATCTGACGCTTGGTGTTATCTATAAAAAAATAAAAAGGAATTCTGAGGCATATTTAGAGTAGAAGTTACATATATTGCGAGATAGTAAAGGATATTTTTACAAAATATTCCATTTAAAATTAATGTTAAGAGGATATGCAAGACTTAATTAAGGCAGGGTTTTTAATACTCTACTCCTTTTCATACCAGATCGTACATAACATTCTAAGGAACTTGCTCTCCCCGTACTTTTTATGTTGGTAATTCCAATAAGTAATGCATGCATTGAAAGAGTTTTTTCGATAATAAATTTTCCTAAGACTCGTATGAAAAATAGAATGCAGTATGAACTTCTTAATGCTTTACTGCGCGTTATAAAATATATGAATGCAGATAACACATGATGCACTTCCTTTATACCCTCTAAAGAAATGCTTTAAATCAATTCGAATACAATGTATTCCAAGGAAGAGAAGGCTGACGAATGTTTTGAGAATGAAGTGCACAGCATATTAGTAAAATAATAAAACTGTAAAATTATCTATTATTTTAACTATCAGATCTCATTTTATAAAAAAAAAAACCTTAATTACATATATGTATTTGGCCATTTTTTTTCTGTTTTTGGCGAATTTTAGCCATGTCGATGAAATAGCATTTTTTTTACAAAAAATATTTTTATCTAAAAAGTGAATAAATTTAATAGACTAAACCTGTCAAAAAACCGTTTTGGCGATTTTTGATTTGGATTTTGGCGAATTTCGTCAAAAACAATCTGACAACCCTGGTCACTAACTTATTGTACGATGATTGTGGACTAATGTGTTTTTCTTTTTAAACTTCTTCTTAAGGCGCTTTCACACTATAAGACTGAGTATTAAGATTTGTCAAAAATTCGAAATAATATGAAAAATCTTATAGTGTGAAAGCGATCTTAAGTAAAATCTCATAGATTGAGAAGTAAAATTTGACACACCGATGGCTCTCTCTATTTTTTGAAATTTTTCTAAAAGCTAAGACATTTCATATTATCAGGGTTTTTTTTTGTAACAAAAAATGAAGCCAATTAAACAAACAGCTGCTTTTCAGAGATCGAAGCCAATTGCTGCATAATCATAGCTTATCCGCGGTTGATTTTTGTCTTGCGCCGACTTAAAAATACCAACCAGATTTTTAGAGGTAATTAAGAACTGTAAATGTTTTCTTTATTTTCAAACTAAATTTAACGATGTGCTGTTACGAAACATTCAGTGCAGATATGTATGTTAAACAAAAACAATTTCAAGCATATCCATCGATTAATTACAAATTTTGTTATAAGTAACCTAACAATTTCGCTCAGTTTAGGAAAACAAATGAGTTTTTTGCTAAGTGAAAGCTTTAAATATGTAGTGTTTAAATCTTTCTAAGGTCTCTACAATTTACTTTCAACTGTCGGTATTGCCAAAAACACACTAAAAATTGTACTTGTGTACTAAATAAAATTAATTAATCAGCATGTGTATTGTTATTGAACTTTTTTTTAGTTTATAATACAAATTTGCCTTAAAGCTTTCAACAGCAAAAAAATCAATATTTGCAAAAATGGCTGAAAGAAATAGTATTTTTGATTATTTTCTATACAAATTGTCATACACATACATCATAATTTTGTGCAAAAAAATTTCATAAAAATCGCTGAGTTACAGCTTTTCTACACTTGTTCCCAATCGGCTAGTATCCGCCGGCAGCTTAAAGTTTTTCATACAGGCATCGTACTTCTCTAATACATATGTTTTTCTTTAGAACAGCTGTTTGCTTACTACAGAGAAATTATAAACTGTTTTAAGTGTGATAGTGTGAAAGCTTTTTGTAATGATACGTTAGATTTTTCGAAATCTAAATCATTCTCATACGAGAAATTTAAATGAAAATCATACGACTCAGTATTATAGTGTGAAAGCGCCTTTAACGAGCCTTCAATATGAAGCCAGCATAACGAATATGAAAAAATGTCTATTTAATTTACATATATTTTTTTATATAACTTGGCATTTACACTATGAAATTTTGTACGAAACTACCATGAAATTTTTGTTTGGTGATAGAGAGAGGTAAGCAGTATAGCAAGGCCAGCATTTTGAGGAGATATTTAATAGTTTTTTTAAATGAACGAATATCGTTGAAACTTAAAAACAGAAATTAAATAAATTGCTTAAAAAATGGCATGGTGTAAATGTGGGCTAATTTTAAAATATTTCCGTAGTTTTGAATTATGTATTCTTTTCCCAAAAAATGTTATAACAAAGTGTAATAAAATTACAACTACAATTTTGTCTGAAATAAATGATATATAATAATATGAACTTAAACAAACATTGACTTAAGACGTTTGGTTAAATATCACTGCTTGTTAAATTTTACTCTCTCTTAAGTTCGATTAAAATGTTGTGTATTATTCGCTTCAAGCCTTTTGCTCTTCTCAAATAGTGTTAACGTTAGGTTTGCATTTGTTAAAAAGCTTTAAAATAATTTTTTTAAGTAATATTTACTACGTTTTTAGGCATGTCTTATTGGCATATAGAAATATTGTAAATAGAAAATTTTGCCGCCAAAACGATGAAAAAAAAATTTTGTTTTGGTAAATAGCTTACTCACAAAAATTTCTAATTAACTACATAATTTGCGAGGTGTTAAATGCTATTACATTTTTTTCTGTTTGAAGGTTTTTGCCTATTAGGCCTTATTAAAATTAAAAAAAAAATATTTTTTGCAGGGAAAAATTGTTATTTAAAAACAGAAAAATGTGCATGAATGAAAAGTATTTTGGCGAGAATAATTTTAAACTTCTTAAATGTTTTCTATCGAAATTTTACATTGAGTATGAAATTTCTATCCGTTAACACTTAAATTTCAAAAATAATTTTGTGTGCAACTTGCCGCATAAACAGAGGATAAAATAATTAAAAACAATTTTTATTTGCAAATTGGCTGCTTATAAATATAGTAATTATTTACAATTACTAACTTAAGGTTTTACTTAAAAAGGTTTTACAAAAAGAGTATTTTTCTTACCCCTAATGTTACCAGCCAGGCATGTAGACTCGTTCCTGTCAATCCTGTACGAAAACATAGCCAGCTCATATAGATAATCACAAATCCAATACAAACTTGATTAATAATATTTAAATAATATTCCAAGCCTTGTAATAACTGGTGCGGTTCATTGTTCGGCCGTTTATCTACAGACATTTTTGAAAATCTGGATCTTGCAAATAGATTCGTAGAGGAAGTATATGGTAGACTTTGGTAGCCAATATTATATGTAGTTGTTTCCTCGCTATCCAAAGAATTATTGTCAATTGAAATTTTAAACGTTGTGCTGCCGTAATCAGTTCGTATTGTACTGCAATTTGTAGTATTTAATGTTTCCATCTTAAGCTAAACAAAAAGTACACAATTATTTTGTTATTATTTTTGTATTTTATTATTTTATTTATATTATTTTTTTATTGTTTTGTTTTTTAATCTTAATGATTTTTTTTTTAGTGATTTTAGTTGTCGCTTTTGAGTGAAATGTGTTTGAAAATAAATTTTGTTGTTATCAAAGTGTTAAAATTTGATTTGTCTTAGCTGGAAATTATTCAGGGAAATACATGCATTATGGGAATAGATTCATCTGAAATAACAAAAACACGTGCAGGTAAATTTTTTTATATTAATATTTGTGGTTAAATGTTTGTGATTATAAAATTATTAAATATCGCAGTGGTTCCTCTAAAGAGATTCAGTCAACTAATAATTTTTTACTTGAATCAAAAAACTGTTTTTTTAACATTTACAATAAAAGTTAAAATAATTATATAACTGTAAAGAAATACGAGTAAGAAGTACACAATGGTAGTTGTTCTTGCAATTTTTTTTAGGAATTATTAATTCACAATATTTCACTTTAGTTGTCTCTGGAGAAGCTACTTTTATATTAAGGCGATAGATACAACTGATTTTGGCAAAAGAGCGGAGAAATTGGTGCATGATTTTTAGAGTGGGTAGATATGACCACTGTACATCGATTTCCTGTAAAAAATAAAAACTAAGAAATTTTGAGTTGACTCCCTTTAGAGAAACCAGTGCGATAATTATTATTTAATTATTCTTTTTATAATTAATTAAATGAATAATTTTGACGTTGATTTCTTTATAATTTTATTATCCCAAAAATTATCATTAAATTTACTTTTGATTTTTTAAATGATAATTTTGTTTATACGATTTTCAATATTTTATTTTAAATTTTTGTGTTAATAAAATATTTATCAATTGTTGATAAGGCAATCAAATGGAAAGGCGACATTTTAAATATAAAAAAATTAAATAGGATTTAATTAGTATTTATGGTCATATCATAAAAATTATTTGTGATTTAAAAACGAAAATAAAAATTATAAAAAATGCTGTTCAATAAACCTTTAAAAATGGTAATTAATTTATAGAATGTTATAAATTTAATAAAAAAGAAACATAATTAATTATTCAAGCTCGTTTGACCTAATTTTAGAATATTTACAATCTAATTTTTAATAACTTAAATTAATTGCACTGTACAAGTTCAAAAATGTAATCGGCAGGGCAACCAGGAAGTAAGCCGAGCTTCAGTGCTCTGAGTCTAGGGGTGCCAAACGCTTTTGTTAAATTTTAAGCATCTTAGTTTTTTACCAAAAACCTTCTTGAAAAAATTAAATCAATTTAGTTGATTTTGTGATGATCTGTTGTAGTTTTTTCAATAAAACAACATTTTTTTAATTTTAAAGTCATTTTAAAAAATAAAAGAAAGTGTGAAATCGACATCTTATGAAAACATTAACAAAAATATATTATTTAAATAATTTTTTAAGTGGTAAATTTATATACAGTGCACTCTCAAAAACGTAAAAACATGGACATCAATTTTTTCAATTTTCTGTTTATGTTTCTTCTATATCATTTTTTTCCTTCTGCAAATTTCAACATATATCATCAAAAAGGGAATATATCAGTGATCGAGCATTGCAGTTAAAAAAAAAAAAAAAAATTTTCGGTGTAAGAGTGCTATATTCGGCTATGCCGAATCTTATATACCCTTCACTATCTATGTAAATATAATTTAGTGAAGTAACTCCAATCAAAAAAGCAAATTTTGGGGTGACAGAGAATTAAAAAATTAAAATTTGGTACCGCTTATATACAATTTTACATAACACTGACATCGACTCTTAATGGATTAAGCATTTTTTAAAAATTTTAGTTTTTCTTTAAGGACCTCTTGAAAAGCTTTAAAATGATGCCCATATTGATAATTTAAAAAATTTGAAAATTTCAGAGCCTCGTAACTCGGAAAATATGAGCGAGCGCCAATTTTTTCACTTGATATTTTTTTCTTATTTTTTAATGCCAATAATGCTGATTACCACTGATCGACACTGATCTGATCGAATGACATATTAATTTTTTTTCTAGCACATCAAGTGCCTCGGCAAACTTGATTTCAACACTAACACGGACAGACCCACGGACATCGCTCAATTGACTTCGCTATGCATAAGAAGTTAGAATATATATACTTAATGGAGTCGGAAATGGATATTGTAGAAATTACACACGGAATGACAGAATTAGTTACATCATTTTTTTTCACCTCCTGGTGAAGGGTATAAAAACAACATTTTTTTGATATTTTTTTCGCCGTTAATGGACCAATTTACGGATTTTCAATAGCAAAATTTTCGAAATTAAATTCAGTGAATCTTTTTTATTGCTTCGGCAAGACTTTTTTATCATGAACGCGGACGGTCAGGCGGACCAAGTGTTAGATCTTTTTCTTAAAACTCAAACTACTACAATTTGCTTACCCCGCTTGTTTCACTACAAAAAAAAAATCGTGAAAAAATTTCGTATTGTGAGTGGGCATTGGCATGTCATAGTGTCTACGGAAATAATGTACATGGACATTATGACGTTTTTTTTAAATCAAAGCAGAAGCGAAATATTGAAAAATATAAAAAAGACCAATTCAAAAATTAATATAATTTAAAACACCAAAGTTTAGTTAAAAAAAAACTCTGGTAACATAACAGAATGTTACACTATCACAATTTATCATGTAATCTGAATTTTGGACAAGTCCTATTACCCCACGTATGTATATTTGTGTATTTTTTCTATGCTTCTCCTTATCATTTGTTTGTATCTTGAATATTTTGTTTTTAATATTTGGTTGTTTTACTTTTGTAGTTTAAATACTTTTATCTTAGTTTTATTTAACCTTGTATATTTGAAGATAATGCATGATATATTTTAATTTCGATAGAAACCATAGAAAGCATGTGCCTTACAGCCAAACCTAAATTAGCGCGCTAAGCGCAATCTATCTTTCATGCAAAATGTATGAAGCAAACCCAAAAAGCGCGGCGTCAGCGATTATCAATTTGAAAATCTGATTTTGTTTTTACCGTATGTTAGGAAGTGAAGTTGGCTGTTTGTTTGTTTGTTTATTTTGTTTTATTGAACCCACAAATAGTAGAAATGCGGTGTATTTTACTTTGTCATTCCATTTGTAATTTCTAAAATATTTATTTCCGACCCATTAAAGTACATGTATATTGTGACTTCTTATGTATAGCGAAGTCGATTGAGCGATGTTCGTCTGTCCGTCCAAATTAGTGCTAAAATCAAGTTTGCCAAGGCACAATATCAGCAAGAGAAAATTTAAAGAAAAATTAAATTTCGAAAATTTTGCTATTGAAAATCAGCAGGATCGGTCCATGTCCTTCGAAGCAGCTGGCAAAACACCACGCCTGCCTCTAATTTTTCCATATCATTTTGAACAATAAAGTAACTTCAATCAAAAAAATAAATGTATGGAGCGATAGAGAATTTAAAAATAAGAAAAAAACAGCAAGTGAAAAAACTGGCGTTCGCTTTTATTTTCCGAGTTACGGGCCTCTGAAATTTTCAAAGTTTTTAAAATATCAATATGCGTAACATTTAAAAGCCTTTAATGAGATCTTAAAGGAAATACTATTTTTTTTCTAAATGCTTAACCCATTAACACGTTCGCTGCCGCCGTAGCGCGCCGTACACCGTACATTAAAAAAAATACTAGCGTGCCAAAAGTGTTTATTTGTTTAAAAGTTTATGTTAAGGCCTCATTACCTTTACATTCTGTTGCTGTTCTGTTCCGTGTCGTTATGCTTTTTAAATTTTTGTAATTAGTTTTTCTGTAGCAACATATCAGCTGTTTATAATAAACAAAAAGAACACAATACACAACAAAAAATACTACAATTACAATAACAAAAATGGTTTGTTTACAATTTTGCACTCACACTATCAAACAACTTTCAAGTAACTTAACGTTGAATTCTATTTTCTACTGATTCAAACGGAACAGAACAGAAGGTCAAAGTAATAAATAAATATTTCTCATTTAACAGAAACTGATCAGCTGAATCGTCACGGAACGGAAAGTAAAGACTTATTCTGCCTTTAAGTGTTAGTGAAGCATTCTGTGTCTTTAGTTTCAGGTTTGTGTTATATTTTTGATTGTTCTTAGACTGTAAAAAGAAATAAAAGGAACTCAAAATGGCAAACAACAATTCAGGAATAAATTCAACCATTTTTTATGAAAACCGAGATAGGAAAAAGCCGTCGACACTGATTAAGTCGATTTTAAGGGATCGGATTCAGAGAACTACGTTCCATCCCAAGTCAAGTGGATCTGACTTTTCAAGAAACTCAGAACCATCAGCAGTTGAAGAAGGTTTTCCAGATGCACCTGATTAACAGGCCGTAATGAAAACATTCTTAAAATATTATTTGGCATGTGCACATGGCCTCACGGAAAAAATTTGTGTGAACCATCGACAGGTCACATGGATTCGAAAGTGTAATTTTTTTCTTTTTTTAATTTTAATTCTTTTTTACCCCAATATTTGTTGTTTTAATTGGAGTTGCTTTACTAAATTAGATTTACATACACGGTGAAGGGTATTTAAGGCATAAAACTCGCACTCTTACTTGTTTTTCATTAAAATTAAAGGCGGCGAAAATGTTGGTTTTTTTAAAACTTTATTTATTTAAACTTTAACTTAAGTTTATTTCAAATTAAATATAATGATCTTAATAAAATTAAAGAACATACATACATGTGTATCTTAAAGTTATAATCAAAATTTTTCCTCATTCCTCAAAAACAGCACTTGTTAATTTAGAAAACAAAGATTTCAAAGGACCCAGGCATGACAATACCAACGATATTAAAGTTAAACATTTCATCAATATAACAAAATCATTTGAAGGCACATGACGAGAAAATAAATGAGTATCGTAACCATAATATTGGGCACATAAAGCTACTGCAAATGTTCCAATACCCAAAACAGTGTGGCAAGTCTTATTCAGTACTGGACTTAATAATCGTCTTAAGGTCGTTGAAAATAGGGACATCAAACCGGAAACAAAACTAATACAGCACAAAATAAAAGCAGCAAAACCTTGAATAAATGAATATAAAAGAAAAATAATAAAATTTTATTAGAAAAAAGATATTCTTACCTAATTTGGCATGAATATTAAATAAATCAAATTTGTCATGAATACATTGGATTATAACGCCAGCAATACCAATTCCTCCACCTAAAACTTGCAGTACCCAGTGTATAATTGTTTTGGTATTTCTTCGATACCCAAAGGTCAGCACATTGTGATTGTAATGACACATTATTGCCTCGGCCGTAAGGAAAGAAAACTGCAAAAGAGGAAAATTTTTTGAAAATATTTAATTTGAGCTGAACATTTTTATTCAAATATATTTACCACTAATATCGATTCAAAATAGTTAATAATACTTTTTTCATTCAGTTTTTATTGCACTGAAGGCTCCTTTAATATAGTTTGATATTTAAAAAGGGATTTTATGCAAAATGAAGTATGGCAATGCTATTTGTTTATTTACAAAAGGAGTTTATATTACCAGGGTACGAAAGTAAACAAAACGAAAGCAAACGTTTTTTTTTTTTCTTTTTTAACCAAAAATAAAACAAAAAAATAAGAAGCATTTTGCCACTTAGTTTTGCATTGGCTTTGCCCGTAAATACAAAATGTATAAGAAAAAACAAACAAAGCAGCACGAAGAGAACAAAATTGAAACTCTTTGAGAAAAAATGTTTTTCGATATTGGATTCCCATAAAAGGTATGAGATCATCCAAAAATGTAAAAGAAACATTTACGGTTTACTTTTTTTTTCAATAAATAAAACAACATTTTATAAAAAATTAACTTTTTACAAGTTTTTCATTTTATTTTATTTTTTTATATTTTTTCTTTTTCTTACCCCTATTGTTGTTAGCCAAGCATGCAAGCCCGTGCCGGCTAAACCTGTTCGCAAAAACATCCAACTAATGTAGATCGTGACAAAACCAATGCACATCTGATTTATAATATTAAGAACAAACTCTATACGTCCATAAATTTGAGAAGATTCATACACTGACTTTGAGTCCATATTTATTTTAAGAAATTCTTCAATTACTTATATAAAAAATATTGCTGAATTTTTCAACTATCCTTACGAGTCAACATTTTTTAAAAAATTAATGTCAGTAAAAATGTTCAATACACTTTAACCCAAATTGATTAGAACAGCTCCAAAATATTTAGATATTTAATAATTCCACTTTTAAGCTTTAAAAGCAAAAGTGTTTAGTGCAGTACTTTTGGTATCTTGTTAAAAAGGGGTTCTCTTAAAATCTGAAAATTTTAATTATAGATCCTTAAGTAGGTAAAAAAATAAATTAACAGTAGCAAAACACTAAACGTTAGAGGAAAATTTCTAAGAAACCCAATTTTCCAATAACATTATGCGTCTTATATTATGATTTAAAATAGCTCTTCAAAACGTGTTAGAAAGTTTTTCGTTGTCCTACCTGTTTCTTTCTGTTTAGTTTCTTGAGTATTATTACGAGGGCTGCTCTATATATTTCTGGCCTAATAGTGAAAATGCGAATATTTATAATCAAAAATGGTTTTATTGTTTTTCAAAGTATTCTTCAGCATGATTTATACACTTTTGCATGCGCTCAAACCAGTTGTCGAAGCACTTTTACCACTCCGATTGAGACACCTCTAAAACGTGGTTTTTGAACACTTCAACAGCTTTTACTGGCGACGAAAATCGTTGACCACGCATTTTTTCTTGATGTGCGGAAACAAGAAGAAGTCATTAGGTGCCAAGTCAGGGCTGTACGGCGGATGACCCATTAATTCGACGTTTTGGCAGGTCAAAAACGCTCTGGCTTGAGCCGATGTGTGAGAGCTCGCATTGTCATGATGAATAATGATTCGTCTTCTCTTGTTGGTTTTTCGAATTTCTCCGATAACTTCAGGCAAACAAATTGTAGTGTACCACTCAGAAGTGACCGTCCTACATTGCTCAAGCGGAACAGTCGCCACATGACCAATTTCGCCGAAGAAACAAGCGACCATTTGTTTCGAAGTGCTTCTTCCACGAACAACTTTCGTTGGATTTGGCTCGTCTTTGAAGACCCACACGGTCGATTGTTGTTTCGTTTCGGGTTCATACGCATAGATCCATGATTCGTCATCTTTGACGATCTTATAAACGTCTTCTGAAGCACGGCAATCGTATTTTTGCAACATTTCTTTGCACCAATCGACATGAGCTTTTTTTTAACGACTTTCAAATTGTGCGGGATCCAACGAGAACAAACTTTTTTTACGGCCAGGTGTTCATGCAGTATTGAATGTATGCTGGTATAAGAAATGTCCAAGGATGTCTCTATCTCTCGGTATGTCGCATGTCGGTCTTGCACTAGGAGTTCACGCACGGCATCAATGTTCTCTGGCACAACAGCCGTTATTGGACGACCTTCACGGAATTCGTCTTTGAGCGAGCTTCGGCCACGATTAAATTCATTATACCAATTTTTGACAGTGCTATAAGATGGTGCTTCATCGCCATACAAAGATTTAAGTTCATCAATGCACTCTTGTCGTGATAATCCACGTTGAAAGTTGTGAAAAATGATGGCACGAAAATGTTCACGAGTTAATTCCATTTTTTTCTATATTTATTTTTTCAAGTCACTGTAAACAACACAAATAATGGTCGTACGTCAAAACGTTTTGAGTACGATTATGCTTAAAAATGACAAACTTTCCAATGGAAATGTCAGATTGCACTTGGCAGCACTCAGTGTTGCCAGGCCAGAAATATATATAGCAGCCCTTGTATTTGATTTATTTTATTTTTTAAACATATGACCTTTTCTGATATGTCTTATGGTCAGATGAGACCAAAATTAATAGATAGCAATCGGATGGGAAGGTTTGGTATTGTGCCAAGCCATCAACCACACCGAATCATGCTCATGTATCTCAAACCATTAAGCACGGAGGTGGTTCCCTTATGGTATGGGTATGCGGCATAATGCAAAAGGAATGCTATCTTCGCATTTTGGAAGATAATTTGCCTTTAGCCATTGCCATTGCCAAAATGCCAGATAGATCAGAGAATGTACTCTTCCAACATGGCAACGACCCGAAACATACTGCAAAAATTGTCAAGGAATGGCTTAATTCTCAGATGTTTCGGGTCATGGAGTGGCCACTGCAGAGTCCAGATCTAAAAGCGATAGAAAATCTCTGGTCGTATTTGAAGCGGCGGTTGGCAGCATACGAAGAAACCCCGAAAAGTATTAATGAGCTATGTTAGAGGGTTCGGGTTGAAGTGGACAAAATTCCTGCAGATTTTGTGGCTAAGCCTTACCAATCGATGCCAAACAGGATGGAACAGATAAAGAAAGCAAAAGGATACTGGACAAATTATTAAATGTAAATGGTCAAAACCTTGGAGCAAAAGTATGCCAGTGGTCTGAAGTAGAAAACGTTTTGTTTCCCATAAACTTAAGTTATGAATAAAAGTTTCTGTTATTGTTTTAGATTTTCTACACATCCATATTTTTAATTTATGTAGCAAAAAGTTTAGAAATAATTTAATAAAAACTTTAAAAAATTGAGTTACGTGTATTGATTAAAACATTGGCACATTTTTGCACCACAGTGTAGACCGATCTTGCTAATTTTCAATAGAAAAATTTTTGAATCTATGTCTGATCGATTGAGGTATTTAAATTTTCTTTAGCTTATTCAGCGCCTTGGCAAATTTGTCTTCACACTAACAAGGAGACGGACAGATGGACATCGCTCATTCGACTTTGCTATGTATAAGACCGCAGAATATATATACTTTATAACAATGAAATGATCTTTAGCAAAGTTGTGCAAATGTTGAAAAAATAAGAAACAGGTATTCTAATAAATTTTTAAAGAAAATTTTTTAACAAATGTTTCAATTCGTAGCTAAACCGATGGTAATCTAAAAGCATGAACAATTAAATGTGTCCGTTTGAAAGAAAACAACGAAAAAAGTTCTGGATTGTGTGTAGACTACATCTAGAAACCAAAATGAATTTAACCCCAATTAGTTTAATCATTTGTTGTAATATATAAAGGTCTCAACTATTTATAAAAAAAAAATAAAAATTTAAATTAAACAAATTATATTTATGTATATTCAAGAGTTAAATGCTTTCGGATTTTAAAGGAACAGCTCAATTTACTTCAAATTGTTATTGTTTTTAAAGAGTTGTGGTAGTTTTTTGTCTAAATTTAAAATGCTTTAAACTTAAGCTGTTGATGAATGGGAAAATAAGAAGTAGATAACGATAACGTGCAGAAGAAATGTCACAACATAATTTAAATAGTTTTCGAAAAGATATTGAAGGTATTTACCAACGCACCAATTTTTTTTTTACTTGTAAAAATATGCCCTTTCACAAAAATCATTTTTTCTATGAAATACTACAAGGTTTAAAAAAAACATTCAAAAAGTATTTAAGGCATCAGCGAACATAAACTGCAAAAAATAAAGTACACCCAGAATAATTCAATTTGTTATAGGTCTTTGGCTCCCTCCAAACACACAAATTTTTAGTTACGCTTTTAGCTAAAGTACTTTTTTATTTAAAGTGCCAAAAGTATAACAAGTACTATTTCTATAAAAGTTCAATTTACAAAAAATACCATTTATGCTGTTTTTTTCTTATTTATTTAGTTTTTATTTATAATTAATGAAAAAAATTATGTAAAAATCTGAGACAGTAGTATAACGTAACGTGACGCTTTTGCTAGATCGCTATATCCATCATTAGCATTCTACCTTACATAGTGTACGTTGAAACACATCATATATTATTAACTACTATAAGCTGTTTATAATAACTTCTTTACAGCCTATTTGGGGAGGGCAAAGCAACTCTCCTCGAAAAATTCTAGATCCCAAAATTTTTTTTATTACATGACAGAATTCTGCTTTTAGTTACAAAGTTATAGTTCGTTCCAGGAAAATTTTCTTGTTACCCTTATGATTATAATTGTTTTTAAATACGTAACGTTAAGTAAGCAGCCCTTATGATTTCTGTATCCGATTAACGCCCCACAGAAATAAATGTAATTTTCATTATAAAATATTATGGGTAATTTTCCTAATATTATTGAATAATAATTAAGTGACCGTCCTACGTTGCTCAAGCGGAACCGTCGCCACATGACCAGTTTTGCCGAAGAAGCAGGCGACCATTTGCTTCGAAGTGCTTCTTCCACGAACAACTTTCGATGGATTTTGCTCGTCTTTGAAGACCCACACGGTCGATTGTTGTTTCGTTTCGGGCTCATACACATAGATCCATGACTCGTCACCTGTGACGATCTTATAAACATCTTTTGAGGCACCGCAATCGTATTTTTGCAACATTTCTTTGCACCAAATGACACGATCCTTTTTTTTTGAGCGACTTTCAAATTGTGCGGGATCCAACGAGAACAAACCTTTTTTACGGCCAGGTGTTCATGCAGTATCAAATGTATGCTGGTGGAAGAAAAGCCAAGGATGTCTCTATCTCTCGGTATGTCGCATATCGATCTTGCATTATGAGTTCACGCACGACATCAATGTTCTCTGGCACAACAGCCGTTTTTGGACGACCTTCACGGAATTCGTCTTTGAGCGAGCTTCGGCCACGATTAAATTCATTATACCAATTTTTCACAGTGCTATAGGATGGTGCTTCATCGCCATACAAAGATTTAAGTTCATCAATGCACTCTTTTCGTAATAATCCACGTCGAAAGTTGTGAAAAATGATGGCACGAAAATGTTCACGAGTTAATTCCATTTTTTTCTATATTAATTTTTTCAAGTCACTGTAAACAACACAAGTAATGGTCTTACTTCAAAACGTTTCGAGTACGATTATGCTTAAAAATGACAAACTTTCCAATGGAAATGTCAGATTGCACTTGGCAGCACTCAGTGTTGCCAGGCCAGAAATATATATAGCAGCCTTATTATACCCTTCAACACAAAAATAGGAAAAAGGATATAAATAAGTTTGTCATTCCGTTTGTAATTCTGCAATATTCATTTCCGACGCCATAAAGTATATATATTCTCAGTCCGTCCTTCTGTCCGTAATAGTGTTGAAATAAAATTTTTCAGGGCACTTGATGAGCTAGAGAAAAATATGCCATTCGATCAGACATAGTGTCCAAAGAGGTGGTATTGAAAATTGGCAAGATCGATACACTGTCACTGGAGGCAGTGGGCTAACCACCACGCCTGCCTCTAATTTTTCCATATCACGGGAACAATGAAGTAACCAATCAAAAAACAAAAATTCTGAGCGATAGAAAATTAAAAAACAAGAAAAACTATCAAGTGGAAAAAATTGGCGCTGAGTTACGGGCCTCTAAGATTTTCATAAAAAAGTTCGATTGTCAATATGGTCTTTATGGGTATCATTTGAGAGCTTTTGAAATTATATTTTAGGGAATACCAAAATTTTTAAAACTGCTTAAGCCATTAAGAACCGATGACATTTTTATATAAAATTATATATCGTACTTAATTTGCTTTTCTTATTTTTAATTCTCTGTCACCAAAATATTTGTTATTTTGGTAGGGGCTACATCACAAAACTAGATATACATACACGGTTGTTTTCATATAAATTTTCCAGACGAGTTGATCGCTTGTACTAAAGAAACAGAACAATAATTTATTTTTATAGTAAACATATTTCTACATACTCTGTGTAAATTATAAATGTATGTTTACTATGGTTATAAAACTAAAGACATATACATTAGAACCACGTCACTGTAGGAACACCCTTTATATTTTATTTTTAATTTTTGTACTCACTATAATAGCGGTCATAAAAGTACTTTAATTGGAAGCGTCTTCACAAATATGGTGACGTACTTATAAGAAAATCACGTCAATATCTGGACACGCTTTAATTCTAAGTCTATAAATATCAATTCACTTTCACTTGGTAATTATTGTTATAGCGGCTTTAGAAATAACAGTTTTTATAAAAATTTTAAGAATCCATCTATTAAGATTCAAGAGTAAGAGAAAGAAAGAGGGTTGGGACAAGTAGACAGACATTGTGGGTTACGTTTTTACCCTTTAGGTATGAAACGTTAAAAAATAAAAAATCACACACTATTATTCTTTTCTAAAAGTAAACATTTTACATAAATTTTATAAGAGTTTAATACTTTGTCTCGAAGGAGAAACATCATTGTGCAAGCAGATTTTCCTCTTTAAAAAAGTAAGGTTATAATCAAAGACGTAACGCGCACGTTTTTTTAATGGCACTTTAAAGTGTCCACCGTTTTAATGAATTAAAAATTAAAATAATTGTTTATACTTCAATATCTTGTTAAGGATTTTTACTTTCTATACAAAGTTATAGGTCAGTGTGCCGTTCCTGGAGAGAATTTACATTTATCTAAACAACTTGTGGGATACCCTGGCGCTATGGTTATATACCCTTGCCATTACAATTCAGATATCAAAAGAAATAAATTATAAAAATTTTTCCAAAAAGTACCATTCTTATAAAACAAAAAGAGTAATTTTAAAAATCTTTTTACCCTGATACATAAGAGAACTATTTCAAAAATGGCAGTGCCATCGAATGATATTTGACCAACTAAATGACTTATGAAAGCAACTAAAATGACCTACACAAAGTGTAAATGTATTTAGGCAGGTCCAATCACCTTTATTTTATCCATTCTCTTTTTTTATTAAGAGTTTTTTAAGATACATAAAAAACTAATAACTTTTACTTGATTGATTACAGCAAGTGTTTAAATATAAAAAATCATTTTATCAAGAGGAACAATAAAAAATACATATATGTACATACATATGTATATGTAAAAAAAAAAAATTTTTTTTTAACAGGAAATTTAACACAAACCAGTTTTTAATTTTTGTAAAAAAATAAATTCAACTTTTTTTTTAATATTACACTTCTTATAAAATAAATTTATTTTTATACGCAACAAACAAAAGATTCCTAATACAAATTAATTTTCTTTGTGATGGAAAAAACAAAATATTTAATCTTCTAAGAATTTTGTTTAGCTTATCTCATCTTTTACGTGTGGAAAACAACAAAAAATGGACTTCCCCATTTTTATAACCCGAAAAAATTTTTTCAGTTCGTTTGTATTTTGTTTAGCATCTTTTAAAAATATAAGATAGATCTGCCTTTGCGTTTCTACTGACTCTAGATAAATTATTAAAGTTTTGTGAATTATGTTATTGAAAATGATTTTTGAAAAACTAAGAATCACAACTGTCTCTCTATTTGGTCAAATTTTTGTTGTTTTTCTTTCGAGGTGTGTTTTGTTTCTATTGCGTTTCATATATGATTTTCATAGTTGATTAAAATATATAAATACATTCAAAAAACAAAAATTAATTTAAAACACTAAAAGTAAAATTAAAAAAATAAAATTTATGACTTAAAAAATGCAAACAACAAAAATTTCACTAAAATTTTTAATTTGCTTAAAAAATTTAAAACATAAAATAATTCAATATTAATAATTTTACTAAATTATTGAATGTTAAGCAACTACCAAAAAAAAATATATATATTTTTTATTTGTATTAAAAAAAGAACAGATTTCTGAAAATACCGTAAAATAGAGAAAAAAATAAAAATTTAATTAAATAAATAAGAAAAAATCAAAATTAACTAAAAAAAGATCATAAAAACCATAATTAAAAATAAAATTAAAACTAAAATTAAAGAAATCTAAAATTAGCCACCGAAGATGATAAAAGAATGCGCAAACCAATAAAATTTTTACTAAAATTAATTAATTTTATTTTTTAAAGGTGCATTTAGACGAAATGTTTTTTACATATGACTTCTCAGTTTGAAAATCCACATGTAAAGGCCGGGGCACATAGAATTCGTCATACGTTAAATTTTGACAAAATCAACTGACAAGTCAGTTAAAATACATGTTTTCTTAGGAGCGTTGTCACAATCAATACGTGTCCGTCAACGCAAAGTACGAAAGTTAGTCAACTTTTAACTTTTGACGTATGTTGAATACTTTGACAACTATTAACTGCTTCTTCTTCATTATTTTCTTTTAACTCTTGCTGTGTTTCAATTGTATTTTGCGATTTTAATAAAACAATTTTGGTGGCAAATAATAAAATATAAATTTAATTAAATTAACAAGTGAATAAAATACAAAATAAATTTAAAAGTAAATAAAAATAGAGAGCAAACTTTGATTTAACATCTGTCAGCAAAGTATTCATTGTGCTAACCTCATCCGTCGTTACTTTGACTTTAGTTGAATTTGTCAAAGTACAAGGTATGACAGATTCTATGTGCCCGAATTTAATTTCTTATGTATGTCAAAGTAGTCTTTTTTACAGATTTAAATTTCGCGTTTAAGCGCACATACAAATTACTTCTGACATAACAAAAAAACGAGCATTAAATTTATATTCGCAAAGAAAAAGACGATTTATGCATTAATGGTAAAAATAATAAAAACAATAACAACCATAATCTTTTTATATTATTTACAAAAATGAAAATAAAAATATTGTTGTTAAAATTATAAAGAAAACAAAAAATTAAATTGAACTTACATATACATTTTCACCAAAATAGTTTTGATTTAACTGAGTTGTCGAAATAGAAAATAAAATTTTAAACAAAAACCTACTTAAACACAATTCGGGTTAAAAATTAAAACTGTACTAAAAAAATAATCATTAAGAAGAAAACAAAATTCCTATAATTTTTTTATTATAAACGTGACTTTTTTAACTTGGAAATAAAATGTACGCCCCTAATATTATTTACGTCACAAATTTAGAAAACGAGATTAAATTTTATTTGCCTGTTAGAATGTATGATTAAAATCTGTTATTTCTGTAACATTTTCAATTATATTATGAAACGATTAATTTCTTCAAACTTGCAATATTTGTATTTTCTATAAAAACCTCATTCTCCTTCATTGTTGCAGTGTGTATTAGGATTCGGCACAGCCTAATATTATATTCCGGCTTGTTCTTATTAATAAAAGTTAGCGTGTCAATTTTTATTAAGTTAACTTTTTTTTTCAAATCTATTTTTTTTTTTTTTGTATAAAAATTTCACTTTATAGTTGTGTTAACTTCTTGAATTAATTATTAAAATACACCCTTTAATTTTTGTTGCAAATATGAAACTGTTTGCATTTATTCTATTATAAAATATCTTTAATTGTTAATTTCAAAAAAAGAACCAGTTTGCATGCATTTATTTATTTATTTATTTTTTAAATATGTAGAGCGTTTTTTATTATTGGAATTTTTGAGTTTCGGTGATGGCGACTTTACAGGATGGCTACGAATTGCATTTTGAATAAGTATAGACAGTTATTTAACATCTTACCTTAGATTCCAAAAAAAGGAGAGATTGCTAAATGTAGGCACTGAGAGAAGCAAAATAGCATTTTCTTGCACAGCAGGGTTGGTAAACGAAGTTTCCAAATTGTACGTATACTTTTTAGACTTCAATGGTAATTATTCCTCTTTTTCATATTTATTACAAGTTTAAAAATCAACTATTTATTTATTATTTTCTTCTTTTACACTAATTAAAAATATTTATTATTTCACATTTAATACTTTTTGCACCACAAGAAAATATGATTTGATGTAAATCGTAATTCGCATTTTTAACTGACTTCAAAAAAAGGAGGTTATCAATTCGTGTGAATGTTGATGTTTTATGTTTGTGGCCGTAGAATTCAATTATTTCTGAACTTATTTTAAAATGTTTTCCTTATTTTAAGAGTGATGCTTACGAATGGGTCCCATTTTTAAAACAGTTCATACTTTCAAAAATTAAAGGGTGTCCCCATACAGCATACATGTTTTTGTGTGTATTATGAACGGTTATGCACCAATTTAAAAAACTGCCTTAATTATAGCTTCCAATGGCAAAAGGTTATAAAAAAATAAATCTTAAAATTAAAGGGTGTCCCACAGGTGACGTAAATTTAACTACATGGGCCTTACTTTTGAGCCGTAATAGACAAACGCTTGAAAATTGGACAGAATGTCGATTTCTATGACCGTTAAAATATTAAGTATAAATTTTCCGAATAATCATAGAAAGAGTTCCCCAAGAGTATATTTAATTTAATATAAGTATACGACAATAACTTTGAACTCTTGAACACAAAAAGTTGAAATTTACAAAGAATCTGTATTGCTAACCCCGCTATAATAACAAGTATAAAACTTGGATTTGGAAATTATAGAGTGTGCCAATAGTTGAAGTAAAATGATGTATGTGGCCAAACTGTTGAAACATTATAGACAGACGGTTGAAATTTACAAAGAACCTGATTGTTAGCTCTACTACAACAGAAGGTATAAAATTTGAATTTGAAAATTAAATGGTTGATGTAATTTATTGTACACTGCCAGTCTGTTGAACAGTTGAAGACATACGCTCCAAATTAAGTAGAAGCTGTTTTGCTAAGCCCGCTATGACAAGTATAAATTTTAAAATGGGAATTAAAGAGTGTCCCAATAGTTAATGTAACTTGATGAATGTAGCCATACTTTTGATAAAAAAAATTTATAATCGATTCAGATATGACAAAGTTGTGAAGGCACAAATATAAAAAAGGAACATTCAGTCGAATTGATAACCTCCTTCTTTTTTTTTAAGTCGGATAAAAATAAAGTCCATTTAAAATTTTATTTTGCTTTTAAAAGTATAAAAAAATTATTAATTGCAATAAATTTAATATGATTAAAAATATGAAATATTTTTTTTTAATTTATGACCAGCACTCAATGCAATGCATTGTGCCAGAACTAGGAAATCAGGTTGTGGGAAGGGGAGTAGTACTTGTGGATATTTGATTTGAATCTTTGCACATTGAAAGTGGCAGGAAAGACCTCCGCAGGGATTTTATTCCACATACGAACTGTTCGGCTAAAAAAACGAATTTTTCTGTAATGCGTTGTGCGATTCACTGGCCAATCAACCACAAAGGAATGCGCTCCTGATGCAGAGCGCGTTGCGCGTATGAAATTACGGTTTTCAGGAACGATTTCCCTGATTTCATAACAGCTCATTGCGTCGATGCTCCAGTGAGTCAATAGAGTTGCATACCCTACTGTCACCGATGAGTTTCTTCGCTCTTTCCTGTACGCGGTCGAGTAACTTCAAAATAGACTTTGAAGCACCGGCCTATACATGAGAGTTGTATTCCATTTTCGGTCTGATAAAGGTGACATAGATAGTAAGGAGATCAGATGGAGTGAAGTATTTCTTACACCGTTTCAGAAAACCTAGGCACTTGAATGCTTCTTTTGCAACATAAAAAATATGCTTGTTCCAACGAACATCGCACTGAATTTTCATGCCAAGAACATCGAGAGCTTCTGATTCCTTAATATATATATATATCACCTATAATTACAGCAGTACACCTCTGCGATAGCACACAGCAATGGGTTTTATGAGCGTTAAACTGAACTCTGTTCGCCAGGCCCCATTCGGAAATTACCAAAAGGTCGCGATTAAGGGTATCGTCCATGTGCTTTCTCATAGCCTCAATTTCCCGAAGGCTTGGTCTAACGCGAAACATAAATGAGTGGCATATACTACTGTATTTTTGAAAAATTACTGCAACAGAAACAGAAGAGAATTGGATATGTTTATTGCACCACTGCGTAATAATTAAGAAATTTCACAAGATATTATGAGAAGATGTTTCCTTTGTTTGGGATTAAGATTAGTTTCAACACATAAGTTCTTTTATTCTCCCGGAGTGCTCTCACATATTATCACAAGTTTTATTCCAGTTATAGACACAGTGTTACATAGCATTAGTTTTATTAACATTAAGTCAATTGCCCATAAATACATGATCGATTGTAGGGCATTCCGTGTACACAATTAAAAACACATTTTTTACGTTTTAATTTTATTTGTAGACAAATAAATACTCATTATTGTGGTTTTTTTGTCAAACACTATTGAATTGCAAACATTGACCTTAAAATTGTTGAAAAACAAAATCTATTTCTTTTTATTTGTGATGCTGTATTAAATATGCACATATTATTTACTACGGATTTACATTTATTGTTAAACTTAAGAAATTATGCACATTCATTTAAAGTTTAAATTTTTTATTTAGAATTTATAATATAAATTACTCTTTTTAAACTCTTTTTAGGCATTAAGAATTTTTTATCAATCTTCTTAACATATCCATATGCACATATGTATGTACATACATTGATAATAATTATAAACATGGTTTCATACAAATAATATTTTAATAAGTTTTAAACCTTGGCATAATAAGCTTAAAATAAAGAACATTATATTTTATCTATGACGGATCCAATAACAACAAACATCATGAATTTCTTTTCACTTGAAATGTTTTCCAATTTTTCACGTACACAAAAATTCCCCTTATCATGATTGATTTTTTCCCTAGATTTTTTCTTTTCCCTTTGATTTGTTCACTTAAATTTTACTGGGGACTGCATACATTATGCAAATTTTTATCACTTATAATTAGAATATTGAAATTATTTATACATTTTTTAAATCAAGATCAGCTTCTGCAGCGCAAGCTGACATTATACTCGACAAGATGCAAAACAAAGAGATCTACTGCTTGTAAATTTATAAAGAATTTTTATTAAAAGTGTCAATAAATGCAAAATGGAGTTATAAAAAAAAATTAATACAAAATTTTTTTTGGTAACTTTAAGGGGTTATACGCGTCTTACACGTGACGTTATTGTAATAAAAATTTTATTTATTTATTTTTTAACTTCAATTAACAAAATTTTACTAAGCTTATTATTCTTACTTACATTCAATGTGCACTGATAGCTTATTAATTTTGAACAGCTGTTCAATAAAGTGAACAAGTATTTTAAATGAAAATTTCATGGGGATAAAAATTTCACTTCTTATTCATGATAGTATTTAAAGTATTTAATGAAACCTCCTAAGATGTAATATTGTTACGTACAGGTTCTTTTAATTGCAAAATACCAAACAAAAGCTTTATCCAGCGCTGCGTGGCTTCAGCAAAACTCGAACTTAAGCGTTAATCAACGCAGTTAACCTTATCACAATTCTCTGCGATGAGATTCGAACTTACAATCATTCGTTTTAAGTTAGCAAATGTGAGACCCCTAAACTGAAGCACAATATTTTGTAATTTTGGCGAGATTCTAACTCACGATATATTTGCTTAGTTCACAAAATATTGCCTGTGTATTTTGTATTGAATACACTTTCTGTTTATATGCCTGTGAATGCAGTGTATTATTGTATCAATTTATTTTGAACATTAAACGTCAAAAAGCAAATAAGAAGAAGAAAATAAGTATTCAGAAGAAGGTTTTCAGGAAGTAAAATGGGACTGAAAAAAAATTTTTTTTGTTAACAAATTTTTAGCATCAACAATACAAACGTCTTCTGTTTGCTTTCTTCTTCTCAATGTGATATGGAATTCACATGTAGTTGATAACACGATTACCAATACAACTTTTCAAAAGCATGCAAAATAAAAGTGTATTGGTGTATTGAAATTTTATATAAAAATTTCCAACAACAAGCATACACTATTGCATTTTAATTGAACAATACACAGTATACACGGATATAAGGGGTCTTGTGAATTAAGCAATTGTTTAGCAAACATAGGCCCTAACGAGCGCAAATATTCTAACCAAAATTCTCTCCTTCCAAATTTGAAGACTTTCACTGTTGCAGTTGTCCAGACAGTTCCTTCTTTTACTTGCTTTTTGCCTGACCAAATACTTTATTTTGAAAATAAACCTCACAAAATTTAGGTGCTCAGTCGTTTAGTTTATTTCTAAAACTCATAAGAAACTGGACTTAAAAAGTTTAAGAAATTAATTTCGAATAGACATACGAGTTATATATTGAAATTAGTGTAATTTTTATGTTTCTATACGAAACGCATAATAAGAATTAATTTTTAAAATAATCGGCCACATGTTGAATAAAATTTAGAAACACAAACTTATTTCCGGTTTTGTTTTAAATAATATCCCACAGTGCCTAATTATGAAAATTGAATTTTTTTTTCATAAAAAAAATATATTTAATATTTGTAATTTGGCAATGAACGGTAATGCACTTTTACTTTCAAGTTTCCAATATGAAGTGTTAAGCGCGTTTTTGTATTTTGTGGTTATAAATTTTAAAGCTAACCCACCAGTCACCAGTTATGACTGACTAATTAAAAAATAAATTGTTTAATAACAATCGATATTAAATCATTGACTACCTTTGTTAAATCAAAAGTTTGTGAACTTGTTTAACTAAATGATTAATTTATTGGTTTAATTGTATTTAAAGTGTACTAAGAGGTGAAAATTAGTTATTGTAAGAATGTGATAATTTAAAAATATGAGATTTTCTTTATGGCAGCATTTTAATCGATAAATTTTTTAAACATAAAAAATTTTTGTTATCGACAAATTTGTTATACAAAGAAACATTTTATTATCGATAAATTTTTAATGCGTTGAAGTTTTTATGCGTAGCATTTTTATCTGTAAGTTTTTGCAACATGAAAAATTTTTTGTAATCGAAAAATTATTTACACATACAAAATTTTTGTTATCGATTAATTTGTTACACATAGAAACTTCTGTTATCGATAAATTTTAAATGGTTAAAAACTTTAATGCGTAATATTTTTATCTAAAATTTTGTGATACATAGAAAATTTTTGTTATCGATAAATTTTTAATACATAGAAATTTTTTGTTATCGAATAATTTTTTTATTAATAGAAAATTTTTCTTATCGATAAATATTAAATGTGTAGCATATTTTTTTTATTGTTTAATTTTCTCCACATAATTTTTGTTATCGTAAAATTTTATATGTATGCAAAACTTTTGTTATCGACAAATGTTTTATGCATAAAAAATTTTTATTATTGATAAATTTTCTATGCATCCAAAATTTGTGTTATCGATAGATTTTGTAGATATCGAAATTTTGTGTTATCGATAAAATTTCTACACATCGAAAATTTTTTTTGTTGATCAATTTTTTAAACATCGACAATTTTTTATTATAGATAAGTTTTCTATGCACAGAAAATTTTGTTATCGAAAAGGAAATACAACTTTCATGTATGAGTCGGTGCTACAAAGTCTACTTTGGAGTTAGGCGACTGCGTGCAGAAGAGAGCGAGGAAGCTTATCGGTGACATTAGGATATCCAGCTCTATTGATTCAATGAAGCTTCAACACAATGTGGGTTGTGTTTCTTTGTTTGATCATTACTACAACCGAAAATGCTCTTATGAAATCTGGGAACCTGTTCCTAAAAACCGCAATTGCGTACGCGCAGCGTGCTTTGCATCAAGAGCGCATTCCCTTGTCGTCGATTGACCAGTGAATTGCACTATGCATTACAAAAAAAATTCGTTTTTTAGCCGAAAAGTTCGTATGTGGAATAAACTCTCTGCACTTTCAATGTGCAAAAATTTTATTGAAATGTCCACAAACTCTACTCCCTCTATCCCCCTCCCTCAACCTAATTCCCCCTGAGTGTTGGTACTAATACAAAAATATGATGTACGACATCGATCATGTCTCGACAATTTTAATCTCTCCTCTGGTTCTTGTTACTTCTCCTTTAACTTTGGTGTATTTAAATTTCAATGTAGCCGTTTACATAATTCCGTTTTTCGTCGAGATTTTAATTTTCCGCGACGTCCGAATCAAACAATTTGATCATGCACAACACTAGGGGATTGACATTTAATAAGTGGCAATATTGCCTGATTTAGAAGTTCTCTTTACAAAAAAAAAATCCCAAGCGGTCTAACATTTGAATATTTTTTAATTTGCTTTTTTAAATAGGCATCAAGTAAAAACATTCTCTGATTTGATAATCCTTTGGTTTTTAAACTTGTATGACTTGCATTCCTTTTACAGTATTTTAAGTTTAATACAGATCTTCTTTATAAAAACGTGATAATGATTCATAAATAAATGTATTTATGATTAAAACATTTTTTAAAAGCTTTCATGTGCTTTAAATTTTTTATAACAGGGGATCTACCTTAAGCCAGAACAGTTTTATTTTCGACGTCATAAATACTCACTACAGAAAGCTTAAAAAAAAAAAACAAATTTTAACGTTTTACTTTATAAAAGTTTTAAAAAGAACAAATTCTGTTGTTACGATTGTTTACAAAAAAAATTTGTTTGGAATCGTTAAAGGCAATTCTAGTTTAAGGTTAAGCAGGAAAGCTTTTTTTTTGGATTGTGATTTTACTTTTTGTTTTTATTTCGAATGGACAAAAGCGATAAACACTTTTATATCAAAAGCCGAAGCGTGCGGTTGGCTGAAAGGAATTTTCTTGAGAGAACAGCAAGCAGCCTCTTAAACTGTTTTTTATACAATTAAAGTGATTTTATTGCTTTACTTTAATAAAGCAAAAGTGTTTGCAAATTTTATAGTTTTGTTTTTATATAAACTGTTTTTTTCAGTAAATAAAAATGTCGTGCAATAGTTATGATGGTAAGATAAGATGTGAAACATACAATATGAACTACTAATTATTTAATTAATTAACTAAATAATTATTTTTGTCAAATGTTTGTCAAACTTACAAGTGATTAAATGATTTTTAAAAATCCCATTAGAAGATTTAAAGTGGAAGTGACTCTTCTAATTTTAACGTTATATTCGTTTCTTTAAATGTAACCCAATAGTAGTGAAGATCTATTGAATTTTGTAACCAGTTGTACTTAAAATGAACAATAATTTTTTTTCATTTAACTGACCACCAAGACGTGTTTTTCAGTTTCTTTAGGAATACAACATTATGTAAAATAATAATTATTAAAAAAGGTACAACAAAAACTATGGATATTCCAATCAATACCAATGTTAATAAAAAAAGTAAATGCGTCAGAGTTATAAGAGTGAATACAAAAAAATTTTAAATAAATTCGCCAAGTGTAAGTTTGATTTACACACAAAGGTTTTTCATATTATGTCAGGTCGCCCAATAATGTAATGACATAATTTTAAAAACTACTATTTTTTTAAATCCCTTTTTTCCCTACATTCATTTTTTTCCACGCTTTCAATTCAATAATTGTAATAAATAAACAGTAATTCTTGAAAATTATTTTTTATTACAAAATTAATAAAAACTAAAAGCAAAAATTAATGTTAAAAAAAAAGTAAATAAATAAATAAAAATATTTTGTTTGTAAAAAAAAACCAGCTTTCAGTGTATGGTGATATTGCTCCAGTAGAACAAAGTTAGTTTAAAAATTATAAAGTATTTTCATTTGTTATCTTACACTTATTTTTTTCAGTGTATTTTTAATAAGTTTTTGTTTTTAATGTTTTATTTAATTGATGTTTTTTTTATTTTTGGAAAACGTCCGCATACATTTTAAAAAAATAATTTTAATTTATAAACATTAAATTAAAAAATGAATTGATTTATAAAAATCACCGGTTCAACCCCTGGCTAGGAAAAAAATTAAAAAATTATTTTTTTTTTATTTAAGTTATAATTTTATGAACTAATAAAAACCCTGTTATTAAGAACTGGATTAAAAATTTAATAATTTTAAATAAGATGTATTACCCGTTCAAATAAAATTTTTAAAAATTTAACTCCATTTTATTGCAACAAATAAATAAATAGGCATTATTGCCTGAAAAAAATATTAATGAAAACGGCTTAAGCTTATAATATTTACGAGTAGCTGATTGAGTTGAAATTGGGAATTTATAAAAACAATTAATTTAATAACTTTTCCTAATCATCGAGTTTTTAATAGTCAAAAGCTTTTATTTAAATGCCAAGTCGTTTTTTTTAAATGAACCCATGCGTGACAATAACAAATTTAATACTTCCTTGGCATGTCCTTTTTTGCTGGGTACATATAATTTTTTTTAAGACCAATAATTCGGGAGTGCTTAATTTTTTAAATTTTAATTATTTTTTTAAATATTAAAAAATTAAAAATTTCCTACATATTGCCTGGCATGAAAAATCTGTTCTTTTTTTCCCTACCCATTAAAACTTCGAAAAAAAATCTCTGATATCATCTAATATCACTGAAGTCAACGTACATGGTCGAACATACTTTGGGTTAATTTCAAAGAAGGTCCTATGAAAATGACGTTACTATTAGGAAACCTTTATATTTTTATTCTTTATACTTGATTTTGTAGCGACTTTGCGGCTAATCAGCCTATTACGGTCATACATAACCCTACGTCTCCACGAGCCATCAACTTGATATGAACATCATGTCGCACATCAATTCGGCTAATGTAGACACTCAATGTTCATGTTTCGTCCATGTGTAACCATCGTTGTGCAAACATTTGTCTGAGCAATGATGTTCGCTATAAAATATGACTTTTAGTATTATTTCTCTATTTCGAATTAACGCCTTCTATTGATCAAAAATGCGAACACTCTCTTATTAAAACATTGAAACAACTCTGACGACAAACAGAAAATTATGCTCAAACAGAACTCGAACATCGACACGTTTTCGCCACATACAAGAGCATGAACAAATTAATACCGTTGTTCTGCCGGCGTTATGTGCATATCTTGTTCAATTTAATGGCTAGTGGAGACGTTGGGTAAAATCACAATACTATCAGGATAACTAAGCAGACATAGCAATACTTTCTCTGTACGAATCTCAAGCTTCTGTCTATAATGGTTTAAAATTTACAAATTTACAGCCTCTTGGAAGCACCCTTTATTCTCTAAATTTATTGTTTACAATTTAGTTTTATAACGGACATATTTATTTCTACTCTGTGTGAATTTTAAATGCCTGTCTACTACAATAAAGACACTAACACCATATAATCGTTAATCACATCAATATTGAAACACTCTTTAATGCTAATTTTTTTTTATACTTATTGCACACATTATTTTACTGATTCTGTGGAAATTTGACGTTTCTGTATATCACAGTTTAAAAAAACAACAACATTTTTAGGAATATTACGTTACTTTCGGAATACCCTTTAATTTTTATTTGCTGTTATAGCTATTATAATAATACATCTTCTGTAAAATTTTTAAGAGTCCTCTTAATACAATTCCAAAGATAGAGCGCTGTGATAGACGGAAGGACGGACGGACATATATTGTGACGATAACAATAGGTTAACGTTTAAACACCTTGTGTACGCAACCCTTTAAACCATCGCAAGAACAATCAAACAAAAAAGCTTTGATAGAGTCCTACAAAAAATTTAGGAAATCAGATGTGATGAAGTATTTTTAGATTGTTTTTTGAAAACAGAGGAATTTAAAGTCTATTTTTGAGATATAAAAAATGAGCTGAACAAAAATCATACAAAATTTTTATTCCATAAACATTCATTAACATTCGTTAACGCATTGCAATTGTCTAAAGCTGCTTTTGCCGAATGATCTTATTAAAGGCATAAAGTTTTGTAGAGAAGGGCGTAGCAGGACTCTAGCAGACTGTGTCAAACTTTAAGCAAATATTTCACATTTCACAAGCAAATATTTCAGAGTTGGAAATAAATCATTCATTTTTTAATTAATTTACATAAAAATATGAATTAAAAATTTAAGTCAATTCAAATAAATTTGGTTAAAATGAAGCGCAATTGTTTCCGATTCAAATGAATTTTAGAATGAATTGCAATTCGTTTCTAATTTAAATAAATTGAATTGATTTTTAATTAGTTCAAAAAAAATTATAAAAAATATTCAGCAATTCAAAACCATCTGCATCTCCATTAAGGCTAGGATTGACTATCATAATCAGTCGTACGCTATGTCAAAAATCGCATGTTTGCTCAAAAAGTATGATAGTGTAGATTAAAAGTGTATGTGTGTGACAGACTTTTGACAGATCTGTGCGATTTTATAGTCTTTTAAAACAATTTATAAAATGATTTTTTCTATGCTATCAGAGTTCATTTTTTTAAAGAAGAGGAGAAAGCAACAACAAAATATTGAAAGTATCTGTTTTGCATCTTTTTTGTATAACAGTGTGGCACCTACGACGCCATTTTGAAACGATTTTCAAAGTAGGACAGAATTCTGTCAGATTTTTGTGTGATTTAATCGTACGATTGTGTATGATGAAGAATCCTGAATTTTAGGCAAATTCTGAGGTGTTCTGTAGTTCACAATCTCAAAAAATTTGGCGACTTCAAATAGCAAGCAGATACTGAAGTGAAGTTGTGGATTTCGCTTAAAATAAACTTTAAAACAACAACAACAACAAAATTATACAAAAATAAATAATAATATATTTTCTTATATTTAAAAAAAAAACTATTTTTATTTCTGCACAATTTAAGTGTTTAAAAATAAATTTAAAATATATGCTCTGTTTCATCAATTGTTTGTGCTGTTTTGTTTTTCTTGTGTACTGGCGTTTTCATAAAAACAACTCTTCTACTTGATGTTCGAAAATTAACTAATAAAATATGCGGTTATTTGAATTTTAAAAATATTCGTCGCCTAATAAATGGGCGATTTAATACTTTAAACACAATCAAGTCCACCGACTATCGACTACAAGATGTCAAAAATAGAATACATGCGTTCTTATGAGAATAATTCTTTTAGCCGCTACACGACTACCGACTACACGGCTACTTTTGTAGCCCGTGGCCAACTTAGGCTAATTTCTATTTATCTTGACTACAAAAAACAGATTAGTGCTGCCAATACAATAAATGCGTGAAATGGTGGTTTTAAAAACGCAATACATTAAATATCGCTACTAAAAACGCGAAAAACTATTATAATGGCACCATTGAAAAATAATAATCATCTGCTCATTTGTTTGCATTTTTCTTTACTTTTTATTTGGCGCATTTTTTAGTTTTTTTTGATTGTTTTGCTTGACTTTAATACATACGTCAAAACAGATGTTTACTTTTTGTAGTTAGTGGTCGGTAGTCGTTAAAAGAATTAAGTAGCTGGCGACTTGGCTATTTTTGTAGCCAGCTAGTTTTGTACTCGGTAGTCGATGGTCGGTAGCCTTTGATTGTGTTTATAGCATAAGTGTTAAGGAAGATTTATTTCAATTACTTTTAGGGCGATCATCGTTTCGAACGTGTACGTTACAACTAACAAAAAAACAAAAATACTTTTTAAGTATTGATTACTCACGACGTAAGTAATCTTTTTCTTCAAAGATGTTAAATGCAATATCACTAATTAAAGTTCTATTAGTCGCCATAATTTCTTGCTTTGTTTTATTTTTTTAATTAACAAATATCCATTGGATTGAAATATCCATTGGATTGAAATATCCATTAGATTGAAATATCCATTAGATTGAAATTATTTCTAAGAGTCTGTTTTTTACTTCGTTCTTTTTTTTTAAATTAAACTAAGCAAGGAGGCTGCTGGCATTTAAATATTTTTTTTTTGCTTATTTATGTTTTGCACCATCAAATCATATGTTTTTGTTTTTCGAACATAAGTTTCAGAAGATGTAAAGCAAAAGTTGGCATTTTTGAAATCACATGTGATTTTGAAAACGAGCGTGTGAGAATATGCGTCCTTCATGTTCTTTAATAATTAAATATTTTCAGTTTGATAAAAGAAATTTCCATTTTTTATTCCCTCTACATAATCAGCTATTTTTTGATTTTATTCATTAAAATTGCTTATTTTTCTAACTCATTTAAATTAATTCAAAATCAATTCAATCAAAACGAATTGGAAATAAATTAAAATTCACTTAAAGAAATTCATTTGAATTAGAAACAAATTGAAATTCATATCAGCATAATTCGTTTAAATTGATTCAAATTTCATTCAATTCCTTTTTGTTGTTAAAGAATTAGTTCATAGCTTAGCTTATTTGTAACGAATTAAAATCAAAAAAAAAAAAAAAAAATATTCATTTACAGCTCCTGTAGTTATTTTTAGATTTACAGGATTGGCGTTACATTAGCAATCTGCTTTAAGTTCATTACTGTTCCGTTGTTTTTAGGCAAATTAAAATTACCTGTGAACAGTTTAGACAAAAAATCAGCTACCAACCGGTCAAGCTTTTGTTTGATTATTCCTTAACTCAACATTAAAGGCCGGGGCACATAAAATCCGTCATACGTCAAACTTTACAGTATTTAACTGAAGTCAAAGTAACGACGGATGAGGTTGGCACAGTGAATACTTTGCTGATGTTAAATTAAAGTACGCTCTCTATTTTTATTCACTTTTTAA
Organism: Cistogaster globosa; assembly: GCA_937654795.1. Taxonomy (NCBI): domain Eukaryota; kingdom Metazoa; phylum Arthropoda; class Insecta; order Diptera; family Tachinidae; genus Cistogaster; species Cistogaster globosa. The sequence goes on from OW569404.1 coordinate 8,301,441, forward strand.
TTTATTTTGTATTTTATTCACTTGTTAATTTAATTAAATTTGTTTTTTATTATTTGCCACCAAAATTGTTTTATTAAAATCATAAAACACAATTGAAACACAGCAAGAGTTAAAAGAAAATGGAGAAGAAGAAGCAGTTGATAATTGACAAAGTATTCAACATACGTCAAAAGTTAAAAGTTGACCAACTTTCATACTTTGCGTTAACGGACACGCTCATAAGAAAACATGTATTTTAACTGACTTGTCAGTTGAATTTGTCAAAGTTGAACGTATGACGGATTCTATGTGCCACGGCCTTAAGTGTTTTCTTTTACTTTACTCTTTTAATTAAAAGCTCAAGGCGAGGGTTTTTGCATCTTAGTACTTTGGCATACAAAGATCTCGTCTTTTTGCGTAGTTAATCATTATATGAACACATACGTAGTTGAAAGCGTACTTTTCCCGAAAAAGGTATTTCTTTTTCCATAGTCTTACGAAAGATTTATCTAAAAATGGAATCTGTTTCGTAGCTGCCTTGTTCAATTTATGTTTTCCTTTTGTTATGGGATATGTTTTATTTTAGATTCTTTCAATCTGTATTATAATTATCATTCAGTTTATATACTGTTTTTAACTGAATTATTTGAAAGTTTGACAAAATGGAGAGCATGCAGTTCTAATTTAATTTCCGATCTTTTTGATTGTAACAACTGCCATAAGATATCTTAAAAATTTTTGAGGATTTTTTGCAAAGAATTTTTTCAGGTGTAATATAGATACTACCAAATAATTTTACATTCCAAATTGTAATAATAAGTGTGTAATGACTAAAGTAAGCATTTGGGTCACGCAAATCGGCTTTATTTTACAGTCAAAGTAAATTATTTTTTAATTTTTTCCCCAGGCAGGGGTTGAACCGTGGATTTTCATAAATCAATTAAAATTTACTTTTTCGGCTTTGGTTCATTTTTTTATTCAATTTTTACAAATAAAAATTATTTTTCAAATGTATGCAGACGTTTTCCAAAGAAAAAGAGAAAAATTAGACGCTGGCAGAAAAAGTAAAATTTTAATTGATTTATAAATTCCACGGTTCAACCCCTGGCTGGGGAAAAAATTAAAAAATAATTTAAAAACATGCAAGGAACAGCGCATATACATTTATATCTAACTCATCAACAGTTAATATGATACTGGAACAGCATCTATAATGTTGTGAGGAAACAACTATAAATGACTAAAAATAAAATTAGCATTTCGTGGCTATACCGATGGTGTAGTACAAAAGCAACAAATGTACAAGACGTTTTGTAGAGAAAACAACAAAGAAATGCTTTGAGTTGTGTGTGAATTTCGTCCAAAAAAATTAATATTGATTAGTTGGTTAAATGGATGATATTTACAACGTACACAACTGACGGTAGATAGATGCGAAGAATGCTGATGAGGGATTTGGCAGTCCTAAAAATGCGTCATTACATTCTGCAAGCATCTAATTTTTCTTGTTTTCTTTGGAAACCGTTCGCATACATTTGAAAAAAAATTTTTCTTTGTAAAAATTAAATTCAAAAAAATGAACTAAAGCCGAAAAAGTAAATTTCAATTGATTTAGACAAACTAGATTTTCATAAGGAATTTTCATTTTGTGGGAAAAACTCACGTTTTGAAAAAAGCTTACTTACTCTCTATGAAAAGTAATTTTTTGTAAAGAAAAAAATGATCTTTCGAAATCTTTTATTTAATTAATATTTTTTTTTTTTTTGCATTTTAGTTTTTAACTCAATACCTTTATTTTTTAACGCACCTGAGGATGACATCTTCCCGTCAAACATACAAAAACAAAGTGTGAGACATACATTAGTTTTTGGAATGAATCTGTTTAATCATGTAGTCATTGTGACGCTAACACTTGCTATGGCATACAAGTGTTGGCTACTGGAATTTAAAAAGACTGCGCTGCACGCACATCTGTGTACAATGGGAGTAAGTATTTTAAGATTAAATTTTTTGATCAAATAATTTTTTCTTTTAATTTTTTCCCCAAAAAAAAAAGTTTGTGCTGTTAATGGCCGAAGGTATGATGGTGCGTTACCAGGGAAATTCACTACTCACTCAATATATGCATCCTTCTACGAAAAACCTAGTGCATGGACTGTTACAATTCGTTGGCGGTTCTTTAGGCATTGGTGGCACCTTACAAAAGTATTGGGGAAAGGAGACACATTTTAAATCAATTCATGCTAAATTAGGTAAAATTGATTAAAGAATTAATTAATTAAATTTTGACAATGAAAAGTAAAATTTTTAAATTTATCTTAACGCCAGGTTTAGCTGCTTGCATCTTGTGTGCTATTAATTTTATGACTGGTCTTTTTAGTCTGTCCTTCCCTGCAACGCTTGGTTTAGTACGTCTATTTCACGGCATTTTGGGTTTGGCCACTTTCGTTGTTGGTTTATTGGCTCAATTCTATGGTTATAATACTGGCTTTTTCAATCGCAATTTCACCAATAAACATTTGTATAAATTTTTTACCATTGTGATTTTAGCTTTAAGTATCATTGGACCACTTAAATTAATGGTCTTTAAATTAAGCAATATAATTTGAATCAAATTTCTATGAAATTGTTAAGTATTTATTATGAAATAAAGTTTTTAGAAATAATGGTCATAAAAAATGAACTGTTCTATTCGCATAGATGTTGAAATGGCGCTCTGTAGACTAAGAGCGTTAAGAAAAAAGAAGAAGATAATAAGAAAAAAAATTAAGAACGATATATAATTTTACATAAAAATGTCATCGGCTCTTAATGGTTAAGCATTAAAAATAATATTATTTCCTAAAAGATCTTTTCAAAAGCTTTTAAATGATACCCATATTGACAAACGAAGTTTTTTTGTGAAAATTTCAGATGCCCATAATTCGAAAAATATGAGCGAGCACCAATTTTTTCATTTTTTTTTTTCTAAATTTTTAACTCTTGATCGTCCCATGTATTTATTTTTGATGGGTTATTGGAGAAAGAGGTGCTATTTGAAGTCAGCAGTGGGAAAACACCACACCTGCCTTCAATTAAAAAAAAATAATAATAATAAATAAAGGGCAAGATAATTAAAAACTAAGAAAAAACCTGAAGTAAAAAAAATTTCGCTCACCTATATTTTCCGAATTATGGGCCCCTGATTCTGCACCATATTTTTAAAGACATCAATGTAGATCATTTAAAAGCTTTAAAGCTTTTAAAAGCTTTACTAGGGTGTCAGACAATCAAGTGTTCATTCAAATTTTAAAATTTCTCTCATTTTTCAACCAATACACTTACACTTTAAAAACTTGCTGAGAAATTGCCTTCAAGTTTTCGTTCAATTGAGTCTTGCAAATTACATTCAAGAAAACAGCTGATTGACGTTTTTCTCTCCAAATTTGTATTAAAAATTCTTCTTTTCATTGACATTTTGCTTAAAAACTTGCCTTGAAATTGCGTGCAGCCTACGTCACAGCCTTCAATTTTTGTGACTTTCGACAAGCAGTATGCGTAAGTTTCTTGAAAGAGAATTGAACAAAAACTTGACTGTGTGACTGCACTGTTAGAGGAGATCTTTCAGAAAATACCTACTAAAATTTTTTAAGTGTTTAACCTTTTAAGAGCCGATGACATTTTTATGTAAATTTTATTTTTATACTTTTTAAATTCTCTGTCATCTCAATATTTGTTTTTTTTTTTTTTTGTTGGAGTTAGAGCTAATTTACTCCACGGCATTTTTCATGAAACTAGTTTCATGAAATTTTTGTTTGTAGGCAAGAGGTGTAGAGACGCAAGCGGGGTACACAAAATGGCTTGAATTTTGAGGGGATCTTTTTACATTTGCTTACTGTATGTGCTGCATGTGTTTTGTTGTTTGTGTATTATTTGAAATTACTATGAAAAATTTCATAGTATAGAGACGCGACGAAACTCGCTGAAACCTTAAAAGAGAATTGAAAAAAATGGCATGAAATAATCGCACGTATTATTATGGACTTACTTTACTAAAGTAGGGCTGTCGTCCAAAATGTATTAGCACAAGGTTTGTACACAGTTTTGCTGCGGTATTTAGATCTTGTACATAAATAAAGTTGCAAAACAAACCATCAATTTACAAACGGATGCTCTAGTTGCTCGGTTGCAACGTTTCTAATACTTGTCTGCAACATTTTGGAATGGTATGCATTGTAAACATTTAGCATCATGGCATTATGAAACACAATACATTGCTCGAACAGAAAGCAACTGGCATTTTGGAAGTCAGCCTAGATTAACATACATAGTGAAGGGTATATAATATTCGGCATAGCCGAATTTGGCACTCTTTTTGATATTAAAATTGTACAAAAAAGTTAAAAATCACAAAAGTCTAAATCGAAAATATACGGCTGTGAAATTGTTAACAATACGAGGGCTTCTCTATATATTTCTGGCCTAATAGTGAAAATGCAAATATTTATATTTATATTTTTTCACTCCGATTGAGACACCTCTAAAACATGGTTTTTGAAAACTTCAACAGCTTCTTCTGGCGACGAAAATCGTTGACCACGCATTCTCTTCTGTACGGGCTGTACGGCGGATGACCCATTAATTCGACGTTTTGGCCGGTCAAAAACGCTGTGGTTTGAGCCAATGTGTGAGAGCTCACATTGTCATGGTGAAAAATGATTCGTCTTCTCTTGTTGGTTTTTCGAATTTCTCCGATGACTTCAGGCAAAGAAATTGTAGTGTACCACTCAGAAGTGACCTTCCTACGTTGCACAAGCGGAACAGTCGCCACGTGACCAGTTTTGCCGAAGAAACAGGCGACCATTTGCTTCGAAGTGCTTCTTCCACGAACAACTTTCGTTGGATTTTGCTCGTCTTTGAAGACCCACACGGTCGATTGTTGTTTCGTTTCGGGCTCATACGCATAGATCCATGATTCGTTACCTGTGACGATCTTATAAACGTCTTTTGAAGCACCGCAATCGTATTTTTGCAACATTTCTTTGCACCAATCGACACGAGCCGTTTTTTGAGCGACTTTCAAATTGTGCGGGATCCAACGAGAACAAACCTATTTTACGGCCAGGTGTTCATGCAGTATCGAATGTATGCTGGTGGAAGAAATGTTCCAGGATGTCTCTATCTCTCGGTATGTCGCATGTCGATCTTGCGTTATGAGTTCACGCACGGCATCAATGTTCTCTGGCACAACAGCCGTTTTTGGACGACCTTCACGGAATTCGTCTTTGAGCGAGCTTCGGCCACGATTAAATTCATTATACTAGTTTTTCACAGTGCTATAGGATGGTGCTTCATCGCCATACAAAAATTTAAGTTCATCAATGCACTCTTGTCGTGATAATCCACGTCGAAAGTTGTGAAAAATGATGGCACGAAAATGTTTACGAGTTAATTTCATTTTTTTCTATATTAATTTTTTCACTGTAAACAACACAAATAATGGTCGTACGTAAAAACGTTTTGAGTACGATTATGCTTAAAAATGACAAACTTTCCAATGGAAATGTCAGACTGCACTCAGTGTTGCCAGGCCAGAAATATATATATCATCCCTCGTACTATAGTGAAGGGTAAATAAGGCGTAGGCATAGCCAAATAATTTTTGAAATCTGTTTTTGAAAATGTATTACGAACTAATTAAGGCAAAATTTGAAGACTCATTTCTCTCATTTTTCCAGATAAACAATAAACATTGTTTCCAAGTGCTACGCTCTATCTTGCAATATTTCATTTTAGCATCAAGAAGGATATTAGAATTCTTTTTTTTTTTTTCGCCAAACCAAATAAAGTAGCGTCATTTTTTTATATTTCAAAATGACCAATTTATTAAAAATGAAGAAATAAATAAAAAAATAAAAATAAATAAATAAGTAAATAAAAATTATAATTTAATGCTTTCACAAAATAAATAGACATACAAACACCGTTAAAGACAAACAACAAATATAAATTGATTAACAAGAAGTTTAGAGCCTGGGGAAAAAAGCAGTAAAGATCCCTCAGTCTCATCAATTAAAAGAGATTCATACATAAAACATATAACAATTTAACTATTTAACAGCTATCATTTCTTTGAGAAACAGATATAAGTTCCAAAGCTTCAGGTATGTTGCCATTTACGCTTTCTAAAATGTGTGTTAACCAAGCTTCTTCGTTTCTGAAACCCATTGATATCATTGCATTAATAGCATCATTAATGCGTTGATCTTTATATTTGCATGATGAAAAAAAAATTTATAAAATTAATTAAAAAATTTATAAAATTTTTTTGACTAACCAGCATGATAAACTATAACACTACGTTTCTCCTCGGAATTTTTAGGTGCAGAAGTGTTTGTAGCTGCGGCAGAAGCGGAAACAAAAATAACTGATTCGTTTGTATTTTTATCAGTTGCAGCAGCAGTAACGTTACTTTGTACGGAGGTCTTAACAGCTTCCTTAGCAACAGGAATCTTAAAAGTTGTATCAAGCTGAACCAAGTCTATAACATTTGATTTAACCAATGGTTGGGGTGCTGTATTCTGACCAGATGAAATTGCTGTTGGTGCTTTAGAAGAAGAAGAAGCAGGTATATTCTCTTCGTTAGGACCATGTATTTCAACAAAAGACTCAGACACATTTGGGTTTTCGCTACCACTGCCTACATTTTCTACTACAACAAGGGAGAAATCGTCGCCAGTTTTTTGGTTTTCTTTAGCTTTTTCTGGAGTCTGATCTTTCTGCATGAGTTTTCCATCATCACTTTTTACTTCACTGCCCAAGCTGGTGCCATTAGATGATTCTGAAGATTTCGTAGAAGTTGTAGAGTTTTTTCTTAAGTTTGGTGTATTCTGATTGTTGTTAGTTTCGGATTTTTCCATGAGATCAAATATATTAGTAAACATAACGTTAAAGTTATTCAAAACTTCTACGGGAATTGTGTAGGGTGGTGGTTCAGAATCAACCTAAAAAATTATTAATATTTTACTTTTAAATAAATATGTTAATTGAATACTTTTAATAAATGAGCCGTTTTCTTTAGGAGTGGTGTAAGTCTATTTGTATTGGAAAGTTAGCGATTGAGAACATTGAATGTAATTTTACCGATAATAATTTACGTAATTAAGTTACAACTAAGCGGTCGGCGATGTTTTAAATTTTCACTTGCTAATCTATAAATAACAAATTTATACCTTTTTATTAATTTCTTCCTCCCCTTTCTCACCACCATCGGCAGTAGCAGAAGACGAGGTAGAAGGAATTGAATTCACGATCTGTGTGGAATTTTTAACCGCTTTTAAAGCAGTCGCATGGGCAACTTTAGCAGCTATTTGAGCTGCTTTTAAAACTGTTTCTTGAGGTTGCAGTGCTGATATTTTGGCAGCAGTAGCTGTGGCTGCAGCTGCTATAAGAATTTCCATGTTTCCGATACGAATGGCATTAGAACCGCAACTGCATTCCGTATGACTTCGAACTATATATTCATCAATGGGACAATTCTTAGTTGGCATACGTACCATCATATGATGCGGGTGAAAATGTAGTGATTCACATGCTTGACACAAATCATAATCGGGGCACTGAATGCACTTATAGCGGAATCCTATAATTGGTTCTATTTTGCAGGAATCACATCTTATGTAGTTGTGAACTACTGTAGTATTCTCCCTTATACCAACTGGAGAGACGTGCAGGGATTTGCTATAAGTTTGAAAGACGTTGTAATCAGTATGATTGAGAATTTCGATTTCATCAAGATCCGCATCTAAAAAATGCAAGAAACGTAAGAACAAAATTTAAAAAATAATTAAAATAGCCAAATGAAAGAGCGGATTAATGTTTTGTTAAATAACAAGTATTAGTGTTATATTCGGCTGTGCTAAATCTTATTTATATTGCCTTCAATATAAATGTAGATCTAGCTTAGTAAAGTAACTCCCATCAAAAAAAAAAAAAAACAAATTTTGAGGTCACATAATTAAAAAAAATACATAAAAATTTTAAATTTTTAATTTTTTTTAGATTTTCTAAAAGATCTCTTCAAAAGCCTTGAAATAATACCCATATTGGTACTTTAAAATATATAAGGCATAATCGCACTTTTCTATGAAAAGTTCAGAAGCCCATAACTCGGAAAATATAGGCGATCGAAAACTATTTTCAATTGATGTTTTACTTTTATTTTTTTAAATCTTTTTCGCTCCATATACTTATGGTTTTTTTTTTTCTTTTTTGATTAGAGTGACTTCATTGTTTCAAATTATAAGGCAGGTGGTTGTCTTTGCTACTTATTCACCTCTTAACATTTATTTACCCCAATTATACAATGGTTTTTTCTACTACTATTTGTTAAGCCGATTTATAAACACATGATTATACTTACATATATGGTGAAGTACATATAAGACTCGGCATAGCCGATTATAGCATAAATCAAGAAAACAAGATTGCGCACTCAGTCGTACAAAAAATAAATAAAAAAAATTCTGCTGCGCATCTAAGTCATCATCAGTGATGCCAACTTATCCCTATTCGGGCTAGATTTAGCCCTTTTGAAGTACCTCAAACGCGAAAAAAATTTTTTGTCCCAAACTAAAAAACGTGCAATTTCAGCACTTTTTAGACTTTTTGTTTAGCTTTTTATTACCCCTTTTTGCTTAAGTCAGTATGGTAATATCATTTTTGTTTATCTGGCAATATTGCTGAATGCTGAACACGTTAAATTATTTGATGACTTGTTACGTTTACTAAAATTTTTAACAAACAAAATTATTATTCCAACGGATAATTTTGATTCTTTGGTTGGAGATATTGATCCAATTATAAACAACTTTTTAAATTTCGGATACAGTTTTGAAAAGAGTTGCACTGGCAACAATATTTCACCAAATGATAAGAAAATGATTGAAAAAAATCGTATATTGGAAATAAAAGCTAAGCTACCATTTAATATTGAAGTATTTAATAAAATATCGTTACTAAGCGCACAAAATGTTTTGTCCAAGGATATAGAAAGTCTGCTTCCATTATTTCAAGATTGAAGGCTTAGACAACTGCCTTAAAAATTTAAAAACTTGTAAGTGGAAAAACACTGGGAGAGCAGATATGTTTTGGATTGAGGTCTACAACTACAAAAATACAACTGGTAAATATTCTTATATATCCATACTCAAACGCTGAAGTTGAAAGAACTTTTAGCATTATTAACCTATTTAAAAGTAAAATTAGAAACAAAATGTCATTAAATATATGCAATAGCCTATTCCATATTAAATATAGCCTGAAAAGAGATGATCTGTGTTGTTGTACTTATGAAATACCAGACCAGTTATGTGAAAAAATTAATTCAAATGAAACATACAAAAAATCTCTATATCACATAGAATGCAATTTATGGAATGAAGAGGAGGATGACCAAGAAGTGCAAATCTTATTTAACAATTACCAACTTTAAAAGAATCCAATGTTGTTTATACCTGAAGCTAATATTGTACCTTAATTCTATTATTTGCAAAATATTTTGTTTAAAATGTTTTGTTCTAAAAAACAAAAATAATTTAATTTTAGCGCCCTTTTTGCGCTTAAAAAAAAAATGGAATAACATTGTACTAAAAACATAATTTTTTTAATTTAGCCCTTTTTAGCCCAATTTTCATATTTTTTCACGTGTTTATTGTGTCAAGAGCTGGCATCACTGGTCATTATAGAATGAAAATCAGTGTTTGTTGTAGAAAATATAAAAGATTTTTCGAGATCACTTCTGAGGTGCATCTATTTGAACAAATTTTTAAATCGACAGATAAGAGATGTAATCGATTAAAACCACAAAAATTTACAATAAAAGAAAAATTCTTTTAAAAATTTAAATATTATTTACTTCAGAAGCTTTTTCATTAGTTATTGTAAATTAATATTTCTATAAAAGAAATATATAACAATTATTACCGAACTTAATGCTAAATAACTGAAAGTAAAATAGTCCTTTCCATGCAGCAAATTATTTTTCCAAATAAAATTAAAACCAAAATGTTTAAAATTAAAGCCTTGCACTAGCTTTTTGAATATAAAAATACATTTTTGCTCTAAAAATTGTTTTTTAATTTTTCATCACATTTAATATGATAGCCTGTTGAATTAATTTTTATATAGGTATATACAGTATGTCAACAATGTCTTTACACACAAAACAAAATATAGTTTTTTCATATTTCGTATGAAAAAAACGCTTTTTATTTTATGAAATATAAAGGAAAGACGCTTCCAAGGCGAATTAATTTACCAGGTGGCAGCGTAGGCGAATTCAGTATTTTTAGTTGGTATACACAACTGTCAAACTCCATATATAAAAAATGTACGGATATTTTAAAATTATATATGGAGTTTGACAGTCGTGTATACCAGCAAAAAATACTGAATTCGCCTACACTGCCACCTGGTAAATTGATTCGCCTTGGACGCTTTTCTATATTTTTAAAAAAAAGTAATGGTTTTTTACGTGGTTGTCTTGAGGAGTATTTGTTCTTAATTACAGCCTGTTAAACTATTTCATGGCAAAGAACTATTTCGCACTCTTCCTTCAGCTCCGTTGCAAGTGCTTTTGTAGAAATTTGAGGGTTCTGTACTTAGGCGCTCTGCTCGTTTATTTATTTTAGACTAAGGGCCACCTCCACATTTTAATTGCAATCTACTTTCATTTTCAGCTCGATTAGGTCTTTTGTGCTACCAAAAATCTCTGACAATTCCTTAGCACTTGCACTCAATTAGTGGTTGTAGTAAATCTATTGAATTACGTCGTACGATTTGCCTGGCATTAGCTACTCACAATAATTTTAAAAATGACACGAGCATCGTCAACTGACATCAAATATTACAGAAATATAACAACGTACATGATAGATAAAGGCAGAACTAATCTTTACTTTTTGTTCCGTGACGAATCAGCTGATCATTTTCTGTTAAATGGAAAATATATATTTGTGGTTTGTTATTACTTTTACGTTTTGTTCTGTTCCGTTAAAATCAGTAGAAAAAAGAATTCAACGTTAAGTTACTTGAAAGTTGTTTGATAGTGTGAGTGCGAAACTGTAAACAAACCATTTTGGTTAATGTAATTGTAGTTTATTTTTTGTTGTGTTGTGTATTGTGTTTTCTTTGTTTATTATAAACAGCTGATATGTTGTTAGAGAAAAACTAATAACAATATTTTAAAAAGCAGAACGGCACGGAACAGAACAGCAACAGAAAGTAAAGACTAATGAGGCCTTAACGGTTAAATAAAGTTGATCGTAAAGTATGAATACATTCATACAGGGAAGTTTTACTTTGACAAAGTTTTGTTAATTTTCCTTTAAACTTTGTTTAGTGTTCAGACACACAAAGTTTTCTTTTACAAATTTTGTTTCCTTCTGTGTGATCGATCTCAATTTTTGGACGTTTTGCATTTGGTGCTTTAACACAAAAATATATGTATGTATGTACATATATACAACTGTTTACAAACTTTGCCTGTGTAAAAGGGGCGTAAGAGCAAAAAAGAAAGAAAATGTGTTTTGTGTAAAGAGTTTCTTGACATCAGAAAAATGAGTAGTGTTTGTTTTTGCTTAAAATTTTTGTAAATTTTTTGTAAAAATTGGGTTTTTTTTATACTTTTATAAATAGTGTTAATAATTATAATAAATAAAAAAACTTGATATTTCATTATATAGTAATTTTTTTCATGCGAAATATAAAAAAACTAAAAATTTGTTATGTGTGTAAAAACATTATTGACGTACTGTATATATTTTTTTAATGAGTAAACCGTCTTGAAAAAGATTATTTACATGCTGTTGAATTGTTTTTATTATCACATTTATTAACAAAACATTTTATTATTATTTTTAATTAAATTTTCATGTTTTATACTTTAACTTGTTGCACTTTCCATACACAAATGTACTTTATTTGCAAAAAATATTCTATGTCTGCGTCATACAAAAAAAGACAAGGATACACAACAAACTAACGGACCTGTGCAATTTTGGATTCTTGATTCATGCGAATATAGAAATCGTTTAAATTTGGGAAAATAGTTTTAAAAATGTCTGTTTTACACTCTCGTTTATGGCAATAAACATTTACCGATTTTAAAATTTTTACCAATTACATATAAAGAACTATTTAGCTTTTGTAAACTCGACAAACAACGATTCTCATAAATTTTTATGGAAACCCAAAACTTCTTTTTCCTTTAAAAGCAATTTCCAATCAAATTGATTTTTAAAACATTTTAATGGGTATAAAACGACTTACAAACATAAGTACATACATATGTAAATAGATATACATATATGTATGTATGTACATACATTAATTTTTCAATTTATTATATTTACTTAGAATAAGAACCTACCAATCCAGTATGTACGATATTCACAAGGGGGAAGTTTGTTTTCCTTGAAAAAAAATTCAATTGTTTCCTTTAGTTCCTCATAATTGCGTGGGGAATTCAGTAATAAAGTATTTATTTTCATTGCGCCCAAATGATACGTGATCTTCATTTTGCTTTTTACTTAGTCTAATATGAACCAATCGCGCTTTATCTTCGTTTGTCTATTTTCACTACCTTCAATCGTGATTTCCTTAAACTTCCAATTAGGAATGAATGATTATATAAAGGTTTCATTTAATTGAACTGTTCACTAAATTGAACGAACTAAAAAAGGAATACGAAAATTGTTTTAGGAAGAAAATTTTCGCGCGCTTTGAGTTTGCAGTTTGACAGCTGACTGTTTTTTACCCTTCACCACAAAAAGTGGAAAAAGGGTATACAGTTACTCACATAAATATTTTGCCTATATAAAATAAAGTAAATTTTAAGATAAAACGTTTTATAAAAAATATAATTTTAGGATTTTATTGAATATTACATAAAGCAAACTTAAACTTTAATTCAGGTTTTCTTAAATTTAGAATCCATTTTAAATGTTTAAGGTTTTTAAATTAATATCAACTAATGTATAATTTTTCAGGTCACAGAAATAGTTTGCTTTTTTTAATTTTTCTAATATGGTCTTATCTTAGAAACCAAAATGGTGTTATTAATATTTTGTGTGGAGTCTATTATTTGCTGGAACTGATACCAGACGTCTATGCATTGATTCTACTAAAATACATTATTTTTCCCGAGGTATTTTTTACCATTCTTCTTCCAATATTCGTTTTAAGGTAGCTTTAGATTAAATGTTGTGCTCTCGAACTTTTCCATCAAGGTAAGCCAAAAGATTTAAAATTGGATTAATGTTAGGGCTTTGGGGAAATGTTCGAAGATGTTTGGTGGCCATAGCTTGACGTCTAGTGCTGTATGTTTTGGATCATTATCATTTTGAAAATAAAATTCATTCCTATGAAGCCTCAATTTTGCAGCACTGTCATGAAGATGATCTCTTAAAATTGACAAATGCTTACCCATAATGCCATCAGTAAAAACCAAATTCCCCAGCACTCCAGATGCAGACATACAGCCCACACCATTAGAGAACCACTAACATGTTTTATTTTTATTATTTATTTTATTATTTATTTATTTGCGCTACATCATACGTCGTATGTCCGATCCAAATTAGTTGAATTTACTTTCATCACTATATATTACGTTTTTCCAAAAGTCAAAAGTTTTAGTTTTGTGGAGCTCAGCAAAAAGTAAACGCTTTTGAGAAATAAAATATTTTTCTTTTTCCACACGATCGTTAATATTATTGGCTCTCAGAACCTTACGGATCGGTTCATCGCTAACATTAATTCGTAAAGGCCTCGCAAGCTTCTCGTTGATTTTTGGGGCCGATAATGGTTTTCTTTAAGAATTTGTCTTTCGTTTCTAGAAGTCAATGATACAGGGTGTCCCTTTCGCGGGATATTTTGATTATTACCACGTTCTACTGCCTTTTAATAACATTCTCTATTGCTTGCCGACACCGACCAAACATATCACAAATGTATTTTATTGGTATTATTTGGTTTCTTTCACTAGAGTTCAATTCCTTTACTTTAGACATTTTTAAAACAAAATTTCTCGTCTGCGCACAATGAGAATACGTTTTAAATTATCATGATAAAAAATATCGAATACCATTACAGGCGAAAAAAACAAAAAAAAAACAAATAGGGTCAACGCAAACTCATTATAAATAACGGTGCTCCTTGTTAGGCAAAATACTAGGTGTGTTCCTGTACTCAACTTTTGGAACCCGCGGGTAGAAGAGACAGCTTTTGAGAGAATAAAATTCCTCTTCTTTCTACACGAAACAGCCCAGACTTTTTCTTTGGGTAGATTGTGTAAACTGAAAAACAATCAGCTGAGTGAAATGTAAACAGTTGCAAACACAGGTAGCAAACACAAAAATTTCTAAATTTCATGCACGCAAATGTCTACCAAAAGTGTTATTTAAAATTTTATTCCAAAAAATAATGAATTAAACATAAAAACAGAAAATGTTTGTGTTTTTATGTTTTCTTTGAAGAACTGCATGCTTATTTTGTTTGACATCTTGTTTTGGGATAGAAGTTTGGTTTTTTGTGTTCCCGTACTTTTTTTAAAAGAAAAACAACAAAAGCATATTTGTAATACAAGTTGTTGTAGTTTTTGGTAGTAATTGTTGTTGAGCAGACTATATTTTATTTATAGAAAAAATAATTATACTTAAATATGTAATATTTTCTATATTATTAGCGGACAAAAAAGAAATTTATGCTAAAATAATGTAGGCAAAATATTTTTGAGAGTAACTGTATATAAGTTTGTCATTCGACTTGTAATTTCTACAATATCCCTTTTCGGCGGGCAAGACATCATGCCTGCCTCTAGTTTTTTCATGCCGTTTGGAACAAAGTAACTCAAATAAACAACAAATATATGGGAAGATAAAGAATAAAAAAATAAGAAAAAAAACATCAATTGAAAAAAATTGGCGCTTGCCCATATTTACCGAGTTATGGCTTTTGAAATTTTCATAAAAAAACGTTCGGTTGTCATATAAAATATTTTGATCTCTGTTGGGAAATACTTTAACTTTTTTAAAATGCTTGACTCATTAAGAGCCGATGACATTTTTATGTAAAGTTATATATCGTATTTAATTTTTTTTCTTATTGTTTAATTCTCTGTCACCGCATTACTTTTTTTTTTTGATACAATTTACTTCACTAAACTAATATTAACATACGTGGTGAAGGGTATATAAGATTCGGCATAACCACATATAGCACTCGTGCTTTTAATACGCTGTTTATATTTAACGAGTGAGAAAGACACAAATTTTTAGAAGGCAAAATAAATTTAATGAATATTTTATCAGGCGGTAAATTTTTATTATAAATGAAGTGATAAGTTAAATGTATTTTTACAGGTGAAAGCATGGATAAATCAGTTGTGAACTAAAATTAAATTTATATTTATCTAATTTTTTGCTGGATAAACACAAGGAAAGATCAAATGGAAGGCGGCTTAAAAACCATAATTCTTTCAGGGTTCCGTACACAATATGTAAAAACGTTACCCTATTTTTTTTTGTCACAATGTATCCCGATAGTAACGTGATTTTCACATGTACGGTATTATTTTTTGAACCGCAAGGCTGAGACTATAAATTTACGCAGTGTGTATTGCCAAGTCGCCATTAAAATTAAAAGTTGTTCAATTATTTACTTAGTTTCCACAGGTACTTATTTTAAAATTGCCCAAAGTGTGTGTGTCCGCTGTAGCAAGTTTAAAAATTAAATAGTAACCTTTGCGGAATTCTTAATTCATGTTCACTGTCGTTGGAATTGTCGTCGTGTATTTCGATTACGACAATTTTGTAATAGATTAATGATAACTGTTACGAGCTGTCTTTAATCTATTACAAAACTTTTTAAAAACGACCTAAAAATCTGCTTAAAATGTTCTTATATCAATTCGCCACTGCTATTACCTGGTACATATTACACCATGTGTTGTCAGTTTTAACAAAATCGCTTAATTTTCCTGTTCCTTGATGTTTCACACGTTTCTTGTTGGAATATCTTGTTTCAATATTCGAGTAATTAAATGCAGAAATTTAATAATAAATAAAAATCATGAATAGTCAAACATTTTTTTTTAATTAAAATAAAAAAAGTAATGAGCAAATGCACCAAAAATAATAAAAATTCGAAAATTTTTAATAATAATAAATTAAAATTTTACAATGAAAGACAATAAATGAAATTTTTTGAAAATGAATATTGTGGAAACTTAAGAATCTAAGTTTATAACCAAAATTTGCGAGCGACTTCTCCACAGTAAGCCATTGTGCTGTTATTATCTGACGACATAAACTTTGTGAGAAATATTACAAAATTATTTACTAAAAAAAAAACATTTTGAAAGAGCCGAGAACGATTGACACTAGTAATGCTAATTGATTATAAATAATTTTTTTTCTAATTTGTAGAATATATTTTAAATTTGACAAAGCATTAAAAGAAACAACACAAAACTGTCAATATTAAACAATTTTTAAAAGTCGCCAATATCCAAAAAAAAAAAAAAAAAAAAAAAAAAATAATAATCACCCCTATTCTGCGTTTCGATTCGAATCGAAATTTCCTCCGTCTGAGAACCTTGGTATTCTGCGTTTCGATTCCGCTCAGTTTCTTTTGATTGTATGTATTCTGCATTACGATCGGAGCTCCGTTTTTCTCATTTTTTTTTTTGTTAACGGAGGAGTTTTCCTTATTTGTGTTTTTTAGTTAAAAAGTTAAAAATGTAAGTAGAAAATGAGATAAAATGTTCAGAAACGGTTTAAAAAACCCTTAAAATGATTTCTAACTAATTTATTTAATTTCATTAAATTTCTTTTGTTTTAAATTGTTAATTTTTGTACTTGAATCTGATGTGTTTTTTATGTATTACCGGTCAAAAACAACAACACCAGAGCAGTATGAAAAACTGGCAAATTTAATGGCATCTAAAGCAGACATTACATGAGGATACCACCAGCGATCAAAGGAAAAAGTAGCAGCGTTTTGAGAGGAAATTGCAGAAATCCTCAATGCACTAGGTCCTCCAACAAAAATGCCAGCACAAAAATTAGTTGCCATGAATAACTAATTTTTATTTTTATATTTTTATCATTTTATTTAACAATTTTTTATTGAACTTCATCAAGATTTTAATTTTTATTATTTATACATACAACTTTTTGTATTGAATTTAACATTTGTTTATGAAAATGATAACAAACTTGCTTATTTTGCTATTTTATTTCCACATTCCACAGTGATGCTATTAATTTTGTAAACATTGTTGTCTTCCTCTTTTTCTTTCGATTCCGTTTTTCTTCAGAATACCAATTTTCGATCGCAACGTAACTGAATGCGGAGTCTTAATCGAAACGCAGAATAGGGGTGAATAATAATAATAATATTTCCACCAAAAACCTTTAGCAGACAACTTAAAAAAAAATTACTTCAAGTTGCAGTGTTTCCAAATCTTAAAAAAACAAAAGTACAGTTGTATATTATTGATTAATATGCTTTTATTTTGTTTGAAACACCAAATACCAAGTACATAATTGTTTGCTGAAGCAAGTTTTGTTTTTAACAAATAAATTTATTGATATATTGTTGATTATTTAAATGTTTTACTACAAACTAATCGTTTTTATTGTGAATAATTAATTAAAAAGGAAAAGATATTTAAATAAATTGAATGTTTTGAGAAAATGAAAAAAGACATACATAAGAGTGCCCTTTAGTACTAGAAAAACCATAATATAAATCCATTACGAAAAAAAATCTACACATACGAGTTGAAGGAAAAGCCATAAAGAACCCTCGGATCCAATAATTAAAATACATAAAAAAAATATTTAATTTTAACGGCTACCAGTTCTTTGAGCAGCAGACATAAGATCTAAGGCTTCAGGTATGTTGCCGTTTACGCTTTCTAAAAGTTGTGTTAGCCAAGCTCCCTCGTTACTGAAACCCATTGACATCATAGCATTAACAGCATTATTAATGCGTTGATCTAGATATTTGCATAAAACAAGAAAAATATATTTAAGTATTGAAAAACTATAAATTTATTAAAAGATTTTTGACCCACCAGCATGATAAACTGGAACAGCACGTTTTTCCTCGGGCTTGTTAGGTGTAGTAGTGTTTGCAGCTGTAGTAGAAGAAGAAGTAGTAGTAGTAGTAATTACTGGGTCAATTGAAGCCGTAGTAGAAGTTGTAGCATTTAAAGCTTCTTTTGCATTTTCTACAGTTTCAGCAGTAGTAATGTTACTTTTTACGGAGGCCTTTGCAGCTTCCTGAGCAATGTGATTCTTAAGATCGGCACCAAGTTGAGCGAAATCTATAACATTTGATTTATCCAATGATTGGGGTGGTGTAGTCTGAACCGATGAAACTGGTGTTGAAGGAGTATTTATCTTAACAAAAGACTCGGAAATACTTTCATTTTCACTATCACTTCCCAAATCATCTATTTCAACATGTGATGATAAGGAATCGCCGTTAGTTTTTTTGTTTTCCTCAGCTTTTTCTGGAGTCTGATCTTTCTGCGTGGATTTTTCATCATCACATTTAATGTCACTGCCCAAGCTATTGAGATTAGACGAAACTGTAGATTTCGTAGAAGCTGTAGAATTTTTTCGTATATTTGCAATATTCTGATTGTTGCAATTTTGGGAATTTTCCATGGGATCCAACATTTTAGCAAACATATCGCTAAAGTTATTTAAAATTTGCACACCAGTTTTCATGAACTGAGGATCTAAGAATTGAACAAGACTTTCCAAAGATGGTGAAGGAATAACGGGAGTTGCGTTAGGTTGTGATTCAGGATCACGAGGTGATGTAGTAGCATCAACCTAAACGGAAGTTGTTAGTATTTTACTTAAAGTAATAAAGTTTTTTTTTTAATTGTCAAAGAATTTTACTATATTTTCTTTAAAATTTATTTTAGTTAAAATAATTTAAGGATGTCTAAAACTTTCAGTTGCAATTAAAAAAAAAACAAGTTTTACCTTTTCATTAGTCTGTTCCTGATCCTTCTCATCCACATCAGCAGTAGCAGCAGATGAGGTAGAAGCAGATGCACTCATGTTCTCTGCGAAGCTTTTGGTCGCTTTCAAAGCAGTTTCATGGGCAACCTTAGCTGCTATTTCAGCAGCTTTAGTAGCAGTTTCGTGAGCTTGTTGAGCTGCAATTGTTGCGGCAGCAGCTGCGGCTGCAGCTGCAATAGGATTTTTTGCATTCTGAAAACCATTGTCGTTTGATGTTGTTGTAGTAGTAGTAGTATTTTGCGTAGTAGCCGTCTGCGGCCCTGGAGCAAAAGTAGTAGTCTGAGAAGAAGTTGCTGACCTACCCATAGCATGAGCTGCAGCAGCAGCACCACCCCCTTCAGCCAAATCATGCATCATTTCATACAAGTGCGAAAAAAAGTTATTACGGTCATGACGACGATTATGTTTTCGACCATGATGACGTTCTCTGCCATTTGCTGGCGATGATTGTTCAACATTTTCACCACCTGCCGTTTTTGTTGCTTCAGCATCGTCATCTATAATAACGGATAAACCGTTTTTAACGAATGGGCATGATGTTTTCGAACGCTTGCCATGTCTGCGTCCCGAGTTACGCCCAGTTATATAGGCCTCAATAACATTAGGACAATTCTTAGTGGGCATACGTACCATCATATGTTCGGAGTGAATGTGCTTTGATTCACAATTTTGGCACAAATCGTAGTTGGGACACTGAATACACTTGTAGCGAAAACCCATAATGGGTGCCATTAGACAAGCATCGCATTCTACGTTATCGTGAACGGCGAAATCATAAGAATCATCAGCTGGTGGTATCTTTGCTTGGTTAGAAGCTGAATTAGATGTTGCTGATGATTTAGTTGCTTCAGCTTTAGCGGGATCCTCAGTTTCCACGCCAATAGGTGCAACCTGAAGGTGCTGCCGATTAGAACGTTTAACCTTAAAAATTTCATAATCACATTGATTGACTATTTCGATTTCATCACGATCCTCATCTGCAAGCAATAAAAAAACAAGATTCTAATGAAGATGTTAATTAAATACATCAATAGAGTGCGAGTAACACCTTGTGTCTTGTTCATATAGTTATGTTATGAATTTATTTTTTTTAAAACTAATTCTTCATTTATATAAACATTAACATTTAAATTATACATTTACCATATACATACATGCAGGTAGGTACATGCATCTGTGTGTTTAAACATTTGCAATCTTTAAGAATAGAGTTTGCTATTTTGCTTCCAATTTCCCTAAAAATTGGAATTTAATTTCCTTATTGTCAATGTTTGTTTATATGGTGATTCACCGCTTTGGTGGCTTAACGTTTAAGCTTGCTAAGAGTTTTGCTTACGGGTCCTTTATTATTTAGCTAAGGAACTACTGCCCGTTCAATATATTGCGTTATCCACAATCTGTAATCATATACACTATCCAAGAGCAGTTGAAAATTTCAGTGGCCCATTGTCTTTTGAACAGGCTGGTGGCATAACTTACTTCATCTACTACCCGTACGTATAGTAACACACACCACTGTCTATTGTTTCCAAAATGTCCTTAAAATATTTATCATTCACAATAATTTATGAAAATTGAATTTTTACTTTTAATAACTTGGTTCAGACGATTTTTTCTGCAATATGAAACGATTTTTTTCACTTTGTGTGGCAAACAATAACTTTTAACTCGAAGAAAAAAGTGCAAGGCAAAACAATTAACAGATGGCAGCTCAGCCGAAATCTCGTAGTTTTTTTGCTGCTAATCATTGCTGTCAAACAGCATATATAAAAAAAATTTGTTTATTTTCTATATATCATAGCCAAAACTTAAATATCGTAACGTATCTATTTCGCCTTTTGCCATTCTGAAATTTTTATCGCCACGTTTGGCGAGAAATCGCCATCACTGACAACACTGGGTTAAGGCGAATCAATTACCAGGTGGCAGCGCAACCGAATTTACTATTTTTTTTGCTGCTAATCGAACTCCTATATGGAGTTTAATCAAGACCATTGGAAGACAGGCAGAATTGGTGTAGCCATGCTTAAAATTTTTTCTACAACGAATGCCAGTAATCAATAAAATGAGAATTTTTACGAAGTTCCTAAATAATTATAATTGTTGCTGACTTTTGAATTTGGAATGGGTATATACCTATTTTTTCCAAATATAATTATTTGTAATGGCCTAAGTCTGGCTTAGTAAACATATACTAATCAAAAAGAATATGATTTAGGGTGACAAAGAATTAAAAAATAAGAAAAAAATGGCGGTATCCCTTATTTTCCGAGTTATGGGTCTTTAAACTTTTAACAGGAGACTGTGATTTTTGCTACACTAGACTTGTTCTTATGTAACGTAGTAACTATACCTGTGTCAACGAATAAATAGATATATATTTAAATTTGTGCAGATAAAATAATCTGGTAAATGGGAATTTTTGAGCATCAAAACTCTTAATTAAGGGATTCGGCATGAAAGAAATCTGGAAACCCTGATTGTAGCTGTTTTTCAAATGCAATATGAAATTACGCATTAAGCATTTAAAGTTGTCGAAATATGTATATATTTGTAAATACATACATTTGTATGCACTTCTATTTATTGATGTGTAAATTGATATCACGAACTTACCAATCCAGTATGTACGAAATTCACAACGTTCTAATTTGCGTTCCTCGAACAAACACAATTCAATTTCTTTCTTCAGAACATTGTAAATAGGTGAGGGCATTTTTAAATATGCATTTATTTTCTTTGCACCCAAATGATAAGTAATCTTAAGGAATTGATCCATTTTTTGCTTTTTATTAAGTCCAATATAAATTTAATATATTTTATAAGATCTTGTTTTTCTTAAAAACTTTTTTATACTTTTAAAATTGCTTGAGTACAATATTTTTGTTCGTGTCTTCACTTTTACTTCTCATAAAATACTAAACTGCAATTCGTTTATTGTCGTTGTTTTAATTTGTAATAAGACGACTATATGAAGACGTAATAATTGATACGTTTGAATGTATGTATGTATAAAACTTCTGACGACTTCTTTTCAATTTTAATCGAGGAGTCCCTTTGTTTAGATTTTTTCTTGAATATTCTTTCAATTTTGTGCAAACTCACTTCGATGTAGATTAATCACGGTTTTCTTTTAGATACATGAAAAATTGTTTGTTGTGAAATAAATATGCCCAAGTCAGAGTTACCATAATATTAATTTATTGCGTCTGGCAAAACAGATGTTTGCTATGGCGATGCCACAGTGATGAAATATTGACCATTGTAAAATAATTCACCAGGTATGTGCAGTAGCTGTTCAATTAATTTATAATAAATTTTTTTATGTATGTAGTTTGACTTTCAAAAACAAAAAAAATAATAATAATCAATATGAAAATTTATTATTCGAAATCATTTATATCAACTTACTTTATTCGTGCTTGATTCCTTTTAATATAAATATCTCATGATATTTGCTTTCCCCCCAGTAATACTTCTTATTTTGTAGTTTTAAATAATAAATATTACATGCGAATATCATGAGATATTTACATTAAAAGGAATCAAGCACTATTAAAATAAATTGATACAAATAATAATCATATAAAATAAATTAGTTGTGAATCTGTACTCACATAGGAAATTGTTGCACCATGGTGCAATTAACAATTATTTTTTGCGTGTTTAATATATTTTTGTATCGAATTACTTTTCTGGTTTTTAACCAGTTTTCCCATGCAAATAAATAATCGGTTTTTTTGGCGATTTTTTCTGCAATTTCGTTTTGAAACGTTATACTATGTTTCCATTGACTTAAAATCAACTAGTTTTGAGGAAAACACTTCGAAGTGTTTCCATTGAGCAAAACTGTTTTGTATATTCGAATTTGTGACATAACACTGACACTTTTCTCCGTTAAAGAAAAACAACCCCTATTTTATTTTTGTTAAAAATCGAGTTCGTGCTTTTGTTTGTTTTTAATTTTACATATACTTAATTATATGTTCTTTTAAACACAATTTTTGTACCATAAAGTTTATTTTTTTTTTTTGAACTTAAAATTAAATGTCACTTTTTCGATAAAAAACATTCAATCTGAATAGATAACACGGAGCTAAACTTGAATATCCCAGACACAACACAGTGTTGCAAAGACAAAATCAGTTCGAAAAAATAAATTTTCGACATGATTTGAAATAAATCAAGTGATTTAAGTGGTTTTGGTAGCATGAAAAATATATGGGAAATCAAGTAGCAAAACGCTTGATTTGAGCAAATCAAGTGTTTTAGACGAAATCATATAAATGGAAACGCACTATTAGTCAATTAATAGAAGAACAAAAATCCTCTGGTTAGTGCAATGACTGTTTTTGACAATTTTAATACAAACGTTTATATGTAGTTTTACCTAAAAATCGTTTAAGAAAATATGCTCCTATTGCGGTCCACTGCTTTTTTAATAATTTGGTCGTCTTTTATAAACCGATATTGACATTCACACCTTAAATTCAGTTGACTTTTTGTCACTTCAATTAAATTTTTGACACGTTTTCATAAAACAATAAAACAAAAAAGATAAAATATTAATAAAATAATTAAATGTTTAATACACATACACAGGACTTTAAAAGTAAAAACCAAAGCCCAATTTGAGCGACTCGTGCAGCTGATGGAAAAAAATCCAGAAAATGCTGAAGGAAAGCAAGACTTTGAGATGACTAAAATTCAGTGTATGAAAGCGTCCTTCGAATGGCAACGTGACAGTATATGGCATTTTTATTATTGTTAATATATATTTTATTAGAATACTTACTTCATATAAGTTTGGATTCATTAAAAAGCAAGTATTAAAAAAATCTTCCTATTAATATACCTGAGGAGTGCTGTTATCACTAAATGATCAAGTATAACCATCTAAACACACTTTCGGTGTTAAAAACGTTGCTCCGTCAACAAGTGAGTCTTCTGAAACTCCACAAAATCTCGACATGTTTGCACAGGTTTCTTCCAGTGATCATTAATTTTGTCTATTACATAACAAAATGCTTCTTTGTTTAGCCAAAAATAGCTAATAAGTCTATGAAAAATGACTTATTATAAATATTTGTTACTTATTTTGGAAACTTCTTAATTCGCGCTGGGTAGGTCAAGAGAATTGGAATCATCGCGTATTTTTCTACGTATACATAGAACATTATTAGCATTAACAGTATTAGCGTCATGATGTTTGTCCTCAAAAAATAAATCCAAGCTTAAATCCATTCTTTACATTTTATAAAAACTTGATTTAAACTACTTATTACCGTTTCTTCACTTTACAAATAAAATGCATGGTGCTGCCAACATGAAATCAACATTTCATGCCAGCAACACCATAACAAACACAAATAAAAATCGTTGTGTCCCACATACCAAAAAATAATTTGGTTGAGTCAAAGTCGGGTTGGCTGACAGACGACCAAATTTAGTCCATATTTACACATGCGATTACTTCATGCCAATTTTTTTCAGTTCTGCTTATAAGTTTCAGCGAGTTTCATCGCGTTTATAAACTATGAAATTTTTCATGGCATCAGAATTTGTACAATTCGCTTTTAATTTGATATTCGTAACTGTAGTTGTTTCTGTTATTTCAAATAATACACAAACAACAAAACGTATGCAGTACACAAAGCCATACCATTACGTCTACCCCGCTTGCGTCTCTACACCTCTTGCCAACAAACAAAAATTTCATGAAACTAGTTTCATGCAAAATGCCGTGGTATAAAACAGCTCTTAGTTGAGTTGAAAACGGCAATAGGGGCAATAATTATTTGCCGAATTGCACTTATCTGAACATAAGTTCTCATTAAGAAGAGGAACTGTCCTATATGAAATACAACATAATCAATAAAAATACATAATAACATTTATATATAGATTTTTATATTATCAAATAAAAAATTCATTAATTCGGCTTAGATAATTTTTATTTTAAATTCTATTTTTTTAAAGATAATTAAATAATTGCGGACGTTTTCCAAACAAATAAAAAAATTAGATACCAGCAAAATGTGATGCAAAATTTTTTGGATCGCTACATCCATCATCAGATCAAGTCCACACATAATTCAAAGCTTTTTTTCGTGTTATCTCTTAAAAATATGTGAAACGTGTTTTTTGCATTAAGCTAACCGCCGGTGTAGTAACGAATGATTTTTTATTTCGTTTTACTTACTTATTCACAACATTGTTGTTGCTGCTTTTGTATCACAATTACAAATTAGACACAATACTGATTTGTATGAAGTGAATATAAGTGAGTGCTGTTCCTTGCTTGTAAGCAAATATTTTATTTAAAAAAATTTTTATTGCAATACCGTTCAACTGATTTCAAAAATATATAAAAAAATTTGTGTTCGCAGGATTTGTAAGGGTGGTGAAGAAGAACAATGACTGCTTTTCATTTTGTTCCTTCAATAAATTAAATATTTTAAACACAGAGTTCTAAAAAACTTCGTAGGCAACACTAATGTGTTGTTTAATTGTTTGCCTAAAAATAGGCTTCACATTTTGTTGATTTAATTTTAATAAAAGAACAGTTATAATTTAATTTGTTTAGCTTTATCTTCTCTACTTGAGATGATGTTATGATGACATGAATTCAAATTTTTAGAGTATTTAAGCATAATTTGGCACTTATTGTAGATTTAAAATAAAGTATTCCAAGATAAAACATTATAAAACATTTCGTTTACAAAAATACAATTATTATTATATTAATTTAATAATTTTAGTCGTGTTTCAGACTTGTTAAGGATTAAAACAATTTTTGAAGAAGAGCTAGCTAATGATTTGTGTTATGACAGTGAAATAAAAAATAATTTATTTATAAAGTAAAAGTGTACTTTTGCTTAAAATGTATTGTAGTGTTATCAGGTTTGTGAGTAAATTATAAGTCATTAAAATTTATAAGTATGTTGGAAAAATTGGGGGCGTTTGGGCAGAATGAGAGTAAAAAAACTGAATTTTATGGCAAGAATGAAAGTATGTAAAAAAGGTGAAAACAATTTCAAATACATTAAGTGAAATTTAAATATTTTAAGTAATCCCGAAGTCATTTGAATTTATTCAAAGGTCATACAATAAAGTTAACTTTTTATTCGTTTATATTATCATTCAAAAAAAGCTCTTAGTGTGAAAAGTTGATGTAAATCAAATATCAACATTTTTTGCGATAGACATATTTGCGGTTCTCTTAAAGCTTTTTTTATTAACAATTAAGCACAAAAAGAAAATATTAAAATACTTCTACTTTATCCAGATAACAAAAATTTTCTTTAACTTTTGTGCTTTCAAGGCTCAGGAAATTGCAACGGAAAGTCAAAAACACTCTCATAAATTTTAGTTGGGCTCAACGTCTTTAGCATCGAAACTTTGTCTTTCAGCTTAGGAAGAAGTATGTACCCGCTAGCAAAGAAGTAGAGTCTGTTCAATCAGCAGATATATCAACTGGTATCCATAGAGTGGACTTAAATTCCGAGTTTAGCGTTTAATGTACGAGAAGTACAGTTAAAAGAGGGAACAAAAAAAGCAAAAGAGCAACAGCACTACTCGCAAAGTAAGCACACCATCCCTGAAAGTAGTGAAGATTTATACTTTTTGTAAAGCCTAGACGACACCCAGAACATAGAGTCAACTAGACAGCAACAGCCATTGCTAGTATGTAAGGATCTGCATTAATCTTGGCCAAAGATAAGCAACTCAAGAAGTATCACAAGACGACGAAGAATTACTAGTCTAGAGTAAAACCTGGTTACCTAGCACGAGACTTGATAATGGTCCCAAAATTTCCAATTTGCTCATTACTAAAGAGAAATGCTTCAATATTCCTAGCACTCCTTGTCAAATTAAAAAAAAGAACACTTAAAAAAACTGTCTGTCTTATCGTAGTTGTAGAACACAATCAGCTGTATATTGAAATTTGATTTTCCTGTTCTTTTTTTCTTAATTTTATTTGATTTTTTTTAAATAAATAATTTCTCTGCATTTTTTATGTTGGTGCTAAAACGTACCCACCCACTTTATTATTTTTATTTCTATCTAATTTTTACGACAATTACGCTTAATTATCTATTAATCTTTCTTTTTCTCCATCAAACTAGTATTTTTTTCTCATTTATGAATTGGTAAATTAACAAAAGTTTTGCTCTAATTTAAATTTTTATTCACTGTCTAAAAAAAAAAAAAAAAACAGAATGCACTGAAGCTTAACTGATATTTGATAAATGATGTCTGCATAAAAACAAAAAGCAAAATATTGACTGAAATGATGTCAGGAAAGCACTATTCATTTCTTTTGTTAAAATATCATTGTTAAAATTAGTTAAAACATATGAAAAAGTAAGGAAGTTCCGAAGTGATTAAGTGAGTGACATTTAAAAATTATTTTCTTTACAAACTTTTAAAGCTTTTCATTTTAAGTGTTTTCAAAAGACACTGATTCTTTTTTAAAAATACTGATAAGTTTCTTTAACTCGTAGGATTTCTCAAAAATAAATTACGACACAATTGTTTCCTTCAATATCACTTTATTTACTTAGCTGTGTACAAGTCTGTTGACAACACTGTTAAGCAATACAAATTATTAATTTGACGTTTTGCTGAACACTGCCATACTTTTCGCATCTGTGATTTCTATTTACAGGCGAGTTAAAACGCCTAAAATTTTTTAATATTGAAAGATGTGGTAGCTTGTTCCAATATTTTCTTATGTACTTTTTGTTATGTTTACGTACGGATTCTTTTGATTGCAAATACCACTGTGGCACATTATAAATTCGCTATTTTCTAACTTCTGGCTACGTACTTGATCCATCCTACCCGTCTTTAGGATCTTTTGGTCTAGTATTTACTAAACATGCGTTATGACAAACGCAGCCATCAACGCTACACTACTGTGTTACCCCACGTCCCCACTAGCCTTCAAATTGAACAAGACATGCACATAACGCCGGCAGAACAACGGTATTAATTTGGTCATGCTCTTGTATGTGGTGAAAACGTGTCGATGTTCGAGTTCTGTTTGAGCATAATTTTCTGTTTGTCGTCAGGGATGTTTCAATGTTTTTAATAAGAAAGAGAGTGTTCGAATTCTTGATTAATAGATGGCGTTAATTCGAAATAGAGAAATCATACTAAAAGTCGTATTTGATGGCGAACATCGGCCAACGATGGTTGCACATGAACATTGGTCACCTACATTAGCCGAATTCATGTGCGACATGATGTTTACACCAAGTTGATGGCTTGTAAAGACGTAGGGTTAGTAACCCCTAAACCAGGGGTTCTCATCAAATTCCTGCTCACGGACCCCTAGTAAACTAAATTTTTTTCGCGGACCCCTCTGAAGCCCAAATTCATAATAAAACTTTTATTATTTTTGAAAATACCGTTTTTTTCGGTTCTTCATGTGGACCCCTTGGATGATTGATACGGGCCCACAGGGGTCCACGGGCCCCCAGGGTTCCACGGACCCCCATTGGAGAACCGTTGCCCTAAACCATACACAGATACCTTGCTTTACATCTAAGCCAGTCATCGCTATTAATCCAATAGCCACAACTTCACATCTGCCTTACACTTTAATCATTTTGTGACTTCCTTCCTTTAACAGTTAGAGCTCTTTGACTTTATTTTAAAAGGTGTCTTGACAATTACCTGCTTCTCTTGTATTAAATATGTAGACGTCTTCATTTATTTATCTGGCCATTGCTTAAGACAGTAAATGTCTTCCCTTTCCGGGAGGTTTGTACTAGTTTCTTATTTTTAAATTGCATTACACAATTATTATTCTTCCTTTGTACGCATGTCCGAAAGATGGGTTCTAAATCATGATCTTCTGTTTTACAGCACGCACCTCTACCAACACAGCTAATAGTGGTGGATGTAATTTATTCACCTTCTGTTCTTACCGCGCACATACGGACGACAATAGTAGGGGTTGCCAGATCTTATGTTTGTAACAATATCTTTTAAAATATAGTGCAAAATTGTACTTCTCTATGAAAAGTTCAAAAGGTCCATAACTCGAAAAATAAAGGCGTGTGTTTTTCTATTTGTTTTTTGATTGGAGTTGCTTCATTATTCGAAATAATATGAAAAAATTAGAGGCAGGCGTAGTTTTTATCCCGCTGCCTCGAAGGACATAGACCGGTCTTGCTAATTTTCAATCTCAAATTTTTGGAAACTGTTTAAATATTTTCAACTTTAAAATATCGCGCTGATTACCCGACTGTATTATTAAAATCACCGATATTGATTATTTAAGGTGAAAGCATGCTTCAATGGCCATTTCGCTACTGCTTACTTAGCTCTTCAGCAAGAAAGAAAAGAATCAACTTTTAAGCAAAGACAACAATAATCAACATTGATTTTATATTTCTTTATCCACTGTATACGGCTGACTTTTTTTTTTGAAAAATAAAATAAAAACAATAATAAAATATCACAAAACACTGTAATAATTTATTCTTGTTTTTTTTGCATGGGAAGTTAGAAATTAATAATTAAAATTTATATCACGGGAACATTAAATTAATTCAACTTTAAAATATCGCGCTGATTATCTACTAATTCTAACGAATATGTCAGTAACAGTCTTCTCACGAATGGTAGTATGGTTGCCCTGAGGGACACCTTAAGACCTTGTAGGTTTTCTCCCAGAAAAACAGAAGCTGTTGTCTCGTACATAATTTTAATGTATTCAAAGAGTTACCTTTATTCATATTTCTAGATGTTTGATAGTGCGTAACCTTAACTTACTGCTTTAGGTGCCGGTGATGACCCCTCTCTTTCTTATGTCAAGCTCTCTTACTGTATATTATCTACGAGTAGCAAAAAAGTTAAAAAACGGAAGAATCAGTTATTTGTTTCTAACTTCTAATCTTCTAATCGTTCAAGCCTGTTACAAATGAAAATAATAAAAAAAACATTAATCATTAACATCACTACGATCTTGTTAAAAGTTCTGAGCTGGGTCAGTCCTCGTAAGACAGGGCTTAGAAGCTCTGAATAATTTGAGCATGAAAGTTAATTTTGATCTGCAAGGAACTGAACAGATTTTGCAGGTCTATAAAAAGCCCTCTAGTTGATTGCTTTTCCCAAACTGTGTAAGAACGGTGTACTTTTTATATCATCTATATCCGAGTAAAAAATCAATTCAACACTAAAATGAGGGAGGGTACAACTAAATTTAATTTCGAGCTTTTAGATTTTTAATGACTTTTTCAAAGAGTTTTTTTGCTCAAATAACTCATTTTTAGACTTTCTTCTTGTTTTGGCTAATAATTTAAGCTTTTCTTTCCAAAAGTTTTTTAGGTTGTGTTTTTTTTTTAAGAAGTTATTACTTTGTCAAAAAGCTCTTTAGAAGAATAGCTTTCGTTTTATCAGTCTGGAAAATAAGATTTTGCATCGTTGTCAGTGAGCTACTTAAATAAATTTATCGATTTATTGTCATTTTGCAAGCTTTTAAATGTTTTGCTGCCAAAAGCTCTCAAGGTTTTCTTGTGATTCTTAAACTAGTTTATCACTTACAAAGCTTTTATTGTGCAATTATTTTTTTTTAATTTAAATTTAATAAAGATTTAATAAAGCCAACTAACTTTTCATATTTCTAGTTTTAGCTTATTTTTTAATATTTTTCTGCATACTAGTCTAACTCTCAGTACTAATCTTAGTTCAGAAGCTTTAAATCTTGTAAATGATGAAAGCGTCTCCAAGCCTGATGAGGTTTTAATCAACTTTAATACCTTGGATAATATAAAAGCATTGAATAATTATTCTTTAAAATCTATGAGCTCTTTGGATGATGCAGAGCTTTTATCCCCGAATTCGATAAATAAAAGTTTCGAAAGTTCTAAGAAATCTGAATTGATTTATGATTACGATGAGTACTATGATGATGATGAGAGTGACGATCAAAGTGGTTATGAGAGTGAAACCAACACGGGACGTTATAATACAAGACGAAGGCGTATATTTTTTATTAAAAGGGTTGGCACAACTTATGCCTGGGGACGTTGGGAAAAATGGAGTAGATGTTCGAACTCTTGTGTGCAAATAAGAAAAAGGCAGTGTATTAAAAGGTAAGTACATGAAAAAGTAATATTTTTTTTTTATTATTTGCCATTGAAATATTAAATATGTTTTTGTGTTTGTCTTTTAGAATACAAAATACCACCGATGGTGAAGCTTTAGAAATCACTTTTTATCCGAATCTAGCTGACGAGACCACCGGCTGTTTTGGCATTATGAAAAAATACCGCCTTTGTAAAGATGAAAAGTGTAAATTTAGCAATAGAAGAATGCGTGACGAACAATGTTCCACCTACAATCGACAGCCTTTCAAGGGGAAATTCTATAATTGGCAGGGCTATGAAAAGGAACATAATGAATGTGAATTG
This sequence comes from Cistogaster globosa, assembly GCA_937654795.1. Taxonomy (NCBI): domain Eukaryota; kingdom Metazoa; phylum Arthropoda; class Insecta; order Diptera; family Tachinidae; genus Cistogaster; species Cistogaster globosa. The sequence goes on from OW569404.1 coordinate 8,332,933, forward strand.
TATTGCAAGCCAATTGACTCCGAAATATTCATTAGTATGAATCAATCTGTAACAGATGGAACACCATGTGAAAAGCCAGCCATATATTACACACACTACTATCGGCGCAAAGCGGTTTGTGTGGAGGGCATTTGTAAGGTATTTAAATTCTTTTCTTTTCATTTTTAACTGATTGATGTTACTTTTGATGTATGATCATGAGCATAATGAGGCGAATTAGAGTTAAGTCTGTGAATTTTGTAATCACAATGCTGTTGCTGGTTTACAAGTGCCTTGGTTCATGGCAAGGAATCTTAAACTATTTATTATTTATATTTTGTATGATTCTTGTTAAGTTTAATCTTAGTTTTTAAAGCCAACTTTATATTTTCATATTCCTCGTTCTCTAGTTTTAAAGTCTTTTACATGCTTCTTGTTCAATAACACTGTGCTACAAAAGTATTGTAATTAAAAAGTGACTTCTTTATTTGTTTTAAGTCTAGTATTTGTTTTTTATAATAGTTAACCTTTAAAGAATTTTTTTAAGAATCTGGCAAATTTCTTAAATTTTACAATTAATCGATTATTCGATTAAGATGTAATTAAAAAGTGACTTCTTTATTTGTTTTAAGTCTAGTATTTGTTTTCTATAATAGTTAACTCCTAAAGAATTTTTTTTAAGAATCTTGCAAATTTCTTAAATTTTACGATTAATCGATTATTCGATTAAGATGCAATTAAAAAGTGACTTTTTTATTTGTTTAAAGTCTGGTATTTGTTTTTTATAATAGTTAACTTCTAAAGAATTTTTTTAAGAATCTTGCAAATTTCTTAAATTTTACGATTAATCGATTATTCGATTAAGATGTAATTAAAAAGTGACTTCTTTATTTGTTTTAAGTCTAGTATTTGTTTTTTATAATAGCTAATTTCTAAAGAATTTGTTTAAGAATCTTGCAAATTTCTTAAATTTTACGATTAATCGATTATTCGATTAAGATGTAATTAAAAAGTGACTTCTTTATTTGTTTTAAGTCTAGTATTTGTTTTTTATAATAGCTAATTTCTAAAGAATTTGTTTAAGAATCTTGCAAATTTCTTAAATTTTACGATTAATCGATTATTCGATTAAGATGCAATTAAAAAGTGACTTCTTTATTTGTTTTAAGTCTGGTATTTGTTTTTTATAATAGTTAACTTCTAAAGAATTATTTTTAAGAATCTTGCAAATTTCTTAAATTTTGCGATTAATCGATTATTCGATTAAGATGTAATTAAAAAGTGACTTCTTTATTTGTTTTAAGTCTAGTATTTGTTTTCTATTATAGTTAACTTCTAAAGAATTTTTTTAAGAATCTTGCAAATTTCTTAAATTTTCAATTAATCGATTATTCGATTAAGATGTAATTAAAAAGTGACTTCTTTATTTGTTTTAAGTCTAGTATTTGTTTTCTATAATAGTTAACTTCTAAGGAATTTTTTTAAGAATCTTGCAAATTTCTTACTTATTACGATTAATCGATTATTCGATTAAGATGTAATTAAAAAGTGACTTCTTTATTTGTTTTAAGTCTAGTATTTGTTTTCTATTATGGTTAACTTCTAAAGAATTTTTTTAAGAATCTTGCAAATTTCTTAAATTTTACGATTAATCGATTATTCGATTAAGATGTAATTAAAAAGTGACTTCTTTATTTGTTTTAAGTCTAGTATATGTTTTCTATTATAGTTAACTTCTAAAGAATTTTTTTTAAGAATCTTGCAAATTTCTTAAATTTTACGATTAATCGATTATTCGATTAAGATGTAATTAAAAAGTGACTTCTTTATTTGTTTTAAGGCTGGTATTTGTTTTTTATAATAGTTAACTTCTAAAGAATTATTTTTAAGAATCTTGCAAATTTCTTAAATTTTGCGATTAATCGATTAAGATGTAATTAAAAAGTGACTTCTTTATTTGTTTTAAGTCTAGTATTTGTTTTTTATAATAGTTAACTTCTAAAGAATTTTTTTTTAAGAATCTTGCAAATTTCTTAAATTTTACGATTAATCGATTATTCGATTAAGATGTAATTAAAAAGTGACTTCTTTATTTGTTTTAAGTCTAGTATTTGTTTTCTATTATAGTTAACTTCTAAAGAATTTTTTTTTAAGAATCTTGCAAATTTCTTAAATTTTACGATTAATCGATTAATCGATTAAGATGTATTTAAAAAGTGGCTTCTTTATTTGTTTTAAGTCTATTATTTGTTTTCTATAATAGTTAACTTCTAAAGAATTATTTTTAAGAATCTTGCAAATTTCTTAAATTTTCGATTAATCGATTATTCGATTAAAATGTAAACAAACTTTGGATTAAATATGCAACTATAAAACTAAAAAAAAAAAGATTTGGGTCAATTGGATTTTTTCATTTTCATTTTTATTTTTATATATTTTTACAATTAAACCAAAATTTTTTCAATAATCGAAAATTACAAAATCAAACAATAAAAAAGCCGAATAGAAATAAATTAATGATCTTGCCAAAAATAAACTTATTACTTGAAAAAACAAACACGAATAATCGATTACTTAATTAAATGAATTAAGCAAAATGTAATGTGCACCGAGTTCCGTTATTAAATTTTTCAAAAAATCGATAGTATAAAAAATCTCATCTCTTAAAGCCGCTTAAAAGTTGTCAATAGCCGCGAAACTAGGTAACCGAGTAATTACACATTTAATTAATAAAAAAAGTCAATTAAATTTTTCGGCTTAACTATTTAATAATCGAGTAATTATAAAATGTATATTCGAGTAAAAATTTAATTGAAAAACATCATGGATATATCAAAAAAGTATCAGTAAACCGAATCAACAATTTAGTAGAATAAAAGGCTTCATTGGTTATTTGAAAAATTAAATAATCGAGTAATTATAAAATGTATATTCGAGTAAAAATTTAACTGAAAAACATCATGGATATATCAAAAAAGTATCAGTAAACCGAATCAAAAATTTAGTAGAATAAAAGGCTTCATTGGTTATTTGAAAAATTAAATAATATTTAAAAAATAAAAAATAATCGAATAATTATTTTCTCGGTTTGGTGGAATAGCGTGTTTTTTTATATGCTTAAACGAATAAATAATTAAGTAAATTTAAAAATTTTTAAATGATGATGAGTTTCCGAATAATCGAATAATTTACGTTTTATTCGAATAGAATATTTTATTAAAATTTAATTTAGTTTTATTTTTTTTTTCCCTTAAAAATTTAAGCAAAATGAAGACAGATAAATTCAAAATCGACTAACCGAATATTTTGTTCATATGTTTAAAAGAACAAAAACAGCGCCACCAATTTTATGTTGTAGCACAGTGTAAATTGCATTATGTTCCTCTTTTTCTCTTAATACTTTTTTTCACTATAAGAAGGTGGCAATTGTTGGTGAATTAAATGATGATCATGTTTAACATCTTAAAGAACGCTAATGATACACATTTATGAAGGCTTAATAAGTGACGACCTGTCGACCTTTTTAGTATGATTAAATATTGAATTTTGAAAATTGAACGCTATTTAAACGAAAAAAGAAAGAGATAATACAAAGAAAAAGAACTGCTTTATAACTTTATAGATATTTTAAGTTATAAACAAGAATCTGTAGTCGTACTTGAATTTATTATTTCAATTAAATTTTTTTAGCTTTTACTTTGGCAGTAATTTGGGAATTCAATAAAATTACTATTCGTTTAATTTTCTTAGCGGAAGAATATAGAAAATTGTATGATTGTACCCGATTAAACGAAAAAAATATATTTTTCAATAGAGCTATTTATGGTGTTCTAATAATGATGATAAATTTGAACTTGTTGTTATATGGGACTTACCAAAAAGCCAAAAAGGTTTTGGGTTAAAATTGCAAGTGTCTTTCTGACCTTTCTCAAACCAAACTGCTCGAAAGAAACTGAATACAATATTAATTCTTCATGCACTGCCTTATTTAGACGATAGGGCATAGTGGCTTGGAACTTTTATTATACACCACAATATTTAAAGAATTATGCTTTATGTATTAAAAATATGGATGAAAAATTTTCACAAAAGGGTACTTTCAATGTTTTATCCTATCCCTGTTTTCACTATGATTCAGTAAAAAAAATTACAACATAAAAAATATAAACTGTGTTTTTTTTTATTTTAAAAATCTTAATTTTTGGGACACCCTATATAATCTGACTAGTCAAAGCACTGAATAATTGATTTTTGTCTCCTCTAAAACTATTAATGATTTAAATAGTATTATTATATGAATATTATTAAAAACTTTTTCTGATTATTCGAATAATTTTTTAATCGATTAATTATAGTTTTTTAAGACTTCGAAAAATCCAATCATTTTTTTATTATCGAATAATGAATTTAGTATTGAAATAATTTTGTGGTCAGAAAACGCAACATTAAAAACACATAAAATCGTTGATTATAAATTCAAGACCAATTTTTTATTCGAATATAAAAGTAATAAAATTTTGAAAAAAGGAAGTTAAATTATTTAACTCTAATCAATTGATTAATGAACAACTAAAATCGTTTCTTGCAGTATCGGAAATAAAAATTTTTAAACAATCGATTAATACAATATAAACATAATTATTCGATTTTTGCTATTAAATGGATATTCCCCTATAGAAAGAGAAATCAACTAAACTAATGAATTAATATACAAGTTCTATAAAAAATATTTATGGTCAAAATATATGGATTACTAAATAGTCTCTATTAAAAAATCTAGTCGAATAAATCGGGTAACAGTGAAATTTCCAAAATCAAAACTTTTATTCTATTTAATCAAAAAATTATTCGATTAATCGTATTAATAATAACCTTAACAAAACTAAAAACGTTCAAAAAAATGATTAACAACACTTTTAAATTCCATGAAATCGCTAAAATATTCGAATAAATCTATATGGAGTAATCGAATAATATCATTTAATGAGACCATAAGTTAAATAATATTTCGAATAAGTTCAGACCTTTAATAATCAATATGACCAATAATTTAAGCATTTAAAGTTTCTTCGACAAATTAGATGATCGAATAATCAGAAAACCGGTTAATGTGGAATAATACCAAAAACAAATTTTCAAATAATAAAAAAAATTTTTGTAATTGAAATTTTCGCAAAAATGTTTCTGGGCATTCCGTATTTACATGTAATTGGTGCAACAATCGGATAAAAATTTTTAGTGCAGTCGTGAAATCTTTAAACGTAATAATTGAAAGAACAATAATTTTTATAATCTATTTAATAATATGCTTTATACTTAGTTCAACACATTTTTTGTAGTCAGGAAAATGTATATAGTCAAATTTAATTAATCGAATAATCGGTTATTTATTTGAAAATTTAAATTCATAAAAACCAAAAAGTACTTTCAGTTAAAAGATCACGCGAATAATTAAAAACTTATTTTAAAACAACCGAAAGTGATGGAGATAAATATTATATAATATAAAATAATCGAATAATTATAATTTAAGATGTTTATTAGTGCGATATTTAGATAAAAGATAAAAGTACAGATTTTTTTTTAATAATCTATTAAAAGTTTTTTTATCGTAATTAAAAATGTGATATAATAAAATTTTATTCGGATAATTGGTTATTCGAATAATGTTTTCGAATAATTTGTGGTCTTATATAATTAAAAATTGTAATTTTATTTAATTCTTCCAATAATTTTTTAGCTGCAAATTTTTAAAATTTTAGCAATAGTGTAGTGCAAAATTCGAGTATATGCAATTCTTAAGAAAATTTTTTATTTAACATAAATTATATTTTTGGAGTATTCAGAAAATTTCACTTTAAATAAAGTAAAAATTAGCTTATGTTTAAAGTAAAATTAAATAATTGTTGTGAATAGTAAATCAACATTTTACAATTCTTTAACAGCTGTCAAATTAACATGTTAAGTGGATGTTAAGACCTTTATAACAGCCACATGTTCAATTTTAAGTATTTGGAAAATATTTTAATTTTTTATTTTACAAGCTCATTCGAATAACAAGCATAGTTTTAAACAAAATAAACATATTAAAAGCAATTAATTCTTACTAATGGCTAAATACAACTCTGCTAAAAAGGCTTTAAACTGTAATAAAAAATCGTTTAATAGTTAATTAGAGTGGTTTCAAAAGATTGAAGAACTTAAACAGAACTTGGTTAAGAAAACAAAGAAAAAATACTTTTAAGCTACAATAAGTTTTCGTTTGGAGTTCTGTCCATGAAGATATAATGCACATTAGAGTGCATTAGATAATTTTAAAGTTAAATACATTGAAACTAATGATATGTTGTGACGACATTTCTTCATTTATTAATTGTAACATTTTATTTATTTATTTTTGTTTTGATTCAAAAATATTCATTTTCAATAACACTTTTGTTAAAAATGAAAAGAACTAAATTAAGAGATAAAAGAGTTTTGTTAATTTAAGTTGATATCTGAGAAACCCTACACAACACAAAGAAACTGCAAATACTATAACAAAAAGCTTATTTAAATTAATATACGAAACTTTGATCAAAGATACATACGACCTGCAACGACAGACTTTTAAGTTTTTATTAAAAAAAGAATAAATAGTAACCCGATTCGATTCTTTTGCGAGTTAAGAGCTGTCAACCTGTGACCGACGATATAATAAAAGTCTCTCTGTCAGTTAATTTGTTTATTCGTGCGTCAATCACGGCTAAACGACAGAACCGATTTGAGTAAAATTTGAAAAACCGGTACATATTTGACCTTAAGGTAAAATAGGGTATTTATATTTAAATTATTTATAATAGAGGACCAGGGGGAGAAAAAGGGAAAAAAGGCATTTTTATCCATCTGAATCAATTTTAATAAATTCTCGGTTAATCGTTTTTAATGAAATTCGAACATAGATTAAACCTAGTTGAAGGAATTATGGAGAAAAAAGGGTATTTATGTCTAAATGTTTAAGTAAAGAGAAGAATATTCCGTTGTCACACTTATGTGTCCTGGTTCAAGCTGATTTGATGGATTACACTTGATAAGCGACTTCTCTTTTGAGTTTTTTTTTCAGATGGGAAAACCATTTTTTAAATTATTTATTAATCGATGAAGACTCTAATATTCAAATCAAGTTTGTTCTGTTTGCTATTTTAGTAAAGCAAATCATGACAAATTTATTATTTTTAATCGAATTAGTTTTTGATATTCTATAAACTAAAAAGTTCATAATTCGTATATAAATGTAGTTAATAAAAAACTTCATCAATATTTTTTAATAACTAAGAACAAGACTTATAACTAAAAAATAATTGATAACAAAAAATTAAAAAAAAATTTTTTTATTCGAATAATCGATTAATTTTTTTTAAATGAGAACACATTAAAAAGTCATTTTTAACATATACATTTATTCGAATAATCAAAAAGTCCATTAATGTTTTCAAATTATTGAAAACGTATTTTATAATTTAAAAATATATCAATTTTTAAAAAAAAGTTTCGAATAATCGAATAAACAGATGGTTAATAATTATCTTAAAGTGCAAATAAGATTCTTAGAACTTCTTATATTTGATTACTTTCAAATTTTTTAAAACGTATTTTATAATTATAACAATCTCTAATTTGGAAAAAATAATCGATTAATCGAATAAATGGACGGTTAATTATTATCTTTAAGTAAAAATTAGAAACTTAAAACTTTTCATATTTGATTAATTTATTCGTTTGCTGTTGCTTTCCATTAAGTAAATGATGAGAATTGTTGTTTCAATGTTATGGATATCCGAATAATCGAATAATCAAATTAACTGTTGGAGTGCTAAGAAATTAACTAATGACGGTAAATGTTACTTAAGGTTTACATTTAAAAAATTACATTTATAATTTGTACTTATGACCAAGCGATTAATCGAATAATCGATTACGTTTTGTGAAAAGAACCGATTAATTTTTAAAAATATATTATAATAATTTAAAAAAAAAATTGTGACCTGTGTTATTTAAGCTTAAAAAAAGCTTTTAAGTTAATTTGTTAAATTCAAAAATAACATGCTGTAGAGTACATTTTTTCTTGTTTAACTGGGCATCTGGTATTTGCTTTGATTTTTTTATATTTTTTAAGGTTCGAAAAACCATTTATCTACAAGTATTGTTTCGACTCGTTGTATCTAAGTGTTTTTTTTTTCTTTTGTTTTGGTGGTGTCCATTAAAATTGGCTTTATAAACATTTAAATTTCACTGACAGACACATAGAAAAATAGTTGTACTTGTTGGCTATTTAATGCAGAGTGATGAAGATGCTGAAAACACCAGACGTATTCAAATGATTTGTATTTTTGTTTTGAGGAGGAATCTTTGCCGAGTATATTATTTGTCTGTTTTTCTTTTATTTATATTTAATTTTATATATTTTTAATATTTCTTTTGTTTGTTTAAAAAGTAATCACAAATTTTTTGATGTTATAATTTGTAAGTTTCTCATTCGTGTATAAAGTGTCAGCGTTTCAACAAGCCAAATAGAAAAATAAATTGAATTTTTAAATAAAAAAGTAAAATTAAAAAAAAATTAAAATATTTTATTATTAAAATATTTGTTTCTGTACTTTAAAGTGTGTTGGCATTATTTTTAATACCGTTTAAAATCCTTTTTACAAGCGCTAGTTATTTAATTTTTTTTTGATTTGTGTTTAAAGTTGTTGATGAAATTTAGTATCTTTTAACAAGTGCAAAATCGTTTATGACCATCTGCATCATTTTATCTTGTGCGTGTCTTTCGTAATTACCATCATTAAATCTCTCAACGTTTAAAAACTTGTATGGGATTCTCACACAACTTGAAAAATAAAAAATAAAAAAAGGAATTAAAGACAAAATACGATAACTGGCATTGTAGTCTTGTAGTGTTTGTGGTCAACTCAGTTCATTTTAAGTTGTAACGTTTAAGAGTATTTATTGGTAATTTGTTGTGACTTCAAAAAGGATAAGCGCATTGGCTAGAAACTTAAAAAAAAATTAAAAACCCTCATATCTAAAAGATAACGGCTAAATTTTTTGAAATTATTTATTAACAAATTTATCTATTATTTGGTATACCATTAAGCTGATTAAGCGATTAAATAATGATTAAAGCTTTTTTGATTTGTAATTAAAAATTTAAAATCAAAGATAACATAAATATTTACAAAGAAATATTAAAAACAAAATTTTTTTATATTTAATTTTTTGTTGCAATGACAAAATTTAAAGTCTTTAGTTACCCACTGATTATGGCTTAACTAGTAATTAGTACTTTATTTGCCATTAATTAACACCTTTAATCCCATTGATTATTATTTAGTTATTCCAGAGTTGATACTTAATTATTATTTACATTTCTTTTCTTGACTGACAGTAACGCCATACGACACTTGTTTAGATTGATTTTATTATTTTATCAATCAGATAATTAATCATCTTTAAATTTTTAAAAGTAACTCCTAAGCAACCCTGAGATAACACTGTTAAGCAAAAAATTATTATTTCTTTTTCTTCTTCTTAAAGAAAAAGAGGACCAACGCTTTAAATAAACATTTCTTTAAAATTTTTTTTATCACTCAAATGCAGATTTTTTGTGGGGCGTGGCAAAAGCCAACAATAACTTGGAAACGGTTTTTCAGATTTAGATAAATAAAACACCAGATAAATGGGGATGAAATTATTTTCAAGTTATACGACCACAATTTTTTACCCAGAATAATCCAGAAATGAATGGCCAAAAAATGTGCAAAGTTAAGAAATTTTTAATTTAAAGTTAAGTGGTTAAATTTTGTTGTTATTGTAACAGCTGTTGGGATGTTGAGAGTTTTTCCCTGAGGTAAAAACTTTGAGTCGGTACAGCTATTGCTGAGTTGACAACCTTTAGCCTCAGACTCAGGACGTTGCAGAGCGATGATCCAGTTATCGCTTAAACGTAAAATTAAATTGGATTTGTTGCTATTGTTGCAACAGCTCAGCTGCTATCGAAAGTTTTTACCCTAAAAGATTTAAAAAGAACTGAATTATGTGCGTATGTGTTATCAGGTGGAGGTAAAGAGATTGCGCAACTTTAATTGGTCCTTTAGGGCGTAAATTTATGGGCCTTTTGGGACAATTAAATAAATGCACTATGTCCTGAGGGCTATAAAGTGCCAGGAACTGTTCATTCACGGTAGCAGTTGAGGATACTGCAACAACCGGCTCTTAATTTTGCTAGAACTGATTTTGTTGCCTAGGCAAAAGCTTTTAATTTTCTCAAATCGTGGGGCATTTTCGCTTAGGACTTTATTACATCTACACTCATTTATGGCTTCTGAAAACCGCCTGCTGATGTAATAATTTTTGGGTGTCTGTAATGGTCATCCGGTTAATTTAAGATAGAATAATATCCTGGATAACATTGTGATAACGCCTGAAGTCTTGCTGAATGTGCCGAGGAAGGGGATCTCGAGTTATCACCTCGTGGTTAGAGTGACTGAGCAGGTGACAAGCCACTAGGAATTGCTTGGTCAGTAGTTTATTATGTTGTCAGACCGGAAGCATCCTAGTGTTCTCATGGAGATGATCTATTTTTATAACACATCCTGTAGAGATTTTGAGTGCATTATTTTGCGCAGTTTATAAAACTCTTCATTTAGTTTCACCAAGGAACGAGGTCCAACTCGAAGCAGCATAAGAAAGAAGGGAGCAACCAATTGCTTTGCACGTTGTCAATATTTCCCAGGAGGTGTCAGCGAGTGCTTTTAGGATTTTGTTCCGAGTTTTCACTTTGTGGTGCATGTAAGTGACGTGCGTTGAAAAGCGATGGAAGCTGTCGAAGACTACGCATAAAGTTTTTGGGTTCTGTATCATAGGGATATGACGGCCTTCGACGGAAATATCTAATTCCATCTTTACTTCTTTAGTCCACGAAGTGAAAAGAGATACTGATGACTGGATTGGAAATGATAGCTGAAGTCTTCGAACCCAAAAAAAATTCTGAGGTGGTGGTCAAGTATTATAAGATTCTGGCACTTATGTCGTCAGTAAAATTTGTTGTGGGGTTTGCTTTTAACAAATCTCCATATATGTTAATATCCATCAATATTAGATCACCAATTATAGTTATTCCAGAGTTGTGTCATAGTTTATTAACTTTGTTGCGCTCAGGATGGCACCCGAAACAGATTGTCTGCTAGTTAATTCAAGAAACTTAAGCTCCTTCACTACAGTTTTCTGATCGCTACGGTCTTACCTCCTTCGTTTCTGTTTCAACTTAAGTTTACCCCATTAAAACTTGATAAGATTTGCCTGCACCTTTTCCTTCCTTAATGTGGCATGGATGGCCTTCTTATCCAGCCACCATCTTTATCGGTTAATGCGATCTTGATAATTTACTTGTCTTCTGTCTCCCCCTGTGTGCCTTTGCAAGGTTTTTTTGACTTCAGTTGCATAAATAAATGAATCCACCTAAAAGTATAAGCTGGAGGACAACTGGTTACTAAAGTCCCCAATGAAAGCGACCAATTTCTTTCCTGGCCACGCTCCAATACAGATGATGTTTAACTATGGCTTTAAATGTTATTTAAAAAGTTTTTTTATCTCTTTTCCTGCTTTATTTTTCCAGCTTTCTTAGCAGGAACATTAACTTCCCGTAGTCCATTTCCGATTCGAAATACATTTTTTAAGTTTTAAAAGAAGCTTTCAAGTGCCTCGATTTTTTTTTGAAACGTTGTAAAAGATATTTCACTCCATCTGATTTCTTACCATTTATAACACCTACATATGGCTAAAAATAGAATACAACTCTTATGTATCAGTCGGTTCGTCAAAGTCTATTTTGGAGTTACACGACCTCAACAGGAGAGGTCGAAGAGGCTTACTGATGCCAGTAGGGTACCCAACTCTATTGACACACTCGAAAATCGACGTAAGGTGGGTTGTGGTCCGCTTTTTTATCGACACTACAGTGGAATGTGCTCTAATGAGATTAGGAAACTCGTTCCTTAAATCCGCATGGTTTTTCACATATCACGCTTTTCATTAAAACCAAACAAATTTGCGGTCAATTGGCCAGTGAATCGTACTATGCATTACAAAGAGAATTTGCATTTTTGCCGAACAGTTTGTATGTGAAATCATCTTCAGGCAGGGGTCTTTGCTATCGGTTTCAACTCGAATGTCCCCAAACATTTCTCTCTCTATCCTCCTTCCCCTGTAAAAATCTTAAAAACTCAAGAAGTCTTTTTAAACACAAATGACTTCTAAATGGTTTGCATTTTACTAATTTGATATAAAAAACAAACGCTACTTCCCCTTTTTTAAAGTTGCATCACAATAATAAAATAACTCGTTTAGCTGCACTTTTGTAGTGCTACACGCATGATGAAAAATTGCTTCAATTAAATAAATTGTTACCATTCGGAGTAATAAAAAAATTAAAGGTGTGAAGTCTACTTAAACTTTTGTTAATAATTAATAGCTCCAACTTAAATTCTAAATTAAGAAAGTGATCTTGAGAATCAAAAGTATGTTTTCCGGTTGCATGTCATGCCAAAACAAAATAACAAACTTGTTAGCACAAGAATGTCTACAACTGCTGAAGCAGCAAACTAAACACATTTAGTGTCACTTTTAATTATATTCAAAGTTTGCAGAGGCAATAAAAAATTGTTCAAATGAGATTTTCTGTTAAAGAAATTTTATGAACTGAATGCAAGTTTATGTCTTATGTGTTTTGCGAATTTTTTAATTTATAACTTTTAGTTATAAATCAAATTTTATGTTTTTGTTTATAGATAAAATAACTAAAAGATTTTTTGGATGTTTTAATATTTGATTTAATTATCTGTGAAATTTTAAAATAGACAGATATAAGTTTTTAAGCATAAAAATTGACCGAATTTATGTCCGATGTTATTATCTTAAAATTCTACAGTTTTATACTTTTAATCTTAACGATTTAAAATTATTTATGTGAGAAAAAATATTTACAATAGAAAAAGTTATTGAGTAGAGTGAATAAAAAGGTAGTCATGCCGATGAAGTCAAGGGCAGTGTTAGTTAGACTTAAGACAGAAAAAAGGTTACTAATTTGCTTAAATTATTAGAAGTCAGTCACGTTTAAAACACGAACATGGATAATCTTTATAAGGCATTGTTGACAACAAAACCTAAAACTGACAGTAGAAAGTAAAAGGGTTTTTTTTATTGTTGGAAATTTTGCAACGAAAACAAGTAACAATATGTCTAGTGAATTGTTAAATGCAGTTTTAAAATCACATATTTCACAAAATAATTAATTAAATACTTTTTCAGTATTTTTATCTTTTTTATCTCTCGCTATATATTACAAATGTTCACATGTATGTCTTGTCAGTCACCTGAATTGTTTTTAAATTTTATAAACTGTTCAAATTATTATTTAACAATTGTTTTTTTATTTGTTTTTGTTTTAATAAAACTATGAATTTTTTTAATTTTATTTCATTAAATAAATTTGTTTTCTTAAAAAACTGCTTTTTTCCCGGGATTGCGATTATTTTTTCCCGTTTCCCGGGAAATAAAAAATTCTGGGAAACCCCAAACCCTTTACCTCCTAGATAAAGAAGTATTAGCGGAAGTATCTTAAGGTGGCACCAGGCAACGAAGCCGATCGGCTCATAGTCGACTAATAGCCGCTGGCGAAATATATATTTAAGTCAGTGAGCCGCCGCCGAGGTAGTCGGCTAACATCGGCTAAAAATATTAGCCGACTGTGTCAGCTTAGCCTCTCAAATAAAGAGTTACTGTATTTTTTATTCTCAGAAATAAAACAAAAATAAAAATCCGAGAAAAACAAATACTTTTACCAGAAAAAAAAAAATAAAAATACATAAAAATTTATAAAACAAAAAAATAAATAATTGAATAAATAAATAAAATAAATAAACAAAAATTTTTAAAAGCAAACGGTCTTAGGAAAATATAGTTGAATACGATCAAAACGATGTGCTTGACTTGGCTCTCGGATATTTTTTTGTAGTTGTTATATTCTTTGTAAGAATCAAAAAAAAAATTACTACAACTTCCTGTTCATGATTCTTATAGGAACAAATTGTCCTTAATAAATGAAATAAAAAATATATTTTGAATTTTATTTTACCAGTTACCGGCTTAGTTGACTTTGAGCCGCCACTGAACTGATATTAACTAAGCCACCGCCGCTAAAAATTTGTCGAATTTTGGCCGCCGCCGAAAATCATTAGCTTAGCTAAAGCTGGTGGCAGCAATGTATGTGAGATTAAGAAGTATCTGGAAGATACTTAGATATTTAAAATACTGTTAGGTAACAAAATATCTTTTTATACAATAACTCTCATACGTAGAAATATTAGCGAAAGTAGTTAAATGAAATGAAATTGAATTCACCAGATTTAAAATTATCTTAGAGATACTTCAATTACTTAAAGCACTGTTAAACAATAAAATATTTTTAACACAAAATAATATCTATTAAGGCCGGGGCACATAGAGTCCGTCATACGTTAAACTTTAACAAATTCAACTGACAAGTCAGTTAAAATTCATGTTTTCTCATAAGCCTTGGCACAATCGATACCTGTCCGTCAACGCAAAGTACGAAATTTGGTCAACTTTTAACTTTTGACGTATGTTGAATACTTTGACAACTATCAACTGCTTCTTCTTTTCTGTTTTCTTTTAACTTTTGCTGTGTTTCAATTGTGTTTTGTGATTTTAATAAAACAATTTTGGTAGCAAACAATAAAATACAAATTTAATTAAATTAACAAGTGAATAAAAATGGAGAGCAAACTTTGATTTAAAATCCGTCATCAAAGTATTTATTGTGCCAACCTCATCCGTCGTTACTTTGACTTTAGTTGAATTTGTCAAAGTACAACGTATGACAGATTCTATGTGCCCCGGCCTTAAGACATAAAAATATCTGGGAAAAAAGCCTAAAGTGACAGTACTGTATAAAACATGAAGAATTCGACAGATTTGAAATTATCTGGGAGATAAAAGGTTATTTAAAACAATAGTAGATAATGAAGTATCCATATTCATTAAAATCACGGCTTCTATGAAAACAGCCTTAAATTTTTAATTTCATGTTCAGGTTTTGCGAACATTTTTTAACACACTCTGTGTAAATTCTAAATGTGAGCCTATGAAAAGCTAAATTCATATACTCACGTCAAAAGAGGAGCACACTTTACTTAAAATTTTTGTACTTACTTCTATAGCGAACATCAGAGTATTTAAACAAAAAGTATTTGGCTGTTAAGGCTAAGGCCGCGAAAGTAAAAATCATGTGACTAATAGGTCGTCGTTTAATTTGAAAATTTAGTTTTTCTGAGCCTAAAATCGCATTTTTATAAATTTAATTTTTTTTATTAAAATTCATTTTTATACATTTTTTAAAAAATTACAGGATTTCTTTATTCAAGCTCTAGATTGCTTGTTTTAAGAATAGTTAGGCTTTAAAGTTTTTATTTTAAGAATTCCTTTTTTTTTTTGACTAAAATCAAATTTTCACAAATTTAAAATTTTTTATTATAAAAATGCATTTTTATATATTTTAAAGATGATCACAATTTGCTTTTATTAAAGCTCTAAGAATCTTATTTTAAGAATAAATAAAGTATTTAAGTTTTTAGTATAAAAATTATTTTGTTTTTAGGTGATCACAGTTTTCTTTATTGAAGCTCTAGACAGATTAATTTACGAATAAATCAAGCTTTATAGTTTTTAGTTTAAAATTTATTTTTTTGGGATTAAAATTTAAAATTTATAAAATTCTAATTTTTTATTATAAAACTGCGTTTTTATACGTTTTATAGATGATCTTACATTTTCTTTATTTAAGCTCTATGTTGATAAGTTTTGGAATAATTCAAGTTTTATAGTTTTTAATTTAAAATAAATTTTTTTAAAGATCAAATTTTCAAAAATTTTTAATATTTTCTTTTTTAAATTAATGTTCATACGTTTTAGAGATGATCGCAGATTTTCTTTATTTTAGCTTCAAGATGCTTGATTTAAAAATAAATCAAGTTTTTAGTATTCAAATTAATTTTTTAGGAATAAAAATTATTTTTTTTTTGAGATCAAAATCGAATTTTTATAAATTTATGTTTTTTTATTATAAAAATGCATTTTTATATGTTTTGAAGATTATCGCAATTTTTTTTATTATAGTTCAGCGATGCTTAGCTTAAGAATAAATAAAGTTTTTAAGTTTTTTTTCCTATTTTTTGCCTTGAAATCGAAAAATTATAAATTTAAAAATTTGTTTTAAATAAATTCATTTTCATACATTTTATAAGTGATCGCAAATTTTTTTCTTTAGGCTTTAGAATGCTTAGTTTACGAATAAATCAAGTTTCGAAGTTTTTCGCATTAAATAATTTGTTTTTGGCTTAAATTCGAACTTTCAAAAATTCTTATATTTTTATTTTAAAAATGCCTTTTTATACTTTTTATAGATGACAACAGATGTTTCTTTATTTACATTAGTTTACAAACAAATTAAGTTTGATAGTTTTTACCATCAAAATTTATTTTTTTTTTGGACTTACAAGTAAATAAAAAGTAAATAGAATAAATCAATTTTTAATTTTTTTAAATAAAAATATATTTTCATACAATCGCAGATTTTTTTTATTTAAACATTAAGAATGCTTAGTTTAAGAACAAATCAAGTTTTAAAATATTTGCTATACAAATTTATTTAATTTGGAATTAAAGTCAAATTTGTATAAATTTAATATTTTTTATTATAAAAATGCACTTTAATCCATTTTATATACTTCAAACATTAATTACACATTACAGGAGAATATCTAAGAACGTTTTGTTTTTTTCCTATTTTTGCACTCATAAATAAGTCGATTTTTAAATTTATTTTATCTTAATTATTTTTAATGTTTTTCCTCTCATTTTTTAGCTTTAAAAACTTTAGGTAGACGTCATAGGTTAATGCCATAATTTATCATTTTAATTTCGTTCAACAATATTGTTTAATCTCTCTCAGCGGCATAAAAATGTTTTTCAACATAAATATTAATGAAATTATAAATACATTTTTTCAGATACAATTAAACAATAAAAAAAAATATTTTTGAGAGTATTAAAATATTAAAAGTACCCTACAAGAAAGTATTAAATTTCTACACGAAATAATTGTTTTTTTAACGTATTTTTTTAAAGGCGCCTACAAATTTTTAACGAACACCCATATTTAACGACAGCTAGTTTTGCACGTAAGAAGGTTTTTCAGACGAAACTATTTTGTTTGAAAGGACATGGTTTTATCGAAATTTGTATAGATAAAAAAATAGAATCAAAGAAAAATTTTTGGAAACATTTTGTTAATCTCCGCAAATATCGAATTATGGTAAAAGTGGTCCAATTTGAGGAAAGTAAAAATATTAAATATGCAATAAAATTTTTATATATTAAGCAAATCAAATAAAATTTTGTGTTGGCCAACTAAAATCAAATAGCAAAAATTCTGTAATTCCCACGATTCCCAAAATAAGCACCAAAAATCCGAAAATTGTTTTGCTCATAAAGTCCATATATGTGGACTAGGGCTTATGCAATACTTTTAGTAACAAGAAGAACAAGTGAAGAACATAAAGGGTAAAGTAAAAATGTTGATGTGAAATAAGGCAAATTGAAGGACCTCTATCTTTTACAAGGTTGATCAATTTTATTTCTTTATAAAGTAAAAAAATTTTTATTTTTCCCTGTAAATTTTTACCCAATCAGTATTTGAGTTGTGGATATTATAAATGAATTAAAATTTACTTTTTTCGGTTTCAGGTTCATTTATTAATTTAATTTCTAAAAATTTTTAGAAAGAAAAATTATTTCCAAATGTATGGGACGTTTTCCAAGGACACCAAGAAAAATTAGACGCCAGCAGAAAAAATGGACCGCTGTATCCTTTTTCAGCATTCTTTTACTATTCTATTTACTTAGGTTGTGTATATTGTAAACATCATCCATTTAACCAACTAATTAATATTAATTTGTTTGGACGAAGTTCACACACAACCTAAAGCATTTCTTTGTTGTTCTTTTTTTCTAAAAATTTTTAAAAATTAAATTAATAAATAAACCTTAAGCCGAAAAAATAAATTTTACTTCGTTTATTTAATTCTTTAGAAAATTTTTTTCCTTTTTAATTCAGAGAATTTATTAGAATATTTTTAATTTTGCTCGCAAATTATGATAAATTAAAAAAATAAAAAAATAAATATTTTGAAGAAGCTGGACCAGGATATCGAAAATTGAAAATCTTAATTTTAAAATGGTTATGACTCAATTATTTTAAAACATAAACACCTGCACTTTTTGGCATCATATTGTCGGTATTGACTAGGCCTTTAAGACCATGTGTAATTAAAAAACAATTAGACAAAAAATTGAGAAATGCCAAACATTAACAAATATGCAGTTGCGTGGTATCCAAAATTTGAGACCACATAGCTCCATCCCTGGAAAGTGTTTGGTATCCAACTTCAAAACTTAAGCTCATGCTCGTGTAAGATCTTGGGTCAATCGGGCTAGATGTTTAAAAATGGTTATGTTATTTCCAAAATATTTTTATTTTGTCCCACTGTGCTTTGCTAAAATAAAAGTGGCTGAAATTTAAAATTTGTCTTTTAAACAGACATGCTAAAACTTGTCATTGTATATATGGATAGATCTCCAGTTAAAAGATGTATATGAGATGAAAACATCTAAGAAACCCCTATTGGTTTCACATGTAAAGTCCGTTTCCGTATCTTAAACATCTTAAAAAATTTCTTGTCTATTCTCATGAGAGAAGTCATCAGTTCATCTGATTATTTAAAATAAAAAGCTACTCGTCGTACTATTCACTAGACTTGTGAATATAGTGCAATTTAGTGATCGCTCGTTTTAGTTTAAAGCCTGAAAATGAACTGGTTCAAAATTTAGTTCAAAGGCTCTCTTTAGTTCAAAATCTCTTTTAGTTCAAATGTTTTGTTAACGCATTGTTCGTACTTTCAACTTTTAGTTCAAACACTTTTTTAAGTTCTAAAGCTCTCTTAGTTCAAATGTTCTTTCCAAAATGTGAAGGCAACAACGCTGTAGCATTGTCATAATGATTGTTAAATAAAATGTGTGGCAGCACTAATTTCATGTCGGAAATAGTCAACAAGGAACCAAACACATGGATTCTTGTTCATCTTGTGTGGTAGTTCATATACAAAGTATAGTTCAAAAATGAGATAGGTGTACTTACAAGTATGAACTAGTTCACTTAGTTTAATCAATGAAATCGTTTAAATGAACTAGTTCGTTTATGAACTACACAAGTCTACCATTCACTATAAAATGGTATAATATCGAGTACGATTATGTAAAAATTAATACGACTAAATGAGTTTAAAAGCCGATCTGGTACATTATACACACTGGCCTGCAGGCTTAATCTCTTTTTTATTCATTTTTAAAAGATAAAAAAGGCGATGGAAAACACGCGGACTTTACAGCACTCTTTGAAGAATATTAGTCTCTAATTACTAGAGTCCTCTTGGCGAGCTTCTTTAAAAACCAAACCTATGAGAACTAAAGCCGCACCCATAAAGTTTTTGCTATAAATAATTTTTTTGTTAAATGTAGAGGTCATGTAATGCCGGCTTTATTTTTCTACGAAGAGTTTGGTTGTAACCTGAACGAAATTCTTGAACTTTGATGTATTTTTTTTTTGCTGGTTGAACAATAAGTTTGTAGTTAATTTAAAACCGATCAGCAAGTTCTTAAATGTTTGCAGTGATACCAGCAATAAATTGAGAATTCGAAAAGAAACTTCTTAACGTGCTGTCATCGTTTTAAGATCCAGTTTCCTTATGAACAGCTTCTACTTCATCATTGAAATGCTTAGAAATCTGAGTCAATTACTGCAGAGTTTTGTTTATATGACTTTGCTGCATTATTTTGAATAAAAAAAGATTTTTTATGATGCGCTACTCTTAAGTAAAAATTTTTTACAATACGGCAACATTTCATTCTTTGATATTTTACACTTGAAAAACGTACTTTTTGCCAGCAAAATTTGTCCCCCTAATAACTATTCGGTTAAAATGATTTTTTGACGCTTTCGTTTTGAAAGTAACAACTTATCGAGAATATTGCCTTCTTTAGTGTACAGGATCCACAACAAATGATTTAAATTATTAACACAATTTTAACACGCGCCATTTCGCATAAGTCAAGCAACAACTAAAGAAAAAACATTAAAGAAAATTTATAAACAAATGAATATTTGTGTTTTAAACTGTAGCATTAAAATAATAAAAAATGTAAATATAAAAAAATATTATTTATTTAATTTCGCCCAAATTTAATTTGTTTTTTAATTGGATTTCTTAAACAAAATTAGATTTCTTTACTCGTTAATATTTAATATTTTATTTAAACTAAACAAAATTTTTGTTGAAAAGGTTTTTTTTAATTTACATGAATTGCTATTTTTTTTATTAAAATATTTGATAAATTCTTTTGAGAATTGTTAAAATGCTTGTAGGTTCAATGATCATTTTTCAAAAAAAAAACTTTAATTCATTTTTTGTCTTTTTTTAATTTTTTTTATTTAATATTTGTAAGTAAAATTAAATATAAAAATTCCTTTGCAAAGAAATGTGTTTTTTATACCAGAACACCTTTTAAAGTTCAAAATATTTTTGTTATTTTTGGATTAAAGCCAAATTGGTCTAGTTTTTGCCGCCTGCCGATTAAAGATTTTAAATTGCAAATCCATCAATTGTATGGTGTTTTGTAAATGCCAAAGTAACAAAAGAAAATATGAAATTGTATTGAAAATATTTTCTTGGAAAACAGCCTTTGAAATTATAATTGATAAATTTATTAAATTTAAATTAAACAAGCAAGAGTGCTATATTCGGTAATACTAAATCTTTTATACCTTTTGCCATCCATGTATGCAAATCTAGTTTAGTGAAGTAACTACAATAAAACAAAAAACGTTTTTTTTTTGAGGTGACAGAGAATTAAAAAATTAAAAAAAAATTACAAAAAAATGTCATCGGCTCTTAATGGGTTAAGAATTTTGAACAAAATTTAGTATTTTCTGAAAGACCTCTACAAAAGATTTTTAATAATACCCATATTAATATCTTTTAATTTTTTTTATTTTCCTATGAAAAGTTCAGAGGCCCATAACTCGGAAAATATGGGCAAGTGCCAGTTTTTTCACTTGATGTTTTTTTCTTATTTCTTAATTCCCTGTCGCTCCATATATCTTGTTTTTGATTGAATTTATTTCATTGTTTCAAATGATATGGAAGAATTGCAGGCAGGCTTGGTGTTTTGCCCGCTGCTTGAAGGACATTGACCGATCTTGCTGATTTTCAATATCAAATTGTTCGAAACTATGTCTGATCGATTGGCGCATTTAAATTTTCTCTAAATTTTCGCTAATTCAAACAATCGCCAAGAAGACTTATTCAGGGAGAGTTCGGCAGTTATTCGAGAATTATTCGTTGGTACTCACATTCGATTACTCTGGTACTTTTCGCTATTGACTGTGACTAATCCTTGATTTCCTAGGCCAAATAAAAACAAATCAAATGAGAATTATTATAATGAAACTAATCAAGAAATACACGTTTCTGAGTTTGATTGCATTAAAAATCTAAAAAAAATACTTATAGTTTTTTTTTTCGCAGGATGTAAAAAAAGGTTCAAAACTAAATTAAGGTACTTTTTTCTATCCCGTCATTGTTTTAAATAATAAACATAGAAGTGAAATTTATATGGTACTTTTTTATTCTCTAGAACTAATACAACTCCAGCAGTACTAATTCGGTTAAGAAAATTATTTTAGTAAAATTTGGAGGGGATATTTGTGGCAGGCGCCTTATGACGAAGTTTTATTCTTTTTTCAATAAAGGGATAATAAGGGGAAAAAGGTATAAAATCGGTTAGCAAAACAGATAAGAGCAAAACATAAAATTACGGGTGCTTTTTGATATTAGTTTAAGGCTAAAACGGGAAAAATTGGTATTTTGGTACTGTTTGACTGCTTTCTAAATTAAACTCTTGTGTTTTTTAGTCCAAAGTTAAGCTGAACATGCAAGTGCTTAAACATTTGTTTTTAAAATATGTTGCACTAAAAATCTCATACCTTTTTGTTAAATATAAACTGAATTTGGAAAAATATATTCGCTTCTTAAAACAAAACGAAAAAAGTACCAAAATTAATTTTACGGAAATCTATTGCAATTTTTTGAAATTATAAGCTTAGGTTCCTTAGGTAACATTTATTTAAACTGATAATTTTAATTTTTAATAAAAAAACGAACGTGTGCTCAATGGAAATTTTTGGTTAAACTTTGGTACCTTTTCGATCATAGTCGTTATTAGGCATATAACAAAAAAAAAAAAAAGATTTTGCTCATATTTATTCATAGCTGCTTGAAATGTATATACGACTATTTAAAATATAATACCTTTAAAGTGTAAAAAGGGCTCAAAAATAATTTGGTACTTTTTTTTTTGTAATTTGTTTTTTTTTTTAAATTTGGCAGCACCCAAAAAATGGTAGTGATACCTTCAGAATTATTTAGTTATTAAAAAAAAAGCTTTGAAACTAGACTCAAATGATACTGATCGCAAAGGAAGTCATGCAGGGAATAAATTGGTACTTTTTATTTTGTTTAGTGTTACTTCTTGGTTTAATATTCAATCTCAACGCAAGAGCTATAATGAGATTCTGTATTAAGATATAAATAATTAAAGGGATGAAATAGAACAGTTTCTTTTTTAATGATAATTTTTGAGTTTTATTTATTAAACATCAAAGGTGATCACAAGCAACGTGGCCAAAAACAGGGGCCACAAAATTTTTTTAATTTTTTCCACATTTCGAATTTTTGTTTCAATGATTTGCTGATCCTGTATCACAGGCGATCAACTCGTCTGGAAAATTTATATGAAAATAAATTAAAAAACTCAATGCTTTTCATACAAATTTATCAGACGAGTTGAGCGCCTGTAATACAGAAACAGCACATGAGATAAGATTTGGTCATGATTCCTCCAGTCACAAAGAATGCTACAAAGAATTATTTTTTCTTTTAGAGAATCTTACTGCTAAAATTTATTATTTCAGCTCAAGTCTTTGTAAATAAATTACTTCATTTAGTTTATTATTATTTCAGCAATAAACTCACTTTTTCTTTTTCATGAAAACCTTTCAAAAAATTATAAATTATTTCATTTGCCTTTAAGTTATTTGTGAAATAATAAAAAAAAAATTTCATACGAATTTGAATGATTAAGTTATTAAACTTAAATCAATCTTATTACTACCGTATATAAAGTCATAAGTTATCTGTATTAAAATGAAAACTAAAAAGTTAAGGAGACGAAATGTGTTTTTGTGTGTGTTTGTATGTTTGTTGTTGTATTAAAAATTATTTTAAAAATAAATATTTAAAATTACGAAAGTTTATTGCAAAAAGCATGTTTTCAAACGCTCTTTTTTAATAAAAATTATTAAAAAAAAGAATGTTTTTTAAACAGCCGCTTTGTTCCCTCAAAACATTATTTTTCCAGAAATTAATTTTTTCCTAAAAGTTACAATTGTTGTTTCAAAAAACATTTTTTCCACAAAAAGTAGCTTTTTCTTCAAAAATAATTTTTATCACTAAAAATACACTTTTGTCCAAAATTTTACCTTTTCCACAATAACTCGATTTTGTTACAAAAAATGACTGCTAAAAAGAAAAAGTAAAATTTTGCCAAATTTTACCTAAAAATTTAGAATGTAGTTAAATAATTTGTTACCTTAAATATTTCTTGAACATTTTTTTTAAATTTTGTCATACTTTTAGTTTCTTCTTTTTTTTGCTGTTTTAAGTACCTTAAACTTTTAGTTTCTTTGTTTTTTGCAATTTTGTATTCGAGCTTAAATTTAGTTTTACTTTTTATTCTATATTATTATTTTTCCTAATTATGTTTTTCCAAGCTGATTTTTGTCGGTGTAATTTGCGTGTTTATTTGTTTATATAAATTAGGCGTTTTTTATTTTTCGCTTTTTTTAAGATTATAGCGATTTATTCATTTCGGATTTCATTTTCATATTTCTAACTTTTTAAGATCTAATTATTCTTTTCAAGAATATCTTTTTAGCTTCTAGTTATTCCTATGATGCTAGCGATTTTTCCTTTTCTTATTAGAAATAAACAAAGAAACGAAAATTAAGATAAAATTTAATTTTATTTCTTTTGCTGATTTTTCTCTATTAAAGATATTTTTTTATTTCTTAGGTGAATTATGGGATAAGCGTACTTGCACTTTGCTCAGGTTTTTGTAATTGGGCCAGTATTCTGGTCATTATTTCTGCTAATTTTTGAAAGTAGAAATATAAATTTTTGTCCTCAAAAAAGTATTTTTATTAATTTGACTATTTTACACCTTTATGAAATTTTTTAAATTTCTTTTTTTTCACTGGAGTTCTACTCCAAGCCATCAATTACGTTTTGGAGTTATTTTTTTAGTCACAATTATTAAAAAACCCAAAAACAGAAATCTCAAAATATCGAATATTCCCAGATTTTTAATAATCAATCTCGACTCGATCCCCACATGAAACTGAATTTTGCTACACTAAAAATCACTGCAAACTAATCTTACAACAACAACTCAGTGTGTTATTGACATAAAATGGAAAAAAAAAAAATTCGGCTTTTCCTTTAAATCTATTCGGAAAATCAGAAAATCTAGGAAAATATTTCTAAGATAAAAAAAGTTAAATTTAAACAAAACTTCAATTTTTAAAGAATCTAGTGACGGCTTTGGGATTTAAATACCTTAATACTGTTCCAAGAGTTAATATTAAAAAAAAAAAAAATTATTGAAAAAAATCAGCGAAATAAATAAAAAATTAAAGAAAAGTGGAATTAAATTTTTTAAAATTGAATTTTGCTAAGACTTTCTTTTTTAGAAAAAAAAACATTTGTTTAATTGCAAGTCTGCTCTGTAACTTGACTAGCAAAATTTAGCAACGATAGAGTAAAACTGAAATTTTCAAAATTATTCTACCAAATGTAAAAAAGGTAAATGAACGCTTTACTAGCAAAAAATAGCAAAGAAAATTGTTGTGGCTTTGGAAATTATTTGTAAGACAGATCAATAAATAGTAAAATTTTTAAAGTAAATGTATTAGAGTGAAAAAATATATAAAAGAATTGACCACTATAAGCCAGAAAACTGATGCCAAAATTGAAAATAATGCTCTAAGTATCCAAATAGCAGAAATGTGAACATACTATTCACCACAAAAAGTGAAAAAGCGGTATTTAAGTTGGTCATTCCGTTTATTATTTCTACAATATTCATTTCCGTCCGTGTTAGTGTTGAAATCATCTTTGCCAAGGCAGTAGATGAGCTAGTGGAAATTTAAATACGCCAGACATTGTTTCGAAAATTTTGCTATTGAAAACCTGCCAGATCGATCCCCCTTCGAGGCAGCGGGCAGACACCACGCCTGCCTCTAGTTTTTTCTTATCATTTGGAACAAATATTGTGCACCATGATTTTTTTGAATATAAATATGGGTTTCATTTTAAAGCTTTAAAAAAAAACTGTCAGGATGGTTAATGGTTAACCCATTAAGAGCCGATAACATTTTTTATTTGTTAAATTATTATATAAAAATAATTTTAATGTAAAATGATATATAGAATTTAATTCTTTTTTTCTTAATTTTTAATTCTGTGTCACCACAATATTTGGATTTACTTGTTAAATACCAATATGTCTTTAACATTCTGTTTATCCCCGAATATTAACCCACATGTATGTTGTATTTTACTCTAATGACACATCATGTATTTTCTTTTTCTTTCTAAATTTTGTAATTCTTGTCTTAAGTCAAGTGTAACTGTATTCAATACTTAACACATACAACTTTAACCCACCCCCCAAAAACTATTGAAAAAGATTTTCAAAGATCTTTAAAATGCAAATGTCAGCCACTTAAAAATTCAATATTGAACTAGTTATCGAATAATAATCGGGTCACATAATGATGATTTCACTAGAAAAAAAAAAAAAAATAATAAAATTTAAAAATATTGCAAGCAATGAATGGCCTACAATATACAAAGAGATTTTATTACTTACAATTAGCAGCTTAAGCTTCACAAAAGCTCGTAGGAAATGTTTTTTGTTCTTATGAAGCGAAAATATAATTAAGCAAAAATAGATACAAAAAATAAATTTTTATTTATAAAAGATGCCATCATTCATTCATATCAATACCAAGACCACAGTAAATGTTAGCAAACTCTATAAAATTGGGGTTCAGTAATAGATTAATGAAAATTTATTACCCAAAACTTTTTAAGGCAGACAAAAAAAATTTTTTATTAACAAACCAATAACAACAATAACATTAGTCGATAACTGCCTAAAATTTAATACAACCATGAAATATCTATACTTTCGATAAATAAAAATAATGACTGACTTGACTGACTGACTGTATTTGTTTGCTTTTTTTGTATGAAACCAAGCGTACAACCAAACAAACATTTAATGTGAGATTGTAAACTTGGCTTATAGTTTTGCTAACTTGCATTGTTAACTTTAATTGTACGTTGAACTAAGTGTGTGGTCTTGTAGTTTGTTGTTCTAGTAATTTGGCGCTAAGAAATATAATATTGCTATCTATTTAGATTTAATATGGTTGGCAATAAATGTGTCTGTTATTTGATTTTCAAAATTGTTAAATAGTTTTTGAACTTTCATAAATATTTTGTTATAAAATAATTTTAGGTGTTTTTTATATTTCTTTTGATTAAAAATTTAAGGGCCTTAAACTTAATTGATCACTTTAATATTCTACAAGGGCTGCTATATATATTTCTGGCCTGGCAACACTGAGTGCTGCCAAGTGCAATCTGACATTTCCATTGGAAAGTTTGTCATTTTTAAGCATAATCGTACTCAAAACGTTTTGACGTACGACCATTATTTGTGTTGTTTACAGTGACTTGAAAAAATTAATATAGAAAAAAATGGAATTAACTCGTGAAAATTTTCGTGCCATCATTTTTCACAACTTTCGACGTGGATTATCACGACAAAAGTGCATTGATGAACTTAAATCTTTGTATGGCGATGAAGCACCATCCTACAGCACTGTGAAAAATTGGTATAATGAATTTAATCGTGGCCGAAGCTCGCTCAAAGACGAATCGGTGAAGGTCGTCCAAAAACGGCTGTTGTGCCAGAGAACATTGATGCCGTGCGTGAACTCATAATGCAGGATCGTCATGTGACATACGGAGAGATAGAGATATCCTTGGACATTTCTTCCACCAGCATATATTCGAATCTGCGTGAACACCTGGCCGTAAAAAAGGTTTGTTCTCGTTGGATCCCGCACAATTTGAAAGTCGTTAAAAAAAAGGCTCGTGTCGATTGGTGCAAAGAAATGTTGCAAAAATACGATTGCGGTGCTTCAAAAGACGTTTTTAAGATCGTCACAGGTAACGAATCATGGATCTATGCGTATAAGCTCGAAACGAAACAACAATCGACCGTGTGGGTCTTCAAAGACGAGCAAAATCCAACAAAAGTTGTTCGTGGAAGAAGCACTTCGAAGCAAATGGTCGCCTGACAATGCGAGCTCTCACACATCGGCTCAAACCAGAGCGTTTTTGGCCGGCCAAAACGTCGAATTAATGGGTCATCCGCCGTACAGCCTTGACTTGGCACCTAATGACTTCTTCTTGTTTCCGCACATCAAGAAAAAATTGCGTGGTCAACGATTTTCGTTGCCAGAAGAAGCTGTTGAAGTGTTCAAAAACCATGTTTTAGAGGTGTCTCAATCGGAGTGGAAAAAGTGCTTCGAAAACTGGTTTGAGCGCATGCAAAAGTGTATAAATAATGCTGGAGAATACTTTGAAAAACAACAAAACCATTTTTGATTATAAATATTCGCATTTTCACTATTAGGCCAGAAATATATAGAGCAGCCCTCGTATGACTGATAAATATAGATGACTATAAGCTGTAGCTCTGGCAGGACTTAAATTCATGAGCTGCTTTTCACCAATCAGCAACTCAGCCATTATCATATCTTCTCTTAGTACAGCTTTGCTGAGGTTTAGACCACAACTTCTTTGTTTTATTAATCACATGCCTTAAACATCTCATCTGCTGTTCTACAGGCACTTTCACCAACTAATTATCTATAGTTCATCAACGTCTGTTTTCCTTGTCCGAATATCTTGTTTTACTATACAGGCGCCTTTACTGTTCTTATATTACCATCTAGTTTGGTATTATAAAATACAAGCGCCTTCGCCAATTCATATACTGCTGCTATACAACAACTATTGTTCGACTTTGGAAAGGTCGAACTGCTGTCTGTAGCTAATTTGCCTTTTAAACAAACTATCCATTTTGTCTACTCACTTACAATTATTTAATTTTAATAAAAACGAACTGTATATAATTTTACATAAAAATGTCATAGGCCCATAATGGGTTAAGCATTTTTAAAAGATATAGTGTTTTCTAAAAAAGGTTTCTTCAAAAGCTTTTAAATGATACCCATATTGATATCTTAAAAACTATTGTACTACGATTGTGCGTACTTTTCTATAAAACTCGGAAAATGTGGGCGAGCGTCAATTTTTCACTTGATGTTTTTTTTCTTATCTTTTAAGCTCCACTTCCCGATATATTTATCTTTTTGGTTGGAGTTACTAAGCTAGATTTGTTCCAAGTGATATGGAAAATTTAGAGGCAGGAGTGGTGTTTTGTTCGATCTTGCTGCTTTTTAATAGCAAAATTTTTGAAACTTTGTCAGATCTGAGCTAAAACAAATATGGGTCTGCGTTTTGCATTGCAATTTTATTAATATTTCAAAAATTGGAAAAACTTATTCAAAAACTTTCAGGAGTTTTGAGAGCAATATGAATAACCGTAAGCTCTCCAAGTTAGCATTTTGAAAAGCATCTTCAAATATACATACGCATCTGGCATGAAACTAATATTCGTGGCAACTTATGACTTTCGTAAGGCCCCCAAGTTGTATTTTGATATTTGAAACAGTGGTCGAAGAAATGAGTACTAGAAATTAATGGGCAAAAATATGCCCGCATAAAAATTATTTTGTTCGGAGACTCATGCCTTCTTCCGCAACTCATGAAGCCAAATTAGAAAAGAATTTAAAAACGCCCATATTCAAAATTTAAACACTTATTGGACAAAGTAGAAATTTCGAAAAAAGCTAAAACGAGATCAGAGAATTTATCAACACATTCAAAACCGCAATATCGTAAATCGAAGTGGTTACATTCAACGAAAAAGAGTGTAAATCTAATGTAATGAATTTCGAATCATAATAGTAACCAGAATTTGCCGGAGCTATCAATGTTCAAGGCCTTTATAAACTATGTCATTTACGTTAGTTCTCTTAAAATTGGCGTTGTGTATCCGAAAAGGAAACTTTTTAGCAGGTCTGTCCGAATTGCTAATTTTCCAAAAAAATTTCGAAAACTAATAGTTTCGGTACGATCAGAGCTGTTTTTTGACTTGCATCTATCTTGTGTAACATTGTGGTACTTTAAAAAACTTTTTCTAGCGATTTTTTACGCAGGGCAGTATTTTATCAGATATTTTTGTAAATGAATCGTACGATTGTGTAGTATAAGCAGTAGTGGCATTTATTGTTAGGTTAGTTTTATTGAGGCTTTAATTTAAAGAAAAAGATCTAAGTCTGGTTTAGTGAAGTAAATCCAATAAAAAACAAATTAGGGGTGACAGAGAATAAAAAATTAAAAAAGAAAATTTATATAAAAATGCCATCGGCTCTTAATGGGTTAAACATTTTTTTAAATTTAGTACTTCCTTTAAGATCTCTTTAAAAGCTTTTAAATGATTCCCATATTGATATTTAAAATTTTTTTAAATTTCAAAGACCCATAACTCGGAAAATATGGGCGAGCGCAAATTTTTTCGCTTAATGTGTTTTATTTTATTTTTTCATTCTCTATTGACCCTTTCTTAATTGAAACTACTTAATTGTTTTAAATGATACAGAAAAATTAGAGGAAGGAGTGGTGTTTTGCCCGCTGCGTCAAAGGCCATGGAGCGATCTTGCTGATTTCCTATAGCACTTCTTTCTATACTATTTCTGATCGATTGGCGTATTAAAATTTTTTGCGCCTCGGCAAACTTGATTTCAACACTAACACGGACGGACAGACGGACATGGCTCAATCAACTTCCCTGTGCATAAGGTCTCAAAATATATATACTTTATGGGGTCGCAAATGGATATTGTAGAAATTACAAACTAAAATTTAAACTTTTTTCAATTTTTGTGGTAAAAGCCTTCTACGTTTACGATAAAACTCTTCTTACGTTTTTGTTTTTAAAGCAGTGATGCCACCGGGCAAAAAATTTGAGTCAATTAGTAACATTTTGCTGATAAATTTAAAACAGCATTAATTAATAAATTTTTTCACCAGGCTTTTTGCCATTGCCCTTTTTAAAGGTATAAATTCCGTGGTACTGTTGCACTAGAGTATCTAGCGGCCTATAGCATTCGATTCATAAATGGTCCGTTACGTGATGTTTTCATAATTGATCAGTAAAAGTTCTTAATTCTAAAATTACTTTTTTTTTTAATACAAAGGTTAGATCACAATTGTTACAATTACAAACAAAAAACTCCTTTATTTTTATATATTTTCTTATTTATTGATTAAATGAAATCTGTATAAACTTTTTGATTTAATGTGTCATAAAATGCTTGTTAAAATGTCAACACCATCAGTTAATTGAGATGTATTTCCACTGATTAGATGTCATGCTAAGCCGTTACATATTAGAATACATGACATGTAGACGTCAGACACGCTTAATGACAAATTTATATCAAGTTTAATAGACAGACGACTTTAGTAGTTGGCATTTAAAAATAAAATGAATAATTAAGCCGCAAACACATACAAGAAAAAGTGTGTAAATAAACAAATTGAAATAAATTTGATTGAATGTGTTTGATAACATGACAGCTGTAAGAAAAAATTTAAGTAATAAAATAAATTTAAATGAGCAAGAAATATTCTTTTACACTTTTGAAGCTGGAAAATGTAGTGCTGCACTCTTTTATCAAACTTGGAATAAAAAAAATTCATGGAAACCTTAATTAGAACAAAATTCACCTTCATACTTTATCACAATTTTCGTATTTTTAATGTTAAAAGTTTCACAGCTTTTTAATGAGAAAGCAAACGTTTTTATATGGAAAATAATTAGATTAAGTATAGAGTAGCTCTTTAAGAAAAGTTACCTTCAAAGTTCACTGGCATATCCGCCTTCTTTTTTTTTTTTTTTCTTCTAATTTAAAATAAAAAATATTTGTTTAATGTGGCAATATTGTCCTCACCAATTATCGAGTTCCAGTTTAGAAAAGGATGTTTGTCGTTATTTTAAGAGTTAAGATCAAACGATTCTTATTTGCTGTACATAGATCTCCACACCAGAATTTATTTATTATTGCATTTTGCGCCTTATCACGATGTCAGTGATATCGTAGCAGTTTTTGAAAAGCGGCGGTTGCGGAAGATCCATTTTTCCTGTCAATAATTACAACTAATCCTCTGTAACGTGACAGCTGCTGAAAGAATTATTACTTTAGGTCCACAATCGCTATGATTCTTAAAGGTAGAAGGATTATATTTCTCACGCATAACTTTCACTAAAGACGGATCCAGTGACTCACCTTCCACTTACTTTAACTTCAGTGCTGTACGAGAATGTGCCTACAGGAGGACCTTGTTTTATCCACGTTTTCTAAAGCTAGTAAAACCTGTGATTTTGTATGTCTGATAAACTCAGCTGCCCCGAAGTTTACTTGAATGTCTTTGTGCTCTGGGAACCAAGAGTACCAAATGTTGAACTTCTTTTCCATTTTGTAAAAAAATTAAAGGCAGTTAAGAATCGTTTTCTTTCTTTGAAATTAGGACTCTAGGGCTATAAAGACAGCATGACTTTCAGAGAGTACATACGGGGCTGTTGCTTAGAACCTCAGCTAATCCACTACTTCATTTGTTACTAAAATAACTGACTGATAAACGCTGCAGTGACATAGAAGTCGCTTCGATCCCTAACATAAGTCTAGAGAAGGAAAAGCATGTTGGAGGAAATATAAGAATATATAACTACTTTTATGGGTTCCTTACTAAAGCTAGAAGTTTTGCCAGTAAAATCTTCCCACACATCACCAAGATCCACAATACTTAACTGTCTCTTACTATAGTTTAGTGACTTCAGGCTCATGACTAATAATTTTGAATCGCAGAGACCCTTGCAATTGCCAGTGTTTGATTTTTTTGAAGTCTTCCTATAACATTTCCTTTTGCTATTTTGCTATCCATTGTTCTCATTCTAATTCAAGCTAGCGATGGATAAATTTCTTTTTCCAAACGCACCATCGTCAACCTCATTATTATTTTTAATTTTCATACTTTCCAGTTCATGTCTAAAGTTGCCACGTTTTGGCACTAATAAGACTTTGGGGGCTTATTTTTTCGCTTGGGGACCTATCTATTTTTTTAAAATTTACGAAATGGCAATTGAAACTTGTAAAAGTGGTCATGGGTCTTCACTACTGAGGTGAGATCTACCTTTTACTTAGAGGTCTACCCTACCAGTACTTTTTTTTTTTAAGTAGAACTTCTTCAGGAAAGGGATTGCGGAGAGCAAAGACAGGTGGTGAAAGTATAGCCATTTTATTAGTTAATTTACTTCGCGGGCGAACGTGCTATGTAGAAGTAGCGACAAAGAAGGCTGCGTGCTGTATTATTAAATTCGGAATAGGTTTTTATACCATTAAAAAAAAAAAAAAAACAAGAAAAAGAAAACATATTTTTACTTTTTTTTTGGTTGTCGCAGGGGTTGAACTGAGACCAACCTGATTTGTAGTCAACCTGTTTACTACCGTGACTACAGCAGCCTATAGTAACCAAAGGTGTTGTCAATCTACTGAGATCAATCAATAGTGCAGGGAAGTATCCAAAGCATCCGTAGGAGTAGTGTGAAAATTATCAGAGTTTTAAATATTTAAACTCTTAATTTTTTTTTTTTACTCTTTAATCAGGCTTCTTACAGAAATATTCTTTTTTATTAAAATTCATTTTTAAAGTTTTTTTAAGTTTTCTTAAGGTCCAATATTTTATGTTTAAAAACGTTTTAAGTAATTTATACTTAAATTCGAAGAAATTGTTAATATTAAAAAAATAGAGAAGTTGTAATGTGATGCTTGGCTCTTAAAATAATTTTCCTTTTCGTAAAATTTTTAAAAACTTAAAAACCAGACATGAGAAACATTTATAAAATTTGGATTTTAATAATTTTGGTAAGTTTTTCTTTTATAGAATATTAAGTTACATTTAATTTCTTTCAACTTTTTCCAATATTAATTTAAAATATATTTTATTAAATGGCTTTTTTTAGGCGGTGCATAGCAGTGGCGCTATACGCCCCGCCGCCACCAAAGACAGTCTGGAAATATGTGGTTCAGTGCTGTGCAAAAAAGTCAATGAAATATTTTCTCAATCGAAATTAAATTATGGTTATAATTATGTAACAACAATACCAGCAGGGGCCATGAATGTGACCATTAAACAAATGGCCAAAAGTACAAATTTAATTGGTAATTGCTTGAGTTTCTTAGGTTTTCTGAAAATCAACTCAAAAGCTAATTAACTTTACTCTATACCACGTTTAGCTTTAAAAACCACCGATGATATTTATATAATAAACGGCGATCACAAAGCATCGGAGGGAGGTTTATTCTTGTACGATGATGATGCTTATGATTATAATAAAGAATCAAGCACAATTTTAGCCAAGGGGCCTTTGCACAGGCCAGTAATGCTAATGGTAAGTTTCAATTTTGTACAAAAGAAGAAACATATAAAAGTCATATGTGAAATTAAGGTCCTGGCCCGCTCTCTTAATCCCGGCATAAGTTATGCTTTTACTCTGCCCGTGGCCTCAGAATCCATAACAGAACCTGAAGAGCTGCAAAGTCAATGGAATGAATTGGGCCAGCCATTAGATGAGATTGATGAGGGTTCCATTAAAGGCTCTGTGAATTCCCAAATTTCACGTTTTAGGGAAAAGAAACTTCGAAAGTTTTCTTGGGATCTATTAGGTTTTGGTCCCTGTAATCGTTCATGTGGACCTGGTGTACAATTGCCTATTTTTAGATGTATTAGGGATTCGCCTATTAAAGAATCTTTCAGCAGATATTATTCACCCAAACGATGTGCTTCAATTGAAAAACCTCAGTTTAGTGAAGATATTTATCTCTGTAATCGTGGTCTGTGCCCGGCCTACTGGCGTCCCATGGAATATGGTGAATGTGAGTGTGCCGAGGGTATGGCTGAAGGAGTACGAAGTCGCAAGTTACAATGTGTTCAAGAACAAGCCAACGGTTTAATTGAAGAAGTAGATGAATCCTTATGTAAAGCAGAAAGGCTACCCGATCTAAAAGAAACTTGTAATTGTCATTTGATGACCAAGAGAAAGATTTATGCAAGAAATCCTGATAATTTAGCGAACAAGTATTCCAAGTTAATTGGAGCTCCAGGTGCTGTAAGAAATGTTTTAGGTAAAATAAACCTTAAAATCATTTAATTTTATTAAAATTTCATATGCTTTATATCAAGGCAAACGACACTTAAATAACTCGCTGGCCCCGCCTCTAAGACGTTTTAATCGTGATGACCATCTCGACAAGGCCGGCGTTTGGCTTATGTCCGACTGGAGTCAACAGTGCTCTCGAGACTGTAATAATAACTATGAATATCGTACAATATATTGTGATCGCACGGCTCCCTACACTAATCTTTGTGATACTCGTTTAACGCCTGAACAGAAACGTTCATGTTCGTTGCGATCTTGTCTTAAAGGTACTTGGTTTACATCCGATTGGTCGAACTGTACGGGAGAATGTTTTAATATGCAACGTTTTCGTACGGTTTTATGTATTATGGATGGTTATGTTGCGGATGATGGTCAATGTTCGATGGAAGCAAAACCTTTGGAAGTTGAAAATTGTACCAAACACGATGTGGAGTTTTGTGGACCCAAGTGGCATTATTCAGAGTGGTCTGAGGTGGGTTTAAGTGCTTATACAAAACTTTTTTTAGAGAAAGTACAAAAAGTTTATTAAGCTCTCTTTTAAAAATAGTGCTTTTTTTTGAAAAGTACTTTTTAGAAAAGAAAATTTGCTGCTTAACAAAAAAAAAAAAAAAAACCAAAACAAAAGAAATTATAATCGATTCAGAAATTTTAACATCTTAACAAATTTTTAAAAAAGTCCCCTTTTAAGAATTTTTGGCAATGAAAGTACTTTTTTGTAAAAAAATACTCATTTTGTAAAAATTGCTTTTGTGCTAAGAAGTCAATATTTTGATAAAACACTATTTTTTTCTTTTTGAAGAAAAAGTACCAATCAAAAGAAAATTGTTTTTGGTACCATTTTCAGGAAAAGTACTTTTTTTTTCAATTAATTGTGTTATAGTTTTTTTTAAATTAGTTTTTGCGATGATTATTTACAAAAGCAAATTCCAAGTTACTTATTTGCTAGTAATAATTATATTTTTAAGCAAACAAAAAATCATCGAAAAAAGTACTTTTTTCAGAAAGAACACTATTGAAAAAATTCTTTTATGTAAAAAAACTTTTTAAAAAACTCAATTGTTTTTTGAATAAAGGCGTGATTTCCAAAGAAATATCTCTTAAAAAATACATTTTTTAATGAGACAATATCTTGTTTTAATAAAAGTACCATTTTTTAATAAACAAGTACACACTCTCTCTGAAAATTACCTTAATGCAAAAACATACTGTTTGGAATAATTTAACGAATTCCCTGTTTTAAAAAATGCCTTTTTTCGAAAGTAAGTACTTTTTTTGGAAAAGTACCTTCGCGGAAAAAAGGTACTGTTTAAAAAAAAGTACCACTTTGAAAGTATTAATTAACATTTTTATATAAATGCTCTTTAAAAAGAAGTAAATACACATTTTGCAAGATTGTTCTGTTCAAAAAAGTACTTTTTAGGAAAGGTATTTTGCCCTTAAAAGTAATTTTTAAGACGAAGAACACTTTTAAGAAAGCACCGCTTATGAAGAAAATATTTTATATTTCAAAAGGTAGTTCTTGTTTAAAAGTTTGTACTTCGAAATAGTTAATAAATTTATATTTTTTTTAAATGAAAAATTCACTAAAAAGGACTTTTTTGTAAAAATCCATTTTTTAATAAAAATTAGCTGTTTTTCAATTAAGTTAAGCTTTTCATATTTGTTTTTCCATTATTTAATTTAATTTACAGTGCTCCCGTACCTGCGGCGAGGGCGTACAACGTCGCTACGCCAAATGTCTTGAATTTGATTGGAAACAAAATGCCATGATCGAATCAAATAAATGTAAATACAAGGAAAGAGAACCTGTTTACGGTGCTTGTAGTTTGGCCAAATGTGAAGGTAATCAAATGACACATTCCATAAGGAGAACCTCTAATAGTGTTGGTAATTTATGGAAATACATAATAATGTTTTTGATTTTCTTCTTCGTTTGTTCTTGGTTTTGGAAACTCATACAGAATTGAAAACACAACAAGATGATGAGATGGCTATTGCCGCTGCCAACGATATGGATCACATACAAAATGATGACAGCTATAATTATGGTGTGAACGTAAAGGATACAGATATTGCGGGAGTTGCTGGTGGTAGTAAAAATATTGTGTACAGAGATATGGCAGCTGGCAAAGAAAAATTGGTAATAGCAGCGGCGCCCAAAAGCCTACAAAATTGTAACGATGAGTTAAATAATTGTAAACGTATTAATCGTGAACGTCTTTGTAAAATGGAATTTTATAAAACCTATTGCTGTCTAACGTGTCATGGTTACCATTAAAAATGATAATAAATTGAAATATTATTTTTGAAATTGAAAGGAAAAACAATTACAAAATAAAAAACAAAAAAGGTTCTTTAAATTTAAATGAATATTTTTTTAACTCTTAGCAGTTTTTTAAAATGTCTTCTTTCGAAAACTATTTATGTATGTAAAATTAAGCTTTCATTTTCTTTCAAATTAGCTGGCATGCATTTAGTTAAGTCATCATTATAGAATAAGGTGCGCGTTTAAGTGATAAGTTCAGCGTTTAAGTGAATTCAGCACATCAAAATCCATATAGTCCACGTAGTTTTATTAAAAGGAGGATTTTGCTGCTGAACTAAAAATTTCTAAGTGTTGTAAAGTAATTTTTTAAAATAATTTTTATTTAAAGAAACCGCCGAAAACAGTGTTGTACAAATCCCGCATTAATCATTTAAATTAATAATAAACTAAAACGAATATTGCTATATTCGGCTTTGCCAAATATTATATATACTCTTCACCATTTATCAAAATCTAGTTTAGTAAAGTAACTCCAAACAAAAAAAAAATACAGATGTGAGAGAGAATTAAAAAAAAGTGCGATCGGCTCTTAATGGGTTAAGCATTTTAAAAATAATTTAGTATTTGTTTAAAGATCTCTTTAAAAGCTTTTAAATGATACCCATAATGATATCTTAAAAAATTTAAAAGTTCAAAGACCCGTTACTCGGGAAATATGGGCGAGCGTCTATTTTTTTACTGGATGTTTTTTTCTTATCTTTATAAATTCTCTATCATCCCATGTATTTGTTTTTTTAAATAAATTTTGCTGAGACATAAGATCAGCTAGAAGAAATTTCAGAACACTAATAAATCAGAGACAGGTTCTATTGGAAATCAGCAAGATCGGTCAATGCCCTTCGAAGCAGCGGGCAAAACGCCACACCTGCCTTTAAATTTTTAAAATCACTTGGAAGAATAAAGTAATTCCAATCAAAAACACAATTATATGGGGCGATAGAGTATTTAAAAACAAGAAAAAACATCAAGTGAAAAAATTGAACCTCGCCAATATTTTCCGAGTCATGGGTCTCTGATATTTTTTTATAGAAAAGAACGATTTTGCACCAGAATTTTTTAAACATCAATATGGGTACCATTTAAAAGCTTTTGAAAAAATCTTTGAGGAAATGCTAAAGTTTTGTAAAAATGCTTAACCAATTAAGAGCCGATGACTTTTTTTAGTTCTTAAATTTTTTTTCTTATTTTTTAATTCTCTGTCATCCAATATTTTATTTTATAATTAAAATTTTTAAATCACGGGAATATTTATTAATTTAACTTCAAACTTAAAAAAATCCTGCTGATTATCTTGACCGAATTATTAAAATCACCGATATTGATTATTGGCGGTGAAAGCACGTTTCGATGGCCATTTCGCTACCGCTCACATAGCTCTTCAGTAAATTTCTTACTAACATTTTAAATAAACTAAAGTAACATTGATTTTATTTTTCTTTATCCACTGTATATGGCTGACTTTTTTTTGGCTCTTTGATTTTTTGATTGGGGTTACTTCACTTAACTAGTTTTACATAAATAGTGAAGAGTTAATAGGAACTGACATAACCGATTGTAGCAGTCTT
Source organism: Cistogaster globosa (assembly GCA_937654795.1). Classification (NCBI taxonomy): domain Eukaryota; kingdom Metazoa; phylum Arthropoda; class Insecta; order Diptera; family Tachinidae; genus Cistogaster; species Cistogaster globosa. Next base: position 8,371,573 of record OW569404.1, read on the forward strand.
ATTTGTTTCATATTAATTTTTTTAAATAGGTATTAAAATTAATATTCTAAAAGAAGTTTAAGTTGATTATCATTCTCAAACTTAACGAAAATAACAAAATTTTTTGTGGCAGTCGGTGGTTAAAAAAATGTTCGAATCTGTCTTTTTTTAGAAACCTGGCTTTTGTTAAAATCTCTCTTTCAGGAAAAATGAACTGCCAGTCCCATGATGTCACAATCGTTCGTTTGTTCGTACAATTACATTCAAAACAAAAACAAATTCTTAAAAATTGTTTTTGTTTTGAATGTAATTATGCGAACGAACGATTGATTGCGATATCGTGGGACTGGCAGTAAGAAAAATTTAACAACACAGGTCAGATGGCTTGTATGATATAAGGAAGAGGAGACGCTAATAATTCTAAATATTTAATTAATTTTTTTATCTTACTAACCTGATATAACCCTAATGATAAAAATATTGCAGCACTTTATTTGGATTACAACATATTGCATGAACAGAACAAATAAAAAGTGACCATATCATTTTCACGCGCACTTTTTATTAAATTATTATTGTATTATCAATTTATAATTATTTTAAATTAATTTTAATATTTTTCTTACATAATATCCATTAAAAAATATTTAATTCAAAGAATATTCAAAATTATTTAATACTAAAAACAACACATTTTTAAAAACCTTCTTTATATATAAAATTATTTTGAATTATTCTATTTTAAACGAATCATATTTATTGGAATTTTTATTTTTAAATGTTTATTATTGTTTATTATTTGTATATTAATATAATAAATTTATTTATTAATAAATCTATAAACTTTTAACGTTTTCAATTTTACGACTTTCGGGTGGTCTTAACCTAAAAACTTTCCATTAGTTGTTGTAGTTGTAGTAGAGTTTTTTTTTAATTACTTTTAATTTCATTAGCCAAACAATTGCACTTTCATTGCTTGATCATATTAGAGACAAGTGTTAAATGAAAGAAAACACACTTGTAGAGGGTGTAACGAAATGAACGGGTTTAAAGCAAAAAAAAAAAAATATATAAAAGAAAAATAAATAAATAAATAAAAAATAAAATATTAAAAGCACAAATAAAAAATTTGCTTTTGTAATTTAAAATACAATTTCTTTTATATTTAGCATGTCATCTGAAACCAAAATACTTCATACATCAAAAAATATAAAAGAAAATTATTTAACAGCTTAAATATCCCTTTCTGCACCACCCTGTAGCTACCAAACAGCAAACAAATATTTTCAATAATTGCTAAAGCGTGTTAATTGTTACATATCAATGAATGATTAAATGTTTTTCATATGAATTAAATATCTTTAAGTCTAACTGGCTGATATTTTATCAATTGGCTACGATGGCTATTGATTAAATGTTGTTCAGATATTTTTTATTGACTTAAGGCAGCCACAAAAAGTGGGTAACAGAATTAAATAAATTTATTCGTTTGAACATTTGACCCCACCAGTTGCTATCATACGGCTTAGAAAAGAAAATTATAAATAGAGAATTTTTAAAAGTAATTTTTAAACCAGCAGGTTTTTAATGACAAGAACTTAAATTTTTTTATTTTTTTTTCTGTAACCTAAAAAGTTGCATTTTTATTTAAGTTTAAGAGAGGCGACTTAAAAGCATTCAGTGTTGATTTAAAATGTTCTAATGAAGAATATTCAAAAAGTTATTTTTAAATTTTGTTATATTTATTTGAGGTTAGGTTCGGTAGGCAGCTATGCTTTCACAGCTCACTTGGGTTCATTTGCTTTAATTCTAATTTTTTTTTTTATATTTTTAAGAAAATATTTTTTAATGGTTTTTGCTGAACACTGCTGAAACTACAATTCTTAAAATTTTAGACCAGCAGTGAATTTTGTACACCAGTTGTCAAAAGTGTTGCCAATATGTTTGATTTTGGGTAACATGTTGAACATTATGTTTTTTAATTCCGTTTTAAATTTAAAAATTTTTTAATTATAAATTGACTGTTCGGTATTAAAGGAAATGAAATAATTTCATTTTTAAGGTGTTTTTCTTAATAAATTAAAATTTTTCGGGAAAATCTTTGTTTTTTTTTGGCGAATCATGTGACAGATTTTTGAAAAATTTAGAAATTTTGATTTTTACAATATTTGGACTTTTCGTTAAAATGTTTATATACTAGTAAAAATAAATATTTTTTTCTGTTTGTGTGAAATCAAAATTTGTGTAAATTTTTTATTCTTTGTGAAGTCTCATTTTTTTTTGTGTAATCTCATTTTTTAGTGATATTGTTTTTTTTTATATTTTGATTTTAAGGTATTTTGCGTACACAGGGATCTAACATTCTTATGGATATTTTTTTAAAAAATCCTAACGACCCGTTGTAAATAAAAAAGTTGAATATTGTTTTTCCAATTAAGGACCATTTTCATAACTTGACAATAAAGTCTACTTTAGTGAAAGTGATTTTAAAATAATGACAAATTATGAAAAAAACCGATTACTTTTTGATAAACAAACAGGTGGTGGCAACTTTAAAAACCAAGAAAGAGTACAAAACTTCAGTTTCATCGATTAGACCACTTGAATATTAGTTTTATTTTCAGGGTAATATAATGGTTGCACAATGGTAACCCTCATACCGACCCTGTCTTAAATTTAAGATCATTTTACAACACTAGAATTGTAACAAGTGATCTTTTACAAAAACAAATTTAAATGAAATCTTTTATAAAAACAAATTTAGAATAAGTACCGTTAGATTATAAGATATAAAAGGACAAAAAAAAATGAAAATAAAGGGCATTACTCAGCCGAATAGAATTAGCTTAACATTTACTTGTAATAAAAAAAGTGTTTAATTATCTAATAAAATTTTACCTTTAACTATTATAAAATTATGAAAACAAGACAAAATATTCGTTCCAGAAATCTGAGTACACACTAATTAAATTATTAAATTCTGTGACTCGTTTCTGTAAACTACGGGAAAATATTTCATATGAAAATATTATAGTCATCCTGTTTTAAACAGGGTGTTGTTATTCTCAACAGAAATATTTGTGAGATTTTTATTTATATGTAGGGGCTATATTTCAAGGCACAACCTATTTCAAATAAACAATATCTTGCTATTTTCGTATTTATCTTAAGTGTCTTGCAGACGATCAAATAAACTCATCAAATTCTTGCATATGTGTGAGTGCAAGGCAATTTTTGCTTACCGAAGACGTATGTATGTCAATCACCCTTGATTTTAGATTTAAGCATGTCGTCATGGAATTATGATTTTTTTGTTATCAAAGTGCTATGGAATTTTTTTAAAAACTACTAGTGCCCACAAACTTTTTTTATTTTTTTTTAATCGTCTATTAAGGCATTATGACATTGCTGCTATTAGGTTTTGATTTTGTTTTATTCGCTGGTATCAATAACATTTTTGATAAAAGGCAAAACATGTATTTTTTTCATATAAAAAATCAACATCTCGAAAGCTGAAATTATTTTGTTTATTTATTATCAGTGATTTTAATAATTCGGTCGGGATAATCAGGACGATTTTTTAAAGTTTAAAGTTAAATTAATAAATATTCCCGTGTTTAAAATTTTTAATTATGAATTTTTTTGATCAGTCACATTTAAAGGACGTTCAAATCAAATTATGCGTCAAAAAAAAAAATATATATATATATATATAACTGTAAGTGCTGACTGATATATTTAAATCTCCATTTGTCGTAGAAAAAATTATGAAATAGTATTTATTTTTAATTAAAATGCAAAAATTAAATATTTCTGTATAATGAAGTTTATATGTAATAAAGTGATTTTCTTGTCCCATGCAGATTTATTAGAGAGAAGTCCGACTGTATTAAGAACTTGAAATTTTATTGAAACATAATTTGTTAATAACTTGTCAGCACTTACAGTTGTGTTAAAAAACAGAAGTCCTATGTAATAAAATAGAAACCTTCAGTTTGCGAGAAAAGATCATAGTAATATTCATTTGTTTCATATCATAGTTACTTACTTGTTTGTTTACTAAAATTAAGATATAGTACAAAGTTATTTATATGTTAAAGAAATGGAAAAAACTTAACAAAAAACCCATTGTTTAAAATAATGAGAGTATTATCGCACAGTGAAATATTTACGGACAAAAAGTTTTTATTTCTTATAGAAACATTTATATTTTGCTGAATAACCTCTGTCTTTAATAACTGCGGCGCATCTTCAAGGCATAGAACCAACAAGGTCCTGACATTGCTTTAAGGGTATTTGGTCCCACGCTCCTTTAACTATGAACTATAAATCGTTTGCATTGGACGACAATTTTTCCGCAATATATTTTTGACATAATTTTTGACATATCCCCACAAATGCTCAATAGGGTTAAGGTTAGGAGACTGAGCCGGCAACGACATAACCTTAACCCTATTGACCCGAAACCAATCCTTTGCAAATTTACTCGCCTGTTTTGGGTCATCATCTTGTTGGAACACCCATTTAAGTGGCATAATCCATTCTGAATATGGAAGCATAACTTTATCCAATATCTTAACATAAACATTCTTATCCATTATGACTTTTATTTGCTGTATCAGGCTAACTCCACTGTAGGAATATATCCTTATTTTATCACTTTTGCACCACCATGTTTAACAGTTTTTTTTTTTGTATACTGTGCTTTGTATTCTGTATTACGAGGACGTTGGACATACTGTCAAGAGCCTGTTCCACCAAATAACACAACTTTGCTTTCATCAGTCCATAATATATTTCGGCATTGTTCTTTTTGCCAGTTTTGCGTGCGGCTGCTTGCTTCTTTGTCAAGGTTGGAACTTTTCTTGGACTTCTGGCGAATTATTTGTTCTCCAAAAGGCGTCTGCGTATAGTTACTGTACTAACATTAATGTCAGATTTCTTTTTTATTTTGATGACGTAAATGATTGTTCTTGCAGTATCTTACAATAAGTGGTCGGCCGCGCTAGTTGTTTTGCATTTACGGCCGCGACTTTCTATTTTCTCTTTATAAAATAAAGCATTCAATATCATTTAGTCAGATTACCCCAGGTTTTCTATATTTTTTCTCTAATTTTTCTGTAAGTTTTTTTCCCTTTTTTCGAAGATCCTTCATTAGAGCGCGTTTTTCTTCCGAACAGTGTTTCCTCGTCCCACTTTACAATTTACAAAAAACTATTTAACTTAACTTTATCACACTTATATACTTTTATTTTAAAATTAAATTAAAAAAAAAATATTTTGTTGAAATCTCTAACACTCCTTCTTTTTTTATAGGAACTCAGTTAGCTAAAGTTTATAAAAATTAATTAATCTTATGGTACACAATGTATTTTACCCAAGATTCTTTTTAAATTTAACTTTTTACATTCAATTTAAAATACTGTTTAAACGGCGCGTAATTTTGAAGTTACCAGACCAACATGTCTTACATGTAAAAATATATGGCACCCACACTCCTATTATATTGAACATAACTGTATGTCCTCGTCTTAACGAAGGTTTGTAACATCTTAATTGATGAAGAAACGCATCTTAATAAAAGTATGCTACATTAAGTTTGGACATCAAAAATTTCTTTTGCAATAATTTATTTAAAGTCAAATTTATATCTGTAAAATTATTTATGTGTAAAGAAAAATTTACTGCATGAACATTCACTATATGAAGATAAAAATACAGTAATACTTGAAAGAAAAAGCTGTGTTTTATAAATGAATTTATAAAAGAAGAGCTTCATGGTATAGAAAGATTACTATGGATAAGTTCGACTGTATATTAATTGTTATTAGGGTCTTATGCAACAACAAATTTATCTATTAAAAATGCTCTCAAATTCACTTTAAAAATCATCTTAGTATATTTATTTACATACATAAATGTCTGAAGAAGGTTTTTTGCATTAATAAAACAAAAACATGTTGTCTGACTGTAAAGTATGACTACTATGATTGTAACTTTACAAATATTTACAGTTCTATAGATTTTATTTCTTTCTTGTTTATTTTTGTCATCTACTACTTTATGGATTGTAAATATTACAAGTCAACTTTAAAAAAAGAATAAATTTACTTTTTTTAAATATTTGCGTAACTGTTAGGGATCATATTTAAAAAGTGAGTAGATAATTTTTATCTCATAAATTCATGACGTTTTTGGCCAACTCCTCCCCCAATACTTTAAACAATAATTTTCGTTAATTTAGTTCATACAAAATTCACAAAATTTTTAAGTAACACATTTTATTTTGTATAATTTTCAGTGCGTAAATAATTTATGCTTGTATTCTCAGTAAACAGCTGAGATCAAGTCTCAATATTTGCTTTAAAAAAGTTGTCGTTTAAATTAACAAATATACCGTTAAAGGAATATTCATTTTATTTAACAGCATGTTCTTGCTTTTGCATCTCGGTTGTGGAAGTGTCAATTTCTGTTATAACTTTAAATTTCCTACATTGTTTCTCCTTAAACAAATAATTGTTATTTTCTTTTCTTATTTTGCTGTCAAAACGAACAACAAGACAAGAAAGAAGAAGCAAAATCACATAGAATAAGTTTTAAGTAAATAAATAAAACATAAAATATCATTATCTTAATGCTTGCAATATCAACATTCCAGGTTAATGTAAATAAAATATTTTTTAACATTTTATATCTAACGGCATTATAACAAGGTTTATTGGTAACTAAAATTTTAGGGGGAAATTTAACAGTGACTATGTTAATTATTATTATGATGTAAGTATGTATTATCATTTGTACCAGGCATGGAAATTTGTATTTTATTTTCAAAGTGTGTTTTATTTCTATTGAAAAACATGATTGAAGGTAAGACATAAGTTATTGTATATTAAAAATTTTTTATTCCAAGATGTAATAGTCTAACGCTACCCCTAAATATTTTCTAATGTAATCGTCATGGTAATTGTGCTCGCACCAATTCCGTTCCGCGTTAGCTGATCCTCTAAACTTGTTGCTCTCTAGCGGATTTCATTTTTTTGGTTGCTTCCAAGACTATATGGCAGTAAAGCGTTTACATTTCCCCTTCCCTGGCTTGATCAGCTACGAACTTTTGGGGTAAGAGCTTACGAATTTCTTTGCCGGTTTTTTTAAATCTTGACAGTTTACGAGGGCTGCTCTATATATTTCTGGCCTAATAGTGAAAATGCGAATATTTATAATAAAAAATTGTTTTATTGTTTTTCAAAGTATTCTCCAGCATGATTTATACACTTTTGCATGCGCTCAAACCAGTTGTCGAAAGACTTTTTCCACTCCGATTGAGACACCTCTAAAACGTGGTTTTTGAACACTTTAACAGCTTCTTCTGGCGACGAAAATCGTTGACCACGCATTTTTTTCTTGATGTGCGGAAACAAGAAGAAGTCATTAGGTGCCAAGTCAGGGCTGTACGGCAAATGACCCATTAATTCGACGTTTTGGCCGGTCAAAAACGCTCTGGTTTGAGCCGATGTGTGAGAGCCCGCATTGTCATGGTGAACAATGATTCGTCTTCTCTTGTTGGTTTTTCGAATTTCTTCGATGACTTCAGGCAAACAAATTGTAGTGTACCACTCAAAAGTGACCGTCTTACGTTGCTCAAGCGGAACAGTCGCCACATGACCAGTTTTACCGAAGAAACAGGCGACCATTTGCTTCGAAGTGCTTCTTCCACGAACAACTTTCGTTGGATTTTGCTCGTCTTTGAAGACCCACACGGTCGATTTCGTTTTGGGCTCATACGCATAGATCCATTGATTCGTCACCTGTGACGATCTTATAAACGTCTTTTGAAGCACCGCAATCGTATTTTTGCAGCATTTCATTGCACCAATCGACACGAGCCTTTTTTTGAGCGACTTTCAAATTGTACGGGATCCAACCAGAACAAACCTTTTTTACGGCCAGGTGTTCATGCAGTATCGAATGTATGCTGGTGGAAGAAATGTCCAAGGATGTCTCTATCTCTCGGTATGTCGCATGTCGATCTTGCATTATGAGTTCACGCACGGCATCAACGTTCTATGGTACAACAGCCGTTTTTGGATGACCTTCACGGAATTCGTCTTTGAGCGAGCTTCGGCCATGATTAAATTCATTATACCAATTTTTCACAGTGCTATAGGATGGTGCTTCATCGCCATACAAAGATTGAAGTTCATCAATGCACTCTTGTCGTGATAATCCACGTCGAAAGTTGTGAAAAATGATGGCACGAAAATGTTCACGAGTTAATTCCATTTTTTTCTATATAAATTTTTTTAAGTCACTGTAAACAACACAAATAATAGTCGTACGTCAAAACGTTTTGAGTACGGTTATGCTTAAAAATGACAAACTTTCCAATGGAAATGTCAGGTTGCACTTAGCAGCACTCAGTGTTGCCAGGCTAGAATTATATATAGCAGCCCTCGTACCAATCCTTATAACGAAAGATCTCTACTTCTTACGCTTTAGAATTTGGGTTAGTCGACGCGATCTTATGTTATCTTATCTGCTTTCCCTCAAAACTTCGATGATATTTAACATACATTTCTAGAGCTTTATTCACGGGAAAATTTATTGAAGATGAGGTCGACTATTATCCAGAATGGTATGGTATGCCATTCCATCCTAGATGAGAGATTTGTTTTAAAATCGTCACCACTGCTGCCAAACACCAGCCGACGGCCTTATTGTAGCAAACTTTAAGGCAATTTTTGTTGAAATTTGCATTTTTTTGTATCGACGAATTGATACTTGTAACAAACACATTCTATACACAACTTTTGTTACCGCACATTCGTAGATGGTGAAGTTAATTTAATGCTACAATTAAATAATTACGATACGGGCGAACGTATGTTACGTTTGTTCAAAATAAAAATCTCGAATAAATTTGTTATGGGCTTTTTCTATAGATGTACTTTACAATAAATTTAAATGTAGAGGTATTTCCTAAAACTATCATCTTATATTAAAAGAGATAAAACTGTGGAAGCTAGAGTTTCGAAATTTGGGTAACTTCAATATGCATTTAATTTCCAAAGATTACAGCTGTTTGGTGTTAAAATGTAAAATATTAATTGTTTTTATAAGGTTTTCAATCTAAGTAAATTTTAAATTTTAAATTTAATATCTGTTAAATTGTTACAGCTTTTAGAAACAAACGCCACTAAAAAACCTATCTCCCATTAACCTTAAACTGTAATTAACCAGAGTTATGTTAAAGATTTAATGGTACAAAACATCTACAGCAAACTTAAACAGAATCAGCAAATGCTCATGCTTCAATATGTTAAATAACATTAACTCTAAATAACATTAATACTTTACATTGTACTGTTTGTAGGCAAAAATCATGTAATGTAAAATTCTAAAAATATGTTAAGCTTAACATTTTCAGACCTATTTAACTTTTACTGTTAAAATTTTGTTTTTACTGTTGTATTTTTATTGTATGATGACTTTACTCTTTAAATTTAATGTTTGCTTTTTTTTATTAAGTAAAAGAGAGCATTCACTTATAATAGTGATAAATAAACAAAAAGTACTTTTACTTCATTAGAACACTAGTTCTAATGCTTTTGTTTTTAATGTTATTTAATGTTTGTTGTTGATGCTTTTACTTAAAGTTATGCTGCTGCAGAGTATTTGCCGCACCACAAACATTAACTGTGTTGCTGTTAAGTGTGTTCCGTTTGTCGTTGTTGTGTGAACAACTATTTGCGACCAAGTTTTCAATTTGATTTTCCCGCAATTTCAGTTCGGATTTGCGCACGTTAATGTTAAGACGAGCTTTGCTTAGCATGAACATATAAAAGTGAGAACACATAGCATAATAAAAAAGTGAAAAGTTATTAAATATTTATTCGATTAAAATAAATTGCTTTATATATTTTCTTTGTATGAAAAAAAAAAATCGGGAATATTTTTTAAGTATGGATTTGCGTTATTTGTTAATCATATCGGAATTAAATCTAAAATTTCTATTATATAAAATTAATATGTGAAACTATCGAAATATAACAAAATAAAATATAAAAAATTAAAAAAAAAACATAATTTTTAAATTTATTACTTAGTGCTATTTTAACGAAATAACCTTTCAAGTTTTTAAACCTATTTTAAAAATTTTTCATAAGTATGTGTGACTTAAATAAAATTATCCTCAATATCAGGTAACTATTATTATAAATGACGCTATAAATTTTGTGTAATATTTATATTATATACAAAAAAATCCCAATGACCTAAAATATTAACAAAACATTTAAAAATTTGTTTATATGAAAATCTTGTGTCAAAATAAGCCTCCATTTTTGATACAGATTTCTAGACTCAACTTATGAGTGAGCGACTGAACCAGGAAAATGTAAATAAAAAAATAGTTTTGAAAAAATAATTTACATTTTGAAAAAGGTACTCTTAAAAAATCTAATACTAAGACCCAGTAAGATAATAAATTTTTCGTCCCCATAAATACAACCCTATAAAGGCACCTTTGAAAAACATACAATTTTATAGAAAGCACTTTTATGAATCATCCTTACCAAGATACTGTTTAGGAACTAGTAACAATAATAATAATAACGACAAAAAAATAAAAAATAAAAAAATATCTGCGTTTTTAAAAAGATTTATTTATTAAAATAATTTTTCAAAATGAAAGAAAAATACTGTTGGACAAAATACTTCATTTTAAAAGTACTTTTCTAAAGAGCATTTTATAAATGGGTTTGTTGGTTATAAAGTTTAATTAAAATAGCTTTAAAGCAAAAAATTCTTATAAAAAAATTGTTCTTGAAAGTACCTTTCAAAGAGTACTTTTAAAAAAAAATTAAAAACTAGTTCTAAAAAGTACCCTTCAAAAAGTATCTTTTAAAAAATTATCTTTGTAAAATTGACGTTTTAAAAATAACTACATTTAATAAAATATTTTTTTTTAATTTCCTAAACTAAAATATGCAAGTAAAATATTACTCCAACAAAGGGCATTAAAAAAATATTTAAAGGCCGGACCTTAAAAATTATCGTCTTTTGCAAAAGAGTACTTATTTAAAATAAACAGACAAAGAAGATTGTATGATAGTTTCAGTTTCAGTGCCATTAGGTCTTAGCTTGTCCAAAAAGAACCCAAATTATAAATGTCTTTTAAAATATATGCTTTGAAAAAGTACTTCATTTCATTTTACTAAAAAACTTTTTATATTAAATTTATAAGTGAAGAATGATATGTTTTAAATATTTTACTAAAAAGTATATTTAAAAAAGAAACTTTAAAAAAAAAACTAATTTTAAAAATAGTGTCTTTGGCAAGTTATTTTTAATTAAGAATTGTTTAAATATTTTTTTTTTAAAGTGTTTGTTTAAAAAACTTATCAAATATCAAAATTTACATTACTTTACATAAAAATAAAATTTTAATGTATTTCGGAAAAAGGTACTTTTTCAAAAAGTACCTTGTAAAAATTTACCTTTTCTGAAAGCTTTTGTTAAAAAATGTTATAGATTTTTTTTTCAAAAAGTGCCTATTAAAAAAATTGAAATTTCAAAAAGTACTAATTTAATTTGAAAAAAATATTCTTACGAATGGTTTCAGAAACTTTTGCAAAAGTACCTTCCAAAAAAGAACTTATTGATAATAAATATTTCACAAAAGAATTTTTAATAAAACCTCCTTAAACAACTTAAAAAAAGTTTACTTTAAAGAAAATTCAAAAAAGTACTTTTTTTACTAAAACAAAAAAACAATTAAAAAATGATTTAGGGCTGGTTTCCCAAGAAAATAAGCATTAACTCTTGATAAACTAATTAGAAACTAAAGGTATTTGAAGTGTTTTAATCTTTGTTAAGGAAAGTACTAAAACCACGCTTCCTAGAAAAGGAATTCGTTGCCTTGTATGAACCGAACCCATATATTTCATTTATTTTACTTTAATGTTGTAAATTTAAAATTTAAATATTTAAAACGCCACAAGTTCGCTGCCACAATTTAAAAATTTTCATTGCAATATTTGTCTTAATTTATTATTTTGCTTAAGCTGAGCATAAATAAAGAAATTGTTCATTTAGTTTCATAGTGTTAAATTGTAACTGATGAAAGAATAATGATTCGGCTAAAATAAACTCTTCCCGTTTTTACTATTTGTGCTACAACAAACATGTAAATTATAAATGAATTTGATATTTTTAATTAAAAATTAATAGAAGAAAGCAAATGTTTTCTGTAAAAAAATTAAAAAATATTTACAAAATTTTTATAACGACCCTGACTTTTAGATACTCAGAAATCTTCCTAAAAATGTGTGAAAAACATGTAATAAAAAATAATCACAAAATATAAAGTTTAAAACCAAATGTTTTTATAGCCAAAAGTTGCTAAAGGAAAAAGTATTGTAAGGAAGGGAAAAAGAACTTTATATGAAATCAATAAATTGTTTAAGGAAAATTATTATTTCTGCAGAGTTTAACGATACAGATAGGAAACTTATTGATTCTAAAAATTTATCACAAAAGTTTTGTAATGCCATTTTCATAAATAAAAAAATATTTCAAACTTTTATCGATAAAATTTTAGTTGGCACAAACTTATTGCAGAACTATTATATAAAAAGATTTATTGATATTAGAAAGTTTCCAAACAATTTTTAGGCATTAAAAATTTTTTAGAGAAGTTTAATTGATAACAGAAAACTTCTTTTACAAATTTATCGATTGGAGATATTTCTTCTAAAAATTTTGCAAACAAAATTCTGGGATTTAAAGCTTTTTGATAATAAAAATCTTTTGTTGTAAATTTATCAGTAAAAGTATTATTCTATTGAAATTAACCGATAATAAAAGTTTTTGAGAAAAAATTTTTCTACAACAGGAATTTCCTAGAGATAAATTTACAAATATTTTATAGTCGACAAAATAATTTTTTTTTTAATTTATCGAATTCTTCAATAAATGTATAATTTTTATCATTAAATTCTTGGTTTTATTTTATTGTAAACTTTTCGATAACTAAAATTTTTTTACGTATATCGATTAAAGAAATTTATCGATAACAACATTTTCTGTTAAAATTTATCGATAAATTATATTTTCGAAACAGAATTTTTCATTCATAAATTTATCGGTAACAGAAATTATTTATCGAAGACTTTTCGATATTAAAATCCTATTTTGTAAATTTATCGATAGCAGAAATACTATATTGAAATTTACTAACAATAGAACTTTTTTTTACAACAAATTTATATAAAACAGGAATTTTAGAATAATACATTTATCGTTAAGAAAAAATTTGTAAAAAAAATTTTTCGATAACAACAATTTCCTGCTGTAATTTTAGTGATGTTATAAATTTTTTGAACAAAAATTTTCTATCATATCCTTAAATTTATCGAATTCTTTAGTAAATTTGTGGGTTGCAGAATATTTCTAACGAAACATTTTCGATAACTGAAATTTATTATATATGTATAAATAAGAAAAATTTTGAAGAGAAAACTTATCGATAACAGAAATCTTCTATTGAGGACTATCTACAAAAAATTCAATACTTTTCAGGAATAAACAAAATCGATCGGAATCTGAAGAAGGTAAAATAAAATCGATCGGAATGTGTGACATGCCTGATTATAACAGAAACAATTTCGAAAACAATTTTCGATAGCAGAAGTTTTTCAAGAAAAATTATCCGGTATCAAAAATTTTCAAAATAAAACTTATAAATTACAAAAATATGTTAGAAAAGATTAATCGATAGTGACAATATTTAATAAAAAACCAAAAACTAAATTCGCATAGAAGATTTGTCGATAACAGAAATTTTGTAAATAAAACGAATACAATTTTTTTTTTTGGAAACAATTAACACAAGATTTTACTTTGCAAAGTTTAAAATATCAGTAATTTTCTAAATTTTTAAATTTTCTAAAATAATATTAAAAAATAAAACGTTTATCGATTTAAAATTTTTTATAAAAATGTAGCAGCAATTTTGTCTGTATAATTAATTTAAAACAAAAATTTCTGTATTGTACTTATCGATAACACAAATTCTTTAAAGAAAGTTTAACAGTAACAGAAATTTTTTGTAGGAGGATTGCCGATAACAAATTTTTTTTTTATAGAAAACATATCGATAAAATTGTTATTTATTGGTCACTGTATGTCAAAAGAAATAAAAAACAAGTTTTACGATAAGAAGAATTTTTTAAAGAAAATCTTTCGTTATCAGAAATTTCCAAGATAAACTTCTTTGAGTAGTTTTTCCGTAAAAAATTAATCGTTAAATTGTTGAAAGTTGATCGATTACAAGATTTCTCGCATAAAAAAAAATATACTAAAGTTTTTAATTATTGTAAAATTATTATTCTTAACTTTGTTTTTTTGACAAACACTAAACATAAATAAGAGTGCAAAATATGTAAGAGTCTACACAACTCTTGTGTGCTTCACACGTCAAAAATAACGATAATTTCATAAAATATAAAACATTGTAGCAAAAATAAATATTTTATAAATTTAACATAAACTTATTTTAACACTTCATTAAACAATGAAATTTTAATAAAAAATTACTTTTGAGGTTTTTTAACATCTAATTTTAAAAAAAATCAATTGATAAAGTTTGTGTTTCTTTAAATTAATGTAAAAGTTCGCTCGCAACAACTGACAGAGAATAAAAATCTGTAACAAATCTAATGGAAAAGCCACAAAATTTATTTTTATTTACAGTCTCTACGGTTTCTTAAAACACATGTTGTGTAAAAAAAATTTTCCTGTTACTTTGTATAAATTTTTCATTTTTTGTAATTTATTTAAATTATTTAATTAAACAGCCCTTTTCCCTTGGGTGTTTTTTTTTGCAAACGAATTAACTTATTTTATATATAATTCGTTTTGTAATGGCTGTTAAATATTATTAATGCAGCACTCGTTAAACAATAAATTAAAGCTTAAGCTACAGTTTGAAGTGATCTATTTGTTAATTTTAATATTTTAATTTTAATTCTACGAGGTGAGTACCAGAATTGCCATATTTGGCAAGGGAATTTCAAAAATATCTTTATTTTTTGAGAAGAATGAAAATAATGTAAAAATGCTTGTTTTGTCATAAGGCACTTACCGCTGTCTTGATCTTAATATTAAAGAATTCGTAAAATCCAAGTACAGTATAGCAATAAAACAAAATAATATTTTTAGATAAAACGGAAAACCTAGAGAAAATTAATCGATGACATAAAATTTACATAGAAAATTTATCGATAACAGACAATTTTTGCATAAATTTTATCAAAAGCTCATATTTCTAATAGAAAATTTCTCGATAAAATAAAATTTCTATTAAAATTTATCGATAACAAAAAATTTCTACTGAAAATTTATCGATAACACAAAATTCTACAGAAAATTAATTAATGACATAAAGTCTTTAGAAAAGAATTAACCATTAAAGTAAATTTGTGTTGAAAACTTATCGATAATTAAAGAATTCTATAAAAAACTTAGAGAGACTTAAATTTTTCGTAGGAAATATGTTTAAAAAAACATTTCAATACAGTTTGTTAATTTAAGTTTAAAATGTAAATTGTCTAATAGAAAACTTATAAATCGATAACATAAAGAAAATAAAAACTTTACTTAACATAAACAATATATCTCTCAAAAAGTGTTGCTATCTATACTATAGAACAATTATTTATAAAAATCTTGTTGTTATCGTTAAATATATTATTTATTTCCGATTCATTGTCAATGGAAAACTTATTGTTATCAATAAATTTTTTGTAATGAATTGTATGCTATTTATAAATTTATTATAAAAACTTATTGTAACTATAAAAAATTTGATGTTATCGATAATATTGCGTTAAATATTTCTTATTATTGAATATGCTATCAAAAATTTTTTGTAATTGCAGGTTTTGCTTGGAAAAATTGTATGCTTATTATTGGTTATTTATTATTTATGTTATCGATAAGTTTTATGTTATCGATAAATTGTATGCTATCAATAAAAATTTAAATTGGAAATTTTTTATTACTGATAAACTCTCTTAAAAGACTTGTTGCTAATCGATTAATTCTGCCATAAAAAATCGAATGTTATCGATAACTTTTTCGAATGTTATCGATAACTTTTTCGAATGTTTTCGATAACTTTTGCTAAAGAAAATTTTTGAGTGTCGATAGATATTGCTATAAACAAGTTCATGTTGTCGATAAATTTTATTCCAAAAAAGTTATTCTCCTTTAATTTTTGATAGAAATTATCTTGCCACAGATAAATTTTGTTAAAAACAATTTCATGTTATCGATAACCTTTGTGACAGAAAATTTCTTATTATCGATAAGAATAGGCTAAGGAATTTTTTTTTAGTTTTTAGCCACGGCTGTATACATATGTATATTCTTTTTGATTTTTTTTTATTAGAAAATATATTAATTATTTGAGTGTAATTTATAAAACTTTGAAACTTTCTTAAATTTAAATATAAACAAATGCTTTCTGTTTCGTCTTAATGAAATGTTTAGAAAACCTTTATGTGTGTGCACTCAGTAATAAGTGTTAAAATTGGTGTGTTGTTGTAATATTAATGTTTATAGTATTTAATGGTTTCCTTAAGTAAATGTGATGAGCATTTAAAATAGATTAGATTTGTAATTTGTTAGCGGCTTTTTGTTTAATGTTTTTAATAATTAATTGTTAAATGGTAAAAAATAATTACTTTAAGGAGGTGTTTATAATTAAAAATTATGGTATTTACTTTAAAAAGAAATATCCCATGGGAAACGCCTGTATTTTCAGAGAAATTTCTTTTAATTACTTAATGTATGGGGCGGTAAGGGTCTACAAAAGTTGTCACCTTATTAGACACAAATTTTTATACTGAAATTGAGCTTTTTTTTTTTGCATAGAGCACAAAATTATCTGTCATTGATTTCAAATTTGGAAAAAAATGGCTTCCTTAAAATATTTTAAAGAATTTTTATTAAATACAGATAATTGCAGTAGTCGACCGGGATGAACTAGATCAGATGAAAGTCGTTCATGTTTCAATTTAACTGAAACATGTATATGTCACGTTCTCCTCATATAAAAAGCTAGTTTTAGAAACAGTCCCTTTTGACGTCTATTTGAAAAAAAAATTCATAACTGTTTCCCTCAAAATAAGTAATATGACAAATTAAATACAAAAAAAGTGAATAAATAAATAAAAAAAGGAATATTGGAAGTCTTTGACAGTTAAAAAACTTTAAGATGGCTCTATTGCAAACATATCGACTCTCAAGTGCTTTCAGTTTCAGTTTGATGAGCTTCAAAAACATTTGAAATATTTTAATTATTTAAAACTTCAAAACAATAAAATGACAAATAAAACAAATTTTCGAAATTTTACATTTTGAAAGATGTTTGTTTTTGAGAATGTTTTTATATAAAAAATTGTTTTTGGCATTTAAAAATTTAATTAAAACTTTAAGCAACTTGATTTATTATTTAAATTATAATCTTTCAAAATGTTTGAATCACACTTTAATTTGTTTCAAATTTAATTTAGTCAAATTTGATATTATTTTGCTTCGGCCAAGATTTTTTTAA
This sequence comes from Cistogaster globosa, assembly GCA_937654795.1. Lineage (NCBI taxonomy): Eukaryota > Metazoa > Arthropoda > Insecta > Diptera > Tachinidae > Cistogaster > Cistogaster globosa. Next base: position 8,389,169 of record OW569404.1, read on the forward strand.
GTTAATTTTTGTTTAATTTAAGAAGTCATAAACTATTCGTAGTTTATATTTTTTTTAATAATTCTTGTTTTTTTTTGTTTGCCTTCTTTGAAATTTTATGAACCTTAAATTGCAAAAATCAGGCTTGGAAATATTAGCACTTTTGCTAATAAATATTTACTTTATGCTATTGAAAATTAAAGTATAAAAATTATCTTAAAGTGTGCAACAAAGTTGTTAGAAGGTCTCAATACTTGCTGTTTGTCAATTCTTAAATATTACTTCTGTGCTTTATATTGAATATATGGCATCTAAATAAGTCTTCTATCTGCAATCGAAATTATTATAAACTTTCTAACAAGTTTTGCTTCAAATCTAGAAATTTTTAAACTTCAATATTATTTAACCTTTTATAAGCTCTTTCTTATGTAAAAAGAACGAATTTTTTATTTTAAGTATTTGTTTATAAAAAGTACTTTTTCAATTAATAAAATGTACTACAAATAAACTTCAATTATCCACGCCTGGCAATGAGTAGTTTGTTTTGGTTTTTTTTTCTCTTAAAATTTTTTAAATGTTTCAAACATGTGTCCAATTTACTATTCAAAGTTCAAGACGCCACAAATGATTGTGGCGCTGACGTTATGATCACAAAATATTCTATGTCAAACTGAAAAAAGCATAAAAATGATCTTTTATTTTAAATTTTTATTTGATTTAATTTTTTATTCGTAAACTTGCAATAACAAATCTTATCGCAAAGTCGGAAATTACTTTTGCTTATGTTGGTATTGGTGTATCGAATAAAAAAATATAATTTTTTTATTTATTTACTCAGTTTTTTGAAGCGAAGTGTGTCGATATTTCTTTTATGCATGACAATTCTATTAAAAGGCTTTGAAAACACAGTGTTAGATAAATTCAGAAGTAGAGATCTTTTTAAAAGTTAAAAAGATAATTTTAAAGAGGTACTTTTTTTTAAAGGTTTTTAAAAATATAGATTTTTGTGAAGGTTTAACACAATTAAATAATGCTTTAAAGAAAACCCATTTTTAAAGGTAAATTTTTAAAGGATACTTTGTTAGAAGGTACATTTTGTTAAAGCTACTCTTTTACATTATGAACGATTTAAAAATACACTTGTTTTAAACTGGGCCTTAAATAATGTGTTTGAAAGTCACCTTTATATAAATTCTTATTTGATGACTTATTTAAAAAAGATTTAAAATTTTTTTGTTGATTTTTTTTAAAGACACTTATAAAAAGTACTTATTAGAATACCTTATGTAAAAGCCCCTTTTTAGCAGCTTCATTTTAAAACTATCTTTACTTAGTATTAATAGAACTGGTTTCATTTGGGTATCCGTTTTTAAAAGTAATTTATAAAAGGCACTTTTGAAAACTTACGTTTTAGGTACTTTTGTAAAAAGTACTTTTTTATTCCCTCTTAAAATTATTTCTTTGATGATTTTTTTAGTGTTTTTTTAAGTCGATATATTTTAATAATAATAATAATATTTCTTAAATTCCTTTTCTAACATAATTTTTAAAAAGTACTTTTTGGGTACTTTTTAAAAAGTACTTTTTTATAATTCCCTGAAATTTAAAGTATTTTTCAATATGTATGAAAAGGAAAACGCTTTAAAAAAATTTTTTTTTAATTTCAAAACATACGTTTTTTAAATTATACCATTTCTTAAGTGTTTTTAAAAACAATTTTTTGAACTTTTTTATTTAATTTTTTAACGCATCCATTTTAAGTTTCACATTTTTTAAATTTACTTTTATTAAAAGTAATTTCTGTACGAAGATATTAAAAAAAACTTCCTTATTTGAATTAAATTTTCTTAGGTCCCTCCTTAAGGCTTCAATATTTTTTAAAACGAATTTCTTTAGAAAATTTTTTTAGAAGGTACTTTTTTAAAAGGTACTTTTTTATGAAACATTTTTAATGCTTAAAAAAGTCCCCTTTTTGAGGGGTTCTTAAAAAATACAATTATTTTTAACAAAATATCAAAATTTTTGAAAAAGTACTTTTAATTGAAAATACTTTTATGGAAAGGTTTTTATTTTTAAGCAATTTTAAAGCAATTTTTTTAATGTGTGGTTTCTTAAAAGGTAATTTTGAGATGTTCGTTACGCTTTATTTAAATTTTTTTGATTAATTATTTTAAGGTACCTTTAAATTAAGTTTTAAAAGTTCTCTTTAAAAGCTTCGATTTATTTTAAAACAAAGCTCTTTAGAAAAAATTTTTTTAGAAGGTACTTTTTTATAATACATTTCTTCTTAAAAAATACAATTATTTTTAACAAAATATCAAATTTTTAAAAAGTACTTTTAATTTAAAATACTATTTTGAAAAGGTTTTTATATTTAAAAAATTTCAAAACAGTTTTTTTAATGTGTGGTTTTTTAAAAGGTAATTTTGTGATGTTCAGTGCCCTTTATTTAAAATTTTTTTAGTACTTTGCTTAAAAGTACTATATTAATTATTTTAGGGTACCTTTTACTGCTTTAAAGGTAATTTTTGCGGAATTTTTTATGATAATTATTATAAGGAATACTTTCTTAGATACCTGCTATTTATTTTTGAAATCCTTTTAAGAAATGTGCTGTTTATTGAAATAGGGGGTTTTAAAACGAGGTACTTTTTTGTTTAATTAAGGTGTTAATAAAGAAAGTAACATTTTTTTTTTATAAAAATGTATATAGAATGTTGTCGTAGGTTTTCGTCCGCAAAATTATAATAAATCGTGTGACTTATACCGCTTTAATGTTTAGAAAATATTTTTCGATCACTGTACTCTAAGCAAATACTGTTAAGTTTTAATGCTTAAAACTTAATCATGCGTGACACTTTATACGGCTTTTTCGGTATGATTTTATGTACTTAAAAAAAAATTATGTAAAATTTTAAACAATAAAAAAATTCATTCATGTCTTAATTTTGGAAAATTTCTAAGAATTAAATTCATGTCATTTTTTGCATTGTTTTGTAGTCAATTTTAGGGGAACGGCTTTCATTTTTAAAATTTAATGCAAAATCGTACAGCAGGCAAGCAGACGGGAACGACTTATTTTAAGCGTGACAGTATAATCTCCAAAAGCAAAATCAAATTTATGACATTTTAATATTAATGACCTTCATGATGAAATCATACAGCATCGTAGAAAGGAACTGTTAACAGATGTTAAAAAATAAAATAATTTAATTATTAGCTACAATGATGTAAACATAATTTACAAAAAGATATCTGACCAAACTGCTGAAAAATCTATTTCCTTGTTCTAACACTAGTTCTCATATTACATTTCCCACATAAATTCAATCACTTAAATATGACCTTTAACTCAAAATTCAATAGATCATAAAATATTTATTAACAAAATATTATTTTCTAGATCACTTGAACCATCATTATTGTTTTCTGGACAGTTTCTAAATGATTTCCAGCAATTACGAATATTTACTAGACAGCCGACAATATTTGATTATTTACGCTCATACTATTTAAATACTTAACTTTTACCTGAAATCTAGACAAAAAAAGAAAGAGAAAAAAATTGTTACACAATGTGTATCATACCACAACAACGCCATCAATAGATAATGAGCTGCAAATGCACTTTGGTGGGTTTAAGCCATTAGACAAAACAACTGACAATTTGTCTGTGTAGCTGTCTAGTGCAGCAAAGTTCCAGACAGTTATATAAATCTATATGATCAAGTTGATAGTAAAAAAAACTCCGTTTAAATAAACTAACAAGAGTTATTGTGTTTTTTTTTTCTTCTCTATTGATTGTTTGCTAACTGATTCTCATCTGTTTTCTATTTTGTTGTTGTTGCTTTTTTTTAAATAAAAAGATGAAAGCCGTAAACAATAGACAAATAATATTGATGATAGATGAACTCAATAATGATTGAGGAACAGCCAACCAAAATTATGAAAAACAAAATTATAACAATTGCAATTGTGGTCGTTTAAACGAAATTCTATGAAAAATATGATGACTACTTACTTAAGTTGTAAAAATATAAAAAACATAATTTTTAATAATGTTTTAATGAATATTTAAAAATAATTTTCAATAAATAAAATTTTGAATGATTTATTGAATATTGTCTTGGATCAGCAGTTTTATTATCACGAAAATAAATGGATAACAGTGAAAGCCAAATTAAAGCTTAAAATTTTTTTTATACAGACTCGCTAAAAATACATATTTATTAATTTTAATGAACTGAAAAAAAAATTTTTTTAAAAGAATTGCTTTTAAGAAAGTCTTCTAAAAAGGCTTAACAAAAAAAAACTGTCATCGGCTTTTAAAGGGTTAAGCATTTTAAAATTTTTTTAGTATTTTCTAAAAGATCTCTTCAAAAGCTTTTTAATGATACCCATCTTGATATCTTAAAAAATATGGTGCAAAATCGTAATTTTCAATGAAAATTTCAGAGGCCCATTACTTGGAAAATATGGGCGAGCGCAATTTTTTCACTTGATGTTTTTTTTCTTATTTTTTAATTCTCTATCGCCCCAAAAAATTTTTTTTTTGGTTGAAGTTATTTTATTGTTCCAAATGCTATGGATAATGGATAGTTCAAAGGCAGTCGTGATGTTTTGCCCGGTGCCCGGAAGTACATAGACCGACCTTCCTGATTTTTAATAGCAAAATTTTCAAAACTTTGTCTGATGGATTGGCGTATTTAAATTTTCTCTAGCATATCTAGTGACTTAGCAAAGTTGATCTTAACACTAACACGGACGAACAGACGGACATTGCTCAATCGACTTTGCTATGCATAAGGACTCAGAATATATATTTTTAATTGAATCGGAAATAGATATTGTAGAAATTACAAAAGGAATGACAAAAATACATACACCTGTTTTCTACTTTTTGGGCTGAGAAGTATCAAAATATGGTAAGTTCATATTTAACCCTCTGGTACCCAAAACCGCCTGTAGACGGGCTAGATTCGTTACTCACTTATTCGCTTTCCAAACACCGTTTTACTTTTTTTTTGCTTTTTGTCTAATTCAGGGTTCTCTAAAAATTGCTTTTACTTTAATATTTTTTTTTTAATTTTTTATTTTAAGAAAAGTTCAGATCAGAAAAATAATTTTTTATCCAGAAAAAAATTTGGGTACTAGAGGGTTAAAATATTTTCGATAGTCTAGCAAGAACTACGCTTTGGCCTAGTGAAAACGTCATTATTGCTCATCCCCTTAGGCTAAATATTAATAAAAATCGTTATGTATGTCACCAAAGATATTAATATTTCACCTAATTTGTCCTAAAGTCCTATGAGTATATGTTGATCATAGTCAAGTTATATTCATAGTTTAGTAATATCATAGTCAAAGCCCAGTCATAGACTTGTGATTGTCTAGTATTAGAACATTCATTAATCAGCCTATTCTAATCAAATGGAGTCTAGTCAAAATCTAGTCCTGGTCTAGATTTCGTGTTATCGTTATGATCCGAATGTAGTCTACACACAGTCTAGCTGTAGAAAAAAAAAGACTGTTTAAAGCCTAATAGTAGTCAATACGTACTTAAGTCATAGCCTTTAATAATGAAATTATAATCTGTTCTATCCACTGTATTCATAATAAAGTCAAAGTAGTCGAAGCCTATATGTAGTCTAGACGTAGTCTTTTTGTCACAGTCTTCTTGTAGTCTTCTAATCATGGTTCCCAGTGATTGTTTATTCAAGGCTTTTAAGAGCCTTTTTATACTCTAGCTGTAGTTTAGACATAGCCAAGCCCTTATTTATTTATAATATTAACATAACCTTGTCGTAATATATCATAGTGTAGTCATAGCCAAGTCCCAGTCTGTTCGCAGTCTTAGCATAGTCTTGTTATAGTCCACAAATAATTAAGTAGTAATCAATTCCTCTAATAGATTAGTCATATTCCAGTTGTCTATTTATTGTATAACTATAATCAAGTCATAGTCTAGCTGTAGTCTAACTGTACTCTTGTCACGTTTCGTTCATACTGGGGTTAATAGTTTATTAATAATTTTTTAAAGTCTCACTATAATGTTGACGGTGACTAGCTAAGGTCTAATTTTAGTTTAGTCATATTATGGTCATAGATTAGTCACAATTTTATTACAGTGTAGACCTCGCTTATACCCTTAGTTTTCTATTATCAGCTGTTTAATGTCTAGTCATAGTTTTCTACCATCTTAGTCATAGTCGATAGTTAGTATTTTGATCATAGTTCAGTTAAAACCTAGTCCTAGTCATGGTCTAATTATATTCTGATCTGGTTAGATTGAAGTCTGTCCATAGTTTAGTCATAGCTTATTAAAGCTTTATAATATTGTCGCCTTATAATATTACTTTCGTTGAATTGTTAAGGTCTAGTAGTAATCTAGCTGAAACCAAGTTATAATTTTATTGTGTTATAGTTCTAATCTAGTCATTATTTTTGTCATCATTTTATCATCAGCAAGTCATAGCTTCCTACCGTAAAGTCATATGGTAGTTAAGAGTCCTATTATACTTAAATCTCTTCTACTTAAAACTATTTGTTAAAGCTTAGTCATAGGATACCCTTAGTAAATATGTAACCCAGGCATAATAAAATCAAAGTCATAGAGCAAAGCTCTGTGGTGAAGGCACTAGTATTCTATGTAGTATTTGGCATGTGGTGTGCGAACAACATATTGATGATATTATATTCGATATGTCACAATCGATTTGTCCATCAAAACAATGTCGAAATTTTAGTATTTATTCTAGCAGCCTACAAGGAGTATGAAGAACACATTAATACTTCTATATCTTCTCTTTTTGCATCGAGCTTTGGACAGCAACAAACACTGATTGAAAGAATTTGCTGTCATGAGGATAAAATAATTTTTCCTTAAAAAGTAGCGAATAAATAATTTGTTCTTAAATCTTCAAATTTTAATGTTATTTTATCTCTTCCGCTTATGTTTTGTCACGAAAGGGTTGAAAGTGTGAATGTGACTTCTTTGTTTTATTTTATTTTCTTTTCCTCTATTTTCTTTTGTTTTATTTTCTTTCTTCTATTTTCTTACATTTTATTTTATTTTATTTTGTTTTATTTTATTTCCTTTTTTTATCTTATCCTCTCTTTTCTTTTACTTGAGATTTTTAAATGTATTTTAAAAAAAGGTACTATTTTTTAAATAGGAATTTTAAAGAAAAATACGCCTTAAAAGATATTTATTTTCAGGTATTTTTAAAAAGGTATTTTTTAGAAATTGAAAAAACAACACTTGAACTCATTTTAAAATGGATTTTTTTGAAAGGTGGTTTTTTAAAAGTAGTTTTAGATGCATTTTTTATGTTTAAAGTACTTTCTTATGTAAAAACTGCTCAAAATGTAATTTCTTATAGATATTTTTTAAATTTTATTGTTTAAAAATTTCTTTTTTTAATTTTCTTTTTAAAAAGTACTTTTTTGAAGGTACATTTTAAAAGGTACTTTTTAACAGGTACTTTTTAAAAAGTACATTTTGAAAACTACTTATTTCAAAAATATTTTTAATACTGGTAAGTAAAAAAATTTTATTTATTCCATAAAAGGAGCTGTTATTAAAAGATATTTAACCAAATAACAAGCAGCTTTAAAGAAAGTACTTTTTTAAGAATGTTGATTAAATTTATTTTATTTTAAATAATCGCTTTCACATATATTTTAAAACAGAAACGGTTAAGAACCCAACCTTGTTTGTAATGTCGTTTCTTTTTAATTCAACAATTTTTTATAATAGTGTACTTTTTAAAATAAGACTTTCCAAAAATTGTACTTTTTTAAATATTTAAGATTTAAGAAAATAGATTTCTTATGTTATAAAATTTATTATAATAAAAGTACTTATCTTAAAACATATTAAGATGCTTAAACAAAACTTTCTAAAAAATTAACAGTCAACAAATTTAAGCACTAAAAACCTACTAATTTTAAGCTTCTGGCATATGTATATCACTGTGTCATAAAACAAGTCATAAAATTTCCAATTGGAACCTTCATTAACAAACAACAGTAGTTTAAGTATATTTGTGAGACTTTTAAAACACACTTAAAAGCGCCACTTAAAAATCTTTTATTGAATCACTTGTTATTTTCAAATTTGTTTAAAAAGTTTTAATTAAAAATACAAACCCAAAAAATCAAATCAGAAAATTAACATTTGTATCACCAAATGACAAGCCAATTTTATTATAGTTTTCTTAAGTATCGTGTCAATAAATATGGACGCATTTAAATAAAAGAAGCACAAAAATATTTGTTTCTTTAAATATGTACTTCTCTGTCTTAGGGAGACAAGAGAAAAACAAAAAATATAGGAATTTGACAATGAAATTTTATACATGATATTGCAAGTACGAGTACGCACTAAAAAATGTACTTTTATTTTCAAATAAGATTTTTTTTAAAGCAATTTTTGTTAAAAAAAATTTAATAAAATATTTTTTTGTTGATGACCATATTGACCCAATTAGTTGGTGTATTTTTTCTTATTCCTGATTTTATAAAAAGCAATTGTTTTGGAGCTGAAAGGGTTTTCCTATAAGCACGATTAGATTAAGCAACTACACTTGTGTTGTTGTAAGTTTTATTATTATGTTGGTATACATCAAATATTATAAAGTATAACAAACAAATATCTGCTCAACTCATTAATTACCTCTTTGATTTTTATAAATTTTATAAAGAACCAATACAGACTTAAAGAAAAAAATATGATTACTTCATTGCTCTTCTTCTTATTTTTTGAAAAAAGGGCCTTCGCTAAATTAAAATATCAATAAAATACAACATTTAACACATTACATACATACAACAATACAACTTTTACAATAATATGAGCACTCACAAAAAATTGCTCTATTGAATTCAGATAAAATAATACAACTTTTACAACAATACGAGGTGGTAAACAATTCAACAAATAATTTTAAGGCTACGATGCCTTAAAATAAAAAAAAAACAGAGTTAAACATTTCGGGAATTTTATAAAAAATGTTTGCTCGCATACAAATATGAGCTGCCTTGTGGAACCTTTAAGCCTCTAGTGGCCATTTCAAATAGTCATCTGTTGAACGCTTATACGTTTAATGTTGAATTGATGTTTCGTGAAAATTAATAAACCTCGGGTAACATAACTCATGATCAATCATTGAATGCATTTTTATAAATGCGTTGCGAGCTTATATTTTGTTGGTACATTCCTTTCATTATTCCTTTAAAATTGGAATATTTATATCCGAGAAACATGTCATCCAATAGCGTGGCTGACGCTGTAGGCATTCTGAATATCTACACCCCCTTATGGGAATACCCTTTATTTATTCAATGAATTTGTTTCAAATTTACTGTATTCAGATGTGGTAAACTTGTTTAGGGCAAATGATATTAGGGGAATATTGTGTACACAGAAACAAACAAACAAACACACACTCAAAAACATACGCACACAGAAACACAGTGGGTATAATTGCAAAATGAATAACATTTATTCTGCTTAAATTTTTGAAACTTCAAAGATCAGAGCAGACAGAACAGGGAACTGAAAAGAAAAACTGAATTTTGTTTAAAGAAATTTCTATTTAAAAAAAAAACAGCATATGGATCTCTAAGGTAAAAGGCCGTCCAAAAGTTAATGCACAGCTTCAGTTAAATGGAAAATTTTGTATTTTTAATGGATCTTATTTTTAAACGACTTCAAAAACAGAGGATGGTTACCAATTCGCCTCAATGTTTCTTTTTTATGCTTGTGCCCGCAGAACCATGGCGAAATCTTGTACCAGATGGTGGCAGTGGCCACTGCATAATTTCGCCATGCGCAAAACTTAGACAATTCCAAACCGATTTTGAAAATTTTTCTTTTATTTGAATTACTCTCACATTGGTCGCGTTTTAAAAATTAAAGGGTGTCCCGATACCACAAAAATATTTTTTTTTAATTTTTAAAATTAAAAAAAGTGCGTATTACTATTTATCCCAATAGCAAAAATTAATACAAAAATACATCCAAAAGTTAAAAGGGTGTTCTCTTAAGTGACGTAAATTGTCCTATATGGCTTTATCTCTTGAACCCGTATGTGCAAAAGCTTGAAAGTTGGACATAATGTCAAAATTTATGACCATTATTACAACAAGTATAAAAATTAAAAATTATAAATTAAAGGGTGCCTCAATAGTTAATTTAATTTGATGAACAGTTACTCCCATAAATATTTTGCCTATGTAAAATAAGTAAATTTTAAGATAAAACGTTTTATAAAAAATATAATTTTTGGATTTTATTGAATATTACAAAAAGCAACCTTAAATTTTAATTCAGTTTTTCTTAAATTTAGAATCCTTTTTAAATGTTCAAGGTTTTTAAATTAATATCAACTAATGTATAATTTTTCAGGTCACAGAAGTATTTTGCTTTTTTAATTTTTCAGATATGGTTTAATCTCAGAAAAATAGTGTTATTAATAGTTTGTGTAGAATCCATTATTTGATAGAACTGGATCTAGACATTGATTGCATTGATTATATTAATTTACGATTTTTTTTTCGAGATATTTTGTACCACTCTTATTCCAATACCCGTTTTAAGGTATCTTTAGATTAAATGTTGTTCATTCGAACTTTTCTATCAAGATAAGATTTTCAATTGGATTAATGTTTGGGCTTTGGGGAGGTGTTCCAAGATGTTTGGTGTTATATAAAAGTCATAGCTTGACGTCTAATGCTGTATGTTTTGGATCATCATCATGTTGAAAATAATATTCATTGCTATGACGCCCCAATATTCCAGCACTATCATGAAGGTGCTCCCTTAAAATTGACAAATATACATGCTTATCCATAATGCCATCAATAAAAACCAAAATCCCGACTCCAGATGCAGACATACAGCCCCATACCATTAGAGGACCACCACCATGTTTTACTGTTGGATTTATATTTTTTACATTCAGGGATTTATTTGGCCTGTGTCAATCCAAATTTGAGTTCAAATTTACTTTCATCACTAAAGTATACGTTTTTCCAAAAGTCAAAGGTTTTAGTTTTGTGGATCTCAGCAAAAAGTAATCGCTTTTTCTGTTAACTTCAGAAATAAAATATTTTTCTTTTTCCACACGATCGTTAATATTATTGGTTTTTAGAACCCTAAGGATCGTTTCACCGCCAGCATTTATTTGTAAAGATCTCGTAAGCTTCTTGTTGGTTTTTGGGGTCGATAAATTGGGATTTTTACGGTTTTATTTTAGAACTTTTCTTTAATTTCTAGAACTCAATGATTTAGGGTGTCCCTTTCGCGGAATATTTTGAATATTACCACGTTCCTTTGCGCTTTTAATTACATTCTTTATTGTTTGCCGATACCGACCAAACGTGTCACAAATGTATTTTATAGGTTTTCCTTGATTATGGAAATATAAAATAATTTTTCTTTCCTTTCCTTTACGCATTTTTAAAACAAAACTTTACGTCTGTGCACAGTAAGAATACGTTTTAAATTATCATGATAAAAAATATCGAATACCATAACAGGCGAATAAAAAAAAAAAACAAATAGGGTCAACGCAAACTTATTACAAATAACGGTGCTCCTTGTTAGGCAAAATACTTTTCTGACCCTTAAACTACGTGGTTGTTAAAAAAAAAAACAAAAGCATATTTGTAATGCTACTTGTTGTAGTTTTTGGTAGTAATTGTTGTCCAGCAGCCTGTATTTTATTTATAGCAAAAAAAAAAAAAAAAAAATAGCTCCTTATATGAGTCATGGCCCAAGTTCTAATGTCAATTTAGCTTCTTAAGCGTAGAGATGAAGCTTACATAAAATCTCAATTTAAATATAAGTGAGCAATAAAGACAGCTACTTTTAACTTACATTTCTTATCAAAACAGTTAATTTATATCCCTGGACTTTCAACAAGACTTTAGTAGGGGCTACAACCTGCTTCACATTCTCTGCAATATTAATTTTTTCCTTGATAGTAAATTCCAATATAAAGGTTTGAGGTTTTAAATCAGCCCTAATCGTGAATATACTACACGCAAAAAAATTTTCTGTAATTATGAATTCAATAGAAACAAGAAAAATTTAAAGGCAGCTGTTTTGCTTGTTAATATTTGATATTTCTTTTATTATTTAGAATGTCTGGATTTTGAAAGATTTTTTTCCCTTTCCGCACTGAATAAAAAAAGCGAAGAAAACATAATAATAACGAGAAATATTAACAAAAAAAAAAAATGGCGATCAGTTCTTGTTTATGATTGAAAAAAACTGCTTTCAGTTTTCTTCTATTGCAGAAACATTTTCCTAAAAAAAAATAAATTTCACCATAACTGGACAACGCACGGATAGACAAAAAAGCGCTCTCTCATGAACCGAGAGCTAACAAAGAAATCACTAAACTGTTTTCAGTCAATCAAGTCCTAGGAAAAATTAATTTTAAGTTTTAAATAATAAATATTTTAAATCATTTTTTAATTTTAGTCCCAGCCAGGGGTTGAACTAGTGATCTTCATAAATCAATTAAAATTTTACTTCTTCGGCTTTGGTTCATTTTTAATTTAACTCTTATTAAGAAAAATACTTTTTATTTTATGACAATTTTATAAAATATTTATAATTAAAGAAATAAAGTAGAATTATCTTAGATTTCCACCAAAGAGATTCTAAATAAGAAATGTTGGTTATTTGTTTGCTTCTAATCATACTTTGATTAGTATTAACATATTTTGATAACTATAGTAAATAATTTTTAAAAAGTTTAATCCAAACATATTTATGGTGACTAAAATATTGTTGCACAAAACTATAATTTATTCATCGTAACTATGCACTGTTACAGGAAACATATTATGATTATTGTGACCATATTACCACAATGTTTTTTTTCTATGTGCGGATTACCCGATCTGATTAAGGAAAATATTAGAAGGAATAAGAGTTTTTGAATTATTTTGGAGCTTTTGTCCGCAAAAATTTATTTATAATTTTCTTTTTTCATTAAAATAAGCAATGAAAATATATTTAAGCCGAGGTAATATATTGATTTGTTAAAATGTCAAAAAGTTTCAGTAATTAAATCAAAAATAAAATTTAGAAATTTTTGTAATTAAGGATTGATTTCTTGGCAGAACAGTAAACTAACTGAGAATTGGTTTTTTTAAATCACATTCCAACATCAATTGAAATAAATTTTTATCCTTAAGCCAAAATTATTACTCTCTTTAAAGCATTTCTTAAAATCCTAGTCTTTGAAAGCGATTTTCTTATAAAGATTCTTATTAATTTTTAACACAATAATTTCCCCCTTTTTCTTATTACTCCCCGATTTTAATTACAACTGAGAGCAAAATATCTGAAATAATTTTAAAACTTTTTATGTTGTACACTGTGTGCTAAAGTTCAGTAGTCTCAGATTTTGAAAGCACATTTCTTTTAATTTGTAATTTTTTTATTAAATATTGTTAAAGCCTTAGAGTTCTCTCTCCTAATGAAGTGAAAATATATATTTTATTACCTCATTCCCCATTTCATTGTGTGAATTTTGTTACGCATACGTATTTGTGCGAAAACATGGTGGTATTGATACCCAATAAGTTTTAGCACAAACGTCAATATGTTTGTGTTTATTATACTTTAGCGCGTAAATTACATCATTCATGCATGTGTGTTTTGCCGATACCTACTGATTTTAATAGTTCAATTCGAAAACCAAAAGACAAAAAAAAAAAATAGATATTGATCGTATTATTTTATTCATTGATCTAACTTTCAGTTTCATCACATTCTATGCATTTTTTTGTTTCAAAGTTATTGACTTTACAACGCATAAACATCGGCTCTTTAGAGTTAAAAAATTTTTTGTTTATTTTTCGTTTAAATTTTTATTTTGCTTTTATTAAACAACAAAAACACAAAATATATATTCCAACGTTCTTATCTTTAATTAATCTTTAGGCATAAAATTAAATTATTTTCGTTTATTGACTTTATGTGCGCTTAAAAACGACATCATTTTGTATTAGAAAAAAGGGTGTAAAAAACTGATTAGAAAATTGAAAATGCTAAACGTGATGTTACAAAAATTTTTATTTAAAAAATCTAGTTTAAGCAAAATGATTTTTAAAATATTAACTTAAAATATATAAAAATCTAAAATAAATTATATTTGAATTATCAGGCCAGGTTCGTTATTAAAAAAAAATTGAAAATTAATATATTCAAATTTGATTAATTTTTTTTAATAAAAAAACTTAAGTATTCACGATGTGTTATATACTAGGGAAGTTCAAAAATTTCTTAAAAAAATAGAGAAAAGCAGCATGTACACTTTTTAATAAGTGATTAATTTTTATGGTCAGGGTTTAAATCCCAGCCACTACCGATTACGAAAATAGAATTTTATTGATACTTTTTAGCTTCTTTCGTAATAAAGATTAAAAATATGTTCCATCGCTGGCTACAAAAGCTTTACGCTTATTTAACTAATTAACCCATTACTGCACAGTTGTAAAGATAAACAGAAAGTGTAAGTGCATATGCTATTTCTCGAATAACGGCATAAGTTTGCGGATTTATTTGTTTAAATTTTTCAACGATTTTTCGTCTTTTTGAAATTTACTAGAGTTTTTGTAAGGAGCTCAAATGAAGTTGTAGTGGCAGTGATAAACTCCTCTTCGACAGGAACACGTCAAGTCTAGACTTGTGTAGTTCATAAACGAACTAGTTCATTTAAACGATTCCATCGATTGAACTAAGTGAACTAGTTCATACTTTTTAGTCTAGTTAACTGGGGTGTCAGACGATCAAGTTTTCATTCAAGTTTTAAAATTTCTCTTATTTTTTAACCAATACACTTACACTTTAAAAACTTGCTGAGAATTTGCTTTCAAGTTTTCGTTCAATTGAGTCTTTCAAATTACATTAAAAAAAGCAGCCCACGTCACAGCTTTCAATTTTTGTGAATTTTGACAAGCAGTATGTGTAAATTTCTTGAAAGAGAATTGAACAAAAACTTGACGGTGTGACTGCACCGTAATTTTTGAACTAAACTTTGTATTTGAACTAACAGACAAGATGAACTAGAATCCATGACTGTATTTCCTTGTTGACTGTTTCAAACATAAAATAAGTGCTGCCACGCATTTTGTTAAACATTTGTTTTGGCAATGCTACGTTGTTGTTGTCATCGTATTTTAAAAAGAACAATTGAACTAAAAGATATTTTGAATTAAAGAAATCGTTTGAAGTAAAATTTGAAAAGTACGAATAATATGTCAACAGAACTAAGAGAGATTTTGAACTAAATAGAGCCTTTTAACTAAAATTTGAACTTAAATGAATGATATGGAATAAGACTATTCAAGTTCTTTTGACTGAATTTGTAAAATAAAATAAAGGCGGCAATAATGCGAAACTAAAATGGAAATTTTACAAGTTTGTCAAGTTTATTTCGTTTGTTTAATGAGGAGTGTACGGCTTTTCTTCGTTTAATTGGTCCTACAGTGAAGGAAAATAATCTCTATTTATTCCTTTCTTCTGCAAGCTGTCATTACAGACACCAAGAATCCCAAGAGCTTTTTGTTATAACTTTACCAGTCGACTTTCCTGTCTTTACTTTTTTTCAGGGCCGGCTTATACTGAGAGCCAATGCAATTCCAGTTTAAAGTGGTGAATAAAATCCATTCGGAATGTTTCTAAAATAATTCAAGCCAAACACTAACACGATTGTGTTGTAAGAAAGAATATTTTGCAACAAATTAAAATGAAAAAAGATTTGTCGGCCCTTTTCAAAGCTCTAATAACAAGAGGCGAATGTTGTTGTTGTCTCTGTATAAAGGCTAAATAAGTGATTACTGACATCACTTATACAGAATAGAATAAGAAGAAAAGTTGGCTAGCACATGTTTGCTAAAAATAACATCAATAGCTTGAGTTCAAATCCCAACAAAATCTTGAATAATGAAAAAAATAATTGTTGTTTAGCAGCCGCGATGAAGGAGCGATTTTTGAGGTTAGAGTAGGAAAGATAAACAATTTTTGTGTATCTGCGTTTGATGACTTGTTAAACAAGGCTTGTGGGTGTGAACTCAATCCTCAACAGAGTTTTGATCGAATAAAAAGATAACATTAATATAAAGTTCTTGAAAGTTTAATAAGAAAACAATAATCAACCTCTGTGTTGTCACTGCAGATGAGTTGGTAAAACCTTCACCTTCATTAAAAAAGCAGGTGGTTTGGTTGAGGTGCCCGTATAATAAGACAAGAAAATTGAAGTCCCAAATATAATATAGTGTTAACCAAAAAGTAGCAACATAATAACAGTGTGTGGCAGTCATGTGTGAATTGCTTAAAAGGTTGATTAAATAAGAGATCGTAAATTTCAATCTCGCTGGACATAAAACATACTGTAGTCTGGATAGCTCAGCTGACTATATAAATCACAGAGTTAAAAATGGAAAAATATATAAAATAAATAAAGTGCCAGGAGATTAAAAAAAAAATTAAAAAGATATTGATTTTGCTGATCATTTTATAAGTCACTTCCTCAAAAGTATCTGTTCTTTTTTCAAAAGGAGCAAAAGGAAATAACGTAATTTTCCAATGCTAGTGTTTTTATCACATTCCAAACTGCCGCTTTGATTTTAACTTGGTGGCACTACCTGTGTGATGGTCTACATCTTTTGCGGCTTCTTTACGGATTCCAGTAAATTTCATTTCTTGGTCCTTCGCGCCCAAGCAGTGTGATTTTCTTTTACGTTTTTAACATGTGTTTGGCATATTGGGCCTTAAAATCTTTTATTAAATACTCTGATTGGCCATAGTGTTTTAAGGATTATTCGAAGACAGCGATTTATAAGAACCTGCAGATCGAGTTGGCATCCTTCAAAGCAGCATTCCACCATTCACTACCATAAAGACATATCGATTTCATACAGGTTTTATGAAATGTGGACAGATCGCCATAAGGAGTTTAGAACGCCAAATAAATCTATACTGGCTTTTATTTGGCTTCTCAAACGATGGTTGGTTAAAAAACCTAAAACTATCCTGTTTTTAATGTTGATGTTTTTTTTCGAAACTTTGTTTCAAATATTTAGCGTTCACAATAGTTTAATAACAATTTACCCTCGTACTTGTTCTAATTTATCAATAAACCGTTTAAAATTTAGCAGCCAAATGATTTGTTTCAAACACAAATTATTTATTTAAAACGGAATTATTATTTATATAATGATGATGACATTCCCACGATGATGCTGCGACTAATCAGTAAATGTTTTATTTTTTGTTTTTATGGAAACAGGATGATTCATAAGAGGCGTAGTTTGGCATTTACAATATGAAATATTCTTTAATATTTTAAGTGCTTCCAGAATATAGAAATTAAGAAAAATTATAAAAAAATTTATTTTTAAAAGTCACAACGATTCTGATTCTTTTTTTTTTCTTACAGGTTTTCTAAATTAAAAGTTTGAATGAAACTATCAAGATTTAAATGCTTTTAAATATTTTTCTCTACAACTATAAAAAGCAAACATAACGATGCGTTTAAGAATGGACTTAAGGAAAATTTTAAGGTAAGTTAGACGTTTGTGTTTCTTTTATTTTAAAAGTGTTACCAAGTCACCTCAATTTTTTGAGATTGTTAAATAACTGTGATAAGTTTTAAGGCCATGCCATAATTTAAGTGGCATCGTGTGAAAAAGCAGCGGCAAACCATGGCAGCGATATTGATTTTGGTTTTAATTAAATCCTACTGAAATTTCGATAGGTATCGAATGTAATAATTTGTCCCTTTTCTATAGTTAGCAGAAGGCGTGTAGAATAAGACTTTTTCAACATTTAATCATATTTCTTAACTTCCGCTGGTCGTATTGTCTTCATTCTGCTACAATACACTACACTAATTCTCTCTTCTATCAAAAATTTAGCGACATGAAAATATGTCCTTTGTTTTATCTTTCCCAATAAAATACTTTCCAAACCAAATTAGCGATTTATAGCGTTTAGCTGTCACAATTTTTTTCTTTTAATTTTATAAAATCAAAATCTATTTTTAAATCCTAATAGATAAAAAATTATAAAAATAATATCTCTTGAGGTTAGGTAAAGAGGGCAGCTCCTATGGTATAGTTTCCTTGGATGCCCATCCGGCCCATTGTAATACTTTTTTAGCTTCCAGTTCTCTATAAAACTTCAATGTTCTCAGTCCGCAAAAATTGCCTCTCTGTCTTTCGCAAAAATTATCAAGCCAAGTCTTTGTTGCATTCTTAGGCCGAGGCCACGATATGGGCGGCAAAGCAGCGAGTTTGAGCGGCAAATGGCTTATTACTGAGCATCATTTCTGAGCAGTTAGTGCGAATAGTTGTTAAAATGCCATTGTCAAGAGAGGTTTGTTTTATGTTTTTACGCGAAAATCGTATTCATATTTACAAGAATATAATGCGTTTAAGAAAAAAAAGAAGATTTGGTATTCATCCTATAAGTCAAGCAAGGCGACATTACGGCGAATTTAACCATTAAAATACAAATCTACTCAAATTTCACTAACTTCACTCCATAATTTATCAGTTATATATTTATTTGTAAAATTTTGTAATCTATCTGCCATAATAGCGGTCAGCCTTGTACAGATGAAATTATAAGTTCCGCATTTACTTTTGCCATGTTTATACTTTGCCGCTCAAAAATCAACTAAAAATTAGAACAAGTTCTATTCCTGAGCAGCGACGCTTAGCCGCTCAGAAATGCCGCTCATTGCGTGGCCACTTCAATAGTATTCCATATGTTTTAATTTTTACTGCTCACCGCTCTTTGCGTGGCCTCGGTCTTAGCGACTGTCCAGATCTAAAAAGATTCTGTTACTCAAATTTGAGCTAAAAAGTTGCAGGGAGATACAAAGCTGACTCTTCTGCAGCGCTAGAGGTCTCCTTATGTTCCGATGTGTGTCCAATTATACATTGCGTCATTATAATTCCCACTAAAAGGAACTGTGACTTCTAGTTACAAGAAGTAGAATAAAAATTGATATTTATGTTTCAGTTGACGGCGTCATTGAGACAAATGTTGAAAACAAAAACTAAAAATTTTTTTAATTTTTAAAAAGTTGCTAAATAATGGAAAAATATTGTTCTAAAGAGTAACGCTCTTTTTTGAATAACCAAAAATTTTTAACTATTAATTATTTGGTTGGCAACCCATAACGAAAATGTCTTTTAAGGAGAGACATGGCTGTTGACAACCAAACTAAAAAAAAAAATTTAGAACATATAAAAAATAATTATATCCGACTGGCTTCAATTCCATGGTCTTTTTAGGCTTTGTCTACTCTGTGGAGCAAAGCAAACTTTTGAAGTCGAAAAAGCAATTTCAGAGGCAAAACATTTGTGTTTAAAGGAACAGCGTCACTTATTGTGTGTAATCTTTGAAGCCTGAATCCTAAAGTACATAAATTTCTCATTTTCTTCCATTTTCTTTCGCATGCATCACAATTTTAAAATTTTGCTTATCATATTGCACTGCAAATCCCTCTTAAATCTTAATTATAATGCCCCTATTCCTCCTTTTCTCCTCTCTGGGTCAGCTTTTGAAAAAGACACAGGCTTTATTTACCCTTCGATTTTTATTTAATTCGCTACAACCTTTTGCACCTTTTACATAAGGATCTCTATTTGATTCATTTCAATCTGCTTATTGCTCAAAGTAGGCCGGTTTTTCACCTTACCATTTCTCTTGTCCTAAATCATAAAGAAAACAAGGCCTATAGCTCCCTTTCGATAAGGATATATTTTCTTATTTTCCTTCGAGACCTGAGTTACGAAAAAATAAACCTATTGCTTTCTTTTGATGAGGATCTAGAATTTCAACGAAATCATTATAAAATTGTGCATTTTCCCCGTTAATTCTCCTCTGGTCCTAGATTACGAAAAATAAAAAAAAACTAGTTGTGTCCTTTTAATGAAAATCTTTATTTCAAATTTCCTTAAAATCAGTTAACCCGTATAGAATTTCATATGTTTCCCTCTTGTCTTCACCCCAATTTCAAATTTTAATATGACAGCCTATTTTAACCTGCGGTTAACGGTCTCTTTATGCTTCAAATGTTATTAAAATTAGAACAGTCGTTAAACTGTGACTGACATTTAGAATAATTTTTTTATTTTCCTTATTTAACTTGTTGATAAAAAAGATTTTCCGTCACTTTCTTTCACTATTCTGTTAAACGATTTTTATCAACAAACATTTTTGAGGGTTCTAAGCTTATAAATTAGAATATATTTTATTAATACATTGTTATTTATTACTTACTAAATAAAAAGAAGCAACAAATTTCTCATTATGCAGCCTCATTAAGTAACTTTTATTACCCACAACAAACCAAAAATAAAGGCGAGATTGAATTAAATTAAAAAATAACTACCATCTCAACAATTTAGAAAATTTGTTGAATAAAAGACATAAAAGCAATAATATACCCACCCTCTTCTTTCGAAATAAAACGCAAAGAAAATAACTCAGAGAGTTGTGTGTAATTTCTTAAGACCCTTTTCTTTCCAATTAATTATTGTCTCATAAAAAATTAAAACTAAAATAAAACTGAAATAAAGTAAATTTATTATTAAACATATTTATTCTTATGAAAACAAATTAAACAGATTTTTTGGCCACAATTTTTTCAAAAATTTAATTGATTAATTTGACCACAAAAAACAAAAATATGGAAGAACATACACTCAAAAGCAAAAGTAAATGTATCATTTACAACATACAGCAGCAAATAGCTTGTCTAGTGTCTACATAAATCAAGCCAAGGGGTAGATCTTATTTCGTTAGATAACCAAAACCATCATCTCTACCACGATATTATTGCCTGCCCTAATAAACCACCACACACACGCGTTGTGTTACAAGATTTTTTTTGTCTTAATTTTTTTTGTTTTATATTAGTAGATATTAGAAATCTATTTAAAATTTAAGTAATTTCATAATCAATCGTACGCAATTTACAAAAAAAAAAAAAAAAAAATAATTAATTAAAATAATTAATAAAATGAAATTCTGAAATTGTATACTTTTTTAGCTTTTAACTAACCAAATAAGAGTTTTATAAAAGCTTTAGCGCAGGGCTTATTTCTAAATGCATTTTGTTTTTTTTTAATTCATTTTTTTGTTGCAGAATTGTACTGAAGTACTTTTTCCTTTTACTAAAAAGTACTTACAAAACAACATCATTCTTTTTTATTACTTTTTTTACTCTTTGTATATTTTTTAAGATGCGCTACAGAAAATTCATGATCAGTATTCTCTCAAAAAAAAAAAAATATTTATTTCGAAACAGGTGCGTCTGATTTGTATGAAAGACCATAAGTGGGCGTCTTTTGGACCACAGTGGCCACACAAAGGGCCTTTGGAGTGGATAATGGACCCAACGATATGATAAGCAAAATCCAAAGAGAATTTAAGTCCTATAAGGACCTGTGTGAAAGAAGGGGGTCTATAGACACCAAGCACTAACGGTCTATATTGGGCCAAACTGTTTTATGTTAAGTGTTTTTATATGTAAAAAAAAACCGTCACAAAAAACACAAGGACTCAAAAGAGGTCTAGCAAAATTTAACTCAAGTTGACAAGTAAGCAACTCAAGTTCAACTTTAATATTTTCATTATATCAAAGATGAAAATATTACTACGAAAAAACCTTTGTGTTAGGAAAATAAATACACAATTATTTTGAAGAAGAGTATATAAGATTCGGCGCAGTCGTATGTAGCATCCTTTTTGTTTTTTCTTATGGAAGGTACTTTTTGTTAAAAGGTTATTTATATAAAATGGTAGCAATCATATAAAGAATTATTAAAAAACGAATGGTTATAGGTAAAATTTTTATAAAATGTAACTAAAAATAGTTTTATATAAAAGGAACTTTTGCTTTATTTAAATAGTACCTTTGTAGATAATTTGAATAAAATAATGTTTGTTACAAACAAATTTTAAAAAATCTATTATTAAAAATATTTATTTTTCGTGGTACATTTTCCTAAAAAGTACTTTTTTGAAAAATACTTTTTGTATAATATATTTTCCTTAATCAAATTTTTTTGTTTAAATTTCTTTGTATTAAGAAATAATTACTTTTTATTAGGCCACTTTATTTAGAACTTTTATAATTAAACTTTTTTTCCTGCAGAAGGTACTTTTCGCACGAGATACTTTAAAAGTACTTTTTTTTATAAGAGAAGCGTATTTTTAAAAGCCGGTATTAAGCAAAAGGTATTTTTTGTTCTCAAGAAGTATAACTAAAAAAAGGTACTTTATAACAATTGTTTATATGTTACAGAAAGTACTTATTTTTTAAAATTTAACTGTGCAATAATAATTGAGCTGTTTTTAAAAATGTGCCAAGGAACTTTTTAATATAAGGCATTTGCATAAAATGCTTATGCAAGGTACTTCTAAGATAGCTGTTCTGAAAAAAAAACATTTTTTAAAAAAAAATTCAATAAGAGCTTTTATATAAAATAGTTTTCGCCTTGCAAAATAAAAAAAGTTTCTTATTTAAGATAAAATTTGAAGTTTAAAGAGATTTTTTAAGGGACTTTATTTAAAGGGACCGAATTTATTTTTTAAAATTCTTTTCCATATATTTTTTAAGGACTGAATTTGAGCACAATTACTGCTGTTTTCATAAAATGAAAAATATTTTTTTGTTTAGGTTTTAAATTATTCACGAAATTTTTTTAGAAAACATGCAATAACATGTTTAAATCTCAAATATTATCATTAAAAATATATGCACGCAATCTAATCATTCTTTTAAAATTTTTAATTTGAAATATTAAATCAAACACATGAGAATAAACAAAAATGTTAAACTGAAATGCACTTGTTATTGTTGTCGATAGGTTCCACCCACTCAGCTGGCATAAGACATGAGAAGTTTCATGCAGGAAAGTGACTGCAACGTTCCTAGCATTACCGTCACTGCTTTTATTCTTTACATGAATTCAAGTAAAACACGATTTATTGTTAGTGTTTTTATTGAAAAATTTTAATATAAAAAAGTAATAATTATAACATGTTTTTAGGCAGATGAGTTAATAAAATTTATAAAACGACTTAAGTCCAATTTTAATATTTTCTAGAAAAATTCTCTATAAATTGGAGAAAGTTTAAATTTTCTTAATTATTATCCTTAATAAAAAAATATTTACCATATTTTCTTAAAACGACTTAAGTTGTTTTACTAGCAGCTGCCAGAAATAAACAAATGAAACGATCATAAAAATTGCGTGTTAAAAAACTGTGAAAATATTTAAGTAAATAAAAAGATTGTTTTGTTTGATTTTTATTGACTCTTAATGTCATCAAATGTAAACAAAAACTATTGTCGGATTATATAAAAAATTTTAAAGCAACTATGAAGATTTCTAACATAGCAAGAAAAAAAAATGATCTTGACTTTTACATTAATTTTATTAGAAATTAAAAAAAAAATATTTGTTTATATAAATAAAATTTATTAAAAAAATCCCATGACGTTTAGTTGTCTTGAGATTAAATAAAATTAATTTGATAACTATATTAAATGATATTAGAAATACATATTTTTCAACATATAGTTTTTAGTGTCAGTTTTTTGATCAATTATTAAGGTTCTCAAATTCAAGGGCGAAATAAAAGGTCATAGAGGTAAATAGTCAAGAGTACCTTCACGTAAGTTTCTGGGCTATGAATACAAAAACCAAGATTTACGTTTTATTATACACATATAATTTCAGCTGCATTAAATTACTTTTAGCACTACTGTTGGCTAAATAAAAAAAAAAAAAAAAATAAGAAGAACAAAATTAAGTCCAGAATAAGGCGAAGAAGACTTAAAATAATCCGTGCAAAAAAGTAAACTGACTTCAAACAGACAATTTTAAAATCATATTTCTTTAGGATAGTAACAATACATTAATTATATTTTATTATATTCGAGATTTTATAAGGATTTTTTTATATGTCGTAGAACAAAATATGAAAGCAGATTAACCAAGAAAATTCAGCAGTTATGTGGTCACCCTTTACTTTCTACACTTGTTATTGCCGATATAGTAAAACAAAATTTGTTAAGATTCTAAACGTTAGTCTACAACTGTTTAAAAGATTGGCCATATACATAAAATTACAACCATTAGGGCACCCTTTAATTTCTAATTTTAAATATTTATACTTAATTTAGTAATGGACATTCTGTCTAATTTTCAAGAGTTTGTCTGTAACGATTTCAAAGATAGGGCCATATAGGTCAAATTTTTTTAGTTATAGGGACACCCTTTAATTTAAAATTTCAAGTTTGCTACTTCTTATAGCGGACTTAGCAATTAAAGTTCTGTGCAAATTTCAATCAACTGTTTACAACTGTTCAACACTTTGGTCATACACATCAGATAACAGTAACTATTGTAACACCCTATAATTTATAATTTTAAATATTTATACTTTTTAATATACCAGATAAAGTAGAAGACCTTCAGTTTAATTTTCAAGTGTTTGCTTAAAAGTTTGGCCACATACATCAACTATTGGGCTACCCTTTAATTTATAATTTTGAATGTTTATACTTGTTATTATAAAGGTCATAGTAATCGACATCCTGCCCAATCTTCAAGCGTTTGTCTATAATAGTTCGAAAGATAGGCGCATATAAGTCAATTTACGTGTTCTATGGGGAACCCTTTAATTTAGATTTATTTTTGTATTACTTTTTGCTACTGCTACGCAGTTTTAATTTAAAGGAAGTTTGCTTTACGGATCATAATACACTTAAAATACATGTATGTTGTAATGCTGCTGCAGTCAGGGTAGTAAGCACGTGGACTACAAATAATGTTGGCCAGGGTTCAAACCCTGCGCAACTAAAAAATTAAAATATGTTTTTTTCTGTTTAAAGTATAAATTCACATACAGAATTTAACAATACAGCACGAAGCCTCCTTTGTCGGTACTTCTACTTAGCACATTCGGCGGCAAAGTAAAATAAATAATAAAATGGCTATACTTTCATTAGCTGTTCTTTTCTTTCCTCTATCTTTCTCCTAAGGAATATAGCACGGTTATACTTATTAAATAGGCATTGTTGCTTGAAGCGCTACTTCTAGTTAAAAAAAGTCTACGACTAGCAAAACAAAAATATTAACAATCATTTAACATCATAATCAATGTATTGTACGGTGTAAAAAATTGGGCGTGTTCGTCTCATAAATTCTTAATTGTTAAATTTAAGTTTTTGATATTCCTATACTTCCTTATCTTTTGTTCTGTTTCTATATCCCTTTACTTACTCATCATTCCTCTGTTTTCTACTTTAACCCTTTGTTAAGTAGAGAAAGTGACAAATCTAATTATTAGACAAATTAATGCTTGACTAATAGACTGCAACAAATAAATACAAGTCACTACACTAACTACTTGGTGACAGATGAGTGTGCTGACTCATGAAATCTTGTAATCTACAAATAAAAAAGATTAATCTCTTTAAGTTTTAATGTTATTAATTTTACCCTTTACCTCCTTCCCCTTACAAAATTCATTTTAATTTATGGCCTGCTGTCATTAGCCTAATTTTCAATAGATTTACATCTCCACCATACAGTTTTCGTTATAGTTCATTACATTTAAAAATTTCATCAGTTTTTATTTGAATTGACTACAAACATGTGTTTCATTTAAGCTGCAATCGTATCTATTGTAAATAGAAAAGTCATTTAATGGCTTAATGCTTAAGGCGGCACGACTTAAAAAGATAAAAAAAAAAATATTTAAAAACAGAAAAACGAAAGTGTCGTAAGTTGGAGTGTTGAAATTATTGTTAGAAATTTTGTATGCCATATTAAATGTTTGATTTAATTAGATCCCTAAACATTTTGTCTAAACGGAAGGCGTTAACTGTTATTTGTTGTCGAAAAACATTTTTTTTGCTTAAATTTAGAAGACGAGTTATTGAAATTTGATTTTATTTATGGAGAAATCTATCAGGCAAAAGCAGTTCCTAGGATTATGGTCGATGCACTAGCAAACGCCGATGCTTTCAACGGTCTTCCGTAGAAAAAGTTGGTGTAAGCTATTGCAAAATTCAGCTTAACAAAAAGAAGGGTTCTAGTCTGCAACAAAAGCAAAGCTCAGATCTGTTGAATGTAATTCAGAATTAAGTAGAGGAAATAAAAACTTCCATATTGTGTTTATGCAGGTTTAAAATGACTGATGTCGCAGGATTTTCATCAATAACTTTAATTTCTCAGAAATCGTTTAATGAGCAAATGCAAAGTAAATACATTAAAGTCATCTGAAAATGTAACAAACAGAACAAATCGCGCTTGTAGTGGATAGGACAGCCTGAGTAAGGAGTGGAATTGTTTCAACGCTGGAGCCCTTCTTTACAGATGTGTAACGTGGAAAGTCACTGACTCCATTAAATTTAAACTACAAGTGTTTGTAAAAAACAACTTTATCAAAATAGTAATGGTCGGCTTACAATGTGCAACGGCAACGAACAAGATGGAGAATATCAATAAAAGCGGAGACGCGACAACCAGGTCTTACATGGCCACATAAACATGGCCATAGAAACATAATTTTCTGAACACGTTTTCCTATTATAACTCAATGAGTATAATTTTGTTCACGTTTTTTGTATCATGGACCAAGAGCAGTGGTCTTCACAAAGAGAAACACAAAAAAAAAAAAGAAATAATAAAACGTTAGCTTCCTGTACAATATTAAAAGTCTTCGCCGCCACTGCGCACAGTGGGATTTGTTCATACAATGCTTGGCAAAATTATAAGGAGTGCTCGTTGAACGTTGAAATTTTCCTCTGACCCTTTTCTTAGCTCAATTAAGAAAAATATAAGGTTTTATCAAAATTGGCCACGCCCACTAATCACCACCCATAGAACCCAAAATTTATTTTCAGCTCGAAATTTTTTAAATTTGGCACAGAACTTTTTATTACTTTAATTAAGAATAAAATAAAGTTACATCAAAATTGGCCACGCCCACGACCCACTACCCACCGCCCACAACCCCAAAACTTATTTTTGGCCCAAAGTGTTTGAAATTTGGCACGGAGCCTTTTATTACCTCAATTAAGTATAAAACAAAATTTCATCAAAATTGGTCATGCCCACTACTCACCGCCCATAAAACCCGAAATATATTTTTGGCCCAAAATTTTTGAAATTTGGCGCAGAGCCTTTTATTACTTTTATTAAGAATAAAATAAAGTTTCATCAAAATTGACCACGCCTGCTCCCTACCGCCCATAGAACCCAAAATTTATTTTTAGCTCGAAGTTTTTGAAATTTGGCACAGAGCCTTTAATTGCCTAAATTAAGAATAAAATAAAGTATCATCAAAATTGGTCACGCCCACTACCCACCGCCCATAGAACCCAAAACTTCTTTTTGGCCCATAGTTTTTGAACTTTGGCATAGAGCCTTTTATTACTTTTTTTAAGAATAAAATAATGTTTCATAAAAATTGGTCACGTCCACTACCCACCGCCCATAGAACCCAAAATTTATTTTTTTCAACAACTTTTTGCATTATCAAGTTTTAGAAGCTGTTCACAGGGTTTAAAGTTAGAAATTTCATGAATTTGGAGATAAAGTTTTTTAATTTTAAAAAAGATTATTAATTATTTAAACTTTTTTTAATTGATAGTATGGAGTCTTACCTTTAATTTTGTTATAGTGGAAGCACCTAGCATGACCGAGCAACCTTTTCTTTTTCTTTCAAGAAAGTTTTCAATCTATCATATAGAAATATAGTCTATTGAAAAAAAAAACACTATTTGAATCAGAGCAATAAAACTATTTTACGTACAAACACTATAGAAGAGCGTAAACAGTTTTCAATATTTTGGACCAAATTTTACATGTGACTTTACTTCATTATTTTAAAGACAAATAAACATTTGTTTGAAATACAATTTATGGATTCTTCATACTGAATCAATTTTCTACAAAACTGCATTAATTAATTTTGGCGCACTTTTAGATATTTTTTTGATATAATTTTTTTTTCTTTGAACAACTCTGTTGTAATGTTTACGAAGAAAATAAATAAATACCGGAAAAACTTCGTAACCTGGGTAATATGAGAGAAGACCACCGATCTAGAGTCAATTTGTTATAGTAGTAAGTAGTAATATTCTCTGATGTAACACCCTTTGACCTATACTATAGAGTAGGTTTACAGGTAGCCTTAAGAAAGGAAACACAAGGCAAAATAATATGTTTGCAGAAAAATATGTTTAATTAAATTTTTAATTGATTCAATTATTTATTTAATTACAATGTCATCAATTCGTTGAATTGATTTAATTAAATTGAAGTAATATTATTGATTTAATTAAATAAACATTAGATTTAATCAAGTATTTAATTAAAAAATTTTGCAATTTTTTTAATTAAACATTTATCCTGAAAACAAGTCAAAACAAAACAAATAGGTGCAAAATTTTCCGATGAATTGTCATTAAATGTTGGATGATGTTCTATATTTTTGTGATAACATTGCTAAAAGCTCTACTAGCATTTGACTTTGACAATATTATAAGTTCTCCCTACATTTTCGATAAATAGATTTTGAATTTGTTAAGTAAATTTGAGCCCTTATTTAAAAATACTTATTCTCCTTTTAGAAGTTAAAATTTTATTTACTTCGCTATTCAATAAATTTTTCATATATTTTGATTGTATGTTATTTTTTAATTACGGAATAATTTGTTATTATTAATTGAACTTTTTTGCTTTTTCTCATTTCAGCATTGTTTTAATCACATCCTTAATATGTGGCCTAACATTAGCAGATAAGGCCACTGTGGAAAGAATAAGGGTAAGTTTTTTTTTTTTTATTTAAAATTGTAAAAATATTATTAAATTTTAGTACTTAAGCGTCTTCAAATTTAACCAAGATTTAAGATGTCGCCATATTATTGAAAGAAATTCTCACCAAAGGTAGTTCTTGGTTGTGCCATCCTTTAAATTCCAATTTTATAATTTTATAGTAATACACCAATTTATTTTTCCATGGAGATTCCTTTTTATTTTCATTTTTGTTTCTCAAACTACTTATTGTTATGATTTAATTGATTGCCTATTGAGTTCTAAGGTCATACCCTTAAATTTTCAAATTAATTAATTATTAAGTTTTTTAAGTTTTGCAATTAGAAGCAAAATCAGTTTATACTCTGTATTAACTTGGAGTGTCTGCCCGCATTGTTTCAAAAGATACGATAAAGTCACTATTATTTTATGGCGGCACTTATTTAATTAATTAAGTTTTTTGCCTTAAATGTACGTAATTTATAATCATTTTAAGAAAAAAAATTTAAGTATATATAAAAATCTAGTTAAACCCCCACATGGCAGATTCCTTTTTTAACCGACTTCAAAAAAAGGAGGAGGTTATCAATTCGACTAAGTGTTTCTTTTTTATGTTTGTGCCTGGAGAACTCAGTCATTTCTGAACCGAATTTGAAAATTTTTTATAGTTTGTTAAATGCTTACGAAATGGCTCCGTTTTAAAAACAGTTCATAATCTTAAAAATTAAAGGGTGTCACCATACAACATACATGTTTTTAAAGTGTATTATGAACCGTAAAGCGCGCTTTTTTAAAATTAAAAAAATGTGTATTACTGTAGTTTCCAATAGCAAAAAGTAATACAAAAATAATTCATAAAATTAAAGGGTGTCCCCATAGGTGACGTAAATTGATTTATATGTCAAAAGAGTAAGCTGAAATTTACAAAGAAACTGTTTTGCTAAGTCTGCTATAACAACAAGTTTAAAATTTGAATTTAGAAATTAAAGGGTGTTTCCATATTTGAGGTAAATTGGCCTATATGGTTCTATCATTTAAAAATTAAACAGAATATCCACTACAATGTCTGGTATATTAAGAATTATAAATGTTTAAAATTATAAATTATAGGGTATTACAATAGTTGCTGTTATATAATGTTTATGACCAAACTGTTGAACAGTTGTAGACAGTTGATTGAAATTTGCGCAGAACCTTTATTGCTAAGTCTGCTATTAAAAGAAGCAAACTTGTAATTAGAAATTAAAGGGTGTCCCTATAACTGACGTTATTTGACCTATATGGCTCTATCTTTAAAACCGTTAGAGAAAATCTCTTAAAATTTAGACAGAATGTCCATTACTAAATGAAGTATAAATATTTAAAATTAAAAATTAAAGGTTGCTCTAATGGTTGTAATTTTATGTATATGGCCAATCTTTTGAACAGCTAAAAACTTACGCTTAGAATTTAAACAAATTTTGTTTTACTATGTCAGCAATAAAAAGTGTAAAAAATAAAGGGTGACCATATAACTGCAGAATTTTCTTGTTTAATATGAATTCGTAATTTGTTTTATGACACATAAAAAATCCTGACGTAATCTTTCGCGAATATACTAGATTATAATTAATGTATAATTATCTCCCTTAAGAAATATGATTTTAAGTTTTTCTGTTTTGAAGTCAGGTTTTTTTCAAAAGAATTATTTATTATTATTATTATTATTATTATTATTATTATTCGTTGTTTAAAATTTAAATTAAGCAGCTTAAAAGTAAAAACACTAAATGTCAAAATCCAAGCTACTTTAGAAACACCTTTTCGTTTTGCTTTAGTTATTATGGAGAACCCCTAAATATCAATATCAAGTGCCTGCCTCTAAAGGTTTAATTGATACTATATCTACATACGTGAAAACAACTTCTCTATTGGGACACCCTATGATTTTTTACTTCCGTAAAAATTGTGTATTGATACTGCGGTTACAAAAGTAATCTTGTAGAGGCGGAAGGCCTGTCTCAGACGGATAGAGAGACATTGTAGCGATGATGCTCAGAATTCTCAGAATAATATCAGTTCAAATGCGATTACCATTTTTGTTGTTAAACAGTTCAAATAAGATTTTGATTTGGAGCGTCAGTAAGTCGTACTACATTGAAAACTGTGATTTTTACACGAAATTATAACAGATTTTTCTGTAAGAATGTTTTCTTGGCAGTTATTTTAGGCTGCAGGCATCATTAGATCCAACTTCTTACGTGCGGGTATATAATCTGCCATTAATCTGTTAATTTGAATGAGATCCATCTAAGTAAGACAACATTAAAATAAAAAAGTTTAGTAAAAAAAATTCTTCCTGACTTCTATTATTTATCACAAATCTTATTTGAAGCTTTGTTTTTTTTTCACGATTATCAAATATATTTTTAGTACGTGAAATGAAAAAAAAGGTCAAGGCAAAGCCAATTCATAAATTTCCAAATTATTTTCAAAAAAGTCCTAAAATTAAAATTTGATACTTTTACTCATAAAATGTACAATTGGCGCTGAAGTCATAGATCAAAGACGTAGAGTTTTTTTTTCAACCGGCTTCAGTTTTTTGAAAATCTTTGGGGTTTTTAGTTGTTTAGACTCCTGCTCCTGAGTAAGGCCAGCAGTAACACACTTGGGAATTTGGTTAAAATATTTATGTAACAATCAGCTTCATAATCTTGACTTTTAGAGGAGTGAAAGAAAATTTTAGGTTCATTAGGAAACTTTCTTTTTATGGGGAAACAATTTACAATTTTAACAAATTTCATAGTAAAAACCACATGTCTTTTTTTTAAATTTTCAATATTTTGCTGGAAATTTAATTAAACAAATTTACACTCCTATAAGATCAGAAAAGTTCAAATTCAGAATCAATGCTTGATTATCTTCTGCTACTAGCACTTGAGTTGTGTTCAACGCTTTAGAAATTGTGTATTTATATCTAAAATTATTTTTTTGTGCCCCACTGTGTACAAGAAAAGGTATTTGGGATGAAGAATGTTGTCCTACATAAACTTCAGCCTGAAGTCACAGAAGTAAATAATTATTTTTCCTGCGTTAAACAAAAATTCGTCACTGCCATTTGTGGCAAACTTCAAGCTCTTTTTAACTGAAATTTTTAATTACGGTTTTTTTTTTTTTTTGGAAATTTAGTTCACTCTAAATATTTAAATTAAATTTCTAACCATTTTTTCACAAGGTGTGTTCTTGTGAGAATATTTTTCACAACAAAAATGTTTCATTTGATGTTCCAAAAATTTTAAAACAAAAAAAATGTATAAATTTCGTTATGGATCATTGGTTATGGTAGGTAGCATAAACAAGAAAAGTGCAAGCAAGCCAAACTGTTCTCAACTTAGGTCAAGGTAAAAAATAATATTTTTGGAAAAATAAAAAACATAGTGAAGTGAAAAAAAAGAACATTAAAAATTCTAAATTTCGAAAATTAATAATTTGTTTTTGTACTTGAAACTTTTTGTATTCTAGTTTAATGTGGGATGATATCTAATGATGCGTGATTTAAAGTCATATTTTCTTTTATTTTTTTGGGGCTTTTATTTTGGGATTAGCTACATTGTTGAAGCTTCATTAATTAAATGGGTGAAGGTTGTAGCAACAGTTGGTTGAAAAGCAAATGATGTCAAAGCAATGTTTTTTTTTTAAATATCTAAATAGTTTTTTTTTTGTTCAATTGTAAAAAGCGGAAATGATTTACTGTGATAATTGTTTAGGAAAAAAATGTGTTACAAATGTTAAAAAATGAATAAAAATTTGTTGTCAACTTAATTGTCAATTTTTTTGAATTTTATTACTCAAACAATTTGTAGCCCAAAATTTCTGAAATTTGTATGAGGTCATTTTAGCTCAAATCAAGATTAATATTCCCGTCTAAAAAACTTTGCTTCTGTCTTTACACTATAAAATCTTTAATAGCACTATATAAAGAGACATTTAACTTGATGGTTCGCATAATTCTTCAATACTCGTCCTTTATTTCATTAACTTCAATGTTCCAAAATCGGTTTATTGTTTAGTCATATCAGTTGCTATTTCATCCCTCTACTGTTTAAATCTGTGCAGTAATTCAGTAGAAATATGTTTCGAATAATAAAAAAAAATAATTTTTTTTACCACTAAAAGTGAATGAGAAAATAGGGCAGTAAAAAAGACACCTTAACTACAACAAAGGCAGCAAAAATAATAAATAAATAAATAAATAAATAAAAAAAAGAAAGACGATTTTAAGAAAAAGTATGGCTCTAATAAGATATTATTAATCTCTTTGTTTTAACCCAAACTTTTAAAAAATTGAGTGTTAAATCTAAGCAAAGTTTCAAAAAGTACCAAAATATTGTTTTTTAAAAGCAGTTGTCCAAAAACTTTTGTGCAAATAGTTTTAAAAATTCTAAGAAAAAAAAAAATGCATTTCAATTATTAAGATTTTTTAATAGTTTTTTTTAAACAATTTTTTTATATTATAAGGTACTTTTATCAAAAAAGCAATGAAAAATCACTTAATTAAAAAGTGCCATTTTCCAATCATATTAGTAACCATCGTTTATAACAGTAACTGTTAAGAAAGCAGTGTTATAATTAAAAAAAATTTTAAAAGCAGGAAAAGGTACTTTTTTAATGGTACCAAAAGGTACTTTTTTAATGGTACCAAAAGGTACTTTTTTAATGGTACAAAAAGGTACTTTTTGATTGGTACCATGAAGTACTTTTTTAAAATTAGGTTAAATTTTTATAAAGTCGTTTGTAAAAATGTGAAAGAAAATTTTTAAAGGTACTTTTGACAGAAAAAAAACAATTTTTCAAAAAGTTTCTTTAGTTCGTTTATATTTCTTTTTTGGTCTTGTATCAATTTAGAAGTTAATGACTTTTGAACCAAAAGGCTTTTGTTTTGGAAATTATAGTTCTAAATTTAAAAGCTACAGGGTGTATCAATATTACATACATGAAATTACCGTATCGTTTGAAAGGTAAGCAGCAGATATTTAATATTTTCACAAAGTTCGTAACCCTGTAGCTACCAATATTGAAACTTTATTGCAATATAGACTGAAAATTTTAAAATGGGTCTACCATTAGATACCCAAACCACTAGTGAAAAAAACTTTTATTTTTCATCACACACCAACGGACGACATTAACAGGGGTTTACGTACTTTTGTAAACAAATTAATTTTTTCAAGCATCGTTTTAAAAAGTATAGTTTTTAAAAGCCTCTTTTGGAATGTCTTTAAAATTTATATAAAATAATTATTAATGTACTTTTTTAAAAGTTACATTTCTCTTAAAGTGGTATTCATCTAAGCCTATTTTTATACCCTTTACAGGTGGAAAAAGTTTGTCATTCCGTTTGTTGTTTCTACAATATCCATTTCCGACCCCATAAAGTATCTGCTCTAAGTTCTCATGCACAGCGAGGACGTTTGAGCGATATCCGCTTGTACGTCTGTCCAATCGTGTTAGTGTTGACATTAACTTTGCCATGGCACTAGATAAGCTAGAGAAAATTTAAATACTCAAATCGATCAGACATAGTTTCGAAAATTTTGCAATTGGAAATCAATAAGATCGGTACAGTTCTTCATATGCAGCGGGAAAAACTTCACGCCTGCTCCTAATTTTTGCATTCAATCAATTTATAAAAACAATAATAAAAAAAAGTAAAAAAATTAAATTAAAACAAATAAAACAAATACTTGGAGCGGTGAAGAATGAAAACAGAAGAAAACGACATCAAGTGAAAAAATTGGCGCTCGCCCATATTTTGCGAATAGTGGGCGTCTGTAAATATAAATGTTAAAATTTTTTCAAAATGCCGATGACATTTGTATGTAAAATTATGTGTAGAACATACTTTTTAATTCTCTACCACTGTAAACTAGATTCAAATATATGGTGAAGGAAATATAAGATCCGGCATAGACGAATATAGCACACTTTTTTGTTATTTATTATTTTTATGGTATTTAAAAAAAAAACTACATTTTAAGTTCTTTTGTTAAAAATAATTTTATTAAAACACCTTTTCAAAAAGTGTGTTTTTTAAAAGGTACTTTTTGTAAAGGTACTTTTTTAAAGGGTTAATTTTTTTAAAGGTGGAATTTTTTGTAATTTTAAGTTCATTTTGTATAGAGTATTTTTAAAATACTTTTGGTATTCTATAAGATTTTTAAGATTTTTAAAAGGTTTTTTTATTCTAAATAAAGTACTCTTTCTAAAAAGACAACCGTGTAAATAAATTATCTTAAATAATTATTTCTCTTAAAAAATTAATTCTCTTAAAAAATTTTTTTAACCTTCTCAAACAAGCGTTTTTAAGAATATCTCTTGTAAAAATTAAACTTTTTTTATTAAAAGAAGTTGATTTACTAATTGTTATACTATTTTAAAAAAACCTTTTATAAATAAAAATTTTTTCCAACAAACAAATTCTAACTAAAATTATAAATGCGAATGTGAGTTTAGTTTCTGTGTTTTGCTTTACATTTGCTTGCAACACCTTTAAGACTTTACGGTTCAGCTGATCGTTATGATGAGAATATACTTACCTTACCTTTCTTTGTAAAAAGTACGGTTTTCCAGATATGGAAAAATAAAAAAGGCAATCGTGTTGTCTTTTGTCTACAATGTGTAAAAACCTGGTACATACTTTTAGGCGTACAGATATAAATTTATGGTATTTGTAATTGATAACATCAAACAGCATTTTAGCTGAGGTTTTTAGGAATTTCTTGAACACAAAAAGGGCTCTTTACCATACAAAGTACCAGGTAGGTAAAGGTGGGAGCAGAAGCTTATAAATATATCAATTTAAACTTTAAAAAATCGTGATTATCCCGACCGAATTATTAAAATCACCGATATTGACTATTGAAGGTGAAAGCACCTTTAGATGGCAATTTCGTTAAAAATATATTTACGAAAAGATTTTCAAAATTTTTTTTCGCAGTTAGACCCACTGTGGTAGGCTGAAGCCGACACTACAATTAAATTTAACCCCATTTACGCACTGTAACATAGTTTTCTTTTATCATTTACACTGTCTCTATGACATACACTCTCTTATCTCAAGTGATGCATAGAATTCCTCCCACAATTTCAACACAAAAACTTTTCGATATAAAACAAATTTTAAAATTACAAACAATAAAAATATCTAATGTTCTTAAATAGGCTAGAAACAACAAATAATGTACTTAAAAAAAATAGAAAGATAAACTTGAAAGTTTAACGAAATTTTAAAAGTGAAAAGTAAATTAAATTTGTTTTTTGTTTGTTTTTGTAAACATTTGTTGTCTTATTAAATATTGTCTAATTTTTGTTTTTTTTTCTTTTTGTTTTTACAGAAACATCAAGAATGGTTACGACAACGTAACCAGGGTCGCAGTAATTTATTATCAACATCCAAACCTAAAAAATCTATAGAGCTTTTAAACTTATGGAGATTTGATAAAAAAGAAACTGCAAATAGTATTAATGATGTCTATCCAGAAAATGATAATATTTTAACTAAAAGAGCCACAACTACAATAGCGACCACAGCCATTAGCACAACAAATGCAACTCCTAAAACAACCACAATAAAAACCACATTTCCTACTCAAAATGTTTTTACAACTACAAACAGTGCAACTACAGCTGATAATCAAAAACCAATTGCTACAACAACTACTACGAGTACTATTTTAACAATTGCTGACACATTTAAAAAAACATCTGCAGCACCTTTTTATAATGCAATACCTCGATTTGACTCAAGTTTCCATTTAAAATCATCAACCACTAACGATTGGTTGAGTAATGATATTTTGGAAACCACAACACCTTTCACAACCACAACTACAACGTCTGCGGCTCCTTCCACAATTTCCACTTCAACTACTTTGGTAAAAACATCAAAATCACCAATAACAACAACAACAACAACAACAACTCGTAAACCTAAACCACGTCCTTATCCCCGTTGGGGTAATTGGGGTGACTGGAGTGATTGTTCGCGTAGTTGTGGTGGCGGTATTAGACATCAGCTGCGCAAATGCATCAATCGGTAAGTGATAGATTTATTTCTTAACAAGAAAAGGTCATCAATTGATTAGATTGAAGTAATATTTTAAACTTGGATTTTAGTAATTTAACTCTGGATTCGTTTGGCTCTCACTTTGGGGAGAATTTATAAAATAAAAAAGCATTTTTGTTTTTATTTCAAGATCATTTTTCGCAGACCTCAGAAAACTAGATCATTTAAACGTTATGGTTGCCAAAAATGCAGTCTTATTATATCTTTGTTTATATTTGATTTCTTCATCGCGTAGTCACTGTGACTGTGCACAACTGTTATTTTTTTTGGGTTTAGGATTTTCCGGAATTTCTTATTTCCCGAGAAACGAAGAAAAACGGGATTTCCCATTCATACTGCTGCTTGTTTTCATTGCAAAATTTTTAACAATAGTTTAAGGTTTTGTTGTCAACAATGCCTTATAAAAAAAATCCACGTTCGTGTTTTAAACGTGGCTGACTTCGAATAATTTAAATTCATTTTTAAACAAATAAGTAACCTTTTGTTCTGCTTTATATCTTATTAGCAGTGACCACGACCTTGTCCTCGTATCATTTCTTATTTTTTTAAAATAAAAATTTAGAAAAATATGTTTTTAAATATTTGTTGTGGAGTTCTGTAAACAGTGTTCAAAATTTGCCATCTACAAAAATAAAATGTACTGACAACTGTTTAAGTACCATTATAAAAAATTACTTTTCTTTCTTTTATATTTGAACCAAGATTCTAAATCCATCCTGCAGTTTTTGTGTGATGAGAACACAGGCAGACAGACGGACAGACGGACAGACAGACAAAAATTCTAAAAATGGGTGCTTTGTATTCCATATCGATTACTATATTCACCAACATTAAAATTTTCAAAAAATATTTTATGTAGTAGAATACACACGAAACGAGATATTTGAAAATTTTTAAATGTCAAAACTAAAGTATTAAAAAAACTATCAGTGTATATTTTGTTGAAGGGCTAATGATTTTAAACTTCCCGTTTCCTTAGAATTAAGACAAAATTTTCCCATGAAATTGTAAATAGCTTTTCCCGGGAATTCCCGTTTCCCAAACCTTACGCACACCTAAGCCATACTGTTGCAACAAATAAGTATAAATTAAGTATAATTTATATTTTTTTGTAGCCTTGACGAGATTCGAACTCAAGATCTTTAAACGTACAATATTTACCCTTTAGTTTCGTTGAAGTTCTCGCGGATTTGTATATAAAGCTAAAAAGGTAATTTTCTGAACTCTTTTTGTTTGGGAGCTCTAAGGATACTTCAAGATTTGCCAGCTAAATAATTGATAATCTAATTGCATTAGTTCTTTGTTCTTTGTCTCATGAACTTGGCTCCAGAAGCTATGAGTTATTTTTAAATTTTAACGTTTTTTTTTTGTTAACACTTTTTGGAAGACAATGATGATGCTACACATACAAATTAAATGAAACTCGGCCAGTGAACTTTGGGTATGCGACAGATCTATTACTGCTCGCCCATCCCAGTTTCGCATTATTAGTGTCGGGCACATTAAACATGATGATGATTCATATGGATCACCAATGCGATGTGCTTGATGTTTATAAAGACAGATACAAGTCAGTCACTGGAGTTGGGGGAAGCGTCATTATTGGTAGATTTCAGAATAGGACCAATGTAGCGCAAATCAGGATCTGTAATGAAAGCAAGGCTACGGTAAGTTCCTTACAGAGTATCTAAGCGACATCCAGATTGGTTCGTAAATGCTAAATATCTCTAGATGAGATGGTGAGTCATTCCAGCCTGGAACTATTTTGGCTGCCGACACACTCGGACACGCCCGGGAACATAGTTGCGTACTCATTTGATTTGGAATTTGGCGGATGGACCGGGAGATAGATTTAATGGTGGTATTCCCGTTAAATTGTGGGGCTATTTTTTAGTGGGAAATTTTCGAGGCTGCGCAGTCCAGATGGCCTAACGAGGTCACCTGCACATTTTCGAAAACCTTGTGGCCTCAGTTTGATAGTAGGAGATCTGCAAATCTACTAGGGTTTCCTCGGGAACAGGTGGGCGCACTGCTGACAGGGCTTTGTGTCATCGGTATCCATGCTAAAAGACTAAATCTTCCATACCATGAGTTCTGTAGAAGTTGTCGGGATGAGGAAGAGGCGAAGCATATGCTCTGCCATTGTCGAGCCCTATCTGGGGACAGAGCGGATCTTCTGGGCAGTCAGAAATTGCACAGTCTTGCAGATCTATCAAACTGTGATGATGCTACTAAAAACTTATTCAGTGTTTGGGGTGGTTTAGGGAGGGATCTAGCAGTAATATGGGGATGCAAAGATTCTTTACACCTTCCCTTTTTCGGGCTGCACAAAGGGACCAACTTGGACCTAAGTGAGTCGTATTCTTATGCCGGCAGCCTGTGCAATCTTAAGTTATTTAATTTAAGACATAAGCAAGAGAATTTTAAACACACTACACGACCATTTAATTTTTTTTCCTTTTAAAATTGATATTAAATGTTTCTGAAAAAATTTCGTTAAAAAAATCATTTTTATTTTAAACGTTAAAATTTTTCTTAATTTATACTTTAAATATTATTTACACTCACACAGTTATTTAATTAAAAAAAATAATTTTATTATGAATATTCAATATGTTTCTGACGCAAAAACTCATTTAATTTTTCATTATCCGTGAATGTGACTTCATGCAATATTTTGTTCTTGTCATCAATCGAAACATTAGTTCCTAAAGCAGCTTCAGTTTTCTCTTTCAAAGCTTCTATTTCTGTAGAGAATTTTACATCTTTGCTGCTTAAGACTTTTTTAAAGAACTCAGCAGTTCGGCTCAATTGACGATTGACATTGGGCAGGGCAGCTTTCTTAATGAAATTTTGAAAGTCGGCCGAAAAAGATGTTCCCAAGGTCAAAAACTTATCTTCTTTCTGTTTCAAGTCAGTCTCCTCTAAGAGATTTTCCAAAGTTGTAATAGTATTTTGAATTTGATCTTCATATATATCCGAGGAATTTAACAGAGATTTGTAGAATGCAATGGCATCCTGAATGTCAGCATTGACTTGAACTTCTTCGACTAGAGAAGATATCCATGTATTGAATTCAACTGAAAAACGGCTGGGTGTAGATGAGATGATTTGATTTTTTTCTTCAGCTGTTTCAGCTTTTAGAGCTCCTGCCGTACGACTGACTAATTGTTTTAGTTCATTCGAATATTTATCATTTTTGGGATCCTTTTGAAGTTTTTCATACAAATTCAACTGTTTTCGTATGTTGTCATCAAGAGCTGCAGTTATATCGCGAGCTTTAGCAATCTACGCAATAATTAAAATATTCTTTTGAAATTTTTAAATAAAAATAAATCAATTTAATTATACCTGCACACAGGCAAATACAGCCAATACTGCTAATATCTTCAACTTGATCATAATCTGTCTTTTTTATATTTAAAGCTTGTGTTATGGCTTCGATTATTTCAATGACTACTGTTTAATGATTTCAAATCTCTCTTTATATAGCTAATGAGCTCTTGAGGTAAAAAATAATTTTGTTGTTTACTATTCTTATTCATTTATTTATCTGGTTTACGTATTTTATGATTTTTTTTTTTTTGGCTTACAAACCATACAAATCAAAGTTGTTTTCTACACTGAAAATAAAATAAAGTAAATTTGAGTGAAAATACTTATAAAAATAAAATAGAGTGTTGATCATTAATTTTACTTCAACCATTCAATATTTCTATAGTTTCAAAGATATTAATAGTCGAAATTTTTTATAAAACCCTCGAACATTAACATGAAACTGCTCTAATTATTGCTTCAATTGTAGAAAAACACTATTAAAACGTTTTTTTTTTTTGCAAATGATTTTTGCATTAATACACTTATATAATTTGTTTAAAAAAATAATTTTTAGTAAAAAGGTGCTTTTTTTGTAAAAGTACTTTTTTGGTAAAAGTACTTTTTTGTAAAAGTACTTTAAAATTAAATGCATAATACTATCAAATATTTTTTTGTCCAAAAACAGCTTTTGTCAAGAACACTTTCTTTAACAAAAACTGGTAAAAAAGACCTGTCTAAAAAAGTACCTGAGTATAAAACAAACTTTTGTTTTATTAAAAGACACACAAAAGTAGAAAGTTTTTTTTCTTCTTCAGTATAAAAATAATTTTATGCAAAAAAGTACTTTTTTGTAAAAGTACTTTTTTAAAGTACTTTTATGGTAAAAGTACCAAAAATTAAATGCATAACACTATCAAATATTGTTTGAACAAAAACAACTTTTTTCAAGAACACTTTTTTCTTATAAAAAATTCTGTTAAAAGGGACCTGTCTGAAAAAGTACCTGAGTATAAAACAAACCTTTGTTTTATTAAAAGACAAATAATAGTAAAAAAGTTTAGTGTTTATAAAACCGGGATTTTCCTCTTTAAGAAAATATAATTAAAAAATACGAATTTAAAAATTAAAATAAATTAATTAATAACATACTTTTACTATAAAAAGTACTTTTTATTTGAAAGTTTATTTATTTATTTACTTAGTTGAAAAATCAGGTGCGGGATTTAAAAAATGCACGATTTTTATAAATGGTATTTTTTTTTTAAAGTTTTTCTTCAAAACTATTTTTCCTTAAAGAAAATTCTTCTTTCAAAAAAGAATTTTTTTAATACTTTTTAAAAAAGCTGGCTTGATTTTAAATATTTTTTTATTAAAAATTGTGTGGGAAAACCAGTAAGAGTGCTATATTCGGCTATGCCGAATCTTACATACCCTTCACCATACATGTTTATATCGTTTAGTTGAAAAACAACAAATATTAGGATGACAGAGAATTAAAAATAAAGAATATATTTTTATATAAAAATGTCATTGTCTCATAATGGGCTAAGCATTTTTTAAAAAAAATTTATATTTCCTGAAAGATCTTTTCATGACGCCATTATGACAATCGTACTTTTCCATAGAAAGTTTAAAAGTTCATAACTAGAAAAATATGTGCGAAGACCAATTATTTCAAATGGGAGTTTTAAAACACATACTTTTAAGAAAAATTATTTTTATAAAACAAATTTTCCAAAATATATCTTTCTTTGAAGGCTCTCTTTAAAAAAATTATGGCTTAAAATACGTATTGAAAACTAAAATCTTTTTGAAAATGATATTTTTAAAAATTATAACTTTTTCATAAAAAAGTATTTAAAAAAGTACTTTTTAAATTATTTTTTAATTTTTTTCCCAGCCAGGGGTTGAACCGTGGATTTTCAAAAACTAATTAAAATTTACTTTTTCGCTTTGGTTCATTTTTAATTTTTCTTTGAAAATTTTAATTAAAAAACCCAAAGCCGAAAAAGTACATTTTAAATGATTTTTGAAAATCCACGGTTCAACCGCTGACTGGGGAAAAAAATAAAAAATTATTTTAAAACAGGTGTTCTCATCAAATTCCATGTCACGGACCCCTAGTAAAATAAGTTTTTTTCGCTGACCCCTCTGAAGCTCAAGTTCAAAATAAATTTTTTATTATTTTTGAAAACACTGTTATTTCGGTTCATTTTTTACAAAATAAGTACCTTTTTTTGTAAACATGTCTATTAAAGGGAAAAATATCCGGGAAGTGTTTTCAATATGTGATTTTAAAAACAACTCTTCTTAAATAAGACTTTTTATATTTTAGTACTTTTAAATAAAAATGCTATTTTTTTTCTTTTGTTAAGAGGAGTTTTTGCAAAAATACATAAAAATATCTGTTTTTCTAAAATTAAAGTTTATAAAAAAAGACTTTCTTAAATACATTTAATTTTAATATATATTTCTTAATATCTCTTTTGCGATTTTGAATTAAAATTTCTTCAAGTGTATTATATTTACTTGCTTGCTTTAACGTTTTTATAAAACATTTGTAAGATGGTCTTGTTTACAAATTTTTTTTCATATAATTAACACATATTTAATGAGAGGAACATTTGTAAAAAACAAAATTGTAAAACAGATCTTTTAAAACTGGTAGATGGATGACACTGGCCGCAAAAGTAACGTGTAGAATTTGTAAATTGTCATTTTTAATTAACATTTAGAAATTTCTTAGTCATTTTGCAAATCCATATATCAGTTGTCAAAAAGGCAATTTATCAATTTGTCAAGTAGAAATGGTAGTGATAAAAAAGGTGCTTTAAAGACAGATAATATTTTTAATTGTTATTAAAAGTATTTAATTCTTTTAAGGATTGTTGTCTGTGTTTTAAGATTTGTTTTCAAAACATGTTTTTCTTTTACGAAAACTTTGATTGAATTCACTTTTAATATCTGAAGTGTAAAATTGATTTTTATAATATTGAGTCGTTTAAATTTTTGTGTTTAAATTGAAAATTAAATTCATTTGTGTCTTAATGATTTTCCTTATTATGATCATGGTGTAGGAAAAATAAGAAACTTTTGCAAAAAAAAAAAAAATAAAATTAAAAAAAATCAAAAGTTAAAGTCAGTTTAGTTTAAAAAAAAATTAAAAAATATTACAAAAATCCAAAAATCTCTAAAAAAAACTACACCAAGAGTTTATAATTTTATCAAATTAAACAAAAAAAAGGATGGAAAATATAAAAAACATTTTGGAAAATCTTAATTTAAAAAAAGCAATAATATGAACCACTAAGTTTGTTGTGTGTGGGTTAATTTGGCTTGCTTATTTCAATTTTAGCCGGCATTATTTTCTTTTAGTCGCAATACAGTGAAGTCTAGCTAAAGCTAAAAAGCAACCATCTGGCAGCGCTAAAAAAAAAACAAAAATGCAATGCAAAATTTTATTGAAAATGAAAATTAAAAAAATAATAAAGTCATGCACAGTACATTAAAAATATTACATAACAAAAATTAATTATAAATAAAAATTAATAATTAAAAATACACTTTCCATTAAAAATTTTTGAAAAAGCAAAAAGTGACTCAAACACTAAAAGTTTGCTAAAAATCGGAATTCTAACAAATATGCAAAATTTAAAAAAAATATATTTCACATAAAATAAAAATTTTGTGAGAGAAACGGACGTTCAGAACAAAAAGCTTAAATTTTTGTTAAAAAAAATTATACATAATTTTCATTCAGAATGACTTAATAAATTATTAGAATTATTTCCCGGTAAAATAAATTACAAACAGTGGTTTTGGGTTGTGTCTACGACAATCGCCAAACCTGTTTAAATTTTTTAATCGTTTAATAATTCTTCGAATTTTGTTTTGTCAAAATTAAATAATAAATTTAAGACAAAAAAAAAAAAAAAACACAACAACAATGTTTAGTAGTGACGTAATTTAGGATCAGTAGCTTAAAAGATCATGATTATTTTATTTGTCTTATAAAACTTTGTTTTGTTTATATTGCGGTTTAAAACAAAATAAACAAAATTATTTAAATAAAGGTTTTCCCTGATTTTTTTTTCAAAATAATATTGAAGTGTTAATTAAATAATGCAAATTTATATTTTTGGTTTTATTTGGCAGTAGTTTTTTTTTAACTCTCAAAAGGCATTTTTAGCCGGTTACTATAGTAGTCATACAAAAAATTAAATATTTTTTGTATTTCTGTGATTTTAAATGTTTCTTAAAGTCAGCGAATTTGGGTGTGTTTCATGTTAAGTAATTTCTTAGCTTTAAAGGCAAAAGAAGAATTTGCCACAAACAATGCAGTGATAATTTAACACAGGGCAGTTAAGGTTAATCCAAATAGCTCATCATAAGTAATTCTGTTGCAAAAATTTTTAAAAAATGATAACTTTTTTGAAGCTGAATTATAAAATAGTCACTAGAGATGAGACATATTTTCACATTTATCTTTCAAAGAACTTACATTTGATTCGATAGCTGC
Organism: Cistogaster globosa; assembly: GCA_937654795.1. Classification (NCBI taxonomy): domain Eukaryota; kingdom Metazoa; phylum Arthropoda; class Insecta; order Diptera; family Tachinidae; genus Cistogaster; species Cistogaster globosa. The sequence continues at coordinate 8,433,970 of OW569404.1, forward strand.
AAAAATAAATTTCTTTAGATTTCGATCGACTTCGCTAGTTCATATAAAATGCACAAATTTCGCTTTTTTTTTTAAATGTGGCAACATTGTGCGCAAACAAGTAACAGACAAGACTACTCTAAAGAAGTAAGAGTGCTATATTTGGCTATGCCAAATCTTAAAAACCCTTCACTACGAGGGCTGCTATATATATTTCTGGCCTGGCAACACTGAGTGCTGCCAAGTGCAATCTGACATTTCCCTTGGAAAGTTTGTCATTTTTAAGCATAATCGTACTCAAAACGTTTTGACGTACGACCATTATTTGTGTTGTTTACAGTGACTTGAAAAAATAAATATAGAAAAAAATGGAATTAACTCGTAAACATTTTCGTGCCATCATTTTTCACAACTTTCGACGTGGATTATCACGACAAGAGTGCATTGATGAACTTAAATCTTTGTATGGCGATGAAGCACCATCCTATAGCACTGCGAAAAATTGGTATAATGAATTTAATCGTGGCCGAAGCTCGCTCAAAGACGAATTCCATGAAGGTCGTCCAAAAACGGCTGTTGTGCCAGAGAACATTGATGCCGTGCGTGAACTCGTAATGCAAGATCGACACGCGACATACCGAGAGATAGAGACATCCTTTGTCATTTCTTCCACCAGCATACATTCGACACTGCATGAACACCTGGCCGCACAATTTGAAAGTCGCTCAAAAAAGGCTCGTGTCGATTGGTGCAAAGAAATGTTGCAAAAATACGATTGCGGTGCTTCAAAAGACGTTTATAAGATCGTCACAGGTGACGAATCATGGATCTATGCGTATAAGCCCGAAACGAAACAACAATCGACTGTGTGGGTCTTCAAAGACGAGCAAAATCCAACGAAAGTTTTTCATGGAAGAAGCACTTCGAAGCAAATGGTCGCCTGTTTCTTCGGCAAAACTGGTCATGTGGCGACTGTTCCGCTTGAGCAATGTAGGACGGTCACTTCTGAGTGGTACACTACAATTTGTTTGCCTGAAGTCATCGGAGAAATTCGAAAAACCAACAAGAGAAGACGAATCATTGTTCACCATGACAATGTGAGCTCTCACACATCGGCTCAAACCAGAGCGTTTTTGACCGGCCAAAACGTCGAATTAATGGGTCATCTGCCGTACAGCCCTTACTTGGCACCTAATGACTTCTTCTTGTTTCCGCACATGAAAAAAAAATGCGTGGTCAACGATTTTCGTCGCCAGAAGAAGCTGTTGAAGTGTTCAAAAATCATGTTTTAGAGGTGTCTCAATCGGAGTGGAAAAAGTGCTTCGACAACTGGTTTTTAGCGCATGCAAAAATGTATAAATCATGCTGGAGAATACTTTGAACAACAATAAAACCATTTTTGATTAAAAATATTCGTCTTTTTACTATTAGGCAAGAAATATATAGAGCAGCCCTCGTACTTTATTGGTTCAAATAATATGGAAAAATTAGAGGCAGGCGTAGTGTTTTGTACGCTACGTCAAAGGATATGGACCGATTTTGCTGATTTTCAATAGAACCTCTTCCGACATTAAGTCTGATCGATTGGCGTATTTAAATTTTTTCTAGCTGACCTAGTACCTCGGCAAACTTCACTCAACCAACTTCGCTATGCGTAAGAAGTCAGAAAATGGATATTCTAAAAATTACAAACGGAATGACAAATTTAGTTTTTTTTGTAGTGAAGGGTATAAAAAGGACATAAAACGAGTGTAAATTTTAATGTGATAACAAGTCGAATATAAATAAATTTTACCTAAAAATTTAAAAGAGGATTCACTCCGAAGAACTTTTTAACTTTTCGCCTTTTTCATAAAAAACCTAGTAGCGGGTTGAAAACACTGCCAAACCGAAATGATTTCAGTGACATGACTTTTTTTCTTTTTGTTTTTTTTTTCTACCAGAAGATAATATTTTATTTTTACCTTTTTGTTGGGGCGTTCTTTACAACCGTATTGTTTTGAAAAAAAAAAAATATTATTATAATATTTTTTTTCATGAATAAAATCACTTTATTAACTCATTCACCAAATTTAAACATATTAAATTCCATAAAATGTTCATCTAAATAACGTCCAAAATTTGTGGATAAATCATCAAACAAATCAATTACTTCTTCCTTTTCCGCCTTGCTGTTGCTTGCTTTGGCTGCCACCACTTTAATCAACAATTCTTTTATATCATTTTCATATGCACCAGAAAACATTGTCTGATCATTTAATAAATATTGCAAATACTCGATATAATATTTCAATTGAGCATTCAAGACTGGCTCTTCTTCACTATAGAAATAATTTAACAAATTTTCCGATAAATTTTCTCCAATATCGGTGAACATATTTAATTTATTTTCAAAATCCTCAGAACGATAGGCTTCCTTTAGATCGTGTATAACTTTTAAAATCTCATCATACAAATCTTTGCCAACGTATGGAAGAATTTCATTTAAATACCACGATTCTATTAGAATATCTTCATTCAGGTATTGCTTGTCGAATTCAGTGTTTAGAAAATCTGCCAATTCCATGTTTTTGGTGTGTTGTTCTAAAAGCAGAGATTTTTCTTTAAATGTACCCTTCTCTAAGGAGTGTCTAAATTTCTCCATTAGATTTTGAAGTTCAGTATAAAATTCATTGTTGGTTCTTTGGGCCACCAATTCAATACGTTTCAAATAGTATTTCAAACGATTATTTACATGCAGCTCTTCTTCTTGGGCTGTTAAAGGTTGACAGGAAGTTAACTAGAATTAGAATAAGGGATTAATAAAATTTTCTTCGGGTTTATTTAAATTTAAAAAAAAGACCTGAGTTAAAACAAAAAGTAAAAAAATTATTTTTGGTAAAAATTGTTTTAAATACATTTTTTACATTTATATGATTTATTGCGATGTATTCAAGTTCAAAATAGTTTTGCGTGTTTTCAAATTATATCAACTGTTTTTATAGACTTTTTTTCAATTCATTTAGCAAAAAGTGGTTAATTTAAAATTATTAAAAAGTTTTACGCAGAAATATTAAGATGCTTTAATACATTTCGATATTAAAGAGCAGTACTTAGGCTAAACTCGCTGTCCGTAATTAATTAAAAAATTTAATGAAATGAATTAATTAATTAATTAAATTAATAAAAAACATAATGAAATCAATTAATAAATTAATTAAATTAATAAAAAAAATATCAACAAAAAACATCAAAATAATAAAATATAAAAACAAGTAATAGTCATAACTCGGCTATGCCGAATAATATATACCCTTCACTATTTATGTAAATATAGTTTAGTGAAGTAACTCCAATTAAAAAAAGCAAATATTGGAGTGATAGAGAATAAAAAAATAAAAAAAAAAACTTTTGGTACTGCATACTACATAAAAGAGACATCGGCTCTAAATGGGTTAAGCATTAAAAAAAAATTCAATATTTCTTTAAAGACCTCTCCAAAAGCTTTGAAACAATACCCATATTGATATTTTTAAAAATTTAAAAATTTCAGAACTCCTTAACTCGGAAAATATGGGCGAGCATAATTTTTTTTTATTCAATATTTTTTCTTATTTTTAAACTCTCTATTGTCCCTCATATATGTTTTTTTTTTTTTTTTTTTTTTTTTTTTTTTTTTTTTGGAGTTGCTTCATTTTTCCAAATGATATGGAAAAATTAGAGGTTTTGGCCGCTGCCCCAAAGAACATTGACCAATCTTGCTGATTTTTAATAGAAACATTTTCGAAACTACGCCTGACCGAAGGGCAAATTTAAATTTTCTTTAGCTCATCTTATTTGTAGCCAAGTTGGTTTCAATATTAAGACGGACAAACAGTTGCAGTTTGCATTATTTTGAGCTGAGTACTTAAATTTTTACATTTTTTAAATTAAATTTCTAGCCTAATTTCCGTGTTGACTGGCAAAATACTCCTCTGTCGATCTAGTACTGACTTTGAAAATATTGAATCTAATCTTTTTTCCAATTACCTCTTTTTTCTCATTTAAATAGGCTTTAGAACTATTTTCACTTCTAAAGCATTTTCAATTAACCCACCAATTTAATACATATTTTTAATTTCTTGCATGTATTCATTTGCATTACAATGCAACAAATGATTTCCTGTCTAATTTTAAAATTATATATTCATGAAAATGTTACAAATCATAATCATTACTCACACGATGTAATGAAATAACAAACAACTTTAATCGTTAAATTGTCGCTGAGTCGACATGTAATTATTGTAGAATCACTCTAGTCACAACGTTTTATTGTTAAGTGTAGACTTGGAGTTGGAAACTATTTCAGTCGTGACTGTTGTTAGTGCCCCAAAAAATGTTACGTATTCGTATACTCTCTCGTTTCTTTATTCTTTGTTTGTAATTATTTTTGTGAACCTTGTTGATAATATTTGGGTTTATATGGCAGAATCTTGTGGGAGTTATCGCCTATAGTTTTAATTAACTTGATTCGATTGCCGAGTTGACGCATGTTTGTTTTCGTTTGACTGCCTTTTTAAAGTGTTGCTCGTAAAACATCTTTGCTTCGTTTCTATAACTTAAGTGAAAAATTTCTCACAAAATATATTATAGTCATTTTATTGAATACAGGGTGAACTACAGTTTATCATTACTTTTGAAAAACAAAATGACTATAATACTTTCGTCGGTACTACATCGGTAGCACATTCGCCGGCAAAGTAAAATAATTAATAAAATGACTATACGATCACCACTGGTCTTTTCTCTCTTCTATCTCTTTCCCAAGGAATGTACAATGGTTACACTAATTAAATAGGCATTGTTGCCTGAAGTGTTACTTTTCTTAAAAAAAAAAAAGTGAGAAATTTCTCAAGTGAATTACAAAAACAAAGTGCTGGCTCTAAATTAGCGATTTCTTTTTTTAGTGTTGACGTTAAAGACTTGCAAGATTTGTTGTTTGTTGTGAAAGATAGTTTGTCGCCTTTAGATCTGGCAATGTGGCCGGTCACTTCTCTCAAATTCTTTATTTCATTCCTGGCTTTGTAAGTCCCATTGCAAACAACAGTGGTCGAGACTCAGAGCAGCAACTTACGAAAGAAAATTTTTAACTGCCATGACCTCCAACTACCAGTGGTTCCATTGACATGCTCAAAAAATACTCAAGTTTTTGAATGATTAGCATTAAAATTTTCTAGACGAGTCGCTTGTTTGTAATAAAATAACTGCACATAACGTGTCTGGCTATTAAGTTCAAACGATAAGACTATAGATATCAAATTTAGGTGTCTCTTAGAGACACCCCTTGAGTTTCAATTGTAATTTTTGTACGTCTTAAAATTTGTGGCAGACTAGATTTTAAATGTCTTGCTAAATCGGCTGTATAGTTGTTTAATTTTATTTAAAATTTTTCGTGTATTTTTAAACAAATTGAAAATGTAAAACTTGTTTATAAAAAATGTTTGTAATTATCAGCAAATAATTGTTTGGAATACCATAATTTTTCCCTTCCATAAATACTTTGCTTCAAATAAATTAAGTTTCTTTTGCTGGGGACATATATTATATTGTTTGTCTTAGTTTAAGAAAGAATTTACACTATTTCAGATAACAATTTAGGTTAAAGGTAAATAGCAAAAAAAAAAAAATATTTTATTGCAGTTTTTAATTGTTAAATTTTCATTAAAATTAACAAAGTTTTTGCATATAAATACACCAGCTTGCCGCAGACTGTTCAAACAGTTTAAAAACTCCAAGAAAAGAGTTGAGTTACAATTAGCGCTTAAATGAAGAAAACAAAAATCTTAGTAATTTTTAGTGCATCTGTAATTTTAATGATCATGGGTAAAGCAGCAGCTAACAGAGAACTGAACGAATACGTGAAAAACAGAATAAAAAATTTGGTTAACAAAAATTCTACAAAAAGTCCAGCCGACTTAAGATTGGCAACCGTTTTGTATGAAAAACTAAAAAAGCTCAATGCCACTTCAATCGACGAGGACAATGTGAATGAGAAAGAAAGTGAAGAAAATCGAATGGAAGCCGAAGAAGCTATAGATGATTTTAAAGCTTTTTTACGTGACTATAAGAAAATTGTTTACGAGTTAGAAAATGCTGTGGAGGATTTAAAAACCTATCAAGAGGATTTAGATCTTCCACTTGCAATCAAATATGAGATTATTACGTTGCTATATAAACTTGAAAAAAGTGCAACTTTAATGGATGCCAAAAGAGCTTTAAAGCTTTATGATGATTTTAAACAGAGATCCGATAATGTTATTAAGTCCCCAAAACAGCAAAACTTTTCTCTTCTTAGCGACGAACGTAAACAAGATTTTAAATCAATTTTAAACATATTAAAAAAATATGATCAAACTGACTCCACCGAAATAGAAAATTTAGTAGAAAAACTTCTTATGGATCCAGAACAATTAAAAACATTGGCGAAAGCTTTAAAAGAGATCTCAGAAGAGGATTATGATGATGATGATGATGATGACGATGATTTTATTACGGATTTACTTTCTATTTTCTATTGAAGGCACAAAACGTTATTCATTTTTAACAACACTTTAATTTATTTTAGTTATTATTAATATTTACAATATAATTTCTTTTTTTTACGTTAGTTAATAATTTACAAAAAATATTTGCGATTTTTTTCCTAAAAAATTTTATTTTTTTATTTTTTTTGCAACTTGTTGGAAAACCAACATGTTACAGAAGCATAGATTTTGTGTTCAGTACTCAACGTATTCTAAATTGTTTGTTTTATCAAATACAACCAGAGTAGTTTTGAACACATGGTTGTAGTCTGTACTATATTATATAAATTGAAAAAAAAAAAAAAATTAAAAAAAAAATTAAAAAAATAAAAAAAAATAAATAAAAATAAAATAAAAAATAAAATTTTAATAAAAATACGTAAGAGTGCTATATTTGGCTATGCCGGATTTATATACCCTTCATCATGTTTGTTAATCTAGTTTAGTGAGGTAACTCCAATAAAAAAAAACAAATATTGTGACAGAGAATTAAAAAAAAAATATACACAAAAATGTTACCGGCTCTTAATAGGTTAAGCATTTTTAAAAATTTTTAATTATTTATGAAATATCTCTTTAAAAGCTTTTTAATGATACCCACATTGATGTCTTAAAAAATATAGTGCAAAATCGTACTATAAAAAGTTCAGAGGTCCATAGCTCGGGAAATATGGGCGGGGGCCTATATCTTCACTATATGCTTTTTTCTTACTTTTTAATTCTATATCGCCCTATATATTTGTTATTTTTAATGGAGTTACTTTACTAAATTATATTTGTTCAAAATGATGTGGAAAAATTAGAGGCAGGCGTGCTCTTAGACCCGCTGTCTCTAAGAACATAAACCAATCTTGCTGATTTTCAATAGCAAAATTTTCGAAACTATGTCTGATCGATTGGCGTATTTAAATTTTCTCTAGCTTATTTAGTGACTTGGCAAAGTTGATTTCAACACGAACAGGCGGACATCGTTCAATCAACTTTGCTGTGCAAAAGAACTCAGAAAATATATTACTATGGGATCGGAAATGGACTTTGTAGAAATAGCAAATGAAATGATAACCTTAGAAATACCGTTTTTCCACTTTTTGTGGTGAAGGGTATAAAGATGATCTGAATGTGTTTCAGTGATGTCACCTTAAACATTTTTAGCGTTTTTTAAAGAATCTTTATTTATTTATTTTTTTTAAATTAAAATTGTTTTGTAAGAGGCTATAAGAAGGCCACTTTAATTTTTAATTTGGCTTGTCTTTAAAACTAAAAACATATAAGAATATTTCTAAAAAGCAATGGTTAGTACAATGATGGTTATCACACCATTTGCAATGTAGGTGCTTGGTCAATAGCAAATACTAAATACAAAAAATTATTGAAAGCTATATAGTTCTATGAAATCTACCAGAAACACAATCGTGTTAGAAATTAACTGATTTTCTATGCACGAAACCGTTTACTTGGATATCAAGATGTTTACGTAGGTTAATAACAAGTAGTCAGAACCAAGTACATTGGGAACTTAATGGTGTCCACACAAGAAGGAATTTTAATTTTATTTAAAATTTTTTTTTTTTAATTTTCACAGTTCTTCTTTTTTAAGTTTTCGCCATCACAATTGAAATATTTTTTATTCAAATTTGTATTGTTCTTTTCTTTATTTAGAATAAGTGATATTTAAGCAGTCATTTAAATTAAATTTCTTATTGTATTGACATCACTTAACTGTTTATGGTCGTCAAACAAAACAGAAATTAAATAAATTGGCCTTTAGCGACAAAATTAGCGTGGCAATAACCTGCCGCCTTATTGCCTTGCAGGTGTCCAAACAATATTTTTCCTTTAGAGAAAAACCTAAATTAACGCGTAAACCGCCAATTAATGTGACCCATAGCTTTACCGCTGTAATGTCATACCTAAATAAGAGCGTCAACTCAATGTTAACTCATTTCTTTATTTTTTTTTTTAACCATCTGTATAGAAGTAAAAAAGAGATAAAACTGCTAGATTGCCCTAAAAACAACCAAATTGTCATCACTTTTCAACAATAAAAAACAAGGCAAACTAAGAAGCAGCCAACTTCATTGTATAACGCACTGTCAAAATTCGATCTTCCAATTGCTAAGTTTTGACGCCGCGCTATTATAGTATGTTTCATACATTTTGTATGTACGTTTTTGTACAATTTACAATTTTTTTATTTTTGACACTGCGCACTCGGTAGCTGCTGCGGCGAATGTTTTTAATTTTTAAAGTTCATTTCATTTGCTAAATGATACAAAATCATGTTGAATTAAATGTTATAAGACGTGTTCGATCGTTTTTATAGAAAATACAAATAAGAAAATATTTTACATTTATGTTTATAATATAGAGATCTTATCGGATCCTAAAAATTACTACGGTTTTTATCCAATTTTTTTTAACTGTTTTTTTTTTTTTAGATTTTATTGTAAACGTGAATACCCTTAACTTATCATGTTGCCTGAACATAAATAAAGACTTCTTTCATTCGCAATTTAAAGCTTTTTTACCTTAGTTTTTTTTTTTTTTTTTGTTATTTACCAAATACGGCAATTACACTACGCAATTTTTTATGAAACCAGCATGAAATTTTTGTTTGTTGGTAAAGCAAGAGGGGTAAGCAAATTGGTATTTAGAGGTTGTTACTGTTGGTAATATTTATTAAAAAAAAACGCATATCGCTGCAACTTAAGCACATAATAGAAAAAAAATTTCTTGAAAAATTGCATAGTGTAAATCTGTACAAAGTTTAAATATGAATAGATTTGAGATCGTAAAACAAAGAAAAATAACTTTTATGCAAACACATAATAAAAAGAAATTTTTGTAAAGTAATAATTTTTTTAATAATTATTCTAGAATAAATGATGATAAACTAAATAATGTGGACGTTTAATTATATTACTTCCGTTGAACTACAAAGTATTAATGGCTACTACTTCGATAAGCAAAACCTTACGGTCTTGAATCTGAAACTATTTTATAAAGTGACAGCTTCTTCAGATTCATTTACTATATCAAGTCCTATATATTACAGCTATTGCACGCAATACTTAGGTATGTGATGAAATTTGTTTCGTTTGCGTGCGCTTACTTTTATCTTCTTTTCATACATTTGAAGAGATATTTTCAGTTTTGGTTTGTTTGGGAAACATTTAAGCTATAAAAAGCACACATGTTTGGGAGTGGCAGTTATTAGTTTTCAATTTAATTTAATTTTTATTTATTTATTTATTATTATTTTTTTTGGTAAAGTTATTTCACAAAACCAGCTACAAAAAAAATGCTTAGGAATATAACAAACGGCTGAAAAATTTTATTGATATTCAAAAATTCTAAATTCTAGTAGTTGTATTTTTTCCTAACGGTAAAGACTCCCCTAATGTTTTAAGAAAATAACATTTTAAGTATTTTAATTTCGAAAACTAGAAGAAAAAAAGTTTCTAAATTAAAATTTATCTTTAAAGTAAATTACACATTTGCTATGGGTACGTTGACTTAAAATATAAAATTTTATTACACTTTTGCTTATCGGTAAATTTTAATTAAAATTAACAAAGTTTTTGCATATAAAAGGCCTCGTTTAAAAAAAATTTAAAACAGTTTTAAAATACTTAGAGAAGTGTTGTCTTAAAATTATTATAGAAAATGAAGGAAAAAAGTTTTTTAGTCGTTTTTATTGCATTCGTTATTTTAATAATGAAGCCTATGGGTAACTTTGCAGAACTCAAACCCGAATCTGCATATGTGAATAAACAAATCCAGAAATGGCTTGATAAATATCCAGAAGAAACTGGTGATGATTTAAAATTAACAAACGTTTTTAATGAAAAACGTAAAAAACTGACTGATGCTGTAATCAAGGAAGGCGACGACACCGACACCCCAGAAAATCAGGCTAAAGCCGAAGCAGCTATAGATGAGTTTAAAGATTTTGCGCGAGACTATAAGAAAGTTGCTAATAAGTTAACAGATGCTACTGAGGATTTAAAAAGCATCGAAGAGGATTCAAATATTCCAGTTGAAACGAGATATGAGGCTGTAACACTGCGTTCTAAACTTGAAAAAAGTGCAAGTTCAAAGGATGCCGAAAAGGCTTTAGAGGCTTATAATGATTTTAAAAAGAAATCCAAAAATGATAGTAATAACACACCACCTAACCAACAGCGTTCTGCTACTACTACTCCACTACCAGCGTCACCTTCAATCCCACCACCTTTAACATCACCTTCAATCTCAACAGGTTCAAACTTACCTTCAAGCTTACCACCTCTTACCGATGAAAATAAACAAGATTTGAAAAAAATATTTAACATTTTAAACAAGCTTCATCGTAAAGACTCACCCGAAATGGACAATCTAATAGATAAAATTCTTAAGAATCCTAAAGATTTGAAAAAATTATATAAAGCTTTAAAGGAGCTTTCGGAAGAGGATTATGATGACGATGATATTTTTTCGGACTTGTTCTCATATTTCTTTTAAAAGCATAAAAAGTCATAAAAGTTTGGCGTTGAAATATGATTACTAAGAACCATTTTTTTTTTGGATTTTCGGAAACAAGTTTTTTAAGCATTTGAAATCATCAAATTTATTTAAATGTGTAATTTTTTAAAATATTTTTCGTACTTTGGGGCCAGTTTTTTACTTTTTGTTTGTTTTGATGGCGATACTTATTACAAGAGTCCTTTTGCGTTAAATAATTCAATTGTTTTCTTTAACAAAATGCTATGCCCTTAATTTTTTTTAATATTGTAATTAAAATCAGTGTAAAGTTTATTAAAACAAAATAAATAAATAAAAAGTTTGATTTGAAAAGTAAAATTAACGTTTTTTTTTTTAATTTAGAGAAAGTGATTGCAAAAATTTTTATTTAACAATTTTTTTTAGTTAAAAGTGACTTAAACTTTAAATATATTTGCGATTACACTTGAAAGGCTTGAAATGATTTAATGAAATATTTTGGTTAAAAAACCATGATTTGTTTTTTTATTATTTAATATATTTTTATCTAAAAAAACATTAATAACCAATTTTTGTTAATTCTTTTAAAATTTGAGCATTTTTGTAGAAAAATTTTTAAAGCTAAGAAGCTAAAAAATGGTTACTCTGGGCCGTATAGAGAATTGGACATAGAAAAAAAAAATATTAGAAAGTTTAACCGACTTGAAGGAAGAATATTTAAAAATATCGAAAAAAAAACTTTATTTATTATAATTTTTAATTTTTATTTAAACATTTCTATTTGTCTTTCAGTTAATTAAAAATTTGTTATTTTAATTAAATGCCAAAAATTAAAAAGATAGTAGAAATATTAGAAGAATTCTGCTTCTAGTTTTGTAAAAAATATAATATTAATGAGTTTCTCAATAGTTATCATTTCGATAAGCGAAACTCCACAGACTAAAATGAGAAACTATTCGGTTACACCCCATTTACACAAGGAAACTTTACTTTGCAGAGTTTTGCTTTTATGTGGAAGAGAGGGAGAAAGAATGATAAGCAGTACAGACTTTGATGTACTTGCAAAGTTGCTTTATTTTTGTTCGTTGCTTGTACACACTTATGAGTTAAAGCAAGTTTTAAGTGTTTAAGTGCAAAACAAGTTGTTTTTGAGATGTTTTCCCATATATTTACTTGTCTTGCAAAACACTTGAAACTGACTTCTTTTTGATTTAAACTCGTCGCAAAACCCTTCAAATTCAGGGTTCAGATATACTCGTAAAGTGTGTTCAGTTGTTTTTTGTATTTTGGCGTTGCACTGATCAGTTATTTTAATGGCGGCAAATCAAAAATTAAGCGTCGTGTCAAAAAGCGTAAGCAACGAAAGTACATTCAAACATATTTTTTAAGACATTAATGTGCAACTAGAAAAATAAATTTAATTAATATATTTTATTTTTGCTTCATGGCAAACGATTTAAATATTTTGGGCTTAATAATTTCCAATTCGTTTTGCATAATTCCAGCAAACGTGCATCCTTTGCGGAGGAAAATACCAACTCTTTTTTTCTAGCAATATTGTCGTTCAAAGTTGATTTTGTTATTTTCGCAAACCCCGAAAATAGTTTTCATTTAATCCTTTCTTCATTTAGCATTTGGCAATTGAACTCCCAAAATGAGTTTGTGTGGTCTGACAATAGTAACAAAGATATTACCAATTTCAATTGTTCTATTCTCTAATCCATTACAGTTTTATTAAGGGCAAAACGTTTACCATTATAAATCTTTTTTCTTTCTTTCTTTTATTACTTCATTATTTATACAATCCCCAATATAAGGCTTTTATTACTTATCTGAAAATTATATGCTTTAATTTAATAAGCAAAACGTCCAAAAATTAAGAACGATCACACAAGGGAAACAAAATTTGTAAAAGAAAACTTTGTGTGCCTGAACACGAAACAAAGTTTAAAAGAAAATAAACAAAACTTTGTCAAAGTAAAATTTTCCTGTTTGTATGTGGTCCCATGTACAAGAGCCATTGCTCACAATACTCAGGTATGTAATGAAAATTGTTCGACTTGAAAACAATCAGTTTTGATTTTTTTTTAATACGTTAAAAAAAACAGTAATTAAAATTATTTTGTGTGTCGAAATTGATTGAAATTTATTACACCTCTTAAACACAACTCACGCTTAAAGAGTCAACAGAAGTAAAAAGCAGAAAGAAATTAATTTGCTCCGCTACCTCAAATGCTATTAAATTAATTTGAAGTTTTAATATAAAGGTTTAAGGGTAAAAGTTTGACAGACAATAAATTTGATATGATAGTTGTAAATGTTTATTGCATACGATTCCGCTAGATTATTTTCACCACAACTTTGTATTTAGGGCCGACGAAGTAAATTTCATGGAAGGAATGACTTTCTCTCCGCTCCTATCTCAATAATTTTTTGCCTAACTATGCACTATATCTTCAAGTGGGTGTTGTATAATTTCCAGATGTAGAAATATTAATTAATTCTTGCTTAGTTTTTATGAAGTCGTCCCTTACTCTCTCCTCTGAAGTCATTAGAATTTTGCTAGTAAACGTGCTTGATTCCAAGGGAAAACCGACATCAAGTTACCTTTTTTTTTATCAAATACTTATTTTCATTCATGTACCTTTAGTCCTTCTTTTTAAATGCAAAATGATTTACAAATTTAAATTGATTGGTTTTAAGTGGAACTATCCAAAAACACTATTAAACACTCTGATTTTATTTCCTTGTCATGCTTGTTCTTTGCCTAAAAAAATTTTACTTATTTTGCTTTGGAATGTAATGAGATCTATTGCATATCAATCGATCACGGATTCTACAAATTCTATTTCTAACTATTTGATTTTAATAAATGTAATTTTGATATGCTCAACTCTTTATTAGCTGTTTTCATGCCAAAATGCATCTGTATGTTATGCAAATTTTAAAGAGATCTTTCTGAATATTTGTAAAGAACACATTCCTCAGAAAAAAGCGAAACCGTACAAGTTGCCGTGGTATATTCAAGGACTTAAAAAACTTAAAAATTTTCAAAATAATTGAAGTTTTATAAATTTTATTTTCTAATATTTGTATTTGCTTTGCTGGTGTATGTTTGTGTGTGTGTTTGTTTTTTGTTTTACTCTGAAATAATTTTTCAATGTTCTTAATAAAAATTCACCTTTAAAATAAATTTGGCTTGAAATATATAAATTTAATTATGTACATTTATTTAACCGATAAATTTTCTATTAAAATCAAATTAATTATTTTCATATAAAGGCACTCGTTTTTAGAAAATTCAAACAGTTTAAAACTACTTAGGGAGGTGTTGCCGTAAAATTTTTGAAAAAAATGAAAGAAAAACGTTTATCAGTAATTTTTTTTACTTTTCTGATTTTAATCATGAAGACTATGGGTTTCTCTAAATGGGTCATACCACAATCTGAACCAGAATATGTGGATAAAAAAATAGGAAAATCGCTTGATAAATATCCTGAAGAACGTGATAATGATCACTTAGTATTAACAAAGGTCTTTAATGAAGAAGGTAAAAATCTAACTGATGCTGAAATCAAAGAAGGTGATTCCGACACTCCAGAAAATCTGCTTAAAGCCGAATCAGCTACCGAGGATTTTAAAGACTTTGCGCTAAACTTTACGAGCATTGCTAAAACGGTAGTAAATGCTGTTGATGATTTACAATTCATCGAAAAGGATTCAAATTTTCCAGTTGAAATGAAATATAAAGCTGTAACTTTGCGTTTAAAACTTGAAAATTCTAGGAATTTAAATGAAACCGAAAAAGCTTTAAAGGCTTATGATGATTTTAAAAACCATTTGAAAAACGATGGCAACAACACAACAAATAGTCAACAGCTTCCTTGCATTTCTACCTCACAATTAAGCCCATCACCTAAAACAGCACCTTTAACCTCAGCTTCTATTAAACAAGCTTTAACAGAAATATTAAACATTTTAAACAGGCTGGACCGTAGAAGCTCAATAATAGATAAAAGTTTAAAGAATCCCAAAGATCTTAATAGGTTCTATGAAACCTTAAAGGAGCAGTTAGAAGAGGATTATTATGACAACTATTGAGTTTATTTATTCAACATGTTATGTTTTTCTAAAAAATTAAATATAATTACGTCCCGATAATGCCACTTAAAGTTTGTAGCGAAATGTGTTCGCAATAAAAAATAAGTTTTAATGATTGAACTCGAGCTAGAATAATTTTACATTTGGTTTATGATGACGACAATATTATTTCGGATTTACGCCATAATCTTTTAAAAGTATAAAGCGTCGATAAGTTTTGCCATTAAATAGTTATTGCTGACAACTTAATTTGTTTCATTTTCCGGAAACAAATTAATAATGAAAAAACCAAAATACTTAATTCATCCGTATTTCAAGTTTATTAAAACATCAAATTTTTTAAGGGTTCAATTTTCTTTGTTTCTGTTATTTTTTGGTAAATTTTTTTAAATATTTTGAATACACTCGGGTAAAAATTTATTAAAGTTAAGTGAACGAATAAAATATCTAATTTGATAGAATAAATGTTCTTATTTGGAATTTAAAAAAAATAAAAATAAATTTCTTACTATTTTTGATTTTGATTATATTTTGCGATTACAGGTGAATGCCTTTATATGATTTAATGAAATATTTTGTTTAAGAAAAAAAAATTGATTTTAATTTGTGGACATTTTCAAGAGCATTGGACATTGGAAAAATGCTACGCTTAAATTTTTAAGCGACTTGAATGAAGAATATTTTGAAAAAAATTGAAAAAATCTTTAAAAAAGGAAACAAATTTGATTACTAACATTTTAAAAAGACTCCTGTACTCCTATTTTATTTATTTGCAAATATCTGATCCCAATTTTGTTTTCTTACATTAAAAATAGTTTTGTAAAGTGTATTGGTTTGTGTGTCACATGCTTGAACAATCTACAAAAGTAAAAACCAGAAAGAAATTAATTTGCTCCGCTACCTCTAATATCATTAAATAAAATTAGAGTTTATATAAAAAGTTTAAGAGTAAAAGTTTAACAAAGACCTTATTTGAAGACGTTTGATACGATGGTTGTACATATGTACATATTCCATATGAAAATTAATGCTTTCTACGCCTGCCCTATTAGATTGTTTTTACCACAACTTTGTATTTAAAAAAAGTTAAAACACTCTCTTTTCTCATTTTAATCTCACATAAACTACAATAAATTTCACGGAATAGTTACCCTGCTTTTCGCTCCGATGCCTAACTATACACTATATCTTCAAAGTAAACAAGACAACTGAGTCTAGTAGATCTCCAGTCATAGAAATGTTATGTAACTATTACCGCTATATATGGCATGGCATTTGACTTACTCCTTTTATGCCATCAGTATTTTGCTAACAAACGACCTTAAACGACATTAAATTACTTTGTTCATCGGATATTCATTTTTACATTCGTTTACCTTTAGGATTTTGTTTGGAAATACACTTTATTCTTAAAGTACTTTGTGAGGTTGGTACCCGTTCTCCTTCGCCTATTCCAAGTATTGGATTATAAGAAGACAAAAGATTAAAAAACAGACAGAGTATGAATTACTTAACACGTTATAATAAGTATCTATATTTAAAATTATAATTTAAAGGGTGGCCGAGTAGTTCAATTAATTTTATGGCCATACTTTTGAATAGTCCAACACAGACGCTTAAACAAATCTGCTCTCAAATCATCAAACTTATTTAAATGTGCAATTGTTTTTTTCAAATATTTCTTTTACTTTGGGGCCAGTTTTTTACGTTTTTTGTTTAATTTGTTGGTGGTACTTATCGCAAGAGTCCTTTTGCGTTAAATAATTCAATTGTTTCCTTTAACAAAATCCTATGGCCTTAATTTTTTTTTAATATTTTAATTAAAATCTGTGTAAAATTTATTAAAACAAAATAAATGAATAAAATGTTTGATTTGAAACGTATAATAAACGTTTTTTTTTAATTTAAAGAAAGTGATTGCAAAAATTTTTGTTTAACAATTTTTTTTAGTTAAAAGTGACTTAAACTTTAAATATATTTGCGATTACACTTGAAAGGCTTCAAATGATTTAATGAAATATTTCGGTTGAAAAATAATGATTTGTTTTTTTATTATTTAATATATTTTTATCTAAAAAACATTAGGAATCAATTTTTGTTATTTCTTTTAAAATTTGAGCATTTAGGTAGAAAAATTTTTAAAGCTAAGAAGCTAAAAAATGGTTACTCTGGGCCGTATAGAGAATTGGACATAGAAAAAAAAAATATTAGAAAGTTTAACCGACTTGAAGGAAGAATATTTAAAAATATCGAAAAAAAAACTTTATTTATTATAATTTTTAATTTTTATTTAAACATTTCTATTTGTCTTTCAGTTAATTAAAAATTTGTTATTTTAATTAAATGCCAAAAATTAAAAAGATAGTAGAAATATTAGAAGAATTCTGCTTCTAGTTTTGCAAAAAATATAATATTAATGAGTTTCTCAATAGTTATCATTTCGATAAGCGAAACTCCACAGACTAAAATGAGAAACTTTTCAGTTACACCCCATTTACACAAGGAAACTTTACTTTGCAGAGTTTTGCTTTTATGTGAAAGAGAGGGAGAAAGAATGATAAGCAGTACAGACTTTGATGTACTTGCAAAGTTGCTTTATTTTTCGATCGTTGCTTGTACACACTTATGAGTTTAAGCAAGTTTTAAGTGTTTAAGTGCAAAACAAGTTGTTTTTGAGATGTTTTCCCATATATTTACTTGTCTTGCAAAACACTTGAAACTGACTTCTTTTTGATTTAAACTCGTCGCAAAACACTTCAAATTCAGGGTTCAGATATACTCGTAAAGTGTGTTCAGTTGTTTTTTGTATTTTGGCGTTGCACTGATCAGGTATTTTAATGGCGGAAAATTAAAAATTAAGCGTCGTGTCAAAAAGCGTAGGCAACGAAAGTACATTCAAACATATTTTTTAAGACATTAATTTGCAACTAGAAAAATAAATTTAGTTAATATATTTTATTTTTGCTTCATGGCAAATGATTTAAATATTTTGGGCTTAATAATTTCCAATTCGTTTTGCATAATTCCAGCAAACGTGCATCCTTTGCGGAGGAAAATACCACATCTTTTTTTTTCTAGCAATATTGTCGTTCAAAATTGATTTTGTTATTTTTGCAAACCCCGAAAATAGTTTTTATTTAATCCTTTCTTCATTTAGCATTTGGCAATTGAACTCCCAAAATGAGTTTGTGTGGTCCTAAAAATAAAAAATTAAATTTTCTGACAATAGTAACAAAGATATTACCAATTTCAATTGTTCTATTCTCTAATCCATTACAGTTTTATTAAGGGCACAACGTTTACAATTATAAATCTTTTTTCTTTCTTTCTTTTATTACTTCATTATTTATACAATCCCCAATATAAGGCTTTTATTACTTATCTGAAAATTATATACTTTAATTTAATATGCAAAACGTCCAAAAATTAAGAACGATCACACAAGGGAAACAAAATTTGTAAAAGAAAAATTTGTGTGTCTGAACACGAAACAAAGTTTAAAAGAAAATAAACAAAACTTTGTCAAAGTAAAATTTGCCTGTTTGTATGTGGACTTACTATATCAGGTCCCATGTACAAGAGCCATTGCTCACAATACTCAGGTATGTAATGAAAATGTTTCGACTTAAAAACAATCAGTTTTGATTTTTTTTAATACATAAAAAAGAAAACAGTAATTAATTTTATTTTGTGTGTCGAAATTGATTGAAATTTATTACACCTCTTAAACACAACTCACGCTTAAAGAGTCAACAGAAGTAAAAAGCAGAAAGAAATTAATTTGCTCCGCTACCTCAAATGCTATTAAATTAATTTGAAGTTTTAATATAAAGGTTTAAGGGTAAAAGTTTGACAGACAATAAATTTGATATGATAGTTGTAAATGTTTATTGCATACGATTCCGCTAGATTATTTTCACCACAACTTTGTATTTAGGGCCGACGAAGTAAATTTCATGGAAGGAATGACTTTCTCTCCGCTCCTATCTCAATAATTTTTTGCCTAACTATGCACTATATCTTCAAGTGGGTGTTGTATAATTTCCAGATGTAGAAATATTAATTAATTCTTGCTTAGTTTTTATGAAGTCGTCCCTTACTCTCTCCTCTGAAGTCATTAGAATTTTGCTAGTAAACTTGCTTGATTCCAAGGGAAAACCGACATCAATTTACCTTTTTTTAATCAAATACTTATTTTCATTCATGTACCTTTAGTCCTTCTTTTTAAATGCAAAATGATTTACAAATTTAAATTGATTGGTTTTAAGTGGAACTAACCAAAAAACACTATTAAACACTCTGATTTTATTTCCTTGCCATGCTTGTTCTTTCCGTAAAAAATATTTTACTTATTTTGCTTTGGAATGTAACGAGATCTATTGCATATCAATCGATCACGGAGTCTACAAATTCTATTTCTAACTATTTGATTTTAATAATTGTAATTTTGATATGCTCAACTCTTTATTAGCTGTTTTCATGCCAAAATGCATCTGTATGTTATGCAAATTTTAAAGAGATCTTTCTGAATATTTGTAAAGAACACATTCCTCAGAAAAAAGCGAAACCGTACAAGTTGCCGTGGTATATTCAAGGACTTAAAAAACTTAAAAATTTTCACAATAAATTTCACAAAATTCTTATTCAATTTGACTGTAGTGCTCATGACATGTATGTTAAATTTATTTACTACCAAGAGGAATTTAATTTTTTGAATAAATCCTAAGTCTTTTTGGTCATTTGTTAAGTCTAAGAGGAAAGTTTCAGACATTCCCTTAAACATGATCTTTGCTGACGATATTTCTGTATCAGGTTAAGATACAGTCAATATGTTTGCTAGATTTATTAAATAATATTTTTGATCTTTTATAAACCAAATACCCAAAAACTCTAACTCTTTAAATATAATAGATATTGGTATTTTGGAAGTGTCAGAAAAATATGTTTATTCTGCAACTCTAGCAACAGAGAATAATTTCAAATTAGACTCTGATGGATTATGTTGGAGAGTATTTTATTTTCATACAAAATTTTTAACTGGGAAATTATAACTGTTAAATTATAAAGTTATGTAACTTCAACTGAAATTGTCGGCCATGGCGAAGTTGTTTATCAGTATTCATTCATTTTTGGTACTGTACTGTACCTGGTACATGGTTTCTCAACTCTAGTTTTCTTGTTTTTTTGTTTTTCACAAATGCATAAAAATTTCATTGACATTAAAAATAATTGAAGTTTTATAAATTTTATTTTCTAATATTTGTATTTGCTTTGCTGGTGTATGTTTGTGTGTGTGTTTGTTTTTTGTTTTACTCTGAAATAGTTTTTCAATGTTCTTAATAAAAATTCACCTTTAAAATAAATTTGGCTTGAAATATATAAATTTAATTATGTACATTTATTTAACCGATAAATTTTCTATTAAAATCAAATTAATTATTTTCATATAAAAGCACTCGTTTTTAGAAAATTCAAACAGTTTAAAACTACTTAGAGAGGTGTTGTCATAAAATTTTTCTTAAAAAATGAAAGAAAAAAGTTTTTCAGTAATTTTATTTACATTTGTGATTTTAATCATGAAGCCTATGGGTAACTCTGAAGACCTCCATCCAGTATCTCAATATTTGAATCGCAGAATAATGATTTGGCTTCATCAGTTTCCTGAAATACGTGATAATGATCATTTAAAATTAACAAAGGTTTTTAATGAAAAACGTAAGAAAGTGGTTGAAATCAGAGAAGGTGATTCCGACACTCCAGAAAATGTGTCTGAAACCCAATCAGCTCTCGATGAATTTATAAGCTTTGCTTCGGAATATTGGAGAATTGTTAGAACGGTGGTAGATGCTGTTGAGGATTTACAAATCATCGAACAGGATTCAAATATTCCAGTTAAAATGAAATATGAAGCTGTAACATTGCGTGTTAAACTTGAAAATTGTGAAACGTACGATGATGCCGAAAGAGTTTTAAAAGCTTTTGATGATTTTAAAAACCATTTGCGAAAAATTATTCTAGCTCCAGGTCAATTATTTCAGTGCAATAATTGACGTTTAATCATCGTCTTCAATGTTTGTCCATCTGTGTGTTTTTCTAAAAAATTAAATATAATTACGTCCCGATAATGCCACTTAAAGTTTGTAGCGAAATGTTGTCGCAATAAAAAATGAGTTTTAATGATTGAACTCGAGCTGGAATAATTTTTAATTTGGTTTATGATGACGATAATATTAATTCAGATTTACGCCATAATCTTTTAAAAGTATAAAGCGTCGATAAGTTTTGCCATTAAATAGTTATTGCTGACAACTTAATTTGTTTCATTTTCCGGAAACAAATTAATAATGAAAAAACCAAAATACTTAATTCATCCGTATTTCAAGTTTATTAAAACATTACATTTTTTAAGGGTTAAATTTTCTTTGTTTCTGTTATTTTTTGGTTAATTTTTTTTAAATATTTTGAATACACTCGGCTAAAAATTTATTAAAGTTAAGTGAACGAATAAAATATCTAATTTGATAGAATAAATGTTCTTATTCGGGATTTAAAAAAAAATAAATTTCTTACTATTTTTGATTTTGATTATATTTTGCGGTTACAGGTGAATGCCTTTATATGATTTAATGAAATATTTTGTTTAAGAAAAAAAATTTTGATTTTAATTTGTGGACATTTTCAAGAGCATTGGACATTGGAAAAATGCTACGGAAAATTTAAGCGACTTGAATGAAGAATATTTTGAAAAAAATTGAAAAAATCTTTAAAAAAGGAAACAAATTTGATTACTAACATTTTAAAAAGACTCCTGTACTCCTATTTTATTTATTTGAAAATATCTGATCCCAATTTTGTTTTCTTACATTAAAAAAAGTTTTGTGGAGTGTATTGGTTTGTGTGTCGAAATTGATTAAAATTTATTACATCTCTTGAACACATGCTTGAACAATCTACAAAAGTAAAAAGCAGAAAGAAATTAGTTTGCTCCGCTACCTCTAATATCATTAAATAAAATTAGAGTTTATATAAAAAGTTTAAGAGTAAAAGTTTAACAAAGACCTTATTTGAAGACGTTTGATACGATGGTTGTACATATGTACATATTCCATATGAAAATTAATGCTTTCTACGCCTGCCCTATTAGATTGTTTTTACCACAACTTTGTATTTAAAAAAAAGTTAAAACACCCTCTTTTCTCATTTTATCTCACATAAACTACAATAAATTTCACAGAATGGTTACCCTGCTTTTCGCTCCGATGCCTAACTATACACTATATCTACAAAGTAAACAAGACAACTGAGTCTAGTAGATCTCCAGTTATAGAAATGTTATGTAACTATTACCGCTATATATGGCATGGCATTTGACTTACTCCTTTTATGCCATCAGTATTTTGCTAACAAACGACCTTAAACGACATTAAATTACTTTGTTCATCGGATATTCATTTTTACATTCGTTTACCTTTAGGATTTTGTTTGGAAATACACTTTATTCTTAAAGTACTTTGTAAGGATGGTACCCGTTCTCCTTCGCCTATTCTAAGTATTGGATTATAAGTAGACAAAAGATTAAAAAACAGACAGAGTATGAATTACTTAACACGTTATAATAAGTATCTATATTTAAAATTATAATTTAAAGGGTGACCGAGTAGTTCAATTAATTTTATGGCCATACTTTTGAATAGTCCAACACAGACGCTTAAACAAATCCGCTCTCAAATCATCAAACTTATTTAAATGTGCAATTGTTTTTTTCAAATATTTCTTTTACTTTGGGGCCAGTTTTTTACGTTTTTTTTTTTAATTTGTTGGTGGAACTTATCGCAAGAGTCCTTTTGCGTTAAATAATTCAATTTTTTTCTTTAACAAAATCTTATGGCCTTAATTTTTTTTTTTAATATTTTAATTAAAATCTGTGTAAAATTTATTAAAACAAAATAAATGAATAAAATGTTTGATTTGAAACGTATAATAAACGTTTTTTTTTTAATTTAAAGAAAGTAATTAAAAAAAATTTTTTATTTAACAATTTTTTTTTTTTCAGTTAAAAATGACTTGAACTTTAATTATATATTGGGATACAGGTGAATGGCTTCAAATGATTTGTTGAAATATTTTGGTGAAAAAAATAATGATTTGTTTTTTTTTATTATTTTATATATTTTTATCTATAAAAATCAGAAAAAATTTGTGTTGTTTTTTTTTTAAATTTGAGCATTTTTGTAGAAAAATTTTAAGACCTAATAAGTTAAAAAATAGTTACTCCTGGCCGTATACCCATAAAAAATTACTAGAAAATTTTACGACGATTTCAAGAGAATTGGACATAGAAAAAAATAAATAATAAAAAGATTAACCGATTTGAAGGAAGAATGTAAAAAAAAATCAAAAAAATTTTCACTTAAAAAAGAGAAACAAATTTCAGGCATGTCAAAAATTCCGATCGGAATGGTCCTAATTCCGCACTTTCAATTCCTAACGAATTAGTTTTTGCTTCTTCAGATTCCGTTCGATTTTGTAAAATTCAAAAAGTTTGAACAGATGCCTTTTATTAATTCCATATGGCATTGTTACGTTATCAAAAAAAAAAAAAAAAAAAAAAAAAAAAACTTTGGTTTATGCGTATGTATGTACATATGTATGTATGTATAAAACAAAATTGAAAAATAAATATTAAAACAACTTAAAAAATTAGCAATATGCCAGGAATTTCTGTAGTTTCTCTAATAGAAGCACAGGCGATCTTTGAGAGATTCTTCTGATCCATTGTCATACCCAAATGCATTGTACGTACATTCGTAAAGTAAAATTCTTGTACAAGATTAGTTTTGATTTCGGTTTTATTAGCTATTAGCGGCTTAACAGGAATCTTTTATGATGTTGTTGAATAAACTAAGCCAACACCTCCCAAGTTCCTCAATACCACCAATAATACAATTATTTTCCACACTTCGGTTCCTAGCAACTGGTTTATTTCAAGGCGTAATAAGTACATTAATATAACTACCTTTTTTTTTTACTAAATATTTATTTATACATACTTAACCTTTACTAAATTTACATTATATTATAGCTAAGGACGTTGACATAAGTCTGGGAAGGAGTACTGTATCAACACTAATATGGCAAGTTATACACGCAGCAGAAAACATAATTTGTCCACAGTGGATAAAACTGCGAATGATAGCTGATGAAAAGCGGGATTCCAAACCTTTTTTTTTTTTTTTCTAAAACTGCCAAATTCCAGGCATTATTGGATGCATTGATGGCACATAGTAAAAATAAGAAAGCCATCTGAGGATGAATCCCTTTTCTTGACACACATGTTTTTTTCTTATTTCCCATTAATATTGCTAATTGCAATTTCAGATTTGTGATTATAAAATGAAAGTACGTGCTGTGGATGCATCCAGGCCTGGGTCCTGTCATGACTCATTTATATGGAGCATGAGTAGTGCTCGAAACTACTTTTTTAATGAGTATAAAAATGGGGACTTAAATTTCTCGTTACTTAGTGATTGATTTGAGTTATATAAAATGCATATGTTTTAAATAAATTTTTTATTTAATAAAATTAATTTTAATTCATTCAGTTTAAAAAAGAACTTGTTTGCTTGGGATCTGCTATGTTAAATTACCCACAAAAAGAAAAAGAAATACATATAAACTAGAAGGAGATCTGATTTAAGTTAATGTAAAGATTAACGATTCATTTTTTCTTTTACTATTTGAAGCTTTAAAGTCTCAATTTTAATTATCTTCACTTTAAATAGTTTTTTTTAACCAACTTCCTTTGCCTTTCTAGGTCGTATAACTACCTGGTTTTGTAATTGCTTTCTAAAATATTGAATTCTCATTTCTTCTCGTTGCTCTTCCATTAAATACACAATATTTTCTATTTTGGTATCAATTTATTGATCTTCAATAAGTTGGCAAATGTTTTTTAAATGTTTATTCTCCCCTTTTAACAGGGTGTTTAAATCCGGCTTTACATTACCGGGTGTACTCGGTCTAAGGCGCTTTGGATCAGGAGTTGTTGTACCTGAAACAAGTTCAAAAGCTGATAGAATAGAATTCTGACTAGACATTTCATTACTTGTTGTATTCGAATTTTTTTCTTTTTGCCTTATGTAATGTCGACGGAGTTACATTCACTTCATTTTTTTTTCAACACTTCTATGTAGTCCCGATACTCTAGCTACTGATTCTTAAACATCACTTAAAATATATTTGTTAAATGGGCCGCCACCAGTTTTTTCATTTTCTCTTTTGTTGTGGCACATATTTTTCTTTATGTAGACTTTCCAGTCTGCCCACGTTTTTTTTCCATCCATTGCAGTCTTTGGTTGGTGGCTCAGATGAATTCAGTTGCTTTGTCAGTTTTGCCCAATTGGAATCAACAACAATTTTATCCCCCTTCACATAGCTCCTGGCTATATTCTGGTTACACTTCATAAATTACATGATTAAATTTCCTTGTGCCAGATTTCTATGCTTTCCCCTTTGTTTTCTTTTCTTCTCTGCTTCGCATTGCCAATATGAATATTTATTTAAAAAAAATAATGTGGCAACAACCGCATTAGAAATGGTTTTCTTTAGACAAAAAATTCGGTTTTTTGTAATTATTATTAAAAAAAGACCAATATTATGTTTTTCGCCATAATAAAGTAACAAAACAGCATTTGTGTTAGTAAAAAATAACTTTATATATATTTTAAAGTTTGAGTTGGTTTAATATACCATTCCAAGTAAAAGTGGTTTCATTCCGAAGAAATTTTTTCGTTTTTCGTTTTCTGGGGAACCAAACATTGGAATTGAAATCACTTTTGGTCGGAATTGAGTTCTGTGACATGGCTGTTTATTTTCAATAAACCTTTCAGTTATTTCAAAATTTATTATTTTAATCAAATGTCAGAAATTAATAAGATAGTAGAAATATTAGAAGAATTCTGCTTCTAGTTTTCAAAAAATATAATATTAATGAGTTTCTCGATAGTTATCATTTCGATAAGCGAAACTCCACGGACTAACATGAGAAACTATTCAGTTACACCCCATTTACACAAGGAAACTTTACTTTGCAGAGTTTTGCTTTTATGTGGAAGAGGGGGAGAAAGAATAATAAGCAGTACAGACTTTGATGTACTTGCAAAGTTGCTTTATTTTTCGATCGTTGCTTGTACACACTTATGAGTTTAAGCAATTTTTAAGTGTTTAAGTGCAAAAGAAGTTGTTTTCGAGATGTTTTTCCATGTATTTACTTGTCTTGCAAAACACTTGAAACTGACTTCTTTTTGATTTAAACTCGTCGCAAAACACTTCAAATTCAGGGTTCAGATATACTCGTAAAGTGTGTTCAGTTGTTTTTTGTATTTTGGCGTTGCACTGAACAGGAATTTTAATGGCGGAAAATTAAAAATTAAGCGTCGTGTCAAAAAGCGTAGGCAACGAAAGTACATTCAAACATATTTTTTGAGACATTAATTTGCAACTAGAAAAATAAATTTAGTTAATATATTTTATTTTTGCTTCATGGCAAATGATTTAAATATTTTGGGCTTAATAATTTCCAATTCGTTTTGCATAATTCCAGCAAACGTGCATCCTTTGCGGAGGAAAATACCAACTCTTTTTTTCTAGCAATATTGTCGTTCAAAATTGATTTTGTTATTTTCGCAAACCCCGAAAATAGTTTTTATTTAATCCTTTCTTCATTTAGCATTTGGCAATTGAACTCCCAAAATGAGTTTGTGTGGTCCTAAAAATAAAAAATTAAATTTTCTGACAATAGTAACAAAGATATTACCAATTTCAATTGTTCTATTCTCTAATCCATTACAGTTTTATTAAGGGCAAAACGTTTACCATTATAAATCTTTTTTTATTCTTTCTTTTATTACTTCATTATTTATACAATCCCCAATATAAGGCTTTTATT
This sequence comes from Cistogaster globosa, assembly GCA_937654795.1. Lineage (NCBI taxonomy): Eukaryota > Metazoa > Arthropoda > Insecta > Diptera > Tachinidae > Cistogaster > Cistogaster globosa. The sequence continues at coordinate 8,461,024 of OW569404.1, forward strand.
AGTTATCTGAAAATTATATGCTTTAATTTAATATGTACTATCTGTATAAAAAGCTGACCAAATGCCAAACTAAAACACTATGTAACGATTTATATGTTCGTCTTAATTTTCCAAAATTCTGTTGCGGTATGTTACGTACAAATCGTAAGGAATCGTTCATTTATACGGGGGTCCATCAACAGATCAAAAGTAGCATGCTAGAGTTTTTATTATTTGGTTCTCACGCCTTATTAAGTTGTAATGTATGTGTGTAAGGTAAATGAGAAAAAAATACATTTTTCTCCTTTTGCAGGCATACATACGTATATATGATCGCTTAATCGTTTTTTTTTAAGACGAAGGTAATAAATGTTAAGAATTTTTCTTTGGCTTGGTTACAAGAATATTTGTAGGAAAAGATCATTGTAAAGTGTGAAGTGATTCAGAGCAGAAGTGATACTCTATCCTAAAGTAAAAAGAAAAACAAGTCATTTAAAATAAAAATAAAAAATTTGTCTCCACGTGAACCTCCTTTTTCAACCATTTTGGTTTTAAATAATCAGCATTTAAGTTACAAGTAAGTGAGAATTAATTTAACATTTTATTGCAATTATAAATCCTATTCAAACCTTAATTAATTAAGGTGAATCATTGCAAATCACTGAAGAGGAAAGAAATTACCTGAGACCACATGATGCTACAGGACCAGAATAAATATAACCTCTAATCTGAAGACCTTGAAAGCGCTCATGCAGAGGCCTGTTGTGGAATTACAACGTTTGGGCATGGGTCTTAGCAAAAGCAGGTAGCATACACATGCGTATGAATTGACTCTAAAATTGATTTAAACTCTGGACAGGAACTGGTACCTTAACCTAAACACATTGATTAAACATAATACAACTAAAAATTATCTCACCTTAACCTGAAAAAAATTAAACATTATTTCACCCTAACCTAGTTAACTAACCCTTAAAGCATTTTGACTTAATATTATTGGTAAAAATCCTTTAAACAAATTTTTAACGAAGGCTACATACCTACATATTGTGTATGAATGTGTATTAAAAGTACCGTTGCACATGCATATGTAAGTATGTATGTCATATAAAGCTTATGAATTTATAAAAATAACCTAATTAATTTTATTAAAAAAAAAAAAAATTTATTTGTAAAATTTATTATGAAATTATAAAATAACCATAAAGAAAACTTTGATTAGTCACCCTAATATTATCTGAAGCAGTGTATCATAAGGTATCTTTAATTTTCTTTCATTTATGTATATCCTATATCTAAATACTTTCTTTTATAATAATGATCAAAAATTTTTTTTGGTAAACATATTTAATCATCATAAATATTAAACACATCATCATGATCTTCTGGTTGCTGGGCCCATCATCAGTGAGACGCGATGAAATGTAAACACTACAACAATTTTGCACTGTGAGTAAAATGATTTAATTATTAAACTTAATTATTATTATCACTTCGTTTGGTATGTTATTATTCCTTTTTACACATCACTACATACACATATATTTTGTAAGTAGATATTTATATATATACATATATATATATATATATATATATATATATATATATATATATATACATACATGTTTATGCACAGTCATATATGCTTACGTAATTAATTTTTTTTTGTAGTTCCGAAATCCAAACTGTTCCTACTACTATTTTGATTGGAACTCTCTTTGCGTAAACTTTATACACATATGTACGTATAAACAAATGTTTATTTTTTGCTTATATATACATACATACATTGTGTTGTTATGAATGAGTAGCTTAGTTCATGATAATTTCTAGTTTTAATAATTATATCTCATTTTGTAAAAATTCTATTATAAATTCTTATTATAATGGGAAGGGTAGCCAAAACAAGATATAAAATAATGTAAGTAGAGCTCATGTAATATAGGGACAGATTATAAATTCCGGGTACTCAGTCTGTCATAGGAGTTTTTTTTGGGCGGGTTAAACGTACCCTACATGGCACACCAACTTGCCATGACATCTTCTACATCCTTTTCATTTCGTTCGGTTTTTCGCATACTCCCTGGGTGTGAGAGTATGCTATATGTTTACGCGTTAAATACGGGTTAAGAACCAACGTTACGAATAGAGCTAGCTGGTCATCCCTTCATACCCCTTAACCACGGTTTTTATTGGATTAGATATTTTCCTTGATATTAATTTATTCAATTTTTATTATTAGAATTTATAACCAACGCGTAACATATATGGCGCCCAACGTGGGGCTTATGCACAGCCAACCAATGGTCATTGCAAAGGTCAATATTTTTATATATGTATATATATTAAGTATTAAAATACTTAAAATTTTTTAGTTAATTTTCCAAGTGGCTATACATTGGCAAAACATATCAATTCTTCGTCAAGAACGTTATACGTTATTGGTTGCGTCAAAACAATGAGAGAAAATCAGCTCGTGCAGTTTATATGCTGATTAAAATTATGCTTAATTATTATTTTATATTTTTTTTTTTCTTAGATGGCAGGGAAAGAAAAAAATTCAAAGCAAAACGATTTGAAAAGGAATAAATTTGCTTTTGCAATAGAACACTAAAAGAATAGGTTGTAAAAAAAAAGAAGAAAAAAAAATGAAATAAAAATAAATAAATAATAAAATAAAAAATGAAAGGGTGTAGATTTTTGCAATAATGAATACTCAGTTTCTTAGTATCATGATGTTAACAACTTCTAATGCTTAATGCGCTATAGGAATTGTAAATGGAAAATTACATAGTTTAACCATAAAATTTCTAGGGAATATGTGTTAAACCTAAACAAAACAACACCTTTTTGATTTCAGTCAAGTCTAAAGACTTTAATAAGAATAATCTGTATGCCTTCAATTTTCCCTGTTGTATTTTTTTGTATTAAATTAGCGAAAGCAATCTGAAATTAAAACATGAACTTACTTGCTACATATATATGTATTTTGTGATGGTATATCCTTCCCTGAATTAATATATAATTATTTCCGATTCGTAATACTATAAATTTAATTTAATTTGTGTCAATCTTAATTTTTTTGTTTGTTTTATGTTTTAAAACAAAAACCTAGCAAAGAATAGTAACTATTCGTTATTGAGTTTTTAAATAATTATTGGGTTATCAATTAACACTTTTATTGCAATAATCACTCATAGAAAAGGGTAGAATATTTTTTTAATGAACATGGATACTCGAAATTCTTTCAGAGGAGCTATTAAGAAAAATCCTTCTTGTAGGGTTCGTAACCGCTCTTCATCACAGAATAATATATCAATAGAGCTACATCCGGACACTAATAGTCCAAGACCTACGGTAGTACACTCTCCAAACAATAGGCAAACGGGCACACAACACGTTCCAAAAACATCTAGTACTAGTAATTTGTTTCAGGATATTCAAATGTTAGATAGTCACGGAGCATTGTCACTACCTCAGGAACCCATTTACACTAATCAAAGAACTAGTATTAACCATACTATGAATCCTCTGTATGATCAATTTTCCCTTCTTAACATTAATGAACCAACTGGTTCCAACCCAATTAATAATCCTACATCTTCGTTTTCATTTGACTCACTAATGGCTGCAATGCAGCAGACTATGAGAAATACGCAGGAGGAGTTCAGAAGGGAACTTACTTCAATAAAAGCAAGCATTTCCCAAATAGAAAATGTGACGGTTCCAAACTTAAAAAAGCCCGCTGAGATTTTGAATAATTCGGTCAACTCTCATAGCAATCGGAACTCAGAAATCCGCAATAGGTCTCCAGTAGCTGGTGACGCGAATGTAAAATTGGAAAAGTGGATAATAACATATGATGGTTCCGGTCCAGTATCTGACTTTCTATTTAAAGTGGAAACACTTAGTTCTAGGTCAAGGTGTTCAAATGAACACTTACTATCAAATTTCCATATATTTTTGGAGGGCAGGGCGGAAAAATGGTATTGGCTGTTTACCAGACAGAATAGGAACGTAACTTATCCATTACTGCGCGGTGCACTTGTTGAAGAATTCGTTCACATGGAGTCCGATCACGATATTATATTGCAAATATCGTTACGTAAGCAACAAATTAAGGAAAGCTATGAGGATTTTTATACCTCAGTAGTGGCTGGTAGGGCAGAGAATCTTATAAAATAAACAAAATTCCAGAATCTTAGTATCGCAAATACTCGGAGTGTCAGTGAAATGAGTTTTTCAACAGCTGAGGATGACGACCTTGAATTAATAGACCCTCAAGTTGAAGCGATTCAAATGTCAAGGGGAAAAATTAGATACGACTATACAAATTTACAATGTTGGAATTGTATGTTATCTGGACATTCGTATATCTACTGTGCGCAGGAGACTAAGCAACCTTTTTGTTTTAAGTGCGGTCACAAGGGGGTGCTAACACCAGGTTGTCCTAACAAGCATAAATTTCTGGGAAATTCCAAGGTGGGCGATCAGGCAACCGGGGACACTCGTCTATCCCTTCAATCCCTGAGTATGAAGTAAATTCTGCAGATTTTAGTAAAATAAATAAATCTGCAAATATTAATTTATTCAATTTTACACAACCACGAACGAACGTCTTAATAAATGCTTCGACCCAAACAAAAGACAATTTTCATTCTCCTGATAAAGAACATTCTAGTGGAAAACATTTCCAGAGAACAACCTTGAAAGTGAAAAAGTGTAGATTACGCTATGGAAAACGACGACATTTTCGTAAATTGTTAGAAGAAACAATTATTCAGGGTTCTGATGACAGGCCATTTGCTAAAGTAAGGATTCTGCAGAAAACACTTATTGGTTTACTTGACTCTGGGGCAAACGTATCTGTCTTAGGTAGGGGCTGTATGTCCTTCTTAGATAGAAATAATGTCTCATATGTACCCTTAAATTCTAAAATACAAACTGTGAATGGAGCCAAACAAAATGTGGTCGGTTATTGCACTTTACCGGTTTTCTTTAAAGGTGTTGAGAAAGGAATATAGTTTTACCTAGCTCCCACATTAAGTCAGGAGGCCTATTTTGGTGTTAACTTCTGGCGCGAATTCGCCCTTGCTCCTGAAATAATTTCAATTCTTCCTAATAATATATCCGAACTTTCCTGCGACTTAGACAAAGAAAATAATTTTCATACATTAGAACCTGCTCAAAAACTGTTTCTGGATAAACTAGGTTGCATTCGGGGAGAAGATTTAAAAATTGAGGAAAAATGCGATAAATTTGTAAAGCTTAGAGAAAACCTGCGCCAAAACTTAGACGTTGCACATACGAAGGCGGCAAAAGCATACAATCTTAGGAGTAGGCCTATAGACTTTAAAGAGAATGAGTTAGTATTCAGGAAAAATCATTTATTAAGTGATACATCAAAATATGTCAACAGGAAATTTCTACCTAAATACATAAAATGTAGAATCAAAAGAAAAGTTGGCAATAATTTATATGATATTGAAGATTTAAAAGGTAAATACATTGGAAAGTATCACACGTCGGATCTGAAACGATAAAGCTTTTGCCCGGCATCGTGTGTCGTGCCACACGATTAAAATATGAACACTAATAAAAAAAAAAAAAAATTGTTAATTTATAACTATATAGATCGCGCTTCTGTTCGTTTTCTGCTATTTGGAAGCTTCTTAATTTTCCAAAATTCTGTTGCGGTATGTTACGTACAAATCGTAAGGAATCGTTCATTTATACGGTTTTTATTATTTGGTTCTCACGCCTTATTAAGTTGTAATGTATGTGTGTAAGGTAAATGAGAAAAAAATACATTTTTCTCCTTTTGCAGGCATACATACGTATATATGATCGCTTAATCGTTTTTTTTTAAGACGAAGGTAATAAATGTTAAGAATTTTTCTTTGGCTTGGTTACAAGAATATTTGTAGGAAAAGATCATTGTAAAGTGTGAAGTGATTCAGAGCAGAAGTGATACTCTATCCTAAAGTAAAAAGAAAAACAAGTCATTTAAAATAAAAATAAAAAATTTGTCTCCACGTGAACCTCCTTTTTCAACCATTTTGGTTTTAAATAATCAGCATTTAAGTTACAAGTAAGTGAGAATTAATTTAACATTTTATTGCAATTATAAATCCTATTCAAACCTTAATTAATTAAGGTGAATCATTGCAAATCACTGAAGAGGAAAGAAACTACCTGAGACCACATGATGCTACAGGACCAGAATAAATATAACCTCTAATCTGAAGACCTTGAAAGCGCTCATGCAGAGGCCTGTTGTGGAATTACAACGTTTGGGCATGGGTCTTAGCAAAAGCAGGTAGCATACACATGCGTATGAATTGACTCTAAAATTGATTTAAACTCTGGACAGGAACTGGTACCTTAACCTAAACACATTGATTAAACATAATACAACTAAAAATTATCTCACCTTAACCTGAAAAAAATTAAACATTATTTCACCCTAACCTAGTTAACTAACCCTTAAAGCATTTTGACTTAATATTATTGGTAAAAATCCTTTAAACAAATTTTTAACGAAGGCTACATACCTACATATTGTGTATGAATGTGTATTAAAAGTACCGTTGCACATGCATATGTAAGTATGTATGTCATATAAAGCTTATGAATTTATAAAAATAACCTAATTAATTTTATTAAAAAAAAAAAAAAATTTATTTGTAAAATTTATTATGAAATTATAAAATACCCATAAAGAAAACTTTGATTAGTCACCCTAATATTATCTGAAGCAGTGTATCATAAGGTATCTTTAATTTTCTTTCATTTATGTATATCCTATATCTAAATACTTTCTTTTATAATAATGATCAAAAATTTTTTTTGGCAAACATATTTAATCATCATAAATATTAAACACATCATCATGATCTTCTGGTTGCTGGGCCCATCATCAGTGAGACGCGATGAAATGTAAACACTACAACAATTTTGCACTGTGAGTAAAATGATTTAATTATTAAACTTAATTATTATTATCACTTCGTTTGGTATGTTATTATTCCTTTTTACACATCACTACATACACATATATTTTGTAAGTAGATATTTATATATATACATATATATATATATATATATATATATATATATATATATATACATACATGTTTATGCACAGTCATATATGCTTACGTAATTAATTTTTTTTTGTAGTTCCGAAATCCAAACTGTTCCTACTACTATTTTGATTGGAACTCTCTTTGCGTAAACTTTATACACATATGTACGTATAAACAAATGTTTATTTTTTGCTTATATATACATACATACATTGTGTTGTTATGAATGAGTAGCTTAGTTCATGATAATTTCTAGTTTTAATAATTATATCTCATTTTGTAAAAATTCTATTATAAATTCTTATTATAATGGGAAGGGTAGCCAAAACAAGATATAAAATAATGTAAGTAGAGCTCATGTAATATAGGGACAGATTATAAATTCCGGGTACTCAGTCTGTCATAGGAGTTTTTTTTGGGCGGGTTAAACGTACCCTACATGGCACACCAACTTGCCATGACATCTTCTACATCCTTTTCATTTCGTTCGGTTTTTCGCATACTCCCTGGGTGTGAGAGTATGCTATATGTTTACGCGTTAAATACGGGTTAAGAACCAACGTTACGAATAGAGCTAGCTGGTCATCCCTTCATACCCCTTAACCACGGTTTTTATTGGATTAGATATTTTCCTTGATATTAATTTATTCAATTTTTATTATTAGAATTTATAACCAACGCGTAACAACTATAATTACAGTGTGAACGATTGTGTTTAGTTTATTAAACATCTCGCCTAAACACGTTGTAAACACAAAAGTGTGAACAGCATATAAGCATCAAATGCACAACGTCCAAAAATTAAGAACGATCACACAAGGGAAACAAAATTTGTAAAAGAAAACTTTGTGCGTCTGAACACGAAACAAAGTTTAAAAGAAAATAAACAAAACTTTGTCAAAGTAAAATTTGCCTGTTTGTATGTGCACTTACGATATCAGGTCCCATTGACAAGAGCCATTGCTCACAATACTCAGGTATGTAATGAAAATTGTTCGACTTGAAAACAATCAGTTTTGATTTTTTTTAATACATAAAAAAACAGTAATTAAAATTATTTTGTGTGTCGAAATTGATTGAAATTTATTACACCTCTTAAACACAACTCACGCTTAAAGAGTCAACAGAAGTAAAAAGCAGAAAGAAATTAATTTGCTCCGCTACCTCAAATGCTATTAAATTAATTTGAAGTTTTTATATTAAAGTTTAAGGGTAAAAGTTTGACAGACAATAAATTTGATATGATAGTTGTAAATGTTTATTGCATACAATTTCGCTAGATTATTTTCACCACAACTTTGTATTTAGGGCCGACGAAGTAAATTTCATGGAAGGAATGACTTTCTCTCCGCTCCTATCTCAATAATTTTTTGCCTAACTATGCACTATATCTTCAAGTGGGTGTTGTATAATGTCCAGATGTAGAAATATTAATTAATTCTTGCTTAGTTTTTATGAAGTCGTCCCTTACTCTCTCCTCTGAAGTCATTAGAATTTTGCTAGTAAACTTGCTTGATTCCAAGGGAAAACCGACATCAATTTACCTTTTTTTTATCAAATACTTATTTTCATTCATGTACCTTTAGTCCTTCTTTTTAAATGCAAAATGATTTACAAATTTAAATTGATTCGTTTTAAGTGGAACTATCCAAAAAACACTATTAAACACTCTGATTTTATTTCCTTGTCATGCTTGTTCTTTGCCTAAAAAAATTTTTCTTATTTTGCTTTGGAATGAAATGACTTTGATAAATGTAATTTTGATATGCTCAACTCTTTATTAGCTGTTTTCATGCCAAAATGCAAATTTTAAAGAGATCTTTCTGAATATTTGTAAAGAACACATTCCTCAGAAAAAAGCGAAACCGTACAAGTTGCCGTGGTATATTCAAGGACTTAAAAAACTTAAAAATTTTCACAATAAATTTCACAAAATTCTTATTCAATTTGACTGTAGTGCTCATGACATGTATGTTAAATTTATTTACTACCAAGAGGAATTTAATTTTTTGAATAAATCCTAAGTCTTTTTGGTCATTTGTTAAGTCTAAGAGGAAAGTTTCAGACATTCCCTTAAACATGATCATTGCTGACGATATTTCTGTATCAGGTTAAGATACAGTCAATATGTTTGCTAGATTTATTAAATAATATTTTTGATCTTTTATAAACCAAATACCCAAAAACTCTAACTCTTTAAATATAATAGATATTGGTATTTTGGAAGTGTCAGAAAAATATGTTTATTCTGCAACTCTAGCAACAGAGAATAATTTCAAATTAGACTCTGATGGATTATGTTGGAGAGTATTTTATTTTCATACAAAATTTTTAACTGCGAAATTATAACTGTTAAATTAAAAAGGTATGTAACTTCAACTGAAATTGTCGGCCATGGCGAAGTTGTTTATCAGTATTCATTCATTTTTGGTACTGTACTGTACCTGGTACATGGTTTCTCAACTCTAGTTTTCTTGTTTTTTTTTTTTTTTTTTTTTTTTTTTTTTTTGTTTGGAAAGTTATATCTCAGCATCACAAATGCATTAAAATTTCATTGACATTTAAAAATAATTGAAGTTTTATAAATTTTATTTTCTAATATTTGTATTTGCTTTGCTGGTGTATGTTTGTATGTGTGTTTGTTTTTTGTTATACTCTGAAATAGTTTTTCAATGTTCTTAATAAAAATTCACCTTTAAAATAAATTTGGCTTGAAATATATAAATTTAATTATGTACATTTTTTTAACCGATAAATTTTCTATTAAAATCAAATTAATTATTTTCATATAAAAGCACTCGTTTTTGAAAATTGAAACAGTTTAAATCTACTTAGAGAGGTGTTGTCATAAAATTTTTCTTAAAAAATGAAAGAAAAAAGTTTTTCAGTAATTTTATTTACATTTGTGATTTTAACCATGAAGCCTATGGGTAACTCTGCAGAGCTCCGTCCAGAATCTGTATATGTGAATGAACAAATATGGATATGGCTTGCTAAATATCCTAAAGTTTATAATGATCACTTTAATTTTACAAAGCTTTTCAATGAAATGCATAAAAACCTGAAAGATGCTATAATTAGGGACGATTCTCAACTAGAGTATGATTTTGCTGAAATAGATCTGGACAATTTTAAAGTTTTTGCGCCGGAATATAAGAGAATTGCTAAACGGCTACAAAATGCTGTTGAGGATTTACAATTCATCGAAGAGGATTCAAATTTTCCAGTTGAAATGAAATATGAAGCTGTAAATTTGCGCTTAAAACTTGAAAAATCTGGGAATTTCGAAGAAGTCGAAAAAGCTTTAAAGGTTTATGATGATTTTAAAAACCATTTGAGAAACGATAGTAACAACTTTCCTTGCACTTTTACCTCACAATTAAGCCCACCTTCCAAAAAAGCACCTTTAATCTCAGCTTCTATTAAACGAATTTTAAAAGAAATATTAAACATTTTAAACAGGCTTGATCGTAGAAGCTTAATAATATACAAAAGTTTAAAGAATCCCAAAGCCTTAAAGGAGCAGTTAGAAGAGGATTATTATGACAACTATTGAGTTTATTTATTCGACATGTTGTGTTTTTCTAAAAACTTAAATATAATTACGTCCCGATAATGCCACTTAAAGTTTGTAGCGAAATGTTGTCGCAATAAAAAATAAGTTTTAATGATTGAACTCGAGCTGGAATAATTTTTAATTTGGTTTATAATGACGATAATATTATTTCGGATTTACGCCATAATCTTTTAAAAGTATAAAGCGTCGATAAGTTTTGCCATTAAATAGTTATTGCTGACAACCTAATTTGTTTCATTTTCTGGAAACAAATTAATAATGAAAAAACCAAAATACTTAATTCATCCGTATTTTAAGTTTATTAAAACATCAAATTTTTAAGGGTTAATTTTTCTTTGTTTCTGTTATTTTTTGGTAAATTTTTTTAAATATTTTGAATACACTCGGCTAAAAATTTATTAAAGTTAAGTGAACGAATAAAATATCTAATTTGATAGAATAAATGTTCTTATTCGGGATTTAAAAAAAAATAAATTTCTTACTATTTTTGATTTTGATTATATTTTGCGATTACAGGTGAGTGCCTTTATATGATTTAATGAAATATTTTGTTTAAGAAAAAAAAATTTGATTTTAATTTGTGGACATTTTCAAGAGCATTGGACATTGGAAAAGTGCTACGGAAAATTTAAGCGACTTGAATGAAGAATATTTTGAAAAAAATTGAAAAAATCTTTAAAAAAGGAAACAATTTTGATTACTAACATTTTAAAAAGACTCCTGTACTCCTATTTTATTTATTTGAAAATATCTGATCCCATATTTGTTTTCTTACATTAAAAATAGTTTTGTGAAGTGTATTGGTTTGTGTGTCACATGCTTGAACAATCTACAAAAGTAAAAAGCAGAAAGAAATTAATTTGTTCCGATACCTCTAATATCATTAAACAAAATTAGAGTTTATATAAAAAGTTTAAGAGTAAAAGTTTAACAAAGACCTTATTTGAAGACGTTTGATACGATGGTTGTACATATGTACATATTCCATATGACAATTAATGCTTTCTACGCCTGCCCTATTAGATTGTTTTTACCACAACTTTGTATTTAAAAAAAAGTTAAAACACCCCCTTTTCTCATTTTATCTCACATAAACTACAATAAATTTCACGGAATAGTTACCCTGCTTTTCGCTCCGATGCCTAACTATACACTATATCTTCAAAGTAAACAAGACAACTGAGTCTAGTAGATCTCCAGTTATAGAAATGTTATGTAACTATTACCGCTATATATGGCATGGCATTTGACATACTCCTTTTATGCCATCAGTATTTTGCTAACAAACGACCTTAAACGACATTAAATTACTTTGTTCATCGGATATTAATTTTTACATTCGTTTACCTTCAGGATTTTGTTTGGAAATACACTTTATTCTTAAAGAACTTTGTTAGGAAGGTACCCGTCTCCCTTCGCCTTTTTACCGACTTCATAAAAAAAAAAAAAACAAAAGTAGAGGTTATTTCGTTTGAATGTTGCTTTTTTAATGTTTGTGCCTGCAGAACTCAGTCTTTTCTGAACGGATTTAGAATTTTGTTGTTAATTTGATAGATTATGCTTACAGATTGGTCCCGTTATACAAAGAATCCATGATTTTAAAAATTAGAGGGTATTCCTGTACAACGTACCTGTAGTTTACGTGTATTATGAATCGTAAAGAGCGCGATTTTAAGATTTAAAAACTAAAGCTTCCAATATCAAAAAGTAATACAAAAATGAATCTAAAAATATAAAGGTGTCCCCATAGGTGACGTAAATTAACCTTGATGGGCCTAGCTTTTGAACCCTTATAGACAAAAGCTTAAAAAATAGATAAAATATCGATTACTGAACTCGTTATAATAAGTATAAAAATTAAAAATTATAATTTAAAGGGTGACCCAATAGTTCAATTAATTTTATATATATGGAAATACTTTTGAAGAGTTGTGCACAGACGCTTAAACAAGTCCACTATAAAAGCAAGTACAAATTTGAGTTTAAAAATTAAAGGGTGTTCCCATAGTAGGTAGAGTTTGAGCTATATGGCCGAATCTTTTAATTGGAATGTCGATTTTTATGACTGTCATAATTGCTAGCTCCACTATAACAGCAGGTATGAAATTTGGATTTGGAAATTAAAGGGTGTTCCAATAGTTCCAATTTAATTTGATGCATCTGGCGAAATTTATAAACCGTTATATACAGACAGCTGAACCATACAAGGGACCTGTATTACCAAGTTTGTAATAAAAAGCAAGTATACAATGTAAATTGCAAAATAAAAGGGTGCTGCCAAAATTAATGTAATTCCTTAAAATACTATCCCATTTATTTATTTGATCACCTTTGTTTAAAAAATTAATTATCTTTATTTATTGTCGCTAGGAAGCATTTCATTTTTATTCAGAAGTCTGTTTTTCAGAAAGAAATAATTACAAATTTAGGATTATTTACCAGCTGCTAGCAGTGGCAAACCAAGGCGAATAAATATACGGTGAGAGCGATGGCGAATTCGTTAATTTTCGCCGTTAGCATGAATGTCAAACTACATATAAAAAAAATAGTATACAGATTTTTTATATATGGAGTTTGACAGTTAGGCTACCGGCGAAAATCATGAATTCGCTAGCGCTAACTGTATATTAATTCGCCATGATATTTTCCTATTCTTGATACATAAAACTTTATAAAATAGAAAATAAAAATAACATTGACACCGATTTTTTTCTTAATGGAGCATAGCAAAATTATGTACCAGCTGGTGTTAGTGGCGAATTCATTCATTTTCGGCATTGCCGGAAATAAAAAAAATAAAAAACCACGTCTCAAATTTTTTTAAAATGAAATTTGATATTTTAGCACCTCAGCACCTGACACATGATTTCGCCATAATATAGATTTTCGCATTTCCAGTCTCGTCGAAATGATTTATTCATTTTACTTACTTAAAGTATTATGCATATGCGGCTTTCGGCCGAGTGAAATAATCTGAAGTCAGCCTTGTCCCTTAATGTTTTATCACATTTGCAGCTTAAGGAATTTTTTTCTATTGTATAACTAATAAATTGTTCGCTTAGCACAAAAGCTATCTAAATGTTTTTGAAAGAGAAAACATTTGATATCTTATGGCAATTAAATTTGTGTAGAACCAGAGAAGAAAACACTTAGCCCGAGCCAATAATAGTAATAATAAAGGAGATCTTCAGTTGAGAAGCATGAGTTGTTAGTTTTGCACTGGCAATACTTTGCTTTTCTTTAAGTTTATTTTTTTGTGTGAAATATTTCATTGACATTCGAAAATAATTTAAACTTTAAATATTCAAATTTATAATACATTTCTGATATGTTGCATAACGGTGAAGAATGCCACTAATGTTTTTACAAAAGAAAAAAAAAAAACAAAAAAAAAAAAAAACAAAAAAAAAAAAAAACAAACAAAAAAAGAAAAAAAATATTTTCAGGTTTTAATTTCAAGCGTTTATTTTTTGCTTAACCTTCAAATAGTTTTTCAATATTCTAATTAAAAATTTATCTTAAAACTAAATTGCATTAACGTTGACTTGAAACATAAAAATTTTATTACACTTTTGTCTATCGGTTAATTTTAAATAAAATAAATTAAATTTTTGCATATAAAAACTCTCGTTTTAACAAAACTCAAACAGTTTTAAAATAATTAGAGAAGTGTTGGCTTAAAAGTATAGTAAAATATGAAGAAAAAAAGTGCTTTAGTCATTTTTATTGCATTCATAATTTCAATAATGAAGCCTATGGGTAACTTTGGGCAATCTGTATCTGGAGAAACTGGTGGCCCAAAACTGAATGGGGCTGCAGGTGTAGGAGGCACAGGAAGCTTAGGAGGCGAGGGAGGCGTAGGAGGCACAGGAAGCGCAGGAGGCACAGGAAGCGCAGGAGGCACAGGAAGCATAGGAGGCGTAGGAGGCAACATCAACACTCCAGAAAGTCAAGTTAACGGCGATGCAGCTGCTACCTTACAATCAAACTTACCTTCAGGTGCTGCAAGCATAGGAAGCAACATCAACACTCCACAAAATCAGGTCAACGCCGAAACAGCTTCTACCTTACAATCCAACTTACCTTCAACCTCATCATCTTCAAACTTACCGTCAAACTTACCACCTTCTGCCGATGAAATTAAACAAGATTTGAAAGAAATATTAAACATTTTAAAAAAGCTTGATCGTGAGAACTCACCCAAAATGGAAAATCAAATATATAAAATTTTTAAGAATCCTAAAGATTTCAAAAAGCTATGTTTGTATTTAAAAAAGCTTTGGAAAAAGAATTATGATGACGATGATGTTATTTCGTATTTCCTCTCATATTTCTTTTAAAGTTACAAGACGCCTTTAAATTTTGGCGTAAAACAGTGATTACTGAAAAATTAATTTCTTGCATTTTCGAAAACAAGTTTATATTTTTTTAATAAAACTCAGTTCATTAAAAATCTATTTTAAATCATTTAAACTATTATGTGTTCAATTATCTCTTTTCTGATAGTTTTTGTTCTTTTCAGTAGTACTTGTCTTAAGATTTCTTACTTTTAATCATTCAATTAATTAAACTTATTATAAAGATTTATTAAAATTAAGTAAAAAAATAAAGGAATTGATTTAAAAAGTAGAATAAATGTTTTTATTTGGGATTTAAAAAAAATAAAATAATAAACTGAAGTTTCACCACAAAAAAATGAAAAAGGGTTTGTCTTAGTTTGTTACTCCGTTTGAAATTTCTACAATACGAGGGCTGCTATATATATTTCTGGCCTGGCAACACTAAGTGCTGCCAAGTGCAGTCTGACATTTCCATTGGAAAGTTTGTAATTTTTAAGCATAATCGTACTCAAAACGTTTTGACGTACGACCATTATTTGTGTTGTTTACAGTGACTTGAAAAAATTAATATAGAAAAAAATGGAATTAACTCGTGAACATTTTCGTGCCATCATTTTTCACAAATTTTGACGTGGATTATCACGACAATAGTGCATTGATGAACTTTGATCTTTGTATGGCAATGAAGCACCATCTTATAGCACTGTGAAAAATTGGTATAATGAATTTAATCGTGGCCGAAGCTCGCTCAAAGACGAATTCCGTGAAGTTCGTCCAAAAACGGCTAATGTGCCAGAGAACATTGATGCCGTGCGTGAACTCATAATGCAAGATCGACATGTGACATACCGAGAGATACAGACATCCTTGAACATTTATTCCACCAGCATATATTCTATACTGCATGAACACCTGGCCGCACAATTTCAAAGTCGCTCAAAAAAAGGCTCGTGTCGATTGGTGCAAAGAAATGTTACAAAAATACGATTGCGGTGCTTCAAAAGACCCTTTTAAGATCGTCACAGGTGACGAATCATGGATCTATGCGTATGAGCCCGAAACGAAACAACAATCGACCGTGTGGGCCTTCAAAGACGAGCAAAATCTAACGAAAGTTGCTCGTGGAAGAAGCACTTCGAAGCAAATGGTCGCCTGTTTCTTCGGCAAAACTGGTCATGTGGCGACTGTTCCGCTTGAGCAACGTAGGACGGTCACTTCTGAGTGGTACACTACAATTTGTTTGCCTGAAGTCATCGGAGAAATTCGAAAAACCAACAAGAGAAGACGAATCATTGTTCACCATGACAATGCGAGCTTTCACACATCGGCTCAAACCAGAGCTTTTTTGACCGGCGAAAACGTCGAATTATCATCCGCCGTACAGCCCTGACTTGGCACCTAATGACTTCTTCTTGTTTCCGCACGTCAGAAAAAAATGCGTGGTCAACGATTTTCATCGCCAGAAGAAGCTGTTGAAGTGTTCAAAAACCATGTTTTAGAGGTGTCTCAATCGGAGTGAAAAAAGTGCCTCGACAACTGGTTTTTAGCGCATGCAAAAGTGTATAAATCATGCTAGAGAATACTTTGAAAAACAATAAAACCATTTTTGATTATAAATATTTGCATTTTCACTATTAGGCCAGAAATATATAGAACAGCCCTCGTACCCCTTTCCTATCCCATATAGAATATTTTCTGAGTCCTTATGCATAGCAAAATCAAGGTCTGTTCGACCTTGTTAGTGTTGAAATCAACTTTCCCAAGACACTAGATGAGCTAGAAAAAAATTTAAATCGATTAGAAATAATTTTGAAAATTTTGCTTTTAAAATTCGGCAATATTCCTCCCTGTCCTTCAAGGCATCAAGCAAAATACCACGCCTGACTCAAAATTTTCCACATAATTTAGAACAATGAAGTTACTCCAATACAAAAAAAAAAAAACAAATACGTGAAACGATAGAGAATTAAAAAATAAGAAAAATAAATCAAGTAAAAAAATTCGCGCTCGCCCATATATTCCAAATTATGGGCCTCTGAGCTTTTCATACAAAGGTACGATTGTGCATCATATTTTTAAAACATTAATATGGGTACCATTATAAAGCTTTTGTAGAGATCTTTAGGAAATTCTAAAAGTTAAAAAAAAATGCTTGACTCATTAAGAGCCGGTGACATTTTTATGTAAAATTTTATGTTGTTTTTAACTATTTATTTTTTATTTTTTTTTTGATAATTTTTTAATTTACTGTCATCCCAATATAACTTTTTTGATTGGAGTAACTTCGCTAAACTATTTTTACTTACATGGTGAGGGGTATATAAGATTCTGCATAGACGAATATTGCACTCATAGTTTTTATTTTTTCAAATTGGAGCAGGCAGACATGTTAGATTTGAAGAGGGTATGTAAAATTATGTCCGCCATAGCAACAGTCTGAAAATTAAACCAACAAAAAAAAATGTTTTATTGATGACTTGATTTTTACATAAACGAATTTAGTTTTTCAACAGTAGCAGACGGATATTTAAAATTTACAAAGAGCATATGCAAGTATGCCCGCAATAAAAATAGCCGCGAACAATAAAGTTAAAACTAAAAGATGTTTTCAGACACTTGAAATTGTCACAAAGCATGTAGCGCTATGGTTGCTAAAGCAAAAAGTATAAGAAACATTTGAAATAGAAGTTCCCGAATTGTATTTATTTTATTTTATTAATCTTTAATAAAAAACTTTTTTTATATTTCGTTTATTTTAAGCAAATAAAATTTTATTAATTTCTAAATACAGGCTTAAAAACATTAATTAAAAAAAAAATCGCCTTTTAATGTAAGCAAAGTCGTATGGCTGCTGTGGTCAAGGTGGTAGGCACGTTGACTACAAACCTGGTTGGCCAGGGTTCAACCCCTGCGACAACCAAAAAATAAAAATGTGTTTTTTCTGTTTAATGGTATAAATACATATTCAGAATTAACATAAAAAAACATGCAGCCTCCTTCGTCGGTACTTCTTTATAGCACATTCGCCGGCGAAGTAAAATAACTAATAAAATGGCTATACTTTCACCACCTGTTCTTTTCTTTTCTCTCCTCTATCCCTTTCCTAAAGAATGTAGCATGGTTACACACTAATTAAATAGGCCTTGTTACCTGAAGTGCTACTTCTCTAAAAAAAAAAATATTTATACAAAATTTCTTAGGTTTAAAAAAAAAACTTTAAAGTTAAATTAAGTTAACGAAATTTCAATTAAAAATGCCTTAAAATAATTTAATTAAATAAAACTTTTATATTATCAATTAAGAAAACTTTTAATTCTTTATTTATTTTCTTTAATTTGTTTTTTGCTGGCAAAGGGTATTATTTTCTTTAAATTAAAATTTTTTTTTTATAAATTCAATTACTAATTAAACAATTAATTAATTTTTAACCTTAAAATTTTTAAATTTTGCTTAAATTGAACAAAAGTTTTTCATATGAAAACATTAGTTTTTTGGTTTGTAAAAAAAAATTTTAATCATTCAAAAATCATAATAAAAAGTAAAAATGAATTTTAAGGAGCTGGTAGCAGTTTTTACATTTTTCGCGGTTCTTACGCCTAACAGCAGTCCAGTGGCCATCTACTTGAATGAAAAAATCGAACGATTGCTTGTAGAAAATCCTGTTAAAGATGCTACTGAATTTAATTTACCAAAAGCATTTAATGAGAAGCGCATAAAATTAAAAGAAAATATAATCCGACCAAGCGCCATACCCAATTAAACTTATGAAATTGATGTTGTTAAAGCCGAACATGCTATTAGAGATTAAAAAAAATTTTTTTTTTTTTTGCAAAATTATATGGAAATTTCGAATAACTTGGAAAATGCTTTGGATGATTTACTGAACTACGAACAGGACCAAAACTTACCTATTAAAAAGATATATGAAGCTCTTGTGTTGTTGGTTTAACTCAAACGTACTTCAACTTTAAAGGATGCAAAAAAAAATTTAAGGCTTTTTGATGATTTTAAAAGTAAATTAAATGCAAATACGTCTTCTACAAGTCCAGTGGTCGGAAATCCCGTAAATGCAGCGCCGCAAGCATCTGGTAATACCGTTTAATCTTACTTACACTAGCAGTTCCTTGAAAAAATCGCACAAAATAGTTAATTTTTTTATCTTTTATCGTCTTTTAAACAAACTAAAACTTATCCAGTTCGTATTTTGTATCAAACCCTATAAAGATGGTAAAAATATCTTGTCTGTGACGAAAGAAAATTTCTAAATATTTTTTGTAATAAAATTTAAATAAATTCTTAATAATAAAAAAAAGTTATGTTGTCGTTTCTTTATTTTGGGGTTCCATAAGCTGTGCCATAACCACATTTATAAAAGCAGCTTTTTTAAGCCAACCTAATGGAAAGTACTTAATTCGATTATGGGTGATATGCCATAGCCATAACCGTTATCGTAGATATCAAGTAAATTATCATTTGCCACTTTAACCAAATGCAGTTGATTATTAAATTTAAGTTTTGATTGTATGTTTTTTATTTTGTTGTAATTATTAACGAAGTTCTTATTTTTTGTGGCGCTTCTTTTTCGACATTACAACAGATACATTTGAGTTGCTTATGGTTATGGTGCCACTAATCAATGAGAATAAATATGAGTACGATTATAGCCACTGCCGCGGCTATGGCGTTGTTAAATGGCATGTTACGTTGTAACTTGATATATTCTTCATCCAGAATAGAAACTTAAAATCAAAAAAAAAAAAATCCTTTCGTTTTTTCAGCAATAATTTTTTCAATCACTCGGTTTCCGGCACATATCTAAATATATTGAAAAATCGTAACGTTTTTCCCTTATCATACGTAAAGCATTCTTTTCAGTATGTTAGTTTTAATTTTTACTTTTCCGAGGCACGAAATAAAGAGAGAAACTTCTGCCAGTGCTGCCAGCTAATTTTTTTTCCAACATTAAATTTAGCGAAGCGAATAAATTTTATTTTTGCCAAAATTAAGTTAAACTAAATCAGTTAATAATATGAATTCTTAAACTTCAGTCTGCGCTTGTTTCCGTTACACAAAAGAACGATGATTAATTTAAGCTGATTTTCATCCCCTATAAAAATAATTTTATTCTTTAAAAAAAATTGGCATTTGGCCATAAACGAATAATTTTTTGATATTCATCTAAATTACGCAATTTTTGATGAGCTGGTATTAAGCTCCCTAGTTAATCTTGCGTCGAGCGAAACAGTTAAAACCAACGTATAAACGAAAGTTAAAAATAAGAAGTGGAAAATTTAGAGGCAGGCTTGGTGTATTGCCCATGGCCTCGAAGAACATGGACTGATCTTGCTGATTTTCAGTAGCAAAATTTTAGAAACTATAGCTGATTGATTGGCGCATTTACATTTTTTCTAGTTCCTGTACGGAAAATCCAAGACATTTTCTTTAAGACTAGAGCTGCATTCGACTTGGGAAACTTGTTAGCGCCAAAAATTAAAAAAATATCCGCAATCGAAAAGGGCTCTAAGTCATAGTTACGACACTGTTGATTACACATTTAGTGAAGTTAAGTTTGTGAAGAAATGAAGAAATGTGTTATCATGATAGTGCCAAGCTAGCATTCACTTAATAGTCAAAATTAAAGATGGCAATGAATTATCAACATTTTTAAAATCTAAAAAAAAAAACTTTTAAAATTCTTCTTTGACTCTTTCTTCATCAGCAAAGACATTTACTTTCTGTTTAACTAACGTTTTTTTTATTCAATTTTAGTTTCCTTTAAAGAAATTTTCAAAACTGCTTGCCACGCTCTCTAATCTGTTTCTTATAAAAACTTCTTTAATCTTAAGACCTGTCTGATGCTTTTGTCACAAATATAGCAAATTTTAAAATAAACCAGCATTAACTTCTTTCCATTATCTGTAATAAAATTCAATTATCCATCTCCTTCCAGCTGATGATATACTTTGTTGAAAATAAAAAAAAAAAAACAAAAGCCTTAAAAAAATATGTTTATTTGAAAAAATTTATTTTAAACAACAAAATAAAAAAAGCATAAGATTTATGTTATAATATTGTTTTGCTTTGAGGTTTTAAGTCTCTTTTAAACAAGTTTTGCCGGTTTTTATTTAAACAGTCTATTACGTTTAATATAAGCACAAACTGACTTAAAAGTAAAATTTAAAAAAATTAAACTTTAGAACCCATAAAAAATAATTTGAGGTGGCTTTACACGATATGTTTTTGTCAAATGATTTGTCACTTTCGCCATATAAGTCGTGAGACGTTTTAAAAATTACTTAGCAAGAAATAGATGAGCAAAACTAATACATACCCTTATATTCAGTAACACATTTGCAACAAATTTATACTCAACAGCGTTAACATTGTATCGGTTTTGGTAGAAAATTATAATTAAATTATTTATATAAATTAAATTTTAACTTTGGCTTGAGCTTGAGCTTATCAAAAATTGAATTGCGGCTTTCAAAAAAAAAAAAAAAAAAAAAAAAAATAAAAAATAAAATTAATTAAATCTGTTTCAAATATCAGCCAAAATGTGCATTAATCTTTTCGTAAAAAAACACTGGCAACGCTGTTTGCTATAGACATCAAAAGTGCAACAAGTTTTCAATATTTTTTTTTCATTTTGCATGAAGAATGTAATAGAAAATGTTTTTTAACGCAAATGACTGTCACTGCTTATGTAGGGTATTTATCAATTTTCCTTGTGTTCAACCAGTGTTACCGCTGAGAGTTTTCCAAATTAAAAGCAGATAATGCCAGTTTGAATGCTTATATTTGTTAAAATTCTAAACGTTAGTCTATAAGTGTTCAAATGATTGGCCATATACATTTATATATCAAATTACAACCATTAGGTCACCCTTTAATTTCTAATTTTAAATATTTATACTTCTTATTATACTTGATATAGTAATGGACATTCTATCTAATTTTCAAGATTTTGTATGTAACGGTTTTGAAAATGGGGCCATATAGATTAAATTACATCAGTTATAGGGACACCCTTTAATTTTTAATTTCAAGTATGCAACTTGTTATAGCGGACTTAGCAATAAAAGTTCTATGCAAATTTCAATTAACTGTCTACAACTGGTTAACAATTTGTTCATATAAATCAAATAACAGCAACTCTTGTTACACCCTATTATTTATAATTTTATATATTTATACTTTTTAATGTACCAGGCAAAGTAGAGGACATTCTGTCAAATTTTCAAGTGTTTGTATATAAAGATTCAAACAATAGGGCCATATAGGTCAATTAACTTTAAATATGGAAACACCCTTTAATTTCTAAATTCAAATTTTATACTTGTTGCTAAAGTGAACTTAGCAATACAGCTGTCTGTCTACAATGGTTCAAAATTTTGGCCACATAGATCAAAGTACATTAACTATTGGGACACCCTCTAACATATAATTTTAAACGTTTACACCTTTCATAATAACGGTCATAATAATCGACATCCTGTTCAATTTTCAAGTGTTTATCTGTAATGGTTCAAAAGATACGTGCACATAAGCCAATTTACGTCACCTATGAGGTCACCCTTTAATTTTTAGAATTATTTTTGTATTACCTTTTGCTTATGGGAGATATAGTAATACAAAGTTTTTTTTTTAATTTAAAAGAAGTAAGCTTTTTGGTGCATTATACAACTATAAAACATGTATGTTGTATGGTGACACCCTTTAATTTTTAAGATTATGAACTGTTTTTTAAACGGGACAAATCTGTAAGAATAGACCATCTAATTAAAAAAAAATTAAAAAATCGGTTTAGAAATGACTGAGTTCTGCAGGCACAAACATAAAGAAACAACATTCAGTCGAATTGATAATCTTCTTCTTTTTTTTTTAAAGTCAGTTAAGAAGTCGCAAAATTATCTGAGTTTAAAAAGGTCTCATTACAAGTTACAGATCGCTAAAACAAGGTCACATTGCGATTTTAATCGATGAACTGTAACAATACATACGATTTGTATCATACGACAAGTATTTCAATAAGAGTGTGCTCTCTTTTGATGCGCTGATGCTTGTTGTATGGTAAGCGTTTTAAAGCCAAAATTCTAAGCCTTGTTTAAAACTTTAATTTTGGAATTTTTGCATACATATATGCAGGGCAAAGCTTATAACTATTATTATGGCCCACTACTGTTACTACTACCACTACCATTACGAATTGATTTCGATTCAATTTCTATTTATTTATAATTGTAATAAAATCAAAAAATAATAAACATAAATATATTAATAATATTAATTCTTTGTATGTATACATGTATCTGTGTATGTATGTATTTCCTAAAAAAGCACCTCTAAAAAATCAATTCAAACAGTCGTAGAACGTTTGAAGCATTAGTGAGGATATCTAAAATTATTATAAAATTTATCATTAAGAAAAAATATAATCTACAAAATTCGCATTAATTTTTATTGTTGTGGTGATTATTCTACATAAAACCATATCTGATGATGATGGAAACTATCCAAATGAAGAAATGTTGTCAGCCTATAACGAATTACTTCGGTGCATTGTTCCAACACTCAAACATACTGTGGATCCTGAAAATGAGGCATACTATCCTTGCAGTATAACGGACATTGTTGATAAAACAGAAAATAATCCTACAGCTCCTTTGAAACTCTATTTTTTGCTTGATGATTGCATGAACTTGGTCTCACTGCTAAGACAAGACTTAGGTAAAAGCAAATCGTACTATATTCTTTTAATAGAGAACTTTCGTCTTGAACATGTAAATAAATAAATTAATAAAAATAAAATGTGTTTATTGAATAAATTAAAAAAAAAAAAATAGTAAAATTGTTATTGTTTTTATGGTGAAGAAAATGGTACCGCTTAGGCAACTTGAAATCAGGTTTGAGCAAGCAGTGACTTTAAGCCGAAAGAATGTTCGTAGAGAATTTTGTGGCGCAACAACAAAAATCACTAAGTAACACAGACAGTTGAGAGCCCTGATAGTCTGTTGTATAAAGGGTCCGCCAAATAACTTTTTTTTTGTTTTAAAAAATGCTATAAAAAAACGACTAAATATTTTTTTAAAAATTTCTGTTTTTATTTGAAAGTACAATCCTTTTGGTTAATAATGGAAAATAATTTCATTCAAATGGCTGCCTCGGCTGGCCATGCAGTAACCTAAACGATCGGTCCAATTTTAAAGCACATTATCGATTGTAGGCAGCTGTATTTCACCAATGGCTTTACGAATATTGTCCTTTAAAGCGTCAATTGTCTCTGGCTTGTAGCGTTACACTTATCTTTGATGGCACCTTACGAATAAAAGTCCAACGGTGTTGATACTCGTATCAGCTCTGCGGCTGATAATGCGATCTTCAAAAACAGGGGGCAAAACATCGAGTGTAGCTTTAGCTGTGTAGCACGTAGCGCCGTCCTGTTAAAACCAAATGTTTATAATATCCTCCATTTAATTTTTATGAACAAAAATATGTTCAACATGGCCCGATAACAATTGCCATTGACCACTTCTTGCTCATTTTCGAACAAAAATGGCCCATTTATGCTTTTGGACCAAAATCCGCATCAAACAGTGACTCGTTTTGGGTAAACCGGCTTTTCAATGTATGCGTGCGGGTTTTCTATGCCCCAAATGCGACAATTTTGCTTGTTTACATTTCCGTCAAGATCAAAATCAGCTTTTTCTGAAAAGATGATTTTTTTGGCAAAATCGGCATCTTCTACAAGTCGATCGCAGGCTGACTTAGCGAAGCAAAAACTCACTGCGTGGTCAGTTGGCTTCAACTCCTGAACCAATTGAACTTTGCCTGGCGTCATACCAAGGTCTTTATGCAAAATTCGTTCCAATGATGTCTTCGAAATGTTCACTTGTGGAAAACGACGGTGAATTGATGTTAATGGCGCTTCAAGCACACTTTCTGCCACAGCAGCAATATTCTCGAGTTTACGCACTGTTTTTGGCTTTTCACGCTTTGGTTTATAGATGAGGATGCCAGTTTCTTTCACGGTGCTTATCTTCTTCCAAAATCCGTACACAATTTTCGCACACATTCTGCAAAATTACCATAATTTTGTTGTTCAAGCGTTTACACAACCATATTTGTTCAGCAGAAAGATATAATTAATTATCGGTCAAATCAGATATGAGCTAAGCGTTACCATTGACAAAATAAATACTATTTGAAAAAAAAAATTAAATGGAACACCCTGTATATGGATATGATTCCAGTGATCATTTTTCTGCCTCAAAGTATCAAAAAAGAGAACCCTGGACGTATTGGTATTTTGCTATAATGCATTTTTGAACGTGAACAATGTTGGTTTTTGAGAATTTTCTAGTCTGTAGCAGTCCACACCAACTCAAAATCCACTTTTAAAATTGTTTTTTTTTTTCATTTTTATTTTTTAATTGGATACGAGGGCTGCTAAATATATTTGTGGCCTGGCAACACTGAGTGCTGCCAAGTGCAATCTGACATTTCCATTGGAAAGTTTGTCATTTTTAAGCATAATCGTACTCAAAACGTTTTGACGTACGACCATTATTTGTGTTGTTTACAGTGACTTGATAAAATTAATGTAGAAAAAAATGGAATTAACTCGTGAACATTTTCGTGCCATCATTTTTCACAACTTTCGACGTGGATTATCACGACAAGAGTGCATTGATGAACTTAAATCTTTGTATGGCGATGAAGCACCATCTTATAGCACTGTGAAAAATTAGTATAATGAATTAAATCGTGGCCGAAGCTCGCTCAAAGACGAATTCCGTGAAGGTCGTCCAAAAACGGCTGTTGTGCCAGAGAACATTGATGCCGTGCGTGAACTCATAATGCAAGATCTACATGCGACATACCAAGAGATAGAGACATCCTTAAACATTTCTTCCACTAGCATACATTCGATACTGCATGAACACCTGGCCGCACAATTTCAAAGTCGCTCAAACAAAGGCTCGTGTCGATTGGTGCAAAGAAATGTTGCAAAAATACGATTGCGGTGTTTCAAAAGACGTTTATAAGATCGGCACAGGTGACGAATCATGGATCTATGCGTATGAGCCCGAAACGAAACAACAATCGAACGTGTGGGTCTTCAAAGACGAGCAAAATCCAACGAAAGTTGTTCGTGGAAGAAGCACTTCGAAGCAAATGGTCGCCTGTTTCTTCGGCAAAACTGGTCATGTGGCGACTGTTCCGCTTGAGCAACGTAGGACGGTCACTTCTGAGTGGTGCACTACAATTTGTTTGCCTGGAGTCATCGGTAAAATTCGAAAAACCAACAAGAGAAGACGAATCATTGTTGACCATGACAATGCGAGCTCTCACACATCGGCTCAAACCAGAGCGTTTTTGACCGGCCAAAACGTCGAATTAATGGGTCATCCGCCGTACAGCCCTGACTTGGCACCTAATGACTTCTTCTTGTTTCCGCACATCAAGAAAAAAATGCGTGGTCAACGATTTTCGTTGCCAGAAGTAGCTGTTGAAGTGTTCAAAAACCATGTTTTAGAGGTGTCTCAATCGGAGTGGAAAAAGTGCTTCGACAACTGGTTTGAGGACATGCAAAAGTGTATAAATCATGCTGGAGAATACTCTGGAAAACAATAAAACCATTTTTGATTATAAGTATTCGCATTTTCACTATTAGGCCAGAAATATATAGAGCAGCCCTCGTATTGTGAATGTCGTTTGTATTTGGTTTTAAATAATTAAATGATGATAATATGTACAAGGCAAAATATTAAACCCGCTAAGACTGTAGGGAGCACATAAAAACAATTTCTTATTTCTCAACAAATTTAAGTGAAATTCGAAGCATTAAAAAAAGTGCAATGAACTTATACTAAGTGGCAGAAAATGGCAGTGCACGGAGCAATTTTATACGTTCCAAACGGTTTTAATTAAATTTGAAACAATAATAGCTTTTTACTTCTAAGTAATAAATAAAATAAATTATATAAATAAATTACTTAGATAGCTAAGAAAAGCGAAGGATGTTATATGACTGTATTGATTAAATGTAAATTCGAATTTAATAAAAAATGTAATGCATAGTTTACAAAAAAAAAAAAAAAAAAAAAATAAAAAATAAAATAAAATAAAAAAATAAAAAAAAAACTGGTCACCCAACGAGTTTTCTACTCACTCTAGGCGCACAGAGGCTAGCTTAAAGTTTCTTGATTAAATGGTGCATCCTTACAGATTGTAATTTTGGCGTTATCTTTTAAATCGTTTTAGACAGGGCACTTGAAATTTTCAACAACAAATAAATAAAACTTTTAAAAAATAATAAATGGTGGTGGATTTTTTTCAATTTTATTATTAAAAACTAAAAATATTATTATTTTTTATTATTAAACTTAAATTAAAAAATGCAAAAAAAAAACTTGCATTATTTTATTCCGTTTATTTAAAGCAAATAAATTTACATTTATTTTTACATTCAGCCTTAAAGAAATCTCTTTGTTATAAGAGCAGTAGTGTGCTAGTGTGTGTGTAAAATATTGTTACGGTTCAGGTTTAATAAAAAAAAACTTTAAAGTTTGTTAAAGATATCATTGTTTTAGAAAAACTAAATTAATTAAAACTATTTAAATTTGAGTTAATGGAATTTCTATTAAGTTTTGTACGTTTTCTTATTGTAAAGTCCCTTAAAGTAATTTAATTAAGTAAAATTTTTATATTTTCAATTTAGAAAACTTTTAAGTTTTTATTTATTTTCTTTAATTATTTTTTTTGTTGGCCAAGGGGATTTTTTCTTTAAATTTTAAAATTTTATTTTAAGTAAAATACCAATTAAAAAAATAATTAATTTTTACAATTGTTATTTTTTGTTTAAATTGAGTAAAAGTTTTTTATATAAAAACATTAGTTTTTCGAATAGTCAAACAGTTTTAAATAATTCAACGTAGTGTTGACATTAAAAGTTATTAAAAAAAATAATTATAAAAAGTAAAAATGAATTGTAAGGAGCTGGTAGCAGTTTTTGCAATCTTCGCAATTCTTACGCCTAACAGCAGGGCTCAAAAACGTACTGCTGCGAACACTGTCAGTCCAGTGGCCATCTACTTGAATGAAAAAATCGAACGATTGCTTGTAGAAAATCCTGTTAAAGATGCTACTGAATTTAATTTACCAAAAGCATTTAATGAGGAGCGCATGAAATTAGAAGAAAATATAATCCGACCAAGCGCCATACCCAATTACTCTTATGAAATTGATGTTGTTAAAGCCGAACAGGCTATTAGAGATTTTAAAAATTTCTTGCAAAATTATGTGGAAATTTCCAATAACTTGGAAAATGCTTTGGATGATTTACTGAACTACGAAGAGGATCCAAACATTCCTACAAACAAGAAATATGAAGCTCTTGTGTTGTTGGTTAAAATGAAACGTACTTCAACTTTAAAGGA
The DNA here is from genome assembly GCA_937654795.1 of Cistogaster globosa. NCBI lineage: Eukaryota > Metazoa > Arthropoda > Insecta > Diptera > Tachinidae > Cistogaster > Cistogaster globosa. The sequence continues at coordinate 8,489,447 of OW569404.1, forward strand.
TGCGAAAAGAGATTTAAGGCTTTTTAATGATTTTAAAAGTAAATTAAATGCAAATACGTCTTCTACAAATGCAGTGGCCGGAAACCCCGCTAATCCAGACCCGCAAGCATCTGATATTACCGGTTAATCTTACTTTCAGTAGCAGTTCCTTGAAAAAATCGCATGAAATACTTAATTGTTTTATCTTTTATCGTCTTTTAAACAAACTGAAACTTCTCCAATTCGCATTTTGTATCAAAAACCCCTATAAAAATGGTAAAAATATCTTGTCTGTGACGAAAGAAAATTTCTAAATATTTTTTGTAATAAAATTTAAATAAATTCTTAATAATAACAAAAAGTTATATTGTCGCTTCTATATTTTGGGATTGCATTGTCATAACCACATATATACAAGCAGCATTTTTAAACCAACCTTATGGAAAGCACTTTATTCGATTATTGGTGACATGTCATAGCCATAACCGTTATCGTAGATATCAAGTAAATTATCATTTGACACTTTAACCAAATGCAGTTGATTATTAAATTTAAGTTTTGATTGTATGTTTTTTATTTTGTTGTAATTTTTAACGAAGTTCTTATTTTTTGTGGCGCTTCTTTTTCGACATTACAACAGATACATATGAGTTGCTTATGGTTATGGTACCACTAATCAATGAGATTTAATATGGATAAGTTCAATTAAAAACAATTAAAGTTCAAAAAGTTTTCGTTTCAGAAGCGATTGTTTCTTTAACCATACAATTTCTGGCACATATGTAAATATATTAAATACGGTTACGTATTTCCCTTGTCACCTATTAAGCATTCTTTTAGTACGTCAATTTTTATTCTTGAAATAAAGGGAGAAACTTCTGCCAGTGTTGCCAGCTTAGTTTATTTTTCAACATTGAATTTTACTTTTTTTTTATTAAAAAGGAATGCTTCAAAAAGGCGAAAAATTGTTATTTTTTCCAAATTAAAATTTAACTAATTTTTTTAATTCCCTTAACTCTTCATTTTTTTCCTATAAAAACGCTATCAGCGCTTATCATTGTGTACTCGCTAAATCAGTTAATAGTTTGGATTTTTCAATTTTAGACTAAATTCAGTTTAATTACATAAAAGTTTGATAATAATTTTAAGCTTCTTTCTCTCCTCTGTATAAATATTTTAATTTCTTTGAGCCAGGGAATGAACCTCCGACTCGAGTAAAAAATAAAATATATAAAAAGATGTAAAATATGTTAAAGAAAAAAGTATTACTAAAGCCGTGTTTATGTGAGAGTGGTATAAAATTTGTCCAAACTTTGAGTAGAAAAAAAATAAACTTAAGGAAGTTTAATTAAATACACACTTATCTGAAAACATAATCTTATGCACGCCAAAGGATGTGGATGAATCACTTGCGATTTTTGATTAGAACCTGAAACTGACTAGACAACAATAATACCTAAAACAAGGCCGAGAAGAATCTACCCAACTGAAGTTGAGCAGCTTGTGGCTGAAAAAAGAAGAATTCGCAGGCAATGGCAACAATATCATTCCCCATACTTCAAAAGAAGGCTGAGAAAAACCACCAAAAGGCTTCAAGATCTGCTTGAGTCTCAAAGAGTCAGTTCCCTTTATAAATATATGAAATGTCTTAATGCAACTCCATACTCGGAAATTGGCAACCTGATGATTATTATGATGCTAAGAAAAGCATTGAAAATAATACTTCACATTAATTACTACCCACAGCGCTGGAGAATGTCATTGATTATAATAGACCCTTAAGCTTGTTACCTAATATCTCCAAAATGTTTGAGAAACTTTTGATCAACAGATTGAGACCTATTTCGTATAGCAAAGGCTGTATAACTCACCACCAATTTGGTTTTAGAAACGGCCACAGCACTATTGAACAAACCCATCGACTCGTCAACGTCGTTAAGAAAACTTTTGAGGAAAAAAAGTATTGCTCGGCGCTATTCATTGACGTCTCCCAAGCTTTTGTTAAGGTGTGGCATGTAGACTTGTTATATAATATGCGGTATTGCTTGCCCGGGAATATTGCTGACCTGCTGGAGAGCTAATTATCCTCACGTAAATTTATTGTGAGATACGGCGACGTGTGTGTCAGCACCCCAACCAATAGAAGCCGGAGTCCCCAAGGCAGCATTTTGGGACCGTTCTTGTATTTATTGTTTACCTCTGACATGCCAACTAATAGTAGCGTACATACCTCTCGTTTGCTGATTTTACGGCCTTTTTGAGCATCCACGAAAATCCTGTGGAAGCATCTCGACGCCTACAAAGTCACGTGTTACATTTGGAGAAATAACTAGGAAAATGGTGCATAAAAGCGAATGAACAAAAGTGTGTTCATATAACTTTTTTTTTTTTTTTTTGATTATTTATTGATTAAATTTTAACTTTAAATTAATTAAAGAATTGTTAGTAAAGAACAAAGTTATTATTCTAACCCGCAAAGCTCATTAGCTTGTCTGCAGGATAATAATATTTTGAAAGTTTTACATTTATTGCTTGTTAATTAAATGTCTTTTAATCAATTTAATCAGTTTAAATTTATTTTTTGTGTTAGTTATGCTAGTTGGTATTTTGTTGATAATTGTTGGCAAGGTTACAGCTAGCGTGCTCCTGCCATATTAATTTTTTACTTTACGTAGGGACACATGCCCTAACATAACCATTAATAATCAAGTAATACCCTAGCACTCGAATGTAAAGTACTTGGGAATTCACCTCGATAGACGTCTCACCTGGAAGAACTACACAGATGCCAAATTGACTCAGATGAAATTGAAAGCAGCGCAGCTGTACTGGCTCATTGGAAGAAACTCCATTCTTAGTTTAGATTGCAAACTCCTGTTATACAATTCTATCTTGAGACCCATATGGTGCTACGGTATCCAAATATGAGGCACTGCCTCCGCTTCTAACATAGAGAGGATACAAAGACGCCAAAACAAAATCTTGAGGACAATTACCGCTGCTTGGTTTGTCAAAAATGCAAATATACATAAGGACTTGAAGGTTCCACTGGTGAAGTTGGAATTAAAAGAGTACACTACGAAATACCTAAATAGATTGGTAACGCACGAAAATCCATTCGCCCGTAACATTCTCAATGACAGGGGCTATACGCGTTTCAAGAGGAGAGATGTCCGCGCTCTTACTAGATAATAAGTGAACAACTTCACTTCTGTCAGCATTGGCTGGAATTAGTGAAAGCATTCTAATTTTAAGAATTTATTCTTATTGTAAATTAAAGGATTGAAGTTTCAATAAATAACGATACTAAAATTAATAATTTTTTTTACTTATTTAAACAACCCATTGTAAGAAGTCGTGTCGTCATATGGATGCACTACGCTCAACATTAAATTAAAAACTTAACTCAAATTATATAAACTAAAGTTTATGATAAAAATTCAAGTTTGATATAATTTATAAGGTCACTTCGTTCAAAAAAGTGTTTAATATCAAACAGCGTGCTGTTTGCATTTTGTTAACAGCTGTCAATGAAAAATATATTTAAAACTGGGACATCTAAATTATAAATCAAAGTCAAGTCTATCAAATCTTTTTTAATTCCTGATAATTCAGATACTAATAAAGAAAAAATTTAAAACTTATAAAAAAATTATTTTATTGAAAAAAAAAAAACAACTTTACAATAATACTACTTCTTGTGAGGCCCCAAAATATGTGTACGTTTTAAAGCCAAACTTTTATAAGCTTTAAAACTATATATTTTATATAATTATTACATTGAAACAAATATAAATAAAATTAAATTTAAATTTTCCATATTCCCTTCTTCAATAAATATTCATTTAATTCTTTATTATTGTCCATCAACCATTTGGCCACCGTTAATTGTTCACGCTGTTTACTTCGATCATTTTCTGTCATGGCATTACAAATCGTATTGAAAATCTCCTGCAGTTCGTAAGCGAATTCGCCACTTTCTTCTTGCAATAGACCCGCAAAAAAGTTACGATATTTTGGTAAACTTTTAAAAGCCTTCTCAATCCATGAACACTTGGGATTCGGCGGTAATAATTCATTGTCACTGTAATGACAATCAGCTGTGTCCAAGATAACAAAGGTGTGTGTCAGCTAAAAGAAAAGAAAATTAGTTTATACTACTGCAAAATAGTGCAAATAAGAGAAAAAATAATTAAAATAATTGTCCAGCTACAATTTGGGATAAGATTTTTTCTTTCAAGTGGCAACTCTGATATTTAACAGCTGTCATCTGTTATTGTTTTCTTTTTTTTTACTGAAAGTGAAGCTCTATTCTACAGAAAAAAAACTTTTATTGTAAAAAACAATTTCAAAATGATGAAAGTTGCGCTAACTTTCAATAAGTTTTTGCTTAAGAGTTGGCTGAAGCTCAGAATTTTTTCTGGCAGAGTTATTTTTAGCAACAATTAAACGTGAGAGATGTCAAGTATTAGCGTTGCCACTTGAATAATAGTAATTGAAAAGACGCATTTTAAAAAGCTTTGTAAAAGTGTTCTTAAAGTGGTAACTCCAATGCTTTTATAAAATAATGATTGGTCCAAATTGGAACTCTATTTTAGCTTTAAAAATCCTATTTAAAGTAAGACATAAAAATCGTAAAATTGCTTAATGAAGTGTATCGATCATAGTGGATTCACGCTCTAAAGTATTTGGGCCAAATTTGGATGATAAGCTTATGAACCTTAATGTCTAGAGGGTTTACTTAGACTTGGTATCACAAGGAAAGTTTCCATTGAATACTTCTCAAGAGTATTAAGTGAAAAGCAACAGGATGTAGCCTATCTTTTCGATGTGTTTCTCTTAGAGTTATACTTTTAATTTATTTTATAATGAAATATTTTTAAATCTTTACTTTTAAGGGTTCCTTTTTCTTTTATTATCCGTACAATATCTCTCCATCTGTTACTGGCCTCCATTTCCTTAATGGCCTTAAAAATAGTCTACTCTTAAGGTCTCTACAAATAATAAAATAATAGACAAACGCAATAAAAACCCACTAAATAAAAAAAAAAAAAAACGCAAAATTTAATTTTTAGCAATAACAAAAGAAATTAATTTTTTTTTTTAACCAGCCAACTTCCCTGTCTTGCACACTAACAAAATTAAATTTTTAATTGCAAGGCATTAACATTTTTTGTTTAAGTATGGGAATTTTTGACAGATAGACAACACTGGACCTGTTATTTTACCTTTGGTTTCTAATTTGGCTGCAATATTAAATGTAATTAAAATTTGTTAGTCATAGTCATGTGTATTAATTCACACTAAAATTTAAGACAGTAACTTTCTTTCTTCTCTGCTTTTCATTGTCAAATGTACTGTTCCATCAAGACCTCCAAATCTTAATTTGCGGCCATTAACAATACGAGTTGTGTTGTGATTACATACAAACCACGCGATTTAAGAATGTTGTAAAGTATAAAAGCGAAAAACGTTTAATTTTTGTAAAATTACATTACAAAAATGGTGAAAGTTTTGCGAAACCTCTTTATTAATTATGTGAAATTTTCGGTTGCATGAAATGCGTCAATTAAATCGTTAGTGAGGAGTTTAATGGCAAAAATTGAGACTAACTTTACGCTGATGATTAAGACCATATATAAATTTTTAATTTTTTAATGTTTCTTTGTAAAAATTAAATTAAAAAATGAACCAAAGCCAAAAAAGTTAATTTTAGTTGATTTATAATAATCCACAGTTCAATCCCTGGTTGGGGAAAAAATTAAAAATAATTTTAAAACATGCAAGGCATAGCGCAGGAGGAAACAAGTATTTGATGATATTTGCAATGTTCACAACTTAAGGTAGATAAATGCGAAGAATGCTAATGAGGGATTTGGCGATTCTGAAAATGCGGCACTACATTCTGCTTTCTTTGGAAAACGTCCGCATACGTTAGAATATTATTTATTTTTTTTTTTTTGTAAAAATTAAATTAAAAAATGAACCAAAGCCAAAAAAAAAAATTTAGTCGATTTATACTATTTCACATTCAATCCCTGATTGAAAAAAAAAATTAAAAAAGATTAATTATTGTTCGCCATCGTCCTTGTCGATCGCTCGAAAATATAGCCAAATAAGAGAATCTGTGGCCGAGAATCCAGGAACTTTTACTTGGAATATTAGTCAAGAATTAAACAGGAGCACTATGTTACGAATTTTAGTAAAAGATGAATGTTGAACGCTATTTAAAATATCAATAAAAGAAAAATTCTGTGCCGTATGTTTCGTTTAATTAATTAATGTTTAATTAAAAATAAAAAAAAATAATAAATGTATTTTTCTTTAATATTAAATCTGGCTCTCTTGTGGGGACTCTTTGTATTAATGTCCCTTTTTAATACTACAGGCACTTCAAAATTGTTTTGAAAATATACATGCCCAGCAAAAATATAAAGTTTTTCTAACCATAAAGTATTTTTATAATTTACTTTACTTTCCTATTCAAAGAAATTAACGCAAATAATTTAAGGACTGTCACTGCCTGACAAGAAATTTTTATTTTGCCAACTCTTTGTAACTCATTTGGAGTTAAATTTTAGTATTTTATTTATCTTCTTTAGTCTTGAAAGTGGCAGCTCCTTGGACGAATAATACTTTTTCATATTGCCTCAATTTCAAGTGCTGTAGAGATCTTCGGTATGTAAAACTGGGCTAAGTGAAGATGGTGTAGAATAGACTGAACTTTCGCCTGTTGCAATGCTACTAGTAGCGTAGTGGCGATCTAAAAATTATTCCTTTTCTTAAAAGTCTGGTAATGAGATTCAAATTCTATGGCTTAAATAAGCTTCGTCTTAAGTGGGAGGACTATGTACACCAGTCCACCTCTTCTTTTTAAGCACATCCACGTAGCAAACGCACTGTTACGCGGTCTATATGTCAAAATTTCTCATACTCATTTAAAACGTATGAAGGAAACTTAACTAGGCGTAAATGCCTTGCAATCGTAAAATCGCTTTCGACAGAGTGTTAGATAGTGAAGTGGGCTGCTTGTTAACTGATTCCAAAAAAAAAAAAAAAAAAATAAATAAATAAATAAAAAAATAAAAAAAGGAAACAGGCTATCAATTCGTCTAAATGTTAATTTTTAATGTTTGTGCCCGCAGAACTCGGTTATTTTTAAACTGCTTTTAAAAATATTTTTTATTTAAGAAGAAGAGGGTGTTTCTGCACAACATACATTTTTCTATGTTTATTTTAAACCGTAAAGGGCACCATCTTAAGATAATAAAAAAACTGAGTATTACTGTATAGCTCCCAGAAACAAAAAATGTAATTAAAAAATAAATCTAAAACTTAAAACGTGTCTCCAAAGGTGTAGTATATGAGCCTATCTTTTGAACTGTTGTAGACAAACGCCAGAAAATTAGATAAAATATCGACAAATATGGCGTACATAACAACAAAAATAAATATTTAAAATTATAAAATTAAAGGGTGTCCCAATAGTTAATTTAATTTGAATAATGTGACCATAATTTTAAACAGTTTAGACAGACAGTTGAAATTCACAAAGGAACTGTATTGCTAGCTCTTTTATAACAAGAGTTATAAGAAAGAGTTTGGAAATCAAAGGGTGTCCAAATAGTTAATGTATATGGCCAAACTTTTTAACTGTTATAGAAAAACAGCTGAAATTTACAAGGGACCTTAATGGATAAGTCTGCTATAACAGCAAGAGTGAAATGTGAGTTTGGAAATTAAAGGGTGTACCCAAAAGTGGTGTTATTATACATATATAAAACCATTGCATACAAACGGTTGAAAAGTAAATAGAATTCTCACTAATTTGTCTGGTATAATAAGAAGTATAAAAATTTAAAATTACAAATTAAAGGGTGTTACAATAGTTGATGTAATTTGATGTATATGTCCAAACTATTGACCTGTTATAGACACACAGTTGAAATTAATAAAGCAACAGCAAGTATTAAATTTGAATTTGGAAACTAAAGGGTGTCCCTATTTTATAATTTCTCTGCCTTGGTCGGTTTTTTCGCAAGAATTATTTTTTCATTTTGTTTGTAATTGTTTTTGTTATTACTAAAAAGTGATGACAACCTGGTTATTATTTCAATCTAGCGATTTTGTCTTTTTTTTAATGTATTTTTATTTTTAATAACTGTATTTGTATCTGAGTATTACATTTTAGAACCAAACATAAGCGCTAAACGTTGCGCTTGGCGCTCTAAAAAAGATTGCTCAGTTAGTCCTTATACTGGCACCAGTGTAAGAGATTTTTAATGGGAAAAAAATTCCAAAGTATGTCGGAAGTGTTTGGGGAGGATAGTGATAACGTGAACTCACTAGTGAAATCAATAAATATTAATTTTTAATAAGTTAATGTTAATGGCTTGGACAGGATTTATAGATAAATAAGGATGTCAACAACTTAAATAAAACTTAAAACAACAAACAAAATAAAATTGATTGACGTTAGAAATCATCCCTGTTCTAATGATTCTTGAAAGTGTAAATGTAACACGAATCTCCTTTTTTTTCTTTCCAAAGTCATCATCACAATAATTCTTGCATTTTTATATTTTAACTGATTTGCGATTAGGACTAAAGTTCTTCTTGATAGTTTAGAATTTTTAGAGTTTTTAGAATTTTTTGTTATTAAAATTTTAAATCCAAAGATTTTTTTTAAGATAAAAAAAACAATAAAAAAATCAGGCTAAACACTTGGCTGGACTTTAAACGTTTAAGACTATTTCCACTTCCACTTTAAATCTTTCAAGTTTTTACTGGTTTGAAAAAAAAAATGATTAACAATATAAATTCCCATTGCACTCACTTGACAACCAATTAATGTTATCAAAATACATAATTTCCAATTAAAGGCCATTATTTATTTGTTTATTTATATTTAGTGAACGATTTAATTTAATTCTCAAAAATATTCCACCATAAATTAATAAAATGTTCAAAAAATTTTCCGTGCGCTGTTTTACTTTTTTCGAAAAAAATTTTTAACAACAAAGTTTTTTTTTTTTTTTTTGATGAAACGTATTATTGTTCTATTTAATTTGTATAAAATTGATTGATCTGTTCTAGTAAACAATTGTTTTAAAACTGTTTTGCATTTTTGAAATGCCTTGTTTAAACAGTCTTCAGATTTTTTCGTTAAATAAAGAAATTCTTATCAATAAAATTTATTTAATTTATTTATTTTTTTTCGTTTTTTTTTTTGCATGAAATGGTTGTATATTCTTAGTAATAAATATATTAAACGTTTATAGATTAAAATTTGAATTAAATAATAATAAAAAAAATAAATAAATAAATACAAGAGAATTACATGAAATCATCGATATTTTAGTTGGAATTGGAAAAATATTTTTTTTATAATAATAAAACGTAATAAAGCATGTCAAATGATGACTGTCAGTATTTTTGAAAAAAAAAAAAATATTTAAAAAACTGTTTTACGAAAATTATTATCAGCAAATACCGGGGGACGGTTTTTTTTCATTCTTTTGTAGGAAAAATTATGTCTATAAGTCAGGGCCAGATATGGCAAATTTTAGGAATTTGTATAAATTAACGATTTTAGAAAAAAGTTGGTAACTCTGCAAAATCTTAAAACGTTACAAGTTAATAAAATAAAACTTTCTTCTGTAGAAAATATTATCTTTTGAACACCCACTTATTAACTTTTTCTTTGTATTTTTCGTTTTATGTCTTTATTGGCCCTGTGAGCACTATTTAACCGGAAAATGTCAATAAACTATTTATTGAATTCCTGCACTATGGGGTTAAGTAGGATAAAATTTAATTTCACCTCCATACAATGGCTTTCTTATAATTCTTAGAATTTCTAATTTAACTTCATTCAAATCTAAAAACCTGCCTGCAGTACAGAGATTTTAGAGCGCTAAATACAAAACAGGGTGATCTATGTGATCTGTGCTGGTTAAGATACTAAACATTATTAACCAATATTAATTTACTTTTAAGGTTTAGGAGTTACAATATAAACAGAAAGAAATATTTTGTGTGATGATAGCGGTCTTTGTATAACTCCTTTGTTTTATGTAAAAGTAACTCTTAGGGAAATACACAGTTACGTTTGAGTAAAAATAAATTATGTAAATGGAACTTTAAATTTTTCGATTAAAAACTAAAAAAAAAACAAAAAAGCCGACTTTAAAACAGACAAACTTAAAGAGAGGGACACTTGGTTTCTTTGGAATTATCACACAAATTGCTTCAAATATGCGAGCACCCTTTAATTTCTAAATTTAAATCTTATACTTGTTGTTTGTCTGTCTAAAACGGTTCAATAGTTTGGCAATTTACATTAACTATTGGGATACCCTTTAGTTTCCAAATAAAAATTTTATACTGGTTGTTATAGCTGACTTAATAATATAACTTCTTTGTAATTTTCAACCGTCTGCTTAAAATTTTTCAAAAGTTTTGCCATTTATATTTAATTAAATGAACTGTTGGGGCACCCTTTAATTTACAGTTTTGATTTGTACTTAATTTAATGGCCATAGTAATCAATATTCTGTGCAATTTTCAAGATCTTGTATATAACGGTTCAAGAAATAGGTCTATATAGGTAAAATTTAAAAAAATTATGGGAACACCCTTTAATTTCTATATTAAAATCTTATACTTGATGTTGTAGTAGACTCCGCAATACAGGTTTTTTTTTAAAGTCAACTGTCTGTCTAAAACTGTTTAAAAGTATGGGCATACACATAAAATTAAATGAACTATTGGGGCACCCTTTAATTTGTAATTTTTAATATTATAATTGTCATAGTAATTAACATTCAGTCCAATTTTCAAGCGGTTAACGGTTCAAAATATAAGCTTATATAAGTCAATTTACGTCACCTACGGGGACACCCTTTAACTTCTTAGATTTATTTTTGCATAAGTTTTTGCAATGAGGAACTTTAGTGATATGCAGTTTTCTTGAATTTATGGGGACACCCTTTAATTTTTAAAATTATAAACTGCTTTTAAAACAAAACTAAACTGTAAGCATAACATTTGAAATAAAAAAAACATGTTCAAAATCTGTTCAGAAATGACAAATGATGGCAGGAAAATAAAAAAGCAGCATTCAGACGAATTGATAACCTTCTTCTTCTTCTTTTTTTTTTTTTGACGTGGGTTAAAAAGCAGAAGCTACTAATAACTTACTTTAATGTTACTAAAATTCATTTGTCTGTTTCAAAGTATGTTCCTTATTCAAGTGAACCCTTCAATCTGTTATACTGCAATGCAATTTTTTTTTTTGGGAGAAACATTCATTTTAAGCTTTTTATGCCCCTCACCACAGGTTCTGAGTCCTTGTGCATAGCGAAGTCGATTAAGCGATGTCCGTGTATCTCTCCGTGATTTTGTTGAAATCTACTTTGCCAAAGCTCGTGAAAATTTAATTTTGAAAATTTTAATATTGAAAATCAGCATCGGTCCAAGTTTTCGAGGCAGCGGCAAAATACTGCGGCTGTCTCTAATATTTCCATAACATTCGGAACAATGAAGTAATTCCAAGCAAAAAAATAAATATATGGGGCAATAGATAATTAAAAAATAAGAAAAAAATAGCAAGTGAAAAAATTTGCGCTCTCCTATATTTTCCAAGTTATGGGCCGGCCGGCCTCTGAACTTTTCAAAGAAAAGTACAATTGTGCACCATACTTTTTTAAAATATCAATATGGGCGTCATTTAAAAGCTTTTGGAGAGATCTTTCAAGAAAGACTTAAATTTACTAAAATGCTTAATCCATTAAGAGCCGGTGACATTTTTATGTAATTTTTATTTTTGGAATTTTTTTTATGTAAAATTTTACTCCACTGTTTTTTTAATTTTTTAATTCTCTGCCGCAATATTTGTGTTTTTGATTGAAGTTACTTCACTAAACTAGATTTACATTCATGTGAAAGGTATATAAGATTCGGCATAGCCGAATTTAGCCCTCTTACTTGTTTCTACTAGTGTTTATTGTTAGATTCAGCATTTAGCCTTAAATTTAACTACAACAATCTTCTGTGCCAGTCTTTGATATCATTGTGATAGGCAATTAATCAAGAGAAGAGAGTGATAAGAATTTTAGATAGAACACTAACATAAGGGACTTTTAGGCCAGAACTGCTGACCAGTTCAACACAAAAAATACAGATTCTTAAAATTTAATTTATCCCTTCTTGTTACAAAAAGGAAACATTGGATTATCGGTTTATTGAAGTGTTTTTTTTAAATAAATTCATGACTTCTTAAAAATTTGTTTGAAATATTGTACAATTTCTACACAGACTAAACTACCGTCTAATAATTTGTAAAAAAAAACAGATGGTGCAAAAGAGTGATAAAATATCCTCATTTAGAATGCGGTGTTATTATAGAACTTCTATTTTAAAATAAATAAATTAAATTCTAAAATATTTTGCCGCAATCCCACTGTGCCTTTTTATGGTACATTAATAAAAGACTATTAAATTCCCGACTTGTTTATATCTCTTGCAATATGAGAATTTCTTTCCTCTATATTGACTCAATAATCTTTTTGTTAATTTGAAAAGTTTTAAAAATTAAAAAGTTTTTGTGATTTTGTCTGTAATTACAATTTGTTCATTTCCATTTAGTGTATTTATTAATCTAAAATCGTTACCTTTTCTATTTAGTAAAATTTCTATGCATTGAATTTTTATATTTGACTTTTTCTAAATGAAAAAATTAATGGAAGCAGTGAAAAGTTGTAGAAGAGACCTTGTGTTGTTCAAAATAACAAATCAAGATTTAAGACAATTTGTCAGAAAAATTTCAAAAATTTAAAATATCGTTTGCTTTCTAATAAAACAATTTTTAAATTAATAAAATAGTTTAAGTTTTATTCAATTTATTACTTAAATAAATGAAATTTTTGTTCTTATTTATTTTTAGAAATTCTTTAACAGGAAAACTTCATTTAAGCCGTAATTGTGTGGGTGTCTACAAACGTTATCAGTTATGTAATGAACAGGTAAATACATAACAGTATATAAAATTTAAACCCCCTGGTACTTACTTACGTCTCTTAATATTTTTCTTTTCAGCCTTGTTCTACTCATCCGGACGATTTTAGAGCTTTACAATGTTCGTCGTTTAATAATGTCGATTTTCAGGGTCAGCATTTTACATGGGAGCCATACATTAAAGGTAATTTGTATTTTTTAATATTTTTCTATTAATTTTTTTTAATTTGATTTTTATTTTAATTTTTTTTTAATTTAGATGATGCTGAGTGTGAATTGAATTGTAAGCCTTTGGGAATGAAATATTTTGCCACTTTAAATTCAACAGTAATTGATGGTACTCCCTGCGAAAAGCCAGCTGAATATTATAGATCAAAATACAAGGGTCGAGCCATGTGTATTGATGGCATTTGCAAGGTAAGTTAATCTTAAAAAAATATTTAGTTTCATTAAAAAGATCTTTTGTGTTAATACCTTTAGAAAAAAGTAATTTTGAGTTTTAGAATTATTTTATAATATTAAATCGAATATCATGATGCGACTAATCAAATAGAATTATTTCATGAAACGAATAAAATTATTCGAATAATTTAAAAATGTTATTGGATAATTCATTTACGAATGTAATGTTATTATGTTGTTACAGCAAAAAGCAATTATGCATACAAAAACTATTAAATAATCGAATAAAATTATTCGAATAATATAAAAATATTATTCGCTTATTAATTTCTGCATATAATGTTATTATGTTATTATAGAAAATAGCAAATATGCACATAAGAACTATTTCAGAAATTTTAATCGAATAATTTCTTGAAAAGAATCGAATATAATTATTCGAAAAAGAGGAAAAGTGTTAAAATATTTATAAATTAATTGCTAATATCTTCGATAAAAAACAAATGATTTGAAAGCAATATGCAAGTTAAGAATTAGTAAGCCCTTAAATCAATAAACAATTTCTTCAATACTTCATTCTCAGTTTGAGGAATAATTGAAGAATTTTAGTCGAATAACCGATAAATGTCTCATGTAAACAAACAAACCACTAAAATAAAAAAATCAAAGAATTTGTTAAAAATAATTCATAAATAATTGAAAGAAATTTTAACAAATTTAAACAATTTATTTTTAATCGAATAATATATGTACTAGAAATGAAATAATTATAATCGTGTAAATTAAGCTTAATATTTTATTTATAAAAACGTTACACTCATTTTATATTTGATCGAATAAAATTTTTCATATTTGAACTTTTTTTTAACCCATTAACATAAAACGACTAATCGAATAATCGCAATAACCTTAATAATAAATCTGAACAAAGGCCTACAATTTTCAAGGAAATTCAATATTATATTTCATTATTACGAATTTTATTTTATACTTTAAAAATATTCGCGTAAATTTATTTGAATAATTGGCTAAATTTTTACTGCTGCGTAATTATAATTATATTATTACAGTTATTAGTTTTCAGTAACCTCTTATTAGTATAATAATAAAAAAATAATAAGCTTTTGAAAAAATTCTTAAATTAAAAACAGCTCAACTGACGAATAATCGAAATTTTTTTTACAAAAATTAGATAAAATGTTTTTTATACTTTTATATATGTTTGAAGTGTAAAAATAAACGTTTAAAAATTTTTAAAGACCTGAAAGTAATCGAATAAATTTTTTCGAATATTTTTTAAATGTGTTTTTTTTCTTAAATTTAAAATAATTAAAAGGATAGAGTGTCAAAGCAAGATTAAAAAATGCAACTAGTCTTCTAAAGGTACGGTCACATTTGGCAAACATTTGCCTCAAATTTGTTTGCTCTTGTTTGCCCTAAATTTTTTGAAAACAATACAAAATTTGTTTTGTGGTCACACTACGCACATTTATTTGCCTATTTTTGTTTGTTCAAACAGTTATAAAATAATGACAAATAAAATATGGGCAAACATGTTTGATGTGCGGTCACACTTAAATAAATATTTGCCTTAAAATATATTTGATCAAACTGTAAAAAAACATAAATTTATTTGCCTTGAAACTATTACAGATGGGATGTCTTTATTCGCATTTAATTTTTTTAGCATTATTGCGAAATAATTGCAAAGAAAATATTTAAAATATTATTAAATTGTTAAAAAACTAATAACAAATGTTAAAAAATGATTGCTCCTATTAAGTTTTTATGTGCAGTACAATATAAATTGAAAACAAACAAACAATAACCATTTAATATGGAAACAAAAATAAATAACTGAAGGAAAATCTATTCTATCTAGGCAAACTTTATGCGCTTCCTTTTTAAAGTACCAAATTAAGCTTTTCCTATACTATACACGAAGAGAAAAATTCCAGATTTTGATATAAAAAGAAAATATCCACCGCTGATGGCAATATACTATAAAATTAGTCAAGAAATGGAGGCTGGCATTATATTTATATACACACATGTATAATGTATACAGATTACAATCAAAATAATTATTGTACATAATGAGAAGAAAATTTATAATGAATAACTCACATGTCTGAAAGTCATAAGTAAACAAAGCCATGCAAAAATATGAAATTTTTCATCTTTCATGCTATAAAGAAGCACTAATAGTTATTCTCAGGGAAGAGAACAATAAAAGGAAAAACCTAAATAGGAATTAGATTCCACTTCTAAATAAAAAAATTGTAATATGCATTCATTACATCGTTTTAGTTAAAATTTCTAAAAAAATTTTATTTAATTTAATATAATTTTCAATCTACAGCTGTTGATTTGTTTATTTTATATAAGTGTAGACAGATAATATTTTTTAAGTCGTTAAAAAAAAAGCCAATTTGAAAAAGAATCAAACTGTGCTTTTTTTTAAATGTATTTTATGACAAATTTGCAATGTTTTTTCACGAATATGGCATTATATATACAACACTTTAATTGGGACAATAACCAATTTCGGAAGATAAAAGAAAAACACTTGAATCCCGCCGGGGTAATTACTTACAATTTAACGCATTTATACGTATTAATGAAAAATTCAATTTACATTCAGATGTAAAACAAATGTTTAGCTTAGGACTTATGGAACACATCTTTTTATTGCAAATCGAAAGTTTTGGAAGAATAATTTAGGTGTTTAAAATGGATTATCACTAAAGTTATTAAGCACTGTTAAGAGTGTCGTGGACTAGGCTACGGATTCTTAGCTCTGTTTTCACACTACGGATGATGCTTGTTTTTTTCGGCTCTTTGTGCAGTTTAAATGAGTTGTAAATTTAATTTAAAGTTGAACTATTGGAATGTATAATTTAGGTTAGTTAAATTTAAGCGTGTTTAATTCTAGGTTAATTAATGTAAACTAATCGATATTGATTATTAATGTCAAAGCACGTGGCTGGTCTTATTTAATCTCATTTATAAGAATTTTGAAACAACATAAATACATTTCACTATAATCAGAGCTTTGTGTTCAGAAATATAACAACATATAGTTTATAACTACAAATATCTATAATTTCCGAACTAATAGCTTCTTACAGGATTACTTGTCATCGGTAGAAATAAGGAAATTTTTGTTTAAGTCTAGTCTTGCATAGCATTTAAAAATAAAAACTTTTACTTACTTTTGGAACTCTTATTTCGAGTAGTAATAATAAATTTTATATATTATATATGTATAATAAAGGATATTATACCAAGCGTAATATATGTTTCGATAAAAAGTTATCTATTGTCAACCAGGAAATTTTTGTTGTAAAACAAAACTTTTTTTTAAATTTTAATGTAATTTGCAAGGACTCTATTTAAAACCAATATTTATCAAAAAAAAAAATTATAAAAGAAAATTTATTACAAAACACATTTCAAAGTTATTTTAATTTTTCATTAACATGGCGAAATTTAAATTGGGAGATAAAGGGCTCGAGTTTTTAAAAAACTTTTTTTTTAATATTATATTTCCGATTTCGGAATGTAAGAAAATTAACTGTTTGTATCTCACCGAGGTTTTTAAAAACTATAACGTGGAATGGAACAATTTTTTTACGTAAAATTTTGAAACCGTGGTCCATTTTAAAGCGAAAATGTCGAAATATACCAAATTATATATAAAAACTTTAATTATATATATCTTGAAAAATATGCGCTTCCTTTAAGTTTTCATTTACCTTTCCTTTTAAAAATTGCATTTCATTATTACTATTATTTGTAATTTTGCGCGATTTTTCCCGAAACTTAATTATTTAGTTTAAATACGTAGCAACATTGCTGATACAGCTGTTGTTTGCTTGTGTTTTTTCTTACAAATATTTTGTAAGAACAAATATTTTTTTGCCTAAAAATGAGTCAAATATTTGCTGTCGAGCGGTCACACTATGTTCACATTAGAAGCATTTTTGTTTGCTGGAAAATAATTTTATTTGCCCGAAATCAGCTGTGGTGTTGTTTGCTCCTAATAAATATTTTGTGGTCAGACTACGGCAAGCAAATATTTGACGATTTCGGGCAAATGTTTGTCAAGTGTGACCGTACCTTAAGACGTTTGACAGGTAATTGTCGAATTTTATACTCAAAAATACGCTACTTGCAGTCTTTAACGTTTACTTTTCCCTTTAAAGTTTTTTGGTTGCTAAATAATGGTTGTTAAATGATGGCTGCCGTCCCTTGCGAGACAGAACTTAACTTTCCCAAAAATTATTTATATTATCACCTGCTCTATCTTCTTTAATGTTTTATACCGAACAGTAATTTTTTGTTTGTTAAATTTATGTTGAAACATTTGTATTCATCTATTGACGTACGCTGTTTTCTTAATTGCTTAAGTCAGTATTCTCATTTAAAGTAGTTTTAACTTTTCTTTAAAATAAATATTAATTTCGTTACAAAAACAAAGCAAACATGCCTTTTAATTTATTAATTTATTTTCTTAGTTTAAAATAATTTTCTGCAAACTAACATTTTGCTATAACAGTTATTGAATATTTTATTTGGAATCTGTTAAATTCTCTGTTGTTCTAAATACTATATTTCTAAAGCATACTTTTAGGACAATTTTAATATATTAATAGAACTTTTTACAGAAACCAAACAACATGTTAAATTTAATTGCTTACTTAACAGTATTCTGTTATACACACTGCTTGTAGTAACATTTCATTTCTTTACGGAACTTTTAAATTTGAAACTCTAGGAATAAACCGGAAATTTTTTAATGTTTTAAAATACTTTACAAATTTACTTTGATCTTGTTTTTGTTTTTATTTTTTTTTTTTAAAGCAAGATAGAAAATTTCAATTTATTTTATGGTTGGTGCTTGTAAAAATGTTTTTATTTGATAAATATTGACCAATCATGTGAAGTTTATTTAAGTGGAGTTTATGGTAAATTGACTTAATAACTTAGTGGTTATTGGCTTGCCTTTCCTAAAGAGTTTTATTTGTAAAATAGAAAAACATCTGTTTTTTATTTAAAATGAAATTCTAATTATAAACATGTTACTTTAATAACAAAGAAAACAGAGAAAAAGTATTTCAAATGAAAGTGTTAAATTTTTTTTTTTAAATGAGCTAAGCAGGAAGAAATAAGTCAGTAGTTGACTTGAGTAAATGGCCTATATTTAATTTATGGGTAACGAAAGTATCAAATGTGTTTTTCAAACCACAATTTCAAAGTTGCCTTAACACCTCCGCCATCATCATAAAATTAATAATCATCTCTTGTGGTATAAAAAAAAAGAGTACAAAAAACCTCAAATGTATTTTTTTTTTCAATTTCTTAATCGGTATTATTGTTTAAGATCTTATGACAATAAACAAAAGAAAAGTTAAAAAGTGATGAGATTTTTATGCAACATTAATGGCTGACTAACTGCTGCTAAAGGTTTGATTTTTTTTTTTGGTTTTAAAAATTTGCTACTTAATTTATTATACTAATTTTCGCTTTTGTTTCAATTAACTTCCCTGTTTTTTTTTTTTTTTGTTTTGTTTTTTGCTTCAGTTGTGTTACACAATTTATTGACACGACTTTTGGAGTCATTTCGTTTATTATCATTTCCTTGACATTGATAGCTTTATTATAGAAAAAGAAGTCAATAATATAAGAGAGTAAACTTGGTCAGAAAACTATGTGGTTAAAAATTGTCTAAAAATTCTTCCTCTGTCTGCAAAACTATCTTGTCTGCTTGTGTAAATTTAGTTGTTGTCCTTTTCGACACCTTCAAAAATTTATCTGGCAAATGTCAATTTAAGCAACTTTATTACTACCGTCTATCTTCTTTTTCCTTTTCTCCTTATTTTTTAAACTTATACTTTGCCAATGCTTTTTTATTTTTGGTAAAATTTATAGCGGGTGTTTAGAAAAAGGCTGAATGAAACCTTAAAAAGATAAACAATTGTTGAAAAACTCATTAGCACAAAATTTAACTTATTCGTGTCTTTAATCAAACCAATATATAGAGAAAAAAATATCTTTTAGTTGGAATAATTGAATATCATTATACGGTTATTCGAAATATTTATTATATTAAACTATTACATATTAAAAATAATTTAATAAAATCAAAAGGAAGATGTTAATTTTATTTTTTTTAATTTTAGAGATAATAAAAAAAAATTATTCGATTGATCGAATATTTTTTTATTCGAATAATCGAATATTTTTTTACATAATTTTATTGATTATGCATTAAAGAAAATATTATTTATTATTATATATTTTATTAAAGTCCTCTATATATAACTATTTGAGCATTTAAAAATAGTGAAGAAAATTTAAGAACAATCACGTTAAGTGGTCATAGTAATCGATTATTTTGTTTCTGTTATAATCAAGATTATTTGGTAATTGGTGATTAAATATTAAAAAAAATTACAATTTAATATTATAAATAAAATTAATTTTGTTTTTTAACTTGCATATTCGATTAATCGAATAATCGAATAAAAGTTGTATAAAAAATATTAGTAAACACTTAAAATTTTTAAAAAAACTTGATAAATTTTAATTGTATGAAGAAATATATAAAAAACATGAATTTAACTCAAAATAATCGCAATAATTTATAAGATTAACATTAATCGAATAAATATTTTTCTTTTTTACAAATAAATTGACTTGCAACCTACACTTTTTACACAAGAAATTAAAAAGATTTTTTTGTTTGCAACAAAATCTAAAACTTTACTCAGTAACAATTAGCTGAATTTTTATTTGATTAATCGAATAAAATATTTTATTTAACCGAACTTATTTTTAAGTTATGCACGTAATTGCAAAAAATTATTAGTAATACAACAAAATAGAATTAATTCTAAATATTAAACATCTTAATTAACAAATGCGATTAATCGCAGTTATACTGTCGTATTCATTTCTGCAAAATAAAAATATTAAAAAAAATATTTCTAAATTTTTATAATGTATGAAAACTTTAAATTCAAATATTAAAAACATTATTTTTTTACAAAGTTTGTTTTAATGCGATTATTAAACAAATATTTTTTAGTACTAAAAAATATTCAAACCAGAATTTTTTCTTAAATTTATTTAATCTTTAGAATTTCTTTAAATATTTCTTTCGATTGTTATAATAAATTTTTCGTTAAAAATTTGTGTAAGAGAAAATAAATAAAAAAAATAAAAATAAAAACAACGAAAATTCTTCCAAATAATCGAATAATTTGTATTCGAATACCCGGTATTATTCGAATAAACAAGAAAACCTATTTGAAAAAACGCAAATGTTTTCGTTTTCCTTATGTTTTGAATGTAGGCAGCTGGTAGAAAATTAATAAAATTCACTATTATACTCAAATTAAACAAAAATTTGTTTGTGCCTTTGACTTTTTGATCCAAATGTAAAACGAAAAGTATCGAAAAGAAAAAAATTCCAAAAATGATAAAGATTGCATATTTGAGTACAATTATTTTGAAGTAATTCGATCTAAAACGAATTCATTATGTAGTATATATTCTGATTCCTTATACATAGCAAAGTCGAAGCGAATGTTCGTCTGTCTAGATGAGTTAGGAAAATTTAAGTACACCAATCGATCAGAAATAGTTTCGAAAATTTTGCTTTTAAAAACCAGCAAAATCATTCTTGTTCTTTCAGCCAGTGGGCAAAACATCAGGGCCTGCCTCTAAATTTTTCATATCATTCGAAACAATTAAGTAACCACAATCAAAAAATAAATATTTGGGGCGATAGAAAATTAAACAAAAAGAAAAGGTAAAGAAATTGTCGCTCGCCCATATATTCCGAGTTATGAACCTTTAAAATTTTTAAAAATGCTTAACCAATTGAACGCCAATGAAATTTTTATAAAAAAAATTTTAAATTAAATTAAAAATTTTAACATTCGTTTTTTCTTTTTTTTAATTCTCTGTCACTTCATTATTTGTTTTTTTCTTTTTTCATTGGAGTTACTTCTCTAAACTAGATTTTCGTAAATGGTGTAGGGTATATAAGATTCGGCGTAGCCAAATAATGCACTCTTAATTGTTCTAATTAAACATTAAAAATAAAACCATAATTATTTATTATTAAGTTAATCGGATTTGTTCCGCCAAACGTACCAAGTAAACAGCCAGTGACGACGACCTTCACCAAAAGGTATGACAACAACATAATTATTTTATAATTATTTACTGTCAGTGGTTTTCTTTAAGTTTAACTTGAATAGCTCCAACATCGATATTTAAATAAATTTATTTTATTATTAAAATTATTTATTACTTTGTAAAAGATTGGCAAAAAAAATTTATAAATGTTTTAACAGTCGTCGGTTATTAAATTTAAAAAAAAAATGTACATTAAAAAAATATACAAAAGCAGGGTTTGATTGTTGGTATTTTTTTTTAATCCTTACATTTTGTAGGGTTTCTCAAATAACTCTCATGTTGTTTTTAAAATTTTTTTATCTAAAGAAATTGAGCTGTTAAAAAAATTGTATTAAAGGTTTTCTGATGAGCTGGCTTTCCAACTACGAAATAAATTTCTTTTATATTTAAAAATAATATGGAATGTGCTAATACTATTAATAAATAATATTAAAAAAAATACTTTTCACCAAAAACATATAATAATTATCAATGAGTAGATAAATAATTAAATATAAATTTTTTAACTGCTCCATGGATAATTCAATTGAATTTGAAAACCGCCTCTAAACATCTGCTTTAGATTTAGATGTAAAAATGTTCAAAGTAACGCTATGACTTTTTTTTTATTGTACATTCATTGAGTCATTCTCTATTTTTCTGTAAACTTAATGAATGAATCAATTCAAAAATAACATTAAGCAATAAAACAAAAAGGAATACTCTTGCTAACTACAAGAAATAATAAACTTTTTATAGTTTTTTTTTATGAAAAGGAAAAAAGTTTTCGATCTTATAATAACAGGCGAATTGTTAAGAATATTGTCAGTCATTAGAAATGTTTTGCGCGCTTTGTGTGTTGAAAACTTAAATTGACACAGAGTCGAATCGATCATATTTTTACGCGTCACAATATTCTTTCGTTTTTGTGTTCTTTAGTTTAAAAGGTGCAAATGAATAAAAAAAGAAATAGTAATAAAAGCAACAACAGCATAATTGAAATAAGTTTATGAACACAAGCATAAACATCTTCAAAAGCACACAAAACTTTAATGGCAAAAAATTATTGAAATAAAGTGTAGTAAGAAATACAATAACAATAACAACATAAGTATTTAAAAAAATACTGTCAGTGTTATAACTAATTCGATTTGCTTATTAAATTTGAAAGCTTCTTGTTGTTGCTTTTCGAACTCATATCAAAATCTTGTGCAAAATAACGCAGCGTTTCTTTTCCCATACAGGCGCGAGTACAAAATTAAACACCTTTGTGTGAAGCTTAATGGTTATTAAGGGTGAACCGAAATTCAAGTTTTTCAAGAAAAATTATTTTGAATGAAAAATTATAAAATAAAATGAACTTTTTTAATCAGAATAATAAAAACATTTTTCAAAAATATTTATCTGTTTTTTTTTATTTTAAGGATTATTAAAAAATTATTCGAATAATTTATTGTTTGTTTAATTTTCAAAAAGTAATTCATATTTATAAACTAAAGGTTTGTGAAAAAGTATAAACGACAAAATTAATGATAATTTTTTCAATTAACCGATTATTCGAATCATTTTATTCGTTACAATGTCAACATATTTATATAAAATCTAATTAAATAATTTATATCTTTAATTTCCAATTTGAGTTTTGAGTAAAACATTGAATTTTTTATTCGGTTACTCGATTAAACTAATAACTTTATTTGTATTTTGTAATAGCTAAATTCTTTATTTTATTAAAAAATTTGTGCCAAACTTCCCAATTGTTTTGTTATTTTTGTTTAAAAAACAGAAGATTTTTATTCGAAATAAAATATTCGAATTAAAATTTTAATCATGTACCTTTCTATAGAAATGCTAAAGGGCCTAATGAAAATAGGATTCGAAAAATTTTTTAAATTATTTTATTATCAATTACAAATTCGTTTATTTTTAAATAAAGTAGCCAATTACCCGAAAATATAATAATAATCTTATTTTAGATTTCCTAAATTAATTCAATATGTGATCAATTAATTCGGTTATATTTGATTGATTTTATTTGATTAAATCTTCCAATTGGATTCTAGCTTTTATAAAACAATGCTCAGAATCTTTAAAATCTCTATTTTATTTTTTCATTAAATTAATCGTTAAATTTTACAAATATTCAGTGATTTTTTGGTTTTGTTTTTGTACTTTAAATTCATACCAAGGTGGTTGTAGATATTTCTCAGACGTACCATTAATTGGTGAACATCTGCCCAGGCTAAAGTCTCTTGGTGTCTTAATTTCATAGATCAGGGCGGCTCCGTCCGTTCTTTCGCTCATTTAGTTTTGTAATTTTATTAGTGATCTGATTCGTGAAACTTTTAATTCTATAGTGCCTTTTAAGAATGACAGCAGAATTTAATATTTATTTGGTAGTAGGACAATTTTGTCGGAGTTTTAGTTTATGGCAACTATAGTGAATTGACGTTTGACTATTCTATACAATCACAAGATAATCTAATGCAATTCTGTCCTACATAGAAAAATCGCATGAGTGTGTATTTCGGTGCCATATTGTCACACAAGAAAAATACAACTCTAATTTTCGAAAAGGTTGGAAAATCGGACAGACCTGTCAAAAAACTGTCACACATTTGGACGTACATGGACATTTGTGACAAATGAAGGGACTAAGTTTTAAAAGGTGTCTGGCCTTATGCCAAATCTTGTGACACGTTTTCAATAAAGCTGAAATCTGTTAAGTAAGAAACTATTAATGTTTTCTCTTTATCGTCTCTAATGTTAAAAACAAACACAAACAAAACTAATGAAATAAAATAAAAAATAAAATTGTTAAACAAAATATTTGAAGAGAGAAAAAAGATTTTTTTCTTAAAGTGATTATTCGTGTGGATTTGGAATCAGGAGCCAATGATCTGGGGTCACATGACTAAAAAATCTCAAAAAATAACATTGTGAGGGATTTAAAAAATACTATATAGCAAAACATAAATGCCTTTAGGGTTTTCCTTTGTAAGACTTTAATGCAGACGAAAGGTCATGTAGATCATAATCTTATATACGAGATTATCAGTGCTCTTAACTGCTTAGTTTACTTCGTTTTATGTGTTATTTCTCCGCTATATTTTTCAAGAATAACTTCTCTATTAAAAAAAAACACTGCTCAGACCTTAACTACTTTTCAGGTCTTAGACCCGCCTATAATTTTATTTTCAGTTTGCCTAAGAGGTAAACCACAAAAAAAGACACTTTTATTTATTTTATTTTATTTATTTTTATTTAATTTCCTTAACTTCTCTCATATACATGGACAAGACGAAAGTTCTCTATTAGAAGAAGAGAGGCCATTTTGTTATTTCGTAAGTCTTCACCCAGCTTGGAAATTAACTTCTCGGTATCGTCAAGCAAATAATTCATTTTCAAAAGTTCTGTATAATTATTATGGGCTTTTTGAACAATTTGCGAATAATTGCAACGATAGTATTTCTCGTTTTTAGGATCTATTTTATGTTTAAGTGTAAGAACAATACACTTAAGCAATTCGAAATAGGCTGGCAAACTTTCATCACTTGGTGGTGGTTTTACATCGTCATCGTCACCAGATATAGTTTTGTATAGAAAAATCAGCGCAACACATAAAATTAATGCGAACTCTGTAGCTTTCATTTTTTTTCTTTATAATAATTTTATAATAATTTAAGATATTCTTACTGCACTTCAAACGTTTTAAGACTGTTTGAATTTATTGTTTCGAAGTGGTTTTATAAGTGAATACATACATACACAATTATATACACATATACAATTCTATGTCGCTTTTATTTAAAAGTAATAAATAAAAGGTGTTTATTATTTTGTTACAGTAATAACAAAGAAAATTAAAACAAAATCAATTCGTAATGGAAAATACAGTAGTGGCCCATAAAAATAGTCATAAGTTTAGTCGTGCACATGTGCGTGCAAAACTTCCAAAATTAAAGTTTTACACAAGGCAGTGCAGGAAAATACAAAACTTGTCGTATCATACGAGTTGTATGTATTGAACACAATGCTGTAGTCGAAGTGATAAGAACGTTGACTACAAACTTTGTTGCCCAAGGTTCAACCCCTGCGGCAATTAAAAATAAAAAATGTTTTTTCTGTTTAATGGTATAAATACATATTCAGAATTAACAAAAAAAAACTTGCAGTCTCCTTTGTCGGTACTTCATTTAACATATTCGCGGGCGAAGTAAAAATAACTAACTCTCTATATCTCTCTTTTCACCACCTTACCTCTCATCTATCCCTTTCCTAATTAATGTAGCACGGTTACCAAAATAACTAAATAGGTAATAATGCCTGAAGTGCTACTTCTCTTAACAAAAAAAAAAAAAAAATTTGGCGATTTTTTTTTAATTTTATTGCGACTTTTTGTTTTTTTTTTTTGGTGATTTTACACACAAAAACAATGCATTGCATAATTTTAAACATTGATCTGGTAGGCTGGCATGGCTGTCATAATATTTAAAGCAATCAAAATTTATTTTTATATACTTCACCACAAAAAGTGGAAAACAGTTTAAAGAAATAATTTTGTCATTTCGTTTATAATTTCTGAGTCCTTATGCATACCGAAGTCGATTGAGCGATGTCCCTCTGTCTGTTCGTGTTAGTGTTGAAATCAACTTTTTTAAGGCACTAGATGAGCCAATCGATCAGACTTACTGCCATCCCTAAATTAGCGCGTAAGACGCGACGCAAAATAACGCATGGCTTTTGCGC
Organism: Cistogaster globosa; assembly: GCA_937654795.1. Taxonomy (NCBI): domain Eukaryota; kingdom Metazoa; phylum Arthropoda; class Insecta; order Diptera; family Tachinidae; genus Cistogaster; species Cistogaster globosa. Next base: position 8,515,784 of record OW569404.1, read on the forward strand.
TGAAGGTGCATACCTAAATAAAAGCGCAACGTTTTGTTGTGAACAGTAATGTTAACCTATCACTTTTAATAAAACCCTATAAAATGAAATGCAAAACAGTGATAAAAACGCTATATAAGCCCGAAAAAAGCAAAAATGTCATTACTGTTTTGTAACGTTCTCTAAATACTACAACAAAATATGTAAACAACAGTAGCTTGCAGGCAACTGCATTATCTTACGCGCTGTCAAAATTGGATTTTCCAATTGCTAAGCGTTGACGCCGTGCTATTTAGGGATGCTTCATACATTTTGTATGTACATGAGAAATTTTGACAGATATCTTGCGCTTTACGTCGTAATTTAGGGATGGCAGTTAGTTTCGAAAATTTTGCTAATAAAAATCAGCAAAATCGGTCCGTGGCCTGTGAGGCTGTGTATAAAACACCACGCCTGCCTTTAATTTTGCCATATCATTTAGAACAATGAAGTAACTCCAATCAAAAAAACAAATGAACAGAGGAGCGATAGAGAATTGAAAAAGAAGAAAAATCTTAAAGTGAAAAAACTGGAGCTCGCCCATATTTTCCGAGTTATGGGCCTCCGAATAATACGATTGTGCAATATATTTTTTAAGATATCAAAAGGGGTATCATTTAAAAGCCTTTGAAGAGATCTTTTTGAAGATATAAATATTTTTTAAAATGTTTAACCCATTAAGAGCCAGTGACATATTTATGAAAAAAAATTTTTCTTTCATTTTTTGTTTCTTTGCCTCCTCAATATTTTTTTTATTGAATTTACTTCACTAAACTAGATTAACATTCATGGTGAAGAGTATATAAGATTCGGCATAGCAGAACATAGCACTTTTACCTATTTATTTTAACATATTTTTATACTTTTATTATTATTATTTTTTTTTTTTTTTGCATTATAGTTAGAAAGAAATACCACACAGATTTAACAATATATTTTTTAAATAAAACCTTTTATTACAATTTAAATGCTTCAAAATTTAAAACAATTAATCTTTGAATTTGGCAGTTTTTTCTTACTAATTCTAAAAATTAAATACAGAATTAAATAATTGATACTTTGTATGTGGTCACTGTTAGAGAAAGACACTGAGTTCGTGTCGGAAAATTTTATATTTTTCTTGTTTTAAGAAACTTAATATTATGGAATATAATTTAAAAAATTGGCAACCTTAAAATAAATGGCTTAAGCAAGACAAGGAGACAAAGCGGTCATATTACACTTTCTACTTTTGTTTTTAAAATGAGGTTTTTGTGCGACTTTATTCATGTACAACGATCATTTGTGCCACCTTTAAAAAATTCCCAGGGTAACTCTGACCTGAAGGGGTTTATATTTCTTTAAAGCAGAAGAAAATTGTATCAGGTACTTAAAATTATATAAGAAAAAGTTTTTGGTATAAATGATGATATTTTAAAGACCCGAATACTCTCGATTTTTTCAGTATATGAACTTCGTGTAATGATGAATGAATTAAACACATTTTAAATTCTAAAAGAAAAAATTTATATGATTTGGGCTTGAAATAAAAGTTTATAAATACTTAAACAACCCAGATCACAGCTTAGCTCTAAGCCTCATTGACCAATGAAAGCTTAAAAAAATTGGATTTTGGAATAAATAAATTCTTTTAAAATTTTATTTTAATTATAAATACGTAAACTCGTATAATAAGAAACGTAGTTTAGTGTTAACATTTGTTTTTTCTAAATATTTGTAATTATGATAAAATTAAGAAAATATTTTTATTCGAATAAAATATTTAAAATATTCTGGAAGTTTTTTTTGTGACGTTTTAAATACAGAACATTATAAATTTGTTTTTATATGACTGACACTAAGCGATTACTCACTAAGAATTAAATTGAATTTTTAAACAAAACAGCTTTTAACTTAGAAATAATAAATTTTTTTATAATTTTTCATGTGACTTGAAAAACATTTTTTTCGGCTCACCCTAATAAACATTATTTACACATATGCAAAGTTATGCGAGTTGTAGTTTGTTGTTTTTTTTTTTTGTGATTTTGCTGGAGAGTTTAAGCAAAATATTCTGAATTTTGAAAACTCAATATTGTTTCAAAGTTGTCAGACATTAGACGTGTTGTGGTTTTAAAGCGAAACGACAACGGTGGTGGCCAATATACTTAAAAATAAACGGTTAAATGCAAAAAAAAAAATTCTGTAAAAAGAAAATATTTAACAAATTAATAAAAAATATTGCTTTATAAAACAGTGCGTAAAACAAGTGTGCAAAATCAAGAAATTGAATTAAAAAAAATAAATTTTTTTCTTAGTATTTTGTTATAATTTATAGTAATTTTTATTAAAAGTGTCTTGCCGCATATTTAAAATATTTCATGTTTTATATTTATATTCCTCAAGTGGTTTACTCGTTCTTAATTGTTTGCATTTTTGTGTGTTTTTTTTTTCCTTAATTGATTTATGTCGTTATCAAATTACTTTGTCAATAATTTATAAAAAAAAATTTTTTAAAGTTTTTATAATATAAAATTGTGAGCCATAATATTTAATGATTTTAAGCATCTTAAAATTGTTAGTGACTTTGTTTATTTATTGCTTTGAACTGATTTTGATAATATTATAAAATATGGAATTTAATAAAATAAAAAAATTAAATAATTAATAATTAATTTTAACATTTAAACCATAAAACTTTTATAGTGTTAGTGGTCAAAGAATATCTGTTATCTTGTTTAGAGTAAGAAAAAAAAAACAAACAGTGAAAAATAATTAGTCCACAGTCAACAAATACATAGACACACTAAATTATAATTTAACTGCATACAAAATTTAAGTAATCAGTAAATTTTTATTGATATTGTAATTTATTTTTATTACCAGTAAAATCTTACTAAAAACGACATTAAAAAATATTTAGTTGCCTGTTTGACCGCAAGTAACAAATTGTCTTAAAATGACTTTTTAATTTTAACTTAAAAATAAAAACGTGAGTTGTAAATAAAATGTTTCAAAAAGGGAAAGTATTTTTTTTACTGGAAATTAAAATAAAATTTCAGTAAAATTAATTAAATTGATTGAATGCTGATTTTTTTCTTAGTAAATTAAAAATTATTAATAATGAAAAGCGAATTGCAGTAATCAGAAAAAAATTTATTGGTAAATGACACCAACAGCAATTTTACTGGTACTGCAGGTTGGCCATCAATGGCTAGAAATAATATAAATAACTCTGTATTATCTTATTGAGCTTATATGTCACTCACTTACATATTAATCAATTTAGATATCAGTGAAATTACTTTTTAGGTTTTTCTTAACATTCGTCTGAAATTAATTTTCAGTTGATTTAAGAATGACGATTTATTCGCTTGAATTTTGACCAAGTGTTCAATGCCGATGCTATTACTAATCATGATGGTATTTTTGCAAGTTTATCGGAAAATTAATACATAACCATCCACTTAGTTATCATCTACTTGGCAGTTTTAGCTCTTCTCTAATGGTATAATGAAGTTCCTAGCATCCAGAGCGTGTTTGATGGACAATAGTATATTAACTATAATTCCTTTGAATGCCTTAATAAAAGATTTAATTTCCGTGAGACTATTAATTTTTTTTCATTTTTTATAATGATATTTTCTAACGCTCTTGTTGAATATAAAATTTTGCTTAAAATTTCGGGAGTGTCAGTTTTCAAATCTCATCACTTTAAAGTTAATTTAATTTGCTGGAGCTTATTATTTGATTTAACTACAAACTAATGCTGCTGTTTAGTAGCTATAAATCGCCTAACAATTAATTCATCTCAGAGAATAGCACCAAGTGTTTTTGATTATGTCACTTAGACTAAACTAATCTTGATACAATATAAAAGATTTAGTCAAGCCAATAACTAAATCATAGCAAAATCGTCTTCAAATAACTAAATTAATGTCACAGTCAAGTACTGCGTATGTCACAGTGTTAACTTAATCGAGTCATAGCTAAGCCACAATCATAAAAAAATTTTATTTAAGTCACATTCTATGTCATAGAAAAGTAATAATAAATAAATAAAAAATTTATTTTTGAGTAAATTTAATGGCAACTTAGGTCAGGCCTCAGTTAAAAAATGTCATGTCACAAAAAAAAATTATTAAGTTATAGTCAGGTCGTTAAGTCATGCTGAAATTATAATTAAATAAAAGATAAGTCAAAATTACCTCATAGAAAAGTCAACCTTTATTAAGGCCCTTGTATATCATAGCCAATCACTAATTACCTAATAATAATTATGTAATGAACACTGGCACAGACGAAATCAAGATACAGTCGTCCCAAAAAGGTCATAGTCGAGTAACATGAAATTCATAAAAAATACATATTTAAAACATAGTCAAATCCCAGTCAAGTCAGTGATTTCTTGTGTCACATAGTAATCAATTAAGTCACTGTGAAGTCATACTTTTGTCACAGAAAAATTATAGTAAAGAACTACTCACAAAATGACAGGGATATAGTCAATTTTTAATCACAAAATAATTAGTTCACAGGCTGCTGTAGTCAAGGTGGTAAGCTGGTTAACTACAAACCTGGTTGGCCAGGGTTCAACCCCTGCGGCAACCAAAAAATAAAAATGTTTTTTTTTTCTGTTTAATGGTAAAAACACATATTCAGAATTAACATTAAAACATGCAGTCTCCTTCGTCGGTACTTCTTCATAGCATATTCGCCGGCGAAGTAAAATAACTAATAAAATGGTTATACTTTCAGCACCTGTTCTTTTCTCTCCTCTATCCCTTTCCTAAAGAACGTAGCATGGTTGCACACTAATTAAATAGGCCTTGTTGCCTGAAGTGCTACTTCTCTTAAGAAAAAAAAGTTGTAGTCATGAAATAATCAAGTCAAAGTTAAGTAAAAAGAGACTTCTTGAGGTTATAATTATGTCATAAACAAGTTGTAATTAATCACTTTTAGGGAGCTTTAAATTCATTTAAGACGGTTGAGAGCAAAGTCATACTTTGCCAAGAGTTAAACCACTTTTACCTCAATTATCGCAGTTCAGTTATAGTCAAGTCATACTAAAATCATTAATAAGTTTTTTTTCAGTTCATAGTTGAGTCTTGGCAGCGTTAAACGGCAGCTAGAGGGGTAGCAACCAAAATATAGTTAAATAAAAGTCATATAAAAATATTATTTAAGTCGTAAGTTAATCAAGATAATCTAATAAACTAATGAAAGGAATATTATAAAAAGTACGATTTTATTAGTTTTTTGAATTATTAAAATTCCTCGAAATTTACTTTCATTAAAATTCCAATCATTTTTATTAAATTTTTTTATTTTGTTGCTTAAAAGTTTTCCCTTTTTGTCTTATTTAATATTCATAATTAATAATTTTCCATCAAAAGTTTTTATTACAAAATTTTTTTATAACTTTGTCGTGATATACAAGACATAAAATTAAAACCGTAAAAAACCGCAAAATCCATTAGAGCGTTATAAATAGAACAAAAGAATTTTGTTAATAAGACATTAGTGGTCAATTGTTTTTTATTTTCAATTTCATGTTTACATTAAAAAAAACATTTAGAAAACTCTGAACTGCACAAATGATAGACAACTAAAATCTTGTTTTCTTTTATATAAAAATAAACAAAAAAAGTCATAAAATTTTTAACGTAGCGCCATAGGAAGTAGTCAACACAGTATTTAATATTCTTGTTAAAGACCCTGAATTAATAGGACTATTTAAAAGCCAAAATATAAAAAAACAACTTAAATTTTTTCGTCTTTTTTTCAATTTTTATTTTTGTTAATTTGTTTTCAAAAGATCGTAAAAACTGCTTCAAAAATTTTTATATATGAAAACATAAACAAAAAGTTTACAAAGAAAAAGATAATAAAAAAACAGAAATACTTTAAAGTTAAATATAAAGCAGCCTATTAAATACTAATAAATACATTTTATGGGAATTTTTTTAACGTTTAACATTTTTATAGTTATTAACAAAATAAATACAAAAAAAAACACTTTAACACTCATAAAAAAGGTGTTAAAAATTGTTTATCAAAAGTTTATTTTGAAAAATAATTTTTTTAAAGCAAAAATAATGAAATTGACATTAAAGTAAATTTTATAGAATTTTTTTTGTTAAGTTATTTATAATGACTTAATGGATATTTAAATATTGAGCCATTATCAAGGTCCTTAACATTTAAAAATATTTTTACATTTAATTTTTGAAATCTTTAGTTGAACAATTGAAATATTATATGAAAGGAATAATTTTTAATGAGTCTTGAGTTCTCATCTTTTTAATTTTTTAATTTATTAGGACAGAACAATTATCTAGAAATTAAGGTGTTTCTTTACAAAAAAACAAAAAAAAAAAAAAAACGACGGGCGAGATGTATGTGCATCATTTTCTGCAACGCTACATGAAGCATTCTTTGCATCTATCTTCTGCAAATTGCTTACGTTTTAAACATCATCTATTTAATCAACTAATTTTGAAAATAAAAATCCGATTATCATGAAGATCAAATAATATTAATTTGTTTTTAATTATCTGCTGGTTTTTATTTTTTATTTTTTAATTAATAAAAAAATATTAATTCTTAATAAACTTAGAAACTAAAATAATATGAACTTAAGGCCCACTAAAATATATTCCCGTTTTTTCAAAGCACTCAAATAAATTTGGGTTTTATGCTCTGTAAACTTTTACTATGTCTGCTTTAGATCCCACATATTCCATTCATATTCATATTTTCAGATTTCCTCTGTCAGACAAGACATGAAATATTGAATGGGCTTCTCCGAACATTATCGGCTAAGACTCAATGCGCTAACTCTCACACGTAAGACTACAAGTTCTTTTCATGCTAAAATCGTACGTGAAGATGCTTAGCTAAAGTCATAAAAAGTAATAATAATTTTCAGCCGCTGCCGTTAGATGATGCATAAAAATTTAATGTTTGGTGTTACAAATTAATTTTAAGCTGTCTCAAAGAAAAAGTAACCATGATCTAAGAGCAACATTTTATATATGAATTATATGATTGTAAATAAATATAATGTCAACTATTTACCCAAAATTCATAACCACGGTTTTCAAAAATTTTTATTCAATCTTTCTAAGAACGACGATTTATCTTTAAATGCAATAAAACAGTGTTGGGGTCATTTCAGTACATGAAACACTTTTTGATAATTTTGGGTGTTTGTCAACTTTTGTTTGTCTGTCTGTGTACGCATCACGTAAAAACTGCTAGATGGATTTGAATAAAATTTTGTGAGGTGATCCCTTAGAATCTTGGTTTAAACATAGAATATATATTTCTTTTTTTAAATAAATCATTTTTTAGAGAAAGCACCCAATTTTAGCGGTAGAATGGTACTAGAATATTTGAGAGTATATTTTATTTATTATTTTTTTTTTTAATAAAGAGAAGTAGCACTTCAGGCAACAATGCCTATTTAATTAGTGTGTAACCATGCTACATTCCTTAGGAAAGGGATAGAGGAGAGAAAAGAACAGGTGGTGAAAGTATAGCCATTTTATTAGTTATTTTACTTCGCCGGCGAATATGCTATGAAGAAGTACCGAAGAAGGAGGCTGCATGTTCAATTGTTAGTTCTGAATATGTACTTATACCATTAAACAGAAAAAAGACATTTTTATTTTATTTTTATGTAGTCAACGTACTTGCCACCTTGACCACAGCATCCACGAAAGGTTTTTAATACTGTTTACAAAACTCTAAAATAAATGTTTAAAAACATATTTTAATTTTAAGAAAGTTAGAAATGATTCACGGGCGAAGTCATGAGCACTGGTAGTAATTTAATATATGTGATATCTAACTTTTTTTAAACAGTAGGGTACTATATTTCTGAACAAGTACTTTAGAAAGACAAAAGTTACTATCCATAATTTAGTGGTTACGTCCTTTTAGTCAAATTTTTTAACATATCTGGATGGTCTTTTACATAATAAATTTTTTCAAAAATTACGAAAAAATCTAATTTTTATATTCATTATTAGTCAAACAATAAATAATTTTGGCAATAAATAAGTTTAATCCGGCTTCAGTTCACTTTTATTTCAAAATTTTTTTAAAATTTTATATTAGCATTTAAAGCATATCTCGCTTTTTCCGTTTGCCTCAAAAATTAACAAAAAACAAAAAAGAGAGCTTTATTCGACTATGTCGAATCTTATATACCCTTCACCATATATGTAAATCTAGTTTAGTGAAGTAGCACCCATCAAAAAACAAATATTGATGTGACAGAAAATCTAAAAATAAGAAGAAAAAATGTTATCGGCTTTTAGTGCGTAAAATTATTGGCATTGCCTGAAAGACCTCTTCCAAAGCTTTTAAATGATAACCATATTGACAATCGAAATGTTTTATGAAAACTTCAGAGGCCCATAACTCTAAAAATATGGGCGAGCGACCATTTTTTAACTTGATGTTTTTTTTTCTAATTTTTAGTTTTCTATCGCTCCATATTTTTCTTTTTGAATTGGAGCTAATTTATTGCTCCATATGATATGAAAAATTTAGAGGCAGGCGTTGTGTTAAGCCCACTGCCTCAAGGGACATGGACCGATCTTGCTGATTTTCACGACACTTTGTCTGATCTATTGGCGTATTTAAATTTTCTCTATCTCATCTAGTGCCCTAGCAAAGTTGATTTTAATACATCTAATGATTAATTGAAAAAAAAAAACTATAATTTGTTTACTGCAACCATATATTTTTACAGAGAATAAAATTAGGTTGTTGTGACCATACTCAATCATATATTTATTTGAGTTTTATTCACACTTTCGAAAGAATTGATAATGATTTCTCAGTGCCAGTTATTACCATTACGACTCAGTTCTTAGTTTCCTTTTTTAAAATTTTTTTCTTGGTTGGTGAACAAAGCAACTTCTTGAAAGAGCCTTTAAAGAAAAAAACGTTTATTTGCAAGGGTATTTTTTTTGGGAGGATAGTTCTATCCACTTTTGATAAAAGTCGACTCGAAACTTAAGCTGGAATACTTCGTTGCATTTAGCATGTGAAATTTTGACACAGTTTCTGTTCATGTCATTCATTAACTTTAAAAACAAGAAAAATTTTGTATTTCTCATATTAATTAATAGTAATGTTGATTACTTACTTGAAGTCTTTATTAAATAGTATTACAATACTAATTTACTTTTAATAAACCCTTTTCATACCCAACAACAAGCAACTGCTATTTTATTGTAGTCATATTAAAAATGACCTCAATTTTATCATTCAAACATAATTTAAAACAATTTTTATTATTTTCAACTATTTTAAGACAAAATCTATTTATAATTGTTATAACAAAATCTATTAGTTTCTTTTTAGTTTTACTTTTGTTTCACTACTGCTATTAATTTTTATGTTATGGATTTTTTTGCATTATAAACATTAAAATCATAGAAATAAATAATTATAGACTATAAAAACTTTAGCGAAAATATAAATGGTTAATAAAAGCTTCAAATTATAAGACACTGATGTAAATGGCAAACGAACATTTTGCAAATTATCTTTAAAAAAAATGCTAGAAAAACCTTATTTTGTATAAAACCAATTGTGGTTTATTTAAAATATTGAAAATTAGACTTTATTACAAAATATTTAAATAATTACAAACAACAAAGAATTTTGTTAAACAGTTAATTACTAAAAAAAATTTAAATTTATAAGGTTGTGTACAATTAAACACACAAAATACTTAATAATAAAACTACGAAAGAAATAAAAAATGTGTGTTACGAGTAGTATTTTTGCGAAAATAACTAAAAAAAAATTCTGAAATCATTTAAAAATATTAATTTATCGTTTGAATAAAGTGCATTTCATGAATTACCTTTCAAAAAAGTACCTTTTAAAAACAAGAGAAATTTATTCCTTTTCTAAGAAACTCAATGTATTTTTTGTTAAGAAAACCTCTTCCTAAAGTGGAAATTATTAAATTAAAAAATGGCTTTTAAATAAGAAGCTTCATAAAAAAAGTTGTGAAAAAAGAACTTTTGATAAATGTGCTTTTTTAATAAAATTTTATTTTAAAATAGCAGATTCTTACTAAAACAACATCTCTTAAAAATATTATTATTTGTTTATTTTAAATCTTTAATTAAATTAACATTTGATGTATATTAAAACATTTCGAAAAAACCTTACCTTCAAAAAAGTACTTTTTAAAAATTTAAAATAAAAAGGGTCTCTAGTTTAATGTTTTTGAAAATTAAAAACTTTTAATACAAAGTTTACAAAAATGTAAAGACTTTTGCATTAAAAAATCAACTTAATTTTTAAAAAGTATCTCCAAGAAAGAGGCTTTAAATTAGTACCATTTTAATAAAACCCTTTGCTAAGGAACTTTTTATAGACTATATTTAGAAGGTTTACTTAATTTAAGCATCACTTTAGTAAGTACCTCTGGAGAAAAAAAACTTCGAAAATGTACTTTTAAAAGGTACTAAACATATTGCTATTCTTAGGAAAAGTACCAGCAAAGAAAGTAATTAAAAAACTTTATACGATTATAAAAAAATCCCTTTTACAACGTAGAACATTTTTTTAAGAAATAAAAAAAGTTCTAAAATAGTACTTAAAAAATTTATTAAAAGTACCTCCTGATGAGGGACATTTTAAAAACAATATTTAGAAAAAGTAAACCTAAAAACCGCTTCTTTAGAAAATTTGCTTTTAGGGAATAACTTTTTAAAAAATTCAACAATAACGACATTATAAAAGCAAGTAAAAAAATACTATTTTAAAATTTTTAAACGGATATTTTTTTGAAATATATCTTTTAATGAAATTTTTTTCTAAGGAACCTTTGAAAAATGAATATATTTGAAAAAAATTTCATGCAATGAGTTCCATCTAAAAAGTACTTTTTTGGTACTTTTTATATTAAAGCCTTTTATAACGAAAAAAGGAAATGTTTTTTAAGATTTTTATGCAAAGAAATCCTGTTAAAAATATTTATTTATTTTATTTCTTTTAAAGAGAAGTATTACTTCAGGCCATGATAAGTATTTAGTTATTTTCGTAACCGTGCTACATTCTTAAGGAAAGGGATAGATGAGAGATAAAACAGGTGGTGACAGGAGAAAGACAGAATATAGCCATTTTATTAGTTATTTTACTAGCATAGCATTTTCGCCGGATGCTATGAAGAAGTACCGTCTTTAAAAAGAAGGAATCTCTAAAAAGTAAACTCCTTTTAAAAAGTACCCTTTAATAACTATTTTTGAAAAGGTCTCTAAAAATGCTTTCCAACAACTTATTTTCAACCTTTTAAAATACTGGATTTTTTAATAGATAAAATCCAGACCAAATCTTTAAAACAAAAACTTTAAAGCTTTCACTATTTGAAAAAGTACTTATTTAAAAAGTTTCCTCATTAAGGACCATAATAATACAGCTTTATTTTACTAAACCGGTTTTTTTTTTTACAACATTAAAATTTATATAAAATTTTAAAAATAAATAAATAAAATTCAAATTTCAAATCGCTGCCAATAATTCAAAAATTACAGTCGTTATCAAGATCATATTAAAATATCTGAACAAAAAATATAATTTAAAATTTACATAAAATATAAAAATTTAAATATATGTTAATATGTTTCGTTTTCTATATTTTGTACAATAATCTGATATTGATCTACTGCAACATAAATAATAGCGAACAAACAAACTGAATTAAATACAATAATTTATTATAAAGACCACCAATGAACTGGTTTGTTCAAATAAAATATGGTAACTGCTAATTAAATTATATTGAATAAAAAGATTTTATTATGATCAGATTATGCAAATAAGTTTAGTAAAAATTTATGTATATTTGTTGATACTTATCATACCACCTTCGTGGCTAAAACGTAATAAATTTATTATGCTGCAATTAGCAGAGATGGGTGTGTAACAGTAAGTAGCGACTCAAAATAATAAGTCCGCTAATTATTAATATATATTTTTTTTGGGTTATGTTTTTATAAAAATAGAGGGAGTGGTCAGTTGTGCAAAAATTTTATGAAAATCGTTTCCACAGAATATAAATTAAATTTAAATATCTACAACGTGTAGTTCCGTACCGCAAAGGTATCTACAAAAAATATCAATGAGAACTTTTTAAAAGTGTGTCTTTAAAAATAACTCGGAAATACTAAAGCTTAAAAGATCTGCTTTAATAAAAAGTACCTTTAAAAAGGACCTTTTATTTTAACAAAATTATTTCTTTATAAACAACAAAGAAATAAAAAACTAGTCTTAAAAAAACTGGAAGTGAATGCCTTCAGAAAAAAGTAAATAAATAATCCTTTAACGAAGTACTTCTGATAAATGGTGGCTTTCTTTAAAAACTTTTGAAAATAGTATATTTAAAAAAAGTACCTTTAGGAAAAGATTTTTTTATAAAGTTTCCTTTTTATTAAAATATTTTCTAATAAAAAAACGTCTTAACAGAAGTATTTTTTAACAAATTAATTTTGGAAATAAAGTACTTTTTAAAGTACCTAATTTTGGTATTTATTTAATAACCCTTTCAAAAGATACCTTTTTTAAGGAGCCCTTTTCAAAAATTTATTTTAGTAAAAACAAAATTTGGACAAGAAACCTCTGACAAGTGACATAGGAAATAGTATTAAAAAATTTATTTAAAAAAAATAATTTTACAAAATTACAATACAATTTTTTTTAGTTTCTCTTAAACAGTTGCTTTTAACAAGAACCCTTTTAGCAAAAAACCTTTTAAATAAATATTTATAAAAAAAAAACATTTTTCAAAAGTATTGTTTTAGTTAATACTTTTTATAATGTACCTTTTATTAAAAGTACTTTTTAAAATAGTTTCTTTATAGACCCAAATTTATAAAGCACCTAATAATAAGCCCTTAAAATAGTACTTAAAAATAAATTTTAAAAAGTACCTTTTTAAAAAGTACCTTTTAAAAAAGTACCTTTTAAAAAAATTCCTTTTAAAAAAGTACCTTTTAAAAAAATTCCTTTTAAAAAAGTACCTTTTAAAAAAATTCCTTTTAAAAAAGTACCTTTTAAAAAGGTACTTTTGAAAGAAAGTATTTTTAGGAAGGAAATTAGAAAAAAAATTTCCCTTAAAAGTTTTTAAGAAATATAAAAAAAACCTTCTGAATATAATATCCTTTTTAGAACTATACCTTTTAAAAGGTATTGTTCTGGTTAATCTCTTTTTAAGGGTACTATTAGGAAAACACTACTGAGGAAAGTACCAATAAAATATTTTTTTTACATTAGAAAAAAACGGTTTTTAAGGTTCTTTTTTCACATGTTCTTATTTATGCATTTTGAAATTAAAAAAAACAGGTCTTCATATTTTTAATTTTATCAATTTTCCTAGATGTTTTATTTGGGATAGGGTCCACGCAGGCTTCTTGCTGGGTAAGCTGATTTGTTTTTTTTTTGGTTTTTTTTTTGGTTGGATCTCTCTAGATTTTAGAAATACCCTAAGTACTGGGATCTTTTTAAGCAGACCTATGGTTATTTTTCTAGACATTTTCAAAAGGTACTTTTTTTTAAAAAAAATTCAAGTATTAAAAAAAATTCTTAAAGATATTTTTTTGTAAGAACTTCTTTTTATTATTTTTAAGGTTTCATTTTCAAGGTTTTAAACGACAATTTTTAGTTTTTTGTTAATTTTTAAAGGTACTTTTATTAAATCCTCCTTGTTTGGAATGCATAGTTTTTATTTTATTTTAAAACCAGAAATAAATTTTCTTATCATTTTGATGCGCATTTTATATAAATTTTTCTTATTTTTTTAATGAAATTCTAATCTGGTAGTTTATTTTAAACTCATTATTAAAGAATTAGTCTGCATGTTTAAAATTTAATTATGCAAATTTATTTCCTAATGTTCCTTTCATGCAAATTAAATGTTTCTTGTTGCAATTAAAAAAAATAATAAACAAATATCTTATCAGTTTTATAAGCAGAGATGGGATTAGAAAAATTATGTACATGCGGATGATGACTTGAAAATATGTAAATAAATAAATAAATTTTATTAAATTAATTAAATTTATTATTACTTACTTTTTCTGTTGAAATATTATACTTCTTAGATAAAATATTTAACTTAAATATTTAATAAAATATTTTTATTTTGGTCAAAGATTTAGTTAGGCTTAAGTTCGTTAAAGTATTTGACTAATGTAAAAAAAAAATTCTAGATTGCTGCAAACTTGTTAAGAAAAGTAATTACTTATCAGTTGTAAATTCTTTCCATTTAAACAACTATTTAGGAGAAATAGAATAAGAGAAATTAGTTTTGTACAGAGTAATGCAAAGATAATGTTATGTCATAATATGGCGTGGATTCCAACTTATTAGAAATTAAAAATGTGTTTTTTTATAAAGAGAAATAGCACTTAGGCAATGATATTTCTTTAGTCATTTTGTCGTAACCGTGCTACATTCTTTAGAAAAGGGATAAAAAAGAGATAAGACAGTTGGTGAAATGAGAAAAATAGAAATTATTAATTATTTTACTTCGCCAGCGAATATGCTTTGAAAAGGTACCGGCGAAGGAGTCTGCATGTTTAGTCTTGATTCTGAATATGTATTTATACCATTAAACAGAAACAAAATTTTTTAGTTTTTGATTACCGCAGGGGTTGAACCCTGGCCAACCAGGTTTGCAGTCAAAGTGCTTACCACCTTGACTACAGCAGCCACCGGAAATGCGCTTTACTTACGCAAAAAGCTTATTTAAATTAAATGTACCAAGAGTGAGTCTGATTTAAACAGGAATTGTAACGTACTATCTATGGGTCACCTCTAATTTTTCGTTTCATTTTTTTAACTTGTTGCAGCGGATATTGAATACATACTTTGAGTAAATTTAAAATTAGGCCCTGTTACTATTAAAACACCTTTGATTCTAATTATTTATACTTGTTTTTATAGCAACTTGGCAATACCAACCCTGTCTAAATTTACATTCGCCGCCTTTAACTTATGACCTACAAGTAAAAATCACGTTACTATCAGGATACCCTTAATTCCATTTAAATTTTTTGTATTTATTCTCAGAGCAGACATACAGTATATCCTCTGTAGCAATTTCAAACGTCTGCCTATGATGGCTTAAAAGATAAGGCCATTTTAGTCAAATTCACGACATTTTAGAAGCACCCTTTAATTTCGAAATTTATTTTTACAATTTATTTATATAGCGGACATAATTGTTTATACTCTGTATGGATTTTTAATATCTTTCTACTATGATAGAAAAAATAAAGCCATATAAATGAAAATCACGTCAATATTGGGACACCTTTTAATTTAATGTTGTATTTTTTCTATTTGTTAGTATAGCACCCATAATTTTACTGACAGTGTGCATATTTAAAGAGAATATTAAGTCAGTCTTGAAACATCCTTTAACTTCAAATAATTATTACTTAAGCGGCTACATCTTGTGTGAAAAGTTCAAGAGTCTTTATATTACGGGTTTAGAGATAAAGGGCTGTGACAAACGGATAGACAAATGGAAGGACAGACGGATAGACATTGTGATAAAAACAATAGGGGGGCACTTTGTTTACGAAACCTTTACAATTTTATAAGTCAAATGAAAACCTGCCGCAGTTGATACATATTGCTGTTTGCTTTGTAGTATTTTGAATATTTGTTAGCGAAATATCTAAATGCAAGTTTTTGATTTCTTGTAAAATCTTCTCAAAGACACTAATATAACTAGTTCACAAAAAAGATTCACTCATTACTGTCGCTACATAAAATGCACTTTAGTGTAAAAATGAGCGAAAAACGACTACAATATGCGTAGAAACGCGATAAAGTTTTCTTTAGCGAGACAGTGATCGCAATGAGATTGAGAAAGCTTGGCAACGCTAAACTAACGCTAACTCAACCGCCATATTTGTCATATTATCTAAATTAGGGACACAATTTTATTTATTCTAAATTTTTACCGGAATTTTTATTATAGTTTAAAGCGGGGTTCATATTAAATGCAGTTGAATTCAAAAGCAAATAATATTTTTAATAAAATAATCTTAATTTTTATTTTTTATTTTAATTTATCGGGAGAACTTTTCGTGAGCGTTCATAAATTTTCTCATTCCTACAGAAACTTTTATGAATCATATAACAAAAAATGTGTCGCTTATATGTTAGTGGTAAGTGAAAAGTTATTCACGATTTCATATCCTTTAACAAATTCACCTACATTTGCAACATGTTTTCTTTGGCAAAAACAAAACATCATAATTTTTTTCATATTCATTGACCGATATTAATTTGTTTATTTAATGTAAACATTGCTTACTTATGGGCGCAATGCCAATTTATGGCAAACAATTTTATTTTTTTTTAATTATACTTTAACGCCAAACGGAAAGTGTAAATATTAACAGGTAGTCGTAATGGCTGCTAATAAAAACACACACTATTAAAAACGTATAAAAAAATGCGTTCTCAACGCAACAGTAACCAGCAATTAATGCTGGCAGCAACTCAAGTGTTGACTTAGTATTTTTTACGATTCAAGTGTTTTAAGTATTTAGTTTTTAATTTGTGTGTTTTAATTTTAAATTTATGATCTTTTAATTTAATTTTATGCTGTTTTATTTTCCAATTATTTTCTATAGCAATTTCCAGCTAAATTTTTTTTTTTTTTTTTTGATAAATTGCCGGTCGACCAAAGAAATATTTTTTTTACTTAGTTTTCTTATTAGATTGACCTTAATTAATAGATCCTAGACAAATGGAAAATGAAAATAAATTGTTTGTTTTGTCAATTTTGATGTTCAATATAATTTTATCTTGACTAAATATAAAAGTGTTGTCAATTAAGTGGTTTCATTTTTCACACTTGAATGATTGTGTTAAAAAAGAGTCATTATTATTTTTATACTCTAAACCATTTAAGGAGTTTTGTGGTTGTTTGTCATTTGCCTTTTTAAGACTTTATGGAAATTTGTTATATATTTGCCATTTAAGGATTAGTGGCACACATTTGAAGATATAATTAAACATGTAAATTTTGTTAGTGTTACAGATAAGATAAAGTGTTAGCTTTGATTTCAAAAAGCTTATCTTAAATGGACATTTAAATGATTAAAAAATTATAGTTAAGAAATTAATTCAAATACCAGCCAGAATGAAGTGCAGGCTGCCTAAAACTATCGGCTTTTTTTTGGCCTAAACCTTTGACTAAAAATAACACTGCAAAAAAAATCATATGCTTTTGAACAGTGTGGGAAAACCCAATTAGAAAAAGTCTTATGACTTTTAGCACAAACTTGTGTAATCATATGTCGTCCCCATTTATTCTATCTCCTTATCTATGTGTGCAGGGGGCTACCGAAGCAGACCACTAATTCCATTGGTTCTATTTTCATCTCCTTCTAACCTTACTTCAGTCACTAGCTTTTTCTTCCTTAAAAAGTCTCTCGTAATATTTAATATTTGCTAAAGACTTAAGTCCTTATTAGCATGGCTACAGCTACACACTGCTAGACCGTCAGACCCATACGCACACAGTCTGCAAGTACGAGGGCTGCTGTATATATTTCTTGCCTGAAAACACTGAGTGCTGCCAAGTGCAATCTGACATTTCCATTGGAAACTTTGTCATGTTTAAGCATAATCCTACTCAAAACGTTTTGACGTACGACCATTATTTGTGTTGTTTACAGTGACTTGAAAAAATTAATATAGAAAAAAATGGAATTAACTCGTGAACATTTTCGTGCCATCATTTTTTACAACTTTCGACGTGGATTATCACGACAAGAGTACATTGATGAACTTAAATCTTTGTATGGCGATGAAGCACCATTCTATGGCACTGTGAAAAATTGTTATAATGTATTAAATCGTAGCCGAAGCTCGCTCAAAGACGAATTCCGTGAAGGTCGTCTAAAAACGGCTGTTGTGCCAGAGAACATTGATGCCGTGCGTGAACTCATAATGCAAGATCGACATGCGACATAGCGAGAGATATAGACATCCTTGGACATTTCTTCCACCAGCATACATTCGATACTGCATGAACACTTAACCGTAAAAAAGGTTTGTCCTCGTTTGATCCCGTACAATTTGAAAGTCGCTCAAAAAAAGGCTCGTGTCGATTGGTGCAAAGAAATGTTGCAAAAATACGATTGCGGTGCTTCAAAAGACGTTTATAAGATCGTCATAGGTGACGAATCATGGATCTATGCGTATGAGCCCGAAACGAAACAACAATCGACCGTGTGGGTCTTCAAAGACGAGCAAAATCCAACGAAAGTTGTTCGTGGAAGAAGCACTTCGAAGCAAATGGTCGCCTGTTTCTTCGGCAAAACCGGTCATGTGGCGACTGTTTCGCTTGAGCAACGTAGGACGGTCACTTCTGAGTGGTACACTACAATTTGTTTGCCTGAAGTCATCGGAGAAATTCGAAAAACCAACAAGAGAAGACGAATCATTGTTCACCATGACAATGCGAGCTCTTACACATCGGCTCAAACCAGAGCGTTTTTGACCGGCCAAATCGTCGAATTAATGGGTCATCCGCCCTACAGCCCTGACTTGGCACCTAATGACTTCTTCTAGTTTCCGCATATCAAGAAAAAAATGCGTGGTCAACGATTTTCGTTGCCAGAAGAAGCTGTTGAAGTGTTCAAAAACCATGTTATAGAGATGTCTCAATCGGAGTGGAAAAAGTGCTTCGACAACTGGTTTGAGCGCATGCAAAAGTATATAAATCATGCTGGAGAATACTTTGAAAAACAATAAAACCATTTTTGATTATAAATATTCGCATTTTCACTATTAGGCCAGAAAAATATAGAGCAGCCCTCGTAATTAAAAAAAATCATTTCGAAATGGACACTTTTTTATAAATGTTTCTTTTTGTACTTTTTAACATAATTTTATTATATCTTTTTCAAAAATTTTTAGTTTACGGTAAAACATTTTTGTTAATAGGAAGGTAATTTTTTTTAAATAAATATTAAGAAAACAACATTTTAAAATTAGGGTATTTCATGAAGAGAGTACCTTTTTTTAAAGGAACATCTTTCAAAAACTAGTTATTAAGGACTCTTTGCAAAAAGTACTTTTTTTGTAAAAGATAGTAAACTAAAAAAATGATTTTTTAGCTATTATCTTTTTGGCAACACTGGTTTAAACAGCTGATGCACGTTTCGTGTTTTGTTTCATTGTCAAACATGTTCAATTTGGTATATAATTTAACCATGAATCGTCTTACAAACGAACAACGCTTGCAAATTATTGAATTTTATTATCAAAATGCGTGCTCTGTTAAGAAAGTTCATCACGCGCTTCTTCCATTTTATGGTCAGTTAAATCGACCCACTGAAGCGGCTATTCGAGCTATTGTGACTAAATTTCGCACCAAATTCACATTGTTGGACATTAAACCACCAATACGCTTACTTAGTGCGCGATCTGAAGAAAATATGGCAGCTGTGTCGGCTAGTGTTAATAATGACCATCAATTATCGATTCGTCGCCGTTCGCAGCAATTGGGCGTCTGTTATTCAACAACGTGGAAAATTTTGCGAAAGGATTTAGGTGTGATGCCTTCTAAAATACAGCTGGTGCAAGAATTAAAGCCAAACGACCTATCGCAACGTAAAAGTATTGAATGGGCTCTTGGAAAGCTGGCCGAAGATCCATTTTTTTACCGAGAAATTGTGTTCAGCGACGAAGCTCATTTTTGGTTTAGTTGGTACGTAAATAAGCAGAATTGTAGATTTTGGAGTCAAAATCAGCCAGAAGATTTGCAAGAGCTACCAATGTATCCAGAAAAAGTCACAGTTTGGTGCGGTATATGGGCTGGTGGCATCATTGGAGCGTACTTCTACCGTGAGATGATATCAAACTTTTTTTTGCCCCAAATGCAAGAGCTTGACTTGCATGGCATGTGGTTTCAACAAGACGGTGCTACGTGCCACACAGCACGCGCAACAATGGACTTATTGAGAGACGAGCTCGGTGAACATTTTATTTCACGTCCGTGACTGGTCACTTTAATTTTTTTGTGGGTCTTTTTTTAAAGGTCATGTCTATACAGACAAGCCTGCTTCAATTGACGCATTGGAAGACAACATTGAAGCATTTTTTCGTGAGATACCGGCTGAAATGTTGGAAAGAGTATGCCAAAATTGTACTTAGCGGATGGACCATTTGAGGCACAGTCAAGGTCGACATTTGGATGAAATAATCTTCAAACATTAAATTATATGGACCGTACTATCGATTCAAATAAAGATTTCATGAATTTTTCTGAATGTTATGTGTTTTTTTCAACTTTCCTATAGCTTTTTAAAAATCACCTTTTAAAAATTTAAACATATTCACTCTTCTCCAACACCTGTTTCCTCTCGTCAATCTCTTCTCAAAGAATACATCTAAAGTTCTGTGCTCTGTCACTTACGTTGTGATACAGCTTGAAATACCCCAATTATATCCATGCTACTTTCTACGCTTCTGAGCTGAGAGGCTCTTGTAGAACCATGCTAGTCTATTTCCATGGGGTGGCATTTCTCCACCTGAATATTACAGGTACTTAAACCGAAATATTTTAGTTTTTGGCTAAAAAAATTTATAACAGTTTCCCTGTTTACCAGTTCATGAACTGTCTCACTTCAACAGCACCTACATCTAACCATAAGCTTAGCCAGATAATTTTTTTTGGAGAGAACCTCAGCCCTATAACGAACATATTAAAAAATCCGTAAGAAGGAAACAATTGTGAAGAAGCTAAATTTTTCCCACACCGATGAATCTCAGGTATTAAAGCAAATTTGCTTAGTATTAGAAAATTTAAAAGCACCAATTTAGAGTATAATTTTGTTTGAATTGAGGGATTTTTTTGAAGAAAAATTGGTTGTTTAAATGTATTTAAATCGATTAATTAATGGCTAAAACAGTGGCAACTTTAAAGTTTTTAACTTTCTCTTCTTTCTTTTATAAATAATAAAAAACTTCAAAAGAAACTAAAACTCACAAATAAATAGAAATAAAAGAAGTCAAATGCAAAATTAAAGATTAAAACTAAAAAAATAAAAGTTTCACTTAAACGGTAGGATTCAAGAAAAAAAATAAACTTATCAAATATTCTTAAATACATTAAGAAATTAAATTTTTAACCAAAATCCTAAGAGTGTTTAAACAAAAAATTAAAAAAAAAAATTATATTGCCATCGAAAACCGAATATGAAAAATTTAAATAAAATGAAAAATGTTATTTAAAATTATAACAAAATAAAATTTTTGCTACCACAGTAAATGGTAAATACTAATCTGCGAAAATGTGTTATAACACTAACATATATTTCTCATGCTATTAAATTCATCGACTCTTCATATAATTTGTATTTGTATTTGCACAACATTGCTATTGCTATTTAAACACTGTTTGACCTTAATTGTTTAAAAATGTTTATTTGTTGTTTGGTCTGTTTAAAGACGTTAAAAGAAAGAAATTCGCATGAACCAACAAGTTCATAGAAATATCAACATCTTTCTAAAGATATGCATGAAAAGTTGCTACAATATTTACGCAGTTATTGATAAAAAATACAATAAATACATTCAACCTGTAGTATTTGGCAAATAGATGAAAACGGAATTTTAAATTGACCTGTAATGAGAAGGCATTCTGAAAAGTATTAAAAAAATAACAATGGCTCTGCTCTCAAGTATATTTTTTAATTATTTGGAAGTAATTTAAAATTTTTATTTATTTTTTTCTGTGGAGTTAAAGTTAACTATTAAAGGGTGTCCGAAGATTAACGGTATTTTATTTATTAATTCAAATACACGTTTTTTCTTTTATTACTATGATTTTAATGGGTCATAAAGCAGAAGTGGGCATTTGCCTTGTCGAAATATTCCAAGATAATTTTTATAAACATTTGTTTGTCTATTCTATACATTATACAGTTCTACAAAAATATATCAAAGAATAATAGTTTACGCAACGCAGCATGTCAATATTGATCACCGAAACGAGAGCATTTGTTTTGCCATCTGTCGGGGTGCCAAGTATATGTGACAATATATTTTTATTTTACATAACATTTAAAGAAGCATTTTCCAATGATGCCTCAAGCCTGCAGTTTTCCGAATCTCACAGCCGGTATATTATCAGTCCGTGCGAGTTTTTTTCTTTTTTCACTTTTCTTCTATTAGAAGTTTGTTTCCTTTTCATTGACTGCTGAAAGTGAAAATAATTTGGGGAAAAAACACGTTATTATAAAATATGAAATTAAAATTGTTGCAAAAAAGCAAAACAGCTCGATTTAAATTATGGTGATGCCACCTTTTTTATTTTTTCCACGGAATTGATAATTGGAAGAATCTTTTCTCAAGAAACATTTTGAGAATATTCGTGAAATGGTTGCATGTGAATAAAAAAGGCATCAACATGAAAAGGGTTTTTATCTCTTAAAATATTTTTTTCTTTTTCGAAAAATCATCAAATAATTGTTAAAAAAATATTTTATGAAATCTTCTCACTGCACTTAGTCGTTGGGCTTTTTGCACGTCTGGTTGCCAAACCTGTTATATTTTTATTTTTTTATATTTTGCTTGACAATGTAATCATTTTGTTTTTGATGAAATCTATTAGTTTTCAGTACTTTTATATTTTAAACTTTTATTTGAAATTATAAAATAATCAAGAAAAATTAATTTTAAAAATATTATCTCTAAACGAAATTTTCAGACTGCACTCGTATTTTATTTTTTTTTTATTTATTTTTTTTATTTATTTTTTTTTTTATTTGAAATTACTCCTCGCTATTTTTATTTATTTGTTTTAACAATTGTGGGCAAGTTAGAGAATAAAGATTAAAAATATAAATAAAAATGATGAAATGCTTTTAAGATGGCAAACAAAGATAAGACAATAAAAAATCTTGTATCCAAACTTTGAACTTCATCTAACAGTTTCAATACAAACAAATTTAGAAAGTAGATTACGACTTAACTAATAAAGTTTTAAAAATTTTAAATTCCATATCTTTATTAAGATCTTTTAAATAAAACTCCTTGTTTGCAGATTAAAGCAAGTTTTATTTTTTTTCTGATCTAAATCACCTTAATTATCTTATCGTTTGATATGGAACATTACAACAACATTTTGATAAGATGACAAGTTAACAAACAGATAGATCAATGAGTTGATATAATCACAGCAACAATAACAACAACAAAACACCATAAAAAATTTGTAAATTAAGAAAACTAAAGCAGCTTATTTGTATCTGGTCATGTGTATGAAAAATAATATCACAAATATTTTTAGCTAAACGTTCGTACAAATAACAAACACCAATAAAAATTTTACTACAAAAAAGTGATAATAGTTAGCAATTTACTATTTTAGTATTCTATACGAACACTAAAGACATAAATTATCACATCGTAAATTAAATAAAAACTAAAAGCATAAATGCTTAAATGCTTAAATAAACATGTATGAATATATGTTTGTAAATATGTATGCTTGTACATACGTATGGATGTATTTATGTATGGAAGTTTACATTATACCTCCTTCTTAGCGGGCTTCTCCCGTCTATAGAGTTTTTATATTTGCTTTTAAATTGGCATGTAAACGTTATTCATTGACTGCAAACTACTTGTACAACAACATCAAAACACTGAATTCAAACATAAAAGCTGAATCAGAAGTAAGATATTAAAATATTGCATATGCAAATCAGCGAGCCTTTCTAATAGATTAAGACATTAGCTGACTGTTTGGTATTAAATAAAATATTTTTAGAAAATTTCACCTTTATGAGAATTACAAAAAAAATTGACTTAAATTTAATAAAAATGGGTGAGTAATTTATATAAAAGAAACTTTTTCAAAGTACAAGAACAATTTTATGGTTAGGTACTTTTCATAAAAGGTACCTTGTATGTGTTAGTACTTAATATAAAAGAAAATGAGCTTGATGGAAAGATAGCTTGAAAAAGGTGTTAGTTAGATAGTTAGAAGTGGCAGGCTCTCACGACGAAGCACACTTGAGCACAATCGAATGGCCCGTTGTGATACCACAATGAAGACGGCGCAACTCCCCTTACCCAGCCGAGAACCATGAAGATTCCCGAATGAACTTCGCTTTGTCCCCTATAGAGTGAGATGATAGCTCCGTAAGAGCTCCGAAGAAAGGAGAGCACAGAATTCTTAATCTTCTTCGAGCCAGGGATGGGCAATGGCACAGGAGGTGCAGTACGGTCTCTTCCTCATCCTCCGAGCCACAGCTGTGACAGAAATCATTAAAGGGCAGCCCGAGTCTTTCAGCATGCCTGCCGATTAGACCGTGATACTTATGGATTTCCTGTCCAGTCCGAGCAGCCGCCTGTTCCGCTTAAGGTCCAATGTAGTCCACAGTTGTCTGGAGATACAACAGGAACTTTCCTCTACCCATAATCTGCGAGCCAAATTGAGGTAGTGGTTCTTTACGACCATTTTCACCGTTGCCAGAGGAATTCCAACGTATGGTAGCTAGGAGACGTTAGGAAGCAATGTGCCCCGTTTGGCGAGATCATCGGCCTTACAGTTTCCCTGGATATCCCTGTGACCAGGGATACAAAACAGGTCAATCTGTGATCGCTCCGATAGTGTGTTTAGTGATGAGCGAGATTTCAGGAATAGCTTAGATGTACTGTATGCACCAGCAAGCGCTCTGATTGCCGCCTGACTGTCCGAAAAAAGGTGTTAAAAAATTATTTTTGTATGGTACTTTTCGTATAAGGTACCTTATGTAAAAGGCACTTTTTGTAAAAATATATTTTTATTAAAGCCGTTTTAAGATTTCTTTTGTAAAAGCGCTTATTGCAAAACACCTATTTTTATAAAACATTGTATAAGAAGTACTTTTTGCAAAAAATTTTTTTTTTAAAGAACTTTTTTTGTGTAAACAATTTTATTATTAATTTTTTCTAACGATTCTCCTAAAATGAATTATATTTTTAGGATTAATTTTCAAAGAAGGTTTTTTTATAAAAAGTACTTTTTGTTAAATGTACTTTACATCAAAAGTCCCCCTTAGAGGATAGTTTTTGTACATTAATTTTTGAAAGAATGCTTAGTATATAGATACTATTAATTATACTAAAAAACATTTAAATCTCTCTTCCAAATGGAAAATTTTTAATTGATATTTTTTATCAAGTCACTTCCTAAAAAAAGGACTTTTTAAACAGGCCTTTTATATACAAAAGCTATTTCTGTAAAAATATTTTTTGTAATTATTTACCGCTTGGAAAATTAAAAAAAGGAAATTTGTTATTAAAAAAAATTTTTATACAAAAAAGTACTTTCTATGGAAAAAGTACTTTCTATGAAAAAGTACTTTCTATGAAAAAAGTACTTTCTATGAAAGGTACTTTTTAAATATTGCTTACACTGTTTTAGTAAAGCATTCTATAGTTTATACCTTTTAAAAAAATACTTTTTGAAATGGATACTATTTTATAAAAGTTATTTTTGTTTAATTTTGCTTTAAAGTTTTTTTTTACAAAAATTTGAATTGTACCGTAGGACTTTTTTTAACCTAAAGTTAAAAACCATTAGAAAAAATTTTAGGAAACAGAGTTTAAAAGTAAGGATACTTTATGAAAAACACATTTAAAAAAAGGCACATCTTACAAGAACTTGTTTTTAAGTACTTTTAGCAAAAGGTACTTTTTTGTAAGAGATACTTTAATCACTATAATGTTGAAAGTTTTAAAAAAAAATATTTTTACGTTTAAAAACTCATTTTTATTAAAAGATTTAAATACAAGTTACTTTTTGTAAAAAATACTGCTGTTATATTATCAAACGCCTAAAGTAAATTTGAAAAGGTACTTTTGTATAAAAGAAACATCTTACAAAATAATACTACGAAAAGTACTTTTTATAAAATAATTTTTATACTTTTTTTAAGTATTTACAAAAAAATAATTAAATTTATTAAGTAAAAAATTTTCAGCACAACTGAAAAAAAAAATTGTTGTTTCCGTTGAAGACAACAAATTTTCATTCAATATTTTTATATTCTATCGGCCGGGTTTAATAAGTTCCATATGCATTTTTTATTACTCCAGATGAGAAACTGTTATTTGTTTAATAAATTATTGGTTTTACTTTGTTGTTCGCAAGTATATTTTTATGTTCTTAAGTACCAAACGAGCTTGTTAAAAGCATCGATGAGTGACCAAATGAAGTGTATAATGGTTGGTATGAGTGTGTGGCCTAAAAGTAGCCAGATGTTATAATAAGGTTAATATTTTAAAAGAAAATAAACAAACGAAATGTTGGCAAAATATTGTTGACTAATTAAAAATAAATTAAAAAGCCTGCCTTACTTAATCACAAAATACACCTAAACTGGGAAAAAATAGATTGATTTTTTAACAATAACAATTGATTGCAGAATATGATTATTTATTTATGATTTTAAGCTTAAAAAACACGTCAAAAACTTAAAAATCGCTAAAGTTAAAAAAAATTAAAAAATCGCTAAACTAAAAGAAAATCCTTAATTTGAACGATAATCAAAATAGCCAAATATTAGTCGCAACTAATGTGAAAATATCTAACTTTCAGAAGCTAAACTCGAGTAAAAAACGCCTATTTAAAATGAAGTCAAAAATTTTGAAATAAATAAATAAATGTTTCAATCTACACAAAATAAAATCCAGGAAATATTATTCTAAAAAAGAAACGTATCCTACTCGACAAGAAAGAAAGAGAGAAAACGTTTAAATTTCATTTAGAGCCAATTTACACTATGAAAATTTTCATGAAACTAGCATGATATTTTTGTTTAGTGGTGAAGCAAGAGGGATAAGCTTAATGTATGTTTAACATTTGAGGGGATGTTATTGTTGCTTATGATTTGTTTAAAATACTGCATATCGCTGCAACTTAAAGAAAATTAAAAAAAAACTTGCATCAAAAAATTGCATGGTATAAATCTGGACTTATTTAGAATAGCAATCAGGATTTGAAACGAAATTAGTTTTCAAGATAAAAGAAATTATTGCTTAAGGTTCTCTCAGACTAAATGTTGTTTACATATGACTTCTTAGATTTTTCATACTAAAATGCACATGTTTGTATTATGTAAACGGTTTAAAACATTCCGTGTATTAAATTTTCATTTAGAGCATGTTTTATTTTTATATGACAAAACATCTGACTTTCAGTGGCGCCACTTTTTCTTTTTTTAACTTTTTCCCTTTTGAAGTGTCCAAAAAGTCCAAAATGCATTAACATCGATAAAAATTTTTATAAAAAATTATTTAAACCAGGCATCTAAGAATAAGCACATGCATCGCAAAAAATCAAAAAATAGTATTTATTTGTGATTAAGGCGATTTTTTCCGATTTTGTAAGAAATTCTGAAAACAGCTTTTTTAACAACAACAACTTTCGCAAGTGAGCCTGAGTATCGCAAAAATACACCAAATTATAAAGAGAAATAATTATGAAAAATAATAATTAAATTAATGAAACGTCTTAAATAAGCCAGCGATTAATTTTGTGATTTTATCTGGCAACTATGTATTTTTATTGTAGCAAGTGCTTTTTATTTATGTTTTTATATATTTTTTTTATCACTGGTGCTAAAAAGGGAGGAAATTTTTTACGTTCGCTTATTAAACTTGCAAATTGTTTTAAATGTTTAGACCGGTTTATATTTATTTTCATTTTTTAATATCATTTTCATTCAATTCATTTTATTATACTCGTTTTACAAACAAATGGTATTTTGTATGCAATTTGCTATATCAATGCCTTTTTAATGTAAAGATGATGATGTTGTTTACGATGATGATTTTTAATTTTTGAAGTGTGACATAAATGTTTTAATTGCAAAAGGAAACGGCTTATTGCACTTGTATTTTTTTGTTGTTGTTGTGTTTATTGACTTAAAATTGTTTAGTTTTTCGGGGAAATAATATGGAGTTATAATTTTCTTATCGATCAAGACTAGGGATTATATAGGTGAGACTCCGAGTTCCGGGGGTTTTAAAAATAAATTCATTCTAAATTTTTTCAGGATTTTGGTTTTTTTTTACGAATATAGGAAAGTTTGTATACCAATTTCATATTTTTTAATATTTTTATTAATACTTTAATTACATAAACAATATAATTCTTAAAAAAAAAACGATTTCAAAATAGACCAACACTAAAGCACAAACTGGTGGGATATCTTTTCCAATTTTATTTGTGTTGTAGCAGACTTAGCAAATCAACTCTTCAAAAGTGCGGCCATATATACCAAATCAACTATTGTGGCGCTCTTTAATTTATAATTTTAATTTTTTATGTTGCTTGTTATAACGGTCAAGGTAGATGAGTCCAATATATAGTTCAATTATCAAGCCCTTGTCTATAACAGTTAAAACGTTGGACCTTTTTATTTTTATACCCTTCACCACAAAAAGTGGCAAAAGAGTATCTAAGAGTATCTAAGTTTGTCATTCCATTTTTAATTTCTACGATATCCACTTGCAACCCCATAAAGTTATATTCTGACTTCTTATACGTAGCGAAGTCGATTGAGTGATGTCCATCAGTCCGTCCGAGTTAATGTTGAAATCAACTTTGCCAAGGCACTAGATGAGCTAGAGATAATTTAAATACAACAACCGATCACATATAGTTTCGAAAATTTTGATATTAAAATTAGACAAGATCGGTCCATGTCCTTCAACGCAGTGGGCAAAACCAAAACCCTGCCTCTTATTTTTTCATCTCATTTGGAACAATAAAATAGTCCAATCGAAAAAATAAGCATGTGAGGCGATAGAGAATTAAAAAATAAGAAAAAAAACATGTAGGAAAAAAATTGGCGCTGGCCCATATTTTTCGAGTTACGGGCCTCTGCAATTTTCAAAATTTTTTAAATATAATTATGGGTATCATTTTAAAGCTTTTGAAGAGATATTTAAGAAAATACAAAAATTTTGCAAAAATTCTTAACCCATTAAGAGCAAATGGCATTTTTATGTAAAATTTTTTATATATAAAAAAGGATATAACTAAGTTCGTCATTTCGTTTATAATTTCTACAATATCCATTTCTAACCCCTTATTTTCCGAGTTACGGGCCTCTGAAATTTTCGAAATTTTTAAAATATCAATATAGATATCATTCAGCTTACTAACAGCCTTGCCTTTCAATAGATTCTTTAATGAAGGAGAGTGCATAGCAGAGGCCAAGGTGATACATAAGCAACTCAACTTCACCAAAAATATATTTATTGTGCAATATCAAAGATTACAAAAAAAATTAAAATTAAGCGATTAAAATTTTACCAAAAATTTTTTTTCGCGTAAATTTCACCAACATAGTCTTTCGATGATTTTTACCGCAAAAAAAAAAAAATAAAAAAAAAAAATATATATATATATATATATATATATATATATATATATATATATATATATATATATATATATATACATAAGTACATGCGGTTATAAATATATGGTAAAGGGTATATAAGATTTGGCATAGCCGAATATAGCACTCTTACTTAATAGATCTATTTTTGTATTACGTTTTGCTATTGGTAGCTATAAACATACGCAGTTTCTTATTTTTTAATTTGAAAGTGGTGCCCTAGGACACCCTTGAATTTTTAAAATTCTGAACTGTTTTCAAAACCAAATCAATTTTCAAGCATAAAATTTTAAATAAAAAAAATTTATTCTGTTTAGAAATGACTAGTTCTGACGGCACAAACAGAAAGAAGCAACATTCGGTATCCGTAACCTCCTCCTTTTTTGAAGTCGTTTAAACATCACTCGAAATAGTTTATTAAAAAAGTTCCTCTTTTATCGGTGAGCCAAACTTTTTTCTTAGGGATAACAACACGACGATTTAAAGCAAATTACACAGTTTAATTTGGGTTATTTTCTCTAACTTAGTTTAAGTGATTTTTTATTTTTAAAAGTCTTCATTTTTGGCAGTTTTAAGGTTAATTACCTTTTTTACTTTAGGCAATTTTGTAAAGTTAAAATTAATTTAAAATAAAAATTTATTATTTTTTAAATCTAAACAGATTAATTTAAAGCAACTATTAGAACATCATTTTTAAGTTTTCTACTTCTACTTCAACAAAAAAAAAAAAAAAACTTATAAAAGGGACTTTAAGGGTATTTTCAAAAAAGTATGGTAAAGTTTTCATATTAAATCGAGTCATTGGCGGAACACAAAACCATAAATAATTTTTTAAAGTAATATTTTCACCCAATAATATGTCCACTAAAAACAAAAGATTTAGAAAAAAACAAAAAAAATCAAAAGCCGGAATTTTTGGGAAATTTTAAATTCCT
The DNA here is from genome assembly GCA_937654795.1 of Cistogaster globosa. Lineage (NCBI taxonomy): Eukaryota > Metazoa > Arthropoda > Insecta > Diptera > Tachinidae > Cistogaster > Cistogaster globosa. The sequence continues at coordinate 8,546,187 of OW569404.1, forward strand.
AATGCCGGGATTTTTAGAAATCAATCTTGCGTCAAATTAGTTAGCCCAATTAAGACGCAAAATATACTTTAAGCATATTTTTTAGTTTTTTATTTAAAAATGTCTTATATCTATTTTTTTACAAATACGAAAGTTTTTTTAAATTTTGAATAAAAAAAATTATATTACGACACCATTTATATACAAAATCGCTTAGTGGCTCATGACGATAACAAGCGGCAACCTTTAAAGCCATCTCTGCTATAAAACATATTTTTATGTTTTTTAACCAAAATAGTGTTCTAACTAATAACTTAATTATAATGGAAATAGGAGCACTATTTCAAATAAGAAATATTTGGTAAACAAGAAATAGCTTAAAGCACTTAATCAACATCAATTTTTCGAATATATTATAAATTTATAATTTCAAATAAATTAACAAAATTAACATAAGGTTTCAAAAAATAATAAATTGTTTATGATTTGATTTAATCACATAATGAAATAACGACATAAATAAATTAGGAAGGCCATGTGTATTAAAGTCTGTTATAGTTTTTAAATTATAATATTGTTTGATTATAATTTAGATATTTTTTTTCTTACTGCAAGACGCAAGCCAATGTAAAAATTAAATAAAATATAACCCACTCTTACAATAATCCCCTACCAAGAGGTCACAACATAAATATTTTTTTGTATAAAAATGTTTAATAAATTATTTATTATTGCACTGGTAAGTTTAAAAATTTAAATTAATAAATATTTTATTATTTTATATTATTAGTTTTAAAACTTAATTTTATTTTTATTTTAAATTTTAAAAATGTGTTTGTCGGTCAAAAATCCATACACAAACTGCTGATTTCTCTACATGCGAAAGAAGTATTCGTTGTATTGAGAACAAAATATAAAAAATTGTTTTTGTTTACAATAAAAATATACGAAAAAAATGTTCGTTCGCATGTAGGGAAACCGACAGAAAATGAATGCAACAGATCTAAATAGCCCCGCGTCAAAGCCTAGCAAACAGAAAATCCTAGTTTAAGGTAGTAGTGTTGGCTGTTACATTTTTTTTATTTTTATATCACTTACCACTGGTAGAACAATGATATGTCTAAGTTTGTAATTCCGTTTGTAATTTCTACAGTCTCCATTTCCGACGCCATAAAATATTCGATTGAGCCTTGTCCGTCTATATTCAGGTTGAAATCAGTTTTGCGGAGGCACTAGATAAGTCGGAGAAAATTTAAGTACGCCAATCGATTAGACATAATTTAGAAAATGTTGATATTGAAGACTAGCAAGATCGGTTAAAGTCCTTGGAAGCAGCTGGCAAAACACCACGCCTGTCTCAAGAATTTCCTTATTTAAAATCTTGTTTAGTGAAGTAACCTAAACCAAAAAGCAAATATAAAGATCGATAGGGAATATAAAAATAAGAAAAAAAAAACTTTTGGTGAAAAAATTTGCGCTCGCCCATATTTTTCTAGATATGGACCTCTCTCTCTGAACTTTTCATAGAAAGGTAAGACTGAGCAACATATTTTTAAAGATATCAATATGGGTATCATTTAAAAAGCTTTTGAAGAGATCTTTAAGAAAATCCAATTTAAAAAAAAAAATTTATTAACCCATTAATAGCCGGTGACATTTTTATGTAATTACTTTTTTCATATTTTTTTATTCTCTGAAACTTAAATATTTTTTTGATTGGAGTTACTTCACTAAACTAGATTTGCATACATGCAGCACTTTAACTTCTTTTTAATTGCTAATTTTTATTATTGAAAAGTGATGACAGTTGAGCTATTTTTAGGTCAGTCATTGTCACTGTTATTTATGTATTAAATCGTTTAAGTCAGGCGAAAGGCTCCTTAATTTAGGTTGTTCCGAGAATTTTATATGTTTTTCAAATGCGAGGGCTGCTATGTATATTTCTGGCCTGGCAACACTGAGTGCTGCCAAATGAAATTTGACATTTCCATTGGAAAGTTTGCCATTTTTAAGCATAATCGTACTCAAAACGCTTTGACGTACGACCAATATTTGTGTTGTTTACAGTGACTTGAAAAAATTAATGTAGAAAAAAATGGAATTAACTCGTGAACATTTTCGTGCCATCATTTTTCACAACTTTCGACGTGGATTATCACGATAAGAGTGCATTGATGAACTTAAATCTTTGTATGGCGATGAAGCACTATCGTATAGCACTGCGAAAAATTGGTATAATGAATTTAGTCGTGGCCGAAGCTCGCTCAAAGACGAATTCCGTGAAGGTCGTCCAAAAACGGCTGTTGTGCCAGAGAACATTGATGCCGTGCGTGAACTCATAATGCAAGATCGACATACGACAAACCGAGAGATAGGGACATCCTTAAACATTTCTTCCACTAGCATACATTTGATACTGCATGAACACCTGGCCGTAAAAAAGGTTTGTTCTCGTTGGGTTCCGCACAATTTGAAAGTCGCCCAAAAAAAAGCTCTTGTCGATTGATGCAAAGAAATGTTGCAAAAATACGATTGCGGTGCTTCAAAAGACGTTTATAAGATCGTCACAGGTGACGAATCATGGATCTATGCGTATGAGCCCGAAACGAAACAACAATCGACCGTGTGGGTCTTCAAAGACGAGCAAAATCCAACGAAAGTTGTTCGAGGAAGAAGCACTTCGAAGCAAACGGTCGCCTGTTTCTTCGGCAAAACTGGTAATGTGGCGACTGTTCCGCTTGAGCAACGCAGGACGGTCACTTCTGAGTGGTACACTACATCCGCCGTACAGCCCTGACTTGGCACCTAATGACTTCTTCTTCTTTCCGCACGTCAAGAAAAAAATGCGTGGTCAACGATTTTCGTCGCCAGAAGAAGCTGTTGAAGTTTTCAAAAACCATGTTTTAGACGTGTCTCAATCGGAGTGGAAAAAGTGCTTCGACAACTGGTTTGAGCGCATGCAAAAGTGTTTAAATCATGCTGGAGAATACTTTGAAAAACAATAAAACCATTTTTGATTATAAATATTCGCATTTTCACTATTAGGCCAGAAATATATAGAGCAGCCCTCGTATTTTGAAATTAACTAAATTTAATTTTATTATTAAATCTTAGTTTGAAATATAACAGTTAAGATTATCTTTATTAAATTGAATTTCTATCTATTGCAGGCCATTCATGCTAGTGGAATTATCACTGGACTTTCGGCCAACAGTGGAGCTGTCAGTTGTGGTGGTTTATTATGTCGTCCTATTACCGGTCTTTTTACTCGAGATCCTTTACCCGACGATGCTTATATACACGTAGCTACAATACCAGCCGGATCTTCAAATATTTCTATAACAGAGTTGAAAAATAGCATGAACTTGTTGGGTAAGTTAATCAGGCATTTCACAGAACTTAATTCCGATCGAAAGTGCTTTCAATTCCGTAAATTGGTTCTTCAGAAAACGAAACACGAAAAAAAATGTTCGGAATGAAACCAGTATTAAAATCCAAAATGGAATTGAATTTCTCCTAATTTTATATTTTGCGGTTTTTAAATTAACTTTTTTTTTTGTATTCTTATTGAGATTAGTCTGTTTGTTACTTTGATGTGACCAATGTTACCATTTTAAATTTAAAAAGTAAAGATTCACATAATCGACCGGAATTTGCAGAAGGTAATACAAATTCGATCGGAATTATTAATACGGAATTAAAACAATTCCGATCTGAATGTATGACATGCCTGAATAAATATCAAAAAATAAATTATTTAAAAGTTTATTTTTATACCAAACTTTGTAGTGCTAAGTACTGATGATAACAGTTATATTATCAATGGTGACAATTCTGTTTCGGAAAGTGGTGCTTATGAAGCGGCTGGAGCCACTTTCGATTATCATCGTTTAGATGGCTTGCAGCATCACGGAGAAGGTGTTACTGAATGGGTTACGTGTACAGGGCCTATAACAGATAATGTGGAATTGATGGTATGTATCAGAAGGGGGTAAGATGAAAGACAATCAAATGAAAATAATTTTTTTAATGTTGTCCTTTATTAATTAAAATCGCTTAAATATAAATTAAAAAATTCAACATTTCTTTTAAAATATTAGTAATCACTTAAATAAACATGTTAAAACTTAAACAAAAGCAGTAAAATAAAAAGTAAAATAGCTGCTTTTTCAGTATCTCGCTGATTGTTATAAAGTAAGTATGAATGCGCGCTGTGCCTCGCGTATAATTTAATTTTTAAGGAAATTATTACTTAAACTTCTGATATTTTAACAAATAAATTTAACTTATTTCGGCTTAGGTTAATTCTTATTTTAATTTCTAAATATTTTTAAGAAATAAAAATTCTTCACAAATGTAAGAGTGCTATATTCGGCTGTACCGAATCTTATGTACCCTTCAGCAAAAGAATTGTGCAAAAATGTGTGTTTTTGCAAAAGTGGATATTTTTGGAGCATTATCGTGCAGAAAGTGCCACTTTAAATTTCAAAATAAGCCTTGAAAGTGGGAAAAGGTCGTTAACAAAACGTTAAAGTAGCTTATACATGATATTAAAAACTGTAACTCGCTGGTGCCATAGTAGAATATTGCTCCCCATATTATCACACGCCCCACCCAGCTGTGCAAGCGGTCCAAATAATGCTCCCCCTTACGTAGATAATGAATATAATAATCATACACATCGGGACCTTCTAAACTTAATTTCATTTAATCTGAAAACACTACTTTATGCCACTCAGTAGACCGAGTCATGTGCAAATTTTATTTTTAATCATTCATACTTGTTTTCTCACAACATAATAGATGCTGTTTTAAGGCCCAACTATATGTGCATAAGCTAGCTTGAGCTTATGTCAAAAACCCAACGAAAAGCCTGTCAAATGCTTAGGTAATTCTTTGAAGAATTTTATGTGGCTACAATGTACTTACATAAATTTAAAAACTAATTTGCCACAGTTGCACATTTACAGTCTACCCCAAATACGGGCGTTAGGCACGACGTAATTTAGCGTCTAGTTTTTACGCTGTAATAAGTAACTTAAATAAGAGCGCCAACGTTGTGAAACGAACAGTATTATTTACTTATCTTATTTGCTAAAAACCACAAAATTAAAATAATTAAAAGAGATAAAATCGCGAAATTGACCTTAAAGTAGCTGTAATGTCATTACTGTTGAAAATACTTTTGTATATACCACAAAAAAAAAATAACAACATTTCTTTTGCAGCCAACTTCACTTTTTACGCGCAGTCAAAATTGGATTTTACAATTGTCCAACGTTAGCGTCGCGCTATTTGGGTTGGTCTCATACATTTTGTATGGGCATGAGAATTTTTGACAGTTAAATAACGTCTTACGCTCGTATCTATGGTGGACTGTTATGTTTAAATCGTACTTTCCTTAAAATATATATTTTTTTAAATAAATAAAATTTGTAAAGAAAAAGGCATCGAAATAATATATTATATATATTTAATAACATTGATCTAAATAAATGTATTTTCTTTTACTAGTTTTCAATAAAATTCGATAAAAATGGCGTGTTTTTTTTTTTTTTTGGTTTATGTATTTTTGGCCAAAAGTACCAAAAGATGCAACGGTGTGCATGATTTAATTCGAAAGCAATTAAAAAATAAATTTTATAGCGAATTGTTATAATAAAACGCGTCCTTTTTATATAAACATTTTTTTCTACATTTTCTATTATATTAAAAAAAAATTATTTTTCTCTGTTGCTTCCCATTGCAATTTTTCCTTTATCAAGTTATGTATGTATACACCAAGCGCAATCAGCTGTTTCTGTACGGAATGTGCGATAAAGGCCGGGGCACATAGAATCCGTCATACGTTAAACTTTGACAAATTCAACTAAAGTCAAAGTAAAGATGGATTAGGTTGGCACAATGAATACTTTGCTGACGGATGCTAAACCAAAGTTTGCTCTCTATTTTTATTCACTTTTAAATTTAATTTGTATTTTATTCACCTTTTAATTCAACTAAATTTGAATTTTATTGTTTGCCACCTAAATTGTTTTAATAAAATCACAAAACACAATTGAAACACAGAAAGAGTTAAAAGAAAACAGAGAAGAAGAAGCAGTTGATAGTTGTCAAAGTATTAAAAAGTTAAAAGTTGACCAACTTTCGTACTTTGCGTTGACGGACACGTATTAATTGTGACAACGCTCATAAGAAAACATGTATTTTAACTTACTTGTCAGTTGAATTTGTCAAAGTTTAACGTATGACGGATTCTATGTGCCCCGGCCTTAAGTTTCGTACATTGCATAAGCAAATGACATTTGACGAAACTTGACGAAAAGTTATCTCAAGTACATTATAGTTTACCACATTTGATTAACATGTATTTGCACAGTTGAATAAGTTGCCATAAGCTAGTATATGCATATTATAGTTGGGCCTTTAGTATCATATCAACTGTTGATGAGTTAGGTATGAATGTATATGCGCTGTGTCTTGCGTGTTTTGCATTTCGTGACTATACAAAATTGCAAAAAATGTACAAGACGTGTTGTAGAAAAGACAACAAAGAAATGCTTTGAGTTGTGTGTGTGAATTTCGTTCAACCAAAATAATATTGATTAGTTCGTTAAATAAATGACATTTACAATATACGCAACTCAAAGTAGATGGATGTGAAGACTGCAGATGATGGATTTGGCGGTCCTGAAAATGCGGCATTACATTCTGCCAGCGTCTAATTTTTCTTGTTTTCTTTGAAAAACGTACGCGTTCAATTGAAAAGTAATTTTTCTTAATAAAAGTTAAATTAAAAAATGAAACAACGCCAAAAAATTAAATTTTAATTGATTTATGAAGATCACTGGTTTAACCCCTGGCTGGGAAAAAAATCATTTAAATTTAGTTTAATTATAAATCAATTAAAATTTTACTTTTTCGGCCTTGGGGCGGGGCGCTAACTTGATGACGCACAGTGTATATATGAGAGAGTGGTTAACTAAGCTGAGATAATATTAAATAAGAAAATGAAGAAGAAGAAGAAACAAAAATCAGGAAAAAATTATTTCTCAAAAATCGCCAGAATGTCAAAAAATGGCTCTAAAAAAACGCCTTTAACTCAAAAGGAACTTAATATATTTTTTTTAAATCTTAAACCATTAAAATGAGTAACTATTTCACATTTTGTATTTTTTTCCAGATTTACAGCAAAACTGTTAATCCTGGCATTAAATATGAATATCTACTTCCCATAACTTCTGACTCGGAGGAAAACGAAGTCTCGTTAGAAAGTGATGGTTTTCTTAAATCAGGCGGCGAAGACACATCCACTAGTGCCAGTCATAGTTCAAAACGTAGACGTTTCAATTGGAAAGTTGTAGGATTTACCACCTGTTCAAAGTCATGTGGTGGCGGTACTCAAAGTCCCATCATAAGATGTGTGCGAGAGAATCCTTTGCGTTACTACTCCCAGCGTAGGTGTATGCAGGGAGAAAAGCCTGTCATAAATGAAAATCTTCTAAGATGTAATACTCAACCGTGTCCGGCTTATTGGCGTTTAGATGATTGGGCTGAATGCCGTTGTCATCATGGTGAAGGCTTTAAGGAACGTGAATTGAGTTGTGTACAAGAATTGGCCTCTGGCATTGTAATACATGTAGATAATTCTGCTTGTATGGAGGAGAAACCAATCGTTAAGAAACCCTGTGATTGTCCCAAAAATCGTAGACGTTCGCATCAGCGTTATCGTTTGCACGGTTTAAGCTCTAATGGAACACATTCGATAGTTAGAAGAAATGAAAGGGCTGGCACTTGGTTAATGTCCGACTGGAATCAATATTGTTCGTCGGAATGCGGTACTGGTGTGGAATACAGAACTATCTATTGTGATCGTTCTAAGCCCAATATAGAACGATGTGATTTTCGTTTTACACCTGAAATCACGAGATACTGTGAACGTTCAAATGCCTGTGAGACGGGGGAATGGTATTCAGGATCTTGGTCTCCTTGTAATGGAAATTGTTTCAATTTGACTAGAACCCGGCAGGTGTTGTGTATACAAAGTCAATTAATTGTAGATGACGAGGATTGCAGACCAGAGCTAAAGCCTGCAAGTATAGAGAAATGCTCTCATGAAGAGGTTGAGTATTGTGGACCTCGATGGCATTATTCTGAATGGTCAGAGGTGGGTTTTAATGAAAATGAAAAAAATATTTTATGCAACTGTGTTATTTGTAAAATTATTTAGTGCACCAAAACTTGTGGCACGGGAACCCAAAGACGTTCTGTCAAATGTTTGGATTATGATGTTCATGAAAATGCTTTAAGAGAGTCTAATAAATGCCGTTATTCTATAAGAGAACCCATTTATAGAAGTTGCAATACTCACAAATGTGAAGGTGAATTTAAAAATTAAATTTTATGGTCATATTGACTCTGTCTCTCTTTTTCTCTTGCTTCTTAGAAACTCCTTCTGAACGCCTACAAAATGATGGCGTCAGTAATTTGTGTTTGGATGAGATATCAAATTGTCAGTGGGCTGTAAAGGCAAAACTTTGCAGTTATGAGTATTATCAGCATAAATGTTGTTATTCTTGCAGCAAAGCACGATGAGAGAAGAATAATAGCAACGAGGACAATAAAGAGTAAAGCTTTGACGTGTAAGGCAGAGTATTTGTGAAGAAATTCATAGCAGATTTTATATTGTAATTTAATTTCTAATTTTAAGTTAATTTTTTATGATATTTTTTTTTTAATAATTTAAAGAACAAACAAATTAAAATAAAAAAATCGAATAGTTAAAAGAAATGTTTCGTATTAGAAAAAAAAAGAAAATTTAATTTTATGTTATTTAAAATTTTAAGGCCTATGAAAAAGCAAAGTTACTACTAATAAAACAAAAAGAAAATTTAAAATTAAATGACTAAAATATATTATTTTAATTGAAGCTTTATTTCTGCTTAGCTATAAGATTTAATTAAATTTAAAACTATTTTTATTCAAACTGTTCTCATTTAGATTTTGTAACCAATTAAATGAAACAATAAACGCATAGTATAAAAATAAATCATTTCGATTACACCCAAAACACTGAAACCCAAAAATAGGCCAGCTGTACCGCCAATATAAACTGAAAAAAATAATATAAAATAAAAACAAAATTTCAACGTATAAAAATCTTATACGAACCCATCAAATCGGTGTAAGTAAAAATCAGTTCCCTTTTAAAGCGTATAGTAGGCCATTCCTTCATTGAAAGAATGGTACCTTTGCCGCCAAAATATTCCTCGCTTTTAGTTAAATACTAAAAAAATTAAATAAGAGTTTTAAAAAAAATCTTTAAAATATATTTTCGAAATAAAAAATAATCAAAATAATAACTTACCGATACTTTTAAACTGATAACCGAATTCATGCAATTTTGCAAACAATAACAGGGTGCTATATCTTCAATTTTATTGTGAGACACTGTACGATACAATTTCAAAAAATAAGCTGGAATTATAAAAAATTATAAAAAATTTTTCCAAGGATATTTATGATGCGTTAAATTGCCTTCATTTTCTGGAAAACATTCTCTCAAAGTTCGATAGTCACAAACTGTTTTAACGTCACCAACTGCAAAGGAAAGTTTAAAAGAAATTGAAAGGCTTAAAGTCTAAAAAAATTTTTGATTTAAGAAATTTTAAATGATATTTTATTTTTTTTTATCTTTTATATCGCTGGGTTTATGATTTAAATCCAGTAAAACACATCATAAAGTAAATATATTCTGACTTTTTAAGCATAGTGAAGTCGATTGGCCGATGTCCGTCCATCTGTCAGTGTTAGTGTTTGCCTCGATAAATTTGATTTCAAAAATAATTTAAATACGCCAATTGATCAAACATAGTGCCGAAAAAGGTTCTATTGGAAATCAGCAAGATCGGCCCATGCCTTCGACGCAGCGGGCAAAACACCACGCCCACCTCTATTTTTTTTCAAATCATTTAGAACAATAAATAGCTCTAATCAAAAAAATGAACATTTGGGTCTATCGCCGAATTAAAAAATAAAAAAAAACATCAATTAAAAAAATTGGTGCTCGCCCATATTTTCCGAGTTACGGGCCTCTAAAATGTTCAAAATTTTTTAAATAACAATATGGGTATCAATTTAAAGCTTTTGAAGAGTTCTTTAAGGAAATTTTATAACTAAAAAAAAAATGCTTAACCCATTAAAAGCCGGTGGCATTTTTATGTAAATTTTTTTTTTAATTATTTGTCATCCAAACTAGATTTACTTAAAAGATGAAGGTTATATAAGATTCGGCATAGCCGAATATAGAACTCTTACTAGTTTTCACTTACCTGGACATTTTCGTTCACGTTATTTTTTTGCGACATTGACAATGAAATAATTCTTGCAAAAAAAGACAGACTTCAAAACAGACAAACTTTAAATACTTCTTCTTTCTGTTATTATACATTGATTATATCATATTTGAGAAAGATACATAAAATAACATCAACTATCGAAACACCCTATAATTTATCGTTTCAAATATTTATTTCTGTATAATTTTTAGGTGTTTCTACACATATAGCGGTTCAGTAAATAGGGTCATATAGTTCAAATTAAATCAATTATGGGCGCACCCTTGAGCGTCTAAATTTCAATTACATAGAGATATTTTTTATTTGAGCTGTCTGCCTATAACAGTTCAAAAGTACAGTCATATACACCAAATTAAATAGACTATTGGGTCACCTTTTAAATTATACTTTGAAATATTTATACTTGTTAAAATAACACTCATAGTAATCGACATTCTGTCCAATTTTTAAGCTTTTGGCTAAAACGGTTCAAAATATAGGTCTTTAGGACAATTTAAGTCACCTATAGGGACACCCTTTAAATTCATTTTTGTATTACTTTTCTCTATTAGAAGCTGTGGTGATATGCATCTTTTTAATTTCAATTTTGTGCCCTTTACGGTTCATAAAACGGTTCATTAAACACATGTATGTTTTATGGGGACAACACCCTTTAAATTTTAAAATTATAAACTGACGAGACCAATCTTTAAGCATTAAATTTGAAACTACAGAAGACATTTTCAAAATTGGTTCAAAAATGACTGAGCTGTGCGGGCAAAATTATAAAAAAACAACATTTAGAAAATTTATAATCTGCTTCTTTTCAACTCGTTCAGTAGCAGTTGTTTAAAAAAATTTTAAGTTTTTGTCACGAATATTATAAGTCTATCTAATTATTCTTTTTTAGCTTTGGTATCATTGTAATCATAAAAACCTCCATTCTGTGATAAAGTGCTCAACTCATAAGAACACGCTGAAAACATACGAAATTAAGCGTTTTGCTTGGCAGAGAAAGTCGATTAAAGATGCCAGGTCTTTTTTTAGAGACTTAAAAAAAATTCTTTACAAATTTTTGTATTAAATTTAAGTTGCTAAAATTTGTTTAATTTCCACTCTGTGTGCGGACTCTCCTTTTTTCAGCCAAAAAGCTGTTAAACATCTGAAAAACAAATTATATTAGATTCAGTTTTCTTCCGTTAAGAAGTGTATGACCGAAATAAATACATAAATATTTAGAACAATTTTATATTGAACGGCGTTGCCATTGTAGCATTTTTGGTATTAAATTAAAATAACATTTTTTAGTAGAATAAATTAAGTGGCTTGTGTTGATAGATGTTGGTTTAGTAAAATTTAAAATCTGTCTTATAAAATGTTTTGTAAGTAAATCTGTGCCAGAGATCAAGCAAAATTTGTATAAAAGATTTTTTTTTTAATAAGACAGTGGCTAGGCTTTTGTTACAAACATTTAACGTACACAATGAAAGGCAGAGACGCCTACAAAATTCTACAGTGACAAACTTATTTAAATATTAAACCAGCTTATTGCTTTTTCTTTTTGCCGATCTTTTTTTTACAACAAAACGTCCATTTTTTTCATAATAAAAAACAAATGCTCAATTAAATTATCTTTTTCAAAAAAGTCTTCTTATTAGAATTTTTGTTTTTTAGGAGTCACTTTATTTTTAAATATTTTTTTTTTATTCTTATTTTGACAAACAGTTTCTTTAAAACTTTATTTGTTTTTAAGGCAACTTTTACATATATGGTTTTTTTAGAAGAAAAATACTTGAAATTATTTTTTTCAAAACAGACACATAGGAGCGAACCTTTTTAAATAAGACAGCACCTTTGTTTTTTTACAAATATAATTTTTTTAACAAAAAAAAAAAACTTGTTAAAACAAAAGTTAACATTTTTTAGAAGGTCGCATAAGTTTAATGAAACTTAAATTTTCTTAAAAAAAAGTTAAGTATGAATGATTAAAAATAAAATTTGCATTTCGTGACTATACCGAAGGTGTAGTACAAAATTGCAACAAATGAATGTTGTAGAGAAGACAACAAAGAAATGCTTTGAGTTGTGTGTAAATTTCGTTCAACCAAATTAATATTGATTAGTTGGTTAAATGGATGATATTTACAATATACGCAACTCAAGGTGATGGATGCGAAGAATGCTGATGATGGATTTGGCTGTCCTGGAAATGCGGTATTACATTCTGCCAGCGTCCAATTTTTCTTGTTTTTTTTAAACGTCCGCGTACATTTGAAAAATAATTTTTCTTAATAAAAGTTAAATTAAAAAATGAACCAAAGCTGAAAAAGTAAATTTTAATTGATTAAAAAAAAGTTACCTTCATTAAACAAAGCCTTTTTTGCACAAATTTAAAAAGATTTATTTTTTCACTTTTTTAATAAAAAGAAGTCACCTTTGTAACATAAATTTTCCTTTTTTACCAAAAAACAAGTCATTACCTATTTTGACAAGGTCACTTTTTTCAATAAAAAGTCACCTTTCTTCAATAAATAAAACACCTTTTTTAACAAAAATGCACCTTTTCCAATAAACTCACTTTTTTAATAAGATGTGAAGTTTTTTTTAAGAGGTCGCCATTATATTTAAAAAAAATATATATATTTTTTTTTCGTAAAGCGGCTTGTTTTTTAGTTAGAACTCACATTTTGAAACTAAAACCTAAATTTTTATGCTCACGCAATATAAGAAAGTTTTTGTTTTTTACCAAAGTCACTTTAAAAAAAAAACGCAGGTTTAATTTATACTTACATCGATTTGGATAAAAATGCGGTATACATTTGCAGATTTTATACACCAGATTTATACGGCACTCCTGTGTGCACAAATTTTTCGTGTAGATCGGAAAATGTGTTAAATTCGATTCATGATTGAAACGACAATTCCGTTGACGAACATTTGAATCACTAAAATGTAAAGCAGTTAATAAAATTATGAATAAATTTTTAAATGAAAGTTTTTTTACGTTTCAAAGTTAGAAGCGGTTGTAATTTCTGTAATAGTCGGTTCATAATACAAATTTTCAGTCGTATAACCAAAATTATTATCAACCTTCATGACCTCAAAGGGACTGTGACCATAAAACTTTAAAGCAAAATCGTCACAAAAAATATATTAAACATACGTTTTTTATAATTTTTCTTTTTAACTTACATCCATGGCCGATTGAAAACCAATAAAATTAAAATCTATATATTTATCGGGATAGGAGCCCTGCTGAACTTGTCTTACTTCAGCATCCTCTTCATAAATATTTCTTTCTGGATATTCACCAAATATTAAATAACGTGATGAATATTCTTTGGGTAGAACACTGTTGGTCATATAACACAAACCGTATTCGGTTAATATCTGACGGGTGTGTATATTGGCTCCATTATCAGTTGTACGCACCCTTTGTTTTTCATTAGGATTCATTGTCTCATCTGACGTTAAATTGTATATCAGTTCCATGTATCTATCAGGTTCAATTTGTATTTTATCCAAAGTATTATCAACAGTTTTGTGCTGGGGAATATCCTGAAAGTTAAAGTACGTAGAATTGGCCAAATGTTCTAAAAAATTGAAAAATTCCTCCTTGTGTTCGCCACTTATATCGTTAATTCTGAAAACAAAACTATTTTTTCTTTCCATTTTTGTTTAATTTTATAACTCAACTTACTCGCAAAAATGTTCAAATTTTTGACGATTTAATCTCTCCATTGGACATATGGTAACGCTGGGCAGCGTGGTATTCCAATTAAAATAATTACGTTCAATGCCTACATAACTGTTCTTGTGCAAAAAACGTGTTATCGATTGCATGGCAATATAAAAGCACACATAATGACAAACAGCCATTAAAATCAACCAGAATATCCTTTCCAAAAGTGTTAAACCATCTTTAACTAAAAAAACATAACAATGGGCCACACAGGTTGTCAAATACAATTTAATATAATTCCAAATACTTAACAGAAAGTTTTTTATTTTACTCGTATACAAAGATAATTTTTTTGTTTTCTTATTTGGTTTATGTTTTGTTGATTTAGTGTTTAAATGGGTTGATACTGGAGGTGGTCGTGGTTTCACTTGAATATACATAATCTAATGCTTCTATTTAAACAGCTTGTTTTGTGTTTGCTAGTTAATGAACAACTATTTATTTTTTAATATTCAAAGGCCTAAACAAATAATTTTGTTTGTAAAATATATTAATTATTTTTTTGTTGTTACATGATTTGTACACTTAAAGTGCATTAAGTTTTATTATTTAACAAGTATTTAATATAGTTTGCACGCCATTAGGATCGTGAGGAAATTTAACCACTCCCTGTTTCATCAGAGATATGATAGAAATAGAGTTTTTTTACATTAAATGTAGCAAAAATTTTGTTCAAAAAATTTACATGTGGCAACATTTATCTATAGAAAAAAATTGCTAAAGCATCAGAAGCTTTTAGGAGTGACACAATTTTGCTACACATTTTTATAGAGACATTGACAAGCGATATCTCTTTTTATAGAGACAAATGCCAGTGGCAAAGCTTAGAATTAAGTAATTTGGAAGTGGCATCACTTTTATACGAGGGCTGCTATATATATTTCTGTCCTGGCAATACTGAGTGCTGCCAAGTGCAATCTGACATTTCCATTGGAAAGTTTGTCATTTTTAAGCATAATCGTACTCAAAACGTTTTGACGTACGACCATTATTTGTGTTGTTTACAGTGACTTGAAAAAATTAATATAGAAAAATGTGGAATTAACTCGTGAAAATTTTCGTGCCATCTTTTTTCACAACTTTCGACTTGGATTATCACGGCAAGAGTGCATTGATAAACTTAAATCTTTGTATGGCGATGAAGCACCATCATATAGCACTGTGGAAAATTGGTGTAATGAATTTAATCGTGGCCGAAGCTCGCTCAAAGACGAATTCCGTGAAGGTCGTCCAAAAATGGCTGTTGTGCCAGAGAACATTGATGCCGTGCGTGAACTCATAATGCAAGACCGACATGCAACATACCGAGAGATAGAGACATCTTTGGACATTTCTTCCACCAGCATACATTCGATACGGCATGAACACCTGGCCGTAAAAAAGGTTTGTGCTCGTTGGATCCCACACAATTTGAAAGTCGCTCAAAAAAAGGCTCGTGTCGATTGGTGCAAAGAAATGTTGCAAAAATACAATTGCGGTGCTTCAAAAGACGTTTATAAGATCGCCACAGGTGACGAATCATGGATCTATGCGTATGAGCCCTAAACGAAACAACAATCGACCGGTTGGGTCTTCAAAGACGAGCAAAATCCAACGAAAGTTGTTCGTGGAAGAAGCACTTCGAAGCAAATGGTCGCCTGTTTCTTCGGCAAAACCGGTCATGTGGCGACTGTTCCGCTTGAGCAACGTAGGACGGTCACTTCTGAGTGGTACACTACAATTTGTTTGCCTGAAGTCATCGGAAAAATTCGAAAAACCAACAAGAGAAGACGAATCATTGTTCACCATGACAATGCGAGCTCTCATACATCGGCTCAAACCAGAGCGTTTTTGACCGGCCAAAACGTCGAATTAATGGGTCATCCGCCGTACAGCCCTGACTTGGCACCTAATGACTTCTTCTTGTTTCCGCACGTCAAGAAAAAAATGCGTAATCAACGATTTTCGTCGCCAGAAGAAGCTGTTGAAGTGTTCAAAAACCATGTTTTAGAGGTGTCTCAATCGGAGTGGAAAAAGTGCTTCGATAACTGGTTTGAGTGCATGCAAAAGTGTATAAATCATGCTGGAGAATACTTTGAAAAACAATAAAACCATTTTTGATTATAAATATTCGCATTTCCACTATTAGGCCAGAAATATATAGAGCAGCCCTCGTATAAACACATTTGCAACTGGCAAGACTGCTCTACAAGCATATGTTTTACAAACAAATGTTATGTTATAGGGACTTTCGCAAAAGACATTCGCATGTTACTGCGACATTAACAAGTGACAACATAGAGATTTTTGCATGTATCAACACTTTTTTATAGGCACATTAGCAAGTGGCAACATTGCTCTACTATCTTAAAAAAAATCGAGGTATCACAAAAAAAAATTAATTTATTTGTTATAAAAAATCAAAATTTCAAAGAAATTAGTATTTCACTCAAAAATCAAAAAGTCGCCAAGACACTAAGAAATCAATAATTTACCATGTCACTCGAATCATTTGGCAAAATATAATGTTTTAAGCAATTCAGCTAGAAAAAAAAGGCTTTGCAAAATTTTATATACCCTCTACCATTTGCCTAAATCTAATCTCAATGACAGAGAATTAAAAATTAACAAAAAAAAAAAAAAAATAAAATAAAAAATACATACAAATGCCATCGGCTCTAATGGGTTAAGCATTTTAAAATTTTTTTAGTATTTCCTTAAAGATGTCTTCAAAAGCTTTAAAATGATACCCATATTGTTCTTTTAAAAATTTTAAAAATTTCAAAGGCTCGTAACTCGGAAAAATTTAAAGAAGCGTTAATTATTTCACTTGCCGTTTTTCTTTGATGTTTTTTTCTTATTTTTTAATTCTCTATCACACTATTTGTTTGTTTTTTTTTTTGGAGTTTCTTCATTGTTTCAAATGATATAGAAAAATTGGAGGCAGGCGTGGTGTTTTGCCTGCTGCGTCGAAGGACATAAACCGATTTTGCTGATTTCCAATAGCGCTTCTTTCGACACTATGTCTGATCGATTGGGGTATTTAAATTATTTTTGAAATCATGTTTACCGAGGCAAACACTGACACTGACGGACATCGCTCAAGACAGAATATGTTTTCTTTATAGAGTTGGAATTGAATATTGTCGAAATAACAAACGGAATGACGAAATGACGAAAATTATATCCTTTTTCCACTTTTTGTGGTGAAGGTATAAAAAGTGTAAAGACTGTTTTCAGAACATTATACACGATTCGTAATGATCGAAGTTTAACTTTTTCTTTTATGACTTAATCAGGTATGTGATAAAAATCGTTTTCGTCTCTGAAACTTTTTAAAATCGACAAAAAGTGTGATGTATTTACAAGCTCCGATTTACTGTAACGATTTCATATTCCATTTTGCTTCAATAATAAAATGTGACGCAATTCGATAGTTTCAGTTTAAATTTGTTTTTAAATCGTCTCAATTTACTTCATTGAAACGCGAAAAAATTAAGACATATTTAATAAAATTTAGTTGAAAAGTATAAATAATTAGTTCGTTACATATGTGTGTATTTATAAATAGGGGGAAGCAAAAGAAAAACTTTCAAGAAGATGCAATCATTCAGTTTATGGAAAGCCATCCTAATATTGCATGGGGGCGACAGAATAGAAAATTTATTGAGAGACTTGACCGCAGAGTCCAAAAGGATAAATTAAACAGTGGCAACAAAAGCCATGTTGGATAAATATTTCCAAAAATATAAAAATATTAATAAAATTTCATTTTAATTTTCAACAAATGTCAAATAAATGTAACTAATTAACGTGTAAACAGTTTAGAGTTGTATTTGATTATTCAACAGAGTTGTAATTATATGAGAATGAAACATTAGTGGAATATAAAATCGCTCGAAATCGATCATAAATTAGTCGATTTGAAAAGACGATTTACTTTTTAAATCGGTCGATTCCAATACATACCTGAATAAATTTATCAATTTCGGTTACACATTATAATTCTTAGCCGACTTAAGAAAAAGAAGGAGGTTATCAATTCGACTAAATGTTGTTTTTTTATATTTGTGCCTGCAGAACTAAGTTATTTCTGAACCGATTATTTTTTTTTGTAATTTGATAGATTATGCTTACAAATTGGTTCCGTTTTAAAAACATTTCATAATCTCAAAAATTAGAGGGTGTCCCCATACAACATACACGCTTTTTAAGTGTATTATGAAGCGTAAAGCCCACTTCTTTAAAATTTAAGAAAAATGCGTATTACTATAGCTCCCAATAGCAAAAAGTAATACAAAAATAAATCTTAAAATTAAAGGGTGTTCCCATAGGTAACGTAAATTAACTTATGTGCGCCTATCTTTTGAATCGTTATAGACAAATGCTTGATAATTGGACAGGATATCGATTACTATGATCGTTATAATAACAAATATAAACATTAAAAATTATAAGCTAAAGGGTGTCCCAATAGTTAATGTAATTTGATGTATGTGGTTATACTTTTGAACCGTTATAGAGATACAGCTGAATTTTACAAAGAATCTTTATTGCTAAGTCCGCTATAACAACAAGCATAAAATTAAAATTTAGATGTTAAAGGGTGTTCCCATATATGAAGTAAGTTGATTTATGTGTCTCTATCATTTGAACTGTTATATACAAACACTTGAAAATTAAATAGAATTTCCACTAATTCATTTGGCTTATTAAAAAGTATAAATATTTAAAATCATAAATTATAGGGTGTTACAATAGTTGCTGTTATTTGATGTATATGTCCAAACTGTTGAACAGTTGTAGACAGTTGATTGAAATTTGCACAAAACATTTATTGCTTAGTCCACTATAACAAGTAGCAAACTTGAAATTAGAAATTAAAGGGTGTCCCCATAATTGATATGATTTGACCTATATTGCCTTATCTTTGAAACCGTTACAGAAAATCTTTTGAAAATATGACAAAATGTATCAAGTAAATTAGCAAGTATAAATACGTAAAATGAGAAATTAAAGGGTGACCCAATGGTTGTTTTTTTATGAATATTGCCAATCTTTTGAACAGTTATAGACAAACACTTAGAATTTAAACAAATTATGTTTTACTACGTCAGCAGTAAGCAGTAGAAAAACTAAAGGGTGACCAAAGAACTGCTGAATTTTTTTTTTGTTTAATCTGCATTTATGTTTTGTTCTACGACATATAAAAAATCCTGACGCAATCTTTCTCGAATATATAATAATGTAATTAATGTATAATTACCATCCTAAAGAAATATGATTTTATGTTTTCTATTTTGAAGTTGGTTTGTGTTTGCAAGAATTACTTTTCGTCTTTTAACACTAAAAATTTTTGAAGTCTATTTTTGCGTTTTTTATGTTTTTTTTTTTTTTTTGCTTTTTTAGTGTTTTTAAAAACAAACAATAGTGAGTATAATTGTTTTTATTTTATACGTTTTGTAAATTTAAACGATTTTAGGTTTTTGTTAGTTTTAGCGATTTTTATACCTCATATTGTTTTAAGAGGTTTTTTGCTTTTTCTAACGTTTTTTATTTCTAGATTTGATATTCTTTTGACTATTCACGCAAAGTTTTTTTTTTTTCATAATACACACTTACGTTTATAAAACTTATTTCTGCATCAGTTTAAATATATTAAGGTTTATTGTTTAAATATTTTTTTTTTAGTCTAAGAAATTTGTAGATTTTTGTATTTTTTCTTATTTTTAGTTTTGTTTAATTTAATTTAAGCTGCTTTAAAATTCTAATTCCAATAACAACTTTTAATAATTTCGCTGGTGCCGACACTTAGAATCCAATTATGATCCAACATAAACATAATTGTTTAAAAAAACCCGCTACTAGTGTTCACTGATATGATGAAGACATTATGCCATTTAACAAAAATAAAACAAAAAATATTTAACTTGATTTGCCAGCAAAGAGCTTAATGCCTTTTCTTGAAACGTATTAAACTGACTTATAACTATTGAATTAAAAAAATAACTTGAACCAATAATTCTAATAAAAAATTCCACCTTCTTTAACCTAGAACTTAACTGTTTTATTTGTTTTTCCTCGAAAATACACAAAACTTATACAGACACACTGGTAATCATTGAATTTTAAATGTTTTAGTATTTAAACCCTCTTCCTTAAAATAATTTAATACATTTTTCTTTAAACTCAACAGCAAAGAACACATAAATTTTCTTTAAGTAAAAATGGCTTTTTGGGCTTCAGTCAGCCGTAAATCACCGCCTTTAAAAATCACACCGGTTTTGAATCCGAATCAAAGACGTTTTTTGCAAGATGAATTAATATATCGCGAACAATTGGAAATTTTGTCACGTAGTGATGCGGGCAATTTAACGGATTATTACGTGCGCAAACATGAGACTATAGATGATCCCGAACTGTTGGACAAACACGATTCATTTTATCATACAACTAAAAGTTTACTGGTTTTATTTCAAATAATGGGTGTTATGCCCATTCATCGTAATCCGCCAAAAGCAAATCTACCACGCACTGGCTTTTCTTGGACTTCGAAGCAGGTTTTGTGGGCCATTTTTATTTATTGCATACAAACCACAGTGGTCGTTTTAGTTTTAAGGGAGAGAGTCAATAAATTTGTTGTCAATTCGGATAAGAGATTTGATGAGGCCATTTATAATATTATTTTTATAAGTCTTTTATTTACCAATTTCCTGTTGCCCGTGGCCAGTTGGCGGCATGGTCCTCAAGTGGCGATTTTTAAAAACATGTGGACCAATTATCAGCTGAAGTTTTTAAAGGTGACTGGTACTCCCATAGTTTTTCCAAATTTATACTCCTTGACTTGGGGTCTGTGTATATTTTCCTGGTCCTTAAGTATTTTAATAAATTTATCCCAGTATCTTTTGCAACCGGATTTCGAATTGTGGTATACTTTTGCCTATTATCCCATTATTGCCATGCTAAATTGTTTTTGTAGTTTGTGGTAAGTTTCTAATTTTAATCTAACTTATTTTTAAGGTTATGTTGTTATTAAAATATTATATTTTCTATTTTAAAGGTACATTAACTGTAACGCCTTTGGTACTGCTAGCAAAGCTTTATTGAATTCTTTGGAGACAACTCTAAGGGGTAATAAGCCAGCTGAGAAGTTAACAGAATATCGTCATTTATGGGTGGATTTAAGTCACATGATGCAGCAGTTGGGTAAGTTAATTTTAAAACTTTTACTTAAATGTCAGCGTTTAAAATTATGGATGAGATCTTCCTAAAATCATGGAGCTAGGGCAAAGGTTAAAAGCAAAAAAATAAAAATAAAAAAAATTCTAATTTAGACATTTGTCATTGTCTTAATTGGTGTAATTTTCCTTTTGCTTTCTCACCACTGTGCACGCGGTTTTGCTCACCTTTGGCTAATAACCTTTACTTCACCCTTTTGCATGCATGACGAAAAGTCAGCAAACTATTACTCGAATATGCTGGAAATTCACACACAATGAGAGAAGCTAGCCTCAGTGTCACGATATTTTATTTCCTCAATAATCATCTGATATTTGCTTTTAGCCCTGTGCTCTTACCATCGCAGAAATCCAGCGCAAGAGATCCTATCAAAGATTTTTTAAACAGGTTAATGTAATCCATCCAAGATTCAGTTTCTTTTTTAGCTCAGGGTAAAGTTTCTAGGATATTTAGAGAAAGAGGCTCTACCCAATCCTATAACTTTTAAAATCGTCATTAAAAAAATCCACAATTATAAGATTTCGGTTTCTGATGTGCTTTGCTAGAATTAAAGTTTCTTAAATTCTTAACCTAAAACGCTCGTTTCAATTCTTTTACTTTTAAGCTCATCTTTTTGCTAATGTTAAGCTTTTAGGGCTTCCATTGTAGAAACTAAAACATTTTACATCTTCTAGGGCACATTTCTCCGTTGCACTCATATTAATCTTTTTTTATATAAAATAACCTGAAGGATTTACCTCTTCGCTTTTTATTAGTTATGTCTCGTTCCACCCACATAGAACTCCTTTTCATCGAAAATTAGCTGATAGCTTAAGTTTTCCCCCTTTTTCTGCAGCCTTGATGTTTATGATGTTTGCTTTCCGATTCGGAGTTATTATATTATCAACATTTCTTAAAACATGCTGTTCATCGTCAGGTGAAAGCAACTTTCCTAGAAACCTGTATCTGCCAGTATTTATCTCTTTTATATGTTTTTTATTTACTTTCCTCGATTTCTTATGCACGATATTCTCAATTGATTTATAAGATTTTTGAAATTTGTTTCCCTCAGAACGTAGAAACTTACATGACCGACCTTCCATTTCCTTTGTTAAACTTATAGGATGATGATTGGCGATGATAGACTGACTAAATTCTTAATCTATGAAACGTTTACAGTTACCGAAAGTCTAATGTTATTCCAGTTGTTGCGTTTTGAGGTGTCTTAGAAGGGTTCGGGAATTTTTTAGACTGTCACCTAAAATGAACATAATCTTTATGTTGATAGTGTCTTAAGGATACTTTTTTACCCTCTTGTAAAAGTAAGAAAGCATATGCGCTTTCAATAACTGTTTTATGGGGTCATCTCTAAAGGGATTTGAATTCGTAACACTAACTTTAGGGATTATGACAAAGAAGAAGATAAAAAGGGAAGAATACTTTTTATACTATGGCAACGAGAAATTAACAGTTCTAATCGTGCTAAACGTAAAGAAAGAGTTTTTGAATTTGAAGCAAATTTAATTGCAAAAAGTAAGAGTGCTATATTCGGCTATTCCAAATCTTATGTATCCTTCACCAGTTATCTAAGTCTGGTTTAGTGAAGTAAGTCCAGTCATAAGAACAAATAAAAAGGTGACAGAGAATTAAAAAATTAAAAAAAATTTACAAAAAAATTCCATCGGCTCTTAATTTTTATATTTCCTTAAAGGTCTCTTTAAAAGCTTTAAAATGATACCCATATTGATATTTTAAAAATTTTAAAAATTTCAGAGACCCGTAACTCGGAATTTATGGCGAGCGTAAAATTTTTCACTTAATGTTTTTTTCTTATATTTGAATTCTCTATCGCCCTAATATTTGCTTTTTTGATTGAAGTTACTTCGTTGTGTTAAATGATACGGAATAATTAGAGGTAGGTGTGGTGTTTTTCCCGCTGCGTCGTAGAGCATGGACCGATCTTGCTGATTTGCAATAGCACCTCTTTCGTCACTGTTTTGGATCGAACGGCATATTTGAATTTACCAAAAACAATAATAATTTTAAGAATTTAAAAAATCTTTAAAAAGAACTGAATAGCATTAATTTTTATTTCTCTACTTCTAGGTCGCGCCTATTCCAACATGTACGGCATGTATTGTTTGGTGGTCTTTTTCACAACCATTATTGCCACCTATGGCTCATTAAGTGAAATTATGGATCACGGTGCCACCTATAAGGAAGTTGGACTTTTTGTTATTGTTTTCTATTGCATGAGTCTCTTATACATTATTTGCAATGAGGCTCATTATGCCTCACAAAAGGTCGGCTTGGATTTTCAAACTCAATTGCTAAATATCAATTTGACAGCTGTAGATACGGCTACACAAAAGGAAGTGGAAATGTTTTTAGTGGCAACAGCTAAAAATCCACCCATAATGAATTTAGATGGTTATGCTAACATTAACAGAGAATTGATAACATCGGTAAGTGGGTAAAATTACAAATAACTAAGAAATTAAACTTATTAACCCTTAAAAAAGAAAAAGAGAAGTTGAGAGGAGATGAGATGAGATGAGATAAGAAGACGGGAAATTAATATTGAGATTTTAAGGTTTAAACCACAAGATCTCAAATATCAAATATTTTTCTGTAATGTACTGTAACCATTAATGGACTTATTTTATTCCTTTCTTTATGTGCTTAGGCTCCTGGCGGCTTTGACTTATCAAAAGACTACGTTTGCCAATTAAGGGAAAATACCTTGTCGCCACAAAATCTATTCAAAAGTTCTGTGTATATATCAAACGATAGTTACGAGGGCTGCTATATATATTTCTGGCCTAGCAACACTGAGTGATGCCAAGTGCAATCTGACATTTCTATTGGAAAGTTTGTCATTTTTAAGCATAATCGTACTCAAAACGTTTTGACGTACGACCATTATTTGTGTTGTTTACAGTGACTTGAAAAAATTAATATAGAAAAATGTGGAATTAACTCGTGAAAATTTTCGTGCCATCATTTTTCACAACTTTCGACGTGGATTATCACGACAAGAGTGTATTGATGAACTTTGATCTTTGTATGGCAATGAAGCACCATCTTATAGCACTGTGAAAAATTGGTATAATGAATTTAATCGTGGCCGAAGCTCGCTCAAAGACGAATTCCGTGAAGGTCGTCCAAAAACGGCTGTTGTGCCATAGAACATTGATGCCGTGCGTGAACTTATAATGCAAGATCAACATGCAACATACCGAGAGATAGAGACATCCTTGAACATTTCTTCCACCAGCATACATTCGATACTGCATGAACACCTGGCCGTAAAAAAGGTTTGTTCTCGTTGGATCCCGCACAATTTGAAAGTCGCTCAAAAAAAGGCACGTGTCGATTGGTGCAAAAAAATGTTGCAAAAATACGATTGCGGTGCTTCAAAAGAGTTTATAAGATCGGCACAGGTGACGAATCATGGATCTATGCGTATGAGCCCGAAACGAAACAACAATCGACCGTGTGGGTCTTCAAAGACGAGCAAAATCCAACGAAAGTTGTTCGTGGAAGAAGCACTTCGAAGCAAAGGGTCGCCTGTTTCTTCGGCAAAACTGGTCATGTGGCGACTGTTCCGCTTGAGCAACGTAAGACGGTCACTTTTGAGTGGTACACTACAATTTGTTTGCCTGAAGTCATCGGAGAAATTCGAAAAACCAACAAGAGAAGACGAATCATTGTTCACCATGACAATGCGAGCTCTCATACATCGGCTCAAACCAGAGCGTTTTTGACCGGCCAAAACGTCGAATTATTGGGTCATCCGCCGTACAGCCCTGACTTGGCACCTAATGACTTCTTCTTGTTTCCGCACATCAAGAAAAAAATGCGTGGTCAACGATTTTCGTGTTCAAAAACCATGTTTTAGAGGTGTCTCAATCTCAAAAGTGCTTCGACAACTGGTTTGAGCGCATGCAAATGTGTATAAATCATGCTGGAGAATACTTTGAAAAACAATAAAACCATTTTTGATTATAAATATTCGCATTTTCACTATTAGGCCAGAAATATATAGAGCAGCCCTCGTATGTAGGCCCCATTTATCGAAGTTTACCGTTTTCTGATAATTTTGCCATTGAAATCAGGACCTTACTATTGATTTGTAGGGTACCGATTACTTGTTACATTTTGAAAAAAAAACCAGCAATTTATTAAAAACTGACATAAAGTTTGAAGGAATTCAAAAACCAAATTCGAAGTGTAACTTAACAAAGTAAGAATACGCGGTATCTGACCGAAATCCATTCGAAAATTAGAAATCTCTTAACACAATATCGTTACCTTAGTATAGAAAGGCCTTAACCGTATTAAATAGCTTAGCAAATTAAATAACATAATGCGTTAATAAAAAGTTTCTAACTATAAAATTGTAATTTTTATCAAATTTTTACCTTTTCCTGTAAAGAAGGGCAAACGTTAGTTAGGGCCTTTCTATATTAAGGTAACGATATGTTTAATTAGAAACATTAAAGTTGTTAAATTTTTCGCTCTAAATAATTTTATTTTTTAACTCTTTTTAGAATATCTCCTTTATGGCCACATATCTCGTTGTGCTACTGCAATTTAAAATCACTGAACAACGTGGCATTCGTTCGCAGCAGGCATTGGCGGCTATGTAGGATTCGGCGCAGGGCCAATAAATGGCCCAAATATCAATAAAGACCTTCACATACTTGTTGAACTAAATGATATAATTTTTCAAACATTATTTTAAGTTCAGTATGTAAATTTCAAACTAATTAACAAAACTTATTTCTTATTCAAATTTTTTTGTTAAAAAAAATGCCATAAGGGCATCACCTTTTCTTTGAGTGTATGTACTTTACATAATATAACTAAGTTGTAAATAGTTTGCTTTGAGTACTGTATCAATGCTGTTAGTTTATTAGTACTGTAAAGGTGAAATTGTTATATTCTAGACACTTACGGTTTGTGGCGCTACTAATGCAAACTATAAGAAGTTACAGGTAGATGGCACTTGCAAAAATAACTTTGTGTTTTTAAGTGAAAAAGTACTGACACAGCATTCACTACAAAAGTGAAAATATGTAAATATTAAAATAAATCTACAAAGAGTGCTATATTCGGCTATGGCAATTCTTACATACCCTTCACCATCTATGCAAATCTAATTAAGTGAAGTAACTCCAATCAAAAAAACAAATATATAGATGACAGAGAATTAAGAAATTAAAAAAAGCATAAAATTGCCATCGGCAATCGGTTAAGCATTTTTAAAAAATTTTGGTTCTTCCTTAAAAATCTCTTCAAAAGCTTAAAAATGATACTTATATTGATGTTTAAAAAATTTGGAAAATTTCAGAGGCCCGTAACTCGAAAAATATGGGCGAGCGCCAATTTTTTCACTTGATGTTTTTTCTTATTTTTTAATTCTCCATCGCCCCATATATTTGCTTTTTTGATTAAAGCACCTCTTTCTACACTATGTCTGATCGGTTGGCATATTTAAATTTTTTCTAGCTGATCTAGTGTCTCGGCAAACCTGATTTCAACACTTATACGGACGGGCAAACGGACATCGCTCAATTGACTCCGCTATGCATAAGAACTCAAAATGGTTGGAAATGGATATTGTAGAAATTACAAACAAAATGACAAATTTAGATTTACATGCATGTTCGGACAATGGCAAATCGCCTAAAATTTGCGATGCGAGTTGAAATCGCATGAGAAGAGTTCTGTAGTTTGCAATCGCAAGAAATTTGGCGACTTCAAATCGCGAGCACATACTGAAGTGAAGTTATACATTTCTATTAAAAACAGCTGTTCTACTTGATGTTCGAAAATATATTGGTATTAGTGCGGTTAAACGTATTGCCGGTAATCAAACAAAATATGCAGTTATTTGAGTTTTGAATTTAAATATTTTGGGCGATTAAGGTGTTAAGGTACCTGAATAGATATATTTCAATTACTTTTAGGACGATCTGCTTTCCGAACGTGCATGTTATAACTAACAAAATAAACAAAAATACTTTTTAAGAACTGATTACTCACGACGTAAGTAATCTTTTTCTTTAAAGATGATAAACGCAACCAACATCACTAATAGAAATAACATTTGTGGCAAAAATATTTTTTTTAATTAATAAATATTCATTGGATTGAAATAGAGTTTGCTACTTTATCTCGAAGGAGGAACATCTGTGTGCGAGCATATTTTTCTTTTTAAAAAAAGTAAGGTTATAATTAAAGACGCAACGCGCACGTGTTTTTCAACTGGCATTTAATAGTGTCCACTGTTCTAAAATATAAATAAATAATTTTCTATACAAATATCCTGTTCAGGATCCCTCACTTCCTATACGAAGGTATAGGTCGATGTGCAGTTCCTGGAGAGAAGTTACATATATCTAAAAAGTTGTGGGATACCCTGGTGCTGTGGTTTTGTACCCCTGACATTAAAAAATTCAGATTAAAAAAAATTGGATTGAAATATCCATTAGATTGAAATAATCTCTAAGCGTCCGTCATTCTTTTTTTAATTAAATGTTTTTTAAAGAAATTACACTAAGCAGGAAGGAAAAAATAATATATAAAAATTTAATAATAAATAAA
The DNA here is from genome assembly GCA_937654795.1 of Cistogaster globosa. Taxonomy (NCBI): domain Eukaryota; kingdom Metazoa; phylum Arthropoda; class Insecta; order Diptera; family Tachinidae; genus Cistogaster; species Cistogaster globosa. The sequence goes on from OW569404.1 coordinate 8,574,054, forward strand.
AAATTATATATTTTAATTGCAGGATAATTTAACGAGCACATGTCCCAAATAAATCAAGAAAAATAAAGAATTTATGGTGGAGGTGCTAATGGTTTTTATGAGTCTTAAAATGCTATTATAATCGCCCAAACAGTTTTTATGGATTTAAAATTTTTAATGTAGTTTTTATTAGAACAGACAACACAAATATTGTATTTGTATGATTTATAGTTTTTTTATATAAACTTTTATAACATTATCATATTAAAAATATATGTAATTTTTAAGAAATTTGCTTTTATACCACAGCATTGTTAATGATCCTTTGCTGCAAAAGTAGCATAACTCAAAATTTTTTAATTGTTAAATAAAAAATTTTTGAATTCAGATAAAAGTAAAATTATCTTTTACCTAATAACTTATATGAATAGAATTGTCTTTATTGCCCGGAAAATTGATGATGCCACTCAATGCTGTGGCGAAATATTAAAAATAAAAATTAATAATTTAAAAAAAATCTTGTGCATAATAATAGAATTGTAGGCAATTTTAGCTCTAAAGAGTGATTTATTATAGATAAATAAGTATCGTAAAAGGGACACAAAAACTTTGTTTTTTCATGTTCTAAAACCTGCACGATTAAAAAAACACTCAAACTATTCCTCTTTTTTAAAATTCATACATTGCAAATTTAATTTAGAGAAATATAAAAAATATTTTATTTTATATCTATGTAATTTAATTAATTTAAAAATAAATGTAAAAAATTAAAAAGATTCTATTTATCATCCTGTAACAAAAAAAAAAAAAAAAAATTACTTTGCTCATTTCACTCTAAATAGGTGACTTAGAACAGCAAAACTTCTTCTTATTATGACCCCTAATTCTGACTCTTCCGGTCCAATTGCAATTTTTAGACAAATCGAGATTGTCAGAATATTTCTAGCGGTAAAACCAATCTCACTTATAAGCTTCACAAGCCGGTTCTTTCTGATTATTAGTACATTAATTCTATCATTAAAAAATAAATAAAACAGCAAAGATAAATTTTAGCTCATACACAAACGGGTACCGTATAGGGGTGCCAGTTGATTTTGAAAAGAAATCGGAATATTTGCAAAAAATTATCGGCTTTTTAAGAAATTCGATTTAAAAAAAATCGGTAAATTATAAATACTCATTTCAAATACTTTTATAAAAAAAAAAAAAAAAAAAAACAGAACAATTCAGGCGGCAAATTATGGCATTCGATATCGATCAAAATTTCTATAGAATTTAAAAGTAAATTTCGATAGATATCGAATGCCGTAATTTGCCCCCAGTAAATAATGTTTACAAACTATTAAATAACAATAAAAAAAAAACCGTTTTACCAATAAATTTCTTTAGTTATTTTACTATTGGTCGTGTATGGTGGAATTTGTACAATATTTCCATTTATTTTTGGTCATTAGAGTCACTTGAGGCACTTTTATAAAATATCGCACGAGGTTGATTTTTCTGGAATCTCCTCCATTGGATTTGAAGCCAAGACACAGATTCACCAGCTGTAATCTTCACTCTTCTTGTCATTAAATCTTTTGTTTAACGAAAACTACTGAACTGTTTAATCAATTCACAACAATAATCATTTCATCAATTAAAACTCACGGTCGTTTGTTAAGAAGGAGTGACTAGCTACTAAAAATTTTTAATCTTTCATTTTAAAATTATTTGACGATTTTCAATAACTTATAAACTAAATTTTTCAATTTTCTACGATTTTCATAAATAGTTCATGAAACTATTTTGGTTTAAAGCATTGTGGTGTAAGAAATTTTGTATCAGCTAATTTTTTTTTTCATGTCGATTTACATCACTTTCATTATCAAGGATACAATTTTCCAAGGAACAACAACGAACTTGTTAGCGATATTTTTTTTTAATAAAACAAGTATTTTAGTGATGCCCAAAAATTATATATTTTTCTAAAACATCTAAAGTTACTGTTTTATTGGAATTTATCAAACAAAAAAAAAAAATCGTCATTCTTGGAGCGAAAATTGTCTAATCAGCGCTTTGATACTTTAAATAACAAAATCGGCAAAATGCTTATAAATCGACAAATATGGCAGGCCTGGTTTCGAACCGTGTATGCGCCACCGTTTAACTTTTAATCTTATTTTTTATTATTTAAAGTGTTTGCTTATTATGGTTCATAACTTCATTTCAAAAGCTATATTCGTACCAATCAGGGAAAACACCCTTTAATTTTTAAATTAATTATTCACACTTATTTTTATAGCGGACATATTTTTATATAATCTTTGGTAATTTTTATGTCTTCTCTGCAAATACGAATAATAACTATCCATGTGTACATGCAATTTATGTAAAGGCTTTTCGGTAATGATCGTATAAAATTTTTATTTAGTTTTAATTTCAAATAAAAGTTTTAAGTTATTAAACACTGTTTCAACAAAAACACATTACAAATACATTATAAATGTTCTTATTTGCATGGCGCTCAATTCAACCATAAACTTGCGATCGTCATTGTATTCCAAGGGCAACTCTGCAACTGACAACTTAAGCAATTTCAATTTTTCCATACGATTACGATTCAGTTCCTTGTTGTTTGAATTTATAGCTCGTTCCAAGCGATTGCTTTCGGCACCTAAGCCACGTACAGGTACACGTTCTTCATAGTACTGTGTATCCACTAAAGGCTTTTGTGCTTTTAGCATTCGTACATAATTAAAAGATTTTGCAAAGACTCCATAGTTTTCATACCATGCTAACTCCGGATCAGGTTCAAATTCCATGCGGCGATTTTCATCTAACCAGGCATTACCATCCAGAGTAGTTTCACGTAAATTAGAGATTTTGAAGCCTTGGAAAACATTATTGACATTGAATTGTACAGGTTTGGAATATTCAGGATCTTCATCTTTTTCGAGTATATGTTCGAAACGTACCAATATTTCGTTTTCGTGCCAAGGTTCAAATGTTAGCAGGTGAATATTTTTCGGCAAGGAAACAGAAAGGCTAGAGAACTGTGAAGATTTAGATGTAGATATAGTTCAATAAGTTTTCCTCAATATTTTTGTTCTAATTTCTTACTTACAATATTTGTGAATTGTTGCTTCCAATCATCATAGGGATACTTGGTATCACTAAAGAATTTCCAAGGCGGCAAAGTAGTTTCCAGTTGTGTTATACGTTCTAAAAATTGTGTTGTCGGACTTTGATCCAATTGCGAAGAACCAAATATTAAATAATGTTTTCCTCTTGCTATTAAACCCTGACCGTAGGCGGTCTCATTTAAAGATTCCTCTACACCAAATGCATCATCATGCAATAAACGTCTATGAATCATTAGCTCTAAGGAACCATCGAGTAAAGAAGAGCCTCCCTGTGCACGATCCGTTACAATAGCCAAACGACCCACTTCATCTTCTAAGGCTATTTTGGTAGTTACGGGATAATAATTACCAGCCGTTTTTTCGAACAACTCAACACGCCAAGTGTCACGATGATTTCTAAGGCGTTTAATCATTTCTCGGCCATTTGAATCGGTAGAAAATATTCCCTCCGATTTGAGATCAGTATTAAAACGTGATATAACTTCTTTACCCTTGCCATCATCTATGGGTATGGGTCCCACCATCCATTCAAATTCGGCATAATTTTTCTTTTTATAAACTCTCACGACTTGACTAATCCAGCTATTGAAAGTTTGGTGTACTTCCTCGACTAATGCGCCCCGATAGACAGTGATTTTTGGGCCTACCGTGACAGTGTGCACATCATCAGTTTTAGGGCGGAATATATACGCTCCCGACGAGCGATTAATGAATGCACGATTATCACCTACAGCAGCCTCATAATATAGAAACTCTTGGCTTACAGCTCGTGCTAAGCCATTGGCCTCAACAGCGGCCAGAAAACCATTAGTATCAAAAGTCAGACGTATATTCTGAAAATGTTATTTATGAATAATTATTTAAGAACCAGAGGGCAAATTACGGCATTCGATATCGAACGAAATTTCCATTTAAATTCTATTAAAATTTCGTTTGATAGCGAATGCTGTAATTTTCCCCAGTTTTCCTTAAGGTTTTCAATTGAACCAACTTTATTTCCAATGTCTATGAGACTAGACATATTATCTGGATCCGGTTGTGGGGGCATATGATTGCCATTTGTCTTTTTAATATAATAGGACTTGTAGCCAACTGCTGGCAATTCTGTGGCCAAGAATATCAGCTCGTATTTGGCTTGTGATTGACGGAATGTAAGATTTTGAACTTGAGCAGGTACCGGTACATACTGGATATCAAGAACTACATCTGAAAAAAATATTTAATTTATTTTTTAAATATATAAAAAATTATTAGATCATAAGCTGTATTTATTACCCCTATAGTCCATTACCACATAATTAACATCCTGAACTGGTACCCTCACATAGTCATCAACTGGATGCGATAGTAGATTGTAAAGTGTAAGCACAAATTGTTCACTATTCTCTGATACATCACATGCGCTAATGTTTAACAAAGAACAGGTTTTAAATTCAAACTGAAAAGGTCGGGGACTGCCATGCCTTTTGGGACGTGGTAAATAACCTTGAGTTAAGCGATTTAATACGGCACGAGCATTAGCCGCACAAGTTCTCATGCCAACACTTAAACGTCTAGCATAATCAAAAGCCACCTTTTGCTTTTCAGTTCCAGTAACTGCATCATGATGTTGCATTATGCCCATAGTTTCACGCATGAAACTTAAATGTGGCAATAATTCCGGATGCAAATTCGGTTCCAAGGCAGTTAGTTGCTTAGCTACCTGCAGAAAATGATTGCCTTCACGTTCATAGCGTTTAAGTGTTGGACGAGACGTAAAATAACCAGTCCAATAAGCATGAGGATCCGATGCATAAGGAAAGAAATCATCATCTTTGGTGGGCCATGTAATGCCTGCGTCATGAAGGGACTTAAGATAGCAGGAGGGAGTCGAATAAAGAAGATTTATCTCTGAACCGTTGGCTTGGCGCTCATTTGCATATCTGGAATTTTTCAAGGATTTAATTAATATTATAAAAATAGTATAACAAGTAATAAGAAACAGCATGTTGAGAGAATTTTGGTGCAAACTTACCGTATCAGTTTATCCAAATTTTTATACCACATATTAGCATTTTGATAATGAAAATCTTCACCCATAGTTACCAAGATATGATTGGTACGATAACCCTTAGACATATTTTGTGCTATTGACAAAAATTCATCAATCTAAAAATGGGTTTAAATCAGAGTAACTTGTCTATTTAATATGTCTCTACTCTAGACGCTTTAGGAAGCACAAATTTTTAAAATATTAGTTTAAGGGTTAACAAAAGATATGCAATTTCAAAATCAATAAAAAAAATTATAAACACGCCTTAGGGTATGCAATGGAAATGTAATTAGATTAGTAAATCTCATATGTTATTTGCACAAAAAATAACCAAAATTATCTTGTAAAACAAACAACATGCAGTTTCTTTTAACCCAACTTTTCATTACCGTATTAATTTATCCAAATTTTTAAAATAAACATTAGCATCCATATAAGTAAAATCACCACCCATTGTTACAATTATATTATTAGTGCGATAATATTTTGCTTGTTTTTTAACAAAATTTAAGAATTCCTCAACCTGGTTAAATGAATGTCCAAAAAAAATAAAAATATTGTATATAAAAGTTAAAATTTTTTTCCAAAACAAAAGACACTTACTCTGCTTGCAACATTATTTTCTGGTGAATGTTTATCATCAATTATGGGCTCATCAGCACACAAGATATCAAAACAAAAGCCCGGCGGCGGTTGATATTGATTGTAGAGGGCTCCCGTAAATAAATGAGCAGCTTCATCTAAATTTGCAGATGCTCTCCAAATCATTTCAGCTTTTTTGGTCATTAGTCTTTCGTCTTTGTCCTGATAGTCCAGACGTCCAAAGAAGAGGCCATCAAAACCCATTTGAGCAAACATCGAAGCCATTTCACGAGAATGGCCAAACGGATCGATTTGCCAGCCAATGCGTGGACGACCACATTCACCAAAGGTGTCATTTAAACGTCTAAGAATTACAAAAAAAAAAAAACATGAAATAATGAAAAAATAATAAAAAATAAAAACCAAAAATGTTTAATGAAAACCTTACAAAGACAAGAAAAACAGCAAAAAGTTTTTACAGGTTTTGTTGTAAGAATCGAATAACGGATAAGCAAAGCGTTCATTTAGAAGTCATTGCTAGAGAGCAAGAGACACAAAGAAGAAGAAAAAAAGAAAGCAGCTAAAAATGTGCGAGTACTGACAGGGCAACACAACCAGATAAATTAATAACTTTTTTTTACGGACTTAAACCATTTTAATATTTTGCTTATATTAATTGTTTTTTTTTAACAGACTTCAAGAAAAGAAGGAGGTTATCAATTCGACTGAATGTTGTTTTTTATGTTTGTGCCTGCAGAACTCAGTCATTTCTGGACCGATTTTGAAAATTGATTTTTGTTTGATAGATTATGCTTACAGATTGGTCCCGTTTTAAGAACAGTTCATAATCTTAATAATCAAATGGTGTCCCCATACAACATACATGTTTTTAAAGCGTAAAGCGCATTTCTTTGAAACTAATAAAAAAATCTAAAAATTAAAGAGTGTTCCCATAGATGATGTAAATTGACTCATATGCGAATATTTTTTGAACCGTTGCAGACAAACGCTTGCAAATTGGACAGACTGCCGATTAGTATGACCGTTGTATTAACAAGTATAAACATTCAAAATTATAAATTAAAGAGTGCCCCAATAGTTAATGTGATTTTATGTATTTGGCCAAACTTAGGAACCGTTATGTATCGACAACTGAAGTTTACAGAGAACCTGTATTGCTAAGTCCGTTATAACAACAAGTATAAATTTAAATATAGAAATTAAAGGGTGTTCCCATATTTGAAGTAAATTGACCTATGTGGCCTAATGTTTGAACTGTTATATACAAACCGGTTTATTTAACAGAATGTCTACTACTTTGTCTGGTACATTAGGAAGTATAAATATTTAAAATTATACACTACAGGGTGTCATAGTAGTTGCTGTCATTTGATGTATATGACCAAACTGTTGAACAGTTGTAGACAGTTGATTGAAATTTGCACAGAACCTTTATTGCTAAGTCCGCTATAACGAGTAGCAAACTTGAAATTAGAAATTAAAGGGTGGCCCGATAACTGATGTAATTTGATCCATATGGCCCTATTCTTGAAACCGTTACAAAAAAGCTCTTGAAAATTAGACAGGATGTCCATTACTAAATCAAGTATAATAACAAGTATAAATATATAAAATTAGAAATTAAAGGGTGCCCTAATCGTTGTAATTTGATGTATATGGTTAATCTCTTAAAAACTTATAGACTAACGCTTAGAATTTTAACAAATTTTGTTTTGCTGTGTAAGCAATAAAAAGTGTAAAAAATAAATTATAAAGGGTGACCACATAACTGTTGAATTTTCTTGTTTAATCTGTATTCATATTTTGTTTTACGACATATAAAAAAATCCTGTCAGAATCTTTCTCGAATATAAAATAATATAATTAATGTTTAATTACCGTCCTAAAGAAATCATATTTCATGTGAGTTTGTCTGTTTTGAAGTCGATTTTTTTTTTGCAAGAATTAGTTTTCAATAAGGGCGAACATAGATTTTCTAATTTGTTTTTTGCGTGAGGGCTAATACTCTAAATTGAAGATTTTTATTATGATATCTTGATTTTTTTTAATTTTATTTAAATTAAATAAATATTTGTTGTAAGGCCTGATTTTGTATGTATTTAATAATTTCTTTGGAAAACATCTTTTTAAAGAAAAATTAAAAATTTTGTAAAAAAGTCAATGAAATGGTTTCGAGTTAAAAAATTATTTCGCACAGTTTAACGCATTTTTGAATCGCTAAATTGTTCTTCAGCATTTATTACATCTTTAAAATTTTGTTAGTCATTAAGATTGAAAAAGTTTCAAAAATAAATCTTTTGTTACTCTTTATTAAAAGAAATTTTTGAACTATAAGACAATAATTTCCAAAATAAAAAAAGGAAAACTACGACTTCGAGGCTGATAAATACATTTGCTTATAATTTAAGAAATTAGTACAAAAAATTGATTAATTATAAAATTTAATTACTTCGACGATATACATAAATTATTTTTGTAAAGTTTTTTTCATAAAGTTTATTTATAATTTATTTATTTTTTGTGATTCATCCTTTCCGTAAGTAAGAAGTGGAATTTCTTTTCCAATAAAATTTTTATTTCCCTCGAAATGAAAAAAGGTATTATGAATTTCGCATGAAATATTTTTTCCCTTCATTTAACAGTTGCTCAAAATAAATAAGCTATCAGAGCACACTGAATGTAAGTAAGAAGAATAAGCTCAGTCAAAATTGTTAAATTGAAGTTTTAAAATAAATAAACAAAATTCTTTAAAACGAATTAACAATTTTATTACAAGACCGAGACGTGCAAGATGGATATAACCCCTCGAAGTTACCATTGCTACTGATTAATTTTAATTAAATAAATTTTGCTGCAGTTAGTGAACAACCCCAGGGGAAAAGTAATAGAATTTGTAGGGAAAACAATTAATCACGAGAATTATTCACTATTGTAAATTGGAGAAAAAGGAAAACCTTTTTAGTGATAGGGTTGATCATAACGTTTTGTTTGGGTTAAACGAGTTCGATTTCTTGCACTAAACTATTTTTCCAAAAAAATCCCGATTTGCGATATTCTCACAGAGTAAAAAAATTAACATTAAAATGAATGACTCAAAAAAATATTTCAAAATAATAATAATAATAAATAAATAAAATATAAAAATTTATTTTTAGTGGTAACATTCATTTAAGCTTCTATAAAAACTTACCTCAAACCCCAAGCGAATTGATCTATTATACTTTGATAATGTGTTGTGGCTTCATCATTCATACTCCAGGCACCACCAATAAATTCCAAGCGTCCCTCATTTACTAACATTTTTACTTGCTCCTGCATTTTGGGTGTCTGTTCACGCCACCATTTAAAAAAGAAGGCCGATTCCACATAAATAAAACGTTTGTTGGGATCTTCTAAAAGTTCCGGCATCACCGAATCTAATATATATTGAACGCCAGCTTTTTGTATCATACTCTTACTGCCATAATAATATTGTTCCACTGTCTTTAGCCAGCCGACATCGTCATGAGTGTGTGGTATTAAATGAACATTTAACATATCATGTTTAATCTTGGGACAACTCTATGTAGAGGGGGGTAAAAATTAAGTTTTGCTTTAATTTAATTTGAATTTCTTTTATTCTTTATAAAGACACTTTTTTTCTTTGTTTTATGTTAATTTATTTTTTACATTATTGTTGATAACTTTAGTTGACCTACCGCATAACCGCAATTTTTACCCACATTGGGCATAGACTTTGGCGAACGAAGTTCTGCTGTTTGTACTAAAATTAAAGTAATGCAAATGATTGCAATTACTTTAACCACTAAGCCGGCTTTCATTCTAATAAATTATTCTATTTAAAAATCTTTTTCTTATTTTATTTAATTCAAATCTACACAAATTTGCTAACACTCTAGCGACTATAGAACTGAACTCTATAAAAAACCCCACACAACTGATCTCAATTTAATAATAAAAAATTCTTATAAAAATAAAACTAGATTAAACTATTTAATAAAGAGCAGACGTAAAGTAACAAGAGCGTAGCTTCATTATTTACAAGATATTGAGCAGCTTAAATACCACTGCAGGGATGGAAACTACAGCTCTATTCACTTTGGCATAATTTTCTATAACTTCTGTGTAGAAATAAATTACTTTGCTCTTTCAAAATATGACTTGATTGTTTAATTATTAAAATAAATTAAAATGTTAATGCTACCCATTTTTACCCCAGAACGACTTGTCTGCAAAGAATAATTTATTTTATAAAAATTATTTAATGCGCCGACAACTGTTAAGAAAGCGATGAAAGTTTTAAATTCTACTACTATTTTCTATATTATTACAGTTTTAATTATTTTTAATAAGTCCTTTAATTTTAAAAGCAACAATAGTAAAAGCTTTTAACCTGGATTTGATTACTAAAATAAGGAACACAGCTTTTCATGTACAAGAGAGTTAAGTTTGGGCAACTCGTAGAAAAAAAGCTTGTAAAAAGATGGTGCTATAAATGAGAGTAAATACTTTTGTTTTTGTATAATATTTCAGACATAACGATAGTGTGGATGATTTTTTTAAACACTATTGCTTTTCACTATTTTAAAAGGTTATTAGAAGACGAAGGAAACAACTTAAATCAGGGGACTTATTCAGTATTTCTATTCAAAAGAAAAGACGTTCGAAATACAATGAAAAAAACATACAAATTCGAATGATTTTCTTTTCGAATCGAAATACAGAGTAGCCCTCCTGCATTGATTAATTGTACTCATATAAAATGCAGTATTTCGTTAACCTTAGTCAAACCTTTACGAATTTCGTCGGGTGTGTTCACCAGAAAGAAGGTTTAAAGACAGCACTAAATACGAGAAACACTCTAAGAAATAATCTCGAGACATCAACAGAAATAACCGATAAATTTAACACCAGCGGAACATATGGAAACGAGTACAATGAAAACATGTTTCAATATTAAAAGGAAAAAAGCGTACAAATGTTGTATCAATCAATAGCTTTAGAAGGTTAATTGACGTCGAACGAAAGTAAGACGCGAATTAAAAATTAATTAAATAAAGTTTTAACTAATTCAATTCTACATGTAATAAAAAATAAATGAATACATTCAATTATTTAACTAATTGAATTAATTAAATATTTAACTTAATACCAATTGAAAAATTTTTTTTTGCCTACGAAAATTGCGGCAATTTTTTGATAGAAATATGCACCATAATAAAGTAAATGTTCTCATAATAATATTAGCCTTTTCCTTCTATATAAATTCTGACCGTACTAAATTTGTTTAGTGTTTGTTTTCCTAATACAATAGGAGTCTAGAACGGATTCTCCTTAAAAGTAAGAGCTCACTTCTTATTGAATTAAAAGGCTACAGAATCCAAATTTTTCCGCGGATATGCAAGGCGATACACATTAATAAATGTATATAATAAATCACTGATCAGCAATACACATAAGTAAAAATATAAAACAGTTTTCTGTAGAAGTATGACCTAAAATAGGACTAATTATTCCTATTACAATATTCATAAATCAAAATAATATTTTGCAACTTACCTCATAACCACAAACTGCTTCACTATATTTCAACCAAGTCAGCACAAAAATTGCTGTTAATATTGTGCTGTGCCTCATTTTGCTTCTATTTGCAGCAAAATGTATTTTCTTCTTCGTTTAAAACTTTAGAATATGAATTTTTATAAAATTTATTTTAGATATTTCTTACGCTAAGAGTCAACTGATTTAATTTGAAAAATTTACAAAGATTTTATAGCAAACTCTATGGAAAATTAAAAGTGATAAGAAAAATAAATGAAGTGAAACATCAAAACTTTCACTTGTTTTGTTGCTATTTTTAGTACTTTAAAAGTAGGGTACTCCACACCAAAATAAGGAACGGGTTTATATAATATATATTATTAGTTATTCGACAGCATGAGCTTGTGAGTCGGTTGACTATTTTTCAGTGTGGAAAAAAGCTTTCAGTTATTATCCAGGCCATACACGCTGCGACCTGTTGTACAACTTTGTTAGTAATCAAGTTGGGTATTTTGTCTCGTGTACAATTGCGCAACACAACTTCATTTTATATAGAAGCCATTACAGTAAAGATGTTTTACGATATTGTTGCGCATGTTCAGAAAGAAGCGAAAGTGGTCATAGCAGTAGTTAATAGAACTGAAAAAAATATTCAACAAAGAAACTTTTTGAAATCCATAAAGAAGTGAACCAGAAGAATTATATGCGTATGACAGATGACTTATTTAATTTATTGTAACTTTTATTGCGAATGTTGTTTTTTTTTTTAAATATTCATTTATGCAGTTCCACAATTCAGGCATGCATTTGCAAAATTCCATTTTTATTTACATATTAATTTTCCTTGAATGTATAATATACTTTCTTTTGCTATGTTGTCACTACGAAAATGAAAAGTAAAATAGAAAAATGTAGTGCGACATGTCCACTAACGTTGCGACCGAGTTGTACAACTTGCAAAAAAATCAAAACTTTTTTATCTTTCGTACAACCGACACCCAACTTCATACAACTACACAACAAACATTACAATCTGTTGTACAACCTTCTCAAGTTGTACAACAGGTCGCAACATGTAGAATAAATTAAAATTATATTTTAATTTATTCGGACTTATTTTTATTTACCCTTAATAAATTTTTACTACATTTGCTAAATGGCAGTTAGTAATTCAGTTGTTATTTTATTTCATTTTAGTTTTCTTCAATCTATTTTAATTGACTTTCTTGAAAAAAATTTTCTTCCTAAACCAATCACAAGAATTAATAAAATACATTTTTTACAAACTTTACATTGGAAAAAAACGAAAGATATGATAAATGAATGCCCCAGTTAGAATTTTGTTTCGTTCGTATTTTAAGAGCGTTTTTAAATTCCAAAACGCAGCATAAAAACCAACCGATTCCGCAACCGTGATGTTCTAGTTGTAACAAAGTATTTGTTATTCTAACTAATGATTATTCCAGCTTAAGATTTCTATTTAACTCAAAACTAAATATTCAGTAAACTTGTCAAAAGCTTTTTTGCGAGTTAATTAATTTGTTCAATAGCCTACGTAATTCTACAAAATCATCACAAATTTCAATAATGACCGAATGTATAGAAATTAAAATTTAAACAACAGCACGTTTAGAGTTAATTTTATGTATCTAAATAATTTCTTATTATTAGCACAAACTAAAAAAAATATCGTTTTTCAATTCGATATATGTCGACGAAAAATAACCGGTTAATCGTCATACAAAATCGGTTGTTGCAATATTTTTGCAAATAACTTAAAACCCATTATTTTTGTTTATTCTAAGTTTTCTACTGATAAGTTAAGATTTGATTAATATTTATGGATGATTTTTCTTCATATCTTAATTCAAGGTTTCAATAATAATCATTGAACTTGAATAAGAAAATATTTTTGTTAAATATATCTAATCAGATTTTTATTAAAAGCAATAATTTTAATATGTTGTTTAGAGATTGTAATCACAAATCAATACTGTTGTACTCATATGATAGGTAGTTAGAAAAGTAATCATAAACTCAAGTAATTTAAATAAAACTTAATAACATTTTAAGTATTTTTGGTTCAAAGAAGTTAAAGAAGGCTCCTTTGATATGGGTGCTGTAGTCGATATCAAAGCTATAGCACAGCAAATGTAATAAGTAGTTAACTTACAAGTACCAAGTACACATACTCTTAATTCTAGTAACGAGTTTTCAATAGAGTTGTAAATGAATCATTCTTTTTTGATTTTAATTCGTTACGAATTATTTAAATTTTGAGTTAATTCTTTTCATAACAAAAAAGAAGTGAATGAAATGTGTATCAATTTAAAAGAATAAGACAGAAATGAATTTCAATTCGTTTTCAATTCAAATAAATTTGTAGAATGAGTTGCAATTCGTTTCCAATTTAAATGAATTTGTAAACATGAATTGCAACTTATTTTCAATTTGTTTGAATTGAATTGATTTTATATTTATTCAAATTAGTTAGAACAACAAATTGAAATTCGAATGAATTAAATAAAAAATTAGTTACAATCAATCGAATTCAAGAGCAGATCTAGGGGTAATGAAAAATGGAATCTTCAATGATCAAAGGTGATAGAAAACTTGGAGAAATATGCATATTTACTTACAAACTCAATCCAAATTTAATAAATTTAAATTAATTTAATTCAGATGAATTGGTAACGAATTTTAATTTTCTTTAAAAAATTAATTTGAATTAGAAACGAATTGTACTTCATTGTACAAATTCATTTTAATTAGAAACGAATTGCAATTTATTTACCAAATTCATTTGAATTGACTCAAATTTCATTCAATTTAGTTTTTTTGTGTAAAAAGAATTAATTAAAAAATTGCTAATTCAGTGTATGAATGATTTGCAAATTAATTCAAATATGAATGATTTATTTACAGCTGTGGCTTTCGATTGGATTTTTCGTTTTTCTATTCAAGTCTGGAATAGTTGCATAGACTTTAAATTTTATTTTATTTTGAATAAAACGGTCTCTTGTTCAACTGTTAGATTGGTTTAAATATTTTGTTTAAACTAAAATGTGATTTTTTATAAGTTTAACTGCTATTAAAAAGCTTTTATCAAGATTTTAGTCACAAATAAGCATTTAAGCAGATAAATAGCGATTCTCAATTTTCATTAAAACTAATTAAATAAAATTTAATTAAATATAGTAATGATACGTTTGAATTAAATCACATATAAAAATTTAACTTGTCCATGCCTGAAATTAATCTAACACAAGAGAGAAAATAAGAGAGAGAGAGAGAGAGAAAAAAATTGATAAAGAATATTTAATGAGAAATTTAACTTTGGGAACAGTGATGGAAAAGTTAATACAATCGTACTTTTTTATTGTAGTTGATGTTTAAAGGTACAAAGCAACAATAAGGAGCCATATTAATTTGCCATGTTATAGTTGTTGTACAAACTGTACTTCCTAGTAAAATAAATAAAAATGGAAGACGCTAAATCTATCTATCAAAACCGCTCATGCTCTTACAAAATGCATAAAGCAAATCTACATAACGCGGCGTCAATACTTGGGAATTGGAAAGTCCGATTTTGATCAAGGCTGCCAACGTTTCCGATGATAAAATGGCTAAGGTAAAGATTAAAAAATAGCTACAAATGGCTTAGACCTGACAAGTTTTGAGATAATTACTAATCTCAATTAAACTTTTGCGAATAAATCTAAGTCCATTAGCATAATTTTAAATACATATGAGGTTAAAAATCAAATTGGAAATATAACAAAAAAAAAAAAAATAAATTAATTAATAAATAAAAAATTAGCTTCAACTTAATAATTTACAAAAATTTTTAACATAAATATGGTAGAGATCAGCTTGAAGCTTTTAGACTCTATTTGTCTCTAATATGTCGATTTTGCGTATGTTGTTCTTGACCTCCAAAATCATTTCTTGAAATACAAATTAATTGTTTTACACTTGAAATTTCCCACAATTTTTTTCCCAAATCAGGATTTAAAAGAGGTTCATTTTTAAATTTGATTTATAAAAAAATTTTAGAAAGCAAAATTATTAACAAATGTATAAGGAGATTTTCTAAAGAAAACAAGAAAAATTAGACGTTGGCAGTATGAAATGCAGCAATTTTTGGATCGCTACATCCTTCATCAGCATTTTTCGCATCTATCTAGCTTAGGTTGTGTATGTTGTAAACATTATCTATTTAACCAACTAAGCAATATTAATTTGGTAAGACAAAGTCTTAATACAACTCAAAGCATTTCTTCATTTTAGGAATTTTCTCATAAATGTGGAGTACACGTGCCAAAATTTTGTGTACATGTACAGAAATATGAGCAAAAATTTTTAATTTTTATGGGCAAACACATAAGTGTGCAGGAACTATAGAGGCACACGCACATGTGCAAAAGGGGAAAAAATTTGTTTAATGTGCAAGCAGATAATCGAACATCTTCATGCACATTATTGTACGTTAAACTATATTAAAACTATTTTTTAAAGGGTAAGTATTTTACACATACTATAACTGGACAAAATATTTCTTATTATTTTTCATATAATAATGTGCAAAATCCATTGCCGTAAAATTTAAGAGTGGCACACGAAATGTGTCTAGACAAATTAAACTTACAACTGTGCGTTTAGTATGAACACACAAAAATTAGCTCTTACTCGTGTGCATGTGACCCTTTTCCGTTGTGTGGATATTTTTTTTTATGTGCATGTGCCGCACATGACTATGCAAATCCGTATTCTGATTTATTTTTTATACATCAAATTCACTTATTGAATTTCAATTTCATTTATTTTATACAGTTGAAATTTGAAATTAATACATTTATTATCGTGTTCATAAAATATGTATTAAAATAGATTTGAAATGTATTTTAGGACAAATTTGTATGGAAAATTTGTCATAAAACACATTTCCAAGTTGTTTAATTAATTTTTTTAAGTTAAAGTAAATACTTTTTTCCAAGTTAAAATTTAAAATTTTCAAAACACTTGTTTAGTTTGAATACTTATCACAAAATTTCTTTATTTTATTTTTACCACTTGTGTAAATAAAACTTTAAAGATGTTACAAATTACATTTAAATGGGCGGCTACATTTAGTTTTGAGTAGTCAACTTTTAACTTTTACCTTCGAAGAACTAAAGCTAGATCACTGGTGCACATTAATTTTTTTCGACGGCAAAAGTATATAAAAGGAAAATTAAGCAAGAACTTACAGACTTTTTAAAAGGAGTAATTTTGTTCATAAAAATTTTTGTAAAAAAAAAAAAATTATTGTAATTAAATTTAATTTTAGTGTTGTTTTGTTGGAAATTGATTTTTTTTGTTGATAAAGGTGACTTTTTTATTAAAAATTTGTTTTGTTTTTTTTTTTTCTTTGTGTCCATTTTAGGCAAATTTTTTATATAAGAAGTGCTATTTTTTGGGAAGGATCTCGATATTTTATTAATAAGTATTTACTTGTGGAAAGCAAGTAATAAAGAGCAAATTATTCCTGATAAATTTAAGTTTTTTTTCAAAGTGGAATTTATTATGACTACAAAACAAACAGAGAGTCATTGAATATGAAATAAAAGTTGTCGATTTAAAAGATAAATTTATTTAATGACATTAAACTACGTTATCATAAGGACATCTTAAAACTTCTAGTTTTAAATATTTATACTTTTTCTTCAAGTTGATACAGATGTAAACATTCTGCGTAATTTTCAAGCGCTTAAATATAACGGTTCAAATGATAGAGCCATATAAGACAAATTACGTTACTTCTGGGGATAACATTTAGTTTATTTTGTAGTTACTGTCTGTTAGTGGGATCTATATAGTGTTACCAAATTTGCTCAAATTTTATAGAGTGGTCCCTTGCGGTTCACCCTAGTTTTTAAATTTTTCACTTTTTTTTTAAATATTAATAAAATTTCAGAATCGGTTTAGAACTAAATGAGTTTCATGGAAAAACAAAATACAAACGAATTATCAACCTTTTCCTTGTTTGAAGTCAGCTGTAAAAAAATTCTTAATTAAATTCTTTGTGATTTTTTTTAAATATTTTTAATTCTTATTTTTATAATGAGTCATTCTTTATACAATTCCGACCTATATATACAATGTCACTTGTCATGCTACATCGCTGGCTTATTGAGCTTGTATAACTGAAAAAATTCAATTTTCTTACTTTTTGAACGGAAAGATCGTTTTTTTAATTTTCTAAAATTTATCCAAAAAAGTAAGCCAAAAAACAACTCCAATGTATAAATATTTCAGTTTGCAAGAAGCCTTAAGTTATGATGATAAGTCCACGTGCTTGTCGCTTCTGGTTACACACGAAAAATTGAAAATTTGAGCTTAAAAATTCGTACATTTTGAGCTTAAGAAAAAGGGATAAAAAAATAAGCTACTGATAGCCTGTGTAAAGGTTACGGTCTTAAGACCGCAAGGCATGGTTTGTTTGTAGGAACCAGTTGCAATTGTCGATAACAAGCTCTCCATTAATTATCTCATTTCGACTATCTTAGCCACACCCAGTCTGATCTACAAATCAAATCACATTTCTTGTTAAAAAAAAAAAAACATCATATTTTGCGATTTTATGACTTTTTTTTAGTAAAAAAGTACCTAAAATATTTTTTGTTCATTATAATTAGCAGGTTTAAAATGAAAAGTTTTAATTTAAAAAAATCTGAAAAATTAATCTCTTGCTTCTTAGGTACTATATGAGTCTGACAAGTACTACTTCAATAGACAAGTGGTACATTTTGAATATTACGTTTACCATCTCTGAGAAAGACATGTAATTTTATCCCACTTAAAATCTTATTAATTCTGCCACTGTATTTAAAGTAGATGTTTGTATTGAAAAATATATTAATTTATACATTTGCTTCTTGCAGCAGCATTTTTATTCTGTGTTGTTCTAAGCACAAAGTCAATGGTAGCATTTTACTTTTGAAAAAATAAAATTTTATGGAAGTCAAAAAACCGGCTATGAAATTTTGATAAGAGATTTTTTATTTTGTATTATCTATAAAAAGAAAAACTTAACAACTGAATAATACTCGTATCATTTACTTGATTGTTACAATAGTTGTCAATGAACTTTTTTCTTTTTAAAAGCAACTTTTTACCCAGACGGTCTGTCTAAGCAATGCATTCTTCTTCTTCAATTATCTATTAACGTAAGTGTAATTAAATATTTACATTATTGACAACCTCAAACACTTGAGTAAATAATAAATTCTTCTTGCTCCATTTTTTTAAAACTATTTCACTTAAACGAAAACCAATGATGGGGCAAAGGTTTTTTAGTACTTTAAGATTCTTATTTATTGCATGCCATTATAACTGTTTAGTTACTCATAATTAATAAATAAATTTTATTATTTAATTCTAAGAAAGATTTGTTGACATTTAAAAATATCTCTATAATAAACTAAAAAGCTGACAACAAAATATTAGTTAAACAAAATAAAAATTAAAAATTATAATCATAATCATAAATCTAATTTATCAATAATTTAGATTTTAATTTGTGGTACTTTTTCACACGCTTATCAAGAATAGAAAATTAAAAAATAAACAAACATTTAAAAGTTTTATTTTCTGAATTTCTTATCAATTTTCTTTTGAAAAAGAGTTGGTTATAAAATCAGTGCAAATATTATAAACAAAAACAGTTGGCCTTTAGCAAACAAAATAGTCGAAACAAAAAGAAGTCTTTAAAATTTTGCTCCTAAAAATAAATGCTTTGAATTAAAAAGATAAATTAATCAAAAGTTTTGCAGTGACCAAAAGTAAAATGAATTATTTGATAATATCTACTGCGATATTAGTGTTCACATGGTTGGAACTTGGAGAAGCCGGTTGCGGCTACAAGGTAAGTGTAAGAAATAAATATTTTTAAATAAAAACATAAGCGCTACTTCAACTCATGTATTCCATAAGTAATTCTCATACTCATAATTCAAAATGGCACATATTGAGGCTCATATTTCTACAGAAAAATGAGCCACACTTCGCGCCATATTTCTGCAGAGAAATTAGCCATATTCATACTCATATTTCTACAAAAAAAAAAAAAGGAAGCTCTTTAAGGCTCATATTTGTATAGAAAGGAAAGCCCTATTCAAGGCAATTTTTTCAAAGAAAAGTAAGTAATTTTCAAGCTCATATTTCTACGGATAATCAATCATTTTCGGGCTCATATTTCTACAGGAAAATAAGCCCTTTTCAATTTTATATTTCTACAGAAAAGAAAGCAACTTTCGGATTCATATTTCTACAGAAAAGAAAGCAATTTTTGGATTCATATTTCTACAGAAAAGTAAGCATTTTTAGTGCCCTTCATCACAGCTGAAAGAGGGTATATTTAAGTTTGTCATTCCATTTTTAATTTCTACAATATCTATTTCCGACCCCATAGAGTATTCCGACTTCTTATCATAGCGAAGTCGATTAAGCGATGTCCGTCTGTGTTAGTATTGTAATCAACTTTGCCAAAGCACTAGAAGAGCAAGAGAAAATTAAAATAAGCCAATCGATCAGACATAGTTTCAAAAATTTTGCTATTGAAAATTAGGTCCACGTCGAGGCAGTGGCCTTTGATATTTCCATATCGTTTAGAACAATGAAGTAACTTCAGTAAAAAAAAAAACCAGATATATCAGGCCTGTTTTGAAAAGCACTTTTTATCAAACTGATTTGAAATCACGTAAAAGGTGTTCTGCGCACAAAAATATTCGAATTCTCGTGATTTAAAACCGGGCAGTAAACAGCCTGACGATTTCAAATCACTTGAGGTTATTTTAAGGTCTTTCCTTTGAATTCAACAATAAAATTATCACACGCACTTAATACGAGATGTTTTTAATTTGTTTAAGTAATAAAATTAATTTTTTTACACATAAAAACTTAAAAATTAACAAATTTAGGAAGACGCTGTATTTCTTGTGCAAGCATTTTTATTTTTGTTTACATCACTCGTGATTTACTTTTTTTATTGTAGTAGTCAGCTGGTAATGTTTATCAAAAATAAATCTGCAGTTGCAGTTGTTTTGTTAATTTGCTTGAACATACAAAATATTTTAATTATAAATAAACAAAAAACAGCTATTAGCTCGTGATTTAGAACAATGAAAATCACTACTAAAAATTAAAAATCTCGTGATTTTCAGAATACCCAAAAATCGCTCTCGTGATTTCAAAATCGTTCGTGATTTGAAATCACCGTGAATTCAGAACATGCCTGTATAAAACGAATTTTTGTTAAAAAAAAATAAGAAAAAAAAATTTGCGCTCGCCCGTATTATCCGAGTTATCGGCCTCTGAACTAGATGGAAAAGTATGATTGTGCAACATATCTTTCAAGACATCAAAATGGGTGTCATTTAACATTATAGATTCTGTTCCAGTATTATATGCGCGGTGCCTTGCGTGTTTTTTTTTAAATTTTAAATTTTTTTCCCAATCAGGGATGGAACCGTGGAATATTTTAAATGAATTAAAATTTACTTTTTTAGCTTAGGTTCAAATTTTTTAAAGAAAATTCGGCATAACATTCTGCCAGCGTCTAAATTTTCTTGTTTTTATCTGTTTAATTAGCCACCCCATACAAACTAATTTTTCTACAAATGAAGCTCATTTTCTGCATAAATATTGTTACGTTTATCCCTTTTTGGATAACGTACAGATTCTTTTGATTGCAAATACCACTGTGGCACATTATAAATTCGTTATTTTCTTAACTTCTTTTGGCTCTATCTGGTTACATACTATATCCTGATCCTAGCCGTCTTAAGGATCCTATGGTGTCGTATTTACTAAACATGCGTTGTTACAAACGCAGCCATCCACGCTACATTACTGTGTTACTCCGGCGAGACATAAACTATTCGATGCCTTGTTTAGTAACCTCAACCATAACACAGATCTCTCTCTCCACCTTGCTTTACACCTGAGCCAGTCATCTCTACTAATTCAATAGCCACAACTTAACATCTGCCGTACACTGTAATCATTTTGCTACTTCCTTGCACTAACCAGCTAAAAAACTCTTCTCTTTATTATAAAAAGGTCGTCTTGACAACTATCTACTACTGCTTTTATTAAATAGACCGTCTTCACTTTATTTATCTAGCCATGGCTTCACACAATAGTTGTCTTTCTCTTTCCGGGAGGTTTGTACTGCAGTTTCTTAATTTTAAATTGCCTTACACAATTATTATTCTTCCGTTCTTCTGTTTTACAGCACGCACCTCTACCAGTGCAGCCATTGAGGTGGCTCAACTTGTGTAAGATAATTGTCATATTACTCAATACACACACCCCATGGTGGTAGAAGTAAATTTTTCACCTTCTGTTTTCTTACCACGCACATACGAACAGCAACAACAGGTGTTGCCAGATCTTATGTTCGTAACAATATCATTCTTAATATATTCCATTTTGCTGTAGAAATAGGAACGTAAAAAGGTCTTATTTTTCGTGTGAAATATTATAAATAGAAATAGGACTTGAGTTTCCGTGAAAAATCATCCTGAATCCTGTTAATTTTTGTGTAGAAATATTAGCTTAACAGGGCCTTTCTCCTGTAAAACTATTAGCCTGAGTTTGGCTCGTTTTTCCTAAAAATAGTAACTTAAAAAATGATAATATTTCTGTTGAAATATTAGTTTGAATAGGACTTTTTTCTTAAGAAATATTACAGAGAGTGCAGCAAGTTTTTTTGTTTAATTACCCAGTACGTAAAAGTAAATTTTTCTTAACATATTTTTTATATTTTTCAGAAGACAAAATAAAAAACGTTATTACTCCGTTGTTAAGCCGTTAATAAAAAAAATTTATAGGAGATATATATTGTGGGATGATGTAAAGAAAACAAAGCTATTGAAATTATTTATCAATCAAAAAAAAAAAAAAAAAAAAATTAAAATAAATAATAACCCGATTCGATTTCTTTGCGAGTTAAAAGGTGTCAACCTGTTACCGACGTTATGTTTCCGTAATGAATTATCCTGAATCCGTTTGATTTTTGTGCAAAAATATTCTTTTATTTTCTGTATAAATATTAGCCCGAATATGGCTAATTTTTCTATAGAAACATTAGTTAAACAGGCCCCTTTCTTGGCTCGTTTTTTCTAGATATGATAACCTGAAAAATGCTGATATTTTTGTAGAAATATTAGTTCGAAAATTACAAATTTTTCTGTAAGAATATGAACCTGAAAAAAATATACTTTTCTTTAAAAATATGAGCCCGAAGCGGACTTATTTTATATAGAGACAAGAGCATAATTAGGGCTGACTTTTCTGTGGAAATTTTATATAACCTCTATCATGTATGTAAGTCTAGTTTCGTGAAGTACCTCCAGTAAAAAACCCAAACCCCAAAGAATTTAAAAATTAAAAAAACATTTTTTGAAAGATCATAATTAAGAATAAAATTTGCATTTCGTGGCCTTACTGATGGTTGTGGTACAAAATGTACAAGACGTGTTGTAGAGAAAACAAAAAAGAATTGCTTTGAGTTGTGTGTGAATTTCGTCCGAACAATTAATGTTGATTAGTTGGTTAAATGGATGGTATTTACAATATACACAACTTAAGGTAGATGATGCGAAGTATGCTGATGAAGGATTTTCCGGTCCGGAAAATGTAGCATTACATTCTGCCAGCGTCAAATTTTTCTTGTTTTCTTTAAAAAATGTCCGCATACATTTGAAAATCATTTTTCTTTCTAAAAATTAAATTTAAAAATTAACCTAAGACAAAAAAATAATTTTAATTCATTTAAAATATTCCACGGTTCACTCCCTGATTGGAAAGAAAATTAAAAATTTAAAAAGATAAATATTTCTATCAAGATAATAACAAGTGATTTTGGGATACCGATATAATAGACAAACAAATCCTGAAAAACATGTTTGTAAAAAATATATATAATAATAACAATAAAAAATAAATACCCCTAACAATAAATTATTTTCAGTCATGTCACCGCACCAAACCTAATATGATTAATGTCCATTTGGTGCCTCATTCTCACGATGATGTTGGTTGGTTGAAAACAGTTGATCAATACTACCACGGCAGTCGCAATAACATACAACATGCTGGAGTTCAATACATATTCGACAGTGTTATAATGGCACTATTACACGATAAATCAAGAAGGTATTCGAATACATATTAATCGAACTTTCTTTGTTAATAAAAAATATTTTTAATTGTTACAGATTTGTACAAGCAGAAACTGCTTTTTGGTTTAAATGGTATAACGAACAATCAAAGTTTGTACAAAAACTTGTTCAAATGCTGGTTGAAGAAGGACGCTTGGAATTTGTGGGCGGCGCCTGGAGTATGAATGATGAAGCGGCTGTACATTATCAAAGTATAATTGATCAGTTTACTGTTGGCATAAAGTAGGCTTTAAAGTAACTACTTATTTAATTGAAATAATTAATCTAAATAATCTTTATTAAGATTCTTAAAAGACAACTTTGGCTCTTGTGGTCGTCCACGCGTAGGCTGGCAAATTGATCCCTTTGGCCATTCACGTGAAATGGCTTCTTTGTTTGCTCAAATGGGTTTTGATGGTCAATTCTTTGCTCGCATGGATTGGGTAGAAAAAAATACACGTTTACGTAATTTAACTGCTGAAATGATCTGGAAAGCTTCAGATAGTTTGGGACAAAATGCAGAATTATTTACTGGCCTACTTTACAATCATTATTCTGCCCCTAGTGGCTTCTGCTTTGATACTTTGTGCAATGACAGTCCAATTATCGATGATAATAGTTACGATAATAATGTTAAGGAAAAAGTAAGTTTTTATTGGGGAACTTATGTTTTTATAGAGTTTTTTTTTAACGATTATTTGTATGTCATAGGTAGATGCTTTCATTAAATATATTAAAGAAATGGCCAAATATTATCGCTCCGATCATTTGCTCGTTCCTATGGGTGATGATTTTCAATACGAAAATGCCAATATGAATTTTAAAAATATTGATAAATTAATTATGTGAGTAAAAGCAAATGAATATAATTATTATTTTTTTAAATCTTCTTTTCACTTTTAGATACGTGAACCAACGTCAATTAATGGGCGTAAAGGTCAATTTAATATATTCCACACCCTCTTGTTACTTAAAAGCCCTGCATGATAACACACAATTGACATGGCCTATTAAGACTCAAGATTTTTTCCCTTACAGTACTGATCCTTGTAGTTATTGGTCTGGCTACTATACCTCCAGACCTACCCAAAAAAGATATGAACGACTGGGAAATCATTTTCTACAGGTAGCAAAACAACTTACCACTTTAGCTAATCTTACCACACTTGCGTCAAACAAAAATCTTGATCAGTTAAAGCATGCTATGGGCGTTATGCAGCATCATGATGCTATAACTGGCACAGAAAAACAACATGTTGCTTACGACTATGATAGACTCTTGACAGATGCCTTAATGGCTGCTCAACAAAATACACGTTTAGCACTACAAAACTTAACCAATTTGACTAGTGGTGAGTTTGTTTCCTGTTTG
Organism: Cistogaster globosa; assembly: GCA_937654795.1. Lineage (NCBI taxonomy): Eukaryota > Metazoa > Arthropoda > Insecta > Diptera > Tachinidae > Cistogaster > Cistogaster globosa. The sequence continues at coordinate 8,598,912 of OW569404.1, forward strand.
AAATTGAACATAAGTTTGTGCGAGTTTACACAAAAATCAGCTGATAAATTGGTGGTAACTGTTTTCAATCCACTTAGTCATCCCAGTACCCAATATATTAGAATACCGGTATTAAATGCAAGCTATGTGGTAACAGATGAAGCAGGCAGACAACTAGAACATCAAATTTTACCAGTGCCAAGTGAACTTTTGGCTTTAGACAATTTAAGAAATAATTTGACAAAAACTGATTTAGTTTTTGAAGCTTCTGTGGAAAAGCTGGCTAACTTTTATATAGAAACTAAGCCACAATCTAAGCATAATGTTAGCACAAATGAAATAAATGTCAAAGCTGATGGTGATGTAGTGGTTCAAAATTCCGTAAGTTAAAGAATTTTTTTTTATTAAATTTAGGTTTTCAAATAAATTTTTTTTATTTAATTTCAGCTGGTTAAATTAACTTTTAACAACAAGGGCTTATTGTACAACATCCAAATGAATGGAGTTTCGGAAAATATTAAACAGGAATTCTATTATTATAATGCAGCTTTGGGTAATAATACACAATGTAAATTTAGATCCTCTGGCGCTTATATTTTCCGACCCAATGGTACAGAAGTTTTAGTGAGTTCTTCAGCCAAAATAAAAATATTTAATGGCACTTTGGTACAAGAGGTACATCAACGTTTTAATGAGTGGATTTCCCAGGTCATAAGATTGTATAGGGGTAAAAATTTGGTGGAATTTGAATGGCTAGTGGGTCCCATACCCATTCAGGATATGATAGGCAAGGAAATTATATCACGTTACACCAGCAATATAGCCTCGAATGGTGTTTTCTATACCGATTCGAATGGTCGTGAAATGTTAAAGAGAAAACGCAATGGCCGAGAATATTTTAAGCCCATTTTAAATGAAACAGTTTCGGGTAATTATTATCCGGTTACGTCACGTATTGCCCTGCAAAATGAAAAAGTACGTATGGCTTTGTTAAATGATCGTGCTCAGGGTGGTTCGAGCTTAAAGGATGGTGTGTTAGAATTAATGTTACATCGTCGACTATTGCACGATGATGCCTTTGGTGTAGGCGAAGCTCTAAATGAAACGGATAATGGCAAAGGTTTGATAGCACGTGGCAAAGTTCAGCTGTTGCTCAATCCTTTAGTCAATAGGCCTACCATTCAGGAACGTTACGCTGCCCAAGAACTACACCTACCCTTCTGGCAATTCTTTAGCAATGCTACAAAAGCAACCAACAAGAAGGTGCCAAAACTTCCCCTCTTCTCCTCTTTGCCCAAGGGAATAGAAATTTTAACTTTAGAGCCCCATAACAAAAACGAGCGTCTATTGCGTTTGGAAAACTTCTTAGATGGAACGGAATCCTCCAACATAAACTTCAATATACGTCCAATTTTTGATTCTTTAGGTGGCGAAGAGATACGTGAAATGACTTTGGATGGTAACACGAAATTGTCTGATATGAAGAGATTTAAATTCCAGCCAGATGGTACCATTCCCAAGAAAGTGGAGTATTATACTGCAAAACATATTCCTTTGTCAGCCAAAAAGGGTGATCGTTTTGATAACTTTTTAATTACTATGGAACCAATGCAAATTCGTACTTTTATTATTAAATGCAAATAAAATAATTTTACTTGAAAATAGAAACGGTTATAAATAAATTCAATGAGCAGATATAAATTAATGACAATTTTATTGTTTTATTTGCATTTTTCCACTTCTTTTCTTTGAACTCTCAATTCTAGTGATATGCAGCTGCAGTTTAAAGCTAAAAGGAAAGTTTTCCACATTCATTCTTTTGTTTACTTCTGCCAAAGAGAAATTTATACGCAGCATCCATGTTTATCATTATTAATGCCTAAAGACAGTCAGTAAATTGAATAATTGCCTTACTAACACTCATTTTGCTAGTTATTTTCAAACAAATCTTTCACTTAAGGATCTCAACGAAAAATAACAATTTAACAAACACATTTTATCCAATTTAAGCGATGAGTAAAAATGTTTGCTTTGCCAACTACTTTTGGAATATTTTTAACCTCAAAAAAGAAGGAGGATATCAATTCGACTGAATGTTGCTTTTTTATGTTTGCGCCTGCAGAACTCAGTCATTTTTGAACCGAGTTTGAAAATTTTTTGTTATTTGATAGATTATGCTTACAGATTGGTCCCGTTTTAAAGACAGTTCAAGGGTTTCCCCATACATCATACGTGTTTTTCAAGTGTATTATGAACCGTAAAGCGGATTTCTTTAAAATTAAAAAAATGTGTGCAAAAAGTAATACAAAAATAATTCTTAAAATTAAAGGGTGTCCCCATAGGTGAAGTAAATTGATTTATATTCAAAGACAGGCAGGTGAAATTTACAAAGAACTTGTATCGCTAAGTCCGTTATAACAACAAGTATAAAATTTGAACTTAGAAGTTAAAGGGCGTTCCCACATTTGAAGTAAATTGACTTATATGGCCCTATCGTTTAAGCCGTTATACACAAAAGGTTTTATTAAACAGAATGTCCACTACTTTGTCTGGTACATTAAGACGTATAAATATTTAAAATTATAAATTATAGAGTGTTACAATAGTCGCTGTTATTTGATGTATATGACCAAACTATTGAACAGTTGTAGACAGTTGATTGAAATTTGCACAGAACCTTTATTGCTAAGTCCGCTATAACGAGTAGCAAACTTAGAATAAGAAATTAAAGGGTGTCCCTATAGCTGATGTAGTGTAACCAATACTCGTATGGCCCTACCTTTGAAAGCGTTACAGAAAAACTCTTAAAAATTAGACAGAATGTCCATAACTATATCAAGTATAATAACAAGTATAAATAATTAAAATTAGAAATTAAAGGGTGCCCTAATGGTGGTGAAATGATGTATATGACCAAGCGTTTGAACAGATGTTGACTAACGATGTAAAAAATAAAGGGTGACCACATTACATCTGAATTTTCTTGTTTAATCTGTATTCATATTTTGTTCTACGAAATATAAAAAATTCTGACGCAATCTTTCTCGAATATAATAAAATTTATGTATAATTATCGTCCTAAAGAAGTATGATTTTTAGTTTGCTTGTTTTAAAGTCGGTTTGTTTTTGCAAGAATTATATAATAATAAAATGGCAGTTTTCTGTTTGTTTTTTAATTTATCAAATTTTTTAAAGCCACCATCTGCCAGATTGTTTTTTTACATGTCACAAAATTTGATTGCAAAAAATTAAGAAATGAAAACTTAGAGTTAATTTTGAAAAACCCTTTAGTTGGTTATAAAAACAACTGCGCTTGGATTCTGCCATACCAGTGATTAGTACGATGCAGAGCTGTAAACGAATGATTCATTTTTGGTTTTTAACTCACCGTGAATTAAAATGTTTGAATGCATTCATCTGTTCCAAAAAATGAATTGAATAAAATTTTGAATGCATTCACAATGAATTTGAATTCTTATATGCCATTCACTTGGCCACACAAAGTTAAGGAATTTGAAATTGAATGAATTTATTATGAACAAAATTTGTGTGAATGCATTCCTTTTATCAGCCAAAAAATGAATTAGAATCTGAATGGATGTATTATGAATATAAACGTCGTGAATGCATTCACTCGCCATCGAATTAAATGAATTAGAATTTGAATGCAATTATTATAATGCATTCACGACGTTTATTTTAATAATAAATCCATTCAGATTCTAATTCATTTTTTAGCTGATGAAGTGAATGCATTCATAAAAAGTAATTTCATGATGAAATTCAAATTTTTATTCATTCATTTCGTGTGGGTAAGTGAATGGCGATCAAGAATTTTAATTCATTGTGAATGCATTCAAATTTTAATTCAATTCTTTTTTGTGTGGAATGAATGCATTCAAAAAATCACAATTCAATGCGGGAATGATTCGCAGGAATGATTCAAAAAATAATCATTCGTTTACAGCTCTGGTACGATGATAGTGGTAAACATCGATAGCCAGTAAAAGGCAAAGAATGCGTTTATCTAGTTTTCCTTTGTCGCAGCATTATAAAGGAATTTGAATCGATATGTGTGATTTAGAGAGCAGAGATTCCATTCAAAACTAGGAAGGAAAAATTCATTTTTTGTTTCAAAATAGTTTTCTTGATTATTAAATAATTTAAAATTATCAAGGATTTTTTTGTGAAACTGGTTATCAAATTATTGCTGGAAGTCAAACAGCTATAAGTTCAATTCCTAACGGGGTGAGACTTTTCAATGTTTTTGTTGTAAAAACTCCGCTGATGTTGAAAATGAAATAATTGATTTATGATTTATTAAGTAGGCTGGAGGGGGGATTGTGCAAACTCAGTTAGTTTTACCAAAAGAAGATAAATTAAATGCTTGGTATTGTGAGAGCTTTAATGATAGGAGTGAAGATGACTTACAAACTATTCGTTTTCAATAAAAGTTGAGAAAACTACGCTTTCTAGCTCTGACGTTAAACTGCTACACCGAGTTCGCCTGGCTTCAGGAAATGCTCGCTGAGGTAAAATTTTTTTAATTTTTTTTTACAGAAGCCCTGCCGTATATATCAACGAAAAAATATTTTAAGAGAGATCACCTTTGCTAAATTAAATAAAAATATATTTTTAAGGTTTTATAGTTTTTAAAAATAATTCATTAATTTTATTTTTTAACGATTTCTTAACATATTAACTACATTTAATACTAATCTTTTAATTAAATTTTAATTTAAATGTAAAAACGTTTACAAAAAGCTATAAAGAATGCATAAATAGATCATATTTAATAAAATTTATATAACTTGGTTTCACATTTTATTTAACACTTAACAAGAATAAAATTGTAAGAAAACTTTACAAAAAGTTTTGAGCAAAAATGTTGTTTATTTTTTAAGGCACCTTTTTTTCTTCAAATATAAAATTATGAGCAAAACTTCAGCTGTAGTTTAATATATTATTTCTATAAGATTCTTGACGGGTGAAAAATGTGCTTAAGTTTACTAAAACAAAAAAATATTGAATTATTTAAGGCACTTAAAGTTAATTTTTCTTGGTTCTTAAAATAGAGTGATAATTAAAAGCCATCATCCCAACCAGATAATTCATCGGGTGGTTCATTGGGATCACAAGGAAATCTATCGAAATAGCAAGTATCTGTAGGATGAGCAATTGGTCGTACAAAGGGTGGTATTAAAAGTTGATTTTGCAAACCGTCCCAATCAAAACCCAGGAACCATCTAAGGGTTAAATTAAAGAGATAAATTATAAAAGGTAAGAGAGACACAGAAAGATTAAGAAAGAGAGAGAGAGAGCGAGAAGGAGAAAATAATTGTGCCAACATACTTATGTTTTTTGATATCTTGTATTCCGCCTTTTTGATAGCCCAAACGTTCTGCAGGTACATCTCGACATAATCTTTTAATCAATTGCACAGCTGATCTTGACATTTGCTTAGGAAAATCTATCATATCAATGCCTTTTAGTATGATATTATAAGTCTTCATGGGATCATTGGCGGTAAAGGGGGGTCTAAAATTTTACACAAAATAAAAGTAAGATTTTTTCTAATAATTTTAAAATTATATAAATTAGGCTACTTACGTTCCATTAAGCAATTCATGTATTAAAATGCCCAAGGCCCAATAGTCTACAGCACGATCATGACCTTTATTCAAAATAATCTCAGGAGCCACATATTCAGGAGTACCACAAAAAGTCCAAGTCTTGCTGCTATTGCCAATATATTTAGCAAAACCAAAGTCCACCTTAAAATAATTTAGAAAAAAAAAATCTTAAAATAAATAAAACACATCACAGCTCTGTAGAAACTCACCAATTTAACATAACCTCTCTCATTTAACATTAAATTCTCTGGCTTCAAATCTCTATAAATTATGCCGCAAGCATGCAAATATTCAAAAGCTTGCAAAACACAAGCGATTATGAATTGTGCAGCATTGTCATCAAACGAACCACGATCTCTTAGCATGGTCCATATCTCACCACCCATACAGGCCTCCAATAACATATAAACATATTTCTCATCACGGAATGTACGATAGAGACGACAAATGAATGGTGAATTACAAGACAACATTATAGTTCTTTCACTAAACACATGCTCTTCTTGTTTGGTATCCACAATATGACGTTTTTTTAAACATTTAAGTGCGAAAATATTCACATTGTTCTTGTGATAGGCCTTCACTAGCTCCACACGTCCAAAGCCACCAATACCCAAGGTAGTAACAACTTCCATATCAGTTAATTGCAGGTCGGGAAATTCTGCCAAAAATATCAGGAATTTTATTAGCACAAGGCTCGAAAATAATACTCTCAAGGTATTATTACTTACCCTGCTTAATATTTGCACCAAAAATCTCTTTACTTTTCTCTGAATATCTCATAGCCATGACACGATTCTCATCGCCATAATTTTTTTCCTTAAGCTCACAAAGATCACCTATCAGTTGAGTAAAAGAATCACGATTCAAAGTCAGACATTCAACGCCAGGAGCCATGGCTATAATATTAGCAGTACGCTTATCTTCATTAATCAAGGCCTGTTCACCAAAGTAGTCACCCGTTTGTAGAATACGTATTTCCTTTTCTTCCGAGGAAGGTGCAAGTTTTTGTGTTACCTTAACACAGCCCTGGGAGATTAAGAAAAAAGTATCACCACTGGCTCCTTGGCGTATAATATAAGTACCAGCAGGATAAAATTCCTGGGAAATAAAAATATTAATCAGATTCTTGCAAAAAATATTGAAAACCCAACCAAAACTTACCACTTCCAAAACATCTGCAATTTTGGCCAAAACCTCCTCGCTGAGATTCTTAAGCAAAGGTACTGATTTAAGGAAATTGACACTATTTTCAATGCGCTGCATGCCGGTTCTCATCATAATTTGTTGAAATATACGTCTATCCAAGACCCATACTCTGGCATCTGTCAATACACGTATTGAAGCGGTTCTAGTGCAATTGTATAAAATGGCCAATTCACCAAAAGCCTTTCCTGGTCCCATTATGCCCAAAATTTTTCCATTTTTCTCTACCTCAAATTCTCCCTCAGCCGAGACATACAAATGAGCACCAACTTCACCTTCTCTTATTACAAATTTACCCTTCTCTATGCTCAGAGAATACATAGAATCGACCAATTCTCTCACCTGAGAGGCATCTATGTTCTTTAAGAAATCATTATCCATAATAGCCTCTTTTATCAATTGTTTACTGCTATAATCCTTGTCATATTTGGGAATAGGAATATTAATCGACTGATGCATGGAAATTTCACAACTTTCACCGGATACACCTTGTTTCTTGAGCACTGGCTGGCTATGGGCATTAATATGTTTAAGCTTAATCGAACCATTAGATTCGGTGGCATTAATATGTTGTGCCTCTTCATGTTCACCCGGTGCCCAGGTTTCAGATGTATTGCCAGTGGAAGCTGAACGTGATTGACACGATTGATATTGTTCAGATATACTCGAATCTACAGAACTACCATTACTTTCGGGTGTTATTCGCAAATCACTATTCGGTTGTTCTGCTACGGCAGCAATACGTTTTTTACACTTCTTACAGATTTTATCTTGTGAAGTGGTAACATCGTTGCACTGCAATGTTATAGGGAAACGTTTGGGAGTATTGAAAGTTGGCGAAGGTGGTTGTAAGAGCTCATCACGTGCCAAAGGTATGTGATTGGTTGTTTGTTGTAAGACACTCTAAAGAAAAGAAAAATTAAATTTTTAGTAAATTAATTAGTTGAACCATTTTATTAAAAAATGTTTCACAAATCCTTATCTGCATTTTTTTTATAAACGTTATGTCAAGAAACCTTGAAATATTGGCAAATTTTCTTTATGCAAACTAATGTTATCGATTATATATATCTTTAGAAATCCTATGTTATCGATAACGTTATTTAACAAAGTATTCCAAAAGATTATTTATCGATACTTTTATTCTAAAATGGTTATTATGTCTTAAAAAATTTTTTTTTCTTTAAATCAAAAATATATTACGTGATCAAGATTAACGTCGGTACCTGTCTGCGAACCCCTAACCCAACGGTGGTCTTACCACTGAGTGAAATACAAAACGTCGACTAGCGTCCCCTGCTAGGCGTAGCCAACAGAGTTGCAATTTGAAGAACATGGCTTGCAGGACCATGTCCTTCCCCTTGTTTGAGGGTTGGAGACTTTCTAACCCCTCTGTTGAATATGCAACAGCACATTTGTTTAGCATCGCACCTTCCCTGCGGACACTAAACTTTAACCGACAGCCACCACGTGTACCCCGAAGGGACCTCACCAATAACCGGCTACAGAGATGGGCGGCTCTCTGGCTTGGCCACCGGTTTCCGTGGTGCCAGTATTTTTAGGAACTTCGACAATGACCCGCGTCTTGTCTATCCAGATTCAGTGCCTGCACACCGGAGGACTGGTTCCCCCTATACCTCGAGTGTACTATGTCTATGCCCAGGTTAGAATCAGCCAGACTTCTTGCAGTACCCCCGGGGGGAATCAAAAAATATATAAACGAAGATTACTTTTTATTCGAATAAATTTTTAAATAATACGTACAACGCATTAAACTTCCCGCAAAATGAAGTAAATATTGTCAGTAAAAATTCGTTATAGAAAATGTATCATTGAAAAGAAAATATTTTATAAAAATTACTATCGATAACTTTCTAATAAAAACTAAAGTTTTTGCAGATTTTCTAAAAAATTATTTTGTTGTATTCTTTCAATAATTCTAAAGTAGAAAATATTTATGATCGATATATTTTTAGATTTTTTTGATAAGATATGTTGATATCGTGATATCTATAAGTATTCAAGAAGCTTTAAGTTGTCTATAAACAATCGTTTGGGTATTTTTGGCTTCACATCAAACTTTGTGTGTTTTTTTTAATGAAATTAAATTTAAAAAATGTTTGTGTTATCGATAAATTTTTCTCATAAAACTTACTTTTTAGTTATTTTTCCGGAAAAAAATTTTGTATAATTCTTAATGAGGTAATTTATGTGATCGATAAATTTTTTATTAAAAAAAACTTTAAATATATTTTTTAAACATCATTAGCGATTGCTATTAACATATGTTTTCAATAGTGAGAATTTTTTTAATAAATAGCTTTATTTATCCGAGTTTACTGTTTGACATGCTAAGTTTTCGATAAATTTTTTTATATCTCAAAGTCAAGTTCTGCGTAATTTTTCTTGTGTTATCGATAACATAAAAATATTTTTCTATGAAAGAAAATAATAAAAAGAAGATCGGAGTATGTTGTAATGTATTTCTCAACACATTTATTCTAAAAATTTTTTTCTAAAAATTCAATGAAAATTTTAAACTGATTTTTGGGGAAAATAAAATTAATTTTTTGAAGATAATTTTTTTTTTCTGTTAATTTATTCAAAGTTATCGGTTATGTTAAAAGTTAGTTTTTTACAAACATATTTTTTATAAAAACTTTTTTTGGAAATATTTTAAAAATATTTTTTGTATTTTTTTTTTAATAAAAATATTTTAAAAAAATATTAAAAATAAAACCAAAATCTCAATAAACAATTTTCATATATGTTTTTTGACAAAAAATATATAAACATGTTAAAAAAAAAATAATCACACACAACTTGTCGTTTGAAAAATTACTACTGTAAATTAAACTGAAGATACTGATTGTTGTTTATGGAAGCAGTTTTTATAAAAAAGAATTTTTCATTCCAATAAACTAATTTAAATACCTAAACTATGGTTTTTTTTTACAGAAAACACAAATTGTTTGAATTAGTATTCTTTTTTGAGTCATTTTTTATAGAAAGTAAGGCAAGACTATAATCAAACATTACTGTCTGGGTTGACATTTTCAAAAAAAAAAAAAAAAAAAAAAAAAAAAAATACAAAAAAAAAATAAATTTTCATTAATTTACTAATTAAATTATTTTAATTAATTTATTGCATTTGGCCTTAAGCTATTAAATTTTTGCTAAAAATAATAATTAACTGATCATAAAGTTTGTACTTATTTTCAATGATTGATTACCTCCATCTTTCCACTAAAATCTTTAAACTCGGTTTTTTGCTTAAAATAATTAAGAGACCATGAATGAAATTTAGAAAAAAGAGAGAGAAGAAAGACCAAAAGCAAAAAATATACATACACGTTTAAAATAAAGCCAGACAAAATTTACTTTATTTTGTTTTAAGATAACAATTAGATTCAAAAAATAACGAAATAAAAAAATTATAAGTAAAAAAAAAAAATAATTAAAAAACATAAAAAAAAATTATAAGTAATAAAAATAAAACAATAATTTTCATTTTTGTGGTGATGGGTATAAAAACATAAATGGCAAACCGCCCACCCAAAGTGAATTTGCCAGATCTGACGATTTTTTTTAATTTTTGGCGATTATTATATTAAAGTTTTTATAACAAGATTTTTATTTTTGCATCAATTCTTTTATGGAACCGTTCATTGTTCATTATAAAATGGATGGGTGAAGTTTCTTAACCTTTATTTTTTGGATTTGTGGCGTATTTAATAACGCGGCATGAACACAGCTAATGCGAGAAAGAGATCGTAAGTGGCTTACTGCAAGTCAGAACCTAAAATTAAATTGCAGTACCAGTTGTACGTTGGATAATAAGATCCAATACCCTTTATTCATTTAATGTCTAGTTGTAGCACGCAACGTTTTTTATCGATTAAAAACTGATATAACAAATTGGCTCGATTAATTGAGAAAGACCTAAAAAATTTCCTTTTAAAAGCAACAGAAACTATTGAGGTTTTAAAACCACGATTTAATTTAATTGTTTGAGAAGAGGTGATTTGATGGAACAGAAGCTAGTGAGCAAAGCAAAAAGTACATTATGATACCTCCACCGCAGGTGGAAAAATGGTAAATCGAAGTTTATCATTCTGTTTGCAATTTTTAACCGACTTCAAAAAAAAGAAGGAGGATATCAATTTGAATGAATGTTTCCTTTTTATGATTGTGCCTGCAGAACTCAGTCATTTTTGAATCGATTTTAAAAATTTATAGGAATTTGGTAGATTATGCTTACAGATTGGTGCCATTTTAAAAACAGTTCATAAACTATAAAATTAAAGAGTGTCCCCATACAACATACGTGTACAAGTTCATAATAAACTGTAAAGTCCAGTTCTTTATAATTAATCAAAAATTGTCTTACAATAGCTCCCAATAGCCAAGATTAATACAAAAAATTAAACAAAAATTTAAAGGGTGCCCCATAGGTGACGTAAATTGTTTTACACGCGCCTATCTTTTGAACCGTTATAGACAAACGCTTGAAAATAAGACAGGATGTCGATAACTATGAACGTTATAATAACAAGTATAAACAATCAAAATTATAAATTAAAGGGTGTCACAATAGTAAGTGTAAGTTGATGTATGTGGTTAAATTCTTGAACCGTTATAGGCAGACAGCAGAAATTTACAAGGAACCTGTATTGCTAAGTCCGCTATAACAACAAATATAAAATTTGAATTTATAAATTAGAGGGTTTTCCCAATTTTAAATAAATTTACCTACATAATTGGCCCTATCTTTTGAATCGTTTTAAACAAACGCATGAAAATTAAACAGAGTGTCCACTACTTTGTTTAGCATATTAAAAATACTTTTTATTAAAATCTAAAAATTATAGGGTGTTTCAATAGTTGCTGTTATTTGATGTATATGACCAAACTATTGAACAGTTGTAGACAGTTGATTGAAATTTGCACAGAACCCTTATTGCTAAGTCCGCAATTATAAACAATTAGCAAACTTGAAATTAGAAATTAAAGGGTGTTCCTATAACTGAAGTAATTTGACCTATATGGCCCTATCTTTACAATGTTACAGGAAAGCTCTTGAAAATAAAACAAAATGTCCATTACTATATCAAGTAAAAAAACAATATAAATATTTTAAATTAGAAATGAAAGGTTGCCCTATTGATTGTAATTTAATGTATATGACCAATCGTTTGAACAGTTATAGACTAACGCTTAGAATTTAAATAAATTTTGTTTTAGTATGTTAGCAATAAAAAGTGTAAAAAATAAAGGGTGACCACATAACGGCTGAATTTTCTTGTTTTTTTCTGTTCATATTTTGTTCTACGACATATAAAAAATCCTGACCCAATCTTTCTCGAATAAAATAAAATTTATGTATAATTACCGTCCTTAAGAAAAGATTTTAATTTTGTCTGTTTGTTTGTTCTTTTTTTTTGCAAGAATTATTTCTTAACGTCTGGTCAGACTGTTTGCAAAATCTTAATTAAATAAATGGGTTGTAAAGTGTGACAACAACAAAAACATAAACGAATACACCAATAAAAACAACAATATCATCATTTCATTACTTATTTATTTTACTTTTGTTGCTGTTATTTGCTACAAATTTAATTGAATGGAATGAAATGAATACAACGAAAACGACAAACGACACAGATTCTCATATTTTTGTTTATTTGTTTCACTGAATAAAAAGAGATGTCATGAAAGTCAAGTGAACACAGAAAAGATATAAACAAAAATTAAAAATAACTCAGAAAATAACTATGAATTTATTCTTCGAAGTTCTCTTTTGTGTTTTCTTTTTGCATAAATAAATTTTTGTTAAACATTTTGACCCGGCATAACTTTTGTATTGAAATATTCGTAAATTGTTGCATTGAAGATCAAATATCGATAATATTTTCAGGTAAAAAAGTTTGTTAAAAAAAATTATAATAAAAAGGAAAATTGTCGTCATCAGTTGGAAAGTGAATTTAACTTAAAAAGCGTGGAGGTCATATTACAACGACAGATAAGACTGACATCAACGTGTGTATTAAACGCACACGCTTGGTTTAGGGTTAAATGATTTTATTTTAATTTTGGACCAAAATCTGACTTCTGCTGGAATCTGTTAAAATATGGTATGAAAGGGACTGTAGAAGGAAACAGTCGATTAGAAATTATCGATATCAAAAATGATAATAAAGATTGTTATAGAAGTTGCCCTTCGGCTTGTAAAGTGGATACCGGCCTGTTACAGATACCTACCTAAGTGGGAATTCATTTTCCCTCTACTGAAAATATCATTACCTATAATTGTATTAAATCAAACAGACCATGAGACCACGACAGAGATAGGCAAGGAAGTCTTGACAGAGGTTGAGAGGTAAACATCAGAATGATCACCGATTTAATAGGCCGATAGTTAGGAAAAAGTCCCAAGGAGACTAAGAGTTAACTTTTAAACGCACCATTGAGGCAGTAACTCCTTGGCAGTAAGTTCAATAAATCAGGATAAATGCGTTAGTGATAGAGGTAATGGAAATTTTAAGTACCAAATGACCAGCATAAGATTAGGACCAAATATTATTAAGAAGAATGCAATTACTGAAGTTGACGATTGAAAAAAAGGGTAGTTGAAGATGCAATCAGCCCGGTATCAGCATCCATTGACCGATTAAGAGGGTTGAAAACAGACTCATACTTTTAGTATACGTTTGAAAAAGAAGTGTTTTTGTCCAATTGTCAAGTGACCTAAAATTAGCAGGCTCATGATAAAGAGCTTGTTTTTTTGTATTAGAGATCAAGCCCCCTTTTGTACACAGTCTAGATTGTGCCACTGTTCTTTTTTTCATTGGGTGGAGAAGTTGACGAAATTTGCATATCATTTCGCTTGGACAGAGAAAGTTAAAACTATGGTCGATGGTAGCATACAGACTATAGATGTACAACATAAATTGTTTGCGGATATAATTAATTCTTACATTAGGTTGGGCTGATCCGAACAAGACTGACAATGGACCCTCAAAAGTGGGGAAGGGGCGTATCATATAATTAACTTCATTCAAAAGCAAAGCCGTTGAAAAGCAGCGAAATAGAAGTATCTCATCAGTAGGGTATAAATTATAAGAGAAGTTTAAAACAAAAAAATGAAATGTGACAATTTTGAAAATTCTAACTCGGAACGAATGAAGATAAAAAGAAATATTTCTGCATATTTAAAAATCTCAATACTTGCGACTCAAACTGCCTAACAAATGTTCTACTTAATTTCAAGATTAAGATTTCTGGGCGTTCTTATTCGAAAACTCAATAAATTTTTATAAAATCGAAGATGTCTTCACATAATTAAACGTTCTTTTTCATGTGTCGAAATTATTTTTCATACACAAGTTTGCAAGTCAGTCTAACAAGATAAAAAAAAAAAAAAAATACGGGAATATTAAATTAATTAATTAAAAAAAATCGTGCTAATTTTTATCCCGATTAAATTATCAGATCACCGATATTAACCATAGAGGGTGAAAGCAAGTCTCCATGGCCATTTTGCTACCGCTTACTTAGCTCTTTAGGAAATTTTTCACAAATATTTTAAACAAACTAAAGATTTTTGTCCAAACAACAAAGTAGGACAAAAATCAAAGTTTGAGCAAAAAACAACAATAATCAACAATGATTTTATTATATTTTTTAAATTATTTTTTAATTTTTTCCCCAGTCAGGGGTTGAACCATGTATTTTCATAAATCAATTAAAATTTACTTTTTCGCCTTTCGTTCACTTTTAATTTACTTTTTACAGAGAAAATTCTTTTCAAATGTATGCGGACGTTTTCCAAAGAAAACAATAAAAATTAGACGCTGTCGTCTAAAGTATATTTAAAACTGAACCAAAGCCGATAAAGTAAATTTTAATTGATTTTCTTTAATCACTTTTGATAATTTAATCGGGATAAAAAATATCACAATATTTTTTTTTTTAATTAAACTAAAAAAAGAATTTAAAGTTTAAGGAAAATAATTGGTTTTTGTGCTGCAGAGCTTTACAAGCAGCTCAGCCTTGGTCATGCTGCCAGTTTTAGAAATTTATGTTACTTCGTTCCATAAAATTTCTACTTCTATTGTAGCAGGAACTTTCGGAAACGGCGATGATGAAATGAAGGAAAAGAAATTACAATTAGAAAAGTTTTTTGGAAAGCACAAGGCTTTCGGCTAAAAAAAATTAGGGAAACTTGTTTTACTCAATATAAAAAGGTTCATTGTATATGGATGACCCTTTAAATTTAAATTTTATTTAAAGATCTTTTTACAGCGGACATAATAAAATATTCTTTGGGCTTAAGGTTACTTTTAGAACTCCTGTTAGTTTTAACTTATTATTCTCTCTTTTATAGTGATACATGACCGGCGTAAACTTATAGTCTCAGTATTTTATGATACCAAAAAATAAGGTCATATATGTGAAAATCAGGTTAATATCGGGATACCTTGCATTTAGTTTTAACCTCTTAATTTTTTTTCTTATAACAGACAGTTGTTCATCATCTGTACAATTTTTAAACGTCTTTTTATTATGGCTTTAAAGATAAGACCATATTCATGAAATCACAACCTTTTGAAACACCCTTTAATTTTTAAACTTATTGTTTTTTATTTATTTTTATGGCTGATATATTTATAAATAATCTGACTACCGTGGTTAAAAATCCTAAGCTATGGAATGTTAATATTGGGACACCCTTTTAATTTATTTTTTTTTTAATTGTTGCTATGGCGCACATAAATTTACTGACACTGTTTTAAAATAATAATATTTCAAAAACTTTGCGTCACTTTAGGGACACCCTCTTATTTTAACTATTTTTAGTATTACGTCTTCTGTGAATATTTTAAGAGTCTTTAACAGTTCCAGATATAGAGTGGTTGCGATAAAAACAATAGGTTTACGTTTTTACATTTTGTATACGGAACTCGAAAAATGATCTAAGGTGGATCTATATTTACAAATAAATTTCACGGTAAACTAGATTAGCAAATAATAAAATGTGGAAAAAAACCCAATTGAAAAAATACTTTTGAAGTTTTTTATGCTGAACACAAGACCATACAAGACAAAGGGATTTTACTATTTAACGTGTAATTGTTTTTTAAAGTAAATAAACCAATTACGATATTCATTGAATATTAAAATGTGACCTCAAGTTTCACTTAACTTGTGAGTAAAAGTTTATTTTTGATGAAAAACATGTCGCTCAATTAAAAGAACAATATTTGATTTAATTCCAAAAATTTATAAATAAAAATAAAATTCAAAATACGCATTAAAGAGATAATAAAAATTATCTATTTTTCAAAATGATCCTCAATTAAGCAAAAATTTCTTTTATAACCTGATAAAAAAATTATAAGCTTTTTTTTTGAACAAAAAATAAATAAATAATTAAAATATAAAAAAACAAATTGCTTTATATCAACAAATTAATACAAAAGAAAAATAGTAAAATAAAATGAAGCAAAAAACAAATTGGCGGATAACTGACTTAAAATGTGACACAAGGTGCTAAACGAATAAACAAACATTTAGAACACATTTTTAATATTTAATACAAATGATCTCCAAATTATAAAAATTAAAACTTTTTTCATGGAGAAAAACTTACCTTTAACTTATGAATTTCTCTTCTTAGCTTGACAATTTCAGCATCTCGTGATTTAATAACATCTTTGAGGGACACAATTTCACCTTGCAGTGATTTGATTTGTGCATCCTTGTCATCGATCACCATACAACTTTGTGTGGTAAGATTCGGACTAAAGCCACATTTAGTCGCCATTGTGTGTGGTGATTGTGGTGAATATATTAAGGTTGGATTTCTTTGTTGTGTTTTTAGGGTTAAGGAATTACGTGCTGTCAACATTACATCACTATCTGTGGGTGACGAAAGTCCTGATAAATTGGGACTTGTGGAGGATTTCTTGTTCAAGAAAGCACTATTTGTTGCCTGAGTGCCAGTACTACTACTTCTATTGTTGAGTGTGTTTGAACGTAAACTCAGTGAGGTCTTACGAATCTGTGAGGAAAAGTGTTACACAAAACGTGATTTAAAATAAATGAAAAAACTTTTTTTAAAAAAACTACGTGTTAAAAGAAATATATTTTTTAGGAAAGTCTTTTAATTTTTAAAATTATAATTCCAAATCTTTTGTATTATAACAAATAAATTAAATTTAGTTCGGGTTTATATTTAATTTTTAAAGAAAAGAGAAAAAAGAACACAATAATAGAGGTTAATGCAAAATTCTCTTGATCGCTACATTCATTATAAGCATTATTTGAACCTATTTGCCTTAAGTTTTGTGCATTTTAAACATCTGTTTAACCATCCAATTTGGTAAATAATAACACAAGGAATATTTATAATCATTAAAAATCAATCTAAAGTTACTCGATGTTCTCTTAATTAATTGACACATAAATTTCTTCCTGCTTTCTATTTACCACGAATGCAGTTTTAATTATAATTTAATTTTCCATATTTCATAAAGTAAAGTTAAATAAGCCGCTTATAAAGGTACTTTAAAGAAAATTTAATTTCTAGCAATATGCCCTAAAAACGTTAAATATCATTACAAAAGTTTTTTTTTAATTTAAAAAAAAAATGATTTAAAAAATTTTATCAAAAAGTACCACTCAAAAAAGTACCACCTAAAAAAGTACATATGAAAAATTTTCCTTTATAAAACACAAAAATATTTTTAGGTTTAAAGTCATTTCTAAATAAAAAACTTTAACAAATCTTTTCAAAAAGTACCTAAAATTTTTGCCTGGTACTTTTTGCAGATAGGCATTTTGCAAGTAGGCATTTAAAAAATCCTAACCAGAATATCGCTTGAAATAGGTGCTTTAAAAAATCGTCTTTAAAAAATTTAAAAAAAAAAATTTGGCAGTTTCTTTAAAAAGGTCTTTTTCAGGAAAAAACTTTCTGAAAATCTAGCTTCTTAAAAAGTACCTTATAAACTATAACTACTTTTGAAAACTATAAAAACTTTTAGTTAGTTAACCTTATATAAAGGATTTTTTAGGTACGAACATATAAAAAGTACTTTTATAATTTGTTAAAAAAGTATCTTTGTAAAATAGTGCCATGAAAAACAATTATAAAAGGGTATCTTTTTAAACAAGTGAGTTTCAAAAACTTGTTTCTTAATGTTTTAAGAAATAACGTTTAAAAAGGCCACATATTTGAAAAATTTGTTTAAAATTTTTTTAAAAAAGTACTTTTAAAAAGAGAGCCTTTACGGTATATTTTATAAAGTTTTTACAAAAGTACTTTTTCACAAAGTAGATATTACAAAGAAAATCCTTAAGAAAAGGTTCTTTTTAGGTTTTATAAAAAAAAAATCTTTAAAAAAGTACCTTTTTTCATAAGGTATTTTTTAATAAAAGTACCTTTTCTTACAAAAGTACTTTTTCAAAAAAGTACCTTCTTTTCACAGAAGTACTTTTTAAAAAAGTTATTTTTTCATTTTTAAAAGAATCCTTAGAAAAGGTTCTTTTTAGATTTTATTAAAAAATCTTTAAAAAAGTACCCTTCGAAGAAAGTACCTTAAAAAATTAATAATTAACTCACCTGCTCCATAGCATTTGCATCTTGTAGAGCCTTCGATGTTTTACGTATCAAATTACTTTGATGGTGAATGGGTCCTAAAATGCCACTTTCGGCAAAATACTTTTGAGCCGCATCAAAATTGTCATCACTACTTAAATTGCTTGGACTTTGACCGGGAAGCAGCTTCGTCGATAACGTTGGGCTAGTTACACTATTTTGACTCTGTTGTGATTTATGGTTTTCTGCTGACGATTTAACGTCTAATGATTTTTCCGATTCCGAGGTGGAACTACCAGAATCTATTTCATGAGATCTTTGCAATAGGCGTCTACGTTGAGCTGTAGACCGAGCCGTCAAAGGAGTAGGTGGACGACGACTTTCACACAAGGGCGTATGTTTTGGAGATATCTTCACTAAAATGTCTGGATGTATGGCTACATCTAAAACATGAAAATGGCCAATGTTTGGAGAAGAGGAACGTTTAGGTTGCTTAATTTCTACTTTGCCACCTCTGGCACTTATAACAGTTTCTTGGCTTTGTATTTGAGGAGCTTGCAGCAATGACAACGATTCACGTGATGGATGTTTATTTTCATCGGTAAATATAAAATCTGTATCGGGATGTGAATACGTTTGAAAAAGTTTTTTCGCTGCTGGTTTTTGTAACACTTCTAAACGTTTCGCCGATGGTACAGGTGACGCTTTTCGTAAAGATTTCTCAGTAGTTGCTTCTACTGAAGGGGGTGAAGAGATTCGTGATTTTGACTTAACTTTTGAACGTGTTAATGCTACTAATTCTGTTTCTTGACTGACAGCTGGTTTTGCTAAATGTTCAGTACTGACTGTTGAAAGTTTTGTTGAATCGTTCGCTGTCAGTGGTGGTGTTTCTGTGGGTGAGAGCAGCTGAGTATCAAAGCTGGCCGTTAGACTCTCTTCTCTAGATAGATAAGCCGATGTGGCCGATGATGTTTGTGAAGAGAGTGAATAAAAGCCCGAACTGGCTGTTAGTTTTTTGTTGACACCATCTGATATTGAGGAGGCCAGCGACAGCTCAGTATTTGATGAGGGTGACATAGATAGATTCAAATTCTGCTGTTGCTGTTGTTGTTGTTGATGATAAAAAAGCGTATTTGTTTGCTGTTGCTGTGAATTTTGATTGTGTATTGTGGCTTGTGTTGTTGTTGTTGTTGAAGACACTGATGGTGTTAAAGCTGATTTAATTATATTTACTGGCTGTGTATTTTCAGTTGAGCCGGCACGTGAGTTGCTAGTTAAATAATTTGTATCTAATTGGGTTGAGGTGTTGGTGCCACAATTACATTTTGCAAATAAACTTCCACAAGTATGACTCTTACGAAATTTCATTCGAAAATCAATGGCTTTTGAAGAACCTAGAGTACTTATGGCCGGTCGTACAGTTGTATACATGGGTTTGCTAAATGGTATTGGCGATACACTGCCATATTGTTGCTCCTGTAAATCTTCATCATCCTGTGACTTGGATATGCTTATTTTCGGTTGTTGTTTTGAAGTTTCTTGTAACAGTTTTGATTCCTTTACCGCATCGTTTGTCATTCTCATCATTTTAGGAACTTGCAATTGATTGGCATTTTTACTCAGGAATATTTTATGTTTAGCCTCGGAAATACGGTCTTTATTTTCCTTTTGGCTATCGATGACTTCCTTGAATTGACGTGACTCTTCCATTAGGCCGGTGACAGCAGATATTAAAGTTTCAGTTGCAGAAATGGCAGATTTTGTAGTCATTGCTTGTGTGATTTAAAGCTAGCAAGCGTGAAGGTAACATCTGAAATTAGGAAAAGTGAATTGAGCATTAGTTTTGAAATAAGCAAAATCTATTTGTAAAAGTAATAAAAATTAATTAAAGGAATCAATAAAATATTTGAAGAATGCTTTAAAAATACACTGCTTCTTTAAATTTCGAAGCTTCAGCTGTCGAATATGAACGAAATATATGCTATTTCATGCATCCTAAAGATCGGGACCTCTGAACAGAGCCCTGAACCTGCTACCTGACTTTCGTTACAAAACTGTAACCTTTTTAATATCGACGTATTATTGTATTCGCCAAAAGGCGCAGCAGTTAAGCAGAGGAAAGGAATCATTCCCTTCAGTGCTAAATTCTCCCACAATATTATCGACTAAGGTGCCCCTAGATATTCAAATGGCTGAAATAAAATCCTTTTAATTGTTTAGTATTGTGAACGAAACAGGAACATGCATTTTTAGAAAGCATTTGGTTCCGACTCTAGGGAATTGTAAGACGATATAAAACAATTAATCGAAAAGTGTTTATGACATTAATTATAAATAAGACCGAGATACGCTGTAGTACATTGGAAATCATTCAGTTCCATAGATTCTACATTCTTTTAAACATAAAAAGGCAGGATAAATCATCATGATATAGCAAATAGAACCTCTAACTGTTATGTATGAGCCGGTGTCTTTAAAACAATTTTGAAACTACTTGACAGCGTGCAGCAAAGCAAAGAAACTCATCAGTTACAGTAGGGTATCAAGAGCTCTTCACTCGCTAGAGCATCGAAACAATATGAGATGTATTTCACTATTTTTTCGTTACTACAAAGGAATA
Source organism: Cistogaster globosa (assembly GCA_937654795.1). NCBI lineage: Eukaryota > Metazoa > Arthropoda > Insecta > Diptera > Tachinidae > Cistogaster > Cistogaster globosa. Next base: position 8,619,949 of record OW569404.1, read on the forward strand.
TGCCCTGATGAAATTATAGAACTTGTTCCTGCAATTTTGCATGCACAACAAGTTCTTCATCGTGTCATTTCGTAGTCGAATGAAAAAATTCGTTTCTTAGTTGAATAATTCTTGTGTGAAATAATTTTCCTGCTGAGGTCTTTTCTGTTCGTATCAAATATTCACAAGCACTACTTTCTGCATCCTCCTTTCCATAATCTAGTTTTTAGCTGTGACACATTTCGTTTCATAACTTGAAGTCTATCACTCAGCCCCTTGGTCCCATTAAAAAGAATGCATTAATTTGGTCACATATTTCAGACTTAGTCTTTCAGTAAATTTTTTTTAGTAAAAAACTTTCGCACAACAAAAAATTGCAATTTTTTTAACAAATATTTGTTTGAAATTCATTTTAAGTTTGATTAACTTTTTAATTGATCTTATAAATTTTTTTGTTAAATATTCAAATTCAAATTATGAAAATGAGTTTTTTCGTTGAAATAAATATTTACGAATTTTTGGACCCACCTATTTCTATAAAAAGTTCAATTGATTTAATTAAATCAGTAATTGAATACGTATTATATATTTTGCTTTGTAATAAAGCTTTTAATTTCGAAAACAGTGTTGAAAGATGGAAGGTTTTCTCCTCAAGTTTTTCTTTCAAATATTATATGTACTTTTATTTATAAAATGTATACAAAAATTTAGAGAGTTGCCACATTATCTTTGTGAATTAAGTTTTCGAACAGGGGCTTTTATAATTATAAAAATGAATTTGGGGTTTGTGTGTTTGTAATTTATGGTAAGCTTAATAGTAAGACCGTTAGTCTTGAAATTTTGGACCGATTTTACGGAAGATAAAGAAATTAAAATTAGCGATTTTTTCGCACTGCGACAGAATTATCCCACTTAATGAAAAAATTAAATATCTTATAACTAAAAAACTACAATAGTTCATCACTTTAAATTTTACACAGGCACTTCTAAGGCTAAAGTTTATTTTCTAGTTCAAGCTTTGCTTAATAGAATGAAGGCCAAGGATACTCTCCATAGACAGTATTCATTAATTATTCCGTGTGTAGAGGACTGTAATAGGGACAGTCTCTAAATTTGGGAGCGGTGAAGCACTCGCAAAATATATTAAAGATTTATTTAAGATCAAATTTTAGATTGTTACTCTTTCAGAAATTGATATAAATTATTGTCCCAGAAAAATGAAATTTTTTAAAGAATTTCACACATTAAAAAATTTATTCTGAAAACTTTTTAAGAAAATTCGAGCAAATCATTTTTCTAAAAATCTCGCTATCTTTAAGTAACTTTAATAAAATCCATAAACTAACCTCATGCGTAACCTAACTTTTTTCTTTGTACGCATTTTTCACATCTATTTTTAGATTTCTAATCGTGTGCAGTTGTCTGTCACAATAAAACTAAATATAATGTACAATGCTAAAGTAAACAAATATACAAGTAATCAGTTTTATCATTTTCTCCCTCTACTCTTCTCAGTTTAATTTAAATTCACACTCACACTAAATAAGATATTCTTTTAATTCCTTTGTGAGTGATACATAATTTCGCTACTATAAAAACAAATTGTTAATTTTTTAAGCGCTCTGCTTTATAGCAGATTTAGTTTTGCATCTATGGCTGTAAGGCTTTGCTTGTTTATAATATTTTGCTCTTGATATTGTAGCAATTAATTAACATATTTTTGTTATGTATGAGATTTTTAACTATTTTGTTCAAGTTTGCTTTTTAAATTTGTTTACATTTTATTTTATTATTCAAACTCGCATTTTTAATTTTTGTTTCTCAGAAATTACCTTAAAGTTATGGAAATTTTTATAGTGTGGTTTTTGTTGTAAATGTTATTTCTTTTTTAAATTTTAATATAATTTTTTGTTATACTGTTTTTTTTACTCTCAAATATATTTCTTATTTCATTTAGGTGTTAAGGGTTGGTTAATGAACAATCGCGAGCAAATATATGCAGCTCCGGTTTTGTATTAATAATTTTTTGTTTCAATAGAACCCCTACTTACGCAACGCATGGTCCCACAAGAAGAAAATTAGGTTGTGAAAGAAAGGATTAAGCAAGTAGTACTTGTTTACATTAGATTTGAATCTTTGCACATTGAGAGTGACAGGAAAGACCTCTGCAGGAAATTTTCCTCTACATAAAACTACTTCGCTTAAAAACGAAATTTTTCTATAATGCGTATTGCGATTATATGACCAACCGATTGAAAAAGAATGCTCTCTTGCTCAAAAACGTGTTGCGCATACGATTTCTTCTGAGCTTATTTCATTATAATAACGATAAAAGAGTTAGACACATTCCACATTGCGTTGATGTTCCAGTGAGCGGAATACTTTACTGTCAGCAATGAGCCTCTTCGCTCTTTCCTGTACGTGGTCATTAAAAAATAATCTTCGAATCAATGGCTCATACCTAAGACTCGTATTCCATTTTCGGGTTAAAAAAAGATATCAGATGGAGTAAAGGCATTTGAATGCTTCATTTGCGACCTGAAAAATATGACTGTTTTTCGGAAATGAATTTTAATGCCAAGAACATTGGTGCCTGCGTGAAAGCACATTGCACTTATTTTTTTTTGGAATATAAATTTCGTTTAATCTGCAGAAGTTTGTTACGCTGTGGTGGTTTTATTGGTAAAGGAGTTTGTTCGTTTTAAAACCGAAGAAGTGTCATGAGTTCAACTCCTATTAGTGACCTTAATGTAGTTAGATATAATAAATAAAGATCAGATCAATGGAAAATAACAGTTTCAACCTTTTGAAATCTATAAATTAGGAAAACGAAAATTAATGTTGGGCATAAGCGATATAAAAGCGATGTATTTGGCTGTGTATTAGGACAGCAGCTGTGATAAATCAGGAAAACTTAATTTTTTGCTGCTGCCTGGGTAGATGAGTTGCTAAAGACGCTTCTATATTAGAACAGCAGAGAGGAAGGTTAAGACATCTGCAATGTTTAAACCTTAATGGACTATTGTAAAGTAACAATTGTCATGGTTGATATAGAAAAAATGCCGTGATTCATATGTATTCTAAGTGCAACGTACTGTGAATAATTGCGGGACTTAAAGGCACATGTTTGTCAAGCAAAACATCGAAAAAATGCGTAAGTTAAAATAGATGACTACGTAAGTTTGTAAAAGTTCAAACAAGAAATCGTGAGAAAAAATCGAAAAGGTGCCACAAAGTTAAATGCTGAAGAAGTGGAGAATAAATAAATTGCCACAGAAAAATAAGATCAAAACTGAGTTGACGGTATTTGCAATCACAGCAACCTCGATGTTCTCAAAATAAAAAACGTTTCAATGGTATTTACAGCAACATTTAAATGTTTTGAAGAGAGTGAATTTTATAGCGATCATTTGTTCCATTCATTATTAAAATTGGTAATAAGTTTGAACACTATTATTGTGATTTAATTTTTTAAAAAAGTTATTTTTAAAAATTAAAAAAATAAATATTTGCAGCATTGAAATAAAATAGAAAAATTATTAATTCATCACTCTTTTTTTTTTTTGACACCAAAAATCGTCAAATGGATGAATAATACAAAAATCTGGCAGTCTTGCTTATTTGCTTGCAGTTTAATTTTTTTTGTTAATCCCTAAAGTATGCTTCAATTTTTACTATATCTGACCTACATCACAATTGAGTAGATTTTCTTTTATTTGTATGAAAACAGTGAGTTTTTTTAGTTATTTTCTGTAATACAGAGAAGCAGCACATTAAACAATTGATTAAGTGATAGTTTTAACACACTTCAGATATAAAACCCATTAAAAAAGACTTTAACAAGAAAAAACTAATAACAAATTTCTTTACTGTTGATATTAAAGCTGTTTAAGTTTAACACACAAACAAGAAAACAAAATAAAGAAGCGATCAATAAACGATTAACTTTTATGTGATTTTAATTTTATGACATTTGTTTGCTTCTAAAAGAAAGCGAAACTATTAATTAAACATAAACGTTTGTTTTTATTAAATTCGTTTGGAAATATTGACACGCCAGTTTTCTGTTCGTGTTAGAAATTTTTATTAATGACAAGTGGCTGAAGACACGTGTAGTATTTTATTCAGTTTATAAGTAAATTAATATTGGTTTAACCTCTTTGCTGTTGCTGTTGGGGCAGGTTTATCGGCATTTTGAAATATCAATAATTTTTTGACACGCAAAAGTATTTTGAAATGCTTTTAGCTAAAGAACTGTGTGAGCATACTTTCTTTCATAATTCTGGACAAATATTTTTGTTCAATGATTGACTTTTTAAGGTTGTTTTTTTTTTAAGCGTTACTTTACATAAAACGTGTCAAACAAAAAAATATAAATAAAAAAAAAATAATAATAATATAAAAAGATATTTTGTTAAACAAGTTTGAACCCAACTGTTTAAAAGCGGTGTGCAAATTTCTTTTCGGCTGTTTGTTTTAATTTTTATTTTAATTTAATTTTTTATCGACAAGTTTTGTTTTAAATAAAGAACCCGTAATTGTGGAACGAAATTTTAATTATTTTTTTATTGTTCTTTTTTTAATTTTTATATTCATTTTCAAGTTCAAGTTCATGATTAATTCTTTGTGACAAAAAAAGTTAAATAAATTGATTGTACTTATTTTATTCGATTTGTTAACCCTTTAACCCATGTGGAAAGGACATATAAAAGTTTCTTATTTCCGAATCCATAAAATATATTATTGATACATAGGGGAGTCATCTGCCCTTAATCGGATTGAAATCAGTTTTGCCACATGCCCAAATGAGCTATGAAAAAACTTATGAGCGAAATTCTAACAGTTTTAGTTTTGAAAGAGGTGCTTTGGAAACTTACCAAAATCGGTCCGTAAGTAATAGAATTATGTTCACGAAAAGGCGAGTTGCTCCATTTTCCTTACGTCTCCCAGATTGTTGGTTATTGTTGTATTTAGCCTTATTGTATTCAAACCCGAAATTTCAGAGAAAAAACTATAAATTACCGGGTAATTAAAATATCACATAAACATCTTAATTCCACTAAAATGCTACATTTTCACCCAAAATATACCACTTTCTAAAAAAATTGTTTTGTAACGAAAACAACGAAACTTTCATGAAAATCCGAAAATTCTAAAAAAACTCTAGAAAATATTTAAATTTTCCTAAACGATTGCGATTTCACTAAAATAATAATTTTCACAAAAATTTATAAATTTTTCCAAAAAAAAAATTTTATTTGCAATAAAAAAATTTAAAATTTTAATCAAAACCGAAAAAGCGCAAAAATTATGAAAATCTATTTGCATTTAGAGAGTTTTCTAAAAACCCCACTTTTGCGTATTTTGGTAGGAAAAAAATTGTATAAAAAAAAAAAATAAATACACAATTCTTTTTGTGAAGGGATTCGGCACAGCCGGCATTCTTACTTGTCTTATTAAAACCTGGCAGTTAATAAGTGCCCTAAGGTATGTAATGACGCCGTTAAAAAACAGACGACTACTAATTCATTGTTCTCTCGGCGCTTATTTTTTTAAAGTTTTAAGTTCTCTTATTCTTCAAAACGACAATATGATTTTTTATCTTTAATTTTGGCTTTTAATTATCTTTTCTCACTAATTCAGTGAAGGAAGAATAAATATAATTTTTGTAAAGTTATTTTTATTTAAACTTATAAGATTTTGTGTTTTTAAATACTTGACGCCATAAAATTCTCATTTAGTCAATTCATCATAAAACATAAGAATCTGGATTGTATATTTGAAACATAGGACAGGTCCACTGATAAGCCAAATCGAAATGGCCATATGGATATGTTATCTCGACACTTTTCCATTTTTCTTAATTGTTAAAGGAATAAAGTAACTAATAAAATTGTGAAATAATGTTTTAAAAATTTCTAGAGCTTGATTTAACAACTCGCAGACAATGTTAGGTCTCAATTTTGTTTTAACAGATGTAATTAAAAAATTCGAGACTGAATAAATTGAGGGTACTGTAGCTTTAAAGATTGGTACATTTGGTACATAGTGATTAGTATTTCACTATGCTTTTCTTCGCGGATACCAGCTACTGCATGTTAACATGTCAAGATAAACCAGTAAGAGTGCTATATTCTGCTATGTCGAATCTTAGAAGCCCTTCAACATGTATATAAATCTAATTTTAGTAACTTCATTAAAAAAAACATGTTTAGCGAAAAAAAAACAAGAAAAAAAAACAAGTGTTATATAAAAAGCATTTCTGCTCTCAATGGGTTAAGAAATTAAAAATATTTAGGTTTTTCATTAAAGATCTCTTCAAAAGCTTTTAAATGATATTGATATCTTAAAATGTTGCACAATCGTACCTTTTTATGAAAAGTTCAGAGTCCCATGGCTCGGAAAATATGGCCAAGCGCCAATTTATTTTACTTAATATTGTTTTCTTATTCTTTAGTTTTCTATCGCCTCATAAATGTTTTTTAGCTTGGAGTTACTTCACTAAACTAGATTTGTTATAAATGATATGGAAAAATTAGAGACAGGTTTGGTATTTCGCCCGCTGCCTCGAAGACATGGAATGATTTTTAATAGGAATGTTTTCGAAACTATGTCTGATCGATTGCTGTATTTCAAATTTCTCTATTTTATCTAGTACCTTGGCAAATTGATCTCAATACTAACACGAATGGACAGGCGGATATCGCTTAATTTACCTTGCTATGCACAAGGACTCAGAATATAAATCCCTTATGGTGTCGGAAATGGATATTGTAGAAATTTCAAATGGAATAATAAACTTAGATTTATCCATTTACCACTTTTTTGGTGAAGGGTATAAAAAAATGTGTCTACTTATCGCTAGAGGTGCTCTTCTATATTAAACATAGCATGCGATTGCAGGGTTGCATGCGATGCGATAATAATGCTATGACGTTTTCTATAGGATAAAGTTATTGCTTCAAAGATTTACGAGGTTCTCTTGTAATTGAAAGCATTTTTCTAAGGCTAAGATCCCCCTTAGCATCCATATTTTTGTTTTGTTTTTGTTTTTCAGAGGATGACCCCTACTTATGCAATGCATTGTGCCAGAACTAGGAAATTAGGTTGTGGGGAGGGGGATAGAGGGAGTAGTGCTTGTGGACATTTGATTTGAATCTTTGCACATTGAAAGTGGTAGGAAATACCTCTGCAGGGAGTTTATTCCACATACGAACTGTTCGGCTAAAAAACGAATTTTCTCTGGAATGCGTTGTGCGATTCACTGGCCAATCGACCACAAAGGAATGCGCTCTTGATGCAGAGTGCGTTGCGCGTATGATATTATGGTTTTCTAAAACAAGTTCCCTGGTTTCATAAGAGCACATTCCGTTGTAGTAACGATAAAACAGTGAAACACACCACACAGTGCGTCGATGCTTCAGTGATTCAATAGAGCTGAATACCCTACTGTCATCGATGAGCTTCTTCACTCTCTCCTGTACGCGGTCGAGTAACTGCAAAATAGACTTTGAAGCAGCGGCCCATAAATGAGAGTTGTATTCCACTTTCGGTCTGATAAAAATGACAAAGATAGTAAGGAGATCAGATGGAGTGAAGTATTTCTTTCACCGTTCCAGAAAACCAAGGCACTTGAATGCTTCTTTTGCAACATGAAAAATATGCTTGTTCCAACGAACATCGCATTGAATTTTCATGCCAAGAACATCGAGAGCTTCTGATTCCTGAATATATATGTCACCCATAATTACAGATGAGGTAGCATGTTCAGCAGTACGCCTGTGTTAAAACACACATCACTGGGTTTTATGAGCGCTAAGCTGACCCCTGTTCGCCAGACCCCATTCGGAAATGACCAAAAGGTTGCGATTAAGGGTATCGTCCATGTGCTTTCTTATAGCCCCAGTTTCACGAAGGCTTGGTCTATTGCGAAACGAAAATATATAGCATATGCTACTGTCATCTGCAAAAGAAATGTCTGCCTGTGGTCCTAAGCCTTGCGCTAACCAGAGCTAGACGTTCACACAGAAAGAGCGTTACCATCTTAGCTTCTCTGAGGCACAGTCTGCAATTATGATCTTTTTTAATTTGCATCTTGGCTTGATGTTACTTTAAGTTTATATTTTCTTTCACTCATGCGGTAATCGATATCCAAGCATCTTCCGTGAGGCTCTATGAGTGCTATTCGAGCCAGTCTAAAGGTCTTAGCCTGTCTCCAACTTTCAATTTTATTGAATCTACCCATTATTGGACTTGTAAACGCACGAGGTTATCTCCCAGTGCAACCCTGTTCGTCTGCTGCTTTATTTTTAGCTGCGTCTTTTAAGCCAAATCAGTGCTGCCGCAGTTTTTAAAGAACTTTCGTTTTATCATAGAACACATTCTAATACTAGTTTGGAGTAGACGTTAACTTGACTCATGAGTCTTGTAATTGTGTCTTTGTCAAATATATTGAGAACCTTTCTCCCATGCACATGGCTTTCATGCAGGTGATCTGCCCAGTAAATGGTCACGCAAACGTAGACTAAAATACAAATTCAACTAAGAAGCTCTTGCTCTACCGTTCATAAGAGAACCACCATTAAAAACGTCGTTTAACTTCTTTTGAAATAAATGTTTTTTTTTATTATGCCTCTCAACGGCACGTGATTCCCTCTTATCTCTTTACTAACAAGGTCCAGAAAATTCTTATGCCCGTAGTTAGAGAGGTGAAGTTTTTTCTTTGAGTGCGAAACCTTAAAAAGGTTACAAATAAATAACAAATTATTGTTTATTCCTGATTTTTAAATCATAAATCACACTTGTTTGTCCTTTAAATAGAATAATTTTTCTCTGGCATTAATTTTCTTAACAATGATTTTCTTCTTCTTATTGTTTTAGGCTGAAAATCATGCCATTATTTATTATTTTCCTTCTCACAACACTTTTGTATTTTTACTGTATATTTTGAGTTGAAATTGTTGCAGCTACAAAATGACTAAACACGCCCCATTCATTTAATTCTTTGTTTATCTAATAAATTAAATTATCTTTCAATTGCTTAAACTAGTGTGTCTACGAGGGCTGCTCTATATATTTCTGGCCTAATAGTGAAAATGCGAATATTTATAATCAAAAATGGTTTTATTGTTTTTCAAAGTATTCTCCAGCATGATTTATATACTTTTGCATGCGCTCAAACCAGTTTTCGAAGCACTTTTTCCATTCCGATTGAGACACCTCCAAAACATGGTTCTTGAACACTTCAACAGCTTCTTCTGGCGACGGAAATCGTTGACCACGATTTTTTTCTTGATGTGCGGAAACAAGAAGAAATCATTAGGTGCTAATTCAGGGCTGTACGGCGGATAACCCATCAATTCTACGTTTTTGCCGGTCAAAAACGCTATGGTTTGAGCCGATGTGTGAGAGCTCGCATTGTCATGGTAAACAATGATTCGTCTTCTCTTGTTGGTTCTTCGAATTTCTCCGATGACTTCAGGCAAACAAATTGTAGTGTACCACTCAGAAGTGACCGTCCTACGTTACTCAAGCGGAACAGTCGCCACATGACCAGTTTTGCCGAAGAAACAGGCAACCATTTGCTTCGAAGTGCTTCATCCATGAACAACTTTCGTTGGATTTCGCACGTCTTTGAAGACCCACACGGTCGATTGTTGTTTCGTTTCGGGCTCATACGCATAGATCCATGATTCGTCACCTGTGACGATCTTATAAACGTCTTTTGAAGCACCGCAATCGTATTTTTGCAACATTTCTTTGCACCAATCTATACGAGCCTTTTTTTGAGCGACTTTCAAATTGTGCGGGATCCAATGAGCACAAACCTTTTTTACGGCCAGGTGTTCATGCAGAATCGAATGTATGCTGGTGGAAGAAATGTCCAAGGATGTCTCTTTCTCTCGGTATGTCGCATGTCGATCTTGCGTTATGAGTTCACGCACGGCATCAATGTTATCTGGCACAACAGCCGTTTTTGGACGACCTTCACGGAATTCGTCTTTGAGCGAGCTTCGGCCACGATTAAATTCATTATACCAATTTTTCACAGTGCTATAGGATGGAGCTTCATCGCCATACAAAGATTTAAGTTCATCAATGCACTCTTGTCGTGATAATCCACGTCGAAAGTTGTGAAAAATTATGGCACGAAAATGTTCACGAGTCAATTCCATTTTTTTTCTATATTAATTTTTTCAAGTCACTGTAAACAACACAAATAATGGTCGTACGTCAAAACGTTTTGAGTACGACTATGCTTAAAAATGACAAACTTTCCAATCGAAATGTCAGATTGCAATTGGCAGCACTCAGTGTTGCCAGGCCAGAAATATATATAGCAGCCCTCGTATTATTATTTTTTGTTGTTGTTGTGAAGCAGCTGACATTTACACAGTTTAAATTTTTTCTGCCCTACAAATACATAAAACTATAGGATTATACGATATAGATACAATATGCTGTTTCTTTAAGTGACAATTAGTCTAGACAAAAAGAGAAAAAAGAAACCAAAATCAAATTAAAATTTTATTTTTTATTTAAAACAACCCCATAGTGTTAAGAAGATATTTAAAGATTTTCTAATTGAAAATAGTTTTACATTTTGTATAATTTATTTTTAATTTTCTTTTAAATTGTTTTTTTATTGATTATTTATCTCGGTTTATTATGCAATAGTTCAATAGCCTAAACAATTTTAGTTTATTTAAATGATTTATTTAAGAAATTTGTTTTTTTTTTATCTAGATATTTGATGTCTCTGTTAAACAATTAAATAAATCATTGAAATAATTTTTTGTTTGTTGGAAAACAAGCTTTTTGCTTTAAGTTTTATTTAAAAAAATTATAAATTAAAAATACTTAAAATGATCTGTTGTTTTTGATGTCTCTTTGTTTTATTTTTGTTTATTTTATCTTTGCAGTTCCAGAGGTTCAAGGTGTATTTAAAAAAAATAATTTGGTAATTCCTTTTGTTTTTAAATAATACATTGTACATATATACCTACACATGCATCTGTGTTCGTTTGTTTACTTACAATAAATATCAATCAGTTTATTTTAAATGATGGGGAAAATTTTTAAAACAAATTCTAAATTAGATTTTGTTGACAATTTACGTCAATTGAAGGTATTACTAATGCACAATGGGGCCAATTTTAGAGGTATTAAAACAAAAAGTAACAAAAGAAGGTTTTAACTTAAATATTTTTTTTTATCAAAAATGTAAAGAATTTGCAGTTAAGGGTTATCTTAAGCACTTGTTGTATAAATATTTGGAGATGAATTAAAGTTAAAAGTTTAGTTTTCCCAAGTTGAAATGTGCAGTGAATTGAGCATAAATGGTGGAGAATCACTATTTTACTATAAAAGGTTTAAGAAGACCTTAACATGTTAAAATAGATTTTGGAAAAAAAAATTAAAAACTAAAAAAAGTACTTTTATTACACGGTACTCTTTTACATATATCTAAAAATAAATTATTTCTGAAAAACTTTTATATAGTTATAAAAAAGTACTATTCTTTAAAATCTCATTAGCTTATTAAAAAAAATAATAATAATAAAAATCTTTCTTCAAAAAAGTACCTTCGGAAAAAGTACCTTGCGAAAGATACTTTTTATTTTTTGAATAATTATTATTATTTAATTAGAAAATATAACCATTTTTAAGAAAACATCATTATTTTAATGAAAAAATTAAAAAGATTTATATTAAAATAGGATCTTTCTAAAAGTACCTTATGTCAGGTACTTCTTATTTTTAAAATAATTTTTATGAATTAAAAAAATAACACTATTCTTAAGATAATCTCAAGAAAATCTCATTAGATTAGTTTAAAAATTTTTTAGAGATTTCGCTTAAAAAAAGTACCTAAAAATGTACTTTTACCAACACTTCGTACTTTTTATTTTTAAATTATTTTTATTTAATTGGAGCAAGGTTAATAATCCAAAAAAAATTTTAATTCGCTTAGTCCAAAATTTAAAATTTTTTCTTAAAAAAGTACCTTCCTAAAAATGTACCTTTAATAAAAGTTCAAAAAGTATTTTTTAAAAGTACTTTGTTTAACCTAATGGTTTTAAAACACTCTTTTTCTTTAAAAAATGTATCGTAAGATAGTAAAATTAACAAGGTTTTAAACGGAATTATTTTTTAAGAAATGCTTTTAAAAAAAAGTGCTTTAAAAAAAAATATTATGTCAAAAAAAAAAAAAAAAAAAAACCAAAAACTTTTTTAATAAGTGCGTTTTCTAATAAGTTTTTTTTTTAAATAAGCGTTTTTGCCAAAAAGTAAAAAAAAACAAAACACCTGTTTCAAAACGTACCTTTGTAAGAGAAGTTATTTTTAACAAAAATTTATTCAGCAATTTAGCTCTTTTAGAAAAAAGTACTTCTCTAAAGTTGAAGCTTGTGATACTAGTTTATTATTATGTTTTTTTTATAGAAATGTTTAAGAGTTATTTAAGAAAAAACGGACTTTTAGGAAAAAGTACCATTTAGAAAAAGTACCTTAAAAAAGTACCTCTTTGAAAAAAATTCCATTTAAAAAAAGCTACCTTTTCAACATATGAAACAAAATTTAACTTTTTAGCAGCTGAATAATATTTATTAAAGGGCAAGTACTTTCTTAACGAAATTGTGGCTGTAATAAGTTCATGATTTTATTTATTATCCTTCGATCACAAAGATCAATTAAAATTGTTATGTTTAGGAGAAATTACTTAATCTTCCTAGTTTGCTTATTATATGATTCTATTTTATTAAAATATATTTTATATTCAAAGCTGCCGGGTATAACATGTAAAATATTTGAATTTTAAATCTCATGCTTAATTGTTCTTTATCGTTTTGGCTGTTATCTAAAATTTAAAATACTTTTACTTTTTATTTTGTTGAAGCGGTTAAATGACTTACATTTTGAATGAACAGCACCAATAAAAAAAAAAAAAATAAAAAAATTGTCTCAAAGTAAATAAAATTAGGAGATAAAATCATTTGATTTCAGGTACAAGCGAAAGATACCTAATAAAATAAAAAAGCTAATTTTAAACACAAGTTTAAAAATTATTAAGATAAAACTTTAGAGGAAAAATTATTATTTTTTTATAATAAGTTAAATTTAAAAGAGACGGTTTCATTTGTTGCAACCAAACTTCATTTTAGATGTTTCAGAACGTGTTGAGCTTGGATGACAATATTTTAATTTTTAATGCAAATTCTAAAAGTTTCTAGAATAGATAATAGCAAAAAATAGTCTTATTTGTGAATTAAAATATGCTCTTTTAATTTTAATATATTAAGTCTTGTGACATAAAATAATGCATATAATCTTTGCTAATAAAACTGTTTGCTGGGAATAACCCAACTTAAAACATGTGCACATGTGTTCATACATGTCATATGAGTCATATCATTAAGCAAATTTTAGTTAATACCTTTCGGTTTAATATTTCTATTATATTTTGCCTTTCATAAACTTTAGAAAGGGTTTCCAAAGCAAATGATTTTGACATATTTCCACCCACAAGTACCCCGCCTAAATACATGACTGATAATTTTCTAAATCCATTATCACTTTATTCGTATGCTTTGCTTTTGATAAAATGCGTAAGATTGGAATATTAATCAGTAACATGTGGCTTTCGGTTCTAGTAAGGCAACAAATATCATTTTGGCCAATAGGATTTTGGTGGTAACAAGAGCAGATAAGCATTTTATTTCGTCGTAAAATTAATACATTGGATGAATTAAATAAAAAAAAAAAATTTTATTATTACATATGTTCGGGTAGTATATCGTCGGTCACAGGTTGACAACTCTTAATTCGCAAAAAAATCTAATCGGGTCTTTAATTTTAATTTTTTTTAATGAAAAATAATATCAACAGATTTGTTTTCTTTACATCATCCCACAAAAAAATCTTCTATTAATTTTGTATTTTTTTATATTCTTCTAACACGGCTTAGCAGCGAAGTAATAACTTTTTTTTGTCTTCTGAAAAGTACAAAAAACATGTAAGAGTTGTCAACCTGTGAGAAAAAAAAACATGTAAAGGTACCTTAAAAAATTTTTATTTAAACTTGTCCTTTTTTTAAACACTATTTTCGTTTAAAAAGCAGTAAGAAAGTAGTTTGCAAATTTACTAAACTAGCTTACTTAATACTTTTTAAACAAGTTTATTTAAGAAAAGTTCGTTTTTAAATAAGTATCTTTTCACAAAAGTAAAAGTACTTTTTTGGAAAAATAAGATTATGTTCGGAGAAATAAATATTTAACAGTAAAAGTTTTTTTTTTTCAAAAAAAGAACAATTTTCAAAAATTTACTGAGTACTTTTTTAAAAGTACCTTTATTAAAAAGTACCTTTATTAAAAAAGTACCTCTAAAATTTTTCCTTAAATAAAATCCCTTTTTAAAATTATTTCTTAAAAAAGTAAAATTATAAAACAGTAAAAGTACTTTTTTCAAAAAATAAAGTACCTAATCCTAAAACAACCTTTAGGAAGGCATACAAAATGTAACCTTAACAACAATAAAATTTACGTACCTTTTAATATACATTACATAGAAGGACCTAAAAATGTTTATACAAAGGGATTTATAAAGTAACTTTCAAAAAACCTAAAAAGTACCTATTAAAAAGTGCCTTTAAAAAAAGCCTATTTAAAAAATCATGTAAAAGATTTAATTTTAAGAAAACAATAGAAACATAAACATTTTTAAAAAGAGGCCCCATTCAAAAAGAGGCCTCATTTAAAAAAATTAATTTATAAAAAAAACACCTAAATTTTTTTCTAATTACCTCCTATTGACGTATCTGCATAAAACAGCGTTTAAAAAAATGCATTTGAAATATGTGTATTAAAAAAAAGTACCTAGGTAAAAAAGGTACTTTTTTTAAATAGTACCATAAAATTTTAGAAAGTTTAATTTTAAGAAAAATAATTTCTGTCAACATATTAAAAAAAGTACCATTAAAGCATAACTTTCATAAGGCGACTGCTTAAGAAATTCTTAAAAAATCTGTTTTTTTCGAGAAAAGTTGTAAAGAAGAAAATTTTTTGTAATTAATAAAAAATAAACTAAATATGCACTTGATTTTTTTTGTGCCGTTTACCTTCAAATTTTAAAATCTTCTTATAGTATTATGAACTTTTATTAAAATATTTACACATCTGTATTTAATTAAATAATTATTTTTTAATTGTTTTCTTTAGCCATTGTTGATTTGTTTAAGGCTTTTCACTGACCTTAAATGTATTTTTTATTTGCAATGGCAAATTTGTTTTTTATTTACGAGCTAAATGAAGTTTTAAGGTTAAGATTTTTTAAGGTCAACGTTACCATTTTAAGGACAGTCCAAACTTAATATTTAATTTAAAAGATACTTTTTGGTTTCATTATATTTAAAAATGTTATCTATTTCACCTGCAGGTTTTCTCATTTAATTTCATTCCTAACGATTTTTATTTTTGTTCTATTATGTTTTCATTGCTCGTTATCTTCTGTAGCTGTTTCCTTATTTAATATTTTGTTTACTGTTGCAGTTTAATTATATTGCCTTATTTTTCATGATTCCTCGCTAAGTTTCTAGCTCTAGATAAAATTATTATTTTCGAAAAAACTATTTCATCATCTTTGTTTATTTTTTCCTACTTCTGTTGTTGTTATTTGAGCAACAAATTGTACGAGGACAGTAATAAAAATTCTTGGCTGCGCAAGGAGATTACAATTTTTACATTCTTTTATTTCATAAGTCTTTAGAAATTTTAAAAAAGGACGGTTCTGTAATAAAATGTGTTTGGAAGTATTTGGTGTTTTTTCCTGTGAAGATCCTATTTTATTCAAATTTTTAAGAGGACTTTTCCATCAAACTTTACTATGTTCTTTATGCCAGTAAGCATAACCAGGCTTATTGATTTTAAAAATCTCTGCAAGAAAAAGTCAACCAGTGTGAAATTATCTTAGAGGAAAATTACTATAACCGACCAGCGAGAATTTACCACACCATCACTTTGTGCAAGTCCTGCAAGAATAAAATATCCATTCACTTCCTTGTTGCTTATTTTGGAAAAAAAAAGTAATTGTACCTTATCTGCACTGTTTAAACAATTTCTCTCAATATTATTTTTTATATCGAATTTCAATTATTATTCAGTGATAAATTTGTTTTCGTAATGATTTTTTTTTGTTGCATTTTAAACCTTATTTTCCAATCCATCAAATCTCTTTTAATGCGGCTAATAAAAAAAATTATGTTCACAATTCAATGAAGTATCTATAAATGTCTGGCAAAATAATGAAATAAACACTCTGATTGTTGGTTTCAGTTAATTAAAATAATTTTCTTGCAATTGATTAAAAAGGAACAGAAAACAGTGATGCATGGAAAAGGTGAACAAACTGTAGGTGACTTAAAATTATTTGATAAATTTTAAACTAACAAAGCATTTATGTTTAAGTGAATGCAAAAAAATTTTAAAAGATATTGAAATTTTTCTTAACATTGATAGTCCTTTTGCCGTAAGTAAGTGTTAGTTTGCCTCATTGTTTTTTTTTAAAGAAAACGTTCTTTTAACAGGAAGCACTGAGGCAACATAAATTTTAAAGAAGAAATCATACAGGCACTGACCATCAATATGCCAAAAAAAAGAAAGTAAAGAATTTATATAGAAATATTGTTTAATAAAACCCATTTCTAGGAATATCATCGACATTTATTTCTACGTCATAAAAAGTTCTTAAAAATTTTTGGCCATTTGTTTTTTAAAACTCCTTTACTCCAGCATGCAGGATGCATGATGCATGATGCATGATGCATGAAATATTTCCAACGAATTATTTTTTCTATTCCTATAAAGACATTAAATCTACTTTCAGGAGTAATAGTTAAATGCAAAAGGTTATAGCAAATCATGCTGAGCATTCATAAATCATTCTCATTTAGTTCTACATTTTTTTTTTTTGTGTAAGAATAGTCTCAACAAGCCTTTATGTCGGCCACATTACCGAAGCATTATTTTAAATATTTATGATGTTATGGCGAGTATTCCTGTCTAAACGAAAGAAAAGATGGCTGGACAGGAGTCACCTACCAAAAGATTCAAATTTTCATTTCTTAATTTCCAATATCCTGTAGCTTAGTTCAGGGTCACTTTCTTCCTAAATAAAATTTGTTGAAGAGTATGGAGGCTTAGGGGAGTTCATGATGGCATGAATTGTTAGGACGATCGGCTATAAGAAAATAAATAAATGCCGTCCTAAGACGAATATTTCCACTCGTCATTATGAAACATATTTTGGTTTGAGAGTGACGCATACTAAAATATTTTTTTTAAATTTATTCGGTCCGAAAAATTATGCCCTGGCTCTCGTTAAAAGACAATCTGGATTCATCAGTATAACAATTAAAGCTTGGACTGTCTATCTTGTGACCTCCACTTCCTCTCAAACTTCCCTATTAGCAATAATAGAAAGGATAATAACATGTTTTTGGCGCCTAGGACAGGAGAGGAAAAATTCCGTTTCTGCAGACAGTGAAGACACTGTAAAGAGCATGAGTTTGGTTTAGGTTTTTCATTAAGACACTTTACTAGAACTCTTTGTAATCCTACAAAAATATTGAAAAAGAAAACAACATAAGAAACAGTTAAAAAAAATGAGTAATAAAATAAATAAAAATAGACCTTTTAAACAAAGATAAAAATAATAAAATTTATTTTAGCAAATGCTTGCAAAGGCAAGATTTAACATGCAACAAACAAATGTTTTTTTTCTTTTTAGCAAATTTTATTTAGTGCAGGTTTTAAAAATTTTTTGCCTGATAATTTTTTCTCTTTTGTTTAAAGTTTTTGTTTATTTAGATAAAAAAAGACGCCGCACTTTTTTGTTCAAAGACATAAACAAATATTCACTGAAACACAAGATAAGTAACTTAATTGACTTTACCAAAAAAAAAAAGTCAAAATATAAAAAAATTGATAAATAACAAGACTGCTTAGTAGTTAAATTGGAGCCAACTAATAAAAACTAAATAATTCTTAATAAAACAAGATAAAATAAATAATGAATTAGAAAAATTTATCATACGAAAAATATTTTTTTTACAAGAAGGAGTGTATGATTTAGGAATGTGTAATTTTATATCAATCAATTATAAATAATAAAGTACTCATAAATCTTTTTACTATAAAAAAGAGAAAATATTTTAAGTATAAAAATAGTATTTTAGTCTTTTTTTAAATCCTTTAATGTGTTACAGTGTAGACACCTATAGAAGTGAACTTCAAGTTCTTTACTGCAAAAGAAATTAAAATATAAATTTTATAACGTTCATCACAGCTGGTAAAGGTATATGAACGCTTGTCGTTTTCTTTCTAATTTCAACTATATTTTTTTTCGTCCATATAAATTACATTTATTCTTGCTGCTTATTAATAAGGGAGTCGTTTAAGCGATGTCCGTATGTTTATTATCAAGTTAGTTTGCCACTTCCGCAAATGAGCTACAGAAAATTCATGGCCACCATTCTATTAAAAATAGTTTCAAAAGTGTTCTATTAAAATTCAAAAACATTCGTCCGTAAATGTTGGAAACATGTATAAAAAAAGGCGAGCACTTCTACTTCGTTTATTTTTATTTTCAAATTTTAATGTCTTTTATTGTTTAATATTATTTTTTGCTTTTTTATATTAAAAAGTATAAAAATATTGTAAATTTTCCAAGTAATTGAAACAATATTAAATCATTTGAATTTTGCCAAATTTTATATTTTCACCATCTATTTTGCTAAAAATTTTTTTTGTTATTATTAATTTTATTAAAAAATTAAATTTTCACCAAAATATTATTTTCACAAAAACTACCCAAAAAAATGTTAATTTATTAATTTTAGTTAACATAAAAAAGGTGAAATTTCAATAAAAAAAGGCTAAAAAAATAATTAAAAATTTTCAACAGTTATTTTCGGGAAACAATAAAGCGATTGCGTCATTTTCATTCATAAAATTCATTATAATATACAAGTGAAGCTGAAAACCAAATATCGTACTTTATAGGATATTTCTTTTAGAAAAAGCTGAACTTGCAAGTTTTCAGTTTTTTACTTCTTGCTGTTTAGGTCTGAATTTTTCATGTTTTTATTTATAAAACACCGAAAACTAAAAACTAATTAATTGGCCAAATAAATACTTATATAGAAAAAGCTGAATTTAGTAACAGCCTTGTTTTTTGCCCTTATAATTCAATAGATTCTGTTATGAAGAAGAATGTAGAGTAGATTTCAAGATGACAAATTAACAGCTCAAATTTAACCCAAATATTTTAATCATAAAAAAGATATACATATTCCATCGTTTGGTGAGAGACATAGCACTCTTACTTGTTTGATTATCACGCAGTCTTTTTGTGAACTACACAGTCATACATGCTACACTGCTCTGTAACTCTGTTTATAAAATATGAGACTCTAACCAGATCACTCTGCACTGTAAAGACTACAGTTCATGATCTTTTGTTTTATTAATCAAACCCTTTCAACCATCCCAGCCACGACTCCTCTTGTTTAATTATACAGGCGACTTTATCAGCTCATCTATTCTTCTTATGACACGCTCTTTCTTTAACTCAATTATAGTGACAAAACAATTTTTTTTTTTAATTTTTTATTAAATCTAATAATTAAAGTTTAAATCTTAAATCTAAAACTATAGTTAAGACCAGTTAAGTACCGAGGAATTTAAATTCCAAATGTAATATTTTTATCTGAAAAGAGCGCATTTTAATTCTACATTTTTTTAACGTTTTCTAACGTTCCTCCCAGTGGTCAAATGTAGGTATCATGAAGACACGTACTTGGTCCGATTCGGGTATGAGTGGGATCAAAAATCGTCTGCAAGACATTTTTTTTTTCTCTGAGAACGTCAAAGAAGGGATGAAGTTGAGATGATCTTCAGCCCTCAAAAAAGGAATAGAAAATAAAATTTTTACTTAGTTTAGGAATATCCGCATTCATTCTAACTTGGACACCGCTGGGATTTCGTTTTATTATTCAAATTTGATTGAATATAGAACAATAAAGTCATAAGTTTAAATCCCAAGAGAGCCTTATTTATACGTTCAAAAAAATTGTTGTTGTACAGCTGCGGTCTATAACACTTATAGAAGGCTGGTAAAGGGAAGCAGCAGCAGTTTAAACATCTTAAAGTCTTCATTAAAAAAAGTCTAAAATCTGTTGTGTGGACGCGGTTGATAAATTGGTTCAGGCGTGTGTGCACGATTGTTTTAGAGTGACACAAGAATATCATGCAGCTAATCAAATACAGCTTTAGATGAGCACGAAAGTAACAAAATAAAAGATTGTGGGAGTTATGTCTTAGTTGGCTTAGAACTTGGCTGGTAAACCAAGAACATAATGAGTTCTCGTCTCGATAGAGCAACAAAGCACTGTAGCTTAGATAGCTGAACAGATTTGGTAAACAAGAGATCACAGGAACAATCGTAGCCATTTCCACAGAGTATGCAACACAAGATAAAACGTTTGAATTGCAAACTATTTTCCCTTAGCATTCTAGCTATTTTTCCTTTTGTATTTCTTTAGCAGTTTGTAGGTTAGGAAACTAATCACAAATTTTTGAGCTATTGTCTTAATTTGTATTTATTATTTGTTTATTATTTATCAGTTATACTTTTTTCTTCAAAAGTGTGAGACGTTTAGAGAAGTTAACGTTAAGCAGCGACAACAGCATATTCACCAATACCATGGTTGTATTTTATACAAAACACAATTTACAACTGGTTGTGAATTGACTAATTTTATTTTTGTGCAAAAAATTAGCAATTAAGTGTAAAATTAAAATGAACTATAATTTTACAAGTTGAAGGTTATCAAAATTAAATTGCCTACAGCTTTAAATACAACAATAAAAAGTTATATTTATTAAAGCTATTGAAGATTAAAGCTTCTGTGCTAAAATAAATAATTTTTAATAAAAGTCAATGAACACTAAAGTTGCAGAAAATTGTGAAATGAAGTAAGTAAAATTAATTTGGATTAAAACTTAACTTTTATATAAAACTTATCTAGAGCCAGCAAGAAATAAAATTTTTTTAATATAATAAAATATTTTTTATATGGATTTTTAAGCTAAAATTTATTGCCAAACTCCTGCCACTTGATTTTTTTTCTTTAATGGGTTATTTCTTTTAGTTCTTTTGAACAGAGTTCGTCTTTTCACTTATTATGACTACTGTCAAAAACCTTTTTGCATTACTTTCATTCGTTATTTTTTTGTTATTTAACAACATTGTGTTCTGTTTAAAATTTACACTTCTCTGACCTTGAATATTGAACTTGTTGTTTCCAGAAAACTTTTCCTTTTTAAAACGAATATCAAATGTCAAAATCATTTAAGAATTTTTTTGCAATTCGTTGGGAAGAACACAAAGCAATTAAAAACTTTAAAACTACTTTTAACGTAGACAAGTGATAGTGCCATAACGACACTTCAGCAAAAGAATTGTGTATTTATTTCTTTTTTTTTAAATATAACTTTTTTAAGGAAAAAGATATAACTTTGATATGATGAAGATATTTGGAATAAACTTAAGTTGTTTATTTCTGCTCTATATTTATTAAAGAATCTCTTTAAATATAAGTGCGAAAAAAAAGACTCTTAGTAGGTCGAGCTTTCGCTGAAAAAAAATTCTGAAGATCTCAGATATTTGGTTTTCAGCTTTACTTGTACAATTAGAACAAAAAAAGACTCTTTAGTGTAAAAGTAATTTTTTTTGCGATAGTGGGAATTTTTAGAAAACTTTTAAATTAGATTTATTTTTTTTTAATTTTTTGTTTATTTTTGGTGTTAATTTATATTTAAAATTTTTTGGTTCAAGTACAATTTTTTGGAAAAATTTAAATTTTTGACGAAACTTGCGTAAAATAAATATTTTGGTGAAAATTAGATCGGTTTTTAAAATTTTAATTTTAATTTTTTTTTTTTTTTTATTTCTTTCCCAGCTAGGGATTGAACCGTTGATTTTCATTAATCAATTAAAATTTACTTTTTCGGCTTTGGTTCATATTTTAATTTAACTTTTATTAAAAAATATTATTTTTCAAATGTATGCGGACGTTTTCCAAAGGAAAAAAGAGAAATTAGACGCTGGCAGAATGTAATGCCGCATTTTCAGGACGGCCAAATTCATCATCAACATTTATTTTTCGCTAATCTGAAGATCTTTTTTGTAGAATTTTGGTGAAGTTTAGGTAATTAAGTCATATTCCAACTACCTGATAATTTATAGTTTTTTTCTTCTAAAATTTTAGTATTTAATTTAAAAAAGCAAACAAAAAAAGGACAATTAAATCTAAAAAAAACCTAAGGAAATAGAAGCTCTCTATACCAATGTGGCCTTAGAGAATGCTGGTCATAAATTTTCTGTGGTTTTTCGGGGTAGTGACAAAAGTGTTGTGAACCCACTTACGGATAAACGGATGGAGAGACAGCTATTATCAAATCGATTCCTCTATGCTTAAATGTAAAGAATATAAAACCTTTATAGGTCGATTGTGAATATTATAGACATTACATATGTAATGAAAAACTTATTTATAGCATTTTCCGAATGTTGGTTTTCCAGTAGGGGCGTATATGTATTAATAATTTTAAATCTCAATTTCTTAATAAATTTAATAAAATTATTTCTTCTGAGCGGAAAGCAGTGGCTAATATACTCCTTGCCGACTAAAAGTCGACTATAACTGAACTATTACCGGCGGCGGCTGCAAAGCAATTATACGCGACTAACGTCTGAGTAAGGAAAAAACTAAATTATATATCGTCGGTCACAGAAGACAAATTCAAAAACGTTATTACTACGTTGCTAAGCCGTGTTAGAAGTAAATAAAAGAAACAAAAAAAAAATCAAAATTAGTAGGAAATATTTATTGTAGGATGATGTAAAGAAACAAGGCTGTTGAAATTATTTTTCATTAAAAAAAAAATAAAATATATAATAACCCGATTCGATTTTCTTGCGAGTTAAGAGTTGTCAACATGTGAGCGACGATATTATTGAATTTTTTGTTGTTACCACATGGACATGGCGGCTAGTGTTAGCCGTTTGACTTTGCTCGCTGTTTTAAAAATGACAAGCCAATTCTTGTGAAATTTACGCAATTTTAAGATCGTAAAATATTAATATATTATAGAGTTGCAGTTCCCAAGTCTTCGCCCTTGAAATTAAAATTTATAAGAATTCGTTTTTAAATATTTATGTAAAATGTGCTTTTATAAAATTTTTTCATATAAAAAAGAAGTAAATAAACCTAATCGAAAGAAATTTTTTTGTTTTAAATTTTTACAGGAAAATGTTAAAAAAAGTAAATAAAATAAATAAATGAATCTTTGTGACAATAAATGATAAAAAATGAAATTTCGATTTGAGTCGTGGCCTTGACTTCTAATCTTTTTAACCGACTAATTGTTGCTTTTTTATTTATGTTTGTGCCTTCATAACTCAGTTAATTCTAAACCGATTTTGAAAAGTTTTTGTTTTTATTTGAAGAGTTATGATTGCAGATTGGTCTCTTTTTAAAAAAAAGTTTATAGTTTTAAAAATTAAAAGGTGTCCCCATACAACACACATGTTTTATAAAAATTAAAAAAAAAATGAAAATCACTATAGCTCCTAATAGCAAAAAGTAATAAAAAAATAAATCTCAGTATTAAAGGGTGTTCACATAGGTGACGTAAATTGACCTATATGAGCCTATCTTTGGAATGGTTATAGACAAACACTTGAAAATTGGACATGATTTCTATTACTATGATCGTTATAATACAAAGTATAAATTTTTAAAATTAAAAATTAAAGGTTGCTCTAAAAGTTGATGTTATTTGGTGTATGTGACCAAACGTTTGAACCGTTATAGACAGGTAGCTGAAATTAACAATGAACTTGTATTGCTAAGTCCGCTATAAGACCAAATATACAATTTGAAATAAGAAATTTAAGGGTGTTTCCATAGTAAGTGTAATTTGAGATATATCGCACTATTGTTTGAAATGTTATAGACAAACGCTTGAAAGTCCGAAAAATGTCGACCGTCAAAGTAACAGGTATTAATATCTAAAATCACAAATTAAAGGGTAGCCCAATTGGTGTATATGGCCATACTTTTGAACAGTTTGAGACAAACAATTGAAATATACATAAAACCAGTATTGCTTACTCTGCTACGAGGGCTGCTATATATATTTCTGACATGGCAACACTGAGTGCTGCCAAGTGCAATCTGACATTTCCATTGGAAAGTTTGTCATTTTTAAGCATTATCGTACTCAAAACGTTTTGACGTACGACCATTATTTGTGTTGTTTACAGTGACTTGAACAAATTAATATAGAAAAAAATGGAATTAACTCGTGAACATTTTCGTGCCATCATTTTTCACAACTTTCGACGTGGATTATCACGACAAGAGTGCATTGATGAACTTAGATCTTTGTATGGCGATGAAGCACCATCCTATAGCACTGTGAAAAATTAGTATAATGAATTTAATCGTGGCCGAAGCTCGCTCAAAGACGAATTCCGTGAAGGTCGTCCAAAAACGGCTGTTGTGCCAGAGAACATTGATGCCGTGCGTGAACTCATAATGCAAGATCGACATTCGACATACCGAGAGATAGAGACATCCTTGGACATTTCTACCACCAGCATACATTCCATACTGCATGAACACCTGGCCGTAAAATAGGTTTGTTCTCGTTGGATCCCGCTCAATTTGAAAGTCGCTCAAAAAAAGGCTCGTGTCGATTGGTGCAAAGAAATTTGACGAATTGTTGACGAATCATGGATCTATGCGTACAAGCCCGAAGGAAAACAAAAATCGACCGTGTGAGTCTTCAAAGACGAGCAAAATCCAACGAAAGTTGTTCGTGGAAGAAGCACTTCGAAGCAAATGGTCGCCTGTTTTTTCGGCAAAACTGGTCATGTGGCGACTGTTCTGCTTGAGCAACGTAAGACGGTCACTTCTGAATGGTACACTACAATTTGTTTGCCTGAAGTCATCGGAGAATTTCGAACAAGAGAAGATAAATCATTGTTCACCATGACAATGCGAGCTCTCACACATCGGCTCAAACCAAAGCGTTTTTGATCGGCCAAAACGTCGAGTTAATGAGTCAACCGCCGTACAGCCCTGACTTGGTACCAAATGACGTCTTCTTGTTTCCGCACATCAAGAAAAAAATGCGTGGTCAATGATTTTCGTCGTCAGAAGGTGTTTCGAAATCGTATCTCAATCGGAGTAGAAAAAGTGCTTCGACAACTGGTTTGAGCGCATGCAAAAGTGTATAAATCATGCTGGAGAATACTTTGAAAAACAATAAGACCATTTTTGATTATAAATATTCGCATTTTCACTATTAGGCCAGAAATATATAGAGCAGCCCTCGTAATATTGGTATGCTGCTTCTACCTGGCTACCATAGCTACTTAATTTATATTTTTTAAAGAAATTAAAATCATTTATAGGGTTATCTCTTTTGTTGACTTATTTTCCAGGGCTGGGTAATGTGGAATCTGGTTACGCATAAGCTTAAAAGTAGAGAACTTTACAATATCAGAAGAGGACGAAATTGGCAGATATATTTTAAGGTCGGGGAGGGTCATAGTAATATTATCATGTCTTTAACATAAAAAGGAATTTTTGGGGCAGTAGTCTAAGAGAATATTTTTCTAAATGACAAGCGTGACCATTTTTCAAGAGAAGACAACGACTCTTTAAAACTATATATGCGAAAATATATAAATCCTCTTGAAATTACTTTTTGTTTACAGAATCTAGTTGATAGATTAGGTTTTAGCCTTAAATTAAGATTTTAAAAATCGTAAAAATAAACAATTTTTTCAAGGGTCGAATTTTTCAATAAAATTAAAATGTCCAAATTTAAAGCGAGGCTTCCTTTGTCATTATAAGAATGAAATAAAGAAGACTCAGGGTCTACCTCCTTCTTCTCTGTAATAATGTTCAGTGATGCTTAGATGGTGGCTGTAGCAAGGTAGTAAGCACGTTGACTACAAACCTGGATAGGCAGGGTTCAACCTCTGCGGCAACCAACAAATAAATACGCTTTTTTCTGTTTAATGGTATAAATACATATTAAAAAAAAACGCAGCCTGCTTCGTCGGTACTTCTTCATAGCAAATTCGCCAGCGAAGTAAAATAAAAAAAAAAAAATAAAAAAATTAGCCACCCGTATAAAGAAACAAGTAAAAGTGCTTTATTCGGCTGTACAAATATAATAAAACCTTTCATCAAAAGAGTTTTTTTCTTGCAAAATTTCGACATTAAATTTAACTTCGAGCAAAATACTTTAACGTAAAAGCCTTAAACGTTCAAAAATTAAATTGTATGTTTCTTAAATAATGAAAACAAACCATTAAAAAAACACCATATAAATCTCTATTTAGTCACCTCTTTGTGCTACATTTGAAAATATTGACGATCTTAAAATTGTTTGCGCTTTGAAATTTAATTCTCATACACTTGCTAAATGATTTTAAGTAAATTAAATATAAAAAAACTCACATAGAAACGACTCCACAAATTTAACACCAAAGAATTATTAATATTAAAAAACAAAGTTTTTAATATAATTAACGAATTCAAATGTTAATTAACAAAACTAAAATTAAAGGAAATATTAAAAAAAGACACAATTCACAATAAGTTTTGGCACTTCTTTGAGGCACAAAGTCTCTTCAAAGCTTTTAACACCTTAAATAAACAATCATAATTTTTAGTTTTTCAAATTTTGAAAGCTAAATATAACATATTCTTTTATTTTTTTTATTTAACGAATCGCTTTAGTGAATTTGTAGGGAAAACAAATCATAAATTTATTAAAATAAAAAAAGAAATTTTATTAATCTCTTTATTATCTGCAAAAGTGTTTTTTCAAAAACTAAATATTTTTCATTTTTTAATTTATTTAAAATTTCGAATTTATCTTCGTATTTTTTTCGAAGCTTTTAAAATTTTTAATTAAAACAAAATTTAATTTGTGGTACACACGTGATAGAATAAAACATTTAAATTTTGATTTATTAATTTCGAAATTTCAAATTTGGTTTTGGAGTTGCATTAAAAATAAAATTTCCGATGAAATTTTATAACTCAATTTCACTATTAAAGAAATTGTAAATAAACAACTTTTAATTTTGTTCGAAAATTTAAATTTAAAGTTAAACCCTTAAGGAGAGGAAGATATATTTTATGACCAAACTTAAAATAAAATAAATACTAAGTCAAAAGATAAGAAGAAAAAGATGAGAATTTGTACAATTGAAAAAAAAAATATTTTTTTTAACTACAACGCCTGGGTAAAGTTTTTAAATTTACTTAAAAAGCTTCTTTTCATACGTGATTTCGCAAAAACATATCTGCAAGTGTAGGTAATGAAATCTCCATAAAAAGCTATTAAAACGTTAAATGAATTGAAAAAATAATTTTAATTATTTGTTTAAAAATGTTGAAGATGTTAAATAATTAAAACAAGATGTAGGTGTAAAACGATATTTTTACAAAATGTACTTTTTTTTGCACAAAACGGCATTTGTTTAAAAAAGTTCCTTTTTTTGCAAAAACGAAAATTGTTCCTTTTTAGTACAAAAAAAATTTTTTTTTACAAAAATTCCCATTTTGGTACAAAAGAAAAACTTTTAACAAAAAGTCCATTTTTGGCACAAAAAATTTTTTTAAAAAAAGTCTGTTTTTAGCACAAAATGAAAAATTTCCACAAAAAGCCTCTTTTTGGAAAAAATGAAAATATTTTACAAAAAGTCCCTTTTTGGCATAAAACGAAATTTTCTCAAAAAAGTTTTTTTTTGCACAAAACTAAATTTTTTTCACAAAAAGTATGTTTTTTCACAACTAAAATTTTTTTTTCAAAAAAGTCCTGTTTCGACATAAAAATCAAAATTTTTCGCAAAAAATCCCTTTTTTGTACAACCTGAAGTTTTTCTACAAAAAGTTTCTTGTATGCAAAACGCAAAATTATTTCACAAAAGGATTTTGTAAAACCAGACATGCTTTTGCAAAGATTACCTTTCGACATAACGACAGTTTTTTCACAAAAAGTGCGACTGTTAAAAAAAAAAAAAAACAATTAATATAAAAAGCCAATTTTCACAAGAAATTTTTCTTGTAAATAAATTTTTTTAACTAAACTCCTTTTTGATAAGGATTTTCACACACAAAAATTCTATATTTTCTCCTTGAACTCCCTTTCCCAAGCCACATAAGTCCCTTTCTCGCCAGCATTTTTTGGGTGTATTGTCTTGTATAACAAATCTTAAATGCTAATTGACAAATGTTTTAATTTTGTTTATTTTTAATATTTAATATATTTCTATCACGAGTGCGATTAAAAAAAAAGAATTTTAAACTTTTAAAGGAATGTGTGAAAAAATTAATTAAATTTTTAAAATATTGAAAAAAACCAAATGGTTATTAATTTAAATAACTGCTTCTTAAAGGCTCTTCCTGTCCTTTATTGTAACAAAGTGGCCTTTAAAAAATCTACATATTTTGTCACACTTATAATAAAATAGCTTCAAAATTAATTCAGTGTCCTTTACGATTTTACTTTCGTTTTCCTTTGTGCACAAAACTTTTTCATTGCAATCACAGACTACAATAATTTATGTTATAAAGTGGCCATTAACAATAGTTGCAGTTCATTTGCATAATGTTAGACGGTTTTTAGTTTAAAGTCTTTTAGAGTTTATAAAAAATTTCAGTAGGGTAAGGCAAGTTTGTCAAAACAAAATTGTTACTGTTAGTCAAGTGTTAAAGAGGATATTACGATACAGCTTTTGTAAGAAGGAAGCTTTAGGAACTTTTTAATTTAGTTTTATTTACGAATGACCTTTAAATTTTTTGATAATGTTAAGAGTTGTGACTTTTGACTCTTTAAATACGTTTAAGAAAATAAATGCAAACATTAGGTGAAAAATTACTTTATTTTTAGTTTCATTTCTTCTTTTTAATTTTTGCAAAATAAGTGTTAAGCTGGTAAATTTCTAATTTTATTTGAAAACTTTTTAACAAATAATTTTTAGTATTCTAGCGAAATGACATTTTAACTATATTGTAAAAGTGAGACATTTCATATTTCAATAAATTTATTTTTCATAAAGACGGATCCTTAAAAATGACATAAAAGTTATGTTGTGTTATATTTCTTTAAGGCCAAAAGTTTTGGTGTCACCAAAGGTCATAGTAAACTTTCAACGTTATCACATGTACAGTAGATCTACGATATACTATGTACATCGGTGACACTGTGCTATAGAATCCGAGACGATGAAGGTGTTCTGAAGTACTATCGAAGAGATTTTGAGGTCAGGGATCTTAGACTTTTTTTCGAACTGGACGACTATACTTGTTACAACTGTGATGGCACAATAGATATTATAAACTTTAAACTTTCCTTATTGGAAGCCACTTTAATCTTAAAAGTGAGAAAGCTGTTGTATTTTTTTGCAGCGACAATAAAAATAAATAGAAATAATTTAAAAGATATAAAAACATTTTTTGTTGACATGCGAACACCTTGGTTTTTTTAAACAAGTCCCCACTGTGCAACGATAAACGATATCTTGCGTTATGACTTATAATGGAAACTCAATACAACGACAGTAACACCTGCTTTTATTTGTATTCTTTTCTTACTTTAAGAACTTAAATAATTTCGGGAGTAACTAGACCAACTTATTTGATGGATTTGTCTACACAGAGAAAAAAAGGTAAGCAACTATTAAAGGTTTTACTTGTCTCTTGAGTAAAATTTAATAAAATTTTCAATTGTCTTAATTATATATTTAACTGAAAATTACTACAATATTTTTTTAATAAATAATTAATTAAATCAATTAAAAATTTAAATATAGTTCAACCCAAAAACAAATAAAAGTAAGCACTTACTAAAAGTGTAACTTGCCTTCAGAATAAAATTTAATAAAATTTTTTATTGTTATAATTATTTATTTAATTTAAAACTATTACAATATTTTCTAATTAAATTACTATTTAAATCAATTAAAAATTTAAATATAGTTCAACCCAAAAACAAATAAAAGTAAGCACTTACTAAAAGTGTAACTTGCCTTCAGAATAAAATTTAATAAAATTTTTTATTGTTATAATTATTTATTTAATTTAAAACTATTACAATATTTTCTAATTAAATTACTATTTAAATCAATTAAAAATTTAAATATAGTTCAACCCAAAAACAAATAAAAGTAAGCACTTACTAAAAGTGTAACTTGCCTTCAGAATAAAATTTAATAAAATTTTTTATTGTTATAATTATTTATTTAATTTAAAACTATTACAATATTTTCTAATTAAATTACTATTTAAATCAATTAAAAATTTAATTAGATTTCAAACTAAAAACAAATAAAAGTTTTCGTAGCAGCAATAATGTTTTCTTTTCAATTCAAAAATTTTAAAATCAAATTGAATGAGATTGCAATAGAACAAAAGATCTATCGTTGGCACAAAATAACCATTAGATTAAAAAAAAAAAAAATAATAATAATAAGTAAGATTCAAAGAAGGTATATTTTGCTATTTCTATATTTTTAAGTTTTGCTTTTAACCTCCATTCGAAATTTTGTTTATAAAAATTTCTGTAACAAATTTTAAATTCACACGTAAAAATAAACAATTTTTGTGCTTAATGAGTATTAAATATTAAAAAAGGGCTTCGTTATCGTGGCTAAAATATTACTTAAAGCAACAATAATTTTTTTACTGCAACCATAAATTATTACAGAGAACATAACATGTTTATTGTTACCATTTCACAATCATGTTCTTGAATAAAATATAGTAATGTATTATGAAAAAACAAAAAGAAAAAACGGTCCTTTGTGTATCTCAGGTCAGTACAAAATTTATTTCATAATAGTTAAGACGATATGCTCCACAACATTGCCACCACCGTCTTGGACGTAAATCAACATTTTAATGGAAATCAATTTTCAGATTTTCTATTTTATTTTATTTTATTCCAAAAAACAAAGGTTCTCCCTTATATTGCAAGCAAAAGAAAAATAAAAAAGTAAAAAGAAGGACAATTAATATTGTTTGCATAATTTTGAGGCTATGACTTAACAGGGTTGACTTGAGTTCCATATTCGGGACTGGGGCAAACACATGAATCACATATGAAAATCATCAAAAGAAAAGAAAATGCTTGATAAAATTTATTTAAGTATTTCTATTTCTTAATCACAGCACATTAGTTTATAATATTGGAGGTATGGAAAATTAAATTTCTGGCTACCAGATGATCATCTGCCGGGTTCAAAAACATGTGTTATTTGGTTTAGTCTACAATTAATAGCAATTTTTAAATATTTTCTTAATATCTCAGAAATCATATTGAATGTTTAAAATTGACTAAAGGGATTGTTAATTTATTCCTTAATTAATACTCTTAAAATTATTATTTTTTCGTTAAGTCAGTAAAAATTTTAAAAGTCTCTAAAAATGCTCGCTAGTGCAACGACATTGAATTGAAAATTTAAATTAATTTTTTTTTTTTTTTTGAAAATTGGATAAGACTATTAAATGAGACAAAATATGAATTTAAAGCATCTTATTTTACTTCCCAATTTTCGAATCAAAAATTATTAAAATAAATATTTAGTTTAGAAAACTACTGATATGGGGAGTTAATACGACCTGCTGCTTAAGCCTGCTAGAGAGCCAGGCCGGGGTATAATTTTAATTAAACTTGACAATCATTCTATAGCCAGGGGTATGAAAAAGATAAACTGAGAACGTTCCGAACTTTAACAGCTAACACTCTGGTGTATGATAATGCGAAAATGACTTCATAAGAAGAGGACTAACAGAGGACTTCATAAACCGAAACCCAGTAAAGCTTGACAGCTGGAGACTCACAATAGTTGGGTTCCATAAACTGAAAAAAATATCTCTGTCTTTATTTTAATGTTATGCTGTTTTGTCTGCCAAACGCAGGGATTCCTATTTCTTGTGTTGTCCCTGGCTTGAATATACTTACGATCTCCTTAATACTAAAAATACGCTTTTCAAAATGTACCGAGGCATTAACATCCCACTACTTTGTTACTCAGGTAAAGCTTGACGCCCTTGATAACTTTATTAGAAAATTTGTGATTTACCTCAGTGAGGTATTCTCATGCACAGGGCTTCAAAGATTTAAAATTACTTCACCACGTACAGGAGAGAGCGAAAAGGCTAATCGGCGAAAGTAGGATATCCCCAGCTCTATTGACACAAGGTGAGATTTGTTTTACTATTTTACCGTTATTACAACGGAATGTTGTTTAATGAAATCAAGGATTTGGTTTCACTACGCTTTAGAGACTAAATTTGGTTTTTTAGCAAAATAGCTCCAATGTGAAATAATCTCCATGTAGAGGTCTATCCTATCACTTTTGAAATGAAAAGACTCAAATTAAATGTCAAATAATAACTGCCGCCTTTTCACAACCTAATTTCCTAGTTATGGCGAAATTCGTTAGTTGCATGTGTAGTAGTCATTATTTGAGTTCTGGTCCTTTTACAAAAAAATTTGTTAGGACCCACAGGTACATTAATTATATTATTTCGCTCTTTCACATACAATCGATTTGACCGAGTTATCCTTAACATAACAATTTTTATTTTTTTATTTTCAAGCTGCTGTTGGGATTTGAACTCAGGCAGATACCTTTACAAGAGCAGCCAACAAGGTTGCTCGACATACGTTAGCTATTTTTTCTTTTTATTCTATACACAGACACCACATTTTTAAGTGGTAAAAGCTTCTTTAGCTGTATTAAACACACGAACCAAAAATATTTTCTTTTACTACTATCGCTGTGATAAAGGCTGTCAGATCTCATCTGCGTGATTTTTGAATGCCGCAGCTGCTACAAAATTAGCAGCAACTTTTTTGATTTAATTGTAATTTTAAAAATAGTGTAATTAAAATATAAATAAATTAATACTAAAGTAGAACTTAACTTATGTTATGAATATAAAATTATTAATTAAAATACTTACAAAATTATTGTTAAAAAGATGTTGTTATAATTTATCGTACTTTTACTTCTTCTTTTTGTTATTAATTTAAATCGATTATTAATTTAGAACCTTTATTTCTCCTCTGTGGTTCTACTTCATCTATATATCATATCCTTTTCATTTGACCCTGTTGCAATTCTTTTTTATCCTTTTTTTCTTTTATGTGTAAAAGAAAATTTTCCTCTTGATCATAATCAGTCCAGATTTTAAAATTTTTATACGGTACTGCCACTGTCGTTGTGGTTACAGTTGATGTTTTTGGATCCTTTGCTGGTCTTAATGATCTCTCAGTAGTTGTTGTTGTGCAAATAGATTTTTGTTTGGAATTTTTTATGATGGTTGTATTTGCATTGGGATTTTCGATTTCTATTTCTTGAGGATCTTTAAAGGTGATTGTACGTCGTCGGGTTTGGGTTAGAGCCAAATTGCGACTTAAACGTTTTGTATGCTCTTCTACAATTGTTACGCTTAAATCATGCATGACCGCAAATCAATTTTTTTTAAGCTTTTTGATTTTAAGTATTTTTTCTATTTTAGAAAATAAAGTCTGTTTTTAATCACTTAAATTTGTGTGCGTAATTTTTGGTTATTTTATATTCAAAATTTTTTATCATGCAAAAAAGTTAAATTTGTTTTATTGAGCACTTGAAGGGCTTTTTATAAGAATAAAGTTTTAAGAATTATTTAATAAGTGTTATAAGCTTTCTCGATGCATTTTTTTAAATGTTTTATTTAATTTTAACCTTTCGCTTGTTTTATTTTTAAAATAAAATAAGTAATTTTTTTTATTTTAAATAAAAAAGTCCTTTAAACTTGAAGTTATATCGGGTTGACCTTTGACCTTACTTTTTTTAAATTTTAAGTAACTTTATGCCATTTTTTATATCGCCTAAAATTGGCGATTACGATTTTTAAATTATTAAATGAGTTTCTGTAAGACGGAATCACTGAAAATTTGGCTGATTCAAGCCGCTAGTACATACAGAGATAAACCGATAAAGCTTTTATAATTGAACTTAAAGACTAAAATGTTCGATAAAATGCTTTAATAAAATTGGCTTTTTGCTTTTGGTGTTAATGGGAGATGGTAACGTACCCATCCCACTTGAAAGTAATAAATCACAAAATAGATATTTAAGGGTATATTTGGCGTTTTTTCACAACTTAGTTTTTTTTTAATTTACTCTCATATTCATTGTTTTTTTGTCTTTTATTCCTACTACACGCAGCAATCAATTTGTTGCACTTTAATGTCAATATTTAATTGTTAATACACAATTATTACTGCAAATATTTATAAATTAATTGTTTTTAAGTCATTTTTTACTTCTTAGCTAAAAAACTACAAGTTAATGAAATATTGCAGTTAAATAAATTTTAAAATAAATACAGTTTATAAAACAAAAGCAAAAACAATAAATTGTTTTAAAAAACCCGCTTTAAAAGCAAAAAAAAAAAAAAATAAATAAATAAAATAAAATCAGACGTTGACACAGAGAACAAATTTGAAAATTTTTTCAAACAATCGGATAAATTGATTTAATTTATAAATAAAACAAAAGCTACAACAACAAAAAAACAATAACTGGCAAGATAAATTAACTATTAATTATTC
The DNA here is from genome assembly GCA_937654795.1 of Cistogaster globosa. Classification (NCBI taxonomy): domain Eukaryota; kingdom Metazoa; phylum Arthropoda; class Insecta; order Diptera; family Tachinidae; genus Cistogaster; species Cistogaster globosa. Next base: position 8,654,682 of record OW569404.1, read on the forward strand.
TGAACAAATAATTTGACATTTGTTTTTAAATTTAATTTTAATTTTAAATTAAGTTTGTTATTCTAAAATAAAATTATTTTTCTTTCAATAAAATATTAATAAAAAACGGAAGACATTTTTCAAACAAATAAATAAAAAAATGAGAGGAAATAAAAAAACGTTATCCTGAATCCTATTTAACTAAGATTATTTTTTTTTATTTTTGAATATCTATGAAACCTTTTTTTACAATTATTAAATTAATTTTTATTTTAGAATGAGTTGGCTCAAACTCGAAAAAAATTATTTCATTTTCTCTTTGACTGTGAGCTTTATAAATTTTGCTTATGTTGTAGTTTGAAGCTCAACTTTTTACATTTCGTTTATTAATGTAACAAAATTCAGGAAATAAAATTCGAGAATTTTGCTTCTTTATTTTATTTTCTTAACATTTGCTAGGGGTTATTAAAATATATCAAATTCTTCTTTATTGTCCATTCTATTTTTACACTTTAATTTATTTTAGTCCCAAATGACATTTTTCACTATTATTTCTTAGTTTTATTAAACAAGCAGTATAATTCTCGAATTATTTTTCCGAAATTTGAAAGTATTATATTGTACTTATTATTTTTCTCCGGTTCGAAAGCCATAACTTTACTGTTAAAAAATAATATTATTTCTTAATTTACTATTAAGGTCCAATACTCTAAAAGTTATCCCTTTATTTTCCAGTAGAACATCAATTATTTTGGAATTTGGGATTATTTGGATGTCAAGTTTTAAATGTCCACCAATTAACCGACTTAGCTTAAACAATTAAGAATTTTAATATTTTCTAATTTGGAATTGAAATACATTATCAATCAAAATGTTGCTTGGAATCAAGGCGAATCAATACCAGGTGATCGCAATGGCGAATTCATTAACTTTGCTTAAAACCTGAAATGTCAAACTCCATATATAAAAATTTGAGTATAATTTTTTTTATATGGTGTCTGACTTTTAACGTTTCGGCGAAAATCAATGAATTCGCTATCGAGACCACCTAGTATTATTTCGCCATGCTTGGAATTTTGTGACATTTTTTAAAATTTTTGAAATTGATTTAAAAATTCTAGAACTGAGAATTTTCAAAAAAAAGCTTAAAGTTTTATATTGATAATTAAAGTGCTATGTCCAGGCTTTAAAAAAGCTTTCAATTTGTTGGCGGTTGCCAGTAATTTTTCAACATTTTGGGTTTCGAATAAAACTAAAATTTTTTTTATTGCAAGTAAAACTTTTTTGGAAAAATTAAAAATTTTTGTAAAATTTTTGTGAAACAAAGAGTTTGTTGAATTTTGATGAAATTTTAGTGAAATTCTAATTTTTTATTAATTTAGATTTTTATGCCTAATTTTCAGTTTTTAATGATATTTAATATTTTTTATTAAAAACCATTTCTAAGCAAAGTAAAATATTTTTGGTAAAATTTTTGTGAAAGTGTAATATTTTAGTAAAATTTAGATGGTTTAGTGATATTCCAATTACCTGGCAATTTATAATTTTTTTTTTTAAACTTTGGTTTTGAAAACAAAAAAGTAAATAAAAGCAATAATAACTAATAAAAAGCACATTTTAATGTTAAAATCGTAAGAACATATCTCCACCATTTATAAACGAGTATTACTTAATTTTAGTGGACCTCTTTTGAAACTATATCTGAGAGAATTTTCTTTAAATCATTTGGAGACGTCAGGGTAGCTTTTATTTTATTGTCACCAAAAAAAAATTTATATTCCACTATTATTTATATTTATTTATATTTATTTATTTATATTTTACTATTTTATCAAAAAATGTTAGAAAAGAGTTTATAAAGGTCTGTGTCTAAATCACTTTTTGTCAAAGTGATTTTAAATCACGCAAATTATACTAAAGTCACGTGACTTAATTGATTGTGGATTTGAAATCACTTGATAATTAGTTTTATTTATTTATTTATTTATTTATTATTATTATTATTTTTTTTGTTGTTGTAAATTTTGACTTTTAAGATACATTTTTTTCTGAATTTTTTTGATTTTTCCTAAAATTATAATATTTTCTTTACAATTTTGGTATTTGGTGATATTAATTTTTTTTGTGAATTTTATGGTTTTCATTTGAGTCAAATTCTATAACTATAAACATTTTTTTACTTTAAAGTTTTACAAAAAATTAAATTTTTTGTGAAAATTAAGTTTTCGGAAAATTGGTAAAATATAACTTTCTACTGAAATTCCCACATTTAAAATAAAATTAAATTTTATTCCTTAAATAGGTTATTTTTTATAAAAACTTTAAGTTTTACTAAGGTTTTGATATTTAATGGATTTTCAATCTTTATTTTTTTCCAAAATTTTTAACTCTTCATTTTAAAATGCAGTAAATTTTTTATGGCAATTTCTGGTTGTAAAATATTGATATTTAATTTTTTAAGTAAAATGTAACTTTATTAGTTGAGAGCTAGCTTTATAAAGTACTGTGAATATTTTATTTTTTTGTTAAATTTGGGTTCCAAATAAAAATCTCATTAGATCTGTTAAATTTGATTTAAAAAACAAAACAGCATTTACACGAAGATTTTTTTCAGGTTTTTGTTTTTGTTTTTTCGACATATAGGATATAAATACATGATTCTTATTTTGTGTAACTTTTTCTTGTATCTTCTTATAATCAGTTGTTTTCTTATGTCATTTTTTTTTTGAATTTTTTAAGCTTTTAACTTAAAAAGAAGTAATAAAAAAATGTTTGAGCAAAAACTCCTGCCTTTTGGGTTTTTTTTTTCAGTACTTTCTGTCACTGAACGTTTGAATTTTGATATAATTTCTCATTGTATGTTAATATTTAACTCTGACAAAACAAACATTACTCAGCAAACTGGCTTCAATTTTGATATAAAAAAAAATAATTATCATTTTAAAATGTTTAACACCATGTTTTTGTTTTGCAATAAAACAACAACAAAAGCCGTATAATTTTTTTGATATTTGCAAAAAATTATTTAGAGTTTTTAACACAAATTTGTGCGCATTTTTTTCTTAACAACTGAAATCAAACAATCAATAATTTATGTTAATTATTGTGATATGTTTAGCATTTAAATTCCTTACACTGAAAATTTAAGCACTTTTTGCAATAAAAGTTAAAAAATTATTTATAAATAATTTGGACTTTTAAGCCAAAATTGGTTGTTGTGTGATTTTGGGATTTTATATTCAATTTGCATATTATTTACTGACCTTTTTGATTACCAATATTTTGTTTTTTGTTTAATTACCACTTAACAGATTAAAAGAAAGACAAGATAAAAAAATAATAACAAGAATTGTAATCAATATTGGAGGCATATTCATTTTTTATTTATGATATACAGCTTAGTTAATTTTGAAGGGGGTGCACCCTACAACATGAAAAAAAATTAATGCAGATATATTGCAACAAAACAAACAAAAAATAAATAAAGAAATAAAGAAATAAATAAATTATTGGTACAAGCTTCACATAACCAGAAAAAAGCCCATCAACTATTAAATATAAATTTTCGTATTTACTTTCAAGTTGAACCATTGAAAAATTTATTTTAATTTGTATAAAAGAAATTTAATTTTTTACTTTATTGTTTGGAAATTTTAGTCTATTTAAAATGTGTATGAGAAGTTAACTGAAAACGGTAAGTAAACGGCAGCGAAGTCTTGCTTTCACACCCTATAATCAATATCGTTGATTTTGATAATTTGTTCGGGATAATTAGTAGGATATTTTAAAAAATTGATTAAATTAATTTCCTATTCCTCCGATTTAATTTTAAACAATAATAAAAAAATATTTTCAAACAATTTTTTTAATAAAAATGTTCCCTTATTTTATTGCAGGATTGGCAATTTACTTCCATCCATCATCAAGGTGTTGTAGCTCATCCTATAGTTGGCTCTTGCTTATCTTTATCATCAATCTAATATTTTTACATTAGTTATTTTTATTAAAGTCATATATTTTATAAATATTTTTTTGATTTATATTGCGCTCGCAATGATCACAAAAAATATGTTTTCATCTGTTTGTGAGTTTGTTGCTTTCGAAAAATTTCGCTTATTAATAATTTAAGTTGCTATCGAATTTGCTAGTCTGAGTGGCTGTAAGATAATCTCATCCAGAAAACCACTAATACGCAGTTAAGTTATAAAAAAAATAAAAAAAAATACATGAATAAAAAAATGTTGGACAGACAAAAGTATGAATGTAAGTAAAAGTGTTTTGTTGAATAAAATACGTGATATTAAAAAAATATTTCCACCAAGCAAAGTTTTGAAAAAAACCCCAAAAGTCAAGATAAAAATTAATATTAAAATATTTTTTTATATATGAGTCGTTTTCTGTAAAAGTGGCGTATGTCCACTATTCAAAAAAAAAAAAAAAAAAAAAAAAAACAAAATCTATCATCTGCTCTGCTACCTCACATTCAAAAAATTTGAATGTATTCTGTTCTAAAACATTTCTTCAACAATATACACAGAATATAAAATAATTAAATATCACTAACTGAGGAATAAAAAAATTAATTTAATTTAAGAACTAAGAAATAATATAAAAAAATTATAAAATAAATTTTTTAATATATTCCAATATTTTTCACGGTATTCAAAATTTGTTTATCTCTATAAAATACAAAATAGACTTAAACCACTTTCCAAGAAAACGGTTTATCGTTTTTTAAACAAAACTTTTTAATAATCTTGTTCCCCTTTTAAATGAATGTTTGTTTCAATAACAAATAATCAAAATATTTCTCAAAGCCCAAATTAAAATGAATTCTGAAGTAAATATTTTGTCAGAACACAAACACAACATCATTAAATAAGAAAAGCTTTTACAATATAGTTCATCAAAATAATAAACAAGTAATAAGAATGAGTTTCAATGATTTTTTCTTTCTTCTTTAATCAAGTGTTAAATAATCGTAAAACGTAAAAAAACAGTCACGAATAATTTAGCCATTAATTGAATTTATTGCGAATCTAAGCTTTTTTTAACATACTCAAACCACGAATATAATAATTTTTTACTCTAAACATGAGTGATATTCTTAAACTCGTACCATACAATAGGTCAGTTCAAGTTAATTAATCACATGGTCAAAATTCTTAACCAGAATTAAACAATAACTAAAGTAGATTTAAACAAATCTGAACTAGAAATGCCTAAGAACGGAATTAGAATTAAAGAGAGCTTAAAAATAAAATATATAATTAACTTGAGTAGAGCTAAAATTAAATAAATAAGGTTCTTTTCAAAAGATAAACTGCACCTTAAATAAAACTAAAGTAGAACTAGAAATTACATATAACTGATTCAAAGTTGGTTCATTTAAAAATAAACCAACAAATATTTCTTCACTGATTTGTAAAATTTTTATTGCATTTTAAACTCAACAGGTTTCAATAAGATACAAAATAGACCAGCGGCTCTTATAACAGGGACGTAGATCTTATCAAATATTTTTTTTAATGGAAATGCCTATAACCGATGATACACAGATTCTTGATATTGAGCTCAGAAAATCGTTTTGGCAAATTTGCCTAAACCAAAGATCACACGAAACCTTAAAAAAAGAAATCACACAGCGTGTGCTATGAAGCCAGCTGACGTCAGTTTTCTCGTAAGAGAATTTGATCTTAAAATCTTTGCTGGTTTAAATTGATTTTTCAGACAACTCCTTCCACTGAAACCATACATCGTGAAGACTGTTGCCAGTTTACTGATGCCGTTGAGTTGTGTTAACACGTTCCTGCAACGACTGACGTTCAAAAACACTACAAATTCGATATTCGTTAAAAAAATCTGTTTCCCAATCATTTCTTGTAGACAATATAAGCCCGAAAGAACTTTAAATTATAAAAAATAACACTAAAAATTAGATTTTGAAGAATATTTTTTTCCTATTATTATTACTAATGTCCGGAAAATCATTATGAGTGGACTCCCGCTTGAAGAACGCTATCTAATCATCGTACAAAATACTCTCCAGAGGATGCAATAACACCAACGTGTTGAAGGAATGTGCGTACTGAAGAGAATATCGCTACTGTAAACAAAAGTGTGGAAGAAGATACAAATTTATCGGATCCTCGTGGGTCACAGAAATTGGGGCACTGTCCGTCCATTATGTGGAAAATTTTGAGCAAAGATCTTTGGTGTGGTTTACACGCTGGTGGCATCATCGGACCTTATTTCTTCAAAAATGGGTCCGAATCTCACGCCACAGTCAATGGAGATCGTTACGGCACCATGATTAAGGTTTTTTTGTTCGAAAATATGGATAACATTGATTCGGACTAAATGTGATTTTAACAAGATGGCGCTACGTGCCATACGACGACTGCAATCATCGAGTTATTGAAATCAAAAGTCGGCGATAAGTTGATTTCTAGAAATGGACCTGTCAATTGCCCTCCAAGGTCGTGCGATTTGACACCTTTTGATTATTTCCTGTGGGGCCACGTAAAGTCAGTGGCTTATGCTGATAAACCAGCAATAATTAACACTTTGGTACTTAAAAAGTGACCCAAGATTGGACGACCAGAATGAGCTACGTCATTAGCAGCCGCGGTGTCTACATGCCCGAAATTATTTTTAAATATTAATGCCATGTTTACATTTTTCGTTTAAAAAAATTCTTAATTGTAGTTTAATTTTTTGTGTTATTTTTTACAATTTAAAGTTCTGTTGGGCTTAAAAACACACCCCTTAGTTGCTCATCATGGATGCATTTTTTTCTAATGTATGAAAATTCTTTCGGCATTAAAGCGGTTTTAGCGTATTGTTGGCAAGTTGTTTTATAAAAAATCGCAAGAACTGCTGCTCAAAATCAAAATACAAACAATTTTTAAAGAGTGAATTTTTTTGACACATGTTTTTTTTTATTAAAAATGGATTTAAAATTAGTTTTAAATTCATCAATTTTAAAATAACGAAAAATTGGAATTCGCAGCTTTTTTTTTTGTTTGCAGTTACTTGTTCACTATAGTGGCCGGATAGTGGAAAGCGGGGCCGATATTTTTGAAAAAAGATTATGACAAATGTAGCATTTTTGGATCTAACGAAAACAAGTGTGATTAATGAAAATTAAATACACCTAACAATTGTGACTATTTAGTGGAGACTTTGAGGTTAATTTTTTGAAAATAATATGCTGTGATACATGTGACACATCACATATTCATTAAATAATTTCATGCGCTGCATGATACTGTTCTTATTCGTTCACTATCATCAACATTGTATAGCACAACTTTTAATCTTTATTGCGAAAAAACAACCTAAAAATAAAAGTGTTTTTAATATCACAAAAATGTTTAACGAGTTGTGATTAAATTACATTTGAATATCGCCAGATTTTGAGATACTTTAAAGCAATTCAATTATTTGTTTGTTGTTGAGCATATTTGTAGTGAAGTGCAATACCCAGTTGGTCAATCTGTAGACTTCCACGTTATATGCTCGATTGGTTTAGGTTTTTTAAACACAGTTTAACGAAAATCGATAATTGCTAACGATAATGTTGGCGAGAACTTATTGTACAATTTTTTTTATAAAAGTAAATTTAGTGCAGGATAAAAGACAATGGGTTCTATTTGGTGTGTAGCCCTCAATGACAGGGTGAAGAACATTTTCGCTATTTTGGTGTTGCACGGTCTTGATGGCCATTTCTTAAAATATATCGTTGATGATTTATTTGAGCTGTTCACATTTGTGCCACATTTGTACCATGGGAAACCAATAAAACAATTCAACAAGCACTTTATGTCTAATTGTTTTTCCCATAATCTCTTTAAGATTATTTCATCCAAAAACTTTTTCTAAGTCTACAATAATAATTGCTGTAATAAAATTGATGAATCTTTGTAATTTCTAATAAAATAATATTTTGACTTAAGTATCAATAATAATCTACATTTTATTAAACTCAAACGAGACCAAAGAAGAAAAGTTCAAAACAAAATTGAATAAACAGCAAGAGAGCGTTGATAATCAGAGTTTACCTCAAGATAGAGTGAATTCATAAATAATATAAATTTTCATTTGAAGGATTTTTGAAAAAACAAAGCTCAAAAATATACATGATTTAAAGAAGGGAATTAATTAATTAAATTCTCAGATATTAAGGAAAAAAAAAAAAATAAATGGGTATTCCACACAGTAATACGATTTATTTACAACCAAGTGTGGTAGTGGATTTCCGCCCTATTATGAAAAATCGCAAGATTCGCCACACTGTCACACAGAGACGATGCAACTCAAAATGCAACTCTGGTAGAAAAGAAAGTATTACCTTATGATTATGTTTTTTTGTTTAATTTATTGAAACCACAAGTTGATATTTTGTATATTATAACAAATGAATTATTTATTGCAGCATAAATTAGTTTTTATATAAATTTTTTTTATTAAGAACGACAAATTATTTTTAAATATTAATGGAAGTTTAAAAAAAAAATAGAAAAAAAATAAAGCAACCTTTTCTGCATTATTAAATTCGTAATCAGAACAATCAAAATATTTGTCGCATATTTTATTCTATTACACACGATCGCACTTTTAGTACACACAAGCTAAGTTTGACCGATCTAATGCCTCATTCACTTACTCTGTCATATTCTTAAATGATTATGGAAAGAGAAAAAAATTAATGTGTGCCAACAAAGTCATGCAGATCAAATGACCAATGTTTTAGTTTTCAGTACCTTGTGATTCAATATACAACTTAGAGAAATTGTGGGGTGTTCTATAGAACTTTAAAGAAGCTAAATAAAATCTAAACTAAACTGTACCTTTTGATTAAAGTACGATATATGTAGAACAAATATTTAGAACTGTTTGTGGTGAATTTGAATATCCATGCAAGATTAATTTCTTCTCTACCAGTGTTCAATAGTGTGATCAACTTAAAAGAGAAAATATTTTAACAGCTGACTTCTTAAATGAAAAAAGACAACTTTAGGTATTTTTTTAATGAACAATTTGAATACATATGTCATTTATTTGTTTTATTTACATTTATTCACAACAGGACTATTTAGCTTATAATAATAAATAGAATCAATATAAACAAATAAAAGTGTGGTTGCTGAAGTGCTAATTGTTTTTTTTTTAATTTTAAGGTCAGTAAAAAACTTATTTACTTCACATTAAAATAAACATGCCCAAAAACCAAGATGAAGTCTTGGTGTAAAATCGGTAGCTTTTAAAGGTCTTAAAGTTAAAATTTGATAAATAATTAAAAATGAATTGGTACAGAAGACAGCAAAGACACTAGTAAACTTTAACAAAAGAAAGCGAGATATTCGCAAATAAAAGACATTGACCATTAAATTATTTATTCCCAGTTGATTCTTTATTCATAAAATATTAGAAAATATGACAAAAACGACAAGTTCTTATTGTTACACATTTGAAGATGAAAGCTTTGATGGGCATTTATTTCTAGGAAATAAGACAGATGAAAAAGTGGCAGTAACTTATGTCTCACATATCTAAATGGTAATTAAATTATTTCTACCTGGAGGAGATGCCAGGTAATGTCTAGACACATAAAAATCTCACTGAATTTGTATCATTGTGTTTGCTACAACAGCAAATAAGAAAATGACGTAAATAATTATAGAGTGTGCCTATAGAGAAGTGGTTTTCAAGTATAAGGCTTTGTCTCTTAAATTTTTAATAGGCAGACACTTAAAGTTTAGACCCTTCATAGCGACAAGTATTAAAATATGATATTAAAAATTAAAGGGTGCCCCTAACAATGTTCCTTTTCAACAAATGGGCTTATCTTTAAAACTCAATAAACAGACCTTTAAACTGCACACCAAATCTCTGACTGCTTTAATAAAAAATATTAATTTAAAAATTTAAAGGGTGTCCACATGGAAGACCTGATTAAGATTTATATTATCATTTTTTTTAAAGCGTAACAAAAAGAAATTTTAAACCTTAAAAATAAATTAAGAAAACCTAAAATTCAAAATTATAGGGTGGCCCATACATAGCACGTTACTCTTCGTTTGTTAATTTAACAGACATTAAATAGATTTATTTTATTTTCGTTAATTATATTTTTTAATTCCCTTCTACTTTTGAGCGTGTCTGGGAAAAAAAATCTTGCCTTTGAATATCTTTGCATTGTAAAACATTTTGATAATTTTTAAGTTATTTAAAAGTTCATCTTTTTTTTATTGAATATCTGTATTTCCATATTAACAATTCTTTTTTGTTTTTTATATTCAATATTTTCGCTTTTTCTTTGAAAAAAAGTTAAATAGTTTATGTGTTATCTTATTTCAGGTCATGTTGGCTCAAAAGACTTTAATAATTCTCGTTTACTAATTTCTAATTTTAAATATTTTTCAGGTCAGAGGTCAACTTTTTAAATAATTATCACTTGAAAATATTTTTCAATTCATTTTTTTAATATATTTTATATTTAATTACGCGAACACAATCGAAAAAAAATTTTTTGGGGTCAGAGGTCGTATAAAATTTTTTGAGTTTTTTTTTAAATTAAACTACACTTGTAGTTATTTAACAGAGCATTAATCACAGTACCATACTCCTGTTTTGGAAAGGTCTAAATATAATTTTTTTTTTAAATAAATTAATTTATTTATTTTAATTTTTTCCCAAGGGACAAGGGTTGAACCAGTGATATTTATAAATCAATTAAAATTTACTTTTTCGGCTTTGGTTCATTTTTTAATTTAACTTTCATTAAGAAAAATTATTTTTCAAATGTACGCGGACGCTTTCCAAAGAAAACAAGAAAATAAAAATAAATTAATTTTTAATAATGTTAAAAAATTTAAAGATGCACGCACAAATTAAAATTATTAATTTATCAAAAAAATTTTAAGCTTTTCCTTTTAAGTTTTTTAAGTTTTTTTAACATATTTTGATAATTTTGAAGTCAAAGTTGGTATCAAAAAAAAAAAAAAAAAAAAAAAAAACAAAAAAAAATTAATATTAATTTTTAGTTACAGTCTGTAATTATTAATTTTATAAAAAGCAAAATTCATTTTTTTCAAAATTTATATTAATTTAGAATCTTTTAAACAATAAAAACTTCCAGGCCCAAATTAAAATTAATAATGTTAAAATTAACATATTTTTTTTTTTTTTAATTTTATTATATTGTTACTGCACTAAATATGAATATTTTTTATCAGTTTAATTTTAGAAATATATATCTAATTAAAATAATAATTTAGGTCAAAAGTTGTTTATTAAGTTGGCATTAAAATTCTAGTAATTTGAGAATTTTATATAAAACTTCTTTATTGTTCTTTTATTTTTCAATTTATCTTTACTTTTAATGCTTTAAATAATAAAACGTATCTTTTTTATCTTGTTGATTTAAAGAATTTTAAACTTTTATCTATTTTTTTTATTTTCTGTTGAACAATTTTTGCAAATCTCTCACTTGACACTGTTCAATAAGAACTAATTTGAATCCTTGATTTACACTTATATTTAAGCCTTCTCATGTTTCTTAACATTTTTAAAACACACAAACAAACCCACTTTCATACCCTTTTGTTTACTGTTAAATGAAAACTTTAAAATTTCCTTTACCGCCATCATAAATGTTGGTCATGTCGTTTTGTTAAAGTAGATTTTATTTTTTTTATATTATATCAACTCACATTTTAAAATTGTTTGAACCTTTAAAGGAATTTTAATCCGCGCACGTGTTAAAACTCATTTCTAACGGTTTATAAGAATTTCAATTTTGTCATGTTTTAAATGGCATTGCCATTTAATATTTTCCTGCATAACTATCAATAATTCACTTTAAGTGCAAGCGCACTATTTTTTAAACACCATTTGATTTGCCGCTATTAAGACATTTTTTATTTCACTCTAGCACTGCTTGACTTAAATTTATTTGTCAACTTTTCACATAAACGAGCGGCCAACAACTGAATTTTACTTAATAAATGAATTTCATTCATAACAGGTGTTAAAAAATTGTAGACTTTGAGAGAAAAAGCTTTTAATATTAAATTTAATAAAAGCTTATAGTGTCTTTAGCTTCTATAGGCAAGTAGTGTCTAACAGCAAACAAAGCTATGTTGAGTTAACAGTGACAAGTTATGTTAAGTTAACAGTGACAAATTGAGTAAAAGCTTTTTTTTTAAACTTAAAATACAGTGGTCGACATAGGTATTCCATCAAGTAACACAGAATATTTTCAGATTATTGTATACTTTCTCATTTTAGGGAGTTAAAAGTCGTTTAGAAGGGATTTTAAGAAGGTGGATTTAAGAATTTAGACGTGACTCTTTACTGTTCTAGCTACACAGCTGTTAGTTTTCTGTCAATTTTCGTTTTTTAACCTGAAAGCTAAATTTGTAGCAAAATATAATCTTACAGTCAAACAAAAAATTATTCGATATCATCTTAAAATATAAAAGTCCCTTAAATTGTTACTCGCTAAATGAAAAGGCGAAAGTTGAATCTTGTCTCTGCTCGACAACTTGAGTTTGACGGACACTGAACCCTTTTCCATTTCCATTCTCATTTCATTTTTTATTTAAAAAACAATCACTGGAGTTCTCTTACCCTGCTTTAATTCATTTTAATTTTTTTTTAAATTTGTTTCTACTTTTTAATAAAATATATTATAATTTTATCATATATTCAAGTAAAAAATTAATTATTCTTTTTTATTAAATAAATAATTAAAACAATTAAAAACTTATTTCAATGTCATTTTCTATTTAAATAAAGAAATTAATAGGTGCAACAGCTGTGTATTCTGTGTATCCTTCGAGCACTAAAGGGCTCGAGACATGCGTGCTGCCAATACTACAACTTTATAAAAAACTAAACTCAAAAATTAAAGGGTATGCCTATTGGTAACCTTATTTAACCTCACTGATCTTGTCTTTTGAATTATTTTAGACAGATACTTGAAAATTATATAGAATATTTGTCACAATCTACGCTAAAGAAAAAATTTTGGAATTAAAGGTGTCCCCACAGATGACTTATATGTAATGTATGCGGTCTTATTTTTTTGGCCGTTATAAATAGAAATTTTAAAGTTATGCATTCGTATTTGTTCCATCCAAAGCTTATTTTGTATTCGATGGCCCTCGTCTGCATTGAGTTTGCTTTTTTATTAGATTTATATGAACTCTATTACGCAGCAGTTTTTTAAAATTTGCAGAAATTTCGAAATACACTTCTGCCTCTCGGCAGGAATATCAAAAAGTTTGCTGGTTATAATCGAAGTCGCAAAGACTTCATTTAAAGAGACTGAAAATTTTCGGCGCCCGTAAATATACTAAAACCATGGGGCAGATATATATTAAATGCAGGTGCTGAGTGGAAGCTTAGACTTTAAGGGTTTGATAAATATTAGCAATAAATAGAGCCTTCTGATGAGAGAGAAGGTGGAAAGCTATCAATCTAGTGGCTCAAATGACTACACATGAGAGTAATAGCTAGGGGCTAGGCCGATTGATTCAAGTATTAGAAAAATTTGCAGATGCGAGGTACCCCATTTTGAGACCACATAGCTCTACTCCTAAAAAAGGATCGTACGCAGCTTCAAAAGGTAGTCGGAAATACTTCCCTGCTCTGCTCATGTAAAATTTAGGTTCAATCAGCCTATCCCTTGAAAAATAGCTGAGCTATTTCCAAAATATATTGTTTCTGTCCCACTGTGCAGGTTTGTTTTTCTGTAGTAATCGATTTTATAATTTATGTGGTAAAATGTTAACATCTTTTTGTCCACATTCATATAACCCAACTTTAGCAGAAATATCTCTGTTATCATGTCAAATATGAGAATCAATTACAGTCGATGAAGAATGGCTCAGTTATCACATGGTTTGGTTTTTCTAAAATCGCGCGTATTTTTGTTAAAGGCAAATCCAGAATTTTGACGAGTATCGAAATATTTTGATGCCAATGAAAGTAAACGTTCTAAAGATGACATGCAGAGATCTCAAGCGCTGAGCTTCTTGTTTGATCGGCCTTTCAGGACTTTTTCTAGCCCTTACACTTGCACTTTTTTTGTTATTATTATTATTTAAACGGCTGGTAAGTGGACAGTGTGCGCTATTATCTTTTTTGCATATTAATATTTTGCAAACAGTTTCTGAGTTTTAGAAATCTGTTTTCCATTATTTTTAAATAAAAGATTCCTTGTTCTGTAATTTGGAGTTTTATTTTGAAAATTACCGCATATTATCTGCTGTAATGTTCTTTCTTTATTCTTAGGGCAACTAGTAACGAAATAATGACGGCAACTAATAAAAATTTTGCTTGAATTAGAGACATCTTATGTAATTTAGATATTTTATAAATCTGAGAAAATAGCCCAGCCCATATTACATGAGGCCGCCTATTTTGTATGTGACTTTATACCCACTAAAAATTTGATTTTCTTTACCCCATTAATTTCTATTTTAAGCCACAGGCCTTCACTGTTAAAATAATTCGCCCTTAATTCCTTGTCTATCTCACTCTCTCTCTCTCTCTCTCTCTCTTTCTCTTTACGAAATCAATTTCTTCACCAAATTAATTCCATTACAACATACCTTGACTGCTATGCAGTAAAAAAAGAAAAGCCTTTTAAATGTTAAAAACAAACTGTTTACTCAAACGTAAGTTAAGGCCATCGAAGTTCATGTTACAAAAGTTCATTGAAAACGTTATGTGGCTGACCAAAAATAAATGCAAGTTTATTGAACGATTCTGTTGTTAAAGGTCAGTTAGATTGACTGATTGAAATAAATGAATAACAAACAATTAGCAAAGGAATTTAAAGGAAGGCAATTGGACTGTTTAAAGTAAAAAAAAAAAAAAATAAAAAAAAACAATTCATTGACAAGAAACGGTGTTTTTTTTTTCTTTTTGTTTTTTAATTCAATTTTAGGCGACACACAAACACACACAGACACATACTTAAAGTAGATTTTGCTATTTACATAAAAAATCCATTATTTAATAATGTGTTTCAATATAAAGACAATTTGACACTGAAATCAATTTTAAATTTAAATTGGAAAAACTTTTATGAATCGCATTAAGTAATGAATCATATATTTGACCTTTAGTAAGGAATTGCCAGAAATGCGATTTATGCCTCCTGGTGTTAACGGTCGGAATTTGCGGCAATTAAATTGTGTTCTTCTAGAAGTTATTCCTAAATGAGCATAAAACAATTCCATATTTCGTAAATTAGCTTACAATAGGGATTCGTAATTAAAAGGTATTTGGAGGCTTTTCAATCTTTACTTAACATACATTCTTATTTGTGTTATCAAGCTCTTCGCAGGTGGATATAATTACTCCAAAACTTAAGGAATATGAATATCAAACACAAATCGACTCTAAAAAATTTCGGCGGGGAAGATCACAGGAAGGAGATAATGGCACATTATAAAAAGTGCACAAATCAATCTCCGAGGTCCTACCGGCAGATCTAATTAATTCTGGTTAGAAAGACTTCTTCTGATACGAACACAAATTGGTCAATTGGCGTCAACTCATAGTCGGAGATAAAACCAGGCCAGAAACGAAAGAGGAAACACCACAATAATCGGTTACTATAGAGGGTCGGAAACAAAAGAAAAATGACATTATTATGGAAGTGAACGAATCTGTAAAGAAGTTCATTAACTTTGAGACTTCACAATCGATTTAACCAAAAAGGATTATTAATAAAGGGTCTTAGATACCATAGAGTGTTGCACATATCCAGAGTATGAAATCTACCAAGATTCCAGGTGTACCATTGTGGTACCGAAAGTCAGCCAAAGCGAAATTTGAAAGAGTGGGGGTCTGTGAGAAGACAGACACACTTTTACTCTAAGATGGCAGCACACATCGTAGGTAAATCTTAGCAGGATTAAGAATTTATTTCAGAGACAATATCTCCTTCATTACATATTCAATGAGTGACATTGATCTAAGGAAATGCTAGGATTATTCAGGTCTTTTAATTTAAAAATTGTCTCGATAATTAACAGTCGATGAAAATTCCCTTGTGTAGAGTAAATATCTTATAAGATGACGCAAGACTAAGGGACAGGTTTTCACACGTGCCATAATTCACACCATAAACGAAAACTGTAATGGATTGTTTACCTAACAGTTGGGTTCAATGCAGCATAAGCAGAAATTAATACCAAAATTATAGTGAACTAATTTTTGAGTTTTCATAGTAAAATGGAATATTTTGCATATAAAAAATTTAATAATTAAATTTTTAAAGATAAGGAAATTTACACAGAGTTAAGGAAATTAACGGAAGAACGACTTTTTTAATGTAGCGGGGAAATGGCAAGGCCGATCCCACTCTGAGGTGTAAATACATATTCAGAATTAACATAAAACATGCAGCCTTCTTTGTCGCTACTTCTTCATAGCACATTTGCCGGCGAAGTAAAATAACTAATAAA
This sequence comes from Cistogaster globosa, assembly GCA_937654795.1. NCBI lineage: Eukaryota > Metazoa > Arthropoda > Insecta > Diptera > Tachinidae > Cistogaster > Cistogaster globosa. The sequence continues at coordinate 8,671,151 of OW569404.1, forward strand.
TTGGTTATACTTTCACCACCCGTTCTTTTCTCTCCTCTGTCCCTTTCCTAAAGAATGTAGCACGGTTACACACTAATTCAATAGGCATTGTTGCCTGAAGTGCTACTTCTCTTTAAAAAAAAAATTTACCTTCTGCATTTAATTCAGGGGGCAAGTTATGGCGTTCGACATCGATCGAAATTTAAATTTGAATTCTATAGAAATTACGATCGATATTGAATGCCGTAATTTGCCCCCTGCAGATAATTTTTTCTACAACCGATTCTTTCCTTGACTGTCATGGAATTTTGGGATGTCTAATATTCACCAAAATTTCGTCTTTTTTTTAATGAAATCAATAATTTTTTCCTCATCGAATAAAGATAATTTAATCTTTTTATATATTTTAATTAATTTTACAGAAAATTAAATTTATTAAAAATTTATTTAAAATTTTTAACACAAAAAAAAAAAAAAAAAAAAAAAAAATTAAAAGAACTTTGAAGGCGCTGGAATCACATGCCAAAATATGATGTTTGTATTTTGAGGCACTTAAAACAGCTAAGGTTTTCTTAACAAAAGACATTGTTAAGTTCCTAGTTAACTTCAGCGTTTCAGTGCAATTGTTTGCAGTTTAGATTTCACGTCATCACTAAAAGGATATTACAAACTTGAAAGAATAAATTGAACCTACATATATATAATTTAGATAAAGTTTTTTAAAGATGAACAGTTTTTTACAGTTTAGTAGCGATATAAATTATCGCTCTCTTCTTTTCTTTGCTTTTTTTAATTGGATAACTTTTATATGGAGTTGGAAAAACAATGTCTGGTGTTTGTTATTTATTTATTATTAATTTATGGAGAATGGTTCATCCCCTGGTCTTCTCACTTATAAAGAGAAATTTGTTTTTTACTTAATTTAATGAATTATATTTTAAAATATAACAGCTGGTGTTTAATTTAATTTGTTATTTTTTTAAATTATTTTTTTGTGGTTAACATTGGCTTTATAATTGTTTTTAACGCTTTTTTATAATTAAATAACACGCATGCACTTTTTTTAAGCATTTAAGCCAATAATAGATTAAATAAATTGATATTACGTATACGTTTAGTTGGTCAAATAACGCTTTATCAATAAATGTTACGTATACGTGAGGGCTGTTAAATAATTGACTTTAGAGAAGATTGTGAAGCATACTTTCAGGCAAATAAAAGAAAAATTTTTTAAATATACTTAACTTACCTTAGTCTGCTTAATTTAATTCCAATAAAAAGAATAACGATTTTTTTTTTGATTTTTCTTTATTACAACAAAATATTTTTTATATTTTTATTGTTTTAGAAAAAAACTTAAATTTATTTAATTTATTTATATTTTATGCACAATTTTATATTTAAGGATTTTATTTTACTTTCTTTTCATTATCTCTTTTTTAATTTAATTTTATCTTATTTATATATTTTTCTTTTAATCGCTACTTTTCTATTTTGTTCTTTAAACTACTGCTTCCTTTAACAAACTAAATCCGTGTTATTTTGTTGCTTTAAATTTTTTGTTGAATTTTTCGAGAATAGTTTTTTATTGTTGTTTTTGTATTTACTTGGTTGAAGAAAGGCCTACAATCATTTTTACTGTTATGTCAATCACTTTGCCTTTCACTCTCCTTAGACAACTACTGTGCAGTATACGGACATGGAAATGTTAGTTTACCGCTAAACAATGAGGGAAAAAGTATTGTTTTTTATTTGTTTGTTGTTCTCAGTAATTACTTAATTTATTAAAAACAGCCCTAACTGCCATTTTTACCAGATTTGTTAGAAAGTTATTATGTGTATTAAAAACAAAAAAAACAAAATTATTTTTTTGAATCATTAAATTTTTATTAGAATTTTTTAGGTATTGATGAAAATGAATTGGTTTAATTTATTGAATAACTCTTGCAAGAAAAAAAACGTTTTTAAAAGAGACAAAGTAACTATAGGGATACCCTTTAATATTCAAATTTGATAGTTCATTGTTAAAGCAAACACAAGTTCGTTTATTATTTTAACCATCTGTCTGCAGCTGTTCAAAAGAATGGCCATATACATCAAATTAAATGAATTATTGGGGCACCCTTTAATTTATAATTTAAAATTTTTATAATTAATACTTTAACGGTCATAGCTATCGACTTTCTGTCCAATTTTCAAGCGGTTGTCTATAAAGGTTTATACGATAGGCCTATATAGGTTAATTAATTGCAACTTTGGGGACACCCTATAATTTCTAGGATTATTTTTTTTTTACTAATTTTTGCTTTTGGGAGCTACAGTTATACGCAGTTTTTTTTAAGTTTAAACAAATATCAACATGTATATTGCCTGAGGACACCCTTTTAATATTAAATATTTTGAACTGATTTTAAAAGAGGTTCAATTTCAAAGCAATTCAATTAAAAAAAGAAAAATGTTTTTAAGATCGGTTCAGAAATCACTGAGCTGCACATGCACAAACTTAAAAAAGCAACATTCAGGCGAATTGGTATTCTCAAATTTTTTTTTTAAATGCCATTAAGGCCCTTTTTGAATTTCTGTAGTTTTAATAAACGTTTGATTTTTTTTTGTTTTCTGCTGCTTTTTGTGGTTTTGTGTATTTTTACAAAGAAAAATTTCCTGAGTAGTGTGTGTGTTTTTCCCAATTTTCATTGTCATTAGTGGAAAAAACTAGCAGGAAACATAACTGTTAAACTTTTTTCTCTTTGTTTTTTATTGTGATCAAACATTTTTGTATATAATTAAAAGTTGACTATGGAAAATGCACGTGCAATTAAGTATTTGTTAATGTTCTAACGTATAATTTATACTTCTTTTGTAAAAATAAGCTGTCTCCTATAGAAAAATTGAAAAAGCTGGGAAAAAGTAATAATAAATTTTAATAAGTTTTTTTTAGCAAAATTATTTATGATTTATTGTTGTTTTAAAATTGATTTAAATTGTTAGTCATAGAATACTTATATAAAAATCACAATGGTTAAGTATTAAACTGTACTTTAGGAAGATTGTTTACACAGATCTCTGAAAAGCTTAAAGACTTAATAAGTAAAGACAGAGTTAATATTTTCTTTGCCTTCTAACTCTTCAAAAGAAATTTCCTAAATTACAAATGTAACTTTCGCCATGCTACTGTTAATAAGAATTTTATAAACATGACAGTCGTATTAGTTTAAAAAATTCTAACCATTAACGAAAACTTATAAATAAATTGAAAAAGGTAAAAATACCTTTAAAGGCAATGATGGGTCGTATACGCAACATTTGATTCCATTTAATTAGAACACTTGTGTCTGCAATTTACGAACACCAGGTAGTATGAGTAATATTAATTAAATGTAATTTAGAAATGAAACATATTTTTTATATCTATTTATACATTTTAGTTATTTTTTTTAAACTAAATTCATTGACTTTGCAATTCTTTTACATATGAAAAATTTTTTCCAGGTGTTAGTGTTCTAAAATACAATTGATTTCCAGCTTGAAATTTATTTAAGGATTTTTTTATTTAAATAACATAATAATAAATGATTAAAAAAATATTGTTTTATGTTATTTGGATTTGATTTGTTAATATTACCCACAATTTTAAAAGGCAGAATTTTGCAAATAAAAAACTTCCGCCGAATTGTAATTTGTTCAACACTTTCTAAAATGATGGAGAGTGTGGTATATTTCGATACTTAACAGTATTTAGATAAAACAAATAATTGACTTTTAGTGCGGCTTCCAAAGGTAACAGATTTAAATATTTGTATTTTTGAGAATAGGAAAAGAGGAGGAAGAAGTTGATTAGAGTATGTAGAGAGGGTTGAAACTCTTAGGAACCGGTTTCCACTTTTAGTGACGAGGCCTTCATTAAGTAATTAATAAGCCTTTACAGATTTAATTTGTAAAATCTCAAGAGTTAAATAAAAACAAACAAAAACTTTTAAGCTAAAATAAAAAAATTTTCAGCAAAAAAAAAAAAAAAAAAAAAAACTGCATTTAAAGAAATAAGTTGTCTCTCTTTAAGTTTCAATCATAAAGAATTCCACAGATTTTGTTAAAACTAATGGTAAACTAGATATTAAAACAAGGAATAGAAAAGAATTTTAACTTGAGTTCGAAAATATATTTAAAATATGAAGTAAAAATTCTTCGAATAAATAATAATCTGAAGTTTGTAAAAGTTTGAAAAATAATACTTTGAAGTTTGAATGTTTGTTGCTCAATCACGCCTAAACCGCTAAACCGATTAAAGAAAAATTTAAGCAACCGATAAATCAATATATGAGTAATTATATAGGATAAACCGCTTTCAATTAAAAGGGGATAAAATTAAGAAAAACTAGATCCAGCTGTACTATCCGGCTTACTTTCCATTAAGTCATTTTCTACATAAATATTTCTAAATCAAGTAGATGGAAAATATTAGTTTTGCTTGTATATAAATTATAGGAAACAATATGATTTCAGTTGCATATTTCTTGCAAGGTATAGTATTCTCGATGCACCTTTAAAGAAATATCTCTGAATTAGGAATTGTGTAAATATCGCCATAAAATTTTGTTTCTCGTTCTCTTTTTAAAAGCTTCTAACATTTGCTTATTTATTGCCATCATATTTTGGGATTTGAATTCATACTGTTTAAATGGTGGGGTTATCAGAGGCTATGAAGTAGGGTTGCCGTAAAGCCTAGAATTTACTTCATTTACAAATATAATTAATGGCCCCTAGGAAAAAAACATTGGTTTTGTTTAGATTTTTTCAAAGACTACTAAAGTTTAAAAAAAAATTAAAATTTTTCGGGTGTGTTGTAGACAAAAAAAAATGTTTTTAATAAGTGTGATGAATTTCGATTGATTTTTAAACACAAAACAAAAACTAAAAATTTGTGGAAATGTATAAAAATATTTTTTAATGAAAACAAATTCAAAAAGAATCGACCGATTTCTATTATAGGGCTGGTTATTTTTTTAAATTTGGGAAAATAGATTTTAGCAAAGAATCAAATCAAGGGAAAAATTTGTTGCTTTCATTGTTTTCTTGTAGTTTTAGTTGCTAAAAATTATTTTTTTGGTCTTTTATTTTTGAGGGAAGTCAAATAATTGAAAATTTTAATGTGGCAACTCTGTAATAATAGGAGACTTGAATTATTTTCAAATACGTAGGCAAAAGCTTGTATTAAAAAATAAAAAGAAAATAAGGCCCACTCGACGAAACTTTGCATTCTTTAATTTCGGTACAAACAGACAAACAAACACAGCTTCTCTTTTTACCGACCGTCTTCACTCATATCTAAAGCGATTTTAAAGGAAATTCCTTTTAATAAACAGGTGATATATTAATTAAATAATTATTATATTAAAAGTTATAGGGTGGCCCATAACAAATATTTGAATTTTACATGTCTAACGAACCGAAACAGAAAGTAATAAAATAAAAATTAAAATGTTAAAGGGTGTTCTCATAGATAATGTTAATTGACTTATGTGACCTTATATTTTGAAGCGTTATAGACAAATGCTTAAAACTTCACAGAATGTTTATTTTTGTCTGTTATAACAACAGATAAGAAATTGGTAGTTAAAGGGTGTCCCCACCATTGATGTTATGTAATAAATATGACTTTAAAACTTAAACCGCTGTAGATATTTAAAGGAAATTTTAAATTAGTGCTTAATCCTATGCTTGCAAGTATAAAAAAACTAAAGGGTGTCCTCATAGTTGATTTAATTTGACTTATAGTATTTTTTTGTTGAAATTTTTTAGTTAATTATTGGGTAATTTTATAGAATATATACTTGTATGTCTGCTACAACAACAAGTACAAAATTGATAATTAAAGGGGTCACCACTAGTGATGTTATGTGTTGTAGATGTTCGCATATTTGAAATTGCTATATTCACAGATGAAATTTATACAAGAAGTCCGCTATAATAACAACTTTAAATTTGAAAGAAGAGGGTGTCTCCTTAGGTAATGTTGCAAGGTAAATATAACTTTTTATTTTGAATCTTAATAGACACACAGTTTATTTTGTTAATTTTTCTGTATGAAAAATTTCAAATTATATATAAAAGGGTGTTTCAATAGTTGATGCTATTTTATGTAACTGCCTTTGTCTTTTGATATGTTTTAGACAGATACTTAAAGTTTAAATAAAGCATGTCATACTAAGCCCACAATGGAAAGTATAAAAGAGACTAAAGGGTGTCCCCACTACTGACGTAAATTGTTTTGTAATGCCCTATATTTTGAACCGCTGCAGTCATAAATTTAAAAACTATACAAAATAAGTTTTTCAATGTTCGTTTTATTTATAAACATTTAAAATAAGAAATTAAAGGGTGTCTTCATGGGTAATGTAATTTGATGTATTTGGTCTTATGTTTTGAGCCATTATGAATAGAAAATTGAATGTAAACAAAATGTGTTTTACAATTTTTATTTTATATGTGATGATCCTCTGTATAACAGTTTTGAAGACGGCTTTTTTTCAAGAATTTTTTTAACAGGACTTTATTACTAATTTTTATAAAATATTTTTAAGGAATAAGTTAAATTTTATTCTAAAAAATTTTAATTTTTTAATTAACTTTTTAAATGTCAATCGACAAAACTAATTACTTCTTGTGTCATATTTAAGTGTGCGATGGTGTACTGTTAATAAACTACAATTTAATATTTAAATACACAAAATAAACTTAAAGTTAAGTCAACAACAATTACTCAAATATAAACTAAGATAATGTTTTTTTTTAATTTTTAAAAATTTAATTTAACATTTTTAAAATTTACTTTAAAATAATTTTTTCTAGAATATTCCACAATTTTTTGTTATTATAATTATAATTACTTCTTTTTGTAATTTTTCTTGTTGTTATTGTTTTTTTGCCAAGCAAATTTTGTATTTGTTTTTCTGCATTTAATGACCCTTAAATTATAAATAGCACCACCATCAGTGTCTGCATGCAATTTTTGTGGCCTTTATTTTTATGCCTTCTAGTTGAACTCCTACATTTCCACCAAATATATTTTTTTAGCTTCAAATTTCTATACAGTGAGTTGTGTGGTTTTTGTTTAATTTTCAAAAATATATTTCTCTTCCGCTTATTTTTTTCCATGATTTGCTTTAAATTCCATTTTTTTTTTCATTTGAGTTTCTTTTCCTGCATCTAAAAATAGTTATCATAAAATTATTATAACTTTTCGTGCAATTTGCTGTGGCAATTGCTATTAAAGGAAACTGTAATTTTATTAACCTTGTACGTTTACACATGTTCACAATGTTTGACTTAATGGCTCCAGTGACTTTCAAAGAGGTGTTAGTTGCAGTTTTTTAAATCGCCTGTTAAGTAAAAAAATGTAATTTTATTAGTGAGTAGTGGTGCGTTTTAAAATGTTTGCTAAACAAGTAAATTTGCAAGTGAGGTTCACTACTTCGATTTACCTGTAATACGCCATGTTTTCAGCCTTGGTATATTTTTAAAATATTTAGATTTACGAGAATTGAAAAAATAGGCCCTAAAATCCTTTCCTTATTAAAAAATATTTTTTTTTTCAATTTTTTATAATTTAGAAGTGACAAACGCCCTTAAAAATCAAGAGATAAAAACAAAATTGTATTTGTTCCTAACGGATGATTAGCAGAAAGCAAAAACAAAAGTTTATGGGACGACATATAAAGAGAACAACGATTGAAACTTTTGGGTGGTGTGTACACTTCATCTAACCACATTTAAGTCATAACACTTTTAAGTAAAAAGACACAAAGATTCATCTATTGGAATGAATAACAAAAGTTTAGCAATTAATTATAAAAATCCATAGAGAAGGAGTCAATATAAATAAATATCGCCTGCTAACGTGTGCGGTTAAACAACACGTAACGATATAATGTCAAATTTAAACATCTGAGTGAAAGTAAAACAGTGCTTGAGGAGGAGTCTGTGTTTTAAAATGTATGCTGTTATCTAAGATTTATGTATTTAACCGAAATCTTAGTTTTTTATATTAATTTATTTTAATTAATAAATTAGTTTTTTTGAAAAATTGATTTTATTTTTTTACAAAAAAAAGCTCTGGTTTCTATTCACGATTTTGTTTATTATCAGATAAAAATTTAATAAAATTTTTAATTAACTCAATGCAGAATAAGTAAAAAATTTTGCAATTAAATAATAAATTGAATCAAATATTTATTTTATTGAAAATGGAGCAAATATTTTTTTTTATTTAAAAAAAAAAATTAATTGAATCAGTTAAAAATTTAATGGGTTTAATGGATACGAAAAACTTTTCTTGTGTTGATGCAATTTGGATTCCATGGTATTTTGGAAAATCTTTTTTGTTAAAATTCAATTCAATTTATCGTGAAACTTTAATTTTTATTTTGCTTCAAAATAATTTTTTTTTTGTAAATATAATTTTTTTTTGATGTTGGGTCAAGCCTTGATTCTCTAAAATAAATTTAATTTTAATGTTTTTAAGACTCTAAATTTTTTAATTTAAAATTTTAAGCTTTCAGAAAATCGATTATCTCTATTTTAAAGGAAATGTCAATTATTTAGCGAAATATATTTTTTAATTTAATTTAATTTAATTTTTTGTGATTTTCTGAGTCTTTTTGGGAATTGTATTTTTAATTGAAATTAATCTATTTTTAAATTTTACTCATTATTATCGAAATATGATTTTTGCAAAATCTCTGTTTTTTTAAGAGCAATAGCACTTCAGGCAATAATGCCTATTTAGTTATTTTCGCAACCGTGCTACAATCTTTTAGGAAAGGGATAGATGAACGATGAAAAGAGAAAGAAGAAAGAGAAAAAGCCAAGAAGTACCGAAGAAGGAGGCTGCATGTTTAATGTTAATTCTGAATTTGTACTTATACCATTAAATAGAAATGAACATTATTATTTTTTGTTTGCCACAGGGATTGAACCCTGGCCAACCGTGTTTACAACTTTGACTACAGCAGCCAGCAAATAATGGCTAAATAATCTACGTCGTGTTTAACAAGTAAAAAATATTTTTTCAAGCTTGTTTTTTTAAATTTATTTTTAATTTGTTCCCTTCACTCAAATTCTAGGGTTTAACAGCTTTTATTTCAATTTTAGTTTAAATTTGTTTAAGTTTTCATATTTCGATGCATCATCTGCTAAATTTAGTAAAATTTTAATTTTGCTAATATCTGGTTTTTTTGAAAGTTTTAGTTAAAGTTTGATGATGTTTTAAAGTGCGATTTTATGCTGAAATCTCGTTTGTTATGTGAATTTTCATTTTTTTTTATATCCTATTTTTATGTAAAATTTTTACTTCGGATATAAATAAATTTTTAAAAAATTTCCAATTTTTTGATGTTTTTGTTTGTCTTAAATCTCGATTTTATGATGAATTCTCGATCGGTCAAAAAGCTTTTAGAGACGTCTAGAAAAAAAAGTGTTCTTTAAAATGCAAAAATATGTTTTTGGTAGTTTTGAAAAATGAGGGTAAACAAATTTTTGTATTTTAAGGCAGACTTTAAACGAACTTCTTTCGATTTTTTGTATTTTAAAAAATGAAAAGAGATGTTCAAATACAGCATATTGTAATCTTGCGTTACATAGACAGAAAAACTGAGTTAAATTCAAAAGAACTTATTTATAAATCAAAGGTTAATATTTTCCTTTTTGAAAAATTATCACAATTATTACAAATGCTTTCTGAAAACCAGATGAATAAAAGAGATATGCGACAAGATATCATATCTGCTACAATAGGAGACTCTATTAACACTTCATAGGCAATTCGACTATCTGTTTATTCAAAGACACTACTTAGCGAATTTAAAATATTAAAGGCTGGAAGTTGATGATACCTTCAACATTGTTCTTAAGTTAAAATATTTAAAAATCTTTGAATAAAAAAAAAAAAACTGATTTTTAAGGGCAAAAAAATATAAAATTGTTTTACAGAACGAATACAAAAAGCTTTAAAGTTGAAATGCCTGAAAGAAAAATTACCATTAATAATTGGAAAAATAATGTTTTAAGTTTTTAAATAAAAAAATAAATAAATAATACAATGTCGATCACTTGAATACGACAACAAATTTCTTTCGATTTACGATTTAGTTTTTCCAATGTAATAAAATTTACGCTGGGTTTTTTATTTATTATTTCTTCTTCAAAATAATAACTTCATTTTGCTTTGAGCTTTTTAGATCTTTTTCCGGGGTCATATTCAATTGAACGACAGTGTATTTTATGTTAAATCTAAATTACCTTAATTTTTATATTCTCTTAGCTTGTCCATATAAGAAGGCTTAAATAGTTTAGTTCTAAAAGATTTGCAAACTTAACTAATAGACAAAGAGAGAAAAAATCTTAAAAACAAAAGCAAAGAAAACAAAAATAATAATAAAAATAAAAAAAATTTAAAATAAAAATTTTATCAGTCCGAAGTCGTGATTTCTAATAATTGAAAATTTTTCTTCGATTGTTTGTGTGTTGGTTTTTGTTTCTTTCTCTTTTGTTTATTTTCAAAAATTATCATTGACAAGACTGTTCACTTTTATTTAAAACAGAATTTTTTTGTACAAAATCTCCTAAAAAAGAATTGACTTCAGACAAATAGTTGTTAATGGACTGATGTTATGAATGATGTTTAACAACTTTTGTTGGTTATTCTTTTGTTTTTTCAAACCAGTGTTATTCTTCTTAAGAGATTTGGGATGAATAATTTTAATTAGAATTTCTTTGAATATATTAATTTGCTAAATAATAATTTAATTTATAACAGTTTTTTTGTCAATTATTTAATCTTTTTTTTTAATTTAATTTTTATGTTAATTATTTTTTCTTCTTATGCCTTGAAGTAATGAGCGTACAGTGTGTTTTATCGCTTAATCATCTTACGTTTGATGTTTATCTCTCAGGAGGGTGTTACATCTTGCATTAAGTTTCTTTGCCCAGTGGCAGTCGGCTGCATGCGTGTTGCGATTTCATGGTTTTATAGACTCCATTATTATTTTCTATTGTGAAAACATTCTTTTAGTTCGACATTATATATTCGCACCGCCAGTTTTGTAGCTATTATTTTTTTTAGAAATTTTTTTTTATTTTTAATTCCTTTCAGATTAAAATTTAATCAAATTTTTTATTGAATCAATTATGTAATTAAATAAATATAAAATATAAATTTCCTAATTAAATAATTTATTAAGACACTTTAATCAAATCACTTTTAATCTAAAAGTTGAAGAATATTTTCTAATAAAATAAATAATTGAATCAATTAAAAATTTAATAAAGCATCAATCTGTATACAATTAAGCCCGTAATAGATGCAAACATTATTTTTTGTGTAAAAAATATTTCTTAATACGTTTTAAAAATTACAGTAACTCTGTGTAAATAAAGTGAAGAAATGACTGCTTGAATTAGCGTCGAGGGTTTTTTTGAAAGGGCTTATTTACTCCCAGAAAAACAATTGCCCCTCTCTTCTAAATCTATTGCTTCTAATGGGATTTCTTAACATGTCGCCTTCTCCAGATAAATCCTCTAGCAACGCTAACCTTTGTAAACCAACATTTTAAGTAGTCTAATGCAATTAACATATTTTTCAGCAAAATCATCTTAAGTGATGCGGCTCACACAGTCCTTTAACGGTTTCAAAAAACTTGGCCATATCAGTTGTTGCAAAACAAAAATTTTTGATTTCTTGCCTTAGCACTGCTGCATTATTTTTTCTGGGGTCATTTGAAAGAAAAATTATTGATGACTGATGCTGGAAAAACATTATTCTTTATTGCTTTGTTATAACACCTTCGCTTAGTTACGATCAATATGTCATGAGGGGTGTAGTTTTTTGACCACTGAGAGAAAAAGAAGATTATGTCTTTAAAATAATTAAATTGATAATTTAAAATTTTTCCTCATTAAATGCAACAAAAAGTTTTGTGCAAAAAACACTCACAGCAAAACTTATTTTCCATCGGCTTTTTTAAACAATTTTCAAACTAATATGGTTAACTAGATGTGTCAATCTCTCTCTCTCTCTCTCTCTCTCTCTCTCATTTGCTGATACGTTTAGTTTTTTTAATGCCTAAGAGTATGCAACTGGTATTTAAATAAACCTTAAATTTTTATAAAAAATTTTTATGTTCAATTATTTTTATATTTGAGTTTTTATTTCTTTTTCGCTCATTCTTTAATTTTATTTATTTTATTTTTTGTAAACTAATATTATAAACATAATATATAAAAAAATCTTTTTTATTTTAACAAAAATTTGTTACTTGTTTTTAAATATTATTTAAACTACAGTAAAACACCTTTAGGATTTTTATTATTTCTCATTTGATTGAGTTGTTTTTACGTTTTAACTTTAAAAATATTTCGAAAATTTGTGTTATTGCAATTAAGTTTTTTTAATTGTTTTTTTTTTCTTATATTTTATTTCTTTCTTAAACTTTTTTTTAATTAAAGTTAATGATTTAAATGTGAATTAATTTTTTTATTATGATTTTTGCTGATTTTTTTTATCTATGTGAATTTTTAAGACTTTTAAATATTATTGAAATGTTTGTGTGTTGTAGTGTGTTTGTATAATTAATTTAAAAGTCAAAGTCTTTTATTTGTTTAAATTTAATTTTATAGTTAAAAGTTTTTTGTTTTAATACTTATTTAAATTTATTTATTAATTTAAATTATTATTTTAATTATAAATTATTTTAAGATGAAAAAAATTTCGTATTAAAAAAGCTATTTTTCGTGGGTGTTTAACTAATTTACAAAAATCTTAAATTATAATTTCTCTTTTAAGAAATTTTTTAAACTTTTTATAGTATTTATTAATTTTTTAAAACTTGATATTATTTTTATAATAAAAATTCTGTCTTTTATATTTAATTTTTTTTTATTTATTATTTTCTAATTATCTGCTATATTTTTTTAATTTTTTTTAGCTACTAATTTTTTTATTTAATCTTACTTTTTATTTAATTTCCATTTATATTGAAACTATAAACTAAATAAAAAATCAGTATTAATGTAAATTTTTTTTATTAGTGATTTTAATGTTAAAAATTTTTCATTAATAAATTTATATTAAGTTTAATTTTTTTTAATTTTATATTATTTTTTGTTTACTAGTTTTTATATAAAAAAATTATAAAAATTTTTGAGTTTGTACAAATTTATTTTAACACACCAAATATTTATTTAATTTTTTTTAATAAATGGGTGGTTATAGGAAGAAGATGAGTCAAGGAAACGGTATTTGCTTCATTTAAATATCAAAGTTATTCGTTTCCATCATTAAAAGAGGGTAACATGGGTTCTAGCAAATTTATTTAATGCGGAATTTTTATCTACGATTTTTCTAGATGGCACTAGTGTATCGCTAATGTTGGACCAAAATAAGAAGTTTTCATTTAAAGTAACAACACAACTACTGAAGTACTCGCTTGTCTAATTAATATTTTAGTTCACTCAGTTATATATTTAATTGAAAAAATTATTACAAAATATGTTAATTAAATTATTAATTATATCAATTATATATTTAATTAAAAAATTATTGAAGTTAAACAAAAAATTTAATTGATAAAGAATTTAATTAAAATTCAACTTAACAAAAAATAAAACTTTACAAAGTGTAAAAGCTACCAGTCATAAATATTTAACTGCAGTAATATGCCAGCTTAAGCGTGATCGCTTATACGTACATAAATATTGAGCCACAAAACCGGTAAGATTGTTCTGTATATTTCTAGAGGTCTATTTGCAAGGGGACAAAACAGATCTTTATTAATAAATTAACATTTTTTTAAAATATAAAAAAATCACTTTAAACCTGGTCTTTGTCCATACGGGGCTAATACTTTATTATGTGAAGGAGGTGGTGAAGGACTGCAGCTTAGACTGCAATTGATGATAAAAGATATTTATAAAAGCTAAGTAGCTCTCAGTGTAGACTTTTTTTAATTCAAAACATACTATGTGCTATTTGGCTTTCTATAATTTGGTATGTATAAAAAAAACAAAAATAAAAACTTTAAAAAGCTTTCCGAAATAAAAGTTAATATTCAAAGCTTTTTTCTTTGGAACTTTAAGTATCAAACATGAAATATTGATTGAAAATATTTAAGCTTAAAAGCTTTAATTTTTTAATAGCAAGGCTTTTAAGCTTTTAGTTTATTATTTAAAAGCTTTCAAACTTTTAAACACAAATAAATTAAAACATAAGTCTGTGTATTAAATATTTACATCATTTACATAAAAGATATAAAAAAATTTATAAAATCTGTATAAAAAATTATCTGCTTGATTATTTATAAAAAAAATATAAAAAAATTTTTAATTTAACTCCTAAAAAATAATTTTATAAAATTTTTACTTAAAATTCAAATATTTTTATCTAATTTTTTTTTTTTAATTTTTAATATATCAACTTTTATTTTAATGAACTTATAAATGTTTAGTTTATTTTATGATAAATATTATAAAGTAAAAATTTTATTAAAGAAGACAAATTTTGCAATGAGCTTTATTTGTAATTAATGATTTCTTCTAACATTTTTATGGAACTATTTAATTATATTACTATATTTAAGATATTTTGAGCTTTTCAAAAAGAATTTATTATTATTATTATTATTATTATTATTATTATTATTATTATTATTATTATTAATATTATTATTATTTTTATTATTATTATTATTATTATTATTATTATTATTATTATTATTATTATATTATAATTAATATTATTTTAATTAATTGATTTTTTCTTATAACCAAAATTTTTTCTGTTTCTTTACATTAATTATGAATTTTTTAAAATATTTTTTATGCTTTAATTATTATTTCAAATTTAAATCAATTCTTCCATTAATTTACAATTAAAATTGCTTGAAAACTATTTTGAATTTATTTTAAATTTAAATTTTTTTTACTAATTAATTTTTTTTAACATAATTACATTTAAATTTAAAGCCTACAATTGTTTTTTATTTTTTTAATTATTATTTACATAATTTAAAAAATTTCTTTCCTTTTTTTGCTTTTCAAAATCATCATTTTTACTTAATGCCCTTTTTTTACGGTAATAATTTTTTTTTTAATTTGGTCTTCTTGTTTATGTTTTTTTTTTGCATTTATTTTGTTGACTTATTTTATAATTTAGAATATTATTTACGTTTATTTAGCATTGTTGTTTAATTTATTTTTATTTTTTTTCAAAAAAATTCATAATTTCCTTAGGAAATCTTTAAAAGAGTCTTAAGAAAAATATAAATTTTTTTGCAACAATCGCTTTCTTTGAAAATGCCAAACAAAAATTTGTGTATTTATTTTTTTAACATAAAATAAGTTTTTTTGCTTTAATTTTTAAAGAAATTTTCTTAAACATTTTTAATTATTTACAATTTTTGCTTTTCTTGTTTCATAAAAAAAGTTGTGGTTTTATAGAAAATATTATAAATTATTATTTCTTTTATAAAATTTGCAAAAGGTATTCAGAATTTTTAAATATTCAAAAGCTCCCTAAGTGGGAATTTATTAAAAGATTTAAGTAAAACATTAACTCATCAGGCTCTGAGTTTTGCATTTAAATTTAAAAATTATGTTTTATCTCTATTTTATGGCTGAAATTATATTTAAATTTTTACGCAATAAAACCACGAGCTCTATGTTCGATTCATCAAAAACAAAGCCTCTTACTGACGCACTAATCTGTGCAGTCATGGATCTAATTTTAAGTCAATGCTAAGCAATCATCCGATCTCTTTCCAAGTTTAATGTTTTCGACATTAAAAGTTAAAAGAATATTTTATAGAGAAAAATTATTCATCAAAACACTAAAGAAAAAAATTCTTCCTATAATAAATTGTGCAGTTCACTGTCCATTTTAATACAAATGGATGATTTCGTAAATAAAAACGTGTCTTAAAAATAAGCAGAACTCAAAAAATAATTTATGCTCTTCATAACACTTTCCAGTATAGTTTTCATAAAGTGGAGAAACTCAATTTTGCATTAAAATTGAAGTTACTGAATTAAACGGCTGCTAATGAGGATCTTTTTTACTTTCATCTTTTTTTACCAGGACAGTTTGAGGCTTCGCTTGTAACATGAGACTTGTATTTTATAAAACAATAATTTAGAGGCATAATTAGCAACAAGAGGCTGTAGATGAAATTACACTTCATTTTTTAGAAGCTTTTTCGATACCTGACAACATCGAGAATCGTATTGAATTTTCGAGATAAGAATATCTAACTACTGCAAATTGGATTGTTTAAAATTTTATCTTAAAAAACCTTGTATATACAAAAAAGTCTTTGCTCCCATTAGTGTTTTAATTGAAAAAAAAAGCAAAATTTTCTTATTAAATACAATTTTGTCAATAAATAAAATATTTTGAATTTTTGGATTAAAAAATTAATTGAATCAATTATATATTTAAATAAAAGGAAGATCTCCTTTACTAAATTAATAAATAATTGCATCAATTAATAATTTAATAAAATATAAATACGATAGCAATTATTTAACGACAAAATAAAGAAAATAACTTTTTAATTAAATAAATAAATAAGTAAATTAAAAACTTATTTAAAAAATATTTTCAAAATATATCAAAAATTTCATAGGTTCAAAAACTTTTTCTTTGTACAGTGTTTTTTTTAAGTTCTCTAGAGATCTCTATAATTATTTTCATAAAAAATGCTTTTAATTATGTCGGAAAAATTTTTGCTTTTTTTATTTTTTTTTTTTTTATAATTTCGTAAAAATCAAATCTGAATTTAAATTTCTTTTGCAAACTTTTAATAATATTTCTTTTAAACTTAAATTCTTTCTAAATTATTTATATTTTTTTAATTAAAAAACTATATCTACGCATATTTTTTTTTATAATAAAAAAAATATTTTATAATACAAAACAATACAATAAAAGAGCACTTCTTCATCAAAAAAAAAAAAAAAAAAAAAAAAAAAAAAAAATTAAAGGAAATTTTTGTTTTTTTATTTTTTAATAAATTATAATTTTTAACAAATTTCAAACGTAACAAATGTTAAATTGTGCCCAATAATTCTTTAAACATGAAAAGTGTTGCCTTTAGAACAGGTTTTATTATTTTACATCGAATGTTTTGTTTCTTTAACCACGTGAGGAATTTATCATATTAAAATATGAATATCGTTTTATACAGGAATATCGAAAATTCGTTTTTTTAAATTTATTGAATTAAAAATTTCTTCAGTTGAAGCAAACTAATAAATTTAAATAAGAAAATGTAAATAAGTAAAAAATAAATTAAATGTAAAATAAATAAAAATAAAATACAAATAAGTAGAATCATACAACAAAAGGCTGCTGAAAATGTATCTTACGCCCGATAAAAATTTTTCTGTTAAAAATTACTCAAAACAAAAAATTTATTGTAAAAATAACAGATAAAAAATAATTTCAGGCATATTACCATCAAGACTGTTGTAGGAGAAGCTGAGTGTGGACTTTTAATTTTATATAACTTTTACGAGTATTCCAGGCCATATGTCTTGAATAACACGAATATTATTCGCCTACAAGGAGTGTGTTGTTGCTAAGTTATCTACATAAACTAGTGAGTTTAAATAGACCCAAATTGGGAGTTATGAAATAAAATAAAATTATCCCCAAATTTAAGTTTTCATAAATAGATGGTTGTAATTGCTGTATAGCAGGCCATTGTATTAAAAGTACATCTGACTCAAATCGATTATTCCTTATTTTCGAAAAAAAAAAATCATAGATTAAAGCGACATCTGACTTTTTCGATTGTAACGTGAGTTTCAGCTTTATTTTTTAAGAAGTAAGATCGAATAATGATACCAGCATGTCAACCCTACCAAATGGTGCATTTTTCTGGATGTAATGGAGTCTAATTTCAATTTTTTCTTCCTATGCGCCAGCATATAAATGATAACTAATTTTTAAAAGTTAATATGCGTTATTTGGTCAATATATTTTTGATGATTTTTCAGAGAATAACTATAACGCTAACTTTTATTATTAAATTCATGATTTACTCAAGCTCAACGTATATAAAACCAGATGACTATTTTATCTTTAGGTGAGAGCCTTTTCTCAAGTAACAGAAAAGAGAAACTGATCACAAATAATAAAAAGTGAGCGCTGTGTGACAGTTTGACAGTTCACAACTTCCTAAGTCCTATCGGACTTAAAAAAACCAATTACTATATTATGTAAGGGTAAATCTTTTTATTCATCTCTACAAGAGGAGTCAACAGAAAATTTTTATTTGAAATCGTTACAAAATATCGGTTTGTGTTTTTTATATATCAAATGTATTTTACTTAAGGTGCTTTGCCAAAGCTCGTCTATTCTTCTATGAAAACGTTTATATTAATTAGCGACAACAGATGTATTGAAAATTTTTTTCTCAAATTCCCCACTGTGCAATATTAACTTTTTTGTTATATTATAAAAAAACATATAATTTAGACCATTGGATTTGGGATTATCTGTGTTCTTAATATTTATTTCAGAGAGACTTAATAATGTCTCTCTCTCTATCTCTCTCTTTCTCTTTTTCTCTCTCTCTCTCTCTCTCTCTCTCTCTCTCTCTTTGGTATCTTTGGCAAACTGTGCTTCATATTAAAAACAAAAAATTATAAAAATAATAATAAAATCACATTAAAAATATGCAAAGCATTTTGTATTAAAATTCGAACTTAATTTTAATTGATTTTTAAATAAATAGAAAATGCATGTTTAAACAGAAGTGCTCTTTTTTATACTCCACAAAACAAAAAAAAATTTTTTTTTTTGCTTAACTATACAATTACAAATAACAATTACCACATCTATTTACAGTTTCGAATTGAAATTTTCTCTTGAATTAAGATTTAGTTTTATTAATATTTTTTGTTTCTTATTATTAATAAGTGTTTTTAAATATTTTAATTATTTTATAAATGTTTTATATTCAAAGAAAGTTTTAATTTTTTTTTCACAAATTTTTACTCTTATTTTTATTTTTTATTTTTTTGGGATTAAAAAAATTCTGAGTGTTTTTTGGGGATTTTGGTTTTATATTACACAATATTTACAATGAAGAAGCTGAATAGCTGTAACTTTAAAATTAAAATTTATTGAAATATTGTTTGAATTTATTTGCAGTTGTTGTAAAAGTGTTTTTGTAAAATATCTCTGTAAAAATGTTTTTTTTTTGTTTGTTTTTAAGAGAAAATAAATTTTAAATTTCAAAGCTTAAAATGATGTCAGTATGAAAGAAGGAAAATTTTTTTTAATGAAAAAACTTTGTTTTCGCCGTTTTATGAAATAAGTAATAAAGATGTATTTTTTTTATAAAAATTAAAAAAAATTGAGTAATGGATATTGTAGAAATTTCACCAACTTTCCACCTTTGGTGAAGAGTATAAAAATATGGAGTGGCACTTTTTCGTTAGTTTATATCAATATTTAAATAAAGGGTAGTAAAGTTATGTTAAATAGACCATCCTCTATCTAAGTAATAAAAGCCGATATTTTAATTTTATAATTTAAATAAAAATGGAATCGATGAATGTTAAATAATCACAAGGCCATCGATTATAATTTAAATTAGTGAAGCTTTTAAATAATGGAAAAATGGTCCACAGTAGAAGCCAGGGGGCAAATTATGGCATTCGATATCGATCGAAATTTCAATAGAATTAAAATGTAAATTTCGATCGATATCGAGTGCCGTAATTTGCCCTCTGTTTACCAATACCTACTCTTACATTTGTATCATGAGTTTCCTCTGATTAAAAAAAAAAGAAAATATAACGTGAAGCTTTTGCCATTAAAGGTCTGTAAATGCTTTACAGCATGATGAAGTGAATGTCTCTGAACGTGGTTAAAAAAATTGTTTATGATTTTTTTTTAAGGTTCACATCATACTAAACTTTTATGTGTTAAACTTCGGCTTTGTATTCGTGGAATATTGGCTTTTGATGAGAAGAACTACAATTATATCTATTCAAAGTCCTGATTAAAGCTTTGGGCCATGAGGCAGAGATAAAATTTTAATGAGCGTAAGTAGCTAGAGGCTAATTTGCCTTTTCAAGCTTAATACTCTCTTAAAAAAATCGTACGTTACTTGTTTACTCCCTTTAGCTAATCAAGGTCATTAACATAACACTTGCGTCTTCATTTCGGCAAAAATAGAAAGTTGAAATTAAGAGGATGTTCCTTCTGTTTCCTCTTTATTTTAAAAACTCTTAAAAAAAGTTTAGCATATACGATGGAATGGTATGGTGCATGGTTGTGATACGTTCCAGAAGAGAAAGGAATTTAAGAAAAAAAGTGCAGTTTGCCATTTTGACTAAATGTTGCTTTTCTTATATTTGTGTCTCCAAAACTCAGTCATTGCTGAGGCGATTTTGAATTGTTCTTTTTTATTTAAGGGTGATGCCGTTTTTAAAGCGGTTCTTAATCTTAAAAATAAAAGGGTGCCCCACACAGCAAACATGTTTTTTACGTGTATTATGAACCGCAAAGGGGACCACTATTAAGTTAAGAAAAACTGTGTATCACTATAGCTCTCTCCCAATGGTAAAAAGTAATACAAAAATTTATCTAAAAATTAGAGAGTGTTCCCATAGGTGAATAGCTGTGACGGACGCGTTAAATTTAAAAAAAAACCTGTATACGTGGGCTGCTATATATATTTCTGGCCTGGCAACGCTGAGTGCTGCCAAGTGCAATCTGACATTTCCATTGGAAAGTTTGTCATTTTTAAGCATAATCGTACTCAAAACGTTTTGACGTACGACCATTATTTGTGTTGTTTACAGTGACTTGAAAAAATTAATATAGAAAAAAATGGAATTAACTCGTGAACATTTTCGTGCCATCATTTTTCACAATTTTCGACGTGGATTATCACGTTAAGAGTTCATTGATGAACTTAAATCTTTGTATGGCAATGAAGCGCCATCTTATAGCACTGTGAAAAATTGGTATTATGAATTTAATCGTGGCCGAAGCTCGCTCAAAGACGAATTCAGTGAAGGTCGTCCAAAAACGGCTGTTGTGCCAGAGAACATTGATGCCGTGCGTAAACTCATAATGCAAGATCTACATGCAATATACCAAGTGAAAGAGACATCCTTGGTAATTTCTTCCACCAGCATACATTCAATACTGCATGAACACCTGGCCGCACAATTTAAAAGTCGCTCAAAAAAAGGCTCGTGTCGATTGATGCAAGGAAATGTTGCAAAAATACGATTGCGGTGCTTCAAAAGACGTTTATAAGATCGTCACAGGTGACGAATCATGGAGCTATGCGTATGAGCCCGAAACGAAACAACAATCGACCGTGTGGGTCCTCAAAGACGAGCAAAATCCAACGAAAGTTGTTCGTGAAAGAAGCACTTCGAAGCAAACGCTCGCCTGTTTCTTCGGCAAAACTGGTCATTTGGCGACTGTTTCGCTTGAACAACATAGGACGGTCACTTCTGAGTGGTACACTACAATTTGTTTGCCTGAAGTCATCGGAGAAATTCGAAAAACCAACAAGAGAAGACGAATCATTGTTCACCATGACAATGCGAGCTCTCACACAGCGACTCAAACCAGAACGTTTTTGACCGGCCAAAACGTCGAATTAATGGGTCATCCGCCGTACAGCCCTGACTTGGCATTTAATGACTTCTTCTTGTTTCCGCACATCAAGAAAAAAATGCGTGGTCAACGATTTTCGTCGCCAGAAGAAGCTGTTGAAGTGTTCAAAACCCATGTTTTAGAGGTGTCTCAATCGGAGTGGAAAAAGTGCTTCGACAACTGGTTTGAGCGCATGCAAAAGTGTAAAAATCATGCTGGAGAATACTTTGAAAAATAATAAAACCATTTTTGATTATAAATATTCTCATTTTCACTATTAGGCCAGAAATATATAGAGCAGCCCTCGTTGCTATAACAACAAGTATAAAATTTGTATTTAGAAATTAGAGGGTTTCGCAACAGTTGATGTAATTTGATTTATGTGACCAAAATATGGACGGTTGAAATTTACAAAGAACGTGACTGCTAAGTCTACTACAGAAGTAAATATATAATTTAAATTTAACTACTAAAGGGTGCCCCTATAGTTGCTGTAATTTTATGTTTATTAAACAGTTGAAAGAGCATAAAGTTTAGAGACAGTATATAAAAGGGCCCTTATAGTTAATGCAATAAATCGTATTAGACAGACAGATGAAAAATATTGCTTTGTGATCTCTATCAAAACAGATAAATATGTAATCTTTCTCTCTAATCGAAATCATTAAGAGTGTCATACAACTAAAACATTTTTTAGGACGCCAACAAGAGCTAATTTTAAAATTCAAATCTTTAGTTTAAAAAAAGAAAAACGGCTAAAGCAAAACTGTTAATTTTAAATTTCATATTTATTCAAAGTATTATTTTTCTAATGTTTTTAAAATAATTAAAAATTTTCCTTTTTTCTACAAGTTTTTCATTTTTGAAGAGTTGTGTTGATGGTTTTAATATTATTGGTTGTGTCATGATGAAGTGCTTCGTTTTTTTTTTTTTTTTTGTAATGTGTTACTTTTTATAATTATTTTATAGTTTTTTTGTACTAAAAATAAAAAAAAACAAAAACAACAATTTTTTGTTAAAATTTGTTGCCATAACAAATTTCCAACAATAAATTGTTCGATTGCTTTTTGTAATTAAATAAATATTTTCGCATAACAGCAAAAATTATGCATTTTCATCAACACGCAGATATTATTGCTCGCAGCCACCTTTTATTTCATTAATACTGAAATATTTAATCGTTTATTTTTTTTTATTTTGCATCCGTTTAAAACCATTTTATTGTTTTCTTTGGTTGTGTTTTAAATTATTAATTTGAAATATATATTTTTTTTAATTTTTGTTGTTGTAGTTTTTCTGTTAATTTCATGTGGCTTAATTTAGTTTGTGGTGTTAGTTTGTTTTGTTTTTTTTTTGTTTGTGTGTTAAAAGCAACACCTTAAACAAATTAATTTATAAACATTAATAATTTTCCAAATCTTCATGTTTCTTTGTGGTTTTTTGTCTTTATAAAATCCTGTAAAATTAACATAAGAAATTTTGGTAGAAATTTAATCGAATGTTTATAAATAATTTGTTTTTTATTTGTATGAGTTTGAGGTGTGTGTGTTATCAATTGGTTTAATTTGTCTGGTTGGTTGTTAATTAATATTTTTGTTGTTGTTGTTGTTGTTTGTTAAATGGTTTATTTTTCTGGAACATCGAATAATTTTTTTTTAAATTATAATTTTTTTGCTTTTTGGATTATTAAGCCAATTATTGTAAAGGCTTCAAAATCAGCCTTTATTTTATGTTTTAAAAGGGTTATTCTATTGGTTTTGTCTCGTTTGTTGTTAAGACTGGAAAATTTTAAGGTTTAAAGGGAAAACAGTAAAATCTTGCTTAATAAATTTAACTTGGAATATCTTTAACATCTTTCAAGGCATATGAAACATTTCTATTTGCTCTGATAATAATCTAGCGAAATTTATGTTTCATGTCTTTATGACCTCAATAATTTCCATGAAATTTTGAAACATTTGGTTTTTTTTAAAAACTAAAAATAAACTAATTTTATTGTCACAAACAAATATATTATTATATTTTTTCTAAATCCCGTTTAAGATTTTGAATCTGTTTTTTTAACTTGAAATTATAAATATTTTTTTTAACTTGAAAGATATTTTTAATTTCCTAGGGGATATTGAAACAATTAAAAAGAAACTTTTCTCTTAATTAATTTAAATATATTATTGAAGCAGAAGCACAGATGTCATTATAGGAATCTATGTGAGAAGAAGTCATACAGAGAATATATCAACCACAAGCTTAAGTTAAAATTCTCCAAAACTAGTGGATAAAAAATAACCTTTATTTGCTTCTTTTTTATTATCGGGATTTTGAAATAAAAATATAGAACCGATTTTTAGCTGAAATTAACTTTGACTTAATTTTATTATACTTTAATTAAGGAACACCATTTATTTTGTTCTTGATTAAACAAAAGGAAAATTTACATTAATGTCATTTTTCCTTCTATGATTTATTTAATTTCTTAATTTTTTTCCAAAACATTTCTAATTTCTAATAACTATATTCTTCTTGCTTAGAAAGTTTAATTATAATTAAAAAAAATATTTAGATTATACTGTTTTCCCGAAATTTATTTTATTTTAATTAAGTTTTAACTTTTTTAATGGGAAGCTTTTAAGGAATTAAGTTAAAGGAATTTCAAGGAAGCTTACTTCATCTTTAATTTTTTATGGAAGTTTATTTTATTATTAAAAAATTATAAAAATTAATTTATTTGTATTTTATGGCAGTTTTTATTTAATTTTTATAATTTAATATTTAATTTTAATTTGTTTTTTATTTTTAATTTTTAAATGGATTTGTTTAAGGAAACCTTTAATTTGGAATATAAAGTTAACAAAATTAATAAAATAAAAAAATAATAATAATAATAATAATAATAATAATAATAATAATAATAATAATAATAATAATAATAATAATAATAATAATAATAATAGCGATAATAAAAACGATAGTATTAACAATAATTAAAAAAGAAAATAATTTAAAAAAATGTAACATTATTAATATATAACGACAAGGCCAAGCCTCAAATTTTAGCGAAATAACTAAAATTTGTCAAATCCCTTATTATGAACTTAAGTGCAGGATAATAAATTGACCTCTTTACATAATATAATGTTGTTTATATATAATTTCAGTCTTTACTGATGATAATAAATTACGACCACTGCTATTCAGTACCTTAAATATATATGTAGGTCATTAAATATGACAAGAGACTTCATAAACTCCAAAATTAGCTGCCTTAGTTGCTGTTGGTAGGGCAATGGGTATATCTATGATTAGAGGAGCTTACATATTGAAGTACAGGACAATCTATACGAGTTGCCATCAAACAGTAGCACGTAACTGAAAGTTATCGAAACTTAATTATTTTCTATCCAGGTTAAGCTCAATCATCATGTGCTAGGAAGCACATGTCCGCGCAATTTATACTCTTGGATAAAATTGCTATAAATCACTTTACAATGAAAGCAATAGATAAATGTTTGCAAGAATGCATAGACTTATTAAACGGACACCTACAGAAAGCAGACAAAGACTGCCCTAAAAAGAAGATCAAAGAACTTTTGCCCGCATGTGGTATAAGTTTTCTTAAAGATCTTTAGTAAAATGAAGATAACTGGGGATTTTAACAGAAATTTTATGGATACGTCTTTTTAACTTAATGAAAAAATTTTTAGTCATGCTTAAGTTCAAAAAAACAAAATTAAAGTTCTCAAAGTAGAGGCTTAAAAGCTGTGATAGCAAATAATTTAAGCTGAAATGCATGGATTATGTGTTTTGTTTTTTTTAATGAGTTAGAAGTATGAAGATTAAATTAACATTTGCTGGCCATTATAAAGTTTGGGTGGTACTTTTTACACACAGCGTACTAAAAAAGACGAATATTGCTAAAAGAAACGTTAGAAATGTATAATAATATTATTAAAAATTTTTATTTAAACATTTCTCTTAATGGTGGGCTTTGTTATTCCTGCAATTTTATTAAAGGCAATAGAGTCACCTTTAGTCTTGTTATTTTGTTTTCCTGAAGACTTTTTTCCATATTCACAAAATATTAAAATAGTCTTGAAATGAATATTAGTACAAATTTTTATTAAAGTTATGTTTTAAAAAACGCTTTTTAGCCTTTTTTATTTTTTTATAGCGGGGGTTAGATGAAGCTCTAGCAAAGATAGAAGGAAATGCATTTATTTAGTTTGTACTTGCTGAACAATATCTAGACGTAATAAAAAATCTTAAACAAAAATATCAAATCTGCGGGTAACGAGTATGTTAAGATTTTTTATACTTCTCTTAGAATTATATTTGAGCATACGTTTAGGTCTAAGAGATCGCTATTTTTAAAGAATAAGGTATTTTTCCTCTATAGTCTTATTGATAATTTACTCCCTCGTAATTTACTATTTGGTATTAAAGCATTTATTAGTAAAGGCTTAGTTTTTGTAGATAGTTCAACTGCTTTTGCAGTTGAATATGAGGCCGCCTTGTTTAGTTTAATGATAACAAATTTACTAAAAATTTAATATATAAAAAAGCTTTTAACAAAATATAATTTATATAATACAAAATTATGAAATAAAGGCTGAATAAATAATTTGATTAAATAATTTTTTTTTTTTAATATTTACAAAAATATAAAAAAAAAAACGATATTTTATTTAATCTAAAGATGCCATTTCAATTTAAAACAAATGGAAGAATGTGATTTAAAATTTATTTTTCTTGGAATTAGTTTGAAGGGAAAAGGGTAAAAAAAAAGAAGGATGACTAGGTATTCAAATTAGAATTTGTATTTTTAATTTTCTAGTTAAAGGATTTTATTTAAAATTTATTATTTAAGTTTATTTTTTTAACATATAATTTTAGGAAGAAAAAATTTACTTTATTTTTGTTTTTCAGCTTTTTAAAAAATTTTTTTATTCTTTTTTTAGTTTTACTATTTTTTTGTTTAATAATTAAATTTTTAATTATTATTTTTTTAATTTGTTTTTTTCTAGCATTTTTTTTGCATTCAATTTTTTTTTGTTGGTTGTTTACTTAAAAATTTTCGTTATTAATTTAATAATTAACAAATTGATTTTATGATAAAACCAATAACAATAACCACCTCTCTCATATAGCTACGAGACAATAATATGTGGTGCTGATAGTAGTACAGCTATTGTAGCTAATATTGTGAACATTGTGAATATGATAAGGCACAGTCTATCAACGACCATAGCGGCAAATTTCCAATCATTGGCTATATCATTTTCTTCATCTTCTTTGCGAAGCTATATGACACATAATCAAATATGCATATAGCGTATGTTCAATTATAAATTAATAAAAAATTATAAAATTTTAATGTAAATTGAAAGTGAATGTTTGGAAAGTTAGTTATGTGGAGGTCAAAGGTCAGACATAGTTTTATTTTATTTTTTTAAGAGAAGGAAATTAAGAATTAAATAGAAAATTGTTGTGAAAAGTAAGAGGTGAATTGCGATTAAATTTTAAATTATTTACATTTATTTAAAAAAAGGGGAGAAGAAAAGTTCAGCTAAGCGATAAAAAAATTAAAAATTCTTTCAATTGGCTTTGCTAAGTTTTGACAATTTAAAAGTCATTTTTATAAAAGGTACTTTTAGATATATAAGTAAGGTACTTTTTACAAAGGTACTCTTTCATAAAAACTAAAATATCGTTTAAACTAAAAAACTATATATTTTAAGTATAAATTATATTTTAAGCTATAAACGTACTTTTTATTTATATTAAAAAAAGTACTTCTTAACAAAAAAAGTCCCTTTTGCTCAATATACATTTCTGTAAAAAATTATATTTTTTAAGTATTCAGTACCTTTTAACATAATAGGCCGTTAATATAGTATCTTTTTAAGATACATAAAATTGTACTCTAAGTCTAAGTGTATTTTGTATTAAAAGCGAATTTTTTATAAAAATTTATTTTTGAAAAAAATCTTTTTCAAAAAGTACTTTTCAGCAAGGTACTTTTTGTTATTTTAATTATTAAAGAAAAATAGTTTTTTAAAGAGTGGCGTTTTCAACAATTATATTAATAAAAAGGTACTTAAAAACAAAAAAAGTACTTTTTTGCATGTTTGTATATAAATTTTTTTATAACGGCAGTTTTTAATAAATAGTATCTCTTAAGATAATTTATATTCAGATTCAGCTAATGAAAAGGTACCTTATTATTAAAATGTACTTTTCAAAAAGTACGGGTTAAAAATTTAATTAAAAAAATTTCAATTGTTTTATAAAATTACTATTTCATATAAAAATTATTTAAATGAAAATGTGCTAGTGAAAAAAAACTTTTGGACAAAAGGAACATTTAAAAAAAAAGTAAAACTGAACTTTTCTTTTATTTCTTACTTATAATTTAAAAAAAAAATTTTACCTGATCAGTGATGAAACGTATTTCCTTTAATATTAAACTTAATTCATATTCCGTTTGTGTTTTTATACAAGTGTGATGCGTGACAGCATCTGGCATGCGAGTGCTACCTATTGGACCTATGCTACCATCATCACCTTGTCTACACAGCCAACAATAAAAATAAAATATTTTATTAAACATTCAATTCAAATAAAAAATCACATTAAGTCTAATTAAATCCATGTAAGAAAAAAATGATTTTAAATACCCATAAACTGTACGATAAAATGCAGGATTGTGAGGCAGTGTTCCACCGGGTGTCATTGGACGTACATTACGAAAATCATCATCAATATCCAAAACATTGGCCAGTAAAGATTTCGAAGATCTAAATAGAAAAGTGTTAATTTATTTTATGTTTGTATTTTTGGAAGAAAAAATATTTATAATTACCGCTCCTTAAGTTCCACATCGGATAAGATTTGATGTTTTCTTTCCGACGATGTGTCCGAACAGGGTGTAGAAGAAAAATCTAATATAATGGGCCTGCCTGGACGATGCATACGTAGGATCCAGGGCAACCAGCATAGAAATACCACACGTATCTAAGCAATTTGTCATTTGGTATTTTTGGCCATTTCGTTGTTGGGTTTATTGTTTAAACATTTTAATTAATTTTAGAAAATATACAAAATATTAGTAAAAATTTTCTTTTAATTTATTAAATTTAAACAACTTGTTGGATAGTTTTTTATTAGCTTTTTTGTTTTGGTTAATAAAATGAGTTTTTTGGTGATTAAAGGTTTTTCTTCTGAAAGTTTTGCTAGATTTTCTTTTATTTGTTCATTTGAAGAAATAAGTCCGTTATATTAGAAAAAACAATTTTCCAGTTTTCTTAGTGATTTTTTAGCAACATACATGCAGATTAATTTGTTATTTAGTATTAACAATTAAAGCCTTAGTTAAACACAGATATAAGTAAAACTGACTTAAAGGCGTTCGGATTTCTACGCTTATTTGAGAAGTAAAATTATTTTATTTTTATTTAAAAATAACTGAAATTATTATTTTTTATTTTTAAATAATTTCAATTATTATTTCATGCTTCTTAAGTTCTTTAAAGCTAACGATTTTTCCGCCTACAAAAAATTATTTTTTTTAATTTACTTCAACCATTATTTTATTGTATTTCTCTTGATGAACTTAACTCTTCACAAAGTGTTATCAAGTGTTTGTTATTGATAGCTTTAATTAAAATTTTTGTAAAATAAAAACCCAAAAAAAAGGAAACACAGTACTATAGATTCGAGATTGTAAAACATTAATTTTAAATTAATGTATGACAAATAAAACACATTTTTGATGCAGCATAAAGAGCACTTACCAAAGACATATAACTGCTTAAATGCATATTTGTTGATGTAGTTTTCATTCATTAAAAATACGAACCTATAAAATAATTTATTCAGTATTAAAAGCATAAATTTAATGCAACGTGGCTATTGTGGAAGATATTTATGCAGTGTTATTGGTTGCATAAAAATTTTATTGCTGGTGTTTTACTGTTCATTTAAAATGTGGCTTGTTAAAAAAATTGCAATATCCAAGTCATACAAGAATTAAATAATAATGAACTTACACAAAATCTATACTATAAATTGGATGTGGTACAACTTGACAGGACTATTTTCCAGACATGAGAAAAATAAAATTTATTACGGGTAGTTCTCGTAAAATATTTTATACTTTTTAAATAGAAAAACTTTTCTCTATGTCACTAAACTTCTGTTATTCTACCTTCTATTATAAACTTTAACAACTCTTACAAGGAAACATAATTCTGATTCCACAAAATAAAAAGAATCGCTGATCCAGTTTTGACTAACACTTTTCACATTAGGGATATTTTTCCAGGAAAAATAATAAAATAACGCTCTTTGCTTCTAAGAAAAATGTCTAACAGTTAGATGCTGCTCTTTTTCGGTCCCTAAAATGAAAAAATTTATTCCAAATACTTTAATCTAAAAACGTACAAAACTTTTTCGAACTAACAAATTATTTAAGAAATATATGTGTTTTAAAGAATTGATTCAAACAACGACCTGGAACAAAGTTATTAAAAAAATTTTTTTTTGTCAAAAACAAGAAAAAATTTAAAAAGGTACTTTTTTGAATAGGTACTTTTTTGAAAACGTACCAAAATAAATATATAGAAAATATATTCGGAATATAACTTCTTAGATAGAAATTTTATTTTTTTTTTTCGCAGAAAACACAAATTTTGAAAAGTACTATTTTGAAAAAGTTAATGCAAAATGGTAAAAAAATTGAAATTATTTACAAAAAATTGAAACTAATTTTCTTGTTTTAAGTTGCTATTGTAAAAGGTACTAAAAAAGAAAATTTTTAATTTTTTTGATGTAATCACTAATTTGACGAATTATTATTTTTAAAAAGGGGATTAAAATTGGAAAAAGCAATATTTGCAGAAAATAACGTTATAAGAATAAATATTTCGCAGAAAGCACTAATTAAAAAGTTCTATATCTAAAAAGGAACCAAGAAGGGTTATTTGAGAAAAGGAATTTACGGTTTTCCGCAAAAAGTACTAAAAAAAATATTTTTAAAGCAAGGTACTAAAAAGTGCATTAAAACATTTAAATAATTCCAAAAAAGAACTATTTTTAAGTGTTCTATTTATTCCTAGAAAATAAGATTCACATTTTATTTCGCAAAAAGTACTAAGAAAAAAGGCACTATTTTAAAATGAAATTTTTTTATGGATTTTCAAAGAATAATAAATAGCATTATTTTTCGATAATAATTTTTAAGAAATAAGACACAATATTTCGCAGAAAGGGCTAATAACAAAAAGTACTTTTTCCAAAACGGAGAAATTAAAAAAGCATTATTTTGAAAAAAAAAAATAATAATAATTGCGCAAAGAGCTCTTTTAAAAAGGTATTAGAAAATCAATAAAATTAATTTTAAATAAAATACAAGAAGCACAATTAAAAAAATAATTCTTAACAAAATAAGACACGAATTTTCGCAGTAAGGACTATCCTCAAAAAGAGCTATTTTTAAAAAGTAACTTAAAAAGGATATAAAAAAATAGTATTATTTTTGAAAAATAAATTTTTATAAAGAAAGCTCAACAGTTTTTTTAAAGCCCTAATTTTTAAAAAAGCACTAGTTTTGATTTAAATAATTTTTTAAGAAATAAGTTTCACATATTTTTACAGAAATTTCAATATTAAAAATATTATTTTAAAATGGTACTAAAAGAAAGTATTAATACTATTTTCGGAAAATAATTTTTTAGGAAGCTCTTATTTCAACCGAAACTATTTAAAAAAAGTACTAAATAACATACTGCTGTAGTCACGGTAGTAAGCACGTTGACTATAAATCAGCTTGGATAGGGTTCAAACCCTGCGGCAACCAAAAAATAAAAACTTTTTTTTCTGTTTAGTGGTATAAATACATTTTCAGAATTTAACATTACAGCACACAGCTTCCTTTGTCGGTACTTCTACATTTGCCGGCGAAGTAAAATAAATATTAAAATGGCAACACTTTCACCACCTGCCTTCTTTCTTCTCTATCCCTTTCCTAAAAGTATGCAGCACGGCTTTGTTGTCTGAAGTACTTCTTCTTTTTAAAAAAAAGTAATAAAAAATTGTATACAAAATGCATGTTTTAATGAAATTTTCCGATGGAAGTTTTTCCAACAAAGAATTTACTTGAAACATATGCAGTTTAAGTCTCTTAAAAAAATATTATTTTTAACTCCGTGCGTTTTTTATAATAAATAACATCTTTTTTCATTTAAATTACTTAAAATAATAAAAAGTGGGCTTATGTTAAGAACAAAAATTTTCACAAAATAGTACCTTTTTATAACATGTTAATATTTGTAAAAAAAATTTATAAAATGTATTTTTTTGAATTATTCTTTTGCAAAACAGAATTACTTTTTTTAAGGTACTAT
The DNA here is from genome assembly GCA_937654795.1 of Cistogaster globosa. Classification (NCBI taxonomy): domain Eukaryota; kingdom Metazoa; phylum Arthropoda; class Insecta; order Diptera; family Tachinidae; genus Cistogaster; species Cistogaster globosa. The sequence goes on from OW569404.1 coordinate 8,703,206, forward strand.
TTTGTGAAAAGTACTATTGTATACAAAGTCCTTTTTGTAAATAGTACCTTTTTTATAAAAGAAGAATGTTTCGTTTAGGTATTTGAAAATACTTTGAATTGAGAATATGTCGAAAATTGGGGAAGGCAATTTTCCTTTTTATAACATGGGGATATTTGTAGAAATTATTTTTTTGTATAAGGTACCTCTTGTCAAAAATTATTTTTAGAAATGTTTATAAAATGTATTTTTTTATTATTCTTTTGCAAAACAGAATTACTTTTTTTAAGGTTCTATTTTGTGAAAAAGTACTACTGTATAAAAAGTACTTTTTTGTAAATAGTACCTTTTTTACATAAGAAAAATGTTTCGTTTAGGAATCTGAAAATACTTTGATTTGAGAAAACTACGAAAATTGGGGAAGGCAGTTTTCCTATTAAGGTTTAATTTTCTCCTATTGGCCTTCTGCACAGCTTTCTGTGAAGTCTTTCCTAACTTCAAATATCTAAGACATTTACATCGAGTGCCTTTTGTTTCATATTGTTTAATTATTCCCAAATTGAAATTTTTACTGATTTAAAGTTTAACTCATTGATAATTAAAACTAAAAAAAATCCTTCTTTATTCAAGATCTCTGTGATATTATAATCTAAAAGCAATTGTTATCATTGCGACCAGTTTAAAGAAATACTGATAACAATGTGTTTTTTCTAAAAAAGAAAGGAAATAAAAATGTTGGAAAATAGAATTGTAAATAAAACTGCAAAGAAAACTTTTGAAAAAGCTTAAGAATTTAAGTGGTTGTAAAAGTTGAAAATTGCGGTAACTGGTACTTTTCTATATTTTCATTTTATCATGGTTTTATTTTCTAGGTTTTCAATGCATTTTTCTTTTCTTGCATTTTCTTCACCAAAAATGATGTAAATTTTTTTTTATCGTTTGTCAAAATCTTATTCTTGTGCCAAAGATTTATTACTAATAGGATTTTCTATTGTGTAAAATAGTTATTTTCTTAAGTCCTACAATGCAGCTGCATTACGTTCATATCTTTTTATAAAAAAAAATTTTTTATGAAAGAGAACAATTTTATTTTGTTGTTGTGCGTGCTGTAACTATTTCAATATTTCAAACAAATAAAATATAACGATTGAGAACTTTTACAATTTTCTTGGTTCAAATAATAACTGTTTTACAGCTTAAGTGTCACAAATATAAAGATTTTTAATTCAATTGTTATTTATAACTATGAATCATGGAGAAACGCATACTTTAAGTTGAAAAATAAATTTATGTGGAAAAACTTAAAGTTTGACTGGAACACTGAAAATGACGAGGAGGCAAATGTGATTTGCAGCTGCATTTGAATATATAAAACGCTTATGAACTTAAAAAATGCCATTTAAATATGAAGCAACAGTTGCAAAGGCATTGAGAAAATTCGTTTGTAAGTTAACAAAAGTCTTTAAACAATTTTAAGTTTTGAGTTTAACTTAAAGTAAATTAAAAAATATATAAAATAAGTAAAATCACAACAGCTTTTGGCCCTATGAAATAATAAATTGAAATAAGTTTCTATAAAACTTAATATAGAACATTGCTAGGAAACAAGGAGACTTTAAGTAATAAATAGTGAAAAATATTTAATAAGAAAAACAAGTTAATAAATTTTTTTTGTAGGCAAGAGGTACAGAAAAGCAAGAGGTGCTAACAAAACCTCATGGCTTTAATTTTGAAGAGATTTTTTGAAACCTGTTTTATATACTTTTTATTATTTAGAGTTTCTTCCAGCAGAAATTTGAAACAACCAGTACTCTAACTCGTATCAAATAAATAGAAAATGTTAAAATTAAACTCATTTTATTGCCTTGAAAATATCATCGTAAAAACGCATTATCAAATTCGACGCAATTCAATAAGAGAATTTACAAATGCACGAAAAAGCCCCAAAAATGGTAATCGCGTTAAAATGTTACTCAATACTACATGCGTTTGGTTTATTTAATGAGAGTACTTATTTAAGTGCATTTAAAAAGGTTCATTTAAAAAGTAGTTCTTAAGTACTTTTCTACTAAACCAAATTATCTTTAAAATTTTTTTTGTTAAGTTGCTTTGATAAAGTGGTACTTTTTTGAAAAAGTATTTTTTTACAAAGCGGACTTTCTTTGAAGAAATGCCATTTCTTTAGCTATAGATAAAAAACACTTCTTTGAAAAGTTCTTAAAAATGTATCAAAAAAATAATACCTTGTAATACAAAATACTTTTTTATTAAAAGTAATTTTTTTTAAGAATTTTATTTTATAAGAAGAATTTCCCTTTTATAAAAATTCCGGTTTGCTTAAGTGGTTCAGTATAAATGTATACCAAACTTAAAAAAAAAAATCTTTGTGTTTATGGTTCTTTTTTATATTGGAATGTTAATGCGGACTTTATTTTAAATTATGGATTCCACTTTAATAGAATTTTAAGTGTGATTAAAATTAACAATCAAGATAATCTGTGAGTTGGTCCTCAGAATAAACTGAATGTGATTACTTGCTAAGCTCGTAAGCATTAAATTTTTCCAAATTTTAACTCCTCAGACATTTAAATAGTTTTTTAGAATCAGGAATTTTTTATTTCTTTATTTTTATATCGTTTGCCATTTTTTTTTGCAGATTTAAGTTTTTCCAAACATTAAGTTGTCATCCTTTGCTAAGGATTTATTTACACTAAAAAATTTGTATTTAAAATTTTTGAAGACAATATAATACTTTCTTTTGAAAATGTTGCTTCACGTTGATATAAATTTTTAGTTATAAGCTTCTGAGCAAAATTGTGAAACTAAATTAATTATCTGAGAATTTTTTTACTCTACCATAGGAAATATGCAAACCTTTAAAATAATTTTTGCTACTTAAATGTTTTAAAATTGGACCTATCTTTTTACAAAATTTGAACTGAAAATTAAAATTTTAAGTTTTACAAGGCATTTGCCGCTTTCCTCAATTTCTCTCACTTTTCTAGAAAATACTGCTTTGAAAGTTTCAAAAATTTGCATTTCTAGTGAAGTGCAGAACAGTTACGTACAATTGTTTCAGAAAATTACGTGATGGCTACTCATCTCAGGTAGGGAGAAAGAAAAAGGGTCCCCTAAGAAAAAGACTACAAACCACCAAACGCGGTTATTTTGAATTCACCCAGGCAATTCAAAATTTTTAATTTATTTCTAAAATATTTGTTTTTTGCCCTACAGTGCAGTGGAAACTATAAAACTTTTTAAATGGCAGGACTTACTGTACACAACCAAACAATATTATCGCCTGATAAAATGATAATAGAAAATCCACATGCCCATTTTCGAATATGTCAAAACTAACAAAGTGACTTTTAATCTTAATATCACTTAAGTTTGATTATTAATTTCTTGCATTTTTGATAAAAGAAAACACATTAAAGCAACAGGGAAAATTTTTTACTAATTTTTTAAAAATTTGTCTTTGACTCAATAAACGATGACGCTAATCTTTAAAAATAATCGATAAGAAACAAAAAAAAAAAAAACAATTTTACTCTATGATTTAGTTTATAAAGAGGATTAGTCGATAAAGACGATACATGAAATTTAAAATATTTATTGTTTAAAACAATAAAGTTACAAATTTTGCTTAGTTGGATTTTTGTGGTTTTGCTTTCATAGCAATTTACTATAAAACAAAGTTCGACAACTCTTGTGGCTAAAATTCTTTATCTAAAAATAATTAAAAAGAAATATAGACGTTAAGAAAATTTTTAACAGAAAATAGAAGAGCGTGACAAAAATTTCAAGTAGAGAAAAATAGCAAGAACAAAATAAGGATCTTTAAACAAACCATTCATTTGTTACTTAAAGGAAACAAGAAACAGGAAATATAAAAATTTGCAATTAATATGATGAATAAAAAAAAAATTATTGTTAAATTTATATGATTTTTTAAACTTCAACAGTTATGGCAAAAACAAATTGCATGATTTCAGTTTTTTTCCACTAACAAAAAGATTGTGAAGATAGCTCGGCGTATGATTAATATGTTGTATTTAAAATTAAATATTACTCATACGCTGGACAATGTGTAAAATTCAAAAGCCCATAATAGAGGATCATGCAAAGAAGAAAAACTGATAAAATCTTTTGCAAATAAGTTAAATAAAAATGGCTCAAAGTGTGTTAAGCGATCGACAGCAAGTCTTACAAAATCTTTTGTTGTATTATTTTGTCATTAAAGAAAGACACTAAAATGGTCTTATATTCTACTTCTCTTTATAATAACAACCGACTGGGTCTGGTACAGTGCTTTTTCTACTATATTTCGCCTTTTAAAAAAGTGGATTTTCCTATAACAAAAAAAAAAAAAACTAAAAGCTTAAGTGTTCCTTAAGCTTAAGCTGACAGAAATAAACAAACTAACAAATTATCTGCACCACTAAAAAGTGTGGTGTAGGTAAAAACACTAAAGAAAAAGTTGGCTAACACATACTAAGTGCCTGTCGAGGCTGAACTACTAACAGTATCTGCTTGTTTATTAATTAGAAAATCAAGAGTCATGAGTTCATATCCCAAAAACGACCTTGGATACAAGAAAACTGTGCAGATGCGGTGAATTCAGTTATTTAATTAAGGGCTTACAATTTTAAAACAGCAGTTCAAAACTTACGGAGCTTCATTAAGTAGAGTAAAAAGATTTCTGACTACTTGAGGCAGATAAGTTGGGTTAAGGAGCATCGATATAAGAACAAAAGCTGGGATACTGAAGCACCCAGGCAAACAAAAAAAAAAAAATGTTGTCATGGCTGCCATAGTTGCACGGCCTCTAGGTCATGAGACCATTTATTTTGGAGTTCTAGACCATTGTTATGTAAATGGCAGCAGAGGTGAAAGATGAGTGTAAAGTAAACAAGATAACGAATAGCTCGAGTCTCGTTAGAGTAAAAAAAAAATTTTTTTTCTTGTGGTTGGTTGCATTAGTTTGTCTAAGCGTATGTTTACTAAGCGAGAGGTACTGTCTGTGGCGCTGGCACAAAACAAGAAGAAGAGGAAAAAAATTGGTCTCCTACGTTTTGTAGAGGAAAAAATGTAATTTTTTTTGTGCCGCGGACTTAGAAAAAAAATTTTCATGAAATCTTAAAAAATACGCTATAAAAAGCTGTAAAAAAAACGTAAGCAAATTTTGTTGATTGGATTGTTGAAACATTTTACAATTCTCTTTCACTTTTTTTATATTTGTACCGTCTTTAGGGTCGAAGAGCGGAAGTTTTTCAACATTTTTAAATAATTTTTCTTTCTAAAATTTAAAAAAAAAAAAAAATTAAATTAATTAATCGGTGAGAATTTCAATAAGAGGCTTTCTTGCAGATGAGAAGCTTGATAATATTTAAATGCAACATAATGGCAGGTTAGAAATGTTAACTAGAAAGTATGAGAATGGTTAATATCTACTTTTTCCAATCACTACCAAGAGAGTTTCCTGGCTTAAGAGAATTAGAGATTAATTTTGGGGTACTAGTGGTACTAAGTCTCTTTGAATTATTCTGTTATCTTTGACACATTTCAAGCGGATGTTTCATCATGAATCAGACTTAAAATATTCAGTGTAGTTTGATACTTAATTTATAAAGCAGGTGTTTTTTCAATCATTATTGATTGATTTTATTATTTTCGAAATAAATAAAATTTTGATACTTAAAATAAACTTCTGGCCTTTCCTGAAAAATATTGTAAAAAATATTTACGACCTAAAAATCAAGAAATGTTTTAACGCATTAACCTTTAACTGTTTTTTGTTTATTTAATAAAGATTTTATCATTTAAATATAAAACAAAAGAAATCGCATAATTTATTAATGATTTCTCTAGTGAAAATCCGAACGCCTTTTTTATGTCAGTAAAAAAAAATTAAAATTTTTAAACACATTTTAACTGTTTAATAATTTCAATATATATTTTTATTTAAATTATATAGTTCTAAACGCACACATACATAACTATATACTTTTGCTTTAATGTTTTTTTATTTCTTTAACAATTAATATAAAACTCTAGTATATATGGCCCAACATCAACATTACGATATTTTTCATTACATATTTTAAATGGTAGACGCTGACAACATTGAAGCTCAGTTAACAAAAAGTTTTTAAATAAAATTAAAACCAAAAACTCATTGCAAAAATAATAAAAAAAAAATATTCTTCAGTAAAAATAGTTTAAAGCATAAAAATAAAATTTTGTGTGCCAAGTTGCCTAAAAATAGATTTGTTTTTTTTTTCTTTTTTGGGTCATAAATTCATATGAGAATGTTAAATATTCAAATAGAACATCATATTAAATGCAATTTTTTTATTTATTAAATCATGATGATGTATGTTTATGATATACACTTTGTCATTATTAAAATAATTTTATTTTAATAGTGTTATCTTTAAATGTTTTCTTTTTAATAAAAACTACAACACAAATATGAAAAGCAAAAATTAAAGCTACTTAAAAAAATAATAATTAAATATCGATAATATATTCAGTGTATTTTTTGGGGGGTTTTTTTAAATACAACAATCATTCAACTAACACATTTAAATAGGCTTAAAGTTATTTTTAATTTCTTTTTTAAATCTGTTAATTTTTTATATTTGGTTTAGAAACACACACATACATATACATTTGCAACAGAACAACATTAATTTGTTTGTTAAATATTTATGCTTGTCTTTTTTTACTTCGTCGTGGATATGTGATCTGCATACAATGGAGTTGTGGGATTTAATTTTTAAAGAGCAGTTGAAGTTTACTTCTAACATGAAAGTTCTATAGTTATCTTTTTCCTTTAGAAAATTTATATAAAATTTTTTTAAATTATTAGATGTTGCCGTATTTGGTGTTGTGAGGTAAAAGTGAACAAACCTCTGTAATGAGAGCTGAAAATTCATATAAAGTCTCAATCAATAAAAGAAGTAGAAAAGCAATTTTTCGAAAATTTTACAGCCTTAATTAAAGTTTTGTCAAAAATGGATATATGTCACCTTTAAAGAAAATGGCTCACACTAAAATAATGAACAATTTCGATTCTCTTGCAGCCTCATTTGTTTAGGATATTTAAAATATGTTGTGAAACTTATTTTTTTTTTTTTTTTTTTTTTTTTTTTTGTAGTACAGGATCTCCTAAACATACTCTGTTCGTGGTATACAGTTATGTTTAAATTCATATATTTTATTCTTAGTGTTCTCCAGTAATATTTGAGATGAGAAATTTTGTACTTTTTCAGAAAAAGTGATGTATAAAAATATTGGTTTTCTTTTACCAGACGGTTTTTGGCTAAACAGACGATTGTTAAAATTATTAAAGGATTGTTTTTCCTATTAAAAGTTTGAAAGATTTTTATAAAATTTGTTTTTTATTTATTTATCTTTTTTTTCAAAAACTAAGGAAGCCTTGTACATCTCTTGAATCTACTGAGAAGAGCACTGCTTTATTTTGTGTTTATTCTTAATTTAATAAGAATAATAAGATTATGAATGCAATTCGATAAAATAATATCCTTGACTTTAAGTAAAGAAAATACAAAACATACAAAAAAGTAGATTGCGGAACTATTGAACGAATCGCGCAACTAAAATAATTGCCCTGGATATTTTGCAGAGTGCTTTCTGCTCCATGATTCATCATTAAAAATCGATTAAATAAATAAAAGATTTATTTATGTATTGACATTGCTAGGGCTATTTTTTTATTTTTACCTTTCAGTAATTTCCTACAGAAAAGTCAATACATATTTTTTTCATTCACTTCTTTTTTAAATTTTCTGTTTTACCATGATTCCATTCGTTTAAATAGAAGGTAAGGGCAACAGCGAATGATCTAAACGAGCGGTTTTACTTTCCATCGTGAATAAACAGAAATGATATATCTCTCTTAAATATTTTTAATATTCTATTCTGCAACATTTATCTGCTTATAAAGACAAACTAATTGAGAATTGTAAGGTGTAAGAAAATATAGTTTGGCTTAAAAATTAGCGGTGACTATAATAGTTAAAATATTGATATGAAAAGTAACTAAAGAAGAAGAATATTTTTGGGAGTTTTTAATATTAGCATGCGGGAAGCAAAAATGAAAAAAAATTCTGTTGCCTGGCAACACTCGTAAGCCAAAAATTTAATAAAAATTTATTTATTGCTTTTAAATTTTAAAACCTTTAACTGCTCTTAAAATTAACCCAGTCTGTAGACAACCAGTTGTACATTGTCACTAAAATTCTCAAGACGTATTTTTCAATCAAACAGATTTTGTAAAAATATTTTATTGATGATATAATAGTGATTGTGATATGAGGACAGAGTTTAACGGAGAGAATAAGTAGGAGAAATTTCTAGCGTAACACAAAACCAAACTTACCCATTCGGACATTTCGTGCGTATCAGCATTTCGATGATGATAATTTAATATTAAAATCGTTGACACAACGGATGAAGCTACCATAAACATTATGCAATTGAAATATGTACCTGTTGGTTGGTTGGGCGTGTCATAATATATATTTTTTTTCAGTATTTTATGAGCAATTTTGTTTTGTTTTTTTTTTTTTTTTTTTTTTTTTTTTTTGAAAATATATGAAGAAAAATTTTGATATAGTTTAGTTGGCCAAAAAAAAATTTTTTTTTGTAAGAAATAAATATTTTACAATTTTTTTTTTACAATTTAAATTTTTTTGTTATTTTAAATTTTTATTAAAAATTTTTACAAAACAAAAAGAATTTAAGAAATAAAATCAAATTAAGATTTGTTTCAGGTTAGTGTTGTAGCGAAAGGCAAATAATTGCATTTATATGTTTAAGTGAAAAATTCGTAAGTGAAAAGGAATTGAAAAGTGTACAGAGTTTGATTATTAAAATGTTTGTTTTCGAGTTTAAGAGTCAAGTTCAATGATCGGGGGAAAAAAGTATAGAGAAAAAAGAAAAGAAATTCATAAAAATAGGAAATATATTCACACATTTCTTTTTTTATTTGCAACATATTTTTTTTAAACTGTTTAGATGTCAAAAATATTCATCAAATAGTGATTAAATATATTAATGGAAACACACATAATAAATCAGTATGGAAACTTGGTTTGGTAAACCACAATAATATAAATTGAATAACATAACTTTCAAAAAAAGATATTTTAAAACATTTAGATGTAATAAAGAATTTAAGTTTTATTTATTAGTTTTTTTAATTAATAAATTTAAAGGAGTTTAATTATTATTATTATTTTTTTTTTGTAGTTTTTAATTTTGTTTAACAATTTAAATGCTAAAACGGTGTTATACTGATGGGAAAAATGGCCTTAAAAATTATATTTTCTTTTTATAAAATGTTTATTTTTATTTCTTTTTATATAAATATTTAAATTTAAAACTTGACCATTTCTAAAAAAAAGTATGGCTGTAATTTTTTAAAATATCTTTAAGTTTTTTTTTTTTGCTAGTGTATTAAAAGACTTTAAGTAGGTGGTACTTTATCAGAAAGTATTTTCTTCAAATAGTATTATTTTTAAAATCAGTCCTTCTATGTATTTATTTCCAATGTCTATTTTAGTGTTTTAATGTATCTTTTTAAAGGTACTATCTTTAAGAGGTACTTTTTTGACAAGTACATTTTGGAAAAGTACACATTGGAAAAGTACTTTCCTAAAATAACTTTTTTGAATTAAGTAGTAACATAGTTTTTTTTTAGGAACGTACTTTTTGTAATTAGTAGCATTTTAAAATGATGTAACATTCAAAAAGCAAATAGTACCATTTCGAAAGCAGCTTCTAAAAGGTATTTTTTATTAAAATGTTGGTGTTTTAAAAGTTTTTTTTATTACTTTAACTGGTACTTTTCTATAAATTACTTTTTAAAAAGTACTTTTTGGAAAAGTACTTTTTGAAAAAGTACTTTTTGGAAAAGTACTTTTTGAAAGAGTACTTTTTAAAAAAATAGTTATTTTAAACAACTTCCATTTTTTAGTTGTATTTTAACCGATTAACAAATTATTGGAATATTTGTTTAATCTCTTTTAACCAAATGCCAAGAAGTAACACTGCAGGTATAATTTTTGTCTTATAAATTAAGAAATTAAATCTAAAAATTAAATAAATTATAAATTAAATAATCTATTTAAAAGGACATACGAGTTTAGAATAAAGAAATGAAATGCAGAAACTTATCTAAGTATGATCGTACGTTGAAAAAAGAGAGGTCCTTGCAAATTATTTGCCGGAATCGAATGTCATCAGAAAGAACTCTTCTAGTATTACATTAAATAAAAATAGTAATTCTTTCGCGTATAATGTTTGGAGAAATAGGTAAAACTGGACATATTAAATTTATTGATTTTCGATTATAATTTTTTTTATTATTTGAACCTGATCTATTCTTAATTATTAACGTCATAGAAATAAAAAACTAAAGTAATTAACTTACAATTTATTTTATTCAATCTATGTGTCTAGCGATCCTGGAGAAATTGTGTAAATTTAATTATTAATTATTTTAATTAATTAATTACATAGGTCCGCGAAATTTATTTTTTTGCTTATCTTTGCACAATGGATTTATAGTAAGGATCCTTAGTATTTCCCAAAAACTTTTGCACTACGTCCCTGAACGATACCCAAGCTTCTTTTTCCTTCTCATTTATATTTTCTACAAATGAAGGGTACGTTAAAAGTTTTCTTATGTCAGGGGCGGTGAAAACTCCCGCTTTCAATTTTGTACATAAATATTTGATTTTTTTGCTCACGCCATATCATAGAAATTCCAAATCGAAAGGATTTTCTTTCCCTTAAATCACAAACGAAGATCTTCTTCGCATCTTCTACACGCCTTATGCGGGGCCCATGGTTTGTCTTGATAACCAAGTTTAAATTTAAAGTCTGTTGACTTTTATTAGTGAATTCACCACAGATATAAGAAAGACTGTTCGGAGAAATACCACAACACCTTGTAGCCATAATTAACAGACAACAGCACCGTTCACTCGAATATCAGTATGTCTACTGAGAGCATTTCTTTGTTTTAAGCAATATACGTCATTTGACTTGCCTCAACAAGTTGAAACATTGCCAATCTCACCAACAGCTTAGGTTGTTTTTCTCCATTATCAAATAAAAACAATATAGGTTTATTATTATGTGATACAATAACTTGAATATTTTTTTTGTTTTTGGGAGGTCTAAATCTGTAAGAAAACGTAAAAATTTCTATGTTGTTTTTTGGTCGCAGACCTGTGTTAATAATCGTTTTCATTCTTTTAAGTAGACTCTGTTATTTAACATTTCAGGCGAAATTATGTCAAATTACATAAAAATTCTGAGCAACCTTTTCAATGTTTCTAGCAACGAAGCGTTAACATATAAGTTTAAAACAAGGGCGCTTATTTTATGTTTTTTTTTAAGAACTATTCATTTACAAATGGAAAAAAGTAAAAAATCAAAGCGTTGATTTAAGGGTTTTATTTTGTATGAAATTTTCTGCCTTGTTTGTGCTTGAACAGCATTTTTGTACGCTTTATAAGATTAAAAAATATTAATTTGTCAGACATACTTTCCAGATGATTGCTTTGAAACCTCACTTTCCTATCTTTTTTTTAGAACTCGTTACTTTATTTTTTTGTACACAAAATTCAGTTAGCAAGCGTCGGATTTTAGGGGACAGGCAATTTTTATCATGCTTTATTTTGCTTTAATAAGGAGGAGAAATCATTAGAAGATGCAATGAATGCCGATGGGCTGTTCATGGATCACAGGTGGAGGAAAATAAAATTTAACAAATTTAAGCAAAGTGTTTGGTTCTAAAGTTTCTTATTTTAAAAAGAAGCCTACATTACAAGTACTATTTTTAAAGAAAAAATTTTATAATTCATTAGCAGCAATTTTCCCTTACACCCTTTTGCATTTAAATTGTTTATTTATTTTTCCTTCTTTCAACCAATTAAATTTGAAAAACATTTTTTTTGTTTAAATAATTTAAGTTCGTTTAATTATATTTATGACATATTTTTATTTAGAGTATAAAATTAAAAATTAATTTAATATAAAAATTGTAATTAAAGGATTGAAGTGCGTGCACAAAGAGAATATGTATTTAAAATTTTATATGTGAGATTCTAGTTAAAAATTAATTAAAGGGATGGGTGATATTTTTAACTTTTGTATTTAACTTTTCAAATACAAAAGAACAAAACTCACAACTGGTGCAGTTAAATGACTACAGGAATTAAAAACAATTAAATTATAAATTTTATAATAAAATAAAATAAAAAAATTTAAAATTAAGTGAATTATTTTTTAAAGCAGGATTCTAGTAAAACTTTAAGTTCTTTATTTTTTTTTAATTGAGTGTTAACTTTTTTTTAAATTAATTTAATAATTTTAACAAATTAATTTGTGTGGCAATGTTTAGCATAAAGTTTTTTCAAGGACGCTATAGTCTAAGGCAAAATTCCTCGTGTCTTTGCAAGAAGGATTGTGTCGGTCTATTTTTTTTCCAATTTTAGCCTACTTGTTTCTCACGGCAAGTGCTTGCAGAATATAGTTAAGACTGTAGCGTTACAGAAAATTGATTTTTTTTTAAGAAAGAGAGTAGTTTTTTTCTGAGTGTATTTTATATATTCCATAAAGAGTTTATTTAAAAATTTTTTTTTCTTTTAAGAAAAAAGAAAAGAAAGTCGGACTAGAATCTGTTCATATAAAATTAATTTAAAATAAAATAATTATTTAAAAATTAAAAAAATATAGATAATATTTAGAAATATATTGTTTAATGTAACTTGAGTTGAAAATTATTTAAGTTTAATTATTATCATTCTAATTAAATCGTTTATTATTTGTTTATCTAATACCGTTTTTTTTTCTTCTAATTAATGGAATTTTAATTATTTGCAGATTTTTTATTTAATATTTTGCTGTTATTAAATCTGGTGCATATTGCAATATGAAGAGAATGAAATTAATTTCTTTTTAAAGGAGTTTATTTTATCATTTTGTATTAATGTTTTTATCGCTTCTTTTTGTTTTTGCTTAAACAAATTTCCGGCTAAAAACTTTTTATTGTTTTAAAAAAGTCAAGCCAATAAAAATTTGTAAAAGCCATTAATAAAAATTATTAAAATTTTTTTTACCAATTGACTATTGATAGTTTTATTCTTTTTATTATTTGGGTGTCAAAGTTTTAATATTATAAAATCATCAACTTATTTTTAATTTAAAGAATATTTTATTTAATGAAATTAATGAATTAACGATTATAAATTTTTTAGTAATGGATTTTTTATTAAATTTTTATGAAAATGATTTTTGTTTAATGAGAAATTTAAAATGGAATTTTTAATTTTTTTAGTAAAATGATGTTTTGTATGTATTTTAGTTAGTTTTTAGCATTAAATTAAATAAATAATTTTTTAATTAAAGTAAAAATTCAAAACAAAAAGCTGTTAAAGAAAAAATAAAAACAAAAAAATTATAAATGACAATAAAATACACTGATAATAACATTTATCTAGCTAGAATATAAATATAACACACACACAGTTTTAAAAAATACACCAACGTTATAACTGTAAATCGAACGAACTTACCTAAAAGTGGTACAGCGTCCGATGTTGCTGGCATCGTTTCCGCAACCATGTTAAGGAAGACGGTTAAAGATAATAAAATAGTAACGCCTGAAAAAGACAAAGTTTTAAAAAATATTTTTAAGATCCACAGAAAAAATTTATCATGAAAATAATTTATTTGTGCTGGTATAGAAATATTTAAAATATATAAAACGAAGGTAATATATCAATATTAAATTAAAAAAGGAAATCAATTAAAAAAAGTACAATTTTTTATTTTAGTTAAATTTTTTAAAACTTCGAAAAAATTAAATATTTGCCCTTAAATCATAAAAAAGTACACAACTGTTTCTTTTATATTTTTTTCTGTTTAAAAATTTTTTTCTGTTAAAAAATTCTGGCGTTCTTAATACAAAACCATTCTTGAAATAGCAAAAATCTGAAGCAAATGAAGTACAATTTTGAACTTTGTTTTTTATGCCACTTCCTTCAGTTTTTTTTTTTCGAGTAATTTAGTACAAAAAATGTATTAGAATGTTATATTTTAAATATTAATTTTGCCTAAGTTTTACTTATAAACAATTTACATAACTTTATTAATCTTATACAAAAAAAAAAGAAAAAGAAAAAAATAAGCAAGTTGCAAAAAGTACCAAAAAGTACCAAAATTTACCCAAAATTTTTTTAATACTTTTACGTTTCTCTTGTATATTACACTGTACTTATTAAGTTTAAAAGTGTTCGAAGTACTTTTTTTAGGTTATGAATTTATAGTTTTAAAAAGTATCAACAAAGTACCAATTTCCGCATTTTCCTTAAACACACAAAAATATAATTTCTCAACAATAATTTTTACGAAAGTGCATTTGCAAACAAATTCGAGTAAATCTATTATTAAAAAATTATAAATCAGTACGTTTGAAAAAGTACCAAAAGTTATACCAATTTTTACTTTTAATGCGTTTTAATTTTTTTGTTATGATATACACTGTCTTCAATAAATTTTAAAGTACTAAAAGCTTTTTAAATATTAAAAGTAAAAATACTCAAATAATAAGGATTAAAAAAATTCCCGTTTTTCCCCCTTTTACATTTTTAATCCCCCTACAGAAATACAAAACGAACACATCTCCTGAAGTTAAATTCTGTTCAATTTTAACAGCACATAAAAAATTTTAAAGTAGAAAAAATTTGTAATAATGATCCCTGTTGTATGTTCAAAAAAGTACCAAAATCTGGTACACATTTTTTTAAGTTATAAAGGAGTTTGGATCGAATCTATTCTTAATTCTGATTATTGTTTTTATTTTAAAAACATACAAATATTTGAAGCATTTCAAACATTCGTATTTAAAAAGTTTTAAAAATTTATTTGTCCCCTTCTCTCTTTTTGTCCCCTCAATGTGGGATGCCTTTAACAGATATTGATTTTATAGCTTTAAGGTAATCGGTGGTGGATTAGTTACCAAGAATTTAGACTGCAATCGAAGTAAAAAATTTTTGACCTTGCAAAAAAAATTGCTTTCTTTCTTGTTGGTACTTTTTTCATCCCTCTCAAAGAATACACAAAACATATCTTCTGAAGCTGAATATTGTTGAATTTTAAAGGCATTCGAACGTCTTAAAGTTTGCAGAAATTAGTTAAATTGTTTTTCTATATTTTCTAAAATTTTCAGAAAAGTACCAAAATGTGGTGCATATTTATTTTAACGAATTATTTTATTCAAATGAGATAGCTTATTTTTTATTAACTACTTAACATGCGAAAACTTAGTTTTGGTGTTCTGACCATTTTAAGAATATTTTGTTGTTTGTGTTCCAGATCATGGGCCCAAATGTGCAATGGATATTTGGGGTATTACTTATCGAAAAAAGCCTACAAATGTACATTTTAGCTCAGAAAATAGGAATCTTAAGTAAAGAATATTACTTGAAAAACATGCAAAAAGTCTTAACCTAAAAGGCAGAAATCAGAGTTATAATTTAATATTAGGAGAAGTTGTTGTTGTTAGTGATGATAACTATTTAAAGGACTTTAAATACTAAAGGTATTTTAAAGCACGATTGCTGGCTGAACGAGAAAGAAATAGTGTAAATTAATGATCTCTTTTGACCTGAACTTTTCCACAAAAATTTTAGTGACTGGCTTTCCAGGACACTTAATGATCGTCAAGTTAACTCGCTGCAGGCGACAGCTAATAAAAATCTGGCTTTCACATTTAATTTTTTTTATTTAATAATTTAAAAAATTTTATCTTCTCCCTGACTTTTTCTATTGTTATCGTTAGAAAAGTCCTTATTTTTTTCATAGATAATACACTGACAGTTTGAGCACAATATGTCAGGGTTTTTATCTTGTAACAACTTTAAACTGAAAATTTTCTTTCGTTTTAATATTTCTTCTCATTTGCCAAGAAAAAAGAATTATATTCCCTTGTTAGATGGGCATAGTGTTGATAAATATTTAATGTTCAAATGAATCTTTAAATAGTTTGAAGATACTTTTATGTACCAAAACTAACCGCAAGCAAAAATTACACTTAAAATTCAAACACACCACGAAAGTGACCCGCATGTAATTTACACAAACCAAAAACTAAAATAATAAACTTTTCGAAGTAAGAAAAATTGCAAGCCAAAAACTACAATTGTTTGATAAAAGTTAAAAGAAAAACTATTTTTTTTTTAAACAAACTTAGTTAAATAAGTTTTGATGATGGAAAGCAGCCAAAGAAGACCTTGTTGCATTTAAAATTAACTCAAGTATAATACAGTTGATCATAGGTAAATATTAAAATGTAAAAGAAAAGATGCTGGTTTCGAAATGTTTGTAAGATTTTCTCAAGTTTATTTTATTTCTTTTACTGCGATATTAAATAACTCAGTTTGCTAGAGAGATGTGTATGTGTGTATGTGAAATGCTATTTAAATTTATTATTCGTTTGCAAATCTTGCAATAATTGTACATATTTACAACATGGAATTCATTGAATTTACAATTCAATTGTTAAGGTCTCTAATTAAAAATTATATTCAATTGACTATTGCTTTGGCAGTTGAGAAAATAAAGGGCCACAAATACACACACGCAGGATATAAAATACAATCACGCTTACAAACACACACTTGTAGGCCTTTATACACTCACACCATCTTAGTTGCGGTCAATTGGTTACAGTTCATGTGTTGAGTTATTAGGTCTACTTAATCTTATTGGAATTTTCAATGTAATTTTCTGGATTCCAAATTTTCTTCCGGTTTGCAGTTGTTGTTTTGAAACTGGTGTTTTCGAACATGTTTGTTGAGTCCTGGCATTTGGTTTAATTAAAGCCACAGGCAATTTTAGCAGTTCTTAGTCAAATTATGCTGGTTGACGGTATGCAGAAATAGAAAAATTTGTTTCGTGTGGAAAGAAATAACTTTAAGTTAATGGGAAATGCCATAATTGCATTGCTATTTAATTAAGACAAGACGAAGTCGTTGGATTTAGAGGTTAAACTTAATGCGACAATTGAAAGGAAAATGAACAAAATACTTATTTAAAATATACGAGACATGGCAAGTATATTCAAAATTCTGGTTCATATATCAACTTACTTTCAGCTGAAATTAATCAAATGTGAATCTTAGGTTTCTCGTGATGATAGTCGAAATGCAACTGGTTAATCTGCTGCTACCCATTAATTCATGGTGGAAGCCAAGAAGTCGCGAGTATTCGTAGCCCAGAGGAGCTTGATTTCTGGTATTCGGACTTTTGAACCCTTTCGATTTCTAATTTAGATAAAAGCTTATTTTTCTTAATGAAGCTCTGTCAAGGTACACAGTTTCATTTCAATCAAACGGCATCACCTTGGAAGAAATGCAGGGATTAATCTCTTAATCTGTTAATTATTATTTTAAAAAAAGAAGAAGACCCTTCTAATTGGAAATTGGCAATATCTTTTCCTGCATCAAAACTATCAAACCTAACGCCATTTAGTGGAATAAAAATAAGAGAAAAGTACGAAACTAATCTGGAAATAAGAAAATCTAGGAGTTCAAATCCGATTTAACTAGGGAAAGAATAATATAGTTATATTATTGACGTGTAAGCTGACGGTCGTAAAGAACATGGCCACAACCAGAAAATATAAGAATCTACTGTCCAATTTAGATAAGAATCCTTTCTGGGAGAGAACTAATGATTAGATTTCATAAATCAGAAAAGAAGAAAAGATACATACAGGCAGGCTGGAATAGTGCAGAGAAGGTCTAACGCTGAGACGCGTGAGAATGCTCAGCACCGATTTGCATTAAAGTGAAGACCGCGGGATATAAGTTATAGGAAGTATTTTATTCGGAAAAATGATTCGGCATATTGTAACACTAAAAATTAAAAACGAAAGAGGCTCCTAGCGTGATTCCCTCTTCTTAATATGCTGGCTTGTTAAAGAGAGAGAAATTTAAACACCAGAGGTCCTCAGTTTTTAAAGCAAACGGTGTTGATCCCTGGAGTTATAGTTACCTCGTCTTAAAAAATTTAGGAAACCTTAAACCGAAGCTCATAAATTTTTTTAAATCTCTTCGAATCCTACCATTTCTTAAATAGTTTACAGATGTTCATTTATTTTTTGCTGTCGTTGAGCTTCAGCACAGGATCCCATAAGAATATTAGTTTTCTGTTTTGTTTTGATTCAAGCGCATACTTTTTTCAAATATACCCATTCTCTTACATTTGACAGAGAATGGAGCTTGTAACGGAGAACATAAATTCTCCAAAATGTAATTTCAGAAAGGAAAGAATGAAGTAACGCGGGTGAAAACTTAAGAAGGTAAAAAATGTTTCTTTCATAATTTCCGCTAAGCCTGGCCTTGCTTTAAGAGCGTATCATTTGGACTAAAGTCCGACTGGACAGTCCAAACGTCAGGAAACAGTTAGTTTGGTCAAGGAGTTCTTCGTATGGAAAGCGCTTTTTTAAAACTAAAGTGTTATAACAATATGACAAAGAAGATAATGTGCCTTTTTAGTTGTAATACGGTAACACTGGCCAGCATTCGTTGCGAGTACAACAACTCGAAAAAAAGAAATGAAATATGAAAAGAAATATAAAGTGACTGGAAACACTCAGGAAACACTTAGTTTGATAAAGAAGATCTTGGAAATGAAAGCAAATTGGCTTATTCCTACTTAAGTATTCTAACAATATGATTTAAAGAAGATAATGTGCCTATATATTGCTAAAACGGTAACACTGGCCAGCATTTGTACAGAGTACAAAAATTCGAAAAAAATATATAACGTAAATAATAAAGTGAAAGCCAGCAAAGGGCGTAAATATATGAAACGCTGAAGTTTGTAATGATTGAGGAACGAAAGTAGTTGTAAAAGCACCCTACTTAAGTCTCCTTCCACAAGATTGTTGTTTTTGGCAACCCACATCTTTTATTACTATTAAACGAAGACTTATTTAATTATGTAGACCAGCAACAATGAAAATTTTATAGTACTTTTTAACAACTCGTTTCGTGTTTAATAATAAAATCTTAAGTTTTCACTTGTAACAAATAACAAGAAAAAACCCTAAAGCACTTAACATAATTGTTAATTTCAAATAATCCAGTTTTAATACTGTTATAGCAATAATGCATTCCTAAGCACTTTTGCATAAAATATAATAGTATTTGCCTACTTCAAACGCATTTTATTTTCACATTATTATTATTTTCTTTTTTTACTCTTTATTACATCTCTGGAATGCAAACATTATTTTTTCTTCTTTTATTCAGTGAACACAAACCTACAAGTACATTAATTTCAATCCACTTAGAGCAGCAACGTAAACACTTTAGTTTTTTAGTTCAAATTTTAAATTCGTTAAGATTCTAAGTAATATCAAACGTAGAAAAATAATTTAAGGAAGAGAAGTATAACAAAAACAGAAAAAGAGTTACTCACTCTCTATGATTTTATTGCATGTAAGTGAAACAAAATTTATATTTAAAGAAGGAAGAAAATTTTAGGTACCTCAATGTAAGAGAGAGAGCGGGATAAAATGAATAAGGAGAGTGGCTCACGGCGTAGTGTGTACGTAGTAGGTGATGTGGTACCGTCGCACAGAACAGCTAAGAAGAAACTTCGATAACATACACGGTTCGCAGGACCATGTAAATCTCTTTGAATAAAACTTAGGGCAACATTCAAGCTTCATCGTATTACTGTTGGCTGCGGTACTATTTAGGATGCAACAGAACATCGGCTATCAAATTACTCCATGAAATGTAATGACCGCCGTCATTTTGGATGTAAGTAGAGATGTGTTCAAGATCAGTGTGGTTACCAGCGTGCAACAACAAGTTGATAAGATATGTGATGTGATCAAGATTCAAGTCAGTATCTGGCCGGAGGCCCTAACTTGACCGTGGTCTGAGGGAAATACAAAGCGTCGACTAGCGCCTCCTGCTAGGCATAGCCAACAGAGCTGCAGTTTAAGAACATGGCTTGCGTGACCATGTCCTTCTCCTTTCTTGAGGGTTGGAGACTTCCCAACTCCTCTGTTGAATATGCAAAAGCACATTCGTTTAGCAACGCACCTTCGCTGCGGACATTAAATTTTAACCGACAGCCACCACGTATATCCCGAAAGGATCTCATCAATAAGCAGCTACAGAAATGGCCGGCTCACCGGTTTCCGTGGCGCCAGTCTCTTAAAGGGCGCTAAACAGCCCTTCCAAAAATACCTGACTTGTTTATCCAAATTGAGTGCCTGCACACCGGGGGATTGGTTCCCCCTATACCCCCAAGGACCCTCGTCTGTGCCTAGGTTATACTCAGCCAGACTCTTGGTGCTCCCAGGGGGGGAGAGGGAGTGGTTTCACATCCCTACGCTGAAATATGAGAACTAAATTGAAATCATGCCTTTGACCATGGTATCTTTGTTGGTTTGAAGCGGAGCCTATTAAAAACTCTTAGCGATCTCTGAGTCCCGGGCTCAGTTGCAACACAATTTCATATCGCGATTACGCATCTGCTGCTATTTGGGTGTAAACCACAACTACCTCTCCCCGACCAAATGTGCCAGAGGCATCAGAAACCCGTGGAATCCGAGTTAAGTCTGCAGTTAAACTTCGTCATAAGTTACTATCGGTTGGGATCTACTAGCGAAAAATACACACAGCAAACACAAAAATGTACCGCAAAAAACAAAACACAAAACAACAGACAAGTAGTGAATAGCCACCCTCACGGATGACACTTTGTACCACACACGGTGACACCAGCAAGATCGACACGATCAACGAAAATACACAACTAACATTAAATAAGGTTCCATCATGGGTAACACAAATATCAGAAAAAATCACTCATCCACATGATCAAGTAAAGCAAAATAAAAAAATTAAAAACCAGGTCGTACAGGACACCACGCAGGCCTGAAAAATGAGACCGCCAGGCGACAGGCAAGGTCATAATTGACACGAAGAATAGCAAAAGAGACAACAAAAGTAAGCGAACTATAAATTACAGAACGAGCATGTAGATACAATGCGGTGAGACAGGAAGAAACAGTGCTTGGCCTCATTGTTTTCGAACAGAACTTTTACTCAAGGAAAATTAATGCTTTAATATATTTTTTTGTTGTTCACAAAAGCTGAATACATTTATTGGGTTTAATAAAACTTAGATATTCCAAATCAATTACAAATAAAATAATTACTTACCCAGTGATAATTTTTCTCCAGAATCTGGCGGCAGTGTAAACCCTAATAAAGCCATCGATGCAATCAGTACGCAGGGTATAATTAAATTAAAAAAATAATATAAAGTTCTTCTTCGTATTATAATCGCAAACGTTATGTCAATGTATGGCTCGGGACAGCAATTGTAATAAATTTCATTACGTTTACCAGGCACACCTTAGTTGAGCGAGGAGTAAAAAATTATTTAGAAAAATTAATAAAATGAATTTAATTATTTCAAATACATCAAGATTTTTTTAATAAAATTTGTAGTTTTTTTTAAGAAGATGAGTTTCTTAATTAATGATTTTTGTATTATTTTGTTTAATTGAGTTAAAAATTTTTTAAAAAATTTTAAGATTATGATTTATTATTTAAATTAATATTTTGAAATTAAATCTAGAAAATAAACTGCTAAAAAAAACTCTACATAAGTTTTTGCTTAAAAAGAAAAAAACATGCGACTAATTTTCATATCAAAATAAAGCATTCATAATTTATAGTTATATTAACTTTTACAGCTCCTTAAAGTAGGCAATGAATTTTCCTTAACCTCCTTTAAACTTTTATTAGGCCAACTTGTTTTCTAGTTTTTTTTTTTTTTACAACAATTAAAACTAATGTTAAATATTTTTTTTTGCAGCAAAACGGTAAATTATTATTTTATTTGTTTTGGATTTTTATTATTTACAAAGTTTAATTTCAATTAAACAAATTGAAATAGTTTTCAACATGCTGGCTGGTCTCATTTGTATTGTTTAAACTGGTTCAATTTCATAAGTCAAATAAATATATTTTTTTTCTCTCCCTTTTTGAAAATGCAGGCAGTTGGAAATTTTATTATATGGCGTAAACACCATTGAAGTAAACAAGGGTTTAAAAATACTAAAGGTAAATAATACAGAAAAGTGTTTATTTTAAGAAAAAAATATAACGAGAGCAACATCGAATTTAAAAAACAAAATGAAAATTTATTTTGCATACAGCTTGTTGAAACCTCACTAAATTTTTCATTTAAAAATTTTTTTCTCATAAAAAAAAAAGAAAAAAAATTAGGAAAATTATTAAAGCGTCCAAAAAAATCAACACATCAATTATAATTAGAAAAAAATTTTTAATATCAAATGCTAAGAATTAAAAAAAAATATTTTTTTTAAGAATGCACGATTAAGAATATTTTTAAAATATCGATAATATTATTATAGAAATATTTGAAATAAAGACTACAAGGTAAACTGTATTATTGAAAAAATTGTTTAATTTTAATTGATGAAAATTAAGCAAAATATTTTAAAAAAGAAGAAAATGTAATTCGATAACTTTCCCACTGGAAATTATATTAAAAATTTTTATGTCCAAAAATATTTACTTAAGAATTTTTTAATAAAATGGGTGTTTAAATATTATTATTTCTATGGGATTTTTTTTTTTTTTTGACATAAAATGAGTTCTTAATGAAATCAAATAATTTGAAATATTTTTCTACAAAAATTTATTTATAGTTTTTTTATAGGAAAAATTTGTAATTTTTCTAGGAAACCATACAAGCATTTTTTTGCTAAAATGTTTATTGTTATTTTCAAAGTCGTTTTTGTTTTTGCTATAAAAAATTTATATTTATTTTTTTGCTAAAAAAATAATTATTATTATTTTATTATAGAAAAAATTTTATCATTTTTATATATAAAAATTGTTAATATTTTTTGACTTTAATAAAATTATTACCAATTCTTAAAAAAAAATTATTAATAATTTTTATTTATTTTATTTATATATTTTTTTTGTAATTTTTTTTTTATTTCCAGAAAAATTACTGACAAAAATTTTTAACAGAAATTTTAGCAATAAAATTATTAAAACCAATTTTATAATAAACAAAAAAAAAAAAAAAAATAAAAAAAAAAAATAAAAAAAAACATGAAATAAAATAATTAATTGTGTGCACATTTCAAAATAAAAAAAGTTGTTATACCAAAAGCATTGATTATAAATTTTTGAAAAAAGCATAGACAATAGATATATTTTTATTTCTAAGAAAAACATAGCATTACAGAGAAATTTCGTTTTTTAGCCGAACAGTTCGTATGTGGTATAAATTCCCTGCGGAGGTCTCTCCACTTTCAATGTGCAAAGATTTAAATCTAATGTCCACAAGCACTACTCCCTCTATCCCCCTTCCCAAAACCTAATTTCCTAGTTCTGGCACAATGCATTGCATAAGTAGGGGTCATCCCCTGAGTGCTGTTCCTAATAAAAATAAAACATTTTTGCTGCAATAATTTTAGTGCCTACTTAACGATATCAATACGTTTTCGATCAAAAACTGGGCTTAAAAATGTATAATTTAAAAGAACATAAAAGAACAGAGATTTGTAACATAAATATGTATTTTAGAAAGATATCGATATGTATTGTGCTGACAATGTTGTTGATCAAAAATTATGTTTAATTAAATTGCCCTATTAACGGTTAACTAAAAAAGGTTTAAATACTTTTTATCAAAAACTTATCGTTAACGTTTTTTTTTATTCTATCGATATGTTTGTTGCAGAATATATTCATTTCAAAATTTTTTGTAATTAATTTTTATAGAATATTATATTAACAATTAGATATATATTTCTTAAGAAAATCCTTCAAACAATAATAATTAATGTGGTAGAGTAAAAAAAAAAGCTATACTGTTTTAATTTGTTTATTTTTCTTTAAATCTCAAAGCAAGTTAATTAATTAAAAGCAACAGAAAAATAAATAACAGAAAAATAATGAAGCGGTAGAAACTATTAAACCATACAAAAAAAAAGAAGAGAATAATCAAGATGACCAAATGTTATAAAGAAAATATATTTTTCTAAAACTACAAAAAACGAGTTAAATTGCTAAAAATAAAAACATTATTAAAATATTGTATTTGTTGCAAAAGAAGCTTTAAAATATTCTATGTAGTTTTTTACTTTCTTTGGCAAAATAAAAAATAATGTTAATAAAGTGAAGCATACTTAGGGGCGTTGTACACCAAATCATTGTATTGCATCCTTTTCCATTCTCGAAAAGAACATTTTATAACAAGAACATTTTTAGCCCTTTATTTGGCTTGAAATTAAATACTATTTGCAATTTCGTCTTGATGCTGCATTTCCTTTGCAAAGTATTTGTTACTAAATTTTTTATGCAACATTTGTGTTGCTGTTTTTCTTTTTTGTATTATATATCCCCCCTACTTTTTGTGCTGTAATTTTTTAATTGGCCACGAAATCTGTTTGAGTTTTAGTTTGTTTTGCTTTTTTGTATTTAAGACTTCATGAGAAAAAATGTTCTACAATAATTCCACAAAATTTACTTTTAATGTTAATGCATTTTTTAAATAAATTAAACTAGCATTTTTCGAAACCGCATTAATCTTTTGAAAAATTATCTTGAAAATCTGTAAGATTATACAAAAAAATATTAAGACTTTTTCAAAAGATATTTTTTATCTTCTTGGGAAAGACTTTTAAAATCCCAGTAATGGTTGCCTTCTCTACCCTGAGAGATATATGAACTTAGTTTAAAACAAATTATTTCAAAAGAAAACGTATCAACTTTATACCTCAATAGCATTGTAAATTATAAATAAACCAACAAAATATTCCTTATGTAACGGTTTAAAAACACATATTCTGGTACCTAAATCCTTCAAATGAAATTTATAATTAAAATATATAAAAAAAAAATAAATTCGTAATCATCATTTTTTATAGCAAATCAGCACAGAATAAATACGTCATACTCAACCATAAATCGCACTCACAAAATTCCCTATTTGCTTAATTATAAAATTTTATTAAAAGTTTGCTACAACTTTAAGTAAAGAATCATGCAAATTAAATTAAAATAATATGTAAGCAGAGTAACTTTTAAGGAAATTTTTTTAATTAACATGCATTTTAATATATTTTTGTGTATTCATACTTAAACAATAAAGGTCAGTTTTAAAATAACGTCAGAAAAATAAGAGATATTTTAAAAAAACTCTCAAATTGCAAGTGACAGATTACGGCATAAAACTTTGTTAAGAAATGTTAAAGAATTATATTTCAGTAGAACAATGACAGATTTTCTCGGTAGAAAAGTAATCAATAAAATGGAAAATAAAAATATGTATATTACTTAAGAAGTGACCGCTTAATGAATAGTTTTCTGTAAAAAGTTTTTAATAATTTATTTCTTTTTTTCTTAGCAAATTTTTTTAGTTAAAAATCTCTAGAGAAGAAGTTGGAGCAAGTAGTAGAAAGTTAGGAGAAAGTTCCTACAAGGAATTTTTCAAAAATTGTTTAGCGAAAGATTTTTAGCTTTTAAACATTCTTTTTAGAAATAGTATAATAATTTATAAACAAATAAGGTTTCTTTACAGCAAAAAAATTCAGATATCGAAACATTTTCAAAAAAGCTATCACAAATATGTTTTAATAAAGAGTTTTCTTCAGGAAAATCGATAATACAATTAGAAACTGTTCTATAGAATAAGTTTTCTGTATAAAAAATGTCAAAAATTTGACAAAAAAAATTTCGATTAAAAAATTTCTTTTCAGAACAATTATTGGCAAAAAATTTTTTTGTAGAAAAATTATTGGTTAAAAAATGCTCTCTCAGAAAAATTCAATATTTTAAAATTTCTCTAGAAAAATTATCCATGAAATAATTTTTCTCTGAAAAATTAACGATAAAGAATTTTTTCTCCAAAAAAAAAATATCGATAAAGTAATTTTCTCTAGAATTAATTTTTCTCAAAAAAAGTAAATTTATTTTTCTCTAAAAAATTATCGGCAAAATAATTTTTTTCATAAAATTATCGATAAAGAAATTTTATTCGAAAAGTATATCGATAAAGTAATATTTATCTAGAGAAATAATTGGTAGAGTAATTTTTCGCTAGAAGTTTAATCGATAATGTAATTTATATTTAGAAAAAATATTAAGAAATTTTTTGTAGAAAATTATCGACTAGGAAATTTATCTTCAGAAAAATAATGTAATTGATAATACACATATCTTTTTCAAAAACTTATCGACAAAGAAAGTTTTTTCAAGGAAATAAAAAAAACTATCTCTCAAAAAATGATCGATAAAGCATTTTTCTTTAGAACAATTATTGATAAAGTAATTTTTATCTAGAAAAATAATCGATAAAGTAATTTTTTTCATGAAAAATTAGCGATACAGTAATTTTTTTCTAGAAAAATTATCGACAAAGTAATTGTTCTCTAGAAAAATTAGCGATAAAGTAATTTTTCTCTAGAAAAGTTACCGATAAAGTAATTTTTCTCTAGAAAAATTATCGATAAAGGAATTTTTCTCTAGAAAAATTATCGATAAAGTAATTTTTTTCTAGAAAAATTATCGATAAAGTAATTTTTTTCTAGAAAAATTATCGATAAAGAAATTTTTCTCTAGAAAAATTATCGATGAAGCAATTTTTCTCTAGAAAAATTATCGATAAAGCAATTTTTTTCTAGAAAAATTGTTGAAACAGAAAAATTATCGATAAAGTAATTTTTCTTTAGAAAAGTTATCGATAAATTAATTTTTTTCTAGAAAAATTATCAATAAAGTAATTTTTCTCTAGGAATATTATCGATATAGTAAGTTTTCTTTAGAAGAGTTATCGATAAAGCAATTGTTAATTAGAAAAATTGTTGATAGAAATATTTTACTGTAGAAACTTATCTATAACGGAATTCATCTTTAAAAAATTATTTATAATGATGTTTTTCCTCTAGTAATATTGTCGACAAAGTTATTTTTTTAAAGAAATTTATCGATAAAAATTTTTTTGAAAAAGCATTTTGCTGCGAAAAAATATTAAGAAAAATATATTTTTGTAAAAAACTTATTGAAAGAAAATTCTAAAGGCAACATAAAAAAATTTATTGATTAAGAATTTTTTATTTGTTTTTTTTTTTGTTTAAATTGCCACATTAATTTTCCTGTAAATGTATAATCGACATAGAAATTTTTCTCTTGAAACATTATTGATGAAAAAAATTTTTTCTGGCAAAATTATCGATAGAAGATTTGCATTAAAAAAATGTTTCATAAAAAACATAAAAACTACCAATTACAAAATGTATCTAATTTTAAAGAAATTATCAGTTTTTTTCTATAGATAGCCAACGTTCATAGCTATGAGTAATTACAATAGCAAATAAATTCTTATTTGAACCAATTTGCGATAGAAAAAACTTATTCCACATAAAACCTTCGGTTAAAAGTTTATTCTACAGAAATATACTCGTCAGCAAAAAGTATTGCAAACTTGAGAATTTTTATTACTTTCTGACTGTCTGTCCTTACAAATATAAGTAAAATAATCTAAAGTGATTTTACTGGTTCCAGTAATTGATAAAAAAAAATTTAACAGTAGAATGGAAATCGCTTTTAAAAATGTTTTCCAATTTATATATTTTTAGATATTTTTATTATAAAAAATCTTACCTTGATTTTTAAAATTATAGTTTTTAATTTTTTTAATTAATATATTTTTTAGAGAAAAATATAATTTTTTCTTTCAGGGAAAAAATATAATTTTTCTCATGATTGATTAAAAAAAGTTTTTGTTGTGTTGTTTTTTACATAGTGAAACATTTAAGGCGGATATTTCGGACTTGTAAAGTTAAAGCGCCCAATGTTATGCAATGGATTTTGCATTTATCAACAAAAGTGAAGTGTTTTATTTATTTATTGATTTTTTTTGTATATTAAATACTTGGTGTAGCAGGGTGAGAACACTGGATAAGCAAAGTGTGATTAAAACTAAATTTATTTTATTTCTATAATTATTTGCTTTATGTATTTATATTTGGTTTTTATTGTTTTAATTCTATTATTTATAGTTATTGTTAATATTAAATTATTATTGTTTATTAGTATTAATTTTTATTGATATTAAAAAAATTACTTTTAGAAATTCATAAATAATCAAAGACTATTTATTTTGTAATGTTAAGTCCTAATAGAAATGGTTGTGATAGTTAAAATTGTAGAAAAGCAAGAAGTATTTTCCTTTTTCCAATTTAAAAAAAAAAGAAAATAAATTGTTAGTTTATCTTTTGAAAATATAAAATTTATGTATTCTTTATAACATTAAAAAAATTTGCATTTTAAATTGGTTTAGAATATGAAGTATAGAGAATAATTAAAACAAAATGTTGATGTAGAAAAATAAAAAAAATTGAAACAATACGAACATTTTTCAAGTATAAATAGGCATGAAAATCTGCATTATAATTTAAATCGATTTTTTTTAATATTATTAGCGTCAATTTATTTAACTTCATTACTGTTTTCTAATTTATAATTACTTTCTTCGTCCTTCCCTAACAGTTGTGTCACTTCTTTTAACGTTTAATAAAACTTTAAATAAATCCTCTTCCATGTCCGTCTTTTAAAACGAAATGAAAAAATCGTTTGTCCTAAAGCGTGCGACATGCTTTTGACATCAAATGTGATGCACACATAAATCTTTTAATATTCCTGCTGTTGGTAAACGATAAACTCACTCCATCTGTAGAAAATTTGTTTGTTTTCGCCACGAACATCAATAATACAAACAAAATGATATTTCAAAAATCTATTTTCCTTTTCTCTAACAACTTTGTTTTGAAATTTTGTATTTTGTTTTTAGCATATTTATTTTATTTTTACAAAGTTTTATTTCCCTATCAGAAATTAAAAGCTTTGCGGTTTTCATTTCAATCTTAAAACTTTTTCTAACACTTTATTTATTCTTTACTAAACCAAAAGTTTAAAAACTTCGTTTTTCGTTGTATAAAAACAAATTCAACTCAATAGAATATTGGCCACCATTAGTAATTGCGGTTTACCCGGCGCTTAAAAGAATGCTTAATACAAATAGCTAATTTAAAGATAAAAGTAATGAAATGTGTTTGTTAGTGTTTGTAACGTTGAAAGTGCTTTGAGAGGTGAAAAAAGATAAGCAGGAAAACTTAGGTGAATGTTTTTCTTTATTCTAAAATAAAGAAAAAATTATGCCATGAACAAAACCTGCATGAGGATAAATATTTTAAATAAATTATTGATTGAATTTTTTTATATTTTAGAACAGTACAGAAAACTCATCGATAACAACACATATTAACGAAAATCTTGAAAAATTGCTATCGATAATTTAATTTATCTATGTCCAAACTAAAATTTATCCTTGAAAAATTTATTTATTATCAATATATTTTTACTAGAAATTTGAAACAATAGAAAAATTATCGATTAAAAGGTTATCGATAACAAAATATTTTTTATTTCTTATATATATATGAAAGGTGGAATTATAGCTCGACTGAAGTAATTTCCATGTAAAATATGCAAATAATTATTCATAATAAATAAATAAAAACAACCTTTGATAATAAAAAATTTCCGATAATAAAATATCTGGTACAAAATATAAAAACTTTATTCAGTTAAAATTTATGCTTTAAAAAATTTATCGAATAAAAACAAACAATAAAAGAAAATAATTGTTTAGAGCTATCGTCGATAATAAAAAATTTTATATAAATTTATCGCTAATAACAAATTTTACATAAAGTTAATATCGATAACAATTGTCGTCGTTTGTGATCTACATTTGCTGTATAAAAAGTATCTATAACTTAAACATTTTGGCATAGATTTTGTCAATAGCAAAATCTTATTAACTGCACAAAAATTGTCCACAAAATATGAATCCAAATATAAAAAATGAGGATTTTAAAAAATTCGTTATTTTTATGTTTTCGATGACAGAAATAGTATCTTTTCTATATATATATGCAATCGGTTACCGTAAAAGATCATAAAAAAGTTTTTTCTTAGTAATGCTCGTGTTATATATTTTTTACTATCGATAACAAAAAAATTTGCTTAGAAAAGTTATTGATAAAAAATAAGTTTTAGGTATCATTTGTTTTTTTTACTATTTTAACAAAAATAAAATTATAGACTACAAAGAAATTTTACTTTTAAAAATAATCGATAACAGAAATGCTGGCTCTGGAAAAGTTTTCGATAACATAAATTTTAATAATTTATTTAAAAAGGTTTCTTTTATAAAAATTATGATTGGATATATATTCTATATTTTAATTTCTTTTTTTCTTTAGAAAAGTTATCGACAACACAAAAAACTTCAATAAAAAGTTTTTTATGTTGAAAATATTTTTTTTGCAAGTAGAAAAATAATCAATAACAAAAAATATGACTAGAAGAAATATTGATTGCAAAAATTTTTCTTATTAATTTCAAAAATTTTTTTATATAAAAATTTTTCATTAGAAATTTTGGTACTTTATCGATAAAACATTTTGTTACAAAAGTTATCGATAAAAATGTGATTTATTTCTAAAAACAAATTTTAAGAAAGAAATGTTTGTAAAAAAAATTTATTATATGTCTAAAATTTTTTTTTATATATTTTTGAGTGTTATCGATAATGATTTTCTAAGGCTACGGATGAAATTTTATTCATTATTATATAATTTTACAAGAAAGAAAATATTGTAAGCATAACACAATATTAATATATTTCTGTATAATTAATATCGATAACAAGAAATAAAACTTCAAAACTGTTATCGATAACAAAAATTATCGTTAGCAATATTTTCTTTTCATTTTTAATTTGATTATAAAGCAATGCTTAAAAACAAAAGATATGGATGGTAAAACTGATTTTATGTAAAAAGACGATTAGCCGGATTATAAGCAAAAATTCCGTGCGAGTTTTTCACTTTTACCTTTTCTGCTAACATAAATTTTTTTCTTTTTATTGAATGCGGAAAGTGAAAAAAAGTCCGGAAGAAAAAAGCGAAATTAAATGTAAGAATGCAAAATAGCTTCCTCAAATTACGGCGATGACACTTTTTAATTTTGTTCCCACGGAATTTAAAATTGGAGGAATTTTTTTCGAGAAAATTTTTTTCTGAGAGAAAGAAATTCCATGAGAATACTTATGATTGGGCAGTATATTTAAATTGCTGCTTTAAAAAAATTCCAACTATTTGCATATTCCGCAACAGAAAAACATTTTTACCACTAAAAATAACGAAAAATTGTTTTCAATAATTTTTTTTTGTAAGCATCGCAAATATTGTTAAGCAAAAAATTCGTTATAAAAAAATAGTTAACGTTTTGTCTTAAAGGAAAAAGTATTAGTAGCAGTATACGAGTATCGCTATTTAAAAAATATTTTGAGCATGTTTTGTATTCAATTTTCAATTTATTTTTAAATGTTTAAAATAATTTCAGAAAAATCTCATTTTCATAAAACAATTTCAACTTTTATTTTAAATACTTATTTTTTACACTTTATTTTTTTTAAGTTCAAATGGGCTTTTTATGAAGTCATGTGTAAATTTTTATTTGAATTAAATGTTTACAAAATTCTTACTGTTAAAGTTATGTAAAATAACTCTACCAACAACAACATTTATTGCATGCTTTACTTGAGTGCACAAACACCAAATAAATGAATTTGAAGTTTTGCTATTTTTTTAAAAAAGTTTTAAAAAACTATTTGCTTAAAAGAGTAAGCATTTTTGTGAACGTTTAATTAAATACTCTGGAATGCAGGTTGTAAATATTTTGCATAAAGTGCTGTTTAATATTAGGAAAAATAAAATTATTGTTAGAAAGTTTTGGATTTACTAAAATTCAAAGTGAACTATTGCAGGCTCTTCTCATGTGGAACTAATCTACAAGCAGATACTTCTGCTTTCATAAGAACTAAGAAAACTGTTGAAAACTGTTATGCCTCTTAATATTTCTCTGCTATATTTTTAAGAAAATCCTGAGAATTTTAAAACTTTAATTGCATATGAAATTTATCTTTTGTTTTGCTTCGTATTACAAAAGTAGCATTTATGAAGGTAATTTAAAGCATTAAAATATTTTGTGTTCTCATGAAACATTAAAAAAGAATGAAACTATAAAAGTAAGTTCATATTGTTTCAATTTCCTTTATTTCCTGTTTTTTGTTGGTGAAAAACTAATGTAAAGTGATTGGCTAAAAATGTAAATTCAAAAGAAAAAGATAGAGATTTGAATTTTTTTAAGCTGTGCTTAGTTGCATTTAGTATTTATATTTTTTAGATTTTCGAAATCGTTTATTGTACCCTACACCTTGTTGCCATACTGATGCAAATATTAGAATAAGTTAACGTGAGTGTATTGAAGCAGGTCAAAGGAAACCTGTTGAAATGCAAATTTAGCTGTTAGTGCGACAGTAAGTCAGACAAAATAAACTCTTAAAAAAAATACACAAATGAAATGGCATCTCCTACAAATGTATGGCCGAGAGAGAATTTATTATCGAAATTAATTTTAAATATAACCTGAATGTATTAAAGAGTTTTTCACTTACACTTTTGACAAATCTTTAAGATTACAAACTATAAAAAAATATGCTGTAGAAATGGGCGGATCAGATAAAAAATTGAACCAGTGGACCAGTGTTACAAAGACTATTTTGGAGCTACTCGACCTTGTGCAAGAATGTGTAAGGAATCTCATCGGTGATAGAAGGGTATCCAGCTCCATTAACTCACTAGAGCAGGGGTTCTCATAAATTCCTGCCCACAGACCCCTAGTAAACTATATTTTTTTGCGAACCCCTCTGAAGCCCAAGTTCAAAATAAAACTTATTATTTTTGAAAACATTGTTTTTTCGGTTCTTCATGCGGACCCCTTTGATGGTTGTTATGGACCCCCAAGGCTCCACGGATCCCCATTTGAGAACCATTGCAATAAAGCATCAACGCAATGTTGGATGTATTTTACTGTTTTATTGTTAATACAACGAAATGTGCTTTTGTGAAATCAGGCAACTTGTTCCTTCAAAAACCGTCATTTTGTAGGTGCGACGTCTTATTCATCAAGAGCGAACCCTCAATTGATCAGTAAATTGCACTAAACGTTACAGAAAAGATCCTTTATTTAGCCAAACAGCTCGTATATGTAAAAAAACTTTCTACGGAGGTCTTTCCTGTCACTTTAAGTGTGCAATGATTAATATCAAATGCTCACAAGCACTACTCTCACTATCCTCCATCCCACAACATAATTTCCTTGTTCCTCGCACAATGCCTTGCACAAGAAGAGCCATCCCCTGAGAGCAGAAATTTCAAATGGTACCAATGGGGTGAACTCAAAGTTGAGAAAGCTTTCCCTTGAGAAGCCGACGCAAATGAACAAGTGTCGTTAAGATTAAAGAAGTTTTAAGCAATTGTCCAATCGATATGACAGATTAATAAATGAGGGTACTAATCATAATATAAAAGGGACTTATACTCCTAATATATTCGTAAAGTACCGTGAAGTCATAAAGACACTCAGAGTCTGGCAGACTTTCATAATAAAAGCTCAAATAACGAATAATAGTACCTTCTTAAAAAAGTGGCAGCGCTCTTATACTGAGCGAAACAGAATTTGTTAAAGGGTCTTTCAATGGTTGAAATCTATAAAGCTAAAAGAATGGTGAGAGGCAAGCACACCAGACGGAACATCAGAAGCAAATGTCCAGCATGGGCTAGCATTAGAATGAGACTTGCGCCAAGCAGTATACTAAATGTGAATGACCTAAGTTTAAAATAAATGTCGGTGTTAAGGCGGAACTCTGTAGTAAAAAATTGTTGCAAGGCAGACTTACATCACAGCCAGTCTAGAACAAGATCCTATTAGAAGGAATAAGACTGGATGATGAGAAGGACGGTTGATAATCTAACTCGAACTTTTTGCACTTTCCTGCAAAGAAAGAAAAACAAAAATGAAGCAATACGTAATCAGTGATTCCCCAATATGCGAAATATTTGGTTCATATTGGTTGAGATCCTGAGAAAAAAAACCTAAAAGCTTGAGGTTGTTAACTTTATACTTAATGCAAGCCTTTCATTCGAATTAGCAAGCCTAAACTACGAGCAATGAGTCGCTACGTGCCATTAAATTTACTTTCTATATTCTTTAGGGGAAGAAACTAACAAAAAGGAGCGAATTAGCTTAAAAAAAAGTAGGATTACGCAAACCTTTAGTGGAACCCAACATTCTGAGTAAGAGAACAACAAAATATTCTCTTAACATCAGTAGCCAAATTTGAGAGCCCGTCAAGCCGTTATGAAAAGATGAGGAATCAGAAAACAAAAAAGCGTTAACGAAAGACTTTTACCTTCTATAAGTGCCTACCGAGAATGTCAGGGTATCAAAATAGTGCTGAATAACTAATGACACGAAATAGATCTAAATTTCTACTGAAAAATCTATACAACACCTGAAAAAAAAAACAAATAATGTCTTGATTTTGTAAATCATTTGCTGCTATAAGAGAAAATTAATACAAAAAAACATAAAATTCTGAGCAGTCAAGATACACAAATGGTTTGTTAGATATATTCGCAATAGTTTTGCCCAGTGTCCAAATGAGTTTTCGAAGATTCGCTTGTTTGTCTAATAAATTAAAAAAAAATTTTCAATGCTATTTTCCCATTACGTGCTTAATCGATTAATATTCGAACAAAAAAATCGAAAATATATTTAAGGGTCACATTAAAAAAATCATTGTACAAAAAGCAGTAACAGGTTTTGCGAATCTGAGTTTCATAGAACAGAAGATATGAATGAGCAAAGTCATGTTATGGTTGAAATATAAAAGAATTTTATTTTTGTAGAGGCTTTGTCTTGACTATTAATATGAATCTCGTTGGCATGGTGCATCTCTGCCTAAAGATGAATGATTATAGAATCTTAGAAGTGAAGTCCGAAATTTCAATAAAATAATTGAGTGAAGCCTAGCAAACACCGAAATCCACAAATTATAGTTTTTTCCAAGAAATTAATTTTTTGTAATTACTTTGCAAATAAATATTATTCTTTTTTTAAAAGGTCTCACAACGATCACAGGTGTAGGGTAGTCTAAGATCCTGATTATAATTTTTTGATGATTTTTTAATAGTTTTTATTTTTGTTACTTTCTTTTCATTTTTGTTATTGTGTTCATTACACTTTATCTCTATACCTGGGAGTTTGTTAGTTTAATTGTTGGTTTAATTGTTTGTTTGTTTGTTAGTTTTGTTTGGAAAACATTAATATTAAAAGCAACATCAACATTTATAACAGCAGTAACATCAACATTTATAACATAGAGTTTACAATAGACAGTAATAATAAGAACAACAACCATTTTAAACATTTATTGTATAAAAGTTTTCAGGGCAAATATATTTTTGTAACAACTACTTGTTTTTAAATGTTGGAAAAATAAGTGTAGAAACAATTTCTCTAAAATAGAGTTAAAAAACTAAAAATCACAAAAATATCATGATTTATACTTTTGTTTTGAAAGTGTTTATGTATTATTAACTGACATTTCAATTATGTTTAGAAAATTTCTTTTAATTTAAACGTTGTTTTTAAGCACATGAATGAATATGTTTTTGGTTTGTTTGAAAGCAGATGCCTTTTTGTTTGTTTGTATATTCAACTACTCACCCAGTAGTTCCCACTCGCCGTTGAGCACGTAACTGCTGATATCACCGCCAGTTTCATCTTGTAACTGCAAATCCAGCTGTCGAAATACGTAGATGAGTTAAGAAATTTTTATTTTAATAAAAAAATAATATTTACACAAAACGAAATGTAATTTTTATTACAAAAAATAAAATTCAATGGAAAAGAAGTTAAAAAAAATTAAAATTGAAAATCATAAAATTTTTAATCTACACTGTACTCCCTTTGCCACTTATTTAAAGGCTTAAAAGAAAGCAGCGTTAATATAAAATCACTCCTTTTTTGTTCTTTAGTTTTCTTTGAAATTCTCATGCTGCCAATAATGCAGCATGTTTCATTTCATTTCTTTTTAATATTTTGTCAAACCTGAAATCCATCGTATGTCCAACTGCCAAATTTCATTTCACAACGTTGATCATCAAACGGAAACCATGTTATGTCAATTTTACATGTTGACTTAAATATACCCGGTGGTACATAGAGACAAGAGCCATTATTGCGCACCACCACATTGGTCTGATATGTACCATCGAAACCTTCATCAGCACTGTTGTACATCAGCACATCCGGTTTCCATATCCGATGCGGTGGTATACGTAAATCTTTAATGCCACCATAGTCTGAAGTATTCCAACGCAAATTCATATCATTCCATTCCTGTGGGATGCAGCACATAATAAAAATAAAAGAAGGGAAAACAGAAAAAAAGTATGAATTAAAAATTCATAAGAAGAAAAAATATAAATTTTTAGTGCTTTTTGTAACAATAACGATTTATAAAGAAGGAGTAGAAAAAAATATGTTTAAGTTACAAAAAACAAAAATAGTTTTTGTTTGCACGCAAGACAGACAGTAAAAGCATGTAAATACTGTGAGGAATGTTCATGCCCATTCTTATTCAATTTTTTTTTTATTTCAGTTTAAGTTAATCTTGTGGTGCCAAGGTATCAAGGTGGGTAACACGACTTTATATCAGCTTCAGGAACTGCCATAGATTGTTATAGAATTTTTTGATGGAACTGTAGATGTGATGATCTCGCGAGGTAAGTGAGTAAGAGAAGGACTATACAGTCCAACTGAGTCTGATACACAGACATTTTATTAAGAAAATGGCAATTTCTGCCATCTGTGATGTAAAAGAGCAGCTACGAATCGCGGCCAGTAGCAAAAGTGTAGATCAAAGGACACAATGGCAGAGTTCGAAGTGAAGCACCAAATGAATTATCAATAACGGGAATTGCCCTCGGCAGGAAGGCCAGTAAAATTGGATTACTGCATAAGTGAAAGGTCATGAACACTTTAAATGTGACTGTAATGCCTTGGTCCTAAGCACGGGCTTCATCCTTCATCAGCATTCTTCGCATCTATCTACCTTCAGGTTGTGTACATTGTAAACATCATCTACTTAACAAACTAATAACTTTGATAATAAGAACACGAGGAGTATTCATATAAACCTCAGGTACACAGATGCAAAGAGTGCTGATGAAGGATGTAGCTGTCAAGAAAATGCAGCATTTCATCTTTTTGTTTTATTTGGAAAACATCCGCATGCATTTGTAAATAATTTTTGTTTCTAACAATTTTTAGAATTGAAATTAAAAAGTAAAATTAAGCCGAAAAAAAGTATATTTTCATTTTATTCATTCCACGGCTTAAATGCTGATCGGAAAAAAATTAAAATAGTATATTTTCTTTGGTTTCCAAGGTATTTATTTCTTTCTTGATCAAATAAAAAAATATTAAATCAATTTAAACCTTAATAAACTTCAATTTAAGGTCAACAAATTTTAAATAGATACAAAAATTGTTGCTGTGCTTATGTTTCAAAAACAACGCGAATATCTTCAACACACACTCGGTAGGTAACTTTTTTTTTTTTTTGAATATCGCTTTACTGCTTACAGAAAATTTTTTAGTTAAAAATCATTTACATTTTCTTTTATTTCTAGCCAAGCTTCAGTTTTTTTTTTTGTCAATTCAGTGATCGCTCTCTTTAGTTCAAAGTTTGAAAATGAACTAGTTTAAAGGTTCTCTTTAGTTTAAAATCTCTCTTAGTTCAAATGTTCTGTTGGCGTATTGTTCGTACTTTCAACTTTAAGTTCAAACGCTTTCTTCAGTTTTAAAGTTCTTTTAGTTCAAATGTTCTTTTCAAAATAAGATGGCAACAACACCGTAGCATTGCCATAACGAATGTAAAATAAAATGAGTGGCAGCAATAATTTCATGTCGGAAATAGTCAACAAGGAAACAAAGACATGGATTCTAGTTCATCTTGTCTGGCAGTTCATATACAAAGTTTAGTTCAAAAATGAACTAGGTGTACTTAAAAGTATGAACTACTTCACTTAGCTCAATCAATGGAATCGTTTAAATGAACTAGTTCGATTATGAACTACACAAGTGTATTCTACTGGTAAAGCGATAGTTCAATTCTATTGTGTTCCAAGTCCATCCCTATCTTAGTTCTAATTCAGTTTAGGTGCGGCTTTACTTTAGTTTTTTTTTTTATTATTTTATTCTTGATCTGTACTAGCAGTGGTTTAAATTAATTCAAGATTATTTATACTTTAGTTTTAACACGGATTTAGATTAGTTCTACTTCAGTTTTTGTTCTGGTTTAATGCTGTAATGTTTTAATTGTATTTTAGTTCTATTTAAGTCTTAGCTTTAGTTTTTTTCTACTTTCATTTAGGTCAATTTATTTTTAGTTTTAGTTCTAGTTCACAATCTGTTCAATTTCTTTTAGTTCAGCTCTTTTGAAGCTTTTGTTCATTTCGTACTCCTGTTCAAAGCAACAGTCTTATTTTGTAGCTAAAGTGTAATCCTAGATCTTGTATGGTGTTAGTGATGCTAGTGCTGTCCTAAGATATCGCTAGGATACTTCTACATTGGAAGTTTTTCTTATGACAAGTTTAATTTTAGTTTAATTCTTTTTTTCTATTCCTGTTTCAATTCCGTTTCAATTTTCGTTGTTCTAAATAACAAGTAAATTTCATTTTCACCTACTCATACTCGTAGTTTATTTATTTTTTTTTAATGTTTGGTTATTTCTAGTTTTATTTCGGTTCTAGAACAGTTATAGTTATAGTTTTAGTTTAGTTTAATTGTAGTTTAGTTCTGTTTCAGTTAAATGATTCATATGACTGAGACACCACGGTCAGTGTTATAACGGGGGCCTAATTGCTATTTAATCATTAGAACCAGATAGAATCAATTCCTTTTTGGGTGCCGTAGGTAATTATCTGACCCACACCCCATCATCGTGACTTTATCTCTGAATTGAGCGCATAGCTTGGCCAGCGGATCTTGTGTGGCAGACTCTTCTCCTCATCATAGCAGGCACATTATTTTTTTTCTACCCCTTATCTTCTACTCTTCTTCAGTGTTTTAAGTTTCTTTCTTCTTCGTTTTTTCTTTTGTTTTTTCAACTCACAAGTAACACAAGGTGGCTTAAACTAGACCCATGTTGGCTGTGGGAACATGGCTGCTACTTAACCTTACCTAACTTTTTTTCCACTGTAGACTCTCATCCTTGTTCAATTTCGTGCTGCCCTGCTACTATTATAGTTTTAATTTAGTTATATTTTAATTGTAGTTAATTTTATGTTCAGTTATAAAGGGTCATCCAAAAAACGCGATTACATGTTTCTTTGAAATAAAACACAAACTATTTGCATTTTTTTCAAGCTGTTTTTTTTATTAATAGTATGATCCATTACAATTATGAGTGGAATAGAATATCATTCAAATTTCCACCATGACTGCGTCTGCAGACATCAATCCGAATATCGAAATTTTCAATGACTTTCCGACATGTTGCTGGTGTTATTTTACGAATTGCAACTTGAATGTTGTTCTTTAGATCATTAATTGTTTGTGGCTTGTTAGCATACACTTGACTTTTCAAAAATACCCACAAAAAAAATCTAATGGTGTTAGATCACATGACCCTGGAGGCCAATTGAAATCTGCATTTCGTGAAATTACACGTTGAGGAAATTTTGATCGCAAAAGCGTAATGTTTTCTTGAGTTGCGTGACCGTCTTACTGGAAATAGACGTCAGACACATCAATACGATTCAACTGTGTCCATAAAAAGTCTCTCAACATTGATTGGTACCGGTCAGCATTCACAGCAACAGCATTTCCAGCATCATCTTCGAAAAAAAATGGCCCAATGATTCCATTTGCCGAAAATGCACACCAAACAGTAACTTTTTGTGGGTGTAGAGATTTTTCATGAATAACACGAGTATTTTCATCACCCCAGATACGACAATTTTGCTTATTGACGAATCCATCCATTCTGAAATGAGCTTCGTCACTAAACAAGATTTTGCTTGAAAACAATGGATCTGTTGTTCCATTTTCATAATAACTTTGAATGATGTAAACGCATTGTTGCAATGTGTACCTGTCCATGGTTAAAACTGTACTACCTTCTTATAAAACAAAATGGCTTAAGTCATTTGAAAAGATGTCACGTGTAAAAATTATATAGTGCTGACATCTAGGCGTCACATTTGGATGACCCTTTAGTTTAACTTTCTAGCAGTTCTAATTTAGTTCTCGTCCAGTAGCAGTTTAGTTTTAGATCAGCTGTGTTTGAATTCAAATTTGTTTCTACCTAATTTCTCAAGTATTCCTTCACTCTTTTTTAATTTAGTTAAGTTATATTTCAGGTCTTGTACAGTTCTATTAAATTTGTGTTTCACTTCCAGATCGTTCCTCTTCTTAATCTTTTTTAGTTCTTTTTAAGATGATTGCTTGTTTAAGTTCTAGTTCGGTTCAATGTTTCTTGTTATTGTTCTATGTTCAATTCAGTTTAAGTTCCACTCTATTATAAGTCTGTTTTTTCTCATAAATTTTTTTTAATTTGGTTATTTTAAAAACAATTTTTTGTTGTGAAAATTTATATTTATTTTAATTGCTTTTATTAATAATAATAATTTATAAAATTAATTAAATTTTTTTAAAAATTAATGTTTCTAATTATTTATTTGTTAATCTAATAAATAACAATTTGCTAATTGTTTAATAAATCCTATTTTAATTACGTATTTCATAATTGAATAGAACTTTTATTTGTTTTTCTGTGTAGCTTCATTCTGAAAATTGCCTCAAAGAAATTTATCTGCTTAAGTCTTTATTTTAATTTAAATTATATTTAAATACAAACACACTTTAAAAATTAAATTCAGTTTTTATGAATCTGGTTTAAAGTTTTTAAAATTATCGACAAAATATTTTTTCTGTCATGACAACCATTTGTGTGAGTGTCCATTTATTCACACACACAAAAACAAACCGTATTAAATTATTTCTGGTTTTGTATTCATTCACTTTTTTGTGCGGTAACTTCAGAAAGGTATGAACTTATTATTTCAAAGCAAACATAAACACATACATACACACAAACATGCATACATACATACATACATATATTCATATGAATTAAAAAATTCTATTTAAAGATTTTTTTGTGAGTAAAGATCCTTTGTAGGAGCGAAGAATTTATCACCGTTTGCAGCAAAACTCTATCCTAATTGTATTATGTCGCAAAACATCCGTGAATTTAATGCGTTTTCGTCCTTTGTACGTTTGCAATGTCAGAAACACACTCACGCTTGCTTTTAATTATGTTCGCACTTTCTTCATGGTCATGGTTTTTGTTGTTTTTTAACTTTGTTTATAATATTAATATTCTCTCTTCAGTTTTTTGTTTTAGATTGCTATACCTTTCGTTAATGCAATTTTAACTAATAGGCGATTAAACTCGTCTAGACTATTCTAATATGGAAACATATGGCAACTTGTTTTTGTAATTTTTTTTAATCTTAGCAATGTAAGTCAAGTACTCAAGAAATACTTTAACAACATTTAAATGAAATAAGTTAAGCTATTTTTTATACGTTTTATAAAAGAATTTTAGCAGAATTTTCTTATTGTTGTAAAACGTTTTAGTATTTACGTATTCTATTTTTACTAAATATTATGCCTTAAATAAAATTTGACTATCAAGATGCTAAAATTGCCTAAAGACCCCCATAAAAGATTTAAAAAACTGCAAAAATATTTTGCGCTGGATTACATGAGTAATTAAAAAAATTGTAGCATAATTTAAATCACCTTCTTAGTTTGATTAATTTTTTTACCAAAATGTTTCTTTTTTTTTTTTTTTGTTATTCCATATTTTATGAAATTTAAACATAAGTAAATAATTTAGTTTTATTTTATGATTATTATGAAATTATAAAATAACTAAATAAGTTTATTTTCTTAATATGAATATCAAGCAAACTTACCAATTTCAACCAGACGTTGGTTACCAGCAATTGATTCTTTTCATCCTAAAAA
This sequence comes from Cistogaster globosa, assembly GCA_937654795.1. Lineage (NCBI taxonomy): Eukaryota > Metazoa > Arthropoda > Insecta > Diptera > Tachinidae > Cistogaster > Cistogaster globosa. The sequence continues at coordinate 8,745,388 of OW569404.1, forward strand.
AAGAAAAAGGAAAAATTCATAAAAAATTTAAAAATAAAGTTTGCAATTCTCTTATATATTTTTAACAATTTTTCTAAGATTTTTCTTTAGGAGTTTCCAATTTATATTTTATTTAAAAAAAGCATCTTATGCTCTTTACTTTTTCCTACATTCAATTTCAAAATGTTGACCTAATTTTCATTTGTAGTTGGCTAGATTTAAGTCATCAGGATTATTTAAAATATATATGTGTGTGTGTGTTTGTTTGTCCATTTTTGTGCAAATACCAGGATGAAAATAGATAAATAGCTTTCTGTTAAAGAAGCAGGTGTAATTTTATTCACAGGCATATGATTTTGTTAGCATGCAAGTGAATATTTAAATAGCAACATTATGTGTTTAATTAAATGTAGCATAGTTTTAGGAAAACACTTTAAAATATAAGAATTTTAAATAATTTAAATATTTCTTTATTTGATTTTATTTGATTTTATTTATTTATTCTTCTCTTTCTAGTTTGTTATTTAAAATTTCTGTATTTTCATGTGCTAAAAAATTCTTCTTTGCTGCTCATTTTAAATGCAGGTTACTTGAGTGTTTTTAAGTATAGAAAATATTCAATTCTGCTGGTTGTCAAAATTTCGTTGTATTTTATAACACTTTCTGATTATAATGCTTTTCTACAGGTATCCCTGATATCTTTGTTATGTGTATGTAACCATGCATACTCTTCTGTCTTGGAAATACTGTTTTTAAATAAGGACGGCTAGATTTCAATAGCACTCTGTTGTTTAAAATCATTATTTTGTGGTTAGAAATGATGAAAATCCAATTCAATAAGAACACTGATTTTCCTTTTTAATAAAAAACAATTTGACAATTTTATTAAGTGAACTATTTGCTACAAAGTTTCAAAGTTGTGTGTGTTTTTATAAAATAATTCTGTTACAATATAAAAGAAATTTAAAGGCCTACTACTGAAATATAAATGTTGAATAAGGAAAGTGCTTTTATTTAAAGTATATTTCCAACAAAAAATAAATAAAAAAAAACGGCTGTACTAATTTCAAAACCTTCTATACGCCTTTTGAGTACCACAGGCATTACAACACTGCTAACTCAGCGAGCAACTGCAGTGCTGCGAAAACTAAAACATTTATTTGTCAAGGGTTGTTGGTTTTTTTTTTTTAAATTCAAGTGAATATTTGCTCGAAGTTTATAGTTTAAATCTGAACGATGTTAATTAAAGTTTCTTGCCAAACTTCGTTTTACAAATTCAACCATGGAACACAATTGAGCAGTACCTTTCACTTAAATGGGCGTTTAAAACAAAATGAATTTCAGGCATTTTGTGATTTTCTTAGTCAGCATAATGGATGAAATGTGCCCACAATCGGAAGAGTTGTACGAAAACTTAAGAAAACCGGAAATGTGAAAATACCTGTTGTCTTTAATAATGTTGTGGAAGAGCAGTAAACCTCGACTCGTTGTAGTGCTCAACTATTGGACATTTCACGAGTTGTCTCAAGTGCTAAAGCCTACTGATTATTTTAAGCGAGCGTTATCTATACGCCGAGTGGTTGGTTGACCAAACAGAAGTGATTTGTGACTTAACAAAGAAAAATATCTTCGGCGGCGTAGCACACTTTCACTTTAGTTCACTTTAGATTCGTTAAGAAGCAGAATTGCTGCACTTAGGCAAATAAGAATAATATCTGATTGTCGAAAAGACGATGCATTCACAACAAAGAGTGACTGTTTAGCGTAGTTTATGGGCTTGCGGTGACATCGTGTCATATTTTTTTTTCAAACAAAAGGTCGGGCAAGCGGTTATTGTAAATGGTTTTTGCGATCGCGAGATGATACTGGATTTCTTGCGGCCAGAGATTGAGGTTGTTAACTTTGACGATATGACAGTAGCATATGCCATTCATTTTCGTTTCGCAGTAGACCAAGCCTTCGGGAAATTGGGGCTGTGCGAAAGCACATGGACGATACCCTTAATCGCGACCTTTTAGTAATCTCCGAAAGGGGCCTGGCGAACATACCTCAGTTTAACGCTAATAAAACCCAGTGCTGTGTGCTTTCGCACAGGCGTACTGCTGAACATGCTAGCACATCTGTAATTATGGGTGATACATATATTAAGGAATCAGAAGCTCTCGATGTTCTTGGCATGAAAATTTAATGCGTTGTAAAAAGCACATTTTTTATGTTGCAAAAGAAGCATTCAAGTGCCTTGATTTTCTGAAATGGTGTAAGAAATACTTTACTCCATGTGATCTCCTTACTATCTAATACACCTTTATCAGACCGAAAGTAGAATACAACTCTCATGTATGGGCCGGTGCTTCAAAGTCTATTTTGGAGTTACTCGACCGCGTACAGGAGAGAGCGAAGAAACTCATCGGTGACAGTGGGGTATCTAGCTCTATTGACTCACTGGAGCATCGACGCAATGTGGGGTGTGTTTCACTGTTTTATCGTTACTACAACGGAATGTGCTCGTATGAAATCAGGGAACTTGTTCCTGAAAACCGTAATTTCATACGAGCAACGTGCTCTGCCTCAAGAGTGCATTTCTTTGTGGTCGATTGGCCAGTGAATTGCATTACGCATTACAGAGAAAATTGTTTTTTTAGCCGAACAGTTCGTATGTGGAATAAACTCCCTGCAGAGGTCTTTCCTGCCACTTTCAATGTGCAAAGATTTAAATCAAATGTTCACAAGCACTACTCCCTCTATCCCCCATCCCAAAACCTAATTACCTAGTTCTGGCACAATGCATTGCATAAGTAGGGGTCATCCCCTGAGTGCTGGTCCTAATTAAAAAAAAAAAAAAAAAAAAAATTGGTTCAAATAGGATGGTATTATTTGCCATACAGTCAACGAAACAATGTTTTTTTTGTGCAAGAAACTCAATAGTCGTGTTCATCACGTGGTAGCGATATTAACTGGCCGCCACAATTATTTAATATGATACCGTTGGACTTCTGTCTTTAAAAGCCAAAGGATAAAATAATTTGTTACATTAAGGACATTGAAACCTTTGAACGTCAATTATGATTAAGAATTATTGAAAATATCGAATGTTAGATAGAGGCATGTTATTTTCGGTATCTTGTTTAAAAAATATGTGTCTTTAAACAGTGCAGCAATCTAGACCAGAGATAATGTGTTACTCAGTGAGACTTGAGCACGCAACCTGCTGTTTTATCAACCAAGCTCCTTGGCATCTAATACTACCATCCACCCTACTAAGGCTTTATCCATTATTTTTTTGTTTTTACTATAAAAGCGAACCATCTCATTTATTGTTCTTATTTATACGAGTATAAACCGCGCTTATATGACATTTTTCTCGTTTCTGATCGAGACTCTGAGAGTTTTGAGCTGTTATTTCTATTTTTTCGCTTTTAAAACCACAACCTCCTTGCAGCTTTTCTACAGCGATTATTTTTCTTTACACTCAAATCTATGTTGGGATTTAATTTTCAGACTTTTGATATTTTTATTAACAGGGAATAACTGTTTTATATTTATAGGAAAATCCAACATTTTAAGTGCAGAAAATAGCTGATTTTCGTTACAACATATTTATCAAAATGAGTTCGTTTCGGTCACTTGCACTTCGACAAACAGCTTACTAGCCTGCGAAACTGTATAAATGCCTTTATCATTTGATTTCAAATTAGTAGGAACTTTTAAAAGTTTGTCGCCAAACTTTGTTTTTTAAACACGTTTCGACAAACTATCCGTTGCTTTCCTGTTAAATAGTTCTCTTTTATTATTTCTAGGCTGATAGCTGTCAAATTTATTTCTTATAGTGAGAAGTTTATTTATAAATATTAAGATGTTTATCAACTAGATAAAATATTCTGTTACATTTAAGTAAAAAATTTATATTTAAAACTTTGCAGTATATTTTGCAGATACATAAATTTTTTTTTAATATAGTATACTTTTAGGATTTTTTTTTAATGAATATGTCTTACTAATTTTCGTTTGTATTTAAAATCAAATAAGTTACAATATATATTTTAATAACTTTTTCTTTGTTCAAGTTGAATTGTTTGCTTTTAATTTTAATTCATATCAATAACAAACTGCAATTAAGAAATTTTGCATTCTTTGCATTTAAAAAAAACTTTATCTTCATCTTAAATGTAATCAAAATAACTTTAAGATTAAAAAACAATAAGCTTAAGTTTTTGTGCTAAAAAGTTTAAAAGAATTTTAATTATAGGAGTGGCTCAAAATATTTGTATGCATACTCCCAAAAGTATGCAATAAATTTTTGTTAATGCAAACATTTAAAATCATGCTAAAACTTTAATCAGTCTGGTTCAAAAAAATAGCTTTTATATTCTTTTTTTAATAAAAATAAAATACTCTTAAGCTTAAAATTCCCCAAGTATTTGTCGTAATATCTTTTGCATTTTGTGCAATTGAAAACATTTAAGAGTTTTCTGAGTTTGTGTCTTTCCTAAAACCTCTTTGTAAATGCAAATCTGTGATAATCTTTGTACATTAAAAAAAATATATTTCCAATATTTTGCACTCACAATCGTCAGCATGAAATATTATTCGTAATTGTTATCATCACAGCTATGAGCATGAAGTTCAGGTGAATTTCAAAGGTTTAGTACTTATGATGTGCATGATTTAATGCTTCAACAAAGTATTTATTGCACATGCAAATATGTTCGCGTGTTAAGAGACTAAAAAGTATGATTTGTTCAAAGAAACAACCGAAGCCATGATGCGTCTGTTGAACTTTTATTAAATGTTTACAGTGGGGACAATAAGAAGGATTCAAGCGATATTAAAACGAATGAAATTGTAAAAAAAAATTAAACTTTTTTTATTTATTAATTTGGAAAACAAATAAAAGTCTATTTTCTAATAGTTTTTAATAATTAAATGTTATGTGGATTAATTGAACTTTAGAATTTAAGGAAAAAAAATTAAAATCAAATGTTTTTTTTTAATGTTAGCACATTTTTTTGTCTGCCACTGTAAATATTCATATCATATTTATATTTAAAAAATCCCACTTTATTGTAATATTTTATGTGTAGATATTTAAAGAAATAATTTGAATACGCATTTCATAAATATTTCAATTACCCGTACATTGGTCTTTGAGATTCTTTCTTTGAACTTTCATTGTAGGTGCGTTAAACAGCATAAAAATCCACAGATAAGATATGCGAATATTTCAGCACATGCCCGGCTACATGAATATACATTTTAATATTTTTAATTATTGATAGCAAAATGGCAACGCCTAGAGATTTTGTAATACACTGAAATAATTATGTTGTGGCTTAGAAATTTTACAGGTTTAACCAATTTTGTATTGTTAATAGTTTTTATTAGCAATATGTTTTAATGAAAGTATATTTCTTTTTGTTGAAATCCAATCAATTAAAAAAAAAATAAAAAAGTACCTCTGGTTAAAAAGTACCTTTTTGTTAAAAAGTACTTCATCATTAGTTTTTTTACTTAAATTTAAAAGAACTTTTGGTAAAATTTCGGACAAAATAACTAAAATTAACCGATGTTAATTATTGAAGGAAAAATTACTTTGCGATCACCTAGAAGACTTCTCATATTTTTTTTAAATGAAGAATTTCGTCCAAAAAATTGTGTAAATTAAAAATTTATTACTTTTCTGCAAAATTCTATATTTTAAGTATATTTACTAATTTAAAAACATATATTTCGTAAAAAAGTACTTTAATTACTTATTTAAGAATTTTTTAAAGGATTTTTTTTAACAAAGTACTTTTTGTGCAAGTGGTAGTTCTATTCAAAGCCAAAGCTATTAAGCTTAAAGTTACATCTTGTTAAACAAAAATTGTATTAAAATGAATACATTCTATTAAAAAGTACCTTTTCACTTTTAGTTAAAAAAGTATTTCTATTTCTATTCGAACTAAAAAAACAATTTTTTTTAATTAGGACCAGCGCTCAGGGGATGACCCCTACTTATGCATTGTGTAGAACTAGGAACTAAGGTTGTGGGAAGGGTAGATAGAGGGAGTAGTGCTTGTGGACATTTGATTTGAATCTTTGCACATTGAAAGTGGCAGGAAAGACCTCTGCAGGGAGTATATTCCACATACGAACTGTTCGGCTAAAAAACGAATTTTCTCTGCAATGCGTAGTGCAATTCACTAGCCAGTCGACCACAAAGGAATGCGCTCTTTATGCAGAGCGCGTTGCGCGAATGAAATTACGGTTTTCTGGAACAAGTTCCCTGATTTCGTAAGAGCACATTCCGTTGTAGTAACGATAAAACAGTGAAAAGCACCCCACATTGCGTCGATGCTCCAGTGAGTCAATAGAGCTGGATACCCTACTGTCACCGATGAGCTTCTTCACTCTCTCCTGTACGCGATCGAGTAACTCCAAAATAGACTTTGCAGCACCGTCCCAAACATGAGATTTGATCCATTAAAGTCTATATTTTGTTACAGAATTCTTTCTGGCAAAATTAACTTGTCTTTTTAAAAGGTACTTTTTGTTTAAAATATTTACACTTCAAAAAAGTGTTTACAAAGAGCAGTTTTTGTTGATAATTCTTAAAAGACAATTCTTAGAAAATTTTTTTTTTGTTAGGTACTCTTAACGGATTAGGTACTTTTTGTAAAAAATCTAACTTTTATTGAAATAGTACTTTTTTTTAAAATGCACTTTTTTACAAAAATTTCTTACAAAGAGCTGAAAAATTTACTTTTCGTTAACAATGTATTTTTCTTTGAAAGGTACTTTTTGTTAAATAGGTACTTTTGCTTAAAAGTACTTTTACCAAAAATGTAAAAAGCAAAATTATTTTGGTTAAAAAAATTTTTTAGAAGCTACTTATGAAAGGTATGAAATTCTTGAAAAAAAAAAAATATTATATCAAATGATCAATTAAATGATATGAAAGCAAATTTAAATTATTTAAATATGACTGGCAATGAAAATAATCCTGTTTTCTTAAAAGTTCTAAGATTTGTAATAAAAATACATAAATTTTGCATTTAACGTTTAGATATGTTTTTAAGCTCATTTTTGATTTATTTATTTTTGTCTCTTTTGGGACTTTTGCTGCAAAACTCAGAAAAAGAAAGTGGAGACACTTATTCCTTATCTCCAACTAGAGCAGAAATTGACATTAAACTCGACAAAACTGTTCGGAAGTAACTCATAGGGTCATTAACACATAAAACACCTCATTGCCGCAAAGAATGGCATCCCTAGTTGCAATTGCAGAACCCTATACTTTTAAAGATTATTCTTTGATCTAAAAGACAATTTTTTAATTAAATATAATAAACCATTTTCCACCACGACATATTAACACAGGATGTTGTCTGTATATCAATTATTGTTTTTCCGTTAACACATAATAAATGAATGCATTTTAAAAATCCATTTAAAATTTCATTTCCGGCTCTCATATAAAACCATATTTTTTTCACCACATATTTTCCCATTGACTGCAAAGAATATTAATAAAACATTGTTGACTTGTTTCTGTTATTGCAACAAGAAATTTGAAGTAATATAAAAATTATTTTATAACTTCAGTTTTGCCAAACTGCACCTTAACAGTACTAAACCCCAAAAGTATGCTACAATGTTTTGTTGAAATCAACCACAAAACCAAAAAAAAAAAAAAACATGTTTTCCTAAGTTCTTGTAATGGCTTGTGTTATATGGGTGTATTGATGTATGATTGTGTTAGTGCATATTAAGTGCAATGACGGAAATAATGCAATTGTTGTTATACCTACAATATAAAAGTTCCTCATTGTGTATGTGAGCTAAGACTAAAGAAAATAAAAAAATGTAAACAAATAAATAAAGAGAAAATTTAAAAGAAAAAACGCCCTAAATAAAAGTGATGTCTCCGCTTTTTGTAAATTAAACAACAAACAATGTTTTTACAACTTTTTCTTCAGAAAACTTTCTTTTTAAACTGTTGCGGTAGATTGAAGAACAAGTAAAAGATAATCAAGCAATGAAATAAATTAAATTGAGTGTTTTGGAAATGTGGTTTTTATACGACGGCCACAAAAAAGAATTATCTTAAATAAAAAGTATTAAACAATAAAAAAGTGTTTAACCACAGATTTCAAACAAAAATAAAAATTTTTTACCAAAAATTTTTGGTTGCATCCTGCAACAGATAAAAAAGTTTGTGTCTCTGTTTAACTTTTAAAAGTAATTAAAAGCAAGAGATAATAAAAAGAAGTTTAATTGTCTTAGAATTGAGAACATGCATTTAAAAAATTTTTTAATATATTTCAGAGCACAGCCATAATAGTTATACGTTTCGAGATCTTAATTTATTCACAGAAAAAAAGAACAGTTGTCGCATTGAAGTCTTAGGTTAGAAGAAATAAAGTCACGTTTTTTATTGTACTTATGTCACACTCTTGGGTGGTCATGGTCTAGAAAAAGTCCAACAAAAGTCAAGTCATAAATAAGTCAAAAGCAAGCTATAGTCTGGTCATAGTCTTGTCATAATAAAAAAAAAAAACTTATCATACTCTAATCATAGTCTTGCCAGTGTCTTATTGTAGTTATTGTCAAAATCTGCATTGACTTATCATTATCTGGTCATAATTAGAACCAGTCATAGTTATAGTCTAGGCATAGTTAAGTCATAGTCGTAGTCAAGTCGTAGCCTATTTACACTCCAGCCTAGTCATAGTTATATCAAAGTAAAGTTATATGTAGTTGAGTCATAATCTAGGTAATATTATGAACGCCTAGAATCAGTCTTATTGTAGAAACATTTAGTCACAATGTAATCATGTTTTGGTTATGATCATATATTAGTTTAACACGGTCTTAAAATAATTAAGTAACAGTCTTATACAAGTCTCCGTAAAGTAGTCGTGAATGTGATTATTTTATTAATAACTTTTTCATTTTATCATCGTACGTGTTCTGATTTTTTTTTAATTTATGGGGAATAAATTTTTATATTGAAAATAATTTTTAATTCTCCTTTCTTGTTAACTATCCATTTAAATAATATCATGCAATCATCTGCTAACAATATAAAGCAACAATATTTTTAATTATGAAACTAATATCAATTGCACTTAAAAATGTTTTTATTTCATTTTTTGTTAAGTTTTTCTTTCTTATCCTTATCTAGAGCTCGTTATATAATTTTCCACTTCCCCCTTTCTAATTAACTGCAAATAAGTTAGCCAATTTAATTGGCAATTATTAGCACGGTTAACCAGAATATAATAACAATGGCCAAAGATAATGTGCAATAAAGCAAAAAAGGAAATAAAGTACTTAGATGAAGCAATATAGTTGATGATAGTAGAGTCATAAATATTTTTTTCTCTTCTTTAAGAAATAAAAATGAAATAAGTGAGAACAGAAGATTTGTAAAAAAATTTATTATGTATTAAAAGGAAATTTTTGGTTTTTAAATTTGCTGGAAAATAGTTTTTAAAGAGTTTTTATAAGAAACTTTAAATCAATTAAAGTTTACTTTATCGGATTTGGTACATTTTTAAATTTAACTTTTATTAAGAAAAATTATTTTTCAAATGTACGCGGACGTTTTCTAAAGAAGGATTACCAAATCCATCATCTGCAGTCTTCGCATCCATCACCTTGAGTTGCGTGTATTGTAAATATAATCCATTTAACCATATAATCAATATTAATTTGGTTGGATGAAATTAACACACAACTCAAAGCATTTCTTTGTTGTTTTCTCTACAACACGTCTTGTACATTTTTTGCAATTTTGTATTACACCTTCGGTATAATCACGAAATGAAAATTTTATTTTTAATAATTCATACTCGTTTCCTCACAAGATTATAGGTGCTGTTCCAGTATCATATCAACTGTAATGAGTTAGGTATGAAAAAGTGAACCAAAGCCGAAAAAGTAAATTTTAATTGATTTATGAAGATCACTGGTTCAACCCCTTCCTGGGAATAATATTAAAAAAACCTTAGATCATAAAAAAATGGAGGAAAGTTTAGTAAAATTTGCGTTGATCACTTAAGCGTATGCAAAAGATATTCTGTGCAGCATTTGTAACTAAATGCTTCCAAAAGCCCATACTGAAGCTAGTGTGAGATAAAAAAAAATATTAAAGTTGTACTCTGTTCTATTGGTGAATGTTTCTGGCATCATGTTTATTCACAGCGAAATGTTGCTAGTAACAATTTTTTTCAACTGCTAAATAATATTAGCTGCTTTTATTATTTATTTCGTGCGAAATTGTAACCAACAACAAACCATATTGCATGGTTAAACACAATTAAAATTAAAATTAAAATTTTCTTTCAAGTCGCGGTACTGTCTCCACTAGTTTATTATAACATTTTTCAAGCAGAATAAGTTAAGTTGCAAAACAATTTAAAAAAGTTTAACTAAAGTAATAAGATTAAAGATAAATAATGTTTATGAGCAAATTTTATTTATTTTGTTTGTATAAAAAATTGTTGCTTGAATTATTTTCTAGTAATTAAACATGTTGCTAGAAACATTTTAAGAGTTCACAAAAAACAAGGTTTAGTTTCAGCAATTAATTTAGTTATACGAATCTTTAACAGCATTTCGTCAGATATGAAAACAGAGTAATTGCATTAAGCAAAACACTCTGTAGAAACTAGCGAAAAACAAGGAAATTATGGTATTTCACTTCAAGGATTTCACATCAGGGTCAGTATTAGAAAATGTACATTTTTATTGACTTGTATTATATAATGCTATTTGCTGTTAATGCTGTCAAACTACATACATAAAAAGTTTATATAAAAAAGTCATGAAAAAATGTTGCGGAAGTAGTACTCTGTTTTTTCTGTTGAAAACATATGAAATGTTTCGGGCAACATTTTATCAAAGCTGTGAAATAAAGCAAAGAGGCATTACTTCATGCGGAATTTAAAAAAAAAACAGCTGATTATATGTATTTTGCTTTCTTTTCTGAAACAATGTAGTATACGTGAAAACAATAAGACGTTAAATTCTTCCAAAGCGCGAGATAGACGCCACATTTTAAATGTCAAATTTTCCACATGAAATTATCAATGTTGCTAAACAATTTTCAAAATTTCGAACAGAGAACCAGGCTTTAAGTATAATTCCGTGTAAAGTGATAACAAATCGTACTATTTTGAAGTTACAAAAAAGTGTTGCCAGCAACATTTTGATGTTAAACAAACATGTTGCCAGACACATTTTTTGGCTTTAAAAATATAATTTTAATCTTCATTTATTTGCAATTATTTTTTTTTGATAAAAAAAATTTATTTAAGCTTCGCCTAGGTTTTCTATAATGTCCTCTATTATTTTTTAATTGATGAAGTGCTATTATTTTATATATATTTTTTCTTAAACTCCTACATTTCCTAAAAAAATTACCTATTTTATGTTAACAGCAATATTTCAACCAAACATTTCTATTTAAGCTTCTGCACTGCCAATAGTGTTTATATTGTCGCTTTTTTAAATGCAAATATATTTAAAAAATAAAATCATTAATAATTTTAATAACAAAAACTTTACAACACCTTTAATGTTTGCACAACTTTACCCGAAACTGTTACACAGGCAGCCTTTACAAATGTAACTAAACTCGAAACTAAAAAAAAGTATGTTTGTTCATGCAAAGGGTTAGCAAAAGGTTACTGCAAAAACTGTTTATTATACCTGCCGCCTTTATGTAAGTAACACTTTTTTTATTCAATGTATGTGTTGGTCAGAATTTTTATTTTAATTTGCCTACACTTAGGCTGCGATAGCTAAAAATCCATGTTTGGTTAAATTATAACATGCAACCAAGTTTTAGGTTCCCTCTACTACATGAAAAATTTATATTTATGCCTTTTTTAAATTTCATATATAAAGTGCTAATATTCTATGACCCCCTTCTTGACCACTGCACACATATATTGTGTGTATAAGTGAATATTGACTTGTGTAAGTGCAAAGTAAAACCAAACCTGCCCTGAACCTCAAACATAAGGTAAACAGGAAATGTTACAACTGTTACTAACAATGCAATGCAATGCGATAATTTATTGCTGTGGCATGTATGAATTAATTACATTTTGAATTCAGGTTTTTATTTTATTTCATTTAAATTGTTTTTGCGTTTTATTTTTATATTTGATAAGAATTGTATAATAAAATTTAATAGGAATAAATCAGAGTGCAATGTTCGTTTAAAACGAAATAGTAAACTGTGTGTGAAAATAGTTAGTAATTAATCAAAGCTTAATTGATGAACAGTCGCCTTCATTTAATTCAAATCTAGGCAAGTTTTCTTTAAGTTACGATTTATTGGAGTTTTTATAAAAAGAAATAAAACATACTAGAAATAGTTTTCTATATTGTCAGTTTATAAAATCAGCTTTGTATAATTTTTAATTATAACACTCTTAAGCAAACCACACATAGCTATTATGTATGGCCTAATATTGCTTGCAAATGCGGTTTCTAGTTGTAGGCGTTTTAAAACGTCTAGATTTTTCTAATAACAAACCATCTGGCAACCTTTTCAACTTGATTTTTTTTGTGTATGGGCTGGAACAACGACTCATAGAAATCTATTTTTTGTAAATGGTTTCTTACAAATGTAAATTATGTGAAGAATTTAAGCTGAAGTTTTGTGTTGTTTTTTAATTCTGTAAAGATATTAAATCAACATTTCGAGCCATAACCGCCAAAAGGGCTGTAGCGACATGATGGACTATTTTAGTTTTATTAGTAAAATTTATTATTTATGATCATCTGCATCATCTCACAAAATACCAGGGTTGTAGAATTTACCGTTACGATTTTACAGCAAAAACAATAAAAACTTAAGTACAACTTTGTTTTTTTGTTTACAAATTTTGTTACCACGACTGTCGCTATTCATTATTCGTTTTTAAAAATTTATTTTTTATTACTACCAAAATAGAAAAATATTACATTTTATATCATTGCTTCTTTTAAATGGAGTTATGGGAACAAATGGTAAGTGTTTTATTTAAAAAAAATAATAATTTTCTGGTAATGAAAATTTTACTTCAGAGTTTGACTAAAACTGGTCTTGTTCCGTATAGTGACACTGATTCTTCTGAACAAAAGCATTGTTTACAAACACGTTCCAGTTCGGAATTTTCAGAGACATTAACAATAGAAGAGGAGACGTGTGTGGGTAAACGGGGCTACAAAAAGCAAAGAAAAATACCAAAGAGACTACAAAATAAGAAACAGCGTGATACCAGTGTTCAACCGAATCCATGTGCAAATAAAAAGTGTGGAAATTTTTTGTAGTAAAAGGTTTAGCCAGCAGATCGTTTAGCAATAAATGAGCATTATTGGGGTATTGGCAACAAAATAAGACAAAGAGAATGGCTGATTTCATGTATTACGCATATGTCTATCAAAAGACGAAGATGTGATAATAAGAATAGGAAATTTACGTATAATTATGTTATTAATCACAAAAGATACTAAAAGATGCTAAGATTGGCCAGAAGTAATAAAAGTGGTTTAAACACTTTTCGTGAAAACAAAAAAAGTTATACTCCTCATAATAAGTCATACGAGTCGAAAATTTCACTTTTAAAATCATTTATTGAACAATTGCCAGCTGTTCCCTCGCATTATTGTCGCAATAAAAGTAATAAGTTATATATTCCTCAAAAATTTCGAAATATAAAAAATTTACACCATTGCTATACTGAAAATTTGAAATATAATAATCAGGATTCATCAGTATTATCCTTAAGAGTCTTTCGAAATATTTTCAATTAGCAATTTCATATTGGTTTTCACATGCCTAAAAAAGACAAATGCGTCATTTGTGAAAAGCATAAAAATCTTGACAGCGAATCACAACTTTTTTTTAGCGCAAACAAAAGAATACCAAAATCATGTAAAAGACAAAGAGAAATGTAAAGAAATATTTTTAGAGGATCCAAAACAAAGTAAACCCAATTCGTCAATATTATGTGCTAGCTTTGAACTCCAAAAAGTTTTAAATACGCCCCATGGGAAGAACGTAACATTGTATTATTCCCGAAAGTATGCATACTACAATGAAAGCGTATACGAAAATGGCACCCGGAATAGTTATTGCTTTTTGTGGAGAGAAACGGACGGAAAAAGAGTTTGTAATGAAATTTACACTGCTGGCTACTCTAGTGTATTTTCTTACAATTTCAAATTTAATAAGCGATATCAAAATAACGTATCTATTGCCTGGAGATACTATGATGCCTGTGGACTCTGTACACAGCACTATTGAGTCATTTACTCGCGACAAAACTATTTGGGCTCCTAGTGAATGGTATACTATAATTTCAAATGCAAGGTCCAATCCTGAAAATTACAAATGCATTTTAATAAATAACTAAGATTTTAAAGATTGGAAAAAATTTTCCCAAGCAATGTTTCCCACTTCAATAAAATTTAATTTTACAACATTACGTTCTGCCTCTTTTAATAAAAATAGTTCTAAAATGAAACTTAAGTATGGATATTGCGATGACTCCCAAATTAAAGAATATGATATCAACTCTATTGCTCGATCAAGACATAACGCTGCTTTGATAGAAAATGGACCCATCTGTTTATATGACAACTTTTTAAAAATTTCTTCAAAAAATTCAAGGATTTAAAAACACTTTGTGATAAAAACATAATTCTTGCAAAATTTCATAACGAATTTTTAAATTTGAAATACGGTGCAACTATTAAAGATTCGCTACCTGAAACTGATCAAGAAGACATGTAATACTTACTTAAAAGTTATTTCTTTTAAAACTTTTTTACCTACATACTTTTAGTTCGAATCCTGAAGTAATTTTCTATTTATTAATTTTGAAAACAAAAACCATACAATTTTTATATTTAATAAAAAGCAATGGATTTAAGGTTTGTTTAACGTTATGTTTAATTTTATATACAAAAATAATTTGAAAAAATAAAAATATTAGTACTAAAAGCAGTGTTTTAATAAAATCATAAGGACTTAACCGCCTTAACATTGGTAAAGACCTATTCAGCGTGACAGCAAAAAAGACTTTAGCGCCATAAATAGCCGTTATCTTAGAGATATACAAAAACAATCAAATGCAATATATTGCTTAGACGTAGCAATGTTTATAAACCAAATTTCACAGTAATTCTTAAACATGGTCCAAAGATATTTAAAAAAAATGCTTCTCCTGTAAATTTTAGTTTTTGGCGTTTGAGTCTTTTTGGCGGTTAGGGCTCGATTTGTTACAGTATTTATAGCTTCGAATCAAAAAAAAAAAAAACTAAAATCTTGAAAACAATATATAACTTTTATTTTTATATTTCCCTGTACTTTATTTGGGCTATTAATAAAATAAAATAATTCTCCGAAACAGTCTGCCTAATTATTGGTAATGTTATTTCCACTGAACAAATTTTCCGTATAATAAAACTTAAATTTAAAGCCGATATGAAAGTTGTCTTGAAAATTGCTCATTAAAAAGGTTTTAAAGCCAAATCGGCTCTAGAGACTCAATTTTAAACGCTTAAGTTTTCGTAAAAATTTTGCAAATTGCGTGTAAACTTCGATATATTCCAACATATATTCCCGAATATTGCAAAACGCATATTACAGGAGAAAATTCTTTTCAATGGCAGACATTTTTTAATTTCTTAGGATTTTTTTTTTTTCTAAAAGCTATTTTTTTTGACCTCAAGTTAATTTTTTGAACTCAATTGATTTCAATCTCTTAGAAAGATTTATAGCTAAAACTATTCAAACAAGCGCCTAAAGGTATACTTTAAAAATTTTCTTATCTACATAATTACTGTTGTGTTATTTTATTAAAACTATTTAATATTTATTATCTCTGCTTATACACGTGCATGAAAGTAAAATAAATTTAAAAACTTTGTGGCATAGCTTAAGGCGTCCTACAGTGCTTTTTTTTCTTTTAATTCACTCGTCAATATCCACAAAATATATTGAAAAAAAGTAAAGTTCAGATCGTTTTTTTTTTATATACAAAGTGTCAAAATTAACTTAACAGCTGTCAAGTAGAATTTATAGCAAAAAATCAAAAGAAGCAGAAAAAAAATATTGTCTTATATATGAACCATTGATACATTTTTTTTTTAATATCGTATCAATTGTCAATATTTGACTTAAGCAATTCTTTTATTTTTATACATTTCTAGTTCAGAGAGTAATAAAAATTGCAATAATTTTATTTTCTTTTTTTTTTAAGCTGTTGAACTGAGTGCAAATATACCTTAAGGCAAATGGCACATATACGTTTCTATGACATTTATTCTAGTGAATTTAATAAAGCTTCATAATAACAAAGCAGCACCATAAAGACTGTTTAAATGTTTCATTAAATTGTAAAAAATAAAAAGAGAAATTTAAAATATTATTTTTCTTAAAGAATTTAAGTTCAATCATTTTTCTTTCATTAAATTAATCGGATTTGTTATGTATATGAAGGGCTGACTATAGAAATCTTTCCCGATAATTGTTACAAGTTATATTTTTCCTAAAATCATGGATTGGAAAGGCACTTTCTGCCTTAAAGGGCTTTTAAGGGAAAAGGCAAAATAAGCGCTGGTTGCTCATCACGATTTTTTATTTTATTTCTTAAAAGCAAAAATTTTTATCCCTAAAAACATTTAAAAGGGGAAAAACATATGTTTTCTATATACGAGGCTTGTGAGAAAAGTAATGAGACTGATTTCATACTAACCAACTATACATCGGCAGAGTCGTCGTTCCCACTCCTGGTAGCAGCGCTGAAAGTCTTCAATTAGTATGGCTTTTAACTAGTCGCTCACAATCTTTTGAGTGTTTTCCAGTGTTCCGAAATGACGGCCTTTTGGAAAATGTTTCAATTTCGGGAAGAGGAAAAAGGCACAAAGGCTTAAGTCAGGTGAATAGAGGGATTGAAGTTTGAGGTCAAAAATTCACACAATGGAAATGGCCGTGTGACATGGAGCATTGTCATGATGAAGCATCCACTTGTCTGCAATTTCTGGTCTCACACGGATCACTCTCTTCGTCAACTTTTCAATGACTCTTTTATAAAACACTTGGTTGACAGATAGTTCTGGTGGAACAAATTCTTTGTGCACGATATACTTCCTGTCAAAGAAAACAAATCAGCAACGTTGCTGTAAATTCCGATGCTTCATTTCTGTGACGCACAATGAAAACACCACTTTACTAATGGCGCTGGCAAAACTAATGTGTTAACTGTACGGAGTTGTAACTCGGACTGAGGAAGTGGAACTGGATTAACAATCAGATTTAGCATCAGCTGATAGACACAACGTTGCCAGATCTCCCGCAGTGTTGCCAATGTCATTAGTTTTCTAACACACCGCGTATAAGGAACAGTTCTGATACACAGATTCAAACCAATCTTCCTTTTAGGCAAAAGTTTAAAATTTGGCCGAGTTCGTTTATTTTAGAATCAGTTGGTCTAAATCTGGCAGCTTAGATTACAAAATCTCTTCATGATAAAAGGAAGATGGAAAAGTTTGAATATTCTTAAGCAACTTTTTAATGGATGTTGTGGTTGTAAACTAAAACCGATAATAGATTTACGAAGTCTTAATGTTAAAAATAAAAAATAGTTTCAAAAATATTATGGCTTTTGATTGAATAATTTTAGTATTTTTAAATTATAATTTTTTTTTAATCACTTGACTATGTGTTATTATTTTATAATAATTTAAAAATTGAAAATAGTTCTAGCTCGCCCAGAAAAATTTATTTTCCTTTGCATGCTAAGAATATGCTACTTAAATTATGTAATTCATTGAAGACATCATACCAAGTAAAGAGCCCCTGTTATGTATGCAAGAGTTTTTTTAATGATACCTTTAAATTTACTTATCCCTTTTATTTCTTCTACAATTCAGCTCTTTATTAACTTTTTATATTTTATTTTGAAGCTCCAAATTGCATTGAATAACATTCATTTCCAAACATCTCTGTTTTCTTAATCAAAAAACAATTAAAAAATCAGCATTGAATGGCTTTTAATCAATTCTTTTTCTTTGTCCGCACAAATGGTGGTTTGCTATTTTTATACAAATTCTGTGCTGCCTGTAATCGAATGTGAAATCCATTTAAATGGAATTGCGTTAATGAAAGGCATCATGAAAGAAATAGTTTTGTATATTTTTCTCTCTTTGAGAGAGAAATTACTTGAATTTTTAAAAACAAATTGTTTTAACATCAAGTTGGCAGGAGAAAGAATGGTAAATTAGTGTTTTTGTGAGGGGCAAAGCGTAAATGTAATTGGATTTTTTGTATAGTTTTTACACGCACGCTTTTGAGAAGAAATATGTTACTGAATTCCGAATTTTACTCCTTATTTTGCAATTACTTTGAGTGAAAAAAAATAATTGTTTTTTAGTAGAGCTCTCCTTCTGTTTGTTTCTGCTTTTTAAAAAAATTCCACAAAATTTCTATATGTCTCTACATCGAATGTCAATATTGCCACCCGTACTGTCAATTTCCTATAGAATAAATTTCCATTACGTTACAATATTGCTAATATCATCATCTCATCTCATCAATTTAATCATCATTTTGATTATTTTAACGGTGAAATAAATCTCTTTACTTAAAATTTCTAATCATTTATTTAAACGCCCACTTGACGTCCATTTATATCCTCTTTTGTGTTTAACATTCTTCTTAAAGACACAAATGTCTTATGTTTCGAAAGAAGTGTTCATCAAGTCATTTAATTTCAATTTTAAATTTAGCCGATGATGCGAAAAAAAAGAAGTACGATGCAGGTTTTGGCTTTTCTAAATGATTTAAAAGTAAAATATTTTAAAATAGTTTTTCATGATTAGAATTTTAGTTGATAAATCCTGACAGTTTAAAGATTAATTGGAAAACCTTTTAAGGCACTTCTAAATTGTGTTTGCGTTTAAAAGATTAAAGTGAAAAATTGTGGTTGTTTATAAAAAAAAAATTAATAGTGAGGACCTCAAGATAAATCTTCTTGACAATGCTGTCTTTTTCATGTTGTTTGCTAAAGCTTACTATTCGCCATAAAATATATATATTTTGTAAAGTTGATTCTTTTTTACTTGTTATTATCGTCTTTGCTTTATACAACTCTTAAATTTATTTTACATGTTTTTATATGCTCCATGAATGAAATAGTTGTTTGTACAGCTATCAGTTGCAGAGATTACTTTTTGGTTTGGCTACATTTATCCACTATTCCTTCATTTCCTTATGAAAACAATTTTAATCTCAAATTTAAGAGTGAAGTAAATGCATCAGTAGTTTGTAGCTCCAATCGGCTACTTCTGCCATCAAAATTTTATAGATGTGCTCGAAGTAATATTTTTTTTTCCAAAAAAAAATTCACTTTTCTTAACTTTTTCGCAGAATCAGTCCACTATTTTTCAAGCACTTACTGTCGAGAATTAAATGCCGATTTAGAAAAAGTGGTCGTCATCTTACCAGCCAACCAAACTTTTATTATAACTTGAGATAGACTTAATTTACAATGCAAATTCATTTGAGCATTGAACCTTATTTTACTTCTGGCTTAAAGATAATCGCCGTCCACCGGATATTTTTTTTTCAGTTTATGCACCTCAACTTTTCTTGCAGCAATTCTGAATTTTGTAGGTAAGAAAACAAAAAATAAAATAATTCTGCACTCCTTTCTCTGCTACAAAATTCAGAATTGTTGAAAAATGAATCGACGTGAGTAAACTCGATAATTATTCATGGAAAAAAAAAAATAAAACGGGCAGATAAAAGTTTGATATTTCCTGTGGAGGCGGCAATTTTTTAATTCATGTGCCTATTCAGTGGTATAATCAAATGTCGCTCCATAAATGTGATGATCACCCTTTAACTCATTATTATTTGTACATGACTGTCTCAACCAACTGAGTGTTATATATTTCCACTAAAGTTCGAACGACTTCCACGACAATAGGTTTTGCCTTTTGCAATCTCGGGGGTTCTTTAGCAAAAATCAGCACGTCAATTTTTATTTTAATTATCTGCAGTACTCCTCCTGGTCTCAATTGTATTCATGATTTTTTTACATCATTTTTTACATGAAATTCAAAGCTATAATTTCTGTTTTCAAGTCAAACTGAGTTGAAACGTGTTTACATCTTTTCAAATAGAATCACTACGATTGCGAAACATTACTTTTATTTTTTATTTAGTTCTCAGACTCACACTTTTTAATGGTAGAGGTTTAAACTTATACTTAGTTCAGACACAATCCAATATTTAAAACGGACAAAAACAAAAATGAATATTCAGCCCAATTATAAACAAAAATTCCGTGGGAGTTTTTTCACTGTTCTCTTTACTCTTATTATAGACTTTTTCTCCTTTTGATTGATTGCGGAAAGTGAAAAAAATTAGGGGGAATTATATGTAAATAAACAAAATAACTCCCTTCAAATTACGATGTTGCTACTTTTTTCTTATTTTGTTTCCACGGAATACATAACTGCAAGAATCTTTTCTCGAGAAAACTTTTTTCCGTGTTAAAGAAATTCCGTGAGAATGTTCATGATTGGGCTGATTATTCTTAAACTATGTTTAATTTTTATGAGGCATTACCTTCAAAGGTCGAAAATTATAAAAAAAGTTAATAAAATAATTAGTTACTTAAACTCAAATGTGAGTTAAGATTTTTAAGCTCTAGGACCCATAGTTAATGAGATATTTAAATTTAAAATTTTTTTTATAAAAATTAATTTTTTTGTACAAAATTAAATTTTTTTACATATTTTCTTTTTTATTGTATAAACCTATCTTTATATATTTTATAAGCGATCACATATTTGCTTATTCAAGCTTAAGGATCCATAGTTAACATGAAAATTCAGTTTAAAAGTTTTCAGTATAAAAATTCCTTTTTTGTAGTCAAAATGTAATTTTAAAAAATTTTTTTAATATATTAATTTCTGTTATAAAATTTTTAATATAAATTATTATTTTTTAGTTAGGACCAGCACTCAGGGGATGACTCCTACTTATGCAATGCACTGTGCCAGAACTAGGAAATTAGGTTGTGGGAAGGGGGATAGAAGGAGTAGTGCTTGTGAACATTTGATTTTAATCTCTGCACATTGAAAGTGGCAGAAAAGACTTCTGTAGGGAGTTTATTCCATATACGAACTGTTCGACTAAAAAACGAATTTTCTCTGTAATGTTTTGTGCAATTCACTGGCCAATCGACCACAAAGAAATGCGCTTTTAATGCAGAGTGTGTTGCTCGTATTAAATCACGGTTTTCAGGAACGAGTTCTCTAATTCATAAGTGCACATTCCGTTGTAGTAACGATACAGTGCGTCGATGCTCCAGTGAGTCAATAAAGCCGGATATTCTAATGTCACCGATGAGCTTCCTCGCTCTCTCCTGTACGCGATCGAGTAACTCCAAAATAGACTTTGAAGCTCGGTCCATACATGAGAGTTGTATTGCATTTTTGTTCTGATAAGGTGACTTAGATAGTAAGGAGATCAGATGGAGTGAAGTATTTCTTACACCGTTTCAGAAAACCAAGGCACTTGAATGCTTCTTTTGCAACATGAAAAGTGTGCTTATTAAAACGCATTGAATTTTCATGCCAAGAACATCGAGAGCTTCTGATTCTTTAATATATACATATGTCACCCGTAATAACAGATGAGGTAGCATGTTCAGCAATACGCCTGTGCGAAAGCACACAGCACTGGGTTTTATTTTTTTGGGTCATATTGAATTTTATTAAATTATTTCTTTTGATTTTTTAAGTTTTTCTTCCCAATAAGGATTTAAGCCATGGTTGTTATAAAAAAATTAAAATTTACTTTTTAAGGCTTAGGTTCATTTTTTACTTTTTTTAGAAAGAAAAATTATTTACAAATGTTTGCGGACGTTTTCCAAAGAAAACAAGTACGATATAACCTTTATTTCTTTGTTTAAAATTTTTTTATTTGTTGAAAATTTAAAAGTCCGCCTCTAATGAATCAAATGATGGCACAATAAACAAGAAAAGCATTTCTTCTATGGGGGTTACCCTTTAAGTTTTTATTTTTTACTTTCGATTATAGCGGGCATACAGTCTGTGTATTTATAAAAGGTCTTCTTATTGCAATTCATAATATAAAAATATGTTTATGCAAAAAAGTCTTGTTTTGTATGGGGCCACTCTTTAATTTAAATTTTATTTTTTTTACTTAAGTATAAATTTCAAGGCGCCCTTGTGTAACATAAAGTCATTATGAGGACCCCCTTAAATTTTTAATTTTTAAATTTTATTTTATTATATTTTCACACCGGCAGTTATAGTGCACTTTTGTTAAAATTTGAAATGTGTAGCAATAAGAGGCCTATGACAGATGGACAGTCGGATGGACGGAAATTTCAGAGATACTCAGATTTATTTAATTTGTGTTAAGTAAAGAGTCGTTTGGTCATAAAATTTTATGTTATTGTATATTCCCTAAACCACTGCGGGAACTCTTTTTAAATAATCAACTTGTTAAGGGAAACAATAAATTTAAATTAAATTTCTTTAAAGAAATAAATTTCTTAAACTTGTGATAAATGTTTTTGTCTTACCAATTTACAGACTAAATTTAATCCTTACAATAATTGCTTTCATTATTAGCTGATTATATTCCTCTATTTTAAGACTTGATTAAATAATTAATTTAATACTTAATTAAAATTCCCTTTAAAATTTATTTTTAAGACTTCAACTTAAAACCTTTGAAAAATTTTATATCGTTTGATATGGATTTTTTTTTCGTTAAGGCTTAACTTTGCACAATACATTTATACATATATACAAACATGTATATGTGCATTCATACACACATGTGTACATATCTTTCCAATAACAAAGAACAATACAATAAAATTATGCAGTATTCACAGCAGTCAGAATGCAAACAAGTACAAAGGAACGATGCATTGTATGACAACAGAACAAAAAAAGGGAATAAAACAAAAATACATATAATATACGATGGTACTAAAAATAATTTTTACTGTAACTTAAAATAATTTGAAAGATTTATTTAATCTTATCGTTCAAGATCTATGCAACGTTTTTTTTATAATTTTTTTATCACTTAAATTGCCAAATTTACTATTGTCCATATTTTTATTTTTTTTTTAAAGATGAAAAGAATTAAATTAAAGGCATTATTTTCACTTCGTTTAGTATTTGATATCTGCAAATGTACAATTGCAGGAAAATTATGAAGCAATTCAGAAATTGCTTTGAAAGTCATTACCAAATATAAAAATAATTTTCCTTTTTTTATAAAAACGAAATATGTAAAAAAAAACATCAACTTAAGTCTGACTAAAACTCATGAATTGAAAATGACTGAGCTTTCCGATTGCCTTATTTCTATGAAAATAATCGCCTTTCTAGTTGCGATTTTTCTACTATCTCTGCATACTTCTATAAAATGACCATTAAGAGCATTTTTTGTCACAGTTTGTTGAACGTAAAATTCATTCGATAGACTGTTACTCGCAGAGTGAAGATAGATCTATTCAAAGTTTTTAAATATAAATAGCAACTCTCGTATAGTATACTTGCAGGCTTTCACCAAATACCATTTTATACAATACAGGCATGTGTGCACAAAATTGGTTTGAATATTTGCAAAAGTATGCGTTTGTGTAAACTAAATTTCAATCATCGCCATACAGCCATCATACACATATGAACAGGTAAAGATGCAAACATATTTGTAATTTAAACAGTTATTGCATCCCATTGAAGTGTTTGTTGTTTTAACCCATTTAGAAAAGAAATAAAGGAGAAAAATAAAATAGAGACTCTGGTCATACTAACACTTATTCAGCCATAGAAAAAAAATATTATAAATAAAGTAAAAGGCTTAAGAAGAAAGTGTTTCGAAATGAAATAACCAAATAAAAGGTTGGACATGGAAATTTACTTTTTTATACTTTAAAGTTGAGGACTGACCTTAAGTGAACTTTTGAAAATTTTCTAGAAGTTTTGTTTATGAAATTACATTTTTTCTTTAATAAGTTAAATTTAAATATAACTAAGAAATTTATTTAAATTATTTATTATAATTAAAATCTTAGAATATTTTTTTATTGATAAAATTTCCGAACTAAATTTTGAAACAAAATTTCGTTACATAAAAAACAAGATTTTTAAAGTTTTTTGCTTGTGACTTCAAAAAAGTGTTCTTTATTTTTTTAATTTTTTTTTCTCTTTTGGCTGATCTCATTAATCATTTTCCAAATAATCGGATTCTTCCCATGTTCTTTTAAATTTAACATGCGTTCTTTTTTAGGTTATGTAATTTATTATGAATTGAGGTTGTTGTGAAGTAGATTCCAGTTTAAATACATAAATAATAAAAAATTGTACAAAATCGTATAAAACATGTTAAACTTGTGAGCTGAATAAATAAAAATGGTCTATCATATCATTTATACTCACTCATCCCCTTTCTAGAGACCAAGTTAAAAAATTTATAAAAAAAAGAAATGCATGATAAAAAAAAAGAAGAAGATTTTAAAATATAAAGGATACAGGACCTGGATGTTAACAAGTTTTTTAACATATTTATGTCACACAACCTATATGTATATGTGTCTGTTTGTATGTGTATGTAAGTGTGTACAAATAAAGTATTTATATGTTGATGTATGCATATGGAACATGTTGACAATATAAAACTGTTTTTCATGCATAAAATGTTTTATTTTATTTTCATCTTTTTTTAATTTCTTTTTTTTAGTTATTTTTGCCTTTAACACAAAGTGACTGACTTGAAAGGTTTAAGTTTCTGTTACTATTCCTTAGAAATGTCTATTTGACTTTTTATTTTTATTCCTTTGCTTTTCTTACTGTCTGCGCGTTATTCAAGAAAAATAGGTCTGTATACACAGAAAGTGAAAGCTTTTAATTATGTGTCCAAAATGAAAATATAAAACGTGTTTAAATAAAATTTTTTTTATGCCAGAAAAAAAGGAGATAAATCTAGTTCTAAGAATAAAAAAAAGCGTTTAAGGTTTTGTATAGATTTAATAGAAAAACTTTAAATTTTAGGTGTAAGAAGTTTTTCATTTAAAGAGTTTAAAAAGAATTACTGGCACGAGGAGGGATTTTTTAAAAATAAAAAAGGAACTACTTTTTTGTTGTTGTATTTTTTAACGTTCTTAATTCAGCATTTATTTGGCCAAAATTAATTTCGTTTGCCAGGAATTAAGAAAAATACGTTCATTTTAATTTCTTCATTTATAAAATTATTTTGGTATTTGAATTATAATATCACAGAAAAAAGTTTCTGCTTCCCCTTAAAATTTTATTGAATTCTAGATTAAAATAAGATGATGCATATAATTAATTCAAATATAATATATAACTTAAAAACTAACATTTTCTAATTAAATAAGTAATTGAAGCAACTATGAATTTTATAAAAAAGAAATATGAATGAATTTTTTGATTAAATAAATAATTCAATCAATTAAACACTCTTTTTTAATATAATTAAAATTTCAATTATTTGCCTTAATAGGTGAATCACATTTGTTATGCTGAGCCATAATATTTTATAATCACAATGCAATTTAATTGTTGGTCGAAAAAGCTGGTATCTATACGTACTTCGCTGGGTGCTTAAGCTAGTTCTTTAGGCAACCTTTGTCCAAATTTTTACAATAGCTAAGGTACATGGACTTTATTAAGAATATATGAATTATTTTTTGTTAAAAAAATAAATACCTCCTGATCATCGACTGTCAAGTAAAATCAACTGCATCATTAGTCTGTGTTTGACAGCCCTGGAAATTAAATAACTTATTTATTTTATTGAGCTTTGTTTCTTTTAATGAAAATAAAGATTTTTAATGAATTAAAATAAACTTTATTAGTATTATTTATATTAATTATTATTATTATTTATATTAATTTAATTTATAAAAATCTTTAGAAAAGAAAATGCAGCACTTCATTCTGCTTATGTCTATTTTTCCTTGTTTTTTTTTTTTTTTTTTTTTGGAAAACGTCTGCATATATTTTTAATTACCTTTTCTTCCTAAAGATTTTTTATAAATTAAATTAATAAATAACACTTAACCAAAAAAAAAAAAAATACTAATTCATTTAAAATATCCATCGTTCAAATCCTGACTGGGGAAAAAAAACTAAAAAATTAAAAAATAAAAACTGATATTTTTAGCTTTCAATTATAAATACTACGATGATTCTATAATTTAAATAAAATTTCATCACTGGTCTTTTTTTTGTTTTGCCGTCAAGGAATTTGTGGCTGTATAAATTTTATATGAGAAATTTGGTCTAAAAAATCTACCTCCAAAATTTATTGGTTCCGAGACGACAAACACAGGCATTTAATGCCACAAAAGAAGTATTTTGTGGCATTTCAAATATAATTCTGAAGACCCTTAGCTTTTGTTTATATTTATGGACTTAACATGTATCCTTAACCACGCGAAGCAGTGCCAGTTCTAATGGCCACCAAGTTTATTATTTTTGGAATACACACAAGATCATTTACATCAAGGCATGTCTAACAAATGCGTTTTTTCCTGCGGCCTATACATGATTCCTTTTTATAATTTCACAAGTGTCAAATTTGCATCTTCTTGCATTTCAATTGTATAATTGAAGCCTATATATTCATCTACTATAAATTCGTTTTAGAAATTGTGAAACTGCCATCGCTGAATATTTTTTGGAACTTTAAGAATTATAGAAAGAAACTGACCTAAAATAAATAGCATTTAGTGAAGGCTAAAATATGTTTGAGAATATAAACTCAAAGTTTTACTTCTAATTTTGCCACACTTCATTAAATTTATCTTACCCCCTTTTGACAATTTTATGCTTCGAAAACTGAACTGATATATTTGGGGAAAATAATGAGACACTCAAAGGCCTATTTTCGAAAACTTTATGATATAAATAACAAATTCCTAGGGAATAAAGATCTTGAAAATTTAAAGACTTTTTAAAGCGACCTTAAGTTCTCCTCAATTTGTCCTGAAGGAGGACTAAAAGGTTGCAGCAAATTTTAAAAGAAATAAAATTTTTTACTCAGCACAGAAGAATGTCGTTTCAATTATTTAAGATTTTATTTTTTTTTCAGAGACATTTTTTATTTAATTTTTAATTGATTTGATTATTTATTTAATTATAAATTATTCTTTTAATTTTTAATTAAAAATATATTTGATTCAATTACTTAGTTATAAAATTTTAATTAAATGTAAAATTAGGCCATTAAAAATTTAACTAAAATCCAATTTAAAAAACTATTAAACTATGTACAGCTTAATTTTAAAAAACCAAGAAAATTCTATTCAATATATTGCAATATAACCCTGTTGCATTATCAAGTGTTGATATCTGCCATCTTGGTAAATAAACTTTTTCATAAAAATCATAAAAATATTTTAAAACCAACAACTTTGTTATAGTGGGAACTGGTACAAACTTTGTCGTAAAATTGTAAAATTACAAAAAAAAGATTAAACTTCTCCATATTAAAAACTCTTAATCTTCTTAATGGATTTCAGTATTTATACAAAATATAAAAAATATTCATCGGCTTTAGCATTTAAAATAATATTAACGAAAACTTATGAGTACAATTTTCAATTCATCTCTTTAAACAATAATTTAAGCCTATTGCATAAATTTTATTCATTTCACAGCATATTTTTTTGGTTATTTAAAATAGTAACTGCAGTCACATGACAAACAGTTTTTTTTATTTTTTCAATTGAAATAAATTTTATACAAAATGAGAAAAAAAAAATAATAATAAAATAACATTTATTTGCATTCACTTTGTATTTAAAAGGGATTATCTACTTTACATTCAATATTTTCTTGTTGTTGTTATTGTGATTTTATTACTGTGTTTATTTTTCATATAAATGTGAATATAATATTACATTTGTACTACAAATCATGTTTAATTTGTAACAACTTGTAAAATCTTTTATAAATAAACCACAAGTACACACACACTTTACTTTTCAACGGATTATATGTGTTTTTTTTTTAATTTATTAAAATAATTTGATGCTTTAATATTTGCGTATTTTTTTTTTTTTTTCTACTTACCACATCAATTATTTGCATTAAAGTTAAACCAAAACTTAATTGTAATGGATCCGATTCATTTAAAACCGGACGTTCTAATGTATTGTATGTATCTAATAGATCATGTAACAGTCTCTTTTCATTGTAGCCTGCTAAACAAACTGCAAAGAGAAAAAAAGAAATCAGAAAACATTAGTTCAAAATAAGACAAATAATTCGATTTTGTTTTATAAATTTAAGTTTTTAAGACCAAGTAAAAATGATGCAGAATGCATAATTTAGACCAATTAAAATCCGTCCAAAACCAAACAAAGTTCTCTCCGAAGTTGACTAAGACGAGGTCTAGTAATAGTGTTTTACATCACTCCCAGAAAATGTAATGCGGGTTAGTTCTTAAACATATTTCTTTCACAGAGAGTATTATCCATCATAAAAACTTCTTTGCACGTTTTTAAAGTCTTATTTAAATTAAGATTGAAAATTGATTAAATTTTTAATTAATTCAATTATTTTTTTAATTAAAAAATTTTCTTTGTCTTTTTAATTAAATATGTATTTGAATCAATCCTTTATTTTATAAACTTAATTAAATTTTTATTTGATTTAAAATTGAAAAAGTTTCTATTTGTTGATTTATAGATTTCGAAATGCACCAAATGCAAATTATTTATTTGTATGGAAAATTTGTGTTTGATGTTTTAATTAAATATGCAATCCATTCAATGACTTTTTTAAATAAAAGAAATATTCATTGTTTTTAAAAAAATTAATAATTGAACCAATTAAAAATTAAACTAAATTTTAATTAAGCTTTGAATCACATTTTTAATGGCTAAAAAAAATTTTTAGTGTATTCTAGTGCAATGGTAGTGTAGTCATAGTCGGAGTCGAAGTCTAGTTATAGTGTTATTCTATTGATGGCTTTGCTAAAATCTAACCTTAGCCTACTTATAGCCAAGTCATAGACTTTTTATGTTCCGGTAATGGCTTAGTTTTATTTTAACCCATATCTACTCACACTATTATCTTGTTCTATTTATAGTGCAGTCATAACAGGTGTTCTATTCATAGTCGTAGCCCTTTTTACTAAATAATCTAATTGTAAATCAATTAAAACTTTACTTTTTCGGCTTTGGTTCATTTTTAATTTAACTTTTATTAAGAAAAATGATTTTTCAAATGTACGCGGACGTTTTCCAAAGAAAACAAGAAAAGTTAGACGCTGGAAGAATGTAATGCTGCATTGCGTATACTGTAAATATCACCATTTAACCAACGGCAAAATTCACACACATTCTTGTTTTCTTTTTCTTAATAAAAGTTAAATTAAAAATGAAACAAAGCCAAAAAAGTAAAATTTTAATTGATTTATGAAGATGACTGGTTCAACCCCTGGCTGGGACTAAAATTAAAAAATAAATCTAATTGTAGTTCAGTAATAGACTTTTCAAAGTATAGAGACACTCTCGTTAACACCACCTAACTATCTGTACAAAATTTCTTCGTTGTATTGTCAGAGTATCGTCATTGCTCACCATTTAATCGTAGTTTACTTACACTCTAATCATATTCTAGTCATAGTCTTGTTATATCCGTTATCTTAGTCTAAACATAGTAATTCTATTGTCATAGTCTATTTAAAATCCAGCCATTGCCTTTGCTTCTTTCTGTAACTTAAGTAATAAATTTCTCACATGAAAATATTACAGCAATATGGTTTTATACAGGGTGAGCTAGGGTTATCATGTATTTTAAAAAAAGTTTTACTTTATCAAACAAGATAAATATTAAAATTTATGTACAAAATTTCTCATAAAATTTTTTATTTTTTCCCAACCAGGATTTGAACCGTGAATTTTATAAATGAGTGAAAATTTTACATGTCTTGTACATTTATCAACTATCGGTTTATCACGTAGGAAATTTTTATTTTAAGTCATTGTTACTTTTCTTGTTTTCTATAGAAAATGTCCGCATATATTTTTCTTACTAAAAATATTTAAAAAATAAATTAAAAAATGAATCTTAAGACGAGGAAGTAAAATTTTCTTTCATTTATAAAATTCACGGTTCAAATCCTGATTGGAAAAAGATAAAAAATTAAAAAATAAGACACAGCATAAGACACAGCGCTTAAACATTAAAAAAATGCATTCGTTATCGATCGTTTGATACAATAGCAAAATCAAATGCACAAGACAAGTTGCAAAGAAAACAGTAAACAAATACTTTAGTTTGTGTGTCGACTTTGTCTCCTCGTATTTTTATTCACAAAAAGGGTTGATTAAATACATGATGTTTACAATGTACACAACTTAAGGTAGATACATGCGAAGAATACTGATGAAGGATGTAGCGATCTATAAAATGCAGCATTTCATTCTGCTAGTGTCTAATGTTTCTTGTTTTCTTTGGAAAACGTTCGCATTCATATTCAAATAATTTTTTTTAATGTTTAGAAATTAAAGAAATGAACCGTAAGCGGAAAAAGTAAAACTTTCAATTATTTATATCTGACTTATTTTACAAAAACTAGATATTGGCTATAGTCATAGTCGAGTTATACTGTAGCCATAGTCAACGCTTTTTCATATTCATAGTCCTGTTGTTAATTCTTTACGAGGGCTGCTATATATATATTTCTGGCCTGGCAACACTTAGTGCTGCCAAGTGCAATATGACATATCCATTGGAAAGTTTGTCATTTTTAAGCATCGTTCTCAAACCGTTTTGACGTACGACCATTATTTGTGTTGTTTACAGTGACTTGAAAAAATTAATATAGAAAAAAATGGAATTAACTCGTGAACATTTAAGTGCCATCATTTTTCACAACTTTCGACGTGGATTATCACGACAAGAGTGCATTGATGAACTTAAATCTGTGTATGGCGATGAAGCACCATCCTATAGTATTGTGAGAAATTGGTATAATGAATTTAATCGTGGCCGAAGCTCGCTCAAAGACGAATTCCGTGAAGGTCGTCCAAAAACGACTGTTGTGCCAGAGAACATTAATGCCGTGCGTGAACTCATAATGCAAGATCGACATGCGACATACCGAGAGATAGAGACATCCTTGGACATTTTTTCCACTAGCATACATTCGATACTGCATGAATACCTGGCCGTAAAAAAGGTTTGTTCTCGTTGGATCCCGCACAATTTGAAAGTTGCTCAAAAAAAGGCTCGTGTCGATTGGTGCAAAGAAATGTTGCAAAAATACGATTGCGGTGCTTCAAAAGACGTTTATAAGATCGTTACAGGTGACGAATCATGGATCTATGCGTATGAGCCCGAAACGAAACAACAATCGACCGTGTGGGTCTTCAAAGACGAGCAAAGTCCAACGAAAGTTGTTCGTGGAAAAAGCACTTCGAAGCAAATGGTCGCCTGTTTCTTCGCAAAACTGGTCATGTGGCGACTGTTCCGCTTGAGCAACGTAGGACGGTCACTTCTGAGTGGTACGCTACAATTTGTTTGCCTGAAGTCATCGGAGAAATTCGAAAAACCAACAAGAGAAGACGAATCATTGTTCACCATGACAATGCGAGCTCTCACACATCGGCTCAAACCAGAGCGTTTTTGACCGGCCAAAACGTCGAATTAATGGGTCATCCGCCGTACAGCCCTGATTTGGTACCTAATGACTTCTTCTTGTTTCCTCACATTAAGAAAAAAATGCGTGGTCAACGATTTTCGTCGCCAGAAGAAGCTGTTGAAGTGTTCAAAAACCATGTTTTAGAGGTGTCTCAATCGGAGTGGAAAAAGTGCTTCGACAACTGGTTTGAGAGTATGCAAAACTGTATAAATCATGCTGGAGAATACTTTGAAAAACAATAAAACCATTTTTGATTATAAATATTCGCATTTTCACTATTAGGCCTGAAATATATAGGGTAGATATATCGTCAGCATCTAGCCTTCATCTAAACATTAAACACTCACATATATCCAGATTTTTTTTAATAATTTATTATTTGTTTAAATTTAATAAAGTGTTCAATTGACTCATTCCAATATATAACTGAGTCAATTAAAAACTTAATCAGATACTAAAGGAATAAAATATAAATAGATGCCAGGTCCTTTTTTTTGAAAGATTGTTACTTTTTCAATATCTTGTCAATGTTTAGTCTAATTGATGTCACAGTTAACTAATATTTTTGTTATAGCGTAGTTGTAGTTTATTTTTATTATTGATAGCGGCTAGACTTCTCATTGTATAGCCTAGAACCAGCCATAGCCTAGTAATGTGATCTACACAGTCTAGCTATATGTCTGGTTATGATTTCCCTTGTCTTGCTTTTGTAGCATTTTGTTTCAACAGTGTGATCATATTTGTCACATTTGTATGACTATATGAAATAGCCGAGCTATAATCAGGATTCTATGTTTAAAGTTTAATATATAAATACTTATTTACACTTTTAATATGTCTGACATCCTAGATTCGTTCTTTTAAAACTAGCAGTTATCGCTGGGTCTATGCAATCTTGGCATCACTAAAATATATTTGAACAAAATTAAACAGCAGCTGCATATGATTATTGTATTTGGAATTTAAAATGTATTTATTGTTAAATATTACTATGAACATTTTCTCTAAATTAATATTTGTGTGTGTGTGTGTGTGTGTGTGCGTTAATTTATGTATTAAAGAGTTTGTGTTTGTTCGTATGTGCTAAAAGGCATGTGTTTAAGTATATTTAATGATAACATGTTATAAATCGTTGATTAAATTATATTGATTTGTACAAACAAAATGAGTAAATGAACATTTTTTATTCATTATTATTATTGTTCTGGCACTGTATGGACTGTTCTGATATTACGGAATTTATAATGTACAATCGTTAATAAAAGCTTGGAAATTAAAAGAGCTGGAAATGCAAATATACATATAAATAGCAATAATAATATTTCAATTGTAATCTTTCGTAATGAATAATTTACAAACTGTAGCCCCAGCCAATATGCGATAAATTTAAAATATGTTTGTACAGTAAAAATAAAAAAAACAATATATGAATATACGGGAAGCGTTTTAAGGAAATTGTACGGAAAATTGATAAAAGTTATTTAATAAAAAAAATTCTAAAAGGTGATGGCTAAAAGGTAATTGTTAAAAAAAATTTCATTAAATAATTGTTAACAATTTATAAATAAGTAGAAAATTATTGATTGCAAAGTTACATATTTAAGGACACTTAACACACTTTAGTATTGAAAGTTATACATATTAAATTAATTATTTATTTTAAATCACAAAGACTTTTAGAAAAATTTTAAAGTTTTTTTTTTTAGTATAAAACTGCCAGTAAAGGAAATAGACAATAACTTACCAAAAATTTTATTTTATCCATTTAAACTAATTAAACATAATCTTAACCTGTTCTACTAAATGCAAATAAAATTAAAAATATTAAAGTTAAAATATAACTGTAAGAATAAGCCTTATCTTTCTCGGACTACAAAAACACTGAATATATTATGACTAGAATGGAGCTATTATGGATGTCTAGACAACATCTTTTCTACAACTGCACACTGACTAGGCTGCAACTAGACTATGAAAAGAGTTGAGTGGAAAGAGTTTAGTAGAAAGAGTTTGTTAAACTATAAAAAATGTGACTAAAATCTCACAAGACAATGACTGGACAAAGACCAAATTGGTGGACTGTAAACAAAATAGACCATGACTTAATGCTGACTACACTGTGGTGAGAGAATGCGTAGCTTTTGTCTGAGTTATCTCTAATCCATTTTTAGTTAAGACAAATGGACTCGGAAAAGACTAACGTATGACAAGACTATATTGAATTTATGAAAAGATATTTACGAATCTGTAACTTAACTATGACTTCAACCAGATTATCACCAAACAATAAATATATAAAGTTTCTTGGTAATTACTAGAGTATGACTAGACTAGACTTTGACTGGGCTATGAGTAAACTATGACTACAGTATAACTAGTCTATGGTTACGCTATAACCATACAATCGTGATACAAATTCAAATCAGTAGCTGCAATAATGGCCTGATCAGAGGGTGGTCTTTCTACTGAGTGAAATACAAAGCATCGCCTAGCACCTTCTAGTGGTCTAGATAACAGGGTTGCAAATCTAAGAATATGGTTGTCAGGAAAGTGAACTACTGCTTGCTTGAGGGTCCGACACTATCCAATTCCGTCTATTGAAAGTGCAACAGCATGCGTGGTCGGCAGCTCAACTTTCCTGCAGACATCTACCTCGGCAAACAGCCACTACGTATAGCCCGTAGGGACCTCATCAATAACCGACTACAGAGATAGTTCCAGTATAACTAAGGACACTGGTCAGTCTTTTGATAAGTACCCAATTTGCCTATCTAGATTTAGTGCCTGTACACCAGGGGACTCCCCCCGGGGGTAGTACAAGAAGTCTCCCTGATTCAAACCTAGGCAAAAACATTGTACACTCGGTGTTTAGGGGGAACCAGGCCCCCGGTGTGCAGGCACTAAATCTGGATAGACAAGTCAGATGCTTGTCGAAGGGCTGACCAGTGCCCTTTAAGAGACTGGCACCATGGGAACAGGTGGCTCAAACAGAGAGACGCCCTTCTCTGTAGCCGTTTATTGCTAATGTCCCTTCGGGGAACACGTGGTGGCTGTCGGTTAAATTTTACTGTCCGCAGTAAAGGTGCGAATGTGCTGTTGCCTATTCAAGAGAGGAGTTGTAAAGTCTCCAACACTCAAGCAAGGGGAAGCGCTTGGTCCTGCAAGCAATGTTTTTGAAATTGAAACTCTGTCGGCTGAGGCCAGGCAGATGGCGCTAGTTGACGCTTTGTATTTTACTCAGCGGTAAGACCACCGCCAGGTTAGGGCCTCATGGCCAGGTACTGATGTTAACCTTAATTACATCACACCGGGGGACTAATTTCCTCCATACCCAAAAAGCACTTGGCCTGAACATAGGTTAGAACAGCCACAATGAGACAATGAGTTTTTTTTAAGAACACGATTGTATGACGGCCATTTTATGACCAGTCTTCGAATAGACTGTCGCTAGGTTTTTGGTGGAT
Organism: Cistogaster globosa; assembly: GCA_937654795.1. NCBI lineage: Eukaryota > Metazoa > Arthropoda > Insecta > Diptera > Tachinidae > Cistogaster > Cistogaster globosa. The sequence continues at coordinate 8,780,557 of OW569404.1, forward strand.
CATGACTGGATTTTGTATGCAGGCATTTGCTAGAGTATGACTATGCTAAGATTAGACTATGACTTTGCTATAAATTTGCATTTAACAGTCTCTGACTAGAATGCACTATGACTCCGACTATGAATGTATTATGATTAGATTGATATTCGAAAATCTTATGACTTCGACAGCATTGTGGCTTGAATATGAATGTACTATGACTAGGTTTTAATTGGACTGTGACCAGACTTTGATTAGACCATGACTGCACTATGACTAGGCTATACCTATGCTATGTAAAAACTATAAGTATGTTTTACAACTAAATGAGAATCTTGAATACGTTTATATTTATGATGAACATTCTGTGACAGGTACGCACTAGACTATAACTAATCTAGACAACTTCTAAGTGATGACAAGATTATGACTTCGATGAGACTATGACTTTAGCTACACTAAAATTATACTATAGCTAACCAATGACAAGAGTATGAATACGTACGCGTAAATTATGACTAAAATATGCCTGGACTATGGAAATAATAGGGGCAGTCTGGACTTCATTAGAACTATTACTCATATATGTCAAGATAACTTTGGCTTTGTCTTCAATTTATGTTAGATATTACTCTATGATCAGACTATTACTAGACTGTCATTCGGACTGTACTATGAATAGAATATGGTCACAATATAAGAAGACTAAAGCTTGACGAACACAGATTTAAACACAGAAAATGCTCCTTTATCTTTCCATTTAATTAAGTGAGCCATTAAACCATAAAGTTTTATCAACTATTTTTTTTTGTAATCGCAACAGAAGAAGTAATTTTAGTTTAAAAGCACAAATCGTTTATACGCTTATAGTTATTTATAACAAACTGTTTGTACTAAGAGAAATTAAAGGATTTCAGTGCTTTATTGCGTTGCTTGGCAAAGACACTTTTTTTAAACGAAAAAATAATAACTTTGTTTTAGCAATACTTTTTGCTTATATTTTTACAATTCCAATTATTTTAGCCGTTTTTCGTTACGCCATGCTGCATAGCAAAAAGTTTAGTCAGATGTATAGTTTTATTTTTTTTGCTGGTTCACTAAACTCTTGTGCGCTTAAGTGTTATTTAATTTTTTTATCAAGAGTTTTTGTCTCAAACGATATGAAAAGGCCGTATAAAAAGCGACTGTGTGTAATAGCTTTAATTTTAATGGCTTAAATTTACCTGCAACACATTTTAGTTAATTTTTAAAAATTAGTTTGTGTTAAAGTTTATAAATATTATTTTATTAGTTAAATATTTAAGTGAGTCTGAAAATTATAAATTTTTTTTTATTATCTTGCATAATTACTAGGGTATTCAAGTAACTGTAAGATCGTTAGCTAACAATTTCATCTTTCAAAAAAATATATACGAAAAATAAATTTTTTCTTTAGTCATATATCTTACAACAACTGCTTTCAGTCTTTACTAACTATTAACTCGATTAATCGATTAGCTTAGAAGTTCGATTTACTGAACACCCTTATAACTACCTAAGCTAATTTAAAAACAAACAACAAAAACCACAGTACATTTTTAACCCCAATTAGCATCTCTTACACTTGAAATTTGTCTCTAAAAGAAACAAAAATGTGCACTTATTTAAATAAACAACAATAAAAAATTAATAAAGAAAAGTGTATATAAAACAATAGAAACATTTAGACACTTTATTTAAAAGTGTTTCCATGTGAAGTACATATGTATATAGAGGAGATGGAATATAAAATAACAAAAGCTGAACAAACACTTTAACCACTTATTGTCATTTTTACCACTAACACACTCATCATCTAGGATGTCACCACTTAAGCTTTAAGAAGAGCAAAAAAGTGAAAAAAAGCAAGAGCTTAAAGATAAATAAATAGCGAAAGAAAATAAATACACTTTAAGAGATACAGACGTTTCTATTCAAAATAAAAAATAAAAATAAAAAATTATGAAATACTACAGATGCAAATCTTGAGGAAACAAGAAGAAAAAACAAATAGACAATTGCATTTTATGGTTTTGATGCACTACAGAGACATTTTGTATGAGAGCGACCTTTACGTAAGAAAAAAATTTAATAAAGAATTAATTTAAAAAGCGTTATACTTATTAATAGATGGCTATTTAGAAAGGAAAGATTAAAAATGGATTATTGGCGTTTTAAATTATTGAAAAAAAAAATTATACTCTCTACTAAAAAATTAACTTTTGATTAAAAATATACCAAAAATTTTCTTTTTATCCTGATAAAAATTCTATTTTTCGTTGGAAATTAAACTTTTGAGGAAGAAGTGATTATTTATGAATAAAGCGATTTTTAGATAATTTATTTAATTTAAATGAATCAAAATTTACTTTTTCGTATAAAGGTTTGTTTTTTAATTTAATTTGTAAAAATTATTTTAAAAGAAAAGGCGAGTTACTGAGAGTACAACGAAGAAATGCTTTGAGTTTTGTGTGAACTTCTTCTAACCAAATTAATATTGATTAGTTGGTTAAATAGATGATGTTTGCAATTTACTTAACCTAAGGTAGATGGATGAGAAGAATGCTGATGAAGTATGAAGCGATCTAGAAAATGCTACATTTCTTGTTTTTAATGAAAAACGTCCGCATACATTTGATAATAAATATTTAATCAAATAAATAATTAATATAAATTAATTAATAAAAAATTAACCTTAACCCTAAAAGTAAATTTTAATTCATTAAAATCATAATAAAAAATTTTATACTAAATAAATGTTAATTTTGGTTCACCTATTTTTTTTTTTTTTTTTTTTTTTTTTTTTTTTTTGATAAAGAAATCCGATTTTGATAAACAAATTCTATGTTAAAAAAAATCAATTCATTTGTTTATGAGAATATCAATTCTTGATAAAAACATCTATTTTGAGGTGGAAATAAATTTTGAAGAATAATCTATTTTTGGAACAAGGGAAATATATTTTATTGTAAAATTAAATTTTAGGTGAAAAAATTTTTAATTTTGGTCTAGTGTTGGAAAAACTGACTTCACGTAAAAAGTAGTTTATTTTTAATGACAAATAAATGGCATTAAAAAAAATATGGTCATGTCATATAATTCTATCCTTGTGACATTAGATCTGATCAAGGCTTTTGATTGCTGTCGTCATGATTTATTATGCATCATTCGTTAAAGGTAGAAGGATACACAAAAGTGAACTGAATGGTGAAAAATTATCTGTAATAAATGTGTTTAGGGAGGTCCCTTAAGGATCAATATTGGGCCCATTATTATCCATGACCTACATGAATGATTTGTTTAGTAAATTATGTTCCTGTAAATGCTATACGTATGCTGTTAGTGTCCAATTTTTGGAGAATGATTGTGGATTAAGTTTGAGTCTTTTCGCTAGCAATTTATTTGTGAACTTTAAAAGTATTGCACATTGGGTTGAGCTCAACTTTTTGTGGATCAATTCTTTTAAGGCCAAGGCTATGTTTTTCTCTCATTCCTCAAAACAACCTTTGATCTACCTTAAGGATGACCCCATTACGTTTGAATCGTACAATAAAGTTTTTGAAATTAATCTTGACAACTGACTAGACTTTATGCATCAAGTGAATAGTATAATTTCTAGAGTATCTTTTGTGTTAAGCCGCTTAAACAATTTAGGAAGCTTCCTTTTACTTCGGGTGAAAAAACTTATTGCAATGTCATTATATCTTCCATTGTTTTTGTATAGAATTGAAGTATTTTCGGGAATGTCACCACAAAGCAATACAAAACTTCGATCATACTTCTGCTCATGTCATTGATACTTTGGGCTTAGATTTTCAAAGTTTTATTGATCAACGTATTATTATTATGCAATTTTTTAAAATTATTACAAATTGTAGACCGTCTTATATATCTCAAAGATTTTAATTTGGATATTCCTTTGGGACGAATGTCATCATATGTCTTATTCGCTCCTTTATATACATGAGTCGGTCATATGTTGTAAGAACTGCAAGGATTTGGAATATTCTTCTATTTAAATTTGACAGTTGCCCAATTTAAAAATATTGTAAAAAAGTATTTATACGAGTCGTTTATTCAGGCTGATTAATAAAAAAATCATACAGGTATAATGTTGTTCTTGAAATAGTAAGTCGCTTTTTTGTGAAGAAAAATCGTTTATAGGAAAAACAAGAAGTTAAAAAAAGTGATATTTTATTTAAAAAATTTTAAAAAGTAAATTTCTGGTTATAAAATTAACTTTTTGTTTAAAAAGTATATTTTTGAAGAAACAAGGGCCGTTTTGATGTGAAAGCGACCTTTGAAAAAATACTTCTATTCAAAAAACTTCATTAATTTTGAAAAAAAAAAAATGTTTTTTTTAATGAACAAAGAGAATTCCTTTTTTTTTATTTGCACAAGATATTATTTTACTCTTTCGATTTAGGTAATTAAAAGTGTTACATGGCGTCAAAAAAACTAGAAGTAAAATCTATATTTCACTAAAAAATTAGCGATATTTTAAAATGAGTTTAAACTACTTATGATAACCTAAACATTTATTTGTTTAACCTAGTAGAACCTGTTGTAGAGTACATACGATACGTAATATACCTATACATATTTATATGTGGCAACATGTAGCATGCACTTGAATTTATGTAAAGTTCACTAGTCGTTTTTTTTCTCTAGGAGATGTTTATAAAAATAAAAATTTTTTTATGTGTTTGTTCCATAACTCGTTATAAAATCTCAAACAGAAACGTAAAAGAAAAAATAAATTTGTTTAGCTTTTTCTCAATGGCAAAGTAAATAGAAACAAGCAAAAAAAGAATAATTAGATGTTGTTTTATAAATTGTTAGAGTGTTGTTTATTATAATTTAGTAGCGCAACAGCCACAAACTTAAATAAAAACAAACTTTACAAAAACTAGAAAAAGTTTGTACATACAAATTTACAGCATACATTAGGAAGCTTAATATGATTATAAAGACATACAAAAAAGAGTTAGAGTTATAAAAAAATATTTTTTTTCAGATAACATAATTATTTGTTAAAAAGTTTTAGTTTTCATAATGTTCAAAGCGCATGTACGGATGTGAGCTTAAAAGCAAGTGTTTAGTTATAAAAAAAATAACTATAAAGCTTTAATTAAAATAATTGTGTTAAATGGCTTAACGCTTTTTAAGTCTTAATCATATTATGAAAAAAATTATTCGGATTAGTGTTGTAAATAATCCGATAAAAAATGTAATATTTTTCAAAAAAATTTTATGCTCGACGATCAATTTTCTTTTACTATTTGTAGCATATTTTAGGGCTTGTGACTTATACAGAGTCGATACTAAAATTATGTAATTGATCTTCTGACAAACTTATAATGCAATCTTATGAAAGAGATTTATTTTAATGCTTAAAATGTGCGCAATGTGCTGGCACACAAATATACTTTTTTTTCGATACTGCACCGAATATAAAAATAAAGGTCGCTTTTGGTGGTATTGCAGTGATAATAAGCTGAATATTCGATAGTGTTACATTTTAAAAGGCTACGAATTTAATGAAACTCTTATTATTCGATGCTTAAAGGTCTATTCAGGCTATTCCAAAAAGTAGGTTGTTCATTCTTATTATCACTGGACTCTATTTTTTACAGAAAATCTTTTTGCCAATTAAAAAAAGCAACATAAAGCCCTCACTTGCTTTCTGTTTTTTCAAAATGTTAACTTTTCCACTGAAAAGTCACTTTTTTTAAAAGACAATGTTTACTTTTAAAAATTCAATTGTTTTTCAAAAAGTATTTTTTACTACCAAAAAGTATTTTTTTTTCTTAAAAAGTATTTTATTTTTGTTTGTTTTTTGTTAAAAAAATAAGTCCTTTTTCGTACAAATTTTTTTCTCACTAAAAATTCCCTTTTGTTTAAAAAAGGGGCCATACTCTTCCAAATAGTCACATTTTTCTCATAATATTCCTTTATACTAAAATAAAGATTTTTTCCCAAAAATCGTTTTTTTTACAAAGATTTACACATTTCTTCTAAAAGTTTTTTTCCAAGTAACCCAAACCCCTTATTTCTAAAAATGCCATTTTTCATCAATCAAAAAGTTTAAATTTTTTCAAAACTTCCCTTAATCTATTAAAACGTCTTTTGCCCAATCAGAAGTTATATTTTTCGTAAAAACGTCCCTTTTCACTGGAAGGTCTTAGCTCTTACCATAACTCTCCCTTTTTTACTTCTTTGCCGAAAAAGCACTTTTGTTATACTGAAGCACTGTGTTTTTAAGTAAAAATTGCTTTTTACCAAGCAATTTTTTTCAAAATTAATACTTTTCACAAGAAAATCTCTGTTACGTCCGCAATGTAACGTTTTTCTATTAAACGTTGTTTTTTTTTTAGTAATTTTTTTTTTCAAAAAAATACTGTTTTATTTACAAATTTCTTTTCCTAGTAAGAAGTATATCTTTTTCCAAAAAAGTACATATCTCACAAAAAAGTACCTTTCTTACAAAAAAGTACCTTTCGCACAAAAAGTACCTTTCTTACAAAAAGTACCTTTTGTATAAAAATGTACCATTTGTATAAAAAAGAACCTTTTGTCTAAAAAAGTACCATTTGTCTAAAAAAGTACCTTTTTATAATAAAAAAAAAAATCAAAACGCTTGATTTTCCTATGAAATATTGCTTCTCAAAAAAAATGTTTTTCAAGGAACTCAGTTTTTTCTACCAGAAAAAAAGTTTTGCTCCAAAAAATCGCCTTCTTTTCGATGTTTTAATACTTTTGTACCCAACTATTACTTTTTCTATTAAAAAGTGTATTATATCTAATAACAATTTGTCTTTTCGAAAAAAAAAAACTTTATATTAAGTTATTTAATCGCATTTACTGACTTCTAAAATATTCTTAACTGTTCTTGCAAAAAATAACATTTTACTTAATTTGAAATTCATATTAATCTAGATTTGTTTCAGCCTTAGGATAATTTTTGTAAGAATACTACTACTAACTTTACGCTTGCTTACTCCTGTGAACAATTAAAATATAATTTCTTTAGCATGAAAATAAAACCAAGAAGTTCTTATATACAAAAGTATTACATGCATTGTTTTTAAGCCTAAAAGACTGCTTTAGCTGTAGGCCAAAACATTGACTTTAGATACAGTAGCTTAAGTTACACATAAATGTAATGCCAGTAAAAAATTTTATATAATGAAATGCTTTATAACAATAACAGAAAAATAACAAAGACTTTAAACAAAAGAATAGTTTTGAAGAAAAAACTATTTTAAAAATCCTTAAAGTATGCCAAGCTTCTTCTTCTAAACATGCAGTACATGGGCAATAGCTTGTAGGTAATAAAAAAAATACAACTTTAGGATGGTAAAAAAGAGAAATTCGAAAGTTTAGGAATTATTTAACAAAGTACTTGCTGTTTAAGGTCTGTTCACAGCTTAACTAAAAGACCATTCTTTCTTCTTCTTTCTAAAAGTTTGTTGTCTTTTTCAAATTAATTTAGTTGTCAATTTTTTACTTACTTGTTGACACTTTTTTTTAACTGGCCATTGTTTTCATTGTTATTAAAATGCAGTTTTTGTTAGATTTTTGCAGAAATAGTTCCTTTAAGGCTGCAGATGTTTTTTTTCTTGTTTTTTATTTTTCTTTATTGTTTGTTTTGTAAAAGTTTTTGTTAGTGTTTCCATTTTTCTGCTTGTCTAATTCCGTTTTTACAACTAACAAAACTCCTGAGATTTATAGCCATGATATTTAAATTATTACAAAAACACCAACAAAATAAAAAAAATACAAATCAGGCATCTTTTTCTAATTCCCTTAAGTTTCCGGCACAACAAGCATCGCTTACACATGCAAACAATTCAAATACAATAAAAATTATTATAACTGCATTTGGTATTTTTTAGCGTTTTTCTTTTGAATACAAAAAGTCATTAGAATACAAAAATTGTATTTAATATGCAAATTGCCAGGAATATTTGCTGGAGGTACATGCAGTGCATACTTTTTGCTAAAAATCAAAAAACTTTTAGCATCAACAAAAAAGAAAAACATAATTTTTTAGTTTTTTTTCTTAAGGAGAGTGAAATATATTAATGATATCCTACGTAGTAAGGGGAATGTAAAATAGAATTCAGTAGAGCGATCACTTAGAAAGATTTAAAGCTGCCTGCATATCCTTTAACTAGATTTTTTTGGCTTTTAGAATAGTCTCTGAGATTTTGATGCCTTGATATATGAAAAAATCGGTTGACGAGTTTTATACAGCGCCTGAAGCTGCAAAAAGTGCATTAGTAATCGATATAAAGTAAAAGGACAAGTAAATATTAGGTTAAAGGACTTACTCGTCTGGCTTAAAAACGTCAACTGAACGCGTAACTAGTGGCATCGTTTGGACACCACTATATAAATCTAACAATAATAATGGAATACTTTGCTAGATTTAGTCGCAGTTTAATGAATTAAGAAGGAAGAAAAATAATAATTTGCCATAAAAGTGAATAAAAGAGAAAGAGAAGGACAGTGAATTCTACATACACAAGAAAGGGTTCTTGCATGTATTAAAGATTTTGTTTGTTTTCAGACTAAAATTTTATATAATTTTTAATTATTGCAATCATTTATTGTATTTTTTAATAAAATTTATAATTTAAAATTTATTTTTTTAATTAATTAATTAAAAAAATTTTAAATTAAACTTTAAAAATATTGTGCTATTTTCCCGAATAAATTATTTTAGTCACTGATATTGATTATTGAAGAAGCACGTTTCGTTGGCCATTTCGCGGTTACTTAGCTCTTCAGGAAACTTCTTACAATTATATTAAATGAACTACAGATTTTTGTCTTAACAATAAAGTAAAGACAAAAATCAAAGTTCAAGCAAAAACAACAATAATCAACTTTGATTTTACTTTTCTTTATCCACTGTACACGGCCGATTTTTTTTCGGCTCTTTTTTATAAAGTTTTAAAGATATTGAAAAATAAAAACAACAAATAAAACATTAAAAAAATACTGTGATATTTTATTTTAACTTAATGCACATGCACTTAATAATTTAAAAATTAAAACAGGGAAATATTAAATTAAATTAATTAAATTTGTTCGGGAATATAGCACAATATTTTTAAAGTTTAATTAATTTAATTGAATATATCCGTGTTTTAATTTTAGAAAATATTTTGTTTATTTTTGAATTAAATATATAATTAGAACAATTAAAACTTTAGTTATATTTTTATTTGAAAATAAATAAAAACTTTATTCTGTGTAAATAGGAAAAATAACTTTCTTTACTTAAGTAGCCTCATCACACAGCTAAGATATTCATTTTATTCAAATTTCACCTGTAGAACTCAAAAAATATGAGCACTTAAAAGGTTCTAAATATTAAACTAATATTATTAAAGTTTTATTTGAGCCTATTTTAATTTAATAATAAAATTTTCTCTTATATTTTAATATACGAGGGCTGCTCTCTATATTTCTGGCCTAATAGTGAAAATGCGAATATTTATAATCAAAAATGGTTTTATTGTTTATCAAAGTATTCTCCAGCATGATTTATACACTTTTGCATGCGCTCAAACCAGTTGTCGAAGCACTTTCTCCACTCCGATTAAGACACCTCTAAAACATGGTTTTTGAACACTTCAACAGCGACGAAAATCGTTGACCACGCATTTTTTTCTTGATGTGCGGAAACAAGAAGAAGTCATTAGGTGCCAAGTCAGGGCTGTACGGCGGACGACCCATTAGTTCGACGTTTTGGCCGGTCAAAAACGCTCTGGTTTGAGCCGATGTGTGAGAGCTCGCATTGTCATGGTGAACAATGATTCGTCTTCTCTTGTTGGTTTTTCGAATTTCTCCGATGACTTCAGGCAAACAAATTGTAGTGTACCACTCAGAAGTGACCGTCCTACGTTTCTCAAGCGGAACAGTCGCTACATGACCAGTTTTGCCAAAGAAACAGGCGACCATTTGCTTCGAAGTGCTTCTTACACTTACAACTTTCGTTGGATTTTGCTCGTTTTTGAAGACCCACACGGTCGGCTGTTGTTTCGTTTCGGGCTCATACGCATAGATCCATGATTCGTTACCTGTGACAATCTTATAAACGTCTTTTGAAGCACCGCAATCGTATTTTTGCAACATTTCTTTGCACCAATCGACTCGAGCTTTTTTTTGAGCAACTTTCAAATTGTGCGGGATCCAACGAGAACAAACCTTTTTTACGGCCAGGTCTTCATGCAGAATCGAATGTATGCTGGTGGAAGAAATGTCTAAGGATGTCTCTATCTCTCGGTATGTCGCATGTCGATCTTGCATTATGAGTTCACGCACGGCATCAATGTTCTCTGGCACAACAGCCGTTTTTGGACGACCTTCACGAAATTCGTCTTTATATAGCAGCCCTCGTATTTAATATTTTATTCAATTAATTGTTAAATGAAAAATTTTAATTTTTCTATTAAATACATTATTAAATAAATTAAAAATTTTATTAAGCTTTAATCCGAAAACAAATAATCCCTTTAATGGTTATAAAATTTTTTTGCTTTAATGTGATTTGGCCTTAAGAAATTTATTTTAAAGCGTAAATTTCTAGTTAAAAAATGATGAAAATACACGCTTATTGATTGATCGATTTATTTTTGTTGATACAAATTATTTGCCATTGTGTTTAAGTTTTGTGTCTCTGAAACTAAGGTCTCCTGACCACAAATGGTATCATAAAACTGGCCTTAGTCTATCCTTAGACTAGTCCTAGCAAAAAGAAAAATGAAGTAGTTCAAATATCGTAAGTATTTTTATTGCACCTCTTTCACTTGTTTTCTACAATGCATTTTGAATAAGTTCGTTTATTCTAATTAATTCTTAACTTTTGAACTCATAAAAAAAGAAATTATAAAATATAAATAATTAATAAAAAAAACTTATCCTAATCATCGAATTTTCACTGGTTCTAAGCATTTATTTAAATGCCAAGATATGTGAACCCATGCTAGCAAATGACAAGCTAATGTTAAAATCATGCGTTTTTACCCTGGATTTAACCAGTACGTTTTGCGTAGAACCCATGAATAAACCTACTTCTTTTGCATGTCTTTTTTCTTGGGGTTTAATATTCCTTTAAATTTTTTTATACAAAAATTAAAAATAAGGATGAAAATTGATGTAGAGGGATAGTTATCCTCTGAGTGTAACAGGCAAAAAGTGTCAGTTTTATGCGGAAGAAGCAATTTTAATAACTTTTATCATACATAGATCTGTATCTAATCTAGAGGTTGCAACAGGCAGTCAAGCACTCCTTTTATAGAATTGATTATCTAAAAATAAGTTAGGACCATAATTTTTTCTTAACAAACGTAAAAACAGCCCTTGAAGAGAAAAACAATAGACAAAAGTTACCTAAAACATTTATTTTTATACTAGAAAAAATTTGATCCTGTAAAATGTTTTTTTTTGTCAATATTTTAAAATAGTTTACTTTTACAAAAATTAAGTTTTTTCATTTGATTCATGCAATAACCGCTTTGTACAAAATTCAGCTTTTGTACAGAAAATATTTATTGCGGAAATTTAATTTCAGAACAACAAAAAAATGGTAAATAAAGATGGTACGGCACTATCATCTCACTATTACATATCATTACCTTTAAATTTCCCTTTTTGCCTAAAAATTTAATTATTTTAAAACGACTATTTGCTGGTTAAACTTTTCAATTTTTATTTAAGTTATTAAATTGCTTACCAAAATAGAAAAAGAAAGAAACAACAAAAAAAAAAATTAATAAATTAAATAATAAAACATTTTCTAAATGAAATATTTTTAAAATATTTAACAGTTTTATTCTTTATTTCAGCTAAAAACTTTATATGTTTTGAAGTGACAACATATGTAGTTTTAAATTGTTGTATTCTTAAAATAAAAATTTATTTGTTAAGAATGTTTTGATAAACTTAACTCTGAAAATTATAAAAAAATATTGTGCTATCCACTGAACCAAAAAACTGCATTGTAGCAATAATTTTTTTAAATTTATTTTAGAAATATTTTTAGTTGACTTTTTTCTATTCCACTGCAAAACAAAAAAAAAAAAAAAAAAAAAGGGTGTCCCAAAAATTTTTGGAATTTTAGAATTAAGAAACAAAATAATCGTAACAGATTAAGACTCCTTTCATTTTGATGGTTTTATAAACCAAAGAAATTACAGCAATTGGAACTTTGAAATTTATTTATAGTTTGCGAAATTTAACGCTGAAACCTTTAAGAATTTTTGAAACACCCAGTATACGCCAAAAAAAAAAATAATTTAAAAACTGGACAATCAAATAACGCAGATAAAATCCACAATAAAAAAGCAATAATTTAAAAAAACAATATCTAATGGAATCCTTGACCACTTAACCGCAGAAAAATGTAACAGCTGACACAGCCATCAACATCAATTTTAAACGAATTTTTGTTTCACAATATTTTTTTTTTAAGAAACTTAAATAAGAGTGGTCAGTAAAACAATAAAATTTAAAGAAATTAAAAACAAGTATTTTATATAAGAAATTAAAAACAAGTATTTTATATAAAAATGCCATGAACACAATAAATAAAATTCTGAAAGTTAATTCAAGAAATAAAAAAGAAGACAAAAAGATTTATTTATATTTGCCAAAAAAAAAAGAATTTTATGCTGCAGTTATCTTTTGCGACTGACGGCAGAGAGACTGTGTTAAGAAAAATTATTTCGGTTTTTTTCTAAACATCAAAAACGGAAAATCTGAAAAAGTTTTACAAAAAAAAAAAAAACATCAAGGCTTAACTCTAAACATCTATACTGTAAGAAACATCTTCATAAATACAACAATTTCTTGCATTAATATTACGAAATTTTTCATTGCCATGGATTTAAGGCAGTGCTACATTTATGCTACAAAATTATTTCATTGAGGAAAATGTTCGTAACTAATCTTTATTAAAAATATTTATTTATTGAAAGTAATATTTCCTTGGTAACATGATAATATTTAGTAAATGTAATGAAACTTTCTTATTGCTGCAATAAGACATCGCCATTAATACAACAAAAAATAACTATTAATTATACAATTTATTAACGTTATGTAACAAAGTAGCTTTTTTATTAGTCAAATGAAATTTGTTGATGGCTGTGAGTTAATGTTTTATTTCTATAATGAAAGTTTATCTAACTGTATAACTGCATTTCATTTATAATACGACTAGGGTTTGAGAAACGGGACAATTTTAAATAAATTCCCGGGAAACGGGAAGTTTGAAATCATTAGCACTTTAAAAAAATACACTGAATGTTTTTTAAATATTTTGGTTTTGACATTTAAAAATTTTCAAATATCTGTACACGAATTATTTGTTGCAAATTTTTTATAATGGTGTAAATAGTAATCGATATGGAATAAAAACACCTATTTTTAAAATTTTAAAATCTGTCTGGCCACCTATATGTCTGTGTTCGCATCACGTGAAAACTTCTGGATGGCTTTAAAACTAAATATTTTGTGAGAAGGTCCCTTAAAATCTTGGTTCATATATAGGATACTTTTTATTTCATAAAATATATAATTTCGTAGCGAAGCTAGAGATACCAATGTGAAGTCACACAATTTAATCGGTATTATGGTACAAGAACAGTTGTCAGTACATCTTATTTTTGTAGATGGAAAGTTTTTAAAACTGTTGTCAGAACTCTACAACAAATGTTAAAAAACCATTTTTTTTAATTTTCATTTTCATATAATTAGAAATGATACACGGACAAAGTCGTGGGCACTGCTAGTAAGATATAAAGCAGAACTAAATGTTACTATTTTGTTTAATAAGGAATATGAGTTGTTCAAAGCCATTAACATTTGAAGCACGAACATAGATAATCTTTATAACGCATTGTTGAAAACTAAATCTACCTCAGTAAAAAGAAAAAGGGTTTTTTTCTAATTAACAGTTTTAAAATCATATCTTTCAAAAAAAAAAAAAAAAAAAAAAAATTATAAAATACTGAAAAATTATTAATCTTTGTTATCTCTCATTGCGTAGTACAAATCTAAATATAAACATATGTTTTGTCACCTAAATTGTTTTTAAGTTTTATAAACTGTTAATACATACTATTTTTTAGTGATTAGTTTTATTGTTTGTTTATGTTTGATCAAGACTATTATTTGTTTTTTTATTTCTTTAAGTACACTTGTTTTCTTCAGGAATTGATTTTTCCCGGGAATGCTGGGAAACCCCTGGAGTGTGATAATTTTTTTTTTCGTTTCGCAGAAAATTAAAAATTCCGGGAAATTCCAAACACTAAATACGACCGAAACTCTTCCCAAACTTAAATAAACTCATTTAGCCAGTTAAGGTCTTAAATATCCAGTTCATGTCAACAAAATCAAGTCTTAAATTTTTCTTTTGGACGCATAAAACTATCTATTTAGTTTTTTGTCAAAACTAACACAATCTGCAATTGAAAAAATCTTAAAACGTTTGAATATAAAAATACTCCATTTCTTTTTTGCAAAAAACAAAAAAATAATTTTAAAGCCCACAGATTCTCTGCCCATCGAATATGAAACCATAATTTCTGTCCATAACGAATTAAAGGATAAGTCCATATACATCTGGGTAAATTACAGGCGTGTTATACATGGTGGTTTAAAAGATAAAGCCTTCTATTTATCGTAAATTGCGTTACCTGTGGGAGCAACCTTTAAGTTTTTATAATTCTAATTTTGGATATAATAATACATACTTTATATTAGTTTCGATCGTCATTTTCAAATTTTGACTTATTGTATAGCGGACTTAAATATGCACGTTCTATATAAATTTTCTTCTGTCTGCATATAACGCTTAAAGATAACGTTATATACCTCTTATTGTATCACATATAGGGACACCCTTTAGTTATCGTTCATATTGTTTGTTATAGCGGATATGGTAGTAAATGTTCTCCATAATTATTAATTGTTAAAATAGAATGGTTTAAAATATAGAGCTATTTAAACCAATTAACGTCAGCTATGGGGATACCCTTTAATACTTTTTTTATTATACCCTTCACCACATGCGAAAAAGGATTATATATTAATTACTTGTTTCGTTTGTAATTTCTACAATACCCATTTCTGATGCCCTAAATTATATACATTCTGAATTCTTATGCATAGCGAAGTCGATTGAGCGATGTCCGTCTGCCTATCTGTACTTCGGGGCAGTCGGCTAAACAACAAGCCAGCCTCTAATTTTTTCATATTATTTGGAACAATAAAGTAACTCCAATTAAAAACAAATGCTTTTAGCAATAGAGAGTCAAAAAATAAGAAAACAAAAAATTTAGTAAAAAAATTGGTGCTCGCCCATATTTTTCGATTAATAATATAGGCGATATGGGCATCATTTAAAAGCTTTAAAGATATCTTTTAGGAAATACTTAATTTTATTAAAAATGTTTAAGCCATTAAGAGCCCGTGATATTTTTATGTATTTTTTTTTAATATGAAAATTTATTATACGAAATCTTTTTTGTATTAATTTCATTTAATCGTGTTTGATTCCTTGATATATAAATATTTTATGATATTCTTATGAAATATTTATTATTTAAAACTAGAAAATGAAATGTATAACTGCGGGAAAAGCATATCCTTATGGCCATTTCGCTACTGCTCATATAGCTCATCAGTAGAAAACATTTGTATAAAAAATTTTTTGAGTTTTTGTTGTATTTCTGCTTTGTTGATTCAATGTTTTTCTCACTTAATCAACGTGGCATTAGATATAAGACTTTCTAGTTTTAAATACAAAGTTTGGGTGAAAACAAAAATCATGTAAAAATCATTTGTGTTTTATGGGAGCAACCGTAATTTTTTATTATTATGAAATTCGTAAGGGAGTATTACCTTTTAAAAAAATAAACATCAAAACCTTTTTAGATATAAATAAATTTTATAAAAATAAACTAAACAGCTTACAACCTTTCTTATTCCTGTTTTTATGTCGGGTGATGAGTACAATTTTGTTGACAAAAATATGTTTTCGATTAAAGTTCCCTCTGCCTTTTTCAAATGCTTACTAAAACCACTTTAATGTAATTAATAATATTTATAACACATCATTTAAATCTCCATTTGTCTCAAAATACTCCTCTTAAAATTATGCTTTACTTATGCTAATAACATTTAAAGTCAATGAACTTTATTGAAATAATTTATGTGCAATTTCTTTTCATTATTTCTGCTGAACTGAAAAAATGTATTTGAGGAAAAATCATTTATAATGCAGACAACATTAAGCAATAAAGTTAATTTGCAAAAATATGAAAAAAATAATGATCACTATAATTTGTAATATTTAAATTCAACATAAATAAGTTTAACACTGCGCATCACTTAGATAAGGAAACGAAAGAAATAAAATTTTCTGGCAAACACTTTTTGTTTTAATTATGAAAATTTTGATAACTTTGAGCTGGAAACATAAAATTGCTTTTTAAATTAAAAATATAGAAGATTACGGAGGCAGTGTCTTAAAAGATATCTGCAAAAGTTCAAACCAGTTGCCATTGAAGTTGAAAATTAATTTAATTTGTATTTTTATGTAAAAAATTAATATTATTTCGTAACCAAAGTAAGCTTTTGTATGCACAAATAAATAATACAATTCTATTTAAGTGTATACGAGGACTGCTCTATATATTTCTGGCCTAATAGTGAAAATGCGAATATTTATAATCAAAAATGGTTTTATTGTTTTTCAAAGTATTCTCCAGCATGTCTTATATACTTTCCACTCCGATTGAGACACCTCTAAAACATGGTTTTTGAACACTTCAACAGCTTCTTCTGGCGACGAAAATCGTTGACCACGCATTTTTTTCTTGATGTGCAGAAACAAGAAAAAGTCATTAGGTGCCAAGTCAGGGCTTAACGGTGGATGACCCATTAATTCGACGTTTTGGCCGGTCAAAAACGCTCTGGTTTGAGCCGATGTGTGAGAGCTCGCATTGTCATGGTAAACAATGATTCGTCTTCTCTTGTTGGTTTTTCGAATTTCTGCGATGATTTCAGGCAAACAAATTGTAGTGTACCACTCAGAAGTGACCGTCTTACGTTGCTCAAGCGGAACAGTAGCCACATGACCAGTTTTGCCGAAGAAACAGGCGACTATTTGCTTCGAAGTGCTTCTTCCACGAACAACTTTCATTGGATTTTGCTCGTCTTTGAAGAGCCACACGGTCGATTGTTGTTTCGTTTCGGGCTCATACGCATGAATCCATGATTCGTCTCCTGTGACGATCTTATAAACGTCTTTTGAAGCACCGCAATCGTATTTTTGCAACATTTCTTTGCACCAATCGACACGAGCCTTTTTTGAGCGACTTTCAAATTGTGCGGGATCCAACGAGAACAAACCTTTTTTACGGCCAGGTGTGGAAGAAATGTCCAAGGATGTCTCTATCTCTCGGTATGTCGCATGTCGATCTTGCATTATGAGTTCACTTACGGCATCAATGTTCTCTGGCACAACAGCCGTTTTTGGACGACCTTCACGGAATTCGTCTTTGAGCGAGCTTCGGCCACGATTAAATTCATTATACCAATTTTTCACAGTGCTATAGAATGGTGCTTCATCGCCATACAAAGATTTAAGTTCATCAATGCACTCTTGTCGTGATAATCCACGCCGAAAGTTGTGAAAAATGATGGCACTTAAATGTTCACGAGTTAATTCCACATTTTTCTGTATTAATTTTTTCAAGTCACTGTAAACAACACAAATAATGGTCGTACGTCAAAACGTTTTGAGTACGATTATGCTTAAAGATGACAAACTTTCAGAAAACGAAGACTTTACGTTAAGAATTATCTACAAATTTAATGGAAAAATAAGCGACTGTCTGTCAGTAAAGTATATAACGCCCTACGAACTTTATCTGACACCAGTTATTAACATAAAAATTAATTTTCTGAAGAAACAACGGGTCCGCAATCTAACGTTTTTTTTTTCAAGTAGTGGCTGTTTCGTGAATGGTAACATTTAGCTCATATCTGATTTGACAGATAATTAGTTTTATCCTTCCGCTGAACGAATATCGTTGTGTATACGCTTGAACAACGCTGGGAAATATTGCGACATTTCTTTGAAAATCATGGTAATGTTGCAGTATGTGTGCGAAAATTGGGTACGGATTTTGGAAGAAGGGAAGCTTCGTCAGCTTCGTGTGTTCGTTGTCATCCTCATCTATAACCCAAAACGTGAAAAGCCAAAAACAGTGCGTACGCCCGAGTATATTGCTGCTGTGGAAGAAAGTATGGGTGAAGCGCCATCAACATCAATTGAACGTCGTTCTCAACAATTGAACATTTCGGAGACATCATTCAGACGAATTTTGCATAAAGACTTGGTCTGGCGCCATACAAAGTCCAATTGGTCAAGGAGTTGAAGCAAACAGAAAAAAAGTTATTTGGCGAATTTTGTTTTTTTGTTTTTCGTTCACTAAAAATTTTCAAGTCGTTAGTGGCAGATTATTTACAGTGAAAAAATGCGCTAAGAAGTCGGGCGTTTTCTTTTAAAAGTAAACCAATAATTGGGATAACCCTTATTAAAAATATATAAATAACTTTACTCTGGCTTAAAAGTCGACTTAAAAGTTTAGAAAAAAAGAAAACTAAGGAAAATTTTAAAAACTATAAAAGAAATTTGTTACTTTAAATTAAACTGAAACACTCTTTAAATGATTGTAAAAATTGCAATTATCTTCGATAAAAAATTTATATAAATATATTGCCGCCATATTTTTTCATTCCGTTTAAAAAGTGCTCGTTTTGTTACATGTTGTTTTCTTTGAAAGAAAGCAAACATATTTGATTTGTTGTTATTTGTATATTTTACAATTTTTTAAAACAATTTTTAGAAACTTTTTTAGAATTTTCTTTCAAATTTTTTTTCTATTTTGTTGTTTCTTTTTTGTACGTTTGGTGGCATGAAAATGACACGAGTCAAGTTTAAACTTGATTAACGAAATTTTGTAGTTCCTAAGTACACAACACACTCAATGCACCACAAAACTCAAAGCAATAATAAAAACTGAAAAAAGAAATGAAAAACTACGATAGTTTTAAGGCAACATCAGCTACGAAACATTGGAGGATGTTGGCATAAGCAACACATGGTAAAAAGTCATGTAAGTGTAGCACGCAATAACAAACAACCAGCTATTAGATACTAACACACACACATACATGTTTATATGGTTATACATATGTGTAATATTCTTATAGTTAACATTTTCACAAGACATGAACATGTTAAGTTTCCCCAACCATTACAAGAAAATATAAAAAAAAAATAAATAAAAAAATATTTTTTATGGCAACATATTTCCAACATGAAACAAATATTGTTTGAAGTTTTTCTGCAGACAAGTCTAAGGATTTGCAGAAAAGAGTTCATGAGTTATTTTGGGTAAATGTAAGAGGGCTGTCTTAAATCAACTTGAAGCAAATTTTTTTCTTTATATTTAACAACTGTCAGATCTCTAAGGGATTGAAGACTTCTGACTTAGTTTAGGAAAATCTTGAAATATTTAATATTCTTTTGAATTTTTAAAAATTAAAATAAATCTGCGATGTTTGATAAAGCGTCTTGATTTTAAAGTGATTGGTGAAGTTACATTTTGCTATTCCACTTAAGATATCTAAATTAATAAAGGCTATAATTTTTTGAGGGTGTTGTCCAATATTTTTGAGCTTAAGACTTAATGTCTTAATGAGCTTAAGAAATATTTTTAAACATTAAATGGAGCTATACGATCCTACACATCGGAGGTTAGTTATACCGAGAAAACTAGATTCAACAGAAATGCCACTTAAATTGAGTGGCTCCATAATTTCCGCACAAACAAAAATACTGCTCTTAGAGTGTCAGTAGAACTTCTCTGGTTTAAATGCTGGCGATAACAAAGTGCAACTTAGATCTCTATAACACTGAATATCTTAAAGGTGGAATGCACAAAGAGAGATTGCTTCTCCTCAATAAAAAAAGCAAATGGATTTAATTTATTTTATTCATAATAAGGACATTGATCACACCCATCTTGCAGCTGATGTTTACAGGCAAATGGTTAGCTAATTGTTTTTCCCAGTTGTTTAAATACCTCAGACAAATTATGTAGATCGCATCACTTTCCCGGCCTGTAATTTGATATTTTAAAAATCTCACATTTAAGAGAAGTACGTCCAAAAAGCTTGAGCTGGGTGTAGAAACGAGTTATTCCATTTTAAGTGCGAGCCACTCTTTACATTTTATTTTTACAATTTCATTTTTTATTTTTCTTCTTGCGATTAACAAAAGAATCCTATCTTTGGTAACGTTTTTGAAGCACCTTTTGATTTATAATTTTAGTTTTTACACTAATCGTGGACCGGATGTAGACAGCAGCCCACACATTAAGTAAATTTTTGCAGTCTGTCTATAGTGGGACATCCTTTAATTTTAAATTTTATTTTTGGTTCTCGTTATGACGGCAGTTATTATATTTAGTATTAATTTGAAGTGCTTGAAAATAACAGTTAAAAAAATAAGTTGAAAATAGCGTGCCTATATGGACACCCACTAGATATCACTTTCATTTTATTATTTGATGTTATAGCGTTTAAAATAAAATATCTTTGGTTAAGAGAGCAGATGTCTGAGTATTGCAGCTACAATGTTAGAAAACTATAACTGACGTAAGGACATTTTATCGAATTATTTGTTCACCTTGTAATAATTTAATTGTGGAACCTTAAAAAAAAAGAAACCTGGCAAAGCATGATACGCAAATCAAGGAGTTTTGTGAGCACAAATTTATAAAATTCTTTACATTTTTTAAACAAGCAAATTTAAAAAGGATAAAAAACTGGGGGTCAGGTATGCTTTCATTGAAGCGAGACTAGAAGAATTATTTGTAGAAGAAGAAGTTAATATTGACGTTAGCGTGCTTAGTCTTATCTTATTTGGGAACCGTCGTCTAGAAGGTAGTTTAGTTGCAGTATTTTCTATACTGCATTTAATCTCTATCCCTTTTAACGCCATCTTACTTTTAAAGCACCAAAACATTTATGAAAACAAGGCGGCCAGTGAATATGTAAAGAATATTTTATTCTTCCTGGATAATATGCCATTTCCTCAGTTTTCACACCTCTTTATGCTGGATAGATTTGTCAAGAAGTGTTCAGATCATAACACATCTGATATTTAATAGAAACTTCATATATTCAGAACTCCTTATTATCGCTAGTGTTGAGAAATGCTGCAACTCTAATGAGGAGGCAAGTTCTTTATATTACCATCTCTGCGAATTATTGAAAGCTTTTATCGGTGTTCCTTCACCGATAAAAGCCTTTGCCCCTATTAAAAGTTTTGTTTGTTTTCAGATTGAAATTTAACTAAAACATGTTTTAATTAAACATATATCATTTGATATGAATACAAAATTTCTTAATGAAAAGTTTAATTGAATCAATTAAAAATTTAATTAAATTTCAAACCGAAAATAAACAAAAAATTTTATTAAAAATTAAATTTTTTTTAGCGAAAGGATTTAAATATTTCTACCTTATAATTTTTCATTAAGCCTGTCTTGATACAACCCTCGTTTAAAAAGAGAACATTTTAAAAATTTTCTTTTCGGTTGTATATTTAAAGTTAAAATTTCAAATTTCGTTTGAAAAACAAAATAAAACAACATTTTGTAAAGTGCTATTATATAGTTTTTGCTGTCACGGTATTAAACAAAAATAACAGCACCAGTAAAACTAAATCACGCTCACATTTAATTGATTAATTCATGGTTTTACAACAGCTGCAATTTTCTTTGCGACTGGCTCGTGTGCATGCAGTCTTCTATTTAAACCAACACGAAGGTCTGGTAATAATTTTTTTTTAATTACACCTTAAAATAAATATTTAGTTGTTGAAACCAATGCGAACTATAAACTTTGTTTAAAATTGGCATTAATGTTCGTATTTAAGAAAGAAATTTATTTAGTTAAAGTAAAATTTTCATGCAAAAATAATAAATACTTCGTGATAATGTGCACTTTCGAGAGCTGTTTAAATATAATTTATTTTTTATTTTTAATTACTGACGGGCTTATTGGTGCATACATTTGCAGCTTATGTTGATTTTTACGTTTCGAAAGATGCAGAGGTTAAACGTGATTTAATTTTTAATTGCAATTTTTTTTTTGTGCGCAATAAATAAGAAGTACTAAGAGGACTGGGAAAGCAAACTTTCTTAACTGAAAGCAATAGAAATTAATTTTAAAAGGACTTTTTTTATATTTCGTGCACTTTGCTAATAAAGACACCGTAAAGCTTTTAGGTAAGAACTAGCTTTGTCCTCTCGTATAGAGAATACGGAAACAAAATATTTGTTTATGTTATCTTTGATGTCTGGTGAGTCATTATGAAATTTCCTTTTGCTAACTTTTTTAAAATTTGCGATTGCATTTCCATAATTAAATAAAAAGTTTTTGAAGTGACCATAACAGTATCGAAGAACGATCCTCATTAATCTGACTGGTAATGGCTTACTGTATGGAAGATTTATTTCAGCCAAAAAAGGAGATGATGTGATGTGTTGTATTGTGATAAACTCCAGAAAAAGTTTCTTAAGAGCTGCAAGGATTTTTTCTGTCGGTGTAATAAAAATTGGCTTTCTTAATAAACTTCCCTGAGAAACCACTAGCGTCGCCCAATATATTATGGGTTGTAACCAGCCACAAAGTTGTGACCTGTTATAACTCACTGAATACACTCAATAGGCCTAACAGAATAGTACTCCTGAGTCTTTAATCGCCAATGAAGTGGCAGGAAAGAACCATATAATAAGGCAAACAAGTTCAATTAAGAATCGAATTGTACCCCGATTTCTATCTGGATTTAGAAAGGAACAGTAAGTTTTTCGACACTGAATTTTTTTAATGATGGATCCATGATAATAAGTAGATCAATTTTGCTGCTTAAAAATCTTTCAAGTTTAGTTTCAAGCGAAAGCATTCACAGCACAACAAATATCAATGTTTTACATATGAAGCTGCGGTAATAGTTTCTTCATTGATAGTGAAGCCGCCATTATAGCAATATGCACGGGTTATATTGGATCTAAGGTAGCTAGCAACTATCGAAAAAAACTTGCTCTTTGTAAACGGCATTATATTTAACTTTGCAGGATACCCAGGCATAAGAATACTTTAACATAAAGAAAAACCCGTTAAATTGTCAAGAATAGGGGAGTTTATCGTCTGTTTGTATTCTGCCAATGAGAAAAAGAGAGCGATAAGATTGAGATATGGAATAGATTTGATAGATGCATAGTAACAAAACACATAAGGAATGAATCAAAAGTTAAGTACATCAGTAAACTTTATGACATGAGTAGAGGTCAGGTAAGAATAATTAGAAGTATGATTGCAGGTTATTATACTTTTAGCAAACATATGATAAAATGAAAATTATGGAATGAATAACCATTCATGCAAGTAACGCAGAGAGGGTTTTAAGGCCAATAACAATTTCAAATAAAAACACCCTACTCTATTTCTATTTATGGGTCCTCTTTCTTCCAGACTCTAGCGGATATTAGAGCTGCAGTGTCGGATAAATTGCTAGAGTTTATTTATTTATTGGAGCATTTAGAACGTACGGAACATTAGAGATATTGACAGGAAGAATGAGGAGACAGTAAAGGAATCATAATTTGGCTAAGTGGCTTTAATGAATGGTAACACAATTGGATTCAGTATCAGCCTCATAACCTGACCCGACGAAAAGAAGGAAAAACTCTACAAGCACTAAAAAATTGTTATCAAATATTATAAATGAATAAAAATTTTGCTTTTGCTTGACGTTTTTTAAAGAAAACAAGAAAAATTAGATACTAGCAGAGTAAAATGCAGCATTTGCTAGATTGCTACATCCTTCATCAGCGTTCTTCTACCTTAAGTTGTGTACATTGTAAACATCATTTTTAAATGACAAGAGTATTTATAACAATATTAATTTGATTAGACGAAGTCGACACACAAACAAAAGTATTTCTTCACTACTTCTTTCTAAAAATGTTTAAAAGTTAAATTAAAAAAATGTACCTTAAGCCAAAAAAGTAAAATTTATATTGATTTATAATGTCCACGGTTAAAATTCTGGTTGAAAAAAATAAAAAGTATTCAAATTATTTCTTAACTTTTAAGAAAAATTTCTTTTAAAAGCTTTTATTGCTCTAAAAAGAGTAACGCGTCATTCATAAAGTTGTTTCCAAATTGAAAATACTGCTGGCTCTAGAGTTGTAAGAGAGGTTGCGCAGTTATCAATTTTTCCTTAGAAATGCTCTTTTTATTTGATATTTTTCGAATAACGTTTTTTACTCTGCATTTATTATCCTTTCTTAAATTACTTTTTTAAATTAATTTTTAGGGTTATAAATAAAGGACCTCATCGGGAAAACGTTCCGGACCTTTCTAGCTTTGTTGTTCTTATTTGACATTGTTGTGGGCCTGATGCAAAAGCTTTAATTTCGAAAGATCCTAAAGCAATTGAATTATTTCTGCAGTATTAAATACGAGAGAAAAACAGGAAAGAAAGAAAATGAGACAGGTATAGAATTGCATTTATTTTACAACAGTCTTTTTGTAGCAATTTTAAGGTTTTAAGGGCCATTGAGCTTTCGATAACTTTGCTTTCAAAAGTAATCGCTAAACATTTTTTAGCTTTTACAGCGTTCTTTAACAGTGAAACTGCCTTTTGAATTACTTCTTTTTATCTGTCTTTAGGTGTTATTATTATACCCTTAACCACACATGGAAAAGGGATGTATTTCTACACTATCTATTTCCGACCCCATAAAATTTATATTTTCTAAATCCTTGTGCATAGCGAAATCGATTGAGTGATATCCATCTGTCCGTTAGTGTTAGTGTTGAAATCAACTTTGCCAAGTCACTTAATGAGCAAGAGAAAACTTAAACACTGCATTCGATCACACATGGTTTCAAAAAATTTGCTATTAAAAACTAACAAAAGACAAGACAGTTAAGAGAATTAACTCCAATCAAAAAAACAAATATATGGAGCGAATTAGAAATTAAAAGTGATAAAAAAACATCAAATAAAAAATTGGCGCTGGCCCATATTTTCGTATTTGGGCTTCTTAGCCTTTCATAGACAAGACGATTGTGCACTTTATTCTTTAAGATATCAATATGGGCATCATTTCAAAGATCTTTCGAAAATGCTAAAAAAATTTTAAAATGTTTAACCCATTAAAAACCTAAAACACTTTTTGATGAAAAATTATATAGAGTCCCTTTTTCCTATTTTTTTTTATTTTCTGTTATATGTGTTTTTAATGGAGTTGCTAGCCGAATATAGCACTCACAATCTTGCGGAAATTATTGGATATAAATCTGTTTTTAATGCGATAATTGTTCTTTTCACCTGTAGAGCAGAGTTTGCTAAATTTTTGCGACCTCAAATTCGTAAATATTTCTAAAAGTGAGATAATGTCTGCTGTACTTCAAAAAACTTGTGAAATTAACTTTTGTGGGTTAGTGATAAAGTATACTTTAAGGCGCAGCAGTTAAATAAAAACAATAGTCTATTTTTAAACACATTAAATAAATATTTAAAAAAATATTTCTTTACTTTTCAACTTAATAAAACTGAAGTTGTAATAATTTATAGGACTTTATTTACGGCTCATAAAAAAAACAAAAATAAAAAAATATACATTTCACGTTCACCTTGCACTGCATGTTTGCAGTTAAACGTGTATGTGTGAGTGTGTATGTGTAAACGTGAATGAGTGTCATAATATTTTTATATCTTTATTATATTTTAGTTTTAAAAATTTTGACATGCTTTCTTTCAGCTCAAACCTGTTTCAACAAAATAATGAAAAAAAGACGTAAATGATATTTTATACAGTTTTGCACTTTATACTACAACGTGAGTTTTTTTTTTTTTTTTTTTTTGGTAAAGTTAAGTTTTTAATTTTGATATATATTTTCCACTATATTTTATGAAATTTTATATAAAATTATAGTTTGTGTATTTTGTTTTTTGCTGCTTCTGTAACGACAGCACCAGCAGCTGAAATGTATTCATTTAACATTTTGGAGTTTTGTGTTGAAAGTTTTTTTCTTAATAATTTTCATTTGGTTTTTCACTTGCACAACAGTTTGTTGCTTTTGTACTTATAATTTAGCTGCCATAAAAGAATTTAATTTATAATACTTTCTTGCAGTATTGCTAGAAAATATGGTTTCAGTATAACAGCGAGGGAAATAATTGAAGTACAAGAAGTTACGAGACAAAATTAGTCGACTCTATTGGAGATAGAATTGACTTTTTAGTTTCAAGATTAAGGTTTTTTTTTTTATAAATCGGTATGTTAATATTTTTCTTCATATTCACCACAAACACAAACTGATATAGTTTTTTATTTAATTCTTATACTGAGAAATTCATAGATCTTTTTTTTCGTGTTCTTGGCGATTAAAAAGAAATTATTAACGAATTTATACTGGAAAACACCCCAAAATCGAACAAATCTTTGTCTCCTGCTCATTGTGTTTTTTGATATTGACTCAGCTACCGCATTTTAACAACCATTAAAAAAGTTTTTGGCTTAATACGGAAGGTAAAGTAAGAGTAGTTGGAAGCGCTCAAGGGTTATTATATTATGGAGCAGATATCAGAGGTGCCATAAGTGTATGATACCAGAGGGGAATAACTTTGAAAGAGATATATTAATCAATATACCTACAAGCAGCGAAAGGATCTTTTCCATAAATCTTAAAATAAAAATGAATTTAAAATAAAAATGAATTTATATTCTAAAAATTTAAAAAAAGAAAAATTATTTACAAATGTATGCGGACGTTTTCTAAAAAAACGAGAGCAATTTAATGCAAGCAGTATAAAATAAAAGGCATTTTAACCATACCTCCATCAAAAGCTGTCTTTGAAAATATCTGCTTCCTTCCTTTCCAAAAAAATATAAAAGAGAATAAATAGTTAACGTGCTGGGACAAATAAATAAACTCGCTTCAGATGATGAAATTGTCTTACAATGATTCGAATAGAGAACACTTACATAAGTTGCACTGCATAGTGTATAGATGTCATTGTTATGGCAAGAAAATTTTCTAATACTGAATGAAATTACTTCGTTTTTCTTGGGTGTCTTCTATACATCTTTTATGTTGGGCTTGTGAACGTATTTCACAAAGAACACATGCGGTTCAATC
This sequence comes from Cistogaster globosa, assembly GCA_937654795.1. Taxonomy (NCBI): domain Eukaryota; kingdom Metazoa; phylum Arthropoda; class Insecta; order Diptera; family Tachinidae; genus Cistogaster; species Cistogaster globosa. The sequence goes on from OW569404.1 coordinate 8,807,869, forward strand.
AGCTGGTTAAATAACTTTCAATACTGTCAAGGAAACTAGAAGCTCCATGAATGAAAAGCCAGATTTGCTTAGCCTGATAAGGTGAGTATATTTTCTCGATTTTGTATTGAAAGAAAAAAAATTCACATTCTTTTGCACCTCTTTGCGATAATTAAACTGTTGACTGATAATGTAAAGAAACGTAAGCCATGAACATCTTTACTAACGAGTGAACTCTAATTCAAATTAAAAAAAAAATGATCCGACATCTTTAGTTGTTCTTTGTTTAATATAAATAAAAGTCACAGGTGTTTGTTCATAATTAAAACCTGGTTTGGGGTCATATTACTATTCCCATCAGTGAGTTAAAAATTAGTCTTAGTAGTCCCTAGAGGTACTTAAGGGATTAGACAGAGAGAGTTAGCTATCATCAATACTTAATCAAGAGTTACAAACATAGCGCAGTTAACGAAAGTTGTTTTAAATCTTAATGTGTCCCTAGACAAGGCAAACTCATAAAAGGTGGCATTAATAGTCCACGTGACTATTTTTTGGGCTTGTGATTTTTTTGTTCAAATGCAAAAAGTTATAATCTCATATTGAACTTCCTTGCTTTTGACAGTCAAAGATGATTTTTACAAATATAAAATGAATATATTTCTTTCGCAGTGTTGTCAATGATATACATCTCTCTTATATTCTCAGTCTCTGCATCATTGTCAGGCCAATATTTCAGCAACATTTTAGATGCAATTTAAATCTGACAAAGTCAGTACTCTAAACGCTTTAGAATTATATAAACATATTGATTTGCAGCCAACTAACTGTTGGTGACGAAGTTCTGATGATCAAACATAATATTTTGGTTATTAAAATATAGCGAATCATGAGGGTCATAAGAAACTTGGTAGATCTTTATTTAAAACTTAACGGCTAGCGGTATAGAATTTTACAAAAAGAATTTTTTATTTTAAAATTTTATATCACAGAAATTTTTATTATTTTAACTTTAAACTTTCAAAAATCGTGCTGATTATCCCGACCGAATTATTAAAATCACCGATATTGACTATTGAAATGAGAAGTTTTCTGAAGAGCTAAGTGAGCGGTAGCGAAATGGCCATCGAAACTTTGCTTTCACCCTCAATAGTCAATGTAGGAGATCTTATTAATGCGGTCGGGATAATCAGCACGATTTTTTTACGTTTGAAGTTGAATTTTTATTATAATTTTGTGTATTTTTTCCTATTGACCTTTAAATTATTTTCTTTGCTGTAAAGATCATTGTTATATGCTGCGCGTTGTAGGAATGCAACCGTTAAATTCATACATACTCCTTAAACTCTATTCTTAACAATCGCAGATAACATGGTTAAGTGAACACATTTGTCAGTATGCTTCATTTAACATTATACAATAAAATAAATAAAAAAAAATTCTACTAAACACTCAGGGTATTCTTAACTATCAAAAAAAAAAAAAAACGAAAATATTCTTTTCTTTTTCTTTAAAAAATAAAAAAAATAATATACAAATTTTAATGGTAGAATGCAGAGCGTTAGTTGTTAAATTATAAGCAAAAAGCAAAGCTCTCTTTAAAAACACTTGATGAGTTGAAATATTAAGTAGAATTTTAATTTCAAAATTAGCTGATAAAGTCACACAATTTATGGGGACTAAGAAAACAAACTCTAAAATGTGTCTAATTTATTAAAACTGTTTGTTTTAAGAAGGATTTGAAAGTTAACAAATGAATTTTCTACAAAGTGATTTTCTTTGTTGATGGATAACTTAGTTCGCAAAATATGATAAAGAAAAATATTTTATATCTTTAAAAGTTGTTGTTGTGTAGTAGCACAGATTGCACTGTTATATAATAATAATGACCTAGAAGTATATTTAAATTGTTTGAGAATTAAGAATTAAAAATCACTTGAAGTATGTTTATAAAGAAACATTTATGAAGGTGAAAAGCTGGTAATAAAAATGGTTTAACTTTTTGCTTTTTAAATATGGCGGACAATTTTAGAGTTTTCTTGTTATTAACCCACAATAACTGACTCAAAGAGATCTTCTTTCCGAAATATTCTAGGTAAGGTTAGGTTGGTTGCACAGGCTGCTGAAACTTGGGTTTTAACTGATCCCTTTGCGCTGCCTGAAAAAGGATGTGTAAAGGATCAATTAGGTCTCCATATTACTACCACATCCATCCCTAAAACCACCCCGAAGACAGATAATCGAGTTTATTCTAGCGAGAACACAGACCGATAGATCTGCAAGACTATGCAGTCTCGGAATGCTGAGAAGAGCCGCTCCGTTCCTAGAAGGAGCTGGACAATGGGAGAGCAAATGCTCCACCTCTTCCTCATCCTGACAGCTTCTACGAAAGTCATGGCATAGAAGATTCAGTGTCCTAGCATGGATACCGATGGCACAGTGCCCTATCAACTCAGCCACCAGTATGCTTAGCTGCCCTCGGAATAACTTCAGCAGATGTGCAGATCTCCTACTATTATACTGAGGCCATAATGTTCTCGAAATTGTGCAGGTAACCTCTGGTCTGCGAGGCTTTAAAAATTTCCCGCTGAAACATAGCCCTACAGCTGTTTTACGGGACTCTTGCTAGTGAATCTCTCTTCCGGTCTCTTAGCTGAGTTCCAGATCTATCGTGCATGTCCGCAACTATGTTCCCGTTGAACAAATGTGAGTGAGGTACCAGTATTCGTGTTAGAAACCAAATGGTCAGCGTTCAAACCCCAGTTGCGAAATGAGTATAAAAATATAATTTAAATTGAACCCTTAACTTTTTTTAAGAGTGTAGATTAATAAAAAAAACATGAATAATTAATATAAAAGGTGTCCCCATATTCATCTTTTCTTTTGAATTGTGAATAATTAAAACTAAAATACAGACTTATAGACAGAAAATAGAAATTTAAACAGAGTGTGTGTGTGACTTTCTGTCCGCCCCTCATACAATTATTTTGTGTTTCTTTATTTAAAATTTATTAATTTCTATTTCTATCGCTTACCTTTAGCAGACAAATTCAAGTAGATTAATAAAAATATCCATGAGTATTTTGTAAGTCCTTTTGTTGTCAACAGCACTTGTTCGCGACGACAATGTTGTTGCATATAATCATGTTGTCGATAAATGGATTGACTACTGTGCGGTTGTTTCTGCTCCCTTGGCCCGTTAATAGGCGGTGATTTATTACTCTTTGTTGTTATTTCAATCTGTTGCACATCTTGCATTATCAACAGACAATGTTGTTGTTGTTTATATTCGTAAGTATTTTCTTCCTTTTGGTGATGTGTTTGTTGCTGTTGATTTTGTTGTAGTATAATTGGCAGTGTTGTGGTTGCAGCAATAACAGCTGTAACAATATGTTGTAAAATTGTTAAAAAAGTAGTCGTCGTACTCTGATACAGGGCTGTTATTGAGTTTAATCTTAAACGTAGCATTGAAATTATAAATAGTTGTAACATTTTTATAATACTGTTGCAAAGTCTTTGTTGTTGATGTGATAAATGTTGATTTGATAAAGATGATGTTGTTTCTGTTGTTGTCGCTGTTAATATAACCGGTTTCTTTAACGGCTTGTTTTCTTGCTGATAATGACAATTACATTGTTGATTGATTATTTTATAAGTTTGTTTGAAATCTATTTTCTCATATTTGTGGTTTAATAATGAATGATGACTACAACTGAAGCTTTTGTTATTGTTTTCATGCTGTTGCTGCTGGTAGTAGTAATTGTAATAAGATGGAGGTTTTTGAAAAAATTTTCTTTTTCTTTTACGTCTTAAGTAACGTTTACGTAAAGCCAGTCTTTGTTTTAAGTCATTTTGTGTTGAGTGTGTAAAAGCTTGTAAAATTTGTTTGCTTAAATTTTTGTTGCTATAAGCTTTAAGCTCATAATTTAAAGCTTCATATTTGAGCTCATTTTTGTAGTTATTTTTATTTTTGTTGCTGTTTTTATTGCTGAATTTATAAGTTTTTAAAGACAACCTTTTTTCTTGATGAATGAAAGAAGCTGGCAAATATTTTTCTTGTGGTGGTTGTTGCTGTTTAAAATGATTGTTAAATGTATTGCTTAAACATTTACTTGATGAAAGCTTTAAGCTTTTCCTTTTGTAAAAGCTTTTGGTTTTAAATTTAATTTTATAGATGGCTACATTAATTTTGGTTTTGACAAACTTATGACTTTTGAATTCTTTTAAAACTTTAAAGCTTTTAATACTTTTTCGCCTTGTCTTGTGATTAATGTAAAGCTTTTTATTTGAAAAATCGTTGTGTTGCAGCATTATAGGTGGTTACTATTTTCTTGTTAAGTTAATACCCCAACAGTTGTCTTAATTTATTACTAAGCCATTAAGCTGTTATTTTAAAGAATATTATTATTATTTGCCGTGTGCTTCATGTAAAGCTTTCTTTAAATTTTCTTAAGTTTGTTTCTGTGTGTAAAGAAATTCAAAATTTTCTTAGAAAATTTTATTAAATTTAATTTCTGAATGATCAATTTTTTTTACTTTTTAAGATGGCGAGTATTTGCTTTATTGTTTTATGTTCTTTGTTGGTTTTTTAAGATTTTTTTAATCGATTAATTTTCTTTGTTTTGTATTTTAAGTTTACATTATTATCAGTTCTTTAACAACCCAAGAGCTTTTATTTCATATTATTTTAATTATTATATTCTATTTAAAAATGAAGTGCTGTTTTGTGACATATTTTTACTTTCGTATTAAATTTTTGTGTTAAATAATTATTTTGCAGGTGTCCTTTTGTATTTTTTTTTTTTTTTTTTTTTATTTACTTCATATCGTTTTTCTCCAAATTCTTCTGTAAATGCTGATGCTGGTAGTTACTTGGTGCCTTAAATGAAAATCTTATATTTACTTCTGGTATAATACAAGTTTCTTTAAAATCTTTTGCTTCTTAATTTATTAATTTTGGTAGTTTTCTTTTTTTCTTACGTTAGTGGCAGTGACGTATACGGTGATATAGTATTTTTATGAAGATAATCTGCAAAGAAACAAGAAAAGAAATAGAATTAAAAATTAAGAATATTTTTAAAAGATCCACCTTAAAACGTCATTTAGTCTTTTTTAACATAGTTCCTAGAAAGGTACTTTTTGAAGGGGTGCCTTTTTTCAAAAATTTAGAAACTATTTTTTGGCAAAAATATAAACAAATTGCTTGAATTTAATTGAACTCTCATAAGGTAACACAAACAAATTAAAAAAAGGGTACAAGAAATGTGATCTAAAAAAAGACTTAAATTGTTAACATTAAATACCAATAAATAGTCGGTAATCATTTAAAAGTGAAGATGTTAGAAAAGGGACTTACAGAGCTCATAATTTGATTCGGTATAAAAATGATTACAGAGCGCTAAAAGGAATATTTTTGAAACAGAAATTATTAAAGGCTTTTTTAACGATTTTTTTTCGAACTTAAATTAGTTCTTTGATTAAGTATTAAATATAAGTTTTTAAAGAGTATTTTGTAGCAAAGTAACTTTTAAGAAAATGCTTTTTCAAATTATGTGTTTTTCTTTGAACCGTGCTTTTTAAACTACGAAATATTTTGGTATTCATTTTTTTACATTTACTTTTTTAAATGAAGATACTTTTTTACGTATACTTTTTTAAAATACACTTTTTAAAAAGTACTTTTTGATATATACTTTTTGAAAGAAAACTTTTAAAAGACAATTTTTGAAATTGTAGTTTTTGCAAGATACCTTTTAAAAAGAGACTTTTTAATAGATGCTTTGTAAAAGCTACTTCTTAAAACGTATAATTTAAAAGGTAGTTTTTAAGAGATAATTTTTAAAAGGAACTTTTTAAAAGGTACTATTCAAAAAGTACTTTTTAAAAGATGTTTTGTAAAAACTACTTTTTAAAACATATAATTTAAAAGATACTTTTTAAGAGATACATCTTAAAAGAACTTTTTAAAAGGTACTTTTAAAAAAGTACTTTTGAAAAGGTACTTTTTAAAACAAACTACTTTAAAGGTACTTCTTTAGAACTACTTTTTAGAAGGTATTTTTTTTTTCGTTTTAGATGGTTCCTTTTAAAATCAGTTTTTTAAAAGTGCTTAGAAAAACCAATTTCTTTTCTAACCGCTTAAAGATATTGCTTTCAAGATGTTGTATTTCAAGTTGTTTTTAAAGTTCTTTTTAGAATTAGAAAACATTATCAATTTGATATTCTTAAGATTCTTTTTTTTTCTTCCCGTGATGTCATCCGCTTTGTCTAATATATTGTAAAATGTAATACCTTTTATTAAAGAAAATTCTAAAGTTTTCAACAAGTTTGATAATATTTAAATTAATCATCGTCTCATGTTGACTAACATTTAAAACACTTTTTCCACTTATGCCTGAATTTTATTTTTCCCCTTTGCAAATTCTTCCCATTTATTAAGATGAAAAAAGTGACATAATTTTATCAGCGCTATTTTTCTCTTATTTAGTAAACAGTCAAGCGTGATTGACCAAAAGCCATTTGAATACCTTGGCCTCCTCATATAGAAACTTTGACCCTTTAACGCTTTCACACTAATGTTAAAGTACATAATTATTCCAACAACACTTTTGTAGCAGCTTCACAATTAAATACATATACTTTTTTGCCTATGCTTACATTAAGTTTATGTTTAAGAAAAATTTCACTGACAATTTAATTTTGTAAGCACTGTAGCTGCAGTGTATTATTATTTTCCCTGGTAAAATACACAATAATTATTTTCTATTTGAAAAAAATGAATTCGTTTTTCCCACGCACCTTATGTAGATAAACAAAAAAAACTTTTTTAGGGAATAATTTTCATTACGATACTTGAAAATTTCTTTCAACAACACAGGAAGTACTAAAAGTCTGTTTTTGTTAACTTAAACAGCTGACATTTTAATATAATGTGATCATTTCAAATATCTAAAATAAAAAAACGGAAAAAAAATAAAAACTATTTATGTTTTATGTTTAGAGTTTAAAAAGAAAGCAATTAAATTTTGTATTTAAAAATAAAAGTTAATTAATGTAGATAAATTGTATCACCAAAAAACCAAAAATATTTTTATTGAGTTTAAGCTGAACTTTTCCGTTTAATAGTTAAAATGATATTAACCAGTTTTGATTCATGCTTTAAGGATAGAGCGAAGAAGACTTTCGATAATAGTTAAATCAAGTAGTTGTCCAGCAGATGTTCTAATTTTATAGGTCTAGCTAAGAATAATAATCTCTTCAAAATATTTTTTCTGTCTAAGTTGGAATAGCATACGTTGAAGCCTTCAGTAGTGGGTGTTACTCAATACCTATTGACTTTTTTTAAACTCTCTTACTTACTTATTTGAGACTTAGAGTACTCCACTACTATTTGCATATAAAATTATGTTTCAATCTATCAAGAGAATGCTGATATTTTTTCAACAAAAAAAAAAAATAATAATAATAATAATGTGCCATTTTAAGTCGCACATTTTTATGGAAAAAATATTTCAAATATTTTAATTTATTTAGTCTTAAAAAATAGCTTTAATCGTCTTTAAGATCATTTGTAAAGCTAAAAATATTTTCAATATGGCTACCGAGACTTTTCTTGACGATTGGCATACGGGATGTCTTATTTTGGAAAACTGTCATTATGTCGCAAATAAAATGAAAAATATTTGCCTCCAAGACGTTAATTTTATCATAAATAGTCATTAACTTCACTTGGTCCCACATGAAATAAACGAGAGGTGATAAATTTGACGACAACTGGCCTACAATTTACAAGTGCATTTCTTGAAATCATTTTATCGCCAGCTTTTAAATTTAATAAATCGATGGTTAATGCAATCGCCGTGTGGCACGTAACACTTTACTATTAAAATCATAGTTTGTTATGATTAATGCTATCAACATAACAAAAAAAACAAAAAAAAAAAATAATAATAATTGAGCACGATGAAGTTATTATCATCATTGACCGTAAAGTGGGCTCCGGCATTATTTTAGGGGAAGTATATTCCGATTTTGCCGCAGCCTGTTTAGGTTTTGTTAAGCCCAAAATAAGCGTCATCGTCAAAAAGCACAGATAATTTTAGTTTTCGGCACTGTATGCACTGGTCGCATTATTTTTTGGATAGTTTTATATTTTAAAATATTTTTTAAAAGTTATTACTTGAAAAAGTTTTTCTAAATTAAGCTTTCATTTGAAGTAATAGCTTTTAGCTGTAAATTCTTAAATACGTAAAAAATTGCACGCCGAGCTTTCTTTAGTAAATTTTATTTTAAGCTGGCATCATCCACAAATATATCAAACATATGCTTTCATCCTTCAAAACTTCTTGTGCAACGTCAGTTCTAAAATTTATAAAAGTAAGAAACACAGTTTTTTCTTAATACGAATTTTTTAATTAATGAAAAATTCTCGAAATTTTATTTTAAACAAATTTTTTAAACAAAAGTAATCTTTAACGTATGATTAATAATAATTTCTTGAGAATACACAATAGTCACGGCGTATGATTAATATTAATTTTATAGAAATATTTTGTTATTCCCATAGTTTTCTAATTATTTGCATGATTTTAATATTTTTTTTTTTTTTAATTGCAGCTTTATTCAAAGCTATTCTTCTAGTTATTAAACAGTTTTAAGCATTTTTGGAAATTTGCTGCATAGTGTATAAAATAAAATAATTTTTAAAAAATTAATAATGAATTTTTAATTTTTTTATGAAACCATTTGGCTGATTACTTTAAATCATTTATTACTTTTTCTTTTAACTAAAGTTGATGGCACTATTTTTGATTATAATATCTTTTTTTTTAATTTTTTAATTTTGCCTTTTTTTTCCTTTGTATTCCTGATACAAAAAAGAGGAAGTAAAATATTTATGATTTATGTTCTACATCAAAAACAAATTCATTTAAGAAACACCTTTAATACCTGCTTGACTGCTTTATTTTTCATTAAACAATTTCCTTAACGATATTTCTCAACAATGACAACAAATAAAAATTATAAAAAAAAAATGAGCCAGAAGAAGAAGAAGAAAAAATATTCTAAAACAAACTTTTCCTCTGGCAAAACAATTGGCTACAAAATAAACTGCATTTATTGTTCGGCTTGAGTTTTCTCCACCATATTTTTCTATTGTCCTCACTTGGTGGCTGGGTATGTGTGAGTGTGTGTATGATTGGCAGTTGGCCAAAAAATTAAAAAAAAAAATAAATAAATAAATAAAAACTATAAAGAGCTGCTTATTGCTGCTACGAATGACTAGCACTGGCAAGTAGTGGTGGTAACCAAGTGTAACGTAGAATGCAACACAATTGCTTGTGGTAATAGTGGTAAAAAGCAGACATTAACAATAATTTTACAGACATATAAAAGAACGCTAGACACCGGCATACACAACATACATTTAGTCCCCAACAAATAATAATTGTTAGCAGTGTGCGAACATAAAAAATATAACTCACCGTTATGCTGTTGCACTCGACATGTCAAAGGAAAAGGTGCAAAATGTTTATTGTTGTTCAAATTCTGTATAAAATGTATTGTAACCAACAAACTGTGAAAAGAAACCATATTGCCACACTCAACTGAACTTTGTTTAATGTATAAAGATCCCTATTGTGGTGTCATGACATGCAGGCTTAAAGATTTTTACCATTATTTTATCATTTCCTGTAGTTTTACGAGTGTGTGTATAGTTTTTTTAAATCCCTTTTATTTCTTTTTTCAATTTAAATTTAATTTATATTTCCTAAAACTAAACAATATTTCAAATCACTTGTCAAGAGAAGTAATAAAGAAATTACCACAGAGCATTAATATAATAGAACAGGAAAAGATAACATAGAAACCAAACACTTTTCTAATACATTAAGATTTTCCAGTCTTACGATTTCATATAATTTTAATATATTTTGTTTCATTTTAAAGTTCACTCATCCTTATACATACATAAAACGTAAAACATAATACATTGCATGCACTTATGCAGTTTATATATCAAACGGATTTTGTTTAATCCTTAAAGTATGCAGCTCTTATGATTTTCTGTTTGATGATGGCTTTTGTTTGTAATTTGAAGAATACTTTAACAATATTGCTTTAAGCTCTTTTGATATATAATTTTCTGAATTTATGAGCAATAAATATTTTGTTAAACAAAAGGAAATTGTTAGGCTTTTGTTTCAAAATTATTAATAATTTATTACTAAAATGGAAGTAATTAAGATATGATTTTTATTTGAAATCCTGTAATATTCACTGGCTTGTTATATACATCCCTTCTTTACCAATTAATGTTTCAAAGGTTTCCGTAGTGTAGTGGTTATCACGTGTGCTTCACACGCACAAGGTCCCCGGTTCGAACCCGGGCGGGAACAGTTGTGGTTTTTAATGCAAAACTTTTTTATTGTTATTTTTTTTTTAATTTTAAATTTATTAGTGGGAATATTTTTGTATTATAACAAACGCATGGTTTTAAGACGGCTTAAGCTTACGCATATTTTAATCTCAGGCTTAAATAAAAATATGACGACTCACAGAAAATAATACCTGAGAGTAATTTTTAAAACAAAAACAAACAAAAAACCAAAGAAAAACACAAACAATAATTTTCTATTAAGATATAACCTTATCTTAAAAGGACGATTCACCAAAAAACAAAAAAAAAACACCTCCAAACAGGTGCAGAATAATTTACAGGATAACATTCAAAAAAGTAGACGAGGGAAAAATTTCAAAACAAATTGAAATTTTTTATTTGAAAAATTTAAATTAAAAACAAAAAAAAAAAATTCAAAGGATCAGATATTAGAAAACTAATAAGAAAAATTTACCGGTATAAAAATAATATAATTTAATTTTAGTAACAGTAAGTCAAAATTCCAAAAAAGAAAAATAATAATAATAAAAAATAGTCAATCGAATCAAAAGCCCACCAAATGTTAGAAAATCCACAGAAATCAATAAACTAAACTAAAAATTAAAACTTTTTTGAATCTGTAAGTGCCTCGAATTTTCGACAAAATTTGCAGAAATATTACTTCAAAATTTTGTATTTTTCTACCAGAAAAATAAATTAATAAAAATTGTATACAAAATATTTAAAATCTACTAAATTCTACATTTATTAATGTATTTAATATTTTTGTTTTTTAAATTATAAAAAAAATGACTTCAGACATTTAAGCGCAACTATCTCTTTAAAAAATGCATATCTATAAACATTTAACACAACACTCTTCATCTTTCATGTGTTCATCTTTTAGCTCTTTTATGTATAATCTTTTTAAGCATCATTCCTTAAATATCTTTGAACATAAAATTTGCATTAATATGACATTGATAATAATTGTTAGTTTGTCATCATGTCTTTGGCTGGGATAAGTGCCAAATGCAAAATAGAAAAATGCAAAAGCCATTAAATTTAATATTTCAATAAGTGCCACAACACAAGATCACAAACATGCTTATACTCACTTCAAAGATAAACACGAGCAACTTGACACTTGCACGATTTTCAAAATGTAAAAGTTAATACAAAATATTCTTGTAACACCGGTGTTTACTACTTCACTTTACTACTTCGTCTTTATGGCAAAAGTGACGTGGAATATAAAACAACATTTTCTTTCTAACTTTAAATTAAATTATTCACTGCAAATTTTCCACCAGAGATACTTAAACTATAAAAGTGTCATATGTAAATAATATAATGCCACAAGTTGCAATTTGGCTATAACGTGGCCATAACAAAGAAGTACTAAATTATTAAAACATATGAAGGTTATTAGAAGAAATTTTTGGTAAAACAAAAGTACAGCGTGTGTTATAAAATGAAAAATAATTAATGCAACATCATGTGGCAAAAAGAAGTTGAAAGTTAAAGTAATAATAATGCAAAAATAAGCAGCAAAGAAGGTCATGTATAAATTTAAAAAAAATCTGTGCATGGGTACGTAAAAAAGACTAAACAAATTTCAACGAAACTGTCAACAAAATGACAAAACAGTTCTAAATAGTTTTAAAGAAAATAAATTGTTTTTTGCACTATTACACTGTTGCTAATGGTATTTATGTTTTGTATTTTTTTTTTTTTTTTTTTTGGAATGTAAACCACTTGCATGCAAGTGAAATTATTTATTAAATATTTTTTTTAGTTATAAAAATATTTTTTACTTCTAAAATTTCTATATTTATATTTTACCCAAAAGAATTTTAATCCAGTGTGTATGCACAGAGGGAGGTGTGCCTACTTAAAAAAGTTCAATTTGAGATGAACTTCCCAAGGATCTCAGACAACTTTTGAAAACGTAGTGGAAAAAGTGGAATAAAAATATTTTTTTCTTTTGGTAGAGGTAAATTGCATAAAATAAACAGAAATCACTTAAATCATTACGAAGAAGTTTTACAAAAAAATTAAGAATTTCGTGGAATTTCCAAACAATTCAAAATTTTACCCAAAAACCTCAAGTGAATACTTATATTATCGTAAATTTATGACAAATAAAAAGATAAAAAAATGTGCAAAAATTGAAAATTTTTACATTAAAATTACAATTTGCCCAATAACCGAAAAAGTCCACAAAGCAAGCCAAGAAAGGAATTTATGTGGTTTTAGTTACTCAAACAAAATTCATTTAAAAATCAAGCATCCCAAAAAAGCGTAAAGAATCAATGGATAGAACCTTTGGGAACTCATCTAAAATTTAAAATTTCAATAAAAGTTGAAAAACTTTGCAGGAAAATGAAAATTGACCAAAAAATTTTCAAAAATGTTTAATGGTACAAAAAAAAAAAAAATAAATAATAATAAAACAGGTAAATAAAAATAAATCGATGTTTCACCTTAAAAAAATTACGCCAGGAAGTCGCGAATGTAAATTTATATTCAAAAACCTAGAAGCGAATACAAATATTTTTAGCAACTAACAAAAATTAAGCAACAAAATTGAAATGCGACAAAAACGTTAAATGATCCCAAAAATTAATTATGAAAATTTCAATAAAAAAAATTGAATACAAAAATTTTTAAATATTTTTGAAAAAAAGATAATTTAAACCAAAGAAAAATAAATATAATTTTTGAGAACAATTGAAGATTTTACCCTAAATTTGACATATCATAAAATGCCCCACAACTTGCCAATAGTATTAAAATTTCACGAATCAAGAAAAATTAAAAAAAAAATTCTCGAAAATTAAAAAAATTGTAAAAAAAAAAAATTCAACAAAAATTAAAATTTAAAGGTAAAAGCAAAAATGCATCAGAAAAAAAAATGTTTCACAAATAAAAAAAATTAAATTTTGAGTATCTGAAATTTTGCTTCGAAAGTAAATATGTTGCTAAAACTATCAACTCAGCAGGTTGATATGCTGAGATATTGTAAAGTATTAGCTATTACCAAGAAATTAAATTTAATGAAAATATGAAAGATTTGAAAATTACTCAATGTTTCACGGAGCAGACGAACTACAAAAACTATTAGATTCATTAAAACATCAAAACAAAACATTCTAATTTTCTTTTCTATTCCACATCCACACACTATTCCACATTCAAGTTTTGTTACGAAAATTTTGAGTTTGTAGGTTTCTGCTTTGCTTTAAAATTCGTAGTTAAACAAAAACAAAATCTAAGCAATCAAGATCGAAATTGAAGAAACAAAATTTAAATGCGTGTAAAGAAACAAAACCTGCATGTTTAGCCGCGGATTTAATAAAATTAGAATTTTAAATACACCCGAACTTTAGGAGTTCTGAAATTATTCATCTTTTCTTAGCTATACTAAAAACTTTGTTTAAAAAAAAAATTTAAAAATTAAAAAACATTAAAATCACTCACAAGGCACCGTGTATTCAAACTGCCTTCGCAACAATCAGCAGAATACAGGAATGGTTGTTGCATAGTGAGAAGGAAAAACATATGAAAAATGCATAAATTTTATTCAACCTAAACCGATTGTTAGCAAAAATCAAAAAAAAAAAAAAAAATTTGGATGACGCTTAACGAAAAAAGCTATGGTATGTGGACTTGGTGTAACAAAATTTATATTGATTGGATATAAATATTGTCCGAGTTCCGATTTATTAAATAAGTTGCTTTAATAGATGATGCTTACAATGAACACAAGCTAAAGCAAATAGATGCAAAGAATCCTAAATGATGAATGTAATGAACTAGAAAATGTTGCACTACATTCTACTAGTGTCTAAGTTTTGTTGGTTGCTTTAAAAAAATTAACACAAAAATATGTTAATAATTATTCTTTCTTTTAATTTAATTACAAATTAAAATATTTTTGAACTTATGCCAGATTAAAATTATTTAATTGGTTATTAAGCGAACAATTTTTAAATCTTAAAATTATTAACTACAAAAAAAGACAAAAATTTGGTATCATTCAGGCATGTCACAGAACACAATTCTTATAGAAAGTAAAGGAAAAATTTCTTTAAAATGTAACCGCTATTAAGTTCTAAACTGGAATTGATTTTCTTTCAAATTTTAATTTTTGCATTTTAAAACTCTTCACCGCAATAAGTGGAAAAAGGTTTTATCTAAATACGAGATCCGAGTTCTTGTGCACAGCAACATTAATTGAGCTATGTCCGTTTGACCATTCGTGTTTGGCTTGAAATCAACTTTGCCAAGGTACTGGATGAGCTAGAGAAAATTAAAATACTCTAATCGATTAAACATATTTTTGAAAATTCTGCTATTGAAAAGATCGGTCCATGTCCTTCGAGGCAGTAATCAAAACACCACGCCTGCCTCTGATTTTTCTTTATTATTTCGGACATATTTACTCAGGTGAAGTAATTCCAATAACAAACAAAAAACCCAAATATGTGGGGCGATAGAGAATAAAAAAAATAAGATGACAACATCAAGTAAAAAAATTAGCGTTCGCCTATATTTTCCCAGTTATGGGACTCTAAACATTTCATAGAAAAGTACGATTGTGCACCATATTTTGTAACGCAACAATATGGGTATCACTTAAAACCTTCAGAAGAGATCTTTTAGAAAATATAAAAATTTAAAAAAAAATGCTTAACACATTAAGAACCGATGACATTTTTATGTACAACATTTCTTTCTTTTTTCTTACTTTCCGATTTTCTTGACCCCTAAATTTGTTTTTTTGATTGGAGTTACTTCACTAATTAAGATTCACAAGTAGGTGAGGGTATTTCAGGTCGGCCCTAGCCGAATAGGGCGCTCGTTGTTATTTTTTAATTTAAAAGTAGAACTGAAATAAGTTATTATTTTTATTTATATTTTAAGATCACAACTTAACTATTTTATTTGAACGTTTAGATTTTCTATTGTTGTTTTTTTACATACATATTTTTCTACAATAGAAACCCTCTTGGCGCCATCTAATGTTACATTCATTATTATTACCATAAAGTAATTTTTGATATTATTCTCTAATGTTTCAAATAAAAATTTACTTTTATTATCTAAAAGCTCTTGAATTTTTATGCTTTAATTTTCTTTCATTTTTATTTTATTTCTAATAATGTTCTTAAGAAAGTTAATTTCCACAAAGGAGTTGTTGCATTCATACTTTCAGTCAGTCAGTCATTCAGTCAGTTTGTTTAACCACGTATTTACTAAGAGTTGTTGTTGTAGCTAGTGGCTGACTACAAGGCTAACAAAATGCTGTGAAAAGTTCAATATTGTTTGCAACAACAATGATGATGCATTTTTAATGAAAACTACTAGATTAAGGTCATTACGTATTGAAGTAATAGTCAGAGAATATGAATGTATGCGTATGTGTGTGTTTTCAACTGTTTATATATTTATAAGTATGCATTAATGTAATCTTGTGTTAGCTGATGTGTGAGTTTTAGGTTTAATATTTTAGCCAAAGTGTTTTTTTTTTTTTGCATTTATATGACTGAGTGTCTTTTATTTCCTGTCCGTCCTAAAGTGCAAACTTATTTTACATGCCATTAAAAGTCTTTCTTCTAATTTTAATAGTTTTTCAGTTTACTGCCATCTTGCCGCCAGCAAAGTGGTTGTTTAAGCTGTAGAGCTAAACGATTAAATGAGTTCATATAGACTCAATAGATATTCACTGCAAGTGACTGGCAATGAAGTGTAAAATACTTGATATAGAAAATATTAAAAATTAAAATTATTTTAACTTTGTGAATTTTTAGATCAAACTAAAAGGAAAAAAATTTTTTTATTGTAGGGTTTTTTTATAGTATTTTCTTTATATTTGCAGTTTACTAAAGTTATAGAAAATAGAAATTTAATATGCGTGGCCAACTTCTGCAATAAATATTTACATGGCAATGAGAGATAAAATATCGTAGCATACATTTAGGAGTCAAAAAAACTTAATTAGTGGCCACAATTAAAATTATTTTTTAAAGTATTAGATTTTTAAAACTTTCATTAAAAATATGAACCCTGTCTGTGATCTGTACAATAATTTTTAAGTTTCATTAAAGTTTGTGTCTTTTAGACTGCATGTATTTCTATAAGTCTTACCAGGCAACAAAAAGCTTGGCCTAAAACCCATAATTCCATGACACTTATTTGTTTGTAGCAATTTGTCGCCGAGCATTTTTTACTCAAAGCGAGGTTTTTGACGTCTCCCTTATATGAAAGGAAGACCCTCTACCTGTCCATTTATCTCTTTAGCTATTTGTCTGATGCCTTCTTGTATTCGAAAGATTTTTTTGACATCCATAGATTATGTTTAGACCTTGTTGTATTGCTTAAGCAAAAGATTTCACCACATATAAAATTCAAGCGCTTCCACTAAAAAACCCAAAATATTTTTAAAAATTCTAATATTCTTTTGTCTATAAATTTTAATCAATAGAAACCATAATTTCATAAAAAGTCTATATTTTCCAAAAAAAATATTTTTTTTTTCACGGAAATATAACTATATTGAAAAATAGATATTTTAATTTAAAATTTAAATTATACAAAAGAAATTAATAATAAAAAAAAAAAAACTATAAAATGAAAATTTCCCAAAAACTACCTCCACGTTATAGAATTATTACTATCTTGTTAGCGTAAAATGAATTAAGTGACTTATTTAATTCGTTTAGTAAAAGAGTAAGTCATCGATTAACTGTTTGACAATTAAGAGTTCCAAAGAAACACAAAGAAATTGACAATGAAAAACAATACGTATAAAATATGTTTTTGTGTGCACAAGGAAAATTGTAAGACTAGAAGAATCGCTAGACGCTTTGTAGTGGGACGTATTACCCGGAGATTGGCAGATATATTTGTCATAGCTAGTTCTCCAATTATCTAGGCATAAGAAATTTTCTAATAAGTTTATTTTCGTAAACTATTGCGAGTTGCATTAAGGTAAATTTTACCAATTTGAACAACGTCTTTAAAAGACTTAAGTTTTTGGAAGTTTATGTTTAATTGTAAAATGTTATTTACAAATTTTAAACCTAATATCAGATGGCAAATATTTGATTTGAACATTTTTTTAAAGTGTATAAAATAAATAAAATCTGTGCATTAATTATTGCTTTATTTCAGTTGTAAGTATTTAAAAAAGTCAAAGAAATGAGTCGCAAAAATATTTGATTCAATTCAAGTTCAAGCAAAAATAACAATAATCAACTTTGATTTAACTTTTCTTTATTCATGGCTGACTTTTCTTTGGCTCTTTTTTATACATTTTAAAGATGGAGAAAAATAAATTATTACTATAAAATAATATAATATTTTATTATTGAAAGTGATGTTTTGTAGCTTTTATTTAATTTTTCAATATCTTTAAACTGCATAAAAAAGATTAAAAAAAAGTCAGCCGTATGCGGTGCATAAGGGAAGGAAATAACATTCGCAAGTAAAGATCAATAACAATTTTTTAATGACTAAAACAAAAGTCGTTTAAAATAAATTTAAATGAATTGAAATTAACTTTTTTTTGGCTTAGGTTTATTTTTTTATTTTCTTATTTTGATTTCTAAAATTAAACATTATCAAATTAACCAACTAATCAATCTTAATTTGGTTAGACGAAGTCCACACACAAATCAAGACTATTCTTCGTTGTTCTCTCTGAAACCCGTCTTGTACATTTGTTTTTGCTTCGTACCAATCGTTGGTATGGCCACGAAATACAATTTTTATTTTTTAAACAGTTTTACTTATTTCCTCACAATATTATAGATGCGGTCGCAGTACCATATTAAATGTTGTTGAGATAAGTATGAATTAACATTTGTGGTACCTTGCGTACTTTTTATTTTTAATTTTTTTTCCCAATCAGTATTTGAACCGTTGGTATTATAAATGATCCTGATTAAGAAAAAGTTAAAAAGAAAAATAATTTTAGGCAGTTAAATATTTTTTTATTTTAGCTACAGACATACAAAAGGAAGTTGCTAGAATTTTAGCTAAAGTGTTTAGAGATTTACTTTGCAGCCTGTTGCAGAAACCCATTAAACCATGTAGTTTTTTAAGTACTAATATTTTTTTTTTTTTTTTTTTGAAACACATACAACAAATATTTTACTTCCTATTATCCAAGCAAACTATAATAAAATTTAATAGCCCATATTCATAGTCATATACTAAAGTCGACTCTTGCTAAAGTATACTCTAAACTAAAAAGCTCTTATTATCTTTTTTGCTTTCATAGTCGAAAATAAAGCATACTTTAAGTCGAATAGACTTTAACTGGGTGTCAACTTAAGTTTGATAAATGTTTTAATACAATTTTTTTGTTCACTTTGGTTTAAAAATCAGATAGAGAGTATTGTGTTCTTAAACCAAATAAAATAATTATAGAAAAATGAGTTAAAAACAGCTTTAGCTATTTTTAAATTTAGAGTTGACTTCAACGCCAAAAATATATTTTAAATTGTCTATGAATGAGTTAGAGTCGACTCTTAAGTAAAACCGACTTTAGCTCCTTAAAAGTAGACTTTATTTTAACTATGAATATGGGCCAATATCTTTAAATAAAGTGACATATTGTGTTGTAAAATGATGAATTTTTCATTTTTTCTAAAATTATAAAGAGATCGTCTAAAAGTATGTTTGAAAAAAACAGCATAATATTGATTTTTAAACCATGCTTTGGTGCATTGCAGATGCCAGTTACTATTATTGTGTTTTTCCATGGTACTCTTTAACAAGGATATTACAACGAAATAATCCATTTGTTAAGTTTTTATTTAGCTGACCAATTGTCATTCACCTTTATTCACAGAGACGAAGGAAACACATTTTTTATTTTGTTGATTTGTTTAATTTTTTTCTAGCTTGTTAAAAATCCCTTTGGGATTTTCATAACTCAATGTTAACTACTGTTAAAACAGATGATGATAAAAAATATAATTTTTATCTCTTCATCGATCTCCAAGGAGCAATGTTTGTTTAAGTTTTATTTCTTAATTTTTTTCTTGCAGTTTTTTTTTCGTTTTTAATATTTAAAAAATTAATAAAAAAGGAAGAGTTGATTTAAGATTAAATTTTAAATCAAATTAGATTTAAACAAAAGTTGAAATAGATATATAAAAATTTTTCCATAAAAAAAAAATATTAAAAAAATATTAGCGAAACCATGACATGAATTTTATATTAAGTTACGTTAGAAACCAATTTAAAATTAGGTAAATTTGAAATAGATCTTTATTAAATTAAAGCTAAGCTTAAGCTGACCTATCAATAAATTAGAACCAGGTTGAACTTCAGTTTTTTAAACTATACCGCAGCCGTGTGTATTGTTGTGTAGCCCTGGTAGCTCTTTGAGTTGACAAAACTGCTTCAAAAATAAAGATCAGGAGTTCAAAGTTTGTTGGAACTTTAGTTAAGAGACCAAAAAAAAAAACTGTAGCCAGTATTGAATGCTTTTTTTGTTAAAGGAAGGTAAGGAAAGTCCTTCAAGAAAAAAGTAAAATTGGAGGGTAATCGTTTATGTATTTGATAATAAAAAAATTTATCGTGATATGGAATCTCTCTGAAGCAACATAGAATTGTGTATAGAATGGATACGTTAGCTTATGCGCCTGTTTCAGTGAACAAAAGATCTTGAATTAAAATCTAGTTGGAGCTATAGAGTAGATAGATATAAAACCGGCAGGTACGAGGTACCATATAATTATTGGGCCACCTTTTCATTATTGACTTTATACCTTTTTTATTTTTTGTTCAAAATTTATGGTGAATGCTTAAAAGATACGGAAATAATCAATAAAATCTCTACCTGTAAAAACATCCTTTAATTTTTTAAATAATTTTTTACACTTTATTAAATGCGGACATATTTGTATGAACACTGTGTGAATTCTAAATACCTGTGTAGTTTATATGGTTACAAAACTTACGCAAAATCGCTTAAATCACTTAACTCTGGGAACACCCTGTATTATTATTAATTTTTTTTTTTTGCGTATCCGCAACTGCTCTTTACGTAAAAATCAAGTCACTATAAGGACACCCATTCGTTTAAAGATCTCTTTTGCAATAGATGCTTTAGCGGACATAGTTTTACATACACTGTGTTAATTTGACTTGTCTGGCTATTACATTACAAAAAAAAAGATAATAATTTTTTGGTGATTATGACTTCACTTTCGTAATGCCCTTTGATTTCTACTATTTGACGTTATATTGGCTGTAGCCTTTATAAATATCTCAAGAGTCTACTCTTTCAGAGAAAGACGCCAAGGACCGATGGACATACATAGCGGCAAACACAATTGAGTTCAGTTCTCACCCTTTGGGTTCAGAACCCAAAAATGAGATAAAACATATTTTATATTTTGTTAGCATTAAGACATTTTATCGTTCTTATTATTATTTATTTATTTTTCTTTTTTTTTATTTATTTAAAATTAAAATCATTTCCAAAAGCACGTACCATTTAAAAGAAAAATATTTATTTTAAAATTCTACACATACATGAGTATATTGGGTAGCAAACTAAAATATATTAAAAATCAATATTTATTGTCATCACAGAAAGAAAATAAAAATTGAAGTCATAAGTTTATATTAAAGGAAATACAATTTCTTTATTTATTTACGTTTTAAAAATACCACAACAATAATTTTTTTGCAATTTCAGTATAAAATAAAATGAAATAAAATAAAACCAAATCAAAATAAACAAAATTTATAAAACAAATAACATAAAAAGGGGGATGTCAACAGGAGACGCTATAGAATAAAATGAATTTTTCTAATTAAAAAAAATTATTAGTCAAACTTTTCGACATCAGCACAACTGATTTAATACATTCGGCTTAAATTTATTTTAATTTCTTAATTTTTATAAGAAAAAATAATCCAATACATTCTGCTGATATCTCATTTTTTTATAAAACGTTTGAATTAAATTGTAAACAATTATTTCTTCTTAATAAAAAATAAAAATTAAAACGAACGTAAGCCGAAGTAAATAATTTTTAGAGAAAAAAATAAAAAATTCTTCTCGTCGACTAAAACATGCAAAAGATATTTATCCAGTTCACACAGCAATTCTGAATTTTGTAGGTGAGAAAACGAGAAATAAAATGATTCTTTACTCCTTTCTCTTTAACAAAATTCAGAATTACTGCAAGAAAACTTGACGTGTGTGAACTTGGTGATTGAGAAACCACCCGTTCGTTACCAATAACTTTTCTAGATTTTTGTCTACGTGCAGTTAAGTGGTTGTTTGAGTGTGTGCAAAAAATACATTTCTATAAAAACTGTCGTAAAAAATATAATAATTGTTTATTTTCATATACATATTGGTCATGTATAGTTGTTTAAACATGCACGTCATGTTGTTTTCTTCTTCATTTATTTATTTATTTGTTTCATCTCTTTTTTCTTTGACTTGTTTGTTGAAGTGGTTGTTGTGCTCTGACGATGCTGTTTTTTGATTCTTCCTTTACGGATGTGGTATTTATATTTTATTCAATACAAGATTCATCAAAGAAATGAGTCATTAAACAAATAAGAATTTTAATACAAACAACAACAAATTGACAACGAAAGGACAGCGTATATAGGAATTAGAAATTCTGCAGACAAAGAATTTAATGTTTTTATAAAAATATTGAATTCGGCTGTGCCAAATCTTATATACCCTTCAGAATGTATGTCAATCTAGTTTAGTGAAGTATCTTCTATCAAAAAAACTAATATTTGGATGATAGAGCGTTTAAAAGTTAAAATGTCATTAGCACTAAATGGGTTAGGCATTTAAAAAAAGTTTATTATTCCCTAAAAGATCTCTTCTAATGCTTTAAAGTAAAACCCATATTGACAATCCCGCAAGCTTTTTTAGTGGTTCTTTTTAAAAAGTGTTTAGCTGGACATTATTTTTTTATGCTTATATTGACTCTAAAAATAAGTGAGTGCCCCTATATTAATGAAACTTGGCAGAAAAGATGCTGTGGCCATTGGATGTTAAGGCTCTAAAATAACAAAAATCGGACCAACGAGAAAAAAGTTCCCCTTAGAAGAACTAATCTTATCTTTGAAAAATGTAAGTTTCTTACTTAATTTTTCCCTCATTTTGTTCATCAATTGCAACTTTTAAGGTCACAAAGTGTTCAAAAGTTTTTTAAAGATTATAAGACACCATTTTTAGCCCCGCTTACTTTTGTGGGCGGTTTAATGAAATAGTATTTGATAAAATTGATGTAACTATTAAAAGATAGATATTACATTCGCCTTTGAAAATCAGTTTTTATGGACAGGGGGAGCTATATCTCCAATCCCTCCCCAAAAACTTCTCTGTGAAAAAAAAATTAATTTTTTGTCAATTTCCTAAAAATGTTAATTTTAAAGCTTTCCAAAGCCGTATTTTATTTATCTGAAAACAATTAATTTATTCATAGTAACAACTTGTTTATAATTGTAACAATAAATTCTATTTAAAATTATAACAATTAATTTATTTAAAATAACTTCTCCTTTGCATGAAGATGATGATGAGTGCGATGGTATGTGGTCTGACTCTTTAAAGACCTCTTCCGAATCTGAATCCTTTTCAGCGTTAAGTAAAGGTGGAAGCGTGAAAGAAATAGCTTTTTGGCAAAAGGTTTTTTTTTTTGGATTGGGTCTTAAGTGGGTCACGATTTATCTATGTTACACTGAACCATTGAAAACTTTCTGATAAAATCCTGCCTGTAAAGCCAGAAATATTTGTTTCGTGCCTCAGCCGCTTCTTCTTATAACAAATAAGCCATGTTTTAAAGTTTTGTGCATTGTAGGTGTTATAGGATGCCACTCATATAGAGAAACGTATCTAAGCAGTAATCGACAAACTCTTGCATTTGGATTTTGTGACCGCTTACTATTACTTCAACAATAACTTTTAATCGGTATATTAAAACAATTTCAATTCCAGTTATTTCAGCAGATAATTCAGGATTGGAAAAAAAATCTTATGCTTGTGATACTATCGTTGATGTTTCAAAATCCAGCTTTCGGTACGTCCAATATTAGCCACAATTCACTTCAAATTATTTTTGGATATTTTTTTCCTCGCTTTGGCAATGGCTTTATCTGCAATAGATTTTATTTGCTACTTTTTCACACTTTCAATAAAAAATATCTACCTTTAATTAAAAAGAACCAAAACATTTTATGAATATAAAAATGTTTTTTATTTGTATATACCCAAGCAAGTATAAAAGTAGAGATTATAAGTTTTATAGTGATATACAACATATTTCAAAACCCTTTTCACTTTTTTCTTTGACATAAAAATTAAAAAAATGCATTTTTTCAATTTTGAATGATATTAGTGCATAACAATTTTAATCAAAATTTTTCTATAAATCAATATAAGTATCTGCTACTATAGCCTTTCACAGAAAAAAAATCAATACAAAATCTTTATTCGTTTAACCACAAAAAATATATTGCAAACCTCTCAAAATCGTATAAAGTCAATTAAAGCGTATCCAAATTACTTAACTTTCCTGATTTTAACGCTGTCCCAAAATGACAAATCTAAAGCAAAAACTTACTGCTGCTGATTTAAATTTGCACATTTCTCAAAATTAATTTTTGGCCTAATGTCCGGCTAGATTGGCCATATACTCCTATGTGCGTCGGTTAAGCCCCAAATGAATTTTTATTTTTTATTTAAAAAAAATTTCTTTTTACGCAACATTGTGTAAGTATCATATGGATTTTTATGAGGTTATTATGGATAGGCGCTGATCCTGCTTGTACTTTTAACTTTTTGAAATTATTTGTTAAACTGCTGGTCTCTATGTTTTCCTGTTTTATCAGAAAAACGTCCTTAAAAACTAGTAATTAATTTTTCTTTTTTAATAAAAATTTTGAAATTAAAAAAAATAAATGAACTCAGGCCGAATTAATTTATTTATTTGTTATAAAAACAAGACAATTTAGAAAAGTTAAATTGCATTAATGCAATATTTGAAATTTTAAAATTGAATGGAAAATGAAATAAATAGAAACAAAAAGTCTAGATAAAAATATGAACATGATATCAATGCTGGACTAGTAGTTTTTATCAAGTAAATCATTAAAATCTTATTTTAAGCATTTATTTTTCAAATCTTAAGTAAATGTGAAAATATCAAGTTATTTTATAATTACAGAGACTCTTGAAATATTTTTTAAAAAAATTTAAAAAAAGTTACATTTCAAGTGAACAAGACGGACACCCGTCAAAATTCGATTGGTAATAAATTCGGTTGTCACGTCAATTCCGTTTTTACTGTATGAACAATTTATGAAATGATTTTAACTTCACTTGGATTGGTCAAAGATATGATCATTTTAAAGTTGACGAGACTGTAAATCTGCTAAATGAAGATTCTGGAATACTTTCATCTAGTATTAGATTAAACTATAACAAGAATATATCCTTGCGTTAACAAGTCTATATCTGCTCTATGACTAGACTACTTAAGAAATGAAATATCTATTACTATAGCTAGACGATGACTCCCTATGACTATAATATTCAGGCTATGAACAATGACTGCAAATAACTAGACAGTGACAAGATTATTACTGTGCAAGTTAAGCCTACGGGTTCGACCGCGTATCATTTCCAATTTTCTTAAGATTCAAATTTTTATAAATGCCTTTTCAAAAAATTATTGTAAAATTTTGTTTGAAATTTTCAATCTACAAAAATATAACTGGTAAAATTGGGTGCTTCCACATTTGAACTTCTTCGTTTTTACGAAATGACTTTCATCAATTTTTTATCACGCAAACACAGGCAGACAAAAATTCCAAAAATACCGGTATAATGGTATCAGAACAGTTGTCGGAACATGTTGTTTTTGTAGATGGAAAGTTTTTAACACTATTTGCAGAACTCTACAATAAATGTTCAAAAACGCATTTTTTTGGTTCTTATTTTAAGAAAATAAGAAATGATATGAAGTCAGTCTCGTGGGCAATGCTAGTAGGCAATAAATTGAGTATGACAACTAGATTTTTAATACGTTACTACACTGCACTTAATAAAAATAATAAAGAGATAAGTAATTATACATTGAAAAAACAATGGACACGTTCACTAAACGTAATTTTTGGGCAACCATTGAGTGTTTGTCTTGTTCAATAGTACCGCTCCAGACAGCTGTCATTATATTTTCCTTATAAGATTTGTCAGCTACCTAAAGTAAACATATTGTGCTCAGTCTCTAAAATTAATATTTTTATTGAACGAATCATTGAAAGATTGATTGCAAAAATTATCCAGGTCTAAAATTATGCCTTTGAAATCAAAACATAATTTTTTTTTAAGTTAAGTCACCCATATTGATTACAGAGAGTGACAGCACGCCCCGATGGCCATTTCTCTACCGTTTACTTAGCTCTTCGGGAAACTTCTCATAACTACTTTAGTAAACTAAAAATTAAAATTTTCAATTTAATTTATTTTAATTCAAATAAAATTCCCGTGGTTTGTGTTAATTTGTATCATTATTATTAAAAATATAATTTTTTAAATTTCACTATTGTAAATTTAATAAGTATAAAATTTATTATAAAATCCCTTCACAACGGTATCGCTAATTGCTTTATGCTTATACTCCTAAATTAAAATAAAACGTACGTATCCCTACCGGCTCTCAAGTATTAAGGAACAACAAAGCTCTTAACTACTTACAAAACCCTCAGCACTAATAAAGGAATCTTGTTACTTGCGAGTAACTTGTTACTTCTGTACTTCCACTACTCGTACCAACGCAAAGTACTACCCACACATACTTATACACATAGACTTATACATGATTACAAGCAAACATACATTTGTATATACATACATACTTATATTCCTTCATTTAATCTCACATACATAAATATGAATTTTATTATTTTCCTG
This sequence comes from Cistogaster globosa, assembly GCA_937654795.1. NCBI lineage: Eukaryota > Metazoa > Arthropoda > Insecta > Diptera > Tachinidae > Cistogaster > Cistogaster globosa. The sequence continues at coordinate 8,834,202 of OW569404.1, forward strand.
CTACTTGAAACAAAGTTTCCTTATATTTTTGGCTCTTTGTTGCAATAAAATAAAAACCATAAAAGAGAGTGCAAAAATAAGTTTTTTTTTCAATTTTGTTTCTTGTTGCAGTAAAATCTGCAATAAAACTTGTAAACCCCTCTGGTTCTACTTAAATTTATATATTTTTATATTTTTATAAAATTCATTTTCTAACATAACTTTTGTATTTTATTTATAGTTATGACTGTTGTAATTTGTTTTGGGAATAATCGCATGTTACTGCACTTTAATTATCATCAACAATATTTGCAGGTTTTTCTAAATGTTTGCAAGAAGAACTTATTTTTTTTTAATAATATTTTATTATGTTAAATAAATACCAACTGTCTTCACTAAATTTGAGTAACTCTTTTTTTCGAGAAAATAAGATTAGAATATAGAACATATTTTAGAAATTTTATTGAAAATTTTAAGAAAATTTTTTTTTCCTTATTTAAACTGTAATTTGTTGAAGGAAAAATGCAATTAAATTTCCATGTCATTGTTAAAGATTTGTAGTTTGGTAATTAACAAAAGAAGGGGGCCAAATTAGTTAATATAAAGAATATTTTCAAGAAAATTGCAAAAATACATATTTAATGCTTTAAACGAAGTGTAAATGTAAGAATCTATAAAATATCTAAAGTTTTGATTACAAATTACAAAAAAACTAAACCTCGTAAAAGTTAAAGGAGAGGAGTTTTCAGATTTTTACTATGACCACTACTGACACAACGCATTGTGCCGGAACTAGGAAATTAGGCTGTGGCAAGGTGTGAACATTCGACTTAAATCTTTTCATTTGAAAGTGACAGCTAAGACTTCTACAAGGAGCTTATTTCACATACATATTGTTTGGCTAAAAAAGGATTTTCTCTGTAGAGCGTAGATTGAATGATTGACGCATCGACCAGAAAAACACATGATCTTGATGAAGACTATTTGCGCGTAAAAAATTACTGCTTTCCCGAACAGTTTCTCTGTTGCAGTAAAACAAATCTCACATTGCACTGATGCTCCAGTGAGTCAATAAAGCCGGAAATTCTTTTATCACCGCCAAGCTTGCACGAGATCGAGTACTCCAAACTAATCCCAAAATTACCAGCTGAAACATCTGATCTGTATTAAATTTTTGGTCTTATAAAGCTGGCATTGTAAGCAAGAAGAAAAGACCGAGTAGAAGTACTTGAATGCTTCTTTTGCGACATGAAAAATGTGTCTGTTTCACCGGACATCGCATTGAGTATTTATGCCAAAAACACAGCAAGATGGCGATTTTTTCTGTTACATTTCGACTGCAATTTTTTCAAGAATTTTCAAAACTTTGTTTAGAGATACTTTTCCTTGTATGCCCAAATATTAAAATGTATAGACTTTAAAGCTAAACTTATCTTGATAAAATAAATTTGAGTAAAAGTTTTGTTCACTTACACTCAGTCCTCCGGAGCAAACAATTTAAAACCTACTTTCCTTACACTAGAGACATTAAAACGTAATTGTTATTTATTTTTTGTTTTTTGTTTTTTTTTTTTGTAAGATTTCTGTAATATATTCGAATGTTTAATAAAATACCTAATTCTATTCTAAATTTTGTTCTCTTAGTTTTCAGTTTTAAACGAAACTTTTTTTATTTATGACAAGTATTTTTTTTAATTTGGTTTTATTTTAGTTTTGGTAGAAATGTAATATTTAGGTAAAATTTCGATTAAGGAATTTGATTGCTTGATTGGTTTTTTTTTTTTAAATTATCGGTTTTTAATGAGATTTAATTTTTTTCAAATTATTCAATTTTTGTGATATTTTTTTCCAAATGTAAAATTTTTCAAATTTTTTATAGATTACGATCTCAACTGCAGCACTTATTTCCAAAACGATTTTGAGAATTTTTTGTAATTTGATAGATTATGCTTGGTTCTGTTTAAAAAACAGTTCATAATCTTAAAAATTAAAGGGTGTTCCCATGCAACATAAATGTTTTCTAAGTGTATTATGAACCGTAAATCCCACTTCTTTCAAAAAAAAAAAAAATTGCGTATTACTTTAGCCCCCAATAGCAAAAAATAAGACAAAAATAAATCTAAAAATTGAAAGGTGAAAATTTAAGGGGATGTCGGTTACTATGACCGTAATAATAACAACTATAAACATTCAAAATAATAAATCAAAGGGTGGTCCAATAGTTAATGTAATTAGATGTATGTGGACAAACCTTTGAACTGTTAAAGACAGACAGCTAAAACCTGCAAAAAAACTGAATTGCTTAGTCCGCCATAACAACAAGTAAAAAATTTAAATTTTGAAATTAAAAAGTGTTACCATCTTTGAAATTAATTGACCTGTATAGTCCTATCGTTTGAACTAGGGATGCCGATACGGATATAACGGTGATACTTCTGGTTTTCCGATGTATAGATAACGGCGATATTTTACTGTCGATACGTCGATACTTCTTATATTTTTCTTTAGAGTGTTTTGAACAAAGTATTCAATTTTCAACTCTTTTTTTTTTTGCATTGCAACTATGAGAAATTAAATATTAAAAGCAGAACATAAAATTCTAATGAGTTCCAGCGCATCGCAGAGACTATTTTCCACCGCTGGTCTGCTTCAAACGGATTTAAGAAATCGTCTATCTCCGCAAAGTTTGAGAACACTGCTTTTTAAACAATTTTAAATATTAATCTTTTGCAATGTTGTTTTTACAATTTTAATTTAATTTTAACATGATCGCAAATTCTATTCGTTGTCTTTTAAATTTTATTAATATCAATTATAAACCTTGAGCCAATCTTAACTAAATGCCATCGTTTATTTTGTAAAATCATAAATATTGCAGACGTTTTTTAGTTTAAAAATTTGAATTTTGGAAACTGGCATATATTGCAAGTTTTAATGATTTGAATGGCTCATCAATAAATACTGTTATTTTGTATAATAAAATAATTACTCTACTTGAGTTTTGAAAATTTTTACTTAAGCTCAATTTCAATATGCGTATCGCCGATACCGATAGGCGATATTTATTTTTGAGTATCGGTATCGGATTGTCGAAATGGCGTAACGTTACATCTCTAGTTTGAATCTTGAAAATTACACAGAATATCCAATACTTTGTTTGGTATAACAAGAAGTAAAAGTTTTTGAAATTATAATGTAAAGGGTATCACAATAGTTAATGATATTTAATTAATATATCCAAACTTTTGAACGGTCGAAATTTACAAGGAACCTAATTGCTAATTCTACTACAAGAGAAGGTATAAGATTTGATTTTCTAAATTAAAGGGTGCATTTATAATTAGTTCAATTTGATTTATATTCCTAAATTGGAAAGACTGTTGAAATTAACACGAAGCGGTAGTGCTAAGTCTAAAGTTTGGAGATGTAATATAAGAGTGTCCCAATAGTTAATGCAATTTAATGTATGTGGCTATACTTTTGAATAATTTTAGACGATAAATCTGGTTTAAAGACGGTTTTTCTTTTTTTTAAGAATTATTTTTTTAAATTTTTTTATGAACTTATTTTTTTTTTTAATTTAGAAAAAAAAAATCATCTTTTTTTTTAATTTAGAAAAAAAATTATTTTAATGAAATTTTGCTAATTTGGTTAAAAAAAAATAAGAAAAATAATTTGAAAAAACGTGAGTTACTAGAGACGCTCGCCTATCTGTGACCATATTTTTAAAATTCATAAATCAATTTTGTGATTTTTCAATAACCCTTTCTGAAGTTATACCTTAAGCCAAGTCAAAATCGAATCATTGAGCACGGACGGATCGTAATATTTGGCTGCTGTGGCCAAGATGGTAAGCACGTTGACTACAAATCTGGTTGGCCAGGGTTCAACCCCTGCGACAACCAAAAACTAAAAATGTGTTTTTTCTGTTTAATGGTATAAATACATATTCAGAATTAACATTAAAAAATGCAGCCTCCTTCGTCGGTACTTCTTCATAGCATATTCGCCGGCGAAGCAAAATAACTAATAAATTGGCTATACTTTCACGACCTGTTCTTCTCTCTCCTCTATCCCTTTCCTAAAGAATGTAGCCCGGTTACACACTAATTAAATAGGCATTGTTGCCTAAAGTACTACTTCTCTTTAAAAAAAAATTATTAAAACGAGGAGTCAAATGAAGTAGCGTGTAAAATGTAAAGGAAGAAAGATTAGAATAGAGTAGAAAAAAGTAGAGAAGTATAGCAGAATGTTAGGTAGAGAAGAAGGACATGACAAAGATTAAGGTCGGAGGTAATTAAATGAGAAAGACAAATGTGAAAAACAAAATAAAATTAAAAAAAAATTTTAAAGGCAGTCGATTTAATTTAATTTAATTATCAAATTTATTCAAGAACAGTTTAGTTAAAAGCCGTGTGACTGCCCGTAAAGAGTTGCTTCAAGAACAAAAAACAAAGAAAAAATTGACGCTGATAATTATGCTAGTTGCCTGTTATTAAGGCCACTAGGAGAGTTCAATATATTTAGATAACTGTTAACGATCTTCTATCTTAAACACATATGAATATTCTCATTGAATTTATTTTTAAGGTTTTAAAGCAATTTTTGTCATTTTATAAATTTAAATTTTAAAGTAATTTTTCCATTTAACCAAATCCTTCGACATTAATTATATATTTCCCACAAGTTATTTTCTTTAAAAACAAAAAAGCTAAACAAAAAACACATGCAACAAAAAACATATCTACGAAAAAAAGCATAAATCATTATTTGCCACATTTCAAACATGTTTTTATGGAAAATGTTGCTCGTGTCATGTAACCTGTCAGAGATTAGTGTTTTCTGTCATTTTATACAAACAAACAAAAAAACATTCACACAAAGGCATCTGTAGTAACTGCCATAATTTACATTTGCAACATTTTTAACAAGAAACAGCATCAAAGCAACAATTTGAACAAATCTAGTAAAAACTACAAAATAAAATATTATGTTCACACATACAATTATGTGTTATTGCAAATATGTACATTCACATACAAAATAAAGTCATTAGAATTGCAGTCAACCATAAAATAACATTTGACATTTATGCATTTCTTGCTTTAAACATTTTACTGATCCGTTTGCCACTTCTCATTCATGTGCTGAAAACATCAAAACAAAAGGTTTTCTTTTTTTATCAAAAATAAAACGTGTATTTAATAGAAATAACCTCATGTATCAAAGGGCAACGTCTTTTGTAGAAGGGAAACTTAATTAAGAAAATTCTAACAAAATTAAAAATTATGATTAAATAAAATTTTCATATTAAATTGTAATTTCAATTTCGTATTGAATTAATTTAACTAAAATTTCAACCACAAAAAAGCGTTCTAAGATAATTTTTGTTACTGTTTTTAAATTCCTACACAAACATTTTGCATTGTACTTCGCCTTCATGCGCAAAAAAGATCTTTACTTTTTACGCTTAAGTCAATGTCAACAATGTTAAATGTAACACCGACAATAAAGTGTTATTTTTTCTTTATTGAGCCAAAAAGAGAAAACACATAAAATGCATAAAGTATATGAAGAAGTTAAAAAAAAAAAACTTCCTGCCACATAAACTCAACTCTTTTTAAAATTAAAATATGCATAATTCTTTCTGACAACATGTGAACAAACATGTTGGTTGTAGCACTTTGCCATAAAATAATAATGATAACCCAGCAAACAAAAGCACATATTACCGAAAAAACAAATTCTAGAAAAGGCGAGCTTTTTGGAGAAAGTCCAAAGTGACTGGAAAGTGAATGGAAAATTGATTTTTTCTTCGATTATTTTTTATTAACAACTGCTTCGACTTGTTAATAAAAAAATAATCTTTCTTTAACAAGACCGTTTTTAAGAAACATGTGCCTTTTTTTAGAAAGATTTATTTTAAAGTAACAAATAACTTTCCCTTGAGAAACGCTTTTTTAAATGTGATCTTTTCTTAAAAACTGAATTTTTAAGAAACGAATATTTATTTCTAGAAAAAGCAACTTTTTTTATTAAATAAGCAAATTTTATGGGAAAAAGTTACCTCTTTAAGGAAACAATAAACTTTTTTTTAAATGTGACAGTTTTAAGAAAGAAGTGATTTTTGCTAGAAAAAGTGATTTCATTTAGGAAACATGTGACACGGAACTTTTCTAAAGAAAGTAATTGTTTTAAGAAACAAATAAATTTTTCTGTTAAAAATTATTTTTAAAGAGAAAAATATGTCTGCTGAAAAAGAGATTTATTTTAAAAATGGGTCTTTATTATAAAGATGAATTTTTATAAAAAAGTTACTTTTTTAAAATTAAAATGACTTTATAAAGAAAAAATTGCAAAAAAAAATTAGAGCAAAAAAATACATTTTTGGGAAATGTCTCTTTATGGAAGGTTATTTGAATATTTTTGTTTTAGTAAATTATTTTCTCAATAGAGGACAAATTTATGATTAAAAAAAGAAGGAAAATATTGTCGGAAAAGTCACTTTATTACGATTAAGTTGGGTTGAAAAAAAAATGGCGCTTAAAAAACTTATTTTTTGGAAAAAAAAGAACACAGTTTAACAAAAATGTGACATTTTGATGAAATAAAGAATTTAATTTATTAAAATGCTCTTTCGTTTCTACAGTATATAGCTCTTGCTCCTGTGCTATATCAATTTAATACAGCGAACACAATGTTTATTTAAGGTACCCATACACGACATGTTTTTTACATCTGAGATGTCAAATTTGTCACTGTAAAACACATACATGTCGTGTAGGACTGTTAAAATATTGCTTCTGTAAAACACATGTGGAAAGTCATCTGACAAAATTTCATTTAGAACGTTTCTATTTTGATCTGACAAACCATCTGACATCAGCTGTTTTTATGAATCTATGCCGTATGAAAACAATCAACGGCGGTTTAGCATTGGCAGTAGCATTAGCCGACTGAAGATAATATTTTATATGACTAAAATTTAAAATTGCTTTTAACTATTTAGCAACAATTTTGTAAACTTTGTATCATTATTCAATGCAAACTGATCTTCTTCAAAATAATTAAAATTCACAAGTCTTCAGTAATTCAGCAAAAATATTTTAAGACGACTACAAGCCATTTTAAAACCGGACGGCTTAGATATTTGTACAGTAAAAAAAGAGAATTAATTAAAAAAGGAAAATCATTTATTTTTGATTATAATTTAATTGCTGTTACAATTGAAAAAACTTTACACAATTCAATTGTTTTAGTTTCTAAATCCATTTTTTAGTAGTCACTTTTAACAAAAAACAATTTTAATAAAATTTGCAGATCAGCTGTTGTAAACAAATAATAATTATGTCAGACGTAATTATACATGTACGTTTGTGACTAAATATTAAAAGTCTTCTGTAAAATATTAATTTTGACACACATGCAGAATTACATATGACTTACACAGATAAAAAGTCAGATGTAAAAAACATGCCGAGTATGGGTATCTTTAATATATTTAAAATTTAAGCATTTTTAAACTTTTTTTAATTAAATTTTTCATTTGATGTAAAAACTAAATAGTTCTTGCAAAAATCCGACTTCAGCTATCTGTCTATAACATTTCAAAAATTTATTGAATTTATTATTTAATTCACGTTAAATAATATGAGCTATTGGGACACCCTTTAATTTCCACAACCAAATTTTATTTTCGCTGACTCAAAGGTACAGTTTCCTTGTAAATCTCAACCATCTTTCTTAAATTATTCAAGACTATGGCCATACAAATTTATTTGCCATTGGCTTACTCTTTAATTTATAATATTAAATATTTATACTTGTTATTATAGCGATCATAGCAATCGATATTATTTCCAATTTTAAAGCGTTTGTCTATATCGACCAAAAAATACGCCCATATGGTCTAATTTACGTTACCTTTTAATTTTTAGAATCATTTTTGTATTACCTTGTGCTATTGGGAGCTATAGTGATATGCAGTTTTTATTCAATTTCAATATGGAGCCCTTTACTGTTTATTGAACACTTAAAAACATGTATTGTTTTTGAAACGGAATCAATCTGTAAGTGTTACCTTTCAAATAAAGAAAAAATTTTTTAAATCGCTTTAAAAATGACTGAGTTCTGCAGGAAAAAACATTACAAAAGACATTCGAACCGGTAACCTGCTTACTTTTTGAAGCAGCATAAAAACCTAATAATTTTGAAGTTTGACACACTTAAATTAGCAAATATGAACATACATTCATTAGAAAAGGTAAAAGCTTTATTTATTAATTTTCTCATTAACTTTTTAAGTTCTGCAGGTGTGACAAATTTGCTTCGCTTCATTTATGCTGCAACATTATTTTCAAATTTTGAATGACATTTTTTTAAATACTTGATAATTTCATAAAATATTATTGTATCGAAAAATATTTAGAATAAAAATTTTGTGAGGCGAGGTTTTTGTGTCCAATAAAGTTGTCAGAATCCACAATGGCTTTGGGTTCAAGCTTCTTTTTTAAATTGCTTAAGACAAAAATTGAATATTAGCATTTTTCACATAAAATTAACTTTTGCTTAAGACTGCTGTTTTTTTTTTCACCAAAAATTATTGTTTTTACGAAAATAAAGGCAAATGATATACTTTCTTTTAACAAAAAAAACTTCTTATCAAATTCAGATTCTTCACAATTTTATAGTTAAAAATCTCACTTTTGTCACTGGTTACCTTTTTCACTAAAGTTATGTTTTCTCTAACAGGTCCTTTTTTTCTCTTAAAGCCAATTTGTTCATTAAAGTCGTTTTTTTTACTAAAAAGTCACCTTTTTGCTTAAAAAAAACCAATTTTTCACTTACGCATTTACTATTTCACTAAAATTCATTTTTATACCCTTCACCGCAGACGGAACAATGGTATATCTAAATTATTCATTCTGTTTGCTTTTAGTATCCATTTCCGACCTCATAAAGTATTTATATGTTGAGTTCATATGCAAAGCGAAGTCGATAGAGAGATGTCCGTCTTTCCGTCCGTGTTAGTGTTGAAATCAACTTTGTGAAGGTACTAGATGGTCTAGAGCAAATTTAAGTACGCAAATCGATCAGATATGGCGTTTAGTGAAGCAACCCCATTCAACTAAGCAAATATGTGGGACGATAGAGAATTAAAGAAAAGGAAATAAACATCCAGTGAAAAAATTGGCGTTCTCCCATATTTTCGCGAATTATGGGCCTCTGAACTTTTTAAAGAAAAGTACGATTGTGCAACATTTTTTTTTTAATATCAATATGGGTGTCATTTAAAAGCTTTTGAAAAGATTTTTTATGTTATAAAAACTAAAAATTATATATAATTCTCAATTTTTTCTTGTTTTTATTTCTTTGTCACCTCAATATTTGTATTATGATTAGAGTTACCTTATTAAACTAGATTTACATACATGGTGAGGGGTTTATAAAATTCGGCATAGCCAAATATCACGCTTATTCGTTTTATTACAAAATCATTTTGTTTTTACTAAAATGCCACTTTCTTCACTAGAAACTTGTTTAGTTAAAAAAAAATTTTTACTAAAAAGTAATTTTATTCCTAAAATATCTGTTTTCATTATGAAGTCACTTTTTTCTGTAAAACGCGAACTTTTTTTCTTTCTTATAACTACAGTAATTTTTTGACTAAAGAGGTGTTTTTTTTCCAAAAAAAAGTCACTCTTCTCAATGAAAGGTCATTTTTACAAAGAAATAACGTTTTCACTAAAAATTAACGTTTTCCCTAAAAAGTAACGTTGTCGCTTAAAGTTTAATTTCTGCAATAAAAACTCACTCTCTTCCAAAAGTCACGTTTGTCACTAAAAAGTCATGGTGTTCTAAAAAGTTATATCTTTAATGTTAATTTTTTTGCTAAACGTCCATTTTTGGCAAAAAGGTCACTTTTTTCATCACACTTTTTTAGTTCAAAAGTCATTCGTTTGTACCCAAAAGTCGCTTTCATCACAAAGTATTAAATAATTTTTTTTCCTACAAAACACTTATATTCAAAATGGTTTGCCTCTAATGAAAAAAAAAAATATATTCACAAATAAGTTGCTTTTTTCGTCAAAAAGTTTCTTATTACACAAAAAGTTATTTTTGTCACTAAAAAATCACTTTCACTTTCTTGGGGGTGAAACTTTGTGATTCACATCGAAAAGACACTTCCTTCACAGATAATCTTAGTTTAACACCAAAAAGTTACTTTTCTCTACAAAAAATTATCTTTTTATTACAAAAGATTTTTTGTCTTACAAAAAAAAAGTAACTTTTCTTACCAACAGTATTTTTTTATTGAAAACTTATTTCATTCACCCAGTGCCTAAGTTTGCTTCAAAAAAATCATTTTCATCCGAATGAAGAGTTTTCTTGCTTTGTGCTTTTGGTTCAATTTATAACAATCCGTAGTTTGTAAGTACAAATCTTTAATAACAAACCATCATTTAAGAAAATACAGATACGTAGAGTACAGATATAAATTGAAAATCCATTTACTCCCTTTTGCTTATCATCGGTAATTATTCGCACAAGTTTGGTTATAAAACAGCTAATTTTGTTTAACACAACAGTATTTATTTAACACATTACAACCCTTTATTGTCTTGTCTTTGGCAAAATTATGGGCCTAACGAATGAGTCAATATTTGCCAATAAATGGACATTATAAAAGTATGTAAGTATGTGTGTGTGAGTGTGTGTTTGTATGAAAACAACAAAGATAACGCACTTTGTACTTTATATCTTTGAGTCCTCAAATATGTGTTATATGCTGGTACTCTTATCTATATTTCTGTTGCCTGTGTGAACAAACAAAGGCAACAAAAAGGGAGTAAACAATAGACGTGATTGTTTAACTGTTTAACAAATGAAACAAATGAAACGATTTAAGCTTTTGTGCCAGTTTACTTTTTGTTGTTACACTTAATATTTATGCAAATGTGTACATGGAGAATAAAAGCATTAAAGCTACATTTTATTATTCAAAACAATTATTTTTTTATTATTATTAAGTTGATCACAACAGCTTTTTTTGCAATCTTATGTCGAAAGTTTGAACGAACGTTTGTCATTTAGTAGTACAAATTTTGACAAAGTAGCATTTCGATGATGTTAAGTGATGCATGTTTATTTTTTATAGAAAGTGTCACGCCCACTAAATCAATTCATTTAAATTTGCTCTCGTTTCTAAGGGCCTTTTGATTATTATTTACTTCTCTGGTAGGAGCCTCTGTTACAACACATCTTATGATTCAACTAAGAGGGTTGATAAAAGGTTTTGATGTGTAAAACAGTGCAATCACCTCAGACGAAACTTGAGCCTATTGCAGTATAAGAGAGGCCACAGAGGAGTCAAAGAAGTTGACTTTTTCGGGCCACTATGAACATGATATCCTTCACATCAATTACCTTTAAATAGGCAAGACGATTGCTGGCAAATATTATCCAGATCCAATATGGATGGAAAGCAAAAATAACCTCATGAAGGGAAGAAAAAAACTACTGTTTTATTAGGGATTTTTTTTGCAGCGACTTTTGCAAAATTCAAGGTATTGGTCTGCAAACTGCTATACCATTCAATAAAATTTTTTTAACTAACTCCCTGGAAAAGATCCTGCATTGGCTGGACTCGCTTGAATTGACAAGGTAGAGGGAAGTTACTTTATATAAACAGGCTCGAAAAGTGCTTAAAAGCTCTGTGGCAAGAAGAATAAATTATTCCGTCGGTGACAGGTAATGAAAATTTTAAATATTATCTGGCCAAGATCGCAAAAGATTGTAGTTGCAGACTGTGCCTGGAAGAAGCTGAGATGGTAGCGCGCATTGTGCATGAAAATTTTGCACTGACTGGCGATTTAAGATTATAAACCAAAGCAAGCTGGATGTGATTGCCATGGGAGTTCTAAGTCTTGGACAAATGTAAGCGATTAATAATGGCTCTGCAATGAGGAAGAATGCCGACGGTTGTCAGTTGACAGTCTGCAGTCATTGAGAAAGGAAGGAGATTGAAAAGGTACCCTTTTAGGAAACGGTCTGTTTCAATATCCTCCCAACATTAACAACAAAAAAAAAATTAATAACAACATTAATTACAAAAAAAAAAAAAAGAGAGAGTATTTTGACTATTTCTTGACTATTTCCAAATTTGAAAAATAGCTGTATGGTAGGAAGTTGTATCATTCAAATGGGTCTTTACTTGCTTGCGCTTGCTTTGGAACCTTTAGAAATCATCTTGAAACCCGAGATTAAGTGCTTTGAGAAATATGGCGAGGAAAATATCTTCTATTCAACAATATATAAAATTATTAAATTATTAAATAAGATTTAATAATTTTAGCATCACCATGAAATATTTTAACCTTGTGTGGGCAGAACTATGCCCACTCCTCTCATTTCACAAATGATAAATATTTACACTCTATTGCAATAAAGTTATCCACAGATAGAAAATCGCGGCTATTATATTCTCCAAAAAAGGCGATAATAATATTTATACTGTCTGAAAAAGGCCACGCCTATTACAGCTATCTAGCCTGATTTTGAATTTATTTTTCACATTTATACAAATTTAAAATTTTATATAGTTCAGTTCTTTAGGTACATGATGACAGACTGCTGAAGCCTTAACAAAAATACACAAACAAACAAGTGAACAGGCAAACTAAATAACAGATATCAATTTATGTTTATTCACAAATAAACAGGGAATGAAATGTAAAAAATCTATTTATATCTTAAACACATCTGATATTGCTCTACTGATTTCTAAGTCAATAGTCAATCAGTCAATGTTAAATAGAGACCCAAACAAAAGTTTCCAAAAATCCAAAAAAATTTTGAAACTTATTTTTAAGAACAACTTTTTTTCTTTAAGATTTCTTGCTAATCAAAGCCAAATAAAATATGCCTTTTTCAATTTAAGCACAAAACAAAAACTACAAAATTTTACAGATGCCCATTCAAGTAAAAAAAAAATTATTTCGGTCTTGTGGTTTTTATTTTTCTTTATTTTTAGAATTTTTCTCTCCTAGTGCGCTGAACTGATTTTTAAAGGTCTTTAAATAAGCAAACAATAAAAAGATGTTTGCAATGATAATGTAATCAGGACTTTAGCTATACTCGTAGTATAGTCCCTTCAACAAAAATTACTCTTGTGCATATAAAGTTATTTATTTATCTTATTGCTGCTACTTTTTCAATAAAAAAAGAGTGTAAGAAAAATTGGCAAATTTTTTTAAGAACGTTTGCTTTATAAACAAGTTTTCTTTGAAATCAATGTCTTCTTGTTTTCCGTTTTCTCTTTTTTAATTTTCCTTTCAAGCTGTAACATTGGTCAGTTACACTTCTTTTATCACCCACATATAAACTACAACAAGGCGATTGAAAATCTTTTTCTTTTCAATGCTGATTACCTCCTTCCCAATAAATTTATAACTAAATATTAAAATATTTATCTTAAGCTGATTTTTCATTTTTTCTTTTTTTAGCTTTAAAGAAAAAAAGGTTTCAGTTTCCTGATTTTTCTTTTTAATTTTATTTTGCTTTCTTTGCTTATTTTTGAAATGGAGTAAATTGAGTGAAACTATATTTATTTTTGTTTCATTTTTTTTTTTCAGTGAGCTGCTGCGTTTAGAAATTGAAAATCCTTTGCATTGATTGAATTTTTTGCGTTTTCAAACTTTTTTGTTGTATATAACATTTCTATAATATTTAATATGTTTTTAAATCTTCTGCAATTCTATTGAAATAACATACACATATGTAGGTAGCAATGATATAAAAATGTATGACAATAATAAAAAGTTAACATTAAAAAACTTTTGAAACGAAATAAAATATATTGTAAAAAAATATATAATTTAAAAAATTTTAATCGAATATTTTATTCGATTATTTTATTCGATTATTTTATTCGAATATTTTATTCGAATATTTTATTTGATTAAATAAAAGTTTTTACTCGAATAATTGATTTTTTTTCTAAGAATTGTAAACAATGGTTAAAATACCTTTAAAATAAAAGAGGATATAGGCACTGTAACTGTTTATTAAACTCTTTTTCTATTCTTTGTTTTCTTTCTTAGAATATACTTAAGGAAGACAAAAAATCCTGAACAATATTTGCTAGCGCTACACAAAGAGCGCTAAAGGTGGGTGTAGAAAAAACTTATGCATTAAGCCAAATTTAATGAAAAAGTGTTAATTCGGAATACTTTGATTTTTTTTACCAATTATTCGAATAAAATAAATATATTTATTTTTATATTCGAATAATATTTTTTATAAAATAATTTTAAATTACCTCTTATGCAATATTTAAAAAAAAAAAGATTTAAAAGTAGTACAATTTATTCAAAAAACACATTTACAGATTATTCGAATAATTTTATTTCATTACTATAAGAATATTTATCATTTTTCTACTTTCCTTATTTTCCCATAAAAAATTAGTTTTAAAATACTGGCAAGCCCATCAAAAATCTACAAAATTTCATAGTCGAATATAAAACTCATTTTACTAGATTATTTACCCGATCAATAAAAATTTCTAGAAAATACCTCTCTTAAGATTTACTAATTTAAGATTATACTAATTTAAGAAAAAATTTATATTAATTATGCGAATAATTTTTTATCGATTAATTTAATTTATCAAAAAATTAGCTTAGGCGTATTTTTTATTATTTTTAAATTTTACTTAAATAATATAATTAATGTAGAAAGACTTCGTTAGAGAAAAAATAAAAACATGTAATGTTTTTATTCGAATAATCGAACGATCTAACAAAAAATTTTTTTAAGGTTTTGAAATTTTCTGAAAAAAACTTGAATTATACGCCAATAGAGAACTAATGTTTTTGATGAGATATTTTTGAAGCTGAAATATTCGAATAAATATTTTTGGATTTATTCGATTAAACGAATTACATGGGTCTATTTTTTTAGACTTATTTTAATAATATAATTATATAAAAATTAGTAAACTTGTAAACAATTGCCCACTGTATAATAGCCACCCTTTCGTAAAGAGGTTGTAGTGGTTGATCTAAGAAAAATGCGTCATCAATTGTCCAAAAAGTTTTATATGCACATTGCGCTTTAATACCAAGTTTCCTTTTTATACAATAAAAACTAATAAATAATGTTTAACACGACTCTTTTTCTGTGTAGAATAGCTTTTTGTCTTTTTTATTTCAAAAGTCACGCATGATTTAAATATGCGGCAAATGTTTATTTCGAAATTCTGCGAAAATATCTTCAGACAGTTTTTCACTTAAAAGAAACATGATTGAAAACTTTACAGTTGTTTTAATTATAAATTTCCTTTAAAATCAAAGCAAAACTTCATATATTTTACTCCAACTCCATCATTATTAAAAATCACCTTAAGGTATGCTACATTTTAATTACGAAATTCACAATATGTGTAAATGAATTTATGACTTAACGTTACTTTTCACACTTCTTTAAATCATAGTTCACTTGTAAACTCACATTCACACACGCACAGGCAGCCACACACAGAGGCCCGCACATGTGTCATTAAAGAAGTAACAGTTGAATGATGTTGATTCACTTTAATGAGTGAAGGTGTGTAAGATTTATCCAGTTTTCCAAGTTTGTTTTGTGTCTGTTACTGTCTGTTGTTTTAAAAAGCTTTTATGTAGATTCTTATATGAAACCATATAAATTTTTGCGCAGAGCCAGAACAAACGTATGCATTTGTTAGTGTTTGTATCTGTGTGAATGTTGTTTGTTATTTTTTTAGTTTTATTTTCTTTTTGTGTTGCAACGTTGTTATCTTTGTGCTGATTAAGCTGTTAATTCTCGTTTAATTTGTCACTGCCATTACTTTTCTTTTTTAAGGGAGCAGTAAATAAATAGTGACTAAAAAAATCCTTTTTTTATTGTTTTTTTTACTGTTGTGATTATAAAAAGTAAATTTCTGTAGCCATTCTTGTTGTTGCTTATGCCAGCCATTGTACGTGCATATTTGTATTCATATTCTTGTGCTTTTTATCGCCATTCTATTGCTAACAAAAGCATGTTGCTTTCTTTAACGAGGGTGTTAAAATGGGTCAAGTTTTTGTTTTGTTTTTGTTGTTTTATTTTTTCTTCTACTGCTGGAGAAAATAACAAGGAATATTTTTGCAAAAATGCAAAAAAATATACAAATTAAAAAGGACAAAAACAGAGTCAGTCATTAATTTAAATAAAAGAAGACATAAACAATACTTTCGTAGTTTTCATAACTCTTCGTCAGCAGCAGCATTCTAGTAATCACCTTCGACATAATTAAAAAAAATGTTCTCGTGTTTCTGTTAATCCCCAAGAATGTATGAAAAATATGATCTTAATTTAAAATATTAATTCTTTTCTTTCCATAAAGCAAGATGCAAACTAGCTTACGTTGCAGTATTTAAACATAATTATTCCTAGTTTGGTGCCTGCATATAAAAAATAAGTGGAATTAAGTTGTTACATTGAAAAATAAATTACCTAAAGCAATCAAAGCAGAAATACACAAGATGCAGTGCTTAAAAGAGTTACCAAATTTTAATTTAATTTGGCCATACATCTTAATAAAATGCACCTCGTTGTAGGAACGCAAGCACCTTTTTAAATCATGTGTTAATGTAAATTAATATCTAAGTTTGTCATTACGTATTTAATTTAAACAATATCCAATTTCCATCCTATAAAATTTATATACGCATATCGAAGTCGATAAAGCGATGTCCGTCTGTCTATCCGTGCTCCGATTGAAGTAAACTTTGCCAAGGATTTAGATGAGTTAGAGAAAATTTAAATACGCTAATTGATCAGACATAGAATCAAAAATGTTGCCATTGAAAGTCATCCAGTCCCTCAAGGCAGCGGGCAAACCACAACGCCCGCCTACAATTTTTTAATATCGTTTGAAAGAAATCTAATTTAGTGAAGAAGCTCCAATTAAAGCAACAATTATATGAGACGATAGAGAACTAAAAAATAAAAATTATAAAGTCAAGCAAAGACTTGTGGAGGTAACCCATATTTTCCAAGAACTTTTCGAAGAAAAGTACGATTGTGCACCATATTTTTTAAGATTATTGATTGCTGTGGTCAAGGTGGTAAGTACATTGACTACAAACCTGGTTGGTCAGGGTTTAACCCCTACGACAACCAAAAAATAAAAATGTGTTTTTCTGTTTAATGGTAGAAATACATATTCCGAATTAACATTAAAACATGCAGCCTCCTTCGTCGGTACTTCTACATAGCATATTCGCCGGCGAAGTAAAATAACTAATAAAATGGCTATACTTTTACCACCTGTTCTTTTCACTTCTCTTTCACTTTCCTAAAGAATGTAGCATGGTTACACACTAATTAAATAGGCATTGTTGCCTGAAGTAGCACTTCTCTTAAAAAAAAAGATATCAATATGGGTATCAATTAAAAGCTTTTGAAGAGGTTTTCTGGGAAATTTTTTAAATACTTAACCCATTAAGAGCCCATCACATTTTTATACAGTTCTTAATTTTTTTTTTAATTCTCTGCCATCCCAATATTTGTTTTTTTTTATATTGAAGTTACTTCACTAAACTAGATGCACATAAGTAGTAAAGGGTTTATAAGATTTGGAATATCCGAATATAGCACTCCTACTTGTCTTGTTACTGAATGATTTTTCCGCGCACTAAAATGAGTTGCTTCGCTTTAAGACAACTTTTGTGAAATATTGCAAACTTATTTCCAAAATGAATATTGTGTTATTGAAACTTCGCGTTCAGTGAAAAATTTTACCTCCAGAAATGTTTACAAAAATTTATGCAACAGGTGGCTTGCCTGTCCTTTGTCTTATAATAAGAAGCAACTATGTTAAAACTGCTGAATTAATTTTAATTCAAAAACGTTGACTTGCTATCAACCTCAACAACTCAATGCTTCACGCAACAGCATGTTGAAAATTTTGTAGAAACTTATAGAACTATTCAACTATGAAGTTCAAGTGATTTAGCAATTAAAGGCAAACGACCACTTACTACGTTACGGCAGCGTTATATGGATGCGACTCATTTTTTATTGCTTGTTGTTTCAACAACAAAAATTCCCACATGTGGGAATTGAAAAAAAAAACGTGTAGGTCATTGTCGAGAAGCCACTGCGTTCATTGAGACCGAAAGTTTAATATCGATTTTGGAATGGTAAGATCATTGCCTGATTTTTTGGAAAATGCTGCTAAAAATTTTAATTTTTTTTTTATACTCAGCGTGTCTTGATTTAAGGGATTCAATATTATGGATTTATTGATGGCCTCAAATAAAAGATTTGAACTTGGATGATCTACACAGTCACATAAGTAGTTTATTAGAGAATCAAATATCGAGTTATAAGCTGGGTTGGCAATGTTAATTGGCCCTACAGAAAATGTGGTTGAACCTCTTTAGACTTATTCTTGTGGGATGTGGGATGCTTGATCCGGAAACGTTTTACACCCTTAGAGCTGATGTTATCCGAGCCTTTTGTGAGATTCATCCAGAAGTTGTCAGTTACTTTAAGGCCAGCAACGTCAGTGACATGTTCCACAAATAATTAAAATATTTTTTATTTCTAATAAACTTATTAAAAAACTAAGAAAATAAATTTTTATTTAATTTTTAATATGAAACTTTTATATGGACTATTCCATTTGGTTCCTGCAATTTAAAATAACCTTCTTAAAGAACAGAAAACTCCCTGCGCTCATAACAGCTATCCACAGAACAGATGGGCAATAAATTCAAGTTCTTTATGAAATATGACTTGTGTATTAATTAAGTTTAAGTCGTTGCATAATTTTACAAACAAATACTAAAAATATTTTAGATTTTATTTTATTACACCTTCTTCCTATTTTTCTTAATTAATTAATTTTACCATTTGTTTTCTAAATTTTCCTTTAATGTCAGTTTTCCTTATTTAATTTTTTAAAACATGTTTTTCTCTTCTTTTTACATTTTGTTTTTATTGCATTTACGTGTCCGCTTTTTTTGCAGGTGTTTTCAATTACATTTTTTTATAAAATATTATTTTTTTTTTGTTACATTAAATTTTATATTTGTCATTCTGTTGTTACAAAGACTACCAAGAAACATTTCGATATTATCTTCTCTATTCATTTAATATTAATATCTTTTTTTAATATTCATGCTTTGTTATCTTTTTTAATTAAAAAAATTTGCTTTTTTAAACTTAAAGTGTATTTGGCATAATGATTTTAAAAAATTGCATAATATTTTTAATTAAGATAGGATACCAATAAACCAGGCTTTTTTTAAGAAATTTAATTTATAATAATTTAAATTTAAATTGAAGCTGAAAAAAATATTTTTTAAGTGAAATCGTATAAGATAAGCTAAGCTGTTGCTTAAGTAAGTTCTTTATCGCTCCAAGTATTTTTTTTATGGAGTTACCATGGTGAAATCATGTACCAGGTGGTGGCAGTGGCAGGAAATGTCTAATTAAAAAAAATTACGTTGATTTCTTTTATATGGTGTTTGACATTTCCTGCAGCTACGAAAATGAATGAATTCGCCACTGCCACCTCTTGGTATATGATTTCGCCATGGGAGTAACTTAATTGTTTAAAATGATATGGTAAAATTAGAGACAGGTGTGGTATTTTCCCCACTGCCTCGAAGAACATAGACCGATCTTGCTGATTTTAAATAGCAAAATTTTCGAAACAGTGTCTGATCGATTGCTGTATTTAAATTTTCTCTAGCACATCTAGTGCCTTGGCAAAGTTGATTTCAATACTAACACGGACGGACAGACAGACAGACATCGCTAAATCGAATTAAGAACTCAGAATATATATATAGCTTATGATGTCGGTAAAGGACTTTGTAGAAATTACAAACGGAATGACAAACTTAGTTATACCCTTTTTCCACCTGTGGTGAAGGCCTCAATAAAAAGTTTTAGCACAAGAAAAATTTAAGTCAAAGTCAATTAAAATTTTTAAATTTATTTCATCTATTATTTTTGAATAAATTATTAAATAAAATATTTTGTAACAAAAAAATTTTTCAAAGAAATTTTTTAATATCGAGAATCATTTTCATTTTCCATCCCTGCTCTTAACCGCTATCCATACATTGGAAGCATGTACATAATTATAACATATTGTTAGGCTTTGAAAACAAAAAACAACTTTGATATCTTTTTTATTTTCATTCAATATCTTTCCTTTTATTCACAATTCAAAGAATTGCTGTTAAAAGAAGTCTCAATAATGTTCAATTGAATTCAAAAAATCTCAAAGAATTGTCACATAAGCCTTTTCACTCTTTTTCTCTCTTACCTCATACCTTTTTAAAATTTTTTTAAATGATATTTTCTTTGTGTGGGTATTTTTAACGGAAAAAAATCTCTTAATAATGACAAAGAAATAAAAGCTTTTTTCCAGACCTGTTTCTTTATTTTCTAATTTTTATTGTAACAGTATTCTTGTTATTCTCCTATTTGTTTTCTGTTGTATTTTAGTTCTTTGAATTTTATATTTATTTATTTTTTACTTTATCCCTGGATGTTGGAATATTAAAAATACGTATTTTATTTTTACAGTTGTTCTTGAATTTTTATGGTTATTTCCTTTTCTTATTTTTCTTTTTCTGAAATATTCTGTCGTTGTTATTTGTTGTAGAGTTGGTATTGAAACAATGTTTGTTATTTATTTACTTATGTAAATAAAAAAAGAAAAGATGTTTTACCGCAACTTTGTTCAATGACTGATTAGTGTAGTGTGTACCTTTTATGTGCACGCTTTTTCGTAAAAATTTGTTTGCATGTAATAAAAGGATAAACAAAGTTAACAAAAAATTCGCAAAACATCAAGTGCAAGAGTACACCATAGAAAAAATATATTACAGAATATAAAAAACACAAAAAAATATTTTATACTCCCCAGAATTTCCTACACTTAAAAATTCCGAAAATAGAAATAAAAAATAAAAATATACAAAAAAATTCCTTTTGCACAAAAAATACCAGCGATAAATCTTTTAAAGGCTTTTAATAAGCTCTCTTTTCAAAAAATACTTTTCCCTAAAAGGTACATTTCGAAAAAAATTTTAAAAACTGTTTTAAGGAAAAAATTTAAAGAGAATATAATTAAAAAAAAAATTAAAATTTTTTTAAAAGTACTTACCAGGAGGTACTTTAAAAAAAGTACTTTTATAAAAATAAATTTTTTTAAAAGTAATTTAAAAAATGTCCAGTAAACGATCCTCTAAAAATATTTATGTTTATTCTATGCTATAAAATTGTAATTTTAACTTTTTATAATTTATGTTTAAAAATTATTGCAACTACTCTGACTACGAAAAGGCCAAGCTGATACAGGTCTCTGTCAATAGTACTTTTTTAATTAAA
The DNA here is from genome assembly GCA_937654795.1 of Cistogaster globosa. Taxonomy (NCBI): domain Eukaryota; kingdom Metazoa; phylum Arthropoda; class Insecta; order Diptera; family Tachinidae; genus Cistogaster; species Cistogaster globosa. Next base: position 8,855,601 of record OW569404.1, read on the forward strand.
ATTTCGTTTTTTAGGCATAGATTCATTTTTTAATTTCTACAAATTTTTAGAACGAGAAATTATTTACAAAAGTATGCGGATGTTTTCCACAGAAAAAAAAAAGAAAAATTAGACGCTACACAGTGGCATATTTGGCGAGAAGGCGGTCAAAAACTCGTAACTTTTGATTGGATCGGAATTTTGATGCGCGGTTTTTTCTGTTTGGTACGTGAGATTTTAACCTTTAATTTTTGATAAAAAGCATAAAAGCCGACCGACAAAAAAAGTAACGAATGGTTTAATATTCGTTACCATTATTAATTGAAGTTGAGTATAAAAAACAAGTGTTAAAACATTAAAAAATTTTTTTCATATGTATGTCCCATTGTTACAAATTATAATTATTAATAATTTTGTAAACTAGATCTTGTCAGGAAACAACAAAGTTCGGCCCCCGTAAAGTTTTTAAGCTTAAACGCAAGTTAAAACTTTCTTAATAGCGAAAAGTTTTAATAAAAAAATCTTATTTTAGTTAAAGTTTTATTTTATTTTTTAAATATTTCTATAACAGTTTATAAAATAAATATTAGTTAATTTACATAAATACGTATACTTTCAAATCAAGGAGCCACTATACATTAAGCAATTTTAGTAAAAAATTTCTTCTAAATAAAATTGATTTTCATCTTCTAATAGTTGTTTAGCCTCCTCTTCTAATTCGAATGGAGTTGTTTTCCATTTTTATCGAATGTTGGACATATATGTGTCTGAAGTACACAACAAAATGGTGATAAGGTCTTCGTTTGTACAACATCCAGACATTTTTCTTGTGCTATGTTCACGAAAGAATCTGTAGTCTTTGTTTCTTTTTTTCTTGCGCTCTTTTGAATGTTGAATGATTTATTCCCCAATATGCAAAATTGGCTTAAAATGTTGGAATAATTCAAAACTAACTCTGTAGAAAAATTTTGAAAAATTTCGTATGTATTCATAATTTTTGTACAAAATACCTGACTTTTGGTCAGAAAAATTGCTCTAGTGCACAAGGTCACAACCTGGAGCACATATAATGGGGTATACGTGTGTGGGGGAGGTTTTGGGCTATAACACAGAGTAATACCTTTTTGATGTGGTTTGGCTGGAATGAGCTATGCTCTTTTAAGCACGAAGTTTGAAAAATAAATTTAAAAAAAAATCATTTTAATAAAATATTTAGAAAGTCTAATTTGGAAAACCCTGTTCAGTGTGTTATAGTTGGAATAGACTTCTTAATTTTTGCCTCTCGAGGTGATTAAAAAAACACTAAAATAATGATTTTTGGCCGCTTTCTCAAAATATGTGCCTACGGATCAAATTCTGATTGGGAAAAATATTTCATAACATTTTATTAAAATGAAATTTTTCAAGGTACTTAAAAACAAGCCATTTTAGCAGTTCCTAAATACTTGTTTCTTAAAACTTATCTGAAGAATAACTTTTTAAGGGAACATTTTTGTAAACTTGATTTGAAGTACTTTTTTTAAATGGTACTTAAAAAGAGAAATTTAAAAGTGTAACTTTGAACATTTTCTTTAAAGTACTTTTTAAAAAGTAGTATAAAAAATTACATTTCAGAAATAAGGTACTTTTTTAAAAAGTAGCATTTTGTACTTTTTTAAATAGTACCATATTTCTGAAATAATTTTTTGTTTTGAGAGTTTTGTTTTTAAAAGGTACCTTTTTTAGGGTCCCTTTTAAAATATTCATTCTTTAAAATACGTTTTTATTTTTAAGGCCAATTTTTTCTAAGTAAAGCCTTCTTAAATGACATTTTCAACTTCTTACAATTTGTAATAAGTAATTTGTAAAAAATTTGCTTAAAGTTTTCTTCATAAATATTTTAAGGCACTTGACCGTAGGCAAAATTGTTGTATTAGGCCATAACTTTGTCTTAACTTTGGTTTTTTTAATTTAATTTTTTTTTAGGAAATTTTTTTAAAGTAGTTTTTATATCTTGTATTTTTACCAATAATAAGTTTGACTATGCCTTAATTCCCAATTTATATCATTTAAACTCTTTTTCTGTCTTTTCATATAGAACAATTTTTGCAACAATAAATTCGCTAAAAGTCTTTCATTATTTCAATGTCGGTATCATTTTTCGCTTTATCTTCTCTTTTAACATTCACGCGTATGTACTCGTGTTAAGCGAATGATTACACTTTGTATGTTTCTCTTAAAGTCAAAAGAAATCTTCACAGAAGTGAACACACACTTTGTGAAATTTCAGTTGATTTTGTGTTTTGTTCTTTTTGTTGCTTGTGTGCATCAATGTTGACAGAGACAAAATTGATATGAGGAATTTTTAATAAAAAATAATCCCTCTATATTGTGCTTTCAAGTGAGAAGTGTGGACCTTAAATATGTCTAGAGGCTTAAGATTGATTAAACAAATGCACTTGAAACTGCATTTTTCTAGGAAATTTCAAAGATTTTTTTGAAGAAATTAAAAACTTTAAGGAATATTTTGGGCTGCTCTTCAACAACAAAAAAAGGTAAATTTTTTGTAATTTTTGGTATAAAAATTGGTATAAAATATAAATAACTTTTATTTAGGCTTAAGTTCACTCTTAGTATTTAAGTTCAAAATAAGTTTTAAAAATAAATTTAAAAGAACGCTTCTCTGGCTTATATCCTGTGCTCAACTTTTAGATCTGAACAGGCAGAATATTAAGATTAACGTATGTTTTATCGTAAGCGTTGTAAATTAGTGAAGTAACTCCATACAAAGAATTAAATATTGGGGTGACAAAGAATTAAAAAACTAAGAAACAAATTCAAAGTACTACCTATATATAAAATTATATAAAAATGCCATCGGCTCTTAATGGGTTAAGCATTTTATTTCCTTAAAGATCTCTGCAAAGGCCTTAAAATGGTACCCATATTGATATTTAAAAAAAATTTGAAAATTTCAGAGGCCCGTAAGTCGGAAAATATGGGCGAGCACCAATTTTTTTACGTCATGTTTTTTCTTATTTTTTAATTCTCTATCGCCCCATATATATGTTTTTTGATAGTACTCACTTCATTATTCCAAATGATATGCGTTGAAGGACTTCGAACGGTTTTGCTGAATTTCAATAGCACCTCTTTCGACAATATGTCTGATCGATTTTCGTATTAAAATTTTTTCTAGCTAACCTTGTGCCTCGGCATACTTAATTTCAACACTAACACGGACGGGCAGACGGACATCGCTTAATCGACTTTGCTATGCATAAGAACGTAGAATATATATACAATTTATGGGGTTGGAAATGGATGTTATAGAAATTACGAACGGAATGACAAAATTAATTATAATCTTTTCCCACTTTTTGTTGTGAAGGGTATAATAATATTATATTCATAGCCTTATATCTTATTCGAATACAGATGTGATGTGATTAATCACAATCCCATTCAAGTCTTTTTGAACAATTCAAAATATTTACATTTAAAGGGATTTTAGTTTCTCTTAGTCTAGAGAATTTTTGTTTTCGTTGCACTTATTAAAAATTTTGCTAGATTCTAGTTTGAAATCTAATAAAATTTATAATTATCTTAATTAAATATTTATTCAAAATAAAACTCATTTTCTTATCAATTAATTAATTAAATCAATTATATATTTAATTAAAAAAGAAAAAATTTAATGTCAAATAATTAATTGATTCAATTAAAAATTTAATTAAATTTTAATTTTAAAACATATAACACTTTCAATAGGTGCTGAAATTTTGCTGTGTGGGCTTTAAAACACATCTTATTTGAATCAATTAATTTAAGGGCTTAATATTGTCTTATTACCACAGGTATGGCTGCAACAACGCCCTTAGTTTTAAACTATATTTAAAAAATATTATTTAAATAAGGTCAATTTTATTCAAGTATTATAGTTCTCGTAAGATAAAACATTTCTTTTAATTTTATATTTAACATATTTAAGTTTAAATAAAACATTTCCATTAATTTTTAGTTTAAATGAAAATTATAGGTCAAATGTCTAAACTTAGTTTCTTGCAATCTTTGGCCTATTATAAAACAATAACTGTCAACTAATAAAACTATTACAGACAGACAGACAGACGGACACATGCATTTAACTATCAAATTCATAAAATTATAACTTTTAAATTATATGCACATTTCAATATGTTTGGTTATCTGCCCCCCAAACCCCCAAAGACATCCATCTTTCCATTGTTATTTAAAATTCCTAACATGCTGCTCAACAAGCGTTACAACTTTGGCACTAAATATTTTCTCTTTAGTTTTTCTTAAATTGCAATATTTATAATATTTTCAATTTCTGTTTCGTTCTGCTCTACAAAAAAAAAAAAAAAATGGTACCAGCAACAGCATGATGAATGATTTATAAAGGGAGTTAAAAAGTGGCAAACAGAGAAGAGCTGTTAGTAGGGAATTTTAACGCAAGTAAGTATTCAATAATAACCTAGAAACCTACTTTACACAGAATAGTTGAAGTGGAAATAGAAGAAGTAGAATTGAAATAGAAATGTGTAGAGTAAATGAAATGTTTTTATTCTCGTAACATCAGTTTTTCTACTTACAAAAAAAGTGCTGCATACTTTAAGGCTGCATATAAAACTCAGTTATACATAAACAATTGACATACAACATACGCTCACTTTGGCACATTTATTTACATAAATACTAGGGCATATGAGTCATGTATAAGAAAAATGTATACATTGGCATAAAAAGACATACATGTCTACTTCAATTCATAATTTTTCTCACGCAAAGAGATACTGAAGCATGTGTATTAAACCCAAAAAAAATCATAAGCTACTAGTGCTACCCAGCAGTTGTGATAGAAGCCTTCGTATGTGCAGTTAAGGAGCAGACAGTTAGTGAAATTTAAAACGTTAGACTACGGAAAGAGTACTAAAATTCTATAAAATGTCTATTAATACACTAAGAGGAATCTAGGACAACAGTATGACTGGATATGTGATATGCTTTGATTAGTATATTTAAATGCTATGACTAAATTGTAACTAGACTGCAACCTGACTATAGCTAGTTTTTATCTAAAGTAAGACTAAATTGTGATTTGAGTATAAAAAGACAGCAAGTATATGATTTCAAATTTCTAACTACATCTTGAGTACAATATATGAATTATTATGAATTGACTAAAACTTATCTACTACGTGACTACAAAATAACTGTGACCTGACTAAACCCTGCTTCAGATTAAGAAAATATTTAGCAAAATGGAAGCAATCACAATATTTGGTATATTGTGTAGGGTAACAGCCAAGTAAGGAGCTGTCTTAGATATGAACACATTATTATCATACAATGAATACACTCCGCTATGACTATGCTGAGACAAATATCAAGATGATGATGAGAGTAAATTTTTTCCAATCTTTGGCTAAGAGAAAATTTTTTAGATATGTAGATTAGAATATAACTAGATTATGACTAGACTATAGTTATTTTAAGACTAAACTATAGATTATAACCAGGCTAAGTCCTATTATGACAGCTTGCCAAAATTGCAGGTAGGATGTTATTTGACAAATAGTTTGATTTAGCGCTTATAATTTTTCCTTATTATGAATGCACCTTTAACTGACCAATAAAATAAGAGCAAAATATTCGTACCTTAAAATTTTAACGCAATATTATTTTTTTAAAGTTGCCATATTTTAAAATTAAAAAAATATATAATTTTGCAATTAATATGAAAATGAAAGGCAGACCATCCGCAAAGTTTAGCAACCACAAAATTTCGCTTAGTGTTTGTTTAGCTTTTTTAAAGTATTCTTATTTAAATACAAAAAAAAAAAACAGCTAAATTTTGTTCCTTGCTTGTCAAATACCTCCCAATGAAAAAACTCCCAACAAAAAATTCAAAAATACCAAACAAATTGGGAATTATTTCATAATGAAATAACTCCTATTTTTTTTTTGGAGGTTATTTCATAATTTTTCATTAGGAAATATTTTTATTTCATTATATTAAATGAAATAATTCTTAACTGAATTCTGTTGGGAGTTATTTTATTTATTTCGATAATTGGGAGTTATTTCATTTTTATTGGGAGTTATTTCATTTGACTAAAATTGCATTTCAGTTCATTATAACGGTTGATATAACTGTAAATAAATAACTCTCCAAAAATATTTATTTGAAGGTTATTTAATTCAGTACAATCTTCGAAATTTTTAGAGTTGTTTTTTTACATCCCCTTCATGGTATATTGAGCATCGGTTTCGCAAGCTTTTTCTTTATAAACGGCCTTCGACTGGGCTGAATATTTTCTCTTTTTTTCCCCTTCAACCTTCAGGTATGGTATAGAAGTTATTTCATTTTTTTTTTAATTAGGACCAGCACTCAGGGGATGACGCCTACATAAGCAATGCATTGTGCCAGAACTAGGAAATTAGGTTGTGGAAAGGGGGATAGAGGGAGTAGTGCTCGTGGATATTTAATTTGAATCTTTGCATATTAAAAGTAGTAGGAAAGATCTCTGCAGGGAGTTTATTCCACATACAAATTGTACGGCTAAAAAACGAATTTTCTCTGTAATGAACCTGTTATACCATAAAGGTTAAAACAGTTAAACAGTGCCTGGGTGCAAATATAATTTGTATTGGGAGTTATTTCATTTTTGTTGGGACTTATTTCATTTGGGACTTATTTCACGGTACCAGCAGCAGACCGGTCAAATTTGCACAGTGTTAATAAAACTATGTAACCTACAACAACAATTAGAACAAATATTACTTTAAATTAAAGGGTGTCATAATAGTAACGTGACTTTTAGCTAGGTTACCTTAATTTTGAACCGCAAATGTGTTTTATAAGATCAAGCACAAAAAATTTTGAATAATTTCTCCATTTTTATTTAAACAGGGTGTGCCTTTAGTCACATGATTTTAAAATATTTGTCATAGTTTTTCAATTGTAAAGGGCAGGCACTTAGAACTTACACAGAGTATGATTAAGTATGTGTAAGCAATTAATTTAAAAGTTAAAGGGTGTTCCACTAAAGCCGCGATTTTGACAAATATGATCTTAACATTAAAGCCATTACAGGCAGATGTTTGAAGTCGGCCCACAGTAAGATTTGCTATCTGCTATAAGGACAAAAAAAAAATACAAATAAAATTTAAAAAGGGTTCTCCGATGGTAATGTTATTTTTACACATATGACCTTTTTTGTAACCTGTGACTACAAATTTATGCAGTATATGTATAACTAGCTTACAAGTATAATCATTAAAACTAAAGGGTGACCCAATAATAACTTTTTTTCACAAAGAAAAATCTTAAATTAACGCAAAATGCGAATTCCTATGTGTGATGTAACAAGTTTAAAAATTAAAGGGGGGTCCATACGTGTTAACGATCCCTTTCAATGTGTGTTCAACTCGCACTTGACGGATTTATTTTAAAGTTTTTATATAAAAAATGTTACATTTAACAATAAATTCGTTTAAATCTAACACTTATAAGTTCATACAGCTTGAATATAACCGCATTGGAAACAACCACAATACTAAAGAAAATACTTACAAAAAGAAAAACTCTATTTTTCATATTTGAGCAATCAACTTGTAAATTTGAACTTCCAAATAAAAATAAAAAATAAAAAAATCTATGCAAAGTCCTTTATGTGGTCTACATAAAATGTGTGCTAGTAAATTTCTAGCCAAGTGGAAAAATTTCTATGAAAGGATTTAATATATGAATTTGTGCTTTTGCATGTACTTTTTTTTCTATTTTGGAGGCAAATTGCCAATTTATTTAAAGTGTCGCGTTGAACTTCACATTAGTTTATAGAAAGATGTTTTGAGATGTTAACATATTTATGTATTTGTGTATGTTCTTACACACATTAGTTACGCTTTTCTTAACACATGCATTTGCGATAATCTAACAATAGTGTTTTATACTTTAACTTAAGTCTTCTATGAGTGTAAATATTTAATATGTGTGAAGTTTTGTTTTTTTGTGATGCAAACATATGTTTAAATGATAAAATCAACTTTTTTCGGTTTAATATGTGGCAAAAAAAGTTTTTGTGAGAAGCACTTTTCTATTATTTAGAAAGTTTGACACTTAGGTTTTAATTTTGTGTGTGTGTGTGTGTGTGTGTGTGTGTATTTTTTCTTCTACGTATGTTTTTATTTTGCTTGAGTTTGAGTTTTATATGCGACATATGTTTTATTTAGTTTAGCAAAAATAAGTAGCTTTTCCTTTTTTTCCTGTTTTGCTTCGTTAGCTAGTTTGAGTTAAAGGCAAACAGGCATAAACTTGAAAAAATAATTTGAAAAAAAGTTTTAAATATATATTTTTTTGTTAGTTATTAAAAGTAATATTAAAATTTTGGTCAATATAAAATTTATAACATCTGCAGTTCCGTATAAAAAATTTTTTTTGCTTTAGAAAAAAGTGCTCACTGTAGCTATAGAAATAAGGAAATTGAAAAAAATTATTGGCATAAAATAGAAAGCATCTAACGAACGTTAAAAAACCAATCATTTTTATAGAATATAAAAAACAAACACAAAGCTTAAAATAAATATTTTTTAAGACATTTTATTTTATTTTATTAAAGATTGAAAATTTGATTTAGTACTATATCAAAAGTAAGAAGTACTAAATATTAAAAAAATATAAAACTAAATTATTAAGTTTTTTTTATAAATTTTGTCTTTTTTGAATAGCACGAGTATTTACGGGATGGCCCCTACTTATGCAACGCATTGTGCGAGGACCAGAACAATAGGCTTCGATTTAAATATTTGCCCATTGAAAGTCACAGAAAAGACTTCCACAGGATTTTTGTTCATTTACAAATTGTTTGACTAAAAAACGAGTTTTTTTTGTAATGCGTGCAGCAAATCACTGTTCATTCAAATATAAAGAGATCCGCTCTTGATGAAAAATATTTAGGGCGAATGCAATTATAGGTTTTAACCACAAGTTTCCCGATTTCATCAAAGCATAGAGTAACGATAAAACAGTGTAATACAATCCTACATTGCGTTGATGGTCCAGTGTCAAATCTTAATTTTTTCAGATATTTAATAATCAATTTACTTTATAATTATAATTTCTTCATAACAACTAATAGAATACTGGAACATCACTTACTGCTGAAAAGTATAATAAAATAAATAAATGCAAAACTGACAGCTTGCAGAAAACAACAAAATTTTTTTATGTGTGACGAGATTACAAAGTGAACTACGGATAAAAAATGTTTGTGTTGTGTTGGAATTTCTTCTAACTGAAACAAATTGATTGATTGCGAGTACCCTTGCAAATAGTGTGTAAAAAGTGATGTTTACAATGCACACAGCCTAACCTAAATAGATGCAAAGAAAATTGACAACGGCTATAGTAAACTAAAAAATGCAGCAATACATTTTGCTAGTTTAGAAATAATTTTCTTCCTTAATATATATAAAAACTATAAAATATTGAAGAAATCAAATTCAACTTTCTCTTTTATTTTTAATTTAATTTTTTTTTAATTGTCACGAGGGCTGCTATATTATTTCTGGCCTGGCAACACTGAGTGCTGCCAAGTGCAATCTGACATTTCCATTGGAAAGTTTGTAATTTTTAAGCATAATCGTACTCAAAACGTTTTGACGTACGACCATTACTTGTGTTGTTTACAGTGACTTGAAAAAATTAATATAGAAAAAAATGGAATTAACTCGTGAACATTTTCGTGCCATCATTTTTCACAACTTTCAACATGGATTATCACGACAAGAGTGCATTGATGAACTTAAATCTTTGTATGGCGATGAAGCACAATCCTATAGCACTGTGAAAATTTGGTATAATGAATTTAATCGTGGCCGAAGCTCGCTCAAAGACGAATTCCGTGAAGGTCGTCCAAAAACGGCTGTTGTGCCAGAGAACACTGATGCCGTGCGTGAACTCATAATGCAAGATCGACATGCGACATACCGAGAGATAGAGACATCCTTGGACATTTCTTCCACCAGCATACATTCGATACTGCATGAACACCTGGCCGTAAAAAAGGTTTGTTCTCGTTGGATCCCGCACAATTTGAAAGTCGCTCAAAAAAAAGGCTCGTGTCGATTGGTGCAAAGAAATATTGCAAAAATACGATTGCGGTGCTTCAAAAGACGTTTATAAGATCGTCACAGGTGACGAATCATGGATCTATGCGTATGAGCCCGAAACGAAACAACAATCGACCGTGTGGGTCTTCAAAGACGAGCAAAATCCAACGAAAGTTGTTCCTGGAAGAAGCACTTCGAAGCAAATAGTCGCCTGTTTCTTCGGCAAAACTGGTCATGTGGCAACTGTTCCGCTTGAGCAACGTAGGACGGTCACTTCTGAGTGGTACACTACAATTTGTTTGCCTGAAGTCATCGAAGAAATTCGAAAAACCAACAAGAGAAGACGAATCATTGTTCACCATGACAATGCGGGCTCTCACACATAGGCTCAAACCAGAGCGTTTTTGACTGGCCAAAACGTCGAATTAATGGGTCATCCGCCGTACAGCCCTGACTTGGTACCTAATGACTTCTTCTTGTTGCCGCACATCAAGAAAAAAATGCGTGGTCAACGATTTTCGTCGCCAGAAGAAGCTGTTGAAGTGTTCAAAAACCATGTTTTAGAGGTGTCTCAATCGGAGTGGAAAAAGTGCTTCGATAACTGGTTTGAGCGCACGCATTCGCATTTTCACTATTAGGCCAGAAATTAATAGAGCAGCCCTCGTATTTGTGAAAGCAAACATTCTTTGAAATTTCAAATGTATTTTAACAGTGCCTTAAAAGATGAGCAAATATAACACCCTCATTTTAGTTTTATTTATTTCTAAGAGTGCCCACGACTTCGTCCGCGTATCATTTTAAATTTTTTTTAAATTCAAATTTAGAAAAAAAAACATTTAAACATTTTTTGTAGAGTTCTTTAAACAGTCTTAAAAACTTTCTCTCTACAAAAATAAAATGTACTAAAAACTCTTCTTGTACCATTTTACCGATAAAATTGAGTGCTTTCACGTTTGCATCTCTAGTTTCTGTGCGAAATTTCTTATCTTTGTGAAATAAAAATTATTCTATATTTGAACCAAGGTTCTAAGGGACCGTCTCACAAATTTTCATTCAACTCCATCAAGCAGTTTTCTTGTGATGGGAACACAGACAAACAGACAGATAAAAATTCCAAAAATAGGTGTTTTGTATTCCATATTGATTACTTTCTACAAAACCATCAAAATTTTCAAAAAATATTTCATAAACACAAATGAACCCGTTACTGTTTTATTATATGTAGGGATACTCGTTGTTATAAGGGGCAATCTCTGTATAAATTTCAAGTGTCCAATTATAGCGGTTTCAAAAAAAAACTGAAATTAATGTCAAAACCAAAATTTTAATAAGACTTTCATTTTATTATATCATTATTCTGGTAGAAAAGCCCTAAAAATACAACTTCTAGCAAATTATAGTGAAATTTTGATTTAAGTAAGTTGATGGTTCCGGTCGCCATATGGCAAATTGCATCGTCCCATTGAAAACTCATCTCACCCAGATGTATGACATATCGTCGGTTACAGGTTGACAACTCTTAACAAGTTTTTTGTACTTATCAGAAGACAAAATAAAAAACGTTATTACTACGTTGCTAAACCATGTAAGAAGTAAAAAAACAAAAAACAAAATTAGTAGGAGATATTTATTGTTGAATGATGTAAAGGAAACACAGCTATTAAAATTATTTTTCATTAAAAAAATTAAAATATATAATATAATGGTTTTGGAAGTCAAGAGTTGTCAACCTGTGATCGACGATATATTCAAACAAAATATCATCAGCTACCAGCATCAAACGCACTAAACGATATTTTTCTTCGGATGTAGATTTTGTTGTGGACTCGATATGTCCGACTTTTATTTATAAACAAACCCCATTAGGCAAAATATCAGCCTCTCGTAGGTTTTATTGGGCTTCAAAATGCCCTTAAGAAATAAAGTTGTGGCAAAAGACAAACAAAAGCGACTTTTTTGCAGAAACCCTGGTCTATGATTATTATCTTCTACCGTATCTTATGAAGGTGTAATGGGTTTCAAATATGGGCCACTGGCCTTGTTTCAAACTAAACAAAACAACAGTTGCCTGGTGTGTTGGGAGATCTAAAATTAAAGTAGATCATAACTTGCCATTAGCTTAAGTTTAAAAAAAATCAAGCGAAGATGGATTGTACATTTTTGCTAACGAACACCAGATAGTTGAGCAACAAATAATTTCATTATCAAAATAAGTAAAATTTCTAGTTGAGTAAAATTTTTGGATTTTGGCTGTAGGTATCTAAAAAGTAATGTATTACATTCTGCTGGTATCTAATTTTTCCTGCGTTTCTTATAAAACGTTCGCAAACATTTGTAAATAATTTTGCTTCTGTGAAAATAATTTTAGGCCGAATTAATAAAAATATGTTGCACAAGTTGTGATGAAAAAATAAAAAACAGTTTTATAAATCTTCTGTTACATAAAAAAAATAAATAAATAAAAATTAAATTAAAGTTTTTTCTTATGAATCATTTTAATGCACTGACCATTTTAAATTTCTTGTAGTAATTTTATTATTACCACAAATTGAAAAAAAAACTTAAATGGCAAAAACATGTCATGCCGTATTTTTTTTTTGCAAAAAATTTCAAAGAAAAAGTTTAAAGTCCTTCAAGCGTAATAAAAAAAAAATATTGCAAGTGGAAGAATTGCATAGAAAATAAAGTGAAAAACAGACAAATGAAAAGTGACAGTTTTATTCTTTTCTTTTTTCTTAACTTTTTTTCCCAAAGAAAGTAAGCGGTCATGTACAGCAACACAAAGTAAAATAATTTTTTATTTTAATAATAAACATGAAAAATGGGTCTATTTTATGAAAGAAATTTTTTATTATATTATTTTTTTGTATAAAAAAGTTTATTCTTTTTGCACTTGCAACTTAAAACAGAAAAAAGAAAAAAACGGAATGCTTTTGTTTTATTGATATAAATTCTTTGTTTTGAGTAAAGACGACATAAACATTTGTGAACAATTAAAATGAGAATAAATACAAAATACGGATACACGAAACACCAATAAGAACAATAGGATTTTTTCATTTGTTATGTTATGTGGTGTGAATGCAATAACAACAAAAACAGAAATAAATAATAAACCGCCTAAAATCTGAAAACATCTGTCATTGTAAGTGTGACTGTGTGTAGTTGTCTGTCAATTGACAGGGAATTTAATAAAAATTTAATGTGCAAAAATTTTTAAATTATTTAGAAATTGCAAAATATTGTGTGTGATGAATTTGTTCTTAAAAAAAAACTTAATGTTAATTAATATTTGGAATCTGGACTCTTATCAGCTTTTATTTCATATATGACCGAACTGCACCAGTGACAGTTCAGCACCTGACTCAAGTTTTTGATCTAAACTTGGACTTATCACTGTCCGAACAGCCCCATGTAGTGGCCTCAAAATATCTGGATAGAATTTGATATTTCCTGATCGCACATTTACACTTAATTTTATTTCTATGTCCTGGTCCGTGTAGTAGAAAAGCCAAGAAGGGAGAAATTCCCCAAGAAACGTCGTCAAAAAAATAAAATCTTTTAAACTCAAATACTCGTATTCTTCTATGATCCAATTGCTAAACATATTGTAACGATATGATAAACAATGGTTGACAGTACGTCGATTGTTCCGTGTGCACAATTATTATTCTAGAGTTTTATCTAGAATTGTACTCATAATCTCTTATTAACGCAACATGGCCTTTTACAAACTTGCGCAGCCATCCATGCCACACTACTCTGTGACTCTGTCAAGACTCAAACTACTCATTGTATTTTAAAGTCAACACAAGCTTTCTTTCATTTGTGTATCGCGTCTAAAAATTGAGTGTTTTTTTAGTTTCAGTTTCTTTTTTTCAAATCGAGAATCGGGGAGGTTTAAATTGCTGCTTTTTGTTAATCCGTTTGGCTTTAAACAATTTATTTGCCTCTGCTACTTAACTACACATATTTTTTATTCTTAAGGCTTTGCTGGAATGTGAACTCATGATTTTTTGTTGGTTAAACAAGTAGACAAACTCCTCTAGTCAAAAGTTTAAATAAAGCCAAAACTTTATTCCAATTAAAAACGAAAGTTAACCTTAACTGTCGCTTGCTTTCCCGAATTCTAATACTTTGTGTACCAAAATTCAGTTTTATAAACTCTTTTTTACCCTGGTAAAATTTTTAAATATTAAAAAATTAGCTTGAGTGTCCTGATAGTTTAACTTGCCATTAAATAAAAAAAAAAGAAACTAAGAAAACTAAGAGGTTATTAAAAGCAAAACTTCGCCACAAAATACAAAATTAATAATTTTAGAAATAAATCAACCATTATATGTATGCAAATGCAGATAAACATGCAACAAAAGTGCGCACACTAGTAACAGAGTAGTACTTGGGCTTAAGTTTGGAGCTTAGACTTTGCAATCGTTTTAAGAACGGCTCAAGGTGTTGTCAAGTAAGGCATGTACACATTTGTGACTCATTGCATTTCTTCATTTTCTTTATTTAAAAATTTTTTTTGAGCTTATAGCAAGTTAAAACTGACGTTAACGAGTTTTTGCAGTTTTCTAAGGTTTATTCGTTAAATAAAAGCTGCATAATTAAATTAATTTGCTGATCTATGTTTTTTGAACTTAAAAATAAAAACCTGCCTTTAAAAAATTTCTAATCATATGACCAAAAATTAATTTAATAATAAAAATTATAAAAAACACCTAAATTTTGGGGTTTTAAATAAACGATTTAGGAATTATAAAATTTGGTTTTTAGGCACAACCTAGATTTTTGTCTACAATTAGTTCAATAAGCACTAAGTCCTATTTCACTATCTTTACTAACAAACATTCTATTTTATGTTAAATATTTTTAATTTCTTAGAAATAAAAATTTTAAACAAAATGTTGGATAAAATTCACAAATTGGGAAAATTTTTAACTAAAATCACCAATTTTTGATTTCTAAGAATTGAATTATTAAACGAATTTCTAGCAAAAAATTAGAAAAAATATATGTGATGATTGGTAAAAGCATCAACGAAAAAAGCTTTGGGTTGTGTGTGGACTGTGGACCAAGTTAATATTGACTGATGCATTCTTATTTTTAAAATTAGATGGTGATGTTCATAACGCACATATGATAAGGTTCACTGATGGCTTTAAAAATTACTGCATAACATTCTGTTAGAATCTAATTTTTCCTGTTTTCTTAGAAAATTAACACAAAATTTTGGTGTTAGTATAGTCTGTCTGTGTTCGCTTCACGCAAAACTTAATGGATAGATTTAAACTAAATTTTGTGAGGAGGTCCCTTTAAATCTTTAAATTTCGTAGAAAAACTAGACATACAAATGGAAAAGCACCAAATTTTACTGGTATAATGGTACTAAAACAGTTTTCAGTTCAATTTTTTTTTTTGTAGATGGAAATTTGGTAACACTGTTTACAGAACTCTACAACAAATGTTTACAAAAATTTTTTTTCAAAATTTTAATAAAAAAAAAAAAAAAAACGGAAATGATACGCGGGCGAAGTTGTGGGCACTATTATTAAATAAATATTAAAATATACCACAAAACATTTTCTTCTATATATTTATTTTATATAGAAATATTTTTTATATGTTTAAAAATATATGTTGCTTAAAATTAACAAAACTGTATACTGTATAGGAAACATTTTTAATAAAAAGGACGTTAAAGCTTAAAATATTGTAGGAAAAAAAAAGAGCTTCTGTCAATGTCGATTGTTAAATAAATTAACAATATGTTAAATTTGATTTGTGGAGAGTATTAAATCAGTAGATTAACAATAACTTATATAAAAATATGTAAAAAAATTCGCTTTAAGGTACTGAAGCTTTTTTTATAGTGTTTCAAGGTTCTGATCTAGATCTGATCTGTTCCCCATTAAAAAATGTAAAGCCTCGAGATTATTTTTATTTAAATTGAATAAGTAAAAGAAACTTCTCTATAAGAATAAGACAAAAAAATGAAGTGCTCGAGAAACTTCACCAAATTCTGTTAATGGCCTATAAAAAACTTTCCTGTTTCTTTTAATAAAAAAAATTTTAATTTCTTCGAAAAATATCAGTCATTAGAAAAGAAAGAATCGCGAAAAAAACTAATCACAATAGCGAGGAAACAAAGTGAATGAAGGAAGCTTTTCTCCATTTAAATAACTAAAAGTTTTTGATAGATTTTTACTACATTTCAAATATAAGCCCAACCTACTGAGGCCGATTTTAATGAGTTAAAAAATCAAAATGGTAATTTTTCCGATTCATGCCATTCAAAATTATTTCCCGACAACAAACTAAGAATTGAATCTTTTGATTTATTTCATATTTTTCGAAGTTTTTCAGTTTTTTGCTTAAGATATTTTTCAAGACACCCTTAAGCAGGTTTTATAAGAACTCGTTCAAAAATAATTAAAAGTTTTTTTTTTTTTTTGGTAATTTATTGTACTAAAGATTTCAAAGTACTTAAAACTAAAACTTATTTAAAATTTTCTTTTTATTTCGCTAAGAAAAGCACCCAATTTTACTGGTATAATGGGACTAAAACACTTGTCTGTACATTTTATTTTTGTAAATGGAAAGTTGTGAACAATGTTTTCACAACTCAACAACAAATGTTTAAAAACATATTTTTCAAAGTTTTAATTAAAAAAAACGAAATTTGGACCCGGGCGAGGTCGTGGGCACTACTAGTATAAAATAAATTTTTAAACATTTGCTTCTTTAAATTTATATAGAATATTTTTTATATGTTTATAAATATATTTTTGCTAAAATTAATAAAACTGTATGCATGTACAAAATCAATCATTTGCTTAAGTATACATGTGTATGTATCTTCTGTTTGTATATGACATACAAATACAAGTCTAAACACGCATGTATCTAAAGTTTTTTTTAAACTAACCTTATTTCAAGTTACCACTTTTTTTTTAATTTTCATTAAAGAAAATTATCATATGTAAACAAAAAAATACTAAGACAAAAACTGGGAAAAATCTGTAACCTCAATTTTATTAAAAAAAATGAGAATGCAAACCCAGCGACTTTGTATTTTACTGCTGTGATCTAAATAAATTTAACAGCAATAAAAGGAAATGCTTTTAATAAGAAAATTATCTTGAAATAGTTTGTTAGGGAAACTAAAGTATGTTTAGCATAATTTAAAATAAAAGCACGCGAGTGAGAGAAGGAGAGAGGGTGTGGAAACAAATATTTTATTTAATTAAAAAAAAAACACAGAAGATATTACATGTAAACATATAAATCATTATACTTACCTATGTATTTGTTTTCTAGCTTATTATCATACTTTTGAAGTATTTGTATTTTATCCCATATCTTGTGAATTTACACGTTGTCGTGTTGATATTAAAAAGTATCTTCAAAACTTTTAGCAAAGTGAGGCACTTTACTACTCATTTGAATCAATTATTTTTTTTACATACAGTTTCCTAACGCCCTATTTGCAATCACAGTTTAAGTTTAGTTTGGCATGTTTTAGGAAATTGTACACTGAGAAAAACAATTTATTCCATTTAAATCATCAAAAGAGAATTGATTTAAAATGATTTTTATAACAATAATTTGTTTTACTTGCAAAGTTAAAATTTTAAATAAAAATTACAAATAAACATAAAAAAATTCGTTTCAGAAAAGTTTTACTAGTTAAAACACTTTGTTTACATTTTTCTATAACTAAAAATATTTGGCGATTTTAATCGCCAAAAAATAAAAAAAAATAATTTTTTTTATAATTATTTTTCCATAACCGTTGAGAAAATAACAAAAAAAAAATTAAACAACATTTTCATTCTATCTTAGCAAAATAAAATGCCCATCAAAATGTACAATTTTTAATAAATGAAAGGGTTTTGACTTCAAGAGTTGTAGAAAGACAAATGAAGCTGGGCTAAATTAAAAATTTTAAAAGTCAAACATACCCTTAATCATAAAAGGTAACTTATATAGTTTCTATAGGCCTCTACTAGAGCTTCTGCAGTAATTTAACATTTCTAAAATATGAATAATAATTCTTGCAAGAAAAAAAAACAACTTTAAAACAGACAAAATTATAATCATATTCTCTTGGGACGGTAAAAATTCTCTATTATAGTCGAGAAAGACTACACCAGGATTTTTCATACGTCGTAGAATAAAATACGAATGCAGATCAAACAAGAAAATTCAGCAGCTATGTGGTCATCCATTACTTTTTACAATTTTTATTGCTGACATAGTAAAACAAAATTTGCTTAAGTTCTAAGCGTTAGTCTGTAAAACTGTTTGAAAGATTGGCCATATACATTAAATTACAACCTTTAGGCCACCCTTTAAATTATAGTTGTAAATATTTATACTTTTTATTATACTTGATGGACTTTCTGTCTTAATTTTTAAGAAATTGTATGTAACATTTTTAAAGATAAAGCAATGTAGCTTAAATTGCATCAGTTATAGGAACACCCTTTAGTTTCTAAAATCAAGTTTGCTTTTTGTTATAACGGACTTAGCAATTAAGGTTTGGGCAAATTTAAAACAACTATCTACCACGGTTCAAGAGTTTGGTCATATACATCAAATAACAGCAAGTAGTGTCACACCCTATAATTAATAATTTTAAATATTTATAATTTTTAATATACCAGACAAAGTTGTGGATTTTCTGTTTAATTTTCAAGTGTTTGTATATAACGGTTCAAACAATAAAACCATATAGGTCGATTCACTTCAAATAAGGAAACACCCTTTAATTTCTAAAATCAAATTTTGTACCTATTGCTATAGCGGACTTAGCAATACAGGTTCTGTGCGAATTTCAGCTGTCTGTCTTAAACGGTTCAAAAGTTTGGCCACATACATCAATTAACATCAACTTTTGGGACACCCTTTAATTTCCAAATTCAAATTTTATAAAGGTTCTTTTTATATTTAAATTATCTGGCCATAACAGTTCAAAAGTTTGGTCACATACATCAAATTATATTAACTATTGGGACACCCTTTAATTTATAATTTTGAATGTTAATATATTATTTTATTTATTTTTTTAAGAAGCACGTTTTACGGTTCATAAGACACTTAAAAAACGTTTAGTATAGGGACACCCTTTAATTTTTAAGATTATCATTTTTTTTTTAAACGGGACCAATCTGTAAGTAAAGTCTATCAACTTACAAAAAATTTTTAGAAATGACTGGGTTCTGCAGGCACAAATTTCAAAAATGAAACATTCAGCCGAATTGATAACCTCCTGCTTTTTTTGAAGTCAGTTAAAAAGTAAAAATTGACGCGATATTAATTTTCTATACAATAGAGTTGTCTTAATTTAAAGCATTTAAGAGCAATCAGTTTAATAACAATAAACTTTAGTTATATGCCAAGTAATTAATTATTTACAACTTATAAAGAACTTTGAAATTTTAAATTTAATTATGTAATTTTCCCCTCATTCTTTATTTCCTGAAAAAGCCAGTCTGTATTTTAAAATTCATACAACCAAAAATATATTTCATGTAAAAAATTTAAAAAAATCATTTTTTCTGTGTAAGAATTTGCATACAATTGCATTTTCTTATTGTAGTAGTTGGTAGAAAAGCAACAGGATGAAATGTGATTTTTATGTGCATTTTTCCTTTTATCTGTATTTAAACATTAAATTACGGGTGTGTCCTTGCATTGTGCTCCATTTTTTTTGTACTTTAACAACAGAAAAATGGTACAAAAAAAAAATGAAAAAAAAAATAGGAAAAATTTTTAATAAAAAGGACGTTAAAAGTTAAATACTGTAGGAAAAAAATGAGCTTCTGTCAATGTCGATCGTTAAATAAATTAACAATATGTTAAATTTAATTTATGGAGTTTCTTAAGCCAGTAGAAAAATAATAACTTGTCTTAAAAATAAAGCTATAAAAATATATATAAAGGATTATAGGGTTACAAGGTTCTAATCTAGATCTGATCTGGTCCCCATTAAAAAAATGTGAAGCCTCGAGATTATTTTTATTTAAATTGAATTAGTGAAAGAAACTTCTCTATAAGAATAAGACAAAAAAAAAATGAAGTGTTCGAAAAACTACACCAAATTCTGTTAGTGGCCTACAAAAAACTTTACTGTTATTTTTAAATAAAATAAATTTAAATTTCTTCGAAAAAATACTGGTCATTATAAAAAAAATCGCAAAAACAACTAATCCCAAAGGCGAGGGAATAAAGTGAATGAAGAAAGCTTCTCTCCATTTAAATAACTAAAAGTTTTTGATAGATTTTTACTACATTTCAAATATAAGCCCAACCTACTGAGGGCGATTTTAATGAGTTAAAAAATCAAAAGAAGATTTTCCAAATTCTTGCCATTCAAAAATATTTCCTGACTACAAATTAAGGATTGAATCTTTTGACTTCTTTCATATTTTTCGAAGTTTATCAGTTTTTTACTCAAGATATTTTTCAAAACACCCTAAAGCAGGTTTTACAAGAACTCATTCAAAAATAATCAAAAGTTTTTTTTAGTAATTTTTTGTATTAAATATCAATTATAATATTTAAAAGTACTTAAGACTAAAAATGATTTAAATTTTCCCTTTATTTCGTTAAGTAAAGATTATCAAAAAAGCAACTATAATTCCCCTTTTTACTTTATTAAGCAAAAATTAAATATTAAAATTGTAATAATAAATTTCCTTTAAATAAAAATTATATCCCAGCACAAATTCCAGAAAATTGCTAAGCACGGAAAGTTAGCGGGAAAAGAAAAAAATATTAATAAAACAAACTAAAATGAATATAAACAGGATGCCACATACAACAAAATTAAAAACTAAATGAAAGAGAAAGAGAAAGAGCACGAAAAAAAGAGAGAGAAAGTATGTACACATACACACTTTTTTAACTGAAATAAATGCACACACATAAATATAAAATTTAAAACTCACACACTCAAAACTTGTTGGCAGATTCTCCTGTTGCATAGTTGGAACAAGCAAAATATTTCTTTAATAATGATTTTTATTTTCCACTTGCTCCAAGAGAAACACACCTACACATAAATTTTTATATCCTTGTTGTAGAAATAAGTATGTATCCAACTATACGTAGGAGTTGCAAATTGTTTATTTGTGTTTGTCACTGTGTATGTGAATGTGTTTACATTTGCGTGGGTGAAAGTATCCTTATGCGTATACAATTCTTAGTTTTTTAAATATTTTTTATTTTTTTTATTTTCATTATGCCAGAGAACAGTGTGGAAAAAAACTACAGTTTAAATGCAATAAAACAGAGGAAAAATTAACAATACAACAACAACTGTGGCAACAACAACAACTAAAATATATAGGTCAAATGTATGCACCATTATAAAGCTGCTTCTTTTACTTTTACTGCTGTTGTTGTTGTTGTTGTTGTTTTTGTTGCTGTTGTTCTCATCATCAACACGTTACGCCAACCCAGTTCTTCTCTAACTGTTATTGTGTATTTGCAACAAGCAATATACAAAATAAAAATAATCATTATAATACCCTGCTTGAATGCAACATGCAACAGTGTGTGCCAGCATTGTTTGGCTTCACAATAAGAATGAATTTTTAGTTAAAGCAGCTAGAAAAAAAATTATCAATATGAGTCAGTGCTGCAACACTGATAAGATACAATTGCAAAACATTTAAAAAAAACTGTAATTTTCTTGAAATTTAAATTGCTGTTGGAAAGGACTGAAATTAATTTGATGCCACAGTAGGGCCTCAGTAAAACGCACGATTATCAGGAATATTCCCAATAAAAATAAAGAGTAATTGATCTAAAAAAACTTTTAATTTAAACAGAATCTTAAGCATTAAATATTAACGTTTAAAATTACTAATGCGTTATCGAAAAAACCATCACACTACAAAAACTTAATAGAGTTGAAATAGAACTCGTACTAACAATTTTTTTAAACGAAAGGAACAAAAAAAATTTACCTGCTGACTTTTAATAGCAAAAATTTTTAAAATTAAACGGCGTCCCCGTAGGTAACGTAAATTGACTTATATGCGTCTATTTTTGGAACCCTTATAAACAAACGCTTAAAAATTGGACACGATATCGATTAACATGATTGTTACAATAACAAGTATAAACATTTCAAGTTATAAATAAAAGGGTGTCCCAATAGTTGATGTAAGTTGATATATTTGGCCAAACTTTTGAACCGTTAAAGACAGACTGCTGAAATTTGAACCTGTATTGCTAAGTCCGCTATAGCAAAACGTATATAATTTGAGTTTAGAAATTAAAGGGCGTTCCCATATTTAAAGTAAATTAGCACTTATGGCCCTATCTTTTGAACCGTTATAGAGAGACGGTTGAAATTTACAGGGTATCTGTAATTCAAAGTCCGCTGTAACAATAAGTATAAATTTTGGATTTGGAAACTAAGGGATATTCCAATAGTTCATGTAATTTGATATATATGACCAAATTTTTGAACCGCTATGGAGTGTTACTTAAATTTTGTTTTGTAAAGGTTTTTTTTGGCAAGAATTATTCCATAATTATAACAAATCTAGTTTAGTCGAGTAAATTCAATCAAAAAAATATATAAGTGGGGGGAGAGAATTTAAATATAAGAAAAAAAAACATCGAGAGAAAAAATTGGTGCTCGCTCATATTTTCCGTGTTATGGTCCTCTGAACTTTTTTATAGAAAAGTAGGATTATGCACCACATTTTTTTAAATATCAATATGGATATATCTTTCAGAATATACAAAATTTTTTTTAAATTGTTTAACCCATTAGGAGCCGCTCACATATTTATGAAAAAAGCTTTTTTTTAATTCTCTGTTAACCCAATATTTTTTATTGGTTTTTCTTCTTTTAATTAGTTTTACAAATATAGGGAAGGGTACATAAGATTCGGAATAGCTGAAAATAGCACTCTCACTTCTTCTTAAGTAAAACTAAACCAATAAATTACATTATTTATTAGATTTATAAGAAATATTTTTCTTTGAATTTAATATAAAGAAAAGAACATAAAAGAAGCATAGTTTATTTATTTATTATTTTTTTTTATTAAAAATATAACTGTCGGGAACGGTTAAAAATAAGGCCATATTTGTCAAACTCAGTACCTCTTCTTTAATTATTAAATTTACCGTTTATTTTTAAAGCGGACACATTTGTACATACTCTATGAAATTTCTAAACGCCAGCCTATAGCCATATAGGTAAAAATCACGTCAATGTTAGAACACATTTTGATCTAAAATTTTATTCTTTCTTTTTGTGTGCTATAACGCAAGAAGAAGTAAAACTTAAAAAATGGGACAACAGACTTAGAATAAAAAAACTTACAAAGATCTTCGTTTGAAACAAATTAAAAAATTGAGATAATTTAAATTATATCACAGAGTTCAATTCCGATCGAAAGTGGTTTCAATTCCGTAAATTTCTTCTTCAGAAAACTAAAAACGAAAAATTTCTTCGGTATGAAACCACTTTTTAATTTCAAAGTGGAATTTAGATTCTTTGAAATTTTGTTATTTGCGTTTCTTTATTTTACCTTTATGATGTGTCTTACTTAGATTAGACTTGTTTCTTACTTTAGTGTGCAAAATATTGCCACATTTAAATAATAAAGCGAAGATTCAGTACTTTTCAGGAATAAGCAAAATCGATCGGAATCTGAAGAAGGTAAAACAAAATCGATCGAAATTGTTAATACGGAATTAAAGCCATTCTGATCGGAATGTGTAACATGCCTGTATATAGATTATGATTAAAGTTCCTAATCCGGGAAGAAATATCTGGAAATAGTAGCCAAAACCACTTTATAAGAAACTTATTTTTATGGGAACCACTAAAGTTTTTTTTTTGCTTTTTTTAACAATATGCTCAGTTTTAGGTGAGTTGAAAAGTTTTTGTAAAAATACAATTATTATTTAAAATATCTTTTAAACACAACAATTAAAATTTTAATATTTAAATGTAAAACGAAAGACCTTTCTAAATCAACTGAAGTGAAAAACTTTTTTACTTAAATTTTTATAGCTTTAATCCCACCATTAAAATTACATTTGTACAACTTAGTTTATCCCTGCATGAAGTATTTAATCCAAGGCAGTTGCTGCCATCTATTTAAATGATTGCAAAACTTTAACTTAGTTTTTTTTTCTATTTATTTTTCAAGTCATAATTACTATTTTTTTTAATTTCTGCATAATAGTTTACGCATACCAACACATATTTAAAACCGCAATAGTTATGATGTATGTGTAGGTACATACTACTAACAAAAAAAATTTTTTTTAAAATTTTTTAAGTATAATAAGCAGCTTTAGCTTATATAAGATATGATGAAAGTTTCCCTAATGGGTTGAACTAAGCAATCAATTAAATAGCCACAGGAACAAACTCAACCACTAAAAATCAATACATATGAGTTTATTTAAAAAGAAAATATGGGTATAAACACGATAAAAGGCGTACTAATAAATCAAATAAAACTTTTCATGCTAAACTAATACAAGTTTGAAGATCGGTAAATTCACATAAGAAGCTAATAAAAAGCTAAATCTGTATGTCTATCAAGAAAATTTGATAGTTGTCGAACACTTTAAGTGAAGCCTAATATTTTAAATTTTAAATTTTTTGTACAACATTTATTCGATTAATCGAATATTGGTTAATCGAATTTTTATTCGATTAATCGAATAATGGTTTTTCGAATTTTTAATCGAAAATGACATTAATAATTAATTATGACATTATTAATAATCAGAGCAAATTTTACAATCTACAATTTTCAATCGATAGTTGATCCAAATAAAAAAAAAATTATTCAAAATAATCGAATTAACTAAAAACTTATGTAGCGGTCAGTTACTTCGGCGGTTCGTTATGAATTATAAAACAAAAATTGCACAATAGCTTAAAAAAGCAATATTCGGTCCAACAGATAACCTCCTCATTTTTTGAATTTTGGTAAAAATTAAATAATTTGACATATAGAAAATACTTTATCCAAAAATTAGTTTTTTATTCGAATTAACAAAATTCAATCAATTTAATCTAAAAGCTTGTAAAAAAATATTAAATATAATATATAAAGAAAATTCTAAACTAATGATAATTACACATTTTTTTAATGTTTTTATTGTTAGTTTTTATTCTTAGAAATTCTGAATTTCTCAATTTAAAAAATAATTTTTTTATTCGATTAATCGAATAACGGTTTTTCGCATTTTTATCTTAAACAACACTCTCTTGTAACCGAGCATGAGATTTATAATTATGATTACAGTTTGGCAATACATATTTTTTAACTAATACTGCATTGAAAAATAAAAATCACACAACGAGCTTAAAAATCTTAAAATTTATTTTCACAAATAGAAAACAATTTTTGTCTCAAAAATTTAATTTGTTATTAGATTGAAAATAAATTAATTAGGGAAAAGAACTGAGTTTATAATTTTGAAAAAAAAATTATTGTTAAAATTAAGTCACTCGTCAAATATTTCTGGGATTATTTTTTATTCGAAAAATACAAATTATCTCAATTAAAAAATATTTTTATTCATTTGATCGATTACTACAGATTTTTTTTCGGTTTTTTAATATGATTTTCATAAAAATAACAAGAGATTGTTGACAGAAGGCTTTTTGATTACCACATTATTTATGAATATATTTTTATTTCTATTTTAGTTATGCGATCAATCGAATAAGAATTATTTTTGAACTTTTTGGACATTATTGCTTTAAGCTAATGTTTTTTACAATTTTTTTATAAAAAGTTGTATTAAAATGAATTTGCATATATTATTGAAAAAAAATTTCTTATTCGAATAATAATAATAATTTTATTCGAGTAAAAATTTATATCCATCTTTAAGTATGCCGATATTTAATTTCAAAATAAGTTTAAAGATTTCTTAAACCATTCGTGAATTATCAGTTTTATTCTGAATAGTGTTATTGTACCATTTAAAAAAAAAACGTTTATTCGGATATTATTTTTTTTCTTTTTCTTAAATGTACGATTAATCGAATATTTTTTTAAGACTCGTTTAATCGAATATTTTTTTTATACAAAATAGTCCTTTCTAAATTATTATTAAAAATTTAGCTAAGAGGTTTTTTTGACTTATTTTATCTCTTAAATTTTTTATAGCCAGTTTTTCAACATTGAAATTTATTTTAGTGTCTGGATTTTCGCCAAATATGTGATGAAAATCAGCTTCCACTTATAAGTGTTTTAAGAAAAAATTGTTTTTTATTAATTATTTTATAACCACTTTTTTATACAGGTCGTTAAATATGGGATGAAAATCGGTCTTCAGATGTTTACTTGTTCTTTATATATCCATCATGCGTTAATTCTTTGTTTTATATTTTAAATTTAATACTATTAGGAATATAAAGTATTCTTTATTCGAATAACCGACTAAATTTCAATAACCCACAAAAAAAATAAATACTATAATTGAGTTAACATTAGCATTCGCAGTTTTCAAAGCGATTAAAACAATATTTCATTTAGTTAATTTTTTCTTCAAAATTAACCTCATTAAACAAAAGTTAAGTTAAAATCGCAGC
Organism: Cistogaster globosa; assembly: GCA_937654795.1. NCBI lineage: Eukaryota > Metazoa > Arthropoda > Insecta > Diptera > Tachinidae > Cistogaster > Cistogaster globosa. Next base: position 8,882,296 of record OW569404.1, read on the forward strand.
AGTTGGTATTATAAATGCCACTCCTTTTGCTCTAATCCTTGTACCAATTTTAATTCAAATCAATAAAAAATCCATTAACATTCGGCAAATGTATTTACCTTACAAACGCTTTGCAAACATTAAGATTAAAAAAGTCGGTCTATAAATAACTCTAAACCAATTTATTTTTAAATTTATTTTACTCCATTTTACTATCATTAGTAAATACCCAGCAACTTGTACGTGCACAAGTTTAAGTGCATTTTTAATTTACTTTATAGCTCTTAACGTATTTAATTCCAAATGAGAAGAAATCTAAAAAAATATAAAAAAAAACCTGCCTGCCTGCACTACAATTGACCAACATTTTTCTCAATGAATTTTCGCTCCAATAAATACAATTTTACAAATTACACTCCTTCGTTTATAGTTTAAGTGGTGTTTATATTTACGTAACAACACAAACAACTACACATACATATACATTCGCCAATATAGAAAAACAAACATACAACTAGCAAACAAACAAACAGTTTTACTAAAGTACCACAGCAACGAGGCAACTTCAACAGTCTAAATGAAAATTATTCTTAAACATTTTGTAGCAACGGATAAGAAAAATATATGACAGACATGTTAAGAAATAATAAAAAGTACTTGACATAACTACCATTTAGTAAAATCTTACAGAAACAATTTATCTTAAATAAGAATTTTTTAATAAGGGTTTTCTCAAGTCGCACGTAAAGCAAATAAAGAAATTCATGAGATATAAGTTTTTGAGAGAAAAAGAGAGAGAGAAAAAGAAAACTACAAATATTCTTTAAAAAATTATGCAGCCTAATTTAGGGAGCTTTAAAAATGTTTTAAATAAAAGGTAATTATATATTTAAAATCAGTTCATAAAGGGTAAAAAATCAAACAAAGAGGAATAAAATTTAAAAAAAATTTTTATACCTTTAATATTGATTGCGTCTTAGAAAATTAACATTTTTAAAAACTAGAAAAAAATATCTGATTTTTAAGTTTCACGTGTAAGTCAACTTAGCTTGAATTTAAGTTACTTTGGCAAAATGGCATGAAAATGCTTTGAGTAGACCCTTCATATACAAATTTTGTTTCAAGACAGATTTACACAGCAGCTAAAATTTTTCTAGTTACTTGCCTTTTTATATAAATCGATAAGATTGAGATGTTTCAACATACCTGAAAAGAAATTAAAAGAGTAAATTTTAAAATATTTTTAAGAATTATTTGTTGGTATTAAATTAAATACAAGGTGGTGCAAATGTAATATGTAAATAAAAATTAAATGAATTATTATTTTTAATATGACTTAAATTTGTTAGAAATTGCAAACAATTGAAAGAGAAAATAGAAAAATTTAAATAACAGCAGCAGTTTATTTCATTTCATTTCTTTACAAAACAAACTCAAATTATTTACAATCTTAAATTACTAAATGTATAAGGAAATAAAATTCTTAATAGAATATAATCCTTCACTGCCTTGGCAGTTATAGAGCCAAATATTCTCTATGGTGCTGTGTTTTGGTGGCCCGCTCTTGAGAGATTGGTCAACCAAAAGCCTCTTGACAAAGTCAGGAGAACAGCCGCCATTTTGATTACTGGGGCTCTTCGAACATCTTCGACAAAGGCTCTGTATGCTCTTCTCCACTGGTTACCCATCAAACTTCTGGTATTGCAACAGGCTAAATGCTGTGCAGCCAGAATTAATGCCCTCTCACGCTGGCTCAGGCTGGACATAGGGCACTCTAAGATTATCGATCGGGATGTGCCACTGCCATCAATGGTGGACTACATATCTTCTACTTCCGCTCTGGACCACGGGTTTCGGATCCATATTCCAAATAGGGAGATATGGGTCCGTAACGAAGTGGTTGTGGGTGGTACTGTTGACATCTACACCGATGGCTCGAAACTGGACGACAAAGTCGGTTGCGGAATCTTCTCCAGTAATCTTGGCCTAAGACTCTCCCTCAGACTCCCTGACTACTGCAGTATCTTTCAAGCCGAGGTAATGGCCATTCTGAAAACATCCGAAATAGCGCTCAGGGACAATCTTTCTGGTCATGCTATTCGGATATTTTCGGACAGTCAGGCGGCAATCAGGGCGCTTGCTGGTGCATATAGTACATCTAAGCTAGTCCTGAGTCGTCGCTCATTACTGAACACTTTATCGGAGCGATCACAGATTGACCTGTTTTGAGTCCCTGGTCACAGGGATACCCAGGGTAACTGTGAGGCCGATGATCTCGCTAAACAGGGCACATTGCTTCCTAATGTCTCCCCGCTACCAGACGTTGGAATTCCTCTGGCAACGGTGAAAATGGCCATAAAGGACCACTACCTAAATTCGCCTCGCAAAGTATGGGTAGATAAAAGTTCCTGCTGTGTCTCCAGACAACTGTGGACTACACTGGACCTCAAGCGGACCAGGCAGCTGCTCAGACTAGACAGAAAATCCATAAGTATCACGGTCTCGGTACTTACTGGACACTGTCTAATCGGTAGGCATGCTGAAAGACTTGGTCTGCCTTTTAATGATTTTTGTCGCAGCTGTGGCTCGGACGATGAGGAAGAGACCGTACTGCACCTCCTGCCCATCCCTGGCTAGAAGAAGACTAAGAATTCTGGGCTCTCCTTTTTTTGGAACTCTTACGGAGCTATCATCTCACTCTATAAGGGACATAGCGAAGTTCATCCGTGAATCCTCATGGTTCTCGGCTGGGTAATGGGAGTCATGCCGCCTTCTTTGTGGTATCACAACGGGCCATTCGTTTGTGCTCAAGTGAGCTTCGTCACGAGAGGCTGCCACTCCTAACTAACTAACTAACTAACATAATCCTTCACCAAGTATGTAAATCTAATTTAATGAAGTAAATACAACAACAACAAAATATTGACGTGAAAGAGAATTAATAATTAAAAAATTTTAAAAAAGTTGTTGTACAAAAAAATGTCATCGGCTCTTAATGGACTAATCACTTTAAATTTTTTTTTATTTCCTTAAAAATCTTTTTAAAAGCTTAAAAATGATACCCATATTAATATTTTTAAAATTTTGAAATTTTCAGAGGCCCGCATGCAACTCTGAAAATATGGGCGAGCGCCAAGTTTTTTACTTGATATTTTTTCGCTTATTTTTTAATTATATATTGCCCCATATATATAATTTTTTTTTATTCGAGTTTCTTCATTGAGCCAAATGATATGAAAAAATTTAAGGCAGCCGAGGTGTTTTGCCTGCTGCCTCGAAGGACCGATCTTGCTGATTTTCAATATCAATATTTTCGAAACTATATCTACTCGGTTGGAGTATTTAAATTTTCTCAAGCTCATCTAAAGCCCTGGCAAAGTTGATTTCAATTCTAATATAGGTGTCAGTAAAGGAAATTAAAAATGGAGCGACAAACTTAGTTATACCCTTTTTATCATATTTTGTAGTGAAGACAATATTAAGAAGAACAGGACATTAGCAGGATGTAAGGCAGCATCTACAGGAATGTAAAATTTATATAAAGTTCGCAACACTTAAGCTTACAATTACAAAACTCTATGAGAAAACTAAATTCTAAGATTAAAGGGTGTCGTTATTCATAATGTGTATAACGTGATCTTTTAAACCGTTACAGACATTTACTTAAAAAATATATAGAATACGTTTTGCTATATTCACTAAGTAAGAAATTAGAAATTAAAGGATGTCCCCATAAAAGACTGGATTTGCTGTATATGTTTTTTTATTATAGACCGCTAAAATTTCCATAACAATATTTATAACAGCGAGAGCAAAAACTAAAATAGACATTAAAGGGTGCCCCGGAGATATTGTAGCTATACTTATTAGAACTTGTCTTATTTTAAGATGGAAACTCAAGAATTATATAATGTATCCTCTTATGGATTTTTTACATTCAAAGTTCATTTCATATTGATGAATCTTTACCGATCTGTCTTTTTTGAAGTCAGTTTTTTTTATTTTTTTTTTTGCAAGAATTCTTTCTATTGGCCCAGTTACTTTTTCTTAGAATGAAGCAGATGTTTTCTAAACCAAGTAATTTTCTTTTGAGTATTTAATTTAACAACTTCGGACTTATGAACGGAGTAATGATGAAGAACTCATAGAAAGATTTATTGATATCAAGTGCATCGTTGTGTCGTCATGTGGAATTTGGAATGTATCAGCCAGAGGATCTTATGGGGTTTCCTTTTAGAAGTGGCACGGTGCAGGATAGTAGACCTAGTAAATAAAATAAAAAGCAATTAAACAAAACCATAAAAAATCTGTTTCCACATAATTTAAAAAGCTATTACTGCATTGCTTTTTATATCTACAAGTGGAAGCCTTTTAGTACATGCTGACCATAAGCCCTGCCGAAGGCAATAATATTGTGCTTGAGCAGTGAATAAACCATCATTAGGTTAATGTCCATAGAAATAGTTAATGGCGTAGATATTTTTATTGTCATTCAAGACAATTTTTCTTGATCGCAAAATATTCTCGATGTAACATAAAATAGTTAATTTAAAAAAATGTTGCATACTTTCAGGGTTTTTTAAAGCTAAGAAAATTTTATCTATGCATACATATGAGCCTTTAATTTTAAAAGTGGCATGAGTCACTTCGCTTTTAAGCTGATATGATACGCATATTTTAAGGATTGGGTTTAAAGGTTTTAAAAGTATTGAGGCTAAATTTTATGAAGATTTACTTTCACTTCCATCTCAAAATGCTTATGCTTCAATAAAAAAACTCAGTCAACATAAAATCGAAGCAGATCTTAACATCTAAATTTCATTCTTTTATTTTCTTAAGAAAAGACTTGAGCCACTTTTAAAATAAAGGGCTGCCAAAAAAAGCAGTAACGGGGTCATTTCTGTATATGAATTTATTTTTTATTTTTTTTTATTTATTTATTTATTTTTTTTTTTTTTGGAAAATTTTGGTGTTGGCGTAGATAGTAATCGATATGGAATACAAAACACAACCTTTTGGAATTTTTGTGTTCGCATCACGTAAAAACTGCTGGATGGATTTGCATGAAATTTTGTGAAGAGGTCCTTTAGAACTTTGGTTTAAAAATAGAATACTTTTTTTTCATAAATATATTTCATTTCGTAGAGAGACTAAAGATACAAATGTGAAGCCACCAAATTTGACCAGTATAATGTTACTACAAAAGTCGTCATTATATTTTATTTTTGTAGATAGAAAGTTTTTAACACTTTTTACAGAACTCTGCAACAAATGTTTAAGGACATATTTTCCAAAATTTTAACTTTAAGAAAATTAGATATAACAAGCGGACAAAGTCGTAGGCATTGCTAGTTTACAACTAATTCTATTATAGTTTCTTAATTATTCATTTTTGCTAACATATGTCTGCCAAACTTATACATTATTTAATTCTTTAAATCACTTAGCGCTTGAAAACTATGGTTTCTTACTCATTAGAAGATAAACTTGGCCCAAAAAAATATTTATGTAAAAACTCTTGCTAGTTAATCCTCTCTTTGACACCATGGCATCAAAGGAATTTTAAATTTATACAAAATTAAATATAAATTTTTAAATGAATGTGGTCAATGTATACAATAACGTGATGCCCTTAAGCAATCTCCCACGCAATTCAATTTATGTGAAAAGAAAAAAAAAGAAAATGAAATAAAACACCAAAACTTAATAAAAGTTTTAAAAAGTGTTAGTTAAATACGCCAACATGCAGCAACTTATAAATGATAAATGTTTTTTAAATACATTTTCCGTTTTACACTTTTCTTTTAGAAAACTTTTTACAAACAGAAATATATTTCACACCTCCAGTAACACTTTTGAACTTTGTATTTTTTTCATAAAGAAAAAAAATTTTATAAAATAAATAAATAAATATAACGTTCGCTATGTTTGTATAATGAAACAATTTTTTTTGTCACAATAATTTCATTTTTTGACGTTGTACTTTGTAGAGTTTTATGTTTTTCAATAAAGAAGAATATGTGGTCGTTAAGCCATCGAGCTAAGGTGACCTTTAATGGTAAATTGTTATATTAAAACAAGACCGTCAAGGTTGTGTCTTGTTTAATTAAAGCTTCTAAATAGAAATTAAAATTAAAATGAAATCACTAGTTGTCGTTATTTTTTATCAACTGGGTTCTAAAGCAGCAATTGGGATCTGAATTTTATGGAAGAGAAAAGAAAATGAATCTACACAAATTTTCTTTCTACAAAAAATAAGACCATCCGCGAGAAAACTTGACATGTGTCATTTTTCGAAACATTTTTCGATGCATTTTTTAATAATGATCAAGTTCTGTTTAGGGAACGCACGGTTGAGCAGAATTTACAAAGGCTAGAAAAATTCAAAAAAATTCAGAGGACTTCTTTTAATTTTTTTTTTTTTTCAAATTGAATACTACAGATTTCTTTAGCGAACACCTACTATTTTTATTTTTGTTTATGTTTTCGTTTTATTTTATCTTTAGTAGTGTGTAAGATAAAAATAAAATATAATCAATGAGAAGAATTTTGCCATTAAAGTTTGGATAATTTTTGATAGTGAAAAATGCGTTAAAAAATGGTTTTCGTGTTTTTGAAAATCGTATTCTGGTCTACGAAAGAGAAAACGGTCCGATATGTGAACAATTCACAGCAGGTGCAGCACAGTCTCTCCACCACTGCTATAATAACAGCTAAAAATACCAATGAGGCGTAACGAAATCTTAATCAAGTGATGATTAGGACTCACGCTTGGATGTCTGATCATAGACTTAGTCTTGCCTCGAAAAAACTGAAGTTATTATTCTCACGAAAAAGCAGATACCAATCAAAATATCGATAGAGATAGTTGACGCTACGCTTGATTCAAAAAACACCACAAAATATTTGGGTCTTCCTCTTGATTGCAAACTATCCTTTTGAGCTCAGATAAACCATGAACCATGTAGAAAGTCACGGCAGCCTTATCGAGGCTAATGGCGAACTTGGGCGACTCCACAGAAAGCAAACGTGTTTCTCTACAGAGGTGAAGTTTGGGCTGACTATAGGCGTTAGGATCGTTGCAGAGAACGGCAACCTTGAGGGTAGTGTCAGCATATAGAGCGATCTTAGAAGCAGCCGTTCTAGCTTTTAGCTGTACTGTACCAATTGGTCTGATAGCAGCAGAACATAAGAAAAGATGGAAACAAAAAAATGGAGCGAAAGTCAAGTGACGCTAATGGAATTACGAACACGTAGCATTGAATAGTGGCATAACCATGCGTGCTGGCGATGGGTGGCGAAACACATCCTGAATTTAGTACGCTGAATTAATAGAAGTTTAGATGAGGTCAACCACTACGGCATGCAATTGTTGTCAGGACACAGCTATTTCCGAAAGTACCTTCACTAAATGGAAAAATATTATAGCCCAAGCTACATATAAGACAATTCTGAACACTTTTTTTGCGAGTCCTGCGTGTGGATGCAACAAAGAGCGGACGTTGAGATCAGTCACGCCACTCTAACAGCACGAAGCGTAATGGATAACATGCTCGCGAATGAAGAGAATTGGAGTCGATCGCAAATTTTGCTAAAATCACTTTCCAACAGAAGAAAGTGGATTAAGACGCTAAGTAAAGAAAACGTAAGTGGGCCCGACTAGGAAAACACTAAATATGAGCAGCACATATATCGCAAGAGAAGGGAACCATACCGGGGGACTTAAGTTAATAGTCTTATATTTAAAATATAAGAAGTATTAAAATGCTGACAAATGTGTATAGTCATTTGATAATAAAATTTAGTTGTTTATTATCAGCCAAATTGCTGATAGTAAATTCCTGAATGTAACCTGATCTTTAAAACTATTTTTGTTTACATATGTATTATTCGCTTTAAACTGCTAACGATAGACTTTTATTATATAAACTTTTCACACAGGTAAATTGTAAAATGCTTCCACTTAAGTTTTAAATTAAGATTTTATTTTTAAAAGAAACGGTAAAATAAAGAAAGAACACAGAGACCATGACGCTGTGTACTTGTCAAAATAAAAATAAGTAGTTTTCCTAATTCTTTAATGCAAATCCCACGGGACCCTCTAGGATAATACAGGAAACTATTTTATTAAATACAACATGTGTGACGACAAACGTATCTTCTCTTTTCACCTGCAAAAAAACACATTTTTCCAAATTTGTATTTTCGAACATTATAAATGATACACGGAAGAATTCGTCGGCACTGATGTTATAATAAAAAGGAAAGGGGTCATTTATGTATATAAATTTTTTTGATGATTATTGTGTTGGTTTAGATAGTAATTGATATGGAACAAAAAACACATCTTTTCAGAAATTTTTTCTATCTATTCGTTTGTCGGTGTTTGCCTTACGTAAAAACTGCTGGATGTTTTTGATTAAAACTTTGTGAGAAATTCTCTAAGAATCTTGGTTCAAATATAGAATCCTTTTTATTTCATAAAAATATGTCATTTACAATTATTATTATTATTATTATTATTATAATCACCATTTAAAAAAATCTACTAAACTTTTAAATTTTTTTAAGTTGCTTATTCAGTTATTACTTTTGGAAATTTTTTAAATTAATGATATTTATATTCAATACAATGTAACATAGGTAGCACTACAATTTCGATTTAGTCAATGAAATTCAATGAATTTATCAATGAAAAAACACTTTAAATACGAATTAAAATATGTCAATTCATTTATAAATTAAATAAAATACATTTTCCTTAATATTCTTTCCATGTCACATGTCTTATTTATATATTTTTATAAAGGAGTAAATATTTATCGTGTTTAACTTCATTTATTTGTGTTTAAAATGTTTTTTATATGTTTGTTTGTATTAGTGTGAAATCAAGTTTTCCAAAATTTCCAAGTCTAATTCATTAAATATTTTTTTGTTTTTTGGCTTTACACTATTAAAGTCACAATAACAACAAAATTATTGTACTCTGTATATACATACATAGATACTTGAAAAATTAATCTTTGTATAAATTCTAATACACAAATTCCTTTAGAGTTCTTTTGACAAATGTGGAACATGCGTATAACGCAAATTTGTTGATTCTTCTTTCAACTTTTTTTTGCGAACACAAACACTTAAGACCATAGAAAACAAAAATAAAATAAAAAAAGTAAAGTGTTGCTAACGAAAAAGGTCAAATTGTGTTAAAACAAGGGACGTCTGTAAACAATCTATAAGAAAGTAAAAGCCCTCAAACGCACACTTATAAGATGCTATCGCTGGCTGTAGTAAAAGGAGCAAAAAATAAGAACATAAAATAACATCTTCACCAGCTTATGATTATTAAACAAACAAAACAAAAAAAAGAGAGAAAAATAAATTTTTGGTTTCTCTATTTTCACTTTTCATTAAATACATTTTTTTCTTTTTTTTTTTTGTGAAAACACCAAAAACTCAAACCAAGGTAGGAATTTTTAGCCGCAAATAAGAACTGAAGGCTAAAACGAAAACAAGAATAATGATAATAAAATTTTACTTAAAAAAACATCATGACGTTTATGCTGAGAAAATATTTAAGAACATTTAGAAATCTTAACCACTTGTTATACTGTTGAGAAGTGATTCTTAGCTTTTTCTAAAGGAAAAAATTAATTTATATACAAATCAACAAACTTAGATACGAAGATGATAGTTACAGTGGAAAAAATATGTTAACACGAGAAGAAATTAAATTACGACAGTGTTTATAATTTATAAACTCAATAAGCTAAAATTTTATTTTCAACGATTCCATCTCTGGCTAACAGCTGCGAATTATGAAAGCAAAAGGCAACTCTTATAATCATTGCTAATTTAATTTTCATAAAATCGTTGCCTTTTTTTGAATGCAGCCATTGTGTTCAAATCTCGGCAAAATTTTCTTGTTGTTACCAATGTGATATTATTTGGCTGGACAATTTTTGTTCCCAGTTTATTGTAGACATTTTAAATTCTTATGGAGGATGTTTCAATCAGTTCATGAAAACAATCAAAACGTTTTAAAAACGTTTCACATAAAAACATAAACGTGTAAAAATTGTTTAAAAATTGACTGACTGTTTGAAGGTCAAAAAATACAAATAAAAAAATTGGCGCTCAACTTATATCTTGTTTTGATATTCCCATGAATTTTCTGCTACAACGAGCAAATCAATCAGCAACCTTTTTTGAAACATTTAGGCTTGAACTCTGTTGTCATGGTTTTTTCTTCTGGCTGCGTAAGATTAATTTAATGCAGAGTTTGTGCTCACTGACAAACATCATTAAAAACTAAATGGGATAATTATCCTAAATGACCCTGTTATGTTTTAATCATTAAAAAAAGGAAATCAAAACAAAGGGAAACGTTTCGCTTTCTTTATTTTCTTACCCTGATTCCCTTACACTACAATTATGCATTCTGTTCATGACTTAGTTTGGAACACATCCTTCACAATATTAATTCTACAACAAAGTACATAGAAAAGCGCTTAAAGTATCCCTCGTTATGTTCAACTTGGAGCACCGGATATGGTGTTGTCAAGGATGGTAACAAAAAAGAAGCATGACTCATTGCTTAAAAACTACTGAATTTTAAAAAATGTTTCCATATCTTTGGTAATTCAAAATCTAGCTTTCTTTAAGCAAAAATTAGCTGATTTTTACAAATTAAAAGAATTAGCCGGGAAAAATTATCAAAAAAATGTTTTGCATTAAAGAGGCCTTTAACAAAAACTCACTACATAAGAAAGTACTTTTTAGAAAAGCGCAAAAAAAAATCTAAATCCTTCTATAAAAATAAATTTAAAAAAAAATTCTATAAAAGATACTCTAAAAAAGTACACAACAAAAAACTTTTAAAAAGGTACCATTCAAAAAAGTATGTATTAACTAAAGTTCCATAAAAAACTTAAAGTTAGAAAAAGGGAGTTTTGAAAAAGATACCTTAAGAAATGAAAGTGTATGTAAAGCAGTATTTACAAAAGAGGCTACTATAGAAAAAAAAATATTAAAAAATTGTATCTTAAATAAAAGGACCGTTAACAGAATATTTCTTTTAAAAGAAATTGTGCCTTATGCTTTGCATTATAACAAGTGTTCCGTAAAAAAGTGTCTTTCAAAATATAATTTAAAATAAACATCCCTTTTAAAATAATTTACATTTTAAAAAAGTTCATTTTAAAAAAGTACTTTTTTTTAAACACCTTTTAAAAAATACTTTCATAAATAAACTTGAAAAAATAGTTTCGTTTAAACATTTTGAGAAGAAAAATTTTACGCTTGCATATGTGTGCAAAGGAATAAAAATTTAACAAAAAGTTTTTTTAAGTATTTTTTAAAAAAGTTTTCTACAAAAGAATCTGTTAGAAATAGAAATATAGAATCTGTTAGAAAGAAAGTGAGTTAAATATAGAATCTTCTTACGAGCTTCTTTAACATAAAATACAATTATCTTAAAAAAAAAATCCTTTCAAAATTATTTTTAAATAAAAGTTCCTTTAACTAAATATTACTTTTGAAAATATGCTAATAATAAGGCATAAGCCTTACCTTACCTTTTTGAAAAGGGTCCCTGTATAGATTTCGATAAAAAAACCTCTTTCTAAATGTTAACCTTTTAAAAAGTACTTTTAAAAATAATACTTTTTACAAAACGGCTTTAAAAAATTCGTTTAAAAATGCTCTTTTATAAACAAAATTTAATAACGATAAATTTAGAAAAAATCTCTTTTGGATAATAAATGTTTTTATGTTTTCATAAAAACCTTTTAAAAAGGTACGTTTTCTAAAGGCATATTTTTAAAGTTTGTTTTGATACCGCTTGCTAGTAGCTAACAAATTACGCAGAGATAAATTCTTCTGAGAAGCTTTTTTTGCAAAACTTAAAAAAATTTTTTTTAAAAAGTACCTTTCAAAAAAGTACCTTTAAAAAAGTACCTTTTTAAAAAGTACCTTTAAAAGGTACCTTTTAAAAAAGTAGCTTTAAAAAAAAAACCTTTTCAAAAAGTACCTCTTAAAAAGTACCTTTTCAAAAAAATCTTATTTTAAGATGATACGTTATGCAATATTATTTTAAAAACAAATATTAAACAAATTAGTAAAATACCTTTTCAGAAATGTACTCTTGAATAAACAGTTGCAAGTGTCATCACATTTTACAAACTACAAGTCAAAAAAGTAATTTTTAATTTAAGTTTTAAAACAATTTTACTTTAAAAAATTTAACAAGAATTTTTAAAGCAATTTTTAAAAATATAAACTTAATAAAAATTTCCTTTTTAAAAAGCTACTGCCAAAAAGTACCTTTCGTTTGAAAAAGTTGTTGTCATAGTACCTTTTTAAAAAGCAATCTTAAACGGAGTTTTTTTTTTAATGGGCTTTTTAAATAAGTTTAAATAATTTAATTTTCAGTTTAGAAAATTAATCTTTTCTAGTTTTTGTTATTTTTAAATTTAAGTACTTTTCTAGCTAAAAACAATTACCTGTTTTTAAACTACTGCAGCTTAGTGTGCCAGCTGCTTAAAGAGAAGAAATATATGTTTGTTAGAAAACACAAAATCAGCATCAGTTGCTATTTACTAACAATTCAATTATATTTGATTGCTTTTCATGTGCCAACGTGTAGAGAAGAATCTAAAGGTATAAGGACAAGGATAAACAAACTTTTGTTTTTCTTTTTTTATGTTTGTGGGTGTGTGTGTGTGTATAAGAAAATCATTGTGTATTTGTAAGGATTTTGAGTTAAGGTGTGTATATATAATTCCTTGTTGAAAAGCTGTCATCTGTTTTTCTGCTTCTTCTTGTTTTCTTGCTAAGGATTAAAGTTTTTTGAAAAAAATTTATTTTTAATTTTTTTTTGCTGCATTTATAGTTGGCTTTTATTTAGTTTTTTTTTTTCTTATAGTTTTTCTATTATTTCGTTGTTTTTATTCTTGTTAGTTTTTCGATGATTTATTTGCCTTTGCCTTTGTTTTTTTTTTTTTTTTTTTTTTTTTGTTGCTTTCATTTATATTTTTGTTGAATTTGTGTTTAGTATTTGTTGATAATAAGAAAAAGTTCTGATGACTGAATGTGAATGTCAGTAGAATTTATGTATAAATTGAAGTATAGTGGCATTTCAGAAAAATTGCGTATGTATTTATATGTGCAATGGGTTGAGTATTGTTGTGTTAAGGGTAATATAGGGTAATTTATTTTAAGATCTGTTTATGAGTGGTTCAATGAATCATTAAAACATAATTTTGTACCCTTCATCACAAAAAGTGGAAAGAGGGTGTATCTAAGTTTTTCATTTTGTTTGTAATTTCTACAATATCCATTTCTGACACCCATAAAATATATGTATATTCTGAGTCCTTTTGCACAGCGAAGTGGATTGAGCGATGTCCGTCTGTTCGTCCATGTTAGTGTTGAAATCAACTTTGCTAAGGCACTAGATGAGCTAGAGATAATTTAAATACGCTAATCGATCGAATATAGTAACAAAAATTTTTCAATTGAAAACAAGCAAGATCACTCCATGACCTTTGCGTTCGAAAGCAAAATATAACGCCTGCCTCTAATTTTTCCATATCATTTGGAACAATCAAGTAACTGGAATAAAAAAAAAACAAATATATGGGGCGATAGAGAATTAACAAATAAGAAAAAACTTCACGTGATAAAATTGGACCTCGCCCGTATTTTCCAAGTTATGGTCCTCTAAACTTTTCATAGAAAAGTACGATTGTGCATCATATTTTTGGGATATCAATGTGAATATCATTTTTAAAGCTTTTCAAGAGATCTCTCAGAAAATCTTTCAATTTTTTACAAATGCTTAACCCGTTAAGAGCCGGCGAGATTTTTATGTAAAATTATTTTTCCTATTTTTTTAAGTTTCTGCACCTCAATATTTGTGTTTTTTGGAGTAACTTTACTGAACCAGATTTACATGTATGGTGAAGGGTATATTAGATTCGGCATAGCCGAACTCTTGTCATGAAAGCCAATCCCTTAAAGTGTATCCATTTTTTAAATTTTTTATTATTTTTTTAATTTCTATCTGCCTTATGATACTTTTGTTCAGTTGAGGTCTTAATTATTAAGTGTCACAAATAAGCCAGCTCATTCTTCAGCCCCCAGTACTTTGCCTACATACTTTTGCAGTATCCGCCAAAACAAAATACTAACCAATTATACAAAAAGTGTTCAGAACAAAACCTTAGTCTAATCTCAGCATTTGTAAAGAAATCGTACTATAAATCATCTCATTTTGTGATCATACTGGAGCTGAAGAAGCCAAAATGTTAAATAAAAGCTTTCCTCGTTCTTTCTAGAATTTGAGTTGAAACTGCGTTTACCATTCGCATAAAACACTACAAAATTTATCTCTCAAATCAAAAAAAAATTTAAATTTCTCTAAACAGACAAAAATTTCCAATTTTATCCATTTTCTACTGAAAAGACTCGCTTCCGTGTTGTTTGGGTTGACTCCAAGACAATTTGCCGCTGCTCATCTTGCTTAAGCATGAGAAGATTTTTGAAAAATGTTCTTAAGAGAGTTTGCTGCTGACAGCTTTTACTTCAATAACTTTCTTACTTTAGTAAGAAAGTAAAAGAGCCACTACATTTTGGTTGGGTTGACTTTAAGAACATTTGCCGTCGCTCATCTTGCTTAAGCATGAGAAGCTCTTTGTAGAATATTCTTACGAGTTCTTAAGAGAATTTGTTGCTGATAACTTCACTCCAAGCCACGCTACCCCCTCAAAGACAAAATAAAAGAATTCTTATTATTATAGGATCTCAAAAAACAAGAGTAAAATTGGTACTTCACACATTCCCCTATCGAGGATTTTTTTTTAAAATTTCTTATGTTCGTGTTGATCCAGCAGAACCAGGAGAATCACAATTATTAGTTTTTTGATAGAAATATAATCCTTCAATAAAGCTAACAAGAACATAAAAAAGTAGTTTAGTTGACTTAAAGCCGAGGCACATAGAATCCATCATACGTTGTACTTCAACTGAAAACAAATTAACGACGAATGAGGTAGACAAAGTGAGTACTTTGTTGAAAAAGAAAATGATAGCAGTCAAAGTATTGCACGTGTGTCAAAAGTTAAAAGTTTCCCAACTTTCGTACTTTGCGTTGACGCATACGTACTGTGACAACACTCATAAGAAAACTTGCATTTTAACTTACTTGTCAATTGAAAAAGACAAAGTATGACGTATAAGGGACTCTATGTGCTCCGGCCTTTAGGCCTTGGTATAGACGAGCTGTCTATAACATAATTGTCACGCAACTTGTGGAAGTGATGCATGTGATTTTTACGAATATAATACTTAACATCGTTGACAACCCCCTTTTTCCAAAATTTTCAGTAACACAGAGAAAATGTTTTGCTCTGCTTGGTCATGCGCTATCGATCGACACAAGACAAATTTTAAATATGTAGTTTGATTGCATTAATTTAAAGTAAATTTTAGTTTTTTTTATCATGTTTAAATTAGCACGTGTGTTTGAGCAAGTATTTAACTTTGCAGCATTTCATTTTTAAACCTCCTATTGCACCAAAAAAAGTCTCTTATTCCACCAGCCAATTTATTTTTATAATTGAAAATTTTTAACTTAAGTCAATTATTTTACACTCAACATGTGTTACGAAATTTCATTAAAAATTTTAAATTTTCTAATTTCATTTTTTATCACTTTTCAATGACATCAAGAATAAAAACTCTTCAAAGACTTAAGTACAGAAAAAGAAAGGAAGAAATAATAGGATTTAAGTAGACATATTTTTGCTTGTTTTCAAATATTCACTTGTGTCACTTTGTGGTTTATATTAGATTACAATTTCGTAAGAATCGATGTCTTTTAATGCTGTAATACTCATGTTTATCAATATTGTATTCCGTATATTGCTATTGTTCTTTTTTTTTCTTATTATTTTTTTTTTATCTTGAGACCTTTAATTTGGCAGATTTGTTTAACTTGTGTACATACGAGTGTCCCTTTGCATTTGTTTTTGTATTAAAAGATTTCAAGAAATTAGTTATATCTAATGAAAAAATGAGGGTGGAAATAGAGTTTTTTTTGTTGTTTTTTTTTTCTTCTTAAGATTTGGAAGTGTATTTGATAAAATGCTTCTCATACTTGGTGTGAGTGGGTTTGTATTTGCGTGTGTATGTTTTTGTAAATATTATATTTGATTTATTGTTAAGGTCACCGTTAGAGATAAAAAATAATCATTTAAGAATATCTGAATAATTATTTTTATAAAATCAGGGTTTAAATATATTTATGATTTCATATTAAAGAAAAAGTTATTTTTTAGATTTTTCACAAAAATTATAGACAATTTGTTGGTTATTTTAATTCTTATAATAGATTTTTAGTCTTAAGTAAAAGCAGCGGGTGGGTGTAATGCATATAAACTGTGATATCAGCTGTGCAACACTTTGAGTTCTTTTATGGTGGTTGCAAAGGGTTGCCAGATTAAAAAAACAAAATTATTGACATAGAAAAAAATGAACATGACAGTTAAGAGTAGACTTGTGCCATATAGTTTAATTTAGTTTCCGCTTTTTTAGTTCAAAGTTTGAAAATGAACTAGTTCAAAATTTAGTTCAAGGCTTTCTTTAGTTCAAAGGCTCTCTTAGTTTAACTTTTAATTTCTAGTTCAAAGGCTTTTTTTAGTTCAAAGCTCTTTTAGTTCAAATGTTCTTTTTAAAATATGATGGCAACAATACTGTAGCATTGCTGTAACGAATGTTAAGTAAAATGCGTGGCAGCACTAATTTCAAGTCGGAAATAGTCAACAAGAAAACAAAGACATGGATTCTAGTTTATCTTGTCTGGTACTTCAAGTACTATGTATAGTTCAAAAATGAACTAGGTGTACTTAAAAGTATGAACTAGTTCACCTAGTTCAATCGATGGAATCGTTTAAATAAACTAGTTCGTTTATGAACTACACAAGTCTAGTTAAGAGCCCTAATTTCTTAGTATTAAATCTGATTAAATAGAACAAGTTGTTATGTTCTTCTGAAATCAAATAGGAAAATCTCATCATTACAAATACAGAACACTTCCGGGATAATCGCTTATCACAAGCGATTGGCAAATGTGTAAGAAAATTTATATATCTGTTCGTTGTACAATTTGGAGAGAGTTTTGCTAATCTTTTTCATGAAATCTACGGGGAAGTCTACGTAATAATGCTGAAAAAATTATCCTCTTTCGTTTTGGTCCTTTTTTTTCACCCACTGCAAAAAAGAAGGAAGTTATTAATTCTATTGATTGTTGTTTTTTTCGTGTTTGTGAAATTTTTTCTTTATATGTAAGGTTTTGCTTTTAGATTGGTCCCGTTTAAAAAAAAAAGTTCATAGTTTTATAAATTAAAGGGTGTTCCAATTTAACGTACAGAATTTTACGTGCATTATAAGCCGCAAAGGGCGCCATTAAAAAACTATGCATTAATGTAGTTCTTAATAGCACAAAGTAATAAAAAAAATCTAAAATTAAAGGGTGTACCCACAATTGACGTAACTTGGACTATATTGGCCTAACTTCTGAACTGCATAGACAAATTGGACAGAATGTCGATAAATATGACCCATATGTAACAAGTATAAATACTCCAAATTGTGAATCAAAGGGTGTCCCCATAGTTTATTTACTTTAATGTATATGAGCATAATTTTGAACCGCAACATTCAGGCGATTGACATTTACAAAGAATCTGTATTTCTTAGTCCACTATAATAACAAGTTGAAAATTTGGACTTGGAAATTAAAGGGTGTCCCAATAGTTGATGTTATTGAATGTATGTATTTTTACACCGTTTTTCACAGACAGCTGAAATATTAAAGGAACCTGTATTGCTATGTCTGCTATAACAACAAGTATATAATTTGAATTTTCAATTTAAAGGGTGTTCCCCTCATTTATGTAATTTGACCTTAAGACCCTATCTTTTGAGCCGTTATATTTAAAATTTTTAAATTAATCAGACTTTGTTTTGTATAACAAAAAGTATAAATATTTTAAATTATATGGTGTCACAAAAGTTGATGTAGAGGCCGTTATAGACAGACGGTTAAATTGAAAAGAACTGTATTACCAGGGCCGCTACAACAGCAAATGGAAGAGTTTCTCAATGGCAAATGTAATTTATATTTATCGTATTGCTGCGTTCGCTATAACAGCATAAAATTTTGATTTGGAAATTAAAGGGAGTACCAATTGCTAATGCAATTTGTTAAGCGCGGGTAGACAGGTAGCTGAAATCTGTTTGGAAGTCGATTTTTTTTTTGTAAGAATTATTTTTTTTAAGACAATTTAATCAATAGAAAAATATTGAACAAAGCCTATCCTATTCTAATAATCACATTAAGTAACTAGAAACTTAAAAATATGTATTTATTTTTTTTATTTTCATAAAACTTGCCTTTAAATCGTTTTATTTTGCAAACAATTGAATTAGTCATCGGCTTCAAGTAAGACTTCGTCATTTGTTTACAAAAGTAAAGAAAAGATAATTTATTAATAAATATTTATTTATAAAGAGAAAAAAAATATGTAATACTTAAGAAAAATTCAGGAAGTTGTCGCCAAGCCAACCAAATTAAGCAAGATTATCATTACAGAAAGTAAAAGAAATTGTATAATTTGTGTCCAGAAAAAAATCGTGCTAAAAATATCAGTTTTAAACATTTTAATAATTAGCCTTTTGCATTAAAAATCTGCTTAATCCTTAAATGTAAATTGTTTTATTACTTTTAAACATTTGTTCGGCTCTACAGGAATATTTTTTAGAAAAATTTTTTTAAATATTTATTTCTTCCATGTTTTTTGCCTTAACAACAATTCGCCAGATATTCAACTCAAAAATTAAATAAAAAATTTTTCCATTTCTCTATTTCAGATGTGTTGAACATACTACGCTTCTGTTGGGAATTTTTCGCGTACTTAAAAACTACCGGAATCTCTGGCCTCGCTAAGTAATACTTTTTCTCAAGTTTTGAATAAATTTAGCAATGTTAAGTAGTTTATGAATTTTATTTTTAACTATCGTTACTTCTCGCAAGCAGCAGCAGCTTTTACTTTTAAGTCCAAATAAATTTTCCAATCATAAGAAAAATAATTCTTTTGAAATCGGTCGAAATATCTATTAAAATTCTATTTAAATTTCGATTTTCCTTCCTCATGTATTTCCAATGCCCCACAGCAATTAAATCTTTCGTCTATTAAATATTTTCTTTTATATTTTATATCCATTTATTATATTTTTTAGGATTTCTTTAAAAGCAAACTAAGCCGCCACACATACATACGTATTCAACTTAAAAAAGTCACTGCATTTTAAATTTAATTTGATTTTAATTCACTGTTCTTTTGATGCTCTATTCTCTTTTGATGAATCATTTAAAATTCATTTTAATTTTTTAAAAACTTGATTAAAACAATGTAAAGAGTAAACCAATTAGGACAAGAAGATATTGAGTGTTGAAGGTGTTAAACTTTATTTTTTTAAATCAAGACAATATCTCTACATAAAATAAAACAGTAACGGGGTCATTTCTGTACATAAAATATTTTTTGATTTTTTGTCGGTCTGTCTGCTTGCCTGTGTTCGCATCACATAAAAGCTTCTAAATAGATTTAAATAAAATTTTGTGTGGAGGTCCCTTAGAACCTTAGTTCAAATATAAAATACTTTTTGTTGCGTAAAAATAAGTAACTCCTTAGAGAAAATACAGACAAAAATGTAAAGTCACCAAATTTCATCGGTGTAATGGAACTAGAAAAGTTGTCAGTACATTTTATTTTTGTAGATGAAAAGCTATTAACACTGTTTACATAGCTCTACAAAAAATTTTTAAAAACATATTTTTCTTCATTTAAATTTTAAGAAAATTAGAAATGATACGCGAGCCGGTTTGTAAACACTGCTCGTGACAAATAAAATTATTAAAAAATTTTAACCAAATAAAATAAAATCATAATTTGGCTTAAGTTTACATACATTTTTTACCCTTTTCTACAAATGGTGATTTGTTTACATTATTTATTTCCGATTCAGTAACGTATATAAATGTATTTTTGAGTCTTATAATTAGAGAAGTCAGTTAAAGGATTGATTATCATACTCAGTCGTATGATCTGTCAAAAATTGCATGTGTGCTCAAAAAGTATGATAGTGTGGATTAAAATTGTTTGAGTGTCACAGACTTTTTGACAGATCTGTACGATTTTATAATCTTTTGAAATAATTTATAAAATGGTTTTTTCTATGCGATCAGAGTCGACTTTTTTGAAGATAATGAGAAAGCAACAACAAAATATTAAGAGCGTCTGTGTTTTGCATCTTTTTTGTATAATAGTGTGGCACCTACGACGCCATTTTGAAACGATTTTTAAAGTAGGCCTTAAAAGATGTTCATTTGTATTTGGGTTGAAGCCAGTTTTGCTAAGTCCCCAAATAATTTACAGAAAATATATGACCACCGTTCTTTCAGATATAGTTTCGAAAGAGGATCCATTGAAATTTAACAGCATTGTGTAGTAAATACTGAAAATATGTTCAATAAAAGACGAGTACCTCTATTTTACCTACGATTTTCAAATTTAATTGTTTTTTTTTTTTTGTTATTGTTGTTTTTGTATCGAGAACCAAAATTTCAGGTGATTGTAAAATCACTAAACCATCCAAATTTCACAAAAATATTACATTTTTACTAAAACTTTAATAAAAATATTTAACTTTGCTGAAAAAAAAGGTTTTTGCAATAAAAAATTGCGATTGAGTTATAAACGAAATTTATATTTGCAAAAAAATTTCACCAAATATTTGAATTCTTCAAAAAATTTATTTTTGCACCTAAAGGACGACATGCGTGGAAAAAGGGTGCCAATGGACCCCAACTCTCGGTAGTCTTTATTGGGGCTAACCGTTTTAAGTCTGCTGATTTTTTATGTATAAAAACCGGTAATAGGAGTCACAGGAACACAGGCGTCCTCTTGCTTGATTCGTTGGCTAAATAAATTATACTTAGAAGGTGCTCAACCTGAGCTAGATAGAAATGAAACATGCTGATGACGGCTGTAGCGATCCATAAAATGCTGCAATACATTTTGCTTATGTCAAATTTTTTCATTTTTTTTATTGAGATAGTTTTCTCTAAAAACTTTTTTTTGCTCACTATTAATTTGAAGATTAAATTTAAGCCGAATTTTAATTATTCATTTGGTTATAGAACTCAAAAAGTTCAACTAATAATTATAAAAAATTAAAAATATAAAATTGTCACAGAAAGCAAAAGGACCTTATTTGACATTGACGTTTTCTTTAGTTATATGATGAGTGCAATCTAACACAGTCAACTAATTATTCTTTGCAAGAACTCTGTGGTGGTTAACAGACATTAAATGCGGATGCGTAAGCTTTCAATATAACGAAATAGTTTTCAGTAAAAATTCTAGGTTATTGTTAATGTAATTAAGAGATTAAAGGATATTGACCAGGCAAAAATATCATGATATCAACCATTTTTTAAATTAAAATTCTGTTTAAATGATAATCGATATTGGTAAAAAAAACTTAAGTATCTACTAAAGGACTTAAGCCTTACTTCCTCTAAGTACCTTAAAGACATCAAATTTTCTCAGAAAACTCGTCTGATTTACCAGCCCCTTTAATACCTTCAAAGTAAGAAAAATTTTAAAAAATTTATAGTGAGATTTTAATTTATTTTTTAAATTAAAATTTCATATATTTAACCGTTTCAGATGAAAATCACTTGATTTCAAACAGCCCCAGAGAAATTATATAAAATAATCTTCCTAAAGGATTTTCCAAGCATAAAAGTGCAATTAAGTTGACATTTCAAAGAACA
The DNA here is from genome assembly GCA_937654795.1 of Cistogaster globosa. Lineage (NCBI taxonomy): Eukaryota > Metazoa > Arthropoda > Insecta > Diptera > Tachinidae > Cistogaster > Cistogaster globosa. The sequence goes on from OW569404.1 coordinate 8,904,179, forward strand.
CTAATTCAATTATCACTCATTTATCAGTAAGATTTATTTCAACAAGCAGAAAAGAAAACAATTAATAAAACCCTGAATTTTAGCACCCTCTTTTTGAAATATTGTTTTCACATTTTTTTACAATAACAAATCCACTGAAAGTATTTTGTAGTATTTTCCGTTTATTTAGTTATTTTGTGATAAGTATTAGTTTCTTTTTTTATTGTTTTACTATTTATGAGTTGTATTTTCTTGCTTTAAGTGAGATAAATATTAAAGCGGAAACTCAGCTACAAGAATTTGAATTTAAATGGTCATTGTATTTCAATACCCTCATACTTTTTATTTATTGTTTATTAATATTTTATTTAAACTTAAATGAGTCTTTTAAAGTTGAAATATATTTAGTAGAAATTAAATATTTGTGCAGTAAAGATCGTAAATAAATTGTGTTGTATAGAAAATATACAAGAAAAAAATAATTTTTAAATAAATAAAAATTAGTAATTAAAACAAAATATATGAAAATAAATAAATAAATATTACAAGAAAAAAAAGCAGAAAGTACTAAAGGTGATTAAATAAAAATAATAACTTCTCATAAAAAATTTTTAAAAATTTCTTTGCAATTGTTTGCTAATTTCCTAAGTCTCCTAACGAACATTTTATTTTAAACCAGCAGTGCCCAATACTTCTTCTGCGTATCATTTCTGATTTTTATAAAATTTAAATTGAGAAAAATATGTTTTTACATGTTTGTTGTAGAGTTCTGTAAACAGTGTTAAAAATGTTCCATCTACAAAACTAAAATGTACTTAAAACTCTTCTAGTACCATTATACCGATAAAATTAGCACCATTTTTATCTGTATTTTCTCTACGGAATAACTTGTTTTTACGAAACAAAGAGTATCCTATATTTGAAGCAAGGTTCCAAGGGACCTCCAGATAAAATTTTATTCAAAACCATCCAGCAGTTTTTACGTGATGCGAACACAAACAGACAGACATACTATCTGCACCAACACCAAATTTAATTTTTATATACAGCAATTACTCCATTGCTGTCTTAAAAAAACTGCGTACTTTCACATTTCGCTATTTTCTGACATATTTTTATGAAACAAAAAGTATCCTATATTTGAACCAAGGTTCTTGGAAACCCTCACACAAAATTTTATTCAAATCTATCCAGCAGTTTTTACGTGATGCGAACACAAACAGACAGACAAAAATTCCAAAAATTGGTGTTTTTTTCCATTTTTATTGCTGTCCACACCAACATCAAAATTTTCAAAAAATATTTTATTAAAAATATTCTATTGTTTTAATATATGTCTGTTTAGTTAATAAAAATCAACTTTCACATGTTTTGTACTCGTATCAAATTTTTAATTTCAAGAATTGCAATACGATTCATTATCATTAGTTCCGCTATTTATACTTGGTTTGGTTCTTTTGAACAGCACCGTTAATAATATAATTTTTCTTGCTAAATCGTCTATTAAAAAGTATTGCTTTTTTATTAAAAATATGGAATTATTATTTCACACAAAGTCAAAGACATCATTACATGAGACTTTTTGAAAGCTTTCTGTCAATAAACGCAAAATCGCTGTTTATTATTTGAGGCTAGAAACGAAGCATATTTTAACCTGCTTGCTTTACAAAGATCGCAAACAAACGGCAATCATTTACGGAACAGGTTGTGATAAAACTATCCTCATTTTTTAGTTTTTTTATTTCTGGTACGACCACATGGTGAAGAACATCATTATGGCTTAAAAACGTAATTACATTTCCAATAGAATCTATCAAATACTTTCCCACACAAATAAAAGTTTAAAAAATTCTTCTATGGAAATTAGAACAGCTTTCGTCAGATTTGGTGTGAAGTTGGCCCGTGTGTGCCTGGTTTGCTTTTTAGATTATCACCGCAATAATAAATGGCCTGTTTTTATTCATCCAATAATTTCCTGATAAACTATTTTGTTTCACATTCCCAATTTTGTAATATAAGCTTAGCCATTGAGATTTCTGCTTGTATTTGATTTTCGAAAAAGGCTTATGGCGTATGTAGGGTGCAGTTTCAAGTAGACCACTCTCTATATTTTTTAGTTCAGTTCCCTTTCTCAGTTATGAGCAAAAGGTATAACCAAGAATATTGATATTCCCTCTAACTATCTGGTCTTACCCCAGTGAGTTGTCCTTGTTTCTATCAGAAGATCAATATGCTCTTTGCTCTGCATTCAACATCCATTCAGCTGCCTTGTAATCCACAAGCAATTTAAAGACCGAAATTCATATACTAAAACATGTCGGCGTCTTCAAAGAACAGTCGAAAAATATTAATTCCTTCATTTCATCTTAGCCAGAATATATCTCAAATTCCCTGTCTATCGTGATAGCTATCAAGCATTTAAGTACCATTTCGCCTTACTGCTTAAGAAGACCTTTTACAATATTTTTTTTAAATATTCAACCAATTATTACGAGACTTTTTTCTTTTCCTAAGGTTTGCCTTGATTCTAGTCCACAGAACTTAGCCTTAAAGAGGGCTTACCTTGCTTCGCTTTCCAGCCAGTTTCACTTTTATTGTAGACGCACTCCTGTTGAGATTTTTGCAGCGTTTAGGATGCCGCTCTTCTTTTACCCACTGTGTGTTTAGCAGAAGCTTTGGAGAGAACAGCATTCCAAACAAGCTCCACTTGATACCTGCGAAGTAAATTTCTATATACTGTTTTTCCCAGCAATCCTTTTTATGCTAAGGCCAAGGCTTTGTAGACGCATTAATGAGCTGTAAATTACGTCTCAAAAAGAAATGCTTAGAAAGTCCTGGCTGCCTTTTATTGCACATAAAGTCAATACAATTGCCTCGAAAATCTGGGTGTTTTTAAAGAAAAAGAGCTTAAGCATCTACTAAAGTTTTATTTGTTTTCGGATATCAATTTAATTGATTTTTAAATAAATACAATTATTTTTTAATTTTAAAATTGTTTTCTTCCTAATTGATTGAATATATAATTTATATAATTAATATTTTAATAAGACAATTTTGCATTAATTTTTTAATTAACTATATATTTGAATCAGTTAAAAATTTAATTCAAACAAAAAAAGCTTTTTTCTGTGCAAAACATACAGTTGTAACAGTGACATGCAGTTTCGTAATTTATCAAACTAATTTTGCTGATTTGATAGATTTAGGAAAATCGCCGATTCACTAACTTATAAAGATACATAAATGAACCTTCCAATACTACTGACAACGAAGAAGTCAATGCTGATAATTTGGAACAATTAAGTAACTCTAATCAAAAAACAAATATATGGCGCGATAGAGAACTCTAAAAAATGAGAAAAAAAACATAAAGTGAAAATATTGGTGCTCGCCCATATTTTTCTCTGAAATTTTCAAAATTTTTAAAATATCAATATGAGTATCATTTTAAAGTTTTTGAAGAGATCTTCAAGGAAATACTAAAATTTTTTGCTTAACTCGGAGCCGATGCACGGTTTAAGAGCCGAAGCCGATGTAATTTTTATGTAAAATTATATGTCGTATTTAATTTATTTTTTTTTTTTTTAATTCTCTGTCACCCCAACGATATTCAAAATAAATGTTTATATTTCTTTCTGGAATTTCGGTCTTCTGCACAACAAAGCAGAACACGACAAAAAACATTAAATCTGAAGAGCCAAAGAGACATCCGAATTTTTTAACATATCTCGACGAATTATGAAGCGATGTTGCTAAATTTAAATTACACCCCTCTGAGAGAATGGTTGTCATAAATTTTCTGTAGCTAAATGGACTCCTCTACCTATTAAAGGTACACATTTGTGTTTAGATATAAATAAAAAAAATGAAATAAGAAATTAATTCACCTTAAAAAAAAAAAAAAACGAGATAAAAGAAGAAAAAACTTTAAGTCTATACTGTCGTAGTCAGGGATCGAACCAGAGCCCAAAATAAATCCATATCCAAATGGAGATATTTTGTCAATTTGAATGTTTAGTAATTTTTGGATGAAATCATGATTAGTGAATTATTTAATTTACGATTTTACTTTATTGAGCATTTTTGGTTTCAATTCAATTAAAATTTGTTGATAAAAAGTAAACTTTTACTTTAAAAAAGAAATTAAAAAAATTTTCGATTATTTATATGAGATAAATACCTCCAACACAAACACAGACAGACAGACATCGCTTAAATGATTTTCTATATATGTATAAGAATTAAGAAAATATTGAAAATACGCTGAACAGTAAGGGGGTAATTTCTCTTCATTAAATATTTTTTGATAATTTTTATGTTGGTGTAAATCGTAATCGATATGGGATACAAAACACCTATTTGGAATTTTTTGTCTATCTGTGTTCGCATCACGTAAACACTGCTGACTGGATTTAAATAAAAATTAGTCACTTAGAACCTTGGTTCAAAGATAGAGTACTTTTTTTTCATAAAAATATGTCAATTTTACCGGTATCATGGTACAAGAACAGTTGTCAGTATATTTTATTTTTGTAGATGGAAAGTTCTTAATACTATTGACAGAAGTTAAAGACGAATCTTAAAAACATACTTTTTTTAATTAAATTTTAAAAAAATAAGTAATGATACGCGGATGAAGTCGTAGGCACTGCTAGTTACAAGTTGAAGGGTATAAAAACACATTAAAAAAAATTTATTTAATCTCTTCTCTTTTATTTCACAGCTGTATCACTACTTAAAGACCGTTCAACATAAAAATGCAACATCTTCTTCAAATAAGCCTTGTGCTATTACAAATCATCGTTATACCTTGGACTGCTGGCGATGCCCCCCAGCCGTATTGTTATAAAAATATTACTGAGACTTCCTATAAAAAGGTTACAAAAACTCGCCTAAAAAATGTCAGTTCGAAGAATTTCTTCAAAAAAATAACTTTTAAAAAAGACACACAAATTGAGACGTATGAAGATGAAGAGCCTGTGTATAAAATAAAACTAGAACGTACCTGTTGTGAAGGTTACAAATTGACTGAATTAGATTTGTGTGAGCCGCAGTGCTTAGAAGACGGTTGTCCACAATATTCAATATGTGTAGAGCCTGAAGTTTGTGAGTGTTTAAAAGGTTATTTTTCCAAACGTTCGACCACTGATGGCAAACATAATTGTGAGCCCATATGTGAGAGACCATGTCCACAGTTCAGTGCATGTGTGGCACCCAATGAATGTGCCTGCCTAAAAGGTTATCAAGTCACAGAGGATTTGCAATGTCAGCCCTATTGTGCTTCTGGGTGTCCTTATGGTGGTGTATGTGTGGCGCCTGATTCATGCACTTGTCAAGATGGTTATAGGGCCGTAAGAGGTTCCTGCTTACCCAGTTGTTCTATGGGAGATCAGTGCCAAAATGGCATATGTATGAATAAAAATTATTGCATATGCAATCATGGCTTTAGTTGGAATATTGAAACACTTATTTGTGAACGCAATGATTCGCTAATTAATATTGATTATTCTGATTTTACGCAATCACCACAATCTACAGATTCATCTATGGAAGTGGAAACTGATATAGAAACCTTTAATGACAACATTGATCCCAATCAGGTGTTCAATGAAAATATTGAAACTACTACTTTCTATGTAACAGATGAATATGGTTCTTCTACTACTTCCTCGCTAGAGATGCACAAAAAATGTCCAGATGATTATGTTTTATACAAAAATGAATGTCGTCCTCTTAAATTTGCTAGCAATGAATTAGATTGTTGGATTAAACCTTGTCAGGATAAAAATGCTGTCTGTTTAGAAAATGGTACTTGTGCATGTGGTGAAGGCTTTAAGTTATTTAGAACCCACATTGTGGATAATGTTTCTCATAATCAAACTTCTAAATATATTTGTCTCACAGCAGCAGAATACGATGCCAGAATACATCAGGAATCTCAAACGAATGTAGTAAAAGATTCCCTTAATTGGACTACGATATTCTTTGCAGTTTTGGGAGTTTTAATAATCGTTTGCGCTTTATTGTATTTGGGTGTTAAATTATTTTTAAAGAAAACCGGAGAATTAGATGTGGAAGGTGAGTTGGGAAACGTTAAAATGTAAAATTAATTTTTAAACATTTTTTTCCTTTATTTTTATTTAAGGTAAAAATCTCTCTTGTGCTTATGATAAACGTGCGGAAAAATCTGTTATTTAAAACAGGCTGTATTTTGAAGTCAACTACTGTTTAATTTAAAAATGTTGTTTTCTAAAAAATAAAAATTAAAAAAATATTTTTTAGAAAAAATTATTTATCAATAAAAAATTTTTTACTTGATTATTTAAAGTAAATAAACTGTATTTTTTAAATATATAAAACAAAAGCAATTAAATAATTTACTACTCGGAAAGCAAACTCATATTGTCATTCATGGTTATTTGATCAAAATGAGAGCCAACCGGATATAAGAAAAAGGTTTGAAGGCATTACTCCGAGATAACAGAAGTCATTGCTCTGAAATGACACTTAAGTACTTAAGTCTCAGCCACTTTGTTACAAAAGGGAACTTCATTCTATGAAATGCTTATTTGATTTTTTTTTTCAAATGATCGAGTTATCAAATTAGTCACCTAAAAAATGGTCATTTAACGGCTTTTTTACAACATATATTTTTACTTAAAATTAATGATGGGAGTTGAACTCGTGACTTGTGATCTTTCGTTCGATAACAAGCAGAAATTTTACTAATACAACCATTTGCTCAACATGTATACGTTAACTTTTACATTTATTTTTTTTAAATGTATTAGACTTGTTAGTGGTAAAAGTAATAACTTATTTAGCTGCATATTTCTCGTAGTAAAATTTTTTAAATGGACAATAATAATTTAGTTAGCAATACCTAGTGTGAAGCGGATCTACTAAGTACAGAAAGGAGTAAAGATGCTGACAACTGACAAGAGCTATTTACCATTTATTTGCTACTTTTTAATGAAAGTAACCTTTTGTCGGAAAAATCACTTTTTTCTTCAAAGTAATATTTTTATAAAACTCACATTAAATAAAAAATGCCCCATTTTTTCCACAAAATTTTTTCTCTTTTAAAAAGTAAGCTTTTATTCTCAAAAGCAATTTATTTCTCACAAAAGTCATCTTTTTCGCAAAAGTCACCTTCTTTTTACAAAAGTCACGTTTTTTCACTTTTCTTTTCAAAATTTAAATTCTTTTAAGAAAATTCACCTGTTTTAACAGACGTATGTATTTTTTTTTTTTTTTTTTTTTTTTTTTTTTTTGCAAAAGTCATTTTTTTTTATAAAAGTAAAATTTTTTCGAAAGTCACTTTTTTCACAAAAGCCAAATCCTCTTTAAAAGAAGTCAACGTTTTGAAAATAAAGTCACCTTTTTTCCAAAAAGTAAAATTTTTTAGCAAAAGTCACCTTTTTTCAAAAGTCAAACCTTAAGTAAGTCACATTTCTTCACAAAATTCAATTTTTTTTAGAAACAAGACTGTTTTAAAAGAACAGTCACCTTTTATCTAAAATTTAATTTTTTTTAACCTCTGTTTTAAAGGATCAGTTACCTTTTTTAAAAAAAGCAAATTGTTTTTGCAAAAGTCATCTTTTTTCAGAAAAGTCAAATTTTTTCGAGTCTTTTTTTTCGCAAAAATCAAAGTAAATTTTTTTTCTCAAATGTCATCTTTTTTCACAAATGTCGTTTTTTTTTTAGAAGTGAAGCAGTTAAAAAAGTCACCTCTTTTTTAAAAAAAGGTAGGTTTTTCGCAAAAGCCATTCTTTTTCACTAAAATCAAATATTTTTGTAAGTCACTTTTTTACACACAAATCGAATTTTTTTTAGAAAAGTAACAGTTTTTAAAAAGTCATTGTTTAAGTAATTTTTTTTCGCAAAAGTTATATGTTTTCACAAAAATCCAATTTTTTCAAAAGTAATTTTTCTTAGCAAAAGTCAACTTTTTTTAAAAAGCAAAATCATTTGCAATAGTCACGTGTTTTCACAAAAATCCAATTTTTTCGTACATCATGTTTCCTTACACAAATCAAATTTCTTAAAAATATAGCCGTTTTCAACATAAGTCAAAAATTTATTTTAAATGTAACATTTTTTCAAGGAGTAAAATTTTTACGTACAAGTAATTTTTTTTTTTCACAAAAGTCACATTTTTTCATAAGTCACTTCTTCCGTTTTCAAGTATTTTTTTTTTTTTATTTTTTTTTTTTTTTTTTTTTTTTTTTTTTTGTTTTGCAAAAGTAGGCTCTTCCGTAAGTTATATTTTTTGCTAGTCTTTTTTTCACAAAAGTTATATTTTTTTGTACTTCACTTTTCTTCACAGATGTCAAACTCTTTATAGACAAGTCACTTTTTTCACAAAAGTCGAATTTATTTTTAAAAGTCACAATTTTCCCCTGTTTTCATAAAAGACGTCTTTTTTCACAAAAGTCATAAATTTTTCTTTCCCAAACACCACCTTTTTTTACAAGTTTTTTTTACAAACTTTTCATTTTTTTCTTTGGGAAAGATGTTTTTTTTTAGAAAATATTAAGTTTTTCACAAGTTTGAGTTTATTGCACGAAAAAGCATATAAAAAAGCTAAAATTTTTTTGAAAACAAAAAAATCTCCAGAAGTCAATTTCTAGTAGATTTAACTAAACATCCAATTTTAACAAATTATTTATATAAAAATTTTTATTTTTATAAGTCGCATTTGAAATTATGATATCAGAGTGGAATATTAAATTTATGTTTTTTTGTATCAACCTTTTTTTTTTTTTTGTTTTTGTATCTGGAAAATTAAAATTCTTTTAAACAAAATAATTTGTTATTTATTTAAAAAATGTCTAGTAATAATTGTATGTATTTGCTTGTTTAAAAACTGTGGTTTTTGGAAAGAGTGCCTATTATTTTCTTTCTTTGCCAAGTATTATTGTTTAAAATATATATATTTTTTTTGTTAAGTCGTATTTTTTTATTATAAAATTAAATATTTTTTTCACTTTCCTTGTTCTAACAAGGGTTTGTATTATCCTTATTTGGCTGCTTTATGTATAATTTTTGGCGTTTTATTTCACATCATCATTATAAACAACAACATTGAAATAGTTGTTGACGTCAAAAAAAAAAAAAATAATAAATGAATAAATTAAACAAAAAAAAAAAGGCAAAGGAAGCATTGCAGGATGCTTATGGAAAAAAGCACAAAAGCAGAAGAGCAAAAAGAGAATATAGTACAGCGAAATGGTAAACTAAAAAATAAATAAAAAATAGAAATCTGAGACTCAGACAAACAGACAACAATAATAAAAAAAAATATGATTTTAAGGCGGAAAATAAAATTTTTATTTTGAAGCAACAAACCGTTATTAGAAACAGATTTTTCTAATGAGCTGTGTCATGTGTTCATTTAAACAATTTGTAATTTTATTCCATGAGTTCATAAGAAAAACTATTTAAATCAATAATTAGTCATTAAATTTATTGCATTTAAGACCAGAGATGGGATTACCAAATTTATAGCTGATTGTTTTTTCTTCGTTTGGCTCAATGCTTTTTGTTTGAAAATTAATTTTTTTTCCATCTGAAAATTAACGGCATCACCCGCTTATAATTACTCAAATCACCCTAACTCTTATTAAAAGTACAGAATATTTACTTTCATATTGCATTTACATTAGAAAAAATAGAAAATTAAAATACTTCAAATAAAATAAACAAAATGTCTCTACTATGAAATCATTTTAGTCATAAACATTAAGAAGTAAAGCTAATGGAAGTATATTAAGTTAAAACTGTTTGTTATTAATATTCAGGCTTACAATATTTGAAAATTTTCTTTTAGATTTTTACAGGCTCAATCTCCAAATAACAATTCACTGGTTTATTTCTCAAAACTCGTAAATATATTTTGTTACAAATACCACAATCAAAAGAGCATGAAAATAATGTACCAACAAAAATTAAAAAAACAACAACAATTGCAATAATTTCAAATTAGGTCAGCTTTGAATTATTAAAGCGTTCTAGTCATAATTAGTTTTTGGACTAGTTAATAAATACACACTTACATCTACTCTCGATTGAATTCCGTTTATTCTAGAAACATTTGCAAATTGTAAGTCAAAAACTTTTAAACAAATAAAAACTTTAGTTTAGAAATTCCAAACAATTCATTAACAATATTTGAAGAGAAATTATTAATTTTGTAAAAATATTTGAAAAATGATTTTCATAAGTTTGCAAAATTTATTTCAACTGGTCGTAGTATTGAGCAGAGAAAAAAATTATTTGCTAAGAAATTTGTTAGTAAATATGAGTGTAGGAAAAGGAAAAAAATTTGACATGATAAAAATCATTTTATCTTACAAATAATTAAAAGTTATTTATTTAGTATCATTAAAATTTATTTGAAAGATTTGTTATTTAAAATGAAAGCAAATTTTGTAGATTATAAGTAAAAGTGTTTTCCCATAAAAATTTTGCTATAAATTTCTAATTGATTTTTTGAGAAATGAAATTATTTAATAAACTGTTTAATAATATCAAGATTGTTGTAAATAAGCAGGTACCGCCAAAAGATTCTGATAGAGAAGATCAAACATATATTGTATTTAAACAAAAAATTATGCTTGAGTTGCATATTGTCTGCTCAACATATTCTTTACTCTGAAGTTCATATGGATTTCTTGCCGAAGTATCCTAACCATTTTGTTTTTATAAAGGGAATATTACACTAGTGATACTTGGTCTAGCTGTTGATTTCAATAATAACACGGACGTGCAGGTGGACATCGCTTAATTGACTTCGCTATGCATATGGGCTGGTAAATAGAAACTGTAGAAATTACAAATACAAATTGAATAACAAATTTGGAAATATACTTCTATGGTAAATTTTGCCTTATCTTCAAAGGGATGTATGAATTATATATACTTCTTATAATAACTCTAATAAATCCAATCAGAAATAAAATATTAAGTTGACAAAAATTAAAAAATTTTTATATTAAAAAAAATTTACATAAAAATGTTATCGGTTCATAAGGGGTTAAGAATTTCCAAAAAAATTTAGTATTTTCTGAAAGACTTCTCTAAAGGCTTTTAAGTAATATCCATATTGATGCTTAAAAAAATACAATGCACAAACGTATGTTAAGTGTCGAGGTCCAAACTCTTAATAGAAAAGTACTCGGAAAATAGGGGCAAACGCAAATTTTTTTTTCTTATTTTTAAATTTTCTATCACCCCATATATTTGTTTTTTTTTTTATTGAAGTCACTTTATTGTCCTGATAATATGGAATAATTAGAGGTAGGCGTGGGACCGATCTGATCGATTGGCGTATTCAAATTTTCTATAGCTCAGCTAGTACCCTGGCAAAGTTGATTTCAACACTGCAAGTATTTTCTAAAGTGTTTCCAATCAAAACGAAACTTGCGGAAGTCTGCTTCCAAAAGTAGTATATACATACATACACGTTGAGACTAGTTGTACCACTTAGGAAGGTTGTACAACAGATTGCAATATTTGTGGTGCAGTTGTATGAAGTTAGTTGTCGGTTGTACGAAAGATAAAAAAGTTTTGATTTTTTGGCAAGTTGTACAACTCGGTCGCAACGTTATTAAGCATGTCGCACAACATTATTCTATTTTACTTTTTATTTTCGTTGTTGTAACATAGCAAAACACAGCGCAAAATTATTTTATACATTCAAAGAATATTAATATATGAATAAAGATGGAGGATTCAGATGAAATGAATATTATAAAAATAAAAACATTCGCAATCAAAGTTACAATAAATTAAATATGTCGTCTGTCATACGCATATAACTCTTGCAATCTTTAGGTTCACTTTCTTTTAAGGTTTTCAAAAGTTTGTTGTTAGAATATTTTTTCTTTTCTATTAACTACTGTTTTTGACCACTTTTGCTTCTTTTTTAACTTTTGTTTGCATTCTTTTTCTTCTTGGTCAAACATGGATTATAACATACGTAACAATAATGGAAAACATCTTAACTGTAATGGCTTCTATATAAATTGAAGTTGTGCATTTCGATTGTATGCAAGTTGTATAATTTGTAGACGAAAAATCCAACTTGATTACTAGCAAAGTTGTACAACAGGTCGTAACGTGTATAGTTGCATAAGAAGTTATTACGACGAACTTGCTGCAAGAAATAGCAGACATGTTTCCACATAATGTGATAGAAGCTCGCAGTACAGTTTGTGACAAAATAAGTTTGGCAGCTACCATTGCGTTATATTTAAGTAAAAAGAAACAACACATTAAAACAAAGAAACAAAGAGAAGTGTTTGGGTTAGAAATTGGGTGCCGCGGCGCGTAGATTTAAGTTCCAAAATACAGAAGAAACCGTGCAACTGAAAAATTTCCTGAGAATATTTAAGGATGATTTTGAATACATTTTAACTTTAATTAAAACAAGAATTCAAAAGTACTAATCAAAACACGGCTTGAAAATTATGTCTTTACATCGAAAGCGCTCGCCAATCGTACCAAATAAACAGCCAGTGACGACGGTCTTCACCGAAAGGTATGACAACAGTATTGAATTTACTGGCGGAATAAATCTAATTAACTTAATACCAAGAAAAATACTTTTGAAATTATTTTAATTTATATTTTAAAACACAAAAAAATATTTTTAATTCATTTTATTTTCATGAGTATTTCAAATTAAGCGCAAATTATGAGTACTTATAGAAGATTTCTTTCATTCGCTTTGTATCTGTATCTTCTGCAAGTCGTTCAAGTTACTTCCAGCAAGCAAACAAACACGTGTTTCCACATAATTTCTGCAAGTAACTTCTGCAATTCCTGACTTTTAGAAGACGACTTCTAATGCGTATTTATACGATAAAAATTTATGGAAGCAACTTCCACAAGAAAATTTGGTAGTGGACATACGGCTTAACACGGACAGACAGACGAACATCGCTCAATCGAGTTCGCTATGCATAAGGACTTAAATAAAAATGATGAAATAAAAATGTGTAAATAATAATTTGTACAAAAAATTTTATTCGTCGTACTTTCTTTTGGAATCATTGATATAAGTTATAATTGCAGAGAAATAATCAAAGATTTCCTTTCAAATATGATTTTTTTAATATTTAAACAATAGTTTAGATCTATAAAAAAAAGATATAGTTAAAGCATATTTTGGATAAAAGTTTACTTATATCAAGATGCTGCTAAATTAAGACCATTTAATGACCTAACAGAATTGATGTTCACTCTACTTCGTGTACTTGTACTGATTTATTTCGAGTATAAACTGAATCAAGTTTTTGATTTTGTAAACAAAGTTATACGTTGTTAAAAGTATACCAAAATGCGTTATAATTTAACACATAAGAATATTTACAAAATGACCTTTACTCAACGTTTAATGCTGAAACATATTTCAGTTTAAATACAGGGTGTCTGGTAGAGGATTTATAATTTAAACTTCAATAAAAAACAATATAAATTTATATAATAAATTTCAATATTGACAAAAAGTTTTTTTTTTTGAGAACACTGAACGATAGAATGGAAATCCGGATTTTATTTTTTAAAGTGTATGTTATCTAGATGTACACACTGTTCAAAATTGAATTTTGTGTTCCACGCCTTTAAAATAGCCCCTTAAAAAAATCTATTGAAATAAGATTTGGCAATCTCCGTGGACATGGGAAGTGCCCAAGACAATTATTCAGTTTTTGGGGGAAATTTTTCGAAGCATATTTATCGAAGATCTAGTTGTGTCTGCAGTTTCCTCATCCTATTGAAACCACGTGTGGGAAGAGTACGATGGAAGGGTGGCAAGTTTGCAAACAAAATTTCCGTATTCATGCATCGATAGCATTTACCTGGCCTCCAAAATGTTTAAAAAAAAGAAACAGTCCAATAGTCAAACGTAGTAATGGCACACCAAATAGTTATTTTGGGGCAATAAAATGGCCTGTCATATTTAAATTGAGGGTGGCGGGTTCTTTGAAACCAGTAACAGTAGTTTTGCTTATTGATGTGGCCGTCACTAAAAAACATATTGACTTAGAGTACGAAAACGCTTCAACATTGTTTAACAAAAATTTGTGCGTAATTAAAGTACTTTCTTTCAGTTCTTGTACAATTTGAATTTTAAAAGGATAGAATTTTAGGTCCTTTTTTAAAATTTCATGAATTATAGCTCTAGAAAGTCCTAGTGAAGCTCAAGTTTTCCGAATTTAAAGTCGCAGATTTTTACGTAAACTGCTTTCAACCAGATCAATGTTTTCGAGCGACCTTAAAGATTGACTGGGCCCTGGCCAAAGGACTTTTTCAGCCGAAGTTGTTGCGCGGAATCTCTACACATACGAATGAATTAAATTTACATTCGGTTCGGTATTCGCCGCATACGTGATGGGTTTGACCTAAATTGTCGACGAGAAATTACGTTAGAATAATTACTGTAAAATAATTTTCTCCACGGCGAACGCACTATACTTAGTCAACCACTGCGGCATTGCGACTGACGAATCCGCACAATCGATAATTCCAATTATGCCACTCTCTCTTCTTCCGTTTATAAGTTTTTGAAATAATCTTGTTTAAAAATATAAACTTCACACCAGACAGTAGTATAAACTTCATTGGAGTTTCCTAGGATGAAGTAAAAAGGTTTCTGGGGATTTTTGGGATAAAAACTTTTATTTTAGGAAATCTGGTAACCTTCATCCTGGCAAATTTAATTTTTCATTGCTAAGGTAAGCTAAAATAACACTAAGTTTTCTGTACTCACCTTTTAATTTTTATTACTATTTATTTTATGATTAAATATTTGTGATAACCATCCAATTGAATTCGTTATGCCATCTTATATTTGTGATATTTCTTGAAAGGTGAATATGGTGACGATAGCGAAATTTGTCAATACATTTAGCACTACATAGTTTTTTATAACTTGATATTTATTTATTTATTTATTAATTTTTTTTTTTTTTTTTTTTTTTTTGTAAGTCAGAGATCACAAAGTTATTTTATTTTTTTTGTTTTTGCGTAATAATTATCCAGTTAAAAATGGCTTAGTTAATAATAAATTGTTGCAAATTACGATTTAACTCTAAGGTTGGGATTAAATAGATTTTGTAATATTAACAACGGCTGTTACGATTGGGAATTCACTTGTTTTTAGATTTTCATTTTTATGCTATGAAAGATGCTTAAAGTTAATGGCTGATTTTGGTTTGAAGGAATTTTTATGTTTTAATAATCATTTATTATGTATGAATTTGTAATTTTGTTTCAAATATTACATTTAAGTTCCATTTTCATTTAATATTTAACGCTGTTATGTATTATGTTACTTAATAATGTAATAGCAATGAAATTATTATATTTATTTATTCTATAATTTACAGCAGTTATAAAAAAATTATTATTATTTTTTTTTTTTAATTTTTTAATTTGTTCATGAACTATTTTTATTTTCCTTTTATTATACAACCTTTTTTATTCGAGGTGGCTCCAAAAAAAATGCAACATTAATTAAAGTTTTAAAATTTTACACTCAGTCGACTTTTTACAAATTTATTTCTGTATTTTGTTGCTTAAATTGTTAAAATAACAAATTATAATTCTTTGTTAGTTTATCACCAATTTGTGTTACCAATTAATTATAATTTATTAAAATTTATTGCATATATTTTTTAAAATATTGTACAATACTGATGATTTTATTACGAAGTTAATGAATTTAGATTACGTAAATATTTTTGTTTTTGTTTTAATAATTAATTACCTTTTATTTTGTGCGTTTTTGTTTGATATTTTATGAACAGCTATTTTAATTACTTTTTTTATACATATACAGTTGCCATAAATTTGTATTGCAAATGCAAATAACAGATTCTAGTTGTTGCGTTTTCTATGAAAAAAAAAAAGATTATATTTATTTATTTGTTGTATTAATTTTTCACAATCAGCTTTCCTGTGTATTTTCGGTAAATATAAAAAGGTACTAATAATATTTTTGTCAAAAAAGAATTTTTAAAAAAATTAATTTTTGGAAAATTGTTTCCACTTTAAAAAGTACCTTTAAAAAAGTACCTTTAAAAAGTACTTTTGAAAAAGGGTTTTTAAAACTAAACCGTATAAAAATAACTAAAAAAAACAATTTTACCAAAAAGTTCTATTAAAAGCAAATTTTAAAATATGGTTCAAAAAAATTACTTTATAAGTGACTTTATTAAAACGCTTAAAAAATTAATTTTTTTTGGCTGGCTCCTAATTTTTTCTTCGAATGGTTTGAAAATCATTTAAATTAACCACTTAAATTTAATTTAAAAAACAGTAGTTAAAGTATCCCAAAAAAACTACTTCTCAAAAAAAAGGCTACAAAAAATAAATCTTTAAAGATTCCTTACCACCTTAAAAACTACCTTCAAAATATAATTCCTTTTGAAAAGGGGACCTTTTTAATTATTCTAAATAAAGACATCTTAAAACAAAAAACTTTAATAGGAATTTAACTGAAAATGATTTTAAAAGCATATTTCAAAAACGGAACATATTTAAAAAGAGGGTAGTTTTGAAGAATTGTTCTTTTAATGACATGCAAGTAAATAAAAAAATATTTTAAGTAGCAACTATATAAAAAGTCCTTTTGTAAAAAGAAACTATGAAAACATAAAGGTGAGTTTCAATAAAGTACCCCTTTAAAATCAACAATATTCAAGAAGTACTTTTAAACTTGGATTTTGCATAAAGTTACTTTGTAAATGAGTGACATAAAAATTATCGTTTAAAACCAAAATCTAAAGTGTTTTCTAACTTATAAAATATTCCTGAAGTTTTTAAAAAAGATTCCAATTAGAAAAACCATATTTAAAAAGGTACTTAATAGTTAATAAATAAAGAAATTACTTTTAAAATCCCACTTTTATAAAAAAAAGTGTCGTTACAATATATTGTTATTTAAAGTTGCTTCAAAAAAAACTAATTTTTTTTTAAGTATCTTTGATGAAACGTATGTTTGTTGCAAAAAGTACCTACCGCGGTTGGCTTCTAGTGCTTGTGAATTAATTTTAATGAAAATTTTTGTAACTATTAATTTTTTATTTCAGTTTGTTTTATTATTTATTTTTATCTTTTTATACTTTCTTATTATTTATTCACTTAAAAAGGTGTAATTTTTTTAGTATTTTTGTAAGTCCATGTCTATTTTTAATTGGTTCTTACTAGACTTTCCATACCATTTTTACATCACAAAAAAAAATTTTTTTAAAGATTTATTTTAGTATTTTCCTCCAACGTTCTTTGCTGTCATTTCTCCAGTTGGTTAAAGAAGTCTGTAAAGAAATGAGGAAAACTAAATTAATATAAAATTATATTGAACGAAATAATATTAAAAGAAAATTTAAAATTCTAGAGGAGAAAAATAAATAGAACGGAAGAACTGCAATCTTGAAAGCCTGCAAAAGCGAACTTACGTTTTGTGATTACTATATATGGGCAACTCTTTGATACTTAATTTTATATTTTTATGTTGACAATAAACGTCATTAAAAGATCTTTTTTCTTTCAATTAAAATATTTAATATTTAACGTTATAGCGGGCACCTACTGTGTATTAATTTCAAAGCCACGTCCTGTATATGACAAGGCCTAATTTTCAAATTTATATTTTTAAACCTGTCTTTTTAGGAGATACTGTACTTCTTATTCTGGTTTAAAAGATAATGCTGGGGATGTTAAAATAACCGAGGAGCGAATGGTAAACCATATGAGAGAGAACACCCTTTATTATGTAACTTCAGTTTATTAGCTGCTAAAGTTATGAACAAAATATACCTGAGATGACAATGTCTAACTGCTATGGATTCAAAGATAGAGGCCTTTGACAGAAAGACTGGCAAACATTGCAGGGATAACCTGACCCTGAAAGAACAAACATGGATATCAGTTCTAAACCAGATACGTCATAATCGTCAAGAAGAAGATACACATGTTCTGGTTACTTAAGAATTATTCTATCCCATACAACACTAGCCCTAGTTTTTCTTCATCTCTCTGGGAACATAGGAATTCTTCTTTAAAAATAACACTTTTGTTTTCACGCGCCGCAATGATTCAAATTTTTGTTTCTTAGTATAATGATATAGCTGCCCAACAAGGCATAGGATCAATGGCGAGAGAAATATAGCATAAGAGAAAGGGTTTTCCACTTCACCGTCTTAAATAAGGTGTCGACTGCTATGACCGTGTAATATTTGAGTGCTGCGGTAGAATCTTGTCCCATTTGTGGTCTTATTTGAAGTCAATATTTACATCATTAGCGTATGCCTGTGATTGCTTGGTATAGTTTTTTTTTAATGATTTACATACCGCAAATTTTTCTTTTATGTTTAGGCTGACTATCAAGCAAGAAGGAGACTGTAAACGAAGTCCTACAAATAAAACAAATCAGTCTACAGCAAATGGTAGCTTGATATAATTAAAAACCTTTATATGGTGGTCTTAATGGTAAGAAGGTAGACTTAGAGCTATTAGCCAAATGAAAAAAATTAAAATGAAGTCGTCTCTGTCTTAAAGTTATTTTTTTTTTTTAATTTGAAACATAAGGAAAAAATATCATTAAACGACCGTCTTTAAATAGTTCTGTATGCCGCTTCTTTTTACACACGGAATCACACACCCATAGTTTTGTTATAGCAGGTTTCATTTTTTTTTAAATTAAAATCCATCTAAACTTATAATTTGCTATTTTATTTTGATTTCTGAAAGCTTTAACTTTAATATAAATTTTTAACTTTTTTTTTAAATATTTCTTTGTCATGTTTTGCAAAAAGAAAACACATGTCGATTCCTAAAAGTATACAAAATTTCTTACATGTTTAATTTTCTTTTTTTCTCAATATTTCACTTATGTATACAAGTTTTTCTAAAAAAAAAAGAAAAATTATTCGCAGAGTTTTTTTTTTCATATGTAACCAACACTCTTCAAATAATGCTTTTACACCAACACTTAGACATACACTTATTTAAACAAAAGGCAAACACTTGGTGTGGAAAACATTTGACACAAAGAAGAGCTCATGAGATAAATACAGGCACCTGTTATACATGACCATAAAAAAGTACATTTGTCCTTGATACGGTTAGCGAACAAAGAAGCAAAGAAAGCAAAAACAAAAAAAAAAAAAAAACAAAGACACGAAGAACAAAGCAACAGCAGGTTTATTAAACTGTTGAGAGATATTTAGCACTTTAAATATTTAATAATTATTTAAATTTTTTGTTTAATTTTGAAACACTTGTTACATTTATTTTAAATTTGTTAAAAATTTTATATCTTTTTTAAAATCTTTTATTTTTTTATAAATATTTTTTATACAAGAAAACATGAAATCCAAAATATTAAAGAGCTGAGGACTCTAGCATTGGATGCTGACTTCTTGTTGTATAGAAATATCTAAATATTTTACCAAAGACACTCACACAGAAACAACTCACTACTCTTCATCTAAACTTTTATTCGTTGAGCTGAGCATATGCAACTCAACAGAAATTTGACACTAAAAGGGAATCAACAACAGACAACAAATTCCTACACATTTTTATACTTCCCTACCCACACATACAACAAATTTCAATATTCTTTCTTTTGTTAAAACAAATTCTATCAGTATTCAAAAGAAAATGAATGTAAAAGAAAAATGAAAAAATCGGATACAAGAACTGCTGTTTGCTAAAACATTTATTTCTTTTATAAACAAAAAAAAAAGCAACAATAAACCAAACAGCCAGCTTAACACTCTCCTACATTACACACATACAAACACAAATAGTTGTAGTGAAACAAAGAGAGAAAGAGCAATTTTTGCCTTTATTTAGCTTTTACCGTTAAAACTTATGACACAAACTTGAAGAGTGTGCTTGATTTAGAATATTAATCCAGAATTGAGCACCACTACACTCTACATGGGAGTTTGTTAATATGTTGGTGTTTGCGTGTATGTGTGTGTATGTTTGGAGGGGATAACAAAACTTTAATTAGTGGTAGAGTTGTTAAATCAAAATTTTTCTATAATTTTGAAAATTAAAATTTATATCGGCTTTGCTATTCTTTTCTTTAAATATTTTAACTTTTTTTTAAGCTTAAATATGTTTTGCAATGGTACGAACAATTTTAATAGTCAGTGTAGTTCATTTTCAATAAAAAAAAGTATGAAATTTAGAATCTTGTAATTGAATACAAAACTAGAATTTTAGGCTTGAATTAAGATTTTTTTTAATATAATTTTTCATTATTAATCATTATGCCTTTTATCTCATTAGAACTAACTGGCTCCTTTCAGATAAAACAGGGAGCAATAAAACTAGCAAATAAACTAGCAACTTTTGTAAACTTAAAGAAAATGGTGTAAATTTTAATAAAATGTGAATGGAGGCTGGTTTAAGAAAAGTAATTTTTTTAATAAATTAAAAATGTTGAACTTTTAGAGGCTGAAAAAAAATTTTCTGGCATTGAGTAGTAAACGATATAAAAAATAGATCTTTTATTAAACACAACCAGATAGCCCTTAATCTCTCCTTCAATAAAGCAGATATTCCTAAACCAAAAAAAAAAAAATAATATACAACTAAAATGAGTAATTTCTCACATTATCATATTATACTTATCCTGTTTTACACTCGATAGGCTAAATTTAACATTAAACTTTTTCTGTAGTCTACATTGCAAAGTTCATGATCGATTCTAGCCAACCCTGTATAAAGCAGCAGGTCAACGGTATTTGCACATGAGAAATTACTTACTTTGGTTACAGCACAGAGGCACAGATAACTTCTTAGACATTACACCGTACACGCTATGATACCATCTTATCGAAGGAAGCCTTCAATTATTTTAATTTCCATTAAAAAAATTTTGAAAAATTTTTTACGGTCGAACAAAGTTTACTCGAATAATTGTAATAAATTTTTAGTATGAAGTCAAGAGATAATTATTCGAATAATCGAATAATAACCTTTTTTAAATAATACTTTTAGTATTTTTATTATATTTAATTAGACAATTGAGTTCATATCGAAATAATTAAATCCATTAATATACTAACGTCGAGTAAAGATTACTCGAATAATTTTTAAACATTAAAAAAAGTCATGTTAATCAATAATTATCAAACAATATTTTTTTCTGTATAATCAAGTTTGTGTGAGTAAAACTTAAAAATCTAAAGGAAAGTTTTGGAGAAAAAAAAATTATTCGATTATTCGATTAAATTAATCGAATAATTTTTTTATATTTGAATGGCAGAAATTGAATTTTTTTCTAATAATATCAAATTTGTAACTTCTCAACATATTTTCTACCTTAAAATAAAAAAAAAAGGTTAAAAATGTATGTCATTTATTATTTCTCTTCTATTTAATATGACAAAATTTACGATTAATCGAAGAAAAGTTTTTAGTAAATCCTACTAAGATAACTCGATTATTGAAAAAAAGAATATTTCTAAAATAACAGCATTAGTCTGTAAAACAAAATATGCTGAATAAACATTAATTTACATTAAAATGACTCCTAAAACTTGTTATTTTCTTAATTTCGTTTTAATATTTGTTAAAGTTAAAATAATTAAAAAAAATAATGGAAAAAATTATATGTCCGTACAATAAATAATATTTGTTTGACAAAACTGTAACATAATTCTTACAAAAAATTTTTCGAAATATGATACGAGTAATCTAATAAATTTTTTTTTTTCAGTCGAGTAAAAATTATTCGTGCAAATAAATTTTTTTTCAAAAACTTTAGAGTTCAAAATTAAAATTGCAATTTATTTACCAAGTTACAAAAAACAAACTTTTTCTTTGCGTTCTGCTTATCAGAATCTGAAGAAGAACAACATTTTGGACTATTTTTGACTAATTTAAGCCAGAGTGAACTACAGGTAAGTAGAAAAGAAATTTAATATTTTATTTAATGCATTAATTTTAACACAACTTGATTTATTTATAAAATCAGAAATTTAATGAGATCTCATCTTTCCCTTAAGCATTAATTTATGAATAAACGAATGTTTACACTAATGAGATTTTCTGAAGCTATTAATTATTAAAATTCGCTATAAAACCAGTTACGAAAAAAGCGTAATAAAAATTTTAAAAATTTATTAATAACTAAATAGAAAATTTTTTTATTCGAATAAATCGTATTCGATTAATCGTTGAATAAAATGTTGAAATTTTATGAGTTTATTGAAAGACAGTTTAATAAAAAATTTTAACAAACATCAATTTTGATTAAATTAATCGAATAAAATTTATAAAGTTATTCGAATAAAAATTAACATTTATATTATTTTACTGAATTTTGAATATATTTTAAGGTGTCTTTAATAAATTTTAGTACTTTGAAAAATAAATAAAAATGAATATTTTAAAATTTCAATTTACTATCAAAAGCATGAAAAGTTCAATGACTTGTAATCGATTAGAAATAGATTGAATTGATCTTGTATTAAGTAGAGTCATTTAATATTTATTGAACTGTATAAGAAATGGTGAAAATTTTTTTTTTTTGTATAAATTAATTTATTTATTAATTATTTCAAAATATCTTTAAAAAATAAACCAGTTTTTTAGATCTCTGTTACTTCAGAAACTCTGCCTTTAGGAAACCTTCTAATAAATTTTTAATGCCGTATTCACAGAATATTAAAATAAATTTGAAATGTATTTAAGGACAAACTTGTATGGAAAATATGTCATAAAACCAATTTAAAAATTATTTAATTTTTTATGAATATGGCAGTTAATATTCACATCCAGGGTTCTGTTTTTTAATTATTTGTTCAAATTTGATTTTTGCCAATTTTTATTTTACTTCCAAAATCTTTTTTTGGTTTCAATAATGAATTTATTCCATAATTTATATGCCTTGATTCTTTACCTTTTTTTATTTTCGAATATACATATTTTAACTATACTTCTTTACACTTTGTTTCCATTTTTCTAAATTTTTTAAATTTCACTTTTAAAATTTTTCTTTAATATTTTTTTTAATTATTCACCACTATAGAAATTATTTTTCTTAATTGGTAATTTATTTTGGCCTAAAGCAGTTTTTTGCAAAAGTTTTCATTTTGTTTTTTGCTTGAGTACATTTTTTTCTTTGCTAAAATGTGTATTTAATTTTATTTCTTGTATGTTCTAAACAAACCGTCCACGTTTCTTTTTTGAAGGAGGAAAAGGCAACAAACAGCACAACCCGAAACCGGAACACCAACTGAAAGTTAATTTAAATCCTCAAAAAGGAGCTACCACAACAGCATATTGAGGCTTAACTTGAAATATTGGAATGCTACTGGAATGTTAAAGAGATGCTGGAAGGCATAGCAGGGAAGCTGTTAAAGTTATAAACTCTATAAAAAATGCATAAATGCAATTGAACAGGAAAAAAAAGAGTAAATTTAAAGAGCATAAAAGCTTTCAACCAATACTACTGCTCTTTAAACTTAACAATTTCCTAAAGCTTTTTACGTAAAAAAAATAAAACTTTAACTTTAATTGTATATAAAAGTGTTTTTGCTCTATATACTGTTTCAGCAGGATTTGCTTGGGTTATTAAGATGTCTTCTGTACACAAAATGTGTGACAATTGATATGCAATTATCAGGAACAGAAAAAAAAACTAAAGCAAAAGCATTTTTCTTTAACCTAGTTTTGTAAAACTAATCTTTTTTATTTAAATATGTTTTTTCGAACAATATTTTCTCTCAAATGCACACTCACATATTTCATTTCACTTGTTTAAGTTCAAGTTTGTAATTTCGACACAGATTCATGAAACAAATATGACTCTTTCAAACCTTCATTAGTTGATTTTTTTGTTCATGTGTAAAATGTAACTTTAGTCCTTTGTTTTGTATAAAAACTATTCAAAGCAGTAAAGATTGATGCCTAATTGACAAGCAGAAAAAGTACGAAAAGAAAAGTTTAAATACTAAAGAATATAAGTTTGTGTGAGTTTTTAAAAAAATCTTTTATTAGTATTTTTTACCTGTGTGCTGCACATGAGGCAAAAAAAATTTAATCTAATTCTTTGCTTCAAATAATAATTACCAACTGAACTTAATTTAAGTTAATACTGATTTAAAGCCGGTTCGTTACTTTCGCTTTTGGGATCAATCGAAATTTTTCAAAAATTTTCATTTTAAATTGTCACAGTATAGCATTTGGTTACGAAAAGCCGATCGTAGACAAACTTGAAGTGTATTTAATGAAGAAAGTACAAAATAAATTTTTAAATGCTGTGAGTTTTATTTTTTATTTATTCTGAGAATAAAGTAAAAAAAATTTTTTTCTTCTTCAAGACAAAATTAATCCAAGGCAACAAAAAATACTTTTAGCACAATTTTATTCAAGTCCAAAAATTAAACTGCGATTGGGTCACAAAAGTAATGGAAAAGACTGATTGAACTCGTTTGATTAACTTCCACATTGTAGATGCAATAATTATAGCTGCTGTAGTTTTCAGAAGGAACAAAGTTTAGAAGATTCTCAAGAACAGCAGTCGAGAATTGCATGATAAAGAAAACTCTAAGATTGAAAAATGGAATGTTTAAGCTGAAATGAAATTAAATCCCTTAGTGTCTTAGATTAAATTCAAAACTAGTGCTGGTGCTTTATTCGGCTATGGCGAATCTTATATACCCTTCACCATCTACGTAAATCTATACTATAGTGGAGTAACTCCAATAAAAAAAACAAATATTGGGGTGACAGAGAATTTAAAAACAGGGAAAACAACTAAGTACTACATGTCCGCCATCTAACGTTTTTTTTTTCAACTTGTGCCTATTTCATGAAATGTAACACTTAGCTCATGTCTGATTTGACATATAATTAGTTTTATTCTTCCGCTGAACGAATATGGTTGTGTATACGTTTGAACAACGCTGGGAAATATTGCGACATTACTTTGAAAATCATGGTACTGTTGCAGAATGTGTGCGAAAATTGCGTACAGATTTTGGAAGAAGAGAAGCATTGTCAGCTTCGTGTGTTCGTTATCTTGTGAAAAAAGTGGAAGAAACTGGCATCCTCATCGATAAACCAAAACGTGAAAAGCCAAAAAACAGTGCGTACACCCGAGAATATTGCCTCTGTGGCAGAAAGTGTGCGTGAAACGCCATCAACATTACTTCACCGTCGTTCTCAACAATTGAACATTTCGGAGACATTATTGAGACGAATTTTGCATCAAGACCTAGGGTGTGACGCCATACAAAGTCCAATTGGTTCTGGAGATCAAGCCAACTGACCATCCAATGTGTTTTCGCATCGCTAAGTGGGCCTGCGATCGACTTACAGAAGATGCCGCTTTTGCCAAAAAAAAAAAACTCATCTTTTCAGATGAAGCTCATTTTGATCTTGGCGGGTATGTAAGCAAGCAAAATTGTCGCATTTGGGGCACAGAAAACCCGCACGCATACATTGAAAAGCCAGTGCACCCAAAGCGAGTCACTGTTTATTGCGGATTTTGGTCCAGAGGCATAATTGGGCCATTTTTCTTCGAAAATGAGCAAGGAGTGGCTGTTACAGTTAATGGCGATCGTTATCGGCCCATGTTGAATGTATTTTTGTTCACAAAAGCTGAAGAAGGAGGATATTGGCAACATTTGGTTTCAACAGGACGGTTCTATGTGCTGCACAGACGAAGCTACACTCGATGTTCTGCGTCCTGTTTTTAAAGATCGCATTATCAGCCACAGAGCTGATGTCGTTTGGCCACCTTGGAACCTTGGAGTTGCGATTTGACAACGTTAGACAACGTTGTGGGGTGCCGTCTAAGAAAGGTGTTACGCCGACAAGCCAGAGGCAATTGTCGCTTTAAAGGACAATATTCGTGAAGCCATTGGTGAAATACAGCTGCACACAATCGATTATGTGCTTAAAAATTGGACCGGTCGTGCAGGCTACTGCATGGCCAGCCGAGGCAGCCATTTGAGTAAAATTATTTTCCATTGTAAACCGGAAGAATTGTACTTTCAAATAAAAAAGGATATTTGAGAAAATGTTCAGTAGTTTTTTTTCTATAGCATTTTCAAAAAAAAATTATTTGGCGGACCCTATAATATTATTAAAAATAGCACGGGCTCTTAATGGGTTAAGCATTTTTAAAAATTCTCATTTGATATCTTAAAAAATATGGTGCACAATTATAATTTTCCATGAAAAGTTCAAAGGGCCATAACTCGGAAAATGTGGGCAAGAGCTAATTTTTTTACTTAATGGGTTTTTTCGTTTTTAATTTTCTAATCCCCATATATTTGTGAAGAGTATAAAAAGGATCTAAATCCATCACATAACTGTGTGTCAAGTAAGTTCTAATCTAGAACGTAACAATAAGGGATGAGCGATCCCGTGATTGCTAAGGAACATCGTTACTAGTGAACGTGATTTTTAAATCACAGTTCTTTTAAATAGTTACCGAGATCACTGTTTGCAGTTTTTCTTTTACTAAAGCATACACGTTTATAATATATTATGAAAACAGTAAACATAATGCAAAAGGTAATTTGAATTCTATGTACAAAGCAGGCGCCAAATCGTCGCATTCATGATCGAGTAAGGTTTCGTAACAAGTAAAATTACGTGACGTATCGAATAACCAGATTTCGGCATTCGATAGCGTTCGAATCAAAATTTGTTTAAAAATGTAAAAGATAACAAAGGTATTATAAAGTTAAGTACACGTAAAATTCTTAATTCTTAAATATTTATTTCATTTTTAATTACTTATATTTTTAAGAAATGGATCCCTGTTTTTATTTTATTTGTCTTCATCTGATGAAGAAGATGAAAGTGTCATGCGCACTTCAAGACAAATACGAAACAAAACCGATCTCCTATCAATGTCCGATACAACGGTTTACCAAATGCTTTAATGCCTTCAACACCAGCTTTTATTCCTGCAGCTTGAATAGTTTGTTATTTTGCTGGTAATAAAAGCACTTCTTCGTACGGTCCACCACCTCTTTTTCTTTTAAATTTCTTGTTAAAAGAAAGTATCTTTTAAGCATTGTTTTTTTGGTGTGCGTACGCCTATAAATTTAAAAATTGGTTGAAGTTTATAATGAGATTACCAGGTGTTATAAAAACAAAAATAGTTTTTGCCAAGCCGTCACAGTTCTCACATGTAGGCCGTACGTATTCTATTTGTTTGCAAGTTCATCCCATAGCCTTTTAGCGACTTTAACTTTCTGACAACTTGGTATTAAATTTTTTGCCCAGTTCGGGCGGTCACCATAAATTGTGCCATGAGCTCTTTTTGGTTGCCATTTATCTTATTTACATTTGTCCTTAAAAAAGGTCATGATATTGATACTATTATTCTTGAAAATAAAATTCAATATGTAAATACTTAAATTTCTTCTTATTTATTTAAAGAAAAACTATTGATTAGTTACAATGCAATTTTTATTTTGTTTATAGCCTGTTCACACATTACTCAACATTCAGCTTTTCTTAATAAAAACCATTATTGGGCTTAATATTTCATACAAAATCTCAATAATTTCGTGCTTATTGCGCAATAATTGTTATATTATTGAGTAAAAATTAAAATACAACGCTGTTCAGAAGAAGTGTGTGAAGCAAAATTTCGATATTTTAACATCAGACAGAAACCAATTGCTTCTAAACCAAACTAATTTTGTCAATTAACAGAATATTGACGCAATAAAAGTGTATGTATAAACATATACATAATTATGTTTACGATAACTCTCAGCCAATCGAATAACATTTTGAGTGAAAGTGAATGCCATGATACAAGCTATTCATTCATCACGAATGCGACGATTTGGGCCCAAATGTAATTAATTTTGGCCAGTAATATAAAATTTGGTGACACTGTATATAGGTTTGAATAAAAAGCACAAAACATTGTGTTTTCTTACATAGGCATGTATGTGTAATTTTTAGCTGTTGTTAATAAGAACAAGCAAGAAAAAGCTACACAGCAATGAAGCCGCTTTCACAAATAAAATAATAAACGGGTCAAAATATTTCTTTCCACAAAGTAAAATAAAACTATATTTGTATATGCTCAAATGTAGAAGAACGTATTTTTGCTTGATAGACTCAGTCACTGTAGTGACCAGTGATTTTATAATCACAGTGGTTAAATCACAGGTATTGAAATATCGGTCATCTCTAGTAGCAATAAATGACAGAGAAATCAAAGCCATACATAAAGTTTATTTTTATAACATTACTAGCAGTGCCCATAACTTCGTCCGCGTATTATTTATAACTTTCTTAAAATGAATTAATTTTTCTAAATGTGTTGTTAAGCATTTGTTGTAGAGTTCTGTAAACAGTATTGACAATTTGCCATCTACAAAAGTAAAAGTACTGACAACTGTTCTCTTACAATTATATCTCTTACATTTTTTATGAAATATAAGGTATTCTGTACAGAGGTTCTAAAGGGCTTCTACACAAAATTGTATTTAAATTCATCCAGCAGTTTTTATGTGATGCGAACACAGACAGACAGACGGACAGACAGACAAAAATTTCAATAATTGTAAAGCGTTTTGTATACAATATCGATTACTATCTACATTAACATCAAAATTTTAAAATAAAAATATTTCATGTACAGAAATTACCTCGTTACTGTCTTTTTATATGTGTGGACCCATAAATAATAATGGGTGCTATTTTAAGAGAAATTCATCTTATTAACATTCAAAAAAGCTAATACACAATTTGTAGATTTTGTAAGCTACTTTTAAATTTTTTTAATAACATGATCTACTTCTTAGATTAACATTTTTCCTTGTATAACGACAACTTTTTTAAATAAAACTAAAATTTTTTTCAGTATTTAGAAAGCGGATAAGAAGTAGTTGAATGCTGTTAAAAACCAACGACATGCCTTTCGTGACATGCCTATATAAAATTCATAGTTTTTTTTTTATCCGAATTTGCAACACTTCCTGGTAGTAGAAGCCTTGTTTTCACTACATTTTTGCCTCACTTTTTTTACTGGGTAGTAGGGTCTATTAAATCGAATGATAAATGACATTTTCTTGTCATATTTACTTCTTCAAGAGACCAGGGTTTCTTATTTGGGGCCCCTAGTTCCGCTTAAGCAAATCGCAGGTTGTTTGTGCTCAAAACTCCAATTGGCCAACACTTCTCATATGCACACATAAAATTTTGTTCAAAATCGGTTTATCCATTTAAGAGTTGCTGATTTATTTTCATCTAATTACACTCTAAGCAGTCGTTTGACACCTTTGAAAACTAAACAAGAATTTTTTTGCTTTGATTTACCATCACTGAGGAAAGTTTTTTATATTTTTTTCACTAAATGATGTATAGGGTCATCCAAAGGCGACGCCTAGATGTCAGCACTATATAATTTTTACACGTGACATCTTTTCAAATGACATAAGCCATCTTGTTTTATTAGAAGGTAGTATGCAGTTTTAACCATGGACAGGTACACATTGCAACAACGCATTTACATCATTTAAAATTATTATGAAAATGGGCGTTCTTTGAAAAATACCCATCGCAAAATTATGTTTAGCGACGAAGCTCATTTCAGAATGGATGGATTCGTCAATAAGCAAAATAGTCGTATCTGGGGTGATGAAAATCCTCGTGTTATTCATGAAAAATCTCTACACCCACAAAAAGTTACTGTTTGGTGTGCATTTTGGGCAAATGGAATCATTGGGCCATTTTTCTTCGAAGATGATGCTGGAAAGGCTGTTACTGTGAATGCTGAGCGATACCAATCAATGTTCAGAGACTTTTTATGGACACAGTTGAATCATATTGATGTATCTGACGTCTATTTCCAGCAAGACGGTGCTACATGTCACGCAACTCGAGAAAACATAACGCTTTTGCGATCAAAATTTCCTCAACGTATAATTTCACGAAATGCAGATTTCAATTGGCCTCGAAGGTCATGTGATCTAACACCATTAGATTTTTTTTTTGTGCGGTTTCTTGAAAAGTCGAGTGTATGCTAACAAGCCACAAACAATTAATGATCTAAAGAGCAACATTCAAGTTGCAATTCGTGAAATAACACCAGCAACATGTCGGAAAGTCATTGAAAATTACGATATTCGGTTTGATGTCTCAGTCATGGTGGACATTTGAATGATATTCCATTCCACTTATAATTTTAATGGATCATACTTTAAAAAAAACAGCTTGAAAAAATTGCAAATAGTTTGTGTTTTATTTCAAAGAAACATGTAGGCGCGTTTTTTGGATGACCCTTTATTTACCGTCATAAAGCATTAATCGACAAAACACTCGATCTATATTTTTTTGTTATTTGACACGTTCTAAAACTAAACTATTCAATTATTAAATTTTTTTTTTTTTTTTTTTGTAAAAAGATGCATATTTAAAATTATTATATTTTGGGAACAGAATTGGAGATTTCGGCTTAGAAATAGTGATTTTAAGGGAACATCAATCGGCAAATCGCGGACAAGAGTTAGAATTTTTCTGCCTACACTGGGCACTATTTGTTTTTTTATATCTAAAATCTGTTTTACTGTTTCTTTAAATTATTCAATTTATAAAAAAATATTATTTTTAACATCCCTTATAACGGAAAATTATTATTTTTAACAGACTTCAAAATGGACAAGTTTGTCAACATAACATGTCTGTATTTTTTTATGTTTGTGCCTGTGAAACTCAGCCATCACTAAACAGGTTTGCTTAGAGACATCCATACACAAAAATAATACAAAAACAAAATAAGAGGAGCGCCTTATGATGCAATTTGACTTATCTGGCTCTTCCCTTTAAACAATTATAATTCGAGTTTTGAAAATTACATAGAATGTGTACTTTTATATCTGCTATGACAACAGGTATTAACTTTAAAAATAGAAATTAAAGGGTATGCTAACAGGTTATGAATCGTTATGGGTAGCTAGGTTGAGCCCTTTGTCCGTCTGACTATTTTGAAGTCGACTTTTTTGCCAACTATATTAACATTTACGATATTATGTGTGATAAACTAGAGAGTTTTTCAACCATATTTACACTATAAAGTTTATTTTTTATTAAGATTCATAACAGCCCTAAAATAATATCATATTAAATTTTAATTATTTTATTAGCTTCGCTCTCAAAACAGAAGGCAGATGATTTATTGTCCTACAAATTAATATTAAATATTACAACAACGGAAAAAGGCACAAAATAATATTTAAAGCCTTTATATCAAAAGAAAAAAAAAAAATAATAATATTCTTTGCAAAAAAATAAAATAAAAAAAACAATACGTTAAGGAAAAGCTTTCTTCATTCGCATGAATGAAATATGACAGATCCACTCTGTTTCTTTGCTACGTTTTTAACAATTTCTTTGTCTTTGCGATTTTCCTTTTTACTTAACATTTGCCCATCGAAAAATTTAAGTGCCAGAAAGAAGTGGATGCAAACAAAACAGAAAACTGTATATAGACTTAAACAACAGCAACAAAAATATTATGAAAAATGAAAAAAAAAACATTTAACATACAGACCTATATTTTTTAAGTTTTGCAATAACATTGTTTTACTCCCAAAAGAAAAACAAAACAACAAAAGTTAAACAAGCGTATACAATATTCCCTGCCTTTTGTAAAGGAATTTCAACCCTAATTTATGGCATGGTCACATCGTCATTCACTGAAAAGGCAAAGTACCACAAATACAACAATGAAGAAAACAGCTTTTAATCTCTTATTTTATAAAGCTTTTAATCAAGAGAAGTTCATTTATTAAAATATTTCTCTTTTCTCTCTGTGTAAGCCTTCTAGCTTTTTTCCTCAACATTTTACAACTTGTTCCAGTTTTATCCCAGTTTCTTTTTTACACCAGCAATTTAACGAAATCCCGTTTACAAAAAAAAAAACATTGTTGTTGTTGTTTGTTTTTTTACTTTAATTTAATACAAGTTTAAGCATGTTCAGGTGTAGGTCTTCAATATTTTTACTTGTGTGTGTTTAGTTGTGCAAGTAGAAATTTGTTTTTTGTTGTTCTTTGTTGTTATTTTCAGTTTACACAGTGTGGTGAATTTGTTGAAAATGCAAGGCAAACACTTTGAATTTTTATGAATTAAAAATTCAGGCTGCAATGTAGCAGCGAAAAAAACTTTAATTGTGTTTCTTCTCGTTATGGCGCACACTTTAATAAACAACAAATAATAGCATACTTTAGGGAAGGAAGAATGGAAATTGAATACCTTTTACATTTGTGTGTATGTGTGTTTATATTGGTTTGTTTATTTGATAAGTTAGTGGTGTGTTAAATGTGAACTGGCTAAAAGGTAATTAATTGCAACTAAACTAAATTGAGAAATACAAGTTTTTATGTTTTATTCTACTAAATTAATTTATTGCAAATTGAGCCGTTTATTTTGAAAGTGGCATAAGTCAATTTGCTTTTAGACTGATACACATACTTAGAGGATTGTGTTTCAAAGGTGTTTAAAGTTTTGAGGCTGAATCTCAGGGCACTTATTTCTCAATAAAAACTTCGGTCAATATAAAATCGTAGAAGCTCTTAACATTTAAATTACTTCTTTTATTTTTTTAAAAATGTGACTTATGCCACATTCAAAGTAAACGGCTAAATTATTCGATTGTTTGCGATAACAGTTTGGGGACTTTTGCAAAATATTTGGCAATAAAACTGAAACTTTTCTACCGCTGATTGATTAGTCTGAAACTTGAAATATGTTTAAAGAAGGAGTCAGGCTTTTTTAATTTTACTTTTGTAGCCTTGTAGTTAAGGCGCAAGTCAGGCTTGCCAGTGGGATATGAAAGATTTATTAAAAATAAATCA
Organism: Cistogaster globosa; assembly: GCA_937654795.1. NCBI lineage: Eukaryota > Metazoa > Arthropoda > Insecta > Diptera > Tachinidae > Cistogaster > Cistogaster globosa. The sequence continues at coordinate 8,937,028 of OW569404.1, forward strand.
ACAAAAATTGAAATTATTTTTGTATTAAAAACTTTTAAAAATAGAAATAAAAGAAAAAAATTGTTTCTCAGTGGTTATTGTGGTTTTTTATTAATGATTTCTTGATTTGGTAATCTTTTCTGCCTTGATGGTTGAACACAATTCTCAATTAATCAATTTAGTTTGACACATAAGAATCTAAACATTTCTATACAAAATTTTTATAGTATCAATTGATAATAGACTTGTGTAGTTCATAAACGAAGTAGTTTATTTAAACGATTCCATCGATTGAACTAAGTTAACTAGTTCATACTTCTAAGTACACCTAGTTCATATTTGAACTATAATTTGTAATTAAACTACCAGACAAGATAAACTAGAATACATAACTCTGTTTTCTTGTTGACTATTTACGACATGAAATTAGTGCTACCACGCGTTTTATTTAACATTCATTACGGCAATGCTATGGTATTGTTGCTATTATATTTTGAAAAGAACTTTTGAACTAAAAGAGCTTTTGAACTAAAGAAAGCATTTGAACTAAAAGTTGAAAGTGCGAACAATATGTCAACAGAACATTTGAACTAAAAGAGATTTTGAACTAAAGAGAGCCTTTGAACTAAATTTTGAACTAGTTCATTTTCAAACTTTGAACTAAAAAGAGCGATCACTAAATGGAACTATATGGCACAAGTCTAATTATTAAGCAATGTTTGCAGTAGGAAGTTGATTTCTCCGCAATTAACACTTTTTTATATTTTTAGTAGACTTGTGCCCGGTCGTTCGTTTCAGTGACCGGTCTTTTTCGGTCATTTATCAAAAACTGAATCGTTCGTTCAATCGTTCAAAAAGAGTATTTATTATACGTGAAAATAAAGAATTTAATTATTAAATTGCTTAAAAATGTAATATGCTGAAATTTTACGAGAAAATTCCAGCACATACAAATAAAAAAACTTTTTAAATCTGCAGTCTTTTTTGAACGCAGAAATTGTGATCTGTGGCAGGTATGCATCATCATTTGTGCTTCTTACAATAAATATTAAAAAAATTGGAAAAATTATATTAATGGAACCTTGCCTAGAGTTGGATGAACAGACTTTTCCGAATGTACAATCACTCCTCTAATTCAGAGGTAACAAACTGAATCAACAGGTTAGTGTGTTTCAACAAGGTGTCCTTATGGTGTGTTCGGCAACTGCCCAACTGCACAGTGCCGTGAGTAAATTTTTTCTGGCTAAAACTATCTGATACTGTAATCTATCAGCCCTGAGATAACAAAAGAATGGATGTCACAAAAAAATTGTATGTTAAAATAAATTTAAAACAAGTTTTGTTTAATTTTCTGTTGGCTTAGTGGCTATCTGGCGCTGTAATAACCAGGGACTTCACAAGTAGTTCTTCAAGTAGCAATTGAGAATTTCGGTATATCCACCTGTAAGAGTTAAGGAATTTTTGCCCGATTTTCTCCATCCTCAGTAAAATGCAAGCAAATTTCGCTTCTTTTTCTCTGTGCAATTTTGTTAGTTTATTTATTTTCGCCTTTTTTTCTAATTGTCCGTTTGGATAGCATCTTTAGGAAACAGAAAAAAAATTATTTGAATTAAGTTTTTTTCAAAAAATTAATTATAAAAGTAAAACAAAAATTTTAATATTCAATCACTTTTTTTATTAAATAAAATATTATATTATGTATATAAACATCTACAGCAACTCCATTTAATACACAAAAAATGATCTAAAATGAAAGAACATGACTTAAAAAAATTAAAACAAATACTTGAACAAAAGTGAAACGTACACGATATAATAATCCGTACACTATTAAACGGTAGGAGCCAGTTAAATGTCTGGCTCATTCCGTTCCCCTCAACCTTTCGTTCGATTTAACCGGTAGACTACTAAATGAAAAGTTCATAGTTAAATGACCGAATCATTCCGTTCACTTGGGTAGTTCGTTAAATTAATCCCATTCGTTCAGCTCTATATCATGATTTTATTTTTTCTTGAAAAGGAATTAGGCACCATTAACGTAAATTATTTATAAAAAATAAGATTTAAAAATTAAAGTATTTTGTGTTAACTTGTTTTGGAAATTGTACGAACACTTCGTTTCATAAAATGTGAAAAAATTTTTTGTCACAAAAATACAAAATTTGTATTAAAAAAATTCTAAAATCGCTTAATTGCTCTTTTTCTAATGGTTTTTGTTTTTTGTAAAGAAAAAAATTTTATTTCAGTTCTTAAAGTAAACAGCAAATTAAGAAAATTTTATATTTCAAACGTAAATTGATTTCATGAAAGAAAGAATGTGATGACGTGAATAAAAGATCTTTGTTTATTTTCACAGGTAGACAAACCTTCAGGGCAGTCGGTTCATACAAGCTTTTTTTCAGACTAAATTGAGATGCTATAATAAACTAAATCAGTTATAAGCACTAAAAAAAATACTCTCAGCTGGGTTTCTGGACACAATAACGGCAGATAAGCTGGCTAGAAGGGGAGTAGGTTCATCTATCGGTCTTTAAACATTTAGTAGACAGAGCAAACGGAGTCTAAGAAGAAATCTGCAAGGAGATAAAAAAGCCGAAACATCAAGGTATTTTGGATTGAGGAACGCAAGGATAACAATTGAAACTTAAGACTTAAATTGTTTTAAAGCCTCTTTCTCTTAGTGTTACAGGCCATTGGAAGTATTTTAACAGTGTAGAAAAAATCCTAATACCGATACAGTGAATATGTAAAAGTCCAGAAATACGACACTTTATGTCGCACAAAATATAGCCTGCTGGATAATCGCCTACGGAAGGAAGGTCAATAGCCAGCAGTTCAGCTAATGGTAAACCTAAGATTCTTAAAGGAAACAGGTCTAAATGAAGTACTTCTTCTTTGGTCGCAGGATCACCTTTTATTTTATGCTCGTGCCAACTTCAGTTCCAAATTTTTTATGTTCTTTATAAAAAAACGGTAAAAATATCTAATATTTTTTTTTTTTTTTTTTTTGATATTTCTCTTTTCTACTTTCCCTTTATATTTCAAATTATTTTTGCTCTAATAAAAACCACAAGTTACATGTTAAAACTAAAAATGTTAGAAGTTATCATTATTTTTGTACATTTAAATATTTTGTGCAGGATTATGAGCCATTTTTCAGTTGGACGATCTTGCAAAGAATAATGTTTTATGTTATTTTTTTTTCTATTTTTTTACATTTTTATGTAGAAATGCAATCAAAATGCAAATTAAATTATAAACAAATTTAACGCAAAAAAGAACAACAACTTAAAAAGAAAACGAAAAAGATGTTAGAATGCTTTGAAGCAAAAAAGGACATTCAAAAGAACTTAAAAGCGAAAGCAACATAAAAAGCAGCTCTAAAGAAAAACTGTGCAAGTAACATTGCAACACACTAACGAATATTTTAAGAGCTTCATATGGCTGGTTGACAGTGTGCTAGAAAGCGCATAAAGAAAAATAAAAAGTATTTTTTTTTTGTGCTCAAAAATCAACATTATAAAATATGTTTTTGTAATGCAAATATCTACGATCCCCAACCAATTTACGGATCTCATAATTTTTATAGAATTTTTTTACTTTATAGTTCTGTCTATGATGCAGACTTTTTGAGAACAGACCTGATGCCGCTTTAATAAATGTGTAGCAAGGATTTTAGGTAGCATTTTGAAATTTTTTTATAACAATTAATCAGACGAGCTTTTAAAATTTTTGTATAGAAGATCGTAAAAATGGGTCTATAAATGAAAGAGATATTTGCAAAGGATGACTATTTTTTTGGTTTTTTTTTTTTTGCGCCGAACATTAATTATTTTTAATTTTAATTTAATTGAAATATAAAAAATGCCAAAATAGAAAATCATCAAAAATTTATTAAAAAGAAAACTCTTAGAAATAAAAATTTTAATAAAATGGTAACGTTATCAAACTAAAGAAAAATACACAAGTACTCATTAAATACCAAACAAAAAATCTAGAACTTCGCTTGAAGTTAAAATTTCATTTTATATTAAAAATTAAAAAAAAATTACACTTGGAAGAGGACAAAAATTTTACTTGAATTTAATATTTACAATCAACTGTCTGATATTAACCAAAAATGTATATAAATAAAAATTCTCAAATTCAAAATCTTATTTTCGCGAGGAAGCTAGAGGCTACAAAAGAAGGAGTTATTAAAAGTTCAAATTACACCAACCAAAATTACTCAAAAATTGTATTTTTATAAAACATTTTTATTAAACGATATTTAATCACAAACCCGCAATTCACTTAAATACCCGAATTTTTGCAAGCAAAATATCAATAAATAAAACTATCAAGTTTGTCTTGGACTTACACACAAAGAGTTCCGTACAATATTAAATTAACTATTAATTTTTTTAAATTCATTTTTTAGTTTTTTGTTATTAAAAATTGAAAGTGTCTGCTTTTTGTCTTAATATTTAAAAGAGAAGAAAATATAAATTAATTACACCTTAACATCGAAACACCATTGATTTAATTTTATTTTCCTCACCATGTGCAAATTTGAGGTGTCTGTCTAAAACGATTTAAAAGTTAAGGCCAGATTCGTCATTATTTGGACATTTATGAAAACACCCTTTAATATTTAATTTTATTGTTCACACATATTTATTCATAATCTTTTTTCTTTATAAATTCTAAACGTCAGCCTACCACTTTTAAAACAGTAAAGCCCTATAAGTTAAAAAAATATCACTGGGGATATCCTTTATATTTTAGTTTAACATTTAAATTCTTCTTAAAGTGGATATAAATTTATATTTAAGCTTAAAACGTCTGCCTCTACTATGTGTAAATAAGGTTCGAAGGATAAGTTAATATTCCTCAAAATAAAGGCCTCTGCAAAAACATCCTTTAACTCTAAATTTACTGTTCATTCTTATTTTTAGGGCAGAAATATTTGTGCATTATCTGCTTATATTCTAAATATATTTCTACCATGGTTAAGGCTTTAAGCCATATACATTAAAACCACGTCACCAAGGTGAGCCTCGCGGGGGTACTGATTATCGGAGCCGATAAAATCTAAGACTCTCGCGCAGTGTTTCTGGAATATAAAAATATAAACTGAAATCTGGATGAACAGGTCTATCAAAGGCCTGACTAGTATCCTTATGGACTGGTACAATGGAAGCCCGTAGCCCAAACAGAGAGCCACCCACCTCTGTGAGCGGTTGTTTGTGATCATCCTACAAATTAAACGTGATGGCTATGATTTAGGTCTGTTTTTGCACAGACGGTGCAATTCCGATTGAGTGTGCTGTTGCATCCTCAACAGACGGAATTGAATAGTCTCCTAAGCCTTTAGTATCATGTTTTTAGATTTCCTACTTCGTTTCACTGCGCCAATGGAGGGCGCTAGTTGACGTATTGTATTTTACTTAGTGGTAAGACCACCATAAGATTAGGACATCATGGTTAGTCTGGATCACATCAATTGACTATAAAAAAATTAAACTTCAAGTGACTTCAAAAAAAGAACAAGGTTATCAATTCGCCTGAATGTTGCTTTTTGTAATGTTTGTGCCTGCAGAACTCAGTCATTTCTGAACCGATTTTGAAGTGTTTTCTCATTATGAACCGTAAAGAGCTTCATTTTAAAATTAAAATATAACTGCGTATCACTCCAGCTCTTAATAGCAAAAATTAATAAAAAAAATAAATCTAAAAATTAAAGGGTATCCCCATAGGTGAGATAAATTTGCCCTTATAGCCCTATCTTTTGAGCAGTTGTAGAAAAATATTTGAAATTTAGATAGAATATCAATTTATTTGACCGTTATAAAACAATTATTAATATTAAAAATTATAGTTTAAAGGGTATTACAATAGTTGACGTACTAATCAAAACACAGCTTTAAAATGATGTTCACACATCGAAATCGCTCGCTAAGCGTACCAAGTAAACAGCCAGTGACGACGGTCTTCACCGCAAGGTATGACAACTGTATAGTTGACATAATTTAAACAGTTTTATACAAACGTCTAAATGTAAAATGCAACTATAAAATTTAAATATGGAAAACAAAGTGCATCCCAATAGTTGATGAAATTTGATGTAAGGGGCCAAACTTTGAAACTGCTACAGACAGACAGCTTAAAGTTGTTTTAAAATCGGTTTTTTTTGCAAGAATTATTAACTTTTTGTACTTATTGTTACGAGGGCTGCTCTATATATTTCTGGCCTAATAGTGAAAATGCGAATATTTATAATCAAAAATGGTTTTATTGTTTTTCAAAGTATTCTCCAGCATGATTTATACACTTTTGCATGCGCTCAAACCAGTTGTCGAAGCACTTTTTCCACCCCGATTGAGACACCTCTAAAACATGGTTTTTGAACACTTCAACAGCTTCTTCTGGCGACGAAAATCGTTGACCACGCATTTTTTTCTTGATGTGCGGAAACAAGAAGAAGTCATAAGGTGCCAAATCAGGGCTGTACGGCGGATGACCCATTAATTCGACGTTTTGACCGGTCAAAAACGATCTGGTTTGAGCCGATGTGTGAGAGCTCGCATTGTCATGGTGAACAATGATTCGTCTTCTCTTGTTGGTTTTTTGAATTTCTGCGATGACTTCAGGCAAACAAATTGTAGTGTACCACTCAGAAGTGACCGTCCGTGTTCATGCAGTATCGAATGTATGCTGGTGGAAGAAATGTCCAAGATTGTCTCTATCTCTCGGTATGTCGCATGTCGATCTTGCATTATGAGTTCACGCACGGCAACAATGTTCTCTGGCACAACAGCCGTTTTTGGACGACCTTCACGGAATTCGTCTTTGAGAGAGCTTCGACCACGATTAAATTCATTATACAAATTTTTCACAGTGCTATAGGATGGTGCTTCATCGCCACACAAAGATTAAAGTTCATCAATGCACTCTTGTCGTGATAATCCACGTCGAAAGTTGTGAAAAGTGATTGCACGAAAATGTTCACGAGTTAATTCCATTTTTTTCTATATTAATTTTTTCAAGTCAATGTAAACAACACAAATAATGGTCGTACGTCAAAACGTTTTGAGTACGATTATGCTTAAAAATAACAAGCTTTCCAATGGAAATGTCAGATTGCACTTGGCAGCACTCAGTGTTGCCAGGCCAGAAATATATATAGCAGCCCTCGTATAACTGATATAAAAATGCATTAACTTAACCTGTCTGACTATTGCGGATCCTAAGCAATAACACTTACGTAAAAGTAAAGTCACTATTGAGATACTATTTTTTATGAATAAAATGACACTTTTTTTAATTTGTTGTTATAGTGACCATCTGTGAACATACATATTACGACTCCAAGACATACGTACAAGCATTTTAGCGAAAACAATAGTGTTACGTTTCCAACTTTTAAGTACGCAACCCTAATAACAGAAAATCAAAATAATAAAAAAAGATGTTTTTCTATAAAAAATTAGGAGGTTTGGACTTTTAAAAATATTTATTCTCTGCAGATCACTCCATTAGCTGATATTTGTTGTTTTTATATGTGAAACATTTTTTTAGATTTGTTTTAAATTTAGTAAAGTGAAAAGCTTTTTAACAAAAATTATATTTAAAATCAATAATATTAATAACCTCTTTTCTTAATTTTTTTAATATTATTTTATAATCTTTCTTCTAAATGAAAAACTAAACGGTATTGCATAATGCCTTTATGTTCCTTTTCTGCATTAATACGCTCATTATTGTTATGGTTTTTCTCGTATGTCTTTAATTGTTAATAAAATCGGGGGAAAAAAAAAACAAAACCACAAAAATCGTCAAAATCGGCATGATACTTTCAAAATCACAAAACAATCTGTAGAAATAGATGTAAAAATTGAGTGTTACTTTTAAATTTATTTGATAGAAAATACTATCAAAAAGTTTTAATTTTATGATTCAAAAGCTAAATAAGCATTTTTATTTTGTAAAATAATTTTTTTTTCTTATAAGAGTGGCCATTAGTATGGTAACTGCTTAAAAATGAAGCGTTAAAAAACACTATCAAGACAAAAAAAGACTAATTGCACATGATGACGAACTTAAGCATAACTGAAAAAAAAACAAATCAAAATTTCTTTTATTTAATTTTAGAAAATCGTATATGTAAAGAAAGAATTGATTTAAGTACCAAAAAAAATTTTTTTAAGATTTGCTTAACTAAAAATTAAATTTTATTTTGTTTTTTAGTTATTGAAATTCCCCAAAACTGCTTTGTGTAAAATTAACAAATATAAAATTTGCCTAAAAGTATACTTCAATTTTCACCTCCAGCTGTTCTGCGTTTAAAGTTGGCTTTCTTTAAACGCAGAACAAGTTTATAAAAATTATTGTTTTAAACGATAAACATTTAAAAATGTGAATAAAATTATGAAATAGAATTATTTAAACAATAACGGCAAAGAAATGAACATTCACTAAACAAACTTTTTAACAAACTTAAACTCATACAATAGAATATTTACATATACCAAAGAACAAAAGCATACATGTATATAAAAACTAACACCCACATCCAATTACAAACACACACAAAAAAAAACAACTGTTAGCAGAATAACGAAAAAGACAATAGCAGCACAATTTCTTATACATGAATATAAGACGAGAGTGGGGCTAAGGAGCTGGGATAGAGGAAAGAAATCTAAGCATAAAAAAAATTCAATTATTTCAATTAGGGAGGTCTCAAATTACAGTCTTGATGTTATGAACTAAATAAATGTTGGGTAAACCGAGCTGTTCTAGTGAGAAGAAATCAAAAAAAAAAAAGTCACACTTTTAAATTTTACACAGAAACAAATTTAAAAAATCCCTTTTCTTGGCAAGCTTTTCCGGTTGATAATAACTGAAGCATATCGCTACGACCATCTTGAAGAGAAGACCAGGGTGATGCTTTACTTTGGATATCTGTCGGTTTTTTTACAGCTCAGTAAAAACAAAAGCAGCTGTTGTTGTTGCCCATGTATTTGTAAGGTAAACAGAGGTGAATACACTTTTATTTCTACCACTAATAAAATGTGGTTTGGGTGCATGGAATGAAACACAAGTAATGCTTTCAGTTTTTGATCTCCTCATTTTACTAACACAGACGTCTTATCTGCTCTTCTATTTTAAGCGCCTTCCAGAAGTTATCTACCGCGGCTACATAAAAATTGTTTACCTTGTAGATAACTTATTGGCCGCGAGTACTCAGCGACAACTATTTTTTCTTTTGTTGGGATTTAAACTAACGACATGGCTTTTAAAAAGGCATACAGAAACCCCCCTACCAATGTGCTACCACGGCTGCTTATCATGCATCGCCTTACTTTGCGGTTTATTAAATTTAAATTAGATCAAGGTTGGTTGCACAGACTATAGGTGGAAGGAAGAAGGAAGCCCTAAAGTCAGACTATCAACAGTTTCAAACAATTAGCTATTGCGATGCTCGTATAAACGAATTTATTTCACTAATATCTCATCCCAAAAGTTCTGCAAAATTTTGCAGTCTCTAACTGCTAACAAGAAGCGCACTATTGGTAGAAAAGGCTGGGCATTAGTGTTGCATCCTGTCCTCATCCTAGCAAGCTTTACAAAATGCCCTTACATACCATGAGCAGCATTTATGCTGTTCTGTTTCAGCACAGCCATAAGTGCGTATATGTCACCGAGGGAACTAAGGCAGATTTGCAGCGACCATAAAAAACCTCAATGCCTTACAGGTAACTATGTTCGAACATTTAGTTTTTGCCATTACTACCAGTACTTCCAGCTAAAATGCGATTTAGGGCTCCTCCATTATTTGGCGGGCCCTTGATCTAATAAATGCATCCGCAATTATATTTCAAGATTTCTAGGTCGGAATAAAACGAAATGTCATTTAATTTATTAATCAAATACTTTTACAAATATTTAAAAAATTCATTAAAGCAACAATGAAAATTCTTTGAACAAATTACTTAAACAGTTTTAGTATTACATTTATTCTCAAATGGGAGTTACAGCGAAAGCTACATTGTTAACAGTTTTGGCACATCCATATATTAATAGAATTTTAAATTAATAGAGTTAAATAACATGCTTGCAGTATCCTCTTATTTGCGGGCATATGTTCCTCGAATACTATTAAAAATATAAAAGATCTTGTTGTAATTTCCTTAACTGGGTATCGTGTTCGAAATTAATTAATGGGGATTTTTAACAAGAAGTTTGTTTTCTTCTCTAGGGTTTCCGGATGCCCTAAAGAGGCTGTTTTTACTTATTAAAAAAGGATTTTTTTAGCGAAATTCTAATTATTTTAATAATAAAAGCGAATTTATTTACAGGTGGCCTTAATAGCCCAGCTGATGGTTGTTTATGTTCAACATTGTCGTCAAAATTAAAAAATAATTTAAAAAAAAATTAAATAATTTAAATATAAAAAAAAATTTTAATTTTATTAAATTATATTTCAAAACCAAAAAATGAAATGTGAGGTATTGCTGCACATTAAGGAGAAAGTAACCAACTGGGTTCAACTTCATTTAAAGTTCCAAATGATGATAGAATTAATTATTAAATTCAGGTTCCTTTTTAAAGCCAGCTTTTTTTGACATCAACATAGAGCTTAACAAAGGCGAAAATTAATGAACTCGCCATTACGAATATGTCAAAAAACTAAGTGTCAAAGCTATCATGTTTATGGTGTTGCCACAATTAAAAAATAAATTTTTTGCTGGTGGGCCAATTTTTAAAAGTGGGTTAATTTTAAATTTTCATAAACTTAATTTTAAATAGTCTAAAATCACATTTTAATTGGCTTTTTTGTGTCGTTTCCTATTTTTTTTAATTAAATAATTATAGTAAATAATTAAATAAAATTTGTCCTTTAAAATTATTTTAAAAAAAATATTGTTGAAGTTTTTTGAAACTGCGTTTCTGTAAAAATATTTTTTTTAAGCCTGTCTTGTTTTTAAATCTTCTGCTGCTTCTATTATTTTATATGGATTTACCTGTATATTGTAGTTATAGGGTCTGCATCAAGAGGTATTAACTTTTTTTAAAATATTTGTAAAAAAAATTTTATTTATCAAAACAAAAAATTTCTTATTTAGTTTAACTGGTTACCTCCCTAAGAAACTCAAAATGTAAATGTTTATCTGTGTTTAAATATGTTACCCACAAGTAGTGTTTATGTGTGGGATACATAACACACATCACTTCCCAGTTACCATATTTTTATATATTGTATATATTGTTGATCATATTCGAGTCTTTTATGACTCTTCTGCGCGATTATAATTATCGTTTATGCGCTAGAAAATGATTATTTTATCGATTGAAAGTGCTGCCTAGCTGCGACTCTTCTGAGCGGGTGCATCATAACTTGCGTTTTTCACTCATTTTCAACACTGTTTTTAGTCATACTTCGGAACTTTTTCGATTCATAATTTGATAATATTTCTAGTCGACTGCGAGTCTTTTACAAAATGTATTTGAATCATTTTTTTATCGTTAAGCTGCGCTATATATGACTCTAAATAATGCTAAAGACAGTTACATTTCAAGCATTTGCTTTTTGTACTTTTTAATTTTTAAACCACTCGCTTTCTTTACATTTGTCAGAATTATATTCAAGTGGCCTTTTAAACACACAACTTAATAATTAGTTTTCAGTGACCTTGGGTGTTCCTAAATGACTCATATTGTTGATTTTTGTTTTAACAATCTTCCAAATGCTAACTGGGTTTAAAGCCTTAAAACCAACAACTACACTTATATGTTTGTTTATTGCTTATAAACACATACACACAAATACACGAGCACAAATGCCAACAATAACAACAAATCACTAACAAACGAAATAGAAAATATATTACAAGTCAAAAGCACAAACAGTCAAAAGAAAACTTTAAAAATAAAACTAAAGCAAAACTAGAAAACTTTTTTAGAAAAATTTCAAGAAAATACAAGACACTTAAAAACAGAATTTTATTTCATGTTCAATAATCAAATTCAAGATACTAAAAAAATCTGAAAAACCAAAAATAATATATTTTAAAACTAAAATATTAAAATAACTGTGATAAAATATTCAAGTTACGTTAAAAGTAGAAATGGCGACAGTGTTAATTTGTTAATCAAAAATGATAATTTTTTCAACTTAGAAAAAAAAAACTTAAACAAAATGAAAATAAATAAAACATTTTATTGCGGCTTTTTATGCAAATGATAGAAAGGGTTTATTAAATAAAAGATTTTTTAACTAACAAATCAAGAAATATTTTTAATTTAAATTAAATAATATTTAGTTCGCAGCTTAACAGCAGGATATTTACTTATCATACACTGAAAACTTGGTTTCAATTGCACGCACATCCTTTAAATAAACCTTTAGATTTGTCTATATTAAAAGAAGACTGTAATAATTTCATGTGAGAAAGTTCTCACCTAATTTATGGAAACGAAGTATAATGCATGAGATATAAAAGCTTTTTATTTGCCTATTACATGATGACTATCACGTGAGAAATTTCTCAAGTAATTCGTCAAAACGAGAGAAACATATGTCCCTTAAAACATTTTTTGCAAACTGATTTTTTTTTTTGTCATAGCACCCTTCTGTTAAAATTATTATTTAATAATTTTTAATTTTTTCCAACTGGAATTTGAACCGTGAATATTATAAATGAAATAGAATTTCACTTTTTCGGCTTTGTGTAGACTTCGTCTGACCAAGTTAATATTTATATGAATATTTCTCGTATTATTATTTACAAGATTAGTTGGTTAAATAGATGATGTTAAAAATGTACACAACCTAAGGTAGATAGATACGAAGAATGCTGTTGAAGGATGTAGCCTAATTTTTCTTGTTTTTTTTATTTCTAAAAAATTAAATTAAAAGATTGAAACTAAAGCCGATAAAGTAAAATTATATTTCAATTATTATTTAAGTTCGCTAAGAATACGAGGGCTGCTCTATATATTTCTGGCCTAATAGTGAAAATGCGAATATTTATAATCAAAAATGATTTTATTATTTTTCAAAGTATTCTCCAGCATGATTTATACACTTTTGCATGCGCTCAAACCAGTTGTCGAAGCACTTTTTCCACTCCGATTGAGACACCTCTAAAACATGGTTTTTGAACACTTCAACAGCTTCTTCTGGCGACGAAAATCGTTGACCACGCATTTTTTTCTTGATGTGCGGAAACAATAAGAAGTCATTAGGTGCCAAGTCAGAGCTGTACGGCGGATGAGCCATTAATTCGACGTTTTGGCCGGTCAAAAACGCTCTGGTTTGAGCCGATGTGTGAGAGATCGCATTGTCATGGTGAACAATGATTCGTCTTCTCTTGTTGGTTTTTCGAATTTCTCCGATGACTTCAGGCAAACAAATTGTATTGTACCACTTAGAAGTGACCGTCCTACGCGGGACAGTCGCCACATGACCAGTTATGCGGAAGAAACAGGCGACCATTTGCTTCGAAGTGCTTCTTCCATGAACAACTTTCGTTGGATTTTGCTCGTCTTTGAAGACCCACACGGTCGATTATTGTTTCGTTTCTGGCTCATACGCATAGATCCATGATTCTTCACCTGTGACGATCTTATAAACGTCTTTTGAAGCACCGCAATCGTATTTTTGCAACGTTTCTTTGCAACAATCGACACGAGCCTTTTTTTGAGCGACTTTCAAATTGTGCGGGATCCAACGAGAACAAACCTTTTTTACGGCCAGGTGTTCATGCAGTATCGAATGTATCTGGTGGAAGAAATGTCCAAGGATGTCTCTATCTCTCGGTATGTCACATGTTGATCTTGCATTATGAGTTCACGCACGGCATCAGTGTTCTCTGGCACAACAGCCGTTTTTGGATGACCTTCACGGAATTCGTCTTTGAGCGAGCTTCGACCACGATTAAATTCATTATACCAATTTTTCACAGCGCTATAGGATGGTGCTTCATCGCCATACAAAGATTTAAGTTCATCAATGCACTCTTGTCGTGATAATCCACGTCGAAAGTTGTGAAAAATGATGGCACGAAAATGTTCACGAGTTAATTCAATTTATTTCTATATTAATTTTTTCAAGTCACTGTAAACAACACAAATAATGGTCGTACGTCAAAACGTTTTGAGTACGATTATGCTTAAAAATGGCAAACTTTCCAATTAAAATGTCAGATTGCACTTGGCAGCACTCAGAGTTGCTAGGCCAGAAATATATATAGCAGCCCTCGTATCACAAAATATATTTTAAAAATTAAATTATGAGTTGGAATAACTCCCGCGAGTTAATATCACACAGTTTTGTCTTAGTCAGGATAAAGTTCTAACTTAAAATTTCAAAGTTATCAAGTTTCATCCTCAAACTAATTTAATATCTGCGTAAGGAAGAATTGGCATCCAGGCGCGAATTTTAATATCAAAGTTACTGCAACTAACAACTGACTCCGTTGACAAAGGAGCACTGAATTATTCAGTATCTTGCCGTCATATTTTGATTAGTTTGATAGAAACAACACTTGATGTATTGGCCACTAAACGGCAGCCTTGCTTGCATGTTAATTTTTTTAACCAACAAAAACCTTTTTAAATGACCTGGCAGCCTTAAACTGTAAAATTTGTCCGTTACTATTAAAAAATTATTTAAAAATAAAAAAAAAATATCAGTACAAATAAATAAAACCATTTTAAATTCACCTTTTGTCTTATAAAAAAAATTTATTTAATAAAACAAATTTATGTTAAGTTTTTCTACAAAAAACACTTCTAGCTTAAGACATATTAGCGACATTTCTGTCCTTAAATAAATCCTTTTTCTTTTTTAACACTTCAATAACGTGCCAAATAATTTTTGTGAATACAACAGTCTTATCATTCAAGAATGCACCATTTAACACATTAAACCTTTAGGTGCAAACGTCTGATTGTTTTACTCTTAGAAGTAGAAATTTTATACCTCCCATCATACCATTTACCACTTGATGATGACAACTATTAGCTATAAAAAGACAATAGACCAAGTGTTAAGATTAACATCGAATATACTCCTAGAAACATTCTTTTGTTAAAAAGTGAAAGCAAAATGAAAAAGAACGAACACTTTGCTAAACAATGACTCACTACTCAAATTCATTAAGGATACCGGTAGAAACAATAGACAACAAAATGCAAACAAACAAGAAAAAGTTAGTAAAAATAAGCAACAAGAAAAGTAGGAAACAAGCATGAAACATTATATAAAAAGAAAAAAAGAAATAGGTTCCTATATTAACTGAAAAATTTTGAAGATTTTCAGCTAATTAGCTTTTAATTATGCTTAAAATGTGCTTGCTGTGATCACTCAAAATTTTAAAAGGCCTCTTCTTATTAATAAAACCCTTGAAAACGCCGCACTAAATGCAAATAAGTTGGACTTGAGATGAAAAAGGCTGCTTTGAATCAATAAGCAAAATCGTTTTTCTTTTAAGTAATTCTCTTTCAAAAAGCGGAAATAAGTTTTTGGCTTTATATACATTAAAAAATATTCTTCTTTAAGCCAACTTGTAAGTTAATCTAGTTTAATAAAGTAACTTTAATAAAAAAAAAAGAAATTGGGATGACAAAGAATTAATAAATTATTTAAAAAAAAAACTTGAGCCCTTTTTATAGTTTCACATTAAAATGTCACTGGCTTTTAATAGGTTAAGCATTTAAAATTTTTTTTATTGTTTTCTGAAAGATCCCTTCAAAAGCTTTTAAATGATACCCATATTGATATCTCTAAAAATATGGTACACAATCGTTCATTTCAATAAAAAGTTCAGAGGCCCATAACTCGGAATTATGAGCCAGCGCCAATTTTTTACTGGATGTTTTTTCTTATTTTTTAGTTTTCTATCCCTTCATATATTTGTTTTTTCATAAGAGTAACATCATTGTTCCAAATGGAATGGAAAAATTAGAGGCAGGCATAGTGCTTTGTCCGCTCCCTCGAAGGACATGGACCGATGCAGCTGATTTTTAATAGCAAAATTTTCGAAACTATGTCTTATCGATTGGTGTATTTAGATTTTCTCTAGCTTACGTAGGGTCTTAAAGAAATTGATTTCAACACTAACACCGACGGACAGACGGACATCACCTATATACACTTTATGGGGTAGGAAATGGTAATTGTAGAAATTATAAACGGAATGACAAATTTATACCCTTTTTTCCATCTGTGGTGAAGGGTTAAAAAATAAGTGTTTGAGTCATATAAACTCAATCTACTCAAATATACTTGAGCTAGAGGCAATTTTTGGCAAAGTGTCCTTGTGTTTAACATGAAGAACTGTGAGTTGAACTTTCGTAGACTTGTTTATGATTCAGTTCTTTTAAATAGTACTTCAACCCAGGATGGATGAGACTAGATTCTAATGAGCTAATTTTTAATTATAGAGTTTATTTTAAGGCCGATTAAATTTTTATTTAAAAAAAGAATAAAATTAAATTTAAATTTATCTCGTACCACTATTAAAGCATTGCTGGCCGCACGTCACAAATAACATGAACTATGTTGGCCTCCAAAGCCTAATCAGCGTAAAGCAGTGGCTTCAAGCGGCTGAACAGAAATAATCGAAAGGTTTATAACCTTTCGATTATTTCACAACACTGGAGGCCAACTGAAAGGACAATTTTTAAAATAGTCGGCGATCGTCGTATGAGACGTAGCGCCATCTTGTAAGCACATCACGGCCGAATCAATAACATCCATATTTAAAAAAAAAGCATTGGTTATTGTGCAATAACGAGCTCTATTGACCGTAGCGCAGCCTCTGGCTTAATTATTGAAAGAATTGGGTATAATAATAATAATTACGGCATGTAAACCACGTTCTCTAGGGTTCTCTAGGGTCTGTTGTGTATCGGCTTCACTCCATATTTTTCAAAACAAACCTTTTCAGTCAAAATTGGACCCAGTCGCTAAATATAATTTTGCGATAATTTGAGCCTAAGATTTATTCCCAAAATAAAATCATTGCAGCATTATTTTATATATTTAAGGTCGACTTAAAATGTAGGTATTTTAGTGAATAAATCAAGTTGGCTTCGATAAATACTTTTTCTTGAATTAAATGTGTAATAAAAAAGGCACCAACGACAAAAGGTAGTGAGATACAATGGATAGATTTAAAGTGCCATTTTTCTTTGATATCAGTGGCTGAAAATGATAAACCAGACAGATTTCCTTAATATAATTATAATTTAAATAAAAAGTTCAAATGGATAGACATCTGACTATATGGATGCAGGAATTATACATCAAAACTCTTACACTAAATTTCTCACATTTGTAAGAAAAATTTTTAAGCCTAATATTCAAGATAATACGGAAAACAGCGATTAATAAAAAAAATTAATAAAAAAAAAAGTTAAAAGAGGAAATATATTTAATAAATTCGTTTTTGAATATGGCTGTTGCTCATTTTGGCACAGAATTTCAAACTGCATTGAACAAAACTGTTTTTAATGTAACTGATACGTTGATTTTACAAGTTTATTATTCTATTTATAAAAAGTTACAATAAAGAAATGCTTCATTGGCTTCTGAAAAACATATCTATTTGGAAAGTTTATTCTCAATTATCAATTTCAAAATGCTGTAACTCTATTTTTTAAATTAAACTTTATGCAGTTCAAGATGTTTTTAAGGGATTTGGAAACTCTAATGACGCGTTTGGTAATGGGTCCGCCATTTAACGTTTTTTTTTTTCAACTATTGCTTATTTCGTGAATGGTAACACTTAGCTCATGTCTGGTTTGACAGATAATTAGTTTTATCCTTCCGCTGAACGAATATGGTTGTGTATACGCTCGAACAACGCTGGGAAATATTGCGGCATTGCTTTGAAAATCATGGTACTGTTGCAGAATGTGTGCGAAAGTTGCGTGGAAGAAGAAGAGAAGCCCCTTTGTTTGTTATCTTGTTCAAAAAGTGAAAGAAACTGGCATCCTCATCGATAAACCAAAACGTGAAAAGCCAAAAACAGTGCGTACACCCGAGAATATTGCTGCTGTGCCAGAAAGTGTGTGTGAAGCGCCATCAACATTAATTCAGCGTCGTTCTCAACAATTGAACATTTCGAAGACGAATTTTGCATAAAGACGCCATTCAAAGTCTAATTGGTTAAGGAGTTGAAGCCAACTTACCATCCAATATGTTTTGCTTCGCTAAGTGGGCCTACGATCGACTCACAGAAGATGCCGATTTTGGCAAAAAAATCATCTTTTCAGATGAAGCTTATTTTGATCTTGGCGGGTATGTAAACAAACAAAATTGTCGCATTTCGGGCATACAAAACCCGCGCGCATACATTGAAAGGCCGCTGCACCTAAAGCGAGTCACTGTTTGGTGCGGATTTTGGTCCAAGAAATTAATTGGTCCATTTTTCTTTGAAATTGAGCAAGAAGTGGCCGTTACAGTCAATGGCGATCGTTATCGGGCCATGTTGAACGAATTTTGGGGTTCAAAAAAATTTAAGAGGAGGATATTGGCAACATTGTGTTTGAGCAGGACGGCGCTACGTGTCCACATATTAATTATTTAATACATTCATACCTTCGGAAAATATGTTAAGTAGATTTTATAGATATGAAATGTACGGCAGCAAGGAAACAAAAAACAGTAATGACATTTAACAAAATGAGAGTGAAAATTTTTACCTTACTCTCGAACTAAGGTATGTCCCTTTAAAAATGAATACCAGTTTAAATTAAATAAAAATGTTTTTATAAGAAATATTAAATATTTTTATATCTTGGCGATATTTGGCGATATTCGACAAGCCATTTGGCGAGAAAGCTCAAAAATAAGCTGGCAACACTCTTGGCAAGAAATCTATCCTCAGTTCGGCAGACGACTTGCTTAGATCGACGCTTATTTATGTGCGTCACAAAAATCAGGATGTCATCCAAAAGTTACGAGAATTGATCAGATGATTTAGTAGCGTTTTTCAAGCGTCATCTATGCACGCCGATTTACGAGAGTATACAGATAATCAGAGTCTAGAAGTGAGTTCATTATGGCAGTTCATTTATCAGCTACTATTTTTGTTAGTTCTATGGGATTTAAAAAACACAATTTATTATTAAATAAATGTATTTTTTTTTTTTCATATACTTTTGTAACTATAAATTTTTCAAAAAATGGTCTTATACCCCTTTCTATGTTTCTTAGTCTTTTCAAACACGACTAATATCAAAATGTTTTTATTTTGGGGGATATTATGAAAATTTTGTTAGAGCTGAAAACAAAAACTACGTGAAAAAATATTTTGTTGAATTTATTTTCAATTTTGTATTTTATTTGTTTTTTGTTTCGTTGTTTTGAAATAATTTGTATGTGGCTGATCTCTTTGTTGCTAACAACTCCTTTTATGCTTTTTCAATAAGAAATATTTTGTGAGCATGTTTTTGTTTATGTAAATGTACGCTCGTATATTTTAGTAGAGATAATTTTCAAAATGCATGTTTTGTTCCTGTTGCTGTGCTGTTGAAAGCAATGTTTGTAACACCCTCAAGCTATTTGGTTATCATTTGGGGTCAATAGTAATTTTATTAATTTGAAATTCGTATGTTTCGCTTTCAATAGGCAACAATGAAGGGTGTGGTATTATTTCTCTTTTTCAAATGGTTCATTAAAAACCTAATTATATCTTTTGAGATGATCAATAGTTAGTAGAATAAAAAAAATTTAAGTTTATTTAAAATCACCAATAAATACCCATGAAATATTCTTATCATAGGCTGTGACTGTTACTTAAAATATCATTTTGGTGTTATTGCCATTTTTCTGTTCGATTTAAAACCACTTTTTTTTGTTAATGTATAAGTCATTGAAAAATTCTTTTACACTTAAAAATCTCTTTCTCCATCTTTCCATTAAGTGTTGTCTACACTTACAAATCTTATTAAGCTTTTAAATCCTGTTTTTTCAACAATTCTTTAAAAACACTTATGCTTTCGTGTCTACGAAACTAAAAAAAGAAATTTAAGAAAATAAGGAAAACTATTTTAAAAAAACCTTTATTAAGAATTCAATTTTTGGCGACATGAATGGCATGACACGAACTCAATTGACTTTTGCTGCTTTTACAGATTATTTTTTCATTTTTATTTTAACAAAAAAGCGATAGAAAAAAAATTGCAACTAAAAAAGGCATCATCGTCATCATGACAATGTATGAGAAATTAACTACGAAGAACACACAATAGAGGCGCACATATCTTAAGAGAACATTATTACTATCATTGGCAAGGATTGCTGTTGCAGGAAAGAAATTATATACAAAAACTTACTCAGAAAAAAGCATGAAGGAAATGCTTTGGATGAAGCACATTGGCAACATATTTTAATCACATTTTTAAATATTTGGCCTGATTTAGGTTTCCTAGTTTTTCTTTAAATTTAAAGACAGTTTTTTAGGGTTTTTACAAAACCTCAAGATCTTGCTGCAAACGAACTTTCGCTGGACATGAATTTCATTTTATTTTTGACAGCAAAGAAATCCTATAATAAAATCAAATTTCATGGATACATAAAATATTAAGTTCAGCAAAATCTGTAGCTCTTTTTTTTAACTACGCGAAAAAAACGATTAATAATTTAGGATGAGAAGATATCTTTGAACAAAATAAGGACTCCTATTTTAATAAGTATCTAAAAAACCAAAACGTTTCGAAGATTTGTTCAAGCAAAAAATAATTTACGTTTTCTCTTATATACTGACTCGATTTACTAATACAATCATACATGTGCGTTGTGTAGTTCGTTGAAAAGGAATTGTTTATTTTTAAGCACCACTTTCATTTCCAAAAAAAATAAGGAACAAGTATCTATTCGTAGTATACACCCGCTTCAAAGAATACAGTTTAGTGAATGCGATTGTTTCTGATGAACTGCTCTTGGATTTTCCGTAACCCAAATCCTGCAGTTTTGCTTGTTGACATACCCATTTAATAGGAAACGGGCTGCAACGCTCATTGCCAAATTGTGAATTAAGTCTGGATTGTCCTCCACTTTTTCACAGAAACAATTGGTATATTCAAGCTAATGTTGCAAGTCTGCCGTTTTTAATTCTTGCACAAGTTGAACTTTATATGGGAATAAGTCTAATGTACTCAAACCTCTCTGCAGTGAACGCCGCCATAGTCCAAGTTGTGTTGAACGTCTCCTTGTTGATGTTGATGGACTATGCTGCACGCTCTCCCGTTCACGTTTAGTATCTTGAGCAGTGTTCATTGTAGGCGTTCTTCCGGCATCAGGAAGAGTTCTTCCAGACCCAAGTTGACAAAAATTACCAATCAATTGGTTTATTGCTAATGCTGTGGGGCCAATGCGCGCATTAAAATGACAACGACCTGCACCCTGCTTCAACACAATATATTGTTGCTTTTTTTTATTATCTTTGTTTGTTTTTTATAATTAATTCATCAAGTCTTTTTAACAAAATGCTGAAAACCAACAAAGAAACAAAATTTTTTTAAGTTATAAAAAATTTAAAGCATACAGCTCATTTTGGGCCATCCTGTAAAATGAGCAGATAAAGCAACTAACGTTTCCGAAACGTTTTTTTTTAACTTTTTATAAGAATTTTCTTCTCATTGTTCTTCTAGTTGTATACGTTTATTTAAATGTGAATTTTGATTTTCTTTGCTCTACAAAGAACAAAGTGAAAAAAATGCAAACCTTTCATTTTGTTTATTTTCTCACCCTGATTTTAATAAACTTTCGAACTATTCTTACAACTGGATTCCTAAGACTAACATTTTTCAGCTCAAATTGTGTTTTAGTTCATTTGGTTGGGTTCAGTGTTATTTATTTTTACATTCTCTATATGATCTATAAAGTTTACAACGTTCCGTTTTGTTTATTTTCGCACCCTGATTTAAAAATGTCTATTATGTCTTAAATACTTTCCAAATACTCTTACGCCTGTAATCAAAGGACTAAAATGTCTGTGAATATTTATTGATAAGATTCATGTCTATCAGTTGAAGGGTACATTTTTATGTATTTTTTTTTTTTTATTTCACCTTCATATTATTTACCAGCTCTTTTTCTTTAAAAACGGACCATTGTGCAACAACTTAGGGCAACTACTCAAACAAGCTATTTTTGCAATACTGATGATTAGAT
Source organism: Cistogaster globosa (assembly GCA_937654795.1). Taxonomy (NCBI): domain Eukaryota; kingdom Metazoa; phylum Arthropoda; class Insecta; order Diptera; family Tachinidae; genus Cistogaster; species Cistogaster globosa. The sequence continues at coordinate 8,959,181 of OW569404.1, forward strand.
AGTGATAGTGCTTTTAACTATATGTATTAGTAGTTGCAACTGCACACACACACACACAGACACACACACAGACACATAGTGATAGTAGTGGATTTATTGTACCACTAACAGCAGTAAAGAAAATATATAAAACGTTAATACTTAACGAGTGTAAAGATATCTTTTTCAGTGATTTATTGGCATGTAATAAGTAAATCTTTGAGCGAATCATTTTATAAAATCTAAGTGTATGTTAGTTTGAGTGTGTGTGTGTATTTCAATCATGCATACAAGTGCTTAAATGTAGCCTAATTCCAACATTTCAACAAATAATATATTTTTTCTTCTTTTTTTTTTGACTCGTTACTTAAAAAATGTCTAAAAATTTATTATTCGGAATTTTTAAACAAGTTTGAATTTTTGTTAGTTTTATTTATGCCTTTGCCTCTTTAATACTTCCGCTTTCATTACATTTCTTTATTATGACAATCATCATAAGAATTTGTGTTAGTATGTGTGTAAGTGTAAATGATGTTGTACATGTGCGTGTTTAAATGCATTTCTTTGTTGTATTTATTTGAACTGTAATTTAAAGCAAATAACACATTTGGTTTAGCAAATTAAAACTGCAACAACAACAACAACAAAAGTAATTGTAGTAAAAATAAAAGAACAAGTAGAAAATATATTTTTAATGCAATATAATATAAAAGAAAACTAAGTAGAACTTAAAATGACAGTGGGATGCCAAAGAGTCAAATAAAAAATATAAAAAAATACTGGGGGCAAATTATGGCGTTTGAAATCTATCGAAATTTATATTTAAATACCATTGAATTTTTGATCGATATCGCGTGCCGTAATATGCCCCCTGCAACACATGGCATTTAAATTTAAAAGTGATTTCAGGCAAATGGCTACCGCAACTATTCTCGACGAAACACATTCTAGACGTTCAGCTCTGTGCCACCATTTCGGCCGTAAATCATGACACGAGCAATTTCGCCTGAGTTACCAGTTCTTACTGAGTTACCAGCGAAAGCCTGTGACTTCGCGTAGACCAGATCCATTTCACACACCAAATTTGTCCCCAAATTTCAATTTTAATAAGTCATGATTTTGGTCGCTTTTAACACTAAATCTCGTTCAGTCCAATATCTTTCACATTTTCAAGCAATAATTCTTGCAAAAAGAAAACAGACAAACATAAAATCATATTTCTTTATGATGGTAATTATACATTAATTATTTTATTATTATTATATTCGAGAAAGATTGCGTCGTGATTTTTTAAAAGTCATAGAATGTAGGTTAAACAAGAAAATCCAGCAGCTATGTGGCCACCCTTTATTTTTTACACTTTTTTGCTGACACAGTAAAAACAAAATTTGTTTAAATTCTAAGCGTTAGTCTAAGACTGTTCAAAAGATTGGCCATATACATACATCAAATTACAAGCATTAGGGCACCCTTTAATTTCTAATTTTAAGCACTTATACTTGTTATTGTATTTGATATAGTTATAGACATTCTGTATAATTCTCAAGAGTTTGTCTGTAACGAACGGCTTTAAAGGTAGGGCCATATAGGGACACCCTTTAATTTCTTATGTCAAGTTTCCAATTTCTTATAGCGAACTTAGCAATAAAGGTTCTGTGCAAATATTAATCAACTGTCTACAACTGTTCAACAGTTTGGTCATATACATCAAATAACAGCAACTATTGTAACACCCTATAATTTATAGTCTTAAATTTTTTTACTTCTTAATATACCCGACAATGTAGTGTATATTCCGTTTAATTTTTAAGTCTTTGAAAATAAAGGTGCAAATAATATGGCCATATAGGTTAATTTACCTGAAATATGGGAACACCCTTTAATTTTTAAATACAAATTTTATACTTGTTATTATGGTTGACTTAGCAATTAGGGTTTTTTGTAAATTTCAGATGTCTGCCCATAACTGCTCAACAGTTTGGCCACACACATCAACTATTGGGACACCCTTTAATTTCCAAATACAAATTTTATAAATGTTCTTTGTAAATTTTAACTATCTGGCTTTAATAGTTCAAAATTTTTACCGCCTACATCAAATTAAATTAACTATGGGGACACCCTTTTATTTTTAATTTGGAATGTTTATACTTTTCAAAGTAATCGACATCCGGTCCAATTTTTAAGCATTTGTCTTAAACGATTTAAAAGATAGGCGCATATAAGCCGATTTACATTACCTATAGGGTCACCCTTTATTTTTTATATTACTTTTTGCTATTGGGAGCTATAGTAATACGCATTTTTTTTTAATTGAAATGAAGTGCGCTTTACGGTTATAATACACTTAAAAATCATGTATGTGGTATGGGGATACCCTTTAATTTTTAAGATTATGAACTGTTTTAAAAACGGGACCAATCTGTAAGCATAATATATGAAATTACAAAAAAATTTAAAAATCAGTTCAGAAATGACTTAGTTCTGCAGGCACAAACATAAAAAAAGCAACATTCAGTCAAATTGATAACCTCCATTCCTTTTTGAATTCGGTTAAAAACTCAATGATCATGGTTTTTTAGTGATCTGCATTGTTCTTAACGTAAACTCCAAGTCATTTTGAGAAAATAAAGTCCATTGATGCAACCAGCGCGTAAACTATACCGTTCGTTTTTTTTTCTGGGTGTGCGAAAGTTTGTAAGATTTGTTACAGAATGGTTTTTCTTCATAAGCGGCGAAGTATTACTGTTCGTATGACAGTTAACTCCTTCTTATACTCTAATGCGCCTAAAAATTATTATTTTTTTTTAATTACTAATAATATTGCAATTGTAAACTATTTTCTTAAAATTGTTTCACTGTCGAAAAAAATAAATTTTACTAAATATTTTTTTATATTAATTTTTAACTTTTTCCCAATCAGGATTTAAACCGTGGGTATTATAAATGAATTAATATTTACATTTTTCGGCTAAGGTATATTTTTAATTGAATTTCTAAAAATTTTTAGAAAGAAAAAGAAAATGCTTACAAATTATAAATCAAAAAGTGAACCTAAGCCGAATAAGTTAATTTTAATTCGTTTTGTTTTTTTTTAATTTTATTTAAAAGTTAAAAAAGCATTAAAACATCAATTTTACGTTAAAATTTATTTTACCATGTGGCAACTCTTTGTTCCAATAATAGCTCCAACTTTGTTTTTCTACTCTAAAAACTTCATAAATTAAATTTTGCAATACTCTGTGCTGCCATTTATTTTCCATCTTTAACCAACTTCAAACCCTTTTTCCGCTTTCCTAAAAGTATGCTAACGTCTGTTGAATAAAAGCAAAGAAAGTTTGGCAAAAGGGTAAAAATAAATAAAAAGTTAAACCAAAAATGCATTTCATATTCAAAGGTTACAAGTATTGACATAAAAAATGGTTCAAAAGGAAAAAATGTCATAAAAAAACTTTAAAAAATACCTGGGTTGCAGTTCACCTTCTTTTTTTTTTTTTTTGGTAATTTTATTTTTAACAAGATTTGACTACTCGCTCCACTTTAGAGGAAAATAGCATAAAAAACAATTGTTTGTAAAATCGAAAATAGAACGAAAGTCTGAGCTTTAAATAATTCAGTTGTGTATTTTTTTTCTTTTCTTGGTGTATGGAGTGGTTTGGATTTTTAAATATGAAGTCAGCATTTTTTTTTACTTTTGATTAATAGATTTTTTTTCTATTATTTTCGAGTATCTTATCGGTATTGTGACATAAAATCTTTCGTTATTTTATTTGTATTCTTTAGAAGACAATAAGGAAATGGATTTTTTTACTCTTTGTTTTAATAAGGGATGACAGCATTTGCTAAAGTTGATAACATTAAAAAAAATTATAAATATCAATAAGAGCTCGAAAAGCTTTTAGGAATTTTAAGAAAATTTAAATTTAAAATAACATTATTTCAAGTTATTTCAATGTTACCAATTTAAATTTAATCACAGAAAAATTTATATAGTCCTTATTTTATGGCTGAAAAAGCAAGTAAAACCCATAGGCAAATCAAGCACTCTTTTGGATATATTTCAACGCTGTTTTTCATTAAAAAAATGTGTGTCAGCAATGTTAAGTTTATTAAATTTTCTAAAATTTTTATTTCGCTGAAACTTTGTCAACTTGTAAGTGAAGATTTAGAAGAGAATGCCGTTTCTGTCATGACATGGATTTCATGCAAAATGCTTTCAAAAGTCTTTATAAATAAAAATCAAGTTTATCTCACATACGAAATGTTCCGTACCATCTATGGGATGCCCTTTAATTTTACATTTTATTTTTCAAACGGACATAGTTTTACATATTTGAGGTAAATTTAAAATAAGGCCCTGTGAAAATAAAGTAACTATTGGGACACTTTTTAATTAAAACTTTTTACACTTGATTCTATGGCAAACACCTCCTATTACGGTTCAAAAAAAAAAATTAATATACGTGTAAATAACATTACTATCGGGACACCCTTTACTATTTTTTTTTTTCTGTTAAAGCAGACGTAGCAATACATACCCCGTGCAAATTTCCAGCTTCTGCCTACAACGGTAAAAAAGAGAATATCATATTCATAAAATCATTGTCACTACGGAAACACTCTTTAATTTTTTAACTATTATTATTAATTTTAAAATGTCTGCTACGGTTGAAGCGCTAAGGCAACAAATGATAATATTTCGTCAACAGAGAAACACCCTTTTCTTTCAACTTTTTATCTTGATTTTATATTGGAAACAATAATAATTAAACTTAAATTGTCTGCCTTTTTCGGTCCGAAAACAGGGCAATGTACACAAGAAACACGTCACTGTTGAGACACCCTTTAACTTTAAGGAAGATCAGATTTCGTTGGAAATACTTTATAATTTTTAGTACTTTTTGTTATAGTGTTTATAGTAATACGCCTTTTCTGTCTACCTTTAAGGGTTCTAAAGTATAGGGCTGTGCCAGATGGAAAGGCATTGTGGCTTAACAATAGGGTTACGTTTTGTTCCCTTGGCTATGGAACACTTAAAGATTAGTACGAAATAAGCAATAAATAATGAGTTCGAAGTTGTTCACAATTTTTCCTGTAAAAAGTTATGAAATGTTTTCGGCAACATGTTTCTGCAACATCTTGGCAACCATTTTTTCAACTGTTGAAAAAAGGGCTGGTTTATTTCGTGCGGTACTGACGCAAACTTTAAGCAATGTTACATGCTACAGGGTAATAAAAAGCATAAGTTTTCTTCCAAAACATAGTGTTGGCACCATCAGCTTAAGGCCTAATTTTTTAAGTGAAATAAGTAATGTTGCTAAACAATGTCTGCCAGATGGAACAGATAACTAAGCTTAAGTTTACAAGATTGTTTGCTTTTGGTAAAAATGCCGCCACCATAAAAGCAGCTCTTATTATTTCGTAATTAAAAAAATTGTTGCCAGCAGAATTTTGTTGTGTTAACATGTAGCCAGAAACATTTTAGATTTTCTACAAAATTACCGTAACATTACTTTTTTTTACTTATTTAAGACTAATTTTACAAAATTGGAACCCAGACGTTTAACTCTTACCTTGTGCTAATTAATTCATTTCCAATACAGTTCTACTTCATTTATTACTTTTAAAATTTTAATTAGTTCAAATCTTAAACAAGTTCTTTATTTATTTGCTTTTAAAGTATTAAGTTGTTAAATTTGTTTGCCAACACATAGAAAAATAAAATAAAAACTTTAAAACATTTAGGTCAATCTAAGACCTTAAAAAGAAACGACTATAAAAACTTGAAAAAAAAAATAAAAACGAAAACGAAAACGAAAAGAAAAGAAAACTTTTAAAATTTACACTATTGACATTTGGATCGAAATAGATGGCAGCTAAATTCTAAAATGTTTGTTTTTTCCAATTTTTCTAGAATTGATGGCAAATTTTTTTTTGTGGTTCGTTTGTGTGCAAATGAGTATCTGCTTTAAATTAAGAAGTTGAATAAAAAATGAACTTCAATCGCAATAGCTGACATTACATGCAGATATAAAATGAAAATAAAGGATACAAAATAACATAAAAAATTAATGCCATTAAATTTTTGTGGTAAAAATTTGCTTCTTCTAATATTGAAATTGCAGAATGATTTGATATTTTTTTGGTTTTTGTGATTTTTAAATTTATTTTAAATGACTGCAAAAAAATTTTTTTCTTTATCCCTTTTAATCCGAAATGTAAATGAAGTCAATTGAAAAGTATTTAACGGCAAGAAAGAAGGTTTAGAAGTTTAGTTAAATGCTTTGAAAAATAAAAGCAAATAAAATTCTAAAATAAAATAAAATTGATAACAAATTGAATTATAAAATAAATTCTTTAATTGATTTTTTTTGTTTCTTTTTCTTTTTTCCAAATCAAAAGAAAAAAAATTTACTTCAAATAAAACTAAATTAATATCTTTTACTTATTCTACAAAAAATCATGACTTAATACGAACTTTAGAATATTTGTAAATTGTATAGTAAATTGTATTGTAAATTGTATAGTATATTTACGTATTATATTATTTCTAGCTGGAAAATCATTATTCTGACATTGTACTCTTGGCAAAAATTTTAAACACGATGAGAAGCATTTTCATCTCAGCGGTTGTGTTAGCAAATAAAATTGTCGAATCTAAATCGCAATCATCGAAAACGTCGATAAATAAAAAAATATATACAGAGCAATTTATTGAAAGCGCCTTATACGTCAATAACGAGCGCTACAAGTCCAAGATTACAGACTGTTCATTGCCTTGAATGGAAGATACAAATTTGAATAACCTTTGGTATCAGCAAAATGTGCGAACCACCTCAACTGAACTTTTAGTCACTTTACACTCTTTCCTATAGTGTGTAGGTAAACACTGCCATGCCGTTCGTAAGGTAAGCACAGAAACGGTCTTTAAAAATTAGATGGAGAGGGTCTGATACTGCGAAGCTAATGCAGAAGTCGTATTATTTAAATCGTGTTCCATGAATAATGGAAAGCCAATGAAATATTAATTAGGGTTATATGTTACAATATTATCGTAATATAAGACGATAATATGGTTCCAATTAACACAATATTATTATTATAATTATTATTAGTATTATTATTATTATTTATGATATTAATATGACCATAAGATCTGGCAACCCCTGTTATCGTTGTACGTTTGTGGGTGGTAAAAACAGAGGTGAATAAGTTACTTCCACCACCGTTGTGCGTGTACAAAAATAATACGGGTAGAAGTGCGCACTGCAAAACAAATGATCATGAGTTCGAGCCCTATAAAATAATAATTGTAAAAGGCAATTAAAAATTGGGAAACAATAGTACAACCTCCCGGAAAATAAAAAAGGGCAATTATTGTGTTGAAGCCAATGCAAATAAATTAGTAAAGACTTCGTATATTCAATTAGAGTAGCAGACTATTGTCAAGGATTTCTAGCTATTAGCGAAAGGAAGTAAAAACCTGATACGGCAGATGTAAGTTGTGGGTGGGTATTGGATTAAAGGGTATAACTGGACTGTATTTAAGGCGTAGTGGATGGTCTATCGATGTTTTAGGTTACTAAAAACAACATCAAGTAGTTCATGTCTCGCCGGAGTAATAAAGTAGACGTGTGTAGATGGCTGCGTTTGTTATAATTTATAATCCTACGAGACTGTAGGATCAAGAAGTATAGCCAGACACAGCCACAGAATAAGAAACAGAAAATTTATAATGTGCCGCAGTGGTATATGCAATCAAAAAAATCGGCACGTTTATTGTTAAATGGAGAAACGTAACAATATAGTTACTACAACCATGTAATTCAAATTTAATATACTGCTCCTAGATTATGGTTCTCCCAACCATGTTGTTTCTTTATTATCACATTACTAACTAAAGTAAAATTTTCGATTTTAAATATGAAATATCTTTTCACTTTGGAGTCAAAATTGCCAAACGTAAACCTTACGAATTGTCCTACTTTAATAAACCTATCGCTTTTTATTTTTTATTAAATATAACCTTTTTTCTTTTGACCCAATCTCGTCATAATCATATTTTAAATTAACTTTCTGTTTATTTACTTATATTTTTAATATATCAAGAATCATTTCAAATTACAGCATATAAACATTAACATGAATTGCCCAAAAATATTTGAGTAAAAGGAGTTTTGGCATAGGAACGCTGAGATGTTAATATTTGAAGATCGTTTTGTTTAATAAACTTTCAAACTTTTTTTTGTTCTCAAAAAAGGAAACCAAGTTTTAATGTCAAGAAACGTTGTCAAACAGCCTGGCCAATTAATAAATATTTATACACAAAGTGGGGACTCTTTAAAACTAAAAAAAAAAAATTTTTACTCTCGACTATTTTTAGTTTACGTGCCTAAATGCAAGACAATTTTTTTTGTAAATGAAAGATCATTCTTTCCCAGAAAGTAAACGACCACCCATAGCTCCAACACGATTGTGCAGATAAATCCACACAAACAATCCTTTCCAAAAACGCTTAACAATTGTTAACCTTATTATTAAAATAAATACTAAAACTTGCTCTAAAAATAACACAAATACTTTAGAAAAAAGAAAAACTGTTTTTAATTTGTTGAATATAGAAAGAAAATTAAGTTGTATTTTTCTTTGAAATGCTGTTTGATTATTTTCATTTCATTACAATTCATGTTTAGGGCAATTTGTTAACATGTTCTCTTACATGCACTAACAGTGAGTATTAAAAAATCATACATTTATTCATACATACTTTTTAAGATCTCGTCAATGTTGCAGAACAATTGAAGCTACAACTTTAAACCTGCAATTGGCAGTATGCCCAATTTTTTAAATGTTGCAACAATAGCTGCTGCAGGGGTGGCATGTTGTTTGAAAAACTTTTCACCAAGAAAAAAAAAAAGAACACGAAAACATTGAAAAGGAAAGTTGCTTGTTTTTCTTTAACTATTTAACAATGGACTGAGATTTGTGTTTTTGTGTCTTCCTACTTTTTTTTAGAATTTTTCTTGCTCTTGTTGCCCGCCGGTTAAGGTATCTTCACTTTTACTTACTTTATAATACTTGAGTAAATAAAGTTGTTGAAAGACTTTTTTCTTAATATTTTGTAGTTGAATATAAAAATCTAAGATTTATTTCATTTTCCTTAAACGTTACTTTTTCTTAAATTTTCTATAAAATTTTTATTCTTTTTTTTAAATGCACTGTGGGATGGCTTAGCAAATATTTTAAAATATGATATGTTTAATAAATAACTAAAGTAACAATTTTTCTTCATATCAATATAAATATATGCCTTCCTTCTTTGCAGTCTAATATGTAATTCAATTAACCTTTTACTTGAGAGTTCTCCTCAACCTTAAGAGCAGAAGAAATAAAAATGGGTCAATAACACAAGAAAGAAAAAAATTATTTATTTATTTTATTTAAAAAACCAGAAAAACCTTTTTTCTTTCACTCATTTCTTTCTATACATTTTTATTGCCAATAATGTTTAAATTGCTTACTTTTTTAGGGTTTCGTACACAAATTGTAAAAATGTAACCCTTTTTTTCTGTTATAATCTGTCCATCCATCCGGCTTCTCCAGACCTCTATACCTGAAACCGTAAAAAGCAGCGCCCTATTTGTATAAAAAAATACTAAAAAAAAATACTAAAAATTAAAGGGTGTTCCAAAAGTGACCTCATGTTTTTAAAATTATAAATTTACAGACACGCTAACTTTGCTAGTGTATGCTAAACTTTTATCTGTTAGAGCAACAAGTACAAAAAAAATTAATTCTTAAATTAAAGGGTGTGTCAACATTAACTTGCTTTAGACGTGCTTAATTTTTTTTAAACTACAATCAGCAGTCCTTTTATGCTTAAGAAATTTATGTTTCACTATAAGAACAATTGTAGAAAAAATTAAAGGGTTCTCCGAAAGTGACCTAATGTTTATAAAATTATAATTATGCAAACATGCTAATTTTGCCAGTGAATGTTAAACTATTTTTTTAGAACAACAAATACATAAAAATTAATTTTTAAATAAAAGGGTGTCCCATTAGTAATGTGCTTTAGACAAGCATGACATTGTATTTAAACCACAATTAGTAGACACCTAATCTTTAAGGAATTTTTTGTTTACAGAAAAAAATAAAGGGTGCTCCTAAAGTGACGTGATCTTAACATATATGACTTTAGTATTTCAATACTAAGTGTCAAATATTTAGATTTAAGCCAACAATTATGTACGCTATAAAAATAAATGTAACCAATATTTTAAAAAAATTAAAGGGTGTTCCCTTAAAGATCAAGATTATGATGAATGAATCCTTGTCTCTCAAACCTTTGAAATTTGCACAGAGTAGGTATGTCTAGAGTAGTATGTCTGCAATAATTACAAGTACAAGAAAAATGAAAATAAAACTTAATAAAAGTGTCCCGATAGTAACGTGATTTTTATTTAAAAATAGCTTTATTTTTTGAATCATCATATTCTGAGACGATAAATTTACTTAGGTTATTAGATTATATTCCTACTTCCTTATATAAGTAAGTAACAAAAACTAAAATTAAAGGGTGACCCAAAAGTTCCATTATTTTCACATAGCCTTATTTAACAGTTTCCAAAATTTATATTATTAAATTTTCACAAAGAAAATTAGAAAATAAAATTCAAGATAAAAGGGTATCCCACACATGGTACGCAAATTTTTGTATGTGAGTTTAAATCGCACTTGGCGGGTTTTTATTTATTCTTTATTCATCATTTTATTTTTTCTCTACCCACTGCTTTTATATTGCTAAAGCAAAAGTACTACTCTTTTTTAAAGTAAAAGGTTAAAAAAAAGCTTGAGAAGATTTATTTTTAAGTTTCTCTGACTAAAAACAAAAAGGAAAAACTTCTTTGGCAAACTAGAGACAAAATTTGTTCAAATTAAACAAAATCTTGCAAAGAAACTGAGCCAGCAATTAAATAAGAAAGCAAAAATGTTAAAACAGAATAAATGGCAATTAGAAACTCATTTGCTATTAAAGCTACAATTAAATCTTTTCGGTTATAAAGTGATAAAAAATTTTAGTATAATAAAAGATAAACTAAAAGAAAATAACTAACGAAATGTCACCCAAAAATAAGTTTAATGGTTAAAGGCCAGTTGGAAGTTCTGTTTTAAATTCATATTTGAAATGTGCATTTATTAATTTCTTTACGGATAATAATTCGTGTGTAGAAGAATTTGTATAGAATAATAAATAAAATTGACAAGTAGAAAAATAGTAAAAATAAAACAATGTCAAAGCACCAAAAAATATGAAAATATGAAAATTTTGTAAAAAAACAATTGTCTCAACACAAAATCTCTACTTGTTGTTTTATATACCGCAAATAAAAAATAATTTTAAATAATTCTGTGTATATTTTATAAAATTTTCAATCGTGCAATAGGATTTTTTTAATACAGTAACATTTTTAACCAAAAAGTCAATTCACCAAATTTTTTCCTTATTAATATTTTTCAACAATCTTGACTTTTTATTAATCATTTTCTGAGTAAAGTTTGACCGTAGTCTGTTGTGACTTTTTGTTACAAAAAATATCTTTACCCCCAGAATGTTGCTTTCAAGCTCATATTTCTATATATTTCTATATATTCAAATTCAAACTTTTTCAAATCAAACTCAATTTGTTTCAAAGTAATTTCAAATTTATTCAAAACAAATTAAATTATTTTTAACACAAATTAAACTTTTTACAAATCGTATTGAATATTTTTCATTCAAAATTAATTTTTCATTAATTTTTTTAACTTCATATTAATTGTTTTAAAATAAACGCAAAATACTTAATACTTATACTTATTTTTATTTATAGAAAATTAAATATAGAATAAGCATCAATTACTTGCTATACAAAATTCTCAAAGTAGCGGTTCTCCAGTTGCAGCAAATGACAAATTCATAGTCATATCAACATAATAATTATTACAATCTGAAGGTGTTATGGATTCTACTGATCGGTTAATTATAGTGACCAAGTCCATATCACTCTTTGGATCAGCTAGCATATTACGAATACAGAGCTTAGTTTTTGAGAAAACTTTTTTAATTGGGCTTAGCATAAGGGAGTATGGAGGAAGAAAAACTAAAATGTGACCGGACTCAGCAATTTTATCTTTCACCACTTGCGCTATTGTCAAGGATCAGCCAACCAGCTGTGATTTTAGATTCAGCTAATACATCGAATAATTCTTCAAGGACAGATAAGAAAATGTTCATATTAACCGAGAAATTAGCAATTACTTTTTTATTTAAAACGCCACATATGTTCATAGCTGCAATAAGGGAAACATTGCGTGCTTTAACGGTAGGAACAATTACATGTTCTGCGGTATTTACTTTGGATCTAGCCTTGTTACTCCGAAGGTGGTAACTGAAACCGAATTCATCAATGAATATTATTTTTTCTCTTATTTCTGAAGCGTTTTGGCCAAAATTCATTGCATACTGTATACGTTATTGAATTGTAGCATAGGAATTGAAACGATCTATGTTAATTGTCGCAGTTTTTAAGATAATTCGCAAAGACTTTAATGCAGTACGTATGCTCGTTGTACTTGAATCCACATTATGAATTTCTAGAATCTTTCCGCGAATATCTTTTAATGTTATACATGGATTTCTTTCTATAGCCTCTTCAATTTTTTCCAATATTTCGGGAGTAAATTTGGAGTGACGTCTCCCACCACGGTTTTTCATGATAACGCACATTTCCTTCTTGTAGCGATTTATAATGGACGTAGCTGTATTTTTGTTTATACCAGCTATTTCGGCTGATTCAACAATGGTTTTTCCTTCGTTATAAATCTTGATCAAAATATTTTTTTATCTACGCTGATATTGTTATATTTTCCACGTCTTCCGCGATGACGATTATCCGATGTCATTTCACATATATTTTCCTCAGAAGAACTATCTGTTAGAAACTTAAGCCGATTATAATTTCGTACATTCGATACAACAGAACTAGCAGCGTGAATACTTTCTTTGCTAGATGGCATTTTGAACTTCTTTAAAATTGTAAGAACTTTAATTTCACTTTATCTACCAACTAATTGACTCAGTATTCAAACACTTTAGTGTTTACCGTTACAAAATAGTTTTTATTATTGTACTGAAAAATATTTTCCAGTATTATAAATAACTCAATAGTAGAAAGCTATGACGAATAAAAGAAAAAAAAAACAAGTTTTAAAATCTTTCTGCATTGAATTCGTGAAAAAATTAATATAAAATGGAAAAAATTGAATTTGAAAAAAAAAATTCTAAAAAAAAAATTTTTGTTTGATATAAAAAAATAATGAATATGTGATGATAATAATTAAATTTACCCTGAATAAAGCTGAAGTTGCTTTAAAAAAAATTGAGTTTGATTTGAAAAAAATTTAATTTGAATGCAATAAGTGTTAATTTGAGAGTAAAAATATGCTTCTTTCTTTCATTAAAAAAAATAATTTTTTCAAAAAAAGTTTTAGCAAAAAACTTACTTTTCTGTTAAAATAATCAATCTTACCTCCAAAACGTTAATTTTTCAAACCAAAATTAGTTTTTTTTATGAAAAAAGTCACCTTTTTATCAAAAAGTCAGTTTTTCCACTTATTTCAAGGAGTCACTCACTCACTTTTCATCGAAAATTTAATTTTTACTATAAAAAAGTCACGTTTACAAACTAAACCCTTTTCTTATACGAAGGTCGCTTTTTTATTAAAAATAACTTTTATCATCAAAAAGAGTTCTTTTTTCATCAAAAACACTATTTTTGCATCAACAAGAAAATTTTTTTACCAAAAGAAATTTTTATCAAAAACGCCATCTTTTTATTAAAAAAAACTTTTTTCCAATTAAAAATGAAATATAAAATTTTTTTTTTTTTTTTTTTTTTGGAATAATAATTTATTTTTTCTTTAAAAAGTTACTTTTTTCTAAAAAAAATTTTATATCAAAACGTTACTTTAGAAGACACTCTCTCTAATAAAAATACACTTTTCTAACAGATATTTTTTCATAAAAAAATTAAATTTCCATTAAAAAGTCACTTCTCCTTTTTCATCAATATATTGTTTTTCCTTGACAATTTTCACTTCTTCCATACAAAAGGTTTTTCTAAAAAAAAAACAGTTTTTTGCATAAAAAAGTTTCTCTATCTATCATGACAATTAAGACTTTCGATCAAAAGTATTTTGTTTTTTTTTAATTTGGCATAAAATGTTGGCTTTCATCAAAAATTCTTTTTTTGCATAATGCAGTCATATTATTCATTTAAAAGTCACATTTTCTCAAAAACTAAAATTTATGTAAAATTTTATTTATTTTCTCTGCTCTTTACACTTTCATTTAAATCGTTTCTAAAATTATTTAAATTTTATACATTTTATCAATGATTTTGGCATACTTCTGTTGTACAGCATTTCTTTTTACTTTTAAGGTGGGTCCTGAAAAAAAAACTCAATACATAAACATTAACACAAAATTAAATATCTTTCACTTACCCAACTCATTAGTGGGTATTGTAAAATCATGAGGGAGTAATGTAAAATACTGTACTTTCTGGGCATTGGAAATGGCCTGTTTATTGTAACGTTTGATGCCTTCTTCCAAAGCCTGCCATACTTTGTCATCACAATTTATCTCTACAGTATTGATATCGAAATCTGCTAGATTTTTAGGCAGCTTGATATTAAGTAAATCTGAAACATGGGTGTAATTTGCGCCAAAAGATGCCAACCATTGCATAGCTTCGGGTCTTAAAGTATCCAAGGGATAACCTGAGTCAGCGTCTATGTCTGTCTTTAGTTTTAATTATTTTAGTATTTTATTTCAATTGAGGGTTGTTTTCATTTATTCTTTTCAACCAACCTTTAAAGTTAATAAGACTGTTAGATATTTTCTTTGTTCTCCTATCACCATGGCATTACTAAGACAGGGTAGTTCTTTTTTAATCATCTCTTCTATATACACGGGTGGTATATTTTCTCCACCTGCTGTTATAATCAATTCCTTTTTACGGCCATTTAAATAAAGATTTCCCTGTTCATCCAAATAACCCACATCACCTGTTCGCAAATAGCCATCTTCCGTTATGGTTTCCGAAGTCTTTTCAAGTTCCTTTAAGTAGCCCATTAAAATGTAGGGTCCCTGCATCAATACCTAAGAGTTTAAAAAAATTTAATAAGAATGGAATTTTGAAATTATTAATTTAGTTAATACAAACTTCTCCCTGACCACTTTCATTGGGACGGTCAATTTTTATTTTTAAATCTTCTATAGCTTTTCCCACCGTCCTTAAATTTGGTCTTTCAAAATTAAAGATGACCGGACCACTGGTCTCTGACATGCCAAAAACATCTATCAATGGCACATCTAAACTCAAAAAGAATTTCTTTATATCCTCTGTGGTTACAGCACCTCCTACCATACACCATCTCAAATGATCCAAGCCCAAGACTGCTTTTATTTTATTAACCACCTTAGAAGCCAACCAATATTTAAAATTCGTTGTAACTTTATTTTGCATTTTATCTAAATGATAATTTTCCATGACTTCACGTGCTGATTTCAAGACAAATCGTTTAAAACTGGAAGATTCTAATTCAAATTGTAAAACTTTTTCTTGTATTTTTTCAAAAATCCGCGGAACACCAAACAGCATAGTGACTTTAGCCTGGGCACATGTTTTAGCCAAAGAGCCTTTAAGGGCATTGCGTTCGGCAAAGTGTATGAGGAAGCCATTTTCTATGGCCATAAATACGTCGAAAAATTGAGCAGCAATGTGATTGAGAGGTAAATAAGAGACTCCAGATTGTTGAGTATCCTGCAGGGTGGGCAACAATTTGGTAAAAGCATTAGAGCAAGATAAAATGCTTGCATGTGATAGTAAAACACCTTTAGGCAAACCCACTGTGCCGGACTAAAAACAAAAAAAAATTTATTTAAATTAATTATAAACAGGCATTGTTCATACACACCGTAAATATTACAAGGGCACATTCATTGGCCTTTACATTTGATTCTCTCACAATCAACTCTTCACGTAGTGCTAAACTAAATTGCATTTCGAACAAATCCTTCCAGCGATAATAGCCCGGCTCTTTGCCAACAAACTCAATATAGGGAGCATTTAATTGAACAACAGCTTGCAATTGTTTTAGACGTGATTTAATGGCTTGCACTTTTAACATTTGCTGGGCATCATCCACCAAACAGACAGTGGCTTCTGATAATTCTAAAGCATGATAAACAGCTTCTGAGGAGTTGGTTATATAAATACCAGCCACAACAGCACCAATACGCAAAGCACCCAATTCCACATAAAACCATTCGGGACAATTAAAGGCCAATATGCCAACAGAGGTATGAGGCTTTACACCCAGATGCAGCAAAACTAAAGCAGCTTGTTCTACATTTTTTTCATATTCGTCATAAGCAACTGTTGACCAGGTATTTCTTTCAGTATTTTCGTAAGCTAAAGCAGGTAAATCTTTATATTTTTGACAATTCCTATGAAAAAACTCAGGAATTGTTTCAATGTTGGTTTCAGTTAATAAATTGTTTTCACAAGTTCTAAGTTTAACAGGTTCGTGTAGAGAACAGGAGATATAATTGTAAGCCGGTTTCACATTCTGCAGCTTATTGGTGTCCAATTCTATATCCATCATTTCTGTTTATATTTTTACAACTTTTTTTAGAACTTATAAAACTGACTATTTCAATTAAGTTGAGGATTAATTATGCCACTTTCATTTTTATTTTTAATATTTCAATTAAAAATCGTTTTAAAGTTCGAAAGTCAAAATGGTAAAGAACTTATTATCAGCGAATTTATATTTCGAGTCAATAATAAACAAAATACTTTTGAAAGATTAAACAAAAAGATTTGAAACTTTGTGATAATAAAAGAAAAAAACACAACTCTATAATTTAAAAAGTGTTTTTTATGTCTAAGAAAAATATGTACACACAAACATACTAGAAAGTGTTGATATTTAGAACCCACATATTTGTAATTCAATTATAATTATGCTTAATATTCATAGAAACCATAATCTCTAAAGAAGAGAACTAAAAACCCATATGGCCAAACTGTTCTAAATGTCAATGTCTTTGAAGATGAATGCACGATTAGTCTTTTCTTTTATGAATAAGTGTGAAGCAGATTAGATAGAGGAGATTCTAAAATATTTTTCCCCAAAAAAGTGTTGGAAATTGTAGCGTTATTAAAAAATCTTAAACCATTTAGTTAAGCTGTCTTGAAGAATTGGCCAACTGGGAATTAAACGGCATACCCGTATTAATAAAATTAGTTGTGCAATATTCATTATATTTATGTTTGATAAAAGCAAATGTAGCATTTTGAAATGAAGTATTTTTATAGGGGTGTTGGACACATCAAACTTCTAAGGGTCCCATAGAACTTACGAAAGGTTTAACTGCAAAATAAACTATTCTACTGATCCCAATTTCTTATATTAATGATCATTAAATCTGGCAAATTATCATGAATATATTGAGGTTTGAATAATGCTTCCAAATTATGTAGATTTACTTTAAAAATTAATTATTGATTCGTGCAACTTATAGGCGAAAACTCATAACAGTAAATTGAGTCCAGCTATGAGGCTCATTTTATTTGATCCTAAAGATGTCATTACTTTCAGAAAATTGCACCGCTCGGTGGGATTTACATTCTAGTGCCATAAATGGATTTAATTTCTTTACAAATGATGCCTAAGCTACCGAAATTTTGTTAAATAAATATTGATGACATTAGTCTAAGTGAGGTAAGGTTTCAACAACATGGCTCTACGTTCCATTCGGCGAATGCAACAATCGATTTATTGAAATCAAAAATTAAGAAATAACTTGATTTAGAGAAATACATCGTTTAATTGGCATCCATGTTTGTGCGATTTGACATCTCTCGAATGTTTTGTAATAATTGATGCCTTTGAGGTAAATATTAAACGTGATATTTTTTTTTTCTCCAAAAACCTATTTTCAGGAAATGTTTTTTTTTCTTTTACAAAAGCTTCACTTTGCACGATAAGAGAAGCCGTTTTGATAAAAAATATGTCTTTTCTTACCAAAAAGAAAAAAAACTTGCACGAAATAATAATATTTTTTAAAAAATAATTTTTTGAAAAAAAAATATTTACTCTTCACAAAAAATCACTTTTTTGCACAAAACTTTCTTTTTCACAAAAACTCAATTTTTTACAATAAAATAATTTTTTCACAAGAAAAGTTCTTTTTTCTTTTCAAAAAAAAATTTTTTTGGAGGTGAAAGCACGTCTCGATGGCCATTTCGCTACCGCCTTCTTAGCTCTTCAGGAAACTTCTCACCATCATTATAAATGAACTACAGATTTTTGTTTAAACAATAAAGTAAAGACAAAAATCAAAGTTCAAGCAAAAACAAAAATAATCAACTTTGATTTAACTTTTCTTTATCCACTGTAGGAGTATACGGCTGACTTTTTTTAAAGATGTTGGAAAATTAAAACAACAAATAAAACACCACAAAACACTGATATTTTATTTTTGCTTAATGGACAGGCACTTGCAATAATTTTTTAATTAAAAATTAAAACACAGGAATATTAAGTTCATTAAACATTAAAATTTTTTGTGCCTTTTTCCCGGTATTGATTATTAGAGGTGAGATATTACTTTTTCACGAAATTATAATTGGATATCACAAAAAATATTTTTAACGGAAAAGTTTTTCAAACGACTTTAAAAAATGAAAGAGGTTATCAATTCGACTGAATGTTGCTTTTTTATGTTTGTACCTGCAGAACTCAGTCATTTCTAAACTGATTCTTAAACTTTTTTTTCAACTTGATTGATTATGCGTATTGGTCCCGTTTTAAAAACATTTCATAATCTAAAAAATTAAAGGGTGTCCCCATACAACATATATGTTTTTTAAGTTTATTATGAACCGTAAAGAGCACTTCTTTAAAATTTAAAGAAAATGCGTATTACTTAAGCAAAAAGTAATACAAAAATAAATCTAAAAATTAAAGGGTGTCTCCGTAGGTGACGTAAATTGACTTATATGCGTCTATCTTTTGAACTGTTATAAAAAAAAACCCTTGCGAATTAAACAGGATACCGATTATTATGACCGTTATAATAACAAATGTTAACATTCAAAATTATTAATTAAAGGGTGTCCCAATAGTTTATGTAATTTGATACATGTGGCCAAACTCTTGGATTGTTGTAGCCAGATAGTTAAAATTTACAAAGAATAATAATAGTTATAAGAAGTATAAAAATTTTATTTAGAAATTAAAGGGTGTTCCCATATTTAAAGTATATTGATCTATATGGCCCTATTTTTTGCACTGTTTATTAGAAATATTGTTCACTACTTTGTCTGGTATATTAAGAAGTATAAATATTTAAAATTATAAATTATAGGGTGTTACAATAGTTGCTATTATTTGATGTTTATGACCAAACTATTGAACAGTTGTAGACAGTTCATTAAAATTTGTACAGAACCTTTATTGTTAAGTCCGCTATAAAGAGTAGCAAACTTGAAGTTAGATATTAAAGGGTGTCCCTCCAACTAATGTAATTTGACCTTAATGGCCCTAACTTTCAAACCGTTACAGGCAAACTCTTGAAAATAAGACAGAATGTCCACTACTATATCAAGTATAATAACAAGTAAAAATATTTAAAAGTAGAAATTAAAGGGTGCCCTAATGATTGCAATTTTATGTATACAGCCAATCTTTTGAACAGTTTTAGACTAACGCTTAGAATTTAAAAAAAAATTTTTTTTACTGTATCAGCTATAAAAAGTGCAAAAAATAAAGGGTGACAACATAACTACTGAATATTTTTTAATTTGCATTCATATTTTGTTCTACGTTTTATAAAAAATCCTGATATATTTTTTCTTAAATATAAAATAATTTAATTAATATAAAATTACCGTCCTAAAGATATATGATTTTAAGTTTGTCTGTTTTGCAGTCGGTTTTTTTTTTTTTGCAAGAATTATTTCGCAACAAATAAATTGTGCACTCCCTTATTGACGAAACACACAGCTTGACAACTACAAAGCATATTTTCAATAAAAGTTTTAACAACAAAGTAATAATTTTTTGTTTATGTTTCTATTTTTTTTTTTTATTAATTTCAGTAAATTTATTTTTTAATGAAAAACACTTTCAAAGTAAAAATAAAATAAAAAATTTATTTAAACATCTAATATTTTATTAAAGTAACATAGAAATATTTTTATGATGTTCAATCATTTGGCGTACATTTTCTCGATAATATTAGCGTACTTCTTTAGAACAATATTTCTCCTTATCTTCAAGGTGGGTCCTAAAAAAATTAAAGAAACAATTATAATTTTAATTTATTTTAAGTTATAATAAAATATAATTTTATAATTTCAAATTAATTGATTTTATAAAAAAAAGTAATTAAAATCAGGGCACGAAAGTGAACAATACGAAACGTTTGCTTTCACTTTGGTTCATTTAAATTTGTTTTGTTGTTGCTCGTGAGTTCAAAATGTACATTAAATTAAACGTTCGCAGCTCAAAGAAAAAATAGTCACAAAAATATACAAAACGTTTTGAAAAGAACACAAAAAAAAAAACGTTTCAGAAACGTTTGCTAGAAAATTGCTCACTATAGCAAAGAATGCATTGGCGCTAGAAAAGAAACTTAACGGACAACTAAATGCAGTCATACGATTTTATTGGTAAATCAAAGCAAGTTGATAAGCGAAAACTAGATATTTCATTTGAATCCTTTTTCGTTCCTATGAAACGTTTTGCTTTCATACTCTGATTAAAAACAACAACTTTGATAAGAATATATTACACGAAACGTCAGCTGAGTTAAACGTATTTCAGTTTCATATTACTAGTGTCGAAAAAACTTTAGTTTGATTCTATAAAAATTTTACTTTCTTTTAAAGCAGTTATAACATGTAAAACAACTTTTTTGTTAAACGAGCTTGGGCTTGATTTAAAAATTAAAAATTTAAAAGCAAAAGCAAGTACTTACCCAACTCACTAGTTGGAATTGAAAAATCGTGAGGCAATACTGTAAAATATTGTATTTTTTGCGCATTGGAAATGGCCTGTTTATTATAACGTTCGATGCCTTCCTGCAGTGCCTTCCATACTGTAATATCACAATTAATATCTGCTGTATTGATATCAAAACTTTGCAAATTATCAGGCAGTGTTATGTTAAGTAAATCTGAGAGATGAGTGTAATGAACGCCTAGCGATTGCAACCATTGAATAGCATCTGGTCTTAAAGTATCCAATGGATAACCTGAGTCAGAATCTATATCAGTCTGCAATTAATAATTAAACAAAAATAATAAACTTTAATGTCCTGTAATTATTTTTATAACATTTAAACATTGTAAACATACTTTTAGAGTTAATAAAATTGTTAAATACTTTTTATGATCTCCAACAAGCAGGGCATTGCTGACACAGGGCAGCTCTTTTTTGACAATTGCTTCTATATGAGCTGGTGGTATATTTTCTCCTCCTGCTGTTATAATTAATTCTTTCATGCGTCCACTTATATAAAGATTTTCTTGATTGTCTAAATATCCTAAATCACCACTTCTTACCCAGCCGCCTTCAGCAAAAGCTTTGAAAGTTTTATCTTCATCTTTTAAATAACCCATAAAATTACAACGTCCTCTTATAAGAATCTAAAAATGTTTTGAAATTAAACATTCAATTCTACTTGATTGATTGCTTAGATCACCTACCTCTCCCTCTTCCTTATTGTTGGCTTTATCAACTTTAATTTCAATTCCTTCAACAGCTTTTCCAACTGATTTCAAATTTGAATATTCAAAATTTATAGTCGAACCACCGCTTGTCTCTGACATGCCAAAAACTTCTATAAATGGCATGTCTAGACCCAAAAAGAATTTCTTCAATTCTTCTGCAACTGGTGCTCCGCTTATAACACACACTTTAACTTGATCTAAGCCCATGGCTACTTTTATGCGATCAACAACTTTCGAAGCCAACCAATATTTTAAATTAGCAAATGATTTATGTTCTATTTTGTTTAAATGATAATTTTCCATTTGATCACGTGCTGTAGTCATTAATAATTTTGTCAAGCTCGAAGAGTTTGCTTCCAGTTGTCTAAAATTTTCTTGTAATTTTTCATAAATTCGAGGTACTCCGAAGAAGAAATTTGCTTTTGTTTTGGCTAAAGTTGTTGGCAAAGAACCCTTAAGAGCATTACGATCGGCAAAGTAGACAAGACCTCCAACTTGTAGAGTCATAAATATATCAACGAGTTGCGCAGCAACATGATTTAACGGCAAATAGCTGACAAGAGTTTCTCTGGCTCCTTGAAGAGGTTTTAACAATTTCTCAATGATTTGACAGGAGAAAATGATGTTGTCATGGGAAAGCAAAACACCCTTGGGCATACCAACCGTACCAGACTGAAAAAACGTGTTAATTTTATTTTACAAATTTTCTTTTTTTTTTAATTTTAATTTGCAATAACATAAAGAGAAACAACTTATTATTTTTTATCAACAACAAAAAAGTTTATATAAAAGAGGCTTAAAAATTATACCAGTTGGGTAAAATTTGCCAAACATAGGAATACAAAAAATTTAATTTCATCAAAATTCCTAATTACGAAATTTTTAAAACTGCTAAAAATTCTTTAATCACTAAGAAAAATAAAAAGCCAATAGTTCTTTAATTATTCGAATAAAATTTTTACTTTATAAATAAAAGAATAATAAATAGTGATCGTTACATTTGGCCGACTTTCAAAGAAAACTGAAATAGAATGTGAAAATCCATGATTTAAAATTACACCAAAAATAAAAAATATCACATTTCACCGAAAAAAAAACAAGAAAAAATATTTGGAAAAATTTAAATTCGGCTTAGGTTCATGCAAATTTATATACAAAGAAAAACTTTTTACAAATTTTCTGTAAAGTTTTAAAAACATTAAAATTTGCAATATCACATAAAAATAGAAATTATTATATTTCACCTGAAACAGAAACACAATTTCACAACAAAAAAAAAAGATTCAATTAAAATAAAAAATCTTTAATTCTAAAAAAATATTTTACACATGAGTCTAAGTACATTCTTAATTCGACTTAAGTTCAAGCAAATTTAAATTTTTAAAAATATTAAGAAAAAACTTCTGTATAATTTTTTTAAAGAAAACAAAATTTGAGAGTAGAAAAATGTTCTGTAGCATTTTGTAGATCGATACATCCGTCATCAGCATTTTTCACATGTAGCTTCCTCATTATGTGCACGTTGCAAACATCTATTATTTAATCAACTAAATTGCTAAATTAAATTACGAAAAATATTTACGAGGGCTGCTATATATATTTCTGTCCTGGCAACACTGAGTGCTGCCAAGTGCAATCTGTCATTTCCATTGGAAGGTTTGTCATTTTTAAGCATAATCGTACTCAAAACGTTTTGACGTACGACCATTATTTGTGTTGTTTACAGTGACTTGAAAAAGTTAGTATAGAAAAAAATGGAATTAACTCGTGAACATTTTCGTGCCATCATTTTTCACAACTTTCGACGTGGATTATCACGACAAGAGTGCATTGATGAACTTAAATCTTTGTATGGCGATGAAGCACCATCCTATAGCACTGTGAAAAATTGGTATAATGAATTTAATCGTGGCCAAAGCTCGCTCAAAGACGAATTTCGTGAAGGTCGTCCAAAAACGGCTGTTGTGCCAGAGAACATTGCTGCCGTGCGTGAACTCATAATGCAAGATCAACATGTGACATACCGAGAGATAGAGACATCCTTGGACATTTATTCTACCAGATACATTCGATACTGCATGAACACCTGGCCGTAAAAAAGGTTTGTTCTCGTTGGATCCCGCACAATTTGAAAGTCGCTCAAAAAAAGGCTCGTGTCGATTGGTGCAAAGAAATGTTGCAAAAATACGATTGCGGTGCTTCATAAGACGTTTATAAGATCGTCACTGGTGACGAGTCATGGATCTATGCGTATGAGCCCGAAACGAAACAACAATCGACCGTGTGGGTCTTCAAAGACATGCAAAATCCAACGAAAGTTGTTCGTGGAGAAAGCACTTCGAAGCAAATGGTCGCATGTTTCTTCGACAAAACTGGTCATGTGGCGACTGTTCCGCTTGAGCAACGTTGGACGGTCACTTCTGAGTGGTACACTACAATTGGTTTGCCTGAAGTCATCGGAAAAATTCGAAAAACCAACAAGAAAAGACGAATCATTGTTAACCATGACAATGCGAGCTCTCATACATCGGCTCAAGCCAGAGCGTTTTTGACCGGCCAAAACGTCGAATTAATGGGTTATCCGCCTTACAGCCCTGACTTGGCACCTAATGACTTCTTCTTGTTTCCGCACATCAAGAACAAAATGCGTGGTCAACGATTTTCGTCGCCAGAAAAAGCTGTTGAAGTGTTCAAAAACCATGTTTTAGAGGTGTCTTAATCGGAGTGGAAAAAGTGCTTCGACAACCGGTTTGAGCGCATGCAAAAGTATATAAATCATGCTGGAGAATACTTTGAAAAACCATAAAACCATTTTTGATTATAAATATTCGCATTTTTACTATTAGGCCAGAAATATATAGAGCAGCCCTCGTATTATCAAAAAATATTAATTTGGTTTGACTACGTCGACACACAACTCAAAGCTCGAAACACGTATTTTTCCTGCTTTCTTTTAAATATCACATTCAATTCGAATTTAAAAAAATTAACTTTCAAAAAATAGCATTAAATCAAAAGAAAGAGAGAGAAAAACGATCATCAAAAATAGTTATTTTTAAAAGAAAAAAAACCGGCAAATTATTTATTTTATTTTATATCAAAGATAATATGGCAACTCTTTATTATTAAACAGAGATATGTTTGTAGACCTTATTGCTTTAGGAGAAATAGCATTTTGAAATAACGATTGAGATTAAATTAAACTTACGGAGAAACTGAGAAAAACCATTATCTTTAAAACATTTTTTAATTTGGGTTCGAAGGACCAAAAATTATTCATCTATAAATTGCATTATAAATTAATATATATTTTTTTACTTTTTGAAAAAATTGTTTTTTTTTTAGTTATTACATTATTCAAATTAATAACAATCGATTCAAAAATAGAAGTTTCTTTAACTCGTGTTATAAAAATAAAAATTTTATTTAGTGCCAAGTGGCACGCAATTTTCAACATTTCAAGCTGATAAACAGCTTTTCCTCTACAAACGGTTTTTGAAGCCAAACAAAAATATCTGTTGAGCCAAATTGGTTTTGTTTCAATTAAATAAGTAAATAAAGTGCAAACTAACACAACTTATTAGTTGATTTATGATTTTGAGAAACCAACACCAACTCAAATGCCATAGTCAAGCCAACTAAATAGCCAACCAAGATACAAGTTAAACTTGCAGCACAAACATAATTAATTTAAGTGAACCATGTTCCACTAGCAGCAAATTATACCACATCAACTATGACCCAATGGGAAAACGCACACACACACATATACTCACTTCAACCAGCAATAAGCGAAACTACCGATTAAAAGAAGCAAAACACAAACTTACCGTAAATATTAAAAGTGCACACTCATTGGCCGCCACATCACGTTCACGCAACAATAACTGTTCACGTAACGTTGAACTAAATTGCATTTCGAATAAATCCTTCCAGCGATAATAGCCCGGCTCATTACCAACAAACTCATCGTAGGGACCATTTAATTGAATAACAGATTGCAATTGATTTAAACGTGATTTAATTGAACGAACTTTAGACATTTGCTGGGCATCATCCACCAAACAAACAATAGCATCTGATGTCTCCAAAACATGATGAACAGCAGTGGATGAGTTACTGGTATAAATGCCAGCGATAACAGCACCAATACGCAAAGCACCCAATTCCACATAAAACCATTCGGGACAATTAAAGGCCAATATGCCAACCGAAGTATGAGGTTTAACGCCCAAATAGAGTAAAACTAAGGCAGCTTGTTCTACATTTCTTTCATACTCAGCATAAGTAATCATTTTTATTCATTATTAAGGGAGTTTCCTGCAGATGTTTCGTAGGCCAAGGCAGGTAAGTCTTTATATTTTTGGCAACATTCATTAAAAAACTGTGGTATTGTTTGTATGTCAAGTTCTGCTAATTTTTTCTCACCAGTTCTTATTAGAATTGGTTCATGTAGAGAACACGTTGTGTAATTCTTGGCAGGCTTAATTGCAGGTACCTTGACCGACTCAAATTCAACTTGCTCCAACATTTTGTACTTTTTTTTTTCTCTTTTATTTAAATAAAATTTTTAACAACCATTAACATCAACGTTTAGTTTATTAATGTTGCAAAAATTGAGTTAAATATTTTTTGTTTTTGAGAGTAATTTCAAGAAATGAAAGTATTTTTTATGCTTATCAGAACTTAATAATGGTTAGGGTGTATTGTTATCCTAAGGCTCTTGTTATCTTAAATTGCATTTGCTCTTTTATAAAGTTTTTTTAATTAATATTTAACTCGACCTTGTTGCTTGATTTGTAATTAAATTATTTTATATAAATCTGTAGTAAATGTTAAATAATTTTCAAAATTCGAAAAGATTTGCAGTCCCAACAGAATTGTTATTCCTTATCATTTTGTTTCTTTTTTTTTTTTTTTGCCGTTATGTATTTTTAATGCTGCATATAAAAAGAAGTATAAATAATGACAAAGAAAATTTTTAAATAAAAAGCATTCAAATCCATTAACGACAAAGTGCCACCAGTTTTAAGATGACTATTTTTTATATAATATTTAGCAAAGAACAAAAAATCTAGTAGTTTAACAGAGAAGTTACTTTAAAAAAATTACATTTATTGAAAATATTTAGTCGTTTGTAAAAAAAGTCGTTTTTTTAATAAATATTTTACATGTTTTAAAAAGAACATTTTTTCATAAAAAATTGATGTTTCTAGAAAATGGCAAAACCTTAAATAAACCGCAAATAGAGCCTCTTTCACCTTCTTTATAAAAAAAGCATTTTCTACGAAAAGCAATTTTTGTTAAAAAGAGCCTTTTCCATGAGAGATGAGGTGAACTATTTAGTTTATTTTACATAAAATTAATTTTTTTTAAATATATCAAGGGTCTTCATTTGGGTCACAAGATGACCCATTCCATAATAAGTAAATTTCTCAAAAAAAAAGTTAATCCTTTTTTATAAAAGATCACATTCTTTATAAAAGATCACCTTTTCTATAGAAAGACGCATTTTTTTGTAAAAGGTCACATTTTTCATAACAGATAAAAATGTGTTAAAAACGACAGTTTTTTTAACAAACTTCATCACTTTTCATAAAATGTCACCCATTTTCACAAAAAGTCACAAATATCACAAATATCACAAAAAATCACAATACCCTCGCCTTTTTCAAAATAACATAAATTTTTTAATAAAAGGTTAATTTTTTCAAAGAAAAACAACTTAAAACTCCACGTTTTTTAAAAAAATTCTCATTTTTGGTTCAAATAGTGATTTTATTTTAAAGAAGGAAACGAGTCTTTCACTAAAACTAATAATAATTATTCGTTTTGCTTTAAACTTTTTTTACAGAATTATTTGAATCCTTTAAAAAGTATCCTTTTTTCGGAAAAATAATTTTTTACAATAAGTTACCTATTTCTTCAAGAAGTCAACTTATTAACAACGAAACACCATTTTCGCAATTAGACAGCTTCTTCATAAGAAACTTCCTTATTCCAAAAAATATTTTTTTCGAAACAAAATTTCACTTATTGTATCAAAAATTCACCTTTTTCATTTAAAATCCTTGTTTTACACCAGGTAATTATCTTTTACCTTTTGCACAAAAAGCAACTTTTTCATAAGAAAAGTAAAATTTTTTAACAAAAAATTCACTTTTTAAAAAAAATTTTTGATGACATCACAAAAATTCACCATTTTAACAAACAAAAATTACCTTTTAAAACAAAAGCATTTCAAAAAGAAAAGTTGCATATTTAAAAAAACAGTCACCCTTTTGAGAAAAGCCACAGTTTTAACAAAATACTTAAATTTTTTAGAAAAAGTCACTTTATGTCATAAAAGTCACATTCGCAAAATTTATTTTTTTTAAGTGTGAAATATTTCACAAATAATTTTTTTTTAATAAATTAAACTTTCAATAACTAGTTTTTTTTGCACCAATAAAAATTAAAAAATGTTCTCTTATTTACAAAAAGTAATCTTTTTTAGAAAATTTGGAATATTTCTAAAAGTCACCTCTTAATGACAGTTCTTAAAGGCAACTTTTAAAAATTCACCTTAAAATTTATGTGTTTTGCAAAATCACTTTTTTCACTAAAAGTCACATTCATCACGCGTAAAAGCTTTTTTTCCACAACCTCATACCTCATACTCCTCTTAAAAAAATATATTTTTATTTCTAGCTGCCATCCCTAAATTACGACGTAAAGCGCAAGATATCTGTCAAAATTTCTCATGTACATACAAAATGTTTGAAGCATCCCTAAATAACACGGCGTCAACGCTTAGCAATTGGAAAATCCGATTTTGACAGCGCGTAAGATAATGCAGTTGCCTGCAAGCTACTGTTGTTTACATATTTTGTTGTAGTATTTAGAGAACGTTATAAAACAGTAATGACATTTTAGCTTTCTTCGGGGTTATCTAGCGTTTTATCACTGTTTTGCATTCCATTTTATAGGGTTTTATTAAAAGTGATAGGTTAACATTACTGTTCACTACAAAACGTGGCGCTTTTATTTAGGTATGCACCTTCAGCGTAAAAGCCATGCGTTATTTTGCGTCGCGTCTTACGCGCTAACTTAGGGATGGCAGTAAAAAATTCGGATGTTACCGCCACTGCTAAAGCACTATTGTGAATATTTATACTTTTTTGTAGTTGTTTTAACTTCTATGTAAAGTGGCATCTGCATATCGAAACCAAATTAAATAATTATCAAAATATTTTTAGTTTTCCAAGCGTTATAAGCAGGCTTGGGTTTACATACAATTTTAAAGAAAAAAGTATAAATTGTCTCTTTGTTAGTGATACGAAAATTGATATCCCAGGATCAAAGAAGCTTGCTCCCTGTTTAAGCCAAGAAAGTAAAGTTAATTTGTTGAATAAGTTTCTTATAGTTTAATGACAAATTATTTGTATGTTTAAACGTAAGTATTTTGACGCCACTTTGAAAAAATAAAATATTAAATTTCATATTCTGTGTTAATAATCTATTGGACCGAGAGCTTGGGTTGTTTCGCCCAACACTGGGTTTTCGAAAAAACTCAAAAAAAATTTATCACAAAATATTGTGTAAAATTTTAAATGTAAAAGAAAAAAAAAATCAAATAAATCAAAGAAGAAAGATAAGACAATCTTAAAATATCATTAATCTTTTGTAATTTTTTTAACATGAAATCTGCTTATCACAAAAGTTTCTTGACTAAAAAGACTGCAATACCTCAGATAACATATTGAGTACTTAGAAAATACAACAAATCCTTGCTTTAATTTTTTTCTTAATTATTGTCTTAAATTCTCTATACTTAAACAAAAATATAATTTAAAAAAATGCTCACCATATTAAAGCAAATTACTACAATCCCTTTTAAAAATATATCCCAAACGTTATGCTTTCAAATTTAATATTTTTTTTTTTTTTTTTTTTTTTGCTCAAAGGTTAATAATCAGCTCGAAATTCTTTTCAATACAAATTTCGGGGGTAAACTAATTTGAATGGTTGGTTAAAAGCTGTGTGCGTGTTGTGTGTGGTAGTAAACTGTACTCATTCGTTTGTTATATCATGCATTGATGACATCTATATGAACCATATGGAAATGGAAATTTGACTGCTCTTATGCGGTCATTGAAGTCGATACTACAAAAAGTAGAAACCTGAGAAAAAAGTTACTGTAAAATGTATACAAAAGTAGATGGAAAAACCAAACGACTATAAAACCAAACTGCGACAATGTATCATAATGCATTAAACAAAACAAAACAAACAAAAAACAAAAAAAGACACAAAACACAATACCAGGAAAAAATTTACTTATTTTATATTTTAGCCTTTTGCATTTTATAGAACATGCACAAGTTTTCTGTTGATGATCCACATACATGTCCACTTACACGTATGAGTGCATATGTTTAAGTTCAATCAATAAATGAAGTCAACTCTAACCACACAGAACGTTTATCTTGAATATGAAGATAAAATTTGTTCAATTTTGGCTGCAAACACAGTTTTAACTATGGAATGTGTCAATCCGTTCAAAAAGGAAACTTTTACCTTCATATATATCTTTGTTTTTATTTAAAAATTTTCATGCAATATTTTACTGTTGTTTAACTTTTGAATGCAAAAAAATTTTACTGAGAGATCAAGCATAAAAAAGCAAAAAAAAAAAATTATGAAAAACTTGCAATTAATAAATGTTCACATAAAACAGTCACACACCCATTAAAAGTTTAATTGTTTTAAGATTAAATTATTATTAAATTTTAATTAATTCAATTAATTATTTAATAAGAAAATTTTATATATATAATTAAACATATTGAAATTTTAATTAAATTTTTATTTGAAACCCGGTACAATATTAAACAGAATCAAATAAAAATTTTTTTGTGTTTGTGAGCTGTGATTGAAATATTGCGAGAAAATGAATAGCAAGACTGGCTGGCGATGGCTCAAACATGACCAATAAATCATTAGCAAACTTACTAGACTATACTTGAGGTTAGAGTTAACTATAACTGGCTTACGACCTCGATATTATCAAACTTGAACAAAGTATTAGTTGACGATGGCTCAATGATGACTAAAAAATTGCATTGCAGAGTAGAAAATGGCCAGAGAATAAGGGAAATAATAGTACGAGAGAATGACTTCTATATAACTAATAATAATATGAATAATAATATGAAACGAATAAAACTACAACATTGCTGGACACTGACTATGATACGATTAGACAATGACAGGACTAAGACGAGATTGGGATAATACAATCACAAAATTTATGAATGTATTGAAATATCACTAAACTATGAAAGGGCTATGACCTAAATGTAATAATAATGACAATGCTATGACTACATTATAAAAAGACTCTGACAAGATTATTTCCTTTTAGTGACAAAACTAATAATAACATGATAACTACGACAGGGTTCTACCAGTTTTTGTCTGTAACAGAGATTTCGAAAAATTTTAATCAGCTATTAAATCTAATTAAAATTTAATTAAATTAATAATTGTATCAAATATATGTTTGATTGAAAGATAAGTACAAATTTTCTAATTGAAAAATTAGTGAAATCAATTTTATATTTAAAAAGAGAGGAGAATAAAAAAAATCTAATTACACAAATAATTGAATCAATTAAAAATTTAACTAAAATTCAATTTAAAAACCAGTAAGAGCGCTATATTCGTCAATGCGGAATCTTACATGCCCTTCACCATCTATGTAAATCTAGTTTACTGAAGTAACTCCAGTCAAAAAAGCAAATATTGGAGTGCCAAAAAATTAAAAAAATAAGAAAAAAATTTTTAACTACTAATTTTACAAAAAAATGCCATCGGCTTTTAATGGGTTAAGTATTTTTCTTTAAATTTATTATTTCCTTAAAGATCTCTGTAAAAGCTTTAAAATGCTACCCATATTGTTATTTTAAAAATTTAAAAATTTCAAAGGCCCGTAATTCGGAAAATGTCGGTGAGCGCCAATTTTTTTACTTAATTGCTTTTCTTATTTTTTAATTCTTTATCGCCCCATATACTTGTTTTTTCGATTGGAGTTGCTTCATTATTCCATATGATGTGAAAAAATTAACGGTAGGCATGGTGTTTTGCCCGCTGTCTCGTACGACAGGAGCAGATCTTCCTGACTTTCAATAGCACCTTTTTTGACACTATGTCTGATCGATTGGCGTACTAAAATTTTTTCTTGCTGATTTAGTTAATTTTAACACTAACACGGACGGACAGACGCACGTCGCTTAATCGACTTCGCTATGCATAGAAGTCAGAATTTATATAGTTTATGGGATTGGAAATGGATATTGTCAAAACTAGTAATGCCTGCTTTGCACTTTTAGGGGTGAAAGTTATATAATATAATACGAGTAGATACAAAAGCTATTTTTCTGTGCAGATTGTGGGTATACTATGGATGGATTATGTCGAAAATGTGACCACAAATGAGAGAATAGAACATAAGAAAACAGGGAGTGATTTAAAACTAGACATTAAACAGTCGAGCAGCATAACTGCTTATGGGTAAGATTATGTTTGTAACACTGCAATCATTGTTAACCTTTGATAAGATTACGGCTATAAAAATGCTTACAAAAAAAAAAAAGCTTTTGTATCTATTCGGGATTTTTTTTTAAAGGAATAGTAGCACTTCATGCATTATTACCTATTTAGTTATTTTTTTGTAACCGTGCTACATTCTTTAAGAAAGGGATAGATGAGAGATAAGACAGGTGGTAAAAGCAGAAATATAGAGAGCTAGTTATTTTTCTTTGCCGGCGAATATGCGATGAAGAAGTACCGACGAAGGAGGCTGCACGTTTTCATGTTAATTCTGCATATGTACATATTTATACCATCAAACAAAAAAAAAACATTTTTATTTTTTGATTGTAGCAGGGGTTGAACCCTGGCCAACCACGTTTATAGTCAACGCGTTTACTACTTCGACTAAATCAGCTTCAAATTCAGATTTATATCACATAAAGGTTTTATTCTTTCAATTATTTTTTTAAGATAAACAATTAAACTCTTAATTGAATTTCAGTATGAAACCATAAAAATTTGAATACATAGGAAGTAGTTTTTGTTCTAAAAGAATAAATTAATTGATGTTATTAAAAACCTTAATTAAAATTATATATATTTAATAAGATCATTGTCTTCATTCTTAGTAAATAAATATATTTAATAATATATTTTAGAATATTTTATTTTTTATTTATTATTATTTGTTATTGCTTATTATTACTATTTATTTTATTTTTTCATGTGTTTTATTTTTTACGAAAAGTTATTTTTTCATTAATGAAAAATATCACTTTTATTTACATAAAAACTCTTGTTTTACAAAAGTTCAAATTTAAAAAAAAGGCTGGTTCTCTACTAATATACCTGTTGCATATTTCGCAAGAAACTTTTTTGTTTGTAAAACACTCAACTTTTTTAAAAAGTTATATTTTTTAAGAGCACTTTCTTAGGCAAATAAATTTCTATTTTTTGCAAGAAGATTATTTTTTTCTTAATTTTAAAAGAAATTTTTCTTTTACTTTAAAAAATATCACTATAAGTTCTATGAATTAATCTCTGTCCTACAAAAAGCCTTTTTTCGTAAACAAAAAAAAAGGACCTTTTTGCACAAAATAGTCACTTTTTTGTAAAAAATTTTTCTATAAAAAATAATCACAACTGATCACAAAAAATTCCTCTTTTACAAAAAAAAAAAAACACTAAAAATTAAATTATATGTTTTTTGTCCTTCATAGTCAATTATTTTTTATAATTTATAGCTTGTTTTTGAAAATACACAATTTAGGTAATTTCCTTTTTCCTGAAGACGCCACCCATCGGTGTGGCGAAATATTGAAAAAAAAAATAAAAAACAATCATAGTGTTTTGTGATATTTTATTATTATTTTATTTATTTTATTTTTCAACAGTATAAAAAAGCCGAAAACCGTCCGCCGTATACGGTTGATAAAAAAATAAAATCAATGTTTATTGTTGTTGCTTTTGCTTAAACTGTGACTTTTGTGTTTACTTTTTTGTTTGGACAAAAATCTTTATCTCATTTAAAATTTAAGGGAGAAGTTTCCCGAAGAGCTAAGTGAGCGGTAGCGAAATGGCCATCCAAACGTGCTTTCATTTTCAATAGTCGATATCGGCGATTTTAATAATTTGTTCGGAATAATCAGCACGATTTTTTAAGTTAAATTAATAAATATTCCCGTGATTTAAAATTTTACTGCCTGATCTAGTGCTTAATAAATAAATTATAAAAGATAACACACTAAAAATTTTAAAAAGAACTTCTTCTCAACAAAATAGTTTCCAAACAGAAAAGTAAATTATTCTTTATTTAATTTCATCGTTGTTTTTGATTTTATTTAATTCAAAAGATGTTAATATTTATTTATTTTTTTAAAACGATCAATTAATAATTTAATTAAATTTCAAAATATTTTCAAATAAAAACTTAAAAAGGGGCAAAACTTTGTTCCGGTGTGGGTTTCAACATGATCACACTCGGATAATGACAATTTTATCAACGTTACGATTAAAATTTAATTTTTAAGGAAGGTCATTTTAAATTTAGTTGTACCCTACGCACCTAAAGAACGCAGTTTATACAAATAAAATTTATTTTTCAGATACAAGAAAATGAAAAGTATAAAATAATTTACACAAGCTGTCGTAGCAGGATAAAATCTTTTTATAAAATTTTGTTAATACACCCCGATACATTTCCGTTTCCAAAATCATATAAAATTTCTTTTCCTTTTTTTTAAGCAAAAACATTAAAACATTGGAAAATAAAACCGCATACAGCAAACAAACAGGCATCTAATGAATAACCGAACAGGATGGTTATAGACCGAAAGAAAAAACTTTTTGGAAACTTGCGTTGTAAGTTTTAATTTATGACTAAAATACCAAAAACATACAAAAGTGAGCCTTCGAAATTGTTTGCCATGCAAAAAGGAAAAGAATACAAACACAAATTTGTTCTACTGCAGCGGTATTTACAACTTCGACTGCTATACATATGTCCAACTGTATTTTAGTTTGTTGTATTGTTAAACATAAGTCATGATATCCATATGCAATTTCATACATACATCAGTATAATGAATACACAGTCAACATTTATATTTGCTACACAGCATTGATGCTCAGAGGCAAATAAAAGAAAAATCTATAAAAGAATGGCAACTAGCCGTATGGTAATAATGTCTCCAATGTTTCTAACAAAACGAATATAAATGACATTTCGCGCATTGGAATGTCCCCATAGACTCACTAGTTGTGACAATATATTTACATTTCCACAATGATATGGTTGGTAATGAAGTTGTTTTATAGAACCAAAAATCAACGAGAAACTCATAGATTAATATTTGTATTTACACTGAAAAAATTAATATAAAATGAAAGATTTTTTCCTTAAGAAGCTTACAAAAAATAGTTTATCACAAAACAGTTTCTAAAGTAGGAAATAAAAATTCTTCTACTATTTAATTTTTTATTTTATTTATTTTATATTTCCTCAAAAATCTTAAAAGAAAATATATGGGAAATTTCTTTCAGTGCGTAATTTTTTTTATTATACTTTTCTGTTGAATTGCAGCTTTCATCAACATGAAAAATGTTATTTGATATATAGAAGTGTTAGATAGAGAATTGACCTAAATTTTTCTGCAAACACACAAAAAAATAATGTGCAGCATAAAAAAATTTTATGTACAAGTAACACACTTATTTTTTTCGCATCACTGCAGCACAGCCGTCAATGTAATACGATTATAATTTAACTAGGAAACCAACTAAATTGCTGTTAAACAATACTTTTTTCATTATTTTTTTTTTTTTGTTTTTTTTTTTTTTTTTTTTGGAAAATTTTATTTAATTGAAACTTTACACAAGTTACAGCATGATTTTTAGTAGTAATTTAATAAAAGGAAAAATAGAAGAATTTAATATTCAAGGAAAAAATATCTTAAATTATCAACAGTTTTTGTTTGTTGCTAGTTCAGTCAGAGTCTAGTTCTAAGCAAGTCATAATATAGTCAGAGTCTAATCGCAAATTATCCATAGTCTATTAAAAATTCAGTAGTAGTATAGCGCAAGACTAGTCATTTCTTTTTTAGCCATAGTATACGCATAGTCTAGTCATAAGCCAGACACACTCTTATCGCGGTCTACCTTAAGTTTAGTCACTGCTTGACCATGCTAAAATTCTAGCCCATTTGTTGAAATGTTGTATCCTTTTTGTAGTTTAATTTAAGCACAGTTATAATTTAGTCATATTTCGGTTATAGTCTAACCATAGTTTGTTCACTGTCTGCTCACACTTTTGTAAAAGTCAAGTCATAGTTAATTTGTGATCTAGTCTTTGCATACTTCTATTGCTGTCATGTTCTTTATAATTTAGTCATAGTAAGGTCACTGGCTAGCCATAGTTTGGTCGTAGTCAAAACAAAGTTTAGTCATAGTTTAGCCATGGCCTAATCAAAGTCAATTCGTACTGTAGCCAAAGTCTATTACCACTCTTTAATCACAATCTAGTCATAGCGTAGCTATTGTTTTGGTCATAATCAAGTCATAGTTTAGTTACAGCCTAGTCAAAGACTAGATTAACCCTGTCCAAGTCTCCAGTTTTTTTTTTGGACGTTATGATAGCGTGCTATCAATAGTGGTCCCACATATGAACAAACACCCCGGGACTGCTTTCGCATTACTTTGGTGTGGAGTTTATTTACTGGACTGTGTAGTCTTTACGATCTCCTTAACTCCCCCATCCATCAATACGTATGTACCATGATTAGGGGTTCGACAGTGGTAATCTCAGATATGCTGCCTTCTTCCTCAGTATCCAGTTGATATATTCTGAGTGGTTTACATCATTCGTTCAACTAGCTCCTCAATAGACATTTGATATGATATGATATGCTATACATATCCCTATCGTTCTCCTAGAATTTGCAATGAAAAAGTTTATATTCCACGTTATCCTCGCTTTCGTGACAGATAGCAACCGAAGTCTCCATGACTACTAAAAGTCTGAGTGAGGTAAAAGTTGAGATAACTATGCTTTCCATAGCCGTAGTCTAGCCAGGGTCTAACCATAGCTTGGTCATAGTTAGTTACAGTCTAGTCATAGCATTCACAGACTCTAGTCACAGCCTTGTCAAATCCTAGTTATTCTGTAGTCAAAGTCTACTCAGAGTCCAGCCACACTTTAAACATAGTCTGGTCACAGGCTAGCCATAATTTAGTCATAACCAAGTCTTAACCTTTTAATAGCTTAGTCAAAGTCTAGTCTAGTCATAGTTTGTTCAAATTCCTACCATGGTCAAGCAACACTTTAGTTATAGTGAGGTTATGGTGCAGTCACAATCCATTCTTAGCCCTGTCATTGTCATTGGTCATGTTTACCTATGAAGCGTCATAGTATCAATATTTAAGGTATAGGATGGCAATAATCTACACTTAGTTAAGTTTCTAAATAGGCTAGACATAGATAAGTTCTGTGGTTTTTAAACTCTTGACAAATTCGAATTGTAGTCAAGCCATATCTCTTCATTATCTAATCCTATATTATTGCAGTCTTGTCATAGCCCAGTCATAATTTAGCTAGAGTCAAGCCAAAGTCTGTCCAATCGTAGAGTATATATTTTAGTAATGATTTAAGAATATCTCCACGATGATCTAGTTATAACTGGAGACAGTCAAGTCACATCGCAATTTGCCTTGTTTTTATAGAGTCAAATTCTAGTTATAGTCTATTTGAAGCTATATCTTAGTCATATTTTAGTAACTGTCTAAATAAAAAAAGAAGAAAGTGTTGAGATAGTCTACTATAGTTAAATTAAAGACTGGTGAATGTCAGGTAGAAGCCAACTAAGGATCTAGTCATTATGTTGTGAAATATATAACTAAATTTATATCAATCCAAGGCATTTTCTTAAACCCTACTCATAGCTTAGCTTAGGTATAATCGAGTTATACGTCATCTACAATTCAAATACTCTAATATGCATAGCTTAATCATAAACACAAAAAATTCTACTCTCGCTGTTGGTTGGCCTGGTGGTACGAGGGCTGCTACATATATTTCTAGCCTGGCAGCACTCAGTGCAATCTGACATTTCCATTGGAAAGTTTGTCATTTTTAAGCATAATCGTACTCAAAACGTTTTGACGTACGACCATTATTTGTGTTGTTTACAGTGACTTGAAAAAAATAATATAGAAAAAAATTTAATTAACTCGTGAATTTTTTCGTGCCATCATTTTTCACAACTTTCGACGTGGATTATCACGACAAGAGTGCATTGATGAACTTAAATCTTTGTATGGCGATGAAGCACCATCCTATAGCACTGTGAAAAATTGGTATAATGAATTTAATCGTGGCCGAAGCTCGCTCAAAGACGAACTCCGTGAAGGTCGTCCAAAAACGGCTGTTGTGCCAGAGAACATTGATGCCGTGCGTGAACTCATAATGCAAGATCGGCATGCGACATACCGAGAGATAGAGACATCCTTGGACATTTCTTCCACCAGCATACATTCGATACTGCATGAACACCTGGCCGTAAAAAAGGTTTGTTCTCGTTGGATCCCGCACAATTTGAAAGTCGCTCAAAAAAAGACTCGTGTCGATTGGTGCAAAGAAATGTTGCAAAAATACGATTGCGGTGCTTCAAAAGACGTTTATAAGATCATCACAGGTGACGAATCATGGATCCATGCGCATGAGCCCGAAACGAAACAACAATCGACGTGTGGGTCGAAGTCATCGGAGAAATTCGAAAAACCAACAAGAGAAGACGAATCATTGTTCACCATGACAATGCGAGCTCTCACACATCGGCTCAAACCAGAGCGTTTTTGACCGGCCAAAACGTCGAATTAATGGGTCATCCGCTGTACAGCCCTAACTTGGCACCTAATGACTTCTTCTTGTTTCCGCACATTAAGAAAAAATGCGTGGTCAACGATTTTCATCGCCAGAAAAAGCTGTTGAAGTGTTCAAAAACCATAATTAAAGGTGTCTCAATCGGAGTGGAAAAAGTGCTTCGACAACTGGTTTGAGCACATACAAAAGTGTATAAATCATGCTGGAGAATACTTTGAAAAACAATAAAATCATTTTTGATTATAAATATTCGCATTTTTACTATTAGGCCAGAAATATATAGAGCAGCCCTCGTAAATCACAATCTTTCAAGTAAAAGGAACTCGTTCCTTTTAATTTGTATTTTATCTTCATTCTAAAGGCTTAAATAGTCATAAGCTTTTATTTGTAATGCATAATTCTTAAATCATTAATGTTTTCAATATGTTTTATATCAATGTTTACATACAAGTTTAAATGCCAACTACATGCATCCATACATTGAATAAATAAATCATTTTTCAAATCGCTTTTGACTTCTTGTATTACAAAACCTTTGATCATCTCTGATGATTGTATCACATCATATTTATTAATTTTATGATATTTTGGCTAAATGCCAGACATAATTGTTGGCAGTCCAACAATATTAAATCTTATTTGCCACACAAGTAAATGTTGTTATTGTTGTAGTTAAAAGATTGCTTTTGTGGGTAATGTTGTTGTTGTCGATATAGTTGTTACCACAAATGATAAGTACACCCTTCTCTCCTCTAAGTAAATACATATATTTGGACATGAATAAATTAAAATGTTTAAATGTTTCAAATAATAATAATAAGAAAACAATTTTGTGAGCAGGGTTAAATTATAGATTATAATCGGAAATGTGATTAATTAAAATTTTTGTCTTATTTGTTTTTACTTCACAAACAACGATTGTTTCGAATTTAATTTCTAAACCGCTTTGCTGGAGAATGGATAGATCAATTAAGCTTAATTTTCTCTTTAAGTGTTTGAAAGAAATACATTAAGAAGTCTCCATAAGTTTTATAACAAAGTTCCTTCTCAAGAAAAACCCTGATTATAAAATAGAGGCAGACGGATACTAGCGAGATTAAATAATTTTTAATTGTTCTAAATCTGAAAAACTAAAAGCTAAGTTTTAGAGATTTTTTAAAAGTAATTTTTAAATACAGTTGAATATAAGCAGAAAAAAGAATACTTTTATCAAAAATATGGCTTTTGCTCATGGAAAAACTACAATAATTGTATGCTTTCAATTTAAGGTGAATATTTATAATTATGAAAAAATTTATTGTATGCAAACCCTTAGTGAATTTAACAAAGTCTTAATTAAGCCGTTTGTTTTGGAAGTGGCATAAGTCAATAAAAAAAAAATTTTTAGAGTTACTACGAGTTGATTAAAATTCTTGCTGGAGAAAAAATGAGCATCCTAAGATACGAAGTGCCAGCAAATCTTCTCCAGATTAAGCCTCAATACTTTTAAAACCTTTGAATCACAAAGCTTAAAAGCAAAGTTACTTATGCCACTTTCAAAACAAACGGCTTAATTAATTTTAAGTATTAATATGGTTGATAAGGACGGGGTTTGCATTTTCCTTACCTGAGTATTAGGAAAGTGAAAGGTAACTAAAGCTCCACATTTACAGTAAGGAAATCTTATTATTCTGATATTAACATAAGCATATCTTATTAAAATATCAGGTATAAAGTTGTTTAAATAATAAAAACCATTAACTTGCGGGGACGACTCCTAAATTATTTGATCCCTTAGTTCAGTGGCTATTGGAAGATAAATAAAAAAATATAATATGGCAAGTCCATTAAAAACCAACTTTACAACTGACACCAAACAAACTTTTTCTGCCTAAAAAACTCACTTGTTTTAGCAAAATATCAGATCTTCTCTAAAACAGTTTTTTTGAAACAAAAAATATATTTTTTCACGCAAATAAAAATTTTCACTTTAAATTTATTTTTATTCTTTATATTCACTAAAATGTTGCTAAGTTCTTTAAAAATTGACTAATTTAAGCAAAATGTATTATTCTTTTTCAACTAAATATTTACGCTTTGAAGTTCTTTTTTATTCAAAACGCCGTGTTTTAAATCAATGTGTCACTTCCTAAGTCCAAAAAAGCACTATATTCAACTAAAAATTACTATATTCATTGAAAAGTATCTAAAAAAAATCAATTTTTAAAATCATTCTCTCAAAGTTTGCTCGTTCACCAGAAGATAAACTTTTTCTTTTTTAAAACTTGCCACTATAATTCATCAAATAAAGCTACATTCCCAAAACAAACACCTATACCATCAAAGATTTTGCCATTTCTTTCCACCAAATAATTACTTTATTGCACAAAATGCGTCACTTTAATTTACAAAAAAATCATATTATTCTATAAAAACATCATTTTAGTTCACATTAAATTCGATGCAAAAAACAGTTAGCCTTATTCCATCAAAGAAGTCACTTTAGACAGCAAAAAATCCCTTATTTTTACCAAAGGATCTCAAAAATCCATCAAAATAATTTCTTTATTCCACTTTACTACACCAAAAGATTTACTGTTTTCTACCTAAGAAGCCACCTTGTGTCATTAATAAATTCTCTTTATTCACTCGAAAAAAATTATAACTTTATTTAATGAAAAAAATTCTCTCTACCAAAAAATTAACTTTTTACAAACAAAAAAAAATATATAAATCAAAAAATCCACTTTATTGTTGCAAATAATCAATTCATTCAATTAAAACAGCTAATTTAATGGACAAAACAATTCAGTTTTATCCACCAAAACAGTCACTTTACTCTACAAAAAAGTCACTCTATTCCACCAAAGAAGTCACTTTAAGGTTACTTTATTCCAACCAAGGATTCGTTGTTCCATAAATAGTTTATTTAGCCAAAGAAGTCACTATATTTCACCATTAAATTGAATTTATGCCAAAAAAAAAAAAATATTTTATCCTACCAAAAATTTTATTTTATTGCGTCAAAACATTCTTTTATTTCACAAAAAATTAATTTATGCCACCTCGTTTAATTTATTTCAATAAAAAAATCATTGCACCCACCAAAGAAGTCACCTTACTTTACCAAAACAGTCAGTTTATTAAAATAAAATGGTCACTTTATTCCATCAAAAAAATCAATTTATTCCACCAGAAAAGGCAATTCAGTCGACAACAAGGTCACTTTAGTTTTTTTTATTGATTAAAAAAGTCACTTTATTTAACTAAAATTATATTTTTTCACCAAAAATTTATTTAAACCCGCCAAAAATACCTCAAAAAGTTACCTTGCTTCAGCGAAAAAAAGTCACTTTACTTCACCAAAAAATCGCACTCGATTATCTTGGCATAAAGATTTAATGTGATGTTTTTTCGAACAAACACATTTTTCAAGTCCCGAACAAAGCATTAAAGTGAGTGGGTTTTCTGAAACGGTGTAGGAAATTCTTCACTCCATATAGTCTTCTCGCTCTCTATGTCACCTTTTTAGGAACGACAAT
This sequence comes from Cistogaster globosa, assembly GCA_937654795.1. Lineage (NCBI taxonomy): Eukaryota > Metazoa > Arthropoda > Insecta > Diptera > Tachinidae > Cistogaster > Cistogaster globosa. Next base: position 9,001,483 of record OW569404.1, read on the forward strand.
GGAATACTACTCTCATATATAGGACGGTGCTTCAAGGACAAGTTATTACTCGACCGCGTACACGAGAGGGTGAAAAAGCTCTTCAGTGACAAAAGAGTATCCAGTTCTATTGACTCACTGCAGCATCGACGCAATGTGGGGTGTGTTTCACAGTTTACTTCAACACAATTTTCTTCTATGAAATCAGGGAAATTGTTTCGAAAAATTCATACGCGCAACATGTTCTTCATCAAGAGCGCATTCTTTTGTGGTTGATTGGCCAGTCACTAGCTTTACGCATTACACACAAAATTTAGTTTTAAGCAGAACAGTTCTTATGTAGAATAAACTCTCTGCGGAACCCTTTTTCTGTCACTTTCAGTGTACAAAGATTTAAGTCAAATGTCCACAAGCACTGCTCATTCTATCCCTTTTTCCATAACTTTATTTCCTAGTTTTGGCACAATTTGTTGCTTAAGTAGGGGTCATCCCCTGCATGTTGGTGCTAAAAAAATTCCACCTAAAAGTCACTTTAGAAAGAATTAAATTTATTCCCCAAAAAAGTGACTTTAATCCGCCAAAAAATCGATAAATTCCCCCTTAAAATTTATTTATTTCATCGAAAAACGTACCATATTATACAAAAAAAAAACAAACACTTGAATCCGACAATGAATTCTAATAACTCTACTAAAAAGTCGGTTTAGTTCACCAAAGAAGCCACTTCATTCCAGCGAAAAATTTACTCTAAACGTTAATTTAAAAAAAAAAAAAATTTTCTGCAACATTGAGTCACATCTAAGCAAAGGATGATATTTTCAATAAATTATTTTTGTTTGGGAATTAATTTTTAATGTCTCCTTCACTTAACACATTTTAAAGTAAATCTATGGCCAACTAAACGTTTAGAATTAAATTCACATAATCGTCTTCTTATCATTTGTAAATATTAAAATTTCAATTATTTTAAGTTACTTTTCATGATTGTTATTACATTTTAAATGTTGTTTGTTTTAATTTTCAGGAAAACGTGACAGAACCTTATCTTCTTACATGATATTCATGGTCTAATCATATTCCACTCATAATCTTGTTAGGGTCTCGTCACAGTACATTATTCGTTTGAAAATTATATTGTCGTGCTCATAACATTGTCGTGGACTAAGCTATTCATTCTTTAATCATAGTCTACTCATAGTTTAGTCATAGTATCGACTTATTGTAACCATAGTATTGTAATTATTAGCATAATCTAGTTGTCTAGTAGTCTAGGCAGACTGCAGTTACAATCTAACAATAGCCTGGGCATTGTTTATTAGTTTAATTTTTAAAAAACATTTTTTCTTTTTGTCATCATTGTTATAGTTTGGAAAAAAAATTTTTTCTGAAGTCTTTTCAAATCTGCTTAAAAGTTTAATTTTTTAGTTTATCTCATTTCCCGCTTGTCGCGAAACTTATCTGTATTTGTAAAAGATATTAACTTATCTGTCTTTTAACATTTTACTTTCGCATAATCTATAACAAGTGCTAATTGATATAAAAAATAGTGTTTGTACAGAGATTTATCTCGTGTCAAAAATAAAGTAAACCAAATATTTTAATTTTTGTAGAATATTTTCCAGTCACAGTTTAACGGTGGCGGTGTTAAAATCGCAAGAAAGTATAAAAATTTGGAAAAAAAAATTAAATAAAAATTCCAAAATAAAAATAAAAATGTTTAATCCTTAATCTAACATATAATAAAATAAAAAAATACATATCAAAATATTAGCGGAATAAAAATTACAAAGGCAACAAACTCTTTTTCTTTAAATTCAGTTGAAATTATGAACCCGTCATAATGGTTAAACAATGTCAATTCAAGAATAATTTGCATACACACGGGAACTAAAAGCAAGGAAAGAAATAATATATTTAAAGCGATAAACAAATATTTGTGACGAAGAAACGTTTTCTCTTATTTTTGTCTTTTTTAAAGAGTAGTCCCTAAAGTAGCTTAATAGAAAAAAATTTTAAAAGCCCGATTAAGGTCGTTAGTTCTTAAAAAAAAAAAAACAAATAAATATTGAGACCAAATTAGCTAAGTGACCAATACGTTACACAAAGTTAATAGAAATGATCATTTTACATACCTGTTCCTAAATAACTTTAAATATGTTAAAAAAAAAAAAAACATGTTTGAATGGTTCCATCACAACGCAAACATAACCGTTTAAGTAATAAGGAAGGCCTTTGTAAAGAAAGATAAGATTAAAAAAAACACGATAATAAGTTGTTTTATTTGCACCACAAAAACAGCAATATCGAGTAAATACACACACATACATATGTTTTCAATAAATCATAGTGTGTATCTACGAAACTTAATTCAATTACAAACACTCAGTGTGTCACTTTTATCTTGACAGCATCCAAACACGTCCATCACAGTCAACAAGTTAGTCAGCCAGTAGCAAATGAAAGGAAAAATTTTCATTTGGTACTGAATTTAACACAAAAACAGTAAATTTTATCGCAAAGAAGAAAACAGTAAGAATATTTAAGGCTTTTTAAGTATTTATACAATGAAGACATAAGTAGGTAGTGGCGTATTAGCCAAAATAAAGTCCCTCAAAAAGTTTAGCTATTAGTTATAAACCGATAAATTTTCTATAGAAAAATTAAGGTACCGGTAAATAAAGTTATTGTTAACTTTCCTATGGATTAATAAAGTTGTCTAAAATCTTTACCTTTAATTTAATTAATTAATTATCGATAATCTTTATATAGAAAAATTAAGTTATCGATAATTTTTAACAGAAAAACTAAGTTATCGATAATTAAAAAAATTAAGTTATCAATAAATTTTCTATAGAAAAATAAAGTTATCGATAATTTTTTTATAGAAAAATAGAGTTAAAGATAATTTGTTTATATAAAAAAAAGTTGTCAATGATCTTTCTATCGATTATTTGCTTATTATCCGAAATAAAATCCATCAAAAAGTATAGCTATCAGTAATAAATCGATAAATTATCTATAGAAGAATTAAGGTACCGAAAATTTGTGTAGAAAAATAAATTTATCGTTAATTTTCCTATAGATATAGAAATCGATAATCTTTATATAGAAAGAAAAATTAGTCGATAATTTCTCTATAGAAAAATTATGATATCGATAATTTCTCTATAAAAAAAAGCTATCAATAATTTTTCTATAGAAAAATAAATTTTCAAAAATTTTTCCATAGAAAAAAAAAATCACTGATATTTTTTTATAGAAAATAAAATTATCGATAATTTTTTTGACGAAAAGTAAAGCTTTCGATAATTTTGTTTTTTTTTTTTTTTTGCAGAAAGATAAGGTTACAGATAATTTTTCTATAGAATAATAAATTTATCAATAATTTTTTCTACAACATAATAAAGTTATCAATAATTTTTCTATAGAAAAATAAAGTTATTAATTTTTCTAAAGAAAATTATTATTAACTTTTGCATAGAACAAAGTAATCGATAGTTTTTCTATAGAATAATAAAGTTACCATTTATTTTTCTATACAAAAATTAAGTTATCGACAATTTCTTTACTCAAAATTTATTTTATCGATAATTTAAAAAAAAAAGATTAAGCTTCCGACAATTTATCCAGAGAAAAGTTAAGTTCTCGATGAAATATAGTTATCAATGTAATTTTTCTAAAAAAAATTTAGTTATCGATAATTAGTCGATAAATTTTGTAATTAAATTAAATTAACTGTATAGAAAAATAAAGTTATCGATTGATTTTTTAGAGAAAAATAAATTTATAGACAGAAAAAATAAGTTATCGATAATTGTTTTATATTAAATTAAATCGCTCTAAACAAAAATAAAGATACCGATGATTTTTGACAGAAGTATGAATAAATCAATAACTTTTCTACACAAAAATAAATATATCGATAGTTTTTAATAGAAATATGAAGATCTCGATAATTTTTCTATAGAAAAGTTAAAGGTATCGATAATTTTTCATTAGAAAAACTATAGGTATCGATAATTTTTAAAAGCCTAATTAAAGGCTTCGATATTTTTTCAATAGCAAAATTAATGGTATTTAATAATTTTAAATTTAAATCTTAGAGATCCTGATAATTGTTCAATAAATAAAGTTATCGATAATATATCTCTATAAAAATAATTTTACTATAGAAGAATAAATTATATTTTAAAAGTAATTTTACATTAAGTCAGAAAATATTGTTATCGCTATTTAGTAACTCATAATAATAAATATTTAAAGCGTTTAATAAAGATAAAGTGTATTGAAACAGAAGGTAACAAAAAAGTGTTTAAAATCAAAGAAAATCTGAAAGGAAAAACAATACAAAAATAAAAATGTTATCTTTAAAACGTGGTGAAAAATTTATGAGATTTTCAAGCAGCTTATCTTTAAAGAGTTTAAATAAAAATTTATAGTTAAGGAAGAAAAAAAGAAGAAAAAAGACAGATAACAAACTTATCAAATTTAATAACAACAAAAATGTTTTTCGTGTACTACTATATGCTTACTTTTCTGGTGTGGCTGCTGCAAAACTCTGCTGTTGTTTCCAGCAATCCTTTGCATACCAGCTCTGGTTTATCTTTATCATTAAACAATTGCAATAAGGAAAAACTGTTGCAATATCCGGATTTAAGTGCCATAACAGATTTAGACATTCATCATTGCTTTATACCCACCTTGGAAAATGCCTTTTTCATACGCTTCAGCGCACTCACCAATTTGGAAATCATTGACAGCCAGTTGGGTTTTTTGGAAGACTATGCTCTTTATGGCTTAAAGCATTTACGTTCATTATCATTGGCCTATAATAACTTAACTTATGTAAAATCATGGTCCAACGAACAAATGAATTCTTTAATCAGTTTGGATTTGAAACGCAATGCGATCCGTAAACTTGACCTCAAAAGTTTTTCTCGTTATCCCAATTTACAGCGATTGAATTTATTGGGTAATCTATTGGAAGACATCGACGATGGCATTTTTCGTTGGATGCCTCAATTGAAATATTTAAATTTGGGTCGAAATCGCTTAATTGCCGTGGAGAATCGCAATTTTCATGGAATGCATCGTTTATCATATCTGGCTTTACATTTTAATGCTATCGAAAATATTGAAAGCGATTCCTTTGGCACCAATAGTCATCTGCGTACGTTGCGTTTGGAGGGAAATAAATTGACAAATTTGGAATTTCTAAAAACAAAAAGTTTAACTCGCCTACAATATTTAAATTTGTCATTCAATGAGTTAGAAACATTAGATGCCAATACTTTTTCGAAGTACTTTGAAATTGTTGATTTGGGTTTGTCACACAACCGCTTAGAGGCGATAAAGGGTGATGCTTTCTTAGGACTAGAATCACTGGAGGTGAGTAAACTTTATAATAAATAATGCCGATAACTTTTTTGAAAAATAATCAAGTTTTATATTATTTTCCTTCTTTAAAAAATGAGTTATCGATAACTAGTTTAAATTAAAACTTACTCAAATCAATAGTTATCGAGCACTTTCCGAAAATATAATTAAGTTATCGCAAATAATTTTTACAAAGTAAAATTAAACTATCGAATATTTTTCTAACTAAACATTTGTTTTGTTGGAAGAAATTAGGTTATCGAAAATTTATCTATAAAAAACAGGAACTTAGCAAAAATAGTAAAAAAAATTATCGAAAAGCACTACAGAAAAATTATATTATTGAAATTTTTTCTGTTAAAAAATTAAATAACGAATAAGGTTTCTGTAGAAAAAATAAGTTATCGAAATTTTTCTAAAATAAAATTAAGTTTGTGAAAACTGTCACACAAAAATTAAGGAAAGTGTTTTTCCATAGAAAAAAAATTATTTAAAAGTTTGTTTACAAAAAAATTAAATTACTGAAAATTTTTCTATTGAAAAATTAAATTTATTTATTAATTTTTATCTTTTAATAGAAAATAAATTTTCATCTTAATATTCATACATTATGGAACTGGCTGCAGCGGCCTTCGTCCTTGAATAACGACAAGCTATCGAAATTTTTCTTTAGTAAAATTAAGTTTTCGAAAAGTTTTGCAAAGAGAAATGGTGTTGGTAAAGTTTTCGCAAGCAAAAAAAAAACGACAAAAAAAATTTTTTTTTAAATAAAGTTATCGAAAATTTGTCGAAAATTAAAAAAAACAAACATTTAAAAAAAAATCTTCAACTATCGGAAATATTCTGTAAAAATATTTTTATAGAAAATAATAAGTTTTGGACATTTCTTTTATCAAACAAATTGTTATCGATTTTTTTTACAAAAAAAAAATGTTAAAATTTTCTATCGAAAAAGAAAAAACAATTAGAGCTAAGTTTTTTTTAAAAAGAAATATTATTGAAAACTTTATTTTTCTAAAAAATATTATCGATAACTCAATTTATTGAAAAATTATCGATAACTTTAATATTGAAAAGTATCGCTACCTATAGTTTTTCTTTAAACTATGATCAAAACCTTTAAACTTCATATAGCAAGATGATCGATCTTTTATTTTTTGGATTAAAAACTATCGATACTTATGTAGAAAAATTATTAATACTTTTATCCTTCTATCAAAGATTATCGATATCTTTATTTTTGTGTAGAACAATTGTCACTACCTTCGTTTTTGAAAACAATGAACAATCAGAAAATTTTCAAGTATCAGAAATATTCTGTAGAAATACAACAGTGCGAAAATTTTTCTATAGAAAGCAACAGTTATCGGAAAATGTTTTTTTCTATCGAACAATTTGTCATCGAATTTCTTTTACAGAAAAAACTGTTAAAAATTTCTATCGAACAAGAAAAAACTGTTGGAAGTTTTTCGATAAAATTAAAAAATTTTTCATAGAAAAAAAACCTATCGATAATTTTTCAAACGAAAAAACTTTGCTATCGAAAAAATTACCTCTCGATGCAAATTTTCTAAAAAGCTATAAAAAAAATTTTCTGTCGCATTAAAAAATCAGCATCGAAAAATTAACTCTCGACGAAAATTTTCTAAAAATTTTCTGTCGCATTAAAAAAATGTCTTTGAAAAGGCAACATTCGAAAAAAAATTCTATAGAGAAGACCAGTTAACAAAAATTATTTTAAGCAAAAAAAGTAAACAGATATTTTTTTATAAAAAACAATAAAGTTAACGTTAAATTTTTTATAGAATAATTAAGCTGTAGAAATTGTTTTAGTACAAAAATATTGGTTGTCGAAAAGCAACAAGAAAATTTCTATGGAATCCTCTACAACTATCATTATTTTATAAAATTATTTTATTTTTTTCAAATAATTTTTTCAGAAACTTAATATAAGCCATAATAACCTGCAAATTATTGCTGCCAAATCTTTCGATGAACTTTTTAATCTTGAGAATCTTGAATTAAATCATAATAAACTGCAAGATTTACCTGCTTCAATATTTAATACAACCAACCAATTGAAATACATCAATTTATCCAACAACAAATTAACAAACATTAATGCAAAACTATTCTCTTCGATGTCTACTTTAAAGTCATTGGATTTGTCACAAAATCAATTATCTAATGATGAGTTTATAGACAATTTGGCTTCTGAGGTTAATTGTCATGAATTAAGTTTGAATCTGAGTGATAATAACTTTCGCTTTGTTAACGTTTCATCGTTGTTGAGTTTTGAATACGTCGAACTGGCTGGAAATTGGTGGAGCTGTAAGTGGCTGATAAGGGAAATGTTAAAAGTGCCCAAATCAATTCATTTTGGACGTACTTACCCAGTACATACGGATTGGTCTTTAAGTATGTTAGACACAAATGGTATTAATTGTTACGATGAGGACGCCAGAAGAAGTATAATTATTTTAGATACAAGTAAAATTTCGGAGAAAAAGTTCGAAGACACCATATGCGGAGTAAGTTAAATTTAAAAAATTTTTTAAAAATTCAAATTTGAATTTTTATTTTATTTAAAGCAATCCTCATCCGTGGAAATACAGCCCTCTGCGCCACCCCTTAATTGGCCGCGCATTAAACTGGATCGCTTTGATTCCCGTTCTGTTGTACTTTGGATGCTAATCGCTATTGCCGTGGCGTTTTCTGCGTTAAGAATTGCTCGTAAATTAGTTGATCAAAAAGAAAGAGAAAGAAAACTTAAGGAATTAAAAGAAATGGTAAGAAAAAGAAGAAAAAGAAGTTTTTTAAAAATAATCTGTTAATGTTAAATTTACTTTGATTTTCATTTTAAAACGTATTCCCAGCACAAGCACCATTTAGAAACAGAAAAACTAACAAAATCTTACGAGGATGCCAATACTGAGAGCCCACAGAGTTCTGACGATAAACTTAATAATCCAACACGCAAAAAGTGATGTTGCAATAAAATAAAATAAAATAAACAAATATATTTTTTTTAAATTATTGACATTCGTAAAAAACGATTTTATAATTTTTTAAATATAAAAACTATTTTAAGTCAATGATTTAAAAAAAAAAATTTTATTCTAAAAAGTCCTTTTTTTTAACTTTTTGTCAAGTAACATTTTAAAAATTATTTTTGTATCGATAATCTGAAAAACGAAATAAAATTAATTTCTGTGTTCTTTTTTTTTAAGAAATTTTTAAGAATTGGACACTGAATAAATTAAGAAACGACTGTAACGTCTGTAAGTAAGGAATCATTTCCAAAAATAACCACGATTTTTATATAAATTTATATAGTTTGCTTTCCATAGTTTTCGTAGTTTGATAAAAAAGTAAAATAAAATGAGTCCAAATAAAAAAGCGTTGCCAGATCTGACAAATATAAAATCTTTAAAAATAACCTTTTTGTAAATAGTTTTGCATGGGATGTATAAATTGATGGCTGGGAATTTTAATGCAGGATTTTTATTATTTTGTTTTTAATTTTTTTTTTAATATTTAAAACTATTTCAAAGTTTTTTTTTTTTTGTATTTCAAAGTTCTAATTTTAAACGTCCTCGACACAGCTCAGGTAAGAAAATATTTTTATAGCAGACATATGTATGTATTTGTACATACTCTGCGTGAATACTAATTATCTGCCCACTACGGTTGGAAAACTTAAAACTATGTAAGTAAAAATCACGCCAATATTAGCAGACCCTTTATTTTAGAGTTTTATTTTTTCTAATTTTCGTTAAAGCGCACACAATTTTACTAACGCAGTGCAATTTTGACTTGTCTGCTGTGATAAGTAACAATATTTTTCTGAACAGCAAGTCACTTTCGGCGCACCCTTTAATTTTTAGTGCGTTGTTATAGCGTATTTCTATCTTCTGTAAACATATTAAGAGTCGGCCTGTTAAGGTTCCAGAGATAGAGAGTTGTAACAAACGGATGGACGGACGGACAGACAAACAGACATTGCGACGAAAATAGTAAGTAAACGTTTTTAACCTTGCGTACAGAACCCTAAAAAACAATGTTGCTGGGATTGTACTCTGCTTATTGAGTGAAAAGCGCGTGGCCTTATGTTCTTATTGAGCAACATGTTTCTGGCAACAATATTTATTTATATGAGCTGCACGCATTTTCTGTAGAATTGTTAACAACAGCAAAAAATTTTGCTTGCTTTAAAAAAGAAAAATGTTTATTTCTTTGTACATCGTAGAGTTGGCCCTAAGAGTTAATTGTGAAAATTTTCAAAAGCACTAATAGGTAAATGTTGCTAAACAAATTTTTAAAAATTTAAACAAAGCACTTAGTTAAGCCTGGTGCTCCGTTCAACTTAATGAAAATTGTTGAGCAACATTGATTATTTCATGAGGAAAATTTGACATTTAAAAAGTATTGTCCACCTCGCGATTTGAAAGAATTTCAAGTTTTATTGTTTTCACTTATACTACATTGTTTAAGAAATGTAAGCAAAATACATATGATCAGCTGTTGTTTCGAAAAATTCCTCGAGAAATAATGCCTCTTTGCTTTATTTCATAGCTTTGATAAAATGTTGCCAGAAACATTTCATATGTTTTTCTACAGTAAAAACAGAGTACTACTTCTGCAACATTTTTTATGACTTTTCCATACAAATTTTTTATGTATGTAGATTGACAGCATTCCGCATGAAAAATTGAACAGAGTACCAGGCTTAAAAGAAAAGAAAGATAGTTAAAGAAAGAAATTATTTATAAAAGCAAAATTTTTCCATTATTCTGAAAAAAAAACAGTTACATACTTCAGAGGTCCAGTTTTTCAAGTGTCCCCTATAAAATAAATATTTTTTATTTAAAAGAAATGTTTTTATGTCCGTCAAATGATTCTGAAGTTTTTAACTTAAATTTAGTCCTCTACCCTCGTCACATTTGTTTAGTACACATTTCATTAAATTTGTAATTTAATACTTGCTAATATTTATTTAGATTTCGCTTTATATATAAAATCGTTTATGTACAGGCTGTAGTGCATGCTACAGAGATAAAACATTAACTGCGGCATTGAGTAACAAGTGTTGCAAGCAATAATTAAATTAGAGTCTAATAAAAGCCCAACCAAAAAATAAAATTTACACAATATTCAAAACAGTGCTGGTCAGTATTTAACGCATTTAAAACATGACTGTAAACAAACCACAAACTGTAGTACATTAGAGTAAAATTACTAAACTCATACTATAATTTATGCATCAGAAAAAATGAAAAAAAAAAATTGGAGTCATAGAGTGTTAAAGCTTAGAGGCAAAAATTTGCAATGAAGAGTTTGAACATGTACTTCAAATTAAATACAGGCCGGTTAGAAATATCACAATATTATTTGTTTTTACTGTATGCAACAAACCTACTTACATTTGTGACAAATAAATTTCTGCTCTTAATGTTTATAAATAATGAATAAGCGGTTTTTATTTACTGTAATCGTAATTATATACATATTTTAAGTATTTGACAATATAAAACAGCACTATAAAATCAAATACAATCTACACCCATTGCTATATGTAAGTAATTATTTATATGGTTTTAAATAAACACATGTATGTAAACAAGTAGCAGCAAACGTATATACATATGTAGTTATGTATGAGTTAAAAAAATATTTTAGGGTCGCATGGAAAATTGTATGCCCTTCACCTTATCACTTTCTGATTAAAAAATTAATTAATTTTATTATACTAAAACGAATTTTTTATAAAGAAGTTATTTTTTAAAAGTCCTATTTAAAATAGTAAAGAAATGTTTTATAGAAAAAAATATTTCTAAACAAAAAAATAAATAATGCTGGGAACACAATTGGGACGAACGACGAATTTTTCGTTGCGCATATTCGCCGTCAAAAATAAAACACATTGGTGCATATGAAAATTAACACAACACCGCCGTCGACGAAATTCGTCGTGCGTGACGAACTCTCCGTTAGATTTATTTCTATTTCTTACGCCGACGAACGACGACTAAATTGGAACAGGGTTGCCGTTTCTCCTTTCAGCTTTTAAATATATTAGTAAATAAAGTTATTTTTACCTTATTTATTAATTATTTCTTAATATACATCATTAAGTTAAACATCCACAATTATTTTCCATAAAATTGCTTTCTAATGGCTTCTTCTTAATGCTTAATTTTTTGTATAACTATTTTTTGTTCTATGGTAACACTTTTTTGTTATAGACAGTAAACAATGTTGTTGATTATAACAGCTGTAACTTTTTCGTCCTAATTGTGCGCCACATTGCGAATTTACGCAGCGAACTTTTACAGATGAATTCGTCGTGCAAGACGAAATTCGTCGTTCGTTCCAATTGTGTTCCCAGCATAAGAGTGCTATATTCGGCTTTGCCCTTATTTACCCTTCACCATCTATGTAAATCTAGTTAAGTGAAGTAACTTCAATCAAAAAAGCAAATATTGGGGTGACCGAAAAATTAAAACATAAGAAAAAAAATTTTTACATAAAAATGCCATCGGCTCTTAATGGGTTAAGCAATTTTCCAAAAAAAAATATTTTAATTTTTTCCTAAAAAATCTCTTCAAAACCTTTAAAATGTTATCCATATTGATATATTAAAAATTTTAAAAATTTCAGATGGCCGTGACTCAAAATGTGTATATGGGCGATCGGCAATTTCACTTGATATTTTTTTTTGTTTTCAAGTTCTCAATCGCCCCATGTATATCCTTTTTTTTAATTGAGTTACTTCATTGTTTCAAATGGTATAGAAAAACTAGAGGTAGGCGTGGTGTTTTGCCCGCTGCCTCGAATGACATGGACCGATCATGCTAACTTATAACAGCACCTCTTTCAGCATTTTGTCTCTAGCTGATCTAGAGCCTCGGCAAACTTGGTGTCAACAATAACCCGGACAGAAAGACAGACAGCGCTCAATTGACTTCACTGGATCGGAAATAGATATTGTAGAAATTACAATGACAAACTTAGTTACACCCTTTCTCCACTTTTTGTTGCGAAGGTTATTAAAACATGGTTGAGGCAACTATAATCTAAATTTGCTTAAAAGCAGATATTTAACTAAACTCAAAAAATTCAAATTAAAGCGAAACAAAAATTTCTCCAGAAGTTAAAAAATAAGAACTTCTAAATATAAAAATCGTAAAATACCAATAACTTTACAAAGTCGAAAACATTTAAAAAGCCTACATTTCACTAACTTTTAAACTCATGGTATGAAAATATACAAAACGTAACGTTTGTTTTGTTGTAGTTCTTTGTAATGAGTATAAAATAGAATGTATTGCGCTATTAAGTTTTGTGTTGTTATTGCTGGTGAACGTAATTTAAACACCCTTAAGGCCGGGGCACATAGAATCCGTCATACGTTAAACTTTGACAAATTCAACTGACAAGTCAGTTAAAATACGTGTTTTCTTATGAGCGTTGTCACAATCAATACATGTCCGTCAACGCAAAGTACGCAAGTTGGTCAAATTTTGACGTAAGTTGAATACTTTGATAGCTATCAACTGCTTCTTCGTCTGTAATTTTAATAAAATAATTTTCGTGGCAAAAAATAATATACAAATTTAATTAAATTAACAAGTGAATGAAATACAAATTAAATTTAAAAGTAAATAAAAATAAAAAGCAAACTTTGATTTTACATCCGTCAGCAAAGTATTCATTGTGCCAATCTCATCCGTCGTTACTTTATCTTTAGTTGAATTTGTCAAAGTACAACGTATGATGGACTCTATGCGCCCCGGCCTTTAGCCAGAAGAGAAAACGAGATGTGCAAAAGCAGCTAGATGACCGAAACTAAAAATGTTTTAGTTGCATTCTTTGTCAATCAAAAAATGTTCTTTGCTGTTTTGCTCATTTTCAAAACGATTCAAAATTTTTTAAAAGTTTATGTCTTATGATAAAACGTTAACGATACGTTTTCGATTGTTTGTTTGTGTTTACACTGATTGAAAATTTAGAATACCGATTTATACTGACAAGGTTCTAGTGGAGACATCATACATACATTTTTTTCTTATTAAAGCAGTTTAAAATATTGTTAAGAAAATAATTTTACACAAGAGTAAAAAAACTATGATACATATTCATACATACATACATACATGTGTACATCCAAAATTACAATTAAATTTTGTCTCAGACAAAATAACAAGCTGGTTCCTGCTACTGTTATATACAACTAGTTGTTGTAGTATGTTTAAAAACAACAATAAAACTGAACAATATATGGAACCTCAAATGTATAAAAACCAAGACTAAAGGTGCGGTCAGATTAATCAAATATTTGACCAAAAAAGCGTAACCACTATTTTTAAAAATTTTTATTTAACCTTTACTGATACGTATCATGACGAATGATGATTTGAAATATATAAATTTAATTACTTATTTTTAATATCGAGTAGAATCCTATATTTCTTAATAAGTATTTGAAAGAAACCAAAAACTTTTTCCATAATTTAGTGGTTACATCTTTTTGGTCAAATATTTGACTAATCTGACCGTACCCTAACTGTTATTTACGACACTATACGATTATTTTATACATTTGCATACTTATATACATACATCTGCACATATGTTTATAAGTAAATATGTAGTAAAAAGTATGCATAAAAATACATACATACATACGAGTATATGTTTATACAACACAACTATGTAAAAAAAGTTGTACATCTATATGTTTATTGTTGATATACAAAGGTATATTAAGTAGTATGAGTCTACGCTACACCGTGCAATACCCTACAAAACAATTAAGGTTAAAGTATATGATAATAATACAAATTTTGGCTCTAATTATTTTATTTTCTAAAAATTATTTAAAAAGGAAAAATTATTTACAAATGTATTCGGACATTTTTTAAAGAACACAAGCAGATGGATACAAACAATACTAATGACGGGAGTAATGATTCAGAAAAAAACTGCATTGGGTTATGCTGGTGTCTCATTTTTTCCGGTTTTCTTTGGAAAATTTCTGCGTACACTTATTAATAATTTTTCTTTCTTAACATTTTTTTAAAAATTTTGCCGAAATTAATTGAATTTATTTGTAATTTTTTAAATTATTTATAAAAACTAAGATACACTTAATAAAATTTACAATAATTATAATTATGATTATTATAAGTCCCCTAAAGTTAGACAGAAAAATTTTATTTTGGTGCCACAATGGGGCAGAAACGATATATTTTGGTAAGTAATGCAGCCAACTATAAACAGCTAAGCTGGTTAAAACTAATTAACATACTTGCAATTAAACAAATCGAGCTAAAACTTAGTTTTCTTTTCCCAAACCCTTTAGTAGCATCGAAATAAGCTTGTATAATAAGACATCTCGACCATACAAATTATTGTTATTTTTGTTCGAACCAGGTTTAAAATTTTTTATTGTTTAAAAACACTTGATTATGCCTTCAAAGACAAATAATAATCGTAAAATTATAATATTAATTTGACTTAGGGAATGCTGAACTTTAAATGAATGATGAATTTTAAAAAAATTTGAATCTTCTGCAAAATCGTAAAAATCTTACAAAAATTTTATCCCAATTTGCAGGCAACTGTTGCTAGAGATTAATTATTGAGTGAATTATTTTTGTTGTTGTTTTATTTTTATTTTGCAAGAACAGAAAATGCTATTATATTTTTAAATGCTTCTTCACACGATATATCGCGGCCTTTTTAACTAAATTTTTTTTTTAAGCGGCAAAAAATGGAAAAAAAAATTGTAAATAAAATTCTTCCGCATTCTACACAGCCAAACATATGTTCTTCTTAAAGTACCTTGTTTCAAACTTGCTCTATAAACGGTTTAGAACAATGATTGCCAAATAAGCCCGTACGGGAAAACACAATTAAGAAAAAACAAATCGACTCATGTCAACACATGATTGCTCTAAGCAAAACAGGCATTTTTCAAAGTTCTAAGTAAATTTTGAATATTTTTAAACAATTATAAAATATACATATGCGTTACGTTTTTCCCTTTTAGAACGACGCACGGATAATGTTTATTGCAAACACACCACTGTAGCACGTTAAAAAATTTCTTTTTCTTCTTATTCTGTGGCTCTATCTGGTTATACTTCTTGATTCTACGGTCTCGTGAGTTATTACAAATGCAGCCAGCTACGCTACACTATTGTGTTACTACGGCGAAACATGAACTACTCGATGCCTTGTTTAGTAAACTGAAACTGTTTACAGATTACTCTGCTACGCTTTACATCCAAGCCAGTCATCTCCTTTAATCCAATAGACACAACACGCATATGCCGTACACTGTTGTTATGCTGTAACTGCCTTGCGCTAATAACTAGATTTATGAAAGTCGCCGTCTTGACAATTCTATCTGCTACTCTTATATTAAATAGACTCGTGTCCTAAAGGCCGGGGCGCATAGAATCTGTCATACGTTATACTTTGACAAATTCAACTAAAGTCAAAGTAATGACGGATGAGGTTGGCACATTGAATACTTTGCTGACGGATGTTAAGTCAAAGTTTGCTTTCTATTTTTATTTACTTTTAAATTTAATTTGTATTTTATTCACTTGTTAATTTAATTAAATTTGTATTTTACTGTTTGCCGCCAAAATCGTTTTATTAAAATCACAAAACACAATTGAAACACAGCAAGAGTTAAAAGAAAACGGAGAAGAAGAAGCAGTTAATAGTTGACAAAGTATTCAACATACGTCAAAAGTTAAAAGTTGGCCAACTTTCGTACTTTGCGTTAACGGACACGTATTGATTGTGACAACGCCCATAAGAAAACATGTATTTTAACTGACTTGTCAATTGAATTTGTCAAAGTTTAACGTATGACGGATTCTATGTGTCCCGGCCTTAATTCTATTATCTGCTTACGAGACTTCACACAATAACTGCCTTTTTTCTTTTACGGAAGTTTGTTACTGCTGTTTCCCAATTTAATTGGCTTTTATAATTATAATTTTTCCTTTGTACAAATGTCCAAAGATAAGCTGGATCACATCATGTTCTTCTCACCCCTACCAACGCAGTAATTAAGGTAGCTCACTGCGTATCAAACAGGTGACTGCATCAGATCATATGTTCATCATATGTTTTAGCTTTACGTGTATTTTGTTTTTGTAAAAACTTATTCGAGCTGTGAAAAACGTCTGGCAATATGTGTGTATATATTTGTGAAAAATAAGAAAGCTACTAAAAATATATTGGAATACATACACACATGTTGCCAGACGTGTTTGACAGCTCGAATAAGTTTTTACAAAAGAGATAATACATTCACCTGGTATTATTGCGCCATAAGGTAGCTTAACTTATGGTAGCTGATTGTTGTATTATTTTATTGTAACACTTATGGTGGTAGAAAAACTTACGCCCATACGGATAACAGCAGGGGTTGCCAGATCTTATTTTCGTAACGATATTGCTATAAACACAATCAAAGGCTACTGACCATCGACTACAAAAGTAGCTGTCTACAAAAATAGCCAAGACGCCAGCTACTTATTTCTTTTAACGACTACCGACCACTAACTACAAAAAATAAACATCTGTTTTGACATCTGTATTAAAGTTAAGCAAAACAACCAAAAAAAAAAACCAAAAAATTCGCCAAACAAAAATCAAATGAAAAATGTAAACAAATGAACAGATGATTATTACTTTTCAATGGTGCCACTATAATAGTTTTTCGCGTTTTAAATAGCGATATTTAATGTATTGCGTTTTTTTTTTTGCGTTTTTTGTAGTCAAGAAAAATAGAAATTAGCCTAAGTTGGCTACGGGCTACAAAAATAGCCGTGTAGTCGGTAGTCGTGTAGCGGCTAAAAAAATTATTCTCATAAGCATATATATATATATATATATTTTGACATCTTGTAGTCGATGGTCGGTGGACTTGATTGTGTTAATAGCATGTGTTAACAAGGCGAATCAATTACCAATTGGTCGCCGAAACCTTAAATATCAAACACCATTTAAAAAAAATTATACATAATTTTTGTATATGGAGTTTGACATTAAGAGTTTCGGCGAAAATGAATGAATTTGTCATCGCGACTACCTAGTATTTGATTCGCTTTGTATGTTATTTACTGATGTGTTTCAACACAAATAATCATAAAAATACACAATTAGCTTTTTAACATCTTTATCATTTTATAAAACTATTAAACAATTTATTTATTCTTAAAAATTATTATAATTATAACCCAAAATTTGTTTGGATGCAAAATCACCAACACAAATTCATTTAATTTTTACTCTCTGGTTGGCGATCTTTAATCATAAAACATTTGAAAGTAAAAGCGTGTCAATATGATAATTTCAGTATGGTAGGTAACAAACGTTAGGACAAAACTAAAATGCTTTATCTACCGCTTGCTTTATGAAACTTTGAAAATTTTTAAACTTAAGTTTTCTATATATTTATATGAATGAATATTCGTTATAGTGAAAAATAAACAAAAACAACAAGTTGTAGAAATTCTGTTGGCCTGGTATTATTGCAAAATCTATATGTATACATGTTGATTTTTTTCTTCCTCTCTCTGGATTTTGTTTATAGAAAAAAAATTATTTTTTCTTTTACTCTCTAATTTACGACAAGATTTTTAAAACTGAATTATTGAAACAAAAAGGAAAAATAATTAAAGTTTTAACGGTTTTTACTATATGAAACATTTGCCATCAAGAATCAATCCACTACTAATTTGTTTATTGATTTCAAATCAAATGTGGAATGTGAAGATTTTAAAGTTTTGAAAACAAAAGGGCTGGAAGGGAGTAGTAGTAAAACCTTTATCAATAGTTTTAATTTAAACTACATATTAAAAGTTTTTTTTTGAGGGTTGAAGTAATTAAATACCACAGTATGGTTTGTAATAATATGGAATAAATTTTATAAAAGCAGCCGATTATTAATTGAGGCTTAAATTTATTTATTTTAAATTAACATTCATATTCTAAATAAATCTACTCATTGCAATTAATTTTAATCCAATATGATTTTCTCAATAGATTTTATTTATACATATAAGTATTTTATTTTATATATATATATATATATATATATATATATATATATATATGTATGTATTTTGTTTTGTAAACCCACTAGTGCTTATCTTCAAATTCTGCTCTACTGTTAGCAATTGTTTAAAATACTTTTTTGTTTAAACAATTTTTATAGCAAAAATTTTTTTTTAAATAAAAATTTATTTAAAATAAATTGTTATTATTTTTATTCTTCTTAATAGTTTATTTAGTAAAGTTATTATTTAATATTTAATAATAATTTTTAAAAAATGTTTGTGAAAATTGATAACATTTTGTTGCACTTGATAAAATGTGTGGTTGTCAGTCAAATCTTTTGCAGCAATCAGAGAAACAAATTTTTTTTACTAAATCTGTAATTTAAACTTTAAAAATGTATAAACAAAACTTTAGCCACATTTTGCAAAAATTATTGAAACCAGGGTACGAAAAAAAACATCACGAAACGTTTGCTTTCACTCTGTTTTGTTCTTAGCAGTGAGAAAAACAAAATCGAAACATAATAAAACAGCAACAATGAGAGTTATTATGACTTTAAGCTTTGCATTATTTTTGCTCTTGAGCGAAATTAAATTAAACAAACGTACACAACAAAAAAAAAAAAAAAAAAACAATGAGACCAAATTTAAAACGTTTTCGAAAATGTTTGCTACTTGACTTGTTAATTATAGTATAGGGTGCATTGGCGCTTGATAAAAAAAAAACATTTCTTAGCGAATTACACAAAGGGAGTTGTAAAATTGTATTCGTTTAACTAAGCAAATAGATAAGTGAAGCGCAAAAGGTGTTTTCTGTGTTCTTTGTCATTGAAAAAGTATTTGTTTTAAATTTTTTCTTGTACAAATTGATTCAAAATTTTTAAAAAGTTTATGTCTTATACTTTTTCGGAACGATTTTTTTATTTTTGTAGACTTCTAAGGATTCCTACCACATTTTTCATTCATAATAATCAACTCGTTAAGCAAATCGTTCTTAATAAAATAAATAAAATTTTCTAAAATTATTAAGAACTGGACTACTAAATATCGAAGCTGCAGTAAAATTTCTCAAATTATTCGAAACTGGAATTTTTAAAACGCATTTTTTCACTCTTTTTTAGATTGATCAGAATTTTGAATTTAAACAAAAGTCTTCTTTAACAGTAAAGCTCATTGTAAGTTTAGTTTTAAAATTAGCAAAAAAAAAAAAATAATTAACACTTGCATTTAATACCTGGGCACGATAAATAATGTGGCCCAAATAGCTGGCCCAGTTGAATGTTTTTTTATTTTTATTTTTTTTACCTTGCAACGCCTTATCTTAGATTTTTATTACTTACTTCCAACACTAGATATTTTTAAATCAATCACGTTTACGCTTTGTCACTCATGTCTATTTGAAAACATTTCCCTTGAGACCTTTTAACTATTTATACGCTTCCATTAAAGATAGTTTTGTTTTTAACATGATCCAAAAACAGGTAAGATTGCAATGTTTGGCCATGCCGAATCTGATATACCCTTCACCGTGACTACAAATCTCAAGTATTGGGATGACACTTTTGGTGTCAAGGTTATAATTTGGATTTTCAAACTGGTATCTAAAATTGTCATTGTAATTTCTACAATATCCATTTCCGACCCTGGACATCGCTTAATCGACTTCGATATCCATAAGAACTCAAAATATATATATACTTTTTAGAGTCGGAAATGGATATTGGAAAAATTTTAAACGGAATGACAAGCTTAGATAAAACCTTTGTCCACCTATAGCGAAGGGTATAAAAGGCAATTATTTTGAGGCCGCATGTTCTTATGAATTCAACTGTTGTGAATTTGCCTTGACATTGGTGATAACTATCATCTTTAAGAATTCTCCTATTATCAGCTCTTATTTAGTTTATAAAAAGAAAAAAAAAATGACATCGGTTTTTGGTTTGATATATTCTCTATCGAACAGCAATATCAAACATTTTGGCATTGAGGCTATACTTAGGCAATAGTGTAACTGGCAGTGTCGTAAGTAAACTACTACTACTGTTGAAATTTTGATATTTCCTGCAGGGAAGGAACAATGAGTTAAACGGCTGATAAACACATACACATATTTAATTTAATTTTTGCGAGTCAGGGTGAATTTTTGCATAAAATCAGGGAGGCCCATGTGTAAAAAATAAATTCGTGTAACAAAAATAAGTACAATCTCGCAGAATTTGATTCAAAGATTAACTTGTTTGTCAGTCGCTCCCTCATTGCTTACTTTTTTTATAGACTTGATGAGACATTAAACGTGCAAAAGTAATGATGACACAAACTTTCTACTCGTTCAGTAGTCAAGTAAAAAGGTAAACGAGTCGTTTTATTTACCGATTTAAAAAAAATCAAAAAGCTTTAAACTTGTGTGTATTTTACTTTGTTAATAAATAACTCGGTTACTTTTATACCCTAAACCACGTTTGTCGTTCCGTTTGTTATTTCTACAATATACATTTTCGACCCCATAAAGTAAACATATTCGTAATGCTTAACAATAGGGGAGTAGATTTGGCGATTTTCGTCTGTCCGTAACAGGGTATTTACCAGTTTTTCCTTATCCATAAATGAGCCACAGAAAAATTATGACTTCCATTCACCTAGACATAGTTTTGAAAGAAGTACTAATGAAATTAAGCAACATCGCCTTATAAATGATAGAGATATGTTTTAAAAGAGGCAAGGGTCTTTATTTTTATTATGTTTTTCAAATTAATTGTGCTTTGTTTTGTTGGATTTTGTTGTTTTTTCGGCCTTAAAAGCCGAAATTTCAAGTAATTGGAGTATAACTGAATTATCAAAATTTCACTGAAAGTTTGTACAATAAAAACCTGGAAATTATATTGAAAACCAAAATTCTGAAAAAAAAAATCTGTAGAAAAGGTTTCATGAAAATTTCACCAAAAATTAAAATTTTTGCAAAAAATAGTTTTTGTTATAAGAAATTTGAAACTTTATTTAAAACTGAAAATACACAGGAAAAAAATAAATAGTAATAGTTCTTGCAAAACCGACTTCAAAACCGACAAATCAACTAAAGAGACACCCTTTAATTTCCAAATTCAAATTTAACACTTGCTTTTGCAGCGAACTTAGCACTACAGACAGGTTTTTTATAAATTTTAACCCTCCTTCCATATCAATTTAACACTTTGACCATTAACATCAAATTACATCAATTATTGGAACACCCTTTAATATTAAAATTTTAAATACTTAAGCTTCTTATTATACCAAACACAGTAATAGACAATTTGTTTAAAAGAATGGACAAAAAAAGTCAAATTACATCGGTTATAGGAACACCCTTTAATTTTTAAATTAAAATCTTGTAGCTGTTGCTTTAATGGACTTAGTAATACAGGATTCTTAAAAATTTTAACTTTCTGTATATAACGTTTAAAAATGTTAGCCATATTTAATAAATGACGTCGACCAGTGGGACACCCTTTAATTTTAAATCCAATTTGTTTACTTGCTATAGCGGATATGAAAATTCTTTGTTAAATTCATCTGCATATTTACAACGGCTTAAAAGTTTGGTTACAATCTCAAATAAAATAAACTATGGGACACCCTGTAAATTATAATTTTTGAAATTGTATGCTTGTCTTTATAACGTTCACATTAATCGATAATCTGTCCAATTTTTAAGCGTTTGTCTATAAATGTTCTAAAGATAAGCCCATAAAGTCAGTTAATGTCAACCTTTGGGACACCCTTTAATTAAATTTTTTTTAAAATTATTTTTAGTTTTGGGAGCTATGGTGGATCCTTAGCCGTTTATAATACAAGTAAAAAAAAATTATTATATATGGGGACACCCTTTAATTTTAAAAATTATGAACTGTTATTAAAACGTTACCAATGTGTAAGCATAAAGTTTTAAATAAAATAAAAATTTTCAAAATCACTTTAAAAATAAACAAAACCTATGGGCACCAACATAAGAATGCAACATTCTTCTTATTCTTAAAGTCGATTTAAAACTATGAACAATTTAAAAGTTTTCTAAAAATCCTCACTTTCGCAAAAAGAAACGCATTTATACATAATTCGTTGGGTGAATGGTTTTAAGATTCGACACAGCCAAATATAGAACTTTTGCTGTTTAAATGAATTTTAATTTTTTTCTTTATTTGAAATGTTATTCGCCCTTTATAAAATGCAGACTTTTTTCTATAAATGTCGCAAAATAGTCCTGCCTTCATGTTTTCTCGGTAGATTAATTCCTGCTAGTAGCTAGTGAACATAAATACTAGAAGGCAGATAGATTGTGTACTGGCTGAATGAAATTGAGTCTTTGGTGAAGAAAACAAAATGAAAGATAATCTTAGAGCAAATCAAAATTTATATAGAAATTTTAAGATTTAATAATAACAATTTTACTTTTCCAACATTCAGTCTGAAAGACATCAAAAATTCAATAATAGCATTTTATTCTTGTGCAGTAGTGGTCTTATTTGTAAAGTCTGTTTTTAATGCATTTTAAAATATCAGTTAAAACTAAAATAAATTTACGTTTGAATAAACAGAGCTGAGCTGGTCTTAAGCTTGATGAAATTATTTTATTTGATAAAAAAATATGTTTATTGTGTTTTTTGTCGTTTTCTCTATTTTTTATTGTAGAGAAACAAAATATGTTTTTATTTCACTTTTTTTTAGCAAACTTTTACTATAAAACTTTTTTCATTATGACTGCATCAATCTAGTCGCACGTAATATAAGTTTTTAGAATAAAGAAAATATTTGAAATTCAAACTTAATTTAACAAAAACATTGCATTTTATTATTTATTTATTTCCGTTTATATTTTTATTAAAAATCTAACTTTAAAATAAATTATTTTTATATAAAATCAATTTTAATAAAAATTTTCATAAAAATTCTATAAGTTAGACAACAGGCTTGAAGGACTAAACAGTAGCATATTTTAAATAAATAAATAAGTAATAGAAATTTATTACTATTGCTGTTGTTGTTGTTGGCTTTATTTCATTTATATGTTTGTAGTAAATATATAAATAATATTTTATATTCTACACTATCAAACATACAAAAATATGCCACAACAATAATAGAAACAATGTATTTGTTTTTAAAAAACCTCACTCTATTTAGTTATTGAAACATCATAATAACGGGATTTGCAAAGTTAATATCGTTTATAGGAGAAAAAGAAAGAAGGAAGGTTATAATGATTTTTGAAAAATCTACCCATAACTGTTGATACAATAGACCAGAATAGAATGTTTTAATGTTAACATGAGAACTTGTAGTTTATATTTTATGATATTCATGGTTGACAATACAAAATTGCTGGGAAATAAAATAATTTAAACAAATTGTTGCAAAAATTCTATGCCTTGACAGATTTACAGTAGTCCCCGCTTAAGTGCGCTTTGAAAAATTAATACTCTCCTCAAGGGTTATTTACTTGTTGGAGCATCAATCACGGCTAAACGGATGAACCGATTTTAGTAAATAACGAAATCAAATAGATATTTGTTTAGATGTTTTAATGAAGTATTTTATTTTCAAATACCAGACACATGGGGAGAAATGAGTATTGGGCTTTATAGATAAGGACCAATCTTTGCTACAAATTTTCTTAAAATCGATTAGCCAAGATTATCTTAATATCGTTTCAGAGGCTTTCGCCTTTCTCCCTTCCTGGACCAATGTTTGAAAGCATAAATGTTCTATTACACCGCCCAGAACAATATCTACCAATGTTTAAAGTTTCATTAAAATCGTTTTAGCCGTTTAGACGTGATTGACACATTAACAAACAAATAAACAAACTTCGGCAGGTCAGATATTATACACTCTCTAGCGGTTTCCATGTCCATATTCTGCCTATTTATAGCAACCAAAGCTGTTCATGGTATTTGCATGAGCTATTAATTTGGGTACTATAATATGTTTTCTTCAATCCACAGAGCCAGTTTTGCTTACTATAAGTGGCTCACGGTGCGTATTATATAACAACCACAACCTTCATACCATTTCGACTCAAAAGCCTTCTAATCATTCGATTTACGAGTTGAAATTATTTTACATAAATTTTAAATGCATCAGCTATCCTGAGGAAAAATTCGGTGGCAACAAACTATTAGATGGTTCGATTGGTCTTTCTTTCCTTTACTCAATTCTGACTATCGTCTTGCATGACAAAACTGTTTCAGTCTTGCATCAGGGTTTTACTTGACTTCAATCTGGTCAAGTACAGTTCACCATTTTTCAGTTTATCAATTATGCTATTTTAGTAGAAAATAGAATTTTGGATTGCTGTCGAGTCAAAATACTTCTAATGTCATTGTCTTTCTCCTTGTATCAATTTAAAAGCAATAGATGTTGGACGGTTCCTGATTCAGTGTTATATTATCTTTAGCGGTCATCACTCACTGCTGAGTCTTTGATAATGTACTTTCTGTAGTTCTTTGTAGAAACGGCTTGGTCTTGTATCGCAATCTAAAAGTCTTTTGTCTTTTGTTTTTTATTTATAACTATTAGTTCCCATTGTTCATTCAGATTCTTTGGTTCTATGTGTTCAAAGTTTTTTACGTTAACTGCTGTTATTTCGTCATCTGGTTGGATAACTGCGTTATGAAGACTGTACATTAGGGAGTTTCATTAATTAGATTTTGGATTTTTGTCTTGATAGATATTCCATGATGCCATCTTTTTATAGTAATTTTTTTAATGAACTTTGTGGGTGATGAAACTTGTGCTTTGTAATTTCACTTCAAATGAGGAGCTCGAAGATATTTAATTCAATAGCACAGCATTTAATCACTCCAGTTGAATAGATTTTAATTGATACTGCAACCATTTTGATGGCAGAACGTACGTTGAGTAAATTCAAGCCCGGTCCTCATAATTGTTTTTAATCTATTGTGAAAGTTGAGTTTTAATTCCTTTTTGATGTTTGTGGGAAACCACGATATTTGCAGTTTGTTTCATTGGTTCCATAACCCCACCCTGTTCAGTACAGAAATCTTAACCTTTCGTTAGTTTTCATCTGTTGACATTTACTACTTCAACTTGTCCAGGCCAAATTCCATTTTGATGTACAAACTTTAACTGAGCGTTAGTTTTGAATGACAGAATTGGAAAAACAGAAAGAATATCAG
This sequence comes from Cistogaster globosa, assembly GCA_937654795.1. Lineage (NCBI taxonomy): Eukaryota > Metazoa > Arthropoda > Insecta > Diptera > Tachinidae > Cistogaster > Cistogaster globosa. The sequence goes on from OW569404.1 coordinate 9,027,098, forward strand.
GAGTTCTAATCTCGACACCAGAGTATTGTATTTTAGCGGCTATGGCTTTGTAACCATAGAGTGCTTGTTTGCTTAAGAAAATTTCTAGTGGCTTAAGTCTTTTCGAAGTCACAGTAATGTGGTGTGGATCGGCTGCATGTTTTCTCTACAATAGATCTTGTAACTACAGATAAAGACACAGCCAGGGAGTCAGGAATTAAAAATAAAAATTGAAGAAAAATTAAAACTTGAAATACTTTATTTGAAATCAAACGACCCCATAGTGAAATAACACAGCATAAACAGACTCATTGCTTTTCATAAGACCTGCTAGTAAATCAGAAATAGGTATTTAATAACAATCTCTTTTGTTCGTTTCAAACATTAGATAACCGCACAAGTGCACAGTGGGAGAAAACTAATTGATTTTTTAGTTTCTAAAAATATAGTTTTATGTCATTAAAACTTTGGCCATTAACCCATAAATTCTGAGTCTTTATGCATAGTGAAGTCGATTGATCGATGTTCGTCTGTTCGTTTGTTCAGCTTTGCCAAGGCACTGGATGAGCTAGGAAAATTTTTAATACGCCAAACAATCAGACATGGTGACGAAAGAAGTGCTATTGGGAATCAGCAAGATCGGTTCGTGTCCTACGACGCAGCGGGCAAAACACCACGCCTGCGTCTGGAAATTTGAATGTACACGATGAACGAAAATTAATATGGAGGTGCCTTAGAAGGAAAATAGACTAAAAAATCGGTTCTGAAGTATTTACTTATTTTACATACATGAAATGCCCTATTTAAAGGCAATGTGCTATCTATTCCCTTAAGGTTATAGATTTCTTAAACGGCAGATTTTTTATTTTATTTTCGGTTAAGTCTCCCACTGTGCATTTTTTTACTATTATCTTTAAGTTGAAATATGATTAAATATGTTTTATGTAAATAAAACATGCTCATTCATAGTTTGCTGTTTAACAGTTTCAAAGGTATGTAAAGTATACATCGGTACACACAAACTATACAACCAAGTGCACACAATACATACAAACATACATGCGTTCATATGAATGAATGTTTGTTGGTTTTTAACATGTGTTTTAGCTTTACACACATCAAACTTATATGATGTTAATATATTTTTTTGTTTTATTATTTATTACTTTTTTGTTGTTCTTGTATTTTTAATGTACATGCATGTGTAAGTACGAGTACGTAGATATACATATTTACATATTTGTACATAAATACGTACGTATGTTTTACTCTGTTAATTTTTTTTTTCAGTTTCTATATCTTTGCTTGATTTTCTGTTTGCCTGGCTGTCAATCTTGTCTACAGTGTATATAGAAAATATGTATGTTAAGCACAGCGTACACAGTAAATAAACCCTGGGTTTATGTCATAAAAGACGTTTTATAGATTTCATCCGTTTCATTAGTTTTTTACTACAGAACTCAAGAAAATAATTTACTTAAATTTATAACTAAAAATTGGCTGGCTGGCTATTAACAAATAAGCTTTTTACACTGACCAAACACCTCGGCGAAACGCATGGAAGATATAGAAAATGTGAAACGTTCGTTTATATTGACAACATTTAACATCTACCATCAACTCAGCTGTTCAAAACTTATAATTAAACAACGCGTAGTAAAAATAAAATTTAAAAAAATTGTTTTGAGGTCTTTGAAAGAGCAAACTCAGTTACTAATGCATTGGATTGAAATAATGGAAAACCATCCTGAAAGAAGAGAATAAAGAAAAGTTTTAAGTGGACACAAATCTGTTTGTTGATCACAATACTCTGGATTATGAACATTTTGGGTGAAAGATGGCCAAAATAAATAAACAATATAAAATAAAAATATTTTTTTTTTATTATTTGATTTTTAATACACCGTTTTTTTAATTAAAAATACCAATTTATTTATATTTAAAAACAAAAACTTATGTGTGCCGCTCATTTTCATTTAAAAATATTTCCTTATATTTTTAACGCCATTTTATCAGTGATGCCACCAGAATATCAAAATAATTGTCATTTTTCTAGTGATGACACTAAAATTATCAAAAGAAGTAAGGTGGAACAAAATGAGATAGGAACATCTTTTAAAGATGTTGATTTTTAGCCCTGTGTATTTCTTTAGGGAAGATATGAACATCTTTGTAAATTGATGGTAGATGTTAGATGTTGATCAGTGTAAAAAGGCTATAAACGAAGTATATAAATAGAAAATTTCAAATTAAATAATTAGGAAACCACACACAAAGTGTAAAAAGTACGTACACAAATTGTTTTCGCTTAAATGTTTGCCCATATCTGAAAACGTACAAGGTAAAATTATAGGGTGTGCCAAAAGTCATATGGTATTCCTAAAAACATTTGTTATTTTTTAAGCTGCAATGGGAGTCTGTCAGTGTCAGTAACACAATGTGCGGAAAAAATTAAATTATAAATTAAAGGGTGTCCCAATAGTGCCATAACTGTCACCTACTTGGCCTTACTTTTGAATCGCAATTGGCAGAAACTTTAAATTTAAACATTTTTTATGTCTGCCATAAAAACAGGTACAAAAAATTAAACCAAAACTAAACGGGTGTTCTATAATGATATGATTTTAAAATAGAATTTATACAAGGTATGTAAAATATGTCCGCAATAAAAAAGGTGTGAACAATAATTTTAAAATTAAAGGGTGCTTGCATATAAGCCGTGACCTTGACGCTTGGCAGAGGCTTGAAATTTGAACAGGGTATGCACTACGTTTTTGGCTACGAGTATAAGTAAAAACTGAAAATTAAATTAGGCGAAGGATGTACCAATAGTAACGTAATTTTTACATATCGCTGTTCTAATGCAGAAACTCCCTAACTCGCATATTTGTGATCTTACAGGATAAGATAAAACTATAATAGAAACTGTATTTATCACATTGTAATATTTAAATGGAAATGCTTGTAAACCTGTTATTTTTAAAACTATTCTATTTAAATATTGTGACAAGGGGTATCTGCGTGAAATCTATTAGAGATACGAAAAAACTCGATTTCATAAAAATTCGAGTTAGAGCCTTTCTACGTGAGACCAGCGATAAATGGCCTGATCTTTTGATGCTGAAGCTATAAATATACGCAAAGCATGTTTTTCTAGTTCATTATAAAAGCAGGTATTTAAATCAAAAATAAAAGGTATTCCAATAGCAACGTTATTTTTACAGCTCCTTATTTAAAATTAACTTAACCCTTTCCGGCCCCACCTACACAAATGTGTAGGTAAATTTTAATTTATATTTTTTTCCCAGCCAGGGATTTAATTAATATATTACTTTTTCTGCTTTGGTTCATTTTTAATTTACAGCCCGTTTACAGAACACAATTTGCTGTTGGGTTTTTGAAACACGAATGTCATACTTTTGCATAAAAACGTAACATATGAAAATTTTTTCTGGTTTATGTATTTCGCATTGTAATGTCAGAAACGTCAAAGCTGTGCGAAGGAAAAATACCATTCGTTTAAAAAATTTACTTATATTTATTTTGAGTTCCCATTTTTTTTTAAATAATAAAAAAAATACAATCAGTGATTAAGGAGTTGGTATTGGCAAATTCATTGATTTTCGCAGGTAGGGTAACTGTCAAACTCCATATATAAAAAAATCGGGTTAATATTTTTTTATCTGTTGTTTGACATTTCGGCTAACAGCGAAAATTAACGAAGTCGTCATCGCTCCCACTGTATATTTATTCGCCTTGGGTGGTGTCGTTGCGGCAGCTACTATTTTTTGCTAAATTTTGTTAAGTGTAGAGTAGCTGTCAAAAGGTATTATTTTATATTACAAAAGTTTTTTCTTAAATATTCTTTAAAATATATTACAGCAAGAGCTTTAAATCAATTTAAAAAACAAAGCCTACTAAATGTGTTTTGAAGTTTATCTATAGTTAAGTGCCAGTTTTTCTTCTTATTGTTGTAGCGGTGCTCCCACCTTATATGAATTTGTCTTGACAATTTTGTTTTGTTTATTTAACTCAGCTGTTACCTTTAAGGCGCCAAAGCAGGGCTGCCACTAAATATGGCAAAAACAAAAAATGTATATGAAAGAAAGTAAATAAAAAATATTAATTAATACATTGGCAACACTCCGATTTGACACAACAAAAATTCATACGAAACACAACGTAAGTTAAACGAAAAAACCGGAACGTTTACACAGACGCTAGTTATTACCATCCGGTTTCGTTTCGCTCTTGACGTGTTCTATAAACAGGCTGTTAATTTTTACAAAGAAAAATTATTTTTCAAATGTATGCGGACGTTTTCCAAAGAAAACAAGAAAAATAAGACGCTGTGTGTGAATTTCGTCTAACCAAATTAATATTGATTAGTTGGTACCTTTAAACTTCAGCGCTTGCAAATGTACTGGGAGAAGAAATTTGACAAAAATATTGTGTCTGAAAACACGACAAGAAATCGATTTTCGAGTAAATGTTTGCATTTTGTTGATACGCCTGAAACTTTAGAAGGAGCGAGATGAAATTATTTAGGCTTATATTTGATGTTTTCAGAGAGAACTCAAGGTCCAAATCCTAATTGTTTTGCAAATGCAAAACAACTTTATTTGCCTGATAGCTTGTGCTTTCATTATGAACCAGTTAAATATATCTACAATTTGTTAAATAATTTGCATCAAATTAAGTCTGAGGGAAAGCGAAAGTAGCTTAGATGTATTCTTAGCGCAACGACATGAGGAAGAATACATTGCAAGAGAAGGAACTGTGGCAACAATCGCAGCTGGTAGTAACACGATTACGACCGTAGAAGACGAAGCATCCAGACAAACTACAACTAAAAATTATATATGGATGCTATAGAAAACCATAGCCTTAGATCAATTTAGGAAATTGTAAAAGAGTCTATGATGAAAACGATGACTAACAGTAAATTGTGGATATCATGAGATCTTAATAATACAGGCTACAGATAATTACAGGCTAAATGCAAATAAGGTTATTGTAAATTACTAATCTGATACAAGATTTCCTAGAGGAATGACGGAAGGACCCACAATGATAGTAGTCTAGTTTGGTAGCTATCTATGTATATCAGTGATAATACTTTTAACAGTTACTGATAAAAGTGTTGATCTCATTTGTTGTCATATTTTAGTTCTATTGATTTGAAATGTTGCCAATTTCTTTAAAAAGAGCCAAACAAGCTCAATCTGGCTCACGTACACAATACGACAACAACAAAAAACTCTCAAGAAGGCAAAATACAACACACACACATATAATTATATTTAAGAAAAACGGCATATTTCAAAGTAATTAGTACACTTTGAATATCTTAAAACAATCAAAGAAATATATACATTTTTTACTCTAATAATCAATCATTCAATTACTATATATTTAGTAGTTTTGTGTGTGTGTATTAATGTAAAACAATAAGACAATTTAATCTTAAAAGTTGAATAGTTGTAACGCAAATTTATGTTTCGGGGCAAAATCACCAAAGCACACTCTCTGGATGGCGACCTCTGCCCATAAATAATTTTTTTAGCGTGGCCTTAAACCACATGCTAAAAATGATACAAATATATTGTGACACTTTAAATTAAAGTAACATTTTTTAAAATTTTTATTACAAATATAACTTCAACAATTTTTATATTTTTTTGAACAATATAAACCAACAAATTTTCAATGTTCTTATATTAAAATAAATGAAATTATTAAAAAAATTATTAAAACCTTATTAATTAATTTATTATATGTCTTCATGCAAATAGAATTATAGTTAACATTATTAAATATTTTAAAGTTATAATTTTCAAATTTCCAAAAAAAAAGTTTAATTAAATAATTTTTTGTTTGTTTAAAATTCAGTTAAAACATTAATTTTTTTTAAGTATAAAATAAAATAACAATTATATGTATTTAAGTATATAATGAAGAGAGGAAATAACTATAATTTTCATATGGATTTTGACAGTAGTGAGATACTTTTGAAGGTCGAAAATCACATAAACAAATAATTTATTCTCTAAAGGGGTGTCAATAAAGTCTGGCAAAGGTAAGAGTAGGACAAACATAATGCTAATCTCTTTTATATTTATATTTAAGTTTTGTCATACATTATCTTTTATGTTTTAAGAGGCCATCAAAGCCTACCCTTAATGACGTTTTCAACTTTAAAATTCAATAAATTTTATAATAAAAATTTTTTAATTAAAAAATAATAAATTCAAAAATAACTTTGAATTTTTTCTTTTTAAAAATTTAAAATGTTTTCCAACTTTTTCAGATGGCTGCTATTTTTTGTATTAAAATAAAAATTAAAAAAAAATTAAGCATACATTTTTTCTATCAAATCAGCATACTTTTGATTAACGACATTACGCTTCACCTTTAAGGTGGGGCCCAATTCACCAGTTGATATTGAAAAGTCATGAGGTAATATGGTGAATTTTTGCACTTTTTGGGCATTAGAAATGGAATGTTGGTTAGCGCGCTTAATGGCACTCTCAATGGACTTGCTTACTATAGGACACGGGCCAGCATTTAAAATCTCATTAAGAGTTTTATGTTTAACACCCAAAGATTTCATCCATGCCAAAGATTCTAAGCTAAGTTCATCTAAAGGAGCACCAGTATCTTTATTCATTTCAGTCTGGGAAAGGAAAAAAAAAACAAAGTTTTACAATTCAAGGTTTAAGCTCATAAAAATAAAGAAATACCTTAATTGTTATTAAGACAGTCAAATATTTACGCTGTTCACCTATAAGAAAAGCATTAGAAATAGCATCACACTCTTTTTTGATTAAATTTTCAATGTGAACTGGTGGTATATTTTCACCGCCCGCAGTTATAATAATTTCCTTGGAACGGCCTGTTATGTAAATATAGCCCTTGTCATCCATATAGCCTACATCACCGGTATGTAACCAACATTCATCATCTAAAGCCTCTTCGGTCTTTTCTTTATTATCTATGTAGCCCATTAGGACATGACGGCCACGAATGCACATCTACAATACAAGAAAAAATTATTAATAAAAAAAATTAATTATTTACATTTTGATATTAAGGAGTTCTTGAATTATTTTTAAATATTTTCAATAAAATTTGAAAAAAAATTAAATATTTAAGAGTAAAATTTTAGAAATTAAGTCGCAAGGTTTCGTGAGAGAAACATAAAAAAAATAATTTTATTTCTTTTATGTGTTTTCTTACAAGTAAATATTGGTTATACGAGGGCTGCTCTATATATTTCTGGCCTAATAGTGAAAATGCGAATATTTATAATCAAAAATGGTTTTATGGTTTTTCAAAGTATTCTCCAGCATGATTTATACACTTTTGCATGCGCTCAAACCAGTTGTCGAAGCACTCTAAAACATGGTTTTTGAACACTTCAACAGCTTCTTCTGGCGACGAAAATCGTTGACCACGCATTTTTTTCTTGACGTGCGGAAACAAGAAGAAGTCATTAGGTGCCAAGTCAGGGCTGTACGGCGGATGACCCATTAATTCGACGTTTTGGCCGGTCAAAAACGCTCTGGTTTGAGCCGATGTGTGAGAGCTCGCATTGTCATGGTGAATAATGATTCGTCTTCTCTTGTTGGTTTTTTGAATTTCTCCGATGACTTCAGGCAAACAAATTATAGTGTACCACTCAGAAGTGACCGTCCTACGTTGCTCAAGCGGAACAGTCGCCACATGACCAGTTTTGCCGTAGAAACAGCCGACCATTTGCTTCGAAGTGCTTCTTCCACGAACAACTTTCGTTGGATTTTGCTCGTCTTTGAAGACCCACACGGTCGATTGTTGTTTCGTTTCGGGCTCATACGCATATATCCATGATTCGTCACCTGTGACGATCTTATAAACGTCTTTTGAAGCACCGAAATTGTATTTTTGCAAGATTTCTTTGCACCAATCGATACGAGCCTTTTTTTGAGCGACTTTCAAATCGTGCGGGATCCAACGAGAAGAAACCTTTTTTACGGCCAGGTGTTCATGCAGTATCGATTGTATGCTGGTGGAAGAAATGTCCAAGGATGTCTCTATCTCTCGGTATGTCGCATGTCGATCTTGCATTATGAGTTCACGCACGGCATCAATGTTCTCTGGCACAACAGCCGTTTTGGACGACCTTCACGGAATTCGTGATTAAATTCATTATACCAATTTTTCGTAGTGCTATAGGATGGTGCTTCATCGCCATACAAAGATTTAAGTTCATCAATGCACTCTTGTCGTGATAATCCACGTCGAAAGTTGTGAAAAATGATGGCACGAAAATGTTCACGAGTTAATTCCATTTTTTTTCTATATTAATTTCTTCAAGTCACTGTAAACAACACAAATAATGGTCGTACGTCAAAACGTCTTGAGTACGATTATGCTTAAAAATGGCAAACTTTCCAATGGAAATGTCAGATTGCACTAAGCAGCACTCAGTGTTGCCAGGCCAGAAATATATATATATAGCAGCCCTCGTAAGAAATTTTTTTAATAAATACTGAATAAAAAAAAACTTAAAAAAATCAATATGTTTTAATTAAAAAAAATACTGAAATTTTCCTATTACATGTATTTAGCAGCGTTTTTGTTAACGAACATTTTTTATAGAAAATTTATTTTCCCCATTATTTTCGTGTTTGGTATTTATAAGAAGTTTTTTATATCAGTTTTTTTATAAACAACTTTCTTTAAAAAATATATTTTTTTTGTGATTCTACGCTTTATATAATGTTTTTGGAATATTTTTTATAAGATATTTCAATATTTTTAGCTTTTAAGAGCTGAAAAACATAGCACCAAAAAAAATGTCTTGTGAAAAAAAAACAACAAAAGATTTATATAACAACACTCACCTCACCATGTCCATTTTCATCTTTGTTAATAAATTTGGTCTCACAACTGGACATTGCCTTTCCAATCGAATTTAATTGTGTCGTTTCGGGCAAGCACAAGGAATGACAGCCGGCAGTTTCTGACATACCAAAAGCATCCAAAATTTTTAAATCTAAACTTAAGAAATATTTCTTCGTTTCAGCAGACATAGGAGCAGCAGCACTGACTAAAGAAATAACACGATCCAAGCCTAAAGCTTCTTTTACCTTCGACATGACCAGGGATTTGGCAATCTTGTAGCGAAAACCACTATTTTTGCTAAAAGTTAGAAGAAAATAAATTGATTGTTTAATTATTTTTGTTCACGTAAAATGTCTGGTAGCGGAAGTTTATAGCAGAAGTTGAAGCAAAATTGTAAATTAACGCAATAAGCAGGGTAGGTATTTATATTTTGAAATCAATTAATCAATGATTAAAAGCGACCTTAGAATAACAGTATCTTTCAAGATACTAAAATCCAAAAAATTTAAAGGTTATTTAAATCTTTGCTTTTTAATGGACAACATTTTTTGCCTGGAACACTAACTTCATTAAATAATTGACGATTTGGAGTTCGCCAATTCACCTGACTTTAATATATTTAACATCAAAAAATTAAAAAATGTTTAATTTAGCACAAGCCATATCTAACCATACCTTTTAGATAAGTTTCCCTAATGTCACTTTTTTCCGTATCTTATTTCTGTAACTAAAGTGAAAAATTACTCACATCAAAATACTAGGGTCTATACTATAAAATTGCTTTATGAGCGATTCCTCGCAGAAGTTACAGAAATGCAAGGAGAAATATAATACTATTACGTTTTAGCCCTTTTTGGATAAACATACGGATTCCTTTGATTGCAAATACCACTGTGGCACATTATAAATTTGCTGTTTTCTTAACTTCTTATGGCACTATCTGGCTACATAGGATCCTATGGTGTCGTATTTACTAAATATGCGTTATTATAAAACGCAGCCATCTACGTTACACTATGGTGTTACTCCGGCGAGACATGAACTACTCGATGCCTTCTTTAGTAACCTATACCATATACAGATCTCTTCTCCACCTTACTTTACATCAAAGCCAGTCTTATCCCTATTAATCCAATAGCCACAACTTAACATCTGCCGCACACTGTTATCGTTTTGTTACTTCCTTCAGCTAACAGCTACAGCTTTTTAAATTTATTATAAAGGGCGTTCTAGACACTGCCTTTCTTTGTACGCATATCCGAAAGCTGGGGTCGATCTTACGTTTTACAGCACGGAACTTTTGGTAGCTAATTTTCTTATTATTCTATACACACACCCAATGGCGGTGGAAATAACTTCTTAACCTTCTGTTTTTACCACGCACATACGGACAACAACAACAACTGAGGTTACCAGATCTTATGTTCGTAACAATACTAATCTTAAAAAAATCTACACTAAAACTTAATTATCTGTCCAATAGTCGCTCTATACTTGTCGTTGTATTGAAGCACATCTTTTTTTGTCTTTCTATACTAAAACTGTGGTTTTTATCTTTTAAAATTTTATAAAAAAAAGACAAAGTAAAACTAAAAACTTGGTGAAAAAGTAAAATAACCAAGTCGACCAGTAAGCCAACCAAAACATTAACATCATCATTAAACATGTAGTGGAAATCCTAGAATAAAAAAACCAGTGGAAAAAAGCAATTTGCTATCTACTCCTGACAATCACGTACAAATATAAAAAAAGGGTCCGACAAATAACTTTTTTTGGAAAAAGCTATAAAAAAACTACTGATTATTTTCCCAAATTTCTGTTTTTATTTGGAAGTACGATCCTTCTGGTTAATATTAGTAAATAATTTCATTCAAATGACTGCCTCGGCCATGCAGTAGGCAACACGATCTGTCCAATTGTTAAGCACATAATGGATTGTGTGCAGCAGTATTTCACTAATGGCTTCACGAATATTGTCCTTTAAATCATCAATTACCTCTGGCTTGTCGGCGTAACACTTATCCTTGACGGCACCCCACAAATAATAGTCCAACGGCGTCAAATCGCAGCTCCGAGGTGGCCAAACGACATCAGCTCTGCGGCTGATAATGCGATCTTCAAAAACAGGGCGCAAAACATCTACTGTAGCTTCAGATGTGTACGTAGCGTCTTCTTGTTGAAACCAAATGTTACCAATATCCTCCTCTTTAATTCTTTTGAACAAAAATTCTATCAAAATGGCCCGATAACGATCACCATTGACTGTAACGGCCACTCCTTGCTCATTTTCGAAGAAAAATGGCCCAATTATGCTTCTGGACAAAAATCCGCACCAAACAGTGACGCGTTTTGATTGCACCGGCTTTTCTATGTATGCATGCGGGTTTTCTGTGCTCCAAATGCGACAATTTGCTTGTTTATATACCCGCCAAGATTAAAATGAGCTTCATCTGAAAAGATGATTTTTTTTTGGCAAAATCGGACTCTTCTGTTAGTCGATCGTAGGCCCACTTAGCGTAGCGAAAACGCATTGAATGGTTAGTTAGCTTCAACTCCTAAACCAATTTGACCAAGGTCTTTATGCAAATTTCGTCTCAATGATGTCTCCGAAAGGTTCAATTGTTGAGAACGACGGTGAATAGATGTTTATGCACGTTTTCTGTCACAGCAGCAGTATTCTCGGGTTACGCAGTGTTTTTGGCTTTTCACGCTTTGGCCCATCGATGATGATGCCAGTTTCTTTCCCTTTTTCACAAGATAACGAACATACGGAGCTGACGGTGCTTCTCTTCTTCCAAAATCCGCACGTAATTTTCCCACACATTCTGCAACAAGGATTTTCAAAGTAATGTCGCAATATTTCCCAGCGTTATTTAAGCGTATACACAACCATATTCGTTCAGCGGAAGGATAAAACTAATTATCTGTCAAATCAGACATGAGCTAAGTTTTACCATTTTTGAAATAAGCACTAGTTGAAAAAAAAACGTTAAAAAAAAAAAACTGAATAGAAATAAACATTCGCTTAGACGTTTTTATTTAATTTTATTTTCGTTTTTCCGCAAAAGATTCAAATATTTTTCGATCAAATACAGACGTTTTTTATTTTATTCTTATTAAAAAAGTGCATTCAAGGGCTTTAACAAATATTTGAAAGCATTTAATCTGGACAAGCAGGGCACCATAATGCTCTCACACGTTCCTGCTAAGCTTCACATGTTATCGGATTTTCCTTTCTATCTCAACTCAAGCCTATAAGAAGGACTGTTTTGTCAACCACTTATTTTAAAGTTTCCAGGTTCTTTTCTGTTGTTTTTTTTTACTAAATTTAATTTTTAAAGTTTACGAGTAATAATCTGTTGTTGGAGCCTTAAGAGTGATTAGCCAATTTTGCATCAAACTTTAAAGGTCTCATAGCCGACATTTTTTTTAATGGCTGAAAGAGATTTGTCCAGAGAATATTGTTTTTGGGCCTTGAGTTGTTTATTGTAAAAAATATTGTAATCGGTTTAGGACTGAATTGCTGTTATGGACCAAAATTATTTACTTTTCTCCAATATAAATATTGCTACGAACATAAAATCTGGCAACGCCTGTTGTTGTTGTCCGTATGTGCGTGGTAAAAAAACAGAAGGTGAAAAGGTTACTTCAACCACCATTGGGTGTCTGTATAGAATAATACGACAATTAGCTAACACAAGTTGAGGAGCAACCTCAATGTCTGCGTTGGTAGAGGTGCGTGCTTTAAACCAGAAGATCGTGAGTTCGAGCCCATCTTTGGATATGCGTACAGAGTAAGAATAATATTTGTGGTGTAAAGGCAATTAAAAATTAAGAAACTGCAACGCAAACCTCCCGGAAAGAGAAAGACAACTATTGTATGAAGCCATGTCTAGATGAATTAGTGAAGACGTCTATTTAATAAAAAACAGTAGTAGATAGTTGTCAAGACGACTCTTTATAATAGAGAGAAGAGTTCAAGCTGTTCAGTGGAAGAAAGTAGCAAAATTACTACAGTGTATGGCAGATGTTAAGTTGTGGATATTGAATTAGTAGGCATGACTGGCTTAGGTGTGAAGCAAGGTGGAGAGATCTGCGTATGGTTGAGGTTACTAAACAAGGTATCGAGTAGTTCATGTCTCGCCAGAGTAACACAGTAGTGTAACGTGGATGGCTGTGTTTGTAACAACGCATGTTTAGTAAATACGACACCACAGGATCATAAAGACGGGTAGAATCAGGATCAGTATGTAGCCAATAAAGAGCCATAAACAGTTAAGAAAGGTTCGAATTTATAATGTCCCACAGTGGATTTGCAATCAAAAGAATCCGTACTTTAATTCAGAAAAGGGATAAACGTAACAATATTTACACAATTTCTTTTTTCCTTTAAGTTGTTTTATTGCAAGTTACTAATTTTATTTTTAACAACATAACAAGTTATTTCTTTTGTTAAAACCCACTGTTTATTGTATTTTCTTGAACAAAACTCACCTACAAAAGTTGTCGTGTTTATTTTTGGTAAAATTTACTTCTTTTTTGATGTTGAAACATGTTTTGCTATTAAAAAAAAAAAACTTTCTCCTAAAATAAACAAGTCCTGTTGCAGTTTTTTAAGAATAAATTTTTTCTAAAACTTTTTTTTTTTTTTTTGGAAGTAAATTCAAGTGGTCTTTGTTTGATGGGTGGTAACAACTTGTTTTTGCTTGTTAGAGATTAATTGAAATTGTTTTTATAGCTAAATGTAGTAAATTTTTTTCCTAAGTTTTTTTGAAGGGTGGAGAGAAATCGTAGTAAACACTTTTACATGTCAATTTATTTGTGTTAGAAATTGGAATAAGATTTTTTTTTTGTGTATAAAAAATCTTTTACCCACTGTGTCTTACTAAATGTTTTATTAAACACGTAGTGAAGTAATAGCGATTTCAAATAGTGGACTGGCGGTTTTCTTAAAATTTAAGTGCCAATTGGTTTAAGTTTCTACAACTAAAGTAACCTAAGTCTACACCTACTGCGTCAATATAATATCAGTCGGACTGTCAAAGAACTCTATCTCTGAAAATGTTATAGCTGAAGTACGTAGCACTATGCTGCTAATATATGTTATGTTTGTTTTCAAATGGAAGTTTAATTAATTAAAATTTAAATTGGCTTAATTATTTATTTAGTTGAAAAAAAATTTCTAATTAAATAATTATTTGAATCGATCAGACGAAGCGAGCAAAACTCCACGCCTACCTCTAATTTGTCTATGTCATTAAGAACAATAAAGTAACTGCAATGAAAAAAACATATATATGGGGTGATAGAGAACTATAAAATAAGAAAGAAAATATTAAGTAAAAAAATTGGCATTTGCCCTTATTTCCCGTGTTTCTGGTCACTGAAATTTTTAAAATTTTTTAAATATCAATATGGGTATCATTTTAAAGCTTTTTAAAAGATCTTTAAGGAATAATAAAATTTTTATAAAATGCTTAACCCATAAGAGCATTTTTATGTAACTTTTTTTTTTTAATTTTTTAATTTTCTATCACCCGAATATTTGCTTTTTTGATTGGAGTCACTTCACTTCTAGCTAACATAGATGGTGAAGGGTATATAAGATTTGGCATAGCCAAATATATCACTCTTTCTTGTTTTTATTTAAGTTAGGTATGGAAGTACACAGCAAAGAAGTGTAAAACAACAGAAATTTGGTACAAATTTAATGAGAATTGTAAAATTTTTGTTTACAATTATAAACTTTATTTATAAACTGCGAAGTTTAGAATTATGAACTTTGGATTATTATTAATATAAAGATTTTACATTTAAGTCACAACAGTAATGTCTGTTGAAACTAACTACAAAAAAATTATACATACGATGCTTTTAAACACTATCAATGCTTTTGAAAATTTCCAAATAATTAAAAGAAAATGTAAAACAGTTTATAGACATATTTTTGGTATTTGTTTACTTTTGGTATTATTTCCAGTTTTTCTTTGTGGTTATCAGTTTGATGGCTTTTTGTGGTCTATTGTTTTATATATTTTTGCACTTAAGTACGTTTACTTTAAAAATGGTACTATTTAATTGTTATGCCATACTGTTTTTAAGTCTTACATATTATTCCCGAAGCCACAAAAATTTTCTTTGTTAATTATTGCTAGTAAGGCGTTCATTTATTTTTTTACATTTTAGAAAATAATTTTAAAAATTTCGGTTTTAACTCTCCCGTTGCTAGTTTTTGCTAATAAAGTTACTGAACAGACCTAATATTTTGAATAGTTTTTTTTTTTAAATCTAAGCCATCTGCCAAGCAAACAGTAGTTTACTTTTCGTCAATAATTATTACAAAAACTTATAACTTATGAAAGCTTATGTCACATGATCCTTTTGATCCTTTTGAAATATATTTTTTTTATATAAAAAAAATATTCTGACCACTTTAATAAGGAAATGATCAAATAAAATTTTATTTTGGTTTGGTTTCAGTTTCACTTTAAAGAATATTGGAATATAAATTTATTATTCTTTTAGATGGAACTTTACGATTATAATTATGATAAAAATTGTGTATTTCAAAATAATAATTTCGATCATATATTATTACACTCATGCATCAGGGGTCAAATTTCAGCCCTCAAAATCAAAAGAGATTTTAATCGAAATTAAGTTTTATTACCAGTAAATTTTTACCGATAATAACAATAAGTAAGCATGACCAGTAATTTACTTAAAAAATCTCAGTAATCATAATCTAATGTCAAGTTGATTAAATGAGAATTAAATTGAATCAACAAAGCAAAAAGACAATAAAAACTCAACAAATTTTTTTACAAAAACACAGCTTTCCCCACAGCAATTCATTTCATTTTGATATTCTCATGAAATATTTATATTTAAAGAAATCAAGCACAATTAAAGTAAATTAATAAAGTTATTAATTGTACTAATTAAAAAGTTAATTTAAAAAATTAATTAGAAAAGAGAAAACAATTTTTTTATAAATTAAATTGAATTAAAAAAATTTAATTAAATTTGTTCATGAAAAAAAAAAAAACAAAACCTGAAAAATAACAGAAACTCTTTTCTATGAGTTTAAATTCAGTAAAATTTACTGATTACTAATTTTTTGGCCAGCAGAAATTTGCTGCTAATTAAAATTAAATTGCAGTATCAGTTAAAAAAACGGGTTATTGTAATTCTTAATGCAGTTAAAATACAAAACAGTTCACCCATGAATGGCCTGTGAGCTTAATTTAAGATAAACAAAAATTCTTGGTAACATACTATTTGTTCTTAATCACATTTTGCTTGCAACTTACCCTTGACACTCCATATAATGTTTCAGTGTTACACCCTTAGCCCAGCTGGCAATCATTTTTTTAAAACTACCGCTCGTAGAGGCAACAGCAACCATACGTTCTTGAAATTTCTCATAGACACGTGGCACCCCCATAAATCTTGTGGGACGAGCATCTTGTAATGATTTAACCAAAGTACCTTTCAAAGCATCTTTATCGGCAAAATAAATGCAACCGGCTGCGTAAGCTATTGTATAAATATCTACCGTCTGAGCGGCAACATGAGACAATGGCAAATAGGAGACCATAACTTCTGTACCAGCAACAATACGTTCTAATGTTTTCAATATAGCACGAACATCAAATACAAGATTATCATGACTAAGCATGGCACCCTTTGGCATACCAACTGTGCCGGACTTGAGAGAAGAAAAAAGAAATATTAGAAAAATAAATTAAATTTTTTTTTTCACTTTTAGAATTCATTTAAGTTTGTGTGATAAAAACAAATGGTGAATAGAGAAAAGCAAAGTGATGAAATGAATAATATCTCTTTAAATGGAAAAAGAACAAAATTAGGAAAGAAAAACAGAAAAAAAAAACAGTTGTTCTTACAGTATAAACTAAACAGCAGCATTCGTTGATGGCAATATTTTCTAAACGTTTCTTAAATTCATCTTCAACATCTGACACATTCATATTTTCTAGCTCGGACCACTTAATAAAAAAAACAAAAAAAAAAAATAAATAAATAAAAGAGAGATACATTTATAACCCAACAAATTCTATTTTCCTTCAATAACTTACTTTGTAATAACCATCTTCCTTTTTCATATAGGGAGCATAAGGTTCATGAATTTGTATGGCAGCTTTTAAATTTGGTAATTTATCTCGAATGGCATGTATTTTTTCCATTTGTTTGGCATCGTCTACGACGACAATTTCAGCACGTGAATTTTCCAAACAGTATAAAACAGCATCTACAGAATTTGTTGTATAAATACCGGTTATAATGCCACCAGCATGTATGGCACCCATGGCCGAATAGAACCATTCGGCACAATTGAAAGCCAAAACACCCACAGATTTGTGTGCACTCAAACCCAATTTTATAAAAGCTTTTGCTGTTTGATGGACTTTTTGTTCATATTGTCTGCAAGAATTAAACAAAATTAAAATTTATTTAAAAGTAAGAGAATTTAAAAAAAAAAACTCACCTGTAGGTAACGGTTGTATATTCGTTGGTTTTTCCTATTCTTGATCTTAAAGCTGGATAGTCAGGATAATTATTGACTGAGCGCTTAAAAAATCCAGGTATAGATATGGGCTCTTCAGCACCTAAACCTTCCTTGGCCATACGTATTTTAACGGGTTGCGTGACATCGCTTGTTTTGTAGACTTCACTTGGCTTTATGCGATTGGGACCGCAGCGATTATATAGAGCATCAGCAGACATTTTGTAGGATTAACTAAAAAAGCCTGAAAAACCAAAGTTATAATTTTTTTATAAAAACTTTATAAAGATTAATACAATTATTTTAAGTCTATCAATCAAACCTTTGCATGTCTCACTAATTATCACATGTTTTTAATGACGGATTGTTAAACAAAAAATCAAAAAAAAACCAGAAAAACCTTGATAAGAAAAAAAAAATTAAACAATGTTGCAGCAAATTATAAATCAACGGTTACCAATCACGTTGCCTCTTAATGTCAGAACAAGAGCAAAATAGTAATTATTACGTTTAACTTTAGATCTAAGCAAAGTTACCTAATAGGTTTTGCTACAATGTCTGTGTTTATTTCACAGCCCTCTAACTTTGAAACCGTAAAAGGTAGACTCAAAAATGTTATAGAAAGTAACAAGAAATTTCAAGAATTATAAAAATGACATAAACACATTGTTATTTTTTTAAACTGTGACAGGCAGACACGTGCATGGAAAGCTGTGCCCACTTATTATTTATTAATAATTAAAGTGTGTCGTAATAGTAACGTGGTTTTCAGTTCCATGTCCTTGCTTTTAATCCGCAGACAATTATAGTTTTAATACGAGGGCTGCTCTATATATTTCCGGCCTAATAGTGAAAATGCGAATATTTATAATCAAAAATGGTTTTATTGTTTTTCAAAGTATTCTCTAGCATGATTTATACACTTTTGCATGCGCTCCAACCAGTTGTCGAAGCACTTTTTCCACTCCGATTGAGACACCTCTAAAACATGGTTTTTGAACACTTCAACAGCTTCTTCTAGCGACGAAAATCGTTGACCACGCCTTTTTTTCTTGATGTGCGGAAACAAGAAGAAGTCATTAGGTGCCAAGTCAGGGCTGTACGGCGGATGGCCTATTAATTCGACGTTTTGGCCGGTCAAAAACGCTCTGGTTTGAGCCGATGTGTGAGAGCTCGCATTGTCATGGTGAACAATGATTCGTCTTCTCTTGTTGGTTTTTCGAATTTCTCCGATGACTTCAGGCAAACAAATTGTAGTGTACCACTTGAAAGTGACCGTCCTACGTTGCTCAAGAGGAACAGTCGCCACATGACCAGTTTTGCCAAAGAAACAGGCTTCGAAGTGCTTCTTCCACGAACAACTTTCGTTGGATTTTGCTCGTCTTTGAAGACCCACACGGTCGATTATTGATTCGTTTCGGGCTCATACGCATAGATCCATGATTCGTCACCTGTGACGATCTTATTAACATCTTTTGAAGCACCGCAATCGTGTTTTCAACCGTAAAAGGAAGATATATTTCCCCTATAGAACAAAGTGTGAACAATGAATTTAAAAATTGAGGGGTGTTTTCATAGAGACCGTGATTTTGACGAATATGGCATTTTTTTATTTGCTTTAATGGGCTATGTGTGTTATAATTTGAAAAAAATTAAAAAAAAAAATAAGGGTGTCCCGATAGTAACGAGATATTTGAAATTTCCCAACAATAAGAATTAACAGGCAAGAAATTTAAAAATTCTTCAGCACAAAAATGCCATCAGCTCTTAATGGGTTAAACATTTTTAAATAATTTTAGTTTTTCCTTAAAAATCTCTTCAAAAGCTTTTAAATGATTTCCGTATTGACATTTTAAGAATTTCAAAGGTCCGTAACTCAGAAAATATAGGCGAGGGCTAATTTTTTCACTTGATGTTCTTCTTTTATTTTTTAATTCTCTATCACCCTATGTATTTGTGTTTTTTTTTTTTATTAACTTTATTGTTCTAAATGGTATAGAAAAGCTAGAGGCAGACGTGATGTTTTGTCTGCGCTGCCTTGAGGGATATGAACCGATCTTGCTGATTATCAGTAGCAAAATGATCGATTGGCGTATTTAAATTTTTTCTAGCTTGTGTAGTGTCTTGGCAAAGTTGATATCAACACCAACACAAACGTTCAGACAGACATCGCTCAATCATTTTCGCTATGCATAAGAACTTAGTGGGGTCGGTAATAAATATTGTAGAAATTACAAACGGAATGGCAAACTTAGATGTACCCATTTTTCACCTGCAGTGAAGGGTATAAAAAACAAAAATAAAAGGTTGCTCAGATATGATGCGAAACACTTATGTATACGTGAGTCCAACTAGCACTTGGCGGATTTCTTTTGTGCTCTTTACCGACTTCAATTTTAGTTTTTCATTTTGTTCTACATGTACAAATATTAATTTTCAATTTCATGACGTATAAAACTATATTTGAGTAACCACATTATGATTAAGGCCAGGCTAGTTATTCTCACAATTTTTGCGTTTAGTTGGAAATGACCTTTCCAAGGACAATACCTGTCTTTTAAATTCATTTAATAGAGAAAGCAGCAATTTTAAAAACAAAACGTAAGTTTGTTTTAATTTCTTGGTATTTTTTTTGTATAATATTTTAAAAACATATGAAGTTACCCTCGTATACCTAAGATTAAAGTGTCATTTCCGCATTTAATATGTATTAAGAAATTTCTAAGCATCAAAAACAACAGAATAACATTTGTATAATTGCGAATTTTTGCATACTTCGACGATAAGAATTTTACGTATGTAAGAGAGAGCAAGAGAGAGAGAGAGAGAGAGGAGAGATAAAATAAAACTGAATTAAATCTTTACCTCAAAAAGTAAAATAAAAATCGAATGATTTTAGATGTTGACTGTTGACTATTTGTTAGCTGTTTTTTGTTTTGTTACTTGACTCACTTAACCTTGAAATGGTCAGCTTCAAGAGAAATGCAAACCTGATTAAATAAAATTGGATTTCTGATTAAAGTAATTATTTAAATGTCAAATGTTTACAATAAACCAAGAATATTCAACAACAAAACTTTATTTCCACTTAAAAACGCCTAAATTGCACCAGGGATTGGAAGATAATTAAGTTTTAAATATTTGTGTATCCTATTTTTAAATTCCTCTTCAGTTTTTTATATTCGTGGAAATAAACATTCTCTACTATTTTCTTCCCTCTTTTTGTGGCAGTTTTCTGCAGGTGTAATAAAGAGATCGCCCGGCGGACCCAAAAGAGTTGAATCAGGCTCCGTGCTCAACCTAACCTAACCCAGACTTGAGTTGTGATAGTGTAAACCAGCCCTTACTGTGAGCAAAACGTACGGATTTCAAAATGAAAAAAAAATACATTTTCGATTTTTAAAGAAATTTTATGTAGTAACACTAACTGATATTTAAATTAGGGATGTAGCGATACGCCATTTCGCCGATCCAATACCAATACCCAAAGATAGATATTGCCGATCTCGATTCCGATACCGATACGCATATATGTTTATTAATTAGCCATTTAAATCATCAAAATTTTCCATACATTTCAGTATCTAAAGTTCAAATTTTTAAACTACAAAACGTCTGCAATATATATGATTTTACAAAATAAACGATGGCATTCATTTTAGATTGGCTTAAGATTTAAAATTGATATTAATAAGATTTAAAAGACAACGAATTAAATTTGAGATCGTGGTACCA
This sequence comes from Cistogaster globosa, assembly GCA_937654795.1. Taxonomy (NCBI): domain Eukaryota; kingdom Metazoa; phylum Arthropoda; class Insecta; order Diptera; family Tachinidae; genus Cistogaster; species Cistogaster globosa. The sequence continues at coordinate 9,048,225 of OW569404.1, forward strand.
TTAAATTAAAATTATAAAAACAACAGTGCAACCGATTTATATTTAAAATTGATAATAAGAAGATTTTTGTTTAAAAAACAAAGTATTCTAAAATTTTGCGTAGAAAGATGATTTCTTAAATTCGTTTAAAGCAACGGTTCTCAAATGGGGGTCCGTACAAACCATCTAAGGGGTCCGCATGAAGAACCGAAAAAACAGTGTTTTCAAAAATAATAAAAGTTTTATTTTGAACTTGGGCTTCAGAGGGGTCCGCGAAAAAAAATTAGTTTACTAGGGGTCCGTGAGCAGGAATTTGATGAGAATCCCTGGTTTAAAGCAACCTGCAGTGGAAAATAGTGTCTCAGATGCGGCAGAACTCATTTGAATTTTATGTTCTGATTTTAATATGTTATTTCTCATAGTTGTCATGCAAAAAAAAAATTTTAAAAATTGAATATTTTGTTTAAAAAACTCTAAAGAAAAATATAAGAAGTATCGGCGTATCGACAGTAATAAATCGCCGATATCGATATATTGGAAGACCAGAAGTATCGCCGATATACCGGTAGCGGTATCGGTTGCTTTCCTAATTTAAATACTAAAAAACATCAAAAACCATAAGTTTATTTATTTAACCATTTAAGCACTTGGCTACGCCATCAATTGTTAAATTTTTTAGGTTAATGAACTTTCTTCCAAAGCTTATGTATGTTTCACTACAATAACACCTGCCTGCTACCTTCACTACAATAAAACTTCAATTTTTTTTGTATAAAAACAAACAACAATCATCAAAGTTATAAACTCAATCCCTTTTGTAGAACAAGTTGTAATTTATTAAAGTACAAGAACAAAAACAATTATTAAACATTTGGAAAAAAAATTAAACTCAACAGAATTGTACTTTAATTTCAACGTCAAAAAAAATACAACTTATGCATATTTACAAAAAAATCTTTTTTTTAAACAAATTAAACATTTAACTTTCTTTAAACGTTAAAGTTGTAATAAAAAATGTTCGTTTAACAATAGGTCTGTTCAGTAACTTACAATTGTTACAAATTGTTGTTTATTGTTACAGAAACGTGTTTACGTACTCAAAAAACTTGCAATGAGAGAGTGAAAAAAGAGCGTAAGAATGTGAGAGAGAAAAAATTTGTTGCAAGTTTGGTTAGCTGCTTCCTACTTTTGTGTACAAAATAATTTGCCTTAAAAATGTTTGATGCAAGTATTTGGCAAAGAAATGAAAAACAACAGAAATTTTGTTTAGAATTTACGACCTTTGCAGGTGTTTGTATTGTTTTGTAGAATTTAAAGTAAACAGGCCAGTGATGAAACATTTACTGCAACGTACTTTTTTTTTGGTACCATTTAAAGAAGAGTAGTACTATTATTGTGTATGATTATAAATAAATTGTTTACATGTAGGGAGTTAAAATTATTTTTAAAATAAACATTTTTATATCTAAATTATAATTAGAATGCTTATTAGAACTAACTGTAGAAAAAAATATATTCATGATGCGCTTAAACATCATCAACGCTTTTGAAAATTACAAAATAATTTAAAAAATTCTAAATTAATTTTGTACATATTTTTGCTATTTTTTTAAGAGAAGTAGCACTTCAGGCAATAATGCCTATTTAGTTATTTTCGTAACCGTGCTACATTCCTTAGGAAAGCGATAGATGAGTGATAAGACACGTGATGAAAAGAGAAAGATAGATATAGCCGTTTTATTAGTTATTTTACTTCGCCGGCGAATATGCTATGAAGAAGTACCGACAAAGGAGGCTGCATGCTTTAATGTTAATTCTGAATATGTATTTATACCATTGAACAGAAAAAAACATTTATATTTTTTGGTTGCTGCAGGGTTTGAACCCTGGCCAACCAGGTTTGTAGTGAACGTGCTTTTCACCTTGACTTTAGCATTTGGAGTATATTCAATTTTTTCGTTTAGTAACCAGTTTGCTAGTTTCAAGTTGTCTTTGTTTTATACATTTTTACACTTCAGTACCTTTTCTTTAAAAATAGTACTATTTAATGGTCATACAGTAAATTTTTAAAGTCTTAGATAATATTTCCAAAGCCACAAAAATTTTCTTTGCTAATTTTTGCTAGTAAAGAGCACATTTACTTTTTCATTTAGGAGATTAATTTTGGAGATTTCTGACTTATTCTCTCGTTACTAGTAATTGCTAGAAAAGTTACTGAACAGACCTAATAAATTACTCAAAAGTATTAATGGTTCAATGACACAGAGTTGTTAAATTAAGCAAATAATTAATTAAAACATAAAAATTATAATTTTATAAGTTTTTTTAAAGCAGATTCTTCAAATATCAATAACTGTTAACTTAGTGATGAAGTTGTGTCTTGAAAAAGTGTTGGGAAAAATTTACAGTAGCAAGCAATATAATGCGATGCTCGCTTTTATTTGAGGTTGCTCTTAAGTTTATTTATTTTTTGATTTTTTTGAAAATATATTTTATTTTGTTAACCAAAGACAGATCGAATAAACGAATTAATATCAATTCGATTGTGTTTTTTATATAAAAATTTTCCATTTAATTTTGTGTTTTTATGGAAATTACTTTTTCCCCGGTAAAATATTAACAAATTTGTTTAGTTTGTTTTATTAGTTTCTTTAATTAGTTTTATTTCAAAAAAATTATTTTTTGCTTTTCATGTATTTTTAAATTTATACGAATTTAATGATCAGGTAGAATTAAAAAATATTGAATAATTAATTAGCTGTAATATTTTTGTTCATAGTTCATTTTGCTTTATTTATAACGTGTGTTTCGTTTCGCTTATTACAAACTTGCAGTATTTTAAATTATAGGTTTAATTATTCGCACAAGTGATTTGCGTTATTGTTGATAAATTATTATTAGTAAGAAAGTAGAAAAAATAAAAATAAATTGCTATTGCTATTTAACTTTTATGTGTATATGGTTGCCAGATTAAAATAAAAAACGCATAAGAAATTAAAAAACATAAGATCAGAGAAATAAAAAATTATCTTTCATTTATTTATTATTTTTTTATACTTTTTTAAAGAGCCATAGAGTGCTACCTTACATCAGAGATGAAGTCTAATTTTTCCTATTTTCTTTGGACAACGACAACATATGTTTGTAATTGATTTATTTTTTTTTTATTAAATAATTTATTTGTTATAAATTAAATACTAAAACTAAAAACTTCATTTTTAAAGACATTAAATAATTTTACTGTTTGTTTTTTACGTTGCATTACTTTTTTATTTATTATTATTTTCCTTTTTTTTGCCCACAACTGTCACATATTTTAATTATAATTTAAAAGGAACTAAAGATTAGATTACTTAAAGCTTATCATTTATTTGCTTAGGTTATAGTCTGTAACCCATAGCCAAAGATTTGGAAAATTTCTAAAGATAAGTTTTTTTTTTAATTTTTAGTTTTTTTATTCAACTACATTTCAATAGCTTGATCGAATCGATAAGAAATTTTTTATACGGATAAAATTTATTTTCCGGGCATTTTTTGTAAAATGTATATTTACTTTTTGTATGAGTTTTAAATGATTAATTCAGCTTTATTATGAACATGTTTGACTAAAAAAAATACCTTTCGTTTTAAATATTTTAAAATATCCGTTTACAAAAAACTGTTTAAAAAATAGTTTTTGTCATGTTAAAGGCGACTTGAAAAGTATATTTCAAAAAAATTTCTTTAAAAAGTTCATTTAAAAAAGTACATTTTAAAAATCCTTTTTTAAAATTACAATTTAAGAGACACGTTTAACAAAGTACATTTTCAGACATACATTTTGAAAGATACTCATTATAAAAATAATTAGTTTTAAAAAAATTCGTTTTAAAAAAATGTAGCTTTTAAAAAAACTTGTAAAATTAATTAAAGGATTCTGCTTAATAAAAATTTACTTTAGCAATTTTTTTTAAAACATAATGTGTCAAAACTTCGTCTTTAAAAATGTGGTTCTAAAATAGTACTTTTTAAAATAAACCTTTTAAAAAGTACTTTTTTAAAAAGTACCTTAAAGTAGTAACTTTTATTAATACGCTTTAAAATATGTGCCTTTAAAAAGAGAGTCTTGCCAAAAAAGGAACCTCCAAAAATAATATTTTTTAAAAATGTTTTTGAATTAATATACAGGGTATTAAATAGAGTGTCCTATAAAAAAATACGTTTTTCAAAAGTACTTTGTACATAAAAGAGCTTTTAAAACTATCTTAAAAAGAGTGTCTTAAGAAATGGGTTCTTGATAAAAAATTTTTATTAAAGGTTTTTGAATTCTTGTAAAAAAGTACATTTTTCAAAAGTACCTTTTTTTCAAAAGTATCTTTTTTTTTTAAGTATCTTTTACAAAAGTACATTGTACATAAAAAAAGCTTTAAAAACTTCTTTGAAAAAGTAAAATTTTGAAAGGTGTGCCTTTTCAAAGAGTGTCTTAAAAAATAGGTATTTAAAAAATTTTTTATAAATATCGTTGAACTACCTTTAAAAAGAGTGTCTTGTAAAAAAGTTCCTTTTTCAGCACATAAAAATTTGCTTTAAAAAAGTATACTCTCTAAATCACTTTAGTATTAATAAAAGCATATAAAACAACTTTGTAAAAGTACCTTTTAGAAAGTATAATATTAAAAAAGTACCTAAAAATACTTTACTCTTTAAAAAAAATTAAATCAGATATTGATTTCGTGATATATAAACTTACTTTAAGAAAAACTTAATTGGCTATTATAAAAGCCACCTTCAGAGCAAGCAAATTTGTATAAGCGCCTTATTGAAACTTGACTAAGATTGCTATTTAGAAACGTTTAGTCTGCGGAGATGCTGCAGATTAGCTTAGCATCGAAATAAAAGGTGTTAAAAAGTACATTTAAAAAATGTTGAGGGAACGTTTAGAAATAAAAATAAAAAAATGTTCAAGTTATGTCCTGATCTTAAAAAAGTACCTTTTTAGAGCTTATATTTTAAAACACGTCCTCTTGAAAAACGCTTTCGATGTTACTTCAAAACCCCCAGTAAACAGTTTCAGCGGAACTGATTGGTAAATTTAAATTTTTTCCACTAAATCTTTTTAGATCAACACCACTGTGCAGGCGAATTTTTCATTTTTGTTCAACATTATACCTATTGCAGTTTTTGTCATTATTGTCATTTTTGTTTTGTCATCGTTGGAGTTTCGCTAACTATTCCATTAACGGTAAACTTTAAGTCAAAATTTTTTTGCTTCCTTTAACACAAAATGCAATTTGGCATAAAATATTTATTTAAAAATTTTTAAATTATTAAATGTTAAAAATTGTTTTTATATTTAATTTTTTCTTTCTTACTTGTGTCTTTATTTTTGTTTGTAATTACCTTTTAAGATATTAAAAAAAAATAACACTTTCCTTACAGCGTTCAAAAAATAAAAATTTGTTTACTTAAACGACCGGCGTTTTAATTTTAAAATATATTCAAGAAAAATAATTATATTTTTTTAGGAACAAACAACGACACGATTGCTATGCCTCAACGCTAACGAAAAGACTGGCACATTAAACAGGTCGCGCAAAACAACTTCAACGAGGATCGCTATTCGTGATAAGAAAACAACATACGAAAAGTGTGACAATTTTAAAATATAAACAATTAAGATTTATATATTTAGCTATGCCGAATCTTATAAACCCTTCACCATGTTCATATCGCTCATTTAATAGAACAACGTCATAACTAAACAAATTGATTTCGAGAAAAACGAGTTTAATATTTTTAATTCATATGTAGGTCCTATGCACGACATGGCAGTAATTTCGTTCGTATGTGGAGATTATAAGAGATATTAATCTGAATTTTTTTATAATATAGATTACTGTATAGCGAATTATTTTGCATGATTTTCTTAAAAATTGTATTTTTGAGTTATGACGTTGTTCTAGTAAATGAGCGATATGTATGTGAATTTAGGAAAATGAAACTATTCCAATCCAAAAAACAAACAATTGAGGTGATAGAATTAAAAAATTAAAAAAAAAAATTGTAATCAAAAAATATCATCGGCTCTTAATGGATCTATAATTTTAAAAGAATTTTAGCATATCTATAAAGCTTTTAAATGATACCCATATTGATATTTTCAAAAATATGGTGCATAATCGTACTTTTGTATGAAATATTCAGACCCTCATAACTCGAAAAATATGGGCGAGTGCCAATTTTTTTACTTGTTTTTTTTTTCTTATTTTTTAATTCTGTATCGCTTTATACATTTGTATATTTGATTGGAGTTACTTCATTGTGTAATCGATTGGCGTATTTAAATCAATCACTTTTTATGGGGTCGGGAATAATTACAGTAAAAATTACAAACGGAATGACAAACTTAGATATACTATATTTCCACTTTTTGTGGTGAAGGGTATAATTACTAACAACAACAACAAAAACAGAAATATAATTTACAGCTAGATTTATTACACACTGCGAACAGCACGGGTAGATATCGTTATTCTCACAAATAAGAGAGAGAGAGAGAGAAGAGAACATGACAGGTAAGTAAAATTTTGTATGCCTGTAATGTTTCTGTTCAAGACAAAGCAGGCATGGGAAAGACAGCACTTTATGAATAGGAGTTTATATATATAAATATAAATTTATCTTGTAAAAGTCACTTAAAGAAAAATATTATTTTTAAGTCTGCTTAAAAAATGTGTTTATTTTTTAATAAGTTTTTATATTTTTAAATTAAAATTTTTTATACATATTTTGTAAATAGTACTTTTTTGAAATGTACTTTTATAAAACGTACTTTAATAAAACAAACTTTTTAAAGTTGTTTGTTTAAAAAGCTACCTCTTAGAAGCTGGTTATAAAATTTACCTTTAAGGAAGTATTTTTCAAAAAGTACATTTTCAAAAGTAATTTCTTTAAGAGATTTTTGTTCTTAAAGGCATTTTCTTAAAATATACTTTGTTTAGTCCTCCTCTAGTTTTTTTAAAATGTGTTTCTTAGTATAGATATAATAAACTTGTTTAGAAGTAACTTTTTTAAACCGGGACCTTTTTAGAACGTATTTTTCTCACAATAATATATTTTAAATGTATTCATTTAAAAATTTGCTTTACCGAAGAGCTCTGAATAAATCAAAAATTCCTTAAAATATTATTTTCTCAAAGAGAACTTATTTTAAGGTTTTATTCTTTCTGATAAAATCTTTCTTCAAAACTATTTTTAAGTTGCATCCCTGATGGTCCTTTTCCAAAATTTATAATCATTTTTTTTAATGCAGTACTTTAAAAAAAATATTCTTTTATAATGGTACTTTATTAAAAGAACTAATTTTTTGTGTAAGCAATGATCAATATATTTAATAGGTAAAATTTTGATGGTACTTTTTTTAAATAAAATTTTTAAAAGTTATTTTGAACTGTAATGATGTTTTATTCTTTTACTTTTTTGATACAAAATATTATCAAAATAAAATTTTTTTTAAAATTCCCTCAAAAACTCTTTTAAATAATCTCATTTTAAGAGAAGTTTTTTATAGGTACTTTATTTTACAAGGCAATTTTTAATTTTCACAATTTTCATTTCCGACCCCATTTAGCCGATTGAGCGATGTCTAGCTGTGTTAGTGTTGAAATTAACTTTGGGAAGGTACTAGATAAGCATAGGGATAACTTAAACACGCTAATTAGTTAGACATAGTTTCCTAAAATGTGCTATTGAAAATCAGCAAGATCGGTCCATGTCCGTCGAGGCAGCGGGAAAAAGCAACGCCTACCTCTAACTTTTCCATATCATTAAGAACAATGAAGTAACTCCAATCAAAAATACAAATGTATGAAGCAATACAGAATTAAAAAAATAAAAAAAAAAAACATTAAAAAATATGGAGGCCTGCCATATTTTCCGAGTTACGGATCTCTAAATGTTTTTATCGAAAATAACGATTGTGCACCATATTTTGTAAGATATAAATATGGGTAGCATTTGAAAGCTTTTGAATAGATCTTTTAGGAAAGACTTAAATTTTTTAAAGACGCTTAACCCATTAAGAGCCAATGACATTTTCATGTAAAAAATTTTTTCCTTATTTTTTAATTCTCCAAAATTTGGTTTTCTAATTGAAAGAAGATTTACATGATAAAGGTTTAAGATTCGGTATTGCCGAATATATTACTCTGGTTTATTGAAATTAAAAAGAAAATAAAAAAAGGCAAACTAAATCTTATACAAATTTTTAATGGAAAAAGGTCCACTGTGCGATTAAAAATTTACATATATTTCATATGACATAACACGAAATGCCTATAAAGATTATTACGAACTATATGGTAAAGAAAGCTCCCTTAATAATTACAATACAAAATTTATATGTTAAGAAAAAAAGTGAAATTTGTACAAATTTGGAATTTGTACTTTAGTCTCGTGATCTTCTTAAACTAGATTTTACTAAAATTGTTTGAGTTACGGTCTTGATAACAACAAATTTTTTTCATATAATATAAAAACTTTTTTAGGGTTGTGTTAAAAACTTTAGAGGTTATCATTATTGATCAATTGTCATGAAATAATTTTTAATTATTTATAGTTGTTAAATATTATTACTAAAAATTTTAACGCACACACTTGTTGCTTCGGCACAACTTCTTAAAAATCAGCTTTTTTTGTAGATAGCAATGCGAATTTTTATGTGTCTCAATTTTAGAGCAAACACTACAGTGGCAATACAGATGACGACGATTCGCTTAATTAGCTACAGGGCTGTTTTACGATTTACTAAAATTAAATAACATTGAAATCCTATAGCAGAACTTAAAAAAAAGCAGTAAATTTTGATCATTATTACTTTTGTTTTTTTGATAAAGTTTGTTATAGAGCCTAAACACTTTAATGCAATTTTTTGGCAAAAGCTCAAGATAGAATTGGATGTCGGAAACAATCGCTAAAATTAACTTTTTACAGATTCCATTTCCACTTTTTCTAGATTTTAATACCTCGTTCCAAAATTTCTACCGATATCTTGTGAATTTCGATAGTAATATTGATTTAAAAAAATTATTTTTGATGACACGGAATTTCGTCTTCACAAAATGATTCCTCTTTCAAGTGTTGTATTGTTATTTTTAGTTAAGTTTTTCCTGCCTGTGTTGAAAAAAATGAAAGAGAAGCAAAATGGCTCTTGTGTTTCTATAACTAAACTCTCATTTAGTAAAAGAGATTAAAATATATAATTTTAAGTTTAATTTCTAAGCCCGACTTCAAAAAAAAAAATAATAAAAAAATTCATCTGTAAGTCTTCTCTTCTATTTGTGCGCGCGTAATTCAGTCAGTTTTGAACCGATTTGGAAATTTTTTTTATTTGAACTGTAACAAAAATTTTGAAAAAGTTTATATCAATTTAGCTCACAATAACAGAAAATATTGAAAAAAATTTTTTTTAAAGGGTGAGATAATTTGACTACCTCTTGAACCACTATAGTCCAACACTAGAATGTGTACTGCTATGTCCGCTATTACAACAAGAATAAATATTTAAAATTAGAAGTTAAAGGGTGTGCCTATAGTTGATGTTTTTTTACGAACATGGCCTTATCTTTTGAACCATTATAGACAGACGACAGATGCAATTTACGTATAACGTGTGTTGTTAACATTAATGTAAGTTATTGGAAATTAAAAGGTGTCCCCATGGGTGACGTTATTTTATGTATATGGAGCTATTTTTTTAACCTGTCATAGTGATACTTTAAGTTTAAACAAAGAGTATATTATTATGTTCGCAATTAAAAGTAAAAAAAATTAAAGGGTGTCCCAATAGCTGACGTAATCCAGTTTACATGTCTTATATTTTAACCGCTTACATGTCTTATATTTTAAAATTAAATCTAAAAAATTACAAAGAATGTGTATGTATGTATCCGCTATGACAATAAGTATAAATATATAAAATTAAAAGGGTATCGCCTTAGGTGATGTAAGTTGGTGTAAATGCACTTATCTTTTGAACCGGTACAAACGGAAAATTGAAGTTTAAGCAAAGTGTGTTGTTCTTTTTGTTCTTTTATATATTTGATAAACCTTCATCCGTCTGTCTATTTTGAGGTCCGTTTTTTTTCCAAGAACAATTTGGCATTGTAGGAGACCTTAAGAAAACGTACTTCTGATTTTATTATTATTAAGTTCACTTTATTTATTTCTTATCTAAATAAAGAAAAATCAAAATGTACTTTGGCTATTTATAAAAAAATCTAATCAGTTTATCGAAGTATATTGAAAAAAAGAAGAAAAAACCCCAGGGGATATAAAATTTTATTTAAATGCTATTTCATATCTGATGTTGCATAGAGCAAGAATTATAAATTTCAAATATAAATGAAATATATTCTTTCTTTTTTTTTTTGTTTCTTCAAAATTGATAAAAAATAATTATTAGATGGGTAATAGATGCAGGGAGGGGAGACTATGGCTTTCGTGTTTTAGAGGTTGTTAAATAATAATTCTAAAAAATCACAGAAATCAACGGAACTTAAGTGGACATAAAGTAGTTAACAGGTAATCTAAAGAACCACAGGGGATGCGGTTGAATCATGTGAACGCTGGAGTGTTGAACCACTCTAAATGGACAATGGGTGCGTTTTTATAAGTTGTGAGCAGTCATTTGACTTCTAGAATGGTCATATGCTTTCGAGAAAAAAAAGTCCATACTTTCTATAACGGTGTTTACTTCAAATTGTACAGCAAATACGGCTTATAACCAGAGCTGGCATACAACTTTAAAAAATTTAGAAAAAAAAATTGAGGAAAAATATTTATTTGGTACTTTTCTTCTATAACTTTTTTTTATTAGGACCAGCACTCAGAGGATGACCAGTAGTAATGCAATTTATTGTTCCAGAACTAGGAAATTAGGGGATAGTGAGAGTAGTTCTTTTGGACATTTGATTTAAATATGTGTATACTGAAACTGACAGTAAAGAGCTCCGCAGGGAGTTAATTTGACATATGAACTGTTCGGCTGAAAAACAAATTATTGGTGTAACGCGTAATGCGGTTCACAGGCCAATTGTCCAAAAGGGAAGTGCTCTTGATAAAGAACGTATTATGCGTGCGAAATTACGGTTTCCAGGAACATGTTCCCTTTTCATATTTCATAAAAGCACATTCCGTTGTAGTTACAATAAGACAGTGAAATAGACTCAACATTGCGTCATTGTTCCAGTGAGTGGATACCCTACTGTAACCAATAAGTTTCTTTGCTCTCTTCTGCACGCGACCGAACGACTCCAAAATAGTCTTTGAAGCACCGGCCAAAAACATGAGAGTTGCACTCTATTTTCAATCTAATAACTTTAACAGTTTGTCTTGATCTTGTAATAGAATTTTTTTTTAAACTTTTTTTGCTTTTTTCAATACTTATGGTGTGAGTAAAGATTTTGAGATGATTTGGAAAAATCCCACAATAACTAAACTGTATCTTTTTTATTAAATGTAATGAGCACGATAAACATATTTTTTTTAACAGAAAATCTGTTTAGTTAACGAAACAATTAAAAATTAATAGCCAATTAAAATTTAAGTATTAAAATACAATTCATTCCATTTTTAGCATTTTTTTAAATTATTTTTTTTATTAATAATTTATTTGTGAAACTAGAAGAAAAACAAAATAAATCTAAATGAATGAAATAATCTCGTGCAGAACTATTTTTTCAATATTTGTTTGCAAAGATAAAAAAATTCAAGCAATGTTTTCTTGAGTTATATGTATTGAAAAGACTTTAAAATATACCAAATAATCAACCTGGAGATACTCAAAATTTTTAATACCAATTTTAAATTTAAATTAATAAAAATTTTCCAATTGATTTTTTTTTATATTTCAGCTACTTTGTTTTTTTTATGTTCGTTAATAAGATATAAAAAACTTTTATTATTTTTTTAAAATTTTTTAAGCAGGATATTTACTACTAAGTATTCACCATATTAAATCTTGTGTTTGGCTTCAGACCTTTAAAAAAAGTCAAAATAATTTTTTTATGTATTTACTTTTTCAAACCATTATTTTTTGCGCTTCAACTGTTTACAAAACAGTCGGGCGCAATGATATGTTTTCCTTCGTCTTAAGACTCTGATAAGATTTGGATTCAAGATCTTCTTTTTAATTTATAGAAGCAAAAAAAAAAAGACTCGTAAAATTTAACTTTGTTCATTAAGGCACTTTAACACAAAGTGTAGAAACTAAACGTCTTCAAAGAACAAAAATTTTTTAAATAAATTTACGGTGACCACGTTTCAAAATATTTCCTTGAAAAAGATTTATTTTTTTATATATGGGGATTTACAAATGTATTTAGTTAAAAGGCCACTAGACTGATCAATTTTAGGTATATTAAGGCATTAACACTATCACATACAACTAACTTGGGATTTCTTTCTAAATCGCTTATCACAGTATAAAATCATAAAAGTTTCTAAATAATTTACTTTCATTCGCATTATACAGAAAACGTGTTTATATTCTGCACAGGTTTAATATTTTTGTTTTTTTTATTATTCTAAAGAACATAAAATTTTGGAAAATTCTATTATCGATTTTATAATCTCAAAAAAGTGAAGTAATAAAACTAAAATAAGAAACCCCAGAATAATAATGTTATCTTGACCATAAAAAATTCAAAGGTTTTATTCATTTAAAAATCAATAAAAGCAAAATAAAAATTTAAGAATTTTAATAACCTCAGTTATGGAATTTGAAATTCGCTGGAATCGCAATCGAAATAAATAAAATACTTTCTTATTTTTTACAATCAATAAGTTTCACTATCAAAAAATTGTGCTTTTGTATGAAAAATTAAGAGGCCCATAGATCGGAAAATATGGTAGAGCAGCAGCTATTTTACGATTTGTTTTTTTATTTTCAATTCTCTATCGCCGCATATACTTTTTTGTTTTTTTGATTGGAGTTACTTCATTGTTTCAAATGATAAGGAAAAATTTGAGGCTGCCTCGAAGGACAATGACTGATTTTTGAAAGCTATGTCTGATCGATTGGCGTCTTTAAATTTTCTTTATCTTATCTAGTGCCATGGCAAAGGTGATTTCAGGCGAACAGGGACGGACATCGCTTAATCGACTTTGCTATGCATAAGGACTTAGAACAGATTTACTTGATGGGGTCGGAAATAGCATGACAAATATAGATTCTGTCGTAAAGGGTATAATTAAAAAGAAACGTTTTGCTCTCCTCTTAATATAAAAACTAAACCTACAGGAAAACATGGCTGCCAACTTTTACATGGCAATTAAATATCAGCAACATTTTTAAAGATCTGGTGGTAACGACTTAGATTCTAATGCAATGGATTGTTAGTTGTATAATCAACCAGCGGATAAGCGAAAGTTATGCGGGTTTCCCATAAGAAAGAATTTAAACAAGAAGTAATAAAGAAAAATAGTTGATAAGCAAAAAATATTCTTATTCAATACAAATACTGGTCTCTTTTGGTTTATTGATATTCTCATGTTCATGGGTATTTTTCAAAAATATTGTTGGATTATAGTTTTGTTTAAGAATTTCTTATCAGTCTATTGATTTTCTTTTTTACTTGTAAGATTTATTAAAAGTATTAGAAAACCCCTAAATGTCATTAATCGTTATCAAATTGTAAATTATTAAATAAAAGTGAAATACCACAAATATGTCAATTTTTGTATTCTTGATTGTTTTTAGAAATGGTTTTTTAAAAATCTTCTTTTTAAGTGGCCATAAGGGATATTAATAAAATTATAAAATAGTGCTGGCAAGTCGTTAACTAATGATTATCAAATACTGAGTATTTGTAAAATAATATTTGATAATTTTAAAGTTCCATTTTTCATATTAACTGCTTGGAAAATTAAATGGATAAGTGCAGCTCTACTGAAAGTAAAGACTGTTTATTTTCGAGCCCAATAGAATTTTAAATTGTAAAAATGACAAAAAAACAAAATTATCAAAACAGGCTTTTTATTCAAAAGATAAATATACGACATTAATCTTAGAAAATGATTTTAGCCACCGCGGCTGGTCTTGACAAAGCGTATTCTTAACGTTTAATGTATTTCACGAATAACACGAACTATGTTGGCTCACGAGGCGTTAATTGCTGCTGCGTTAGTAGTGCAACCCCCATAGGAAACAAATTTATAGATCCATTTGACAACTTAACTTATTGCCAAGTTTCGATTTCAATAAATCCGTGGTTGCGGTTATTATATAGCATTAAGTATCATCCTCTAGCAAACTGTATTAAGGCTGAATTAATTTCTCTCAGATTTTCAAAGAAAAATTCATTAAACATGGTACGGTAATAATTTCCATTGACCTTAATTTGAGGTCTGTCTTTATTTTAAAAGAAATAAGGTCAAATGATGACACCAACGTATATAACACATGAAAATATTCATTTTAGGTCTGTTGTGGATTGTTTTCGTGATAATATATAGGAGCATACCGGTCATAAGTGAGAAAATTTTGACGGAGTGTGACGGAGTATGTAAGCTCCATCTAATAAAAAAACACCAATAACAGCTCACAATCTTTTGCCAAAATTCAATTCACAAAGAACAACAAAAGAATTTAAATTAGCTTAAAATAAATAAATAATTTTTCAAAAATATATAACTAATTTAGAGCATAAAAGCGAACCGGGTTATTAAAAGTAATCGATTTGACAAGCATTAAAATATGAATTTTGAAAACCTGATAATACACGCGTATTCAAAATTAATTTCAAAGGTTAAGTTAAGTTTACAACCTTTAAAAGCTTTAGATAACACTAAATATATCAGAAGCTTTTTATCTCAATTTTCGTTCAATCAATTTATCTTGTAACAGGCAACAGTGCTGATACTTTAAACATTAAGGAATATTTTCGGTTACCACTGCACCACTGCACACGATGCTTTTAACGTTTATTTTTTAATTTCTTTAAAAATATATATTTAACATTCACTCGGTAATTTTTAAGAACTCTTTTTTATTCGCAGAGTTCAAGTTTTATTGTGTAATCGGGTATTATTCTTTAGTTGCTCAATTGTGATAAGAAAGAAAAATAATAATTTGTATAAAAATTAAATTATTTCTATAATAGTTTTATTTATAAAGAAAAATATTAAAAATAATTTTAAGAAGTATGTCAGTATTTTATATTATAAAACCATGTTGCCACCATAGACTTTCTGTGTGGTTTCCGTTAAAAAAATACGGCAAAAGAGTGTAAAATAAAAAAAAGACATCAAACCCGAACGTATAGAGAAATACAGAGAAAAGACACAAAAAAATCGTCAATTTTTTACCCTGCTTAATTCTCTACCCCGATCGCCTAGGAATCAAAAAGATCCGACTTTAAGACAAACAAAGCGTGGGTTGTTATAAAGGGTCATCCAAAAAACGCACCTACATGTTTCTTTAGAATAAAACACAAACTATTTGCAATTTTTTCAAGCTGTTTTTTTTATTAAAAGTATGATCCATTACAATTATAAGTGGAATAGAATATCAATTAAATGTCTACCATGACTGCGTCTGCAGACATCAATCCGAATATCGAAATTTTCAATGACTTTCCGACATGTTGCTGGTGTTATTTTACGAATTGCAACTTGAATGTTGTTCTTTAGATCATTAATTGTTTGTGGCTTGTTAGCATACACTCGACTTTTCAAAAAAACTCATAAAAAAAAATCTAATGGTGTTAGATCACATGACCTTGAAGGCCAATTAAAATCTGCATTTCGTGAAATTACACGTTGAGGAAATTTTGATCCCAAAAGCGTAATGTTTTCTCGAGTTGTGTGACATGTAGCAGCAACGTATTGCTGGAAATAGACGTCAGACACATCAATATGATTCAACTGTGTCCATAAAAAGTCTCGCAACATTGATTGGTATCGCTCAGCATTCACAGTAACAGCATATCCAGCATCATCTTCGAAGAAAAATGGCCCAATGATTCCATTTGCCGAAAATGCACACCAAACAGTAACTTTTTGTGGGTTTAGAGATTTTTCATGAATAACACGAGGATTTTCATCACCCCAGATACGACAATTTTGCTTATTGACGAATCCATCCATTCTGAAATTAGCTTCGTCACTAAACAAAATTTTGCTTGAAAACAATGGATCTGTTGTTCGTTGTTCAATAATCCAACTGCAATGTGTACCTGTCCATGGTTAAAACTGTATACCACCTTCTAATAAAACAAAATGGCTTATGTCATTTAAAAAGATGTCACGTGTAAAAATTATATAGTGCTGACATCTAGGCGTCTTATTTGGATGACCCTTTATAAACAGGTTCTGTGACTAAAAGTCCAGTTTAATTGAGACAGTACATTATTTTAGACCCTGGTACTCTAATTTTGATAACGATATTCAAAATTTTGTTTTAAACATTCAATTTTTTAAAGCTGCTTTTCTCACATATGTTCAATTTTATTCATGACCCTCAATTTATTTAGCAAACAAACCAATAAAAACAAAAATTACAAAAAAACTGGAATCGTAATCATTATATTTTTTATATTATTATTCGATTTGGAATTTTTATAAAATGCGAGAGAAGTAAAAATTTTTTAATCTGTTAAACTAATGGAACTAAGCTTCTCGAAAAAATAAGAACAAAATTATGCAAAGGCAAAGTAAAAATATGGAAGAAAACTAAAGTCAAACCTTATATAAAGTGGATGAAAATATTTACATTTATCAGAAACAACATAATTTTTCATAAGTTTTACTTGAATCGTACTAAAATCCCGATCAGTGTTATTAAACAATTATTAAAATATTTTTTACAAAAACAATTTTTATTCAGTTTATTTTTCATATGGTTTGTTCGCGTTTAATGCGGCTTTAGAAAGATTTATAAAAAAAAAAAATCTAAAATAAGATTGTAAAGCATTCAAATCTTTTTACGATCCTAAGATCTAAACGCAGATTTTGAAGGAAGTAACCTGAGTTGAAGACTTTCTAAGCGTACTCTCCTCATATTAAAAAAAATTTTAGTAGAGATATCAGATTAATTGCAGTTGATTTATGTTAATTTCATTAACATTTTATTTTTAATGCTTTTCTGTGAATGAATTATAAACAGTTTAACTTTTTTAAAAGTTTTTCGTGAAATTTAAAATCACTGCATAAATAAGAGTTTCTTTTAAAATTATTAAAGTTAAACCGAAATAATTATTTAATAATTCAGTGTACAAATATTTTAGAGTAGCACTGTTTATAAGCTTTCTATGTGATTAACTAACATAAAGCTTTACAAGAGCTTTTATTGCATTAACTTAATTTAGAGCTTTAGCTTGAAAAGTGAATAGTGAATATAGAAACCATTTTACGAAAAAAGCTTTAAAGTTTTTAATTAAGCTACTGAAGTTAACAAAGCAACGTGAAAAAATATTTTACCAATATGGAAGGCTTTTAGATATTTATGAGTATTGTTTTAATATGATAAATTATTTAAATGAAATACATTTAATATGTTGGCATTTATTTGATTTATTTGAAAATAAAAAGGCTTTTACGAGCTTACGCTCAAAAGTTTTGGCTTTTTATTAAATTTTTGCTAAAGTTGATAAATTGATTTTAACATAAAATATTTTCCATAAGATTTTTTGCATGTAAACTATTTTATAAATAAATAAATTGAATTAAATTAAATTATTTTTAGTAGAAAAAGTTCATTTAAATTAAAATTTTATAAAGAAAAGTTTTAAATAAATCACCAAAAAATAACAATTCAATAAAATCTGACACCTAATTTTATTCAGTTAAATTTTTAAATTGCTGTATATTTAGATTTACCATAAAATTAAATGATCTTTAACTAAATTAAAAAAAAAAAACTAAGTGTAAAGAAGTAGCACTTCAATTTTCTGTGCACCTAAAGTTTATAATGACTCTTTAACCGCAAAAAACCACATGCAATTTTTATTACAATTTGTCTATAAGATTAATAATCCTGTAATCTTTAACTATAAATGAAACTTGGCAATAAACGATTTAAACCACCAACGCATTGAAAACATGATTTTTCTAAACCGTAATAAATTAAAATCATAAAACATGGTAAATAGAAGCAGTAAAAAAGGGAACACCAGCTACTTGTGACTTTTGTACAGATCATTAATATTCATTTAGAATAAATAAAATCCTGTAATAAAAGATTTATAGGTTACATTTAATATAAGTTTATAATAAAAGCTTTTTTTAAAGCATTTGTTTAATTAATTAAGAAATTTTTAACCGATAGAACTAAGGAAATATTTAAGAGAATTAAATAAGACAAGTAAGAGTGTTATATTCGGCTATTCCGAATATTATATACCCTTCACCATATGTGTAAATGTCAATATGTAACTTTAATCAAAAATCAAATATTGGGATAACAAAAATTTTAAAATTAAAAAAAAAAAACTTAGTGCCATTTATAATCATGGCCTCTCTCTCTCTCTCATTCATAATCATAAGAGTATATTTTAACAAAAGTACGATCTACACTAATGATATAATTAAAAAAGTCGTTATACGAGGGCTGCTCTATATATTTTTGGCCTAATAGTGAAAATGCGAATATTTATAATCAAAAATGATTTTATTGTTTTTCAAAGTATTCTCCAGCATGACTTATACACTTTTGCATGCGCTCAAACCAGTTGTCGAAGCACTTTTTCCACTGCGATTGAGACACTTCTAAAACATGATTTTTGAACACTTCAACAGCTTCTTCTAGCGACGAAAATCGTTGACCACGCATTTTTTTCTTGATGTGCAGAAACAAGAAGAAGTCATTAGGTGCCAAGTCAGGGCTGTAAGGCGGATGACCCATTAATTCGACGTTTTGGCCGGTCAAAAACGCTCTGGTTTGAGCCGATGTGTGAGAGCTCGCATTGTCATGGTGAACAATGATTCGTCTTCTCTTGTTGGTTTTTCGAAGTTCTCCGATGACTTCAGGCAAACAAATTGTAGTGTACCACTTAAAAGTGACCGTCCTACGTTGCTCAAGAGGAACAGTCGCCACATGACCAGTTTTGCCGAAGA
The DNA here is from genome assembly GCA_937654795.1 of Cistogaster globosa. Classification (NCBI taxonomy): domain Eukaryota; kingdom Metazoa; phylum Arthropoda; class Insecta; order Diptera; family Tachinidae; genus Cistogaster; species Cistogaster globosa. The sequence goes on from OW569404.1 coordinate 9,067,296, forward strand.
AACAGGCGACCATTTGCTTCGAAGTGTTTTTTCCACGAACAACTTTCGTTGGATTTTGCTCGTCTTTGAAGACCCACACGGTCGATTATTGTTTCGTTTCGGGCTCATACGCATAGATCCATGATTCGTCACCTGTGATAATCTTATAAACGTCTTTTGCAGCACCGCAATCGTATTTTTGCAACATTTCTTTGCACCAATCGACACGAGCCTTTTTTTGAGCGACTTTCAAATTGTGCGGGATCCAACGAGCACAAACCTTTTTTACGGCCAGGTGTTCATGCAGTATCAAATGTATGCTGGTGGAAGAAATGTCCAAGGATGTCTCTATCTCTCGGTATGTCGCATGTCGATCTTGCATTATGAGTTCACGCACGGCATCAATGTTCTTTGGCACTACAACCGTTTTTGGACGACCTTCACGGAATTCGTCTTTGAGCAAGCTTCGGCCACGATTAAATTCATTATACCAATTTTTCACAGTGCTATAGGATGGTGCTTCATCGCCATACAAAGATTTAAGTTCATCAATGCACTCTTGTCGTGATAATCTACGTCGAAAGTTGTGAAAAATGATTGCACGAAAATGTTCACGAGTTAATTCCATTTTTTTCTATATTAATTTTTTCAAGTCACTGTAAACAACACAAATAATGGTCGTACGTCAAAACGTTTTGAGTACGATTATGCTTAAAGATAACAAACTTTTCAATGGAAATGTCAGATTGCACTTGGCAGCACTCAGTGTTGCCAGGCCAGAAATATATATAGCAGCCCTCGTATAATCATTTTCCAGTCAAGTTTTAGTCTAAGTTTAGCCATAGTTTTGTCACCAACATGACATAATCTTCACATATTCCATTTGCAGTATAGGTGTTAATACGCTTATTGATCAGACATAGTCCTCGTCCTTCCTGGCTATAAAATTTTCATATTTTTTTCATTTTTCGTCGATATACCAGCAGGTGGTTGTATTTAATACTTACTCACCTCTTACTAGTTATTCACCAGAATTATACTAGAATCTAATAAAGGGTGTATTTTAGCAATTATCTTTTTGGCAACACTGGTTTAACAGCTGACGCACGTTTCGTGTTTTGTTTCACTGTCAAACATTTTCAGTTTGGTCTATAATTTAACCATGAATCGTCTTAAAAACGAGCAACGCATGCAAATTATTGAATTTTATTATCAAAATGCATGCTTTGTTAAGAAAGTTCATCGCGCGCTTCTTCCATTTTATGGTCAGTTTAATCGACCCACTAAAGCGGCTATCGGGCTATTGTGACTAAATTTCGCACCAAATTTACATTGTTGGACATAAAATCACCAACCTGCTTACGTAGAGTGCGAACTGAAGAAAATATCGCAGCTGTATCGGCCAGTGATAATGATGACCATGAATTATCGATTCGTTGCCGTTCGCAGCAATTGGGCCTCTGTTACTTAACAACTTGGAGAATTTCGCGGAAGGATTTAGGTGTGATGCCTTTCAAAATACAGCTGGTGCAAGAATTGAAGCCTAACAACCTACCGCAACGTAAAATTTTTGGTGAACAGACTCTTGGAAAGTTGGCCGAAGATCCACTTTTTTTACCGAAAAATTGTGTTTGGCGACGAAGCTCATTTTTGGCTCAATGGGTATTTATATAAGCAAAATTGTCGATTTTGGAGTGAATATCAGCCAGAAACATTGCAAGAGCTTCCAATGCATCCAGAAAAAGTCACAGTTTGGTGCGGCTTATGGGCTGGTGGCATCATTGGACCGTACTTCTTCAAAGATGTTGCGAATCGTAACGTAACTGTGAATGGTGAGCGCTACCGTGAGATGATATCCATTTTTTTTCTCCCAAAATGCAATAATGGACTTATTGAGAGGCAAGTTCGGTGAACATTTTATTTCACGTTCGAAACCGGTCAATTGGCTGCCTGGATCATGCGATTTAACGTCTTCAGACTATTTTTTGTAGGGCTGTGTTAAAGCTCATGTCTATGCAGACATGCCCGCTTCAATTGACGCATTGGAAGACAATATTGAAGCATTTATTTGTGAGATACCGGCCAAAATGTTGGAAAGAGTATGCCAAAATTATACTAAGCGGATGGATCATTTGAGGCGCAGTTAAGGTCAACATTTGCATGAAATAATCTTCAAACCTTAAATTATATGGACCGTACTATCGATTCAAATAAAGATTTCATGCATTTTTCTGAATTTTATGCTTTTTTTTTAAACCTTCCTATAGCTTTTAAAAAATCACTCTTTATAGCAATCTTTTCATATACTTAGCTTTATGTATATGTGATATATAGAGAGAGTTATATTTTATTCCGCTTAGTCGAATATAATATTTTATAATCTGGTCATACTCATAGTTTTTTATTAGTCTCGGCGCAATGCAGACATAGTAATGTCATATGTAAGCCTTGACCTAGTAATTGTAAGTAGTTATTTTACATAAAACTCGGTAACAGTTTTATCATAGCCTTGCCCTCATCAGCCAGCCAATAAATAAAATAAATAAAATAAGATTCCTGTCTTTAAGAAGAACTATCGTTGCTTATAAAACTATAAAGTATAATTTAATTAAAGTCACATTGTAGTTGTAGTCATATTTAATTTATAATCCAGTTACAGTCTAGTCATAGTCTCATTTTGATTACTTTTTTTGAAGTTGTAGCCACAGTTTTGCCTATTAATAAAAAAAACTAAATTAAAGCAATTTTGAAATAATTATTTTCTTAGTGGAAAATTCCTTAATCGATAAGTACCTGTACCTAGAGGATGACTTCTGTTTATGAACTACATTGTCCCAGAACTTTAAAAGGTGCTTACGGAACGAACAATAGAGGGAAACCATTCTAAAGCTGAAGATGATAAGAAAGTATACTACAAGTCGTTCATTCCTCCCAAAAGGTCAGTATGTTACTTGATAATTTCTCCTGAAATATGGCACTGGAGATTAGTTCGCCCCTCCGTAATATTGGAACTGTAGAAAAGTAATGCTCATTCGAGACTTACGTTAATGTGGCTTTTACTTTCTTTAAAGATTGTCAAGTTCTATCGGGTGTTTTTTTTCTCGGACCAATTGAACTTACGGAAGAGTCAACAACAATAGTTCTGCACACTCTGGAAAGTCATCATGAAGAGATTACTGATTATATAGCGCTATTAGATTATGCACATATACTTTGAATACCATTCATCGAATCGGACAACTTATAGAGCCAAATTCTTTGTAGAAATAATGCTAATTTTTTGCTTCATTGACGCATTTGGAGTAAAAACAATACACAACAGAACCCAAAGGTTTAAATAAATACAGAAACTTGAACCAGCTGGTGCAGTATATATGCTAATGTCATCGTTGGTCATTATCTCTTAAAAAGATGCAAGATTGGCTTCCAAGGTTATGCATTTTGCCATCCCTCGATTATTTCCAGTAGAACCAGATGACATCACTGGTTTATGTTGATAAACCATCAACAATTGTTGCCTTAAAGGCGAACATATTTTAAAGAAGTGGGTTAAAATTGAACGTCCAGAATTCTTTTCATCAAGAATAGAAGGGGTGGCCATATTCCTAAAATCGTTTTCAAAGTTTTATGTCATGTATTGGTTGTTCGAACTGCCAAATATGTTTATTATGTTATTCGTATCGCCATTTAAAGTATAGTTCACATTTCCTGTGTATTTTATTAGGTGACAATGAAAGCATCACTCTTCCAAATGTTTTTGTCCTACTTCGATATAATGCTCTTAAACTCTTCTATTTTCTAGGGTAAGAAGAAATAAAACCACTATGCCACTATCCGAGAAACATTAAAAATATCTCATATTAGTATGCACAACTCCTAACTTACGCCCTTCCCATTTAATTTAGTCATGATTTTTTTTATAACAGGCCTGCAGCTGTTGCTATAAATAGCGAATCCTAAGAAGATAAACTTTAACTAAAGTTGAAACCTTTTCTTCTACGATAACCTCCAAGAATATTTTAAATTTACTTTCGATTTTATGCTGGTTTTGACTCACATATTTTACGACTGTTTTAACATTTCTTTTTCAATACAATAATCATTTTGCTTTTGTCTTTTAATAGAATTTTATATCCTTTGTTTTCAATTTAGTTTTACTTTATTTAATTTTCTTTTCTCATGAAATTCACATTATTTTTCATAGTTTTTCATTTTATACGTTAACTTTTTTTTGGAAATTTTACATTTTTATTGTCTACATTTGTTGGTTTATGTAGCTGTTATTGTTCTTTATGTTTTACTATGGTGGATTTCATTTTAATGTCAAACAGATTGATAACAAATATAAATTTAACAATGACAAATACAACAAAATGAAAATCCAATATCAATATGCAACTCAACTACATAACCACTATTATATTTCAGTCTGTTTTACATGATATTAAAATGAGTCAGTTTTGTGTTTGTGTAGATGTGTAATAAGTTCAACGGAAATTATTTTAAAATGTGGGTAGAAAATTTGAAAAATATATACATGAAGCTTAATTCTTTTATCAGCTTAAGGAGGAATGAGAATTCCATTGGAAGATTTTCCTTTTAATATTCCTCTTTTTTGTGTTTTATTAAATAAAAACAACCTGATTTAAACCGTGTATGACCCGGTGAAATTTGAACTCACGTGTCGTGTTTACCAAGCAGATCTCTGAACCAACTTCGCAATGACATCGAATGCATTGTAATATACTTATATCCCTCATTGAGGCTTCGGAGAGGTTTAAAATTTAGGAACTTTTTTCTACTATGAGGCCGCCTAAACGACCTAAAAAGTTTGCTTTTCTTTCTAATCAAGGCTCTGGTGAGCAGGAGTAAACCTGCAATCTGATCTTTTCTACTCTGGCGTCTTACTTATCTCCCAAAATACGGCTTCACAAAAATTGTTTTCCTATACTATCAAACATCATTGATTGTGGTGCAGTGACAAAGAATCATCATCGATCGTTATGCAATTTTTAATTGCATTTTTTTAAAAGATAAAGGTCAATGATGCCACTGGTGTATAAACTGCACCAAACGGTGCACGTTTCTGCATATAATAGAGTCTGTGGGGCCTGTTGTGTGTTGCTTTTTACAAATCCGTGAAGCCAAAAATTAGCAACGTTTCTGAACACAATTTTGCCTCTAAAAGTTGCCCGACTTAAAGAATGGTCTTCAAAGTGAATGTGGATAATTTGGTAGTATTATAAAATCATCAAACACTACATGATGACTTACCACAGTGTAGGGTATTCCTTGGGATTCGAGTTTAATATTTTCTTTCTGTTCACCAATCTGCCTTGTTTGTGACATTTAAGATTAAGTATCATGTGATTGTAATCTCAACTGCTCATATACCAATCCACTACGCTATTTGTATTCAAAATTCTATTAAGAACTTAAAATATAAACCCTTTGTTGCCAAAGGGTATATTAAAAATGAAGGCTAATAAACTGGTTGCTTATATGACTAGAAGGGTCAACGAAATTCCTAGATTTTAAAAGGTTTTCTTAAACTGCTTTACGGTCGATTCAAAAGTACCGAAAAAGCTTCCACTTTGAGGACAGCATTTCAGAGGTTATGTTGAAGCTACTCGAATGCGCGTAGGAGAAGGCGAAAAGCCTAATCGAAGCATCTCTCTCTTAGATATTGCCGCTTTCTTGTAAGCCTACGAAGGCCTATAAGGATATCCAATCCCGATGCTAGCTGAGGTTCTAAACTGGAAAGTAGTCAAAAATTAGAGTTGGTATAAGGACTATTGTAGTGCTAGATTTCGTTGGAAGCCATATTACGGAAGGATGTTAAAGCTACAATAGAGTTTAGATACTCTTATGTTCCACAACAAGCGATAAGAGCATGTTACTCTCAATTGTTATTGAGACCACTTTTCATGAGAGCTTATCAAGGCAGCTATAGACTTTTTAGGAGGAATGAGCAACTTGTAGTAAACTTTCTTCTCCTTTCTAAATTTAAAACATGTCCCTCTACTCTTGGTTCTGTAAGCATCTTTTGAAGTTCTGGCACAGTATAGTTTGTAAAGAGAAGTCATCCCTTAGGTTCAGGTACTCTTCCAAAAACGTGTGTATTGGTAAGAGGATATTCCACTAAGAAAATATTTATTTTAAGGTGGCTTTAATTTACTTTTTTGCATAATGAAAAATAAGTTTACCCCGAAATAAACAGTTGGAGTAGCAGCTGTAGTTATTACATCTGGTACATTTCTTGCATCCTGCAATTAAAAAGATAAAACTAAGCTTGAAATAAATAATTATATTCATGAACAGCTTTACCTTCCATTCACCTTTTTTATCTCTTTAAGAACTTTCTGATTCTTAGCTGTCCTTTGAAAGAATCTCTCCTACGAACTTTGCGTAATTTTAATTTCCCTTGACTTAAATAAATTTTACCCTGAGAATTCAACTTATTGCATGAACTTTCATGTGACATATCACAGTGGTAACTGCATAATAAACTGCCAAAGAAAAAAAGCGACATGAGTTTACCTACACCCACACATACTAACTTGCATATTTACATTTATTCATACATTTAAAACTGTCACATGACGTTTTGTTTACAACTCTTTCATTTCTCATACCGTTGCTTTCTGCGTTAATCCTTTTATCGCACTCCTTGCTGTAATATTATTTCCATTTCATTTTCATTTGTTACTGTCATAAATGTTAAAGCTAATGCAATTGTTCTTTTACTATTTTACTTTCATAAGGATCAAATATCAACTATTATAGACATGTGTACAAGACAAAAAAAAAAAAAAAAAAAAAAACAAAGAAATCTCAACAGTAAAAATTTAAAAAATTTGCATTTTATTAAGATTTTTGTTTTCATTTTCATTTGTATAAGCGAATAGTATTTATGTGGATTTTACATTTAATCTAGATAAGAAGATTGTGTAAGTTTAATTTTCTGTCATGGTTAATAATGTTAAGGAATTAAAAGGATATTGAAGTTGTTTACAACAAAAGAAAAGTTATTATTTAAGTTAATAAATTGATTTACGAAAAGAAAGAATCTAAGATTTTTTTTAACATTTAAAAACAGCGTTGCCACCTTATTATACCAATGCCAAAAGAGCCATATTTTGATGATGCACGTAAGCGGGCACACAAACTTAGTAGATTCTAAGAACTTGCCTGTCTTAGTTTATAATGTAAACTTTAATACGTTAATATTACAATTTGTATGGGACATCCTTTAATTTACAACTCTATTATTTTATACTTTTTTCATGTAGCACAACTTACGTAAAGGTTACGGTAAAACGAAGTGTCATGCAGGGGCCACCATTTGACACTTCTGATTAACATACTCTCGCAACTGATCATCTATAAATTAACGACTTAACAACGCTATCATATAGTCCGAACATAATCGTCCATCTAAACAAGCTATCCGCTGAACATTGATGTATAAGAAGAGAAACCAATTCTCAACAGTCTTAAGACTCCATTACATTCGGAAATATAAGCCGTCTAATGAGAATTAAGTGTTAGGCAAATTTTAGGCCCTATTTGTTTCAAAACAAATTCGGAGCTCGCTTTACAGTCAGTGGAGATTGTCACCGCATTACGATGAATGATTGTTTTCGTTATAAAAAGGAATAAAATATACCCGGGCTAGATGCGTTTTCAACAGAGTGGCGCTTCATGTCCAACGCGACCGCAATCTTCGATAAAAGTTGGCAATACTTTTTTGAAGAAATGCCCTCTAAGGTCGTGCGATTTGACGTCTCTTGATTATTTACTTTGGGTTAGGAGGACAACGTTGATATTGTTATTTATGACACACGGCAAGAAATGCCAAAATTAGCGCCTACGATTCTCTTTGTTAAGCGCAGCCTAGGTGGCCATTTACTCGAAATCTTTTTCAAATGTTATAGCCAGGACCTAGTTTATCAAATTAAAAAAAAATTCATTGAAATTAATTTTCGTGTTATTTTTTTCATTTTAGAAATCTCGAGACTCTGCCTGTACAGGAAAACTCCTTTATTTTTAAGTTCTATTATAATTAATATTCTAGCAATTATAGTACAATAAACAGAAAAATAGTACTAATAGTAAGTTTCTCTATAGGGTCCTTCTTCATTTAACATATTCGAATTTGGTTTCTGCAATTTCGGGCTGGATTGGTTTTCTCTCTCACTTACAAACTAAAGAGTTGCGCAACACTGTTTTATCGTTACGAAATGTGCTCTTATAAAATCAGGGAACTTGTTCCTGAAAACCGTAATTTCATACACGCAACGCGCTCTGCATCAAGAGCGTATTCCTTTGCGGTCGATTGGCCAGTACGTAATACAGAGAAAATCGTTTTTTAGCCGAACAGTTCGTATGTGGAATAAACTCCCTGCAGAGGTCTTACCTGCCACTTTCAATGTGCAAAGATTCAAATCAAATGTCCACAAGCACTACTCGCTCTATCCCCCTTTCCACAACCTGATTTCCTAGTTCTGGCACAATGTATTGCATAAGTAGGGGTCATCCCCTGAGTGCTAGTCCTATTTAAAAAAATAGTGAACGAGATATGTGAAAATTTTTTATTAAAAAAATTACTTTCATCGTAAACGATTCTTTTCTCTCCAGTTTTTTTGCCTTTTCCTTCTTTTCATAAAAAAAATGTTTCAGAAAGTAAGACGTATTCTTTTTGATAGGATGCAAAGGTTTACCAAAGTGTTTTGCTGATGTTGAACTAAAAACTCAAAATGCAATAAATGTAATATGCTAAAGCCCTTATTTAACAGCATAACTCCTGGTATCTGTTTTAAACGAAGAATTCGGTTGAGAAATCCAAACCCTATTAAGAAAAGAGTGAATTAAGCCCATGTGGTTTACTATCGTCCTTCTCTGGTAAAATTTTTCACTTTCACTTTCCCTTTCAATTTATATTTAACTATTAAGGCACTAATACAGGGGTTCTCATTTAATTCCTGCTCACGGCCCCCTAATAAGCTAATTGTTTTTCGCAGACCCCTCTGAAGCCCAAGTTCAAAAAAAAAAGTTTATTATTTTTAAAAACCCTGTTTTTTCGGTTCTTCATGCAGACCCCTTGGATGGTTGCTACGGACCCCCATTTGAGAACCGTTGTATTAAAATTATTTATTTTTATTATTGTTTTTTAATGTGCTCTGATGGTGTACTTTATTGAAAAGAGATTGTAAATTTTCATTTAAAGGAAAATAAATATATCAGGTAAATAAAGATTTTCTTTTTTGCTCACGGTAGTGGTGAATGATCGTTTAGCGTTACCAATCGTTGAAAGGTTTTGATCAGCACTTAGTTAAAGTGCTGCCAGCTCAAGCAAATTAATTGGATTGTTAGTTTAAATGCGTAATTTTCTTAATGACATCTTAATTAGTTTTCACTTCCTTCTTAAGTTTTAAGAAACAGCAGAAGTTTTAAATTAAACTCAAAACTTAAATTATGACATTTATAATTCTAAGGTCTCATTTTATTCTTATAACACACGAATGTAAAAATTCAAAAAAAAAAATAGTGCTTTCATAAAAAAAGAATATAAAACAATAGAAATCGTGACGACCAAAATAAAAATAGTTTATATTTCCTTCCTTAACAATTAAAATGTTTACAATAACTTCTACTTTTTGACTCTTTGAATGTTATCCTTTATATTTATCCTTGTGTTATCGTGTTGCATTACATACTTATAAATTCTATTTGTCAATGTATTACTTGATTTTTTTTCTTTTGTTTTTCTTAATGGTCGTTTTTGTTTTTATATTGTTAACGCAATTTTGCACTTAGAACATTTAACTAGTTTGAACATAAAAGGTTATTTACACTATTTTTTTTTTTTTTTTGCAACGTGTTCCTATTTCTTATTATTTGTATAGTTTTTATACTAAAAACTCTGTCATTATTTTGCAGTTTTGTGTACCCTACTGAAAAATATATGGGCATTTTAGTTTAATAGATCGTTAAGTTTTTTAGGGGATAAACTAATAAGATAAAAAATAAAAATTGTTATATTTAAAAACTTATTTTAAATGCTCAAGGTATTTGTTTAACATTTCCTATTTGATGACTAAAACATATTTTTTTTTTTGGAAAGTAGAGTATCAGCTAAGTCGATTATTACTGCACTACCTACCTAACATTCCATGTTCCACTTATTAAACTAAAAATACAAAAAAAAAAACTTCTATTTGTTGGCTCATTATTGTTGATGATGACGACAATTGCTTGAATTTTGCTGGCAACAATAGGTGCACATTCTAAAAGTGTTTAAAAAGTCTTTATGGCTGATGTTATACTGTTAGGGAAATTATTTCGTACTAAGCACTATAATTAAGAGACATTATAAATATGCAAAATTATAAAGATTAAGAATAATGACGCTAGTTTTTTCACTCTCTACAGGTGCTGCCAAGATAAGTTATTGAACGCTTAAAAAGGGTATTAATTTTTTACAAAGGTATTTTTATTTTCTTTTTTGCAATAAGTTCGCTTAAAAAACTACTTTTTTAGAATTTTTAATTATTTGGCCACTAGTTGAGTTTTTAAGAAGTCTTAGGAAATTCCTCGTTTTAACGACATAATTTTTTACACAAAACAGTTCTTTTAGAAAAAAAAAAATCAATATTTATTTAATGCAATGTTATGTACTTTTTTAAACAAAAATATTTTTTTCAATAAAAAAAATCGATTTTCAGTTATAAGAAGTTTTTTCTGCAAAAAGAATTTTTTTTGTACAAAAAGGTATTTTTTCACAAAAGATACTTTTTTTTCACAAAAAAGTACTTTTACATAAAAAGATTTTTTTGCTCAAAAAGATGCTTCACCTCAAAAAGTTTCTTCTTCCAGAAAAAATTTTTTTATACAAAAAAATTTTATTATACAGAAGGATACCTTTTCCACCAAACAATTTTTTTACAGATAGGTACTTGTGCAAAAGATACTTTTTTTTAAATTGGTACTTAAAAAAAAAAAATAAATAAATAAATAAAAAACATAAATAAAATACATAAATAAAGTAAATAAATATATTTTCACAAAAAATAATTTACTAAAAAAATATATTTGTTGCTAAAAATATATTTTTTCTAGCAAAAAGTAAAAACTAACTTTTTCCTATATGAAACTATTTTCCAGCTTAATGTCACTTTATCCAGAAATAATCCTCTTTTTTACACAAAAAAGAATTTTTTTTTTAAATATCCTTTTAACAACAGAAAAAAAAAATTATTTGCCCACAAAAAGACGGGTTTTCCAGCAGAAAACAAATTTCGCATTAAATAAAAAGTCTTTATTCGAAAGAAAGAGTGTGTTTTCACAGCAAATCTGATAAAAACAATTTTCCCGCGAAAAATTCATCAGTTTCCACAAAAAATTTAACAGTTTTTACAGAAAAAAATAACTAAAAGCATTTTTTCTAACAAAGTGTACTATTTCAGATAAAATTTTTTTTTTTTTTTACAGAACAAATATATCTTTTTTACAGGGTACTAAAATACAGAAAGAAATTTTTTATTGAGTTGATATGCAAAGCGAGAATGAAATTAAAAAAAAAAAACAATTATTATTTCATTACTGCTCTTTGTCATTCAAAAAGTATATGGTGTGGATTTGGCCGCACAAAATGTTCAAAAATTCATAATTTTGCTTGAAACGTTTACGAAACGTTTTGCTTGTTTTCATGCTCTGCTTTTTTTTTAAACAAAATATACTTGTTTTTAAAAAAGTCATTTTAAACAAAAGCAAACCACTTTGTTAACACAAGTATCTTTTTGCAATATTTCTTAAGCAGTTCCCAATTTTGCCTAAAACGAAATTTCACATAAATATAATAATTTTTTATTTTACTTTTTGCTTCAATTTTATGGGCCCCAGGCAACTTAATTTAAATCTAAAAATCTGCAAACGTTTAATATAAAAATGAAATTCCATTTATAAAAAAATATGATTAATGATTAAAAAGTAGATCTTCATTGTTTGTCTCTCACATCTTTCTTAATAATTCTTTATAATATTAAAAAAATATTTTTTTTTTAAATTCAAAAGGTTACTTTTGATACGTTTTAAAATTTTTTCTTTGTTTTCTGAAATTATTAATAAAAAAAAGAAATTTTTATTAATCGAATAAAAATGAAGTAACTTCAGCTTTGCTCTGAATAGCTAAAACTGATATAATGTGTGTTATAAAAATAGAGTCATGCCTCATTCTAAGCAAACTTTCAATGACATTTCAGCCTTTGTTTGTTTTATGAATGTGTCTAAATCCTTTTGCCATAAAATAGGATTTCTGTTTGCTAAGTGTACAAAAAGGTTTTATTTTACTATTAACAATTCATATTGTTTGTATGTCAGTTGGTTGCTTGGTTTGTTAGTTGGTGGCTGATTTTTAGTTTGGTTTGGAATTATAAGTAGTAATTCAATATTGTGCATTAATTAAAAATGCAATGCATCATGCTTGTATTACAACTATTCTTTAATGTGATACTTGCATGCAAAACTCTTTTTATTAATGAGAATTTGTGACCAAAACCATAACCCAGCTACTCTGTTGGTAGCCATGTAAATCGTTCTAGGAATTGTTAAAAATATTTAAATTTATTTTAAATAAGGTGTCGGGCAATTAACTTTCTCATTTTTTTATTCAATATCCTTCTAAATGACTAAGTCTGTAGTCCAAGAACATTGTCAGAACTGTAGAGATCTTAGCTTTTCTTGCATTATATTTATTTACATAATTAGGCTACTTAACTCATTGCTGGCTATTGATGTCAAAATAATGAGTTATTTTGTAAAATAATATTCTTATTAATGGTAAAGGAAAGATTTTAATTCAATGTGTCTTAAAGTTAGTGTAATTTTAGTAAAAGAAAATTTATTAGACTTGTGTCATAAAGTTCAAGTTAGTGATTGCTCTTCTTAGTTTAGGGTTTAAAAATGAACTAATTCAAATTTTAGTTCAAAAAATCTTTAAGTTCAAATATTCTATTGATGTATTGGTCGTACTTTTCAACTTTTAGTTCAAACGCTTTCTTTAGTTCAATTGCTTTTTTAGTTCAAATGTTCTTTCAACAACAACGTAGTATTGCCAAAACGAAAGTTTAATAAAATGCGTGGCAGGACTAATTTCATGTCCGAAATAGTCAACAAGGAAGCACAGAAATGAATTCTATTTCATGTTGTTTGGTTGCTCAAATGCAGAGTATAGTTCAAAAATGAACTAGGTATACTTAAAAGTGCGAACTAGTTCACTTAATTCAATCGATGGAATCGTTAATTTTTTTTTTAATAGGACCAGCACTCAGGAGATAACCCCTACTTATGCAATGTATTGTGCCAGAACTAGGAAATTAGTTTGTAGGATGGGGGATAGAGGGTGTTGTGCTTGTGGACATTTCATTTGAATCTTTGCATATTGAAAGTGACAGGAAAGACCTCTGCAGGGAGTTTATTCCACATACGAACTGTTCGGCTAAAAAGCCAGTTTTATTTGTAAAGCATTGTGCGATTCACTGGCCAAACGACCACAAAGGAATGCGCTCTTGATGCAGATCGCGTTGCGCGTATCAAATTACGGTTTTCAGGAAAGAGTTCCCTGATTTCATAACAGCACATTTCGTTGTAGTAACAATAAAACAGTGAAACACACCCCACATTGCGTCGATGCTCCAGTGAGTCAATAGAGCTGGATACCCTACTGTAACCGATGAGCTTCTTCGCTCTCTCCTGTACGCGGTCGAGTAAATCCAAAATAGACTTTAAAGCACTGGCCCATACATGAGAGTTGTATTCCATTTTCGGTCTGATAAAGGTGGCATAGATAGTAAGGAGATCAGATGAAGTCAAGTATTTCTTACACCTTTTCAGAAAAGCTAGGCACTTGAATGCTTCTTTTGCAACATGAAAAATGTGCTTGTTCCAACGAACATCGCATTTAATTTTCAGAACATCGAGAGCTTCTGATTAATACACATATCACCCATAATTACACATGAGGTAGCATGTTCAGCAGTACTACTTCGTTTATGAACTACACAAGTCTAAGATTAATTATAAAAAGTTAATTTAAGATTTTTTTTATTTTAGAAATTGTAAAAAATATTTTAAATAAAAAAGAACCTAAAAAGGTTCTACCGAGATTTGAACTCGGATCGCTGGATTCAAAGTCCAGAGTGCTAACCATTACACCATAGAACAGCTATAAACTTGGTAAGCAAAATCATCGGTTTTATTTATAAGGTATAAGATATACAATTTATTACCCTGTATTTTAATCATTTAATTTAAATTTAAAAATTCATAATTTAGCACCGCTTCCCTGGTCCATAAAATATTCTTCTTTTGATTTCAAGGATAAAAGCAATTACAAAAGGTAATCGTTTTTTTACCTGCTGCTTTATAAATAGATCCTCCTTCTCTGGCTCTAAATAATAATTTAAGTTTATATTTCAGGATAAAACCAATTGCTGAAGGGAATAGTTATTCTGCTTAATTAAACGGATAACATTTGTGCTTCTTTTGCAAGATGCCACTTACTACAAAGTAGTTGTGTTATTAGATTTCTCAGCAGGATACAAATGAAGGATGTTATAAAGGATTATTCAAAAAACGCGCCTACATGTTTCTTTGAAATAAAACACAAACTATTTGCAATTTTTTCAAGCTGTTTTTTTTTTATTAAAAGTATGATCCAGTACAATTATAATTGGAATAGAATATCATTCAAATGTCCACCATGACTGCGTCTGCAGACAACAATCCGAATATCGAAATTTTCAATGACTTTTCGACATGTTGCTGGTGTTATTTCACGAATTGCAACTTGAATGTTGTTCTTTAGATCTTTAATTGTTTGTGGCTTGTTAGCATACACTCGACTTTTCATCAAACCCCACAAAAAAAAAAAAATCTAATGGTGTTAGATCACATGACCTTGGAAGCAAATTGAAATCTGCTTTTCGTGAAATCACACGTTGAGGAAATTTTGATCGCAAAAGCGTAATGTTTTCTCGAGTTGTGTAACATGTAGCACCGTCTTGCTGGAAATAGACGTCAGACACATCAATATGATTCAACTGTGTCCATAAAAAGTCTCTCAACATTGATTGGTATCGCTCAGCATTTCCAGCATCATCTTTGAAGAAAAATGGCCTAATGATGCCAATTGCCCAAATGCACACAAAACAGTAACTTTTTGTAGGAGTAGAGATTTTTCATAAATAACACGAGGATTCTTATCACCCCAGATACGTCAATTTTGCTTATTGACGAATCCATCCATTCTCAAATTAGCTTCGTCACTAAACAAAATTTTGCTTGAAAACAATGGATCTGTTGTTCGTTGTTCAATAATCCAACTAGCGAAATTACGTTGTGTACCTGTCCATGGTTAAAACTGTACTACCTTCTAATAAAACAAAATGGCTTATGTCATTTGAAAAAATATCACGTGTAAAAATTATATAGTGCTGACATCTAGGCGTCACATTTGGATGACCCTTTATTTATACTGGACCCACTGCGTCAATCAATTTAAAATATATTGGTGACTTAATCGACGTCGTTGAAAATCATAGCTTTCAGCGATTGAGATTAAAAATGGAACACAACAATGGCAAAGCGTTAACATTATTCCAATATATTTCTAGGTTAGAGCATATTATCATTACCATGTAATTTTTTAAATCATAGATTACTATACTTTTACTTATTGCCCCTAAAGTTCAACTCTTTTTAAAAAGAAAATCATCGTTAATTTTTTTTAATTTATACAGAATAAAATTCTGCAACTGCATATTTTATTAAGTTTTTTATTAATTTAATTATTTATTTAATCAGAAAATTGTTTTATTAAAATTCAATTATATATATAATTGGTTTAGTGAATTACAAAATTGTTTGTTATTTTTGAAAAATTTATATTCAAGTCAATTCAAAATTTAATTATATTACAATCTGAAAATAATTAAAACTTTAATAAGCGAAGCGACTTCTTACACATACATAGACATAGTTTCAAATATTTTGCTATTGTAAATCAACAAGATCGGTTCATGTCTTTGAGGCAGTGCCCAAAACACCACGCCTGCTTCTAAGTTTTCCATATCATTTGGAACAAGAAAAAAAAAAAAAAAAAAAAAAAAAAAAGAAAAAAGAAAACAAAACAAAAATAGGGCGATAGAGAATTAAAAAATAAGAAAAAAAAACATCGTGAAAAAATATGCTCTCGCTCATATTTTCCGAGTTACGGGGCTCTGATATTTTCAAATTAATTAAAATATAATATGGAATCATTTTAAAGCTTTTGAAGAGATTTTTCAGTAAATGTTAAAATTTTATAGAAATGCTTATCCCATTTAGAGCCGATGACATTTTTAGTAAAATTATATATTGTACTTAATTTTTTTTATTTTTAATTTTTGTCTACCCAAACTTATTTTTTTAATTTGAGTTACTGCACTAGACTAGTTTTACATGTATGGTAATGGGTATACAATGTTCTGGTTATAGAAATTTGTATGTGTTGAGAAAGTAAAATCGGGAATACTCTTTATTAAGGAAAAAAGATATATTCGTATTTCACGGTTGGTGTTGCTTTCGATCAAAAACAAAGAAAGATCTTTAAACAAAATAATAATTTTTTAATATTTGCTATACTCCTGCTGTACACTTATTTTTTGCGAAACAGAATTCAATTAACGGGTAAAAGCAATCATTACGCATTGGAATTGGGAATATATTTCAACCAAGTAACCGGTTATATGGTTAAATGGTTGGCGCTTTGGAGTTTGAATCCAGTGAACTGGGCTGAAAACTTGATAGAAATTATTACTACGCTTATACACACGTCATATGCGCAAATAAAAATATTGTGAATTAATTTTTTATTTGCGAATAACTTACAAAAAAATCCTGATTAATGCCGCCACATTTATTTTCTATTTAAGTGGTTTTGCCTATTAGGCCTTGTTCAAAAATAAAAAAACTGTTGATAATTAATTTTTAAATATATAAAAAATTTAGCGAAAAGTTTTATAAAGTAAAATTATAAAATGCTCAAATATTTTCTGTCGACATTTTACCAGTTAAATATAAAATTGCTTTACGGTACAGCTAAAAGTCGAAAATACTTTTGCCATATTAACAGTGAGTCAAATAATTAGAAATAATTTTTATTTGCAAATAGGGTACGTGGAAACGTAGTATATGTAAATTAAAGAATAGATTTTATTAAAATTTACTTAGGAATGCTTAGTCAAAGCCAAAGAGAATTTCTTCGTTAGTGTATTGTTAGGAAGAAAAACATTTTTTAAAATGGTCTAATATTTATATAAAAAAGTTTGATTGCGTTATTAGAACGAATTAAATGGTTAAAAAATAATATACGAGCATTATATCTTGTCGCTATCAGAAATCCCACACCCTTTTCAAATAAATCCCCCATTTAAAAATTTTCGTCAACAAAATAAGCTTGAAAATAAGCCTGAGTTGATAACCAAAATAAAAAAATCGCACTTTAAATCAATTTATTGCTACATATTTATTTTTGAAGTGTCTAATAATTCTCACTTTGTTATTAGCACTCATTATCAAGAAAAAAAATCAATGTACAGTTAAAGCAATTCTTCTTGTCCTATATATCATTCGTCTAGATTCAGACACATTTGGATGATTTTGCTTTATTGTTTGGATTGAAGGGTTTACTTAAAGCAAATTAAGAGGAATCTGGGAATCCTGATAACATCGCATGGCAATAATACAATAATTCTCGTATTTTATTTTTGTATCTTAATAATAACTCCATCAACAAATTCGTACATAAATTTAAATAAATTTTAAATGAATTTTTTTTAACCCAATAAATGCTCTTCTTTTTAGGCTTGGGCGCAGTGATTTTTTTGGATTTAACTGCATTAATGAGGTTATTACGAATGTTATAAAAAGGTCTCTGAAAATTATTTCTTACAGGTTCTACCGAGATTTGAACTCGGATCGCTGGATTCAAAGTCCAGAGTGCTAACCATTACACCATAGAACCGGTTACTTATTTTTAAAATTTCTCTCCTGTATTATTTTTCGAAAACTACGGGTGAACTCCAGGAGCGTAGAGAATATTATGAGTTTTATATTTTCTAAAGAACTTTTATTGAGTTCTACGAATAATTTTTCAAATCCAGATTTTATATAACTACTACTTTAGTTTAGTTTTAATATTAAATATAAAAAAAACTTTCTTATAACTTAAAAAAATTTCGGATTTTCGAAACAGGTTTAAGCGATTTATATCTTAAAAAAGTTATAAGAACTTCCTCATCTCGTTCTGTCTATGTATACGATATAATATGTTTTAAAAGGCTTTAATATATTTTTAATTATAAACAGAGATAATTTGCAAATGAAATTCTTTATACAAATAGTTTTGTATTAAAAATAAATTTTGAATTGAAGGTTCTACCGAGATTTGAACTCGGATCGCTGGATTCAAAGTCCAGAGTGCTAACCATTACACCATAGAACCGTTATCTCAATTATTGAAGAGAACCAGCTGTTAATAGGGCTCTAAATATTTTAGTTAAAAAAAAAATATTAATTAATATAATATATTTATTTTTGTTTCAGCATTTTTTATATGTATTATTTTATATGCAAATTAATAATAAATAATTAAAATGAAAATTTTTATATGAAATTTTCTATATTTGTATTTTCTTTTCTGAAATCAATTTTGATGTTTTTATTAGTTTTATTTAAAAATATGATCTGTTTGTGTTGTTGTTTGTATAAAAAAATACAAAATATCTGATTGTTTTGTCTTTTAACAATAACAATAAAATTTTAAAGCATTTTTTTTCTTATTTTTATAGTTTTTGGCTTCATTCTTTTGTCTTCTAGATGAAATGCTACACTTTGTTTTTTTTTTTGCCAAATGAAAGATTTTTTTTTTTTTTTTGATTCAATAGTCCATTAAATTTTATTTTAAATTGTTGACTTCGCATAAACACATTCCTTTAATTGTAGAGCTTTTAAAATATTTAATGAAATTTTATGCTAAATACATTTCCATATAAATATGTAAATGGAAATAAAAAATTATTTTTATTAAAGAAAACAAGGAAATAAAAAATGTAGATTTTGTGAACTTTTGGGAAAAAATAAAAAAAAATGTTTGAAAGAAAACATTTTTATATGGTGTTATTTTTATTGTCTGTTTGCTATAAAAAGTGAACAAATTTCACTTAGTGGTACAAATTAATAGATTTTTGCTTAAAAATATATGTTCTGAAGAAAAAAGGTGACTTTTTTTAAAAATATAAAATGGAGTGACTCATAACTAGATTTTTCATTTTCAAGTGACTTTGTGAACTGTATAAATTAATTTAAAATAATCAGGCATGTTACAGAACTTAATTCCGATCGAAAGTGGTTCAAATTCCGTAAATTGCTTCTTCAGAAAACTAGCAACGAAAATTTTCTTCGGAATGAAACTACTTTCAAATTTCAAAGTGGAATTTAGTTTATTTTTCAAAACAGAGTACAGTACTTATCAAAACGTGGCTTGAAAATGATGTCTTCACATCGAAAGCGCTCGCTAATCGCACCAAATAAACAGCCAGTGACGCTGGTCTTCACCGAAAGGTATGACAACAGAAATTTTTTATTTTTTTATTTTTTTATTTTAAAAAGTGATATGTATTGAAAAAAGTAGATTTTATCTGAAAAAGTTTTTTTTAGTTACAAAAAAATTTGTTGTGAAGGAAGAAATTTTTTTTTGGGAAGAAAGTGTTTTTTGGTGGAATAGAGACTTGTAAAAAGTGGTTTTGAAATGAAAACTTTTCGAGGAAGTTTTTTTTTTATAAATATATAAAAATTCGAATTATAGTTTAGTTTTTTATAAGTGTTTTTTTTCTAAAGAATATATTTTTTTGTAATTAAAGTGTATACATTCTAACAAAATTCTTAATCTTTTTTTTTTTTTTTTTTTTTTTTTTTTTTGGTGAAAAAGAAATTTTTTGTTAAAAAATTAAAAAGCTTTGTAGAAATTTACTTTTTTTCTAATAGAAATTCCTTCATTTAAAAAAAGATCGTGCCCTTTCACACAGAAATTACTATCGGCTATTAAGAGCGACCTTTACAGGGTTTTTTTTTTTGTAATAGAAACAGTGAATATTTAAAAAAAAAGATATTCCCCGTAGAAGAAAAAAGTACTATAGAAGAACTTGAGAGGAACCATATGAGAATTTTAACTATAGATGGATTAAACCAAACTTTAGTCTAGCAAAAGCAAAAAAATAATATTTTATTAATAATCACATAAAAAATAATTTAATGAAAAAAACAATTTAATTTAATAATTTAATTTAAAAATAAATTAAAAAATATTTTACTTCTTGGTATCGTGAAAAATAAGCAAGAGTTTTTTATAGGCATAACAAAATAAATGAATATTCCAGTTTATAAAATTAGAATAATTAAAAATGTTTATAGCAATTTAAAAACAAATGTTAAAGGCAACAAAATTATTTAGATAAAACTTTTTAAACCAAAAAAACAAAAAATTTTTTTCTTTTTTTTTTAATAAAATTTCAAATTAAGAAATTTCTGTGGATTTTTGAGTGAAATGTAATAAAACAATACAAAAAAAATAAGCCTAAGAAACTCACAACTCATTTTATGTAAATTGTGCTTCGTCACGTGCTTTTGTTTTGATAAAAGCGTAAATGTGTTTTTTTTACAATTGTCATGAAATGTGTTGATTTGTCAGGTTAATGAACTTTCTAAGAACAAAAAAAAAAAAAAAAAAAAAAAAAAAAAACAACGTAAAGAATTTACATCCGAAAGTGAACTTTGACTTTAAGATAATTATTTGCATTTCATTTAAAATTAAAAAAAAATATATTCTTTATCTTATTCTTTCTTTTGATCATGTGCAAGAACTACAAATCTTTAATAATTTTTGTTTAAACTTTTTTTGTTTAAATAAATGAAAAGTGATTGTTCGTCATTGTTAAAAAGGCCTTTGTTAAAATAATTTAATTTATCACAGATTAATAACATACACACATTTTCCATAATATATCTTAAACCAATATGGATAAATATGAATATTAATGAATAAAACTTTTGGTGAATATACAAACATTTTAAATTGAGAGTTGGGTTAAACTGTGGCACAAACTGGTTGAAGTTTGCAATGAATTATTTTTTGAACGTACAAAATATGATCAATTACGACAACGTAATTCTCGTAGGACTGGTATGGTAACAGGAACCATGAAAACTTGACTTTTACTCCTGATCAGATATTTGTTGCCTTTGGAAAATAAATGTTCAATCTCTTTTTCATCTCAGAGTATCGGATAATTATCAGCATTTTTTTGAGTGTACAGTCTTTCATGGCGCCCAGAAAAATAGTTTATTTATTATCAGGTCAAAATTTATTTAAATAAAAATTGATTCAACTATTTATTTGTTTGGAAAATTTTTTTCTCCTTTTGTATTAAATACGTAATTGATACAATTAATTTTTTAATTGAAAAATTGTGTATTTATTTTTCAATTAAAAAAACAAATAAAACCTTTTATAGATGTAAATACTTTTTTCTGTGTTTTCACAATTTATATGTGTCTGCCTGTGTAAAGTACGGGAAACTCGCACATATGGTGCAATACCGTCTTAGCTTCTTTCACGCGAGCTTTAAGGTTTCTTAAGGCACCAATATGTTCTGGCTGCATTAAATTTTATAATTTTGAAATCAAAACATTATATGTATTGTGACCCCAAGAACAAAGTGCAGCTGTCAAACCCTAATTGAATAAAGGTTTCATATATCTGCCAAACCACACAACAGTAATTGGAACGGATTAAATAAAAGCTTCAATTATTATTCCCCTTAACCTCTTCACCGGCTTACTCGCTTCATTTTCTATGCTTTTCACTCATTAAACCCGCTCATTTTACCTTGACGGCTGGGACCTGTTATTATCCGTTACCTTTAGTGCCCATCAGTGAACCTTAATATCTATCCATGGTATTTTCCAAAACGATCTCAAAAGTATTAAATAAAACATATGTAAACTTTTGTGCAGCTTCCAATAAACAAATAAATGAATTTGAACAGCAAGTGACCTCTGCCCACTGGGCAGCTATCAGAATTTTAGAGGTAAATATACCTACTGGTCACACATTCCTGAAATATGCTGTTTACTCATGTATCGTCAAGTAACTTTAGAGAGACCAGTTCTCTTCGATCGATTTATTTAACCAACACTTCCAACAAAATGAAGAAAGGTCTATTACAAGGAGGTCGTAATATGTCAGCAAATGGCCAAATGCAGTAAACAAGTTATAAAGTACCAAAAGTGATTGTAGTTTCTTGGGGGGGTTTTTCTTTCTTATTTTGTCTTATTGTGTTATCACACCCATTGCTGGTTAATCTCCATAATACCAGACAAATTTGTTACATTTTTTTTTAAACTTAAAAAATCTGCATAAATATATCGTTTCAGTATTTAAAAAAAAAAAAACAAATGCAGCGATTCTCTTTCTTTCCTAAAGAAAAGCGTTTTAAGTTAAAGTGACAAGGGATTAAGGAAATACACTAGGAAATATAACAAATGAAAAGTGATCCTAAATGTATGCAAAATGCTGGACGAAATACTGAAAAAAAAAATTAATTTTAAAAACCTTTTAAAAGTTTCTTTCTTTTTGTTTAATTTATTAATCAAACAAGACCTTAAGCCAAAGGAATACTAAATCAACTGATTATTGCAATGAAAAGAGGTTAACAACTCACACCACTTTTATTTAAAAAAAATAGTTACAAAAAATTTCCTTATAAATAAATTCATTTCAATGTTTAGCCTTTCAACAAATAGATTGAAGAAAGTTTTATATGACTGATATTTGACATGGGTTAGTTTTGCATACGTATAATTTAAATAATTGCTTTTATGTAAATAATATTAAGCTTTCAGTTAGAATAAATAGAAAGGGGTAATCACCAAGCTTGAATGTTTGAATTTATTAATACACAAGATGGCATAAGATAAATTTTTTTTATAAAATCTTAACCTTTTTATTAAATGAAGCAAAAATCAAAGATATTGTGAATTAAGGTAAGAGAATTTTTAATATTCTTAGTTTTTATAGAAAAAAAAAAAAAAAAAATGAAACATGAGCTATTAAAAAAATTGTTAAAAGTGTATAACTTCAATATATTAATATATTTGTTTATTAAGGATTTCTTCATGTTTTAATATAAATTCAATTATTGAATTAGAAAAGAAGTACGATTTGTAAACAAATGTTTATTTGATCAACTTGAAAAAATATATATGTTTTATAAAAATTTCCAAAGCAAATTAGTTAATTAACTGTATTAAGAAATTAATTGCCTTTTTTATTTTGACTTATGAATTCTTTAATTGAAACAATTAAAGTGTTTGTTTATTACAATGAAAAACTTTATCAAATATTTTTATTAAACAATTTTTTCAGTTTTAATTTTACAGTCATTTTAGTATTAATCAAGGATATTACTTTTTATATCTTTATTCGTTGCAGACAAAGACAAAAAGTGTTTTATAAAAACAATAAAAGGAATTTATCGCAAAAGGCAAAATTAAGAAAAAGTAAAAAGTTTTAACATTTTCGTTTTTAATAATTTTTTTAATTATTTATTTATATAACAATTGTTATAACAATTTTTTTAAGTTTTCAGCTCAATCAAAATCGTTAATAATAAAAAATCTAAGTCTAATTCATAAATGTACTTTAAGAGTTTATAAACCTTTAATAATTAAAATTCGACAAAAGAGTATTCATAAACGTTTTGTGTTGTATAGGCCTTCAATTAATATAATTTTTTTTGTAGCCTCTCTCTACTCCACTTTAAACCAAAAATAAAATGAATTATATTCCTAATTTATTTTGTTTAAGAATAAAAGTTTGCCCTAGGATAGAAAAAGTAATTTTAAGAAGAAAATGTAAACTGAAAAAATCGTTGATAACCCATATTTTAAAATTTACATATCACTGAATTATTAACAAATACTTTGTAATATCTAAAACACTTTATTCCGGGATTGAACAATATGTTTGTTATAGAAGATCCTATCGAAATTCCTATTAAGTGCCATAAGTATCGCAAACAAATTTTAATTCATTATGAACCTATAGGACTCCTAAGCAATAAAAATAAAAAAAATAGCCTTTAAATCTAATTAAAGAAAGTACCCCGGAAATCATACACAGCTATAAACATCTAAAAAACTTTTTTTTTTTTTTTTGGTGAAAAAAGAGTCAATTTTTGTTTACTAAAGTGAAAAAATTAATAATAAAAAATTGAATAACATTCGACTGGTTTTTAGTGGGCTAACAATTATTCAGCATAATTTTGTAAGGATCCTAATATTTTATTTTATTTTCGTCATAAAATGTTTGTAATTTCATACACAAATTTAAGGGGTTCGTAACTATAAAAATATGAGGTTTCGCAGGATTTATCAAATAATATTTTTCGTTTAAAATTTATTTTCTGAGCCCCCGACACCTTTTTATCTCATTTAGAGCTATTGGGCTAAGCTATATTTGTTTTATAAAATAAAAGTAAAAAACAGCAAATTTATTTGAAGACTGAAGTATAGAAAACGTAAACTGATCGTTATAGAACACGTTATTCTAATACTTTTTACTTTGTCTGAAACCAACATAAAAAAACATATTTATTTAAAGTTTGTGTTTTTATTATATCTCTGTTTCAGGTATTTTGCTGTTATCAAAAACATATAGTTTTACTAAAAGGATTCCTTGTTTTGCAAAAAATAAATATAAAAAAAACACATTTGGTTTTCGGGTTAGTTGAAAATTGGATTTTAAAACACTAAGTAAAACTTAAAAGTGTAGATTAGTTATAGAACTGTTAATTTTAAAAAATAGTTTATTAAACAAAAAGTGTTTAATAACTATTTTAAATCTTAAGCCTAAAATAGAAACTTTTAATAAATTAGAGTGTAAAAGTATATAACCCTTTTGACCCGACATTCAAACAACATGGTTTAAATAAAATTTCTGATAAAAGTGGATTATTTTAGTAATGTGCAACACATAGGTGAAAGAAAATCTGAGAAACAATGATAGAGAAGTTCGGTGGGTGGTGGTTCACCATTGTACCATTCGGAAGGTTATGTAGTACAAATAAGTACCAACCGTCCAGTAAAATATACTATAAAAATTTTATAAATATTTTATTTATTTTCAGGTTCCATGTTCTGGGAACAAAAATTTTTTCCATAACTTGAAATCATGTTATTTATTACTTATCAGACTACTGACAAACATGCACAATACTTAACGGATGGTACATATGAATACCATTTACTAAAAACAACATAAAACAACTACTTACCAGCCACAATTGTAAACACATGCAAAGATTTCACTTGCAAAATTTGATTTCTGCTAAATTTGGGTAATTTACGAACGTTCGCGCACAATAACATGCGAAAATGAATTAAACTTTAACTGGTACACATCTGGGATAAATACCTTACGACCCGAATGGTACTTTTTATAATTATATAATAATATAATTTTTTTAACTTCTTTATTTATATTTTTTTATAATTAAAATATAATTTTAAAGAACTTAATTTTGCATAAGAAAAAATAAAAAGTTTAAATAGAACTTTTGGTACAATAAATTAAAGAATATCCGATTATCATAAATTTATGAAAGCTTAATTTTTTTAATGAAAAGTTTAAGTATTAAGAAAATTTCTTCAGATCTTTACTTCTTTAAAGACACTTTCATTCAATCTTAGATTTTGTGTAGATAAACAAAAATTTCAGAGAGCTTTATTTTTATTAATAACAATAATAATTTAGAAATTAAAATAAACTTGAACTTAAGACGTTTTAAATTTGTTTACTTAATTATAATACTAAAAAAGTGCAACTAGTACGAGGGCTGCTATATATATTTCTGGCCTGGCAACACTGAGTGCTGCCAAGTGCAATCTGACATTTCCATTGGAAAGTTTGTCATTTTTAAGCATAATCGTACTCAAAGCGTTTTGACGTAGGACCATTATTTGTGTTGTTTACAGTGACTTGAAAAAATTAATATAGAAAAAAAAATGGAATTAACTCGTGAACATTTTCGTGCCATCATTTTTCACAACTTTCGACGTGGATTATCACGACAAGAGTGCATTGATGAACTAAAATCTTTGTATTGCGATGAAGCACCATCCTATAGCACTGTGAAAAATTGGTATAATGAATTTAATCGTGGCCGAAGCTCGCTCAAAGATGAATTCCGTGAAGGTCGTCCAAAAACGGCTGTTGTGCCAGAGAACATTGATGCCGTGCGTGAACTCATAATGCAAGATCGACATGCGACATACCGAGAGATAGAGCCATCCTTGGACATTTCTTCCACCAGCATACATTCGATACCAATTGAACACCTGGCCGTAAAAAACGTTTGTTCTCGTTGGATCCCGCACAATTTGAAAGTCGCTCAAAAAAAGGCTCGTGTCGATTGGTGCAATGAATGTTGCAAAAATACGATTGCGGCGCTTCAAAAGACATTTATAAGATCTTCACAGGTGACGAATCATGGATCTATGCGTATGAGCCCGAAACGAAATAACAATCGACCGTGTGGGTCTTCAAAGACGAGCATAATCCAACGAATGTTGTTCGTGGAACAAACACTTCGAAGCAAATGGTCGCCTGTTTCTTCGGCAAAACTGGTCATGTGGCGACTGTTCCGCTTGACCAACGTAGGACGGTCACTTCTGAGTGGTACACTACAATTTGTTTACCTAAAGTCATCGGAGAAATTCAAAAAACCAACAAGAGAAGACGAATTATTGTTCACCATGACAATGCGAGCTCTCACACATCAGCTCAAACCAGAGGGTTTTTTACCGGCCAAAACGTCGAATTAATGGGTCATCCGCCGTACAGCTCTGACTTGGCACCTAATGACTTCTACTTGTTTCCGCACATCAAGAAAAATATGCGTGGTCAACGATTTTCGTCGCCAGAAGAAGCTGTTGAAGTGTTCAAAAACCATGTTTTAGAGGTGTCTCAATCGGAGTGGAAAAAGTGCTGCGATAACTGGTTTGAGCGCATGCAAAAGTGTATAAATCATGCTGGAGAATACTTTGAAAAACAATAAAACCATTTTTGATTATAAATATTCGCATTTTCACTATTAGGCCAGAAATATATAGAGCAGCCCTCGTAGTAATAATAATCACATGTTTTTTTTATTTTTTTTCAATATTCGTGACAGCATTTAGTGAGTGCAAAGCAGAGAGACAGTGTCGCAACGGCTTCGTCCATAACTTAAACCCAAGTAAAGGAAGTGTCTAAATCTATAGATTAAATATAAATTCTAAATGTGGGCAAACGGGAGAGGAAGCTTACAGATTATAACCCTGGTAGGTCATACATTCTGCAAGCACAAAATAACAAATCGGTAGTATAAATACCGTAAGGCCTGGTAGACATCCAGAAACGGGTAGCTACAGTTGGATTCAATAAAGCTGAAAGAATGGTAGAAAAGTCAGCCTGCATACAGATGACAGTTTTAAGGATCCACAGTACGTATAGTGCTTGAATGAGCAAAAAAATAAAATAATTGTATAGTTACAAGAACATTATTATATTTTCTGTAACAATATATGGTTAGGAAGAACAAATTATAGTTGACATAATTATTGCCTTAGTCACGATTTAAAAGCAAATGTTGGTACATATAAGGGTCTCTGAAGTAAAAATGGAGATCAAAAATTATTTGACCAGCGCAAATTCTAAGTGGGCGGTGGTGGTAAGGATACTTCATATTCCTCGTAAAAAGACATGGTTCATAACTTAGCAATAGAGGGGAATGGGTCCAAAAAGATATCATTTGACTGGTTTCAACTAATTGACATTTTTTTCTGTTTTATATTCATTAAACGTTTTAAAACAACTCAATTTATTATTGAATAATTTCAATCCATTTGTCTAATTGTTAACAATTATATTCACAACTGCGTACTGTTCAGACAATAATATGTTGACTACATTTAATTTATTAAATTTTCCCTTCATGACCTGGTAGTATTTTTTTTCTTTTTCGTTGCCATTTGAATACTCTTAAAAACAATGAAAATTAATAACTTTATGACATTTTATGCCAAATATTTCTTAAAGTGTCTTCTACACTAAAGTTTCTGTCAGATTTGTCAAAGATTTTACCGAAAAGCATAACCACTATTTTTACAAATGTTTATTCAATCTTTCCTGATACGTATCATTACGAATGACGATTTAAAATGTAATTAATTTGATATCTTACCTTTTATATTTAATAGGATCTTATACTTCTTTCTTATTAGGTATTTGGAAAGAAGAAAAATATTTTTCCATAATATTTTTTTTCAAATATTTGACTAATCTGCTTGAAATTTATTCAATTAGTTTGAAGTTTATTATTTTTATTTTAAATAATGTTTGAAGTAAAACAAAAATATATGTATATCTTCAACTTAAATTTATACTCCACCTTAAATTAATATTTTTATAATTTCCCTTTAATTAAAAATAAACTAATATTTTTTTTTTCGCAACATTTTATAATTTATCTTAAATTTACACTTTGTTGAATCTTTTATTAACTTGGAACCCGTTTTTTTTTTTTATTCTATTATTAATATTCTTTCCCCATTTGTTAAAGAGATTTATTCTTTGAGCATAATATATTTCACTTACTTGGAGGGCCACAAATAAAGAAAAGAAAATGCAAAACTATTTCTGTAAATAACACGCATAAGTAGCAACATCATCAATCATTTGATGTTAAAATGAATGTTTTGTGTGAGTGTAGAGTGTAAAGTGTACACACTTATGAATTTTAAATGATGTTATATTTTTAGCAATAAAAGCAACAACATAAGCAATAACAAAAAAATGTTTTTTTTAATAATAAACTTAAAATGTCATAGTGTGTTGTTGTAAGTGGTTCTAAGGGCGACAATTTTGTTGAAAATATGGGTTGTTCACAGATTGCGGAATATACTTTTTTTCCAGAAGATCAGTTTTCTTCTTCTTTTTTTCCTTAAACGCTCTTAACTTCATACACCTTTAAAAACGAAATCGATTGATTGTTATCACATGTATGAATTTATTTGCATGTAAAAAAAACATGCGATTGGTTTCTCTCTCTTTTGAAAAGTTATTTGGACGGTTATTTTATTTTAAGACGGTTAACAAAAAAATAACGCATGTCATAGTTTTAATTCTTAGAAGCGATTTTTTGTTCAAAAATCTACCTTCTTTGAAAAAAGTACCAATCCTTAAAAATTTCTTTTCCATGTATATTTTTAACATAAAAAAACTCATTTTAATCACAAAAAAGTTTTTCCACCAAAAGTTCCTGTTTTAAAAAGAAATCAGCATGATCGGTCCATGTCATTCGCGACAGCGGGCAAAACACCACGTCTACCTCTAATTTTTTCATATCATTTGGAACAATGAAGTAACTCCAATCAAAAAAATAAATATATGGGGAGATAGAGAATTAAGCCCTTAAAAACATCAATTAAAAAAAATTGGCTTTCGCCCATATTTTCTGCTTTACGGGTCTCTGAAATTTTTATCATTTTTTAAATATTAACATGGCTATAATTTTTAAGCTTTTGAAGAGATTTTGAATTAAATACTAAAATTTATAAAAAATGCTTAAGCCGTTAAGAGTCGATGGAATTTTTATGTAAAATTATATATTGAACTTAATTTTTAATTCTCTGTCATTGCTCTTTGACTGGAGTTACTTCACTAAACTAGATTTAGGTAGACGGTGAAAGGTATATAAGATTCGGCATAGCCTTACTTGCTTTTAACCGAGTTTTTGTTTTTAGAATATGACGAGTTTTTTCATACACAGTAAATTCTCCTTTTCATCGGCTTATTTTTCGAAAAAAAAAGAAAATGTTTACAAATTTAATTTGGCATAAAAATATTTTTTAATAAAATTTTGCTTCTTTTTAACCGATTAATTCGCCTGAATGTTGTCTTTTTCAATGTTTGTGTCTGCAGAACCAAATCATTTCTAAACCGAGATAAAAGATTGTTTCCGTTTTAAAAACAGTTCATAATCATAAAA
Organism: Cistogaster globosa; assembly: GCA_937654795.1. Lineage (NCBI taxonomy): Eukaryota > Metazoa > Arthropoda > Insecta > Diptera > Tachinidae > Cistogaster > Cistogaster globosa. The sequence continues at coordinate 9,097,463 of OW569404.1, forward strand.
GATAAAGGGTGTGCCCATACAGTATTGCTAAGTATACAATTTGAATTTACAAATTAAAAGGAGTTCCCAAAATCATTGTTATTTGACTTATTGTTTGAATCGTTGTATAAAAACACCTAAAAATTATACAGAATGTTTACTACTTTGTTTCGTATTAGAAGAGGTATAAATATTTTATAATATAAATTAAAGGGTGTTTCGATAGTTTAGGTAATTTGATGTATTTGGCCAAACTCTTGAAACTTTATAGACATACGGTTGAAATTTACGACGTTATGTTATTTTAAGCATATTGCCATACTGTTAAACAGCTGTAGACAGACGGTTGAAATAAACAACGAGCTGCAGTGCTGTAGTTCGCTATAACAAGTATAAAGTATGGAGATGGGATATAATAAAGTCCTAATAAATAATATTGTTTGATATATGTGGCCATAACTTTTAATCGCTTGAGATCGACAAATAAAATCTGTTTTGAAATTAGTTTTTGTTGCAAGAATTATTTTCTGGTAGAATTTTTTTATTTAAAATATAATTTCTAAGAAAATTAAAAATCAAATATCAATGTTTTTTCAACCTTTATAATTAATTTTGTTTTCTAATTTTTTTTTAATTTTGTCTATTTGTCTACCGCTGGGTAGCACCTGTACGAAGTTTGTTTCCTGTTTCCTGAAGATGCCATCCAACGGTGTGTAGAAATATTGAAAAATAATAAACAATATTTTTACTTTAAAAAATCTGACCCAGTGCTTAAAAACACAGAAAACAAAAAATTAAAAATCTATTTCTTTATTAAAGATTAAAAATCAGTTTTTCAAAAAAGTTTATTTTTCCCACAAGAGATTATTATGTTAGGGATTTTATTTTAAAAATCTTTTTCAAGAAAAATTTTTATTATATTTTTAACCAAAAACCACTTTTTTATAAGCAGAATATTTTTCGTAAATAAAGTGTAAATTTTTTTTTTTTGAAAGATACTTTTTTCTCAAACCTATTTTTAATAAAAAAAAATCCAATTTTAAGAAAAATCTAGTCTCTTTTATTACAACTTACCCACAATTATTTTCGTAAAAGAGTTATTTCCTTTAATTAATAAAAATTTCATAAAGTGTCTCATTTAAAAAAAATTGCTTTTCTATAAAATTTGCTATTTACTAAAATGTTCCGTTTACCAGTTTAAAAACTGGCTTTTCACATTCTTAAAAAACTTTTTAATTTTAAATAAAAATATATAGAGATTTTTTTTCTATTTCTTTTTTTTTCATAAAAAGTACGTTTTTAAAGTTTTTCTAAGGTTCCGGCTTTTAAATTATATTTCTTTAAAATGAATTCCTGCAAAAATAAATGCCTTTTTAAAAACGAAAGTTTTTTTTTTATACTTGTGTTAACAAAAGGTACCCTTTTAAACCAAAATAATCGTTTTTCAAAAGCTTCCGCTACTTTTTCATTTTTTCCCAAGAAAAAGAAGTTCACTTTTTTCAAACAACCTGTGTTTATCCTTAATTGTGTCAGTATCCTTAGTTTTTTTCCTCATTTCATTAAACTCTCTGTAATTGACACTAAATGAATGGTTAAAGTTTATTTTTCAACAAGCAAATGAAAGCAAAAAGAATGAGAGAAAGAAAGCAGAGTGAAATTGACAATAAACTGCGGTTTGATAAATGATGGATACTTTACGCCTGAATAACATAATCTGTAACTGATTTCTTCTTTTTTCTGTTAAAGAAATAAAACTCAAGGACAGCTTAAAACACTTTTGGTTAAAATATTGTTAAAAGGAAAATATGAACACAAAATTTGTTTTCTTTTTATTCATTCAAGCAAAAACTTTTCAAAATAAACATAATTGATTTCGGTGCTAAAAAGTTATTAAAGCAAATTGTTTTGTATGAAATATAAAAGTTTTCTTTTGTCTGTTAAGTGTTTTTTTCATATGATGATAAAAAGTAATTTCCTCCTTAATTTACAGAAATTTTAAGTGGTTGGCATGTTTGCATGTTTTCTTTCTGGTGAGCTGACAATTTGTTTTTTATTTATTAATTTTCTCAAGTGTTTCTTTATTTCTCTATTTTAATCCTTTTGTATGATTTTGTTTTGCTACTTAAACACAATGTACTCAAAAAAGTAGAAAAACAGAAAAAAAAATTAAATAAATAAAAACACAACAAAAATTCATTTTAAAAATTGTCAGGCATTGACTGAAGTGTATGCATTCATTCCTTCATGCATCGATATAAAGACGTATACACTTAACTGTCAAGCATCATTTGAAACTAATGACTGGTTTTCTTTTTATTTAAATTATAAACAAACATATTTTTATGTATCAATTATGAGATAAGTAGAAAATCATTGAACAGTTTCTTAGAAAAACCTCCAATAAATTGAAAGTGTAAATGCAAGGAGAAAACAATGAAATTAAATATTCTTTACAGCTTCTAATTATAACTAATGATGTGTGCTGAAAAACAAGAATATAATAAAACAATTATTATTAAAAAAAAAATATATTTTAGAAAATTTCTAAAAGCACTTCAAATTAAAATTTAAAATTTGTTAGGTAGGACGTATGAGTAATATTAATTGAAGTTTTATTTTAGTAATTAGTTAATAATCTTAGCAAATGTTAAGCTATGTTAAAATAAAAAATTGTATAAAAAGGCCAAGAAATCAAGCATTTAGTAAAAAAATATATTGTTAAAAACTTTTCAATAACGCTAAGAATCCCGTAATATATGACAACCTTCTCCTCCTGTCATATATTATCTATCATCAGTCTTTCTTGTTATGCTATTCACTTTTCTTTGAATTACTACTTTATTGCTTAAACCTTTAAATTAATTAAATGCCTTATTTAAGTGTACATTTTCAACAGTATTTAAAGTATTTTGTGCTGGTAATCTCTTCATTTATCTAAAGGAAAATTTTAATTTTTTCTTTGTGTTAAATATTTTTGTTGGTTTAAGAATTTTCATTTATATTCATGTTTAAGGATTATTAAGATTTTATTTAAGATTGCAAGGTAATATAAAGTTTTAGTACTCACTCAAATACCAGGTAAATGGATAAGACTTAAGACATTTTTATATAAGTGTAAAGTAAGTGAATTCTTTCAGTATGTGATAATATTTTAAGGTTTTTAAATTAAATTGAATTAAAAAATTTAGCAAAGGATTATTGATTTAAAAATTTGCAATACAGAGAGTTTTGAAAAAATAAAGTTGTTTTTAATTCTTAAATTTAGGGGTCAATACAGTAAAATTAGGTAAAAACTTGTACAAACTGAAAAACTTTAAATACTAAAATTTTTAAAAATATGTATAATAAAACATGCCGTTATTATATATTTTGTTTAAATATTTTTTAAAAAGAAAATTTTTTCTTATATTCAAGATTCTATTGAAAATAGTTAAAACCTCAATTTTTCTCTAAAAGTTATTTTACTCATAAATTTTCTAAAGAACATTTTTAGTCGCAAAATTTTTATAGAAGATATTTTAATTGTAAATTTTTCTCAGAAGATTTTTTGAGCGCGAATTTTACTGTAGCATATTTTTTTATTCGTTAATTTGGCTGTAAATTTTTTCACTCATTTTTTCTATAGAAACTTTTTAGTGGGAATTTTTCTATAGAATTTTTATACTGGTACATTTTTCTGTAGAAAATTTTTTTATCAGTAGTTTTTATAATTGTAAGTGGTTCTAAAGTATTTTATCTAAATTAGTTTTCGATTAATATGTGATTTTATTTCACATTTTTTAATAAAAAATTTTCAATCAAATTTTTTTTTAAAGATTTAGCGAATAAAAGGTTTTCCGAAACGAAATTTAAGATAATATTATTATCATATCTAATTTATTATTATTATTATTTATTTAAAAAGCTTAAAAAATATTTTTAGTGATTACACAAATTTTTCTAAAAAATACAGTTAACAAAATCTGTAGAAAAATTTGAAATTTCAAAACTTAAAAAGAGAAATTTTATAGAAAAATTTGCGATTAAAATATTTTTTTTAGAATATTAATTAATTTTTTAGAAAAGTTTACATGTAAATAAATTTGTAAAGAAATACTTACGACACAAAAAATTTGTTATAGTAAAATTTTCTATTAAAAAATTAAAGTTTCTATAGAAAAATTAACAATTAAAAAAAATTTCGGAAAAAAATTTACAATTAAAAAAAATCTATGGAGTTCTTTACGATTAAAAAATTATTTAGGATTTATAAATTTGCTATAAAAATTTGCGATTAAAATTTTTTCTTTTAACAAATTTACGATTAAAATTTTTTGATCGATTAAAAAAATTTTCTCCAAATAAATTAACGACAAAAAATTTTTTTATAGAAAAATTTATGAGTAAGAAAATGTTCTATAGAAATTTACGATTACAAATACTTTATATAGAAAACTTACGATAAAAAAATTTTATAAAAAAAACGTGACGGTTTAAAATATGACGATTAGAAAGTTTTCTGTAAAAACGATACATAATTTTTTTATAACAAATAATTTTAAAAAAAGTTACGAGAAAAAATTTTAATATAAAAATTTACGATATAAAATTTTTTTTATAAAAAAATTTACGAAAAAATAAGGGTAAAAAAAAGAAATTAAAGAAATTTGCGATTCAAAAATTTTCTATTATAAATATGCAACAAAAAAAAAATTATATATTATGATGAAAAAATTTTATTAACTAAATTATTATTTTATGTATTTTATGTAAGAGAACTTAAAAATATTTATAAAGAACGATTTACAATTTGAAAAATTTGCTAGTAAAAATTTTTATTTAAAAATTTACGATAAAACCAATTCTCTTCAGAAAAATTAAAACTATAACAATTATGTATCCAAAAATTTAAGATAAAGATTAAAAATTTTTCTAAGGGAATATTTACGATTACAGAATTTTATTATAGCCAAATTAATTTAACGTAAATTTAATATTTTTTAAATCAATTTACTTTTAAAAAAATATTAATTTTGAGATTTTAATAGACTTTTTAAATCTAGTTTTTTTTTTGGAAGAAAACGTTTTTGTATTTATATTTAAGCGATATTTACTGTTGATATTGAGATATTTACATAGCTTTGTTCAGAATAGTTTCAAAATAATCTTTTTTTAAAAATACCAGTATTATTTATCAATTATCAAATAATTTAAAACTTGATTTTACAATACAGAAAATAAGGCAGTACAAAATTTTGTTATACATTTTTATGATTTTTAAATTTTGTGCAAAATAATTTACTCATTAAAAAAAAAATCTAAAAAATTCATAGAAAAATTTAAGATTTTTAAAATTTAAAGTTCTGTATAAAAAAATGTATAAACAAATTTATCTTAAATATTTTTGGGTAAAAAATTTATTATTTTTACGATAATAAAAAAAGATTTAAATCGAAAGATGTAATAACATTCCTTTCTCAATAATTTATTTAACGATGTTATTTTTTCTTTAAGGGAAATTTTAATATCGTAAAATTTTATCCACAAGAAATTTCATATTGAAAATATTTTTAGAATAAAATTATGGTGTAAATTGTAAAAAAAGTCTTTTAAAAAGAACGCAAAAATAATACTGTTATTTATATATTTTTATATTACTTTAAATCTTAATAAACTTTGCTCATTAACAATGGTTTACTTTTTCTCTTTAAAAAATCCTTATTAATCTTGATCATTGTTTGCCGTTTTCTTTAAGGATTATTTCAAAAGTTCACTAAACTTTTAATTAAAACTAATAATAGTTCATGTCTAAAGATACTTATATTCTCACACACAAAAGAACTAAAAAAAACAAAAACAAACAAACGATGAATGTGAGACACGAAATAATTGGAACTATAAAATTTAGGGTTTAAATGAAACTAAAATTAAAGATTCCTAAAACTGTAACGTAAAGGAAATTGGGTGATTAACTAAAATTATTAGAAATTTTTATGACGAAAATATTATTGCGATAGAGCGACATGACTTTAATGTTGAAAATCATTATAAAATTTTATGCGAAAATTAGTTATTAACAAATCTTGTATAAAATTAATGTAACGAAAATTTTAGCTAAATTATTATTGATAATAAAATTAAAAATAAAAAAATATAAAACTTTTAAAAAAGATTCATGGAAGATTGGAGTTTGTAGAATTTAATGAAGTAAAAGCTTGGCAACACAAAGAAAACAATAGAAATTTTATTTTTAAAATTTTATTTTTCGGTAATTAAATTACACTAAATTTAATTCTATTTTAAATTTTCATATCGTAAGCAATTAAACATAATTATAACATCTTGTTTAACATTTAGAAAATTATTAGCAATTTATGAAATTATTTTTTCAGTTACAATTTTAAAAATACCATCATCCTTTTAATCGTGTCTGACTGTCATAATTTTATTTTTTGAAGAATTTATTTATTTTTTAACAAGATTATGGCTCTTAACCAAAAAAAAAAAAAAATAAAAAACAAAACAAAAACAAGTTCTAACATTTTGTCACTTAAAGAAATTTTCAACTTACTTTCAACATTTTACTATTTGCAAAATGGCAAGACATTTTCTTGTTTTTTAAGCATTGTTGTGTATGTGTGTGTGTGTCAATTTATATTCTTCTGTCTACAAGTTGAGTAACAAAATTGTGTTAAATTATAACCACCCATCAAATTCAAGGAATATTATTATTGAGCGAGCATAAATATAAACTTAATGGTGTATGACAACGAACGACGTTTGAGAAAAATGTATGTAAGGGAAAAACAAGTGGGAGTGATTGTGGTAGTGAAAAGCCTGAAGGTGGAAAATTTGAGTTGTGATGTTTAAATAAGACAGCTAAGATATGAAAAAAAATTGTTTTTTATATTTTTAAACAGAAAGATAAAGTTATTGTTTCTGTTTGTAAACGTGTTTACAAATTTGGAACAGTCAAAACAGTGGTACAAAAGATTTTAAATTAAAAGAATGACGTAAAATTAAAAAAATTTCTGGAGACAATAAGCTATAAAAGATAACCGAAGGGCTTTTTATATTTATATACAGGAAACAATGCTTTTTCCCTATTCCATTATTAAAGAAAAAAAAATATAAAAATACTACCAGGCCTGGAAATCGGATCTATTTAATAAAATTATTGAAGAATCCATAAATAAGAAGATCTATGTCTGAAATATCCAAACAGAAGAAGTTAAGCTCCATGAAAGTCCATGTTGCCTTTAATCAGCTTTTAATATGCATAAGCCGAAAGAAATTTTTCATTGATATCCAAATTCTGGCAGCAGGTTTTTTTTCAAATTTTGGGGAGGATACTTGCATTGTAAAAAGAAAAATAATTGATAACTGGAGGAGTATCTCCAACGATATCATAATTAATAGCGAAAATTACCCCAAATTTCATAAAGGTTTTTACAATGGCTTTTCATCTGTAGACCACATAAACACTATTCTACAAATTATTGAAAATCATTAAATTTTTAAATTTTTTTTTTTTTTTTTTTTTTGAAAAAGTCTTTCGACGTCTTAACAGCGTTTTGCATTTGGATTGCACTACGTAAATAGACAAGATATCCATCAAAAGCACAGTGTTACAGGAGATTATCATAGACATTTTAAGTAGTGTGTGTAGGGTGGCAAGGTATTATTTTTTCAGGTCTTATGTTTTGCTCATCAATGAAGTCGCAATTTAGTCAATCTATTTCCAGTGCAAAGAATTCAATGGTGACTAGATAATAATTTTTTAAACTACCTTGCTAAACCAGATGACAAAGGCCTTTTAAAGCACAAACTATCTGAACTGGGTTTGGAACTATAAAAAAAAAATCACCCAGCCATATCAAAATTATGCTACCGAAAACCAATTTTAGTATCTCAACCGTATACCTTCAGACGAAGCTGGAACTGAGTTTAATAAAGAAATGAGTTTTTTAAATTTAATTTGTTACGAGTCGAGATATATAACCCAAAACTTTTTAATAATTAAAATTTCTATTTTAAGTTAGCCTTTTAATTGCAAGCAACTAACTGTCAAAAAAACACGCAAAAAAATTTTGAGATAACTTTAATCTAATAGCAACTTATTATGCTTGTGTTGTGGTTATACGAAAAACATAATATTGTTACATTAAAAAAAAAATGTAGTTGGCATAGAAACCATATTGTAGTCCAACATTAAAATACATGGTTGTATATCAACATAATTATGTTTAAAGTGTGTACATTTTATAACGAAATAAAATAATATTGTGTTCAGATATAAACATTAATTTGTTAAACGAAAATATAATAATATGTTTGAAAATATCATGTAATAAAATTTAATCATCATAAAAATTATTTGAAAACCTACATAAATTCACAAAATATCAATTATTTATATTTATGTGTTTTTACATTTTTTTATTATTTTTATTTATAAATATTTTTTATACTAATTTTTTTTCAGTTTAAACGTTTTCACATGAACCCATTAACATGAAGCAACTCACTTAACTGTTAGAAAAGCACTGAGTCAAGTTCTAGAATTCTTTACACTTCTAAATTTTGTTGTATCGTTTGCGTATTAAAACCATTTAATAATTATTATTTATAAAATATATTTATCGTCACTGAATTTTTTCTAAAATCAACTATAATTTGTTCGCCGCAAGTACACATTGTTTACAGCGAACTTAATATGGTTGTTGTGACCATACTACAACCATTTTTTTCTCTGCATATGCTGTCAAAAATGATTGCTTAAAAAAAATTAGCAATTATATACAGTGATTAACTAAGGCTGTTTGCAATTCCAAATCTTGAAGGTTAGAGCCAGGTGTAAAAATGTAAGAACTCGTATATTAATTTTACATCTAGTCTTTAACAACCCTGTTAGTTATTTCTGATTTCAAACATAAAATTTAAATAACCTTTTACGAATTATAAAAACTACTGTATTTCCTGCAGTTGCAGACTAAAATACAATAATGTATAATTTTCGTAGTAAAAACTTACAACTCGTGCTTACACTATTAAACCAAATATTCACTTTATTTTTATAAATACTATCATGCATTTTGTACAAAAGCGAAAAAAAAACAAAGAAAAAGAAAATAAAATAAAATAAATTAAAATATGAAGGTACACAAGCTTAAGCAATAAAAATCCTTTTATTTTAACAAAGGGTGGCCTAAAATTAAAAAAATATGTTCAATGAGCGAGAACTTCTTTTTAATATTTAAAACTACTTTTGCAATTTTAGATAAATTTTGGTCTCAGAGAGCCAACATGTAAAGTGTAAAATATTTACAAAGAAAAAACAGGGTTAAGGTAACCATAATCTAGGAGCAACATTCTAAGTTGTAATATATGGCTGTAAGCAAAACGTAGTATTGTTAAATATAAAATAATGTGTTTGGTTGTGGAAACATATTGTTGTCTAGCTTTCTTTATTATTCGGTCTGATATTTGGTATTTTTTACATTGTATTTTTATGTATTTTTTATATTAATTTTGATTTTGTTTATTTTCTGCAACTATAAATGACTCTTTCAATTTTAAGCGTTTTAATATGAACAGACAGCTAACAAATAAATCACTAATCTGCTAAGAAAGTATTCTGTCAAGTTCTAGAAAAAATATTTTTAAGAGCAAACATTATATTTTTGCCTTTCATTATACTTTGTTTACTAGTAATAAATTATGTTATAGAAACCATATATTGATTAACTTTTAAGAAAATATATTTATAGTGACTGAAGTATTAAGAATATAAGATAAGTAGTGTGAACATATTAGAACCACGTTTTATCTCTGCGTGTAACGATAAGCGGTTAAAAAAATTAAATAATTTGGATAATGCATGACACATTTCTTTTAATTGCAATCGCTCTTCTATCCAGTAATTAAAAATCAAATATATTAAAGCGCCGGTTACACATTATAAGAAACAAAAATTTAATACGAAAAAATTTAACTAAATTTATGCACAAAATTGCAATTAAAATATTTCAGCAAAGCTTAAGAGCTTGTTTGCGCAAAACCCTTAACAATAAATAATTATTTTTAAAACAGGAGATGAGTTTTTTTTGTTGTATATTTTAAAAAGCTGATTTTTTTATTTTTACCATTAATTTCATACAAATTTCGTCTGATCTTTGGAACAGATTGAATTATAAAAATTGTTATAAGTTGAATTTTGAAATTTCTTAAGCAGGTAAATATAAACACAAGCCAAAAATTACATATTTTGTATTAAAAAACAACTTAATCCTAATTTAATGCCAATTGCGCTGCAACTGTAATGCCGTTCAATATAAAATTCTTGCCAAAGTGTTGCTACAATTTTTTTTTTAATTAGTCTCGGTTATCTATTTCTCGCTAAGAATTTTATTTACTAAAATTTGTCTTTCATTTTAGAAACTTCTTTCAAAAATAAAAAGTATGATCCTGTAAATATCGGCATGTAACTTGGGCACTTTCATAAATACTTAAGAAAGAAATTTCCTTCTTTAGTTATAAAACAACAAACTTTGTTAAATACTTGAGAATCTTCTCTCTTAAAGTGATTTTTTCCATAAATCTTAAAAAAGTTAGATAAATATTCGTCTTAATTCCTGAACAACAGTTTGAAAAGTTTTGAAAATGAAAAACATAATTTCTTGAACAATGATGTTGAAAAGGTTTTCTGCTTATTAACCATCAGACTTGAAATGTAAGTTGATGGAATCTTATCACACAAAGCGTAATCTGTAGTACAGTTCTTTCTTTGAGTGGAAAAATTGAAAACGTTAGATTTTTTAGTAACTCTTACAGGGCTATTTGTCTCTCGAGAAAAGAAGCTTTAAATGCCTATTATTTTTTGATGCGACTTTAAATACTTTTTGTAAATATTTTTTTTATATATAAGAATTTTACTTTATACAAAATTTACTTATTATTATAGTCTTGTTTAAACTGCAGTCAGGCCTGAGGTGGATACACTTAACATCATTAAAGGAACAAGGAAGGGAGTAGGGTTAATATTAAAGTTATGCAAACTGTTTTCTGCTGGCCCCTGTATATTTGGTATAGTAATAGTTTTGCTGCTTAAAATCATATTTTTTCCATTTTATTTTTTTTTTTTCAATAATATCCTTGAACACTTTAAACTCTTAAGAATAAAATAGAAATTTTCATAACAATTTCTGCAGTTTTTTTTTGTTTTTTGTTTACGAAAAACTATTTTGTAATAAATATTTTGATAAATGCCAAATGTTGCAAAAGTTTGACAAAAATCACTTCTCTCATATGCGAATATTTTTTTTGATTTCATAGATGGCCATTCAATAGATATGATCTCTATCTGTGTTATTTTGCTGTCATAACTTTATGACACACATTAAGTTTTTGTTATCTTTTGCGAATAAGTTGGCATATGTCGATGAACAACGGTCAATAAATGCAGAACATTTAATGTATTTTATATATTTTTTTATTTTTATATGATTTATTTGCTATATTTTTTTTTATTGAAATATTATTTATATTTATATCTTTCCAAAAAAAAGTTGCAGTTTTTACTTTCTGTTACCGCAATTTTGTGTTCTATATGCATAAAATGAAATTATTTGCAGTTAAAATAAATCGATTTTTTTTTGTTTTTCGTTCAGACTTTGTTATGGCCATGAGACACAAATGTCGTTTAGTAAATGAAAATAATTTCGACAAAATTATATTTGATTTGATAACGGAATATAATTTGTACTTTATTATTTGAACAACAAGGCAAACATTTTACATTTGTATGTTAATTTTTGTATGTGATTAAATCTGTATTTCTTTATTCTTGCTTGAAGCAGTCTTTGTGTTTTTTCTAGGAACAAGGTTTTTGTTTAAAAAATATTTTCACTTTCATTTAAGATTTATGGCAGATTTTGTTGTCGTTTTTTGTGCTTTTCTCAGTGTCAATAACATCATTGTCAGGTCTTTATTGCAAATACTAAGCAAATTTTATGGCAATTTAGATAATAAAATTTAACAGTATCAACGTATGTATTTATTTTTAAAAAGCGTCGAGGCGTATGAGTGTTATAAATTATGAAAATTAGATTCCTCATACGATAATCCTGCCTAAAGCATGAAAAAGTAATGAAATTAGCTTTCAGTGTAATGTTAGGGATTTTATGTGTAAGTTATTTTTACAAGAGAACAAAAACATAACGAGAAGGTTGTAAACTTAAAAGTTGGAATTTTAAAACAAAAATTTTTAAGATTGAGTACAACAACCAAACGAGACCTAATAGCTGTATGAAAAAGCTTATTTTATACATTGAGCTCAACATTGTCCAATTTTGTCTACGTTTTGTTTGTCCTTTTTAAGCCCTTCACCACAATAAGTGGTAAAAGGCTAATTAAAATTTGTCATTCAGTTTGTACTTTCTCCATTTTCGACTCCATAAAGTGTATTTATGCTGACGTCTTATGCATAGCGAATTCGATTAAGCGATGTCCGTCTCTTCGTCCGTGCTAATGTTGAAATCAACTTTGCCAAGACACTAGATGAGCTAGCGAAAATCTAAATACTTCAATCAATCGGACACAGTTGTTACTGAAAATCAGTACGATAGGTCTATGTCGTTCGGGACAAAGTGCACAACACCATGCCTGCCTCTCATTTTTCCATATTATTTGAAAGGCGATAGAAAATTAAAAAAAAGGAAAAAATAAACATCAAGTGAAACAATTTACGCTTGCCCAAAGTTGCCTCTAAACTTTTCATAATTTTCAAGATATTATATGAACAAATCATATTCTGTCATATCATATCAATATCGTTATCATGAGGGGTGTTTTTTTAGCCCGATTAAACTTTAAACTGTAAAAAATAATACAAAAATTAAATTGCAATAAAGAATTTTTTTATACATGTCAATAATATTTAAAAATGATTTAGTGCATATGGCTGCTTATGGCGAAGTGCATTCTAGACATCCAATTTTGGGTCAGTTTTTTAGGTACTACAGGCCGTATGTCGCGAATAACACGAAAGATGTCAAATCGCATGACCTAGGAGGCCAACTAACAGGTCCATTTCTCGAAATCAACTTATGGCCAAATTTTGATAGTTGCGATTGCCGTATGGTACGTAGCGCCATCTTGTTGAAACCCCATTTCCTCCGGATCAATGTCATCCATATTTGCAAACAAAAAATCATTATTCGTGGTGCAGTAACGATTTCAATGGACCGTAACGTGTGATCGGGCCTCATTATTTTAAAACTAAGGTCTGATGATGCCACCAGCGCTTAAACCATAACAAAAGTTCATTTTTCTAGATTCAATGGGGTCTGTAGGGTATGGGTCTCGCTTTATAAGCCCATTAAGCCAAAACTGAGCCTCATTGCTGAACAAAATTTGCAATAAAACAATGGTCAGTCATTAACTGCTTTATAGTCTAATCGGCGAAAGAACGACTCTTAAATAATTCTTTTACTTACTGGATCTTATGCGGGTGTAGGCCAAGATCTTTGCCCAAAAGTTTTCCACGTAGTGGATGGACAGAGCCCCAAATCCTGCAACCGACGACGAATCGATAAATTTGGATCTTCTTCCACACTCTCGTTTACAGCAGCTCTGCAGGGCTTGCTCAGACGGATAATTATGTGCATCATAAAAATCACGAAGACGTCTATAAGTTGCTTGATGTAATAACTGATTTTCAAGGTAAACTTGGGTGATTTAATAGCGGTATTTAAGCGTAAGTCTATTGATAATAATTTGCATTTTTCTCAAAGTTAAATTTTTACTGTTATTTTTAATAATTTAAAGTTCTATCAGGCTAAGAAAACACTCGATAAAAGACCTTTTAAAATGTTTTATAAATAAATTTTTCAGAAAATCTGTCGAATTTTATATTAAATTTTTAGTGAAAAGTTACTGGGTTTTAAGGAGTCTTAGATATTAAAAAAAAAAACAGCCGCAACACTGTTTTCCTGTATAGACATCACATGTATACAAAAGTTAAGACAATCAGCCTTATCGTGGTAGTCGAAATACGCCTACGCCAAACAAGATAGGGGTGAATGTTTTTTATTTTACAAAACAAAGTTGTTAGGTGAATACTATATGGAGGATGACCCATCAGTTCGATGTTTAACGTGTTCAAAATTTCACATGTTTGACGAGATGTGTGATGTACGGATTTCTGAGAAGATTTCTGGCAAACAAATGGTCGTTTATTACTTAAAATTGACTGTTCAACGTTGCTCAAGTGGAACGGTGGCAACATGATTCATTCGGCCCATGAGACAGGTGACCATTTTCTTAGCTGTGTTTCTTCCATGAACAGCTCGTTTTAGAATACCCACTTGGCCGATTGCTGTATTGTTTCTAGCTCACAAGCATGTATTTATAATACTTCCCCTATCCCGATTCCATGCACATCTTTTGGAGTACCACGGTTGAACTTCTTAATAATTTCTTTACTGCACCTGATGAGAGTATTTTTTTGTGCAATTGATAAATCATGGCGTATCCAACAAAAACACGACGAAACTGCATTATGAGTTTACGCACTATATCGATGTTCTGTAGCACAACAATCAATTATTGATGACATTTATGAAACACATTGCCAGCGGAATTACGATAAGGATTGAATCCACACTACCAGCGATATACGATGGTTTTGGGTCGCGTCTATCGCCACACAAAAAATTAAGTTCATCGATACATTCTTGTTGAAAATAACCAACCTTCACTTAAAGAGAAACCGGTTAGTGTTGCCGGTGCTCGAAATATAACTAGTAAACCTTGTACTACTGTGATTTCAATGCAATTCGTTTTTTCACATTCGCTTATAGGGACTTTCGATTTTCTTCCTTATCACAGAGTCTCTCGTAATAGAGAACATCCTACAGCATCTATTTTGTATGAGTTTGCTTGTGGTCTTTTCATAATTGTTGGCCTTCGTTGAACATTCATAGAGAATATTTCAGTTAGCAATTATTAATTTTTTCGATTTTCTGAACCATCTGCTATGATGCAATTGCCTTAGGACTGCATTAAACGACTAACCTTTCCACCCCATGTAAGTTGATATTCCTTATTTGCAATAAAAAGCTGAAGAGACCAATTTACATATTGTAGGGTTTCCTTGTCCATCCCTATTGAATTCTCAGCATTTAAAAATAGAATTTTTTAAAGTCCTAGAAGTGGGGATAAGTTGTTCAACCATCTAGAGCTTTAAATTTAAAGAAAGGTTTCTATTAAATTAAAAATTGACAGGCATCCTAAGGAGTTTACTCGCACATTCTCTTATTAGAGCCAAGGCCTGACTAAAGGCATATGATATACTCCATCGCCGTGCAGCAAATGACGTTTATACAGATTATGCTATTTAATCAATAGATTATTCCCTTGTCTTCAAAACTATTTTCAAAATATAGTAAATTCCTTGCTCTATTTATTTATTATAAATTCCTTTTACTCTTTTAACATTCGACTAATTTGCATTTATTCTGTCTTTAATCCTGTTTTGTAAACTAAAATAAACTAAGCGATGTTGTTTAATACTATTGACACATTTACTCAATTAAGTAGAAAATGAAAACAGTAAAAAATCTCTATATACAGACAAACACATATACATACATTTCTAAACACACATCAACACACCTTTTTACTTTATGCATTTAATTGTTTAAGATTTCTCGTTTTAATTTAAAATTATTGTATGACAAGATGATATAAAATTTAAATGGGGAATAAATTGCAAATAATATTGAGAGTTTACTAACAAGACTTAAATAGGATTTAAATAAATTTAGTGCGTAAAGCTTAACACTGAGAAATATAGCTAAAGGGTGCTACAAGAAAAATAAAGTGGATGAAGGCATTTATCCGGTTTAAGTTCTTTCCTTTAATTTTTAACAAAGTAACCTGATGTTAAGATGCCAAGTGCAATCTCACATTTCCATTGGAAAGTTTGTCATTTTTAAGCATAATCGTGCTCTAAACGTTTTGACGTACGACCATTATTTGTGTTGTTTACAGTGAGTTGAAAAAATTAATATAGAAAAAAATGGAATTAACTCGTGAACATTTTCGTGACATCATTTTTCACAAATTTCGACGTGGATTATCACGACAAGAGTGCACTGATGAACTTAAATCTTGAAGCACCATCCTATAGCACTGTGAAAAATTGGTATTATAAATTTAATCGTGGCCGAAGCTCGCTCAAAGACGAATTCCGTGAAGGTCGTCCAAAAACGGCTATTGTGCCAGAGAACATTGATGCCGTGCGTGAACTCATAATGCAAGATCGACATGTGACATACCGAGAGATAGAGACATCCTTGGAAATTTCTTCCACCAGCATACATTCGATACTGCATGAACACCTGGCCGTAAAAAAGGTTTGTTCTCGTTGGATGCCGCACAATTTAAAAGTCGCTCAAAAAATGTTGCAAAAATACGATTGCGGTGCTTCAAAAGATGTTTATAAGATCGTGACGAATCATGGATCTATGCGTATGAGCCCGAAACCAAACAACAATCGACCGTGTGGGTCTTCAAAGACAAGCAAAATCCAACGAAAGTTGTTCGTGGAAGAAGCACTTCGAAGCAAATGGTCGCCTGTTTCTTCGGCAAAACTGGTCATGTGGCGACTGTTCCACTTGAGCAATGTAGGACGGTCACTTCTGAGTAGTACACTACAATTTGTTTGCCTGAAGTCATCGGAGAAATTCGAAAAACCAACAAGAGAAGACGAATCTTTGTTCACCATGACAATACGAGCTCTCACACATCGGCTCAAACCAGAGCGTTTTTGACCGGCCAAAACGTCGAATTAATGGGTCAGCCGCCGTACAGCCCTGACTGGGAACCTAATGACTTCTTCTTGTTTCCGCACATCAAGAAAAAAATGCGTGGTCAACGATTTTCGTCGCCAGAAGAAGCTGTTGAAGTGTTCAAAAACCATGTTTTAGAGGTGTCTCAATCGGAGTGGAAAAAGTGCTTTGACAACTGGTATGAGCATATGCAAAAGTATATAAATCATGCTGGAGAATACTTTGAAAAACAATAAAACCATTTTTGATTATAAATATTCGCAGCTTCACTATTAGGCCAGAAATATATAGAGCAGCCCTCGTACGTACCCATTGAGCCAAAAATGAGCTTCGTCGCTGAACACAATTTTTTGGTAAATGAACTTTCTTAACAGAGCACGCATTTTGATAATAAAATTCAATAATTTGCAAGTTTGTTCGTTTGTAAGACGCTTCATGGTTAAATTTAAAACCAAATTGAAGATTTTTGTCAGTGAAACAAAACACGAAACGTGCGTCAGCTGTTTAAGCCAGTGTTGCCAAAAAGATAATAGCTAAAAAATCATCGTGGAAATTATTTCCACTGTACTTGCTTGCAATGTGCTTAATAAATTCCGTTCCATAGAAACGTGATTTTTTAAAGCTTCGCTAATGAAATTTGATTTTGTCATATACTGTCTTAAACCGTTAAAGGCAGGCACAAAATCTTTAGCATCAAATAATAAACTAAAAAAAATTTTATATTCAAGGGTGCTCGATATGTGGCAGTAAATATCATTTGTGTGGTGGGTCAACTGGCAATTGCCTGATTAAGTATTTTTTTACATATCGACGAAAACATTTCCTCAGGCAAGTGGGGTAGCAGATCTTCGTCATCTACAGACTCTATCAGCCATAGTAAAGCAATGGCTGATGTAAGAACAAATCTTATAACACTAAATGGAGAATATAGAAGAGAATGCTACATCCTTAATCCCTTTTGAAACGCCCTTACACCCCTGATTTGTGAGCTAGAAGTTCTAGAATAATATTTATTTTGACCAAGGTCCCTGATCACTTTCATATTGTAAATTTTACTATCAGAGATCTTCACAACATTGAAAATCGACGCTGGACATCCGTAAATAATGTATCGCTGAAGTTTCTTCTGGGATACCATTTTATCCAGAGCCCGCATTTAGTCTCCGCCATTCTTTCGCGAGTTTTCCTAACCCATCTTAACGTTAGCTCATTTATGAATTCACACTTGCTCAAGGTTTTTTTTATTGTATCCATTTAAACTGAGTATGTAGCAGGTCATCTGGAGCCGGAAATTTCTATCACATTTACATAAACTCCATCAAACGTAAAGAGCAAGACAATTTAAGTTTCGCAGAACACACAATGTTTATTACAGGTCCAGAATTAAAAATATCTGCGGTTTAATAATGAAAGTAGCGTAGAGGGCCTATTTGTTTTTACAGTCGAAATGGCTACTCTTACGTTAAGCTTATGGTCTGGTTGTCTTCCACACTGCGCCTTCTTTATACAGCTTCTCTAGCTCTTGTCAGGTAGGATCAGTTTCTTATTTTACTAGCTCTTAAGATTTTTATTACAGTTCTGTGTCTGCTCGCACTTAACCCTCTGTGACAAGTCTAAGTTTCTACTTGTTTATCCACAATTGAGCAGTTTCCTTTATTCTTTAAATATTTTTTTATGTTGCTTCGACACTGAAGATTGCTAAAATAAGCCGAATTGAATTAATCAAGCATGTTTTTTAGGCAACAATGCAATTCCATTCACCATTTTTCAACCTTAATGATATTTTGTGTATACGTTTGCAGAGTATGGGAGAAAAGAAGAGAACCTAAAATGATCTTTATTACGCTGAACCAAAAATATCTCTATATACGCTTAAATGGGATCCACAATTAAGGACAAGTTCTTTATTATAGAACTAAAACACAATAAAGTAAAAAACAATATTTTAGAAAATAAATTTTATTTTAAAGTTCTCCTTAGTATGAAGATTCTTACTTCTTTACTGAATTATCTATAAATATGATATGAAAATTTCAATAAAATAAATAATTCAAAATTACAAATTCAAAAATTTATTGAAATTATTTAACATTTTAGAAATTTCGAGGAATTGTAAAAAATAAACATTACGAGGGCTGCTATATATATTTCTGGCCTGGCAACACTGAGTGCTGCCAAGTGCAATCTGACATTTCCATTGGAAAGTTTGTCATTTTTGACGTACGACCATTATTTGTGTTGTTTACAGTGACTTGAAAAAATTAATATAGAAAAAAATGGAATTAACTCGTGAACATTTTCGTGCAATCAATTTTCACAACTTTCGACGTGGGTTATCACGACAAGAGTGCATTGATGAACTTAAATCTTTGTATGGCGATGAAGCACCATCCTATAGCACTGTGAAAAATTTATATAATGAATTTAATCGTGGCCGAAGCTCGCTCAAAGACGAATTCCGTGAAGGTCTTCCAAAAACGTTTGTTGTGCGAGAGAACATTGATGCCGTGCGTGAACTCATAATGCAAGAGCCCGAAACGAAACAACAATCGACCGTGTGGGTCTTCAAAGACGAGCAAAATCCAACGAAAGTTGTTCGTGGAAGAAGCAAATGGTCGCCTGTTTCTTCGGCAAAACTGGTCATGTGGCTGTTCCGCTTGAGCAACGTAGGACGGTCACTTCTGAGTGGTACACTACAATTTATTTGCCTGAAGTCATCGGAGAAATTCGAAAAACCAACAAGAGAAAGCGAATCATTGTTCACCATGACAATGCGAGCTCTCACACATCGGCTCAAACCAGAGCGTTTTTGACCGGCCAAAACGTCGAATTAATGGGTCATCCGCCGTACAACCCTGATTTGGCACCTAATGACTTCTTCTTGTTTCCGCATATCAAGAAAAAAATGCGTGGTCAACGATCTTCATGGCCAGAAGAAGCTGTTGAAGTGTTTAAAAACCATGTTTTAGAGGTGTCTCACTCGGAGTGGGAAAAGTGCTTCGACAACTGGTTTGAGCGCATGCAAAAGTGTATAAATCATGCTGGAGAATACTTTGAAAAGCCGTAAAACCATTTTCATTATAAATATTCGCGCTTTCACTATTAGGCCAGAAATATATAGAGCAGCCCTCGTATTATCATTTAATTTCACTTGCGGTAATTTTTAAGAAATTTGGGTAAATGATTTTCTGCCAGTGGTATAGAAAATATTCCCGTTTTTAATGGCCTAAAATAAAAGGATTGCAATAATAAATTCTTTGTGTTATTAAAATAAAGAAAACAACAAAACGTTAAGATAAAAATTATTGTCCAAATTCAAAGATTTTAAATTATTAAACCTGTAAAGCAGAAAAAGTTGAAATAAAATATTAAAATTTCTTTTGTTCTGAAAGGAGTAATGTATTCTTAAATCGTTTATTTTTTTAAATAAATAAGTTAATTTTTTTAATCGTGCGTGCTGTTGTTCAGCTAAAAAAAAATCATATTATAAAATCTTCCTAAAATAAATTTTTTAAGTTCTAAAGTTTTTTTTCTACTCTAAATCCTTTTAGTAAAATTAAAATATTTTGTAAAACAAAGGAAAATTTATTTAAATTAATGAATAAATTATTTAGTTTAATATCCTGTCAGTATGTAAGTTTAACTTTTTTCTTGTGTTTTTTATTACTATTACAAGAATTTTGTTATTTTCACAGAATAGTCATTAGGATTTGTACTTAAAAAAATTTTTGGGAGTTTTTAAATTAGCAATTTTAGAGATTTTGTAGCTTGTAAAGCCACATTGGAAAAATGGCTTCTAAAATAGTGTTTTGATAAAAAAATTTTTCCAATTAACCATTAAACCTCAAAAAAAAAAGAAAAACAAATAAAACTTTTCGTAGAATTAAAATCGATAGTGGTTCATGATGGTGTCGAAAAGGATATCACAATTAGAAGGTAATCGCTGAAGCTCTGCTAGGGAAAGCGTTGGTACGACTTATCAAGTACAATTGTGATCCTACGCATCCAACGTTTAAGAACATGCCAAGCAATCATTAAAGGTCTTGAATAGAATTATGATTTAGTAGCAACCGATACACAATATCATAATATTTGCATGAAGAAATTGTATTACACGCCCTAATTGTAATGTAAATATATTTTAAAGGCAGAAGTAATAATTTTTACAGAGGATACTTGGTCAATACGAGATAAAACATTGTCCTCCTTCGACAGGAAAAAAAAAATCATTGCTCTTGCACATTGTATTATTGCTGCAGCAAGGACAAATTTTTTTGTTGTGGTATCGGTTCTGGTCGGAGTAGCAGTGTTTTTATTTCAAAAATATGGATCTTGATGATTAACTGATAATTAATTGATTGATGATTTTATCGCCGATGATGCAGTAAATTTCCGTCTTTGATATTCCAATCAGAACTGAAGACGATAAAAGCACAAGACCTTGTCCGTCAACAACAATAAAGCTACAAAGATTGAACTAAAATTAGAAATAGTGAAACAGATGTGGATAAGGACTACTAGGGATATCAAAATAAACAAGTAAGAGTGCTATATTCGGCTATGCCGAATCTTTTATACCCTTCACCATCTATGTAAATCTAGTTAAGTGAAGTAATTCCAAACAAAAAAGCAAATATTTAGGTGACAGAAAATTAAAAAATAAGAAAAAAAGTTTTAAGTGCTACATACACATAATTTTACGTAGCAATACCATCATCTCTTAATGGGTTTAGTAATTTTAAGTATTTTAGTATTTTCTTAAAGATCTCTTCAAAAAATTAAAAATGATACCCATATTGATTTTTTAAAAGAATTTGCAAATTGCAGAGAAAAATACGAATGCCAATTTTTTCATTTGATGTTTTTTCTTATTTTTTAATTCCCTATCGCTCCATATTTTTATCTGTTTTTGTGATTGAAGTTAGTTTATTGTTCCATATGATATAGAAGCATTAAAGGTGGGCGTGGCGTTTTGCCTGCTGCCTCGAAGACTATTGACCGATCTTGCTGACTTTTAATAGCACCCCTTTCGACACTATGTCTAATCGATTGGCGTATTGAAATTTTTTCTAGCTTGATTTCAACACTAATACGGACGGACAGACGGACATCGTTCAATCGACTTCGCTATGCATAAGAAGTCAGAATATATATCCTTTATGGGGTCGGAATGACAAACTTTGTAATACCCTTTTTCCACTTTTTGTAGTGAAAAGTATAAAAAGTCTAGGTTCTTCTCTTTGACATATTTAGCTAAAACAACCTACCTGCCTTCACCACTAGGAATAATAAGTTGCAAAGGACAGCTGTCACCACATGTTTAAAATAAAGAATTTTTTAATTTAAAATTTCTTGGGACAGACTCCCTCTTTAACTTGAAAAATCGCTTTATTTTAAATGTTTTATTTTTAAAGCATTTTTAGTTATAACAAAAATTATATAAATTTAATTTATTCCTCAAATGTTGTGCTAAACATCAAAAGCCTTGCGTGTACCTTAGAGTTTAAAAAGGATTCATGATATTTAGACTGATGACGTTTTTTAAGCACTTCGATTTAAAATTGAGCAATTTAACCAGCTGTTAAATGGGCCTTCATTTAAATGGCTGGTTAGTGTGAAAGTAATATTTATGCCAGATGGCTTAAATATTTAATTACTCTGAAGCAATTTCTAACTCAACCTGGCCTTCAAGCAAATTAAATTCAAACAAATCAAATGCCATTAAGTTGTAAAAATAAAAAAATTTAATTATGCAGAACAAAAAACAAGCGATATTTTTTTCTTGTTTTGTCTTATTTAAACAACAAACGTACAAACTTGAAGGAAAAATAATTGAGTAGAAAAATATAAAGTCACACGGGGAATATCAATGACAATATTCCAATACCAGTGATTGGTTTATTTAGTTGTTTGTGTAGGGTTGGGCGAATGCAAACAAATAGTTGCTTGCAAGCAGCGATAGAAAAAACTAGGAATACAAATGGAAAAGTTTTTAAAAAAAAAAAAAAAAAAAAAAACGAGAATAGAAAAGCTTGCATAGCGTATCTGCCTTTTACAGTGGTGATAGGAAAGGTATTAAAGTCAGGCAAAAAAAAAATTTGATAGAAAAAAAGTGAAAAGGACGTTAATAAAAAGCAATAAAATTAATAGAAAACTGAAGCACAAATGTTGCAACGCATAAATGCAAAACATGCCAGAGCATCAGCTATTGGGATCATCAGCAAATGCAATGCACAATACAAACAAACAAACACACACACTTATATATAAAAAACATAATAAAATATCTAAAATTACTAATGCACACACACAGAACATTATGACTGTGTAAAGGAATTTGCATAACAGCGTGTAAAATTGTAAAAAATACTCATACAACTTGCAGCATAAAATGAAGGAATTGAATATAAGAGAAATTGTAAAATGTATAAATACGATCTTATACTCAAACAAACATGTTCTCGTTTACACATTCTTATTAATGTGCGAATTGTATGTTTGTTTCCTCTTGCTGTTTATAAGTTCGCGTAGTAATCGATGTGAGTTTTTAGGTAACAATGTATGTGTATGTGTGTGTGCCAGTTGTGGAAAATAAAGCGTTTTAAAACGTTTCAAATCCATGGAGTTTAGTTAAATTGTATTATTCTTGTTCCCTTTTTATTTGCTGTAATATTGGTCTCAGATTTAATATTTTGTTCGTTTTTGTTTTTTTTTTTTGCAAAGTTCTGCAGACTGTGTAAAAGTTTGGGTGTTTAAATAAAGTAAAAGTTTTTGATCAAATTGAAAATTTCGACAATTTTTTTTTTGTGGCATCAAATTCAATACAAAGTGAGTTAAAGTTTTGGTTGCAATTTATATGAATTTTTGGTTTTCAATAGAATGTAGTGATTTAAAGGAAAATGTCAAGTTTAAAAGATTTAAAGTTATTTAAAAGGAAACGGAAAATTGTAAATGTTGACGAGAATATTAAATAAGATTTGTTTTACCTTTTAAGGGAAGCATAGTAGGTTAGAGTGACGCATAACTGATAAGAAGGATGATGTTATAAAAGTAGATTAAAATAAAGCAAACAAATTTGCACAATTACAAAAAAAAAAAAACAACAGTCTCGTTAAAGCAGTACCATGGGGAGAAAGAAATCCAAGCGAAGAAAATATAAGACTTGAGAATATTTATATTGTTCACGAATAAGGTAAGGTTTCATTAAAAAGAAGAACACGATTTTTCTAAGGCTAAAGGATGATTAGCTTATGAACAAAATGACCTTTTAAATCTTCACTGATAAAAATTGATTTTCTGGGGCCTTAAATCGAAGGTTTATAAATTTATAAATAAATACAGATTTTTTTATTTTACCTCTAGGACACATATTATTAAAATAAAAAAAGAAAAATTAATTTTTTTAAATAAAAACAAACTTTTATAAATTTCATAATTGTTTTTGGGCTTAAGGTGGAATTTTTATAAACTGTACAAGTGATCACAAATTTTCTGTAGTTAAATTCCAGGCTACACTGCTTACAAATAAAATCTCTTTAACATTTTTATATTTATATTATAATTCAGTGTAGATTACGAAAATATGGTTTAACAATTTTTTATTATAAAAATTCTTTTTTTAGGCTTAAGATGGAATTTTAATAAATTTTTTATATAATAACAGATTTTCTTTATTTTACACGAAATATTAAAATAAATTAAAAGATTAATTTTTTTTTTTGTGACTAAAATCAAAAATTTATAAATATCAAAAATGATCACAAATTTTCTTAATTTAAGCGTAGATTACAAAAAAAATGTTTTAACAAATTTTCTTATAAATAGTCTTTTTTGGGCTTAAAATGGAATTTTTGTAAACTGTATAGGTGATCACAAATTTTCTATAGTTAAGCTCTAAGCTACATAGTTTTCAAATAAAGTCTCTATAAATTTTTTATAATATTTTTTTGTTGGCTCTTAAGCATCTGGAATGCTAGGTTCCCGTTTGAAAATTGAATTTTTATAAATTTTATAATCACAGATTTTCTTTATTTTACCTAAATAAAAAAATATTTTTTTGTGACTAAAATCAAATTATTGTAAATTTGATAAAAAAAAAATCACAGATATTCTTAATTTAATCCTAGTTTACGAAACAATGGTTTAATAATTTTTATCATAAAAAGTTGTTTTTGGGCTTAAGATGGAGGTTTTATAAATCTTACTTATAATCACATATTTTAATTTTTTTTTACCTCTAGGACACATAACTATTAAAATAAATAAAAACAAATATTTTTTTATGACTATAATTTTATAAATTATTAAATTTTTATAAATTTCACAAGTGATTTAATTTAATCTTTGTTTACGAACAAAATGGTGCAATAATTTTTTATTCAAAAAGTTGTTTTTTTTTTAATCGAATTTTTATAAATTTTCTAAATAATCACAGATTTTCTTTATTTTACTTCTTGGATACATAATATTAAAAGAAATAAAATATTCATTTTTTGTGACTAAATTAAAATTTTTATAACTTTAGTTTATTTATATCCTGATTGAAAAAAAAGAAATAAAAATTTTAAAATTTTATAAATGATCACAAATTTCTATAACTAAGCGTCGTTTATGAAAAAAATACTTTAACAAATTTTTATTATAAAAAAATTATTTTTGAGCTTAGGTTGGAATTTTTTAAACTGTATAAGGGATCACAAATTTTCTGTAGTTAAGTTCTAGGTTGCACAGTTTACAAATGAAGTCTCTCTAAATTTTTTATAATATTTTTATGTTGACTAAAAGTCTAATTTCTATAGATTTTCATTATTTAAATTTTAGGATGAAGAGTTTACAAATAAAATGGAGTCTTAAATCTTTTTTTTTTAATTCACTTATTTTTTAATTGTTATAAATATCGTAGAGAACAACATATTTTCTCTATTAAGCTTCTAGAATGCTAGAATCAAAATTAAAATAAATTTAAAAATTTTTTTTGTTACAAAAAAATCAATCTTTATGCTCAAAACGTTGGCCTTTTGCTGGCATACAGTCCGAGACTGCCGGATAGGCAATCCTACATGGTTTTTAGTAGTCTTAAGAGAACTTGCCAGCTAAAAAATACAATTAAATAAAAGCCAATAAAAGAAACATAAACTCAATGGAGCCTGGTGGAATCCTTATCAACTTCTTGTTGCACACACGAAAATATTGCTTGGGTGATGTTCTGCCAAACTGTTTTAGATGTCATAGGGATCCCATTATAATAAATAATTTGAAACTTTTTTCACAAATCTGCTTCCATTACTATTATAAATCAACATATTTATTAATTCTAGGGTTCGCTTTTTGGTCTAAGTTCTAACAAGTTTATTATTGAACAAAAACTTTGTATCGAAAACATTAAAAAAGGCTTCTTTTGTTACAATCAAACGATTCCCTTTAATCTTTTATAAAAAGATCACATTGAATTTTTGTCTGATTTTGACTTCTTTACATGAAACAAATATATTTATAGCGCCTAAAAGTATACTTGCATTTATTTTTAATCTATTTTGTCTCTTTCTCGATTAAAACACTAAAAAAATTTTATTCTTTAGTTTAATCCATGTAAACGTCCTGCATTTGTCGCATGAATTTTATGGGAATTTGTTTGGCCGTTTGGGCGTGATTAAAATAAAAACATCCAATTACACAAACACATTTCTAGTGGGATAAAAAAACTATTAATATAATAATAAAATAGAGCTTTTCTAGGCTTATAAGGGGTAATGAACTTTGGGTTCTTTTAAAGGATTTTTCAATAATGACAAGTAGATGTTGAATACAGCTTTAAGGTATGTGGAATTAGAAAATGTTATCTTTATGGCATTGAATATAGCAGCCATCTAGCGAATTTTCTTTTTTACACTTGCGAACTCTTTTCCATTAATTTTTCGTTGAGTAGAAAATGCGAATATTAAAAAAAACTCTTATTGGTTCAATTAACACCCAACAGTTGATTGGCTATTTGGCTAATAAAATTTTATGTTTCACTAAGACGATTCGATTTTATAGCCCACATAAAAATAGATAACAGAAAACTAAAAAAAGATAGAGAAAATGCTATAAAATGCCAAAATTTTCCTGTTCCTATTGGAAATCAATTTTAAGAGACACATTGTGTTGTAAAATAATTTGTTCTGTCATTTTTATGTTTTTCACATACGAGTATAATTTTTTTCTTTTACAAAAACAAAGCAACACTTAAGAAATCCTTTATAAGCTTCCATACAAAAAGCCTGATAATTTCATGACAAAGTAATTTATTTTCATTTTTGTTCAGCCATAAAACCATAAAAAAATCTTAAGCATCATATATTTACAATGAAAACACTAAAGTGCTCTATATTAGTTAAAAAGGTGAAAAAAGAAGTAGAAATTTTAATTTTTATCAGCTTAAAAAAAAGGTGCTTTAAATACAGCTTTCATTTTTTCCTGCTGACTTTTAAATAGCTAAAGTGTGCGTGTGTTAAAGTGTTAAAGGAAAAGTTTTTATACTTTTGCTTTTAGCTTTTACAAGGCCTGTTATGATGACAGCAGATAAATAAAAGTGTGTAAGTGCGTGTATTTAGTTTTTAATGACACACCAGGAACTCAAGTAGAAAATTGCTTTTGACAAATTTATTTATACACTCAGGCATTTGCTAGTTATTATTATCTCTGTGTGACGCCATTAACTCAAACAAAAAGTCTAAAATAAAAATCCTACTTGTTATCTATTTTACAATCTTTTATTTTTAATATACACTTAAGGTTTGTATGTATTTTCTTTTAAGATTTTTAACATTTTAAGTATCCAAATATTAAATACAAACATAAACAAGATGGTCATGTATTTGTCACAAACACACAATGTGTTACAGTATGACTTAAACTTAAGAAACGCAAATAAACATCATCATAAATCAATGGGCTTTTTTCAGCTTCAATAATTTAATAAAATGGAATAAATTGTTATAAAAAAATAAATCACATGTTTACACACTTACATACGGAAAAAAAACTCACACAATTTGAAACCAATAATGTGGGTGCACACATGCTCCATTTTCCTTTAAGTTTTGAATATTTTTTTATGTGTGTGTTTTTATTCCAAAAGAACTTAACTTAGATGGAAGTTCTTAACCTCACAGTCTGTTACAGTTGTTATTATTAAATCTAGCCGAACATTAATTTAATTATATTTTTGTAAATGTGTGTTATTCATATCTCTACATACAAGTAAAACGTGATTTATTTATTATTTTGTCTTTTTTTATCATTGATGTGAGTTTAATTTTTGTAGCTTAACGTGTCAGGAAGAATATGTTATAAGAAGTTTCATTTAAAGCTTATCGAGAAATAAAAAATGTTCTTAGTTTTGTGCACACAATGCTAAGTTATTACTAACCTTTAATTAGTTTATAACTTAATAATTAGTTATAGAGAAATTATGTCAGTTATCTGAATGAACTGAAAGTAAGCAATTAGAAGACTATGAGAAAAATATTAATTGACTATGACTGAACTAAAACAAAACTACTTGACCTGCAAAATGATAATTTTAATTACTAACCTTTAACCAAATTCTTACATGTTCAAGAAATCACTATGACAAAGCTTAATCACACTTTTGTTTAATAGACTTGACTATGACAAAGTCTAATCACACTTTTGGTAAATAGACTAGACCTTATGAGATTTAAGTGCAGTCGACATATTTGAGCCATTTAGTTTGAAAGGGACATAAGTCAATTAAAAAAAAAAAAAATAAATAAATAAAAGAAAGAAATTTAATTGTTAAAATTTGCTACGATTTTATGTTGAAGTTATTATTAATTTTATTTTCAAAACCATTAAAACACAATCCATTAAATATGTACAACAGATCAAAAGCAAAGTGACTTATGTTACTTTCAAAATAAAATGCTCATTTATTACAAAACCATAATCAGACTATAAAAATACTATGACTAAGTAATAACTGAAATGTAACTTCAATATAATTAGACCAGACTATTATTGAAATCTGAGAAGTTTATAACTAAACTGTGACTTGACTTAGACAAGAATATGACCAGAGTTTAAAATGTTTTTGATTAAATTATAAATAAAATATGACCATAATGATTTGACAAAGAAAAGTCTATGAGAAGACTATGACTTGTATATGACTAGAATTCAAATAGTGTATGACGAGATTATGCCTAAATTATGCTCAGTATATAATGAGGCAGAAGTGCTCTACGACAAGACTGTGATTTGAGTAGAATATAATTATACTATACTTAGCCATTGCCTAGTGATAGACTAAGCTTAAGTTATAACTAAACTAGATTATGAGTACTTTATGATAAGACTATCAGGTATTTTCTGAAATCTACACGAAATTTTCGCTGCATAGTTTTCAAAGCATTGTTGCTATAAAATATTTTTTACAAAAACAATGCCTTGAAAAATATGAAGTGAAAATTTCGTGTGGATTTCAGAAAATGCCTGATAGTCTTATCATAAAGTACTCATAATCTAGTTAGTTATAACTTAAGCTTAGTCTATGACTAGGCAATGGCTAAGTATAGTATAATTATATTTCGTGTAGATTTTAGTACATTCCTGTATAACTAGATTATAACTAGACTGTGACGAAACCATGTCTACAGGTTGTTAAGATTCTAATAAAATTACATATGGACTATGCCTTGACCATGTCTAGACGTTGACTAGATTATGGCTAGACTATGACAAGACTCAGAAAAATTATTAAAATTATAACAAGACTATGGCTTGACTAAGATTCAATGATAGTTAAGCTATAGGTAAACAGCGACTAACCTAAGACCAGAGCTTGACAAGACTCTTGCTAACATATTTTAGTTAGACTGTGACTTGACTATAATTAGAATATGGCTAAGCTATGACCACATTATGCTTAGCTAACGTATAATGTGTCATGAGATCATAAATAGAATAACTGAATTTTTATTAAAGTATTAATTTCATAATCTATAAAACGCTGGCAGTTGACAGAAAATAAAATGATTTAATTTTGTTTTTGTTTTTGTTATTTTACTTTATTGCGGCTCGGTTAAGAAACGTCTATAGCAACAACATGATAAGATATTGGCGAACTATAATTTAATTACAACTAATTTGATGGAATGTGAGTACAAGTAGAATATAAAGCAGACAATGGCTGTCACTATAAATTATTGAAACTCGAATAATATGGTTTCTATAATATAACGAAAATATGTTATTGATATAACTTTACTTTTGCTTAACTAAACAACGACCAGAATATCACTAACCTATAAAAAGGCTATACATGAGCTATTAATAGACTATAGAAGACTAATATAATAAAACAGTAACGGGGTCATTTCTGTACATGAAATATTTTTGGAAAATTTTGATGTTGGTGTAGATAGTAATCGACATGGAATACAAAACATTTATTTTTGGAACTTTTGCTTGTCTCTAAATACTGCTCCATTCGAGTCTGGGTTCAAATATAGAATACATTACAAAAATTTCATTTCGTAGAAAAACTAGAGATACAAATGTGAAGTCATGCAATTTTAACGTTATAATGGTTTTAGAATGGTTATTGGTACGTTTTATTTTTAATAATTAAAAATTTTTACATGTTTACACAAGTCTACAACAAATGTTTAAAAACATATTTTTCTAAATTTTAATTTAAGGAAAATTGATACGCGGTCTTGGGCACTGCGAGTAAACTATGAAAGACATGAAAGTCTTAATATATTATCGTTAGGCAATGGTACAACAACAACTGCGCTATAATTAGGATCTGCACTACAATAAAATACTGACTGAACTATAAGTAAACTTAGACTTTGACAAGAATCTGTATAGACTTAATAGAATATAAGTCGAGAATGACTGAAAAGCCATTGGTACTGTGAGTAGTCTTTAATTAAAAAAAGAGAAAGTAGTGTCTATCAAAAATTACTATATCAATTACTAGCTATTCCCTGTGCACATCGCTATCCCACTGGAAATTATAGTACCGCAACCACTCTTTCAATCCATCAAGTTTTTTTATTTGATTATGGAAGTTACTGCTTCGAAATCTCCAGATCCTTCCCCTTGCACTAAACGACAACAAATTTTCACTATTTTAATCCATTCACTGTATCGTTAGACTATAATTATTAATATGGAAATTTCAAGGCTCTACGAATTGTAGGTCTCTATCTACACGATAATAATTTTTATCTCTGTATGGGTGGTACCGGTTCTATTGTTTAAATTCAGACAATGTTTTCTCCAGCTTTGTATGTATTAACAGCAGAGTTACTTGTGCCAAATTTCAAGACTCTACTTATTGTAGTTCTCAAGGTTTAGCACAATAACCATTAACTTTATATGAAAGGTACTACGCCCACCGGGATTGAATGCAGATTAAATAAGAAAATTCAACAATTATGTAGTCACCCTTTATTTTTTACACTTTTTATTGCTGAGACAGTAAAACAAAATTTGTATAAATTCTAAGCGTTAGTCTATGTTCAAAAGATTGGCGATATACATCAAATTACTACTTTTAGGACACCCTTTTAATTTTAATTTTAAATATTTATACTTGTTATCATACTTGATTTCAAAGATAGGGTCATATAAGTCAACTTACATCAGTTATAGTCACACCCTTTGATTTCTAATTTTAAGCTTGCTACTTAAGCTTGCTACTTAAAATCAATTTCAATCAAATGTCTACAACTGTTTAACAGTTTGGTTATAAACATCAAATAACGGCAACTATTGTGACACCCTATAATTTATAATTTTAAATTTTAATACTTCTTAATATACCACACAAAGTAGTAGACACTCTGTTTAATTTTCAAGTTTTTGTATATAACGGTTCAAACGAAACACCCTTTAATTTCCAAATTTAAATTTTATACTTGTTATAGCGCACTAAGCAATACAGGTTCCTTGTAAATTACTGCTGTCTGCCTATAACTCTCCAAAAGTTGGGCCACATACATTAAACTACATTCACTATTGGGACACCCTTTAATTTCTAATTTTAAATTTCTATACTTGTTATTATAAAGGATATAGTAATCGACACCCTGTCCAATGTTCAAGCGTTTGTCTATAATGGTTCAAAAGATAGGCGCATGTTAGTCAATTTACGTTACCTATAAGGACACCCTTTAATTTTAATATTTGCTTTTGTATTACTTTTTGCTATTAGAAGCTATAGTAGTACGCATTTTTCTTAAATCTTAAAGAAGTGCGCTTTACGGTTCACTATACACTTAAAAAACATGTATGTCAATGGGGAAACCTTTTAATTTTTAAGATGATGAACTGGTTTTCAATAGAGGACCCATATGTAAGCATTATCTATCAAATTACAAAAAATTTTAAAAATCAGTTCAGAAATGAATGAGTTCTGCAGGCACAAACACAAAAGAGCAACATTCAGTCGAATTAATAACCTCCTTCTGAAGTTGGTTAATAAAATAGTTATTTGCACATAACTTCAAGGTGCTACTTATTACAGTTACTCAGTAACACGATGATAAATATTTAGTTTGTATGGAATGTGCCCACGCCCATGCTGTATATAAAAAGTAGCCTATTTTACCAAGCGCTTAGCTGGCAACAAAATGTAATGATTTCAGCAAAATCAGTCCTTTAGTGTAGGCAGCTATAACTTTCCGGCAAACAAACAAATACATTTTGTGCTTTATATTATTTTCATTTATTTTCATTTATAAAAATGGATGATTTCTGCCCTATCTTTTTAATACTTTTCTGTAACTACCGAATTTCACTCAAGGCTAAAGTTAATTAAACCTCAAGTTTTAACTCTTGTGGTTAAATGATTTAAAAGGGATCTTAGTGTAACATAAGCTAAGCATACATATAAGCTTAGCTTAGGTTGCACAGCCTACCGGCATTAGAAACCGATTCACTTGGGTCCTAGATGGTGCCTTTGTTAACTAAAAAGCTTACTACACTTAACAACTCTTGTTTTTAAAATTAATACTTAAGTTTTACTGTTACCGTGCTTAATAACAAAAAACCTGCAATTAAAAAATTGTTTGGTATTTAAGTGTTAAAAAGCCTTTTTGATGTTTATTGACCACTTTCCACAAAATATCCTTGCAAATTGTTAGTGTTGCTGTGCAAAACACCAACCTATTTTAACTTAATGCCTTTTGTTGTTCGAATAAAAATGTCAGCAACATGACATGAATCAAGTCAACATCAGATTGAGCTGTAATGGTGGTGTTGCAGTATCAACAGTGAGAGCAGTGAGTGACAGTAATTAAAAGACAAATGTTAATATCATAAACATTAAATAGTAAATATGAGAAATAAATGGAAAGATATTCTGAAAAAACTTTCTTGAAAAGAATGACGTAAAGAAACGACTTAAAACAGGCAAAGGGAACACCCTTTATTTTAATTATTATAGTTTGTAAATTAATTGGTCAAGTAATACAAATCCTAAGTAATTTCCAAGTGCTTGACAATAAATGTGTAAATAATTAAGTCATTAAATAACTTCCGCTAATGGAACACCCTTTAATTTTTATTTTAAATGTGTATTCTTGTTTTCATAGCGAACATACAAGGAAAAATTCTGTGTAATTTTTTAGGGCTTGGCAAGAACGGTTCAAAAGATAAGGCAATTAAATCAAATTACTTCTGCTATGGGGACACCCTTTCATTTTTAATTTCTTACTTGTTTTAATAGCAGATACAAAAGTAATATTTTTTGTAGTCAGCTAGTGGTTGACCTTAATGGTTGAAGAGATTAGGTCATATAATTTACATAAAGTCACGTATGAGGACACCCTTTAATTTTTAAGTTTATGTTTTTATTACTTTCTGTTATTGCGATCTGTAGTGGTGTCAGCCTTAAATTAAAATTTTATATGAGTGTCACGTCACGGTTCAAGAGATGCAAAAATTCAGGAGACGTGTAACAATCATGTCTTTCTATTTGGTAGGGACACCCTTTAATTTTTAAATATTGTTTACTTTTTTTTATTGCGAATTCTAGTGTTACGAATTTTCTTAAAATTTTGTTTTGGTGTTACGAGACGGTTCAGTAGATATGCAAAAATTATTTTGTTTTATAGGGACACCCTTTAATTTTTAAGTTTATTTTTATTACTTTCTGTCTTTTGGAGCTCTATTAAAATCTTATATGGACGTCAGTTGCAGTTCAATAAACATCAATCATATATGTTTCATAGGGACACCCTTTAATTTTATAAATTATGAAATGTTTTAAAAATTTTCATGATCGGTCCATAAATTATTGTGTTGAGCAGTTTAGTTGTAAAAATCATATGTATTTCATGGGGACACCCTTTAATTTTTTTAATAATGACATTTTTAAAAATTTTCATTATCGGTCAAAAAATAATTGAGTTGAGTGGCCACAAACATAAAAGATACAGACGAATTAATAACCATTCTCAAAGGCGATTGATTAGGCATGTAAAAACCATATGGCGTTCACAGTGGCACTCTTAAATAATTTATTTAAAACTACATATGACTTAATTATCAGCTGCTTTTTGAAGTCGGTTAAAGGGAATGCTTAAATCCAATCAAGATCTTGTCATTTTGTACTTTCAGCCTGTAGTCTACTCTTAGTATTTTTAAAATGTGTAACGAAAGTCTTTACATCTTTTGCACATATTTTTGTGTAACTGTGCTCGAAATGTAATTTTAAAGCTGCCATTCAGTTTTCAAAGCAATAAGTGTCACCCTAAACCTTTTGCTATGCGCTTCATTTATATTCAGACAAATTACAAAAACCTAATATTAGCACTTTGTAGTTGTTAATATGAAATGTATTTTGCCTGTTATAAGCTGAGAAGGAGGTAAATATTTATAACAAAGTCTGCCTATTGACTTGTTAGATTTTCATGAACTAAAATCATGCAGGTACATAGAAAACATTAGTTATGCAAAAAAAAAAAAAAAAAAAAAAAAACACATCAATGAAAACTACTTTACCGTCATCAGTGTCATTATAAGTGTTGCCTTTATTAAAAAAACTTCACTCTCTCAGAAGTCAACATTATCAATGTCGTTATTATTATATGATGCAACTAAATAATCGGCAGAACTTATCAGAGCTGTATGTGTTGCAAATGTGTTAGTAACTGCACTGGCTTTATATTGAATGCTGTGTAAACTTATCCTTTGAAATTAAATATTAAAAACAGAAACATTTTAAATTTCACTATGCACATGCATGAACAAACATGTTCAAATAAATATGGATTTGTTTAATTTTAACATTCAGTGTTTTTTTATTTTATAAGCTTAAGTGCATTTTGCTTTATAAACACACTATATTTGCATTGTCTGTGTGTGTGTGTGTGTGTGTGTGTGTGTGAGTTAATTAAATATATTCATTAAATACGATTGTATTTGTCATATTTGCTTTTCAGCAATGAAAATAAGTGGATTGAAATGTCACTTGTAGTTATTTTAATGCAAATATGGAAATGAACACAATAAATATTTTTGGTAAAATTTAAGAAAGCGTAAACAAATATTTTTTAACAAGGTCACTACAACAAGCAATTGCATTAAATATTTGATGAAATATATTTTAGGGTTAATATAATTTGTAGTAACTTTATTTATTAGATCCTTTACCCAAGATAAAAAATTTTGTTAAATTTTTCTTGTAGCATTTATTTGATACTTCATAAAACGTTTACATTCTTCTATGTAAAAAGGCTGGTTTTACTTCCTCAAAAACATTTAATATTTTATTTAAAAAAAAAGAAATAAACCAGCGATGGATATTTTATCTTTTGAAACTAAAAATATTATATTTAATAGGATTGAAAATTCATAAAACATTTACCTTAATAAATAAGTTTAGTTTGGCTTAAGTTCACCTACATTTTAATTTCTTAATTAATTAAGAATTGGGTTTTATTATTTAAAAATTTTTTGTGTTAATTTCTTTAACACGTTCGCCAGCGTCACATATATGTGACGTGGAAGTTTTCATAAAAACACATGTCACATATATGTGTCGTAATATTATTAATCTGGCATTAATTTCATAGGAGTTTGTGTGAGATAATTTTCTTGTATATTTTAGTCTTTGGCAAAATGTCAAATATATACGAATGCTGCGGTTTGTGGATATCCTAAACAGTTACTTTAAATTTCGTATTTTTAGGGGTATTTCCCGAAACTTTTATATGAAAACTAAATTTTAATGCGTTTGTTATAGTTCATTCTTATCACAATAGCAATAGAGACATGTGCTAAGAGAAGATGTCGACAGTGCAGTCAAAATAAAAAGGAGACCGCGGTAAAGTACATATATATTTGGAGTCGGCAGAGATAAAGAGGGCTATGTAATTGTATTATGCTCATATCCTTGTTTTAAAATTTGGCATAGTCAATAAATAAAATAAAACAATTTGTAACAAACATTTAGTAAATATAAAAAATTTGAAAACTTCTGTTTAATTGGAAGATATTAAACCGTTTAGTGTCTCATATATGTGACACCAAATCTTCGCAAAACTCCAGTCACTTATATGTGACATTTATGTAAGACTTACATACGTGTCACTCAGTTTCTCTTAAGAAAATTGTATAGAAAACTCATGTCAAATATAAGTGAAATATATTTTTTTTTTTTTGTTCGTGAGTTTTTGTTGAACGTTCGTGTTGCCCTTGATCTGAGATTTAAGACAAAAAATATAATTTTCACATTAACATTATTCTTCAAAAAAAAAAAAAAATATTATTTTTTATTAAATTTTTTCGTTTAATCTCATGAAAAATAAAACAAACACATTTTACAAAAAAAGGAAAATTTAACTTAAAAAAATTTACACTTCATATTTTTCAAAAGAGAAAATTTACGAAAGCACTAAAATTTAATTTCATTTGCATAAAACATTGATTGTATATTTTAACAAAAAAAAAAAAAAAAAAAAAAATATCAATTGCGCCAAATTTTCATAAAATACTTTATATGTGATTCAAATGCTTATTAATTTATTGAAATAATCAATGTTTTATATAAAATTCAATTTTTCACTAAATTTTAATTGCATAAATATCTTAAAACTAATCAACAATTGACATTTCAATAAAAAAATCTAAAATATTTTCCTTAAAAAAGACTTATATTTAAAAAAATTAAAACAACCAAATAGTCGAAAAGTCACGGCTTTAAAAAAAATTTTTTCATCAAGATATTTTGAAATTCACCGAGAATTTCACGCAAGATTAGAAATACTGTAAATAAAAAAGTTCAAAAATTTAAAGTTTTATAAAAAATTATGATTAAAAAAACTTTTTGTCGAAAATTTATATTGAAAAGTAAATTTTGTCACAAAATTCAACTAAAGAAATGAGCATTTTTATCAAAAGAGTCGTTATATTGCAAGAAATCAATATACTTACAACAAAAAAAAAAAAAAAAAAAAAAAACAAGAATGCTAAAAATTAACTAAAGGTCAAAATTTTTGTCTATACATCCGTCTAAAATCCAATGTTTTGCCCGAAGCGTCTCATTAACAAAAAAATTAAATTAAGGTAAATCGCAGATACTAGGGATGAAAAAAAAATGAAATTCTACAAAAAAGAAAATTCGTTAAAAATAAAATTAAGGAATTTAAATTCACAATAAAATGGATATCCTTTTATATTGCAAATAATTTTTTTATAATATATTTCTTCAATACATAATGCAAATTTTTCTAATTTCCTATGACAGCATAAATTTTATAAAAAAAATAAAATCGAAGGTTGAACAAATTCATCAAAATTATTTCTAAAAAAAAAAAAAATAAAAAAAGGATCAGTGTACCAAGCTTAGCCCAAGTCATAGTAAAAGTCTCATAAGAATCTAACTATAGTATTTGACTATTAATAAGTTAGCACAAGTCTTGTTATAGTTTATTTTGTATATTTTTGTAATCCCATCCTGGCTTTAGCTTTGGCAGTCTAGTTAAAATCTAGACATCGCAGCCTAATCATGTGTTATTAAAAAAAGTTACTTCAAAGTACATAGTAGAATATTTCAGAGTCTACATGTGGTATATTCTGTTATATCAAAACTATAGATAGCTCTTACTAGGGTCTTAGCCTGTGCATAAAGATAATCTACTCATAGCTACGCATTGCCTGTCATTATACACGTAGTTTAGTCTTTACCTGTTCTTCATGTAGTATTATTCTTTCTAACCTTGTTTTTTTTTATTATAATCTGTAATTTTTAGCTAAAATCTATAACTAGACTTTATTTTCAATTCAGTCATAGTCTTTAAAAAATCCAGTTTAAATTTAGCGATAATCTGGTTTTTCACTATTCATATATTAATCGGCTTTCCCTATAAATTTTTTTGTTTTAAGAAAGAAAATAAAAGTAAAAAATTCATACATTAAATGACGCATTTGCCAGCTTTTGCAAAATATTTTTAAAAAGACCATTAATGCATCTGCTAAAAAAGACAAGTAAAAGCTAAAAGGAACTGAACTCCAATAGCAACAGGTGGTTGCGTTAGTTATCTTAGCAACATGTTGCTAGTGACAAAATGTTGACGCATGTCAACGAATGCTAAGCTTCTCTAAAATTTTATCTTTCAACAATAAACTAAAAACATTAAAGGATTTAGGTGTCCTTAACTATGACGTTCATTAAAATAACACATATCATTCTCTTAAAAGCAATTAATACTATTTTAATGAAATTATTTTAATTTATACAGCTTCAATTAAAATCTGTACTAAAAATTGTTTTATTTATTTATTCTTTCATTCGAAGACAAATTTTTGTAAATTAATTAATTTGTAATTTTTTTGCTTTTGCATTTATACTTAAAAACTGACAACAAGTGTATGACTAAATATCAGTAGTCACAATCAAATACTATTAAACTTAAGTAAATTTATTTAGTTGTCGTTAATAAACACGTTTGTATTGAATATGCTGCACAAAGCCTTTTGCGGTTTAATGTTGTGGTAATAGTGTTGTTGAGATAAATATGTTTACCTTAATAAGTGTGTTGGTGTAGGTGTGTTTTTAAAAAGCCCTACAGTTTAAGAGACAACTTGTAATCTAAGAAAATTATAAAATTGGAAATATTTTTAATAATTAAGTTAACAAATGAGAACCTTTAGAATCCTGACAAAAGTGATTGCAATTGTTGGTGATGAAAGCTATAACTGATTAACCTTTACAATCCTTGATGTGCTGTGGAAGACTATAACTAATGACCAAAATGTAAATAAAAAATAATCACTCATCGACAAATGTTACTTAAATACATGAACCTGCATCAAAACTATCGGGGTTAGTGTTTAAATGTATGAGTACCTGCTTAAAGTTGCATGTGTATGTATATTGTGTACTGTATATATTTTACTTAAACAAACATATTATGACAAGTTATCTCCCACATATACACATACAATTCTTAAGCACTGATTTATGCTGCAGTTTTACAATTGGGGGAATAATGGAATTTATCACATCGAATGATACAAAAGTGAATAATACCCATTAGTGCCAGTGATGGCCTTAGGCCACTTTTCTAATCTATTTTAATTTTATTTAAGCTGTTAAAACAGTACTCTTTATAAGTGAAAGGGAAATAATAATTGTGGACTACAGCGAACTTCTCTAGCAGACCTTAAGGATGAAAGAAGTTATATGTTCGTCTACAGCCTTTTTTAAGTCAAGTAAAATTTGCCTTAAACTACATTTGCGCGGGTTAATATGATGACATTATTTTGTATGTTAAGTACTTTATCATAAGAATTTTCCTATTTTAAAATAAGCCTGCGCTTTCGAAGCTTAGAAGATAGAGACTTTTGGTAGACGCTAACCCATTGTGGGTCCTTTTTTCATAAAATACAACGACAAAATCTTAAATGTTAAACAAAATAATAAAGAGTGCTATATTTGGCAATGGCGAGTCATATATACCCTTCACCATGTAAGTAAATCTAGTTTAGTGAAGTAACTTCAAACAAAAAAACAAATATTGCGGTGACTGAGAATTAAAAGATAAGGAACAGAAAATTAAGTATAATTTTACGTAAAAATGTCGTCGGCTCTAGCTTAAGCATTTTTAGAAAATTTTACTATTTCTTTAAAAACCTTTTTTAAAGGTTTTTAATGATACCCATATTGACAATTGAACTTTTTTATGAAAATTTTAGAGGCCCGTAAATCGGAAAATGAGGGCGATCGCCAGTTTTTTCCCTTGATTTATTTTTGTCTTGGTTTTTAATTCTCTATCGCCTTCTATTTTTGTTTTTTTTTATTGGAGTAACTTTATTGTTTCAAATGATATGGAAAATCAAAGGCATATGTGATGTTTAGCCCACTGCTCCGAGGAACATGCATCAATTTTGCTGATTTTTAATGGCCACTCTTTCGAAACTATATCTGATCAATTGAGGTATTATAATTTTTTGTAGCTCATCAGCCTTGGCGAAGTTGATTTCAACACTAACACGAACGGACTGACGGACAGGCGGATATACGGACATCGCTCAGTCGATTTCACTTTGTATAAGGGCTCAGAATATATTTACCTTATGGTGTTGGAAATGGTTATTTTAGAAATTACAAACGAAACGACAAACTTAGATACCACCACTTTTTGTGGTGGTAAAAAAAGCTTTTTAGGAAAAATTATTGTTTTTTGGTTGTTATCGATGAATCGCAAGCACTTGACAAAAAATGGCATCAAGGATTTTTACTCAAACTGAATTAAACCTTTTTAAAAATAATTATAAGCTGCTAGAATTAAAGCAGTAGAAATAGAGAATAAGTAAGAATAAATGGCCACAGTGGAGTAAAAAAATTATTTTAGGTGATGGTATCTGCAATCAAGAAACTCTTCGTTTTAACAAGGAAAAAACGTTACAATATTGAAGAAAGCGATTTAAGTCCTAATTTTATCTGTCCTCTGCTGCTGTAAGTTCCTTTAGTAATTTAAAATTTTATAGAAATGTTATTATTTTACTGTGAGATAAAACTGAAGTAATTTAAAAAACTTTTTCCAATTAAGTACTTTCCATTTAATTTTTAATTTCAACATAACACTATAAACATACAGACTACTTTAGCCATTAAACATATTTTAAATAAGAAACTCCTGCTTCTTACCTCCCCTTAATCCTCCAATTTTTGTGTCTTAATAAAGATTTGTTGCTGTTGCATAAACATTTTCATATAAAAGATTTGTAATTTCAAAACTAAATTAAGTAAATAAATTAACAATTTATTAAGGATATTAAACATAAGCTAAGGCAGAGCGAACGAGCAACATCGAAAATAATAATTATTTTTAACTGAAGTATAGAATTTGTATACAAAATTTTAAAATGAAAAACAACTTGTTGCTGTTGGCAATTTAAATTGTTAAAAGAATAATAGAAAACATTTGCTTAAATGTATGAGTTTTTAATTAAAATTAATTTTAGTTTAACAACAAGCATTACAATAAAATTATGTGAGTTGCATTTAAATGTAAAAGTACTTGAACAAATTATGTTGTTACTATTGGAAATATAAATTTATATTTTATTGTCCTTGTTTAGAGAAAATTATTATAATGAATGATTGCTTGTTTTTGCAAGAAAAAAAATCCCTGAAAGCAAGTGGCGAAAATTTATTGAAATAAACTTTTAAATTGTTTTTTGTTAAGCCTGATGAAACTTTTAATTGTAGAAAATAATACAAAAATAAAATTTAATAATATTTTTTTATTCAACAGAAAAATTGTAAAATAATCTCGATCATAAGGCCATCGCAGCTGTTCCTGACTAGATGTCCAATTTTCAACCATTTTTTTATATATTTTTGGCTGCATATCATGAATAACATGCACAATGGTGATGTCACAGGCATTTTTGATAATTGTCCAATCGCCAAATTTTGATTTTAACAAGTTGATGGTTGTAGTTGTTGTATGGCATGTGGGGTCATTCTGTTAAAGTCATAACTGATTCGAAACCAATAATTACTTATTGCCATCTCCATTGTCCTTAACGCGATTTCTATCGACTGCTTATTGAACTTCGGTTTCATTTTTGAAGAAATTATGTCCAGTAATGACAGTGAACAAATAATTAGTTTACGGATATTTGGCCTATTATTAATTGGGTGAGGCGCGCAACAAATTCAATGTGTTATCTTAAGGCCATAAAGGCCGATAAAAGCGAGGTGAAGCATACACGGATTCTAACCTGCAATAAGGAGCGTTTTAAAAGGTAAGAAGCCATAATTCTTCTGACTTAAAATGCACAAAAAATATTTAAAAATTTCGCAGAAGGCAGTACAGGAATAGCAAAGAGAACAATTTTAATCCGGCTTTAATTCATCTATATTTTGATTTCTAATTTTATAAGGAA
Source organism: Cistogaster globosa (assembly GCA_937654795.1). Taxonomy (NCBI): domain Eukaryota; kingdom Metazoa; phylum Arthropoda; class Insecta; order Diptera; family Tachinidae; genus Cistogaster; species Cistogaster globosa. The sequence goes on from OW569404.1 coordinate 9,139,693, forward strand.
ACAATTTTAATAAAATTATATACATGAAGTCAAGTCTGTTTATTATCAGTAAAAAAAAATAAATTAATAATTAATTACAAAAATTAAAATTATAAAAATTTAATGCAATTTTTACAAATGTCCACTTTGTCTTTAAATAAAAATCTGAATAATTTGCTTAAGTAAAACCAACATTTTCTTGAAATAAAAATTTTCACAATTTTTCATGTGTGTGTCCAAGAAATAAATTTATTTTATTTTCAGCTCATTATTAAAGTATTAAATTTAATATTTTATTTCCTTCATTTTGTGTAAAGATTTATTACTTTAAAAAAATTTCATGACAATTTCATGACTTTTTTATTGGGCATTAAATTTACATTAAATTTTTTTAATGTGAATGAACGTGTGTTGTCTTTGCACATGGTTAAATCAGGGATGATCACAGATTGTTGTAAGTAAAATAAGATTGAAAGTAAGATGATAAAAGAACTAGATAATCAAACAAAACTTTGAAACTGTAAAAAATACTAACGGTGTTTGATCAATTGATGAAAGTTATTTAAGAATGTTGGTCATGTAAAAGTAATTAGTGGATGAGGTTACCTTAAGATTAAAACTAGACTATTCAAATTTACATCTAAAGAATAACCAACACAAATATATAAAATAATTATAAATGATCTAAAATTTACTTTTTCGGCTTAAGGTTCGTTTTCTAATTAATTTCTTAAAATTTTTTGAAAGAAAAATTATTTACAAGTGTATGCGGACGTTTTCCAAGAAACAAAGAAAAATTAGACGAGAGCAAAATGTAATGCCGCACTTTCAGGATCGCTGCATCCTTCATCAGCATGCTATGCATTTATCTACCTTCAATATTAATTTCTTCGTTCTTCTCTTTGTAACTCATCTTGTAAAAAGTGAATTTTAATTCATCCAAGGTTCAATTCCTGATTGGGGAAAAAATATAAAATTATAAAATAATTATATTCAATAACAACTTGAGTGAAAATTTCTAACCATCTGCAAAGTAAAGTCCTGTAAATTATACCAGCGAAGTTTTTGATACATTAGGAATTCAATAAAGTCGATTTATAATCGCGAATAACATACAAAGGCAACACTGTGTAACTAAGGAAACAATAAAAGAAAATAGAATCTGCTTTTCAAAAAACAATTTTATCTTACGGCAATTTCCACGTACAAGTGCTATAATTTTTAAAGGTAGTTTGATTATTTCAATTTTAATCCTAAAGTTGAAAGTGATCTAACGAAACTAATGTTTTATTTTAAAAAGTAAGAATATTTCAGTCTGCATAAATTATTCTCTCTGTCTGTACTAGTGGAGTTTTAAAGTGTAATATGTTCTTATGACTACTTTTAGACATAAATAAATAAATGTTACATATGACTGTGAAGAAGTAGTGAAGTGTAAAACCATTAACCAATTGTTTTCGTTACAATCTGTCCCACTGTCCATCAATCATAGCCTTCTGTTTGTGGAACCATAATAAGCAGTTTCTTGAAATTTTCTCGGAAGGTGTATAGCCGCCATAATAGTGAATACGAAAGAGTAAAGGGTGTGCCGAAACCATTTGATATTTAAAAAAAATAAAGCTGTTTTTGAACTGTGTCTGACTGACAGTATCGTGATTCTTACGGCCTTGTTTTTGAACTGCAATAGGCAGACAATTTAAGCTAGAACAAGTATGAGCAAAAAAAATTAAGAGTAAATATAAAATATATAGAGGGTGTCCCTTTAGTGATATGGTGTAAACGTATATGGCTTAAGTTTTTTAATCGTAGCAGGCAGAAACCAAGAATTTACAAAAAGTATAAACAAATATGTCCTCTATAAAAATAAGTAAAAACAATAAATTTCAAATTTAAAGGGTGTATGTAAAGTAATGCGGTTTTCACTTCTCTGGTTAAACTAGAAATGAAAATATGACCGTATAGGAACCTGATTTTTTTGTGTAATTCGCGGACCATATAAAGAAGACATTTAAAATTTTCTGCTACATTTAAAACGAAAACTTAGAATGTGAGTCCAACAACGATGCCTTCTATGAGTAAAAAATTTTTCTTTTTATAAACAAAAGCAAATTTATGTTGTTTTTATGTCAAAGCAAAATGTGAGCCTCCCTATTTTTAAATTGCCTTAACATTTTAAATATTATTTGCTCATAAAATTATTGCACTTTTAAAATGATCCAAAAAAATTTTTGGTTTCTTACTTTAAAATATATTATCTACAATTCTATGAGTTCTTTTTAGAACAATATCTATTTAAAATTTTTATACTTTCAATCCTCTAGAAAGATGGTCATTTAAATGAAATTTTTTGCCTACACATTTTTGTGGGAATTTATTTCAGCGAATAACTTTATATATTTCTGCACATGAGCATTTAATTTTATAATTTAACATAACAATTCATAATTTAAATGGCCAATTGTTTGCTTCGAAAAAAAGTAAATAAATGGCAATTGTGTATGAATGAAAAACAAAAAGACCTGGCACATAATTATAAATTATGGCTTAAAGGTTTTAATGGTGGATTATTGTATAAAGCATTTGGGTCTGCTTGCAAATTACACAAAACGAAGTCGTTCATTTGCTTATTTAACCAAAATGTTTGACTTTTGAATAATGTTAATGATAATGAACATGTCAGGCATAATAAAATTAACAAAAAAAAAAAAAAAGAATTAAAACTATTTATTAAAATAAACAGCACCTACAACATGAACTCTCTTGACATTTTAGTTAAAATTTTTTATACGGGTATAATTTTGATTAAAGAAGCAGCATAATAAACTACAAAATAATATTAATTATTAAGTTTGTTAGAATTTATGTTAATAAAATTATATACATTTGAGGTTGGTCTTAAAATTGTAAGAGTTAAAATACTGCAAATAATTTAATTTTTTTATTTACTAATTATTAATTGATATTAATTTTAAATTAATGTAACAGCATAATTTAATTATAATTTAATAATTATTGTTTTTATACCCTTTATTACAGGTGGAAAGGGAATATCTAAGTTTGTCATTCCTCTGGCAATTTCTACAAAATCCATTTTCGACCCCACAAAGTATATATTTTCTGAGTTGTTATTCATAACGACGTTGAATAAGCAATGTTTGTCTGTCCGTCTGTCCGTACATGTTAGTGTTAAAATTAACTCTGCCAAGGCGTTACATGTACTAGCGAAAATTTTAATACGCTATTTGATGAGACACAGTTTCGAAAATTCTGCTATTGAAAATCAGCAAGATCGGTCCATGTCCTTTAAGGCAGCGGGAAAACACCATGTCTGCTTCTGTTTTCATATATAAAACAAGTATAGTTTATTGAAGTAACTTCAATCCGAAAGGATTAAAAAATAAGAAAAAAATCTAAAGAAGAAAAAAAATTGGAGCCCATATTTCTCGAGTCATGGGCCTCCAGTCATAGAAAGTACGACTGTGCACCATATTTTTTATGGTATGAATAAGGGTATCATTTTAAAGCTTTTGCAGAGATATTTCAGGAAATGCTTAACCCATTAAGAGCCAATGATATAAAAAAAATGAAATTATTTATAGTATTTAGTTGTTGTTGTTTTTTCTTACTTTTTATTCTCTTCTTAATTCACTTAACTACTTCAGATTCACTATTGCCGAACATGGCACTCTTACTTGTTTTTATTTAAACTTAAAATGTCTGCCCAATGGTATTCAAAAGCAAGTTCATGTTTCCAATTAGTACAATACTATTGGTACACCCTTTAATTTAAACTTTGTATTTTTTATTTGTTGCTTTAGCTGAAATAATTTTATATATCTGCACCTTGTATGACAATGTCAAGAAGACCTATAACGGTTTCAAAGTTAGAGAGCTGCGACAGACAGATAGACATTGTAAAAGAATAATGGAATCATGATTTTACTTTTTGGGTATGAAACCCTTATAAAAATTGTCTTTGGATTATTTAATGTTTTCAGTTATCAGAATTATTAAAATCTGTTTTCAACTCATTTTCTTGCCTGCTGTTTTATACATAAAGCCGCTTTTTCACTAACGGAGAAGATTTAAAGATAACGACTACGAGAATAACTTATTGGACAAGTTGTATGAATAAATGAATTAAAAATTTAAAAAATGTAATAAAAGCATTTTAATGATTTGTTTCTTTAACAAGTGCATGGGAAAGTGAATTATCAGTGGTAAATTTTATAAAAACAAAAGAAAGAAAGTGAATGAAAAAGACAAATATTGCGGTGGTAGAGAATTAATAAATAAAAGAGAAGAAAATAAGTAATTTATATAATTCTACATAAATCATCGGCTGTTAATGGGTTAAACATATTTTAAAAATTTTATGTTTTTTTTTTAATTTTTTTATGAAAATCAAGAGTTGAACTGTTGATGTAAATTAATTTTAATATATTTTTGGCTTGAGTCCGCATACATTTGTTAAATTAATTTTTCTTTCTAAAAAAATGTTTTTAGAAATTAAAAAATGAACTCAAGCCAAAAATAACTTTTAATTCATTTAAATCAACAGTTCAACTCCTAATTTTCATAAAAAAATTAAATTGATAAGCGCAAGGCACAGCGAATGTACATTCATGCTTAATTCATAACAATCAATATAATACTGAAACAGCATCTATAATGTTGTGAGTAATAGAAGTAAGAATGACAAAAATAAAAATTCCATTCGTAATCATCCGTTGGCTGTTACAAATGCAAGAAGAAATGTACAGGACAGGTTACAAAGAGAACAGTGAAGAAATACTTTGGTTTGTGTGTCGACTTCGTCTAACCAAATTAATATTGATATGAATATTCCTCGTATTCTTATTTACAAAATTAGTTAGTAGTTAAATAGATGATGTTTCCAATGTACACAATCTAAGGTAGATAGATACGAAGAATGCTGGTGAAGGTTGTAGCGATCCAGAAAATGCCAGTGTCTAATTTTTCTTGTTTTCTTTGAAAAAGTCCGCATACATTTGTTGTATTAATTTTTCTTTCTAAAAAATCTTTTAAGAAATTAAAGAAATGAACTCAAGCCAAAAATATATTTAAATTTTATTGGCAAGTGCAATTTTTTTTGTTGATGATCAGACAATATTTATGTTGATATTTCGATTTTTTTCAAATAAATTTCTTTGTGTAATGAGCAAACATATTTGGGACGATGGAATAGTTCGTTGCGAAAAGTTGTCGTCAGAAATTAAGCACATTTTCGTTCATATATAAAGAAGCACACAATAAGTGCAATAAACGAAATTCTTTATGCGTTACAAGCTTTGCTTTAGATTTCTATTTTCTATCTCGACGAACGACAAATATTTGTGTGTAGAGTGACCGGTTTTCTATTATTTATGTTAAGTTTGAGTTTAGTTAATTAAGGTATTTTATTTCTTCTTGTCGCTATTACTTTAAATAATTGTCTTTTAAATGAATAATTATTATTACAAATTTTTAAATTTGCCTTTGCGACAAGTTGTGTAGAGAACAATAAAATTTAGATGCCAGCAGAATGAAATGCACTTTCTGTTTCGCCATAACCTCTACCAGCCTCCCTCGCGTCTATCTACAAAGTGGTGATCAATTTTAAATTTTATCACTTATAAAACTATTTATGTTGCATTTTTGATATATTTATTATTCTACATACTCGTTATGAATAAGAAGCCTGAGTTGGCAAAAAAATTATTCAAAATCTATCCTCTGCCACTACAATTTTCTAATTACATATTTGCTTTGCTAATATTTAATATTTAAAAATAATAATAATTTAGTTATAAAAATAGCTTCCGTAAAAGACAATATGAATATTATTATTATTGTTTTTTTTAACATGGTCACTCTAGCAATTCGTATATGTAAACAAATATATACATACATAAATATTCTCAAATTATTCTATAAATAATTTTAATTTAATTTAAATAATTTTTTTTGTCTCATTATTGTTTATACCATTTACATAAATTTATGTAAAATTGTTTAATATTCTTAATGATTACTGTTGTTTTTTAAAATGTTTAGATTTTGTTGTCTTTCTGCTTTGATAATCAAAATCATCTTGAATTTAATCAATTTTGATTCTGGAAATTCTACATAAAATTTGAAAAAAAATCTGCAGTTATAACAATTTTTACATTTATTTGTTTTAAAATAATGAACGCTTCATGGGAATAAACTCGTTTTTTTGGTCAAAACTAGCAGCCATTTCTTTTAAATTTTGAAAACCGGTGTTTGAAAAATTTCGAATAATCGATTACCATTGTGTTTACAAAAAACATCTGTAAACTTAATTATAAATTAAAATTCAATATTTTGTAGTAACATTAATTAACGCTGTTAAATTTTCTTATGACTCACGTTTTCAAACATTTCGTTAAACAATTTCTTTTTTTAAATGAATTTCGGTCCAGAAAAACACTAAAACTGAAAATCGCTTAATTCGCAGATGTATATAATTAATTCTCAAACAACTTTCATTAGCTGAATTTCATAATTCTAAAATAATTTTTCTTTCCTTAAAGGCCACTCTTAAACAATTAATTTTACCAAAGAAACTAAAATGAAGGGTATGTACGATTAGACACAAACGTTAAAATACATCAGTGTTTCTTGTCAATTTTTCTTAAAAAAAAAATACTCAATGTGCCTAATTTATTATAAAACAACAAATATACATCGTTAAATCACTAAACTTTTTTTCAAAAATATTTCTAACAATTTATTTAACAAATAAGCACTAAATGGAAAATCAAAAGTTGACATCAAAATATTTGCCTGTCATTTCAAAGAGTTTTTCTTTTTGGAAAATCTTGAAAAAATATCTCTAAATAAATTTATGTTATTTTTGACACATGATTTGACGGTTGGTCATAAATATTTTAGGTTAATAGCTTAATGTTCTTTAGATGTTATTTTTTTGGCATCTACATACAGACATGGCATTTACATGTACTTTGAATAAAGACAAAAAAAATTTTTTTATGAAATATAAAACCATTTCTATGAATTTTCAAACAATATTTCTTCTACGCTCCAAATGAAAATAAAATATTTTTACTTTTAAAAAATTACAAATTATTATTGCATGTGTTTTTTAAATTTCTTTTTGAGATAACAGAAAGCTGAAATAAGAAATATTCTTGACTGATATAAATTAAGTAGAAAACAAGTATTCTATTAAAATGTATTAATATGTGTGTAATGATCCAAAATATAAAAAATTTCTAAATAAAAATGTATTGATAAATTGAAAAGTGTCATGTAATAAAACAAAAATAATTTAATAATAAAAAAGCTTTTAAAAACTAAGCCACCAAAGATTTTTAATAATAAATAAACTAAATTAGTTCATACTTTATATTAAATCGCAGAGAAGTTTTACAAAATTTAAAATTATAAATGAATTAAAATTTACTTTTTTGGCTTTGGTTTATTTTTTAATGTACATTTGTAAATAATTATTCGTTTCAAATTTTTTTAGAAATTAAATTAAAAATGAACCTTAGCTAAAAAAATAATTTTTCATTTATTTATAATATTCCACGGTTCAATCCCTGATAGGGAAAAAATAAAAAAAATTTTATAATTTTAAATTTTTATTAATGAGTATGTTCTGTACTGCGAAAAATCAAATGTATTTCATTAAAGGAATTTTATTTACTTTCCATACTACAGGGTTTTTTTAAGCCCGATAGAATATCAAATTATAAAAAATTACAAAAAAAAAAAAAAAAAAAAAAAAAAAATTAAATAAAATAAAATAAAATAAAAAAATAAATTTTTATTAAAATTATTTTATATTATTCGATAGATCAATACATAGGTATATGGCTACCGCGACTATTCTTGACGCAGCACATGCTGGTCCTCCGATTTCGATCACTGTTTCGAATATTGCTTGCCGTATACTAAAAAAATACACAAGCAATGTTAACCCCCAAGTCGTAAATTATTACTAGTTTATCAGCAAAAATCAGTGATTGAATGAGGTTCAAACAGAAAATGATAAAAAACTTTAAAACGACGTTGTTGGCCATTAGTTAGGCACTTTTCTCAAAACAAATTTATCGCCAAATTTTGATTTTATTAATTTGATTCAATTAAACCCAGAACATAACCAGATAAATATCATCTCGATTACTAAATAAAAAAAATGCAGTAATGGACCCCATCGACCGTATTCTGGCTTTATTTTTAAAGAAATTATGCCCAATTTTACCACCAGTCTTTGACCCGCATGTGGATGTAATATATTCATTCATATTCATATGAGGCTGTTGTGAATTGCATTTACTTCATAGGCGATAATTTTGTTAGTAAACGAACCCATTAGTCCTCACCTCGGATTAGCTTATGTACAACATCTACACTTCTTACTTGATGTTAAAATCCTGGTTTCCTGTTCCTCATAATTTTTTATTTTGATTTTATTTTCTATTTTTCTTATTTTTTTATGGCAACATGTTAATAACCCATTATTCGAGACCAATATTTAACAGGAGTTTTTAATTATAAAGAATTTTTAATAAAAATAATGAACATTTTTTTATTTTATAGTCAACGATGTTGCTAGAAATATTACATTTGTAAATTACAAAACATTTCAACATCACGTACGCATGTTGATTAAGCATGTTGCTATCAACATGCTGATATTATTGGTAACAGCTTATTTATTTTGAGCCAACAATTACAAAATCGCAGACCAAACATTTTAACTGAAAATATTTCAACAATGCGTACTTTCAGTTTAAATAGTGCGTTCAACGCGAACGGTTGCAAAAAACGGATCAAATTAAACGAAAATATAAAAAAGTGGCTAAAATAAAAAAGTTTTCTGCTTGAAAACAATAACAGTGAATTGCAAAAAATTATGTTCGCTGTATAAAACCGGTGATTTAAACAACAACAGTAACAGCAGCCGCAACAAAAAAAAAAATCATATGAAAAATATATTGTTGCATGTGGCAGCAAGTAAAATGAAAAGTATTCTGTCTATTTGTCATGATAAAAAAGAAACAAAAGCAAAATTATGATAATAACAACAATAACAATGTGTTTTTATATGGTGTTAAAGGTCGTTTACTTTTCGGCAATTTTTTTTTTTTGTTTTTTCATAAAAATTTCAATACAGTGTTTCCAAAAATATTTGTTTTAATTATTTAAATGGAAAATACTTTAAAGGAATTATTGTAATTTTTGCTTTATATATTTTATAAAAAAAAGTTTATTTGAATTAATTTGCAATTAAAATTAATTTTTAATTTTCTTTTCTTTTGAAACTGAGAATTTATTATGATGTCGATTTAAGAGGGATTGCGCGGATTGAAAATGAATCTCGCTGTAGCTCTTTTTGTGGTTCCGTTTAACAAAATTTTAGAACAAGAATTTTTAGTGGTTCATAACAAACCTGTTAAAGTAGAAATAATAGTACGGATTCGGATTGCTTTAACTGAGTCAGAGTGATGCAGGTCTTAGAACTTGCATTAGATAACGATCTCTAGAATTTGTTAAGGTTGACACAAAAAAAAATTTTTTTCTTAGTAGTTGGCCCGAGATATAAAAGGTCGTGAAAAACGATTACAAATGTGGAAACGTTTTAGAAAAAAATTTTATTTTGCTTAATAAAAATTAAAAAAGTTCCGTTAGAAATAATAATTCTCCTTTTTTTTTAAATTTTGTAACTAATTTTTTTTACATTTTGTTTTAGTAGTGGTTAAATCAATATTTAGGAGAAAATCAAAAATATTTTCTTCAATAAATATTTTAAAAAAAAAAAAATTTTTATTTGACAAAAACAAAAAAATATTAAAAAATTATCTATAATTTTTTTTATCAATTGGAAATGGTGCATCTCAATTATAAAAAAAATTACTAAAGAGACTAAATTTTGTAATACATTTGATACTTAAACATAAAATATTATTTTTTTCAAGTTCTTAAGCCGTAAACAAACATGAAAACTAATGGCAGAGTAGATTAGTTTTTCTCAATGAGAAAGTAATTGTGCTTACAAGTGTGTACGCCTGTGTGTGACAATATATTTTAGTGTTTGAAAACAAACAAAACATTTTCATGATTTTTGTTTTTATTTTTTTTTTTTCTGTTAAAGCCTTAAACAAACAATTGCAACTACAAAGTAAACAATTGTGATAGCGTTTCAATTTATAAAAACAACTTTAACCTAATAAACATAATGTCAAGTATTTTGAGTTTATTTTTTATCATTTAATATTGAACCAAAATTTTTAACGTGAATAAAGATAGTTTTTGCAGATTTGAATGTGTTCTTTGTTTTAGAATGACTTTTGTTTGCAGTGAACTTAAGGCCAATTAAAGAGTGTGCAAATTAAATTTTTTTTATACTTTCAACAGTATTTATGGTAAATATACAGTTAGATTTTCGAACCGGCAAACCCGCCTGCATAATACTAAATTTCATACATTTTTTAAATAAATCTCAAAGACCGATGGTTTTACTGAAATAAAATTCAATAAAATATACAAGAATTGCCTGATTGTTTTAATTTGTTTTTATATGAAAAAAGTTATAAAAACCCATTAAGAGTTTTATTTGTTTTCATACTGAAATTTAATTAAATTAATAAGTGTTTAAAAGTATATATTTAGTTAAAAAATAAAAACAAATTTTCCAATTAATAATTAATTAAATCAATGAAATGATTTATTGAATCAATAAAATGTTCAATCAAGTCAATTTAATATTTAATTAATTCAATAATTATAGTTAATTCAATAAGATATTTGTTTATTTTTATTCAATTAAATATTAAATTAAAAATAATTTTAAGATTAAATAAATAGTTAAATCAATTAAAATTTTAATTTAATTTCAATCTTAAAATAAATGAAACCACTAATGAAAAAAAAGTTTTCCGTATAGCGAGGCAATTTAACATTTTTGTTTTAATTCTCTATGGCTCTTTTTGATGAATTTGTCACTTTAGCGACTTTTTTCAATTTGGAAGCATTTTGATTTTTGTATTTTCGTTTATATTCTCCATTTAGTAAGTCATTCTTCATTACTTTGAGAAAAAGTTGAAACTCCACAAATATTATGTGAAGAACAATCCCTCAGTCATTCTTTTAAAGTCGCATTATTCTTTGTTATAATCTTCGATCAGCTCGAAATAGATTGTTTGTCTTTAGCCCATTTTCTTTTTCATAAAAACGAATTTTTGGGCTGTTTAGTATTCACTTATTTTAAAAAGCTTATGAGCCATTTACTGAGAAAAGTAGGAAAATACGCAAAGAAATTACGTAGTTTCAGAGATATTTAGCTTAACTTTTTGGAAAATTGGTAATTGAACTCATTTCTTACAGATACCTTTTAGACTTAAAGGCTTAAACGGGAATTACTAATGGCTCCTTAAAATGTTTTTCAGCAGACGCTTTAAACAAATTATCATTGTAGGAAAATTGGTCTGAGAAACACAATGGATCCCATTTTATATTTTTAAGCTGCTTTTTACGAGGACCACTTTGATATTAGGGAAATTACAAAGGCTTCTCTAATTTTGGATAATTATTTGTTGATGTTTATACATCCTTCCGAAGTCGAAGTGCTGATAGACCTAGCTTTCTCTTTTTTGGGGCTCTTTTACCATAAGCAGCCCACTCAATGCTTCTTATTTAATTTGAGTTGAACAACGCTAAGCCGTCCTTTAAGGAAATTCCTTGATTACCCCTGCAGACAGCAAATAAATAATGCAGCACGACTGGCGATGAAAAAGCTTCGAACTTATTGATCCTCTCTAATTTTAGCATTTTATAAAGCTGATGGACATCTGTTTGCACAAGCCAACAGAAAAAAAACTAGAATTTTTTTTTTGCTTTTCTTAGCCTTCAGCTTTTTTACGGCGTATTTTTCTGATTTTGAAAAGAAAAAGTCTATAGCCTCCATCTGAAAAGTCTTAGAAAAAAATACATTTGAAATGTTTTCCCTTAACACCAACTTAACGCTTAAATAACTGTAGCGGGTCAGAAAGTAAATTATATTTCTCTCTATTCGGTAAAACAACATTGTAAATTGCCTCAATAAAAAAATCACTACTGAATTAAAAAATATTCATTTACATTTCATTAACATTTTCAAATAATTTTTAAGCGTTTGATATATGAGAAAGAATTTAATTTCACAAAATAAAAATTTTGTTGGTAATTTTTTTGTTTATGTTTTTGCTTTCAATTTGAAATTTTATAATCAAACACATTTGAGATTTTATATGAGACAACAATGACGTATTAAAGTGGCGCGCAGCACAAAACATAAAGATAAAAAAACAACAAGAAAAAATCAAAAACGTTTAAAATTCACATAGAATGTGTTTTGTTTGAAAAATGAAAAGTGTGTGTGTTTAAGAGTGCGTAAATAAAAAAATATATTTAATTAATTTAACATATTTTTTTTATTAAAAAAAATCAAGCACTTAAAAATCACTTTTAACAAATTTGTTTATCAGGTGTTTAAATAAATAATAAAAAAAAAATCATAATAAATATTAAAAAAAAAAATATTGAAGAAAAAAATGTTGCTGCTAAAATACTTAAATGCAGTTGGCCTCAACCTGTAGGCGTTTTAATGATGATTTTCAATACTATTCAAATTATTTTTTTTCTTATAAATTCTTTTTAATTTAATGGAATTTTTATTCAGAAATACTTACGACAAATAATTTTAATTGCTTTCTCTGTTTTTTTTTGGATTGATGTGACAAATTTAAAAATAATTTTATTGTGCTTAAAAGAATTTAATAAAAAAAAAATTTTTAATTTTTTTTCCTGTATTTTGTGCAAAATTTCAGTGTTAAATTCTACCGTGTTGAAAAGCTCAAAGAAATTATTACAAGAATTTTTTAATGATATTGAACGGAAAATTCGTGAATAATTTTCTTAAATATTTTTATACATCAGTAGCAAGTTTGGAAATTTTTGAAGAAATTATTTTAAGAAATTTTTAAATGCAGATTAATAAAGTAAATTAAAAAAATTAAAAAAAAGGTAAGTAAAAATGTTAAAAAATATTTTATCGGTTTAAATCACTGTTTAGCTTAAATTCCGTAATATATAATGCCTCTACCATAAAATGTTATGTTCGTTAATTTTCTAACCCTTTAAATCAATGGTTCTCAAATATGGGTCCGTGGACTCCTGGGGGTCCGTAGCAACCATCAAAGGGGTGTGCATGAAGAACCGAAAAAACAGTGTTTTCAAAAAAAATAAAAGTTTTGTGTTGAATTTGGGCTTCAGCGGGGTCCGCGAAATAAAAATTAGTTTACTAGTGTCCGTGAACAGGAATTTGATGAGAACCTCTGCTTTAAATGAAGACATTTCTTTAATAAAAATTAAACTCTTAAAGGGAAATGAATAACTTACTTTAAAGTTAGTGGCTACTAAAGCTCCATACCTCCTACAAAAGTAATATTAATAATAAATTTGAAAAAGTGTAATTAAAACTTTCTTCAGGGGTTAAATTTTATATGAAAATCATTGCAATAATCTGCAAAATATTCTCTACAACTTTTATTTATCTGACCCATAATTCTATGCCAATTTTTTTATGACACCACAATATTCACGAAACTTATTTATTATAATTTCTTATTTACCTTTCACATTAAAAAAGTGTGACATTCAAATAAACTAATAAACCTTAGAAAAAACATTTACTTTAAGCATTTATTTGCCCCAACAAGTGCTTGCTGTAATATTTCAAAGGTAATAATATTTATTTCAATTGCAAAACTTTTCTGTCTACACTTTGAAGCCACTAATTGCTATCCACAAGGACACAAAAGTTTCTTGCAGGAAAAAAAAAACTTTATTAAAAGGATTTGTTGCAAAAAATATAAAACTTAAAGTAAAAAGCTCTACAAACGAAGTGTGGAAAAAACTAATTAAAAAAAAGTGCAGGAAAAAAAGGAAGGCAAAAATCACGTTATATTGAAGAGTTAGCATATGATAAAAGCTTAAGTTTGTTGCCAGTAGTTTTTTTAATATCCTACTTTAAAAAATGTTATGTGATTAAAAAAATATTTATAGGACTCTTTAGTTTGTTGAAAAGCATTCAAAGGTTTTAAATAGATTTTTATTATTTTTTCTTAAAGAATATTTTGCTTTAGTCTTATAGAAAATAATAATAAAATTTCAACTGTGAATTTATTAACTGATGTTGTGATTTTAACTTCCATATTTAATAAAATTTTATAATGAACTGCAAATTATTTATGTTTTAACACTTACGTACGAAAATCAAGGCGATGCACCTAAAACTATGCTATAATATTTTGAAAAACATTGTAATTATTTACAGCTGATAATTTTTATTCTTAAGTTCTGACTTGCAGTTAAAATTTAAAGCGGAAAAATATTAAAAATTAAAATGAATTAATAGGATGGATAGTGAAATGGTTATTGTATTTATATACTTTACGATAAGTATGCTTCTGTTATGAGTTATGGAGTAGAAACATGAAAAATTTGCTTTGTTAATATTTCATAAATTAAAGATTTGTATTATAAGCTAACTAATTTTAAAGTAAAGTCACATTTTCACAACAAAATGAGCATTCTTTAAAAGAAAATTTTGTATGCTTCTTAATTTTAAGATATTAAACAGAAATTGTGAAAAAATAATGATGCATGAAATTTATGGGTTTTCTTTCTTCAAAAAATACAAAGATTCGCTAAACGCATACATATTCATAATAAATTTTTGCTATTAATTTGAAAAAAGTTTAATTTGAATACTTTTTCGATAACTTAAATACAATACAAAAAAATAATAATAATAAGAAGAAATTTGGTTACAGGATGCTAACTGGCTGGGAAACAATATTGATTTTTACTTGAGAATAAAGAAGTAATTTCAGCTGGTTGAAACTTATTTTAAGGACATGCATTTTATTCCAGACTAGCAATGCCCACCACTTCGTCCGCTTATCATTTTCTTAAAACTAAAATTTGGAAAAATGTATTTTTAAACATTTGTTGTAGAGTTCTGTAAACAGTGTTACAAATTTTCCATCTACAAAAATAAAATGTACGGACAACTGTTCAAGAACCATTCTACCGGTTAAATTGGGTGCTTTCACATTTGTATCTTTAGTTTCTCTACGAAAGGACATATTTTTATAAAGACAAAGTATCCTATAATTGAAACAAGGTTCTAAGGAACCTCCTTACAAAATTTTATTTAAATCCATCCAGCAGTTTTTGCGTGATGCGAACACAGTCAAACAGATAGACACACAGACAAAAAATTTAATAATAAGTGTTTTGTATTCCATATCGATTACTATCTAAACCGACATCAATATTTTCAAAATATATATCATGTACAGAGATGACCCTGATACCGTTATATCTATCGACAAACAGTGCTATATCACATTTTAGGAATATTTTGTTTCCAAACTCATTCTTATCAATACTCAGAACATACGGAAAATTCAATGACTCATTAGTTACATATAGAGCTCTGATTAAAAAGATTTACACAAATGACATTTTGTTATGTAATTTGTTTAAATATTTTTTAGTCGTTGGTGTTGTTGTTGAATTTCGCACGAAATCGTCATTATAAAATCTTTGCATAAATTCTTTAACTGAAACGTAACTAGAACGACATAATTATTTATGATTAATTTGAAAATATATATTTTATTTACATGTAAAATTTGCTAGACTATGAGTCACCACAGATGGAAAAGGTATATTTAAGGCTGTCATTCTACAGTATACGTTTCCGACCCCAAAAAGTGTATATAATCTGAATCCGATGTGTATGGTCCCTTGGGCCGAGAGTATTATACTTTTCATAAAAAAATTACATATTTTTGTGATCAGTAAGAACGCATTTTTTAATTAATACACAAATGTTTTGTTTATTTATTTATAATTTACAAAAATTTTATTTCTTCTAGATTCGACGCTATCTTGTCGCACGTAAGTTTTCAGTTTCGGATAAGTAGTAGTAGACATTTATTGTAACACAGTGTTAACACCCTCTCGGAAAAAATATATATTTTTTAATTGTTTCAGTCTTCATCGGCAGACTTGGTGATGATGATGGTTAAGCTAGTGTTAAGAATAAATTTTATCCTAATAGTACCAAAACGAAATGCTATTTGTGGAGGTTGCTCTGACTTAAAAATATATTTATAAATTTTAAAAATTGCAGGTATTCAGACTAATCTTTAAAGCAGTCTTACAATAACAAAACGCTATAAAAAACTCATAATTATTTGATGTTATTTAAAGTATATGACTTTAAATCTTAAACTGTAAGAGACAGACACTAAATTAAGAATTTGAATTAAACTTTAAAAATCGTGCTAATTATCCCGACCGTATTAATCAAATCACCGATATTGACTATTGAAGGTGAAAGCACATTTCGATGGCCATTTCGCTACCGCTTACTTAGCTCTTCAGGAAACTTCTCACTTACGTTTTAAATAAACTTAAGATTTTTGTCCAAACAATTAAATAAAGACAAAAATCAAAGTTTAAGCAAAAACAACAATGATCAACATTGATTTTATTTTTTTTTTGATCCACTGTATACGGCTGACTTTTTTCGGCTCTTTTTTATACAGTTATAAAGATGTTGAATAATGAAAATAGAAACAATAATAAAACATCACAAAACACTTGCAATTTCATAATTAAAATTTTTAATCACGGGAATATTTATTAATTTAATTTTAAACTTTAAAAATCGTGCTAATTAAAATTAAATTAATAAATATTCCCGTGATTTTAAATTTTAAGAATTTGAAATTTAATGGTGGCCCCATATCAAGTGCGTTTGACCGTTATGGTCTTATCCTTTAAACTGCTTTAGACAGACACTTGAAATTAACAAAGAGCATGTGTAACTATGTCTTCTATAACAACAAAAGTAAAAACTAGAATTATTATTAAAGAGTACTCCATGGGCATCATAGTTATACATATATGACCTTCTGTCTCCAAACTTTTCGATTTGAATATTTTTTCATTCATTAATTTTTTTTTTTTTTTTGAAGAATTAATTTTAAGTATTTTGTGGCTAAAGCCTGAAAAGTTTTTCTTCTTTAAAGTTATTTTTAATACAATAATCTAGTTATATTTACTTTGTACTATTAATATTAAAAAAAATTCTTTATAACTAATTTAAAATCAATTTTCTTCTTCTATCAAATGCTGTAAAACAAGTTGATCATTATTCTAAGACATTTGTCAACAACCAAAATTTTGTTTACCATTTTCTCTCCTGAAACCGTTCTATTTTTTTATTGTCAATCTAAGCCCCATTTTAATAGAAAATTAATGCAACAAAACGTTTGCGATTTTATTTTAAGAAAAGCAATTTTCGATATGGTCGATTTGTTTATAAATCCGGCGAATATACGTCAGCAAAAATTTAAATCAGATATAATTTTGGAAAAGAAAAATATATGTGTCAATAACTTCTGCCTATAGTATTTTTGATGGCTTCAAATGAAATGTTAGTGATATAAATTTATTTGATAAGTGCGAGGGTGGTCTGACTCCAAAGAAAGAAACTAAATATGAAACAAAATTTTCTAAATTACTACTGCCTTAAGTAAATGATATTAAAAATATAAAAAAAGTTGTTCAAAAATCGCGAGGGTCGACATAACAAGCATAATAATTCTTATAATTAAAAAAAAAATATAATTTTTTTTTGACAATTCTCAGTGGATACATTCGATTTGTTCAAAACACTATTTATAACAAGAATAGCAGAAAAACTCCTTTCCCTGCGGATTCAAAGAATTGAATATTTTAATTAAATACAAAATTGGTTCTGAAACTACTGTGTTTTTGATAACCTTCTGTCGATTAATAAATTCTAAATTATCTAAAACAGTCAATTTTAGGCCGGTCGCCTAAATCGAAATTTTCACTAATTGAATTTTCAAGAAAATTTCACTGTAACTGAATAAAAATCCTATAATTAATTTGTAGTCGCCATATTATTTTGGACGGAGAACTCTGCTATAGATTCAAGAAAAGTGACCCCATTCTTAGCCTTTCCTCTTCGTCAATAAGCAACAAATTTTTTGTGTTATAGCAATAAGCCAATATGCGGGCAATGAAAATTCATAACAAGCGCAGATTATGACAATCTTCAGCTTATGCATCTTCAGCTTATGCTGTGATGAAAAAGTGATTATGCTTAATTCAAATAACTTTTAAACTAACCCTCGTTGTTTATATATTTTCCTAAATAAATTATTTAGATGAAAATTACTTAAGAAAAAATATGTCTCTTGTTTGTGTTTGCTATGAAAATCGTTTCAAATTGAAAATTAATTCAAAAGCTTTTCATCGCTGCTACCGCAAAAAATATGGTGCGCGATTTAAACAACTTTTTGTAGTAAAGCGAAAAAAGGCAAAGAAAAGCAATTTATTTTTTTATCCTCAAGACATACAATATTAAAGATTAAGCTTTCAATTACTGTCACACCAGCCAGCTTTTATGCCACAAAACACGTTGTTGTTTTTGTTGGTGTTGTTGTATAAAAGCATGCTGAGAAAGGTTTTAGATAGTTGAATGAAGAAAAAAAAATTTATAAAAATTATTTTTATCTTCTATTTTTAGGCACAATGATACTTTGCGTTTTAACGCCTGTTTATTTTTTCTATATTCTATTTCCTGTATCATTATCTTTAACTTGTTTTTATGATGCGTAGCAAATATAAAATACAACCACAGTAATTTTAAGTAGGAGCCTTTTATATTATTAAGCAAAAAGTTCATCATGTTTTGTCCTTTTTGACATTTTTTTTTTTTGGGATGAGAAAGTTGTTAAAAATTTTTAACATTTTAAATTAAGCTGGCTGATTCGGAAGTTTAACTTAAATTCTTTAAAACTAATTTTAATGTTTAAATATTAAGAAATTTAAAGCAATCCTTAATCTCTTCAATCTTGTATACATATAATTAGCCGCTACAATTTAGCAGCAGAAATTGTAAATTTTCATACTCGTACTACAAAAATACTCACGCAGGTGGCATTATTAAACTTTAAGGAATAAGCCGATGCTTGTGTTGCATTCTGCAGATATCATCAGCGCATTTTGATAAACAATTTTTTATTTGAAAATATGGATGACACTAATCTGGATGAGATGTCATTTTAACAAGTTGGCGCCACTCATCATACGGCAACCGCAATCATTGACTTATTGAAATCAAAGTTTTTCTAAAATTTGGTTTCGAGCATTAGACCTCCCAATTGACCTTCAAGTTCGTGCGTTTTGGTACCTTTCGATTTTTGTCTGTGAGGCCACATGAAGTCACTGGCTTATGCTGCTAAGCAGTGTCGGTGATATTCGTAACATACAGCCAGCAATGTTAGCAAAACTGGGCAGAAATTGAACGTTCAGAATGTATTTAGTCAAGATCAGCAACTGTGGCCATTTTCACGAAAGCTTTTTTAAATGTTTATGTTTGATTAAAACTTAATTTTTGTGTTTGTTCTATTTTAGTTTCTTGGGATAAGATTTTTTTTCAGAACTGGTTTTTAGGATCTCATGCTTTTTGAAAACCTAGAAAAATTATCTGCCGGTTTTCCTACCTGCGAACGAACATTTCTTTTGTATATTTGTATTGAGAACAAAAACAAAATATTAAAAATTGTTTCTGTTTTTAATAAAAATATATAGAGAAACAGGCAGTATAAATAAGTTAAAAAAAGTTTGTCAGCCTAAAGATAATAAATAAATGCAAGAGTTTAAACCACATGTTTTGTGCAATTGCGGCGGGAAGAACACAGTTTCTGTAACTGTTTCTCTCGTCTTATTTTTCAGAGAAGTGGGCTAAGAATACTCTTGAACCATGCCTCCTTTCAAATAATTCCCAATAAGCAATCAGATAAATTTTATAGAATGGGCTTTTTGCCTCGTTTCTGTAACTTAAGTGAGAAATAACTCACATTTAAATTTTGTAGTCATCTGGTTATTATGGATTAAATTAGAGTAATTCATGAACTTTTTATTATATATTATACGGAAGATTATTAACTCTGGCTTACCCTGTATAAAACAACATCACCACAATATATTCGTGTGCAATTTTTTTCACTTTATATACAGAAACGAGGTAATTGGAGTTTCTGGATGAATTTAATGACTTTTACGGCCGAAAATTTAAAAGATTGATTTCTTATCGAAAAAAAAAATACTTTTGTTTGCCATGCTCTATTTTTTATTATTATTTTTTTAATTAGGACCAGCACTCAGGGGATGACCCCTACTTATGCAATGCATTGTTCCAGAACTAGGAAATTAGCTTGTGGGAAGGAAAATAGAGGAAGTAGTGCTTGTGGAAATTTGATTTGAATCTTTGCACATTGAAAGTGGCAAGAAAGACCTCTCTAGAGAGTTTATTCCACATACGAACTTTTCGGCTAAAAAACGAATTTTCACTGCAATGCGTAGTACAATTCACTGGCTAATCGACCACAAAGGAAGCGCTCTGGATGCAGAGCGCGTTGCGCATATGAAATTACGGCTTTCAGGAACAAGTTCCCTAATTTCGTAAGAGCACATTCCGCTTTAGTAACGACAAAACAGTGAAACACACCCTACATTGCGTCGATGCTCCAGTGAGGTAATAGAGCTGGATACTTTACTTTCACCGATGAGCTTCTTCGCTTTCTCCTGTACGCGGTTGAGTTACTGTAAACTAGACTTTGAAGCACCGGCCCATACATGAGAGTTGTATGCTATTTTTGGTCTGATAAAGGTGACATAGATAGTAAAGAGATCAGATAGAGTGAAGTATTTCTTACACCGTTTCAAAAAAACAAGGCACTTGAATGTTTCTTTTATAAAATGAAAAATATGCTCGTTCCAACGAACATCGCATTGAATTTTCATGCCAAGAACAACGAGAGCTTCTTCTTCCTTAATGTATATATCACCCATAATTACAGATGAGGTAGCGTGTTTAGTAGTACGCCTGTGCGAAAGCACACAGCACTGAATTTTATGTTGGTTTCAAGCTGTCTTTTATTTCAAAACTTGATTATATTTTGGCACTTATTTTAATTTTACAGAAGTACACTTTTATTACGTTCTGTAAGAAATCTTTTAATTTTCTAATTCTTATTCACACAAATTAACTAATATAAAAAAACTATACCTTTCAACAACGATTATGCAAATATCACATTATAAATAACCCTTTACAGTAGGCAATATTTTTAAAATGTGTCTTAATTCATTTACATAAACATACTTTGACAAATTTATAAATAAACATATTTTACCACAAGCCAAAAAACATGTCTAAAAATATGTTGCCAAAAATTATTATTTTAAGTTTCTCTCATGTGCTTTTTTTTACCAAATAAATTTTTCCCAAAGTATCTGATGACTTATGAACTCTTTTTAAGTAGCCTACATGTAGGCATTACATTTAAATTAAGTTATGTCAAATGTCTTAAGGGTTATAAAATATTTTATATTATAGTTTGAGTTAATTCAAAAGGTTTTTAAGAGAATATTTTAAATTATAAAACTCAATAGAATATTAAATTGAATTAAAATCTTGTAAAAATTTAAATAATATTTTTTTTCGTAAAATGAGAAGCAGGATCCTTAAAAATCAAATTATTTTCTTTTAATTTAAACTAGATTTGCTTGAAATCATGTTTCAAAAAATTTATAATTTTTTATTTTATTTAACATAGAAAAATATCTAGGCCTAAAATTTAACAAAAAGATTTAATTTTTCATCCTAAAAGTATGCTTTGAATTTTATAAAATAATATTTAAATTGTTTATTCCTGTTTGTGCTAAGAAAGATGAAAGGTAAACAATAGGAAATTAATACAACTTAAGCAAAAATAGGCGTGGCACCTTAAGAAAGATAAATATAGTCAGGAAGTAGTTGCATATCTTAATTTATTAGTTTTTATGTTTAATGAATACAAGTATCTTCTATTAAGTGGTATGATTTTATAAATTGTGATGCTGGTTCTTGCTGTTCAGAAAGTACTTTTCATGGCGAATTTAGAAACTGCAACACTAATTTAAATTTTTAAAAATTCTTCTGAAATGAAAATCCTTTAATTAATTTCCTTAAAAATTGTTGCAAATTTTTGTTATTAAAAAAAATCGTTTATATTGAAAACAATAAAAGAAATGAAATTAGAATAATCATTTTATCTTTGTTATTAAATTACTAAAAGATTACTTTTTTGGGCACCAACAAACTGTAATCCCTATTTGTATTTATTATCGATGACAGGCGTTTTCACTACCAAAAATTACCCAATCATGCGCAACTTAGAAGTTGCCCCCATTATTTATTATATCGATAAAAACAAAAACACATTTTTTTAATTTTGTATAAAAACGAAAAACTTTGCTTTCAAAAGAATTGTCGTCTTTACCAAAAATTTCAATTAGATGATTTTGTGTTAATATTATTGTAAATGTCGTAATGACTTGATGAATACAGGGTAAATTTTAAAGAAGTTTGCTTTTTTTTCAAGTATCAAATTTTATACTTTTAATAGGCTCAGCTAGAAACGCTGAGAATAAAAAAATTATTCAAAATTATATGAGTGAAAAAACAACATTTTGTTATTAAAAATTATAAGCTTCATGTAAGCAAAATTAAATTATGTGCTGAATATTTCTTTATAACCAAAAATTCTATTCCAGCTTTTCTGGCTGATTTACTGTATAATTTTAGAAACTGCTCCTATTTCCTTAGTTGGTGGATTAAATGGGAAGAGCAGGTTCTTAAATCAACCTTAAATCCCTTTCGTCTTATTTTCTGTAATAAAAACTTTAACATATTAGATATAAAAGACTTGAAAAAAACGGTTAAATGTTATAAAATGCAAACTGCCTGAGGATAAATTTTATTAACATTAAACCTTGTGTGGTGAACCTCGTACACTCCACAAAATTTCTTAAATATTAATGACAAAAATTGTTTAAGACTTTAAAAATAAAAATAATTAAATCTGTGTAATGTTTATTCAAATCTATAAACCATTAAATAAAAAACAATATTATTTAAAAAACTAAACATTTTTTTTTTTTAATATTGTAAAAAAAATTCTGTTTAATGAAAGAAAATGTGTAAATTTAAAAAAACTTGTAGCTAAAACTGTAATAACACATTGCAGGAAAAAAAAAACGCATGAAATTTGTTAAAATGAAGGGACTTAAAGTGAATAATCTATTTGTTTCAATAAATTTTCTTTTACGTTACAATTTTCCTTTTTTTGTTTCACTAAAGGCATTTTGAATTGAAAAAAAATTTGCAGAACTTAAGTTATTTATTTTAAGTAAAATTTTAAAGGGTTTTTAAGCTTAATAAAAGCACGTAGACTAAAGAGAACATCCTGTAAAATAGAAGGATAAAAAAATATATATTAAGAGGAGTCATGAAAAACACGAACATGTTTCCTTCTTTCTTTAATTTTCATACGTTTTATTTAACAACAGTTTAAATATTTTTACAAGACTTTTCTAAATTAAAAATTGAAATTAAAAACAAACTAAAATTAAAGGCTTAGTTGCCTATTTAATTTAATTTAATTTAATTTAATTTAATTTAATTTAATTTACATTTATAGCCCATTTAGTCTTGAAGCAAGAACAGTCGTAGTAAAGACAATTTTTAAATATAATAAATTTTTTTAAAATATTTTCAGAAAGTTATCTGTGGAATAAACTAAAAATTGTTTTTATTTATTTAATAACCTACTTCTAACTAAATCGCCTTTACATTTGACTGTATCTAAATAAATTTTTGCTTCAGTGTAAAAGCTAGAAACTTGACAATCTTTCTCGCCACAATTTTTGTTAAGCCGGTTTTTAGGAAATCTCAGCTTCAGGCTGTGTTTGTAATGCAGCAGAATGTAAAATAACGAGATTTTATAAAGAACTTATCAGGATGCTTCTGGCTTTTTAACTAAACCCAATAAATTGGAGATGAAAAAAAATGTAAAAGTAGAAAAAGTAAATTAAAGAATAAAAGGAAAATTTATTTCATAGAGAAATTTATTTTATAGAGAAATAGAATAAGAACAGGGAGCAAACCTACAATATCGTCGCTAGATATTCTTTGTGATCTTGTTAAATCAGGTACCAGGAATCTATTTTCAATGACTTTATGATTAAATCTATTTTAGTTAGTTCCATTATTAGATACTCTTTGAATTTATGTCATTGTTTTTTATTTATCGGCATAACAGTGCACCTAATTTGCATTTATTCTTACGATAAATTAAACTTAATACAAGGTTTTCCCAAAACACTCAGTTGAATGAAGAGGGCAATTTTTTTTTATTTTTTCTTCTGAAAAAGAACAAGTAGCAGGAATTAGCTGTAAATAGCACCTGCTATTACTCAACGAGTTTAGACATGTAAGGAATTTACGAAGCTTTCTATGAAATGTACATTCACCATTTTATTTAAAAACACGAAATAGAGAGTGATTTCCGGCCATCAGGAACAGATTTAAAAAATTTTTGAAAATATTTTTTACTCATTTATCAGTGCAATTCTATCTTAAGGGATGCATGTGTGCCAAAACTCAAACTCTCATTTTTAAGTATGACCTTAAGTTCCTTAAGCACTTTGGTCTTAATGTTTTCAATTGTAGGAAAACAGTTTGGATTTGGGTAAAATAATCAAGTTCGACGAATAAAGTTTTAAGATATGACTTGACCTTTGTTTTAAATAATGAAAATTATAAACTTGTGGGCGTATGTAGAGGATAAATAGCTTAAAGCAGATGAGATTAAATTCCAATCGTTTGTTAGTGCCTCAGCTGAACGTATGTTTCCTTATTAATCTAGTAAACATAATGCACTTGCTGTAGGGCAACACTTAATTTTTTTGTTTAATTATTGACCGATGATCGGGAGATGACCTCTATTTATGCATTGGCTTGTGCTACGTTATAGATATTGCCTTTGCAAGAATTAAATTTCATACACGGCCTAAATGCCGCAGTACATAGAATTAATCGTACGTAAAACTTTGACGTATTTAACTGATAAGTTAGTCAAAATACATTTTTCATTATGAGAAATGTCATAATCAGTACGTATCCGTCAGCGCAAAGTATGAAAATTGGTCAACTTTTAACTTTTGGCATATGTTGGATAATTTGACCATTGCTCTTCTTCTTGTGTTCTTCAACTCTTACTATGTTTCAATAATACTCTGTGACTTTAACAAAAGAAATTTTGAGGGAAAAAAATAAAATACAAATTAACTTACATTAAAAAATGAATAAAATTAAAATTAAATTTAAAAGTAAATAAAAATAGAGAGCAAACTTTGATTTAATATCCGTCAGCAAAGTACTTATTGTGCCAACCTCATCTGTCGTTACTTTGACTTCGGTTGAATACGTCAAAGTACAACGTATAACGAATTCTATGTGCCCTGGCCTTAAACACCAAGTTATTATTGCAATAAATGGAGCGATTTAATAGCTAATCAACCTTGAACGGATAATGGTGTGAATTAAGTGCACAAAAGTCGGTGATTTCATAAGATTATAGTTTATAAATGGTCATGTTGCAGCAATACATAGAGTGACAAGAGTGTCAAATCACGGACGAGCATCTACTCGTACATGTGCCCTCTTTTGAATGCTTATTTTCTTCATTGCATTGAATTTAGGAGCCCAGATCTTAAAAGCTTTATCTTTTATTATCTATTCAGTTACATATATAAGAATACACGGTTTTTTCCAATAATCATTAAAATCCATACAACCCGCATTTAGAATTTTCTGCAAAATCGTAGCCTTAAATTGTAACAGACTGGATCTTTTATTGAACAATAGAGAAAAGTAAAAAAAGGGCTGTAATAAATAATTAAAAAACTATAGACAACCGGTCCTTTGTCCATATTTAAGAATTTAAACTAAAATTTATTTAAAAATCCCTAAAGTATGCAATGCTTTTTGTAAACTGTTTCTATGGCTTAAAATTTAATGTATTAATTTCTTTAAATTACATATTGATTTTATATCTCTTCTCTTATGTTTAATATAAATCTCTTGTTTTATTTAAAGATTTAGAAGCTTTATTCAACTAGAAAAATTGATTACAAATATTTATTATCTTTTAAACCTAAAAGTAGGCTACACAGTTTTATCATTCATTCTTAACGTTATAACTAAAAGTTAGTTGAACTCTTGCATGGTTTTTAGAAAGTATTTCTTATTGTATTCTTTTATTCTCTGAAATTTTAATGCTTTTTACAAGTCAAACCTTAAAAAATAAGAAAGGAATAGAGATAATTATCATGAGAGTGGAAAACAAAATAAAACCACAACAAGAAAACAATTGTAAATTGAAATGTACAAGACAAAAGCAATTTAAAAAAGTTCTATTTTATTGTTGCTTCAAGTTTTCTACTCGTATTATGCTGTGCACGAGTATTTCTTTTAAGTTGTATGTGTTGCAGGGCAAAATTTAACAAGATTCTTAAAAGCATTTAATTACTTAAACACAATTAAACAAGAGACATAATTTCTATACGGTCATTGCAACTAACAGTGTCAGTAAACAGTTGTTCTAAAACTGTGTTATTTATACTTTTGAAAAATTTTTTATAACCAGGGAGTGATGGCACTGTAAGTAGTATTAAGATTTTACTCGCCTACTCTCTGGAGCACAAAATAGCTTGTGACAATTGCAGTCCATGTGAGTATGAGAGTTACTTAAATGATTCATTAAATTGTTATTAGATTTCATTAGTGGCCATAAGTGATTTGGTACGAAGTTATATTTTTTCTAAAAATAACTCATTTAGCAATTTTTGTGAATTTTTAATTTAATTTTGAGTTGGAAGTTGAAAAGAGAAAAGGTAGATGAAAAGTTTTTAAAAAATTAAAGTGAAATAAAGGTTATTTTAGAGGAAGTTTCCGTACAAAAATTGCTGTGCAAAATCAAAAGATGGTAGTTTTGAGAGAAAAAAGCGGATGACGATTGATAGGTTTTAGTTAGATATATTAAAAGATTAAGTTAGAGAGTGTTGCGAAATGAGCAATCTGTACATATAATATAACAGTAACGGGGACATCCAAATAAATTTAGACGTTGGTGTTGATAGCAATCAATATAGAAAACAAAACACCTATTTTTGAATTTTTAGGTCTACATGTTTGTCTGCCTGTCTGTCTGTCTGTGTTCGCATCACTTAGGAACTGCTGGATAGATTTGAATAAAATTTTGTAAGGAGGTCGTTTAGAACCTTGGTTCAAATATAGGATACTTAGTTTTCATAAAAATATGTCATTTCGTAGAGAAACTAAAGATACCAATGTGAAAGCACCCAATTTCACCGTTATAATGGTACTAGAAAAGTTGTCATCATATTTTATTTTTTAGATGGAAAGTTTTTTAACACTGTTTACAGAACTCTACAACAAATATTTAAAAATATATTTTTCAAAGTTTTAATTTTAAGAAAATTAGAAATGATACGCGGATGAAGTCATAGGCACTGCTAGTCCTTCGTATAGAAATTTCACGCAGCTTAGAATAGATAATGTAAGGACTTGTAAAACGTACGCTTCTGCACTCTTCTAGTTCCATTAAGGTCTCAAATAAGGGAGGAAAATGTATAGAGATATTTTGGAATATCTGAAAAAAACATTTTTTTAGTACAAAAAATCTTATCAATTAAAATATTGCTCCTCGAAAAAGAATTGTTTTCGTTTTCTAAGAATATTTTCCTAAAACTCTTAAACTTAATCAGACTCAATAAAATCCTTTTTTCAAAAAATATTCCATGTAAAGAAAAGCCATTATTCTGCTTTCTTTTAAGGACGTCTATACTCAGTTTAAGCAACATTTCTGATTACCAATTTCTAAAAAATATAGTAGCCCGTGATTTGCAGCTATCTTTAGAAGAAAGTGAAGTTATAGTTCTAAGAGTCTTAATTATTAATTTTATCTATTTTGTTAATACGCTTAAGACTGAGATCACTGTGTCATTAATATTTCTTTTAGTTCAATCTGTAATACTAAGCTAAATGCCAGCCATTATTTTAGACCCAACAGGTTCAGTTTTTTTACGTTATTTTAGTTGTTTGTCATTTGCAGACGTTGAGCCCAGTAACTCTATTTCCCAGTGACCTGCATAAAAATTAACTATTTGTCGATACTATTCTTTTTAGCCATTTAAGTATTTGACTCCTGCCATATTTTCAGCTTTGCAGTCAACCAGTTATGTAATCAAAATTCTTACGTAAGAAATTATCGTCAAACGCTAGGACTTACGTATTTGGAATGTATAGAAGTAGTCATCGGGGTAGTCACCTCATTCTTGGAAATTTTTAAATTAAAAATTCTCTGTTCATTTCAGCTTTGTCTAAGTTAAGACTAGAATATAGAATACTAAGTACGATTTCCAAATTGCTTTTAATCCCACCAATATAACATCGTAATTTTCAATTTTATTTTATTGCAGTTCTGGCAATTAGGTTTTTAGACGAAAAAGCTAAAACCATGAATAACTCCTAAAGTATGACTGCATTTAATTGACTATGGCTCTTGCAGTTTATGTAGCGAGCGATATAGTTGCATGTAACCGATAAGTTTAGGAATTTAGAAACTTAACGTACTAAAAAATACGATACACTGTTGCTGGTTTTTTACACGATATTGAATAAGTCAAACAAAAGCCTACTTGTTTGCAAGTAAAATGGAGTTTTAGATACGAGTCTGGCAAAAATAATTCTAAATTTTAAACTGCTTATTTCATTTTAGAAGAATCTCTTGAGCTTTCGAAATAATGTAGCAAAATATGATTCAAATGCACATTTTTCCTAGAAAGCATTTTCTGTATACATTAATATTCATTTATTTCGAAGCGGACAAAATTTTATTTGTTATAACGAAACTTACTTTTACCCTGGTAGTGACATAATGAAAATAAAGCATGAAATACAAAATCACAAAAGTCAAGTTCAAAATTAAAATAATGGTCATCTGAGCAAAGAAAACTTTAAGGTACCTTAAGAGAAAAGAAGTACAGCATGGCCAAGGCGAACTCATAGCAGATGACTGCATAAGCTTTAAAGAATTTTGGCCTTGCAAAATCTGCTTAAGTTTCGAAATAGTTGCGATACAAAAATAAATAATTTTAACATTTGTATATCTTCTTTAACCAGGATTCGTACTATCAATACCTTCAATACTTCGCGAAATCACACAATAATCTTCGCTCTCTCCTGGAGACTTAATAACTAAAAATTGATGCGAAAGACTTAAAATAAGAGTGAAGAAATAATCAGGCATTTATTTAAAACTTCTGGATTTTGCTAAGTCTAAAAAGTTTATTTGTTTGCAAATCCGTTGTACCTAAATGAGACCACAGTAAGATTAAAGCAGTGGTCGTCATCCGGAGCGTGTGCTTTGGAAGAGAATGTATTGGTGATTTTGCAGCAGCAAAAAAAATTGCTTTACAATATAATAATTTATAAAAATAACAAACACAAAATTACATATGTATTATTAAATAATTGAAAGTTAAAATCATCAAAAAATAGTAGCAATTGTATACTTTACGATTGTGAAAAAATATTCAAAGTGCTTTTAATTTTTCGAAAAATTTCTTTTTTATTAAGATTACTCTCTTTGTTCAGAAGTTTCTTTGTAGTCGTTTTCTATAGGTGAGCCAGCGTTGGCTTATTTGGCGACCATAGGGCTTACGTGGTCTTAATTTGCTTGAAATAACTCTTGGGATACAACCACGTGTTAGCTTCAAGAACGTTGAAGAAATAAATTAAAAATAAATAAAGAATGGAAATTATTTTTATATCAAAGAATATTTCCTAAAGGTCCTTAAATATTTTTCGCTTTTTCATACTAATAAAATCTCCATATGTTTCTAGGTTATGCTTCCCATTTTAATGCTTGTAAAAAGGAAACTTTTTTCTGTACAAACAAAACGGCACTTCACAATAATGTTCATTGTAATAGATCCGTCACAGAAGCAAAAGGAAAATAAGGATAAAAACAAACAAAACACACACACACAATTAAGAAAAAAATTGTAAGAGTTGAATAATTGAGTTTATTTTAAGATGAATGATAATAGAAAACCTAAAAAAAGAATAAAACTCTCATAAAAAATAGTATTATTTTTTCCATTAAAGAAAAAGAAAAATAAACTTGAAATTTACACACATTTTAAAGGGTGTTTTTTGAGCCAAAATAAATAGAACTTAAACTTTTATTTGTAATTGAAATCAAAAATATGTTTCTTTATGCTTTTAAATCACTTCAACTGGTTTTGTTGGCACACAAAACCCACTTGTCAAATAGCAAAAAAAATGTTGGTCAGTAGAAGCTAAAATTTCCTTTAAAAGAGCTTGTATTTTTTCTTTCACTTCATATGAAAGTTTTTATTTTTCTTTTTAGTCCTTTTGTTCTATTTTATACTTTACTCAGCCTGAAGTTAGATTCTTGTTTTGTGTAGTCAAACACATCCCTAAGGCAATCTGTGCGTCTTTAAGCCGAGAAGTCTATTTAAACGCGTTTGTTTTGTTTCCTTCTTAAGTTAGGCTTTTGAAGTACAGTGTAAAATGCGAAAAATTAACATGGAATCATTATAGCAAAGGTTTAAGTACAATTAAAATTCTCTTTAAGTTTCATTTGGCAGATATAAGATATTATAAAGGCAAAATATTTGTTTTCAGTGGAACCTTAAGTTAGTTTTTCTTGTCGACGTTTTTTGCAAAAATCGCATTTCAGCAATCGTTAATCTTTTCATTTATTTTTATTTTTAGGTCGTTATCACAAATGCCCTGGCCATACAAACATTTAACATGCGTTTTGTAATTTTTATAACATTTATTTGTGACCTGACAAAGTATTTATATTCTGGCTTCTGAAATGTTTTAAAAACTTACTCTTATTTCTGCCCCACCGTCCACATAACTATCAGAATATCTTTCTTTCCATAACCTGATTGAAATGGTTTTTTTCAAAAAAAGCATCAATCTTTGAAATAAATTATTATAATAATTTGTTAGATTAGATAATTTTTCCATATCATTTAGAACAAATCTAGTTAAGTAACTCTAATAAAAAAGAAGAACAAAAACAAATGCATAAACATATATGGGGCGAATTAAAAAACAAGAAAAAAACATCAAGTAAAAAACCTGGCGCTCGTTCATATTTTCCGAGTTCAGGCCATCTAAATTTTTCATAGAAGAGTACCATTGTGCATCATATTTTTTAAGATAGCAATACGGGTATCATTTAAAAGCTTTTGAAGAGATCTTTAAGTATTTTTTAAATTGCTTAACCTGTTAGATGCATTTTATTTTTGTTTGATTGGAGTTACTTCACTAAACTAGATTTACACATATGGTAAACGGTATTTTCACCCAGATTCGGCATAGCCCAATATAGAAGTCTTGTTTTTTATTTATTTTAGAAACCAAAAACTATATAAAAAATGATTTATGAAATCTACCAAAAAAAAAAAAAAAGAAAAAAAAATCGAAAAAAATAATTAAAAAAAAAATCAAAATTTTGTATAAAAGTATCAATTTGTTTTTTTTATTATTTGCTCCATTTTATAAGTAATTTGCTTAAAAAAATCCAAAATTACTAAAATTAAAAAAAAAAAAATTATTAAAATGTCACCCACAAGTTATAACTTTGGCAAGAAAACAATAGAGTTAAAAAAAAATTAAAATTTCAGAAGAAAATTCGGTAGAATAGTTTCCAAAGAACTGAGGCTTACAAATAAATCATAATGAATAATTTTTTAATTCGGCTTAAGTTCATATATATTTGAGTTCCTAATTTAATTAAAAAAAATTATTGCTTAATTGTAGCATTTTCTTTATCTCTACATTGTAATCAACATTCCCTTTAGGTCATATACGTCGTGAATTCCACCATTTTAAACAACTAATTTAACAAATAAGAAATAATCAAATGTTCATATACATACATTTTTAAATTAGTTGAACGAAGACTTTACACAAGCCAAAGCTATTTCAATGTTTAAATGTAAATTTTCTTGCTTTTTAACTACTTTTTGATTGTGTCCTTTCGTTTTTCTGCTTGCAGTAACTAAATTATTAACTTTAAATTATGTTTATTGGGGTATTTGAGTTAAAGGTCTGTCTCACATTTCTTCAAATGGCTGGAGGAACACAAAATTTGTATTCTCAAAAATCACATATATAAAGTTCTACAAAATTTTCGTGTCCTGGGTAGCGGGGAGTTACAGTATAAACCAAAAAAAAAAAAAAAAAAATATTGTGAACTTATTTACCAAAGAGTGCGATTTTTTTTTCTACCACAAAGAAATTTTGAAAATATTTCAAAAGTACAAAAAATCTGAATCTCTACCATAAATTAAAAAACGTAAAAAACGTGAAAAAGTAGACAAAAGATCTACGAAACGTCGGGAAAAATTGTAAATAAAAGGTATTTTTATTTATAACAAAAAAATTCAGGTCTAACAGCAAGAAGTTAAGAAACTAAAAAAACCAACAACAAAGTAAGTGACCAAATGAATACACAAAACAAACGTAATATTTTTGAAGCATAAAACACGACCACGATTTCTTTAGCATTTCATATTTAAAAGAAACAAAATTATAAATTTACTACCCTTTTGTTAATATTAAAAATTTTTGCACACAAGTTTAAAATAAATCATGGCTCATTGAATATTGACAAACAATCTTTAATTTGTATAATTTTTTCTGCAGCTTAAAGTAGTTTTTTTCTTTTATGTTGTTAAATGTTGATTGATTACAAATAAGCTTAGAGCCATAATAAATTGGATAAAAATACATAAAATTTCGTTTTTGTTGTTTCACTTAAAAATTTTAAACTTTCGACATGACAATACACATAAAGAAAAAATATTCAGCAAAGGACAATAATTAATTAGTTGTCAAAAAAAAGTGCTATATTTGTCTATGCTAAATCATCTATACCCTAAATCTAGTTTAGTGAAGTGAAGTAACTCCAATAACAAAAAAAAAATATTGGAGTGACAGAGATTTAAAAAATTAATAATAAAAAAATAAATTAAAATGTCATAGGCTCCTAATGGGTTGAGCATTTATTAAAAAAAAAATTTGTATTGATATCCCTATTGATATCTTAAAAAAATATGATGCACATTCCTACTTTTCTATGAAAAGTTCAGAAGCCCATAACTCGAAAAATATGGGCAAGTAAATTTCTTTCGCTGAAAGTTTATTTTTTGAGCTCTATCGCACTATATATTTTTTTAATTAAAGTTACTTTAATGATGTGGAAAATTAGAGTCTGATGTGGTGTTTTGTCTGCTGCCTCAAAGGACATGTGTTGAAGGGTATAATTACATCAACACAATAATCGCACGAAGGAAAATAATCTGAACTGTAATGAAAATATTCTGCATAAGAAATACTACAAATTTTTGTATTTAATTAAAAATTCCCATCGATGATATGAAGTATCGAAAATGACAATATGGCCGTCGTGCTCTCGATGTTTTTTAAATTTAATGGACGAACTCAGTGATTATTTTATATTTACTCTGCTCAAAATGAGCTGGGCTTTAATCAATCAGGATGAACGTCAGCTGCACACTGCTATGATCGGCAAATAAAAAGAAATTTTGGTACTCAAAAATGTGGGAAAAAATATAAAAATCCTGCTCAGAAAATTGTCAAGAGCTTATGTACGATGGTCGTAATGGAAAAAGTTCTATAACTAAAATTTTTTAAAAACAAAAAAAAAATTACTATGAAGTCAAAAAAAGTTTTTGATTTGAAATATTAGAACTAGCAGATAGATTTTTTTCACAAGAAATGCCCATTTGAGTTTTGAACCGCCCTCATCTTCATCTAATTTCGCCAGCTATAAATCATATTCGATTGTCACAAGCAGTAGCTAAGAACAAGCCAATATATACCAATTAATCAATTAGAAAAAAAATAATGCCTTTAATTGCCATTTTAGTTATTCTTTTTTTTTAATAAACAAATTTTAATAATTAAGAATAAAATTTATTTATGATTCTAAAACAATTTGTTGAATTTTTTAATACTAATATAAACACTTGTCAAGTGTTATAATTTTTTTTAATGTTAGTAAATTAACCTGTTATACAGTTATAAAAGATAAATATTAATAAGCGATTAAAATCGTCTAAAATGTTTTTATATGAAAAGATCTGGCAACATTTTTCAGTCGTTTTTTAAAATATTTATATTAAAAAAATGCTTCATTATTTACTTAAATTAACTTACTGTGTTGTAGTTATAATTAATAAAAGTAAAGTAAATGAAGTACTTTTGCTTAAGTTTATTAATTTTAGCCCACTTTTTTATAATTCTAATTTTTAAGCACAAGGGCTCTTTAATAACTTTTTGAAATCTTTAATAGAAATTATTAATTTCTATTTATTACTATTTTAATTTCTCATGACACCATTCTTTACTGAATTTTTGGTGCTGTCTTATAGTAATTATTTTAAAATTTTGCCTCTGTGCCAAATTTTTTTCATTGTATAAATTTTGAATATTATAAGTTTGTTTTTGCCTCCAGCCTATATTTTTTTCCTTAAATTCTTTGTCATTCATGGTCTTTACAATCATGAACGTTTATGTAATTTTAATGAATATGGGAGAAATGCGTTCTTGTCAAAGAACTATTGACTAAAACATTAAATCGCTGAGTGTCTTGTGATACTTTGAAAACTGATTTTGTACTTTTCACAAGCATTTTTAATGTTCAATACTGTTGTAGATGTTTTTTTTTAGTGTCTGATATGAATGTTGCTTTTAGTTAGTTTCAAGCCTTCAGCTTGCAAATTTTTTTGAATGAATTTATGCAAAATAGATTCTTGTTAATGAATGATTAATTAAAGCTGTGAGTGGCTGACGAATTAACTGAATAATTTTTGACTTTATTACGTATTGGTGACACGCACTTTCAATGTTCATTTCTGTTGTAGATGTTTCTTTACGGGGTTTGAGTGTAAGTAGTTTTTTAAATTGAAATGTGTGGTTTCAATGAATGGCCGCCAAGATGTATTGATAAAAATGTTTAAAGTCACGACAACGCCAGTACATAATTATATGAATTAACATAATAATTCAATGAACTTTTTGAATGTCTTGTTAAAAAATTAAAACAAAAGCATAAAGATACAATTTTAAGCACTTGTTTAAAATAACAAAAAGAAAAAAAAATTACAGTGGTTAATAATTTATATAAAATGGTAAAAAACCCCTTATTTTCTAATAAGCTGTTACAAATGAACATCGTTGGTGAGTTTTAATTCAGATCCATAGTAAAGTATTCTTTTAATTTTGTTGTTGAAGGAAAGTAATAAGAGTAATCGTAGTGTCAAACTAAAGCTTTATAAAGCGAGTATACCCAGATCATTAAATAATAAGAAGAAAGAGTGCTATATTTGGCTATGCCGAAATCAAACCAAAAAAAAAAAATAAATAAAAATAAAAATAAAAGCAAATATTGAGGTAATAGAGAATTTAAAAATAAATTCATAAAAATATTAACGGATCTTAATGGGTTAAGCATTTTAAAATAAATTGGTATTTTATACAATATCTTTTCAAAAGCTTTAAACTGATACCCATTTTAATATATTTTAATATATGAAGCAAATTCGTACTTTTCAATGAAAAATCCAGAAGCCCATTAGTCGGAAAATATGGGCGAGCGAAAATTTTTTTCAGTTGATCTCTTTTTTCTTATTTTTGTATTCTCTTTTGCCTTATATATTTGTTTATTTTTTTTTTTTTTATTGGAGTTACTTCATTGTTCCAATTGATATGGCAAAATTAGAGGCGCTGCCTCGAAGGACATGAACCGATTTTGCTGATTTTCGTAACTATATCTGATCGATTGGAGTATTTACATTTTTTCTAGCTCATCTTGTTCCTTGACAGAGTTGATTTCAACACTAAAGTGGACAGACAGACATCGCTCAATCGTCTTCGCTATGCATAAGGACTAATAATTAATATACTTTATGGAGTCGGAAATGGATATTGTAAAAATTACAAACGGAATAAAAAACTTAGATATACCCCCTCTCCACTTCTTGTGGTGAAGGGTACAATAAAAAAATTAATAAAAAATTTTCAAGTTTCATTTCAAAATTTACAAAAATATATTTTAATAAAAAATTTTATGAAAATCTTGGTGGCAATTTTGATTAAAGGGTAAACGAAGTGAAGGGTTATATAGAAAAAAATATTTAAAAAAAAATGGAGAACTACGTTACTTTTTGATGTGTTTTTCTCTTTTTAAAAAGCAGTGCTTTTCTTTGATGTTTTTGTTTATGAATTGAAAATCAATTCTGGCTTTAGTTCATTTATTTTAATTTCTAAAAAAATTGTTTTACAAATGTATGTGAAAACAATAACAATTAGACGCTAGCAGAATGATGTTTTGTTAAGCAAACTTGTGTATTAATCCCTTGCAGACTGATCACAATACTTAGGGAAATCGTGCTTTGCAAACCAGACTCTTTTTAAAAAACTTTGTCATGCCTGCTACAAACTGTTGAAATATTGTTATTATTGTCCTTGAACCTTGACCAAATTAATTGCTGCTATCCAACAATAATTTTCCTTTTATGTTCTAGACTCCGTTAGATTGAAACTGTTGTTTTGCATTATTTTTTGCTATTTAAGGAGATCATCTAACGTGGCCTCTCAAATAAAAAAATCTTAGTTTCTATTTAAGGCTCAGTTCGAATTTGAATTGGGTTTCTAGCGATGCTGCTCAACATATTTTAGCTGTCCCTCTATAACGGTTTTAAAGTTCAAATTCAAATTAAATAAACTATAGGGATACCTTTTAACTTCTAAATCGAATGCAATTTATTTTTTCTTATAGGGTGCACCCTTTAAATAATAATTTTGCTATTATAACAGTCATAGTAATCAACATTCTTTACAATTTTCAAACGTTCCCTATAACAGTTCAAAAGAAAGGCAACTTACCTAGGACAACTTACGTCACATATGGGGACACCCTATAATTTTAAGATTTTTCATTGTGTTTATTTTATCATTCCTTTTTCCGTTCATAATATATGCTTAAAACATGTATGGTTATTAAATAAAGAAAAAAATTGAAAATCGGTTAAGAAATGGCTGATTTTTGCGGGACAAACGAAGCAACATTCACGAAAATTGATAACCTCTTCCTTGTTTCAAGTCGATTTATAATATCGAAAGGGTTAAATGTAATAAAGTACTTTTAGGTACAAAAAAAAAGTTTGCTACAAATACAATTTTGCTTGAAATATTTTTTAAATGGAAACTTTTAAAGAAACAAATTTTTATTACTTTAAGGCAGCAAACTTAAAGTTCTATGAATATTGCACAAAGTATGTTTGGAATATAAACTTTTTTCTAAATATTTAATTTAAAGCAAACTTTTTTTTTATTATTTTCTATTGAAAAAAAAAACAACATTATAAATTATTTATTTATTCTGTTATTAGATTTATTACCGATAATTAAACTTAAAATATAAACAAGCAATTGATTTTTGGTCGCCTTTGTGGTTTCGTACAATTTTGCATCCACTTACGGCTCAATCAATAGAATGTTTTTGTTTGTAAGTGATTTTATTCTCCTTCTTCAATTTATCATTATCTGATTTAGTGGCGGAGGAAGGAGTAGAAGTTTGCCATTCTGTTTGATATTTCTGTTGATAAAATATGTGATTTTCCAAATAACAAACATTTTGGTTTATTTTAGTTAAAATAGTATTATTTGCCCATTTGTTAAGTATACTGCAGCCAATTCACGAAAATATTTTATATTTTTTAACAAAAACAGTTCAGATCTGAACGGCTACTCTATCTTTTTTTAATAAATTTCAAAAATAGGAGGCTGTCAATTCGTCTGTATGTTACTTTTTTATGTTTGTGTACGCGGTACTCAGTCTTTTTTAACCGATTTCGTAATTTTTCTCTTTATTCAAAAATTTGTGCCTACAGATTGATCCCGTTTTTAAACCATTCATAATTTTTAAAATTTAAGGGTGTACCCATACAATATACATGTCTTTTGCTTGTATTATGAACAGCAAACGCTTCACTGTAGCTTCCAGAAGCAAAAGTTAATACAAAAATAAATCACATAATTAAAGGGTGTTTCCATAGGTAATATAAAGTAACCAATATGGGCCTCTCTCTTAAACCGTTAGAGACAAACGCTTAGAAATTTGACAAAATATCGATTTCTAAGGCCATTATCATAACAAGAATAAGTATTCAAAATTAAAATTTAAAAGGTGACCCAATAGTTCATTAAATTTGTATATTGCCACGCTTTTGAACAGTTGTTGAAATTTACAAAGAAACTGTATAAAGAAATCCGTTTTAACAACAATTATAAATTTAAATTTGAAAAATAAAGGGTGTCCTTATTATTAATATGTCTGGTTTGAAGCCGGCTTTTTCCAAAAAATTACTTGCATTAGTATTATTTTTATTATTCAATTGGTCCGTTTAAAAAAAAAATTAAAAAATTAAAATTTAAAGGGTGACCCTCTGTATCAGAGCCGTTTTTTATGTGTGTTGAACTGTAGCTGTCCTCCATATATAACAAAGTTAGTGTCACTTAAGCTAACAATAATAGAAATTAGTAAAAAAAAATAAAGTTAGATATTAAAGGGTGTCCCCATAGGTTACATAGTTTGACTTAAATGGCTATATTTTTTAAATTGCTGTAGATACGCAAATGTATACAATTCATAGTTAGTACTTTTATGGCTTATCAAATTTGAAATTAAAGGGTGTTCCCATAGGTGAAATAATTTCATATATTTGGTTTTATCTTTTGTAACGTTGTAGGCAGAGTGCTAGAATTTACACAGACCGGGCATTTATTGTTAAGTCCAAATAAGCAATAATAAAAAAGTTAAAAACGGAAGTTAAAGGGTGTCCCTAATATAACATTATGTGATAATATGACTTTGTCTTTTAAACCGTCAAAGATAGACGATAAAAAACTAAAGGGTGTCCTCGAAGCTGAAATAATTTGGTTTATGTGGCCCTGTATTTTGCACCGTTATAGTCAAAGGTTACAAAGGTGTACACAATGTCCATTTCTATGACCGCTATATAAAGCAGGTATAAACATTTAATTTAAGAAATCAAAGGGTGTTCCCTTAACTAATTAAATTTACAGTAAATACGTTTAAGTTTTTAAAAAGAGTCTTTTAAAATTTTAATTTCAAATTCGATCTTCCTTTGGCGTCATATGTTTACTTCTAAAGTTGGAGTTTTGCAAAATTTGGATGTGGGCAATAAAATTATTATTTTAGCGGTTATTTTAATTGCAAAAAAATTTTTTTTCATACTTCAATCGTTAACAGGAATCTTGGAAATAACAAATTTAACTATCATTTTCTCTGTTCACCATATGCTAATTGATACAGACCATAAAATTCGTCACATTATCAATTTTCATTGAATTTGTTTAGTAAGAAAAAAATAATTTTTCTTCCATTCAATTATTTTCCTTCTTAATGGCTGCTAAGAAGGCCTTTAGCTCTTTTCTTGGCAACTATAAAAACATCGAAACCAATAAACTTAAAGAATTCGAAAGGAAAAAATAAAGTTCCTATCATATAAACTTGTTTGAAAATATTAGTGATCATTTGTGTGGAAATCTATTTGATGTCATTAATTAAATGGTTCAATTTGATTTGTTATTGTTGTTTTTTTATTTATTTGTTTTGTTTATTTAATGTTGTTTATTTAGCTTTGCTTTAGAACATAAAATAATTGATATTTTTGTCGGTCCAATAAAAATAAATCACCAAAAATATTTTGCTTTTGATATCAAAACTTTTTCAATGTAAACACCACACAAAAAGTAAAAAAAAAAAAACATAATCGCAATCTAGCAAATGAAATGGATATTAATTTATTTACTGCAAAAATATATTTGTAAATAAATATGTGTATCATAGAACATTAATTTATTTTTTATTTTATTATTTGCGATCCCTTAAAGGAGAGGTAAATATTCTGGTCACTTAATTTCTTAGTGTGCAAAATTGAATGAAAATCTATAAAAGAAAATTATAAATAAAATCGCTAAAAGCACAAAAAATTTTAAGGCTGCTTTAACAAAATATTTAAGGCGAGTTGTTTCAAAAACAAGGGTAATTAAAAAATTTAAATTTTTTTTTAAAAAGCATGAAAACAATATGAAAAATTAAAAATATTTTAATTTACCTATTAAAATGAAGGAAAAATATTTTAAACAAAAAAAAAAAAAAAATCGTTTTAGTTACTGGAGTGCATCACTAGTTCGAAAATTATCATTGTTTTTGTAGAAAATGTTATATAAAAAAACATAGAGGTCAATTATTTTTCAAACAGTTTTTTAAAAAATTATTTAAATAATATTTTTAATAATATAAAAATTTTAGTTTTACATTTTTTCTAATATTCTACACCAATCTTTATTTAGAGAAGCGCTACTGAACACAACGTATGCGATGCGTTGCGTTAAGCCAGGACCAAAAGACAAGATTATGTGGACTTAAAGATTTTGTATGAAATGTTTTTATATTTAGGAATACAAGAATTCTTAATTATACCGTAAATTTCCTTATGGTCACTTACTTACATTCTTGTTTGTAAATTTTTTACTTTGTGAGTTTTTGTAATATGTGAGTTTCTTATTTCTATTAAACATTAAATTTTTTTTGTAACCTTAATTTCTTTGTAATTAATTCTAATTTTGTTTTATTATTTAATTTTCGGAATAAATATCGAATTTTTTATTTATTTTTTTTTTTATATAAATTGCGAGTGATTGCATAAATTTGAAGTTTTGAATTTTTTTGTTAAATTACGTTAATGTTTTTTAAACTAAAAATTTTATCGAATTTCTTATTTTAAAGCTGTTTATATATTTTCGATATTTTATGATAATGATAATAAATTAAAATTTTTTCTAAAGGTTTTGGAATTTTATTTAGCCTCCGATGCTTGATTTCTTGTGCTCTGCTTCTCTTTTTAAGATTTTTTAAAGTTTTAAAAAGTTTTTGTTTTCTAAATTTTTTTTTTATTTATTCCCAGCGCGGACGTTTTCCAAAGAAAACAAGAAAAATTAGTTGGTTAAATGGATGATATTTACAATACCCACAAATCAAGGTGTTGGATGCGAAGAGTGCTGATGATGGATTTTGTGGTCCTGAAAATGCGGCGTTACATTCTGCCAGCGTCTAATTTTTCTTGTTTTCTTTGGAAAACGTCTGTGTACATTTGAAAAAAAAAATTTTTAATAAAAGTTAAATTTCAAAATGAACCAAAGCCGAAAAAGTAAATTTTAATTGGTTTTTGTTTTCTGTTAAATTTCAAGTTTTTTATATAATATTTTTTTAAGTTTTTATTGCAACACTTTAAGATTTCTTTGGTAGAAATTAAACTTTAAGATGAATTATTGACTTTTTCTTAAGCTTTAGTTTTTAAAATTTCTAATTATTAATATTTAAGATTTTTGTTAAAATTTTAAATTTAAAAAAAAAATTTATATAAAATTTTTTTATTTTTGATACATCAAAGTGATATTTTCAAATTTGTCATTAAATTCTCCCTGTATTTTTGGTATTTTGAATAAATTATATATGAAATACTGTTTTTTGCAGATATTTAACAATTTGTCGAACTTTTATTTATTTTTTTTTTTTATAAA
This sequence comes from Cistogaster globosa, assembly GCA_937654795.1. NCBI lineage: Eukaryota > Metazoa > Arthropoda > Insecta > Diptera > Tachinidae > Cistogaster > Cistogaster globosa. The sequence continues at coordinate 9,181,472 of OW569404.1, forward strand.
AATATTATGCCCAAGCTTAAAATTTTTGCTAAGTTTTGATTATTGTAATTATTATAATTATTATTATTATTATTTTTCGAATTTCGAATTTTACTTAGACTTAAAGTATTTGAAAAATTAAAGGAATCTTAGATTAATTTCGATTTCTTTAGAGAATTTGCCAGATATTTTGGTGTGTGCGAATTTCCTACAGTTGGCATCATTGGATCAAACTGCTCTTAAAACAAAGTTGTAAAAGTTAACATTCACTATCGGAAATATGAAAAATATTTTTTTAGTTCACTCTTCCATTTATATATTTTTTTTAAGGTTGTAATATTAATAAATTTTTAACAGATTCAAATATTTATTTAATTAACATTTTTTTTAATTTTTTAATTAAATAGATAATTAATGTTATTACATTTTTACTAATATTTTATTTAGTTACACAATTCAATTAAATTAAATTTTTCAATAAATCTATTTAAATTCCAATTTGACAACAAGTAAAACGTATAGGAAGAAAAGTTTCTGTATTAAATGAAACGGAGATGTATTTTCTAAAAGAGCATATAATATGCAAGAGAGCTTATGAAATCTCTAAATTTTCATTTGACTTCATAGAATACAACTGATAATTAATTCTAAGTAAATTTCAATAACCTATCAACTGGTCTCAACTCCAAATAATTGATGTAGAAAATACCATTCTTCATCAATTATGTGAAAGCCATTTACCCAATATTCTATTTCTAAATACGTCATTATTTATACACTCTGATTTAATAAAAAAAAACTATTTAGGGAAATTTTCCTTTTAATTTATTTATATATTGCGTAAATTTAAGAATATCTTTTCTATTCTCATGTTAACACCCTCCTTTTGTGCGATAGATAAGAAATTTCCTTAATTTTCTTTTATCGATTCCTTTAAATCTTATTTTGACTTTTATGCTCACAAAAAGCTAAATAAAACCAAATGAAACACACATTTACACAGCATTTCTAAGGCTTGTCTACATCATTGGCGAAAATATCCAATAATCTAATAACATTTTTCTCACACTTATTAAAAGACTTAAATTTTATTCATACATTTTATTACATTAGCTTTTATAGAAAAGAAAATTTTCTGCATGAATTGTGTGACTTTTTCGTTTTAATTATAAAAGACATTCGGCCATTGCGATACTAAAATATTGGAAAGAAAACTAAAAATAATATAATTCATATATGTGTAGATTTCTATATATGTATACATGTGAATGTGCATTGGGTACATGTGTATGTGTAGACTTTATTTATATGTGTTTTTGTTAAAAGAGATAAAACTGCGAGCATAACTTAAAATGAAAAAGAAAGACAGGAAGTTAATTAAGAAAAAGGCCAAATGATTTTTTTATTTATTTAAGAATTATGTGGTCAAGAATATAAAAATTTTCACGAATAAAGTAGGTCATGTATGTTTATATCTTAAAGGCTTATTTTATAAAATTTAAGGAAGAATTTAATAATCGTTTAAAGACAAAAATATTATTTTTAATTCAAAGTAACTCCTTTGAATAAGAATAAAGAATTTTTTAGTACACAAAAATTTATTTTAAATTCGGTAGGATCCATTAAATAAAAGTTTTTTTTAAAAATCACAAATTTTTTGTTATTTAAAAGTCGATCTGTTTTTTCATATGTTTATGTGATAATTACAATTTTATTCAAAACTGAAATTTTTCGCACAGAAAGATCTTTTTTTCGCAAAAAGCAATTTTTCATATTTTTTAAGAAGCCCTTATTTTATTTTTATTTTTTTAATTAAAAAATTATCTGAACATTCAATATTTTTTTTTTCTTTGGTGTACGAAATATATATTTTTAGCTCAAAAATCAGTTATTTTCATTCACTTGATTGTTGTCTCCTTTCTTAAAAAGTACATTTTTCAATTACCAATTTAGAAAATACGAAAGGCTCAACCGGCAAACGAAATGTTACACTACACTCAATTTTTAATAAATATGATTACTAAACTCTTACAAGTCAGATTGATTAGGTTGACGCTTAGAAAACGCTTTCGAATTATTCAGATTAACTTTAAAACCTTGTTTTTTCAACGAGATCCATTTTTGGCTTTAACAAAGTTGCCACTCAACCAATCCAAACATAACCTTCAGTATAAAAATATATAAAGGGTCATCCAAAAAACGCGCCTACATATTTCTTTGAAATAAAACACAAACTATTTGCAATTTTTTCAAGCTGTTTTTTTTTATTAAAAGTATGATCCATTACAATTATAAGTGGAATAGAATATCATTCAAATTTCCACCATGACTGCGTTTGCAGACAACAATCCGAATATCGAAATTTTCAATGACTTTCCGACATGTTGCTGGTGTTATTTCACGAATTGCAACTTGAATGTTGTTCTTTAGATCATTAATTGTTTGTGGCTTGTTAGCATACACTCGACTTTTCAAAAACCCCACAAAAAAATCTAATGGTGTTAGATCACATGTCCTTGGAGGCCAATTGAAATCTGCATTTCGTGAAATTACACGTTGAGGAAATTTTGATCGCAAAAGCGTAACGTTTTTTCGAGTTGTGTGACATGTAGCAACGTCTTGCTGGAAATAGACGTCAGACACATCAATATAATTCAACTGTGTCCATAAAAAGTCTTTCAACATTGATTGGTATCGCTCAGCATTCACAGTAACAGCGTTTCCAGCATCATCTTCGATGAAAAATGGCCCAATGATTCCATGTGCCCAAAATGCACACCAAACAGTAACTTTTTGTGGGTGTAGAGATTTTTCATGAATAACACGAGGATTTTCATCACCCCAGATACGACAATTTTGCTTATTGACGAATCCATCCATTCTGAAATGAACTTCGTCACTAAACAAAATTTTGCTTGAAAACAATGGATCTGTTGTTCGTTGTTCAATAATCCAAATAGCGCAATTATGACGTTGTAAATGGTCTCTTTCTTTCAATTCCTGGGTTAATTGAATTTTATAAGTATGTAAATGCCTATCTTTATGCAGGAGCCATAAGATATGCCCAATTCTTGCGAACGGCGCGAAATTGATGTTGTCGGTTCATTTTCACCAACAGCAGCAATATTTTCATTGATGCGTACAGTTTTTGGTCTTCCAATTTTTGGTTTATCAGTAATACAACCAGTTTCTTCGAATTTTTTCACTAATCTTTGAATTGAAGATTGATTTGGCCGATTATTTACACCAAAAAAATCACGAATTTTGCGATGGGTATTTTTCAAAGAACGCCCATTTTCATAATAACTTTGAATGATGTAAACTCGTTGTTGCAATGTGTACCTGTCCATGGTTAAAACTCTATACTACCTTCTAATAAAACAAAATGGCTTATGTCATTTGAGAAGATGTCACCTGTAAAAATTATATAGTGCTGGCATCTAGGCGTCACATTTGGATGACCCTTTATAAGCCCTTGGATCCGGCTTCTTCATTGCATCTTATTTCTTTAATTCTGAAGCCGGACCTAATGTGTCTGTAGATGAAGTTCGTTACCGTAGCAGGATTAATAATCTTTTGTTTGGAAATATCGGATTATAATGATCTAAACGAGTTGCGGTATCAACAAAATGACGCTTAGTGCCTAGCGACGATCACAGCCATTGACTTATCAAAAACAATGCTGATGTTGATTTAAAAAAAAGAAGATGTCAATCAACCTTCAAGGTCGGGCACTTTGAAAATTCTAGATTATTTTTTAAAGGCTCAGGCAAAGCTACTAATTAAATTTTTTATATGAAATTTGACATTCTGAGCGACAGAGCCACTGTCTTTTTATTATTTGACACTGTCGCTTGGTTTAAGAATAAGAAGAATTAAAATTTTTTTGACTTTTGAAATGACTAAAGAACTAAATTTAAAAATTCTAATTTTATTAAAACAAAATCTAATAAAAATCAATTTTTTACATCAAAGCCTAAGTTTTCTTATAGTTTTAATTAGAGACTGTTAAATGAACTTAAATTTTAACTAGCAGTGTTAATGGTTTTCAAGGAAACCTTTGCTATTAACAACTTTCCTTATTAAGGACGAAAAAACTGCAATTTTAGTAAAAGCTACAATTTTATTGAGAGTGTTTGCTTTTTTCAGGCCAAATTGAAGTTTTTCTATTTAAAACACAGTTTTTTGCCTCTTTAAAAAAAGTGCAACTTTGGACAGAATACTCACCCTGATTTACTTTCGTTTCTTGACACAATTTTTTCTTATCTCCGTTCTTTTTTATCTCCGTTTATAATTTTGTTTTAATATTGATTTTTTTAATCTCAAAATTTATGACATTATGTAGGCCTTATAAGTTTTATTAAAAATTTTATAAATTTTTCTATTTCAAAATGTTAATCGAAGCCCGCAAATTATAAATTTTTTTAATTTCATTTTTAATTCGCCAGCAATTATTAAACAAATATTTTAAGCCTGAAGACTTTTCAAGGAAAACAACAACGTTTAGAAAAAAAATAAAATAAAATAAAAAAAAATAGCTCTACAAAATCTATTCATGTAGACACAAATTACTAAAAAACAAAAAACAAAATAACAAAACTAAAAATTGTCTTTGGAAAAAATGTAATACGTTCACACATTTTAATAGCAGACTATAAAAAATGTTGGAAAAATATTTTTATGCGAAATAAAAACAGCATCGAATGCATTTACTGGCAACCACACATACAAAACTCGCGGGGTATCAACTTTGACAACACAATAAATTTGCAATTTACAGAATAAAAAAATAAAAAAAAAAAATCAATAAAACGCAACAACACATTAATTGTCGCTAACGAATTTGTTTGAAAATTAATGTTAAACTGACGGGGGATTTCAAATAAATTAAGTTGGGAAACAAAAAATTATTTGAAAACTTGAACAGCAAAAACTTCATGCTGTTTGTATTCGTAATGACAAAATTAATGACGTCAAATTGTTGAAAAAATAAATAACTACAATTAAGTCGTTTGGGTGTAAATTGTAGAAATAAAAAAAATAGTTCAAAGTATTTAATTCCATTTAAAAAATAATGTTTTTGAATAAAAAAAATATTTATAATTTTAAATACTAAAAATCCAGGAACATTTATATGATGAAGAGCATAGAATATGTTTAGGAAAGTTTGAAATATTGACACAAAAAAATAGATGTGGCAACATTTTGCATATCTGCAGACACAAGATTTTAAATTGTAGGTTAAAAACGTTTGTTTGTATGTTAGATTGTTAAAAAAGGGCTGCATCTGTTGTTATGTCCATCACAAATAAATGTGGTATGACTAAAGCGATTAGACAAAGAACTTTGGTCAAACATCTTGAACAGACGAGTTGCATGCCTCGTGTTGGAAATAAAACTATTCTTTGAGAGTAAATATTCAATTTCAAATTTATTTTATTTTTGAAATAATTAACTTCAAAATTAATAGTTTTCACAAAGATAAATTTCCAACTGAATTATGTGAATAAATTATTTTACATTATTATCAAAGTTAATATAATTGAATACATATTTTTCAATAAAGTTATGTAGATAAACAAGTTTAAAGCGAAACAAGTGTCTGTTTCGAACATTCTCCCCCTCGTTAAAACCTTGTTTTAACCATCTCAATTTTGGGAATCTCTTGATTGTATAACATCAAGTTTGGCTAGCTTCGCTACTGGTCTGTTTAGGGTACCATCTTTTGTTTTCACTGTGGCACTTCTGACGTTTCCATCATTTGATCTGCAAACTGACATTATAACACCCTTAGGCCAATTATTTCTTGGTAAGTTTGGATCTACTACAATAACTATATCACCAACTGCAAGAGGGCTACATTTTTTGAACCATTTTGTTCGTTTTGTTATTGTCGGAAGGTATTCTTGTATCCATCGTTTCCAAAAAAGATCAGAGAAATGCTGCATTTTTCTCCAGTTCTTCCTAAGCAAACAATCGTCTTTAGAAAAGTCACCCAAAGGCTTATTACCATTTGAAGATCCCAACAGAAAATGATTTGGGGTAAGTGCTTCGTCTGATGGGAATTCCAGATCTACATAAGTTAGGGGTCTGGAATTAATAACCCGTTCACATTCTAGTAGTCCATTATAAAGCGTAACATCGTTAAATGAAAAGTTTGGAGTAATTTGACGCAATACTTTTTTAACTGACTGCACTAAGCGTTCCCAACTGCCACCCATATGTGGAGCTGCTGGTGGGTTAAAATGCCATGTTATAGATAATGATGAAAACTTCAAAGAAATTTTATGGAAATCTATAGCCTTAAGAGCATTTTTTAGCTCTGTTTCAGCACCTCTAAAATTTGTCCCATTGTCGCAGTATATCTCAAGTGGTGTACCTCGTCTAGAAATAAAATTTTGAATTGCCATTATACAACTATCACTTGTCATATCCCGGGCAACTTCAATGTGTATTGCTCTTATAGTTAGGCATGTAAAGAGTACGCCCCAACGTTTCTCCTGGTGTCGTGCAACTTTTACATATAATGGTCCAAAATAATCAACACCTACGTAAGTAAATGGACGCGTAAATGGTGACAAACGGGCCTTTGGTAGCATAGCCATTTCAGGAATGATGGGCATCGAAGTTAAATTTTTGCAGAGTTGACAATTTCTACGCACCTTCTTTAACTCTACTCTTAATCTAGGAATGTAGAAATATTAACGTAGTTCGTTCAGACACGTATCATGGTTAATGTGGTAAAATTTCTCATGAAAGTGTTGTATTAACAACCTTGTGCAGTAGTGATTTCTTGGCAACACGATAGGATATTTGAAGTGATCAGGTATACCAGAAGCCGAACCAATTCTTCCATTCATACGAATCACCAAATTATCGTCAATATAGGGCGAACATTTGTATAAGACACTTGATTTTGAAATCTCTCCAGTCTTATTTAATAAAATAGCAAACTCTTCCCTAAAACATTCGTACTGTATTATTCTATAAATCGTATATTCTGCCATTGTAAATAACTTTGCAACTTCAGGTAATATATATGGTTCATTTCTTCTTTTATGAATTTTCATCTTCATTTTGTGTATAAATGTAAAAAGTTTGACAACAGTTTGAAGTAGTCTCCTCCATGATGAAAATCTGTTAAAATCTATTAGGTTAATATCAACTATCTCATGGCATGCCATTAAAACATGTATTCTGAGCTCTTCTGATACTTTTGCAGTTTGTGATTTTTCTTTAGGCCAACCTGCCTCATCCTTCTTTAGAAAGGCCGGACCATTAAACCAACGATCATTCATGTCAAATTTAAAGGATGCCTTCCACTTTGTCGCATCATCTGCTACGTTGTCTTTAGTAGATATATATCTCCACTCTGATGGCGAGCTACTATCAAGGACTTCTGCAATGCGATACATAACAAATTGTTTGTAATTCCGAGGATCTGCATTCAACCAGCAAAGAACGGTATTAGAATCGGACCAAAAGAAACGTTTTTGAAGTTGTATTTTGAGAGTACTGCATACCTCATTCCCTAAACGAACACCTAAAACTGCTGCCATCAACTCCATGCGTGGAATTGATAGTGGTTGCTTCGGAGCGACTTTCACCTTGGCGCTTACTAAAGATATATTAACTTCATCATTATAAAGCACTCGAAAATATGCTACAGCTGCATACGCCAGTTCGCTAGCATCAACAAATATATGTAGTTGAACTGAAGACTTAGGTTGAATTGCGTACCATCGAGGAATTTTGACACTTTCAATATTAGGTAAAAGTTTAATCCAGATCACCCATTTATAGAAGACATTGTCATTTACTTCATCAGTCCAACCTTTAGTTGTTCTCCATACCTCCTGTAACAATATTTTTAAATAAACTATATATATAGAAAGAAAACCAAAGGGATCAAAAATTGACATAAGTGTTCGCAGTATTTCAGTTTTTGTGGGTCGTTTTAAACCGGATAAAACATCATTATTGACTCGATTCAATTTCAAAGAGTAAGTAAAATTATCATCTGTGGTTGACCACCACATTCCTAATACCTTCTCTGTAGTCATGTGGATAACATCTCCACCAATAGGAACTTTTTTTGACTCTTCTAATTTACCAAGACTTTCCATTACAAACTTTGAATTTGATTTCCAATTTCGGATAAAAAACCACCTTTGCTATGAATATGGGCCACTTGTCTGGCTAATTCAACTGCCTCGCTTTCGGTATCTGCACAGTCTAATAGATCGTCAACATAGTGGTGGTTAACAATAGAATCTACCGCCTTTGGAAATAGCTCTTTAAACTCCAACGCGTTTTTATTTTTAACATATTGCGCCGAGCTTGGAGAACACGCAGCACCAAAAGTCATTACTTGCATAACATAGACGTCAGGAGCTTTACTGTTATCCCCGTTTCGCCAGATGAACCGCTGGGCATTTTGATCTTCTCTACGAATGAGCACTTGATGGAACATCTCTTTGATGTCCCCACATATAGCAATTTTCCTTAAGCGAAAACTGTACAAAACTGAGAGTAATGGTGCCATTAAGTCAGGGCCTTTTAATAGCAGAGAATTTAGAGAAACTCCTTTCACCTTTGCTGCAGCATCCCACACCAAACGAATCTTACCGGGCTTATTTGGGTTAGAAACTGTAAAAATGGGTAGATACCAGGTAATCCCATTAAATTCTCTCACATCTTGTTGGGACAGTTTTCGGGCGTAATTCTTTTCCACTAATGTTTCTATTTGCTGCGTAATAATTAAAATATTTTCTGGATTCGTTTTTTTCTCGATGCACTGAAGTCGTTTTAATGCCATTGGAAAACTATTTGGCACTCTTATATTGTCCTCTTTCCAAAGCAATCCAGTTTCAAAACGCAGACCAATACGTTTAGTTGTTGTTTCAAGTAATAATTTTCCACGCCTTTCTTCGGGTGAGCTCAACTCGAATTTTTGTCCAACATTTTCCAAGGACATATATTCTGATACTATCTTCTGCAACTTTTCCATTTCGTACTCACAGTTACATGGTTTGATATTGTGAAAAGCGAGTGTTTTCCCAATATTTGGATTACTACCACCATGAATAACCCATCCAAGTCTGGTTTTGGACGCGCTAGGTTCATTAATAGCTCCTTCAACTATCTTTAAAGAATTGCATACGTATCCATTGTTTAAACCAATAAGAATTTTCGGCGAGACTTTGTTATAGGTTGACAAAGGGACATTTCTAAGATGACGAAAGGCTTCGAAATCTCTTCTTGTAACACTTTGTTCTGGCAAAGAAAGGTTTTTAATACTACGTACATTCAAAAGTTCATACCTTTTTGAATTCCTGTTACGACCTGAGATGTATAGACTTACTTCCATCGATTCTTCTTCTAAGCGACGAGTTTCTGAAGTCCATTTGAGACAAAGGTTATTCATGTTACCCTCTAGTTCAAGTTGATCACAAATATCCTTTTGTATTAGAGTAACATTTGAACCATCGTCCAAAAATGCAAAGGTCTCTACTAAAATACCTTTGTTATACAATGTCACGGGTAAAATTTTAAAGAATGTTTTCTCAGCGTCAGGGGTAGAATGTGTCGTAACCGTGGAGTTGGACTTGAATTTATGAAGCAATTTGTGGTGCTTAGCATCACAACCATCAACAGGGCACCTTTTATCGGAACAGCGATAATAGTCATGCTTCTGAAGGCACAAACGACAAAGTTTAAGCAACTTTACATTGTCCCAGCGTTCAGAGAGCTTCATCTCGGAAAACTTTTCACATGTCTCAACCAAGTGGTTTTTATTGCAAATAATACAGATTTTTGGAATCGCTGTTGGGAGCGAAGGCTCTACATTATGCTCATGTACATTACCTCCTATTTTATAAGATGTATTTGGTAGGCTAACTTTAGCCACAGCCTCTGCAATATCAAACAGCCATCTTGAAAACACCGATACATCAGCATCTCTAACTGATGCGTATATGGCCCAATTCAGTTTTGTTTGAGCTGGTAACTTATCCACCAGTTCTTGAAGAAGCAGTGGATTATTTTTGTGAGCTTCTAGTCCAGAAGCTTCTAACGTCGAGCAAAGATTTCTAACTGAGATAGCGTAACTTATAAGAGTGTCAAGTTTATCTGCCTTAGGAGAAACATCCAATCGAATTTTTTCCAAGAGGGAATTAATTATTATTTCTGGGCGACCAAACATCATTCTGAGCGTTCGAATCACTTCTGGCACATTCTTTGGTAACAAGAGATGCGAACTAACAAGATCAAAGGCTTTTCCTTTAAGACTCTTTTGCAACCGTAAGAGATTTTCGGAATCAGAATATCCGCATAGTTTTGTACTCTCTATGAAGGAGCTGATAAATAACGGCCATTCTTCAGGTTTCCCAGTAAAAATTGGCAAATCATTAGATATTGCCTTTCGTGTTGAAAGTTGACTTTTAGACAAAATCGGCTCATTCTTTAAACCTTCCTTTGCATCTGTATCATGATGTTGTTGATATTCGTTTTCGCAACGAGTAGGCGAACTTTGTCTAGAATCTCCGACTTTAGTTCGATCAAAAGACTTCAAGTTAGAAACCCAATTTTTTGTGCGGGAAATAACTTCACTGCGAATACTTCCTTCACATTCTTCTGTCATTGCCAAAATTTCAAATTTTCTTCGTAAAAATCGAGATTCTAAGGCCTTTTCTTCACTTAGCCGTTGAAGTTCTAAGTTAATTATACGCTTTCTTGATGACGTAGCTGAACACATTGACATCGCCTTTTTGAAACTTTTACATGATGCTTCATCATTTGATTTTTCTTTACACTTGGAACATATCCAATCATGGTTCTCCACCGAATCGGTTACACCTGCACAGATGAAGTGATACCATGTATCGCATTTGTCGCATTGAACCATTTCCTCGCTATCTTTCATGCAGCAATGTCCACAACTGTTTGATTTATGAGGAACCTCTTCCACAATGTTTTTAACGATTTGTACACCGGAAGCTCCTGGTTTGTCAGCATCATTAGGCGGTGTACGGAACATAATCAAATAGCTTATTAATTTTGAAGAATGTTGGAAATAAAACTATTCTTTGAGAGTAAATATTCAATTTCAAATTTATTTTATTTTTGAAATAATTAACTTCAAAATTAATAGTTTTCACAAAGATAAATTTCCAACTGAATTATGTGAATAAATTATTTTACATTATTATCAAAGTTAATATAATTGAATACATATTTTTCAATAAAGTTATGTAGATAAACAAGTTTAAAGCGAAACAAGTGTCTGTTTCGAACACCTCGGTAAAGAGATGTCTGCATGTTTTTAAAACAGAAGATCATTGTTCAAATCCTTTTAAGGACTTCAGTAAAACGAAAAAAAAATTTTTTTCCATAGGTTGCTCGAAAGCTGAATAAACGAAAGATAGTGAAACAGCAAAATTTTCAAAATTTCGAATAGATAAAAAAAATTGTTATGTCACCAAACCGAAAAAATATTTGCTCTTAGTAATAATAATATCTGTTATCAGATTGAATTGTGATCAACTTTTTAATTTCCTTTATTACATAGTTAATCACAAATAAATAAAACACTTTTTAATGCAATAAATAATAAAATCAACAACAAAAGTGTAAAAAAAAATTTTTGCACTCTTGTTATTGTTTTTTGTTGTTTAAATAAATAAATGATGCTACACAATGAAGCATTGAAATATCGAAAATATATATAAAAAATAATTAAGATTTAGTGCTTTAAAAATTAAATAAAAAATATTTAATTATTAAAATCAATTTTATATTTAATTGAATAATAGGGAAAATAATTTATAATTAAATAACAAAATCAGACCAATTAAAAACTAAATTAAATAATTCCTTTAATAGGGGGAGGTTATAGTGTCTGCAAAGCAAGTGAGTGTTGAATGGCTTCACTGGTTAAAGATGGATATTTGCGGAAATTATTGTGTAGTAGATGTCTGCTCAATTTTTTTTAAACCAAATGAGCCTTTTTGTTGATCACAATTTGGCAATAAAACATCAGTTTAGTTTTCGACTGTTCTCGTGCCTAAGAGTTTTAAGTACAACACATCTGCACCAGCTGGATATTATATGCGTAGACTAACATCTTTTCCATATAGTGGAAGAGAAGGATTTTAATTATTGCAACCGACAACAATTCAATAAACTTGAATCTTTCTCCACACTTTCGCATACTGCGGCTACATTTACGTACATCTTTTTGACGTGTAATTACTGCATCATTAAGAGAGTATGTAGAATAAAATTTTTCCACAGCCTAATGGATGACTTGCACAGATGGCCGATTGTTAGCGCCATTAATACAAAAAGACATCTAGAAGCTGCACTAGCTAATGACTGATTTTCCAAATAAATGTGTGTAATTTCATAGCATTATTTAAGTGTCAGTCTACTCATGATTATTTGCTACAGAATACTGATCATGAATGTCAACAAAAAAAAAAAAAAAAAAAAAAATGATTGCAGTATTGCAGATCGTTTAATAGTTAAACATTTCGTAAGTTCTGGTGGGCCGAACAAAAACACTAAATGTATTAAGAGCCAAAGCAATAAAAAAAAGAGAATATAAAGAAAAAAATTGCTGAACTTATATTTGCATTAAAAAGAGCTAGAGTTTATTTTTTTAATTCACTGAATAAAATTCTCATTTGGCCAGGTAAATTTTAAAAAATTCCCTTACGGATTCGCCTTCATATAGCTATTGTACGAATAATGTAAACAACGCTAAAAATTTCAAAACTTAAGATTCATGTTTCCTTTTTTTCAAAAACCCTTGCTCTCTGTTATAGTTTAAAGGAAAAAAAGTATAGCTAAAACAACAAACCATTTTAATACTTAAAATATAATTTACTAGTTGATTTAAATTTAAATTTAAAAAATATTAATTTACCAGAAAAAAGTGTTTAATAAATCTCTTAATTCGTCTTTGCAAAAAAAATCATTAAATAAATAAAAAAATTCATTAAAAAAATCTCAGCTTTATATCAAATAAGTCTACACGTTTTTGACTCATCTGACATTAAATTCATTTATTTTCGTTTATCTTTGGACCACAACAATGATCAGACCATTTCATTTATTTCAATATTAAAAACGTGATGTCAAATAAATGAAAGCTGAGAAAAAAAAATTAGAAAAAACAAGCGCTACCTAGACAGACATTTCAAATGCTGGGTAACAAATAATAGATAAAGTCTTTAATGAGTTTGATTGTAAATTGAAGTTGTTTCTAATTTTGAAGAGGGAGTTTATATGGAGTGAGAGACTGACAGACTTGAGTATTTCTTTTATTTTATTGAATTACTGAAATAATGTGTTAAATATGGCTTGATATTTTGTGTTATATTCTTTTATTCCTTTTTGTTAAATTATTTTCTTTTTTGTATGTTTTCTTTATTTTTCTAGTCATGTCAATGACTGCTTAAGAGCTTATTTTTTGCATGTTTTAATCAACATTAAAAGTTAACTTTATTGGTTTTTAAAGAAAAACGTGAGTCAATATTATGACCTGAGTCTGTTAAATTAAATACCATTTTTGGTCAATAGGAATAGAAAGAAAAAGAAATTAGCAAAAAAAAAAATTAATTAGAATGAAATGAATAAAAATTTTAGATGTTTCGTATTTTTAGGTTTTTTTTAACAACTTTTTAAAATAACAATTTTGCAAAAATTTAAATATTAAATTTTGCCTTCTTGTTTGAACTTTGTTCTCTAACAAATTTTTTATTATTTGAAAAAAAAACAGCACGCCTTTAACACATGTATAAGTTTTTATTTTTTATAAATAAAATTTACGTAAAGGGATTTAAAAAAAATGAAATTTAAAATAAAAACACATATCATCTGCCATTTAAAACAAACAAGAACGGAACCACAGTGCCGGTGGCCACAAAAATAATTAGTTAACTTTTGAAAATACATTCCAATCATATTTTTTCTTAAGCTCGATAGAACTTGCGAAAATTTTAACTACAAAAAAAGAAGGAGTTTATCAATTCGAAATATTAACTTCTTTATATTAAGTTATTTCTGAATCGATTTTGAAATTCTTTTTGAAGGGTGATGCTTACAGATTGGTCCTGCTTTTAAAACAGTTCTTAATCTTAAAAATTAAAGGGTGCCTCTGTAGCACATACCACTACTTTAAAATTAAAAAAAACTATATTTCGCTATAACTTTCAATGTTAAAAGGTCATATAAAAATTATTCTAAAATTTAAAGGGTGTACCTTATAGGTGACAAAAATTGACCTAAATGGGCTTATATCATGAATCGTTAGACACAAACGCTTGCATGTTAGACAGAATATCGATTGCTATGACCGTTATAGTAACAAGTATTAATATTCAAAATTATGTATTAAAGGGTTCCCCAACAGTTTATTTATTTTGATGTATAGGTCCATACTTTTGAACGGTTGTAGAAAAACGTTTGCAATTTACATCGAACCTGTAATGCTAACTCCGCTATAACAAAAAGTTAAAGGGTGTTCCAATTATTGTTTTAAATTGATGTATGTGTTCGAACTTTAAAATTGTTATAGACAGACTGCTGAAATTTACAACTTCTTTAAAGAACATGATTTTAAGTTTGTCTATTTTAGAGATTTATTTTTTGCAAGAATTATTAATATTAATTGATTCATGCACTCTGGAAATTAACATAAAGAGATTGGCGCTTAAGCAAAGCTAAAAAATTATACAGATTTAATTCGATTATAAATTTAGCCATTAATGTGTCATCATCAACAACCAGTCTATTTTTTGGCTTAACGGATTTGTAAGTAAAGAAAATCGCCTCATATTTAAGCCAAAATTTTCACAACATAATCTTCAAAAGTGAAGATTATTGCCGCACCACAATCAGTATTTTTTTTTTGTTTTTTAAAAAAATGAGTGACATTATTCCGAGAAAGATGTGGTTTCATCAGGATCGTTTGACATGTCATAATACGTAACCGCAACTATCGACTTTTTAAATTAAAATTTGGCAATAAATTAATTTAAAAAAATTACCCTGTTGGCCTCTAAATTCATTCGATATGACAATTCACGATTACTTTCTGTGCACCACGTGTAGATACTGGTTAATGCTCATCAACAAGCAAGAATTGACGCAATGAGAACCATATTTTTCGTTTTATTTTTGACAGATGTTCAGCAATACTATGGAAATTGGCCTAAAATTACACGTACAAAATGTTATACGTCAAGAACAGCCATGTGCCCGTACTTATTTTTGAATGTTAATGCAATGTTTTGATTTTTGGAATAAAACTATTTTTTTATAAAAAAAAAAAATTTGTGCCATTATTTTCAAATTTAAAATTCTATCGGGCTTTAAAAAATGCATAAAAAATCTTGCGCAAAAGCTAAAAAAGTCTTTTGTAAGTCTCCTTAAAAAATTAATTTTTTTTATCTGATTAATAAATAGGATAATCAGTAATTGCGCAAGTCCGATAGTTCCAAAAAACTAAAAACCATCTCCGTGAAACCTCTTTATGTGGCCACCCTTTTAAGTATTTATATTCGAGAGCTTGTAAAATAAGTCGTCGATGATTTCAAACCCCGAGCCACAGAATACCATGCAGATGGACATTTGGTCTTAAAGCCAAGACTGCCAGCTTTTATGCACCTGGCATCAGTAAGTCAAAGAAGCAAAAATTGTAGTGAACTTAAGCCAGAGATATAATAAATAGTTCAATCTTAAAAATAGACAACAGCATTTTGATTAAGAATACAGTCTCCTACTTATTAATTTTAAGACTTTACACGATATTTTAATTATATTTTGAAGCAAAAAATTTTCTTTTTTGAGTGACCAGTTGTTGGAAAACAAAACGTCTTTAGTTTGATTTCATTCCAACTGTTCTGTCGAATAATACTCTCATAAATATTAATACATCAAGACGTTGCTTATCGGCTCAAATTAGAAATAATGGTGAAGCGAGGCCAGAAGATATCAAGGCTTAGTTTTATTTTAACAACTGCTGACTTAAAAATAAATTACTACTGTTTTACGATTTGTGATAAAGCTGTTGTTTTCTCTTTGTTTTATTATTATTTTCTTTTATTTAAAAGAAAATATCTTAATTAATTTAAAATTTGTAAACATTAACATTTTTTTTTAATTTTCAAACAGTGTTTCAGTAGTAAAACTTTTTCAAACTTCCGTAGTAGAAAAAACTATAAAATGCACTTTATTGTCAACTAAGAACTTTATATTTCATATTCTTGAAATTCTCAATCACTCAGCAGACTTTTTGTCTGCTGCTAATTGTTTATTTTATAAACTAAAAACACATTTAACCCACTTTCAATCACTTTTTTGAAGTTTAAATTAAACCTGAGATGTTTAAGTTTCATGCAGGTTTTGAAGGTCAATTTGCTCTTATTTTTTATATATTTATTTTTTTACTTTAAATAACTGGAAAGTAATTGTTTTTTTTCTTAAAAAAGATACAGGTTTATACAAAACAGATATAATATAAAAAAATCAATTCAATTATTTGAACATAAAGCGAATGAAAGTAACTGATGTTAAGTAATAATAATACAAAGTACTTTAGACATGCTGGCAAAGCAAACCAGGCCTACAAAACAAGCGAATGGCTAAAAAGCACACACCGTTGATATTTTTCTTATTTTTTTAAGGTAAACATAAGAAAAGATCTCGCTGATATGAATGTGTACAACAAAAACACAATGCAGTTATTTGCACGTTTTACTATAAAAGCAGCCGATAACGGCCAAAACTTTAGTGAAGATAAAAAAACAACATTCTCTAGATACCAAAGAAAAGGAGTAACAAAATAAACAATTAAACAGGTTGGAATTTTTAGAAGGGATAAAAATTATATATTAAAATTGTTAAAATTTTTTACATTATTTTTCTACAAAAAGTCATTATTTAAAAAAATTCAATTTTTTAAAAAGTAAATTTTAATATAAAATTATTTGAGCAAAAATGAAAAAAATATATTTGTCTTAAAAAGATACTATTTTTGTTTGAACATTAATTTATTTATAAATAGGTAAGCACTAAACCGAAAATATACACTTAATGATAATAAACTCTTAAATGAAATAAAAGTTTTATTCACAGGGTATTACATGATATTAAAAAATATGCTGTTTATTTTAAACATAAATTATAAAAACAATGGAAAATTTTTGTAAGCGATAATATTTTGAAAAATAGTACTTTTTGACAAAATTTGCACTTTGTGAAAGAGAAAATTTTTAAAATAATTTTCTTTTATATATTCTTGCAAACAGGTCATTTTTGTTTTTAAAAATATATTTTTGTAAAACGACAAGTTTTAATTTTTTTAAGAACAGAGATAATTTTTTAAATATTTTGTTTTAAAAGAAAATCAATTTATAAGCAAGTATTTTTTTTAATAAAAAAGTAATTTTGCTCAAATATTTTATTCCTATCATATTAATAATGACATAAAAGAACCTTTTCTAATGACTTTATTATATAAAAAGGATCAGTTTGCGCAAACTAGCTTTAAGAAACAAAATACCATATTAGAAAAGTTAATCTCTTATTGAGAAATAAATTCTTAAATAAAAACTAAATCTTTTTTGCTTTTCATTATATAAAAAGACTTTTTTGAAACCAGTGCCTCTTACAACAAAAAAAAATATGGTACAATTTAATTAATAAAGTTTTTCGTTCAAAAGTCACTGGTTGTAAAAAATTCTCCTGTGTTTGAAATTTGTTTTTTTTTTTTGGGAACATCTTTCTTTTTTATAAAAGAGCACCTTTTCGTAAAAAGTACAATATTATAAAAATGTCTACATGTATTAAGAACACATTTATTTAAAAATACTTAGAAGAACTACTAAAAAGGGAGAAGCATTTTTCAAAAAGCTGCTTTAGCGATTTTGTTTGTGTTTTTAATAAATCCTTTTAATAAAAAAGTACTTTTTCATTCGATTTGCACCTGTTTTGTAATAAGCGTATTATTATTGTAAAAATAATAAAATAAAAACAATAAACATAACCTTTTTATTTAAATACCTGTAAAAATTTATATTTTTCTAAGATTTATTTCGAAAACAATAGAGTTAAAAGAAAATTTTGAAAGAAACTTTTTTATAAAAATACCCTATTCTGTTGTTATACAGTATAGCACAAAAAAATGCCTGTACCTAAAAATATTTTTTTTTGTGGTACTTTTAGTAAGTTGATTTATTATTAAAATGATTTTTTTGAAAAAAAAACTTTTCTCAATGTTTTCTTCAACAAAAGTACTTTTGACAAGGCACCAAGGTGTCTTTGTTAAAAAGTACCTTTAGTACTTTTTTGTAAAAAATATATGTTTAAAAAAATTACAATAATTTTGTTTACCATTTTCTTTCGTTACAGTTCAGCATTTGAGGAGCCTGAAAAGACTACTAAACGATCTGAAAGAGATAAAGTAAAAAATTTAAAAAAAATTAACAATATTCGTTTACAAATTAAAGAAAATCTTAATTACAAAAATCTAAAATCATGAGTCCGAAGCGTGTTGCTCATATGACTGTCATTAAATGACAAATGCTTGACAGCAGCCAACAGCAGCTATTACGAAAACAACAACAACAAATATACCTACAACAACAGTATCATTTATTTAATTTTATTAAAAATTTTAAAATTATGGCCGGTTTTCGTAAACGTGGCTGCCGTAATCGCACTTGGTTTTTACTCAAAGACTCGGTTATATTTGTCATAATCATGTGCATCCTACAAATCTACTTTCAATCTACAATTCTTATAATAAATTGTGAAATAATAAATACAGACAATAATAATATTCCTTTTGTGGTAGAAGAAAGGCAACAAAGTAAAGAAATCACTGCCAATAGCGGGAAGAATGATTTCCAAGAAAACATTCTTTTAAAGGAGAGTAGTGTAAGAAAATTGCTAGAAAATTTAACCAAAGATGATTTAAGTGTAAATAATGTTAAAATAGAAGAAAAAATTATATTTAAAACAGATTTTAAGAAAAATGTAAATAAACTTGACACAAATAATAAAAAAGTAAACGGTTCGGAAAGGCAAACAGCAACAGCTAAAAGAACAGAAGCAGAAGCTAACAAACCAGGTGACATATATCATGATGATGATGATAACAACAAAAGGGCGGAAAACGAGCAGGAATATGCAAATGAAATATTTGCAGCTAAGCAACAACAAGAAAAAAGTAAAATTATAAAAAAATCCTCTGTGAAAACTAGAACAAATACGTTAGAGAATTTTATCACAGAAACAGCAGCTATAAAAAACAACATAAACATTACAAACACTACAACTGTGCAACCAGTCACTACCAGAAAATCCACTGTACATAGTGATGATGTTGGTAATATTTTTGGTATACGAGAAAATGTCATGCTACCATCAGAGGATCCTGAGCGAGAGGCACAAATTTTATATGAAAAAACTCTTAAAGAATATCACATAAATAATTTCGATTCTGCTCCTGCAGCATCCTCATCCCCCTTCTCCTCCTCCTTAAATTCTTCTTCGTCATCACCTAGTGCTGTGTCTGAAATAGATTCTGATTCTTCTACTCCACAACGTACTTTACATGCTGTCTGCGATAAATGGTCACAAAAACATTGCCACTGTACGGGTACATTGGGTCGTTTATCACTCAATTGTCGCAATATTGGTGTATTGGCTGTACCAGTGGATTTACCCAGTGACACTGTTATTTTGTAAGTATAACATTATTTTTATTTTAAATACCGTAGAATTATGTGTCTTTTGGGGGGTTTTATTTTTACATGAGTTGCAACACAGACAGAATTTTTTTAAGAGCCAATTGAATAAACAAAAAATCGTTTGTAAAAATTTGACTTAAGAGTTAAGTGTTGGAATTATGATTCACTTAAATATTCCCCCACAAGAGTGTGGTAAAGTTATAGAAATTTTTATAAAATAACTTTTATTCTAAATAAAATAAAGAGCAGAAATTTTGTTCATTTCTAAAAGTGTTATTTATGGTTGTGGATAAATGTTCTTAAGTATAATAAAATTGGACATACGTAAATATTAGGAGAAGAAGAAGGATATGTTCAGTGGATTTACGTATAATGGTGAAATAGCAATTCATGTAGCATAGGATTTTCTAACAGTGATTGATATGAACTGCAAGCAGACCGTATTTAATAATCAACCAAAAATTAGAAAATCACTGAGAAATAAAACGAAGTTAGCAATTTAACATAACTGTCCTCCAGTAAAAATCCAATTTAAAAAATTATTATTTTTAATTTTTTTAATCAAGGTAAAGAAAAAAGGAGCTTATCATTTCGTTTGCCATTTTTATGTTCACAGAACTCGGTGATTTCTAAAACGAATTTGATTTTTTTTTGAGAGCATATGCCACAGCCAGATGCTATAAAATTTTGTTGAAGTTGGTATCACTTAAGATCACAATAACAGAAAGTAAAATAAAAACAACTAAGAATTCCGTATTTGGCTATTCCGAATCTTATATGCCCTTTACATTTTATCTAAATGTAAATTAAAATAAAAATTTACATAAAAATGCCATCGGCTTTTAATGGGTCAAGCATTTAAAAAAAACTGTAATATTTCCTTAAAGATAGCTTCATAAGCTTTAAAGTGATATTTTAAAAATTTTAAAAATTTCAGAGGCCCGTAACTCGGAAAATATGGGCGAGCGACAATTTTTTCACTTGATAAATTTTTTCTTATTTTTTAATACTCTATCGCCCCATAGTTTTGATTTTTTTTTTTTATTGGAGTTATTTCATTTACAAATGGACCCAAGTAGGCTTTGGTAACACGGCTGCCTACCTAACCTACTTAATTGTTCCAAATGATATGAAAAAATTCAGGGTAGGCGTCTTGTTTTGCCTGCTGCCTCGAAGGACATCGATCCATCATGCTGATTTTCAATAGCACCTCTTTCGACACTATTTCTAATCGATTGGCATATTTAAATTTTTTCTAGCGATCTAGTGCCTTGGCAAACTTGATTTCAACACTGACACGAATGGATAGACGGAAATTGCTTAATCGGCTATCCTATGCATAAGAAGTCAGAATATATATACGTTATGAAGTTGGAAAAAGATATGGTAGAAATTACAAAAGGGGATAACAAAATCAGTTATGCCCTTTTTCCACCTTTTGTGGTGAAGGGTATAAAAACAGTCAAGACTTATTATTTGTTTAGCAATTTCTTTATAACTTTTTTTAAATCTTGAACTTGCGACTGTTTTCTTAATAATTTGTAAAAAAAATAAGAAAAGCTGCAATGAGTTGAAAGGGAAGTTAATTGTCGTATGGAATTTAATGCAGAATTTTAAATTTCAATTCAGCTGGAACTGCTTACCAGTCTTTAAGCCCTGTTTTTGAAAAATATTTTGAACTTAATCGGCAAGATAATTCTCATTTTGTACTAGTGGAATTAAATTGTATACAGAAACCCGTTTTGCAGCTACAAAAGGTTTTATTTGTTTGTAGACTAAATTATTATAAAATTTGGAAAATAAAGATAAAAGTGTCCAATTAAATAATTTATCTAATCAATCATATATTTAATTAAAATAAAAGCCAACATATATAATCTTATTACTAATTTTCGAAGTATGACAAGAATAAAATCCTTGGTCTAAATTCGCTAACAAGTTTTAAAATTTTTTTATTCCTAAAATTTTATTTTTTATTAAAAAACTGTTTTAATTACCAACCCATAAAAACTCCAATAAATAAAATTAACCAAGAAACATTAAATTTATATTTCAATAAATAATTTTTCCAACTCCTAAATCTAGTTCTAAAAATAAAAACAAAAATAAAATTCCCATAATATTGCGCAAAACAGAATTAACAACTTTTTCCTTAATGAGTCACGAATTAAATTTATTTCGCCGTCTGTCTATTTTGCACAATTTGAAATGAACACAATTATAAAGACACTCTAAGAAGGAATAATTGTAAGTGACTGAGTTAGTGGTTTGCAATATAATAAAATAAAAATTTAATCGGTAACATAGTTAAGACGGAGACATAAACGTTTCAAAACAGTGACACAAGCAAATATTTCTACTCGTTTTACTTTTATTAAGGCAAACTGTTATCAAAAATGAATTAAAAAAATTGTTGAAATAAAGACAAAAACCAATTGCCTCAAAATAAGTAAACTGAAATTGACTGAAAACATCAAACACTTATCATGTTGCATATCACGTCTTTGAAGGCATTTTACAGGGGCAACGCGAATAAAATAAAAAATCAGATATCAAAATGCGACTTTTATAAACCCTACTTTGGTTAAAAGTAAAGAAATTAATTTTACCATGTCGATTAGATTACAAAAAAAAAAAAAAAAAAAAAATATATTAAAATAAATAATAATGTTTCCATTCATATATTTCTGTAGGTAAGACTTCACTTGCTTAAATAAGTTATATTCGAAATAAAATTTGAAATTTTGTAAATTCTTCAATAATATATTTCGTACTTAACTTGCATAGGCCTGTGATTGAAAATGTTTACATATATTTTCTCGCCTTATTTTAAACATTCGACATTAAATTCAAAATTCCGAAATATCTTTATAAAATTAATTTTTTAGCTAAGATTTCGATCCTTGTCGTGAAATATATGTTTCTCGATTTATTTTCAATATTCGAAATTAATATGGAAAATTCGAGAATATCTCAAAAAACATGTTTTTTATATCTAATATCAAATCCATAAGTAAATTAGGGAAAAGACTTTCTTTCACTTTATTTTTAATATTCGAAAATTAATTCGAAATTTTAAAAAGCTTAAAATATATTTTTTTTTAAATTAGAACTATACCAATAAAATAAAGATATATTTATACTTAATTTAGAATATTTGAAATTGAATAACAAGAATTCAAAAAAGGACTCCATAAATATATTTTTGTGTTTCTGTAAAAGGATATTTTTTTATTTTAAATATCCGAAACACACAGTAAATTTTACTCATACTTCAATAAATAAATTTCTGAAATTTGGGCACTACTGGCTTACGTATATTAGTAAAAAGTTATTTTTTCTTTTATTTTGAATATCGAAAATGAAATTCGAAATTTCTAAAACCCTTCAAAAAATAAATTGTTGTTACTTAGACTTTACTTTCTACCGTATGCAATTAAAAAGTTATATTTTGGTTTTTTTATTTGAGTATTCGAAAATAAATTCGAAAATTCAAAAATGCTTCAATAAATATATATTTTTATTTCTGAATTATTTTACATACGTGAATAAGCAAATGAGGATATATCGCTTAATTTTGAATGTTCGAAAATAAATTCGAAATTTCGAAAATTCTTCTAAAAATATATTTCTTTATTTTTGACTTTCAGGCATGTCACACATTCCGATCGGAATGGTTTTAATTCCGTATTAAAAATTCCGATCGATTTTGTTTTCCCTTCTTCATATTCCGATCGATTTTGTTTATTACTGCAAATTATTGAATCTCCGCTATTTAATTTAAATGTGGCAATATTCTGCACACCAAAGTAAACAACAAGGCTAATCTTAGTTAGACACATCATTAAAGTAAGACACATCATTAAATTAAATTCCATTTAGAAATTTTAAAGTGGTTTTATTCCGAAGAAATTGTTAGTTTTTAGTTTTCTGAAGAAGCAATTTACGGAATTGAAACTACTTTCGATCGGAATTGAGTTCTGTGACATGCCTGTTTATTTACAAACGTGAGTAAGTAAAAGAATTTTTTTATATTAAAAATTTTCAAAAAATGTATATATGCAATTAAAACATGTTTAATTAAGATATATTTTTACTTTGTTTTGAATATTTGAATTTATTTCGATATTTCGAAAATGCTTCAATAAATATATTTCTGTATTTCTGACTTCACTTACATACGTGAGTTAGTGAATATTTGAAATTACCCAGGAAATTTTAAGAATACTTAAAAAAATCTAAATTCGGACTTTACTAGCTGTCGTAAGTACTTAAAAATGTATTTCTCCTTTTTTCGATATTCGAAATTAAATTCGAAAAAAATTCAATAAACATATTCCAGTATTTATAACTTGATTTACATATGTGAGTAAGTAGAAGGATATTGTTCGCTTTATTCTGAATATTCAAAATTAACTACGAAATTTTGAGAATTTTATTACGTTTTTGTAGTTTGAAGTGCGACCTTTTTATTAATACAAACTAGATTTCTGAATAATACAAACACTTTAGTGGACGTTTACTATTTATTTTAAATTGGATTGCAAAACATATTTTGAATTTATTTAAAACAAGCTTAAATTAAAGGAATCAGTATTTTTGTACTTTTTTTTTTGTTCAAACGTAATTTTTTTCTTCGTTTGTCAAATCTGAATATTTGTTCACATGGTGTAAATTCATATAACTAGACTTTCGCATTAAAGAATATGCTGTTGTTGACATTAGTTTTTAAAACATTCAATTATTTCCGAATTAAAAAAGGTAAGTTCGAATTTTCGAACATATTTTCTAGTTAAAAAAATTATCCAAGAAAAAAAAATTCAGAAGTCGATTGTACAAGAATATTATTCCGAAAAAATCAGGTAGATTTTATATGATATTTTTTCAGATAAAAAAAATTGCATAAGTAATTATTTTTTTTTAATTTTGGAAATAAGTGTCATGATAGATTTTAAATAATATTATATTAAAATAAAATCTCATTATAGTTGTCATCGGACTTTTTCTTTTAAGAATATCTTTCACTGAAGAGTCCTTGAGTAAACTTTTTTTTTCCTAAACTAATTAGTGTAACAATTAATCTTGATGTAGGGCACTCAATCCTAAACAAAAATATCTTTTAAAATAAAATTGAATGTTCATTTAATGAATGTATAAATATTTGTCTGCGCCGGTATAGAAAAAAAATTGCCTTGAAATATTGATTAACGTATGTCACGCTGCCATAAATTATTAATTAATTTTGCCACTGTTTTCACTTATTTTTGTTAACAAGATTAAACAAACTGCAAATAAATACTTAAGAACACAGAAAACCTAAGAAAAAAAATAAAAACACACACAATTTATTTGGAAAGCCACAACTCACACGTTTTTAGCAGCACATGAATAATTATTTGTATTGACGAATCAGTCAGATAGACAGACAGACAGACAGACAATCTTGTATATGCCATACAGTCGTCAGCCAAAAGATAAATAACAACATATAATGAGTCATATAAAGAATAATAGCAGTTTATTATTCACAGCACTTAAGGCCTAAGATTTCATTAAATGTGTTTAGTTAAGAGTGATGTTTGAAATGAAAAAGATATTTATGGCAAATCTTATGTGAAGGGTAGTAATAGATTACAAATCTATGAGTAAGTGTGCAAGTGTGTGTATTAATGTATATGTAAGGATTAAGATAAAAATGTTGCTCTTAATTGAATTAAGAATCTTAGTGTTCTTTTATAGATGGATGGCGTTAAAGATAAGAAAACTATTCAAGTGTAAAGTACTATTTACTTTTTAAAGGTTTTGCCAAAATTCAAGCTTGATTTATTTAGATTTGCTAATGTTGGCGCGATTTGGTCTGGAACAAAACAAAAAGCTTTGAAAAATATAAAACACAAATTTATTGTTAAATAAATGCTAGAATGGTCATATTGTGTAAATTTTAAAGCACTTTTTCAACTCTTTAAATCTTAAACTACATTTTATCAAAATGGTTAGGTAGCATTTTGAAAAAAAAAATAAAAATATACCAGCAAACCCATGAAGGTCATTAAGGCAACGATTTTTAATAAGAATTTGTTTGTTTAATGTTCATTCATTTCAATTTTTGCGTAATTATTGGCACACCCTGTCCAATGTTTATCTTCAGCTTGTCTAAAAAAGCATTATAAAACAGGTAATAAAATATAAAAAAGCATCGTAACGAAACTTAAATACATTTTACTGCACTGCAATGCAAAAGTGTTGAAGAATCCTTATAACTACTGCGTACGGTGAGAGTAAATAAGTTCCACTTTTAATATAATACTAATCTCAGGCAGACGTTAAAATTTCAAGAGATGGATATGAAGCTCCAAAACGCTAACATTTTGCAGTAAAATAGCTGCAACTTTGAATCTATTTCACCAGCGATTTTGAATACATTCTTTACTGATCACTAGTGTTTAATATCATAACAAAACATGTTTTTATTTTCAGTTCCTTTATTAAGATCCTCAAAACAACGACACGTAGAAAAAAAAACTGGGAATAGAAATATGACTAAAATTTTTTTTAATTTTAAATAAAAATAAATACTCGTATGTAACAAATATGGGTAAATGGAAAATAAATCAATTAAAGGAATTTTTTTAAACAAAAGTAATTTAAAATTGACTTGATAAAATAGTTACCAGTTTAAAAAAATTATTGACTAAAACTTCTAAGAATCGTTTAAATAATATTGTTTGTGTCATTAAATTTCTGTATCTTGCTTTTTCCCCTTTAAATTAAATATTAGATTTTTAGTTATTCTATTTAAATTAAAATTTTCTTTTGTTGGCTTATTTTAAAAAATCGAATGAAGAGCGAAGGAACTAGAAAACAATTTTTGGTTTGAAAAAACTTTTAATCAAAATATTTTTAATGCTCATCAAATCATACAGAAAAGCCGATGGATTTTTTTTAATAAAAAAGCGCCTTATTCTACAACATAAATTGATGTCAATATAATAAATCTTTTTATCAAATCAATGTATGTATATTTTATTTTAAAATAGCATAATTTAAAGCAAACAAAATTATTGGTTTGATAAAATTTTTAATCAAAATTTTTTCTTCTTAATTAATCAATTAATCGATCAATAACCCAATAAAGCGAACGGCTTTTCTGTTTTCTTTTTTTTTTGTAAAATAAGGATTTTTGTTCCACAACTGAAATTCTTTTTAAACTAATGAAACTCCATGTCTAATCAATGTATATTTTAATTAAAAATATTGAAATATCAAGCAAACACATTCCTGGTTTGATAAAATTTATAATGAAAAATGCTAATAAAAAAGCTTTAAAGCGCTTTATTTAATAAAATGAATAGTTATCAAATTAAAAAAATTTTTATTATTTTTCTACGTGTAATCAATTGGGTTGCTTAAGTCTCCTGGAACCACTACGTTTCCAGTACCAGTACCAGATGAATTCAATGAATTTTCTAGTATCACTGGTATAGTAGATAGTGATCTGACTTTTACTTCATTACCTGATGGCTTTAATTTTAATAATGTTAATGAGAATGATATGTTGGATGCAGTGTTTAGTATTAAATCTCAGGCAGTGGGAGCTGATTTCATACATATAAGATTTTTGAAGTTTATTATATGTCCTGTTCTTCGTCATTTGACTTTTATTATTAGTCATAACTACGTCTACTGTACCCAGCATCTGGAAAGTTGCTAGAATTGTGCTTATTCCTAAGATAAAATCACCTAAAAGTTGCTTTGACTTTCGTCCCATTAGTATTTTGTTTGTTTACTCTAAGGTCTTCCAGATAATTATTAGGAAACAGATGTTATCCTATTTATATAGTACTAATGATATTAATCCATATCAGTCGGGATTTAAAAAAGGACATAGTATAACATGCGTATTATTAGATATCACTGAATCTATTAGGGAGAATATGGACAAGGATCTGATTAGTATTTTAATTTTTCTAGACTATTGTAAGGATTTTGATTCTATAAGTCATTCTTTATTGGTTAAGAAGCTTTCTCGTATATTTAAACTTAATTTAAGTGCTTGTTAACTTATTTACTCTTTCTTATCTGAACGTTTTCAGTACGTTCAAGTGCAACAGGAGGCCTGCTGTATGATCTCAACAAGTCGTAGAGTACCGCGAGGTTCTATTTTAGGCCCTTTACTATTTCTTTTGTACGTGAATGACTTGTTAAATATGTTGAATATATTAAAAAGCTACACCAATCCAGATGACATACAACTACTTGCTGGCTTTGATTTATTTTCTTTGCCAACTTTTGAAAGACATATAAACCATGAAATTTCCAAATTATTTGATTGGTCAAGTAGCAATTTTCTTAAATTAAATCCCTTGAAGTGCAAACTGATGGTGTTTTCTAAATATTCTATTAAGATTAATAAAATGCTTGGTGACGAATTTTTACAAGTTGTTAATCATTATAGGAACTTTGGTATTATATTAAATGATAAATAAACTTTTGACTTGCAGATTAACTCTATAATATCACGCATCTCCTGCACGTTGCGAAAATTGTATAGTATTGCTTACTATTTGCCTCTGTCTATAAAGCGTCGTATTGCTTTGTCATTATGCCTGCCATTACTAATATATGGAATTGAGGTTTACTCAGGTACATCACTCATGAATATGAACAGGTTAAAGGTATGCTTTAATAAGGTCTTGCGCTACATTTATAGACTTCATATTAACGACCATGTTTCGCATTATTATGAAGAGCTTTTAGGATGTACTTTTTATCAGTACTTTCGTTTGAGGCAAATTATATTCTTTTATAAAATTATTAAATTTGGCGTACCAAGATAGTTACTGAACAAATTAAATTTCTCAATATCCAACAGAATACACTATTTAATTTGTCACATACATTCTTTCTTGGTAATGGACAGTTCGTTTGGTGTTAATATAGCTCGTTTATGGAATAATATAATTCCCTATCAGGAGAGGAGATTTTCTAATACAGTCTCAACATTTAAAAGCATATTTTTAACAAATTTGCAAGGCTTGGATGATTTCGTTTTGCTTAATTAAGATTAACTTCAGTTATATATTGATGCTTAAAATTATTTTTTGTAAACTGTTCTTGCTATGTTTCCTGATATTCCTATACAATCAATCAATAAGTGTAATCAAACTCTAGATTTTTCCCTATAGATAACAGGGTAGTATTAAATTGAGACTGTTGTAGTCGAAGTGGTAAACACGTTGACTACAAATTTGGTTGTCCAGGGTTCGACCCTTACGGCAATCAAAAAATAAAAATGTTTTCTTCTGTTTAATGGTATATATACATATTCAGAATTAACATGTAAACGTGCAGCCTCCTTCTTCGGTACTTCTTCATAGCATATTCACCGGCGAAGTAAAATAACTACCTCTCTATCTCTCTCCTTCACTACCTGTCTTATCTCTCATCTATCCCTTTCTTAAAAAATACAGCACGGTTACCAAAATAACTTAATCCATCAAAAATTTCACTAAATAATAAAGCTTTCTATTCCATAAAATAAATTGTTGTCAAATTAATAAATCGCTATGTTAAATCAATGTATATTTAAATTGAAAATTATATAAAATTGTTTTCATAATCAATAAATTTTATATTCAAGCTTGCAGATTTTTATTCCACAAAATAGTTTGTCAAAAGTGTATTCTTTAATTAAAAAATATCAAAATATTCAATCAAAATGTTATTGGTTTGATAGTATTTTTAATAAATTTAAATATTATTGGTTTTATTAAATTTCTACTCAAGTTTATATAAGTGCAGCTCATTCAAAAATATTTTAGCATCTTGCCATCTCTGGTTGAAAGTCCTCTATTGGTACTTTAAAGGATGTGTTATATATGTTTGCAATAATTAAAAAAACTCCCTAATTTTCAATAAATATTTAAATTTTCCTGACCATTATTAACAATTTAATTTTATTTATATTTTTGCACTAAAAATTTTAAATTCATAAATAAAGGTTTGTTATGTTTTGCTTTCGTTTAACCCAAAAAAAAAAAAAAAAAATTTTGACCTCATTTCTTGCAAATTCATTTTTAATGTTAATAAATTCAAGTCAGCTTTTTGTAAGTTTTGTGTTTGTTGTTGTTTAGCTTTTCTTTGTTGCATTTCTCTGTACGCACCTCATAAATTGCTATAAATGTGTTATGTGTGTTTCTTGTGTCTGCAAACACATTTAGATTTGTTTATTTTATAAATGTTGCACTTTTGTAAAGTCGGTATCCTCTTTATCGTCAGCATCATTTTAAAAGGTTCTATTATTAAGTTTTTCAACAAAAAGTGTTTCTTCTTTTCTGTACGAATGGAAAGTGGGAAAACAACATTATTTTTTGAACTTATTTGAACTTTTTCATTTATCTTTATAGTGTTGTTGGGCGCTATCCCGTATTATATTTATTGCTTTCATTTGTAAGATGAATTGCTGCATTTAAAGATTTATAGCATATTTTTATTATAAATATTTTCGTTATATATACTATTATATCCCATCCCTGGCTTAAAACAAGTATTTCCTGGGGTTGGTCCTCTCTGATACTCTCCCTTATAGGAAATTAATTATTTTTTTGCTTTCTTTGCAGCGCAAGTAAATGACTCGAAATTAGTTTTTTACTTTAAACGTCTGCCTTTATGTTACCAAAAGTAAGTTTCGTTTATGTTAATAAGGAAACCTTCCTTAGCAGTCGAAAGTGTATTTCTTTTATAATGTTGTGATTTGTTCACAAAATAATTCTTTTATCAAATACAGTTCATCATAATTTTCTTGTTGTATTTAAAACAATACTTTTTTTAGGGACCCTAAGCAACTGTAATTGAATATGAAAAAAATAAATTATAATATTTTAACTTGAGCCTTTGCCTAATTTGTTTTAAAAAATTATTATTTTGTAGACACCAAAACATTGTAAACCACCAAACAAAAAAGTAGAATTAAATTAATGAATTTTTAAAAAATATTATGCAATTTTTTTATTCCCATTAAATTATTAAATCAGCGATATTGATAAATGAGGGTGACGGCACGTCTCGATGGCCATTCGCTACCACTTACTTAGCTCTTTAGAAAACTTCTCTCACAAATTTTTTAAACAAACGCGAATATTTTTGTCCAAACAATAATGTAAAGACAAAAAACAAAAATAATTAAAAATAATGTTATTTTTTGTCTTCTGTACACACTTGATTTTTTTTTCGGCTCTTTTATACAGTTAAAAGATTTTGAAGAATAAAATATCGCAACAACACTACGATAATTTAGTTTTGTTCTATGAGGGGATACTTGCAAATAATTAAATTAAAATAAACCACGAAAACATAAAATTAAATTAATTAGTTTTTAAAAAGCAAAATACGAGTAGCCATTAAAACGCGATTTTCTTCACCCTCAATAATCAATATCGGTGATTAAGTAAATTAATTGGGATAAAATAAATAGCGCGATATTTTTTAAAAATTAATTAATTTAATTTTGTATTCCCGTAATTTATTTTAATTTAAAATAAGGAACTTAATCTTACACACGGTATAACCTTTTAAAAATGAACTTGAGTAAAGTCAACTGTTAAATAGTTACTCTAGATTAGTCACTAGACTTGTGCCACATAGTTCAATTTAGTGATCGCTCTTTTTAGTTCAAAGTTTGAAAATTAACTAGTTCAAACGCTTTCTTTAGTTCAAAAGCTCTTTTAGTTCAAAAGTTCTTTTCAAAATATAATGGCAACAATACCATAGCATTGCCGTAATGAATGTTATATAACGCGTGGTAGCACTAATTTCATGTCGTAAATAGTCAACAAGGAAACACAGTTATGTATTCGAGTTTATCTTGTCTGGTAGTTTAATTAGAAATTATAGTTCAAAAATGAACTAGGTGTACTTAAAAGTATGAACAAGTAAAGTTAGTTCAATCGATTAATCGATTAATCGAAATTAAATAAAAAATAATATACTATGATTTTTGACTAACATTGGCCATAAGGCTGCTGTAGTCAAAGTGGTAAACACGTTGACTACAAACCTGATTGTTCAGGGTTCGAATCCTGCGGCAATCAAAATACAAAAAATGTTTTTTTCTGTTTAATGGTATAAACACATATTCAGTCTCATTCGTCGGTACTTTCTCATAGCAGATTCGCCGGCGAAGTAAAATAACTCTCTATCTTTCTCCTTTCACCACCTGTCTTATCTCTTATCCTAAATAGTGTAGCACGGTTACGAAAAATAACTAAATAGGTTTTAATGCCTGAGGTGCTACTTCTCTTTAACAAAAAAAAAAAAAAAGAAATGAATAAATTAATAAATAATTATAAAAATTAAGGGTGTCCATTTTGGTCACCAAATTAAAGTAATTTAGCCCTTTCTTTTAAGCCGTTATAGTCAAACCCTTAAAAACTTCACAAAATGTATTATAACAAAAATTAAAGGGTGTCCCTATAGTTGATTACTCTACACATATGGCCTTATGTTTTAAACAGCTATAGACAGACAAAAGAAATTTAAACAATTTGTGTGTTACAATTTGTAATTTATATTTAATGATGGTTTAGTGGTCTGTACGTTTTGAAATCTGTTTGTCATTTAAAAGAATTATTATTGTTTTTTTTTGCTTCGGTTGTTTTTTTTTTTTTTTTGTTTTTTTTTTTTTTTTTAACATATAAATTGCAAAGCGCAAATTATATAATTTCCTTAAAATTTGTCAAACAACTTAAACACGTGACTTTTAAAAATTAAGAATGACTCATACTAACTTTTTAAGACACAGTGATGAATCTTCGTACTTTATAAAAATTTACAAAAATGCTAAATTTAAATCAAAGTTAGTAAATTAATTTATTATTAGAATTTTTTTAAAGATGCTATAATAGAGGGGAGTTGGTTTTTATTGTTATGATTGGCTTCTTGTTATTTTTGTTTTTTTTAAAGAAAATAAATTGACATCAAAGCCAGTATCAAAGTTGACAAACTCTAATAATAATGATATATTTTTTATATCGATGTGGTTGCTTTGACAATATTGGCATAAATTTTGCCGTTTTCATTACTGAATATTTTTCACCTTCTTTATAATAAAAGAAAATATTTATAAAAAATTATAAGATTTCTTTTTAAATTTTGTATGTAGTATTTTTTTATTCAACCAAATCGTTTGACTTCTTTTCAATAAAAACATATATTTTGTTCTTTTCATTATGCATTTTTTCAAGTGTTAATATATTTACACAAAAATCAATTTATATGTCATCGCATCTTTATTTTCTACCACTTGAGTTTATAACTTTTGTTTTCATATTCTAAGGATACTCTTCTGTTTTTTAT
Organism: Cistogaster globosa; assembly: GCA_937654795.1. Classification (NCBI taxonomy): domain Eukaryota; kingdom Metazoa; phylum Arthropoda; class Insecta; order Diptera; family Tachinidae; genus Cistogaster; species Cistogaster globosa. Next base: position 9,214,564 of record OW569404.1, read on the forward strand.
GAAATATATGCTGGCAATTTGTTATTGTATTTATTATTGCTTAACTTTTTAGCATAAAGAAAATATATTTTTCTTCGGTTTAATAAGATTGTGGAAAATAAAATCAAAAGCAAATTTAAAAGCACTTTACTATGTTAAAGAAAAATGTTTAAAGATTCTTAAAGATTATTATTTAGTTTTGAATAGATGCAGTACAAATTAAATTTGAAGTAGGTTAATATTATTAGTAATAGATTTTAGTGTTAATAATTATTTAATTTCTTCCAATTGAGAAAAATATCGCTAAAAAATTACAAAATATTAAAAACGGTCTTATTTCTAGGGAAAAAAATTCTAGAAGAATTTTTAAAAAATTATAAGTTCTATTTTTTGTGACTTTTTCAAGTCTTTGGATTAATTAACCAAACTTTAGTATATGACTATGAATATGGGCCAGTGTGTCGTAAATTGCTTTACTCCTACTTAAGGGTTCTCTTAAAGAGTACGACATTGCTGCCTTTTTATTTTTAAATTTACCCAATGGTGTGCAGTTCCCATTTACAAATGCCTTTGAAATGTAAACGTTAACTAGAGAACCAAAAATAATTGGAAGCCTTTCCTGTTGTTTTAACAAGCCCTATTCAACGTTTCTTTTTCTTTATGAGCTTCTTTTACACACAAAAAATTTATGCAATAATTAAAGGTTTTAATTGTTTTCAGATGGACATTTAATTAAAATGTTATTTGCTTTAATGCTATTTTAATTATTTTCTTTTATTCAAATAAATATGCAATTGATTAAATGAATTATTTAATAGAAATTATTTTTTTTAATAGAATATGTAATCAAGTCAATTAAAAATTTAATTAAATTTCAACCCAAAAACAAAAAATTTCAATATGTGCAAAATCTTTTTTCTGTGTAGGCTGTTTGAATTTATGCTGACTTTAGATAGAAAAAAAAATTTTTTTTGTCACGATGAAAAGTATATCTATTTTCTAAGAAAGCAAATGACATTATTTTCAGTTTCGCTCAATTTACAACTTCTAGGGTTCTAAAAATTATGTAACCTTTTTATTACTTTATGGCCATAAAATGCACAAAAGATGAGACTTTTGACTTAATTTTATATTTATGACATAATTCTATGCGTTTTTTGTATTCTCCTCCATTTACAACCCTCGCATAAAATTATATTACGAGGGTTGAAAATAAGATAAAGCAGTTGCCAGTTTGAATATTTTTTTTACAAAAATCTTAACATTAGTGAGAGTAAAATTAGTTTTGTGTGACAAAAAAGATTAGCAAAAATTATTACTTGATGTGGCAAATAATAATAAAAATGTAAAAAAAAGAATCAATTCTACCTCGTATACACCTCAAGTAAGTGGTTCATCCATAAAAAATGAATTTTATTTCTTTTCATTTTATTGCTACAAGAAATTACACGTTCCGAAAATCTTACATTTTTTGTTGCCACTTGCCGTTGCTTATAATACCAGTGTAGTCGGCAAATTAACAAGAAAAGCACATTCTCAGTCTGTTCAGCTTTTATGTTCAAAATAAAAATTTACACACTTGGCGCATGTGGCAAATTTTATAGTTTCACTTTTTTTCTTTTATATGCACAAAAAATATTTACATGAAATTAAAGCTTAAAAAGAAAAGTTTTATAGAATGTGATTGATTAAAAGAACACACTTGAGAGAATCAATCAGCTTTTTGATTTTAATTAAAATTTTTCTTATGGTTAAAAATAATTCCTTCCAAGAAAGAAGTGCTTGACATTTAAGTGGAATTTGTAAGGACAGTCTTTGTTTTAAGAGTTTTGTTTCTTATTTATTTTTGATTTATTTTAATATAATGTTAATGTACAATCTTTTGTTCAGAATTTAATAAAATCACTTTAGTTTTTTCATGAGGGAATTATAATAACAACAGATGTTTGAATACAAAAACTTTGGCATAGAGAAAAATAATATTAATTAAAATAAAGTAGACAAGTCATGTATGAATTGTATTGTAATAAAATAAGATTATATTATGAAAAGCATATTTTAGGTTTCTTAATAATATAATAGACAAAATGTTATTGGCTTATTAACTCATGTTATTTCTGTATTGCCTTAGAGAACTTATATTTTTAGTTCAAGTTCTGCGTGTTTATTTATTATATTTTGTGTACATGATTTTTTACCCAGTAGTTGGGAAAAAGGCAAGATATTGGCTTTAAATATATCTTTAATGAAATTGTAGGATATAATTAATTTTATATGGAAACTATTTGCTATTAAATTGTTTAACTGTTTGCAAGGCAACGTACTACTTTCACATCATTCAATATGGTTCAAGAAGAGCTTCTACTGAGATTAGAAAAATTAAGTTATACTGCTATATTCGGCTATGCCAAATCTTATTTATCCTTCAACACATACGTAAATATAGTTAAGTGAAGTAACCCCTATCAAAAAAAAAGCAAATATTGAGGTGGCAGAGAATTAAAAAATTAGATAAAATTTTTTACACAAAGATGTCATCGGATCTTTCTCGGTAAGGCATTTTTAAAAAATTTAAGCAAAAGCTTTTAAATAATAAATTTTTTTTTTAAATTAGGATCAGCACTCAGGGGATGACCCCTACTTATACAATGCATTGTGCCAGAAATAGGAAATTATGTTGTGGGAAGGGGGATAAAGGGAGTAGTGCTTGTGAACATTTGATTTGAATCTTTGCACATTGAAAGTGGCAGGAAAGATCTCTGCAGGGAGTTTATATTACATACGAACTGTTCGGCTAAAAAATGAATTTTCTCTGTAATGCGTTGTGCGATTCACTGGCTAATCGACCATAAAGGAATGCGCTCTTGATGCAGATCGCGTTGCGCGTATGAAATTACAGTTTTCGGGAACAAGTTCCCTGATTTCATAAGAGCACATTCCGTTGTAGTAACGATAAAACAGTGAAACACACCCCACATTGCGTCGATGCTCCAGTGAGTCAATAGAGCTGGATACCCTACTGTCACCGATGAGTTTCTTCGCTCTCTCCTGTACGCGGTCGAGTAACTCTAAAATAGACTTTGAAGCACCGGCCCATACATGAGAGTTGTATTCCATTTTCGGTCTGATAAAGGTCACATAGATAGTAAGGAGATCAGATGGAGTGAAGTATTTCTTACACCGTTTCAGAAAACCTAGGCACTTGAATGCTTCTTTTGCAACATGAAAAATGTGCTTGTTCCAACAAACATCGCACTGAATTTTCATGCCAAGAACATCGAGTGCTTCTGATTCCTTTATATATATAACCCATAATTACAGATGACGTAGCAGGTTCAGCAGTACAACTGTGCGAAAGCACACAACACTTGGTTTTGTAAGCGTTAAACTGAACCCTATTCGCCAGGCCCCATTCGGAATTTATCAAAAGGTCGCGATAAAGGGTACCATGCATGTGCTTTCTCATAGCCTCAATTTCCCGAAACGAAAATGAATGGCATATGCTACTGTCATCTGCAAAAGAATAGATAGAGTTGGAAGTCTGACGTATAAGGGCATTAAGAAAAATAAGAAATAGGGTAGGGAAAAAGGACGGAACCTTGCGGTACCCCTGAATTTAACTTGAACTCGTTTGATGAGATCCCATCTATAACAATTCGTATAGTGCTATCCCTGAGAAAGCTCGAGTGAAGCTATTACCGACACCAAAAGCAATAAGTTTTGATATGAGTGCACCATGCCACACTCTATCAAACGCCTTGGAAATATCTAAAGCCACCACCTTACTTTCTCGGAAATGGTGAATGGATTGACACCATTTTTCCGAAAGGAAGGCCAACTAGTCACCCGTAGAGCGCGCCCTACGGAAGCCGTACTGCCGGTCATTAAGTAAGCTGTTGGACTCCAGATATTTCACAAGATGCAAACTTAGCATACTTTCCATTACTTTGGAAAGTGCAGAGCAAATTGCGATTGGGCGGTAGTTTTCAGGGTTGCTAGCCTCTCCCTTTTTGGGGATTGGTGTTACATTAGCAACCTTCCAACATGATGGGAACTCACCATGGTACATAAAATGATGTCTCAAAAATATGACGTACAATCGTACTTTTCTATAAAACTATTAGATACAGATAACTGAGAAAATATTGGCGTGTGCAAATTTTTTAACTTGATATTATTTTTTCATATGCTTTAATTCTTTATCGCCCATATATTTATTGATTTTTTTGTTTGGACTTACTTCATTGTTTCAAATGATGTGGAAACATTAGAGACAGTAGTGTTGTTTTGCCCACTGTCTATAAGGACATGCATTAATTTTGATAATTTTCAAAACTATGGCTGATCGATTGGAGTATTTAAATTTTCTCTAGCATATCTAGTGCCTTGGCAAAGTTGATTTCAACACTAACACGGACGGGCAGATGATCATCGCTCAATCGACTTTGCTATGCAAAAGGAGATTACAAGCGGAATGTCAAACTTATATTTACCCTCTTTCGACTTATTGTGGTAAAGGTTATAAAAGGCATGAAAATAAAAATTAGATTCATTGCTAAGCCAACGAGATTGAAGAAAAAAGTTTTAGATAATGTGTGAATTTCGTTTATCCAACTTAATACGAGGGCTGCTCTATATATTTCTGGCCTAATAGTGAAAATGCGAATATTTATAATCAAAAATGGTTTTATTGTTTTTTAAAGTATTCTCCAGCATGATTTATATACTTTTGCATGCGCCCAAACCAGTTGTCGAAGCACTTTTTGCATTCCGATTGAGACACCTCTAAAACATTGTTTTTGAACACTTCATCAGCTTCTTCTGGCGACGAAAATCGTTGACCACGCATTTTTTTCTTGATGTGCGGAAACAAGAAGAAGTCATTAGGTGCCAAGTCAGGGCTGTACGGCGGATGACCCATTAATTCGAGGTTTTGGCCAGTCAAAAACGCTCTGGTTTAAGCCGATGTGTGAGAGCTCGCATTGTCTTGGTGAACAATGATTCGTCTTCTCCTGTTGGATTTCGAATTTCTTCGATGACTTCAGACAAACAAATGGTAGTATACCACTCAGACGTAACCGTCCTACGTTGCTCAAGCGCAACAGTCGTCACATGACCAGTTTTGCCGAAGAAACAGGCGACCATTTGTTTCAAAGTGCTTGTTCCACGAACAACTTTCGTTGTGATTAAATATGAATTATTCCTTCTATTCTTATTCATTGAATTTGCTGATAATGGATGTAGCGATCCAGAATTATGTTTTACTTATGTCTAATATTTCCTATTTTCGAATGAATTAAAATAATTCAAGCTTAAGTTCATTTTTATTATGCTTTTTAAAAATTTAAAAAAAAGAAAAATTATTTATAAATGTTTCATGTTTGTCTAAGAAAATAGGAAAAAGTAGACACCAGCAATCGCTTCATGCTTTTTTAGCATATTTTTTAGTTACTATTTTTCGTTTAAATTAAATTTAACATTTTAGTTATGCTAATAAAGTATTTTTATTATTCGGTTTATAATCCAGTATACAAAATTCTCGTAACGAGATGTTTGTATTTCAACTCTTCCGAAATGGCTCAGCATATTTTCATGAAATTTCATGTACATATTGAGCAAGTCTGAGAATGTGTCAACATTTATTTTTGACGCACTTTTTAATGCTCCCTCAGGTAGGCCAGACTGCTAGACCAATCTTCTTGAAACTTTTTCGTAACATAAGTAAAACACTAGTATTATTAATAGGGTATTTTTTCTATGCCTGCCTTAACGCCCACTTTTTTTAATTATGTTTTTGCATTCTTTAAAGTCCAGCCCATGCAGAAATAAACGCTTGAGAATTGGTCAACATCTTTTTTTTTATATTAGTAAATTTATTCATCATTTAAATTACGTAAAGACCTTAATGAAATTTTAAGTTAAGATACATCTGCGTACGCCAGAACACATACCATTTACGTTTGTTTTAATGCACTCGGAGAGGGTGGTACGACGTTTTCCAAATCAACAAATACTATAAAAATTAACAATTATGAATTTTATAAATGAAAAAATAATTTTAGTTATTTTAATAAAATATTTTTAAAAAGCAGAATAATAATATTATATAAATATTTTTGAGACACATCTAGACGCATTGTAAATACTTAATTATAAATAAATAAAATTTTTAATCATAATTAATCATAACAATTATAATATTAATGATAAATTAGTTATCGTTATATTTATTTGAACTATTTTCACAAATATATACTTTAACTAACTTTAATTATTTTAAAAATATTTTTATATTTTTAAAACAATATTATAAAACAATATTATATTTTATATTATATTTTTTATGATATTAATAATATATCCTCAAATAATAAAAATAAAAAACTAGGTGATGTTCACAATGTATACAACCTAAGGTAGATAGATGCGAAGAATGCGGCAATACCTTCTGCGGGTGTCTAGTTTTTCTTTTTTTCTTTGGTAAACGTCCGCAAACACTTGTAAATAATTTTTCTTTATAGTAAATGTTTATTAATTAAATTATAAAAAAAAAATTAGCCTAAGCCGAAAAAATAAATTTTAATTCATTTATAACATTCACCGTTTTAAGCCTGGGAAAAAAATTAAAAATAATTTTAAATATAAATGACTAAAAAATATTGCGTTGCCGCCTACTAAAGCAAATCATTACTAATTTGGATCAATTTATATTTATTTTTTATTCAGAAGTTTATTTCTTCTAGTCCCTAGTTTTTATAGCACCCGTGATGTCTGAAGGGTGGAACAAATTCAGCATTGGGCTCCCATTGTCTTGTTGAATTGTTTTCACCAGCTGGCTTCTTTACAAGAGATTTATTTTGGCCAATTATTGTTAATTAATAGGAGTGCAGCCCACCATAGTGTCAATGATGGCTTTAATGCTAAAGAAATATTGACTTTAGAGAGTGTAGCAATTTTTTTTTAATTAGTTGAAGACTATTTTTATATGTTCTGTTTTAAACAAAAATGCTTAAATTTCAAAATGAAATTATTTTTTTCTTGATTTAAGATATACTTCAATTACTTTTTTAAGGAATTGATTTCTAGAGTCGTTCCTCTTTTTTTTTTTTGATGCTGGAATGAAGCATTGTGATCTGTCCTTTTAGTACACTTTTTGTTAAATATTTTCTAATTTTTTCTAATTTGGTAAGTTTCTTAAATGATGCTGATTTTATTTTAAATAGTTTTATAATGAACACAATAATTCATTTAATCTTTTTTTCATACTGATAGCAATTTATTTATTTAAGCTTAAATAATAATAATAATAAATTGCAATAAAAAACTGATTTCAAGCTTAAGTGATTAAAATGTTAAGAAGTCTTACAACAACATTATAAAATTATATCATTTTTTCTAAAGTATTACAGCGATTTTAAATTTCCTTATTCAATTTATCTTTACAGAGACTTGAGCAAAAATAACATAACCAAATTGGAAGCAAACTCATTTTTTATGGCAACAAATTTAGAAGAATTGTAAGTATAAAAAAGGGAAGCTTTAACATACTTTGATTATACTGCAGTTGACTATTCTACTTTAATACTAACATTTGATTTCTTTTGCTTTAAATTTATTTAACCTTCACCATTAACATAAACATTATTTATTTGCTTCACACATCATTAACGTAATTGAATTGAGGAGAAAATCAGACAGCACACCAAAGAATAAATTGGAAAATGTTTGTGTTTGAATACTTCCTTGTTTCTGATTTACTATATCAGGCAATTAAATAACTTGTTGTTATTTTATTGACGCTATTAAAGGAAGAAAAATGTTATTGGGTAAACAAATAATAAATAATTATTTATATTAAAAAAACTTTTATTCTAGACGTTATCCTTTAAGAAATAAAATAGAAAATTAATAATACTTTTCAAAACTTAAAGGCAGCATAACAAAAATAAATTCCTGACTATTATTCTTAGATTTTTTTTAGTTTTGAAGAAAGTTGTGTGAGTTTTTGGGTTTTGTTTAATAATTAAAGAAAAATAATTTCAATGTATTTTACATGGGATTTTCTAACACAGCACTAACCATCGTATAATTGATTTTATAAGATGAATTGGCATCTAAGCGTGATGTGAAGAATTTACCAGTATTCGGTAGTAGGTGTAGTAGTGGTCTTTCAAAAAAGCGTCAATAAATTTTGAAGAAAGTAGTAGAACTATATGTCGTGAAGGAAGAATAAAGCGAAATATGTTTATTACTTACTTTGCTCAATTTTGTTTACCCAGTAGTTGAGGATGTTAAATTAGTCCCATGAAACTTAAAACTTTAAAAAAAACACACAAAAAATATGTATTGAACAAAAACGATCAATACATGACACAAAAATCCGAAAATATATTCCGACATCTGGCCCTTGTGAGTATTTTCGTCGTCTAGTGTTGACCCAATTTCTTGACTGTACGTCACAAATAATACAAAGAATGCTGGCTCGCAAGGCTTAAATTCTCGCTGATTTATGAGCATAAAACAGTACTAATCAACAGTACTAACACAGAAGTGTTAAATCGCTTAAACTTTGAGGCCAGTTTACAGATCCATTTCTCAAAATTAACTGAAAGTCTATAAACTACATTTTACTGGAATCAAATGCATCCATATTTTCACATATAAAATCAATGATCACTGTCTTACGACGGAGGCCAAAAATAGTTAAAGTCAATGTTAGAATTAAAAAGTTTTTTTTTTATTTTCTTTTTTAAAACGCTTTGGTAAGATGATATCCAAAATATTTGTCTTCTTAAAATGTTTACAAATGTTTAGTTTAAAAAGGTTTAAAATTAAGGTTTGTGTACAGCACAAAAAATTAATAAAAAAATAAATTCTGAATTCTATAAAATATCCTGAAATTTTTTTGCGATTGGTTTTTAGTGTCAACCTCGTTCCGGATTCCTAATATCTTTCAAATGGGGCTATAGCTAAAGCAAACCAAACTTTGCGATGTTAAGCGACATGTTAGAGATTTTGTAGAAAATCAATTTAAAAAATTATTATTAGAAAGGGAACAATAGAAAACAAGGCTTCCTCATTTAAAAGTTTATTAAGTATAAATAACATCGCATGAGAGATAGATTTGAAGGTAGCTAAAATACTGACTGGAAAGCGAATTATTTGGTAAACATCAACTGTGCCCAAAATTTTAGTCCATAGTATAAAAATTATTAAATATTCTAACACTCCCATTGAAATGTTATCAGAAGAAGCAATTGAATCAATTCATAAAATTATGCAAAATTTTAATCTTTTTTAATTTAGGCTGTATAGGAGGCACTTGGTAGATTTTCTCAAAATTTCGCACAAATACCTCTTTTTCAAAGAAAAGCATTCATAAAAATCAATTAAAATTTAGTTTTTCGGCTTTGGTTTATTTTTTAATTTAGGATCACTGGTTAAACCCCTGGTTGGGAAAAAATTTAAAAGAAAAACATTCAAGCCAAATTGCACCTCCCCTACTCTAGCTGTTTCTATTTTTTAAAACCTGTTGTATGAAACCGCAATACATTATGACGCCACCAGCGTAGGTGGCCATATTGTACGTGAAAGGACCAATAAGGCCAAAAATTAGCCTCATCACTAAAATTAGCCTCATGGAAAAATTAATAAATTGATTTGAAAAGAAAATCTAGGAAATTTGGCTTAAAAAATAGCCGCTACATAGTTCAAAAGCGAGTGCGGATGTGACACGAACCTCGCACAACTTTTCTTTAATTTTCTAAAGTTTTGTTTTATCACTACAGAGAAGAAGAAGAAGAGATAAATATAAGCTACTATTTAGATAAAGAACAATTAAGTGTATTTTTTTAAGTTGATAGCATGCCTGAGTAGTTTGATACTTTTCAGAAAGTAAATTAATATAAAAAAAGATTCCAAATAATAAATTTTCTTGTTAAAGTATTTGTATGTGCACGTTTCGTATTTTTAAAGATGGCTTACAATTTTTATTTTTTCATCAAATTATTCAACTACATATGAATGGTTTCCGATGTCAACCCTTGAGAAGAAAAATGAAAGAAAAAATAAAAATAGTTACTCAATGGTTACATTGTTTTTGCAATAAAATTTTTGAGTTTTTATAATACTTTTGCCTTATTGATTCAATAGAGTTTTCATTTAATTAAGTTGGCTTTTGGTATAAGATGCTGATGAGCAGTAGTGAAATGGCCATATGGATATCTTTTTCCCGGAGTAATACATTTCATTTTTAAGTTTAAAATAAGAAATCAAGCACGATTAAAATAAATTAATTTACTTTTTCATTTATTTTATTATTTATTTTATTTGCGAATAAGAGTAGAAAAATAATGCGACGGCATTATTTTTCTACGAATTTTTTGTTTCCTTTTATTGAAAAAAATGTAAAAAAATTTTTAAAATAACAATCATTTTCTTACTGATATCTATATCTCTTATAATTATTTTTCAATAACTTTTCACGTTTCTTTTCTCTTCTTTTTTCCTAATCATTCACCAAAAATATTAACACATACGAATTTTTGTACTAAAAACAATAAAACTCTGGCAACATGCTGCTGAAAGAGAAAAAATTGAAAATTGAGAGTTTAAGAAAAACGCATTGAAATTCAAATAGATTCTATTTTTGTGCGGATTCTTTGTTCGTTTTATATTGTCAAAACCTTATATAAAAAAAAACAACCGCAACTGTGAGGTTATATTTATACTCTAAGACATGCGTATACACGTAGTGATAGGCAATCTCTATATTTACTTAAGATAGGCAAAGCTACATATGCAGACATTCAATCTGTTCGCAGTTGACTGTGCTTGCTCCAAAAATTTTATTTTGTGATTGTGCGTTTCGTGTAACCTATAGCGTCTGATCTTAGGAATTTACTTCAACCAAATTTTTTCTTAACGCTACCAATAAGACCTTTTGAAGCCTATTTGTCTGACCCCCACATTAAACTTCCTCCATTAATAATTTTCATGCAAATACGTGACTTGTGAAATTAAAAAAGCTTAGTTAACTTTTTTAATTTAAAAATAATTACTTTGATGTTTTATTGCAACCATATTATGATTAAAAATGAAAAAACTTAGCTAACTACAGTTAGAAAAGATAATTTTTTATTTTTTATAATAATAATATGATTATTTTTAAACAGACTGTGCTTATTAAGACACAAAATCTTATGGATCATAATATATTTATTGATCATATAATGTTATACTGCATTATAGTTTAAGTGCTTTAAATGATTTCTTTATATGATTAGTGAATCTGTATTTGATATTATTTTTAATTACATTTAACTTTTGATATTTTTCTATTTCTTTGTAGAAACTTAGCTGATAATACCCTAGAATTTTTAGATCCTTTAGCATTTTATGGTTTAAGTAAATTGAAGCGTTTAAATCTACAAAACTGTGGCCTTAAAACATTGCCCGCTTATGCTTTTCAAGGTTTAACTAATTTGGTATCCATGTAAGTATTTTGAAATTATATATTTTTATTTAATACAAATAAATAATTTAAGAACATATTGCGAGGAAAATGTATAAAAACTAAAAACTGTGCAGCAGTAGTGGGAACGTAACAAATAATTCAAGATATCATTAAAAGCCGTATTACCATTTTATTAAAATAAATATTATTTATATCAAAAGAATTCTTCCTGGGGCGCTTCATCATGCAGTTGGTTACATATAAAATGTGTAACTTGAGGTTGCTTTTATTAGTTAAAGTCCTGTCTTGTAATTAACATAGAATATAAAAGATAACGAAATTATTTTTTAATTATAAATTATAATTCGTCACTTCAAAATTAAACAACCCACCAGACAACTCAATGCCAACAGAGCACTCACAACCGCAAAAAACTTTTGTTTTTTTGACCAAAAACTTTTGTTAAGTAAAATTTGCTTTGTGATCTTGTAAATGGTATAGGAAATATTTTTATTTCGAATAATTTCTCTTTCAATAACAATTGCAGGAAGATTCAAATTATTAAATATTATTTTTGGTAGGTGTCAGGCTGATTAGTTCTTTTAATACGTAAAAAAAATGTAATGAGCGTAACTTCTAACTCTCTTTCGTTTTACAGTTCTTGCAAAATATTTTACTTTCGGTGTGTATTTAAGCAATAAAATAATTTTTATTTCGTTATACGGTTTATACTAAAAATATTGCCGTAACTATAAGGTTTTTCTGAAATTGGCTAAAACCCCTTCAAGAAGCGGAAAATTATTTCATGTGGTAAAAATTCCATTTAAAAAAAATTTGAGGTGGAATACATTTTTTGTGGTTGTGACTTAGCGATCTTTAGACAGGCCTTTCTCAGTCAATGACTGCAAATATTTAAAAATCAATAATATGACACTTTTTCAAAAATTTTATCACTATACAATAGCGATTGTCTTTTTTTATAAAATAGAAAACAGTATTCTATTCTATAAACTCACGAGAATATCCGCTGTGCAATGAAATAATTTTAAATAAAATTTAAATTGAAAAAAAGTGCTATTTTGCTTCTTCGTCTGACATTTTTTCATAATCAGAATGACATAAGAGACTGTTGTGCACCAGATAAAAAACAGAGTTTTAATTTTTATTTTTGAAGGCTGTTTCTATGAGGCTTTTGGTATTGATGGTTTTTAATATTTTTAAAAAACTAGATAATTTAAATAAGAAATATTAAAATAACAACTCTTCGATATTTGATGTTTGAGTTAGTAAAAATTATAAAAATTATAAAACTTATTTATATTTTTATTTTTTATCTACTTGAGTTTGGACTCCAGGCATTTTGTAGTCGTATTGTTCGGTAAAGTGTGGTAGTAGTAAATATAGCAATTACTTCTCAATGCCGTAGCCTTTTATATGTTTCCTGATCTCCCTCTTAAAATCAATAAAAAGGAAATATATTAAATGATAAAACAATTTTATCTGCTTTATATAATAAAAACAGAGCTGCTGCACGTTTTTAGTTATTATTTTTATTTTTTTTTTTTTTTTTTTGCAAAAGAAATTGGCTTTAAATATTTAAATTGCTGTAAATAATTTTTATACCTAGGCATATCTTAAGCTTTCTTTTTTAAATAATTTTCAAAAGTTTATAATTTAAAATTATTTTTGTTTATAAATTTATACTTTAAAAAAATGTATGTGATTAATTTTTCATTATAAAAGTGCAGCTTATTTAAGTTAATGGCAGCATAAAATAAACACATAATTGTAATATATTTACACGTTTGAAAATTCTCAAATATATGCTGCACTTTTAATAAATTTGTATTGTATCTATATATTTTTGCTAATTATTTTTTTTTATTTGTTTTATTACAATTTTTTATAATTCTTATTTTATTTTTTGATGAACATAATGTGCTAATTATGGCTTTTTCTTTATATGTGCACATATTTTTAAACCCTTTACAATTATAACGATTAACATCATGTTGAATAAATGAATGATTGAATTTACATGTCTCCTTAAAATATGCAATAACATTTAACTTGTGCATTTTTAAATGTTTGTTTGTGTGATCATATTAATTAAATCAAAATGACTGGCCGACTTAACTAATGAATGCACCCGCCACCAAAAACAAAAAACAAAATTTAAACAAAACATAGGCAATTAAATGGCAATGCCTTAGCCAGCATGGACAGCAACAGCCTGCAACATTTGCCCAAATTACGCACCCTGCGACTGGAAAGTAATTTATTCTATCGAATACCAACCGATGCTTTGGCTGGATTAAAAACACTTGAAGCACTGTGAGCCTTACCTTTTTATTTCTGTTTATTCTACTTCATTTGTTTTTTTTATTTAACATTTTTGCCTACAGTAGTCGCACAAGAAGTTTTAAATTTAGAAAAAAAAAAAAAAATAAATACACCAGAACCAATCTAATTTTTGGTTTCTGATTTTTAAATATTTTTTTTAATCTTTAGAATTAATTTAACTAAAAAAATATGCATGCTGTTAATTAAATAATCTCTCTTGAATGCTATTTATAACAAATATTAAATAACTAATATTTTTTGCTAAAAGTATTTTTATACACAGTTTAAATACCTAAAATGCATGAAATTTTTATAAGTTGTTCGTTAGCTTTTATTCTTTGAATTAGTAAACTTTTATATAATAAAACAGTAACGGGGTTATTTTTTCACATAAAATATATTTTGAAACTTTTAGTGTTGCTGTAACAGTAATCAAAATGGAATAGAAAATACCTATTTTTTAAATTTCTGGTTGTCTATCTATCCGTCTGATTGTTTGTGTTTGCATCACGTAAAAACTGCTGGATGGAATTGAATGAAATTTTGTGTGAAGGTGCCTAAGAAACTTGGTTCAAATATAGAATACTTTTTGTTCTGTAAAAATTAGTTAATTCGTAGAGAAAATGGAGATACAAATTTGAAGTCAGTACGAGTATAGTGGTATTAAAAGCACATTTTATTTTTATACATCAAAAGTTTTTAACAGTGTTTACAGAACTCTACAACAAATGTTTTAAAACACATTTTTATAAATTTGTTTTTTAAGAAAATTATATATGACTCGTGGAATAAGTCGTGAGCACTGCTAGTGATTAATAAATGGGAAAATATTTGCTTTAAGTTTGCACTTTAGTCAGCGCAGCTCTAGGATTGGTTCTACACTTGAGTAATAATTATCTTCAATATCAATTGTTCATTTACATGCCGGGAGCCATTTGGGTTGTGATTAATTTAGAGCAATAAATCTTATTTTTTTTATTCAACTCTAGTCTAGTTTTTGCTAAAAATACTTCAAATGTAGTAAAAATAAAGAGTGAAATAAATTTACGATATGTGTAAAAATAATCCTTTAAATAAAGGACTTTTAAGCAAGCAGCCACAGGACGGGCAGATGGTCATTGCATGTGCAAAAAAATAATTGTAATAAACAACTTCTATTAATTTCAAGTATCTGCTTACAATAGTTCAAAAATTAAGGTCCTATACCAAAATTTCCTTATCTATGGGGACACCCTTTATATTCTTATTTTATATATTCAAACTCATTTTTATAAGGGTTGTAATTATCAATTAGTCGAAAAAAAGTTTAAAGAAATAGAAACGTCTGAGCTTAATGATGTTACCTATGGGGGCACCCTTTAATCTTTAAGTTTATTTTTTTTAATCACTTTAACTCCAAAGTTTATGTGGATGTCCGTAACAGTTCAATAAATATTTGAAAATAATTAGTGTTGCATAAGGGCAGCCTTAATTTTTTAAAAGTATGAAATATTTTTAAAATGCAATAAATTTGTGGGCATCACCTATCCCACAAAAATAACAATATCGGCGCACGTATTGCTGGGATCTGTGAGCGCAAATATAAAAAGAAAATATAAGAATTAGTAACCTTGTTTCTTGCGGTCAGTTGTTGACTTAACAGAGAAAATTAAAGTAGGTTCATAAGAAAAAGAATGGTAAAAGGAAATATTTTCCTCATTTAAAAAGTCAATAGGTGCACCTTCTTATTATGCGAACTTCTTAGAAACAAATAGTGAAATATTTGGTATTATACTGTTTTCATACCCTTCGGTGAAGACCGTCGTCACTGGCTGTTTATTTGGTGCGTCTGGCGAACCACTTTTGATTAGCACTGAAGAGATAGTGTTAGGCATTTGTTGTGCAAATAGTGGTGGGTTCAGGTAATTTTGTCTGCAAGGATAGTGACTATTGAAATGGTACTTTGCAGGTAGATTGCTTGACATCTGTCATGTTTATTGAACGTATGTATTAAGTTTTAATATTTCCGTCTTTTATTGTTGAATAGTGTGACCATCTGTAAGTGTTTTTCGTTTGTAAAAGAGTGTTAATAATTTAAGTGGTATAAAAATTATGTCAAAGGTTGTATTTATCTGTTCGTTAATAATATCTTCGTAAAAAGTTTGTGTTTTGTATATTTCAATATTTTCAAGAATGTCTAGAAATACTTTTTGCCCAATTGCCATTTAAAAAGTTAAATTTCTTGTTTAAAATTGACCATAAATTTAAAAAATATTGTTCTATGTTTATTGTACTTATAGCATATTTAACTTTATATTGTAAATACATTTAGTATAAATAATATTTTTTGGTTTTTCATTCACTATATAAATGTTTCATTAATTTCTATTCTTTTATTTGTTTCATATTTATAAAATTCAATAACCTGTTTTATTAATAAATTTTAGATAAAAGTAGATACGTAATTTGTCCTTCATGTAGAAAAAAATACATTTTTCTTAAACAGTCTCATTTAAAAAATGAAAATTAAAAATTACTTATAAAATAATAAAATTTTTTATTATCTTCAAAATAAAAATCATAAAGGAATCTTGGCAGCAATTTATTGACAATAATAAATGATGACGATTTTTCAAGGATGCCAAATTTGATTGTACTGTAAGTATAAAATGCTAAACTAAACTCAAAAAGCAATTAAAATTTATAACAAATTGTTTGGCTTTACGAGTATTTAATGTTACATTTCCAAAACTAAAACTTTAACTAAAATTCAAGGAAAATAATCAAGAAATTGTAAAAAATAGAGCATGCAATTTTAATGTCAGTATTTATTTTTTTATTTTCTATTTATATTATTTATTTTAAAAATATAAAAAAACTGAATTTCAGAATTTATACTTTACATTTTTAACTTTACTCGTTGAAGTTTTATACTTTAAGTATGCTCTAATTTTTAAACTTTCCTGTTTAGTGAAGCGTTATGAATTTATTGATTTTTTGTTTAAAAGTCTTCTTTGTTTGGTCAAAAAAAAAAACAACTGTTATAATAACAAATTTTTGTAATAACAATTTTTTTAACATCATTTATTTTTTTATTACTTTCAAATCATCTGTAATTTTCTATTGTATTTGCAGTCTTTTAAAACGTAATCAAATTATGAAGATCTCGTCTGGCGCCTTTACAAATTTAACTGCTTTAAAAATTCTGTAAGTATACTTCAGTTTTCAAATATTTCTTACATAAAATTTAGTTGTAATTTATTTTTACTTATTTCAATTTATTCAGTTCTTTTAATAAAAGTCAAATGTCTGATAAATTTTAATTGTAGGAATACTGCTGGAATTCTTTCAATTTCAATTAGATGATTTCGGATTTTTGTATCTTTTGTTGCGTCAATTTTTATGTACATTTTGAGAATTAAGATTATGTTTTGTATCTTAGAATAGGATAAAATTGAAGAGATATAATTAGTATAGAGAAGAATAGAATATATTAAACTAGAATAAAATAGAGTAGAGCAGAGTAGAGTAGGATGGGTTCTATTTGATTATATTACATAACTCTGGGTTAGATAAGAATAACATTAGAGGTGAGTTAAATAAACAAATAAGAACGCTATATTCGTCTATGCCGAGTCTTATATACCCTTCACCATGTATGTAAATCTAGTTTAATCAAGTAGCGTCTTTCCAACAAACAAATATTGCAATGAAAGGGAAAACAATTTTTAGGATTTTCTGAAAGATCTTTTCAAAGGCTTTTAAAGGATACCCATATTGACCATATTGACAATCGAACTTTTTTAATAAAATTTCAGAAGCCCATAACTCGTTAAATGTTGGCGAGCGCTGATTTTTTCACTTGATGTTTTTTTCTTATTTTTTAATTCTCTACCGCTCCATTTTTTTTTTGTTTTTTTGATTGGAGTAACTTCGTTATCCCAAATGATATGAAAGTATTAGGAGAGGCGTGGTATTAGAACCACTGCCTCGTGTGACATGGACCTATTTGGACATTATGTCTGATCGACTGGCGTATTTAAATTTCCTTTAGCTCATCTAGTATCTTGCAAAGTTGATTTCAACACCAACACGGACGCACATAACCTGACTTCGCTATGCATAAGGACTCAGAATATATATATATATATATATATATATATATATATATATATATATATATATATATATATATATATATATATATATACTTTATGGGGTCATAATGGAAATTTTAGAAATTATAAACGGTATGACAAACTTAGATACAACCACTTTTTGTAGTGAAAAACAGAACAGATTAAAGTGGAGTGGAGGCAAAAATTTAAAGCAGAGTAGCAGAAAATAGAAAAGAGTATAGTAGATTTAAAAAAATTAACTGAGAGCAGAGAGAGTAGAGTAAAACAAGGCTTAGAACAAGGCTTAAAGCAAAAAGAAAAAACAACGCATTGTGCACTCGTATCAAAATTTATTGCTTTTAAAATTAATGAAAGCTTTTCTTGACTTGCATCGAGCTTTCTCAGGGTCGCACTCTACGAGTTGTTATAAACGGGATTTCATCAAACGAGTTCATGATAAATTTTGGGGTACCACAATGTTCCTTTTATTCTTCTAAGTAATTGCTTATTTTTCTTGACGACCTTCTACGTCAAACATCCAACCCTATATATTCTTTCACAGATGACAGTAGCATATGCCGTTTATTTCGCAATATACCAAGCGTTGTGGAAATCGGGGCTATGCAAAAGCACATGAACGATACTCTTAGCTGTAAACTTTTGGCAAATTTTTGGTCTCCAAATGAGATGTGGCGAACAGGGTTTAATTGAACGCTCGTAAGATCCAGTCATGTGCGCTTTTGTAGAGGCGCGCGGCTAAATTTATTAGCTAATCTGTAATTATGGGTAATATAGATTTTAAGGAATCAGAAGCTTTCGATGAAAACTCACGAAGGAAACATTTAATTGTTTTGGTTTTCTGAACCTTGTAAGAGATCCTTCACTCCATCTGATCTTTTTATCAAACTAAAAATGGAATAGAATTCTCATGCGGGGACCGATGCATCAAAGGCTATTTTGGAGTTGTTCCACCGCGTGCAGATGAGAACGAACAAGCTCATCAGTGATAGTTAGGTATCCAGCTGTACTGACTCCCTGCAGTTTCGACGTAATATTGGATGTGTTTCGCTGATTTACTACCACGGAATGTGCTTGGATGAAATAAGAGAATTTTTTACTAAAAACCGTAATTTCGTAGGCGCAACAAACTCTTTATCAAGAACATCTCTTTGACGTCGATTGGCCAGAGAATCGTACTACACGTTACAGAGAAAAATGTTCACAAGCACTCTTCTTTCTCTCTTTCTCCCTCTCCCCCTTCCCATTTCCTATTTCTTGCACAATGCGTAGCATAATTAGGACTCATCTTCTGATTGCTGGTCTAAACATGAAAATAGAAAATATTATTTTCAGAAATGTTGGTAAGAACCTACAATAAAAAATTTTTAAAGTAGAGCAAAATTATTATTAAAAAAATATATATATATATAAATTTAATTTCATTCGTTGTTACACTGACTGTTAGATAGCAATAAAATTTCAAATTGATAGATGTGAAGAATGCTTGAAACGGATGTAGTGATTCAAAAAGTGCGGCACTGCATTCTATTTGTGTCTAAATTTTTCAGTTTTCTTTAATAATTGGATCAACAAATAAAATTAAAAAAAAAAAAAAATAAAAATTATTTAGTATAGCAATTAATAATTAAATTATTTTTTTAATTTTTTCGCAGCCAAGGGTTGAACCGTGGATTTTCATAATTCAATTAAAATTTTACTTTTTCGGCTTTGGTTCATTTAATTTTTACAAAGAAAAATAATAATAATAATTAAAAAAATTTTGTTTCCTATTTTCTGAAAATGCCACCCAACGGTGTTGCGAAATATTAAAAAAATAAAACAATATTTTTATTTAAAAAAAAACTGACCTATTTCTGGAGAAAATAAAAAATAAAATTAATTTATTTAGAAATCAAAATATACGTGAACCTTACTAATTCGGTTACAGAAGTATTCTAGGAACTATGCACAGAAGAGCAGAGTTGAATGGTGTGGTGTGAAGGCGAACAAATTAGGGAAAGATGTGTACTCTCGAGAGCTCTTGCCGAAATTTTCTGTTTTGAGAAAAATATTTCAAAAGAAAATGCCAGATATGGGCGCGAATTATAGTTTTGCCTGCTTAATGTGTTCTTGGAAAATAAAAAAAGAATTAGCAGTGTCTAAATGATTTCATATTTTTAGTTTAGAAACTGACTGACTGTTGGCTAGAATGTTTTCAAGGAGTAATGTATTTAATCCGATTTAGCAAATTTAACTTAAGTAAAGTTCACAATTTCTAAGGTTACTTAAGAATTTTTATACTAAGAAGACTTTCACCAAGAAAAATTACTCCATATTACATATCAACCAAAAACAAATACTCGTATTTATGAAATTTAAAATAAACTTTACAAAAACTTTCTTCTTAGTTATACATATCTACAGAAAAAAACTGGAAATTTTTGTTGATATAAATCTCAGACCAAAAAAAAAAAATTCTAAATACATATTTATATTTGCATAATAGTGCATGCAAGAGCATGCATAATAGATAAATCGTTAAAGTCAGTCAAAGGTTGTAAACAAAGAAAATAAAAACCAAAAATGTGCAAAATAAATTTATGGCTTTAAAATTATAAACTTTATACATTTATTTTACTTACTTTTATTTATTTGTTTGCAACAAAAACCACATTCATTGTTGATAAAGTTGTTAACATTTTCAGACATATGAAATTATTTGAGAGTTTTTAAAAGTTTTTATAAAAAAAAACTATTTTCAAGTTAAAAGAAGTGAAGGTGCAACGAAAAGTTGCTGTAAATTTTAAGGAAGTTGTTAAGGAAAATTAACTTTAAAGAAAATTTATGTTGTTCTATTAAAATGTTTAGAGCAAAATATATTGCCTTTGTGATGGGCAATATTTCACTTGTTAATGGTCAGTGATTTTGATTTCATATACTCTAATTGACTGGATAAATGTTTGTAAGGGCCTTAAAGCAGTTGGGTAAAATATTTCTTGCAGATTTACTTTATAGTTTAGTTTTTAATAAAAATTTAAAACTGGTGTCTTACTCTTACTGCAAGTTAAATTATTATCTGTTCTTTTAAGAGTTAAACACTTTAAATGAAAACTAAATATTTCAATATTCTAAAACGAATTATTGTATATTGTGTTGAAGTTATTCTTGCAATATTTCACATGCAAACATATGTTTATTGTCTTTGCTACATATTCCTTAAACACGTTTTCTTTTCTAAGACAATAAAAAAAATGAAAAATAGTAAAAGAAATATTAACAAACAATTGCCAACAGCTGACACGCAAAACTTATTGCATTTTTTTGCAGTGAGTAAAAAACAGAAACAACAAATATTACAACACATAGACAAAAAAGAAGGCAACAGAAAACGACAGCAACAATTGAAATAAAATAGAAAATTTAATAAAATCAAGAGAAAATAGTTTAAAACCTTTATGTACAAATTTTATTTAGCGAGTTGGAATATGAAATTACAGTTTGGCCTGCAAAAATATTTCGATTGTTTTCCCTGGCATTCAGTGGTTAGCAGTCTACCCATCATTTCAAACTTCTTAGTATAATAAAATTGCCTCCAGTTAAAAAAATTGAGACAAAGCAAGTAAGAGTGCTATGTTCGGCTATGCCAAATCCACCGTTTATCTAAATCTAGTTTAGTGAAGTAACTCCCATCAAACAAAAAAATGTTACAAAAAAAAAAAAATACATAAAACTGCCATGGGTTCTTAATAGGTTAAGCATTTTTCAAAAATTTTAGTATTTCCGTAAAGACCTCTTCAAAAGCTTTAAAATGATACCCATATTGATATTTTAGAAATTTTGAAATTTTCACAGGCCCGTTACTAGGAAATTATGGGCGAGTTTTAATTTTTTTTACTCGATGCTTTTTTCTCTTATTTTTTATTCTTAATTGCCCTTTATATATCTTCTTTTGATTGGAGCTACTTGATTGTTCCCCCAAATGATATAGAAAAATAAGAGGTAGGCGTGGTATTTTGCCCGCTGCGTCGAAGGTCATGGACCGATCTTGCTGATTTGCAATAGCGCCTCTTTCGACACTATGTCTGATCGATTAGCGTTCTTAAATTTTTCTATCTGATCTAATACCTCGGAAAACTTGATTGCAACGCTAACATGGACGGTCAGACGGACATTGCTCCATCAACTTCGCTGTGCATAAGAAGTCAGAATATATATACCTTATGGGGTCGGAAATGTTTATTGTAGAAATTTCAAACGGAATTAAAAAATTAGTTTTAATCTTTTTCTACTTCTGTGGTAAAGGGTATAATTAAGAATCTGTTGCACAGTTCCAGGAATGTTCTATTGTACTGTGATATTGCTGCCTTTAAAGTTCGGCACAAGTGTTTTTCAAGTTTTAGCCTTTCTTGATCTGGTAAAATTTAAGCATGATTTGATTTAAAAATGGTGTTAAAAATACGTTTAAATCAAAAATTGCCATAGACCATTTACTCCCAAAAAAAATTCTTTGGCCTAAATTATAAAATTCGCTTAAAACTTTTTTATTTTAAATTTTTTCCCAAGATTTAATTCATTTTTTTTTTCATTTATTTCCAGAGAATTAGATGATAATTTGATTAGTTCTTTACCAGAAGGTCTCAATAAACTATATCATTTACAAGAGTTGTAAGTATATATTATTCAATATTATAACTTTTTTTAATTAAATTAACAAACAGTTTATTTTTAATTTGATAAAAGTAAAATAAAAAGACAGAAATAAAAACTTTTTGGGTTTTTAAAAACCGAAATTTTATTTAGCGAAAAAAAATTTATTTGTGTGAAATATATTATTTGACTGCGTGTCCTTGTGACACATACACATATATGTATGTAATATTTAACATTATTTAACAGCTATTACAACAACAACTATAATAACAGCTAAAATAAATAATAAAATATCAAAAAGTTAGCAGCATGTTGTCACCACAATATCAAGTATGTAAAGGGGGAATTGCTCACTTTCTCTCTCTCTCTCTCTTTTTCTCTCTCTGTCAAATAATCTATGCTCAAGTTTAAACGTTATCTGTTGGTATTTTGTTCAAATTTCCGCCATATTATACTACAAGACTTTATTGCATTTTTGTGGGTTTGTGGGTGTGTGAGTTTGTATTTATGTCTATTTGTGGTAATGCAGTTGTAGGAAAAACAACTTAAATGTGTTTTTCTATAAATGAGTGTTTAACATAAATACACATATACCCACATGGATTTGTGTTTACAAGTTTACCAAGTTTGTCGTATTTCGTATGTTGTCTAAACAGGTCAAACATTATTGTAATTGATGTTGTTATTGTTGTCTATCAGTATCACCATCATATTGAAACCCCTAACAACTATTTAAAAGATAAATACTTGCACAATATTATTATTAAGTTAGAAAGTCAAAAACAAATTTAAGTGTTAAGGGATATTGTGTGACACAGATTGTTTAAGGAAATTTCAATAATGTGACAAATAAATCGTAAAACTGTAGCACAATTTCAATAATAAAGTTGTTTGAAATCCAGACAGAAGTTTATTTCAATGTAGCTCCTATTTTAACGTTTTATGACTCAAATAGCAAGCGATTTTTCGTAGTTGAAAAATTAGTCATGTGACTAAAATTCTGCTTAAATAAAATTTATTAAAATTATGAAAGTATTTCTGTTTTAAGTTCAAAATGAAATTAAGCTCAATTATTTTATATTGATGTTGATCAACGTGTTCATTTAAATTCTTTCCGAGAAAGTAACACAGAGCAAAATTATTTATTTCCAAAAATCGTTCCATATTATTGCCAAGAAAGTCAAAGGATTTACTTAAGCAAGATGGGGACCTCAGCCGTGAATCATCTCCTGGCTCTATAAGGCAGTAATCGAGTCAAATATTCTCTATGGTGCTGTTTTTTGGTGGCCCGCTCTCAAGAAAGCGGTTAACCAAAAACCTCTTGATAAAGTCAGGATAACAGCCGCCATTTTGATTACTGGGGCTCTCCGAACTAACTCGACATAGGCTATGTATGCCCTTCTCCACTGGTTACCCACCAAACTCCCTGTGTTGCGACAGGCCAAATGCTGTGCAACCAGACTTAATTTCCTCTCATGCTGGCTTAGGCAGGACATGGGTCACTCCAAGATTATCGTTCGGTATGTGCCAATACCATCAATGGTGGACTACATATCTTCTACACCTGCTCTGGAGCACGGGCTTCAGATCCATATCCAAGTAGGGAGGAATGGGTCTGTAACGAAGCGGTTGTGAGCAATACGGTTGACATCTACACTGAAGGCTCGAAACTGGACGACAGGGTCGGTTGCGGAATCTTCTCTAATAACCTTGGACTGAGACTCTCCTTTAGACCCCCTGACTACTGTAGCGTCTTTCAAGCCGAGGTAATGGCCATTCTGAAAACATCCGAAATAGTTCTTAGGGACAAATTTTTGGCCTTGCCATTCGGATATTTTCGGACAGTCAGGCGGCAACCAGGGCGCTTGCTGGTGCATACTGTACATCTAAGCTAGTCCTGGTTTGGGTCCCTGGTCACAGGAATATCCTGGGAAACTGTGAGGCCGTTGATTTCGCCAAACGAGGCACATTGATTCCTAGCGTCTCCTCGCTATCCGACGTTGAAATTCCTCTGACAACGATTAAAATGGTCATTAAGAATCACTACCTCAATTTGGCTCGCAAATTATGGGTGAAGGAAAGTTCCCGTTGTTTTTCCAGACAACTGTGGACTACACTGAACATCTAGCAGACCAGGCAGCTGCTCGGACTGACAGGAAATCCATAAGTATCACGGTCTCGGTACTTACTGGTCACTGTCTAATCGGCAGGCATGCTGAAAAACTGCCCTCTAATGGTTTCTGTCGCAGCTGTGGCTCGGAGGATTAGGAAGAGACCGTACTGCAACTCCTGTGCCTGTGAAGATTTAGAATTCTTCATGGTTCTCAATTGGGTAAGGTGAGTCGCGCCGTCTGCCTTGTGGTATCACAACGGGCCATTCAATTGTGCTCAAGTGAGCTTCGTCGTAAGAGGCTGTCACTGATAGACTCACAATTAAGTCTTTGTACCTCTTAATAGATTTAATTTGTTTTTACGTTTTAATTTTATAAAAATTTTAATTATTAAAACTTTTTATTTGATTTATTTATGAATTAAATAAATTATAAACTAAATATATTAATCAATTAAATTACAAATTAAATTTTAATTAATTATATAATTATTAAACTTTTTATATATTTAATTAAATTTAAGTTCCAAAGAAATTGTTTGTATTTCTCAAATGTATAATTTGTTTAGAGGATGTAATTTTACAACATTTTTAATTGATTTTAAATATATTAAATTATATTATAAATAAACTAAATTCGAAATTAAATTATAATTAATTGCGTAAATTAACCAATTTAAAATTTATTTTAATTTCAAATTCAAGAAAAATCCTTTGTACCTTTTTTTTAATTGATTAAATGATTTATTTAATTAAATTATAAATATACTAATAATATAACTCCAATATAACTCCAATGTAGTGCAGCCAATTGAAATTTTAATTAGTTTTCAAATTCACAAAAACACCTTTTCACCTCTTTAACATATAATTTGCTGTCAGATATGAATTTTAAAAATTTTTAATTGATTCTTTCTTTTAGTTTTTAATTAAATATTTTATTAATTCGATAAATTATTTTATTTTAAAAATTCTTATTTATTTTTAAATTACATATGTAATTGAGGCAAATAAAAATTTAATAATATTTTATTACAATAACAAAAAAAACCTTTAATAGATACAAAAATTTTATTTGTATATTAAGTTTTGCTTCTGAAATTTTTTCATCACTACGCAATGGTGATGGACTCGTTTCCACGGACGTTTGAATTAAGAAATTTCGACAATTAAAAAAAGAGACAGATAAAAAGACGCAAAGAGGTGTTTAGAACTTAAAAAATTAACATAAGCCAAAAATAAATTTTAATTCACTTAATTATTTTGTTAAAATGAAGTTAATAGTAATAGCAAAATAAAATTAAAAGCAAAAATTAAAAAAAAATAATAGTTTTTTTTTATAGAACTTTAATATTACCTTTTTTTTCTATCACAAAATATTATGTACACATTCATGTTAAGCGATTTTTTATCATAACCAAAAATCATATTTCAATTATGATATGTTTCAATTACATACAACTTATCACGTTCTATTTCCCAATGAAGTTTTCTCAATCAACCTACTGATTTAGTTCTTATTCTAAAAAAATAATAATTGTTCAATAAATATCTGTGAATTCTTTTTCAATTTCCTCTAGATAATGCAGCAAAATAAGTATAGTTTTATATGTTTTTACGCACTCAATTACCCACCCCTACATCTATTTAAACAAAATCTGCAGAAAACAAATATTTCTAAGCAAAAAAAAAAAAAAACTTTCTCCCCATTTTTCTTTTTGTTAGTTGTGCAGTTAAATTTTCTCATTTATTTTTATTTTATTATTTGAGCAAAATAAATGTGAAATTATAATAAACATCGCTTAACATGCTCATAATTATCCTGTTTACATTCGTAAAAATGTGCTTCATTTAGCGCATTTCCTTTGTGTCTGAAATGAAAAACAAACTTATAAAATGAATGGCAATAATAAACAAAGATGAATATGGAGCAAATAGACACATACATTTGTATTGGAAACTGTATTCTACATTTGATTCTGCTTTAATATTTCTTTAACAAAGAATTTGATAGTGGAAAATAATTTATGCTTGAGTTATTTGCTCTGTTCCCTACATTGATTTATTTGTTTTGTTCTCTAAAATGCATGACATCCAAAAATATTTTTTTTTATTTTAATAAAGAAAAGTCATTATTTTATAGAGCAGTAAGTTTAATTATGGCAGCGTTTTCTACTTAAAATTTAGCTTTTTTCGTTCCATTTCGTTTAATTCTTTTTCATCAAATTTTGCAAATTTTTTCACTAAAGGAGTGAAATATACTTCACAAAAATGTGTTTGTTCTGTAATAAAAAATGAGCAAATTTTTGATTACAAATTGAACAGTTTTTCATCATAAAATAATAATATTTTTCATCAAAAATCTGTAATTTTTAATATCTCCCACTTTTTTTAATCACAAAACATGATTTGATTTAGCAAAAGACACTCTTTACGAAAAAACAATATCAGCCTTTTTTTCTTAAAATGTCATATTTATCACCCAACCTTTTTCTTCTACAAAATAACCAAAAATAAAAGTTTAATTTTTCATTGAAAAAATTAATATTCTTTTTAATGTCAGTCCTTCAAAACAAATCACATTTTAAATTCTTACAACAAAAATAACTTTATTCACTACAACGAAAAATCGCACTAATTTTTTTTCTCCACAACTCACTTTAATGCAAAACTACAATTTTCCAAAAATTTCACCGAAAATCAATTTTTTTCAAAACAAATAATTTTTTCCTAAGCTACTACCTTTTAATTAAAAATTGGGCTTTATTTTATCAATATTATTTTTCTGAAAAACCATTCTTTCCACAAAAATGATTCACCTTTTTTTTTTTTTTGAACTTTTAACACAGTGATAGTTAAATAATAAATTTCTAGCTCCTTGCAGTTGCTTATTTTAGTTTAACAATCTCATGCACTACAACATCCTACGACACTGCAATACATTTTATATTCAATTTGCAGCTGTGTCAGTGCACAGCTATTGTACTCCTTCATTGATTTAAGGACGTTCACATAAACATTTTTTTTGTTTGTTTTTTTGTTGTGTTCTTAGAAATAAAATATACCAATTTGACTACTGTGGAATTGAGAGCAGTAAAAGAACAACAAAAAAAAAACATGTTTTTAAATTGTTTTTTATGAAATTCAAGACAAGTCATTTCTTTATATGTTTTTTTTTTTCACTTGAAAGATTCAATAGAATCAAAAGTGGCCCATTGAGAGTACAAATAGTTAAGTGATACATGTTATAGAATTATTTAAAGGGAATTTATTTATTTATTTATTTTTTTTTTTTTTTTTTTTTGTTAAACATCATGAAATAAATTTACTAAAAAATCAACTGCATGCTATAGAATTTTTTTTAGTTTTAAAATAAAGAAACGACACCAGTTAAATAATTAAAGTTTTAAGTTCCTAAAAAATGTTGTTTAATATATTGTATATTTGATTTTTAACAATAAGGAAAGATGACTACAAAAGGTTAAAAAACAAACAAATAAATAGATGCAAACATTTTAAAATAATTCAAAATATGGCAACACTGGCATGTTATTTTGTCTATACACATAATAAAATAGTAAAGGGGTCATTTCTGTACATGAAATTTTTTTTTTGAAAATTTTGGTGTTGGTGTAGTAACAAAAATGGATTACAAAACACCTATTTTTGGAGTTTTTGCTCTATCCATCTGTCTGTTTGTGTTCGCATCACGTAAAAGCTGTTAAATGGATTTTTATAAAATTTTGTGTGGAGGTTCTTTAGAACCCTGGTTCAAATATAAAATACTTTTTGTTTCGTTAAAATGAGTTATTTCATAGAGAAAATAGAGATACAAATGTAAAGTTATACAATTGTATCGGTATAATCGTACTAAAACAGTTGTCAACATATTGAATTTTTAACATTGTAGAAAAAAACACTTTTTTTTAATTTCATTTATAAGAAAATTATAAATGAGGGCAGACAAAGTCGTGGGCACTACTAACATTCAATTAGTTTAATATATTGTCGTTTACAGGTTGACAACTCCTAACTCGCAAAAAAATCAAATTGGGTATTATTAATTTTAATTTCTTTTAATGAAAAATAATTTTAATGGCTTTGTTTTCTTAACATCATCTAACAATAATTAACTTCTACTAATTTTGTTTTTGTTTTATTTACTTCTAACACGGCTTAGCAACGGAGTAAAAATGTTTTTTATTTCTTCTTTTAAAAAGTAAAAAAAAATGTTAAGAGCTGTCAACCTGTGTCCGAAAATGTTTTATGCTGTTTCTGTATTACAGGCAATCAACTTGTCAGAAAAATTTGAATGAAAGCACTCAGTTTTTTGAGTTATTTCCATATAAATTTTTCAGAGGAGTTGATCGCCTGTAATACAGAAACAGCACATGTATATTTTTCATACAAGTTTTTTTTAGACGAATTAGTAGAATATAGAAACAGCATATCATTCTTGTCAGGCATGTAATAATCGTTTGAATCGAAGTTTTAGAAAATACTTAAAATAATAAGAAAGAAATCTTATCAAATTGCCTCCGATTTATTAATCTAATGACGAGACTTGTAACTAAACTCTAACTCATTCAGTAGCTGTAGCAAAGGTATATTCCCTCTATTTATTGTGTTCTCATACATTCGAAAATGATACCCAAAAACAAGACAAGGGAAAGTCAGTACTTTGGGTGTAAGAAAGAAAGCTGAGTTTTTGCTTGGATTAGAAGCTACAACTTTTCTCAATTAATCGATTTATTATTTAAAATTAATTGCAATTACTTGTTTTCTGATTGAATTTATCAAATAATCACAAGTGGTTACCAAATTGTCGCTTTTGCAACAGCCAACTATTAATTAATAAAGTGCAATTTGGACATAAACACGAAGGGCTCTGTAGAATTTATAGACAGTTGATTGAAATTTGCACAAAACCTTTACTACTATATCCTCTATAACAAGTACCAAACTTGAAATAAGAAATTAAAGGGTGTCCTTATAACTGATGTAATTTAATCTATATGGCCCTATCTTTGAAACAGTTACAGACAAACTCTTGAAAATAAGACAGATTTTCTATTCCTATATCAAGAATAATAACGAGCATAAATATTTAAAATTAGAAATTACAGGTGCCCTAATGGTTGTAATTTGCTGTATATGGCCAGTCTTTTTAGCAGATGGACTAACGCTTAGAAGTTAAACAAGTTTTGTTTTACTGTTTCAGCAATCAAAACGGTAAAAAATAAAGGGTGACCACATAACTGCTTAGTTTTCTTGTTTAATCTGCATTCATATCTTGTTCTACGACATGTAAAAAATCCTGACGTAGTCCTAAAGAAATATGATTTGGGTTGTCTGTTGTAAGGTCGGTTTTTTTGCAAGAATTATTCAAGTTTTATTTTTAAGGTTTTTTATTTTATAGCGAACATTAAAATACTTAAACTTAAACCGTCTGTCTACTGCGTTTAAACAAATGGTCATGCACGTGAAAATAACGTCACTATTGGGACACCCTTTGTTTAAAATTTTTTCTTTTCTGTTGACACTGGGAAAATATAAATAGTCTGCTTTGTACAGTTAACAATTAACTATATTTTTCTGAACAGGCCTTAATGTTTAGGCAGCTGTCACAGACATTGAAAGTTAAAAAAGGGGTCTATTTTTATCCTCAGAGTACACAACCTTAAAAATTAGAGATAAAATTTATTGGAAGGCTAAATACATAGTAACGTCAGTATCTAATTTTAAGGGAGTCTCTTAAGTCTTTTAATTTGAAATAAAAACAAGCCAAGTTTAAGTCGGTGTCGATTCAATTTTTTTCCCAATATACAATGGCGCCGAACCTGCTCTGACTTTTCTGTATGGATTTTCTGAAACCTCCAAATGTATTTAGTTTCAGGAGACTTCTTTGTCTTTTTTTATATTATTTTTATAGCTTCAAAATTCATTCTCTCTAAGAGATAAATTTTATTCTGCTTCTATTAGAAGGGGCAGCCCTACATAATTTTTTACGAATAGCAAAAGCTGTGTTTTTTCAGCTCTATATGTACTTTCAGCTCAAGTAATAATTTTAAACCAACGCGGTTTGCAGACTATCTGGGCTGGTTATTCTTTGAAGCGAAATCTGAACTTTAAGCCTTAATGTGACATATTATCAATATATTTTTCTGCTTTGCAAAATTAATTATTAAATGAAAATACTTTTTTGCTAGCGCTATAAAAGCAGCTTTGAAAGCGTTATCATGCGGCGGTGACTATTTTTATAAAATTATGATCAAACCATTTAAAGACTTATGAATCTTTTTGTTTATATCGGTATCATTATCTTTTCACCACAACTGACTTACTTTTTTATTTATATAAAATAAATCTTCTTAAAAATTTTTAGGAACATTAAAACTTATTCCTTTCAAAATCATATGAATTTAACCTCCTTTAAGGAAATGTCTACTTGTATGTCACGGAAATCCTCTGAAGTTTTAGCGAAAAAAAAACAAAAAATTTAATGATGCAGTCAGCATTTATTACACACAAAAAGTACTAACACTGCACACACACGCACACACACATATACACACACACACGTACACACACATGCATACATACATATGTACATATAAATTTATACTGCAACTGTGCATTTCTATTGCAGTTTAAGAACAATCTGCAACTTGAGCATTTTATTTCTATACAATAGTGGACACTTGGACCACATGAAAAGTAAACAAATAACGAAAAAAACTTTGTTATAAAAAAATTCAAAGGAAAAACCATTTTTTTTATATTTTTTTAACACAAAAAATATAAAGAAACGGAAAAAATACGCCAATATAAAATTTAATTGATAAAAGTAAGTGCAATGAGTGGCTACAAAAACAAAAATAACAACTAAAGTGATATTTTCTTGCTAAGACTGCTTAAAAAATTCTTCATTCCCTTAAAAATTTTTAAGAAAAAAAATTAAAAAAACGAACTAAAAAAGTTTGAGGTTTTAAAAACAAACTTTTAAAAACTCTTCAGAACATTTGCTTTTACACACACACCAACACAAAAAATAAAATCATTCACAGTTAAATTTATACACATGCGAAAATGAAAACTGTATCGTAAGTCTCTTTCTTCATTTAAACTATCAAGTTAAAATATATGGGTGTTTCCTAAATTTTTAATGTAAAATAATGTTTTTAATGTAAAATAATGTTTAATGTTTTTTAGCCATTTTCCTTTCAGTTCTCATTCTGGTCTTTCCGAAAAATATCCAAAATTGGAATGTGAAAGAAAACGCTATAACGCAAATGCCATAAATTTTGCACTGAAGAAGTGAGATTTAAATTAATTAATCTGAATTTTTATTTTATTTACAGTATAAGTTTTTGAATATTGTAAAAATAAAATATTTAAAAAAAAAATAACTGCGATATGTTCAAAAAATTTTACCTGTTAAATGTTTTATTTGTTCACAGTTTGAATTTTAATTTAATTTTTAAATGTCTCCATTGCATATTCCATTGAAAAATAAATAAAAAATTAACAGAAACAAATTCAATTTATTTTAATATTTAATTTAAAATTATGTATATAGTTTTCTAATCAAATAAATAATTGAATTAATTAAAACTTTAATAAATTTTTAAACTAAAAATAAATAAAATCTTGAATAGAAACCTTAATTTTTGTTTGTGTGTAGACATTGTTTTTCTATTTTCTTCTAAAAATTTATTCTAAAAATATTTATTAGGGAATTGGGTTTTAATTAGCCTATACCATGTTTGAAAGCAGGAGCGGAATACCGAAATCAGCCGGCAATACTACGAGTACTATCCCGCCACTTTTGTTTTTTTTATATTTACGCCAATCTAAATTCATTTTTTTTTTTTTTTTTTGTGTCTGTAAGCGGGAGGTGTAGTATGACAATTTAAATATATGCAACCAATCTCGCCGCGATACTGCCTTTATACCGGGTGTCCCAACTAGAACGCAATTGTTTGACATTTGAACAATTGTTATTGTTTGCTAGTAGAAGATAAGAGGTTAGTAAAAATAGAGCGGCACACGAATGAACAACGTATTCTCATTGTGAAATTGTTTTACCAAAATGGTGAAAGTTTTGCAGCTACAGTTCGCAAATTGCGTTCAATTTGCAAATGCATCCTGAACGTGTCACTGTGTGGTATGGTTTTTGGGCTGGAGGAATCATTGGAGCTTTTTTTTATGAAAATAAGGCTGGTCAAGCGCAAACAGAAATGGATGTGGAGGGCATGTGGTTTCAACAAGACGGCGCCACATGTCAAACAGCCGCCTAGATCGTGCGATTTAGCACCTTTACATTTTTTTCTTTGGGGTTTTTTAAAGTCGATGGTTTACGCGAATAAGCCGGCAACGACTCAAGCTTTAAAAAACAAATTGGACGCTGCATTAATGAAATACCGCAGCATTTATGCAAACAGGTCATTGAAAATTTCATTAAAAGATCGCGTGTGTGCCAGCAAAGCCGCGGCGGCCATCTGCACGATATCTTGTTCCATACATAACCTCATTCTGTCTACTTTACGATATAATAAAGTTTCACGATTTTTTTTAAATATCTGTGTTTTATTAAAAATTTAAAATTTAAAATTGCTTTCTAGTTGGGACACCCGGTATAAGAGAGGACTGTTAGCTGTTTATGCCTCAAAATATACGTTTTGTATACGAACACCCTTAAGTCTTTAACTTAAATAAAATTAAGCCAATCTGTAAAAATAAACCTTTAAATAAAGAAAAAATTAAAAAAATCGCTGCTCGATAAATTGTCAACCTCGATATAAGCTCCCTTTCATTGCAGCCAGACTGTGGTAAATGTCAAAAAGCTCATAACATGCACAAAGAAATCAAATCTCAATCAAATTTGAAAGGTTTTCTGCTATTGTAGTTTTTCGCTTTTAAATTAAGTGACTTAAAAACGCATTATATTTGTTTTCTAGTTAAAATTCAATTAAATTTTTATTTGGCTCAAAATATATTTAGTTTAAACTTAAATTTTTTTTTAATGAAATAAATAATTGAATTAATTATATATTAAATTTTAAGAAAATTATCTTCTAATTAAATAAATAGTTAAATTATTTAAAAATTTGAAAATAATAAATTTTAATAGATATAAAATTTTTTTCCTTCGGTGTAGTTTTTTTTAATGAAATTTTTTAGTTAAAGGTTGCAGTAAGAAACTTTCATTGATTGCATTTCTTAGAATGAAAGATAATGGTCAAGTAGTTTTGCCTCCAGACACATCTACATTGCATTTAAGGCTAAACTGGATAATATAAATGAAAAAGACATTGAAGCACATTAAAAATATAAGGCAAAATTCTAAGACTTTTCTTGCTGATGTAGTCTTATCCGCTGGCGACGACATTTGGCTCCCGAGGTAACATAAAATAACTCCTTTCTATGAAGCCTCTTTAAATGAAAGTCCCATGCCGGCAAAATTAATCCTTTCGTTAATTGCAGGATACATTTCATTATCGTTACTACAATGACTTCACACATAGGCAAAGCTCTCGTTAAAAATGTTCTTTAGCGCAAGCACACATAGATTGAAGATTGTCCGAAATTAACTTTTTTCAGGTTCGCCGATTCGGGTAAATTTTTTTTCTTTGTATTTTTTGTCAGACATTAGGCTGGTATATTTATTATTTGATGGAACAGACACGCGTGAAGTTCATATATGTTCGCTTGCCTAAAATGGCATGCAAGCTCACTGTATATTCAATATTTTGTTACAACCACAGTAAACTAAGCATTTGACTTTCTTGTATATTTCGTAAATAACACTTGTCTTAGATGAATATAAACAACATCAAAATTTCAATGTTCATCAAGTTTAGTGGACAGCATCTATTAAGCGATGTGGAGTGGTGTTTAACACAATATTTCAAATTACAGCTTGAAGTCTTAAAAAAATTCTCCCACCTGCTCCTTTCCAAAAAAAAAAAACAAAAAACAAAAAAGATTGTAAATGATAAAGTAACAAAACATGAATTTTCGTTCGCGCACGTTATTTTTGCCATAACTCTTTACTGTTTAAAATTATTACATAATGTTATAAAGATACTAGTCAATAGCTGAAATTCAAAAGAGATAAAAGTTAACACTGGGCGAAAATTTGGAAGCACAACAAACGTTGGCATCGGCAAGAAGGTTTTTTGAAAATCTTGCCAAACGTACAGACGTAATTGGCATAAAAAATTGTTAATGCATAAATTAAAAACTATTTGGCTGCAATAAATTGTAATGCACCTATCGACGAGAAGCACCATCGGCTCTGTATGTTCGTTATCTTGTGAAAAAAGTGAAAAAAACTGGCATCCTCATAGATAAGCCAAAGCGTGAAAAGCCAAAAACAGGGCGTACACCCGAGAATATTGCTGCTGTCACAGAAAGTGTGCGTGAAGCGCCATCAACATCAATTCACCGTCGTTATCAACAATTAAACATTTCGGAGATATCATTGAGACGAATTTTGCATAACGACGCCACACAAAATTCAATTGGTTCAGGAGTTGAAGCCAACTGACCATCAAATGCGTTTTCTTTCGTAGCATTTGAAAAAAAAAAAGTTATTTGGCGGACCCTTTATATTACATGAATACTGCCAAGTTGTTTGTTGATCTCTATGGCTGGTACTACTTACCTGTAATGTGATTAAGATTCTGCTGCATAGTAGCAAAATTATCTGTCTAGAGGCCTTAAGTGAATGATTTCATTTTTATCTTTTACATTTTAATTGATTATTTGTATCAGTTATGCTGTCCGAGACAGCTCAGGAAGCAAGGAATAAAGACTATAGAGCCTGTAGATAACATCATTCGTGAAGAATTAGACGTGTAGCCACTAATGAAGACGTAATCTTTTAATGCCTTCAGACCCATTTAAAAATAGATTTCGCTCAAAACTGCAAATTAACAAATTCGAGTACAATAATGACGTTAAAATTTATTTAAAGACTGCTTAAATTATTTATTGATGTTTTTTATACTTCTTTTTTATGGAAGATGGGTGCAAAAGTAGGCGGATCTAATATATATTTCCAGGAGCCCATTCTAAAAATTACAGTATTTGTTTGTTGTGAAAATTGAGTTATTGCAATAAATATTAAGGGAGTTATCAATACAAGTTGTATGAAAAGTGGGCGTAAAAGTGGACGGATATTTTTTAAATTTCATTTACATGATTTTAGGTTTTAAAAAATGCCAAATGCCAAAAATGTGCAAAAAACAATGCCATGGGCCAAAATTTAATTTTTATTTTGCATGCAGGGTGGGCGTAAAATTAGTCGGATCATTTTGATTTTTCCATTTTTTCTTGATTAAAACATAAATGCC
Source organism: Cistogaster globosa (assembly GCA_937654795.1). Classification (NCBI taxonomy): domain Eukaryota; kingdom Metazoa; phylum Arthropoda; class Insecta; order Diptera; family Tachinidae; genus Cistogaster; species Cistogaster globosa. Next base: position 9,250,558 of record OW569404.1, read on the forward strand.
TATGTGCCAAGTTTCATTGACATCTTCTGCTATTTTTGGCCGCTCGTTCTATGAACCTCAGCAACTGTGAGGCAAACGACCGAATGTGCTAACTTATTTATAACTATGGGTGATATAGATTTTTAGGAATCAGTAGTTCTTCATGTTGTTGGCATAAAAATTCGAAGTGATATTCGATCAAACAAGGTGCAAGAGATACTTCATTGTCACATTTATCAGACTAAAAATGTAATAGAACTCTCATGCATAGGCCAGTGGATCAAAGATTATATTGGAGTTGCTCGACCGGAGAGGCTAAGAAGCTCATCAGTGAGAAAAAGGTATCCAGTTCTATTGACTCACTAGAGCATCTGCGCAATGTGGGATGTGTTTCTCTGTTCTATTGTTATTTAATCGAAATATGATCTAATCAAAGGACCTGTTCCCTAAAGTCGTAATTTCGTGCGTGCAACACACTCTTCATCAAGAGCATCTCTTTGGGGTTCCTTAGTTAGTGAATCATACTACGACTTACAGAAAAATTCGTTTTTTAGCCCTACAGTTTGTATGTGAAATAAACCCCCTGCATATGACTTTCCAACTACAATGTGCAAAGATTTAAATCACTTATTTACAAGCACTACTTTCTCTATGCACGTTCACGTAATCTAATTTCCTGGTTGTAATAGAATGCTTTGTAAGAGTAGAAGTTATCCCCTGAGTGCTGGTTTCATTAACAAAAAAATATTTTGGCAAATGTCGAGCATTGAATAGATATGTTCTAGCAATGGCACTAAAGTCATTTGCTCGTTGCTTTATTTTCTGTTATATAAACTTTATGCTTCAACAGAATAAAAAATAAAATTAAATTAAAGTGTTTTGCACCATTGTAACCCTTTCAGGCAATAAACTCTTATAATTAATTAAAAATGCTTCCCGAATTAAAAAAAAAAACATAAAGGTTATTAAACCTTTATAATTTGGCTTTATGCTTGCATTTAAAACAATTTGTTTGTAAAAAAAATTTTTTTAAATTATTATTATTATCAGCTGTCTGAGTATTTCATCAGAAATTTAGCAAATTTTGTATATTAAACAATTTTCCATATTTATTTACATACATAATTTTCTTTGTTTTCAGATATTTTGTGTGTTTTTTTTTATCTTTAACTTTTACAAGAAAAAACGTGCCAGAAACTTTGTGATATTGTAAATTATTGAGTCATTACAGGCTGCTAAGAAATCATTTATATAACGACAATTAATTATTGGGCCCAGCTGTTTTACGTATTTTATTTAATTTATTTCTTTTTTTTCAATTATTTTCCTTAAGACATTGAACTTAATGCAAATGAAACAATTTAAATCAAGTTCAAGTTTTTTAAATTTGTTGTAAATGATAAGAACATAAATACACATTTTTATTTTTTATTTTTTATTTTTTTTTTCACAAAAGTCATTGATATTAAAGCAAATGTATGTATGACTGTATGTATTTTTATTAATTTCCAGTTCTGCTACTAGCAATCGCTTACGCTGGATAAATGACACTGATTTGCCAAAGAATCTACAAACTTTGGACTTGCGTGCCAATCCCATTGCCCAAATTAATCCAGGGGCTTTAAAAGGCATGTCAAAACTAAGAAAACTGTAAGTACGTTTTTGAGTAGAATTAATAAAAGAGACTAACAAATTTTTTTAGCATTTTATCTGATGTAAGATATCTAAAAACATTTCCCGATCTAGAGGGTTGCTATTCATTGGAAATCTTTAAGTTAGACCGAGCTGGCATAAATGAAGTGCCAGCTAATTTATGCCGACAAACACCAAGACTGAAAAGTTTGTAAGTTTTACTTACAGCAATTTAAATAAATGTTTTCTTTTTTAATTTAAAAAAAATAATTCTAGAGAGCTAAAAACCAATTCCATTAGGCACATTCCCATTTTAGTAAATTGCCGAGAACTAAGACTGTTGTAAGTTGATTATTTATTTATTCTATAATTTTTTTGTTATAAAAGTTACACAAACAAAAGCATTAATATTAACATGTCATTTTCATAAACAGAGACTTATCAAGCAACTTAATAGAAGATTTAAAAGGACGTCCATTCCATGGCCTAAAACAATTACATGATTTATTATTATTCTATAATCGTATACAAACAATACCTCAGGATGCTTTTCAGGGCATTAACAAACTGCAATTATTGTAAGTATTATTTAATTTACTTCATTTTCTCAAAACCAAGAGACAGACATATCAAATAAAAACAAAACTTTTTTTATTTTTTTCCCAAGAGATTTAGAAGGTAATCAAATTACTTTCATACACAAAGATGCTTTCCTGCCAATTGCAGCGCTAGAGGATTTAAATTTAGGCAATAATATTTTTCCTGAATTACCCTCAGGTGGTTTGCAGCGCCTATTGCATTTGAAAACATTTAACAATCCCAAATTAAAAGATTTTCCTACACCAGAAACATTTCCCCGCATACAGTCATTGATTTTATCGTATGCGTATCATTGCTGTCCGTTTATACCACTGGTTGCGATGTCAGCGAAGAAAAAACCACCCTTAGTACAGGAAGCTGTATTATTTCCTTCCGATGCTGAGTTTGACATGAGTCTGTGGAACAATAGTATGATGGACATTTGGCCACAGTTACGTAAGTTGAAAAAGTTAAAACAAGTTAAAACAAACAAAACAGTTTAATCACAAATTGTGCGTATTTTTTTTAATAAAATATTTATTAGTGATTTATTAATGATACTCGTAATTGGAGAAAAAAGGGATTTTTATTGTCTTGTTCTTTAACTTAAATTAATAGATTAACGATTTAAGAATTTAGCCCTTATAAATTCGCTTGCAACGACAAATAAAACTAAGATGGAAATGATCAGAATGAAAGAAATGGGACTATAAATCCAAAATAACTCAGTTTTACAAAAAAAAAAAAAAAAAAAAAAAAAAAAAAAGGATAAAATTTTAAAAATATAAAAATTACTACAAAAATTAGTAAATATTATTATTGTTTTATTGTAATAATTAAATTATACCCGAATTTTATTTAAAAATTGATTTATAATTATAACACAAAAAAAAAGGGCCTTAAGGCAAAAAACGCCAAACTCAGAAAAAATCGCTTAATTAAATTTTTTTTCTCAGAGTGGATACCACCACTACTTTACAAGCACAAATTAAAAAGATATATAAAAGACAATAAATACAAAATATGCACAAAAATCGCTATAATTTAATAAAACCCAAAACGACAAAAATTTTGTAAAAAACCGCACAAAAACTATTTTTTCATAAACAAATATTTTCTTTTATTAAACAAGCATTTCTTTAAAATAGTAAAAAACAAAGTTTCTAAAGTAGAACAAGTAAAGTGATAGATTCGGCTATGCTGAATCTTATATACCCTTCACCATCTATGTAAATCGAGTGAAGTTACTACAATTAAAAAAAAAAAAATATTCGGGTAACATAAAATTAAAAATAAAGAAATTACCTTAAAATGTAATTTTCTCCTAATGGGTTAAGCGTTATTAAAAATTTTTAGTATTTTCTAAAAGATTTCTTTAAAAGCTTTTAAATGATACCCATATTGATATCTTCAAAAATATGACGCACAATCGTAGTTTTCTGTGAAAAATTCAGAGGCCCATAACCCGGAAAATATAAGCGAGCGCCATAATTTTTTCTTGATCTTTTTTGTGTCATTTTTCAATTCTTTACCGCCCCATATATTTATTTTTTTTATTAAAGTTACTTCACTAAACTAGATTTGTTCCAAATGTTATCAAAGACTTAGAAAGTGGCGCGGTGTTTTGCCCGCTGCCTCAAAGGATATGGAACGATCTTGCTGATTTTCAATAAAAAAAATTTCAAGACTATGTATGTCTGACGGATAGCTGCTCATGGAACTTACGATCACTTGTGATCACAATACACTAGCAAATCATCATAAACAGATCGCCCATGAGATTATTTAAATTTACTTATTGACGACTTCGTGATTTTTGTGACTGTTAAGGTCTAAGCAAGCTGTTCAACGAACTGTAAATAAATAAAAATGACATTAATGGAATGAGTGCACAGATGTAAATATTTCCACTCTAAACGAAAATGTTGAAGAACAGAGCTTCAGTTATAGCAATTGGAGCTCTGTCTATTTGTTACGTGGAATATTTTTCTGAAAGTTTTTAGCCTGCGCCTAAAACCATCATGTGTGTAGATCTTTCGGCGATTGCGCTCTAGGACAGTTGGAAACTGAGGCGATGTTTTATCGAAAATTGTGTAAATAAACCAAATTTCTAAAGATACTCTATCCACAACGAACTTTACAGAGTTTTTTACATCCAGAAAAATGTACTGTTTGGAGCAGCTTACACGCTGGTAGCATTGTCGGATGATATTTCTGCAAATATTATGCTGGATGTCATTGATTCGGGTAGGACGCTATTTGCTTAGCGTTAACGGCAACCATCGGCATTATGAAATCAAAAATTGGCGATTTATCGATTTTCAGAAATAGACGAATAGATTATAACTTAAAACCTGCCTTTGGAATTAATCTGGGTGAATCTAAAAATGATAGGTTGCCTTATGATGACTTTAAGAACTTTTAGTCAATAGTGACATACAGGCATGAAACTAAATCGTAAAAAATTTGAATAAAAAATCATGCAGCTAAAACGTTCCTCCTCACTCAAAATCAACGTCCATAGTTTTCCTTTTGGTCACCAAAGATGCGCCACCAAAGCCTAGGCATCAATTTGCCCACATTGTAGCTTCATAAGTCCCAACATCTCAAGGAACAATTAAGAATCTTAAGGACCAAAAGTTATGTTTGCTATTAAATTCAAATTTTGGACTATAGTAGAGGTCTAACTTTTTGTTAGGTCTAGCAATTAATAACAAATGTTTTTTAAGACATTTTAAAATAAAAAAAAATTCTCTTTTTATATTTTTTCAGATAATTTGAGTAAAAAATTTGGTTCGCAGATGCATGATATTTGGGAAAATTTTGGTCAAGATTTTACCTATCCAGGCAATATACCCAGCTACATGGAAGAATATTTTGATGAAGATAATGCAGGCACAGGTCCAGGTGGCAGTACACTCACAGGCACAACACCCACATTTGCTGGTTCATTTGGTGGTAGCGGCCTGTTTGCTACAATTGGAACGGAACACACACCCGGTAGCATACAATGTTTACCCATGCCAGGACCTTTTTTACCCTGCGCTGATCTATTTGATTGGTGGACTCTACGCTGTGGTGTATGGGTTGTATTTCTGCTGGCTCTACTGGGCAATGGCACTGTGGTGTTTGTGTTAATATTTTCAAGATCAAAAATGGATGTACCACGATTTTTGGTGTGCAATTTGGCCGCTGCTGATTTCTTTATGGGCATTTACTTGGGAGTACTGGCCATCGTGGATGCTTCTACGTTGGGTGAATTTCGCATGTTTGCCATACCATGGCAGATGTCGGTAATGTGTCAGATAGCTGGCTTTCTGGCAGTTTTATCCTCGGAGCTATCAGTTTACACCTTGGCCGTCATAACTTTGGAAAGAAATTATGCTATAACACATGCCATTCACTTAAATAAGAGATTGTCCCTGAAGCAGGCTGCCTACATTATGGTGGTGGGTTGGTCTTTTGCCTTAATCATGGCCATGTTACCCCTGGTGGGTATTTCTGATTATCGCAAATTTGCTGTTTGCCTGCCATTTGAGACCACAACTGGTTTAGCCAGTCTGACGTATGTTATAGCCCTGATGGTAATAAATGGTTGTGCCTTTTTAACGCTAATGGGTTGTTATTTAAAAATGTATTGGGCCATACGAGGATCACAGGCCTGGAATACAAATGATTCACGAATAGCCAAACGTATGGCTTTATTAGTGTTTACAGATTTTTTATGCTGGTCTCCCATAGCATTTTTTTCCATAACCGCTATATTCGGTTTGCATTTAATATCGCTGGAACAGGCTAAGATCTTTACCGTATTTGTTTTGCCTTTAAACTCCTGTTGCAACCCTTTTTTATACGCCATTATGACTAAACAATTTAAAAAGGATTGTGTTAATCTGTGTAAACATTTCGAGGAGACAAGAGTTACCCGAGGAGCTGGAGCAATGGCCCGTAGAGGTGTGGGCACTGAAAGACTCCCCAAGGAATTACCGCCCTTATTGCCAGCGGTACATCCACCAGGCTGCAGATGCTTGCGCATGATGCCCAGCGAGATGCCTAATTGGCATAAGATGCAAGAAAAGGAGGGTACCATTTGGTCACGCAGTTGGCAGAGATTATGCAGTGTTTGTTCCTGTTGTGCAGCCTGCTGTGAGAGAAATCAACCTCAGCGTTTAAATGGAAGACGCAGTAAAGTTTCGCGTAGCAATAAAACGGATCCTTATCAATATCAATTTTCGGAAATTAAACAGAAGAAACAAACCAGAGCTGGCTCTATATCAAGTGAAAATTTTTGTTCTTCAAGGTCGTCGAGCTGGCGTAATGGCAATCCAACTGGAAATCATGCAGCAAAACACAATCATGCTCATACCTGTGCCATACCGATGAAAATGATGGATCCCAATAGAAGAAGGCACTCAGCTTGGCTAATAACACGCAAAACTTCGCAAGATTCGAATTTGTCATCGTCCAGAAATGATTCATCGGCCTCGGCTACTACGGCGAGTACATCAACATTTCGCCTGTCCAGGTCTAGTGCTGGAAGCACCACACCCTTACCCTCCATTATAGGTACGCAACATTCATAATTTTACAATTCTTTTTAACTAAAATTTCATTTAAATTCATTTTTTATAGCCCACAGCAACAAGGTGCCTCATCCACAATTCCTCTCTACTTTACCGAAACCCCGTTTGGTACGACAAGAAGCCGTCCAGGAGGAAGAAGACACTTCACCACCTCGTTTGGGTGTACGCTTTTTACCCACTATACCCTCAGCAGCTGATAGTTCGATTATTATTGAAGATGGTGATTCTGGTTTAATGTCCAGTATAACTGGTCTCTATGCCAATTTAGAAAATCCACCACAAGCAGAAAAATCCTGTATAATAAATACCTCAATAACTTGTAGCCAACAAAATACATCTGCTGCAATACCGGCCGTAACTGCAACGCCAACCACTATTCAAGTATTAACACAAAAACTGCCGCAGGAGCAAGAACCGCCCGAAATACTGCCAAGACCTCAAGACAAGCCACCATGAAATAAGTGGCAAAAACAAAGGACAATATTTCTTAAATTGAAAGCTAATGTACAAGAAGAAGTTTTTCTATAGGAGATTATTTTAGGTAAATAAAATAGGAGAGAGAAAGATTGTTAGGTGAAAATAATTGGGCAAAAGTGAAATAATAATAAGGAACTTTTGTGCGACTTAAAAGTTTTTTTTAAAGCCCTTTTCCATGATTGAACTAAAAAATTTAAGCTTTTTTGTAGAGATTCGAAACTCTATATAAAAAATCTTGTCAAATTGACCCAACAATTCAACCAACCTTAATTTATATTTCTTTCAAAACGCGTTTATTTGCAAGGCTGTGCTTCGTTAGAGGAAAAATATGAACATGAGTAGTTTTAACTTTTTTTTAGAGAAAACGGCAGATAGAGTTTGACTTTTTATTTGATGTTTTAAAGGTGTTTGTTGACTATTTCCAGTTTTAATACTCACTTCAGTTTTTTTTATTAAGAAAGAAGGGATTCGTTGCATATTAAAATTCCTTCCCTTAAGAGCGGGTCGATCTTTGAAACATTTTTCAATGCCTGCATATGGCAGATTGTACACATTTCTTTTTCTATGTTTTAGGTCAATTTGCTTAACGTTACCATTATTTTGCAGTCTAGATAGTTTTACGCTTCTCTTATATGATAACGATGGAAGTATCAAAATGTACATAGATTGATTTCTTTATACGGGAATTATGATACTTTTAGTATTGAGGCTGCACTATGGTTTCATCCTGAGATAAAGGGTTATGTACTGCCTTAAGCTTAAGTTTCATCCCATTATTAAGGCGAAGACATGCTACTAACAGCCAGACACAGACGAAAATCAGATTTGCCAACTAATCACACAAAAGCACAATGCTTTTGTTGTTGTTGTCTGTATGTATGAGACTAAACTAAACTGGAAAAGCTGTTTCTTTCACTGCTTCTTAGCACGGTGAGCGTGAGTTTTAACCTTATTTTAAATAAAAGCACATAAGTTTAACTCCCAAGTGAGTTTAAAAAAAAAAGCAAAATAATTATTGTTAAGCAGCTGCGATGAATAAGTTGTTAAAATGACAAATAAATCGAGTCCATCATTCGAAACTTCCCAAAGCCTAGAAAGAAAATCAATTGTGGCATTAACATTTTTTTGTTGACTTACTGAAGGCCCCTGTATATTAGGAAAGCAGTTAGCATGGGAAAAACACTACAGTAAATGAGATAGTTAACACGTCTATGTAGTTTAATAAGGAAATAAGGACAAGAGCCTTAATTGAGCCTTAGCTTCAGAGGGAAGCAAAAACGTAACGATACTATATTTGACGCTTTCAAGTAACCAACTTAAAAATGTATGAACAGTCTAAGAAACATGTTGCTCACAATATATGTCTTTTGTTGCACTATATATGACTACTTCGTGTGATGATTGGTGGCAGTTAAACAATTTTTTCGAAAACAACTTAAGGAGGCTTTGGAAAAAAATTTTATTTGTTTTTTAAGAAGCGAATTCTCCTTACGAAGAATTTTTTTTTTTGTAATTTAAGGGCATTTTTATCTGTGTTATATATTAAGTCCATTTAGATTTAAAAATTCTCTATTAGAAAATTCAAAATTTACTACAGTAAATATAGTTTCTCTTTTTCTTACGCTTTTAATCAGGGTAGGAAAGTAAACAAAAACAAAAAAAAAAGAAAATGGTTTGCAAATGTTAACTAATTAATTTGTTCGTTACATTAACGAAAAAAAAAAGATTTTTTCTTAGCAAACTACACAACGCAATCATTGTACGTACACAAAGGAAATAAATGACCGAAAAGCAAACTTTTTCGTTTGCTCTCTCAATCACTCCAAAATAATTCGGTTTTCATTTTGTTCATGTAGAAAACGATTAAAAACTTTTAAAACTCTTTATATTTTTGCATGAAACGTTTGCAAAACTTTAACACTACTTATTTTACATGATTCGTGTTGGGTTTAATCTATCGACACTGTCCAAGTAATTAAATGGAAATTAAATCAAAGCAGACAACTCCTTAAATATTCAACCTTTTTCAGGCTTCTCAAAATGATGACAGATTATGCCTTCAAACACAATATATTTTAACAAATCCTTCAACAAAATGCTTGCTTTTGATTCTTTTCTTTACATTCTTATTATTTTTTAATTACATTAAATACAAGCAGCTGTTGAATACTAAATGGCTTGAATTCTAAATCCCAAAACGCACCCTACTTTCAACTGGTGGTACTACTTTAAATTTAAGAGAAGAAGGTTGGCGAATTTAAAGCTTTTTCTTTCACATGATATAAAGAATAGAATAACATTTTAACGCTCTCTTGATTTATCTAACAATCTTTCTTTTTTGTTATTTAAGTCAATTTTATTGTACAGGATTTTTTTTTAAGTTTTAAAAAATTTCTATAACAATTGTAGCAAAACAAAATAATAGTATTATAAATAATTTAATGCCAAGCATTTTATTTATTATTTAAAAAATAAATTATGAAAAAAAATATTTGAAATTTAAGACACAAAAATAAAATTTTAATTTAAACAAAAAAAAAAATTAATAATTTAATTATAATTTAATATTTAAACACTAATTAGTTAACCAAAATTATGTATAAGAAAAATGTATAAAAAAATGTGTTAATGTTTAAAAAAAATATGCCAGTGATAAATGAAACAAAAAAGAAAAAAAACATGCAGCTAAAAATGTTCAATAATTTAAATAAAAAAAAATTAATTTAAAATAAAATAAAAAGAATATTTTATATTCTTGTTAAAAATATATATATAATTAAACAAATTTGTAAATAGTTTGTTTAAATCACAATTTAATTGCTTAATTCTTGGGTAGTATCTGTTTCCTCCTCGTCCGCATAGCAACGATCTTTGGGCATGAGGACACCAAATGAAGGATTTTCTATTAAACGCACCTGCTGTTTATTATTTAATCTTCGACGTGCTATTTCTCTAAAGATCATTATAAGAGCTAAAACACAAACACTAAAGAGTATAATGGCTATTGTGGCAACAGTCCAACGGGATATAGGAACGCTCCTGGGAACAAAAAAAATAAATATTTAATTATGTGTTTTACTTTTAGAAAAAATTTGTTTCTTTAGACTAACCCTTTGTACATTTTTTCTCTTGTAACATCATCCATAAGGCACAGACCTCTTAGAGCATCATAAATCCAACCTTCGGGACATTTACAGAGAGTAGAGGTGGCACAGGTACCATTGCGACAATTCCATTCATTACAATAGCCCACACATTCCGTTAAGCCGGTTTCAGAATTGATACGTGATATGTAACCTGTCTTACAACTGCATAAATTGGGGGCCACACATTGACCATGTTCACAGGATTGCTCACAAATCGGCTCACATTCTACTGTGCTATTAGGTAGAAAACGATAACCCTCTAAGCACTCACACTTATCGGGTGTACGACACTCAGCATTAATACAGGTTTCATGACATATTGGCTGACAGCTGTGAGGCGCAGAAGTGTTAGTCACACGATAGCCATCATTACACGAACACTTGTTGGGTGCTACACATTTGCCATTCTCGCAAGACGGACGACAGCGAGCCACACATAAATTCCAAAACTTAGTATCCTCAAAACCATCCCAGCACTCACAGGTATGGGGCTCGACACAATTACTATTAATACAGTTGGGCAAACATATCGGATCACAGATGCTATTGGAGCCTTCACGCAAACGATGACCCTCATAGCAACGGCACACTCCACCGGCTGAACAAACACTGTTAACACATTTTTGCGGACAATGAGGCTCGCATTTGCCGGTCAACCATTTCTTTTCATAGCCCGGATCACAATTACAGATGCCAGGAGCAATACACTTGCCATGACCACAATCAAAATTACAAATTGGTTCACACACATAGGGATTTTTGGGATTGGGTTTGTAGCCCATAAAACATCTACAGGTATCGGGTGCTGTACAAGTGCCATGAAGACAGGGCTTATTGCATATCGGTATACAGTGATAGAACAATAAAGACTGATAGCCAGCATTACAGGTGCATATACCCGGTGCAGTACAGTTGCCATTCTTACAGCCTTTGGGACAATAAGGTTCACATACTTTCTCCTTGTTGTCTGTATACACATAACCCTCATTACATTTACAAGTGTCTGGTGCCGAACAGAAACCATTTACACACTCTTCTTTGCAAATGGGAGAACAACGATGGGCATCGCTCTTTTCATAGCCCTCGTGACATTCACATTTACCCGGTTCACTGCAAAAACCATTTTCACAATCTTTAGCACAAGTAGGTTCACACCAAATTCTCGAACCATTACGATAGGCATGACCCTCAAAGCAGGTACATTGATTGGGAGCCGTACAAAAAGCATTTACACACTTTTCCTTACATTGCGGTATACAGGCCTGTGACTTGAGACCTCCAAAATTTGCATAACCCTCTTTACACTCGCAAACTTCAGGACCTTTGCATACACCATTCATACAACCACTCGAACAGACAGGCTCACATTTGTTTATCGTACCCAAACGTAAAACATAACCAGGATTACAAATACATTCATTCGGTTTATTGCATACACCATTTTCACAGGGTTCCTCACACACAGGTACACAACGTTTAAGACTCTCATCGAGTACATAACCAAAATTACAGGTACATTTATTATTGATGTCACAACGGCCATATGTACAGTCCACATCTTTACAAGTGGCCTGGCATTCTGTCTTACTGCCACTGACCAAAGCGAAACCTTCATTGCAGGTACATTCGTCTGGTCCCGTACACTTGCCATTAACACACGCTTCCAGGCAGAGCGGTTCACAAATCGTAGAATTTTTATAATTTTGATAGCCATGATCACAAAGACATATGTTGGGTCGTATACATTTGCCATGATTACAATCGACACATGAGGGTAAGCACTCGCTGTAAAAAAAAAGATGAGAAAAATATATTTAAAGAAAAATTGAATATTTCAGCTTTTTATTTATTTTTTTTATTTCTTTCTTTTTCGAATGCAAGTGAGTAACATTTTCTTAACTAAAGCCGTAGCACTTAAGAGTTATAACGATACAAATGGTTAAAAATATCGCAAAATTTCAAGTTATGGAAAATTTTGTGCCGATATAACTCAAAAAATGAGCGATTTCCAGGCAAAGAAAAGTTAATTAATTTCAATATAAAACAGCACTTTAATGTCTCTTCGAATAAATTAATTTTTTTTTTAAATTTTGAAGGTTTTAAATCTGCTAAAAAAGATAGGTTTTATTTCCCTGGATATAAAACAGAAAATATATTCAACTTAAATGTAAAAAATTTATACAAAAGTGCGGTTAACGCAGCATATTTCGTTTTTCGAAAAAAATTTCAAGTTGCCAAAAATTAAAAATGCACAGTGGGTCGAAAATAAAAAAAAATTTGTAAATTTTTTTGTTTAATTATGTTAATGTTGTTTGATTAAAGAAAAATTGCTTTAAATATTTTAAGAAAAACAGTAAATTTTAATTATTAATTTTAAAAAGACAAAATTTGTAATTTCTGCTATTGAGAAAGAAATAAATTGAAGTTCTACTGCATACAAAAAAATAGAAATATTTTCTTGTAAAGATTTATTTAAAGAAAATTGTGTCTTCTTATATAACCTTCACCATATCTGTAAATCTAGTTTAGTGAATAGGTCCAATCAAACAAAAAAAAAAAAAAGAAAATGAATATTGCGGTAACAGAGAATTAAAAAATAAGAAGAAAAAAAATTAAGTACGATTTATAATTTTATATAAAAATGTAATCGGCTCTTAATGAGTTAAGCATTTAAAAAAAAATTGTACAAATAAGCATTTCCTGAGAAATCTTTCGAAGAGCCATAAAAAGATACCCATATTGACGATATTGACAATCAAACTTTTTTATGAAAATTTCAGAGGCCCATAACTCGGTAAATATGGGCGAGCATAAATTTTTTTACTTGATGCTTTTTTCTTATTTTTAAATTCTCTATCGTTCTATATTTTTTTTTTTTTTTGTATCTTCTTTTGTTTGTGATTGGAGTTAATTTATTGTTCTAAATGATATGCAAAAAATACCACCAGGTGTGGTGTTTTACCCGCTACCTTTAGGGACTTGACCGATCTTGCTGATTTTCAATAGAAAAAATTCGAAACTACGTCTGAACGATTGGCGTATTGAAATTTTCTCTAGCTTATCTAATGCTTGGGATAAGTTGATTTTAATCCAAATAAACGGACACTATTTAATCGACTACGCTATGCATAGCATAGAACTCACCTGTGGTGAAGGGTATTAAAAAGTTTTCTAGAAACTAATTTTTAAATTTAACAAAATTTTCATTAAAAAAAATTATTTTAAAATTGAATAATCTAATAATCTTTTTGGATCTTAAATTGTTTATTAAAATTGAATATCTTCTGCTATATTTCATTTAAAGCTTTTGCACATTTTTTAAAAGTTTCCAAAAAAAAAAAATAATACGATATTAAAATTAAGCTTGGTCTTTATGTAAATTAATTCCTTATAAATTTAATATAATACTTTCGTTAAGGAAGTAAAATGCAACCCCAAGAATTAAACAAAAATTTAATTTTGAAATATTTAACAATTTTCCGCTGATGGACACATTTGGTTCGCAACTGCTGAAAAATAACAATTAAAGTTTTTCAAGGTTCAAACTAGTTTCTGAACCCTACTATAATCATTTAAATCCTGACATTTAAGACCAAATTTGCCTAATTTAATATTTAACGAGAAATTGCATAAATTAAAAAGAGCTTTTATACTAGAAACCCTTTCACTTGCTAAAACTTATAGTGGACAAAATTCATTGGGTATTCGGGTGTTAGTGCTGTTTTTTATCGAAACGAATTTTCCAAACATAACTCTTTTAATTGTTAAGACACTCTCTAAGATAATTGTTCTAAGAAAAAGATTAAGTTTCACAACTGAAGCCAATTATCTTTATGATTTCTTAACACTTTCACGTTCTCGTTAAATGAATGATTTGAGGTTATAAAAGAACAGCTGAGACAACAATAAACTTCAAAAGTACGATTGTCATACTTTAAGAATGGAAAAATGTTAATAAAAATAAAATAAATAAAAATTTTCTTTAATAAGAAATAATGAGGTTAAGCTGCCTTTTAAAAATAGAAAAAATTAAAATTGCGGCAAATCTTACGCCACCAAAAAAACATGAAATAATTTTGTTACACTTTAATTTTTTAATTACGATATTTTCTGGTATAGAAACTTTAATAGTCTTATGGCTTGTAATGAAATATTCAATATATTTTAATCGATTTGAGAGACATTTGGGAAGTTAACAGAAAAAAGGAAAATTGCACTTTTTGATGCCTTCAGTCAAACTTAAAGCGAAAACACTTGCATTTAGCAAGAAAAAAAACTAGGAGTTTAATGGCGTCATTCGATAAACAACGAGTCCTTGATAGAGTTTAAGCAGAACTTTCAATGGATTCGGCTTAACAGAGTTTATACTTCTTGAAAAGGGTTCCGTAAACTACGTGTTCATCTATCACAACTCTTTATCTCTCGCACCATAAAAGGTAGATTCTTAAAATTTTCACAAATACTAAATCTAAAGATTAAAGGGTGTTTCAAAAGTGACGTGACACTCATAACAATATTGCTATTTTTTGAACTGTGATACACCTAAAATTTGCACAGTATCAGTAAAATTATTTGCATTTTAATAACAAGTAGAAAACTTATTACTTTAAGTTAAAGGGTGTCCCAATATTGTCGTGATATTTACTTATGGCTGTAAATTATTTACCCTAATAGGCAGACGTTTAGAATTCATAGAAGGTATGAACAACAATATCTGATGTGAAAAAAACTTTAAACAATAATTTTAAAAATTAAAGAGTGTTTTCAAAATGCCGGAAATTTGACGAATACAACCTTATACCTTAAACTGTTATAAGGAGACGCTAGAAATTTGTACAAAGGTTGAACGACTATGTCTGCTATAAATGAGTACAAAAACTTTAAATTAAATAAAGGGTATTCCAATAGTAACGTGATTTTCATATTCATGAATCTATTTTTTTTAAATTGTTAAAGGATGAGACTATATATTTATTTGCAGGATATGGGGTGCTAAATCGCTGTTAAAAAAATATTAAAATTTTAAATAAAAGGTGGCCCAATGGTAACGTTATTGGGACAGCTCTTTACTTTATATTTACTCAAAGTATGTTTTACTAAGTTTATACATGGCACGTAACCCTTGGCATGTAAGTCAAAGTTACACTTGGCGAACTTATTTTCATTTATAATTGTAATTCTAAAAAGCTTTAGAGAAGAGTTTTTAAGGCTTCTAAAATTTTTTTGTTGTGGAATAAATATTAAAAAATATTTATCAAATAAAAAAAACTTATAGAAAATTAAAATTTATAAGAAAGTTAAAAATCGCTCTGAATTTTTGTCGTTACTATATTCAAATTGGTTTTTTGGTTCATATTACTAAAATCAGAATTCGTTTACTTAAAAGCTTAAAATTATACTTTCACACAATTTTCATTTATTTTTTATTTTACTTACTCTGTTTCAGAATGCTGTACATAGCCCTCACAGCATATTTCTTGTATATCCTTATAAGTTTCACGTATCGGTCTTAATACTAAAGGATTATCACACTCAAAATTTGTACAATCTTCATCACCTGTTTGCCGATATTTACGCATTGTCACCAATGAAACCCGATATTTTATAGTGCTAAATTAACAAAACATGTGCGTTAACAAAATTAAATATTAAAAATTTCTAAATTTCCTTAAAAAAAAACAAATAAAAGAACGAACTTATATAAATGAAAACAATTAATTCTTACGATATTTTTTCTGTGCAAGTCATAACCTCTACAACATTGTGAATACTTATTAAGAAAATTATTAAAATTAAACACTTCATTTTAATTTTTTTTCTATTTTTTGTATTATATTTAAGTTGTTTTTTGTTTTAAATTAATATGTTAATTATTTTAATATATATTTTTAATTGTTTTTAATTTTTAAATAATTATTTTATAATTTTTAATAAACGACCGTTCTTAAGTGCAGCCTTCAACAAATTGAATTCATTTAAGATTCAAACAATCAGAAATGTTTTTTAATTTCGGTCTTTTCTTCATTTGCATTTATTGTTTTGTACATAAAGTAATTTTTGTTCTTATCTATTTTATGAGAATTTTTTTTTTGTTTTTATTAAATATGAAATCATATGCATGTTTGTATTCTTTGAGTTTTACAAATGTGTGGAGTAGCAATTTGATGTGTTATAAGTTGCCGGGTTGTTTGTTTTCTATTTGGTATTGGTGATTGATGTTGTTAATTAATTTATATTAAAAAAAAAAAAAGAAATTCAAATTATAATATGAAAATAATTATAAGAATATTTATAAAATACAGCAACCATTGAACTTTTCTTTGCAATTGATAAGAACACTTCTTTCCTTTATTTTTTTTTGTTTTTTGAGTTACCAGTGGCACTTAAATACAAAGTGATTTGGCTGCACTTTATTATTTTTTTTAATGCTTCGACCCGTTTGCTACGCTATCGTTTTAATTATAATATAAGAAGGCTTTTAAAGTTAAAAATAAATTTTTTATTTATTAAAGTATTAAAAGTAATAAAAATTATTGTATGAAAATTCCATTTATACTCAAGCACTGTGTGGCTCTGATGAGATTAGACCTAACGGTATTTTCCTAAAAAGAAAAGTCCTTAAGATATCCTTAACGATGCACTTAAGACAATAATAAATCAGGGCACACTTAACAAGAAGAGTTCAAACAGATAATCAAAGAAATTTCCTAACAAATGGCCACGAAGATTGGGCAAAATTAAAATAGTGACAATTTTTTTCACCTTGACGTCTACATCTGCATACTAAATAGAAGACAATGTCACTCATCTTACTTCAAATCGCCTTCAAACAAGACATTATTAAAGCCATTGTCGCTAACATTGTCGTTAACGGCGAGTTTCTTTAAACTGTCTTTGCAAACCATCAGACAATTCCTCCATCTAACGTCGAAGACAATGTCATCAAGTACATATTGGCCGACTAAGAATGACCGAAACTATTATATACTCTGTTTTGAACTTACACATTTGCAACAATTTTATATTAAATTGTGTTGCCGTTGTAGCTCTTTTATTACTAACCTGCATGAAATTTCTTATAGACATTTATTTGCCAAGTATCAAGCTAAGGTTGTTTTAATTTATTCATAAAAGTAACTGGACTTTAAGGAATTTCAGTAGCCTTTTGATAAAAAAAAAAGTGGCAACACTGTTTGCAGATGTCACATGTAAAAAAATGCAATTCTTTTAATTTTGCCATTAAGAAGATGATAAAAACTGTGTTCTACTAAGTGACCGATATTCCTGTCAACAGCGACTTTTAAATGAAACTCTATTATTAGAGTTGCTTAGCAGACAGGCTTCTTAATCAACCCACCCTTAACTCCCACAAGCAGACTGTCTTTTTAAAGGCTCCAGTAAGATGTAATACTTTACTCTACTCAAAGCTTCAGTTTAATTAAAACACTTCGGATCTGCTATTTACAAAATTGTTATCTAAACCATATTAATCAGTGACACGGCTGCGTTGGGATGTGAACTTACGAACTTTTTTTCTATTTGCAATATGTATGTACAGCTTCGGCAATACATGTATGATATTTGTCACCATAGGTCCCATAAGTTTTCTACAAACAAATGTATCAACAAGCAAATACAGATTCCTTTTTCATTTCTATAGATAAAAAAAGTGGTCAATAAACTCTATGTGTTCCCATAGTAATAAGATTATATAAATATATTCGCTAGATTGTAAAAATAAAATGCAGAGTACTAAAATATTGTAAACATTGATTTTATCCAAATATAAAGATTTTCCATTTACAAATGGTTTTATTTAAGAAGCAAACATTTAGCTCTTTGTTTACTTCACTTTCACGTTTTATAATAGAAATAGAAAATGTTAGGACTATGATAGTGATAAGCATTTGTTATGATTGTGATAAGTGTTTGTTATTGGAAGAAAATGCCGTGTAATCAGACAATAAATATATTTTGTTATGGAGTACAAAAAAAAAATATATTTAATTTGATAAAAAGAAAGTTCGATAAAATTTGGCTCCTTATCGAGTACTCGAATTGTTTTTTGAAACAATCAGAATTGCTAATTGTTTAGTATTTGTGAGTAATATATAATTACCATTGGCTTGGCACAGAAAAGGTATTTAAAAAAAATAAATGATCGGTTTACTTTTTTTACTTCTAATAGCCCATAATTGAGTAAAAGTTATACGAAAACCATTCCCATGTCAGAAACAAAATGTAATAAATCAGCTAAGTGCGAGCTGGAATCATACACACACACTAAAGGCCATCCTTTAAATAAATATTTTGTTATTTGTTTTAAACACTTTTAAGTCTGTGCCTTAAAGGGTTAGAAAATATGGGGTCATGTTGGACGACTTCACGGTGTCTACGAAAACGTTTTTTAATTTTTAAATATTTTTACCACACTTATTTCTGCAGCGTACATAATAATACAAGCATATTTTTCATGTTGCAAAAGAAGCATTCAAGTGCCTAAGTTTTCTGAAACGGCGTTAGAAATACTTCACTCCATCTGATCTCCTTACTATCTATGTCACCTTTATCAGACCGAAAATGGAATACAACTCTCATGTATGGGCCGGTGCTTCAAAGTCTATTTTGGAGTTACTCGACCGCGTACAGGAGAGAGCGAAGAACCTCATCGGTGACAGTAGGGTATCGAGCTCTGTTGACTGACTGGAGCATTGACGCAATGTGGGGTGTGTTTCACTGTTTTATCGTTACTACAACGGAATGTGCTCTTATGAAATTTGGGCACTTGCTCCTGAAAACCGTAATTTCATACGCGCAACGCAATCTGAATCAAGGGGGCATTCCTTTGTGGTCAATTGGCCAGTGAATCGCACAACGCATTATAGAGAAAATTCGTTTTTTTAGCCGAACAGTTCGTATGTGGAATATACTCACTGCAGAGGTCTTTCCTGCCACTTTTAATGTGCAAAGATTCAAAACAAATTTTCACAAGCATTACTCCCTCTATTCCTCATCCCACAACCTAATTTCCTAGTTCTGGCATAATGCATTGCATAAGTAGGGGTCATCCCCTGAGTGCTGGTCCTAATTAAAAAAAAAAATCTGTCTACTACGGTTAAAGAACTAAGGCCATGTTACAATACCGTCACTGTAAAAACACCCTTTATATTTTAATTATGTTTTTTGTTAAGTTTTGGCACATATTCTGTGTCTGCCTAAAGCGGCCTCAAAACAAGCCCACTTACGTGAAAATCAGCTTACTACTGGGACACCCTTTAATTTAAAGTTTTATTTTTTTAACTCGTTACTATAAAGGACTTGATTTGACACACAGTGTGCAAATTTTAAGTATCTGCCTATCACACTGCACAACATAACAATATTCTTATGAATATAACATCATTTGTGGACCACCCTTGAATTTTTAGACTTTTTTTTCGGTATAAAAATTCCAAAAAACAAATTGTAAGCACTTTAAAAATATTTATACAACGAGAATCTAACGTTCGTTAAGTGAAGCACATAGCGACGATGCGCCTTAGTTGAATGTTGACCAGCGTCATTTGGTTTTGCTCGATTTTCCATTAAGTGTCTCAGTTTCCTCTACAGACACCTGCAAAAAAAAATTAACTGTAAACAGCATTTCCAGGTTTTTTATCATTTTTTTTTTTAATTTTGCTTATAGAATTAAATTAATACAAAGAAAAAAAATTGTGTCCTCAACTCTTTCTATGTGTGTCAAACTATTTGTTTATATTTAGTTCTATGACTAAGTAGCTTAGATCTATGCCGGCTTTTTGTTTTTTACAAAAATGTTCATGCTGGAGCGCTAGAAATACTGATAAATATTTAGAACAAATTAAAGGCGCCGTTTCTTTTTGCATTAACTTAAAATTATATAAAATGTTTCTTTTTAAAGCTTTCTCTAGAGGTCAAAAGATTAATATGAATAAAATAAAAATTATTAAAAATAAAAATTAATGCATTGTTGTATTTTAAAGTGATAAAATACAAAAGGCTTTTAAACCATTCAGCGGGAGTTTTAAAAAATATTTTTTTTATCAATAGATTATTGATTCCAAAATTTGTCATACATAATTATGTGCAACCGTAGCAAAAAATTATTTTAATTTCCGTTTTTTTTTTTCTAATCAAAAATTCTGATTTTCTAATTTGAGACGTCTGTGACTAACCAACGTACGTTTTTTCAAGCAAATGGAAAGTTCAATCTGATTGAAGCGAAAAAAAGTGAAAAGATTATCAGTTCATCCAACTTTCTTTTAAATTTGTGCCTGCATACTTCTAAAACAATTTTGAATTTATTTTAATTAATCAATCCCATTACAAAAAGTATCATAACTATAAAAATTAAAGGTTGCCCTTAAACAAAACACATGATTTTTACATGTCTATAGAACCATAATGAATACCCATATAAAATTGTAAAAACATTTATATCATAAAATAAAATAAAGAAATAATAAAAGTAAACTTTAATATTAAAGGGTGCACCAAAAGTATCAAAACTTTTAAACCATAATAGTTCAAGTTTAATTATTTTTGCATTCTCTATAAAAAAAAGCTGCAAAAAATTAAAAATAACACGAAATAAGTAAGAATGCTATATTCGGCTATGCCGAATCTTATATTTCCTACACCATTTAGGTGATGTAACTCCAATCTGAAAAATAAATATTGAGGGGACAGAGAATAAAAAAACGAATAAATAAAATGCCATCGGCTCTAACTAGGCTAAGCATTAAAAAAAAGGTTAGTATATCCTAACCGAGATCTTGAAAAGCTTTTAAATAAAAACTATATTGATAGCTCAGAATGAATGGTGTACAGTCATACTTTTCTATGAAAAGTTCAGAGGCTCATAACGCATAAAATATCGGCGAGCGCTAATTTTTTTATATTGTTATTCTCTATCGCTCTATAAATTTGTTTTTAGATTGGAGAAACTTCATTGTTTCAAATGATATAGAAAAATTAGAGGCAGGCGTGGTGTTTTTCTCGCTTTTTTAAAAAACATGGAGCGATCATGCTGATTTCAATAGCAAAATTTTCGTAACTATGTCTGATCGATTGACGTTTTTAATTTTTTCCTAGCTAATCTATTGTCTTGATAAAGTTGATTTCAACACTAATACAGATGGACAGACGGTCAGACGGACATCGCTCAATTGGCTTCGCTATACATAAGGACTCAGAATGTAAATACTTTATGGGGTCGGAAATGAATATTGTAGAAATTACATACGAATTTGATGACAAAATTAGTTATACCCTTTCTCCACTTTTTCGTGGTAAAGGGTATAAAAAAAATGGGTCTTCCTACTGTGACGCGACTTAAATTTATGCGGCTTTGGTTTTTTAACCATAAAAGGTAGACCTTCAAATTCTATACTAAATATAAATGGTATAAAAATATGTGTGAATTATAAACTTAATAATTAAGGGGTGTTTCCATAGAGGTCGAAAAGTTGGTATAACCTTTTACCAAAAAAAATAACAAAAAATAAAAGGTGTCTCGTAGTTGATTTACAAAATTATGAAGAGTATTACTGCTAGTTCGTTATAAAAGCAAATATAAAATATTAAAATTAAAAGGTGTTTCAATATTAACTATATTTTTTAGGCGCTTTGTTTTAAATTTAAAGATTAAAAAAATTTTAATTGCGGGCCATACGTGGTGCAGTATCCTTCGTGTATGAGTCCAACTTACACTTGGCGGATATATTTAATTAATTTTTTCGAAGTATATGTATGTACATTTAACTTATGTATTTTTTCGATGTATTTAATATTAACTGCAACCAATTCTCCGACTGTTATTTTCTTAAGTTGTTATTTTGTATCGCTTCTCTTACTGTGTTTCAATCGAATACAAATATGTGTCATTCAAATGTTTGTATGTAGACCACACAACCAGCAGCAAATGGCAGTACGGATGCCTATCAGAAGGCCTCTTAACTCTATTTGAAAGAGCTACAAATCAGAAAGAAAATCTTAAGCGTAAAAGAATACTAAATTGACAATTTCATTATCATTAAAAGATAAATAGTGCTAATGACTTCATTAGCATTTTCGTTATTTTCACAAATGGTAATGCTTTTCAACAAAGAGTTTTCATTTATAATTAGTTGAAAAACAAATTTACTATGTTTATTATTATTATTATTATTATTATTATTATTATTATTATTATTATTATTATTATTATTACTTATTATTAATGTCGCTTCTTGCAGAGCATTATTTTAGACTGGCATTTTTATCACAAGAATTTAGAAACAAATATGTTTCAACACTTTCAAGAAAAATGAGAAGCTAGAGGAACATACATTTGTTTTTGTGGGAGTAATAAAATCCGCTAGCTGGGGTGTTATGTGACCTTAGATCTCCGACATCAAGTTTTATAACCATCTCATGTAAAATTGATAAATTATTAATATTTTCATTATATAGATCCCCTTAAAAAAGACAAAGAGCTTCTGCTACATAAATTTGTTTTCCACAAAATCTACTATTTTTTTTTTTCAATTACAATTTATAATTAAACAGTTTCATTGAAATTTAATTACCATGAGTAAAAACAATTGTAGTTAAAATGAAATCATTAGCATTATGTGGTTGTTAAATTTTTTTTTCATTGTCATTATTTTTAACGATGGCAATAAAATGTTAGTGGTAATAGAAAAATCCCAAGTGTAATGTATTATGTTTGTTAATTTAATATCTCAGATTTTATTTGCTTTCGAATTGAAATTTATTCAAATTTTTAACTGACTCAATTAAATAAATAATTAAAAAAAAAAATTTTCAATTTAAATAATTAATTGAAAAAAACTCTATTTAAAATAAGTACGAGTGCTACATTCGGCTATGCCAAATCTTTTATAACTTTTTAAAGAAGTAACTTCAATCGAAAAGACATATATTGAGTTCACAGAGAATTAAAAAATTAAAAAAAAAAATATTATTTTATAAAAATGTCATCGGCTTTAAATGGTTAAGCTTTTTAAAAAAAATTAATATTTCCTTAAACATCTTTTCAAAATCTTTCAAATGATTCCCATATTGATAAATTAAAAAACTTGAAAATTTTCCACTTAATGTTTTTTTAATATTTTTTTTATATTTTATCGCTCCATGTGTTCGTTTTTTTTTTAGTTTCTTCATTGTGCAAAATGATATAGAGAAATTGGAGCCAGACGTGGTGTTTTGCCTACTGCGTCGGAGGACCGATGGACCGATCATGCTGATTTCCAATAGCACTTTTTTGACACTATATCTGATCAATTGGCGTATTTAAATTTTTTCTAGTTGATCTCGTGCGTCGGCAAACTTGACTTCAATACTTACACTGACGGACAGAAAAACATCGCTCAATCGACTTCGCTAGTCACAATTTATATACTTCATGGGGTCGAAAATGGATATTGTAGAAATTTAATGCGTTATACCTTTTTTAACTTTTTGTGGTGAAGGGTATAAAAAGTAATTTTTAATTAAATTAATAATCGAGGCAATTAATAATTTTATAAAATTTTTAGCTGAATCTTTTATTTTTAAATTTAGATAAATTTTTTAATGACTCAATTATATAGATAATTGAAAAATAAATACAATATTTTGCAATTAAATAAGTAATTGAAACAATTATATATTTAATTAAAAAACTATTTTTAATCAAATAAATAATCGAGACAATTAAAAATTTCATAAAATTTCTAGCTGAAGTTAAATAAATCTTTCAGGTTAAAATTAGGTAAATTTTTAATTGACTTAATTATGTAATTAATTGTAAGTAAATACAAAATATTTTAATTAAATTATTAATTGAATCAATTAAAAATGTGATACTGTTTCTACTTTTTTGCTGCATATTGCTTATGAATATACTAACCAGGGATATATTATGGCTACAAGTGTAGCTAAAATTTTTTTGTTTTTTTCTTTTAAAATAATGACGTCATTATTATGAGAATACAAAGAACATCAAAAGTAAATGAATAAAATGTTTCATTAAGCGGCAGGCAAAAA
Source organism: Cistogaster globosa (assembly GCA_937654795.1). Taxonomy (NCBI): domain Eukaryota; kingdom Metazoa; phylum Arthropoda; class Insecta; order Diptera; family Tachinidae; genus Cistogaster; species Cistogaster globosa. Next base: position 9,275,003 of record OW569404.1, read on the forward strand.
CATCAAGTTACGTATTTTAAGTCTTTTTTATGTTCTTTAATGGTCTTTGTTCAACAGCGGTCAACCTTAAATGATCTTTTGCATGTGCAACGCACAAATATAAAATGCGTATAAAGAAAAAATAGAATGAAAACAAAAAATAAAGCCTGAGAGAGTTATTTTATGTTAAAGGCTTAAGTATGAAAGAGTTTCATTACGACATGCGAGTAAAAAATACCGATAACATAAAAAAAAAATTATACAAAATGTCTCACTCATATCGCACAAAAACGGGAAGTGATGTAAACTAATGAAATGTATTTTATTTAGTATTTTTATATTTTTTTAATAATTTTTTTAATGTTTCTTTTTTAACAACCAACCAACAAATGCTGCTCATTATTCAACTCTAAGTTATTTCAAATTAAAGATGTTTTGTATTAATTTTTTGTTTGTTTTTTTTTTTTCAATAAATTTTTTGCAAACTGCTCACTTATTTTATAATTTTAATATTTCATAATATAAATTATTTGAGTATTATCTTGAAACTAGTTGGTTTTATACTTTAAAGAAAGCAACAACTAATGGTTCTTGTGGTGTAAAAGTTCTTTTGTTTAAAAAACAAAGTCTTTTAATTCCAATCAAAATGTTATTTTGGAAAGTTTTTATCATTTTAAGTTTAAACTCCTTTCTGGTGTGGAGCAAATTTTGTACACGTGTTACTAAAAAGCCAGTAGTCAGTACGTTGTTGCGTAATGGTCAAATTGTTAAAGAAGTGAGTAATTAAAAATGTTTGCAAATATTTTGGAAAATTCTTATGATTTTTAGTTTTAACTTTATAATGGTGGGGAGTAATATTTTTAAAATAAAGAATTAATTAAAGACGTAAGTTTTTTTTTTATGTATAATGGCTGCCATAAAGTTTTCCAGATGTGTGATATCTTAAAATACCTCCAAACGTTCAAATTAATACAAAAAAATCATAAAAATATTATGTATCGTAACTAGCAAATTTAAAGTGTTTAGTGCATTTAGTACTTTAAGATAACGATTTAATAAAATGTATAACAAAGAAATAACCTTGAACTAATTTTACTGCAAATGCATTTCAGTTAAGCTTAGTATACTAAGCAGTGGTTGTGAGAAAAATCATTATATTGTTCACTTTCTAAATTATCAAAAACTATATGATGATTATTTGATTCAAAAAGTCTTATTTTGGAGAAAAAACCAAAACACAAAAACATAAAAATTATTAAATAAATATTTTATTTTGTATTACCAAGTAAAAGTGCTACATTGGGCTATGCCGAATCTTATACACCCTTTACCATATAAATAAATCTAATTAAGAGAATTGACCCCAATTAAAAAAAAAGACAAATATTGGGGTGACAAATAATTAAAAAATAGGAGAATGAAGGTATTTTCTAAAAGATCTCTTCAAAAGATTTTTATTGATACCCATATTAATATCTTAAAAAATACGACGCACAGTTGCATTTTTCTATGGAAATTTAAAAAGCCCATAATTTGGAAAATTTGGGCGAGCGTCAATTTTTTCACTTTATATTTTTTTCTTATTTTTTCCATTCTCCTTAGTAGACTTATGATGTTCATAAAAGAACTAGTTCATTTAAACGATTCCATCGATTGAGCTAAGTGAACTAGTTCATACTTTTAAGTATACCTCGTTCATTTTTGAACTATGCTTTGTATTTGAACTACCAGACAAGATGAACTAGAATCCATATCTGTTTTTCCTTGTTGATTATTTCGGACATGAAATTAGTGCTGCCACTCATTTTATTAAATATTCTTTTTGGCAATGCTACGGTGTTTTCTCCATAATATTTTGAAAAGACCATTTGAAGTAAAGAGCTTTTGAACTAAAGAAAGCGTTTGAAGAAAAAGTTGAAAATTACGAACAATACGTCAACAGAACATTTGAACTTAGAGAGATTTTAATTTAAAAAAAGCTTTCGAAATAAAATTTGAACTAGTTCATTTTCAAACTTTCAACTAAAAAGAGCGATCAATAAATTGAACTATATGGCACAAGTCTACTCTATATCCTCATATATTTGGTTTTTTATTACAATTACTTCACTAGACTAGATTTATTCCAAATGATATGGAAAAATTAGAGATAGACCCGTTGTTTTGCCCACTGCCTGGAAGGACATGGACTGATCTTGCAGATTTTTAGTAGCAAAATTGTCAAACTCATGTCTGATCGATTTGCGTAATTAAATTTTCTCTAGCTTTTCTAGTGCCTTAGAAAAGTTGATTTCAACTCGACTTCGCTAATTATAAGGACTCAGAATATATAAAGGATATAAAAAATTGAATTGAGAAAAGCCTCAAGTTCGAATACATAACGAAAGTATGAAATTTTAAATGCTGGTCCTAAATAATCTACACATATCTTCCTTTGCATCTAAGCTCTAAAACTACTTTGATTTTCTCCTGTAAAATTTTATGTTGATAAGATCTGCTGGGAATAAAAAGATGATTGAAATAAATATTTTGATCCGACAGGCAACGAATATTAATTTTCAAGTGATCAAAGTAATAGTTGTAGGCATGATAAAGACTTTACAATAATATCACAATTTATCCGTTAACAAATAATCACCACATCTATAAATCCCAGTTCAATATAGTTGTTAATGTTTTTTTGTCCCTAAACTAATTTTTAATTTCATCTGTGGAAATTGTGGGCAGCAAATTGTAAAAAAAAATTAAAATATTCTGGTGCGAAGGACCATTTTTACATTAAAATATATTCAAATAAAAGATTAGCTTTAATAAAATATTTAGGATTAACGTTTTAAATATATTAAATTGTGCACAAATATAAATTATAAAAAGATTTTTCAATCATTTTATATCAACATGGATTGCTTAAAACACAAACATTATTGTGTTTGAGAGACTAATATATGAAATTAATATTTAAAAATTAATTTAGGGCACATGGCCTAAGCGACTAATCTATTGTCTGAGCATTGCTGGTCATATATCAAGTTTACTTTGGCGTTCAAGGTGTCAATTATCAGCAAAAACTAATGACTTTAGGTGGACCCACGGGCAACAATCGAGATATGTTAAATCATACGACCTTAAAGGCATATTGAAAGCTTAATTTCCAAAGTCAATTTTTCACCATATTTTAATTTCAAATGATCATTAGTTGCGGTCGCCGTATGTTACGAAGTTCCTCGCGTATTAATGTCATCCCTTTTTTTATTTAAAATTTCATTGATCGCTATATAGTGATGATCTCAATCGACGATAAATCCATGAGCCCGTCAACGTTTAAGCTGTACTAAACAATGCATTTTCCAGGATGTAACAATTCTTTAGGATCTGTTGTGTTATAATTTCACTCCATATTTTGCAATTTTATTTATTAACAAATAAAATATGAGCACCATCGCTGAACACAATTTTGTGATAAAACGCCGGGTCAGTTGTTAACTAATCTGGAGCTTAATTGGCCAAAAACGATGCATACGATATTTTAGCGGTTTTATACTTACACCAGTTGGATCTTACAAGAGTTTAAGCAATTTTTTTAACATAACGGACAAACAGACTCCCAACTCCTGCTACCGACGACGAATAGAAAAATTTGGGTCTTCTTTAACACCTTTGACTACAGCGACAATCTTGTCTTTATTTCGCACATTCATTTGGTGTATTCTTGCTATTGCATTATTTGGAGAGTATGTGGTATGAAATATATCCAAAGTTCAATGGCTTGTTCAGATAAACGAATTTTGTGCTATAAAAATCGAAAACTTATAAAGGGCGTTTTCTTAAGAGTCATAGCTTAAATGTTATAATAAAAAAATATAGATTGGTAAAAATATCGTGATGTAATCTCATAACTAGGGTTTTGGAATATATAATTTCAATACATCATTATTAATTGGGCCTTATAAAATTCATAAAAACTTTTCTGAAACCTTTGCTTGTAGTGTAACAATCTCCCATAATCCGTGTACTTATACAACGGTGTACTACTTCTATATGAACTGTCAATTCTTAGTTAAATTCATTAAATTTACAAATTGCTTATTTAATAAAAAAATACATTCTTCTTTCAGACCAAATACCTCACAAGAGTGGTGCGTCTTTGTTGCGGTGGTTATCGCATGAAAAATAAAAAATGTGAACCCGTTTGTTCAAAAGGTTGTGAAAATGGAATTTGTGTACAGCCGAACCAGTGTGAGTGCTTAGAGGGCTACAAATATTTCAGTGAATTTGCTCGCAATCGGTAAGTTAAATATGAAAAGAGAAGTTTAAAATAATCTAATGAGCACGCTTCGAAGGACCTACTTTAAAAAAAATTATTTGTTTTGATTATATATTTAAGTTAACCGTCATAATTATATTTAGTTGTATCCAAAAAATGAAATTAAAAAACGTAGAGCCGTATAAACCGCATGAGAAATCAATATAAGCAGAATTCAAAAATCTAGTAGCCTCAATAGGCGACCTTATAAAATTCTAAAAGAAACTACATAAATCAGTTTTCAAGACACAGATCTTGTTCAAAATGTGTAAATGTAATCTTAACTTGGATTCTTATAGAATGCTATTCCTTTGAGCGTTCTACTCCCATGCTGGATATGTAAATCATCTTTAACTAAGCAGACTCATTTGCTTAATATTCAACTTAGAGCTTGCAGTATCGTGAAAAAAAGTTTTTACAAAAAATATATTTTATTAAAAAAAATTATAATTTAGGAATAATATGTCTTAGGTTCGAATCCCATCTGGTCTGTTACATTCTAGCGAAGTTTTTTCTTAATGAAGGTGGTAGCATTATTCTAAATGATCAGATATGAACATTAAAAAAGAAGCCAAGGAAACAGCTTTGGGTGGTGTATTTTTATTTATCAAATTAGTTGGTCAAATAGACGACGTTAACCACGTACACAAGCTTCTATCTATAGATGCTAAAAATGCTTATACAGATTGGGGCGATTCAAAAATAATGAAAAATTGTAAAAATAATTTTTCTTGATTCAAAAATTGAAAAACTTCAAAACATTTGAACTAAAGCCGGATTTATAATAATTCATTTAATTATGATAATATAATATTTCTGCTAACAATTAATTTAAAAATTAAAAATAGAAAAAAATCTATCTTAAAATGTAAATGAAAAGCAACTTCTCGTATATTTAAATATAAGTTTCTCTTTTAGAACAAACGTACGCATTTTTTTGACTGCTTCAAATACCACTGTGGTATTTTCCTATTTTCTCGTACTCCTCTATTGCTTCTAGCCACACTTTTTGAGTCTGCGGTCGCGTATATACTAAACATGCGTTATTACAAACGCAGCCATCCACCCTCCTCTGCTGTGTTACTGCGGTTACTAACCTAAGTCATCCAGAGACCACTCTCTTAACATTTAAGCCAGTCGTCCCCCTTTAATCCAATAGCCACAACTATACTTGTGTATTTCATAAACGAACTAGTGAAACGATTGCGTCGATTAAAATAAGAGAACTAGTTTATACTTTCAAGTATACACCGCTCATTTTTGAACTATAATTTGTATTGAACTACCAGACAAGATGAACTAGAATCTATGTCTGTGTTTCCTTGTTGACTATTTCGGACATGAAATTAGTGTTGCCACGTATTTTATTAAACATTCGTTTTGGCAATGCTGCAGTATTGTTGCAATCATAAAATTTAAAAAGAACATTTGAACTAAACGAGCTATTGAACTAAAAGCTGAAAAGTACGAACAATACGTCAACATTTGAACTAAGAGAGATTTTTTTTAACAAAGAGAGCCTTCCAACTTTGAACTAAAAAGAGCGATCACAAAATTGAACTATGTGGCACAAGTCTAGGCACAACACACCTTTGCCGAACACTGTTCCGCTAAAACCAGACTTCTTTCTCTTTATTACAAAGGGCTTCTTGAGAACTATCTGTTGCTAATGTCACATTAAATATACGTTTTTATTAAATGGCTTTACACAATAATTTTCGTTTTTTCTCTCCGAGAGGTTTGTAGTGGTGTTTCTCAATTTCCAGCTGCTTTATAGAATTATGTTGAAGTTGGGCTCGAACTCATGACCTTCCGTTTTACAGCACGCACCTCTACCAACACAGCCATATAGGTTGCTCAGCTTGTGTTAGCTTATTGTCGTATTATTCTATACTCAACAAATGGTAGTGGAACTAACACATTCACTCTGTTTTACCTTGTAAAAATTTTTAAAAGTATGAGGAAAAGTTTAAGTTACTTTTCCATTTAATAGAAGAATCGATTAATTGATATTTGTCTATCCGTAAGTTTGCTTATTAGTTGAAATAATAGTTTAAAAGCACTTTAATGTACTGGAAATAACTTTAAGGCATGAAGGAGTTACGTAATTTTTGGACTTGAAGATCAATTATGTATAATAACGGAAAAATTCCTAGGATCTCTAGAGGGTTTATATGTATGTTTCTGTTAGAAAACTTGAAGTACGGCTTGAAGGACCATACATTAATTGTTAAAAAAATTTCTAAAAATTATACTTTCTGCAAATATATTTTAATTGATTTTGATAACACTGCTTTTCAATTTTTTAATTACATTAAAAAAAAGGTTCGAAAGACCATTAAAAAAGTATTTTCATAAAATTGATTTTCAATATTATTTGCTAATTTTCAAAACTTTTCTTTCAGTTGTGTTCCGAATTGTGGCAAATGCGAACATGGCTTTTGCAGTGGTCCTGGTAAATGCACCTGCAATACAGGCTTTCAACTTGTAGGCGATACGTGTCAACCCTTTTGCGATAATTGTGAAAATGGTATTTGTAAAATGCCGGGCAAATGTGAATGCAATAAAGGTTATGAAAAATCTATCAAAACTAATAAATGTGAACCAATATGTCATGATAAATGTCCGAATGGTATGTGCATAGCACCGGATCAGTGCGCTTGTAATAAAGGCTATGAAATGAATAAAGAAAATATGTGTGAAGCCAAGTGTGATAAAGGCTGTATAAATGGTAAATGTATAGCACCCAATACATGTGACTGTAATGAGGGTTATAAGGCAACATCAAATGGTTTGATGTGTGAACCGATTTGTGAATCTGGCTGTAAAAATGGTAAATGTATTGGACCTGGCAAGTGTGATTGTGATAGAGGTTATGCTTTAAATAAACATAATGAATGTGAGCCTGTATGCGTGGCAGGCTGTGCAAATGGCAAATGTGTAGCTCCAGATTTTTGTAAATGTAATGAAGGCTTTAGTCTACTAACACCCATGTCTTGCACACCAATATGTTTATCAGGCTGTCCAAATGGTAGCTGTGTAGCTCCAGAAGTATGTGTCTGTAATATTGGTTACGAAATGGATTCTCTAAAGAAATGCCAACCTGTTTGTAAAAACGGTTGTCCCAATGGTAATTGTGTGGCTCCCGAAAAATGTGAATGTAAAGGTGGTTTTAAAATGTCTATTGAAAATGTTTGCGAACCCATTTGTTCATCTGGTTGTCCTAATGGCACTTGCAAGGCACCTGAAATTTGTGAATGCAAAAGAGGATTTAAAATGAACTCTCAAGCAAATTGTGAAGCTGTATGTGAACCAAATTGTTTGAATGGCTTATGTGTGGCACCAAACACCTGTGAATGTTTACAGGGCTATAAAAACTTAAATGAATCTCATTCGTGTGAACCTGCATGCCAATTAGGTTGTATAAATGGCAAGTGCATCTCTCCTGAAACTTGTGAATGCAATGACGGTTTTCAGATGTCAGCTTTAAATAAATGTGAACCAATTTGCAAAGATGGCTGTTTAAATGGTCAGTGTATAGCGCCAGATTTCTGTGCTTGTGATCCAGGCTTTTCCAAAGCAACACCAAGTTCGTGTGAACCTGTATGTGAGAACGGCTGTCCAAACGGTCATTGCAAATCTCCAAATACTTGTGAGTGTGATGAAGGTTATCGTTTAATGCCAGAAAATAAATGTGAACCCATCTGTAACGAGGAGTGTAAAAATGGTTTCTGCATTGCACCCGATACTTGTGAATGTTTCTTTGGTTTTGCGAAATTATCAAACACCTATTGCCAAGCAGTATGTAGTTCTGGTTGTCCAAATGGGAAATGCATAGCACCCGAAATTTGTGAATGTAACGAAGGTTACGAAATGAATGCACAAAATATTTGTCAGCCAATCTGTTCTTCTGGTTGCTTGAATGGTAAATGTGTTGCGCCTGAAATGTGTGAATGTAATGAGGGCTATGAAATGGATTTAGAAAATATTTGCCAACCAAAATGCCATGAGGGATGTCTCAATGGTCAATGTGTGAAACCCAATATCTGTGAATGCTTTGAGGGTTATGAGAAGTTTTCATCAAACAGCTGTATGCCGATATGCACTGCAGGTTGTCTAAATGGTAAATGCGTGTCTCCTAACGTATGCGAGTGTAATCAGGGATACCTTAAGGCAAACGAAAACGAGTGTAAACCTCTTTGCACCAATAGCTGTGAAAATGGCAGATGTATATCACCTGAAACCTGTGAATGTAATGAAGGATATGTTTTTAACATTAACAACACTTGTGAACCAGTTTGCCAAACTGATTGTCTAAATGGCCATTGTATAGCACCAAATATCTGTAAATGTTTTGAGGGTTATGTCGAAACATTGCCTCATACCTGTTCGCCGGTATGTTCCACAGGTTGTCCGAATGGTAACTGTATAGCACCAGACACTTGTAATTGTCATAATGGATTTGCCATGAATAATGAAAATAAATGTGAACCAATTTGTGCAAATGATTGCGTGCATGGCAAATGTATTGCTCCAGAGACCTGTAAGTGCGATGTGGGATATTTAACGAACAACGAAAATATATGTGAACCAATTTGTGAACCAGGCTGCTTGAATGCAATCTGTACAGCCCCAAATTATTGTGAATGTAAAAGTGGTTACTACAAGACTCTGGAACATGTGTGTGAGCCCACTTGTATAGCTGGCTGTAATAACGGCAAATGTATAGCACCAGACATCTGTGAATGCAATGAAGGTTATGAAATGATTTCTCCAAATATATGTGAACCAGTCTGTAAAGAGGAATGTATAAATGGTTACTGTGTGGCCCCAAATACCTGCCAGTGTATCAGGGGTTATGTAAAGTTAAATGGAGAAATATGTGAAGCTTTTTGTGAGACCGGGTGTAGCAATGGCAAATGTATTGAACCCAATGTATGTGAATGTGATGAAGGTTTTGTAATGTCTGCTTTAAATAAATGTGAACCTTTGTGCTCACAAGGATGTGCAAATGGTCGCTGTATTGCTCCTAACACATGCGAATGTGATTTTGGCTTTGCCTTGATAACCTCAAGCTCCAGTGAAACTATGAGCTGTGAACCTATTTGCAATCAAGGATGTCTTAATGGCTTCTGCACAGCTCCAAATATGTGCGAATGTGAGCAGGGCTTTAAAAAAGTCACCGAGAGCTACTGTGAACCAATTTGTGACACAGACTGTTCAAATGGTACCTGCATAAAGCCGGGTGTCTGTAAATGTCATTCCGGTTATGTGTTAAATGAACAACAGCAATGTCAGCCCAAGTGCAATGAAGAATGTGTAAATGGTTTTTGTATAGCGCCGGACAAATGTGCCTGTATTGAAGGCTATGAAATGACCAATGAAAATATTTGCCAGCCAGTTTGTTTGCAAGGCTGCTTGAATGGTGAATGTATTGCACCGGAAATATGCAAATGTTATGATCATTATGAAAAAACTTCACCAAATATATGTGAACCTATTTGTGAGAACGAATGTTTGAATGGTGTTTGCATAACACCAGGAACTTGTGAATGTCATGAGGGCTATCAACTTAACGCTACACAGAATTGTCAACCAATTTGTTTGGAAGCATGTGAGAATGGTAGTTGTATTGCACCCAATACCTGTGAATGTAATGAAGGTTATGTGAAAAATACTGCAGGCAATTGTCAACCATTATGTGAAACTGGCTGTCCAAATGGTGAGTGCATAGAACCTGGTGTTTGTGCCTGTCACCAGGGTTTTATTATAACTGAGTGGCAAACATGTGAACCCTATTGTCAGGATATTTGTATTAATGCTGACTGCATTGCCCCTAACAAATGTGAATGTAAAGAGGGTTATGTCGAAACTAACAATAACACCTGCTCCCCACTTTGTGATTCTAAGTGTATAAATGGTGAATGTTTAGCGCCCAATGTATGCCAATGTAATGAAGGATTTCGCAAAAACTCCCAAGATATTTGTGAACCAATATGTCAAGCAGCCTGCATAAATGGAAATTGTATAGCACCTGATATTTGTGAGTGTAATGCAGGTTACCAAAAAGTTTCAGCGAATATTTGCGAGCCGTTATGTGAACCAAATTGCCTAAATGCAGTGTGCATAGCTCCCAATGCATGCCAATGTCTTGAGGGATTCCAACAAACAGCTGAGAATATGTGTGAATCTATTTGCAAACCAGAATGCATAAATGGCCAATGTTCTCCTCTCACCGGTGTTTGTGAGTGTAACGAAGGTTACCAGCTCAATGAACAAAATAAATGCGAACCCGTTTGTGACGAAGAATGCATAAATGGATACTGTGCAACACCTAATACATGCAAATGCTTAGAGGGTTACAATAAAACTTCAATACAAACAATATGTCAACCTTTATGTCAACCAAATTGTCAAAATGGTGATTGTATTAAACCCAATACATGTCAATGTAAAGAAGGTTATCAAATGATCTCAGCAACTGAATGTGGACCGATTTGTGATAGTGCATGTGATAATGGCTTTTGTCAAGCACCTAATTTATGTTCATGCAACGAAGGCTATGAACTAAATAGCGATAATGAATGTTCTCCCATTTGCCTACCTGAGTGTTTAAATGGCCGTTGTTTAGCTCCAAATTTATGTGTCTGCCATAAAGGTTTTCAACTTAACAAGGAAAATATATGCCAAGAAATAAATTTTAATAAAAATACAACCCTGGCTTATGGCACACAACAAAAATGTCTAGATGGCATATGCTTTTGTCCACCAGATTTCGTTTTAAGAAATTTTCATTCTGATAATATTTGTTTGCCAAAATGTCACATAGATGAAGACTGTCCAAATGGTATGTGTTTAAGAAGTGGTTTGTGCGAGTGCTTGGACGGTTATGAGTTTTCTGAAGGCACTTATCAATGCGAGCGACAAATTCTTTTTAGCAGTTATGATAATAAAATTTCAAAACCAGTTTTGAAATGGCTTTGTATATTCGCTTTGATCTCATTTATTCTGGCTTTAACGATATTGGTGGTTATGTGTTGGCTGACCAGGAGGGTTTCATACAATGTGGGTAAAAGAGGTGAGTGAGAAAATAAATATTTTATTTTAGCAAATTTTAAATATAAATAATAAATCTAGTTCTTTTATTCCTTGGCAAAGTCAAACAAAACATTTGTTTAAAGTTAACTTTAAGTTTAATCAATGTTGTAGTTGTTTCAATAAATAGTTTTGTCAAATTTACAATTTCTTTTAATGGTTATTATGAAAATGTTTTTTTTATTTATTTACAAGTTTCTTTTTTGTAACATAAAAATTATTTATTTAAAAAAGAAAAACTTTCTTTGTTTGAATAGAAATTAAATTTATTATCTGTCAATGCTTCCAACATTCATTACAAATACCAATTGTTATTTACTAAAATCTTACATGTGATAAATTTATTAATATACAGTCACACTTTCTCACAAAAACTCACTTGTAATTTTGTTTGGCTTTCTACTTAGCGTTCAACGATATATTTAAAAGATTATAATTTTTTTACATTTTGTACAAAGATTTATGCAAGTTTGCGGGACTGTGATAAAATTATAAAAACGCATAATGAAAAGAATTTTTATTGTATTTTTGATAAAGTGCAGTTTGATAAGTAACTATATCAGAACTTTTCTGTTACATAATTTTTCCATTTTTAGGATTCGCAAACAAAAGTAAACGATAAAATAATTTTTTGTTTAAGTTTACGAAAAAAAAATTTCTTTTTATTTTTCAAATTTTTTCTGCAAAGAATTTTAAAATTTAAACAAAAATTTTTCTGAGTGTTCGCTGTCACCTACATCCTGATGAAAATTTTTTTTAGGAAATTTAAAAATTTAATTTTTTTTTATTTTGCCACTTTAGTCGCCATCTTTTTGCAATTCTATTGTTAAAAAATATTCTTTGTAATTGTACTGATTGAGATATAGTTTCATAAAAAATTTAATAACACGCAAAGCACAAGGCGCATGCATATTAACTTCGTAATAAACAATTTGTAGAGAAAAGCCTATGAAATAGTTAAAATAAAAATTGCATTCATGGCTGTACCGATGGTTGCCAGAAAGCAACAACAAAATGAAAAACTACATAAAAACAGCAAGAAAATTTGTTGTATAAATACTGATTGATTATAGATATTTCTCGTATTCTTATTTACAAAATAAGTTGATTAAATAGATGATGTGAGTAGAAAGATGCAAATAAGTTTATAAAGGATGTAGGGATCCAGAAGATGCTGCATTACATTCTGCTAAAATCTAATTTTTTCTGTTTCCTTTAGAAAACGTCCGCATAAATTTGTAAATAATTAATTTTTTCTTTTAATTCTTAGAAATTAAAATAAAAATAAACTTAAGCCGCAAATAATTTGATTCATTTTATGTCATAATAATTATTGCCATCTATAGAGGTATACCTGGTGCGCCTGGGAGTCTTTGTTCTTATAGTTCCTTAGGTAAACGATAGTAATATTTTAATTTTTAGGGGAAGAACCACGGTCTTTGTTCCATTCGGGACAATAATTTACATAGCAAATCACATTATATAACGGTTTTCTGCATACAATTAAGTGATTAATATTATAATAATAATTTATATGGGAGGTACCACTCTTACTGCTCCAGAGCTCTCAGTTTTTTAAATTTACAAACAAAAAAATATTGTGTTTTATATAAATTGAGACGGATATCGTACATATTAATTTTACGAGATATAAACAACAAAAGAAAAATTAAAAAAAAAATAATAATAATAATAATAGAAATTTGTAGCTTTTTGCTCAGACGACATTTTAAAAATAAACTCTTACCTTTCTGTGATGGCATAAAGAGAACTTGCAAGAAAATACTTCTGTGTATAAATGCAATGCTAGAAACAGTTAGATAATTACTCAGGTTTCTTAATTTCAACAGAGACAAATCATTTTACATAATTCTTTATGTTTATAAGGTTGTGTATAAATCAAATTTCGCCAAATTCAAAATATTTATAAAACACATTGAGCCATAAGAGTATAGATAACTTGTTAAAAAAACCAATCTAAATTTTCACAAAACGGCCTTTAAAATAGAAATTTACTTTTCGAAGTCGCGAATTTAAGTTACCCCTTATGAGAAGGACCTTTATTAGTAAATGGTATTTCTAATACTTTCTAGGCCATGGCAATTTAATCACTTATTGCAGGCATTTAAGATATATAAATTAGGGATGTAACGATATGCTATTTCGCCGATCCGATACCGATACTCGAAAATAAATATCGCCGATACCGATTCCGATACCGATACGCTTATTAAAATTGAGCTCAAGTAAAAATTAATAGAACTCAAGTAGAGTAATTCTTCTATTATACAAAATAACAGTGTTAATTAATGAGCCATTCAAATCATCAATACATTTCAGTTTCTAAAATTCAAATTTTCAAACTACAAAACGTCTGCAATATTTATGATTTTACAAAATAAACGATGACATTCAGTTTAGATTGGCTTAAGATTTAAAATTAATATTATTATTACTTAAAAGATAATGAATTAAATTTAAGAAAAAATTAAAATTGATATTAATAAGATTTTTGTTTAAAAAACAAAGTGTTCTCAAATTTTGCGGAAATAGGTGCTTTCTTAAATCCTTTTAAAGCAGACCTGCAGTGGAAAATAGTCTCTCAGATGCGACAGAACTCATTTGAAAACTTTCTAGGAATATGAGAAGATCTAAGGCATCTCTCGACTACTTCGTTAGCAGAACCACAGATTAGGATGGATTTCTTCACATACTCTCCAAAGGCGAGTACTTCTCGTAGACTTATCAGAACTTTTTCGAGGTGTAGGGAGGACTGTGTATTCAACACTTACGGATTGTAGAGTCATATTAAGCAGCTCTATAAGACGTTTTTTCGATAGGATTGAAGTCGATTGTCTTTGAAGTATTCAAGCTTTGTATCTAAGGTCAAGAATTGTAGAAAAATATTAGGTTTCATTATTCTTTAAACCCTTAAATCTTTCATTCAGAGCTGATGCTAAGTTAGTCGCAAATTTTTGGGACTACGAACTACTCTCCATCTTCGTTGATTCATGTATTATGTTTTCTAATAATGTTCGAAGAATAGCGTCAGACAATGTAGCAGTGGCTTTGCTTATGTATTTTTTAGCCTCTTCAAAGTAAGCCAAAATTTTCACCACCTCTTCCATCATTATCCATTCGTCGGTTGTAAGTTCTACATACTAAGTTCTATCTACACATACATTACGATGGTACAAAACAAAATAGAAAAAACAATTCCATTATTTATTATGTTTTGATCTTATAATCTGCTTTTAATATGTTGTTTCTTATAGTTGTCATGCAAAAAACTAGAGTTAAGAATTGAATATTTTGTTCAAAAAACTCAAAATAAAAATATAAGAAGTATCGGCGTATCGACAGTAAAATATCGCCGATATCGATATATCGGAAAACCAGAGGCATCGCCAATATATTTATATCGGTATGGGTTGCATCCCTAATATAAATATCTCCCTTTAAAATCGCTATATTTGCATAAGGAGCTAAATGTCAATTTGTTTTTGCCCCTGAAAGTTCTTCGTAACAAAATATTGTGTTTGGTACTAAGCACTAAAACTAAGTTCACTTAAAAAAGAAATATTTTCTGATAATTTATTTATATAAATTATACTTGGGCTTTCAAGGTCACGTATATCCTTCCTTTCAAGTAAATAAAAGATTATTTATTTCATATTATTCCGACGTTTTGTTGGTATTTTCCAACTTCCTCAGGGATAATTTATTAAAAATCTGGCAAATTTAAATTTAAATTTAGTATTAGTTTTAACCTCACATTGCTGGATTTATAATATTAAACAGTTCTAGCTTCCAGCCACAGTGTACCGACATGTACATTAAATTTGAAGTCGGTATTAATAAAATCTTTTTTGTAGCTAAAATCACTGCTGTTTTTATTCCTTATTTTGTCGTCAAGGGGGTTTTTAATTACTTTTGTAGGAATTAAAATTTGTCATAGAGTACATCTTACCTAAGGACTTGTCTCTTAGAACGGATCTTTGAAAATTTCAGCCACAGCTATTTTTACGTTGTCGACCTTGAGAATTCTTAGACTTCTTTAATCAGAATATCATTTCGCTGCTGATAAAGTAAATAAGGATTTTATGTTTCAACATTCTAAAGTGTCAGCGTTTTTAGATTTCTTTTTTCGTTTAGTAATTTTCTACTAACAAATTAAATAGCTTGCACTTGTTTTGATAAACTCTACATCGAAAATTTCTCTAGTAAATCGTCCGATTCTTTAGAAGACGCTAATGTTGACTTCCTGTAAAATAGTGTTGAGGGTTTTATTATCCCAACTCAATATTTTGTAAAATCTTTTTTTTCATTTTTTTTCTGTAAATCGATAAAATATTTCTGCAGACGTTGTTTGAAGATTTCGTTTATATTGATTTCCGAGAATGCAATATAATGTCCTCTGCCTTACAAATAAGACTAACTTCAATGGAAGCGATAAAGATGTTGAATTTTGTTGAGTTTGTGGTAATTTACGAGATGATAAGGTGACAAACTGTTTAATTAATAAAGCCGAATTCGTCTTTCAAAACGTTATGATGTTGAGTGAAACTCGTGCTATTTTTTTTTTAATAAAAGTTATGTTTACTTATTCTCTGAATTATTATGTGTCATATTTAATGTTGCATTTAAAACTACGTTTTAGAATGAAATGATCCTAAAAGTCACTTAAGTGGTTTCTTATTTTCTTTTAAGATGAAAATAAACTTCGAAGCGACCTGAGGTCGTAGGCATTCTTCAGGAAATAGTTTTTGGTTTTTTTTCAAGTATTTTTTGTACAAAAACAACATTTGTAATCCATTAATCAAGACACAAATTTGTGAAATTAATTTAAGAAACTTTATTTAACTTATTTTTACTTCACTTAATTTTATTTCTTCTTTTTTTATTTTTTTTTTTTTTTTTGTTCGTTTCAGAAAATGAATATGGCTTGATAAAACTGTCCCAAAAAGCCGATATAATACGCCATCCAAATACTCTTGATGTTTAGAGTCTTATTAAACATAAATATTAAAAAAAAAATTATTTTAATTACGTCATTCAAGATTTTTTTTGTACATAAAATTTGTTATATTTTTTTATTGTTTAATAAACCATTATTTGGCTACGATCGAAATAATGTTCTTGATAAAAATCAGGAGACACTGAAATTAAACACCACAAAAAAAATTATAATTATTTGCACAAAATAAATTAGTTTTCATGTTAATTTTATTTAAAAAATAATTACCATGTACTACTTCCGATCTGATTATACGTTGCTTTTGCATTTGTATGTAACGCACTAGAACACCCAGCACCACAAGCAGCATTAACACACAGATACTGATAGCGATACACCATAAATTTAACCAGGTGGGTATATGCAATCTACAAATTGCTGGCACTTCAGTAATATCTTCCCCAAAGGATTCCATTAAATTAAAAAGAGAATCATCGGCAGCTAAGCCAGTACTAGGATGTGAAGAGTTTTCCATGTTGGTTGAAGGGAAAAATGTTTCCGTCATTTTTCCCATAAATTAGTTAAATAATTATTTCTTGTTTTATGAAAAAAACCATAAAAAAATAAATCTAAAATTATTAATTAAATTGTTAAGCTCCGATTTATATCTGCTGCTTGTAAACTTTAAATGCAACAACTTTAATGTGTTTTTTATGTTTATACTTGTGTGTGAATCCGTTGTGTTGCAACAAGACATGTGACTTCAAGACCGAGGCTTTTAATTATCTATAATTTTTAATACAAAGAATAAAAAACAACCATAACAATAATTTATTTTTAGACTTTTAGTTGTGTTTTTTTTTTTTTTTTTTTGTTTTTCTTTTAATAAGAAATGTTTATATCACTTTTGTTTGTTTAATTACACTTGTTCGTTGCAAAACAAAGAATTATTACACTTGATTATGTTTAAACTTGTAAAAGAAATAAATGAAAATTTATGTAAATTCTTTTAATAAAAATCATATCTTGAAAACTAAGTAATACAAAAAAGCGAACCACGATAAGGAGCAAGAAAGCGATAACAAAAAACACCAATAAGGAAATAGTTCTGAAATTATACATTATAAGAGGGAGTGTTCTCTGCTAAAACTAATTTAAATTATTTTTTTTTTATTAATTTTCCTATGTATTCGACATTTGTATTCTCTCAATCGCTCTCTCTCTCTCTCTCTCTCACTTTTTTTCTCTCACACACTTTCCCTCTCTTCTGCTATATTTTAAGTATTTTACAATGTTCACTTAAACTGCCCAGAGAGAGTGAGCAGTACTAGAAAGGCGAGTGCTAAACTTTTATCAAGAAAATTTAAAATACAAAATTTTCCTTGTCCAGCCTTAACAAAGGTAATACCCAGGCTGTAGCGAAATTTGAACATCTGATCGCAAAAACTTCATGTAAGAGAAGGGATGCCGCTTTTAATATGACAGATTTTTGAAGAATTCCAAAATTCATAAACAGCATTTCAGATGAAGAATTAAAAACTATAAAATTGGTTCCAGAAGGGTCTGATGGCTCTTCAATTTAGTTTAAGGAAATTTACTTATTTATAAAATAAAAAATTTTTAGACTCACATTAGACTCTTCAACAGCTCTCTTGATTCTTACACTGAGAGAAAAGAACTTTCTGATTACAAATAGTGATTAAATCCATTTCTGTTAAAGCAACCGTTGTTGCCAGAAATGAAATATTTCTTCTCTATAACAAAGAGATGCCTCCTTTTATCAAAGCTACTTGCGTTATGGATATAATTGATAACTAAGGCAATCGTTAAAACTCTCAAAATTTTTAATTAATGTCTACCATCCTGAAGTAGACGTAAAATTTTGACTTATGCCAAAAAATAAAAAAACGACACTTGTTACATCTGCAAGTGCTGCCAACTGGCATTTCTTAAAAATAAGCTTCATAGTGATATTCGGAAACAAACGTCTGTTATCAGTCAAATGAAGATAAGTCTTCACTTCAAAAAAATACCCCAATCCAAGGCAAAATAGCATTCGTCAGAGATGCATGTATAGCAGGAAGCTTTATCTTTAGAAGGCGGACTGCGGATATCTGTCGATTTCTAGTGTCTCTTGTGTAGTTGAACTTTGTCTAGGCGGCAAACACTAGGATAAACTAAATCGAGTCAAGTTAACAAGCTGAGCTGCTACTCCGGATATAAGAAATCCTTTAATAAAATGTATAACTCCAGTAGCCCAAATTTAGTTCATTGAGTCAATAGAGTTTACTTAAAGATTCCTTCTTCAGTAAAAATGGGGAAATAGAATTGCAATTGCATAACTACAGTCGCACAGTCTTGCAAAAATACAGCGCCATTTTCGATCGAATGAGAAACATAGTTGTGACAAACATAATAATTTTCTATTCGGAGTTTAAAGAAAATAGTTTTTTTTCTAGTTTACAGTGAGAATTTTTATCCAAGAAGATCACAATTTGAACAAAAATTGAGCAAAGAAACACCTGTTATTATTATGCAAACCCTGGTGAAACAAAATTTACATGAGGTGGAGTCTAACAATATTTTGATTCCATTAGAAGATGACGAGAGAAGCGGGTTTAAATTTAATGATTTAGAAAGTAAATGCCTGCTGGGTGGCAAACAACAAGGTGATAGGGAAGAAGATCGATATTCTTGAACAAACTTTTTGCCTGTCACTGAGGAAAGAAAGGCGGTCTGCTTTATTATCATCTCTATACGTCAAGCAATGTAAATTCCAAAAAATATTTTAATTTTTATATTAAAATTTATTTAGCAAAATTGTATACCCATTTCTACACAGACGAAACTTACCTGCCGAGTGCAAAAAATACATTTTTACACTTCTCTACTACAGACCTTTCTTAAGATTTTGATGTCATGGCTCTTCATCATTGTTTCGCACGCAAGAAGATTTAAATCGGAAGAAAAAAGAAAATTAAATTTAATTTAACGTGAAATAAATAATAGTCGAAATTGTGGTTAAGTGATTGCACATTCTGGCAGCCAGTCTATCGTCTCTTTGGCTTGTGAATCGTGAAAATAAAAAAAAAATATGAACAAAATATTTTGATTGACTTTTGTTGTAGTCACTCATTAAAAACGAATTTTTACAGAAGCATAAACTAACTGCAAGTTAATTTTTAAAGTAGAACATTCTAATACTGAACTTTTCAGCGAAGTTTTTTTAAACCAACCATTTTCTTTAATCGTAACTTGGGATTTGTTGGATGCAGACCCTGGTTGTTTTATTTATAAATTAAACATTTTTAAGCAATGCAGATATGAAAAAAATATATTTATATTTTAATTTCCTTTTAAAATTTATCAAAAAATCTCTAATATTTTTTAATTCAGAAAACACAAAATAAAATTTTTGTAAAATAAAATACAAAAATCATTAATCATCACTCGTTTAACCAGGCTCAGATGTATTGTTTTATTTACTTAAAAATTTTCCAAGATTGAATAAAATATAATAAAGAAATTAAAAAAAACAAAACTAAAGTACTTTATTGAATTTATTGAATGTGTTACAAAAATGCTGCAAGCAACATCAAGCTGAACAAGTGTTATACATGTATTTTAGCAAGATTTTAATATAAAATGAATTATTTAATAAAAAAATCTATATAAGATCCTTCAACAGAGTTCATTTTAAGAGTTCATTACAATTATGTTTTTTAATTTTTAATTATTCTTCTTTATTTTTGTTTTTCAAAAAAGCAATAACCAAATAAATGCCACATTACATTAAGAAGGAAAATGGAAAAATTTATAGAATTTAACAATAAAACTGGGTATAGCAATAGTGTGTTTCATTTTTGGCTGAGTTCAGGTTAGTTAAGTGTTCAGTTCAATAAGATGGCAACATTGTTTGCAGGATAAACCGTCGCATTAAATTTCGCCCAAGAATATTACATTTTCGTTCTTAAATTCTTGCAATTTTAATAAATTCTATTTAATTATATATTTTATATAAAATTCTTTCAATATGAAAACAAAAATATGTTTATGATATAAAATTTTTATATGACAATTTGCCTACAGATTTAAGGAAAATCATAAACTATTTTGAGGAAGAAAATAGTTCTATAATTTCGGCTTTTTTTAAATCATTTAAAATATGCCAGGTTCAAATTCTGATTTCTTAAAAAATTATTTAATTTAGAAAAATGTTAGAGAACATATTGTTGTCTGGTAATTTATGGGGACTAAAAGTGTTAATTTGGTAACTCGACCCGCTAATAAATCTGGCAGCCCTGGCAAGCATAAGGTGCCTGTGTGTGTGTGTGAGAGAGTGTGTGTAATTGGAAAGTTTGAACACTCAGCAAATAAACATTTCTATAGAAGAAAAATATTACATTTTAGTTATTTTTTGTTTATAACACCAATGCTTTTCAAACTGTATACAATTCAATTAAGCAATTGTCTAAACCTATGTTAAGTGTCTTAGCTAAACTAAACATTTCAAGGAAACAGTTACAGTACAATTGTGTGTTTTATTTTTTAGTTCTGTTTATTAATTCCAAATTCTTTTTTAAAAGTTTTCAAAAAGCGTCGCACATTGATTTCTTTTGCGAAACCTGTTATCTGTTTCGTGTTTAATTGTTTGATTGCTTAAAAACTTTTAATAAAATAAAATTTTCTTTTGTTAATTGCTAATTGTTTTTAAGCTTTAAGGTAAAGGGCGAAAAGGCTCATTGGTGATAGAAGGCATCCAACTCTATTGACTACCTTGAACATCGACGCAATATGGGTTGTGCTTTGCTGTTTTATCGATACTACAATGGATTGAGCTCTAATGAAAGTAGGGAACTCGTTCCCGATATCCGTACATTTTTGCATTCAGCATGCTTTTCATTAAGAGCTCATCCATTTGTGGTCGATTTGTCAGTTAGCCGCACTATGCATTAAAGAGAGATTTGGTTTTTTAGACAAACAGTTCGTATGTGACATCATCTTCCTGCTGAGGTCTTACTTTCCACTTTCAATGTGGGAAAATTCAAATCGAATGTCCAAATATACTTTTCCCCTTATCCTTTTCCTGGCACAAAGCATTGCTTGAGTGGTGGTCATTTCCTAAGTGCTGGTTTGAAAAAAAATTTTAAAGCAAATGATAGTATTTTTAAAGTCAAGGTCTGCTGGCTGTTGAACTCATGTTCTTTAAATTTTGTTAACACGCAACATCTCTAACAGCTCAGCCACCGCGGCTCAGCATATGTTTACTAATTTTTCTTTAATTCTCTTTACATACACCAGACGTTCTCGTGGTTAAAGTAATACATTATTTACTGTACATACATTATTTACTGAGAAAAATAATATTTTAATATTTTAGCGAGCAACGTAACTTTTTGGAAAAGGTTTATCAAAAATATCAACCTGGAAAAAAACTAGCCCTTTAATTATCAAGTTTAATGTGAGCATAATCAGACGATCTTATTTTAAGCGAAGCCCCTATCAAAAATGAATTTTAAATGGACTTTAAAAGAAAAAACGATGAAGAAAAAAATTTTTTAAATTTTTGATTTGAGTCATGAAGTATTTGAACGTTTTATTTGTAATGCAACACAACAAAAATGTCTGGATAAATGCTGTCTTGAAAACAAAATATGTCAAGACGGCATCAAATGTATTGCCAGAGGAGCAGTGATGCAAATTTCCGAAGTCTCTTCAGATGCGTCTTGTGAGGAGTCGGAAAAATGTGGAGATATTTGCTGTTTGCAAAGTTAAATTTGCACTATAGAAAACGAATGCATTGCTTAAGAGATTTTAAATATTTTAAATGAACCTGTAGCTTTCTTTTGTACTGAGTCCAACAAATGTCAAGGCAAATGTTGTTCTGATAAAGAAATCTGCAAAAATGGCAAAGATTGTATTCTAAAGCTCAACTAAACTGTAGATTAGTGATGAAGCTCTAAAGTGTCTCACTAATTGAGTCTACTAAAGAGTCTATAACTAAGAAATGTCCTGAAAAACAACAACTTTGCCACGTGAAATGTTGCACGAAAAATGAAAAATATAATGAAGAAAATGAGTGTATTTCTCAAGAAAAGAAACAAGTTGTACAAACTGCAGCTACTGTATGTTCTGAAATCCAAAAGTGTGGTAATAAATGCTGCTCACCCGATGTAAAATGTAATGAAAACGGCAGTGACTGTGTTGTTTTTTCTACAATTGCTGTTAACTTCGATTGCCCATTTTCTCAAAGGTTCCTGAGTAAATGTTGTTTTGAACATGAAAAATGCAATGCAAAATATGAATGTGTGTCAATTTCCCCTAATGAATGTCCAGACGCCACCGAAAAATGTGGTAACACATGCTGTCCATTTCATGAAACTTGCAATGAAGAAAGTAAATGTGTAGCCTTTTTAGAAGTGACAACAATTAAAAACTGTTTACAAAAACTAAAATGTCAAGATATATGCAGCGCGCCCCTACAAGTATGCAATGAATTTAATGAATGTGTTAATAAAAGTGTTAAGGATTCTACAAATCCTTATATGATTTACCCAATGAAATTACTACCAAGAAAATAAAAACTATAAATGATTATGACACCATAATTCCCATTTATGATTTTGATGTTATGAACGAAAAAATGAAATATCCAAAATATTATTATCCGTGCCAACAAAAATGCTGTCACGAGCAGCAAATCTGCAACAAAATAGAAGAATGTGAAGAAAAAATTCATAAAACAAATTGTGTTTCAGGTCCAAGTTGTTTAGGGAATGCCAATCTTAAAGGTACCAAAACATTTGCAGCCTATTTGATGGTAGGTTTGGGCTGTTTGATAGCAGTTATGGCATTTGGCTTGTTTAAGTTGTATAATTTTAGGCGCTAACAAAGAGTTTTATTTTAAATAATGAAGAAATGCATTTTTCTTAATTTCATTTTTTATTATTTGTTTTAAAGTAAGCGAAAGCAAAATAAACGAATTTTTTATCAGTTTTAAAAATGCAGTTTTTTGTGGTTTCTGCGGTTTAAAGATAAATTCTTTAAAAGGTAATTAAAGGTTTAATTTTATATTGTTTATAAACAACAATTTTGATAAATGCTGAGCTGAACCTTTTTTAGAATTTTAATTACAAATTGAAACTGTTTTAAATGAAGTTTAAAAAAATCTATATAAATTTCAGTAATTTATTGAAAGTATTTAAGGCAACTTAACTTAACTTTGCAAAAAAATATTTTACTCAGTTTTTTTTTTCTTTTCTCTCTTTTTTTTATAAATCACATTTTTTATATTTGAATATCTGATCGAAAAAAAAGATAATTTGAAAAATATTTTTCCGTTATATAATTGTTTTTTCTTCACTTTTTCCGTTCTTTTCAAATCGAAAATTTTTTAGTTTGATGAAAATGACTGGTTATCAATTTTTTAATAAATAATTTTAACTCATTTCATAGTATTTATCAAGGCAACAGAATAAGGAGTGGTTTCAATACCTTTCATTTGAAGCACCAAGCGATTTTCTTTGTTTACACAAAAAAAGTAAAATACATTTTGACAAAAAAAAAAAAAATGAAAATGAAAATCACTAAATTTTTAATTCATGAAATTAATTGTATTAAGCAAATGATTAGTTGTTAAAAAATATAAAACAAATATTCGTATCAAGATCCAGAAAACGATACATTACATTCTGCTAGTTTACTTAAACACTGACATTTATGAAAAAATTTTCTTTCTTAATAAATAGAGAAATTAAAATATGCGTGGACTTAAGCCGAACTAATATTAATTATTTGTTATAATGCCAAAATAGTTTGATAGAGTAAAAAAGAATCGGTTGAAGGACATGTGTGAAAAATAAGGTGTTTATGTTTTAGTACCCTTTTCATTTTTTACACAGTGAAATTTACTATTAACAGAAAAACCTAAAAAACACATTTTAAATATTAAAAAAATTTACAAATGTTGTTTAACTTAGAGCATAATTCTAGTTAAATTGTATTTAATATTTTTATTGTTTAGGTACATTTTGATCTGGACAGACAAAGCTTTATTAATTAGAAACATTTATTTCAGAAATTTATATGCTCAGATATAAAGGCCTGTATTTGTAAAATATACTATGAGCTGAGGTTAATCAGCTGTGAAGCAGTGAAAGATCTTCTTTTATATTGAATCTGCTTCCGTTCATGTAGTACTTGAATTCCCGGCGTTGGGACCACTAGCTAAAGTTTACAAAGAACTTGTATTGCCAAGACTGCTTTGACAACAAGTTTAAATTTAAAATTTAGAAATTAAAGGGTGTTCCCGTATTGGAAGTAAATTTACATATATGGCCGTATCGTTTAAACCGTTAAATACAAACAATTAAAATTAAACAGAATGCCCGCTACTTTTTCTGGTATATAAAGAAGCATAAAAATTATAAATTATAAATAATAGGGTGTTACAATAGTTGCTGTGTTTTGATGTATATGACCAAACTGTTGAACAGTTGTATACAGTTGATAAAAATTTGCACAGAATCTGTATTGCTTAGTAATTTATAACAAGTAGCAAACTTGTAATTAGAAGTTATAGGGTGTCCCTATAACTGATGTAATTTGACCTACATGGCCCTTTCTTTAAAACCGTTGAGGATAAACTCTTGATTAATAGACAGAATGTCCATTACTAGTATCAACATCTGAAATTAGAAATTAAAAGGTGCCCAAATAGTTGTAATTTTATGTGTATAGAACAGTTATAGACTAACAAATTCTGTTTTACTGTGTCAGCAATAAAAAGTGTAAAAAATAAAGGGTGACCATATTACTGCTGAATTTTCTTGTTTAATTTGCGTTCAGATTATATTTATGTTCTACGACATTTTTAAAAATCTTGACGCAATCTTCTTCGAATACAATTTAATATAATATAATTAACGTCCTTAAAAAAATATGATTTTAAGTTTGTCTTTTAAATTTGTCTTGAGATATTAGACTTTCGAATTTTCTATACAAAATCTGGATAAAATTGACTGATGAACTAGCAAAATGGTCATATGAATATATTTTTATCTTTATTTAATTTTAATTATTAAATATTCCTTGAGAATTTAACGAAACTTTTGTATCTTAAGGTTAAAAGGTATTCCAAATAACAAATTTTCATATTGATTAATACAATTTTTGATATTCCTTTAATATAATATAATTAACGTCCTAAAAAAATATGATTTTAAGTTTGTCTTTTAAATTTGTCTTGAAATATCAAACTCTCTAATTTTCTATACAAAATCTGGATAAAATTAACCAATGAACTAGCAAAATGGCCACATGAAAATTTTTTTATCTTTATTTAATTTTATTTATTAAATACTCCTTGAGAAATTTACGAAATTTTTGTATCTTACGGTTAAAAAGGTATTTCAAATAAAAAATTTTCATACTGATTAGTACAATTTTTGATATTCCTGATCAATATATTGTGGCAAAAATCATCAACGCTACCAAATTGTCTAAATTTATTTGAAAAAACATCCATCTGAGTAGGCCGTTATATGAACTGCAAAGCTAGTATATACCACATACCCAAGACATAAGTAGCGCCAAGACATCAAAGGAATGTATCTGCTAAAGCTAATATTGCCACTGTAAACAAAAATGTGTTAGAAGTTACAAATTTTTTGAGTTCTCTTTAATTGCATTTGAAACTCTGTCTAACCACATGCACATAGCCTAGATTCATACAAGATCCAGCTCAGGCTTATTTGTGGCTTAATGCGTTTTTTAATAAAAAATAAATAGCCACATGTATAATGAAACCGATCCGCTGCAGACTCTATGACATTAAGAGAGATGTACCATTTAGTGCGTTTCACACACTGCACAGTGGGGCAGAATCAAAATATTTTGGAAATAATTCAGCCATTTGAAAACGGCTAGGCCGATTGATTAAAAATTTGGCACGAGCATAGAAGAGGAGTACCTGAGCTTAAGTTTTGAAGGTGGTTACCCTCCACTTTCCAGGGATGGCGCTATGTGGTCTCAAAGTTGGACACCTCGCTCCTGAAAATTTTTCTAACGCTTGGCATTTCTTCAATTTTTGTCTGATTTTTAAATATTTTACATGGTCTTAAAGCTCTCGTAAATACCTACAAAACGGTGCTTCAAACTGCATGTTTATGTTTAAAAATGATCGAGTTATAAGCATTTTAAAATTAAAATTTTTGATTTTTTCCATACCCTGGTCCAGTCTTTTCGAAATATTGGGTACAATTTGCAGCAAATTTGTTTAAGTTTTTTACCGTAGATAACAAAATTCAAGATTTTCTGAAAAAAACTTGAAAGTAATATCTTTTCTGGCTTAAAAATTATGCGATTTTCAATTTTAAAAATCCAAAATTATTGCATTTTTGTGTATTTTAGCCTAAAATGGGACACTAATCTAATTTTTTAGATAGAAAAAAATTTTCTTGAGGAATATATAAAAATTTTTTATTTTTATTAAAGCTAACTATATGTGTGTATGTTCAAACCAAATTTCGTATAAAACTGATCATTCTTGTAGAAGATGTAAGTCTTTCAACTTGACCTAATTTACATCGAAATTTTGACTTTACCCCATATTTTCTAAAATCCCAAAGCTGGGATCGGAAAAAGAAGAATACTATAAAAAAGCTATATATACTCCAAATTGTTTCAAAAAGTATTTCGTGAGCCCTAGTCCATATGTGGACTTTATGGGCAAAAGAGTAAAAAATTCCAATTTTGGGATTTTTCGTCTTTATTTTGGGAATTATGGGATTTCCTTTAGCTTAATGTTGCAGATTTTTTTACCGTTTGATTTTAGTTAACAAACTACATATGCACAGAAAATTTTGTCTGATTTGCTTAATTAATAAAAGTTTTATAGCAATTTAATATTTTTACTTTTCTCAAATTGGGCCGTTTTTACTATAATTTTTCGAAATTTTCGGAGCTCAGCAACGAATATTAAAATTTTGTTCCATTTTTTATTTTTTTTATGCATGTGAATAAAGATGACGCAATTTCCTATTAAATAAAAAAAAGATTTACCTCAATATCATTCTTACGTGCAAAACTATGCGTTCTTAATTATGAGTGTTTCAATATGTATCTCACTTTTATACATTTATGTTACGGAAGTAAAAATTTTCATGCCTGTGTAAAAAAGCAATTATACCTGAAAAAAGGGTTAAAAATGTAAGGGTTAAAAATAATGGTACAGGTGTTCGTTTTAGGATGACCTATGACTAATTATGTCTTACCGAAGTGCCTTTTTTGATTTTTAGCTAGCTGCTTTGCTTCTTTAGGTATCCAACTGTTCGATGACCTGAACACGCATATAAATATTTGCATAAATACAATAGATATCATATTTAAAAAAAAACATCATGCCGATCACATTGAAGTTTGAGACATTGTGTTCTTTTTTGTGGACTGATGCTACAAAAGGACTTGATAGAATTAAGGCCATGAAAAAGTTTATTAAGGCTTCATACAACTGCAGAGTTGATGTCATTGGGACTGCAAAACTGGAAAAATTTTTAAAATTATTTGATCAAAAAATGAAGTCAGTTCGCGGAAACAAAAATAAGTTTAAAGTAAAGTATCTTACTTGGATGGATACTGTTGCGAAATTCTCAACCTACATCGCATTATGTGGAGCTCCCTGCAAATCTTATGATGACTTATATTCGAAGTTTAAGAAAAAAAGGTTAACCGAAAAACTTTCTTCAGTTTCAAAAGATGAAGTTTACGATACGTTCAAAGAATTGCTAAAAAAAGAAAATCAGCCTTCCGAGGCAGTGCACATCGCCAATATTCTTCCCAGCGCATCTTCAAAACGGTTGAAACGAATTAACAGCATACCTACTCCGACATCGCAGTCATATTTTACGGAGGAAGAAGCTATTGCTCTGATGTTGGAAATGAAAATAAGCCGAAATAAGTACCAAATTTTGAGAAAAGCTTTACTTGAGAAAGGACATGCAATATTACCATCATATAAGTCTATTCAAGAAAAAAAGAAAGCGATTATGCCATCTCCAATAACAGTTGATGAAACGAAAGCTTCTATTGGACTATCTTCTTTGCTAGAAAATACGGCGTCACGGATTATTTCAGATTTTTCTACTGACCAACTAGAAAAGGTTAAAAACTGCGATGTAGTACTAATGTGTAAGTGGGGATGTGATGGAATATCAGCCCTTCCTGAGTACAAACAAAAACATACAATAGATTTTAAGAGCATATTCATGGCATCCTTAGTACCACTAAGAATTCGTTCATACTCATCAGTACGTGCAAACACTTTTGAAGATATATGGAAAAACACAACCCCAGGATCCAAAAATTTTTGTAGGCCTATTTGTTTTGAGTATGTAAAGGAATCAAATACTACGACAAAAAAATTAGTCGAGCATATCAAAGACGAAATAAGATCATTGGAACCAATATCAATAAAAATAAAAGAATGCTGTGTTAACATATCCTTTCAACTTAGTTTAACAATGATTGATGGAAAAGTTAGTAACGCTATAACTAACACATCTTCTTATTGGAAATGTTCCATATGTGATCAGAAGAAGTCAGAATTCTCAGATAAAAAAAACCAACGTAGTCAACGAAGAAGTTCTATCTTTCGGAATATCCCCCCTTCATGCTAGAATAAGATTTTTGGAGCATTTTCTGCATATTGCATACGACTTAAAATACAGAAGTACGACAGAAAATTGAATAACAAAAAAAAAAAAAAAAAAAAAAAACAAAAAACAATGATGAACTAAAAGCTCTAAGAGCTTCTGAGAAAAGTAGAATTCAAGAAGAGTTTAGAGTACAAACGGGGTTAATAATTGATAAGCCTCTTCGTAGTGGAGGAAACACTAACGACGGAAATACTGCAAGAAAATTTTTTGGGGATTTTGAAACTACTTCAAACATAACTGGAATTGACAAAGAGTTGCTTAGAATGGTTAACGTAGTTTTAATGGCAATTAATAGCAAAACTCAAATTAATTCTTTTCGATTTGGAGAATATACAGCAAAAATATCTCAGCTACTCGTTTCTCTATATCCACAGTACATAAAATATTATGTCATGGTAAAACAATTATAGAATCGAATATTCTTCCTCTTGGGGAATTAACAGAAGAAGCCCAAGAAGCAAGAAACTGCGATTTCAAGTACATTCAAATATTCAGTTCTCGAAAATGTTCTAGGCAGTCACAAAACGAAGACATTTTCTATAGCCTATTGTTATCTTCTGATCCTGTACTCTCATCAATGAGAAAACGTTGGATTAATTATGAGGCTTCTTCACCTTCTAACAAAACAGAATTAAAGGATTTACTTTATCTTTTAGACATGCATAATGATATGACAGATTATTTTATAGAAAATAAATAATAATTTTAAGGAAATAAAAAATACTTTTAACGACTTTTCGTAAATAAAAATTAACAGAAAATTTTATTTTTTATCTGATGTTTTTTATAATGATTATTAATTTAAGATATGCCTCTTGGTTATCCTCTATTCAGGTAAATTTGTTTTTTTACACAATTTTTACACAGGCATGAAAATTTTTTTTCATATTGAAACACTCATATTTAAGAACGCATAGTTTTGCACGTAAGAATGATATTGAGGTGAATCTTTTTTATTTAATAGGAAATTGCGTCATCTTTATTCACATGCATAAAAAAAATAAAAAATGGAACAAAATTTTAATATTCGTTGCTGAGCTCCGAAAATTTCGAAAAATTATGGTAAAAACGGCCCAATTTGAGAAAAGTAAAAATATTAAATTGCTATAAAACTTTTATTAACTAAGCAAATCAGATAAAATTTTCTGTGCATATGTAGTTTGTTAACTAAAATCAAACGGTAAAAAAATCTGCAACATTAAGCTAAAGGAAATCCCATAATTCCCAAAATAAAGACGAAAAATCCCAAAATTGGAATTTTTTACTCTTTTGCCCATAAAGTCCACATATGGACTAGGGCTCACGAAATACTTTTGGAAACAATTTGGAGTATATATAGCTTTTTTATAGTATTCTTCTTTTTCCGATCCCAGCTTTGGGATTTTAGAAAATATGGGGTAAAGTCAAAATTTCGATGTAAATTAGGTCAAGTTGAAAGACTTACATCTTCTACAAGAATGATCAGTTTTATACGAAATTTGGTTTGAACGTACACACATATAGTTAGCTTTAATAAAAATAAAAAATTTTTATATATTCCTCAAGAAAATTTTTTTCTATCTAAAAAATTAGATTAGTGTCCCATTTTAGGCTAAAATACACAAAAATGCAATAATTTTGGATTTTTAAAATTGAAAATCGCATAATTTTTAAGCCAGAAAAGATATTACTTTCAAGTTTTTTTCAGAAAATCTTGAATTTTGTTATCTACGGTAAAAAACTTAAACAAATTTGCTGCAAATTGTACCCAATATTTCGAAAAGACTGGACCAGGGTATGGAAAAAATCAAAAATTTTAATTTTAAAATGCTTATAACTCGATCATTTTTAAACATAAACATGCAGTTTGAAGCACCGTTTTGTAGGTATTTACGAGAGCTTTAAGACCATGTAAAATATTTAAAAATCAGACAAAAATTGAAGAAATGCCAAGCGTTAGAAAAATTTTCAGGAGCGAGGTGTCCAACTTTGAGACCACATAGCGCCATCCCTGGAAAGTGGAGGGTAACCACCTTCAAAACTTAAGCTCAGGTACTCCTCTTCTATGCTCGTGCCAAATTTTTAATCAATCGGCCTAGCCGTTTTCAAATGGCTGAATTATTTCCAAAATATTTTGATTCTGCCCCACTGTGCACTGGTGTATTATTGGACCTTATTTTATCAAATATTTAAGTCGGAACTCTTATAGTGGTCGAGGGAGTTTGTGACTGCATGATGATCAATGATTTTTTGTTAAAATATTGATGACATTGCTCCGGGTGAGATGTGGTGCAATACATTGACCGTAACTAACGACATAATGAAACAAAAATCTGGCAACAAGTTGATTTCAAGATATTGAGAACAATTGGCCTTCGCCGTTATGCGATTATTTTCTGTGAGCCACATGAAGGCACAGTTTTATAGCGATACGGCAGCTTTGGTGGCCAGCATTGTACATGTGATTCGTATTATACGGCAAGCAGTGCTTTAAAAGGCGGCCTAAAATTAGACGTGAAGTATGTTCTTCGTTAAGTTTCAATTTTTTTTTTACAATTTAAAATTCTCTCAGTTTCGGATAACGTAATGATTCTAATATTTTTTTTTTTTTTTTTGACAAGCCGAAATAGCGGACAGCTGCTAGGCAGCAAAATTTAACTTTGAAAAACTTTTTTTGTGAGACATTACATAATTTAAGTTGCACACGGTTGCATTATTTTTATAAATAAATCACCTTTTTTAAATAAAAGAATTATATTTTATTTTTTTACTCACAGCTATATGTTGTTATCTCTTGTTTTTATTATAGGACTTTTATTATCTTTTTAATTTTATTAAAATTAACATTTTTTTATAAACTACGCATATTAAAGAAGTTAAATTAAGGTTTTATTATCAAAATATTCAATACATATATTGATTTTCTTTTTCTTTAAAACGTTTATATTTTATTTGCCTTAAATAAATATTGCAAAAAAGAAAAAATTATAATTTCGATATCCGTTGTGCTCTTTAGCAGAGACTTCTTTTTAATCTAAACAAAAATTTTAAAAAAAATTATGAACATATTTTTTTAAGTAGTTTTGCTTTTTTGTAGTTTTATTTGATTCAACTTAAATATTTTGCACACATGTCTGTAACATTAATCTTAATTTTATCACTAAAACTAACAGTAACTTATATTTAAAATTAAAAAAATCGTTTGCTTAAAATTAACTTAAAAATCAGTCTTCTTTTGAACCAAAAACACGTGATGCATTATTATCTTCCTCATTGTGATCAGCATCCTCATCATAGTCCAGCATATTAAAATCTTTAGTCAATTTTCGACCTACCTTTTGCATCAGTTCTTCCAAATTCATATCGACCTTAACACATTTATGCTGCAGAACATCATAAACTTGATCTAAAGGACACTGGATACGTTCACAGCGCAGACTAGAAAACCAACTGCTTGTATCTCTATAGCCTGGGCGACAAACACACTTATTATGAGCCACACAGTGGCTGTGAGTGGGACAGCCGCCGGAACATATGGGACGACAATGCAATTGTCGAGGCTGTTTACTGGTTATGGAACGTACATGATGATTATGTGACTCCTCATAGCCATGATTACACGAGCATTTTTCCGGTTCTGAACAATAACTATTGGCCGGACACAATTCTGCACAAATTGGTTCACATAGACCGAAAATGATGGTACGATAACCGGGACAACACATGCGCAGTGAATCAATGCGCGTACGATCCTCAAATTCCACATAATATTCAATCAATTGAGAGTCCAATTTAAAACGAGTCTTTGTAATGGGCACTTGATATTTAAGCGTAACATTACGATAACAATGACCGGTGGTAACGGTTAAGGCGTAACTACTACGTATTAGTTTTATTAATAGAATTAAACAAATAAATTTACAGTCCATATTTTAAATTTATTTATTTTAAATTTTTAAATAATTTTATTATTATTATTTTTTGTATTTTTGAACTTTTTTAAACACTATTTATTTTTTGTCTTTTAAAAATTTTCTTAAATCAATGTTTTTTAATGTAAATAATTTTAATGAATGAATGCCAGCGTTTTTAGAATTTTCCATTTCAACCTACAATATAGTGCTAGATTCAATAAAAAGCATCCGACTACTGATAAATGAGTATTTTGATTTAAAGAAAGTTTTTTTTTCTTAGTAATAAGTAGAATGTGAAAATAAACTACAGTGTGAAATTTTTTTATATTAACAAAAAGTTAAGTTCAGTTGATTAAATGGGCCATACAAATGTTTAGTTAACTGTTAAGATCTTTAGATTTTGGGATTAAATATGGGGTCCTCAAATGATTATTACTTAACGATGATGGGTCAAATATAGGACAATCACTATTGTGGCGCATGTTCGGCAACATAAACTACCAACCTTCAGCCATTAAATGAATCATTGAATCGATATTACAAGAGCCACCTTGAAACCACAAGCATGATTCCAGTCAGAAATTTATTTAAAAAAAATGGATTCTTAATGTATAAAAAATTATTTTTATTAAAAAATAATAAAAGTTCGACTCTATGCTAGGGTATTTAATATATCTGCAATTGTTCCAAAATAAGGCCACAGTAAGGTCTTTCTCTCTCTCGCTCCATTTCTACTCTCTCCCTGTAGGCTTATGAATAGTAAATACTCTAAAATGAGACGATTCGATCATCTTGGCTAAAACTATTCGAAGACTTCGTAGCAAGCAGATGATCACATCAAAATAGAGAATTTTGTGAGGTTCTCTTTAGCTAAAGCTGAAGCTTCCTCTTCATTTGTATGATCTAAATAAAAGTGTAAAAGGTCTTTAACTGATTACTTGAAGAATAGTATAAAATTATTAAAAAAACAAATTATCCATTTCAAGAATCTTGTAAAAGTTCTTTTGAAAAGTTTTATTTATTTGAGAAATTATTTCCGTAAAAATATTTTTATTATTCTGGTCAAACAAGGTAGGCTACAGTTTGTTATTAACTTTATAAGATTAATTAGAGATGCATACGTGAATAATTTTTTACTTAGGACTATGAAAACTCACAAACAAATTTTTTACTCACGACCTGATTTCTTGGTTCACTTTTTTTCACGTTCACATAAGAGTAAAAAATATTAGTCAGGCACAAGATTTACTCACAAACGAGCGAAAGTAAATTTTTGTCTTAACAGTGCAGAAAAAATAGCTAAGTTTTTAACAACAAATTTTAAAATGAAATAAAAAGAGGGGGAGGGAAATTACATACCAATTATCCAAAAAATTTTACTCATGGATTCTTTCTTAAGACGAACTTTGTTTGCTCACGTCCATGCAGGCTCACTTAAATGATATAACAAATGGAAAATTGCAAACCTAACTCTAGGGCACCCTGTACACAGTACAGGATGACTATAATATTTTTAAGCGATAAATCTTTCACTTAAATTACAGGAATGAAGCCACTTATCTCTTTCTAGTCCTTCTACTTCAAATATTAAAAAGTTGTTTTGATAATCAAACTCTAAACATCAATTGTATTAAAAGTACAAACATTCCATTATTTAAACGGTCTACGGGAGAGTAGCGGTCATAAGCGGAGAGTAGTGGTCATAAGATTTTGCACTTTACATAAATTTACTAAGAGACACTTTTTTTGAGACAAAAATTTGATTGATCTTTTCGATTTAATGAACAGATTGAACAGAATAATTCTGTACAATAGTTTTAAGGGTTCTATTATTTTACAGAAGATCCATAATAATTAGGCACTGAGATCAATCGTAAGAACACGAGCAAACCGACACTGACATAAAAAAGAAAAGTCTCTTCTGATATCTAAAACAAAATTTGTTTAATAAAGTTTCACCAATTTTTTTAATCTTTTGGAAATCCTGTTTATGTTTAATAACATACGAAACTAAAGGTACTCTCCACTTCTTGTAGGGTGTACTCTAAATAGTAAGCCATTTGCTTCAGTTCTTATATCACAAATTTAAAGTTGTTTAAAATATTTTTTTTATATTAAATAACAACAAAACCATAAGGAACAAAAATATATTAAAAACATCAACAATTAAATTTTAAAAAAAATTAAAACAGCAGCAAAATCACTTGTTGTATGCTCGTAATCACAAATATTTAACAGCCACATAAACAACTGATAATTATTCAAAATGCAATAATACACTGGACTACATCCAGAAAAAAAAAACTATGAACTACTTTCACTGTTTTAAGATTCTCTTCCATTATGATAATGAATGCTTATTTAAAATATTTCCTGAACCCTTGCTACTGTTTTCAACCTCGAAATATCCCTTGGATTAAAATTATCTCTTACCATCTTTATTTAGCCTTGAAAGTTAACACTTTAAAGTTCGGCTCCTATCAGACTCTAGTAAAATTGAGGTCTGCCCATCTCTTTAGTATAGTGATCTCTATCTCCAGGGATTCAGACTAAAACAAGATAAAATTTTTTAACTTCAAAGCAATTTTTTTTTATTTTGTAATTTTTAAATATATTTCTTTGTTGCCTGGTGTTATACATTCAGTTTAATGCTAAAATAAATGCTCTTTTATATAAAAAATCATTGCTGAGATTCCAGTATTTATTATGATTTTAATTTTATTTCATATGTGACCCTCTTTGTATAAGTTTGTGTTTGTGTAAAAAAAAAGTTCGAAAAACTTTATCACAGATAAGGCCCTCATGAATATTAAAACTGACGTGATGCCTGTTTGTTATACATATGTGTAACAAAAAAATTTGTGTATGTATGCGTGCATGCCAATGAGCACAGTGAACACAAATATTGAGCATAATCTACTCGAACCTATATAAAATTTAGGAAAGTTTAAAATGAAAAATTAATTATTTTTTTCTGTAACCTAAAGGTAAACACGTTACCCTGTTGTTTTCGCTATAATGTCTGTCTGACAGTCCAAATATCACAGATCTCTATCTCAGAAATCGTAACAGCTAGACTTCAGAAGGTGTATTTAATTAGTTGCCATTACAATAAATAAGAAAAATCAAAGGCTGTTCCCAAAGTGCCATGAAATTTTAAATATTTTATTACAAAATTATTTTTAATTATATTTTTATTGTTATGACATTTATTTAAAAAAAATTTTGCTGGGAAATATCGGAAGATCATTTATTAAATCTAATAGCATGATTTAACATGGGGAGGAAGTGAGTAAAAAAAAACATTAGGAGATGTTGAAAATCTATTTAAACTCAATGTGTAAAAATATATGTAAAGAAGCTAAAGAAAGCAATGAAAGGCTAAAAATATAAAACAAAATAACACCAAAATGAATAACAATGGGAGATAAACAAAAAATAGAGAAAAGCCTTGAACAAGAAGTTTGAGTAATAAATTAGTAAAGAGAAAAAATAAAATAAAAAAGGAAGACTTAATAAAACGATTTAAGTGAATAAAGAAAGAAAAACGAGTAAAGAACAATAATAAAAGGGAAAAAATAAAAATAAGGAGATAGTCACCCTCATTCTATTAGTCGTCTTCTGAAAATCGGTATTTCCTTGTCAATATTGCATTTTTCGATGACTGTCAGTATGAATTTGGTATTTTGTAAGGAAATATGTCGTTGATATTGCCTCGAATTGCCGTTGATATTGTCGTTTGTAATTTAAGTGTCGTGTGTAAACAAAAAAAGTTAAAAAAATTAAATAAACTATAAAAAGAGTAGAAATAAAATGGACAAACTGAAGATTACCCATCCCAGTCAATTTGAAAAATTAGTTGAAGAGTTGCAAAAAAATCCATCACTTACCAGAGGTTTTCGAAATGGCACTTATTCTCCTAATTTTAAGGAACAGTGGGAAGGTATTGCGACTGCTCTAAGCGCATTTGGCCCATTAAATACAACGAGTGATGGATCACTATATTTAAGCAGCAGGTACTAAGCTCTTTTAAAGAAACTGTGGCAAATCTTCTCCAGTTCCAAAAGCAGGTCAACCCTAAGGGTACGGTTCAATCCCAAGTGAATGCGAACTTTCTGAAGTCATAGACAACGCCTATCTGAACGTGTTTAAATCATTTGAAATGGTAAGCCATGTTGCCCCAAGATATCCACTTGCATTAATTTATATTTTACAATGTTTACAGGAAGAATCAAAGCATTAGTTTGAAATGGATATCTTTAAAATTATCTCTTACTTTTCATGTGTTAGCTTAAAGATTCTTGATGTGTTCTTTGCAACATTAATTTTTGCTTACTTTCTTCATTACTGAAGTCAGTAACAGAAAGAAAGTTAATTTATTCAAATTTTTACAAAATTTTTATTTTTAACAAAATCAAAAAAAATTAACCAACTGACTTAAAAATTAGATATGGGTATTACTTTTTATTGATGTTATCGATAAACAGGATACGTCGACAATAAACTGTTGGGGAATATTAAATATGTATTGATATTGTATTGAACTGATG
This sequence comes from Cistogaster globosa, assembly GCA_937654795.1. NCBI lineage: Eukaryota > Metazoa > Arthropoda > Insecta > Diptera > Tachinidae > Cistogaster > Cistogaster globosa. The sequence goes on from OW569404.1 coordinate 9,312,493, forward strand.
TTAACTAAAAATTGATGACGATGTTGCCGACGTCATACAGAATAAGGGTGAATAGAAAAGAAGATAAGGACACATAAAAAAGAGCAGTAATAGGACAAGTAAAATGATCAGTGAAAAAAAAAATTAAATGAGAAGCAAAAGAAAGTTTTGATACGGCAATGAAAATAAATGACAACCTCAACCTCCAATAATACGGAAGGTAGTTTTGCCTGTTGCTGGCTGTGGTTCTGCAATATATCGGTTAAATTGCATGGTTTTATTTTTGCTTTCTTTTTAATTTCTTTCGACGGATTAGGCTGAGCAGAACTGGTATCATTGGTAACGACAGTATTAGACGTGCAAGGTGTTTCCCTTAGCTGTTGGTTAAGTTCCTCTGGTTCTTTAACGACAAATTCGACTTCAGCAAATTCCCATGTCAAATATTTGAACGCTTTGAACTGCTCCTTTAGGGTTCAAGTGCTTCTATAAGTTTAAAGGAGCTGTGGAGCTTCTTCCCGTAGACTAAGTGAAAATTGTTTAAACATTCTGCCGCCAGTGACTCTACACTCCGCTTCATTAGTAACCACCTTTTTTTAACTTTAAATTTTATATCTCGTCATGCCTTAAAAGTAATTTTTACAAACTTTCTTATAAATCACTCTATTGCATTCTTTATTTTATTACCTTCTGCCATCCATCTGCTAATCTTCTAGGTGGACAAAGAGAATTTAGATAATTTAGAGATTTTTCAAATTTTTTTCATTTTTCTTTAAAATTACATGGAAAACCCCAATGCGAAAACTCGGTGCAGGAGATGGATTCTTTAGCATTTTTTCCACTTACTTTTCAAATTGATTTGCTTTTGCAACCTTCAATTTTTCACTTTTTTCCATTTTCAATGTTACGTTTGATTTAAATCCTCTCCATTCGTTACATAAAATGGCGTCGACAAAAGCTAGAGTCACGTCGATACAATATCGTCGTCACATTTGTTATAGAATACAAAAAATCTTTGAGCAGTAATCGATAAGTGTCAATTACGACAAGTAGAATAATAAATCGAATGCGTCGACACATATCAAGATTAATATACGACGATACCGACAACTAGAATAAGGGTGAATATTTAATAAAAAAATATCCCAAAAAAACAGGGACTAATTAAATTAGCATAAAATTAATTAAATAAAAATTTCAATCTTATTTTCAAATAAGTAAGAATGCTTTCCTTGGCTGTGCCGAATCTTTTATACCCTTCAACAAAATGTAGAATTTTTAGAAAAATTTTAAATTGTTTAAAGTTTTTAGGTTTTTTTTGTCATTTTTGGTTTTAAATTAAATTTCAAATTTCTTATTTCCAGTGCAAATTTTCGAAAAATTTTAATTTTTTGTAAAATTTTCATGAAAAAGAAAATTTTGGTGGAATTTTTAATTGTTAAGTAAAATTTCAATTTTCTGATAATCTTAATTTTTTTTATAAAGTTTTCAGTTTCAAATGAAATTTCCAATGTTTAATTGCAAAAACTATTTTCTTTAAAGCAAAGTTTAATAATTTTGGTAGAATATTATTAAAATTTTGAAGGTTCATTAATATTTCAATTAACCGGTAACGTGAAGCTTTTTTTCTAAAATAAGAAAAGAAAAATGTATGGAACATATCTTCAATATTTATGGATCGATGTGCTACATTTCTATAGAACCTTTTTCTTAACTGTGTAAATGTGGTCATAAATTTTCTAATGATCACTTAGGGATGTGGCAAAACAGATTTTAACTCGATTACAGACATCGCTAAATTGACTTCCTCATGTAAAAGGATCAACAGTGTTTATACCTTTGAGGTTCAGAATTGAATATTGTAGAAATTACAAACAGAATAACAAACTTATTTATAACCCTTCCACTTGTAGTATAATAAGTTACCAAATAAGTATATAAAGTTAATAAACAAATTGGGACTTCTTAAGGTTCATTGCAAAATGTAACTAACTACTCAACAAGACAAAATAAGTTCAAGTTATTTCCGTGGCTCAAATCTGCTTAAAGCCTGTTAAATGGCTAATAAAATGCACAGGTTTTTTAATCAAGAGAATGATGACATCAAGGCTCATCTGGGCCAGAGCATACTGTAGGCGGCTTCCTTAGGTTGTAAAAATATATGTCCCAGAGTAAGAAATACAATATAGAAAGCAGAAAGAGAAAAATAAAGAAATTTATCTACTTGTAATTGCGATCAATAATATTGTTTTTGCACTCTTCACCACAAAAAACTGAAAAGGGGTTTGGTCATTCAATTCGTAATTTTTACAGTATCCACTTCCGACCCCATAAACTGTATATATTCTAATCTAATTCCAATGCATATTGAAGATGATTGATCGATATTCGTCTATCCGTCTGTCTGTCCGTGTTAGTGCTGAAACCAACTTTGCCAAAGCACTAGAAGAGCTAGAGAAAATTTAAATACGCCAATCGATCGGACAGAGTTTCGAAAACTTTGTTATTGAAAATCAGCATGATCGGTCCATGTCCTTCGAGGCAGTGGGCTAAACACCACGTCTGCCTTTAATTTTTCTGTATCATTTGGAACAATGAACTAACTCCAACCAAAAAAAAAAAAAACAAATATATGGGGCGACAAAGAATAAAAGAATAAGAAAGAAACGTTAAGTGAAAAAATTGTCGCCAACTATTTTTTCCGAGTTACGGGTCCTTGAAATTTTTACAGAAAAGTTCGATTTTGCACCATTTATTCTAAGAGATTTTTAAAGAAATGAAAAATTTTTTTAAAATTGGTTTACCCATTAAGAGCCGATAAATAAAATCTTAAAAATTAAATAAAACTTTTTTCGACTTTAAAAATTAAATCATTTATTCACTGAGTTTTAATTTTACCGCTAAAAAATCATATTGATTTTATTCTCATTAATTTACAATTTAATACTGCCATTCAAGACAGTGACCATAAATAAAAATGCCAAAAACATGCAAAAAACTGCTAAAAATATATAAAAGCTTTCTACTGGCGAAGTTTTAATTTCTTTCTTCGTAGTTCGCGTAACATTTTCCCCACTCGAAGACTCTTCGTTCCGTAACATTGTGTCAGCTGTTGTTTCTGATTTAATTGTTGTTGAAGTTAAAGCTAATTCTGTTGTTTCAGATTTAATAATATTTTCTTCTAATTCATTTGCAGAAATTATTGATGTATCTTCTTCTTCCAAGTACAAAGTTGTACTTTCTATAGTTTCCAAAAATAATTTTGTTAATTTATTTGTCACTTTATTTTCCTCTACTTGATCCTCCTGTTTATTTTGTAATAAAATTTTTTCCAAGGATACTTTTGAATTTTTATCAATTTCGTTAACTTTGTCTTGTTGATCTCTTTGATAGCGATAATCACCAGATAACTCACCATTATCGTCTATTAAGTCTTCATTAAGATCTTCGTGCGGGTAATTCAAATTCAATGAAGATTTTGTAGATGATTCTTGGTCTTGGACCGACCATAAATAAGGAATATTAGCTTCTATTGTTTTTCTGGTCGTTGTTGTTCCCTGCCACTGACAATATGGTAAACCATCGTATTCAGAAATTGTCGGCTTGTAGCCATATTTACAAGAACATTTTCCTTCTCCTGTACAATCCGAATTTTGAGGACATGGTAATTCGCAGTGAAAAGCTTGAATTGAAGAAATGCTACAAATTGCCAAAATGATGTAGAGCCACAACATTTTATTTCTTTTTATTATTTTCTTTTTAGGCTGAAGGTTAAAATTATGCGCAAATAATTAACTCTTTTTGTTTCGCTATGCAAATTAAAACTGTTAAGAGTTTTAAAAAAATATTTTTTTTTAAACTGCTGATAGCGAGTTTTTGGTTTTGTGCTTAAACGTTAATTTGATAAAATATTTTTTTTTTGTTGTGTGCATTTTTTTAAGTTTAGAGACGAGACGAGGGTGATCCCACAACTTCGCAACTTGTGGAAAGAGGAATTATTAAGTTAAATTATTAAATTTTAATATTAAATTTTGAAGATGAACACCACATAATAGTTTAAAAGAGACACTTAAAATTTTTAAACACACAAAAATAAACTTATAAACGCAAGAATTTTTTTCTGAAATATTCACAGATAATTTTACTATGAAGAAACAGCCACAAGATATGTGGTTCTCTTTTCCACAACGGAACTGTACCCGACTATAATAAAATGTTAGCAATAAGCAATTCAATATGAGAAACTAGAGACCTAATGAGTGATTACTCTTGCTATGAGAACATGCGATATTAACGAATTTTAAATTGGATCCTTTTTTACTGCTTAATTTAAGTGTAATACCTGCTTGCTAGCTCCTCTTCAGTCCTCGTTGATTTTCAGTTATGGGTCGTCTTGACTTTGATTTCATGGAAACAATTCGTTTTCCTACCGCTAATACTTTTCGAAATGTGTTCTTTTGACTGAGTCTGCCTACTTATTAAAATTTAACCCTTGACCTTAAGATATCCTAAAGACATCGTCTTCTTTGACTTCTGATTTCTCCACAACAATGCATTGATAAAACTGCATAAAAGCCACTTAGTTTTATTGGCTACTGTGCTTCCTACAAAAGGAATTATTCGCTGTTATGTTTTGCTTTTCGATTGCTATCATTTTCTCAAATCAGCTACTCGCTGCAGCCCAATATCTTAATGTGAATGGTGCTTTAGAAAATGTCAAAATTATTGCTTGATTTTACAGTCAGATATTTACTTATTTGGAAGGATAACTTTCGTTAGCTTTTCCATTATGCTTTTCAAACTTGGATTAAGAAAATTTTTGAAGAATTTTTTTTCCTTCACTACTACGATTCTGCTCTCCAGCTCTAACTGAAGGAGGTAATAAAAATATTAAGGTTTTTCTTTTAAAAGGTAGATAGGAGTCCCTTGGTTGTAATTACTATAACTTATTTTTTTTTTTTTACTGTTTTGTGATTATCTATTAATTTTTTTATGCTCATTCTGTGTCCCTGCTAGATTAGATTTCATGATCTCTTGTGTATTAAACATGGGTTTTGATAAACTTAAGAAAACCAATATACAGCAACAAAGTGTAACTTAAGTGAGACTGGAAATACTTGTTATGTTTTTTTTTAGAAAAAATGCACATCCAGTTCGTGCAGTCAGCCAGATCATAATACGCACTGGTTTCGGTAGGATTATAACTCTTCTATTCCTATTCTACAAACCACTTTCACTAGACCAACTTAAAAAAGACTGAATATTCTCCCCTTATTATTTCGCGACAACAAATTTTGCCTAAAGTTTTGGCCATGGTTTCATTTTATTTACTGCAAAGGACATTATATCTGTAGTTTTAGTAATATAATGAATACTGCAGCAATAAATAAAGTTATCTTCTTTTACTTAAGAATACCGTAAGGTTTAGAGTGCTATAACTATAAATTAACGGGTTGTTACAAAGCGACGTGGTAATGCCAAAATTCAACCAGAATTATGTTTAGTAAATTATTTTCGCATTAAAGATTTATGTAGTCATTTATCGATTGATAGATTTTTTAAAATTTTTGTTTATCCGTTAATCGAGCCTTGTATCAGAAATGATACATTTAGTATTTTACGGTTACATAATTTTGGTTTAAAAAATCTAAAGTGCCACATGTTTTTACAATTTGTAAATAATGTTATTCCCCTTATTCTAAGAAGGCAATGAAAAATTCAAAAAGTTCATAATTTTGTCTTTGTATCACATTTGATACATACTGCAGTTTGTGTGTTTCTGTGCTGTTGTGCATATCATTAGAACAAGTGTTTTTGATTGGTTGTACGTTTCTTTAAAAAAAAAAAAAAAAAAAAAAAAAAAAAAAAAACACATACAAACAGTTCAAAGGAATAATTGCTAAAAATGTCTTAATCCCAGTTTTTGACTCTCGAGGAACTGGTAAATGAAGTGCTAAGTGAAAGTTAAGCAGATGTCACTGATATTGCTGTTCGTGATCCTGATGTTTCATATGAAGAAGAACGCGAAAGTAGCTCGTCTTCGGATTCTGATCAAAACATTAGCAGTTACACAAATAGTGATACTTTGTATTTATCCCATTGGTAGGTTAGGAAAGGAAAATATTCTTAGCCTTCGCCCAGGTGAGTCGTGATAAGAAAAAAAGTTTCTGTTGATTTTCTCCTCACAAATAACAAAGATCGTTATAAATAATTCCAACATATATGGAAAACATCTTAATGGCTCCAATCATATTGAAATCGATGAGGAATTATTTCATGCATATTTGCCAGTTTTATTGTTGGCCGGAGTATACAAGTTAGCAAATATTCAGGTTTTCAAACGACAAAGATACATATGTATACAAATATTTTACATTCAATAGGTCAAAAAATGAAACATTACACGATGTTTTTGATGATTACTACGGACGTCCTATATTTCGGTCAATAATGTCTGAAAAAACATTTTTATATATACATAAAGTAATACGGTTTGATGATGTGTTAACCAGACGTTCCCAGAAGAGTAAAGACAAAATCGCACCAATAAGAAATATTTGGGAAAAATGGTCTGTGGACTAGTAATTGCTAGGTTTTCATGGTCGCTGTAAATTTTTCCAATACATTCCATCTAAGCCAGAGAGGTATGATCTAAAATTTTGGCTGCTTGTTGACTCGCGTACTTGTTATGTGTGGAAAATTCAACCATATTTGGGAAAGGATATATCAGGAATTCCTGAGCGGAACCAAGAACGGGTGGTTCTTGATTAAGTGGATGGTCTAAAAGGACATAATGTTACCATGGATAATTTTTATCTTCGCATAGTCTTGGGCAAAAGCTGTTAAAACGCAATATTACAAATGTTGGAAATTAAGAAAAAATAAGCGATCAATTCCTTCAAAGCTCTTAGCATGCAAATAAATTCCACGGTATGAGCCAACATTCGCTTTTACCCCTGAAACAACTATGGTTAGTTATATAAGCCACAAAGACAAGTGTACGATTGTAATGAGTACAATGCATCACAAACCTAAGGTTTCCGATTGCCCTGAAAAGTTGCCTGAAATAATTTCTCTTTACAACTCCGTGAAAGGAGGAGTTGATACGGTTGATAAGATGGTGAGTTGCTATAGTTGCAAACGTAAAACTAATCGCTGGCCGATGGCTGTTTTTTCCAACATTATTGATATTTCTGCTCTGAATGCTTATATTATATAGAATGAAGTCGATGCCAACTGAAAACAATATCAAACCAGTGCAAAACGTAAGACTTTTCTTATTTAAATAATTCTTTAAAAAAAACGACTTCAAAACACATACATAATTTTTTGTCAAGAATCCGGATAGCCTTTTATATGTAATAGTATTTATTAATACTTTTGGATACTTGTGGGCATTATGTATAATTTTAAAGTGTTTGTGTATAACGTTTTAAAAGATAGGGCCATATAGTTCAAATTACATCAATAATAATAACACCCTTTCATTTCTAAGTTCCAATTTTTAACTTTTTCTTATAGCGGACTTAGCAATACAAGCTCCCTGTAAATTGCAGCAGTCTGGCTATAACAATTCAATAGTTTTTCCACTTACATTAAATTACAACAACTAATAGGACTCTTTTTAATTTCATAGTCCAAATTTTATATTTTCTGTTATATCGCACTTAGTAGTATGGGTTCTTTCAACTGTCTATCTACAACTGTTTAAATGTATGGCCACATTTGTCAAATTAAATAAACGATTGGGGACCCCTTAATTTATAATTTAGAATATTTATTAATCATATTAATCAACATATTGTCTAGCTTTTAAGCGTTTGTCTATAACGGTTCAAAGTATAAGAGCTAATAGGTCAATGCACGTCACCTATGCGAACACCCTTTAATTTTTAGACTTATTTTTGTATAAGCTTTTGCAATTATATGTCATAGGGATACGCAGGTCTTTTTTTAGTTTTTAAGTGGTGGCTATTACAACATATATGTTGTATGTGGACACCCTTTAATTTTTAAAGTTGCGAACTGGTTTATAATTGGGAACAATCTGTAAGCATAACCTTTCAAATAAAGAAAAAAAAAAAAAACATTCAGATTAACTTATAACCTCCTTCTTTTTTTAAGTCGGTTTAAAAGTTCAAGAATATTTGAGCTCAAATGCAGGTTTTTTTAAAGTTTATTATCTTTTTATTATTTTTTTTTTTTTCAAATCGTAATAATGAACAGGACAGAATTATATTTAAAAATGAGTAATATAAAGGTAAAAGTCACACATTACTTTTATCAAAACCATTGTTTCCTTCTAATGTTTAAAAAACAAAACGAAAAAATTTATTTTATTTTAAATATATATTGATTTAATCTAGAGCGGATATACACGTATATTTTGAGCTCAAAACTATTTAATAATTTTATTTTTTTAATCCATTTAGTTTTCATTGCACCCGTAACATTTAAAACATACTTTTTAAATACAAGCACATTGCGGAAAAAAATATATTTAGAAAAAAAAAATGAAATATTTAATATTTCATTATTTTTGTTTCATTTTTATGTGGTTACAAGTATTACGTGCCCGTTGTCAGTATTGTCAACAAGTGAAAAAAATTGAAAAGACTCGTCTGCAGTATGTACCAAGAACACGACTGGTTACTAAATCCAGTTTATATGGCGTGAGGTATAATTTCGAAACTTATAATACGACAAAAATTCAGGTAAATATTCTAGTTTTTCTAGTGATTTGTTATTTCTACAATATTAACTTCCGATCCATAAAGTATATATACTATGACTTTTTATGAATAAGTCGATTGAGCAATGTCCGTCTGTCCGTCGGTGTTAGTGTTGAAAACAACTTTGCTAAGACACTAGATGAGCTAGAAAATATTCAAATACGTCAATCGATCAGGCATAGTATCGAAAGAGGTGCTACTGGAAATCAGCAAGATCGGACCATGTCCTTCGCCGAAGCGTTCAAATCACTATGCCTTTCTCTAATTTTTCTATATCATTTGAAACAATGAAGTAACTCTAATAGAAAAAAAATATATATGGGATGATAGAGAGTAAAAAAATAAGAAAAATTTATCAAGTGAAAAAATTGGCCCTCACCCCTATTTTCCGAGATACAGGCCTCTGAAATTTTAATGGAAAAGTACGAATATTATCATTTGAAAGCTTTTGAAGACATCTTTCAAAAAATAAAAATAAAAATTTAAATTAACCAACTGAGAAAAAAAATTTGTTAGCATTTTATCTAAAGAAATATAAAAAGAAAGCTCACGAAAAGATTTTAAAAAAGGTTTTGAATGTTGAACAAAACATCTACACCAGTCAGGTTTGTATAAAAAAGCTTCTAAGAAATTGTGTTCCAAAATATAAAAAATTTACCGAAAAAACCCCCCGAATTTAATTTGTGGTGAAGTTGAAATGTGTTACTTTAAAGAAATTTATTGAAGCAAAAAAAAAAATTGTTTGACCAGATGAGAAAAACTACAAAGACATAAAATTTAAAATTAAGCTCAGACAAATCAAAAACTGTATTTTTTTAATTTTCCTATGTTGGGCATTTTATTTCAACTATTACCCACATTGTTACTAAGAAACACAATAGCTTTTAATCAAAACCCTAGAAATAATATTATTATATAGTAAAGTTGGTTTATAAATGGCTTTAAAAAAGTTTTTTATTTGCAGAAAATTTATTTTTGAAATATTTTTAATTTTAGCAAATTATTGCAAAATTTTTTTTTTATATTTTATGCCTTCTACGAGTTTTTCACAGATACTCTTCTCCTTTTAATTAATTTTTTCTAAATGTATCAAGTAATGGATGCCAGAACATTTTAATACAGTATATAAAATTGTATTTCTGGGCCTGCTGATATTAATTATTTTACAAAATATTACGTCATAAAGTCGGTCAAAAAAATAAAATATTTTTCTGTTTACAATTTTGCAAGAATTATCATAATTTGTTATTCATCTTAAAGCAAAGCTTCTCCGAAAATAAAATAAAAACTGAAAATATAATATAATAGGAGATCACCATTCTTAAATATATTTTTGTTTTTTAAATATTTATTATCTTAAATACCTACAGCTGGATTAAAAACACAAACAAACGAGGGTAGTTCTAGAAAGTCAGCTTATAGGATTATTTGAAAACATGCATCATTATTGGTTTTCAATTTTTAATTTTAGTATTTTGAGTTATTATTTTAAGCAGTTAAGTTTTAAAACATCAAAATGGCACACCGTTGCACAGAACACAAAAACAAATGTGACGCCTAGATGTCAGCACTATATAATTTTTACACGTGACATCATTTCATATGACATAAGCCATTTTGTTTTATTAGAAGGCAGTACAGTTTTAACCATGGACAAGTACACATTGCAACTACGCGTTTACATCATTCAAAGTTATTATGAAAATGGGCGTTCTTTGAAAAATACCCATCGCCAAATCAATCTTCAATGCAAAGATTAGTGAAAAAATTCAAAGAAACTGGTTGTGTTACTGATAAACCAAAAAGTGGAAGACCAAAAACTTTACGCATAAATGAAAATATTGCTGCTGTTGGTGAAAGTGTTGAAAATGAACCGACAACATCAATTTCGCGTCGTTCGCAAGAATTGGGCATATCTTATGGCTCCTTATGGAGGATTTTGCATAAAGATTTGCATTTAGATGTTTATAAAATTCAATTAACCCAGGAACTGAAAGAAAGAGACCATTTACAACGTCGTAATTTCGCTAGTTGGGTTATTGAACAACGAACAACAGACCCATTGTTTTCAAGCAAAATTTTGTTTAGTGACGAAGCTCATTTCAGAATAGATGGATTCGTCAATAAGCAAAATTGTCTTATCAGGGGTTTTGAAAATCCTCGTGTTATTCATGAAAAATCTCTACACCCACAAAAAGTTACTGTTTGGTGTGCATTTTGAGCAAATGGAGTCATTTGGCCATTTTTCTTCGAAGATGATGCTGTTACTGTGAATGCTGAGCGATACCAATCAATGTTGAGAGACTTTTTATGGACACAGTTAAATCATATTGATGTGTCTGACGTCTATTTCCAGCAAGACGGTGCTGCTACATGTCACACAACTCAAGAAAACATTACGCTTTTGCGATCAAAATTTCCTCAGCGTGTAATTTCACGAAATGCAGATTTAAATTGGCCTCCAAGGTCGTGTGATCTAACACCATTAGATTTTTTTTTTGTGGGGTTTTTTGAAAAGTCGAGTGTATCCTAACAAGCCACAAGCAATTAATGATCTAAAGAACAACATTCAAGTTGCAATTCGTGAAATAACACCAGCAACATGTCGGAAAGTCATTGAAAATTTCGATATTCGGATTGATGTCTGCAGACGCAGTCATGGTGGACATTTGAATGATATTCTATTCCACTTATAATTGTAATGGATCATACTTTTAATAAAAAGAACAGCTTGAAAAAATTGCAAATAGTTTGTGTTTTATTTCAAAGAAACATCTAGGCGCGTTTTTTGGATGACCCTTTATTTTGTAAATAAATCAACAATTTTTTAATAGATAATTGAAATTTGAAAGTCAAAATTTACATGTGCGATTATTGCATGTCATTTGTTTTTCAATTCTCTTTCAAAGTTTCAGTGAGTTTCATGGCGTCCGTATACCATGAAATTTTTCATGGCATTTGAATTTGTATATTTATTTTCGTTGCTGCAGTTGTTTGTGTAATTTCAAATAATACTTAAACAACAAAGCATATGCAGTGACGTACACAAAGAAAGAGTAAAAATATCCCCTCAAAATTTAAACCATGCCATTTTGTCCACCCCGTTTGTGTCTCTACACCTCTTGCCAACAAACAGAGATTTCATGAAACTATTTTCATGCAAAATGCCGCGTTGTAAAATAGCTCTAAATATGTTTCCAATTCCTTCTTTAATTGTGTCCATTGTGCGTTACAAAAAGTGGTTAAAAAATAAATAAAAAAAATTTAGCATAAGACGCATAAAATTAAGAAGTTTTAACTTTATTGATATGAAAAAGAAATCCACTAACATGAATCGAGCGATTTAAGAACAGTTAATATATAATTTTATTCGGATTTATTTTTCAACAATAATCACAAAATTTCGGTATTGGAAATCTTAAAACACAAAATCCGTTTATTTTTGTTTAATAATCAATCCCGATTGAGATCGGGAGTTTTAGCTTTCCCGATCATTCAGTAACTTTTAACCAGAGTACCGAGAGCAGCGATACATTTTAGTTTTTGTTGCTTCTTTTCATAAATGTGTGAGGGGCTATAAAATATTTTGTTTTTTTTTTCATTCATGAGAAGGATGATTTATTTTCTATTCAAAAGTAAAAAAATTAGAGAGTATTTTTTCATGCTCATTTATGAGAATTTAAAATTTTGATAGTTTTTCATAAGTGAAAAGTCCGTAGAAAAATTGTTTTATTAAGCGTTCATTACATGTTTGAGTATGTACATTTTAAATTGATGTGTTTTGTACGCAACTGCAGGTGTATGAAAAAACAAAGTGTTTGTCCTTATTTGTAGTGGAAAATGTATGTTAGTGAACAGATTTTACTTTTTAGTTGTCATAGTTTACTATTTTGGATCCATTAAGAACTTTAAAAAGTTTTCTTTATAAGTTATTTTTAAAGCAAAAAAATTACTTAATTGGTTTATAAACATTTAATTACTGGTTTGATCTAAAAGGAAAAGGCAAATATACGAGTACGTTAATATGTTTGTATAAAAAATATATAGAAATATATCGTAAGCTTTATATAATGTCTTTTTGTAGTTAATTTTTATTTTTAATTTTATTATAAATTTGTTTTTCACAATACGTTTTTTTTTTGTTTAAACACTTACTTGTATCAATGCTAATACACAAATATATGAGAGATTATAGGCAGACAATTTTTGTTGGTCGTTAATGAAATTCGAAAAGAAATAAATTTTATTTTCTTATTTATGAGAAATTTCATAAATCTCATCTACGAATTCTCATAAATGAAAACTTTTCAATGTTGAAAAAAATCCACTCGTTTACGAAAAAAAGCATTAATAAGAATGATAATTTTTATGTCTTATTATGTATGAATAATAGGGATTTTATTTGTTATTCTTTCATATATGAATGCTGAAAAACGAAACAGACAAACACATTCTTGTGTGATCACAGGCGTCGTTTATCTACGTGAAAAGAAAAAAAATATCGTAGAAATCTCATTTATGAAAAATATCAAAAATGTTTAAAATTTAATGCTCATAAATGAAAAATTCTGAACTCTGCTTTTAACGTAACATTTCTTAATTGAACATCTCGATCATCTAAATTTTTTTGCTAATCGTTTATCAACGTGAAAAGTAAAAAAAAATCATAGAAATCTCATTTATGAAAAATATCAAAAATGTTTAAAATTTAATGCTCATAAATGAAAAATTTTGAACTCTGCTTTTAACGTGACATTTCTAAATTGAAAATCTAGATCATCTAATTTTTTTTTTGTGCAGCTCTTCATTGTTTATTTTTTCATTAGATACAAAAAAAATTACAGGAGAAGGGAGCTTAATAAAAAAGTTATAAATCCTAAAATCTTCACGAGTTTAGAAAATATTTACATTCAAAAATTTAAAACTTGGGTGTTGATTACATGTAGTTAAACGTGATATAAATCATTATTAACAGTTCCTGATGAACCAACTTCACTCTCTAAGAAGTTCTAGATGTACTAATTTTTCAGAATCTCTTAAGACGTGTCAATCCTAAATACGAAAAGCAATAAAGGCACCCATTTACTTTTCTTACCTATTATTAGCCTTTTATTTTTAGCAACTTAAAAAAAAAACAAATCAAAATATGAGTTCCCTTTACAAAGAGACATTTCCAGAACTGATTACATTTCTTTCATTGTTAACAATGCCCTCGTATATTAAAATTCTTAACATTCTTTTGTTTTGGCTCGACAACAAAATTATTACATTTTATTAAATAAAACTTGAGATAAAAACAAAATTCCTCAATTGTTTTTTTTTCATAGATTTGCTGTTTCTTTCAAGGCTGTTTAAAGTTTGACGAAATAAAACGGATGCATATTTTTGAAAAAAATAAAACAAGAAATCGGTTTGAAACTAGACTTCGATAAAACTTATGTCACCGCTCTGGCATTGCATGTGTATTGGGAACAGAAATATTATTCATGAAATAGATTTTTTACTCTATAAAAAAACAATTATTTACTATGATAAATTTATTATTCTCCTTTAAATACCGAGATATTTGCACAAATTGCTTTTAAAACTTTATTATTTTTATCTTCGTTAGTTTTAATTTAAATCAAGACACATTTGGTTGTTACTTAAGTGTTCTAAATATTTTTAATTTTATTGTTATTTTTCCTTAATTTTGTTGTTTTATTATTATTGCTATTAATTCGTTGCTTTAAAGATTTTAATAAAATGAAAATTGTTTTAAATTTTCTATTGTTGCAATTAGTTTTGTATAATTTAAATATAATAACAGCTGAGTGGTGTGTTACCTTTCAATCGGTTATTAAAACTCGCGTACAATGGAATAATGGCCTACGTTTGGTCTCGAAAAGAAACTTTTTTGGTGGCATCAAATATAACTATGAACCGTATGTGTATTCATCAGTGCAGGTAAATGTTTTAATAAGTCAAAGCTATCGGAACAATTTTTGCAAAGTGAAACTTTATTTTCAAATTTTTAAAAAAATGTGACATATTTTATTAAGAGAATTTTTTTTGCAACTAATGAATGTTACTAATGGATGTATGTACTTAAAGTTCTCATATTAAAACAAAGCATTTTTTTGGCCTAGAAATCCTTGTAACTACGTGTTTAAATGAAGAAGAAGCTGCTTATATTTGTAGCGAATAATTTATTGGGCAACTGAAAGTATTGCAAATAAACTTTTAAATTTTTGAAAAGAAATTATTATTTATTACATTGAAGTTAAGACTCTTTTGGGAATTTTTGGATTTTGTGGTGAAATGCTTTGTAGATTTCATTTACTGATTTATCTGTAAATCTTATATTTTTTGTGAAATTCTTTGTAAAAATTTTAATGTTTCACTAAAACCAAGATTTTTTAGCATTTAGTATTTAGGGGGAAATTTCTTGCTATTATTTTCCGAATTAAAAAAATTTTTGAAATGTAATTTTTTATGAACTTTGGACTCTTTGGCAAAATTTCAGTTTTATGTTTTTATTATTTTTGATTTTTGTGTCGACTAATAAAAAGAACAAAGAAAAAACTTTGAGTTTTTTTAAGCACTTCGTTTACAGAAATTAATATTAATTGTTTATAATTTCTTTCTTATATTCACGTATACAACCTAAGAAAGATAGATGCAAAGAATGCTAATGACAGCTGTAGCGATCTAGAAACGGCTGCATTACAGTCCATTAGTGTTTAATCTTTCTGCCTTCTTTTAAATCAACACAAACGTTCGTTAATAATCTTCTTCTTAATAAATTATAAAATTAAATTAAAAGTGAACCGAATACAAATTATTAATTTCGCTTAAGTTAATGATTTTTATTATAAAATAAAAATAAAATTTCGTTTCTTACTTAAATTTTATTTAAATTTATTGAAAGATTTTTTTTCCACATTTAAATATTTCGAAACAATTTCAGTTCTTTAGCAAATTATGGAAATATATTTTTAAATTAAAAACTAATATTTTTTACTATATTCTATATAAATGTAAGACTTCTTAGTGAATTTTCTTTTTATGTTGAAATATTTTTAGTTTTTCATCAATTAAAATCCGTATTTGTAATGAACTTAAAGCTCGTTATAAATCCTTGCATATTAAGAGAAATCTTGTTTTCAAAATAGTATTTCAGTTTTTCTTTACAAATAAAATTATTTCACGAGCTAAGAGCACAAAAACTGTGTAAAGTTTTACTTTATGGATAATTATATCCCTTGCGCTCTAAACCTGCTATTTGCAATGATAATTCGTGTAGATTCTTTTAACTTCTAAAATTTATATGGACTTTTTTTAACGATTTTTTTTTGGATAATGCCAAAATTGTTCCTTTGCCCAAGACCAATGGGGAATATAGACCCATTGCCATTTTATGTTTTTTGTCAAAGATTTTAGAAAGGCTACTGAATAAGCAGATTATTACATATGTCAATACTCACAATTTGATCACTGTTAAACAATCTGCTTTTCGCCAAAACCACAGCTGTATTACAGCTCTCGTGGAAGTTTGTGAAAATATTCGGCAGGGTCTAGAAAACGGGCATATTAACTTTTTGGTGCTCTTAGATCATTCTAAGGCTTTTGATACGGTAGACCATAATATGCTCACTAAAAAACTGAAACATTTTTTTTATTTTACTGACATGTCAACAAATTTGATATCGTCATATTTAGCAAATCGTACCCAATCGGTATTCGCGAATGATATTTGGTCAGACAGCTTGTTTGTTAACAGAGGCGTGCTTCAGGGTTCAACTTTAGGCCCACTTTTATTTTTCATGTACTCAAATGATCTGCCAAAGCAACTTTCGGTATGCAAAATCCATTTGTATGCAGATGATGTACAGCTTACATTAAGTTGGCCAATAGAAGATTTTTCTTCAGGTATATTTCAATTAAACAGCGATTTAAATAAAATTAACCTTTGGGCTCGTGCTAATGGGCTTTGTTTAAACCCAGCCAAATCTAAATGCATCATAATTCGTAAAAAAAGAACCGTCCCCAACATTAACGATGATATTCTTTTAAATGGCGAGAAAATCGAAGTCGTGAATTCAGCAAAAAATCTTGGCATTATTTTCAATAACAAGTTGACTTGGAATGATCACATTAATTTTCTGGTTGGTCAAACTGATATTAAGTTAAGGGCTCTCTGGTCTGCACAATATTTTATTCCACTAAAAGTAAGGATCTTGCTCTCCAAAACTTACTTGATTTCTTCCCTGCTATATGGTTGTGAAATATTTTCAAGCTGTGACTCAGTCAGCAAAAGAAAGTTAAACGTCTTATACAACAACATCGTAAGATACGTATACAAATTGAGAAGGTATGATCATGTGTACACCGTTTCTAATAATCTTTATGGAGTGTCGTTTGATAACAATCTATTTTTTTTTTGCATAAAATTATTAATACTAAAAACCCTACATATCTATTTCATCAACTTCGTTTTCTTCATTCACAACGTAGTCATAACCTAGTAATACCTCGACACCAATGCCTAGTCTCTGAATGGCAGTTTTTTATACATGCCTCTCGACTTTGGAATAATCTTCCACTAAACCAACAACTTAATAAAAATGCTAATAGTTTTAAAATTTTTTTATTTAAATCTTTTACATAACTTTTTATTTTATTTCCTAATAAAATTTATACTTTTGTTTTTTTTTTATTCTGTTAATTTTGATTTTTTTGTGTTATAATTTTATATTATTTTCTTTTTTCAATTTTAAATTTTCACTAAGTTATATATTATCATAAAAATGTCATAACACTATGCGTTCCTGTACTCTAATTATAAGACTAGATCTTGTTGTACAGGAAATGAAAACAAATAAATAAATAAATAAATAAATAATTTAGAAAGCAGTGAATTATTTATGTATTTTTTGTGAACATAAAAATATTTAAAAATTTGTGTGAAAATCCATTTTACATATCGATAGAATTAAATATTCAATTTAGTAAAATAAAAAAGGAAACATTTTTAATTAAACTTTAAAATATAACATATAATTTTTATCGTGCTACTTTCCAGAATAAATTTTTGTAATCACCGGTATTGATTACTGGAGGTAAAAGCACGTTTTTACGGTCATTGCGCTACCGCTTACTTATACTCTTCAGGAAACTTCTCACAATTATTTTAAATAAACTAAAGATTTTTGTTTAAGCAATAAAGTGAAGACAAAAAGTTCAAGTAAAAACAACAATAATCAACTTTAATTCTACTTTTCTTTATCCTCTGTTTATGGAATTATTATTTTTGAAATATTTATTTTATTGTGAGTTTTTCTGCTTCCACAAAAATTTCAATGTCAAGCAAAAATTTAATTCATTTGTTATAATTGGATTTTTTAATTTATAGATAAATTAAATATTTCTGCTTAAGTTTATTTTCTTAAATTTCTTAGCTTCTTTAAAAAAAAATAATTTAAATTTTTGCGAACGTTTTCTAGGGAAAGCAGAAAAAATTCAATGCCAGCAGAATGTAATTCAGCTTTTTCTAGATCGCTACGTCCGTTGTCAGCATTCTGCTCATCCTCCTACCTTTGGGTAGCATACATTGTCAACAACATCTACCTTAATCTAATCTACAAGACAACGAATTTTCATAATCAAGCACTATTAACTTCTTTATTTATTCTTTTCATTATACGACACTTGTATTTTTTCTTGTAGTCTTCTAAACATTTTGGTCTATTGTAACTATTATTTTATTTAATTTTGAATTTTGAATTTGGATTTTTTTTTCTGCAAGAGAAATTATTTTTGGTTTAATGATATTAATTCCATTTGAATAACTTAGCAGTAATTGGGTATTATTTTTTGCTTAATGCTATTTACATTATATTTTCAATTGCTGATATTCTTACATCTGCTTTTTTGTATTTTTTATTTTTGTTTTTCATTCTAGAACTACCACGACTATGAACGCGTCAATGTTTGCTGTGATGGTTATACCAAAGTGAATGATACTACATGTGAACCCGTATGTAGTCCATCATGTCCAATAAATACCCATTGTATACGACCAAATATTTGTGAATGTAATATGGGTTACAAAGGTTTTACTGCCAGTGCTATGAGCATACAATGTGAACCCTTTTGTAGGCCTGCCTGTTTATTGAATGCCCAATGTATTGAACCAAATGTATGTCGCTGTAATAGTGGTTATGAAGATGTTGATGAAAACGGCACTTGCCTGCCAATATGTAAAGAAACTTGTACCGAAAACTCTAGCTGTACTGGGCCTGATCAATGCACATGTAATCCCGGTTACTTAGATAATGGCTGGGGTCAATGCAAGCCGGTGTGCACAAAACC
This sequence comes from Cistogaster globosa, assembly GCA_937654795.1. NCBI lineage: Eukaryota > Metazoa > Arthropoda > Insecta > Diptera > Tachinidae > Cistogaster > Cistogaster globosa. The sequence goes on from OW569404.1 coordinate 9,331,554, forward strand.
ATGTCCAGATCATAGTGAGTGCACAAAACCAGATACATGTACCTGCCAGTCAAACTATGAATATAAAGCAGAAAATGGTAAATGTGAACCTGTATGTGAAGGAGAATGTCCCCCGTATAGTCGGTGTATAAGACCTAATGAGTGTGAATGTAATAAAGGTTATGAGGCCATAGAAATACTTAATGCGACAAGTTTCACATGTGCACCAAAATGTGATGAAGATTGTCCTGCCTTTTCGAAATGTTCTCAGCCTAATGTTTGTGAGTGTGAGCAGGGTTTCAATATGACTGAAACAAATTTGTGCTTACCCATTTGTGAAATCGGCTGTCCTGAACATAGCAACTGTAGTAAACCAAATACCTGTATCTGTGACAAGGGCTATGTTATGTTAGAACAACAATGTCAAGCCATTTGTGAAAAAGCCTGCCCAGATCATTCCAAATGTAGTGAACCTAACAAATGTCAATGTGATAGTGGCTATCAAATGAAATTAAGTTCCATTTATAACCTCTACTGTGAACCAATATGCCAAAATAATTGCTCAAAGTTTGGCAAATGTGTGCAGCCGAATAAATGCGAATGTTTAGATGGCTATGAAATGGATGAGTTGGAAATATGTCAACCAGTTTGTAAAACAGGTTGTAAGAATGGCTTCTGTTTCCAACCTAATGTATGCATTTGTAATCCGGGCTATTTGATGGGTCCACAAGAAGAATGTCAGCCAGTTTGCTCAATGCCTTGTCAAAATGGTTCTTGTATTGAACCTGAAATATGTCAGTGCCATGAAGGTTTTCAATTGCAAAATAATTCCATAAACAGATGTGAACCTATTTGTAAGCCAGAGTGTATAAATGGGATATGTGTTGCACCTAATGTGTGCATTTGTCATGACAACTATGAGCCCATAACAACTGAAGCAGGTCTTAATCACAGCAACTGTCAATTGACACAAACCACTATTGCTGCCATAAAATATAAAAAAGAAGAAGCTACAACTACCACAACTACATTAAGAAAAATAAAGAGTTCTACTACAACTTTACCTGCTGAACATTCAAAACAAACATCTTTTAACACTTTAGTAGCAGCCAACATTTGCAATGAAAAGTGTCAATGTTGGCAGGAGTTTGATGAATTTGGTCCATTGATTTCTAAAAAATGTACTCAGCTGTGTGTAGATGCCTTTGATAAACCATGTCTAGATCTAAATCTTTGTCAATGTGATTTAGTTAAAAAACAATTAGTTTGTCGTAACTTGGACGATGCGTCTCTAACAGATGATCCGATTTATTACATGTGCAACTTACAAAGATTAACAGTCGCTACAACCTTAAAGCCCCAAGATCAGGTTACAAGTAGTGATATGAAAAGTATGAAGCCATCAAAAGAAACCAAATTTCCATGGTGGTTGCCAGTTGTTTTGGGTGTCTTAATCGTTATGTCTATAGTGGGTATTTTGATATATCTACGCTTGAAAAAAGTCGAAGGTAAGTCAATATAATTCTATTTTTTGTGTAATTTTTTTATTTCATTTTCATTTCCTTTTTTCAGATCCTATAATAGAGTACGAACTGTGATTAAAAATTTGCTTAGCTATACAAGCATTAATGCGTAAAAATTTTTATACAATAAAAATAAAAAATAAATTAAAAACTACAAAGCTTTGAAACTTAATGATAAAAATGAGCCAGAGCTTATAAAAATTAAATTTTATTTGGGTGTTGTAAAGATTGTATGTTAAGAAGTAAGTAATTTACGACACTTATACAACAGTATTAAGGGGAAAGCACAGCTAGGTAAGGGTCCACAGACAATAACTTCATGCTTAACATTCAAGTTCAGTTATTTCACAGACAGAAAAAGTTTTTAAATTGATTAACAGTTTCATTTGTTATAGAAGGAAGTTTAATTAAATATTTAATTAACTCAATTATACATATACTTAATTAAAAATTAATAAAAAATTTTCTAATGAAAAAAATAATTTAATAGATTACAAATGAAATAAAAATAACAATAATAAAATATTAAATTAAAGAAAACTTTTTCTAATTAAATAGATAATTGAATCAATAAAAAAATTAATAAAACTTTAATTTAAAACTAAAAATTAAACATTTAATTCTTTTCACATATTTGGAGATTTTTTTCTTTGGTTTAAGACGGCTTAAATTTTATTAACATTTGGAAAAAAATAACCGAACTTAACAGCTTAAAAAGGTAAACAAAAAAATCTCAAAACATTAAGAATTAAAATTCAAAATTAAATAAATAAAAATAAAAACAAAAAATAACTTGCGAAAACCTTTTTCTGTATAAACTATAATAGAACTTATCCAACGTAAATAATTAAAACAATATTAAGGCTTTTATTTATCTCCAGAAGTGAGTATAAATGACCCGCATAAAACCGCTAAAAAGATATCTGATATCGATAAATCTTATGAAGTATTGGGCTTCATTTTTAGAGAAAAATGTAAGAGCAGATAAAATGTCATACGGTTGATTGACTTATGTTGCGTAAATTGCATGTAGCTCATATTAATATCAAGGAATTTAAGTAGAAATATTTATGTTATGACATTGGATTGTCGAGTACTGTTAGTGTTAAAAGATAATGATAATTACAAAAATAGCCTCTTGTTTTAGATGAATTTAATCTTTCCCAAACAATGTGAATTCTCTGAACCTCAAATACAACAGTCTCAGAGATTAGTAAAGCTGCTAAAAAATATATGTTTCCTAAAATATTAAGTAAAAATAAAAATATTACAAGCTGGTGTTTTCTTTGATTTCACAAAAGCTTTTAGCTTAGATCATGGTATATTAATTTAAAAATTAAAAGATTACAGACTGTGGGGAAAAGAATTAGCTCTAATTAGAAGCTATCTAACAGATCGTAAGCAGTTTATCTAGATTATTAATAGCAAATGTTCTCTTCGTCTGATTAAAAGCGGAATACCCCAAGGCAATGTACTAGGACCACTGTTCTTCTGAATTTATTTTAATGATATTAAAAATCTTAATCTAACGGAAAAGCTTTATATTTATGCAAATGATATTTGCCTGTTCTACCCGCCAAAACATATGTGATGCCTCTTTATTGTTTGAATTTGCTAGAATTAACAACCTGGTCCTAAATACTAGTAAAAAGAAGCTTATTCGATTTAGGCCATACAATTGTCACCCAAATGAATTTAGTGTGTACATGCATGGAGAAAAAATTTTGGACGTCAATTCCGAAAAAAATTTAGGTAGATATCTGCAAAGTAATTTTACATGGAATTTACACATTCGACTTCTTAAAATGAAGACAGCCCAGGCTGTAGGCTTGCTGTATAAATTAAAAAACAAATTTCAAAGAAAATAAAACTTTTGGTTAATTAAGCACTGGTGTAAAGTCACTTTAACTATCTTGCAATTTTGTATGGTTATCAGAACACCATTGAACTTAAATCTCTTCAAAGGGTACAAAATAAGGCACTGAAGGTAGTTGCAAGCCTGACTCGTAAATACTGTACTATGTCATTATATAAAAATGTTTTTACTTCAATTTTTCTAATTCATGCATTGTATCAAGTATCAATATATTTGTATTTATTTAAGTATGTTAATAATACTGGATACCATACCATAAAAAACCAACATCCATTTAAAAACGTGGCTATTGCTCGATGCAGGTTGGAGATAACAAAACAGGGGATTCAATATATGAGTAGTCGTGAGCTTAACAAATTACTTGAAAGTTCAAAAACCATAAACCGATTCTCCTCATTTGTATAAAATGTAAATTTTGCCAAGAACACGTTGTTCTCCCTTATAATCTTCAATTTTTAATTATCAGCTGTTTATATATTTTGTTAATCATAAAAAAATTTTAATTGGTCAGAGAATATTAATATTTAAAAAAAAATGGAGAACGATTAACGCTAATAACGTTAAATTAACTTAAAATAATTTTTTATTGATTTTTCTGTGAAAAAGTTAAATTTTTTGATTCTTAAAATCTTTCCTTTATTTTCTTTAACAAAGAAGGCTGGCACAGAAGGTAAAACGACTACTCTTAACAATGTCATTTGTAATTTAGCTGTTTATGTTTACTCTTTTCTGCCAAATTCTACTAGATGTTTACGCTTGAATTGGAAAAGAAGAAAATTAATATTTAGTTGCGAACTTAGTGAAACTGCTTTTAGTTTTAGTAGAGCTGTATTTAAGCGTAAGTTTTTAACTTAAATCTATATGGAGCTAAGAGGGAAGTACTTTATAGCTACAAATTATTGCACCTTGATTGAATTTATAATTCGAGCATTTGCTATTCATTGCTTAGAGCGTAAATTGATCTATCTTAGATTGAATAATTTTTCACTTTTGATAAACATCAGATACCTTAGTATTAAAAAAACACAAATCTAAATCCAAAATTACATTCATTACAAACAAAAGTTATTTCCTTACAACTTTTTTAATATGAAGTTTGTAGTTTCTGCTAACTGATTATTAGAGATAAAGAAATAGTTTTCTGCAAACATATATATTTTTGAATTAAATCTTAAATACTGATCTGTAAAAATTTTATAATGGGGAACAGTTTTCGTTTTCTAGGTAATTCAATTAGTTATTTTATGTAGCAAATCAAGATGTAAAATTTATTTAATCACAATAAACGGTTGACAGTTATTTTATATTTTTATAAAAAAAGGTAAAATATAGCAGCACTGATTTTCCGGATATTTTTTATTTCAAGCCAGAGGGTTCCGAAAAGAAAGTTATATATTTTTTTATTTATTTACTCTTTTTCTTAAAAAAATTAAGTTAAAATTAGAAATATTCCCAGGGTTTAACGAATTTGAAAACATAAAAAATTCCTTTTTGGGAATTATGGGAAAAAGGGTATTAATCTGATTTTTTCCCCAGTCGGGTGAATAATTTTTCTTTGGCTTAAATTTTTTAATATCTAAATTTATTAAAAAAAAAAAAACTATTTAGAAATTTTTGTATTAATTCTTGAAAAAACAGAAAAAATAGACACTAGTAAGATATAATGCAACACTTTCTGCTTTGTAAATATTTTTTTCTTACGAGGGCTGCTATATATATTTCTGGCCTGGCAACACTGAGTTCTGCCAAGTGCAATCTGACATTTCCATTGGAAAGTTTGTCATTTTTAAGCATAATCGTACTCAAAACGTTTTGACGTACGACCATTATTTGTGTTGTTTACAGTGACTTGAAAAAATTAATATAGAAAAAAATGGAATTAACTCGTAACCATTTTCGTGCAATCATTTTTCACAATTTTCGACGTGGATTATCGCGACAAAAGTGCATTGATGAATTTTAATCTTTGTGTGGCGATGAAGCACTATCCTATAGCACTTTGAAAAATTGGTATAATGAATTTAATCGTGGCCGAAGCTCGCTCAAGGACGCATTCCGTGAAGGTCGTCCAAAAACGGCTGTTGTGCCAAAGAACATTAATGCCGTGTGTGAACTCATAATGCAAGATCGACATGCGAAATACCGAGAGATAGAGACATCCTTGGACATTTCTTCCACCAGCATACATTCGATACTGCATAAACACCTGGCCGTAAAAAAGGTTTGTTCTTGTTGGATCCCGCACAATTTGAAAGTCGCTCAAAAAAAGACTCGTAACGATTGGTGCAAAGAAATGTTGCAAAAATACGATTGCGGTGCTTCAAAAGGCGTTTAAAAGATCGTCGGAGAAGAAGCACTTCGAAGCAAATGGTCGCCTGTTTCTTCGGCAAAACTGGTCATGTGGCGACTGTTCCGCTTGAGCAACGTAGGACGGTCACTTCTAAGTGGCACACTACAATTTGTTTGCCGAATCATTGTTCACCATGACAATGCTAACTCTCACACATCGGCTCAAACCAGAGCGTTTTTGACCGGCCAAAACGTCGAATTAATGGGTCATCCGCCGTACAGTCCTGACTTGGGACCTAATGACTTCTTCTTATTTTCACACATCAAGAAAAAAAATGCGTGGTCAACGATTTTCGTCGCCAGAAGAAGCTGTTGAAGTGTTCAAAAACCATGTTTTAGAGGTGTCTCAAATGGAGTGGAAAAAGGGTTTCGACAACTGGCTTGAGGGCATGCAAATATGTATAAATCATGCTGGAGAATACTTTGAAAAACAATAAAACCATTTTTGATTATAAATATTCGCATTTTCACTATTAGGCCAGAAATATATAGAACAGCCCTAGTATTATTAAGTTTAGCCGAATTAGAATAATTACTTAGTGTTATTACTGTTTTGGTAAGAAAAGGCGGTGCAAGGTAAATATTCCACCTCTCGTCAACTAATTTAACGTTTATCAAATAAAATTCTCCCATTCTTCTTACTATTACCTATCTTTTTTTTTAAAAGCTTTGCGAAAACTATTTACCAAATTCTCCTTACCATTTTTGCTGTCAATTTTATAACAAATATTATTAGAAATAGATTAGCCAACTGCGGAAATTCTAATTAATTTTACGGTCAGCATTGACAACAGGCCTTCTTCTGCTTTTCAAAAAAAAATTAATTACTTGTGTACTCACAAGTCTTAATTTCTTAATTCTTGAAGTCCTTGTCTGCATTTGTATAGTTAAATGCACATTAAGTTTAAAGTTAAAAATAAAAGGCTTAACTTACCTTAATGGGCTTAAGGGACAATTGGGTAACTAATAAGGGTTGCATTAGTGTTTATAAAAAAAATAATAAAAACTCGAATTTCACAAATTTCATGTAAAAACAAATAACTTTCACCGGCTTTATGACAGTCTTTACACCTTTTTGACTATTGAAGTCTGATAAATTCTAAGTAAACAAAAGAAAGAAATTTTTCTCCAACCGATTTGGACATTTATAATGTCAAAACACTAATGTCTTATTTTCTTTGGAAAATGTCTGCATACATTTGAAAATATTTTTACTTTCTAATAAATTTTTTAATTATACAATGAACCGAAGCCGAAAAAGTAAATCATAACTTACACCAACTAAAATTTTCCACTTTTAAGCCTGTGTAAAATTTAAAGTCAATCGTAGAAGTAATGACCGACTTCTAAAATATTTTTTCTGTACCACTGTGCAATTTCAAAACTTAAATTGTTATTAATATAAAAAATATTGCTTTACTTTTCTAATGGCCTTATATCTATTGTGCGTTATTGGTGTCGTAATTTTACGTGATGGTGAACATGAAAAGGAACTCAAGGGGGAGCCAAAATAACTCATATTTAATTTTTCTTATAGATTTTATTAGTCTACACCCTACGACCAGTCCTTATATTACCTAATTTACTTAACTTCTAAGTTATTTAAAATCTCCTATTATTTAGGAATGCACTGTGTTGAACGCTCGTGATAAGTAAAGCCTGGATTACAAATACATCGATTACGGCTAAAACATATGCCATTGTCACATTTTCTGCAATAAATAGAAGAGTAAGTAATTAGCTGATATATGAAATTTCAAGAGATTTTTATTCAAACTTACTGATAACAATCCGCTTGACAAACTCCATCTTTTAAGTCGAAACCAGGATTACATTCACAAACATCCGGTTGACGACAAGTACCACCACTGCCACAGTCGTGTTGACATACCGGCTGGCAATCATTATCGGTTAAGGTGTAACCCTTAATACAGCCGCAAACTTCTGGTTCAGTGCAATTATGCAAACGATTAGAGCCGCAACCTTTACTGCAAATTGGTCGACAAAATTTACGTGATTCATCTAATTTATAGCCTGGATCACACTGGCAGCTGCCATCTAAATAACAACGACCATTCTGACAGCCAAGAGGACAAGTAAAAATACAATCACCATTATCATTGGCCACATATTCGTCATAGCACTCACACACACCCGGCGCAATGCAACGACCATTTTGGCAGTTGTCACATACTGGACGACACAAGGTTTTGCCACGCCAACGCATGGCTGCATAACCTTTACAACAGATTTCTATATAAACCGAGCCAGCAATTTTATTGTCTTGTTTTTTCTCAGCATCGGGATATTTTTCTAATGCCTCTACACTATAAAGAAAATAAAATAAAAAAATTTAATTTATTATTAAAAATTATTATTTAATACTTACGGTATCCATATGTTACATTTGTGCTCCGCTGCATCCTCTCTCACTTCTTCGGTGGCATTGTCATGTTCTTCCTCAACAATACTAGAAGAAATCATCCATCCAATGGGATTGTTTCTACCTAAATTGCGATTATTACGATTGTAATAATTACTATCCATATTTTGATACTGACTTCTCTCCTTTTCGCCCCGTTTACGCGCAACGGTTGTTGTTGAATATTCATTTTGATGTCTGCCACCATGGGCCATTGATTGTTGATAGTTGTTAGAAAATCTTTGACCAGTTTTGTGCTCATAACGAGCATCATAAGAATTTTCATCTTCCTCTGCCATTATATCGCCAAAAGGTTGACTATAATGTTTCGCCTGTACGATTGCACCAATTAATGTGAGTTGTAACACCGCTAAACTAACTAATAGAACCATCATGGACCATTTTATGGCACAATTATTTTTACACATTTTTTTTCTTTTTGTAAGAAATCTTAAAAATTAAATTTCTTGTTGCTTTTGACAGCTTTTAATTTAAACTAATTATTTTTTTAAATTTATTTTTGCATAAATATCATTTGAGGAAATAATTTTCAATCAAGTGTTTACAAAACTTTACTATTTCACTAAATAGTTCTATTAACATCTTTGCTCTTTGCTGCTCAATTACTGATAACATTTTGTTGTGCTTACACTGCTGTGCTTGAGCTTAACATTGAATTTTGTAAACTGAAGGTTTTTAATGGCAATAAAAGTACTCATTTTGCTTTTAATTTACATAAATTTATTAATTTAAAATTTACCAACAACTTTTAGTAATTTATTTAAATATATTTAAAATAACAGGGCGATTCAAATAAATAATAAAAATAATTAAATAACATAATTAAAAACAAGCTTTATTCCTTTTTAGAAACTCTTGATAACTCATTAATTAAGCCCACGAAAGCAACTAAAGGAACCAAAGCAACCAAAATTTAAAAGAAACTGTATTAAGAAAATCAGACAAAAATTAAAAAAAAAATAGTTATAACTACAGCTGATTTGAAACAAAAAAGTGGCAAATAAACATGCAAGGAACACACTTGAACTCTTTGAGAGATTGACAAAGCTGCGAATAAGAATTTGATATTAACTAAAACTAAACAACAGCTGAACAAAAATTCAATACAAACTGTTTTCAAACCCTACTAAAACAGATTAGAAGAAAACTAAAACAGATTGAGAATTATAACATAACCGAATCTAACTAATTTATTTTCTTAAGATTGCAAACTATGAGAAAACTATCCCAGAACTGAGTTCAAAACTTAGTCAAACTAAGATTAATTCTCTATTTAATCTGCAATGATATGCGTTCTTTAAAAATAGACATAAGAAACATCCCCTAAAAAATCAAGCAATACCAAATTGCTTACCGCTCTTGCTTCACCAATAAACAAATATTTCATGCTAGTTTCATGAAAAATTGCACAGTTTAAATGCAGTATAACTGATCTTGAATGACCCAGAACGAAATTGGCAGGTGAACTTTATCTAAACTGGAATTAAAAGACAACTGCTTTAAATGCAAAAATACTTTCTTCGAGACAAATTAAAAGTGAATTTAAGCAAAAGTAAAAGTGCAACAAAACTGAGCGGGAACTGTGCGAAAGTGATTTGAATAGACCCAAAGTAGAATTAAACCATTATTGACTTGAACCAGAACTGAAGTAAAGGCGAACTGAAAATAATCTAGAATTAAAATGAAATTATTTGGAAGATCTGTAAGAATTTAAGAAATATAACAAATAATCAACAAAAAAAAACCCCACAAATAAATAATCAAAAATTCCCACAAATCTTTTTCCCAAGAATCTAAGTATAACCGCTAAATATCCGTCTGACTACTTATTATGTTCTTGAGCGAACTATATATTCAAGGTTGCTAAAAATGAATTATCCATATTTTAATATATAATAATAACTGATAACTCGACTCGAGAATATTATAGATATTTGAGTATATGAGAGTCGCATAATCAATTTAGCGACCTCATACGGCGATATATATTTGGAATACTGCTCAAAGGCTGCTTTAAAATAACTTGCGATGTGAAAACTAATAAAATTTTGGAAGATTAGCAAGAAAAAAAATTCTATGCGAGATGTCTGTTGTGTTCAGCTGGCTCGGTAATTGAATCTTATATAGGAATTTTTAATTTTGGTGCAAAATTGTCTGCATTGACTGTCTGCTGACACCCATTCGAGCACTTAAGTTCCTTGTCGAAACTCATGGATTGGATTGTATGGCAGAAGCTACAGCAGCGATAGTTCTCTTGCGTCCGAACTAAAGCAATTCGTTGATAGAGCCTTCTTCTGATTGTATCATGCATAAAAAATTATTCACGAGTCTCATTATAGTCAATCTGCTAGCAGGAGTGCTGCCAAACGTGCGCCTATATTCTCTTTGGGCGGAGACTACGGACTTTGAAGTGTAAAAGCGGCACTTGCTTTATTGTACCAATTCTCCATTTTCGGTAATTTGAAAGATCACTCTATAAAATAAAAACACAACAGGTTGGTTACCTCAGTTTGGCTTCAAGAGTTGAAGTAATATTGATTACAATGCGTTTTTATATTTTTAGCCACCATTCTTCCCTAAATAAAGATCAAAATATTTGATTAATAAAGTAAACCCTTTTTCTGATTAGCAAAAGCAGTGCACCCCAGCCTACGTTTAATTAAGATTTGTTATTTTAAGCCTTCGCTAGATAATTTTCAATCGTTTAAAGCAGTTGCAGTTTTTGTTTTAAGACTGAAGTCATTCGTGGTATCTAAATCCAATGTGGTCTCAGCATCCTCCTTTCAAGGCTCACAAATATCATTTTACACAATTTTAACTAGGCCAGATGATATCTGAAGTTCTGTCTTTGATTGTACCCAAGTACTGCCTCAGTACTCCTTGATCATCTTATTCCTTCCAGAAGTTTTTTTTTCGCGCCAAATTAAATAACATGGCATAAAACTATTGTGAGGTATTGGCTCGCAAGAATAACGTGTTAATTTGGTTGACTCGAAGTTGCTTCTAAAAGTACTAAAGTTTAAGGTATTTGATAGACTCCAACATTAAAAATTGTACAATACTTTAACATCCAAAGTAAGCACTCATGACTTGCTCACCGGTCTGCTATTCTTTGGAATATTGCGGTCGCTTATTAATATTTCGAGCCACGGAAGCATCTCATATTTTGTTTACTAGAAAATACCATTTCTATCTCTCCTTTGCTTTTCCATAATTGAAACGAATTCAATCTCCCAGTGTTGAGCATTGCCGTCTTCCATAAAAGAGGTGGGTACCTCTTGGTAGTTTTTTGGTTCTTCTGGCTTCTTCTCTCTTATCTTTCATATTTTATACTGACACGTTTACTTCTTCAACTCCAAATGTGAATTAAAATCGAGGGAATTTTTGCTTTCAGAACACAGTCTTCTTCTATGCAATTAAGCTATTTAGATTACAACCAAGATTTTGCGATGTACGTAAGAAACAGTCTTAGTTATTTGATGAAGCTAATAAAGAATAATATTTCTTTTTACGCCAATAAGCAAAAATGCCTCAATTTAATCAAGAAAAAAATCATTAAAATATTGCTTGAGTTCATACCCGAGTTAAGTTTCAAATTGTTGCGAAGCCCATATTATAAAAAATACCTGGAGGCTGAAATAAATGCTGGCGAATTGAAGGAGATAACGAGGATCTTCTGCAATCCCAATTTGTTTAGAGCTTGAACAATTTTTAAAACCCAAATAAAGTATCTTTTTCTTGATATTTTTTTATAAAAAGAAAGGAAATCTTTTCTTCAGCTAGAAGACAATTTAAGTTAATGAAAATAAAATATAAACTTGATTTTTTGGCAGCTATAATAGGATCAGATAAATTTGACTTCATTCGAATCATTTTCTCTTTGTAAAAAAGAAAACTTTTCATTTTACTTAAGATCTTTCATGAATTGATTTAGCAAGCCTCAGAACTCTGTGTGTTTCTAAACAGATTATTTGCAAATGTCTAAACGCTGAAATACTAATCTTAATTAAAATTATTTCTTTGCAAATCAAATATTTTATTGACATTCTAAAGGCCAATTATCAAGTACAAATTAATTTTTGCTAAAGTACGAAAAAACAACATGAATTAATTAGTTGCATTAGAACACTTTTAGTGAGAAGTAAAGCAATAATTTTACGGGGGAAATGTCTACAAATATTATTTCATATCAATTGCAAATATATTTAAATATTTTAGTGTTTGTTTGCTTAGCAGCCAGTGAAATAGAAAAACCTTTAATTGATTTTAACGATATTGATTATGATGTTTCAGACAATCATATACAGAAACGTCCACTATATAAAATGGATCCACCATATAGAAATCCATATAAACCTATTGGGAAACATTTAAATTTAAAAAAGAAACCTAAACATACGGAAAATCTCTTAGAGTCTTTGTGTGTTAGAAATATAAGAAAGAAAAAAGCTCAGGAGGAAAGGGAAAATCCTCCTAAGAAAATAGTGCCTAGTGGAAATCGTTGGCATGGACCGGTACATTACGGTGAATATATGTGGAAGCCAAAGAAACATACGGAACGCAGCACTAGAATAAAAGATATTTCGCCAGTAGAAAGAAAGTTACATAAATGTTACAAATGGGTCAAGTAAGTGTGTTATTCAACAAACATTTGTTATTGTTTATTATATTAAAGCTTTTATTTAGTGCTCAGGAATTAAAGCAATACGAATGGCCTGCCATCATTCAAACAATTAAAAGTCAAAATTTGTATCACATTGAAATATGTTGTCCCGAATTTGGACCTTTGCGTGTTATGGGCAACACTTTGTGTCGTCCCTTTTGTTCAAATTGTCGTAATGGTGATTGTATTGCTCCGGAAAAGTGTCGCTGTTTTGATGGCTTTGTGTTATCAGACAACGATGAGTGTGTCTTTACCTGTCCCATTTCCTGTTTAAATGGTGTTTGTAATTTATTAATGGATACCTGTTTGTGTAACACAGGCTTTATTCTGGATGAGACTCGGCAATTTTGTAGACCCATCTGTCATTCTGGTTGTGGTTCGAATCCTTTACACAATTGTACTGGTCCTGATGTTTGTGGCTGCGTCAAAGGTTTCTCGCTAACGGACAATGATTGTCAACCCGTAGTTAAAGATTGAGATTAGGAATTTAAAAAAAAAATAAAAGATAAATAAAGAACTATAAAGCTTGAAAATAATAAAAAAAAAATATTTTTATTCGTAAGATTAATATCGTAGTATTAGCGGACGTCACCATGTTTGTTCTTGACGAAAAGAATTCTTATTCAACCACTTTTTGAGCATTGCTGGCTGTATGTCACAAATAAAACAAAGAACAATATTTTTCCAAGCATCAGTTGTTGCCGGCTTATCACCAAAAGACAGAGACTTTATGTGGCAACACAGGAAACATTTAAGAGGAGTCTTCTGCATACCATTCGAGGTCAATCGAAATCAACTTATTGCCAAATTTTCTTACTAATAAGTCAATGGTACCGAGCGTTAAGTTATCCTATTTAAACCACATCTCGTCAAGATCAATGTCATCCATATTATTAACTAAACCAAAAAAAAAAAAAAACTATTGATCAGGATGAGGTAAAGATCTCCATCAAACGTAACGCAACATCTAAACAAAAGTTCAATGAAGCCACCACCAGCGTGTGATTTATTTCAAACCAGGTATTTTTCTGCATATGAGGCAGTCTTAGGGTTTGTTGTGGATTGGATTTACTCCTCAAAAACACTCTTTTGGATTCTAGCAAATATTTAAAAGTATAAAAAGTAGGTCATTCCTAAACTAAAATCACTGGCCTAATTCTAAATATATTTTGCTTCAAAATGAAACCTAATACTTAATTTTAAGCCAAGAGAGCCAATAAATTTTTTTTAATAAATAATTATCTTCGAAGCATTAGACATAATGAAATGATTTTTTATTATTAAAAAAAAAAAACAAATTCATTCTCTTTAGGCACCTCTTCTTATCTCTTAAGATGCAATAATTATTTTTTTTTAATACAGACTTGATTTTATACCCAAGCGATTGTCTCAGTTAACCATTGGACCTTATACAGCTAACAACACAATTAAAGAAGCATAATTTATATAAAAATTATGACGAAACTATGTGATTTTGCAACACAAATAATCTTATCTTTAATATTTTTATGCTCATTTCTCAATACAATACAAACGGAATATCAAACAACAAAATATACAACGACTACAACAACACAACAACCTGTTATAAGAACACCGGGTCTGTCATTGCCACAAAGGGATTCAAATCCACCCAAATGCACCAAGGAAGTACCGTAAGAAAAGGAGCAGTAGAAACAAAATTAAAAAAAGCTTTTTTATAAATTAATTTTTTTCAGTGCAATTTTCTTTCAATATGAAAGAGACGTAGAGGTGATAGGAAATAGTTCGCTTAATCCTCATTTCAATTTAATTGAAATCTGTTGCCAGGGCTATAGACGTTATGATTTTGATTGGACTAAATGTGTACCGGATTGTGGCAAGAAATGTCAACGTAATGGCTTTTGTTTAGAAGGTGGCATTTGTCAATGTTTTGATGATTTTGTTTTAAATCATCGTAATGATTGTGTACCCATTTGTCCATTGGGTTGTCCTAATGGTCAGTGTTATTTGAATGGTACCTGTGTTTGTGACAAAGGTTACGAATTGGATCCTACTAAAAAATATTGTGTACCAGTGTGTTCAATGGGCTGTGGTCGTAATGAGTTGTGCGATGCTCCAGATATTTGTATTTGTGCTGAGGGTTATGCCAAAGCATTGCAAGCAGTTAATGCACCAACCGATTGCCAGCCGGTATGTATACCAGATTGTGGTTTTGGTCATTGTGTGGGACCTAATCTGTGTGAGTGTTTTCCGGGCTATCAAAAAAGGGCCAATAGTTCGATTTGTGAAAGTAATTGTTATTTGTAAGTCAAATACTTTATTTAAAGAAAGTGAAATATTAAAAGAAAATTAAATTATATTTTAGACGCTGCGAAAATGGCTTTTGTGCAAATCGTACTGGCTGCATTTGCCAAAATGGCTACAAATATGATGTCAATACCACCTCTTGTTTGCCAGATTGTGGTGATGATTGTGAAAATGGCATTTGTACAAAACCAGGATTTTGTAGATGCTTTAATGGCTACCAGCGTAGTGGAGTTAAATGTGAAGCTGTGTGTGAACAGTAAGTGAAGATGAATATGTTTAAATTTATTTTTATATAAAATTTTTTAGTTATAATAAGATTTTAAGCTTGATTCTTAGTTCTGATATTGTTTAAGTTTAGTTCAAGTTTCGATTTTATTATAATTTCTATTCTAGTTGGTTTGCTTCTCAACGCCCTCTAAATTTATTACAAAAATTACTAGACACTTGTAAAATTTAGAAGAATTTCTCTACAAAATTTGGAAAGAATCATCTGATGACGTATATGAGCAGAAGCAAAGTGGTTATATGGACATGCTCTTAATTGTACGTAAAAAATAATATTTTTTACAATAACTCAGGTTGTGACTCTTACGTGTGCGATGCATTGCATCGGAAATATAAAAATGTTATTGTAGGGAGATAGTGTTTTTTTAATATTCGATTCTAACATTGAAAGTAACAGAAAAAACACGCTGCAGAAAGTTTATGCAATTCACTCGCTAATCGAACACATTTAGATGGGTCTTTTAGTAGAATGCACCGGCCCATATACATATGAGAATTGTATTCTTGTTTAGGTCTGATTCAATTTATTTCATTTTTGTTTTAGTAATAGGTCAGTTGTAGCTTTTTTCTTAAAAAAAACAAAATTTAAGTTCTAGTGCTCTTCTGTTTTGGTTTTAATTATTTAGGTGCTTTTCTAGTTTAACTTTTTTCAGTTGGATTATAGACCAGTTAGTATATGATATTTCTTTGGCTACAGCTTGGCTCTAGTTCAATTACATTTGAGTTTTAGAGAAGTTCTAAAACAGTTATATTCGAGTTGCAGTTACTTTACAGTTAAGTTTCGGTTTATTTGTAGTTAAAATCTTGTTAAGTTTTTGGTCAGTTGTAGAACATTTTTACTTCAGTCCAATAGAGTGTAGACCATCAGGTCTGTAGCAATTTTAAGGCAGCTGCAAATAAGCCCTCTATTAATTCTAGTTATGATCCTGCAGGAAATATGTAACAGAAAATAATACATTCATAATTTTTCACTAGCAAATTTGCAATAATTTTATATCAAATGACGTTGCCGTTGCCGTTGCGGCACTTTTTGAACTAAATTCGAATGCATTTTTTTAGTAGATATCTTAAAAAATATGACGCACAATCGTATTTTTCAATGAAAAGTTCAGAGGCCCATAGCTCAGAAAATATAGGCGAGTAAAAATTTTTTCACTTGATGTTTTTTTCTTACTTTTCAATTCTCTATCGCCCGATTTAATTTTTTTTAATTATATGGAAAAATTAGAGGCAGGCGTGGTGTTTTGCCTGTACCTCGAAGGACGTAAACCGATCTTGCTGGTTTTCAATAGCAACATTTTCAAAAGTATGTCTGATCGATTGGCGTATTTTTAATTTTCTCTGCCCTGGCAAAGCTGATTTTAACACTAACACAGACAGACGGACATCTCCTAATCGACTTCGCTATACTTAAGGATACAGAATACATAGAATTTATGGGGTTAGAAATGGATATTGTAGAAATTACTCTTCCACCTGTGGGGAAGGGTATAATAAAAGAAGTCAGTGGCAACGCTGTTTGCTTAAGGCATTCGATATGTACTCGTACAAAAGTTTCTGTAAGTTTTTTCACTTTGCTTTCATAAATCTTATAAAAACTTTATTCTATGCAATTACTGCTATTTTGGTCAACAACAGGTGGTCAAATGACCGTCAGTATTCAATTATATTTTTTAATTATCTGTAATTTAGCTTCAGTTGTATTTTGTGAAAAAAGTTATAATTTGATTCTATTTTAGTTTGAATTCAGTTATACTTTGATTCTCACTTACTTCTTTTCAAGTACTCGCTTTACGTATTTCTTCAAAAATTTTCTGTTTTAGCAATTTTTTTCTTTATTTTTATTTTTTTTTTTCTTATTTCGCATTAATAAACAAAACAACTCATATTTTATTTTCATTTTCAGCGGTTGTGGTTTCTATGGCAAGTGTATTGCGCCTGGTGTATGTGGTTGTGCTATTGTAAATGGTCCTTTTAAATCCTATCAAAAGTGTGAACTGGGTTATTGCACCTCTAAGGGACGCTGTCGTTGTCAAGCTGGCACCACAAGATTCATTAATCAATGTTTTGCTCCAGACAAGGTGACCTCTTATGCTTCGATGAAACATCAAAAACTTAACGAAGCTTTAATTGATGAGTTTAATTTGTTAATTGGGCAGCACTTTAGATTTGTTGAATTTTCACCATTTGTGGGTTATTATTAACAAAAAAAAATACAAAATACTAATAGATATAAATAAATGAAAAGATATTTTTTGGGTAACACAAACAAAAAGTTAAATATTTTTTAAATAAATTGATTTTTTAATAATCATAATCCGTAAACATGGATTCTGTGATGGGGCTATGGGTTTTTAAGCAGCCGAATAGCTAAAACCTATTGCATACTTTAAGGCTTGTAAGTAAAATCTAACTGATATTATTTAAAAGTCTTTATTTTTAAAGTCAAGTGTAGTGTTACCAGATGTGGCGATTTATGCCTAAAATGGGATTGTAAATTTTTGGAGGAATTCAAAGTTTTTGATGATTCTTTGGGGAATTATATTTCCATTATTTTTAATATTATTAAAATTAATCATAATTTCAATTAACTAATTCTTTTGTCCACATCTAAAGGTAAATCTTGCAAACCTATTTGATTTATTGTATTTGCCTTAAGACTTGATTTAATTTATAATTTAGTTGAAGAAGTTAATTTTGTATTTTCTGTTTTGTGATTAAAGTAAGGAAGACGTAGCAGATTTTTGCAACGAATGTTAAAATTTTTCCCATTAAATCTTAGTGTTTTGGAAATTTTTAAGCAATTTTTCCAAAAACTAGGTAAATTCTAATAAATGCTTGATTGATAAGGATATTAAAATATTACTGATCAAAGATTATTTAACGATCTAGCAGAATTGATGTTAAATTTACTTAGTGTAAGTACGAACAAATAGGGAACAATATAAGAATTATTAAAAATAATTTTATTTGCAGCCAAACCATTAACCCACCTCCAGAAATGTAAATATCATTTATCTTCAAAAAGAATACAAATTAATTAATTTACACTAGCGGAAGATCTTGATATCCTCTCTTTTATTTTGTTGATCAAGTTACATAAGATAAGTCGGTCATAATATTTACAAATCCGGCACATTCTTTCATGGGATTTTTTGGGATAATAACTTTTATTTTGGGACTGGACTTAAAGGAATATGAGCAGCCTGGTGAAATTTATTTCCACAATTACATCTAAGTTCTATGATGTAAGAGAATCATATCTCAGAGAAAGTACAAACAAAACTCGACCTGAGCAAAATGCATTACAAGTTTTAAAAGTTGTTTATCTCTATGAAAGCCATCAAATAATATTCATCCACAGAATTTATATATTTTAAATAAAATCATACCTTTTTTATGTCATTAATTAACATTTCTGTGAAATCTTAAAATTTTGAGATATGCCATTTTTGCAGGAAAAGCTAAATATTTTCTAAATATTCAAGTAAGTAATCACACATGAACTGTCTCCATGCTCTGCAAATGTAAAAATAGTTAATTAAATATTTTAATACTAAAACTTAAAGAATTTAAAGACTAAAACTAAAACAACAACAAAACTGGGTCATCTAAAATAAACAGAGATTTATGCGTGACCTTTAAAAAAATTTAAAATAAATCCAACATATTTTACAAAGTTTTATTCATAAGAGTTAATTTATCATTGATATTATTTTTTATTAATAAATACTTTCACATCTGCCACCTTTGCGTTCGTAGCTTGGAAAACATTCACAGACATCTGGAGCTGAACAGATGCCATTGCTGCAGTCCTCATTACAAATGGGATCACATTTCACCGAGTGTGGTGACAAGGTATTACGTTTATAGCCAGGACAACAGAACGAAATTGTACGTATGCGTAGCTCAGGATCATTAACTTTGGCTCTATTGCAATAATAAAAAAAAAAAATTTTTTAGTATTAATTTTTTTCATATAATTTTTAATTCTTCATTTTATCACATTCCACCTACTGCACTTGTTTGTAACAGATACCAGCTGACATGGTACTTTTAACATCCAAAATAAACAAATCTTTTTCACTTATTGCATTCATTCTCCAAAATTGTGTTTCTGTTTCTTGGCAGGCAACAAAGAACATGATTAAAAATAAATTTATTGAACTTTTCAACATTGTATTAAATAATTCTTTTTAATTTCTACAGTAGAAAAATTAAAGTTTTTAATTTAATTTTAATTTTTATAACAAATTCAAAAGCACTTTTCTATTACTAGATCTACTTGATGACTGTGGCAGACTTGCAGTTTAATTAAAGAAAACAATCTTGTAGTTCTACATAATTAATGTTTTATATTTTCTCTTATTGTTTTTGCTCTTCTTATCAGCAGCGGATGACGGTGAAAGAAAGTAGATAAGTGTACACTACTTGAGGAATTTTATAAATATTATTATTTTGCCTTTTGTCTGAATTTTTTTCTTTTTCTATGGGTTAAAGAGAATGCTACTGATATCTAAAAATAAATATTTTCTCAGAGTACTTTTTCGTTTCAGATGCTATTAAACGACCCAGAAGAAAAATTTCTCGGATTATTTCAGTCATTAAAATCAACTTATAAAAATAGTTCTTAAGAATATACTTTAACGATTTCTCCTTTTGGCGATACCTTGTTTATTTTAATAATTAAAAAGAGAATCCAAAAAAATTAAAGTTAGTAATCTAATCCAATAAAAAAAACATATATTAAAGTGACAGAGAATCAAGAAATAAGAACAAAAATATTAAGTGCTATATATAATATTACATAAAAATGTTATCG
Source organism: Cistogaster globosa (assembly GCA_937654795.1). Taxonomy (NCBI): domain Eukaryota; kingdom Metazoa; phylum Arthropoda; class Insecta; order Diptera; family Tachinidae; genus Cistogaster; species Cistogaster globosa. Next base: position 9,351,783 of record OW569404.1, read on the forward strand.
GCTCTTAATTAGTTCTTAATTCTCTATCGCCTTATATATATAGGGTCCGCCAATTTTTTTTAATGCTATAAAAAAAACGACTACATATTTTCTCAAATTTCTTTTTTTATTCAAAAATACAATCCTTCCGGTTAATAATAGAAAATAATTTCATTCAAATTGCTGCCTCGGCTGGCCATGCAGTACCCTACACCATCGGTCTAATTTTTAAGCAAATTATCGATTGTGTGCAGCTGTATTTCGCCAATGGCTTCACGAATATTGTCATTTGTCTCTGGTTTGTCGGCGTAACACTTATCTTTAACGGCACCCCCAAAATATTAGTCCAACGGTGTCAAATCGCAGCTGCGAGGTGGCCAAAAAACAGGGCGCAAATCATCGAGTGTAGCTTTGGCTGTGTGGTACTCGTACGTAGCGCCGTCTTGCTGAAACCAAATGTTGCCAATAACCTCCTCTTCGTTCAACATGGCCCGATAACGATCGCCATTGACTGCAACGGCCACTCCTTGCTCATTTTCGAAGAAATGGCCTAATTATTCTTCTGGACCAAAATCCGCACCAAACAGAGACTCCTTTCGGGAGCACCGGCTTTTCAATGTATGCGTGCGCGTTTTTTGTGCCCCAAAAGCGACAATTTTGCGAAGATCAAAATGAGCTTCATCTGAAAAGAAGATTTTTTTTTGGCAAAATCGGCATCTTCTGTAAGTCGATCACAGGCCCACTTAGCGAAGAGAAAACGCATTGGATGGTCAGTTGGCTTCAACTCCTAAACCAATTGGACTTTTTTTGGCGTCATACCAAGGTCCTTATGCAAAATTCGTCTCAACGATGTCTCCGAAATGTTTAATTGTTGAGAACGACGGTGTATTGATGTTGATGACGCTTCACGCACACTTTCTGCCACAGCAGCAATATTCTCGGGTGTACGCACTGTTTATGGCTTTTCACGCTTTGGTTTATCGATGAGGAGCCAGTTTCTTTCACTTTTTTCACAAGATAACGAACATACGGAGCTTCTTTTCTTCCAATATCCGTACGCAATTTTTGCACACATTCATACACAACCATATTCGTTTAGCGGAAGGATAAAATTAATAATTATCTGTCAAATCAGAAATGAGCCATTCACGAAATAAGCACTAGTTGAAAAGAAAACGTTAGATGGCGGACCCTTTAGTTTTTTTTATTGAATTTACTTTATTGTTGCAAATGATATGGAAAAATTAGAGGCAACAAATTGATTCGATGACATCTAATGCTTCGCTATTTGCAAAGAAGTAAAAAAAGTTATTAGAGCAGATTTTTCTTTCTTTAGCATCTCCCTCCCCCTGATTTTTATACTTGTAGCTTTATTATTGCCAGTGTAAATTATACCCTGCAAAGAATAGGCGTTTTCATTGTCATAGATCCACCGGATATAAATACCATACTTGGCTGGCTTTGAAGGGGTAGATTGAGTAAGTCTTGTACAACTTCGATAAGTATAAAGTGGTTCATCAATTGTTAAACTTGCACTCGGATAACATATTTGGGATAAGTTTGTATTCAACATTGTCCATAACTCATGAATTATAGCTGCTTTATCATCTTTTTTATGTTGACTGTGTGTATTGTTGCCATAAAAACTCATAAAGCGCATAATGTTGTGGAATCTGCAGATTCCAAATGTTGCTCCATACAGTGGATATGAATTTTAATGTGCAACTGTGATGTTAAATAATACCGTTCTGTATAAAATATTTAAAATTTTGGCCGTTATGCCATTCAACACATAAATATCATTTAATAAGCTTTTCGAAGGCTTAATTTTTTTTATTCCATATAAATATTGATTATTAATACATTATAGTTTATAGGTAACCGGGTAACTGGGTAACCTGAGTGCTAAAGAATTTACAGTCGTACAGTTGGATATCGTAAAATATATATTTATTAAAAAATATTAAAGTTGTTGTTGTAAAATCGGAAAGTTTGAAAATATAAAAAACTGCACTGATATTGATGTTGAGAATAAAAATCGCTAAATAAAAAATTTCTAGTACGAAAACAAAATAAAACATACACACACTCTCAGAAAAGTTTTCTAAAATAATATAAAAAACTCTTAAGTAAAGTTATACAAAAATATTTAAAAAAAATTTAATCTCACAAATCCCCTAAATATGCAAACTTGTATGAATCCCAAAGATTTAGTTAGACCTTGAAGTCAAAAAAAAAATTTAACAGAAGATTATTAAATAAAATCAGTATACTTTTCAACAGTGTGACATTAGATAAGTGATATCTAAAATAAAAGCTTTAATCACACAAAAACACTTCAATAGAAAAAGTGGCAATATAAAAGAGTTTTTTGTATAAATAATATATATTATAAATATGGGCCATTCCATGAATTTATTTTAACCCTTAAAATTCTTTTAAAAATGTGATAAAAAAGAATAACATATAATGTATTGCTTTTCATATTACAATACAACGTATGTATATTCTGAATTCTTATGCATATCAAAGTCGATTGAGCGATGTCTGTCTGTCTGTCCGTGTTCGGGTTGAAAATAACTTTGCCAAGGCATTAGATTAGCTAGAGCAAATTAAAGTATGCCAGTCAATCATAATTGCTGCTGTGGGCAAGGTGATAAGTACGTTGACTACAAATCTGGTTGATCAGGGTTCAACCCCTGCGACAACCAAAAAATTTAAAAAACTGTTTTTTTTTGTTTAATGGTATAAATACATATTCAGAATTAACATTAAAACATGCAGCCTCCTTCGTCGGTACTACTTCATAGCATATTCGAAAAAATACCTGTTGAAAATCCGAAGTATCGTTTCATGACCTTTGAGGCAGCGTCTAGAACATCACGCCTGCCTCTAATTTTTCTATTTAGAACAAATCTAGTTTAGTGAAGTTACTTTGATCAAAAAAAAAAAAACATTATATGAGGCGATAAAAAAATTTAGAAAAAAAAAATGTTGTGAAAAAATTACACCTGGCCCATATTTCAAGAGTTATGGGCCTCAGAATTTTTCAAAGAAAAGTACGATTGTGCACAATATTTTTTAAAATATCGATATGGGTATCATTTAAAAGCTTTTTAAAGAGATGTTTCAGGAAATACAAAAATTTTCTAAAAATACTTAACCCATTTAAAGCCGATAATATTCTTATGTAAAATTTTTTTTATTATTTTTTTTTTTTTTTTTAATTTTCTGTCACCCCAAAATTTGTTTTTTTTGATTGGAGTTACTTTACCAAAGCAGATTTAAAGATATGGTTTAGGTTATATAAGATTTCCTCTGATTGAAATATAATACCCTGGGGTACTTATATTTTTTTAAAATTCATTCCACTCATGAAAAAATAAATAAATAAAAAAATTCATAAAGGAAAACAGAACGAAAGCTTTCAAAAATTATAAAATTTATTGAACATCACAATATTAGCAAATCAAATCTAAAGTAAAAAAAATATATCACAAATATATTACAAACTTAAAATTTCTTAAATCATTATGTATTTAAACTAATAGATTTTTAATACAGATGCCATTGCAAGTTGATGTAAGCCAAGAAAGCCTGACATCATATATGACGTTATCAGGTATTCTTAGAACCTGTTAATATGTGTTAAAAAAAAATTCATTTTTATTCAAATCTCATCTTAAGTAAAAACTAAAAAAATAATAATTTTTTTATATGCTCAAGTAAAATATTTAAATATATAGTTTTTAAGAATAATAAAGTAAACAAACATTATTTAATGAGCGAAATAATCTCTAAGCAAAGAGTGATTTGAATAAAGAGCTTAAGCATAAGATAACCAACACTTATTTCTTATTTCACGTAATTTGTAAACAATTTTGCATTTTATAAAGTTTTATTAAATTATTTTATTTTAACTCAGTTTTCGTGCAACCTTTAAACAATTCAGACGTTTCTTCTTCTGACTATTTGCTTGAAGTGATTTTTATTTTTTTGCTTTAAAGATAAAATAACAATAATGAGATCATTTATAGTTTTATTAACAACTTTTATATATTTCGTGGGATGCCTGGGCCAATATAAAAATACCGGCATTAAAACACGCTATCCACCACCCAGTTCAGGTAATCTAATCTTGGGTAATGCTACCGAACATCGTGAGGCCAATCATTATGTTTACAACCAACAGCAGTTTGACGTTCCTCAAAGGCAACCTAACAATTATGAACGTTATAATGGTAAATTTAAGCCAGCAGAATATTACCAAGGTGGTCCTGTCGTTACAGTAACAAGACCGCCTGTAGTATTGGACGCCACAGCAGAATTTATTAACCGAACTCGTTCAGCCATGGCATCGGGTGTTTGTTACAAAGAAGTGCCGTAAGTTTTTTTATTACAAAAATTAAAAAAAAAAAAAAATAAATTTGTTATTGAGGGATTCCATTGAAATGAACTACTGACCCTCGCAATCATAATATTGGCGATAATATTATTCTTTAGTTTTTTAGTTTTCTTTTTTTTTATTTAAAAAGGCGATGTTTTGTAATCGGTAAAAGTGTTCTTGAAAATAGTTTTAATAAGAAATATTTATTCTCAAAAGACGAGTTATCAACTTTTATTGAATTTTTACAATTGGAAACATTTACTTTTAGAAAAAAAGAATATTTTTTAAATGAACTGGGAACAGTTTTATAAATTGCTAAAATCATTAGCTTTCAAAGATTGTATAAATTAAATCTAATTGTTACAATCTCTAATTAAAAAATAAAATGGTTAAAATATTTTTTCTCAACAAAGAAGGAAAAATTTATAAACACTATTAAAAGGGAGCTTCATTAAAATTACTCAGTTGAAAAACTTTTAATATTTTTATGCAAAGACCTTATTTTTTGTAAATATTAAATTTTCTTTAAAAATGACGATTAATTACTGAGAACAGTTTCAAATAAATTTAACACCAATCTTACAGATTTTGTTATAATTTTTATATTTAGTTTTTGTTCAGTAGTCTTTTTAGTAACTGTTCCCAGAATTAAAAACTGTTCCCAGGTTAAAATCCTTTCCAAGTTTGTTAAAATTATTTTGGATTATAAATTTTTTTCGTGTTAGAAAAACTCTTCCCACTTTAAAAAAAATGCTCTTAAAGTCCTGGAAACTGTTCTTAAAAAGAAAAAAAAAAACATTTTTATAGAATTAAAAGTTTTAAATAGTACTTTTTGAAAAAAGCTTCAATCAAAAAAAATGTTTACAGGCATTTGATATTAAAATAAGAAAAACAACCACAAAAGATTCATTGTGACAATGTTATAGGATATCATTCTTTAAAAAACTGTTTTAGAATTTTATTGTAAAATATGTTTTAGAAGTTTTTCTGCCAGTTTTTAAAAAGAGCTTTTGGTAAAAAAGTTTACTCTAGAATAAAAAAAAAATTTAATTTGACTTCTTCTTTTATAGAAAACCTTTTTACAACAAAGCTTTCTGTGGAAGAATTTGTTTTGTTATTGTTATAAAAGCTAACGAATTCCTGTTTTCAACTTAAAAAAGCTTTGTTAAATTTTCTAAATATAAATTTTAAATTTATCGGTTTTGGAGCAAGAAAACATTTTACCATATTGTCGTTGCAACAAATGTTATAGTTAAAAGCTCTTTAATAACGAGCTTTTCATTTAAGGTATTCTATGAAGCTTTAAAGTTTAATTAAAAAATATAAATGGAGAAAACTATTTTAAAGTTTTGAAATATTGTGAGTTAAATTGTTTAATCTAGTTATATTAAACTTTTCAATTTATTAACGAATTACAATTTACATATTATTTTATGTATTTCACAAACATTTTAAAGCAACTGATTCATATAATTTTTTTTATCTTTCTAGTACTGCCTCTCTTGTCCGCGGTTCGGGTGTTGTGCCCGTTGGCAATGGCACCAGACCAGAAATGAGTAAAATTCAGGTTTGCTGTGAGGGCTATGAACGCAATCCTCATGTCTTCAAACGTTGTGATCCTATTTGTGTTGACGACTGTCCTAATGGCATTTGCACGGCACCCAATACCTGTGTCTGTATTCCCGGCCATGTACGCAACGATGAGGGTAAATGCATTACCACTTGCCCCATAGGTTGTGGTAATGGAGTGTGTGGCAACAATAATGAATGTAACTGTAAACCTGGTTATGTTTTGGAACCTGTACAACAAAAATTCTGTGTACCATTATGTGAATCTGGATGTCAATATGGCAAATGTGTCGCTCCTAATACGTGTGCCTGTCAAGATGGTTATAGATTAACTGCTGCCGGCACATGTGAACCTCGTTGCGATAATTGCGATAATGGTAAATGTACTTCTCCTGGCTTATGTACATGTAATAGCGGATATATAAGAATAGGTGGCCAATGTGAACCAATATGTTCTCGGTAGGTTTCTTGGTTAAATAATTAATTTAATTCAATATTTTTTTTAATTAAAATTTCTTTTCAGTGGTTGCGATAAAGGTAGATGCGTGGCACCTGAAGTTTGTTCTTGTGATTATGGCTTTGAATTAAATCATGATGGCACCAAGTGTATACCCCACTGTGATGTAGCCTGCTTGAATGGTGTGTGTAGTGGCAACAACCAGTGCATTTGTAATTCTGGTTACATAGCCGATGAACTTCAACCCAACTTATGCAAACCTCATTGCCCTCTGGGATGCCCTAATGGCTATTGTACTTCTCCCAATTTCTGTATTTGTAAGCCAGGCTTCATAAAGACCGGCGTTAAAGGACGTCAATCATGTACCCCCGCTTAAGTCCTTGTACACGAGGAAATTGTAACTGTTTTTAAAATTTTGGTTTTAAAACATTAAAAGATCATTAAGAGCATTTAAAAATAAAGTAAATTTTCTTGTTTGCTAATAATAAAAATTCTATAAAATGCAGGGTTTCCTGCAAAGCTTTTTTAGAAATGATTTTTGAAAAGCTTAAAAAGAAACATTTTTAGAAAAAAAGATTTTTGTTGCCTGAAATCTTTAAAAAAAATAATTTCTCTTTAAAAGCTACTGCATGATGTGCAGTTTCGAAAAAGTTACTTATAAAAATTTTATTTTAAGTTTTTTTTTTAAGTGCAGTGGTTGTTTAATAGTAAAACCTTTTCAAAGTTTAATTTTAGACTGTTTTACATTATTATGCCCTTTACAACAGGCAGAAAATTTATATCAAAGTTTGTCATTCCGTTTGTAATTTCTACAATATCCATTTTCGAGCCCATAGCGTATATGATTGAGCAATGTTCTTCTATTTGTCCATACATCCATGGTATTGTTGGAATCAACATTGCCAAGGCACTAGATAAACTAGAGAAAACTTAATTATGCCAAACAATCATACATTATTTTAAGAATAAATTAATCCAAATTTTTTCTATAGAAAATAAGATCGGTCCATTTCTTTCGAAGCAGTGGGCAAAACACCACACCCGCCTCTGATTTTTCCATATCATTTGGAACACAGAAGTAACTCCAATCAACAAACAAATATATGGAGCGACAGAGAATTAAAAAATAAAAAAATATAAAAAAAATAAACATTACGTGAAAAAAATTGGCGCTCGCCCATATTTTCCGAATTATGGTCCTCTGAACTTTTCATAGAAAAGTACGATTTTACGTCATATTTTTTTTAAATGTCAATATGAGTATCATTTTAAAGCTTTCAAAAACGTCTTTCGACATTGTCAAATAGAGCACTCTTACTTGCTTTTTATTAGTTTTTTTTTTAGTCTATGTATGTCTCTATAGTCTTTATGCAAAAAAAAAGTGTATTTCATAAAAGCTTTTTAGAAGTTGTTTCGTCAATTTTTTCCTTTTTTTTGTAGGCTGTTTTCAAGCAGTTTGCGAAATTTATTTAATGAAAAACTTAATTTTTTCTCAAAAGATCCTAATATTTTTTATTGCTCTATTCAAAAAAGCTCTTTAAAAGCTGCACAGCTTTTATACATTTTTTTACTGAAAAAAATTAATTTAACTTCTTCATATGGTTTCAGAATCTATTTAGGAGCTTTGATCAAAAAGGTTTAAATTTTTAAAGAGGATTTTCGATGGCTATACTCCAATAGTTTGGCAGCAACTTCAGCTCAAGTATAACATATCGACCTTTATTATTTTCTTTAGTTTATCTTCTCTTACTCACAGGATCTTAGCTACATGTCAAACGTATGTAGAGTGTTTGTACAACAAGATTGTGCCGAAAACCAAAAAAAGAAAAATAATAATAATAATAATAATTTTTGTGCAAATTACTCTACTTAAGAATCGTAATGCTGACTCTAAATAACTTAAGCAACAATTACTTTAGATTATCTGTGTGCTAAGTTTCAATTATATGTATTTAGCCATTTTTGCATGATGATATAGCAAACATTTAGTTGTACAAACTTATCAAAACTATTAATGTAGCAGGATTTAATTTGAAAAGCGGTATTAATATTAAGTGACTTTTTTTGTTTTCATATATAAGTCACTACATCGTAATGCAAATGAAGTAGAATTTACAAAAAAACAAAAAAAAAAAAACTAACAGACATAAATTTTCCACAATTTGAATTCGAGAGTTATCGCAGAATAAAATATTGTAAACGATAATAAAAATTCTACACTTAATATTCAAGCACTAAGAAAATCATCTATGATATTCCCAAAGTTATATCACATTAAAATTATTTTCATAACCCATTTACGACACGTTCTTACTTAACAATGTTATCAATTAAAAAACTAACTGACCTTCTTGGCCTCTAATAAGAAACAATTTTTAAGCATGTTTTACTATCCTAAATTTCAAAATTTATTTAAAATTTAAATAGTCTACCAATCAAGGCATTAAATTCATAATTTAGCTGTTTGTTGTAGAAATCACGCTGACTGTAATTATAAATTGTATTGACTACAGCTGAACTATAAAAACATTGATCAATAAAATGTGTCATTTCTGTAGGACAAATACAACGACCCACAGCATTACAAGTGCCAGATAAACACATTTGCAGTCCTGGACCGCAGGCACATTTATTCGGTGCTATACATTTGCCATACAGGCCACAGCCCCTAAAATAAATTAAGAATTAATTTTCTGCTTTATCTTTTTCACTCACTGAGCTGTTATACTTTTCACATATTGGCACACAGGTGCTGTCCAGCGAATTATAGCCCTCAAAACATTTACAAACACCAGGTGCCAAGCACACACCATGTTCGCACAAATCTAGACAGTCCGGTAAACAGGTGGAGGTAACTGCATCATAAACGAAGCCAATATGACACTGGCATTTGTAGCGTGATTCGCAAAAGCCATTATCACAGTTTCTAAAACGATAAGATTTTATTAGAGAAAAAATTCAAATGTCCCTTTTACTCACAAGTAACACTCAGCTTCGCAAATATTTCGTCCTGGTCTTTTTAAAAATCCAGCAAAACATTCACAAGAATTTGGAGCCACACAACGACCATGACCACAATGTGGCAAACACAAGGGCTGGCAACCCAAACCCTCAGACCACTTATAACCCTTCGAACAAGCACATACTCCCGGTTCTATGCACGTTTGATGAAGACCACATGATTTCTGATAACAATCGGGTACACAAAATTTTCTCGTCTTAATATCTAAAACGTAACCAGGCTGACATATACAAGTGCCATCCAATAAACAACGGCCATTTTCACAGGCAACGGGACAAGTATGTACACAAGCACCATCCAAGTTCTTGACAAAACCCTCAAAACATTCACAATTTTGTGGCGAACGACAGAAGCCATGGCGGCAATTGTCGGGCGATATGGCGGAACAGTCTGGCACACATTTCTGCCAATCTCTAGGTGAACGTTTAAAGCCTTCACAACAAACTTCCAAACGATGATAGAAAGAATTGGAACCATTACCCGATATAGGCAGATGCTTTTTTGTTTGAAAATAAAAAGCTCTTTAAGCAAATTAATTAAGCTTTTTTCTTTTTATTTGTTAAATAAGAACTTTACAAAGTTTTCCTTACTTACGGTTTTTCTTCAAAGCATTTATTTTCTGAATTCTGTATCGTTTCGTATAAAGTAAGATCCCAGCTGGTAGGAAATATATCACCATAAATTTCCGAATGTCCAAAAGCTTTAAGGATACCTACTTCCGCAAAGTAGCAGAGTAAAAAGATTGTTAATGAAAACATTGCTAAGTGAAAAATGATGTAAATTTTAAAATATAATTTGTTTACGAGTTTTCTATTTTTAAACACAAACTTATCTGTAGTTGACATTTGAAATCACAATCTTTAACACAACTCTGATTTTAGATGTACTATCTCTACTACGTCTTATCAGCATGCGGATGTTTAGAAGTAATCGTAGCCATTTATACGGCAATTAAATATTAAACAAAAGTTCACCCAGCTTGATTAAGTTGTCTAATTAAGCAGTAAAAAGCTTAAAAAATTAAAAAGAAATACAAAAAAGATAAGATTTTATCTTGAGAGATATTTTAAAAAAAAATGTAAAATAAATTTATAAAATCGAATTTAATTATATAATACCAATTATTTTTCGAATACAGAACTTAACAAAAATTCGTCGAAACTGCTGATCACTCAAAACTTCTACGAAGGCGAATTAATATAAAGGTAGTTTTAATAGCCCAGCTGATTTTTGTTTATGTTATAAATAAAAAAATTTTAAGAACTACATATACATAAAAGTCCCAACGGCTCTTAGTGGGTAAATCATTTTTAAAAAATTTTAGTATTTCCTTAAGAAAAAAACACCACGCCTACCTTTAACTTTTCTATATCATTTGGAACGATGAAGTAACCCCAATCAAAAAAGCAAATATTGGGGTGATAGAGAATTCAAAAATAAGAAAAAATTATTAAGTGAAAAAAATAGCGCTCGCCCAAGTTTCCTGAGTTACGGGCCTCTGAACTTTTCAAATGTTTTTAAAATATCAATATGGGTATCATTTTAGAGCTTTTGAAGAAATCTTTGAGGAAATACTTAAATTTTTAAAAATGTTTAACCCATTAAGAGTCGACGGCATTTTAATGTAAAATTATATATTTATAGTTCTTAATTTTTTTATTTTTCAAGTCTCTGTCACAACCTAAAGAGAATAGATGCAAAGAATGCTAATGACGAATGTGGCCCTTCAAACGTTGCTCCACTAAAATCTGCTGGTGTCTAACTTCTCTCTTTTTTTAGAAAACGTCCTCTAATATTTGTAAATAATATTTGTTTCTTGATAGTTTTTAGGAATTAAAATAAAAACAAACTAAAGCCAAATTAATTAAAATTAATTATTTGATCAATTTTTGAAATATATTTAATTTTCCCAGAAACTCAATGTCCGTGAAATTTTTAACTCTTACAAAAAAAATCGGATATTGTTATTGGCTCATAATGAACTCATAATAAAATGTTTCCACAAAAAACAACCGAAAGAAAATTTTTCGTTTTGAAGCCTGAAGTTTCTTCGGGCACCCTAACCTGATCAGCTGTGGAGTAAAATCTATCCCAAACATCCTTTATATTTTGTACAAGAACGCTTTTGCCCAAAAGAAAACATTTTGCTAAGAAAAAGCTTGCAAAAGGTTTTTTTTATAAAAAACTTTTTTCCAAAAAATCTAAATTTGCCTAAGATTTTACGGGCATTAATAATTTTTATACCCTTCACCACAAAAAGTGGAACAAGGCCATATCTTAGTTTGTCATTCCGCTTGTAATTTCTACATTACCCATTTCCGATCCCATAAAGTATATATTCTGAGTTTTTGTGCAGAGCGAAATCGATTAAGCGATGTCCGTCTGTCCGTCCGTGTTACTATTGAAATTAACTTTGCCAAGGTATAGGATGAGCCAGAGAAATATTTAAAACGAACAGAGTTTGATTTATTTATTATTTATTTTATTTATTTATATAACCTGCAGGGTCCCGTAGTAATTTCAGGTTATAACTATTTGTTTCAACTTCTGATTTACAACTCCCCTCTTAATAATTCCTAACCACTATTTATACTAAATTCTTAGCGCTAAAAATACTGATTAAATAAAATCAGCATTTCTTAAAAATAAATAATTTAAATAAATAAAGTGCTCACTTGCCAAAAAGAGTCATATTTCATTAGTACATTAGTACATATTTATTAATTTTGATTTACGAGGGTGCCTCTCAAGATCCCTCCCCCTTATCGGAAACTGCGTCCTTACGTGTGCTGTTGATGTTGCTAACGTTCGTATATGAAGGATGAGTCTTTTACTGCTTATTTCAGGTGCGTTGTTTTGTGTTATGTCACCTTCTTTGCGGAAAACTAACTGGATTTGTATAAATTAGTGGGGCTGTAGGTGTATACGATTTGTTTTTCTCAACTCGGAAAGCTTTAAAGCATAGCCGTACTTGATTTAAATTCATATTCAAATTCTGATTGTTTTATCAACTCCAGATCTTCTTTAAATGTTAAAAAGTCACGTCCTAAACGTTGTTGCTTCTTTTTCAATAATTCCTTTGTAGCCGTATGTATAATAACATGTTTTTAAATTCTGCAAAATAGCCAACATCTTGTGACACTTTCAAATCATGTGGACCACATATATCAGGATCATCTTTTCGTACAACCAACTAATGCGAATGTGGACATTCAATGTTGGTATGAAATGGACTGCATCCTATTATGGTCGGTCCTATATAGCGACCCAATTCAACTTCGGGAAATGTTTTAGGATTTCTTTTATAGTCAATGCCATTCAAAGAACCATGTGTACCATGCATATCGGACTTGTATCGAAACGAAATTTTTCAACCGGCTGCTTTCTTATGCGCAAACTTGCTTCATATTCATATTTCATCTGCGTATTCGGAGGTGTTGTGATAAAGGTGGCGGTTGTGTTGCCTCTACTGCATTTTGCATCAAATTTGGAACAACGAAATAACTCAAAACAAAAAAGTTACTACATGAAGCGGTAGAGAATTGAAAAATAAGAACAAAAACAGCAAATAAAAATACTGGCGCACATTTATATTTTCCGAGTTAAAGGCCCCTGAAATTTTCATAAAAAATTCGATTGTTAATATGGTCAGTATGGGTATCATTTAAATTCTTTTGAAGAGATATTTTAGGTAATACTAAAATTTAAAAAAAATTTAATTAATTAAGAGCCGATAAAATTTTTATAAAAAATTATGTATCGAACTTAATTTTCTTCTTAATTTTTAACTCTCTGTCACCGAAATATTTGTTTTGTTGATAGGAACAACTTCACTAAACAGGATTTACTTTTATTTGAAGGGTACATAAGATTCGGCATAGCCGAATATAGCACCGGTACTTGTATTCCCTAAAATCTGTAATTTTTTTTATTTTTTTTTTTTATTTCAAAGCTCTCTTTTTTTTTATAAATTCAAGTTTGAACACTTTTTTTCAATTTAATTTTTATTAAAAAATATTTTTCATATATAAATTTGTTTAAAAATTACAAAAATACACATAAAATAGCATTAAAATTAAGAACAAGATTAAATATAAAATAAAAAATAAAATTATTTTTTAAGTTTAAATATCGTTTGTAAAATATCATTTACTAAATTAAATGTGAGCAATTTTATGAGAATTTTGGGGCACTTGTAAATATTTGGAATTTTGCGGAGGTATAATTAAGTGAGAGACATGATGGGTAATGGCTGTGGCATGATTCGTTGAAAGCTGCTGTTGTTGATGATGATGATTATGCGGCTGGTGGATATGATGATGCTGTTGTTGATAATGTTGCTGCTGTTGCTGGTTATGTTGCTGTTGCTGGTGATGATGCTGATATTGTTGTTGTTGTGGAGATGTTCCACGTTGTGGATAGAAACCATGATTGCCAATACGCGATTGTTGATGTAAGGCTGTGGGATAACGTATCTCATCGTATAAATGAGAATCCAGGCTGCCCTTGCGAGATTTTGGTGTTACAACGGAGTATAAAGATTCTTTGCGGGCATAAGCATATGGAGCGGCGGTGGGTGTTTGCGAGTTTACCGAAGATGTATTACTGGGTGAATCATACAAGTCGGGTCCTATTTAAAAATAATTTAGTTAATTTGTTTTATTTCTTAATTTAATAAAATCATTAAATAAAGACACTTACATACCCTCGATTTTATTGCGTACCATTTGTGTAAAGGCTGGCAAATCTGGCAAAGGCTTAAGAAAACTTTTATTAAGAGTTCCTCCTCCGCCCAGCAAACCACTGCCGCTCATGTCTTTTAAATGTTGTTCATTAGTATGCGGCGGTAGAGGTGGTGGTGTTATAACGATGGGCCCATTAACTCCAGGCACTAAGCTAACACTTCGAGCTGCCAAGGCCGCTTCCACTTGGGCTTTTTGCAAATGATATCTGCGATAGACATACAAAAAACCCACACCTATACCTATCATTATAACTAACAAAATGATTAGGAATATGGTGAGAAAACTATTTTCATGATCAGAACTATGATTTTCTGTTGATCTGGAACTTCCTTCTGTATTCATGTTTACTTGGCTGCCAAATCCTGCTAAATTTATTTTCTCCTCCGGTGTCATATTATGATGTGGCTGTGAACCTGCCGGCCAATTGGTTATAACGTGTATAACATCAGCAGCTTTAGCACCGCTGTGTAAATTTTCCAACAATCCCTGACCTTGTTGGTGTACAATAATCTTGGGAGTATGCGGTGGTTCATCCTGTTTTATAACTATTACTTCGGGTATTGTTTTTGCTGTTGTCAATTCTAAGATTTGTGGTGGCAATGCATAGTTTAGGTTCTCAGTACTCGTTGCTATGTTTACCATATTTTTAGCTATTCGATCTAAATTATGTGTTATATTGACAATCGTTGAGTTGAGAGTAGCAATCATTAAATGTGTAGCATTAGGAGCGGTTGTAGCATCCGCCGGATTGTGACATTCTCCAGTTTGAGGATGACAAAGTTTATTTGTACATTCACAGGCCTTACGACACATGACGCCATGGGTACCCATGGGGCAAGGTTGTTCGCAACTAAATAAATAATTTAATGAATAAATTTATGCTTCTTCTCATTTTCTTATTTTTTTCACTTACAATTCACCTGTCCATCCTATTGTGCAGTGACATATTCCAGATTTATTATCACAAGCAGCACCATTAAGACACTGGCATTCATTTTTACACTCTAGACCCCAATGATCATGATCGCAACCTTTAACAGAAAAACAAAAAAAAATATTATTTTCAAATTCTGCTACTAAATTGCAGAAATATAAAGTTCTTAAAAAATTTCTTTACATAATTTAGAATACTAAAACTTACGTTGGGTACAATGTTTGCCCATATAGCCAGGCTCACAACTGCACTCGTCAGGTTTTAAACAATACCCACGACCACAGCCACCACGACATACCGGTTTACAAACCGTATCATTAATCGATATATTGCCCTCATAACCCGCACAACAGAAACGTATGGTGCGTGTCTTGGTTATATTCTGTAACAACAATTTAAGAAATGAATTATTAACTTAATATATAAATATTTAAAGAGCACGCCTTAAGGTATGCTAAGGAAAATATAATTTAAAATATACAATAAATAAAATTTCGTAAGAAGAAGATATTTTGAAACAAAAACCTTTCTTTCCCACCAATATTATTTAGCTCAAAATTTTTTATTATTGCTACAAAAAATTTCACCACTTCAATATAATTCTAAAATTATTTTTCAAATCTTTAAATTGTTATTTTTTTAGATTAATTTTTTGCATTCATTTTTGATTATTGTTTTTGCTTATATTGTGACTGTTAATCTTTTGTCAAGTTATATCGGTTATTAAAGAATTTCTCAGCATAAACATCATCGTCACTTATTTGTTAAATCTTTGTGCGATGGATGAATGCATTTGGATTATGTATTTCTTTCAATTTTATTATTGGTCTGTAATGTTGATTTTTATTGTGGGTAATTGTTGCATAAATTAATAAGCAGGAAATTTCAATAAAATTGTAAACATCTGATTTATTTATTATTATTTTTTTTATTTATCTTCACTTGTACTAAATTCTTTTGTAATTTATTTTTTGTATACATGCGTGTTTGTGCATACTTTAGCTTTTTTTTTTACAAAAAAATAAAACAATGAAAACTAATTTAAATGTTATATGTGAATTATTTTTCCTCAATAGTTCGATGGCTTTTAATTTGAATTATTAAAAATGTTGAGAATTATTGTCACTGTCAGACATCATTTTAAAAATACATTAGTTATTTTTTAATTTAATATTTAAAAATTTTAATTCGTCTCAAGTTAGTTTTTATTTTAATTAATTTTTTTGTTGTGATATCAAAAATAATTTTAAAATTTCAAAAATTATACTTTTAAATAAAAAATAAATTTTTTAAAGAAATTTTAATAGAATTGTATTTATTTATGGTCATATAAAAAATTTAGATAAATCTAGCGTTTATTGTATTTTAAAATTAGTAAACTAGCAATAAGGGTACATTTTGTTGTTGTACGACTCCACTAGTTCTTCATTTTAGATACATGCATCAATAATAATGTTGAATACTTTGATAGTTACCAGTTTCTGGCTTAACTACTGTAAATTGATAATAGTCGAATTTTGAAGAAGCCAGGGTACACCTAGAATTTTTATTGGCAGCTACAACTTATTTTAAGTTTCATAACCTATTCTATCATACTTTAATCTATGTTGTTTCTGTAACTTGATTGAGAAATTTTTCACATAAAAATATTACAGTCATATTCTTCAACATAGCGTAGGCTAGAGTAAACGCCGGAGCACATAGAATCCGTCATACGTTGTATTTTGACGTATTCAACTATAGTCAAAGTAACGACGGATAAGTTTGGCACAATGAGCACTTTGTTGACGAATATTAAATCAAAGTTTTCGTTTTATTTTTAATCACTTTAAAATTCATTTTGTATTTTATTCACTTTTTAATTAAATTTAAGTTGTATTTTATTTTTTTCCACCAAAATTATTTTATTAAAATAACAATGTCTGTAATACAGACTCCAACTAAAACACAGTTGAAAGAAAACAAAGAAGAAGCAATTGATAGCTGTTAAGGTATTCAACGTACATCAAAAGTTTAAAATTTACTAACTTTTGTACTTTGCGTTGACGGATACTTACTGATTGTGACAACGCTCATAAGAAAACATGTATTTTAAGTAACTTGTGTCAAAGTTCCCCTTTCTATGTGCCCCGGCCCTATGGCCTGCTCACACATTACTCAATATTCAGGTTTTCTCAATAAAAGCCATTATTGTGCTCAATACTCCATACAAAATCTCAATAATTTATTGCGCAATAAGCACGAAATTTTTATAATATTGAGTAGAAATCAAAATAAAGTACTGCTCAGAATTCTCAGACACAAAACAATTGCATCTAAGCCAAACTAATTTTGTCAATACACAGAATATTGAGCTCAATAATGGCTTTTATTGAGAAAAGCTGAATATTGAGTAATGTGTGAACAGGCTATTAAGAAAGTATAATAAATTAAAATTCTTCTCTCTGAACTTGACTTCTGTACGCATCTTTTGGTTTTGAATTTTACATTATCATAATTTTGTCCAAGTTGATGGTACCGAAAATATCCCTTCTCAGTTAAAATCCGTTTTAGCTTTTTATTAAAATAATTAATATTTATTATTAGATATGTAGGGTTTGTCAGATTTAGTTTTCGTAACAATATCATATCACACCACTGCTTCACTATCTGGGTCTCAGCCTCTGTAGATAAGTATTTCTTTATTTCATAAAGTCATTAAATAACAAAAATAATATATTCAATTAAATGTTTTAGGTATATTTCACCGTCATGTAATCTTTTCTTGACTTACATACCGTAATTAAATAAAAAGCAACCATTCTGGAGTCAGAAAAGTGTTATGGGTTCTATTCACTAATATGAAGAAAAGATGTGGGTGCGACTTAGCAAAGCGTAATCCCTATTTTACAAAGGTTTACTAAGTCTTTTCTGAAACGTTTCATTATAAATGATAACTTATAGTATAATAAATATAATATCTTATCTTTTATTATTAAGTCGAAGGAAGGACAATTTTTTTCCATTCTTAAGTGGTTACGTCATTTTGGACAAATATTTGACTAATCAGACCGTACCCTTAAAAGTGATAAAGTCACAGATATTTTAAAATTTGAAATATGATTTGTTATTTAATGACCATAAAAATAATGTACTTATCTCTGTAATGTGGTGTAATATTTTCACGAAAATAAAATCTGGCAACCCCTACATATCTAGAAACAACAGTGTTGTTCTATTCATATGTTCTATTCATATGTGAATAAGGTTAAGGCCGGGGCACATAGATACGTTAAATTTTGACAAACTCAACTGACAAGTCAGTTAAAATACATGTTTTCTTATGAGCGTTGTCACAATTAATACGTGTCCGTCAACGCAAAGTACGAAAGTTGGTTAAGTTTTAACTTTTGACGTATATTGAATACTTTGACAACTATCAATTGCTTCTTCTTCTTCTTTGCTTTCTTTTAACTCTTGCTGTGTTTCAATTGTGTTTCGTGATTTCAATAAAACAATTTTGGTGACAAATAGTAACATACAAATTTAATTAAATTAACAAGTGAATAAAATACAAATTAAATTTAAAAGTAAATAAAAATAGAACGAAAACTTTGATCTAAAATCCATCAGCAAAGTATTCATTGTGCCAACCTCATCCGTCGTTACTTTGACTTTAGTTGAATTCGTCAAAGAACAACGTATTACGGATTCTATGCGCCCCGGCCTTTACATCCATCATGAGCAAAATGGTGTGTGTGTATAGCATAAAACGACAATTAGCTAACACACCTTGGTAAAGGTGGCTGCTTGCTATAAAACGTTCTTATGTTTTGGTATCATAATCGTAGTATGAAGACAATTAAATGGGAAACAGTAATAAAACCCTCCCGAAGCCTTAAACTGGAAAATAACAGAGAATTATTTTGTGAAGCCCTGGTAGATAAGTTCACGAAGAGTAGCAGATAAGGATATCGCCTGTATAATAAAGATAAAAGGGCTCCAGCTTCAAGCGTAGGGCAGTAAGAACATAGAAATAGTGTATGACAGATGTGGCTAGATGGTTAAGATTACTAAAACAAGGCTCTCGCCGGAGTAACACAGTGTTGTTGTTGCGCGAATGGCTGCGCTTAGAATAGCGCATGTTTTATAAGCAGGAGACCGTAGGATCAAATATAGCGCAAGCCACAGAGTAAGAAATGGAGAATTTATAATGGGTCACAGATAAAATAAAAGAATCCTTGCTGGTATGTACAATCAAGGATACGTTTGTCAAAAGGAAAAACGTAACAAAAAGAATTCGATCCATTATATTAAAATATTTGAATTATTGTTTGGAAACCACTATGTAAACACAATCTAAGAAGGGTTATCCATGTCGACGGGTCCTAGAAAACTCTAAAAGAGAATTCAGTAATGCCGGGTAAAATCAAAGATGAATTATTAAGTTACATTCTGCAAATAAACTGGGTCCTACGTTATTTGCTTTCCATCGTATGTATTTATTTTAAAGAGAGCGAAATTTTTAAAGCAAAAAATCCGAGTGAAAGATGTGAGAGAAGTAGTTAACTTCTAAACATTTTTATTTTGCACTCAAAAAAGCTTTTCGACTTAAAAATAAATTTTTTCTAGTTAAAAAGAATAATAAAACAGCTTTTTTGAAAGGATTTTGAAACCGCACTTAATGAGATAAATTTCTAGTAAAGACTACTAAGAAATATTCTTATCCCTAAAATTTACATAATGAGCTTTCAGTCATTTAATATATCTTTATTACATTTTATTTGTAAAAATAATCCTATAAAAATTCCTATTACTTCATTTAATAATCTTTGTTTTTATTTTTTCCTCTGTCAAAATTACTTAACTAAAAGTATTTTATTTTTATTAGCTTTTAATCTATACACTAAACATTCAGTCCCAACAAAGTAAGTCAATATTAAATAAATATTAGAGCGTCTACTCCGCCAGCACACACTCAAATTACAATCAGTTTAAACCAAAATTATATAATGTCATTAAGAAACATTGTGTCGCTTGTCTAAATGTATCGGCCCAGGTGCTCTAATATGTAAAAAATTTATTTCCCCCATTAAGTTAAAGAAAATGCAACAAAAAGGTATACAAAACACATCCCCATGCAAAAATAAAAACAACAAACAAAATTAAAGCTGACATACAAAAAAAAAAAATTATTAAAATTTAAAAAAAGAAAAAAGAAAAAAATATGGATAAAAATATGAACATAAAATAAAAAAATAAAATACTAAAAATGAGCTACTAAGTACTAAAACAGTAGACAAATGCTACTTACTATTTGTACTACAAATACTAGTATTTGTTGTTATAGTTGGTGCATTCACTTTTAGATGAATTGAATTTGCAACATGTGATACGCAACTATAAAACAAATCACAAGTCTGTTGCATATAACACATGTGATGGTTTGTTTTTTTAGACATTTATATGATGGCTTATAACCAAACACGATCGTATCAACAACATATGACTGACACCATGACATAATTTTGTTGTTATTTATTTTATTTTTTGCTTATTAAGTTTTATTAACGGATTTTTATTTACAGTGCAATTTTTTTTTAAATTCAAATACTTTTTTTAAGGAACCTGTTGAATCCTATTTAGTTTTAAATATTTTCATTTACATTTGGTAGTAATGGGTGAAATATATTTGTTTTTCTTCAGAAAAAGGGAAGTATAACTAAGAAAAATCAAAAAAGTGTTACATTCTCTTAGTGTCTTATATTTTCTTTAAAAATTAAAATAAAATTTTTTTAATACATTTTTCTTTGTTACGAGTGCTACTCTATATATTTCTAGCCTATTAGTGAAAATGCAAATATTTATAATCAAAAATGGTTTTATTGTTTTTCAAAGTATTCTCCAGCATGATTTATACACTTTTGTATGCGCTCAAACCAGTTGTCGAAGCACTTTTTCCACTTCGATTGAGACACCTCTAAAACATGGTTTTGGAACACTTCAACAGCTTCTTCTGGCGACGAAAATCGTTGACCACGCATTTTTTTCTTGATGTGCAGAAACAAGAAGAAGTCATTAGGTGCCAAGTTAGGGCTGTACGGCGGATGACCCCTTAATTCGACGTTTTGGCAGGTCAAAAACGCTCTGGTTTGAGCCGATGTGTGAGAGCTTGCATTGTCATGATGAACAATGATTCGTCTTCTCTTGTTAGTTTTTCGAATTTCTCCGATGACTTCAGGCAAACAAATTGTAGTGTACCACTCAGAAGTGACCGTCCTACGTTGCTCAAGCGGAACAGTCGCTACATGACCAGTTTTGCCGAAGAAACAGGCGACCATTTGCTTCGAAGTGCTTCTTCCACGATCAACTTTCGTTGGATTTTGCTCGTCTTTGAAGACCCACACGGTCGATTGTTGTTTCGTTTCGGGCTCATACGCATAGATCCATGATTCGTCACCTGTGACGATCTTATAAACATCTTTTAAAGCACCGCAATCGTATTTTTGCAACATTTATTTGCACCAATCGACACGAGCCTTTTTTTGAGCGACTTTCAAATTGTGCGGGATCCAACGAGAACAAACCTTTTTTACGGCCAGGTGTTCATGCAGTATCGAATGTATGCTGGTGGAAGAAATGTCCAAGGATGTCTCCATCTCTCGGTATGTCGCATGTCGATCTTGCATTATGATTTCACGCACGGCATCAATGATCTCCGGCACAATAGCCGTTTTTGGACGACCTTCACAAAATTCGTCTTTGAGCGAGCTTCGGCCACTATTAAATTTATTATACCAATTTTTCACAGCGCTATAGGATGGTGCTTCATCGCCATACAAAGATTTAAGTTCATCAATGCACTCTTGTCGTGACAATCCACGTCGAAAGTTGTAAAAAATGATGGCACGAAAATGTTCACGAGTTAATTCCATTTTTTTCTATATTAATTTTTTCAAGTCACTGTAAACAACACAAATAATGGTCGTACGTCAAAACGTTGTGAGTACGATTATGCTTAAAAATGACAAACTTTCCAATGGAAATGTCAGATTGCACTTGGCAGCACTCAGTGTCGCCAGGCCAGAAATATGTATAGCAGCCCTTGTAATCAAAACATAAATTTAACAAAACAAAAAAGTTAACTTAAGCTGAATTAAATTAAAGCAGTTGGTTAAATAAATGAAAAAAAAAACTTTATGCTTCATATTAATTATTTTTATTGTGTTGTTTAAGTTTTATTGCCTGTCACTGAGCCCCGTCTAAGTGCTGAGATCAGCCAATTTATTTTGTATTTAGCTTTTCTTATAATGTCTACTCTTACCTCAGCATATTCCATTGAAAGAAATAATTTATGTATGTATGTCGCTGCTCAAAAAGCTTCAGCAGTTTCTTTTTGCTCAATGTTACTACAACCACATAAATTTTAACTCGTTGGCCTATTTTTTATCTAAGTTTCCTTGTCACAAAAGTTTAAGCAAAAAAAAAAAAAATTAGTCTTCAAGAGAATATCTTCCCCATCTACTGGACTGATAAATTGGCGATCCCATTCAGCTATTTCATCCACAAATCATACGTTAATGACAAGAAATAAGAGACCACTTTTCATATTCCTATTGCGAGTAATGATATCCTTGTGGCTTTATGAGAATAACAATGTCACATTTTCATACTTTTTATATTCTAGCGAATTTAATTTTGAGATCTAAGTCGCAGCATACTGAATATTCCATATTAACAGGTATAACTTATTTGATAGAAATTGTTATGGAAGATTTTAAAAAAGTTTAAGCCCCTACAAAGAAATATTTCAGAGTCCCCTTAAAAATAGACTTTTGTTGGAGAGGTGAAAAACGGATCCTAAAAAACGATTTTTGATCATTAGTGAATGTCAGAGTTCGCTTAAGATTTCCTAATCATCACTTGAATATTGATAATTTTCAGGCACTTGTTTTGTATCAAATGCAGTTATTTTATGCTATGACTTAAACTAATTTATCTATTTATATTAAGAGAAAAGTACTTCTAAATTTAACAGTCAACTTAGGGAAATTAGTTTTTAGTCGAACTTCTTGCAATAGTTCCATGTCCTTTGAGGCAGCGAGTAAAACACTACGCCTACCTCTTATTTTTTCATATCTTTTGAAACAATAAAGTAACTCCAATCAAAAAACAGTTATATGGGCGGTTGAGTATTAAAAAATAAGAAAAAACATCAACTGAAAAAACTAGCGCTCGCCCATACTTTCCGAGTTGTAGGCGTTCAAAATTTTCAAAAAAAAAAGTGTGATTGTCAATATGGTCCATTTGGGTATCATTTAAAAGCTTTTGAAGAGGTCTTTCAGGACACATAAATTTTTTTAATGTTTAACCCATTAAGAGCCGCCGACACTTTTCTATGTCTATATTTTTTAAAGCAGCCAAAGAGGACTAATACTGAGCATAAAAATGGATGTTGTCTCATCACACAGAAAAAAAATTAATCAAAAGCAGGAAATTTTCGAAATTTTTATCAGGTTTAAGTTCACGTATTATGTCTAAGTTTATTAAGAAAAAAAATTTATTTAAAAATTTGCGTGCTTACTTTTAAAGAAAACAGAAAACTTAGCAGGATTTAATTGATTGATTTCTAAGTATTAAAAATATGTTTTTAAAATCTTTAATTACTAGTTTCAACAATATGAGATAATCCAGATTTAAAAATAAGAATTACTAAACAAAAGCAAAATGTTAAATCTTTTATTAAAATTCATTGGCATCATTCCCCTCCTTGCGTTGCATACTTTCCTTTTAAAACATTTCTTTTAATTACTTTGTTTTTAAGTTGCATAAAAAAATTACCAAATAATTGTTTTAATTTATATAAAACTATGAAAATCTTTCTTGACAAAATAGAAAATAAAATGTTAAAAAGAAATACAAAAATTTTAAAATGATTTCTCAAACAAGTTTTCATGCAGCAATAAACGAGATGAAATAAATTAAAGAAAATACTTTTGATTTAATTAGATGAAAAATAATTTCGTAATGTTCATTAATTTCATTTCTTCACAACTTACTGCACTTATTTTAGTAGGAATTTTTATTTTTATTTTTAATTTAGGCTTTTATTTCTTTTTAAAGTATTTTGCAAAAACTAATCTTTATTTCAAATAAATTAAGCAATAATGTGTAAATAATATTTGTTCCGACTGTTTGTATGTTTTCTTGATTTGCAAAACAATTGCAATCACAAGACAATAAATAATTAAAAGTATAAAAATATGGGTGTATAAGAAAATACTTTGTATTACATACAGACATGTAATTGTTATAGATTATGTTACCAAAAGGCTACCGCAATGTAGTTAAAGTACGTTTGCATGTGGGTTTCTTGCCATCTGTTATGCGTAACTCATATGGTTTAGTGAGGAGTTTGTTACTACACATGTAATTTAAGATGTTTCCTCATACCTAAGGTTTAGATAGTAAACAAATTTACACAAGCGGTTAGATAATAATTTATTTACGTATTTAGATTGTTTTTAAATAGAAAGTAAATTTAATAATTAAATTGGGTTTTGGATTAGTTAAAAAAAAATACAAATGCTAAAATTAAGAAAATTTCCTGAAAAAATATTTCTTTCATATTTAAATTTTTAATGATTTAAATTACATCTCTAAAAAGTTATCGAATTATTAAAAAATTAAAATTATTCAAAATAAACAAGTTCGAAAAAGATTAGCGAAATGTCATGCCGGTTATCTACTTACATCACTTGCAAAATATTATTAGTTCCATAGAAATTTGAAGGGAGAGAAAGAAGGCACCTATAGCCTTTGAAAGAAGTACTATAAATTTGAAGAGCTCTTAACCTATTATATTTTGTAATAACTCATTTACTGCATCCAGACTCAGTTAAAATGAAGGCTTAATCGCATAAGAAAAACGTATCTCTAGAATATGGAATGCCTCCCTCATTGATGCAACATACGTTAAAAGAAGTTGTATTTTGTTGGTTATGACAGTCTGCACTAAATACCCATGTCGTCTGACTGGATTCAAGTTGAACTAAGAATATTTTTCTAAATCGGGTATTATAGGGAAACAGGCGACAATGAATACTGAAGGGTCCAAAATGGTTACTGGGGAAGATTATTGTCTTTCATGCAAAAATGTATGGTGTTACTCTAATTGCTAGACACAACATTGGCATCGCTCTGAAGGGAGCACATATGTTTATCTTTCGAATAGAAAATCAATTTTACAGTCTTCGTCAACACGTAAATTTACAATCGTTTGGGGCTTAGAAGAGTGGACGAGGCCTGCTCACGCCAGGCCTTTTATTGTGCAAATAGGACATCTCTTGTTTTACGGAAAGAGAAAATAAGCAACAGCACGTGTATAACGCTAATCTCGGTCAAAACTGCTTATTGAACCCTTCTTTTAGAGAAACATTTTAAGCCTAAATAAGAGCAACTAAAGATTACTAACGGATGTCTTTCAAACATAATTACCATCTCTATATCTAACTTTGAGCAAGGATAGATATAGAATGTAGATATAGAGTGTAATACAGACTGACATCAGTTCCATGTTATAAGCCGCACGTGCTGATGGCAGCCTTACTACT
The DNA here is from genome assembly GCA_937654795.1 of Cistogaster globosa. Taxonomy (NCBI): domain Eukaryota; kingdom Metazoa; phylum Arthropoda; class Insecta; order Diptera; family Tachinidae; genus Cistogaster; species Cistogaster globosa. Next base: position 9,377,468 of record OW569404.1, read on the forward strand.
GAGTGAAAGCAGTGCGTCAACCAGCACCAGCGTAGCAATACCCCTCAAGAAAATATTTTACAGAGCTGTGGCCCCACTTTCTACTTGAGAGCTGAAGATTATCTTAGCTTTCATTGCACCCTTGACCGCATTCTGTTGTGAACGCAACAGAACATAGAAAAAACTTATTTTTCTACGATTTGTTTCTAAACTTTCTGCACTACATTTTTTCCAAAAGACCTCCACAATAAGCAGTACAGGGTTAGCAATCCATCAGCTCTTATGGTACCAGTAGTTGAGCCACTGTTCGAAGTTTCTGCAATCCCAGGCGACTGGATCCATGTTATACCCCTACAAGGACAATATCAAGGAGTTGAAGTTTACCTAGAAGCTGACACATTTTTACATATTTAGCGAAATGTTATAAAAGTTAGGAAAAAGCAAAAAATTATGTTCAACAAGAAGACTACTTTTGTGCAAAAATCTTGCGTCGATAATAATAAAATGTTTTACTGCCTTAAACCTACTTTCACGTTTTACTCTCAGCCAATTCTTTTATTCTGCCCTCTAACTCATAATATTGTGACTCTTTATTTCTTAACATTTCGGTGTCTGCCTAAAGATTCCATTTTTAAGAGAACCAAGAGGCATTTGATTTTAAAATATAGTTATTCAAAGCCAAATCTCTTTTTACAGATAACCAACCTTCCTAATTATATTCATCATTATGAGCAATTGCTGGTGACGTCCAGAAAAATCATAATGACGGTATTAAGTCTGCATCACAAATTATATATCTTATTGGAACCATGTTGCAGCGCCTCTAGTAACGTGTAGATGTATTAAAATTAATTATTTCACTCAACTGTCGAATTAATGCTGTCAATTAAAACGGAAGAAGGAGGTCATATTACGAATACTGACATTGATGGCAGAGATGTTATGTTGTGTTTTCCACAACAAAAACAAAATTTAATTATTATTATAAATTTAATTATAAAATTATAAATTACTATGCACCCCACCCTACATTTTAACATTAAAAAGAAAAAAATGTTTTCAGTATTTTTGTATCCAGTTTTGCAAGACATTTTATATCGAGAAGAAAGTATTGAGTTTTCTCCAAATTAATAACAACAATTGACACTGTAACTTAAAAAAGAAAATTTTTTCCTTATTTAAGTCTTTGTATTTGTTCATTAAAATATTGTGTTTTTGTATTACGACATATTTTTTATTTAATTTTCTGCTCTAAAACATGCCTGTTCCAAGATCAGCCTTTAAAAGGCAATAAACAGAGAAAAATTTCATAATGATCTCAAATTCAAGTGTAATTAGAGATGTTGGGACGATATTTTCGTAATACAAGTAATTTAATGCAAAATGTGTAATAAGTTTAAAAAGCAAATATAGTTTTCTAGTACAACAAACAAGCGAATTGGAAACGGAAATAACAGGTGATTACAAAAATGAAAAGATTTTTTGAAGCAGAAAAACGCATGATAATTTTAAATGGAGGAAATTGAAAATAAAAAAAGAAAGTTTACACTAAGACATTTTCAGTGGAAGAAAGTTTTTGTTTTAGGATTTAAAACTTTTATTGTTAAAGATTTTATTCAGTTGCAAAAAATGTCGTCTATAAGAAAAAAAAAACAAATACTAACGTTAAAAAAGTTGTTATATTTTAAATATAAAATTCTAGTTAAAATGAAATTTATGTCAGTCATGTCAATTAACTTTTGTACTTCACATCTATAAGCACAAAAATAAAAACGTCTAAAATAATGACATAAATTAGTTTATAGAAGGATATATTGGGATCTAAGCTATTCCTTACGTGCTAGCGTTCTATGGAAATGCTTTTAAAAAGACGGAGTTGCCACCTTTGATGGAAATTTACCTTATTTCCTTAAATTAAAACATCTAACATGAAACAGTCAGCTAACAGCGTAATTTTTGACGCTAACGGCTTGTTTCAAATCATGACTGCTGGAGAAGCCTACAGAAATGAGTTTTTAGCAAAAAGTCATGCTAACCCAAGAAGCGGTAAGTTTATTTTATACACAAAAAAAAAATAATAATAATAAAATAAAATAAAAAATAACAAAAAACAATAATTCTTGCCGAAAAAAAACCGGCAGGCGGGCAAAAGGTCAGCGAATATGTAACGAAATTTGAATTGAAAAGTATCAAGAGATATGACCATATGTTTATAACTGTGATACTTATGGGACACACTTTAAAACTAAATTACAGCTTGAAGAATCTTAAGCTTTTTTAAGATTATAAAATGGTGGACACGTAAAGTAAATTGAACCGAAACAAAAAAAATACGTCTTGTTAGTTTCAGAGGTAATTCAAGTCTGCTTCATTTATTAACTTAAAAATGGCTATCTGTAGTTTACAATTCAATATAACAGTTTTAAGAAAGAAAAAAAAAATTAATCCCAAGCGCTTGTAGCGCGAAAGACTTTACAAAATAAATTGACAATATAAATTGGTTGGCAACTAACAGATAAGATATAATATACGGTTGAATTTAAATTTGCTAAGCGAATTCATAAAGTTTAGTTAATTCCGTTTTAAGTATTAGAAATTGAAACTGATGACTGAACACAGCTTTTATTCTTTCTGTAAAAGGTACTTAGTTATACATACTCTATGCAAATTTAAACTGTTTAAAAAATAAAGCCATATATTTCTAAATCACATTTTTTATGGGGGCACCCTTTAACTTCTTATTTACTTAGAGAATATACTAACACACCCTCTCTATAAATTTCAAGTGTTTGTCTTTAACGGTTCAAGAAATAAAGTCATATGTATTAAATAACGCCACCTATAGGAACACTCTTTAAGTTTTGTAAAAAATATTATTATCCCTACCCTTTTATTGTTTAAAACAACACGTTGAAATAACACACCGATAATAGTTCTAGCACCTATTAAAATTTTGATTTGTCTTTAGATATAAATTTTATTAAATCTTTAATTGACTCAATTATATTTTTAATTGAAAAATATACGCATATTCGAATAGCTTACAAATTCAGATATATATTCAATTTAAAAGAATGATAACAATTTTCTAAACAAATACATAATCAAACCTATTAATAATTTAATTAAATTACAATCGAATAAAATAAAACGAAAAAATAGAAAAAAAATTTAGCTTATTACATGGGAACACACCCGTTATTAAGTCATATTTTTTTAGATGTATAAAAATATTTTTAAATGAAACCAATCTGTGAGAATAGCTTTTCAAAGTATAACAACTAGCAATAGGTTCAGAAATTACGGAGTTCTAACTCAACAAATCTATAACAAAAAAAAAAAAAAAAAAAAAAAAAAATTAATAAATAAATAAATCAATAAAAAATAAAACATAAAAAAAAATATAAATAATTTAAAAATTAAAAACATAATAAAATTGCATCAAGGGTATGGGCACTCTAAATTCAAACTTTGTACTTGTTGTTTTAGCGAAGTTAGCAATACAGATTCTCATTAGTTTTTAACCATCTCTCCAGAACTGTTCAAGAGATTGGTCACATACATCAAATATAAGCACACCATTTAATTTCCATAATCAAACTTTAAATTTGTTGTTTAAAATTAAGAATTATAAAGATCAAAGTTATCGACATTCTGTCCAGGCTAATATAAATCATTTTACGTCACCTGTGGGGACACTTTTGAATTTTTGAATTTCTTTTTCTATTACTTTGTGCTATTGGGTGCTCTTTACAGTTTATAGTATAAGTTAAAAACATGTATTTTGTATGAAGATACCGTTTAATTTTTAAAATTATTATTTGATTTTAAAACGGGTTCAATGCGTAACCATCACCTTTCAAATAAAGGAAACATTTTTAAAATCGGTTTAGAAATGGCTGAACTCTACAAACATTAAAAAATCAACATTCAGACGAATTTGTAACCTCCTTGTTTTTTTAATCGTTTACAAATACAAATCAAATAATTACCTTTTTGTAAAGTAGGTTGAAGATGAAAAATCCTATTAAAGGTAAAGTAAAGGAATAGCTTCCATAAACATTATTCTAATATCTCCAATTTTTCGGTTTTAGAAAACTAGAGTCGTGGAGTTACACTCTGCAATAGACTTGTGTAGTTCATAAACGAACTAGTTTATTTAAACGATTCCATCGATTGAACTAAGTTAACTAGTTCATACTTTTAAGTACACCTAGTTCATTTTTGAACTATAATTTGTAATTAAACTACCAGACAAGATAAACTAGAATACATAACTGTGTTTCCTTGTTGACTATTTACGACATGAAATTAGTGCTACCACGCGTTTTATTTAGCATTCATTACGGCAATGCCATAGTTTTGTTGCCATTATATTTTAAAAAGAACTTTTGAACTAAAAGTTGAAAGTGGGAACAATATGTCAACAGAACATTTGAACTAAGAGAGCCTTTTAACTAAATTTTGAACTAGTTGATTTTCTAACTTTGAACTAAAAAGAGCGATCAATAAATTGAAGTATATGGCACAAGTCTACTCTGCAAACTAGTGTACCACCGTTCCGATAATAAAAATAACAAAATAAAAAAATATAAAATGATGCATCTTTATATGCAAACGTATTTTTTTCATTACTAAAATTTATAGCGTTGAATTTTTTCCCTATACCTTAAAATTTTATTTTAGTTGAAGCTTTATAATTTCTTAAATTCCTTTTGACGAAGTGTGTTTTTACGCTGACTTAATCATTTAGAATCACTCTTTATTCATTTATGGCTAAACATGTAAAAAATTGTAAGTTGCTGTTGGTATTATTTAATGTTTATTTAGGAACTTATTCATTTTTAAATTTAAAAATCTTAATGAAGATTTGTAGTTATGTTTTATGTTTTTAGAAATTCGTAAACAAAGTGTCTCTTTGTCTGACCGCCTGTAAGAAATACAATATCATAATAGCCGCTACAACAAAAAAAAAAATGACCTAAAATGTATGTCCAAAAAAGTATGGATTTTTTTATGAAAACAACCAAAAGTCCAGAAATGTTTCACTCATTATTTATAAATACTGAATTGAAAAAGTAAAAAAAAATTCAAACGCCGATTGACAGATTAGGTATTTATGCCAAAACTTTTTCTAATATATTTATACTGAAAATTTTTGAAAACCGTTCTATTTATACCCGACAATTTTAAAAATGCCTTTTTTTATAAAAAATCTGGTTAAAAAAATCCTTAAAATTGAAAGTCTAACAAAAATTCTTAAATAAATATGCCAAAATAATATTTCATTTAGATTAAAATTTTAATAGAGCCTTTTGTAATAGAATTGTAAAAAAAAAATAAAAATTACGAAAAGTATTGTAATTCCGGAAAAACGATAGAAATGCGTTTTCATCAGAATTCCTTAAATACTTCAAAAACTAAAAACACAAACAACAAAAAAAAAAAACAAACAGAAAATAGCGCAGCAAAAAAAAAACATGTAAAGATAGTATGTAATTCATTGATTCTACCTAATAACAACTGGTTCAGTTTAGGGGAAAACACGTATGATTTAAACATTATTTTGGCAAGCATGGGTTCATACTAACAAAACAGCTTGGCATTTAAGTTCGATGATTAGGATACATTTTGTCATTATTTTTGTTTTCGTGGACTCTTATGGGTTTAAAATTTATAACTTAAACGAAGTTTTTAAAAATGAATTATAAAGAATAAGTGCAAGAGAAGCAAAGAAAAAATACCCATGATTTTTCAACTACTTAATTGTTTTCTGAAAATATTTACAAAAAAAATCAATTCCAAACGTGATTGTATTAAAAAATTAAGGTAGAGTGATACAGTGGGCTATGATGAAATATATATACCCTTTGCCACATCTGTCTAGTCTAGTTTAGAAATAACTCCAATAAAGAAAAAATCTTGGTGTGACAGAAAATTTAAAAATAAAAAGTATAATTTTATTTAAAAATTATATAAATATTTTTAATAATTTTGGTATTTCTTAAAAGATCTCTTCAACTGCTTTTAAATGATACCCATATTGATAAGTCAAAAAATATGGCGGATAATTGTACTTTTCTATGAAAACTTCAGAGGTCCATAGCGCGGAAAATATGGGCGAGTGCTAATTTTTTTACTTGATGTTTTTCTTATTTTTTTTAATCTCTATCGCTCCATATATTTGTTTGTTTTTTTTTATCGGTGTTACTTCATTGTTCCAAATTATATGGAAAAATTAAAGGAAGGCGTGGTGTTTAGCCCACTTCCTCGAGCATCATGGACCGATCTAGCTGATTTTAAAGAAGAAGTTATTTATTCCACACTATGGTAAAGAATATATATAAAATGATATCGGTTGAATGTAAATCTTTTTCTTTTTGTTTTGTTAGGAAGGTTACTAAACAATATTTTCAAAAAAAAAGCATAAATATTATTCCGAAAAAATAATAAAATAAAATAAAATAAAAATGCTAATAACTAAAGGTCTTTTAAAAGTATAAAGTTTTTTCCTCTCGCTATTTAAGAACTGTTAATCTAGATCCTAAAAGTTAAATTCTGGTTGTTAAGAAACAGGGTTTATTTAAGCAGAAGGAAAGAAAGAAAGAGAGAGATAACATTTTTTTGTTGCATTTGTGCTCAAGCCACTATTAAGCCAGCAGAGCTACACTTTGAGTCAAAAGTTAAGTACAATACATTTTTTTTCTTGTTTAATATTTTGTTCTTTTTATAGTTGTAAGTTAAGTTATCAAATTTTTTATAATGATAAAATTTTACATAATTTATTTTTTTTTCTTTATTGACCTGGACAGATTTTTTTTTTCTGTGGCAATAAGTGTCCTGAATTAGAATCTTTTAGGCTTTTCTGAAACAAGTTCAATCATGTTTTTTACTTCACCTACAATTCCACTTATAATTTTATAATAATAATAAAAAAAAAAAAAAAAAAACAAACAGGTCATTATACTTTTGGTATAAAATATGCTTATGAACACATAAACTAAAAACCACACAAAAAATGTTAAACAACTACAATCAAAATACAAGACTGCATTTTTTTGCAATCTATTTTATTACGAACATATATTACAATCAATTTGTTTGCTTTCGCTTATTTTAAGAAAACCATGTTCGATATCCTGCCTTAGCTAATCATGAAAAACTAGATGTGTGTTATTTTCCACATGTTTCAACTTTGGGCTACTTTTAACAAAAAAAAAAAAAAAACAAAAAAAAAGTCAAATAAAAAAATGTAAACCAGTAAAATGTAAAACAAAAAAGCCAAATAAAAAAATATTTTTTTGGCGGCAAACTTGTTTGTGTTTCAATTGAAAATAAAACAAACTTTAAATTGAAAAGTAGAAAAATGGCTTAAATACCCGGAAATTCATAAAAAAGTCTAGTCGCTCCATTTGTTTCATTTTCAATAAAAAAAAAAAAAAATTATAAAAAATAGATAAATAAAAACTTGTAAAAAATAATCAAATGCGCAATCGTCAAGCAAGTTTTTGATGTGTTAATCATTTTATTTAATTTTTTTGTGACCACTTTTAAATTATAAACAGAAACACTTTTTAAATAAAATCAATAAAATTGTTAATTAATTTTTTATTATTTTTGTGCTTTAATTAGTTTAATTTTATAACATTAAATTTGGGTTTGTTTAATTTTTATCTTTTTTTTAAATATATTTTCGGTTATAGTTTTTCTTTATTGAGAAACTTTTTTAAGCACTTGTTTTAAAGGTAAAAAATCATATCAATTAATAAAGGTATTTTCAAAATAAGAGAAACAAAGAAGGGATATATAAATAACTCATGCTACTGCTATTTGCTTAGGTAAGTGGTGGACTCTACCAAGGAATGCTTCAGCCTGCGTCCACCTCTTTTTTGTAATTATAAAGCGAATAAACCAATTTTTAATCAAACCAATGAAAGGAAGCAGTTTTAATTTTTAAAGCGCGTAACTAAAGTTTTTATTTTATTTAAATACTAAAACCAGATCATAAGGTATTCTTCTAGGCTTGATTTTTTTGTTTATTTTTTGTTTATTTTTTTATCAACTTTCTCGTCTTTGCAATAAAACAAAATGCTCTAGCAACGTCCTTTGTGTACCTAAAGCCAATAGAGAGCTCTCATTACACTTTCATATAATTTTAATTTAGTCCTGGTATTCTGTTCGAACTTGTGAAAATTGTTGAGCAACATTGATATCATGTGGTGTCTATCTCGCGATTTAAGAGAATTTAACCTTTTATTATTTTCACGTATACTATACTGTTTTAAAAATGTAAGCAGAATACATATGATTAGGTGTTTTTTTTTTTTTTTAAATTCCGCATGAAATAATGCCTCTTTGCTTTATTTCACAGCTTTGATAAAATGTTGCCAGAAATATTTCATATGTTTTTCTACAGTAAAAAACAGAGCACTACTTCTGCAACATTTTTTTATTACTTTTTTATACCAATTTTCTATGTATGCAGTTTGACAGCATTTCGCATGAAAAACTGAACAGAGTATTAGGCTTTAGGCGGATCTCAAGTTAATATACTTTAGGACACAACTATATCGCATTTACCACGCACAATCTTAAAATAAGATCAAAAATCACTTACAAGTTCATCTAGTGAAATATGTAGCTCTACCCACTGTAGAGTAAAAAAAATATATCAGACTTTAAGATTATATTTTATGTTGAAACACATTTAGTTTTTCTTTTTTAAATTTTTGAAAAAAAAATTAAATTGGTACGTTTATCCTTTAAAGGCAGGTGGTTTATTGTACAACTTTTGATTGATTTTGTCTTTAATTTAATAAATATATTTGCAATTTTCCTATATATTATACAGGTAAAACTGATACAATTTTAATTGTCAATTTATATTTTGAAATAAAGTGTTAAATTATTTAGCTAACTGTTGTCAAATAAAAAATAATTTAGAAAATATTCTTGACTTGATTTAACAAAAACGTGTAATTCTCTTTGTAATAAAAAAAAAAAAACTTTAAAGTATTTTTTAAGCAAAATTTTTGAAATAACTTCAAATTAAGCCAAGCCACACGAAAAAAAATTTTAAAGATAAAATTGTTTTTTTTTCATATTTTAAAATTTATAATATTTTTTCGATATAAGAATTTACACAAATATTTGAAAATATATGTAAAGAAATTTCTTAGGAAGTTTAAATTTTTTTTTAAATAATCTGCAACAGAGTATGAAAAATATACAAAAAATATTGCATTTACTGAAGTTTTTTTTATAAAAAATGCTAAAATGTGGAAATATTAAAAAAATTTTACGTTTACTATAGAAAAATCTCCATTAGGTAAGAGAAACTTTTCTATAGAATATTTTGCATTAAATGAAAAAGAAAACTTTTTTCTGTTCTATTATTTCTTTTCTATAAGAAGTGAATTTTTTACAGATATTTTCCATTAAATAAACACAATTTTTTATTAGAAAATTTTCCATTAAATAAAAAAATGATTTTTGTAAGATATTTTCCGTTAGATTTTTTATACAATATTTTGCTTAATTTCTGAAGAGAAATTTTTCATGACATGGAAAAAATTGCTTAACAGAAATTTCTCAACAACATTATAAGATATTTTTTATAGAAAAAAAATTTTAATAAAAAAATTTTCTTTACTCAAAATAAAACGATGAATTTTTCCCAAAAGATAATTTTCAATGAAATTATAAAATATTCTCCGTAGGAAATTTTTATTAAAATGATGAAACTATTCCTACAGAAAATTATAAAAAAGTGTGCTTTTTATTTCTAGAAAATTTTTAATAGAATTGTGAAATTAATTCTATATGAATTTTCCATAAAACTCTACAATTTATTTTGTGGAATATTGTTAAAGAAATTTATATTAAATGAAAAAAAATCTAAAAATATATTGGCATTGAAGGAAAATTTTTTACTATAGAAAATTTTTTTAAAGATAAAAATTTTTCTATACAAAAATTGGTACTAAATGGAAAAAATATAAACCTTTAATGTATTTATTTATTTTTTTTACAAGAAAGTTTCTATTAAATGAAGAAATGTTTTTCGATGGTTTTCCACAAAATGAACAGATTTTTGTAAAGAAAATTTTTCAAAAAAGAAATATGGAGAAAAAAAAACTATACAAAATTTTGCATAGTTTGATAAAAATATCTTTCACAAATAATTCTAAATAAAATTAAGGGATTTTATTTATTTATTTTATTTATTTTTTTAGAAATTCATTCGTAATACATGTGGCTCCAAAGCCAATATTAAAATATTACAAGAAAAATATATATATATGCTATGAGGAAGCATTTACAGTATAACATTATAAATATAATTATAAACAATGCAGTAGAAATGAGACATATACATTTTCAATACAAAATTTGTATTTATTAATACTCCATAATAAAACATTAAGTGATATAACATACATGGTTAAAAAAGACAAATGAGTATTTAATTCAACAAACATACGTACTATGAGTCCATATACATCCTGACTAAGAATTGAGAAGTTCTAACATTTTCCTTTTGAATGTTATAATTGATATCTGAAAGGTACGCAGGTTTCTGGGTAATGAATTCCAGATACGTGCAGACCGAAGAACAAATGAGAGTTCAAACGATGCGTTACGGATACGTGGAATAATAAGTTGAGGATTTCTAGTTGAATTAGTAAAAGAAAATAATTGAGCGATATGCAACCGATTTTGGAATTTAATAATTCTAAAAAAATAAATTAGCAATCTAAATTTAAGAAAATTCTCAAATGAAAGATTTAAAAAGCTCTTAAAGTAGTTAGACACATGTGCGTTAAGTTTTAGCCCATAGACAAATCTAACAATCCTGTTCATAATTAATCTGATCTTATTCCTATTACTAGCATTGCAACATGAATAGACTTCAAGGCAATAATTAACTTGTGACATCAATAGCGCATGAGCAGTAGTTCTACGAACATGTAAGGGAAGAGAAAGATTTAAATGATATAAACGCCGCAGTATTATACTAACTTTACAGCTGATACGGTCAATATGTGGACCAAAAGATAAATTATCATCAATAATCACGCCCAAGCATCTCATACTATTCACAATTGCTACGGCAGATTCACAAAATCTCAACTCTAAATTAATCATTCCTGCTGTATTCGGTTTGAAAATTAACCCCTTAGTCTTTTCCGGATTAACATTAAGAAAATTTGCCACCATCCAACTATTAACCACAGAAAGATCATGATTGATTTTGTGTTGTAAAGAGTCTAGAAACTGAGTTTCACCGGACCAAAATAATTGAATATCATCTGCAAAATTAAATAATTTGCAAAAGTTTACCTTTTTAAAAAGGTCATTAAGAAAAGGTCATTAGAAAATTTTAAACAATCAAATAGTGAGATATTCTTTATAAAAAAAATAAAATGATAAAATTTTCTCTACAGATAATTTTCAATAAAATTTAAAATATTTTTTTAGAAAATTTATCATGTAAGATGAAATAGTTCCTATAGAAGGTTATAGAAAAATACTATTTTCTCTGTAGAAAATTTTTAGTAAAAAAGTAAATTTTTTTTAGGAAATTTAATATAAATTGTTTTTTTATTTTTTTTTAATTTAATTTAATAACTAATTTTAATTTTTTCTATTAAATGAAAATTTTTTACTATTAAAAATTTTGCCTTAAAATTTTTTTTGTAATTTTGCATTAAATAAAAAAGATTAACCTTTTTTAACAAAAAATTGTCCATAAATTTAAAAATTTTTGCTATAAATTTTTAAAGTTTTTTTATAAAAATTTTTTTAATAATTTGAAAATTTAAAAGAAATAAAATTTATTATTTTCTGGATTAGAATCATTAACTAATTTAATTTCTAAGAATCTGTAAGAAAAATTATTTACAAATGTATGCGGACGTTTTTTCAAAGAAAACAAGAAAAATTAGACGCTGGCAGAATATAATGCCAGCGTCTAACTTTTCTTGTTTTCTTTGGAAAATAATAAATTTTAATTCGTTTAAATATCCATGGCTCAAATACTGAGTGGGAAATATAACTTAAAAAAATTAATTTGAAAATTTTACCTAAAATGGAAAAATTTTCTCTATAGAACTTTTTTTATGAAACATAATTTTTTTTTTATAGAAATTATCCAGAAAAATATATAATTTTCTTTACAGACAATTTACAATAAAGTGTTTAATTTTTCTCTGTAGAAAATTATCGATTAATTGATAAAATTTGCTCTATAGAAAGATATTGATGAAATAAATTTTTTTTTTTTTATAGAAAATTGTCGTCAAGATAATAAAATTTAAAATTTTGTCATACAATAATATAATAATTTCTATAGATTATTTTCTTTTAAATATTACAAAATCCCTCCTATTTAAAAAAAAAGTTATTAACTGTCTTTATTACTCGTTTTAAGTTTTTTTGTGCACTTTTTGTCAATTTTATTTTTGCAATCAAATTTTCCCCCTTTCTATGATTAATATTTAAATCTGAGCAAAATTTATAAAAATAATAAATAAAGTGCAAAAAAAAAAAAAAAAAGTAAAAACAATATTTGAAGTTTAAAAAGCTTATAAACAATTAAAAAAAAAAAAAAAAAAAAAAAAAAGTCAAGTGAAATAAACAATATTAATTGGTTGATCACTCGAAATGGCTGAATGCAGTAAATGCAGATCAGCAATTAGGGGTGAAAGTGGCATTCGTTGTAATGGTGTGTGTGAAAAAATATATCATCTTACAAAGAAATGTGCGGGTATTGATCAATACTCCGCCAAGATATTTGATGAAAATATTTATATAAGATATATATGCGATGATTGTATGCAGTATATTCAGAATGTAGATATGACTCTCAGGGAAATTCAAACTGTTGTAAACAAGAATCGACAAACATTAAAAGAATATAAACATGAATTTGAAAGCGCTATTAAACAAAATGAAAATGAGATAAAAGCATTACTGGAAGCAATTGAAAATAGGTATGATGCCAGGTTTAAAAAAATAGACAATGTACAAAAAATATGTGAAAAGAATGTTGAAGAAGTAAAAAACCTTTATGGAAATGTTAATGTAGTTGAAAACAAAAATAAAGACATGTACGAAAAAATTAGCATCAACAACACAAAGATGTGTGATGAAATTAAGAAAATTGTAAAAGAAACAAATGATAAACAGAAAATGTCATATGCAAAAGTAGTAGCGAAAAATAGTGTGTTGCCAGATGTGTCAAAAAATGTCCCCTTAATAATAAAACCAAAAGGAAAGCAGACGGTACAAAAAACAAAAGAAGAACTAAACAAAAAAGTGGATCCAATTAATTTGAAAATCGTGAATGTTGAAAACAGACGTAATGGCACAGTAGTTATTCAGAGTGAAAACATGGACGAAAGAGAAAAAATAAGAAGGGCAGTTGAAAATGAAATAAGCGAGAATTATGAAGTAAAAATTCCAAAGCAGACTGAAATGCAAATAATAATAACTGATATGAGTTTTAAAAACACTGATGATGAGCTACTGAAAAAACTCAAAAAGCAGAATGAAGTAATGAAAGATAGTAAGGTGGAAATTATAAAATGTTTTGAGACAAAAAGATACAATAGAACTATATATAATGCCAAAATAAAAATTGATAATGAAACTTATTCAAAATTAATGGCAATGGAAAAACTTAATGTTGGATGGGAGAAATGTAGAATTTTTGACGGCACTAGTTTAACACAATGTTATAATTGCCAAGGTTATAATCACAAAGCAGCGGAATGCCGAAACGATCCAATTTGTTTTAAGTGTCATGAAAAACACAAGAGTAAAGAATGTGCTAAGGAGATAAGAAATAATTGCATCAACTGCCATAAAGAAAACAAAAGATTAAACCTGGGCCAGAGACAAGAATACTGCATATTCACTTTTATTGCTCATTCATATGTTCATTGCTTTTGCCATTCATTTAACTGCCTAAAATGATCAATGCACGTGCTTGTGTTCAACTCTCCATTTGATTTGACTGTTTTTTTTCGCACTACTTTTATTATGCCTACACAAGTTAATCAACCATTTCATTCATGCCATTTAAAATTTTTGAAAACTGCTCGAGACTTTGGTACCTATTCATTGCTAACCATCATATTTCATAGTATTCACCATGGTATTCATAGCATTCATGCATATATAAAGAAAATAAGAAAAGAAAAAATCTATGCTTGCACGAACAAAAACCATAAATTGCGCGTATGTACATACATATATATGTATGTATATTGTACATACACAGAAATATAGACAGTGTTGCCAATTTAACCGATTTTGTGGTAAGTTAAGCGTTTTTTTTTAACACCAAAAGTATCATTATTTCTTTTAGTTTTTATATTGCAGTTTTTCTGAAGAACGAATTAAAAAGGTAAAATTTTAAACATGTGCCGATTTTTATAATAATTAAATACTTCTCACACAATCTAATTAACCAATTATGTGTTTTAATTTAGTTTTAAGCACCCATCATTCACAGGTATTCACAAATGATTCATGAATACAGCGCGGTTTTCATGAACCTTTGTGAATGTTTGTTGTCATTGAGGTAACACATGCAATACACACATCATATTTCATCATACGATCTCTGTGTGAATGTGTTTTCATTCGCTTCATTAGCCTAGTGTGTAGTAATGTCAACAACATTATTTTTGTGTGAATGTATTCAAAGCAATAAAACCAATGCAATTTCTTTTCTCTGACCTGGGCCTAGATGAAAACCACGCAACGAATAGCAAAATATGTCCTGTGTATATAAATAAACTAAATCTAAAAAAGAAACGGATTGGATTAGATGTTGAAATATAACAACCAACGAATATATATGGCATATACACTAATATACAAGGTATAACAAATAATTTTACTCAATTCGAAATACCAGCGGAAACAAATAAACCAGATTTTGTAATATTATCTGAGACGCATATGACGGAACACATCAATGAAGAAGAGACTGAATTAACTAATTATAATCAATTTATTACATTATCATCATCAACAAGGACTGGAGGAGTTACATTATACATGAAAAAAGAATGGACGGTGAAAAATATAAAAACCATTGTAAAAGATATTGCTTTTTGGATTTCAGTTTATTTGGTTAAAAAAGAAAAAATATCTTTTATTCTAATAGTAATATATAGATCACCAAGTTACTCTAAATCAGAATTTTGCGATGCACTTCAAGATTTAGTGGAGGAATTATGTGAGAGAAACTGCGACATATTAATTGCTGGTAATTTTAACATAGACTGGAAAACAGATTTCTACAAACAGAGAGTCAAAAGTATACTAAATGACAATGGACTAAAGCAGATAATGGATGAAGAAACTCGAAAAACACAAAATTCAAAAACTATAATAGATTATATTATAACTAATAATAAATTAATAACGGCTAAAACTAATGTAAATAATAAGATATCAGATCACGAAGCAATTGACATATTTATAAAGTGTGAAAATAATTTTAAAAAACAAATACAACAAATAGACATTTTTAAATATAATAAAAATTACTTTAGAAATGAACTAAATATGATATTAAAATACAACGAAATGTGGAATGTTAATGTCATAGTAGAAAATTTTGATAACTGTATGCAACAAACAATAACAAAATTTACATCAAAAAAACAAATAAAAGAAAGAAGTAACATAATATGGTTTAACAATGAACTTAGAAATTTAAAAATGGAAAAAGTAAGATCATATCAAAGAGCAGTGATGGAAAACTCAAATGTGGCATGGGATAATTACAAAAATATAAGAAATAAGTACAAAACTAGAATTGAAAATGAAAAAAACAGATATATAAATAATAAAATTGCCTTTTCCAATGACCAGAAAGAAATGTGGACTGTGATAAAAGAACTTGTCTTAAGAAAACCCAGAAATGTGATACGAACTGTGATATTTAATCAAATAGAATATAAGGAAAATTTAGATATAGCCGAAAAATTTAATAATTACTTTGTTGATAGTATTAAGGAGATAAGGGATTTAATTGAATATGTGCAATACGAAGATGGTATACCTGTGATGAACACTACATTTAAGTTTCGTGCAATATCTTTGTTAGAGCTAAGAAATATGTGCAAAAGTATGAACAATAAAGCAGACTACATGAAAATGAAAAAAAACATAATTCTGGATACGTGGAACATAACTGGAAATATTTTGCTGGATATAATTAATAAATCTATGGCAACAGGAGTTTTTCCTACAAAATGGAAAGAAACAATGGTAACACCAGTTGAAAAAATTAAAAACACAACTAAATGCGAAGAATTTCGTCCGATAAATAGCTTAAAATTATGTGAAAAAATTTTGGAAAAGGTGGTAAAAAATCAAGTAGTGCAATATATAGAAAATCATCATTTGCTATCTAAGCACCAATCTGGATTTAGAAAGAAACATTCTTGCGAAACAACAGTTAATTACTTAATAAACAGACTTAAAACAATTAAGAAAAACAGTAAAGTACTAGCTATATTTCTAGATTTTAAGCGTGCTTTCGAGACGATAGATCGAAATATACTAATTCAGAAGTTACATAAGTATGGTATCCGGAATAATGAATTACAATGGTTCAAATCATATCTAACAAATAGAAAACAAATAACCAAATTCAATAACGTAGAATCGAGTGCAATAGAAAATAACTATGGGGTGCCACAGGGCTCAATCTTAGGAGCCCTATTATTTATTATATATATAAATGACATTGAAAAAATATTGGACAAATGTGAAATAATAATGTATGCAGATGACACCCTGATTTTTACAGAAGCTGATACAGAAGAACTTTGTTATGAAAATATTAAAAACGACATGAAGAAAGTAAATGAATGGTTAAATATTAATAAATTGAAATTAAATGAATCTAAAACTAAACTAATGGAAATTAATATGATTACAAATAGATCAATTAAAATAAATGACATTACAATAGGAAAGGTAAATAGCATAAAATATCTCGGCTTTAATATTGACAAGGACCTAAAATTTAATGAGCACATTGAATATATATGTAAAAAAATTGGAAAGAAAATTGGGTTTTTTAAACGAGTGAGAAATAAAATATCAATTATAACGGCTATTAATATATATAATACGATAATTAAACCGCATTTCGAATACGGTTCAACAATTTTATACTCCAGCGGCACGGATCAACAATTTACAAGGCTACAAAAATTACAGAATAAAGCTATGCGCGCAATTTTAAAATGTAACCGTTATACCCCAATTGAATATATGCTGAATACATTAAAATGGTTAAATGTTAAGCAGAGACTACTACTTAACACAATGATCTTCATCCATAAACTAAGAATGGGAGCCGTACCTGACTATTTAATAGAACAGACGAGATATGTGGGAGAAGTTCAACCATATTATCTCAGAAATGCAACAGACTTCAGATTATAACAAGCACACACCAATGCGATGCAAAGAACATTATTTTACAAGGGATTGCGAATGTACAACATGATGCCAAATGAAATTAAAAATGAAGAAAATGTAAAATTGTTTAGGAAAAATGTAGTGTATATTATTAAACAAAATTTTGTTTAGATTTCATAAATTATCATAATGTAACAAAAATATAATTTGTAAATTCGTAAAGTATTTCAAATACTACTTAAAAAAAAAAAAAAATAGTCAAATGATCAATAATAATAAAAAAATTTTTATAGAAAATATGCCATTAATGATAACATTTTCTATAATTTAAATATATAACGTCTTTTAAAGAGTCTTTTTAAACCCACCTGCACTTTAACCACTTCTCTAGTTTCCGTTTTATAATTTGAGCATCTTGGTGGAAATTCCAAACACCATGTTGCCGTTCGTATTTTAACTGGCTGCATGGATGGTATACGCATCTCCTCTACATATTCCTCTTCTTTTGTACAAATATGATTGTCTTCCAAACTACCTTTGTTAAGTATTCCATTAATGTTGGTATTATTTTGTGACAAATTATTATGAGACTCAATAAAATTTTGATTTTTATTATTTTGGGCAGACTGCACTGAATCACTGATAATGCCTGCCATTAAATCGGTATTAATTTTTAAACCATCGTTAGCTTTTGCCAGGCTTATGATTATTGTTAAATTGAAAAATAATAAAATTTTTAAATATTTCTTTAAGAAAGACATTTTTCTATGAATTTATTTATTTTTTATTATATTTTTTTCTCTTATTTTTTTTAAGTATTTGAATTTTTTTCTATATTGCAATTTTTATTAAAATTTACAATTTAACTTTCACTTTTCACTATTCAAATATTTTGCCTTTTATTTTTAAAATTTTACTTTTACTTAACTGCGTCTGACACGTTTACACTTTGTCGTTGAATTTCTCAAACTAATCTCCAGAACAATATTTTAGCAATTTTACGCTGTGAAAATTTAAATTCATTTAGAATATTTAAACGTTTAACTTGCTGAGTGCTAAAGTTCTAAAAAATTAAATTATAAAAAAAACTACTTACTCTCTAAAATGTCTCCAAATTAAAAAATAAAAATAAAACATAAATGCTGCCGTTTTTTGCGTTTAATCTCTGTGTCGCATTGTCTACTTGAAAGTTTACAGACCCAATACAAAATCACAAAAAGACACAGTAAAAAAACAAATACAATAATTTTAAAATCACATCTGATTACATTCAATTTAAAGTTGTAAACACATCATCATTATCAGCAACAATATTTAGAGGTTCGTGATGATTTTGTTCATCAAAACGTATTGTTGACCAGATAAAGTTTAGTTTTTAAATTGATGACGTTTTAAGTGATTAAGTGCAAGAGAACAAAGATGCAACTAAATATGACAGAAGCGAAAATTATGATTGTTCGTAGATAGTGCAAATTTTAGATCTTTTATAGGGCTCCATACACAAAGGTAAAACCGTAACCCTATTGTTTTACCTACAATTCTTATATTAAAGGGTGCTTCGAAAGTAGTGTGATATACAAAAAACTAATTTTATTTTTTCGACCGCGATATACAGATGCGTCGAATTTGCACAATCCGCTTTAGCATCAAGTTCAAAAAATTAAAATTTAAATTAAAGGGTTCCCCAATAGTAGCGAGATTTCTACGTGCGTAGCCCAATTTTTAAATCGTAATAGGCAGAAAATATAAGTCGAATTATTTTTTTGTCTGCTCTAAAAACAAGTGAAACAATAAAATATAAAGAGTGTGCCTATAGGTACGTGATTTTAATGTATATGGTCTTAGTTTTGCAACTGTAGTAGGCAGCTATTTAGAATTCAAACAGACTATGTGCTAATATGTCTGCATTAAAATTAAGTGAGAAAAATTCATTTAAAAATTAAAGGGTGTGTCTATAGAGACCTTTTTTTTGCTAGTTGTTATAGCAATAAAGGTTCTGTAAAATGTCAATCAACTGTATACAACAGTTTAAAAGCTTGGCTACATACAGCAAATTACGTTAACTATGGGGACACCCTTTAATTTATAATTTTGAATATTTATGCTTGTTATTATAATGATCATAGTAATCGACATCCTGTCCAATTTGCAAGTTTTTGTTTATAACCGTTCAAAAGATAGGCGTATATAAGTCAATTTATGTCTCCTATGGGGACACCCTTTAATTTGTAGATTTATTTTTGTATTACTTTGTGCTATTGGGAGCTATAGTAATACTCATTTTTTAAATCTTAAAGAAAAGCGCTTTACTGTTTATAATACACTTAAAAAACATGTGTTGTTTGGGACACCCTTTGATTTTTAGATTTATTTTGGTATTAGTTTTTGCCACTGGGAGCAGAACTCAGTTATTTCTGAACCGATTTTGATAATTTTTTTGTAATTTAATAGATTTTGCTTACAGATTGATGCCATTTTAAAAACAGTTCATAATCTTAAAAATTAAAGGGTTTCCCTACACAACATAAAGGTTTTTTAAGGGTGTTATAAACAATAAAGTGTGGGACCGATCTGTAAGCAATCTGTAAAAAAATTTTCAAAATCGGTTCAGAAATGACTGAGTTCTGCAGGCACAAATATAAAAAAGCAACGTATAGACGAATTGACAGCCTTCTTCTTTTTTTTGAAGTCGGTTAAAAATTTATTCGATAACAAAGTTCTTAAACATAATTTTTAATAACAAATTTAAACTATTCCTAAAACTATTGTTTATAATAAACTCTTTTCGGTTATACAAGTATTTTCGAAAATGACTGAAACAAACTTCGATACCAAGTTTTTTTCTTTCGATAACAAATTTGTTTAAGCAAAATTTTTTTTATATCATGGTTATTTCTTTTCAATTTTTCATAAGGCTTTTTTTATATAAAAAATAGCAAATACCAGCAGTCCGTGTTTCATTTCTAATTTTCTTAAAATATAAATTAAAAGAAATTGTTTTAAACATTTGTTGTAGATTTCTTCAAAAAGTGTTTAAAATTGTCCATCTGCAAAAATAAATTGTGACGATAGCTGTTTTAGTAACATTATACCTAGTTTCTCTACGTATAGGCATATTTTCATGAAAAAAAGTATTCTATATTTGAACCAAGGATCTAGAGGACCTCCACATAAAATTTTATTCAAATCCATATGGCAGTTTTTACGTGATGCGAACACAGACAGACAAAAATTCCAAAAATAGGTGGTTTTTGCATTCCATATCTATTACCATCCACACCAACATCAAAATTTTCAAAAAATTTTTCATGTATAGAATTGTGAATCTCTTCTTATTTTCTATATTATTTACTTAATTTAATTATAGCGATTATTTTGTTTTCCATATCATTTTAAAAAAGAAAAAGGGAGATAAATATTCTAGCAAAGAAATAAATTTTCTTTTACATTCCTCCTGCCTTCAATCGCTGCTTAAAAATTGTAAGTTTATTTAGAGCACAAAAAAATACAGACTAATTGAATTAAGACCACGAGTTACTGTATAAAGTAAACTACACGCACTTAAAGCAGCAAAATAATAAAAGAACAAAACTATACCCAGATCACTCAAGCGAATAATGAACCATAACAAGATAGTTTAACTTGAATGTAATATTTGTGTAGTTACATCTCATAAAATTGGTGATGACACACCCACATTAAATTAACTATATTTGCACAATTGTACATTTGTTAATAATGTCTACGGGAGTAAGGAAATTGATAAAAAAATATAAATCTAAAAAATAACAAAAGCATTTTTAGCTACAATTTTAAAGACACTTTAAAATCATTTACACTTTATTAGAATTAAGATGGGTGCAAAATTTGCACACAGAATCAAAGATTACAAGAAATAGTTCGTCGGTCACAGGTTGATAACTCTAAACTCGCAAAAAAATCGAATCGGGTTGTTATTTATTTAATTTAATGAAAAATAATTTCAATTGCTTTGATTTCTTTACATCATCCCACAATACTATCTCCTACTTATTTTATTTATTTTTATTAACTTCTAACACGTTTTAGCAACGGCAAAATAACGTTGTTTTCTTTGTCTTCTGTAAAGTACAAAAAACATGTTTAGAGTTGTCAACCTGTGACCGACGATTAAGTAAATTATATTTGTTACATTTTCTTAAATAAAACTTAAAATATTTGATCGTATTTTAGGCAAAATAAGCAAGTTAATTTCTTACACCACTCAAAAGTGTGGTATATTTTAACAATATAAAAGAAAAAGTTAGGTAACAAATATTAAGCAGTCTACATTACTGGCAATTGTGTTGTGTGCTTGTTTGTAAAACAGAAGGTCATGAGTTCAAATCCCAACTGAGCTGTTTAAGCAAGAAAAAGTCGTGGTCCAAAGCTAAGGCATGTAGCAGTATTTAAAGAGACACATGTGTGAAACTTTTAGCTGAAATGTTCTGGCTCGTAAGGCTACCGAGTGTCACCAGATGGCTGCATTGGTCAAAACTGTATTGGGGAGAATAGAAACAAGAGAAAAAAATAAAAACATAACATTATTTTAAATGTTCAGCCAGATACAATAAAATAATTAAGTTAAACGGTGTCCTACAGTGAAATGTATTACAGTGAAATAGCTGCCAGAGTTTACTCTAGGCTCATACATGATTATAGTATTTTACAGGTTGAAATATTGGCACTAAACAAGCTGACAAAGCCTTTCAATATTATAGAGCCTTCAAATAAAATACTCGTTAATTTTCTAACAGCCAGACTGTAACCAAGTGCATAGTGGGATTAATACAATATTTAATCTAACCAGAGAATAATTGTCACCCTTAACCGGACAGTAATTCATTGGTGATATGCATGTGTGAGGCTGGCATGATCGCCAAGATGGGCACTCTCCAGCATGATACACAGCATAAAAGCTTCCAGTTATTACTGAATAAATTTACGTACGAAATAAGTAGACTACTCTGGTGCACGTTTGTTGTCGAAGCTGCCATAACAGGAAAGATAAGGAGAAAAAGCTCTTCTGCCTTATTAGCTTTATTCTGCTTTGCGTGATTTGAGACGCAGAGATTTTTCAAATATGTATTTTTTTATGATATCTCCTCACTGTTTGCAGTGTAGCCATTTGGTAGACCTACCATGTATCGCTATACTTCTCCGAATACTTTAGTTTTACTACACTTTTCAAACTGCTTTCTTTCCTTACCTCTAGGAATTTCTTCATTTCTACGTACAGGTAAAACAAGGCAACTGAAAGAAACTGAGACTTTTCTTTTTATAACAGATCTGATTACCTCACGAATTTAAGTTCCAATGGCTGTACAATTTTAAGGAGAAAAAAGAGTTTATTTTTGGGGAGTTTTTTTTTAAGTTAGAAATGAGGGATCTATAGATTTCGTTTTTTTTTTTTTTATTAAATGGTAATATTTTATTTAATTATTGGGTTTTAAACAATAAAAAAAATCACTAACAATTATAAATTATCATTTTGTTTGTTTTTGCAAGCCTTTTTAATCTAAATAAAAATTTTTTCACATTAAAATATAATAGTAACAACAACAACGAAAAAAATTGCTGGATACATTTAAAAAAACCTTTATAATGCTCCTACAAATCTGGTTTATCACGCACATTAGCCACAACATGACAAGTCCTCCTTGTCTGGCATTGAACAAAAATGTTTTACATATTTAAATACGCACAAAATTTGTGACTGCACCTTAAGAAAATACCCCAGCATATTTTATTCGTTTTTTCTTTTTTTTTTATTCTAAAACCCAGACAAAAGTCTAGTAAATTTTTTGGTTTGGTAAATGACTTTTATTTTTTTATTTTTTTTCACAAACGCACAAGCTTCGGCTGGTGCAGTTATAACCTGCATGATATAACAAATTGATTTTGTTTTTAATTCTTTATTACACGCATGTTGGCGAATTTTTTTTCCTGTTTAATAAGTACAGTTGAGTAATTTTGTTGGTAGAAGTGAGTGTGTGTGTATTTTAGGGTGTTTTTTAGTAGAGATTTGTTACTATGAACCGCATTGCCGTTGCTGTTTAATTCAAGTATTAAAATTATATAGCAAGTGTTTTTATGATTGTTTTCATAGCATTGACATTGATTGTTGTATTTAGAACGCAAATTTATGGCAATTTGTCAAATAGCTTTTCAACACATGCACACACACACACACAATAAATGCAGCAGAATAAATTACTTATGTAGAGAAAAACAAAACGAAACTCAATAAAAAAAAACAATAATTGAAATTAAAAGCAGGTTTAGGTGTTTAAATTTCAAACTCATATATCATAGAATATCACAATAATAAAAAAAATTTATTTGAAAAATTGACTCTGACAAACGGGTGTTATGAGGGCAAACGAAAAAGTTCTCACATTAATAAAGAATTGACATAAAGTAAGTGGACATTATTAGAATCTGGTGTGAGATACGGACAACGTACAAAAAAATCATCTTCATTTAGTCTTAAAACGAATAAGAGAGTAATTAACAATTTTATAATTTGATAAACGAAGATACAAATGTTAATTTTACGCTAATTTACGTATTTGGATTCTTGGTCTACTCAACAGAAGTCAAAAGTCACTTTTAATAAAAACCTTGATCATAAAATGAACAAAGTGTAACTTAAATTTCTTATACTTAGACTGAAAAAGCCACGATCAAAGGCGGCAAGGCTTTTTTATTTGTTAGAAGATGTTAGAAATATTTTATAGAAGTAATACAACTGTTTTTCGTTTACGATGAGAACTATTCTATTTGTAGATATAGACCATCCGAGAGCTTAAATTTTAAGCGCATTTTTAAGGCAACCAGAAACTAATTCCAGACAACTCTTAGCATAACTCTTAACATAACTCTCAAGTTTACTACCAAGACTTAAGTAAAGCTGGAAATTCAGATTTCAGTGCTAAGTGAGACCTTTCGTATTTTTGTATTATTAATAATACCGAAAATTTTTTTACCTTTTTAAATATAATTTTTTTTAAAGAGAAGTAATACTTCAGGCAATAATGCCTATTTAGTTATTTTCGTAACCGTGCTACGTTCTTTAGGAAAGGGATAGATAAGAGATAAGACAGGTAATGAAAAGAGAAAGATAGATGTAGCCATTTTATTAGTTATTTTTACTTCGCCGGCGAATATGCTATAAAGAAATGTCGACGAAGGAGGCTGCATGTTTAATGTTAATTCTGAATATGTATTTATACCATTAAACAGAAAAAATATATTTATTTTTTGGTTGCCGCAGGGGTTGAACCCTGGCCAACCAGTTTTGTAGTCAACGTGTTCACCACTTTAACTACAGCAGCCTCAAATAGAATTTTTCAGATAGAAATTTAATGAAATTTTTAATTATTTCAATTATTTATTTTATTTTATTTTATTTTTCTATTTTAGTTAAATATATAATTGACGCAATTAAATATTTAATCAGAAAATTTCAATTCAATTAGATATAAAATTAAGATAAGTAAAAGTTCATTTAAATTTCAGTCTGAAACTAAAGCAAGTAGAGTGCTATATTCTACTATGCCGAATCTTATATACCCTACACCATGTATATAAATCTAGTTTAGTGAAATAGCTTCTATCAAGAAAACAAATATTGCGATAACAGAGAATTAGAAAATAAGAAAAATAAAATTAAGTACATAAAAATGTCATCGGCTGTTAATGGGTTAATTATTTTTAGTAATTTCGGAAGGATCTCTTCAAAGGCTTTAAAATGATATCAATATTAATAATCGACCTGTTTTTATGAAAATTTAAGAGGCCCAAACTGGAAAAATAAGGGCGAACACCAATTTTTTACTTGATGTTTTTTTTTTCTTATTCTTTTTTTAGTTCTCATCGGTACATATTTTTGTACTTCATTGTTCCAAATGATGTGGAAAAATTAGAGGCAAGCATTGGTGTTTAGCACAAATTGAGGGACATGCACCAATCTTGCTGATTTTCAACAACACCTCTTTCTAAACTATACAACGAGTGGCGTATTAAACTTCCTCTAGCTCATCTAGTGCCCTAGCAAAGTTGATTTCAACAGTAAGGACAGACGGAAATCGTTAAATCAACTTCGCTATGCAGAAAAAATCAGAATATTTATACATAATAGGGTCGGAAATAGATATTTTGGAAGTTACAAACAGAGTGACAAACTAAGTTTTACCTTTTTTTCACTTTTTATGGTGAAGGGTAAAAGAATGAAAAAACTTTTTTCTGTGAGTGAAGAAAATAAAAGGAAGATAAGTATTTACAATGCAACTTTCTTTAATAGGAATAACTCTCTTCAGAGACACTTAATTTGCAGCACTTTATTCAGTTCTTAAAATACTGTGAAAACAGGCTAAAATAGCGATGGTTTTAGTAGCCTTCACTGTTTTTATCATCATTTTTTTGTCGCCCTTTCTGTAGACCCGATACTCTCAAGAGAAGCAAATTGAGTTTAGAAAACAGTAAATATACACTCGCTTTCATATCTTGGTTAAAAATTTTTTGAAAGCGATATAATACATGTTTTGCCAAAAAAATAAATAAGAAGGGTGGTAAAGAATACTTGAACTTTTTGCTCACACAACTGGTCGTTAAAAAGAATTTCGTGGAGAAATTTAAAAAAAAAATTCTTTAAAAAATTCTGCAGTATTTAATAGTAAAATGAAATTAAAATTTGTTTAATTATTTTGGTCAGATGTGGCTCTTAATAACGCAATTTTTTGTTTAAAAAAAATTCAAATATCTTTCTATTGTAAAATATTTTACATTTTTAGCGTATTTAAGCGTTTAATTTGAAAAAAATTTTTGAGATATTTCACTCCTATTACAATTCTAATTTCATTCCATTTTAGGTTACAGGCCTGGTTGACTGAAACTTTAGCGCCTTTTTTACCTAAATTTTTATATAAAATTATAGTTTCTCTGGCCTGGCGACAATAAGCGCAAAATAATTTTTCACAGCTGAGCGATCAAACTCGGCCTCTTTTATCAAGGATTTTTTGTATATCGATAGATCTTGGCCACGTTCAATATGATTGGCTTAAAACTATTTATACAGGATATTTTCTCTATGAAGAACTTTTTTTCTGTAGTTATTTTTTCAAACAAATGACTGTCGACTTAAATTAATCTTGTTATTCTGGTTCCTAGGAATTACTGGCAACTGCCACAGCTTATAAAAATGCAAAGCAAAAAATATATTTTTTAGAATAAAATAATTGGAATTTACCTCGTTTTTTTAAAAGCTTCTTGTGCATCGAATGTACTGTTTCAGGTATTAAAATAGTTGTCCTATATATTTTTTTATTTATTTCCTAATAACGAATTACTGTGGGACTAAATAAAAACTCTATCTACTTTTGAATTTTTTTTTTTTCAACTTTAAGTTTTTTTCTGAAAGTACAGCTAACTTTCAATACAGCCTCTTTTAGTAAAATATGAGAAAAAAATTTTAAAACAAAAACAAAATTGACTGAGACAAACAGCTATAAGTTTCCAAATTAAACGGAAGTAAATTTCCTAGACTAGAGGTAAGAACAATAAAAAAGAAAAAAAAAATAACAAGTAATTAAGTTTTAGTTGATTTTTTATTTATTATTAATTTAATTTAATGAAAGCAATTTAATAATGACTTTATTGTGAAAAATAAGTTTTTTAAATGTGTTTTTTTGTTTGTTAAGCAACAAAAAAAAATGACTGTTATAAAAAAATTGTGAAAAAATTTTTTTTTCTAAAATAAATTATTTAAACATTAAAACAATTACAATTTCAAATAAAATATTATTGAATATGACAACATTATTATAGACAACAAATAAAAATTTATGTATTGGCTTTTGGGAGAATGATTGTAATAACCACCCAACACCTGCAAATTGGCTGTTTCTATACTTCGTTTACAATAATCGCCATCATAATTCCAGCCAACATATTCATTAGTACGTAGATTTTCATAACGTAACCATTCCTCTAGGGGAGCAAAATATTCACGTAAGGCTGAACCATCTAAACGGCCTTCACCCAACGATTCCTGCAATACCTCTTGCCATGGCTGAGAGGCACCTTTAGACATAATTTGTCTGAAAATTTAAAACAAAACCAATATGTTAGAAAAAAATATAAAAATAAAAGGAATGACTTACTTTAATAAATTGCCCGCTTCAGGATGACGATAAACATCACATTTGTGTAAAGGCTTACGTGGATCATTGGGATCATATTGGCCAGCAGCACGACACATACCACGATAGATTTGAAATTGTAAAATAGTAGAAACAAAATACCTAAAATAATAAATTATTTTATAAATAATTTTAAATGATTTTTATATGTAAAATAATAGGAAAATTGTAAATTTTAAAGTTTTTTTATGTTTCCTGATTTTTATTTTTGTTTGTTGGATTTTTTTTAATCTAAAACTGTTCATGTATTAGGTATGAGTGTTTTCAAACTCAATTCTATAAACCCTGAACTTTAAACTATTTTTGGCTTTAAAAAGGTTTCAACAATGATTTTTTTGTTTTTTATTTTAATTTAGATTTCTTGCTGTGTTCACTTTATAAAATCAATAATCATAAAACGCTGTTTTATTTTTATTTAAAAAAATGAAATAAATAAAGTATTATTTTATTAATTTAAACAATGATTTATATGATACCTTTTATTGGTTTCAACAGTTGAATCACATGCGGTAAAAATATGTAAAAACCGCATGTGTTTTAAGTCTTTTGTTCTTTTTTTCATAGGGGTGCAGAAAATAACAAAACCACAGCTAAAGTTATATTTAATTAATGTTTACCAATCTCAACAGGTATGTAAACCTATTATATTATTAACTTTTTTAATTTTTAAATTTGTACTAAGCTGGATTTTTGAGCCACACCTGGTGCCCCCTTTTTAAATAGTAAAATATCAATTTTTAAAGCTAAGTTGACTGAAACAAGTTTTTGATAAGAACTTAAAATAGTACGTTCCATGTCCTTTACTTAAAATCTTCCTTTACTATGAAACATGAAGACGTAACAAAAACCCTGTTGAAATTTATTGCAGCCATGGTACAAAACTTTATGCCAACTGCTCAAAGCCTAAGCTAAAAATAAAGGCTCTAAACTATTAACTAAGCTAGTCTCCCCTCAAAGCCTACAGAAAGTAGCAGAGAGATTTAATTCACCTCCCCTTAATGGGAGACATAAACAAAAAAAAAAACTAAAGTTGCAGTTTCAAACGAAAAAAGCGATTTGAATATTTTACATAGCTGCCAGAGAGATGTAATGGGGCTTCGAATTTGAATGCTGTACCATCAAGGGGAGAGTCTACTAGCCGTAAATTCAATAAAATAAAACAATTTAGAATACAAACAGTATTAGAGCGATAGCCCTTTAAATCCTTTAAAAATTAAATTGCAATCAAAAAATTATTTTGTTTAGAAGGCATTAAAATAAGCGGGTTCTGGTTGCTAGTTCATCAGTTAACTCAGTGTCAAGTCTCACAAACTCCAAAACCAATTGGCGGACCCATCTTATCGTAAATTCTAAAATAATTAAGTCGATGGTAGCGGCTGCCTTATGTTACTACAAGAAGTCTGGCTGATTCTAGCCTAGGCACAGACATAGTACACTCGGGGTATAGGGGGAACCAGTCCCCCGGTGTGCAGGCACTGAATCTGGATAGACAAGACGTGGGTCATTGTCGAAGGTCTTACCAGTGTCCTTAAAATACTGGCACCACGGGAACCGGTAGCCCATACAGAGAGCCGCCCATCTCTGTAGCCGGTTATTGGTGAGGTCCCTACGGGGTACACGTGGTGGCTGTCGGTTAAAGTTTGGTGTCCGCGGGGAGGGCGCGGTGCTAAACGAATGTGCTGTTGCATATTCAACAGAGGGGTTGGAAAGTCTCCAACCCTCAAGCAAGGGGAAGGACATGGTCCTGCAAGCCATGTTCTTGAAATTGCAACTCTGTTGGCTACGCCTAGCAGGGGGCGCTAGTCGACGCTTTGTATTTCACTCGGTGGTAAGACCACGGTCGGGTTAGGGCCCACACGGCCAGGTACCGACTCAAATCTTGATCACGTAATCCCGCTCGGATCCCCCGGTGGTACTACAAGAAGTCTGGCTAATTCTAACCTAGGCACAGACATAGTACACTCGGGGTACAGGGGGGAACCAGTACCCCGGTGTGCAGGTACTGAATCTGTCATTGCCGAAGGTCTTACCAGTGTCCTTAAGATACTGGCGGCTTGGGAACCGGTGGTCCATACAGAGAGCCGCCCATATCTGTAGCCGGTTATTGGTGAGATTCCTTCGGGGTGCACGTGGTGGCTGTCGGTTAAAGTTTAGCGTCCGCAGGGAAGGTGCGTGCTAAACGAATATGCTGTTGCATATTCAACAGAGGGGTTGGAAAGTCTCCAACCCTCAAGCAAGGGGAAGGACATGGTTCTGCAAGCCATGTTCCTGAAATTGCAACTCTGTTGGCTACGCCTAACAGTGGACGCTAGTCGACGCTTTGTATTTCACTCAGCGGTAAGACCACCGTCGGGTTAAGGCTTCGCAGCCAGGTACCGACGTTAATCTTGATCACGTAATCCCGTAATCAATGACGTCTACATTGTCAAAAGAAAAAAAAATATTGATCACAGTACCGTAAGAAGAATTAAGGTCCAGTAATGTGACCAGCATGTCAGGTATATTTTTCTGGATGAACTATGGAGTCGAATAGGATCTGTTATGTAATCGATTTACTCCATATATATCAATTTGGTTTATTTAACCAAAAATGAGCCTAAACGCTGGATACAAATTAACGACTGAATTTCAAAGTAAATCTGTATGATTTGTAGCATTGTTCAAGCATCAATCTATTCATATTAATATGCCAAATTATACTCATCATCATTGTCAAAAAATGAGGGCCGTATGGCATTTCATTTTACATTTGATCTTTTTTTTAAGTTTAAGTGGGATCTCAGCATTAATTTTACTGTAGCTAAGAGTTATTTGTTTTGGTTGGAATATCCAAAAGCAAACAATAATTTTGCTGTTGCCTTGTTTGCCTTTTCAAAAATTTTCTAACGCAAATAAAAATAAAAAACAGACCTTATCATTTAAACTATTCTTCTAATTTAAGGACAAAATCATATAAAATGCAATAATTTAACCAATATCAACTTTGCAGGTATCACATAAATATTTAGACTTTTACACTTGACAATTGCGATAATCTTTCATAAACCTAATTATCTCTAGTTAGATCATTTTAGAAAAATTTAGCTGCTAGAGGCTTGTTAGCTTCGGATTTATTTCTTCGTATGTTCTTGCAAAACCTCCATTACCTACAAACTCATGTAATTTTTACAGCTTTTTCCATGAAGGTGAAATAGTTTATGTCAACTTAAGTGGACTTAGTGCTTTTATCGTTATTGACCCCGCAATTAAAGATAATTTTAAATAACGAGCTTCACCCAATTAAAAAAAAGCGTGATTATTGTTTAGATTTTTATTTAGAAAAGTAAAATAAAGTTCTTTACAAAAACTTACAGTGGGAAGTGTAATTGAATTATCTCTTAATAATATTAAAAGAAAAAAAAACATTTCTGCTCAAAGAAATTTTTTACGAAAAGGCTAAAAATAACAATTGCAATAATTAAGAGAAAAGATTATAAATACACACAGTTCGTGAATAACTTACAGCGTTTCCGCAAAAAACCCAAAGTTGACTAAAGTTACTACTGTCGTTTTTTTAAATATTTTTCTGTTTATAAAAATTTACATTTTACATATCAATTAAACTATAAGAATTCAATACATTTATATTAAAATAACATTAGACAGAGTAACTCCAAATTTACAACAACAAAATATCATATGGCTGTTTCCATATTTATCTGTACAAATATTAAAACGGGGTCATTTCTGTACATGAAATATTTTTAGAAAACTTTTATGTTGTAGATCGAGATCGATATGGAATACAAAAACACTGAATTTTGGATTTTTTTATCCATCTGTCTGTGTTTGAATCACGTAAAAAAGGCTAGATAGATTTGAATAAAATTATGTGGGGAGGTACGTTAGAGCTTTGGTTCAATTATAAGATTAATAAGATTAAGATTTTTTTTTTTCATAAAAATATTTATTTTGTAGGAAAACTGGGGATATGAATGTAAAAGCACCTAATTTAACCGGTACTAGAACAGTTGTTAGTACACTTTATTTTTGTAGATGGAAAAGCTTTTATCACTGTTTACAAAACTCTTTAACAAATGTTTTAAAACTTATTTTTCTTAATTTTAATTTTAAGAAAATTAGAAATGATACGCGGACAAAGTCGTGTACACTGCCAGTAAATAATAATGTTACGTGACAGTACAGTATTTTACAACATTTAAATAATGCATCTCTACTTTGTTATGGCTTCGTTGGCGTGTAGAAGTGATTGACTGACTAAGCTGCTAGCAACTTGTAGAAGCTGGACATCGGGACATCAACTCAGCTTCACTGGGTGGTGGTATGCTGATTGTTATCTACTGCCTGAGTTGTATCGGTGTTAGAGTGTTATTCAGAAGAGTGCCTCTTCGATTTAGATTTTCTCAGAAGGGTATTTGACTGAAAATACCAGGTATTTATTGTTATGGAACCAGAAATAGTGCAGTACTGAACAAAGAATTTGCTTTTTTCAACCCCCAGTTGGATGACAGGCAGATAGTTTTCTACCTCTTTGAAAACAAAAGAAAGTTAACATATTTCATGCATTTATAGAACTCATTAACAAACTTTTAAAGCCTTTCTTCACTTTAAAAAAGAAATGCTTAATTTCTTAGATCCTGATATCAAGTAAGAGTTAATGCATCGTAATTTATGCAGAAATATGAAACTACACCTGGACTAGACAGTGACAGGTTATACACTGGTCTATTGAAACCTAATTTAGATTTAACAAAATTTTCCTTATTTTTTATTAATGAACGTCAAGAATGAGCAAGAGCGTTGATTATATGCTAGAAACTATTTTCATATTCTTGTGGCATGCATCGACCTTTCGAATTAAAATATTTTTTTAGTAAAATTTCAGTTTTTTTTTTTATCAATTTAAAGTTTTATCGGTCTTCATTTTTTTACAGATTATATTATACCTTTAAATAAAATATACTCTGTGTAAGTAGGATAAGCAAAAAATAGACCAGTTTAAGAAAAATTTCCCTAGATTTTATTACAATATGAAGAAACTTTGTTTGAGTGAGTATTTGAACAATTAGACTTAGAAGTCAGCTTAACATAAACGAAACGTGTGGGCTAAATCCGCAATTTTATTTTTTCCCATATTTTAAATTATTAGCGATCATCATTTTTATTATTTTCGGATGTCAAACCATTACTTTCTATTCGGCAGCATTCCCATTTGCATTTGCAAGCCTTTCATGAATTTTGGAACACAATTAATTTCATTGATTATAAACCTAATCAACACTGTTTTTATATAAGTTTTTATATTATTTAAAATTCTTCAGCCGGTTTATTAATGTTTACAAAAGTTTACAAAATAAATAATTAACTGCATAACTTTACACAAAAAAAAAAAAAAAATCATAAAATAGCTACTGGAAAAAAAGTGCTAGAGAAACAGGTTCTTTTAACTTTAATTATTTTTCTAATAGCACTTATAATTCATAAAGCAAATGGTAATAAGAAAAAACTTACCTTAACTACTTTATTACATTTGATTTTGTTGCAAACTGCATAAAAAAGGAAGTTGTGCAAATTTATCTTTTGATTATATAGTGAACTAAAAATCTAGTTTCTATATTTATTGAAAAAAAGTCAAACTCAAATAAAAGCATTTGTGTATGTAAATATGTTATTAAACTAGTTTAAATTAAACTATGATTCAGTATAGAATGTTTGAAATAAAATTAAATATTGAAACGAGTTACTAAAACAAAAGACTTAAGAAACAAACGCCAAAAATGGTAAACGAAGGCGAACTCATGGGAAAATCAATAAAATGAATTCAGTGTTTTTTTGTATTTAAATACATTAAAAAAAATTTCTAATAATGCCAAGAGACTTGAAAATTTGTCGAATAAGGTTTAAAGGCTAAAAATAAGTAATTCAAGTTATTGTTGATTTTGGCAGTATTTAATTAAAGAACTTGAACAAGAAAAATTTGGCAAAATTATAGCAAAATTGTTTGGAACAACTTGTTGACTTTCCAAATCAAACTGTTAATAAATTTATTTAAAAAAAGTTATTTAAAGAAGACTTAGGGCCGGGGCATATAGAATCCGTCATACGTTAAACTTCGACAAGTTCTACGGAAAAGACAGTTAAAATACATGTTTTCTTATGAGCGTTGTCACAATCAATACGTGTCCGTCAACGAAAAGTATGAAAGTTGGTTAACCTTTAACTTTTGACGTATGTTAAATACTTTGACAACTATCAACTGCTTCTTCTTCACTATTTTTTTTAACTCTTGCTGTATTTCAATTGAGTTTTGTAATTTTAATAAAATAATTTTGACATTAGTTGAATTTATCAAAGTACAATGTATGACGAATTCTATGTGCCCCGGCCTTTAGTTGTTCGAGGCTGCTATCCTTCAAATCATGCATGCGATGTTGGATTTATGATTGTGATCCCAGTACGACTTTTTTTGAAAGGTCTTTATTTAAATAATAAATAAAAATGTAGAATTTTTCACAATGAAGCTTTGAGTTGTTTTAAGAGGAAAAAGGCCATTTAGAGTTAAATTGCTTAAAATTCTTATTTTTCAGGACCTGATCATCCGTTCTTGAATTAAGTGTTTTGGGCTCTTCTTAAGTAGATCCATACTTAGCATACTGCTGAGACCGCTCCTGATTATTAATTGAAATAAAAATAACTTATTTTCCGTATATTCAATTGCTTCTTGTTAAATCAAACGGCGGCATTGACAGCAGTCTCAGCTTCCAAAAAAATTTTTTTCTTTGTGCCTGTGAACCTAAAAGTTTTGCATAACATCTGGGACTCCATTGTATACCTGCAAATAAGCTGACAGCTTTTGTGTGTGACAAAATGCTGACGATAATTTAACGAAAAAGTTTTTTAAAAATACTTGGAGGATTTCATATAATTTAGAACTAAAAAAATTTTATTATCAAAAAAGTTTTTAAATTTTATAAGATTGTCGTCATTGAAATAATTATAACTGTAACATGTTCAGCATTATGTGCAGAAAAGAAGTTCACTTAATATCATTTTGGGTTCACTAGAAACTTCATAAAAAAAAAAAAAAAAAAAAAAAAAAAAAATCAGGGAGATTTAGATGCCGATGGAATTTATAAGCAGTGGAGGTGAATTGAGATATAAAGACTCCTTGCAGCTGCTCATTTACATGATAAATGTAAAAAAATGAAATTAATAATTTTTATGAAGAGAAAAGTAGGCAGGCGTAGATATACTTATGTGTGCTTGAAAGAACTAGGATGACCTCGCTCTCAGTTTAGAGGAGAATTGTCTTCTACTTTCCCGCATTTAACAAACAGGCAGTTTAGCCTACTGTACGCGTTGGGCGTTGAGGTTCAATGTATAAAATCCTAGTTGCAAAAGATAATCAGTCTGTAGTTGGCTGCATGTGGAAAATCACAGTGAAATTCACAGTGACGTGAGAAAGTATGAAAGTGAATAATAAGACAAAACAGGATCATAGAAAATTACCAGTTGAATAATATCATGTCTTAATAGATTAGAACCTAAAATATCTTTAGAGGATGTTATTGTTCTAGCACGAATGTAAAAAAATTCCAGCAGGCCGCTCAAAAAACTGTTAGGCAAAAAGGATAAATAAATTTTAATCCAAATGATGATGACTTTAACTTTTTCCTATGAGAGGCTGTAATAGCAGCATGATGCCACG
This sequence comes from Cistogaster globosa, assembly GCA_937654795.1. NCBI lineage: Eukaryota > Metazoa > Arthropoda > Insecta > Diptera > Tachinidae > Cistogaster > Cistogaster globosa. The sequence goes on from OW569404.1 coordinate 9,412,832, forward strand.
GATGACCTTGTTTTTAAACAAATGCCAACAATAACCCGAGTCACTGTCATGCAAATGGTAGTTGACAAAAAATCGCCAATGTAGAGTAAGACTCCCTTAGGTGTCATGTGACTTGATAATAAATAGAAAGGTTCTCTCCTCTCTTTGGAATTGTAATGAATACTAAATGAAGCAGATATATAAAAGGTAGTTTTACCTGCAAAAGAAGCATAAAAACTACTAATAATAGTTATGGATGCACAGACGACGTTTGTTCGGATTGTGTTTGCTTTTCGAGGCGAAAGTTATTGTGTGGCTATTTTTTTTTTTTTTTTTTTGGGTACATCAAGGTTACCTCATATCGTTCTTATTCTACCTCATGTCTATAAATGAACAATATATGACAGGGACAACCATGTAATTCAGTGGTATTTCTATCAAAGACCCAGCATATGCTGACGATATATGACGGCACTTTTGGTTATTTTTTTTTAATTTTTCATTCTCTGTAACCTCAATATTTGCTTTTTTTTTCGTTTGGAATTAATTCACTAAACTAGATTACGATACATGGTGAAGGGTATATAAGAATTGGCATAGCCGAGTATAGCACTCTTAGTTGTTTTTATTTTTCATTACCTTGTTATTAATATTCTAATTTATTATAGAAAATTTATGATTTTTCTTGCATTTTCTGTAAATAATTTATGATTTATTGTAAATTTAAAAAATAGTAGGATTTGAAAATTAAACCATTGTTGTAAAATTGTCACCATAAAACGTTTTATACTGACGCCTTTTCAAACTCAAACAGAAATTCATTTATATACATAAAAAAAGCCCCTAAGTTATGAATTGGAAAAATAGTTTAAAAAAATTGATCGGGTTTAATGGAAAAGGCTTTTGCAGTTTTTTATTATTATTATTTTTTGTTTTGTTTTGTTATTTGTGTTTATTCAAAGTTTTTCATGTCTATAAATAGTTTGCAATCTCAACCATGAATGGTAGTAAATCACGACTGCTTTGTTTTTTTTTTTCTCGAAATAATTTTATTCCATTTTAAATAAGACCTCTTTAGATTTATGTATGTAGTCTCGTATATTACTACAAGTAGGTTTGCTGTATATTTTTTATTATGTAAAAGGATTTAAAGAATATGCACAATGTTGTAAGTTATATCTAGTTATGGAATCGACTAAAACAATTTTTCAATTGCTTGTATAAGAAAAAAAGGTTGTTTACCTTTCGTTGTTTTTATTTATTTAAAAAAAATTTTTTTTTTGCTCTTAAAATTCATTGCTGTCTTTCAAATGGCCACTTAGAGTCACTTGCAATACTAAAATCAAATTTAAAGCAGGCCACTATGTTGGTAGGTTATACATATATTTCGTGCCAGATTTATTTATTTGATTGTCGTTGTCGTTGGCATATTCAAACCACTTTTGTTTTCTACCACTAACTCTTTTCAGTCGCCTTGTTGTGTTTATTTTTTCTAAAGCCGTAGGAATAAGCTTTAAAAAGTTAGTCTTCACAATCTCCTTGTTATTTGTATTTTTTACTTGTGCCATTTTCAATACGTCATTAGGTTTATGGTTATTATTTATAAGCTATTTTTCCGACTGTTAGTCACACTAATTTATCACTTTATTTTAGCTTAACTTTTATAATAATTTCTTGCTTTTCAGTATTTAACTAATTAGTTAACTTTATGTGTTTTAAGAAATATTTTTATTTTTTACGCCCTATTAATTTTTTATAAATTGTCAGTTAATTTTTCATTTTCTTTTAATTTCTTTATTAAATTATTATTTCACAAAAATGTTAGTTTTAAAGAAGTTAAATAATAAAATCGGTTTTATAATAAGAAAAAAAAGCACTATAATTTTTTCTTAAATAAAACTCACACAATTTAAAACTTAAATTTTTTCAAAAAAATTTGACTTGACAACATAAGGGGTTAACAAAGAGTCATCGAATATGATATGAAATAAGACTAGAAAAAATCCTAAGCATAAATTTAAAAATATACAAAATATTTATAAAAGTGTTTACATGCAAATTAAAGTCTTTTGTGGGGAACCCCTTTAAATTCAAGAGATAGGATAATATACGTTAAATAACTTCTCGAGCAGCGGCACCCACTAGTTTTTGAGTTTAGTGTTTTTTGAACTGTTATCATGAGAAGCTATAGCGTAATGCTTTTTGTAAAAATTTCTATATACTAAGACTTATTGCTTAAGACTTATCTTAAAATTATATATATTAAAGGGCGGCACCTTTTGTTTTAAAAAATATTGTTTGAATATTAATTAGTCCGCGTATTCATTCAAAATATTTTTTTTTTAATTTGGATTAAAAGTAAATTTCTTATCTTTTATGGAGACACATTTTAGCTGCAAATTTTTTACTTAGCGGATTAGTAGAACTATTTCTGTATAAATTTTCATTGTCTGTGTGAAAAGAATTAAAGGCTGAGGCAATAAACGTAAAATAATGCCACCTGTAGGGACGCCCTTTAATTTTTAAAAGTATATGGTTTTCTATATCGTTTTCTTGTTGTAAGCTATCGGGTTGCGTACCTTTTGAAAACAACAAATTTCTGAAACTTATCGCTCAAAGGATATGTGTGTGGCATGATAGTAATATGCGGGCAGCCTTTATTTTTTTATTAAAAAAATGTCTAAATAATACCAATCTGTAAGCATAGTCTTGCGAATAAGTTTGGCCCTAGCGTCAGTTTTTTTTTTTTTTTAAACAGCCTAAAGCTGGATTCACCCATTCACCTGAAACATTTTTTTTTTATATGTAGTTCGACGTTTTTCTTTTTGAGAGAGAGAGACACGTCAAAATACATATAAAAAAAATGTTTCGGAACAAAAATTTTTTCGGAAACAATGGGTGAATCCAGCTTTAGTTTCTTAATTTTAAAATTTCTCTCTAAAACAGTTCACCAGATATTGTCAGAAGCGTTTAACAATGCCACCTATTGGGACTTCCTTTAATAGTAGTTTTTTTATACAATGTTTAATTATTAAGAGCTTGCTCCTTCCGTTCAAAAGATATATTAATAAAATTTTTTGTTGTACAAAAATATCAATTATATCATACTCTGAGCAAAGCTTTAAGAAAAAAATCAATTCAGAATGGCGAATTGATAATATCCTTCTTTTTTTTAAGGCACAATTTACATTTTAAACTCTGTTAAAAAAAAAAAAAAAAAAAAAAAAAAAAGTTTGCTGCTTGTATATCTCAAACCTACTAGAGAATACTTTTATACTTTCTATAGATCCAATCCAGTCATACAGGCTTGATCAAACTAGAAGTTAATCTTAATAGAAAGTGTTAAGGCTATGGAAGTGTTTAAGACCTGATAGAATTTCTATAGAACATTTATTATTAGTAAATTATGGAAAAATATTATGAGTAGATCGATGCTTACATAACGCTACAAACTAATACATGTTAACTTTTAAAATTATTCATCACTTTGCGCAACTAAGAGATGATTTCGTGATGCTTATGGCGCACATATTTGTCTAAATGAGTCAGCCATCCATTGCACTGTAAAAATGTGCGTTCCGCTGTAAATAATAGTCCGAAGAAAATCTAAATTGAACGGTTTTTCGTGGTTTGCTGGAATTGATACAACGTCTGGCAAGTACGTAGAAAAATTTGGGCAAGAAAGTAGCCACGCATCCGTTTAAGATCCAAATGCTACAGGAATTAAAATTTTCGCTGATTTGGCTCTAGAGCAGCAGAAACTGATCCGCAAGATTGTGTTCAACAAATAGGCTCATTTTTAGCTTATCGCATTAAAAAAAATATGCATATGGAATGAAACCAATACAGAATAGACCCTAAGAATCCATTACATTAGTGAAAATGTACTTTCTGGTGTCTTTATACGCTTGTGGCCTCATTGGTGTTTTTTGTTTTGAAACATGGAACACATTAACCCCTAGTTTCAACTGGATGGCGCTACGTGCCTTTGGGGACCCCAAACATTAGATTATTAAAATCAATATTTGGTGATAACTTGATTTTGAGAAAGAGGGTGCTGTAGTCAAAGTGGTAAGCACGTTGACGTTGGTCAGGGTTCAACCCCTGCGGCAACCAAAAAATATTTTTTTTTCTGTTTAATGATATAAATACTTATTCAGAATTAACATTAAACATGTAGCCCCCTTTCTCGGTACTTCTTCATAGCATATTCGCCGGCGAAGTAAAATAACTAATAAAATGGCTATATCTATCTTTCTCTTTTCACCACCTGTCTTGTCTCTTATCTATCCCTTTCCTAAAGAATGTAGCACGGTTATGAAAATAAGTAAATAGGCATTATTGCCTGAAGTGTTACTTCTCTTAAAAAAAAATTAACCTGTCAATGGGTCATAAGATTTGAAACTTCTCGATTACTTTTTGTGGAGCGTGAAGTCGCTCGGCTTATGTTGATTAACCAGCAACAAATGATGTCTTGGAGGCGAACATTATTTAATTCTTGTTTCTTATTTATTGTAAAAATATATTGTATGTAGATATTTAATTAATGATTTGATTTGACTTATTTTTAATTTATCAAGAAATTGACAATTTAACAATTTATTTTCTTCTATATTTTTTTTTACATTTTTTACTGTAAAGCTTTATGCGCTCTTTGGTGTGATTATAGCATTAACTAAGCATTTATTTTTGTGATTAGATTTTAGTCTCTAATTAAAATGTATTCCCGTATTTCTACTGGGTTTTAATTAAAACTTTAAGCCAGATATGAGGCTTCTACAGTAATTTCGTATTTTTGCCCAGTTGATTTTTGTAAACAATTTTTACCTTTTCTAAATCAATTATTTAAGTAAAACTTAACTTTCAACTTCTTCCTAATAATATAATATTGTTGTTTTAAGCCAACAATTACTTTATTTGCCAAATAAAGCAATTATGGTCTTTTAAATCAATTTTATTTAATTTCTGTTTTATATTAGAAGAAATACAACCACATAAATAAATTTATGTATTTAAAAAGAAGCCATATAAAATTAATTGTATAGATATCTCCAAGAAATAACACTTTTTTTGGTTTTACAAGCAATTAATAGTCAATTTTTTCTTAATTATTCTGTAATGGTTTTACGAAAATTAACCAAAATAAAAATAAAATTGCCATAATTTCAAATAGTTAAATATTGCAAAAATATCCAATACTAAAGATGTAAAACAAAACCATTCACTTGTTTTTCTTTATGAAAAGCACATTTTCCAGTAAAATACTCCCATGTGATTGCAGAAAAAAAAAGATTATATAAAACGTTTAAAATTTTTTTTAAATATAACTGGAGGTTAGTTCGAAAATGACTTCAAGGATGTAATAAAAAAATATGTGATATATTTGGAATATTAAAACAAAACAAAAATATGAGATGTCAAGGCTCTTCAAGTTTGTTTCACTGACGAGAAAAATAGCAAAAATGGAACAGTAGGTTTATAATTAAAATCTGTGGTTTAAATATCACAATCTATATGTGCTATGAAAGTAATAGTAATGTGATGTTTCTTAGTCTTTAAGAAAGTTATATCAGGATTAAAATATCCTTTTAAACTTAATTTTTTTTGCATTTTTGGTAGCTCTGGAGGAGAATTAAGTGATAATTGTGTTGTTATATTGCTACCGAGAGCTTTTGGTCTGTTCACATGTTCACAAAGAACACAAAAGAAAATATATATTTTATTTATAATAATATATGGTTGCGATAATCATATTATAGTTGTTTTTAATAAACAGTTTGAGAGTTTTTGCATTTAATCATAAAATATTTATTGGGCATGAAAAATGCTATATCAGGATTCTGTAACTATCCAAAAATAATATAGTATTTATAACTTTAATATGTTATTGACGAACATAGTATGTTATATTTGTCCATTTGTAACAAAAGTATGAATATACGAAATAATATTAAGTTTTTATAATATTTTGGTTAAAACCTTGATAGATGAATTTTCTGTAAGTTCATTTTCATATCCAAGAGGTCATTTAAAAGCATTTGATGTAAAAATAAAAAATAGTAGAAGGAAGAATATAAACTTTTAATTTTCGAAATTATTTGTCCAACTCTTTTAATATTTTAACCAACTAAATAAATTTTAATTCCTCTTAAGTTCACGTATATTTAAATTTTTACATTTATTAAGAAAGAAAAATTATTTTAAAATTCTTATGATAATTTTTAAACAAAACAGAAAAAAATTAGACACATGTAGAGCGTATCTGTCTGTATCTTAGTAGCTCATTGAGAACAATAACAAAGTAAGCTTTAAAAGAAGTCATAGAGTATTGCTACTTAAGGAATATTTTTGTCAACATCCTCTTGAATATAATGATGTCCAAAGATCCTACAATAGTTTGTAACAAAACCCTCAGCGAAGTTAACGTTAACATTGCAGTCGATAAATAATTTAAATATCTTTGAACTGAAATCAATATAAAAGAAAAGAAGACTTTCTTGTTTAAGTGAAAGTAATTTGAGTAAAGAAAGTTCAGTTTAGAAAATGCCTTGCAAAGAATATTCAAAATAAATTCTTCTTGTGAAAACAACCATCAACATTCATGCTGAAGTTACTTAGAAAAAACAGTGAACAAATGCCAAATATTCCTGCTCCTTGGATATTAAAGAGAGATGTAACGTTTTTATATATTGTCTTGCAGAAAAACTTTGGTAAGCAAAACTGGTATTGGTTATTCTGTGAAGAAGGAAATCCTTGCGCCCAAACGAAGGCCGGCTATGGGGAAAAGCTTTGGTGAGCGAAGCCGGTGTTGTTTTAAGTTCTGATATTCCTAAACGTACTAAAAATGCCATGAAAATTATGTAACTTTTAAGTGCGACATAAAGTCCATAGACATTATGTCCTTGGACGCTATGACATGGCAGCCTTCTGCTCTTTATCTGGGCAAAAGTAAGTATTAATCGAACATGTAGTTTAATGTAGTGGTCAAATTATTAACAAAATAGTTTTCTTGGGCCCGATTTTAAAATGTTATTTGACATCAATTTATAGCTGTGAATAAAAAGAAAACGCAGTAGTCGAAATCTGTGAATTTTTGCTCTGTTCTGCATTTGATTTCTCAGCCACTAATATCAGTGCTAGTAGTGGTAAATAAACTTTATTTTAGACACATACAGTGCGAACTAAAAAGGAATCAATGCTTGAATATTTCGAGATATGTTTAATATCGTTTTATTACTTCCTTGAAAAGGGAGAAAAATCCCTCTAAAAATATAGAGTTTTTGTAAGAGTTAAAATTAAGAAACTGTAAAAAATGAACTGCGTAAAAGAGATTAACATAAATAACATCGATGATCTTATTACTGGGTGAATATCATATATCTGCTAGTGTGCTCCGAGTGCATACTGATACCACAAGTAGCAACTCTCTTTAAAAGTTTCATTAAAACTGGAGACTACTTAAACTCCCATCCCACCATTGGCGCTATTCCGTTGAACTTTAAACAGATACAAAGGGAAAAAGTATCCTCCCAGTGGTATGTGCTTACCAAGTTAGTCCCTGAAGGGCGTCGTAATTAACCGGCCTCCAATTGTATCATTACTTTAACCACAAATAAGTTTTCAAAAATCCTTATCTTTTACCTCAGAAAACTTGAAGCAGTAACATTGAGAAACACAATTTTTTTTCATAATTGAGTGATTACGTTCTTTTGGTCAAATATTTGATCAGTCTGACCGCACCATGAGATTATTCTTATCAAATAAAATGTAAAAATTTAGTTTATTTAAAAAAAAAACAACTTAAATAAGGAAACAATTCTATCTTATTTATGCAAAGATTTTTATTTAATTGCTAGACTACTTAATATAAAAACCACCCTCGTAACTGCAATAATTTAATGAAAGACTAATATATTAAAATATCTGATGTATAATAACCATCCGTTTTTTAAAGTTTACTTTTCGGTATTAAATGTTTCATATTTAATGTTTGAAAAAATTTTTTAAAATCTAGAGCAACTAAGGCTCTTTTCTAAAATGTTGATAATCGTTTTTCGAACATGTTAACAATTTAGGCATTTGTTTATTTTTTATTTTTTTTTTTTTAATCAAAGAAAAAGAATATCATTATTTTAATAGCCCCAGCTGTAAAAACCAATTTTTAAATTCATTCACTTAATGGCTGTGAGTAAAATTGCTTTTGGTAAAGTTTTGCTACTGTTTGCTACTATAATTTTTGTGTTTTGTCATCTATCAATGTTGCGTTATTAAATACAAAAAATTGAATATATAAAATAAATTACAGGGTATTCAGTTTGGAGCGAAAAAACTGCAAGTAATAAAAAAAATGACCGAAATTTCTTAACAGGGTGAAGTAAATGACTCCGGATTATTGTAAGATAAAAGAAGCAATGGCCTGCAGTTATCTTCCTTAGTCACTGTTGCAACATATCTTTGTAAAACATTCACCATATGAGTTTTTTTTTTTAATTTCAAAAACTCCGATTGCAATAAATTCTTTGCATCCTTCTTGTGGAATACATGTAAGCTTCACTTGCATGATGTAGACTTAAGGTCTGACCACCAATTGTCTAGTGAATGTGTGTGAAAAGCTCAATTCTTTTGCGGTGACTTTAAACTTAAATTATGTGTCGTTATATCTCTTAGAAACAGCAGCTTATTTTAAGTCTTAATCACAATCGTGTTATTATCTTACAACGTTTTTTTTTAAGCTACAAAAACCAAAAAGACCATAAAACGCTTTTTAAGTTTGTAAAGCACCACCTTGAGTGAATATTTAATTTTATATTGTTGTCATACCTTTCGGTGAAGACCGTCGTCACTGGCTGTTTATTTGGTGCGATTGGCAAGCGCTTTCGATGTAAAAACATCATTTTCAAGCCGCGTTTTGATTAGTACTGGTGATGGTTACAATTTTTCGTTTGCAGGAGTTCATCGATATTGCAGCCTCTAGATAGGAATTTTTTCTGAATTTTCAAATGAAAAAAATTAAATCAACAATATAAGCCCGAGAAAATAAAAAAAATCTTACAACTCCTTTTTACAAAACCTTATAAAAAATCACCAAACATATTTTTCTTAAGCTTGCAAATATTTACACATGTATAATTGGTGTGCTGCTGAAAAACAAAGTTATTGAAAGTCCATTCATTTGGCATCCGTCTGCAATTGTTATAGATTTTTATTTCACATATAAATGTGTAGATGTATGTGTTTTTTTTTACTTTATTTTTTATATATTTGAGTTGGTCAGTTGACACGAAAAATCCGCTTCAAATTGTTTTATGATGTTGTAATTAAAATGAAAATTTATTGTTTTTTGTTTTCAGCAAATTCTAATAAAATGATTTTGAAAGTAGTTTAGTTACAACAAAAATTGCGTAAAATTAGTTGCTCTTAATTGCTAAACTCTTGGAAATTAATAAAAACAGAGTTTATGGCAAAAATGTTATAAAATTGAAAACAAGGGAATTAAAATCTTATATATGTGAAGGGAAATAAATAATTTTGCTCTTATATTAATTATAAATAAAACAACTCCAAAATAATTTTAGTAAAAAGAAATAATTCGAAGCCTTTATTTTTTATAAATTGAATGTAAGAATAAGAATAATTTTTTTGCAATCTCTGGTTATCAAGAGTAACTATTAGGCACTAGTAGCACTAAATATCGTGAAGTATAGCAGCGCATTCAAAGTGTTATTAGGTGTTATTGTTAAACTCTTTTAATATATTTTCCATAGTTCATTATTCCAAATAAAAGGAGTTAATTCCATTCGCTAATCTACTGGTTACAAGGCTTAAAAATAACTTTTAACATTACTACTGACATTAACATTGACATTAACATTAACAGTAACATTAATATTGTCACTAACATCAAAGTTAACATCAAAATCAACACTAACATTGACATTAACATAAAAATTAACATCTACATTGACATTAACATTGACATTAACATTGACATTAACATTGACAGAAACATTGACGTTAACATTAACAAAAACATTCAATTTGAAATTAACAGCGGCATTAATGTTGAAATTAAATATAAAATTAACAATAATTTTACTAAAAAGAATTTTTAAGAAAATTTACATCACAATAAGTTACTGCTTCAAAAAACACATACAAAAAACATTTTCCCCGAGAAAAACAATTTTATTTTAAAACAGCTTTTACAACCTTAAAAAGAAATAAAAAATACTGCTTAAAAACCATATAAAAAATTATCTTTTCCCGAAGAAGGTCCTTTTTTTAACATAAAACTGAATTTTCTACCAAAATAATAATTTTTATTTCTTTTTAAAGCGAAAGTTTCTTGAGGAAAATATAAGTAAAAGAACATGTATGTTGATAAGATCGTTTTGAGAAAGTACCATATTGTGAATAAAATTTATACCTTCAAAAAAATGTTCTAACATACAAGTGAATTAAATACGTCCTTTTTTCGGACAGGCTACATACATTAAACAAACAAAAAATCCTTATAAACTTTTTTCGATAAAGGAAAAGATATTTCTTAGGATCAATGCTTTTTCTAAAATATTCTTTAAAAAAAAAATAATAATATTTTTATAATAAGTGCATCTTAAAAGGCAACTTAAAACAGATATACCTTTCACTATTTATATAAATCTATTTTAGTGAAGTAACTTCTATAAAAAACAAACAAATATATTAGTGACAGAAAATTAAAAATAAAGAAAAAAATAACTTTTATACAAAATTGTGTATAAAAATGTTATCGCTTCTTAACGGGCATGTTTGCCATTTGTTTTGCATTTTCTGAAAGATCTCTTTAAAAACTTTTAAATAACATCCATATTTACATTTATATTTAAAAATTATGGTGCACAATTGTAATCTTCTTTGAAAAGTTCAGAGGCCGATAACTCAGAATTAATAGGCGAGAGCCAATTTTTTAACTTGGTGTTTTTTTTTAATTATTTAAATCTTTATCTTCTGTATATTTGTTTTTTTGATTGAACTTACTTCAATCCTCAATGCCTCAATTTCAATACTAACACGGACGAACAGACTTTATGGAGTCGAAGGGGATATTCTAGAAATTACAAACGGAACGACAAGCTTAGATATAACCTTTTTTCAATTTTTGTGGTGAAGGATATAAAAATCATTTAAACAATGGAAGAAGTATGACAGGACTGTACACTATTTTGACATAACAATAACACGAGGATTTGACTCCTTAAATTTTGACATATACAGAAAACCAACCACGACAGACACAGCTATCTACAGTTCCTCAAACCCTCCGACCCACAGACTTAAGACAGTCCCACTTTCTCCAGACAAATATAATAAAAAACTCGACACAATTTACACTATAGCTAAAAATAACGGCTACAACTGCACTACTATCGGAAAACTACTTAGACAATACAACACTAAAAACAAGAGGACAGAAAACAAGAAGACAATCGATACGACACTACGACACATTTTTACTTACACAGAACTAGAAATATATAGATTAACTAACCTTTTTCATAAAGAAGGTCTACAGACAGCACTAAAGACGAGCAACACTCTACGGAACATTCACAAGACATCAACGGAAATAAACGATAAATTTAACGCCAGCTGAGTTTACAAACTTACTTGCACCTGCAACCATACATACATAAGACAAACTGGACGAACATTAAAAACAAGGTTCACAGAACACATACGATCATATAAACGGAAAGAGAAGACTCCAACTTCGCAATACACCTTAACACACATAAACACGAGCCAAGGAAATTAGATAAATGTATGACATTAATACATCCTAGTAAAAAAGGACGAAGACTGGACATTCTTGAAAACATGGAAATATACAAAAAACGAACGTTTAACAGAGTTATTATTAACGAACAACAACCTCGGGCACAATTTTTACACCACTAAAATTATTAAAACAAACTTACAAATGCAAAACACCCACAAATGGTCACACTTACCTACCCAATAATAAAAGACTGAAATATTAAAACTATATACCTTAGAAAACGTGACAGATATTGGGCAATCTACCTGCATAATACCATTTATATAGACACCATCTTAAAGGACAAAATCACCTGAATCCACCACTATCTATGCAATAAACACCTTACACTATCTAACCAGTGCTAATCAAAACGCGGCTTGAAAATGATGTCCTCACATCGAAAGCGCTCGCCAATCGTACCAAATAAACAGCCAGTGACGACGGTCTTCACCAAAAGGTATGACAACAGTGGAAAAAAAATTATTTAATGGAAAGGCAAAAAGAAAAAACTACTTTTAAGAAATTAAATACTTATTGTAGGAAAAATCAAAAAATAAAAAATCATTAAACGCCTTTTTACGAACTTTCCTTTCAAGAAAAAGTACCTTCCTATATAAATATTTATAAAACAATCAGTATTTCACTAAAGAGTACTCTTTTTATATAAAAAAATCATTTTATTTCAGAAACAACATATTTTTTATATTATTTTTGTAATTGTTTTCTTGCCATATAAGTTGAAAAAAAAATAAATTTTCTTATCTTAAGGTTATTTGAAAATTAAAATTAAAGATTTCTGCAAAGCAAAGTACCCCCTCCCCCTCTGTTAATATTAATCACTATTTTATTGTTTTTTTTTTTTTTTTTGGTTAGTTGAAGATTAAATATTTGTAATTATAATTATTTGTACTTTAAATAACTATTTTTTATAAATTAATTATTAAATACCCTACATAAATAAACTTTTGTTGTTTTATTCCTAAGAACATAAAAACTCTTCATTTGCAATTTTAAGTTTAAAATGTTCTTAGTATCTAGCAGACTCTATCAAAGACCTCTTAGTTTGTATGATGCCCCTATGATCATTTGGTTCAATTGGAACAGCTTTAGTTTTATAGTTTTATTTGCAGTCATTAAATAAAATTATAGACAACACCCTTGAGAAAGTCGATAAAAAACTATGGGCCCAATCAGCTCACTACTGAAAAGATCTTTAATAAAAACCGAAAAATTAGCCAAACTTTAAACATCACTTCAACAATTTTAATAATAAAAGGCGTATCTATCGATAAAGCTGTAAAAATTTTACACTCGATCTTTGTGTAAAGATATAAAATTATCCTGGCTACGATAGAAAAAAAATAAAATGTAATTTTTTTAAAAGCTTTATGACGCTTTATGACGCCTAATAATCAAGTTTGTGTTCTAAGTCTTTTGATTCAAAAAAAAAAAAAAATAGTTTACACTCACATTCAACTAAACTAAAATAACATCATGTTAATGATAAGCTAATTGCCAAAAGTTAATGTTTTCAAAACAAAAAAAAATTTTTTTAGATCCTTGAACTTTTTTTAAATTAAAAACTAAATACTTTTTCATTTGAGCTCAAAGCTTATGATAAATATCAGTCAGATTTGACAGCATTAATAATGTTTGTTTTCAAAGCTTTTAAATATAACAAATATGGTTATAGTTAGTGCCACAGAAATAACCACAAATCTTTAATTAAAAACTTCACTTAATGTGACATGTCAAACTCCTTTATTTGCTACCAATATCAAGTCGTAAAATATAAAATATTAAATGTTTTTAATACAATGTAGAGTACTTTCAAAACGTTTTATTACAACTATACTAAACAATAAAATTTTGTTTTAATTAAATGTTCCACTTCACTGCCTGAAAACTACATAAAAATATTTATGTTTAAAAAAGAGACAACATGACTTAAGGAAAATGCAACAAGTTGAAAACAGACATACAAACAACAAGACAAATTCCCAAGTCTGCAAATCTTAAGCAATATTTGCAATAAATAATTGAATTTAAACTCATGTGTAAATTATCACAAAACATGCTATAAAATCTAAACTCTAGAAGAAAAAAATACAAACAGAAATTAAAAAAAAAAACAAGACATAAACAAAATGTTGAAGAAAAAATCATAAACAATGCTTTTATTTTTTTTCTGTCCTCTAATAGTATTTTCTCGCTAAATTTTCTGTTAAATATTTAAAGGTCATTTAATTGTAATCCGTTATAAATCATATGCCATTGTTGTATCTTACTAAAGGTTCTTTTAAAATATTTTTTAAGTCTTTTTTTTTAGCAACGTTACAGTGCTGTCTTAGTAACATTAATATCAAATGAAAAGTGTATCACATGTGGTATTTTTGTTAAATTTGTGCAATATCCTCTAGTGCAAGATATTAGAGCTATAAATTACCTTGAGGTGATGTCTTTTACAATGAAGTTGTCTCTTAGGAAAGAAACATCGTATCGTTCAGTTACACTCAAAATAAAGCAATTTATTGACAATTAAAACTTAAAAATATTTTGCACTAGATTCAGTAGCTGTACATAAGTTTCTTTAAAATAAATGTAATAAATTAAAACAAATATTGGGAAATCATCTGTTCTCATTAACACAGGTGTTACTAATACAAATCTAAGATCCCTTAAAAATTTATGGTCTGCAGTAAATAATTTAAAGTAAAATTTAATGTTGTCTCAAACATTTTAATTAGTGTCAAAGTGTTTTAATGGTAGTGAAAGGCATTTGAATTTTAAGATTTTATTGTTTTTTTTCCAATATGATTCTACAAAAAATCGAAAAATTTAAAGTAATGTTAACAACTTGAAACATCTTGATTGGCTAATGAAATAATGGTATTCACAGAGGAATATTTTTATTTCTATTATTTTGATTGAATTTGTTATTTAAATTTTTTATTACAATTTTTTTATATAATTAGTAAAATAATAAAAATAATGGAATCAATTAAACAATTAGTTACATTTTTAAATTAGCAAAAAAAAAAAATGAAGAACAAAAACATTTGAATAAATATCACATTAAAAAGAAAATTAGCAATATAAACATTGCCGAAGCATGCACTGTACTTATAACAAAAAATTACCTTAAAAAATCAAAAATGTGCAGTGGTAATAAAATCTTTGGGAGAGTGTGAGACCAGCTAGCTAGATTTTTTAAATAAAATTTTCTTAAAGCAAGAAATTTTTTCTTACATTAGATAAAAAAATAAAATAAAATTTAAAACACTGCAATGGTTAAATATTTGTCAATTGTAAAATTATTTTTATTATTTATTTGTAAATGTGATGTATATTAAATTTATTACGAAAATCCCTTGAAAAAGTGAACATAAAATTGATGAAACGACGGAATAAAAAAATTTAATAAACTTTCTTACATTTATTCTTATTAGGCCCAATTAGCTTAATAAAATAATTAAAAAATAAAATCAAATTAATAAAAAACATTTTTACGTAATAAAATATTTTGAGAGATTTTTAAAAATAATTTTATTAATTTCAAATAGTCCATTATGCATTTTTTTTTCGGAAAAACATTTTGCTTTACGCTTTTTAGAATTATTTAAGAATTAAGGGAATCAAGAAACTTGCGGCATATAACCGTATTCCTGTAGGACTTATAATTGTTTCTAATAGCAAATATTTATTAGAGAATTTATTTCGGAAAAAATTATTATAATAATATATTTTCCTTTTTTCCCTAAAAATGTTGTTTTGTAAAAAAAATTACACTATGTCCACACGAGACGAATTTTTATCATAATGCCTAATAAAACGTCGGCAGAACAATTTTTAAATTTATATTAATATCAGTTCAAAGGGTTAGACGTTGGTGATTTAATATTATGATGAATAATTCTTTATTGGTCATTGTGAAGGTAATGTGTCCAAATAGTTCTGTCTAAATATTATTTTTTGAACTTTAGGTTGGTTTCCATAACAATAATAAAATAAAAAAAATGCCTGAGCTCTAATAATTTAAAATTTTATTAAAAAAATTATACGTCAAAAATAAAATTACATATAAAATTACTTTTCATATCATGATAAATTTATTAGTCTATGAGCTCTGATAATTATATCATAACGATGAATTTTCACCATGATATAAATTTGACTTTCATTAAGATATAAATTCATCAGGTGTGGACTCTCTGTAAGAAGTGAATTAAAATATCTTTTAAGCCTTAGCCTTTCTTTTAAATTTGATTTCTAAGATTTTTTTTAAAGAAAAATTTTTTACAAATGTATGCAGACATTATCCAAAAACAAGAAAAACTAGACACGAGCAGAATATAAAAAAAAAAAACAAGTTTATATCGGTTTCATAAAGGACTGTTGTGTAATGTAAATGTTGGTATGCTTCTAAATGTTATTGCTATGCATTATTGGCGTATTGGTAAGATGGCGGCCATCTAACTTCAAGAGGTATAATAAATTCCTGTTTGGTAGGTGAGAAGGCTCCTTCTTAGTAGGAAAATGGTACGGCTAAAGTATAAAATATAAGCGATGTCTTCTTTTTATTTTTATTTCTTGTTTTTTTTTTTTTTTTTAAAGGAAGCGAGAGTGATATATTCGGCTAAGCTGAATCTTATATATCCTTCAACATATGTTCCATACTGCTTAAAACTTTCTTTTAAAAAAAGTTTTTTTTTTTTGAGAATTGTAAGTTTTGTTAAGGTTTGTTGTCCCACCATAGTAAATGAAAAAGATGGTTGTTCATAAAGTTTTTAAATACACAACCGCCTGAGCTTAGTAAGTTATATTACCTTTTATCGTAAATAACAACCTCCTGCAGGATTACAAACGAAAGTTGAAAAAAGGATATATAAAAATTAAAGGCAAGTTCGATCTTGCTGATCTTCAGTAGCATAATTTTTAAAACTATGTGTGATCGGTTGGAGTATTTAAATTTTCTCTAGCTCATCTAGTGCCTTGACAAAGTTGAACACGAACGTGCAAACGGATGCCTATATGTACTTAATGGGGTCGGAAATAGATATAGTAGAAATTAAAAATAAAATGGAAAACTTAGAGTATGATAAAATTCTGCTTTCATTCTTTGTGTTCTTTGGTCTTCATTAAAAGTGTTTCTAAGTATTTTTAAATTTATTCTAGTGATTTGATTAATCTTCAAGTCAACACAAAAATTACAAAACAAAATTTACACCACATTCTATTAAATTAAAAATAATCCCATACGAGTCATTATTAAAAATGTAACTTCAAAATATAAGAATTGTCTTAATAATTTTTTAACTTTTAATATAAAAAAAATTCCAAACTAAATTACTAAAATCGTTTTCTTAATAATATTCTAAGAGCTTTAATTATTCTTATAATACTTCTAGATTTGAAAACAATAATTGCTTTTCAACTTTAGACACTCATTTATAATTTAGATCCGTGATCGATTGTAACAAATTTCTGTAATTATAAAACATTTACACAAATCAATGGCATAAAATAAGCAAAATAGAAAAATATTTAAAAGATTACCGCTGCAACTCAAATTATAGAAGAAAAAGAAAAAAATGCAGTTTTAATTCTAATTAAAAAATGTTATTAAAAATTGTAAAAGATACGAGGGGTAGCTAAGAGGTATTTGCAAGAATAAATAACAAAATGAATGTTTTTTATTTTTCATTGTAAGTGAATGCAATATTCTCTATTTCTATCTGTTAAAATTTTAAAATTTAAAATTAATAATTTAATTATAAAACATAATCGAAAATTGAACTAGTTCACTCACTTTAACTCCTCAGAAATTTGAAACTTTAAAAATTTGTTGCCCGAATTGATGACTGATTTTTAAAGCAAATATAGATAAATAAGAACAAACATCAAATAAAATCGTTTGATTACATAATTTTTTTTTATTCATAATTATTCAGATGATCATTAAAAATTGTTAAAAATTTAGGTTAATCCCTTTTAAGCTAATCTTATTGCAATTATCTAAACATTTTCAAGTTATGAAAATAATAAAAAAATGAAAGAAATGACAATTGTTAAGACAAATAAGCAGTTGAGGAAATTATTTTTAATCTCTGCTTGCGCATACAATGTATGATTTTACACGATTATTTAAGGAAATATAAGCATAACCATCGTATAAGATTTCATAATTAATTAAATTGTTAAAAAATGTTTCTCAGGTAATTTAAGTAGAGTTATGTGGTTTATTTTGAAATATAAAATATAGATCATTGTTAATAAAATAATTAATATGATGATGGTAACTGGGGCTAAACTTTAATTAAATAAAGTTATGTTTGATAAAGACATTCAGTTTTTTCTTATTAATGTATTAAAGGTTGTGGTTTTATATTATGAAAATATTAAAAAAATTCCAATACAAAATCATTTTAATCTTTCAGGAAAAATTAAGTTACTAGTAGATATAAATCTATCTCAGATCAGGCTTAAGCAAAAAGAATTAATTTGCCTAAACAAAATCATATTAAATACATGGTATTTACAATGTATACAACTAATGATGAATGTAGCGATCCAGAAAATGCAGCATTACATTCTGCTGGCAACAATATTTTCTTGTTTTCCTTAAAAAACTTCCGCAAACATTTGTAAAATAATTTTTCTTTCTAAAATTTTTTAGAAATTAAAATAAAAAATGAGCTTAGGCCGAAAATCAGTTTTATTTCATTCATAATATCTACAGATAAAATTCTGATTTCAAAAAAAAAAAAAAAACAATAATAAATTAAGAAAATATGAAATTTATATGAAAATTATAAAAAAATATTAATAATAAAATAATAAAAAAAAATAAACTTTCTTACTTGCGAGTAACACCCTACGGAACATTCTCAAGACATCAACAGAAATAACCGATAAATTTAACACCAGCGGAGTATACAGACTTACTTGCACCTGCAACCATACATACATAGGACAAACTGGACGAACAATAAACAGAAAAGAGAAGACTCTAACTTCGCAATACACCTTAACACACATGAACACGAGCCGAGGGAAATATATGAATGTACGACGATAATACATCCTAGTAAAAAAGGACGAAGACTGGACATTCTTGAAAACACGAATGTTTAACGGAGATATTATTAACGAACAGGCAAATACAACCTGCGACACAATTTTTACACCACTAAAATTATTAAAAGAATTTTACATACGGAAAACATCCCAATAATAAAAGACTGAAATATTAAAATTATATACCTTCAATAAACATGACAGATATCAGCCAATCTACCTGCACGATACCATTTAAATAGACACCACTCTAACGGACAAAGCTACTTGAACCCACCACTATCTATGCAACAAATACCTTACACTATCTAACCAGTACTAATGAAAACGCCGCTTGAAAATCATGTTCTCACATCGAAAGCGCTCGCCAAACGTAACAAATAAACAGCCAGGGACGACGGTCTTCACCGAAAGGTATGACAACAGTTTCTTATTTGCATTTTGGTTGTTAAAATTTTTGTTATTAAATAATTACAATAAAACTTAAACATGTTTTATTCCAGTTATATTTTAAAGAAATTTATATTTTTTGTATAGACAAGTTAAATTGTTATTAAATAATTTTATCTTTTAAGTAAAGTTGTTGCTCAACTCTTTTTTTAAGAAATACTTGATTCTAAATCAATAAACTTATTAAAGAAATTTTAACATTTAAGCGATAATGAAAGTGAAATTATAAAAAGTTGTTTTACAATTTTTTTTTAATGAGAACAAGAAATTTTGAAAATAATAATTTTATTAAATATTTGTGTTCTTGTTACTTGTTTTCTTTTTATAACCTCCAGCACAGACGGAAAAATGATGAAGCTTAGTTTGTTACTCCGTTTGTAATTTCTACAATATCTGTGTTCGACCCAATTAGTCCTTATACATAGCGAGGTCAATTGCCTGATAATTGTCTGTTCGTCTGTTCGCGTTTAAAGCAACTTTGCTTAGGCACAAGATAATTTTGAGACAATAAAATACGCCAATCGATCAACTATGGTTTCGAAAAATTTTGAAATTATTGAAAATCAGCAACATTGGTCCATTCCCTTCGAGGCAGCGAGAAAAACATCATACCTGCTTCCAGTTTTTTTATTATTTGAAACAAATCTATTTAAGTAAAGTCACTTCAAGCAAAAAAATAAACATATGGGGTGATAGATAATAAAAAAATAAGAAAAAAACTAAGTGGAAAAATTGGCGCTTTCCCATATTTTCCGAGTTATGGGTCTCTGAAATTTTTATTAAAAAATGCTATTGTGCACCATATTTTTTAAGATATCAATATGGGTATCGTTTTAAAGTGTTTGGAGAATCTTTTAGGAAATACTATAATATTATAAAAATACTTAACCCTTTAAGACCCGGTGACATTTTTATGTAAAATTATATAAAGTATCAAATTTTTTCTTTTTTTTGTATTCTCTGTCACCTTAATACTTGTTTTTTTATATTGAAGTTACTTCACTAAACTAAATTTACATATACGATAAAAAGTATATAAGATTTAGCATAGGATATATCATTCTTACTTGTTTTCTTAAAATTTTGATTTTACTCAATTTTGACATATAAAAAAATTGGGTTTTATACATCAAAAGCAATATATTTTGCTTTCTGCCAAGGAACTTGTTTACAGTGAAAATAATATAGTTGGTTGAAACTATATTATAGTCGCGATAAACAGACTATTCACAAAAAAAATTTTTAATTTTGAACAGCAACAAATATTTATCAGTTTTCCACTATAAAGCCTTTAATCATTATATGCTATTAAAAAATATAATATAATAAATTTGTTCTTGCATTAAAAACACAGAATATTTTATGTCTTCAGTAATCAGAGAATTATTGAAATCAAAACTAATAAGTTTATTTCGGGACATGAAAACTGCAAATTTTTTAACGATAAACCAGCAATACATGACACCATGATGATCGATATTGTTCGTGTTTTTCGTGACATACGGCCTATAATGCCCAAAAGAATGGCCCATAATTGCACGGCTAAAATGTGTCATGTGAAAAATACCTGGGGTAGTCATGTGCCATTAATCGTTTAAAGTTAATGCCTTGTATTGATCCTACGAAGAATAGTATTTTTTTGAATAAAATATAACTTATTATCAGGCTTAAAAACCATTCCATATATAATAAAGAGATCTTCATTGTAAATAATTTTATTTCATTCCAAGTCTTACAAGCCATTAAAATTTCTGATGCCAGTTGTATTTTCAACATATGAGACGGTCATCCTCTTGTTTTGCTTCCCTGGGCATTACAATCTACTGTTTTGTTATCAGGTGGTTTGCGTAGTCTATGATAAGTACGAAGATGTATATGTCAGTATATTTTCTGGAACGGGTATTTTGGAACTAACAAATAGTCAGACGAAATTTGTTATCGTCTTTTGGCATCCTAATAGTTTATAAAAATTTAGGTTGGGTTTAAATATTTTCAGTACCTTGATATGTGGAAGGTATCTGCTGGAATCTTTTGTTGATTTTATTACGCTGCCAAGGTAGCGAAAGTTGTCAACATATTATCAGTATACAAACACGTATAACGTAGCAAAAAAACATCTTATTTAAGGCATTTCAATAGACAAGGCATTCAGCGTTATTTTTTCATGTAGGTACGAACTTTGGTTCCAGCCAAAACTATTTTTTATTTTTCTAATTTCCTACCTCGTTTTAGTTGCTTGCTGCATAAAATTGTGTAAACAAGTGCTGCTCATATTTCTATACATGATATCAATTTAAGGTGATTTTAATGAAAATTCTTTCCCAACTGTAGAAACAAACATTTTAAAAATTTATCACATATTTGCAAAAGGGAGCTGAAATGTTAACGATTTGAAAGGAATTAAAAAAACTCACACATAATTATAAATGTTTTCAAAACTATATTCAATATTTAACCATTTTGTATTTAGTTGCCAAATTAGGAACCAACAGAAAATAAAAAAAATAAAAAACAAAACAAACATAATTTTTTAATCAACATTTTTTATATCAATTCTGTATCTGAACAATAAAAAAATAAACGTGCATCCATTTAAACTACTGGTCTGTAAGCAACTCTTTTTAGATGTTGTAAATAATATTAATTGTTACGATTCTGTCAACTACAAGTCTGATAAACATTGTTAGCAATTTTTTTGTCTTTTATGGCTTACAAGTTTTTCATTACGTTTTGTTGTATGTTTGAAAATGTTAGGGAATATTAAAAGAAAAAAAAGTAATCGTAATAAAAAAAAACATAAAAAAGATATTGTTGTAACTACTGCTGTTGCTGTATGTTGCAATAATAAAATTGCAATTGCAATAATAAAAAAAATTTATAAACAATAGCATGTGCTTAAATATGCCACACGATATGAACAAGAAAATAAAAAAGAGGAAAAAAAGATATACACAGAAAATATTTAACAAAAACATCTTTTGTAAGCGGCTTCCAAAAGTCCCTGGATATCAAGAGTCAACTATTTGAAGACAGACAGTAGCAAAGACAGACAAAAGTGCTTTAGTAAAACAACAACACAACGTCATTTTAACAAAGACAAATCAACCATAAAAAATTAGCAAGAAGATACTGGCAATAGAAATTCAATCAATTTTGGCTAAAATAGATTTTATTGAATGACAATTGCAACAAAACAAAATATTTGGAAAATTACATGCTTTAAAGGCAAATGATGGATAATAAAATGCTAAAAGGCAGATAGAAATGAATGAAAAAAATTTTGTTGTTAATATTTACGTTTATAAATTGAGATTTTTTTAAAGCTGTTAATAATAACTTAAATGAATAAAATTTTCAATGAAGAAAATATTTGATTACTTTATTTTTCTTCCCACACTAAATGTCAAGTAGCATTGAGGCTGCTATTTAACTGTCTTTTCTTTCATATCATTATGATATGCTGATGTGTTACCGAGAATTCGCGACACATATTGCACTACTCCTATCAAAGAAGATTTGAAGCTGAGCAGATGACTTTGAGGGACCCTATAATTTTCTCAGTAAGTGCTAGTGGATTAAAAGTTTTTAATTCACTAAAGCCCTTACTTGTATAATTGAAAGCTCTGGATGTATAGGTACGTCTTCTTCACATGACAAGAATTACATTAGTAAATGTTTAAAATTATTTTATGCTGCAGATAGTTTTAAGATTCTTGTTGTGAGACAGCTTAAATGTGACTCAACTGATCTTTTATTTATGATCACAGTCTAAAGGTAGCAGGATACCGGGATTTTAAAACTAGTTTAAATAAAAAAAATTTCACCCCTTTAAAGCACTGCTCGAAGGATTATATTGAAGGCTTATATGGGATACAAAATTAAGAAAAAAAAAATACCTTCGCGGCCAAAACTCTGACCCAAAAATTTTGCTAATTGAGAGTTATATGTCTTAAACACAATATCGCTAGAAACACGAATAATAAAATGGGGTGAAAAAAACAAAACTTCAAATTCGCAAAATAACTGAATTCTTATTTATTGTTAGCAATATAAATTTATGTTCGGTAAGAGTTTGAATTTAAAAAATTAATAACAAAATTAAATTTTAGTACAAAAAAAAAAAAAAAAATGGAAAAATTTTATTCGAAAAAAATTATTCGAAAAATCAATACATTGCACTCAAATGTGAAAATGATTTCCGGCGCATGGAAAACGCGGCCGTTATTGGTGTAGGATTTTCTCGCTACTTTATCGAGTATTGGCGGCCATATTTTACGTACAATACCAACACTATTGTCCACCAAAGTTTTGACTTTACCCAGCTCTACAGAAAATTTGGCAAATCTTACGACTTTGGAGGTTTATTGACAGCTTGAATTCTCGAAGTTAATTTATCTTCAAATTTTGATTTCACTAAAATGATGGTTACAGTCGTCGTAGGGCACATGGCACCATTTTGCTAAAACTGTATTCCAAACGAATAAATGTCATCCATATTATAAAATAAGAAATGATTGATAATGGTGCGATAATAATCTCCATGGATGGTAACACAAGATTCAGCCATATTTATTTAAAAAATAAAATCAAATGATGCTACAATCGTATAAATTGCATCAAACGGTGCATTTTTCTTGATTTAATCCTTTTAAGCCAAAAAATAATCTTTTCAGCGGAAGCAATTTTGCGCCCTTAAGTGTAAATTGTTTACTGATTTTCAAAGTAAGTATTGATACTTTGGTAGCCTTTTAAAGCGTCAATTTACTTATGATGACTTACCAGAGTTTACAGAACATAAATGATAAAGAGTCAAAACATGGGCGGAGTATATCTGCTCGTATGACAATTCACCATTGCGTAAATTCTATTATTACAATGAAATCGATGAATCGCAATAAAGATTCAAATAGAAACACATGCTTTTTAGCGTTCGTATAGAGCCTTATTTGTTTTTAGATGATTTTGCAGGTATTTTTTTCAATAAAAATAATCATCAAGGTCTACGAAGTACATTTGTATGTATAGAATAGCAGAAACACTATCATTAAAAAATACTTGCTTTAATACAGACCACATCATTCTAATTAAGGCCAAAGCAGCTTGTCATTTTATAAATTTTATCAGGTTGATGTACTGGTGACGTAGTAGTAGAAGGACTGAAGAGAAAACTAATTATGCTTGATAGCTAACCTTTATATAGGAGACTTTTTTAAAGAGTAAATCTCTTGCACCAAACTCTAAACGTTTAAAAAATCTTAAAATTATAAAATAATCTGCAACTCTTTAATTGAAACAGAAACTAATGAAAAATAAAATAAAATTGCTTTAAGGAGAGTTTATTCAATCTCTAAATTAAACCATTCATCAGCTCATTAAAATGAAACACAATATAATGAATGCACGTCTGGCTAATAAAACAACAAATAATAATAGCGAAACAAAAGACTTAAGCTACATGCATTAATTGATATAATTGGCTTCTTTTTCAAAAATAAAAAAGTCTATAAAAAATATTACATATTTCCTTTTTTTAACAGCTCCTTCTAGAAAACTAACTTTTATTTATTCTACAATCTTAAATTCATAGAAAACAGTATTTTGTTTAATCGAACAATTAGATTAAAATCTGTTTGTTAGATTATAGTTTTTGTCTGTGGTTTTTCTATAACAAAATTTATGCGCATATTAAAACAATATTTTTATATACAAATATATATCAGGGAACTGCCGGAAAACTTTAATATCCATGTGGTGATATATACGTGCTTTTAAAATTTTTATATAATGTATTGTAGCATTTTCATGTTTTTTTTTTTTTTTTTTTTTTTTTGCTATTCCTATAAATTTGGCCTACTTAGAAATACAGCAACCACCTATTTTAATAGACAAAGTGAATGGCTAGTGTCTTTTGATTTTACAAGATTTTATACATGAACAATTGTTTATTAATATAATTTTTTATTCAAGCTTTTCTTGTCCAGACAAGTGTTGTGATCTTTAATATCGTGCAAGTGTGTATTTTAAACAAGATTTAAAACAAAAAATCAACCATCTAAATATGATTTTGATATTTTGTGATATTAGGTGCATTAATACGTAGCTACAGGTTTGTAGACATAATATAAAAGATGCAATATAAATAAACAAAAATATTGTATAACAACAATTACAATTGCAATTAAGATTTTAAACGCAATTTTGGAGGCGATTTTGTTGTAAATTGTTCAAATTTTTAATTCACCTGTTATACAAAATTTCTTTTTTTTTTATTAGTAGATTGATTCAGTCTTCATTTAGTTTTTTTGTGTTTTATTTATTTATTTATTTTTGATTGTTTTAATTCATTTACCCTAAATCTCATGTAAAATTTCTTGCACCTTTTAAAGGTTTTATTTTAATTTCTTTTTCGACTGCAATTTTGTTAAGTTCTCAATTTACTCACTTATTTATTTGATTAGAAAAATGCTGTTTTTAATTAAATAAAAAAATTTGTTTTTATTTGTTTAATGAATAAATGATTGATACAACTAAATATTTTATTAGAATTCAATATGAAAACAAATGAAACCTTAAATAGATATTTTGCTTTTTTCATGCAAATTTTAAGTTTCTTTAAAAACTTATTTGTGGGAGAGTCTTTCAGATTGAAGTATATGCAGAGTGAAGGACTGGATGATACTTCAAATTTTCCTAGAATGAGTGAATGCAAAAAAAAATTCGTACATATAGGATCTAATAACAAAAAAAAGAAAAAGTAAGGCTGACTTAAAGCAAGAATATGAAACTGAGAGTACAAAGTTTATTTTAACAGTCTTACAAATATTAAAAATAGCTAAAGGCTAGAATTTTTTGTGTTTTTTATTTTTAAGAACTTTGTTTTTGTTTTTACTTCCATCGCTACTGATAGAAATTTTTACAATATTAATTTTAGATCCCATAAAGTATATAATTTCTTATCCCTTATTCCTGAAGGAGTCGATTTACCAATGTCCGTCTGTCAATCCATCTGTCGTCAATCGGGTTGAAATAACTTTTGCCACGTCAGCAAATTAGCTATAGAAAATTTCTGCCTTCCCTTTTTACAGATGTGGTTTCGCCACATCGATGCATCAATATTATCTCCAATATTAATAAACCGATGTTAATGTGTAATTGTTTTTTTTTTTTGCTATTTTTGATTTTTGTTTTGTTACATTGAAAAACCGAAATTTTTTTAAAGACCCTATAAATTACTACATAATTGACACATTTAAATTTCAGCATTACAATTGTACCAATATTTCACGAAAAATTTTTTTGGTAACAAAAAATCGAAAATTTCAATTAAACCCAAAAATTTTGCAAAACGTTAGAATTTCACTAATCAATTTACATTTTTTCAATATATTTAATTTTATATAAATTTCACCAAAAATTATATTTTTTCCAAAATATTTTACTTAAAATTAAAAAATTTTTAATTTCATTAAAAACCAAAAATGCACAAAAAATAACTAAAAACTATCAATACATTTAAAAGTTAAATGCACAACTCCTTTATTAAAGGACATAAAATTATAAAATTAATTATGTGGTACTAAAAAATCTCTAAGAGAATAAATACACTTAACCCAAGATGTAAGTAAACTTTTAGATTTTCTTAAAATTTTTTTCTAATTAAAAAAATATATAAAGAAACTTAATAATTATAAATGTTAGTGATCAGGAAAGGCCTGGAAAGAGGATATGTGATATATTTTTACTGTTGTCATACTATTCGGTAAAGACCGTCGTCACTGGCTGTTTATTTGTTACGTTTGGCGAGCGCTTTCGATGTGAAAACATCTTTTTCAAGTCGCGTTTTGTTTAGTACTGGTTAGATAGTGTAAGGTGTTTGTTGCATAGATAGTGGTGTGTTAAGTTAGTTTTGTCCGTTGGGATGGTGTCTATTTCAGTGACATTATGCAGGTAGATTGCCCAATATCTGTCATGTTAATTGAAGGTATATAATTTTAATATTTCAGTTTTTTATTATTGGGTAGGTAAGTGTGATCATCTGTGGCTGTGTTCCGTATGTAAAATTGTTTTAATAGTTTTAGTGGTGTAAAAATTGTCTCCGAGGTACTATTTACCTTTTTGTTAATAATATCTCCGTTAAACGTTCGTGTTTTGTATATTTCCATGTTTTCAAGAATGTCCATTCTTCGTCCTTTTTTACTAGGATGTATTAATGTCATACATTTATCTATTTCCCTTAGCTCGTGTTCATGTGTGCTAAGGTGTATTGCAAAGTTAGAGTCTTCTCTTTTCCGTTCATATCATCGTTTGTGTTCTGTAAACCTTGTTTTTAATGTTCGTCCAGTTTGTCCTATGTATGTATGGTTGCAGGTGCAAGTAAGTCTGTATACTCCGCTGGTGTTAAATTTATCGTCTATTTCTGTTGATGTCTTGAGATTGTTTCGTAGATTGTTGTTCGTCTTTAGTGCTGTCTGTAAACCTTCTTTCTGAAAAAGGTTAAATAATCTATATATTTCTGGTCCTGTGTACGTAAAAATCTGACGTCGCTTTTGTTTTTTTATTTATTTTTTTTTATAACAGTGGATAGAATGAATGAATATACTACATTTGAAAAAAGAAGCAGTATTGAACATCACAAAAAACATTAAAAAAATTAACTTTATTTTAATGTATAGAAAAAGTAAAAGAGATTAATAAATAAGTAGTCACTGCACACAAATATTTTTGTTCTTGAACAGAGGTTGCTACGCATATCTTAATTGCAGATAGCAGAATTTTTTTTAAATCTCTAATAGAATGAAATACTAAGGCTTTGTTTTCGATGAAAGCATAAAAGTTTACAGGCATTTGAATTTTATATTGAAAGGATTTAAGAAATCAAATTGGAAGCTAAATTAAATATTTATTTTATTCAATTTATTTAAATTACCATCCATTTAATAACAAAACTTGAATATTCCTACTGCAGGAATTTTTCTAAAATTACTTTATAACACACAACCTTTCCTAAATTCTTGACTATTTTATTGTAATTGGGAAAATTTTCTATGCAGTGCTTTTTTAAGATAATTAATTTTCATATAAATTTTTGTTTTTAATACATTTTGTTTGAGAGATTTTTTTTATTATTATTTTTTAATTTTAGTCCCAGCCAGGGGTTGAACCAGTGAGATTCATGAATCAATTAAAATTTTACTTTTTCGGCTTTGGTTCATTTTTAATTTAACTTTTATTAAGAATGGGTCTTCAAAGGCGAGCAAAATCCAACGGAAGTTGTTCGTGGAAGAAGCACTTCGAAGCAAATGGTCGCCTGTTTCTTCGGCAAAACTGGTCATGTGGCGACTGTTCCGCTTGAGCAACGTAAGACGGTCACTTCTGAGTGGTACACTACAATTTATTTGCCTGAAGTCATCGGAGAAATTCGAAAAACCAACAAGAGAAGACGAATCATTGTTCACCATGACAATGCGAGCTCTCACACATCGGCTCAAACCAGAGCGTTTTTGACCGGCCAAAACGTCGAATTAATGGGTCATCCGCCCTACAGCCCTGACTTGGCACCTAATGACTTCTTCTAGTTTCCGCACATCAAGAAAAAAATGCGTGGTCAACGATTTTCGTCGCCAGAAGAAGCTGTTGAAGTGTTCAAAAACCATGTTTTAGAGGTGTCTCAATCGGAGTGGAAAAAGTGCTTCGACAACTCGTTTGAGCGCATGCAAAAGTATATAACTCATGCTGGAGAATACTTTGAAAAACAATAAAACCATTTTTGATTATAAATATTCGCAGTTTCACTGCGAAGAAATATATAGAGCAGCCCTCGTAAAAGTTAAATTAAAAATTAACCAAAGCCGAAAAAGTAAAATTTTAATTGATTCATGAGATTTTTTTATAAAAAAAACAACTTGCATTTTCTAGGAATATGACTGTTGATATTTTAAAGAGATTTATTTTATTATGGGCATTTTGGCAAAAAATTATAGATGTCAAAAACAAGAAACATCCCCTGCAGGACAGAATTTCGATGCATTATAATTTATTTATAGCACCACAGCAAGTAGATTTTAAAAATTTTGTCAAACATTTTTGCAATAAAAACTTTGGATTTAAAAATCTAACTAAAAGAAAGTATTAAAAATAAAATATAATTGATTTAATGCTCATTTGCATTTTATTTTAACGTTTGTTAATTCAAAGCTTTATCATTTGTAAAACATTTTTGTTTTCTTTATAATTATGACAACAAACAAAAAAACTCTTTAATAATAAATAATTTGGAATTAAAAAAAAAAAAAAAAAAACAAAAAAACTTTTAAGAAGTTTGGTCTTTGTCATTTTCAAATCTAGTTTAGGCAAATTTTTTGGGATTTTGTTTTTGTTAAAAATAAACAAGATAATTATAAAATCAAAAGACTTAGAACACAAACCTTGTTGTGCATATTAAACTGTTAATTTTTTTATCTGGAATTCTTTATTAAAGATCAACTTACCTTTTTTCTTAGCTTGCAGTACTATTTAAAATTTTATATTTTTAATTTAATAAATGTACCTGGTTTATATTTTTTTTTTTTTTTTGAAATTTAACTTTAACCATAAATTTTAAACATTTTATTAACAATAAAGCAACGTTATAATTAAATTATTTTTCTTGTTAATATTTTACTTTTTTTTAATTTATATATTTATGGAGTTTTTGTTGCAGAAATTTATATGTGTTTACATGCAGCATGTCGTCACAATGTTAACCTACTTTATGGAGACACTCACTACTAAACAACAAATCAAAATACTAAATAATATTGTAAGATTTTTTGTAAAATTGATTTAAATTATTTTTTCTAATGGAAATTTTAAATTAAGGAAAAATCATGATATTTAAATGGTAACACCACTAACACACTTAACAAATGCTAAACTTAATAACACGAAAATTTTAGATTTCTTAGTTTTTGAAAAAGGAATGAACTACTAATACTTAAGTCAACATTTCATTGTGTGAGTTTTAATATATATGAATGTATGGGTTTCAAACAACAAATATCATTTTAAAAATTTAAGAATTTTAAGCTTAGTACACTAGTACTAGCACAACAGGTATTTAGATTACAATGTGTTAGTGGATTTTGTAAGTTGTTTGGGTAAGGAAAACTGTATAAATTTTAAGTGTTTTAGTGTTTGAGTTCATTAAATGTCTATGGATTTGTGTGCGTTAAAGAAAAGCTTTTTTTGACACTCTCACTTTCAATTTCAAACAGCTTAAGAAAAAAACAAAAAGCTTTTAACAATGAGTTGGCTGTTGTTAATTTGCTTTTACAAGTTTATGTGCAGACTCTCACTTTCAGTTTAAACCACCTTTAGTAGCTCTTTGCTTAAGCTATAACCACTCTTTGATATTGCATTTTAAAGCTTCTTTTTGTATTTAATTTTAAATTAACATTTATATTTTAATAAAAACAATATCAAATTAAAACATATAAAAAAGAAAAAAAAAAACCAACAAACAACAAATCTAGCTTTCGCTCTTTGCTTTTATTGAGTTTTAATTTAAAATAAAAATTGGTGGCAAAATTAAAAAACTTCAAACTCAAAAATAATTTTGTGTATTTCAAGCGTTTTAAATGTGCGCAGTATATAAGCCACTAACTGACCAAAGACAGCATCCAGTTAAAGGTTTGGAATCGTAGCGGGTTCTACAATCCTTTATTTGTAGTGTTACATTAAAAAATAATTTATTATTTATAATTAAAGGTGCAGTTGTATTTTAATATTAAAAATAAAAATATTTATAATTAATTCAACAACAATAAAAAAAAAACAATAACCATAAATCAAGTGTTCTTATTTCATTAAACAAAGTTAAACAATTATTTTAAATAAAATTAAAAAAGAACTTATAAAAAATATAAATTAAAATAAATTTTTTATTCTAATTATTTTTAGTGAGCTGCTGACTATTTTTTGCCAAAAGTGGGTGTATTTATTTAAAACAAATATCAACATGAAATTATTTGTAAGTATATATTATTTTATAAAATCTAGTATTCAATTTAAAAGTGCCAATAATTAATTAAAATATAAAATAAGTTTGAAATTCCGTGTATTGATTTCTAATCCTGTTTTATAAAATATTTAAGTTCTTGATGTGACATTTTAGACTTAGTGGAATAAATTTAAAATATTACTAAAACAAGTTTGAAAGATATTCAATTATTTAATTCTTCAATGATTTTTTTCAAAAACAAATATTCAAAAAGTTTTTAAACTTTCATAAGCAAAAAAAGTTTAGAAACCATAAATAATATTTTTTTTAATTGATCAATTAAACTAAGTTTTTGAAATTTATTTAAATTAGGGAGGCCTTTTTTATTTTTTATAAAATAATTGTTAATTAAAAATAACACCCATTTTTATTTTACCTTTTTAATTTTTTTACCTGTGAATTTTTTAATTTTAATACAATCTGTTTTAATTATTTTTTACATGTCATTATTGTAATTTTTAAATTAATTAAATTTTTTTTATTTATTTAATTTTTTTTAAGATTCTTAATTTTAAAATTTTTAGTAATAAAAATTTTCTCTAAAAAATTAATGTTTTTTTAGTGTCTAAAGAATAGCGCTTTTAACTAAAATTAAAAAAAAAAATTATATATTTTTTATTCTTAAAAAAATCTTGGAGCAAAAATTTTTTTAATAGTTAAAAAAAATTGTTTGCAACATTTGAAGAAGTGTTGAAAAGTCTCATTATCTGCAACCCGAAAATTAGTCAAGAAATCTCCAGATAAATAATTAAGAAAATTTCTTTCTGGTAGACTAAGCTTTATTGGCTGTTTACGGCAAAACTAAAAATTACTCGACTTTTTATCATAGCTGTCTTTGGTAGAAGCTTAGTCCTTGAATAGCACCATTAGGAGCAATTAGCAAATAAACATGTAATACCAGGAATAATCCCAGACAAACATAAATATTATTATAAAGGATTCAGTTTTAACGAAAAGAACCAAACCAAATCAGCCATCATCCTTTAATTTTTAAATAAAAAAGCCCTAAAAAGTCTTCAATCATTGCAACCTGCTGCCTTAATTTTTTCAGAACAAAAAAAATCCGTAAATGTTCCTAGAGTCGTATTCACAACATTTGATTCATCTAAAAATACACTGTGCAAAATTTCTTTTATAAAAGTTAATTAGATTACCATGGCCTTATAGAAATAAAGTCTCATTATAAATTTATGTTCACTCTTCGTTTTTGACACGCTCAACTAAATTTAAACCAACACAAATGAAATTTTTTCTAAACATCAATTTTAATATTTTTTTTAATTGATATCTTATTTTGAACTTAGAAACCCATTCTGATAAAAGCAAAAATTTCAAATTAGTAAATGAATGACTTCGTTTTTGTATAAAAATTGTAGTGCTTTTCAAGACTTTCATACTTTTAAAACCTCTACGCAATAATTTAAATGCCTATTAACCAAAATTTGTTTAATATTTTACAGTAGTTCTGAATAGCATGTGTTACTTATGCCCGATCTAGATTCCAATACCAAATTGAAAATATTTTTTTTAAAGCGAGTTTAACTGTTACAGCAATTATATTTTATATTTTTGGTTTCTTTAACGTATTTTCTAGCTTTCGACTAGAAATGTGTTACATAAGACGAATATAGTATATTAATTTAAAAAATGGCAACTTCAATTAATCAGAAATAAATGTCTGATTCTTCTCAACTAAGAGTAGTCGTCCTTAAGAACTTGATCTTTTTTAGAAAGCCATTTTGTTTTAAACTTTAAGTTACTGTTTCTGTTAATGATTTTTTAATAACCCCTGCACACAAAATTATCGTCTTTATCTTCATAAACGATATCTCACTTGTAACAACACCGCATTGATATTCGCCTTAAAACTAACGCGTAGATTAACAGAATTAACAGATTAACAGAATTAATCATACACTTTTGGTTCCAATGTTTGTTGTGAAACTAAGGTTTGCAAGTATATTTGTCCTTCTTCTAAAGCTGATTTTGCGAAATTTTGTATGGATTTATAGGGATCCCCTTCTGGAGCAACTTAATCACGCCAAAGTGACTTATTCATATCCTAAGTATTTCCTTCAACTCTTCCATCGTTTCAATGTTTAGCCTAGGCCAGATAATCCTAACAGTCAGGAATATCGGTCCTTAAGAATATTAAATTTACGCCAGTTCATATGAAAGACCGTCAGTTCACCTCCCGCAGACATACAAAAGAATGAAGAAAAGATATTGAATCTCATGTCGTAGAGTGAAGTTCCTTTTTCTGCCAGCTCATCGGCTGCTTAATTGCCGTTTCCGTAAGGCCTTATTTAAGTCAGGATGATGGTCCAAATATCCGGATTCTTGAATCATGTTCAGTGTTCAATTTATACCAATAAGAGACCGCTTTATCTTCTGTATATATTCGAATATCCGTATTCGATCTTCTTTTATATAACAACGAGCTTGTACCATTCCTTATGTATTATTTTCCCTTTGTTTTTAAATCTGTGTTTATACAGAGGTGTCCACGAGAGTAGGGAAAAAGGTATATAAAACTAGGAAAATATCTGTTGAATCTAGGAATTCTGCATGGCTTTACAATCCAATTAAAAGCGTTCCAATGGCTGTATTTATTGCCTTCCTTTTAGATCATAGATATCCTGGCTAACAGCTACCTAAAACAAAAAGAGATTTGTAGGTATTAAGCTTATGACTTTTGTAATTTGAACACCCATGATACGTAGCAAGATATCCACGAAAGAACGATTGTGTTAAGATCATAACACAAGGCGAAGGCCCCAGGTTTGACCTATAGCCCTTCTGTAAGTATAAACCTGCGTAATGGCCTTAAATACTCTGATTTATAGGTTCTATATCGGGATATAGTACTTTTTAGAAAATAGAACGAGATTTTTATCAACAGGCTTAATAACTAAATAGCATCTTATCGCACTATGTGTAATTTTTTGTCGTTGTGATATCCTATCCACACGAAATCCACAACAACTATTGCATCTTCGACCGCATGTTTGGCTTCCTTTATATTTAAAGCGAAGCAATATTTTTTTTTTCTTTTTTCTGATTAATTATCCCAAACATTTTGTTTAATTATATCTTTAACAAATATTATTTATGTCAATTGTGAAATTTTTCCGTGTTTCCCAATCACATTCTTCTTCAAAAGTAATTCAACCCTACCAATGTTAAATGACAGCTTTAGTTATTACAGCAACTTTATATTTTAATCAATTATCTAAACGTATTGCCTTTTTCACAGAGACTATAAATGTAATAAAATAATAGCAATTTGATATTAAGTAATCATTAAAGCGAAAGTAAATACAAAAAAGCATTGATATGTGACAAAAAAAATATGCCTTAAACAACAACAACCACAAAACATAACCAAGAAAAATAAGCACATGGCGATAATAATTTAAAACTACTTAAAACAAATAGTAGAAGCTACAAGCAATTATTTTATATGAGTGAAATTTTAATAAACCATAATGAGAAATCATGACAGGAATTTAAAAAAAAATGTGGATTCAAATAATAATATAAGAAAGCAGAAGAAAGAGCAAAAATAATTAGAAAAATATTTAAAAAATAAATCATATTATCATGTGTCATAAGGGAATACATTAGACCGCAAACATGACCCTCAAGTTGCTACTGAATATTACAAAATGCATTGATCAAACATAAAATATTTATGCAGATATGGATGTATGCAAGGTGTGCCATAGTTAATGTGAGACATAAATTTGGGGCAGCTTTATGAAAAATTATTTAGAAAGAAATCCACGGCAAATTTAAAAATTGTTCCTATAATATAATTCAAGGCAGTCACCCTTTATGCTAATGAATAATATTTAAAATATTTAAAAATAAACCCCAAGCTTTATTGCACAATAATCTAAAAATCTCAGATCTAAAATTTTCTAAATATAATTTATTTTCTTTTAAATAACCTAAAAAAACTGGGCACTCATTCGTCCAATTTTTTTTTTTTATTTTTAAGTCAATGTTTTGTAGAACGAAAGACTTAAGACACAAACCTAAATTATAAAATATTTGTTGAGTCCAACAACAAAATTAAATATTCAATTGGTCATTTCATATTATCAAATAACTACTCTTCACTTTAAAATAACACACATTAAATTTTAATATGCGTAAGACCAAACTCAGCTCAAGCGTAAATAAAAATAATTTTTTTATTATGATTAAGTTACACACTTCCGTCAACAGAAACTGCAATACAGGTAGGAAACACCCAAAAGAAGTAAAAATAAAATAAAAAGCCGGTTGGTATAAAAGAAAATTTCAATAAATAATTGGTAACGATCAAACATAATGAAAACGTTAAGCGACACAGTGAAATAAAAACAAGTTTGTTTTCTTAACCATTAAAAAATTTTAACTAGAAAATCAATTCAAATAAAAAATTTTACATTTATTCTTTGTTAGTTGTTTTTTAAAGTTATTAGAAGAGTCTAAGGGATCTCAAAATGCTGGAATTCTCAAATGAGTTGTATGATAATTTTGTTAAGCGAAAGTTTGGTATTTTTTTAAATATTTTTTATAATTCCATCTATTCCTGTGTGACATATTTGTTCCCTCACAATTTTATTTTAGACAAAAGGAATTATTTTGCGATTTCTTTTTTTTTTTTCCTTATTAAAATAAAATTATAAGATAATAAATTTTTATTATTACGGCATTTTGTCGTTATCTTTCAATTCTTCTTTTTAGTTATAATATTGTGCTTGGCAAGGTTATTGTAATTACGACTATTATCTTCAAATGCTGCTGGATAATGAATGACTGTATCTAAACGCACAGTGTTTGAAATGAAAATTCAAAATAAAGCAGAATTGGGTACAAAAAAATCAACTATCAGTTATTTTTTAAAAGAAGAGTTACCAAAAATCTGCATTAAAAACTCTAAGATTTATTGTGGAAAAGAATATTTAAAAAAACAACAACAACAATCTTGAACACCCTTCATCAGTGTTTAATTTAGTAACTCTAATAAAAAATATATTTGGGTGACAAAGGATTAAAAAATAAAAAATAGGAGTCAAACGCTTTTAGTAGGTTAAGCATTTAAAAAAAATTTAATATTTTCTGAAAGATCCCTACAAAAGCTTTAAAATTATACCAATATTTATATATTAAAAATATGGCTTACAATAGTATTTTTTTGTGAAAAATGTAGAGGCCCATAACGCCATAGCGCCAATTTTTTTCCTTGATGTTTTTTTTTTCCTTTTTCTTAATTCACTCATATCTTAATTGACTCATATTTTTTTTTTATTAAATTAACTTTTTTAAACTAGATTTTTTCTAAACATGGAAAAATTACAGGCAGGCAGATGGTTTGGCTGCTTTCTCGAAGGGAATAAATGGATCTTGCTGATTTTCAATAGCAAAATATTTAAAATTATATTTTATCAGTCGGCCTATTTAAATTTTCTCTAGCTCGTCTAGTGCTTTGGCAAAGTTGATTTCAACACAAACACGGACGGACATACGAACAGATGGACATCATTCAATCGACTTTGTTATGCATAAGAACTTAGAAAATATATACTTCATAAGGTCGAAAATAGATATTGTAAAAATTACAAAAGGAATGACAAGCTTAGATTTAACCTTTTTCCATCTACGGTGAAGGTTAAAATAAACTGAAAATTTGGCGTTTGATTTTTATACAAACAAAAAAAAATTTGTAACAAGTTAATAATAATTTTTTAACAAAATTTCAATAGGTTATTTTAGAGTACCCAATTATTCGATTACCAAATTTTTTTAATTTTTTTTAAGCACCTAAAAAACTAAAAAACAAAAAAATTTTATTCAGCCGATTATTCAGTTACTACATTAGGTATTTTACAGAAACCAAAAATGC
Source organism: Cistogaster globosa (assembly GCA_937654795.1). Classification (NCBI taxonomy): domain Eukaryota; kingdom Metazoa; phylum Arthropoda; class Insecta; order Diptera; family Tachinidae; genus Cistogaster; species Cistogaster globosa. The sequence continues at coordinate 9,450,074 of OW569404.1, forward strand.
TTATATTTTAAACGTATTGATATAACAATAACGGGTATTTTTAGGCTCTTTTTCCACAATAAAGTCCTTAAGTTTTTTTTAATTACCCGATTAGTCGAAAATATGTTTTGTTACGACTCGATTAATTAAAGACTGATTTTCTTGCTGTTTTTTTTTCAAATTATTCGATTATTCAGTTACCCGATTAATCGATTAATTATTTTTAATTTTATTTAAATGATCATGTACACTTTATTTGTGGAATAAATATTTATTTCAGAAATAAATATTTTTGTACGATAAAATATTTATAAGTTTCTCGATTATCGAGTAACCGTTTAAAGAAATAATATAAAATATTTGCTAAATTAAATGTAGCAAGTGTATTAGTTTAACTTTTTCACTTTAACTAATATTAGTTATTATTACATAGTAAGATTTTGATTAAATAAAATCGGTAAATATTAAAGATATGAAAATTATAGAAGCTATTTCAAATAGGGCTTGCAAATAGCCGATTATTCGAAAAAAAATTACATTAAATCATATTTTTAAGTTAGATAGCTTACCTTATAGAAATAAGTTTAAGCTTCCATAAACGAGTATTTTATTAGTGTACAGCTCTTTTTAGTTTAAACATTTATTCGATGATTCAGTTTTTTTTTTATTCGGTTTAAAACAAGTTTATTGTTATTCAAAAGTCTTAGTGGAATTATAAATTATTTCATTAAGCGATCTTGCAATTAATACTGTTTTACTTGCCGTTTTGTCACTTCTTAGACCTTTTCAAAAAATAAATAAATTTTTTTCCAGTTTCTAAATTTATCGAATATTATTTTACCATAACGCAATTTTAATAAATAATTCTAGCCGTTTTTCGTTAATTTATAGCTTAAAACTTAACAATATATTTTAAAATATTTATTCGTTAACAAGTTTAACGTTAAAGAGCATTAACAGATGGTAAGCTGTTGTCAATATTTTATATAAAAAAATAAAATAATTTTAATTATACGAATACATAGCTTTCCTGTTACAAAATTCTGCATTTAAGGACCGGTTACTCGGTTAATTATTACCTTAATTTTCCATAAGATCTTAAGAATTCAAACTTCTTTCTTTTCTAAATTTTTTTATTCATAATTATTTTTCTTTTCCTCTTTTCTTATAGATTTGTCTTACCACATTATTGGTGGCTTCTGTTTACGCCGAAACAGCTGCCAAAAAGTCCGTTGAAAAGGTACCTTTAGAAAAGAAACTTGATAAACGTGGACTACTCGATTTGGGCTACGGTTATGGTCATTCGGGTTTAGATATTGGTTATTTGGGACATGGTTCCATTGCTCACGGTCATGGCTATGGTATTGGTCATGGTGGTAACTCAATTGTAGCTCATTCAGCTCCAGCAGTTGCTTATTATGGTCATTCTGGTTTTGCAGGTCATGGTATAGGTCACAGCGGTGGTGGTGGTGGCGGTGGTGGTTATATCGTTGGTGGACATGGAGTTCCTCATGAGTTTTTAATTAGTAAAATGGCTGATGTACATAAGACTATAACCATTACTAAGGGTATACCTGTGCCACATGTTGTCGATCGTCCCTATCCCGTAGAACATATCAAACATGTACCAGTTCATGTCAAGGTACCTGTACCTCAACCCTATGAAGTGATTAAAAAGGTTGCTGTTCCTGTCAAGGAATACGTTAAAGTACCCGTACATGTACCACAACCTTACGAAGTGATCAAAAAAGTGGAAGTACCTGTTCATGTACCAGTTGATCGTCCTTACCCTGTTAAGGTACCCGTACCACAACCCTACGAAGTCATTAAACATGTCCAAGTACCTGTTAAAGTACCCGTACCTCAACCCTATGAAGTTGTTAAACATGTTCAGGTACCCGTTAAAGTACAAGTGCCAGTACCTCAACCCTACGAAGTTATTAAGCATGTTCAAGTACCCGTACATGTGCCCGTCGATCGTCCAGTACCAGTTGCTGTACCCAAACCTTATCCCGTGGCGGTAGAAAAACCCTATCCAGTGGTGGTTGAGAAAAAGGTAGCCGTTCAAGTACCAGTACGTGTTGATCGCCCTTATCCAGTGCCCGTAGATCGTCCCTATCCCGTTAAGGTACCCGTTCCAGTACCTCAACCCTACACAGTTGAGAAACATGTACCTTATGCCGTTGACCGTCCCGTACCCTACCCCGTAAAGGTAGCAGTAGACCGCCCTGTTCCCGTACCAGTTACCAAACACGTACCAGTTACTGTTGAAAAGCCTGTACCTGTGCCAGTAGGTGTTCCTGTTGTAGCCGGCCATTCTGTGGTAGAACATGGTGCCGCTGTTGCTGTTGCTCCAGCTGGTGTCTCTTATGGAGGTCAAGGTTTCTCTTCAGGTGGTCACGGTTTCTCTTCAGGTGGTCACGGTTTCTCTTCAGGTGGTCACGGTTTCTCCTCAGGCGGTCATGATTTTTCATCAAGTGGTTATGGTTTCTCGTCGAGTGGTCATGGTGCCACCGTTATATCCGATGGTCATGGTTACCACAAAAAGAAATAAGTTACAGTTATAAATTGCAGACTTAATTTCATCTAAAATCCCAAAAAAGTAAACAAAGTGTAAATGATTTCTTTTTTTGTTGTATAACAAACAAACAAAAAACACACATAACATAACAAAACAACTAGTTATAATTGTTCTAACCTTTCAACTCTAGCTCTATTTATCTATTTTTCTGTGTATAAATTTTTATGTTGAAAATTATATTTTCGAAAAAAAAACTTTGCCACTTTGAATGGTGATTATTTTCTGCTAAAATTCTATAAACTAGTTGCATCACTAAGCAAAAGAAAATTATTGAGGAACGAAAAACATAAGAAATAAAACACTGCCGCTTAGATTTTAAGAAGCCACCTTAATATTTATACGGAATTTCTAATGTTATTTCCTTTAACCAGAAACTAAGTTTTTATAATAACTTTTTTATTACAAAATTTATTAGTTTCAAGCACTAATTTTTTTAAATAACAAATTTAATAATACGAATTTCTTCCATAAAAGCTTACCAAAAATTGTGATAAATTTTTTAAAAATGGTCTTTTGTGGAAGATAAACTTTTAGGTGAAAATTTAATTTTTTAACAATTTGGGTAAAAATAGATTTTTTAAAACATTTAAACGTTAAAAAATTTTTTTCTATTTATTTTTTAATATTTTCTTTCTTTCTCTCTTTCTTGGCATTTTGTTGTAACTAGTTTTTTGGGTTTTAGCAGAAAATCCTTTAATTGTTTGTATATTTTTGTGTATAAATAAATTTTTTTCTTATGTTATTATAAAATATTTTTTATTATAAAAAAAATTGTAAATAAGTTTATTAAGAGAGACAATGTTTAAAAAAATGATGACAAAAAAAATAAATAAAATGTATAAAATAAAATATATTAAAAAAATGTTTAAAATTTTGTTTTGTTTTAAGGGTATAAATTACAAAAGACTTAAGGTACGGTCATATTAGTCAAATATTTGACCAAAAGACGTAACCACTAAATTATTGAAAAAAAAAACTTTGTTCTTCTCAAATACTTTTTAGGAAATATAAGATCGTACGTAATATAAACATTAACTATATTATACATCGTCATTCGTGACGACTCGTGTCCGAAAAGATTGAATAAACATTAGTAAAAATAGTTACGTTTTTTGGTCAAATATTTGACTAATCTGACCGCACCTTTAAGACACAATTTTTTTCAAATAAAGAAATTTAAAAATTAAAATTAAAAAAGTAAAAAGTATTTTTTTATTTTAAAATTTTAACATTTTTGAAATTCAAATTCTTGTCTTTAGAGAAAAATTTTTATTAAAAATATCCCCAAACAAAAAATTAATTTAAATCAAAAGAGAAAATTTTTTTAAATCTTTCAACCACACTGTTTGACCTTTATAGGTTAGGAAAGCAAGCGCTAAATTAAATAATCCATTTTTCCAATGAACACATCAGATATTAACATATTACTTCTTGACCATTAGTATGACTTTAAAAGGCTACAAAGAGGCGCTGAAGTACTGTAAACAAAAAGTGAGGAAATTTTCTCTAAATATTTTTAGGATTTCTGGAAGAGTAGGAAGGGATAGTTTACATCAGCTAAAAGTAATTTTTATTTTTTTTTTAATTTGTCTTCATCATAAATTCAAAAGTAAAGAGATATTAAATTTATTATGATCTAAGGCTTTTTAGGGACCTTAAATATTATGAAGAACATGTTTTGACTCTAGATAGTGGCTTAGAAAACTTTATCGATTGAAAGCTGTTAAAACGGCTAGACATATTACAGCTGAGAGGAAATAATCACATGGTATTTAACATTCTGTTGCATAGTAAGAGATATTGCAAATGATTAAATGAAGCTAGGAAAGTTTTTAATTACTCGGGATTAGAAAAGAGCATGATTCAGGTGCAATGATGCTAAACTTGCTATCCAGATGACAAAAGACAAAGGAAATTCTAACCACTTCTTTTACTTACCAAATCAGATACATGAATGTTTTACTTAATATGTTTAAAGCAAAATATATGTGCTGCCATGATTCGTTCTTGACAGAATAATCTTGTCCCATATGGGTCAAGGGCTTAAAATTACTTTTGGATCTTCTTGGCATTATGTGCAACATAGTAGTTTTTTATTTTTTATCCTTTTTATTTGCTTCTGTTCCATATATTTGTTTTTTTTTTTTTTTTTAGTTGGACTTACTTAATTGTTTCAAATGATATGGAAAAATTAGAGGCAGACTTGTTGTTTAATCCACTATCTCTAGTGACATGGACCAATATTGCTGACTTTCAATAGCAACTCTTTCGAAACTATGACTGATTGATTGCCGCATTTCAATTTTCTCTAGCTCATCTAGTGCCTTTGAAAAGTTGATTTCATCAATACCACGGACGTATAGACGTACAGACGGATATTGCGCAATCGTATTCCCTATGAATAAGGGCTCAGAATATATACACTTTATGGGGTCGGATTTGAATATGGGGTCGGATTTGAATATTGTAAAAATTACAAACAGAACGACAATCTTTTTCCACTTTTTGTGTTCAAGGGTATAAAAAGGTATTAACACCCTTAATAAAAAAAATTATATAATCCTGCAGATTAATGAATTTAAAATTGTTGCCGTTTTCCTTAATGGATGGCTTAAGAAATGATTTGCTTTTACTTTCCTGCAAGCCCCTAGACCTAAGAGTTCCGACACTAACGATGTTTGGCATTGAGATACTACAACAGGCCACAAATTGTTAGACCAAGTGTTAGATTTTTCACCAGATTATGTTTTGCTGATTTTAGTTTAGTTACACTTTTAGATAACTTAGGAACATTAAGGAGCACAACGTCTTATAATTCAATTTTTATTTAATTAATTTATTCCAAATTTAATATATTTCTTTCTTTAGCAGATAATTGCAATTACATTTCTTAGTGCCTCTTTAGAAAATCTTTCCCTTTATTAGCTTTGAACTTATTTTTTTTTTAGAAACCTTTTAAAAAGTTTTTTTATTTCTAATTAATATTAACACAAATATTAATAACAGGGACATTTTTATAATTTTTTTTTATTTCATATTTTTAATTAAATATAAATAAAATAGTTTTAGGATATGAACTACTAACACACTAACTAACCAACATGTTGGAAAATGTAAACCATTTAATAAAAATTTGTATGATAAAATCATTGTAAAAGAAATAATTAATTTTATTTTGGCATTAAAAGTTTTTCTTGATTTGTATTTTTCTTTTTATCTTCATTTAATTCACATGTTTACATGCATTTTATACTCCATATTAAGAAAGACAGATGTTTATTTAATTTTTGGTTGAGTGGGAAGTATAAATGAAATACATATTTAATTTATAATTAAATGTAGTTTAGTTGGTCATGAACATGTTTGATCGGGTTTCGTGGTAAAATAGACGGTTAACATTTGCAGTTTAAACATTAAATGATTGCAGGTGAGAGAATTTATGAAAGGTCTCTTGTAACAAATTGAAAATATATGGAAAATCATATAAAAAGGAGTTTTAAGAAACAGTTTTTGTTAGACAAATTTGTATTGATTTGTTGGTCACTTTTTCTTGCTAATGGAATTTTTTTAAGACGAGATTAAGTAATAAAATCTTAAAATCAGAATTGTACATTGCGGTCACTGTTTCTGAATGTAGTCATTGTAAATCGTAAATCAATTATTCCAAAACGAACTAAATAAATTTTCTAAAACATTTATTAATTTAAACATTCATCCACACTATAAATTTTGGGTAGTTTTTTGTTAAAAGAACAGATTAAAAGTTTAACTAACTATTGACTTCACTAACAATGACTTTACTTTTTTTTGAAGCAGAAAATTCTAATGGCAAAATTCTATTGAAGATAGAACAAGACATTATTTCTTTTATCAGCCGGAACGTTATCGAATGCGTCCAGCGAAACACCCGTAAATATATCGTGTAGCTGAGAGAAATACCAAACAAGCAGTGGTAAAGCATTTCAACCATTTTAAAGGGAGAGTATCGGCCTAAATGTCGGATTTTACAATGGTCATTAGAGCTTTGCAGCGAGCAAGTGGCAGCCGGCATTCTATATTATCCAATCAACAGTCCATCTGAAACGCAAACGTATTGACTTATGACCTATCGATTTTTGTGTTAAAAAGTCTTTTGACAAAAAAAAATTGACAATCACACCCTAAAAAAATAAAAGTTTAATTTTATTAGTGGGACTAAAATAAATATAAATTTAAATGATCAATAAAATCGTTATACCAACTTTAAATCAGCAGAGCTGCAGAACAGTTTCCAATATTTATTATCATTATTTTATTCGAGAACACATTAATGTCACTTTTAAGTTGGGTTAATTCTTTACAAATATTTTCAAATCTACTCATCTGTCCCCAAGAAATATCACGTAAACTTGTGACCTTAAATTAAATTAAAATTGTAGGTGACTCTGACATTCAACTTCTTTTTTAAAGTTCATTAAAGTATACATTTTTCCTTGTTGATTTTTTTCTCTCTAATTTTAGTTATTTAAATCGTAAATGTAATAAATTTTTGTCTATAAAATACCACAGCAGCATTATGAACTTGACCCCGTGTAAGAAAATAAAAAAAAGCCAAAATAAATACAAAACTAGTAACGCCTCAACGAAAATTTTAATTTATATTTAGGAAAATGAAAAGGAAATAAGAAAAAAAATGTAGACATAAAAATTTTCATACAAACAGTAATTGAATGATTTAATGACCTTCGCTTTTTTTATGTTGCAAGACTTTGTTTTAATATATTGAAGAGAAAAAAAATTCTAAGTTTGATTAGTCACTAGAAATTTTAGTTTTGAAGTGGAAGATTCTACATTCCACTACCACTTTTTCAAATAACTTTATAATAAATAACAAGCCACAAACCCAAGTACTTTACACAGCTACGAACTATCTCCGTATTGTTCTAAAACTTAAGAGAATAATATATAGAAGCCATTTGTCTAAAGAATGTTCTTCCGAACTGTCCCATCAAAAAATTTTAGATGCATCAAATTTATAACAAAATTTGGCAACTTTTTAAATAGCTGTAACAACAAAAGTCAATGTTTTCAATTAAAAAGTGTTGAATTGTGTCTTTGGTAGAAAAAACGCAGCGAAATAAATTGTTTGCACCACCACTAAAAAGTGTGGTGTACGTAAGCAAAATAGTAGAAAGATCTAAACATAACACTGGTTAATGAAGAAATAACAACAAAGCAGACAACAACAAAAAATATAAAATCAGCAGTTCGAATCTCGCCTGAGCCAGAGTGCATTATGGTCTGAATTATTACGTGTGTTAAAACTAATTGTTTGCTAAACAAGATATCGAGTAGTTCAAGTCTTACTGCGATAACACAGTGTTGTAGCATAAAGTTGTATAAGTTCATAATAGTGCATTTTTAGTAAACAACAAATCGTGGAAACAAATCCAGCCACAGCGTTCACCTGAACACTTCCTTTTCTTCTTAAGTATTAAAAATTTTTGTATTTCTTATCGTTTTGGATTTCATATACAACCATTTCAAGATTACCCAGTGTTTTTTGGAAAGTATTTGCCCATATTTTTGGATATTTTGAAGTTCCCTAGCCATATTCGCCATAATTTGTTTCTTGTTTATTACTTAACAGCCAACTGAAGGTGATAAGTGGAACCTACGAATTCTCTTATTAATCAGGCGGACATTTATTATTTCAGACAGCCGTTTTTTTTTTTTGAATTTTTGTGGTATATACGAAAAACAGTACACAGAAGCAGTACACAGAAAAAACTGTTTGCAATTTCTTAAGGTTTTTTATTTTGTTTTAAGATTTTAGTTTAATTATTTTTAATTATTAATTAAGTTTAATTAAATACAAAATTTTCTTATAAAATTTCTTATATAATTGTAGAAATATCAATGTTTTTTTTTTACTTTTGTAATTAATTTTCTTATCTTAATTTTCAAGCACTAGGTCAGTTTTTTAAAATAAAAATAATTTTTATTATTTTTTTTTTCAAAAATAATAAACAAAATTTTTATTTAAAAGAAAAACTGGCCTAGTGCTTGAAAATTTTAAAATTAAATATTTGTATGAATTATATACTAAATTAAACAAGAAAACAATTTTAAAAATTTAATTATATTTGCATATGAAAACAAATAAAACTTTTAAAGGTGCAAAATCTTTTTTCTGTGTAGAACAACTAAAATAAGTTATTTTTATAATTCAAATTTTTAAGCTAAATTTTTATAAAAATATACATTTTTTTACTTTACATGTACCAGTAGCCAATTTAATTTTGACCTTATGTACACCTTATCTTCTATTAAAAACAAAAGCTTTTTTATTGTTTGCAGAGTTGTGAGAAATATTTGTAAAATTTTGCATAAAATCATTAAGGCTTAAAAAATACACAAAATTTTTTGTTTGTCAAATAATTATGCTTAATATTTAAAATAACTTCCTGTTGTTAATACTCAATTAGAAATAAAAGGCATATGATTTCTTATAATTTAGATTAGAGTAAGCAAACTTCAAATTTTTTATTTAAATTAAAACTTTTTATAACCCCGCTACCAGAAATAATTTTGGCAGTCTTATTATTATTTTCAACATTTTTTTAAAATGAGTAAAAGCTAATGGGCTATGCCGAATCTTATATACCCTTCACCATCTATGTAAATCTAGCTTACTGAAGTAACTCCAATCAAAAAAGAAAATATTGGGGTGACAATATATACATAATTCTACATAAAACTGCCATCGGCTCTTAATGGGTTAAGTATTTTTACAAAATTTTAGTATTTCCTTAAAGAGCTCTTCAAAAGCTTTAAATTGATATTCATACTTATATTCCACTTTTTGTGGTGAATGGTATAATAATATGAAAAAATAAAATAAATAAAAAATTTGTTGCTAAACAGAGGATTAGCAAAAAGCAAGAGCAAACCTAAGGGACGATTTATAAGGAGAACAATGAAAAAAATTTAGGTTGTGTACAAAATTACCATTGATTGATTATGATTTATGATTATGATGCTAAACTTGCCATCCAGACCTACTCTCCACGAAATACTGAGTAGTCTTGAATTGGTTGTATATGAAATTCAAAAAGATAAGAAACACAAAAATTTTAAATACTTAAAAAGAAAAGGAAGTGTTCAGGTGAACGCTATGGCTGGATTTGTTGTTTACTAAATATGCACTCTTACAAACTTATACAACTTCGTGCTACAACACTACTCGATATCTTATTTAGCAAACATTTAGCTTTAACACACGCAATCATTCAGACCATAATGCACTCTTGCTCAGGTGAGATTCGAACTGTTGATTTTATATTTCTTGTTGTTCTCTACTTTGTTGTTATTTCCTCATTAACCAGGGTTACGTTAGGATCTTTCTACTATTTTGTTTACATACACCACACTTTTTAGTGGTGGTGAAAACAATTTAATTCGCTGCGTTTTTTTTATCAGTTCAATACTTTTTAGTTGAACAAATTGACTTTGTTGTTACAGCTATTTAAAGGGATGTCAATTTTTTTTATAAATCTAATGCATCTACAATTTGTAGATCGGACAGTCCGGAAGAACTTTCTTTGAACAAATGGCTAAAACAAATGATTGTCTAAGGTTTAAGAATATAACAGAGATAGCTCGCAGCTGGGTGAGGTGCCTTGATTTGTGGCTTTACAGTACTTCAGCACACATATTCTGCACAACTATAGTCTAGGGTCAGGTGTTTTTGAGGCTATTGTTTTTATTAGATTCAGTTTTCGACCGAACTCTTAAATTATTTTTCCACTTTCAGACTGCACGTAATTAATTTAACATTTACTTGGTTTCTATTATTAAGTCAAATTACTTTTTTAACCAGCTGAAAAAATTTTGCACCAAATTTGATGTTTCATATTTTTTAGTTTTTTTGTTGTATTTTAATTAAATTAATTTTTGGAGTTTGTTAAATGTAATTTATTTTTATTTTATTTGATTTTTTAAAATTAGCCTAAGTAATTTCAAAATTATTTCCTCTCCATCCTTACACGTTTTTTTTTCTGTGTGTGTTATGCAGGAGATGCCTTAAAAAATTTTTTTCTTCTCAAAAAAAAAAAAAATAAATAAATTTAAAAAAAATAAAATTTAATGCAGTCCTTTTCAAGAATTAACATTCAAAATTATGTCATATTCTTGTAAAAATAAATAAATTAACCTTGATTTTTTACTGAAACATGATCTTCCCATAAGCCATCATAAAACTACTTTAACAACTTTCTTATTCCCTGCCAAACATTTGTTTAAGACCATTAAAAATTAAAAAAAAATATGTGTTTAATCATTACGACCTTGCAATGTCATGTCTTATGACACAAACAATATTCACTGAGCTTTAACTTGATGATATTGTCTGTTTAGTTGTTAAGTTTTATACGATTTGTCGTAATTTCAGGCTTTTGAAATGAAGTTTAAATTAAAATTGTGTTAATTTCTTTATAAATTTGCTTTAATATCATTCAAAAACAACTATTTACATGATTTACATTTTTTTCTTTGTTTGATAATAATATGATGAATGAGGGCAAACTGCAGGTAGATTTACTTAAATACATTAAGAAAAAGTGTGTCAATTTTGCCGTGATATTAAAGGACGTAACCTTAAAACTTATTTGAGTTTTTTTTTTAATAAGCAATTTAAAGTTAAGTTACCTTTACATGAACTAAGAAGGTATTAACAAAATTTGAAAGGTCGATCAAGCTTAAATTATATTTCTTTAATATGTGTCGTATTTACATTTAATAACAAGTCATATTTATTATTATTTTTTTAATTAAAACTTATTCCATTTATTTATTCTTTGTAGCAACACAAGATTAAAAAAAAGACTTTTGTAATAATTATTTGTGGTATTTCCCTAAGAACAAGTTAATCGTACTAAAAAAATATCTGCTGGGAACAAAACAAAAGACTTAACACACAAACTTGTTTTTCATTTAACGTTTGTAAGAATTTGCTTGATTTTATTATCATTCACAACCACAATTTGTTTACAAAATATAAAAGTAGATTACAGTTAAACAATAGAAAAGTTATTTAAAGATTTTTTTTGTTTGTTTTAAACCTAAAATTTATCCGCGTGTGCAAGCAAAGAAATCAAGTTGTAAAAGGAACAAGAAGTAGAGACTTAAAGTTAAATCTTTTACATAAAACGAAATATGTTTTATATATTTTTTTTTGTTGTTGCTTTTCTAAGTTTATTGTTTAAGCATAATTTATAAATATAATTACTTCGTAGTTGTAATTGCATGTTTTTACTAATTTGTTTTATATTTTTATTCTTTTTTTGTAAGTAATTACTCCTTGGTAATATTGATTTAATGATTTTCTAACCAATTTATGAAAATTACAAGTGAGCTTAGAGTTAAGTGTTAAGGTAAGTAGCCAAGTCATATCCGTTACAGATGTAATTAAAATATAAACAAGAATTTTTTACAAATATTAATTGTTACACGTCAGCCGGTATGTTTGTTTTAATGAAAACAAGTAAGAGTACTATTTTGGGCTGAGCCGAATCTTATATACCCTTCACCATGTATGTTGATGTAGTTTAGTGAAGCAGCTCCCATTAAAAAAAATATATTGTGGTGGCAGAAAATTAAAAAATTAGAAAAAAGGACAATATATAATTTTACATAAAAATGTCATCGGCTCTTAATGGGTTAAACATATTTAAAAAATGTAGTATTGTCTAAAAGATTTCTTTAAAAGCTTTTAAATGATACCCATATGGACCATAATGACGATCAAACTTTTTTATGAAAATTTCAGAGGTCCATAACTCAGAAAATACGGGCGAACGCCAATTTTTTCACTTAATGTTTTTTTCTTATTTTTAATTCTCTACTTCTCCATATATATGTTTTTATACCCTTCACCACAAAAAGTGGCAAACGGGTACAATTAAGTTTGTCATTCCGTTTGTAATTTTTACAAAATCCGTTTTTGACTCCATATTTTATAAAAATTCTAAGTCCATATGTATAGCGAAGTCTATTGAGCGATGTCCGTCTGTCCGTCCGTGTTAGTGTTGAAATCAAGTTTGCCGAGGCACTGGATTAGCAAAGAGAAAATTTAAATACCCCAATCGATCAGACATAGTGTCGAAAGAGGTGTTATTTAAAATCAGCATGAACGGTCTATGTCCTTCGAAGCATGCGGGCAAAACACCACGCCTACCTCTAATTTTTTTACATCATTTGGAACAATGAAGTGTATTATAAAAAATAAGCGTTCAGAAAAATAAAAATAAAACGCTATATTGACATACGTATTTTATTTGATATTGTCACGCTTATTATTTTTTATTAACTTAAAAATAAAATTTAGAAAAATGTGTTTTTAAACATTTGTTGTAAAGTTCTGTAAACAGTGTTAAGAACTTTCCATCCACAAAAACAAAATATACTGACGACTGTTCTAGTAGTATTATGCCGATAAAATCGGGTGACTTCATATTGGCATCTCTAGTTTCTCTACGAAGTTACATATTTTTATGAAATTAAAATTGTTCTTAATTTTAAAAAAGGTTCCAAGGGACCTCCTCACAAAATTTTATTTAAATGTATCCAGCAGTTTTTACGTAATGCGAACACAGACAGACAGATGGACAGACAGACACACAAAACTTCTTAAAATACTTTTCAAAAAATATTTCATTTACAGAAATGAGATGTTTGAAAATTTTCAAATGTCATAACCAAAGTATTTGAAAAATAATCATGTTATTTTTTAAAAGTGTTAATGATTTTAAACATCCCGTTTTCCGGCAATTTAGACATAATTTTTCCGAGAAGTTGTGGATAGCTTTTTCCAAACCCTTTTGATATCGCAAAATAATTAATAATAAACTTTACCTTTTGATATAGATGACATGAAATTTGAGGTGGATGGTGCCTTTTGTCACGCATCCAACTGAAGAAATCAAAAGAGCCAAGATTAAACATAACTACATGACACAGAGCTGTAAAAAGGATTGAACCACGAGATAGCATTACTTAACACTATAAGATTATTTGAAGCCATTATTGGTGCCAAAAGAGACACAAATATCCAGGCACGTAATGACCAAATCAGTCGAAAGCCAAACAAGGTGCAACCTTAAATTATTTTTTCTTTTATTTCAACTCATGTCAAGCTTAAAGCATATTATAATTATTATTATAATTAATTTTAAAAATACAAATAAAGTTTTTGACTAAAGAGCATATATTTTCGTTACACCATTGTTAGGTTTATACTAAATATCACTAATAAAAAATCTTTTTATGCTTTTCATTTTCAAAAAGTAGCTCAAAAGCCAAGAAAATTTTATCTCGAAAATAATTAAAACTCAGAAAAGTATGTTGAAATCGTTTATCTGAATTGTTTAAGAATATTTCCGATGTTACGGTTTTGAGCCTAAAAAATTAATTTAAAAAAATTAATTTGATTTATAAAAAACTAAACATCCTGCGGCTTAAGTAAAGAAAATTTGTGAGCATTTATAAAAAAGCAATCTTTGTTATTAAAAAAATTTAAATTTATAAAATGACTACTTTTCGATTTATTATTTAACACACAATTTTATTTAAGATCTTCATACCGGCGAAAAAAATCTCTTACTTAGCTTTTGTTAAAGTCAATGGTAAAAATTATTCATGAAGAACTGCAACAGTGATAGCAGTTATTTAAAAATCAAAATAAATTTTAAGTTAAATTTTAATGATTTTAGAAATTTTCTAAAAATATAAAAATAGCATTTATAATGTATTTCTATATCCAATAGCGTATTTAAAATTCTACTTTATACTTCAAATAATTAAATTTATAAATTAAACAAATTATATTGCATTACATTACATATTAAAAAAATTAATGAACAAACTAAACTAAAGCAAAGCTATTCTTAGCGTAGTCAGTTAACAGGTTGCTTATTGCTACTAAACAACCTTGAGAACATATTATTATTATTTTTTTTATATAGAAATTCTATAAATTTTTCTTTAAATAACAATAGCATTGACTAAATTACTTTAAAGTGCGGTGTTATAAATTATTATACGAGTACTTAAATAAATAAAAAGTTATAATTTTAACAAAGCATGTTAACAAAGAATATTATTCTATTTTGCTTAAGATTAATATAGAAAAAAAAGAAAGGAACGATAAAAACTAAAACTGACACTTTAAAACCGGAACAACATAAAATCCTATAACTAGAATATTTAATAAAATTAACACAGAAAAAAATTTTAATCTTTATAAACAATTATAACAGTAAACAAAAATTATTCCGAAACACAGAAATTAAAAAAAAATGTTTAAAAACAAATTAAATAAAAAATATCAAATGACCTTGACCAAGGTAAATAACACTAAGAAAGCCAGACTTGTGATTTTTTAAAAAGATGTTTATTTTTCATTAATTTCTTTTTTTTTATATTCAAATAATGCTATCTTGTTTGATTTGCATAGAAAAAATTTATTTATTTTTTGGGTATTTCACTAATAAGTTGACTTTAACAGTCAATTATTAATAATTATTTCTTTAAATCCAGAATTTGAATAAATCCTATATTTTTCAACAACAAAAGACTTAAGACAGAAACTTGATGTGTTAAGGAAATATTTTCTATAAAATTTCTTTAAAATGGCATCAGTGGATTTTTTAAAATAAGATTGTAAATCATTTTGTCAATTGTCAATAATAGCGACATGATTTATTACAATTTTTAAAATTTACAGGGAAATAGAGAAAGAAGTCACAGACAAAAAGTCACAAATCAATTCGGTTTGCATTTATTTAAAAAAAATAAAATAACGTTTGAAGTTTATATTTTTAATTTTAAAAAATTTTTATATTATTGTAAACAGTAACGGAAATTTACCGATGCAAACTAAAACCATTTAAAACCCTTTTTACACTTTAATACTGAGAATTAAGATTTGTCACATTCCCAAATATATTAGGAAAAAGAGTGATGCTTTAAAAGCAAATACAATGTTTATGTCAAATAATACGGAAAGGAATTGGACAGCCCATAATACAAATTCATTTTTAGAAATTTTTTTAACATTCTGATTCTTTTATATTATCAGGGTTGTTGTGCTGCTTACAACCCAGCCAACTATTAAATAAGCATTCCAAAAAAAGACTTTTAAAAGAACCCGCCTAGGGAGCCTTTTCTGAGCAGACCTTAAAATAGTTCAGACTATGACTTCTATAAAACACTCAAATATGTGTATCTTCGGAGCTATTAATATAAGATCTCTTTTAGATACAAATTTTCTAAAATAAATTAAGAACCAGTTTAGTAGAAAAAAGCCCTCATTTCTGAAGGTTTAGCGTGGCAAATGATTGGTCTTTTGTACTCTTTATAAGCACAAAAGCTCAAAAAAAAATAGTTCGCTAAGAATTTTCATTCTTCTTGAAATTTGATAGTGTAGAAACAATATGTAATATAACGTTGTATTTTTTGTCAATCACAGCAATTCTTATTAGATTTCTTTCTAACAAAATTTAATGCAAATCTTAAGACTTGTATAATAGTGTGAATGGGCCTTAAACGATACAGCCTTTCAAATATTATTGATTTTTACTTACATGAATGATGCGTTCTTAGATTCAGTCCACGACTTAAATTTTTGGGCAAGAAGTAAAAAAAAGCAATAAATATTCCAGCACTTGTTAAGTAAGGAAATCTATGTATTGATGACTGGCCTCTCATTTAAACTCGGCGATTTCAAATAAGACTGGTGTGTACCCCCAATATATGAGCCGTTTATTTAGAAAATGGCATGTCATTTTGCTTTTAAGCTGGTGCACATATTTAAAGAATCGTATTTTAAAGGTCTTAAAAGTAAAAAAGATGCTTGCACTCATTATCTCAGCGTGCTTAAGTTTTCCCCAATAAAAACTTCGGTCTACAGCAGCTATTTATATTTTATTAATTTTTTTTAGGTGACTTGATACAATATATAGATTTTTTTACAACGAAAAAATATATTTTAAATCTTTTTAGGTAAATAAATAATAAGTTATTACCAAGGTTTTTAATGCCTATTCTAAGGAAAACTATTGTGGACCAAAAAAAAAAGATTTCTATGCTGGAATATAACAGACTTATTAGCAGCCACTCCTCCTCTCTTTTAAAACAAAATCACTCTAAATTCAAAAAAAATTTTTAAACTGTTGTTGTTATACCTTCCTATGAAAAACGTCATCAATGACTGTTTGTTGGACGAGCGCCTTTGATGTGAATACATCTTTATGATCAAATCATTTAATATTATTTTTCATTCATTAATTCTAAAAAATAGCCAGTGACGACTATCTTTACCAGAGAGTATGACTATTGCCTTTCATTTTGGATAAAAAAATCCGTTCAATTATTTGAAAATTTAATTTGATGCAATTGGAAAACATTCCCTTTTTGCATACTCAGCTTTTGAACTACTTAGCCCATCACTTTGTAAAATTCATACCAAGGAAGTTGGGAAATCTTCCAACCATTTCAATAAAAGGTCGATTCATTTCTTAAAATAATTTTCGTTTATCTAGTGGAATGTATCAGGGAGAATATTCTAGATCATGTTGCAACTTAAACACCACTTTATGGGAATTTTCATGGAAAATTTTGTTTCTTTTGGTGTTTTTTTTTTGCGAAACTTTTAAATAGCTGTGGATAATTTTTGATGCTGATCGCACCCATATTAAGTGTGAGGAAAGGAAGTGCCATTTAATGTATAACAGCATGATCTTGAAAATCTGCACCTGTTTTATAGATGAATTCATACAAGTGGTTACATAAAAACACCAACTTGAGTAAATCGTATTTTAATTAATCCGGGTGGGTGTCAAAACTACAATTATTGTGGCTCTTCTTAAATTAGACATAGAATCTTTAATTCAATAAAGAAAATGGCAACCTCCACATTCTGGTTTTTTTTAATTTAGTTCGCGCCTCGTTTTTCTAACTAAAGTAAGAAATTTCTAAAATGAAAATGTTATAGTCATTTTGTTTTGCACAATTTTTATTTACATATATTGTAAGATTTATGATTTAAGATCAACAACACCTTACTAATATGATGGCAATTTAATTTTCCATTGCATGGATATTAACCTTTTTTTTTTTTTTGGTAGAACTGAAGTTTCGCCATCTTTCACCCTTTTGATTAAAAATTTAAATTTTTTTTAACAGCTAAGAAATTTAGTTTAACATAATTTATAATTACCCTTAATGGCACAAATTATCTACAATTTTTACAAAGATTTTTCTAAGTTTTTTGATTTCACTATTTTTGTTTAATTATCATACGCAATTTGGCTTCTAGTTTCCATGGCTGCATACTTTCAAAAATTGTTACATAACTCAGTTTACCTTAGATTATCAATCACTGCCTGAAAATTCATAATAATATATTTTAAATTATGATTTAAAATTGATTTTAGTTTAAGTTCATTTTTATTTAAATTTCTAACAATTTTAAAGCAAAACAAAATTTTTTGGGGAAAAAAATTTTTTTCTTAAACATAAAAAAAAAAATATTAACTGAAGCCAATATCAATTTTAATTCGTTTTTTTATTAAAATATTTTAAAATTTAGTGTTTACTTTTTGAACTAAAAATAAATTTCTTAAGCGTTTTAAAAGGGAACATCATTTTAACACGGAATAATCAAGACTTAACACAACCGATTATATTATCGATACCAGTATCACAAAATTGTATAAACTATTAAAATTTAACACAATAAAACATTTTGAAAATAAATTAAAATTTAATAGCATTAAAGAAAAAATTATTATTCTTAAGAAAGTAAATTTTCTTAAATAAACATGTCATTCTAAGCAATTGTCTGTAAAAAAATATTTTTTTTTAATTTATAAAGGTTATAATATTTAAGCTGGTTATTATAACCAAACAATAGTTAAGTTAAGCTTTTGTTTAGACTTTAATCTGTCCGGATTATAAATTTTTTGATTTGTCGCTCAGTTAAATTTGAAGTATACAGGAAATCGAGTTAATTTGATGAGGGTCTTAAGCCCACAAAAACTTAATCACTAACAAAATTATGGCATGCTAAAATTTATTTTTACATTAAAACATTCTCTAAAATTAATATTATCCTAATTTTTTAATTCTAAAAATTCACTTTAAAAAAATATGTGTTAATAATCTCTACATTTTGGTGGCAATAAAAATGAAAGAATACTTATTTAAAACTGTTAAAAAAAAAACCCACAGAAAATAGGGCAAATATCAAGTGTTATGGCTCTGTTGTCCTTGAATGCAAAAACAAGTTTCTCTCTTAAGTCTTTTGACTAGTACAAATATCAACAGAAATATATTTTTTTCTTAGCAAAATTTAATTATACAACAAGTATTGCTTTAAGAACTTTCTTTAATAATAATGATAATAACTGACATTTAATTTTTTTCAGTTTAAAGAAATAACTAGTTTTTTTCTTAATTTGAACTAAGAAATATTTTATTCATAAAAAAATCAATAATTGTTATTACTTCTTTTGCATATGGAATAACAAATTAATTCAAAATAAAGTCTAAGCAAATTAAAAAATAGCCAGAGACGGCATAACGTGCTAAAGTAATTAAAATTTGTTTTAAAATTCTGTTTTTTATTTAGTTTGTTTTTTCAATTTCAAATTTTTTTAAGTTCTGGACATTGGTATGACTTTTGTTTTGTAGTAATCTATATTTAAGTAGGTCTCTGCACTAAACTAAACTTAATAATGAAACTTTAATGATAAAAATATTTAAATCAAACTAATTTTTATTTAAATCTTTACAAGATTGCTTAAAATTTTTTTATTTTACTCAAACTAATAGAAAGTTTTTTTGCCATAAATATTATATGGTAAAATCTGTAATTCTGACAAAAATTGAAATCAAAAAACTATGAAAATTTCGTTAAATTAACAAAATCTTTATTGAAAGAGTAGTAACATAAAAAAATATCCACTTATTTGACTAAATTTAAGTAAATTTTTTTATTTTTTATTAACGGCATATTAAGTCAACATTTGAAAAATTAATTTTTTCAAACTTAATAACTGTATTAAGATTTAAAAAACTGTAAAATTGAAGAAATTTCAAAAAGTAAAATTTTTTGCTAATTAAAAATAATTTTTGGAGACGTAAGGAATAATTTTAAATCTTATTTAAATTGACAATTTTAAGGTTCTATAATTAAAATATTTAATTGGCTAATAATTTAAATAAATATGCTGTTGGCTATTGTATGGTTTTCTAAAAACAAAAAAGAAACAAAAAAATTAAAATAAAAATAATAATTTTCAAATGAATGACAAATATTCCTTGAACAAAAACCACTTTATTATGACCTCAAGTGAAATGCAAAGATAATAATGTTGGGTTTTTCTGATTTTGTTAAGGACTTATATCGAATGTAGATATGTTTTATTTGAAAAAATTTATAATTATAATTCTTGCAAAGAACCGACTTCAAAGCAGACCAACCTAAAATCATATCTCTTTAGGATGGTAATTATAAAGGGTCATCCAAATGTGACGCCTAGATGTCAGCACTATGTAATTTTTACACGTGACATCTTTTCAAATGACATAAGCCATTTTGTTTTATTAGAAGGTAGTACAGTTTTAACCATGGACAGGTACATATTGCAACAACGCGTTTACATCATTCAAAGTTATTATCAAAATGGGCGTTCTTTGAAAAATACCCATCTCAAAATTCGTGATTTTTTTGGTGTAAATAATCGGCCAAAACAATCATCAATTCAAAGATTAGTGAAAAAATTCGAAGAAACTGGTTGTGTTACTGATAAACCAAAAAGTGGAAGACCAAAAACTGTACGCATCAATGAAAATAATGCTGCTGTTGGTGAAAGTGTTGAAAATGAACCGACAACATCAATTTCGCGTCGTTCGCAAGAATTGGGCATATCTTATGGCTCCTTATGGAGGATTTTGCATAAAGATTTGCATTTAGATGTTTATAAAATTCAATTTACCCAGGAATTGAAAGAAAGAGACCATTTACAACGTCGTAATTTCGCTAGTTGGATTATTGAACAACGAACAACAGATCCATTGTTTTCAAGCAAAATTTTGTTTAGTGACGAAGCTCATTTCAGAATGGATGGATTCGTCAATAAGCAAAATTGTCGTATCAGGGGTTTTGAAAATCCTCGTGTTATTCATGAAAAATCTCTACACCCACAAAAAGTTACTGTTTGGTGTGCATTTTGAGCAAATGGAATCATTGGGTCATTTTTCTTCGAAGATGATGCTGGAAATGCTGTTACTTTGAATGCTGAGCGATACCAATCAATGTTGAGAGACTTTTTATGGACACAGTTGAATCATATTGATGTGTCTGACGTCTATTTCCAGCAAGACGGTGCTACATGTACCACAACTCGAGAAAACATTACGCTTTTGCGATCAAAATTTCCTCAACGTGTAATTTCACATCATTAGATTTTTTTGAAAAGTCGAGTGTATGCTAACAAGTCACAAACAATTAATGATCAAAAGAACAACATTAAAGTTGCAATTTTTGAAATAACACCAGCAACATGTCGGAAAGTCATTGAAAGTCGTGGTGGACATTTGAATGATATTCTATTCCACTTATAATTGTAATGGATCATACTTTTAATAAAAAAAAACAGCTTGAAAAAATTGCAAATAGTTTGTGTTTTATTTCAAAGAAACATGTAGGCGCGTTTTTTGGATGACCCTTTACATTAATTATACTATATTCGAGAAAGATTGCGTCAGGATTTTTATTATGTCTTAGAACACCATATGAATTCAGATTAAGCAAGAAAATTCAGAAGTTATTTATTCACCCTTACTTTTTACACTTCTTTCTTATTGCTGACACAGCAAAACAAGATTTGCTTAAATTCTAAGCAGTAGTTAATAACTGTTCAAAAGATTGGCCATATACATCAAATTACAACCATTTGGGATCCCTTTAATTTCTAATTTTAAATATTTATATTTGTTATCATACTTGATATAGTAATGAACATTTTGTCTAATTTTCAAGAGTTTTTCTGTAACGGTTTCAAAGATAGGGCTATATAGGTCCAATTACATTAGTTATAGGGACAGCCTTTAATTTCTAATTTCAAGTTTCCTACTTGTTATAGCAGACTTAGTAATAAAGGTTCTTTGCAAATTTTAATCAACTATTTGCAAATGTTCAGCTGTTTGGTCATTTACATTTAATAACATCACATAACATAATTGTAACACTCTTTAATATGTAATTTTAAATATTTATACTTCTCAATATACCAGACAATGTAGTGGACATTCTGTTGAATTTTCAAGTGTTTCTACATAACGGTTCAAACGATAGAGCCATATAGATTAATTTACTTCCAATATAGGAAGGCTCTTTAATTTCTAAATTCAAATCTTATACTTGTTATTATAGCGGACTTAACAATAAAGGTTCTTTGTAAATGTCAACTATACGGCTATAACAGTTAAAAAGTTTGGCCGCATATTTTAAATTTCATTAATTTTTGGCACACCCTTTAATTTATAATTTTGAATGTTTATACTTGTTATTATAACAGTTATGGCAATCGACATCCTGCCCAATTTTCAAGCGTTTGTCTTAACGGTTCAAAACATAGGCGCATATAAGTTAATTTACGTCACCTATGGGGACACCCTTTAATTTAAAGAATTTATTTTGTTTTTATTAATTTAGCTATTGGGAGTTATTGTACGCATTTTTTTTAAGTTTTAAAGCAATGCGCTTTACGGTTTATAATACAATTAAAAAAACATGTATGTTGTATGGGGACACCCTTTAGTTTTTAAGATTATTAACTGTTTTTGAAACAAGAAAAATTAGCTAAAATTAATATTGAATTTAGCTTATGCAATTTAACTTAGCTTTGGTTATATTTGCGATCTATTCAGAACTAGGCAGAATAGGCATACGCAAGATGTTTCTGCAAAGTAACAAATTG
This sequence comes from Cistogaster globosa, assembly GCA_937654795.1. Taxonomy (NCBI): domain Eukaryota; kingdom Metazoa; phylum Arthropoda; class Insecta; order Diptera; family Tachinidae; genus Cistogaster; species Cistogaster globosa. Next base: position 9,472,658 of record OW569404.1, read on the forward strand.
TCTGTAGTAGTTTCGTTTTTATGAAAAACAACTTTAGAATTAACCAAAAAGTGTATTAGTTGTTTAATAATCTACAACAAATATGCCATCCATTTGTTTTTTTATTATTATTGGAGTTACTTTACTAATTTAGATTTATGTCTATCTTTTTTTTTAACTTTCCTTTGTATTCCTGCAGGTGTTTGTTTATGTTGAAAAATTGGTAAGCTGTTACCTGATACAGTAACTTTTTCATTTACTAAGTTTGGACAACAACCCTAAGCAAACCTTATAATTTTTGAAAAAAAAAATTTTAACAGAAAAATTTTATGGTAGGAAAAAATTTCTTATACCAATACTTAATTAAATTATTCGTGGGAAGTCTGCAGTAGGGTCCATGTGGTTATTCATAAATGGTGAAGGATATATTAGATTCGGCATAACTGAATAAAACACTCTTACTTATTTTTATTTTATTTAAGAATAAGGATTTTTTTAATATTTAATTCTTAATTTTTATCTCTTACATCCATTTTAATTTTTGCATTTTGTATTTTAATTTTTTACTATTTAAGTTAGTGTAATTAGAAGCCATTTTATTTTGTTATCAACCCAATGAATAAATATATTTTAGCCTCAGCTTACTTCAAATATCGTGAGCAAAGAAATTATGTAAAATTTTATTTTATTTTTTTTTTTTTTTTTTTTTTTGAGACAGAGTAAGAAAAGTTGCTTTTCTGTCCTTTAAAAATAATAATTGTTTGACCTATTATTTTTTTTATTCATTCTCCAGCATTAAAAATAAAAAATTAAAATACAAAGGTTTACGAACCTTAATAACCAGGCTATACAGATACTGCGACAACAACAACATATAATAGAAAACAAATAAGAATATTCTTGGGTACTACAAATTATTTGTTTGAGATGAGAATTCACACTAGGATTTATGTCATGAATTACGTGATCTCTTTTAACTGGTGAATTTTCGAGTTTTTTTTTTTTTTTTTGTTTTTTGTTTGGTGCAATTTAAATTTGGTTCTTCGTCCATTTTGTAATATTTCAATTACTTCTGAAGAGATTAAGTTTTAAGTTTTATGTTTGAAAATTTTCTATTTATGTTTTTTTTTGGAGCTTTTAAAGTTGCAACAACGAAAGAAGTGTAAAGGGATGAAAACTTTTGCTCTCACAACAATTGCTTCCTGTAAATAATGTGACTATTAAGGAATTTTATCAAATAAAGCAATAAATCAATAAATTACTTTTAATTTATATTAAAATCATCAACATAAATTTTAATTTAATATAATGTTTAAATCGTTGAGCAACAAAATCTAGCTGCATCTATAATAACTCTCTGTTTTAAAATTAGCTTAAACTTAATCACGTAATATCAAACATTATCAAATTTGTTCATGTAGCAATTTTGATAATTTAAACACTAATTTGATGTTGCATTGTTAAAAGTTAAATTGTTTTAATTTATGATATTTTTATGAAGGCGGTATTTAACTAAATAGTTAAAATTATAGTGTTTTTTAAGAAAAAAAAAAACAAGAAATAAAAACTATAAAACTTAGCACTTGCTGTAAGACTAAATGTCTTTGCCGCCTGTTAAAAAAAAAAAGATCAAATAGGGCAGTCACGTTTAGCTACTTAAAAATAAAATTACTTAACTTTAAAACATATTTTGGCTAAGTTCGCTAAAATAAAATTTCTTTAAAACACTTTCAAGCAATTGGGAAAATCCAAAAAAAATTTAAGAAAAAATTTCAAAACAAAACAAATTCTTTAAATAACTTTTAGCATTTTATACTTATAAATTTATCTGTAAAAATTTTATTTAATAAATTTATTATCTCATCTAAAATAAAAAAGAAACAAAATAAGAAGTAAGAAATATATTCTGTTGCAATTGCCACAACATGCTGCTCTAGTTTTGTATTTCTTTCGGCAACTTAAAGATGGCTCGTTTCGTGGTCGCTGTTAGAAAAAAAATTATACCTTTACACATTAGACATACATTTCAACAGATAAAGCAATTGATATAAAATAAATAAATAAAAACAAAAACAAAAACCTTAGTGCCAACAAACAAATAAACCAACCACATGATAAAAAGATTTTGTTTTTTAATGTTAAAAAAAAATTCCGGCTGCTTTTAACTGACATGAGATGCGTGTTTGCTATCGATTTTTATGGCTTTATTTGAAACGACATGTCTAAACAATATTTGCAAGTTGCAGTTTTTGTTTAAGATTTTTTTTTTTTTATTTTATATTTTGCCTAACTTTTAACTCGGCTTAGATTACTAGTCTAAGGTAACAGATGTTAAGAAAAAAATTGTAATTAAATAAATGACTAAGAAAACAAAATACTAAGCAACAAATATTTCAACACCACATAATAGTTAAAGACAGAGAAAAAATAGATCATGAAGTGATAGATAGATGAAGTTTCTTGTTTAATAAAAGATATCAAACCAGTTAAAATGCTACCTGCAGCTACATGAGAACACCTTCAGTCCGTAAAAAAAATTTATTTCATGTTTAAATGGCAAAAATTTAAAACAGATATAGAAAATAATCAATACCAAATTGTTTAAAAATAGATGGTTATGTTTTAATCTTTACCAGAGTTTTACTTTGTAGTTTAAATTTTAATTCTTGTGTGGGTCTTAAGTCCAAATAATTAATTAAATCTTAAAGAAAAAAAAACTTTTGGTAAAGTTGTTAATACTTTAGTTTTAAAAATTTTTTTTCAAAAATATTTACAGTGGATATTCTTGCAACAAACACCTTTTAAATTTGTTTAAATGTTAAAAAAAAATAATTTAAGCTGTCAATTAAATTTTAAAATTAACACCTTTAAGCAAGACTTCTTTAGCTTAATCTTTAACTTTCCATGTGCCTCTTAAAATTAAATAGAAATATTAAAAAAACTATTAATCGCATTATTAACGAGTAAGAGTGCTATATTCGGCTAAACCGAATCTTACATACCCTACAGAATGTATGTAAATCTAGTTTAGTGGACTAACTCCTATCAAAAAAAGAGGCAACAGAGAATTAACATATAAGAAAAAAAAAATTAAGAGCTTTATAAAATTTAATATAAAAGTCTCACCGGTTCTTTGTGGGTTACGCATGTTTAAGAAATTTTAGCATTAGCTGAAAGATCTTATTCTTATTCTTGTTTTTTAATTTTCTATCGCTCCATATATTTCTGTTTTTGATTGGAGTTACTTCGTTGTTCGAAGCTATGCGGAATAATAAGAGGCAGGCTAGGTGTTTTACCCGTAGCCTCGAAGGACATGGATCGATCTTGCTGAGTTTTAATAGAAAAATTTTTGAAACTATGTCTGATCGATCGGCGTTTTAAAATTTTCTATAGCTCATCTAGTGCCTTAGCAAAAATGATTTCATTACTAACACGGAAAAATAGACAGACATCGTTTAATCGACTTCGCTATGCATAAGAACTCAGAATAAATATACATTATGGGGAAATAGATATTCTAGAAATTACAAATGTAAGGGAAAACTTTTTCCACAAACAAATTAAAAGGTGACCTAGAAAAGGGAACTTTTTAAAAAGTACCATTCCAAAAAGAGAATTATAAATATAAAGTATTGTTTTTCATACCTAAGATACCATAATATGCAAGACAAACTCCGTACAACCAGCACGAAGTTTGATCTTTAACATGATGTCTGTGACTGCCAATTGAGACTGATATGTTCATTGAATCTTTATTCAAGAAAACTTTCTTCCTCCAATACTCCTAGAACATTAATATTAAAAAAAGACTGTCTGGTACCAACTAAAAGAATACTGAGAACGATAAGTTACAAAAGAAGGATAGGACAATCTATTTAATTGAGCCAGGTAATGGAGATGCTGAAGTAATAGGTATACAAGCCTTATTAAATGTAGAACATTCTGTTTGACAAGCAGAGATCTTAACTGATAGCAAAGGATGGAAACTTAAAGACAAAGACATTAGAGTTATAGTAAAAAGAGAAAACGTCGAAAGAACCAAAAAACTTGTGATGAGGTTTCTGCACACATGAATAAATTAATGTATAATAAAACTACTACAGAAGTAAGCAAACCATGAGAAATTATCAGGAGTACCAAAGAGGATCTCAAACTCGGTCAAACTAGGGAAGAAGAAGTGCAGTTTCGTAACTAAATTTAATTTCGCATAGAATGTGAATACAATTATAACGCAACAGTTTTCATTGTGATAGCATTCTATTCTGGGGGGAACGAAGGTTTAAAAATCGTTGCAGTTTATGAAATGCAAGGAAGCAAGGAACAATGCATTCAAACACTTTGTAAGAAAAACGAAGAAGGTACTTTTATAAAGTTTATCTACTTTAAGCAGCTTAATTGTCCTGATGATATTAAACTACTTGTTCGTTGTTCCTTTTGTAATTTGACATAAAGGCATACAACATAAGCAAATGTACAGCATTGACAGACATTAAAAATCGTATTTATAAAAGCATATTTTATGTAAAAGCTGCACTATTTTTTCTACCAGCCATAGTAGAGGTATGGTCGATTATAAGCTTTCAATTTGTACATTATACTGCTTACAGAGCCGGCGCAGCGATGTTTGGAAGTAGCACAACGTCGGGTGTATGGATAATTAAAACCGTTGTCAAATTCTTTGGCAAAAATACATATTTCTATTACAGTTAAGGAGGTATCAAATTAAAAATTTAATTTTTGTCCTACCTTTGTCTAGCTTTTTGCTTCTTATGGAGCCAAAATCCTTTTGCTTTTTCGAATCTATTTTTTTAAATTGACATAAGGAAAAGCCTTTTTAAAATTTCTTTCAGGAACATAAATTATGAAATTTAAAACATCAATATTTTTTAGTTTCTAGCGGAAAGTTTTTTAGTATATATTGAAAAATAGATGGCAGGTACGTCTCGCCATTAAGAAATTTTCACAATTAACTGAAAGGTCTTATATACAATTCATCATTAAAAGGTAAGTAAATAAAACAAGTGTAATTTAAATGCGTAATGCTTATAAATACTAAAAGCGATAGTCCTTATGATATCTGTATTTAAGGCATTGTATTTCCACACAAAATTAATATCTGTTTTAACGTTATGAACGGTCAAGTCAATCAAACAGCTATAAATGACTTCAAGCCTTGAACATAAATTATTTATTTACCGCTATACATTATATAATAACACAAGACAAATTACTTGTGCCTTCTTGTTATTAAAAATAATAAGCAAGAAATAATTAAGTAAGAAAAAAAAAATAAATTTAATTCATTTTTTATTTTATTTATTTTATGGGCCTCTTAGAAACTCAATTTGGCATTAAGAATTTTAAAGAACTTATTTTGTTTACTTTCCCTTTCTTTTGCTTGATTCATTGTATTTATTTTATAATAAAAATCATTTCTATCAAATTTATGGTTTTGTTCAACCCGTATAAAAGATTTAAGACCTAAACGTAAATTTATTTTTGGTTGATAACTTTTTACTTGTTTTTTTTATAAATCAGTTTTAGCTATTTATTTAAATAGCTAAAGACTTTAATAGTACACACTCGTCTTGTTACATCAGTTCAATATACCAGTTTTAGGTTATCAACGAAAATCTTAAGCCAAAAGCTTGGTGACACACTGACTTACTGGCTGGCTTGTGTAGTAGAAAAAAAATTTAAACAAAGTCAACTTAGTGTGTGTATTTTTTTATTTTCCTTAAAAAAACACAAAAACTCACACATATTTTTTTACTTCTAGACGTTAAATAAAATCCTATTTAACGAACAATGATGAGACACAATAAAAAAAAATGTTGCGAAATTTTTTAATACTGATATGCAAGACAGCAAAAACTGCCAGAAGAGAAGAATTTTGCAAAAAAGGAAAAAAAGTATCAAGAAATAATATTTTGTTTGAAAGAAACTTTTTCTGGATTAACTTTTTTTCTAAAGCAAATAAATAAAATAAATTTGTTCAGCCACCCTTTAAACTATAATTTATATATTTAATTTATATTTTATTCTAGCTGTATTCTATATTTTCTAAGAAATTGTAACAAGTCATTAAATATCTGTCTCTTAGTGCTCAAACATGTTTATTGTATGGCAGAAGGTCTGCTTAAGCTAGTCAACACATTTTTCTTTTTTCTTTGTTTTACAATTTTTTTCTCAACTTACGTTTTATATTGTAGAGAAACCATAATGCATGCACATTAATTATTGCTAGATGAGGCACTTGTTTTCAGCTTGGTAACATTCAAACAAAAACAACAGAATGAGCAAAAAAAAAAATAAGTAGAAAAAAGTCTAAAAGACCAAACGATCAAATACAAAGTCACAGTAAAATAGTTACAGTTGTGCAATATCCTCTACAAATGTATAACAACAATGACAACAGCACCAACAGTAACAAAAACCGCACAGAAAAAAAAAATTCTAAAAGACAAAATTACAACAAAACAAAGTCACATGCAATAGACCACAAAAAGGCAAAAAACTAAAGCTTTGTCTCCATTGAATAAAATGAAAAGAAAAAAAGAAACAAAAAATGGTCTAATGATAGAAAAATCACATAAATGTAAAAATAGTTAAGAAAAAAATATTACAAGCAAATAATGTTTGTTTTTTTAGAAAATTTATATTTTGGAGGTCATATGTAGCCAAAAAAACGACTCGTTAACTTTAAAACATTTAAACTTAAGAATCACCAAAAGAAAAATACTTTAAATTTAACAATTGCAACACTTGAATTGTTACAGTTTTTGTTTAAACTTCTTATTATTTTTACTCTGAATTTAAACAATTTTAAAAAATAACTGAATTAAAGAAGTTTAGCAATTCATGACTAAAATTTTTAAATCAACATGTTTACAATAATTTCCAAAATAAAAACACGATAATTGATTCTAGAAAGGTATTTGGTTAATTGAATTGAAAATTTTTAACTAAAATAAATGACAACAAAATGTCTAAATTTTAATTAAAATTGAGAGTATTTTAATTAAGATCTAATTTAAATCTGCTTGAATTAAAATTTGGTAAAATTGATACAAAGAAACAAAATATAATTACAATATGTTTACAACAACAACATTATGTTTTCTGTAACAAAATGTATTGTTATGACAATTAAATTATAGTTATTTTTAAATATATTTTATTATGATTCCGTTACCAGATGTAAAAAATTCTAGAGAAAAAAATAAGGAATTATTAAAAATGACAACTATTATTGATGAGGCAATACTTTGAATACGTTTAAAATTTGAATTTATATTTTATATTTCCTTTAGAACATGACCGCCGTCAGAACATATTTTAAAATATCTAAACTTAAATGCTAAACAGTTGGAAGAATAAATACAAAAAAAAATTTTTATGCAATATTTTTCATCATTTGATTTCCAATATTTTTTCGCCTTTCCAAAGTAATAGACAACAGTCAAATCGTACATTTATAATTTAAAAATAAAAAGGTTATAGGAAAACAATATTTTACCCTTATAATTTTTGAAGACTATTTGCTGACTAAATAAGGAATAACTCTCTTTAGACTATAAGTTCGACAGCAAGTTTAGCAACCTCAATGGCAGCGTTGGTAGAGGTACTTTTGCTGTAAACCGGAAGATCATGAGTTTGAGCCCACCTTCGGGCATGCGTACAAAAGAAGAAAAATATTAGTTAAAGGCAACTAAAAAATTAAGAAGTAACATTACAAACTTCCTAGAAAGGAGAAAGCAATTATTTTGTGAAGTTATGGCAGATAATTATTATTTAATATTAGAGAAGCAGATATATTTATCAAGGGGCCCTTTAATATAAAGAAGCCCTTTAATATAAGACTAGCTGTTAGCACAGAAAAGTAACAGCATAACAACAGTATACAGCGGATGTGTCTGTGGCTATTCGATTAAAGGGAGATGATGACTGTCTTCGTAGTACAGCGAAGTGTAGCGATCTGTGGATTGTTTAGGTTACTTTTAAACAAGGCATCGAGCAGTTTATGCCTCGCCAAAGTAACACAATAGTGTAGCGTTGATTACTGCACTTGTAATAACGCATGTTTAGGATTTAAGAGAGCGAAGGATCAAACTAGTGTAGCCAGAAGCCATAGAGAGTAATCAAAAAAAAAAAAAACACCCATTTTATAATGTGCGCTACAGTGGTATTTGCAATCAAAAGAATTCGTACTTTTGTATCAAAAAGGGAAAAACGTAACACAGTGTATAATACTGTTGTAATACCTTTCGGTAAAGACCGTCTTCACTGGCTGTTTATTTGATACAATTTGGGAGCGCTTTCGATGTGAGCACATGATTTTCAAGCCGCGTTTTGATTAGTACTGGTCAGATAGTGTAAGGTGTTTGTTGCATAGATAGTGGTGGGTTCAGGTAGTTTTGTCCGTTAGGATGGTATCTATTTAAATGGTATTATGCAGGTAGATTGCCTAATATCTGTCATGCTTATTGAAGCAATATAATTTTAATTTTTCAGACTTTTATTATTAGGTAGGTAAGTGTGACCATCTGTGGCTGTTTTGCGTTTATAAGATTGTTTTAATAATTTAGTGGTGTAAAAATTGTGTCCGAGGTTGTGGTTCGTTAATAATAACTCTGTTAAACGTTCGTTCGTTCCATTTTTTCAAGAATGTCCAGTCTTCGTCCTTTTTTACTAGGATGTATTAACTTCATACATTCATCTATTTCCCTTGGCTTGTGTTCATGTGTGTTACGATATATTAGGAAGCTTGAGTCTTCTCTTTTATGTTTGTATGATCGTATGTGTTCTGTAAACTTTGTTTTTAATGTTCGTCCAGTTTGTCTTATGTATGTATGGTTGCAGGTACAAGTAAGTCTGTATACTACGCTGGTGCTAAATTATCGGTTATTTCGTTTGATGTCTTGTGATTGTTTCGCAGAGTGTTACTCGTCTATAGTGCTGTCTGTAAACCTTGTTTCTAAAAAAGGGTTAGTTAATCTTTATATTTCTAGTCCGGTGTAATTAAAAATGTGTCGTTGTATTGTATCGATTGTCTCTTTGTTTTTTTTTTTTTGTTTTTTTTTTTTTGTTTTTGGTGTTTTATTGTCTGAATACTCTGTCGATTGTAGTGCAGTTGTAACCGTTATTTTTAGCCATACTGTAAATTGTGTCGCGTTCTTTGTTATATTTGTCTGGAGAATGCTGCGAGTTTATGTTCGGTAGGATTGGAAACTGTGAATAGTTATATCTGTCGTGGTTGGTTTTCTATAAATATCAAAGTTTAAGTTTAAGTCAAATCCTCGAGTTATGTCAAGATAGTGTAAAGTTACGTCCTTCTCGTTTTCCATTGTCTAAGTGATTTTGTTTTGCATTTAAAAGATGCATATTATGTCGCCTACGTATCTGTAATAATGAGTTATTTTATATTTTTCCATTAGGGTTTTGACGTGTAGTTTTTCTAAATGTTGCATAAAAATCTCTGTGAAAATTGTGGATGTCAGGTTTTCCATGCCGAGTCCATCAGGTAATTTATAAAACTTAAATCTAAAGTAGATTTGTTTTATTATCGTCTTTGCGATATCCATTATATTGTTGATGTATTGATTGTCGTATAAATTGGAAAGTATGTTACGTAGAATGGTTAAAGTTTCTTGCGTAGGTATGGATGTGATAGATCCTTAATGTCGGCTTTATTTGCTTTTCAGGCTATAAATGGAATTATTAATGGTCTTAACTAGGTGGCATTTTATAGAACTTTCAGGTCTTTCATTATAATTAATATTTTTGTACATCTTGCAAAAAAATTGCAAGAAATAGTACATTATGTTTATAGAAATTGTTAAATCATATTATTTTTGGAAAGGCAGTTGAGAAGACCATTAACAGCCAAGAGCTTTGTGGAATTAATTATTAAATTTATTTAAAACTTTTTTGAGTTGATTCCTAGGATAAGCAATATTACTTTAAGTAATAAATACATCATTAAACCAACTATTAAACTTATTAAGAAAATTTCTTCTGATTGGAAATAAACGATGGGTGGTAACTCATTTTTAAAATAAAACAAAACAACTGCCTTTAAAATGTATTTTCTTTTAAATATTTTTTAGGAAAACAATAAAGTTTGCTATATTTCAGCATTAAGGAAAACTAAGAATATAAAATTTTTTCAAATAATTACTTTAGCAACATAAAATTTTCATAGTCAAACTTAAAGCTGAAATTTTTTTCTTGGTTTCTACGTTTAACTTTAAAGTCAATCCAATTATCTGATTTTTGTTTTTCATTTTAATCAAATTTAACCTTTAGCTAAATCAAGCATTAAACATTCGTGTAGTTGATACATTAAATATAAAATGTGTCATTCAAAAGTGATTTGAATTAACAAAAAAAAAAAAAACAAAAACCTTGAAGTTTTGATTAAAAAATTTTTTTAAATCTTAAGAACTGCAAATGTAAATTCACACAATACGGAACTTGGCCACCATATTAAATAAGTTGAAGGCGTTCTCCTATTAACGCCTTTTTAAGGCAATTAGCTGGCTGTTAGGAATTGTAAATACCTGGCATTAGTTGACAAACCCCAAAACAACAACCACAATAAAACAAAAATAAAAACTTCTGTGATTTGTTAAAAATGCCAAAATTAATCTAATAAATAAATTATTCTTATTAGATGCCATAGAAGAAAATAAAATAAAAAATGCAGCCAACACTTAAACTGCTGCCAACACTGCTAATAAAACCGGCAATTATAACATTTGCCTCTACCTTTACAGCGCCTTCTTCCAATAGTTTTTTAACTAGACTTTAACAATTAAATAAACATCACAATTTGCAAAAAAAAAAGACAACCAACAACTGGAATAAAAAATACAGATTTTTTTGTTGTTTTTATTTATTTTTAGCTAAGACTCTCTTGGGAATTATGTCGTGTAGTCGAGATTTTGTAATAAAAATTATAATATTGTGCAAGTTCTATTATTATTGTTCCGTCTTTATTTGTATTTTACACCCTCTTACATATCAAATGTTTAATTTTATTGTTAAAAAAAACTTAAATATAAAATTTATATTTTTCACATCTGCCACATATTTAATGATATTTTCCTTGGCTTTTTTTTTGCGAGTTGACGTGCAAATTTGAAGTTGTTTTATACAAGGTGAAACAAAAATAATATCTAAATATGAAAAGGCTTCGATTAAGAAATTTATCATGTCTCCTATTGTTAAGTCTTTCTCATATAAATAAAATAATTCATCCATATAAAAGGTGAAATATTAAAATTTAAAACATAAAGACAAAATTTAAATTAATAAAACCAAAGACTTAAGACAGATGCTCTAAGGTGGTAGAAAAGTTTAAACAAACCGCTTTCCCGCTAAAGACAAGTTTTTTTTTAATTTAAAATATTAACAAAACTAACAACTTTATGCATTCGTGAATAATGATTTGTGTTAGACTGATTCATTGAATCATATCAATGAAAGCTAAAGTAGTTATTTATTTGTTCATACTAAAACATATTTCCTCATTCGTTCTTAATAATGCATATTGTCTATATGATTATTAAGCCACACAAACAGAAAAAAATTATTTCAACATTTTTTTAGAAAAAATAACAGGAGCATAAATTTTTTTACAAAAAATTTTATAATTTTTTAAGAAAAAGTTACACAATCTTAAAATTATTTTTAAAAATTTACGTTTCCACAGGAAAATTTTTTCTCAACAATTTTACGTTTAAAAGTTTTACGTTTAAAAATTTTACGATAAAAAATGTTACGTTCAAAAATTTTACGATCAAAAATTTTACGATCAAAATGTTCACTTTCAAAAATTTTACGATCAAAAATTTAAAAAATGATACGATGTCTGTTTAAAAATTTTTTTTTGAAAAAAAGTGTGATTTTACAGTTTTTCAAAACAAATTGTGAGATTTTAAAACACGTTTCTGAAAAATTTACGATCTTATGATTTCCTTAAACAATTTTACGATCTAAAAAATTTTTTGCAAAAAATTTACGATCTTACAAATTTTCCAGAGAAGAATAAATATTGTTACGATTTTTCATAGAAAATTAAGCGATCTTAATATTTCTTACTTTTTTTCTTTAAAAAATTTCAGGAGGCGTAGAGAGTAAATTTTTATAAACAATTGGGATTAACTTATAACTTTTTTGCCAATGACCAACTTCACAAGAATGTTAACCGAGGTCATAATAAGGACTTCAAAAACTACAGAAAACTCATTTCATACAAACATGAATGGGTAGATATCAATCGGGATATACTTAGAGGGTTCCTACAAACATAAGATTCCATTATATTTGATAGGAGCAAATTAAATATAAAAAATGCAAGCTGCAGGCAAAGAGAAAACATGGGTGAAGTAATCATAATCTAAGAGTAACATATTATGATTGAAGGAAAAACCTAGAATTATTAGATTTAACAATAATATAGTTAGTCACGGAATCATATTGTTATCCATTATAACAATAACATGGTAAAGTACAAACCTAATTTCGCTTAAAATATAAACATATGTTTTCAACTATTATTATTTCTTTTTTTGGTTGTTTATTTATTTATATATTAATTTCTGCTTTTTCTTAGTTTCTTTAACAATTAACAACTATAAAAATTTTCAAGAACCGATAGCTAAAAAACGATTCACTAAACTGACAGAAAAGCATTCCCTAGAAGAAGAAATTTTAAAAGCCACATTGTTTATTTATTTATAATTATAATTTGTTTAATAATATAATATTATGGTAAAATATGTTACATTACTTTTTAATAAGTTATTAAACTCTTGTTGTGGCTTGAATTTATTTTTGTTCATAGTAACCATAATTAAATGTTAACAAGAAATTTTTATCTTGACTGAAATATTGTTCAAAACAACTTAATTCTTTTCATCTCAACTATACATTGTTATAGAAAACATAATATGGTTATTGTAACCATGTGACAAACATTTATTTTCTCTGCATGAACATATCTTTATTCAAATTTTGCTTTTTTACTAATTTTTCTTTAAATATTGGTAAATAATAAACATAACACCATCCCAAGACTTGCCCAAATTAATAAACAATTGTGTCATGTTCAACTCACTGTGAAATGAAGATTAAATCACAGAAAACTTTATAATCTTACCAACTTTGTTTTTCAGAGAAATTTACAATTTTTCTGCAAAAAAATTTACAATTTAATATAGAAAACTAAAAAAAATGTGTTTGATAATTTAATTAACCATTTTTAATTAATACTTCTTAATTTATTTGTTAAATCATTATTAAGCTTCACTAAAAAACAATTAAAGACCAACTAAATACTTTTATTATACTAACGATAAATTATAATAATTTAATAGAACTAATTTAAAATAATAATCCTTAATCTTTTTACCCTTCAGATAAGATATAATCACAAAACCATAACAACGCAAAATGTTAAATAAACGAAACCATAACAACAAACATTTAAATAAATTTGTGAAAATAATTTTTTTTTTCTTGGAGCAAACTATTAAAAACAAAATTCCCAAGTTCAAGTTCACCTTTATTAAATAATTAGCATAATATAAAGCTTTTGTTAAATTAATTGATGCTTTAACAAATAAAAAAAAATAAAAATCATTTTCAAAATTGTAGCGTCTTTTGACATTTATTAATCAATAAAAATTAAAAATATAAAATAAAGCAACTGAATGTATCATAATTTATTGTTGTTTGTTTAAAATAAACTACTTAAATAAAATATAGTTTTTTATAATTCACGGAAACAAAAATTAAAGCAAAATCTGAAATAGACCTTTATGTTTATATCTGAGGTGTTAGTTTTAATTATGTTGTTGTATTAAATTAACTACTATTAATAATGCAAATGATGGCTGACTAACTTGTGCGCAAACACTACTAATGTCTATTCATTTAACAAATGTCTGTCTTACTGCGTAAGAAACGTGAATACAAGAAGCCGTCTCTAACTAAGCGATAAATAATTTATTTTGAGAGATTGTTAGTGGATGCAAATTTTAAATTTATTTTAATATTTCTTCTTTCTTTGAGATTTCAAATTAAAATGTTTAGTGTTTTTACTGTTCATAAATTTTTTAGCGCTTATTTGTTTATGGTAAAACAACTATCGTTAATTTGAAAATAGGTTTTTTTATAAATTAAAAACTAAAAATATATGTGGTCAAGTTTTTTATAAATTCTATTTTTATCGTGGCATATTAAAATTGAAAATATGGATTTAAAACCCAATAAACCAAAAATGCCATATTCGGCATCATCAACTCTGATGTTGAGGAAATTTAATATAAATGTCATACACTACAAAAGTATAAATATGCAAAAATATTTTGATTCCAGATTCTTGTGGGTTCCAAACCATGACGTCACTAATGTTGTAAAAAATGTTATAAAATCGCAAAAGTCTCCTTACAAAAATCAATAGAACTGTTGAACTATGCAAGATAATTTTTTTTTGGTATCGTTTTAAAGGTGAAAGTGCACCCTTTAAAATTATATGCATAATTTTTTTTCTTAAGCCAAGGTCAAAGGTAATTTTTTGGGTTCTTGAGCTCAAAGGTCCATATCTGAAAAATTATAATTTTTTAAATTCTTTAAAAAAACTAATGTCAGGTATTAGACACTCTTCTTCATTTAAAGAAAATTTAAAGGTTGAGACTAAATTGGTGTCAGAGTTAAAGAACAAAACTTGATCCTAAGTATGTATATATATATTAATTTTTTCTTATGATTTTTCATCGAAAAGACTTTTACAGAAAAAATGTTACCGTTACAATTTATATGGACAAGTATTGAGTATCGTGCATTTATCAATAAAAAATAATTTCCAGTATCGGTCATTCTTCTATTAGAACATCTCATAGTATCGTATAAATGAAATATTATTTTATCGTTAATTATATATCTTAGAAATATTTCGAATACCGTTATGGTCTTCATATTTCTATATTTGCAATATCGTAAAATTTTTTATAGAATATTTGCAAAATTTAAAAATTTCGCTTTATAAACATTTGGAAGCAACGTACATTTTTCTATACAAAAATATTGAAATATCGTAAGTTTTTCAGAAAAAAATATTCTTGTATCGTAAATTTTCCTACAGAAAAATATTTTCGAGCAACGTAAATTTCTCTGTAAAAATATTTTTGAGCATTGTAATTTTTTCTTTAGAATTATTTTTGAATATCGTAAATTTCTCTATAAAAACATTTTCAAATATCGTAAATACTCCATACGAAAATATTCGAGCATCATAAATTTCTCTATAGAAATATTTGGAGCATCATAAATTTTTCAATACAATTTTTTTCGAGTATCGTAAATTTTTCTATAGAAATTTTTTCGAGTATCGTAAATTTTTCTCTAGAAATATTTTTGAGTATCGTGAATTTTTCTATAGAAAATTTTCGAGTATCGTGAATTTTTCTATAGAAATAATTTTGAGTATCGTGAATTTTTTTATAGAAATAATTTTGAGTATCGTAACTTTCTCAAAGAAACAGTCGGGAGCAACGTAAATTTCTCTATAAAAATCTTTTCGAGCATCGTCAATTTTTCTATAAATTATATTTCGGGTATTGTTTATTTCTCTATAGAAATATTTTCGAGTATCGTTATTTTCTCTATATAAATATTTTGAATGTCGCAAATTTCTCTACTGAAATATTTCCGGGTATCGTAAATTTTTCTTTAGAAATGTTTGCAAATATCGTTAATTTTTCTATAGAAATTACTCTATGCAAAAATATTTGAGCGTCATAATTTTCTCTACAATTCTTTTCGAGTATCGTAAATTTTTCTATAGAAATATTTTCGAGTATCGTAAATTTTTCTATAGAAATATTTTCGAGTATCGTGCATTTCTCTATAGAAATATTTTTGAGTATCGTGAATTTTTCTATAGGAATATTTTTGAGTATCATAAATTTTTCTATAGAAATAATTTTGAATACCGTAAATTTTTTTGTAGAAATATATTCAAGTATCGTAAATTTTTCTGTAAAAATATTTTGGTGTATCTTAGATTTTCAAAAGAAATACTTTCGAGTATCGTAAATTTGGGTATTAACACATTACCAAATTTTAATAAATTTTTGACGGTTTTTACTAGTAACATAGAACGGAGATAAGAAATAAGGCAATTGAAACAGAAATTACGAATTGAATTTTTTTATTATTTTTTGGATGTGATTGAATGAAAAGCATATTTAAGACAAAAAACAATTTCAATTTTTACTGAGTTTTTTGGTTAAGAAAATTTTTGAGCTTTTGTGGCCTTCTATTTTATTGGTTGGTTAAAAAATTCTCTTTGCTTTCTAAAAATGTACAACGACATATAATATTTTGTTTTAATAAAACAAGCATTTTAAAGATACTCGTATATAAATAAAGTTACTGTTTTTAGTTATTTATTTAATAAGTAATTTTTCTATATTTCTTGTTTAGTCAGTAACTAAAAACTTAATACATAAATTAACACTTTTTATTTTTCTTAATTTATATATTTTTTTAATTAAAATTCGGGTTATCATTATTCTGTTTTTGATAAAAAAAAATTTATGCGTTCTAGGATCTTAAAAAATACAACATTTTATTTATCATTTTAAATTATTTGAAAGCAAAATTAAGTTCTTTTGCAACAAAAAGTATTTTGCCAATTTAAACCAAAAAAGATATCATTCTAAACCAGTCATATTTAAAGTGGGAATATTTTGTCATTTTAACAGGGAACAAGTTCTTAGTTTCAAAATAATTCTGTTGCTAAAAACTGCTATAATTTGCTCGAGAAAAAAAAACATATAAAAATCAAAAACGTTATTAATGCCATAAAAATTAATTTAATAGAATGAAAGGGACATAAATATAATGCTATGATAAACCGTTTGACATTTAAGCTAATTTCACTAAATATTCCTAAAATTGGAATAAATTTTTAATTAACAAAAAGAAGTATGTGTCTTAAGTCTTTTACTTTTGTTAGATTATTTTTTAAAGAAATATCAAATCTTAAGCGGAAGTCTAATTTTACAAATGTAGTTAAGCATAAAGTGAAAGGATGCTTTTATAAGACTAAATGTTAATGTGTGGTATTGAGATTTAAAGCACAAAATTTTGTTCGCGATTAATTCGCATTTAAACATGTTTGGGGCGCACCCCAACTGCAGTAAACTCCTTATAAACTATTACAAAGAAAATTTGTGTTCAAATTTAAGCCATATGAGAATAAAGTGATTACCAAAATAAATAACAAAAATTAAAGAAAACGAAACATTGCACAATTTTTAAGCAGAGCAAAATATAGCCTTTCATATAAAAATTGCATACAATTTATCTGTGAAAAAAAAAGTTTTTTTTTTTTAAAGTGTAACATTAACAATAGCACTAAAACATAAATGGCCTGTAAACTGCTTTTCAAAAGAAAAGTATGTTAGTAGAGCCAAAGCTGGCAAAAACAAAGCCAAAACTTAAATTAATTTTTACACTGATTTTAAATTTTCTTCTTATATAATTTTTTTTCAAAAAAGATACAATAAAACCTAAAAAAAACTCCCATTATTGTATAACACCAACTGGATATTTGTAGCTATTTTTCTAATGCACATAAACTGTAAAAGCGGTAAATCATCTTGTAATTAAATCGATTGTCAGTAATATTTTTTTAAACTTTTAAATAACCATTTTAATTTTTATATGCCAAACATCAGTTTTAATTAGTTTTGTTTTACTGTTCACCCAGATCTGTGGTACAAAAGCCTAACTATGTGTTTATGTGTAGCTATTTTCCAACTGCTTGCTTTGTTATTTATGAAGATAAAGTTAAAGGAGCAAAAAAGTTTAAATAAAATTTTATGATTTTATAAAAAAGTGCAGAAGCATAATTGAAGCACGTTAGCAATACTTTGACTTGTTATTTATTATGTTAAAGTAGCGTTAAAATTAAAGATGATTTAAGCAGCACGTGCTATTGTAAACAATAGTCATGAACAATATTGAAAAAAGAAATAAAATTTTAGTATTTAATTTTTTAGATTTGTGATCTCTTAACAAGCAGAGCAAATTCAGCACTTATTTGGAATTAATAGTTTAAAGTGCCAGGATGGTTATTTTCCTTCCGTTAATATATTTTAGTAAAACTCAATAATTTTCACGAAAAAAAAACGACAAAATAGAAAAATTAGAAATCATGGTTCTTTTATTACTAAATTTGTAAAAAAAAACAATTGTTTATATTTTAATTGTTTGGCTAAAGCTGTTTAAAAGACTGTTTATATACATTAAATTTCATCAACTATAAGGGCACCTTCTAATTTAATAGTTTTAAATATTTCTACTTCTCATTATACTGGCTAAGTCTTTGACTATAACTTTTTTAAAGATAAGGCCATATTAGTTAAATTCATCAGTTATGGGCACACCCTTTAATTTTTAAATTCAAATTATTAACTTTAAGTTAATGTTGACTTACTAATACAGAATTTACATGGTCTGTCTATAAAAATTATGGCAATACATACCATACTATGAACTATTGGTGAACCCTTTAATTTATACTTTTTATTTTTATTACTTGTTATTATAACGGTCCTCAGAATCTACATTCTGTCGAATTTTCAAGCGTTTGTGAGTAATGGTTTAGAAGTTAGGCCAATATAAGACACCTATGGGGACACCCTTTAATTTTTAGATTTATTCTGGTATTATGATTTGCTATAGGGAGCTAAGTAAACATTTTTTTATACAAAATGGTGCCATTTACCGTTTATTATAGACGTAAAAAATATGTGTGTTATACGGGACCCCTCTGCGGGCTCTGCGGGCACAGACATAAAAAAGCAACATTTACTAAATTTATAAACTCCTGTTTAAAAGTCGGTTAAAAATGTCTTTTGTATTAAAGTTTTCTTACCTAAACGTGAAAGGACTAGTGGCATTTGACAGATGTGTGACTAATTCTACGTTATCCTGAAGGCTACGAGCGAGTGAGTTAAATATGATTTCTCTGCTAGAGATCCTTCTAAAAGAATACTGCAGAGAAACAAAGACTCTTTGAAGTAGTACCGTAAACAAGAATGAAAGGAAATATGACAGGAAACAGTGATCAGCAGAGAGTTTTTTCTCTATCATACGCACGCTACCTACCGGCCTCCAGACAAAGAATAAACTTACTTGTGTAATGGAGCTCAGCACAGATAAATTACTTAACCCCAACCTTTGAAGGACCTGAGTAAAATTGGGGTAACAAAAAAAGTAAGCGGGGCGTAATTGAAGGCGACAAGCAGGAATTTCTTGCAAGAGGTCAAGAAAAATGCAACAGAAGTGGACAAGCCTTCATATGGATGGAAATAGCTAATCCAACAGCGAAAACTCAAACGGAAAATCAATGTGAGTGTTAAAAATCGAAGTTAAGAAAGCATAGGGGCCAGTGGCAGATCCATGAGAAGAACAGCTCTTAAAAGAAAACGATGGCCAACAACAAAAAAATGTCTAGGGTTTTCAAAGCATCTAAAAAACCGAAATTAGACTGTTTGTATCAGCATTCTTCCCGACACCATGTATTTATCCCAATTTCTAGAATTGCGTAGAGTGAGAATCAGGACCATGGACAACAGAATAAGTACCCTCGATCTAAGCTAAATTCTATAAATTATGCGAAACTTCATGATGAAAGTAAACAGACATTAGACGTCGATCAAATGACCAGTAATTACTAGTCCAAAATAAATGCCAGTTAAGTGGTAGAGAAATTAAAAAACAGAAGTAAAACTTATTGAGGAGCAAGGAGAGCTATTTAAATCAACTTAAAAGACATGTCCTCAAGAGATTTTTATTGATGGATTAGCTGTCAGCTGTCACTTTGTGATATTGATAATCAGCACACTTTACCAAATCATTTTGATTGATGATTGACCTTTGAACCTTAAAGATTATTTATCAATTGGCACAATTTCTAACGCAAAAATGGGTCCAGCCTTGAGGCTCTCTTGCATCTTAATAGGTTTATTAATAAACAAAATTTCTGCATATAGAGTGAATGCAATCCAAAAAAGGCCCTACAGATTCCATTTCATTATAAACACAGGCAACCTTTTGCTGTGGCTTACAGGCTGGTGGCATTTTTGCCCATATTTCTGTCGTAACTGCATCATAATCTATGATTTTTTTGTTTAAAAATAAGGATGACATTAATCCGGCTTGGATGTGGTTTCAACAAGATAAAGCCTTTCGCTGATAGAAAGTAACGATTGACTTATAGAAATCAAAACTTGGCCACAAATTGAACCCAAGAAATCTGACAAGTTGACTTCCAATGTCATACAATTTGACAGTTCTCGTTTGTGGGATTGAATAAAGCTATTAGCTTTTGCTGTTAAACAAGGAATAGTTAATGCCTTAAAGGCTTTAATTTTTCGTATTATTAATGATAAAAAAAAAATAGCCCAGTACTAGACGTTACAAAATACTTTTGATTAAAATTTTTTTTATTTATTTTTTTATTTTTTTTTTTTGTTTTGTTACCTTTTACAACTGAATATTTTTTTATCGGCCCTTAAAAATACCCTGCAGTCTTTTGGAGATGCCAATGATTAATCTAATAAAATTTGCAAAAGCTTTTCTAAATATTTTTTTACTGGAAATAATTTAACTTTAGTTTCTCTGCAGCTATCGAATGGTAGGTAAGATAATTCAAATGAATTTATCACTGACTCTGGTTCTTGAAAGATCTAAAAAACTTCATGACAATTCAGTAAATATTGCAAGACACCAACAAGTGTATACCACCTAGAAAATATTTTTATTATTTTTTATTACTTTTCATATAAAAAAAATTGCCATATCAAAATATTTTTATTTTTAGTTTCATTGTAAAAAATATTTTGTACGCCGTCATTTATAAAAAAGAAATAGATTTATCAATAGCTATTTTAAAATTAATTGCACAAAAAATCTTCTTTTGCTTATCACGCTATTTTTCCTTAAACATTTAAACTAAAAAAACTCCATACTCTACTTCTCCATATAAATAAATAATTTTTCATTTTGCAATAATTCAAAATAATTGTATTATATAATCATTCCTTTAAAACAATTTAAAACTGCAATAAAAAAATAATACAACTTTTATAAGAAACCAACGCTAACACCCACTTATACATTAACAAAACACACCGATTTGTTTATATGAACAATATAACTCACATGTATACACCGACACTATACGTGTGATACTCTCTTGTATACGTATACGAAATAAAAGCTTTTATGCTTAAAAACTCTCACTTTCAATTTAAAAAAAAAATTTAAAGAAACTCTTTAAATTATATTTTGGTTTTAATTTGAAAGCTTTTTTTTCAATTAACTGGTCTATGCAGCTGCTCTTTTTAGGCTGCTGCAAAAACTCTATGGTTGCAATATTGTCTTTGTTTTGGCTCTCCAAGATTTTTACTTTGAACTTTATTGGCTGCTTTAATAATTTTAATATTAAAAGAAAAAATGTTTTTAATTACAAAATATATCTCCAGCCCCTCTTAACTCTTCGCAACAAAAGCAAAATTTAAAACAAAAATATAGAAAAAAATCTAAAGCAGTGAGATGCTTTGGATTTCTGTCAACTTAGTTTTTGAGCGCTGGTATATAAAGCTTGTGTACGCTGGTCAAAATTATTCAGTTAACTGTTGTGGATTCGTCCAAAAACAACCCTCATTTTTCATACAAAACACCAAGGACGAAGAACTATTTATAACTGTGTGAGCGAGTGCGTTTGTGTGCGGTTTAATTTTTTTTTTCTTAACAACAAAAAAAGAACAAAAATGAAATCAATGGTAGGTTTTTCTGTTTTGTTTGAAAAAAATCTTAAACTGAAAACTAGAACATGAGAAAAAAAATATTTGCATAAAAAAGATTTTAACACAAAATTAAATGCAATAAAAAAAAGAACCAAGTTGAACATTTAAATGTGCAAATCAAAAGACTTAAGCAACAAGCACTCAAATAATTGGTCTAAAAAGTCAAAGTTTAAACCTTTAAGTGTTTAATTAATATAATTAGCTCCATAATTTAAAATAAAGTTGTGTCATTAAAAAATTATTTATGAAGAAAAGCAGATAAGCAATTTAGTTTGAAATAATATAAATTATCCTTTTTTATACAGATTTGTGGTGTTGAAAAATATTTTTTTATTTTAATTAAATTTTAAAAACTAGTTGACAAAGTGTTGGTATTAAATTGATTTATTTAGTGTTTATTTATTAAATAAAATTTCAGAAGCTCTTAAAGCTTATTTTTAAAAACCAGAAATTTAAATTTTAGTCTGAAATTTTTACTAATAAATTTTATTCATCAAAAAGCTTCTTAGTTTGAATAATTTCGCTGTTACCGAATGAGTTTTAGTTAGAATTGTTTAAATATAATTAATTTTTTTAATTTCCAATAGTTTTTAAAATTTAATTTTATTTTTAACAGTTCCTTTACTTTTACCTGACATATTTCTGGAACCATTTTAATAAGTATTTTCTTTTATTTAAATAAAAAATGAAGGGCCAATTTTTCTAAAAATTTTTTATAATCCAAATTTTCTTAATACTAAAAATTAATTATATCAAATAAATTATATATTAAAAATAATTTTTCTCTTTTAATAGATAACTGAAAGAACTAAAAATTTATTCAAATTACAAAAAGTGCAAAAACTGTTTTCTGTGAATAATTAATTCTTTCCATAGATTAATAAGGTTTATTTTTTAAGTATTTTATTATTATCGAGCTATGCAACAACAAAATTGTTTTTTTTTTAATTTGCCAAACCTCTCAAGAATGAAAACAGAGAAGTTAACTCTCACAATTAATAAGTGTTTGTACTTGAGAAAAGAAGACATTTTAAAGAATTCTGATGACTGTTATTTTTTTTCGCTGAAAATATGTGATTTTTTTAATATTTACTGAATAAGTCGATTTGATGGGAAATAAATTTTTAGAGGGGATAACTTTGCATATTAAGGCACCAATTTTGTAATTAAGTTTTATCTTTACTGTTCCATTATTTGTCATTGTTTTAACTTGTTATCGTTACAAATATATTCTCCCGAAAACAAGAACTGAAACTCTTAACCAATTTTAAAAAATTACAGATTTTGTTTAAGATAAATAGAGATGAATAATCAGGTATTTAGTTAGCTTTTATCACTAACAAGTGTGGTGTATGTTAACAAAACAAATGTTGATCAGCCACGATAGCTGTGTTGGAGAGGTTTCTGCTGTAACAAAAAATCGGGAGTTCAAACCCCAACAGAGCCTTGAGTTTCAAGAAGGCAGAATTTTACTGTCGAAAAGCCAAGCTACAGTTTGATATAAAAGCGAAGTAAATGAAAAACAGCAGTTTTAACTTTTCGGATCACAATTAGAAAAGCTAAACTATTGTGTTTCTGCGGTATTTAAATTGGTAAATCCTTTTGCATGTTGGAAACAGGAAGAGAGACGATTAAGAGACAGCTCGAGGCTTAATGAAGGGCCTAAACTAGAAGCTAAAGTAACATTATCATAATATGTACAGCAGTTTTTTTTAGTAAAAAAAAGATTTAAAAGAAACGTTATTTGTAGAGCCACAGTAATTTAAGTCAAAAAGTTTTTTTTTTAATTTTTTTATTAAAATGACAAAAAAAAAATAAAATAAACATTTTTAAGATTTTGTTTTACAACTATTACTTTTGTAAGATTATTTTGGATTCGTAGTAAAGTAGCTACCCGTATATCTAAGCAAGTTCATATGGCAAGGACAATTAAGGGCAAAGTCGTATAATGTATGGGAATAAAAACAGTTCCTTGCAATATAAAAATCTATCAATGCGAAATTCTTTCCATATTAGCATCATTAAATGAGTTCTGCAAAATATTATTTTTTTCCACTATTTTGTTTTAAATTAAAAAAAAACTCTTTGTTTGGTCAAGATCATTTTACATTTAAGTAAAATATTTTTACTTATTCCCATAATAAATGCTCTTAGAGCAAAGAGAAACGAAATTCTTTCCAAAATTAAATCTAAGACTTCAGTTTTTCTTTATTTAAGAGCTTTGCACCAAGTACACGAAAATCAGCATTTAATATATTTTTGATGACGATCTGGACTCAATTTCGTTAAAAACATTAAAACCAAGAAATGTATGAGAGTTCTATAGAAGTCAGTTTGCCTTTTTTAGGATAAAATCCCTAACAAAATTTTATCTATTTTCTACTTAAAACCAAAGGATTAAAAAAATTGAAAGAGAAAAAATTTTTCCCTCATCAAGATCTATTTTGTTTTCATTAAATTTTTAATTGATTTAATAATAAATTTAATTCGAAAATTGTTACTTTATTTTGTAACTTAAAAAAAAATTAATAAATTTTATTATTAATTTAGGTATTTTTTTTTTATTTATAATTATCATTTTTATAATTAAATATCTAATGAAATCAATTAAATATTTAATTAATATTCATTTTAAAAACAATTAACATCTTCAATAGCTACACAAACTTTATTCTGTGCATTTATAGATGATAAACATTTTGAACCTTAACTCGAGCATTAGCTTTTCGATAAATATTCATAGTTTTATTTTTCTGTAGATGATAACTCGGTAAATAACTTCTTTAAGTCAAGTAATATATTTTACACCACGTCTTGACGAGCAATTTTTATAAGTCTTATCAAGACGTGAAATTTTCTCCTCTGGACAGCCAATAACAAAGACAAGATAACAACATCCACATTCTGGACGAGAGAATTTCATGTCTTGATAATATTTTTTTAGTTATCAAGTCGAACAAAGAGCAAGTTAAGACGTGATGTTACGGCTGAGTGCTATGACGAAATGTTTGCTTGGATCAATTAATATGTAAGGTACTGCAGCAAAATCTTACGTCAATTCGCCGCTCTTATTATACTCATTTCCTTTACCGGAGGTACTACCAGTCTGGCCTAGCTAACTAATGAGTTTTGGGGGAACCAGTCCCCCGGTGTGAAGGCACCAAACCTGAATAGACATGTTGTGTCTAGTTTCTATTCATTAACTGGAACCACGGGAACTGATAGCCCATACAGAGAGCCGTCCATCTCTTTAGCCGGTTGTTAGTGAGGTCCCTTCGGGGTACTTGTGGTGGCTGTTGGTTAAGGTGGGTGTCCACAGGAAAGGTGCTGTTGCATTCAACAACTGGTGTTGGATAGTCTGCAATCTTTAAATAAGGGAAAGTTCGTGATCCTGACAGCCATGTTCTTGAAATTGCAACTCTGTTGGCTACACCTATGGAGGATACTAGTCGACGCTTTATATTTCACTCAGTTAGTTTTACATTTATAATAATAACATTCATTACATAACAGTCACGATTACCTGAATGATACTTCCTTTTTTACTGGACGACTACTAGTAGAGCTTAATTTTCACTTGATAAAAAATGCATCTGTTTATAAAAAAATATATTTTAATATTGGAGGCCGCCTTATGCTGGTTTAATGAATTTGAAGAAAATGGAAATAATTATGAAATTTTCCAAAAAAAAATGTTAATTATTGTAAGCGCAGCTTCTACTTACTTAAAGCTTTAAATTGTACTTCTTTCATTGGAATAGAAGCTGTGGCCTTGTATTTCATAATTTGCCCAGCTGTTACGACACACAACTTTTATCCTGCATGTTTTGGCTTCCTAAAAAACCACTTTTTAAATGCTATAAAAGAATTATTTTCTACTCATTACAATAACAAAACACAAATATTTTTTTACTTATTAACCTGATTTATATAAAAATACAAGTAGGCCAACAAAGACATAAAAAATATTATATAATACAAAATCTAAAGTAGACCAATTTCCTGCTACAATTATTTATACAAATGGACACAAATATGTGCACAATAAATACTTCCGTTGTCCATAAACTTTCAGTAAAAGCAAAATTGTATAAAACGTAAAAGGGAAGCTTGTGTGGCCTAAATGGCTTTAAAAAGCAAATACGTGTAGCAATAACTGCATTTCTTATTCCAAATAAAATCAAAGCAAATGAATAATGTCTAATTTATTTTATGGTGAAGACTAATAAAATAATATATGAAATATTGTCATAAAAGAAAACAACTTATTTAATTTTTGTAATCAAAATAAAATTATGTAATAATAATAATAATTTTTGGTGTTGTTATCAAGCAATAACCTTTAGTGAGTTAGAGCCATTTATTTATAAATAATAATATTTTATTTTATTATTATTATTTTTTTCTTTTTTTTGGGGTTCAAGTTTTACTGTTTTTATGAGCTGTATGGAATGGCACAGAAATTGCAGATTCATTTCTAAGTATTAATTTTTTTTTCAATATTTTACATTAATGAAAACGAGTTTTGTTTCTAAGTCTTTTATTTTATTTTATTTTTAAATATATATTTAGTGTTAAAAGTGCAGGAAGTGCGTAAACTTAAAGTTAAAAAGAGTGTTTTTCATATTACTGCCATAACATAGATGTACACAGAAACAAGTTTTTGCACTTATTAAAGATTTTATTTTTAAACAGAAATTTAATAAAAATTTTAATTAACTGAATTATTGATTGAATGAGAAAATTATTTTTTTATTTTTTAATTAATACCATTAATTATTTAAGTAAAATATTTTTCAATTAATTATATAACTGAGAGAATTAAAAATTTAATTAAACTTCGTTTTCAAAAAAAAAAAAATAAGGTTCAGCGATATGCTACTAGAAGCAAATCAAACTTCTGTAATAAAATTTAAAATAAATCATAAAAGGTACAGTAGAGGCCACAACATTTGTACTCCATTTAAATGTTTTGAAAGAGTGTTAAAAAAATTTTATAAGGTTTGAAGATGTAAACTATCTAAACATGTTTATCTTAGTGACAGGTTCTTTCACTTTATGGGAATTTGTTTGTGACTGTATGAAACCAGAAAAATATTTAAAGCTTAATAATACCAGCTTTTAGGAACGAAGCTGCGAAAGTTTTGGGAAAAATATTTTTTTTTTTACACTCCAATTGACTTCTTCTTTTAAGAAGACGAAAAAAATTTTTTGTCATCAAACTTATGCTTTTCAGAAAAAGTCCTAGGGAGAGCAGTAAGATCAAATTCATTGCATATATCATTTTAAAGAGTTAAGCGCTATTTTTATAAGGTAAATTATTCAAATTTGAGGCTGCTGTAGTAATGGTATTTAGTAAGCACGTTGACTACAAATTAGTTTAGCCAGGATTCAATCCCCTCTGCAACAAAAAAAATTTTTTTCTGTTTAATGGTATAAATACATATTCAGAACTTAACAGTACAGCACGCAACCTCCTTCGTCGGTAGCACATTCATCGGCGAAGTAAAACAACTAATAAAATGGCTGTACTTTTACTACCTAACTTTTCTCTCCTCTATCCCTTTTCTAAAGAATGTAGCACGGTTACTATTTAAATAGGCATTGTTGCCTAAAGTGCTACTTCTCTTTAAAAAAAAACAAGTAAGAGTGCCACATTTGGCTATGCAGAATCGTATACACCCTTCACCATGCATGTAAATTCAGTTTAGTTAAGTAGTTCCTATCAACAAAACACATATTGTAGAGACAGAGAATTAAAATAAAAATAAATATGTACGATATATTCTTTTATATGAAATTATCATCGGCTCTTAATAGCTTAAGCATTTTTTTTTAATTTTAGTATTTCCTAAAAGGTCTCTTCAAAAGCTTTTAAATAAGGCCCATTAATTTTAAAGGCTTGGGAAAATATGGGCGAGCTCCAATTTTTTTACTTGATGTTTTTTTTTATTTTTTAATTCTCTATCGCTCAATATATTAAGTTTTTTTAATAGAGTTATTTTATTAAATAGAGGCAGGCGTTGTGTTTTGCCCGCTACCACGAATGACATGGATTGATCTTGCTAAGTTTCAATAGCAACTCTTTTGACAGTACGCGTGATCGATTGGCATATTTTTTAAAATTTTTCTAGCTCATATTGTGCCTTGGCATAGTTAATTTCAACACTTATACGGACGGACAGATGGACATGGCTCAATGGAATTTTCTATGCACAAGGACTTAGAATAATTTGTGAGGTCGGAAATGGATTTTGCAGAAATTACAAACGGAATGAAAAACTCAGATATGACCTTTAACCACTTTTTGTGAAGGGTATAAAAAAAGTCAATTAATCGAGTTATAATTCTTCAATAACAGCCTGAACATAGTGTTGAGAAAACGGCAATTAATAGTTCACGAACGAATAGTATTACGGTTAAAAAACATGTTATCAGTTTCAATTAAAAAAAATAGGAAATGAAAATGTCATTGTCAAGAAAAATGCAACATTTGTTGCCAAACAAGATTAAAGGCAACCGGGTGACTGAACTCATCACCTGGCTAAGCGTTTCCGGCACCATGTGTTTTTATCGTTTGTTTTCTAATCTAATAAATATGAATTATATTTCTAGCGCTTTAGTTGTTATTAGTTATTTGAAAATGATAAAACCTGCAAGAGTCATTGATACAGATTTTAATCGAACAGTTTATCTTATTAATGAACATATTTAACTGCCATTCTCACAGCCCAACTTCCCCTTTATTTATTTCAAAATTATTCTTAAATTGACTTTGACTGCTTTTATTTAAATACTCATGCCATGGGCTTTAAGCCAAGTTCATTACTAAAATAATAATAACAAAAAAATATTTTTTTTGTCTTTGACTGACTGCACGTTTGACTCTTAATTTTGATTTGGTAGTTTTTGTTTATACAATAAATGTCTGCGTAGATTTTGTTTAAACTTGGCAATGATTAGTAAATGTAAATTTAAGTAGATGTCAAAAAATTAAAGAAAAAATTTTAAGTAACTACATGATTAAGGTGTAAAACAATTATTAATTGCTATTAAAAAATAATTAAAATAATATAATGAAAAATTATTCCGTATCTTGGCAAGTAGCGTTATAGGAAGTCAATTGACGTACCTTTACAAAAATAAAAAAGTTGAACTTTTTACAGGCGAGTTTTGTTAAAATGTGTTGTATTTTTTATGATCTTTTTTAGAAGTATTTTTTTTAAATAAATCCGTTAAAAGAAATTTTTTTTAAGCAATAATTATTAAAATACAGTCTATTTAAATAAGAACTCTTTAAAACTTATTTGATATAAAGGGTATTTTTAAACAAGTAATTTTTCTAAAAAGGTACTATTTAAAACGATACTTTTTATATAAAGTACTTTTCAAGAACCGCTGTTTTCAAAAAGTTATTTATAAAACCTAATTTTTTTAAAACTTACTTTGTAAAAACTGATTTTCTTAAAAGACTCTTTTTAAAAAATATATATCAAGATACTTTTAAAAAATGTTTTTTTAAAAGGTACTTTTTAAAAAGCAATTTCTAGGGGTATGTTTTTGCAGGTTTTTATATCACACATTTACAAGAATGATATTTCCCAGATTTTTATGTGTATTTTAAAAAAGTACTTTTTTAGCTAACGATTCCTAAAGAGTTGTTTTTAATAAATTGTTTTTATAAAATAACTTTTTAAATATTTATATACTGTATTAATTCAGCGACTAAAACATGGCTTTTAAAAAAGTACTTACCTTTTTCGAAAGTATTATTAGCAATTTTTTACTATACGTTTTTGAAAGTACTTTTTAAAAGAAACTCTTTTAGGTAAGTTTTTCTTAAAGATACCTTTTTAAAAACTGATTTTGTTTTTAAAAATGTACTTCTATTAAAAGTGCCTTCTATTCAAAGTACTTTTTTAATGTTAAACAATTTTTTAAAAGCATTACTGTAAAGGTGTCTCCGTCTAAAATAGTTTTCGACTCAAAAATAATTTTTTTTTATCAAAAAAAGTTTTTTTTATCAATATCTCAATGATTTTCTTTTTTTATTTCTTTTAATAAGAATTTTTCATTCATTTTTCTTATCCTTTAATTTTAGTTTATTTTTGGGCTTTTAGCCCTTTGCGTTCTCGCCCATGCCGAGGATGCCAAAAAGGAAGTAGAAGCAAAATCAGTTGAGCCCGAAACTGCCGCCTCAAATGCTGAAGCTGCCCAGAGCAATGTTGAAAAGAAACAAGAAAAACGTGGTATTTTACATGGCGTTGGTCATGGTTATGCACCCTCTGGCTACGGTTATTCGGGTCATGGTTATTTAGGTGGTCATGGTGGCGGAGCTGTAATCATTGAAGGTGGTCATGGTGGTGGATATATAGGTGGCGGTCATGGTGGTGGATATATCGGTGGTGGTGGCGGTGGTGGTGTTGTTGGTCTTGCTGTTGGTGGTGGTGGTGGAGGTGGAGCCGCTTTTGCCGAAAATATACCAACCAATGTACAAGTTAACACCGTTGTCCGTAACGTTGCTGTGCCTTATCAAGTAGAACGTCACGTTCCATATCCTGTTGAAAGGACTGTTACATATCCCGTCAAGGTACCCGTACCCCAACCCTACCCTGTGGAAAAGGTTGTTAGCGTACCCGTTAAGGAAATTGTTAAGGTTCCTGTCCATGTACCACAACCCTATCCAGTAGAAAAAACTGTTCATGTTCAGGTACCTGTACATGTTGATCGTCCAGTACCCGTTAAAGTACCTGTTCCAGCACCTTATCCAGTTGAAAAAATTGTGCAGGTCCCCGTCAAAGTACCAGTACCCCAGCCTTATCCAGTCGAAAAGGTAGTACAAGTGCCAGTCAAAGTACCAGTACATGTACCCCAGCCTTATCCAGTTGAAAAAATTGTACAAGTACCCGTGAAAGTGCCAGTAGATCGTCCCTATCCTGTCCATGTCATCAAGCCCTATCCAGTGCCAGTTGAAAAACCAGTACCGTATCCAGTCGAAAAGCAGGTTACCGTTCACGTTCAGGTACCCGTCGACCATCCTGTACCCTATCCAGTTGACCGTCCAGTAGCTGTGCCTGTTAAGGTTCCTGTACCCAAGCCTTATCCTGTCGTAAAGGAAATTCCTTATCCTGTCGAACGCCAAGTACCCTATCCCGTTAAGGTAGCTGTTGATCGTCCTTATCCAGTGCCTGTAGAACAACATGTGCCCGTAGCTATTGAAAAACATGTACCCTACAAAGTGCCCGTTGCTGTGCCAGTTCATGTTGAAAGTCATGTAGCTTCAGTAGGTGTTGGTCATGGTATTGCTATTGGAGGCGGTCATGGTTATAGCTACGGATATGGCCATGGCAACAGTATTGGTTATGGACATGGACATGGCCATGGTTATTCACACAAAAAGAAATAGATAATTTTTCCAAAAATTTAAAATACTAAAAAATCCCTTTTAACAAAAAATGGCGTATTTAGAATCTAAAAAGGCCTAATTTCTTCTAAACAAAAAATTACTATAATTTCTTCTTAAACTTAAATCTAATTATTCTGTGTAAAATATTATTTTTTTTTTAGTTTTTAGTGTGTGATAATGAAATGAGATTTACAAAAGATAAAATCTACAAAAAAACATGAAAAAAATACCTTCAACACAAATATGAAAAATAAAAAAGAATTTCAAAAAAATTTGTTGCCAAGAATCACTGAACTGTAAAATAATCTAAGTTTAATTTAAAGCTGTTTGTTGTCAGAAAATAACACAAAACGCTGTACTGCCAACATTTAATCTGAATTATAAGTTTCTTTACAATTTTCTTAAACAAATAGCTCAACTTGCCTTTAGCTAAGATGTTTTCTATTAAATCAATAGTTTTTAAATTTATGTACCTAAAATACTCTTCGCATGATGATGGCAACATCTGTTTTGATATTCTTTTTTGAAAGACATGAAATATTTATATAAAAAAAGTATATTTTTTAATTCGATAACAAATTTTGTTTTGTTTAATTTTTATTAAAAAAATTTGTGTGTTTCTTTAATTTTGTATATATTTAATGTATGTGTAAATAATAAATAAAGACGACCAAGTATGGAAATTATGAAAAACATAAATTTCAAGGACTTTTATTATTTATAGCTCACAATAAACTATTTAATTTTTTTACACAAAAGAAATGTGTAAAGTTAGCTTTCAAATTGTATTAGATGTGAAAAAAATTTTCAATTATTGTAACTATTTAGGACTTTAAGTAACGAATGAAAATTAATTAAGATGATCACAAATAACACTTTAACTCTTACGTATACTAGTAGGCTGACTTTTGCTTGTCAGGGCGGCAAAGATATGCGTTAGAAAGAGCCCGCCAAATAACCTTTTTTTTTTAAAGCTATTTTTTCTCAATTTTCTTCCGGTTAATAATGGAAAATAATTTCATTCCAATGGCTACCTCGGCCAATCTTTAAGCTCATTATCGATTTTGTACAGCTGTATTTCACCAATGGCTTCACGAATATTGCCCTTTAAAGCGGTCTCTGGCTTATCGGTGTAACTCTTATCCTTGACGGCACCCCACAAAGAATAGTTCAAAGATGTCAAATCGCAGCTCCGAGGTGGCCAAACGACATCAGCTCTGCGGCTGATAACACGATCTTCAAAAATAGGGCGCAAAACATCGAGTGTACCTTCGGCTGTGTGGCACATAGCGCCGTCCTGTTGAAACCAAATGTTTCCATTATTCTCGTCTTCAATTTTTGTAAACAAAAATTCGTTCAAGAAGGCCAGATAATGATCGCCATTGACTGTAACGGCAACTTCTTGCTCATTTTCGAAGAAAAATGGCCCAATTATGCCTCTGGACTAAAATCTGCACCAAACAGTGACTCGTTTTGGCCGCACCGGCATTTTAATCTATGCGTGCGGGTTTTCTGTGCCCCAAATGCGACAATTTTGCTTGTTCAATTACACGCCAATATTAAAATGAGCTTCATCTGAAAAGATGATTTTTTTTGGAAAAATCGGCATCTTCTGTATGTCGATTGCAGGCCCACTTAGCGAGGCGAATACGCGTTGGATGGTCAGTTGGCTTCAACTCCTGAACCAATTGAACTTTGTATGACGTCATACCAAGGTCTTTATGCACAATTTTTCTCAATGATGTCTCCGAAATGTTTAATTGTTGAGAACGACGGTGAATTGATATTGATGGCGCTTCACGCACACTTTCTGCCACAGCAACAACATTCTCGGGTGTAGGCGTTGTTTTTGGCTTTTCGCGCTTTGATATATCGATGAGAATGCCAGTTTCTTTCAATTATTTTACACGATAACGAACATACGGAGCTGACAGTGCTTCTCTTCTTTCAAAATCCGTACGCAATTTTCGCACACATTCTGCAACATTACCATGATTTTCAAAGAAATATCGCAATATTTCCCAGCGTTGTTTAAGCGTATACACAGCGGAAGGACAAAACTAATTATCTGTCAAATCAGACATGAGCTTAGTGTTACCATTCACGAAATAAGCATTAGTTGAAAAAAAACGTTAGATGGCGGACCACGTATAAATAGTGAAAATATTTTAGAGTTGTCTGCATAATTATGAGTTTAACCGAAAGCACTAATTACACCAAAATCGTTTCATTAGCATAAAAACAGGTTATAAAGCCGCACAATACTAATCTAAGAGGTTAGATAGCACTCTATGCCGAATTTTATATACCCATCACCATGTATGTAAATCAAGTTCAATGGTACTTCTTATTTAACTATCATATTTTAGGTACTTTTAAAGTAACTTTTCTAAAGAATTTTGTTTCTTTGCAGAATTTTTAAAAAGATGTTTTCCTAAAACATTTTTTTTTTGCTACGAAAATACTTAAAATGCGAAATTTTTGAAGAAATTTTTATACAGAACTGTACCAAAAGAATAAAACCTTAAAAATAAGAAAGGACTACACAAATAGATTTTTCTGAAAAAGGTACTTTTTTCAAAAACCAGAATTTTACTAATTTTCTGTAATACTAATTTCCAAAACTCATTTAACTTTATTAGTAAATTTATTTAAAGTACTCTTTTAAAAGAGCATTTCTAGAATGATATTTTGCTGGCCTTTAAAAAAATGTTTTTGTTATAGAAGGTATTTCCGTGCCTCAAATTATAAAAAAGAGATATTTTTTTAAAATAAGAATTTTCTTAAAATTACACTTTTTTCTTAAAAGTTCTTTTCTAAATGAAATCTAGTGTTAGAAGCAGTGTTGCGAAGCAAAAATGTAGCTTCAAAAACTACCTTTAAATTTCGAAAATAATTTTTTTTTTAATTTTTCTTCAAGAAAACTTTCTTTAAAGACACTAATTATAAAATCGTGTTAATTAAAAGAAAATTATATTGCTTTGATCTGTTACAAATTAAAGCTATTTTTTAAACGGCTCAATTGAACATGCTCTGGTATTTGAGTATTTTTTTTAATTGTTTGTCTTTCTACAAGAATATTCTCGATAATTTCTTTAAAGTCCACTTTTCCAAAAAGACATATTTTAAAAGCTTTTATAAAATATTTTAAGGCATTTTCGATTTCAGGTATTTCTTATTGTGTTTTATTTTTCCTACAAAATGTTTTATAGACGCTTTATTTAAAAACTAGTTTTTTCAAACATTTATTTTTTCTTGAAGGTTCCTTGCTATATAATAAATCTTATAGCATCGTTACCAATGAGTCCTTTGTTGAAAAGGTAAAGTAGTATTTTTTTAAATCCTATTTTTGGTTAATTTTCCTTTACAAAGTACTTTTTCGAAAAGAAAATTTTTCTTAAAGGTTCTTCTCTCTAAAATAACTCTTATAGCAATGTTACTTAAAGAGTACTTTTTCTTAAAGGCACTTTTTTTGGTGCTATTCAAGAAGTTCTTTTTGCTATTTTTCTTTTAACGAATTTTGTAAAGCAGTATTTTTTTCAATCCTTTTTTAGTTACTTAAGTGCTCTAAAAGGTACTTTTTCAAATATTCTTATAGGAACATTTATTTTAAGAGAACTTTTCCAAAGGGTACTTTATTGGGTACTTTTCTAAAAGTACGTTTTATTACTTTCTTTTTAACAAATTGTGGGAAGTGTTATTTTTTTAATCTTTTTTTAATTAATTTTACTTTAAAAGGTACTTTTTCAAAAAGTTATTATTTCTTAAAGATTCTTCTCTCTAAAATAACTATTTTTATAGCAATGTTACTTATACGACATTTACACGATTCAAATTTTTATGAAAGTAGCATGAAATTTTTATTTGTTGGTGAAGCAAAAGGTGTAAGCGATTTTGTATTGCTTAAATTTTAAGGGGATGTTACTGTCGTATATGTTTATTTTCAAATAACACATATCACTGCAGCTGAAATAGAGAATTAAAAAAAAAAATCCGTTATGTAAATCTGGACTTAAAGAGTACTTTTCCAAAAAAAGGCACTTTATTAGGTACTATTCAAGAAGTACTTCTTGCTATTTTCCTTTTAACGAATTTTGTAAAGCAGACTTTTTTTCAATCCTTTTTTAGTTACCTAAATACTCTAAAGGGTACAAATTCAAAAAGTTATTTTTCTTGAAGGTTCTTTGCTCTTAAATAACCATTCTTGTAGCAATAATACTTTAAGAGAACTTTTTTTTAAATGGTACTTTATTAGGAACTTTTCAAAAAGTACGTTTATTTTCCTTTTACAAAATTTTTTTAGGAAAGAAATATTCTTTTCTCATTCTTTCCTATTCAAGCAGTACTAAAGTGTGCTATATATTCGAAATTATTTTTTCATAAATAAACTTTATTTTTAAGCTGAATTTTAAAATATTTATAACTTTGAACATATTCATTTTAAAGGCACTTTATTGACATCTTAATTTTTTTTAGAATGCATTCTTAGACATTTTTTCTTTATAGGCTTAGTCTTTTTTATCAAATTCACTTTTTCTGCCAAAATGCTTTTTTTTATAACACAGCTTTGCCGAAAATTTAAAAAAAAAAATTTTAATGAATTTTCTTTAGCCGGTATATTTGTTAGAGAATATTTTTTTAAAGTATTTTTAAAACTGTATTGAAAATTAATTCAATTTTAATTTCTTCTCTCTTCGATGTTATAGTTTTCTTTAAAGACTTTTTGTGCTTAAAATATCATAAAATAATAATAATTAGTTATACTCACATATCATTTAAAAACTTACCTAAAAGGAGAAATAGTAAACAAGTTAATCATTATTTTATTGCAAAACACAAAAAAAAATATTAAAAATCACAATAACAAAAAATATACACTCACTAAAGTTTAAACAAAAGGATCTGCACAATTTTTCTGTTTCAGTGTTTACTTGTCTGCCAAATCGTTTTCTATTGGAAATCATTTTTGAGTGAACAAAAGTATCATTTTCTACATTTTTCCACATTTTTATTTGTCACTTAATTTCAAATGTTTACAAAACGTATTTGCAATCTAAATGAAACCGCTTAATTCAGGTTTGACTTACATATGAAAGGTTCCGTCACATGTAGAGGTCACTCTTTAATTCTAAATTAAATTTTTTTAATATATTACAGCAGACAATGTAAAACGTACTTTGCCTAAATTTAAAATAAAAAACTATTAATATGTCCGAATAGGGACACCTTTTTATTTTTTAATCATATAATGGTTTTTAAGCGGATTTTGCAATACATAAATGCCCCGCGTAAATTTAAAGATTCTTCGTGATACCGTCGGGATACCCCTTAGTTGTATTTATTCTTATGGCAGACATAGCAATGCATTGTCTCTACAAATATCTAGCATCTTCCTGTTTAAGTTTGAAATTTAAGGCCTTTTATAAATTACGGCCTCTCGAAATACCCTTTAATTTATAAATTTATTGTTGATAATTTTTTCATATCAGTGATTATAACGTCAATATTGGAACAAACATTAATTTAAATTTTTAATTTTTCTATTCTTTTACGTTTCTGCCTCTCACAATTCAAAAAATAATATAATTTTATAAATACCACTTCATTTTCGGAACACCCTTTAATTTTAAATCTTTGTTGCTATAGCCACTATAGTAATACATCTTCTGTAAATATTTTAAGAGGTAGAGGGCTGTGACTGATGGATAGACATTATGAAAAAAAAAACAGTTGCGTTAGGTTTTTACACCTTGTGTACGGAACCCAAAAAGGTACATGCTCTTCTTTTCTATAAGTAGGACATAAGTCCGTGAATGGTGTAAATATTAAATTCTAAATGCAACAAATAAATTATGGACCTACATGATATAGTTTTTAGAAATGGAAATTAATACTTAGCAAAGTCTGCAGTTTTCCTTAGTATCCAACATGCTGCCTACCTATTTCTCATTAGAGTTTCAAATCCTAATAGATTTAGATTTTTCCACATAATAAAATTAATTTCTTTTGCCAGTTTTCTAGATTTTTGGCTTATTTGCCAAAAACAGGTTTTAATGCTAATCTACAGGTGGTTCAACACTTGTTGCCATAAATAAATCAAAAATATATAAAATTAATTTTTTGTTAATCAATATAAATGCCAAAAATTATACTAAAAAAAAAATATATAATAATTTTATATCAGTTTTCCTAAAAACTGCAACTAACATTGAAATATTATTTTTTTTCTTGCTGCCATAAAACTATCTTAAGAAGTAAAAAATTTGTAAAATTGAAATAAGATTAACTAAATGCGCCTGAAAGTATGCTATACAAATTGAATCCATAAACCCATTACGTACTGTACAAAACAAACTAAATAAAACTGTAACCTTATTTACGCACACAACACACAATACACACCAAATGATTTGTGAGCCAACAACGTTGGCTTTAAATAACAAAAGCAAAGAAACTTTTATTTTACACACAAAATAAAATTGGAATCTGTTTAAGTGACAGTAGAAAGAGCCCACAATGTTTGCTTTAAATAGTAATAGAAAATAAACTTATATTTAACACACGGAACATATAGTGTATTTTAGGTAGATGTGATAACTTGTGTTTGTCCAAACTTCATAAAATGTCAGGATGGCCGAGCGGTCTAAGGCGCCAGACTCAAGCGTAATAACTTGCTTTGTTTCAGCAAAGTGTTTGTGAGCGTTCTGGTCCTCTCTGAGGGCGTGGGTTCGAATCCCACTTCTGACAAGAGTTTTTTTATATTTTCTTGTTTTTTATATTTTCTTAAAAAATTATGCATTTAAAAATTATGAAATTTTATTAACGAAAAAATGCCAAGATGTAAAACATTTCCATGTGTTTATTAAAGAAATTTCTATGTAAAATTCGTTTTATTAACTTTTAGTAATGAAATATGCCTTCTTTTATAAAAAAAGAAGCTTAGAAATGATCAACATGATGGAAAACAAAAAATGTATCCTAAATAAAAATATAATAAAAATGGCTATTAAGAAATTCTTAGACCTTCTCCGGACATGCAATTTTTGTTTCTGCAATATTTTTAAAATTCACTTCTGAAATTGCATTTGTGTCTACACAAAAATTTTGTTTCTGCAATTTCGGCCTTGATTGCTTAAAGAGTTTGCTTAACTCTACGGATGACAAAGCAAAAGGGAATTGCAAGTACATGAAACCGTGTATCCTTATCTATTTGTCTTTCCTTTCTTGCCTACAAATTCAAGAATTGCGCAACAAAAGTTTCATATTGTGGACGGGGACTTAGAAGAACATTTTTAATTTTCTTAGATTTTAATCATTAGACAAGTTAAAAGATGAAACCATAACAAAGTGGTTCGAAAACCCCATCCTCCTTATGCATTTAAAATAATTTTTGAAAAGTACCTTTTAAAATTCAAAATAAAATTTAAAAAGTAAGAGTGCTATATTCGGATATGCCAAATTCTATATACCCTTCACCATGTATGTAAATCTAGTTTAGTAACTCTAATCAAAAACCAAATATTGGAATGACAGAGATCTAAAGAATTAAAAAAAAAATTACATAAAACTGTTATTAGCTCTTAATGGGTTAAGAAGCTTAAAAAATTTTTTGTATTTCCCGATAGTTTTCTTCAAAAGATGTTAAGTGATATCTTAAAAAATTTGGTTCACAGTTGTGAAACGTTCAGACACACATAGTGATGGTTTTTTTCTAATTTTTTAATTCTCTATCGCTCCATACTTTTTTTTTTTTTTTTGATTGAAGTTACTTTATGGTTCCAAATGCCTCAAAGAAAATGGACCGATTTTGCTAATAATAGCAAAATATTCGAAACTATGTCTGATCGTTTAGCATATTTAAATTTTCTCTAGCTCATGTAGTGCCTTAGCAAAATCGATTTTAACACTAACACGGGCGGACTGACGAACAGACGGACATTACTCATTCGACTTTGCTATGCATAAGAAATCCGAAAACATACACTTTATGGAGTCGAAAATGGATATTGTAGAAATTACAAACGGAATAACAAACTTAGTTATGTCCTTTTCTACCTGAGGTGAAGGATTGAAAACTGTCTCTTAAGCTGGAATCATTCATGATGTCCGAACAAAAATGTTGTGTAGACAAAAGTTATTTTAGTGAAAGTTTTCTGAAACACGATTCACCCATTTCGAACACTTTGTCTGAACAATCAATGCTGCTGTATGTAAGCAATGGTTTTGTGATGTGGCAATATTGCAGCTGGTTTTAAGTATCGTGTTTTTTTGTCAATGTGTAAAAATTGTAATTGTTAAATTTTGTTTTTTAAAAGGAGGAAAAACATAACTTGTGCTCTAAGCCATGTTGCTATTAACAAAGTATATTTTTAAAGAAAAATAAAAAAAGAGTCGCTGTAAAACGACTTTTATAGCAAAGGAGATCTGTGCAAATTTTGTGTAAATTGGAAACTCAATTCAGCTTTGAGATAACAAAGTTTACTTATTGGCAATTCAGCTCAAATTTGTCTGGACAAAATATAAAATTAAACCAATTCAAACTAGGAGCTGTTCGTACAAAATATTTTCTCTCTCTATTGAAGAGAGCCGTCAAACTTCATATAAAAAAAAAATGTTGTGCGGACAAAAATTTTATTCGGACATCATGGGTGAATTTAGCTTAAGTAAACAATGCGATTTGAAATAATATGGTTTGTAAAATACCTTTCAAAAAGACTTCAAGAACTACTTATAAAAAATTAAAAAAATTAAAAAGAAAACTAGTCCAATAGATAGAAAATAACAAGTCATTTGAAAATTCATATTTTAATTACCTTCAAAAAGATTATCTTTAAAATAAATTCTTTTAAACCTTTTTTGAAGAGCATTAAACGGGTACTTTTTAACAAAGTTTTTTAATATATGTAGCTCATTAAGAAGCAACCATTTTAAAATCGCTAATCAACTTTTAAAAAACTATTTGAATAAAAAAACAAAGAAATATTGAAAAGCCTTTTGAATTATGTCTGCAAAAGTACATTTTATAAAAATCTGTTTAAAAATTCCTAAAAAACACATTTTAAAAAATATTTTTAAACATATATAAAAAACAATATTTAAAATAGAACGCGTAAAAAGTACCTAACAAGCAAAAGCTTTTAAAAAATTATTTATTTAGAGTTCACAAAAAAAAAACATCTTTAATAAAAGTACTACAAAGAAAAAAGAAAAAAAAAAAACTTACCTTAAAAAACGCGCTTAAAAAATATTTTTTACAAATGTTTTGTGTTTTTAAAATGTAACCTTAAATAGAACACAAAAAAATCTTGCATTGTGTTTATTTCTTTTTCTTTAGACAAAAATTTAATCAATTTTTAATTGATTTAATTATTTATATTTTTATTCCTTTTTTTTGCTAAACATTTTTTTTCTTTTTTTTACAAGACATTTTTTTCTTTTTCAATAAAGTATATAATTCATTGAATTATTTGTTTAATGGGAAAATTTTGTGTTAATTTTTCAATTACATATTTAATTGAAACAATAAAAAATTTAATTACATTCCGGTTTGAAAAAAATAAAACCTTTGAAGGGTGCGAAAGTTTCTTACTGTGAAAAGGGACAGTTAAAAAGGTTCATTAGGAAAAGTTCACTTAAACACGCATGTTTTTTTAAACACTTTTTAAAAAGTTTTATTAAAAAAATTTCTTTTTTAAACGAGAACCTTTCACCCATTAAACAAAACAACTTATAAAAACTAAATCTTAAAAAAATAAAATCTAGAATATAAAATTCTATATATAAAAATCCCTTAAAAACAATATAAACATGTTACAAAACAGTACGGGGAAATTAGAAAATTTTGATGTTGGTGTAGAAAGTACACAATATGGAACACAAAACACCTATTTTTGGAATTTTTGTCTGGAAAAACTGCTGGATGATGGATTTGAGTAAAATTTTGTGTGGGAGTCCCTTGGAACTTTTGCTCAAATATGGAATACATTTTGTTTCGTAAACATAAGTAATTTTGTGGAAAAAATAGAGATCCTAAGGTGAAGGCACCCATATACTAAAATAGTTGCCAAAACATTTCATTTTTATAGATGCAAAATTTTTAAAGATCTCTACAATAAATATTTAAAAACACTTTTTTCTAAATTTGAAGAGTACAATAATTTTAAAACAAAAACAGTACTTTTATAAGTCTTATAAAATTACATTAACAAACATAATATTTCTTTCTGTAGAAAAAGGTACTTTAAATAAAAAAATCCTTAAAAAGCACCTTTTAAGATCTTTTTTTTCAACTCTAACATTTTTTTTATATTCCGCTGCTTTTGCCGAAAAAAAAATTACCAAAAACTTGCTTGCATTTTAGCCTTTCCGTATAATATAAAAAGCGTTTATTTTATATTTTCTGTTTTTGTTTTCCATAGCTATTAACCGACAACAACCTATTATTTGTTTTTTTTTTTTTTTGTTGCAATTTTTAACTTTAGCAAACAAGAAAATTGCACCACTAAACAAACACCCAACCCTGATCTTGTACTATAAAAGCAATAACCATTTGAAAAAAAAACAACAATAACAGGTAAAGTGGCACAGCAAATTATCTTGTCTGATCATATAAACAGTTGATGTTTTTTTTTAAATTTCCTTTCAAACTCATGCAGTCACACAAACACACAACATAACAGTACGCATAAGCTGACGTAACGCACCTGCTGCAAATGCGGCATAAACTAATGAAAAAAAAATCATGTTTTATGTCAAAGACAATATAAAAGTTAATCTTATTTAAGCTAAAAATAACTTTAAAAACCAAAACTACGCATTATTTGAATTTAAACAAAAAAAAAATACTTTTCCTTTTTCGCTCAAAAATGTTTCTTTTGAAGGAATTTTTTAATACAAAAAAATATATAAAAAATTCAATAAATTAAAT
Organism: Cistogaster globosa; assembly: GCA_937654795.1. Classification (NCBI taxonomy): domain Eukaryota; kingdom Metazoa; phylum Arthropoda; class Insecta; order Diptera; family Tachinidae; genus Cistogaster; species Cistogaster globosa. The sequence goes on from OW569404.1 coordinate 9,514,863, forward strand.
TAAAAAATTTACGAGGGCTGCTATATATATTTCTGGCCTGGCAACACTGAGTGCTGCCAAGTGCAATCTGACATTTCCATTGGAAAGTTTGTAATTTTTAAGCAAAATTGTACTCAAAGCGTTTTGACGTACGACCATTATTTGTGTTGTTTACAGTGACTTGAAAAAATTAATATAGAAAAAAATGGAATTAACTCGTGAACATTTTCGTGCCATCATTTTTCACAACATTCGACGTGGATTATCACGACAAAAGTGCATTTGATGAACCTAAATCTTTGTATGGCGATGAAGAACCATCCTATAGCACTGTGAAAAATTGGTATAATGAATTTAATCATGGCCGAAGCTCGCTCAAAGATGAATACCGTGAAGGTCGTCCAAAAACGGCTGTTGTGCCTAAGAACATTGATGCCGTGCGTGAACTCATAATGCAAGATCGACATGCGACATACCGAGAGATAGAGACATTCTTGGACATTTCTTCCACCAGCATACATTCGATACTGCATGAACACCTGGCCGTAAAACAGGTTTGTTCTCGTTGGATCCCGCACAATTTAAAAGTCATTCAAAAAAAGGCTCGTGTCGATTGGTGCAAAGAAATGTTGCAAAAATACGATTGCGGTGCTTCCAAAGACGTTTATAAGATCGTCACAGGTGACGAATCATGGATCTATGCGTATGAGCCCGAAACGAAACAACAATCGACCGTGTGGGTCTTCAAAGACGAGCAAAAGTTGTTCGTGGAAGAAGCACTCCGAAGCAAATGGTCGCCTGTTTCTTCGGCAAAACTGGTCATGTGGCGACTGTTCCGCTTGAGCAACGTAGAACGGTCACTTCTGAGTGGTACACTACAATTTGTTTGCCTGAAGTCATCGGAGAAATTCGAAAAACCAACAAGAGAAGACGAATCATTGTTCACCATGACAATGCGAGCTCTCACACATCGGCTCAAACCAGAGCGTTTTTGACCGGCCATAACGTCGAATTAATGGGTCATCCGCCATACAGCCCTGACTTGGCACCTAGTGACTTCTTCTTGTTTCCGCACATCAAGAAAAAAATGCGTGATCAACGATTTTCGTCGCCAGAAGAAGCTGTTGAAGTGTTCAAAAACCATGTTTTATAGGTGTCTCAATCGGAGTGGAAAAAGTGCTTCGACAACTGGTTTGAGTGCATGCAAAAGTGTATAAATCATGCTGGAGAATACTTTGAAAAACAATACAAACATTTTTGATTATAAATATTCGCATTTTCACTATTAGGCCAGAAATATATAGAGCAGTCCTCGTAGTAACTAATAAAATTATAAGCATTACGTCACTAACAAGAAAAACCACAAACATAAAATTGATTTTTGTGTGTATTTGTATGGAGTTAATACAATTTGTAATTATTTTTATGTAAAATCAAATAAAGAGAGGAAAGAAAGAAAAAATATTAAACCAAAACTTTGCAGTAATTGTACACAATTATTATGTTAAATAATTTACACATCAATATTTATTTAATCTTACACATGGGTGCTTAACATATTTGAATAGTTAATAGTTTGTTAGTAAAAGGGTGTCTCAAATAATAGTGTAATTTAAAAAGAAATTAAAAGGAACAGTTTTTCCTTCGAATTTTTGAGTTGCGTGGCTTTTAACACATGTTGAGAGTTTCCATTTCTGTTGTGACTCGTTAAGAAAAAGCCACCTTAAGTGGTGTTTGTTAAGGCTGTTGCAACTTTTTTCAAAAATTGCATATGTTTTCAAAAAGTAGGAAAGTGTGTTTTAAAACAAAATGCGTGACAAATTTTTGGACAGATCTGCCAGACTTGCAATTGCTTAAAAAGTTCATAAAAAAGTAGTCTCTCTAAGATCACAATTCTATTTAAACTTTTAGTTTTTTGTGTAACGGCACGTTATCATACACTTTTTTTAATTTGACTACTAAATTAGCAGAAGTAGAATTTTTGCATTCTTCTCGTATTGATGATCGTTTAAAAACTTTTATCTTTTTTCTTTTAATATTAAGTCTTGCTTCTCCTTGCCTTCATATCTGAAATCCTTAAAGATCTAAGCCTACCTAGATCCAATGATTCTAACATTTACAGGTCCATAGTAGCTACTTGATAAACACCCTCCCATTTCCTGCTCGTAAGAGCTTAAAGATTTGTGTTCTCCGTTAAAATAAAAACAGTTTAAAGTTATTTTTAAACAGGGTTGCTGATCAAAATCGGCCTTTAACATCATTTAATTTAAGCTGAAGGCTTATGTATGGAAGATATGCATACAACGATACATCACCGCATTTTAAATATTTATGCCAATTGAAAGAAAAAGAGTACACGTAAGTGACCAAAACGGCAGAGGTAGAGATGGACAAAAAACATCGATGTTTTATGTCGAAACATCGACTAAACAATCGAAAAACATCGATGTTTTCTTTCGATGCATCGAAATATCGATATATAAACGTGTTGAAAATGGAAAAGCAATATGAGAGAAGATTATTTGATTATTTGAGGACTCCTGTTGGAAGACTGAACGAAAATCCGTTGGATATTTGGAAAGATTATAAATCGCAGTTTCCTAAACATTACAAGGTCGCTTTTAAATACCTTTCAATGGTGGGAACATCGGTTTCGTCTGAAAGACTATTTTCACAAGCGGCGCAGGTGATCACTCAACAAGGAAACAAATTGAGAGGTGAAAGATTTGGTAAACTTTTATTTCTAAACAGTATTGAAAAAAAGTATTGAAAGATGTAAAATAAACTTAAGATTTTTCGAAAATATAAAAACAATAAATAAAAAAGCACCAAAACTTCAATAATAAATAATTAGAAAAAAAAATCGATGTATAAAACACATCGATGTATTTTATGAAATATCGATGCAACACAGATGTATGTTTGCGATGCATCGCATGGAAAAAAATATCGATGTTTTTTTACAGTGTCCATCCCTAGGCAGAGACTTAATAAGCCGCATTGAAAATAGAATAACAAAAAAATGGGTTTTAGTTTGTTTAATTTATTCCAGTATAAATTTTGAAAGACCCTTTAATATGAGTAAACAAACTAATTTTAAAAAGCAATAATTTACACAAAATATTTTAAATTAAATTGCTGATTTTATCAATTTTTAAATAATGGTTTTAGAAAATAAATAATATTTTAATTAAATATTAACAGAGTGTCGACTTTTTTACTTCTTGCTATACGTCAGAAATAGTGTTGTGAATTTGAAATTATATTTTTATTATTGAAAAACCATTTCAAATAACTAATTATTTTTTCCAAAAGCTTTTGAAGAAAAGCTATTTCATCGCTTAAATTTTACATGTAGTTTTAAAATATAATTTTGATGTATCTTTGGCTAGATCTGGCAACTTTCCTTCTTGATATACGACCACGCGAGAGTGACAGTTCACATTAAACAAATCAAAAATTTACTCTAATACTTTAATAAATGATATATTTTCTTAGCAAAAAATAATAAAAGAATTCTTTGCAAATAAAAACCTGTCGAAAACTTAAGGCATAAACAGAAAAAAAGCTTTTGCAATTGTTAAATATTTTATTTGTTAAATTCAATTAAATTTTTATTTAAATCAATTATAAATTTAACTAAAATAAAAAATATAACAGAGTTAGAATAAATTATTTATTATATCAATTAAATATTTAATTAAAAAAGAAGAAATTCAATTTATAATAAAAATACACAGCACTGACTCGAAACACTTGATATTAATTTTTTCTAGCAATTGTGTTTCTTACAACAGACCAGCTGTCAGGTGAGACCCGAACTCACGATATATTTTTATCAACTAATTTTTTTAATCAATTAAATCAAGACAATCGCTCACTGTTATTATGTTGTTACTTTCACCTCTAAGGCTCTGTCATGAGCTTTGGACCATAATTTCCTTATTTAACTACAAAGGCGAACTTATCATCTCATTTGACGCTCTGTAATACAGGCGCGTCTATCAACACGTCTCTTATGGCTACAAAGAATGTGTTTTCCTGTATCTATTTGTCCATATAAAAGGGCGAACCTATTATTTCAATTTATACGCCTTTTAAACAACTCGCCTGATATTTTTCTTTATACTTAAGAATTTTTCTGGGAATTGAACTCATTATAATGTGTTTATCAAACAAACATTCATCTCTGTCGATGCAGTCATCGTGGCTGCTTAACACGTTTTAGATAACTTTCTCTTTAGTGTTTGAAATGACAGTTTGTTCAGCTTTGTTTGTTTAATCTAAGACACGAACCAAATTTTTTAACATACCCAAGCTTTAAGCTTTATAAAAATATTTAAAGGTTACATTTTAATTTTCTGACAATTAAATTTTTTTTGGAATTAAAATTAATCTCGAATATTTATCAACTCTAATCAAAAGTGAATGTGTTAAATAGTTTTTTTTTTCTTTTCCTAAATATTTTTCACCAAACATTTTTTAAGCTATAAAAACGTTGATTTTTATTAATTAATTTATCAAAATCGTTTAACTAAAAATTGAAACCACTTATTTGAGTTAAAATAGGAAGTATTTAGATTGTTTCAAAGGTGAATAAATTTAATTAAAATGTACTTATAGTTTTGGAAAGTATGTTTTAATTTGCGGTAGTTTCAATTAGTTGACCCAAAATTTTTAAAAGTACCAAATTAATTTTTTAAATAGATTTTATTTTAACTGCAATGAAATTGCTGCCAGCAAATAAAAATTAATTATTTCTATTTTGTTAATGGCAATTGATGTAATAATAGTTTTTTTTTTTGGTGGTAATGTTGTTAAAAATATTTTGGCTTAGATTGTAGTCATGCTTGGTTTGCTGGTAGTTCGAGATCCCTCGTACATACAAACATACATTTTGTGCATTAACTATTTTCGCCTAATTTTTAATTTATATTTATTTTTTGGTGTTAAATCATACTCTTAATGCAACATATGAGTTGTATTTCATACATTCATTATTTCGTACTACACATAGAAATTTTTATTTTATAATAAGTTGAACAATAACAAAATTTATTAATTAACAAACAAAGCAAAAAATGGATGTTAAGTAATAAAATTTGGAATATTTTATAAAAAAAAATGTTTTAAAAAAAGAAAAATTAAAATTAGGAAGCTGATTTTGCTATCAAAAATGTTTTGCAGGAAAAATTATAAAATTTTTAAAAAGTAGAAATTCATCAATTATTTAGCTCTAAATATTTCACTTAACAGGCGATTCAATGCCCCTTAAAAAACATCCTAAAAGACATGCTACTTAAAATATGTTCTGAAGCTCAACATGTGTCTCTCTGTAAAAAGGTAACATTAATGTGAGTAAAAAGACATATTGGCATTAAGAGAGGTTAGAAAGTGGATTTACCTGCATAAAAAATCAGCAATAACAAGTAAAAGGCCTATATTCGAATATGCTGAATCTTATATACCCTTGATTATGTATTTAGTGGAGTTAGTCCAATCAAAAAAAAAAAATATATGGGCTGACAGAGAATTTAAAAAAAAAAAAATAAAAATTCATGAAAATGCCATAGACTCCTAATGGTTAAGTAATTTTTTTGAAAGATCTCTTCAAAAGCTTTAAAATGATACCCATATTGATATATTAAAAATTTTATGAATTTCAGAGGTCCGTAACTCGGAAATTATGGGCGAATGCCAATTTTTTCGCTTGATGTTTTTTTCTTATTTTTTAATTCTCCATCTTCCCATATATTTGTTTTTTTTATTGCAGTAGCTGCCTTGTTCCAAATGATACAGAAAAGTTAGAGGTAGATGTGTTGTTTTCCTCGCTGCAATGATGTAATGCCTCGGCAAACTTGATTTCAAGTTTAACATGGTCCATCTGTCCGGATATCGTTCAATCGACTTCGCTATGCTTAAGAATTCAGAAATTATACCTAATGGGGTCGGAAATAGATATTGTAGAAATTACAAACGGAATGACAAAATTAGTTATACCCTTTTTTCAGTTTTTGTGGTGAAGGGTATAAAAATATGGTGCACAATCGTACTTTTCTATGGAAAGTTTAGAGGCCCATAACTCGGAAAATATGGACGAGCGTCAATTTTATTTTTTTTTTATTACTTAAATCTCTATTGCCCCATAGATTAGATTTGCTCTAAGCATTATGGAAAAATTAGAGGCAGGCGTGGTATTTTGCCCTCTGCTTTGAGGGACATAAACCGATTTTGTTGGTTTTCAGTAGCAAAATTTTCGAAACTGTATCTAATCGATTGGCATATTTAAATTTTCTCTAGCCAATCCTAGGCTCTTACATAGTTGATTAAACCCGACTACTAACGGACAGACGGTCAGACGACATACTCAATCGTTTTTCGTGGTGATTTTTGTGTCGTCTAGTTTTCATTTTTAAATGCATCCTACTGTTTGCAAAACCAAAAAAAAAAAAAAAAGAAAATACCATTTTGATTTTGCAAATTGATTTGTGTTCGTAAAAGGATATTTAATATGCCTTTCTCTAGCTTGACGATGCTTATAAAAATTCAACTAGCGTTAAATTAGTTTTCTGGTTGCACTAAAATTGTTGACTTCATGACATCACAAATCAAGATTTTGGAATCTTGAAAACTCCCTGGCTATCTGGCATGCGATATCTTTTCTCCTTTTTAAACATGTTCAAGCTCAAATTTATATGCTACAAATTTTGGATTGAAAGGTATTTCTGTATGTTTCCATGAGAATCGTAGTAGATTATTATTGGTTGCATAAAAATCATTTGATTTTATAAACTCAAATGATATTAAATTATAAAATCTATTTGAAAAGGTTTTGTCAAATGTAATAATTTATTTCACCTTTTTTTATGATTGGTGACACCATTTTGTTAAAACCGCATACGTTTACCTCATTAGCATTTGGTTATGTTGTAATAACTCTTTAATAATGTCATGATATTGAGTACCAGAGCAGTTATCGCTTAGCCAGTTTCATTTGGGAAGCAAAAATATTGAAGTGTCCAGCTCAAAAATAGTGGCACCTTATAGATGATTTGCTTTTAGATTCCTTTTACTCCAATTGCAGCAATCATTGCTCAAACAAATCGCCAACAAATCGCTGCCAGCTGTGCAGGTAACTAAATTTTCCATTAATCATCATTTATTTGATTTAAATTGTCACTTAATTAAAAATATGTTACACCACTATGCACTTACATTTGCTCATAATATCTTAAACTAAATTTTAAAATTTTTGTAACAAAAACTGTGTAAACATTTGTTATAAATATGTTTAGATATTTGTTCAGACATTCTCTGATTTTATAATATCCTGCAAATAATCAGGAAATTTCTTTATTAACATAACAACTTGCTGGATTGAATTGTTGTTAAATTACCTGGAAATGACCATAAAACAAGTTTTTTGCTTTTTTTTTTGTCTTACAAAAACCAACAACATAAAATCATACTGACTTTAAGTCAATCGGTCAATAGTTTTAAAACTTTTTTAAGAAAAAACAAAACAAACCTGATACAAACTACTGTTTAAAAAATTAAATTATTAACTGAATGTTAAAGTTTTTCTATATTAAAATGTTAAAAATCATTTAACTCTTTTTTTCTTATAAAATTGGCAAAAATCTTGAAATTCGCCTTAAACGACTTCCTCATTGAACGAGTTTTTAAAAGACAGGAGTTATATTCGTTTAATGATTAAATGTATACAAAGTAGTTAATAAAAAATTTATTGATTTAAGAGATTTAAAATTTTAAATTATGAATTAAAAGTTTTAAAAATTAAAAAAATTAAAAAAATTGTTGATGCAAAAATAGAAAAATCATTATTACGTATCTCACACAAGTTGAAAAATGCGTTAAAAACTTGGCGTAAAATTCTATACAGCAAGATACATTATCTTTTGCTAATTATGACTTTTCTTAACATTAAAAAAAAAGTGTGTACTTAAGCTTGTCATTCCGTTCGTAATTTTTACAATATCCATTTCCGAACCCGTAAAGTCCTTCTGCATAGCGAAGTAATGTCCGTATGTCCGTCCGTATTAGTGTTAAAATCAACCTTAATTTTTTTTTTATTAGGACCAACACTCAGGGATGACTCCTACTTATGCAATGCATTGTGCTAGAACTAGGAAACTAGGTTGTGGGAAGGGGGATGGAGGGAGTAGTGCTTTTGGACATTTGATTTGAATCTGTGGCAGGAAAAAATTCCCTAGGAAGTTTATTCCACATACGAACTGTCCGGCTAAAAAACGAATTTTCTCTGTAATGCGTAGTGCGATTCACTGAACAATCGACCACAAGGGAATGGGCTCTTGATACAGAGCGCGTTGCGCATCTGAAATTACGGTTTTCAGTAACGAGTTCCCTTAATTTATAAGAGCACATTCCGTTGTAGTAACGATAAAACAGTGAAACGCATCCCACATTGCGTCGATGCTCCAGTGAGTCAATAGAGCTGGATACCCTACTGCCACCGATGAGCTTCTGCGCTCTCTCCTGCACGCGGTCGAGTAACTCCAAAAGACTTTGAAGCACCGGCCCATACATGAGAGCTGTATTCCATTTTCGGTCTGATAAAGGTGACATAGACAGTAAGGAGATCAGATGGAGTGAAGTATTTCTTACGCCGTTTCAGAAAACCTAGGCACTAGAATTAAAAAATAAAAAAATAAAAACATAAAGTGAAAAAATAGGCGCTCGCCCATATTTACCGAGTCATGGGCCTCTGACATTTTCATAAAAAATTTCGATTGTCGATATGGTCAATATGGGTATCATTTAAAGGGTTTTGAAGAAATCTTTCATAAATTCTATTTTTTTTAAATGCTTAACCCATTAAGTGCCGATCACATTTTTAATTTTTTTTTCTTAATTCTTTGTCACCGCAATTTTTTCTTTTTTGATAGCAGTAGCTCCTAAGCTAGATTTACATACATGGTGAAGGGTATATAATATTCGGCATAGCCGAATATAACACTTTTACTTGTTTTCTCTAGTTGTGCTTATGTTTAAAAGCCAAGATTTACCATAATAATTTTCCATTGTTTCAATCAACTTTTTTTAATTCTCTTCAATTTCCAAATTAAAATTATTTTTACTGACTTCTAAAAAGGAGAGGATTGACAATATTACAATCATCCGAGGAAATAGATAGCAAGATTGTAATATTTTTGCTGTGGCAACTCTTTTGCTTTGAACAGTTTTCATCGGTGATAGTTGCAGCCTTAGAAAAGTCGCCGCGGTAACATTTACCTTGACCTGATTTGCCGATTAGTTCCTTCTTGTTTGAATAATTTTAATGCTTTCATTTTATCGTTTTTTTTTTCATTTGCTGCTTGGACTTGATTCGCAATTTATCTGCGATTAAAAATTAGTTTAAAAACTCCTTCAATTATAGCTTGTCTGTCCATAGTCTCTGCTATTTTGTGCACTCTTATGTTTTAAACATATGACGTTATTCACTTATTTATTAGCGTTATGCAGTGTCACATCGATTCTTTGTGGAAACCTGAACGATAAGCGAATTATACGATGGTATGAATACAATGAATTGATTCTTTTCGATTTCATTCTCTGACATCGTATCCGACCTTTTAAAAGACGTCTCCTATCAGTATGTATCTGCAGATTTAATAATAACGGTCATTTTTTTCAACCGTCTTATCTTCTTCCCTATCTTTTTTACAAGATTGTTATTTCTGTTAGATAAAAGGTTAAACTGCTGTCACATGTTGTAATCCCTGTTATTAATCTAGTAAATATCCATTTGCATTTAAGTGTATTTTTTTCCAGTTGCTAATATTCCAATAAACATTAGTTCCTACAAGTCCACACAGCTTTTGCATGATAAGCTATTCTGTCAAGCAGTAGTCTTCACACGGAAGTTTTTTAGAAAAAAAATGGACGTTCATATGTCTGATAAGACATACACAGCAGATATTAAAACGTAGATCTTTCAAAAGTTTTTTGTTGCATTATTTTTTCCACCTTAATTTTCGCAGTAATTCCAAAGCCAACTTAATATTTCTAAATTAAAACACCTAAAGCTTCTTGTCGGCAATATTGTCCTTAAATATAAAACAAAAAATATAACTCTTTGCGCTCTAACTCTTCTCTAGTGAAGATTTAAAAATTTTTCTACTTCTATAAGAGAAGGTGTTGGACAAGTTCAGTCACTTCTCAGATTAACTAAGTCGATTTGACTTAGACAAGATGAAACTCGAACTTGATAGCTTCTAGGACACAGAAGTTGATAAAGTGCATCGTAGATGTGAGATGACAATCAATATCGCCGAAAATTGTGAATACCTTCATCTATTGCAGAAATTATCCCAATCAAAAGAAGCATGTGTCCCTTGACTAAAAATTCCGAGAAAATTAGAATCATGCCAGTCTAGATTTATTTATGCTCGCTATAAGGAACTTTAAAAAACAGTTTTTACAGTTATAAAACCTTTACTTTCCCTTTAGATTTAAACAAATTAATTGCCTTATCAGCATTACTTAACGTCCGCTAAAAACAAAAGTTAAAATTTTATATGATCAACACCATTAAAAAGTTAAAATCAAAAGACTTAAGACAAAAACGTTATAACCTATTTAACACAATTACAAAAACTGCGTGTTTCTTAGGTCTTGTTATTTAAAAACTGGCCTTTTAAAGAACTCTTTTGCTTTACATCGATTTAACAAATGTGAATGATCTTTTTTCTTTTTTTTTCTTAGAGTTAAAAAATTCCCACCATAAATTTTAGAAAAAAAAAATAAAATGACATTTTTGCTGCTGCATAACAACCAAATAAGGCAGATTATTGACCAATCGAACGAAAATGACATCATTTTTTATGTAAAAATCAAGAGAGAAATATAAAATGTTTTTATATTAAAAACTTTTTACAATATAAAAAAGAGTCTATAATAAACAACAGAATAAGACTTAAAGACAGCTGCAGCTTATTGTTCACCGGCTGCGTTGTGTATTTTGTTATTTATTTTTTTATTTGCTTTATTTTCTGTGTGATCATTATTTAAGCCTCATTTATTTAAAGCGACCACAAACTTTGCTCGTTTCTAGTTAGTTATTTTTTAATGACATTTTATGTTTTTTATTTATTTTTTGTTTGCATTAAATAAAACAAGCACAAAAAATACAAAATATTCAAATAAGTAAAATAATTTATGCTCCATTTAAGCTTCATCTACATGTTTAGTAATTTATTTAGGAAAATGAAATAGAATTGCAATAACAATTGCAATTACAAAAAATTTTTACAATCGCTTTGTTTAAATTTATGTTTAAATATTTTCATTACCCTTTTAAAATCTTTAAAATATTAACAAATTAGAATTTGAGATGAGTACAAAGGTTCATTTAGTTACTTCTGAAGATTTGCACTTTTTTTCTAAGAAACATTTTAGTAAGGGAATATTATTGTTGACTGTGAATTCGAAAGCCCTGTTTAATGACCCCTTTTAATCTCACTTGCTTTCTCAGACTTTTCTAACTTTCGGTCTTTTTACACATCTTGGACTTCTGTACAATTAAAACACCTTAAAGATTTTATCGATATCCACTGGTGTTTGTCGTCCTCAAGATAAACTCTATCCTTAAGGCTGCAGTAGTGAAGGGTGTTTATAATTATATTTCTGCTAGCAGCACTCCGTCTAATACAAGCAGTTGTTAGTTCTGTCAGCTGTGCCAGCTTCAGCTTACCAACATCAGTTTTAAGGTTATCTTTCATTTAAATAATCATCATTTAAAATAAACATATCTAGACATTTTCGAAGTAGTCTAGCTGTTATATAATTTTGTTGAATAAAATTAAAAATCATTGATTGCCAGCTGTTTTAGTTTTGTAAAGTCTAAACACTCAATTGCAATAAGTCGCATTTAGTCATCTGCTGCTTCACCTTCCCGCTCGAGAAGAGAATTGTCTTAGTTTTGTTATATTGCGCTGAATTAAAGTTTTTAAACTTATGATCCTTTTTAAAAAGAAATTCTCTTTGTGGCTACTATTTAACAAATTAAAGCCTTCAATAATTCTAGGGCTGGTTCTTCCCTTTCAGTATCACTTGTTTTCTTTTCTACTAAAACAATATCTAAAATATATTTGTACCATTTCGCCTGCTTTGAAATAAGTTTTTTCTCCAAATAATTTATTTAAGGCCTCCATTTTGAAACTGGAAAGCTACAAGTACTCTACATCTAGTTGCTGTAAATTAAGTGAGATATTTCTCACATAAAAATATTACAGTATTCATGTTTTACATAGATCGTATTTTTATCAACCATAAATATTTAAAAAGAAGAAAAAAAGAAAAATTCATGATTAACGAAATGATTGTAGTATTTTAATGAGAGAAATTTCCCCCTGAAATTACAGAAATGAGGAAGGGGTTGCTAATAATAAGGTAAGAAAGCTTCGAAGTAAATACCGAGTCACATTTACTCGTTGACCTAATAATGATTAATTGTTATTTCCTTTTAATCTATCGAAAAAGAATCCACTGAGATAATTGATTTATTGCCTCGATAAATCTAGCCTTATGATTAAGCCAACAGCTCTTCTGGGCCTTGTAATTTCACTCAATGACAAAATATGTACTTTGTATCGTTTCTTTATCCTCGTACTTTCTGCAAAAACTTTGGATTTTCATTCTCCCTAAACTGCTAATTTCTTTAACTTAACAGCGGCTCATGGGAGTTTTTCTGACCAAACTTAGAAGTGAGATAGACCTTGCAGTTTTCAGCTTGAGCTACAGTGTCTGTAAGAACCAAATAAAATCTTCAGTTGTCGCAAGAAAAAACTTAGGAGCTCCCTGTAATAGTGAACGGTCGGTGAAACTGTTTAACGGAAATTCATCAGCGATATGATTGCCTTTAACGTTGCAATGTCTCGATGCATTAAGGGACTCTAGGAACCCTTTAGTTTTCGCTTAACACTTTTAACCGACTTCAAAGAAAAAAGAAGGAGGTCATCAATTCATCTGCTTTTTTTTTAAACTGTTTCTTTATTTGAAAAGTTATTCATACAGATTGGTTCTGCTTTAGTTCATAATTCTAAAAATTAAAGGGTGTCCCCATATAGCAAACATGTTTTTACTTGTATTATTACCCGTAAAGGGCTCCACTTCTAAATTTTAAAAAAAAACTGTGTATTACAAAGGCAGCCAATAAAGCAAAGTAATAAAAAAATAAATCGAAAAATAAAAGGTTGTCCGCACAGATGGGGTAACTTTTGAACCATTTTAAACAAACACTTGAAAATGGACTGAATATCGATAACTGTGATTGTTATAATAAAAATATAAAAGTATAAATATTCAATATTATAAATTAAAGGGTGCCCCAACAGTTCATTTAATTAAATCTATATATAGACGTTTGAAATTTTCAAGGAATCAATATTGCAACGTCCGCTATAACAAAAAGTATATATTTTAAATTTAAAGTTAAAGGGTGTTCCCCAAAATTAATGTAATTTGACCCATATGACCCATATGACCCTATCTTTTGAACCGTTATACAAAAACACTTAAAAATTAGACAGAATATCCACCACTTTGTCTGATGTATTAAGAAGTATAAATATTTAAAATTATAAAATAAAGGGTTCTACAATAGTTGATGTAACTTGATGTATATGCCTATACTTCTGAAGAGTTGTAGACAGATGTTTGAAATTTTAAAATAACCTGCGTAGCTTAGTTTGCTATAACAACAAGCTTAAAATTAGAGTTTGGAAATTAAAGGGTGTCCCTTTAGTTGATACAATTTTATATATGTGACTAAACTTTTTAATCATAGTATACAGGTAGCTGGATCTGTTTTAAAGTCGTTTTTTTTTTGCAAGACTAATGGAAAGTCTTGATCACTGCCTGACTTACTAATTTTATAGTCAACTTTTTATTTCTAGCCACATACCATTTATGTGGCTTTTAGAAATATAAAAATTTCATTCTGGATCACACTATACTTAAGCCTCCGTTCACTTTTAATAATTTTTCTATTGATAAATTATCTTTTGGCGTTCCTTCTTCTGTCTTGCTTGAAGCTGCTTGTCAGAAATTAGATCTTTTTTTTAATTTTTGAATTTTGTTGATCTAAATATTGGTGAAATTGATATTTAATAAGGCTCCTTTACGGCTTAGTTTCCATGTAATTGTTCTAAATTTTTTCTGGAGCTTCTTGTAGTTATTTGCAAAATATTTTTCACTGCTTTAATCATTTATTAAAATTTAATTGTTGCAAAAATAAATTTTTTTTTTTGCAATTTGTTGGCTTTAATTGCAATTTACTTTCAAAATATTAAGATTTCTAAATCAGTTTTTAAAAGAAACTGGAAAAAAGGCATGATAAAATCAAAAACAGAAAAATAAGTGATTACTTAAAATACACTATTTGTTTAAAACTAGCAATTAAAGAAACTAGTTCAAGGTTATTTAAGTAAGAGTTTACCAAACGAACTCCCATTAGTATTGCTTGAATTAAACCGAAATAAATTTTTTATTAACAAAAATCTCTGAGTTATTGTTATTATTATTACTGAAATAATTTATAAATTGTTTTAATTTGAAATGCAATTTAATTTCAAGCAAATTCAGAATAGTATTTCAAAAAAATTTATTTGCAATTAAGTTTTAAGTATTTGCTTGAGTATATTTTTTGAAAGAGCTTTTTAAAACTTTTGCAAGTATTTTGTTTAATTATTTTAAAATTTCCTCAATTTTTGTTCAAACACTTTTGGCTTTATTTTCCTAAAATTAGTTCCATACAAAATAAAATTGAAATGAAAACTTACAAAAACCCATAAAAGTAAAATTTTTAATGTAAAACTACTTAATGTTTTTGCAACTAATTTTTCCTGAATTGTATAGCTTTAAAAACTTATTTACAATTTGACATCCAAGCCATCATAAAAAGCATTATTTAATTAATGAGCAATAATAATTCACAAAATTAATAAAACAAAATTTAAATATTTTCTTGTTGTTTTTTTTTTTTATATAAACAAACAATTAAACAAGCAAGAGATAAAGATTGCCTTGACCTTGAACGTTAATTACACATAAAAACATAAATATTTCTATTAAGTTTTTTTGAGTGAAAATAATAATAAATATATAATTAATAATAAATAAAAGAAAAATCAAAAACAAAAACAAAAAAAAACTGTAATAAAACATTAACAAAAGGTTAAATTAGACTAAAATTTTGTAAACAAATTAAATGCTATTGTTGTTAGTAAATTATTGTAAAAGTATAAAAAAGATCACAAAAATAAATTCATATATTATTTATTTGTTTTAATAGGTTGCAGCAACCAGACAACTTTTTAAAAATCTTGCATTTTCATTTGAATATTTAATTGCTTACAATTGTATTCGATTTTACATCTTTTTTTAAAAAGCAAAAAAAAAATTAATTTGAATTTCAAATTTGCATTTGCCTTTATTTAAAAATATAACAGAAAAAACTTCTTCGTATTCAAAAATATATCTTCTTTAATTTATATTAAACACTTCCTAAACTAACCTTGCACCAATGTATTCATATCGAAAAAACCTTTTACCATAACTCAGACTGAGCTTTACTTTAGTCGACAAATTACTTCGCGTTTTTTTACCTCGTCGAGATTCAATTAAAATTAGACAATTAGTTTTCTAGCTTCTCTTAAAGTTAGAAAAGCAAAGCCAACTTAAAAACGTAGCAATTTCCAAATATATCAATGTGATGAGAAATCTTAGGCTACTTCACCGGCTCAGTCAGGATTTAATAACACTTTTAACCGAGTACAACAGTGGAGAGGGTTTTTAATGAGAATGTGTCTTTTTTGTGCCCGCAGAACTCACTTATATCTGGATCGATTTGGAAAAAATTGTTTCTTAACAGATCGATCCCAATTAAGAAAAATCGTAATACTAAAAATCAAAGGGTGCCCCCAGAGAACACACAAAATTTTTACATGCTTAATAAAAGTTAATGGTTACCTGTTTAACTCACACTAAAAGAAAATAATCAAAAATTGAAATTAAAGGGTGTCCCCATAGGTAACATAGTTTGATTTTTATAACCCAATCTTTTAAGCAATTATGGTCATACACTTTTAAGTTATCCAGCAAATGTACTTCTATGTCCATTATAAAACCAAGTATAAAATTAAAAATTAAAGGGTGTCCCAATTAAGTGATATTATTCAAAAAATGGGGCCTTATGTTTATAACCATAATAGACAGACACTTCAAATTTACCTAGAATGTGTAGTGAAGTCCACTTTATTATCAAATTTTAAATTAGTAGTTACAGGGTGTCCTCATGGGTTATGTTTTTTGATGAAAATGGCCTTATGTTTTGAAACATAATAGACAGACACTTCAAATTTATACAAAAAGTGTAATGTGAAGTCTACTATAATATAAAATCCTAAATTAGTAATTACATGGTGTCCCCATAGGTAATATAATTTGATTTTTATAACCCAATCCTTTAAAACATTATGGTCATACACTTTTAAATTATCCAGCAAAGTATAAAATTAAAAATTAAAGGGTGTCCCATTAAGTGATGTTAGTCATGAATGCGGTCTTATCTTTTTAAACATAACGGACAGACACTTTAACTTTACCCAGAATATGTGTTGTGAAGTCCGCTGCAATAAAAGATGTAAAATTAGTAAATATAGGGTGACCCCATAGTTGATATTATCTGATGAGTATGGTCTTATCATTTGAACCACAACAAACAGACGCTTCAAACTTATACAGAATGTGTGTTTTGATTTCCGCTTTAATACTAAATTTAAAATTAGTAGTTACAGGGTGTCCTCTTATGTGATATTATATGATAAAAATGACCTTAAGTTTTGAACTTAAAATTTATACAGAAAGTGTAATGTGAAGTCCGCTATAACATAAAGTTTTAAATTCGTAATTACAGGGTGACCCCTTGGTAATATTATTTGATGGATATGAACCATAACAAACAGATACTTTAAATTTATACAGAAAATGTGATGTAAAGACCGCTATAATATAAAATTAAAACTTAGCAATTAAAGGGTGACCCCATATCTGATACTATTTGATATATATGTCCTTATCATCGGAATTCGAATATGCATACACTTAAAATGCAAGCAAAATGTGTAAATCTATATCCACAATTACAAGTGTAAAAAACTACAGGGTGACCTTATAGCTTACGTACTTTGACTTATGTGGCCATTTTTTTAACCGTTATAGTAAAACACTTAAAATATTCACAGAAAGTGTTTTTTTATATCCCCTATAAGAAAGAGTTTTAATAATTAAAAATAAAAAATACAGGGTATCCCTAAGGCTGATCTATTTTGATGAATATGTACTTATTTTCAAATAAAGTATGTACGACAACTTTTATTTTGTATTCGATTACTCTCTCTTTAGTGTTTCGATGTCGTTTTTTTTTTGGCACAATTATGTTTTTTTTTTTTTTTTTTTGAGTCAGAGAGGGATCTTCAGTTTATGCGTCAGTAGTTTAATAGTCAGATGGCTTAGTAAAATTTCTGTTTTTATTGCTGCTGTAGATTATTCGTATATATTTAAGCCTGGAAATATTTTTTTTTTGTGAAATTAAAATGTCAGTGGACTTTAAAAGACTTTCAGTATGGGCTGTTTTTTTTCAACATTTTATTTCAATTTTTCATATTTAGATTTTTCTCGTTTATTAATTCACAAAATTTTTTGGAAACTTGGTTACTTTTCGTGAAGCCTTAATTTTCAAAAACACATACGCTTTGGGTAAAACCTTTATTTTCAAATTTCCATACGTTGCTGAAATTTGGGATTTCTTTATTTATTTGTTTTTATTTTATTTTTTTTTTTATTTATTTATTTATTTATTTTTTTTTTTTTTTAATATTTAAGTTTATGCGGACTTTTCGATGTTATTTTATTATTTTGTTCTAATTTTGTTTTTTCGTGGGTTCCCAAAATGTTAATGAATTTTATTTTTTTCTAATTTTCGTGTTGTTAGTTGATTGTGACATGTGGCGAAATTTTTTATTTTTGGTGAATTTTTAATATTTTAATGACTTAATTTTTTTTTTATAAATTGTCGATGTTTTTTATGACGCAATGTTTTCTTGTTACCTGCCTTTACTCGATTATTGTGGTTTAAAAGATGTTAATGCAATTTGGTTATCATGTTTTCAATATTTGCTAAATAGCGTTTTTAGTAAAACGAATGTTTCTAAACACATTTTTTAAGAAATTTCAATTTCTAGCAAATTTTTAAAATTTTATTTTTTTAAATTAAACAATTTTTAAAAATTTATTACTAAGCTTAATAAAACTAAATTTTTTAATAAAACTAAAAAACAATCAGTGAAATAATATTCATAAATCTTCAAAAAAAAAAAAATTCACTCATAAACATATTAAATAATTAAGAGGCGAAAAAAAATAGCTACTAAAAACACTATTTTATTTAAAGAAATTATTGAAACTAAAAACAAAAAAATGAAAACATCAACTTGTTTTCCTTAACTCGACCATGTAACTAAAAACTAATTAAACTTAAAGAAAGTAAAACAAAACGATATCAGTGAAAGCTAAGAATAAAAATCTTAATTTTTAAAGTTGTATAAATTTAATATATAAAAATTATTTCTAACAACCAGGAACCAAATTTGATATCGTCTCTATTTAACACACCATGAAATATTTTAAGATGTTTAACATCTTAAAAACTTTTACACTTTGTTGATTTAAAGATATTTCAATAACTTCTATTTAAATAAAATTTCATAAGATTTTAACTGTTGATATTAACAACAATTATTTAAAATATTTATTGTGAACTAATAGCAAAAAAATAAAATATTATTTTTTTATTTCTTGTTCGTCGCTTTTTTAAAGAAAAATATTGTGTTTTTTTTACTTTTTTAGCGTTACTTCTTTAGTAAATGCTTAGATTCACATTAATGTCTTTTACATTTACTTTTTAAAACTTTAAATGAAAAATGCTTTTATTTTTGCCTTTTGGCAAAATATAAGTTGTAGTAACAATTCCACGTAATTAGTGAACGAAATCATTATATTTACAAAATCAGCAACAAAAGTGTAATTATGGCGAAAATTGCAAAAACTGTAAGTAACAAAGTACACGTCGTAATGATAAAGTTTACTAATATTTATTTTTAATATTCTTGGGCTTATACTTATAAGCGATTGTCTTAATTTAAGTTAAACATATGGAATAGTGCTTTTTTAAATTAGTTAATGTAAAAAGCTAGAAAATGCTTTGTTCCATCCCAATTTTTTTGACGACCAAATTTGCTTAGAAATATGAGCAAACATTGTAGAATATCGACAAAAGAATTATAAAAATTTAAATCAAATTATTTATATCGTAAAGAAATTAACATGGCAACCCTTTACATATAAATCATCTCTTAAAGAAAATGTTGAATTTTTTCTTAGCTAAAACAAGCACCAATAAACAGCGGGGTATGTAAATAAAAAAGATCACGAGTTTAAATTCAAACGGATGGTAAAGTATAAAGAGAAGTTATTGTTGCTACAAAAAGCCACGTGGAAGAAAATGTTTTTTAAAAGTCTAATAAATGAATAGAGAAGTATAAAACTTGGGAAGTCTCGATTAGAAAAAAAAAGTGAAGCTCCCGAAATTAAATTTACGGAAAAAAATTTTTTCACCCATATTATTAATTAAATTTAATTAATTTTTTAATCAATCAATAAAATCAATTAAATAACTCATTGAATGAATAAATATTAATTTTTTTAATAAATAATTAATGCAAACAATTATAAGTTTAATAAAATAAAACAATTTTCTAATTAAATAAATAATTGAATAAATTAAAAATTTGATAAAATTTCGTTCCGAAAGTAAGCAAAAGTATTGACTGGTTTAACCGATGGCTGCGCGGGTTAAAAGCGAATGTGTGCTTAACAAGAAGTCAAGTAGCCTTTGTCTCCCTGGAGTCACACAGTGTTATAACGTAGACGCGTGTACGTAAAATCTTAAGTTTAATAAACAAAAGATGATCAAGAACAAACATTGGCAGAAACACAAAAAATAAAGAAAATAATGTGGCACAGAAGAGTTAAATGAAAACAAAAAATGATTTTGCTATAAGCCAAAAAGCTGTAAGAGATAAGAAAGAGAAGTAAAATTAATTGCCCCACCGTATGACCAGTGTTTAATAAAATTTACGAATATTATCAGCCGCATGCATAACAAGAACTTAGAATGAGTTTGGCATAAGTGCAAAAATTGTGCAGGGTCTTAGTGTAATTTGCCGTGGGGCCAGCCACTTAAAATCATTGTAGATAGTTAAAGTGATCCATAACTACATTCTAGGATTACCGTTAGTTTCAAATTGTAAAAAGTGTCTTGAAGAGACCATGCTTGATTTCAGGAGTTATGCTAACCTCATGCTAACTTTTTGTTATGTATAAGGTCGTATTTATTTATTACCATCAAATAGTTTTGTAAAACGTGACAAATATGACTGGCCATGTTTTCAAATTTAATTAATAATTTTTTGCTAAACTTAAATCATTAACATAATAATTTTTGTAATTTAAATTCATATAAGTACAATTGTAAAAGTTGTTGGCTAATTCGATAAGACTTACATATAAAAGACTTAAGACACAAACGTTATGTTTGAATTTCAAAAATGTAGGGGCGATAACAAATTTAAATAAAATTTTTCATCACTATGATTGATTTATTTTAACCATCTATTAATGCTGAATTCATTTTGGAATAAAACTTTTAAACAATTAAGTTTTTATTCTCTAGTGACTTTGTTATCGTAAAGTGGAGATAAAAATAAAAGAAGATTTAAGTCTCCTTGATCTGAATTCTGGCAGACAATATTTTGGTTTTCTTGAAATAAAAAGATCATAATTATTATAATAAAAGGAATACAAATAATTTACAAGCTTTATTTTAATTTTATTTTAATTTTCTATCATTTTGTTTGCAATATTTAACGCATGGATTGAAATAGGTATTGAAGATGTGCAGCGTCTTGTCATGTTTTCCATACGATTTGACATTAAAAATAATTGTAGAAAGAAGTCGTTACCTACAACTCTTTTGATGTTTTTTTTTTTTATTATTGTTAAACGATACCGAACTCTGAGTTTTTGTTTGTGGGATCGTAAAGGAGGAGAAATACAAGTTTTTATAATTTTAAACGTCTACGGGGGCAAACAATTAGCGCAGTGTGGTAGAGTATGTTAAAAAAATATTTGGAGCTGTTGTTGGGCATAATATAATAAATTCTTAAGCATTTTTTCTTAACCTTTTAGCGCTTTTTAACCGACTTTTCATAAAGTACCTTTTTAAAGGTATTTTTTTAAATAAGCTTATTAAGGGTACTTTGTAAGGGCACTTTTTTAAAAGGAATTTTTGTTAAACGCACAATATTTTATATCTGCATTCCTAATTTTTTTAAGGATTAATTTATTAAAAGTACTTTT
The DNA here is from genome assembly GCA_937654795.1 of Cistogaster globosa. Taxonomy (NCBI): domain Eukaryota; kingdom Metazoa; phylum Arthropoda; class Insecta; order Diptera; family Tachinidae; genus Cistogaster; species Cistogaster globosa. The sequence continues at coordinate 9,536,361 of OW569404.1, forward strand.
TTAAAAAGTTACTTTGCTGAAAGAGATCTTTTTATACTTTATAGGTGCCTTTTCTCTATATTTTTTTAAGAAAAATTTTTACAAATATGTTATAATACAATTTTTTAAATGTTTCTGTAAAAAAAGTTCTCTATTTAAATTCAGCTTTTAGTGAAATGTACCTTTTTTAAATAAAATGGAAGATTTCTTCAACGCTTTTAAAAGCTAAAACTTACAATAAAATTTTAGAAGAGCATTAAATGTGCTTTTCAAAAAGGACTTTTTTAAAGGTTCCATTTTCGAAAGTACTCTTTTTAAAACCTACCTATTAAAAGGAATTTATTATTGAAATATATGCTTTTAGTTTAAAAACTAATCTTTTTCTATGGTTCTTTATAAAAAAGGTACCTTTTCGGAAGGTCTTAGTAATAAATAAAGTAATAAAATAAATACAATGATTCTAAGTAATAATTTATTTGTAGATGAAAAATATTTAAAGATACTTTGAAAAAAGTTTTTAAACACACATCGTTTTTAAGGTACTTTTTCAAAAAGTACCTTTTTAATTGCAGTTATTATAAAAATTGTTCATACAAACAATATTTTTATTTAAAAGTATTAAAAAATTTTTTTTATCTGTTATCTTGAGGAGTACCTTTTGAAAAGTACTTTCTTGAAAGGTACTTTTTCAATAAGTGCTTTTTTGAATAATACCTGTTTTAAGTATAAAATATAGATATATATTTGCACAGATCACAAAAATCTTTATGCTAAAATTTTTAACTTTTAGAGCTCCATATTTTTTCCTTTTCTTTTGTTGTAATCTAAATGACTATGTGCCGATTTTAGGCATGTGTAGGTAGCTTCAGCCAAAGGTAGTAAGAAAACGATCAGCTTCATTTTAGTTTATGGGCCATTAAATTCCCCGTTTCGTACCTTATTTAAAATTTTGATTCTTAGCAAAAATAAAAATATATTGAAATTGACAAGAAAAATATTTCTTGCTTGGAAACAAGTATAAGCTGATGGATTCGTAGATATATGTGATTTGATATTTTAGTATGATATGAAGCCTAATTGTAATCCTTAAAGTATTAAAATGTAAATGAAATAAATTTTATAAATGGTGATTTTTATAGTTACTACTTGAGCAGCACTAACGTGAATTTCATACAAAACAAGGAAACGATTAGAAATCTGAGTTATTCAAACCAAGATATGAAAATTAAAACAGGAAAAACAAAGAGATAAATTCAAAAATAAGTTTCGGCTTTTTTAATGATTTCACTTAAATTAACCAGCTCAAATTTATTAGTATTTAATTAAAAATTTTCAAACTTTATACGCTTTGCATGGCCATTAAGACTCAATTCCATGTCAATTCAAATGTTTTTAACCGACTTCAAAAAAAGAAAGAGGTTATAAATTCGATTTTCAAAATTTTTTGTAATTTGATAGACTAAGCTGACATATTAGTTTTGTTTTAAAAAGAATTCATTATCTTAAAAAGTAAAGGGTGTCCCCATACAACATATATGTTTTTTATGTATATCAAGAACCGTAACGCGCACTTCCTGAAAATTAAAAAAAATGCGTGTTACTATAGCTCCCGATAACAAAAAGTAATGCAAAAATAAATCTTAAAATAAAGAGTGTCCCCATAGGTGACGTAAATTAATTTATATGCGACTATCTTCTGAACCGTTATAGGAAAACGCTTGAAAATTGGACAGGATGTTAGTTACTAAGACCGTTATAATTATTTATAATTATAAATTAAAGGGTGTTCCGATAGTTAATGTAATTTTATGTATGTAGCTTAACCTTTGAGCTGTTATAGTTAAAATTTACAAAGAACCTTTATTGCTAAGTCCGCTATAAAAAGAATTGTTAAATTGTATTTGGAAATTAAAGGGTGTCCCAATACTTGATTTAAACTTTTGAACCGTTATAGACAGACAGCTGAAATTTACATAGAACCTATTTTGCTAAGTCTGCTATAACAACAAGTATAAAATTTGAATCTAGAGATTAAAGGGTGTTCCCATATTTTAAGTTAATTAACCTATATGGCCCTATCTTTTGAACAATTACTACAAACACTTGAAAATTAAACAGAATGTCCACTACTTTGTCTGGTATACTAAGAATTAAAAATATTTAAAGTTATAAATTATAGGGTGTTACAATAGTTGCTGTTATTTGATATATATGACCAAACTGTTGAACAGTTGTAGACATTTGTTTAAAATTTGCATAGAACCTAAATTGCTAAGTCTGGTATAACAAGTAGCAAAATTGAAATTAGAAATTAAAGGGTGATGGTATTTGACCTAAATGGTTCTATTTTTGGAATTGTTACAGACAAACTATTCAAAACTAGACAGCATGTCTATTAGTATTTTAAGTATAATAACGCGTATAAATATTTAAAATAAGAAATTAAAGGGTGTCTAAATTGGTTGTTATTTAATGTATATGGCTAATCTTTTAAACAGTTATAGACTAACGTCTAGAATTTAAACAAATTATGTTTTACTGTGTCATCAATAAGAAGTGTTAAAAATAAAGGGTGACCACATTTCTACTAAGCTTTCTTGTTTAATCTGCATTCATATTTTGTTCTACGACATGTAAAAATCCTGACGTAATTTTTCGAGAATATAAAATAATTAATATTGTGAAGTCGATTTTTTTTTGGTGTGTTGCAAGAATAATATTTCTGATCCAAATATCAACTTAAAAAACATTCACGCCAATCATTGAACCTTCTGTTGATAGCAAAATAAAGTGGAGTATTTTTTGAATCTCTACATCTATCATTAGCAATTCTTGCATAATCCTCAATTGTATACGTAGCAAACTTTAACTACTTAACCAATCAAATTAAGAAATTAGAATACAAGGAATAATTCATAACTCACAATCAATCACTTAGGAGAAGTCCATTTACACACACACACATTTCAAAAATTATAATTATAAAACAAAAATATTATTTTTATTTTGGCTTAACGATAATTTAACAAATTTTGTTACAAAATACAAAACACACAAAAAAAATGTGCAAATTGAAATAAAATATTTTTGTTAAATTTATGATTTAAATTGCGCTTTTTGATTAATAAGAAATATTTAAGTAAAAGGTAGAAAAATATATGTCTGAACATGAGTTCAATAAAAAAAATAATATATATTTTTTTTTAATTAGACTTTGTGTTGCTTAATATTCGAATAAATTGTATTAAGAAAAGAAAAATATATACAGTTTTAAAAAAAAACTTTGAAAAAGATTACTTGGAGAAAAATGAAATATTTTAGTCAAACAAAAAATATGTCAAAAAAAAATTTTTTTATTTATTGTTTTAATTTAATAATAAAAAAAATAGAAAAAAATTTTATTTTTTTTTTTTTGCAGCTGAAATTGTTTAATGAATATAATTACTTCCTTAAATAAAATTAGATTATTCCAAGATACTAAAGATTAAAAATTACTCCTGTGATTAATTTCCAATACCAGTAATCGATTAAATAGTTAATAGCCATCTATTTAACAATTTTTTTTAATATACATATATTTCTTATGGTTCAGTATTTCGAATACAAACGAAAGCAAAAAGAAACTCATGTAATAATATTGAGGCATTTAAGCCAATAATAACATGCAACAGATTAAGTAAGTAAAAGTAATGCAACAGTTTTCTGAATGCGAAAGGCAAATATAAAAAGCAGGTGAAAAAATTTTAACTATCTGCCACAATTCAAACCATATGAATGCAAAATATCAAATAGAAATAAAAAGACTTACAAAAAAGAAGAAAAAAACAAACAAATGCAAACCAGTTTAATTCACTTTTTTTTTATTAAATAAAAGAAAGAAAGATTTTAAATAAAACAAAAAGAAAAAGAAAAACTTCCTCATTTTTAAATTCGTGTTTATTTATTAATATGTATTTACATCTATATGTTTAAGTTAAGAAAATCTGTGGAAACTTTTAATTTGCCCCAATAAAAATTTTCTTGTTTAAAACAAAACAAAAAAAAAACAAAAAAAATTTATTAAACGAAGCATAAATTTTCTTAGTCATTTTGTTATAATTAAACCTTATATGGGTTTTATAGTCTTTGGGGCTTCCAACTTATAAAGGAGTTTTTGGAAATATTCCAACAAACAAATTAGGAAATTTGCTAAAAAATTATTTTGTGTTTTTAACAAACTTTTTGCCAAACAAAAGACTTACAACACAAACTTTGTTTAGCAACTAAGAAAACACGATACAAATGTTTGTCATTATTTTTATTTATTGGGACACGTTTAATTTGAATTATTATAAAATAAAGTTTATTAATATTATTATGTAATAAATCTTGTGAAAAGAAAATAAATTTTGTTAAACAAATATGGAAATTTTTTTTTAACAAATCACTGGAATTTTTCATTTTTTTAATAATATTGGAATTGCTTTAAATATATAAACGGAAAATTAACTTCTGTAGTTTCTCCGAACCGCTGCTAAGTAATTATTTATATTAACACAACAATATTTGATGCAATCAAATTCGAGAAAATATTTAAAGCAGAAATAATTCTTGCAAAAAAAAACCGACTTCACTACAGACAAACTTAAAATCATATTTCTTTAGGACGGTAATTATACATTAATTATATTACATTCGAGAAAAATTGCGTCACGATTTTTTGTATGAACAAAATATGAATGCAGATTAAACAAGAAATTTCAGCAGCTATGTGGTCACCCTTTATTTTTTATACTTCTTATTGCTGATATAGTAAAACAATTTTTTTTAATTCTAAGCGTTAGTCCATCTGTTAAAAAGACTGACCATATACACCAAATTACAACCATTAGGACACCCTTTAATTTATAATTTTAAATATTTATACTCGTTATTATACTTGAAATAGTAATGGATAATCTAACTAATTTTCACGATTTTGTCTCTAACAGTTCTAAAAATAGAACCATATAGGTCAAATTACATCAGTTGAAGGGACACCCTTTAATTTCTTATAACAAATTTGCTACTTATTAGCAATAAACTTTCTGTCCAAATTTTAATTAACTGTCTACAACCGTTCAACAGTTTGGTCATATAATTCAAATACAGCATTTATGTAACACCCTTTTAAAAGTAGGTCCACATACATCAACCTTCATGTACTATTGGGACACCCTTTAATTTCCAAATACTAATTTTATACTTGTTATTATAGTGGACTTAGCAATAAAGGTTCCTTGCAAATTTTAACTACCTGACTATAACAGTTCAAAATTTTGGAAACATACATTAAATTACAATAACTATTGGGACATCCTTTAATTAATTATTTTGAATGTTTATACCTATTATTATAACGGTCATAGTAATCGGCATTCTGTCCAATTTGTCTATAACGGTTCGAAACAAGGGCGCATATAAGTCAATTTACGTCACTTATGGGGACACCCTTTAATTTTTTTTTTTTTTTTTTTTTGGAGTAACGTAAAACAGTTATGCTCTTTTTTTTTAATTTTACGGTTCATAATAATCTTAAAAAACATTTATGTTGCATATGGACACCCTTTAATTTCTAAGGTTATGAATGATTAAAACGGGATGAATCTGTAAGCGTGATCTATCAAATTACCAAAAACTTTCAAACTCGGTTTAGAAATGACTTAGTTCTTCTGGTTCAAATATAAGAAAAAATAACATTCAGTCAAATAGATAACCTCCCTCTTTTTTTGAAGTCAGCTAAAAACAGTTGAATCGACATGGAATTGAGTCTTAATGGCCATGCAAAGCGTATCAAGTTTGCAAATTTTTAATTAAATACTAAAAAATTTGAGCTGATTTTTTAAAGTGAAATCATTAAAAGAGCCGAAACTTATTTTTGAATTCATCTCTTTTTTTAATTTTCATATCTTGGTTTGAATAACTAAGATTTCTAATCGTTTCCTTGTTTGGTATGAAATTCACGTTAGTGCTGCTCAAGTGGAAACTATAAAAATAAACATTTATAAAATTTATTTCATTTACATTTTAATACGTTAAGGATTACAATTAGGCTTCACATCATGATAAAATTTTAAATCTCATACATCTACGACTCCAAGAGCTTATACTTGTTTCCAAAAAAGAAATGGTTTCCTCCTCAATTTAATTTTTTTTTTTTTGCTAAAATCATAAATTAATTGCACATGAACTAAAATGAAGTTGATGGTTTTCTTACTACCTTTGGCTAAAGGTACCTACACAAGCCTAAAATGGACACATAGTCATTTAGATTACAACGAAAGAAAATTGTTAATAAGGTTCACCTGCTGACTTAAGGAAAAAATATGGTCTATAAGTTAAAAATTTTAGCATAAAGATTTTTATGATGTGTACAAATATATGTTTTCAGAAAAAAGTACTTTAAACAGGTATTATTCAAAAAAGTACTTGTTGAAAAAGTACCTTTTAAGAAAGTACTTTTCAAAAGGTGGAGTAAAGATAACAGAAAAAAAATAATTTTAAATACTTTTAAATAAAAATATTTTTGTATTAACAATTTTTATAATAACTGCAATTTAAAAATGTACCTTAAAACACGATGTGTGTTTAAAAATTTTTTTCAAAGTACCCTTAAATATTTTTCATCTAAAAACAAAATTACTACTTGTATTAAAAGGTTTTATTAAGTACTTTAACCGAGAAAATAAGACCTTCCAAAAAGGTACCTTTTTTATAAAGCACCATAAAAAAAGATTACTTTTTAAACTAAAAGCATATATTTCAATAATAAATTCCCTAAAAAAGGTACTTTTAAAAAAAAGTACCTTTGATAATGGAACCTTTAAAAAAGGCCTTTTTGAAAAGCACATTAAACAAACGCCTACATTTTTAATATTATATTTTAGCAATAAAATAATTCCCTCAAAAAGGTTAACTATAAAAAAAATTTTATGTTAAATGTAAGTCTTAAGAAATTTTTTTTAAAATTTATTTAAAAAGCAAAAAGTATATTTTATATAGAACTTTATAGAAAGTTTTCTTTATTGCTTAAAAAAAGCCTTTAAAAACTCCCTCTAAAACAGAAAAAATGTAAGAGACGTTTAAGAAGCTGGCTTGAAATTAAGCTTAATTATATTTAAAAGTACTTTGTAAAGAAAGATAATTTTTTTAAGTACCTTCTAGATAAAGTAATCTTTTAATAAAAGTAACTATTTTCAACAGCTCTTCTAAGAATTTTTATAAGATATACCTTTTAAAAGGGTGCAAGGAATCTTTCTAAGCGCAGAACCATTTTATTTATTTTTACAAAGATACTGCCCTTTTTTTTAAAAAAAGTACATTTTAATAAAAGCTGAATTTAAAAAGAGGACTTTAAAAAAAACATTTAAAAAATTATGGTTTAACACATGTGTACAAATTTCCTTTAAAAAAATATAGAAAAAAGGCACCTATAAAGTATAAAAATATCTCTTTCAGCAAAGTACCTTTTTTAAAAAGTACTTTTTATAAATTATTCTTTAAAAAATTTTATGAATGCAGATATAAAATATTGTGCGTTAAACAAAAGTTCCTTTAAAAAAAGTATCCTTAAAACATACCCTTAATACGTTTATACAAAAAAAGTACCTGTAAAAAGTACCTTTAAAAAAGTACCTTTTAAAAAATATTTTAAAATTATTTTAAAAATACTTTTATTTAAATTAAACTGGTGTAAAAAAAGAAAATTATATTCTCCCATATTTTTTATGCTGCTAGTGCTGTTTAAGGTACTTTAGGCAACAACCTTTTTTTAACAACAAAATTTTTTTTTAAAGAAATCATTGCTTGACAACTTACTTTTGGTAAATTGTATCAGAATGCAATTTCATTGCAAACATAAAACTAAAGTGACCTTAATAAAATCTTTTAAACTAAAAGTTTTTTTTTAGTTTTATAATTTTTTAATTCCAAATAAAAGTTAAAAATACTTAAACAGCCTTGAAGTTATAGTGGCTAAACAAAGTAAAACTAAATTAAACTTATTTTAATTGGACTAATTACTAAATAGTTTTGTCTTAGTTCAATAACAGTGACTTGCTTAAATAAAGGGTTTCTTGGTAGAGAAGTGTAGATATAATAATTATCATCTGATAAGAAAGCTGTCATGTGGATATGAAGCAACGTGTGTTTGAAGTTATGTGGCGAGGTGTCTGGTGAACTTTCAAGGACAGCAGTAAATTTTTTCCAAAGATATACTTAGACGGCTTATGAATTTTGGCTGCTTGTTTACTCAACCAATCAATTTTTATTTGTTTTAAAAATATAGAAGGGTTAAGGTGAATATATAAAAGCAATTTTACTGCATCATTTTGAGGCAAGTTTTTAGCTTTAATAGGAAAAATAAAAAAGGAAGCTTAACGGCAATGACCTGCCACTATTGGATTACCTTTTAATTATTACATTATTAGTATTTAAATTGTTGCTTAAATTTAACGATAATAAAACATCTTTTAATAGCAATTTAATGGTCATTGTAAAATGCAATAACCGTTTTACTATTTTGCTTATTGTCATTACACTTTATGTTTATTTCATTTCATCAACCAAAAACGAAACAATATTTTGAATACATTCGAAAATAACAGAAATACGAAATTGTTTAAATTTCATATTTTTTTTTCTTCTTTAAACATTGAATATGACAGTTGATTGCAACATAAATCTACATGTTGCTTGTAGTTGTCTTAAATGACAAACATACAAATATATGTACCTTTGCGTAGCTGGCCTGTACATTTGCTTCTCTGCCTGTCACATTGTGATTTTATTTTTCACTGTCTTTACAATAATAATAAAGTGAGGTTACTCAATGCAAGTGCTATCATATTTTCATCACTTTATTTGTTTAATGTTTCTTTTTTTTTTTGTTTTTTTTTTAGGCGAGTTTATTTTAGCCAACTGATTTACAAATATGATATACTTATATACTTTTCGTTTGATTTGGTTGACAAGTTAATGGTCGTTATGGTTTTTGATGACTGCAAAATTTTGCTTGTCTCAACATTTTGGGTCTTATCTTGATTTAATGACAACACAATATTTGTGTGCTGTGGAGCACATCTGCCAACTTAAAGTCGTTAAAGAATTAATAGTTTAGTTACTAAATGAATTTGAATAATTTGTTATGATTGCAACGAATGTTTAAGTAATTTTTAGTAATAAAAATAGTAAAAAATAACACAAGTTAATGGTAAATATGTTTAAAGTTTAGATTGATATTTTAATGCTAAGAAATAATTTTAGTTAACTTTGCCCATATGAGGACACACTTTGCCCAAATGAGGACACACTTGTGTTCTCCTTTAAAAGTTATAAATTAGAATTTTTTTAAAGAAAAAAAATATACTGAATTAAATTCTCATGATAGTTGTAAGGATTTTATTTTCTTAATAGCTGTTTATTTAAACAACCAACAGCAAAATCTTTAGTTTCATACTGCTATAAAAATTTACATTCGGTTAAAAAGTTTTGAATCAATATGGACCATAGCGACAGAAAAGAATGCTACAATAAAAAAAAAAACAAGAACGAAAGGACTTAAATTTATTGGAAAATCCTTATGAAGAATTACGTTTTTTTCAGACCCGGCATAATTTAAAATTGCATAAAAATGACAAAAAATTAAATTTAATAAAAAATTTTTTTCCCAAAATCAGCACAAGGCATTAACATTTAACGAAGCATTTTCTAGGCGTTCATTTTTATAACAAAAGTTTCGAGCCACTATGGACCACAGCAGCAGAAAAAAATGCTACAATTAAAAAATATAAATAAGAACAAAAGGGCTTAAATTTACTAGCAACTCCTTAAGTAAACTAAGTTTTTCATAATTATTTTTATACCCCGATATAATTAAAAAATTTAAAAAAAATAATAAAAAAATTAAGTTTTAATAAAAAAAATTTATTCGCATGGTCTAGGCGTCCTTTTTTATAACAATTTTTCTAACACTGTTAATTATATATGGCGAATAACATGAACACTATTAGTCTCCAAGGCATCAATTATTGTTTCTTTATCAGCATAAATCAGTGACTTCACAAGGTCCCACTGGAAATATTCTAGAGGTTTAAATCGCACGACCTTGGAGGCCAATTGGGCTCTATTACTCGAAGACAAATGATGAGCGAATTTTGGCTACACCTCACACAAATTAATGCCACATATATCTCTAATAAAAAATCATTAATCACGATATGATATCGATCTCCATTGACTATTACGCGAACTCCGGTTTCATTTTTGTAAAAAAAAGCTCTAATGATATCACTAGCGTGTAAACAGCATCAAAGAGCGTTTTGTTTAATGTAATGAAGTATGTAGTAACTGTGTGTAACTTATTTGATTAACAAACCCATTAAGCCAATAACGATGCCCATCACTGATCTTAATGTTGCTTAAGAATAAACGTCTAAAATCGTCGGGAAAATCCTGACAGATTTGCAATTTAAATCAGGGTAATTTGAAGACGTTGTGTAAGCATTGACACGTTAACTTTAAGTATCAAATATAGAAATTTAAATCTAACATGAATGTGCATGCAATAAAAAAATCTGAAAATTTATGCGACAACTAGAAATCATAAAGCGGAAATGTTTTGTTTTTTAAGAAATCTAAAATATATTTTTTATTTTAAAACACTTATTCCATGTTAATTATATAAACCTCTAAAACATTTAGTTTTTTAAGCTCTTATTTTAAAAATCATTTATCAATAAAAATAAAAAAATTTGTATCAACAATTATGCGCCTTTTTTATTGTTAAAGGAAGTTATAATATTTCCAACGGCAATCAACCACAGTTTCAATTACCACAGATTAATACAGTAATTTTATCGCTCAGCAATTGTTTACTATTAATTTCAAACCATATTAAAGCAAAAAAAAAAAAAATGACACACAATCACTAAATTCAAACTGCAAAACAAAAAACATAAAAATTAAAACAAAGAAAAAATAAAAAAATAAAAAATGAAAGAAATTGTACGACTATCACCATGATACAGTGGCTTATATTTGCAATGATGACATAATCAGCTGTTTTACAACCAGATTAACAACAGTATAAAATTGTTGTTTTTGTATTTGTTTCTTCTGATTACATTGCACACAAAGTGTACAAAAATATTGTGCAATGTAATCAGAAGAAACAAATACAAAAACAACAATTTTATATATATGTTTAAGGAATGAAATTTTATATATTTTTATACAAAAATAATTCAACAAAAACTAAAAGTCTAAAAAAGGCATTTCCACAAATAAATGTCCATCATTTTAAAAGAAAGACACATTAAGAAAAAAATGTTAATAGAAAAATTTCCTCATCCTTTATTTTTCTTTTTTTTTTGTGGTAACAAGAGAAGCCATTCGTATCTTCAACAATTAAAAATGTGTGTAAGATGATCAGTTTAGGTTAGTGGAATTAATCTTGTTGTGCTGGTATTTTGTAGAAATGTTATTTATAAAAATAGTAGTGCTATTTGCAATCATTTTGATTGTTTGATGTTGGTTTTTTATGGTGATGATTCCAAAGACCTATTGACATAATAACGAGGAAGGTAACTAGAGTTTTCATCTTGTAATATAAGTTGTCTAACTAGACTTCTTCATTAATAATGTCTGTCACAGAGATTTTAAAATCTTACAAGAAAATTGAAAATTAATATTTTTTCATTTGCTTAATTGATCACTACGCTATGAACAGTGGGTTGCCAAAAAAAAAAAATTTTTAATTTGAATATTTTTTAGGCAAATTTTTTTATAAAAAATAAAACGATTAAAAATGTATTTGTTTAAAAATGAAAAAATTTATAAAGACTAAAAAAATTATAGGGGACATTCAGTGAAGATAAGTCCAAAAGTAAAACTAAAAGGATAAAGAAAGATTAAAGAAGGTATTTAATTGAAAATCATATTATGAATCTCTATTGAACACGAAGAAGAATAGCAGCATTTGCTTGAACCTCACCCATTATCAAAATGTTGTAAGCAAGAAGGTATAAAATTTAAAATAGACTTCTTTTCAGTAGAAACATATAACAAAAAAATCTACATACTAGAGTCTAAGTTTTCTGTTCGCTTTCCTTGCTCTGAAAAGCGGCTGATGCAGCGCTTGTTTAGAATTAATGGAAGGTACATTAAAATATTCAGGTTGCAGCATTTATTTCCGAGAGTCATATCTACCGTCGTAACAAATTATTTTACTTAAAACATGTAGGATTCAGTCTACGCTCTTTAAGATTGGTAGAAGAAAATTTTAGGACCCTGAACAGTGACCTAAAAATTCAATGCCATGGCAAGGGGTAGTCTCAGAAGCAAAAGGTTTTTGTCTAGTTTTTTAAGAAGCAACTAGTGATCGGCTTGTAGTTGCTGTCAATTAAACTTGAAGTTTTTGGAACTCAGTTCAGTCTTTGCCATCGGTATAATGCCTGTATTTAGATGAAGTCGCAAGCCCTCAGCAGGGTATAATATAAAAATTTTTGCTAATGGCTCAAAAGTCTGAGATGGCTAATGGCTATCGGCTAAGTTTTCATGACAATTCTTATTAGACTTAGTATGACATTTAACAAAGTTTATCTTATTTTTAATTGTAGGATTAGATGAAATTATATCGGTAGAGAAAAATAAGCTTGTGATTTTATAACCGGCTATCGCTGATGTAATCTTTTTAATGAACGCTCATACCACTAAATCTTGAATAAAAAAATTAAATACTAAAAAAGCAACTAAAACCATGACAAAAAAAATTCTATTACAATCGAAAAAAATATTTTATTTAAACAAGAAAATTAATTAACACAATTAAGTTTTTAAGAGAAATCCTTATTTATGCGAAAAGTTTAAAAATTTTAAAAATTAAAATTTTACCAAATACATATTTAATTTTTATGAATTTAGGACATAAATAAATTAAAATTTGATTTTGGGTTAAGTTCATTTCTTAATTTATAAAAAACTTTTTTTTATAAATTTTTAATTAATTTTAATTCATTTTCACAAAAAATTTATTGGCTTTAAATTGTAATTTTTCCAATTTTCGTTTTTTTAATTCGAAAAAATAATTAAGGCTTTTTTCCAAAAAATTTAAACAATAATCAATTTTTCTTCAAAATTTCATCGAAAATTAAATTTAACCAGAAATGATAGAAATAGTAGAAGTTACAAACAAATGAGATTTCATCCAGGAAAACCTTAATTTCGGCATAAAAAAAATATTTTTCAGAAAAAACGATAAAATTTGAAAAAAAATACTGAAATTATTTTTATAAGTAATTGACGACACGCAAATTAAAAACGTTAACGAAACAATTACATATCTAGGTATTTTCTGGAAAATTATTTTTATTATTATTAAAGAAACTTTACTTGCTTTTAAAAAAATGGATTCTTGTGATAAATATTGTTAGCAAACTTTGACTTTTCTTCCACCAAACTTGCTAGTGGTGGTAGACGGAATTTATTTAACTGTGTTTTCTCTTAGCTAAGACACAAACCAATATCTTAATGGACAAAATTACAACAAAAGTAAAGTGTATTATGAACCAAAAAACTACGTACCATTATAACTCCCATTGGCATAAATACGTACTTAAGTCTTAGAATTAAAGGGTGTCCCCTAAGGTGACGTCTATTGAAGTATGTATATGGGTTTATTTTTTTAACCGTTACAAGCAAACGCTTGAAAATTAGACAGAATGTCAATCGCTATGACCGTTACAATAACAAAACTGAATATTTAAAATTATAAATTAAAGAGTGACCCTAGGGTCTGTATAATTTAATGTATATTGCCGTACTTTTAAGCCGTCCTCGAAAGATGATGAAAATTTACAGAATCTGTAATAACAAGTATAAAATTTGGATTTGAAAATTGAAGGGTGTTCCAATAGTTGAGTGCATGTGGCCAAACTTTTGCTTCGTAATAGACTAGAATATCCACAACTTTATTTAGAATAAGAAGATGTATAAATATTAGAAATTATAAGTTAAAGGGTGCTACAATAGTTGAGATAATTCGATGTATGTAGCCAATCTGTTAAAAGTTATAGGCAGACGGTTAAAATTTTCAAAGAACCTAATTGCTAAGTTTACTACAACAGCAAGTATAAAATTAAAATTTGGAAATTAAAGGCTGCCCCGATAGTTGTAGTAATTTAATGTATATCTCCAAACTGTTGAATAGTTGTAGGCAGACGGTTGAAATTAGCAAGGAGCTGTAGTTCTTAGTAGTATAATAAAGGGTGCCCCAATAGATAATGTAATTTGATGTTTGTAAATTAATTACACATTTAGTTAATTTTCGAAATGACATACTTGTAAAGAAAATATTTAGAATTTTTTTTTATAACCAAAAAAGTGGTGAAAGATTTCAGTGCTTTTCTCGATGAGATAAGAAATGTATAGAAAAACTAAGATTTTTTTGAAAAATTTTCTATGGAAAAAAAGTAATTTTCAATAATTAAAAAAATATATCATCGATTTTTTTACTTTTATCTGATTAAAAATTTTTTAACGACTTGTTGCCAAACTATTATTAACAATTCTTTAGAAAAACTGATCTGAAAAGAAAATTTTGATGTCAGATCATTTTGAGATTAGACAATTACTTAGGCAGCTTTTTGTAGTTTTTTTTTTTAATATAGAGTTCATATTTAATCAAGTATTTAAAATATTTCAATAAATTTTTCAAATCCTACTTTTTCTGTCGATTTTTTATCTTTCGTCGCCTATATTGCAGCTGTACTACTGTTTGATCTCATTTGAAATTTATTTGAAGTATTAAATACAGTTTAGCTTACAGGCGTTTAATAAAAAATAAGAATTATTTATACTTTTGATTTCCTTGCCATTAAGATTTAAGAATGTTAAGCTCTAAAAATGTACGAAAAAAATTAAATACTTCTAGCCTCTAGTGCAAGCAAACGCAACACATTCATAGAAAACAGCAAACAAACTGTTAATATTAAATTTTTTAACTCTGCCATAATACATTTTATTAGCTTCATTGAAATGAAAAGTTTGTAACACCAAAAATAATAAATAGTAAAGAAAATAGAAAATAGAAAAAGAAATAAAAAGTAGAAGTTGTAAGAAAAAAATTATTGATACTGATACGAATTTGTGTTAGAAAATAAATATTTAAAATTTTTATGAAGAAAAAAAAAATCTTTTATGCAATACTGAAGTTGTAAAGTTGTTGTTGTTGTTGTTAATGTCTCGTTATGGTTCACATAGTCTCTACCACTAACATACTCATCCAAACATTATAACTCTAAATGCTTGGCTAAAATTATTGTACAATAATCGAACATAATTTTAATAAAAAAAAACAATATTAACAACAAACATACGCTCATTCACTCACTCACTCACTTGTTTTAATGTGGTTTTGTAGGTTTGTTTTCTTTCAAAGCAAAGAAAAGTAAAAGCAACAAAAAGAAATATTCAAGAAGCATACGTAAGAGTAAACGTTCATTGCACTTTCTTGATTTTAGCTACGCTAATTCTTCATTAGCTTTTTGCTACTATAATTGTGCATTGAGGTTTCTGTGTCTTGTTTAGCTGTTGCTGCTGCATCTGCTGCTGCAGTAGCCAACATAACCATATGGTTAATGATTATGTGTGTTATTGTGTTTTACAGTGCTTGGATTACAAATGCATGCAAAAAATAAATATAAATCATCACACACATACTCTACATATTGAATATTGGTCACTAGAGTCTCTGGTGAATTTTTTTACATTTTGCAATTTTGTAACAATTTTTTGCTCCAATTTAAAAATTTGATTTGTGATTTCCTTTATTAGGCCAACTATAAATGTAGCAAATTGAAAAAATATTCCACAAAATTGCCATATATGGAAATTCAGAAAGTAAATTTTAAAGATCCTTAAATAAACACTCTTCTTCTCTATTCGTGTTATTATTTTAAACAATTTATAGTTGAAAACAAAAACATTTAATAAATATTATTTAAAACTAAGTTTGGAAAATGTAACGAAATGTTATAAAATATTTGCTGGTCATAACAAAAACCAAGCTATGCCGAATCTTATATACCCTTCACCATGTATGTAAATCTAGTTTAGTGAAGCAACTCCAATCAAAATAACAATTATTGAGGTGACAGAGAATTTAAAAATAAGAAGAAAAAATAGACATAATTAATAAATTTACATAAAAATGTCATCGGCTCTTAATAGGTTAAGCATTCTTTTTAAAATTATTTTTTTCCTGAAAAATCTTTCTAAGAGCTTTTAAATGATACCCATATGGACCATTTCAACAATCGACCTTTTTTATGAAAATTTCCAAAGCCCATAACTCGGAAGATTGGGCGAGCGCCTATTTTTTCATTTTATCTTATTTTTGCTTTTTTTTTTTTTAATTCTCTATCGCATCGATATTTTGGTTTTTTTGCTTGTAGTTGCTTCAAATGATATAGAAAAATTAGTGGCAGTTGGTGTTAAGCCCACTGCCTCGAGGGACATGGACTGATCTTGTTGATTTTTAATAGCATCTCTTACGACACTACGTCTGATCAATTGGCGTATTTGAATTTTCTCTAGCACTAGTGCCCTGGCAATGTTGATTTCAACACTAACACGGACGTACAGACAGAATAATTATACTTTATGGAGTCGAAAATAAATATTAAAGAAAGAACAAACATAATGACAAACTATAATAACCCTTTTTCCACTATTTGTGGTGAAGGGATTCAAAAATTATGTGGGTAAAACAAAAGACTTAAGAGACAAACGTTTAATAAGATAAATGTATTTGTGGTTAAAGATATATAAATTGAAGTCAATTAAATTGGACCAAAAAATTAACTATTAACTGTTATAAAAACACTTTTTGAAACTACTGTTCATTAGAAATATGGACAGAGAAAAATTTTCGAAAGTTTTATTTTCCTTAATAAAAAAACAATGGGTTCAATAAAAGAAACCCAAAAATAAATTAATTAAGATGTTGCAATAAACTACCATTGATTAGAAAAGTACTTGGGATACATGTGGAGATACATAAAAAGGATCTGAAAAAAATCATAACAAGCCTCTCTACATTAATCTTAAATACAAATGGACTAAGAAGGATAAATAAATGATGGTGGACAATAGGAAATCACTGGCTAAATTCAATCCAGTTTATTTTTTAATTTAAATTTTGAATAACTCTTTTTATTTCAGCAACACTTAACACTCAATGAAACATTTCAGAATTTATTTTTATTTTATTTTATTATAATTTTTTTTTTTGTCTTAAAGCATCCGAAAAAATTTACATATAAAAGCACTGATGGAAAAAATTGCTCAAATAATATTTTTTCACAACACAACTTTTAATTTATCAATCCAAGAGCGGCTTATATCAAACAAAACAAAGCCTTTGCACTACAAGCTTAAAAAACCCTGATCTGTATCAAAAAGAAAAAAATGGAATAAAATTACAAAAGACTTAAGACACAAGTGCAATGTACAAATAATTGTTGACGCTTAAAAAACACTCTTGAAATTTAATATTTAACCGAAATCAGATTATGTTCTATGCCGTTCTACTACCGCTCAACTTTGATATTATGTCTGCCAAGAAAAAACCATACAAATGCCAAAAGTATAAATTTAAGAACAAACGTCAACATTTTCTACTACTAAAGTTCATTGACTTTAACCCCCCCACAAAATTATAACAAATATTATTATTTTTACTTTTTGCATAAAAAACCAATCACTAAAAAAATATAAAAACCCTAAACTCTAATTATGTTTGTTTAAAGAAAACTTTTTACAGAAACAAAAATCAAATGGTTTTAAATGACGAGGTCATTACTCTTGGAACAAAAATCTGTTTGCTTGTATGTCGGCATCAAAAAATTTGTTTAAATAACTATGAAAATTATTGTAAAAATACAAATTACCTTGATTATACCCTAGAAACCTAATTCTCTTTTAAAACACTTTTAACAGACACAAAAAACATCAACAAAAACAACAAAGTTGCTTTAAAAAAATTGTTTCATATTATAACAAATATTTAGACTACGTGGTGTTGGGAAATATAATTGATGGCACACAGGTGTACACACAAATTATACTGAGATGTAACGTTAATTGTTTGTAGCAAATTTAACCCGCTGGCGTTGTTCCATCAAGAGGAGGTACTTAAAAATATTTTTAAAAAGGTAACTCTTTTAAATATAATTTTATCAACTACAATTTTTTTATTCCTTTTTTTAACAAAAAGCGTTTTGTTACCAAAAAAAGAGAATTTTTTAAAAAGTCTGTTTTTAATAATTATTATAAATTAAAAGAAATTTAAATCAAAAAAAGGCAATACTTAGTTTTTTAAAGTTTATTATCCTAAAAGAGTACTTTAAATCTAAAAACTTCCTTTTTCCAAAAAATATTTTTTGTCCAGATTTACTTCCTAACAAAAAGGTACTTTTACTCCAAAAAGTAATTTTCTAGCAATTAATTGCCTTTAAGTACTTTTTGAAAAAATATTTTATTTTTTATTTTCCCATAAGAAAAACTGCAAATGTTATTTTTTTCTTAAAATTAATTTTTTGTCCAAAAATACTTTTTACCAAAAAAGTACTTTTAGTTAAAAAAAAAGTACTTTTAGTTCAAAAAGTTTCTTTTTTTATTTTTTGTTTTTCCAAAAGAAAAATTACAAATGTTATTTATTTCTTAAAATTATTTTTTGTCCAAAAGTACTTTTTAACAATAAAGTACTTTTATTTAAAAACGTAGTTTGTATTGATATCTAGAGTTTATCTAAAATTTCCTTCTTATCCTTACTTTCTTATAAAAATGTTATGCTATCAAAAATCGTAACTATCTTTTTACTACAAGAAGTACCTTTTTTATTAAAAAGTACTTTTTTTAAATACCTTTTTCTAAAAATATTATTTTTTACCTTTAAAATACTAATGATAAATATTATAAAACACTTCATTATAAAATTACTTTTTTTTAATGGAACTTTTTTTATTAACAAGTACTTTAGAAATTTTTCTAATTAATTTTCATATTTTGTTGACAAGATTTTTTGGCTTAAAGGAAAAGTGTTAAGTTTAATAAAAAGGTAGCTGTCATCCAAAATGTGTATTAATAGTCTAATAAATGAATAGTTCTTATCTTAAAATAAAGTAGTATTAAGCAGGTACTTTTCATAAAAGGCAATTTTTTTCTGAACGGTACTTTTGGAAAAAAGTACCTATGCGTTTTTTTAAAGCAGCTTCATTTCAAGAGAATGTTCGTACAGAAATTTGAAATTTCCTGCAAAAAGTACTGTTTGCAAAATGTTTTCGTTTAACGAAATGTACTTTTTTGAATGGTACTTTAACTATAAGCTCAATTATTTTAAAATAAATTTTTTACAAATTTTACTATACGAATGCAGCACAAAAAATTTAAGACATGCCCTTTAGCAAAAAATATTTTTAACTGTAAAAAATTTTTTGGAAAATATAAGTCTTACACAAGTTCGTTTAACAAAATGAAAAAAAATCAGGGTGGTTTTTTAAAAGAATTGTTTACTAGCTTTTAGTAAATCTACTTCATGGCATAATTTATTTGTTTCTTTAATAAACACTTTTCCGGGAAATCGTATACACCACCCCCAAAGGACTAAGGCCACCAAAATAGATAAAATTAACAATTTACAGCGAATAAATTGAACTCCTTAAGCCAAATCATAGTCATCATCGTAATTCAATTAAAACGCGAACTCGAGTAAAAATACAATGAAACAAAATAAAAATTGTAATCAGCAATTGTTGGCGCAAAGCATATCGAACGCTTATGTGTGTTGTTGCACTTATGAGTGCATTACATTGGAAAACTAATTCTTAATTCAATTACAGTAACATACTTATACAACAACAACAACAAATACAACGACACCATAATGCAATAATGAAAGCAAAAGTGTTAGTGTAAAGTGTTTCGCATTTATTATCTTAGACCGCCAGTCATACACACAATATGTGCAATAATCTGACTTAATAGCAACAATAATAACAACAGTTAGATCTGTTTGTTTTTCTTTTTGTTGTTACGAGGGCGATCTAAGAACTGTACATTGTAATGGGTACAATATGCTGATTTCTAAATTGTCTTTTCGCTCTTATTAATCAAAAGTAAAGCAACTTTTGATTATGTCAACAGTTCAGTTCCTGTTTAAAATGACTATTATTTGTTTTCAATAAAAAAAAGTACCAACAATCACTTTTACTTTTCGCACTTAAAAACTAGGCTTGCGGCGCAGAATGTTAACTAAGACAAAGTTGAATATTAAAGATTGAAGAATTGGCCAGTGACTTGGAAAAGCCTTTTTTTACTAAAGTACTATTTACACAAGTACAGTTTACTTATGGTTCAGTTTGCAAAGGCTAAAAGATACGTTAGTGACTTAACGAAAGGTAATTTTTACCAAATGTATTTTTTAAATTAAATACTTGTTTTGCTATAAATACTGTTCGCGAAAGGTACTTTTTGAAGGGCTAATTTTTTTAAAAAAAAACTTGTTTTTACGAAATTTATTTTTTACAAGAGTTTCTTTTTTACTAAGTACTTTTATTTCAATAGCTTCTATAAGGGTTCTTTATACAACAAAAAATTTTAAAAATTACTTTTTATAAAAGATACACCTACCGAAATGTACTTGTTACATATTTTTCCCAAAAATACTTTCAACAAAAGTGTCTTTATTATTTGGAATTGTCTTTCATTAGGTACTTTTATGAACGTTGTTAAATAGAAACAAAAGTTTTATATAGGGATACTGTTAACCTTCTAATAATAAATTCTTTTTTAGAAAGGTACTTCAATAAACACAAAAACCTTTTGTAGACACAATTAATTTCTTTGTGAAGACATTATTAACAGAAGCAAATTTTGCTTTATGAAAGGTAATTTTTAAAAAGGTTATTTTTAAAAAGGTTATTTTTGAAAAAGTACTTTTTAAAAAGGTACTTTTTGAAAAGGTACTTTTTGAAAAGGTACTTTTTAAAAAGGTAATTTTTAAATGGGTAGTTTTTGAAAAGGTACTTTTTGCAAAGGTAATTTTTGCAAAGGTACTTTTTTGAAAAGGTACTTTTTTGAGGAGGTACTTTTTGATACTTTGATACTTTTTTCATCAAATTTGCTAAACGAACTTTTTATAAAAAAGTTATTGAAAGGTATTTTTTTAGTTAAAGCAATTTTTCAAAAGTTATTTTAAAAATCGTTAGGCAAATCACGCGACTGGCTTAATAACGCAACTAGCTTAAATGCCAACACATATTATGTTTGTTTTAAAGAGTTCAATGGCATGCGAAGTGTTGCAGCTAACCCTTCCTTAATCTATCGCCATACAGAGTACTCAGTCTCGAACACGTCACTGCCACTTAAGAACTGGTCATTTGAAAGTTAAGTATATTTTTCTTTCGTCCCTTTGAATGGTCTGTTACTTAAAACATTGGCCATTTGCCTAAATTTGAGGAACAGAAAAAACTGTGATTTATATGGAAGGCTGCCAACGCAGAAAATCTTTAATAAGTGAAACTGGTGTTATTCATATCTAAAGAAGAAAACTTTTGCATCCGGCATAAGGCCGTCTACGCTGCAAATCTATGGAAAAGAAATTTTATTTTTTCCTATCAGATTTTTTTTTTACTTTCTACGTGTTTAAATAGGCTCTTGAGTTACCTTGCCAATAACAGTGTCCCACTTTTTGATAAATAAATTTTGAAAATATTTTGGACTATTAACTGCCACTTCGCCACAAGGAAAGAAAAAATTTACTTAATTTAGACGAGGATTTTTTTTCCTATAATAAATGCAATTTGGTGGCTCATTTAAGAAAACAGGGTCTATTTTTAAAAACAATTTAATTTTATTGCTAAAATTAGGGACATTCTGCTACTGGGTCAAATTATTATGGAACCGCTCTCGTAGTTTTATGTTTTGATTTAGTTTAAAGTTACCAACAAATAAATGCCTGCAATATGCTACATGATTATTATAATTATGATATTGAGCGTAATGATAATAATGATGATGATACGATGTTGTCGATTTGGATGTAAGGGGTTTATGGCCTGATGCCGAAATTGTAATATTAAAAAACTAAAAAAAAAACAAAACCTGCTAAATATTGTTGGTAGATATTTTGCTCTTTTATTGTTGCTTTAATAATTAAAAAAAAAACTCTACTACAAGAAGGCCTGGCTGGTTGGCTGGCTTTTTGGTTTGTATTACTTGCATTTTCAATTTCTTAACACTTTGTTTAGTCAAATATTTTGTGTGTGTGTGTGTTTTTTTTTTTTTTTTTTGTAAAATTTTTTTAATTTTTTGTTTAGTTTTTCGTTTGGTTGAAGCTTGTTTTCAGCTTTATATGCTTTTATTTTAACTTAAACATTTACATTCGTAAAAACTTTTTAATTCAGTTTTTCATATGGTGCATGATAAATAAATATGTTTGATGGTGTGTATTATTTTTATTATTATTTTACTATGATTTCTAAGCATGTGTTTGTTAGACTTTTTATTAATGTTTTTTTTTTTTTTGTTTTGTTTTGTTGAATGAACCAACCTGAGCTGCTTTTTAATATTTGTTTTTGTTAGCTCCAGTAAACGGTTATTTAAGTTTTCTGTATCAGGTAGTTGGTATAAAAGTAACTGTTCGTTATTGAGTTGATATCATTTGACCGTTAACTGTGCAGCTATACACTACATAGCCACTTAAGCACAGCTTTTGCTTTTTTTAACAAACGTGTGCGTTTCCTTGCGTTTACGTGCGGCTCGGACATAAAAAGTAAATTGAAAGTGTTTTTTTTTTATTTATTTATTTTTTTTTTTTTTTTTTGTTAAGAAGTTAATTTTCTAAGTCTTTTGAAATTGTTTTTCTTTCTTTTATTTTATTTACATGTGTGTTTGTTTGTGATTGACTTAATTAGCCTGTACCAATTGAAAAAAAAGGATATTGTGGATTACTTTAAAAACAATCAACAGCAGTATTTGCTTTTAGCTCAAAGGATTATATAAATATAATTTTATTAAAAATAACACCATGAATTTAATGGTGAGTAAAAATTTAAACTGAAAAAAAAGAAATAACTTTTGAGTGAACATTAAATTTAAGTGAACATATAATTAAAGTTGCTGAAATAAACTCAGTAATTTAAAAAGTAACAAGAAATTCAAAAATCTTAAAAGTCAACAATATTATTTTGCAAAAAAAGTTGGTTTTCAACGAAGATTTTTAACTGTGTTTTATGTGTTTTAAAAAATTTTTAAAAAAAGTCGGAAATATCACAAATAGTTCTAAAATTAGTGTGCTTTTTAAATTGTATGGAATTTTTGTACATAAATTTAAAAAAGTGTAAAGGAAATCGAGAAGTTTGAAGTTTATAGATTTCATCACAAAGTGAGAAACTTTAGCCAGTTAATAATAATAAGAACAAGTTGCATAAATTCTAAAGCTTAACTTAGCTCAAAGAAATCAATTTTATTTACTAAAGTTACTATCTTAAGTTCCAGAGTTATCTTTCTTTACAAACTTCTATTCTAAATATCTCTTATATTGTCTTAGAACAAAAAAAATCGTTTTCATAAAATCTTATACTTCAAAAGTAATAGAAATTCTATCGAAAACATGAAGAAGTAACAACATATTTGAAAAAAATATTCTTTTTTGATTACGCAAAGCGTTCATTAAAAAAATTATTAATTTTAGATTTTCTGTAAAAAAAATAAAACTTTTTTTTCAATATTATTTTAAATTATTTAAATTTGTTTTTTAATAAATAATTTAAATAAATATATATTTTTAAAATTTTTGTTTACGAAAAAATTTGCAAATTCATTAAGAAAATTTTCAAATTTCATTAAGAAAATTTCGTTTAAAATACAAAAGGATTTTAATTAAATTTTTTTTTTCTTCTTAAATAAATTCACTTCAAACATTAATTTCAAATTTTATTTACGATATCTTATCTTCGAAAATTTAAAAAAATAATAAAAATGAACTTGAATCATTTTAGCAAAAAAAAAAAAAAAAATTAAAAAATTCTGGTAAATTTAATTTAATTTTGAGCAATTACACTTCAAACATTTAATTCTTAATATTTTTTGTAATAACTGATCTCTTAAAATTATCACTAAAATAAAATTAATTTTTTTTTAATTCTAATACATTTGAAAAAATTTCTAATCGGAAACCAATTCCAATTTTTTTAATAAAAATATTAAAAAAAATCATTCCATAAATAAAAAAATTTCAAAAGTCATTTCGAAAAAAGGATTTTTGAACTCTTTAATAAAAATTTGCCAAAATTTTTAAATTCTTAAACAAAAAACTAATTAACTTCAAATATTAGATTTATTTTTTTTTATATTTGACACAAATAAATTAATAAAAAAAATGTATAAAAAATGCAGGAGTTACAAATTGTAATGTTGAAAAAAAGTATACAAAAATATATTTCAAAAAATTTATGAAATTAAAAAAAATATTTAAAAAAGTATTTGAATTTAATTCATGCAGAATTTAGAATCTTTTGTATAGAAACAAGAACATAAGAATATTTATTAAATTTATTAAATTAATTTGTATTCCCTTTCAAGCCCCTTTGGCTCAATTTTATTTGAAAAGGCGTTAAAAATAAAAAAAAAATAAAAATTTAAAAAAATATTTTAATAAGTTTTAAATTATTTGTTAATATGGATCAAGACCCTTTTTTGAAAAAAACACTAATTTATTAAAAAAAATATATTTTAAAATCATATTTCAATGCAAGCTACTGCCCGTTTGTAAGTCTACTTCCTTCAGTTCCAAAATATCAAATTATGTCACCATCTGATGAAATTGCAGGCTAAGTTAATATCGAGGCTATACCCCTTCTTTTAAGGACATGTAAAAATCATTCTCACATCCAATTTTACTAAGAATCAGTTTAACTCTTTAGGCGTAATTTCAGTAACAAATTTAAAAATGTTAAGTTTAACATTAAAAGTATTTTTAGAATTTTATTTCAAATCAAAAGCAGTATTTTAATTTATTTTTAATAATTTATTTAAGTAATAAAACAGTTACATAAGACAATATTACGACATTTTTTAATGCAATCAACAAGTCTTATAAAATCCACACCTCACTGAATTCAAAAGGAAAAGAAGACTTCATAATAAATAATAATAAATTTTTCATTGTGCAATAAAAAACGCACAAAGTGTTAAAACAGCACAAAAAACAAAAACAATAAAAAAGAACTTTTACAAAAAAAAGCTTTTGTTACACAATAGTGTCTGGTCTTTGGCAAAGCTATAGTTATTTGTATTATTCAAAAACTACTAGAGTTTTGTGAAGTTGCTTGTTGCCAAATTATTAGTATTTTGTCCTTGTCTACTTTGGACATTTTTTTAACAGCTTCAAAAGTACAGTGTCATCTGCTCATATAATTAATTTTTTTTTTAATTTTCTTATAAATCCAAAATTATGAAAACATCTTAAATAATGATTTTAATAGAATAACAAAAAAAAACTGAAAATGACAGCTCTTTCATTAGTTTTAACGAACCAAGTTTAGTTCAATAATTTTTAATTATTTACTGGTTTCAATTGAAATAAATGAAGACCAAGTTTACATTACAAAATAAAGAAGAAACAATGTAATAGAAACTGAGCAAAAAAAATATATTTCTTAAAACTTCCCATTGCAATTATTTTAAAGATCATGATTCAAGGTTTTAAATTAACAAAGTCCAGAAATGAAAATCAATTCCTCAACAAATTAAAACAAGATATATAAAACATATATGATTCAAAATATCTAAATTAATTAAAAGTACTTTTTTTCAAAATAAGTACCTTCTTTAGTCCTACTACAAAATTGAATGCAAGAATTAAGAAAATACTTAAATCAAGTGTTAAATTACACGCTTTATCTATCATAATTGTATCATATCCTGGAATAAAAAACTTATGTTATCAAAAAGCTCCGCAAGAAATTAAATATTTGTTTTATAATAATTTAATGGTTTTGCATAACTCCTTGGGTTCTTTGAATTTACTGTCCATTTATTTGTATTTTTCTTTCATTTTTTGTGA
Source organism: Cistogaster globosa (assembly GCA_937654795.1). Classification (NCBI taxonomy): domain Eukaryota; kingdom Metazoa; phylum Arthropoda; class Insecta; order Diptera; family Tachinidae; genus Cistogaster; species Cistogaster globosa. Next base: position 9,562,483 of record OW569404.1, read on the forward strand.
TGCATGTATTAACTTAGATTTTTTCAATTATATTAATTATAATGGTATTTTTTCATTTTAGGCGAGTTAAAACGTCTATATTGATTTGCTATGAAAAGATCTGGCAACTTCTTTTCAAAAAAGAATTTCTGCTATTTTAAATTTTAACTCAATTATCTAGAAAAACTAATTTTTTTATATATTTCTTGCTTTACCAATAAAAAAAACAGCGAACAGCATACCTGCTCGCTGTGGTTTTACTTGTAGCTACCACTTGTGGGCGTGCCGAAGAAGAAAAGCAAGCTGCCGGAGCTGAAGAGAAAAAAGTCGAACCCAAACCAGCGGAAGCTGAAAAATCAGCCGATAACAAAGATGAAACAACTAAAACAAAACGTGGCCTTCACTATTATGAAGACTATCACCATCATCATCTACCCATACATGAGGAGAAAACATTAACAATTATTAAAAAAGTACCCGAACCATATCCAGTGGTTAAACATGTTCATGTACCAGTTGAAAAACAGGTACATGTGCCCGTAAAGGTGAAAGTGCCCAAACCATATCCAGTGGTCAAGCATGTACCTTTTGAAGTGAAGGAAATTGTTAAAGTACCTCATGAGGTGCCAGCTCCATATCCAGTTGAAAAGAAAATCCCCTATCCAGTACATGTACCCTATGATCGTCCAGTGCCCGTTAAGGTTTACGTGCCAGCACCATATCCAGTTGAGAAAAAGGTGCACGTACCCGTTAAGGTACATGTGCCCGCACCATATCCCGTCGAAAAGAAGGTGCATGTACCTGTCAAAGTTCATGTTCCAGTTGATAAGCCATATCCCGTTGAAAAGGTTGTACACTATCCCGTTAAAGTACCCGTCGAAAAACCAGTACCATATCATGTTGAAAAGCCAGTGCCCTATCATGTTGAGAAACCAGTACCGGTACCAGTTATTAAAAAAGTACCCGTACCTGTACATGTACCTTATGATCGTCCAGTGCCTGTACATGTTGAAAAACCTGTACCCTATGAAGTTAAGATACATGTACCAGCACCCTATCCCGTTATCAAGGAAATTCCAGTTAAGGTTGAAAAACATGTACCCTATCCCGTTAAGGTGCCCGTGGAGAAACCCGTAGCTGTTCATATTGAAAAGCATGTACCTGAATATCATGAGAAACATGTCAGCTACAAGGAACCCGAATATCATTACAAGAAACATGAAGAACATCACCATCATGAACCCTATATCCATCATGAGGAATATCATCATGAAGAACTTGAACATGAGGTGGATCATAGTCATGATTATCATTCATATTATCATGGGCATTATTAAGTATTTTTTAACTAATTCAATATTTTTCTCTTTTATTTTCTCCCTTTACAGCATCACTAAGAGTAGTCTGATATCTCCCATTTGAAAAAATTGATTTTGAAAGAAAAGCAAAAAAAAAACAAAACAAATAGAGAACTTCAGAGAGCATCATATGTGATTTTGTGATTGGTATTGAGAGATTTAAAGAGACGGACAATTAGATAGTGAGTGAAATGGCGAAAAGCGAGAGAGTGAGACAGAAAACGAGAGTCAAAATGAGAGAGTTACAAACGAATTGTTATTGAATTGATAAATGCTTACGTTTAAAGGATTAACGATGTGATTGAATTGATTACTTAATTATATATATATTTTAATAGTTTAAAAATAAGTGATAAAGGCCTCGAATCAGAAAAATATAATTATGTATATAAATTATAAGACACTTTAGCAAATAGCACAAAGCAAAATTTATTTAACAATAACACCTCTCCTTTTCGTTCACACTAGCTAGCAACCTTTACATAAAATAGTAACAGTTCACCCATTATTTGAAACCCTTTAGCAAATTTCGACAACAAACAATATCAAGTTCACATAGTTTTATTAAGTTTATTATGAAGTTAATAATTTTTTGTTACTTATTTTCATCATAATATCTTATTATTGTAGTTATTAAGCCATAACTCTTTATAGCAAATGTTAAATATTTCTTATTGTATATAAAACAAAACAGCAAAAACAAAAAAAAAACAAAAACAAAATAATGTCAACTTCAAGGACCTTTAAAAGTGAAAATGGATAACAACCGAAGAAAACACATAGAACAGCTGGCACTTGTAAAACAGATTAACAGCAACGAAAATATGACAACTTCTTCTCTTTTTTTGTGGCCCAATAACATCAGGCCCTTAACACTGCTCCTCCTCTTCCTCCGTTAAGTTAAAAAAGATTTGAAATGTTTTTATTTTTGAAGTAGTTCATCTCCTCTGTGCCTGCCGTCCAGTTATCTTAAAGCGTAGTATATTTTCTTTTTGTAAAATATTACAATACAATATATATTTGTAAGACTTGTGTATATTTTATATAAATTTTAAATAATTTTTTTTTTAGTTAAATGAGATTTATTGCCTTTCCCCCTCCTCAAGGAAATGCAATACAATTTTAGCATAGTTTAACTATTTAGTAGCTTAATAATAATAATAATTAAAATAATAATAATAATTTTTTATATTTAATGTTTAATGTTTTTTGTATAATTTTCTTTTTAAAAAACGAAAAAAAACTAATTTACGTATGTTATTATTGTTGCTCACCATCATTCTAAAATACCATATTGTATTAAATATTTTTATAAATATTTTACGACATTAAAAAAACAAACAGCTAGAGAACAAGAAACTATACCGAAACACTACATAAATATAAATGAAATTTCTATTTTACCAAATATTTTTGTAATTGTGAAAACAAAATGAGAATAATGAAAGGAAGAAGAAAGTATGATATTGAAATAAATGACTCAAACAAACTGAGATTAAAAAAACACAAAAAAGAATTTTGTTTTTAATATAATAAGACTTCACAGAAAAAAATTGTTGCACCTATTAAAAGTTTCTTTTGTTTTTAGCTTGAAATTTTATAAAAGTACTAAATAATATAAAAATTTTTTTCATTTAAAAAAAACATTTTATTTTTTTTTAAATTCAATTAATAATTTGATTACAAAATCTTGTATTTATTTTTTAATTAAATATTTAACTGGGTTAATTAAAAATTTAATTAAGTTTCAATGTAAAAAGAAACAAAACTTTTATTAGATGTACAAAGTTTTTCTCTGTACCTGTTTTAAAAGAGTGAAAGTCAACAAAGGTATCCAAAAGAACTATTAACCTTCTTAAATAAAATCTATAGCAAATAATTTTTGACACATTATCTCATAATATTATATTGATTTTTTTGCGTGAAAAATGTAATTTCTTCAAATAAATATTCAAGTTCTTCTCATCATTTCATTTCTCATCAACTTGTAAAAATTTACAGCAAAGTAGAGTAAATAAATTTCTTCATTTTGCTGCTTTCTCATACATTGTTATGGCATTTTCATAATTAATTAAGTTTTTATAAACAAATTAATTACTTTAATTCAGCTTAAGCTTACATACACTTTAATTTTCAAAATTATTAAGAATGAAAAATTTATTTAAAATCATTTAGTTAATTTTTAAAGAAAGCAGGTAAAACTTAGTCACTGGCTACATTCGTCCTCAGAATTCAAAATTTAAAAATATTATTTTAAGTTATTCGTGCTTTTATTAAACCTAATTGACGCAAAAGGACGCTGTAGGTGCGCATCACCTTAAATCAACTTAAAAACTTTTATTTCAAGAACGAATACATCAAGATGTTAGTTCTAAACTTAATCTTTTAGTATGGACGATTTTTAAACTCAAAAACTTTTTACTTTTAATAAATGCTTTGATTTATTTAAGAAACAAAATCCACTTTCTGCTTATATTAAGACCATTTGTGTATAAACCGCAAACATTTAATATTTATATTTTTCTTTCTGTGCATGTACATAAATTTTTTTGACACATATAAACTTTTTTATTTTGATATCCATTACAGCACCCCCGTTTGTTAGTGTTAGTTTAAATCAAATGGCTAAAAAAGTAGTGCCAGAAATTTTCATAGAAAAATTTTCATTTATCGAAAAAAAATTTTCATTTATCGAAAAAAAAAATCTTCAAAATTGTTTATACTTTTTACTTTTGAAAATATTTGTTCAACGTTTGTAGATGAACAAGGGCGACATATCAAATTGCAAACTTCCAGAAAGTCGGAATCATTAACTCACATTCCGCTCTAGAAATATTTGACAACTCGTCCACTGCAACATTTTTTTAATTCTTAAAATTCATGTGACGAAGTTCCCTTAATTCGTCATCTAAATTTTATATCCCACTGCCTTCAATTAAATTAGGAAAAATTTTTATTAAACTTACTAATGAAAAAAACTTTTTTGTTAATAATGTTTTAAGGGTCAATGTAAGAAAGCTTTTTTAAGGTTGCGTCGTTTAAGTCGCAATTTCAATGTAAAAGGCAATACAATTTTCAATGATTTCATTTAATTCAGTAGCATTAAACTTTTTTTTCGAAAATATAAGTTTTTACAAATATATGAACATAGTAAACGTTATCATTATATACATATTTACCTATTAGCGGCAGTGGTAACATTTTCTGTTTTAAGATATTAACTTACAATAACATTGTTTCATATAGGTAAATAATTTTAATATATAATTTAATAAGAAGATGCAATACTAGTTGTCGAACAACTAAATCAAAAAAATCTTAATTTTGGGAAAAAGATCTAAAAATCTTATTTTAATTAAAAAAATATTTTAAATTAAGGTAAAATCTTTATTCTGGCATCACTGGGCTAAAATAAAAATACTATGAGTCTATTTGCCGCCAGACGCGCTGAAACGCTGTTCTCAAAAGAAAGCTCTTCTAGCACTCATTTTTACTACCTTACGAGTACATTTCTACTTCTTTTTTATTCATAGGAAAAGAGCACTACTTATTAGAGGTGGTACTTTCCTTACTAAACTAATAAAATCAAAACATAAATTTTGAGAAATTACGTGTGAAGTGTACTGCAAAAAAAATTCAAAGTTGCCACTTATTATTTCGCATTAAGATTGGATTACGGTTTGGCTAAAGTTCAATAAGTATATGTGTAGTAGAAAGAGTAAGCAATTGTTTTGAAGCTTTGGCGACATACTTAACGTTATTTTGGACATAAAGTAGGAGTGTTAATGCAATGCGCCATGTTTAAGTGTCTCTTTTTAATAGAGTAAGAGATAAGGAAATATGTTTCTATAACGACTCCCTGTGAATTTTTTATAACTTTCAACTCAAAAAGTGGAAAAGGGTTTATGTAAGTTTGTCAGTCCGTTTGTAGTTTCTACAGTATCCATTGCCGATCTCATAAAGTGTAATTATTCTGAGTCCTTAAGCATAATGAAGCCGATTGAGCAATATCCATCTGGATAGGAGCTATTTTACTAAACTAGATTAACATACAGGGTATATTAGGGCACAGTTACTTGTTTATTTTATTATTTTTTTTAATCTTTCCTTTTATCAGATATAGTGCTACGTACTCTATGAAAATTTCAAACGTCTGCCAATAACGACTTAAGTCATACCTTCATTTGACACATTCACTAATATTTATTAATTTTTTTGCGTAAATTGTAAAAAACCATATCTTACGCAAATACCCTTTAATTTTTAACCTAATTTTAGTTATTAATATTTATTGTTGTGGCAGTCATCGAACGAACGAACAGAGAGAAAGACGCTGCAGTAAAAGCAATTGTGTGCACTTTTACCCTCTGAATATGGAAAAATAAACAACTGTGGCAAGAGCTCGCCATTTATATATTTAAGTTTTCAATTGCTATTATAAATCGGTTTACTTAAAGACTCATTATGAACCCTTCGACAACACCCACTAAAGATATTGATTTTTTCCGTACAGTTCAAAACTTAAAAATGTGGAATTTATTAAAGTTTCAGTTAAAAAAAATCCATCATATCTTTAAAGTTTTAAGGCCTCCGAAGTTTTAAGGTCTCCGAAAAAAACTTTTCAAGATGACTTCAAAATTAGATTTTCAGTCAAATTATATTCCATTATCATTCTTTGAATAGAAATTGTGAAACAGAAAATTTACTTAGATGCCAGTTTAAGGAGTATCAACAAGACGAAAGTAATATTGTGTCTTAATTTGCTTTGTGATGATAAGTAAGACATACTAGTAATATAAAGTAAATATTTTGTTTTTAAATTCTACTAGACATTTGATTAAATATATTCTGTAAATGAAGAAATTCTCTCTGAAAAATAATTTGCTCTTATTTCAGGATAGTATCTTAAATAAATAATTGAAGCACACGCTATTTGGCTATCTGAAAGCTAATAGCAGTTCTTTAACTCACTTGTTACTGGAGTCACTAGATATGCGCATCTCCTTAACTTGTTCGAGCACTTTAACTCATCGGTCGCCTAAAACTTTACAACAAATTTTGTTACTAATTTTAAGCAAACTTTTCTTATCAGTGGATGCTTTACAAATGAAACGCTGGAGCAGCTGTCCTATAAATTTTGTTAAATATTAAGTAATTTTAAATTTTAAGAGGAAACCTCTTTTAATTTTATAATTAAATCTAAAATTTATTTTTTCCCATTGAAAAAGCAGAAATTTTTCAAACTTAAATCAATTTCTTCCTGAAATGTGGCAGTAAAATTCTATCAGGAATGACAGCCGGCCCCTGCGGAACATTTGCAAAGATCCATTGGTTAAAGTTAAAATTGCAAAATAAGCTACGGTGTATATAAGTTGGCTTGAAAAGCATTAAAACCTATCAGCTTCTATTAACTTAAGGTTATACTCGACTAGCAAGGAGGGATGCTATTTGCCTTGATCTAAAAACAAAGATATGAAAAGAATGGTGGCAACAACCATCAGGAATTCATTTTTTTTTTTTTTATTCAGTTATATTTAGTTGTTAAATAATTATTTTTAGCTTAATTGTGCCAAAATTTCAATAAATTATTAAAGGAAAAAATCATAGCTCGAAGGACCATAAGTATAATGAAACAGTAAGGGGGTCATTCCTGTACATAAAATGTTTTTTGAAAATTTTAGTGTTAAAGTAGACATTAATTAAAATAGAATACCAAGCACCTAGTTTTGGATTTTTTATCTATCTGTTTGTATTCGTATCACCTAAAAACTGCTGTATGGATTTAAATAAAATTTTGTTTAGAGGTGCCTTAGAACCTTGGTTCAAACAAAGAATGCTTTTTGTTTTATAAAAATTGTTATTCCGTAGAGAAAATAGCGATACAAATGTGAACTCGTCAGTACATTTTTTATAGATAGAAAATTTTTACAAATATTTTGAATATATTTCTAAATTTAAATTTTTAGAAAATTATAAATGACATGTGGAAGAGGTCGTGAAACAGAAAATGTTTGACCCCTTCCAAATATCTTTTATAACACTAATAGTCTATTTTATACTTAAAGAGTTCAGGCTGTGAAATATATTTAAAAAATTCGTATTTATTTTAAAACATTTTGTGTAAATATTTTCTAATTTTCTATTTATAATTTATTTAAAAACCATATTAAATGAATACAAAGTAAATAATATTAAGTTGAGGCTTTTTGGCTTTTATATCAAATAAATATCTTTAAATTTATGAAAACAACATAATCACATAAAATATTGAGAATTCTAGGTTAAAACCAGATTAAAAACGAATCATATTAAAAAATAATTAAAATTGTAATAATAAAAGCTTTCCCTCAACAGACACAGAAATATTTTCTATAATATTAATAATTTCTGTAATAATTTTATTAATAAATACTTAAGCTTTGCTTGTCTGTTAAACCTATAAGACGAATGCATTTGATATGAACTATTAAAAAAAAAGTTAGAAATCACTGCCACTTGTGTAGCATAATATTTGGTAAATATTAAAAAACATAAAAATAAAAAAAAGTATTTTACAAAATGAATTAGTAACCGACAATCGAAGATCAGATATGAAAACGTACCTTTAACGCTATTAAAAAATACTTGAAGAGCTTTAACATTGTATCTAGAGATGCCATTTCGGTTTGATTATGAAAAATTGTGGCATTTTCAAAAACTCTTAAACATTTCCGGATTTTTATTTTCTTGGGGCCATAAGACAGAATATGAATAAGGCGCTCAATCACGATCTCACAACAATATCTAATTAAGGCCGGGCGAATAAAGTCGATTTTAATGCTCGTAAGACTCAACGTTGTATGCTCACGTATAGAGGTTCGATCGTAAGTGGTGCTTCATCTGTAAGTATGAGTGGTATAAAAATTATGGAAATAGAACTTCTTGATGCTCCTGGTGTAAAAATTCATTTTAATATTCCATTGAATTAGTACATTTTTTAAGTCTCAAAAGAAGCTCTCAAGTAATTCGATTTTTTTAAAAGATCTAAAAGATATTTCAATTCATCTGATTTCCTTACTATTTATACCACCAACATCTAACCAAAAGTGGAATAAAACTTTCATATATGAGCCGGATTTTAAAATCTGTTTTTGAGCTACTCAACCGCATGCAGAAGTGGGCAAAGTGGCTCATAGGTGACAGTAGGATATTTAAATCTAATGACTTTCTGGAACACCAACGCAATGTAGCTAATGTTTTGCTGTTGGAATTTGCTTTAATGAGATTAGGGAACTTGTTTTTGCATATAACATACTTCACTATTTGTCAATTGACCTCTGAAATGCACAATATTTTTTCTTAGCCGAACAGTTCGTGTGTGGAGTCATAGTCTTGCATTTATCTTTCCTGTCACTGTCAATGTAAGAAAATTTAAATCGGATGTCCACAAACACTACTTCCTCTATCTTCCCTTTCAATACGTTATTTCTGGCACAAGGCATTGCTTAAGTAGGGGGTCAATTCCTGAGTGCTGGTTCGAGATAAAAAGAGTATGAAGTTTGAGAATGATATTCTGAAAAATAGCTCCAATATTGAATAGGAAAAATTAACCAACAAAAAAGTTTAAATCACTTATTAACGTGTTAAGGCCATTTTTATAACTAAGCAACCCAGCAAAAAATTTCGAAAAATGTAAACGAGTGTTGAATTAAGCATTTTTACCAACCTAATGAATTTAACAAGGCATGAGAATTTTATAATCAATTACTGAGAACTGATTACATTGACTACTGATTTGGCAATAACAAAAGTAAATCATTATATGGCAACTCCTTTTTAAGGTAATGTTTAATTTTTTGCTGGGAAATCTTATTATTTTGGTATTTATCATACTTAGGCTTTTTTCGTTACCATTTAAATTTAAAAAAAAATTACTGCCATTTAGTTGTAATGAAATTTCAATAAAACTGTTATTAAAATTCAAGAAAAACAATTGTTTCTATAAAAAATAAATTCATAATAGCAGAACCTTAAAAAAGAACTATGCATAAAAATAACAATCCTTTACCCTTTTGTATATGGATTTCTAATTGAAAGTTTTAATAATTTTTTATTTAAGGTGAGGCCTGATATCTACACAAAAGTCACCTAACACAACAGCTAGCAGATGTTATTACTTACACGATAACAAAATTTATTCCTATAGTCTCTTGTTTTTCCAGAAAATGTTAAAATATATTTATTTTAGCAAATTATTATGATAAAAATTCCACTTAAATATAATGCTCTGCTATACTTTGAGGTATTTATTTACAATGACAATCAGTACCTTAAATAAATGGTTATGCTTTGGTAATCCAATAATAATGACTTTGGTTTTTTACTAATTGTCAATAAAATATTTTTTTAAAATCACTACCATTAGTAAAGTTAATGGTTATATTAAAAAAGTCATTGGCATTATTTATCATTCAATGCTAATGAAGATGGCAATTAATTAATTAATTAGTCCATCTTATTAACTACTCCCATGTATGGTATTTATGTTTTTCAACTATTATAAATACTTGTTTATACGTAAATGTTAAACAACTTTTAAATCCAAAAAAAAACTTTGGAAATATATTATTAATTCTTGGGATTTCCGATTTTGTGATTTCAGGCTCGGCATCCCTGGTTGCATTATTAGCAGTAATGCAAACTCGTCGAATAATAAAAAATAAAAATTTAAGGAACTCGCTTGTTTTAAAAATAACAAAGCATCTATTTCTTTTCTACTTTTCGACGACAAAAGCCGGCGTTTCTACTTAACGAAATGTGTTTGCTTCATACATTTTATATGAGCGAAATAATTTTTCATAGGTAGATAACACTTGATAAAAAAAAGAAATAAAGCAACGTTAATATTAAAAAATGACATTGTGTTTTCACACTTTTCAGTGGTACAACAGGCTAGGTTAGGTTAGGCAGGCAACCGTGTTGCCACAGCCCACTTGGGTCCATAAATTGGTCCCTTTGTGTTACCTGTCAGAGGGAAAGGAGAAAAAGAAAAACATAGATAGAAAAGTAGAGTAGGGCAAGACATAAGAGAAATAAATCGAAGATGAGAGAAGGAAATAAACCGATTAACTGAGACGCAATGTCCGGCAGTGGGTCAGTAAACCACCCACTGCACCTTAAAAGGGAACTGAAAGGCTAGCTTACTGGAATTGATGCTCAAGCGGTAGTTCTTAAAATCGTGACATAATAATAAAATTCCGTCTTTCTAAATTGAATGATTTTAATAAGTATGGCCTTACTTGTAGAGTCAGAAGTAAACTTCCCCATGCCATTTAGCCCTAAAACAATTTGGTTGCTACGATAGCTAAATTTTTATGCGCTTTCTTTCCTTCCCTTAGAAATTATTTTCCCTATAGATAGCGTAGTTTAACAAGAGTTTATATCATTTAAGTTAGAATTTTACATATAAATCTTACTAAAGGGTGTTTTACATGGTCAATCAATCTGAAATTACGGATGAAAATTTGACAGTCGTATGACGCTCTATTTTTTTTTTTTAAAACTTTCAAAAGACAATTACGATTCATTAGATCAGGAATTTTTTCTAGGATTTTACTTACGTAAAGTCGTACCGTCTTAACCGCCCTTAACGTGAAGCCCTTAAATATTCATAAAAAAGAAGACAATTTAATACCGCATCAGCGATGCCTCTAATTTTGCATATCATTTAGAACAATGGCGTAGCTCCAATCCAAAAAAAAAAACTAAATATGAAGTGATATTCAAAAACATCCCGTAAAAATTGGTACACGCCCATATTTTCCGAGTTATGGGCCTCTGAAATTTTGAAGATATCTTTTAGGAATTACAAAATTTTTTTTTATATACTTAACCCACTATGAGCCAATGAAATTTTATTTATCGTACTTATTTTTTTTTTAATTTTTAATTCTCTGTCACCGCAAAATTTGTTTTTTGTTTTTTGTTTGTTTGTACTTCACTAAAATAGTTTTACATACATGGTGAAGGGCATAAGTGATTAGGCATAGCCGAATATAACACTCTTACTTGTTTTTAATTTGAACCATTTAAGAAAAAGTTCACAATATTAAAAATTTTAGGGTGTGCGGATACAACACAAATGACTTTTATATGTCTATTGAACTATAAGGAACACCTGTATAAAATTTTAACAAAAAATAATTCTTAATTTAAGTTCAAAATTAAAGAGTGAATTTACAAGTGATGTTATATTTTCAATTGATATACAAAGACAAATTAAGTTTAAATAAAATGTGTATTAAAATTATTATTTAATAACCGGTTACCTTCTGTTCGTCTGTCTGGTTATCAATTCATCTGAACATTACATTTTTATGTTTGTGCCCTCAGAATTCAGTCAGGTATTAACAGATTTTAAAATTTCTTTCTTTATTTGAAAGGTGCTTTTTCTAGATTTGTTTCGTTTTAAAAACAGCTTATAATTTTAAAAATTAAACGGCGACCCCATACAACACACGTCTCTTTACGAGTATTATGAAGTGTGAAGTCTTCCACTTTCAAATTTAAAAAAAAAACTACGCATCACAATAGGTCCCAATACCATAAAGTGATAAAAAACTGAATCTGAAAAGTAAAGGGTGTCCCCATATGTAACGTAAAGTGACCTATATAAGCCTATCTTTTAAACCGTTATAGACAAAGTCTTGAAAAATCGGACAGAATGTCGATTAATATGACCGTTATAAAACAAAATAAAAATATATAAAATTAAAGCGTGTTACAATTGTTGATGTAATTTTATGTATATAGTACAACTGTTGAAGCTGGACCTTTACAAAGACCCTATACTGAGTTATGAATTTTAAGGATTACCCTTGAACCGATTTTTCTATTTTAAAGTGGATTTTTTTTTTTGTTTTTGCAAAAAACATTTTGCAATTATTTTACATGAATATTGTTGTGACTCTAGGAGATTCCATTAAAAAAATTGGTTTATAATTTTATACGGCTTCTGTATACATTCTGCAAAAATAACCTAGTTTCGCTTGTTCAAACCTAAAAGACTCTGAAACTTTAAAAGGAAACCTACAAACTTTAAATACTAATAAAACTGAAATAAAAATTACTAAATTATTTTAAAAAAGATAAATATATGTTTTTTGGTCTAAATATCTGCAATTCCCTCATACGATGTTTTTATAGAAATTACCAACAATATTTGTACACTATTGTATAATCCAACACACAAGATATTATAAAGTGAACAAATAGGTTAAGTTCAATTAAATGTAATCAAAGTATTATAATAAAATGCAATCAATTAATGATTTTCAATCAGTATTTGTTAACTAACGGTTTATCTGGATAAAATTAATTCTTTACATAACAAAATAAATAGATCATAACAAAATATTTATTTATTTATTATGTTTAAATAGGACATAAATATCAATTATTTGCTGCAAGAGGGACATATATTGAAAGAAATATAATTAAGTAAAACGTATCTACCGTGTTTATTTTTAATTGTTTAGGCTAAAAGGGTATTATTTGACGTAGGATTTTTAAAGTCGTAAATAAATTTACAATTGTTCAATTTACAAGCTCGTGCTGTATTGTGTATGTCAATTGTGACAGTCAATTTTATTATTATTCGATCCAAAATTGTTAAAAAAAATATATTTATACAATGAAATCTTATATTTTTAACAAATTTTTTAATGCAAATGCTATTAAATAACATAAACTATTGGTTAATAAATTTACCAAAAACCCTATAAAGTGATAACAGAAACTTGGAAATTTAATAAACTTATTTCATGAGAAAGTCAATTGCTGATGAATACTTTTGCCTGCTTAGTCGGACAAGCAAACATTTCGTATTCCAGAAATCAAAGCTAAAGTTCTTCAAAAGTACCTCATACAGTTTGATATAGGAGAGGCAAAATTTTTACGAACTGACAGCGATACAGGTTTCTTAACTTCATAATGCATTATTTTACTTTATTAAAAGAAACCGGGTTATTACGGTGCACCTTAATGGAATAATGTTAGTCATCCCCACCGGATAAGGCTTTCAACAGCTTCTTTAACTGCAACTGGAAAATGAACTTTCTTTTTAAAAAGATAAGGAGCAAGGACATGAACTTTCTTCTTAACTGGATATGGTTGTGGCACCTCATGGGAAACTAGAACAATTTCCTTTACCCCGTAGGAAGGAACATTTTATTAAATTTATTAAATATTCATTAAATTCATGATCACATCAATTCATTACCACAAAATATTTATTTTAAAATTTTGTAAGGAATTGCAAAATTTTTGTAAATAATAAAAGAAAAAAAAATAATAATTCAGCAATGAGATTTTAATAAAATAAGGCAATTTTTTTATTAAATTATTATTATAGTGGATCATAGTATGATTAAACTTTAAACATTATTATTGTTATTTGTAAGTATATTACTATACCGTTTTAGTAATTATAATAAAACGTCAATACTATAATATAGTATTTTATTTTAAATTCCATTTACTACTTTCAAGTGGCCACATATAACGGGTCCACCATCTAACGTTTTTTTCAGCAAGTACTTATTTCGCGAATGGTAACACTTAGCTCATGTCTGATTTGACAGATAATTAGTCTTATCCTTCTTATCCTTCCTCGTGTATACGCTTGAACAAAGCTGGGAAATATTGCGACATTACTTTGAAAATCATGGTAGTGTTGCTGAATATGTGCGAAAATTGCGTACGGATTTAAGAAGAAGAGAAGCAACGCCAACTCCTTATGTTCGGTATCTTGTGAAAAAAGTGAAAAAAACTGGCATCCTCATCGATAAACCAAACCCGAGAATATTGTTGCTGTGGTAAAAAGTGTGCGTGAAGCACCATCAACATCAATTCACCGTCGTTCTTAACAATTGAACATTTCGGAAACACGATTAAGACGAATTTTCCATAAAGACCTTGGTATGAAGCCATATAAATTCCAATTGGTTCAGGATTTGAAGCCAACTGACCATCCAATGCTTTTTCGCTTCGCTAAGTGGGCCTGCGATAGACTTACAGAAGATGGCGATCTTGCCAAAAAAAAAAATCATCTTTTTAGATGAAGCTCATTTTCATCTTGGCGGGTATGTAAATAAGCAAAATTGCCGCATTTGAGGCATACAAAACCAGCACGCATACATTAAAAAGCCAATGCAGCCAAAATGAGCCACTGTTTGGTGCGGATTTGGTCCAGAGGCATAATTGGGCCATTTTTCTTCGAAAATGAGCAGGAAGTGGCCGTTACAGTCAATGGTGATCGTTATCGGGTCATGTTAAACAAATCTTTGTTCACAAAAATTGAAGATGGGGATATAGGCAACATTTGGTTTCAACAGAACGACGCTACGTGCCACATATCCGAAGCTACACTCAATGTTTTGCGCCCTGTTTTTTAAGATCGCTCTATCAGCCGTAGAACTGATGTCGTTTGGCCACCTCGGAGCTGCGATTTGACACGCTTGGACTCTTATTTGTGGGGTGCCGTCAAAAGTAAGTGTTACGCCGACAAGCCAGAGACAATTGACGCTTTAAAAGACAATATTCGTGAAGTCATTGATGAAATACAGCGGCACACAAACGATAATGTGCTTAAGAATTGGACCGATCGTGTAGGCTACTGCATGGCCAGCCGAGGCAGCTATTTGAATGAAATTATTTTCCATTATTAACCGGAGGGATTGTACTTTTAAATAAAAAAAGAAATTTGAGAAAATATTCAGTAGTTTTTTATAGAATTTTCAAAGAAAAAAAGCTATTTTGCAGACCCTTTATAAACACTGATCTAGACGTTAACAGACGTTACGAACCAGCTAGCAAATTTTTGCAGTTTTCGATACCACGTCCGCTGTTTCTATCTAGTCTGTGTTTCGCCAGTCTATAAGAACTATTATTAGAGTTTCTTGTGCAAAATTTTACGACTCTGCCTATTATAGTTGTCTAGGTATACAATAATAATTTTTCGCTTGGTATGTGGGGTACCACACCCACTTTTGGAATTCAATAAATGTTTCGTTAAACAGAGTTTTTTAATATGGAGGTTATTGGTAAAAATTTTCTAGAGTCTACCTATTATAGTTCTCTGCTCCATTTCAAGATATTACGCACAAAATTACCAGGCAACAGGATGTTAAATATTTATATTGTATAGGAAGTGCCACGTCCACGTGATATATCAACATAATAAGTACTGAATTTAACCAATTGCACATCTGATAACAAAATGTAAAAATTCCAAGAAGGTCGATCTACTGGTGTAAGACTTACACTTGTTTAAAAGTTGATGAAAGATGCCGGCAGATGGCGCTAATAAATCATTTGTTAAAAAACCATACAAATTTTCCCATTGTATGAAATTTTTAGAAGTTGAAATATTTTCCAAAAATTAAAATAAAAAAACTAAGAATTCATATTTTTAAACAAAGATTGTCAAACAATTTTAAATCAAAATAGAGAGACCAAAATTGAAAAAACTTCGCTATAAATATTATTTTTTAAATCCCGAAAAAGCATTTTCAACAATAAAATAGTTCTTTTTGCTAAAACTCGATTATAAATGATAAAAATAAAATTTTTGATTTCATATGTTACATTCAATTACCTTTAGCTCAACCTTATTTTTTTTATTGGACTTCATACTTTCCGCAATTGAATAAAAACTCGTATAGTACTACTAAAAAAATTCTAGTTTAATTCTGAATCCACACGCCAAGAGATTAATGGCCAAGAAATCGAAATGTCTAGTTTGCTGCCTCAGTCGAATTCCAATCTGATTTTGTGCGTAATGTGAAGCATCGCATATTTTTACGATATCTAATGTCTACTCGATATTCAACTTAACATATGGTCATATTATATACATAAATGTTCGACCAAAAGAAGTAACTACTAAAGTAAGAAGAACATTTTTTATTTCTCAAATACTTTTGTTAAATATAAAATACTTCTGAATATAAAACAATAGATTATCACATTTACTAGCACGGCCCAAGACGTCATCTGCGTATTGTTTCTAATTTTCTTAAAATTAAAATTCGAATAAAAATGTTTTTAAGCATTTGTTGTAGAGTACTGTACAAAAATAAAATGTACTGACCATCTACAAAAATAAAATGTACTGACTGACAACTGTTTAATACCATTATACCGGTAAAATTTGGTAATTTCTCTAGTTGCTCTACGAAATTACATATTTTTATGAAAAATGTTATTATATATTTGAACCAGTTTTTACGTGATGCGAACACAAACAGACAGACGGTCAGGCAGACAAACAAAAATTTTTAAAATAGGTGTTTTGTATTCCATATCGATTATTATCTACACCGACATCAAAATTATCAAAAAATATTTCATGTACAAAAATGACCCAGTTACTGTTTAATTATATGCAGAAAAGATTGAATATAATTTTAAATAAATAAATTTTATTGGTTACGATTTTGTGGGGAAATATTTGACCAAATTGACCATATCCTAAGTCTTGTATAGGCGAAAGAAATGTTAACCTTTGCTTTAATTATTGTAGAAAAGAAGAAAAAATCTAAGCGTGATAGACATATCAGTTTCAAAATTAGAAACCGTAGCAAGCTACAGATAAACAAGGAGCTATCGTTGTAATTTTTTTTTTTTTTTTTAGAAAGAGAAGTAGCACTTCAGGCAATAATGCCTATTTAGTTATTTTCGTAACCGTGCTACATTCTTTAGAAAAGGGATAGATGAGAGATAAGACAGGTGGTTAAAAGAGAAAGATAGATAGAGCCATTTCATTAGGTATTTTACTTCGCCGGCGAATATGCTATTAAGAAGTACCAACGAAGGAGGCTGCATGTTTATTGTTAATTCTGAATATGTCTTTATACCATTAAACAGAAAAAAACATTTTTATGTTTTGGTTGCCGCAGGGGTTAAACCCTGGCCAAACATGCTTGTAGTCAACGTGTTTATCGCTTCGACTACAGCAGTCTCAAAGAAATCCTGCCAACAAGAACTCCTCTAACACAAAACATGATTGGAGTGATCATAATCTAATAGCATCACATGATCACAAATTACACAAGTTACAATCAAATCATATTATTATTACACATAATAATATTCTAGATTTTAAACAAATATTGTTTTTTTATCATTACAACGATATTGTTAAGCACAACCATTATTATATTTAAAATACAAACATATTATAATATTATATGATTATATGGTCGCACTCCAAGAAAAAGAATTGATGGATTTTTATTATTTTAAATTTTATAGGTACACAAATATATCGTAAAATATATTTTTAACTGCTATGTGATTATGGTTGAGCGATGTCCTTGCACGGATTGAAATCAACTTTGCCAAGGCACTAGGTAAGCTAGAAAAAATTTAAATATCCCAATCGATCAGACATAGTTTTAAAAAAGTCGGCAGTTAAAAGTTTTTTATATCATTTGATACAAATCTGGTTTAGAGAAGTAACTCCAATCAAAAAAAAAAAAAGGAATATATGAAGCGGTATAGAATTAAAAAAAAAAAGAAAAACATCAAGTGAAAAAATTGATGCTCGCCCATATTTTCGGAGTTATGGACCTTTAAAATTTTCATAAGAAAGTTCGATTGTCAATATGGTAAATATGGGTAGCATTTAAAAACCCTTGAAATGATCTTTAATAGCAATATTATTTTTAATTGTCTTTATTTTGCAAAAAAAAAACACATACACACACACTCAATATATTATGATTGCTACTAAAATAATATGGTTACAAATATTTTATAATTTGTACTACAACTAACCATATGTTAATAAAGACTGATTTATCGTGATAAAAGTGCTATTTAACAAACATAATTTGTTTAACGAAACCATATATTATTACAGAAAACATAATATGCTTCTTTTGGTTTTAAAATATTAGTTCTCTATACGTAATATAATAGCTACCGTTAATTCCTTAAGTTCTAGTGAAAGTATCTTCTAATCTTCAGTGGCCGAATGCTACAAATGTGAGCAGGTCATGCTCAAACATGCTTTAGCATAATGCTATCTAAACAAAAAAAAAAACACATGCTGCTGGGTATACAAAATTAATATTAATCTTCAACCAAAAAAAAAATTATAAATTTATGAAAAAAATATATATTTTGTAAACAAATCAACAAATGCTGTTTGAGAAATAAAACCTACTTCCAGAAAAATATGGACTAACAACCCAAATGATTGAATATTAAAATTACTTCATTTGCAATCTTGTCATCATGCCCCAATAAAATTACAACTTTGTATTACATCTTAAATATTTAGAGCAGTTAAAAGCTTTAAATATTTGCCAACAGGTTTTATTACTCAAGTCTTTTGGATAATATAATAATTAATAATTTTCAACAACAAATCAAATTTAAATCAGGTTTTCCATTTCAATTTACATTAAAAAAAAGATGTTTATCTTTTAAACCAATTCAGGGTCAAGACCTATTTAAAATATTGCTGCCAAAATAAAAATATTTTTTTTAATTTCTTACACATTTTTCAGTTTTTTTTTAAACATTTTGCAACAGGCTTAAAATGTTTTGAATTTTTCCTGGAAACTAAACCTTTTGAAGCCAAAAAAAAATTATTCACAAAAAAGCCTTATGTAGGAAACAAAACTGTTAAAAGATGGAAAAGCAAAAGTCAATATCAAAACATAAAACATGAGTGTTACTGTCACATCACAAGATGTTGTAACAAAACCAAAACACAACATCTTCTCAAATAACATTGTGCAGCATGAGAGGAAAAGCGTTTATTTTAAAGAACTTTAAAGCATTTTTATTAATAGCGAAAGAAGCAGCTTGTAACCAAAGTATTCCAAGGAAAAGTAAAACAATATGCTTGCAATGCAACAAATGTTAACAGAAAAAAATATAAACTGTTTTATAATATTTATGAAAATTAAAGAAAAGAAAAACAAATAAATAAATAAAATAAAACCAACAGACCAACGGAAGTATAAAATTCAAATCAAGAAAAATTCAAACGAAATAACAACAAAAATATACTTTAAATAAGAGAATGTACGTAGAGTTACATGGTTACAAAATATGCATGAGAGGAGCTGATGATTGAATAAGAGTATGTCTGCTGCACTCGTAATACTTACATTTTCATAATTTGAGAGATAATGAAAATAAGTGTTTATTTGGTGGAAATTTGTTTAACACCAAATTCAAGTACTAGGGCTGTGTATTGCTGTTATTGTTTTTTTATTTATTAATTATTTTTTTTTTGTTTTTGTGAATTGAAAGCAATTTGAGCTGATTTACTTTCGTCTTGCATTTTATGTTATGGAATTTGATTTTGTATTATTAAATTTGTTTTAGTTGGTATAAAAGTCACTGTTTGCTTTAAAGTCGATATCATTAATTCGTTAAACAAGCAGCTATACACAGCATAGCAACTTAAGTACCTAATTTTTCTTCCTACACACTACGTGTGCGTTCCTTAGTGCTTGTGTTGCGCTCGAACGTAAAAAGTAAATATTAAACTTAAAAAAAAAATTATATAAAAGAAAATTAAAAAAGAAGTTCATGTGTTAAGTCTAATGTTTTATTTTTGTTTATTTTCATGTGCCTCTGTGTTTCAATAGCCTGTATCTACTCAAAAGGAATTTTTGGATTACCCTTCAAATATACAACTTAAAGGCTTAGATAGTTATATAAAGGATTAAAGAAATAAAAAAGTTTATACAAAACAAGTTGAAAAATCATTGCCATGCGGCTAATGGTGAGTGAAATCAAGGACAAATTATAAAAAAGTTCAAAAGGAAAATAAATAAATCCAACACTTTACATTGAATAAATTATTAAATTATTAAAAAAAAGTAATAACGAAAAAGTGTTGAAAAAAATTTTAATTTTCGAAAAAGGACATAAAATAAACGGCAAGTCGTGACGAAAAATATTGATACATAACACGGTTAACCTAAAGCATTTTCCTTTATTTTATGACAAAATAAATTTTTTTAAATAGTACCTTATTTTCAAAAAGTACCTGGTCCCAAAAAAATATACTTGAGAGTAAAAACTTTTTCTTCTATAAAAAATTTAAATTTATGTTTGCTTTTTCATAGAAAAGTACCTTCTCTATGAAAAAGTAACTTTAAGTTTTAAAAAGTGCGCATCTAGCTAGGTTTGCCTAAAGCATTTTCCTTTGTCTTATGGCAAAAATAGCTTTTTTTAAATAGTACCTTTTTTAAAAAAGTACCATAGCGTAAAAAACTTAACTTTAAAATGTAATACTTTATAAAAAAATTTTAAAACTTATACATGCTTTTTCTAAAAATAAACTTTTTTTGAGAAAAGTACCTTCTCTGTAAAAAAAAGTACCAAAAAGTATGCAAAATTTTACAAGCAAAAAATTTTAAAAATAATTTTCCTTTAAGTACCTCATTAAGTATTAACTATTTCTTAAAAAGTACTTTTTTATTTTAATAATTTTCTTCTAAAAACTACCTTCTTAAAAAAGTACTTTTGTGTGTTACCAAAAAGTTCTTTTTTACTAAAATATTTTATATTGAAATTATCTTTAATAAAAGTACATTCTTGATAACGTGCACTATTTGTATAAAAAATTACTTTTATATCAATTGCAAAATTTTAACAAAAATTTATAGTTTATAAAAAGTACCTTATAAAATGCACACTTCTTAAAGGGATCTTAGCAGTAAGTGTTTTTGAAAAAACCCATTTTTAGAAAAAGTTATTTTCGGAAAACAGATATTTTATAGAAAATGCCTTTTATACACAAAGAACTTATGTTCAACAGATTATAATAAAAAAAACTTAAGAAAAACAATTTCTGGTAAAAGTACCACAATTTTAATACAGAGTGTATATTTTGAGCAAAAAATATCTAAGTAATATAGAGTGGTTTCATAAAAAACTTATTATAAAATTAAGCTATTGATATGTTGCAAAAAACAGCAATTTTTACAATTTGATTTGAAAAAACCTTTTGCAAAAAAGTACTATTTTATTAAAATGTACTTTTTAGCACAAATGCTGATTAAAAAAGATTTTTTTGACTGTAAAAAATACCTTATTGCAAAAGTAGATATTAGAAAACCCATTTTCAAAAAAGTGCCATTATAATAAAAAAGTACTTTTTTAAGAAAACTTTAATTTATTAAAAAAATTTTAACTGTAAAGATACTTTACTGATAAAATGTATCTCTTTTATAAAACTATATATTTTTCCTTATTTTTACTTATGTTAATGTAAAACTTTATTGGCTTTTCCTTAGCTGACAGCGTACCTGCTTTCGGTGATTCTTTTTGTAGTCACTGCATATGTGCATGCCGAAGACAAAAAGAAATCTGCCGGCAATGAAGATAGAAATGATGAAACAAATGAAAACGATACTGAAAAGTCGAACGAAAGCATGGAAGATGTTGGCAAAACGAAACGTGGTCTAAGCTCGTTTGGAGACTATCATCATAATTATGACAGCTATCACAATCATCATCATCATTATCCCCATCATGATGAAAAAACTATAACAATTATTAAAAAAGTACCCGTACCTTATCCCGTTGAGAAAATAGTTCATGTGCCAGTAGAGAAGGAAATTCATGTACCATATGAGGTTAAGATACCCAAACCTTATCCAGTTATAAAACATGTTCCCTACGAGGTAAAGGAAATTGTTCAAGTTCCCCATGAGGTGCCAGCTCCATTTCCAGTTGAAAAGAAAGTACCATATCCAATACATGTGCACTACGATCGTCCAGTACCTGTTAAGGTATACGTGCCACAACCATATCCAGTTGAAAAAAAAGTGCATGTACCTTTTAAAGTTCACGTACCTGCTCCTTATCCTGTTGAGAAGAAAGTACATTTTCCAGTTGCCGTTGAAGTACCTGTTGACAAGCCATATCCGGTGGAGAAGATTGAACATTATCCCGTTAAGGTGCACTATGACAAGCCTGTTCCCTACAATGTAGAAAAACCAATACCTTATGAAGTTGAGAAACCTGTACCGGTGCCAGTTGTTAAGAAAATACCTGTACCTGTGCATGTACCTTATGATCGTCCCGTACCCATACATGTAGAGAAACCCGTACCCTATGAAGTTCAGATTAAGGTACCTGCTCCTTATCCCGTCGTCAAGGAAGTGCCAGTTAAAATAGAAAAACATGTTCCCTTTCCCGTTAAAGTACCTTTTGATCATCCTGTACCAAAGCACATAGAAAAGCATGTTCCCGAATATCATAAAAAACATTTCATTTACAAAGAACCCGAATTTCACTATAAGAAATTTGAATTTGGTGAACCCCATTATCATGAGGCACATAATCATGTAGACCATCACCATGAGACACCTCATGCTGACGAACATCATATAGAACACCATATAGAACATCATCAAATAGAACAACATCAGGAGGAAGCTCAGGGCCAAGAAGAACATCACAATAAAGATTGTCACCATGAGCAACATCAACAGGAAGAACCTCCTCAGCATGAGCATCAACAGGAGGAACACCAACAGAAGGAACATCAGCAGAAGGAACATCACCATGAAGAACAAAACCAGGAAGAACATCACCATGAGGAAGATCATCAGAAAAAACGTCACCAGGAGCAACACCACCATAAAGAACATCACAATCACGAACATCATCATAACGAACAGCCACAGGAGGAACTTCAGCGACATGAAGAATATAACCATGGAGATTGTGGCCATAAAGAACATTCTTATGAGGAACATCAGTTTGAGATACATCACCATTCAGGACCTCACCAATATGAAGAACACCGTCATAAGAAACATCATCATGATGAACACCAGCTTGAGGAACATCATTATGAAAAACCTTCCCAATATGAAGAACACCATCATTATGTGGAACATCATTATGAGCAACCCAAACAGTATGAAAAGCCTCCCCAATATGAAGAACATCATCACCATCATGTGGAACATCGT
The DNA here is from genome assembly GCA_937654795.1 of Cistogaster globosa. Lineage (NCBI taxonomy): Eukaryota > Metazoa > Arthropoda > Insecta > Diptera > Tachinidae > Cistogaster > Cistogaster globosa. The sequence continues at coordinate 9,585,815 of OW569404.1, forward strand.
TATGAGGAGCCTAAACAGCAAGAAAAATATCCCAAAGAAAAAAATCGCCATGAGAAACATCAACATGAAAAACATCATCATAACAAACAGCATCATGAGAAACATCAACATGAAAAACACCAACAGCCCGTACAACATAATTTAGAGGTATTTAATCATGAAGAGGACTTTCTGCATGAAAATGAATTTCAACAAGATGACGAATACAAACAACTAGAAAATTATCAACATTTTGAACAATATAAACCTGTAGAGAAATTCAAACATGAAGAACACCATCCACATCCACATCAACAATCTAAACACAAAAGCAAACACGAATCATCAGAAGTCAATCATAGCCAGGAATTTTTAAATTTCTATCATCAGTATCATAATAATGGTCATCACTAAGCTTAAGATTTCTAGTATGAAATTTCTTTTACTCATTTAATTTTCTACAGTTACAGCATCACAAAAGACTTAGTCTGATATTTTCCATTTAGAGAAATATAGAGAGCAATATTTGTGATTTTGTGATAGGGTAAATGAGAGACTAGAAAAGAGAGAAAGAAGGAGCATTATTTATTTTTAGAAAAAAAAAAAAACAAACAAACAAAGAAAGTGAGTGAGTGAGTAGACAAAAAGAAATAGAGTGAAATTAGCAACAAGTAGTTATGAACAATTAATGAATGCTTACGTTTAACGGATTAAAGATGTGATTTAATTAAAAACTATTTGAAAATAATGTAAAGTAAAATAATATCAATTAAGAAAATATTGGCCTGGAAAATTTCGTTCAGTTAAATTGAAAAACTCTTTACAAAAACAATGTAATATAAGATTGATTTATAATTATTTAAGTTTTATTTTTTAAGTTTTATATTAAATATAATACTTTAAGGAAAATGTCAACTTTATAAAATAATTACATTAATAATTTATAAAAGAAAAATCCCATTTTATTTGACAGTACAACAAGAAGATCATCAATGGCAAATATCAAAACCTTCTTCTCTCATGCAAGAAAAAAGGGCATTTAAAGAACAGCCTTTTAGCTCCTCCTCTTTCTAAACGCAAAGAGTTATAATGGTTGATTTTGACGTAATTATCTTCTTTCAGCTGTCCAGTAATAATCAACACTCATATAATTGCAACAAGACTTTTTTAATGTATTTTAAAGAAAACAAAATATTTTAAAGAACTAACAATTAGTTCTTTACTTCAATTTAATTTTTATTTAAATTTCATATACCACCAGAGTTGCATTGTGTAGATTTTGTCATTTAAAAAAATTTTTTGGTCTTAAAATATGGCTATAATGTTGAACAAAATTCTTTTAAAACAAATCTATACAAAACAAACTCTTTAGTATAAGAAAACTTGTATTTTACCAAATAATTTTTTAGTCTTTAAGAAAATGTTTAATCAGAAAAATAATCAAAAAAAAAAAAAATAATAAACATAAATGTTAAAAATAAACTATTCCTAGAAATAGGAATTTATATAAATTAAAATTAAAAAAAAGTTTCGTTTGGTAAGTGAAAAGGGCTTAAAAAAATAAACGTGGCAACACTACAAAAAATTTGAAGGAAAAATTAATATAGTGGTAAATTTAAGATGATCTCAGAAATTGGGTTTTATCGAAAAAAAAATTAAACGAGTAAAGAGGCACTTTTTTACTATAAAAATATCAAATGAAAGTAGAAGAAAAACAGTTACGATTAAAAACTTAAGAAAATTCTATAATAACCTGCATATTTATGTTTCTTCCTTCAGAGAAGGTTAATAAATTCGCCAAATGCGACTTGGACTCACACACTCCAGCACCATGAATTTCTTGTACTTGCTATTGCGGCGAGGACATTGGTAAACAATCTGTATAAATACCAAATGTCTGCTTGTTGCGCTTTAAAAGATACTTAATTCCTCGTTACTTCTTGTGTGAGACACCCTTTATTTTTAATTTTTATTTTTATTACCACTCGTTTATATTACCAATGTCTAGTTGGTACATAAGGATTAAGTATAAATTTATATGCGTTTACATCACAACTTGTAAGGGGCACCCTTTAATTTTTAGTTTAATATATTTTCATACTTTCCGCTATATTGCTTTAATAGACTGTTTAAATTGTGTCTTTACAAGAAAACTCAATATTCGTAAAAAAAATTGTATTCTTTGGGGACACCCTATAATTTTTTTTTCAATACTCTCGCGTACAACGTCTACTGTGCCAAAAACTCTGTTTAAATTCGATATATCTATCTGTAATGGTGTAAAAGATACAGCTATTATTATCATTAACTTCTATGGCACACCCTTTAAAAATTTATTTCTAATATTTTTTGTTATAGCGGTCATAATGCCTCAAGTCTGTATAAATTTCAAATATCTACCTAAAATGGCTTCAAAAATGTTCTTTATAATCAGTTGCTCTATGGGGACACCCTTTAGTTTTAAGTAATAGTTCTAATATTTTTATAATAGCGGACACAGTACTTCATTCATTGTGTAAATTACAAATGTCTAACTGAAACGGCTTAAACGATGATCTTGCAATTCAAGTCTTCTATGGGGACACCCTTTAATTTTATATTTTTATATTTAGTTTATTTTGCTCTGCATAAATTTTAAGTGTAACATCTTTAATAGTTTAAAACATTTTTTTTTTCAAATTATGTGTTTTGTTGGAACACCCTTTATTTTTTCTAGTTTTTTTACGCAACATTAATTTAGTGTTTACCTTAAATAGTACACCCTTTATTTTTTTTTTTTATTTTTTTACAGAGGTCGTAGTCCCTTATTTTGTGTATAAATTTCAAATGTCTGCTTTCGACGGTCTAAAAAATATTCTTCAAAGTCATATCTTTTCTGGCCACACCCTTTTATTTTATTTTTTATTTTTATAAATATTCTCAATTACAGAATATTTTTTATATGAATTTTAACTGACTGCTTGTTGCGGGTTTAAAGATTATATCTTTCACTCATGTCTTCTATGGGAACACCCTTTCATTTTTACTTGTATTTTTCATATTTGTCTTTACAATAATTCTAGTGCTTTATACAAAGCATGGATTTCAAGTGTCTATCTTAAACAGTTTAAAATATATTTTTTTTTGTCATCAAGATTATTTATGGGGACACCCTTTAATTCTTAATTTGTTTTTTTTTTTGCATATTTTATTATTTTTTTAATTTTTAAAAGAGGATTTCGACAACTTATAAGTTATTTTTCAAAGTCATATCTACTCTGGGCACACCCTTTTATTTCAAATTTTATTTTAATACTTTTTTTTAATTAACAGAATAGTGCTTTATTTTCGAAATGAATTTTAACTAAAAGCTGTGTTTTCTAAGGGGACACCCTTCAACATTTATTTGTATTTTTCATATTTGGTTTTACAGTAAATCTATTGTGATTTGTGATTTAAAATATATATTTTTATTTTATGTGTTTTATAGGGTTACCCTCTTATTTTTAATTTGTTTTTTAAATTTGTTTTTTATATTTGTTTTTACAATGTCTTATACTCTGTTTAAATTTCAGAAGTAACGATCTAAAAGTTATTCTTCAAAATTATGTTTTCCTGGGCATACCCTTTAGTATTAAATTTTATTTTCATACTTTTTTTATAACAAAAATAGTGCTTCATTTTCTATGTAAATTGTCAAAGTCTGCCTAAAATCACCATATTCGTGAAAATCATGGATTCTATGGGGAAAAATTTTGTTGTAAATATGTTTTTGTTTTTGTTTTATATTTGGACTCTATCTTTTGTGTAAATTTCAAGTGTCTGCCTATAACAGTTGAAAAATATTTTTTCTGGTGGAGACCTTTTAATTTTTATTTCACTTTAGGGAGCTACAAGTTGTAACTTTTCGTATAATTAAGTGTTTACATGTTACAGATGGTAAGCGATTGGAATAATTACTATCAATAATCAACAGGCTTTTTTACAGGTTGCTTTGATCAGATCTTAGCAAATGCTTTGTTGTAAATATAACTTTTGGCTGTTGACTAGAGAGCATATCTGCATTCCATAGGTTTTCCGTACAATACACAAAAAAAATTAAATAACTTAGACTTGACAAGACACGAGCAAACAAAAATAATTTTATTTCACATTTTGGAAGTTTTAAACTAAATGCTTCGATTTTTTTTAATTTAGCAGCAGTTTGCTGTTTTATTTATTAAGAGGGACTACTGAAGTAAACACGAACTACAGCTTTCAATGTCAATAATGCAGGTCTTGTTTCTATAAAAAATAAAGGGCTTCCACTTCTCTCTCTCTCTCTCTCTCTCTCTCTCTCTCTCTCTCTCTCTCTCTCTCTCTCTCTGTGTGTTTTGTTTTAAACACCAATAATGCAATATATCTTTTTTTAATATCTGTCCCATTCAAATTTATGGCCAATTAAAATTTTATCAAATAATTAAAATATTTTTTTCGAATAATAGTAATTTATTTATAATAAATTTTATTCACTACTAAAGTGTCATCAATATATTTATTGCTTCACTAAGTCTTTAAACAAATTCAAATAGTTTTTGTTTTTTTTTTTCTCAACTATCACAAATAATTCAATCATTTTCAAAACTCTATAGAAATTAAACGATTTGGTAGAAAGGTTTTAAAATGAATATTTACGCGCCTTAAAACTTGTCATTGACTGCAACACAAACATGTGATGATGAGCTTAAATTGAAAATAAAATTAAACTTTTAACGCCAATAAATAAAACACCAAAGAAAAAACGCCCAGCAGATGTTTGTTAAGTGAAGCAAGACTTTTTCAGTAAATAGAAAATTAGCATAAAATCGCCATAAATTATGTAATGAAAACAATAGAAATTAAAGAAACAAATAAAAAAATTTGTGACACTGGAAATGCAGAGAAACAAAAAAAACTGATTTCTTTAATAAAAACGAAAAGTTTATAAAGTTGTTGGGATTTGAAAGGAGTTGTAATATTAAATTTTCTTTTGTTTTATGAACCAGTAAGTTCAGCATAATATTTGTAGATGATATTGAAGTTAATATTTCTTACATTTTTTTTTGTTGTTGTTGTTTGTTGAACTTTAAATAAATTTTATGATATGAAATATTCACTCATATTAACAAAAATATTTACACTTTAGCGTTTGATATTAAGTTTATGGTAGCGGTCATTGTGTTATTAATTTAGGTTTGCAGACTTTCTTAAAGAGTTTTTTTGTCTTTTTTTCAACTTGCACTCATACATTTATTTTACTCGCTCTTCTTTAAGCTCAGAGTTGCTATAAAAAAAGCTGCAAAATATTTTAGATTTCAATCAGCACTCTAAAACTTGGCATGAGTTCTTATTGGAAAAAATCATCTTTAATGCCGAGAGACACATTTGTGGATGTGACAACAAAAAGAAATTTCTATATTTTGATATAAATGTTAGGCCAAGGGAATCGTTAATTTTTTTAAATCGAAGAAAGTGACATTGGTGAGACTGATTCCATTAAGAGATTAATGATAAACAATTTCTAATCGAATCTAAATAAACGAAATAGAGGTGAAGTTCATGTGGTTCAAGCAGCGCAATACAAACAGACACACAGCAAATTCAGCAAAGAATAGTCCTAACAACCGGTTTTTTTGCTTTAATCAATTTTAAGTTACAGTCCACCCTAAATACGGGCGTTAGGCACGACGTAATTTAGCGTCTAGTTTTTACGCTGTAATGAGTAACTTAAATAAGAGCGCCAACGTTGTGAAACGAACAGTATTGTTTACTTATCTTATTTGCTAAAAACCACAAAATTAAAATAATTAAGAGAGATAAAATCGCGAAATTGACCTTAAAGTAGCTGTAGTGTCATTACTGTTGGAAATACTTTTGTATATACCACAAAAAAAAAAAACAATAACAACACTTCTTTTGCAGCCAACTTCACTTTTTACGCGCAGTCAAAATTGGATTTTTCAATTGTCCAACGTTAGCGTCGCGCTATTTGGGTTGGTCTCATACATTTTGTATGGGCATGAAAATTTTTGACAGTTAAATAACGACTGTTATGCGGTTGAGACGCATTTTCTTGAAGAGTTTGGCAATACCGTATCTGTGGGCCCCTAAACGCCACCATTGCTTTTGCACTAATGCACCATCAAAAACGTTACTTCATCTGTGGTTACGGGTGTTAGAAGTTTTGAGAAACCGGAAACTCCAATTAATCTTGACATGAAAAGTCAGTGCAATGTTTGAAGAAACAAATGTTTTTTTAACTAACCATAGAAATTATCTGAAACGTTAAAAGAGTCACTTCGCTCCCTAAAAAAATCTTTAGAAAAAATTGTTTGCATAAAAATGTCATCGGCTCTTTATGGTTTAAGCATTTCAAAAAAAAAAACAATTTTGTATTTCCTTAAAGATCTCTTCAAAAGCTTTAAAATGATACCCATATTGATAATAAAAAAAAATTTAAGTTCAGAGGTCCGTAATTCGGAACGGATGGGCGAGCGCCAGTTTTTTCACTTGATGTTTTTCTCTTATTTTTTAATTCACCATCGCTCTGTTTTTGCTTTTTTTTTTTTTTTTTTTTATTCAAGTTACTTCATTTTTCCAAATGATATAGAGGTAGGCATGGCGTTTTGCCCGCTGCTTTGAAGGACATAGACAAATCGTGCTGATTTCCAATAGCATCTTTTTCGACACTATGTCTGATCGTTGGCGTATTTAAGTTTTTTTTAGCTGATTTAGTTCCTCGGCAAACTTGATTCTAACAATACCACGGACGGTTAGATGGACAGACGGACATCGCTCAATCGTATTCACTATGCATACTGACTAAGAATATTTATATTTTTTATGTTGAAATTACAAACGGAGTGTCAAACTTTTACATGTAGTGAAGGATATAAAAATATCGATTTTTTTTTCTTATCATCAGAATTATTTCAGTACCCAACATTCGTATATGGATTTTATAGTCAAAAATCTAATGATCAAATCTGCAACTTTTTCACTTTTGACTCAGTCAGGAGGAAATAGCAGAGTAGTTAAGTCTCTTGACTTACTGGCGCACTTACGCATGATGGGAAATGTTTGGCCATTTTACTAATCTTACAATGCTCTTAGAAGTTGGGCATCTCGTTGGCGAAAACGGTAAACTGTTTAGTGCCTGTCACTTTGTGGTCGATTGGCATTTAAATCGCACAAAATATAAAATTTGATTTTTAATCGTACCTTTTGTTTATAAAACAAACTTTATGAAGCCGTCTTTTATACCAGTTTCAGTATAATAATAAACAAAAAATAAAATAATAAATAAAAAAATAATAAAAATAATTTTTTTTTCGATTAAAAAATAAGTTGTTGTACTTAAATTATTAATTTTAAATTAATTAAATGTTTAACTAGCTCAATTATGTATTTAATTAAAATTTAACAAAATGTTGCCTTATCAAAGAATTAATTAAATCAGTTAAGCATTTCATAAACACAATGATTTGATAATTAATTAAATATTCAATAAAATATAAACCTAAAAACCAATAAAACTTTTTATAGATAAAAATATTTATTTCTGAGAGTATTTAAATCGAGAGATTATAAAAACAACTACCTCTTTTCTTTTTCATCTGGCCTATGAACAATTTTGCTATTTTCGGCATAACATGTGGCACAAGTAGAACTGCTGTTTTATATAAAAAAAATTTGACATCTTTTCTTTGTTTGACATTTTCTTATTCCCCTTTTTCCAATTTCTAGAGAAAAAATGATAACTCCACTTAAGCAGACATTAAATACCTGAACTAGAGCTCAAATATAACGAAGACGCTGGAACTCATTTGGGCTCTTTGTAATACCATTAGAATTTTTTAGATCCACTAACGATATCACATATCCTAACTTTACAGGAAAAATTCTTTGCTTCTCTTAAAGATATGATCGAATTCAGTATAAAAATTAATTAATTAATTAATTAATTAATTTGATTCATTTATTTAATTATGAAAATATTAATTTCTCTTTGAATAAATAAATAATTGAATCAATTAAAAACGTAATTAAGTTTTATTTCAAATCCAAATAAATTTTAATTAAATGCTAAAGCGTTTCTTTTTTTCCACAAATTTAGACTCAGAGTTCAGAAATTAAAGACAGATAGCCAAAAGCCTTTTTAATCTATTCTGCATACTTTTAAGCAGATAATTTGAATACAAATCAACATATTTTTTTTTGTTGATTTCTGTTTTAAACATTTATTATAAATTAAAAATTGTATAACAATTTTCTCCAGCTTTTAATTATTTAGCAAAATAAGAAACAGTTTAAAGCGATTAATTTGATTTTTTAACCCGCATACTCTGTTAATGTTATTTAATCATTGCAAACACTTTGATCTACTTTTATTTTAACATACAGCACCAGTTTCATTATGTAATTAGTACAAGCAGACTAATGGACACAATTTACAAATTTATATTTTTTTAATTAATAATTTTAATATTTCATTTGAAACCCGTAAATTTCTCACAAAGTTGCAAAAAGAAACCATTAACTTGAAACTCAAGGTATTTGATGTGAAGTTTCAACATAAAATTTATTGATAAATAATTGATATTTCATACATAAATAATACTTACTTTATATATGGAATATTGGCTGGAACATGATATTTTGCACCAGGATCAAAATCTTTTTCGGAGCGTAAAACAGGTGGTTTAATACCACTGTACTTTTCTCTGCAATAAAAAAAACAATGAAATAAAAGTTATGAAATTATTCAAACAACAAAATTTATCTTGCACAAATGGTGATTAATTAAGAAAAATGGTTTAAAATAAACAGTTTCTAACATACGAACCAAATTTAATGAAACGTGGTTGCAGAACAAGTGTAGTGGACTAATTACTTCAAACTTGAACTCTTTCTAGTTGAGAACAGAGCCGCTATTAAAACCCACATATGATTACGACTCTTCTTTCAATGAAATATTTCTTTTATTTATTTTTTTTACAATGCTCTCTTTAATTAAAAATGTTCTGTTTAGGAAGGGCTGTAGTCGGCAATTAGGTTTTAAATTCGGATAAAAGCAAGAAAAACAACCAAAGAATTCTTTTTCGAAGAAAAGGCACTTAGACTTTGAGTTCTTAAATTTAGTTCAAAGGGCAGCTAAAGAAAAATATTTTTATTATAGTCCTGGAGCAAATTACGGCATTCGACTTCGATCGAAATTTCCATAGAACTTAAATCTAAATTTCTATCGATATCAAATGCCGCAATTTGCCCCCTGATCATCCATGCACAGTGGGGCAACAACTTAATATATCCTAAATAAATCAGTACTTTTCGAAAAGATTCAACCGATTTAAATAAAATTTCACCTTCTAGTAACACAAAAGTAATCGAGGGGCTAGAAAAAAAGTAAAAAATAGATCCTTTCTGTGTTGTGTGACTTCTTGCGATTTTGGGATTTTAATACTTTTTATAAAAACTGCTCTTTTATGCTGTTTTTGTCTTTTTTTTGCAAGTTGGTGGGATTTAATTGTTCTTGTAAAATTTCCATTTTTTACTGAAAACTTAGCTTTCTCTAAAGAATTTTTTTAGAAGGTTTTTTTTTATAAGGATTTTTTACTTCCAAGAATTTGCAAGCTTTTTATTGTTGCTTTTAAGTATTTGTCTAAAGAAAGCGTAAAGGACAAAAAAATATAATTAACAATTGTATATGAAAAATCATTTACTTGCGCCATTTCAAAGGCGGGCCTTGTTTTCTATGCCAGCAGTTTTGCTTTTGCGGTCCTCTTAAGTTGCAGGTTATTGTTGCCTTATTTAACATTATAAAAGTTATTTCTATGAGAAAAAATATTTAAAATCGTGAACTTCCTTAAATTTGTTTTTTTTTTGTCGTCCTTCCAAGCATAAGAATTTTGAAATAAAAGAAACACTTTATTTTACCTAATCACTTTTATAAGTTTTTAGCTCAAATGGAATGATTTTAATACAACAATCAACGATATGCAATTAATGTAAATTAAACTCAAGAAATTCAAAAATAATTCTTTAAAAACAACCAAATTCAAAACAGATAGACGGGCAGAGAGTTAACGAAAAATGAAATTTCGATTGTTTTTCCATTACTATTCAAGACACAAGGCCATATACATCAAACTACTTTCATTATTGAGGACTACAACGATTCAAAATAATGGTTCCTTTAAGTCAAAATATGTTATACCTGTGGTACAACCTTTAGTTCTTAGAGTATTTTTAATTATTGAAAGCTTTTTTTAATATTAATTTTGTTAAAGTGTTATACAGATATTCATACGCCTCGATAGACATGTAAAAAGAAGGTTAATCGTATGGGGACATCCTTTAGTTTTGAAGATTGTTAACTTTTTTAAAAAGCGCAATTTGTAAGCATCACGTTTAAATTAAAAAAAATTTTCTTTTTCGGTTCAGAAATGACTGAGTTTTGTGGACGCTAAAATAAAATTTTCATCTGTTTTTAGATTAAAATTTAACGAAATTTTTAATTCACTCAATTATAATAATTAATAAAAAATTTTGTGATTAAATAATTAATTGAATCAATTACATATTTAGTTAAAAAAAAGTATTTTCTAAATAAGTAAATAATTTTAATAACTTCAAAAAAATGTTTCCATTTACAGAAGAGTTGATAGCCCTGTCTTTTCAGTCAAATAGAATAATTATTTTTTATATTCTTAAACTCACCTTAAATTCCAATAATGACAATTCATTTGATGTTTATTTGCGCTGCCGCTAAAAACATCATAACGCCAATTATCCAGAGACAAGGCGAAAGGCAAAAAAGCCACTTTATCTATGGCCATTGTAAATAAATAATTAATATCATAACTGCTCTCATCCACTGAACGTTGAAGTAAACCCAAAGTTTGAAAATGTTTAGCGGTGCCTACGGACAAGCCTATAGCATCCCCTATAGCTTGATGAAAAGCTAAAAATTTCAAAATTATTCAATTTGTTATTTAAAAAAAATATATTTTTTCAGCCCACCTGGATTAGCACCATTTCGAAAAACTTTCGGCAAATGTCGATATTGCAAAAAGTATTGAATGTGAGCCATTTCATGATGCACACTAATCAAACTCTTTTGATTGATATCCGTACACAACTTAACACGAAAATCATGTCTATTGCAAAAGTCCCAGGCGGAGGGTTCACAAAGTATTCTACGATTAAGAGGCTGTTCAATAACCGAATTTTGATAAAACTCCGGACCAACAGCAGACATATTGATAGAAGTGAAAAATTCTTCGGCCAATTGAAACATAAGAAGTGGCGTATAACCCTGTTCGAGCATGCGTGGTGTTACATCTATAAGCTTTTTGCCCGGATAAGGTATAATTATGTCCAATATATTGGACCAAGATTGGCCATACATATTACCCAGAATATGGGAGGGCAAAGGAGCAATACGATTTATTTTTTCAGGTCCATAATATTCACGCAAACGTCTACGAACATAGGCGTGAAGAGCTTCGTATAAAGGACGTATTTCTTCCCATACAATATCAACATCTTGACGAAAATTACCAGATTCATAACCCAAATACCAATATTCCCCACCATTGGTCACATCTGTAAACGTTAAAAACTGAGTAACAAATCTTAACATGAACAAATAACAGCACTTACTGTTGGCATAAGCTACTTCACTCATCACATCTACCAGCTGCTCATAACCATCTCTCATTTCTCTGCCCGCCTTACGATGATACTCCACCCAAGTATGCTGCAATTCATCCCAGTCCCTGGACTTGGCCATGATTTCTTTCAGCTCTGGTATATAATGTAAATTACATACAAACGGCTGTTGATAGGCACATATACTGGCATCATTGTAAATATACAACATTTCGTTAATCAAGCGATTGTACTGTAAATAAATTTAGATGGAATTTATAAAAATTTCTTTACTTCTTAAGGTTGTGAAAAAAAACTTACTCTGTCTAAAGACTCTAAGGGCAAAGCATTTGGTCCCACTTCTGATTGCAACATAAGTTGTCGATATAAATTTCGATCGAATATTAATTCCTTGTTGACTAGACGAGATTGTTTGGATACCAAACGTTGGAATTCCACATAACGTTGTTGAGCGTTTAGCTAAAAGGTAGAAAAAAATGTAAATTTTATCAAATAAACACTTCCATTTATCACTCAGTTGTATCACAAAAATGTACGTTATGAACAAAATCATATCGCACAGACTTAAAAGATCTTAAGTTAAAAAAAAAATTGGTAGAATATAAAAATATCGTAAAGACCGATGAAGACCGAAAAAGACTGCTCACTCTTTGAATCATCTTAGAGTTTCATGCCAAATGGGTAAAAATTTATCCCACTGTTATCTCTAAAATATCTGCCCATATGTTACAGGCTTCTATCTCTGCAACCCATAATTGATCAACAAAAGTTATATTATTGCTGCTACAACAAAAAATTCTAAAATAATGTTCAAATTAAAGGGTGCCCCCATATGCAGTCATATGCAAATGTTCGCTATGACACAACTAAAAATAGCGTATTTCAGAGGGTGGTCTCATTCTCATGCTTACGGCCCCATCTTTTTAAATGTTATAGGGAGATACAAGAGTAATAAATCCAATGAAAAAAAAACAACCATCACAGAAAAAAACTTTGCACCAGTTAAAAATGTTGTTGATATTCAGTTTCAAATTCAATTAATATTTTAATTGATTCAATTATTTATTTAATCAAAAATGAAATATACCTTTTTTTAATTAAATAAATAATTATATCAATAATATATTTATTTAAGAAGGAAGAAGATAATTTTCGAAATAAATAAAACTTTCAAACAATAAAAATTTTATTGAAATTTCAAGTAGAACTGCCTTCGTGTTCGTTTTCTTCATCAAGATCTGACCTATCAAACAGACATTATTTCTTGTTCAATAAATTTTGTTCTAGGAGGATAAATTCTCCCTAGATCACACTTATAGCATCCATGCAGTATCTATGCACTGCTCTTTTAGCAATTTAGTTGAGAATGCTTTGCATGATACTGTCTCAGATATGTGGAATCCATAAAAGTCAATGTTTTTCACAGTGTTGCTTTTCGTCTTATCACAGCCGATGTATTGGGGCCGCTACTTCATTTATTGTGTCGGTTGTATAACTACTGGATAATTTCTGCTCCTGTGTTATTTTTTCTTTTGTTTTAGTATTTTGCACTTTAGAGAGTTTTGTTTTGACTTTGATTTGTTGGTTTCTGTAGCTGAAAGGTATTGTGAAGTTTACATTACGTCACTTTTCCCTCGTATGATATTTAGGATTACCAAAACTCTTATGTTATAATTTCTAGTAGAGTTACTTTATAGAATAATTGAACTGTTTGGCTAAAAAACGGAATTTTCCCACAAAGTAATGTGCTTCGGAGGTAGAACGTATTACGCGTACGAAATAAAGTTTTTCAGGAAAAAGTTCTGTTATTTCACAGATCACATAAATGATCTGATGAAATAACATAAACGATCTGATGATATGATCACATGAACGATTTGATAAAACAACGATAAATCATTGAAACACATTCCAAATGGCGTCGATGCTCCATTAAGTCAATAGAGCTGGATACCCTAATGTCACCGACGAGCTTTTTCGTTCACTGCTGTACAAGGTCGAGAAAATACAAAATAGTCCCTGAAGCACTGGCTTAAACATGAGAGTTGTATTCCGTTGTGGGTTTGATAAAGGTAACAAAAATAATAACAAGATCAAATGGGCACTTAAGTACTTTTCTTGCGATCTGAAGAATGTGCTTGTGCCACCGAATATGGCACTAAATTTTCATGACAAGAACTTCAGGAGATTCTGATTCCTTAAAACCTTTATCACCCATAAATACAGATACAATATTACACACCACTTGGCTTACTGCGCGTTTAAATAAACTGTCTTCACAATACCCCATTTTGACATTGCCAAACGATTGTGATTGAGGATACTATCCATAGCCCTTCGTTTGTACCCAGAAGGCTTGGCCTATTGTGAATGAATATGAATGACATATGTAACTTTCATTTGCGAAGAACAGATAGGGTAAGAAGTTTGGCAAAGAAGTTTGTTAAGAAAATAAAAAATAAGAAAGAAGTGGAGAAACCTTGCTGTGCCATTTAAGTTATCCTAAACTCGTGAAATAGAGAGAGGGAGAGAGAAATTCCGTGTACAAAAAATAAGACATCAAAAGCAATAAGTTTTGAAACGAGCGCACCAAGCCACACTTTATTAAATTCCCTGGAAATATGTAAAACCATCACCTTGCTTTCACCGAAATAGTGATCGTATTAAAAAGAATTTTTTAAAAGGAAGGACAGTAATTCACGTAAGCTGTACTGCCGGTCGTTAAGTCAGCTGTTGGACTCCAGATACCTTAAAAAATGAAACTTATGCATACTTCCGATCACTTTTGAAAGTGCAGGGAAAAAAGTCAAAGAAGGTTCCTAGAAATATCAAGTTAGTGAGGAAAGGACTTTAACAGCAGGATGATAAAAACTTTGGGAAACTCCTTCGCGTAGATGAACGTGCGATATTTGCGGAGAAATTTTTAACAACATTTCTAGCAAAATTTTTGTATACCTACAACTTCTATAAATCATAAGGAAATCATAAGAATCATTGTTACATTCATGGTAAAAATGTTGTACTCTTGGTCGAATACCAAACATAATATATTATAATATGTAGCAGTGACGACTTAATGCTTATCTATCCTACTAATATTATACATTTGAAAGTATGGATGTTTGTTGCTCCATCACTCCTAAACGGCTAAGCCGATTCCGATAAAATATAGAAAGCAGATAGATTTTCATACAGAGAAACATATAGGTCACATTATTGGTACCGCCTTGAGCTGCAAAGCGACTAAAGTAGGACAAAGATGGGAGTATCTTTACGCAGCTTACCTTCATGTTGAATTTAGTTTAAAGAGATTTACAAGGTCAGTGGGCCCACATGTCACAACGAAGTAACACATACAATCTTTGTTTGACATTGCGCATTTTACAAAACCACTATTAATAAAATAACCCTTATAATAAAATTAACCTTCAGACCTGGGAATTTAAAAGAAAAAGTAGCATGTTTGAGACAACAACATACGAATACATGTGATTAAAATAAAATAATTATGGGAAAATTGCCAAACAAAACAAAAAACTTTTAAATTGATGTGTAGACATGCAAGCGGAAAGCGGGCAGACAGATGGAATTGAAGAGAAAAAAAACAACTAAATGATTCACTTAAATTATTATAATAATTACATGTTGTAACATTTCTTTCACCACATCAACAACAAAGTTGAAAGTATTATAATTGTAAATATTTTTGTAGATTAAAACCCCACCCTCTCTAATTAATAAATCAACACGAATCAAATAATTTCAATGAATATCATCTAATTAATATTTAAAGCAACCGACTGACTCACCGCTTCTGTTTGTGTAAATTCATTGACATTCGTCTCAAAATTCCACTGAGCTGCTACATTGGCTGTACACTCAAGGGCACCTTTCTGATCGGTTTCCACTAATAAATTGCGCAGCTTTTCCAATTCAATTTGATAACGACGATCGTCTTGTAAACGTTGACGTTCTTCATATCTTTGATTTAGATTGAAACGATCCTGATTGTTATCGAAGGGATTTTGAAAACGATTACGATTATCGGGAGAGTTAATATTTGGAATATTGGGATTATAAGTGTTAGTGCCATCGTTTAGATTGTTGTTGGGATAATTATAAAGATCCCTGTTAATTAAAGGCGGCTGAGGTTGTGTAAACTGTTGCTGATTGTTATTGTTGTTATTGTTATTGTTGCCATAACGATCATTGTAGGTATTTTGATTTAGCTGTTGTTGATTAAAATTACTATAGAGATTCTTATCGCTAAAAGGAGAATCCAAACCAAAACTGTTGTTGTATTGTTGATAAGACTGAGAGCGAAAACCATAGCGCATGCGTTCATCATATGTTTGGCCATTCTAAAAAAAAGTGGCAACAAAATATAAACGTAATTTAAAAGTCAATAAAAATTCCTAATTAATTTTTTATTTTTTTTCTCACCCTAAAATCATCTGAGCCATCATCTGTATTTTGATCCTCTGAATATGGTGGCCCAAAACGTTGAGCTCTATCGACATCAGCTAAATCCTGAGTGGGTGTATTAAATGTATAACCATTGTAGTAAATTTGTTGTTGCGGTGAGGGGTTTGTTAGTGGTGGCAAATCTAATTGAGCTTTGGCCTGGGCTTTTGCCTTCGCCGGATTGTACAGGCACCACAAAATGCATAATAATATTTTTAAATGTTTATGAAACATTCTGTCTGGTATAATTTTTTAATCACTTATTTTTTTTTTAATTAAAGTATAATTAAACAATTTTGTGTAATTAGAAAATTGTCGTTCAATTTTCTGTGAACAATTGTTTTTCAAGATTTCTTGATTATAGAGTTAGATTTTCAAACTTGCGTGATAGAAAAAATATTTTAAAAATAATTAAATTATCAAAGTGTAGCAAAAATGTTTAGTAGTTCAAAGTTTCTATGAATTTTATTTGCAAAACTAATTTAATTTTATTTATTTTTTCATAAATATTTTCTTTTTAGAGTTCCGTAGGCACAGTGTAAAAACGTAGCCGTGTTCGTCTATCTCAGCCTTCTAAATTTTCGACGCCGCTAAGGCAACAAATACTTAAAATTAGCTGATGTCTCAGAAATTACATGATTTAAAAAAATTTTGTTACTTTTTAACTGTGATTGGCAGACATAACAATATGCGCTATAGCAACAAATAGAAATGACAAAATTTTAAATTAAACGGTGTCCCAAAAGTGACATAAACTTTATATGCATGGCCTTGGTTTTGAATTGGAATTGGCAGAAACTTTAAGTTTTTTATGTCCACTATAAAAACAAGCACTAAAAATTAAAACTAAAAAATAAAAAATTTCCTATAGTGACTGAAATTTATTGACGACTTTATATTTTTATTATCTTCTTTTTTTATTGTTAATAAAATTACATGATGTCCACTAGTTGCCGCGTTTGAGCAATACTGCTATTGATTTACCGCTCTGCTTTTATAAAAAGGAAACTTCAACTTTATCTCATATCATCAACTTTTCGGAAAAATTATGGAAAAATTATCATGACAGAAACGGCTTCAAGTGTAATGGGACGATAGCATTTGCTATTTCTTTAAGAGATAAAGTCGTCAGTTCATTTTTACTACCCGACTTTAGCACTATTTTTTCCGCAGAAATAATAGCAATCCACATCGAGGGGCAGGTAACTTCGCCATATATTTAGACTCTTTTTCAGCAATTTGCGCAATAAAGAACATAACTAATAAAATGGCTATAATTTCACCACCTGTTCTTGTCTCTTGTCTATCCCTTGTTACACGGTTACACACTAACTAAATAGGCATTTTTGACAGAAGTGCTACTTTTCTTTAAAAAAAATAATAGCGATTTTTATACAAGAGCGATCAGAGACGGATTGATTTAAATTTTTTTTAAGGTGATTTTAGTATGGGTACCAGGCCACTTTTTAATAGAAGGTAACGAATTTGCGGCTTCTACAACAAAACTTGCATATAAATCACCTCTTATTAAGTACCTAATTTAAATTTCTCAAACTTGAAAAAATCTAAAATGAATGCAAACATTTGGGATAGGAACAGCAATTGGTATAAAACTGTCAACCTTTACAAATACAGAATCCTCTCATGGTCCTTTGATATAAATAAAATAAATCGCATGGACTTACTTAAATTTTTAAGACTAAGACTAGGGTACACAAAGGTTAACTCACAACCACATTTTGTCAAGGGAAATCCCCCATTAATATGTCTATACTTAACATCACTCACTTTCTAGTAGAATCCACCAATTATAAACAAGAAAGTAGACAAATATTTACGAAAATTTACTCTCTTTCCTATTTGAAGCACACACGCACAATAAGGAGTGAAGAAGCGATTTCAGTAAAAGGAGGATTTCACAAAAAAATTTGCGACTACACCGAAAAAAATTCTCACAAAAAGAAGCAGTCGATTTGTTATGACCCCTAACTTGGCTTCACAATTGCATTGAAAAAGGTGTAAAAGATGAAATAGCTAGAAGCCTTTAGGTAGGAAAGATAAGAAGGTAATAAAATACAAACAAAATCCTCGAAAATGAAAAGTTACTCTAATAAAAACAAGATACATGCCTCAAAGAATAAGCTGATTGAACAAAAATCCCTGAGGATTTTGTTTTTACTTTTTTTTCGTTTTTTTTTTTGTTTTTTTTTTTTTTTTTTTTTTTTTTTTGAAGGAGGCTACGTTCGCAGCATATAACGTTTGTATAAAAATAATAGTGACTCTAACTGGACTAAACGCCACATTTAGAGAGTGTTAAAGACGCTTAGGTCTTCTGAAAATAAAAACTAGGATAAATCTAAAGTCAATTATGCTAAAAGTCGGTATTAAATGAAAGTGGTGCAATAAAACTCTCTAATGTCTTAAAAACTCATCAACCGGGAATTACTGACAAAAGAAATGAAATTAAAAAAAAATAATAATAATTAAAGCAACAAATTAAGAATGTATGCTGAACTTAAAAAATTACTTTTCCAATTCAGACACTTCAAAAGCAATTTTTCTTCGCGGCTGCTAAATATTTTATTTCTAAATTAACTTGAAATCCTTTATTACTTCTATTTATTTGATTTTTTTTTAAATAAAACATAATTTAATTTTTATAAAATTTAAATATAATGTAAGACCTTCAGTTTTACCAAATTAAATTATTTGCTTTTCTTTAACTTTTTTTAATTTTTTTTTATTTTATTTTTTCTTTTTTTTTCTTGTCGGAAAACCACAAAATTTTCTCAACAATGATGCATTTAATAACCTTCACAGCTTAGCAAGCACACAATTATTTAAAAAAAATTTCAATTTTGTTTAAGAAAAATATTCAATTAAACAAAGGATTTATTTGTTAGGTGACACTTGTTATTTGAATATAACTTTCGTTGACACACTTTTAAAGGTAAAACTTTCTGTTTCTTTTAACGCTGTTTTTTGTTGTAAAAAAAGATATTAAAACCTTTTAAAATTGGCGCGTTATGCTTAAAATGTTTAAAGAATTATAAAAAAAACTAAAATTAATTTCATTATTCACATTTATAAATTAATTTTAAATTAGAATTAATTATTTAATAAATTTACTTTTCAAGTTCAAGTTTAATATTTTATTCAATATTTAATTTTAATATTCTCACGAGTTTTTTCCTTATTCCTTTATATAACATTTTCGCTTATAAAAATCTATTCTAAAACCAGAAACTAGTTTTATAAGTTTTTGAAATTTTAACAAAAAAAAATATATAAAACTTTAAAACCGTATCGTATTGTAACGCGTCTAAAACACTACTAACAACTTACGATATTTTCAAAACTTTTCTATAAGAATAAAAAATTCATTGTTTTTCACTATTCCGAAACATTCAAATACAACAACATTGAAATTAACAACAACATAAAAATAATCACACAAAAGCAACAAATTCAAAAAAAAAATATGTAACGTCTTTATAGAAATAAAAGTAAAATTGAAAAAAAAAAAAACAAAAAGTACTAAATATTTTTATTACTTTGTGTGATTTTACTTTTAAGTCACACAAGAAAATAATTTGCTTCTCTATAAGCATGACTTCAAAACGAAAAAAAAAGTGTTCGTACGAGTATGTGGAATGTTTGTGTACCTATGAGATAATCAAAATTAGCACTTTACTGATAGTAGAAATAGTCATAAATACATACAAACAGTCAGTTAGTAAGACAGCTACTGAGAAGGCACATTAAATAAAAACATGCATAAACAATTGAAGTTTAAAAGTAATTAATAGAGTACAGGTACAAAAAAAAAGTAATTTAACATATAAAGATAAATAGTAATCGAATAACTGATTGTTGGATTACTTTAAATTGAAATTCCTTTAACGAAACTTCAGTTTAAAAACAATTAAAAAAAAGGAAGTGTGAGCTAAGAGTTTTATTAAATTTTTTTTACGAATAATCGAATAACTTGTCACTACATTTACATATATTTTGTTTATTCCAGTTGTTTTCTTTTTAAAAGAAAAAAAAGCGAGTTTAGGTTTTCAAATCATTTTAATTCGACTATTCGATTATTATTTCAATATTTTTACTCGAATAAACTGAATTATATATTTTTTAGACATATTTCAGTAAGTGGGAATGTCACTAAAAGATTTCTTCTGGTTAAGGCCAAAAATCAAAAATATATATTTTTTAATCAGCAAAAAAGTAATCGAAAATATAAAGGAAATAAGATTCGAATAACCGAATAAAATTTGATAACTAAAGTCTAAATTTTTTTATGACTGAAGTATAAAAAGGATTTCTTAAAATGAAGTGTTTAATAAAAAATGCAATCGATTAATCGAATAATCGAATAAAATTATTTATTCGAATAATGCAGCTTAAGTTAAATGATTTTTATGAGTAGAAAATCTTAAGAAAATAATTTCAAAACGATATTGCTTATTTTTTTTTCGATTTATCGATTATTAATTGAATAATTGTTCATCCTACTTAATTGGGGCAAAGCAAAATTGTAAGGGAATTTAGCATTTATATTAAATTATTTATATAATAAAAATATTCTTTATCGAATTGCTGGTTAGCTGACATGTATATTCTTATTATGTTATTATTCGTACAATTTGTTACACGAATGAAATATTACTCCTCATTCAAATTTAAAATGAAACAAACGAAGAAGACGTCAATAGTAAAACTAATTAGAAAAATAATTCGTATAAACTAATAATAACTGGCAAAATAAGTTTTGGTGTTTTTTAGATATAAAGTTGTAAAACAAAGTGCTAAAATGGAACTGTAAATGAAGAAAATTGTCAATCGATTAATAAAAATACGTGGCCGAAATTTCAAATAATATTTAGAAAATTCGATTTAAAGCTAACCAGTCATTCGATTAGAAATAGTTTTAATATATAAATAATCTAATCTGAATTCCCTTCAAATTTTGCTTTGCCTCAATTAAGTAGGATGAAAAATTATTCGATTAATATTCGATTAATCGAAATAAAATAAAAACAATTTTGTTTTGAAATTATTTTCTTAAGATTTTTTACTCATAAAAAGCAATTAACTTAAGCTGCATTATTCGAATAAATGATTTTATTCGATTAATCGATAAATTTTTTTTATTAGACACTTCATTTTAAGAAATCCGTTTTATACTTCACTCTTAAAAATCTTAGACTTTAGTTACCAAATTTTATTCGGTTATTCGAATCAAATTTCTTATATATTTTCTATTATTTTTTTGCAGATTAACGAATCGAATTTGCCAAATATTCTAAAATATAAATCGATTGTAACAAAATGAAATTCTGGGTAAAGATGGTCCTTAACCGATTAATCGATTAATCGGATAAGTGTTCTCCAAAAAAAACATAGTGACTGGCAACTTAAATTTTAGATACATGTTTTGATAAATTCTAATGTATAATGTCAAAATGGAATTACTTTTTAACGATTATTCAAATAAATCGCTAATAACTAATAATTTGGATTTAAAGTATGTTTATGAATAACTTTTAAAACAGAATTCTAAGTAAAGAATTTTTTATTTCAGCTTAATTTCAAATTTTTCTAATAATTAAGAAGTCTAAAGTAAAAATATCAAAATAAAGTTGTAAAAATTATTATTCGATCAATCAAATAAATTGACACATTACTTGAATGATGTAAAAGGGTATTTAAAAATCAATTATTATTCTTAAGTTAGGCATAAGTCCTTGAATAATTGTGATAAATGTGTGGAGATGACAATCAAAAAATACTGATTTATAATTTAAGTTAAAAATTAACAAGCACGATTCACCATTTATAAAAATTCAGTTAAGTTATGTATTTTCAGTAAAAAAAAAACAAATATTGAAGTGGAAGAGAATTTAAATTAAAAAAAAATTTACATAAAAATATTATCGGCTCGTAATGGGTTAAGCATTTTTTTTTAAATTTTAGAATTTTCTAAAAGATCGCTTTTAAAGCTTTTTAATGAAACCCATATTAATATATAAAAAAAATTTGAAAAGTTAAACGCCCGTAACTCCGGAAAAATGGGCGAACGCTATTTTTTTTACTGGATGTTTTTTATTTTTTTTAATTTTCTACCGCCCCATATTTTTGTTTTTTTTTTTTATTGAATTTATTTTACTAAACTAGATTTCTTCCAAATGATGTAAAAATTTAAGAGGCAGGCGAATTGTTTTTCTCACTGCCTCGAAGGACATTGACCGATCTTGCTGATTTTCAATAGCAAAATTTTCGAAATTATGTCTGATCGGCGTATTTAAATTTTCTCTAACCCACCCAGTGCCTTGGCAAAGTTGATTTCAACAGGAACGCGGATGGGCATCGCTCAATCGACTTTGCTTTTCAAAAGAACTCGGAATATATGTACTTTATGGTGTCGGAAATGGATATTGTAGATGAAAAAAAAACGGAATGACAGAGTTAAACCGCCTGTCGTAAAGGGAATAAAAATGCAAGACCAAAAAATTAAAAAAACTATTTGAAAAGTCAAACAGATACTCACAGACTAATTTTTATGAATAAGCAAAATATTTTTTTTTAATTTACCCGAATAATCGATTTACTGGTTATTTTACTTATGTATATAATTTTTGCTCTTCAATATAAAAACCGACTCACAAAATAAATTTTATTTTTTAGCTTCAAAATTTTCTTTTGTCTTACACTTCAAAGTAACCACTAATCGGCGCGAATATAATTAAATTGTGAATATTTTACGGAAAATTTTATGCTTTTTTAAGAATGTTATATTCAATAATAAGTTTTTTTTAAACACCAAAACTAATTTTAGCCATTAATTTTACAAACGTCTTAATTAAATTGCCAACTTATTTTTTATTTTTTTTATTATTTTTTTTTTTTTTTTGATTTTTACAACCGCAACAAAATTTAACTCATGTTGGCTTTTAGCATGAAATGAAAAGTTAATTTTTGTGGGTTATTTTAACAGGCAGTGTTGACCTAGGCTTGTGTGAACAAATAACAACAAAAAAGACAACAAAAATCATATCATTAAAATTACAAATGCAACAAGTAAAACAACAACAAGCAAAGACATTAAACCTAAACTTATTTATTTTTTTTTTTATTTACACAATTGTAAATAAAATGAGGGCTTTATGTCTCGAAGCCCATATGCCAGCAGAACAGGCAGCCAGCACCGTTTTAAATGACAGAAAATTGGCATTTAAAAACTATTAAGAAAAAGTGCGTGATGCATGGCATTAGATTTAAATATTTAAAATTTTTAACCAACTCATTACACATCTGTTTAAGAGTTTCGATGCCAAATACTCCAATATTGTTATGGCAAGATAATGACCCAAATAAATCTTAAATGTATTCGTTAAAGAGGGCCAGCAGCTACTTTATAAGTATGAAAAGGAAAATATATATTCAAACACTATGTCAAGTCATTATTGTTTGTTAATTATTTACCTTAAAGTAATTATTACAATTTTAAATTGTCAGAAAAATAATTTAAATACTTGAAGTAATTTTTTAATAAAAAAAAAACGTTTTATGGATATTTTTATTTACAATTTATATATTATTGCCCTATTTGCTACGATCAAACTTTAGAGGCCAAACTAGATTATCAACTTATCAACTTCCGGGGTATTTTATTAAAATAAATTATAATATTAATAACCCTTCAATTACCGAACATTAATTCATTATTATTACTTTAGTTGAATATCTAAAGTTCAAGGAACCTATAAATATTTAACATGAAATAGAACATTTATCAAGGAAATTATTCGAATATAATTCAAAAAGTAAAGTAATTGATCACTTTACAACACACAACTCCCAAATTATTCATAAAAAATCCCAAAATGGAATTTCTATTTTACTTTTACCCAAAGGCTAAAAAAAATTTTTTTTAATTACATAAAAACATATCAGACTTTTTAGTGCCGAATCCCAATTATTTTAGAAAAAAATATTTACATTTTGACAAAGATAAAAAAAGCGCTCCGTTTTTATCGACAAAAGCAATATTGCTTCTTATTGGTTACTTATTTTACTCTCAAATAATTCTTTCAAAAAAAAAAAAAAAAAACGGATCCCCTACACTTAGAGCGCAACCCAAAATTCACAAGGAAAATATACCGATCAGACCTATAGTAAATCACAAACATGCACCTGCATATAACTTGGCTAAGCACCTCACCATAATATTGAAAGAGAAAATAAATTTGCAGAACATATACATGTTGCACAATACACAAGACCTTATCAAAAAACTTAAGGACATCAAAATTAACGAAAATACGAGACTTGTTTCCTACGACATTAAGGATTTATATACATCAATATCCACGCAAGAAACCGTTACAATTCTACGTAACATACTTTTCAACTTATACGACTTTTATAAATTACCTGATGGACTCGGCATGTGAAACCCGACATCCGCGATTTTTGCAGAGATTTTTATGCAACATTTAGAATAGCTACACGTTAAAACACCTATGAAAAAATAAAAAATAAATCATTATTACAGATACGTAGACGACATAATATGCATCCTAGAAAAGGACAACGCAGAAGAAATTCTGACGGATTTAAACACAATACATAATAAAATCACATACACAATGGAAAAAGAGAAAGACGGAACTTTACATTATCTTTATATAACAATAACACGAGGAATTGACTCATTAAACTTTGACATTTATAGAAAAACAACCACAACAGACATAACTATCCACAGTTCCTCAAACCATCCCACCCAACATAAACTCGCAGCATTTAGACAGTCCCAATTTCTCCAGACAAATACAACAAAGAACTCGACACAATTTACACTATAGCTAAAAATAACGGTTACAACTGTTCTATTATCGAAAAACTACTTAGACAATACAATACTAAAAACAAGAAGAATAAAAACAAGGAGACAATCGATACAACACGACGACACATTTTTACTTACACAGGACCAGAAATATATAGATTAACTAACCATTTTCAGAAAAAAGGTTTACAGACAGCACTAACGACGAGCAACACTCTACGAAAAAATCTCAAGACATCAACAGAAATAACCGATAATTTAATACCAGCGGAGTATACAGACTTACTTGCACCTGCAACCATACGTACATAAGACAAACTGGACGAACATTAAAAACAAGGTTCACAGAACACATACAATCATATAAACGGAAAAGAGAAGACTCTAACTTCGCAATACACCTTAACACACATGAACACGAGCCAAGGGAAATAGATGAATGTATGATGTTAATACATCCTAGTAAAAAAGGACGAAGACTGGACATTCTTAAAAACATAGAAATATACAAAACACGAACGCTTAACGGAGATATTATTAACGAACGGGTAAATACAATCTTCACAACAATTTTACACCACTAAAATTGTTAAAACAATCTTACAAACTCAAAACACCCACAGATGGTCACACTTACCTACCCAATAATAAAAGACTGAAATATTAAAATTATATATCTTCATAAACATGACAGATATTAGGCAATCTACCTGCATAATACCATTTAAATAGATACCATCCTAACCATCACCTGAACCCACCACTATCTATGCAACAAACACCTTACACTATCTCACCAGTACTAATCAAAACGCGACTTGAAAATGATGTTCTCACATCGAAAGCGCTCGCCAATCGTATGAAATAAACAGCCAGTGACGACGGTCTTCACCGAAAGGTATGACAACAGTAGTTGAAATTATATTTCTTTAGGACGGTAATTATACAATAATAACATTCGAGACAGATTGCGTTAGGATTTTTTAAATGTCGTAAAACAAAATATGAAAGCAGATTAAACAAGAAAATTCAGATGTTATATGGTCACCTTTTCTTACACTTTTTATTGCTCACACAGTAAAACAAAATTTCTTTCAATTCTAAGCGTTATTCTATAACTGTTCAAAAGATTGAACATATACATCAAATTAAAACCATTAGGGCACCCTTTAATTTCTAATTTTAAATATTTGTGCTTGTTATTATACTAAAAATAGTAATCGACATTCTGTCTAATTTCAAGAGTTTGTCTGCAACGGTTTCAGAGAAAGGATCATAAAGGTCCAATTACATCAGTTATAGGGACACCCTTTAATTTCTAATTTCAAGTTTGCTACTTGTCGTAGTGGACTTAAAAATAAAGGTTCTGTGCAAATTTCAATCAACTGTCTACAACTTTTCAACAGTTTGGACATATACATCAAATAACAGCATTTATTGTAACACCCTACAATTTAAAATATTTTTACTTCTTGATATACCAGACAAAGTAGTGAACATCTTGTTTAATTTTTAAGTGCTTGTATATAACTATTAAAACGATAGGGCCATAAAGGTTAATTTACTTTAAATATGGGAACACCCTTTGATTTCTATATTCAAATCTTTTACTTATTATTATAGCGAACTTAGCAATACAGGTTCTTTGTAAATTTCAGCTGTGTGGCTATAACGGTTCAAAAGTTTGGCCACATACATCCACTTACTTCTAATATTGGGATACCCTTTAAATTCCGAATACAAATTTTGTACTTATTATTATAGCAGACTTAGGTTTTTTGTAACTTTCAACTATCTGGCTATGACAGTTCAAAAGTTTAATCACATACATCAAATTACATTTACTATTGGAACACCCTTTAATTTATAATTTTAATGTTTATACTTATACGACATCCTGCCCAATTTGTAAGCTTTTGTCTATAACGGTTCAAAACATAGGCGCATATAAGTCAATTTTCATTACCTATGGGGACACCCTTTACTTTTAAAATTTTTTTTTGTATTAATTTTTGCTAATAACAGCTAAAGAAATACGTATTTTTTTTTTAATTTTAAAGAACTGCGGTCTTCGGTTCATAATAAACTTTTAAAACATGTATGTTGTATGGGGAGACCCTTTAATTTTTGAGATTATGAACTGGTTTAAAAGCTGAACCAATCTGTAAGCATAATCTATTAAGCTACAAAAATTTTCAAAATCGGTTCAAAAATAACTGAGTTCTGCAGGCAGTGATAACCTCCTTTAAAGTCAAAGTTCAATATAGAGTTGCCACTTTGTTTGCTTAAATAATTAAAAATTAATCATGCAAACGAGGCAGGGTGTAAAATTTGATCATTAAAACTGGACAGATGGTATTTTTTAGTCTTGAACTTAAAATCTTAAACAGACATAAAAAAGAATTCGATGCAGCAGAAGAAAATCTTAAGAATTTAACTGAATTGCAAATATGGCAACGTCAACCAGTGGCTAGTTAAAAAAATATTAGCTTAAATTCTTGCATTATTGTTGAACAATAAATTTAAAAATAAATTTTTCTTGAATACATTCTTTTTTAATTTAGAGTTGACAACACTTTACTGCATAAATGGCGGCAAATGCAGCCCTTTTTTTAATTGCTTTGATGTTTAATAAAAATAAAATTTATCACAAATCTTTTAAGTGATTTACAATAATCGTGGGAACCTTTTAGAACTATTTGACAGATTATCACAGGTGTTTGAATTTTTTTTTTTTTTTTTGGTATTTGTAAGTTAGAATTTTTATTAAATTCACTTACAATTCATTCATTTAGTGAAATAATAATTTTCTAAACGAATAATTTTATATGTAAATATTCCTTGATAAAGGTGTGTCATGCCTAGAAAATAAGTATTTTTTTTTTTCTTATAATTAATTATAATAACTATTTCACTTGGATGAAAAATTATAAAACAATAGCAGTAGGGTAGCAAACAAAAAAAAACTAATTTTATTCTATTACACAGAACAAATATTTTTAGCAGCCTGCTGCTGGTCTTTTATTTTTTATTTCCTTTTTTATTAAAATATTAATATTAAAAAACTAAATAAATTTACTTTATTAGTTTCTAAAACTTCAATTGAGTTGGAGGTTATGCCATTAAATTTGTACCTCCCTAATCTGTATGTTTATAATATATTTGTTTTCTATTCATAACGCTTAATATAAATGATTGCCATGCTTAATTTAATTTTATAATGAATTAGCTGAAACAACAATCAGACAGGTTAAATATACAATTGAAAATAATAATTAAATGCTCAGATGAAAAATGAATCAAGATAAAAAATGCTGATCATTAAAAAAAACAAAAGTAACAAACATGAGGATTTAAGGGTAAAACTGAGTATGACACATTAAACTAAATTCAACATTTAAAGTGGTTTTTCGCTTACAGTTGTTGTCTTCCTAATTATACACAGAAAGAAATATTATTATCTTTATGAAAATTTAATCAAAGTAATAAAAATATCATTGCTTTAATTAAACATTTATTTTGCCAGAAAAAAAAATTATTTAAAAGGATTTCAGAGGACAGTGACTTTTAATAGATTTAAAGGTAGATTTAATACATTTATAAAAGTGAAACAAAAAAAAATGAAAGTACTATATTCGGCTATGCCCCCCCCCCCCCCCTCACCATGTACCGAGATCAAGTTTAGTAAAGTGACTTCCAATTCATAAAATAAATATTGGCATGACAGACAATAAATAAAAAGAAAAAATGTGTACTATATATAATTATAGATAAAAATATCATCGGATCTTATTGGGTTAAGCTTTTTAAAAAAAAATTAACATTTCCTGAAAGATCTCTTCAAAAGCTTCAAAAAAATACCCATATTAATATTTTAAAAAATTTGAAAATTTTAGAGGCCCGTAACTCGTTGGATATGAACGATCGTCAATTTTTTCGCTTGAAGTTTTTTTCTTACTTCTTAATTCTCTATCATTCCATATTTTGTTTTTTCATTGGTTGGAGTTACTTCTTTGTTCCAAATGATATGTTAAAATTAGAGGCAGGCGTGGCCAGCTGCCTCAAAGAACATGAACCAATCTTGCTGGTTTTCAATAGCAAAATTTTCAAAACTATGTCTGATCGAATGGCGTATTTAAATTTTCTTTAGCTCATCCAGTGCTTTGGCAAAGTTAATTTCAACATTAACACAGACGGACAGAAGGAAATTGTTCAATTAACTTCGTAAAACATAAGAACTTAGAAAATGTATATTGTAGAAATTACAAACGGAATAACAAACTTGGATATAACCTTTTTCCTTTTGTTATGACGGGTATAAAAAATCTATAAAATTTTCAAAATAACCCCAAAAAAAAAGAACTTAAACATTTTAAATAAAAATTCCTAAATATTAGTTATTGTTACATCGTGTATTAGATTAGCTCATATACCCTGTATACCTAAATAAAAAACTCATAGAAACAACTACAACAAGCTGCCAGATCAATCCATATTATTAAAATCTTGGCGTTTTTAATCGCCCAAAAATAGATCTCAAAGTTACGAGAGGTATGGCAGTTTCAAGGAAAGCGTTGAATACAACACTTGTGTGTAAATAGAAATAAAGTGTGTTGTTTAATATTATACAGAACTGATGTAATATACGGAGACCAGAAAAAATAACACTTATCCAGTTTAATTTTACACTTAAACAGAAAATTAAATAAGTTAATGCAATGTAACTTTAGAAGAATATAAAATTGGCTGTATATTTTATAAGTTGCAAATGTATCACAATTTGCCAGAGAGTATCGGCAAAACTTAAATATGTGACAAAGACATCCCAAATCACTGCTCTTGAGTTTGAACTAAAAATCAAATCTCAGTAACTATTTGTCCATTGTTGTGGTCCACACATCTGTTTTTAATTATTATTCATCCGACCAGTAGATTTTTAATATGATTTTCAATTAACTATAAATTGGTTTGTAATTACTAGTCTATTTTCTTTATGTATTTGTGTAGGTTACTTAAAATTTAATTTAAGTACAATTAAAAGGAGCTATTGTTCAGTTCTAGATTAGTTTTAGTAAAGTTAATGTTCAGTTTAAAATCATGTGTACATATTGTATTTCACTACTCACTAAACGAGAGTTATATAACTAATTTTCGTGCGGGAATTGTATAACTAATTCTCATTTAGTGTAAGTTTAAGTAAATTTTATATCGATATTTTTTTAGTTTTTATTGACTTAAAAAAGGTTTAAGATTATTAATTAATTTGACTTATTTTTCTGAACCAAATAAAAAAAAATTAAATTGAAAAGTGATGCTAACAGATCAATCTCACTGACTCAATTTTTAATACTCATAATTTGTACTCGTCTATTGAATCGTAGAGTACATTGCTATAGCACATAATAACAGAAATTATAAAGAAAATAAACTTAAATATTAAAGGGTATCCTTTAAATTATATGGCCCTTTCTTTTAAACAGTTATAGTCAAATACTTGGAGTTTTTACAGAACGTGCACTTCTATGTCTGCTATAACAATAAGTATTATGTTGTAAATTAAAGGATGTCCCTTTAGGTGTTGTTATTCGATGTAAGAATACTTTACTTTTTAATCGTCATAGACATACAACTAAAATTTACACAGAACGTGTTTTGGTAAGTTCGCCATAACAACGATATAAAATTTTAATTAGAGACTAAAGAGTGGCCCAATAGGTGATGTAATTACATTAAATTAAATGTCTAAACTTCTAGGCCCATACAGATATCAAACTAAAACTAAAACTAATTGTGTATTAAAATTTTCGTTTTATATTTGATAACTTTCAGCTCTGCTGTCTGTTTTAAATCGGGGTTTTTTGCAAGAGTTATAAAATTCTCATTTAATTTCTTATAATTTCTAGTTCATAAAATGGACTTTTATTTTAAATCCAGTTTGGTTTGCTTTGGATTCTATATCAAATATAGTTTAGCTCTTGTTCGGCATTATTTTAATTATAATTTCAATATATTTCTATCAAGATTAGAAATATTTCAGTTATATGTAAGATCAAATTCATTTTCAGTTAAGTCAAGAAGAAAATGATTTCTAACATTTAATTATATAACTATAATTATATATAAAAACAGCTCGAATAGAGGGGAGGGGTAGTAAAAACGAATGTAAGTAGATCATAATCATGGTAAAGGCGCTTTCACACTATAATACTGAGTCGTATGATTTTCATTTAAATTTCTCGTATGAGAATGATTTAGATTTCGAAAAATCTAACGTATCATTACAAAACGCTTTCACACTATCACACTTAAAACAGTTTATAATTTCTCTGTAGTAAGCAAACAGCTGTTCTAAAGAAAAACATATGTATTAGAGAAGTACGATGCCTGTATGAAAAACTTTAAGCTGCCGGCGGATACTAGCCGATTGGGAACAAGTGTAGAAAAGCACAAAATTATGATGTATGTATATGACAATTTGTATAGAAAATAATCAAAAATACTATTTCTTTCAGCCGTTTTTGCAAATATTGATTTTTTTGCTGTTGAAAGCTTTAAGGCAAATTTGTATTATAAACTAACAAAAAGTTTAATAACAATACACATGCTGATTAATTAATTTTATTTAGTACACAAGTACAATTTTTAGTGTGTTTTTGGCAATACCGGCAGTTGAAAGTAATTTGTAGAGACCGTAGAAAGATTTAAACACTACATATTTAAAGCTTTCACTTAGCAAAAACTGAGCGAAATTGTTAGGTTACTTATAAGAAAATTTGTAATTAATCGATGGATATGCTTGAAATTGTTTTTGTTTAACATACATATCTGCACTGAATGTTTCGTATTAGCACATCGTTAAAATTAGTTTAAAAATAAGAAAAACATTTACAGTTCTTAATTACCTCTAAAAATCTGGTTGGTATTTTTAAGTCGGCGCAAGACAAAAATCAACCGCGGATAAGCTATGATTATGCAGCAATTGGCTTCGGTCTCTGAAAAGCAGCTGTTTGTTTAATTGGCTTCATTTTTTGTTGCAAAAAAACAACCCTGATAATATGAAATGTCTTAGCTTTTAGAAAAATTTCAAAAAATAGAGAGCCATCGGTGTGTCAAATTTTACTTCTCAATCTATGAGATTTTACTTAAGATCGCTTTCACACTATAAGATTTTTCATATTATTTCGAATTTTTGACAAATCTTAGTACTCAGTCTTATAGTGTGAAAGCGCCTTAAGGAGATATAGTTTTAAAGTTGATTTATATGTCTGATGCTTCAACTCTTTTTAGTTCTGGTTAAGAACTGATTCAGTTCTTGTTCATCTCTATTTAAATTTTGTTTTAGATTTAAATTTAGTCAGTTGTATTTTTTTAGTTTCTTTTAGAAAGGTTTCTTACTTAAAAAAGAAGTTTCTTTTGTAAGTTAAATTGTTCTTAAGACGTTCAAAGTTGCTGTGGTACAAAAGAGCGTTAATACTTTCTCGATTCAACTCTAAACTTTTTTAGTTAAAATTTTTCAAAATACAAAAAAGCCACAAGCTTGAATGAGTAATCATCACAATGAATACAGAAATATTTACCATTTAAACTTATAACATCGTTGTCTCAAAATAGTTTCAAGTAGTACAAGTAATTAAAAACAAATGCAATCCATCATGCTGAAATCAGTTTAAATCGTAAATAAAAACTAAGTAAAAAAAATTTTTGCAGTTCTTATAAAAAGAGTAAGTAAAGCAAATGATAAAATTTAGATTTGTATATTTACCAAATTATTATTGTCATATTATTGTCAAACAAATGATCTAATTAAATTCAATGTTCTCAAATCCGCAATTAGTATTATTTCCTGTCTAACAAGACCTTGAATTCACATGTTTTCGAAGTAGTTTGCAAATTGTTGTTGCATATGTATGTGTACATATATATACACACAAAGTACATACATACATATGTTGCCTAGAAAGGCAGTAATACGAAGATGGTTTTAAGCAAATAAAATAATGCATTAAACACATTCGGTCCATTCATTCAGTTGATTTTCTACTGTTTCCATACAAAAAATTTTTGTTATTTTTAATACTTTAATTTTTAAATGACAAAAAAAACAATAAAGTTTAATTCATGTCTATTGCAGTTCACAACCTACTAAACGAGAAATGTAAATCCCAAAACCCCCACTGTTTGCAGAATATAATTCTTAAAAACTCTTTCAATTTAAATTTATATGAAACATCCTGTTAAATAAAACCATTTATTAAATAAGGCAATGCTTTTGGAGACTAAATTCTCATCAGAGTTGCAATTTCTGTGAGTGCCTAAGAGTATGCAATGCTAAATAAAAAATTCAATTTATCTAATGAAAATTTTTAAAAAAAAAATTTTTATTTTTTATAGTTTTTGTTGTTTTTTACTATATTGTGTGCTCTGCTGACATGTTTTTTTAACGAAAATGTCATTTTTTGTAAAAACTCGAAATATCGAAAAAAATCTATCGTAGTGTCATCTAGTGGCTCGTAGTGGAGGTTCGATTTTTAAAGTTTGCTGGCCCTATCTCACGTTCAGTAGTCTAAGAGCTCTTCTTATTTTGAACACTCTATGGCAAATCCAAACAAATTCTCTAAAGAAAATTTAATGTTGGCAATACCATCTGTGTCTAGAGTTATAGAGCTACACGACTTTAAAACAGAGACCTGCGCCGATCGGCTGTAAGCCCGCTGAGTCAAGCCGCTGGTAGTTTTTCATACATTTTGTGTGTTTTGGTTATCTAAAAGATTTTGATTTCAATAAAATTGTAAACATCTGATTTATTAATTTTTTTATTTATCTTCACTTGTACTAAATTCTTTTGTAATTTATTTTTGGTGTACACGCGTGTGTGTGCATACTTCAGGATTGGCATTCTGAAAGATAAAAGAAATAAATTTTCAAAGTAACGTTAGCTTTAATTACAAAAAGCATTTTATTAAAATATAAATTTAATAAAACTTACTTTTCGATTTTTGCCAACCGATTTCATAGTTTTTCTGTTGATTTTTCAGTAATAACCATTCAAACAGCGGTCTATAATATTCCAAAAGGCCTTTAATATTTAATTCTTCTGAATTTACTAAAACTTTAAGAACCTCCTTAAAACTCACTGAAGAGCCCAAAGACATAGCTTGGCTTTAGAAAAAAAAATATATAAAAATAAGGTTTTGGTAGCGTAACAGAAAAAAAACTTACTTGATCCGTTCGCCCACTATATGATGACCCGTTAAATCACACAAATCTAAGGGTTTCGCAGGGTCATTCTTAACATATTCTCCAGTCATAGCACAGTAATACTCCAATAGCTGATACTGCAAAACAATACTGTAAATTTGTGTAGTGTATTGATCATCGACCTCCATAAGCAATTTGGCGGGAGCATCAAAATCAGCATTTGATCTAAAGACCGGCGGCTCGACCCCACTAAAGTCTTCAGTTAAACGCCAATAAGCACAATTATCATTAATATCAATTATATTATCGATTATATCCAAACGATAACGTTCTAATATATAAAATACGGGTATTAGAAATAAATTCCGTAGACCCTGTTTTAAATTAAATCAAATGGAGTTTCATTATTATTCCTATAAGTATTTTTATTTACTCACATTGACATATAATCTATTAATTCTAGCCTCGTTTGTGCTAAAGCTATCATCCACTATTCCCAATCTCTTTAAATACTTGGGCGAAGAGGCAGCCAAAGAGAAAAATTTACCCAAAGCATCACTTAAATTCGGTATGGGTTCTTCCTGATACAATGTAGTCAAATTTTCATATGCCCGATAATAATAAATATCCGAAACAGCTTCAAACATATTGAAAAATGTTGGCTCGTTAATTAGGGGACAATAGGAAAAGTTAACATGATGTAAACCATAAAATTTCCAAGCTTTATGCCAGCAATGATCATCCTCTAAATCAGCTTTGGGTTCACAACTCTCCTGCCAAAATGAGCTGCAAAATACAAATTATTAATTCACCGTTAGGAATAAATTTTTTATTCTTCTCTTAACTTTTCTAGTTGTGGCATTCCCAGTGATCTAAAGAACTCTTTAGCATTAAAAAAGTTAATCTGAGCATTAATAAAACCTTTTTGCAAAAGGTTTTCGGTTATGTTTGGCATTTTGTATGTACTAAAGGGTACCTCCATAG
This sequence comes from Cistogaster globosa, assembly GCA_937654795.1. Taxonomy (NCBI): domain Eukaryota; kingdom Metazoa; phylum Arthropoda; class Insecta; order Diptera; family Tachinidae; genus Cistogaster; species Cistogaster globosa. The sequence continues at coordinate 9,620,967 of OW569404.1, forward strand.
ACCATTCCGGTTCTCCCAAATGAAAAGCATTGCCTATGAAAATTTCAGCTAAATGTTGAGGAAATGGCTTGTTAAATTCAATCAGGTCGGATCCATATTTCATGCGCAATTGACCCCTTATGTAAGCATGAAATTGTTCAAACAAAGGCTTTAATTGCAGCATAAACTTTTCCAGATTTTGGGATATAATGCTACTGCTTTCACCAAGATCTTTGTACCAGAAATCGGAGGGTTTGGAAAAACCTTAAAATTAGTAAAATTATAAATAAAAATAATTATTAAAATGAAACAAAATTTAATTGTTGTTTAGCAAAGTTTTCCGTAAAAGAAGAGACAGTTCAAAAAGATAGAAGAAAAGTAATCGATTATTAGCTTAAAATATGTAAATGCATCGGTTACTTAAGCAGGTACCCGGTTTGTGCTACTTATAATGTTCGTTGAATTTACATTTTTTTAAATAGAACAAAACACTTAATTTTAATTCATTTAAATTTTTTTTTTTATATATAAATAAAAAAGTAACCGGTTATTTTAATCGGAAAATATTAAAAGTACCCGGTTTTTTAACGAAACACCAGCTTTAACTCTCCTTCATATATAATATCTTATTAATTTTAAAAGGCAAAAATATTAATAAAAAACAAATTTTTAAGTTAAATTAGTATGAAAGTGCAAAAAGTAACCGAATATTTCAAGAAAAAATTTTTTTTATATACTAAACAAAAAAATAATAAAAAAGAGAGTTAAATGAGCTTAAGAGTGCTCTAAGTTACAGATATTATGTAAAAAAAATAATCGTTTGTTTCGGCGGGTACCCACTCCAAGCATCATTCAAGGTTTATGTTTAAATGCAAAATACCACAAATAAAATATAACTTTCAAACTGTAATTAAATTTATTAAAGTATTTACATGTTCGTAAGGCTAATAACCGATTATTTAAGTGGGTACCCACATTTGCAACAGCAAGATTTAAAATAATAACCAGCAAGTTATGTTAATATTTTTAATACTCCAAAAATCTTTGGTTTAATAATTATAAATTTAACTTATTTGGTTTATTTTTTTAAGCTAAGCACAACTAAACACGATTTTAAATTATTTGCTTTAAAAAGTAACCGATTATTTTACTATTACTTTAACTCTTTATATGCAGCAATACGTTTTTAGATATCACAAATTAAAGACATAATTAATCTAAAAATAACGTATAAATAATTTAGCAGAATAATGTAAAAATAGGAAAAGTAACCGGTTGTTTAAATGACTTGCTCCATGCCATATATCGTTTTATTTTTTTAATAGCGAAAAATTTACTAAAAAGGTTAAATATGATATTAAAGTTAAGGATTTCTTAGAACTGTTCAAAAGAATCTGATGTCTAGGTGGCTATTTTATTAAGTAACCGTTTCGAGTTTGATTAGTGAAATTTAGGATATATTTATATTTTCTTCAGTAAATTTATTATTTCATATGTTTTTTTTTTCTGCTTACTTATCAAATAAAACCTAGTTGTATCTAACAATGTGATTATGCTTAAAGGTTACAAAAGTAATCGTTACATTTAGTGGGTACCAAAAAAATTTTCTCTATTTTTTTTTTTTTTTTTAAATAAATTTTCTTAATAATAAACTATTTTGAATGATTTTATACAAAGCTTTGTTTTAAAAAAAAAGTAACCGGTACCTTAAATGGGTACCCACTATACAATTGTTGAAAAACTATTATACAAACAAAAAATATTTACTTAAGAATTTTTAAATAAAAAAAAATATTTTCTTGCAGAAAATTCATATAATCATTGGTTACTTTAAAAGTAATCGATTTATAATTATTTACTAAATATTTGTCGATATTTTTAGTTGCTTAAAAATAAATTTATTGGTAATAAGTTACAAAAAAAAGAATGAAGTTAATTTTCCTCTTAAAATGGTTACTAACATCAAAAAGGTTTATGATTACTTTGGCTAAACTGAAATTAATTTTCAATAATTTTAAGAAATAAAAAACTAGATTTTCAAAAAACATTCTTCCCTTTTTGTAATGAAAATATATAAATTGTATAAAATTATGTTCAAAACTCTTTTTTTTTTTTTGTTACTCACCATTCATTTTAGCCGTTTTACGATACAGTTCTACAAACTTCTGGAAATCAGTTCGAGCTGCAATGCCCGTTTTGCGTCTCCACTCCAGCCAATAATATTCAATTTCCTTAACATCCTCGGTTGAATGTAAAATATTTTGTACTTTGGGTATTAATCTCAAGTCACATTGATTTTTCACTTTATACGAACACAATTTAGCATTTTTATAAATATCACTCATATTAGTGGTGACGGCGTAGAGTAGTTCCAAATCTTCCACAGGTAACACTTCATAGCCCACTTCAGGTATAAGATTAAGTTGTCTTTTAAGATCTGGATTTTCTAAAGGAATTCTTTTATATTTTGCCACTTTGGCAGAGATACTGTGTATAAAGCGCATAATTTGGTGGGTGGCAATTTCAGACTGTAACAGTGCTATAAGATCATTGGGACCATTTATCTCATTTTGCCAATTGGCTAGAACTTCCTTGTTATAGAGTATGGCCAGACGATGATTGACAGCTTCTAAGAAGTTAGACACCTCTTCCTCATTTTTTGTGATTTCAGTGCAATTAATTATACAAAAGAGAGATAGAATGAACCACAGTAATGGATGACGTAGGTTCATTTTTCGTTGTGAGCTAAAATTTTTAACAGAAAAAAATGAAATGGGAACAACGTATTGAACATTGTTTTACTAAGAAATCAATTTTTAATTAAACAAGTAAGAGGGCTACATATATTGGGCCATGCCAAATCTTTTACTTTCACCTTAAATAAAAATCGGCATAAGAAATTCTTTTCTATTACAAAGTTTTCATTTTTAAAAAACGTGTTTTTTCCGAGAATTATTTTCCCAGCATAATAAATAAAAGAGTTGCCGTACCGAAAAAAAGCTAAAAAAATTTCTTTCACTTTTAATTTTTTATCATAAAATACAACGAGTACAACCGAAAGTCGAAATAAAGATATGGAAGAATTAGAGGCAGACGTGGTAGTTTGTTGTTGCCTCGAAAAACATGGACAGTTCTTGCTGATTTTCAATAGCAAAATGTTCGAAACTATGTCTGATCGATTGGCGTATTTAAATTTTTTCTAGCTGATCTAGTGCCTCGGCAACATGGACGAAGTTTCGAAAGAGGTGCTGAAAGAGTGGTCGATGTCCCTTGACGCAGCAGGCAAAACACCACGCCTACCTCTAATTTTTCTTTATCATTTGGAACAATGACGTAACTCAAATCAAAAAAACAAACATATGGAGCGAAAGAAAATTAAGAAATAAGAAAAAAAATCAAGTGAAAAAATTGCCGCTCGCATATATATTCCGAGTTACGGGCCTCTGAAATTTTCCAAATTTTTAAAATATCAATATGGGTATCATCTTAAAGCTTTTGAAGAAATCTTTAAGAAAATACTAAAATTTAAAAAAAATGCTTAACCCATTGAGATCCATGGCATTTTTATCTAAATTTCTTTATTTTTTTTTTCTCTCACGTCTATATCTGTTTTTTTGATTGAAGTTATTTCACTAAACTAGAATTAGATAAATGGTAAACGGTATATAAGATTTGGCATAGCTAAATATAGCCTTCTTACTTGTTTTTATATTATTTTGATTAAACTTTCCGTTTTTGTGGGATTGAATATCAAAACAATAGATGAAAATGTAATTCGACAAAATACCAAAAATTTATCAAAACATCATGAATTTTACTAAAATAGTACAATTTTGCTTTTATATACAAATATTCTTAAAAAAAATAGTAGTTTGGGATTTTACAATATTTTTGACCACCAAATGAAAAATTAAAATTTCGATTAAAATTTTGTAAAATTAATATAATGAAAGTCTTAACTATTGTTTGCTTTAAACTGCAAGAGTGCATTGATGAACTTAAATCACTGAAAAATTGATATAATGAATTTAATCGTGGCCGAAGCTCGCTCAAAGACGAATTCCGTGAAGGTCGTCCAAAAACGGCTGTTGTGCCAGGGAACATTGATGCCGTGCGTGAACCCATAATGCAAGATCGACATGCGATATACCGAGAGAAAGAGACATCCTTGGACATTTCTTCCACCAGCATACATTCGATACTACATGAACACCTGGCCGTAAAAAAGGTTTGTTGTCGTTGGATCCCGCACAATTTGAAAGTCGCTCAAAAAAGGCTCGTGTCGATTGGTGCAAAGAAATGTTGCAAAAATACGATTGCGGTGCTTCAAAAGACGTTAATAAGATCGTCACAGGTGACGAATCATGGATCTATGCGTATGAGTCCGAAACAAAACAACAATCGACCGTGTGGGTCTTCAAAGAAGAGCAAAATCCAACGAAAGTTGTTCGTGGAAGAAGCACTTCGAAGCAAATGGTCGCCTGTTTCTTCGGCAAAACTGGTCATGTGGCGACTGTTCCGCTTGAGCAACGTAGGACGGTCACTTCTAAGTGGTACACTACAATTTGTTTGCCTGAAGTCATCAGAGAAAATCGAAAAACCAACAAGAGGACGAATCCTTGTTCATCATGACAATGCGAGCTCTCACACATCGGCTTAAACCAGAGCGTTTTTGACCGGCCAAAACGTCAAATTAATGGGTCATCCGCCGTACAGCCCTGACTTGGCACCTAATGACTTCTTCTTGTTTCCGCACATCAAGAAAAAAATGCTTGGTCATCGATTTTCGTCGCCAGAAGAAGCTGTTGAAGTGTTCAATAACCATGTTTTAGAGGTGTCTCAATCGGAGTGGAAAAAGTGCTTCGACAACTGGTTTGAGCGCATGCAAAAGTGTATAAATCATGCTGGAGAATACTTTGAAAAACAATAAAACCATTTTTGATTATAAATATTCGCATTTTTAATATTAGGCCAGAAATATATAGAGCAGCCCTCGTATTCAACGACAAACATAAGAGTGTTTCACAAGAAAAGCCTTCAGTTTATAGAGAAGCCTACGAATTCCCGAACGATTTTTATTAATAATTTGAACTCCTATAATTTTTGTAAATTTTCTACATTGTTTTTTTAATAACCTAGCAAATTAATAAATATAAATAAATATTTTTCTAGGAATTTTTTTCTTTTAAGCTCGTTGATTCCATAAATTTGACTCTAAGAGTTGTTTTCATTAACCAATATTTAGTACAGACTCCTTCAAAGACCAAAATTTCCTAAAGTCCAAAAATTTGTCTCAAAGAAAAACTTTGTTTAATGTTACAAATGGAATAACAAACTTGTTATATTCACATTTATATAGTAGAGTCTTAATATCTATTGCTGCTGCTTAGAATAAAAAAAAAACTTTGAGATTTTCCCACAAAAAATTTTGTTTGTCTCCAATAGCATGTAAAAGGAAATCCTTCATTTATTACGTTATAAACTATAGATTACATAAAAAACATGATCCCAAAGAGTATAAAAAAAGTTTTTTATAAAACAAAAACTAAATGACTAATTATAACAGAGATAAGACACTCTTGCACTTGTTATTTGCAACCAAACTGGAATTCATATTAATTAAAACATTAGATTTTTTTTTGCCAATATATTATCACATACATATTTAATTGGTTTTATTTTACAAGCTTTTAACCAACAGCTCGTTTTATAATATTATTTCTCTGTTTTATTTAGCTTTTATTAAAAAAAAACACTTCAAAACATATTACGAGGGAAGATCAATAATTTTCTGGCGCTCAAAATAATGAATTTTAAAAAGATGATACTCTATTTGAATTCATTTTAAATGGTATAGAAGACGACGCTATCACACAAGCAAAACTTAATTTTAGTTTTATCTTTTCAAAGTTCCGAAAATTTTTTTTTGTTTTTAACTAAAAGTCGAACTTTTTTTATTTTTTCACAACAAATGATATTTTTTAAAATTTTCAGAAAAGAAAATTAATTTCTTAATGTTTGTGTTCATTTTTAAAAGAAAACAGGGCAAATTAAACACTAACAGATTGCAGCTTTTTCTGGTTTGCTACATCCATCATCGGCATTCTTCGCATCTGTGTATTTAAAGTTGTAGACATTGTAAAGATTAACTATTTAACTCTATAATTTTTTAATAAAATCACGAGTAATATTCATAATCAATTAATTACGGCGAATTAATAACCTAGTGGTAGCAACGGCTTAACCTCAAACTCTATAGAAAAGAGATAAAATCATTTATCTACTATAAAGTCTCTGGACTAAATTCAGTATAATTTTTAAATTAAGACATTAGTACGTTTAATGTACTAAATGAGCTCTTTTAAATGCAATGAAAAACGCATGTCTATTTGTCAGGCTGCTTGATAACGCCATAACACTTGCAATAGCGGTTTTTTCTTTACAGGCGTGTTAAACCGTTAAACATCTTTCAAAATGAAAAGATCTGGCAGCTTGTTTCTTTGGTTTCTTATGTTTGTTTTAATACACGTGTTGGAATAAGACAACTTTACAAAGACTATTTTTGTTTCGGCTGTTCAAAGTTATTAAATTGAATTTTGTAAGAGTAATGGTTATCTTCAGAGATCATTAATGAGATTTAATTTTAGTTCCGTAGAATTTTTTATTAAATTGAAGCTTTGTTCTCATAACTAAATTTTTAACAATATATGGACATATGAATTTTGTAATCTTGTCCCATGAGCCACTTAATTAGGGCTGCTTTTAGTTTTATTTACTTCAGATTCACCTCTATCTGACTTCTACAAGTTAAGGGCCTATCAGAGTTAAGATATGTATTTCCGACATGAGTATCTTTTGATCCCCTCGTTATGTATTTCCGACATGAGTATCTTTTGATCCCCTCGTTTGGAATCTGGCGGTCGATACGCTGCTAGAGCGACTGGACAAAACGGGTAATAGGCTGACAGCTTATGCTGATGACATTGCTATCGCGGTCTCGGGTGGAGAAAAATTCCTGCTGTATCCTCAGACAACTGTGGACAACACTGGACCCCAGGCGAACCAGGCAACTGCTCGGACTGGACAGGAAATCCATGCTGAAAGACTGCGTTTGCCCTATAACGATTTTTGTCGCAGCCATGGCTTGGAGGATGAGGAAGAGACCGTTCTGCACCTCCTCTGCCATTGCCCATCCCTATCTTGAAGAATATTTAGAATCCTGGGCTCTCCTTTCTAGAAGTCTCCTACGGAGTTATCATCTCACTCTATAGAGGACATAGCGAAGCTCATTAGGGAATCTTCATGGTTCTCAATTGAGTAGGGGGAGTTGTGCCGCCTTCCTTGTGGTATCACAACGGGCCATACAGTTATGCTCAAGTGAGCTTCTTCGTAAGAGGCTGCCACTGCTAACTAACTAACTATCTTTTTGATTGTTTTTTTTTTTTTCATGCAGCATAATATTAGTCTAAAACAAGTATGAGTGATTTATCTGTTATGCCAAATCTTATATACCCTTCACCACGTATGTAAATCTAGTTTAGTGAAGTAACTCTAATCATAATAACAATAATTTAGGTGACAGAGAAGAAGAAAATTAAAAAAATTTAGTATTTTTTGAAAGCTCTCTTCAAAAACTTTTTAATGATACCCATATTGATATCTTAAAAAAATTATGACGCGCATTCGTGCTTTTCTATAAAAAGTTCAGAGGCCAATAGCTTGTAAAATATGGGCGAGCGCAATTTTTTTTTACTTAATGCGTTTTTCTTATTTATTTAACTCTCTATTGCTATTACGACTGGAAAGTATCTCGGTCCAGCAATTTTAAAGATCATAACATTTCGGAAAATAGTTAAAATATTTTCCCACATTTGCATAATTTCAGCTTGACCCTCGTATAAAAATTTTATGCATAAAAACACAAACAGCATATCATCTCTAACGAAAATTTCATTTTAAATTAAAGTTAATGTATGCAGTTTCTTTTATATAAAATTAAACACTTTACTAAATTCTTTTTTTTTAACAGTTTTAAACACCCACATTTTTAAAATCCAAATTTATGAATTCTATTTTTATAGAAACTAAAATAAATAAGCACGCATTAATTCAATTTTAGGTATCAATCTAATATTGTAATAATATTTTTGATGAGAAAATTTACACTATTGTTAACAATCACAATTATAATTATTTTTAGTATTTTTTTTTTAATTTCTTCTAGGTACATAGTTTTCTGGGTTAATGAAATTTAAAAAATTCTCTAGACAACAAATTGTAATTCTTTTAAACCGTCTTTAAGTAAAATATTTTAATTACCTCACTTTAGCGTTTCTAAACCAAAACTAAAATGTTAGCCAGTTTGTTTGTTAGTTAAAGATGTTTTTAAGTGTAGAAAACATTTTTGATGGCGATTGGATGCACTCAACCATCAGCTACTTGTCTTTGTATTCACCTCAATTAATAATTCATGGCTTTATATTGAGATGTTCTCTTTTTTAAAAGCCGGCTTTTGCTTAAAGAATACACGTCTGCAATATTTTAAAAAAGAGTAATTTAAGAGCAATCTATTACTCTTACTAAACTCTCTCATCTTGTTATTTTAACAGTAAATTTTAAGCAAAATTAAATAAGAGAAACTTTCAACTCAAAGAGAAAAAAAATTTATTATAATAAAGCTGAAGCATTAAAGCTGGATTCACCCAATTTTGTTCGAAATAATTTGAGTTTTTTGAGAGTTTGTTCTGAAACGATTCACCCACTTCGAACAATTTCTCTGGAAAAACAAAGATACCATATGAAACATATGTGTAAGCGAGATGTGTTACTTTACAAGCAGGCAGCACTGTGACAGAAGATTGAAATCACAGAATGCCGTTTTTTGCGTTTTTTGTGTCACAGACATAGTTTTGGTTTTGTTATAAATAAATTCTAAATTAAAAAAAAAACGTTTATAATTAAGAACCAAACAAATTTTAAAAATAATAAACGTCAATGCAAACAAAGAGAGAAATAGGATATAAAATAAAAATTTTTTTTTTGCTTTAAAGATTTTTATCACAATAATTAGGCTGTGTTGCTTTTTCACTTTTTTCAGTTGACACCAGTTTCGTTTTTTCACTTTTTAAGAAATTGTTTACTACAAATTTGTTAAAATTTTTAAAGAAAAAATTATTCAGAAAACTGACATCCTTTCAGGTTGCTTGGCAGTTTTACTTTTTAAATTTGCAAGCAGTTTTACCTTTTAAATTTATATGCACATATACATATATTTAATATGTACATATAATATGATGTGGCAGCTCAGTTAAATTTTTTTTTGAAAAAATAAAGTAGTTGGCAGCACAGTTTCATTGTTTCGGAACAAAAATTAAAATTAAACCAATTCAAGCTGAAATTGGTCCGCAGTGAGTTTAACTCTTTTTTTTTTCTCTCCCTCTCTCTCTCTCAAAAAGAAACACGTCAAACTACATAAAAAAAAACAAAATTTTTGTTCCGAAACAATGGGTTAATCCAGCCTAATAAATTAATATCAAGACCAGTTTTCCATTTATAGTTTTGCTGTAGTTTTGGTCTTCAGCTGATGAAGTTAATTCGCCTTTGAAAATATATCACCGCTAAACATAGATGAACCCTGTATAATCTGTTCTCACAGCCAAACCTAAATCAGCAAATAAAGTCTTCCATCTCTCAAAAAATTTCAGACCTTGGCGTTCAGTGCAATATATTTTTCAAATGAGCTGCAAGAGGGTGTACCAGTAGTATTTAAAGTTTTCCGGATCACGCCTTTTAGAAATGATTTTTTCTTAGTCTCATATTCGTACCTTTGCAAAATTAGTTTCCAGTACGTAAAGAGATGGCAAAATTTCAATAAATTTATTTATATTTGGAGAAATAAACCTGACGAGACAAAACTTTCTGATATGACGTTTTAATGATGATAAGTTTGCCAATTAAACTTATTCCAATTTTGTGCGATTTTTTTTATAAATTATGCCAATTCAGTGGCAGCCTCATTTTTTTACGTTTATTGTGTTTCGTAATATTCGAGGCAAAAGCCTTAAAGTTTTTAACTTGTAAGTTTTTTGAATTTAGTAATTTCAGGTTTAAGATTATTTAAATATTCGGCAGCTACAATTTCTTCATTTGAGACGCAATAGCAGAGCTGTAGATAAATGAAAAACAACAATAAATAAAAGAATACAAGAGAGAAATAATTATAAAAGTTATGACAACAAACAATTTCAAAGCGCTTAGCACAAAGACTTTGAAATGCGTATATTAACGTTTAGATATGATCACACCCAAGACTGAAATTTTACCAGCAAATGTCTTACTATTTAATTATTTAATTTGGAACTATTCAAATGCGATATGAGCAATAAAGAAGTAAAATTAAAAGTTTATATAGCGAATATAAAATGTCAGTTCTAATGATATGAGATAACATTTAAAAGTTTGGGTTTTTATAGACGTTACGGTTGTTAAAGTTTGCTAGAAATACTCACAAGTTGTTTTTTTGACGACAAAGCAGAGAAGTCATAAACACCAATTAAAAAAAATATGTTGGAGGACAGATTTCCTAATTGTTTTTGATCTGCCTTAGTTCTGCAGATATTTTGATTTGACTAAGACTCCCACTAAAGGCCGGGGCACATAGAATCCGTCATACGTTGTACTTTGACAAATTCACTAAAGTCAAAGTAACAACGGTTGAGGTTTACACAATGAATACTTTGCTGACGGATGTTAAATCAAAGTTTGCTCTCTATTTATTCACTTGTTAATTTAATTAAATTTGTATTTAATTGTTTGCCACCAAAATTGTTTTATTAAAATCACAAAACACAATTAAAACACAGCAAGTGTTAAAAGAAACAGAGAAGAAGAAGCAGTTGATAGTTGTCATTTTATTCAACATACGTCAAAAGTTAAAAGTTGACCAACTTTCGTACTTTGCGTTGACGGATACGTATTGATTGTAACAACGCTCATAAGAAAACATGTATTTTAACTGACTTGTTAGTTGAATTTGTCAAAGTTTAACGTATAACGGATTCTATGTGCCCCAGCCTTAAGTCATCATCATTTAAGGAGGGTCAAAAAACTAAAAGTTGTCACACCGATACCCCATCTATGTATTATGCTCTCAGCTGCTTATGTTCATATTTCTCTTTTTTATTTTACGTCGCATGATATTTGTGACGTTGACAGATCCTATCATCTGGACTTTTGACCCACTTTATGTACTCCCCTTTTCGTATTGAATTATTAACTTAAGATTTCCGAAAGCTTTAACAAAAAAGCTTTTTGTACTCTTTATTTACAGTAGCTTTGAAGGACCATTTTTTTTAATAGAACAATTCACAAATGGCACAATTTTCCTTTTCCTAAGAGGGCTGCAGGCCTATGCAGAAAAACTTTCAGTTACGCTAAAAAATTACTTGATATTTTTGCTGTAGGAGTTGACCTCTATGCACATTTTTAACCGAATTAATGAATGTATATTTTTCAGAGAGACATCTAGCTAAAAGGGCCGTTGTAAAACTTTAACTTATGAACCAGTAAATCATGGGTGCAACACAAAAAATTTTCAACAGGTGGTTCTCTAATAAATTAACTTCTTAAAGTTAAAATAAAAAAAACTAGAATTGTGAAAACAACTCAAACAAGTTTTGAAATATCGAGCGCTTGAGTAAAACGACATTTCTTGTGAAAACTGAGGTGGAATAGTTGTAGCCGTGAACGTACAACACTTTTCGTAAAAATACGTTTTTTGGATTATGATATACGTTAACAGGTAATAATTCACATTATTGAAGATTATAACATACGTTATCGTATGACTGAACGTACGTTTTTTAAGAGTTTATATCCGTTAAAAAAACTTAAGTCGAATAACTTGAAAAGTGGTAGAATTTACTAAAAAAATTAGTATTACGAGGGCTGCTCTATATATTTATACACTTTTGCATGCGCTCAAACCAGTTGACGAAGCACTTTTTCCATTCCGATTGAGACACCACTAAAACATGGCTTTTGAACACTTCAACAGCTTCTTCTGGCGACGAAAATCGTTGACCACGCATTTTTTTCTTGATGTGCGGAAACAAGAAGAAGTCATTAGGTGCCAAGTCAGGGCTGTACGGCGGATGACCCAGTTTTGGGCGGTCAAAAACGCTCTGGTTTGAGCCGATGTGTGAGAGCTCGCATTGTCATGATGAACAATGATTCGTCCTCTTGCCACTTAGAAGTGACCGTCCTACGTTGCTCAAGCGGAACAGTCGCCACATGACCAGTTTTGCCGAAGAAACAGGCGACCATTTGCTTCGAAGTGCTTCTTCCACGAACAACTTTCGTTGGATTTTGCTCGTCTTTGAAGACCCTCACGGTCGATTGTTGTTTCGTTTCGGGCTCATACGCATAGATCCATGATTCATCACCTGTGATGATCTTATAAACGTCTTTTGAAGTACCGCAATCGTATTTTTGCAACATTTCTTTGCACCAATCGACACGGGCCTTTTGTTGAGCGACTTTCAAATTGTGCGGGATCCAACGAGAACAAACCTTTTTTACGGCCAGGTGTTCATGCCGTATCGAATGTATGCTGGTGGAAGAAATGTTCAAGGATGTCTCTATCTTTCGGTATGTCGCATGTCAATCTTGCATTATGAGTTCAGGCACGGCATCAATGTTCTCTGGCACAACAGCCGTTTTTGGACGACCTTCACGGAATTCGTCTTTGAGCGAGCTTCGGCCACGATTAAATTTATTATACCAATTTTTCACAGTGCTATAAGATGGTACTTTATCGCTATACAAAGATTTAAGTTCATCAATGCACTCTTGTCGTGATAATCCACGTCGAAAGTTGTGAAAAATGATGGCACGAAAATGTTCACGAGTTAATTCTTTTTTTTCTATAATTATTTTTTCAAGTCACTGTAAACAACACAAATAATGGTCGTACGTCAAAACGTTTTGAGTACGATTATGCTTAAAAATGACAAACTTTCCAATGGAAATGTCAGATTGCACTTGGCAGCACTCAATGTTGCCAGGCCAGAAATATATATAGCAGCCCTCGTATGAACGCATTAATGCCAACAGTTAATAATATAAAGAAAGTTAAGAATGTTAAGAAAGAAGCTAATAAGCAATTTACTTTTTTTTGTAAGAAAAAAAACTTTTTTTTTTTAATTTTAAAAAAGCCGACTATAGGAGACCTTGATAAAGAATAGCTGTTGATGCCCCTTGAAGAAATGTTAATTGAAGCAGCCGTCCTTGCATCAAACGTTACAGGCAAAATATCACTTTTGACCTTTGAAAACAATGAAATTTTAAACATTAACCAGCCTGAATACTCTAGTTCTAGCTCTAGAATTTTTCAATTTGAAAACTATTGTGAATCAATCAAAAGATTACGAACCGTTTACAATCGTATGTCATAATGCACTTAGTTCATACGATTAACGTATCACGTAATTTTCTTTTGCACGAAAATTGATTACGATCACGGACGTAGCGATTCCACCCCTGGATTTTTTATTGATTTTGAAAATTTGGTATTTTTATAAAAGCTCAATTTATTTCCGAGTATTTTTATTTAAATTTGTAGTTGTGAGTTCAATATTTATTTTTTTTTAATTTCGCTTTTCTTTTTATTGTTTTCTTTTTTTTTTACTTTTCAATATTCAGGCATGTCACAAATTCTGATCGGAATGGTTTTAATTCCGTAATAACAATTCCGATCGATTTTGTTTTACATTCTTCAGATTTCGCTAGATTTTGTTTATTAATGAAAAGTATTGAATCTCCGCTATTTAATTTAAATGTGGCAATATTTTGCACACTAAAGTAAACAGCAAGGCTAATCTAAGTAGGACACATCATAAAAGTAAATTTAAGAAACATAAATAACAAAATTTCAAAGAAACTAAATTTAACTTTGAAATTTAAAAGTGGTTTCATTCCGAATAGAATTTTGTTTTTAGTTTTCTGAAGAAGCAATTTACGGAATTGAAACCAATTTCGATCGGAGTTGAGTTCTGTGACATGCCTGATTATTATTTTTTCGATATTTTTGTGGAACACCAAATTTTTGGTAAAATTCAAGATTTTATTGTTATTCTTCCGGTTTTTCTTTTTTTTGCCGATTTTTGTGAATGTTTGACTTTCTTTTTGTACGATAAATAATTCCTTTAGTAATAAGGAGTTACGGACATCATTTAATCACCCTCTTTAATGCACAAAAATAGCTCTATTTTTATTAAAGCTATTCAGTTTAGGCAAGTTTAGTTAAGCTAAAGACTGCCATTAAAATCCGTGTCAAATGGAATGACAATCTACTTTACGAAAATTTTTAAAATTCAAAGGAAGTAAAGTTTTGAAAAATATGAGTATTTCGCCAAAATAAATTATTGTTCTGCCCTACACGTGAAAATAATAAAATTTAAATTAAAAAATCGCTGTTTAATATTAATTTACGAACAACAAATAAATCACTATAAGGCCCTAAAAACTTATCAATCTCTGGAAGATCATATAACTAAAATTTTTAAGGTGTTGTTTGTCAATAACATAACAAATTGCGTTTAGAGTTGTATATTTGCATGAAGTCTGCCTAATGGAAAAATTGTTAACTCATATTTAAATAAGTTTTTAGATAAGTTTCATTTATGTATGTAAAATTTAATTTGATTAAATATTTCAGACAAACATATTGTCATGTTTATTTAAGTAATAAACAAATTTGTATTCAGTTCTTCTATTGTAAAATAATACCATTTAACGTTTTAGAGATTTAATTGTATAATTTAATAACAACATTTATATAGACGATTTTTATCCACTTAATTACGGCTAAAAACTACTGTATAAAAATTTACATCGAATTAGACTTGTGCCATATAGTTCAATTTAGTAAGCGCTCTTTTAAGTTCAAAGTTAGAAAATGAACTAGTTCAAATTTTAGTACAAAGACTCTCTTAAGTTTAAAATTTCTCTTAGTGCAAATGTTCGTACTTGTCAACTTTAGTTCTAATGTTCTTTTAAAAATATGATGGCAACAACACAGTATCATTGCCAAACTGAATGTTTAATAAAATGCGTGGCAACGCTAATTTTAGTTTAATCGGTGGAATCGTTTAAATGAACTAAAATCAGAAAAGTTAAGCCGATTGCATACATTTTTATTGACTTTTTACGGTTTTAAGATGGTTACAAACTATTTTTTTGTGTCTAAATGAATTAAGATTTTGTACTGTATTTTTTTCTGTGAAGGGCTATATTTACAGCTTCTTATATAAATTTTTAGAAAAAATTTTATTTTTAATTTTAATGATACAAATTTTTTTTCAAAATTAAAAAAAATATTTTTTGTTCACATTTTTGTAAAAGAAAAATATGAAAAGGTTGTGGAGAGTGCCTTTACTCCAAGAGATAATTTAAATTATTATATAATTTCAAAAAGAGAACAATGAGCATTTTTATGCCTTTTTTGCAAGTTTTTTCGAATTTCACCGTTCACGTTTTTGCCATTCATAAGGTGTTTTGGTTTTTATAATTGTATATAAATGCTTGCTTAATAATACTGCAAGTAAACTGATTACATGTTTCTTTGATTTAGGAGTGAATTAGGGCAAATAGTGGATTTACTGAAAACTGGTTTTGGAAACGCCAAAGATGGCAACACGAAAGCAAATGATTTTTTTCTAAGCCTGAATTAGTTAAAAAGTAACTGGAATAGATTATCTATTAGAGTAATACCAAGTGGCAACAGAAACTATTTTAAAATTATTGCTTAGACACTGCAAACCTTTAAGTTATTCTATATGAAAGCATCCTATTAAAATTACCATGTACAAGATTTTAAAACGTGGCGCAACTGTTATGAACGAGACATTGTTGCCAATTTGGCTGTAATACGAAAAAAGCGAGCGATATGAAAGAAAAAAGCCAGCGATATGAAAGAGGTCTTTGAAAAACCAGAAGAAGAAGAACAATACATGCTACTCATCATAATCTCAGTGCAAAACACAAATTTGTGTGTCGTGCGTATTTCGTTTCTTTAAAAACGTTCATTATTTTTAAATTAATATTTTGTGTCACTGCTCACAAATGGAATTTTAAAATCTACTTGGTCCAAATTTAGATTTTTTAACTTTCGCTGACCTTAAAAGTTACATTTGCTTAACAAAAGTATGGGAGGCGGAATAAGTTCTGCTGAAAGGAACTTTTCTGCTTGGTCCGAATATTTAAGCCCCTCACCAAAAAAAGTGGAAAAAGGGTATAACTAATTTTGTCATTCCGTTTGTAATTTCTACAATATCCATTTCCGATTCCATAAAGTATATTTATTCTGACTTCTTATATATAGAGAAGTCGATAGAGGGATGTCCGTCTGTCCGTCCTTGTTAGTGTTAAAATTAAGCTTGCCTAGGCACAAGATCAGCTACAAAAAAATTAAATAGGCCAATCGGTAAAACACAGTGCTATTGGAAATCGGCATAAACGATCCATGTCCTTCGAGGTGCTAAGAAACACCTGGAGTACTAAATGCGGGACAACTGCCCAGATAACATGGTCCGTCAATATCAAATAGTAATAGGGAAATATGAGTATTAGAAGCCAGAAGCCAGATGACAGATGGAGGTATCACTGTACTCGTAACAACTACTACTCGTTAGCTCCACGTAAATAATGCTAAGTCATTGGGAATTTAAAACTGAATCAACAATTACTGCAGATTTAAGACAGATAAAAAACGATAAGTTATTCTGTCCTCCTACAAATAATAATTGTTATTGGTAATTATGCCTTTTCTTTCATAAGCGGAGGATACAAAAATAATTATGTTATTTTTTGTAGAAATTTGGCAAGAAATTCTTATCAGAATATTGCTTCGTCGTCAGCCGTTACTTGCATACATACACGAACACTCAAACTATATCTGCTCTCATTAGAGTCGGCGTCTTATGTTTGCTATATAAACTTCATATTTTACTTCTTTATTACTCATATCTTAATTAAATAGTGCAAAAATATTATTCATTTGAGATAAGAGTAGCAGCAGTGGTTATAAAAGAGTAAAAATGAAAATGTGTATTAAAACGGGCATTTGAGTTCCTATAAATAGTCCGACACTTGAGTATAAGATTTCAGTATTGAGAGCGATCGTATCCCAGGGTTAATATACAAATTTCATTGTCTTTTGAGAAGCACTATGAAATTATTTCTGGTCTCACTTTTGGCATACTTGGCGGTAAATAAAAACTTTTATTTTAAAATTATCTCCGTGTTTCTTAATTGTTTTCATTTTTTCATTTACCTACAGATCTGCTATTGCGTTTCAAACGAAGAAATTTCAGCTGCCGAATATCTAAATAATCTTAATCCTGAATTTACCAAATATAGAAACTTAGAAGCTGAAGCCTATTGGGCTTTTGCCTCGAATATTACCGATTATAATGAACGCAAAAAAAATGAAGCAGACACTGAATTAGCAAAATTTTTGAAAAAAGTCGCACAGAACGTTAAAAAGTTTAACTGGAAAACTTATGAATCAGAAGATTTAAAACGTCAATTTGGCATGTTGTCTAAAACAGCTACTTTACCGAAAAAAGAATATCTGGATCTAATGCAATCTCTCTCGTCAATGGAATCCAATTTTGCGAAAGTACGTGTTTGCGAATATGAGAATAAGAAAAAGTGTGATTTATCTTTGGAACCTGAAATCGAAGAAATCATTTCTAAAAGCCGTGATCCAGAAAAACTAAAATACTACTGGCGCGAATTCTATAATAAGGCTGGTACACCCTCTCGCAGCTCTTTTGAAAAATATATTCAACTGAACGCCAAGGTTGCAAAATCGAGTGGTGAGTAAAAATAGAATAAAAACAATTTAGAAAAAACTCGTGAAGATTAAGAAAGTTTGGAGGAAGTAACTTTTGGTTGTAATCTTTAATAATCATATTCTTAATTAAAAAATTTTACTAAATCAATTTTCAAAGAGGCTCTTAAAACCATAGTTTTTTCTAACAATATTTAAGCAAAACAAGTAAAGAGAAGTTTAAAATTAATTCCCTTATTATACTCTGAATATTCTCTTAACTTGTACGCCTGCATTTTATAGGTTTAAAATCCGCTGCTGATATGTGGTTAAATACATACGAAGATCCCACAATCGAAACACAAGTGAAAGAGGTTTTAGAAGCTATTAAACCTTTTTACCTTCAAATTCATGGTTATGTACGTCATCGTTTAAGTCAACATTATGGCAGTGATGTGGTTTCAAAGACTGGTCCTATTCCTATGCATTTGTTGGGCAACATGTGGGCTGATACATGGTCTAATATTGCCGATATTGCTTTACCGTTTCCAAATAAGCCGCTAATTGATGTCAGCAATGAATTGGTGAAGCAAAATTATACTCCCATAAAAATGTTTCAAATGGCTGATGACTTCTTTATTTCCATGGGCTTAAAAAAAGCACCACAGTAAGTTTTCTTTGAGAAAATATTTATAATGAAAGTTGAATACATCGTTTTCGTAATTTCTGCAGACTTTTTTGGGATAAGAGCATCTTGGAGAAGCCTACGGATGGTCGTGATTTGATTTGTCATGCCACTGCCTGGGATTTCTTTATCAACAACGATGTTCGTATAAAACAATGTACCCGTATTAACCAAGAACATCTCTTCGCTCTTCATCATGAAATGGGCCATATTCAGTATTACTTACAGTACCAACATCAACCTATGTTATATCGTTCTGGTGCTAATCCAGGTTTCGATGAAGCCATAGGAGATGTTTTAGCTCTGTCGGTATCTACGCCCAAACATTTACAACGTGTTAAATTATTGAAGAACTATGTACATGATGAAGAAGCTCGCATTAATCAATTATTTTTGACTGTAAGATTCAATGAATTTAATCCTAATTATGTTTCCTAATTCCTTTTATTTATTACAGGCTCTAGAGAAAATCGTCGTTTTACCTGTTGCTTTTACCATGGACAAATATCGTTGGTCCTTGTTTCGTGGACAAATTAATGCGTCGCAGTGGAATTGTGCTTTTTGGAAATTACGCGAAGAATACTCTGGCATTGAGCCTCCAGTAGTGCGTTCAGAAAATGATTTTGATGCTCCTGCTAAATACCACGTCTCTACTGGTATTGACTATCTAAGATATTTCGTCGCTTTTATTCTCGAATTCCAATTTTATGAATCTGCTTGTATTAAGGCCGGTCAATATGATCCCAATAATCCAGAATTGCCTTTGGATAATTGTGATATCTATGGTAGCTTGGCTGCTGGTGAAGCCTTTGCGTAGGTTTCAAATTAAAATTGAAAATAATAGTGATGGAATTATTTAAAACTCTATTGTTCTTTAGAAAAATGATGTCTATGGGTTCTTCGAAGCCCTGGCCAGATGTTTTGGAAGCCTTTAATGGTGAACGCAATATGAGTGCCAAGGCTATTGTTCATTATTTCGAGCCACTTCGGATTTGGTTGGAGGCTGAGAATAAAAGGAACAACGTCACTATTGGGTGGACAAAATCAGATAGTGAGTTTAATTAATTTTTGTTTTCTTTTTTTTAATAAGAGCTAAAAACAATTTATTTTTTATTTACAGAATGCATAACTGCATAAATTCCTTAATTTTGCCATGTGGTCTTTTTAAACTATTGAAAGTTTTCAAGGTTTTTAAGTATTAAAAATATTTTATTAATAAAAATCAGCGATTAACAAAATTTAATTGTGTATAAATAATTAATAAATAACTAAATTTTATTAAAACCAACTTTTAAAATAAATTGTTTTATTTAATTTAAGAAAGAGAAATATTAATTAATACGGTAATTTTATCAATGTGACGTTTTGCTTGATAAGAACAATGCCACTCAGAGAATTAAGAGTCATCAAATTTTATACGACACCCGTATAGCGTTACCAACTTTAATAGCAATAAAGCAAAATACAGAAAATAAAAGTTTTATATTACGAAGGCGGAAACGAAAGCTTTTGGCAAATAGTGCCATTTGTTGGTCAGCAAAAAAATATTCGATGTAATCAATGATATTCAATTCTATCGTGAATATTTTTCGTTTTCCTTAAGTTCCAATTGTGAAAACATTGTGAGTTATTTCACCCAATTGTTTCTGTGTCTTTTTTTCTTTTAGTTTTATTTTTACGAATTGTGTACATTAGGCCAGTATTCATTTCGTCTTACTGTAAATATACATATTGTTAGACAAACGTACGGATTTTTTGATTGCAAATATCACTGTAATACATTATACATTCTTACTTTGTGGCTATAATTAAATCTTATGGTCTTCTTCCTTGTTTACTAACCATTCGTTATTCTAAAACGCAACAAACCACGCTAAACTTGTGTATTACTCTGACAAGGCACGAAGCCACAGACCGTTTACACGCACTACGCCACGCTTCAACTTGCCCTTCTATCCGATAGCCTTAACACACGTCTGCCATACTAAGCTCTTTAGCTTTTACTTTTCTGTATTAACTAAAGCTCCATCTCCTGTTTTATAATTGTAGTTATCTGATACTCAAATACTAAACAGACGTTTTCAGTAAATCATATGCCATGGCTTTACACAATAATTGTGTTTACGTTTGGTTTATACTGCCAGGATTTTAAATTCTTATTGCATTTTTTAATAGTGCAACTCTAATTTTTACTGTACTCGAGAACTCATAAAATTCTGTTTTACAGCACGAACCTCTACCAACGCACCCATTGAGGTTTCTCAATTTGTGTTTGCTAATTGTCGTGTTATTCTATACACGCACCACTTGTAGAAGTTACTTATTCACCTCTGCTTTTTACCAGGCACACACAAACAAAACAATACTGTTGTTTTTAGATATGCAGGGGTTGCCAGATCTTATTTTCTTAACAATATCTTATCTTCCTTTTTGTGTTACACTTGCATTTATAATAAAAAATTAAATATAAATATAAAGAGTCACCTCTTTAAGGAATAATAAATCGAATTTATTTTTCCATATCCCATGGAATTTTAGGAAAATAAAATATTATCACGGTGGAGTCGAATAAATATTGATTATATCGAATATTTGTTTGTTGACAATAAATAAAACAATTTGCCAAAAGCCTTGGTTTCCGCCATCGTAATAAAAATCTTCTTGTTTTATTGATCTTTAAGTTGTAAACTATAAATTCTCTAACTGGCGTTGTTCTTATCAAGCACAATATCGTGCTAATGAAATCATTAAACATTGATTAGTTTCTCCCTTTTTTAAAAAGATTAAAACATTATATTTTAAAAGTTATTTTTAATAAAATTTAAAATTAATTATTTATACACAATTAAACTTTGTAAATGGCTGCTTTTTATTAATAAAATATTTTTGCTACTTAAAAGATACTAAAAAGCCTTGAACATTTTCAACAGTTTAAAAAGACTAAGAAAAATTGAGGTATTTAAGCCGATATGCATTCTGTAAATTAAAAATAAAAAAACAAATTTTGTTTAGCGCTTATTTAAAAAAGAAGAAAATAATTTAACTCACTATCTGATTTAGTCCAACCAATAGTGACGTTGTTAAGGAAGTAACAAAATGATAACAGTGAAAGGCGGTTTTAAATTGTGGCTATTGGATTTAAAGGAAATTACTAGCTCAGATATAAAGCGAGGTGGATTGGTCTGTGGATGGTTTAGGTTACTTAAAAGGCATTGAGTAGTTCCTGTCTCGCCGGAGTAACACAGTAGTGTAGCGTGGATGGCTGCGTTTGTAATAACGCATGTTTAGTAAATACGAGACCATAGGAATCACAGACCAGATAGAGCCATAAAGAGTAGAGAAAAATAGCAAACAGTGATATTTGCAATCAAAAAAATCCGTACGTTTGTTCTAAAAGGGAAAAGCGTAACAAGATAATAGCCCATTTAAAAATATTCGTATTTTTCAAATTGGTTTAGTTTTTCAAAGTTATTGTTCTATTTATTCGATTAATGAACGATTGGTTTACTGAATTCTTTCATTACAAAATAATTTCACACAAGCTTTTGAGATTATTTAAATTACACAATTTATTTAGGCGATTATTCACTTCTTCGTGTTTTTTACTCGAAGAACGATAGTAACTTTACAGACAAAAACTACTGCATTATATATTCACATCGAATTTAAACTCGACAACTTTCAAAATCTAAATAACTTTCCAGGGTATCTTTATTATGTTAGAAGTCTCTATAAAGTCCATCTACCTTTAAAGTTTTCCAGAATCGCGTTTATTTTGTGTGTGTTGTAGTCATAATTATTGCACTCTTAGTGTAGGAATACAACACACGACGGTAACGATGTTTTTATAAAAATTTGACAAATGTCATCGTTCAACAGCAATGCCGCTGAAATAAAATTTATTTTCTTGTCTGTTTTCATTATTCTCTTATATTTAGTCTCTCACTCTCCTAACAATGTTGCCACATATTTCCAGAAATATTTGTACTTTATAGGCATTTAAATTTATAATAAGAGCAAAGGCACATTCTTTATATAAAAGTATAAGAACAAAAATTTGAAATTTAAAAATAATTAGAGAAATTAAAAAAATATATGAAAATAAAATTAAATTTTTGTGATTTAAAAAAATGACTGAAAAGGTAAAAAATAAAAACCCATGTAAAATCTAAAATCAGTTATCATTTATTCTTCGTTGTTCTCTTCAATCTGTATGGTGGTTTTCAAAAATCCCATTGAGTCCTTGAGAGATTAACCAGTCTTACCCACCATTTTCTATTACAATAGATTCTAATAAATATAAAATAAATTATAAAATAATAATAATAAAATTCATCTGATTCATTTAAATGTAATAAAATATTTAAACAAAAAGTTTTTGAAAACAAACACAATACTGAAATGAAAATAAATATGAAAAATGCCTTCAGGAATTTGTCGTTATTTCGTTCACTAACTTTAAGTAACGACAAATCGTTCCGTTACCGTCGTCTGTTGTGTTTCTACACTTAGTCAGCGCTGTTGTTTGTTTAGTTGAGTATCGTTTATTGTTTTTTTTTTTTAGTTGTTTTTATATTGTCATCATGAAGTTCCATAGAAACGTTTCACTTTCTCAGAAACAATTCTTTATATCTTTTTTATGACTTAAGCTAAGCATCTTCACAATAATTCATACGTCTGATGATTATTCTTTTTTAATTACAATATCCAAGTATTTGAAATAGTAATAGTTTTTTAAAAAATATCAGAAATTTCGTTGCTAAAAATTTTTCTGACTGAAGCTCTTTAACGAAAATTAAAATTGTATCGTGAGTAAAAAATCCTTAAGGCTAAATTTGTTTCGGAGGTGCCTTAGTCCTCTCTAAAATGATCTTTCCGACAAATAATAATGAACTTAATTGCTAAACATTTTGGAAACTTTAATTTACTGATTCGACACTGAATGGAGAAAAATACTTGTGTTTAGAGTTGCAGCATATTTTGCTCTCATTTTGTTTATAGTTTTTAAATCGTTACTAAGAAACAACTGGAGCACATAAAATGGATCTAAAGCGCAGATGAGAGAATCAATTAACTTCAACTATTATGTGAAGTAGAGAAATATGAAAATAGAGAAATATAAAAAATGAGCAGGCTGGAGCATAAGAGACGGGGATATCTGTATGATGATTTAGTAAAAGTCTTGGTCTAAATCAAAAACTACTGCAAAATTAAGACAGATCAAAAAAGATTAGGAAATCTGTATTGTTAATGGTATTTATACCTTTTCTGTCGTTGGTGGAGGGTACAAAAATATGTGTTTTTTTTTTAATTAAGATAAGAAATATTTTAGCAAAAGATAGCTTTGTCGTCAATTGACAACTTTTGGATGCTTAAATCTTTTAACAGCATTAACAACCGTTACGTGTATAAATACACGAACACTAAAACGGCATCTGTTATCATTATAATCAGTATTTTATGTTGGCTATAAAAAGTTTTAAATAATTTAATTTTACTTCTTTATTATTCATATCTTAATTGAATAGTGGTTTAAGAGAATTATTCATTTGAGATAAGAATAGCAGCATTTCTTATAAAAGTGTTAAACTGATAATACGGTTATTTGGGTTCCTATAAATAGTCGGACACTTGAGTGTAAAATTTCAATTTTGAGTGTGATCGTATCCCAGGGTTAATATACACAATTCTTTGTCTTTCTGAGAAGCACTATGAAATTATTTTTTCTCACACTTTTGGCATACTTGGCGGTAAGTTAAAATTTTTATTTTAAAATTATTTCTGTTTTATTACTCTTCATCATACCTTTTAAAAGGTAAATATAAGTTGAATTTCAATTCTAAAATATAAATTTCCGGCCCAGAAAGTATATGCATATTGGTAGAAAAGAATTTCTTATGTAGTTATACATATTCGATGAAGGGTATATAAGATACGACGTAGCACTCTTAATTCTTTACTTAAATTTTTTTTTTCATTTACAGATCTGCTATTGCGCTTCAAACGAAGAAATTTCAGCTGCCGAATATCTAAATAATCTTAATCCAGAAATTAACAAATATAAAAACTTAGCAGTTGAAGCCTATTGGAATTTTGCCTCGAATATTACTGATTATAATGAACGCAAGAAAAATGAAGTTAACACTGAGTTAACAAAATTTTTGAAAAAAATCGGACAAGATGTAAAAAAGTTTAATTGGAAAATTTACCAATCAGATGATATAAAACGTCAATTCGACATGTTGTCCAAAGATGCTAACTTGCCGGAAAAAGAATATTTGGAACTTTTGGAAACTCTCTCCTCAATGGAATCCAATTTTGCAAAGGTACGTGTCTGCGAATATGAGAATAAGAAAAAGTGTGATTTATCTTTGGAACCTGAAATCGAAGAAATCATTTCTAAAAGCCGTGATCCAGAAAAATTAAAATACTACTGGCGTGAATTCTATGATAAGGCTGGTACAACCTCTCGCAGCTCTTTTGAAAAGTATATTGCACTGAACGCCAAGGTTGCAAAATTGAGTGGTGAGTACCAATAGAATAGGAAAAACGGAGAAATTGTTTGAGAAGATTAAGAAAATTTTAAAGAAATTAAATAAAAATTAAAAAACTTGTCTGCCCAACTCTTATAGGTTTAAAATCTGCTGCTGACATGTGGTTAAATACATATGAGGATCCCACAATCGAAAAACAAGTGAAAGAGGTTTTAGAAGCTATTAAACCTTTTTACCATCAAATTCATGGTTATGTACGCCATCGTTTAAGTCAACATTATGGCAGTGATGTGGTTACAGAGACTGGTCCTATTCCCATGCATTTGTTGGGCAACATGTGGGCTGATACATGGTCTTATATTGCTGACATTGCCTTACCATTTCCAAATAAGTCGGTAGTTGATGTCAGTGGTGAATTGGTGAAGCAAAATTATACTCCCATAAAAATGTTTCAAATGGCTGATGACTTCTTTATTTCCATGGGCCTAAAAAAAGTACCACAGTAAGCTTTCTGAAAGGAAATATATAAAAAGAAAGTTAAATAAATCGGTTTTGTTATTTCTAGACTTTTTTGGGATAACAGCATCTTGGAAAAGCCTAAGGATGGACGTGACTTGATTTGCCATGCCACCGCCTGGGATTTCTTTATCAACAACGATGTTCGTATTAAACAATGTACCCGTATTAACCAAGAACATCTCTTCGCTCTTCATCATGAAATGGGACACATTCAGTATTTCTTACAATACCAACATCAACCTTCGGTCTATCGTACTGGTGCTAATCCAGGCTTCCATGAAGCCATAGGAGATGTTTTAGCTCTGTCGATATCTACGCCCAAACATTTACAACGTGTTAAATTGTTGAAGAACTATGTACATGATGAAGAAGCACGTATTAATCAATTGTTTTTGGCTGTAAGATTCAATGAATTCGGTCTTAATTACGTTTCCTAACTCCCTCTGTTTATTTTAGGCTCTAGAGAAAATTGTTGCTTTACCTGTTGCTTTTACCATGGATAAATATCGTTGGTCCTTGTTTCGTGGACAAATTGATACCTCTCAGTGGAATTGTGCTTTTTGGAAACTACGCGAAGAATACTCTGGCATTGAACCTCCTGTAGTGCGTTCAGAAAACGATTTTGATGCCCCTGCAAAATTCCATGTCTCTACTGGTATTGACTATCTAAGATATTTCGTCGCTATCATTCTTGAATTCCAATTTTATGAATCTGCTTGTATTAAGGCCGGTCAATATGATCCCAATAATCCTGAATTGCCTTTGGATAATTGTGATATCTATGGAAGCTTGGCTGCTGGTGAATCATTCGCGTAGGTTTTAAATATTTTAATTGAAAATAATAGATGATTGAATTATTTAAAACTCTGTTATTCTTTAGAAAAATGATGTCTATGGGTTCTTCGAAACCTTGGCCAGATGCTTTAGAAGCCTTTAATGGTGAACGTAGTATGAGTGCCAAGGCTATTGTTCATTATTTCGAGCCACTTCGGGTTTGGTTGGAAGCTGAAAATAAAAGGAACAACGTCACTATTGGTTGGACTAAATCAGATAGTGAGTTAAATTATTTTCTCCTTTTTTTAAATAAGCGCTAAACATAATTTATTTTTTATTTTTAATTTACAGAATGCATATCGGCTTAAATTACTCAAATTTTCTTAAGTAGTCTTTTTTAAATGTTGAAAATGTTCAAGGCTCTTAAGTATCTTTTAAGTAGCAAAAATATTTTATTAATAAAAAGCAGCGATTTACAAAGTTTAATTGTGTATAAATAATTAATTTTAAATTTTATTAAAAATAACTTTTAAAATATAATGTTTTAATCTTTTTAAAAAAGGGAGAAACTGATCAGTGTTTAATGATTTCATCAGCGCGGTATTGTGCTTGAGAAGAACAACGCCAGTTAGAGGATTTATAGTTTAAAACTTAAAGATCAATAAAACAAGAAGATTTTTATTACGATGGCGGAAACCAAGGCTTTCGGCAAATTGTTTTATTTGTTGTCAACAAACAAATATTCGATATAATAAATATTTATTCGACTCCATCGTGAAAATATTTTATTTTCCTAAAGTTTAAGTTGTGAATACATTTGCTGCTGTAAATGTATATACATGGGATATGGAAAAATAAATTTGATTTAATATTCCGTATAGAGGTGACTCTTTATATTGTTACGTTTGTCCCTTTTAGGATAAACGTGCGGATTCTTTCGATTGCAAATACCACTGCGGCACATTAGAAATTCGCTATTTTCTTAACATCTAATGGCTCTATCTGGCTACATACTTGATCCTACCCCGTCGTCAGTATCTTATGGTCTCGTATTTATTAAACATGCGTTGTTACAAACGCAGCCAACCACGCTATAATACTGTGTCACTCCGGCGAGACATGAACTTCTCGATGCCTTGTTTAGTAACCTATACCATACACAGATCTCTCCACCTTGCCTTACACCCGAGCCAATCATCTCTATTAATCCAATAGCCACAACTTAACATCTGCCCTACACTGTAATCATTTTGTTACTTCCTTCCCGCAAAACAGCTCTTTTCTTTCTTATAAAGATCGTCTTGACAACTATCTACTATTTTACAGCAAACACCTCTACCAACGCAGCCATTGCCGTTGCTCAAATTGTGTTAGCTAATTGTCGTATTATTCAATACATACACCCAATGGTGGTGGAAGTAACTTCTTCACCTTCTGTTTTCTTACCACGCACATGCGGACCACAACAACAGGCGTTGCCAGATCTTATGTTCGTAACAATATTTTTACTTAATTTTTTAATAATAAACGCAAGTGTTACACAAAAAGGAAGATAAGATATTGTTAAAAAAATAAGATTTGGCAACCCCTGCATATCTAAAAACAATAGTATTGTTTTGTTTGTGTGTGCATGGTAAAAAACAGAGGTGAGTAACTTACTTCCACAAGTGGTGCGTATATAGAATAAAGCAGAATTCATAAAAATTTTGTTCCGAAACATTTTTTTATATGTAGTTTGACGTGTTTCTTTTTAAGAGAGACAGAGAAAAAAAAAAGAGTTAAACTCACTTCGGAACAATTTCAGCTTGAATTGGTTTAATTTTAATTTTTGTTCCGAAACAATGAAACTGTGCTTCCAACTACTTTATTTTTTCAAAGAAAATTTAACTAAGCTGCCACATCATATTATATGGACTGACTTCTTTTCTGAATAATTTTTTCTTTAAAAATTTTAACAAATTTGTAGTAAACAATTTCTTAAAAAGTGTAAAAAAGGAACTAGTGTCAGCTGAAAAAAGTGAAAAAGCAAGAAAAAGCAACACAGCCTAATTATTGTGATAAAAATCTTTCAAGCAAAAAAAATATATTTTACATCCTTTTTCGTTCTTTGTTTTTTAATTTAGAATTTATTAATTGAGAATTTATTTATAAAAAAACCAAAACTATGTCTGTGACACAAAAAACCCAAAAAACCGCATTCAATCTTCTGTCACAGTGCTGCCTGCTAGTAAAGTAACACATCTCGCTTACACGTATGTTTCATATGGTAGCTTTGTTTTTCCAGAAAAATTGTTCGAAGTGGGTGAATCGTTTCAGAACAAACTTAAAAAAAACTAAAATTGTTTCAGAACAGTGAGTAAATCCAGCTTAACACGACAATAAGCAAACACAAATTGAGCAACTTTAATGGCTGCGTTGGTGGAGGTTCGTGCTGTTAAACAGTATATTCTGATTTCGAATCCAAGAAAAATAAGAATTGTGCAATTAAAAAA
This sequence comes from Cistogaster globosa, assembly GCA_937654795.1. NCBI lineage: Eukaryota > Metazoa > Arthropoda > Insecta > Diptera > Tachinidae > Cistogaster > Cistogaster globosa. Next base: position 9,649,743 of record OW569404.1, read on the forward strand.
TGAATTAAAAATTGAAAATCCGCGCAGTATGAACCAAACCTAAACACAATTATTGTGGCAGATAATTTACTGAAGAAGAAGAAGGTAATTGCAAAGTTGTACTTTTTAAAACGAGAGAAGGAGCTCTAGTAAGAACAGGGAAGTAACAGCATAACAATAGACGTGTGTTGTAGCTATCAGATAACAGGGAAAGGTTTGTCGTTAGCGTTACGGCGTTACGGCGTTACAGCGTTAGATGGTCTGTGGATGGGTAACTTTATATATCGTGGATGGCTGCGCTTAATATAGTGCATGTTTAGCAAGCAATAGGCTCTATTATTTAAGGTAGAGCAACAAAGTAAGAAATAGAGAATTTATAATGTGCCACAGTGGTATATTTATTATAAGACTTGACATTATGGTTACATTTCTTCGACATAGTGGCTAATACAGGAAGGGACATAATAATTTTATTGATAACTTTTATTATTCAAAAATATAAAATAATTAAACGCTTTATAAAATCAAGTAAGATAATTCAAAGAAACAATAATTTAAGACCAACGAATTCAGGCTGCAACACATTCTACAAATTAAACAAAAATAAATTTATATTTAACTCTTAAAAAAGACGAATAAAACTCACTATCTGATTTCGTCCAACCAATAGTGACGTTGTTCTTTTTGTTGTTCGCTTCCAACCACACATGAAGTGGCTGGAAATAATCAATAATAGCCTTGGCACTCATATTGCGTTCACCACTAAAAGCTTCCAGAGCATCAGGCCAGGGCTTCGAGGAACCCATAGACATCATTTTTCTAAAGTACAATAATATTTTAAACAATTTCATTAGAATATCTGAAACTTACGCGAATGATTCACCAGCAGCCAAGCTACCATAGATATCACAGTTATCCAAAGGTAGTTTGGGATTGTTTGGATCATATTGGCCAGCCTTAATGCAAACTGCCTTAAGGAACTGAAATTGCATAATGAAAGACACAAAGTATCTCAAATATTCAACACCAGCGGAAACATGGTATTTGGAGGGAGCATCAAAATCATTTTCTGAACGCACTACTGGAGGTTCAATGCCAAAGTATTCTTCACGCATTTACCAAAAGGCGCAATTCCACTGAGACTTATCGACTTCTCCACGAAACAATGACCAACGATATTTGTCCAAAGTGAAAGCAAAAGGCAAAAAGACAATTTTTTCCAGAGCCTAACATAAAAGAGTTAATTATTAATGATATTTCAAACTGATAGCAATAAACCTTACAATGAAAAACAATCGTTTAATGCGAGCTTCATTATCAGGCACATAGTTCTTTAACAAATTAACCTGGCTTAAATGTTTTGGTGTTGACACAGACAATGCAATGACATCACCTATAGCTTCATGGAATCCCGGGTTGGCACCATCACGATAGAGAACGGGTTGATGTTGGTATTGTAGAAAATATTGAATGTGGCCCAATTCATGGTGAACAGTGAACAACTGGTCTTGATTAACATTGGTACGAACATCATTGTTCAAGTATAAATCCCAAGAGGAAGCAACACAAATCAAATCACGGCCGTCAGAAGGCTTTTCAAATATGCTTCTATTCCAGAAGAGTCTGCAAACATTTGAAAATATATTTTTATTGCAATTAAATCATAACTTCTGTCAATAAACAAACTGTGGTATTTCTTTCAAGCCCATTGAAGTAAAAAAGTCATCACCCATTTGAAACATTTTAATGGGAGTATAACCCTGCTTCACCATTTCATTGCTGACATCAAGCAACGGCTTGTTAGGAAAGGGCAAAACAATGTCAGCAATATCATTCCATTGCTCAGACCACAAAATATTTAACAAATGCATAGGAATGGGACCATTCTCTGAAACCAAATCATTTCCATAGTATTGACGCAGGCGATGGCGTACATAAGCATGAATTTGAAGGTACAATGGTCTAATAGTTTCTAAAATATTCTCCACTTGTTTTTCTATTGTAGGATCCTCATACTTTTCCAGCCACATTTCAGCAGCGGACTTAAAACCTGTGAAAGGGAGGAAAAGTTAAGCTTTAAACTCAAAAACTAAAACCAAAAATTTTATTTTTTCCCAAATTATCACTGCATTCTCATATTTTTATATCCTACTCACCTTTTAGTTTTGCTTCCTTGTTGCTCAACTCAACATATTTTTCATAAGAGCTGCGAGAGGGTTCACCAACTTTTTTATAGAATTCACGCCAATAGTATTTCAGTTTCTCAGGATCACGACTCTTAGAAAAGATCTTTTCGATTTCAGGTTCTAACAATAAATCACACTTTTTCTTGGTCTCATAATCGCAGAAACGTGCCTTTGCAAAATTTGATTCCATTGAAGAAATAGACTGCAAAAGTTCAATATATTCTTTCTCCGGTAAAGTAGCCTGTTGAGACAACATTTGAAATTGACGTTTTATATCCTCTGATTGAAAAGTTTTCCAATTAAATTTTTTTATGTCTTTTAAAATTTGTTTCATAAATTTCGCCCATTCTGCTGAAGCTTCATATTTCTTGCGTTCATTATGGTCCGTAATATTCGAATCATATGCCCAATAAGCTTCAGCTTCTAAATTAAGATATTTTATAATTTCAGGATTTAATTTCTTTAAATATTCTGTGGCTATAGTTTCCTTGTTTGAAACGCAATAGCAGAGCTTTTAAGTCAATTAGAAAATAAAATAATAAAAAAAGAATTAAGAAATAGAAATAATAATTGAATAAAAAATACTCAACTTACCGCCAAGTTGGCCAATAGTATTACAACAAATAAATTCAGCGCTGTCATTAAGCCCGTGAAATACAAACACACCAAAACTGAAATTATTCAAACAATTGTCCTGCTATTTATAGTAGACCAATGGACCCATAAAATGAACATAATCATACACACTCTTTTATCAATATTTCAGCTATTGCTATCTAAATTAAAATGTTATTTAGCAATATTTAATTATGATATGAGTAAGAATTTAGCACAATAAAAGTTTATAAAGCAAAATTATTGACGTAGTGTTTGTTGACGTTTGCCAAATTTAGTTCTCATTTATTGTAGAAATGGATTGAAGCTTTAAAAATTTTCCATCACTTCGTGTTTTTTATGGGCGTAAAAAACTTAAAATGATTTAAAACAAAGATGAAATATGACTGCTATAGATGCCTCGAAAGTAGTCTAATCAAAATTTGTCACCGTATATCAGCAAGAACGTGGCAATCGTAGACGCCAGTTCAATAAATTAATTGCGGCAAGAACTCTGTGACATGTTGCGTCGCATTGTTGAAACCACAGATCCTACAAAAAATGGTCGTTCAATTGATGAACGATATGGTCAGTTTTCATGGCTAGCGGTCACCGTTGATTTTATCGCTCTGACCAGCATAGTTTGTAAGGAAGTACGGTCAAATGACTTCACCATCCAAAGCTGTAAAATGATACCCATATTGATAATTTAAAAATTTTGAAACTTTCAGTGGCCCGTAACTCGAAAAATATGGGCGAGCGCCATTTTTTTCACGGGATATTTTTTTTTTCTTATGTTTATTGTTCCTAAAGATCTCGAAAAATTAGAGACAGGAGTGGTATTTTGCCCGCTGCGTCGAAGGACATGGACCAATCTTGCTTGTCGGGAATAAAAATAAAATATTTCCAAGCGCTTAACTTTTTTATTTCTTATGCAGTTAACAAAAACAAAACAATGACTTCAATTCAATTACAATAACAAAACCAGTATAGAAAACAACCTTTAGCCGTTTAATCTTTTTGTCGTCACATAAATGTTTGTATTTTATTTATGACATATTTAAGTCGATAGTCTGCTTACTGTCTTCCATTGCATATTGTAATCTCATTTTCACATAAGTATGCTACACTTTTTTAAAATTATTATTACTGCAAAAACAGTGATGTTAACTTTTGCAGCTAAACACTCAGGCAGTGTTTAAACGCTAATTTAAGATTACTGATTTGTAAAAAAACTGTTTTTTGTTGTTGTTGTATTATGGTCATAATAGGTGGAGAACATACTAAATGAATATTGGGCAACATTTATTCTTGAGAAGAGAAGCCATTAAAGAACAAAAGATTTATGCAGGTGTAACAATTGATAATTTTATATGGTGATGTAAGAAAAAGAAAACTATCTACTTTATTTTGTATCCATGAAAAAAATATTTTTTTTAAGATTTCTTAAGTTCAATTTTATTTTATAATGAAACAAGCACTAGGTCAGTTTTAGAATAAAAATAAAAATATAAAATAATAAACAATATTTTTATTTTTATTCTAAAACTGACCTAGTGCTTGTTTCATTATAAAATAAAATTAAAAATAATAAAAGGTCAAAAAACATTAACATTTATTTTTTAAGTTCTTTTATTTTTAATACTATTTTTAAATAATAAAATATACACGCGGCTTGAGTGATTTATAAAAACTTTATAAAAGTAAAAAATGACGATAACTTCAATATGAAGAAGGGTTTAAGTCAGCAACGCATTCTGCAAATAGATGAAAAAACAAAAGTAGTTTCTTTTTAATTAATAAAATAAAAACAAATAAAACTTACTATCTGACCCACTCCAACCAATAGTGACATTGTTCTTTTTGTTTTCAGCCTCCAACCATACACGCAGTGGCTCGAAATAATCCATAATAGCCTTGGCAGTCATAACTCGTTCACCGGTAAACGCTTCCATAACATCAGGCCATGGCTTTGAGGCACCCATTGACAACATTTTTCTACAAATCGAATGTTAAATAATTTATTTTTTAATAAAAATTTTAAACCAACCCAAAAGCTTCACCAGCAGCCAAGCTGCCATAAATATCACAATTATCCAGAGGCAAATTGGGATTGTGAGCATCATATTGGCCGGCTTTTATGCAAGCAGATTCATACAATTGAAATTGAATAATTATAGAGACAAAGTATCTCAGATATTCAACACCAGTAGAGATATGATATATGCCAGGAGCATCAAAGTCTTTTTCTGTACGCACTACTGGAGGTTCAATACCAGAATATTCTTCTCGCATTTGCCAAAAAGCACAATTCCACTGAGACTTATCAATTTCTCCACGAAACAAGGACCAACGATATTTGTCCACAGTAAAAGCATAAGGCAAAAATGCAATTTTGCTCAGGGCCTTCAATAATAAAGAAAAAGAAATTTAAATAAATATTTTTAAGAAGACCCTCAGTTAAAACTTACAGTCAAAAACAATTTATTAATGCGAGTTTCATAATCATTCACATAGTTGTCCAACAAGCCGACACGTTGCAAATGCTTAGATGTAGACACTGACAGATATAAAACGTCACCTATAGCTTCATGGAAACCGGGATTGGCACCAGTGCGATAGACATATGGTTTTTGTTGGTATTGCAGGAAATATTGAATGTGGCCTAATTCATGGTGTGCAATAAAAAATTCATTTTGTGCAACGTAGGTACACTGCTTTATACGAACATCATTAGAATAGAAGTCCCAGGAGGAAGCAAGACAAACCATATTTCGGCCATCATTGGGCGTCTCTAAAATGCCTTTATTCCAGAATATTCTAAGAAAATTTAGAAAAATAATTCACATACTGTTTAACACTTTAATTTTATTAAAAAAAAAATTACTGTGGCAATTTTTTTAAGCCCATAGAAGTAAAGAAATCGTCACCCATTTGAAACATTTTTATGGGAGTATTACCCTGCTTCACCATTTCAATGCTGACATCAAGCAACGGCTTGTTGGGAAAGGGCAAAACAATGTCAGCAATATTATTCTATTGCTCAGACCACAAATTATTTAACAAATGCATAGGAATGGGACCATTCTCTGAAACCACATCATTTCCATAGTATTGACGCAGGCGATGGCGTACATAAGCATGAATTTGAAGGTACAATGGTCTAATAGTTTCTAAAATATTCTCCACTTGTTTTTCTGTTGTAGGATCCTCATACTTATCCAGCCACATTTCAGCAGCGGATTTAAAACCTGTCAAAGAAAGGAATAAACAAACATATACGAGTATATTTTAGAAGTGAAGGCGTTTAATTCTCTTAACTTCGTAACTATAAAAACTGGAAAACCCGGTCATTTTTTATTGTTAAAGATGTCACAAGAAATTATGAATCATCTCAAAACCATTTAATTCAAATTAGAGCACTTTGAACTTTAAGTGATCCGATCATTAAATCTAGGAATATTAGAAATTTCTTAACTCAAGAACTAAAACCAAATACTTAATTCTTTTTAACACTTTTGCAACATTTTCTAAATTTTTACTGCATTTTCACATTTTTTTTATTTTTTTATTTATTACTCACCTTTTAGTTTTGCATCCTTGTTGCTCAACTCAACATATTTCTCATAAGATGTGCGAGAGGGTGTACCAATCTTATCATAGATTTCACGCCAGTAGTATTTCAATTTCTCAGGATCACGACTGACAGTAATTATTTCTCCGACTTGAGATTCTAAAGTTAAGTTACAGTTTTTCTTGATCTCATAATTGCAGAAACGTGCCTTTTTTTGATTCCATCGAAGAGATAGATTGCAAAAGTTCAATATATTCTTTCTCCGGTAAAGTAGCCTGTTGAGACAACATGCGGAATTGACGTTTTATATCTTCTGATTGAAAAGTTTTCTAATTAAATTTTTTTATGTCTTCTAAAATTTGTTTCATAAATTATATATTGCAAGGAACATAAGATCTGGCAACCCCTGTTGTTGTCCATATGTGCGTGGTAAAAACAGAAGGTGATTAAGGTTCTTCCGCCACCATTAGGGGTGTTTGTATATAGAATTATACGACAATTAGCTCAATGGCTGCGTTGGTAGAGATGCGTACTGTCATGAGTTCGGGCTTACATTCGCACATACGTACAAAGCAAAATTAACAATTGTATAAGACAATTTAAGAATTAAGGAACTGAACGACAAACCTCTCGAAAAGGAAAAGACAATGATTGTGTGAAGTCATGGCCAGATAATTTAATACAGACGTCCATTTAATATGAAAATAGCAGATAATTGACAAGACGCCCTTTATAGGTATGAGAAAGAGCTCCTAGATGCTAGCAGAAGGAAGTAACAAAATGATAACAGTGAAAGGCGGTTATAAATTGTGGCTATTGGATTTAAAGGAAATTACTAGCTCAGATATAAAGCGAGGTGGATTGGTATGTGGATGGTTTAGGTTACTTAACAAGGCATTAAGTAGTTCCTGTCTCGCCGGAGTAACACAGTAGTGTAGCGTGGATGGCTGCGTTTGTAATAACGCATGTTTAGTAAATACGAGACCATAGGAATCACAGACCAGATAGAGCCATAAAGAGTAGAGAAAAATGGCGAACAGTGATATTTGCAATCAAAAGAATCCGTACGTTTGTTCTAGAAGGGAAAGCGTAACAATATAAAAAACCATTTAAGTAATTTTCGTATTTTTTTAAATTGGTTTAGTTTTTCAAAGGTATTGTTATATTTATTCGATTAATGAACGATTAGTTTACTAAGTTCTTTCATTACAAAATAATTTCACACATGCTTTTGAGATTTATTTAAATTACACAATTTATTTACGCGATTATTTACTTCTTCGTGTTTTTTACTTGAAAAACGATAGTAACTTTACGGACAAAAACTACTGCATCAAATATTTAGATCGAATTTAAACTCGAAAACATTTGAATTTGAATGACTTTCCAGGGTATCTTTATTATGTTAAAGTCTCCATAAACTCCATCTACCTTGAGAGGTTTCCAGAATCGCGTTTATTATGCGTGTGTTGTAGTCATCATTATTGCACTCCTGGTGTAGAAACACAACTCACGACGGTAACGATATTTTTATACAAATTTAGCATAAGTTATCGTGCAACAGCAATGTCGCTGAGATAAAATTTATTTTATTTTCTAGTCTGTTCTCATTATTCTCTTACATTTAGTCTCTCACTCTCCTAACAATGTTGCCACATATTTCCAGATATATTTGTTTTTTTTAGGCATTTAATTTCACAATAATAGCAAAGGCATATTATTTAAATAAAAATATAAAAACAAAAATTTGAAATAAAAGTAACCAAAAAATTATATAAATAAGTAAATTAAAAAAAAAAATTGAAATTGAAAAAATATATATAAATAAAATTAAATTTTTGTGATTAAAAAAATGGCTGAAAAGTTAAAAAAATAAACCCATAAAAAACCTAAAATCAGTTACCATTTATTTTTCGTTGTTTTCTTCAATCTGTATGATGGTTTTGAAAAGTCCCATTGAATCCTTGAGAGATTAATCAGTCTTACCCACCATTTTTTATTACAATAGATTCTAATAAATATAAAATAACAATAATAAAATTCATCCGATTCATTTAAATGTAATAAAATATTTAAGCAAAATGTTTTTGAAAACAAACACAAAACTGAATTGAAAATAAATATGAAAAATGCCTTCAAAGATTCGTCGTTATTTTGTTCACTAACTCTCAGTAACGACAAATCGTTCCGTTACCGTCGTCTGTTGTGTTTCTACCCTTAGTCAGCGCTGGTGTTTGTTTGGTTGAGTACCGTTTGTTGTTATTTTCATTTTATCATCATGAAATTCCTTAGAAACTTTTTGCTTTGTTAGCAAATACGTTTCACTTTCTCAATGACAATTCTTTATATCTTTTTTATGACTTAAGTTAAGCATCTTCGCCATAATATTTGAAATAGCAATAGTTTTTTAAAAAATATCAGAAATTTCGTTGCTAAGAATTTTTCTGAAGTGAAGCTCTTTAAAGAATATGAAAATTGTGCCGTGAGTAAAAAATCCTTAGGCTAAATTTGTTTTGGATGCACCTTGGTCCTCTCCAAAATGATCTTTCCGAAAAATAAGGAGGATCAGCAATGAGCTTTATTGTTAAACCTTTTGGAAACTTTGATTTACTGGTTCGGCACTGAATAGAGAAAAATACTTGTGTTTAGAGTAGCAGCATATCTTGCTTTCATTTTGCCTATATTTTTAAATCGTAACTAAGAAACAACTGGAGCACATAAAATGGATCCAAAGCGCATATGAGAGAATCAACTTCAACTCTTATGTGACGTAGATAAATATGAAAATAGAGAAATATGTATAAAAAATGAGCAGGCTGGAGCATAAGAGACGGGGTGTATCATTACGATGACTTAGTAAAAGTCTTAGTCTCAATCAAAAACTACTAAAAACTTAAGGCATATCAAAAGAGATTAGGAAATCTGTATTGTTATTGGTATTTATACCTTTTCTGTCGTTGGTGGAGGGTACAAAAATATGTGTTTTTTTCAATTAAGATAAGAAATTTTCAGCAAAAGATAGCTTTGTCGTCAATTGACAACTTGTGGATGCTTAAACCTTTTAACAGCATTAACAACCGTTACGTGTATAAATACACGAACACTCAAACGGCATCTGTTATCATTATAATCAGTATTTTATGTTGGCTATAAAAAGTTTTAGATAATTTAATTTTACTTCTTTATTACTCATATCTTAATTGAATAGTGGTTTAAGAGAATTATTCATATGAGATAAGAATAGCAGCATTGCTTATAAAAGTGTTAAACTGATAATAATACAGTTATTTGAGTTCCTATAAATAGTCCGACAACTGAGTGTAAAATTTCAAATTTGAGTGTGATCGTATCCCAGGGTTAATATACACAGTTGATTGTCTTTCTGAGAAGCACTATGAAATTATTTTTTCTCGCACTTTTGGCATACTTGGCGGTAAGTTAAAATTTTTATTTTAAAATTATTTCTGTTTTATTACTCTTCATCATACCTTTTAAAAGGTAAATATAAGTTGAATTTCAATTCTAAAATATAAATTTCCGGCCCAGAAAGTATATGCATATTGGTAGAAAAGAATTTCTTATGTAGTTATACATATTCGATGAAGGGTATATAAGATTCGACGTAGCACTCTTAATTCTTTATTTACAATTTTTTTTTTCATTTACAGATCTGCTATTGCGCTTCAAACGAAGAAATTTTAGCTGCCGAATATCTACATAATCTTAATCCAGAAATTAACAAATATAAAAACTTAGCAGTTGAAGCCTATTGGAATTTTGCCTCGAATATTACTGATTATAATGAACGCAAGAAAAATGAAGTTAACACTGAGTTAACAAAATTTTTGAAAAAAATCGGACAAGATGTAAAAAAGTTTAATTGGAAAAGTTACCAATCAGAAGATATAAAACGTCAATTTGACATGTTGTCCAAAGATGCTAACTTGCCGGAAAAAGAATATTTGGAACTTTTGCAAACTCTCTCCTCAATGGAATCCAATTTTGCAAAGGTACGTGTCTGCGAATATGAGAATAAGAAAAAGTGTGATTTATCTTTAGAACCTGAAATTGAAGAAATCATTTCTAAAAGCCGTGATCCAGAAAAATTAAAATACTACTGGCGTGAATTCTATGATAAGGCTGGTACAACCTCTCGCAGCTCTTTTGAAAAGTATATTGCACTGAACGCCAAGGTTGCAAAATTGAGTGGTGAGTACCAATAGAATAGGAAAAACGGAGAAATTACTCGAGAATATTAAGAAAATTTTGATGAAATTAAATAAAAATTAAAAAACTTGTCTGCCTAACTCTTATAGGTTTAAAATCTGCTGCTGACATGTGGTTAAATACATATGAGGATCCCACAATCGAAAAACAAGTGAAAGAGGTTTTAGAAGCTATTAAACCTTTTTACCTTCAAATTCATGGCTATGTACGCCATCGTTTAAGTCAACATTATGGCAGTGATGTGGTTTCAGAGACTGGTCCTATTCCCATGCATTTGTTGGGCAACATGTGGGCTGATACATGGTCTTATATTGCTGACATTGCCTTACCATTTCCAAATAAGTCGGTAGTTGATGTCAGCAATGAATTGGTGAAGCAAAATTATACTCCCAAAAAAATGTTTCAGATGGCTGATGACTTCTTTATTTCCATGGGCCTAAAAAAAGTACCACAGTAAGCTTTCTGAAAGGAAATGTATAAAAAGGAAGATAAATAAATTGTTTTTGTAATTTCTACAGACTTTTTTGGGATAACAGCATCTTGGAAAAGCCTAAGGATGGACGTGACTTGATTTGCCATGCCACTGCCTGGGATTTCTTTATCAACAACGATGTTCGTATAAAACAATGTACCCGTATTAACCAAGAACATCTCTTCGTTCTTCATCATGAGATGGGCCACATTCAGTATTTCTTACAATACCAACATCAACCTTCGGTCTATCGTACTGGTGCTAATCCAGGTTTTCATGAAGCAATAGGAGATGTTTTAGCTCTGTCGGTATCTACGCCCAAACATTTACAACGTGTTAAATTGTTAAAGAACTATGTACATGATGAAGAAGCTCGCATTAATCAATTGTTTTTGGCTGTAAGATTCAATGAATTCAATCGTTATTATGTTTCCTAACTCCCTCTGTTTATTTTAGGCTCTAGAGAAAATTGTTGCTTTACCTGTTGCTTTTACCATGGATAAATATCGTTGGTCCTTATTTCGTGGACAAATTGATACCTCTCAGTGGAATTGTGCTTTTTGGAAACTACGCGAAGAATACTCTGGCATTGAGCCTCCAGTAGTGCGTTCAGAAAATGATTTTGATGCTCCTGCTAAATACCACGTCTCTACTGGTATTGACTATCTAAGATATTTCGTCGCTATCATTCTTGAATTCCAATTTTATGAATCTGCTTGTATTAAGGCCGGTCAATATGATCCCAATAATCCTCAGTTGCCTTTGGATAATTGTGATATCTATGGTAGCTTGGCTGCTGGTGAATCATTCGCGTAGGTTTTAAATATTCTAATTGAAAATAATAGATGATGGAATTATTTAAAACTCTGTTATTCTTCAGAAAAATGATGTCTATGGGTTCTTCGAAGCCCTGGCCAGATGCTTTAGAAGCCTTTAATGGTGAACGTAGTATGAGTGCCAAGGCTATTGTTCATTATTTCGAGCCACTTCGGGTTTGGTTGGAAGCTGAGAATAAAAGGAACAACGTCACTATTGGTTGGACTAAATCAGATAGTGAGTTAAATTATTTTCTCCTTTTTTTAAATAAGCGCTAAACAGAATTTATTCTTTTACTTTTAATTTACAGAGTGCATATCGGCTTAGATTTCTTAATTTTGCTTAGTCTTTTTGAACTGTTGAAAATGTTCAAGGCTCTTTAGTATCTTTTAAGTAGCAAAAATATTTTATTCATAAAAAGCAGCGATTTACAAAGTTTAATTGTGTATAAATAATTAATTTTAAGTTTTATTAAAAATAACTTTTAAAATATAATGTTTCAATATTTTTAAGAAAGAGAAAAATTAATCAGTGTTTAATGATTTCATCAGCTCGATATTGGGCTTGATAAGAACAACGCCAGTTAGAGAAATTATAGTTTAAAACTTAAAGATCAATAAAACAAGAAGATTTTTATTACGTTGGCGGAAACCAAGGCTTTTGGCAATATTTATTTATTCGACTCCATCGTAATAATATTTTACTTTCCTAAAATTCCTTGGGATATGGAAAAATAAATTTGATTTTGTATTCCGTAAATAGGTGACTCTTTATATATCTATTTAATTTTTTTATAATAAATGCAAGTGGTACACAAAAAGGAAGATTAGATATTGTCAAGAAAATAAGATCTGGCAACCCTTGCATATCTAAAACCAACAGTATTGTTTTGTTTGTGTGTGTATGGCAAAAAGCCGTGGTGAGTAAGTTACTTCCACAAGTGGTGCGTGTATAGAATAACACGACAATTAGCAAACACAAATTGAGCAACTTTAATGGCTGCGTTGGTGGAGGTTCGTGCTGTTACACAGAATATTATGAGTTCGAGGCGAGAAAAATTTAAAACTATACCATTAAAAATTAAATAAATATTGAAAAGTCGCGAAGAATAAACCAAACGTAAAGACAATTATTGCGTAAAGCCATGGCAGATAATTTACTAAAGACGTCTGTTTAGTATTAAAGTACCCGATAATTGTAAAGGTGAACTTTATAAAACAGGAGAAGGGAGCTCTAGTTAGTACAGGGAAAAGTAACAGCATAACAACAGTCTATGGCAGACGTGTGTTGTAGCTATCGGATAATAGAATAGATTTGGCGTTAGCATACAGCGTGAGATGGTCTGTGTATGGTTAACTTTACTAAGCGAGTGTAGCGTGGATGGCTGCGTTTAATTTTAGTGCATGTTTAGCATGCAATAGACCACAAAATTGAAGGACACAGAGTAAGAAATAGAGCATTTATAATGTGCCACAGCAGTTGCAATCAGAAGAACCCTCTCTCCTTTGCCTTAAAAGGGTGAAAATTTTGATAGCATTATTTCTAAAATTTTGAATTTTTATTTCGTTGTTTTATAAGTTTCCGACATTTTTCTAAAATTTTATTATAAAAATAGAGCCTGCCAGCTTGCGCAGTAGTCATTGTTACTCCTAGGTTAACTTCATGCTCTATACGACAGTCTATTACACTGCACCCAGATAAACTTCCCCATCTAAGAATTGAAACAATTTCGAGCTTTTTCTTTAAGGCTGCAACTTTAGTGATGCAGATTATATCAGATACTTGGCAGCACCATTTATTATGCAATAATAAGACTTTGCATTATGGTAAAATTCCTCCGACATAGTGGCTAATACAGAAAAGGATATAATAATTATATTGATAACTTTTATTAATCAAAAATATAAAATAATTAAACGCTTTATAAAATCAAGTAAAAAAATTCAAATAAACAATAATTTAGGACCAACGTATTCAGGCTGCAACACATTCTACAAATTAAACAGAAACAAAAACAAACTTATTTTTAAATCTTAAAAAAGATGAATAAAACTCACTATCTGATTTCGTCCAACCAATAGTGACGTTGTTCTTTTTGTTGTTCGCTTCCAACCACACATGAAGTGGCTGGAAATAATCAACAATAGCCTCGGCACTCATATTGCGTTCACCACTAAAAGCTTCCAGAGCATCAGGCCAAGGCTTCGAAGAACCCATAGACATCATTTTTCTAAAGTACAATAATATTTAAAACAATTTCATTAGAATATCTAAAACTTACGCGAATGATTCACCAGCAGCCAAGCTACCATAGATATCACAATTATCCAAAGGTAGTTCGGGTTTGTTTGGATCATACTGGACAGCCTTAATGCAAACTGCCTTAAGGAACTGAAATTGCATAATAAAAGACACAAAGTATCTCAAATATTCAACACCAGCGGAAACATGGAATTTGGAGGGAGCATCAAAATCATTTTCTGAACGCACTACTGGAGGTTCAATGCCAGAGTATTCTTCACGCATTTTCCAAAAGGCGCAATTCCACTGAGACTTATCAACTTCTCCACGAAACAATGACCAACGATATTTGTCCAAACTGAAAGCGAAAGGCAAAAAGACAATTTTTTCCAGAGCCTAACATAAAAGAGTTAATTATTAATGATATTTCAAACTGATAGCAATAAACCTTACAATGAAAAACAATCGTTTAATGCGATCTTCATTATCAGGCACATAGTCCTTCAACAAATTAACCTGGCTTAAATGTTTTGGTGTTGACACAGACAATGCAATGACATCACCTATTGCTTCATGGAATCCCGGGTTGGCACCATCACGATAGAGAACGGGTTGATGTTGGTATTGTAGGAAATATTGAATGTGGCCCAATTCATGGTGAACAGTGAACAACTGGTCTTGATTAACATTGGTACATTGCTTAGTACGAACATCATTGTTCAAGTATAAATCCCAAGAGGAAGCAACACAAATCAAATCACGGCCGTCAGAAGGCTTTTCAAATATGCTTCTATTCCAGAAGAGTCTGCAAACATTTGAAAATATATTTTTATAACAATTAAATAATAACTTCTGTCAATAAACAAACTGTGGTATTTCTTTCAAGCCCATTGAAGTAAAAAAGTCGTCACCCATTTGAAACATTTTAATGGGAGTATAACCCTGCTTCACCATTTCATTGCTGACATCAAGCAACGGCTTGTTAGGGAAGGGCAAAACAATATCAGCAATATTATTCCATTGCTCAGACCACAAGTTATTTATCAAATGCATAGGAATGGGACCATTTTCTGAAACCACATCATTTCCATAGTATTGACGCAGGCGATGGCGTACATAAGCATGAATTTGAAGGTACAATGGTCTAATAGTTTCTAAAATATTCTCCACTTGTTTTTCTATTGTAGGATCCTCATACTTTTCCAGCCACATTTCAGCAGCGGACTGAAAACCTGTAAAAGAGAGGAAAAGTTAAGCTTTAAACTCAAAAACTAAAACCAAAAATTTTATTTTTTTAAAGGTTTCAGTATTTTCCAAACTATCGCTGCATTCTCATATTTTTTATTTTTTTATTTACTACTCACCTTTTAGTTTTGCTTCCTTGTTGCTCAACTCAACATATTTTTCATAAGAGCTGCGAGAGGGTTCACCAACTTTTTTATAGAATTCACGCCAATAGTATTTCAGTTTCTCAGGATCACGACTCTTAGAAAAGATCTTTTCGATTTCAGGTTCTAACAATAAATCACACTTTTTCTTGGTCTCATAATCGCAGAAACGTGCCTTTGCAAAATTTGATTCCATTGAAGATATAGACTGCAAAAGTTCAATATATTCTTTCTCCGGTAAAGTAGCCTGTTGAGACAACATTTGAAATTGACGTTTTATATCCTCTGATTGAAAAGTTTTCCAATTAAATTTTTTTATGTCTTTTAAAATTTGTTTCATAAATTTCGCCCATTCTGCTGAAGCTTCATATTTCTTGCGTTCATTATGGTCCGTAATATTCGAATCATATGCCCAATAAGCTTCAGCTTCTAAATTAAGATATTTTATAATTTCAGGATTTAATTTCTTTAAATATTCTGTGGCTATAGTTTCCTTGTTTGAAACGCAATAGCAGAGCTTTTAAGTCAATTAGAAAATAAAATAATAAAAAAAGAATTAAGAAATAGAAATAATAATTGAATAAAAAATACTCAACTTACCGCCAAGTTGGCCAATAGTATTACAACAAATAAATTCAGCGCTGTCATTAAGCCCGTGAAATACAAACACACCAAAACTGAAATTATTCAAACAATTGTCCTGCTATTTATAGTAGACCAATGGACCCATAAAATGAACATAATCATACACACTCTTTTATCAATATTTCAGCTATTGTTATCTAAATTAAAATGTTATTTAGCAATATTTAATTATGATATGAGTAAGAATTTAGCACAATAAAATTTTATAAGCAAATTTGTTTGTTGACGTTTGCCAAATTTAGTTCTCATTTATTGCAGAAATGGATTGAAACTTTTAGAATTTTCCATCAGTTCGTAAGTGTTTTTATAGTCGTAAAAAAAACCTTAAAATGGTATAAAACAAAGATGAAATGTGACGTCCACAGCTGTCTATTAATCGATGACTTCTTTCCAACGCGGCAATTGTAGACCTAAGTTCTAGACTCCTTTAATAAACTAATTTCAGCAAGAGCTCTATAGCGGTCACCGTTGATTCTATCGCTCTGAGCAGCATCGTTTGTAAGGAAGTACGGTCAAATGACTGCACCAGTCCATAACACTCAGAAAACGGTCAGTTTTTCTGAATTAAATGGTATCTCTACATACAAATCAGAATTATACATAAGTTTTATCGCTAAATAAAACTCGCTTATGGAAATCAGGCTCAACGCTAATCTTGTTGTCGGTTTATTCACAACATCGCCAAATAATCAATTGGCTTCAATTGTTGCGCCAGTTGGATTTTGTAACCACGTAAACTAAGACCGTTTTGCAATATCTTCAATAGAGTGAATATTTCTGTGAATAAGGTCTTCCTGACATCTCTGTGGATGAATATTATCATTTAGAGTAACCGGGGTGCGCACACCTTTTGTAGTTAATTAAATTAATTGATTTAATGGACGGTAATGTTGAACGTAAAACATACGTGAAACGCAAGATACGTTGTTCGTACAGAACCGTGGTTCAGTCCATTCATGTTAAAATACCAAACAAAACCAAATGGCCGCGAGTAAAAGAAGTGTTGCCAACTTGAATTCTATACGTCTATAAACAATTCTTGCAAAAAAACCGATTTCAAACCAGAACAATTAAAAATCATATTTCTTTAAGACGATAATTATACATTAATTATATTATATTCGAGAATGATTGCGTCACGATTTTTTACATGTCGTAAAACAAAATATGAATGCAGAATAAACTGTTATATGGTCATCCTTTATTATTTACACTTTTTATTGCTGACACAGTAAAACAAAATTTGTTTAAATTCTACGCTTATAACTGTTTAAAAGGTTGACCACATACATTAAATTACAACCATTACGGCACCCTTTAATTCCTAATTTTAAATATTTATTCTTGTTATTATACTTGATATAGTGACGGACATTTGTCTAATTTTCAAGAGTTTGTCTGTAACGGTTTTAAAGATAGGGCCATATAGGACACCCTTTAATTTGTAATTTCAAATTTGCTACTTGTTACAGCGGTCGTTTCAATAAAGGTTCTGTGCAAATTTCAATCAACTGTCTACAACTTTTCAACAGTTTGGACATATACATCAAATAACAGAAACTATTGTAACACCCAATAATTTCTAATTTTAAATATTTATACTTCTTAATATACCAGAAAAGGTAGTGGACATTCTATTAAATTTTCAAGTGTTTGTATATAATGGCTCAACCGATAGGCCCATAACGGTCAATTGACTTTAAATATGAGAACACCCTTTTAATTTCTAAATTCAAACTTTATACTTGTTGTTATAGTAGACTTAGCAACACAGGTTCTTTCTAGATTTCAGCTGTTTGTCTATAACAGTTAAAAGCTTGGCCACATATATCAACTTACATTTACTATTGCGATACCCTATAATTTATAATTTTGAATGTTTATACTTGTTATTATAATGGTCGACATACTCTCCAATTTTCGAGCGCTTGTCCATAATGGCACATGCAAGTCAACTTATGTCACCTATGGGAACACCCTTTAATTTTTATATTTATTTTTTATATTACTTTTGGCTATTGCAAGCTAAAGTAAAACACATTTTTTTTAAATCTCCAAAAAGTGCGTTTTACGGTTCATAATACACTTAAAAAACATGTACGTTGTATGAGAACACCCTTTAGTTTTTAAGATTATGAACTGTTTTTGAAACGAAACCAATCTGTAAAGCTGCCTTTAGATGAAATATTTTTTACATATGACTTGTCTGTTTGAAAATCCGCATGTAATTCCTTATGTCAAAGTAGTAATTTTTATATATGGCTTAATATTTCGAGTTTAAACGCGAATTACGTTTGACATAACCTTTAAAGTAAATCATTGTTTACAACATTTGTTTTGGTAAGCGGCTCTGTTAATGCTAATAAAGATGTCAACTCTATTGTGGTTTCAACGATTTTATTGCACTGAAAGTCACATAGAACTTGCTCTAAATGGAAATTTGTCATTTGCTTTTTACACATGTATTAAACACAAGGAATGTGTATTTTGTTATGGAAGTTCTGACAAGCATATATAAAAAAAGCATTTCGTCTAAAGTCAGCTTAAGCATAATCTATCAAATTACAAAAACTTTTAAAAATCGGTTCAGAAATGACAGAGTTCTAGAAGTTTAAACATAAAAAATGCATCTTTCAGTCGAATTGAAAACCTGCTTTTTTTAAGTCGGTTGAAAACCATTACAATTCCTTAATTGTGGACCTTTAAATTATACTGATCTCTTAACCTTTAAATAATAGATACTATTTTAATAGCAAAAAACAAGCTCAAAATCAAAAAGAAGCTTCGAATCGGCAATAAGTTTTAAAGCACTAGAAGAAGACGTAACCCCACAAAAATATATTTTAATAAATTTCGAATTCATAGCCATTTTTTTTTTTTTAATTTTAATAAAAACTCAATTAGCTTCAGTTTACTCAAAGAAAGAACTTATAAAATGCAAAACTTAAAAAGTATGAGAATAAATTAATAAAACTACATTTCAAATTATTACTCTTCTTTCGATATGCAACTAATAAAGTTCTTATTGAACAATCATTAACAGTTTATTATTTATTTACGATCTATTGCGGAAACCGCCCAGAGATATAAAAAATTTATCAAACCTTAAATAAATATATAATTTAATATTTAAGCGTTTTTAGTAATAAAAATTATTATTCAAATCTGTTACTGTTTCATTAAAATATTGCAGTTGTTCAAAAAAAGTTTTTTAAGCCTTCCCTAACAGTCGTTTAAACTCAAAATGCCAGGTCATATACAATTTGGTGTTAAAACTTAATTTTTACACATAAAATAAGATTTAATTTTCATTTAACTGAAATATCACAAAAAATCATGTTTTACTTAAGCAGTTTGTGTAAAAATTTGAAGAGCACAGACAACAAGATTTTATTCGCCTTGCAATATGATAAAGTAGAATTAAAAATTAAAAAAATAATTGTGTTTAAAATGTATTCTGTAGATTTTTTTACAGTCTTGGACTTTTAATGACTTAATCGTTTTAAAAGAAATGTTTTTAGGGAAAAAATTTAACTAAATTTTTTTTATTAATATAAACTTTTGACAGGTCCATACAAGAGTGTGAAAATAAACCTCCTTTAAATCCCTTCAAAGGAAGATAAGTTTGTTTAACTCAGGTCACTAGTACTAAAGACATAAAGGATGAATAAACAATTATTTACTTCATCAGGATTGAAGAATTTCTCAATGCTAAAACCTTGAATATGATATGGAACATAAACAAGACCTAAGCCGCAAAAAAACAAACACACATGATTGCTTGGATGCACATAAAATTAACTAAAGATTATAAAAATAAAATGACTTGTTTTAAATGCATGTATAGAAAGATCAAATAAATAAATTTATTTATTTACTAGATGTTTCTAGTGTGCATCGCTACCCCAATAAAATTCAACATTTCCTATGCACACTTTCAATCCAGCCAGCTATTTTATCAACATGTTTCATACGCTGCCTTTGTAAGTTCCCTGGGGATATAATAACAGTTATCCACTTTGCATGGAAGGTATCACGTTCAGTTATTTGAAAAAATTTTAAGGTGCTTCTTATGATAGTTACCAAGTAACACGATGATAAATATTTATATTATATAAGAAGTTCCACGCTCACTTGCTAATCAAATGTAAAAATTTCAGGGATATCTGTCTTCTGGTGCCGGCAGCTATAGTTATGCAAATTAATATACATTGGTTACTTTAAACCCGATACACGATTTATTGGAATATCACACAACGTTCCACATGGTTTAATCAAAAATCTGGTGATGTAAAAAATTATTTATCGCAGTGTTTTGTGATGTTTTATTTGTTGTTTTAATTATATTTTTTAAATTATTTTTAAATTTCTTCCCAGCCAGAGTTTGAACCAGTGATTATTACTATAAACAATGTTCGCGTACATTTGAAAAATAATTTCTCTTTATAAAAGTTAAATTAAAAAATGAACCAAAGCCGAAAAAGTGAATTTTAATTGATTTATGATAATCACTGGTTCAACCCCTGGCTGGTAAAAAAAATAAAAAATAATTTAAAAACACGCAAGGTATAGCGCATATACAATCATACCTAACTCATCAACAGTTGATAGGATACTGGAACAGCATCTAGAATGTTGTAAGGAAACAAGTATGAATGATTAAAAATAAAATTTTGCGTTTCGTGACAATACCGAAGGTGTAGTACAAAATGGCAACAAATGTACAAGACGTGTTGTAGAGAAGACAACGAAGATATGCTTTGAGTTGTTTGTGAATTTTGTCCAACCAAATTAATATTGATAAGTTGGTTAAACGGATGATATTTACAATATACGCAACTTAAGGTAGATGGATGCGAAGAATGCTGATGATGGATTTGGCGGTCCTTAAAATGCGGAAAACGTCCGCATACAATTGAAAAATAATTTTTCTTTATAAAAGTTAAATAAAAAAATGAACCAAAACCTGTATAAAAGAGCAGAAAAAAACGTCAGCCGTATACAGTGAATAAAGAAAAAAAATCTACGTTTGTTGTTGTTGTTTTTGCATAAACCTAAATTTTTATCTTTACTTGATTGTTTGGATAAAAACCTTTAGTTCATTTAAGATTTTAGTGAGAAGTTTCCTTAAGAGCTAAGTAAGCGGTATCGAAATGGCCAACGAATCGTGCTTTCACCTTCAATAATCAATATCGATGATTTTAAAAATTTTGTCGCGCGAATTTTTTAAGAGCTTAATTTATTTAATATTCCCTTGATTTAATCTTAAGCCCGTTTTGTCGTTAACGCATTTATATCTATTTGCATATATTTTTCATTTAAATTTTGTGATTTGCTTTTTTATGTTGTTACGAACATAAGAAATGGCAACCCCTGTTGTTGTGCATGGGGTGGAGCACATACTAAATGAATATTGGCCAACATTTATCTTGAGAAGAGAAGCCATTAAGGAACAAGAGATTTATGCAGATCATTGATCATTTAATATCGTGATGTAAAAGGAAAAAAAAAAAGATTATTTTTAATGATATTTTAAGTTCTTATATTTTAATACTATTTTTAAATAATTAAATATACACAGGATTCAAGCGATTTATAAAAACTTTTTAAAAGTTGAGAATAATGATAACTTCAATATGAAGAAGGGTTTAACTTAGCAACGCATTCTACAAATAAAAAAATAAAATAAAAGAAAACAGTTGCTTTTAATTAATAAAACAGAAAATAAGTTAAACTCACTATCTGACGCACTCCAACCAATAGTGATATTGTTCTTTTTGTTTTCAGCCTCCAACCAAACACGCAGTGGCTCGAAATAATCCATAATAGCCTTGGCAGTCATAACTCGTTCACCGGTAAACGCTTCCATAACATCAGGCCATGGCTTTGAGGCACCCATAGATAATATTTTTCTACAAATCAAAAGTTAAATAATTTATTTTTTAATAAAAATTTTAAACCCACCCAAAAGCTTCACCAGCAGCCAAGCTGCCATAAATATCACAATTATCCAGAGGCAAATTGGGATTGTGAGGATCATATTGGCCGGCTTTTATGCAAGCAGATTCATACAATTGAAATTGAATAATAATAGAGACAAAGTATCTCAGATACTCAACACCAGTAGAGATATGATATATGCCAGGAGCATCAAAGTCTTTTTCTGTACGCACTACTGGAGGTTCAATACCAGAATATTCTTCTCGCATTTGCCAAAAAGCACAATTCCACTGAGACTTATCAATTTCGCCACGAAACAAGGACCAACGATATTTGTCCACAGTAAAAGCATGAGGCAAAAATGCAATTTTGCTCAGGGCCTTCAATAATAAAGAAAAAAAAAAATTTAAATAAATATTTTTAAGAGGACCCTCAGTTAGAACTTACAGTCAAAAACAATTTATTAATACGAGTTTCATAATCATTCACATAGTTGTTTAACAAGCCGATACGTTGTAAATGTTTAGGTGTTGACGCCGACAGATATAAAACGTCACCTATAGCTTCATGGAAACCGGGATTGGCACCAGTGCGATAGACATATGGTTGATGTTGGTATTGCAGGTAATATTGAATGTGGCCTAATTCATGGTGGGCAATAAAAAATTCATTTTGTGCAACGTAGGTACACTGCTTTATGCGAACATCATTGATAAAATAGAAGTCCCAGGAGGAAGCAAGACAAACCATATTCCGGCCATCATTGGGCTTCTCCAAAATGCTTTTATCCCAGAATAGTCTAAGAAAATTTAGAAAAATAATTCACATACTGTTTAACACTTTAGTTTTATTTAAAAAAAAACTCACTGTGGCAGTTTTTTCAAGCCCATAGAAGTAAAGAAATCGTCACCCATTTGAAACATTTTTTTGGGAGTATAATTTTGCTTCACCATTTCATTGCTGATATCAACTAGCGGCTTATTGGGAAAAGGTAAGGCAATATCGGCAATATGAGACCACTGGTCAGCAAACAAGTTACCTAACAAATGCATTGGGATGGGGCCAGTTTCTGAAACCACATCATTGCCATAATGTTGACGCAGACGGTGGCGCACATAACCATGAATTTGAAGGTAGAAGGGTTTAATAGTTTCTAAAATTTCTTCTACTTGTGTTTCGATTGTGGGATCTTCGTAATCATCCAACCACATTTCAGCAGATGATTTAAAGCCTGGAAAAAAGGAAGGCGAACAATATTAAAAACACTGTGGAAATAATTCCTTTAACTGCAGGTCAGTTTTCTAAGAAGAAGATATTCAAAATTTATTAAAGACATTTTTAAGTTTTAGCTTTGACTATTTTTTGAGTGGGCTCAAAAAAGTCTCTAGTTACCCCAGATTGAAACAATAAATTTTACTCTCTCTTTAAAATTCTTGTGGCCTCTTTAAATTCGAATGCATTCTTGTTTTTTTATTTTATTTACCATTCAAATTTGCAGCCTTTGTACTCAATGCAATATATTTTTCAAAAGATCTGCGAGAGGGTGCACCAGCATTATCATAAAATTCACGCCAGTAATATTTCATTTTTTCAGAATCACGACTACTAGTTGTTATTTTAAGGACATCAGGAACAAAACTTATGTTACATTTATTCCTATTTTCATACTCGCAGAAACTTAATTTGGCAACATTGGATTCCATCGATGATAAAGTTTGCAAATACTCAGCATGATCTTGTTCGGAGAGGGCAGTATAACCCAGTTTTGACAACTTTTTGAATTGACGTTTCAAATCTTTCGATTGAAAATTTTGCCAATTAAATTGATTTATATCGAATGCAACTTTTTTCATAAACGCTGCAAATTTAGCAGATGCTTCGTTTTTCTTGCGCTCATTTGTTTCCGTTACATTCGAAGAAAACGTCCAGTAGGCTTCATGTTCCCAGTTTTTATGTTTAATAAGTTCAGAATTAAGATTTTTTAAATATTCCGCAGCTAAAATTTCCTCTTTTGATGCGCAATGGCAAAGCTGTTGGTAAATGAGAAAATAAATAAATTAATATTGGAGAATATAAATAAAGAAATAAACAATTTACCGCCAAATTTGCCAAGAGAGTTACAACAAATAATTTCATTGTGGCCGCCAAAAAAGACTCTGAAATAAAACAAGAACATGCTTTAGTATCTTTCAGAAGTTTTAAATTTTTATTAAGATAAAGAGTGCCGATGAATGTTTTTTTAGGCAACAATGCCTTTTTAATTAGTGTAGGAAGGGATAGAGAAGAAAAAGACAGGTGGTGAAAATGTAGTTATTTTATTAATTATTTTACTTCACCGCCGAATAATGCACCATGTAGAAGTAGTGACGAAGGAGGCTGCGTGCTGTATTGTTCCATTCTGAACATGAATTTATATACATTAAACAGAAAAAAATATACTTTTTTTTTTTTTTTTTTTTTGTCACAGAGGTTGAACCCTGGCCAGCCTGGTTTGTAGTCAACTTGCTTACTACCATGACTACAGCAGCTTCTATTTTCCATTAGCAAGTATGAAAAGAGTATTTAACTTTTTTTTATTTACTTAAATAAAGTAAAAAGTGTGGAAATGAACAAATTTTATCACAACTTTAAAGCAGAACAGGTGTGAGCGAATCTTATAAATCATCTTAAAACAGTTTGTATTGTTTCGTCACAATGTTCTCTTCAATAAACTTTTAAAATCTTAGGCCACAGTAAACCGTTAGGATCCTGAGCTTATTTTTATTAATTATCAGTAGTCTTTAAAACTTTTATCGAGACAAAAATTTGCATTTTTGTAGGTTATATCCGAAAACCGAACTGTTATCTTGCAGAAGTGTTTCTTTAGAAAAATCTGGAGAAGAGATTTGGTTGAATTCACAAAAATAAAAGATGCTTAAGCTCTAAACTAGTGCTCTTTCGGTCACGACTCAAAAGCAGTTTAGATAGTGATTAAAGACTTGTAGGGGTTGCTTATCATTGTGTCTGATAGATCACATGAGGAATATGTCAATTCCACGTGAATCATTAATAAAAACAAGCACAGATCTTTTATTTCTATATGATGTATCCTTTTTTTCCAAAAATAATAAAACAAGGAAAAAGGAGTCTTTTACAAGGACAAATGTAAAAAAAGTTATAATCGTTCTTGTTTAAAATTGTTACAAAGCAAAGTAATTATTTGTAATTTTTTTTTGTACCATTTAAATAAAAAAATGCTCATTTATTTTAAATTTTTGTGGCATTAAAAAAATATAATTTTTATTCCGATTTAAAAGAAACAGTATTTTTCCTTTAGTTCACATTTTAATACACTCAACACAAAATAGAAATACTTCATGTTATATTAAACATTCACAAAGAAATTACAAAATTTGTTTAAAAAAAAATTATATCGTTCTTTGTTGTTGTTTGCGAAAACTTACAGATATATAAACCCCAAGACACAGAGCTTTCAAGACTGAAATTATGCTGAAAAGTGTCTAACTATTTATAGGGAACCATATTACTGATTAAATACACGCTTACTATTTTTTTAATATCAATACTACTGCCAATATTATCTTAAAGCAATTACGCTTTTAACACTATTCTATTCGAAATAGGCACTAAACGAAAACAATTCAAAATTTTTATAGCCGGCATAAATCTGTTTTTTTGTTCGAGGGAAATAAAATGAGTTGAGAGCAAGGTTGCCAGATTAGACGTTTTTATCGTTATTTCTCTAGAAGTAAACAGCCAAAGTAAAACATGTTTATACTTATTTTCTACAAATGATTGAATGAGTAAAAAAATATTAATAATAATATTGAATAGTAAAATAATAGACATAAAAGGGAGTAAATATTATTTAAATAATAAAAATAGCTGTGTTTTGGGGCAACTTAAACCCGGTTACGGCCGTAGCAATTAATAAGATTTCTGACTAGCTCTCTCCGGGCGGAAAACTCATCTGAGCGAAGCGCTCAATGAGCTAGAAAAAATTTAACTACGCCAATCGATAAGACATAGTTTCAAGAGTTAAGATCCATGCCTGCCTCTAATCTTTCAATATCATTTGAAACAATGGAGTAACTCTGGTCAAAAAAAAACAAATATATGGGGCAATAAAGAATTAATAAATAAGAAAAAAGAAACATCAACTGAAAAATTTTGCGCCTGCCCATATTTTCCGAGATATGGGCCTCTGGGCCTCTTTCATAAAAATAAAAATTGTGCGCCATATTTTTAAAGATATTATTATAGGTATCATTTTAAAGCTTTTGTAAAGATGTTTCAGAAAATACTATAATTTTTCTAAAATATTTTTTTTCTTATTTTTAATTCTCTGTCCCCCAATATTTGTTTTTTTTATTGGAGAGAGTGCCGAATAAAACACTCTTACTTATTTTTACATTCCCTTGTATGCCTACATGTGGTTGTTATTTAGGTTTAAAAATTCGTGAGCTTTTATTTGATACAATAACCTTTTCGTTTATCAAGTTGGGACAACAACCCTAATCAAAACTTAAAACTTAAAAAAAAATTATTATTGTTTTATTTCTTAGAAAATTTTTAGTTTTGATGAAATTTAATAAAATATTGCTCCTATATCGCTTCCTGGTAAAATTTTCAATTCCCTTGTTAAATTTAGATTTTATAATATTTAAATTACGATTATTTTGTGATATCTCACTTTTTAATAAAATTGCTATTTTATGTTTAAATCTTGATTCGATAATGATATTAGATATTTGGGTAGAATCCACTGATGAGCAGTAGCAAAATGGCCATATGGATATGCTTTCCCCGCAGTAATATATTTCATTTTGTAGTTTTAAATAATAAATATTTAATGAGAATATTATGAAATATTTAAAGTAAATTAATATAAAAAAAAATTCCGAATAGTAAATTTTTATATTGAAATATTTAAATTTTTTGGTAAAATTATAATTTCAATTTGATATCTTAAATTTCTTATGAAATTCGAATTTCATAATTAAGTCGTGATTTAATAATGACGTTTAAATATTTTAGTAAAATGTCTACTTTTTGTCATATCTCATATTTGAATTTAAATTTCATATCAAATGTTTCTTTTGCAGAGATTCTATTTATTTTTTTATAAATCTGGTGACATTGGAATATTTTCAGTGAAACATTATTTTGTTATTTTTTTTTTTTTTGTGTGTGAAATTGATTTTGTGATTTTTTTTTTGGGTTTCTGTCATTTTTGGCAAAATGTAAAGTCATAAGATACCATATTTTGAACTTTATGAAAAATTACGGATTTTAAATCGAACTGAAATTTTGGTTTGAAATCTAATTTTTCTGGTGAAATTTGAGTTTTTATAAAATATCAATTTATTGTGCGAAATCTTATAATTTTTTTTTTCCTTATAATTTAATTTTTTCCTTGCTGATATTGCGCATTTTCTATGGTTTTAATATTTTTTATTTTAATTTAAAACTTCTAAGCGAATTTACTCTTCTTTTTTGTAACTTCTATTGCATAAAACTACGCGTTTTTTGGTGCAGTTCAATATTCTAGCGATTTTTTTCTTCTTGTTTTTAAAAGTACAATAAAAAGTAAATTTTTAAAAATTACCGTTTTTAAATAGTTTAAAAAGTGTGCACGAAAGTATTGTAAAATTTTATTACTGCCACAAAAAGTTTTACTATTTTCAATTCTAAGTCCCTTAAAAAGGGTGTAATAAAAACTATGCAAATATGACTATACATTTTTTAATTAAATATTAATTGTTAGTATGCCTAAGATTTTATTAACCAAACAGTTGTTACGATGTAGCAACAGCGAGATTAAACGTCTGGAATTTGGATTTATCAAACGAAAGGTTACAAAGATAAAATTTTAAAATAATGTTGAAGAATGTTAAATGCCAGACTAGAATTTGATAGAATTTGTTATCTTATTCTAGACACCATAAAATTACTTTTATTTATTAATAAAAAAAAATAATTGCCGATTAAATGCTAAAAACACTTAGAAACAAACAAAAAGTTATTGAATCATTTATTAAAACATGATAACGAGAAAATCGAATAATCCAATTGTTATGAATCACATTAAGGTTGCAAATTATGTTAAAGATGTAAAATAAAGAACGACTTGATACAAATAAGTTTTAACAAAGAGAAAAACTCTTGAAAGTAAAGTGTGATTTCAATCAGCTTCTTACTAACTTGTTTTTGATATCTACCAACTTTACGTGTAGAGGTGTGACGAAAGTTTTGCCAGAGGTTTCGGTTCTCGGTTTGCGTCTTCTTTTTTTTTATTTCTTTTTTTTTTTTTACTCTACTTTTTTTGTTTGGAACGCAAGCTTCGTTAATCTAGAATCTTCCATCCTCATTATTTGCCTATAATTTCTCAGTCTATTCTTTGGCCTTCTCATTTATCAGACGTTACTACTTAAAATTTATAACTTCTAGTTTTTTCTATTACTCTACGCATCCATTTTATTTCGTTAGGCTTTTTTTGCTTAAAATCCGACCCATTTTTTTAATGCTTCTCATAAAATTTTATTAACCTCACACTTTTTACCATCTAGCAACAGCGAGCTAAAAGTGTGTTAGTAACAATTTAAAATTTTTAAACGAATATTTAAATAAATTAAAACTAAATTAAGGAGGGTTTTTATTATGTTCTAGACACAAACTTTATAAAAAGTTATTGTAATTAAAAAATAATTAATTAATTGTTTTTAGTTTGTTGCAAATTAAATGCTTAAAACACTAAAACAAACAAAAAATAATTTAGAACTAATAAATCTTATCTTTTGTTAGAAAATGTTCTAATAAAACTTATTAAAGTGTAGTAAATCATATTAAAGCTGTAAATCATACTAAAGTTATAAAATTAAACACAATGTATAATACTATTGAGACTATTAACTAACGTTCAAATATTAATTTTTTATTTGATTAAAAAATAATTGAAAAGTTTTATAAGAGAAAATTATAAAAAAAAACAACTAAGAATGATATATTCCGCTATGCCAAGTCTTATATAACCTGCACCATTTAGCTTAATCTAGTTTAGTGAAGTAACTCAAAAAAAAAAAAAAACAACAAGACAGAGAAATAAAAAATTAAAAATAACAAAAAAAAATTTTTTTACATAAATATGCCAACGGCTCTTAATGGGTTAAGCGTTTTTGAAAAAAATTTTGTATTTCCTTAAATATTTCTTCAAAAGCTTCAAAATGATACCCATATTGACACAAAAAAAATTTTTAAATTTTAAAGGGCGGTAACTCAGAAAATATGGGCGAGCGCCAATTTTTTCACTTGATGTTTTTTTATTTTTTTAATTCTCTATCGCACCATATATTTGTTTTTTTTTTTTTTTTGGTTGGAGTTACTTCATTGTTCCAAATGATAAAGAAAAATTAGAGGTAGGCGTGGTGTTTTGCCCGCTGCGTCGAAGGACTCAGACCGATCTTGCTGATTTCCAGTAGGTTGGCGTATTTTAATTTTTTTTAGCTGAACTAGTGCAGACGGGCATCGCTCAATCGACTTCGCTATGCATAAGAAGCCAGAATATATATACTTTATGGGGTCGGAAATGGATATTATAGAAATTACAAACGGAATAACAAAATTAGTTATAAACTTTTTCCACTTTTTGTGGTGAAGAGTATAATAATGTCATCTCAATTAGCTTCACTCCCTTAAATTAAATTATTTCGAGAATAAGCCAGATTTATACTAATTCGGTTGAAGTTAACGAAACAAATTTAGCATTCAGTTATGACTAAAACTTCACTTAATTGTTCTTTTTTTATAAACATTTTTTTTTCACCGTAACGACTGACTGCCATCCCTAAATTAGCGCGTAAAGCGCAAGATATCTGTCAAAATTTCTCATGTACATACAAAATGTATGAAGCATCCCTATATAGCACAGCGTCAACGCTTAGCAATTGGAAAATCCAATTTTGACAGCGCGTAAGGTAACGCAGTTGCCTGCAAGCTACTGTTGTTTACAAATTTTTTTTTAGTATTTAGAGAACGTTATATAACAGTAATGACATTTTAGCTTTTTTCGGGCTTATCTAGCGTTTTTATCACTGTTTTGCATTCCATTTTATAGGGTTTTATTAAAACTGATAAGTTAATATTACTGTTTACAACAAAACGTTGCGCTTTTATTTAGGTATGTCATTTCAGCGTAAAAGCCATGCGTTATTTTGCGTCGAGTCTTAAGGCCGGGGCACATAGAATCCGTCACACGTTAAACTTTGACAAATTTAACTGACAAGTCAGTTAAAATACATGTTTTCTTATGAGCGTTGTCACAATCAAAGCGTATCCGTCAATGCAAAGTACGAAAGTTGGTCAACTTTTAACTTTTGACGTATGTTAAATACTTTGACAACTATCAACCGCTTCTTCTCCGTTTTCTTTTAACTCTTGCTGTGTTTCAATTGTGTTTTTAATGAAACAGTTTTGGTGGCAAACAATTAAATACAAATTTAATTAAATTAACAAGTGAATAAAATAGAAATTAAATTTAAAAGTGAATAAAAATAGAGAGCAAACTTTGATTTAACATCCGCCAGCAAAGTATTCATTATGCCAACCTCAACCGTTGTTACTTTGACTTTAGTTGAATTTGTCAAAGTACAACGTATGACGGATTCTATGTGCCCCGGCCTTTACGCGCTAATTTAGGTATGGCTGTAAGAAACTGGGATTAAATTTATCTCTCCCCAGTCAGAATTTTAAAAAATAATTGATTCTATTTGACTTCTCTGCCTAATTTCAAACAATCACAAATAAATCTATTACTAGTCATAAATAATACTTTTGGCGGTAAAAAAACAGTACCCTGTGCACTACTCTTCTTGAAGTAGCATTTATGACTCGCTGCTTAATTAGTTTCGAATTATTTAAGAGTTATCTTCCTGTCATTGTCCAGTCTTAGTAATAATTGCTTGCGAGTCATATTTAAGTCATATTTGTAGTCATTAGACAACCCTTTCAAATCTTTCCGCTTTGTATAAATAAAAAATCAGAAAATGCAGTATAAAATTCAAACACGGCTTTATCTACTTCACAGTCGCAATGTGATTCATAACACATCCTGTGTTTGTTTCTTCTTTTATTGTCATTTAAGAAGTGTTTTTTAAAGTGAGGAACAGATATGAATAAGATAAATTCTGCGACTTTATGCCTCAAGTAGCTTTAATTTAACTACAGAAGCCAAAAATTTATTTAAAGAAAGAAAAAGAAATCTTCTATCACCCCTTCATATAAAACTAAGGCTAATGAAAGATTATGCGAAAGCTATAAAGAAGAATTGTAAAGACTTTTAAGAGAAAATTTTCCGACATCAGCAAAAGGAACCTAAAAAATATAATCTGTTCTCAATACAATCGGAGTAGCTGTTTGTAGACTGCGGATTTATTTTAATTTTAATTTATTTATTTATTTATTTTTTTTTTTTTTTTTGTTAAATCCCCCACTGTGCGAGGTAGAGGCATAAAGAATTTTATTAGAGAGAATACGACTACAGTAGTGCTAAAACTTGAAAAGATTTTCAAGGTGCCATTTTTAAAGACTCCAATTAGTAAATTCTTCAAAAATCGTAGTGAAACTTTCCATAGGACTTTACTAAGAGGTCACTACTTGACTACAAATCGAAGTCGAGATGATTCTTCTGGCAATTAGCAATTTCTAAAAACATAGAATTTTCGCTTATGGTAATTATTGACAGAGAATTGAGACCATTACTAAACGGACACACTGATTATAGGCTGTGATATTATATCGCGCTATACGGCTTGGAGCAGCTAAAAAATATTGGTTGTTAGAATTTTTGAAAAGTTGCATTCGATTTCAATTTTTGGACTAGACGTCAAAGACGATACTTCATTACACTTGAAATGAAAAAAGAGATTGTGATAGTAGGAAGCACCGAGTGCGAATTGCATGAGAATAGGTATTAGATGTGGCTTCAATTAAGGAAAAAGCAAACCCTAACAACTACTCTCTATGCTACAATGGTCTCTCTATACAATATATTTTGTCAGCTAAAGTAATTAAAAAAAGTGGCAGATTCGAAGGACCTAAATTTCGCTTCAAAACATTAAAGAGGTAATATAAGAAAGATTTTGATTTTTTAAGCATTTTATTTATTTACTTTGTTTCAATACAAAAAAAAATAGCTTTATAAAAGCTAAGAATAATCATAATTTAAATATGAAAAGGCATTAAGTCAGCAACGCATTCTGCAAATAAAAAAATAAAAATTAGTTTGTTTTAAGCACTTAGAAAAACCCAAGTACAACTTACTATCTGATGAAGTCCAACCAACAGTGACATTGTTCTTTTGGTTTTCGGCCTCCAACCAAACACGCAGTGGCTCAAAATAATCCATAATAGCCTTGGCAGTCATAACTCTTTCACCGGTAAAAGCTTCCATTATATCATGCCAGGGCTTTGAGGCACCCATTGACAACATTTTTCTACAGATCAAAATATTTTCAATAATTAATTAATATTTTAATTAAAATTAAAATACTCAACCTACTCAAAAGCTTTACCAGCAGCCAAGCTACCATAAATATCACAATTGTCGAGAGGCAAATTGGGATTGTTGGAATCATATTGGCCGGCCTTTATGCAAGCAGATTCATAGAATTGAAATTGAATAATAACAGCGACAAAGTATCTCAAGTATTCAATATCGGCACCGATATGATATATGCCAAGCGCATCAAAGTCTTTTTCTGTACGCACTACTGGCGGTTCAATACCAGAATATTTTTCACGCATTTGCCAAAAAGCACAATTCCACTGAGACTTATCAATTTCGCCACGGAACAAGGACCAGCGATATTTGTCCACGGTAAAAGCATAAGGCAAAAATACAATTTTACTCAGGGCCTACAATAATAAAGAAAAGAATTATCATAAATAAATATTTTTAAGAAGACTCTCAGTTAAAACTTACAGTCAAAAATAATTTATTAATGCGAGTCTCATAATCATTCACATAGTCGTTCAACAAACCAAGACGTTGTAAATGTTTGGGTGTTGACGCCGACAGATATAAAACGTCACCTATTGCTTCATGGAAACCGGGATTGGCACCAGTGCGATAGACAAATGGCTGATGTTGGTATTGCAGGAAATATTGAATGTGGCCCAATTCATGGTGTACAGTAAAGAAATGTTCTTGATTAACTTGAGTACATTGCTTAATACGAACATCATTGAACAAATAGA
This sequence comes from Cistogaster globosa, assembly GCA_937654795.1. NCBI lineage: Eukaryota > Metazoa > Arthropoda > Insecta > Diptera > Tachinidae > Cistogaster > Cistogaster globosa. The sequence goes on from OW569404.1 coordinate 9,683,058, forward strand.
AATCCCAAGACGAAGCAACGCAAGTGAGATTTCGACCATCATTTGGCTTCTCTAAAATACTTTTATTCCAGAAAATTCTGTAAAATTTAGAAATACTTGTGTAAGACTGTAATTATATTTTTGAATGGAAAACTTACTGTGGCACTTCCTTTAAGCCCATCGAACTAAAGAAATTATCACCCATTTGAAACATCTTTAAGGGTGTATAACCCTGCTTCATCATTTCATTGTTGATATCAACTAGCGGCTTTTTTGGAAAGGGTAAAACAATATCAGCAATATTTAGCCAAAAGTCGGCCCACAAGCTACCTAACAAGTGCATTGGGATAGGACCAGTTTCTGAAACCACATCACTGCCATAGTATTGCAGCAAACGATGGCGTACATAACCATGAATTTGAAGGTAGAAGGGTTTTATAGTTTCTAAAATATCTTCCACTTGTCTTTCGAAATTGGAATCCTCATAATCAGCCAACCACATTTCAGCAGTTGAATTGAAACCTGCAAAAAGGATGTTGAATAAAGTTAAGAACACTGTGGTATAAATATTATTTTGTAAAATGCTTGACATTCGTCTCCTTTTTGAGTTTTTTTTTACTATTCACCAAAAAGTTTCAAATTAACCTGTCGACAAGGTCAAAATACTGCTACTAACGGTTTTATATTTTTTGAGGCCTTTTGAACTTAATGTAGCCACTTGCCAGTATTAAATGATGAGATAATAAAACTAAAAATTGGTCGATCTTAATTGATGAATTGTAGCTGTAACCAGCGTGGTTCCACGGAATGAATGCTCAATGTATAAAAGTAATTGATACCGTTACATAGTTTTGCGCCAGCATTCTGTTTTGTTTTTATTATTTTCTATTTATTTGTACATGTAAAAATAGTTAAAATCTTTAAATCTGGTAGCACTGGCTGTAACACAAAAACGATAAATGTGCAAATTGAAATAATTATGAGGTTTGAATGAGGTTAAGTCGACCTTTTTTGTTACAAAATTTTGACGACCAGTGTTATTTATAACTTTTCACGCTCCAAAATTTTATTGGGGAAATTAATTATTCTTTTAGAAGTAATAAAGAACGTCTAAAACTTAAATTAAGTTTTTTTAATTTAACTTGAATTATTTAAAAATTTCCAAAAGAAAGCCAAGCAATTCCAGCTAAGCGCCAAGTTATCACAGATGGAAATCATAAAAATTTACTTCTTCTATAATTCTACTTCTATTATTAACTTTCCATGCATTCTTCTATTTTATTTTTACTTACCATTCAATTTTGCAGCTTTGACACTTAAATCTACGTATTTCTCAAAGGAACTGCGATAGGGTGCACCAACTGTATCATAGAATTCACGCCAGTAATATTTCATTTTTTCAGGATCACGACTCTTGGTGGTAATTTCGATGACTTCAGGATCAAAATTAATATCGCATTTTTCCCTATTCTCGTACTCGCAGAATTGTAAACTTGAACGTTTGGATTCTAAGTAGGACAAGGTTTGGAAAAACTCAGCATGATCTTGTTCAGGTAAAACAGTATAACCCTGCTTCGATAGCATTTGGAATTGACGTTTTAAATCGTCCGATTGAAAAGATTTCCAATTAAATTTATTTATGTCGCTTGTGACTTCTTTCATAAAGTTGGCATGTTCCGCAAAAGCTTCATTTTTCTTGCGTTCATTTGAGTCCGTAATGTTTGAAGAAAAACTCCAGTGGGCTTCAGTTACCGTATTTACACGTTTGATAAGTTCAGAGTTAAGATTTTTTAAATATTCGGCAGCTAAGATTTCCTCATTTGAGGCGCTATGGCAGAGCTGTAAATTAGTGTAATGAATATCTAAAAGGCAGCAATAAGTAATGATTGATTCAATTTACCGTCAAGCTTGCCAATAGTGTGAAAACTAATAACTTCATCGTGTGTGTCCTAAAAAAACAAAAAAAAAAACTTTCATATAAAAAAGATTAAGGACTTTTTCTGCAACAGGTATTGAAGATTTTTTCTTTCTCTCCTTCGTAATAAAAACTCTTAAATGAATTTTTTTAAGAAAAAAATTAAAGATTTAAAAAAAAATATATACTCATAAATAAAAAAATTCGTATTCTTGTGAAATAATGCGCCCAATGTGAAAGTACCTTAAGAAGTTCAGACAAAAATTTTTCTTTTAAAATAGAACACTTTCTAATCCGAAGTATTTAATTCTTGAAATACCTATTAGCACTTAATATTACTTTGAAAATTTCACATTTAAAATTAAGTCCAGGCTTAAGGTCCTTGGAAGAACGAAACACTTTAACACTTACTTTTGAGTAAACCTTGAGAGAAAATAAATTAAATTTTACTCTTTCTAAATTGACACTGCAACCAATTGTTTGTGTTGTGCTGTGTTAAAACAAAAACTAAATTTTCACATGCAAGTGACTGACTATTTATGGAGACACAAATTACCATTTTAACACACATTATCACACTTAATCTTGCATTAATATCGCAACAATTGTTATCAGGAATTAATTATGCTTTTGGCACGCTTCAATAAATGACAAAAGAACAACTCACAACTCCATACAGCGAACATAAATTTAACGATTCTAATGATTAGAGATATTATTATTTATGAATTTGTGTCAAATTTTAACGTTAATTTATAGCAGCAATTTTGTAATAAAAATATTTTTAATAGTTCAAAATTTTATGTGGACAAGAAACTTGAGCTTCAAAGAGCTCAAATTTCGCCCGTTTAAAAGAGGGGCATAGGAATGCATTTGCTATTAGAAAGAGCAAAATACTCGGCGAGTCCATATTTTCCTCGTTTTTAGCCTTTCTGTGTGCCTACAAATCAGATAGTGTGCTGTCCACCTTCCACTCAAGAGAATATTGTTAACAGAAACTACACCTCCTAGACGACTTAATGCCTGATTATAAGGCGGTATCAGTTACCAAGGCCTAAAATTATGAAATAAATACATTCGTCGTCTGAGCAGTAGCCAACTACTTGTACCATGGAAATAAATATCCCACAGCTGTTCCTCCGGGGTTACTAAAATTCTGACTTAGCTAACCCTGGCTCAATCGAAGTGTTCTCGGAGTATAGGGGGGAACCAGTCCCTCGGTGTGCAGGCACAATATCTAGACAGACAAATTGGCTACTTGTCGAAGGACTGATCAGCGTCCTTAGTTATACTGGAGTTGCGGAAACCGATAGCCCATACAGAGAACCACCCATCTCTGTAGCCGGTTATTGGTGAGATCCCTTAGAGGTACACGTGGTGGCTGTTGGTTAAGTTCGGTGTTCGCAGGGAAGGTGCGGTGCCGTTCCGAATGTGCAGTGGCATCTTCAACCTTAAAGCAAGAGGTAGTTCATGGTCCCGATAGCCATGTTCTTAGAATTGGAACTCTGTTGGCTACGCCTGTGGAAAGAGTTAGTCGACGCTTTGTATTTCACTCAGCGCTAAGACCACCGTCAGGTTAAGTCCCCACAGCTAGGTACTGATGTTAATCTGTATCAAGTATTTACACTGCAGTCCATTTAAAGATTATTAGTGTTGCCCTTAGAACAGCAAGGTGGTGGCTGTGGTTTAAACTTAAATCATGACAAAACTCTTGAGCTGCTGCATTGCAACAGATGCCGTCAATGGTGTGAGTAAAGAAAGTTTTAAACTCTTTATACGCTAAAATTTTAATCATATTTACATACTATAACGACTATAGTCTGACTAGAGCTATTATGGCCAGGTATCTGAGATATGATAGCAAACTAACGATACGGCAACAATAAGGCAGGCTTCTGATCTAGACAATGAAAATTTAGTACCAACTCTTCCAAAATCAATCAAAATGAAATGATCTTTGAATACGTGCACTCTTCAACCAGTGACCATCCATGACAATAATTTTTCCAAGAATTCTATTATTCAAAATAGTTTCCAAGTTGCTAGAATCATGCCTAAGCATTCCAGTCAAGTTTCAGTAGAATATGACAAGCTCATTCTTCACCATTTCACTAGAAAAACTCTGTGGTCTGACACCCAAGGAAGTGAATTTCAAATGGTTAGGTGGTTAAGTCCATTTGCCATAGTCGAAGGCCATTTTAAGAATCAAAAAACACTGCTAAAAGATTTAATGTCGGTTTTGGCTCTCGGAGAAGCCATTGACTCCAGTCTTTGTCTAAAACTATAACTTAACCCTTTCGTGACTAACTCCGGTAAGCTGTAATCAGCAGCGATTGGCATATCAGGCTCTCTGTTAAGGATTACACTATGACCCGAATATTAAGAGTTTCTCGGATTTCCATATCTAAGGGCGTTTTTTTTTGCAACCCAGTGATGCACACACTCGCAATTATTTAAACTTTGTGCAGTGTAGGAGATGGATATTTAACTAACAAAACGACAACGAAAAAAATTTGAATAAATTTGAGGCAGGAGCGGTGTTTTTCCGGCTGTCTTGAAGGACATGGACTGATATTGCTGATAGCTCATCTAGTGCCCTGACATATTTGATTGCATCACAAACACAGTCGAAAAGACGAACAGACCGATATCACTTCATCGACTTCGCTATGCATAAGGACTCAGAATATATTCAAAAGGTCGGAATTAGATATACCCAGCTCCACCTGTGATGAAGGGTATAAAAATTGCATGTCTGGACGCAAACTCATTATCTAATACTTTCTTCATACACAAAATGAATCTGCACTCCTTTTGCTTTCATAAAAATCAGACCTGCTTTAAAAGTTCGACATGAGTTATCTTAGTTTAACCACAAAGCAGCAACTGTTAGCTATCAAATTGATGATCGCAAAAAACAGTGCTGCCAACTTAAAAGTTAAAGTGTACGAATAAGTTCTTTATTATTTATCTTTAAGTAACTTCAAAATAATAAAATTTTATCGGGAGTATGTCACAGTATTATGTTCCTAGTGTCGTACTTATGAAGTTGTTAAAGGTAAAAAAAAATAACAAATAGTTTCTAATTAGTTAATAATTTATTTCTAAACACACTTTTAGATATTAAAAATCATTATAAGTTCTCAAATCTTATCAAACCATAAATAAAGTTCTACATTAAATAAAAAAAGTCTGTGAAAGTATTTTCAATAAACACAATAAGTTTGAAAACTTTATAACCTGCCATAACAATAATATATGACTATTTGGTTTCAAAGTACGCAGTTAGTTTGTGCTTTTCATTTGTTTTTTTTTTTTTTTTATTGCATTGTACTTGTTTATGAATAACTGAATTTATAATTGATATAAAAATTAATTTGAAAATTAAATAGTTTTCATAAAAACTAAGGTACGGCCAAACCTCCAGACCGATTTGTGTACTTTCTTTGATTTTGGTGTTTGGAAGTCTCCACATTAAAGTGAGTTAACCTTTTAGTCATATGCACTCACTTTGACGTTCTCTACAAAAAATTTGTTGCTCATATACCGCTACATTTTTGAGAAAAAAAATCCTAATAAACACATACATACTTTAACGCGTGACAACTTTAATAGTTCTTTGATTTTTTACTCACACAGAAGAAAAAGTTTCATTTTATGCACGATTTTATGAAAAATTTCGATTTTTATGATCTAGGTTTTCAACAAGAACTAACTAAACAAGTTATATTTGGCTATGTAAATCTAGTTTAGTGAAGTAACTCCAATCAAACAAATATTGAGGTGACAGGGAATTTAAAAATTAAAAAAAAAATAAAAATAAACTCAATGTTGATTATTGTTGTTTTTGCTTAAACTTTGCAAACAAAAAATCGTTAGTTTATTTAAAATGCAAGTAAGAAGTTTTCTGAAGAGCCATGCGAGCGGTAGCGAAATGGCCATCGAAACGTGCTTTAATCTTTAATAGTCAATATCGATGATTTTAATAATTCCGTCGGGATAATCAGCACGATTTTTAAAGTTTAAAGTTAAATTAAAAAATATTCCCGTGGAAGGATATAAAAATACGAATGCAAAATAACACACTTCTCTAATTCTTGACCTTATTTAACATGAAATTTGCAATAATTTATCATCCATATTGATTTGATCTAATTTAAAATTTCATAAGAAATAAGCACTTATGAAATTGTCTCGTTTCTGTAACACAAGTGAGAAATTTATCACAGAAAAATATTATAGACATCTTGTTTCACAGACGGTTAGGCAAAGTAAGCAATAAAATTTCTTATTAGCTTAGATTATAAAATTGATTATGTACTTAAGCGTACGCTGCACAGTGGCATATATTTTAAAAAGGCGGCCAAAAATCATTTTTTTTGTTTGATTTGTGGTTACCGATCTTAGTTTTTTTTAATCATTATAAAGTAAATACCAGTAAACCTCGAGAGGCAAAAGTTTAGAACTCTGTTCCAACTATAACACACTGAACAGGGTGATCCAAAATACACTTTCCGAATATTTTGTTAACATGAAATTTTTTTTAGTAAATTCTAATTTTAAATTACTATAAATTTTTTGTTTTAAAATCTATCAAATCAAAATAAATTTTCTTTAATTATGCTGTTTGTTAGTTATCAGTGCTAGCAAAATAAAGTCATTGCGTTTCTTAGAAATTGTTTAATTTTTTGTTTCAAAAAAAGGTCAAAATTCTTCAAAAATCTCGTGCTTAATACAGCATAACTCCCTCCCGTCAAACCACGTCAATAAGATATTTCTCTGTGCTAAAACCTAAAACCTCCCCTACACACGCATACTCCATTATATGTGTGCCAGGTTTCGACCTTGTGCACTAGAGCAATTTTTCTGACCAAAGGTCAGATATTTGTACAAAATTTATGAATACTTACGAAATTTTTCAAAATTTTTCTACAGAGTTATTTTTGAATTATTTTAAGGTTTTAATACAGAGTTAAAGCCAATTTTTTTCAAATCTCCTTGAAAGATGGCGTTTATAACTGTTGCGATGGAATCTAGTAATATACAATTGCACTACAGGTACAGTCTATCAAATTTGCAAAAGCCTAATTATTCAATGAAATTTTGGTTACCCATTAGAATTGCTAAATATATCATAAAACAATAAGATCAGAAAGAAATCTTAAATGAAATACGTGAATGCACATGTTTATTATGGCATTCTTTCGAATGTAAATTTTATTATCACATAGGTAAGGAAATGTAAGCTAATTACTTGCTTAATTGAATAACACAACTCTGTATGCAAAAGATTAGCGCACACACTGCATGGGATGATCAGTACCTGATTATTCTTAGTACCTGTTTATTTTTGCAGAAAAACAAAAGAAAAAAGAACAAATTCAAGAAAGATATCTTCAGCTAGGCCTTATAATCGACCAACCGAAATAAGGAGAAGCAAATTCGAATGATGAAAATACTGCAAGAAGATTTTTTCTAATCCAAAAACTGCAGCAGAGTTAATAAGACGATTCAAAATTATGTTACAAGACTCAGCATGCAGCAGAAAGATAAATGCAAAAAAAATTGCTGAATACACCAATAAAAAAGCTGCACTTTACAATGAAAAATACTTTTCAATGGTTCATAAAATTTTGTATACTGGGGAAACAATCATTCAACATAATTTGCTACCAATAGGAGATCTGTCTAAAGAAGCGCAAGAAAAAAGGAACAAAGACTACAGATTCTTTCGCAAACAAAGCACAAGAAAAATGACTAGATGTTGTACTAATGAAGACCTTATTACCATTTTGTTGTGTACTTTAGATCTATATATGTATGTGAAACATTCGAAAAGAGTAGAAAATAACTCCAGTCGAATTAGAAGAGGAGGCTAAACAACTATTAGAAGATTAAAATCAATGCTATTTAGAAGAATATTTTACTAAAATTGCTTAGCGTATAGTGGCTCCTTGATTTGAAAGTATACGTATGTCTGTAAAATAATCAATATTTATTTTATAACTTGTTATAGAAATATTTAAAAATAAAACTTTAAAACAGGATTTTTTTCATTAAAACATTTCGATATTAAGATAGTTTTAACTTTTTAAAATATTTTAAATTTTTTTATTTCAAAAGGATGTTTAATAACCAACCTTTGGCCCGTATTGCTTTTAAGCTTAAAAATATTACGAGGTCCAAAATTTGGCGTTTCCGGACAAGATTTAGTTTACAAAACTATTAATAATTATAACTTTTAATATTAAGAATAAGACATACATATGAAAAAAAATTTTTTTTTAGGTTCTAGTTTAAATAATAATGGTAACGAATATTAAACCATTCGTAACTTTTTTTTTATCGGCCAAATGTGTCACTGTGCGCTGTGTAAAACATGATGAAATATTTTACTCAAGTTACAGAAACGCGGCACAGAATTCAATGTGCATTTTATTTTTTGTTTTTTTTTTTTAATTTGACAATTAATTAATGTGACTATTACTATCTCATTAGGAAATGTTTACAGACATTTCGAACTCTCTCTCTGTTAACCAAGCGAATTTTAATGAGAACAAAAACTTTCATTTTATTAACGAGCAAATTGTATGTTTTTTATACCCTTCACAAAAGTGGTAAAAGGGTAAAACTAATTTAATCACTCCGTTTGTAATTTCTAAAATATCCGTTTTCGACCCCATAAAGTATATATATTCTGACTTCTTATGCATAGCGAAATCGATAACGCGATGTACGTCTGTCCGTCCGTGTTAGTGTTGAACTCAAGTTTGTCGAGGCACTAGATCAACTAGAAGACATTTAAATACGCCAATCGGACTGATATAGTGTTGAAAGAGGTGCTATTGGAAATCAGCAAGATCGATCTATGTCCCTCGACGCAGCGAACAAAACGCTACGCCTACCACCAATTTGGAACAATAAAGTAGCTCCAATCAAAATAACAAAAATATAGGGCGATAGAGAATTAAAAAATAAGAATAATACATTGAGTGAAAAAATTTGCGGTCGCCCATATTTTTCGAGTTACGAGCCTCTGAAATTTTTAAATTTTTAAAATATCATTATGGGTATCATTTTTAAGCTTTTGGAGAAGTCTTTAAGGTGAAACTAACATTTTTTTTAAATGCTTAACCCATTAAGAGCCGACTGAATTTTTAAGTAAATTTTTTTTTATTATTTTTTTAATTCTCTGTCATCCAATATTTGCTTTTTGATTGGAGTTACTTCACTTCTAGTTTAAATAGATGGTGAAGGGTATATAAAATACGGTACAGCTGAATATAACAATCTTACTTATTTTATTCTTCAAAAATTTAAAATTTATTTTTTAGAAAGTACATAAAATTATGTAAAACAATAGATAAAATACAGAACTGTTTATTTTAAATATTTACAATACTGATTAAAATATTACCATAATTTTAAAATCTTTCAAGAAACACATTTTTATAAAAAAAAATTTTTTTGAGGTTAAATCAGAAAAGCAGTTTTTTTTCGAGCTATCTTTTTTCAGTTTCAAATTTTTCGCCATTTGTAATGTCAAAAGTTGGCCACTATAAAGTAAATTTATTAGTTTAATGGCAGGGTTAGCAAAAATTACGCATTTCATGGTACAACAACTCGGTTTGTTTTTTGTAAAATATCTTAAAAATAAAAGTTTAAGTCATTCTAAGCAACAAAGCAGCTTCAGAACCTAAACCTGTCGCTTATTGGCGCTGATTTGAATTTGAATTGAATTCAGTTACAGATTATTAAAACGCAACTTTGCGCACCAAACTTTTAAGAATAGATTCTGGATTTGTGCAAATGGATTTTAAATAACTTTTATTAATTTACCATTTTATTTTAGCAAGCACTTTTGTACTTAAGGTTCATTTCTTAGTAGGGGGCAAATTATTTAAAATATGCTCGTGCCTCACAATCTACACGTTTTTATTTGCAATTAAATTCACATGCAAAAAGAGACTTGTTAATGAAAGGTATTTTATATGCTTTAGTTTTTTAACCTAATTTTTTTATTATTTTAATATATTTATTATTATTCATTTATGCAAAATTAATAGTTCTTACGAAAAAGTCGCTGATAATTTTTATTAGCAAAATAAACGATAACTAAATAATTAAAAAACAACTCTAATTTAATCACTGATAAATATGAAACGTATCAATAAAATTGTGAGAAACAAAAAAAAAAACATAACGAAGCAGTTAACAGCTTAGTGCAATCTCATTAAATTTTTCAGCCAGTTACTAGATATTTCCGCTAAATTTTTATTGCGTTTCTGCTTAGGAAACATTCAAAATTTTTTTAGAGTGTGGCAACCACAAAACATATAAAGAAAAGAAGGTGTATGCCTTCCCATCGATAGCAGATTGTTACCATCATTTATGTAGAGAAATATATATAGTATTTTATTTTAAAACTTTGTAAGAGTTCGTAAATTTTTAGTTAATGCCTGAGAATAATCAGAATACTCGAAATTAAAAACTTAAATAAAATAAGCGCTTTTAGAAAAGGCTTTTACAAACTTGAAATAGATACTGAGCGATGCAACACTGTGTATAATTTACTAATAACAAGTAAAAGTGTTATATTCGGCTATGTCGAATCTTATATACCCTTCACAATTTATATAAATCTAGTTAAGTGAAGCAACTCCAATGAAGAAACAAATATTGGGATGACAGAGACTTAAGAAATTAAAAAAAAAAAAAAACATTACATAAAAATGTGGCTCTCAATGGGTTTAGCATTAAAAGACAAGTTAGCATTTTCTGAAAGATCTCTTCTTAATGATATGGTAAGCAGTCGTTCTTTTCAATAAAAAGTTCAGAGTCCCATAATTCGAAAAATATAGGCGAGTGCCAATTTTTTCACCTGTTGTTTTTTCCTTCGAATAAAGCTTATTTTGATTGCAATTACTTCATTGCTCCATTTATTCTCCTTCTCTATCATATAAAAACCATTCTTGCTTCAGGAAAACAAGACGGAATAGCCCAGATCTTGTTTCAAGTGTAGACCCTCTTCTATGGACCTCCTAAAATTCACTTACTTTCTTCTATGTGTGGATATTCTAATTTTTCCTAAACATATTTTTTCTCTCTCAATGATTGTCAATATTCAGAGGTCTAAAAATTACATTTGATAGCAGACCTCGTAAGGTTACTTTTTCTAAACATAAGCATGACATAGACGAAGGTGGGCTCCACGAGGCAAATTTATATGTAAACAAGACATTGTTTGTTGCTCTTAGAGTCGTAGGACCATTTTAACATCTTAGAAGCATTACTGTAAGTTTTCGTAAACATATTTCCGTACGTTTGCTTTTAGTTTAAACTGCTTAAAAAACTAAGTAAGTTTCTCTAACTCAAGGATTCTCATCAAATTCCTGCTCAGAGACCCCCAGTAAACTATTTTTTTTTGCGGACCCCTCTAAAGCATAGGTTCAAAATAAAACTTTTATTATTTTTGAATACACTGTTTTTTCGGTTCTTCATGCGGACCTCTTTAATGAATGCTACAGACTCCCAGTGGCCCCGGACCCCCATTTGAGAACCCCCATTTGCTCTAATTGTTACGCAACCTTATTAGAAGCGCATTGTCAAATAGCTCCCCTCTCGTCAACAGGTTGGTATTGGCTGCCATTTTGTTCATCATACGCATCACTAACTTGGGCTCTCAACAGTTACGTTCTATGAACGTTTTAAAATTCAAACATATTAGCGCCATCTCTCGCTCAGTAGGTACCCGAAGCTAGTAGCATTCATTGAGGTATCATTAAAGTATTTAGAAAATGTTGCAACCATTTAGACAGTTGCCAAATGATAAGAAACAACAGTCGAACAATATTAAAACGAATACAACAGACTCGTTGATTAACATCATTATTTTTAATTAAAAAAGCACTTTTATTAAGCAACCTTTTTATAACGAACACATTTATCTACTGTCGAACATAATTCCTACAAACAACTATAAAAGATTGTTATACACTTGTTTTGTTAGATAAACCAGAGTTCAGAAAATACACAAATCATATATAATTTTGACATATTAAATATTGGTGTTTCTAAATTTTGTATGTTGCCGAACACAAAATGTTTGTATTATTTTTAAATATTTAATTGTTACACGAACAAGTGTTTGGCAAGAAAAAACACTCATGTTCATATTTGCACATGTTTGAAGTACTTTTTAGGCTACAACAACAATTACATGACAGCATTATTATACAGACTGCACACTGTAATTTATACAAAATCAAAAATAAAGTGTATTTTACTATTATACACTTCACCACAAAAAGTAAAAAAAAGGCTATAACTAATTTTGCAATTCCATTTGTTATTTCTACAATATCCATTTCCGAACCTATAAAGTATATATATTCTGAGTTCTTATACATAGCAGAGTCAATTGAGCGATGTCCGTCTGTCCGTCGTCCGTCAGCGTTAGTGCTAAAATTAACTTTGCCAGGGCGCTATATGAGCTAGAGATAATTTAAGTATGCCAATCGAACAGATCAGATCGGTCCATGTCCCTCGCGGCAGCAGGCTTAACACCATGCCTGCCTTTAATTTATCCATATCATTTGGAACGAGAACTTATTCCATTAAAAAAAACAAAAATATGGAGCTATAGAAAATTAAAAAAAAGAAAATAAATGAAGTGAAAAAACTGGCGCTAGTTCATATTTTCCGAGATATGGGCCTCTGAAATTTTCATAAAAAAGTTCGATTGTCAATATGGTCAATAGGGGTATCATTTAAAAGCTTTTGATGAAATCTTTCAGGAAATACTAAAATTTTTTAAAAATGCTTAACCCATTAAGAGCCGATGACATTTTTATGTTAAATTACACATCGTACTTAATTTTTTCTTATGTTTTAATTCTCTGTCTCATTTTTTTTTTTTTGTTAATAGGAGCTACTTTCCTAAACTAGATTTACATGGTTAAGGGTATTAATTTTTTTTATTATTTGAGGTCTTTAAATATTACTCTCATATGAAAATCGCATCAAATAAGTTTTTAAACCTACAGTTTCTGCAGTTTCTAAGGTTATGGAAAGATTGCTTAACTTTTGTCTTGTGAAGTATTAGCATTCCAACAACTTTCTTAATGACCGCTTGTATAGCATCATTTGCTTTGGCGAAAGTAAATTTGTGGCTCTGAGTAGAGCCTTTGCATTTCTTTAACAAAAATATATCTGGACTTATGTTGAGCTGGTTAAAAATGGGAACTTATTAACTGATTTCGGAATACCCGAAAATTTGTTTTTTTCTTATTCATTTCGATTGACCTCCTCTTTTCTATCATTTATTTAACAAATGATTAAATAATCACTCTCCCGATGGGTAAGACCATTGTGATGCTACGATACTTCAAAGTGTGTGTGATACGTCGGTACTTCAAAGTGTGTTAAGTCCAATTATTATTAGTCGCGAAAAACATATTCTTCACTTAATTCACATACATTTCTAATCGTTGTTCCTGGAAATAAAGCAGCGTTGTGGAGAATTTGTTCATTTTTCACCCAAACAAATACAAGAAGTATTAAGTTAATCAGATTTGTTCTGCCACTAAATAATAAATTTATAAATTACCTGATGGACTCGGCATGGGAAACCCGACATCCGCAATTTTCGCAGAGATTTTTATGCAACATTTAGAACAACTACACGTTAAAATCATAATGGAAAAACATAAAATAACTCATTATTGCATTTGACATATACAGAAAATTAAACACACAACTACCCACAGTTCCTCAAACCCTCCCACCCAACATAAACTCACAGCATTTAGACATATGATTCACAGACTTAAGACAGTCCCACTTTCTCAAGACAAATATAACAAAGAACTCGACACAACTTACACTATAGTTAAAAATAACAGTTACAACTGCTCTATTATCGAAAAACTACTTAGACAATACAACACTAAAAACAAGAAGAATAAAAACAAGAAGACAATCGATACAACACGACGACAAATTTTGACTTACACAGGAGCAGAAAGAAAGAAAGTTTACAAACAGCACTAAAGACGAGCAACACTCTGTGAAACAATCTCAAGACACCAACAGAAATAACCGATAATTTAATACCAGCGGAGTATACAGACTTACTTGCACCTGCAACCATACGTACATAAGACAAACTGGACGAACATTAAAAACAAGGTTCACAGAACACATACGATCATATAAATGGAAAAGAGAAGACACCAATTTCGCAATACACCTTAACACACATGAACACGAGCCAAGAATAATAGATGAATGTATGTCATTAATACATCCTAGTAAAAAAGGACGAAGACTGGACATTCTTGAAAACATGGAAATATACAAAACCCGAACGTTTAACGGAGATATTATTAACGAACAGGTAAATACAACATCCGACACAATTTTTACACCACTAAAACTATTAAAACAAACTTACAAACGCAAAACACCCACAGATGGTCACACTTACCTACCTAATAATAAAAGACGGAAATATTAAAATTATATACCTTCAATAAAGATGACAGATATCAGGCAATCTACCTGCATAATACTATTTAAATAGACACCATCCCAACGGACAAAACTACCTGAAGCCACCACTATCTATGCAACAAACACCTTACACTATCCAACCAGTACTAATCAAAACGCGGCTTGAAAATGATGTTTTCACATCGAAAGCGCTCGGCAAACGTACCAATTAATAGCCAGTGAAATCGGTCTTCACCGAAAGGTATGACGACAAATACCACAAGGTTTATTTTCCTTCCCACACGAGGTGGTTAATTAATAATAACAAAAGAATGCTTCATTGGAAAGACAGCAAAAATATTTCTGTAGTACTAGTACCACGTTTCTGTAATAAAAGTGATATTTTTCTCACATGGAAATATTACAATTATATTTTTTTTTAAATACAAAATAACTAATACTTTCATTAATTACTGTAGCTCAGCCTGTGTAAAGCGATGTGACTACAATATTTTAATGTAAGAAATTTCTCACTTTAGTTACAGAAACAAGGCGTAAAATGCAGCCTCAATATCAATACCACAAGCTGTTGAAAATGGAAATCATTTAGCAAATTTTTATAATGCCAATTCATTTCAATTTTTTTTAACTTTTGATAGCTTTTTTCGGACTTTTTATGCGTTTAAATTTTTTAACTCCTGGAAAATAAACCAAAAGTTATTTATATTTTTCTTTGTATTTTATTTTTCCGAAAAATTAAGCCCATAACCATTTTCCGTTAAATATTTATTTATAATAGAAATATTTTTTAAATCAGTTAAGCAGTTTTGACGTGTTTGATTAACAAACATCCAAAAGAACTCAGTCATCCGAATTATTCAAATAATAGAAATACAAACAGGGTTTTTATAGTTTTTATTAAAATAAAAGATTATATTCCTTTTATAGAACTTAAAAAAGATGTAGAAGAAGCATTTTTCTAAGTTTACGGGATTTTAGTTTCAATACATTCTGCAAATAAAGAAGAATAATGAATTATTTTAGTTATTGTAAAAAAAAACAAAATAAGTAAAACTTACTATCTGAAGTAGTCCAACCAATAGTGACATTGTTCCTTTTGTTTTCGGCTTCCAACCAAATACGCAGTGGCTCGAAATAATCAATAATAGCCTTGGCACTCATATTGCGTTCACCGGTAAAAGCTTCCAAGGCATCAGGCCAGGGCTTCGAAGAACCCATTGATAACATTTTTCTAAAGTGCAATAGAGTTTTCAACAATTCCATAACTTATTAATTTCAATTTAAATATTTAAAACTTACGCAAATGATTCACCGGCAGCCAAGCTACCAAAGATATCACAATTATCCAAAGGCAATTCAGGATTATTGGGATCATATTGTTTGGCCTTAATACAAGCAAATTTATAAAATTGAAACTGCATTATAGTAGCAACAAAATATCCCAAATATTCAACACCAGCAGAGACATGGAATTTGGCGGGAGCATCGAAATCATTTTCTGTACGCACTACTGGAGGTTCAATGCCAGAGTACTCTTCGCGCATTTTCCAAAAAGCACAATTCCATTGAGACTTATCAATTTGACCACGGAGTAAAGACCAACGATATTTTTCTACGGTCAAACCATAAGGTAAAAAAACAATTTTTTCAAGAGCCTAAAATTAATTTAAAAAAAGTGAAATATTTCAGATTTTTAAGATTGATTTGTGTTTCAACTAACAGTCATAAAAAGTTTTTGGATTCGAGCTGCATCATCATAAACATAGTTCTTTAACAAGCCGAAACGTTTTAAATATCTAGGTGTAGACATTGACAAAGATAAAACTTCACCTGCAGCTGCATAGAAGCCGGGATTGGCAGCTGTGCGATAGACGAAAGGTTGATGTTGATATTGTAGATAATACTGAATGCTACCCAGGGCATAGTAGATCCTTAATAAATGGTCTTGAGAAACCTGAGTACATTGCATAACACGAACATCATTGATGATATAGAAATCCCAGGCAGAAGCATGACAAATCATATCCCGACCATCCGTAGACTTCTCCAAAATACTTTTATCCCAGAAGAGTCTGTAGAAATAACAAAAATATTTATTGCACTTTAATTATATTTCCTTTCTGAAAACTTACTGTGGCAGTTTCTTTAAGCCCATCGAAATGAAGAAATCATCAGCCATTTGAAACATCTTAATGGGAGTATAATTTTTCTTTATCATTTCATGACTGACATCAACCAGCGGCTTATTTGGAAAAGGCGAAACAATATCAGCAATACTAGACCACTCCTCAGCCCACAAGTTACCCAATAAATGCATAGGAATAGGACCAGTTTCTGAAACCACATCACTGCCATAGTGTTGACGCAAACGATGGCGTACATAACCATGAATTTGCAGATAAAAAGGTTTAATAGTTTCTAAGATATCTTCCACCTGTTTTTCGATTGTGGGATCCTCATATTCATCCAACCACATTTCAGCAGCTGATTTAAAACCTGGAAAATTTTAAGTCGGGGTATAGAAAAATCGAGAAAAATATGTTTCTAAACATAAAAACTTTGTAAACGCTAAACATTTAGATTATTTTAAACCTTTTTATATGTTCCTTAATTCCACTCGCCCTCTTAAATGCTACTCACCATTTAACTTTGCAGCTTTGGCGTTCAACTCTACATATTTCTCAAATGAACTGCGGGCGGGTGTACCAACTTTATCATAGAATTCACGCCAGTAATATTTCAATTTTTCAGGATCACGGTTTTTAGTTGTAATTTTAAGGACTTCCGGATCAAAACTTATATCACATTTTTCCCTGTTCTCATACTCACAAAAACGTAGCTTGGCAAAATTCGATGTCATCGAGGACAAAGTTTGCATATATTCATCATAATCTTGTTCGGGTAATGCTGTATAACGGCGTTGAGATAACTTTCTAAACTGACGTTTTAAATCATTCGATTGAAAAGTTTGCCACTTAAATGATTTTATATCTTCAGAAATTTCTTTCATAAACTTTCCAAACTCAGCGGAAGCTTCATTTTTCTTGCGTTCATTATATTTTGTGATGTTTGAGGCAAAAGCCCAATAGGCTTCATGTTCCAAGTTTTTACGTTTGATAAGTTTAGGATTGAGATTTTTTAAATATTTTTTAGCTGCAATTTCCTCGTTTGAAGCACAATGGCAGACCTTTCAAATTATCAAAAGACAATAAAATTTTTAATTAGACACCCAGATTAAAGATAAAGTATTGCAACTTACGGCCAAGGTAGCCAAGAATGTGGCAAATAATAAATTCATAGCGATTATTAAAAAAAAAATCTGAAACAGAAGAGAAATCAAGCACTTGTTTTATTATTTAGGAGATTTTTAATCTTTTTATATGAAATTATGGGAAATAGTAAATTTTTTTAAGATCATAAAATCTTTAGAGACATTCTTAATATAAATTTAGATGTTTTCCTAACTCGTAGATCGATTAAAGCTATTCACAAACCTCCAGCGTCCTTTAAGTCGATGGCTAACACTCTCTTTAAGCTTAAGCAGTAAAATTTAAAAAACGGGTAAAATAGGCCCGCAAAATAAACAAAGAAAAATCACTGCTACTTCACTATTTAATCCGATTTTTTCGTTAGAGTTTTTTAACAACGGTTCAACCCAGAAACCAATTTAGTTAGCAGGGCATGAGTTTGCATCGGGCAGACTTTCAAGTTTGTTCAAAGATGTCAGACATTGCAACACTTTCGCAGACCTCAAATGAGGTTAATAACTTTAGTTTTGCTTAACTCTCTAGCATAAGATGAAGTTTATGCTCTCGTTACTTTATCCTCAAATCTTCTTTAGCGCAGCTAAAGAAAGCATAAACTTCTGCCCGGAACGTCGTTAAGTCCTTCAAAGATTTAAGCCAGGATACCAGTTTCCTTGTCACATTTTTTCTGTTTGGAACCATTAGGAAGGGAGTATTCGACAACAACATTTCGAGAATCCATTCAATATGATCACTTTAGGCTTTTGACTTCCTTATTTAAAGACTTTTTGTTGTGTGAGATAGAAAAACTAAAAATAGTCCTACTAAGTCCAGCTTTACACAACAGGCCTTTGCTCTAGACAAGCGATATCATGCCATCGACTCGTAATTGTCCACCCTTCTTTACCAACATTTACGTTAGATTTAGTTCCCCTTTGGCACTCTTACTCTACATGCTACTGCCCGAAATCCTTATTATAGCAATAATGCTTGATAGCATTAGTGCATGATATGCCCAGCCATCTCTACCTCTTTCATGCTCAGCCTACAAATTTTATCTTTCGTGATTTTTCTCTCACCTGAAATTCCTATACTCTTTCATAACTAAAGCAGTTATTCATCTAAAAGAATCTCCTCTATAAACAAATACCGTCTTCGTCTTTCTGTCTAGTGGCTCCTTGAAAACCATTCGAACCCAGCTGCAAGTAGTTGTCTCCTTTTATCTTTTAAAAATTATATTTCAAGCATACCAAACCTTCTTCTAAAGTTATTATGGGTCACTAAACTTCTAATCTGATCCCCTTTTCGTAAGGGTAAAGACACTTCTTTTTCGTTTTCTTTTTTTTTCTTAACCTTAGTTTTCATAATCAAAAAAAAAAATAATATTTTATTTTGCTCCTGCTTAACTCTTACAGTCTCACAATATGTTTACACCAAGCTACAAACAAAACAGAAGTTAATGTTTGCTAACAAATTCAAGACTATTTAAAAGAAACACAAATGATCGATTTAAGACTCCTTATCACACTAATTCCTATTTAAATATTTATTATGCCTTGTGGAACATTCTAAACCAAATCGACTACATATTAGAAACAATTTAAATAAATACAAACACTATAAAATATTTAATTATTAATTATAGTGATAAGAAATATTGATGAATTATCGTTTATTTGAAGACTTAATGCAAAAGTTTTGGCAATTGTTAACCCTTTCATTACCACTTGCTTATCGTGGTTTATTTTCGATTCGAAAACTTATTTGTTTTAATTCATAGCCAACCAAAAAAAAAAATAAAATTTAAGATATTTTTATAGGTTTTTGTTTAAAAAAAAATTATTAGATTTTCAACAGTGATATTTTTTTCATATTTTGTAAGCTTTTCTGGATCTCTGTCACGGTCAATGGTAGAGATGAGAAGTTTTACGGTTTTCGAAAAACCCTGTTACCACTAAACGTGATTTTTAAATCGCCGTTTTTTAAAATAGCGACCGTGATCAACCTTTGTTATTTGAGCTACAAGCAAACAGTGTTGCCAATTATATCGAAAAACAAGTCTTAATCTCTGTGAATTCTGTTTACTACTCGTTCGAAAAGCTGTCATGAGTCTTTACAAGAAAAATTCATGGAAAATAGGTGGAAAATAAAGTTGTTGAAACAGCACTCTGTTTTTAGTGTGAAAAGTTTCAAGAAAAAGTTTCCGAAAACTTTTTTCCTTTTATTCGAAATTGTAAGCAACACCACGTTTTATTGCATACTTAAGGGCATTAAAAACGACAATTTTTGTTCATAGAGTTAGTACTCGCACCACTAGCTAATTTTCGATTTTTTTAAGCGCGGTAAGATCAATTATTCCCTGAGGAAGTCCAGTGTTCTTGAGATTTTTAAACCAGTCCAAAAAAGGGGTATTTTGGCGGTATACTGACTTGCAGTCTGGTAAACAGTACAAACCGGCAGAGAAGGTATTATGGCTGTCAAAAAAAGCGAAATGAGGAAACAGGAACATAATTTTTAAAGCTCTCTCTCTCTCTCTTAAAAATAGTTTATTGAATAGATGTTTTTAGTAATGACCTTATAAAAAACAAGAGAGTTTGCTTGAGAATGACATAGAAATCCAATTTTCCGGCCAGATTGTTAAAAAATATATTTTTTGTTTAAAATTTTTGAAGTTTAAATTTGCTCTTCAATGTGCACCTGTATAAATTCATATATCGGGAAGTATTTGTCTCCTTCAATCACTTCACACTTAGAGAGTCTTAAGAAGAGGAATTTTCTGTTTATATATGACTGTGTTGAGATTTTTAAATCGTTCAAACTACTTTCTTAAACTCCCACTAACAAAATCATTGCTAGCTCTTAAGGTGCAACTTGACCTGTGTTCAGTTTTATAATCTGGGCAGCAAACTACATTTCACAGTAATTATTGATTTTTTAAACATTTTTTTCAATTTTTTTAAAGAAATACTTGACAAAACTGTATTAGTTTTGAGAAAAAATTTTCTCGTTTCTTTAATTTAAGTGAGAAATTTATCACAATAAATTATTAAAGTCATCTTATTTCACACAGATTGTTTTAATTTTTTATTAAAAAATAATAAAAAAAAAACTTTATAAGCAACTTTAGAGCGGCTGCTATAAATCAAAATGCCTAAAATATTTTGATGTGAGAAATTTCTCACCTAAGTTATAGAAATAAGGCACTTGTTTTTTTACGATATATAAGTTTTTTACTAAAAATTTTATTTAAATGAAACTCAATATTATAAGATGAAATCTCAAAATTAGTGAAATTCAAATTTTGTAGTAAAACTTTTGACTGGATAAAATTGATTTATTAACAATTTTGGTAACATTTTATTTTGTTGTGAAATCGCGATTTTTGACGATATTTTAAGATTGTGGTAACATTTTGATTAATTTTATCACGACTTCACATAAAATTTTATATATAAATTAGTGACATCTAAAAATATTTTTTTTTCACATTAAACTTTTTATCGAGTCAAGATTTTTTGACGGATTTATATGCTTTGACGATTTTTGTTTAGATAAAATTATAATTTTCTTGAGAAATTGCGCTTTTTGGGCGATGCAAAAGATGTAAATATTTCAGTTACTTTAATAAATTTATCAGTTAAAAAATATATTCGAATAAAAAATATTTATTTATTTATTATTTCAGTTTCGACTTTAAACTGCCGAGTACAAGATCCTTGTCTATTTTGGTAAGAATCGATGACTTTTCGCTAAACTTAATTAACAAAAAATCTACCAAATTAATATAAATTTTATAATTTCAAATTTTTTTTATTGTAAAATACATTTTTATTTAAAAAAGTTTCTAAGCCATGTCTAGGCAATTATCAATTTGACTACAAAGACACAATTTTTGTTAGAGTTTTTGTGTAGTTTGGCGGCAATTAAGACAATTTATGTCAGACCTTGACAATTGCAGAAAGCTCTTAAATTAATTAAAACACAATTAAAAACTCTTTAATCTTATCAATCAATAAAAATATTGAATTTAAACTTTGTGATATAATAAAACAAGTTTTTATAGAAACACACTAAAATTTTATAATCCAACACGATGATATATGACTGGTAACGTTAAAAGTTCAGAATATTTTATGTAGTTTTTTCATTAAATTTTTATATAAATTGATAAAACAGAAATTTAGTTATTTTCGATGTGGTCATTTATTTTAATTACCCAGACACATAATAACAAACTTTGGCCTAACTGAACATTAATAATTTTTAACAATAATTTTACAAAACAAAATTCCATTAAAAATAAATAAATATTTCATTTCAATGTTTTTAAAATAATAAAAGTATGGTTTGGTTTTTCAACCGTTATCCTAAGCAAAAGTTTAATGAGGAAAATTTCAAGGCGTAAGCACGTATGCAATCACAAAAAATAATATAAATTAAAGAAAAAAAAAAGTTATCTTTTTCATATATGGGTTAGTATAGCAGATTTGTTTATTGACATGAAAATGCATCAGTGATAAAATTTTTATTAGACTAATAAGACTAATTGTATTTTTCAATAAAAGTGTTGACAATAAAAATAATAAATAATTTGTGTTTATATTGGCAATGGCTTATTTAAAATAGCTAGTGTTTTTACGAGTAATTTACATAAGAGATATTCTGTTGTTACTAAATATTATCAAACTAAATTTATACGATCAAATTTAAATAGCGTAGGTCTACGCAAATGATCTTTTAAAGTTGCGATCCAGACAATGCTAAAATAAATTGGTTAGTTTTTACTTCTGTCAGCTACCAATGTATTTTAACCCAAGCAGGGCGTGTCAAAACAACAGGAATCACTGCAACAACATCAAAAAAATACTATTTATAACAAAATTTTCTTATGATACTATTGGTTGTCCATAGAAAAGTTATTTTTCCTCAGAAAAATAATCGAAACCATTATTTTTCTATATAGAAAAATTATCGATAACATTATTTTTCTACACAGAAAAATTATTGATAACATTATTTTTCTACATAGAAAAATTATCGATAACATTATTTTTCTACATTGAAAAATTATCGATAACATTATTTTTCTACATAAAAAAATTATCGATAACATTATCTTTCTACATAGAAAAATTATCGATAACATTATTTTTCTACATTGAAAAATTTTCGATAACATTATTTTTCTACATAAAAAATTTATCGATAACATAATTTTTCTTCATAGAAAAATTATCGATAACATAATTTTTCTTCATAGAAAAATTATCGATAACATTATTTTTCTACATAGAAAAATTATCGATTACATTATTTTTATACACAGAAAAATTATCGATATCATTATTTTACTACATAGAAAAATTATTGATACCATTATTTTTCTATAGAAAAATTATCGATACCATTATTTTTCTATATAGAAAAATTATCGATACCATTATTTTTCTATATAGAAAAATTATCGATACCATTATTTTTCTATATAGAAAAATTATCGATACCATTATTTTTCTATATAGAAAAATTATCGATACCATTATTTTTCTATATAGAAAAATTATCGATACCATTATTTTTCTATATAGAAAAATTATCGATACCATTATTTTTCTATATAGAAAAATTATCGATACCATTATTTTTCTATATAGAAAAATTATCGATACCATTATTTTTCTATATAGAAAAATTATCGATACCATTATTTTTCTATATAGAAAAATTATCGATACCATTATTTTTCTATATAGAAAAATTATCGATACCATTATTTTTCTATATAGAAAAATTATCGATACCATTATTTTTCTATATAGAAAAATTATCGATACCATTATTTTTCTATATAGAAAAATTATCGATACCATTATTTTTCTATATAGAAAAATTATCGATACCATTATTTTTCTATATAGAAAAATTATCGATACCATTATTTTTCTATATAGAAAAATTATCGATACCATTATTTTTCTATACAGAAAAATTATCGATACCATTATTTTTCTATATAGAAAAATTATCGATACCATTATTTTTCTATATAGAAAAATTATCGATACCATTATTTTTCTATATAGAAAAATTATCGATACCATTATTTTTCTATATAGAAAAATTATCGATACCATTATTTTTCTATATAAAAAAATTATCGATACCATTATTTTTCTATATAGAAAAATTATCGATACCATTATTTTTCTATATAGAAAAATTATCGATACCATTATTTTTCTATATAGAAAAATTATCGATACCATTATTTTTCTATATAGAAAAATTATCGATACCATTATTTTTCTATATAGAAAAATTATCGATACCATTATTTTTCTATATAGAAAAATTATCGATACCATTATTTTTCTATATAGAAAAATTATCGATACCATTATTTTTCTATATAGAAAAATTATCGATACCATTATTTTTCTATATAGAAAAATTATCGATACCATTATTTTTCTATAAAGAAAAATTATCGATACCATTATTTTTCTATATAGAAAAATTATCGATAACATTATTTTTCTATATAGAAAAATTATCGATTCCATTATTTTTCTATATAGAAAAATTATCGATACCATTATTTTTTCTATATAGAAAAATTATCGATACCATTATTTTTTCTATATAGAAAAATTATCGATACCATTGTTTTTCTACATAGAAAAATTATTGATGCCATTTTTTTTCTAAATAGAAAAGTTATTGATGCCATTTTTTTCTAAATAGAAAAGTTATCGATACCAATATTTTTCTGCATAGAAAAATTATCGATACCACTATTTTTCTGCATAGAAAAATTATCGATAAAATAAATTTTCTATACAGAAAATTTATCGATAAAATAATTTTTCTATACAGAAAAATTAACGATAAAATAATTTTTCTATACAGAAAAATTATCGATAACAATATTTTTATACACAGAAAAATTATCGATAACAGAACTTTTATACACAGAAAAATTATCTATATTTTTCTACGTAGAAAATTATCGATACCATTATTCTCCTACATGGAAAACTTATTGACAACATTTGTTTCTACATGAAAGAATTTTTGATAACTTTATTTTTCTACTGAAAAATTAACGATACCATTATTTTTCTATAAACAACTTATCGATACCATTATTTTTCTATAGAAAAATTATCGATACCATTATTTTTCTATTGAAAAATTATCGATACCATTATTTTTCTATAGAAAAATTATCGATACCATTATTTTTCTATAGAAAAATTATCGATACCATTATTTTTCTATAGAAAAATTATCGATACCATTATTTTTCTATAGGAAAATTATCGATACCATTATTTTTCTATAGAAAAATTATCGATACCATTATTTTTCTATAGAAAAATTATCGATACCATTATTTTTCTATAGAAAAATTATCGATACCATTATTTTTCTATAGAAAAATTATCGATACCATTATTTTTCTATAGAAAAATTATCGATACCATTATTTTTCTATAGAAAAATTATCGATACCATTATTTTTCTATAGAAAAATTATCGATACCATTATTTTTCTATAGAAAAATTATCGATACCATTATTTTTCTATAGAAAAATTATCGATACCTTTATTTTTCTATAGAAAAATTATCGATATCATTATTACCACCATAGCGCGAATGTTAAAATAAACAAGAATATTTTCAGGCAAAATATATCATAACTGAAATCAAGAATAGACGACGTTGTGATTAATGTTTTATATTTGTGGCAAATCGGAGCATATAAGGGGGACTTTCGTTTCTCCAATAAAATGGGAAAGGCAGGTTAAAACAGAGGTGCTGCGACGATACTGCCTCTTTGTGACCTTTAAGCGTCTTTTGTGAGCTCTATTTTAAATTTCTCAATAATTAAAGCCATCCATATATTTATTGTAGGATAAAAGAAGAAGAAGAAAAGTAGAAGAATATCGCACTTAATTGTTCTCAATTTTGTAACAAACTTTCAGCAACATTCAAGTTTCTTTTCTGCAAAGCTTATAAAGAAATCCAGTTCAAAAAAGATTAAGTTGCCATCTAGCAGTCAGTAGCTGTACTAACTGATATCACCAACCACTTGCTGGATGGTTGTAAAACGAGAAAATACTCTAATCTATTTTAACTTCTAACAGCAAGAAATTTTTATAATATGACAGTGGTAGGCATAAATAGAAAATTATGTATAAAAGGGAAATTTTAAATTAGAGAAATATAAAAACAATAATGTATAGAAGCCAGATAGAACTTTATATTATAAAATATTAAATTATTATTTCACTTTAAATAACACTAAAAATTAATTTTTGACGAAAAATTGTTTCTTATTACTTTCAGTAAACTCTGACAAATAATTTGAATAGACTCACATAATTTCGAGCAACTAATAGATGACTTCGTGATTTTTATGGTGCACATAATCGTCCGTCTGAGCAAGCCACGCGTCGAACTGTGGATAGATTTCGTACCACATATTCTCTAGAGAATGCAATAACATCAACACGTCGAAGGAATGTACTTACTGAAGAGAACATCGCTGCTGTTTAAACTAAAGTGTGTAGGAAGATCCAAATTTATCGATTTGTTGTCGGTCAAAGGAATTGGGGCTCTGTCCGTCCGCTACGTGAAAAATTTTACGCAAAAATCTTGCCCGACACCCGTAAAAGGTCTAGCTAGTGCAGAAATTATATGCGTCGTTCTTTCGCTGTTTGGGCTCCAGAGCAGTTAGTAACTGACACGTTGTTTTATCGCCAACTTGTGTTCAGCGATGAGGCTAACTTTTGGGTTAACGGGTTTGTAAAAAAGCAAAATTGCCGCATATGGAGTAAGACCAATCAACAACATAGCTTAAGGACTCTATTGCATCCAGAAAAATGCACCGTTTAGTGTGGTTTAAACGCTTGTGGCACCATCGGACCTTATTTCTTCAAAAATGAGGCCGGATCTCGCGTTACGGTCAATGAAGATCATTATCGCTTCACGCTTAATGATTTTTTGTTTCAAAATATGGATTAAATTGATCCGGACTATATGTGGTTTCAACAAGATGGCGCTACATGCCATACGCCGACCGCAACCATTGAGTTATTGAAATCAAAATTTGGCGAAAACTTTATTTTAAAAAATGGACTTGTTAATTGGTCTCTAAGGTCGTGCGACTTGACACCTTTCGATTATTTCCTGTAGGGCCACGTGAATTCACTGGCTTATGCTGATAAACTAGCAACAATTGACGCTATGAAGGCCAACATTGTTCGTGTTATCCGTGACATACGGCCAGCAGTACTTGAAAAAGTGACCTAAATTAGACATCCAGAATACATTTCGTCAAGAGCAGCAGTGACGCAATTTGAATCTTAACACATATGGGAGGATTTCTTAGTATAAAGGCAATAGCAGCAGATGCTCTTATTGCCGCAACTCCGCCATTTTAGGGTTTGAAAAGGGAATTATGAACATTTACTTGTAAATCAGTTGGAATTTTAAGAATTGAGTTTAAACGAATTAAGAATTTTGCGTAGAAGTTGCATGAGACTTATAAAGAAAAAAGCGTTTGTATTTTTGTTTTCTTAATTGCCTGTTGGAAAGCTATGGCTGCCTTCACCAGTTAACCCAACTTTTTAAAAAATTTTACAGTTTGTAAAGCTTTATTAATTTAAAACTAATTTTTAATTACAAGAAAATATTTTTGTACACGTTAACAGCTTCATAAATTTGTTAAAAACTTTATAACAGGTTGACAGAGGTACTACTTCATTTCTATGAATTCTTTGCAGCAACACACTCTGAAAATTTGAACAACAATATGTTTTTATTTGACTCTTTTTCTAAAAATCAGCTTAAACTCACTATCTGATGTAGTCCAACCAATAGTGACATTATTCTTTTTGTTTTCAGCTTCCAACCAAACACGCAGTGGCTCGAAATATTCAGCTATAGCTTTGCCAGTCATAGTCCGTTCACCGGTTAAAGCTTCCAAGGCATCAGGCCAAGGTTTCGAGGCACCCATTGATAACATTTTCCTAAAGAAGCAAACATTTTTAAATTCTTGTTTTTCATAAAATTTTTAAACGTACGCAAAGGCTTCACCCGCAGCCAAGCTGCCATATATATCACAATTATCCAAAGGCAACTGGGGATTGTTGGGATCATATTGACCAGCCTTAATACAAGCAGCTTTATAAAATTGAAATTGTATAATAAAAGCGACAAAGTATTTTAAATATTCAACATCAGCAGAGATATGATATTTGGCAGGAGCATCAAAATCTTTCTCGCTTCGTATCACGGGAGGTTCAATACCCGAATATTGTTCACGCAATTTCCAAAAACCACAATTCCACTGAGACTTATCAATTTCGCCACGAAACAAAGACCAACGATATTTGTCCACCGTAAAAGCAAATGGCAAAAAGACAATTTTTTGCAGTGCCTTATAATAAAATCCATGATTAGGAAACATTTTAAAGATTACTGCCACTGAAACTTACAGTCAAGAACAATTGTTTAATGCGAGCTTCATTATCATGCACATAGTTATGCAGCAAACCTACACGTTGTAAATGTTTAGGGGTAGACACAGACAAAGACAAAACATCACCCACAGCTTCATGAAAACCAGGATTGGCACCAATCCGATAGACATAAGGTTGATGTTGATATTGTAGGAAATACTGAATGTGACCCAATTCATGGTGAACACTAAAGAGATGTTCTTGTGTTATGCGGGTACATTGTTTAATACGAACATCGTTTTTGATATAGAAATCCCAAGCTGATGCATGACAAATCAACTCACGACCATCCGTAGGCTTCTCCAAAATACTTTTATCCCAAAAGTTTCTATAGAAATAATAAAAAGATTTATTACATTTTAATTTTTATTCCTCTCAGAAAACTCACTGTGGTAGTTTTTTTAATCCCATAGACGTGAAAAAATCATCACCCATTTGGAACATTTTGAAGGCAGTATAATTTTGCTTTACCACTTCATGGCTGACATCAAGCAGCGGCTTATTAGGGAAAGGTGCAACAATTTCAGCAATATTATTCCATTGCTCAGCCCACATGTTACCCAGTAAATGCATGGGAATGGGACCATTAAGTGACACCACATTGTTGCCATAGTGTTGATGCAAACGATGACGTACATAACCATGAATTTGAAGGTACAAGGGTTTTATATCCTCCAAAATATCTGTTAATTGCTTTTCTATTGTGGCATCCTCGTATTCATACAACCACATTTCAACAGCAGATTTAAAGCCTTTAAAAAAATAATTATTTAAAATACAAGAGCTAACTTTAACTAAAGTTAAGCAGAGAAAAGAAATTATAAATTTTTCTCAATTTCCCATGTCCAACCTTTTGCATTGCTACTCACCATTTAATTTAGCAGCCTTCACATTGAACTCAACATATTTCTCGAAAGCGCTGCGAATGGGTGTACCAGCCCTATCATAAAATTCACGCCAATAGTATTTCAATTCCTCAGGATCACGGCTTTTGGAAAATACTTCTTCGATTCGAGGTTCCAAGGATAAATCACATTTTTGCTTCGTCTCATAATCGCAGACACGAACTTTGGCAAAATTGGATTCCATTGCAGATAAAATTTTCAAAAGTTCAACACAATCTTCTTCGGATAAGACAGTATAATCCTGTTTAGACAATAATCTAAACTGACGTTTTAAATCATCCGATTGATAAGTTTGCCAATTGAATTCTTTTACATCTCGTGTGACTTGTTTCATAAGCTTTAGATATTCAGTGGAAATTTTATTTCTCTTGCGTTCATTTGTATCCGTTAAGTTCGAGGTATAAGTCCAGTCAGCTTCAAGTACTAAATTTCTGATTTTGATTATTTCAGAATTAAGATTTTCTAAATATTGCTTAGCCGAAAGTTCCTCTTTTAGGGCGCAACGACAGAGCTGTTATTTAATTTAAAGAAATGAAAATTTAAGATCAGAGAGCACAGTTGAAGAGGAAACAGCGCAACTTACCGCAAAATTTGTCAATAGTAGAATGACTAAAAATTTCATAATGTTTATCAAACAGGAACTAAAATAGAAATCAGTTAAAAAGATTTTGGTGAGACTTTTTAATAAATTGAGGTTACATTCGACCTAGTGAAATAAAAGCAATAAAAAATTGATCTTTGTTCTCGTTGCAATTAACAGTAACCAATGATTATTAATTTATATCATCAGCAAAGAGTATCTCAAACTTCAGTCCAGACTTATTTTAGTGCCTTTAGTGAAGAAAAGTATAAGCAACTTTAAAGACACATATTTCATATGCCATAAGCATTGAAGCTTATCATCACCGTGATAGCTTTATTTGTAACAATAGTCTATATAACCAAGACATCTACAACAAGTAACTTTTTAAAGGGGATATTGATGTAGAGATGTCCGCTACTTGTTATTTCTCGAAAATGCTATTCATATTTACTCGTGCTGGCGATCGAAAACGAAAGCCTAGTATTTTTTTCTCTCCCTGCAAAATTAGTACGACGAATAGAACTGAATTCCTTAAAATAATACTTCATCGGTCTCTTGTATACAGACTTCAAACACCTGGCGACCTCAAGTTTAAATAAAGACTCACAGTAAAACTTCTTTCTTTAAAACTCCTGTGAAATCACCAAACCATTTGCTGGGAATGAATTTAAGCGACAGACAATAAATTTTAATCTCCAATGCTCTAGGAATAAACGGATCTGAGCGATAAGGGTTTAAAAAGTCTATTCCAAAGGCAGAAACTCAAATTAGTTCTCATGACAAGAATATAAAGAACAAGTTTAATACTTATAAATGCGTGATACGAGAGAATTTAAGGGATACACCCTAAGAAACATAAAACTATTGAGAACGTGTCTAAACAACTTTTTTATTCAATAGGCGACTGTACTATTCTAGAAGTGCTAAAAGGTTATAAGGCAATTCTATATCTGCTATGCAATTTGTCCGACACCCAGAACATGAGATCATCCAAGTGGTAAAATTTACTTCTATGAAAACTGGTAGATATTCCGGGGGTCATTAAAAACGAAATAACATTTAAAATAGACCCAAAAAGGTCTCTTGGCTGATGACAATTATGTCATATTTTTTCTCGAATAAAGCTGATAATGCAGTGTTTAGTGCTGTGTATCAAGCACGATAACAAAGTTCTTTTCGTGTAAACTGGATAAACTGCTGTGGTCCACATGTAAGATCAACAAAACCAAGATGTAAGCTATAGAGCCAACGAAACCATTCAACTGGTGCTTGAGACATTTCGTAGTCGTGTTATCTCTCGTTCAAACTTGGCGCTTTAGATCGTAGAGTTTTACTCTATTGAGTTTTTTGTGAAATCGGAGGTCTAATCAGTGTGCTAACAATTTCAAAGTCATTTGAAGAAAGCAATTCTGTCACAATTATAAAAAATGATTGTTGAACATTTGGACAAAAGAACGCGTATATTCCGGCTAAGACTTGAAGGTTATTAGCTGTATATTCAGTTTAATTTACACCTTGACTCCTCGTAAAAGAAACGTGACTAACAGCCATACCTAAATTAGCGCGTAAGACGCGACGCAAAGTAACTCATGGCTTTAACGCTGAAATGACATACCTAAATAAAAGCGTAACGTTTTGTTGTGAACAGTAATGTTAATTTATAATTTTTAATAAAACCCTATAAAATGAAACGCAAAACAGTGATAAAATCGCTAGATAAAGCCTAAAAAAGCTAAAATGTCATTACTGTTTTGCAACGTTCTCTAAATACTACAAAAAAATATGTAAACAAAAGTATGCTGCAGGCAACTGCATTACCTTACGCGCTGTCAAAATTGGATTTTCCAATTGCTAAGCGTTGACGCCGTGCTATTTAGGGATGCTTCATACATTTTGTATGTACATGAGAAATTTTGACAGATATCTTGCGCTAATTTAGGGATTGCAGTAAAGCTAATGAATTTTATATAAATTTGGTAACGCTGGACTTCAAGTTAAGGAATTTTTTATGTTGTCAAAAAAGAATACACATTTTATTCGTTCTTTAAAGTCTGAAAAAAAAGAATAGAAGTGAAGGTGTCGAGATATTTAGCACTACCCTGTATAACTTAACTAGGAAAGGTAAACACGAGACGAAAAGAGTATCGTTTTTTAAAAGGGCCGATTTTAAGATCACTCGAGTTGTAGAGTTGCATTTTGGTTGCTCGCAAAAAACAAAACAACAACAAAAGAAAACTTTTCCACAAAATAGTTCTTTTAGGTAATTAAAAAAACGTTAAAAATAAAAAGTCAAACACCAGTTTAAAAAAAATTTAAACAAAAGACACATCTCACATTTATGCAACATTAGTGCTTTAAATATTAAGATATTCACTAGAAAAATTTATTGTAATTTTATTACATATTTTCAGGAAAAAAATTTACTAATTTAATTTTCTGTCCTTTAACTTTCAATGTAAAATCAAAAAGTTATTGCTTCAATTAAAAAAATTTTAAATATTGGACACTTACAGTCAGTCCTTAAAGTTACAATATATCAACACAAAACTTAAAGCGAAACGAAATTGAAGTCTTTAAAAAACCTAATCTACTATTTATACAAATGCCGAAATCGATTTTATATCAGAATCAAAATTATTTCATTGAATTAATTGTGCGTTTGGCACACTTCTTTCAAGATAGAAATGAATTATAATTCAAAATTTTTATAGAATATTTATAAATTTTATGATTCTAACGATAAGATCTATTGTTGATATTTAATGATGGAGAAGATAGTTGCCAGATTAAAAAATTTGTTGTTATTTTGACGTGTTTATTTCACAAAAATTACTCATTATAGATGTGATGATTTTTTCCCCAAAGTATTACGATACTAAAAATTATATTTTTATACTCTTCAGAACAAAGAAAAAGGCTTTACAATATAAGTAATTCAGATTAGTATCTGAAACTGACCACTGCTGTCTCAGGTCCTCTTTAAACCTCCTTTATTTTGTTGGAGTTTTGTGATTATTAACGAATATTCGTCAAACTTTCTTGCAGCCACTTAAAATTAGGTTAAGTAAACTTTGGCTACAGACTTGGGGATTTTAGTTAAACTGAAGGATTAACCTTAACCCTTCCTTAGTCAACTTAGAGGTTTCTCTAAAGTATTATTTGCTTGAATTTAAATTTCCAAATTAGTGAATTTATTCAAGTTGCGATGATTTCCAACCCGACCAAATGAAGTATATGAATGCAGGCTGATTAGATTCTTGATGTTGCAACGTGGCGTAAAATACAACAAAAAAATTGAATAAAAGTCAGGAACATCCAAGACGATTTTCATGAAACAAACTGCGACTTATAGAGGTGGACATAAGCTTTTCATCTCCTATTTTTGGATGAATCCTTTTTTTTGTACAGGGTATAACCACAGCGCACAAAGCAAGCAACCGGACTTTTATTCGATTTTTTTATTTCACGCCACTGTGTGTTGTTTTCGATTAATTTGTACTGGTCATGCTTTCAAGATGTTGGTACATCTTCTACGATTTCTCTGATCAATATGTTCTAGTATTCATTTTCATATCGACCAGTTTTGATAATATCAATTGTTTTTAAAAGAAAGAGTTATAATAGCATGACACAACCTTAATTTACTGCACTTTCTTGAACTATCCTCTGTGCGCCGCAAATGATGATATGACGATATGGTTGATCGACTTAAATGTATTAAAGATTCTTTTAAAATCTACAAGTAACAGGAGACTTTGATTCTACTCCATAATTAGTCTTAAAGAGTTTATTTTTTGCTCAAACTTAAAGTCAATTGCTCAAACTTAAGGAAATAGTACGGTCACTCAAAATGCCACGATATTAGAATTGTTATTGCTAAAGAAAGTAAGATTGCTACACTCAGCTATTCCAGATCTCATATACTCTTCACCAGCTAAGTAAATCTAGTTAAGTGAAGTAAATACTGGAGTGACAGAAAATTAAAAAAAATATTTTTATCGGCTTTTAATGGGTTAAGCATTTTTAAAAATTTTTAGTATTTTCTTAAAGATCTCTTCAAAAGCTTTAAAATGATACCCATATTGATATTTTAAAAATTTTGAAAATTTCAGAATCTTGTAACTCGAAAAATATGGGACAGCGCAAATATTTTCAGTTGAGCTTTTTTTCTTATTTTTTAATTCTCTATCACTTCATACATTCGTTTTCTTGGTTGGAGTTAGTTTTTTGTTCCAAATGATATGGAAAAATTGAAGCCAGGGGTGATGTTTTTCCCACTGCCTCGAAGGACATGTACCGATCTTGCTGATTTTCAATAGCACCTCTTTCGACACTATGTCTGATCGATTGGGTATTTAAAATTTTTCTAACTTATCTAGTGCCTTGGCAAAGTTGATTTCAACACTAACATGAACGGACAGACAGATATTGCTCAATCGACTTCGCAATGCATAAAAAGTCAAAATATATAAACTTTGTGGGGTCAAAAATGGACACTGTAGAAATTACATGATTTGTGGTAAAGGGTGCAATAAGCATTTAAGGATGATTTCTTTATTCTAAATATGAAAAGGTGGCAATATCGGATTTTTAAGAAACTACAAAAATGTGCTATCAAAATAACTAAAACTAACTACGGTGTTTTTATTTGATTTGAATATAATAAAATTTGAAAGTAATAAAGCACTCGAGTATCTAATCTAATTAATTGTTAAAAAAAATAAAATTGTAAATATTTGCTAAAGTATTCTGTTGATGAAAATTAGTTTTGTAGGTAATTATGAAACAATATTTACAAATTTCATCATGATTTAGTTAAAAAATCAAAACAAAATAATAATAATAAACAATAACGAAATCTAAAATCCAAATTTCAATAGAGTTGGGATTTTACTGAAAAATAGATTTCCAGAAAAAAATTAAAAACTAAAAAATTAAAGCATCGCAAAAAAATCTACCAAAGCTGGGATAACAATTAAAAAAAAAAGGAAGTAAAACATACAAACAAAAAAAGATTTTTCTGATAAAATATAATTTTTTACCCAAATTATAGAAATTGTAACAAAAAATCTTAATTTTTAATGAAAAATTAATACGCAAATTTGTATTGAAATGTATAAAATACGACGACTCTTATAAAAAATGTTTCACTATAAAATCCGATTTTAAGCAAAATACCGATATCTGACTACTGTTTGTTTACGAGGGCTGCTATATATATTTCTGGCCTGGCAACACTGAGTGCTGCCAAGTGCAATCTGACATTTCCATTGGAAAGTTTGTCATTTTTAAGCATAATCGTACTCAAAACGTTTTGACGTACGACCATTATTTGTGTTGTTTACAGTGACTTGAAAAAATTAAAATGAAAAAAATGGAATTAACCCGCGAACATTTTCGTGCAATCATTATTCACAACTTTCGACGTGGATTATCACGACAAGAGTGCGTTGATGAACTTTAATCTTTGTGTGGCGATGAAGCACCATCCTATGGCACTGTGAAAAATTGGCATAATGAATTTAATCGTGGCCAAAGCTCGCTCAAAGACGAATTCCGTGAAGGTCGTCCAACTCATAATGCAAGTCGTGCGTGAACTCATAATGCAAGATCGACATGCGACATACCGAGAGATAGAGACATCCTTGTATTTTTCTTCCACCAGCATACATTCGATACTGCATGAACACCTGGCCGTAAAAAAGGTTTGTTCTCGTTGGATCCCGCACAATTTGAAAGTCGTTAAAAAAAAGGCTCGTGTCGATTGTTGCAAAGAAATGTTGCAAAAATACGATTGCGGTGCTTCAAAAGACGTTTATAAGATCGTCACAGGTGACGAATCATGGATTTATGCATATGAGCCCGAAACGAAACAACAATCGATCGTGTGGGTCTTCAAAGACGAGCAAAATCCAACGAAAGTTGTTCGTGGAAGAAGCACTTCGAAGCAAATGGTCGCCTGTTTCTTCGGCAAAACTGGTCATGTGGCGACTGTTCCGCTTGAGCAACGTAAGACGGTCACTTCTTAGTGGTACACTACAATTTGTTTGCCTGAAGTCATCGGAGAAATTCGAAAAACCAACAAGAGAAGACGAATCATTGTGCACCATGACAAAGCGAGCTCTCACACATCGGCTCAAACCAGAGCGTTTTTGACCGGCCAAAACGTCGAATTAATGGGTCATCCGCCGTACAGCCCTGACTTGGCACCTAATGACTTCTTCTTGTTTCCGCACATCAAGAAAAAAATGCGTGGTCAACGATTTTCGTCGCCAGAAGAAGCTGTTGAAGTGTTCAAAAACCATGTTTTAGAGGTGTCTCAATCGGAGTGGAAAAAGTGCTTCGACAACTGGCTTGAGCGCATGCAAAAGTGTATAAATCATGCTGGAGAATACTTTGAAAAACAATAAAACCATTTTTGATTATAAATATTCGCATTTTCACTATTAGGCCAGAAATATATAGAGCAGCCCTCATATTCATATTCTTATTAACTGCGTTCATTCAGAAACTTTATAAAATTGATTGAAGATAAAAATTTTTTAATGAAAAATACCACTCCCCCTTTTTTTCTAGTTATTTATATTAACTCAAAATAACCTTCAACTTTTATAACTTCTTTTACCAAAAAGGATAATTGTTTTAGTGCCACGCTCTAAATTTTTTTTTGAAATTTTCTTAATTATGTTTTAAAATTTACTATTTTTAAATCAAACTGTATGATTATGACCTAAAATTACATGAGGAGGTGTAAAAAATTTTAAAATTTTTTTTATTTATTTATTCTTTCTAAAAAAGCAGTCAACCAAGGTACATTTATTCTACTAGGTAGTGTCGTCCGCCCAGCTGGTTTGTAGTTGGACATGTCAAAAGTTGTTTATATTTTCCTACTTTTGTTTACGAATTTCAAAAACACTAACAACAAGCATATGTAGAACAAAGAGAGCGTTTGTTTTTAGACCAATTATCTTTTATTTTCTGTTTCTATTTTTGACATTTCCACTCACAAAGCAACAATAAAATGCCATGTTGTTTTTACAAATGTTGTATTTGTTGTAGAACCGCTTTTACCTAGTAAAATAAATGTACCTTGCAGTCAACTTTAATAGGAAATATTAATTGTTCGAATAATAATTATGCAATATATAAAAATATAAAATATGAAATGTGTGCAAAACCATATTTTTATAGGGACATAAAAGTTTTATGGACTAACTTTGTCAGGGAATTATATCTGAGTATATTTCTGAAAAAAAATATTATTTCAAGTGGATTGAGCAAAACAATTTGTTGACGATAGTGATAAAAAAACATGTTTATTAATTCATTTATTGATCGTGTAGTCGCATTCTAAATTTTAGTTATAATAAAATTTAATAACAGTTATTTGCATTAAATTATGTATGTATGTTTATGAATTTATAAATGGATTTTTTTTTTCATCAGGCGTAAGCAACAGTCAAAACTAAAATTCCCACTTTTATATTGTAAAACAATAACTCTTCAGGTAAGTGCAGCTCAAGAGCTGTCCATGTTAGAGCTGAAATCAACTTTGCTTAGGCACTAGATGGGCTTGAAAATATTTAAATACGCCTATTGATCAGACATAGTTTCGAAAAATTTTGCTATTGACAATCGGCAAGATCGATCCAGACAGCAAGCAAAACAGCACGCCTGCCAGGGGTGCCAGATGATTTTTATAAGAAATCGTCATATTTCCACATTAAAATCGGCATTATCGACAACTTTGTTTTATAAAATCAGCAAAAAACACAATTAAAATTATTTATATTAACAAAAAAACAACAAAATAAAGCAATTCAGTATTAAATAATAACGTTTTACAAATAAATTGTCTTAGCTTTTGATCGCGTATAATGTAAATAATCCATTATTTTTATATATTTTTGGTCTTTGGAGTCAATTAAAGAAGTTTTGTAAAACATTTAAAAAAGTTCATTTTTCTGATATCTTTTCCATCGGACTTGGAGACTGTAATATATACAAACAAGGTTACCGTATTTATGTAACTCCAATCACGATAGGAATCATAATGAAGAAAAAAATATTAAGTAAAAAAATCTGCTCTCGCCCATATTTTCCGAGATATAGGCCTTTTTTTCTACTCCACAGAAACTTAGAACTGTTGCTTTTTTATTTTATTCGCCTGTTAAAAAGTTCATCAACCGTGGCTACTCAAAAGCAATGAGTTCTAAAACTTTAGGCTTTAAAGGGACTTAAACTCATAGTCACGAACTTTTTCTTTTTAACAAAAGCAAGTAGACTGCATCTGCTCCACGTCTTTTATCGAACTTTTTCTCTTATTCTGGTGAAAGAAACTAATTATTTAGCTTTGCTGTTGCAAGACGAATTTCCTTTTTTTTACAATTTAAAACAGGTTCCAACCTCAAACTGCTATTACCATGGTTCATATGAGAACGATCATTTTGACGCCATCACAGCTACTCTACTAGAAGACTATCGTTGCCGCTGTCAGCCAAATTTTAGTTATATTTATGGTCGAAAGGGCCGTAATACAGGAAGAGTCATTACAAAATCAATCAGCAAACGTCAAACTTCATGTATAAAAAGTCAGTGTAAAATTTTTTTTATATGAAGTTTGACATTTCCTGCAATAGAGAAAATTAATGAATTCGCCACTGCCACCACCAGGTAAATGATTTCGCCAGCGGAAAAGTAAAATATGTCAAAATTAAGATATTTAAAATGCATTTCCAATTAAAAGGTTTTCAAACTTTAACGTAATACAAAAAAAATATTTTGAATGGGTAATTTTACATTCATAAAAATATTGGCACCACTGAAAAATGCCGGCAATTATAATTATGTAACGAATTATGCGACAAAGATTCCAGTCAATGACTCTTGTTATCATGTCATTACAAGCGTACAGCAGTTTTTATTAAAAATAGTTTCTTCTTGGAAAACAAGTTTTTCACAACTTCCTTTTGACGCTTGCTTACCTTGGATCGCCTAAAATATAAAAAACATGACAATATTGCATATTTTCAGGCCTTATGTGTCGATTCTATCAAATGCTTTAAAAAATGCTTTTGACAAACAGTTGCGAATTTTATACCTCATTCGTGATATAACGGACCAGTAGTAACAGTTCATGAGATTTATTGTTTTATTTAAAATCTTTTCGCTTTTCAAGGTCAATACGAATATAAATTTGATAAGCGTTAAGATTTTTTAGAACATAAAAAAAAGTTTTTATAGCAAGTCTGTATGTTTCTATAAATGGTAAAACTGGAACAATTAGTTTCAATCAAGGCGAATTCACATAAGGTGGCAGCGCGGCTACAACAATACAACAATAAAAAGAAAAACAGGCACTTAAATGTATGATAAACTTTAGAACACACATAATTACTACACTTTTTCCTTACCCTTTTCAATAACGTTTTTACTAAGATTCGTTTTTTAAATTGATTTCAAACTCTTTTTACTATTTTTTTTTTTTTAAATAATAAACAAAGAAATTTTGTGATATAAAATGATTCACTTTTAACAGCTTTTCTACACATTACAAAATTAAACAAAAAATTCTCAGCTGCCGCAACGATGCCACCTGGTAAAATTAATTCGCCTTGAATTCTTGTACCTTGATTATACTTACATAATTCTAATAGTCAAAAAGAACTCAACAATCCTTTGCCCTAATTTTCTCGACTACTTAGTAAATTCATACAAAATCAATTTAATTCTAGTTTTTCAATAAATGCAGTCATAGTGTACATGTTTTTTGAATTCCAGAGTTAATATCACCTTAAAGAATGTATCAGCAAGAAATGGATGATCAAAGGTGATGCATACATAAAGTTTCGCACAAATATGCTATAAACAAAATCAAGTCCACCGACCATCGACTACAAGATGTCAAAAATAGAATACATGCGTGCTTATGAGAATAATTCTTTTAGCTACTTTTGTTTCTTTAGGGTACTTTTGTAGCCCGTAGCCAACTTAGGCTAATTTCTATTTTTCTTGATACATTGGCAGCTTTTAAATATTGAACGGTGTTGCCGTTGTAGCGCTTTTGTTACTGAATTCGGATGTATTTTATTCTATAAGACTAAATTGAATTTTCGGCTTGTGTTAATTAATATTTGTTAACCAAAGCTTTAAATTCAGTAAAAACAAGTAAGAGTGCTGTGTTCGGCTATGTCAAATCCTATATATATACCCTTTATCGTTTATCTGAATCTTAGTACCTTTTTCGACACAATGTCTGATTGATTGTCGTATTTAAATTTTTCCAAGCTAATGTAGTGCCTCGGCAAACTTTATTTCCACATTAAGACGGACGGACAGACGGACATGGGTCAATCTACTTCGGGGTAAGAAATAGATAAATTAGAAATTACAAACGGAATGACAAACTTTTCTTCCATTTTTGTGGTGAAGGGTAAAAAAATGTTTTTTAATCAAATTTGTTCCAAATATTAGGCAAAAACTGAATGAAACTTTAAAAAAAAAATTTAAAGGGAATTAAGAAACTTTTTGATTTGCGATCATATGTATCAATCATTTTCTTTTTTTTTTTCCTTAGAGAATGATATAGAAAATTTTTTCTAAGCCATAAATAATATTTCGGTCAACAGTGATGGTCAAATAACCGGAACTGTTCTGGTAGGATATTTTTGTTTTTTTGCTTTTTTGGTGTTACGATATTTATCATTTAATAACAGGGAATATGATATGGCATTTTTTTTATAAATTACCACTTCGCTCGGAAATATTCGTATCTGCTAATTTTATCCCTCTGGTTGAAAAAAATGTCATTTTGTCTTATACGAGTAACTAAACCACTAAACAAATGATGTACTAATAAAGCCTTGTTGCCACATTTCACATTTTTTGCTTTAATTTAAAATAAAAAGTACCACTAAAATAAACAAAAGTACCAATTTGTCTAATTTCAAAGTTTTTATTTGTCTGTAATTTCAAAATGATAGTTTTTTTAAATAAATTAGCGCAGCAGAATCAGAGGATTTAGACTTTGTTTTAAAGCAAAAAAAAAAAAAAAAAAAAAACAGGGAAAATTTCAGTTTCCTTCCGCCAAAAAAATGACGCCTCGTGCTTTTGAAAAATTCTTATTTAAATACTGTTTGTATTACAAAATAAAAATATCATGAAAAATTGTGAGAAGGAAGAGTTTTTCAAAGTCAAAGGATTTAAGCTGCAACACATTCTGCAAATAAGAAACAAAAATTAATTTTTTTTAATTATAAAAAAATAATAAATTTAAACTTACTGTCTGATTTAGTCCAACCAATAGTAACATTATTCCTTTTATTTTCAGCTTCCAACCAAACGCGTAACGGTTCAAAATACTCAGCA
Source organism: Cistogaster globosa (assembly GCA_937654795.1). Classification (NCBI taxonomy): domain Eukaryota; kingdom Metazoa; phylum Arthropoda; class Insecta; order Diptera; family Tachinidae; genus Cistogaster; species Cistogaster globosa. Next base: position 9,724,096 of record OW569404.1, read on the forward strand.
ATAGCCTTGCCACTCATAGTACGTTCACCATTGAAAGCTTCCAAAGCGTCAGGCCAAGGCTTTGAGGCACCCATAGACAACATTTTTCTGCAAGACCAAACAAATTTTATATTTTCATTACGTTTCTTAAAAAAATAATTTCAAACTTACGCAAAGGATTCACCAGCAGCCAAGCTACCATAGATGTCACAATTATCCAACGGCAACTCGGGTTTGCTGCGATCATATTGGCCAGCCTTAATACAGGCAGATTTGTAAAATTGGAACTGAATAATGAAAGAAACTAAATATCTTAGATATTCAACATCAGCCGACACATGGTATTTGGCAGGAGCATCAAAGTCTTTTTCTGTACGCACTACTGGCGGTTCAATACCCGAATATTCTTCTCGCAATTTCCAAAAAGCACAATTCCACTTAGACTTATCAACTTCACCACGGAACAAAGCCCAACGATATTTGTCCATGGTAAAGGCAAAAGGTAGAAAAACAATTTTATCCAAGGCCTTATGAAAATAAAAAATAATAAAACTGGTTAAATAAAAAATGCTTTAGGGAAGGATATTATGAAAACTTACAGTTAAAAATAATTGGTTAATGCGAGCTTCCTCATCACGTTCATACTTCTGCAATAATTTGACGCGTTGTAAATGTTTGGGTGTAGACACCGCTAGAGATATAACATCCCCTACAGCTTCATGGAAGCCAGGATTAGCACCAGTGCGATAAATAAATGGTTGATGTTGATATTGTAGAAAATATTGAATATGACCCAACTCATGATGGACGGTAAAGAATTGATCTTGAGTAACACGGGTACATTGCTTAATGCGAACATCATCGATCTTATAGAAATCCCATGCAGAAGCATGACAAATCAAATCACGTCCATCGTTGGGTTTCTCCAAAATACTTTTGTCCCAAAAATCTCTGCAAAAAGTTTTAAAAAGGTGTAAAAAATTTATTTGCTAGTAGAAATATCTCTCGCTTACTGTGGCAATTTTTTTAAACCCATAGAGGTAAAGAAATCATCACCCATTTGAAACATTTTTAAGGGAGTATAGCCTTGCTTAACCATTTCATTGCTAACATCAATCAGTGGCTTGTTGGGAAAAGGTGAAACAATATCAGCAATCTCTGACCACTGCTGAGCCCACATGTTGCCTAACAAATGCATGGGAATGGGACCTGTTTTTGAAACCACATCTTCGCCATAATATTGACGCAAGCGATAACGTACATAACCATGAATTTGATGGTATAATGGTTTAATATCATCGAATATGTCTTGCAATTGTTTTTCAATAGTCGGATCTTCATATTCATCCAACCACATTTCTGCACCCGATTTGAAATCTGGAAAAGGAAATTAAATAATAAGTTTAAGTATTTATTTGAGAAATCAGAACTTGAAAAAAAGGGTGAAACTTTTTTTCTTTTCTTAAACCAAATTATCAAACCGAATGAGAGTTTGTTATGCTTTCTCCATTTATAGAAATTAAGTTTAGATTAAACTCTTGCGAACTTTTAGGAAGTTTAAAAATTCAAGCCAACTTTCTTAAATTTGATTTAAAAGTAAATTTAAGATTTGAAGCGGAAAATTTTTTAATCCACAAAAATGTAATTTAAACTGATTGTGAAGGAGCGTATAGAAAGCAAATAAATGAACTTGATGGTGGCTTCTTTAATAAAGTTTATTAATTCGCCAGTAATGAACTTTCTACAAGTTTTAACACTTAACAGCGAAAACTAAAGCAGGATTTCCAGACTTTAACTTTTTACTCTCTTAAAATTTCTTCAATTTCTCTTATCTTTTCTCAATCTCGTCTCATACTCACCATTTAATTGAGCAGCTTTGGTATTCAACTCAATATATTTTTCGAAATTAGAGCGAGTTGGTGTACCAGCGTTATTGTAAAATTCACGCCAATAGTATTTTAATTTTTCAGGATCACGGCACTTGGAAATGATTTCTTCAATTTCAGGATCTAAAGATAAATCACATTTATCCTTGTTCTCATAATCACAGACGCGTACTTTGGCAAAATTTGATTCCATGGAAGACAAAACATCTAAAAGAGCAGCATAATCTTCTTCGGATAGGGCAGCATAACCCAGCTTAGACATCATTTTGAATTGACGTTTTAAATCCTCCGATTGGTAGCTGCGCCAATCGAACTTTTTTATATCCTGTGCAACCTGTTTCATAAACTTGGCAACTTCAGCGGAAACTTCATTTTTCTTGCATTCATTTTCGTCAGTTATATTCGAGGCATAAGCCCAAGAGGCTTCAGTCTCTAAATTATTACGACTGGCGATTTCCTGATTAAGATTTTTTAAATATTCCGCAGCAGAAATTTCCTCCTTTGAGGCACAATGGCAGAACTGTTAATTTTATCAGGAAAAATAAAAGTAAAAAGATGAGGAAATAATTGCAAATTAATTTATAATGAAACTTACCGCCAAGTTTGCCAATAATGTGATCACTAACAATTTCATTGTGTTTGTCAAATAAAGGCTGTAAAATAGAAAATAGTTAAAAGAATTTAATTAATAATTTTGTGACACTTGAAATTTTTACAGTGCAGAGTGTTGTTGAACGTTTTGTTTTGAAAGACAATTACTTAAACTGAGCAAAGGTCATAAAAAACTCGCAGATCAAAGGTCACGGAATTATTATCGAAACAGTTGACGGAATTAAATAAGGTTTGCAAATTGGAAGCGGGACGAAAAAAAGAAGGTGCATGTAAAAGAGCTCTCAGTGGCCAGACTGTACTGGATTTAAAGTTATTACGCATTTCCCACGAACTCCGAGGCAAAAAGATTTAGAAAGATAGAATCGGTAAGGGAAGAAACAACAGGGGAGACTGTTAGATCTCATGCGCTATTTGACCCACGTTGAACATAACGGGAACTTCCAAGTCCCTGATATTGAACCGAATGTTTTTTAGGACAGTTGAAGGTATATAATCACTATCGACTGGTCCATCAGGTCAGGCCAAGTTTAAAAAAGAAGTAGGTTGTCAATTCGATCAAATGTTACTTATACTTTTATTTGTGCCTCCTCAACTTGTATTTATTTATTTTTTTTTTGTTTTATTTTATTTTTTTTTTTAAAGAGAAGTAGCACTTCAGCCAATAATGCCTATTTAGTTATTTTCATAACCGTGCTACAATCTTTAGGAAAGGAATAGATGAGAGATAAGACAGGTGGTGAAAAGAGAAAGAATATGCTATTAAGAAGTACCAACGAAGGAGGCTGCATGTTTAATGTTAATTCTGAATAAGTATTTATACCACTAAACAGAAAAAAAAATTTTTTATTTTTATTTGCCGCAGGGGTTGAACCCTAGTCAACCAGGCTTGTAGCCAACGTGTTTACCACTTCGACTTCGATGATAATCTTAAAGATCACAGAGTGTCTCCATACAACATACATTTTTTACGTGTATTATGAACCGTTAAAGGCAACACTTTAAAATGGCAAAAGTAATGTAAAAATAAATCTAAAAATTAAAGGGTGTCCCATATGTGACGTAAATTAAGCTATATGGGCCTAACCTTTGAACTGTTATTGACAAGCGCTTGAAAATTGGACCGAATGTCGATTAGTATGACCGCTATAGTAACAAGTATTAATATTTATAATTATAAATTAAAGGGTGCCCCAATAGTTCGTTAAATTTATGCATATGGCCATACCTTTTAACAGTTATTGTTAAATTCGCTGAAACGAGAAATATAAAATTTGGATTTAGAAACTAAAGGGTGACCCAATATTCATTATTATTATTTAATGTATGTGACCGAAATTTTGAACCTATATAGGCAAAATGCTGAAACTTAAGAGGGACCTGTACTGATAAGTCCGCTGTAACAAGTTTATAATTTAAATTTAAAAAATAAAGGGTGTTCCCAAAATTAATGTAACTTGACCTACATATATGGCCATATCTTTTGAAGCTTTATATACAAACACTTGAAAATTAGATAAATTTGAAATAATAGAAAGTAAAAATATCTTACATAATAAATTAAAGGGTTTTACATTAGTTGGTGTAATCGAATGTATGTATATGGCCACACTGATAAGCTGTTAAGACAGGCGGTTGAAATTTACAAAATACCTGATTGCTAAGTCTTCTACAACACAAAGTATTTAATTTGAATTTATAAACTAAAGGGTGACCCTATAGTTGCTATAATTTGATATATATTGCAAAATTACCGAAAAGTCGAACAAGTATAAAGTTTGGAGATGTAATATAAGAGTGTTCCATTAGTTAATGTAATTTAATGTAAGCGGCCATACTCATGAACCGTTAAAGACACATCGAAAGCGCTTGCCAATCGTACCAAATAAACAGCCAGTGACGACGGTCTTCACCGAAAGGTATGACAACAGTATTTTATTTACTGGCGGAATAAATCAAATTAACTTAATATTTTGTGGTTTTTATTGTTTTATTGGGGAATTTCGAAAAATGCTCTTTCCTATAAAAAATTTACGAAACACTTTTTATAATCTTTATAATCTTTCACGCGCGGTTTCTTTGATGCGCAAATGCTATTTAGAGTCAGATGTCTTAAACTGAAAAATATTTTTCTTTGATTTCAGACCTATTAACCATTTAAATTTTTCCTTATCTCATGAATAGGTTTCCCGTGAGGTTTTTAACAAATTATTTTGCACTGCTGTTTGAAAAAGATAAAACCAAGGTATGGCAACCTTGAAAACAAAACGGCTACTTCAAAAGTAAAAATGTGTATACGGAGGCTGGTGGTTGCTTTGTATTCTTCCGGGACAACTACTCTCAGGTAAGGGACTACAAGACAATACAATGGCATGAATCTGTCTGTTTGCCTTTGAATAAGGCGCAAAAAAATGTTCGAAAAATTTGTTTTTTATGCCGTTCTGTAAAGATAGTTTTTATAGGAAAGAAGCTTCAAACATCCTTTCATACACAAAACGATCTTAAAAAAAAATATTTCGAACAGAAATAAAGAGCAGAAAATTTTCGAAATTAATGAAAGAGATTGCTTTTCGTGATCGAAAACTAGAAGCGTGTCTGAGGCAGCAGACATCTAAGATGGATGCAGGTACATAATAAGAATTAGAAATAAATGAATTTCATCACATATTTAAATAAGTTTTAATGCTTTTAGATCAACGGATATAGGCGAAGGTGAAATTTTTTATGAATGCCATTAGTGATCTTTTCTCAAAGACATTATGGCAGGATTTACACAGTTTTTTATTAAAAAGACGTCGAGTTTAAAAAACTTAGCCTTGAATAGCTAGTAATTCAAAAACTAACAAGATGAGTCTATTTTTTTTTTGTTAACTTTAAATACTTAAATAATTAAATTCACTAATTATTTACATTTTTTAATTGATTACTTGTTTGTTTGAATTTCATTTATTTTTTTTTAAGAATGAATTCAATGTTTTTTAATAAAATCGAAAACTTGCTTAAACTCAAAGGCAATAAATTAAAGTTTGTTAAACCATATTAAAATTGCTGTAGAGAATGTTAATGTTATTTTAAACCTGAATTTAATTTTTTTAAGCCTAATTTTTTTATTTTATTTATTTATTTTATTTTTTTATTTTTTGTTATTGCATTTGATTCGTTTGTTTTTGTATTTTTTTATGCACAGTAAGCAAAAATTAAATTTAAAACAAAAAACTATTTAATAATTTGAAGCACGTGTTTTTTATTTTAATTAATAAAATTAAAAATACAACAAAAGTTGTCAAGCTTGAATTGTAAATCAATTTTAAGTTCAAATACGAATGTTAATAATTCTTTTATTAATTGAATTATTTTATTATTATATTGATTATATTTAAAATTATATTTACTGTCCAATTTTTGACAAACCTTTTGTCATGCATTACAGGGTTAAGGTTACCATACTCTAATATAATTTAAAATTTCATGCTCTATAAAATAAATATTGACGGATCATTAATTTGTTCACTGAGTTAAAAATGTTCCTTTTTTTTCAATATTATATTTTTTTCTTTGACATTAATAATTTGGCAATTTAAATTTCTTAGAAAAAAAAAACTATTTTGAATCGTTTTTTAAGAACGCGAAAACCTTGTTGACAAACCAAAATTGTAACCAGCCAAAACATGGCCATTTCTTCACTTAAGCATATTAAATGGTTTTAATCCATGTGCGGCATCGAACTACTTGCAAGTAATTTAACACTCATTTATTAACCAGAAGGTAAATGAGATTTGCGAAGCAAAATAAAGACACATTAGCCGCCAGTTAAATGGCGCAAGAACGATTATTTGCTCAAGCACATAAGTACATGATTTAACTGAATGTGATATGTATGTATGCAGGTTACCGTTACATTCTCGGGAAGCGTTGCGAAAGAATTTTTAGCAACAAGGACTATTTTTTACTTTTTTTACTTTTAAATAATAAAAAATTGTTTTAAGTAACTTTTAAGATCTCATGAAGAGTACATTAATTTTCGAGGCCAAATTGTGTCAAAGATTATTACTAAAAAAAGTTGTAGCTGCAATTTTCTTCGGGAATTTTCGTGCTCTTAAAAATGCAGCATATGTTTTCTTTTTCTTGATAGTCAGCTTCTGCTGATATAATACAAGCCCAGACTTTTGATGAGTGTTTTGTTTTTCCAGCAAGCTAAGCTCAACTATAAAATTTAAATACAGAATAAGGAGTGGTCGGTCTATGAGAAAATATCAAGAATTATCGTCCCTTAGAAGACAAGAACCTCATCTGGGCGACACATGGTGTTGACACTCAGCGCATGTACGAACAGTCTCAGTAAACGATGAGTACAAAGACAAATTGACCTCATGTTTTCGTGCAATTAGTAGAAAACCTAAATAGGTTGTACTTTATATAACCAGAAGAAAAAAACATTCAACGATGTTTGATGTTCCGGAACGTAACTCGATGAAACCTAAAGGGAGCTGTCTTAAATAGCAAATATATAGCATTTATCAGGCATATCACAGAACACATTTCCGATCAAAAGTGGTTTTAATTTCGCTATTTGGTTCTTTAGAAAAAAAAAAAATATTTTCAAAATGAAACCATATTAAATTCCAAAGTGGAACAGTTTTTTTTTTTAATTTCACTTTTTGCGGTTCTGAGGGTTACACGATCAAGTTTTGCCTTTCAAGTTTTAAGAATTGAAACGAACTTGCTTTCAATTTTTCTTTCAAGTTGGGTATTTTAATTTACGTTCAAGAAAACAGCTGATTAAAGTTCGTTTGAACTGTTCTCCGTTTTTAATTCTACAAATATTGCCGCCATAAGTTTTTGCTATCTTGACAAAAAAATACTTTCAAGTTGCGTGAAGCCTACTTCACAGCTTTCAATTTAAATGATTTTGACAAGTTAGGTTAGCCTGTTTGTTAGTTAGTTTAGTGTGACCAATGCTGCTATATTACAGTTAAGAAGTGGAGCTGCAGCCTTTTTTTAATACACAAAATCGATCGGAATTTGAAGTAGATAAACAAATTCGATAGGAATGGTTAATACAGAATTAAACCACTCCGATCGAAATGATTGGCATACCTTCATATTTCATGTTCTTACGGGTGTGTATGACGCATAGAGCTTCCTTTAAGTACACCGGTCACTCTTAAATCATATGGCTAAGAACCAGCCGCTCTTACTGGCGTGTGGGAATATTAAAACAATTAATAGTCGGATACTTCGACCAAGACTGCAGCTAAACTTCTTGAGATCGCCTTTTTGCAGCATTGACTGCTTGAACTACAAACAATCTATCAGTTTTCTTAATTTCTTTTTAAATCATGCTACAGAAACTAACGTGTGGAAACTCTTGACCTCTAAGGCAATCTTAGTTCATCCGGAAAAAATAAAGTGGAAGAGTCACTACTTAAATTATCAGAAGCGGACAGCAACATGGATCCCTCTTACTCTGACTGTCGCTAGAGCTGTAAATGAATTATTCTTTTTTGATTTAAATTTGTTACGAATTAACAAAATTTTGCATAAATCCTTTTTCACAACAAAAAAGAATTGAATTTAAACGAATTAGGCAGAGATGAAATTCAATTCGTTTCCATTTTAAATGAATTTGTAAGAGTGAGGTGCAATCCATTTCCAATTCGTTTGAAAGTAATAAACTTTTAATTCATTTACAGCTTTGAACTGCTGCTTTCATGAAGAAAGAGATGACAATACAACTCATATGCATCTGCTTTGTATAAGAATATCTACGCCTTGAATTCATAAGATGCCGTCAGCTTAGAAGCCTAATCGATGTAAACAAAAAAAGAAGTGAATAGACCTTATTAAGGTGGTTGGTTTCTCCCTTACTTCTCAGCAAAGTGGTTAAGGCACCTAGCACTGAACAGCTATTTTCTTCTTTCTCTCTCAGTTCCTTTTTTATATTTTTTTTATAGGCAACACAAGGACCTTAGTGAGTTACAACCGAATTATATAGTTGGCTACTCAAGAGAACAAACAAAAACATGTGAGATTGCTATATTCGACTATGCCAAATCTTATATACCCTTTACCATTTATCTAAATCTAAGTAGTTTAGTGAAGTAACTCTAATAAAAAAAAACAAATATAGAGGTGACAGAGAATTAAAAAATTAAACAAAAGAAATTTAAATAAAAATGACATCGGCTCTTAATGGGTTAAGCATTTTTTAAAAATTATAGGGTTTCCTTAAAGATCTCTTTAAGAAAGCTTTAAAATGGTACCCTTATTGATATTTGAATAATTTTGAAAACTTCAGAGACCTGTAACTCGGAAAATATGGGCGAGCGCCAATTTTTTCACTTAAAAAATTTTTTTTCTTAATTTTTATTTGTTCTATATGTTTGTTTTTTTTATTGGAGTAACTTCATTGTTCAAAATAATGAAGAAAAATTAGAGTTAGGCGTGGTATTTTGCCCGCTGCGTCGAAGGCATGGACCGATCTTGCTGATTTCCAAGAGCAACTCTTTCGACACTATGTTTGATTGATTGGTGTATTTAATTTCTTTTTAGATAATCTAGTGACTCAGCAACACCAACATGGACGGACAGACGGACATTGCTCAATCGACTTATGGGGTAGGAAATGGATATTGTAGAAACTACAAACGGAATGGCGAAGTTAGTTGTACCCTTTTGCACTTTTTGGGATGAAGGGTAAAAAATAGTCAAATGCAAATAAGATCGGTAGCGTTATTGAGTTGTTTAAAAAAAATCAAAGCGTTAATAAGTGAAGTTGGCTGCAAAAAAAATTCTTTCGAATCTTTATGGCTTCACACTATGTTTGGAAAGTATTTGAAATAAAAACTTCTCTCAATTTTTGTTAAGTTTGTTTTAATCAACGACACTAGAAAAATCGCCCTGTATATCAAACGGACATTAAATATTAAACCATACGATAGTTCAAAGAATATGCGATTTTTAAGATTTTCTTTTTTATCAACATTATTTGTTAATAAATTAAATAGAAAAAAATATGAAATTGAAAGTTAAATATTTTATAATTTTATTTGTAACTTTCTTTCCATTTATTTAAACAACTACATTTTCTTATTATCTCTACATTTAATTTTTTGTTTAATTTATTTGTTTTCAAATTGATAAGATTCCGGCTACTTGTTTCAAATTTAAAAGCAATAAATAAGTTTTATTTACGATCAAGTGCTGCACTTTAGTCAGTTATAATCCACTTTGTAGTTTTTAAATCTTATCAATCGTCTAAAATTGATAAACAAAAAAACTTGTTGCAATGTTTTAAATAATAGAATTTTTTTTCGGAAAGTTGTACTTTTCGTTCTTTATTTGACACGATCAAATGTTATATGACTGATAGTAATAAAAATTTCCTACATTTGCTTGATCTGTTTTGAAAAATATTCTACCACCCCCAAATCGCTCTTCAGCAAACAATAACTTAAGTGGTAAATGGAATTGAAAATGTGTAATGCTTCCAAGGGGTCGAAGCATCCCTAAGACCAAAGAAAAATTCAAAAAGTTTAGAGGAGTATCCTTGATGGTTTTTGTGTATTGCAGTCTTTTTAGTGATTTCTTTGCACTGGGTCAAACATGGCGCTTCCATACAAAAGTCTGATTCAAAACGGCAACTTTGGAAAATTTGCAACTTAAGTAAATAAGAGATTTATTTCCGGCTACATTTCAAATTATTATCATCTCAATCATAAATGTTTTCACGAAATTTCTTTCTAACGGTAAAAATTTAACGAATTTCTTGGGAACAAAATAATAAAAAAAAATGGCATCACCGTAATTTGAAAGCAGCTATTCTCATTATTTACATTTGATTTCTCACTTCATAATTCATAAAACCAATTTTTTCCCCTGAATTGTTTTCACTTTTCGCAAAAAATTAAAAGGGGAACAAATGTTAGTGGAAGAAAAATTCAAACAAAAAAATATTTTTCTGCAATTCGCTATTAAAATTTTTCTTTCAGTGTAAGACAATAATTAGCCGGCGACACAAAAATTTCAGTTTGTTAAATTGGCTGCTAGACGTGTGCCAAATACATAGTTCAATTTAGTGAGCGATTTTTTTTATTTCAAAGCATTAAAATGAACTAGTTCAAATTTTAGTTCAAAGGCTCTCTTTAGTTCAAAATCTCTCTTAGTTAAAATGTTCTGTTGACGTATTGTTCGTGCTTTTCAACTTTTAGTTCAAACGCTTTCTAAAGTTCAAAAGCTCTTTAAGTTCAAATTTTGTTTTCAAAATATAATGGCTACAACACCGTAGCCTTGATAAAACGAATGTTTAATAAAAATCCTTGGCAGCACTCGTATCATGTTCGAAATAGTCAACAAGGAAACGCAGACATAGATTCTAGTTCATCTTGTCTGCTAGTTCAAATACAAATTATAGTCCAAAATTAAAAGTACGAACTAGTTTACTTAGTTCAATCGATGGAATCGTTTAAATGAACTAGTTTGTTTATGAACTACACAAGTCTACTAAATTTGAATGCAGTTGTTTTGCATCATTGTTCTAACGAATATAACGATACTTCCTGCATGCATAGAAGCTTGGGTTGGACAAAATCGTTCCGTTTGGTTAATTATTCCGACCGGAACAAATACTGAAAGAAACTAGGTCGTCTCTTTTGTTCATCGTTCCTTATTTACTTTGAATCATGAATGACGAATGAAAGAACCACAGACTAAAACCAGTTTGATCTGTTAAATGAGTTTTAAAAATATTTTTATGACTCCCCATAAACATTATTTCGATAAACAAAAATAATGGATTTAATGTAATAGTTATTTTATTAAAAAATAAAAAAATATTAAATTTAGGTCTTTTTAACCGACTTAAAAAAGAAGGTTATCAATTCGAGTGAATGTTGCATTTTTTGATGTTTGTGCCTGCAGAGCTCAATGATTTTTCTGTAATTTGATAAATTATGCTTACAGATTGGTCCCGTTTTAAGAACAGTTCATAATCTGAAAAATTAAAGGGTGTTACCATACAACCTACATTTTTTAAGTGTATTATGAACCGTAAAGCGCAAATTTTAAAATAAAAAAAAATAAAAAATGCAAAAAGTAACACCATAATAAATCTAAAAATTAAAGGGTGTCCCCATATGGAATGTAGGGCGTCGCAATAGTTGATGTAAATTGATGTATGAAGCCAAACTTTTGAACTGTTATAGCCAGATAGTTGAAACTCACAAAGAACCTGTATTGGTAAGTCCGCATTAAAATGAAGTATAAAATTTGAATTTAGAAATTAAAGGGTGTTCCCATATTTGAAGTAAATTGACCTGTATAGCCCCATTGTCCACTACTTTGTCTGGTATATTAAGAAGTATAAATATTTAAAATTATAAATTATAGGGTGTTACAATAGTTGCTGTTATTTAATGTTTATGACCAAATTGTTTAACAGTTGTAGACAGTTGATTAAAATTTGCACGGAACTATTATTGCTAAGTCCGCCATAACAGGTTGCAAACTTGAAATTATAAATTAAAGGGTGTCCCTATACTGCTATAATTTGACCTTTATGGCCCTATCGTTGAAACCGATTCAAGCAAACTCTTAAAAATTAGACGGAATATCAAGTATAAATATTTAAAACTAGAAATTAAAGGGTGTCCTAATGGTTATAATTTAATGTATATGGCAAATCTTTTGAACAAATATAGACTAACGTTTTGAATTTAAATAAATTTCGTTTAACTGTGTCAGCGATAAAACTTGTAAAAAAGAGTTTCATATTTTCATATTTTGTTCTTCGACATATAAAAAATCCGTTCGCAATCTTTTCCGAATATAATATAATTAATGTTTAATTAACGTCCCAAAGAAATATGATTTTAAGTTTGCTAGTTTGAAGTTTTTTTTTTTGCAAGAGTTTTTTGGATAAAAACAACGTATTTTGTATTTTTGAACTGATTACAATTTGGTCGGAGCGATAAGCGATAATTAAGTGAACCATTCCTATAGGGAATCTTTCAATGGAACTAGGTCGTTCAGGAAAAACCCAAGACTAACAAAAACTAATGCTAGATGGTTTCCGTATGCTTAATTGTTGTAGCCCTGAATGAAAGGAATTCTTTTAATAGGAACAGCCGTTTTGCTTTTAATAACAGGAATCCAAAATAACTAAGATTGTAATTTTAAGGTCAAAAATGCAACAGGAAATGATTTCACGCAATCTTGATTAAGATTAAGAATGTTCGAAAAGACACTTGGCATGAAGGCGAAGAAGATACTTAAATCGACAACTAGATAGCTGCCCTAGTGGCAGGACTTGGCAATGGAGTATGTAGTTTGTGAACTACCTAGTTCATTTAATTGAACAAAGTAAACTGGTCCCCTCGCTTAGCTTACTTTAGCTACGTAGTTCCTATTTGATTTTTATAACTTTAGTTTTTACTTTCTGTCAAATTAGAAATTTTAAAGAAAAAAATTTTAAACAACTGAGAAAAAAAATTAACGAACTACTGAACTAAAATGATCTGTATTAAAGATATTTATAGAACCAATAAACTAAACTATACTTTTCATTTCAGATATCTGCTGGCTAAGATGAAAATCGAGAAGGATAATGTTAAAAGGTTTAAATTAAAATAACTTGAGACGGCAGCAAAAATCATGTGGAATAACTAACCTTAGAAGGAGGATCACAGGAACACAATTCTTATATGTGAGCCGGTGCTCTGTTTTTGAGCTACTCGCATGCGTGCAGGACAGGGCTCTCTTGAAAATCAACGCGATATGGGTTGTGTTTCCCTGTTTTATTGATAGTGCAATGGAATATGCTTAAATGCGATTAGGGATCTCGTTTGCGATATCCGGCACGTTTTTGCACACAACAAGCTTTTCATAAAAAGAAATTTCATTTGTGGTCGAATGGCCAGTGATTCGCACTATGCTTTATAGAGATCATTTTTTTACTTGAGCAGTTTGTGTGTAAAATCATCTTCCTGCAGAGGTTAAATCAAAAGTCCACAAACAATTTTCCTTCTATCTTCTTTATCATAATCGAATTTCTCCCAGGCACTAGTACGAGATAGAAAAGAAGCATATTCCATGTCAACGGTTCTCAAATGGTGGTCCGTGGACCCCTGGAGGTCCGTATCAACCAACCAGGGAGTCCGCATGAAGAACCGAAAAAACAGTGTTTTCAAAAAAAATAAAAGTTTTATTATGAATTTGGGCTCCAGAGGGGTCCGCGAAAAAAATTTAGTTTACTAGGGGTCCGTGAACAGGAATTTGATGAGAACCCCTGTTCTATGTAAATATGATGAGACTTAAGTCTTAAGCAAATTTAAGCGATTAAAATGAGAGTCAACAACCAAAATTTACTACATAAAAAAATTTTAATTGCATTTAATTATTTTTAGTTGTTTTTAAATTGAAATTAAATAAAATTTTTAATTGACTTAATTATTTAATTAATTGAAAAGGAAACAAACAATTTTCTAAGTAAAAATTAATGGGATCAATAATAGATTTCATTTAAAAAAAAAATTAATTAAACAAATAATTGAATCAATTAAAAATTCCATTAAATTTTAATATTAAAACAAATAAAACTTTTATTAGGAGTAGAAACTTTTTTCTGTGTAGTCTAGAGTTAATGCCCATTAGGTAGTGCAGAATTCATTAATAAGGAGAAAGACTATTCCTGGGCAAGCTTAACTGAGAAACGAATGGTGATGCTTCTACATGCACGCGACAACGGATAAAGATAAGAAGCCTTTTTGCGGTTAAAGATAAAAAACCTTTCTGTGCTCGTATGTAGGAGCTTGTCCTACATATGTAGGAGCTTGTCCCATAATTTACACAGGAAAGATATGAGGAAATTTATATCTTATACAAAATCGAAGCGAAAATTAGTTGTATAAAACTTCTTTTTCATGAGTTTCATTAAGCAGCTGACTCTTACTAAGAAGTCTTAAACGATCTCTAAGTGAACCATATCATCGATTAACTCAATCAAAACATCAGAGTTTTCAGTGTTGAACCATCTGACCATTAATTTTTTAATATAAAAATGTAAATATATTCCTTTGGACTCCCTTATAATCACCATGTTGCCTTCAAGCATCTTATGGGAAAAACTTTTAAAACAGGTAGTTTAGAAGATTGCTTTTTTTTTTGTTTTTTAATAAAAAAAAAACTTAAGGTTTGAAAAAATGTCACAATTTTAGTTTTTCGCTACTATGATGTAACAGTTTTTTTGTCCTGGTATTAAGACACGCTGCTAATTAAAAGATTTTTAGTATTTGATAATCGGCCTTATGGCCGTCAAAGTTTATCAACACCTTCCAATTAAGCCGGTATTTTAATTTAATCATCTTTCACACGTTTACTTTTTTTTAAAACAAAAGTAGAATAAAATGTTTTCATTTTAATTAATTTGGAATTGAAATAAGACCACAGAACAACAAAAAAAGTCAAAGAAATTTAAATGTAACAATTTTAATTTGATTTGCCTCTGAAAGCACTGTTTTTGAAACACCTTTAATACGAAACAAACGTTCGTTATTATTTTTTGTAAAAAAAAACAATTTTTTAATTAACACTTACAGTCGTTAGTCTGACGATCTGTTTACACTAAATAAACTCTTTATTTTGACTAAGTGAGTCCGCCAACTAACTTACCCAAACTGATTTTTTCCAAACAATTATTGGATTATTTATAGAAATACAAATTAACTTACATACACACATAATCACATAATAATTCAGGTTTAAAAGTCACTGCGAGAGTTTTTTTTAATCATTTACATTTGCTTTTTGCTCTTTTCGATGCTCTTAACTGTGACTAAGATATAATAAAGAGAGTGTATGATTACCTACACCAGTGGTGCCAGAAATATTCATAGAAAAATCTTTATCAACAAAAAAATCTTTAAAATCTTTTATTCTTATTACTTCTGAAATTATCTGTTCAACGTTTGGAGATGAACAAAGGAGAAATGTCAAATTTATTTATGTATCCGCTCGAAAAATATTTGACATTCTGTACCAAAACTTTTCTTCCACTGTAAAATTTTCTAAATTCATAAGTTCTAAATTCTTAAACAAGCACATTATGTTTTTTTTAACCGACATAGTGCTTGTGTAACTAGAAAATAAAATTAATTAGAAAGGTAAAAATATTATTTAATTAAAATATTTATAAAATTCATGTGGTAGAGTTTCCTGAATTCGTCATCTAAATTTTGTAACTCTCTGTTTTTAATTAAATCTAGAAAAAAGTTTTATTAGACTTATTAGTGAAAAAACTTTTTTGTTAATAACATTTTGAGGGTCAATATAAGAAAGCTGTTTTAAGCTTGCATCGTTAAAGTCAAATCCTTATTTTACAGAACTTAATGTAGAAGGCAATACAATTATCAATGAATTTAGTTAATTCAGTAGCATTAAATTTTGTATTGGAAATATAAAGGCCTCATTAGTCATTACATTACATTTTGTTGCACGTCTTTTTAGATCAGGGGTTCTCATCAAATTTCTGCTCACGGACCCCAAGTAAACTAATTTTTTTTCGCGGACCCCTCTGAAGCCCAAATTCATAATAAAACCTTTATTATTTATGAAAACACTGTTTTATCGGTTCTTCATGCGGACCCCTTGGATGATTGCTACGGACCCCCAGGGGTCCACGGACCCCCATTTGAGAACCGTTGTTTTAGATGATTGCAGTTAGTTTTTCTGTAACAACATATCAGCTGTTTATAATAGGTTTGTTCACAACTTGGCACCCACACTACAAAACAACTTTCAAGTAACTTGAGGGCGGCTTAAACGTTGAATTCTATTTTCTACTGATTCGAACAGAACAGAACCACAAATACATATTTTCTATTTAACAGAAATTGATCAGCTGATTCGGCACCAAGCGAAATGCAAAGACTAATACTGCCTTTAGTTTTTACAAATATATGTACCTGGTTAACGTCATCATATTTACATATTTATCCATTAGCAACCGTGATACAATTTTTTGTTTTAGAGCATTAATTTTCAATAGAATTGTTTTACATAGGTAAATATGTTTAATAATAGGTATTTAATATTAGATATCAAGCAACTAAATAAAAAACTTCTTATTTTGGGGAAAAGATCTTTAAATGTTATTTTGATTAAAAATCTTTAAAATTAAATTAAAATCTTCAGTCTGGCATCGCTGACCTATGCTAATGATAAGAGATATTGTTTGTACGCTTTAAAGAGAGAGAGAGAGTATGTTAGAATTATAAATAATGTTGCCAAATGCGAGTCTTTTTGACTGTTTGAAAACCCCGAAATAGTCTATTAACAATATGGCGGTTTTTTACACGCTTATAAATCGGTTTTTAACAAAATAACTCTATAGATTTATGATTCTGTGTTAAGTTACTTCACATACAGCTGAAACTTTTAAAACTTAAAAAGAATTTATAAACCCTTCAGGAAGGGAAATATTATAAGGAAATAAATATAAGCTTTCTCTAGTTTAGATCCATATCCACATCCGTATCAAACTTCTTGCACATGACTGAGTTTTGTTCAATCTTTAACTATTTATTTTTGAGGTTTCTGGCTATTGACTGATTATTTCTGTTCAATATTTTTTTTTTTTTTTTTTGACATACCCTACAGTATTTTCATACGGAGCCGATAAACAAAATCTCAGGCAACATTTATTTGGCTCTAATGCTGCTTTAGCCAGAACAGCAGGAGTGGCTTGGTATTTATTACAATTTTAATCAAGCTTCTTTTATTCTTTATATCTTTTACGGATTCTCGTTGTTGTTTCGATAGATTATGAAATATCCTATGGCAACATTATTTTCTTTTCAAATCGCATATTGTAATTCAAGGCATCCTGGTAGGAAATTTTACAATATGTTCTTCCACAAAAAAACCTGTCAACTCCGTAGCAAAGACTATTTATTTGTTTATTTAACTGGCTTTTATCTAATGCTTTTTGATAAGTCTAAGTTATCAGGCGAGTAGCACAATGGGTTCGGAACTTCTACTTTTTTTTAAGAGAAGTAGCACTTCAGGCAATAATGCCTATTTAGTTATTTTTGTAACTGTGCTACATTCTCTAGGAAAGCGATAGATGAGAGATAAGACAGGTGGTGAAAGAAGAAAGATAGATGTAGCCTTTTTATTCGTTATTTTACTTCGCCGGCAAATATACTATTAAGAAGTACCGACGAATGAAAAATGAAATGGCTATTTACTTCACAAACAATTGCCTAATTAACAATGTAAGGCGTCTCATTACTGTCCACTGCATTAACGGCAAAGCCAGTGTTGAAAAAAGCTGGCTACCTTTTCTTCTGATTTCACCACCTGTCTTAACTTTCCTCAGTTAAGCATTTACTATAGAATGTAACACGGCAAGCATTGTTGCCTGCAGTGCTACCTCTCTAAAAAAATAATAACTAATTGTTATATCAACTTCATACTAAAATCATTTCTTCTTTTTTGTGGTTGTGAAGGGAGCTAAAGCGCTAAAAGAAGAGAAAAGTCACGTCATGTTCTTTAAAATCCATTAAAGAAACTTGTGTGGTGGTAGGAAGGAGTAGTAAAATTATTATTAGCCCACCTAAAACGGGCTTTTTTACGCCAATTATGAAAGCCTGAGAATATTTTTCGTGTCTTTTAGTTTCGAATTTGTTTCCCCATCAGCTTTTATTTTTCTCTCAAGTAGTTAACCTCTGCTCATCTTTTTGGAGAGATTTATTCATTCAGCCTCCAGATGTAACCATTTTTGCCACTTGTAATCCTTTTTTGTTTACTGTTCAAATTAATTTTCGTGAAAGCTTAATTCTTTTAAATTGACTTGCTCTGTCAATATCTCAGCTTCTTGTTGCCACTATGAATAGGTGAAATTTGTTTTTGAGACAGCATCCGCCTCCACTATGTTCCTGCTCTTAAGGCTATAAACAAGATCTAAGTTGGAAGTTATTTATTTTATATATTGAGTTTCAGTATTTTCAAAATATCAATATGGGTATCATTCTAGAGCTTTCAAAGAGATCTTTAAGGAAATAGTAAAATTTTTTTTAATAATTTTTTAAATCTCTGTTTCCTATTTTTGTTTTTTGATTAGAGTTACTTCACTAAACTAGATTTAGATAAATTGTGAAGGGCATAAAAGATTTGGCAAAGCCGAATATAGCACTCTTTTTTAGTTTGACGACTTTTATTGCCAAAAATTAACATTTTTCATAAATTTTATATGGCAACTATGACTGTCAGATTAACGTATTACTTTTTCTTTCTACTGGTTACCTTTACTTTGTTCATCTATTATACCCTTTACCACAGGTGGAAAAATGGTATATTTCAGATTGTCGTTGAGTTTGTAATTTTCACTATATCCATTTTCGATCCCATAAAGTATATATCTATGTTCTGAGCGAAGTTAATTGACCGTCCGTGTAGAAATAAACTTTGCCACGGCACTTGTTGATGGGGTAGAGAAAACTTAAATACGCTAATCGATCCACATACTGTCTCGAAAGATCTGTTATTGAAAATCAGCAAGATCGGTCAATGTCCCTGGAGGCAGTGGGCTTAACATCACGCCTGTCTCTAATTTTTCTATATCATTTGGAACAAGGAAGAAACTCCAAAAAAAAAAAAAACGAATGAAAAAATTATAAAAAATATGAATTGAAAAAAATTTGGACTCGCCCATAATTTTTTGAGCGTTGGGCCCTTGAATTTTTCATAGAAAAGTACGATTGTGCGTTATATATTTTAAGATATCAATATGGGTATCATTTAAAAGCTTTTGAAGAGATCTTTCAGAAATTCTAATTTTTTTTAATGCTTAACCCATTAAGAGCCGATGGCATTTTTATGTAATATTTTTTTTTAATCTTGTGTAACGCTAATATTTGTTTTGTGAGACCATAACAGGGTAAAACGTTTCTACAGTTTTTCTAAGAAGGTTGCACTTATCCCCCATTTAAAAATTTATGTAAGTGAATATTTTGTAAAGAAAATTGCAGTATTTAGAAATTATGCTGGCACCAAAAACGATTTATTAGAATACTTTGTTGTTAAAGTAAGCAGAAAGTTTTTTGTTTAGATTTACCCTGCGCCTGCGTATGGATTTTTATAAAATGTAACCTTCACTTGTATTCACTCACAATTTTTAAGCTGATATGAAACTAATTCCTGTTTCTTTTAGGCTGATTTGAAGCCTTTATATCAAATACTTCAACAAGTAAATGAACTGATTAGAAAAAGATCATTAATGCGAACATTTACATTTGAATTTGTAATAAATTAATGAAGTAAGGAAAGCAAACAAAATAAGAGGATTATTTTAATAACTTTGCAACGACAGATAAATAAAAATTATTTCAAAATAAAAAATAAATCAAACACAAGAAGAAAAAAATCTATAGTAAGAGTTAAAATTAAAGTGAAAAGAGAAAGTTAGGCTTCCAGATATATTAACAAGATTATAATTGGAAGCCAAATAAAGTGAAGATTTTTGTTGCAGCTACAAAGTAATGCGGGGCGATTAATGTTCATAAACGATTATTTTAATTAAGATTTGCTTTTAATATTTGTCTTTTTTAAATAACAAAACAACTGGTTTTTAAGGTTTTTTTTTTAATAATTATAATTGAGAATTTAAGCACGTTTTGTATAAAATAAACAATGAGTATTTGTTTCAACTGTTTTAGGTGCTTGGTGGAACAGAACAGGGCTGTTGAACTTCTGTTAAAAAAAGCAATATTTAAAAATTAAATCAGTTATAATTTAAATAAAATCACTTACTTTCTGTGTTTCCCCAACCAATGGGAATATTTAATTTGCGATTTTCTTCTTTCAACCACTTATTTAATGGTTCAAAATATTCCAATAAGGCCAAGGGATCCATTTTCTTATCGCCAGTAAATTCATTTAAAACTTCTGTCCAGTGGCGGCTAGCACCAGCCGAAAGGAAACGGCTGTAAAAATAGCAGTTAAACGATTAAGATTTCCTAAGTAAAAATTTAAAATAAATTTACCTAAATGCTTCTCCGGCTTCTTTGCTGTTATAAATATCACAATTATCCAAAGTTTTATGAGGATCATTTTTAATATATTGTCCTGCCTTGATGCACATGGCCTTATGGAATTGAAATTGGAATATATGAGCAGCAAAATATCTCAAATACTCCACATCAGCATCTATATGATATTTGGCCGGTGGATCGAAATCATTATCTGATCTAGCTACTGGAGGTTCAACACCTGAATATTCAGATCTCATATGCCAGAAAGCGCAATTCCATTTTTTTGGATAGATTTCATTTCTGAATATGGCATAACGGTATTTGTCCATAGTGTAAGCAAAAGGTAAGAAAACAATTTTCTTTAAAGCCTAAGAAAACAATAACAAATTAAAATCTTGATTTTTTTGAAGAACAGAAAAATATTTTTACCATTTTAAATAATTCATTAATGCGACTTTGACCATCCAATTCCGCCACTGGGGATAAACCAATAGCATTTAAATGCTTTATCGAAGATACGGATAAGGCTATAACATCTCCTACGGCCTCATGAAAACCAGGATTTGGGGCTCCTCTAAATGGTGTAGGCTGCTGCTCATATTGCAAATAATATTGTATATGACCCAACTCATGATGTACAACATACAAATAGTGGGTATCGACTTCAGTGCACATCTTAATACGTACATCACTATTTTCATAAAGATCCCAGGCGGATGCATGACATACAATAATTCGATCTTCTGGCTTTTCCAAAACGCTTAAGTTCCAAAATGAAGCTGGCAGAGGATGCATATTTAATGATTTAAAAAATTCATCACCCAATTCAAACATTTTTTTAACGGTAAAATCTTGTTTTCTCATTTCACTTGTTACATCTACAAACGATATGTTTGGATAGGGTTTTAGCAGCTCAATAACTTCATCCCAACTTTGGGCCCACATATTTCCAAGCAAGTGCATAGGAATGTTGCCTTTTAAAGGAACAACATCTGGTCCATAGTGTTGAGATAGACGATAGCGTACATAGCCATGGATTTCACGATAAAGAGGCAATATAGTTTGGAAGGCTTCATCTAGGTGTTTTTCAAAGTCTGAATCTTCATAAAAATGAATCCAGTAATCGGCATAGGAGGTATAATCTGAATAAAAAATACAAAAAATTTTAAGAATTTTAAAAGAACGTCGGAGAAAAATTAATCGAATAAAAATTAATCGAATAAGTTAATCGAATAAAAAAATTTATAATTCGACTGGCTAATAAAAGAAAAATTTTATAGAAATTATTCGATTAACCAATAATAAAAAATATGATTCGAGTATAGATAAGCGGATAATATAAGTACAATAAAAAAATTGTCAAATTTTTACATAAAAGAACATTTTAAAAATTTAGTTATATTGTACTATATTAATAAATATTCCTAAGCATTTTATTATTAATAAAAGAATGTTATTTAGCGGCTTATTGGTCTGATTTCATACTTACTGTTCAAGTTTGCTGCTTTACGACTAAGTTCAACATATTTAATAAAATTTTCCTTCATGGGGGTGCCTGCCTTATCATGCCACTGCTGCCAGTAATGAGCCAATTCCTTTGGATCACGACTATTCGATAATCGTTCTTGGATGTGAGGTTCCAAGGCCAATGAACAATCTTTTGTATTTTTGTACGAGCATACTTTAGTGCTGGCATAATTTGTTTGCATGCTACTGATAGAATTCTGAAGATCACGGAAATCTTCAGAGCTTAATATGTCAAAACCGGGATCAGCCAAAAGTTTTGCTTGCCTCTGTATGCAGGGATCTTCAAGATGATCGTAACCCAAAGAACGTATTGCTTCAGATAATTTTTTATTTTCTGCTGCATTTTGAGTAGAAACTGCAATCATATTGAGACGATTAGCTTCCGTTACATTTGTATTGTATTCATAGGCAGCTAAGTATTCGGCTCTCTTTCGTAGTCTAAGCAACTCATTTTGGCGTTCGAAAAATTTTTGGGCCTCGACATTGCCGGCAGAACAGGTATCAGCAGCTTGAGTTATTAGGGTCGTCTGGAGAAAAAAAATGTTAGAAATTCATATATTAATAAGAATATGTATATTTTTGACTATACCTTTAAGCAGAAAAGTGTTATTAAAAATGTCCACAGTTTGCATTTACGCTGCATTTTACTTAGGCACGTCCACCTTTTTGAAAGTTTTGTTAAGGACTGGTTTTCTTGAAATATATTTAATTTAAATTAAGTATTTCTCATTTAGTTTTATTATCTGACTGTTTTGTATTTTGTTTTGCTAGCAGAGATTGTTATCAATTGCAGATGGAGTAAATGTGTCTGTGTCGAACAAAGCAGATAGTAAATTAATGCACTTTTGACAAATCTAATAACTATACAAATATAAATTTTTTTAGTTCACTAGAAATTTAAATAAGAACGAAGTTGGCTCGAGTACGTAATAGTAAATATTCTAATTTTAATTGTAAACAAAAAATTTCAAATTAAGTACACTCAAGGCGCATCATGAGTACACTTATTAATTTAAAAAAATAAAAAAAAATAAAAAAAAATCGATAGTGCAGTGTGCTACAGATAACTGTTAATCTAAAGTTGCCAGATGCTTACAATCAAGTTGTAAACAAGAATTTATTACAATATTCTAGCTTACACACAATTTCCAAATAATAATAAGGAATAAATTTGTAATTTGTACCGAAAATTTTAACATAATTTCTTTATAAAAAGGTTTTATATCCTACGATTTCAGTTGAAAAATCTTCCTTTGGTTCTATTTCTTAAATTTTTCCATTGAGCAAATCTGATACTTCATTTATTATTTATTATGATTATTATTACAATTATTATTATTATTATTATTATTTTTATATCTAAACTTAAACTTTTTATGAAAAATCTTTGAGAAGAACAAACATTTATTGCTGTTAAGGTCCCAATTTTTACTTCTTTACGAATATTTATAAGTTTCTCAATAGCTCTGCAATTGAATAGCTAAAATTCATCTGAATGACATATATGTTTTGATTCATTAAATTTAATCGATTAAAAGTTTTTTATTTTATTTTTGTAGTGGAGAACTTAAAAAGGAAGTCATCAACCTAGAACTAAAGTAAAAAAGATATTGATAATATATATTTTATTTATACCACTTTCATTGGATAAACAACTAATTCGATTATGTTATTATTGCTTATACATTTATCTTAAACCCAACTGATTTATTAATTATTAATTGGATCATAATATTTCTTTTATTAATTAAGCCTTAATTTATTAATAAGAACGGAAACATTTTCCGGTTAACTGTAATTCTATGATAAGCATTTAAATAGTTATAAAAAATTCGATGAAGTCCGATTATTTCCACGTAAGTGCATGATATTTGTAATCATTTAATAATATGTACTAAAAAAGTTCTTATACTGATTCGAACCGATATAACAAATATCGGGAAAATTTTTGTTCAATGCTATTGTTGGATTTTTACCAATATTCAGATATATTAAGTTTGCAAAAATCAGTCATTCAATTTATAAATATGTACCTGTTTATTTAACTATTTTGAAAACTGTTTTAAAGCTTTGCTTTTTCTTTTTTTTTCTTTTAACTTAAAATAATTTCTTGTTTTGACTTAGGTAAACGTAAAAGTTAAATCTAAGTTCAACGGAATATAACTTATGCACCCAAAATTAAGCCTTTGTGCAGTCTTTTGTGTACAGGAACCATTTGATTTAAAATAATATCAATTGTAAAATTATTTTTATTGCTTAAGAAATAGGGTTTTATCGCATATAAGCCGCGACCGGCTATGAACATCTTTAAGCTTTGGAAGAGCTTGCTATTTAAAATTTAATAATATATGTTTTAATCGCTATTTTCTATCTTTAATTTATATTTTTTAACTTAATGCCAAATAAGTATGAATTGCTAGAAAATTATTTAAACGCAACATCAGGTTACACGTTTTAAAGTTATTTAACTTTACCCAACACTGTTGTGGTCACGGCATTATCGCATAAGAAACCCTAGTAAACTGCCATATCTCATTATTAACTTTTAGTTTACTGAAATGTCAGCACAAAATAAAATCGCCAATTGAAAAACTATAGGAATTGGTTAAACAATGTAAAGAAAACAATAAACTACTAGATAATGAAAGAATTAACAAGGTATTCCAAATTAATGAAAAATCCATTTAGTACGTTTTGACAATTTGTCGTGGAATGTTGATGGTTGTTTTTGGCGTAATTTGTTTGAACGAATATTAAAAAAATGCGCGTAGAATTTGATAAATGTTTAAGTGTAAATGCGTTTTAATTTAATAATAGTATATAATTCTTATAAGTTTAAGCAAAATTTAATAAATAACAAAAGTTTTTAAGTGTTTTAAACTATAATATGGCTAAATAACAGCATTAAGTTGTACAACAAAATTACTTTGCACGGAGAAACAAACAAAAAAATTTATATAGAGTTTACTTGTTTAAGCCAGAGAAGGAAGAAGCAACAAAAAATAAGTTTTTGTAGTATAGCAGCATGCATGTGTCGGTCGGTCGATTCGTTTATACGGTGTTTGTATGCATGTAAAGTGTAAACAACAAAAAACATATTTTCCAAAAAAGAAGAATAAACAAAAATTTTTTTTTAAGCAGTATAAAATTTTTCTGCTCACGAGTATGAGTGCGTTTGTGTGAGTGTATTTTGTTGTTTTTTGCGAAAGTGTTATTTTTTTCGGTGTTTTTGTTGTTCATTTTTGTTGCTTTCTCATGTAACTGATCAAATTGCTACGTCACTCATTCTCTTATGAAAATTATAACAAGATTTATTTGACGCAACAACAATTATTCATTCAACTCAATTAGTCGCAAAATAAAATGTAATTATACCGTTTTGATTAGTTTAATTTATTTTAATTTTTTTTGTATAATTTTTCATTTTAGTTCAAAAGTTAAATTATTGTTTTTATTTACAGTTTCTGCTCTTATTTTGTAGTGTTTTGTTGTTTGTTTAATGCTCATTTACATATATTTTTTTGACATTTACCTTAGTGTCAGGGTTACAGTGGGGAGAAAGTTGTTAAATTAAAAAATATTTAAAATTATTACTTCAACTACATTTTTTTCTCATTTTTTATTTTGATTTCTTAGGTCTTGGGTTTTTTTTTGCAATGCATATTCCCCTGTGTGTCTATTTTTATAAAATTAAGGCGATGGAACCAGGGGTGTCATTTTATACAAGTAATTATTCCTGACTTTTTACTCCATCAGAGTTTTGGTTATTTATTTGCCACATGCCAATTTTCTTAGAACTACAAAAAATCATTTTTATATTTTGAAAATAAAAACAATAAATTTTGAGATTTTCGTAAAATGAGTGAAAATATAAAGTCTACTTGTAACCTTCAGAGTGATATTTATATGCTAAAGGTGATGCCAAAATATATAATATCCCAAAAATAATTTTTTAAATTCCCTGGTTCTGGTTTAAAAAATTAAATTGCGGTGTAATTAATACCCCGCCTAATTTCTTATTTAATTTTTCAAGTTTCGAACATTTTTTTTAAACAGCGAACAGGTATTTGCCTGAAATTTTATCATAAATATTTCTGTAAAAAGTAACGACATAATTCTAACATTTAATTTTATTTTTAAAATTTCTAAAAAATTCGATTATTTATTTCTTTTATTTCCTTTCAAATTCGCCCGAAATATTTTTTGTCTATTTTTAATTAAATTTTTATCTGAACTTCATTTTAATTAAATATCTTGTATAACTTAATATTTTTCAGATATTTTAAGTGAAATTTATGTGTGATTTTAAATGTTTTAAGTGTTTATGTGTTAATAAGAAAAACGTCATTGTAAAAAAACGTCGGTGTGATAAAAATTACAAAAAAGTTTTAAAATTTTATTGTATAAAAAAAATGATAAAAATTTAATAATGAATAAGATTTAAAAGCCATAATATCTACATAAATCAAAAATTATACGCCCCAAAATTTAATTTTAAAATAATTGCAAATTTAAAAAAATCGATAAAAAAAAGAGAAATTGAAAATAGTTACAAAAAAAAAAAAAAAAAAAAAAATTAATAATTATAAAAAATTAAACGTATTTAACAAGAAATCTCAGACGTAATTATGAATAATTATCAAAATCAAACACCACCACCGGTGTTGAGAAATCATCATCAACACCAGCAGCAGCACCCTCAGCAACACCAACAACAACAATTGCATCACAACAATCATCATTTCTCAACATCAGCTGTAATAGCATCAGCAGCAGTACCATCAACAATACAATTGACACCTTTGCATCAAATTCATCATCATTTACAGCCAAATCATGGAATGATGTTGCAACATCATCAACATTATTTTACAACACCTGCTGCCTCATTGCCACCATTACCACCAACACCGCAATCATTGGCTGCAGCTGCTGTGGCTGTAGCCGCAGCAACAGCAACCGCATCATCATCAACGTCAACAAAAACAAATCTAGCAACACCTCAACAACAACAACAACCGCAACCTCTAATCAGCAATTCGTTGGCCATACGCCAAGAAATACAACGTTTCGAAAGTGTTCATCCATCGATTTATGCCATCTATGATTTAATTGATTTGCTACCCATAACGGATGCCCAAATAGCTCAACAAATACGCGATCATGTTGTCTGTATTGAAGGTAAGTTTTAAGTTTTTTCCTATTTCCACAGCTTTCTTGAACATAAAACGTTTTTAATACGTGGTTTTTCTTTACATTTTGTATTTTTCATTTGACTATTGAATTTCATATTTTTTGTCATAATGAAAATTTTAAAAATAATTTAAATTTAACATTTTTTACTTTTACTGTTCGCGATCAAGTGAAAGTGTTTTTTTTTTTGTGGTTGCATAAAATTTCAATTTTTTTTTAACGAATCATTTTTATTGTCTTTCTTTCTTTTAATGACCTTGCGTTTTTAAATGCTACAATGCAGAAAACGCTGCACTCCAATGCCATCATTATATTACATTACAATTTTTTCAAGAATTTGGAAATTCAAATTTTGTTGTAAAAATTGCACAACAAATTTGTTATTTTTTGGGTTGCGAATTTATTTTTAACTTTCACCTTTAATTATTTTTCTTTCTCGAATATATGATTTTTAATTGTGTTTTCAATAGAATTTTGTATTTGGTTTTCAGATTTTTTTTAATATTCTAACTTATTTTTTTTATAAATTTAATGGTTTCGAATTTGACTAAAATTTATCGTAATTTTTTCTTTTCAATATCGTGTCAAAGTTTCTACAAGACCATTTAAGCACATTTCGAAAATTTTATTTTTGGTTTGAGTTTAAATATTATTTTTTGAATTTTGGAAATTTTTTCGAAGTTCGAAATTTTTTTTCGAACTTTGAAATTTTTTTTGGAATTTTAAAAAATATTGTTTTTAAATCCTTTTTAGAAAGGAGCTTAAATTATCTTTTTATAGAAATTCATTTTTTTTAATTTATTATTTAAAATTTTTAAATTTCGGCGAAAATTTTTTATACACTAATTTGGATTCAATATGAGATTAAATTTTGTATAGGAGATTCCTTTTAATTTTTCTGCAGTAAATATATTTTTTTAATTTTCGTACCAAAAAGAAGAAAAAAAAAATTGGGCCTAAATAAAAACCATTTTTTTTTTTTTTTTTTGGAATTTAGATGATCATTTTTTTTTTGAAAATATTTTCGTAGCTTACGGTAGATAGTTTTGTCCAAAGAACTTTAGTAAATACATTAGTATTATTATTATACATAATCTGTAATGCTATTAAAACCCAAGCAGAAAGGTTTATAACAATATTTTTTTCTAAAAATGATTTTTTTTTTAATTTTTTGTCCCAAAGCTATTTTAAAGCCAACAATTTGGCCATGTTTTTCTAAAGCTTTTACGGCTTCATTTTTCATATAGTGTTCTAAAGCCTTTAAAATTTTTTTCAACTAGAAAATCTGTTGAATTTTTTCTACTATAAAATTTGTCCCAAATTTTTTTTATATATTCTAACAATTAATAATAATAAAATAAACAAAAAAAATTTGGCCGAAAGTAATTTATTAAATTAAAGTGGAAAAGTCTTTACTATAATTTGTGTCAAAAATTTTGTCCCAAAAATTTTGTGACACATTTAGAGTCAATTTTATAACAAATATTTTGTTCCTATGGTTTAGGCGGGAAAGTATCTATAAATGAATTGCTTTAAAAAATTTTTTGGGACAAATATTTCTCCTAATACGAGGGCTGCTCTATATATTTCTGGCCTAATAGTGAAAATGCGAATATTTATAATCTAAAATGGTTTTATTGTTTTTCAAAGTGTTCTCCAGCATGATTTATACACTTTTGCATGCGCTCAAACCAGTTGTCGAAGCACTTTTTCCACTCCGTTTGAGACACCTCTAAAACATGGTTTTTGAACACTTTAACAGCTTCTTCTGGCGACGATAATCGTTGACCACGCATTTTTTTCTCGATGTGCGGAAACAAGAAGAAGTCAATAGGTGCCAAGACAGGGCTGTACGGCGGATGACCCATTAATTCGACGTTTTGGCCGGTCAAAATCGCTCTGGTTTGAGCCGATGTGTGAGAGCTCGCATTGTCATGGTGAACAATGATTCGTCTTCTCTTGTTGGTTTTTCGAATTTCTCCGATGACTTCAGGCAAACAAATTGTAGTGTACCACTCAGAAGTGACCGTCCTACGTTGCTCAAGCGGAACAATCGCCACATGACCAGTTTTGCCGAAGAAACAGGCGACCATTTGCTTCGAAGTGCTTCTTTCACAAACAACTTTCGTTGGATTTTGCTCGTCTTTGAAGACCCATACGGTCGATTGTTGTTTCGTTTCAGGCTCATACGCATAGATCCATGATTCGTTACCTGTAATGATCTTATAAACGTCTTTTGAAGCACCGCAATCGTATTTTTGCAACATTTCTTTGCAACAATCGACACGAGCCTTTTTTTGAGCGACTTTCAAATTGTGCGGGATCTAACGAGAACAAACCTTTTTTACGGCCAGGTGTTCATGTAGTATCGAATGTATGCTGGTGGAAGAAATGTCCAAGGACGTCTCTATCTCTCGGTATGTCGCATGTCGATCTTGCATTATGAGTTCACGCAAGGCATCAATGTTCTCTGGCACAACAGCCGTTTTTGGACGACCTTCACGGAATTTGTCTTTGAGCGAGCTTCGGCCACGATTAAATTCATTATACCAATTTTTCACAGTGCTATAGGATGGTGCTTCATCGCCATACAAAGATTTAAGTTCATCAATGCACTCTTGTCGTGATAATCCACATCGAAAGTTGTGAAAAATGATGGCACGAAAATGTTTACGAGTTAATTTCATTTTTTTCTATATTAATTTTTTCAAGTCACTGTAAACAACACAAATAATGGTCGTACGTCAAAACGTTTTGAGTACGATTATACTTAAAAATGACAAACTTTCCAATGGAAATGTCAGATTGCACTTGGCAGCACTCAGTGTTGCCAGGCCAGAAATATATATAGCAGCCCTCTTAATAAATACTAAAAACTTAATTTTTTAATTATTTTTCATAAATTTTTGTATTTAAAACTGGCTGGTAATAAATTTGCTTATTAACCCGATGTAACAGTATCTTTATAAATTAACATTAATTAAAATTTTAATCCCAATTTTTTAAAGTTATATTTTGGGATATAATTTGCTGTCCCAAAATTATTAAGGTATAATTAAAAAAAAATATTGTGTCAAAATCTTTAAGAATTATTTATTTATATGAAAAGTTTTATTCTAAAATTTTTAAAAGTCAATGTGAATTATTGTGATAATTGTTAGAAATATTCCTCAAAATTAATTATTTTGTCTGTCCCAAAATTTAAGGGAATTTAAATGGAAATAAAAAATATTTTTCTAAAATCACCAAAAGTCAATATTTTTTAAAAGTTGTCATTTAAATATTTAAAAAATTTTGCCAAATATTTGTCCCAAATATTATAGCTTTTAAAGTTCTTAAGTAAATTGAAAATTTTTTATGAAAGCTTTAAAACCATTGAATAGAAATTTAAACTTTTTTTCGTCTACGCTGTACAGTAGTTCATACGTACGCCTTGCTTTCTCCCTGTTCTTTTTTTTTTTGCACATTATTTTTTTATAAATTGCGATTAATTTTTTACTGCAGCTTTGTTTTTTTGCTGGAATTAAGAAAATTATTCTTCTTAAGCATTTAGAGTGTAATTTTTGCTTTCCTTATAATGGCACATGCTATTTATCAGCAAATTGAATGGCTGATCATAAAGTTGTTGAGAAATGCATGTATTGACAGACAGACAGACATACAGCGCCACTTAATATTTGCAATTTTTTAATGATTAATTTTTTATTCAAGCGTTTAGTACTCGCAAATTGTATAAAAAACGAAGCAGTTCTTAAAGTTTTTTTTTACATTTAAGAAAATTGTATTGCGTGCACTAATAACCTTTCTTTGTTGTTGTTTTTAATAGGTCATATTAATTGTTGATTAAATTTTCTATAATTTAAATAATTTATTAGAATGTTTATAGTTGTGAGCATTTGATAAAACATTTTAAAACATAGAAAACCAATCAATTAATTAATGAGCAAAAATAAAAACTTAAACAATTCCACTAAAAGTCATCAAAAATATAAATAGATTCGTTTGTAGATAAAGGCGTAGCAGTCAGACAGACCGACAGACCAGAGCTGTAAACGAATGATTCTTTTTTGAATCATTCCTGCGAATCATTCCCGCATTGAATTGTGATTTTTTTAATGCATTCATTCCACACAAAAAAGAATTGAATTAAAATTTGAATGCATTCACAATGAATTAAAATTCTTGATCGCCATTCACTTACCCACACGAAATGAATGAATAAGAATTAGAATTTCATCATGAAATTACTTTTTATGAATGCATTCCTCTCATCAGCCAATAAATGAATTAGAATCTGAATGGATGTATTATGAATTTAAACGTCGTGAATGCATTCACTCGCCATCGAATTAAGTGAATTAGAATTGGAATGCAATTATTGGAAGGAAAAATATATTGAAGGAATTCATTTTTTTTACAATAATTCTTTTAAGTTGAAAATTATACAGTGTGTGTTTTACTACGTCGGCCATGACATAAGCTGCAAAAATGTTAACGTGTGTTATATTGGGCATGATAAAAGCTGTAGAAAAGTTAAAGGGTGTTATAAAATTGACATGATTTTTACGATTAGAGTGTTATCTTTTAAACTATAAAAGATAAAAACTTGAAATTTACGAAGTGTGTGTTTTTACATCGGCCATCATAAACCCTATAGAAAAGTTAAAGGGTGTTGAAAACTTGACGTGATTTTTACGATTATAGTGGTATCTTTTGAACTATAAAAGATAAAAACTTAAAATTTACGCAGTGTGTGTTTTTACATCGGCCATCATAAACCCTATAGAAAAGTTAAAGGGTGTTGCAAAATTGACGTCATTTTTACGATTATAGTGTTATCTTTTGAACTATAACAGATAAAAACTTGAAATTTACGCAGTGTATGTTACTGCATCGGCCATGACAAACGCTATAGAAAAGTTAAAGGGTGTTGCAAAATTGACGTGATTTCTACGATTATAGTGGTATCTTTTGAACTATAACAGACAAAAACTTGAAATTTACGCAGTGTGTGTTTTTACATCGGCCATCATAAACCCTATAGAAAAGTTAAAGGGTGTTGCAAAATTGACGTGATTTTTACGATTATAGTGGTATCTTTTGAACTATAAAAGATAAAAACTTGAAATTTACGCAGTGTGTGTTTTTACATCGGCCATGATAAACGCTATAGAAAATATAAAGGGTGTTGCAAAATTGACGTGATTTTTACGATTATAGTGTTATCTTTTGAACTATAACAGACAAAAACTTGAAATTTACGCAGTGTATGTTACTGCATCGGCCATGACAAACGCTATAGAAAAGTTAAAGGGTGTTGCAAAATTGACGTGATTTTTACGATTATAGTGTTATCTTTTGAACTATAAAAGATAAAAACTTGAAATTTACGCAGTGTGTGTTTTTACATCGGCCATGATAAACGCTATAGAAAAGTTAAAGGGTGTTGCAAAATTGACGTGCTTTTTACGATTATAGTGTTATCTTTTGAACTATAACAGATAAAAACTTGAAATTTACGCAGTGTGTGTAACTACATCGGCCATGATAAACGCTATAGAAAAGTTAAAGGGTGTTGAAAAATTGACGTGATTTTTACGATTATAGTGTTATCTTTTGAACTATAACAGATAAAAACTTGAAATTTACGCAGTGTATGTTACTGCATCGGTCATGACAAACGCTATAGAAAAGTTAAAGGGTGTTGCAAAATTGACGTAATTTTTACGATTATAGTGGTATCTTTTGAACTATAAAAGATAAAAACTTGAAATTTACGCAGTGTGTGTTTTTACATCGGCCATGATAAACGCTATAGAAAAGTTAAAGGGTGTTGCAAAATTGACGTGATTTTTACGATTATAGTGTTATCTTTTAAACTATAAAAGATAAAAACTTGAAATTTACGAAGTGTGTGACTACATCGACCAAGATAAACGCTATAGAAAAGTTAAAGGGTGTTACAAAATTGACATGTTTTTTACGATTATAGTGTTATCTTTTGAACTACAAAAGATAAAAACTTTAAATTTACGTAGTGTATGTTACTACATCGGCCATGATAAACGCTATAGAAAAGTTAAAGGGTGTTACAAAATTGATAAAACGCAGTGTGTTACTACGACGACTATGATAAACGTTGTAGAAAAATTCGTGTTATTAATTATTTAGCATAAAAACCAAAAATATTTCATACCTTCGCAAACTGTTTACATTTTTTAAGATATAAACTTTGTTACAGTTTCCATGACAAATGTAAATGTGAGTGAAATAAAGAGTGTACAATAAAATCTGGCTAGTATTTAAGGTCGGTATAAAAATTCTAGTTTGTTTGCAAGTGTAAAGAGTTTAGTTCTAAAATTTCTTTTCAATTTTTATTATATGGTAGTTAAAACAATCCAATTGAACAAGAATATTTAAATTTTTGTTACCTGCCATTTTCACAACGTAGCACGTGGCCAACAAACAGGCTATTCAATGGCCCATTATTTTTGCTAGCACTAAATTGAGGGGTAGGTACTTTCTTTATTGCACTTATAATGAGATTTTTTGTGGAAACTGTTACAAAGTTTATTTCTTAAAAAATGTAAACGGCTTGCGAATGTATGAAATATTTTTGGGTTTTTTGGTACATATTGAAGAACAGGATTTTTTTATATGTACCTTAAAATCTGTAATATATAAAATTATGAATGGGTTAATTTAACTATCACAATACATTTTACTCTCAATTGCATTTTGTGTGAAAGCCGAATAAGATCAATATTTAATTGAAAGTGAAAAGTGTTTGCGTTATACTGTGCATAATGTCTATTTCCCCGAATCTATTTAATGAGAATGAAGTTATTAATATTGAGAATACTTTATCTAATTCTAAACGAAAACGACCATTTACATCAGACGAATTTGTAAATGAAGATGGACCCTCCTGTTCCAAAAATTGTAGTTTGGACTTACAACAAATATATAAGACCGAGTTGGATGTCATATCATCATCCGCAGTTTGCAAGGATCCCTCTCAGTCGTTGCTGTTCGAAAAATATTTTACCATCATAGAAGAAGTGAGTTTATTGGGCTAAAAGTGGTTATGAAATAAGTCAAAAATTGTATTTAATTCTACTTTCTATACTTCCACAACCAATGTTACTTAAGAGAAAAACTCAAGCAAAACGAGGAAGCGTATTAGCGAAATGCCTTAGTTGTGACAAAGTGTTAGCTGGAACATTACATGTAACATCCAATTTTCTTCGTCATTTGCGAAGACTACATTTAACAAAATACAATGAATATGAAAAGCTGAAACAGGACGCAAAAATTATTCCTACAAGACTTGATGTCCCACAAATTGCAATTGCTTGATTTATGCCAACAACTTGGCATTGAGCGATTCCAAGATAAGGATTTAGAGTATTTGGCTGAATATATCGAGCTTTTACGGCCTATAGCAGAGGCCATAGATTTCCTTCAACAAAATACGGTAAAATGCAGTTAAGAAATAGTAGCGAACATTTAAAAACAATGTCCGCCGAAATGATAGGGTGCATTAAAACACGTTTTGCATCACATATAAAGCTAGAAAAAACTGTTCATTCAGCAATCGTGGCCTCAGTTCTGTGCCCTGCAGTAAAATGCCAGTGGGTAAAGGCTCTAAACCCTGAATACAATACAGCGACTGAAGCCAGAATGGTAAATCTAGCAAAAGATGCAGTGATTGCAATGGCTGGCGAAGCAGAACAAATCACACCAAGTTCTCCTGAAATCAATATTTCGAGTTATTTTACTTTTTCTGTTGCTGGTAAGATTTCTAGAGTTGTATAAAAAATTGATTTTTAATTGCTATTTCTTATTTTTAGAAACTTCTCAAGATCAATATATTGACAAAACTTCGCTCTCTGACACGGAAATTTTATCGTATTTGGCGGATACATCAAAATCACTAAGTTCTCTTAACAAATACCCCTTAATAAAAAAAGCGTTTTTAAAGTACAATGCTCCTCTGCCATCGTCAGCTGCCGCAGAAAGATTGTTTTCGTATGCTTCAATGTTAAATACACCTAAACGTGAATCAATTACTGACGAAAACTTTGAAAAACTGCTACTGCTGAGAGTAAATAACGCTTTATAAACCCTAAATTTCTCATACAAATTTTTTTCCTTTAAAAAAATTTAAATTTTTCATTTATTGTGTTTGAATTTCAATGGGACTAATTTGTAAAATAAATAAAGCACATCTTTTTTGGTTGGTATAAAATATTTATGTTTTTTTTCCTTTGGTAAATATTTAATAACACGTATTTTTCTACAACGTTTATCATAACCGTCGTAGTAACACACTATGTTTTATCAATTTTGCAACACCCTTTAACTTTTATATAGCGTTTATCATGGCCGATGTAGTTACACACACTGCGTAAATTTCAAGTTTTTATCTCTTATAGTTCAAAAGATAACACTATAATCGTAAAAATCACGTCAATTTTGCAACACCCTTTAACTTTTCTATAGCGTTTGTCATGGCCGATGCAGTAACATACACTGCGTAAATTTCAAGTTTTTGTCTGTTCAAAAGATAACACTATAATCGTAAAAATCACGTCAATTTTGCAACACCCTTTATATTTTCTATAGCGTTTGTCATGGCCGATGTAAAAACACACACTGCGTAAATTTCAAGTTTTTATCTGTTATAGTTCAAAAGATAACACTATAATCGTAAAAAGCACGTCAATTTTGCAACACCCTTTAACTTTTCTATAGCGTTTATCATGGCCGATGTAAAAACACACACTGCGTAAATTTCAAGTTTTTATCTTTTATAGTTCAAAAGATAACACTATAATCGTAAAAATCACGTCAATTTTGCAACACCCTTTAACTTTTCTATAGCGTTTGTCATGGCCGATGCAGTAACATACACTGCGTAAATTTCAAGTTTTTATCTGTTATAGTTCAAAAGATAACACTATAATCGTAAAAATCACGTCAATTTTGCAACACCCTTTAACTTTTCTATAGCGTTTGTCATGGCCGATGCAGTAACATACACTGCGTAAATTTCAAGTTTTTGTCTGTTATAGTTCAAAAGATAACACTATAATCGTAAAAATCACGTCAATTTTGCAACACCCTTTATATTTTCTATAGCGTTTGTCATGGCCGATGCAGTAACATACACTGCGTAAATTTCAAGTTTTTGTCTGTTATAGTTCAAAAGATAACACTATAATCGTAAAAATCACGTAAATTTTGCAACACCCTTTATATTTTCTATAGCGTTTATCATGGCCGATGTAAAAACACACACTGCGTAAATTTCAAGTTTTTATCTTTTATAGTTCAAAAGATACCACTATAATCGTAAAAATCACGTCAATTTTGCAACACCCTTTAACTTTTCTATAGGGTTTATGATGGCCGATGTAAAAACACACACTGCGTAAATTTCAAGTTTTTGTCTGTTATAGTTCAAAAGATACCACTATAATCGTAGAAATCACGTCAATTTTGCAACACCCTTTAACTTTTCTATAGCGTTTGTCATGGCCGATGCAGTAACATACACTGCGTAAATTTCAAGTTTTTATCTGTTATAGTTCAAAAGATAACACTATAATCGTAAAAATGACGTCAATTTTGCAACACCCTTTAACTTTTCTATAGGGTTTATGATGGCCGATGTAAAAACACACACTGCGTAAATTT
The DNA here is from genome assembly GCA_937654795.1 of Cistogaster globosa. Lineage (NCBI taxonomy): Eukaryota > Metazoa > Arthropoda > Insecta > Diptera > Tachinidae > Cistogaster > Cistogaster globosa. The sequence continues at coordinate 9,761,018 of OW569404.1, forward strand.
CAAGTTTTTATCTTTTATAGTTCAAAAGATACCACTATAATCGTAAAAATCACGTCAATTTTGCAACACCCTTTAACTTTTCTATAGCGTTTGTCATGGCCGATGCAGTAACATACACTGCGTAAATTTCAAGTTTTTATCTGTTATAGTTCAAAAGATAACACTATAATCGTAAAAATGACGTCAATTTTGCAACACCCTTTAACTTTTCTATAGGGTTTATGATGGCCGATGTAAAAACACACACTGCGTAAATTTCAAGTTTTTATCTTTTATAGTTCAAAAGATACCACTATAATCGTAAAAATAACGTCAATTTTGAAACACCCTTTAACTTTTCTGTAGCGTTTATCATGGCCGATGTAGTTACACACACTGCGTAAATTTCAAGTTCAAGATAACACTATAGTCGTAAAAATCACGTCAATTTTGCAACACCCTTTAACTTTTCGATAGCGTTTATCATGGCCGATGTAGTTACACACACTCCGTAAATTTAAAGTTTTTATCTTTTATAGCTTAAAAGATACCACTATAATCGTTAAAGTCACGTCAATTATGTAACACCCTTTAACTTTTCTATAGCGTTTGTCATGGCCGATACAGTAACATACACTGCGTAAATTTCAAGTTTTTATCTGTTATAGTTCAAAAGATAACACTATAATCGTAAAAAACATGTCAATTTTCTAACACCCTTTAACTTTTCTACAGCGTTTATCATGCCCGATATAACACCTGTTAACTTTTCTGCAGCTTATGTCATGGCCGACGTAGTAAAACACACACTGTATAATTTTCAACTTAAAAGAATTATTGTAAAAAAAAATGAATTCCTTCAATATATTTTTCCTTCCAATAATTGCATTCCAATTCTAATTCACTTAATTCGATGGCGAGTGAATGCATTCACGACGTTTAAATTCATAATACATCCATTCAGATTCTAATTCATTTTTTGGCAGATGAAAGGAATGCATTCACACAAATTTTGTTCATATTAAATTCATTCAAATTCAAATTCATTAACTTTGTGTGGCCAAGTGAATGGCATTCAAGAATTCAAATTCATTGTGAATGCATTCCAATTTTAATTCAATTCATTTTTTGGAACAGATGAATGCATTCAAACATTTTAATTCACGGTGAATTAAAAACCAAAAATGAATCATTCGTTTACAGCTCTGCGACAGACATACTTCATTCACACATTTTAAGTAATTGACAGGGAGCTAAACAACTTGAAAATAGAAACAACAGAAACGGAGAAACACAGTCACAAACACACACTCCATTCACAACAATCAACATGTGCAATTTCCAAATTAAAATGTTTTCAGAAAACTAAAACGAAATTAAAAATAAATTGAAAAATGTTAAGCTGTCTAATTTTGTTGGAGTTGTGGTTAGTTTTTCTTTTTTTTTGTTCGCTTTGTTTTCATTTCTTCTTTTCTTTTATTTACAATTTTATCTATTTCTAATATTAAGATTATTTCTCATTTGTTTCTTCTTGATCAATAAAGTTCATTTTTTTTTATTTCACTACTTTTTAAAGTGGCATTTATTTATGAATTTGTTTGCACATTGTAAGTCAGGGGTAAAGGAGAAGGGAATTGACGTGTGTTGGAATTGTTGTTGCATTTATTGTTCTATGTAAGAACAAACAATGATGATGTTAATATTTTATATAAATGGCTGGCTGGCTGTTGCTTTTGTTTATTTCTTTTAGACAAAAATGTTTACAACTGGTTTAATGGTCGTTTTAAAGAACAATTTGGTAGGTGAGCGTAATACAACAACAACAAAAAAAAATTGTTTACACTAAAAATGTGTACTAGAATTTAAGAAATTGTTCAATATTGATCAATGTCATGTTTAGGTGTATTTTTAAATTTTTTTTGCTATAAAAAAATAATAGACAATTTATCATGATTTATAAAAGTCTGTCTGACAGCTACTGCTGTTATAAAGGGTTTTCCAATAAGAATGGTGTAAAGATATTGAAATTTAATAAAAAGTAAGTAAGAGTGCTAAATTCGGAGATGCCAAATCTTATATATCCTTCACCATCTATGTAAATCTAGTTTAGTGAAGTAACTCCAATCAAAAAAGCAAAAATTGGGGTGACAGAGAATTAAAAAATTAAAAAAAAAAAAAAATATAAAAATAAAAAAATTAATAAAAATGCCATCGGCTCTTAATGGGTTAAATATTTTAAAAAAGTTTTAGTATTTCTTTAAAGATCTCTTCAAAAGCTTTAAAATGATACCCATATTGATATTTAAAAAATTTTAAATGTTTCATAGGCCCGTAACCCGGAAATATAGGCGAGCGCCAGTTTTTTTACTTCTTAATTTTAATTCTCTATCGCCCCATATATTTTTTTTATTGGAGTTACTTCATTGTTACAGATTATATAGAAAAAATTGATGTAGGTGTGGTGTATTGCCCGCTGCGTCGAAGGACATGGACCGATCTAGCTGATTTCCAATAGCACCTCATTTGACACTATGTCTGATCGATTGGCGTATTTAAATTTTTTCTAGCTAAACTAGTGCCTCGGAAAACTGGATTTTAATACTAACACGGACGGACAGATGGACAGACGTACAACGGACATCGCTCCATCGATTTCACTATGCATAAGAAGTCAAAATATATTTACTTTATGGAGTTGGAAATGGAGATTGTAGTGAAGGGTATAAAAAGAGAACTGCGCCGCCTAATATTATAGACGGCGGTATTTTGTCAAAAAATCATCGGTGGCGGCGCAAAATGATCTATTAGCAGTCTTAAAGTCTTTTTTATATTTGTGTCCACAAAACTCAATCATTTCTGCTTCGATTTAAAATTGTTCTTCTCTATTTGAAAGGCTATACTTACAAGATGGGTCCAGCTTTAAAAAGAGTTCATGATTTAAAAAAATAAAGGGTGCCTAGGCGTTCGACTGAGATGTAGTTATAAAAAAGGCGGACTAGTCATATTACTATCGTGCAGACTAGCAGATACTTAGACTATAGTATGCACCAGGATACGATCGACCAGTAACTACGAGTACCGTGCAAACTGACACACACTTTTTGTTGGGCGTCAACTAAGACAAGTTGTCTAAGGTGAGCGCCATAGTATGTATCACAATGTTTGGAATTCGTAAACGATGGCAGGACAGATACCTACATTAAAGCAGGGGCAAGTGGTGATAGAAGAAGAGCCTTAAGGCGAATACGGCAAAAAGATAAAATCAACGCTCCAAAAGCTGGATATCATCAAGCCAAAAGAAAAAAATGTTTCTTGGCTGCGATTGCAAGATATTATAAAGGCAGCGCATGCCGTACACAAATATCCATCATTGGTTATCGTGAAAGCGAGGATCGCGGGCAGTAGCAACCAGCAACACAGGGACGTAGGTGCTATCAGTGACCATTGGCCTTAGTCTTTGCTATAAGGGACTCTATGTGGAAAGGGAAACTCTGTATGAAATAAAATGTTGGGTTTTGCCGGAACTTAAGTTTACAGGGGAGAATCTATATTAATTTTTAAATTTTTTGATCAACTTCAGAAACGAAAGGAAGTTTAAAAAGTACCCACAAATATAAATGAGTCCAGTCTTTTGGGTCTTTTTTTTATAGAATTGTAATTTAAGATAAATGCAATTGAACTATTACCGTCCTTTTGTGGCCAGATTAAAATGTTGCCTCTGTAAATATTGTGTGCTCATGCTTAACGCAGCAGCAGCCAGGATCTACATTGTGTGAAGTCCGCGACAGGACAACTTCTTTGTTTTAACTTGAGATCACTATCAAACTCCTGCCGTAATACTATGGCGGGCCTTTCTCAGCCTTTCAGTCTTTCCTTGTATAATTTTTTGCTATTGAAGGCCATAATTCCTGATTAACTATTCGTTATTAATTTTAGGTTGCTACTATTGAGCAATAGCAATAACGATTAGCGTTCGTTCAAGCTATTTTATAGCACCCCACGGATAATAAAATTTCGACGCTTCCTAGGGACTTAACTTGGATATGGCAAAACAGGATATAGAGCCTCTAAGTTGGTACCGGGTGCCTATGTCGGCTAAACAGTCAGTCTGCTCACTGCTATACAAGATCAGGTAGTTTTCATGTTGATTCGAGAGATGTCTCACAGATGTCTTGCAATCTATCCATTTCGCATTGAATAAAGATCTCCAGCCTTACGAACAGTAGCAATAATTTAGACGGATCCTGGATTAAATAAAATAATTGCAATAGCTTTTCTACTTCGAAATCGATCGAATCGAGTATGAACACCAAACTTTGATTTCAATCGACCAGAAAAACGAGTGCGTAAATACACGACTGATTGTCGTATGCTTGCTTAAATCAATAGCTTTTCCCAGCGGTTAATTTCGTTTATTGAAAAAATATTTAAACAACACAACAGTTAGACTCCTTTCATACCATTTGGAAAACTCTTTAAAACCAACTCTGCTTGTTATACTTTATTTGTTCTATTTTTTCCTCCTTAAGGTTATAGAACTCACGCATCCCACGAGCTGCATAGTGAACCATTACTTTTCCTTTGGTTTTTATAAAAAAAAAGAAAAACCAATAAAAAAAAGTTCAGTTTGACACTGATGATGTATGACAGTAAATGATTACGTAGACTGATGCAACTATCAGGGAGAATATTAAATAAAACAATGTTTTCAATAAAATCTAAAAGGAACTGTAAACAGTAGTGAACTATTTTAGTAACGTTTGGTTGATCTTGTGAAACGACACACTTTCCTTGATATTTTTTGGTCCGCTGCTTAAGTCATGCTTCTGAATTAACCGTTTTATGATAGATTACGATTCCTTTCTTTAAAATGGTACGACAGTTGCGCTTATGGCCAGGTGTTAACAGTTTGAATTCTTAATACACTTTGAGAGAAGTTTACGGGGTTCTTAAGTTGCCCTTTTATTTAGCAGATCGTAATCTTAAAAATTGAACGAGAAATTTTGGTTTTTAAGAAAAATGTTGGCACCCCTGCGGGTGTCCTTTATACAGGTCCCAAATGAATGCAGTGTTTTTCAGGCAGACTTACTGGCGTTCCTGAAAGCCACCAAAGTGGTATCTGAGCATGTGACAGACATATAGGGGAAGAGATCGCTCTGTATATCGAAAGCTAAACGGCGTTTAAAGCTTCTTTAAAACACAGTGTTAAATTAAGTCTGGTAAGCGAGTGGAAAAAGCCTCTCAGAATGCTGATGGATAAGCAAAGGTCAGATAGCGTTGGGTCATAGCGATGTTAAGGGCAAGAACCAGGAAATACTTTATTCCTCTTTAGCATATAAAAAACAAGGACTGAACTGCTTTTGCCTTGCGACAAGAATTTCTGAGGGTGGTTTTAGGTGTGATGACTGGTCAGTTAACGGTTTCTTTAGGATATGAAGACGAAGATGAGCTAAACACATTAACTTTAACCGGCTTAGATGGCTAAGCGATAGATTTCACGATGAGCTAATTGACATCGTTCAAAAAAACAGACTTTGCACAATTGAAACTTTGATAGAAGAATTTCGAAAAACTAAACGTGTTAATTCGAAATGCGAGTGATTCATAATTTTATCTTTGATTTAAACCACAAACATCAAGGAAAGGTAAGTTTAAGTAAGGCAGGCAGCCGTGTTGCCAAAGCCTCCTGCTCTCAGAAGGGAAAGAGAAAAGGAGGCAGGACATAGAAAAAGAAATGGAAGATAAGAGAATGAAAAGAGGAAGAAAGAAAAAAGGAAAAGATTTAAAGCAAAATAAAATGCGGTTTAAAAAAGATTTTGAATCTTCATCGTTTTAGCCGCCAAACTTACTCGTTAATGTAATGTGAGGTGACCGTTCCATTGCTTCTTAATTCTATAACTCAATTGTCTTAATATTTGAATTGCTGATTGTGACTTGAGCAGTGATAAGGTAAAATTGCTAGTCTTCGTCAGTCTTCAATAGAACGAAGCCTATTTTACAATTAATGCCGCTCAAGTAATCTGAAAAAAATAACAAAATTTGGTTTTGAATTATTTTTTTTTTCAGAATATTGTTAAGAATTCTCGTTTAGTTGAAGATGTTTTAAAACATTTAAAAAAAATTAAATTTATAACTAAATACTTTCTTTAAGCTCGCATAACAATTCAATTTAAATAAACAGTGCATTACAAAAATAATGACAAATAATTTCATACTCTGTGATATTTAACTTGAATACAAATTTTTCAAAATCAATATTGTAAAGCCAACTTAATAAGATTTAAGGAGCAGTAATTGAAAACTAAACTGCCATGAGTTTAACATAACAACTCTGTCACAACATCGTGTAGTTGATATTTTTGTTTGTGTTTTTTATTTCTTTTTATTTATAGATTTAGGCTGGTACATATTTACAAACTAAAATATGTAATTTTTTGAAATAAAGAAAAATACAAAAACTCAAGTTAGCATTTCAAAGTATTTAATTTTTTTCTGCCAATAAATAATTGAAAAATACAAATAAATCAAGACTGAAGAAGAGAGAATAAATATGTTTTTCTTAAGTTTTTTTTTATGAATTAAACTCTCCACTTGTATGTTGCTTCTCATACTAAAAGTTGTCATATGGTTTATGTGCAACACCTGACTGATTGTCTAAACGTTTTTTTAGTTTTACTTTGTTTTTTGTTTATTGTATAACGTTTTTGTTTTAGGAGCCACCAGTAAAGTGTTTTATTGTCACTATTGTCTTTCTTTCTTTTTTTGCTTTGTCTTGTTTTTTTTTTTTTTTTTTTATTTTGCTCTTTTTTTACATAAAGTTTCTTTTATTTTAACTTTTCATGACTTGTAAGTTTGTGTTGGGCTGTTAGTCTACCGTTTGTGCGTATTTGTTTTAAATACCTTTGAGGCCTATTGCAATTTCATGCATTATTGATGTCAATGACTCGAAGTATATGTTGTCTATGTGCTTAAGTGGTTTTTTTTTAAAGTCTCTGTGGGGGTTGGCTAACAGGGGCAGCTTATTTTATGGTTTTTGTGGGTTGTTTTATTTTATACATTTATTCTATTCTGGTAAATACAAATCAAAAAACAAAAAGCTAGTTCTGTTAATAAAGATTAGAAAGAAATTGAATAGAAAGAAAATGTTTTTTAACAAATTTGCAAATAATTTGATTTTAATAAAAAAAAAAAAATAAATTATCTCTCAGCAAATGGAATACGTGTTGGATACTTTTCATTAAAATAAAAAAAAACCAAAAATACAATTAAATATATCGAAAAACATTTTATAAAACAAATTGCTCGAAACAAATTATCAATAACTTCTAAATACCCAAAAAAAATTATGCGCAAATTTTCTAAAATACACAAACAATCTACATATTACAAGAAGAAGTTATCGATAATTCTCAATGGCTAAAAATACCATTTCTAATTTAATTCATTACCTTATAATAAAAAAGGAAATAATTAGTTTTTTCTAAATCACATTTAAAATTTTTCTTAAATTAAAAAATAAAAAGAAAAAGTTTAATAAAAAATATAGAAAGTTATCGATTAGTGTTTTGCCAAAGAAGAAAGTTATCGCTAAAAATTTTATTTCAACCAAAAATTTATCAATATAATTTTAGTAGTATAAATAAAACTAGAAATATCGATAGGAACAATTGTTTCGATAAATTTTTACTAGAACAGTAAAATCGTTTATACCTTTCTGTAAACAACTAGTGATAACATTTGAGCCAATAAAATTTATAAACTAAACAGTTTCCGGTGCTTCCAGAAAAAAATTATTAATAAATAATAAATTTTTTCCAAAAAAATCTATCCTTAATTTTTTTAGTATCAAAGTTATCGATAAATTAAAGAGTATACAAGATATCTAAAGAACAAAAACACTACATAAAACGAAAAGATATTTATTCACTTGTAGTTTATAAAAAGGAAAAGTAAAAAAGTTATCGATAACATTTCTAAGAAAATTTCGATAAAAAATTTACCGATAATTTTACTTTAGAATAAAGTGCATTTATAGTCCATGAAATAGAAAAGCAATTGGAAATTTTTTTATAAAATAAAAGACACAGCAAAAAAAAATTTATTTGGAATTTAATAAAAAAAAAATCGATAGCTCTTCTTAAGAATAAAATATTAAGGAACAAAAAACTTAATGGACAGCGATGACTTTTTACAGCTAAAAAAAAAAACTCTGACAAGTTCTTTAAATAGAATCGATGACAGTTTTATAGAATAAGCATTTAAGCAAAACAAAAGAAAAAGTTATCGATAAGTTTTCATTAGAAGAAAGATTTTGTAAAACCAAAAATATTTACTGATAACTTTAATTTACGATATATTTTTTATAAAACCCAAAAATAATCGATGTCTTTTTCAGGAACCATTCAGATGTTTTTGAAAAGTTATAGATTCGTATTCTAGAAAAAATCGACAAAAGCATCAATAAATTTTTTATCGTCAAAATTTCTGAAGGATTAAACGAAGTTATAGAAAAAAAATATCAATTTATAAAAAATTAATTTTTCCACAAAAAACAAGTTATCGATTTATATGGCAACCTGTTAGAAACAGTTATCGACCGAACTTCTATGAGGTGGTAAAAAAAATTTATTTTTACAGAATAATATAACAATAGAGAAAATAAGTTATCGATAATTTGAATAACTTACGTGAATATAAAAGTCTTCACGAAATAGGAAACATATCGATAAGTTTTTAAAGGATAACAAAAAAAAAAAACAAACAAGATGCATCGCTTTGTTTGCTAAAAGAAAGTTAATGCCTTTCAAACCCTTAAAAAATTCAATTACTTTTTTTATGATTCGATTTGCTTTAAATTTTATTTTATTTTGCAAACTAATTTTTAACATTTGTTTATTAATTAATTGTTTCTGTATCTGATTATAAATTTTACTTGTAGAAAGAATATCCAACAAATTATTTATCTTGTCAATCAATAAAAACCACTAACAACCCTTTTTTCAAATTCCAGAAATTGAAACCCTTTTCATTTTGTGCCCTCAAACTTTAAAAAATTTTTTTCTGGCATCGAATTTCTTTAGCAAGAAAAAATAGCTAATGACCATAACTACTCTTAGTAAATTGCTATGACTCGTAGTGATGCAGCTCTAAATAAATATAAATAAAATCCAAAAAAAAAATGCTGACAAATATAAATTGCAATTGCCACTGCAGTGTCGTAAAGGAAATGAGATGTTGCACGAGAGCTGAGCTGAGCTGGAGGGTGAGAAACTGTGACTGTTGTTGCTGATTTGTGCTGCAAATAGCATCAAACACGTATTAATTTTTACACACACACACAAAATAACAACAACTTTATTTTGAACTTTAGGGAGAGTAACAGTGAAATGAACTTATTTACATTGTACCTATTTAGTCTGCCAGTTCTTTTTTTGTTTTTTTGGATTGACATGGTGATGAGAATGACACCAGTATAGAAATATTACAATAATGTCTGTACTTGCAACTGCGGGTATGGTCGCAAAAGAAGGAGAAAATACTCTACAATGAATGATTTTTTGTAAATACCCATTTGCAGAAGCTTTTTGAAGGTGGAAAGGGAGAGCGAGAGTTATTTTGCTTGTATGGATGGATCAAGGATAATTGAACTCACATGAAAAACACCGAATATCCAGCCAGTTCACTTCTTTAGACAAACAATGCAGCCACAAGACAATATAAATCGGATGAAATTAAACCGAAATACAATCATGTAAACTGCATGTTAAAATGCGACCAAACATTGAAAAATAAAACCCAACTGAAATGCATTGATGTGTTGGAATACTGCAAAGGATAAACATGCTCCCATTTTCAGAATTTTTTATTTTTTATTTCTCAGTTTTTTCTTGTTTTACTTTTATTTATATTTTTCTGATTATGGGATTTTTCTGTTGCTTTTTCCTAAGATGAAGTGTTAATGTTACAAGTGATGTTAACGATGCTACACATGAACATGTTTTACACTCCAACGGGAATTGCTTAATGCTGATGGTAGAGTTTCTACTTAAATTTTTTTTATGTCTTTTAATAGAAAAGCAGACATTAAGAGGGTGTTCTCATGAGTCAAGCAATGTTTTTATTGCCCTGCAGTGTGGGCAATTAAGAGTGATTTGTACTAATTTAACGCATACTTTTAGATTATAGCGTTAACGGTAAAATATCTTTAAACCCAAAAATATGTAGTTAATGTAATTAATCATAACAGAAATTTAATATGTAGCGGTATTATTTAAAACCCTTATCAATACATTCCTACACACAAGGTAAAGCTTATCGATACATTTTCTATATACAAGAAAAAACTTATCGATAAATACACAATTTACACTAGAGAACATATTCATAAGTAAATTTTCTAAATTAAATAATAATTTGCTCATTAATATTTCTACGTGAAAAAAGCTTCAGCTAGATTTACAGAAATTGAAATTGAACAATAATTTTTCAATATAAGACGGCAAACTTATCGATAACTTATATAAAAATAAGAGAAAACTTTCGTTATAGAAACGTAAACTTGTCAATTAACTTTCCATATAGATATTAAGCTTATTGATTACTTTTCTGTATAGGAATGTATACTTATCGATAACTTTTCTATACAGAAATGTAAATTTATCGATAAAATTTTATATGGAAATGTAAACTTATCGATAACTTTTCTATAAGAAATTTAAAACTTTTTAATTTAACAACCTTTCTTTATAGAAATGTAGACTTATCGACAATTTTTCTTATCGATAACTTTTGTATATGAAAAAGTAAACTTATCGATAACTTTTCTTTATAAAATAGTAAAATGATTAATACCTTTTGTATATAGAAAAGTAAACTTATCGATAACTTTTCTATACAGAAATGTTAAGTTATCGATAAAATTCGGTATAGAGATATAAATTTATCAATAACTTTTTTATAAGATATTTAATCAAATTTAATTTAAGAAATTTACTTTATAGAATGTAAACTAACCGGCAACTTTTCTATATACAGGTGTAAACTTATCGATAACTTTTGTAAATGCAAAAGTAAACTTATAGATAATTTTCTTAATAGAAAAGTAAACTTATTACTAACTTTTGTAATAGAAAAGTAAACTTATCGATAACTTTTCTTGATAGATTAGTAAACTTATTTGTAACTTTAGTACATAGAAAAGTAAAATTGTCGATAACTTCTATATAGAAAAGTAAAATTATCGACAACTTCTTTATAATAAAGTTAACTTACTTAAGTAACCTTTTCCTGCATTACGGAAAATTTTTCAATGACCTTTCTAAATAGAAAGGTAAGCTTATCGATAATTTGTTTGGATAAATTTATAATTGATCGATAATTCGATATTCTATAGTTTTTCTATACAGAAAAGTAAACTTATTTTTATTTTTTCTATAAATGTAAGCCTATCGATTATTTTCTTTATATAAAAAGTAAATTTATCGATAATTTTCTATATAGAAAAGTAAATTTTTCGATAACTGTTTGATACAGAAAAATAAACTTATAGTGTATTTTGCCAAATAGCAAATTAAACTTACCGATAATTTTTCTTCATATAAAAGCCAATTTGTCGATAATTTTTCTGTATATGAAGGTCAATTTATCGATAACTTTTCTTTATATATTGATATATTTTTATATAGAAAAGCATTCTAATCGATAGTTTTTTTCATTAAAAAAATTAACTTATCCGTAAATTTTCTACATAAAAAAGTCCTTGTCGATATTTTTTTATAATCTTATCGAAAAATTCTTTGAACACAGAAGTAAACTACATTTGTTGCATAAAAAAATAAGTTTATCCATAGTATAGTAAAGTATGCTTTTCCATAGATTGTTTATATAGAACAGTTAACTTATCGATAAACCTTCTACCTACAGAATTGAACTTATCGATAAATTTTCTTTTTAGTAATAATTTTTAATGAAGAATTTCAGCATAACTTTTATTATTAGAAAACAGAAACTTATCTATTATTTTTTTTTTTTTTTTTTTGTTAGAGAAGAACTTTTGTCGATAAATTTTTTATGCAAAAAATTAACTTATCATTATTTTTTTTTTTTTGTACAACAAAAAACTCATTAGTAAATTTTCTGAACAGAAAATATAACTAATAGATAAATTTTCTATCTAGAAGGTTAATCGATAAATGTTCTATATCGATATTTTTTAAAATTTTCTATGTAAGAGTCAAGTAACCCATCACATTTTTATAAAGAATATTAAAGCTGTAAAAGTTTGATTAATAATTTATTTACATCGACACTTTTGAAAAAAAAACAAATTTTAGTTATTTGTCATTTTACACGTCACTTTTAAGCAAAAATTTGTTAAACTAATTGACTTCATCGAACACGTACGACATTTTCCGGCAACACCTTAAAAATCCCATGGCTACAATTTTTTTTTCGTTTAAATTTAAAAACATTTCTACAGACAAATGAATGATTACTGCTTTCTATCAATTCTGCAGTTTTTTCGTAATATTTTTTTGCTCCATAACATCAGAAATTTTTGCAATATTTTTGCTTGGAGATCTACTAGATGTTTTTGTTTGTTTTGCGACACGAAATCCTGTTCATCATTCACAACAACACTATGACCATTGTAATGACCATTCAGAGGATGAAATTAAAAAAAGCAAAAGCGAAAGCGAAAGAAGTACTGAGTTTCATTTAATGAAGTTGGTTGCATCAAGGGTTGTTTGGTAGGATTAACTGAACTGATGGGGCCTGTTGTTGGTAGTGGTAGCTGAAAAGCATTAAAAACAAACGCGTTAAAATTACAAATGAAATTTTTTTGATTTCAGGAGGAGAGTTCACATATTTTTTGTTCGCTTTGCAACAAATGATTGGTTTGTTGCTTCAATGATCAAATATGATTTTGAATTGTAACGAAGATGAGGACGATGATTACATGTTTTTATTGGTGATTGGTTTAAAATTTCAATGGAATTTTTTTTTTTTTTTTTGTCAAAGTGTTAATTGCTGTTTTGTCTACGATTTTTCAAATTTTTCAGTTTTGGCAAAAACAGAAAAGTATTTTCTTAAGCAGATTAAATGCTTAAATTCTGTAAAGTTACAAAAAAAAAAAAAAAACATTAAGAATTTCCGTAAGTTTTCATCCATCTCTGTTATAACTTTTCATTTAAATAAATCAATATTAAAACTTCAATGCCAATAAAATATTTTAAAACTTTAAAGGGTGGTTTTGTTTGTTTTTCTAACATTCCTTTAAATTACAATTATCCCCAGAAAATATTTTTCTATGCCATCCAGCCACCCTTAAAATATTTTAACGCATATCAACGACCAACTGTTTTGACACCAAAAATAATTTTGCCACAAAAAACTTAAGTTTTTCTTGTGTCTCGTGATAAATTTAGAAGAAAAAAATTTAGAAAAATGTCTCAGGAGAATTTTTTTGATGTTGTCAGATTTCAAATCATGATAAGTAAAAGGTGACCTAAAATTTAGGCGCTTTTTTTTGATAAAAAAATTTATTTTATTTTAAATTCTGCTTAAATTAAAAAAATCGATTATAATGTTTTAATTTTCAAGACCCGTGAAATTTTGTTTCTTTTAATAATGTTTAACATTCAATTTATATTTTAAGCTTTTACGAGGGCTGCTCTATATATTTCTGGCCTAATAGTGAAAATGCGAATATTTATAATCAAAAATGGTTTTATTGTTTTTCAAAGTATTCTTCAGCATGATTTATACACTTTTGCATGCGCTCAAACCAGTCGTCGAAGCACTTTTTCCACTCCGATTGAGACACCTATAAAACAAAGTTTTTGAACACTTCAACAGCTTCTTCTGGCGACGAAAATCGTTGACCACGCATTTTTTTTCTTGGTATGCGGAAACAAGAAGAAATCATTAGGTGCCAAGTCAGAGCTGTACGGTGGATGACCCATTAATTCGACGTTTTGGCCGGTCAAAAACGCTCTGGTTTGAGCCGATGTGTGAGAGCTCGCATTGTCATGGTGAACAATGATTCGTCTTCCCTTGTTGGTTTTTCGAATTTCTCCGATGACTTCAGGCAAACAAATTGTAGTGTACCACTCAGAAGTGACCGTCCTACGTTGCTCAAGCGGAACAGTCGCCACAGGACCAGTTTTGCCGAAGAAACAGGCGACCATTTGCTTCGAAGTGCGTTGGATTTTGCTCGTCTTTGAAGACCCACACGGTCGATTGTTGTTTCGTTTCGGGCTCATACGCATAGATCCATGATTCGTCACCTGTGGCGATCTTATAAACGTCTTTTGAAGCACCGCAATCGTATTTTTGAAACATTTCTTTGCACCAATCGACACGAGCCTTTTTTTGAGCGACTTTCAAATTGTGCGGGATCCAACGAGAACAAACCTTTTTTACGGCCAGGTGTTCATGCAGTATCGAATGTATGCTGGTGGAAGAAATGTTCAAGGATGTCTCTAATTCTCGGAATGTCGCATATCGATCTTGCATTATGAGTTCATGCACGGCATCAATGTTCTCTGGCACAACAGCCGTTTTTGGACGACCTTCACGGAATTCGTCTTTGAGCGAGCTTCGGCCAGGATTAAATTCATTATACCAATTTTTCACAGTGCTATAGGATGGTGCTTCATCGCCATACAAAGATTTAAGTTCATCAATGCACTCTTGTCGTGATAATCCACGTCGAAAGTTGTGAAAAATGATGGCACGAAAATGTTCACGAGTTAATTCCATTTTTTTCTATATTTTAAATTTTTTCAAGTCACTGTACACAACACAAATAATGGTCGTACGTCAAAAGTACGATTATGCTTAAAAATGACAAACTTTCCAATGGAAATGTCAGATTGCACTTGGCAGCACTCAGTGTTGCCAGGCCAGAAATATATATAGCAGCCTTCGTAGTAAGTTCTAAAAATTTGTTGTGATACTCGTAAAAGCTTGTTAGTCTTTCTTTAGAAAATTTTAAATTCTTGAAATAAAATCAGTAGTCGGGCGATTTCTCCGGCCAGTGCAATTCGCTAAACCAAAAAATAAAGAGATAACGAAAGTTCACGCTCACACATCTCAGTTGTTGTTCGTGCGTATGCCTCCTTTCTGTTTAACCACACATTTTCCTGTCCTAATTGCTTGCAAATTTAGTGGCACAATGTCTATTGGACATTTCGAGATCCTATGCCACGATATCATTAGAACGGTTGCATATAGACTGCGTCTCCTGCTTTTTCATTATGTTCAAGCCGAGTGGCTGCACGCTGGAACCTTTGTGCAATGTACGTTACACAACCAGAAGAACGTTAAAAAATTTCACTTTGCGCAAACACTAATCACGAAATGTTCTTAAAAGCCATTATTGTGCGTTCTTTGGGAGCATAACGATTCATATCATGCTGACATGTATTTTGCATCTCTTTACTTAACAAATGACCGTAGTTAAGGAACTATTTGAGACCTTATAAATAATAAATCAGTCTGCAAGTCTTTCCCATAATTAATTATTTTACAATTGGCTTCCTGTCAGATTATTTCCAAAAACTAACTTTTTAAATAATTTTTAATTAAAATGTTGATTTTGTTGTTGTTAAAATTTTTTACATTATTTTTTCTAAACCACAAAACGTTCTTGAAAATTTAAATATTATTTTACATAAAGTAAGGATACAATATACTTCTCAAAATTGTGACATATTTTGGTGGCTTTTGAAATGGAAAACAAAGCAAAAGTATTTAATTCTGTTACCCTTCAAACAAGATCACCCAGAATGTTTTTTTTTATTTAAGTATGTAAAAATATCTATGTCAGCTTAACAAAAGCCTTTCAATAAAAAATTATATAAAGGACACAATAAAAAGGAAGCAAACAGCTTTTTAAATAAAAAAGAAAAAAATTACTTTAACTAAAAACAGTTTCAAGATCCAGTCACTATTGTGCTGCAAACAAAAAATTACTGTTTTGTTTGTTATAAAATCACAACAATGACATTTAAAAATTTTAAAGAATTCATCACCTCTGCTTTCAGGTTTTCATTGTAGCTTTATGAACATTTATTAGTTTTTGGTTGAGTAGACATTAAAAGAGAAACACGGGTCTTATGATGAAATTAAATAAGATTAAATAAAATATGATTTCAATGGAAAACTTTTTTTTTAACGCTGTCTGCTGTTCAAGAACTATTTATATTTAGCGGTTTAGGTTGCGTACGAAAAATCATTTTTATGACAACAATGTATAAATTATTAAAGAGTGTGCACGGAGAAGAATTTTCATTGTGATAACGTTTTAATTCTTTAAACGGTTTAAAATTTCATCAGACACTCTTTTGCTTTCTCTTGTTTTACCACAAAATTTAAATGTTAAACTTATTAAAGGAACACATTAGGTGCTTGTGGGCAGCGGTTCCAGTTCTAGAATTTAATACAACAGTGTATAAATTATCAAAGAGTGTGCACGGAGAAAAAATTTTCATTTTAATAATGTTTTATTTCTTTAAACGGTTTCAATTTTCATCAGACACTCTTTTGCTTTCTCTTATTTTATCACAAAATTTAAATGTTAAACTTATCGAAGAAAACTCATTAGGCGCTTGAAGGCAGCAGTTTCAGTTCTAGAATTTAAGACCTTCCCTTAAAATTAAAAAAAAATTTTACAGCCAAGTTTTCCATTTCCAAAATTAGAGAATCTTTTGATTGAAAATACCATCACGTAAATTTTTATTTTACTCCTTTGTGGCACTTATATATTTGTTGGCTGCAGCTTAGCTTGTTCCTAAGGTTTCTTAATTACTGAACATGAGCTTTTTTGCAAAATTTTGCATTTATTTTCTCTTATGTACTCTGTCACTCCAGCAAGACTCGAACTACTCGATGGGTCTTTAAGCAAACAGGTATCTTTTACTGATTCAGATATTTAGACTATAATACGCTTAAGCCTCAACAATATTCAAATTCGCAATTTTTTGTTTTATTAATCACACCCTTTTAACCAACTCATCTACGACTGTCACATTTTTATTATGTTTTTACATTTCTTCCTAACCAATGCTCCACGTTAATTCCACAATGTCCTTGCTTCAATAAAGTCC
The DNA here is from genome assembly GCA_937654795.1 of Cistogaster globosa. NCBI lineage: Eukaryota > Metazoa > Arthropoda > Insecta > Diptera > Tachinidae > Cistogaster > Cistogaster globosa. The sequence continues at coordinate 9,778,108 of OW569404.1, forward strand.
CCTTTACTATCTCATCTACACCCGCTTTACCAGTAAACATTTACTTTCCCTTTCTTATTTCTTTAGTTTAATATTTATACAGGCCTCTTTATCATCCCGTATGTATTTCTGCTGTACAAGTGCCTTCACCATCTCAGCAGCTGCCACTTTATCCGGCGAGGCTACAAATTAGATTCAAGTTTTTTAATCGAGGTTCTGGATCTTTGAACTTTCATTATTTTAATTTTTTTTTTCTTTAAAAAAAATTAATGGCCATTTAATTAAGTATTACTTAAAAATAATTATTTTTTTCTCTATATTGATGGTGCTGATGGGATTCGAACTCATGACCCGTAATCATCTGTTTAAAAATAAAACACCTGACGAATATAGCTAACGCATCTATGAAAGAAGAAGTGTTTATTAGCTAACTTTTTTTTTTATTCTGTTCACATACACTACCCTTTTAAGTGGTAAACGAAAAAAAATTCAGCTTTTTGTTTTTATCAGGATACAATCCAGCATTTTTTTTTAACGAATAATATTTTTCTTATTTTTTTAACAATACCATTTCTCTTTACATCCATAATCATTTAAAACCCAAAAACTTTGAAAGTCTTTCCAGTGGTAAATATATTTTTTCGTGTGGTTCAAAATACTTTTCATCACAATCAATTCATTCTTCATACTTTTAAATTAATTTTTAACGTAGTTTTCAACTTTCAAAACCATATTCATTTTAACGGCATCAATTGTGTTCTCTGGCATCTCAATACATTTTTAATATGAGAGATTACAAAAAATATGAAAAGGTGGCAGCTAAGGAATGTACAGCTTGAGCTAAGCTATACAAGCTTTAGCTTTTTAATATATTCTTCGTCAGCATTAAGAGAACATGAAGGATTATTAAATTTTTAACACCAAAGACAACTGATACTACAGGGCCTAATATCCAAAAGTCAAAAAAGTATAGCAGTGTACATCATTGCTAAGTGGAGATATTTGTGTCTAAAGTTTCCGAAAAAAATAACGTGAATATACTGATGGCTCAATTCTATACTTGGAAGAACGTCTTATATTCTGGTTACATTTTCAGAATAATTGACGGGTGATAACCCAACCTTTGTTATGCTGATATGAAATTTAATGTATGAGAATTGTTGCCACATTGTATTGCTAAATCACTTTCACTACATATTTGCAGCGTTTCAAAATTTGGGATTCTGTCACGAAAAGACCATCTAACATTACTGAATTTTCTTACTACAGTGTTAAGTTAGTGTCGTTTTTATTCTGCATAAATTAAATAAAAAAATTTGTATAACAATGGACTTTAATAAAATCAACAACTCACAAAATAAAAAAAAAAAAATATAAAAAAATTGTTTATATGACGAAAACTTGTTTTTAAAAATCATCCAAAAAGAAATATTGTTGTAGTGCTTATGTTGTTGTTGCTTTTCGTAGTATTTTTGCAAAATTTTATATGAGCGTGTGTCTCTTATTGTTGTTGGTTTTTTGTTTTTCATGAAACAGCAATTCTAGAAGCTGCGAGGCAGTCAGCCGCACGATCAACATTGAATTTTGATTTGAAGTTTCAGCAGTTTTCTTATTTATGTTTGAGGAAACTACAATGAAACTGGTTTATTTGATTTTTTTTTGTTTTTGTTTTTGTATTTATATAAATAATAATATGGTTTGTCGTCATTTGTGTACCTTTCAGATAGAGGCTGTACACATAAACTGTGTAGCTTTAACATACACAGTTTACTGTAGGGAATAACAAAAAAAAAAAAAAATAAATAAATAAATAAAAAATAAAAGGATTTTGTTTCCCAAAAAAAATATTTGCTTCTCAGATAGCAAATTTTATTCTGGCTGTTTCCCAAAAAGAAAACCTTTTCGTTTTCACTGAAAAATTAACCCCGTAGACTTGCCTAAAGTAGTAGCTGATGTGTTGACGCTTTCCATAGGATTTTAAGCCAAAGACGTATCTTGTTATATAATTAAATGTAAAATTTAGCTTCGATCTGCTTATTGCGTCGCAGTTTAAGAATATTTCACAGGCATATATTAATTTAGGAATGAAGGTAACTTTTCGCCAGGAACAGTCAGATCCTAAATGGAGTACAGAATTGTTTTGGTCACAAGCTACGTAGCATCGAGAACGTTTTCTCACAGGTTGTTAAAATATGGTCAGACAGGTTAACGCCCAAGTTCTTCACTTTTCGTACGACTTCAATTTATTGGTTGTCGATAAAAGTCTTGGAGCTTTGCTGTCTTTTTTGAAGCAACATACATTTAGATTGTTTAGGGTTTAGACTTAGACCATTGATGGTAGCTTATGCCCCAGCTCGTTATAAGTCAGTTTATTCTGCTGCTTATGTATAATTGCACATCACCCACGTACATCCTGATACGACAGGGCATTAGCTGACTGGGTAAATCGTTTACGTATGTGAAACAAAGTAGGGATCCAACGATCGAGCCTTGCAGTACGCCTTTGGTAACAGGGAGGAGAGTTGACCACTGCCGATAAGTTAACCTCTATGTACCGTTCTTTACCAGCAAGATACACTAAAATATCAGGCGTCCCTACTATAAAAGTAGGTGGATTTTCCTTTACTTCATGACAAAGAGACCTAAATTTGATTTGAATCAAACAAATTTTGCTACTCAATACCCGAAATAGTAGTAAATTGTTCTTTTACTTCAAGACAGGAGACACAAACTTCCTAAATTTTTAATTGTTAAAATGCAGAAATATACTAAGCGCCTGGAGTATGCAAGAAGGCTGGACTTTTTTTTTTACATCTCGGCTCACTCAAAAATTATTTATTGACCTTTCTTTTTTTATAATTTTTTCTTATCATTTCAAATTTTTGGTTTCATAAAATTTATAAACTTTTTTAATTACGGTCAGTCAATATATTTTTATCTCGCTTGTTATTTTAAAAAATTATTAAAACTAAATTTTTTGTTATAATCAAGTCGTAAAAAGACAGACGAAAATTTCGCACGCTTTTAACTAGATATTTTGTCAATTATTTATCACTTTTTTAAATCACAATCCTCTTCAATCAATTAGGAAAATAATTCTCATAAACTAATTAATTTAGTGTTGAGAAATATATTTAAATAACTTTCTTTTGAATTACATGAGTATAATGTTTATCGATGTCAGCGAAATAACGGCACAACGTCAGGATGGCCGAGCGGTCTAAGGCGCCAGACTCAAGTGTAGCAACTTGCTTTGTTTCTACAAAGCTCTCGAGCGTTCTGGTCCTCTCTGAGGGCGTGGGTTCGAATCCCACTTCTGACAAGATTTTTTTTTAATATTTTTTATTTTTTTTTTTTTATTATTTACATAAATCAAGTTTAAAGTCAATTTTTAATTTCATTGTTGTTTGATTAAAAATATTTATTTCGTTTAGTGTGCAGTTTTTATTTTAAAATGTTTTATTAAAGCAAAAAAACAAATGCCAAATGTTGAGTTATGAGCAACTTTATGTGCCATTAAAACGATTGCTAAAATTTTATGGCAGACAATACTTTTTAAATTAAATATTTTTTAACTGAAATAATTTAACAAAACTTAAGAAATTAGATACGTAGATTTATTACAAAGCAGAGTTCTCACGTTCTTTTTTCAATCAAGTATCCCAATGTTTTTAAAGTGAAACGCGGTAGAGTCATTGACAATTATGTTCGTCTAACAAAATTAATATTGAAGATAGATCAATGAAAACAAATGCTGATGATTGATGTAGCAATTCAAACAAAAAGGTTGCATTATATTCTGTTAGTGTGTGGTTTTAGTTAAATTTAAAAATTCATATACCCGCGAACTCAAGCCGAATTGGGATTAATTATATGTTAAGAATATTCTTAAGAAAATAAATTAATACTTTTGCACAACTGAAAGATTCTATAAACTTCTATATACGAGGGCTGCTCTATATATTTCTGGCCTAATAGTGAAAATGCGAATATTTATAACCAAAAATGGTTTTATTGTTTTTCAAAGTATTCTCCATTATGATTTATACACTTTTGCATGCGCTCAAACCAGTTGTCGAAGCACTTTTTCCACTCCGATCGAGACACCTCTAAAACATGGTTTTTGAACACTTCAACAGCTTCTTCTGGCGACGAAAATCGTTGACCACGCATTTTTTTCTTGATGTGCGGAAACAAGAAAAAGTCATTAGGTGCCAAGTTAGGGCTGTACGGCAGATGACCCGTTAATTCGACGTTTTGGCCGGTAAAAAAACGCTCTGGTTTGAGCCGATGTGTGAGAGCTCGCATTGTCATGGTGAACAATGATTCGTCTTCTCTTGTTGGTTTTTCGAATTTCTCCGATGACTTCAGGCAAACAAATTGTAGTGTACCACTCAGAAGTGACCGTCCTCAAGCGGAACGGTCGCCACATGACCAGTTTTTCCGATGAAACAGGCGACCCTTTGCTTCGAAGTGCTTCGTCCACGAACAACTTTCGTTGGATTTTGCTCGTCTTTGAAGACCCACACGGTCGATTGTTGTTTCGTTTCGGGCTCATACGCATGATTCGTCACCTGTGATGATCTTATAAACGTATTTTGAAGCACCGCAATCGTATTTTTGCAACATTTCTTTGCACCAATCGACACGAGCCTTTTTTTGAGCGACTTTTAAATTGTGCGGGATCGAACGAGAACAAACTCTGTTTACGGCCAGGTGTTCATGCAGTATCGAATGTATGCTGGTGGAAGAAATGTCCAAGGATTTCTCTATCTCTCGGCATGTCGCATGTCGATCTTGCATTATGAGTTCACGCACGGCATCAATGTTTTCTGGCACAACAGCCGTTTTTGGACGACCTTCACGGAATTCGTTTTTGAGCGAGCTTCGGCCACGATTAAATTCATTATACCAATTTTTCGCAGTGCTATAGGATGGTACTTCATCGCCATACAAAGATTTAAGTTCATCAATGCTCTCTTGTCGTGATAATCCACGTCGAAAGTTGTGAAAAATGATGGCACGAAAATGTTCACGAGTTAATTCCATTTATTTTCTATATTAATTTTTTAAATGTCAGATTGCACTTGGCAGCACTCAGTGTTGCAAGGCCAGAAATATATATAGCAGCCCTCGTATTAAAACAATTTTCCTACTGTTTTTACACTCACACGAAAATTTTTTTTTATAAATAATGCAATTGATTAAATACAGTTGCTGTTTTAGCATTCTTGTGATTAGCTCATATCGAAAGGTACAAAATAAAAATGTAAAAAATAACTAAAACAAGCTGCCACATCTTTTCATAGCAAAACAATATAGACGTTTTAAAACGCCTATAATTAAAAATCATTGTTGAGATCTGTAAGGCAGTGTTAGGAAAAACGTCATACACAGAAGTTGCTTATGTAAGAGCTGGAGCATTGGAAAAAGTAATAACTGTCATGTTTTGTTTTGCACTGAAAACAACGAATAATTGAGACGTTAATTTTGATTTTGTTGCAACGTAATGGAGTTGTTTCGTTGTCTAAGGTACCAGTGTCAAGGGTTATAATTTCCGAAAAGACTTGTGTAGTTCATAAACGAACTAGTTCATTTAAACAATTCCATCGATTGAACTAAGTGAACTAGTTCAAACTTTTAAGTACACCTAGTTCATTTTTGAACAATACCTTGTATTTGATTTACCAGACAAATTAAACTAAAATCCATGTCTTTGCTTCCTTGTTGACTATTTGCGACATGAAATTAGTGCTGCCACGCATTTTATTTAACATTCGTTATGGCATTGCTACGGTTTTGTTGCCATCATATTTTGAAAAGAACATATGAACTCAAAGAGCTTTTGAACTTAAAGAGCTTTTGAACTAAAGAAAGCGTTTGAACTAAATTTTGAACTAGTTCGTTTTCAAACTTTGAACTACAAAGAGCGATCACTAAATTGAACTATATGGCACAAGTCTACTTGCGAGACAACTTTTTGTGAGGCGTGGATACAAAGTTCACTTTAACTTTAATGGGTTGTTGTTTTTTTAATTAATTTTAATTTTTAATGTTTTTTAACTATTTTAAATATTTTTTGTTTACGAAAAATGTGGCTCTGTGTAGGTTTTTATTTTATCTACTTCATAGTAAAACTACGGCATGTCAAGTTGGTTGAGTGGTGTCAGACATCACACTTTTCTAAAAAGGCATGAATTTGGGTTCAAAGAGTGAACTATTCTACTTTTGTTAAGATTTATATTTCACCCTTTACAAAACAATAGAGCGTGTTTTTCTCTGAAATAATTTGTCAAATCTAAACAGTCCTAGTGACTAAAAGATGATTTGTAGATTGTTTAATAAAAGAAACTTATTGTAAATTAATAATAATTATTAAACAAACGGTTTTAATTTGCTGCAAATTGGCAACACTGCAAATGAATAAGCTGCCAGCCCTAACCAGGAAATATAATCATACACATGACTTTCTTGTGGTAAAATTCAAGAACTGGAAAGAAAACTTAAGGAAGTTTGAAAAGAAAACTAAAACAACAACAACAACAATAACAACAACATAAAAGTACCGCTCACAAATAAATAACATTTAAGACGGTGTTTCTTCTTCTTCTTTATTCAGTTTGACAGAACAATTGCATGTATGCATTCATATGTACTGTTTAATTGTTTGTCTATATTTATGTAGTGTCAACTAATAATTTTTGTAGTGTCAGTTTAAAATAGTCTTAATAAAGCAGTAGAACAAATTTTATTTTTTATAAATTTTGAAGACGAATTTGAATGGCAATTATGAATGTATGATATCTTGAATTTGTTTGTTTTCGTATTGTAGTAAAATTATACTTCAAGTAACTTTTATTATCAAAATAACTTTAAGCACGTAAAAAAAGTCAGCTGAAGTGTATGTAAATGAACGTTGTTACTTCCATAGTTAAAGTGACAGCAAAACGTAAAAAATGAAGAGTTACTTTTGCTATTTACTCGTATTGTACACTTACTCAAATTACCATGGTGTTATCATAAACCAAAAGGGTCATTAAAAATTAATTATCTGGGTGGCCGCTTTTTTTCTTTGTTTATTTTTATCATTTTGAAATACTTTTTTTCTAAAGACATTTTGAATTAAAAATACATTAGTTTTTAACAACAAATTAAATTCATTAATTATATTTAAGTTAATGTTGTAAGTTCTTACAATTATCTTCTTCTTTAGCTAAGCTTACTTTTGTGACACAGTTTTTTTTTTTAGTTGTCAACAATTTTTGGATGATAAAAATAAAACAATAAGCCAGGGTCTCTTTAAACTTTCAACACAGAGAAATTGATATCCACGCTGTTACCCTCAAGTATTAGCTGTTGTTAGTACATGTCTTTAATATTTTGAACAAGTTGGAGTTTTTTAGAAGAAGAAAAGGAAGAGATAACTGGTTTTTAGGGGGAGAACTTACCTCGCCATTCTGCATTTAACTCGAAAGCACAAGTGAATTTTAGAGTAGACTGAAGTTAAAACACGCGTTTTAAAATCACACAAACCGCTGTAATAACAAGAATAGAAGACAAGTAAGAGTGCTATATTCGGCTATGTAAATCTAGTTAAGGGAAATAGCTCCTATCAAAAAAAAAAAAAAAAAAAAAAAAATAAAAAAAAAAATAAAAAAAATAAAAATAAAAAAAATAAAAATATTGGGGGTGACAATAAATTAAAAAATAAAAAAAAATTATCACTATATTTATATTTATATTTATTTTATATAAATGTCATTGGCTCTTAATGAGTTAAGCATTTTTTTTAAATTGTAGTATTTTCTGAAAGATCTCTTCAAAAGCTTTTAAATGACACCCATATTGATGTTTTAGAAAATATGGTGCACAATCGTATTTTTAGATGAAAAGTTCAGAGGCCCATATCTCGGAAAATATGGGCGAGTGCCAATTTTTTCACCTGATGTTTTTTTTTTATTAGTTTTTAATTCTCCATTTTAATTTTTTTTGATTGGAGTTACTTCGTTGTTCTTAATAATATGAAAAAATTTAGAGGAAGGCGTGGTGTTTAGCCCGCTGCCTCTGAGGAGATGACGGATCTTACTGATTTGCAACACTAAGCTTTTCGAAACTATTTTTGATCGACTGGCGTATTTAAATTTTCTCTAACTCATCTACTGCTTTGACAAAGTAGATTTCAATACTAAGACGGACAGACAGACGGTCAGATGGTTATCGCTTAATCGACTTCGCTATGCTTAAGATCTCAGAATGGGGTCGGAATTGGATATTGAGAAATAACAAACAAAATGACAAACCCAAAATGTCTTTTCTCCATTTGTGGTGACGGGTATAAAAAACTTCTGTCTCCATTTGTTCATAAAGAAAAGTACTTTAATACAAGTCTGAATATTTTTGTAAAACAGTGCAAGTAATTCCCCTAAAGTCTGGTTTCTTACAACGATGTGACGTTCTAACCTTTCTGAAACAATTTTTAAATAATACCACAATTATCTATTGAAGCACAAAATTATTCAAATGGTTTTTTTCTATCATAATTTGCTTAATTTGATCCTTGTTATCATGTGTAAACTATTATTTTTTAATTCATTAAGAGACATTGAATTATTCAAATAAATTTTTTTTGTACGTCATATTAATGCAACAATGTTTAACAATTTATATGCTAAAATGAATTTTAATTTTATACACATTTATACTCGTTTATTTCTTTTACAACGATGTGCGTGGAATAAATTATTTATATTTTACTTTTTTTTGTTTTTTTTTTTTGAAATTCATATAGAAAGCAAAATATATTGAATTAAGCAAAGAGCAAATATTTTAAACTATAGAGACAGACAGGTACAGGAAGGTTGATTATTGTTCATTTTTTTTTTTTGCAAATTTATGCATGAATAAATCACATTGCATATCGACAAGTGATATAGGAGTGATATTTTTCTATTTGTACTTTTGTGAATTCCAGTGGGAATGCAATTGTGCTGAATCAGTGAGTCCTACAATAAAATAAGAAATTATGCTGTAAATTAAATAGAATATAAAAAAGCTGGCTGTTTATAAAATATTTGTTTAAAAGTTTACTTTTTTACAACAAACTGCATTTAAAAAAAAACAATTTTTTCTACAACTTAAAAAAATAAAAACTAAAAAATCATTTTGAAGAAAAGTAATTTTTAAATAAAAAATTAATCTTTAAATTCAACAACAGGTTGAATATTTTTACAAAAACCCGCTTTTACAAAAAATGTATTTTGTACCAAAATCAATTTTTATGAATTTTTTTTTTTCAAAACGTAAATTTTAAATAAAAAATTTAACCCCGTAGACAATACGTTAAATATTTTCTACAAAAAAAAAAAAAAAAAAAAAATCAAAAAATATTGCCCTTTTTTCTCCAAAAGTTGCCTTATTTTTAGAAAAAGTTGCAATTCATTTTATTAAATGTGACTTGTAAATTTTTAAATAAAAAAAGGTTGCATTCATTCTCTAAGAAAAGTTTAACTTACTCAAGAAACAAGACGTGTTGTAGAAAAAACAACAAAGAAATGCTTTGAGTTGTGTGTGAATTTTGTCCAACCAAATTAATATTGATTAGTTGGTTCAGTAGATGATATTTAAAATATACACAACCTAAGGTAGATAGATGCGAAGAATGCTGATGATGGACTTGGCGGTCCTGCAAATGCGGCACTACATTCTGCCAGCGTCTAATTTTTTTTGTTTTCTTTAGAAAACGTCCGCATACATTTGAAAAATAATTTTTCTTCATACAAGTTAAATTAAAAAAAAAAAATGAACCAAAGCCGAAAAAGAAAATTTTAATTGATTTATGAAAGTCACCGGTTCACCACACCCCTGGCTGGGAAAAAGTTAAAACAAAAATTTTATTTTTAATTATAAATGCTGCGATTGCATAAAAGATGCATTTATTTTTAACGACACTTTGATTTCGATTGCATAAGAATATATTTTCCACAGTTTTTCCATAAAAAACTTGAACTTTAATATTTAAGCTATTTTCCCCACCAGCTAATTTTTATGACTGAAGGCACACATTTTCCTAAAATCATGTTACATATGTTTTCAAAATTTTTAATTTTTATATATTTCAAACTGTTCTAATGTGCTGTTTTTGTATTTCAGGCAATCAATTCGTTTGAAAAATTTATATGGAAATTACTCAAAAAATTGAGTGTTTTTCATACAAAATTTTCAGACGAATTGATTGCCTGAAATACAAAAACAGCACATAAGAAAGCAGGCTGCCTTTGTTTCTAAATTATGTTTTAATCTTTAGGAATGGAATTTCTAGGAAATCCAGTACTTTTTTTTATAAAACAGTTAACTATTCTATAAAAAAATCTATTTTGTTCAAGTCTCATTTCTTCTTTGCCTTAAGAGGCAAAATTATAACTAATCCGAAGAACGCGTTGTATGATTCTTGTTAACAAAGAGATAAACTAAATACACAATTCTTTTTTTTTAACTGCTAAGAAAATCTATAAAGTAATTAACCATAAATAAATTACAAAACTATTTTTTTGTTTTCAAACTAATAACTTTTACAATAGTTTTACTTCTGTGGTTTTTCCACAACTCTTTACTGTCTGGCAGGCACAGTCATGTGGTTGGTGCTGACGGCGCAAGAAGAAGAATAAAAGCATAGCTTTGAGTATTTTTTTTTTTTTTTTAGTAATAAAACAGAAACGTAACTAGTTGAATGGTAAAAAAAAAAGTTAGTGGTCATTAACATGATGACGAAAACATTTGTAGTCATTGTCCGCCTGTTGTGTGTTTGTTTACTCGTATATTTTATGCTTCAAAGTTATTGAAATCTTTATCATCGTCATCATTATCGTCATCAATAGATGGTATGATGCGGTTAATATGATTTGATGGGTGCAGCACAGTTCTATCGAGAATAAAGCAAAAAAAGAAACAAGGTTACTTGGTTAAAGCCAACCGACTGTTTCTGTTTTTTTGTTCATTATGTAGAATTGTTTTTTTTTTTGCCTTAAAACAACTTTTAATGATTTCTTTTTCTGTTTCCTCCACTGAGCATTAACATGCGTAAACAAACGAATAAACATTAAAAAAATTTATTTAGAATAAAATATTTTTAAAAGGAATATCAAGAAATCAGTGAACCAGTTCAATGTTGTAGTATTTTATAATAATTTTCTTTATGGGTCAAAAAGTTGGGAAAAGTATTTGCCAGAAAAATTAACAATTTGTTAAATATCTAAGAATAATAAATTATAGAAAAAAAGACATTTTTTTAAATTATTTTAAATTCCAAGATTAAGCAGAAACTTACCAAGTCTAGAGAACGAAAAATAAGCATTCGAGAATTATTGAAATTAAAAAAAAAATCTTAATCATTCATTGTATACAAGGCTTAACAACAAAGTTGCCAGATCAACATGTTTAGCTACATATTCTAACTCTTTTAAACGCAATATACGGGGGCTGCTCTATATATTTCTGGCCTAATAGTGAAAATGCGAATATTTATAATCTAAAATGGTTTTATTGTTTTTCAAAGTATTCTCCAGCATGATTTATACACTTTTGCATGCGCTCAACCCAGTTGTCGAAGCACTTTTTTCACTCCGATTGAGACAGCTCTAAAACATGGTTTTTTAACACTTCAACAGCTTCTTCTGGCGACGAAAATCGTTGACAACGCCTTTTTTTCTTGATGTGCGGAAACAAGAAGAAATCATTAGGTGCCAAGTCAGGGATGTACGGCGGCTGACCCATTAATTCGACGTTTTGGCCGGTCAAAAACGCTCTGGTTTGAGCCGATGTGTGAGAGCTCGCATTGTCATGCTGAACAATGATTCGTCTTCTCTTGTTGGTTTTTCAAACTTCTCCGATGACTTCAGGCAAACGAATTGTAGTGTACCACTCAGAAGTGACCGCCCTACGTTGCTCAAGCGAAACAGTCGCCACATGACCAGTTTTGCCGAAGAAACAGGCGACCATTTGCTTCGAAGTGCTTCTTCGTTGGATTTGCTCGTCGATTGTTGTTTCGTTTCGGGCTCATACGCATAGATCCATGATTCGTCACCTGTGACGATCTTATAAACGTCTTTTGAAGCACCGTAATCGTATTTTTGGAACATTTCTTTGCACCAATCGGCACGAGCCTTTTTTTGAGCGACTTTCAAATTGTGCGGGATCCAACGAGAACAAACCTTTTTTACGGCCAGGTGTTCATGCAGTATCGAATGTATGCTGGTGGAAGAAATGTCCAAGGATGTCTCTATCTCTCGGTATGTCGCATGCCGATCTTGCATTATGAGTTCACGCACGGCATCAATGTTTTCTGGCACAACAGCCGTTTTTGGGCGACCTTCACGGAATTCGATTTGAGCGAGCTTCGGCCACGATTAAATTCATTATACCAATTTTTCACAGTGCTATAGGATGATGCTTCATCGCCATACAAAGATTTAAGTTCATCAATGCACTCTTGTCGTGATAATCCACGTCGAAAGTTGTGAAAAATGATAGAACAAAAATGTTCACGAGTTAATTCCGTTTTTTTCTATATTAATTTTTTCAAGTCACTGTAAACAACACAAAAAATGGTCATACGTCAAAACGTTTTGAGTACGATTATGCTTAAAAATGACAAACTTTCTAATGGAAATGTCAGATTGCACTTGGCAGCACTCAGTGTTGCCAGGCCAGAAATATATATAGCAGCCCTCGTAATTAAAGCTAAACTCTTACTTTTTTTAACACTCTTAATTTTTTCATCACGTCTCTACTTGTACTGGCACCTAGCTGAACGCCAGCAATATTAGATTATAAACAATGCAAAAAGCTCTTGCAAAAAGCCAAAGAAGTTTTAATCAGAGCGAAATAGTTGTATTCCATTTTAAATGTGAAATAAAAAAAGGCTCCCTACAGCGTAACCAGAAGGCTGTTGGTAATGATTGAATTAGAATTTTTTTAAACAGCGTTAACATTTATCGATAAAAGTCGGAAATTGGCTCTTTAGGCCTTTTGTAGACTCATCTAATTTTGTGACATTTTGAGTTCGCTGCGACTTTTTCTCTTTGTTATTAATTTTTTTTTTTTTTTTGAGTTTAACACAAAATTAAAATTCATTAAAAATTTTCTACTTCTTATTGGTATCATTGTCATAATATTAAAATCAATCACAGTTCTTTTTTTCAATTGCCATCAAACCAAACGTTTCGTTTTGTTTACTTGCGTACCCTGCGTACAACCGAATTAATCAAGAGAAATTTCCCAGAGTTTTTTAGGCAACATCTTTCTCTGTTGCTTATGTGTACACAAAGTGAAAAATAAAAATATCAAAACATAGAAATAGATTTTTTTTTATCTTTCAAAGAAACTCACTTAGAAAATTTATAAAAAAAATTTATATTTCGTTTTAGGTTATTTACTTTTTTTTCAACAGATTATTTGTCAGCTGCTGTTTCCAAAAAACCAATTATTAGCAATTAAAAATGCAAACACCTTGTTTTACAACAAACATCTATCCAATTAGCGAAAGTTGTCATAAAAAGTGGACAAAAAAAAAAGAAAAAAAGAAAAACTAGATTTTTAAGTTTTGATTAAATTTACAAGTTGAACGATGGACATTTTCTTCAAGACCAATAAATTTTCTAAACACAGCAGTGTGTAGGTCTCCCAATTAACTACCGTGAAACTGAAAAAAATTAAACATGTTGCTAACAGCCATAATTTACAACCATCTAAGCTTAATCTTTTGGTAAAAGCACAAGATAGGTAACTGTCAATCTTAATTTGATACTTTTTATCTGAAAAATTTATTATTTGGTTGATTGCATGTTGAAAAAAAAATTTTTTGTGTATAATTTTCTCCTATTTTTTTTTTTTTTTTGTTATGAAAATTAGGTCATCAAAACTTGACCATAAATTTTATAATAAAATATTTAATCACATTGTTGTTGGGCAGGTTAATGGACAAGATTTTTTTCGCACGTAAAGTTTAAATATCGCAAGTACCCTGTAGGCAAATAATCAGTGGAAATGGTTACCATGTGCTTGGAAGGGAATATTTAATGTCTATTTGGATTATCACGAGAAATTCTTTACCAAAATTAAAACACACAATAATCATAATCTTTTACATCATAACGACTTCATTGTGGTCTTAATTATTGCTGGAACCCTAAATGCGCCTTCCTCTTATTTTAAACCCTACAAATCGAGTAATTAAGGTAAAAAATATATCCGTATTTTCAAATAATTGGGGCAAGTTACAAATTAAAGGGTGTGCCCGAAGGTGCATAATTTTTATGTAAATGGTGTTATCCTTAAAATTGTTGCACAGAGTTTACCTCACAATAAACGCTATAACGATAAATTTAAAATTTAAAGGGTGGGCCAATAGTGCCTTGATAAATCACTTTATTTTTAATTATATTTTCTTAGTTTTTTAATCCTTATATTAAGGATATATTTATTTAAACATCAAACAAAAATAAAATAATATTGAATATTAAAGGGTGGCCCCCCATATATAGTACCGAACCATTTGTGTGTTAAATTATTTGGTATGTATTTAGTTTTTTTAATTTTACTGCAATTTCTAATAACGAGTATACAAAATAAAGTTTAAACTTAAAGGGTGTCCCCATAAAAAACTTTATTTTGACTTATATTGATTGTTATAGATTTTGATAGTTTTGCAATTTTAAATTAAAAAAAACGAACTTTTAATAAATAAAGGGTGACCCGTACATGGTACGGAAGACTAATGTTTGAGTCCAATTTGCACTTGGTAGATTTTTTTTCATAATTTTATTTTAGATTGTAATCACAATTATGAAAAAAATAAATTTAAAGGGTGTTCCAATAGATGGCTTAATTCTTACTTATATTTGTTTAGCATTTAAATCCTACCAGGCAGGGAATTTGAATATTTTAAACAAAGAAAACTAAGATAATATTAAATATTTAAAGGGTGGCCCTCCTTAACGATACAGAAGCCTTCGTTTGTGAATCCAATTCTCACTTGGTGGATTTATTTTATAATTTTATAGTAACTTGCAGCAACAAGTACGAAAAATAAAATTATAATTTAAAGGGTAGCCCCATAGAAGACTTTATTTTAACCTATATTAATTGTTACAGCTTTTGAGTTGTAATAATTGTAAAATTTAAATAAAAATGTAATTTTAAGTATATAAATGGGGGTCACCATGTTACTTGTTATGGAAACCTTTATGTTTAAATTTGTTCTTATAACTTTATTTTATCATGTAATCACAAACATGATAAAAAGGTTTAAAGGGTGTCCCAATAGAAAACCTTATTTGATTTAAATTTTCTTAGCATTTGAATCCCAAAATGCAGGCGATTTTAATTTTAACAAAAAAAAAAATAATTTAATATTAAGTATGCAAAGGGTGACCCCTATAAATGGTACGGAACCCTTCGTTTGTGAGTAAAACTTTTACTTGGTGGATTCATTTTATACTTTTATTTTAAATTGTATTAACGAATATAAAAAAGTAAATTTAAATTTAAAGGGTGTCCCCAGACAACAACTTATTTGGACTTTTCATGTCCTAGCTTTTATAGCAAAAGAGACAGAAAATTTAAATTTCAATAAAATTAAAAGTTAAATATTATAAAATATTTAAAGGGTGACCCCCAAATGCTATTTATTTTTACAATTTCATTCTAACGCAACTAACTCGATCAACTGTGAATCCTCTCACTTTTTAAAAAACTAGTTTCGCTTATAAAACAAGTTGCGTTTGAAAAATTTCACCAAATTACCTGGTGGGCAGCAACAATTTAAATTTTTATTGCAAAAAAAATACAAGAATTTCCCTTTGAGGTTTTAATGTCCATTTATGCATTTTTTATAGTCTCATGTTTTTTTGTCTTATGGTTTCTTCTCAGTTTTGTTAAAGTTTTACTGTTTTTGACAGTTTAACAGTTAATTTAGCTGTCATATATGTTTTGTAGTTGTTGTTACTGTTGTTGTTGTTGTTGCTTTTTCCTGTAGGTCATATGATAATTTTATGCTTTTTTTAACTGCCTTTTGCTTTTCATTGCGGTTTTGGAAATATGATGGTTGGATACACGTATGAATGTCGTTGCAACAGCTGGTGGGGCATATGTACGAAAAAATAATGGTTGTGTGGTGGTGGTGGTGGCATGTAATTTTGCACTTGCGGTTATTGTTTTATTATCTGATTTTTATGTTAGTGTGTGTGTGTGTGCGTGGGTATGTTTGACTATAATATACGATCGTAAATTTTTATATATTTAAGCTTTGTTCAAGATAATTTGTCGTTAAATATTTTACGCTTTAATCAGTTTGTCGCTATAAATGAAAGAAAATTTACAGGCAAGTGACCCATTGCTGAGGGGTCACGTTTCACTTATTACCACCTCAATACACATTTAAGCAAAAAATAGAAAACATTAAAAGAATAATAATTAACATATTGAACCTCATATTTCATTTTACCTTGAACTGTGAGCAACTAGCTGCGATGTTTTTACACATACTGGATCTTAATATATTTCCACAGAGTTTCTCATTTTCGTTTTATTATTACGCAAAAGCACCAGTATTAATTTACCCTAAACTGCTTTCTGCAGATACCATAACTTAACATATGAAAGTTAATTAGAAGAAAAACCTTAAAATGGTCTCTTGCAATCCCTCGTTGCTTTATTAAGGAACCTGAACTTTTTATATCTTAATTAGTTCTGAAAAAAAGCCACATGTTATTAAATAGTACATTAAAATACATGATATAAACCAGGACATGCAGTAGAAAGTACCTGTACACCCCCCCACAATCCACAATATGACAAATATCTTTGTGTCATTCACTTGTCAACATACAACAACAATTTGTTAAACAAAAATTATGAACAAATATGAAAGAAGGATTCTCTGAAAGTAAACAACGAAAGCATAATAAAGAAGATAATGGTTAGTATTTTGTTATTTTTATTATTCATTATGAAAAATCTTAATAACTGTGCAAAATTACAATGTTGTTGGAGAAGTTTCTTTGCAAACGAAACTTTATTACGTTTTATTAGATGAAAATATTTTTATGTTTATTTTATTAAGTTGGAATTTGCAGGAATGTTTCATAATTATAAATATTTTAATTAAAAGTTTAATCGTTTTGGAATAAAAAGCAAGAAAAGAAATATATATATATATAAGACGCGGAAAATTGACTTATTGCAATTTTCACAAATTCAATTTGTATATAAGAAAATTGCACTAAGTCAATTTTCCGCGTCTTATAAAAAAATTCTCAAATACAATTTGAATAAACTGTGATTACAGTTTAATAGCTCTATATGTGGCCTTGATTTCCCAAAAGTTTTGATTCGCCCAGATCGAAGGGTTTGGCCACAGTAACAAAATCCCTCACAGAACTCATTGTATATGAGAAAATTGCACTAAGTCAATTTTCCGCATCTTATAAAAAAATTCTCAAATACAATTTGAATAAACTGTGATTACAGTTTAATAGCCCTATATGTGCCGTTGATTTCCCAAAAGATTTGATTCGCCGAGATCGAAGGGTTTTGTCGCTATAATCGTTTTTGTTAAAAAAAAAACACTGAATTTACCATACAATTTGTACTGTATGTAGGGAGGAAAAATTTTATCGCATGCTACATTTTAAAAAAAAACGTATTTAACTTGACGTATTTATCTTTACACACATCAGTAAAATGTGGTTTTCATTAAAAGGGGTTATGTTTTTTTATTCAAACATGACTTTTAAATAAAAAAATTTTTCTGGATTTTCAAATGTGACATTTGGACAAAAAGTTGTTTTTGGAAAAGTGACGGTATAAGTATAAAATAAAGATTTGAATTAGAACGTTACTTTATGGTTAAACTTACCTATTAATGAAACAAAATAGCTCTTTGGGTAAAAAACGTAACTTTTGGGTAAAAAAAGTTCAGTTTCAATAAAAAGTGACTTTTTTTTGTTAAAAAGCGACTTTCTAGTGAAAAGATACTTTTTGGAGAAAAAGTGGCTTCCTGATAAAAATGTGACATTTTTTCAATGAAAAGCCTACCTTTGGGATAAAAATGTGTAAATAAAGACTTTTTCAGACAAAGTGTAATTTTTTTTTTTTTGAGGAAAGACCTTTTGCCTGAATAAAAAAGTGATTTTTAGGATAAAAATTATATTTCTTGAAAATTTTTTCTGCTGATAAAATTTAACTTATGTGAAAATGAGACCATTATTTCTGGGATAAAAAATTGATAAATTTGTCATAAAATTTAATTTAATAAGAATTTACATCTTATAAAATAGAGCACGAGTAACTACTGAAAGAAAATTTACTTTTCACCAGTCCAAAAAATCTTAGAAGTTTTTTTGGTTACATACAAACATTTTTAAGCACTAAGTGGAAAAATTTTAATAATAAAAATAAATTTTAATATTAAAAATAAATAATTAAGACTATTTTTGTTAAACCAACTATTCTCATTCGCATTAAAGGTAAAATCATGAAACGCTGATATGTCAGGATGGCCGAGCGGTCTAAGGCGCCAGACTCAAGTGTAATTACTTGCTTTGTTTCAACAAAGTTGTATGAGCGTTCTGGTCCTCTCTGAGGGCGTGGGTTCGAATCCCACTTCTGAGAAAGTTTTTTTTTGTTACTTTTGTATATTTTTTTTTCTTTTAGGAACATTTAAATATTAAATAATTGAGCAATAACTCCTAACAGCTCACATGTGTTTAAAATACTCACCATGTTTGAGGTATCTTCGTATTTTAATTAGTCAATTCTTTTTTGCTTTGTAAGCATATGTTGTTTTTTAATGTGGAAAAATTTGCTTCTTTGAACTTTCTAACAAATCATCTTAAGTTCTATAAACTTTTAAGGAAACAAAATTAAAATCATGTTAAAACACATTGTAACATAAAACAAAATTCCATTTCCTTAACATGAATGTATTATAAAAATAACGTTTAGACTAAAGTTTTCAACTCTCTTTAGCAAAGTAAAAAGAAACAAATTCTCTTGCAGTAAGTGATTTTAATATTTTTCCGGTAAGGAAAATAATAAAAGGAATTACTTTTTTAGAAACGAAAGAAGAAGAGAAATAAAATATTAAGACTTTCCTTGGCTTCTACAAACATGTTTTTGAAAATGTCTAAATTTCTTTTACCAGCAAGCAATTCAGCTGGCTGCATTGTGCTAATGGACTTATAAAAGTAAAATTGGCGGGGAATGAGTAGCGAGTATGCTGTGTTTCTTGATAAACCCAACCCCTTCTTTAAATTTAATAGTATTGCTAAAAATTTATTTTAGTTTTATTAAAACAATTTGTTAACTTTACAGCTCGTTTATTACTTTTCATTACATTCTAGGGTTTGATTTGTCTGCTCTTCGGTTTTTTCCTCTTTTATATTTAATGAAATTTATCAAGTACTTCAATGCTGCTGTTAAACAATAGACTGCTTCAGTTTTACCTTTAATTGTCTTGTAAATTGTTATCCAAAGATCAAGTTAATTTGTAAAATAATCTGATAAGTTTGTAATGAAACTTAAAACGTATCGTGCAAATATTCCACAACTTTTGCTGAAAAAATTGTGAGAAATTTTAATTAAAAATTTTCAAGTATTTAACAAGTGGTGTAGAAGCAACCAACAAATAAATTACTGCAAAAAAACATGTTGTAAAACATAATAGCAAATTAAAATCAATAGAAAAATATAAATTTAAGAGTATTTGGTTTGCAATAGTTGTTAAAAACTAAAGAACAGAGGAAATTTTTGCTTGCTTTGCTTTTATAGAAGGGGTTTTTTGGTTAGATGCTTTATTTACCAAATCGATTATTTTTGTTTGAACTCAATCAAAAAATTGTTTTGATAATTTATTTAAATGAAACGTATGATAGAAATGCCATTGAACTTGAATTTTAATAAACTTAACTTATTTGCTTCATGCAAGTTTGTAAGCAACATTTTCTTAAAATGCAATTTATGACTGGAAAACAGTACCTCTCTCTTTCTCTCTCTCTAGCTCCGAATATTGAAGGCCAATTGCATTTTTATTTAAAACTGCGCTTTTTTCCCAATAGCTGCACTTTTCGCAAGAAACTGCACCTTTTACGGAAAAATAAAAAACATTTTCTATAAAACTGGATCTTCTACGCAACACTACTTGCTACAAAAAAATCTACTTTTTCCATTAAACTGCACCTTTTGTATAAAACTGCACGTTTTGCACAAAATTGCACTTTTTATATCTATATAAAACTGTAGTCTTTTTCCAAAAGCAGGACCTTCTGCATAAAACTGCACTTTTTGCAAAATAACTTCGGTACGAATTTCCATCTCTTACACTGGAAGACTTTTGAGTGAAAGTTACTGTCTTAAGTGCTTCAGTATTAAAGCTCTAGATGTAGCATGGTTATCTATTAATTTGCCTGGGGTATCCGACTCTACTATTTTTACATCCAGGCTTTTCATTGATGATTCTTGCAAAAAAAAAAAACCGACTTCAAAACAGACAAACTTAAAATCATATTTCTTTAGGGCAGTAGTTATACATTAATTATATTATATTCGAAAAAGATTGCGAAAGAATTTTTTATATGTCGAAGAATAAAATATGAATGCAGATTAAACAAAAAGGTTAGCACTATGTGGTCACCCTTTATTTTTTATACTTCTTATTGCTGACATAGTAAAACAAAATTTGTTTAAATTCTAAGTGTTAGTCTATAACTGTTCAAAAGATTGGCCATATACATCAAATTACTATCACTGGGGCACTCTTTAATTTTTAATTTTAAAATATTTACACTTGTTATTATACTTGATTTAGTAATGGACATTCTGTTTAATTTTCAATAGTTTGTCTGTATATGGGGCCATATAGGTCAATTACATCAGTTATAGGGACACCCTTTAATTTCTAATTTCAAGTTTGCTACTTGTTTTAGCGGTCTTATCAATAAAGGTTCTGTAAAAATTTCATTCAACTGTCTAAAACTGTTTAACAGTTTGGTCATATATATCAAATAACAGCAACTATTGTAACACCCTATAATTTATAATTTTAAATACTTATACTTCTTTATATACCAGACAAAGTAGTGGACATTCTGTTTGATTTTTACGTGTTTGTATTAAACAGTTCAAACGATAGGGCCATAAAGGTCAATTTACTTCAAATATGGGAACACCCTTTACTTTCTAAATTTAAATTTATACTTGTTGTTATAGTGAACTTAGCAATAAAGGTTCTTTGTAAATTTGAACTATCTGGCTATAACAGTTTAAAAGTTTGTCCACATACATCAACTTACATCAACTATTGCGACACCCTTTAATTTATAATTTTGAATGTTATTATAACGGTCATAACAATCGTTCAATTTTCGAGTGTTTGTCTATAACGGTTGAAAAGATAGGCGCATATAAGTCACTTACGTCACCTATGGGGACACCCTTTAATTTTTTAATTTATTTTTGTATTACTTTTTGTTATCGGGAGCTATAGTAACACGCCTTTTTTTAATTTTAAGGAAGTGCGCGTTACGGTTCATAATACACTTAAAAAACATGTATTTTGTATGGGGACACCCTTTAATTTTTAAGCTTATAAACTGTTTTTAAAACGGGACCAATCTTAAGGCAAAATCTATCAAATTACAAAAAGTTTTTAAATCGCCCTGCATGCAGAAGCAGGCACAACCAGAAAAGACATCATTTAGTTGAATTGATAACCTCGCTCTTTTTTTTAAATGGCCTTCATCAATTTTAGGCAGTCTCGCTATCGGTTTTCTAAATACTGGATAAATTCTAATTAGTTTGTATTGGGGTACACTTAAGCAGTTTCTATAACTCCAGTATTTTGTGACCTGTATATTATTCTCAGGGTGCGTAGCATCAAACTTAAATTGTCTCACTACAAAAGCTGTGTAGATGTCAGTTAAAAATTAGAGATACTCTATGGGGGGTACCCTTCGCCCGCATTTGAGTTTTGGAGTAGATTTGAATCAGCTGCAAAATTTAAAAGGATAAAAAAGCTTGCTACTTATTGCTAGAACTTAAAAAAAGTACCTTTTTTTTTCTTAAAATGCAAATTCAACTTGAAAAAATCGTTTTTTCCCTCATGCCAGACTTTTTTTTTATTATTTTACAAATTAAAACAGCAGCAGGAAGTTTGTTTAAGAAATAAAAATTAATTTAAAATTTAAGAAAATCCCATAAATTTTAACGTAAACAAACACCTACGTTTCACCAACAATAAATTTATAAACAAAAATTTTTTTTTTGTAATTTTAGAACACTAGAGAAAAGGTGGTAATAAATTGTTTTGCTCCCTCTTTAATAGGTGTGTATTTCCTGTACTATTTATGGCCTCTTGCTGCTGCTATTGTGAATAAATTTATTACTTCAAACCCTTTACTAATGACAATTATTGTTACGACATGTTTAGAATTTTTTTATAATTTTTTTTTTTAGCATGAAACATCAAGTGTTTTTTTTTTTGCTTACACATTTCTTAACTTTCTGATATATCTTTTCAAGCTTTTAAAGGGGATTTTTATTTCAGATATTGTAATCTTTAAAACATATTGAAGCAAACTGTTAATTTAATTAACAGATCGACATTATGTTTGTTTATTTCTGTACGTGAGCTTCTGTGTTTATGTCTATTGAACTTGGTGGGAGGGGATTTGAAGAAAAGTGATTGTTTATTAGAGCTTAAATAATGCTGTTGATGACAACTTTTTTTGCGAATAATTTTTATTATTTAGAGCAACATGATGTGCTTCTTGGTTACTAAATAATAACTACAGCATGTTGTGATACAACCAAACTAATCTGGTCATGGTTTAGTGAATATTTTACTTGTAAAACTATTTAATAAATTTGGAGGGAAAAAATATATAAATAAATAAAATATTTTGTAATATGGGGAAGTATTATCAATTAATATAAATATTTCAATGGAATGTTTTAATTTTTTTTTTTTTTTTTTTTTAAAGATGGGAAGTTTTTTTGTTAAGGGAAGCTTTAAATTGAAATTTTTTATAAAAATGTTTGACTTTTATAAAAATAAATGCATCTGTTTAAAATGTGTAATTTTTTTATTGCTAAAAATAAATAAGTGTTTAAGGGTGCAACTGAATGTAAAAATGGGCGACATTTTTTATAGAGGGAAAATTTTTTTTAAAACGTTGTAACTTGGTGATACAGTAGGTTTCTGTGAAAAAGTAGAATAAAAAAAAATGGCAGCATTTTTATAAAGGAAAACGAAAACGAATAGTTTATTTGTTTGAATGTTTAAATTTTTATAAAAGTGTTTCACTTTTAAAATAGCAAATTTTTATAAAAAAAATTGCGATTTTTTACGAAGGTTCAAATAAGTGTAAAAAGTAAAACCTTTTAATCAACTGTTCGTTTATTAGGATAAAATATTTCTAAAAAAAAGTGCAGCTTGTTTTAAAAAGTGCAACTTTTCATAGAAGTAAAATTAGATTAACCGTCATCTTTTCCTTATCACCATGAGATGTTTACAACAAAAACAAGTGAGAGTGCTATATTCGGCTATGCCGAGTCTTATACACCCTACACTACATATGTAAATCTAGTTTAGTTAAGTAACTCCAAGTAAAAAAGCAAACATTGGGGTGACAGAGAATTAAAAAATAAAATAATAAAAATATTACATACAAATATCATCGACTCTTAATGGGTTAAGCATTTTTAAAAAAAATTTTTAGTATTTCCTGAAGCCTCTCTTCAAAAGCTCTTAAATGATATCTATTTTGATATCTTTAAAAATGTAGAGTGCAATCGTATTTATCTATGAAAAGTTCAGAGGCTCACAAATCAGAAAATATGGACGAGCGCCAATTTTTTCACATGATGTTTTTTTTTTAATTATTTTTTTATTCTCTATCGCTTCATATATTTATTTTTTTGATTGGAGTAACTTCACTTCACTAGAGTTGTTCAAAATAATATGGAGAGACAGGCGCACATGGGTTGAAGAGTGTCCAGGAATTCAGTTTTTTCATGTTCGCCGATTTGGTTAATTTTTTTTGTATTTTGTTGTCGGATATTTGAATATTATGATTCCGTACTATTAGGCACATATATTCGATTGTTTAAAACGCATTAAAATCAAGGGAGTTATGCCACTTTTTCAATACAAGTTTTTTTTCAAATTTCATACAAATGATTCTGAGTGTTTAAAAATGCTTTGTGCCCAAAAACAATGCCGTAGGTCAAAATTTAATTTTCACTTTGTTTGGGAGGTGGGCGTAAAAATAGGCGGATAATTTTGATTTTTTAACTTTTTCTTGATTCAAAGAAAATATGCCTATGTACCAAGTTCTATTGTTTTTCGACAACTTCTTCTATTTTTAGCCGCTCGTTCTATGAACCTTAACAAATGTGAGGCGTAGTGTTTTGCTCGCTTCCTCGAAGGACATGAAACGATCATACTGGTTTTTAATAGCAAAATTTATGAAACTGTGTGTGATTGCTTGGCATATTTAACTTATCTAGTGCTATCAAATATTTGATTCAACACTAACACGGAAGGGAAGACAGACATATATACGTTTTATGGGGTGGGAAATGGATATTCTAGAAATTAGAAATGGAATGATTAACTAAGATATAACATTTTTCCATTTTTTGTGGTGAAGATTGACAACAACTTTCATTTAACGGTAATCTTTAAATGATATAGTTGAGTCCATTAAGTCCTATGGCACAGAAAAAGACAAGGGCTTGCCAGACTACCTCGCAGTTATTTCCGGCCCAAAAATGCTTGTACGCCGTTCCTTTCCCCCTTTAGTCTCCTGTCAAGAACGAAGAGAAAGAGTGAATAGACCACTTTAAATGATTGCTAACTTGTCACAATGTTGTGCTGTATCTAATGCATAGAGAAGTGCGGATCTCCTTTTCTATCACTGTCTTAGACTAATAAAATGAATGCTGTAGCTTCACTTTCAAGAATATTTTCAAGCAATTCTAAATCGTATTTGTTTAGATCAGGATTACATTTGATCTGGACGTCTTAAGAATTTTTGACAGTCCCCTGATGATATAAATGTTTGAGGACTAAAGGTGGAGTCAAAGTGGTAAGCACGTTGACTATAAACCTGGTTGTTTCAGGGTTCAAATCCTGTGGCAATCAAAAAACAAAAATATGTTTTTTTCTGTTTAATGCTATAAATACATATTCAGAATGAACAAAAAGTGCAGTCTCCTTCGTCGGTACTTTCTCATAGCAGATTCGCCGGCGAAGTAAAATAAATAACTCTCTCTCTCCTTTCACCACCTGTCTTATCTCTCATCTATCCGTTTCCTAAAGAATGTAGCACGGTTACGAAAAATAACTAAATAGGTTTTAATGCCTGAAGTGCTACTTCTCTTTAAAAAAAAAAAAAAATATTCACAACACAGTTGTAAAACAGGTATCACCTTCCTCAAAGAAAAATAAGTTGTAATTTGTTAAAGGATGTCTTAAAGGCGTTAGTGCAGCTTTTTGTATACGACACTAGTTTGAATTCCTCTATTTAATATTTCACACAGAGATGATGAAAACACGCTGTTAAAAAGTGTAAACCTCACTAAACTTCTGACATAAGCAGACTGCAACTAAAGAATTTAAAGGCGTGAATCAGTAGTGGAAAATAATTCCTCATTTCACAAGCATAATCCTTGATGTGCCTGCTTCCTAAAACAAATAATTCACTGATATTTCCATGTACCTTTTTATTAAAGCTCAAGACTTATTTGCTTTTTTTACAGCTTTTCTTTATTTAACAGTATGAGTATTTAATAATGATATCATAAAATTAAAAATCAACATTGTCTGGTCATGAAAACTTACAATAACAAAAACAAGTTTTGAAATAAAAAGAAAAGAAAAGAAAATGGATAGAAAATATTTGTAACAAATGGAAAACAGCTCACGTGAAATATGACTGTGTTAATTTTACGGTCGTGTTATTCTTTTTTAACAGA
The DNA here is from genome assembly GCA_937654795.1 of Cistogaster globosa. Lineage (NCBI taxonomy): Eukaryota > Metazoa > Arthropoda > Insecta > Diptera > Tachinidae > Cistogaster > Cistogaster globosa. The sequence continues at coordinate 9,804,118 of OW569404.1, forward strand.
ACTGGCAAAAACTCTTTGGGAAATTTTCCAACAAAATAAAAAGTAAAAAAAGTGCAATAAATTCACAGATGGTTATTTTGTAATAAAATAAATATTATTTTTTTTTACTACAATTCACCTTAAGCCAAGCAAGAAAAAAAAATAGAAGAGAAGAGACGAGACGAGAAAACGCGAATGTTCCAAAAAGTTCTTAGTTTTACTTTTTAAAAGAAAGTTAAGTTGCAGTAAAAGCTATAATAAAATAAATATTTTTACGAAACCAAACAAAAAAGAAATTAAAAAAAAAATAACGATAACATGTTTAAAAAAGGACATTTTATTTATTTTTTGGCAGCACGAAACAAGATATTAAGCCAGAGATTTTCCTTCTTTCAGTAAAACATGTTGCCACCAGGGTGTCTTTTTTCATTATCTACTCCTTGCTCCTTCTGCTGACTGTGTTATGAAACAGTTTAACTGTGATTTACATGGCCATTCGAGGAAAAAAAAACAAACAAAAAATATTGTTGCATAACATTTTTTAATGTTGTCTATATGCTTGACATTTTGAATCATCCTTTCCTGTATGTGTGATTTTTTTTTTCTTGTAAATCCTTGTTATTTTTTGTTGGCTCATGTTAAAAAGCAGCGAGTTTGAAATAAAATTTAAAAAAAGTAAAATTTATTTTGTAAGTCATATCATGTTAAAGGTCATGACAGTGAGTTTTTTATGTAAAAGAAGCACAATAATATAAAGTAGCGTTAACCACTTTTTTTTAGAAACAGGAATTTGCAGAGAAGGTCAATAATGGCTACTTAAGATACAATCTATTTTAATCATTATTTAATCTGGGAAAAATTTTCGACTATAATGTGTCAAGGTCTCCATCTAGATTTTAAACGTTTTTAATTGCTTTCGGTGTACTGTTCGAGTGTTATGGCAATATCAGTTCCTAAGGTTTATCTGGACAAATTGTCAATGCTTGTGTTAGGCTTAACACTGACCGAAAGATACTTACGTAGCCGTAGTGACATTGCTTCTAACAACCCCAGAAGAATAACATTCTAAAATAAAATTTCTAATTGGGGTATTTGCTGGGGAACTAAGTGACCAGGTTTTAAGCAAAAATCGCTTGTAATGAGCGATAAGCCGCTACTAGTCTGATAAAGTAAAGGCAGTCTACCAAATGTAACACATGTGCCAGGTAGCCAGGCTGCTCAAATTGCCCTCGTAAGTTCGAACATGGTTCAGGTAGCCATCATGCTCAACTTTTATCTTAAATTTTAATGGACAAAAATGTGTTTATTGTATTTATTCTATGATAATACCAAAGTGAAATTTAAAAGTTAAAAAAATGTTAAGCGCGACTATCGAAATAACAAAGCTGGATATCGTCTAATTTGTAGAAATCATACAGCGCCTCGAAATAGCCATATCCTGCACGAAGAATTCGGCATCGACCTTTTTTACTTAGGTTTTGTTAAAGGAAGAAAAGTAATCAACCAGAAAAGCTTTGACTTTGAACATTCCCATCCTGTTTCTGCTTCACTACTCAAAGGATATATTAAATCAACGCTATATTTTCCGTGGGCTCTCTTCTACTTATGAAATAAATCAGGAGCATTAAATTATTTAAAAAGTAAAATCATCATAATTTACTGATGTCGTGACCAGTAGAGCATATTTTGAACACTATTCTCTATTTTCAGTCTATTCTTGGAGGTTCGTCTAGGTCCGCATTGCATATAAAGCTACGAAACAGGGCTCATGAGGCTTTCTGTATGTCTTGGGCTTGAATGCTCCTTCATTGTTAAATTATAAAATGACAGGCTAAAGTGTTTATAAGCAGAATAACCTTGAAAATATTTGCACACCCGTCTCCTTGTAAAAATGTTTTCATGTTTCATGTTTCAGTGCATCCATACTGCTTCAATTCAAATAATGCGTTGCACGGACTTGGATGTATTACTTTAAAAGACTTGATTGCCATCTTCTTATGCTTCTTATGTTTATCTTTATTTCTAAGCACTTACGGCATCCACATTTTATATCAAGTTTTTAACTCCCGGACTTTCACTAAATGCGACGAACAGAAGTTTTTCCAAATGAATTTTACTTGTACTAAAACTCTAATAAACTTGAGAGTATTAATTTTACAACAAATAGATAGTGCAAATTGGAACATAAATATTAATCTGAGGAATAGAAGGCTCACGACTATCTTATGTCGAATAATAAGGAAGCCCCTCGGTCTGTTCTCCAATTGAGGATCTAGATAAAATTGCCAGCTTAATGCAGAGACTTACTACCTGAAATTTTGGCCACTAGGGACATCAGAGATGGGTTGCGTTCAAATGATCGACTTATCAAACCTCAGCACAATATTGTCAACTCTAAGAAAGAATAATAGTTAAAATGAAAATAGAGAAAATAACCGCTTCCATTGTTAGGCGTTCATATGCGTCTAAAAAGTTATTCTGCACTGGAGTCATCATTGGACTACAATTTTTTGAAAATTAGGTTGATCGACCGTTGAAGTCTTTAAAAACTCGTGGACTGGAGAAGGAAATCCAGATCTGAAAATATGAAATTCGTCTCCTTTTTGATGGAAAAATCTTAAATTTAACGAAAACACAATTTTAACATGACTACAACGGATTAAAGATTGTTTTTGTTTTCATTTTTTAAGCTCCTTATAATTTTCAGTGCATCTCTTAGTTGCTCTGCAGCTTTTTTTTTAAATATAATTAAAGAAAAAATTCTTGCCAAAATGTTTGAAATTTTACTTTATGATAAATTATTTGGGATCGCAGGGAGTTAAAAAAGAAAAAACTTGTAAAAAGCAATAAAAATGAGAAGAAGAATAGAGAATGCGTAGAAGACTCAGAAATGTATTGTCTGGTATTTCTTGGATTTTTGGAGATTTTTTTTTGCAAACTGGCTTTCTTCTCTTGTTATATTGAGGGTACCGAAAAAAAGATTTATAAATTATCACTTCTTCAGGCCTCGATATGTTAAAATCCCCAGGATATATTTCCTTGCAGTCACTTTGTTACCTTGCTAAGACTTTCATGATTTTTTTTCATTTTAAGAAGAGAAACAGTTCATTAAAAAAAAACCGCCAATCATTCTGCGCCTCTTCTTATTTTAAGAAAGACCACATTTTTAATTACTAAACAGGAAATACCTTTAGATTAAACTTCAATATTTTAATGTGGCACTTATTTAATTACTACACACAGGCATTTATATCATAACAGAAACACGCATTTACACTTCACACATTGTATTTTAATGTCATGTAAGTCATGCATGTCAAAAACACAAACCTCTCGATATGGTTTTCAAAGCTTCCTTTCCTTCCTTAGTGTTTGAGACGCCTCACTCACTTTTTACACTTAAGTGTCCATCTGTTTCTATGTTTGAATGTCAAGCTGTCTAAATCCTGTCGATGGTCAGCATTACAAAAAATTACCAGCCCTTAAACTCTTAAAAATGTGTTTTATATCGTTAGCATGTGTCAAAGAAGAAAAAGTAAAATCCTTGTTATATCAAGATTTGCTTTTTTCTTTCATAGTCTCTGTTCGTATTAAAGAAAGTCAATGTAACTTTAAAAAATCCTTTTAAAAAACACGAAGGTTTGAATTTGCATTTTCTTGATTGAGGCAAATTATTCTTAACCGGAATGGAAAAAATGAAATTACTGCTGTCAACACAAATTTCTAGCTGGAAGCTAACACACATTCATGACTGCATTCAAAACTATCAACGATTGAGCAAATTTTATTAAACTTAATCACGCAGGCTTCTTATTTTACCCAGTTGATACAGTTTTAACAGTTGATACAAATATAGTTTGCAGTTTGCGAATAAGTTTAGCTTGCGATCATAACACGTGGTTTGGCAATAAAAAAATTTCATGAAAATTTGATAAGATAAAACCCTCCACAAAATACTTGCCGCGATTGCTAATAATTGTAAATAAATGCCAAAACTTCAGAGCAATTTTGTCGCAATGATGAATCGGCTGTTACCAGCTGTTTTCACTCGGTAGAAAACAAAGACAATAAGGAAGGAAAGTAATTATTAACTTGAAAAAAAGTGTATAATTCATCATCTTAAAGCAAAAACAGAGCTTAAATTAAGGAAATACAGTATAAATTATAATTTTTAAATTGAGTGTTCTCGGAGGCATACGTTTGTAATAAGAGAAAGTACACTTCCGGTTGCTCATAGCGCCAAGACATCTTTTTAACTTAAAACAAATGTACAAGACGTGTTGTAGAGAAGACAACAAAAAAATGCTTTGAGTTGTGTGTGAATTTCGTCCAACCAAATTAATATTGATTAGTTGGTTAAATAGATGATATTTACAGTAAACGCAAATCAAGGTGTTGGATGCAAAGAATGCTGAAGATGGATTTGGCGGTCCTGAAAATGCAGCATTACATTCTGCCAGCGTCTAATTTTTCTTGTTTTCTTTGGAAAACGTCCGCGTACATTTGAAAAATAATTTTTCTTAATAAAAGTTAAATTAAAAATGAACCAAAGCCGAAAAAGTAAAATTTTAATTGATTTATGATAATCACCGGTTCAACCCCTGGCTGGGACTAAAATTAAAAATAATTTTAAAACAAATAGTTTCGAGAAAAACTATTTGAGTTGAATGACTCTAGATTTTTCTTGATTCCAGCCAGGAGGGCTCTTGTCGTAGAGACTGGAAGGAAGGGATTTAAAACAATAATGAAGTGCTATGAATTATAAAAGAGAGTAAAAATAAATAGTGATTCAGTGTCTAAGACGAAGCCATACATTTTATACTTCTTTCGTATTATACTTTTATACGAGGGCTGCTCTATATATTTCTGGCCTAATAGTGAAAATGCGAATATTTATAATCAAAAATGGTTTTATTGTTTTTCAAAGTATTCTCCAGCATGATTTATACAGTTTTGCATGCGCTCAAACCAGTTGTCGAAACGCTTTTTCCACTCCGATTGAGACACCTCTAAAACAAAGTTTTTGAACAGCTTCTTCTGGCGACGAAAATCGTTGACCACGCATTTTTTTCTTGATGTGCGGAAACAAGAAGAAATCATTAGGTGCCAAGTCAGGGCTGTACGGCGGATGACCCATTAATTCGACGTATTGGCCGGTCAAAAACGCTCTGGTTTGAGCCGATGTGTGAGAGCTCGCATTGTCATTGTGAACAATGTTTCGTCTTCTCTTGTTGGTTTTTCGAATTTCTCCGATGACTTCAAGCAAACAAATTGTAGTGTACCATTTAGAAGTGACCGTCCTACGTTGCTCAAGCGGAACATCCGCCACATGACCAGTTTTGCCGAAGAAACAGGCGACTATTTGCTTCGAAATGCTTCTTTCGCGAACAACTTTCGTTGGATTTGGCTCGTCTTTGAAGACCCACACCGTTTTGGCGAGAACAATCGAAATATATGTCTTCTCAAAAAATATACTTTAATACTAAAAGTCAGCATACAATTTCCTATCCAGTCTTAGCGCTTTTAAATTTACCTTACTTACCTACAACAAGCTGTGAATTGAAAGAAATAATTTTAATAAATAAGAATCAAATTAACTTATAAACTGATATTCTGATTTTATTTATTTATTTTTTTGTTGTTTTTTTCAGGTAAGCTAAGGACTTTTGTCTTATTCTGTAAGTGCAACTTAAACTTCCCGAGTAATATTTTTTTATTTCTGTTTTTTTTTATTTATTTTTATTATGTCATTATTTTAAAATTAAATTAAATTATATAAACAAATTTTCTTAGTAATACAAGTTATTTATTACTAAAACTTACATTTTTATAAAAACGAAAATACATAATAACCACAATGTAAAAAAAAATATATTTTTTTATGAACCAAAATAAAAACGAAATTATTGATTAATCTTAAAAACGAAAGTAATGATAATACTAACTTTAGCCAACAATTGCCATTACACAAATTTTATTATCTCTCTTCTCTAGAGAAAATAAAACTTTGTACATCTACTCATTTATAAACTCATCTATATTTCTTTAAAAAAAAAAAAGAAATCGAAATTTTATTGAGTAGAAATTAAAATCCTCTTTAAAAATAAATCCTAAGAAGTCTTCATTCATGTCTCAATGTACATATAAACTTGTTTCAATTGTCAATGTCATACAGTCGATGCCTGTCTACTCATTAAATTAAATACTCTTTTCTTACATTTTTTGGTTTAGACAAATACACAGACAAGTGTCATATGTCAAATATTTCAAACAGCTAAAACAAACAATATAAAAAAGATATACTGAAAGAGAAATGCAACATATAAGTGGTGTTCAGGAAGGAAAGCAAATATTTGGACTACTAACACATCACTTTCATGTATAAAGTATTGAAAATTAAGATAATTTTATAGCATGCTATAAAGTCTGCTTTCTATATTTCTTCTAGTTTTTTGCCAGATTTTTTTAGGTTTTTTTGTTTTTTGAGATGAACTAACAGATTTATTTTTTAATATTTTTGTATGACGCAGTTAAGCAATCCTTAGAAAAATGCTTCCAAAAATTTTTTTGTGTCACACAACAAGTTTTTTACATAAATTACAACATAATTTTTTGCTCATAATTTTCTCGCACCATACGATAATCCTTTTGAAAAAACTTTTTTTAGCATGCTTTTAATTGTTTCAGTATTTTTGCATGATATAAAATTTTCCGTAGAAATTAAATATATCAAGCTATAAAATGTTAAGAATTTTTCTTTCAAAATCTTTTTGATTTTGTAGCACGTTACTAATTTTCTGCAGATGTATTTTACAATATGCGACAATTTTGTTGCAGAGTATTTTTTTGTAGCATTTGAAAAACTTTTCATCAAAATCATATTTGTAGCATTCAAAACGTTCCGTTTCACCAGATTTATTGTTATAGAGGTCGAAAATGTTTCTGCGATATTTTTTTCAAAGATTTAATTAAAATCTCTTCCATTTTTAAATTTTTTTTAAGAGTTTGCGATATGTTTTCTGCAGAACTGTTTTTTATATCATACAAAACGTTTTTGTAAATTTTTTTTTAGCAGCAAGCGATACATTTTTATATATATTTTTTATAGCATGCGATAACAAGTTTAAATTTTTTTTACTAATTTTCCAAAGAGAAATTTTATTTTTCACATAAAGTAAATTTTCGGCAGCAACATTTTTGTCACATGCGATAAGTAATTTTACTAATAGAAAATATTCTGTAGCATGCGATACATTTGCTACATATAGAACTTTTTAACTTTTTAAGTTTTCAATTTTTGGCGGACTCCATTTTTATTTTCTTTTTGTATCATTAAATCAATTTTCTAAAGAAACTTATTTAAAGCAAGCGATAAATTATCTCAGAGTGTTTTTTGATAGCTCAGGATAAATTGTCTCTAGAAGATTTTTAATTCCAATATGCGAAAAATTGTTAAAAAATTTTGTTATGGCATACGAACATTTTTATAGCATGCCATAAATTTTATACCGAATGGTTTTATTGTAGCATGTAGCAGCATATAGTGAGTTTTACACTCTCTGCAAGCAATTTATATTTCACGATAAAATAATTTTCAACAAGTTTTCTAATTTGTTGTTAGATATCTTACAAATTTTTTAAAATCAAGCTTTAAAGTTTAGAAAACTCTTAAAGCTAAAGATAAATATTTTATGTTTTTATTATTATTTGCAACCACGCGATTTATAGACGTGTGAGTATTCTTTTAAATTTTTTACTCCATGTGATATTTCTTTAAGTTTGTATTGCTTATTCTAAGGAATAATTTTGTAAATAAAATCAACACCTGCAGATTTTTTTATTTCTTTCTATACTTCTCTTTACTGTGAATACCCTTATTGTTCATCATTGAAAAATAAACATTTATTTATTCAATAAAATTTTTTTTAACAGCACTAAAAAATATTGTGTTTTTACTTTTATGTCTTTATTATTATTTCATATTCTCAATACATCTGACTCCAAAACCTTTTTAATTCTTCCTTTTTCCCCCAAAAAAAATTTTTTTTTCTTAAATATAGTTTCATGTTTGTTTGTTACATTCAGTCAAGTGTGCAATTATTATTCTATTAAATTAAGAATTATTATTATGTGTGTTTATGTTTATTTTTATTGCTGTTGAAGTTGGTGCCATTGCTTTGGCAGTTATAGTTAGACATATTTAGACTTTATTTTATTTATGGCATCACATTAAATCATCACAACTGTGTATGATAAGTAGAAAAAAAAAGGAGAAAAGATAAAAAACAAAAAAAAAAAAAAAAAAAAAAAAATAGTGGAAATTGCAGGCGGTCATAAAGATGGATAGATAAACAAACGAATACGATTAAGATTCATTATTTGTTGGACATTTTTTGCTACAAATCATTGTAGCATTTTCTGTTTATACTATTTTGTGAAATGTTTTATTAATTTTTTTAAAGTGTTTGAAGCGAAAATAATTTCACTGAGCGAGTTTTATTTGAACATTTTTTGGTATTTTATTTAAAAAAATTCCTAATCTTGTAAACAAATTTCGCATGCTTTTATAAAATTTTTCCATAGACGACTTGTTTCTAATAATTATTTGTTAGAAACTCTCATAAAAATTATTGTTTAAAAAAATCTATATAAAAAAAATCCCTCACAGAACTCATTGTACATGACAAAATTGCACTAAGTCAATTTTCCGCGTCTTATAAAAAATTCTCAAATTCAATTTGAATAAACTGTGATTACAGTTTAATAGCTCTATATGTGCCCTAGATTTCCCAAAAGATTTGATTCGCCTAGATCGAAGGGTTTTGACGCTTTAATTGTTTTTGTTAAAAAAAACACTGAATTTACCATACAATTTGTACTGTATCTAGGGGGCGGGGTGGGATGCTGAAGTTTTATCGCATGCTACATTTTTTTAAAAACGTATTTAACTTGACGTATTTATCTTCACGCACATCAAAGAGTTTTGATACTTTGAAAAAAAAAATTTTTTAATAAAACTAAGTTTACACCACAGAGAATTTGTAAAAAATATTCTACGAACGATATTTCTATTTATTTAAAATTTTACATCATGCTTTTGTAAAACTTTGTATAAAATTCCTTATAACTATTTTTATAATTAGAAAGCTTTAAATGGTCTTTTTAAAGAAATTTTTAATTAGAATATTTTTATTACCCACAACAACATAATTCTATTAAATATTATTTTTATAAAAAAAAAAATTTCTAAAAAAAATAACTATAATATTCTTTAAAAATTTTTATTAAAGTTGTTTTCTTTGAAAACTGTTTGCTTATAGAAAACTTTTTAGAGTATTTTTCTATAAAAAAATTTTTTATGCAAAGCTTTTAGCGAAAATATTTTTACAAAAATTTTTTTATAAATATAAAAAATTTATAATAATTAAAAATTTGTATTTTTTTTGTATTTTTTTTTAACAAAGAATAAGCACGATTAACATGAATTATGTTAAAGTATTTTAGTTTTACAAAATTTTCAACTGAAGCTTCTGTAAAATGTCACTTCACAATTCTATAGAGTTCTGTAAAATCTGTAGGTTTATAAAAAATTTTTTTGTTGTAGACATTATTATCCATGTTTTTCAAATGAATAACTTTTCTATCAAAATTTTTTATAAAATATTTATTATTATTATTATTTTCATAAAATTATATTTTTATTGAAAACTAATTCATAGAGAGTTTTTTCCTAAAAAATTTTTTATAAGAAACTTATCAATACAATATTGTTTATAATAATTTTCCTGATTATTAAAAATATTTCCTAAAGAATTTCTTGTTTAAAAAATGTTTCAATGCATATTTATTGCAAAATGGAGTGAAATAATTTTATTAAGACATTCTAAAGAAAGCATTTTCTTAGCTTGGGAAAAATAAGATTTTTTTATAGCATGCGACATGTTTTTTTAGACATTATTTTAGTAATAGATAATGCATTTTCGCAAAAAAAAAAAGCAAAATTAAACAAAATTTCAATTTGATATAAAAATTATACATAATTTTTATGACAATTTTTAAACTTTCAAGAAAATTACATTCATATTTTGCAGAATAGGAAAAAGATTTTTTGTAGCATGCAAGAATATTTTCACATTATAAAAATTTTTTATACATCATTCGTAAAGCATGTAATAGAATAAAAAAAAAAATGCTGAAAAAAACTACTTAACAAAAATTTTTAAATGTTTGTATAAAATTATATCGCATGCTATATTTTTTTTTAAATTTATATACCAAATGTTTTATGGCTTGCAAAAATTTTCATACAGAGAAAAATTAAATGAACTGACAAAATTATTTAAGTGTTTCTTTGCAAAATTTTGGTAGCATGCAAGAAATTTTTTCTAAAGTAAAACAATTAGTTTTCATTAAACAATTTTAAAATGTTAAAACATAGATAAATTAAATAATAATTATGTTATAATAAATGCTTTATAATTTATAAAATCATGCGATAGAATTGTTTGTTGTTTACTTAAAGAATTATTTGGAATAAAACTTTTACTTCAGCATTAATATTACTTAAAAAATAAATAAATTATTTTATTGTTTTTTTTTTTTTTTAATTCTAAATGTTATAAAAATTAAAATGTTCACATAAACTTTAAAAAATAAATGAACGTGCAAATTTTGCAATCTGTAAAATGTCATTGGCACTTTGTGTTGTTGCTAGCGACAGCAAAAATACAACTATAAAAATCATGTGGAAGTAATTTATTTTTTGTTTGTTTGTTTAGTTCATGCATGGTGAAGTGTAAAACATCTAAGATATGTCCGTCCATTCACCCATTCACTGTGATTGTCTATCTTTGCTTTTTGTTTTATTTCTTCTATTTTTACGCATTTTACGCAAAGCATATAAACTGTTCTGCTGCAACATTGTTGTATTTTAACGAATTTCGAATAAAAAATTGTTGTTCATAATATAAAAATAGAAAAACTACAATTTCTTTTTGGAATAATTTTTAAGTGTTTCTGTTAAACATTTAAACACACTTTCTTTGATGAAGTGAAGAAATGTACAAGAAGAAGTAATAATTTTGCATTAATTACAAAAGAAATTTTTAAGTTGATCTTTTTTAAAAATATTTGCTTGGAGCAAATACACTGACCCTTAAAAGTTAGCGTATGCAAGACTATAAAAAGTTTTTTGATTAAAGAATATGAAAATTTACATAGAACTTTTGTTGCCAGTTTTATTTTAGATTTTTCTAATTTTTCAGTGAACGTTTACTTTTTATAGCCACTGTACTAAATTTTTGCTAGTCTTTGCACAAATACGATTTCAATTTGTCGAATGAATGTTTTTATGTCTTTTTTTTTACAAATTTAAATATAATTGAGTCACGTGATATACGAACACAACGTGCAAAAACCAGTCCCACCATAAAAACATTCAGTTCAATAAACTAAACGCATTTTAAAAACAGGTGAGGCTGATAGCAAAGACAAAAAATACTGTTATATAGATTTCCCTTAACGTCTAAATAAAATGGTTCGCTTAAAGAATATCTTTGAAAATGTCAAATATTGTTTTTTTTTTTGTTTATTGAGCAATTTTATTTTTGTCTGTCACGTAGCAAAGATACCAAAAAAGTCGCAAAATTTTTTATTTAATTCTTTGGCCGCCAACAAAACGAATTGCTCAAACCACACACATAAAAAATATGGTTTTAAATTGATTGTTTATAACCTCTGCATATGATAATGACAAGTAGTTTCTCATAAATAGTCTGGTGTTCATATTTAAGGACAAAACTGATAGACGTAATAAAATTTGCATATTTTTGATTGCAAAAATTTGTTAAACTGTCTTTTGTTTTTTGTAATTTATTCAAATTGTAAAAGAATTATTTTATGCAAGATAAATGTTGCAAATAAAATTAAGCATCTATAAAAGAAAACGGACAAAAGAAACTTTATTTCAAGTTGTGTTTTTAATTGCTGTAAAAAATTGAACTAGTAATGAGTTTAATAAAATATGTATTAAAAATATCTACCATGCTAGAATCTCTACCACAAAATACTACCAAGGCTAAAATAAGAATTTTATGTCACAAAGAAAAAAAAAAAAAAACTAAATTTATGGCATTTAATATTAAAATATGTTCTGAAAGATGATGTTCATCGTATGCTTATTTCAAACTTAAAAAATTATATTAAAAAATATTTTTGAAGAAAATTTTAAATCAATGTTTTTGTATGCTTTGAAGTAAATTTCTATACATATTTTGATTAATTTCTAGTAGGCTTGATAAAAACGTATTCCCTATAACAAATTTTATAGAGAAAATTTATAAGATGTTTAAAAAAATATTCGATAAAAATTTTATCGTTATAAAAAATAAATCGATAAAAAATTCATCGTATTTTTTCAAGAAATATTCTGAAGGAAATGTGTCCCATGGTTAAAGTAAGGTTTTCTGAAGAAAGCTTATCGCATATTAAAAAAAAATCTATATTAAGTTTATGGCATGATTTAAAATTATTGTAAAACTATTTCTTCTATAAAAATTTATTTTCAAAAATATTTATTAAACAAAAAATTATTGCATGTCAAAAAAAATTGTGTAGAAAATTAATCAAATGTTTCAAAAATTCTGTAGAAAAATTATCGCATGATAAATAAATTATCGCAACATGGAACAAATAGAAAATTTACTGTTACATACGCTGAATAAAAAAATGTATACGAAATTTATCGCTTGCTAGAAAAAGAATTATAGTAAAAATATCCCATGCTAAAAATTCTTAAAGAAAATTAAATGCATGTTTTTAAGAAAATTTTCCATAGAAAATTAATTGCGTGCTTTAAAGGAAATTTTCTATAGAAAATTTATCGCGTGTTTTAAGGGAAATTTTTTACAGAAACTTTATCGCATGTGTTAAAGAAATTTTCTAGAGAAAATTTATCGCATGTGTTTAAGAAATTTTCGATAGAAAATTTATCGCATGTGTTAAAGAAATTTTCTATAGAAAATTTATCGCATGTGTTTAAGAAATTTTCGATAGAAAATTTATCGCATGTGTTACAGAAAATGTCTACAGAAAATTTATCGCATGTTTAAAAAAAAAATTTTAATGGAAAATTTATCGCATGTTTTAAAGAAAATGTTGGATATAAAATTACCACATGTTAACAAAAAAGGTTTTAAAATTATTTTTCGCAGAATAAAAAAAATTCTGCAGAAAATTTTATAGAAAATTTATTGCATTAATAAAAAACTATCTTTAGAAAATTTGTGGCATGTTTTAAAAAAAATTTTATAGAAAAAATTTATACCATCGTTTGAAGGATATTTTCTGCATATTTGTTCTTAGAAGCTTAATGGCCTGTCAATAAACATTTACATTTTACATGAAAATTTTATGAATATTTCTCGCATGCTACAATTTTTTTATAGAAATCTTTACAACAGCTTATCTAATTTCAAAATTCTACCCTTGTTTAAATATTTTTAAGCTTTTAGTAAAGTAAGACACTAAATCAACTTTAACAAATTTTAGACGACTTGAAAAAACTAACTGCGTATTTAGCAGACATAAGAAACCACAACATCTGTGTTATTGTCTGTCAACTATAATTTAAGCAAAATATTTAGTTCTATTCTAGCAAGTCTTGCATTATACTGCCTACAATGCCAACCCTTCAGCACTGAAACCTTATTTATATAATTTCTTTTTACGTTTATGGTTAATTTTATATCGTTAGCTCTTCGTGCTTTTAGATTTCGTTTCTAAAATACATGAAATTAATTTTCAATATAAGAAGCAATAAAATCGTTTCAGTATTGTTGGAACAGAAATTAAAATAATAAATACTTGAGTTAATGAATGAAAAGTATGAAATTATATTTTATTCCAACCCCCAGAACCTTTTATTGTGATTTTATTTTTATTTTTGTTCTGCTTGAATAAACAAAGTTTTTTTTCTGCAAGTGGTTGTTTAGTGAAGTCTTAAGTTATTTGGTTTTCTTCGTTAAAGTTTATTTTTGTTCTTTATCATCATCTCTTTTAAGGTTTCATTTACTTTGGCAATTTAGTTTGGTATCTGTGGCTTATATCAAATTTTAGACAACAGTTTAACGTTCTAGCGCGCAAACAGCAAGAAAAAGAATGTGGATAAAGTCATTTATAAAGTTTTGGTAGTTAGCAGAAATTCTTTTGCTACGGTTTGCAAAGGATTAGAAGGATGGAAGTTTTAGGAAACCATATACTTTTAATATGCAATAATATAAATTTTAAGTGCCTTATGTTAGGCAACAAATTATATGAAATTATATTTGTTATAAATGCCTTAAGGTAAACTAATTTTTTTATTTTAGATTTTTATCTATGTTGTCTATGTTGTTTTTGTCAGATAAAATTGAGAGATCCATTGACTAAGTTTGACTTTATTTATTTAAAAAGTGTTTATTTATTTAGCTCTGTAGTGGAATTGAAAATGTTTTAATTTATTGATTTATAAATGATTTTGTTTACATCTATAAAAATATACAAATTTTTTTTCTCGCTTTTGTTATAAACGTTTTATCAGGTTTTTGTTTTATTGCTCTATAAATTTATATTTTTTGTTATTTATAGCCATTTGTTTGCAGCAAGTACAGCATTTTTGTTTTGTTTTGCTGTACCTGTGCTTAGCTGTTTTTGTTTATGTTGTAGCCATAAATAAGCACAGACAATATGCCTCTTCCCTAGATTTGACCAAATACACCTTTTCAATGTATTTTTAAAGATATTTTTTTGTAGAACTACAATGATTGTCTGTGGAAAATAGTTTTTGCATGAAATTAAAATAGAAAATGCTTTGATATAGTATGATAGTCCACTTTATTTCTTGTTTAAAATTAAAAACATTTTTATTACATTTTATAGCATGGTAAGGTTTTCACAGAATATTTAGAATATTTTCGAAACTTTTTCTGAAATTTTATTGCATGCTATAAAAAATGTTGGCAAGAAATATATTTTATGCTTTAAAAAAAGGTTTTACACTATTATTTTTTTTTGCTCAAATTTATTTAAAATTTTTTATGAAATTTTATTGCATGCTATAAAAAAGGTTTTCACAAATTGAAATATGTGCGATATTTTTTCTGCAACTTTATTGTATGCTACAAAAAATTTTCACAAATTTAAATTTTTCCTGAAATTTTGTAGCATGCTATAAAAAATGTTGGTAGAAATATGCTTTAAAAAAAAGGTTTTACGCAAGTTTTTTTATAGCAAATGTTTTTATTTCTTGCATACTATAAAATGGTTTTCACAAATTAAAATATTTTCGAAATATATGCTAAAATTTTATAGCTTGCTACAAAAAAGTTTTTATTAAACTAAAATTTTTTCTGAAATTTTCTAGCATAATATAAAAAATGTTGGAAAGGAATATATTTCGTTCTTTAAAAATGGTTTTACGCATTTTTTTATAGCAAATATTTTTCTTTATGATATATGCCTTCAGCTTAGTTTTATGCGTGTTTCTTCTCCATTTTTCGTTCAAGCTCTCATATCAAGCTAAAAAAATTTGTCTTCATTTTGATACCTTTAATGCAGTTTTCAATGTCCTTGTCTTCAGCATTTAGATTGTTGCAGATAAAAATGTCTTGCCTTTAAGAGATTTTGTTTATCTTCAAAATCTTTTATCGCATGCTATAAAATAATTTCTGTGCAAAATTTTGTAGAAATTTTTTTTGAAATGCTTTTGCAAGACAGTTAACAGCATCAGGAAATTAAAAAAAGTAATATCGCATGCTATAAAATGAATTAATATCACATGCTATAAAAATCTAATATGCTATGCAAAAACATTTTTTCGATTGGTAATACATTTTTTTGCAAAACGTTTAGCTTAGGCTTTAAAAATATAGCATGCTACTAATTTTCGAAAGTCATTCACTCTGTAAGTCGAACTTGACTATTTTAGATATTTTTAGATTTCTTTTGGCGACATATAGTATGGTATAACGGGAATTAAAAAATATATCGCATGCTATAAAAAACAAAACATTTTATACTCAAAGAAAAAACAGTTATTGGATTGCTAATAAATTTCTTTCAAAATTTTTAGTTCAAACCTTAAAAAATATAGCATGCTACTCATTTTCACAAATTATTCATACTATTGGTTCTATCCCGACTTACAACAACTTAAGTGAAATTCTTTTTATTCCTTGATTTAATTTAAAAATATAGCATACTTCTAATTTTTGAAAGTCATTCATTCTATAAGTCGATTTTTTGGATATTTTTAGATTTCTTTTGGCAACATATTGTATGGTATAGCGGGAATTAAAAATATATCGCATGCTATAAAAAACAAAAAAATTTTATACTCAAAGAAAAAACAGTTATTGGATTGCTAAAAAATTTCTTTCAAATTTTTTAAAAATTATTCATAATTTTGGTGAAATTCTTTTTACCCCTTGATTTCTTACCTTTGTTTCTCTTTGTTTAGTAATAGATGTATTTATATGTCCTAAAGGATTTACATAAAATGTTCTGTTAAACATCTTAAACTTTTGCTTTACTTTATGTTTATGCTTAAATTATTGTCATCTGGGGAATTTTCTCAATGTATGCGACAACATGTTAGAATAACAAAAATCTACACGTGATTGAGTTCTTTAAGTTTTGGACTTACATATTGTAGAATAATAAATATTAGAGCAATAGAAATAGATATTCCACTGCAAGGGAGCCATTAACAAAAATCTGCAGTTTACTTAAGGGAGTTAAGGTTAAAATATAATTTAATGAAGGGGGAACTAACAAAACATTTAAATTTATCTAAATAAATTGTTTATTAGCAGTGTTCTATAAAAAAAACTGAGGAGGAAAACCTTTATTAAATAAATAAGAAATATTTTTTAATTAATATGTTTTCATAAACCTAGAGAAATGCTTCATATGTGAGCTTTTTATAATCCCCTTAAATATACTTCACTTTTTGAATTTAATTTTTATAAATTTTTTTAATATCCTCCTGTTTATTATTCTTTTACTTTGTTTTTCTTTTCTTTTTTTTTCTTTTACTTTTAATGTGTTTTTTTCTCCAAATCAGTTCATTTTATTCTTAAAATAACCTTAAGGTTTTTATGATGCAATAAGAAAGAACAAAATCAAATTCTACAGCACAATAAAACTACATTTCTTGCCTCACTATGCCATACACCGAGTTGTTTTTTGCAACAGTTTCTATTATAAATCCTCTTAAGATGTAAAAACTACAAAGAAATTATATATTAATGTATTTGTATAAAAAATGGTAATGCAAAATTTATGCGAGATTTTAATTTGCCGTTATTTGTGCGGCAAACTATTGGCAAGAAAACTTGTTGACTGTTAACATTAATAATTGTTTATCACACTTTATGTTGAATTAAAACTGTGTTTTCTATTTGACTCTTCCATTAATTTTGGGACACCCTTTATCAACGTATGTATTTAAAAAAATGTATTTTTAAAATAAAAATAAATCCTCGCATATAAGCGAATTTTGTAAGACAGAAATAAAAATATTAAATTAAATCTTATGTAGCCTTAAGATTTGGTCTTGGTAACAAAGCCGTCTTTTTTTCTAAAATATTTAAGAGTTTATGCTGCCATCTGGCAAACAATACAAACGAATGATTTAAAACTAAAATAGTTTTTTTTATACCTATTAGATTTATAACTCACATAGTTAATATTTTGTATGGAAAAAAAATGAAGCATACTTTAAGGCATATTAAATAATGTTATCAATGTAATAAATTGCTTTAATAGGATTAAAAGTTATTAAAAATTTCTTCTTTATATTTGAACGTTTGAAAATATATTAAATTTTTTATAGGAAGCTCTTTTGGGTGATTTATTGAAGCTTTAAGGAAAACCATAGAATTTTTTTTCTGTTTAAAATTTTTCAAAGTCCTCTTGCTTTTATCTCGTAATTTAACAGAAAAAGCAAATGTAGTGTCGTTAATATAACACAAAAATATTATTAGATACCATCTCTCTATCTGGCTGTTGTTCAAACGGCGTAAGATTGTAATAGAAGCTGGAAGCTGTGAAGGAGAAAAATTACGACTAGCTCATATTACGGGAGCGATTATATTACTTAACACCCCGCTAGTGTTTTTCTGGGCTTATGTTGTCCATTTTAACAGTTCGCCAATACTCCAAACCCGAAAAGAATAGTACGTGTTGAATCTGGCAATTAAAAAAATAGAAACAACTGCATAAAGCACTGCTAAAGAGGCGGCTCATTTTTTTCTTATCTAATCTTCATTAATACGAAATGTTTGGGAAGAGTGTAGTAAAATATTAAAAAAAAAATTGAAAAACTTAAATTGCTGATTTTTTTTTTAAACTGAACAAAATTGTTTATTTCTCCTCATAAATCGAATAAAAATAAGAAACCCAACAATAAAAAAATTTCTCTTTATAATCATAATTTTGTTGCCTACCTCTTGGCTGTTGAGATATATTTGTGGCTTTTTAGGCTTAATTAAAATCACAATATTGCAGGCATTTTGTTAAATTATTTTTATTTATTGTATATTTCTTTTTATTAATTATCATTTTCAATTGACCACAAAATTTTTTTTTTCACTTAACTTAATTTACCATGTAAAATAATACTCTTAAATCCTTTATATGAAATCCCATTAAAATATTATTATTTTTTTGTAGCTATTTTGGTTTATTTGTAAATTTTTAAAAATTGTATTTTAACCACCAAACAACCTGTTTGTTTATTTAAAAATTCAATTTATAAATTTTTATATACATTTTATTTCCAACTTTAAATCCCATTTCAAATGCTGTAAATATTTAAATTTGAAAAAAAAATAACTATTCATTTTCAATTATATTAATTGCTATTCATACAACAACAGCACAATTACATTTTAACCTCAAACTCAGACAATAAATGTAAAATAAAATTTTTTTTTCAAAAACATAAAAAGTGTTGTTAACAAAATGTGTTGAAAGTATATATTTATTATTTTCTTTTCATTAAAAATGACTGACTATTGAAATGAGCTTTTTTGTGTGTGCTAAAACTAAAATCAACTCCTAAAAGTATGCATGTGTTTTTTTTCTCTTAACGCCAGTATAACATTCTATAAAGTTTTATTTATGTTGTCAGTTAAAATAAAAATTTTTATATTTTTATTTCTGGATTTTTCGTTAAATAAAACATCATGTCTATTTGTAATTTTTCAGTTTTAGCTTCTTTTTATAATTCATTCACTGCTGGTGTAGGTAAATTTGTGTAAAGGACCATGAAATGGCCAAAGCTATAATTAAAGCTGGCCTTAGTAGCCTTTACATCATTGAATGAATAGAAAATGTATTTTTTTTATTTTATACAATTTGTAAAATATTGTAAACCAAAAAAAGTGGTTGTTGAATAGTTTTTATAATAATTAAACTCTTGTTTATTTGAGTTTTTTTTTAAGTGTTTAAAGGTTTTAATGATCATGTTAAAAACTTGTACAATAGTATTGAGAAAAACACTGAAGCAGAACTCCTTCTAAACTTACTCGTTTAGCAGTGATCAGTGGTAGCTGATTGTCTTAAGGATAAATGTTGACCCTTTTTTAAGCGTCTTTAATGACTTCTTGTTGTTATTTGGATGATTTGCATAACGACTAGTTTTAGGTTAAGGTCTAGATAGCTTTTCTATCTATACTCCTCGAGTTGTCTCAGTTTTTCCCACACATTACACACAAACAAAATGTTTCTCGATTTAAATATTCATTTATTTTCAACCACTCGATCATGTCGCTTTATATCACAAGCTTCATATTATATTACATTCCGTTGTTGGACTGGATTGAGGTTCTAGGATTTGTTACTTTTTGTATTTTCTTCGGTATTTCCTCTTCAGCATTCTCTTAACGCCTGTGATGCTATTTTATATAAGAGTTTTAATAAACTAAAGTCGTCGAATATTTTTCACACCTTTTTGACGAATTTTGTTTAGGAGATCTAACTTTTCTTTAGGTGTGTCGTCTACGTGCAGCAGCCTACAAAGGCAAGAACTATTTAGAGTTCACAAACTAATGTTCATATTTCCTTTTGCCCAATATTCATGACTTTTACCCTTTCACCGTAGATAAGAAGAGTTTAATTATTTATTTTTTTATTATCGTCTTCCCTAAATGAAGTCTGTCTTTCTTAAATTGCACAAATCCTAGAACTGATATCTCAGTTCTAAGATACAGCATGTGAACTAAACTGGTCTCGTTCCGATTCATAGTTGCTATTCAATGTCTAATACTCAACAAATTCTCTTAGTACTACAAAATATCAGAGCACCCTTTTTCTTTCAGAACAGAAATTCAATGCTTACAGAATTAACTTTTGTTTGTCGTGTTTTTCCTTTCGTAGTAAAACCTTCTTTAGACTGAAAAATAGATTAAAAATAAAACGAGGTATCATTACGGAGCGAATATCACAATTGACAGTGAAAAAACATTATACCGCTAGATTATTCAAAGAGTTGTTTCATTTATTTATTATTATTTTTTGTAGCTGAAAAGATTGACTAGAAGTTCTATTAGTAAATTGTTAAAAGAGCTACGCTCACATGAGCCAAGCAACCTTTTTCAGCTGTAAATGCTAGAACTTCGAACAGCAGAAAGAACAAGGAGACTCAAAAATATCTCACACCTCTAAATAAAAAATATGAACATTAATCTCTCTCTCTGTCTCTCTCTCTCTTGCTCTCTTTTTCTGTTTTTTTCTTTATGTCCGGGACTGCTAAGGTTGTTGTTATCGAAATTTATTCCTGAGGAAAAAGCTGGCTGCAACTGAGCAACTAAGATGATCTGGCATTCTTTGACCGAATGAACCTCGGATCGTTTCGTAGCTAAAATCCAATTGCTGTGGAAACCGAATATCTCGCAATATAAAGGGTCATCCAAATGTGACGCCTAGATGTCAGCACTATATAATTTTTACACGTGACATCTTTTCAAATGACATAAGCCATTTTGTTTTATTAGAAGGTAGTACAGTTTTAACCATGGACAGGTACACATTGCAACAACGCGTTTACATCATTCAAAGTTATTATGAAAATGGGCGTTCTTTGAAAAATACCCATCGCAAAATTCGTGATTTTTTTGGTGTAAATAATCGGCCAAAACAATCATCAATTCAAAGATTAGTGAAAAAATTCGAAGAAACTAGTTGTGTTTCTGATAAACCAAAAAGTGGAAGACCAAAAACTGTACGCATCAATGAAAATAATGCTGCTGTTGGTGTATGTGTTGAAAATGAACCGACAACACCAATTTCGCGTCGTTCGCAAGAATTAGACATATCTTATGGCTCCTTATGGAGGATTTTACATAAAGATTTGTATTTCCATGCTTACAAAATTCAATTAACCCAGGAATTGAAAGAAAAAGACCATTTACAACGTCGTAATTTCGCTAGTTGGATTATTTAACAACGAACAACAGATCCAGTGTTTTCAAGCAAAATTTTGTTTAGTGACGAAGCTCATTTCAGAATGGATGGATTCGTCAATAAGCAAAATTGTCGTATATGGGGTGATGAAAATCCTCGTGTTATTCATGAAAAATCTCTTCACCCGCAAAAAGTTACTGTTTGGTGTGCATTTTGGGCAAATGGAATCATTGGGCCATTTTTCTTCGAAGATGATGCTGGAAATGCTGTTACTGTGAATGCTGAGCGATACCAATCAATGTTGAGAGACTTTTTATGGACACAGTTGAATCATATTGATGTGTCTGACGTCTATTTCCAGCAGGACGGTGCTACATGTCACGCAACTCGAGAAAACATTACGCTTTTGCAATCAAAATTTACTCAACGTGTAATTTCATGAAATGCAGATTTCAATTGGCCTCCAAGGTCATGTGATCTAACACCATTAGATTTTTTTTTTGTGGGGTTTTTTGAAAAGTCGAGTGTATGCTAACAAGCCACAAACAATTAATGATCGAAAGAACAACATTCAACTTGCAATTCATGAAATAACACCAGCAACATGTCGGAAAGTCATTGAAAATTTCGATATTTGGATTGATGTCTGCAGACGCAGTCATGGTGGACATTTGAATGATATTCTATTCCACTTATAATTGTAATGGATCATACTTTTAATAAAAAAAAAAACAGCTTGAAAAAATTGCAAATAGTTTGTGTTTTATTTTAAAGAAACATGTAGGCGCGTTTTTTGGTTGACCCTTTATATATTCCAATATAAAGTTTGTGCCGATGTCAAGGCAAATAATGTATATCTCAGTCTTATGCATAAGAACTACATGTTTAGGAGGTCGACTACTTAAAGCTTGTTTAAGTTTCCTGCTTCGTTCTTTAACAAAATCTTTTTTCACAGAAACTGCTAAATCAGAATGCAGAAGATGATAAGAAATTCTATTTAAAAACTGATCTTTTTAGCGGGATCTAGTGATGTCATCGTCATTACTTTTGCAAAAAAAAGATCTTCAATTATCGAAAGGAATAATGGAATATCAGATTTTGGTGGCGGATTATTTTAAACTTACTTAGGTGGTGAGACAGAATGATACGATCGTGAACATATTACAATATGAACACAGTTTTACAAGATATATTGCAATAAAAAATTTTTAACATCCCACTCAAATGACGCAGGATCCTTGTTCAGCTGGCGAAATCTTACCTCTAACAATTTAAAGAAGGACAACTCTAATTATGATTCGTAGGAACCAATTGATTTCAAAAGAGGCTGAAATAGCATAAGGTCTTTCTAGTGAATGCAAATGGATTTATTATACTACACGGTGTCATAAATTGGAGTCGAAGAAATAGTGTTATCCAGTTTTCTCAGACATAGCGCGTTAGATCTAAATAATTAGTTGCTGCTACCCTTAGCAAATCTGCTGGACTGTAGCACTAGGAGAATCCATTTTATTTATTGAGTCTAATGATGATTTACTTACGAAATGAATTATAATTTAAGCAGCTTAAAACAGGAAATTTACAACTTGCGGTCATAGCAGAAAATCGGATTAAATTGGCTCAGTAACCATTTCAATATTATCAATCAATATGACATTGAAAATGAAATAAATTAAAATGACGCCACATATTTCAAACTAAACTTTTTTTTAATAAATATATTCTTTAACAAAAAGAAAAGGTGATCAAAATATTTTTATTAGAGCCCTCTGTTATTCAAAATTAACTTCACTTATACTGGTTTTTAGGAAATATTTCCAAACTTTTCATTTTCTTTTCATTAACTCACATTAAAGTTTTTATTCTAAAATTATTTTTGGGGATTTTCCTTTTAGTCACCTTCAGTAAGTTTTGTCCTTCAACTTAAAATACAGTTTTTTCGTTTTGTATATTATCAATAAAACGATCTACTGTTGACTCTACCACTTTACCGCTATGTTTAGCCATTTTCCAAAAGTATACCACCACATCGGCCAAGAAATTCTTCATTAAATCCTTAAGACCATTGTCATCCAATAATTTTTGATATTCATCATCCTCCAGACCAGTTTCTTCCAGATCATTTAAAAACAAAGACGATTTGCCAATCTTAAAATAAATAACTTTTTTTTCTTTTTTACTTGTTTACAAAGAATATGGAATACCTTTCTCAAGGAATCATAGTAGATTTCATCTTTTTTATCCAAATTCGATTCCTGTTTGGCCAATGCTAATTTTTCCACAAAAATTTCTATATCTTTGTAACGCTGAGTCTCTGGTTTCAAGGCATTTTTCACTTTATTAAAGAATCCTATTTGATTTTTGAAAATGTTGTTAAGGAATTCTTCGGTTTCTAAACGCGCTTGTTTTTCAAATTCTTCTTTGGCTTCAACGGCTATTAGGGGAGAAGGTGGCCGTATAACAGCAGCTAGTGAAAGCTGTTAAAGAAGGGCTTGTTTTTAGGGCTTGTTTTTATTTTTTTTATTTAAAGCACTAATTTTTTCAACTCACTTGAATTACACAAATTAAAGCAAATATTTGGTAAAAATTTTTCTTCAACATTTTGATTTGAATTTGAATATTATTTTCTTTTTGATTTTTAAAGCTTTCTTTAAGTCCGTCTTGTTTAAATGTCTGCACTAGACTAATCTATTTAAGATAGCAAACCCTAATTGTTTTCTTTTTACAATAATTTCAGTCTCATCTTCATGCGAGGTCTGTTTAAAAATTATGGGCCGCAAGTTATTATGAAAAAAATCTCTTAGTTTCTCAGTGTAGTCATTTTTGAGCTCCAGCAACTTTCGAAAGCTTTAACATCTTATAAAGCGAAATTAAATTTTCTGTTTAAAAAGTGATGCAATTTTTAAAGATTTTATCTGGCAGAAGAGAAGCCAACACCCCAATAACTATTTTTTTTCATGACCTAAATTTTACTCGATCCGCTTGTTTTAGCTAAAGGCGGGTTTTGGATAAATCTTCAGTTTTATTGAATTTTTGGTTTATTTCATAAAAAATTTCAGTTCTCACCAATTCTATCGTAATTAAAAATCAGTTTGACTTTAAATCTAATGCGGTTCAAATTCCACTCAAATTCTAGCAGAGTTTTAGTTTCACTAAGTTTTAGTTCCGTTTAAATCCACTTTAGTTCCAATTAAGTGTTTGTAAGATCTAGTTGCCTAAATTTTAATACAAGATATTTCAGAATTAGTCGTAAGTCCATTTTAAATTCTTGTTTGGTACAGTTTTGGTTCAGCTCTACTTCAGTTCCAACTCATTTGTTTAATTCTAGTTTTATTCTTGTTTTCAGGAAACTCAGGTCAAGTTTATTAATAATCGTGCTGTCGGAATACAAAAGCAGACGGCTACATTTTAAAACTCTTCAACTCTCTTGCGTTCCTCAGGCTTTAAAAACATCAGTGTCCCATTGCGATCATTTCGGGATTCAACTGGTAGTATTCATGGTTACAAGATTTGAGCTAAGACGAGTGTCAAAAGCCCCTGTAACCTTTCTTCTAGCCCGATGTCAGTAGGGCTCTTTGAGATGTTCGTGCTGGCTTTGGTTTAAATACAAATCGAGTGAATGCGCTCCTCTTCGGTATGAAGTTGTACTGTAACAAGGTGCCAAGACCTTTATAGCGGTAGAAGTGCTCCTAACCAAGAGGATGCTATGACCAAAATCATGGTAGCGAATTTTTACTCGTGCCTTGTGCAATGGGGGCGTCAGACGGCGCATTGCTGTAAATTTGTATCACATTTGTTCTGTTTGTAAAGAAATATTCGCCAACCAAAAGGCAGTCACTGTGAAATAGTGATTTCGTCGACCGAAAATTGAATTTGAAGGTTTTCCTTTTCCTTATAGAAAATTGCAAAAGTCATTATGACATCCACGTACAAAAAAAGAAGGTATTTCAGGTTTTCTGTATTAAAATTGCTTAAGTTTTGCTTAACTCACTTCAGTTACAGAATCAAGACGTTAGGCGGCTCCCTAGGTTGTTGTTAATCTAACAAGTATGACCCTTTAGCCAAACCGGTGTTGCCTTGTTTACTCAGGCATATTACTTTAGATGGAGGACACATTATTCTTTAATTCTAGTTTTGGTTCGTTTTTGCAGTTCCAATTTTTTTTTTTTTATTTAAGTTCAAGTACCATTCTAGTTCACTTTTTAATCTGATTAAGATCTATTTTTATTCTAATGCAGCTCTAGTTTAGTTAATTTCTATCCAAGTTCTTCATCTGGCCAAGACTAGTTGTGCACCGGTTTTAGTTTCGTTTTATTCTAATTTAAGTGTCATGTGGCCATTTCAATTTAGTTTGGCCTTTTGCGAGAAGAGTGTTCCTAGCTCAGTCACTAATAGCTCAGCCTTTGATCGCCTCCTTCCCGGTTTTATTTCTTTTCAAATTTAGTAATTTTGTTCTGGTCTACTTTTCGTTCAGGGTTTGTTAATTTTTAGCTCAAGTGTCGTTCCTAAATAAGTTCTGGTTAAGTTTTATTCTAGACTGAACTGTTTTTTTTCAGGTAAAAATGCCTGTTTCATTAGTGCCACCGTGCTACATTCTTTAGGAAAAGGATAGAGAAGAGAACGGGCGGTGAAAGCATAGCCATTTTTTTTAATTATTTTACTTCACCGGCGAATGTTTTATGTAGAAGTTCCGACAAAGTAGTACAATTCTCTTCTGTACAGTAGATGTTAAAGCCTTGGACTTGTACCGTTTCTCTCCGTAATTAAGTCTTAGCTGATTAATGTTTGGTTCTAAATTAGCACTCGCTTAGCTCTAATTTAATTCCAGCTTAGTTCATCTCTCATTAAGCTCTTTTTTAGCGTCAGACTTTAATCAAGTCTAGCAAAGCTCTAGTTTGCTATTAGTTAAGATTTTATTGTGATTTAATTCGATTCCAGTTAAGTTTTAGTTAAATTTTTGTTCCCTTTGACCTTGTTCCTTTTGACCCTGTAGGTTTGAGTGTAAGTTGCGGCACTCTATTAATTAAACAACATAATTTCCATAAAATTCTATTTTATTGCCAATCATATCAAATGCCTTAAGTCAAAGCATAGCTTTGGCTCAGTTCTATTTTGGGTCCAGTTTATTTTTTCTTTAGTTTTAATGGAGACCAAGTTCCCTTCTACTTCTGTTCTTATTTAATCGTAGGTAAAGTTAAGGCTGAGTTTACTTCTGACATGATAGAGTTCATTCTTAGTTACGGGCTACATAGTCCAGTTGTGGCTTGATTATAGTCAGTCTTTACTGAGTTCTAGCCAATTTCCATTTTGGCTTTGGAATTCTTTTCAATTAATTTAGGTTTAATTTAGGTTTATTTTTTTTACGTTCCTTCTGATTCACTTCCAAAGAGTTTCTGTTCAGTTCCAAGACGTCAGTTATACTGCCAATATACTTTGTCCGCATCAAGTTTATTTTCTTAAATTTTTACATCCAGTCGATTGATGCCGGTTACACCCTCGTATTGTTTGTCATCTAGTCTCTCGTGATTGTTTCAACGGCATTTAATTTTATTCACGTTATCACTTGAAGGTCTTTTTTATTATGATTTAGTAGTCGCTCTTGCTTAATAAAAATTAAAGTATAATTGAACTTTTTTTTTTTGTATTGATAATAAGTTGTTTATTTTATTTTTGTTTTATTTTTCTGTCACATAATTAAATTAAACAATTATTTCATTTTGCTTATTTATAAAACATAATTTTTTTAATTATGCCTAAACTTTATAATCTCCCCCATAATTTGCGTTGTAAGATTTTTATATTTATAATAATTTATTGGCCTGTCGCCATTAAATAAATATTTTTTTATTATTCAAAGAAAAATATAATAAAAACTTTAGAAAATAAATTAGGCACTTTAAACTTAAATAAACATTTAATTTGCAGTACAGACAAGTTGTGCGTCTGCACATATTTCTTTTTCTATTGCTTTTTAATGGGAATTATTGCACGTGTTAGCAGAGACTTTTTAAATGTTTTAAAACTGGTGAATTTCGCATTTCTCAGCATTTTCTAAAAAGGTATTTTATGCTTAACTAATAATTTATTAGCATAAAGTTCTTTAAGAATTTTCCTTTTAAATGCGTTCATTTAAAAGGCAAAGAATGTTTTAAAGCGCATTAATCTAAAGCTATTAAAAGCTGGAAATAAAAAACAATGTTTATAGATATTTAATATTTAAATATATAAAAGATAAAAGCTTATTTTATGCGGCATTGCTTAGATGTGCTTTAAGGGGTTTTCTATGCTTTTTTGGAGCCTTGTAAAAGCTATGGCTTCACTCAGAATACAAAAGACCCTATTTTTTTTAATCAAGAAAAAGTTTTGCAGTTTTAGAGTTTGCATTATTTCTCTTCCTATGGATCCAACTTTTCAAAACAACTCCTTATAAATTGTTACTAAATTCTATGTGATCTCTATACATTAAAAAACAAAAACAAATAATGTAGTTAATTTCTCTAAATTGTTGTTGAAGTACTTTACACTTGTACATAAAAAAAAAAAAAAATCATGTAAGAAAAGTTGCCAGATTTTTGCTCTATTAATAAACTTAGGCGTTTTAACTCGCCTACAATCAGAAATTGCAGTTGCAGGCTATATAGCAGCATTAAACGAAATGTCAAACAGAGATTTAAATTGTCAACAAATTTATACAGTGCTAAATAAATAAAGGACATTAAAGGAAATAAGTTTTGGCGTGTTTTCTTTTACAATTAAAAGAACTCCGGCAGATAATTAAGACATACGAAAACAATTTTAAAATAATCGTTCTTTAGCACTAATAGACCATCTCTGTAGCACTGAACTGCTTCGAAAAGCTGAATAGTTGACCTAAAAGAAAAAATAAAAAAAAACAGAGGATTACAGTTCTCAAAGTTGACCCATCCTTTTTTTAATAAAATTACACAAATTATTCCTTTTTGTTTATGCCATACGATTGTGACATCTCCGGTTTGTCGATGCTTTTCCGCTTGTTATATGTAACCTGCCTTTCTTTGACGTTTCATTTTATCTCTATTTTTTTTCAATAATTTTTGTAATGTAAAAATCGTATGGCATCTCTACAAGCCCTCTGTTCTTAGTAACATTTTCTCAGGCTTTAAAAAAACGATTTTTGGTCACGTGAAGCTTCACTGATGATGAAAAAGTCTTTCTTAAAGCATGAACTCTTTTCTCTTTTGTACACATCGACTTGGCGTATTTGCGTCGATCTATTGATAGTAAGAGAAGAATTTTCGCAAACTGGGGGATGTGAATCATCATTTTGGGTTGTAAGACCACAAACGAAAGAATTTTGCGATTTTTTCCATTAATTAAAAAGAAATCTTTTTTTTTTCAGCGAGACTTCTTGGTTAACCCCTCATAACGTTTTTAAATTAATAAAACTATTGTGGAACATAAAGTTTTAGAAAACTTTAAAATTTACTTTTTATCTGCCACCACAAATTTTCTAAGGTCACCACCAGCCACTACCATTATCTATACAGTCTTAACGCGTTTACATTTACAAGACCGCAACACTGTTTATAGTTTGGGGAAACTTGTTAAACATTTATTATGGATATAACAGAGAGCATTATAAAACAGCCGGCCACCCTCAAATGCAATGTGCGTGCGTGCCGAAAATTGTTATTCTGAACATACTAAAGCGCCTAAAAGTATACTTTTTTGTCATTAAATACTATTATAACGCTTAAATGGCCATATGTTGTATAAAGTTTACTTGTACTATCTCTAGAATATAAAAACATTAACAACAATTTAAGCTTTACGCAGCTTTAACTCCCACCTCTTTTCAGTTAAATTCAACCTGCTATTAAACAAACAAGACAACACAACATTTACTTGTTTACAGAAAGGAAATGGTAGCATACAAATAGCAGTTGCAACATAAACCTACAACATTAAAAACTTACCTAACCGCTGCTAGTCTTATGTGGCAGTATTTAATGACACTTTAAACGAAACCCAAAAGAATTATTGAAGTTTTATCCCATTTTGCTTAATTTAAATCAACAACTTGGGAATATTGTTTAAGCAAGGGCACGACGAAAAGATGTTAAGACACCTTAATCTTAGCCTAAACATTTAACTATTGTTAGCATAGACGACACCGTAATCCATTCAGGAAGTAACGAACATAAACCTTTTTTAATTGCGATAGCAAGTTTCCCAAAAAAAAGGAAACCGAAGCTGTGTTTTCTCACACATTTCTAGTACTTTTTGCTAAACGTGATTAAGCTTTAGACACAAAGATAACCTACAAAGTTGAAAGCTGTGCCTTAAGTATTTAAATTTTAGTTGTGTTTGCATTAAAATTTCATTTGCATTTAAAACACAACAACCTGGTAAAATTTAAACATAAAATTTTATGGCAAATAATGATTGTTGTAGGTGGTACATTCTCCTTTATCCCTTATGGCCAAATACACAAAGAGAAAAAAAGGGAAACTTAACATGCCATTGGGGTTTTATGTGATAATCACAAAATCCGTTTATATTGTAGCCATCCAATACGTTGAAAATGTACTTATACTCTCACACAAACACACAGGCCTGGCTTTGGCAAAGAGACAATTCAATATGCCAAATAAGTATGCAATGCAATTTTCGAGTGGTGATTATATTACTTTGCATATCCGTAAGGGGTAAGAGAAAAATAAAATTCAAGGCTCAACGTTTATTGACTACAACAGTCATGCTGCTGATGACGATAAGGAATATTCTCTTGGTGCAATACCAAATACCATCGCTATTATATATTTACTACGTATGTTTATAAATAATTAAATCATGACCGTTTGCATACTTTTAGGGGTCAGGTTAAAAGCGAACCATTTAATTGCAAACTTAAATATTAATGGACAATTTTATACATGTAAATGATACGTTATTGATCTCAAATGAAATAAAAATAGGAATAGATTTAAGTGGAATATAAAATGAAAAAAGGGACAAGCGTTTTAAAATGAAAAAGAAATTTTATGTGGTAAAACAAAGCTAAATTGAATTTCTTTTAACTTTAGAGATTAAGTGAACATAGCACTGACGCATAAACTAAACTGGTTGACGGCATCCTTTAATTTATAATTATGAATATTAATACTTGTTATTATTATAATAATCGTTATGTTATAGGAAGTTTCCTGAAGAGCTAAGAAAGCGGTAGAGAAATGGCCATCGAGAGAATAATTTATTCCAGAAAACAGCACAATAATTTTAAAGTTTAGTTATGCTGTCCAAATTTCAAGTGTTTAGAATATAGGCTTATATAAGTCAATTTACAACACCTATGGGGACACCCTTTAATTTTTAAATTTATTGTGGAATAATTTTTTGTTTGTGGGAGCTCTAGTAATACGTTGTTTTAAAAAATCATAAAGTGATGTTCTTAGCGGTTTATTATACACGTAAAAACGTGTATGTTGTATGGGAACACCCTTTAATTTTTAGTTGGTATGAACTGTTCTTAAAAAGGGACCAATCTGTTAGGATAACATTTTACATAAAGAAAAAACACTGCCAGCGTCTAATTTTTCTTCTTTTTTTTTTTTGGAAAACGTCTGCATACATTTGAAAAATAATTTCTCTTTATAAAAGTTAAATTAAAAATTGAACCAAAGCCAAAAAAGTAAATTTTAATTGATTTAAGAAAAAAATTTAAATCTGGGTTTAGAAAAGATTTAGTTCTGTGTGCACAAACATAAAAAATCAACGCTTAGACGAATCGATAACCTTCTTTTATTTGTTAAATTTTTGTGTTATTAGAAAAATTTTCTATTGTAGAGATGTTTTTCTAACATAAGCAATTTAATTTTATCACCTTAAATTTTTTATTTTCAGGTAAGAATTCTCTTAAAACTAATAATGCTTCTGCTTAAATGTAAGTTTTTATAAATTTATTTAAATTAATTTAAATTTAAAGTTGCAATATTTTATTTATTTCATAATCTCTATCAGATATTGTCATCATTATTTCAAAACTTTGTAAATTATTTAATAGCCTCTTCCACTCTCTAACATTTCAAATATATATATGCCATTGACCATGAAACAAAAATATAAAACTCTTTTAAATTCATTTTACAAATTACCCTCCACTTATCTAGATGTGTCTGAATATATTCCAACTCCTGCTAATATTTCAATAAATATCAATTGTATGAAAAGGAACCTCTAACATGGACACCATGTTACTGGTCAACTCATACTTAAATCTGTCCTCCATTTCCTGTAATTGTTCCTTCCTTTTTTGAATTTTCCTTTATTTTTACAGCAGGGAATAGAATATTTATTTATTTATTTATTTATTTCACATGTATTTTATTTTTGCTTGGTTTTGTTATCGTTGTATTTTTTCTTTACATGTTGACCAACTATTTTACCAAACCACTTGATTTGCTTCTCTTTTTTATAAATGTTTATTTGCATTTGTTTATAAGCCTTGTTTACGAGTTTGGTCATCGTCATCATCATCGGGTGAGAGTTGTAGCAGCAGCAGTATTGAAATATGCCATTGAAATAACGTAAACATTTACAGAAATGTTTTACACAACCTTTTATATTTTATTTTTGTGTACACTACTGCATCCGCCAACTGTAGAAGTTTTTGAACAAATAATGCTTATTATATGGTAAATTTACACTTTGTCTCTTTGTCTTTGACCGCAACTTACAGTTAATTATGCTCTAAGGAGCTTGAATAAGGGAAAAGTAAAAAAAGATGCTTTACTTTGTTAAAAAAAAATTGTGATTTTTTTTCTAGCAAATGTATTTTATTTTTGCTATAATCAACCTTAGCTATTTGTATTATAATAATGGTGCATTACTTTTGCTTTTTTTAATGCTATTCTGTAAGCGTTTTTATGCTTTTTAAAATTTA
Organism: Cistogaster globosa; assembly: GCA_937654795.1. Taxonomy (NCBI): domain Eukaryota; kingdom Metazoa; phylum Arthropoda; class Insecta; order Diptera; family Tachinidae; genus Cistogaster; species Cistogaster globosa. The sequence continues at coordinate 9,836,462 of OW569404.1, forward strand.
ATTGAAATATATTTTTTTGCTTTGGTAAAAATATCATATGCCATATTTATTGTAGCAAAAATATGCTCAAGTTTTCTTTTCGTAATTTTTACTATGGTAAAATGTTGTATCTTAATGTAACAAAAATTTTTTATGAAACTTTTTCTGTAGCAATAAATACTATAATTTTTTTTTTATAGTAAAAATATGATACGAGGGCTGCTCTATATATTTCTGGCCTAATAGTGAAAATACGAATATTTATGATTAAAAATGGTTTTATTGTTTTTCAAAGTATTCTCCAGCATGATTTATACACTTTTGCATGCGCTCAAACCAGTTGCCGAAGCACTTCTTTCACTCCGATTGAGACACCTCTAAAACATGATTTTTGAACACTTCAATAGCTTCTTCTGGCGACGAAAATCGTTGACCATGCATTTTTTCTTGATTTGCGGAAACAAGAAGAAGTCATTAGGTGCCAAGTTAGGGCTGTATGGCAGATGACCCGTTAATTCGACGTTTTGGCCGGTCAAAAACGCTCTGGTTTCAGCCGATGTGTGAGAGCTCGCATTGTCATGGTGATTCGTCTTCTCTTGTTGATTTTTCGAATTTCTCCGATGACTTCAGGCAAACAAATTGTAGTGTACCACTCAGAAGTGACCGTCCTACGTTGCTCAAGCGGAACAGTCGCCACATGACCAGTTTTGCCGAAGAAACAGGCGACCATTTGCTTCGAAGTGCTTCTTCCACGAAAAACTTTCGTTGGATTTTGCTCGTCTTTGAAGACCCACACGGTCGATTGTTGTTTCGTTTCGGGCTCATACGCATAGATCCATGATTCGTCAACTGTGACGATCTTACAAACGTCTTTTGAAGCACCGCAATCGTATTTTTGCAACATTTCTTTGCACCAATCGACACGAGCCTTTTTTTGAGCGACTTTCAAATTGTGCGGGATCCAACGAGAACAACCCTTTTTTACGGCCAGGTGTTCATGCCGTATAGAATGTATACTGGTGGAAGAAATGTCCAAGAATGTCTTTATCTCTCGGTATGTCGCATGTCGATCTTGCATTATGAGTTCACGCACGGCATCAATGTTCTCTGGCACAACAGCCGTTTTTGGACGACCTTCACGGAATTCGTCTTTGAGCGAGCTTCGGCCACGATTAAATTCATTATACCAATTTTTCACAGTGCTATAGGATGGTGCTTCATCGCCATACAAAGATTTAAGTTCATCAATGCACTCTTGTCGTGATAATCCACGTTGAAAGTTGTGAAAAATGATGGCACGAAAATGTTCACGAGTTAATTCCATTTTTTTCTATATTAATTTTTTCAAGTCACTGTAAACAACACAACTAAATGCCTGTACGTCAAAACGTATTGAATACGATTATGTTTAAAAATGACGAACTTTCCAATGGAAATGTCAGATTATACTTGGCAGCACTCAGTGTTGCCAGGCCAGAAATATATATAGCAGCCCTCGTAAAATAAAAAGATGTTGATAACAATCACTCTTTGATGGCAAAGTCAGTTTTTGATGGTAAAAATTACATACAGTCGACTTTTGATAATTTGAAATTCGTTAATATGAATCTGTCGATAATATGAACTGTTTTCCAGGTCCCTCTTGAAAAACACTTAATATATTGAAAAAATGTTTGTAATTTGGTCCCCTCAATAATTTGAAATTATTTCCAGGGAATTTTGATCGCCGACCCTCTACAATTTAAATTTTTTAGCTCTTCGCTCTATAATTTCAGTTGTTTTAATTTTTATTTATTTTTGCTTTTTTGTGATGCGCTACAAAATGACATCTTGCCTGCCAACATTTTATAATTTGAAGTTCGAATTTTTTACACCTAAAAATTTGAACTCAATGTAATTTTGTTTCTGTTTTAAAAAGAAATTTAATCCGTTTGCTTTAGTGTCTGTGCCAGCTCTATAAGCTCTTGTTAATTTGAATTTTTTTATCTTTCTTTTGATATTTTAAAGTCTCGTTATTATAAAAACTCGATTATTTGAACTTTTTCTGTGGTCCCTTAAGTTTCAAATTATCAAGAGTCGCCTGTATTTCAATAATTTGCCTAATTCAAGTGATCCTTAGTGTGCATAATTTTCAATGTGAATTCGATTAAATGTTTACACACTTTATCATTGTATAGGCACTCACAAATACTCATTCTTACAATAAATTTGTAGTTACCATTTATATTTACTATCACTCTGCTAAATTTGCCATCTAAATGAATAAGTGAGTGTGAGTCTAAATTTTGTTTACCAGACTGCTCTGCTCTGAATGTGAGCCTCAAAACAGACCTCTGTTAGACGTCTAAGGTGAGAATAGATGCCTTTTTGATTTTTTTTTATTAACTAGCATTTCCTTTTATATTTTACACTGTACTGCAGCCAGACATATTTACAATGTAGGAATATTTTACGTTTCTCTAACTACGATGACAATAACGTTTCAGTTCTTATCTGTTTAAAACATTTATTTGCCTCCTTTTAAATATTTATTTCTTTACATTCTTCATAGTTTCTATTTATTTATTTATTTATATTTTTCAAATATTTTCTGTCTGCAAATAGGTTTTTCTTTATTTATTTATTATTTTATTTAAATGTTGGCTGTAATGTTATAAAGCAAAATAGTCTTTGCAGTCTTTTACCATTTATTATGCATTTATTGATTCAATATTCATTGCTCCTGTATGGAACTTATGCATGTAATACATGTGGTAGCTACCTAAATGGGAAAGCAGTTTTACTAGCATCTCGTTCATTACTTTTAACGTAGATAAAATATGCAGTTTTGTCTATTAAAATGTATGTACAGACATATTTGTAGTAAGAAATAGTAAAAACAGGCTGTGTAGTAAAAAAGTTTGCAAATAAATATGTATTAAGAATAGTAACTACAGAAATATATTATTCTTTACTCCTTTTGTGTGAATTAAAACTTTTTTTACAGTTTAATAGCTCTTACCCTTGATTTCCCAATAGACTTGATTCGCCGAGATTGAAGACTTTGGCCACAATAACAAAATCCCTCACAGAACTCATTCTGTATGAGAGTATTGCACTAAATCAATTTTCGCGTCTTATAAAAAAATTCTCAAATTTAATTTGAATAAACTGTGATTACAGTTTAATAGCTCTATATGTGCCCTTGATTTCCCAAAAGATTTGATTCGCCGAGATCCAAGGGTTTGGACACAGTAACAAAATCTCTCACAGAACTCATTGTATATGAGAAAATTTCACTGAGTCAATTTTCCGCGTCTTATAAAAAAATTCTCAAATTCAATTTGAATAAACTGTAATCACAGTTTAATAGCTCTATATGTGCCCTTGATTTCCCAAAAGACTTGATTCGCCGAGATCGAAGGGTTTTGTCGCTATAATCGTTTTTGTTCAAAAAACACTAAATTTACCATACAATTTGTACTGTATGTAGGGGGGAAAATTTTATCGCATGCTACATTTTTTAAAAAACGTATTTAGCTTGAAGTGCTTATCTTCACACACATCTTTTTTTTGTTTTGTTTTATTTTATTTATTTATTTATTTATTTTTTTTTTTTTTTTGAAAGGTGCTGCTGTTACACAATATTCTATTTATAAATAATTCTTGCAAAAAATAATTGACTTCAAAACAGGCAAACTTAAAATCATTTTTCTTTAGGACTGTAATTATACATTAATAATATTTTATTATATTCGAGAAAGTTTACGTCAGTTTTTTTTATATGTCGTAGAACAAAATATGAATGCAGATTAAACAAGAAAAATTCCGCAGCTTTGTGGTCACCCTTTATTTCTTACACTTTTTATTGCTGGCACAGTAAAACAAAATTTGTTTAAATTATAAGCGTTAGTCTATAACTGTTCAAGAGATTGGCCATATGCATAAAATTACAACAATTGGGGCACCCTTTAATTTCTTATCTTAAATATTCTAAGTTGTCGTTATACTTGATAAAGTAATGGACATTCTGTCTAATTTTCAATAGTTTGTCCGTAACGGTTTCAAAGATAGGGCCATACAGATCAAATTACATCAGTTATAGGGACACCCTTTAATTTCTAATTTCAAGTTTGCTATTTGTTTAAGGGTTCTGTGCAAATTTCAATCAGCTGTCTACAACTGTTCAACAGTTTGGTCATATACACAAAATAACAGCAACTATTGTAACACCCTATAATTTATAATTTTAAATATTTTTACTTCTTTATATAACAGACAAAGTAGTGGACATTTTGTTTAATTTTCAAGTGTTTGTAAATAACATTTCAAACCATAGGGCCATATGGGTCAATTTACTTCAAATATGGGAACACCCTTTAGGTTCTAAGTTCAAATTTAATACATGTTGTTATAGTTGACTTAGCACTACAGGTTCTTCGTAAATTTCAGTTGTCTGTTTATAACGGTTAAAAACCTTGGCCACATACATCATATTACATTGAATATTGGGACACCCTTTTATTTTTAATTTTGAATGCTTTTACTTGTTATTATAAAGGTCGTAGTAGTCGATATCCTGTCCAATTTTCAAGTGTTAGTCTATAGTGGTTCAAAAGATAGACGCATATAAGTCAATTTATGTCACCTATGGGGACACCCTTTCCTTTTTAGATTTATTTTTGTATTACTTTGTGCAAATGATAATTTAAATTATCAAATTTATTTGCTTGTAGTTTATCTATTGTTAGTTGTTAATTATTGTTGGCTGCAATAATTTTCTTGTTCAAATTGGTTCAAAGCCTTAAGATATGCAATGTTAAAGCGACGGAATTTAATGTTAACCAAATTAATTGTATAAACCAGTATACAACAAACATTAATTTTGCTTTTAGTCATAAGCTTTGAAAGATAATACGGCACTAGCTAAGAAAAGTGTTCAACATTATTTAGTTTAGGCTTTGCTGTGTATTTTATAGCACAAAAAAAGGGTGTCTTTAATTTCTCTCTGCCTATTAAAATAAAATATTTTACCATATTTGAAATATTCAAGCTAAAGTCCCTCCATTAGAAAAACAATTTAAATAAAAATACTTTAAGCTTGAATAGTTGAACAGTAATAATTAAAAGGGTTAAATAAACTGTGATACAATTTGAGAAATATTCTAAAATATTATGCATTTTCTTATCCCTTATTTATTATTTAGCCATTTTATGCTTCAAAAATTAAATGTTTATTTTTGCTCACCCAAGCAAATAATGTATTTAAAAAAATGTGACCTGCAAAGGTCACTTTTAATGCTGTTTTAACATTTTGTCAAGAGTTCATTTCCTTTGAAACTTGACTTAAAATTAAATTAGAGTATAAATATTTTATTTTTTGCTGAGAGCATCTAAAAGTATGCAATATAATTTTTAAATCCCAAAATTACACTTTATATTCTTTTATTTAATTCCTATACTTAATTTTGTTTCCAAGTTATTTACCGAAAATATCTTAAGTAAATCAGTCCCTTCTTTCTTAGCAATTTTTAAATATTTAAACAAATATATTTTGTTATCAAAAAAAAAAAAAAAAAGTATTTTCTTTTATTTTCTCTATTAAATATTTTAACGACGACTTCATGTCGGTTTTACCATAACAATTCCTACATCCATTAATTTACCATCATAAAAAAGTATTATAAAATCGCGTTCATTGTGAAATAGAAAACGAAAGCAACTGCCGACACCTTAAGTAAACGTTTGAAGCATATCTTAAGGGGGCAATCAAAATTATTTTTTTTTTTTTTTTGTTTATTATTTTATTTCAAACATAAAACACTCGCGTAATTTATATTTAAAATACTTACATACGAGGGCTGCTCTATATGTTTCTGGCCTAATAGTGAAAATGCAAATATTTATAATCAAAAATGGTTTTATTGTTTTTCAAAGTATTCTCCAGCATGATTTATACACTTTTGCATGCGCTCAAACCAGTTGTCGATTGAGACACCTCTAAAACATGGTTTTTGAACACTTCAACAGCTTCTTCTGGCGACGAAAATCGTTGACCACGCATTTTTTTCTTGATGTGCGGAAACAAAAAGAAGTCATTAGGTGCCAAGTCAGGGCTGTACGGCGGATGACCCATTAATTCGACGCTTTGGCCGGTCAAAAACGCTCTGGTTTGAGCCGATGTGTGAGAGCTCGCATTGTCATGGTGAACAATCATTCGTCTTCTCTTGTTGGTTTTTCGAATTTGAAGACCCACACGGTCGATTGTTCTTTCGTTTCTGGCTCATACACATAGATCCATGATTCGTCACCTGTGACGATCTTATAAACGTCTTTTGAAGCACCGCAATCGTATTTCTGCAACATTTCTTTGCACCAATCGACACGAGCCTTTTTTTGAGCGACTTTCAAATTGTGCGGGATTCAACGAGAACAAACCTTTTTTACGGCCAGGTGTTCATGCAGTATCGAATGTATGCTGGTATAAGAAATGTCCAAGGATGTCTCTATCTTTCGGTATGTCGCATGTCGATCTTGCATTATGAGTTCACGCACGGCATCAATGTTCTCTGGCACAACGGCCGTTTTTGGACGACCTTCACGGAATTCGTGTTTGAGCGAGCTTCGGCCACGATTAAATTCATTATACCAATTTTTCACAGTGCTATCGGATGGTGCTTCATCGCCATACAAAGATTTAAGTTCATCAATGCACTCTTGTCGTGATAATCCACGTCGAAATTTGTGAAAAATGATGGCACGAAAATGTTCACGAGTTAATTCCATTTTTTTCTATATTAATTTTTTCATGTCACTGTAAACAACACAAATAATGGTCGTACGTCAAAACGTTTTGAGTACGATTATGCTTAAAAATGACAAACTTTCCAATGGAAATGTCAGATTGCGCTTGGCAGCACTCAGTGTTACCAGGCCAGAAATATATATAGCAGCCCTCGTATACATGCACACAAGTTTTCTATTTTAAACCTTATTTTTGCAGAATTTCTCCATATTTTCATTAAGCACTTGTATAACAATGTTGCCTGTTTATAATAAAACCACTTCATAACATACAGCACAGAGATTGTATTTCTTTTTTCATCAACTCTTCTTAATTTCTTTATTATTCATCTTTCAACCCTTTCACAAACATACACTCTCTTCCATGCTTAAGTATTAAAATCATTCATGTGTGTTTGCTTTACTGACATTTGCTTTAAAAAAGAATTTAAATATATTTAAAGAACTTCTTCAGAACAATATGTTGTTGTTCATTTCCCTTTTTAAAAAGTCCTTAAAAAGAAAAAAATCTACTTGACAGTCTTTTGTTTAACATTTTTTGACATAGACACAATAAGAAAGCATATTTTAAAAATATTTTTTAAATGCTGACATGTAGCATATGCAGGGGCGAAAAATATTTAGAAGAAGTAATAAAAATTAAATAAAAAATTAAATCTTAAATATGCTACAAGAAAAGGCATTTTATTTTATTTCAGATATTGCAGTTTTACTAAAAAATATTTAATTTTCTTATTGGCAAAATTATTAACTTGCTTTTCGATTGCACCAAAAATTTTACAAATATAAAATAAGCAGAACATGCAGTTTTTGTAATATTTTTGCTATTGACAATATAAGAATTATAATTTATCGAAAATATGTTATTTGTGCTATAGTAATATTTTTTTATTTTTTCTATAGCAAAAAATATGCTGAAGAGTCCGCTAAATAACCTTTTTTGTTTTCTTTTGAAAATGCTATAAAAAAACTACTGGATGGTCAGTTGGCTTCAACTCTTGAACCAGTTGGACTTTGTATGGTGTCATATTAAGGCCTTTATGGAAAATTCGTCTCAATGATGTCTCCAAAATGTTCAATTGTTGAGAACGACGGTGAATTGATGTTGATGGCGCTTCTTGCACACTTTCTGCTACAGCAGCAATATTCTCGGCATCTCAATGAGGATGCCAGTTTCTTTCACTGTTTTCACAAGATAACGAATATACAGAGCTGACGGTGCTTTTCTTCCTTCAAAATCCGTACGCAATTTTCGTACACATTCTGCAACATTACCATGGTTTTCAAAGTAATGTCGCAATATTTTCCAGCGTAGTTCAAATGTATACACAACCATATTCGTTCAGCAGAAGGATAAAATTAATTATCTGTCAAATCAAACATGAGCTAAGTGTTACCATTCAAAAAATATTATAAGGCTTCGACATCGCTTTACTGGTATTGCTTTCCATGCCATCTTTACTTCCTCGAAAAGAGTTGTCATATTTTCAATATTTTTCATATTCATTGGTTTCTTGTCATCACCCCACAAGTGTTCGATAGGGTTCAGATCTGGACTTAACGATGGCCATTCCAAAAGATTAATGGAATTTTTCCTCAAAGTACCCTTTTGCAACTTTAGCCGTGTGTTTGGGATCGTTGTCCTACAGAGACCTGCGCCGAGGGGTTTTGGTCGGCGGCGGCGGCTTACTGAAAAATGGGCGGCGGCGGCTGTAAGCCGGCTATTAGTCAATGTGTTATCAGCTAGCCGTTTTTTGTATGACTCATGCAAATAATCGGCTCGTATGAACCTGACAAAATATACTAAATAAGTAAACAGTAACGCAAAAATTATTAGGCACAACTAAGGTTTTATTATATCATTAACTAAATCATAGTTATCGTGAATAAAAAGAACTCTATTAATATTTAATGAACTTAAATTTGATCTCTTTGCCGTTACCAGAGAACCAGCACTAGAAAATGCTTCTTCAGCAGCTGCACTTGTGGATGGTATACTCAATATGAAGGCGGCAAGCTTTGAGATATTGGGATATTCCTAAAATTAAAAGTTTATTTCTTACAACAGTCAGAAAGAACATAGAAAGTTTGCAATAATTACTTTTTCATTTTTTTGCCACCAGCTAAAAGCATCTAAATCTTCAAAAGTGGCTGAAAAGTATTTTAGAATTTCGCTTTTAATGGGGTCTTTTTGCTTGGTGTTCCAGGTAGCTAATACATAAGATGCCATAGACCAATTGGTATCAGTTTTATCTTGTTTCTAGAAATAAAAGTTATTTTTTATTTTACTTATAAAATATTTTTATTAAAAAATCTCTTACTTGTTTTTTCATTAAATGAGTTGGAGTTGGTAGATTTAAGTCGCTGTCTTCAATCATTCTTTTTAATTCATTAAAAAATAATTGTAAACGGGAAGTTCCTCCATCTGGATCATCACATTGTAATTCTTCATACAGGCCTAGAGGTTGGTTTACAGGAATTTTTTTCAACCATTTGTCTATTCTTGGCCAGTGTTTTTGAACAGGATCCAAAAGAGCAGCGACAACATGAATTTTGCAAATTTTAAATCGCTTTGGAAAACTTTCAATTGAAAAATGATAAATCTTTATGATTTCTGCAAAGCTTGCTGTTTCGTAGTTTTTTTGTAACAAATCTAAAATTTGTTCATAAAAAACAATGTTACAATTTAGTGTAGGATATTTTCGTCCTTGCAGATGTTTGGTACAATTTTCAAAAATTTCTAAAAATTTTAAAAATTCCGCCAAAAGTTGCTTCTCCATATTGCTTAGAGCTAACTCTGTCTTGCCAATCTCCACTAAGGCAATATTTACCACTTTCTCATTTTTAGTAAAACTCCGAAACATATAACACAATGTGTTCCACCTGGTGTCATTGGAATTTTTAAGGGTTTCCATAGAAGTTTTTTCCAATTCACATTCATCTTTTAAAAACTGGAATTGTTTCTCAGTCTCTATGAGATCATAAAGCTCTGTAGCCTCGCTTAATATATTAAATATATCATAATCTTCAAATGTCCTTTGAATGTTTAACACAATGTCGGTATTATAATTTAAGCTTTTGAAAATTTGCTTTAATTTTTTTGTGATTTCATAAAATATTGTAAACGTTGGGTTTTGCAAAATATCGTGCACAATAAATCTATGCAAGCTATGAACGGAGCAACCCAGCCTTTTCATATTATTATGCTTCATTGCAGCGATAATATTACTTGCGCCATCACTTACCACAACAATTTCTTTGTTTTCTAACTGGAAATCCCTCAGCGTATCACTTATATTTTTGGCTATTGTATACCTATTGTGTGGCTGCGGAAATACCTCAGTTTTTAATGTTATGCAATATGGTGCAAATTGGTGGCAAAAAATGACTCTAAAATTTATATAACTTCGTCTTTTAAAAGAGTCTGTCTACAAGTCTAGCACCAAGGAAATATTTTTTGGGCATTTTTCGTTGATGAAATCTTGGACAGTTCTTTTATAAATCGTGTACACATCTTCCATCGCAGACCGACTCAGAGTTGTAGCGGATGGCATTTTAATATTGGGCTTAATAGCTTGCATATAATTGAGAAACCCAGATTGCTCCACTATGTTAAATGGGCGTAGGTCTTTGCAACACATTTCCACTAGAAGCCTAGCGTTAGCAAATTTTTGGGTTTCTGGGTTACTGAGAATACTATTGCTCCCAGACAAAACGGATTTAGTCTTTTTTTGTGTTAAATCAGCTATTTTTGATGTTACATTAATATTGTGTACATTTCTTAAATGGTGACTTAGATTTGAAGTTGAGGTCGACATTCCAAACCTAAAATTGTTTATTTCTTTATTGAGACGAAGAAATTTAAAATATATGTAATAAATTGAGCAAAGTTTATATATTCGACCATGCCGAATTTTACATTTATAAGTAAATCTAAATCAAGTATGGGGGCACCCTTTAATTTTTAGATTTATTTTTGTATAATTTTTTGTTTTTGGGAGCCATAGTAATACGCAGCCATTTTAAATTTTACAGAAACGCCCTTTACAGTTCATAATACACGTAAAAAATATGTACGTTGTATGCGGACACCCTTTAATTTTTAAGATTATGAACTGTTTTAAAAACGGGAACAATCTGTAAGCATAATCTATCATATTACCAAAAAAATTTTTAAATCGGATCAGAAATGACTGAACTCTGGAGGCACAAATATAAAAAAATCAACATTTAGCCGAATTGTATTACCTCCTTTTTTTTTTTTTGAAGTCGGTTAAAAATTAAAGGTAGGTGTGGTGTTTTGCCTGCTGCCTCGAAGGTCATGGACCGATCAAGCTGATTTCCAAGAGCATCTGTTTAGACACTATATTAATTCGATTGACATATTAATTTTTTTGTGACACGGACGGACAGACTTAAATCGCTCAATTGACTTCTTTATGCATAAAAAATTCAGAATATATGTATATACTTTATGGGGTTGGAAATGGATATTTTAGAAATTACACACGGAATGACAAACTTATATATAGTAATGCATATTTTCTAAAAATTTTAATTGTACCTATTGCGGTTTCAAAGCTCTGTAGCAAAATACACATTTTTTACTATTTACCCTTTTAATCGCGTTGGTGTTGTTTCAAAGCAAAGTTTACACAGATAATACTTTTTTAGGACAATTTTGTTATGAACTCTCATTTGTCCAAAGTAGTTCCAAACGAGAGAACCACCTGCAGCTTTTTTCACCAAAGCAATACTTGATTTATTTTTGATTTGTATCTTTGAGTTCAATATGTCTTGATATTTTTGGATATCCGAATCCACTTCGTTTAGTCCAATATCGGAACTGGAATCCGAATCTTCTTCATTAATATTATTTTTTTAAAAAAAGATGTTATTTTTTTGTTTTCACTCATTTCATTTTAAAATTTATTTTTTCAATAAAAAGTAAATTGAAATTCTGTTTAATCAGTTTTTCCTAGTATTATTTTTAAGTTTCAACGTTTTTTATTTTTACCAGTGGTGTTATTTTAGCTTTTTGAGGTGATAAAAGTAAAATATCCACTTTACCCAGTGATGGCAATTCAGCAATTTTTGTTCGTTTTTTCAACATATAAGTTTTACTACTACCGATTTTTATATATACAAAATACTTTAGTGTTTTTCATACAAATTAGCAAAAATAAGTTCTTGCTCCTGTATGTGAATTAGATAGAATTCTCTTAATATAATTAACCTTAACTATAATTAAAAAAAAAACTCGTTTTCTTGATAAAAAGTAATTTTTACGATTAAAATTTTCATTTTGATATATATTAATAACTTAAATTTGCTTAAAAAACTTTAGAAACAAAAATTGCATGTCTAGTCAGGGGCTAAAATGGGGTAACCTGCTAGCACTTGTTTTTCAATTACGTTTACTAAATTTACCGACAAAGCGGACAAATTAATGCCCTTGTAACATACGTGAAAATAAAATTTTAGATTTTCTTTGTGTGTTTTTATACCTTTCACCACAAAAAGTGGATACAGGGTATTAAGTTTGTCATTCCGTTTATAATTTCTACAATATCCACTTCCGAACCTATAAACTATAAAGTATACAAAAGTATATATTCTGAGTTTTTATGCATATGAAATCAAGTTTGCCAAGGCACTAGATCAGTTAGAGAAAATTTTAACGCTCTTAAATGCTATAGAGAATTATAAAATAACAAAAAACGCTAAGCACAAAAATTGCCGCTCGCCCATATTTTCAATTTGAGTATTGTTTAAAAACTTTTAATGAGATCTTTAAGGAAATACTAATTTTTAAAACAAGGTTAACCCATTAAAAGCCGATGACATTTTTATGTAAAATTATGTTTATGTAGTACTTAATTATTTTTTTCTTATTTTTTAATTCTCTTTCATCCTAATATTTGCAATTTTAATTGGAGTTACTTCACTATACTAGACTTACATAGATGGTAATGGTATATAAAATTCAGCATAGCCGAATACTTACTTGTTACCTTAATTATAGCGGGCATAAAAGTACAGACTTTAGTTTATTATCTGGCTTACAGTTTTCACATATAAATTATAAACCTGTTTATGAAAAATTATTTAAGAGAAATTTGTGTGCAAATCTGTTTTCGTACATTTTCTGGATAGGCTAACAAAATAACAAACGAATTTTCACAAAATTTTATGCAAAAAAGTTATCAGTCGGTTATTTTTTTCACTTTATTAAAATTCAACAAACATAAACCGCACACATTAAAATTTAAACGGTATGGTTTATTAAATTTGGTTATAATATTAAACTAGTTCTATAGTTGCTTTTTAATAATTAAACATGCTTTCCCTTTTTTTAAATACTCTGTGTTGTATCGGGCAGTTTTTAGCTTTAAACTTGTTGATTATTTTTTAACAACCTATAAGTTTAACCTTTGAAATAAAAAAAATATATTTTCTGGTATAAAAAACGCTAAAATAAAATATTCATTTTTTGCAGTCAGGTAAGTGTGACCAATACGACGGCGGCTAAATTTTAGCCAAATTTTAGCTGAAAAAATAGCGGCGGCGGCGGCTTTCTAAAATCATCGGCGGCGGCTGTACGCCGGCTATTAGCCGTTCGGCACAGGTCTCTGTTGTCCTATTGAAATTTCCAAATAACTGGCAAATTCTCCTCAGCCCAAGGCAACATCACTTTATTTAATAGGTCGACATATTTTTCTTTGTTCAAAATTCCATCTATTTGGTGGATTGGCCCAACACCGTTTCAAAAAAAAAACATTCCCGCACCATTATAGATCCTCCTCCACCATGCTTTACTATGCATGAAATATAGCGAGGATTAAATTCTTGGTTAATGGGCCGTCTAACAAATTTCCGACCATCAGGACCAAGGCCGTTTATCTTTGTTTCATCGCTCAAAAGCACATATTTATACTGACTTTCTGCCCAATCGCAATGAGGCTGCTGTTGTCGAAATGGTAAACACGGCGACTACAAACTTGGTTGTGCAGAGTTCAATCCCTGCTGCAAAAAAATAAAAGTTTTTTTTCTGTTTTATGGTATAAAAACATATTCAGAATTAACATGAACACGTGCATCTCCGTTCTTCAGAAGTGCAGCTTTTACATTTTCTTATTATAATTCTTAAAGGCTTTAATTTTATTTTGTTAAATAAAAAAAATTACTAGGCTCGGCTTGTCCTTATGAATTACTATTTAAGATTATTGAAAAGGGAACAAAAATAATACCTTTTTTATATAAAACACTTAGCTAATAATAATCTTTGTGTTTTAACAAACAACAATCTGATAACACTCACATCAGCCTTCTATTGAAGGCATAATAGAACCCACATCAAAAAGGAAAAACAAGTAAAATTTACCTTTTACACAGCAGACTTAACCTCAAGTACTTTGTATAGAAACTCCCACTCCTCTAAACCTTGAAGCTGCTTTTATTCCACTCGATATTTTTGCCTTAAACATATTCTTCGTTGAGATATTCTATGTCGCTTTAAGAGGCGAAGTGTAGTACTTCACGTTTAAATGACATAATTGACTGTATGTCCTGAAGGTAAGAAAGAAATAAAACATCCTTTCACATTATGTTTTTATAAGGGAAAAACATATTATTATTGTTAGCCCGTGTTCCCCCTTATTAAATCTTTGTTTTGACTGAATATGTTTCTGTGTGTTAACAAAAAAAAAAACCCCTCTTTTTGTTTATCTACTTAAAATAAAAATTTACTTTCCATGATCCCTTAAAATATGCTTTTACTTTTTTAAAATCCATTTGAAAACGTGTTTGTGCTTGAATTTAATGGCTTTTAATTTGGGTTCGTTAAAAACAGCTTCGATTTGTATCATCACAACACCTTACCAGCCAACAACAAACATTTATATACTTTTAAAATGACACCCCCAAAAGTATGCTTTACTTTAAGTAAGATTTTCTTGTATTTGCAATTCCAGCAATAATTGATGTTTTAATTTGTTTCATTAACATAAATTTAACAAAAATTGAACAATAAACAATTGCTTAAAGTTAACAGGAATAAGGTTGAGTGTTTTTTTTTTCGTTTTCGCCCAAAAGCAGGCTAAACTTTATTGTATGAAATTTTTTATTTAGTTTAAATTGGCTACAAGCGTAATAGGGTAGAAAATTAAAACTATACTGATGTATTAAAGTGGTTTTATTAATAGAGCTTTGCTATCCTTATAAACATTTCTTTAGAGCCTAAAAGTAGACTTTTTTATTTTATTTCCTTGTTATTAAAATAGTCTAAGTTTATTATCTTCTTTTAGGAGAAATTGTTTTCTTTTTATATAAATAGGAAAACTTATTTAATTTTTATTTTATTAAAACTTAAAAGCTTTAAAAGGGAAACTTAATGTCTCCTTTTTTGTACAAAATTCTTCGTGTGTTATAATAAAATCAATTTAATACCTGGTGGTTTTGTTAGCCAACCTCAGTAAAATGAAAACTTTATTATAAAAATGAAAAGAAAAACACAAATATTACACTGAAGATAGACTTTGCATGAAAAGAAGAAAAACTTTATTTATATTTGCTTGTAGCCAAATAACGAGAAAATTACTGTTGAAAAACAAAAAAAAAACTTTCTGTCGCTGAAAAACAAACAAAACAAGATTTTTTTTTGTGTTGAGGTGAAGTTAATAATTTTCCTTTTTGGCTTTATCTTGGCAACATTTATGAAATTTTTGTTTCACAAGCAGAATTTTTTGTTTGTTTTGAACTCTTGAAAAAATTTGTGTGTCTCGGGTAGTTTTCAAGCGCCATAATGATAAAACGAGTTTATAAAACAAACCGATAAACATCAGTAAGAAATTTGTAAAGATGAAAATAGTTGTTAAAAGTAAAGTTTTAAATATAAAAACGCCAGAGGTGAAAAAAAGTTCCTTTAGATTTAAAGACAAAATTTGGAGTTCATCTTAAAGTAGGCAGCAATTTAGTGGATTTATGCGATACCAATCTCCTGAAAGTATGCAGCATTTAGTTTAGGTGCTACAGCTCATTAGATGGACTCGTTTCTGCATAATACTGAATTTGATTTGCTCTAGTTAACATTAATAAAGGTTTTTTAAGCTCCTTAAAGTATGCAATGTTTTTTGAATTCTGCAATTTTATTAAACACTTGAAATTTATGGAGAATATGACTGTGTGTTTTTAGTTCAAAAGCACTTAGACGTAGGCAGAAAGTTATAAGTGTATAATTCTTTTTAAATAAAAATGTTTAAAACATGTATTTAAAAAAAAAAATATTAAGTTTAGTTATTTTTAGTACCATATTTTGCCTAAGAAAAAATATGTGAAAGTTAAACAAAATTTTCTTGACTGAAATAAAAATCTTCTAATGCAACTTAAATCATGCAACACCTTTTTTTTTGTTCTTAAAAAATATTTTATTAATTATTTTAAAAGACTTAAATAAAAAAGCTTAAGTGGATTAAGGAGAAAATAGTTTTGTCTTCCTAAAATTATGCTGCAATTTATCGACTTTATAAAATTAAGTTAAAAAATTTAGCTGATTCTAAAGTAACTCAATAGGAAGTAAAATTCTTTTTTTTGTTTAAATATTGTAATTGTTCATTGAGGTGTTTTTCGTTAAAAAAAACACTAGCGAATTTTTCATTAACGAAACGCAAAATTTATTTTGTATTAGGGAGGCTTTTCTTTGATGCCTTAAAGTATGCTATATTTCATTGAGATCATCTTAAATATTTAGAAGTAAGTCTAAATGGAATATTGCAGCACAGCAGACAGATCAAACACACGAAAGCTAATTCAAAACTTTCCTAAAGGAATTTAGCAGTGCTCAATGATTAAGGTTGTTTCTTTAATCCTGCAGAGAAAAGAAAACAAATTTTAAGGTACTTGAAAGTTTGCAGCATTTTTCTTAGTAGTCAAGGTAATGACCAAACTGGCTTGGATTACTCGTAACTTCATCTACAGTTGAAGAAATATATACAGAAGCTAAGCTGTGTTTGTTAGAGGAGAAACCATAACGAAGTACTAAAAGTATGCAACGTTTTTTAATTTTTTGTACAAACTAACAAAACGAGGGAATACTAGCAAAACTAGTGAACTAATTATGTATGCAATATTAAATCCAGCAATAAACTTTTCATAAAAATAACAGTCTACAAAACGTATTCACAGTTGACCACAGCGCAAAAGTTAAAAGTATAATCAAACTAATAAAATTTGTTATCAAACCAGTTAATTTTTTTTCCTTATTTTAAGAACGTTTATGTCTATTTAAGTAATTAACCTTATAATTTTAAACTTATTTCATTTATTGCTGTATTTGATCTTATCTCCTAAAGTCTTCAATATCTAATAGCTTTAACTATCTGTCTGGCTAGACTTTTTTGTGTAACTATTAAAGCAAACTTTCTTTGAATATAAATAAGCAATTAGATAAATTAAATTCCATTAAAAGATTAAGCACTTTATTTCAAACAACATGCAATTAGTCTAGTTCTATTTATTGTTGTTATAACATGCTGTTATTTAATAGAATGATTTAAAATCTTTACAGCAAAGAAAAAGTATCAAAAGTTGAAGAGAAAATTTTAATAACAGTCTACATTTAATTAGTAAAATTGCAGCCTACAATTATAAATATTAAAGACTAGTTATGTATAGGAAATAAAATAGGGGGATTAAAAGAGAAGTAAAGGAAATTCTAGTATCAAAGAGAAAGATGATTTTATTAGCATACATCTTAACTAAAATAAGAGTGCTATATTCGGCTATGCCGAATCTTATATACCCTTCACTATATATGTAAATCTAACTAAAAAAACTGTATTAAAAAAAATAAATATTGCGATGACAAAGAATTAAAAATAAAAGAAAATAAATTAAGTTTTATTCATAATTTTACATAAAAATGTCACCGGCTTTTTACGGGTTAAACTTTTTTTATTTTAGTGTGTCCTGAAAGATCTCTTAAAAAGCTTTTTAATAATATCTACTTCTCTAAAAAAAAGTTCAGAAACCCATAACTCGGAAAATATGACGAGCTCTAATTTTTTTACTTGATTTCTTATTTTTTAATTCTCTATCGCTCTATATATATTTATTTTTTTGACTGCAGTAACTTTATAGTTCTAAATGATATGGAAAAATTAGAGGCAGACGTTGCGACCGCTGCCTCAAAGAACATGGAATGATTTGGTAATTTTCAATAGCAAAATTTTGGAAATTTTGGTCTGATCGATTGGCTTATTTAAATTTTCTCTAGCTTATCTAGTGTCTTGTCAAAGTTAATTTCAACACAAACACGGACGGATTGACCTACATCGCTCAGACGACTTCGCTATGCATAACAACTCAGAATATATACGCTTTATGGAGTCGGTGGTGGATATTGTAGAAAAGACAATATCCACTTCCAATTGAAATTAATTATATTTTTAGCCATTTAAGCATAAAATCAATTGAACAATTTTTAGTCAGGCTTAAGTTCATTTATTTCTTAAGAAAAAAATTTTATTTTTAAAGGAATTGATAGTTTTTCATAGAGATAAGGAAAATTATACTTCATCAGCATAACATATGTTTTCTGAATGGCCTTATCCTGCGATTTACTTTTATGTCACTTAACTTACTAAGCCTACACACTTAAATACTGTACATACATATGGTATCTGTTAGATTTCGTAGTGCCTTGTTTCTCGCAACTATGAATTTTATCTATAGGCGAGTTAAAACGCCTAAATAGTTTTAATATGAAGCAATCTGGCATCCCTTTAATTTAATTTTTTATTTTTTTTATGTAGGAATTATGCAAAAAAAAAAAATCTAAAAGAAACTAGCAGCGGTGTTTACAAAGTGTTTTGATGGGTGGGGATATCATAGGGTCCTCAAACTGAATTTATAAGCAATTGTAAATCTTAAAATGTATTTTTTTGGTTCTTAATAAATTTTATCGTTAAAATATTTAATATCGTAACAATATTTTTTTTAAATAAAATAGTTTAACTAACAAAAGAGAGTAACTACTTCAAACTCTAAACTTCTTATTCTAAATTTTCTTTAGATAATTTTTTCTTTTCAAAATTAAATTCTATTTTTTAATTTTTACTTTTGTTATTTTTCTCTCATACCTCGTATACTCCTACATTTTTTTTATCTGTCTCTTAGCATTTTTGAACTCAGTAGCAAATTAATATATTCTTCTGCTAGTTCCATATTAATTTTATAATGACTAATGAATAAAATCCATGTAAATAAAATATTCATACACTACTCTGTCGTTAAATACACGTTAGCTAAAAGTTTATTTAAAAAATCCGCCAACAAAAGCATAAACTACAAAAATGTTTGCAACTTGATATGTTAAAAAAATAATTATTAGAATTATTTGTTTGTAGTTTCATTTCGAAAGCAAACAACATATTATCATTATTATCTATCTGGGAATGATGGAGATTTGCTTTTAAATTACCCAAGATTTTTAATGTTTTTTTTTTCTACTATGTGTTGTGTGTGTGTGTGTGTGTTTTATTTGAAAGTGAGGTGTGTGGATTTTCATTTAAACAATAGAGAGTTGAAAATGTTATTTAGATAAAATTATATATTAAGTGAAATAAACATATATCAGTTTAAGACAGTGTGTGGATAAAATATGTGGACAGCATTAGAAAAATTTTATTAACAAAAATGCCAAATTATGGTTCTACAATAATAACAAATTTATTGTGCTCTAAATAAAATTATAATTGTTCTACTTTTAGAAAATAAATTGTCAATTCCTAACGTAAAATTTTTTTTGCAAATTTTTTTCACAACTTTAGAAAATTAACAGTTGACAAAGACAAACCCAATTAAGGTTTGTATAACCCAAAGTTGCATTTTTTTATCACAAGTCTAGATTTTTCTGTTTCTCTTACAAATTTAATTTAAAGCTTTTCGTTTTTATTTATTTAATTTATAATTTTAATTTTTTTTTCTTTACTGCAGTAATTATGAAAATGACATTCACTCTTGCTTATGTGTGTTGAACAAAAACAAAAAAAGGGTTTGTCTGTCGCAAAAGCATTTAAATCGTTTTGCTTTCTCTATTATTTTTTCTTCTTTCAGTTTTTATTGCTATTGTCTGCCGTTTAGTAAAACAAATTAAAATGTCATATTAAATGATAAAAGTGAAAAGATAATGAAGTTTCCAACATTTAAATTGTACAAAAGGGTTAAAGGGTGATGAAATAAATTTTAAAAATTTTGGAAGACAAATTTTCACAGCTCAAAGAAAAAAATATTGAAAATAATTTAAATTTAAAGAATTTAAAGATAAAAAAATAAGTTTTACTTAAAATTTCAAGCCTAAAAATAGGCTACACTTTGCCGCCCCAAAAGTATGCTTTAATTTTGAAAATTTAAAAAAAATTTCTTCCTTTTTATCACTTTTCACACTATTTTCATTAAAAATATTTAATATTAATAAATTCTTTCATGTGAATTTACCGAAATGTTTTTTTTAATTTACGCTGAACCACCGTTAAGCTAAAGTATCGATTTCTTTACTTATTTTTAGCTTTTAATCTTTTCCTTCTGTTGTGGTTTTATTTTATACCATCATTCTCATTGCATAAAAATCCTTGGCCTCCTTTAAAGCTGCCATTTCTTTTAGTTCTTTTTATTCAAAGTTACAAAAATGTTCGTTTGATTTTTTATTGCTGGCAATTTTTATGTTCCCAATTTGTTAAATTTGCCATGTTAGCAAGTGATTATCCTCCTTCTATTTTTTGTTGTTGTTGTAAGCTTTAAATTTTTTGCATAAGAAACTACCAAAATGAGAACAACAAACTTAAATTATGACAATCAAGTACCTCATATAACAGCAACAGCTTGTATTTAGTTTCATTATCCTTTTCTTCACATTTTTTTTCGTATTTAGTAGCAACAGCAGCATATTGAATTTCTGTTAAATACAACAACAACAAGTTGAGTAAAAAACTTTCTAACATTAAATTTGTAAAGAGCCAAAAAAAAAACTAGTTTATTGTTTAAAATAAAAAGTACCCACTTAAAACACCGAAACAAAAAAATAAATTAAGAGCACAATAAGAAATATGAGCGCACACTAAAAAAAAATTAGGTTGTTAGTGTACTATTCATTGTAGAAACAGACCGTATGTTCAGTTTATTAAAGGACTTGTGACATAGATTTTACAAGTCAATAATTTTGGCTGTTAAGTTGTAGTATAAGATATCGAACTTTTGTAAAAGAGTCCGATCTGTTCAAGTGTAAAAGTACGCAATGGAGTATAATAGAGTATAAGAGAAGCTGATGCCTTCATCAATCCTGCAACCCTGTCAGCAAAATAGCAAACTGCCTTGCAAAACTTTTTACTTTGTATAAGAGATCCTTGTTATTATAGTAGAAGAAACAATTTATCGCTTGCTTTTTCAAATTACCTTTTTTCTATAGCAAAGTATATGAACCGATTTATATTACCTGCATCTTAAAGGTAGCACTTTCTTTCAAATTATGTTACCACTATGTGAGCTTTATGTGCTGACATGAATAAACCAGCATGATTGTGGCAAATGTATGTATGAGAAGAGTACATTTTTTATTTAAACTATAATTTCCTTTTTGGTAACAACATCTTCCTTATTGTGCTGTAGTTCGAAGGGCATTTTTTTTTTGTTTTTCGTTTTTAAACAGGATGTTCTTATTTTAACTGAAGCATAATAAAAAAGTCTTAGGTAAATGTTATTATTAATGTCACACAAAAAACAGTTATTAAATATAACACTTAATGGTTATTTCAACAAAAGGGACACATTCAAAGGTATTTTAGGATGCAAGAAGTTCTGAAAAAAGTAATAAATCATTATCATGAAAGAAAAATCATTCCACAAAAAATTATATATTATACTGTACTATAAGAAGGGATCCACCGTCAACTGTGGTGTAAGACTGTTTTCTTTAGGATAAAAAGGGATTATAATAGGAGACTGTTTATGCCAGTATAAGAGGAGACTGTCTGTCTACTCTAGTATAAGAGGAGACTGTCTGTCTACTCTAGTATAAGAGGAGACTGTCTGTCTACTCTAGTATAAGAGGAGACTGTCTGTCTACTCTAGTATAAGAGGAGACTGTCTGTCTACTCTAGTATAAGAGGAGACTGTCTGTCTACTCTAGTATAAGAGGAGACTGTCTGTCTACTCTAGTATAAGAGGAGACTGTCTGTCTACTCTAGTATAAGAGGAGACTGTCTACTCTAGTATAAGAGGAGACTGTCTACTCTAGTATAAGAGGAGACTGTCTACTCTAGTATAAGAGGAGACTGTCTACTCTAGTATAAGAGGAGACTGTCTACTCTAGTATAAGAGGAGACTGTCTACTCTAGTATAAGAGGAGACTGTCTACTCTAGTATAAGAGGAGACTGTCTACTCTAGTATAAGAGGAGACTGTCTGTCTACTCTAGTATAAGAGGAGACTGTCTGTCTACTCTAGTATAAGAGGAGACTGTCTACTCTAGTATAAGAGGAGACTGTCTACTCTAGTATAAGAGGAGACTGTCTTCTCTAGTATAAGAGGAGACTGTCTGTCTACTCTAGTATAAGAGGAGACTGTCTGTCTACTCTAGTATAAGAGGAGACTGTCTGTCTACTCTAGTATAAGAGGAGACTGTCTGTCTACTCTAGTATAAGAGGAGACTGTCTGTCTACTCTAGTATAAGAGGAGACTGTCTGTCTACTCTAGTATAAGAGGAGACTGTCTGTCTACTCTAGTATAAGAGGAGACTGTCTACTCTAGTATAAGAGGAGACTGTCTACTCTAGTATAAGAGGAGACTGTCTACTCTAGTATAAGAGGAGACTGTCTACTCTAGTATAAGAGGAGACTGTCTACTCTAGTATAAGAGGAGACTGTCTACTCTAGTATAAGAGGAGACTGTCTACTCTAGTATAAGAGGAGACTGTCTACTCTAGTATAAGAGGAGACTGTCTGTCTACTCTAGTATAAGAGGAGACTGTCTGTCTACTCTAGTATAAGAGGAGACTGTCTACTCTAGTATAAGAGGAGACTGTCTACTCTAGTATAAGAGGAGACTGTCTTCTCTAGTATAAGAGGAGACTGTCTGTCTACTCTAGTATAAGAGGAGACTGTCTGTCTACTCTAGTATAAGAGGAGACTGTCTACTCTAGTATAAGAGGAGACTGTCTACTCTAGTATAAGAGGAGACTGTCTACTCTTGTATAAGAGGAGACTGTCTTCTCTGGTGTAAGATGAGACTGTCTTTTCTAGTATGAGGAGACTGTCTTCTCTAGTATAAGAGAATACTGTTTTCTGTATAGGAGGAGACTGCCTTTTTAGTATAGGAGAAGACTGTCTTTCTAGTATAAGAGGAGATCTTTTACTCTAACATAAACAGAAGCTGTCTTCTCTACTATAAGAGTCTAGTATAAAAGAAGATTATTTAGTTTAAGTGTAGACCGTCTAGTTTAAAAGTAGACTATCTTGCATAAGAGTTGAATATCTAGTATAAGAGTTGACTCTCTTGTATAAGAGAAGACTAGCTAGTATAAGAATAGACTGTCTGGTATAAAAGAAAAATATTAAGTATAAAGGTAGAGTGTCTAATATAATAGTAGACAGTCTAGTTTAAACGCAGACAGTTTCTCCATTATAAGAGGAGACTATTTACTCTTGTATAAGAGAAGACTGTCCACTGTAGAATAAAAGGAGACAGCAGTATAAGATTCTAGTATAAGAGTAGGCTGTCTGTTTTAAGAGTAGACTACCTAGCATAAAATTTAACTGTTAGTATAAGAGTAGACTGAGTAGTATAAGAGTAGTTTGTAAGTATGAGAGCTACTATAGTATGAGAGTAGACTGTCTATTCTAATATAAGAGAAGACTATCTACTCTAGAATAAGGGTAGACTGTCAACTCTAGTATAAGAGAATTCGAATTTAATGTAAAAGGAGACTGCTAACGCTAGCATTAGAAAAAACTGCTAATCCTAGTCTAATACTAGACGGTAGCAAAAGTAAACACTTTCTATATATTGTGGTATAAAAGAAGATTAACTGTATGTTAAACTGTAAGAAAAGTTCTGTCAATATGCTCTAGTATAAGAGAATATTTTCTGCATAAAACATTTTCTACCTACTCTAGGAAAAGAGAAGACTGTCTAACTGCTCTATCTAATGATAGACAAACCTATATATCTACTAGAGTATAACGATTTCTGTCCATCAATTATGGTACAATAGGATACTGCTTGTCCATCTACTCCAGTATAAGAGAAAATAATCTGCTTTAGTATAAGAATATACTTTCTATCTCCTCTAGTATAAGAGAATATTTGCTTTTAGTTGAGCTCATTAAATACTTTTTTATTTATTACGTCTATCCTTTAATTAAAAGCATGTTTTTAATTTAATTAAAATATCTCTTCAACAAATAATGCGACAAGTTTTGAAGCCAATATTGTTTTTAATTTTGTAACACAAGCTTTAATTTTCAGTCACAAAAATTTCAAAAACATGTAAAATTCATAATTAATCTGAAAAAAATGTGTAAAAATAACTTATTAACATGACATGAAAAACAAACAATTACATATTAAAATAACAATACTTTATGAAGGGTTAAAGGGTGGTTTTAAATGCAGTGTTTTTATGAGGTATATAATACAGTCAAGCGAATATTAAAAATAAAAATGGTTTAAATTAATGAAACTAATTTTGAAAAATCGTCAGCTCTATTTTTTGTAAAACCCTGTTTTTTTTGATATTTGTAACACAATAATAATTTTGCCATTTCGATATTTTTTTCAAATCAAAATAAAACATTTTGCATAATTTATTTCTAATATTTGTTACATATCAAATAATTTTCTTTTTTTGCTATTATCCACTTGTAACGCTCATGCCACAATACTGATGAAATTTATAATAAAAAACAAATGTAATGAAATTGTTGTTTTAATCTGCATACAAAAGATTTTTTGTTTCAATATAAATGTGATATAAAACAGTACAAAAAATTTAGTCGATTTATTTTTTCAGTTTCCTTTGCAACATTCTATTGCATGTTCTTCGTTTGTTCAAAATATCGACCACTAAACCGCGGGGAAATACATTTTATAATAGATGGTTGTTTAGTTTAGAGCATAAGAATATTTAATGATGGGTTTTGTGTTTAAAGGTCTCTTTTTTTTTTTTTTTTGTTAGTTTATATTATTTTATTTTAAAAGTGACATTGTCATAGAAAATGCAAAAGCAACTGCAAATAAATTATAAACCAACATGAGAAAAAATATGAAAAGCTCGAAATAATTTTTTTTAGAAATATCGAACCGTGACTTTAATACGACAGAGAGATTTTTTGTTAAAATAATAAAATTTTGATAATAATCACTCTTTGATGGCAAAGTTACTTTTTGATGGTAAAAATTACATACAGTCT
This sequence comes from Cistogaster globosa, assembly GCA_937654795.1. Lineage (NCBI taxonomy): Eukaryota > Metazoa > Arthropoda > Insecta > Diptera > Tachinidae > Cistogaster > Cistogaster globosa. The sequence continues at coordinate 9,861,684 of OW569404.1, forward strand.
ACTTTTGATAATTTGAAACTCGTTAATATGAATCTCTCGATAACTTAAACTGTTTTCCAGGTCCCTTGAAAAACACTCAATATATTAAAAAAATTTTGTAATTTGGTCCCCTCAATAATTTGAAATTATTTCCAGGGAATTTTGATCGCCGACTCTCTACAATTTAAATTTTTTAGCTCTACGCTCTATAATTTGAGTTGTTTTAATTTTTATTTATTTTTGCTTTTTTGTGACGCGCTACAAAATGACGTCTTGCCTGCTAACATTTTATTATTTGAAGTTCGATTTTTTCGATTTATAATTAATGTAATTTTGTTTCTGTTTTAAAAAGAAATCTAAAGCGTTTTCTTTAGTTTCTGTGCCTGCTCTATAAGCTCTCGTTAACTTGATTTTTTTTTATTTTTTGGATATTTTAAAGTCTCATTATAAAAACTCGATTATTTAAACATTTTCTCTGGTCCCTTAAGTTTCAAATTATCAAGAGTCGCCTGTATTCGTAAACTAGTGTGCCTTTTGTGAAAAAGCTTATTTTCGATAACATGGTAATTTTTTCACAAAATGTAGACAACAGTTACTTCTTTGTTTTTGTTTAAAAAGTACCTTGTTGTTAAAAGGCGCATCTTAGTGGAAAAAGTACTTTTTAAAATTTTTTAAATGTTTATTTTTTTTTAAATATTTTATTAAGAATTGATTTTTATTGAAATTTAATTTTCTTGTAAAATTTTTATTTTTATGATGTAGAATTTTTTTACAATGAAAGAAAGTTTTTAGTAAAAAGTTTTTAAAACAAGCGATTTTTATATAATGAGCGATTTTTTTTAAAAGTATATTTTTTTAAAATAAATTAGTGTTTTTTTAATTAAAAAAAATATTGAACTCAAAGAATTACTTTTTTCTGAAATAATAGTTTTGTAGAAATAAAAAATCTTTAATGCAACGTAAATCTTTGTTCTGTTGGTTTTTCGTAAAAATGTAATTTTTTTTTTGCAAGAAAAATTTTTTAAAATTAATTATGGCAAAAACGTAAATAAATTTTTTTTTGTTAAAGTGATTTATATATATATATATATATATTTTTTTTTTGTGAAAGAAGTTTTTATTTTTTGTTAAAAAGTGTTTTTGCTTGACAGTCACTAAAACAACGTTACGTTTGTTCAAAAAGTGATACTTTGGTTTTAAACGTTTCTTTTGCTGACATTAATCTATTTGTTTCTTTTACTTGTTTTCTTTTAAAAAAAATTAGAGTTTTTTCAAAAGCTAAATTTGTTATGTTTTTGTAAAAAAAAACAAGTTTTTAAGTTTTTTTTCTTTTTTTTCTGAATTTTTTTTTTAAGTTAATGCAAAAAGTTTTCATTATTTTATACCTCTGCTTATTTTACTAAAATATTAACAGATTTTTATATTTGAAGTTTATAGACAAATACAGATGTATTTGTCTGCTACAAGGTGTATTTGCAATTGTCTACAATGAAAAACAACAACAACTTAATAAACATAAAACAGCAAAAATTATTGTATATTGTTTAGTTTTAAGAGTCAATGTACAAAATCACTACAATGCTGCAAAATAAAAAATTGGTAAAAAATCTAGAGCATTTTTTTTCAAGTTGTTTATCTCATTTACATTGTACTTTATTCCTTTTGCCCCTCTACTTTGTGTTCTTTTTAAAAACAGTTCATTGTTCTTGTTAAAAATCAATAAGTTGTTGCAGCAGTTTTTTTTTTAATATTTTAAGGTTTTTGTGTTTAGCAAGTTTTTATTGCCTGTTTATTGTTTTTTTTTCTTAAAAGAAAAAACTAGATCAATTATTCAACATCATAATTTAAATAAAATGAATAATGGTTTAGTAAAAAAAAAAAAATAAAGTAATTTTCTTAATGACAAATTTTCCAAAGAGATTAAATTTTTATAACATAAAACCAAATATTTTTAAAATGTTTTTTCGTTTTTACTAAGAAGACACTTTTTTCAACAGAAAGAGTAATTTTCTCCTTTAGAAAGTCACTTTTCAAGGGCTTTCTTTCTGCAGAAAAATGTTACTTTTTCACCAAATAGTCACTTTTTCACCAAATAGTTACCTTTTCATCAAAAAGTCACTTTTTTTTATCAAAAAGTCACTTCCTCCAGCAAAAAATATCTTTTTAACGAAAAAAAAATTATTTTGTAGCAAAAAAATACTTTTTCACAAAGGTCACACTTTTTGCATCAAAAAGTCAGTTTTTCGCCAAAGAGGCAATTTTTTTCACGAAAAAGTCACTCTTTCAGAAAAAGTCACTTTTTCATCAAAAAGTCACTTTTTCACCAAAAAGTCATTTTTCAACAAAAAGTCACTTTTTCAACATAAAGTCATTTTTCAACAAAAAGTCACTTTTTCAACATAAAGTCACTTTTTCTTCAAAAAGTCACTTTTTCATCAAAAAGTCAGTTTTTCACCAAAGAGTCACTTTTTGCACGAAAAAGTCACTCTTTCAGAAAAAGTCACTTTTTCATCAAAAAGTCACTTTTTCACCAAAAAGTCATTTTTCAACAAAAAGTCACTTTTTCAACATAAAGTCATTTTTCAACAAAAAGTCACTTTTTCAACATAAAGTCACTTTTTCTTCAAAAAGTCACTTTTTCATCAAAAAGTCACTCTTTCACCAAAAAGACACTTTTTCATCAAAAAGTCACTCTTTCACCAAAAAGTCACTTTTTTAACAAAAAGTCATTTTTCAACAAAAAGTCACTTTTTCAACATAAAGTCACTTTTTCATCAAAAGGTCACTTTTTCAGAAAAAGTCACTTTTTCATCAAAAAGCCACGGTTTTTTGTTTTCAAAAAATCACTTTATCATCAAAAAGCCACGTTTTTTGTTTTTAAAAAATCACTTCCTCAACAAAAGAAGTCAACTATCAAAAAGTCAGTTTCTTCAGCAATAAATCACTTTTTTACGAAAAGAGCACAAATTTTAATAAAAAATTCAATGCAGTTTTTTTTTTGCAGAAATTTCACTTTTTCCATCCCAAAAATCACTTTTTAACGAAAGTGTCGCTCTTCCACCAAAAGCACAAAAAGTTAATCACTACTTAATCCAATAGGAACTTTTGCCAATAAACGTCATTTGCTCGCAAAAAAGCCTTTTTTAAAGTCAGCAAAAATATTTTTTTTTTTAAATGTCGCAAATTGTAGTAAAAAATTTTGTTATGATCAAAAGGTATCTTTTTGCAATAAAAGATCGCTTTTTCTCTTATCAGTCAATACACGGGAAAAAATAACTTTTAAAATAAAAATTCACTTTACGTAAGTTGAAGTCACTTTGTCTAAGAAAATGTGTCTTTTTCACGAAAATTTTCTTACGTGTTTAATAAACAGTTTTTAAGCAAAAGTTCTATTTGCCGAAAAATAATCGCATTTTTACAATATTTTTTTCAACAAAAAAAACTTACTGTTTCACCAAAAAGGCAAATTGTCGAACAAAAAGTGACATTTTTGTTGTTAGCAAAGTTACGTTGCCTCATAAAAAGTGATAGTTTTAATGAATAAAATTCTGTTCTTTTTTAAAGGTGATTTTTTACAAAAGGTCAACTATTTTTTTAACAAACAGTCAATGTTGCATTAAAAAGGTATTTTTTCAGAAAAAAAAAAATACTTTATATCAAAAAGGATTTTTTCATAAGTGACTTTGTTTTAAATATTTTTAATAAAAACGAATGTATTTTTGTGATATCAAGTTAATTAATTTTTTGCCCAAAGAGTCGTGTTATAATAGAGACTTTATTACACAGGATAAAAGTTGACCACCTTAAATTTAAAAAAAAAGCTTTAAATCTGCGATTTAGCGAATGTGATATCTATTGATAATTTCACTTTATGTTTTCTACGGTCTTTATAGTAAATTTTTAATGTCTTCGTTTTTTGCAAGTGTTTAGTTTCTTTAAGTGGTCATAATAGGATTTTCTTGTTTGTTGTTATTTATTTTTTTTTTTATACGTTAATAGATAATATTAGTATTTAAAGTCATTATTTGTGGTTTTTGGTTTCATTTTTGACACTTCCTATTTACATCACAAAAGGGGGATTACAACTTAAAAGCCATTTTTATGTTGTTGCCAAGATAAAAAATTTTAAACAAGTTATAGTTTTGAATGAACAATAAATTTATAGAATTTAAAAACAAAAAGAAATATGTGTAGTGACACTTTTTATAACGTAAGATGAGTTTGTGACTATAAAAAGTTGAAAAAAATACTTGTTAATTTAATTTTTTTTGTTTGAGATTAGTTTAGTAAACAGAAATTCTAAGATTAGTTTATACTCTCTCGTTCTCTTTCTTGTTGTATTAAAGAAGAAAGGTTACTTTATTTTTATAAAATTTTAATTTGACTAGAAATGGGATTCGAACTTAGGACCTCAGATATAACGAGAAAGCTCTAAGTGTTGTCTTCGTTCCTTTTTATATTGAGCTAAACTTTACTCAATTATAATGAAAAAAAATCAATAAAAATTATAAAAAATATTTAATACTAAAATAAAAAAACTAATACAAGAAATTAAAGTTATCGTTTCCTTAATAGAACCAACCCAACTGGAACCCACACCTTCAGAGAGGACCCGAGCGCTCTAATCACTTTGTAGAAAAAACAAAGCTTACTGTAACACTTTAGTGTAGCGACATAGACCGCTCTGCCCGCCTGACATATAAATCTTTAAACAAATTAAACAATATCATATGAAAACCAAAATATAAATTATATTAAAAATGAACAAAACATTAATTAAAATTAATAAGTTATATTTTGCTATTAAAATTAATGAAACGTCTAAAGCCATTACATCTGATCAAAATTTAAATGTAGAACGACAACAATACTCGATAGACTTAAGAACAAGTCGGCCATCTTGACAGCCACGCAAATAGCTGGTCAAATATTTTTACTTGATATTTGTATAAAGACTTTAATTAAATTGAATACAAAATTAATTACTCATCTTAATGGAAAAATTTACAAAAGTTATTCTTTTTAAGCTCTTGCATAGAAAAATACTTTTTATGAGAAATGGGATTCAAATCCACACTCTCAGAGAGGATCAAAACGCTCGAAACAAAGTTGTAATACTTGAGTCTGGTGCCTTAGACCGCTCGGCCATTCTGACTTGCCAACCACAGAGTTCCAAAGGGAAATTGTTACATTATTTAAACTTAAAAGAAAAATTCCCTTTCGTACCCATTTTGATTTCTTTAAAAAATATTCTGCAATCAATTGTCGCAAATTTTCAAAGCCCTTTTAATTTTAGTTTCATTTTTTATTTCATTTGTTATTTTTAAATTTATTTTTGATTTTCTACCTTTAATTATCATTTATTTAACCATTAAAAATTTTCGCTAAAGCAATTTTTCATTCAATATTTTATGGTTTTTTTTTGTCTTGTGAAACTCTTTGGATACTATTTTATGGCTTAACATTTCATGACGTTAATTAGCCAACGTTAAATCATTTTATAAAAAAAATGTTTGAATTACAAAATCTTGACTTTTTTATACACAATCATGCTACAATAAACTAAATTTATTTAACACATTCGTGATTTGCGTGACTTTAAGCCAAGAAAATATTTAAATAATTTATAATAAATAAAATAATATTAACTAATAAATTTTACGGCTTTGGAAGTTTTAATTTAAAAAAGGAAATGTTTTAAAATTAAAGAAAAAAATGTTGCAATTTTAAATAAAAAATTTAAATGATTTGTATTTAACTACAGAATAGAGTTGAGCATTAATGCATAAGTTATAAAAAACTGTCAAATGAAGTAATACAATCTTATTAAAACTTAATAATAAATTCAATAATTGTTTGAAAGAAAAATATCCACTAACAAATAAAATTTTGTTAAGTTCGTTGAAAATAGTGATCGGCTTTTAAAGCCACTGGGTTCCGAAAGAAAGTTCGAATTTTGCTGTACAAAGAAAATTCAGAAACTCTTTTTAAAGATATACAAAATCACTGCCAAACAAATTTTTTGCTAAATGAAATGAAAACAGTATTCGGCTTTTAAAACCACTGGGTTCCAAGGGATAATTAGAAAGTAAAAAATTTATTTTGTATTCTTTTGTACGATTTAATTCTGTTTAAAAATATCGCAAATCACTGCCAAGCAAATTTTTGTTAAATGAAATGAAAACAGTGGTCGTATTTTAAAGCCACTGGATGCCGAAAGAGAGTTAAAGTTAATTTCGTACTTTGCTCTACGCCAGGCAAATTTTAGTCAAATGTGTTGAAAACAGTGGTTGGCTTTTAAGGCCGCTGGGTGCCGAAAGAAAAGTAGAAAGTTAAAAATAAATTTTCGTATTTTGTTGAATAATTAAAAATCAAAAAGTCTGTTTAAAATTATTTCAAATCAACGCCAGCCAAATATTTGTTAAATGAGTTGAACTCAGCGATCTGCTTTTAAGGCATTTTAAGGGTACCGAAAGAAAGTAAGAACCTTCTAAATTTATTTCGAATTTTTATGTACAAACTAAACTTTAATCCTAATTTTTATTCCAACAAAAAGTTAGATTTCGGTAACTTTTTCAGCCGATGCTTAAATATTTTAAGCAGAAAAATACTTTAAGCGCCGAAATTAAAAGTAAGAAATACTGCAATTCATGCATTTATAAATCCACTAAATGATGCTTAAAAGAAGATATGTTTTTAACAGCTTGTAAAGTAACCAAACAAACAATATCCTCAGCATTCAACATTACAAATTTTTTTAAGTCTTTTACTTCTTGTTTTTATATTATTGTTGTTAATTTTCAGGCCATAAATTTAGTTTTCTTTTAGTCAATGAATTAAAAACGCATTAAAATTTTTTGCATTCCAAAATAAACTGCAATAAAACTGCTGCTATCTGCCTTTTATATATAGAATTTAAAAATATAAATTAGTGGTATAATAAAATTGCCATTAAAGCAGGGCTGGATAATGCGCTCTTATTGTAACTTTAACATTGCTTTTTGTAAGGTTACAAATTATATTTAATGTCAAATTCCTTTATTTTATATAAATGCTAACGTAAACGTCAAAGTCTTTCGAATCCTAATAGTTCTTCCCATCATGAGCTGCACTTTTACAGTTTTTTAACCTTTTAAAAAATCTTATAAACACTCAGTTCATTCGATTCCATCCCTTTTCAATTCTGTGGTGGAGGGAACAGCTGCCATAAAATAATTTGAATTATGATTCAATGTTAAAGGTTTACTCGCTGTATTTTTTTGAAAAATATCAGTTTTCCATGCCTGGTAGAAAAAAAAAATAAATTTACAAAGAAAAGAGGAAGCAAAACACACTCTGTTTGCACAAGTAAAATCACCTCAAATATAAATAAAATTTATATTTGTTAACAGCATAGGAAAACCATTTGTAAGAAAAGAAATTCATTCAAAATCGCCCTCAATATGATAGAAAATATTTGTTGTTGTTGTAGTAACACCTGTGTGGTGTCTTTGGTTTTTGCATGCCATTGCGCAACTGTCAGGATGGCCGAGCGGTCTAAGGCGCCAGACTCAAGTGTAACAACTTGCTTTGTTCTAAACAAAGTATTCCGAGCGTTCTGGTCCTCTCTGAGGGCGTGGGTTCGAATCCCACTTCTGACAAAGTTTTTTTTTTAAATTTATTTTAAATATCTTTTTTGAGATGCCAATCATGTACTAAAAAAATTAAACAAATTAAAATTCGTTGCGTTAAGCATGCAGACTTTCTCTGTTTGGATCTGTATCTAAGCACTGGATCTTAATCCATTTACAGCTTAGTTTTTATTTTATATTATGCTGAAATCAAAGGAAGTTTTGCTCCAAATATTTATGAAAAGTTTTTATTTATTTATTTTTTTACTCTACACTGACTAAATGACTTACTTTAAAAAGTCATATATAATTCTCGTATTATATTTTACTTGATATAATTTATGGTATTTTTCAACATGATGGCAGAGCTGTTTAACTATGTGTTTGACTTGTTTTCATGGAGTATATCTAGTGTTGTGTGAGAAGTTTGAATTGCTTTTCTTATCACTTTTTTTTATCACTTTAAATGAAACTGTAATTAAAGCATAATTTTTAAAAAAGATAGTTGTAATATAATTTTAGAGGCTTCACTCAAAAATATTTAGTTTTCATTTTTTATTTAAATTAATATTTTGCTCATGATTGTTAATAATTTTTTTAAATTTTCCTTATAATAATTAATTATAAGTCATTTAGTATTATAACAATTAAAGCAAAGATTTGTATAAATAATTGTAATAAATTTAAAAATAAAAACATGCATGAACTTAAGCCTAAATAAAAATTTAGCTTTTACTCTAATATTAAAAAGTAGATTTGTCAAGTTATCTAAAATGTCAGGATGGCCGAGCGGTCTAAGGCGCCAGACTCAAGTGTAATGACTTGCTTTGTTTCAACAAAGTTGTGTGAGCGTTCTGGTCCTCTCTGAGGGCGTGGGTTCGAATCCCACTTCTGACAATAATATTTAATTTTTTTTATTTATAATAATTCTTGTATTAATTAATCAATCTCTAAACGTTGACATTCATTTCTTTTAGCCAGACTTATTGTTTTCGACCCAAAACCCAAAGTAATCATAATACTAAATATCTACATTTTGAAAATGTCTTACTCACCATTCTGCAGTCATTGACATTTAATTTGTAGTTTTTTTAACTTTTATTAAAACAAATTTTTATTTTTGTTTTTATTGTTATCGCTGGTTTTTCAACCTTAATTAATATTCAACAAAAGCGCAAATTTTGCATTTTTAATTAAGCCAGCCAAGACACATATGACAAGTTATTAAACCGACAAAAAAGTGGTCTTTTAAAATAAGTAATGAAATTTTTAAATATTAAGAACGCAATTTACAAATGTGACAAGGAATTAAAAGAAAAAACAAATTAGAAATTATTCAAAATTTTATTATATTGGAAATAATTGAAATTGACTTTTATAAAAAAAGAAAAATTAAAATATTAAATTCAATTTTTCAATTCAAATAAGCAGTTTTATACATTTCTTTTTTTTTTTTTTTTGAAAATTTATTTTCGTATGTTATTATGCATATCTTCGCTATGGCCTTTTTAGAAAAACAAAAATTTATTTTTTCTAAAAACAAAAAAAAAAATTTTTTTATTTCGAACTTATATTTTTTTAACAATAAATAATTATTTTCAGTATTATTTTTTAATTATTTGCTAATTTTTTCATAGATTAATTATTTATTTTATTATTCAAAAATTTTTAAATTATTTTTTAACTGATAATAGAATTATTCGAACAATTCCAATATTTTTAATAAAATTAATCTTAAATACAATACTTTAGCATTAAAAATATTTTATTACAATTGGTTGTCGCCTTTTTGTACATTTTTTTTTTGTAGTTTTTTAAAATAAAATTTTTTGGAACATTAAACATTGTTTTCGAACATTTAAATTTTTTTTCTATGCAAAAAAAAAAAAAAAAAATTTACTATTATCGTTAAATTTTATAAAATAAAATTTTTTAGGTGAAATTTTATCGACTAGCATTAATTACATAAAAAAAATTTTGTACGAAAATTTTGAAATTTAATGAACAAAATAGTTCTATATCTGGGTTTTTAATTACCATCTTCAATTAAAATCCGAATGACGAATTCCAACGCTTCATATATTCAGCGACTGTAATAGTTTTTTTAGGGCCTTCATCACTACCGACCTTTGCAACTTCATTATGATCATGATTAAGTTGCTCTACTATTCTGTAAGGTCCAACATATTTTGGTTTTAATTTCCGACCTGGCCTGAACTGCGTTCGTTTTATTGCCACAAGATCGTTGACATTATACTTGGTTGCCTGTATTCTGTTTCTATTAAAATTGCGCCTATTTTCTGACTGAATCTTTTCTATATTTTCTATTGCAATTCTACGTATATCCTCTCTTTCCTCATTTAGTATATTTACAGCATAATCGCTTAAAAGTTTTCTCAAATCTTTATGTGTTTCAACTTTCATTTCTGAAGTGTGAAAATTTAGTACTATGGGGTGGATTATTATTGATACACTGCTACACTCTTTCGACGTCTTTATACCACTGTTGAAGATTTACACATAATTTTGGGAGCAGTGACAATACAATTTTATTTATTCTCTCAACCTGACCATTGCCTCTGGGAACTCCGGTTGTTATCAGCAAGTGCTGAATGTTCTGCTGCTCGCAATACCCTTTAAATAAGTTTGACGTAAAGGCAGTTCCGCAATCGGAAATAATCTTTTCTGATAGTCTTTTTAACCTATCAATTACCTTCTCCGAACCAGTACTCCTTGTAGGATACAACCACAAGAATTTTGAAAATGAATCAACTACAAAAAAGATATGATTGTACCGCTTCCGCGTTAGCTCCATAGGTCCGATATGATCTACAAGGTAAGTTCTTAATGGCCTGTCCTGTTTAAAAATCCTTCCGTCTTACCAACTTTTGCTTTGCTGATTATGAACTGTATGCAGCTGCGCCCTACGTTATGGACCTTGGGTTAAATATTTGGTATACAAAGTTCACTTTTTACCAATTCTTTGGTCTTTTTTCTACCACAATAAACTTCTCTTTGTGCTATTTTAATTATCTCCTCTTTCATAGTTGCTGGTATCACTAGTAACTCTCGATTTGGGTCCTTGTATAGCAGATCATATTTTAAGCAATAATCTTTGTAGCTCTCCTTCTCAACCAAACTTTTTACAGCTTTAACCCATTCGTCTTCCAATTGAGCTGCTTTTATTCGATGTTTAATTGATTCTTCTACTAACAGACACGAAACTCTGCTAAGTGCATCCACATGTTTCATTTTTCTTCCAGATCTTTGTTCTATGGTATAGTCAAACTGTTGCAGAAAAATAGCCAACCTGGAGACTTTCCTTTTAATTGTCATGACAAAAGCATTACAGTCTGTCTCTATTTTGTCCCAATTAGGAAGATCCTCCATTTCTTCAAGGCTTTGATAATTGCAAGCACTTTCAGCTCATACGAGAAATATTTCTCTTGTGCACTTGTCGTTTTTCGGCTCATGTACTCCACTGGATGAAATTGCTGATCTTCCGCATGCTTTTGAAGTAACACAGCACCATAACCGTATGTACTTGCGTCTATGTGAATTTCGGTAGTCGCCTTTGGATTAAATAATCTCAAAACAGGAGAACTTGTTAAACATAATTTCAGCTGGTTAAATGCAATCATTTGTGAGTCGCCAATAACAAATGAAATGTCCTTTTTTTAATAAATCTTATAATGGTTTCGCGATAGTAGCAAAATTGTTTACAAATCTCCTAAAGTACGAGGTTTAACCTAAAAATCGTTGAAGCCATCTCTTATCCCTGGGTAATGGGAAATTTTTTCTATTGACGGTTTCTTTTCGAACTTTGAAAATTTATAACCCACGAACGTTTCTTCAAAAATTAAAATTTTTTAATTAATAATTAATATCGTTTTTGAAAAAATTAATTTTTATGTATTTCGAAAAAAAAATTCGAATATCGAAAATTTTCGAACTTTGTAAAAGTTACTCAAAATATTTTTTTATAGAATTTTGTCTGCATGGAGCTGTTTTATATCGAAAATCATTTTATTTTTATTTTTTGGAATACTACAAATTTATAAAAATTATTTTCGAACATATGAATTTTTCTTGTATTTTTTTAACTGTTATTATTAGCTTACAATTTTTTTTTTAATTTTCATACAGAATTCCTTAGTTTATCTGTCTTAGCGTTGAGGTCTAAAATGAATTATTTATTTATTTATTTTTTTTTTTTTTGCTATAAATACACTGCAGATAAATTAAAATGCTTTTACACCCGAAACGTGTGTTGTTATACATTGTCTTTGAAATGCTAACGAGATGAAGAATAAAACTAAATAAATATATTTTATTGATTATTTTTAAACGATATTTAAAGCGGCCATATTAAAAAAAAACATCATTGTTTAACATATTATTTATTTGAAAGGAATTGTTTTGTTCTGTAGTTATTGCTTTTGGGGGAGCGGCCTCTAATCAATACTCTTAGTTGGCAAAGTCAAGTTCATTGAAAACTGTAAGTTAAGCTCTAATGCTTGAAAGTGGTAATTCATTAAGCACATGCTGCTCCTAATTTTTTTTCTTAAATATTTTTATGGCACATTTTATTTTTATTTACAATTTTTTTATAAATAATTTATGAAGCTAAAAAAAATTGTTGATTTAGTCAACTTCAGTTAAACATAAGTATGATGACTGCTTCAATAACACTTTGTTTCCAACAGAAAACAATAATAATAAAACACTTTAGCAAGAAGCGCAATTAACCGCAAACGAACAGTGGGAATGAATGTTTAGAGAAATGATCACAAATAGTAAATCAGTAAATAAATCAGCTTTAGTTCAACATTATAAAACTATAAAAAATTTAAAATGGAAAATAATTTGAAATTTGGGGTCCAACATGTTTGATTGTTTATTTAATCAATCCCATTGTGCGAACCTTATCAACTTAAAACACTCAATTGTCAGAAATGGCTGTTTGCCCAAAAAAATTTTATATTTTTTCTATAATTTATCTTATTTGGTAATAGCTGACAATTGTGTATATGAAAACAATAAACAATAACTCAACAACTTGTTTAAGTTTATTTCTTGTCAGGTAGATTTATTTTTTCATTTATATATTTATTTACTCAATAATCACATTTAATTTAATCACGCGTAAACATTGTGCTTTTGTTTAAATATAAAAATAATAACATTAACCCTGATTTTTAAAACGAAACCAAAAATAAATTTGAATTTGTTTTAATGTTTATTTTCGATATTCAGAACAATTTTATCGGTTTATTATTACCGCTTATTAAAAATTGAAAAACTAGAATATTCGAAATGTTCTCAATTAGACAATTTGTTATCTCTTAAATTCAGTTCATAGTTAAATAATATTTTTTTTTAAACTTTAAATAAAATAAAATTTTTTTTTTTTTTATATAATTTCTAGTGAGAGAAATTTAAAAAAAAATTGAAAAAAATATGCTTAGAATATTTTAATTCGAAAAATGCTTAGAAAAAATTTAAGAAATCGAAAATTTTTTAGTTGTCATATCTAAACAAAGTCTTTTAATGTTAACCGTTCATAAATAAAAATAAATAAATAAATGTTTTAAAATTTTAAATGGAAAAAACTTTAATGTTCGAAAAAATTTCCTTAAAAAAAAAAACATTTCAAAAAATTTTATATATTAATATTAACCTTTTTTTAAAAAAATTACAAAAAAAAAAATATTATGTTTGAAATAATAACGTTCCAGAATTTCTTACTTTTTATGCTAACAAATACTTTTAAAATACTTTAAACTTATTAAACAATAAAATCCTATTAAACAACAATTTTTATTTAAAACGTTTAAGATCGAAGAAATTTTTATTATTCAAAAATATTATTTGCTGGAAAAAAATAATAAAAAAAAAAATATTTTTTTAAATTTTTTATATTATTATTGATCATTAGATGAACTTGTTTTGGAAAAATATAAAAATCTTGAAAATATTTAATGTTCGAAAAATATTCTATTAAGAAAACTTAAATATTCGAAAAATGTTTTATTGATGAAATGTTATAAGAAAATTTTAATATTTAAAACATTTACACTGTGAAAAAATATTTAATGGTTTAAAATAAGTTTATGCTTGTAAATATTTACACAAACAAATATAAAAAATTTGTAAAATATTAAAAACATTTTTGTAATCAAAATTTCTCTAAAGAAAATGTTTGGAAATAAATGCTAAAGAAATATTTAGTAATAAATTTTTAAACGTATTTTTCGTTTAATTTTAATTTTGGTAAAATCTCTATTAAAAAATGTTTGGTTTTTTTATTGTTTTTTTAATAAAGTAATTTAATTTTATTCAAAAAATTATGTTGAAAAAATTTCCATAAAAAATATTTAATATTTAATGTTGTACTTTCGAAGTTATTTCGAAATTTTTTTATTTTTTTTTCATTTCGAAAAATATGAAGTAGAACGCAATAAAAATGTTTTATTATATGGAATGTTTAATCTTTGAGATATATTTTTGGACCAGAAAAAAAATTATTTAAAAAATTTCGAACAACTTTTCAAAGGTTTTGACTTTGTTTTATGAAAAAAAAAAATATTGAGCATGAAACTTTTTTTCTGAATCATTTAATTTCTATAAAAAAATGTACACAAAAAATTTTCCTGATGTTCAAAATAATTTCTTTATAGAAGTTTTCGAAGTTCTCCTTACAAAAAATTTTAAAATCGCCAATTTTACCATGTTATTTTAAAATTGTTATATAGGAGAAGCTTGTTTATCTGCTACAAAATTTTTTCGAGTTAATTTTTAATGTTCGAAAAACTGTTTAATAAGTTTTTAGTTTCGGAAAATTCTAAATAAAGGTCTGTTAGTAATAAATATCTTTATTGAAAATTTTCACATCCATAAAATTATTTAAAAAAAAAAATTCTGATTTCCTTTTCTGAAGCATTCGAAGGTTTTTTTTTTTTTTTTTTGTGATAAATGATTCATTATAAAATATTTTTAAAAAATAATATTTTTAATGTTCGAAAATTTTCTATAAAAAAAACATACATACACACACGTACATTCAGAATCTTATTGGTTAGTAAGACTGCTTAATTAAAACAAGGTGTTCGAAATAGCAATAGAAAATGCTCAACATTCGAAAAAAAAAAACACTTTTTTAATAAAATTTTAGTAAATGCTTATTCTGAAAAGATATTTAAACAAGAAATTTTTTAACAATGAAAAAAAAGTTTTGTAAAGTTTAAATGTTCAAAAAAAAAAAAAAAATATATTTTGCGTTTCTTCTTTAACTGTACCACAATAATTAAACTGATGTTTATTTCACTAAGTAATAAATTGAAAATGATGTCATGATGCTTTAATTTCTCAATTTTATTACGCTTTAGATTCAATATTACTACTTTTTTTGGATTATTCAACTCATCAAACATACACCCACTTATTAGAACACACTTTTAATTAATTAAATAAAATTAATATTATTCATTGCTCTAGGAATGGTATTGTTTAATTTTGAGATAAATTATAGTTTAACTTTTTTCTTTCTTTTTCATTATTTCATTATTACGTTAAAAATTTTTCCTCTTCTTTATATTTTTAAAATAATTCTTTAGCCATGACTGAATATTTGTTGGACAGAGTTTACATTAGTTCTTCTTTGTCATCAGCATTTATTTCAAGCACAAGTATTATAAAATTTATCTATTCTAGTCAGTTTAGTTGTAGCATATCATGGTGCCTTCCGTTCATAAAGAATAATTACAAGAATTAAAGAAAAACTTTTTCTAAGAGCCTTTTCTTTGCATTGTTTATGCCTTAAAGACCTGTAATGAAAGAAAAGTAACAATAAAAATAATTTTCTACGCTTTTCTGTCATTGACATAAAGCACTAGCCATGAAATCCTCTTAAATCCTTTATACAGATGCATTTCTAGTTGCAGATTTTCTTTTTTCCTTTTTTTTTTTTTTTTTTTTTGTATTAAGTCTAAATCATAATGGTTTTCAGCTTAAGAAATTTTCTCTTTATTTCATTGGCTTCTTTAAGTTTTTTCTTTTAATTCAATTGAAGTGGTGTCATTTATTTTACAAATATTAAACGACAATTTTTTTTAAATATAAAACAAGAAAATATTTTGTACTTTAAAAAATAAATGAATATCAAAATCTTAAAAAAAAAATAAAAAAATTGGTATCGAAAATTAAAAAAAAAAAAAAAATACGAACGATACATGAATTAAACTTGCGCAATAAAAAAAGTTAAAATAAAAAGATTTTGATAAATTTACAAGAATTAAATATTTCCTTAAAAAAAATTTTCGGAAAAAATTTGAAAATGTTCGAAAATTGAAAATATTAAAAATTTTTTTCGAACATTCAAAAACTTTCATTTGTTTTCCAAATCGAAAAATATAGAACATTTTAAAGACTTAAAAATTTTGTACAGAAACATTTTTCGAACATCGACTGTGTTTTTTCTAGAACATATTTCAAATTTCTTAATAAATAGAATTTTTAACTTTGCAAGTTTTTCTAAGAGAACATTTTTAAAAATTGAAAATGAATTTAGTAGAAATCGTATAGAATTTTAAGCGTTCGTATTAGAATTTTTTTCGAATATAAAAACTTTATAATTTGGTTACCAAAGCTAAAAATAAAAAACATATTTCGAACATTAAAATTTTTTATAAGAAAATTTTCGAACATTGATCATTTGTTCATTGAACATCTCTTAGTACTAGATAATTGCTAATTAATATTTTTTGAATTTTTTGATATTTAAAAAAAAAAAACAACATTAAAAATTTATTTCAAAGTAAACTTTTTGAATTTTAAGTTTTTAGTAGAAATATTTTCGAACGTTTTAAATTTTATCTGTCTTATTCATAAAAAAAATTAAATTCGAAATTTATTTTATCACAAAATTTCCATACAAATTTATCCTTTAATAAATTTTAAATTTATTTTAATATTTGATGAACATGGCAGAAAAATTTATTTTCCAAAACCAAAAATATAAAATAATTTTCGAACATTAAAATTCGAAAATTTCTAAATAAAGATTTTTTAACTTTTTTAAACAGAATTTTTTCTCTTTTTATTTTATTTAACAGAAAACTTTTTGTACTTTAAGTGTTCTTAGTGAAATATTTTTCGAACATTAGAAAATTTCTGCGTTTTAGGACACTTTGGTTAGAAATATTTTCGAAAATTGAAAATATTGCCACTAACTGCAAAAAACTTATAAAACTTTATTCTTAGAAAATTTTTTATGATAGAAGTTTTTTCGAATTTCGTAAATTAATAGAAAATTTTCGAAATTAAAATACTCCAGTATTTTTGGAATTATTTTTTTTTTCTGGATTTTTTTTTAATTTTTCTTAAACTTTTGTTGGTTCATTGAATTTTTCTTTAAAAATATTTGCGCTTCCTTTTTAAACTTGTTATCCTGTTTCTTTGTCCTTTATAGAGCTTGTCAGTTTTTTTTTTCCTCTAGGATGTATGTCCCTTATCTATTGTCATTATCGTTCGTTGTTCTAGTCCAAACATGGTATTCCATTATGACGACAGATTATGACAACTTTGCTTTTTTATTACACTGTCATGGCTATTGTTCCTAATGACCATTGGATACAGTTTTTGTTCATCTTCAATAAGAGTTTTTCTGACTTTGAGAGCAAGTACAACAACAAAAAAACAAATCGTGATAATGATAATAAATCGTGTGCTGCTTTTCGGTTTTCAAAGTTTAACCACAACTCAGGTAATAAATTTGCTTAAGGAAACCTTTAGGAAATGGAAAACCTTACAAATGCAATAAATTTTGTTGAAGTTATTTTTAGTTATTGTTTAAAGTTCCTTGGTGTTTTGGATAACTGAAAAATAACTTATTTTGACATTTCAATTTGCAACTTATTTTCCTTTCTTTGGATTCTTTGCAGGTATGTTGGACAAAGTTGTAGAAACAAATAAGAAATTAACGTAAGTTAAAATGTTTGTAAATTATTTAAATATTTCTTTTAATTTCTGTAAACTCTCATTAAACGAATTTGTGGTATTATTTGATTCGTTAAAAAGGAACAATTATTTCTTTATAATTTATTAAAATAATCTAAATGTTCATGTTTATTGAGCATCCAGATTAAAAGGAATTTTTTAATTGAAATATTTGATTTATCTAAACAAAATATTATTTAACTTAACTAAAACCGTTGCCTACTTTTAGGATTAATACAAACATGATAAAATAAGTATTTTAATAATTGAGTTTCTTGAAGTAATTTGATTGAGATATTAAGAAACAATTTAATTTAAATCATTAAGGAAACAACTTATATTTTACATTCATTCAATGTGTTTCTAAATGTATACATACTTTACCTGACTAACCACAGTGGGCAATTGCATACAAATTTTTTCCATAGAAATTATTTTTGAATACAATTTTCTTTGTCGATAAAATTACCAAAAACTTTTAGATCCATTAAAATTTTTATAAATTTTCAGCGGATAATTTGTCAAGTTGTTTTCAATGTGTTTTTATTTTTGTTTTTGATATCAAAGAAATACCATAAAAAAAAATTGTTATTACAACATATAGAATATTTTTTTGCTATCGATAAGTTTTCATCATAGAGTTCTTTTCGCTATTAGTACTTTTCCCCATAGATATCGATATATTTTCTTTCAATATTTTTATGATTTCTTCAGATTTTTTTCTATTTCTTTCGTTTCCGGTAAGGTTTCAATATAAGTTATATCGCCAGAAGATGTTATCGATAAATTTTTCTAAAAATTTTATAAGTTTTTGATGAATTTGTAATAGAAGACAACAATTTTTTTATAAAATATAAATTCTTTTTATGCAACAAATATACGCTTTTTATTAATTTTCTTTAGAAGTAATATTTTCTTTTCACAGTATATTCGTAATCAATAATTTTTGTATAGAAAATGTATCCGTAATCGACTCGTTTTGTATAAAAAATATAACTGTATCAAAGAATTTACAAAAAAAAAATTCATTCGTTATCGATAAATTTTTTATAGAATATATATTTATTCGTTATCAATCAATTTTCTATAGAAAATATATTTATTCGTTATCGATAAATTTTTGATAGAAAATATATTTATTCGTTATCGAAAAATTTTCTATAGAAAATATCTTTATTCGTTATCGATAAATTTTCTATAGAAAATATATTTATCGATAAATTTTCTATAGAAAATATATTTATTCGTTATCGATAAATTTTCTATAGAAAATATATTTATTCGTTATCGATAAATTTTCTATAGAAAATATATTTATTCGTTATCGATAAATTTTCTATAGAAAATATATTTATTCGTTATCGATGAATTTTCTATAGAAAATATATTTATTCGTTATCGATAAATTTTCTATAGAAAATATATTTATTCTGTTGTCATACCTTTCGGTGAAGACCGTCGTCACTGGCTGTTTATTTAGTACGATTGGCGAGCGCTTTCGATGTAAAGACATCATTTTCAAGCCGCGTTTTGATTAGTACTGGTTAGATAGTGTAACGTGTTTGTTGCATAGATAGTGGTGGGTACAGGTAGTTTTGTCCGTTAGGATGGTGTCTATTTAAAAATGGTATTATGCAGGTAGATTGCCTTATATCTGTCATCTTTATTGAAGGTATATAATTTTAATATTTCTGTCTTTTATTATTAGGTAGGTAAGTGTGACCATCTGTGGGTGTTTTGCGTTTGTAAGTTTGTTTTAATAGTTTAAGTGGTGTAAAAATTGTGTCTGAGGTTGTATTTACCTGTTCGTTAATAATATCTCCGTTAAACGTTCGTGTTTTGTATATTTCCATGTTTTCAAGAATGTCCAGTCTTCGTCTTTTTTACTAGGATGTATTAACGTCATACATTCATCTATTTCCCTTGGCTCGTGTTCATGTGTGTTAAGGTGTATTGCGAAGTTAGAGTCTTCTCTTTTCCGTTTATATGATCGTATGTGTTCTGTGAACCTTGTTTTTAATGTTCGTCCAGTTTGTCCTATGTATGTATGGTTGCAGGTGCAAGTAAGTCTGTATACTCCGCTGGTGTTAAATTTATCGGTTATTTCTGTTGATGTCTTGAGATTGTTGCGTAGAGTGTTGCTCGTCTTTAGTGCTGTCTGTAAACCTTCTTTTTGAAAAAGGTTAGTTAATCTATATATTTCTGGTCCTGTGTAAGTAAAAATGTGTCGTCGTGTTGTATCGATTGTCTCCTTGTTTTCTTTCTTCTTGTTTTTAGTGTTGTATTGTCTAAGTAGTTTGTCGATAGTAGTGCAGTTATAACCGTTATTTTTAGCTATAACCAGTACTAATCAAAACGCGGCTTGAAAGTGATGTCTTTACATCGAAAGCGCTCGCCAATCGTACTAAATAAACAGCCAGTGACGACGGTCTTCACCGAAAGGTATGACAACAGTATTTTATTTACTGGCGGAATAAATTCAATTAACTTAATATATTTATTCGTTATCGATAAATTTTCTATAGAAAATATATTCGTTATCGATAAATTTTCTATAGAAAATATATTCGTTATCGATAAATTTTCTATAGAAAATATATTCGTTATCGATAAATTTTCTATAGAAAATATATTCGTTATCGATAAATTTTCTATAGAAAATATATTCGTTATCGATAAATTTTCTATAAAAAGTATATTTATTCGTTATCAATGAATTTTTTATAGAAAATATATTTATT
Organism: Cistogaster globosa; assembly: GCA_937654795.1. Classification (NCBI taxonomy): domain Eukaryota; kingdom Metazoa; phylum Arthropoda; class Insecta; order Diptera; family Tachinidae; genus Cistogaster; species Cistogaster globosa. Next base: position 9,882,010 of record OW569404.1, read on the forward strand.
CGTTATCGATAAATTTTCTATAAAAAGTATATTTATTCGTTATCAATGAATTTTTTATAGAAAATATATTTATTCGTTATCGATAAATTTTTTAAAGAAAATATAATAATTTGTTATCGAATAATTTTCTATAGAAAATATATTAATTTATCAAATAATTTTCTATAAAAATTATACTCATTTGTTATCAATGAATTTTTAATAGAAAATATATTCATTATTGATGAATTTTCTACAGAAAATATATTTATTCGTTATCGAATAATTTTCTATAGAAAATATATTTGTTATCAATGAAGTTTCTAGTGACTTATATTCATTTCTTATCGATAAATTTTTTATAAAAAATATATGCATTCGTTATAGATGAATTTTTTTATAGAAAACCGGTATCGATAAATTCTCTACAGAAAATAAATTCGTTATCGATGAATTTGCTATACACAATACATGCATTCGTTATCGATTTATTTTCTATAGAAATTATATTTGTAAGTGATGTATTTCATACCGAATATATATATATATATATTCGCTATCGATGTTTGTTATCTTTGTTATCGATAAATTTTCTAAAGAAGAAATGTTTGGTACCAATAAAATTTCTATAAAAAATAATTTTTCGTTATCGATAAATATTTAATAAAGTTTATATATTGTTGTTTCGATGGATTTTCTATAGAAATTATATATTTGTTATCGATAAATTTTTTATAATGAATACACATTCGTTATCGATAAATTTTATAAAGAAAATAATTTTTGTTACCCATAAATTTTCTAAAAAATTTATAAAACTTATCGATAAATTTGCTACAGAATGTTTGTTATCGATAATTTTTTTTCTAAGAAAACTAATTTACAATTAAGACAAAATAAACACATAAGTTTATTATAAAAACATTTACTATTGTCCTCAAAGTCTTTTTCAAAACTTTTTTTTAACAATTTTAAAAACAATAAACTTCGATACAATAATTTTTTTCGCTTTTCTTAAGCGATTTATCGAAGGGCAATTATTATTTTATTAATATCTATTTTTGATAACATGGGCTGATTTCTTTCGTCATTAAATTAAAATGTTTTTACTATCATTCTCATAAAACAAAAATCTTACATTAGTCCCACTTTAATTGATTTCTGTGAATCCGTCTTCACTCTAAACCCTCTTGTTATGTTAGTAACTATTTAGAAAACATAAAACTTTTATTTGAGCTAAACTAGCAATAAAATCTTTAAACATTTTATACATATTAAACATTCTTACAAATTTCTATTAACATCTTAAACATTTTATAGTCACTTTTGCTGTAGTAAAATTAACACCCAAATATCCGAACTTCCCTTTTCTAAAACATTGATTCCATATTTAAAACATTATTCTGTAGTAAAATACCATCGACAGCAGACAACAAGCAACAATTGTTGGCCATAAGCACACACACACACACACACTCATCAAAATAAATTTTTTACAATCATTCCTTGATTGCTTTATGGCTGCCATAGAATGAATGAGCGAATGAATAGATTGAATAGATAAGTAAGTGTAGTTAAGGGTGTAAATTTGAATTGGCGTTTCAATTTAGTTTATTTTGCGAACATGTTAAAGCACGTTAATGTTACTGAAATATTCACAAATATATAAATATATAATAACGCTTATTCATGGTAAGTTCTTTTATAATCTGTATTATATCATGGAAGAGTTTTGTTGTATTTGATCTATGTTTGGTGTTTTTTTTCTAAGTTTGCTTGTCAGGATTTTGTGATGGTTTTTGGTATTATGGTTTTGTGAGAAGTATTAATAAAATTTGACGCAATAAAATGAGTTTTTGTTGTATGTTTAAGCGTGGAAAATTGATAAATCGTATAAATATAAGGAAAAAAATTTAAATTATAAAATTGATAAAATTTAAATAAAAGTTTTTAAATTAAAGAATTTTTAGCTTTTTTCTGATTTGACAGGAGTGTGTTTTTTTCTGCTACAAACCTTAATTCTTGAAGTTTGTTTGCCTTTTACAGACTTTAAATATGTGTATTAACAACGAAGTTGTAGCATGTTAGGTTAAAAGTGTCATTAATTAATAATAATCATACGTACTGTAATAAAATTTTCATAAATTTACATTTTCATAAATTTACATTTTCATTTTAACAACTTGAATTTTTTAAAGTTTTACCAGTATAATTAATTATATTTATAGGTCAAATAACATCAGTTATAGGGACACCCTTTATTGTCAAATTTCAAGTTTCCTTCAACTGTCTACAACTGTTCAACAGTTTGGTCATATACATCAAATAACAGCAACTATTGCTAGACTCAAAACAGTAACTAGATCCTCTATAACGTCAAATTTTATTGCATTATCTTGAATAATATAAATATCTAAAATTTATCTTTTGAATAATATAAATTGTTTTCTAATAACCCTCCTGCTTATATTTATTTTAAAATCTTTAAAATTATAAAACAATCATACGCCCTTTATACTTCCAACATAAAGCAATATTTTTCTCTTTTCATTTATTACTTTGTAATTTAATACTTTGATTTATTTGCAAATGTATTCCTTCGCATCAATAACTTTAAGAATAATTCTCTACCAGCAACTTTAAAATAAAAAATATCTGTTTTTTTTTAAATTTTGTAAATAATTGCTGTAGGATATGTATCAAATTTTTCAATTAATTTGATAAAATCTTTTTATGGTCATGGTTGTCTTTTTTAATTTAATTGCAAATAACTATTAGTAAAATATTTGGAGCAATTAATTAAATGCAAAAATTTCATTTATATTTTCTAAAATGTTGATCACCTTGGAAAGAATATAAGAGAAAGTCAAGTAAATAATTTTAAGACAAATAATAATAAAAATAAGTTTTTGAAAGTTTAATGTTTTATAGTAAAATTTTCTTTAATTTTTCTTAAAATTTCCTAAATATTTAAAAGATCAAATCTGGTTGTGTAAATTCTAGATAAACTTTTATAAATAATTTTTCTTGTTCATTTAGTAATTAATAATACTCATACGCAACCAGTGACAAAATATTTTTTTGTCAGTTTCAGTTCAGTTTTTAACACCTTTTTTTCTCATAGAAGTCGTAGCAACTGCAGTTAAAGTTCTAACATACAGCTCCTTAGCATACAGTTCCCAATTAAACAATTTTTTTTTCAAGCCGGACCCTATTATTGAGGTATTTCTTTAGGCCGTTCACTGGCCCTTTATTATAGTGATCCATCCTTTGTCTTGTTTTCGGTGAAACTACAAAAGCTTATTGGCCTAGCCGCGTATTTCTAAAAGTATCTGTTATTAAGGTGGAAGCAAATGTAGATAAAATTCAAAAATGAAAGAAAAAATATATCTCTCATTAATAAATGTCTTCGAAAAGCTTAGTATTTACTGATCTCCTAATTTTATCATTAATGATGAGTTTATAATATTAGGAACGTAAAATTTCTAAAAAGAATTTAGTTTTTCAAAACTTTTCCTCAAACAATCTTTTAATTCATAATGTGACGAAAAAAAAAAACCAATTTTCTACAGCAGAAATATTCACAGTTTCTTAACAAAAATAAAAAAAATTTTTAAGTAAACTTAAGATTAGAGTCCTGGCTACACAAAACTATTTCAATTCTTAAAAGAAAGTAATTCATAAAGTTCTTAATGGCAATTTCTTTTATTTTGCTCGTAATTAATAATACTCATACGCTCCCCTTAACCAATGTGATTTTTTAATTAATTAAATGCAAATTTCTTTAGTTATTTATGTAATAGAGGTTTAATTCTTATTATTTTTCGTTTTACTTTGCAAAGGAAAAGCCATTGTTCATTACTAACACTTCTTATGACAAAAATAAGTAAAGATAAAGTCCACAAATTAATTTAGAAAAAGCACAAATTAATTATTATAAAGTAATTTATATACAACCCCATTGTTGGCAAATAACAGATGCTGCCAGCTTTTGGGACCTCAAGCGAATATTTTTAATGAAATCTCATTTTTTCTTTCTTCTTTTTTTCTTTTTTAATATATTCTAATAAGAAAACAAATTTATTAATTAAGTCTTTAGTTCGTTTCTTTCATTTGTTTAATGATTTTATTGTCCAGCTTTTGTAAATGAGTTGAGATGTTAAGTGCAAGTTGCTGTAACAAATAAACTATTATTAAGCCTTAATTACTTCCGTTTTTGTCATGGCTATATTAATGACAAAATATATCGTAAAAGAAAGAAAAATACAAATTCAATTAGATATTTCTTTTCTTGTGACCGGCAGATAATTTTTGTGATTTGTTTCTCTACAAAAAAAAGTTTTTAAACTTTACCTCTTCTCTAGGGATTTAAGGGCGAATGAAAAACTCAATTGAATTGCTGCTTAGCATTAATATTTTAATAAACTTAACTAACTAAAAGAGATGTCACAGTTAAATTATTTTTTATAACTCCTACCAGTTGTTTTGTAACTAGTGATGCCGGAAATTGTTATAATCAGGATATCAGGAAAGCGTTAGATAAGCAGAAATATAATGAAGTATTAAATAATTTCTTATTTATTTTTTGTATATGCTGGGGGATTAATTACGCCTAGATTGGATATTGGATTATTATGTTTCTTCTAAAAACCTGCCAAGTTCCAAATAAAATATTAAAGTATTTCAGATTTCTTTTATTCAATTATATGTTTTTACTTAAATTTTCACTATGTCGTATGATTAATATTAATAAAAAATTTTCCTTTAAAAAACTTTAAAATCATCAAAAATCTTAAGCATAATTAATATAATTTTAATGTGACTATTAAAAAAATTATTTTTACTTTCCTAATTACTGCAATTTATATACCCTCAACCCAGAAAATGTAGTAGAATGGTTACTTTATTCATTTTTAAAAATCTATACTTACGAGGGCTGCTCTATATATTTCTGGCCTAATAGTGAAAATGCGAATATTTATAATCAAAAATGCTTTTATTGTTTTTCAAAGTATTCTCCAGCATGATTTATACACTTTTGCATGCGCTCAAACCAGTTGTCGAAGCACTTTTTCCACTTCGATTGAGACACCTCTAAAACATGGTTTTTGAACACTTCAACAGCTTCTTCTGGCGACGAAAATCGTTGACCACGCATTTTTTTTCTTGATGTGCGGAAACAAGAAGAAGTCATTAGGTGCCAAGTCAGGGCTGTACGAAGGATGACCCATTAATTCGACGTTTTGGCCAGTCAAAAACGCTCTGGTTTGAGCCGATATGTGAGAACTCGCATTGTCATGGTGAACAATGATTCGTCTTCTCTTTTTGGTTTTTCGAATTTCTCCGATGATTTCAGGCGAACAAATTGTAGTGTACCACTCAGAAGTGACCGTCCTACGTTGCTCAAGCGGAACAGTCGCCACATGACCAGTTTTGCCGAAGAAACAGGCGACCATTTGCTTCGAAGTGCTTCTTCCACGAACAACTTTCGTTGGATTTTGCTCGTTTTTGAAGACCCACACGGTCGACTGTTGTTTCGTTACGGGCTCATCCATGATTCGTCACCTGTGACGATCTTATAAACGTCTTTTGAAGCACCGCAATCGTGGTTTTGCAACATTTCTTTGCACCAATCGACACGAGCCTTTTTTTGAGCGACTTTCAAATTGTGCGGGATCCAACGAGAACAAACCTTTTTTACGGCCAGGTGTTAATGCAGTATCGAATGTATGCTGGTGGAAGATATGTCCACGGATGTCTCTATCTCTCGGTATGTCGCATGTCGATCTTGCATTATGAGTTCACGCACGGCATCAATGTTCTCTGGCACAACAGCCGTTTTTGGACGACCTTCACGGAATTCGTCTTTGAGCGAGCTTCGGCCACGATTAAATTCATTTACCAATTTTTCACAGTGCTATCGGATGGTGCACTCTTGTCGTGATAATCCACGTCGAAAGTTGTGAAAAATGATGGCACGAAAATGTTCACGAGTTAATTCCATTTTTTTCTATATTAATTTTTTCATGTCACTGTAAACAACACAAATAATGGTCGTACGTCAAAACGTTTTGAGTACGATTATGCTTAAAAATGACAAACTTTCCAATGGAAATGTCAGATTGCACTTGGCAGCACTCAGTGTTGCCAGGCCAGAAATATATATAGAAGCCCTCGTATCATTTGATTCACTAAAGATGTTTTTTATTTTTATTAACTTATATTTTTAATAGCAGATTATATCCCTTTTTTAACTCTGATTTATATTTAATAAAGTCATATCTACAGCAGATGTTTTTTTTATCCATAATTTTGTTGAAACTCATTTCATTTTAGCAGACCAGCCAGATGTATGAGAGTTTTTTTTTACACAGAATTTTTTATATTTTTATCAGGCCAATAAATCTTATTTAAAAAATTTAATTCAAGATTTATGACTAAGTATGTCTATGATTTTTTTTAAAGCAAAGCCAGCAGCTTTATAAAGGAAAATGTGATAACAACTAGAAAAATAAAAAATAAAAAACTATTTAGGAGGTATTAAGTGTTTATGTTGTATTTCATTGATTACAAAAAAAGTAAAGTAAAGTAAAGTAAAGTAAAGTAAAGTAAAGAAAATTAGAAATAGCAAATATAGTTTCTTTAAAATATGATATAAGTAGTCAGTTTATATTCTTGTGCTCAATATCCTTCAGAGTACAGTCGACTTTTGATTATTTTAAACTGTTTATTTTGAATTTTTCGATAATTTGAACTGTTTTCCAGGTCCCTTGAAAAACACTCAATATATTAAAAAAATTCTATGTAATTTGGTTCCTCATTAATTTGAAATTATTTTAAGGGAATTCTGATCGCTCTATGCTTTATAATCTGAATTGTTTTAATTTTCAAAAATAAAAAATCATTAATTTTTGTTTTTTGTGATGCCCTACAAAATGACATCTTGCCTCCAAACATTTTAAAATTTGAACTCTTAACCTAATTTTGTTTCTGTTTTTAAAAGAAATTTAAACCGTTTTCTTTAGTTTCTGTGCCAGCTCTATAAGCTCTTGTTAATTTGAATTTTTTTTATCTTTCTTTTGATATTTTGAAGTCTTGTTAATATGAAAACTTATTTATTAAAAGTTTTTCACTGGTCCCTTGAGTTTTAAACTATCAAGAGTCGACTGTACGCTAAATCCTTTCAATAAAACTTTAGTTTTAAAGTTTTTAATTAAATTTGCAATTAATGTCAATCATACGTCATAATTTACTCATATAAAAAAGGTTGAATTTATGTAAATAGATACTTAAACTTTCCAACTTAAAGCCTCCATATATCTTTTGACTAAAACCTAAATCAATAACAATTAAATGTTTAAGTGTTTAATTAACACAATACACTAATTTAAAACAAGTAAGAGTTCTATATTCGGCTTTCGAATCTTTGAGAAAACAGATATTAAGGTTAGTTTTACATAAAAATGACATTGGCTCTTAATGGGTTGATCATTTTTATACAATTTTAGTATTTCCACAAAGACCTCTTTAAAAGCATCAAAATGATATCCATATTGATGTCTTAAACTCATAAAATAATATTTTTAGTTCTCTATCGTCCCCTATTTTTTTTTCCAAATGATATGGAAAAATGCAAGCCATTCTTCATGAACCATTCTTGCTGATTTTCAACCGCAAAATTATTGAAACTATGTCTGATCGATTGGAGTATTAAAATTTTTTTCTAACATCACTCAACCGACTTCGGTGAAGGGTATAAAAATGGTGATATTTATAAAACACGTGCACTTTTCAATACAAAACCCTCACATTTTCGTTGCCCACAACCTCTGAAAAAGCTTTAAATCCTTCAATAAATAAATGTGAAAAATTATTTTTCTTTTCAATTACATTTTAATTTTAAAGTGTTTAATTAATAATAACTTCAGTTGATATCAATCATCATACTTCATCTTGAACAAGTTAAAAAATACTTATTTTTTTAACACAAATCCTTTAAAAAAATACCTCCAAGTCCTTTTTATAAAATTTAAGTTCTAAAGTGTTTTTTTTTTAATGAAATTTTTAATTAATATCAATCATACTTCAAGTCACAAATATGAAAAAACACAATACAAACGGTAGAGACATTTCAGTTAATACTTTTAAATACTTTTTCATTTAAGACCCTTACATTTTTTTTATTAAAATTTTTTAAATTATAAGGCAATAAAATAAAATAATTGAACTTTACTTTAAACTATTTAATTAATGAGGAATTCAATTAATATCAATCATACGTCATCTTAAATAAATGAAGAAAAACTTCAGAGGAAGTAAATACTTAACTTTTTTCTTACAAAAGTCTATAGCAATCAATTAAAATATAGTTAACTCTATTTAATTAAAACATTTGAAATGTTTCAAAGTTTATTTAAGTAGAAAAAAACGAATTAAAAGTAATAAAGAAGGCAATTTTTTATTGTGTTGTAAGAAGAGAAAAGTTTTACTTAAGAAATTACTTGTAATACGCGGTGTGTGTGAGAAATGAAAGATGCTAAGTTCAAAATAAATGCCAGCAAAAAATAGCTCTTTTAGCAAATTGGAAAACAGTGTGATGTAACGTTTTGTTTCTTTTTCTTTTTTATCTTCTTTGGGGAAGACATTGTATTGAACTCCTACATGTATGTGTTGATATTTCAGGATCTCTTTGTTACAAACTGTTCATTTGGTTACAATATTTTAATATTTTTTTTTTTTACATTTTAAAGCATGTAGAGTATGATTAATTTATATTTTAAAAATTAAAGAGAAAACACTTTAAATTAACATTGAATATTTTATTAACAATTTTTTTTTTTAATTTTGAAAAATTTTCATTAATATTTACTTAAACTTTTTTCAATGTTTTAAGTAAAAAAAAATGCCATGCAAACAGTTATGCTAGTTTGCTTGTATTCAGCTTCGACTTGACTTGCAGCTTTGCAAAAGTTATAAATAGAGAGATATTATTCTGCCATTGTTCGCCAGAAAAGTGAGGAAAACTCATAGCCTACAACAACTGTATGACGCTTGGAAATATTTTTTTATAACTCTCTAAGCTTGTCGTTCCGTTTATAATTTGTTCAATTACGCTAATCGATCACACACAGTTTCGAAAACTCTGCTATTGAAAATCAGCCAGATTGGTCCTTCTCCTTCGCGGCAACTGGCAAAATACCACGACTGTCTCTAATTTTTTCATATCGTTTGGTACAATGAAGTGACTCTAATCGAAAAAACAAAAATATGGAGCGATAGAGAATTAAAAAATAATAAGAAAAATTACAAAAATTACAACAAGTGAAAAAATTAGCGCTCGCCCAATTTACCGAGTTATGTATGGGCCTCTGAACTTTTCATTGTGTACTATATTTTTAAAGATATCAAAATGGGTATCATTTAAAAGCTTCTGAAGAGATCTTTTTGAAAATAACAAATTTTTTAAAAATGTTTAATCCATTAAGAGACGATTACATTTTCATATAAATTTTTTCCTTACGTTTTGAATTCCCTGTCAATATTTTTTTTATTATTGGATTTAAGGGTATATAAGATTTAGCATAGTCGAATATATCCCTCTTACTTCTTTATAATTAATTTTTTTTGGAGCGTAACCACAAAACACTTTATAGTGAAAGAGCGTATGATTAATTTTTATTTCGAGTTAATATTTTTAAAAGATACTTTTCACTTTATGTAGGTTATAAAATTGCCATTTAAAAATTATTTTTCCTTTTGCATAAATTATTTCTTTATTAAATCTTTAATTAATAATCTAAAGACAGACGAAAAATTTGCCATTTGTTTATATTAAATAAATTTTTTTAACCAACACCATGAATACTTCCACATTTACAGCGTCGAGCGTATGACTAATATTTATTTTCACTAAAGTGTTTTCAAAAGTGACTTTTGGCTGTTTTGTTTTTTATAAAAAGATTTACCTGCCTTTCTTAGCTTTTAAATTTATTTCAAAACCCTCGTTATTCTATCTTTGGTTTATTTACTTAACTTTTGTTTGTTTTGTTTCTTCACAAAAGTAATTGAGAACTTTGCATTATTTTTTTCTGCTTCATTGGATTTTTCTTCTGATTTTATTTCTTTGTTAATCAAACTGCTTCTATTTTTTTTTTACTTTTTATTCTATGACTGTTTTTTATCTTGAAATACGAAACTACCAAAAATAGAAAAATTGAAGCAAGATTTTTTCAACAATATAAAAAGACAAAAATGATTTGATTTCAAAGTTGAATCAAGCGTAATAAAAATTTAAAAAAAAAAGTAATAAAAAAAAAGAAAAAAGAGTAAAAAGGTTTAATAAAGTATTTATAGTTTTAATCAAACAAAGTAATATTTTTTTCGTTGCACTTCTAGTATTAAATATTTAACACTTGCATTTCCTGTTGCCTAAAGAACAAAGAGTTCAACTCAGGTTGTTAGAAAAGAGTGTTTTTTGCAAATCTTAATCTATTTTATAGCTGGCTTTTTTAGCTTACGATTATTCTACTACTATTTGCTCTGAACTCATTAAAAAGAAGTTAATGTTTTATTTCATATTTAAATTTTCATAGCAGCAGGTTTAATAAAATTCATCCCAAAATAATCAATAATTTAAAAAAACTTTACTTTACTTTACAATTTGTTATCTAAATTAAATAATTCTATTTTTACTTACTCAAATTAAAAAGCAAATCGAAAAACTATAACCGCAAAAGTTTAATATTTATAAAAAATTAAAAACACTCATACGCCTCAGTTGACTCTTTCAAAACTTTTTTATAACTTTAAACCAAACATTATTAAAATTCATAGAGTTGTATTCAATAAAAAAACAATAAAACTTTCGTTTCTCTTTTGCCATTTTTCAAAACAAAGTTGACTTGTGCCCCGACACCAAAACAAAAACACTGCGATAAACATTAGCCAATGTAAAACTTATTCAATCAATTTGAAAGCAAAAGGTGCTTTTAAATAAGTAGAAGTTGGCCAAAACGTGCTAAAATTATTGAAGACCTGAAGCGAAAGCAAAAAAATAAAATATGAAAAATAACTTCACAAAATTGGGGATAGAAAATGGAGTACAAAAAAGCAGCAGGACTATAATTAATAGCAGTAAAAATTTAATATTTATAACAACAAACTAATGCTTTATTTGACCATATAATTTTTTCCCTATTTGTTTTAAAAGCAGTTGTTTTTAATTAAAAAATATTTTCCCCAAATAATGTTTGTTTTGCCATTAAATTTGTCATTAGGTCTTCAAATAATATCTAAAAGATTTTTTGTTGCTCTTAAGCATAGATAAGCTGTCAGTGTCATAAAAATTGCGCATAAGACCGATTGACCGACACGAAATAGTAAATACGCACGTTCACATATTATTAGCATTTCATATTTTTGATAATTTAATTGAAGAGTTAAATTTATTTAGCACAGCTTACAACCAAAACACCAAAGATATAATTTTTTAAACATGACGCATGATTAATATTAATTAAGTATAAATTTATTAAAAAGCTTTATAACTCAGCATTTTCTTAAGCGATTTAAAAGTGTTAAATCATTTTTAAATCCTTGCACATTAGGCTTTTACTCAAGCTGCATTTGTCTCTTTAAAGATGATTATTAAATATGGAATATTGAGAACAAATCACTTTATTTATTTTAACTTATCGGTTTTCATTAAGCTCCGTAGCCTAGTTCTAGGTTTTTAAATTAAACCAAATTATATCGATAATGCGACTGTAGAAAAGTGTTACGGCACTAGAATAGCTACAGAAAATTTAAGTAAGCCAATCGATGAGACAAAGTTTCGAAATTTTTGCTATCACCAAGATCGGTCCATGTCCTTTGTGGCAGTGGGCAAAACACCACGGCTGTCGTTAAATTTTTCCATATCATTTAGAAAAATGAATTAACCCCAATTAAAATAAAATAATATTTTGGGTGATAAATTATTAAACAAATAAGAAAAAAAGATTCAGCGAACAAATTGGCGCTCGTTCATATTTTCTAAGTTATTGGGCCTTTAAAATTTCCATAAAAATGTTCGATTGTCAGTATCGTCAATATGGGTATTATTTAAAAGCTTTTGAAGACATCTTGCAGAAAATACTAAAATTTCGTTAAAAAATGCTTAACCCATTAAGAGCCGGGGAAACTTTAATTTAATTTTTTTCTTATTTTTTAATTTTCTGTCGCCCAAATTATTGTTTTTTTATTGGAATTACTTCACTAGATTTAAATAAATGATGAAGGGTACATAAGATTCGTTATAGCCGAATGTAGCACTCCTACTTAATTATTTCTGTTATATAATTTATTTGAGCACAAGTTTTTTTTTTTAATAAACATACTGTTTTTTCTTTCTACAATATTTTGCCACACCATTTGGTGGTAGCATCAGGAATAAAGATCAATAACCTTTAATATTTATTCTGGTTTTTATATATTTTCTAAATTGATTTAAAATTAATTTTATGTGTATTTTATATTATCTTAGAAATAAAATCAATGGCATGCTTTAAGGATCTTGTTCTTCTTACATTGTTTCATGCTATAAATATTACAGTACCTCGTTAAATGGACCTTACATTTAGGACCTTTTACAAGACTCTTGTTTTATAGTACAATACTATTGTTTCTTTTTATTTGATAAAATTATCAGCATAAATTTTTTAACATCGATTTCATGCTGTTACTCTTTTTCCGACAGCATTTATCTACCATTCGAAAATTTCTCATACTTCATTAAACATATGTGACGTATGAGTAATATTTTTTTTTGTAATATTTCAAAGACTGTGTTTTTTTAATGGAATTTGAAGAAATTTTATATACCATAATGTAGGAAATTTAATTTTAATATTAATATTTATCTTATTGTTGGGTATATTGTTTAAAAAGGCGAATACTTTTGGAGCTAGGAGCAAGATAAAATTTATTTTAATACAAATTTGTTTTTAATGTCATGTGTAATTAACTCAGCTAATGCCAAGTTTAAAATGCTTATTGTAAAAAATTTTTTTATTTTTTGCAATAAAGCTATCCTTTTTTCTAGTATGTCCTTACTTCTGAAATAATTTTCTTCCTTCGCTGAGCTCTTGTAAATACAATAAGAAAGACAAAGATTATTTTCAACAGACAAACAAACAAACAAACATAAATTATAAAAATATATACAATAAAATACACATATTTTTGGGTTATATTTTGGGCTTATTTATATTCTTTTATATTTTCAAAAAACTCTTCGCTTTGTCCTTTGAACAAATAGAAAATATTATTTCATGTTTTTTTTTTTTTTTTTTTTGCAATAAACTTACACTTGACTTTTTATACAGACTCCTTTAAAAAGTCATCTTTAACTTTAAAGTTTTATAAATAAATATTGGCTAGATAAAAGCTCAAGATGTTTAATAAAAAGAAAAGCAAAATAAAACTTGAAAAGTTTTACAAAGAAGATGGAATGTTTTTTGGAAATTTTTCAATATTCGATAGAAATAATAAATTGAAAGAAAAAAAAATTTTTTTTAATAGTTTTTGATTAATAAATTTTTTATTAAAATTAAAAATTGAACAAAAATGTTCGTTATCCTTATTTAATTCGTAATTATACATTTAATATAAAACTTTAAGCATCACTAGCATTATTAGTTTTTTTTTTTTTCAATATTACTTTGTTAAAATTAAATTAATTTTGATGCGGTGGCGTATGACTATTATTATTTATACATTTTTCATTATCATCTTAAAAATTCTTAATTTCGAAAAAATTTTGATTGATTTAGAAAGCTTTTATCCTTGAAAAAACCCTCGAATTTATTTTTTTTAATAACAATTTCTAGGGTCCTTTTCCTTAACCTGATGTCCTTAAGCTTTAAAATTTTTTAGAAAAAATATTGATGCCTGTTTTTGCTTCTCTGATTCTTGGTAAACAGCTCAAGGTTCAATGTTGGCACCATTAATTTCAATTCAACTTAGTCAAGTATTTTTTTTCTTCCTAAAGCCGTTGAACAAGAAAAAAATGGTCTTTCATTTTTCATTTCGTTATTTTTTTTTTTTTTTTTTTTTATTTTGATTTTTTTTTTCTTGCTTTTTCTTATGAATATTCATTTTATATACATTTAGCTGAAACAGTTACAGTCTTTTTTTTTTTTTCTTATATTTTAAGTTTTTATTTATTTTTATCATTTCATTTCACTTCAAATTTTCTTTAATACTTCTGCATCTTGTGAATCCTGTGAAGTAGACAATTTTAAGCGCCGGAAATCTGTCTGACTCATATACAAACAATTTATTCTTACAACTTTTTCTTTAATTTCAACTTGGAATAAATAAGAAATATAAATAAAAGATTTTTGGAAAAAAGTATTTTTTTTAACAGGAAACTGCTGCTCATGTTTTAATGCTGCATCAAATATCTGATTTTATTTTAATACGAAGGATTTTTTTTTTTGCTTAAAAAGTTGTTAAAAAAAAATTACTAAATGAATTGGAATTCATTTGTTTTCCGCCAAGACAAATGAGAATACTTTACTTTTTCTTTTAATGACAAAAGTTAACTTTATTGAATAAACGAAAGAGTAATTATTGAAATAAATTTATTTTAAAAATTTTTATTAGCTTTTAAACAAAATTTTTTGTTTGATTGTTTTCTTTTCCGTTTTTTTTCTAATTTCCGTTTTCCTGTTCACGCACTTCCTGTTCTTTTTTTTTGCTCATTTTTTAAATTTGTATTTATTTATATCATAAAGAATTGCCTTTTTTACAGTTCTTATCCTGTCACTTTGTAGCCTTAAGATATTCAATACTTGTTTTTTATTTTATTTTTATTTTATGTTTCGCTTTTGGCCAATTAAGCTGAAATTGAAATAATTTTTTTTTTTCGACAAAATTCTTCAGTCTTTAAAGCAATTATTTCAGACTGTGTTAATTGGAAATTAAAGGGTGTATAAAAAGATTTTTTTTATTGCATGCGTTATAAACTGCCATCTTACACGCACAAATAAAACGAGAGTGAGGTTAGTATAATTTAAATTTTATATTGTTGTAGAGAAATCATATTATTGTGACGAATAATAATATTATCGTTACGCAGACTATAGTATGACTTAACATAATAATATCATTGTTAAATATAACCATATAAGAGTTTGGGCTATTCAAACCAGGTTTTATTTTTTTTAAGTCCATTTAATCCATGAGAAAAAAATCTTGTTTAAAATCATTTTTTTTTAAATATTGCTCTTCGTATATCCACAGCTTCTGAAAAAAATTATTGTTTTATTACATCCAAATGTATAATTATTAAGCTGGCTTAGGTTCAGATATGTTTTAATTTTTAAATTCATTTGGAAAGAAAAAAAATTGTTAAAAATTTTTGTTTTAACTGTTAAATAAAATAAGAAAAATTAAACACCTGCAGAATGAAATGCAACATTTTCTGGATCGCTACATCTATCATCAGCTTTCTTTGCATCTGTCTATCTTTACTACCTAATTTTGTGTAATATTTTATATTATCTTTTTCAAATTTTTTCTTATAAATTTTGGTTTAGAAAAATTTGAGAAAAATATTTAAAAAAGAAAAATTATAAGGTTTTGGCTCCGCTAGAAGCAAAAATACAACTACAACAAAAGTCGTGCAATTCTTTAACTATAAAAATTGATCCACATGCTCAGCAACGTTGTTTTGGAGTTAACGCCGAAATCAAAAAATTTTCAAAATCGAGATAAGGCAAAATTTTGGCAACAGCTTTTGTTTTAAACATCGCAATAGCGTTTTCACCTTTTCTGTAGCCGTGTAAAGTTTCAAAACATTTGTACTGGCCGTAAGAAAAATACGGAAATATAATTATGTTAACTTTTTTTTACAAAATCGCCCACTGTGTGCTGCCAACACACAATCCAATTGTAATTAATTCGGGTGAGATGTGATTTCAATAGAATTGCGTTAAGTGGCATACGGCAAGCTCGACATTCCCCTTAATATCAAAACTTGGCGATTATTTAATTTTGAGAAATAGATCAGTCAACTGCTCTCCGTAGTCGTTCTATTTGACACTTTTCCATCTTTGTTACTGTTACTAAGTGAGAAATTTCTCACATGAACCAATTACATTCATTTACAACTTACTCAAGGCAAACTTCAGTGCAAAATGAATTTTATAATTTAAACTAATGAAAAAATTCAGAGTTTACTTAAGATCTACCTGTGTAAAAAAAGTAAATGACTGTAATATATTCATGTGACAAATTTCTCACTTAAGTTACAGAAACGAGGTACAGGTTCTTTATAAAATAAACTTAGTCTTTTAAATTTTTCATAGATTCAACGATTTATAGATTTAAGCCTTGAGAGAAATCAATTTTTCTTCAAGATTTTTAATAGGATTTTTTTTCTTTAAATTTCTTTTTATTCCGATTTAAGTTTATTTTTTTTTTTTTTGTTTTGTTGTTTAATTTTTGGCACCTTTTTGTCATCATTAAATTTTCACAGCTGGCTAATTTTTCTTTTAGTTACACCACGTTTCCTTTTCAGTTGTCTTCGTTTTAATATCGGCCGGTGTGTTCATCGGTATTATGAAGACCTTCTAAAATTTCTTGTATTTGTATTTGTATTTGTAATTTTTTTTTTTTTTTGTCAAACATGACAACATATTTGAATATTACCGGACAATGAATTGCTTTCTTTGGCAGTTTTTTTTCGTATTCTTGTGTTCAGAGACAATAAGGATTTTTTAAACATCTGTCTTGGGATTTAATTGGCTTGAGAAAAAAAATGGGATTTTCTTTTTTGATATAAAAAATAATGCTAATAAATGTGCCATACTGAAAAAAATTGGTTTGAGGCACCCTGTTAGCACAGACAACCGATTTATACAATTTTACGGTTTGTGTCTTAGATAACGTTTTTATATTCGAATGTTAGATGGCGCCTTTTTCGTTTTAGAATTAATGTATTAGATGTCGCTGATGTTTACTTAAGAATAAAATACATAATTATGTCAAATGCATCTAACAGTCGTTATGTACTTCATAATTTCAATCAAGACGTCTGCCGTCAAACTGGTTACGTTTGTGTTTTGAATTAAAAAAAAAAAAAAATTTGTTAAAAATTTATTTGCAAGGAAAGTTGAAGCAAATTTAGAAAACAGCTAGAAGTCAATGTAATGTATTTTGAATAGGCTCAGTGTCTCCTAACATATTATTTTAATTTCTTTATTATACCCTTCATCACAATAAGTTGAAAGAGGGTATAACTAAGTTTGTTATCCCATTTGTAATTTCTACAATATCCATTTCCGACCCCATAAAGTAAATATATTCTGCATAGCAAAGTCAATTGAGCGATGTCCGTCCGTATTAGTGTTGAAATCCAGTTTGCCAAGGCACTAGATCAGCGAGAAAATTTAAATACGCCAATCGATCAGACATAGTGTCGAAAGAGGTGCTAGTGGTCCATGTCCTCCGAGGCAGCGGGCAAAACACCACGCCCACCTCAAATTTTTTCACATCATTTGGAACAGTGAAGTAACTTTAAAAAAAAAAAACCAAATACATGGGGCGTTAGAGAGTTAAAAAAAAAAAAAAAACATCAAGTGAAAATTTTTATTTTTAAATTCTGTGTCAGCCCAATATTTGCTTTTTTGATTGGAGTTATCTCACTAAACTAGATTTACATAGATGGCATAGCCGTATATAGCACTCTTACTTTTTTATAGTTGCTTTGTAAAGTTATGCGCATTTAACTTTTTAATAAGTTTTAAGCCTTTTAATGCTTAACTTTCGATTGTTGGCTATTCCTTGGGAAAGCTTAAAAGCGTATTACTTTTACTGACGTCTGTAGATAAGAAAGAAAAGTTTCGAAAATTGAACAAATGACCGGAAGGTGAAAAAAGTTTACAGTACAATTTTTTCTAACTCTTAACTTTCTTCTTGCAATTTATAATATTTTTTTAATTTTTTAAATTTATTGAAAATAAAAGTTGTAGTATAAATTGGAAGATAAGAAACTCAAGATGAAATATAAATAATTTGTTTATAAAAAAAATTTAAAGCTTTTTTTTTATTTTGTCATTTAATCTTCTAAATAATCTAGACATTTTCGTAAGCAAAAGAAGATAAGAGAAAAATATTTATGGGCAGCAGATTTTGAATTTTTTTTTTTTTTCAAAATTTAGTATCGAATCAATCTGCTTTCTTAAAATATTATTGCTTTATCATAAATGTCTAAATTTTTTAAGAGATTAAATGAAAAATAAAAATTGTTAAATTATTTTTATAAATTAAAAATATATTTCTTTTTTATCCTGCTTCTTTATTTATTATATTTAATCCGAATCCTGTTGTGGTGGAATGCAAGTTTCCTTTTCACTAGCTGGACTTTCATCACTTATATTCATCATGTCCATAATACCGGATAAAGGTTTATTGCTCAATATATTATTTAGTCGGGGCACCAACATGCTATTGGTCAACTCAGCTACTTTGTCGCTATTCTCGTTAACGGTCATCATAATCCATTCCTCAATAATACGATTTAATTTTTGATTAATAATATTTTTTTCCGATAGACCATCAATTTCTGATTTCACCTCACCCAGTGAAACATAAACACGTAATTCTTTTATACTCAACTTTTGACTCAAAAGACCATAATGATATTTAAGAAAACCCCATGCAGTAAAGTTTTTAACCTCAAATTTAGCTGGTCCATTTCTGTTAAGGCCCTTGCTATTTCTAGCCGTACTAACATTATAGTGAGTTAAAAGGTAGACATTATTCCAGTTAAATTTAAAATTGGCCCGACTAAAAACGATATTGATTTTTAGTTTATTAATTTCAAAATCATTTAAACCGTACAAAGTGAAGTTACTGACTTCACCAAAGGCTTGAATGTCGTTAGTGTCAAAATTGATTTCCTTATGAGTCGTTTGGTATGGAGCTAATGGTGGTATACCAAAATTGGAAAATCCACAGGGCATTTGATCCCTTATACCTTCAATGCTTTTAATTACTTTTTTGGAAATAGCGCCTTCACTGTCTGCAAAAAAAAAAAAAAAACGAATATTTTTATTACTAAGCACATTTAACAAGTATAAATTAAATTAATAATCCTCAGAATATTTGCTAAAAAACTGGCATTTAGCAATCAAGGATTTTATTTTATATTTTAAACTTTCACTTACCTTTAGCTATTTCTTGAATTTCTGCTCCCCAAACTAGTGGCACTAAAACAAACAAAAAAATCAAAACTTTCATTGTTCTTGCAACTCAACTTTACTCAATGAATTTGTCAATTAAACTGAACGATTGAACAACTATTTATACGAATTTCTTATACTGAACGCCTTTACGAGTTATAAATTTAATAGTTATCAAATATAATAAATTAACTTCTTTAAATAACCAGGGCAGCAGCACAACTATCTAAACATGCAGACATTTTTTTCGTAATAAAAAAAATAACCTTTTTAAGAAAAGAAAAAGAAGAAGGTAGGGAAGCCTACTTGAAATTTGATTAAAATAAATTGCAACAAATTTAACTAAAAATTCCTGATTTAAAAAATAAAATACAAATATGTAACATAAAAAACATTTATTTTTAAATATATTTAAATAAAAGTTTTCAAGTTATAAAATTGGGAACTATTGAGAGATTTGTATTAGGGCTGGTATATGGTGGATACCAGAAACTGTTTCTTGAAATCCGATGGTTGTTTGAAAGTTCTAAAAACAATTTCTCAATAATTAGAGTTTAAAATTAGAACAATAATTATTCAGCGTTGAATGATTATTATAGTTTTGGGTAAAGATAAAATAGCCGTTTAGTTTTCTTTTCAATATGTGTATGTACATATGTACTTATGTAAATTTATTGTACAATTCATAAATTTGATTGCTTACCAAGCTAAGTACAACTTTTCAATAATTAATGTGTTTATTTGTTGGATGTAGATTTTTATCAAAAAATGTATAAATGTTGATATTTTAGAAATAAAATGTGTTAGCAGAACCAATGTTGGAGTTGCTACACGAGTTGTTGAAAAAGTAAGTAGTAAAAAGGAAGTGAATTCGTTTTGTTTTTCGTTATCCTCGGTTTCTTTTTTAAAGAAGAAGAAACAAAGAAGTTTTTATTTGACAATTGAAAGTACAAAATTTGCAGTGTTCGCCACTCAACATTGACTTTGCTTTGTATTTATAATTATTTATGTTAAATTTCATGCCATTGATTGAAAACTTATAAAAATTCTTAAAATTTTTTTTAATGTCTAATATTTGTTTAGACATGCCAACGGCCTTGTCATTAGGCAATAAGTGACGCATCAGTAGCATTAGGAACTTGCGCTAAGGATTTTATTGCCTCTGACAGAATCTTGGTGTCTGGACCTGTAGACAGATTGAAGCTACGTTGTTTGGTTGATTGTTGTGGACTAAGTTTCGTCGTTGGTTGTTGCTGTTTTGGTTTCTGGTAATGATTCTTCTTAGTAATAATAGATTGGACATTTTTCCGGTTTTGGTCTCTCGGATGGAGTAAGGTGTGATGCAGACGATCACATCTTTTGCAAGTTCCATGCAGAAGCAAGACCTAATGGTATGGCTTCTGGCAAGATAATTGATACAATAACGATGTCTTTCGACAGTTTCTTGCCTCTTCTTGGTACTCATTCTTAAAAACTGTTTGCAAAATCTTATTGCATGGTGTCCTTTACAAACTATGCACATATAAATTTTTGGATTGCATTGACGTAAACGGGATTTCATGGTGGCTCTAAAGAAAAACAATAGAAAAGAAAAGGCAAAGCGCAGATATTAGTGATCATGAGATATAGAGTTGGGTATAGGAAAATTATAACTAGAAGATATAAAATCACAATTGTTAAATGTTGAAGTTGTGTAAAGAATGTTTTCTTATTAATGAGAGGTTTCATTATTTAAGAATGGCAAGTAACATAATTTAATTACAGGCCGTGTTATGACCTACAGGGGTCATAACACGGCCTTCGTACGTCCGCAATTCGTACGTTGTTATCGGGGCCAGGAAAAGTTTGCTCAATTCTTTCAAGCCGCCACTCGTGAGGTGGCTGCAGATCATCCATTACAACAACTAGGTTACCGCCTTGGAGGTTTGGGGAAGCGTTTTTCCACTTTTAACGCTTTTATAATGACTTCAGACAGTCTTGCTTCCATCGTTGAGAAAATTGATGATGAATTGCTTTTAGTTTCTCCCATCTGTTGATATGAGACATTTCGGAAAAGGTTTGGTCTGGAAAAGCCATTATTGCAGCTTCTCATAAAAAAATGACCCGGAGTTAAAGCTGTTAAATCGGAGGAGTTTTCTGATAGGGCCAGGAATTGAGAATCAAAATTGAATCTGAGCGCCTGCTACTCGCTTTAGATGAAATTTAAAACTCTTAACAGCAGCTTCCCATAAACCACCCATGTGAGGTGCATGTGGTGGTATAAACTTTCATTCAAACCCATGTGCAGTGTACTTTCGTGATATATCGTCAGATAAATTCTTAACGCGAATTCTTTTTCCATTGCTCGACTTGCACCCAGAAAATTCCTACCGTTGTCAGATATAATCCTCTGGGGTAGGCCCCGCCTCCCAACAAAACGAATAGCTTTAGTGCTGAAGCATACGAACACACTGACGTATCTGTCTGCACTGTTCGACACATTTGGCTACATTCGCCATGACAGGGAATTTGTTGCAAATGAGTTAGATAGAGGTGGCATAAACGTGAGTTTCCTGGTAATATTATTGGAAAACGCTCGTTGAAGGAAGAGAAGATTGAGATAATCTTCTATTTACTCTTATAATTGAGTCAGAATCGAGAAATGGGTTAAGATTTTTTTGGCGAACTTTTATTTGGAATTATTTTTGAGTTAAAGCACTGATATTCTTCATTGAAAGATTCATTCGTATTGTATCAAATTGTCCTAGTGATGTTGGCCCTATATTTTTTAGCATTTATAAAAAAATCTAAAAATATAACAAACAATATGAAGAGCTTTGTAGTAGGGTGAAAAATAGTTCAAAATGTCATTTTCTTGAACTTCTGTGTGTAGAGCAGCAGTTTTAATTTTACAGTTTTCTTCCACAGATTGTGCTAAATTTCGTTTCGGCCATTCTGAAAACGGTTTAACTAGCCAAGACGGTCCATGCCACCAAAGGGTATTATGTGTGAGGTCCTGTGGCTTGCATCCTCGAGTTCCAAGATCTGCTGGATTGCCATGCGTTGGTTCATGTCGCCATGTTGCATTGGGCACTACAGTATGAATTTGGGCTACTCTGTTTGTAACATAGGTTTCCCACATCGACGGGTGTTTTGAGAGCCAACCTAGAACTATGAATGAATCTGTCCATAGGAATATTTTATTAGTATTAAAATTTTGAGTTGTGGCTATATAGCTAACGAGATTCTCTAATAAAACTGCACCGTTTAGACAAACTGTTTTTATTGGGGGCAACCTTACTTTTCGCAATTAATAAATTCGAGAAATTGGTATGGTTGCTTTTTTTGCATAGAATGTATACTGCAGCACAGTATGCTGTTTTTGAAGCATCTGAGAAACCATAAATTTGTAAAGTGTCAAAAAAGCAATATTGCAACCATCGCGGAATTCTGATGTTTCTGCTTGTGACAAATCTTGAACAAGGTTACTCCATTTTTGCATAGATTTGAATAAAACTTTTTCATTCTATTCTAGACCTTCAAGCCATAGCTGTTGCATAATCAGTTTTGCTCGTATGACTATGAGTGTGAGCCATCCTGTGGGATCCAATAGTTTAGCTAAAGATAAGAGAATCTGACGTTTAGCCATCTTTTCGGATTGAGTTATGGGGCAAAAATTGTACGTAAACGAATCAGTGAATGCATTCCACTTTATACCAAGGGTTTTGGCACAGCTTGCATCGTGAAAGCATAGAAAATCTGAGTCGTACAAATCTTCCTTGGGAAAATTAGAAAGTAATTGAGGATGATTTGCAGTGATTTTTTTTAATTGAAACCCAGCTGATTTTAATGAAGCAATTAGCTGAGTTTGAGCAATAATGGTTTCTTCTATTGAGTGACCTCCAGAGAGAATATTATCGACGTACGTTTCTTTACGCAGAATCAATGCTGCTTGGGGATATTCGTGTTTGGAATCTGACGCTATTCCTTGGGAAAGCTTAAAAGCGTATTACTTTTACTGACGTCTGTAGATAAGAAAGAAAAGTTTCAAAAATTTAACACATGACCGGAAGGTGAAAAAAGTTTAGAGTACAATTTTTTCTAACTCTTAACTTTCTTCTTGCAATTTATAATATTTTTTTAATTTTTTAAATTTATTGAAAATAAAAGTTGTAGTATAAATTGGAAGATAAGAAACTCAAGATGAAATATAAATAATTTGTTTATAAAGAAAATTTAAAACTTTTTTTATTTTGTCATTTAATCTTCTAAATAATCTAGACATTTTCGTAAGCAAAAGAAGATAAGAGAAAAATATTTATGGGCAGCAGATTTTGAATTTTTTTTTTTAAATTTAGTATTGAATCAATCAATCTGACTTCTTAAAATATTATTGCTTTATCATAAATGTCTAAATTTTTTAAGAGATTAAATGAAAAATAAAAATTGTTAAAATATTTTTATAAATAATAAATATATTTCTTGTTTATCCTGCTTCATTATTTATTATATTTAATCCGAAGTCTGTTGTGGTGGAATGCAAGTTTCCTTTTCACTAGCTGGACTTTCATCACTTATATTCATCATGTCCAAAATACCGGATAAAGGTTTATTGCTCAATATATCATTTAGTCGGGGCACCAACATGCTATTGGTCAACTCAGCTACTTTATCGCTATTCTCATTAACAGTCATCATAATCCATTCCTCAATAATACGATTTAATTTTTGATTAATAATATTTTTTTCCGATAGACCATCAATTTCTGATTTCACCTCACCCAGTGAAACATAAACACGTAATTCTTTTATACTCAACTTTTGACTCAAAAGACCATAATGATATTTAAGAAAACCCCATGCAGTAAAGTTTTTAACCTCAAATTTAGCTGGTCCATTTCTGTTAAGGCCCTTGCTATTTCTAGCCGTACTAACATTATAGTGAGTTAAAAGGTAGACATTATTCCAGTTAAATTTAAAATTGGCCCGACTAAAAACGATATTGATTTTTAGTTTATTAATTTCAAAATCATTTAAACCGTACAAAGTGAAGTTACTGACTTCACCAAAGGCTTGAATGTCGTTAGTGTCAAAATTGATTTCCTTATGAGTCGTTTGGTATGGAGCTAATGGTGGTATACCAAAATTGGAAAATCCACAGGGCATTTGATCCCTTATACCTTCAATGCTTTTAATTACTTTTTTGGAAATAGCGCCTTCACTGTCTGCAAA
The DNA here is from genome assembly GCA_937654795.1 of Cistogaster globosa. NCBI lineage: Eukaryota > Metazoa > Arthropoda > Insecta > Diptera > Tachinidae > Cistogaster > Cistogaster globosa. Next base: position 9,906,429 of record OW569404.1, read on the forward strand.
AAAAAAAAAAAACGAATATTTTTATTACTAAGCACATTTAACAAGTATAAATTAAATTAATAATCCTCAGAATATTTGCTAAAAAACTGGCATTTAGCAATCAAGGATTTTATTTTATATTTTAAACTTTCACTTACCTTTAGCTATTTCTTGAATTTCTGCTCCCCAAACTAGTGGCACTAAAACAAACAAAAAAATCAAAACTTTCATTGTTCTTGCAACTCAACTTTACTCAATGAATTTGTCAATTAAACTGAACGATTGAACAACTATTTATACGAATTTCTTATACTGAACGCCTTTACGAATTATAAATTTAATAGTTATCAAATATAATAAATTAACTTCTTTAAATAACCAGGGCAGCAGCACAACTATCTAAACATGCAGACAATTTTTTCGTAATAAAAAAAATAATCTTTTTAAGAAAAGAAAAAGAAGAAGGTAGGGAAGCCTACTTGAAATTTGATTAAAATAAATTGCAACAAATTTAACTAAAAATTCCTGATTTAAAAAAAAAATACAAATATGTAACATAAAAAACATTTATTTTTAAATATATTTAAATAAAAGTTTTCAAGTTATAAAATTGGGAACTATTGAGAGATTTGTATTAGTTCTAAAAACAATTTCTCAATAATTAGAGTTTAAAATTAGAACAATAATTATTCAGCGTTGAATGATTATTATAGTTTTGGGTAAAGATAAAATAGCCGTTTAGTTTTCTTTTCAATATGTGTATGTACATATGTACTTATGTAAATTTATTGTACAATTCATAAATTTGATTGCTTACCAAGCTAAGTACAACTTTTCAATAATTAATGTGTTTATTTGTTGGATGTAGATTTTTATCAAAAAATGTATAAATGTTGATATTTTAGAAATAAAATGTGTTAGCAGAACCAATGTTGGAGTTGCTACACGAGTTGTTGAAAAAGTAAGTAGTAAAAAGGAAGTGAATTCGTTTTGTTTTTCGTTATCCTCGGTTTCTTTTTTAAAGAAGAAGAAACAAAGAAGTTTTTATTTGACAATTGAAAGTACAAAATTTGCAGTGTTCGCCACTCAACATTGACTTTGCTTTGTATTTATAATTATTTATGTTAAATTTCATGGCATTGATTGAAAACTTATAAAAATTCTTAAAATTTTTTTTAATGTCTAATATTTGTTTAGACATGCCAACGGCCTTGTCATTAGGCAATAAGTGACGCATCAGTAGCATAAAGAACTTGCGCTAAGGATTTTATTGCCTCTGACAGAATCTTAGTGTCTGGACCTGTAGACAGATTGAAGCTACGTTGTTTGGTTGATTGTTGTGGACTAAGTTTCGTCGTTGGTTGTTGCTGTTTTGGTTTCTGGTAATGATTCTTCTTAGTAATAATAGATTGGACATTTTTCCGGTTTTGGTCTCTCGGATGGAGTAAGGTGTGATGCAGACGATAACATCTTTTGCAAGTTTCATGCAGGAGCAAGACCTAATGGTATGGCTTCTGGCAAGATAATTGATACAATAACGATGTCTTTCGACAGTTTCTTGCCTCTTCTTGGTACTCATTCTTAAAAACTGTTTGCAAAATCTTATTGCATGGTGTCCTTTACAAACTATGCACATATAAATTTTTGGATTGCATTGACGTAAACGGGATTTCATGGTGGCTCTAAAGAAAAACAATAGAAAAGAAAAGGCAAAGCGCAGATATTAGTAATCATGAGATATAGAGTTGGGTATAGGAAAATTATAACTAGAAGATATAAAATCACAATTGTTAACATGTTGAAGTTGTATAAAGAATGTTTTCTTATTAATGAGAGGTTTCATTATTTAAGAATGGCAAGTAACATAATTTAATTACAGGCCGTGTTATGACCTACAGGGGTCATAACACGGCCTTCGTACGTCCGCAATTCGTACGTTGTTATCGGGGCCAGGAAAAGTTTGCTCAATTCTTTCAAGCCGCCACTCGTGAGGTGGCTGCAGATCATCCATTACAACAACTAGGTTACCGGCTTGGAGGTTTGGGGAAGCGTTTTTCCACTTTTAACGCTTTTGTAATGACTTCAGACAGTCTTGCTTCCATCGTTGAGAAAATTGATGATGAATTGCTTTTAGTTTCTCCCATCTGTTGATATGAGACATTTCGGAAAAGGTTTGGTCTGGAAAAGCCATTATTGCAGCTTCTCATAAAAAATGACCCGGAGTTAAAGCTGTTAAATCGGAGGAGTTTTCTGATAGGGCCAGGAATTGAGAATCAAAATTGAATCTTTGAGCGCCTGCTACTCGCTTTAGATGAAATTTAAAACTCTTAACAGCAGCTTCCCATAAACCACCCATGTGAGGTGCATGTGGTGGTATGAACTTTCATTCAAACCCATGTGCAGTGTACTTTCGTGATATATCGTCAGATAAGTTCTTAACAAACAATGCGAATTCTTTTTCCATTGCTCGACTTGCACCCAGAAAATTCCTACCGTTGTCAGATATAATCCTCTGGGGTAGGCCCCGCCTTCCAACAAAACGCATAAATGTGGCTTGAAATGCTGATGAAGATAAATCAGAACATACTTCTAAATGAATAGCTTTAGTGCTGAAGCATACGAACACACTGACGTATCGTTTCACAGTAGTTGATTTGTGTAAGGGTGAAGTTTTCAAGTCTAAAGGACCGGCGAAGTCAATGCCAGTTATCTGAAACGGTAGTGACAAGTTACACCTTTCAGGTGATACGGGGGCCATAATCGTATGATGTTTTTTATTCGGGGCTTGAGTCTAAATATATAAAATTCTGTCTGCACTGTTCGACACATTTGGCTACATTCGCCATGACAGGGAATTTGTTGCAAATGAGTTAGATAGAGGTGGCATAAACGTGAGTTTTCTGGTAATATTATTGGAAAACGCTCGTTGAAGGAAGAGAGGATTGAGATAATCTTCTATTTACTCTTATAATTGAGTCAGAATCGAGAAATGGGTTAAGATTTTTTTGGCGAACTTTTATTTGGAATTATTTTTGAGTTAAAGCACTGGTATTCTTCATTGTAAGATTCTTTCGTATTGTATCAAATTGTCCTAGTGATGTTGGCCCTATATTTTTTAGCATTTATAAAAAAATCTAAAAATATAACAAACAATGTGAAGAGCTTTGTAGTAGGGTGAAAAATAGTTCAAAATGTCATTTTCTTGAACTTCTGTGTGTACAGCAGCAGTTTTAATTTTACAGTTTTCTTCCACAGATTGTGCTAAATTTCGTTTCGGCCATTCTAAAAACGGTTTAACTAGCCAAGACGGTCCATGCCCCCAAAGGGTATTATGTGTGAGGTCCTGTGGCTTGCATCCTCGAGTTCCAAGATCTGCTGGATTGCCATGCGTTGGTTCATTTCGCCATGTTGCATTGGGCACTACAGTATGAATTTGGGCTACTCTGTTTGTAACATAGGTTTCCCACATCGACGGGTTTTTTGAGAGCCAACCTAGAACTATGGATGAATCTGTCCATATGAATATTTTATTAGTATTAAAATTTTGAGTTGTGGCTATATAGCTAACGAGATTCTCTAATAAAACTGCACCGTTTAGACAAACTGTTTTTATTGGGGGCAACCTTACTTTTCGCAATTAATAAATTCAAGAAATTGGTATGGTTGCTTTTTTTTGCATAGAATGTATACTGCAGCACAGTATGCTGTTTTTGAAGCATCTGAGAAACCATAAATTTGTAAAGTGTCAAAAAAGCAATATTGCAACCATCGCGGAATTCTGATGTTTCTGCTTGTGACAAATCTTGAACAAGGTTACTCCATTTTTGCATAGATTTGAATAAAACTTTTTCATTCTATTCTAGACCTTCAAGCCATAGCTGTTGCATAATCAGCTTTGCTCGTATGACTATGAGTGTGAGCCATCCTGCGGGATCCAATAGTTTAGCTAAAGATAAGAGAATCTGACGTTTAGCCATTTTTTCGGATTGAGTTATGGGGCAAAAATTGTACGTAAACGAATCAGTGAATGCATTCCACTTTATACCAAGGGTTTTGGCACAGCTTGCGTCGTGAAAGCGCAGAAAATCTGAGTCGTACAAATCTTCCTTGGGAAAATTAGAAAGTAATTGAGGATGATTTGCAGTGATTTTTTTTAATTGAAACCCAGCTGATTTTAATGAAGCTATTAGCTGAGTTTGAGCAATAACGGTTTCTTCTATTGAGTGAGCTCCAGAGAGAATATTATCGACGTACGTTTCTTTACGCAGAATCAATGCTGCTTGGGGATATTCGTGTTTGGAATCTGACGCTAGTTGAAGCAGCGTTCGAATCGCGAGAAAAGGGGCGCAGTTCACTCCGAAAGTAACTGTTTTTAGCTGATAATCTTGAACAGGACCATCTTCTTGAGGTTGGAATAATATTCTCTGAAATGGTCTATCAGCAGGATGAACAAGTATTTGGCGATACATTTTCTGTAAATCTTTATTGAAAACGTATTGATATCTTCTACAGTTGAGAACAATAGCTATTAAATCGTTCCGTAGAATCGGGCCTGTATAGAGAATGTAATTGAGAGAGAATTGTGACTTTGTCTTTCTAGAAGCATTAAAAACAACTCGAACTTTTGTCGTTTTATGCTCTGAGCCGTATTTACCGTCGGAAATAGGTTCATGTAAAGGAGTTTCTTTAATGTGGTTAAGAGCTAAGCACTCACTTATCACCGCTTTATATTAAGCCTTCAGATCGAGATCTTTGGCCAGAGTTTTTTCCATTCCAGAGTATTGGGCCAGAGCTATAAACCGATACGATCCAAGAAAAACTTTTATCGGATATTCTTCTTCTTCGCACCATATATCTACTGTTATTGAGACGAGTGGTTGTTTTGGTGTAATATTTTTCACAGAAGCTGTCCTCATGTGTCTTTGAGCGAGTTACTCGTATTTTTTCTAATTCCCAAAACTTCTTAAAGAGATTATTTAGCTCTGAAGTTTCGGACGTGAGAACAGAAGTCGTTAAAGCTTGAATGGGCTCAGTTTTGATTGGGCCATTGAGAACCCACCCAAAAATAGTGTTATAGGCCGATGTTTGACCACAAATATTTTTTCTTTAATGTTCAGATAATGTTCATAGTCATTGCCTAAAATTAGGTCGATTTGTGAGGGTTTATTAAAAGTTGGGTCCGCAAGATCTAATTTCGCAAGTTCGGCTGAATATGGGACTTCAAAAGTACAAGCTGGAAGTTGCTTTGTAACTTTTGGTAACACTATAGCTTTAATTGTAACTTTTAGATTATGTTTTCTGGCGAAGAGAACAAATTCACACTTTCTGCTTGCTAATTGCTTTTGTCCTCCAATGCCAACAATTTCGAAGTAGGATTTTTTAAAGGGCAGTTGAAGCCGACTTCTTACCCTTTCAGAAAGAAATGTGCGTTGAGGACTGGGGTCAATTAATGCTCTAATGGTAAATAGTTCACCTCTGTGCTCTATTTACATTAATGCAGTTCTCAAGAGAATATTTCCGCAGCTAAATGAGCAGTTAGCTTGAACATGTTTTGATGTATAAGGGAGTTCATATTCAACACTATCGTTGTTGGTTTTACTATTTTTAAAACTAGATTGTTCTGGAGCCAATCTGATTTCTTTACCTTGGACCTTTTCAAAAGTTTTTGTCGTGCTCTGAGATTTATTTCCCATTTGTAATAAAGTATGGCGAGGTTCCCTACACTGGAGGCAGGTGTTTTTACTATTGCAATTTGCCTTGAGGTGTGATGAGGCTAAGCAGTTGTTGCAAAATTTATTTCAATTCTTTGTTGCACATTAAAAGCTCGAAATTTGGGACAAATTCTTAAAGAATGGTTTTCGTTGCATAACTTGCGGAAAGACGCATTGAGATTTTCATGCGATACGTAAGTTTGTATTTTAGGTTTGGGAGTACTAATAAAAATGTAAGTCGTTCTACTGCCTCATATCCGAACTTCAGAAATTGAGACATTTCGGTCCATTTTGGTAATTCACGGGGATATACTAATGAGTGCTCCCTAAGGAATAGGGTTAATTCTGGCAGCTTTGTGGAAATTAAACGAATTAGCAGGGAATCCCAGCTTTCTACATTAACTCCAAAAGTTGTAAAAGTAGCTAAGAAGTCATTAACAAATGATTGAATTCTTCTTATTAATTCGCTATCCTCGCCTCTTGCCGATGGTATATCAAATAGGATTTTAACCTGATTATCTATAGAGCATTCCATGCGAGGTTGAAACTTTCATTAGAAAGGGTATATCTTTTGACTATTGCGCCTGCTTTCCCCCTTGTTTTATTACGGAGGGGGTACAATTTCGTGACAGTAGTAAGTTTAGAGTGGTTAATGTACACTGCTGTGAACATATCACGAAACGAGGGCCATTGTTCATAGCTGCCTCTAAAGATCTCTGTGTCACAAGGTGGAAGTTTCATACAGTTAACAGAGTTATCTTGGATACTGTTTGGTAAAAGATTTTGAGATGGAAGATTTGTTGACTGGAGTCCTGGATTATTTGAAATATGTAACCTGGTGGCTGTCATTAAATCTATAATTTGGGAAGTACATAGACGATATGAATCAAGACATAATTCGAAATTTACTTTAGCAGCGTTTTTAGACTCGGTGTCAATTTCACTTTCTGAGGCTAACATAATTTTTGCGTAAGAGGTTTGTTAGTTTAACCATCTTACCTCTGCATCTTTAAGTTCTATCTCAAGAATAGTTTCTGATTGATCTGCAGCATCTGCGTTGTAAAATTTTTCACAAAAGTGCAATAAGTGGTTGTAGTCGAAACTAAAACCCTTGTTTAAAGACGGGGATATTTGCGATTCGCTATATGAAGTGTTCATTTTGAGAAAGAAATGCTATTGCTTTTTTTTTTTTTTTTTTTTTTTTTTTTTTGAAAAGATAATTAGGGTGGGACCTTCAGAATATTGCACCAGAATGTGTAGTTGCAGAATACACGTTGTAGTATGGATAATTAAAATTTTTTTTATTAGATTATTGGGGTAAATAATCATAAAATTCGACTGGAGAAAAGAAGATAATAATCTAGATTTTTAATCCTTTTGGGGTTTTTTTTTTTCAAAATGGGTGTTACGATTAAAAAATTGAAAAAAAATTTTTAGTTAAAAAATAAAAAAAAATATATATTTTTCTTTACTTTGTAGTACAATGAAATTTTATTTCAATTGTAAAAATTTGACAATAGAAATTTATTTCGGTTTATATTTTTTAGAAGTTATGTATAGTAATTACAATCTTAAGATCAATTACAATACTGACTTTGTCAATCATCTGTAAAGCAGACATGAAATATGCGTATATATACATATAGTTGTTGTACCAAATAATATTTTTTTAAAAGTTTATAATAAAAACTGTTTGTGTGAAAGAATTTTTATACAAATATATTAATTAAAAATAAATTATTTTGTTTTATTTGTTATCTAGTTTATAAATTCAGTGCAAAAATTTTGTTTTTAAAATTTTGTTAGTAGTTGGTAAGTATTTTTATCTATTTATTTATTATATTTATAATGCCCTTCCTTTTTTATAAATTGTATTAAATACTAAATTAAAAGTGAAAAAAAAAAACAAGAAAATTTTAATTTATGTACGAACCAAACTCCTTGGCAGCAAATTTTCCACCTCTGGTCTTACTTTCAGCTTTCAACTTTAATATATTCTCTTTTTGTTGTTGTTGTATTTAGTGAAACATAGTATTAGAAAAAAGCTTTGAGATTTTTTTTTTTTTTTGGTTGCTTTGCTTGTCTTTCAATTTTCAATTTTGAACTTTATTCTCTTTAACTTTGTTGATTGTGGACTGTAAATTTTCTGAGTTTAAGAGAATTCCTCTGTTGAAATTGAAACACTAAGCAGAGAATTTCTGTGTACCATAAAAACAAATAAGAGAAGAGAGCTTTTGCAAATATCAATTGATATTCACTTTTATATTATAATAAAATTCCTAGTTTAAGTTATTTTAAGTGCAAATTGTTTTTTTTTTCAGCTTTTTTGTTATAAGTATACACATATGTACATATAAAAAATGTTAATGTTCCCCCTTCTTTTTTTTTTTTTTTGTCTAACTTTTTTTCGTTAGGTTTCTTTTTGTATTTATTGTATTATTTTCTTTTTAATATGAAACAAAATTTTAATTACATACGTATTTAATTTTCTAGTGGTGGTTTTAATTATTTTTAATTTAACTTTAACACTAGAAATTCTATTGTTTTTTTTACACGTGTTGCTTGTTGTTCGTGTTTTGTTTTTTGAATTGGTCTTAGCTGTCTTTTTTTTTTAATTTTTTGTTCTAATAATTAATTATAAGTATGATTTCCTTTGAATTTACTTTTTCACATTAAGTTACCCAGTAAAAAATAATGGATGTCATTCTTAGAGAAGCGCATCATATTTACATCAAAAAAAGCGAATATATATTTTGTAGGTTTTGTATGCTACTTTTTAAATGTTTTTTTGAAATAACATGTTGATCTACTTCTTAGATTTACATTTTTCCTTGCATAACGGTAACATTTTTGAATAAAACTTAAGTTTCTTTAGTATTTAGAAAGCGAATAAGAAGTAGTTAAAATACTGTTAAAAACCAACGACATGCCTTCAATGACATGCCTGTGTAAAATTCACCCGATTTGGCACCACTTCGTCAGTAGTTGATGCCGTGTTTTCATTACATTTTTTTCCTCACTTTTTTTACTGGGTATTAATTCCTTTTTTATTGAATTCCAACATTTGTTTGTTGTAATGTGTTTGTTCATTGATATGACTGACATACTTGCTTGTAGGTTTAGTACTGATGATTTTTATTGGTTCAACAAGAGATATTTACCTCATTCTGCTATATTTGCTCAATCTTTAGTTTTGCTGTAGGTAGTATGTACTTCTTTTGCTCAAAAGGACCATGTATAAAATTGGGAATTATTGAGAGATTTGTATTAGGGCTGGTATATGATAAATACGAGAGACTCTTTTTTGCAAACCGATGGTTGTTTGATTTGAAAGTTCAAGCTAAGTGCAATTTTTCAATAATTAATGTGTTTATTTGTTGGATGTAGATTTTTATCAAAAAATGTATAAATGTTGATATTTTAGAAATAAAATGTGTTAGCAGAACCAATGTTGGAGTTGCTACACGAGTTGTTGAAAAAGTAAGTAGTAAAAAGGAAGTGAATTCGTTTTGTTTTTAGGAATCCTCGGTTTCTTTTTTAAAGAAGAAACAAAGAAGTTTTTATTTGACAATTGAAAAGTACAAAATTTGCAGTGTGCGCTACTCAACATTGACTTTGCTTTGTATTTATAATTATTTATGTTACATTTCATGGCATTGATTGAAAACTTATAAAAATTCTTAAAATTTTTTTTAATGTCTAATATTTGTTTAGACATAAGTTTTAAGTTAAAAAAAAAAATGAATCCCGATAATCCAACGTCATGCATAAGAATCCTCTAATTAACATTTTTCGAAATAATTACTTTGCGTAGCAGATGTAAAATTCAAGTTAAAAAACGATTTCTGAAATTCCCAAATCATCCACTAAAATCCCAAAAGTGGAATTTCTTAAAATATTTACATTAAATATTGAATTCAACAATGCACGAACTACTGCTAAGTTTTTGTTTGTTTCTTATTTGTTGGGAAAGAAAAAAGCGTCTTACCTTCACTAACGTCGATTTATAAATATAAAGCACTTGTATTAAATTAAATTTCTAATTTGTAAATTTTAAAAGATGATTAGATAAACAGAATTTGAAACATGATTAAGGTGCATTTTTTAATTCTTCACTTTCTTCTCGCTATTTACCTGCAATTGCGTAATTGGTATTTTTAAAGTTTGTTAAAAATAAAAATTATAGTGTAAATGAGGAGATAATTTTGCATTTTTGTTTGTTTTATTAATTCGAAATAAATTGTTAATAAAACGTAAATAGGCTCCCTTTATATGTTTTTCTTTGAAAATTTTTTTGTTTATTAATTATATTTATTAATTTATATTTATTCTGAATCCTTATGTGGTGGAACACAAGTTTCATTTTGGCCAGCGTGGGTCATGTCGGATAGCTCCCATATAGTTTTATCGTACAATTTTTTATTAAGATAGGGCACCAATAAGTCATTGATCAACTCAGATACGAAGTCGCTAATCTTCTCTATAATATTATTTATCTCTTGATTTATAACATAATTTTTTGTTAGGTTATTAATTTTCAATTCCACCTCACCCAGTGAAAATTTGACACGTATATATGTTATACTCAACTTTTGTCCGAAACTAATACGATAATTAAGAGTACCCGATGCAGTAAAGTCTTTAATTGAAAATTGAGTTGTGCCATTTATCTTCTGGCTCTTGTTATTCCTAGCCGTGCTAACATTATAGTGACTTAAAAGGTAGACATTGTTCCAATTGAAATTAAAATTGACCAACCAAAATACTGCTAGATTTACAATTTTAAAATCGTTGAAACCATACAAAAGTGTGTTACTAAGGACTTGAATTTCGTTGGTGTCAGTATTGATTTGATTGGTTATTTGGAGGGGAGCTAATGGTGGTATACCAAGTTCCGGAAATCCACAGGGCATTTTGTCCCTTATACGTTTAACACTATTGATTATTTTTGTAGAAATTGTAAAAATGGAACGTTGATTAGCTGCAAAAAAATAGAACGCAAAATATCTTCATTGCTAGCACATATTCACCAAATATAATTTGAATAAAAATTTTGATATTTTAAATTTTCTCTTACCTTCAGCAATCGCTTGGATTTCTTGAATTTCTTCTCCCCAAACTAGTGGCACTAAAGCCAATAAAACGATCAAAACTTTCATTGTTCCTGCAACTCAACTTAACTCAATGAATTTATCAATTAAACTAAACGATTGAACAACTATTTATACCAATTTCTACCATTTACACAAAATGCGTTATCGTTATCTGATATAATTTTATTTTAAGCGGATTTCACTATTATAAATTTAATAGCTATCAAGTATTGTAAATTAATTTGTTACAATAACAAGGACAGCAGCACAACTACCCGATATCGTAGTTGGACTAAGGGGGTATACTGTAACGAAATAATTTTTTATTCCTAATTAAATTAAAAAATATTTTTTTTTAAAAAGATAGTAGAAAAAAGGCAAGTCTATTTTGAAAAAAATCAAATTAATTTCATATTCCCAAATCATGCAGCAAAATCCCAATACTGACAGTATTTAAATATTCAAATCAGGGCTTCGAAGAACCTAATTTTCTAATATAATCATGGGTTCTTTTGCAGAGCGAAGTCGATTGAGCAATGTCAGTCTGTCCGTCCGCGTTGTAGAGGTAGAAAAAATTTAAATAAACCAATCGATCAGACGTAGCTTCGAAAATGCTACTGAAAATCAGCAAGATTGGTTCAAGTCCTTTGAGGCAGCGGGCAAAACACCACGCATGCTTCTCCATATCATTCATTTGGAACAATAAAGTAACTCCAATAAAAAATACAAATATATGGGGGCGATAGAGAATTGAAAAATACAAATTCAAGTGAAAAAATTAGCGTTCTCTATATTTTCCGAGTTATCGGCCTCTGAACATATTCTAAATTTTTAAAATATCAATATAGGTATCATTCTAAAGCTTGTGAAGATATTTAAAAGGAGATACTTAAAAATTTTATAGTGCGTAAACCATTACGAGCCGATTTTTTTTAATTCTCTGTCACCTCAATATTTGCTTTTTTTATTGGAGTTTCCTCACTAAACTAGATTTAGATACACGGTAAAGGGTATTAAAATTCGACATAGCCGAATATAGCACTCTCATTTATATTTGTTGTTGCTTTTTTATTATTACATTCATAATGATTTGTTTTCTTGAACCTGTAAAAAAAATAATAATAAAATATTTTAGAAGGTCAAGAATATATTTTTTTTGATAATAAATCAAAAGAATAAAGCGGGTAAATAAAGTTAAAAACAATATAGTAGATATAATTACGCGCTAAATAAAATTGTAAATTCATTGATTTGACTATACACACATGTGTACTAGCTATATTGTACCCTATTGAATTGGATTTTCGTTTCTATACTTGTTTATTTTATTGTTACGGGCCATAGCAAAATAACCTATTCGCCAATTACGTCTTGAAAGATACGTACAAGTGGCGGGTACACTATGTCGACACAATATTTTTGCTAACTTATTTATTTTTAATAATGGGTGGGACTAGTCTGTAAGCATTGACTCGCAAACAAAAGAAAAAATTTTCAATATAGACCCAAGAATTTTAGAGATCTTCAATTACAAATCTGGTTTCTCCAAAAAAATAAAGAATTGAATTAAAAAAATAAAAAGGAAACCTGGCGTAACTGAAAGAAAAATTAGCCAGCTGTGAAAATTTGATAATGAAAAAAGGCGCCAAAAAATTTATAACAAAAAAAAAAAAATTAATGAAATAAACTTAAATCGAAAGAAAAAGAAATTAAAAAAATAAGAAGTTTTATAGAATAAAATGTCTGCATTTAAAATCTTGAATAAAAAGTTATTTCTCTCAAGAATATATATCTATGTTTAATATTATTTCAATAACACAACAAATAATCATGTATTAAATATAACAAAAAAGACCTTAAAAAAATAAAGAATTAAAAATGGATTTAATGTTTTTCAAGTCAAATTTTTCATTAAGTTTTTCCTTCAAACATTTTATAATCTATTCTCAATTTTTTAAAAATATAAGTTGAAACAATGCTAAAGGCTTATTTAAAGTAGGATCGTCAGACCTTTTACTAATCAAAATAATATGTATTTAACTTATTTTTCGACCATTTTTTGCAGGATATTCTTTATTCTTTAGGTCAAGCATTGCCTTTATTCTTTCCTGCTCCACTTCAATTTTTCGTCTTTCGAGTTCCATAATTTCTTTGTGCCTTTATTCGTCCATTTAGCTTTTTTCTTCAAAAATTCTACTGCATCATTTTCTTTAGATGTTATCCAGCGAGATTTCGGAGGAAACAATAGAGTCATCGATACGGGGTTCCACATCTTGAGGATTATCTGTTGTATTGAGGGATGACTGTAAATTCCTTAGGGGCGGATTAATGAAATGTTTTGTACCATAGACTTTGTCAAATATTTCATAAAATTCCCAGGATGTGGCGTTTCTTCCACTCTTATTCTTTCTATCCTTAATTCTTTTATATGTTGTTAGTAAGTTTAAAAATGTTCGTCTTATTTTCTTTCTTATCATTTCAAAGTCTTGTTTAATTTCTTTAATCTTTGACAGTGCCTTACCCCACAATACCGACTTTTTCTTTCTTCCCTCTTAAAACTTAGACTCCATGTCTAATCTTGTTCTTATTATTAACTTTCGAACTAAAAATATAAACGAATTTGTTTAAATTTATATGTACAAGAAATTGTCGCTTAATGACACTTACTTTTCCATTGTAATATATGAGCAAAAATTTGTTTTTATTTAAACTTATTTTTTTGCTCCTTTCCAGACAAAGGTATGAATATTGCACAATCTTGCGTTTCAACTTAACGTTTGCCGTGTTTTATGTGAAAATATTATATAAACTTTCTTTTTGAAAAAAGATTTTAAAAAATGTACCTTTTGTGTAGCTTTAATCCAAACAAATTTGTATATTGCGCACTACTGCATCAGAAACTAAACTGTTGCCATATTTGCAGAAATTTGCGGCAGTACTGCCAATTGTTTGCATAAATGAACTTTTGACGTTAAGCAGTGCTGCCAAGTGTTGCATTAATGAACGTTTTACTTTTACTTTTACTATGCTGCAGTGATGCGCAACTGTTGCATTTACGAACGTACCCTTATTTTAATCTATTTCTAATCAAGTGAACATCAGCGACATCTGAAACGAAAAGACGTCATCTAACAAATATCCACAAAGTCACATTATTTAAGAAACAAACCGTATATTGTACAAACAAGCTGTCTGTACTAATAGGGCGGCTCAGGCAAATTTTCTTTTTTCAAAGTGGCACACTTTATTTTTTATATATAAAAACAAATATCCCATTTTTCTCAAGCCAATTAATAAATATAACACAGATGTTTGAAAAATTCTTATTGTCTCTGAACACAAAAGCGCCAAAAAAAAAAAAAAAAAAAAATGCTACAGAAAGAAATTCATTGTCGGGATGAATATTCAAATATGTTGTCATGTTTGGGGGAAAAAAATCACAAATACAAATACAAGAAAAGAAAACTAAAAAGGAAACCTGCCGTAACTGAAAGAAAAATTAGCAAGCTGTGAAAATTTAATGATGAAAAAATGCGCCAAAAAATTTATAACAAAAACAAAAACAAACAAAATTGAATGAAATAAACTTAAATCGAAAGAAAAAGAAATTAAAAAAAAATAAGAAGTTTTATAGAATAAAATGTCTGCATTTAAAATCTTGAATAAAAAGTTATTTCTCTCAAGACTATATATCTATGTTCAAAACATAACCATCGCTTGCTGTAAGCCCATACAGTTTAATTCCATATTTGGCCTTTTTACTTTTCATATATTGCTGAAAATAGAGGCGTCCATGGTGTAGTAAAGTAAAGGGGATTGATCTGAGGCAAGAAACTCACAGGATAGTATGCTTCCTGAACATTTTTAATAAATAAATCCAGTCATGGTTTTGCTTTTTTTTAGTTTTGTTTTATCGTTTCTTTCAGGGGAGCAACTTCAACATCGTAGCAATTGTATTCCAAAATACCGGATGATAATAAAGAGGACCACTTGAAAACACATCACATATTTGGGTGCTTCGATTTATCCTTGGAGCATTAAAGGCCCAGAAAGTAAAACATTTATTCATTGCATGTAGGAGTAGAATCTTTACCAACATCGGCCCATATTCATAGTTAAAATAAAGTCTATCTCTAGGGAACTAAAGTCGGTTTTACTTTAGAGTCGACTCTAACTCATTTATAAACAATTTAAAATACTAGATGACCCGTGCAAATATTTCGCATTACAACTTTATATATTATGTGGAATAGCATTACAATTGTCGCACTTGATCTAACAACTACTGCAAAGTATTGCCAAAACAGCTTTTTACAACTTAATATGCATATGAGGCTGCTGTAGTCGAAGTGGTAAACACGTTGGCTACAAACCAGGTTGACCAGGGTTCAACCCCTGCGGCAACCAAAAATAAAAAATTTTTTTTCTCTTTAATGGTATGAATACATATTCAGAATTAATATTAAACATGCAGCCTCCTTCGTCGGTACTTCTTAATAGCATATTCGCCGGCGAAGTAAAATAACTAATAAAATGGCTATATCTTTATCTTTCTTTCTCTTTTCACCAGCTGCCTTATCTCTTATCTATCCCTTTTCTAAAGAATGTAACACGGTTACGAAAATAACTAAATAGGCGTTATTGCCTGAAGTGCTACTTCTTTAAAAAAAAAAAAAAAAAAAAAAAAAACTGACTTAGTAATAAACGGCATTATATTAAAAAGCGGTATTGAAGGGAATGGATTTTAATTATCAGTTATGTGATAGAAATCGACTTCGAAACGATCTTAAACCGAAAATGGTGCTGATATAAATACTATTTTCGTGTTTCAAACATCTGCAATATAGTTTTCTATATCTTTTCATTCAATTCCTACACTTACTTTGGGGTAACTTCTTCATTATTGTTTAAAATATATCCTAAAACGACTCGTTTTTAAATCGGTCGGCTTTCATCACATACCTGTATATTTTGTAGAACTGCACTACTATTTAGCGACCCTGTATTACTTAACAAATATATATAATCACGGTATTATCATTCAGTTCTATATAAAATATAATTTTTATCAATTAAAATATTAATTTTTCAATTTCTAATTATTTTTCGTCATTAATGTTAGAAATAAGCTTTAAAATGAGATATCATTCATTAAATTTGATGCGGTGGTATGGGAGATATTTGCAACCGACAAGAAAAAGTTCTTTAGAAATAATATATATGATACTTTTTTCGTTAAAGTCAACTCTAAATTTCAAACTAACTAAAGCTGTTTTTAACTCATTTTTCCATAATTATTTTATTTGGTTTAAGAACACAATACTTTTTATCTGGTTTCCATACCAAAGTGAATAAAATAAAAACAAGGTTACTCTTTTCTAATGTTTGTTTAGAAATTGTATGAAAACGTTTATCAAATTACAGTTAACACCCAGTTAAAGTCGGCTAAACTTCAAGTTTAGTTTATATTCTTGACTATGAAAGCAAAAAAGATAATCACCCCTATTCTGCGTTTCGATTCGAATTGATTTTCTCTGTCTGACAATTTTGGTATTCTGCGTTTCGATTCCGCTTAGTTTATTTTGATTGTATGTATTCTGCATTACGATCGGAGCTTCGTTTTTCTCAGTCGGTTTTTAGTTAACGGTTCGGTTCTTTCATTTGTGTTTTTTAGTTAAAAAATGAAAAAATGTAAGTAGAAAATGAGATAAAATGTTCAGAAACGATTTAAAGAAACACCTAGGATTATTTTTAATTAATTTATTTAATTAAATTAATTTTTGTTTTTTGTTTTAAATTGTTGATTTTTGTACCCGAATCTGATATGTTTTTTATGTATTACGGGTCAAAAACAACGACACCAAAGCAGCATGAAAAACTGGCAAATTGATTAACATCTAAAGCAGACATTGCTTGTGGATACCACCAGCGGTCAAAGGAAGAAGAAGCAGCGTTCTGAGAGATAGTTGCAGGAATCCTCAATGCACTAGGTTCTTCAATAAAAAATGCCAGCGCAAGAAATGCCATGAACAACTAAGTTTTGTTTTGTTTTTATATTTTTAAATTTATTTAACATATTTTTATTAAACTTTATTAATAAATTATTTTTAAATATGTATACATACATACAACTTTTTGTATTAATTTTGACATTTGTTTATGAAAATGATAACAAACTTGCTTACTTTGCTATTTAATTTCACATTCCACAGCAATGCTAATAATGTTGTAAAAATTGTTGTCTTTTCTTTTTCTTTCGATTCCGTTTTTCTACAGAAGACCAATTTTCGATCGCAACGGAACTGAATGCGAAGACTTAATCGAAACGCAGAATAGGGGTAAATAAGAGCCTTTTATTTTAGAGTATACTTTAATAAGGGCCGACTTTAGTCTATAACTATGAATATGGGCCATCAACTTTTACTTTTAAGTTTATTGAATTAAAATTAAATTGAGTTATTTCTGTTGTGCTTTCTAACAACTCCTCTTCGGAATCCACCACTGGACTTAGCTCCTCATGTTTTTCTGAATCTGCACTATTACCAGAGTCAGCATCACAATAATCGAGTAAATTTTCCACTACATCTTTCGATAGCATTTTTGAATGCTGAGACTGAATAGGTTTTTCTTTTTGATCTAGGATTTCGTCGCAATTTTCTTCATCTGGCTCATAATTTGGATCGCTGCCATGCTCTCCATCGTCACTGAATGGATAACTTGCAGATTCTTCGCCGGAATCTATTATCTGAAACAGTTTCAAAACTCTATCTCCGTATTCATTTATTTTTGCTGTATTCATTCATTTTTTCTGCAAAAATTCAAAACACAAATATCAAATTTCTTTATTTATATATGAATGTAAGTATAACTTTTTTAAAAAGTTTCAGGATTTTATTTTTCTCAACAAAAGTTGCTCACCTTTATCAGCACATTTATTTGCTTCTACTTTAAGAAACCGAAAACCAGCGGGATTCCCCGTATTACTTCTGCTGGTGTCTGCTTATTCAAAACATTTTTTGATCGTTATTTTTTCCTATAACCCATAAAAGGTTATAAATTGGGACACTTATTTAAGCAAATCATAAATTTACACTAACTTTACTGCGGGACCTACCGGCTTGTCCCAACGATTAAAAAATTGCCATCCTGTCCCGTCATTTTTGTCCTACTTCGACGGCTTATGCCGTCTTGTCCGCGAATGGGTTGAACATTTTGAAAAATTCACATATTGAGATTTTTGGTTTATGGCTTGGAAATTTCGGCATTTGCTTTTTTCAACTTGACTTTTACACCTGTAGGCGCAATTGATCAAATATACCCAAGAAAAAAAATGTAGTTAATGAATATACATTCGCAAAAAAAAAAATGTATTTAATTATTATGGAAAACGTCAATTTGGGATTTTTGTTGATCGACTTGGGAATTGGGGGATTTTGTTTTTAAACTAAAATTTTACACTTGTTAAACCTAATTGATCAACTACACATATATGCAAAAAGTTTTACTTAAATGAAATAAATCCCATTTTGTTGAACTATTTATGAATTTCAGAAATCAGTTTCTGAAACTTAAACTTTTGTAATACATTTTTAATTCAATTCTTTATATTTTGGGAGAAATCAGATTTTTAATTGAAGATCTCTAGAATTCTTGGGTCTATATTGAAAATTTTTCTTTTTTTTGCGAGTCAATGCTTACAGACTAGTCCCACCCATTATTAAAAATAAATAAGTTAGCAAAAATATTGTGTCGACATAGTGTACCCGCCACTTGTACGTATCTTTCAAGACGTAATTGGCGAATAGGTTATTTTGCTATGGCCCGTAACAATAAAATAAACAAGTATAGAAACGAAAATCCAATTCAATAGGGTACAATATAGCTAGTACACATGTGTGTATAGTCAAATCAATGAATTTACAATTTTATTTAGCGCGTAATTATATCTACTATATTGTTTTTAACTTTATTTACCCGCTTTATTCTTTTGATTTATTATCAAAAAAAAATATATATTCTTGACCTTCTAAAATATTTTATATTTATTTTTTTTACAGGTTCAAGAAAACAAATCATTATGAATGTAATAATAAAAAAGCAACAACAAATATAAATGAGAGTGCTATATTCGGCTATGTCGAATTTTAATACCCTTTACCGTTTATCTAAATCTAGTTTAGTGAGGAAACTCCAATAAAAAAAGCAAATATTGAGGTGACAGAGAATTAAAAAAAATCGGCTCGTAATGGTTTACGCACTCTAAAATTTTTAAGTATCTCCTTTTAAATATCTTCACAAGCTTTAGAATGATACCTATATTGATATTTTAAAAATTTAGAATATGTTCAGAGGCCGATAACTCGGAAAATATAGAGAACGCTAATTTTTTCACTTGAATTTGTATTTTTCAATTCTCTATCGCCCCCATATATTTGTATTTTTTATTGGAGTTACTTTATTGTTCCAAATGAATGATATGGAGAAGCATGCGTGGTGTTTTGCCCGCTGCCTCAAAGGACTTGAACCAATCTTGCTGATTTTCAGTAGCATTTTCGAAGCTATGTCTGATCTAGTGACCTGGCAAAGTTTATTTCAACATGAACGCGGACGGACAGACTGACATTGCTCAATCGACTTCGCTCTGCAAAAGAACCCATGATTATATTAAAAAATTAGGTTCTTCGAAACCCTGATTTGAATATTTAAATACTGTCAGTATTGGGATTTTGCTGCATGATTTGGGAATATGAAATTAATTTGATTTTTTTCAAAATAAACTTGCCTTTTTTCTACTATCTTTTTAAAAAAAAATATTTTTTAATTTAATTAAGAATAAAAAAATATTTCGTTACAGTATACCCCCTTAGTCCAACTACGATATCGGGTAGTTGTGCTGCTGTCCTTGTTATTGTAACAAATTAATTTACAATACTTGATAACTATTAAATTTATAATAGTGAAATCCGCTTAAAACAAAATTATATCAGATAACGATAACGCATTTTGTGTAAATGGTAGAAATTGGTATAAATAGTTGTTCAATCGTTTAGTTTAATTGATAAATTCATTGAGTTAAGTTGAGTTGCAGGAACAATGAAAGTTTTGATCGTTTTATTGGCTTTAGTGCCACTAGTTTGGGGAGAAGAAATTAAAGAAATCCAAGCGATTGATGAATGTAAGAGAAAATTTAAAATATCAAAATTTTTATTCAAATTATATTTGGTGAATATGTGCTAGCAATGGAGATATTTTGTGTTCTATTTTTTGCAGCTAATCAAAGTAGCATTTCTACAGAAATAATCAATATTGTTGAACGTTTAAGGGACAAAATGCCCTGTGGATTTCCGGAACTTGGTATACCACCATTAGTTCCCCTCCAAATAACCAATCATCAGGAAATCAGTACTGACACTAACAAAATTCAAGTCCTTAGTAACACACTTTTGCATGGCTTAAATAATTTTACAATTGTTACACTAAACGCGAAATGTTTTGGGGCCAGCTTTAAGTTTAACTGGGAAAATATAACCCTTTTAACCCACTATAATGTTAGCAAGGCTAATAATGACAAGGGCCTGAATAAAAATGGAACTGTAACCTTATCAACAAAAAACTTAACTGCATGGGGTGATCTTAACTTAGATATAAGTCTTCAAAGAAATAAGTTGAGTATAAAAGAATTACGTGTCAACGTTTCACTGGGTGAGGTGGAATATAAAATTAATAACCTAACAAAATATTATGTTATAAATCAAGAGATAAATAATATTATTGAGAAGAGTAGCGACTACGTATCTAAGTTGATCAATGACTTATTGGTGCCCCGTCTTAATGACATATTGTACGATAAGACTTTATCGGAGCTATTGAACATGCTCCAAGCTGGTCAAAATAAAACTTGTGTTCCACCACATAAGGATTCAGATTATAAATTAATAAATATAATTAATAAACAAAAAAATTTTTAAAGAAACACATATAAAGGGAGCCTATTAACGTTTTGTTAACAATTTATTTCGAATTAATAAAACAAACAAAAATGCAAAATTATCTCCTCATTTACACTATAATTTTTATTTTTAACAAACTTTAAAAATACCATTTACGCAATTGCAGGTAAATAGCGAGAAGAAAGTGAAGAGTTAAAAAATGCACCTTAATCATGTTTCAAATTCTGTTCATCTAATCATAGAGCTATAAATAACAAAATGAACAACTTGAAAGAATAATCTCGCCCCTTGTAAATGATTTCTTAAAGAAACAGACATTATCCGATTAATTGTGCTGACAGAGAATGTAATTCATAAAATCAAAATGCAAATATAAATGAAAATATGAAAAACAGCATTTTTCGTTTAACGTAATTGATAACACACACTTAAAGCAAAAAATTTTGTTAAAATACTAAAAAACCAATTTAGGTAGTTGAATTTCGGGATTTGGTTTTTTTAGCTTGAATGTTTTATACCTGTTTAACCAATTTGAACAAATACATTTACGCAAAAAATTTAAAATCTTATTCTGGGATTATTGGTGCGGAATCGCCGAGATTAATTTCTCAAGTTTTTTTTTACACCTGTTAAGCGTAGTTGATTAAATACACTAAAAGCAAAAAATTTTATTTAAATATTATAAAACCACTTTGGAATTTGGATTTTGCTTTTTAGTTTGACATGTTAAATCAATTTGAACAAAATCACTTACGCAAAAAATTTAAAATAATTTGTATATTTTTGATGCATGTCTTGGAAATTTCGGGAATTGATTTCTTAAACTTGAATTTTACGCCTGTTAAGCGTAATTGATTAAATACATTTAAAGCAAAAAAAAAAAAAAAATTATTTAAGTATTAAAAAAAGCAATTTGGGTATTTTGATACATGAATTTGGGAATTCCGAGATGTGGTATTTTTAACTTTTGCACCTGTTTAACCTAATTGATTAAATATATACACGCACACAAAACATTTCATTTTAAATTTTTTATAAAAATTTCGATATTGGGATTTTGCTACATGTAATGGGAATTTCAAGATAATTTGAAATTCCCGTACATCCAGTTAACCTAATTCATCAAAAAATCTTTATTTGAATATTAAAAAAAATTAAATTATGGGATTTTTGATGCGTGATTTGGGAATTTCAGGATTCGGCTTTTTAACTTGAATTTCATACTTGATAAAACTACTTGATACATTTATCCAAAATATTTAATGGAAATATTTGAAGAAATTCCACTTGTGGGATTTTAGTGGATGTTTTGGGAATTTCAGAAATTATTTTTTAACTTGAATTTTACATCTGCTACGCAAAGTAAATATTTCGATAAATGTTAATTTTAGGATTTTAATGCATGACGTGGGATTTTCGGGATTCATTTTTCTTTAAACATAAAACTTTAAAATTAGGAATTTTTAGTTAAATTTGTTGCAATTTATTTTTATCATATTTCAAGTAGGCTTCCCTACCTTCTTCTTTTTCTTTTCTTAAAAAGATTATTTTTTTAAATACAAAAAAAATTTCTGCATGTTTAGATAGTTGTGCTGCTGCCCTGGTTATTTAAATTTATAAATTTATAATTCTTAAATGCGCTCAGTATAAGAAATTGGTATAAATAGTTGTTCAATCGTTCAGTTTAATTGACAAATTCATTGAGTTAAGTTGAGTTGCAGGAACAATGAAAGTTTTGATCGTTTTATTTGCTTTAGTGTCACTAAATTGGGGAGCAGAAATTCAAGAAATCCAAGCGATTGCTGAAGGTATGTAAAAGTGTAAATATAAAAAAATCCTTGATTGCTTTAGCAAATATTCTGAGGATTATTAATATAATTTATATTTTAATTATAATTACTATTTTCAAAAAAGTAATTAAAAGTATTGAAGGTATAAGGAATCAAATGCCCTGTGGATTTTCCAATTTTGGGATACCACCATTAGCTCCATACCAAACGACTCATAAGGAAATCAATTTTGACATTAACGACATTCAAGCCTTTGGTGAAGTCAATAACTTCACCTTGTACGGTTTAGATAATTTTGAAATTAATAAACTAAAAATCAATATCATTTTTAGTCGGTTCAATTTTAAATTTAACTGGAATAATGTCTACCTTTTAACTGACTATAACGTTAGTATGGCTAGACATGCCAACGGCCTAATCAGAAATGGACCAGCTAAATTTGAAGCTAAAAACTTTACTGCATGGGGTGTTCTTAAGTATTGTTATGGTCTTATAAATCAAAAGTTGAGTATAAAAGAATTACGTGTCTACGTTTTACTGGGTGAGGTGAAATCGGAAATAAATGGTCTATCGGAAAACAATGTTATTAATCAAAATTGAAATCATATTATTGAGGAATGGATTTTGATGACTGTTAACGAAAATAGCGACAAAGTAGCTGAGTTGACCAATAGCATGTTGGTGCCCCGACTAAATGATACATTAAGCAATAAACCTTTATCGGTTCTTTTGGACATGATGAATATTAGTGATGAAAGTCCAGCTAGTAAAAAGGAATCTTGCATACCACCACAACAGGATTCGGATTAAATATAATAAATAAATAAGCAGGATAAAAAAGAAATATATTTATTATTTATAAAAATAAACAATTTTTTTTTCATTTAATCTTTTAAAAAATTTCGACATTGATGATAAAGCAATAATATTTTAAGAAAGCAGATTCAATTGCAAGAAAAAAGTTCATGATTATAAAAAATTGTACTTTAATCTTTTTTTTCAAATTCCGGTCATGTGTTGAATTTTTGAAACTTTTCTTTCTTATCTATGGATGTCAGTAAAATTATTAGGCTTTTAGCTTTCCCAAGGAAATAGCCAACAACCGAAAGTTAAACAATAAATGGCTTGAAAGCTATAAAAGAATAAGTAGGCATAACTTTGGAAAGCAATTATCAATAAAGAAATTTAAATAATATCTTAGTCCAGAGACACCGAGTTTATTCAAAATATTGTTGCGTTATCTCTTTTTAGATAAACGTACGGATTTTTTTTTTTTTTTTTTTTGATTGCAAATCTACTGTAGCACATTATAAATGCGTTATTTTTCTTACTTCTTATGGGCTCTATCTGGCTACATACATACTAGATCCTGCTCCCACCCGTCTTTAGGATTCTATGGTGTCGTATTAACTAAACATTCGTTGTTACAAACGCAGCCATCCACGCTACACTACTGTGTTACTCCGGCGAGATATGAACTACTTGATGCCTTGTGTAGTAACCTCAACCATACACAGATCTCTCCACCTTGCTTTACACCTGAGCCAGTCATCCCTACTAATCCAATAGCCACAACTTAACATCCACCGTACACTGTAATAATTTGTGCTACTTCCTTCCACTAACCAGCTAGAACTCGTTCTCTTTATAATAAAGGTCGTCTTGACAACTATCTACACTACCACTTTTATTAAATAGACGTACGTCTTCTCTAATTTATCTAGCCATGGCTTTACCAGAAGACTGTTACTGAAGTTTCTTAATTTTAAATTGCCTTGCCCTCTGTAGTCATGTCTAAAGATGAGCTCGAACTCATGATTTTCTGTTTCACAGTACGCACCTCTACCAACGCAGCCATTGCGGTTGCCCAGCTTGTGTTAGCTAATTGTCGTATTATTCAATACACTCACCCAATGGTAGTAGAAGTAACTTTTTCACCTTGTGTTTTCTTACCTCGCACATACGGACAACAACAACAGGCGTTGCCAGATCTTATGTTCGTAACAATATATTACATTGAGTTCTAGCTGTTTTCTAGTTTTTCACCAATTTTCCTCACACGCAAAAACTCATAAGTAAATAAATTTTAAACCATTTTGATATTTTGTTAAATTATGTTTTTTTTTTTTTTTTAATTCAAAACACAAACGTAACCAGTTTCACGGCAGACTTCTTGATTGGAATCATAGAGTACATAACGACTGTTGGATGTACTTGACATAATTTAGGGTACGTTCGTAAATGCTGCAAATTTGCGCATCACTCCGGCAGTTATGCCAAGTTTTGTTGCTGATGCGCGATCAGCTGTTGCAGATGCTTTGCAACCGCATGACAACTGCAAAAAGTTTGCTTTTTTGAACGTTTTAACCAAATTACTAATAGCAAATATTATTAAAAATATTGGCCCATATTCATAGTTAAAATAAAGTCTACTTTTAGGGAGCTAAAGTCGGTTTTACTTTAGAGTCGACTCTAACTCATTCATAGACAATTTAAAATATATTTTTGGCGTTGAAGTCAACTCATTTTTCTATAATTATTTTATTTGGTTTAAGAACACAATATTTATCTGATTTTTAAACCAAAGTGAACAAAACAACAACAGGGTTACTTTTTTCTAATGTTTGATTAGAAACTTAAGTTGACACTCAGTTAAAGTCTATTCGACTTAAAGTATGCTTTATTTTCGACTATGAAAGCAAAAAAGATAAGAGCTTTTTAGTTTAGAGTATATTTTAGCAAGAGTAGACTTTATAGTATATGACTATGAATATGGGCCATTGATTCTAAGAGCTATAACTTTTTTCTAAAATATAACAAAAAAAAAATTAAATCAAAATCAAAATGAAACGACTTCTGATTATAAAAAATAAAGTCAGACTTAAAAGAAGGGTGATTCCTAAAATTACTTTGGTGTAATTAAACGGTATCCAGATGATGTTTTCTATACCCATTTTCAAATGTCTCGTTCTACTTTTGCGGTAAGATTCCATAATACTTAAATAACATTAATATTTTATTCATATTTTCTCAACAGAAATTACAAAACTCCAACTATTTATACCAATTTCTTATACTGAGCGCATTTTAGAACTATAAATTTAATAGTTATCAAATATAATAAATTGACTTCTTTAAATAACCAGGGCAGCAACACAACTATCTAAACATGTAGACATTTTTTTTGTATTTAAAAAAAAAATCTTTTTAAGAAAAGAAAAAGAGGAAGGTAGGGAAGCCTACTTGAAATATGATAAAAATAAATTCCAACAAATTTAACTAAAAATTCCTGATTTTAAAGTTTTATGTTTAAAGAAAAATGAATCCCGAAAATCCCACGTCATGCATTAAAATCCTAAAATTAACATTTATCGAAATATTTACTTTGCGTAGCAGATGTAAAATTCAAGTTAAAAAATAATTTCTGAAATTCTCAAAACATCCACTGAAATCCCACAAGTGGAATTTCTTCAAATATTTCCATTAAATATTTTGGATAAATGTATATTATCAAGTAGTTTTATCAAGTATGAAATTCAAGTTAAAAAGCCGAATCCTGAAATTCCCAAATCACGCATCAAAAATCCCATAATTTAATTTTTTTTTAATATTCAAATAAAGATTTTTTGATGAATTAGGTTAACTGGATGTACGGGAATTTCAAATTATCTTGAAATTCCCATAACATGTAGCAAAATCCCAATATCGAAATTTTTATAAAAAATTTAAAATGAAATGTTTTGTGTGCGTATATATATTTAATCAATTAGGTTAAACAGGTGCAAAAGTTAAAAATACCACATCTTGCAATTCCCAAATCCATGTATCAAAATGCCAAAAAGAGATTTTTTTTCATTTCAGTAAAACTTTTTGTATACATGTATATTTATTTCAAATTAGTTTAAAAACATGTAAAATTCAAGTTTAAAAAAACAAATCCCGAAATTCCCAAATCATGCAGTTAAAACCACAGAAAAATTTTTTTTTAGAATATCTACATTAAATACTTTGGGTAAATGTATTTAATAATTCGTTTTAACAACGTGTAAAATTCAAGTTTAAAAAACGAATCCTTAAATTTCCAACTCCTGCTGCAAAATCCCAATATTAACACTCTACAAAATACTTAAATTTTTGATCAATTACTTCAAACAGATATAAAATTTAAGCTTTAAAAAAGCAAATGCCGAAATTCCCAAGTCAAAATGAGAATTTGGTGTAAAATTCAATTTGAAAAAAAAAAAACAAAATCTGGAACTCCTAAAATATGCATCAAAATCCCAAAGTGGAAATTTTTAAATAAAATTTTTTTGGGTAAGTCTACTTTATCAAGTTTTTTAAACAGGTGTAAAATTCAAACTTAAAAAAAAACAAATCCCGAATTCCCAACTCATCCATCAAAATCCCAAAATTAAATTTTTTAAATATTTAAATAAAATTGTTTGCTTTATGTGTATTTAATCAATTACGCTCAACAGGTTTAAAACTCAAGTTTAAGACATTAAACCCCGCAATTCCCAAGACATACACCAAAAATCCCAGAATAATATTTTTAAATATATAAATGATTTTTAATTGGTTAAACAAAGTCCAAAATACGCATCTCATGCAAAAAATACTAAATTGTTTTATTTCAATATTTTAATAAAAAATTTAGCTTCAAGTGTTTTTGATCAATTGCAATAAAAAGTTGTAAATTTCAAATTCAAAAATAATACAATAAAATTAATTTAGAATTTCCTTAGCCACGCCTTATTTTATAAACAAGTTTTTCTTTCCTTAATTTTTTTACTAATAAAAGAAGGAAAACTTGGGTTTTACATATCTTAATTTTTATTTGAATTTTGATTTTATGGATTGCATTCACTGTCATCACGATTAATCACATTGGATAATGTCTGCCTTTTTAATAAATCATTTACAAGGGGGCAAGAATATTCAATTCAATATTTTTTGTATGGAACTCTTCATTGTCGTTAACGAGCCTTTTAAGTTGTTCATTTTGTTATTTATAGCTCTACTGCCTAAAATACTTTTAATATTGAATTCAACAATGCACGAACTATTGCTTAATTTTTGTTTGTTGCTTATTTGTTGGGAAAGAAAAAAGCGTCTTACCTTCACTGACGTCGATTTATAAGATTAAAGCACTTGTATTAAATTTGTAATTTGCAAATTTTAAAAAATGATTAGATGAACAGAATTTGAAACAAGATTAAGGTACATTTTTTAACTCTTAACTTTCTTCACGCTATTTACCTGCAATTGCATAAATAGTATTTTTAAAGTTTATTAAAAACAAAAGTTACAGTTTAAATTGGGAAATAAGAAATTCAGATAATTTTGTATTTTTTTGTTTTATTAATTCGAGATAAATTCTTAGTAAAAATAGTTTCAAAATTTGCGTTTCTATATTTATTATATTTAATCTGAATCCTTATTTGGTGGCATACAAGTTTCATTTTCGCCAGCGTGAAGCATGGCCAACAGCTCCGATAAAGTTTTATCGTACAATATATCATTAAGACGGGGAACCAATATGATATTGATGAACTTAGATACGTTGTCGCTACTCTCCTCAATAATGTTATTTATCTCTTGACTTATAACATGTTTTTTCGATAGGCCATTAATTTGCAATTCCACATCACCCAGTGAAACCTCAACTCGTAATTCCTTTATACTCAACTTTTTACTTTTAAGACTATACTTAAATTTAAGTTCACCCCATGCAGTAAAGTCTTCAATTGATAATTGAGTTGTTCCATTTCTTTTCAGGCCCTTGTCATTCCTAGCCATGCTAACATTATAGTGGGTTAAAAGGTTTACTTTTTTCCAGTAAAATTTAAAGCTGGCCCGACGAGCTTTCATTTTTAGTTTAACAACTTCAAAATTATTTAAACCATACAAAAGTGTGTTACCAAACACTTGCATGTCGGTAATGTCAATATTGATTTCCTGATGGGTTATTTGGAGGGGAACTAATGGTGGTATATCAAGTTCCGGAAATCCACAGGGCATTTTGTCCCTTATACGTTCAATAATATTGATTATTTTTTTAGAAATTCTACGTGGCTTAGCTGAAAAAAAAGAACACAAAATATCTTAATTTATAGCGCAAATTCACTTGATAAAAACTAAATAAAAATTTTGATATTTTAAATTTTCTCTTACCTTCAGCAATCGCTTGGATTTCTTGAATTTCTTCTCCCCAAACTAGTGGCACTAAAGCCAATAAAACGATCAAAACTTTCATTATTCCTGCAACTCAACTTAACTCAATGAATTTATCAATTAAACTAAACAATTGAACAACTATTTATACCAATTTCTATCATTTACACAAAATGCGTTATCGTTATCCAATATAATTTTATTTTAAGCGGATTTCACTATTATAAATTTAATAGTTATCAAGTATTGTAAATTACTTTGTTACAATAACAAGGGCGCAGCACAACTATCTGAAATTTTTAATATACTTAAAAAATAAATTTTTTAAGAAAGATAGAAAAAAGGCAAGTTTATTTTGAACTTCTTTTAGGTTAACAACACTGCATCTAAAAGTTCCTGATTTTGAAGGAACTACAAATATTAAATACTTTTATTTTTTTTTTTTTGTGTTTAGTTAAAAAAAAAACGAATCCCGAAATTTCTAAGTTATGTTTCTAAAATCCTAGAATTGGCATTTTTCAAAATATCTTTTATTAATTTTTTTGCGCAATAGGTTTAAAATTCCCGAAATTCCCAAATCATATCCTAAAAATCCCACAAGTGGGAATTCATTAAATATTTATATTAAATATTTTGGATAAATATATTTTATAACTTGGTTTAAACAAGTATGAAATTCAAGTTTAAAAAAACAAAACCTGAAATTCCCAAGTAATACATCAAAAATCCCATAATTGGAATTTTTAAATATTTAAATGAAGATATTTCTTTGCTTCAGTAAGGTTAACTAGATGTACAATGCACGTTTAAAAAAAATCAAATTATTCTCAAATTCCCAAATCAAGCAGCAAAATCCCAATATCGGATTTTATTTTTCAACATTTAACAAAAATGTTTTTGAATGTGTATATGTGATCGAACAGCTGTAAAAGTTAAAAATACCGGATCCCGGAATTCCCAAATCCATTCATCATAATACCTAAATGGGATTTTTATAAATTAGTGTAAACAGGCGTAAAATTCAAGTTTAAAATAACGAATCCCAAAATTCCTAAATCATGCACTTATAACACCAGAAGTAAAAATTCTTAAAATATTTACATTAAATATTTTAGGTAAATGTATTTTATTAATTCCATAAAACAAGTGTAAAATGCAAACTAAAAAACAAATCCTGAAATTCCCAAATCATACATCAAAAATTCCATAATTAGATTTTTAAATATTTAATAATAATTAATATGTGTATTAAATCAATTAGGTTAACTAGATGTACGACACAAGTTTAAAGATTAATTTATCTTGAAATTCCCAAATCAAGTAGCAAAATCCCAATATCGGAATTTTTTATTAATATTTAAACAAAATATTTTTGCAATGTGTATGTGATCAATTAGGTTAAAAAAGTGTAAAAGGTAAAAATACCGGACCCGGAACTCCCAAATCCATTTTTCAAAATACCAAAATGGTATTTTTTTAAATTTATTTAAACTTTTTGTATACATGTATAAGTTTAAAAAACGAATTCCAAAATTCCTAAATTATGCTCTAAAAACCCCAGAAATGAAAAATCTTAAAATATTTACATTAAATATTTAAGGTAAATGTATTTAATTAATTCGATTAAACAAGTGTAAAATGCATGTTAAAAAACAAATCCTGAAATTCCCAAATCATACATCAAAAATCCCATAATTGTAATATTTTAAATTTTTAAAGGAACATTTTTGTGTATGTATATTAGATTAATTAAGTTACCTAGATGTAGCATGCAAGTTTAAAAAATCGATTTTTCATGAAATTCCCAAATCATGTAGCAATATACCAATATTGGCCATGTTTAAAGACTCAAATCAGGATTTCGAAAAACTGTGAATTCAAGTAAATTTTTTTTTTAATATTAATATTGGTATCATTTAAAAGCTTTTGAAGAAATCTTTTAGAAAATACTAAAAGTTTTTTACAATGCTTAACCCATTAATAGCCGGTGAATTTTTATCTTAAATTATAAATAAAACTAAATTTTTTTTTTCCTACTTTTTAATTCTGTCATCCCAATATTTGTTTTTTTATTTTTATTAGAGAAACTTCAACAAACTAAATAGAATTACATACATGGTAAAGGGTATATGAAATTCGGCATGGCTGAATATAGATAGCACTCTTACTTGTTTCTATTATTGTTTTTTTTTTTTTTTTTTCATTATTACATTCATAATGATAAATTTTCTTGAGCCTGTCTAACAAATAAATGTAAAATATTTTGGAAGGTCAGGAATATTTTTTTGTTTGTTTTAATAATAAATCAAAAGAATAATGTGTTCTTATAATTTTGAAACCAATAGAAGTAGATATACTTACGCACTAAATTAAATTGTAAATGCGTTGATTTGACTATATACACATGTGTACTAGCCATATTGTACCCTATTGAATTGGATTTTCGTTTCTATACTTATTTGTTTTATTGTCACGGACTATAGCAAGATAACTTATTTAGAGAATTGGGCAACTACATTTTAAAAAAGTGACGTGTACTATATGTCGACACCATATTTTCGCAAATTTATTTCTTTTTAAT
The DNA here is from genome assembly GCA_937654795.1 of Cistogaster globosa. Classification (NCBI taxonomy): domain Eukaryota; kingdom Metazoa; phylum Arthropoda; class Insecta; order Diptera; family Tachinidae; genus Cistogaster; species Cistogaster globosa. Next base: position 9,937,707 of record OW569404.1, read on the forward strand.
AATGGGTGGGACTACTTTGTAAGGATTGTTTAAAAAAAATTAATATAATAAAAAATCTGATATGCTTTAAAAAATAAAGAATTAAATTAAAAACGTATTACAAAAGAATTTAAGTTTCAAAAAAAAAAAATCTCAAATTCCCAAATCGTACATTAAAATCCCAAAATGGGAATTTTTATTGTTTAAGTCAAACTTTTTGCATTTATGTGTATTTGATCTATTAGGTTTAACAAGTGTAAAATTTTAGTTTCAAAAACCAAATCCCACAATTCCCAATCGATCAACAAAATTTCCAAAATGAATATTTTTCAAAACACTTTTTTTTAAGTATATTTCATCAAAAATTTTTTTGGTATCAGGAGTAAAATTCAAATTGGGAAACACGAATACCAAAATTCCCAAAATATGAGTCAAGATCCCAAAAAGGATATTTTTAAATATTTAGAAGAAATTTTCTTTAGAAAATGTATTTTATTAAATTGGGTAAACAGGTGTTAATTAAAGCTAGGAAAAACAAATCCCGAATTCCCAACTCATGTAACAAAATTCCCAAATTAAATTTATTTCAATACATAATAATTTTTTTTTTTTTTGACTATTAACGCTTAGTATTTGACCAATTACGTGGAACAGTAGTGAAAATTAAAACCCGAAATTCCCAAGTCATGCACGAAAAATATCAAGATGTGATTTTTTAATATTTAAATGAAATGAAATTTCTTTCATAAGTGTATTCGATCAAATTAGTTAAACAGGTAAAACATTCAAGCTAAAAAAGCAAATTCCGAAATTCCCAGATTATGCATCAAAATACCCAAATTATTTTTTTTAATATTTTAATAAATTTATTGTAAAAGTTTTGTAAAACTCATGTTACAAAACAAGAATGAATTCTGAAATTCCCTAGCTAAGCCTTATTTTATAAACAAGTTTTTTCACTAATTGATTTTTCTACCAATAAAAAAGAAAATACATGGTTCTACATATTCACATTTTTATTTTTATTTCCATTTTAATTTAGTTGATTAGATTCTTTGCCATCGTCATTAATCACATCGGAAAATGTCCGTTTTTTTAAGAAATCATTTACAATCGGCAGGAATATTCTTTCAATATTTTTTGTAATGAACTCTTCATTGTCGTTAACGAGCCTTTCAACAGTTCCTTCTAGCAAATTGTTCATTTTATTATTTATAGTCCCATTGCCCATAATACCTTTAATATTAGACTCAACACTACCAATATGAGCACGAACTTCCAAAGTCTTCAGTTTTATCGTTTTAGTTAAGATACCGTAAAAATACTTAAAGTTTCCCCAGACTTCTAAATCTTTAATGGCGAATTTAGCATGACCAGCACCATTCAAATCGATGGTTAAACCAGCTTTCTTCATAAAAGATTGAATATCATACCGGGTGTCGACATTGATGTTATTAAAGTGTAAACGGTAAGTAACTTTGCTTCTGATGACACTGACATTAATTGCGATAATTTCAAAATCATCTACACCGTTCATGAAAAACTTGTCTAAATAGCCGTCTACACGAAGACCTGGAGAATCGATGTTAACTTCTTTGTAGTCAATGACTAGGGGCGCTAATGGTGGAATTCCTGCCTGGGGAAAACCTAAGGGCAATTGATCTCGTAGTTTTATAACCGCTTCTTCGGCTCTGTTGGAAAGGTATCGAGAAGCTGCAAAGAAATCAATTTTTGCATTTAATTTTTTTTATTAAAAAAAAACAACATAAAATATTTTAATAAAAGGGTGGCTATTGGCAGGCATCAAGCCAATATTTGTTGGAAACGTGATTTTTTGTAGAAAAGTGATTTTATAAGAAAAAAATATGAATAAGTTTATTTCTTGTGTAAAAGGTGAATTTTTGTCGAAAAAGCTACTTTTTGTGAAAAAGGTATTTTTTTGAGAACAGATGCCTTCTTGTGGAAAAAGTGACTTTTTGTCGAAAAAGTTTCTTTTTGTCGGAAAAGTGACTTTTTGAAAAAGTGACTTTTTGTCGGAAAAGCTACTTTTTGTGAAAAAGGTATTTTTTTGTAGAAGAGATGCCTTCTTATGGAAAAAGTGAATTTTTGTCGAAAAAGTGACTTCTTGTCGTAAAAGTGACTTTTTGATAAAAGTGACTTTTTGTCGGACAAGTGACTTTTTGTAAAAAGGTGACTTTGTGTAATACAAGGTGACTTTTTGTGAAAAAGATGAGCTTTTGTGAAAAAGGTGATTTTTTGTGAAAAAAGGTGATTTTTGTGTAAAAGGTGACTTTTAGTGAAAAAGGTGACTTTTTGTAAAAAAAAGGTGACTTCTTGTAAAAAAAGAGGGACTTTTTGTAAAAACGGTGACTACTTGTAAAAAAAGTGACTTTTTTGCAAAAAAAAAAAAAAGGTGACTTTTTGTGAAAAAAGTGACTATTTGTGGAAAAAGGTGACTTTTTGTGAAAAGCGATTTATGAGAAAAATTAAAATTTTTGGATAAAGTGACTTTTTGTGAAATTTTTTTTTTTTTTTTTTTTTTTCAACAAAAAGTGACTTTTTGTGAAAAAAGTAACTTTTTGTCTTATATATGACTTTTTGCCAAAAAAAGTGACCTTTTTTGGAAAAGGTGACGCTTTTTTAGTTTTTTATTACAAGAGTGATTGTGTGTGATTGTTGTGTAAAAGTTTTACCAAGAGATTCCCCGCTCTGAGAGGCGACAAAAAATGCCACTGTGAGCAAAAAACGAAAACTGATTCCCATGTTGTTTCTGTGTTTATAATGTGCTCTGCAATGTCGCAGTAAGAATACTGATTTTAGGTTTTGTTTCAATATGTCTTTTATAGGCCATTTGAAAGCACAAAATCAACAACGTATTTAACTTGGATCTAATTATAATTCTTGATTGTGGTGGTAGATATAAAATTACCATTTTACAATAAAAAATTTTTTAATGTGAAACTCATAAATTATTAAAAAGCACTTGAAAGTGGCAGAGAAATAGAAAATGCTTTTTTAAAGGATACATTGTTGAAGTCTTGAAAAGCTGAGATAGGCTTCTTTTCTGAGTAGAAAATTATTTTTGAGACAATATTAACTAGAAAAAATTTCTATAATAATTTTGGTTTATGTAGAAATCGTCCTATAAGTGTTTGTTTTAAACTTAAATTGTGTCTGATTTTCATTGAATTTCATTATGTTTCTGCTTATCGTTCACTCGATAATTAAAAGCAGCAAAATCGTTTAATATTTGGCTTTATTATGCCAAGCCGTTGTTGCTGCTTTTGAAATTATCTTTTCAATGGTCGAAGAAAACGCACAGGCCTCTAAAGTTAATCACAATTTTATAAAACAGAATTTATAAAAAAAAAAAAAAACAAAAAAAAAAAAAAAATAAAAACGTGAAAAAAAATTAATTTAAACCATGGAAACATCAAATCTCAAATATTATGCAGAAAATTGAAAATTTGTCAGTAATTGTTACTACACTAAAAGCAATAAATTTTATCAAAAAGATATGCAAAGAGATCTTTTAGAAAATAAGACAAAATTTTGGGAAATAAAAAAAAAATAATTATTTTTAAATGAAATTTTGGGTAAAAATACTTTTTTAATCGAATTAATTTTTGATAAAAATGGCAGTAAATATTCTCGCAAAATGAAAACTACAGAGGAATATGAAAATTTTTAATATAATTTTTAATATTCGGCTATGCTGAATCTTATTCACCCTTCACTCTCTATGTAAATCTAAAATAAAAATGCCATCGGCTCTTAATGGGTTAAGCATTTTTTTAAACTTTTATTATTTTCTAAAAGATCTCTTTAAAAGCTTTTAAATGATACGCATATTGAATAAAGGGTGCCCAGTGGTACATTTCTACAAAAAGGGCCAATTTGTCCACTTAACTTTTTTTTCTTAGTTTTTTTTTACTCTCTATCGCCCCAGGTATTTTTTTTTGTTATTGGTGTTAGCTTTTTTAAAAATAATATGAAAAAATTTAAGGCAAGCGTGATGTTGAAGCACATGGAACGAACGATCTTGCTGATTTTCAATACCAAATTTTCAAAACGATGTCTGATCGATTGGCGTATTAAAATTTTTATAGCTCATACAGTGCCTTAGCAAAGTTGATTTCAGCAGTTACACGAACGTATGTATATGCAGACAGTCGACTTTGCTACAAATACTTTATGGGGTCGAAAATAGATATTATAGAAATTACAAATGCAATTAAAAAATTTACAAAGAATCGTGCAAACATTTCAAATCTTACAAACAAAATCCAAATAAAATCATAAAATTCATCAAAATAAAATTTATTAAAAAAAAATTAAGAAACCCAGAAAAAAATAAAAATTCCTTTATTAGACCAATATTAGATTCTTAGAAAAAAAATTGCTGAAGCATAAAAAACTGAATTTAAGTAATCCGATTTAAATATTTTGTTTTCTTAGAGGAGTAATCGTTTCGTAATCGACTTGACCGTAGCGTCAAGTGGAATGCTCTCTAGAAACTAAAGGTCACACAAAACTATCTTGTGGATTAAATAATTCATTTTCATTTATTATTTTTAAAATGATTGCATCAACTCTAAAGACCCGAGTTATTATTTTATTAATTATGAAGGATTTCTTGCTACAAATCCATCGATATTTGGAAAAAAAATTTTTTTTTTTTTTTTTGAATTTTAAACTCAATTTGAAATTAAATGAATGAAAACATCAGTGCCATCAACTTTTATAAGAAAATGTAAACTTTGATTGATTCATAATTTCCAAAACAGTTTGCTAAGCACTGAAAATAGTTGCCAGATGTTTCAAGCTTTTTTGGTCATATATTTACTTCTAATAATAAATTATTTAATGATTGATTGTTTCATTGACCTATTGCAATAAAGTTATGGGTATTAAGATTAATATAAATATTTTTGAGTTTACTTTTCAAGGTTATTTGTATTCGATAATCCAAATATTCATTCCTTTCGATAATGGATTTTTTTGAAGTACTTTTTTTATATTATTTTATTAAAGCTTCTAAAAAGAGCGTTAAGATAATTTGTTATCGCTTAAATCGTTATTTTTGATCTACAGAAAAAATCTAGTAGGTTTTTCTAAATAACGAAAAATTATAAATCAAGTATAAAGTTGTTAAAATGCTACCAATTTAATTAAATTAATTTATTGTTTTTTTTTTCTATAAACTAAAATTAAAATTTTAAAAAGCCATTTTATATTGTGTTTGTATAGCTCTATGGTAATTTATTTCATCGCTCAAATCAGTAAATATATGTTAGCATTTTGATTAAATTTTACATTAAACCAATTACAAGATTGTAAAACTTACACAAATGGAAAATTAATTTACTTTGGGCTCAAGTTTAAAAAAATTTTATGTTGTCCCTCTAGAAACTGAACAACCAAAAAGTTTCTAGTTCGTAAAGTTTGACTCTGAAAAACTGCCTGCTTAATATTTAAGTTTTAGAAATCTATTGTCTTAATAAAAATTATTTTTTAATTATAAAAAAAAAAATAAATAAATAAAAATATTTAAGTCCTCGAAACTATAACTATAAATTTGATCTTACAAAATTAAAAAAAAAATTCTTAAAATAACAATAATTCGTAACAACTCCTTTACCAAACCTCCCTGAACAAAAACCTTGCCAAAGGATCCACCAAAAATTAAGTTCTTCTGCACTTACCATTGACACTTGATATCAAAGCGCTACAAAGCGATCAGTTTAAATATGAAGATCCTTTAATGTTGGATTCCTTTAATATTTAAAAATTTCTATCAGTCGTGAAAGTTATTTTGTAAATTCTCTTAAATAATTTAACGCTGACGTTAGAAAACAAAACAAAAATATTCAACAACCGAAAATGAAAGCTCTCAAAGCTTTAAGTTTTTCTAAATTTAAAAAGTATTAACTTAAAATTAACGTAAATAAGGGTTTTAAGCTTGTTAATTAAGCTTGAAAAAAGCCTCGAAGCTTTAAAGCCTTCTAGCGTTAAATTGTAATACTAAGATTTTAACCTTCCATCTTTAAAGCAAACAAAAAAATTTCACTGTAAAATCTATTGCACTAGAATAAAAAGTTTAAAGTTGCAAAGCTATAGCCAGCTTCAATTTAACAGAGAAAAGTCATGAAATCATACAGTTTTAAAATGTTATAGAATTAAAAATTAAAAGTCTATAACGTAACAGCTTTTCAACACTACATTGTCAAACTGTAGGCTTAAAACAATTGATATTTTAATAAAAAAAAAAAAAATAAATAAAAGCTTTTATAATTTTTATACTTTTTAAAGATAAAAAGTTGTGTAGTAAGATAAGGCTAGTAACTAACGGCTAAAAAGCTTTAGTTTAAAAAAATTAAGCAGTTTTAAGAATTAATAATTAAGGTTAAGGTTTCTTGCTCATTGTTAATGATACTTTTTAGCTCTTTCAAAGCTTTAATTATATTTAAAGCTTTTAAAATTTTTTAACCTCAAAATGAAGCCTCTAACTAAAAAAATTAGTAAAAAATTAAAACCTTAAGGCCTAAAAAGCTTTAAAAATTTAAAGAAATATAAAATTTTACAAAAGCTTTTTTAGCTTCTTTAAGCATCTTTTAAAAAAGAAATAAATATTTTTTCTAACTCTTATTTTGGCAGAGATAACACTTAAGTCATTGAGAGCTTTAAGTAAGAAAAGACGTTTTGTACTGTCATAGGTTAAAAAAGGGAAAGCTTTAAAGTTTTAAAGCTCCTTTCTTATATTTTAGCTTAAACAAATAACTAAATCATAATTTTGCTTTTAATAATTTTTTGCTCTTGAATTTTCGCTTTCAAGTAATTAAAGTCATTTCCTGTAGTCACAAAATTGCTAGATCTTTCTTCTTAATTTTTTTCTACTTTGTATGGTTTATTGGTTAATAAATAATAATTCTAAAAATAATTACCTAATACTAAAACGTTTTAATCTTTGTTAGAAGTAGAGATAAAATTTAAAAAAAACCAACATTTATTTCTATAAAAAGCTCTTAATGACCAGAACTGCTAAACAGTTAAAAAGAGGCATTTGCTGTGAATTGTTGTTTACTGCATAAGAAAAATGCGCATTTTATCAATTTTAGCTTTTGTTATCGCTGCATTAGCTATCAGTATTACAGCAGCCAACCAAATTAAAACAGGTCCTCTTATTGATGCTGATTTGTTGAGCTTTGAAGAAAATCACAATAAATTGAAGCTGGATTTTGATGGAGAGGATGAAACGATTAATTGCAAGTTGCTTGAAAGTTAACAGGGAATATAAGTTTTTATAAACTTTTTATTTTATTTAAAGATTTAATGCAACGTGGTGTCATTGCATCGTGGGGAGCGCGTCGTAAATTACGTAAAATACAAAAGCAAATGCCCTGTGGCTGGCCAAAGTATGGTATTCCACCATTGGCTCCCTTAAAGTTTAATGAAAAAGAAGTTTACTTTAAGAAGGGTATTTTTGAGTGAGTATGAAAAATATTTTGTTTAAAGATCTGATCTTTTAAAGCTTTAAAAATTTAACATCTGCTGAGTTGTTGGTTTAATTTATAAAACAATTTTTTTACACTAAATATCTTTAAACGGACAAATAACGACCTTAAAGGTAACTAGCTAAGCTTCTCAAACTTCTTAAGCTTTAAAAGAATTAGGCCTAATGGTTTGCTAATCAAAAGCTTTAATTAAAATTAACAAGTTTTACTTTATTAATGTTTATTTATTTATTTCTTTTATTTTTGCGTCTTATGCTTCAAAACTTATATTTTATTTAAAGCTTTAAAAGACCTTAAAATGTTGAGAAGTTCTAAAAGCTTTTGACAACCTTTTTGCTTAACAAAAGCTTTTAAAGATTTATTATATTTAAAAGTGCATTTGTTTCTAAATATTTGAAATGCTTTAAAAATTAAACTTTAAATATTATCAATTATTATAAATTACCTAAAAGCTTTCTTAAAGTTTTTTAAACATAAATTTTAAAATTTTTTGGATTTTTATGCTGCAAAAATTATTAAAAAGCTGCCTAAAACTTATATAAAGATTTTTAAAAGCTTTAAGACTTTTTAAAGTTTAAATATCAAAAATTAGTTAGAAATTTTTAAGCTTTTGAAGTCTTTAAGTAAATTTAAACTTTTTTTTTGTTACGTCAAAACTTAAGTAACTTTTGAAACAAAACAATTTTTAAAATTAAAAGTGTGAATTATTTAAGCTTTGCAAAATACTTTTTTTTTTACAAAGAATATTTTTAACTAAAACTTATTAAATCTTCATTTGCTTAAATTTTTTAGAACAATAAACTATTTTTTGCGCTTTCGTGTTGACGGTTTGGATGATGCCGAAATCAAAAGACTCCAAATAAACCTGATCTTTTCAACAGTCAGATATGATTTTCTTTTCCAAAGCATAAAGATTTCGCTTGAAAAATACGATACCGATACTCTACTTGACGCCCTGAAACAATTAGGCATTTCTGTGCGATACGAAGGTGATGGCTCTTTAGAATTCAGTGTGGAACGTTTACGCGTTGCTGGTAAGGCCACCTATAAAATTCCGACCCCATGGACTTCCCCCAAACTTACCTCCCTTAAGACTAAAGTTACATTGGAAAAATGTAATGCTAATATTACTGGTTTTGCGGGTGGCGAAATGATAAATAATATGATCAACCGTCAAATTGAGAACGCTGTAGAGAAGATAGTTAACGACAACACACAGAAAATTTCCGACATAATTGAAGACAACTTAGTACCTGAAATTAACAGAAGATTGCAGGGTAAAGATTTCTGGATGTTAGTTGATTTGATGAGCAGTGAGGATGGAAATGATCCAAACATTACAAACTGCGTGCCGCAATAAAAAATAAATAATTAATTTTCTTTTAAATTATTTTTTTAAATAAAACATTTAATGAAACAAAAACGCGATTTTAATTAACTTAGAAATAAATAAACATTTAAAAGAGAAAAATTATTTATTTTAAAATTGTTCGTTAATTTCTGTAGTTTGAACAAAAAAAATATTTATATATAAAAGCTTACTAAGCTCTTATACCTGCATAAAAAGCTTTTAATTTAATTAAATTTGTTCAAAAAGTTTTTAATGTATTAAAAAAAACTTTTGATAATAAAATCTTTGAAAGCTTTTAAACACAATTTTTTCTCCTTTATAACTTTTTAGCTACATGTTCACAAAATTTTTTTCAAAAGCTTTTAAGCTTTTTTTCAATAAATTTACTTATCTTTTTTTAATAACCTCTATAAAAATTTAACTTTAAATAAAAAAAATTACATGACATACGACTTTACAAACTTTTACAAGCTTTTTGCTTAGCAAAAGCTTTTCATTTTAAGAAATATACTAAAATATACTTTCTGAAAAATATTAAAAATGGTTCAAAGAAGCTCTTAAACTTTAGATAAAAGATTAGAAAAGCTTTTTTAAAATTTTGGTCCTTCGTTAGGTACAAACATTTTAAGCTTTTTATAAGATAAGGACAAATAAACAAATCAAAACCTATTTAGTTTGAATACTATATTTAAAAATATTTATAAAATTTTTTATTTTTATTTCAAGTTTTTTATCAAAAGCTTACTAGATATTTCTAAAGCTTCGAAAGGCTTTAATTTTTTTTTTTTTTAATATTCACATACTTAAAGAAACGAAGTTTAAAGATGAAGTTTAAATTTTTCAAAAAGCTGTTTTTAACAGTTTTAACAACACTTTTTTAAAAAAGCTTTATTAATTTTTTGATGAATGAAATGTTTGTAAAAACTATTTATTTATAAAGCGTGTGTCAGTGCGATAAGCTTTTTAATTTTTCCTAAAAGTGTCATTTAAATTATACAAAGCTGTTTGAAAAGACTTAAAAGTTGTTCATGAATTTTAAATTTTCGGACAAAAATTGTATCTTAAAGCCTTTAGGAATTTTAGAATAAAGTAGCAAAGTCCTTTTTTAATCTTAAGACTTTATTAAAGGCTTCTTTCTGATTTTAGCCTTTTGCAAATAACAAAATTTCTTATTTGCTCATAAATAAAAATCTTTTTGCAAAGAACTTTAAAGCATACGGTTTGTTTAACCTTTAACAAATAACTGTCACGTTTGATTTATTAAGATTTAATAAAAGTTTAAAGTTTTTCCTAAAAAGTGTTGAAGCTTGGAAGGATATAAAAAATTTTTTATGTGTATTTAAAAATCTCTAGCTTTTAATGAGCACGAGTTTTATTTTTTTTTTTTTACAAAAAGCTCTAAAGTTATATACAAAATATTTTTTAGCTTTTTCAAATAAACTTGACATTTACAATCTTTTTTTTTAAAATAAAAGTCTGTAAAATTTGTCTAAAAAGCTTTTTGTTAAAACATACTTAGATTTTATACTTCTAGTTTTTAGGGCTTTGACTAGAACTCTTTTAAACTTTTTATTTACATATCAACAAAGCTTTATTGTTTTTTCCTAACCAAATTTACACGGAAATCATTTTGACAAAGCCACAAGTACTTTTAGAAGAATTAATTTTTAAGTTTGAAAAAAATTAAATCTTTTTTTTAGAAAGAAAAAAAGACAAAAAACTTTCTTAAATTTATTTTAAAAATATTTTTGAAAAAATACTTAATTATTGTTGGTTAATTTTTGTAGCAGAAAAAAAATTTTTCTTTGCCTTTTTATGCAACATTTTTTAATTTGTAAATTTTTTTTATTTCTTTCCAGGTATGTTTTTGTTTTTACGAACCAAAAATTCAGTAAGTAGTTTAAGTATTATTTCTTTAATAAGTTTGCAAATCTCTTGAACAAAACAATAAATCATTATTAGAAAGACTCAATCGGATTTAAAACAAATAAAATTTAATTTTCAAAATTTTCCACGCGAACCAACCATTTGACTGACTTAAAGACCTTCAGAGCAAATTTCTTTAGTCTTGACAACCAAAAAACAATTTCATTTATAAAGTTCTTTCCTTCATCATCCGCACAATCTTCATCAGATTAAATTTACTATACAACGACGACAGACAGCAGGACATCTTAATTTTAACACTCTTCAAACCAAACATTATTTCAACTCTATTTGGCATTTTTGTTTGCACAGCAAAACGCTGCTAACAACACTCATTGGTTTTATTTTAATCAATACAAGTCGACAAAACAAAAGGAGTTTATTTTTTTTCTGTAGAGTGTGAGTGCGTGTGTGTGTGTGTCTGTTAGTATTTAGTCTAAACACGAGCCTTTTTGGCCACAGCAGGACATCTACGGGTGGTCTCTGTGTTAAACAGATTTATTTCAGCTTTAAATTTTCTCTTTTTTTTTCACTCTTCCCTCTCTCTCTCTCTCCTTTCGTGTCTTCCGCTTCGTTTGACATTTTAACCAAGGGCAGTTGTTAGACATGACATTAGCTACAACAACCAACGTCATCGCTTGCGCTATGGTTAAGCAAATGTTTAAATTTAATTTTTTATGCTGTTGCATTATTTTGCAGCCTGCAACGTTTTTCTTTTTTGGTTAAAAGTAACGTCAGTTTAAAAAATGAAAAGAACTTTAAATTCTTTAATTTTACAGTGTAAAATTTTAATTTTAATTACCGCCAGTCTGCCGAATTCGGGTCGATTAAGGGTAAAAATGAGATTTATTGAAGAAACTGCTATCTCACATTAGCCTTATAAGACGTTTACTAAAATCGACTGAGTATTTTCACTAATTTTTTCCACCTGTCCCATTTTGCAGAGAGTTCTAATCAAAATTCTCAGTAATCAGCTGGGTATAATTTTCTGCAGATTTTTCAAAAAAAAAAATTTTTTTTATCCAAAAAATGTTCAACCTAATGAGAGTTATTAAACTGGCAATTTTAGCCGTTGTATTAGCATCATAATTTTTTTATTATATTAATGATTTCATAACTCTTAATAAGATTGAAATTTTTATATATTGAATTATTTTACACTGTAAAAATATATACCACAAATTGACGTTTCAGAAGGAGAAGGAAGGATTGTAGTTTGAGTGTATTTGTCGGATTCTTAACCGACTTCAAAAAAGAAAAAAGTTATCAATTCGTTTGTATTAATTTATTATGTTTGTGTCTGTAGAACAATGTTGCTTCTGATTTGGTATATTCATTTGTTTTAACTAAAAGGCGGTGCCTACAGATTGGTTCCCATATTTAAAAAAAAAATATATAATTTTATAAATTAAAGGGTTTCCCCCTAAATAACATAATATTTCTGCATGCAAAACCCACTCATTTCTGATTTTATATTTTGATTTTTTTTTTACTGAATGATAATGATGATCACATATTGGTCCTAATTTAAAAGTTTTTATGATTTTAAAAATTAAAGGGTGTGCCCACACAACACATATAATTTTTACATGTCTATTAAAACGCAGCCGACACTCAAAAGCAAGTTTAACAAAGATGATATTACCACAGCTGCCAGCAACAGGAAGGTAAAATTAACTTAAAAATTAAAGGGTGTCCCCTATAGCTGACGTTATTTCACCTTTATAGCCCTATCTTGCAAGCCGTTATATTGAAATACTTGAAAATTATACAACGTATCCGCTTAAAGAATATATATGAATATTTTTATAAATTAAAGGGTGTCCTCATTAAGCACACATGATTTTTACATTTCTATTGAACCGTAACAGACATTAATATAAATTTTTTTTATCAAAATTGGTATCACAATAGCTTTCAACCAGAGAAAGTAGTTAATAAATTAACATAAATATTAAAGGGTGTGCCCATAGGTGCCGTAACTTGACTTATATAAATCTTTATTTTAAACCATTGTATTTAAATGTTTGAATATAACACAGAATGTTTACTTCTATGTCCACTTTAATAACAGGTAGAAATTTTTAAAATAAAGGATGTCCCTATAGGTATCTGCGTGACACTGATATCTAACTCTAAAGCCAAAACATGTAGTTCCTCAAAATTTTTCATAAAAGGTATATTACTATGGCATCAAAAATAAACATTAAATGTTAAAGGGTGTTCCGAAAGTGATGTGGGCTGTAGTGGGCAGACTCTTTAAATTTTAACAGTGTATGTGTGAAAGTTGTCCTTATAGCAACAAGTAAAAAAATGAAATTTTAAATAACAGGGTGTTCCAATAGTAACTCGATTTTAATGTACGTCACCTTGTTTTTTTACTCCAGTATAGACACTTATTATTTTTATGTCTAAAAATTATAGATAGATTTTATATTAAAGGGTGTTCCTATATTAACGGAATTTAACGTATATTTCTTTAGTATTTCAATCGTTTTGGTCAGATGTATAAAATTAATGCAGAGATATTTGCATAGAATGCTATGTCTGCTATGAGGACCAGTACAAAAAATTAAATTAAATAAAGGGTGTTCCAATAGTAACGTTATTTTGACGTAAATTGCCTTATCTGTTTTAAAAGTAAGTTAAGAGCAGACCACTTTGAGTATTAAGAACAGAATTGTAGGTCAAATTTAAAGGTGGCCCCTAAATGGTACGGAATCCTTTATGTGTGCGGCCAACTCGATATTTTTTTAAATCAAGTGCCCAGAAGTTGTCATCTCTTCTTAAAGTACTTTGTTTTTTAAATGGAGTCTTAATACTTTTTCATTTTTGAGAATTCTACTTTCATAGCCGTTTTTATCAAAACTCTGAGGCCTCCAGGCCTCCAGGCCTCCAGATTTTTAATGAACAGATCCTTGAAAACAAAATATGTTTTTTTTTTATTGTGTTAAACATTATTAATTATTTTTTTTTAAGTACGAAACGTATTTTTTCTTTCATAATACAAGACCTCACAGGCTGACAAATAGTTGTTACAAATTTATTTCTTATTTAAGTTGATCACAAGGAAAATTTTCTTTAGAATTTCATAAATTATGAATCATAAATTAAAAAAAAATTAATGTTTTAATTTTTTTATTTTTTATTTTACATTTCTTTATGTTTAATGCGGCTCAATGAAATTGATTTGCCATATTACAACTTCTGTGTTGTTTCTTCTTTTTTGTGCAAACAAATTCAAGCAGATTGTGTGCAACAACATGCTAAAATTTTGTTTCTTTTGTTTTATTAACAAGCAAAAGGATTCGTTTTGGCTCATTTCATTTGCAATTTATGACTAATAACGATTTGTTTTGTTTTATTATTTAAAGAAAATCAAATTCAATAGAATTTTTATTTATTTCTTTTTTAAAGAGCGAAAAAAAAGAAAAATAAAACACCTTGCCATTTCTTTATTCGTAGTTTCTTTTCTTTTAACTGCAGTTTTGAAGAAAAAAGTGTCCTGTGGCGTTGGGCTTTATTTTATGAGGTGTCAAAAGGACAAGTATTTTTTCATAAGCGGGTTTTGCAAGCTGAAAGAGAGTAAAGAAATGTTACTTTAATATATTATTTTTTAAATATGCCTTCATAAAATCAAAAATTCTCAACAATCTCCTGTAGCAACATAAACGAGTAGAATGCAACCTTTGATTGGGTTTTCTTTTTTTGCTTTAAGTGCTTGTGTTTTGTGTGTAAATTGCATTTAAATTTTATGAGCCATTAATGTCAATTTTCAAAACAGTTATAAAATTGTATGACTTTTTTAAGTGCACGATTTTCAAAATCACAAAAAATATAAAAATAAAATAATAAAATTTTCAAAAATATTTCAGCGGCTCATTAATTTTATAAAACATAAATTAAATGTCTTTAAACAAAAATTAACCACAATGTTTACAAAATAATTTCTAAATTTATTTGGAATACTGAAATAATTCTCCATAAAAATGTCCTCGTAAATAATAAATAACTTTCTTAGTTTGAAACAAATCGTAAAACAAAAACTATTTCTTAGATTAAAATATACAAACAACATCTTAAAAATGAATTTTTTTTCTTTAGGAAATTTCTTTCAATTTGCTTTTAGCTGTTGATTTGACCCGCTTTATTTAACCTCAATTTTTGCCATCCCTTTTTCTTATCTATTGAAGAAGTTTTTTACTCATTTAAAATGCAGCTTCTTTATATTCTTTGTAAAATATTTACATGCTGTTAATAGCTAAGAGTTTATTTTCTAATCAAACTCCAAGGCTTATTATTTGTCTATTATTTTTTATCACATGAATTATTCAAATGTTACGAGGGCTGCTCTATATATTTCTGGCCTAATAGTGAAAATGCGAATATTTATAATCAAAAATGATTTTATTGTTTTTTAAAGTATTCTCCAGCATGATTTATACACTTTTGCATGCGCTCAAACCAGTTGTCGAAGCACCATTAATTCGACGTTTTGGCCGGTCAAAAACACTCTGGTTTGAGCCGATGTGTGAAAACTCGCATTGTCATGGTGAACAATGATTCGTCTTCTCTTTTTGGTTTTTCGAATTTCTCCGATGACTTCAGGCAAACAAATTGTAGTGTACCAATCAGAAGTGACCGTCCTACGTTGCTCAAGCATAACAGTCGCCATATGACCAGTTTTGCCGAAGAAACACGCGACAATTTGCTTCGAAGTGCTTCTTCCACGAACAACTTTTGTTGGATTTTGCTCGTCTTTGAAGACCCACACGGTCGATTGTTGTTTCGTTTCGGGCTCATACGCATAGATCCATGATTGGTCACCTGTGACGACCTTATAAACGTCTTCTGAAGCGCCGCAATCGTATTTTTGCAACATTTCTTTGCACCAATCGACACGAGCCTTTTTTTGAGCGACTTTTAAATTGTGCGGGATCCAACGAGAACAAACCTTTTTTACGGCCAGGTGTTCATGCAGTATCGAATGTATGCTGGTGGAAGAAATGTCCAAGGATGTCTCTATCTCTCGGTGTGTCGCATGTCGATCTTGCATTATGAGTTCACTCACGGCATCAATGTTCTCTGGCACAACAGCCGTTTTTGGACGACCTTCACGGAATTCGTCTTTGAGCGAGCTTCGGCCACGATTAAATTCATTATACCAATTTTTCATAGTGCTATCGGATGGTGCACTCTTGTCGTGATAATCCACGTCGAAAGTTGTGAAAAATGATGGCACGAAAATGTTCACGAGTTAATTCCATTTTTTTTTTTCTATATTAATTTTTTCAAGTCACTGTAAACAACACAAATAATGGTCGTACGTCAAAACGTTTTGAGTACGATTATGCTTAAAAATTACAAACTTTCCAATGGAAATGTCAGATTGCACTTGGCAGCACTCAGTGTTGCCAGACCAGAACTATATATAGCAGCCCTCGTATTTAAGATTTCAGTGAAAGTGATCATTTGTTTTAAAGGATAAGATAAATAATTGTGTTCATTTAAATTCTAAATGTTTAACTAAGACACAAATCACTATTTACGAGTACGTTTTTAAATTTTATTAATATTTTATGATTTTAAATACATTTTGGAACTGTGTCTTTACGGTGGCCATTAGATAGCTTGAGCTGTGTATATTAACGCTAGAATCTTCTTCATCATGAAGCATTTTAAGAGTTTTATCTTTTTTTTAAGAATTTTGTTTTCTTTTATTATATTTTTCCTTTCAGGGAAATTCTCATAGTAAAATTTCGAATGTCTGTATTTTTTTTTTTTTTGCAAATTTTAAACGTTTTAGCGACATTTCAAATTTACGCTAAAATTAAGTTTTTTTGCGCATTTTTATTTTATGTTTTTTTAATTTTTTTCAAAAAAATGTTTAGAAATTAAATTAATAAATAAATCTAAAACCAAAAAATAATTTTTTGTTTTTAATTTTTATTTTTAAAAGTTTTTTTTTTCAATTTAATTTTTGCAAAATTCAAATTTTGGCGAATTGCAAATTATGGTGAAATTGTAATAAATTGAGTGATATTTTTATTTTCTTAGTTTTTTTTTATGAATTTCAGCTTTTTACTGAAATTTTGATGAAATTAGCGATTTTTTTAATGAAATTAGCGATTTTTTTACATTCGTGTAAAACTAAATTTATGGCATTTCTTGTGAAAATTTATATTTTAAAGAAATTCTTTTTGGTGTTATTTAAATGTCTTAAATTTTTTGGACTTTTTTTTTAGTTTTTTAACGAAATTTTAAATTTTTGTTTAATTTAATTTTTTGATGATTTTTTTTTTTAATTTTTTGCGCAATTCTAATTTTGGCGAATTGAAAATACTGCAGTCTTATTCTGGAATTCTCTTAGCTAAATCTAAATCTCGATCGCTAAAAATTAAAATAAATTACGGCGAACAATTTTACAGAATAGTAGTTGTAGCCAAAAAAAACGCTAAATAGTTCTTTTTTAGATTTTTAGCGATGGAGATTTAGCTGAAGCAATTTACAGAATAAGGCTGCTGGTGAATTGTTTTAGCGCTTAATTGTTATTTTTATTTTATATAAATTTCATTTTGTTAAATGAAATTTTCGAGTTTCGGTGTAAAAAGCGATTTTCGACGTCTTGGTGAAATGTTGCAGTTTTATGGAATTGTAGTTTTTTATATAAATTTTGTTTCTTACGCGTTTTTTTTTTTTTTTTTTTGGTGAATTTTTTCAACATAAAAATTTTGAATTGTTTTGAAATTTCAAATATTTTTAAAATTTGTGTTTTTTTTTGTGAATTTTGACATCGTGATGAAGTTATGAATTAATTGTAATTTTTTTTATAAAAATTTGAAATAATTAAATATTCTAGTTCTTATTTTTTGTTATAAAACATTTCTTCTATCCCTTCTATTTATTTCAATTAATTAAAAATAAGCCCTTTTCATTAATTGTATATAATTTCAATTCATAATAAAGAAATAAGCGTCGAAAATTTTAAATTTTCCTTTAAATCACTCAAATGGAAAAACTGTTTTACTAATTTCATCCAATTTATTTTTTTGTTTTTTTTTTCTAATTAATGTCTTCTTGTAAAATGTTAAACCTTTTTTGTTCTTAATAATAAACTGTAACTGATATTTTACAACTCTTTTCGTATTTTTTGATGAGATTTGATTTGACAGTCTTTTTTTTCAATTTCTCCTTTTAAACAAATTCATTCGTAAAAATTATGAGACAAGTTGTTGTTTATTAAAATGAAACTGTAAATGAACAGACAAGAAACTTTCATTTTCTTTTATCCTTGAGAATTTTAATGCGTTTGTAAATAGAGCGCAAATAGTTAAAAAGGATTCAAATTGATGCGTAATTTTTTGAATATTTAAGGCAACAACAACACAAGGCAGCCTTTTTTTGTTTTTGTTTTTGCGCAACACACATATCAGTTGTTGTTTTTCCTTTTTTTTATAAGCAACAGAATTAGAAACGTTAGAAAGTCTTACATTACATTCACTGAAGTAGAAAATTTAAGAAAATTGCTCATGCAGTTAATTTTAACAAAAGGTAAAAAATAGCGATTTATACATGTGACTCATTGTGAAATGCTAAAGAATCTGAAAAGGTGAAGGGTTATTTAAAATGTTGTAAAATTTTTTTTACGAAGAATATCTTCTTGTTTTCTTTAATATCAACTTAAGGGTAAATTCTTAGGAATCTCAGGAATGAAGTTGTTTCTAATGTCAGCTGATTCCCTGCTTTCAGTAGGTGTCGGCCCAGCTGATTTTATCTGCTGTGATAAAAAGCATTACCGACTGATGATCACAACGCCGAGCGGTGCACTCTTAACCTGCCATGGTCTGTGAGTAAACGGGTGACGATCTCAAATATTTTTTACATGAAGACATAATGGTTTAATGTGCCAGATTTTATCTCGGATTGTTTGATTTGCATATTTGCCAATTCTTTGCCTCCCAGGTACCCAGTACATGGCAAGACTGTTGGTGCTGCCTAACTGATTTATTTTATACGCCATTCCCAGTATTATTAGGAGGTGAACTCATATGAACTAAGCGCCCTGATAACAGCTTGATTATCGAAGAGGAAATATATCCTTTTTCCCCTTTAGTCATTGAGGATAAAGTCCGCTTGGAAAATGATGGTGATCTTTCTCATAAATACATCCGTTTACCATTTGATGGTGCCATCTCCAAAGTTTTATTGTTTTTAAGTTCTTCCTTTTATTTATTTTATTTTTATTACCTGTTAATATCATCAGTCGGTTGCATAGTTGTAGTTGTATACCTGGCAGACACAACAGTTACCAACTGCCCTCCTAATGCAAAAAGGCATTAGGCAGCGGCCTTTATCAAGATCTTCATGGATGTCAGCTCAAGGAAGACTTCAATGATTGTCGTAGATTAATTCCTAATAGATTTTAACAGCCGCATTTACGCCAAAAAAAAGCATAAGTAGTGAAATCGGCTGAACGGGTACAAAGAAAAACTTGTTTGCGCCTATTATAGGTTTTAATCGAATTCAGAGTGAATATCAATTAAGTTTTTAATTGATTGAATGATTTATTTAATTAAAAAAAGTTGATTCTGTTTTTTTTTATTAAATATGTAATTAATTCTATCATGTATTTTATAAAAAAAACTATTTACTTATTTTTTAATTAAAGTAATAATTGAATCAATTAAAATTTTAATTAAATTTCAATTTGAATCTAAGTGAAAGCTATTTTCTTTGTGATGTAAGGAGAATATTTATTATATTCTTCCTTGTTGGATCAATGAAGCAAAAAATTAACAAATCCTTTTTTTATAGAAAATGATAATTTCTACAGTTAATGAACGGAAGCAAAATTTTGCATATTTTTTTTAGCAATAATAAACGATATTTAATGTTAAATCTTTAAAACATCGACTTCCAGGTTTGGCTTCCAGCGACTTTTTTATATTTTAAATTTCTGACAAAAGATTTTGCAGGAAAACATAAATTCTCTACAATGGAGGGCCTTTCTAAGAAGTCTAAAAAATCGTATTTTGCAGAGGCTTAAAAAAATTTGGACACTCACTGGCTTTATTGGCTACAAGCTGACCCGTACTCATCCCGTGTCTAAGACTAGAACTATTAAGATTTATGGTAGGAAGCATAATATAAGCCACCCATATTGGTAGTCACGGAGACGGAAGTAAATTCAGACGCGAACTATTGTTACATAAAATAAACTCTCCTTGTATGTAGCAAAAAGTGCAAGCATCTTGGAACTTTTTTTTAGTATCACACTCCAGTGTCGTAACGATAAAGCAGCAGAACCCAGCCGATCAATAGTTTGCAATAATCTAGCGCTAATAAGAAGTCTTTTAGCCATTTTGAGAAAATATATATTTTTTATTATCTAAAATTTTCGGTTATTCCGGTTCTATTTTGGTAGTTTTATCTTAAAAAGGGTGTTTTTTTAAGCTCGATGGAATTTTTAATTGTTAAAAATTACACAAAAAACTAAATTGTCATAAAGAAATTTTTTATACGAAAGATCAGAACATGGCAATAATATTTAAAAATGATTTGGTGCATATGGACATTGCGGCTGCTCATGACGAAGCGCATTCTAGTCGTCTATTTTGAGTCACTTTTTCAAGTACTGCTGGCCGTATGTCACGAATAACACAAACAATGTTGGCCTTCAAAGCGTCAATTGTTAATGGTTTAACAGCATTGGTTGGTTCTAATTTTCTTGAACTTAAACCTTCAGGTTTTTATTTCTAAGCGATAAACGAAAAGTAATAAATACTTCGTAACTGAGTAACCTGCCTTTTCCTCCTATACCTCAGGCGCTTGCCTGAAAACGTTCTTATTTTAGTTCTTAGTTCAGATGTAGAATAATTAATAATTACTTTGGGATATTGTTGGTTACCCGACTCCAAAACTAGCAGTCTTGTAAATTTACTTTAAAAGAAATTGTGATTTATGGAAGAAAATTTTATATATTTTTTTTTAATAAACGTCTTAAACTTTTTGATAGTTATAGGAAAATATTTATTTCATCGCTTTTTATTATTCCTATTATAATTTTTTTTTTTCTTTTTTTAATTATTATCCTTGTTAACACACCGTGTTAATGTTCCTGTTAAACTCTTGTCTGGTGCGTATTTTCACCATAACAATTTCCTAACTTTATGTCATCAATTTTGATTTATATTTCAGCGAAACAGATTCCATTAATAAAAGGGGTAAATTGTCATAATACGCATTCGTGTTAATTGTGTTCATATTGTGAAGAAGAATTTTAACTGCTATTAAATCATTGGAAAAATTTTATGCTCATTAAAAATAAAATCATATTTTATGATGTTCTGCAAATTAAAAATATTTTTTATTTTATTTATTTTTTATTTATGATTTTCTTTTTTGCAAGAAAATAAGCGGTAGAGAAAAATAATGTGAAATCATTTATTTTTTGTGGTTGTAAGAAAAATTGATGACCTTAATTCTGGCGGTAACTCTCATGGTATAAAATAATTTTGCCATAATTATTTTAATAAATGGAATTATTTTTATTTCATAAATAAAAAGAAACAAGATTTCGGATCATTAGTGATTTACGGAAAATTTTTAATTATCAATTACCACGCGCCTTAGCTCATCAGCGCCGTTTAATCATATTTTGTTTAAAAAAAAAACTGTCTTTTATTCTTTCCTTTATATTTTTATCTTTTTCCAACTAACAGATCTCATTAATGATTAATGATGTTTATGGCAAACATTTCAGTGATTAATGTCAACTGCATGTCGTAAATCGTATTTGAAAAAAAAAATAAAAATTCCTTTTATTTAATCAAAACGTACAAATAAAACATAATTGAAATCATTAACGAAAATGTTTAAACATTTTTAGCACAATACACTGAATTTTGTTTGCACTTAAAAAACAAACAAAAAACAGCAATAACTATGAGGGATAAATATTTTACACCATCATTTCTAATGACATCCTACTCAGGGTGTCCTTATAGTCAACGTCATCATTAAAAATCTAAAATGTGACTTAACAATGCAACCAGGACTTAAAATGAAATATTGTGGGTCATGACATTTTATCGAACTCATTACATACGGAAATGCGTCGAAAGGGAAATAAAAAAAATTGTACAAACGGCACATAAAGAACTAAAAGGTCACCTCTTTTATGTTTTGCTTTATTTTGTGGAAAAATGTTTCAGTTTTTTAGTGCTGTAAAATTCCCCTCTTTGGCATTTAGTTAAATTAAAGTTGTAATTCAGTTTTAATTCATATTCAGTTTACGTTCAAGTGCATTTCAGTTCTTACTCAACTCTGGTGTAGTTTTCATTAAAATCCAATCCAACTTTACTTTATTTTCAGTTCTGGTTCACGTATCTTAAATTCTGGTTAAGTTTATTTCGATTTTAATTTAATTTTTATTTGTTTTTACTTAATTCTTAATTCGGTTTTAATAAAACTTTATTTAATTTATTTTAAATTTTAAACATTTTTTGATGAAATAAAAATAAAAACTGTATGAGAATTATAAATACAATTTTTATTTGAGTGCACTTAAATTGTAAAAAACTGAATTTTTTGAATTTCAAGTTAAACAGAAACACATAAAATTGTCAGTCATTTTACAATCGGCTTTTCACTACCTTTTATTGTTTTGGCGATTTTTACCGACAAAAAAAATTATTTTTTTTTTAAATAAACTTTATTCTTGTGCTAAAAATTAATTGATATAGTGCACACAAAATGATTACTGCTGTCTTTTACGAGCTAAATTTAATAAAAAAACAATTTAAATCTTAAAATTGTTGCAGCAGCGCAAAATGTTGTCAAGTTTTTTCGCCGATTTTTTTTCTCGATTAAAGCTGTGTGAATTACTTGACTTCTAGACCAACAACAAAAGGTCGCACGAACAATAAGGAATGTTTTCCTAAAACATTGTAAAGCAACTTAAAAAACGACGATAAATCTGTAAAACAAGCTCTGATAAGTATATGGCCAAGATAACGCTCCAGCTTACACGGATTATTTGCTTCAGGTTAAGTTTAATACTAGTTCGAGTTTAACCCAATTTAATAAATTTAGCTCAGCTTCTTTGTTCTAGTTTAGGTTTAAATTAATTCTGATTTAGTTTCATTTTATTTCTAGTTCTGATTGGGTTCTAAACATTTAGTTGTTCAGTTTACTTTAATTCAATTCATTTAGGTTTTCTTAGATTTATTTCAATCACTTCTTGCTTACGTTTTGTTCGATTTAATTTTTAGTTCAGTTGTGACGCATCTCAAAATCAGTTCTTTATAATTTTTTACAATTTACATTTATTTCAAGTTTCATTCAGTTTTTATTCATTTTAAGGGTTTTTGTATGCAAAGTATAAAAACAGTCAAAGGCTCACAGGAGCTAGAGACACAAAAATTTTCTCAAAACAAATACAAATACAAAATTGAAGCTTAAAATTTTAGGATGTCCTTATAGTGACGTTATTTTTTCGTAATTGGCTGCATCTTTCAAACCGTTGTAAGCAGACGATTAAATTTTTAAAAATCATATAATTAAAACACAAAATTGAAAATTAAGAGGTGGCCTATACATGGTACAAAATCCTTTGGTGTGTGAGCCTAATTTAGGTACCTTTTTAACCGACTTCAAAAAATGGAAGAAGTAATCAATTCGTCTGAATGTTACATTTTAATGTTTGTGTCCGTAGAACTCAGTCACTTCAGAACCGGCTTTAATTTTTTTATTCTTTGTTTGAAAGGTTATATTTTTAATTTGGTCCCTTTTTAAAAACAATTTATAATTTTGAAATGTAAAGGGTGTCCCTAAAAGACACACATGTTTTAACGTGTACTATCAACCACTATAAAATTAAAAAAAATACTGCGTATTATTATAGCTTCCAATGGCAAAAAGCAAAAAAAAATTAATTCTAAAATTAAAGGGTGTCCCAATAGGTTACGTAAATTGACCTATATGGGCCTATACGAGGGCTGCTCTAATATATTTCTGGCCTAATAGTGAAAATGCGAATATTTATAAACAAAAATGGTTTTACTGTTTTTCAAAGTATTCTCCAGCATGATTTATACACTTTTGCATGCGCTCAAATCAGTTGTCGAAATGCTTTTTCCACTCCGATTGAGACACCTCTAAAACATGGTTTTAAAACACTTCAACAGCTTCTTCTGGCGACGAAAATCGTTGACCACGCATTTTTTTCTTGATTTGCGGAAACAAGAAGAAGTCATTAGGTGCCAAGTCAGGGCTGTACGGCGGATGACCCATTAATTCGACGTTGTGGCCGGTCAAAAACTCTCTGGTTTGAGCCGATGGGTGTCCCAATATGTTACGTAAATTGACCTATATGGGCCTATACTCGTATTTCAAACAGTTATAGACAGACACTTGAAAATTAGGGAGAATGGCGATTGCTATGACCGTTATATAAGTTAAGTAAATATATTAAAAATTAAAGGGTGCCCCAATAATTCATTTAATTTGATGTATATGGCCATACTTTTGAACAGTTGTAGGCAGACAGTTGAAGTTGGCAAAGAACCTTTACTGCTTAGTCCGCATTTCACATCAAATATAAAATATAAATTTGGAAATTAAAGGGTGCCCCTAGTAGCTCGTTCAATTTGATGTATATGGCCATACTTTTAAAAAGTTGTAGGCAGACAGTTGAAGTTTACAAAGAACCTTTACTGCTTAAAACGCTTTAACAACAATTAAATTTAAATTTTGAAATTAAAGGGTGTCCCAATAGTTGATGTAATATATCTCAAAAAAGCATTATTTTCAGTTTCTGTCTTAATGACTGTTGTTTTTATAAGAATTATTTTATTATGTTCTCGCTTTTATTCGCTTCATTGCTCTTCCACTTGTAATTCTTTTATGTCTACATTTCTATTTCCATGCTTGTTTAGTTCATTGTTCTACGAGGGCTGCTATATATATTTTTGGCCTGGCAATAATGAGTGCTGCCAAGTGCAATCTGACATTTCCATTGGAAAGTTTGTCATTTTTTAGCATAATCGTACTCAAAACGTTTTGACGTACGACCATTATTTGTGTTGTTTACAGTGACTTGAAAAAATTAATATAGAAAAAAATGGAATTATCTCCTGAACATTTTCGTGCCATCATTTTTCACAACTTTCGACGTGGATTATCACGACAAGAGTGCCTTGATGAACTTAAATCTTTGTATTGCGATGAAGCACCCACCATACTATAGCACTGCGAAAAATTGGTATAATGAATTTAATCGTGGCCGAAGCTCGCTCAAAGACGAATTCCGTGAAGGTCGTCCAAAAACGGCTGTTGTGCCAGAGAACATTGATGCCGTGCGTAAACTCATAATACAAGATTGACATGCGACATACCGAGAGATAGAGACATCCTTAGACATTTCTTCCACCAGCATACATTCGATACTGCATGAACACCTGGCCGTAAAAAAGGTTTGTTCTCGTTGGATCCCGCACAATTTGAAAGTCGCTTAAAAAAAGGCTCGTGTTCCGCTTGAGCAAAGTAAGACGGTCACTTCTGAGCGGTTCACTACAATTTGTTTGCCTGAACTCATCGGAGAAATTCGAAAAAACCAACAAGAGAAGACGAATCATTGTTCACCATGACAATGCGAGCTCTCACACATCGGCTCAAACCAGAGCGTTTTTGACCGGCCAAAACGTCTAATTAATGGATCATCCGCCGTACAGCCCTGACTTGGCACCTAATGACTTCTTTTTGTTTCCGCACATCAAGAGAACAATGCGTGGTCAAGGATTTTTGTCGCCAGAAGAAGCTGTTGAAGTGTTCAAAACATGGGTTTAGAGATGTCTCAATCGGAGTGGAAAAAGTGCTTCGACAACTGGTTTGAGCGCATGCAAAAATGAATAAATCATGCTGGAGAATACTTTGAAAAACAACAAAACCATTTTTGATTATAAATATTCGCATTCTCGTATTCCAATTCGTTTCAGCTTTAATGCAATCCAGTTTAATTCAGTCCTAATTAATTTAAGCTTTTAATTTAGATCAGATTTAGTACCAGTTGCAGTTCAGTTATACATTCTGAATAGTTGCGCTTTTGTTTAAGGTTTGCTTCAGATTAAAAATAAATATTTGTTTAATTCGATTCTCTTTGTATTGAAATAACGTTCGTTTTGGTGTAGAAATTAGTAACCAAAATACTGGGAGCAAAGGTAGCATGCTTAACCCTTTTTTTCTATTTTTGTTCGTGCTAAAATTCTGTTGATGGACTTTAAGGAACATTTTTCGTTTAGTAGTCTTTTATTAAAAAATTTATTTGAATGCAATTATTTGCAATACTATTTTTTTAATACCCAACAATTATGCATTTTTAAATCTTTAAACTTATTTTATATCACAACTTTAATTTCATATTCAATTTTTATTTCAGTTTTATTTACATATTTTTTCTACACCCTTGTAAAAGTCAAAGTTTAAATAAAAAAACAAGAATTCCACAAAGAGAGATAAAGGATTTCCATATAACCCTTTTATTATATGCAAAGTTGTAATTGAAGATGTTCTTGTTTGTGTTTTTTAAATCCTTAATAATGACTGATTAACCTTTGACAGCTGTCACACAAACATCCTTGACAATGTGTTGTGAGGCTCAACAGCTTTTTACAACCACCAATATTTTTCTCATTTACAGATGATTCATTTTATTTATTCATTTTTTTCGCTGTACAAAATCAATTTTCTTGTTTCCTTTTTTTTTTTAATGCATTGATTGATAACTGGATTTTGTGTTTGCTGTAGTTAAGTATTGAAAACCATTAGATTCAAATTTGAAAAATGATGTAGACTAAAAATATATTTGCATACATTATTTGGTTTTGTGGTATTTTATGCATTTTTGATCAGTGTTTTACTATGGTTTGATATTTTAGGATACTTTACAAGCCTGGGATTGTTTTTGATTTTCTTTTTTAATATCTGCACTGTCATATTTAAATTTGAATTTTTTATTTATGCAAATTAAAAAAATTTTTCATTACATTCTTGGTATCATAAACTAATCGAATATTCTGAAACGATTCTTTATGGAAAAAAATTAAAAAAATCTTTCTTTTTTTAAACAAACAACACAATAAGCTGCTAATCAGACAGTGTCATACTAATCACTAGATACTTACTTGAGGTCTTTCTTTATCCAAAAACCCAGTTTTGCTAAAGCAGCCTTATAAATGACAGCCTGGATGATTCTCCTTATAGCATCGATCAGATATTCACGACATCAATATCAGTCAGAGCTCTTAAATCAAAATCATAATTTTAATATAAAAATCCTTCTGCGATTTGGAACGAGTGGCCTTTATTCCGTTTTCTTATCTGCAACTGTAAAAAATAAAATTATAAAAAATAAAATGTCAGGGTACGAAAGTAAACAAACTGAAACGTTTACTTTCGTTCTTCACACTGAATAGAACAAAAACAAAACAGAAACAATGAAAAGGATCGTGCCATTTACTTTCGTATTCTTTCTGCTTGTGGACACAAAATGTACGTTATAGAAACGTACGCAGCCAGAAGAGATGACAATGAAAACAAAATTGAAACGTTTTGAGAAGGAAACACTTGTTTCTTAGTGAAGGAGACAACGGAATTTTATAATTGTTTTTTTTAGAAAACGAAAGCAAATAAATAAGAGTGCAAATTTAATTGCTCCCTCTTGCCCTTTTTGTCATTCAAAGAGTATTTGTTTTGGTTTTGCTGTTACAAAACATATTAAAGTTTATGTCATGGCATAAAACGTTTGCGGAACGTTTTCTTTTTTTTGGGTTCATACACTGGAAAATTTAGCTTTTATTGTCTCTTATTCAAATATCTCGTCCAATAAACAAAACATAAAAAACTTAAATACAAATTTTCCTAAAGGTTAAAATTGAGTGCATTTTTTAGTAACGAAACGAAAAACAAATTCATATCATATGTCTCTGCCTAAAACATGTGTAAAATAAAAAATAACAACAAAACTAAATACCACTAATCAAACAGTAACGAGTAAACATCTCTTTTTCTGACTTTATGTTTATTTACAGGCCTTTAGGGTCATTGGTAAAGCATTTCAAGACATGATAAGACGAAGGGGTTGTTGTATTTTTCTTGATTGTTGTTTAATAACTTTGACATGTTTAATTTTCTTTTACTGAAATGAAAATGTAACAAATTCATTTTGTGAAGGAAAATATTAGTAATGAAAACAATTTAGTAGAAATGTCAAAAACAAACAAAGGTGAAAACAAATTTAAATAAAATATTTTTAAAAAATATTTCAATTAGATTAAGACAGTTGTCAGATGGCAACATTTTGTTGTTGAATAAATATAAATTCCTTTAAACATAAAAAAGGCTGGATAACGGATTTATAAAAAAATATTTTTCCCCCTTCAATTGATTAGAAATTCACAGTTTGTCTTTAAGAAAATTGTAATATTTTTAATCTTTAAAAATTGTTAAAATTTATAGAAGTCTATAAAAATTATATTGAAGATTTAAATAAATTTTTATACTTCTTTTATTTTTTCTACTAAAATTTTTTTCTTTCACTGCAATTGACAAATTATTGATCTAAAGTAGTAAAATTCTCATTCAGTTTCATTTTTTCTTCTTCGTTTTTATTACCAAAGATCGGTCGAAAATAGTTATTTTTTTCTCAACTATTTTTTTTTTTTTTTGTTGATCAGCTGGATCTTTGAACTCAAAGAGACTTACCGTTAATAGCAAAATTAAGCTTTTAAGTACCCTTTTTTAGATTCATTTGGAGACGATTTCTCTCTTAGGTCTTGGGGACCTCCACATCTTTATCAGCATTTTCATATATTTTTTCCTATAACTCAGCTTTTGGTAAAAATGTTGTGCTGATTTTAGATAAAAATTCTCGAAAGTACTTTTGGTCCATTAGAAAATTCAAAATTTAGATTAAATGAATAAAACTATAAAATATAAAGCATACCTTTAGGATGACATAATAATTGTTTTCCTAAAAAATTTAAAATTGTTCAAAAAGCGCACAGTGGGAGAGTTTTTAGTGTGTAATTAGCGTACTCGACACGAATCGAAGTATTATTCGATACGATAGTTTACTCGATATCGTATGCGGTGATTAGACCCCTAATATTGAACACACTTAAATTTAATTGAACAAAAAATATATTGTGTTTAAAATAATATGCAATTATTGCTCTTAATTCTTTAACTAATTTAATATAAATTCTAAAACCCTCAACAAACTATTGAAACAATCCCAATAAAGACAAATAATTTTTACACCTTCTCTAGAAATCGTACTCGATCGTCTGTCTGTAATGGTCTTAAACATATGACTATATACATAAAGAACATCACTTATAGGGACACCCTCTAATTTTCAGTTTTATATCTGTTCTTGTAGCAGACATTTTCCGTTTTTTCTCTATGATATTCAAATAACTATAAGGGTTCAAAATATAGGGCCATATAAGTCGAATTACTTTATCTATAAGGGACACCCTTTAAATTTTTTTTTTAATTTCTGTTATTGAGAAGCTAAGCTACGCTATTTTTTTTAATTTGCATACAGGTGTCCGTTGCGGTTTAATAGATATGTAAAAATCATATTTGTTGTATGGGAGCACCCTTTAATTTTTATCATAATGATCTGTATGTATTTTTGTGGTCATTTAAAGATCAGGAAACGTTTATTCATAATTGTTAATTAAATATCTTTTAAAATAAATAACATTTCGAGTAACAATTATTTTAAACTGAACAAAATAATTTCTAAAAAAAATTTTTTTTGGAGTCCCTTTTCTCTTTAACTCAATTTGCATTTTTAATCTCATAAAGACAAAAATGATCATGTAGATCATGTTTAAGGCTACAAAACTGTTTCTTTTCTCAAGTACACAAACATGAATTTCATTGATACTCATGACTCAGCATTATTTTGCTGTGACTGTGAGGTTTGTTTTGAGGTTTTTCATTATTCTTTATTCAATTTCTTTTGATTTGTAAAGATTTTTTTATAATAAATTTTTTGTTAAGATTAGTTGCGTTACAAATACATTTCACTCTGTTTTTTTTTTTGTGTTTCAAAATTTTGATGGAATGTCAGTCATGGTTAAGTAATTAAAATGTTAAGAAGTACTTTTTAATCTAAATATTTTTTACTTTTTTAAAGAGAGTTGTTAAAAAAAATCTTTTGTTTTTAGGATACCGTGTGATATCACGTAAAATATTTCTTGGACATAAAGGAATTTAAAAAAAAAAAAAGTTTTTTTTGAAATCGACTAAAAATTTTTAAATATTAGCCTAGATGCCCTATTCTCAGGCAATGTGAACATTATATACAAATTAGCTATTTGGAAACTATAAAATTATTATTATTTTATTTTATTTTATTTTATTTTTTTTTTTTTTTTTTTTTTTTTTTTTGTTAAACGCCCCATAGTGCTTTGGAAAAAAGTAAAAAATTTTAATTTTTAGAATATTGTTTACAGCTAATATACAGTTGCTTTTAATACTTAAAGAAATAACACATTTTTGATTATCTCTCTATTGAATTAGATTTTTTGTTTAAAAATCCTCGTGTAAAAGTTCCCATGCTTTATGATTATTCGAAAATGCTGTTCAATATCAGTCGCTGTGGATTAGTGTCAACAGTCAATATTTAATTTTTATAACCAATGGAAATTTTTAAGTTGTATAAATAAACAGTTCAAAATAATTTTCTTTTTTAATATTGTTTTTCCTTGTTTTTTTTTTTTTTTTGCTTTCCCTAACAGCCCCAAGTCTTTGTTTCAAGATTGTTGCTTGTTAACTCTACAATCAATATTCAAATGCAAACAAATATATTTACTATCTAAAACACTTAATACATGAACGATAAAGTATAACAATACTGTAGAAATATTTATTATTTCCCAGAGAATTTTTAAAGAATAATGTAGGTGTTGTTGCTGTTTTTTCCTTTTTTTTCTTTTTTTACTTTCTTATCTAAGTTGAAAATCATGTCACTGTGTTAAGGAGCCATAGATACAGAAATTGTCGATATAAATTTAAATAATAAAAAAACCATAAAAAATAGTTGTTGTTGTATTTGTTGTAAAGACTTGTTTTCAACTCTTATTACTTCATACAATTATTTATTCTTTTCTTTTACTCTCTTCCTAAAAGTATGCTAAGGCTTTTAATATTTTTTCTTTGCTGTGCATATTTCAAGTGAAGTGGAAGGTAAACAAAATGTTAAGATGCAGTAACGGAAGTAAAGTTTTCTTCAAAGGAGACTAGAGCAACAACAAAAGGTTAAATCAAGTGTTGGAAACTGACTAGTTCCATGTGCCTGATAAGGATTTTTCAATAATTGGTATAAGAAAATGTTGAGTGATACCTGAACTCGTTTTAGTAAAAGAAAAGAAGCAATGAACCTTTTGCTTTAATAAGAAGTAGGATGAATTTAATTTCTAATATATTTTTTAAAATAAAAACACAAGATGATTACAATCGATTTAGAAGAACAACATTTAGGGGAAAGACCGCTACAGTCTGGCCTAATCGGGTTTTCTCGTTAAAAATTTGATCTGTGGGTGTGTAGGGATATGTTTTCATGTTTATCAATCTTTAAATCATTAAGACGTAATCAAAGGTTGAATGGGTTTTTCTAGCTCGATATCGATCTTTATATGCTGTGAAATTTAAATAAAAATTTTGATGAACATCGAGTCTCACACTAGACATTCTTCAATTTAAAGAGGGCTAAAATCTTTCTTCACTTCTTTCAAGGCGAAACCTGCTGCAGTTTGCGAACTATTTAATGTTTAGAAACGACCCAAATGTCGAAACTTTTCTCTAGTTTTTCGCACTTTGGCCAAAGAATTAAAATTTTTTTTCTTACTTTGTTGCATATTTATGGGTTTAGTGAAGGCTTTCAATCAGCCTTCAAACATAGAAACAACGAAAAAGTAAAAAAGTAGTAGCAAGCGAACTCTGAGGGAAATTTTGAAGCACTTGTTACAGAAATCGAAAATGGTCTGCTATTCTCTGTCTACGGTTATATGAGACTTAATACTTTATTCACTTAACTAAAAACAAATAGATCGGGATTTTATTTACCAAGATCTATATGCTCTATCACTGCTGCCATGAAACCTCTGCCTTCTATGCTCCCTTTCATACCGTTACTATAAACACAATTTTGCCAGAAAGGATTCGCCGGAGTTTGAACATTTGAGCAATGAATACCCAAAACCTTGTGAGACATTTGAGTTTACTTGATCTCTTCGTAAAGAAACCTGACCATGGCATATCAGATTCATGGTCACCGATATGGTAATCAAACTTGGTGTCAGGAAGTAACCAAACAAGTTTAGTTTGTTGATTCTTTCAAACAAAATACCGGGGGTATGGAAATAATGGATATTTTTAGCTCAAGGTTTTTCCATTTCGATGGGAAAATATATATTTTTTTATTTATTTTCTTGAAGCTTTGCTAACTTCACAAATGAATTAAAATCTATTTGAGCCAAAGCCTGGTGCATTTGTGACCAGTGTGACATTAATGTCTCTACTTAAAGTTGAAGTCAAAAACTACTGTTCTGCATTCCTGGTCAATAGCCGCATAGCGGTGTTGAAAAAAGGCTCCAGCACATATTCATTAGCAGACTAGTTTCTGGGACGAGTCTATTTGTGATCAGCCCTAAAATTAGTCTCTGTCACGATAAAACCTTCCATCTTAATTCACTCCCCGTGAATAACGCGTTTAGGGACTGCTGCTGTCAATTGTCACTGTCTTTAGTCTTTGAGTTTTATAAGGTTTTTCTCGAAGCAAGATTGGAAGTAAACTCATCCATCCCTTCTTGGAGATTAGAAAAGACGCTTTTGTATCACTTTAAAATATAAAAGCATTTTTATATCGAAATTTTTTTTAACAGAAACCGCTTTAACACAAATTGGTTTGGGTGCTATACTCAACTTTGACTACGAAATAAGTGTTACAGGCAGATGTGTTCATTATTTATGTGGTGGCCTGTCATACAGCTCATCATATCACTGATTTTATATTTGAGTTAATCCAATACATCTACTGATAGCCTCGAATAAAGAGTCTTTTAACTTAATTATGATAATTTTTGTAAATTTTATTCATTTTTATTTTAAAAATTAGTTCTATTTATAGAACAAAAATGTAATAAAAAATGTAAATAAAAATTATTATTAACTCTTAGTGAAAAAAAACTCTCCACAAAGTCCTTAATAACGACACTGTTTCCTTTTGTCAGACAAAAATACAAAGTCATGATCAAATCTAAAAATAAGAAATTCTTAACAGCTGTTTGATTTACCACAAAACCAGAACACAACCTAAAACAATCATCTCATAGTCAATCAAAACAAAACATGACATTAAAAATAGAAACTTCAAACCAAAAACAAAACTGACATGTTTTCATTCATGTGAAAATTTGAACATCCTTTGGAATCCCTTTTCTCTTAACTTTATTTGCATTTTTAATCTCATAAACATAAAAATGATCATGTAGATCATGTTTAAGGCTACAAAACTGTTTCTTTTCTCAAGTACACAAACATGAATTTCATTGATACTCATGACTCAGCATTATTCTGCTGTGACTGTGAGGTTTGTTTTAAGGTTTTTCAAAATTCTTTATTCAATTTCTTTTAAATTGTTTTGATTTTTTATAATGAATTTTTTGTTGAGATTAGTTGCATTACAAATACATTTCACTCTGTTTTTTTTTGTTTTTTGTTTTGATGGAATGTCAATCATGGTTGAGTAATTAAAATGTTAAGAAGTACTTTTTAATCCAAACATTTTTTACTTTTTTAAAGAAAGTTGTTAAAAAAATTTTTTTTTGCTTATTAAGATACCGTGTGATATAATGTAAAATATTCCCTGGGCATAAAGTTATTTTTTTTACACAAACAATTTTAAGAACCATATTTTAGACAGAGGGTACATTTTTTTTAAGAGAGGTACCTTAAAACGACACCTTTTTTTACAAGTTTTACGTTTTATGAAACGTTCGTTTATTTGAAACGGTTATTTATAGGAAGTACCTCCTGACAGAAGTACCTTGTATTAAAACTTCTTTTAAAAAAGGACCTTTTGCGAAAAGTACTTTATTAAAAAAGGACTTTTTACGAAAAGTACTTCATTAAAAAAGGACTTTTTATGAAAAAATACTTTACTTAAAGGTATTTTTTAACTTAATAAAATTTTTAGAAAGGTACTTTTCTTTCAATGGAAATTTTTATACGATTGAATATAGATTTAAAGATAATTTTGCTGTTAGTATACAAGGACTTGAAACTCTTTCTTTTTTTAAGCGTCATTAATAACTATCACCTTTTAAATCGATCCAGTCACAATTTGTCATAATCCTGTTGCTTAAAATTTCTTTATTTTGGGCTTCACGAACGTTAATTGCTTCAGCATCGCCATATCTGAGGCATTAAAAGCAGAGAAACTTCTTATGTAAAATACTTTTTATAAAAGGTACTTTTTATAAAAGGTACCTTATTTAAGTACTTTTTTTAAACGTACTTTTTACAAAAGGTACTTCTTATAAAAGGTACATTTTGCAAAAGGTACTTTTTATAAAAGGAACCTTTTTTAAATGTACTTTTTATAAAAAGTACTTTTATCGTAAATACTTTTTTAAGGTACTTTTTGTATAAATTTTACGTGTACTTTTTTTAAGATTAAATGTTTTTAAAGACTCTTTTTTGAAAATGCATTTATATAACTTTATATAAAAAGTACTTTGCACTAAGGCATTTTCAATAAATGAAAATTTTAAACAAACACATTTTAGAAAATAGGGTTTTATGAAAAGATATTTAAAAAATATAATCTTAAATCGTGTTTTTATAAAAAGCTTATTATTTAAAACAGTACTTTTTTATCCCAAAAAGCGTACTTTTTTGGCGTTAAAATAAAACTAATTTTAGATAAAAATTCCTCTTTACAAAAATAGATATTTTTTTAACTAACAAGCGAAAAGGAACTTTTTGTAAAAAGATTTTTAATTTTTTGAATACGTAAATTGTCTTTTTTAAACCAACTTAATCTTCAAAAAAATATATGGAGTCTAATTAACATAAAAGAATAACAAATAAATTTCGACGTTTTACAAAAATCCCTATCATCTTCATAAAGCTGAACTAAAATCTTCTGGTAATTGATCTTCGAAAACAAAAGTATCCACTTTAAATGTTATAAAACAAACCTCAGGCAATTTGTTGAACAATTAGATTTTTTTTGGTATCAAAAGTTATAAAAAAGAAATCCATCAGCATACAAATAATAAGAAATGAAATTTATTGATCAAGTTACAAAGCAGTCGTAAGATTAAAAACAGGCAAAAGTAGAACTTTCATTCATTTATGATTCTTTTTAAATTTATTTTGTTGCAAACGATTCGTAACAAAAGATGTATCTTTAACAATAGATTTTTTTTTCAAACATTAAACAAAAAGAGTCATCAAATAAATGTCATCAAATTACAATCAATTTCATCAGACAGTTCTAAATGATCTGGATTTTTCTTAAAAGTCGTTTTTAAAACAGAAATAAAAAGAGCCAGACAGAAATGCTATTAAAAATTGTAAATAATTCAAACAAATTACTTACACTTGATGACCAAACGAATTCATGATCATTAGATAACATCATCGATCATTTTCAAAGGCAAACAATACAATTATGTCAGTGGAAATTATATTTAAAAAAAAAAAGGAAAGAAGATTTCCGTGTGTGTTAAGACTTGTGTAGCGGTTAACAAAAAATGAGAAGTTGTTACAGTTTCACCTCTCGCTTTTATACGAGTATCACTTCTAAAGTTTTAGGTTACGTTTTTTATGTAAGTAAATTGAGTCTTCAATCCTCCCTTCGTAGAATAAATAGAAATTAATCATAAAAAACGTTGCGGTTTTTAACACAAAATAGATTTTTTTCTTTCATAAAAATTGTATTTAATTGGCATGTGATAAATAATTTTTTTTTCTTAAACGCAGGGCAACATTTAGCAAAATGTTCTCAACCGTGCGTTTTGGCAAATCGTAATTCAATATTTAATCATGAACATCTGTCTTTTATGGGAAGAAGCAACGTTTTATTTTAAATTATTAAACATCTTTCCCATCTGAACCTTAAATAATTAATTACAAGTATATTAAAGGTAACTCTTTTATAAAAAGTACAAACTTCTTGTATAAAAAGTACTTTTAGAGAAGAGACAAGAGGACGACACATCTTTATATACATTCCTCTTACAAAAATAATATTTTTATGTCTTCTTTAGAATGTTATGTTTAAAATAATTTATTTAAAAAAATTTTTTTTGTGCCAAAAGTACTTTTTGTTATAAAAAAACTTTTTTTATTTAATGTATAAAAGCATTTGTGTAAGCAGCACTCGGTTATTCAATAAATAATTTGTGTTTAAGTTGTTAATTCAAAATTACATTTTACAAAAAAACAGGTTTTTAATAAAAAGTACTTTTTCTGCAGATAGTACTTTTTATAAAAAAAAAAATCGATTATTTAAATAAGACCATTAATTAAAAATTTTGTTAAGTTTTTTTTGTGTAAAAAGAGTACCCTCAAAGAAAGTACCTTAAAAGTACTTCAAAAAGTGTCTTTAAAATAACTGACATCCCACAAAAATATTATTTTATTATATTTTATTTGTTCGTCGAAAAATAACTTTAGTATATGAATATATTTGACAAATGTACTATTTAAGGAAAAGAATTTCGAAAAATAGCAATCATACTAAACTAACTTAAAAAAGGCATATTTACATGTAGTTATTAAAAAGACCTTTTAACAACATTTTTTTTAACGTGGAATCAAATTTTTGAAGTACAATAACCACCAAAAAAAAATTTAAAAATTTTCCTTTAAAAAAGTACTTATGTGCTTTTTAAAGAAGGACCATAAAATTATCTATTTAAAATTTTTTTCCCGTTAAAAAATACCCCTTAAAATAAGTGACTTTCTTCACATCAAGTTTTAGAAAAAAATACAACTTTTAAAAATAGTACTTAAAAAAGTACTTTTCGTTATTGATACCCTTTAAGCAATAATCTTCAAATGCTAATAAAAATGGCCTTTAAAAATAATGTCTTTAAGTAAAGTAATTTTAAAACAAGCGACTTTAAAAAAGTACCTTTTAAAAAGCTTCTTTTTAAATAGAACCTTTAAGTAACAACATCCCAAACTAAGTAAAATTACTTTAAATATGGTGCTTTTAACAGTACATTTTTTCATCGAAAAACTATCTTTAGAGGAAAATGTACTTTTCAAAAAAGTACCTTTTAGAAAAGCAACTTTAAACATATTACCCTTAAAAAATTACTTCAAAGGTAATATAAAAAAATTCAAATTTCTTCCATTATCTTTTTAAAAAAAATAGTTTTTGAAAAATGTTATTTAAAAGGAAACATTAAAAAAATTACTTTTTGAAAAAAGTACTTTTTAAAAAAAAGAACTTTTCGGAAAAAATATATTTTGTATAAAAATAGCACTTTAAAAAAAATTGAAAAGCAGCACCTTTTATAATAAAATTTTTTTTAATACGTTCTTATATTACAAAAAAACGACCTTTTTTAAAGTATCTTTTATTAAAAGTACGTCAAAAATAATTATTGAAAAAAAATATTTCTTTCAAAATAATTTTTTTTTATAAAAAAGACATCTTCCAAAAATATCAATTTAGAAAGGTTAAATACTAAAAACAAAAAGTACTTTTGAAAAGGACCTAAAAAAGTACTTTTTGAAAAAACTGTCTTACAAAATATACCGTTAAATTAAAAAAATCTGAAATACATTTATTAAAACTACATTTTTTCTAAGTAAACATGTTATAAAAAGTTCCTCCTAAAAAAGCTAAAAGCATTTTTTGTAGCGCTTGATTTTAAAAAGCACTGCAATGCCTCAGGCTGTTAAAACTAGTTCTTATTCCACAAACAGAATTTAAATTAAAACCTCCTCAAGCAAAATTCTTTTTTTATGCCGAAGCTTTGTATTTCTTCTATACAAGGTTTTGAAAAAGAAGCAAGAACTACGCCATCCTTTTGGAAACATAAATACTATTTTGTCCCCAAAGGAAAGAAAATATTCTGCAGCTAGAAATTTCAGTTTCATTTTTTATTAACAATATTTTCAAATAGCCATATATTATCTATGGCATACATGCTGCCACCAAAACCAAAATCAACACAATCAGGCTGTCAAACAGCAACAAATATCCTCAGGCTTTTAGATGACATCCTTTTTAACTAGAAAGGAAAGAAGATGCAAAAAGTGAAATTAAAAAGAAGAAAAAAAAATAGAAAAAAGTCTTAATCAAACAAAAATTTTCAAAGCAAATTCTTTCCTTTTTAATAAAAAGTGTCCTTTTTTGCAAAAGTATTCATGTGTGCACCGAAATACTGTTGAATAAAATGGACACATACAAGCTGGGAAAAAAAGGACATTTTATTATATAGGTGACAGAATAGAAAGACAATTATTTAAATAGAATAATTGAAAGTGAAAGATGAGCGTCTACTTAAACGAGGTCAGTAGTTTGTTTTCTTTTCTTTTCATTTTATTTTGTCCAGAAAAAAACATGTTAGGAAAAAATTAGGTAGTCAGACTAATTTCAATGGACAAGGAATTAAACAAAGTCAATAAAGAAAGGCCGCAGGACTAAAAAAGACACAATGATAAATAATTAAAAACCTTAGAAATGTGTCCATCAAAGGCAGTAAAGAAGGCACACAAAAGGCAACTGTCAATAAATTGTTTCACTTTAAAAATGTGTTAAAGACATTTTATAAATAAAAAAATCTTTGAAAAGAAATTAGAACGGAATGTAAAATTAGGTGATAAAGAGTCAAAGTAGGTTTTAGATAGAAGTGTAAAAATATTGTAAGGTTTCGTCCGTCCATATGTCATAGATAACTTATCTTCGGAACCGTAAAAGCTAAACACTTTTAAGAGTTAAAAATTAAAGGATTTTAATTACAAGAAATGATGTCGAAAGGGTGAAAGGGCGAAAGGATGATTTCTTTATAACACTTGAGACTCCTTTATCCTTTAATGAACAGAAGCCATATTTTTTAAATAGATTTTACGAAAGAACTTTGTCTGATTGGTAATCGCACAGAGCGGTATTTCGACAATCTTGTCATTGTATAGTGAGCTTTCAAGGCCGCTTTTGAACACTGTTAAAGTCAGGGAAGTTGAGTAAATTTGCATACGTTTTTATTGACCTTTTACAGTTTTAAGAGGTTTGCAATATTTTTTTTTTGTGGCTAAAGGAATAAAGAGTTTTATTTCTGTAAAAGGTTATGATTACAATTACTTCTGTTAATTTTTCAAAAAAAATTTTTTACGAAGAAAAAATATTTTTTTGTTCACATTTTTGCAAAAAAAAAAAAAAAATGATGAGAAGGTTTTTGAGAGTGAAGGCAATCGCCGTATGTGAAGAAAAGGAAAATTTAGAAGTTAATAAAAAGTAATAGTGGATGTACTGAAAACTGAACGCCAAC
Organism: Cistogaster globosa; assembly: GCA_937654795.1. NCBI lineage: Eukaryota > Metazoa > Arthropoda > Insecta > Diptera > Tachinidae > Cistogaster > Cistogaster globosa. The sequence goes on from OW569404.1 coordinate 9,977,063, forward strand.
GATGGTAGCACGACGTCAGAAGATTTTTTTACAGTCCTGTATTAGCTGCAGAAATAAATAGAATTATTTTATCTTGCTAATCAAAGTTATTATTAAAGTAATAACAAGTAGTCACAAAAGCCATTTGCAATAAGTGGCATTCTATGACACCTACAAAACACAAGATTTTAACACACGGCATTGGGCTGTTATCAGAAGAAGCGGCTTAAGATTTGAAAGAGATCTTTGAAGAAACAGTAGAAGAAGAATGAAAAAAGAGGAATCGCTTGAAATAAAAATTTTTGTTTTTATTATAAATCAGTTATTATAAATAAATTAATTATTTTCAAATGAAATAAATTATATAAATTAATAAAAAGAAAATCGTTTTAAGTTGGGTTTTTTGAGAAATAAAATACGAAATTAAAACTGTCAGAAAATCAAAAACCATCGAAATGTTCTTACAAGATTAGGAAATTATATAGATAAAAAAGCTTGTAATCAAATGGTGAAATAAGATTTTAGTTTTCTTATCTTGACATATAAATTCCCAGAACGGGAAAAATATATCCCAAAAAAAATTTTTTTTTTACAAGAGAGTCTATCCTGTCTTTATGAATTACGGGGCTTTTAAATCCTTTTTAGCATATAATAAATGGGGACTTAAAAGCCCGTTTACGTGTTTTTAATTGGTAAATTATACTCTGAGGAATTTTTCCATAATTTTCAAATTTTGTTTCCAAATTTGCCATGCTTGGATAGGGCTAGAAGAAGAAGGGTTACAATTTTTTAAATAATTTTTCTTTTATTCTTATTTGCTAGTAGCGCTGTAAATTAAAATTACATAAGCAAAAAAAAAACTTTTTTGGTGAAAGTTCTTAAAACTTAAAGAGATAACTTTCACATGTAAGCAAATTTTTTTTTGTAGATTTTATCTAGTCTCAATTAATTTTAAAATTTTAATATATAACAACAATTTAATATTTCACAATCTCGAATCAAAACTTAAGCGAAAGAAAGCAAGCCACTTAAAATGCACTTAATTTGGGTTTCATGATCTCGCATACTAACCTTCGCTTGAAAATACGAGTGTCCTGAATTGATTGTGACGTGATAACGTATATCGTCGTTGCCAGATCAAGAACTCAAGTTATTTAAGCGATTTTCGCTTTAATACAAATACAACCGTTTTTGAAAGTGCACAGCTGTACGAGGGCTGCTATATATATTTCTAGCCTGGCAACACTGAGTGCAGCCAAGTGCAATCTGACATTTCCATTGGAAAGTTTGTCATTTTTTAGCATAATCGTACTCAAAACGTTTTGACGTACGACCATTATTTGTGTTGTTTACAGTGACTTGAAAAAATTAATATAGAAAAAAATGGAATTAACTCGTGAACATTTTCGTGCCATCATTTTTCACAACTTTCGACGTGGATTATCACGTCAAGAGTGCATTGATAAACTTAAATCTTTGTATGGCGATGAAGCACCATCCTATAGCACTGTGAAAAATTGTTATAATGAATTTCATCATGGCCGAAGCTCGCCTTAAGACGAATTTCGTGAAGGTCGTCCAAAAACGGCTGTTGTGCCAGAGAACATTGATGCCGTGCGTGAACTCATAATGCAAGATCGACATGCGACATACCGAGAGATAGAGACATCCGTGGACATTTCTTCCACCAGCATACATTCGATACTGCATGAACACCTGGCCGTAAAAAAGGTTTGTTCTCGTTGGATCCCGCACAATTTGAAAGTCGCTCAAAGAAAGGCTCGTGTCGATTGGTGCAAAGAAATGTTGCAAAAATACGATTGCGGTGCTTCAAAAGACGTTTATAAGATCGTCACAGGTGACGAATCATGGATTTATGCATATGAGCCCGAAACGAAACAACAATCGACCGTGTGGGTCTTCAAAGACGAGCAAAACCCAACGAAAGTTGTTCGTGGACGAAGCACTTCGAAGCAAATGGTCGCCTGTTTCTTCGGCAAAACTGGTCATGTGGCGACTGTTCCGCGTGAGCAACGTAGTACGGTCACTTCTGAGTGGTACACTAAAATTTGTTTGCCTGAAGTCATCGGAGAAATTCGAAAAACCAACAAGAGAAGACGAATCATTGTTCAACATGACAATGCGAGGTCCCACATATCGGCTCAAGCCAGAGCGTTTTTGACCGGCCAAAACGTCGAATTAATGGGTCATCCGCCGTACAGCCCTGACTTGGCACCTAATGACTTCTTCTTGTTTCCGCACATCAAGAAAAAAATGCGTGGTCAACGATTTTTGTCGCCAGAAGAAGCTGTTGAAGTGTTCAAAAACCTTGTTTTAGAGGTGTCTTAATCGGAGTGGAAAAAGTGCTTCGACAACTGGTTTGAGCGCATGCAAAAGTGTATAAATCATGCTGGAGAATACTTTAAAAAACAATAAAACCATTTTTGAATATAAATATTCGCATTTTCACTATTAGGCCAGAAATATATAGAGAAGCCCTCGTATAGACACTTTGTATCAACCATAAAATAAACAAAAGATGTATAAATTTGTAATTGAAAAAGCGAATAAAACACAAAGCAGCAACTTTGATTTTACTAATAATGAATTTAACAATTGCTTAAAATTCATTTAAATTATTAAAAAAATATATAATTTGTTTGCATCTCCTCTTCAATACGTTGTACGGCTTTGTGCACTTTGTTAATTGTTGTTGCTGTTGTTTCAGCGGCTTCGGCTTTTCTTTTCGCCATTTCGCCCTTTGTTTCGGCAGCATCAGCTAATCTCTTCAAGGAATTTGACTGCTCTCTGATTGTTGCCACAGTACTTTCAGCAACCACAAATTGCCTGCGAATCAAATTCAATCGTTTGTCAGCTGTGATTTTCGCCTTTTAATTGTTGAAGAGGTACCTGGATTTTCCATTTCGCTGCTACTGCAGTCTAGATTGTGACGCTTGCAGCACTTTTGGGTTTTCTAATTTGCCGCAAGATTTCTAGTTGGGTTGGAGTAACCGGTTTTGAAGTTGTTTTATTTTCGGCTGCCCGATTTTGTGTAACAACCGCCACATTACTAATGCTTCTTGAGGGTGTTTCTAAGAATGGTTGAAAATACTCGTCAATAGAGTTTTTTTTTACACCCTCAGTCTCAACACCAAACATCTTACCACTAGGAGCTGCATCTGAAGTTAGCAGAAGAGTTCGGTCAATTATTTGTTCCATTTCTGTTAAACTGTTAAACAGATAGAGTTGCTATTGCTATTAAAAATTCCTTAATGCTTATGATACTTACCTTCTTTCACTCAGCCATTGAGCGAGAAGATGGCTAATTGAGTTCAACTTTTGACAAGGTTTTCTACTTTTCCTATACTGCTGTTTTACTGCTTCCAAAAACTGATGCCCCCTTGGCAACCCATTAGGTTTGTCAATTTTTTTAAATAAATCGCATTTACATATATTTGTGAATTTACTTACCTCTTTTCCTTCTCTTTTAAAATGCATTTTAATTGTATTCTTTTATTTTTCAATTTGTAACAATTTTCTTGTGCGAAAACAAAATAACAAGTGCACTGTTTTCACATTTACGTACGCAGTGTTTACAACTCCTTTGATATTGTGAAACCCAAATTTGTATGAAAACGGTTACGTCTTCTTTCTTACTGTCGTTCGAGTGACTTGCCGTATAGAAGTCAGATAGAGAAACGGAAATCAGTTTTCTTTCGCTTAGAATGCAAATGAATATGCTACTTCGATTTTCAAAAATTCGTATGCCCGAGGTAGCCAACTTTGTGTGCCTACTCAAAAAACCCCCTTTACCCTAGAGGGCCGACCGTTCGCAGGTTCACTAAGAAATACCTAAGCTTCGCCCCCATGAAATTTTAAAGATCAAGTTCAAGTTTATTTACCAAAACTTCAATCAATTTACATGTTTTTATTCTTAATTTAATTCTTATTTTAAAATTTTCCTTACATACTAATTATTTTTCAAGGACTTATTTATACTCTTAAATATATTTATGGCTTAGCCATAGGAGAAATCATAACGATATCAAAAATGGTTCATGAGAAACCTAACTTTTCCCAAAAAAATAATATCTTAGAGCCAATATGAACGAAACACAAAAGTAATGTCCGGCTAGATAGCCAAAATACCTCTAAATCCATTGGTTTTCTTGTCACATTGAACATTTTATTTTGATGCGAAAGATTTTTATTTGCACTTGTTAACCGATGATGTAGCTAAAGTTAAACTTTGTAGTAGAAAAAATAACACGTTCGGAGAATAAAATGATAACAAGGTAACAAAAACTGTAGAAACCTTTCAGTGCCTACTAAGTCGTCTTAAGCATTATGGAAAGTAATACGAGGGCTGCTGTATATATTTCTGGCCTGGCAACACACTGAGTGCTGCCAAGTGCAATCTGACATTTCCATTGGAAAGTTTGTTATTTTTAAGCATAATCGTACTAAAACGTTTTGACGTACGACCATTATTTGTGTTGTTTACAGTCACTTGAAAAAATTATTATAGAAAAAAATGGAATTAACTCGTGCCATCATTTTTCACAACTTTCGACGTGGATTATCACGTCAAGAGTGCATTGATGAACTTAAATCTTTGTATGGCGATGAAGCACCATCCTATAGCACTGTGAAAAAATTGTATAATGAATTTAATCGTAGCCGAAGCTCGCTCAAAGACGAATTCCGTGAAATCGTCCAAAAACGGCTGTTGTGCCAGAGAACATTGATGCCGTGCATGAACTCATATTGCAAGATCGACATGCGACATACCGAGAGATAGAGACATCCTTAGACATTTCTTCCACCAGCATTCATTCGATACTGCATGAACACCTGGCCGTAAAAAAGGTTTGTTCTCGTTGGAGCCCGCACAATTTGAAAGTCGCTCAAAAAAAGGCTCGTGTCGATTGGTACAAAGAAATGTTGCAAAAATACGAATGCGGTGCTTTAAAAGACGTTTATGAGATCTTCACAGGTGACAAATCATGGATCTATGCATATGAGCCCGAAACGAAACAACAATCGACCGTGTGGGTCTTCAAAGACGAGCAAAATCCAAGAAAGTTGTTCGTGGAAGAAGCACTTCGAAGCAAATGTTCGCCTGTTTCTTCGGCAAAACTGGTCATGTGGCGACTGTTCCGCTTGAGCAACGTAGGACGGTCACTTCTGAGTGGTACACTACAATTTGTTTGCCTGAAGTCATCGGAGAAATTCGAAAAACCGACAAGAGAAGACGAATCATTGTTCACCATGACAATGCGAGCTCTCACACATCGGCTCAAACCAGAGCGTTTTTGACCGGCCAAAACCTCGAATTAATGGGTCATCCGCCGTACAGCCCTGACTTGGCACCTAATGACTTCTTCTTGTTTCCGCACATCAAGAAAAAAATGCGTGGTCAACGATTTTCGTCGCCAGACGAAGCTATTGAAGTGTTCAAAAATCATGTTTTAGAGGTGTCTCAATTGGAGTGGAAAAAGTGCTTCGACAACTGGTTTGGGCGCATGCGAAAGTGTATAAATCATGCTGGAGAATACTTTGAAAAACAATAAAACCATTTCTGATTATAAATATTCGCATTTTCACTATTTCAGCCAATTAGTTTATTGCACTTTTAAACTTTTAAATTTTCCTTATAATTTTCCCCTTTTTAATAATACCTTTTGTCCTTTTTTCTGCTGTTGACACTCTTTAAAAAAATAGTCTTTTGTGAAACTTCAAAATTCAATTTATGGTAAATAAATTCAAGAAAAAGAAAACTCAGCAATTACTTTTATACAAGTGTCGAAGACATTTTGTTTGCTGTTTTACACAACATGTCAAAAATGAAAAGCACAAACTGTATCCTTAAAAGTAGAGTTGATTCAAGAGTAGCTTGTATGCAACTTCAAGTTTTTTACTGGAGATAAAGAAAAAATAAACTGACGAAGAGAAAAATATATGGGAAAAATATGTTAAAAGGGTTAGAAATGTTAAACGTTGCAAGAGGGCAATTTGTTGGGATCTTAAGAAAGATGTCCTGTGAAGAGCACTTTAAACAAAGATAAAGTTAAAATGCAACATTATTCTTTTTTTCTACAGTTTCTTTTCGCAATAGAGCACTTTGCAAAAGAATTCCTTTCCTTTATGTTTGCTGTTAACACATTCCGTTTTTAAACATTTCCGTTTTGCTTCCAAAAAAAAAAAAAAAACAAACCCCTAAAGGCGAATAATGTCCTTTACATCCTGTTTTAGTTTTAAGATTTTTTAGGCAGTTTCTTTATTTCTATTTGTGTTTGCTTAGAAAAATGTTTTATATGTTTGTGACAATTGTTTGTTAAATTATGTTTAGTTTCTTTTTGTCTACCGCTAAAGGATTTTGCAAGGATGTTGAGTGATTCTTTTTTTTTTATCTAAAAAATGCTAAAACTTTCTTTAGCGGCGGCAGCCTTTTAAATGGCTGCAGTATATTTGTATCCTTTTTGTTTGTTAACTGTGCCAAAAGGATTATTTTATAGCATTGAAATATGTTCCTCCGGCTTAAGCCATCGCTTTTTTGACATATTTTTATTTCTTAAACTATTAAATAAATCCTTTCGAAAAAATATTCCTACATCAATTTCGTAGGGTACTAAGATGAAATATTACCTGCTTTCTTATGTAAAGTGTTGTTTTATTTTCTTCTCTAACCTGGCTTTGAGGGCGGCTGTCTATAGACTTTGAAAATTTTGTGTTTCTTTTTCATTAACTTTAATTTTATTAATCTATTTTTGCTTTTGTTTTTTATGTATTTTCTACTTGATTTATAGCCCAAAAGAATTTTCTTTAGTAATTTTCCTTTCTCATTTTTTTTTTTCTTTGGTAGCATAAATCCTAGGCTTTGTGTTTTGGAATTTGTGGTCGGATTAGGAAAAATGTCACAAAACCCTTTAAATACCGAAACGAATTAAAAATCAACACACCTGCTTGGATATTATTTGAAATGAGAAATAAATATCGGTTCATTGAATTATATGGCATAACAAAATAAAATAAATCTTGTCAAAACAGAAGAGAAAACAAAACACATTTTTTCAAGCGCATCTTCTTTACCTTTGAACTTAATCTTTTTAATATCGTTAAACTTTACCTGCAAATTTTTTTTTAAATTTTCAATCTTTTCTTTTTTTTAAATACGCAAAAATCAAAAATGGTTACAAGAACCATATTATGTTTTTTGCAATAATATATATGATTGCAGTAAACAAATTATTGTTGTTTGTAACGATAATTTTGTCTTAATAAACCAGCCTTTGTTAAAATTTCATTCAAATTTATTTTTTTATACCAAATTTATATAGTATTCACATTAACTAACTTTTATCTTTTTTTAAGAAAAAAGACCTGTTTTGTTTTTCTTTTTTTCTTTAGTTTTTTCAAAACGGAGTAAGAGGTAACTTTGTGAAACAAGTTAAAAATGTCCGTTGCAAAAATTAATTTCACTACTCCTGTTTACTTAATGGCAATTTAAAAAAAAAAAAAAAGAAATTAATTAATTAAAAAAAAAAAATTAAAAAATAAAAAGAGCAAAAATGGCTTAAAATGAATGTAATAATTTTTTTTATTATATTATGATCAAATTCTATTATAATATGTTTATATGTTAAGCAAAACTATGGTTTTATTTAACATTTTGTTGTTATATTTAAAAAAATTCGGTTCCATTATTATATTTGACAATAATATGGTTGAACAACAATCATATTCAGTCATAATATCGTTACTCATACAGAGGGGTCCTTACACGCACACTTTCGAATCAAATTAATTTTTTGTGATTTCAATACATTTCACTTAAAAACAGCTCGTCAAAAAATTTTAACACAATGGCGTAAAAAATGGTTTTGCAAGTTATATTAGTTAAAAGGGCGTTTCAACATTACACCCACGATATGTTGCTACTATAATATAATAAATTCAACCATATTTTTTCCCTACCTGAAGATATTTAAAATTAGATTTAATGCAAAAATTATACCCCCTAATTTGTCTGTTTCTAACTTAAGTAACCGAAAAAGGAAAATTTCATTTAATTTTAAATTCGATTACTTAGGTGAAGGATTACAAATTAAAAAAATTTATTTTTAAATACAAAAGAAGATGAAGCATATTATAGTTAGTGAAACAGACAAACAGAAACAGAAAACAGAAACAGAAAAATAAGCAAATTTAATAAAAAACAAAGCACAATTTATAGCTTCATTTAGTTGAAACAAAACACATCCTAAGATCCAAAATGGTCCTTCGAGCAGGTTTTAGATTAGAAGTATTATTTTTTTTCTGTTTTTTTTATTTTTTGGTATACACTATTATAATTATTAATGTTTTCTTTATTAAAAAAAAATTTAAATTAAATTAGATACTAATTCAACAAGAAACAGGGTATGGCTTAAAAATTTATTATTTAAATATAAAAATTACCTCAATAACCGAAGTGGACGGACCTTTGAAGCAGCTTGTAAATTTTTCCAGTTTTTTAATTAATTAATTTTGTTTTTTAATTTAATTTTAACATTTTAACTTCTTTCTTTTATTACAATAACTTTATCACTTTGAGTTAAGCGAAACTTGCCCTAATATTCAAAATGGTCCTTCGAACCGGTTTTTTAATTTTTTGTAATTATTTTTTTTTTGTTTTTTTTTTGTAAATAATTAAAGTATTTTTTTTAATAAATTTATGGAAAGCTGTAAAATATATTTTTTTTATTAAATCGTTATAAAAAAAAATTATTATTTAAATTTAGGCAAAACTTTCCCCGATATCAGAAATAGTCCTTCGAAGCAATTTTAAAAATTAATAAATGAACCTAAGCCAGAAAATAATAAATTTTAATTCATTTAAATTAAAATAATTTGGTATAAAATAACAGAAAACAGAAAAATTTTAGTTTAAATCTTTTTTATCAAAAAAAATTTTTTTAATTAATTTAGGTCTTTCTTAACTACTTGACAAGTTCCGACTTCACTAATTTAACAAAAATTGGCCTAAAATCCAAAATAGTCCATTGAAATAGTTTCATCGATTTTTTTTCTTACTTTTATGTTAAAAATTTAAAACATTTAAAAACAAAACGGACAATAGCTGTTAAATATAAATTTTAATGTTTTTATTATTTTGTATCAAAAAAAAAATAAACTTGAAATTAAGTCAGGTCCTTCAAACTGGTTTTTAAATTTATTCAATTTTTTATTACAAGATTATTTATTTATATTTTTTAACTTTCTGTTTTCCTTTTTATTACATTAACTTCAAGTGAACCCTTGTTTTTAAACCACTACTTACCAGTTCTAATTAGCAACCCTTTAATATTTAATAAAACACTTTTATTACACAAAACGAAACTCCTTTAAAATTGACCACTTTATTGCTGTTATAAAAATATATAATGAAATTGTTTGCATTTTTAAAAGTCCTTTCGTTATATTTTCCCTGAAAAAAAAAAAACAAATAAATAAAAATCCTTATAAAACTACCAATTTATAAGCGTTAAGTGGTTAAGCATGCGCGTTTAATTATAAATGCAAAATTTAAATACAAAAATAAAAAAATTCCTGTTACGGACACGCGACTTAAATTAAAATAGAAATGTTTGTGCAGTTGCCAGCCAGCTGGATGGTCAGCTTAAAAAAGCTGATCATTGAAACAAAACACAATACAAGAAAAAATTTAGATGAAAAACTGACCAGTCTTTTGAGTGATAAAGTGCAGCAACATGCAGCTTGTGTTTTTTCTTTTACATTAATGTAAAAGAAAAACTTAAAATTATATGATAAATGATGTTAAGAGCAAAACAGCAGGACATAGAAATTTCTATGCTCAACCCTGTAAATGTGAGTTTTGAATTTACTAATTATAACGGCCTTTAGGTATCAAGTACTCAAGTACATTTTATTTAAGCCCGTATAATTTTATATCTTTTGTATTTTTTGCTATTTTGCCAGCATTTTTTTTTTGTCGTCTAATACTATTTTCAAGTGAACTTGTGTGACCTTTATGTGATGTAAATCATATAAATACAACTGATACCATTATTATATGTTAATAATATGAGTATTAAATTTACTGAAGCAGAACATGTTTTCTAATATTTAGCCAAATTTGCAGCTAAAACTATTTGCCAAAAATCTCAAATCCTATTAAATATTTGTACATTAAATATTTTAAGCCAAAAATATTAAATGTTACACTTCATTAAACTACCCCTAGTTACTTACAACAACAACAGCATTTTGTAAACACTACAATGTTACGAAGTAAGGTCGACCATTTAAAGCCCTGCATTGTTGAATAAAAAATAATTTATAATTAATTTTTGTTTATTTGAAAGGAAATCGTTCGTTGTTAACTCAAAATAATTTTAATAGTAACGAAGTTATCGGTTTAGAGTTTTTAAAAAGGGGGGACAATCAATTTGAGCCGTGATTTTACCTCTAGTATTAAGTATAATTCTTAGCTTTAGTAAGGGGGAGCTAAACCTAAAAAACTCTGCTGGTATACCTTAAGTTTTTAATGGTCTTTAAAACTGTTATACATAAAATTTTTATAGCAAATTGTATTTCTATATAAAATACTGTTTTATATAAAAGACTGTATTAAACCTAAAGTTTTTCATGAACTTTTATACTGTTATACCTAAAATGTATTATAGCATCTAAAATTTCTATAGAAAATACTGTTATACACACAATTTCTTTTAGAAATTATTGTTATTGTTTTATAAAAAAATTTTTTATTACAAATATTGTTATACACAATTTTGTTTAATAGAAAATACTTCTCTACCCGTCATTTTTAAAAGAAAGTACTGTTATACTGTTATAATTGTATATAAGAAAAACTGTAATATGAAGTAATTTCTATAGAAAGGATTGATGTACAAATATTTTGTGTAAAATTTTTACATTTTCCATTACATTTTCTAAAGCTGTGTTAATAGCCCTGCAGTAGAATTCACCCAAAACAAAAATTTACAAAATGTATTAAAAAGTATTTTGTCTAATTCTTGATTTTAATAGGGAGAACATAAATCTTAGGAATCTAGAATTAATTTTTAAAATTTTTTTTAACATTCAAACTGTTATACAAACTGTTATACATAAAATTTTCTATAGAAGGTAATGTTTCTTTATAAAATACTAATATTGTATGTAAAAATACTGTATTATACCTTAAGTATTCTATGGACTTTTATACAGTAATACATAAAATGTATTTTAGAAACTAAAATTTTTAATAGAATATACTGTTATAATAACAAGTTCTTATAGAAATTACTATTGTTTTTTGATATACAATTTTTTATCTAAAATATTGTTATACACAATTTAAATGAAAATACTCTTATATACACAATATTCTAGAGAATTGACTGTTATACTGTTATACTGTTATAATTGTTTATTGGAAAAACTGTTATACGTAGTAATTTCTATAAAAAAGACTGATGTACAAACATTTTCCGTAAAATTTTTAATTTTCAATAAAATTTTTCTTAAGCTGTATGAATAACCCTTTAGCAGAACTCACCAAAAAAGAAAAATACCAAATGTCCACTATGCGACCGATATGATCTAAAAACACCAAAAAGAATGGGTTCATTAAAAAATAAAAAAAAAATAATTGTAACTTTTAAATCAATAATAATTGGATTATTGCTCATTGCGACAAATTGGTAAATATAAAACCAAAAGAATAATCGTCCGAAAAACATTTCGTCAGTTGTTCATTTTTTTAAGGAAATGTCTAATACATCGGAAATCTTATAAAACTTAATGTTAGTCACCGATCTGCTAATAGCTTAACCGATATCTTTAAAAAAAATTGCTCACACAGCCAGGCAAGTTTTTGTCAACGAAGGAAGTCTTTAGTAATTAAAGCCGATTTTTAAAATTGCCGGAGTTAAAATATTGTTACGGTTTTCTTTTGCAAACCAGCACCACAATATTCTATGACTTCAGCGGGACCTAAAATATTCGATCTCCTGTTTACCAATCACTGCCTTGTTTCTGTAACATCAGTGACAATTTACTCACATGAAAATATTAAAGTCATCTTGTTCTACACAATATAAACTAGAGTGAATCTTTAACCCTAAAAAATAATTTAATAAAAAATAGTTCACAATATACTGTACGTCACTCTGCGTAAAAGAAGATCACTATGATATTTTTATGTCAGAAATTACTCACTTAAGTTACAGAAATGAAACACAGTCCCTGCCACAACTCCCACACACTGTTAGGTTATCTATTTACTCTTAAAACTAAAATGCCTTCAAGATTTCGGCTTCATTGTTTTACCCACAAACTTCTGTTTTAATGTACAGACGCCTCTTTAAGCTTCCAACAATCCTCTCAATCCTTTACCTTGAAATATCGTTACGATTTCGATTTATAAGTTTCGCTTATAAGTCACCTCATACTAAAATAACAACAGAAAGATAACCGAGCCTTGAAAGCAGATGTTCTAATTTAAATGTTTCATAAACTTCCTTCTACTTATTTTTGGAGGAAATGTTGTGAAAACCAAAACTTAAAAATATGATTTCTCTACAAAAAAAAATCCCAGGTCAAAAAAAAAAACAATAAAACACAGATGACTACAACAAAAACCCATGCAAACAATTTGTGATTCTTATAATAAAAAGACCAAATTTCTTATACAGAATTAAACATATTCGCAAAATTATTTATTTAAAGAAAAATGAAGTCGTACAACAAAAATTTTTCTTTTAATGTTTATGATGGAAAATTCTTGATTAGTTAGATTTCTCACATGGAGGAGCAGTAAGTATAAATGCCACCATTTCGATCAAAGTGTATTTAACTAATATATCATTGACCACGGGCAAGCTTATGTTTTCAAATGTGTTTGCAATATATTCTTCATTATTATTAATGAAATCTTTAACGGCTTCTTGCAGAGCTTCATTCATTTTGGGATTTAATATCTTATTACCCGAAACATCTTCAATATCGATTTTTACACTGCCAATATGCGCACGAATTTTTAAAGTATCCAATTCCGTTATTAGGATACCTAATGAATACTGTGAGATACCCCTGATTTCCACATCTCCAAAGGTGATTTTACACCGACCAGCTCCTTTCAAGTTGATACCTAAACCCTTTTTTTCCGTAAACGAATCCAATTCGTAGGAAGTTTCAGCGGTGATATTTTTAAAAATATAATGAAAAGAAACTGTGCTATTAATTGAATCCACTTGAAAATCCTTAAGATCAAACTGATTTAAATTATGTATGCGTAAATTTTTTACTCTACCGACAGCACTAACAGCTGAGTTATTGACATTAAATTCTGTTTTATTGATGACGAGGGGAACTAATGGTGGAATTCCAGCTTCAGGAAGACCACAGGGCATTTGGTCACGAAATTTTAACAGCACATCTCTGGCCACGTTTACTTCAGGGCTCGAATCTTTTTTTATAAAACAGAAAGAAAAAAAAATAAATAAATAAAGTTAACAGCTCGGAAATAAAGTCAATTTTTGCTTAAAATATATTTTTTACAACATATTTTGTAAGCAAGTTTTGTTTAAAAAAAGAACCTTTTAAAGGAACTTTTTATGGAAAGAGTACTTCTTGCATGAAAAAGTCAGCTTTTTATATAAAAAAAGAGACAAAAGCTAGTTTTTGTTAAAAAGGACTTTTTTATAAAAAAAAAGTTCCAAAAAAATCAGTTTTTCTTTGAAAGAAGAACTTTCAGTGAAAAAAAATATCAATAATGTTTTATATAGAAAAACTTACCAAAAAGATCCTTTTCTTCGATGGCGTCGGTAAAGGCCAAAAGTGCTAAAATGCAAATAACCGTCTTCATGATTTTAAGGTGAACTTTGTTGTAATTACTACCATCAGAAAATGCTTCAACATGGCCTTATATACCCTTTGAAAACTACTTTGATAATAAAACTTAAAGATAAGAATTTCTTATACCCTTCACCACACACAGTAGAAACTAAGTTTGTCATTCCGTTTGTAATTTCTGCAATATCCATTTCCAACCCCATAATATATTCTGAGTCCTTATGTCTAGCGAAGGCGATTAAGCAATGTCCTTCTGCCCGAGTGTTGATATCAGCTTTGCCAAGGCACTAGATTAGCTACAGAAAATTTAAATACGCCAATCGATCTATGCGCGATATATGGTGCTCGCCCATATTTTCCAAGAAATTTCCATAAAAAAGCTCAATTTTCAATATGGTCAATATCATTAAAAAGCTTTTGAAGGAATCTTTCAGGAAAATAAAATTTTTAAAAAGTGCTTAACCCTTTAAAAGCCGATGACATTTTTATGTAAAATTATATATCGTATTTATTTTTTTTTTATTGTAATTTTTAAGTCTCTGTCGCCGCAATATTTGTTTTTTTCGTTTGGAGCTACTTCCCTAAACTAGATTTACAGACATGGGGAAGGGTATACAAGATTCGGCATAGCTGAATATAGAACTCTTACTTGTTTTTGTAGTTTTTGAATGCCAAAAATAAAAAATTTTGCACAAAATTAAAAAATAATCTTTAATCAAAATAAACTTGTTATCGCTCTACTTGTGCTAATTTTTTTTATTTTTTTTTAATAAAATTTAGAAGCACTTGATAAATTTATCAACCAGAATTAGTATTTCTTATTTTTTTTTTATGCTCGCATTAGAACACCTGCATTTGTTGGTTTGCAAAATCACATTACGAGGGTAAGTTAATATGTCTCAACATAAAAATACAAAAAATTTTTAGTTGAGCAGCTTTAGCAGCAGCCAAAACTTTAACTAACAATCCCAATTTTATTTTGCGTGACGTAGCAGTCACTACTCTTCTAGTTCGAAGAATAAGTTAAAACCGTCTTAAGTCTAATAAAATATATCGTATACGAGGGCTGCTATATATATTTTTGGCCTGGCAACACTGAGTGCTACCAAGTGCAATCTGACATTGCCATTGGAAAGTTTGTCATTTTTAAGCATAATCGTACTCAAAACGTTTTGACGTACGCCCATTATTTGTGTTGTGTACAGCGACTTGAAAAAATTAATATAGAAAAAAATGGAATTAGCTCGTGAACATTTTCGTGCCATAATTTTTCACAACTTTCGACGTGGATTATCACGACAAGAGTGCATTGATGAACTTAAATCTTTGTATGGCGTTGAAGCACCATCCCATAGCACTGTGAAAAATTGGTATAATGAATTTTATCGTGGCCGAAGCTCGTTCAAAGACGAATTCCGTGAAGGTCGTCCAAAAACGGCTGTTGGGCCAGAAAACATTGATGCCGTAAGTGAACTCATAATGCAAGATCGACATGCGACATACCGAGAGATAGAGACATCCTTGGACATTTCTTCCACCAGCATACATTCGATACTGCATGAACACCTGGCCGTAAAAAAGGTTTGTTTTCGTTGGATCCTGCACAATTTGAAAGTCGCTCAAAAAAAAGCTCGTGTCGATTGGTGCAAAGAAATGTTGCAAAAATACGATTGCGGTGCTTCAAAAGACGTTTATAAGATCGTCACAGGTGACGAATCATGGATCTATGCGTATAAGCCCGAAACGAAACAACAATCGACCATGTGGGTCTTCAAAGACGAGCAAATCCAACGAAGAAGCACTTCGAAGCAAATGGTCGCCTGTTTCTTCGGCAAAACTGGTCATGTGGCGACTGTTCCGCTTGAGCAACGTAGGACGGTCACTTCTGAGTGGTACACTACAATTTGTTTGTCTGAAGTCATCGGAAAAATTCGAAAAACCAACAAGAGAAGACGAATCATTGTTCACCATGACAATGCGAGCTCTCACACATCGGCTCAAACCAGAGCGTTTTTGACCGGCCAAAACGTCGAATTAATGGGTCATCCGCCGTACAGCCCTGACTTTGCAGCTAATGAATTCTTCTTGTTTCCGCACATCAAGAAAAAAATGCGTGGTCAACGATTTTCGTCGCCAGAAGAAGCTGTTAAAGTGTTCAAAAACCATGTTTTAGAGGTGTCTCAATCGAAGTGGAAAAAGTGCTTCGGCAACTGGTTTGAGCGCATGCAAAAGTGTACAAATCATGCTGGAGAATACTTTGAAAAACAATAAAACCATTTTTGATTATAAAAATTCGCATTTTCACTATTAGGCCAGAAATATATAGAGCAGCCCTCGTATTTGGTACCAAAATTCTACAAATGTGCACACGGTTATTCTCTGTACGGAATATTACTCTTATCGTTTCTTAAATCGTTTCTTTTCCCTGGTAGTCAATGTGGAATGTTCCAGCCCTCCCTACTCTTTCTTATTACTACAAGACTTTTGCATCAACACTTATTTCATTTCTAGTGTAATGTGGCAAATTCATTCAATAGATCTGTTTCTGCAAACACACCATCCCAAACGTGACGAAAAATCCACCAACGATTTTCTTGCATAAAATAAACCACATAATTTTGTACGAATCTCCATATAGATCCAAAATCTAAGAAAAAATCCTCTACTTTTGCTCTTTTAAAAATTTTCCAGACAACCATTGCGGTTATTCGATAAAACAAAATATTTTGCCCCATGACGGCTTTTTGCAAAACGTGCAAATTTAAATTTAGTTTTTTCTTAGTTTATAAATTAACTTAATTTTTAAAGAGTTGATAAGAGTTCATTTTTTTTAATTTGCTACCAATATCTGATTTAATTTAAATTCACAAGAAAATTATATTTTATCGTAAATCAAAATCTCACAAAAATATTAAGTATTAAAATTTAAAAAATCAACAAAAATGTAACAAAAACAATTTTTACCATAAATAAAACTTCTTAATTTCAGTTTTAAAAATTCACCCAATGCGAAAAAAAACTATAGCAAAAAATATTAAATTTGTTAGAAAAAAAAGGAAAAAATTACTTTTTTTATGAAATAAAATTGCCAAAAAATTAGTTTTTCTATGAAAGAAAAACTTTCAGTGAATATAAAATATCAATAATAATTTCTATAAAAAAATTTACCAAAAAGATCCTTTTCTTGGATGGCGTCAGCAAAGGCCAAAACTGCTAAAATGCAAAAAACCGTCTTCACGATTTTAAGGTGAATTTAATAAAAATAATAAAAATATAAATTAAAATATTAAGCGAAAAGAGATCCTTAAAAAAATATTTACATATATACGAAATTAAAGAACGTTTAAATGAAAAACTAAAAAAACGCTAAAAGCATCAAAAGTTCATCAAAAAAATTTCACAGCTTCCAAATTAAGAATTCTTAAAAATCAATATTTTATGCTAAAATTAAAAATAAATAAGAGTTGCTATATTCGACTATGCCGAATTTCATATACCCTGCACCATGTATGTAATTCTAGTTTAGTATAGTAACATCACTCGAATAAATAAATATTGGGATAGCAGAAAACTAAACAAGTAGGAGAGCTTTTAAATGATATCCGTATTGATATTTTTAAATATTTGAACAGTTCAGAGGCTCGTAACTCGAGAATTATGGGCGAGCACCAATCTTTTTAATTTGGGTGCTTTTTTTTTTTTGTTCTCTATTGTTCCATATATATGTTATTTTGATTGGAATTACTTCATTGTTCCAAATGATATAGAAAAATTAGAGGCTGGCGTAGTGTTTTGCCCGCTGCGTTAAAGGACATGGACCGATCCTGTTGCGATCAATTGGCGTATTCAAATTTTTTCTACCTGATCTTATGTTTCGGCGAACTTGATTTCAACACTAACACGGGCGGACACTGTTTAGTTCATTTTAACTTTGCCGTCGTTTGTTAAAAAATAAAATATTAAACGATATTAAAAATAAATCTCTTAAAATCTTCAAAAATTGTGTTAAGGACAATAATGTTCTTCAAATTTTCCTCAAAAAAATATTTATATTATAAAAAATGAATTGTTTAGCATAAGAAATAAAGAAAATCAAAAAAGTATTGGCCAATTAAAATTACCAAAAAAAAAAATATTTTTAATGTTGTTACATAAAAACTGTTGCGAACAGTTTGGCAAAGACTTGATCACCATAATCACTGTCACTATCATTAACGTTTGGAAACATTACCCCACTATCAAGGAACAAATTCAATAGGAATATAACAAACATTCATTACATACATACGTACACTCATAATTACATATTTATATAAGTTTGCCATAGATGGGCAAATTCCCAATAAAATTCCAGTGAAAATAAATGTTACTCATATGGCAATTTAGTTTCTATCACCAGTGTACGAGGGCTGCTCTATATATTTCTGGCCTAATAGTGAAAATGCGAATATTTATAATCAAAAATGGTTTTATTGTTTTTCAAAGTATTCTCCAGCATGATTTATACACTTTTGCATGCGCTCAAACCAGTTGTCGAAGCACTTTTTCCACTCCGATTGAGACACCTCTAAAACATGGCTTTTGAACACTTCAACAGCTTCTTCTGGCGACGAAAATCGTTGACCACGCATTTTTTTTTTGATGTGTGGAAACAAGAAGAAGTCATTAGGTGCCAAGTCAGGGCTGTACGGCGGATGACCCATTAATTCGACGTTTTGGCCAGCCAAAAACGCTCTGGTTTGAGCCGATGTGTGAGAGCTCGCATTGTCATGGTTAACAATGATTCGTCTTCTCTTGTTGGTTTTTCGAATTTCTCCGATGACTTCATGCAAACAAATTGTAGTGTACCACTCAGAAGTGACCGTCCTACGTTGCCCAACCGGAACAGTCGCCACTTGAGTAGTTTTGCCGAAGAAACAGGCGACCATTTGCTTCGAAGTGCTTCTTCCACGAACATTTTTCGTTGGATTTTGCTCGTCTTTGAAGACTCACACGGTAGATTGTTGTTTCGTTTCGGGCTCATACGCATAGATCCATGATTCGTCACCTGTGACGATCTTATAAACGTCTTTTGAAGCACCGCAATCGTATTTTTGCAACATTTCTTTGTACCAATCGACACGAGCCTTTTTTTGAGCGACTTCCAAATTGTGCGGGATCCAATGAGAACAAACCATTTTTACGGCCAGGTGTTCATGCAGTATCGAATGTATGCTGGTGGAAGAAATGTCCAAGGATGTCTCTATCTCTCGGTATGCCGCATGTCGATCTTGAATTATGAGTTCACGCACGGCATCAATGTTCTCTGGCACAACAGCCGTTTTTGGACGACCTTCACAGAATTCGTCTTTGAGCGAGCTTCGGCCACGATTAAATTCATTATACCAATTTTTCGCAATGCTATAGGATGGTGCTTCATCGCCATACAAAGATTTAAGTTCATCAATGCACTCTTGTCATAATAATCTACGTCGAAAGTTGTGAAAAATGATGGCACGAAAATGTTCACGAGTTAATTCTATTTTTTTTTTATTAATTTTTTCAAGTCACTGTAAACAACAGAAATAATGGTCGTACGTCAAAACGCTTTGAGTACGATTATGCTTAAAAATGACAAACTTTCCAATGGAAATGTCAGATTGCACTTGGCAGCACTCAGTGGTGCTAGGCCAGAAATATATATAGCAGCCCTCGTATTATTAATTACAAATTTGTTACACATTTATAAACAGAAAATTTTTTTACTGATATTGCAATTATATTTTCATTACCAGTTAAATTTTACTGACTACTGAACCAGTAAAAGATTTTATGACTTGGACCTTTAATAAAGCAATAATTTTCCCTAAAATTAATTAATTACTTTTCTTATTGTTCAGTAGAAATTTAACTCCTAAAAAAACTATTCTGCAGTTGCCAGTTTAGAGTTCATTAACTGAAGCATTACATTAGAGTGAGTACGGCCTTGAATAATATTTCAAAATAAAATATAATTCAACTTTAACTTTGTTGTCTTCCATTTTTCTTATTTAATATCAATTGACTTTGAAGATCGTTAAATTTCCTGTGGGGCTACGTATGGTCGCTGGTTTATGCTTATAAACCAAAATACACCATCAACATCTGACGTGTTATACAATCCGCAATACTCGAAAAAGTTGCCCGATAATCTTTTTTAAATGTTATAGCTCTGTACTGGTCTCACGAACAAAAAAGGTGTGTTTTATAGAAAATATAGCATGCGATAAATGTTTAATAGCTCTTCATGTGCCCTTGATTTCCCAGTAGGTTTGAATATCCGATGGTTTTATCGCTGTAATCGTGTTTGTTAAAAAAAACCTGAATTTATCGCATGCTACATTTTTTTAACGTATTTAAATTTAAATATTTATCTTCACACATATATAAAAAATGATTTAATAAAAATTAATTAATCTTAAAATTTTTAAAAATGTCTCAAGACTGTTGAGTCCAAAGAGTGGAAGTAGAATCATATTTTAAAAGTAATATTATCTAGTTTTTACAAAAAGGCGTCGATTAACTCGGGAAGCGAAATTGTCACTCTGATTAAACAGTCTCTAACGTTTAAATATTAACATTATGTAAATGCTATAATAGGAGCAAAAGCTGTTGTCTTACTTCCAAATCTGCTGCTTATTGAAAAACAAAATATCACGAGGCATAAGTTCATATCCCATCAGTGCCATTAATGTAAAGGAAATTATGAGCAGAAAAAGACTGATCAAACTTTCTGAAGTTTTGATGAGGAAAAGAAAAAAAATTATGTTGTGATATTTTTTTAAAATAAAATTTGAGCCGTTTCTTTTAAAAGTGGTATAAGTCACTTTACTTCTAAGCTGATGAACATACTTAAAGAATTGTGTTTCAAAGGTTTTAAAAGTATTGAGGCTTAATCTCTAGAAGACATGCTTGCGCTTATTAGTCCAGGATTCTTTTTTTTTCAATAAAAACGTCGGTCAACATAAAACCGTAGCAGCTCTTAACTTTTTTTTTTTTTTTAAGTGACTTATTTCACTTTTAAAATAAACGGCTCACTTCAAAGTAGTAATAAAAGCTTTTGTTATCCTATTAAAAAATACTGTATTGTATCTAAGCTAAGAAGTAACATAACTGAGTGAGCTGTTACCTCCACCATGAGCAAATCTGATACACCTTTCTGCTAGTTGTGAAACAAGAGATCACGAGTTATAAGTTCAAATCCCATCAATGAAATGAATATAGAGAAAAATAATTGTCGTTGATTAACTGAGGCTGATAAGGCGAAGGAAAGGAAAAAAACCGGAGTCTCGATTATAAAAAAGAAAATAATTATTGTTAAACCAAAGCAGATGACTTAGTGAATGCAAATTGAAAGGCTCAGGCGTTTGTAAAGTAAAAGAAGGGAATCGTAGAGCAAATCTTAAGAAAACTTTTTTTAGTGGCGAAAGTAACAGCTCAACAACAGTATGGACTTCGTAATTGAGTTTATTAAAAGAACCTACTTGATTAAATAGAATGTTATGAGTTCGAATCTCGACGAAGCCTCATATGTTGTGATCTGGCTGCGTGAGTTAAAGGCGCTTGTTTGCTAAGCAAGACATCGAGTAGTGTTTGATTATGATCGAAGTAACTCACAGTATTGCTGCGTAGATGGCTGCGTAAATTTGTAAAAGTGTGTATTTAGTAAACAAGAGATTGTGTTAACAAATCTTGCAAAAACTGCACAGTAAAATAAACCGGGCGTGAAGTAGAGAAATATAAAGGATCACAGAAAAGTTACACAAAATTTGACGTGCTAATATGTGCAATAAGTAGAAGCCCCATATTTGACAAAAGAAAGGCGTGAAGTGGAAGGAAAATACTTACAATCTGTACAGATGGCAGCTTCTTTCTCCCAACTAATGCTGCTTTACTGGACTGTACTGCTGGTCTTGGCTGCTGTGTTTTATTTATTTTTTATGTTAAAAAGGATATTCTTTTGGGTTTTTCTTTTACTTCAAAATTTAATAAATGAAAAGTAAATAAATAAAAAATAAAAAACTAAGCATAGAAAAGGTATAAAAAAACTTCATTCAACTAATTGCTTAATAAAATGGTAGTTAGCTTAAAATGCCATGTTTTCTGATTTATTTGAATTTTAAATAAGTTAGTGAAAAAACTTTGTTGTCTTTAATTTTTTTATGCTGGAAATTCAACCCGTTTTTTTAAACAAACATTTGTATCCTTAGCAGTCCATCCTGTTCATACGTTTGGTTAACAAGATTATGAAAAAATTCATTGTGTTGTTTTTATATTTAAAAGGATGCTTGTCCTTGCATCTTTGTTTTTATTCTCTTTTTTCAGTCATTTGTAAATAGGACATTTATTTTCATCAACTGTGTCCATCATGTGCTAAACACAACATAAAGGATGAGCTTCAAGTGAATGTTTTTTTTTTTTAAATGCTGCCAACTAGAAAGGGTTAAAATTCGGACCTGTATATTTGCTTCATCTCTTATGGGACAATGGCTTTGATGTATAGATTTTTTTAGTGTTTGATTAGTGTCTGATAGTGATTTTTGATATCTGTGTGTTTGTGTGTGTGTTATGTGTTATGTTAAGTTGGTTGGTCGTGTTTTAATGTTTTAATAAAAGGATTTTATGAAATGTTTAATGAGCAGCAGTTCTACAAAAATTAGTTATTCCAAAAGTGTAATGCATGTTATTTTTAGAGCTTAGATTTATCAAATTGAAAATATTTAGCCTTAAGGCTTGCACATTAATGCTCTTTTTTTTTTTTTTTTTTTGATAGATAAGCGTTATTAAATTTTTATCTGAAATAAGTTTAAAAGAAATCTCAAATAGTCGCACATGTTGTTAAGTTTTGAACTTGTATTTAACTCAGGCAGCTGTGATTTTTTTAGGTCGAAACCCTGATTTTTTATTTAATTTTTTTTTTTTTTTTGTGTTTGAATCTCACAACATCTGTTTAACGTTTTATGTCAAATAACAGTGATGATGGCTTCATTAACCTTTTTAAAAAATAATAAAAAAAATCACTTTCCTTGCTACCAATCTCGCCTTTAATAAAGTGCCAACAAATGCTGATCTTGAATATAAAAAAAAAACAAAAAACAAATACACTCACTGGACCTAAACTCAGCATGACTTTTATGACAAAACAAATGCATCAAAGGAAAGCAACAGCAGCAAATTTTTTTTCACTGCACAGACTAGATGTCAGACTATATAAATCAATTAAAAATTGACCACTGTTCAAATTATTACATGCTAGAGAAATGAAGAAAAAGAAGAAGGACGAACTCCCCACATTTAAAAGTGTAACAAATTCATCATCATTCAGTAACCATGAACGTGGTTGCAATATTTCAAATTAAACAAAAGGGGTTGTCCTCATTAACTAGACTCATACAAATTAATACAGACAAACAGACACATTCACAGAGTATTTTCAAGGCTCAAAAATAAGGGATTTTTTTTTTTTTTTTTTTTTTTGAAGCATGAAAGAGAGACAATGTGCTGTAATATGACACCACTTGTACGGGGTACAAACAGTCCAATAACAAACAAAAAATAAAAATAGAAAATTGTATAACTCAGTTTGTTGTAAAATGGTCAGTGAATTGTTCTTACTTGAACGCTTTAGTGGAATTTATTTCCAACAATTTTCTGTGTTTGCCTGTACTGACGTCTGTCACAATTAAATTATGACGCGTGTCATATATCCATTTGTATAAAACGCATAATTAACAATAACTTTAACTTCATATGATATTTAGTATTTTTTTTTCAATTTTAAAGGTTGTCTCCTTAACTGCCTCAACAGAGTTTAAAGTAAGCGGATGTCACTGCTGTTTAAGCGTGAAATTTTTTCTTTTCCAAAAATCAATAAATTTTGTATTTGGTAGCCAAAAATATAACGCATATTTAAAATATTTTTAAAATGTTAAAATATAAGTAAATTTGGAAAGGAAAAATATGCGTAAAATTGAAATGATATTTTCTTAAAAACAAAAATTGAAACATCTGCTTTATTGGGCTGAGCCGCCAGCAATTTTTTATTTAATCGCCGTCAGTTAAACACAGCTTGAAAACGTTATTATTTTTACTAATTTTAAGTTTTTGTAAAGAAGATCATATTGAATCTATTAAAAAGACATCTCTGTTCTATACGCAGTGATAGGCGGCTTTAAACCCCCCGAGTTTATTTTAGGCTTTTGACTTGTTTTCTAAAGACTTTACCTGCTGAGAGAATAGTACGTGGTGTTCCCCATGTTCAATATGTATGTGTGTCTTGAGTCCTCAGTTTGCCCATCTCAGTTGCCCCATGTTATTTAAATAATTTTTGCTGCCATTTTATTTTCTTTCAGGCCTGCACTGCTGGAGACACCTATCTAAATTTCACTTTTTCGAACTTAAAATACCCCTGAAATATAACTCCTGTCCATTCAAGCATAATAATTCGCAGCAGACCTCTGCCTCTATTTAAGGTTTGTAGATTAAACAAGAAGGTCTTATATTTTGTTTTAGTTTTATACACGAAGACTATTTCTCATCCGTAATCTGCGACGGGCTTTGCAGAACTGACATTTCTTTAACCTTTTCTCAATGCTGCAATGGAACATGAACTTGAAGAGCCCATACCGCAATATATTAATGCAGAGCAGTTTATAACAATTTTTAGCGCTTTTAAAAGTTTCCTGTAACATTCCCTATGCCAAGAACACAGACAAGTTTTACGATCTCAATGAGCCTTTAGACTAAAAGTGTTTTTTACAGCTTTGCTCTTTTTGATGTCACTCTACGCTCAGGACTTCCTGGTTCAGTACAGATGCCTTGAATGTTTTAAATGGGAATAAACTTCTTCTGACATCGCTTAAGGTTATTGTCTCCTTAGACTCCTTTTATCAAACACCTGCCAATAACCAGTTTATCGCTACTCTTGTAGAATAGTGAGAAGATGAATCCTTATTAGACATTTTCTTCCTTTACTCCTTTCTTTTTCCATTACTTAGCTTATCAGAAGCTTAAAATTGTATATTAATTTTATCGCCAAATTCCTTTATTTCTTCCATTTTTTTCTTTCTTCGATTTCTTCTTCCAAAAGCTAATTTCTTAACTGCTTTAAATGCATCATTTTGTTTAAAGCATGTGAGAAGTTTTATTCCTGTTGACGACTTCTTATCTTATTTTTCTGTATGCGGCTTTCCTTCATAAATTTTTTCTTGCATCATTTTTTTCAATACATTTTATTTTTTTCGAAAAACCGATTTATCAACATAAATGGATCATTCTAATCGAACCATATATGACAATCTATCTCCTTTTATGTCTTCTTTTTTATCTTTCATCTTTTATCCTGAATCTGTTTCTTTTCTTCATTCATTCTTCCTTTCTCTTTATCAAGAGCATTAAATGTGTCATTCTATTGGCGAATTCCTTTCATAAAATCTCTTTTTATATACTTCACTTCTTCCATCATTTCTTTTTTTACCATTCCCCCTTTTCTTCTTACTTTCCTAACGTCTTATCAAGAGCCTTAAATATATCATTCTATTATATTCATGTGAGAGAATATACTACTTTGGCGACTTTCTTTCATAAAATCTTTTTTTACATCCTTCATTTGTTCCTGTTTTCTTTTTTTCATTCCACTTTTTCTTTCATTATTTCCTCCTTATCAAGAGCATTAAGTGTGTACTTTCATTAGAATCATGTGCGAGAATCTTTTTTGCTTTTTTTCTTCCATCAAATCTTTCGTCTTATTCTCATTTCCTCTATATTTTTTATCTATAGAAAGTTTATCAACACGATTTTGAATCTTTTGCTTCCGGCTCTTAAGTCTTTCTTGGTTATGGCGTTTACAACTCGTATTTTATGTTCGAATAAGATTCTTTAAAATTCTGTTGTGTTTTTGTTAAGGATGGATCTCCCATTCTTCATTTCTAAAAATTTGTAGTTTCCGTCAGCTCTTCTTTTTTTCTTTTTTTGGTTATAAATAAATATCCCATTAGGATTCTTATCACTTACGCTATGGCGTTTAACTTTCTCGTCTACTGCTTTTGAAACATGATCTTATTTTAGATCACTACTAGTATTTTAGTGCTTAGTTTCACATTTCGATTAAATAAATACTGAGTCATTGCATATCACTTTTTTTAACCTCAATTTTCTAATAAAAATTTTAAAATTTAAATTTTATAATTTAAAAAATATAAAAATTGAAGAAACTAAAATCCTCATGAATTAATATCGAACAATTAAACAAACATAAAAGGCCACCGACATAATTATGTTATAAAATGCCACAGTTTTCTCTAAAAACTATTTAAAGGCGTCATCATGACACAATTATACTTTAAGACTTCATGTATGAATGATTTTTTTAGCACAAAAGGCTACTGTTTTTTTTTTAACAATATTTCCTTTCACTGTAAATGTAAAAATTAAAATGCACGTGAATCCTCTATAGGCAGCGTTCGGGAAAGTAGCGCGTGTGTTTTAATACACAAAAAAAAACACTCACACTTTACACCATGACTTTGTATAAACATCATGAAGCTACAAACATTTAAAGGAACATTTTACCAACATTTAGGGACATGAAACAAAATATTTAGCATTTTTTATATATTTTTATATCTTTTCCTTTCTTCTTTTTTCTGTCTATTGTCATTCTAAAATGTGTAATTATCTTTGAATAGAAATTAAAAAAGGAGAGGCAGAATTTAAAAAAATAAAGAACGGAATTTGTTTACAGTTTGGTAGGTGTGAGCGATGATGCGGTCGCTATTCATTTATGGTATTCATGCTTTTGTCATTTTTTTCTTTATTTTGTTTTAATTACACCTGTGCCTTGGAGAATAGTTTTTTATTTTTAATATTAAAAAAACTGTTCATCTAAAATTGGGACGCACCAAAATTATTATTAAAACATTTAAAAAGATTTTAATTTTTGAATTTTGCACAGCTCAGGAGGCTCGCTTCTCGAAGCACTTTTCCGAGTTTTGTTTTTGTGCGTAAAAAATGGGTATTTGGAAAAATGTCTTAAGTCCACATCTGCAATTAATTTGTTTTTTTAAATATCTTAATTGAGCATTTTAATTTAAAGCTGGTAATTACTTAAAAAATAGAAGAAGAATGGCATGATACTGGCGGGAGTCACAAGCAGGATCTTCCTTATACACTGGTCAGAAAGAGACATACAACTAAAGTTATATGAAGAGGAATAGCAAAGTACCGACGAGAAGTACAAGTAACGCCATACGAGGGCTGCTATACATATTTCTGGCCTGGCAACACTGAGTGCTGCCAAGTGCAGTCTGACATTTTCATTAGAAAGTTTGTCATTTTTAAGCATAATCGTACTCAAAACGTTTTGACGTACGACCATTATTTGTGTTGTTTACAGTGACTTGAAAAAATTAATATAGAAAAAAATTAAATTAACTTGTGAATATTTTCGTGCCATCATTTCTCACAACTTTCGACGTGGATTATCACGACAAGAGTGCATTGATGAACTTAAATCTTTGTATGGCGATGAAGCACCATCCTATAGCACTGTGAAAAATTGGTATAATAAATTTAATAGTGGCCAAAGTTCGCTCAAAGACGAATTCCGTGAAGGTCGTCCAAAAACGGCTGTTGTGCCAGAGAACATTGATGCCGTGCGTGAACTCATAATACAAGATCGACATGCGACATACCGAGAGATAGAGACATCCTTGGACATTTCTTCCACCAGCACACATTCGATACTGCATGAACACCTGGCCGTAAAAAAGGTTTGTTCTCGTTGGATCCCGCACAATTTGAAAGGCGCTCAAAAAAAGGCTCGTGTCGATTGGTGCTAAGAAATGTTGCAAAAATACGATTGCGGTGCTTCAAAAGACGTTTATAAGATCGTCACAGGTGACGAATCATATATCTATGCGTATGAGCCCGAAACGAAATAACAATCGACCGTGTGGGTCTTCAAAGACGAGCAAAATCCAACGAAAGTTGTTCGTGGAAGAAGCACTTCGAAGCAAATGGTCGCCTGTTTCTTCGGCAAAACTGGTCATGTGGCGACTGTTCCGCTTGTGCAACGTAGGACGGTCACTTTTGAGTGGTACACTTCAATTTGTTTGCCTGAAGTCAGAAATTAGAAAAACCAACAAGAGAAGACGAATCATTGTTCACCGTGACAAAGCGAGCTCTCACACATCGGCTCAAACCAGAGCGTTTTTGACCGGCCAAAACGTCAAATTAATGGGTCATCCGCTGTACAGCCCTGACTTGGCACCTAATGACTTCTTCTTGTTTCCGCACATCAAGAAAAAATGCGTGGTCAACGATTTTCGTTGCCAGAAGAAGCTGTTGAAGTATTCCAAAACCATGTTTTAGAGGTGTCTCGATCGGAGTGGAAAAAGTGCTTCGACAACTGGTTTGAGCGCATGCAAAAGTGTATAAATCATGCTGGAGAATACTTTGAAAAACAATAAAACTATTTTTGATTATAAATATCCGCATTTTCACTATTAGGCCAGAAATATATAGAGCAGCCCTCGTATGTTACTGAGAAAACTTAAATCGTTTTGTTGTTTTCTAGAATAAAATCCTATCGTAAGCGGCTGGACACACAAATGGCCAGTAAGGCAGTATAAAAATCCGAATCCACCTCTTCATAAGTTTTATAAATATGCCAGAACTTTCCTGCAATGGACCAACGTTGTAGACACAATCATTCAGTGTTCTAGTGGCTTTTGCGTCTATGGTTCATACAAGTTCTAAGAATTTTGAGTTTACAAATCTAGTTAAGGAAACTGATAATCGACGCTATTTGCAAAAGTTATTTTTTCCTCCAGTAGGAAGTTTTTGGTTTGGGGCACCTTGTATATGAAGATGTTTGTGTTTAACACAAATCAAGTAATTATCAAATCAAAATTCCTCAAAATTTTAACATCACGAACTAGAAACTGCATTGCAAATGTCAGTGCTACCTAATTTTACATGAACATTTTAGATCTTTAAATAACCAAACAACTTGGTTTACATTTTTTATCTCTCTCTTAAAAGTTCTTCATTTAAAATTTTAACATTTTGTGACTTTTTAATTTTTCATTTTATTAAAATATATAACGAGAGAATAAAAGGAAAAATGGCCAAATATGACAATAGGCCATTAATGCATGACATCATAATTAAGGAAATGTTCTAAATTTAATAACTAGGATTTTATTGTAAAGTTAACTCAAGCAATTTCTGCTTCAAGGTTTAAAGAGGTTCTTTAATAGCGATTGATTTATTACTTAAGGAAGATTGACTTCTTACTATGTGATGGCTTTAATTGCTCTTTATTTTAGGAGCTTGTTCACTAGTTAGTGTAATATTTCATTAAGACTAGTAGCTTCTGTAAGGCCTCGCCAAGTAAGACGTCTCTTCAGATAAACGCTGTGGATTTGTTTTTTTTTTTTTAGAGTAACGATACTTGCTTACTTCGAAGTTCATTTAACTGAATTCTCTATTAAATATTAAATGATATCAAACATTTTAAAGAAGATGTTAAAAATGTCATCGTTGATCCACCGGGGGTTTCTATCATTCGTTTCCTTAATTCGGAAAAACTTTTCTTTCAAAGATATTTCTTGCTCCAACAATCTCAATAGTCAAGGAAGCTGCTATATGCGTGAGAATTGCGTCACCTATGACTACATCCAAATGTAAAGCTTTACGGGATTTTGAAAAATTAGTCACGAAGAAATCCACAACTTGTACTAAACAATATCTCTGTTTAAATTAATTGGTACGTACTGCAGTTGAAGCGATTCATTTGGCAATTTAAAATATGTTTTGCGTAGAAAGAGAATTTTTTCATAGAATTGGGTCCCGTTTTTAAAAGTAGAGAGGACTATGTACCAGAGCGGGCAAAAATAAATTGCGACTTTTTAAATGTAACTTAGGTCTTCGACTAAAAACTTTTTTTTGCATTGTTGTTTCCTTTTAACTCTTAACACTTTCACCAACATTTTTCAATTTTTTTTTTTTATTCCCTTTTTAAAAAAACGGACTTTTCGAGGTCATGTGTTTAATGATTTCATCATGGGATCCAAATCTTTTTTCCTCCATTTTTTAAGTTTAAAAAAAAATAGTTACTCGGAGCTAAATCCGGGGAATAGTTGATGAATACACTTACAGCCTTGAACTTTCCTGGTGCAAAATGCCGTCGTTTTTTTTTTCAAATCCTCATTTTCCATTCGACCCAGTACGTTGAAATAATATTTCTCATTGATTTGACTACCCTGCTGAAGGTATTCATTGTGGGTTATGCTGCTTGCATCCCAAAAAATGTCTGGTAAACGCACAGTGGATTTTTCAAACACCGTTTAATCCCGAGAAGTCCACTGTCTTGATTGCTGTTTGGTTTCTGGTGTGTTTTGGTGGATCCGCAATTAAAAAACCGCACAAAAACTTTTCCATATTGTTGTTTACAACGCGTAACACTCCAGCAAAAGGTCATTCGATTGTGTTTAACGTGGCATTCATTTTGCCGAGAGCCTTCTCTTAACCAAGTGTTCATAAAAATTTGAAACCACTGAATCATGTGAGATGATTAAGGCCTCTTCATTCTCTTAAATTTTTCTCCGATCGTATAACACCATATCGAGAGGCCTTAGCTAGCGCCTAAAAGATTCGGCATCTTCTGTGGCTGTAAGGTCAAATTGTCACGGAGCAGTGCGAGTATTTTTTTAAGGGAACTTTTATATTGGTTAAAAAAAATGTATCGTTTTTATAATTTAGATACATGACTAACATGAATTGCAGAAATGTGGCTGTCCCCAATGTGAAACAGCATATAACTTCATTCAGAGCTAAAAAAAATATTCGATGTTCAAAAACATCACTGCTGGCATAGGAGTGTGGCGACTTTTCTACAGCAAAAACAGTAGCTTCCAAATGTCCAATATATTTTATTTTCACTTTAATTCGTATAAAGTTTGGACTACTTTTGAGTCCATTTGAATTTGTTAATTATTTGCTGCGAGTTTTTGTAGATTTGTAAAACTATTCTAAATCACTAATTAAATTTTTTTCTTATTTATTTTCAGGTATGTGAAGCCCACCTTGATCTTCAAAAAATTAAATTAGAGACCTTAATGCTCTTGTTCTTCTCATAAAGAAACCAAAGCCTAAACATTTTAAATGAAGATAAGTATTGAAAAAAAAAATAATTTTTTAACGTTTATTTAAACCTCAAAATGAACTCCTTAATTTTTTTGCATCAGTTCTCTGTTCTAAAATAAAAGATTAAAAACACAAACGCTTTTTTACTTTTACATTCTTCCTAATGATTAATATGCTGATGATTTATCTATTTAATCTAAACGAAAAGAAGAAAAAAATTGATCTACATTTTTAAGCCGTCTTTAAAAATCACAAAAAAATGCATCTGTTGATTAAATGACTGACTGCTAAGATTTAGTCCTGTCGTGTCATGCAACAAATAAACACACAACAAACTAATTATGTTACTCTCTTGTTTACAACATTTGGTGACATGATCACGATTATAGGGAGTGGAGGGTGATTTTCGGTACGTGTTATATGACTGTAATGTGTAATGTGTGTCTACTACAGACTTTGATTAATTTAAAATTTTATAAATTAGTTTAAAATTTATTTTTATTTCATGGTTGCTCATTTTTCAGGTATTTAAGAGAATTTTTCAATTTTTAAAAGAATTCCAATCGATTTGTTCCACATAATTTATTAAGATCAAAGAAAAATTGGCAACATTTCATTAAATATCATTTTATATTCTCATATCAATAACCTTTGAACGCAATGTGACCAAAATTTTTGATTCAAATTGAATTCGCTTGCTTTAATATCATCGTAATCAAGGTTAACACATCTGCCATCTGACTTTAAAAAATAAGTTTGTTTGAGTGCAATTAGTCAAAGGTTGGTATGCAGTAAGTTTTGAAACATGTTACTGATTGTAGAGCTCTGCAAGTTTAATTTTTTCGAGTTTAGCTGGGTAAAAGTGTTTTTGTATTAAAGGCAGAGCTTTGTACACAGCTTTTTTTATAACAGCTCACACTTCGTTTCTTGTACGCAAATATGTATTCATACTTTCCAAAAGCGGTTCTGGTTTCTGATTAAGAAATTATATTCTCAAGTTGTTCAACTGAGCACAAAAGTTTACAAAAATGATAATAGAGGGGAACCCATCGCTTTTGACTCGCTGCTACTAAGGTGAAACATAAGGTATTAAAAAAAATCGCTTAATAGCTTTCCTTTCTATACGTCTTTTCGAACAATATGTTTTTTTAATAGGAGCTCACAGTTTTGTTTTCGAATGGCCATTATATCACACAGAATTTCTTTTTTGCTGATAATTCCTTAAGACCTGGTTTAAACAAACGTGCTCAATTAACATGCAAGATTTAAATGTATATGGTTCGCATGTCCCAGGACAGAAGGACCAAAAAAAATACTAATTCGCTATCTAATGGAGAAATTTTTGCACAAATATTTTTTTTCATGCCAGTGCTAGCGAAAACATTCATACAATGTTTTTGAAGAGACTATATCGAATGCAAATGATTATTCAAAAAAATTTACAACCTTAGATATCCTATATATCGAAATAAAGTGTAGTAGTCATGAGCATTAAAAAATCTAGGTCGAAGACAGAGACTAGAGATTTGTACAATATTTACATAAATAAAGGGTGATTTTTTAGCTATTATCTTATTGGCAAGACTGGTTTAAACAGGTGACGCACGTTTTGTGTTTTGTTTCACTGTCAAACATCTTCAATTTGGTCTATAATTTAACCATAAATCGTCTTACAAACGAAAAGCGCCTGTAAAATTATTAATATTATCAAAATGTGTGCTCTGTTAAGAAAGTTCATCGCGCGCTTCTTCCATTCAGCAAAGAAGTTCACTTTTGGCTCAATGGGTACATAAATAAGCAGAATTGTCGATTTTAGAGTAATTATCAGACATAAGCGTTGCAAGAGCTACCAATGCATCTAGAAAAAGTCACAGTTTGATGCGGTTTATGGGCTGATGGCATCATTGGACCGTACTTCTGCAAATATGATGCGAATCGTAACGTGACTGTGAATGGTGAGCGCTGCCGTGAGATGATATCCAATTTTTTTTTTTGCCCAAAATGCAAGAGCTTGACTTGCATGACGTGTGGTTTCAACAAAACGGTGCCACATGCCACACAGCATGCGCAAAAATAGACTTATTGAGAGGCCAGTTCGTTTAACATTTTATTTTACGTTCGGGACCGATCAATTGGCCGCCTAGATCATGCGATTTAACGCCTTTAGACTATTTTTTGTGGGGCTATGTTAAAGCTTAACTGACGAATTGGAAGACAACGCATTTATTCGTGAGATACCGGCCGAAATGTTGGAAAGAGTATTCCAAAATTGGACTAAGCGGATGGACCATTTTAGGCGCTGTCAAGGTCAACATTTGCATGAAATAATCTTCAAACATTAAATTATATGGACCGTAGTATCAACTTAAATAAAGATTTCATAAATTTTTCTGAATTTTGTTTTTTTTTAAACTTTCCTATAGCTTAAAAAATTACCCTTTATTAACAGCAACACAGGGAATAGTTCTCTATCTAGAGTCTGCACGACACCCTTTAAAAAATAAAATGGTATAATCTCCACATGAAAATATTTCCGGGAGTACCTGGGTATATGTCTCAATACTGCCTAAATTTTGTGGTTACTCAAGCTCAAAGACTGGCCAGTAAAACGAGACTGAGAAAGAGCTTATAAAATCGGAGAAAAGTTAAAGTACTTAAGATGCCGCTTATTGGCAGCAACATGTACCTTCAACAGTAATTAATTAAAATTCTTCACGCCATATGCTCCAATGAGCTTACTTACTTAACTTTGAAAACTTCGGATGTACCGAGACTGCTGCGGGTAATCTCATAATTAGGCAGCTTTAATTGGTACTTTGAAAGTACAAGTCTTTTTTCTTCACTTCACACTGCACACTGCAACGTTAAAAGGTAAAATTCGTGTATTTGTGGTTGGGGATAGTTTTGTACCAAACCTCAGCATAGATTCGTAGGACCTTTCAGACGGGAGTTCCCACACAGAAAAAAAATTTTGCACAAGATAAAAGTTCTATTTGTTATCACATTGAAATAATAAATTATTTATTTATTTAAAAATTTTGTATTAAGTTTTCAATTAACTATGTAATTGAATCAATTAAAAATTTAACTAAATACAAAACTGAAAGAAATGATTTTTTTTACAAAGAAAATCTTAGCTTAAAAAAATTTTAAGGTCCTCCGGAAAGACAAATACAAGCGAAAGTAAATAAAAATTCTAGAAATTTTTTTTACAATAAGAATTAAACAGTTGACTATATTTTAATAAAAAGAAGTCAATAAATTCCAAAAAAATCACTTAGATTTAAAAACAGTCAAATCAAGTTCGAAAAAACAACTTGTTATTTTTAATATCAAAGGATAACAATAAATTTTTGCTCCTTTACTTAATAAGTCCGATTCTTAAGTTGGAGCAATGAATTTAAAAAATGCATACCATTAATGTAGACCGTCTTGACAGTTTCGAATATCGATCAAAACATTGATGTCATGCGAGGGCTGCTCTATATATTTCTGGCCTAATAGTGAAAATGCGAATATTTATAATCAAAAATGGTTTTATTGTTTTTCAAAGTATTCTCCAGCATGATTTATACACTTTTGCATGCGCTCAAACCACTCCGATTGAGGCACCTCAAAAACATGGTTTTTGAACACTTCAACAGCTTCTTCTGGCGACGAAAATCGTTGACTACGCATTTTTTTCTTGATGTGCGGAAACAAGAAGAAGTCATTAGGTGCCAAGTCAGGGCTGTACGGCGGATGACCCATTAATTCGACGTTTTGGCCGGTCAAAAACGCTCTGGTTTGAGCCGATGTGTGAGAGCTCGCAATGTCATGGTGAACAATGATTCGTCTTCTCTTGTTGGTTTTTCGAATTTCTCCGATGACTTCAGGCAAACAAATTGTAGTGTACCACTCAGAAGTGACCGTCCTACGTTGCTCGAGCGGAACAGTCGCCACATGACCAGTTTTGCCGAAGAAACAGGCGACCATTTGCTTCGAAGTGCTTCTTCCACGAACAACTTTCGTTGGTCGTCTTTGAAGACCCACACGGTCGATTGTTGTTTCGTTTCGGGCTCATACGCATAGATCCATGATTCGTCACCTGAGACGATCTTATAAACGTCTTTTGAAGCATCGCAATCGTATTTTTGCAACATTTCTTTGCACCAATCGACACGAGCCCTTTTTTCAGCGACTTTCAAATTGTGCGGGATTTAACGAGAACAAACCTTTTTTCAGCCAGGTGTTCATGCAGTATCGAATGTATGCTAGTGGAAGAAATGTCCAAGGATGTCTCTATCTCTCGGCATGTCGCATGTCGGTCTTGCATTATGAGTTCACGCACGGCATCAATGTTCTCTGCCACAACAGCCGTTTTTGGACGACCTTCACGGAATTCGTCTTTGAGCGAGCTTCGGCCACGATTAAATTCATTTACCAATTTTTCACAGTGCTATCGGATGGTGCACTCTTGTCCTGATAATCCACGTCGAAAGTTGTGAAAAATGATGGCACGAAAGTGTTCACGAGTTAATTCCATTTTTTTCTGTATTAATTTTTTCAAGTCACTGTACACAACACAAATAATGGTCGTACGTCAAAACGTTTTAAGTACGATTATGCTTAAAAATGACAAACTTTTCATTAGAAATGTCAGATTGCACTTGGCAGCACTCAGTGTTGCCAGGCCAGAAATATATATAGCAGCCCTCGTAGTATTGAAGGAATAAGAAGTTGAAGTTAGAAAACTTGTTGAGGTTATGATGGGAATATCACAGGATTAAATGACTTTATTTATACATAACAAATGGCTGGACAAAAAAAGGTTCGAATCGAATGAGTAGATTATTTTTAAAACAGCAGCATAAAACCTTATAAAATTTTGCTTTTTTTAAGGACTTAAACACTTATTTACTTCGCTTCGTAGTATTAGCATTAATGTGTTCTTTTTCTCATATTAGATTTATCTCTGCAAAAATCGAACCCTGGGGTTGTTTTCTTTTATTACTCTTCTTGTGGTTGTTAGTATTTCTGCTCTACTTCCAACAAATAACGAATATTAGTTAAAGTTTAAAGTTCATTTGATTTAAAAGAAATATATTATTAACAAAAAAAAAAGTCAAAAAAGGAAAAATGGAAAATATACCGACACAAAAAAATCTTAAAAATTCAGTTTCTTTGGCCACATAAGGGATGTTAGCAATTTGCAAAACAACAATAAGAACAATATATTCTGAAAATGAAGGAGAACAAATTTTTTGACATTATGACAGTTGTCGATTTTTTTAAAGTAACTTTATTAGTTTTATATTTTAAACAGGGTTTTTTTGCAGTTTCTTTGAATTTTTAATAAACCATGACGACATTAAATTTTTATCAGTTCAATTTTTTAATTTTTGAATATTTATAAAAAAAAAAAATCAAGTAACTTTTGCTGTGGCAGTAAAAGGCAAATAAATTGTCGATGCTTCAAAATAATAAAGATAACTTTAGTTTGTTTCAGAATGAAAAAACCAAGGCGAAAAAATATGCGCTCACCGTGTTTTTATTCGCATTGGAAATAATGTGTTTCTACTTTGAAAGCGTTTTGGTTTTAAAAGTGCGGAAATGGAAAGATATTTTGAAATTTGTAGTTATATTAAGAGAAAACTAATTTATTGTCCAGCACGTCCGAAAATGTTTGAATTTGCCCCTGTGGACTTTTAGTTTCGCTCACTTTAATATATCAGTTATCAAAATTATTTTGCAGATTTTTGCTCACTGCACGTAGTAAACGAAGATCGTTATTAATGTGTTTGCGGATAAATGTAATAAAGATTTGTTCTAAAAATTTTTAGTCCTCTTTTTATAGTTGATATTTTTCAGAAGGTTACAAAGCACAGTGGGGCAGAAGCACAATATTTTGAAAATAAATCACCGTTTTCTAGAAAGTTGGAGTAAA
This sequence comes from Cistogaster globosa, assembly GCA_937654795.1. Lineage (NCBI taxonomy): Eukaryota > Metazoa > Arthropoda > Insecta > Diptera > Tachinidae > Cistogaster > Cistogaster globosa. Next base: position 10,013,997 of record OW569404.1, read on the forward strand.
TAAAATAAAATTTATAGCAGGGTATTCCGGCTAAACTTGCCGTTTAACTTACAAAAATGTTCCAATCGGTTCTCAGAAGGGCTACAAACGAGTATAGAATTTTTTCTTTAAGAACATTTTCTGCAGATTCACAGTCCTTATAACAGCCTTCCAAACCAAGTGTAAACCATAAAATTAGCGCCTATAATTAACGAGTTATTGGCACTTGAAAGTTAAGACCTTAATCCTGTTTCTTCTCAATTGCCGTGTTTTTATTTGTTTTAATTTTTATTTTTTTTTTTTTTTTTGGCTTCCTAGCAAGCTTCTGAAAATGTTAGAAAATTTGTCACTCCAATACCTGCCCTGATTATAGAAATTAATATTTGTAGAAATTTAGAAGTTTTGTGTATTTTTATTTTAAAAAAAGAACTTTTATTCCTTTCTCTATTAAATGGAAAAATGTTTAATGCTCCTATATTTTCTTCTACTTTTCATAAGTTGCCATTACAGAGATGACTGCGGCTTTGAAAAACTTTAATGAATTTTTTATATGTTGCATCTCTGGAGCTCCACGAAATGGAACATTTTTTGGGAATTTACGACTTTCTTTTTATATTATGGAAGCATAAAGCTGGCTTCAAAACCCCAAGAAGGGTTTTAAAAATAGTGCTTTATTTATTTTGAGCCTTTTGTTATGCTCATAAGTATTTCTTAACCCCAGGGCCAAAAATAGGTTAAATGGGTAAAAGACTAAAAATTTTATTTTTGAAATCTTGGAATTTTTTATTACTGATTTTAAAGTTTCAAGATAAGTGATGCCTTAATATACAGATTTTTATTAATTCTTTTTTGTATTAGTCAAAGTTTACAACCACAAAATTTCGCTTAAATATCTTTACAAATTACCAACACTGCAGGAACTGTTTCGACTATTTTACTTTGATGGACAAATTTTGTATTGTGTAAAACAAACTTTTATATTCTTAGGGCAATATCTTTATCTTCTTTTTTTTACTGATGAACAATGGTCGCCAAACAACGTTGCGCGGGCTTACGTTTACAGGACAACAACAACAAAAAACTTTCAACAAAAAGAGCGAAACACTTCCCATAGAAGAGCAAGCTCTCAACACATGGGACATTTTGCAAAGAAATAATAACATTCTGAATAGTTTAAAACAATCATAAGATATACATTTTTTATTATTTGTTGATTTTTTTTAACTCCGACAAACGTAAAAATATGCAATCGGCTGTACATTAACTGAATTATTAAATATTGAATATTTTTTGTAAGTTAATGTAAAACAGTATGACAGTTTAATCTGTTAACGAAGTAATTTTTTTCAATACATAATCACCAATACATTATCATATGAATTAGACTCTCTGAATGGCGACCTCTGCATTTGATGTAAATATAATTTACAGTTGAAACAAAAGATGACTACTTAAACTGTCTTTTTTACTAAAACTGTCTCATGTTACAAAAGCTGACTTTTTGTAAAAGTATCTTAATATTAAAATTTTTTTTTTAGAAAAAATCGAACTTCTTTACCAAAACTATTTTACTTGACCCGTGTCCTTTTACAACTTTTTTTACATTTTTTAAAATTTTTTTATTCCTGTCATTCCTTATTTCTCAATTACCTTACAACTTTGCCATTAATATTTAACTGAAAATTTAAAACAATTTTACAGCATCATCTCTATGACAACCCAAAAAAATGTCGTGTGTCAATTGCTACGAGAAATAATGTTTTTGCTACAACATGAAAACTCCTTTAAGAAAATTAAGAGTATGGAAAGGATTTCCTTATGCTTTGCCTGGCAAAAAATCAAAAAACAAAAATATAAAACAAGGATGTGCAAACTAATAATTATGACATGTTTAATTGTTTTAAAGAAGTTGTCTGCTCTATTCATATTTTCAATTTGTTACACAACATGCAATTATGACAAACAATCTTTTGAACATTTTGCAAATCCTTTTTTTGCTTTTGCTTTAGTTTTTTTTCCTTTCTTTAGCTAAAATATTTTTATGCCTAAAATTTCTTTAATCCTTTTACGCTTCATTAAAATTAAAAATATTGCAAAAAATTTTTATTTCAGGTTATTAAAAAAATTGTTGTTTATGTATATTTTCCTTAAATAATTGAAAATTTTCCTGTCAATATTGAAGGGTTGTTGGCAGTTTAAATATTTTTTTGTTTTCTAAAACAAAACGTGAGAAAATTATAAATTAATTTAAGGCAAAAGAATGGCAGATTTTAATTTAACAGCTGCTAGTTAATATTTTTTTTTATTGGTTTCAATATTTTCTTAATCCCAGCTCTGTTTATTTAAATTAACTTTAATTTTATAACACTTAAAATTCTTTGTTATTGTGTTTTATAATTGTTAAACAATATTTATTTTAGTAAAATATTATGCAAAAAATTATATATTCCTTTTAAATTTTTTTTGCAATCTAAATCAAAATGTAAGACGTTTCCTTTTCAAGAAGAATGAGTATATTTTCCTTGATTTTTCAATTTAAGCTGTAATATTGATTTTGCTTTTTTCATTATTTGCATTATTTTCTTGTTTAAAGCCGCTCTAATCTTTTAAATCCTTCTGTATTCCTATTTGTATAAAAATATTAGCCCATCGTTGTGTACGTCTTGTATTCATTTCATGTTGTGGCATATTTAATCCATTTTTGTTGTCTTGCTTGTGTAGGCAATTTTTAGTTTTATTGTTGCCTGCCATACAGACAATATGCAAGAAATATTTTGAACTCATTATTCAATATTTCCTTTAAAAAACCTCAAATATTTCAATAATTTTTAAAGACTAGAAAAGAACTTTTAAGGAGAGACAGGCAAAATTCTACCCTTATAAAAGAGCAAAACAGATAATGAAAAAATATTCTAGCTAATGCTTGTGGTCAGTAAGAAGGATTTGCATGTTAAAAAAAAAAATACAGGCAAAAAATAAATAAAAATAAATATTCTAATATGACATTGCATTAGAGAACACGGATTGAGAAAACAAATTCAATGTTAAGAAAATTTCAAAATTAAAAACCAATAGAAAAAAGTCTTTATACTCTAGAAATAAATCTAACATTTAACTGTCTTTGTCTCTGAGAACACCTAATGGTAAACATATTTTCGTTTCAATCACTGTCGTATTATTTTTTGTGAATTCTCTGAAAAAAAAAATGATTTTTAATTTGCCTTAATAACACAATAAAAATATTTTCACACGCCAGTCCCTTAAAAGGCGAAGAAAAATTTTTTTATTTATTAAATAATTTAATTGATTTTATATTAATATTTAACAAATCATATAATTGTTTTAATTATTTGTTTAATTAGAAAAATTTCTTAATATTTTTTAATTAAATATCTAAATAATTCATTTAATTAAAAACATTTCTTAATTTCTTAATTGTATTTTATATTCGAGACAATTAAAAATTTAATTGAATTTCGATCTAAAACCCATTAAAACTTTTAATGGGTGCGAAAAACTTTTTCTTTGAAATAAAAAATTTTTTTCTTTAAAATAAATAATTTTTGTCCATTTTTTTTTTTTTAATATCTTCACATTTGTTTTTTTTTTTTTTTTTTTTTTTTTTTGTTTTTTCATAACCAGGACCTAAACCGTGGATATTAGAAATGAATTAAAATTTGACTTTTTCGTCTCTAGGCTCATATTTAATTTAATTTCTAAACATTTTTAGAAAGACAAAATATTTTTAAATGCATAGAGTTGTTTTCCAAAGAAAACAAGAAAGATTATACAGTAGCAGACATTTAATTAAAAAACAAGCCTTCAGCCGAAAATTTCAAATTTTAATTCATTTAAATATTTTCTAGCCTTGAAAAGCTTTCGCATCTGAAATTCAACTTTCTTAACAAAAATTTATGAACAGCTTCCTTTTCGTAAAAGTCACTTTTCACAAGCATAAGCACAATTTCTGCTATTTCTTAGTTTTTTTTTTTTTTTATAAGAATATTTAAGAAAAAATGTTTTCTTGCAAAAAAAAGTCACCATTTTCCTCTAAAAAATTTATGTTTTTCTAAAAAAAAAAAATAATACTCTTTCCAGAAACAGATACTATTTTTCGGAAAAGTTTTGTTTTTCAGTAGTAGTTTTAACTTTATTACGAAAATTTTAAAAAAATTCTAAAAAATCGTTGTGTCTAAAAACAAATATTAGGAAAATTATGTTCTTTGTTTTATAAAAAAAAACGTTGCTTTACTTTTGGAATACTTTTAGCCTGCACAGTGACTTAAGAAGGACTAAAAGAATTATTAATCAAAATAATACTTACAAATCAGTAAATACTGAGCAAACAATATGACTGCATTAGTCAAAATGTTTGTTATTTTAAAACAGTAAATCACAAGTCATAAGTTCAGATCCCATCAATTTCATGCATAGAGGAGAAAATAATTGTTTCTTAATTCTTTAAAGAGGAAATAAATAGATAGCAGTGTTTTAAATCTGTCGGGAAAACAATAGCTATTGCTGCAGCCAAGGCAGATGAGTTGGGGAAGGCGCCTGTATATTAAAACAATAGATAGAAAGTTTAAGTGGCCTGTATAGTAAAAAAGTTAAAAACAAAATGTGGCATTTAGGGCTGAGTTTGGTATAAAGAGTTTGGTAAATTAGAAGATCGCGAGATTGAGCCTCTTTGAAACGGCGAATGTTTGTAAAACAAGACATAGAAAAAATTGAGTCTCTCCGACGGAACATAGTGTTGTATCTTAGATAACTGCGAAGCATTTCATATGCAGAGAAAGTCGCACTCAAAAATATATTTTTTTGTAACCACACAGAAAATTGAGAGTTTATTATTAAGAAACATTTTTTGAGCTCTTTGTCATATAAAATTTTAAATTTTTTAGACAAGTTTTCAAAATAAATGGAATTTTTTGAAAAATATCACACACTTTTTCATGAGTCGCACCTTTTTTTGAGATAAAACACGCTTTTAATAAAAAGAAGATTTTATTGTTTGCTCACTTTTATTGTAAATTCACAACTTTAGTTCCACTTTATTTTCAAAAGAAAGGTCACAACTTCCACACAAAAATTTTTATTAAAATTTTACTTTTTCATAAAACTCGCAATCGAAGTTTTTGAAAACGGGTAATTTAAGTTATTTTTTATAGGTTTTTATAATCTTATGCCCTGTTGCACAAAAAGAAAATAGTGAAGTTATATTCCTGTACAGAAAAATTATAATTTATATTTTATTTATTTCTTTTCCTTTGGATTTTATCACAATAATTTAATGCTTCTAAAAGCTTCATAATTCACATTTAGTGTAGGAGGCCTTATAACTGTTGACTTTGTTTGGGTATCAACAGTAGTTTTAGCGGACTATATTTGACCACTCTCATAGCAGCTTCAACTGGCAGCTAACATAGTGAATTTGGCAGTTTCTTTTGACTTTTCTCAAATCAACTTCGTTATAAAATCGGCTCGGCTCGACTCTTCTTATATTAAATTCACTTGATCATTCCTGCAGTGAATCTGGCTAAGTATTCTCACAGCGGTTTCTGCTGACTGTTTTTTCATAATGAGTACAATTTTTAACACTTACAGCGGCCTTAAGCTTAACTGTCCTCATAAAATCTTCGTCAAATGTTATAAAAAGGATTTCTCACAGCAAATTCAGTTGATTATTGTCACAAAGGCTTACAGCGGCTGCTGTACTGTTACTGTGTAACCTGTATAAAAGCCGCAACTTCAGATCGCTATCTAATTTTATTGTTTCTTCGGCTAACCTTTGTCACAAGGACCTCTGACAACATCCTGGGCTAATTTTTTCCACAGCGGCTTTAGTTGACATTTTTTACGAGTACTTGTGTTGATTGACTTCGTTTCAAAGCTTTTAAAACTTTTTATGAAATGTTTCTTAAATGTTTTAACATTCACTCCAAAATAACTTGTCTTTTCCTCTTCGAATTCTTGAATGTTTTTTTTTCAAAATCTAATATCAACAAAGTCTTACCAACAATGAAAAATTTTTATATTGAACTTGAAACGTTTTGCATGTAATGGAATTTCAAATATAAACAATAAACAACAAAAGAGAAAAAATTGATTTATACCATAAACAGTCAGTCATCATATTAAAACTTTAATGAATATTCTTTTGATATTTGGAGATCAAGAAAAATGACAAGATATTTTACCATTTATTTACATGATGAAGAAGAAAATTTTACTGCTGTTAAACGGAAAATTTTGTTTACAAAGACAACAAAGAATATTTAAAGTTAAAGTATTTAAATTTAAACTTGATTATGACTACTAAGAAAAGCAATATTTTTTTTTTTCTTTTCAAGGGATGACGAAGTTGGATTTTTATTTTAAATCTTTGATTTCTTTCTGAATTCAGAATTTCGCAAGAATGCTTAATGATATCACAAGTTGACCTTGTCTGGTATAGATTTGGCTAATGACATAAATACGACTGCTTAAAGAAATTTGATTGAACTAAAGATTCAATGTTTTAAATAAGTCGTAAGATTAGGCTCATCTTCTTTAAAGTTTATTAAATATATTTTAAAAATTTAGCACTTAAATATAAAATTTATATTTTTTAATCTCGTTACATAACACCGACACCTTAATGTGTTGCTTATTTAAATCTTGTAAAAAAATATATTCATAAATTTAAACCCTGTGTTCTTATTTATACTGAACAGAAAACAAAAAAAGTGTCAATAAATTATTCATGTTTGGATAAAACGATGCTACACTAAAAACTTTTATCACAAAAATTCATCAATATGTAAACATTTTATGTAAATTTCATTTACTTGAAATATAAAAAAACAAAATGTTGTGCTTAAAAACATAAATAAGTTGTAAACAAAAAAGGTATTGGAAAACTTCCCTAAAAGATTTCTGTTAATTTAAGATTTACAAGGAATTAGGGAATTATCTTTTATACAACAATAAATCATAAAAAGGAAATCATATGTTTTAAAAAAGTCATAAATACTGATTTTGTCTTAAAGTATTAAATAAATTAATTCTTATTCTGAGGATAACTAATAAATCTTGTTGATCTTAAAAAATTATAATTAATAGCTGCTTAGTTTTTATAGCATACTTTCAGGCTTCAATAATAAAATATAAATAAAGCATAAAATTTAGGTTAAATAAGTTTTGTGTGAATTTTCATATTTATTAGAAATTTTATTAATTATTTCATAGCAAATGCTTTAGACAATACAAGGAGCGTGTTAAAAGTACTCTATTTCGAATATAGCACAATGTTTTATTGTTAACTAAAACTGAAATAAATATTTGTTTAAGCGTAAAACTATGCTTTAGAAGTAAGAAAGGTAAAATAATGACACAAATATTTAAAATAAAATTTTAGGAGTTTTTTTATTTACTTTTTAAAGTCAAGAGCAAAATTTATAACAATATTCTTTTTATCCACTTTTAAGAGTGGATTAATAACTCAAATTATATTTAAATTAACTTTACTGAAATTAATTATTGCTAGGATAGACGTGATTATACAGGGTGTCCGCCGGAAAGTCTTGATAGTTCATATTTGGCAGTCGTGAAGTAGACATGTTGCAAAATTTTATTATGGAAAAATATTCGATAAACCAACTGGTTTTAATCGTTAAACCATTTTACCAAAATCAATCATCGATTATTGTGACGATAAGAAACAACGTGCACTACACAACAAAATGCACTATTATCGTGTAGTGAATGATTTTTGAAGAAAATAGTTCTGTAGGTGATAGGCCCAGCCCAAGCATGAACTACAACGTACTGAAAGATCAGCTGCTCCAAGAAATGTTCAAAACAATCCACCAACCCTAATTCGACTTCATGCTTAGGAGCTTGGAGTTCAAAGAACAACTTTGGTTACAATTTTGCACAAGGATTTGCATTTGTTTCCATTTAAGATTCAGTTGATAAAAGAACTTCTTCCATTAGTCCATTTGCATCGCCGTACATATGCCAATAGGATGTTACAGCTGCCTCATGACAAACTAGATTTTTATAAAGAAACACCATGCTTCCCTCAAATATATAGGACGATAGAGCATTAAAAAATAATAAAAAAAAAAATTTGCCCTCGCCCATATTTTCCGAGTTATGAACCTCTGAACTTTTTATAGAAAAATACGATTGTGTCATATTTTTTTAGAAATATCAATATGGGTATCATTTAAAAGGTTTTGAAGTGGTCTTTTAGAAAATACCAAAATTTAAAAAAAATGCTTAACCCATTAAGAGCCGATGACATTTTTATGTACAACAATTTATTTTTTATTTTTATAGCGAATATTTTTCTAAGTACACTGTGCAAATTCTAAATGTCTGTCTGCTACGATTAAAAAAATAAAAATCTTGTATGCTAAATTCACGTCAATATTGCAACACCCTTTATATTTTAGTTTTATTTTTAATATTTTGTACCGATCAACAAACAACAATCAACAATCATCAATTGTTTTTCTTTTGGGATTCAAAAAAGAGGCCAAGTACATAAAAGTGACGTCACTGTGTGTACACTCTTTAAATTTTATTATTTTTCTTTTTTTCTTTTTTTTCTTATCGAAAAAATAAAACACTTTAATTTTAAGTGTCTGTCTTTTATGATTCAAATCCAAGATACGTGAAAATAACGTCGCTATTTGGACACCTTTTCACTTAAAGTTTTTTCGAACTTGTTGCTATGGCGGATACCGTTTAACTTACACTGTGCAACTTTAATGTGTCACAGTTAAAATAAAAATACTTTTATGAGTATCGAAACACCTTTTAATTTTAATAGGAACACAAACTTTATTCTGTGTAAATTTTTTTTGTCTCTTTTTTTGCATAAAACTCAATCTCTAAATCGTATTGCATACCATTAACAAAGTTTTAGTTGTCACAAACTAAACTATAGTTTACTTTTTTTATTAAAAGAAAATAAGAAACTATAAAAATCTTATTTGGTTTTAATATCCTTTTTATCCCACTTGTGCTGTTTACACTTAGTATTGCACATTTAAAACAAATATTTACTAGATAACAGAACAAACAGGAATATGCTTGAATATACTTAGAAATAGCACAACAACAATTTACAACTAAAGCATTGCATAAGAAAAGCTTTCAAGTTTTAACAAAAAACTGAAGCCTACTCTTAGGAGTTTTTATTTTTATTTATTTATTTTTTTCTCATTTCTTTTTTAGAGCATTCGTTTGCTCTACATTGAAAATTTGATTATCAAATATTTATTAAAATACAGTTGCTGGTTTTTATTTTATGTTTTACTACTCTTTACATAAAATGTAGGTTAATAGGATTATAGACAATTTCTTAGTTTCAAGTATAGCATGAAAATAAACCTTAAATCATTAGGTTAATGCAAGAAATAAATAATTCAAATTTTTATAATCCATTTTCCCCCCTTTTAAAACAATTTCACCCTGATTTGTTGTAAAAAAAAGGGCAAATAAGGCCTAAACTTTAACCAAACTTTGTAAATATAAATATCATGATTATATTCTTTATTTTATTTTTCTTTTTTATATCGCGTTATGCTTCTTTGCCAAATCAAAAAAAAAAAATATTTCATACTCCAAATAATATAATATATGATTATCTTGGCATAATATTTTATGACATATTGAAATGGAACACAGAAAGCTCAATATTTTCCTTGAGCAACCCTTAATAAAAAAACTAAAAACAAATGAAACAAAATGACAACTACTCTGTAAAACAAAAATCCAGCGAAAGAGTAAATGATGGTCCATAAATGCACTCAAACGAAACTACAGACACACCACAATAACAGCAGACAAACAGATAGGCTGTCAGACAGACAGACCGACAGACGGACCGACGTTTGAATCAACCAACTTCATTGCAGTAAATGTGTGTACAGAAATACATTATAATAAATAAATTTTCATGTCTGTTGAATTATTAAATTGACTTTATTGATTTAAATGTGGCTCAAAATTAAAATGACTTTTAGTAAAAAGATGGCAGAAAAAAAATTTTGAACAGCAAACCTATTGAAGCTGGAGAAATATGTCATTAAATAAAATGGTTAAAGGCCAAATTTAGTTAGACAAGTAGAAAATTTAAATAAAATTATTTTTAAGAAAAAAAAAAACTTAATTTAAATAACTAAGAAATTTGTTTGAATTTTATGTTGCATGCTTTTAGGCTATTTAATTTTATTTTTTCTTTTTCTTATTTTATACCCACTTTTTTTTAAACAAACTTTTCAATTACTTTACTTGTTTTATTTTCTTGTTAATTTTGTGTTTATTTGTGCTCATTTGCTGTTGTTTTTTGCCTTCAAGCCTTCCAGGTATGCTGTATTTGAAACAGTCTTTTCTTGTTTAGCTAAGCATTTCGTGTTTTAATTTTAGAATTTTTTATACAAAGTCGTTAAAAATTTGTTTTAATAAGATTTAATAATATTAATTTAAGTTTTAAATTGGATTTCGGAAAAATACATGCCTTAAGGTAGGCAGCAGTTTTTAAATTTGTACTTGAAGAATTTGGTTTGATTTAAAAAAACTGGTTAATTTTATAAAAAAAAATAAACAACTTGAAAAATGTATTATATAGAATAATGATATATGGGATAAACTCTTATTACACACACCGATTAAAAAAAGTACTTTTGAAAAATTCCTTTCAAAAAATTTATTTAAAAAAGGTTTTCTAAAAATATATTTTGTCCTTAAAAAAATACGAATGTAATAAAGAATAAAGTTTTCATAAACAAAAATCCCCTTTTAAAAAATTATGCCTGTAAAAATTGGGTTTAAAAAAGTACTTTTGAAAAAGTACCTTCACAAGAAGGGTCTAATCAAAAGATCTTTTAATAAAATACATTTGAATTAAGAGCCTTTAAGCACATATAACTTGTAAAAGTACCATTTAAAACGGTAAAAAGTACTTTAAAAATCATTTCTTAAAAAGAAGCACCCTTTTAAAACGAGCCTTTTGAAAAAAAGCGGTTTCTAAAACTATCACCTTTTATTTAAACGACATTAAAAACACTAAAAAAACACCAACCACTAAACAAATTCAAGAAGTATTTTCAGAAAAGTACCTTTTATAAACTCTTAAAGTACCTTTTAAGAAAACAATATTTTAAATCCATTTTAAATAAGCAAAAAATAAGAATTTCTTTTTAAGAATAAAAAGTACCTTTTGCTTTGAAAAATGCATATAAAATTATCTTTATATTTCTGCCTTAAAAAACATTAATGAAACTATCTTATCTCTCATAAATAAGCGTAAGTATCTTGGATACAAAAAGTACCAAAAGAATACCTATTAAAAAGCACCTCTCAGAAAAATGCTGTAAAAAATGCTGCAATAGAACGAAATTAAAAAATTGCAGCTCCAAAATAAGCCTAGAAAAAAGTGCCAGTATGTGCCATTTTAAATTATTTTTTTTTTTTTTACATTTTAGTAGAAAAAAAAAATAGCTTTAATATATTTTAAACAAAGCACCTTTTAAAAGCAAACTTTATTTAAAAAGTACTTTTTAAAAACGAAACTTTTAAAAAATTCTAAAAATAAGTTTGATAGAAAATATCTTAAAAATCCGTCAAATTGCCCATGTCCTTTAAAACGTGTCACTTAAAAACATTCGAAAGTACTTTTTAAAAAACGAATATTAAAAAAATATTTAAAAAAAGTACTCGCCTACAGTTTTTTTTTAAGCATTTTTATAAAAGTACTTTTTAAGAAGAACATTAAAAAAACTTCACTCATAACCGTTAATAATGAATTTTTAAAGAAAGCTGGCTAAAAAAGTACCTTTTTAAAAAGGATTGTTAAAAAAGTATTACCCAAAAAATTTTAAGAAGAAGCAATAAATAAATTACTATTTACAAAGGCTACACCAACAATCGTAAAAAACATATATTTTACAAAAAAACACCTTTTAAAAAAAGAACCTTTTAAAAAAGGACCTTTTCAAAAAATCCCTTTCAAAAAAGATTTTAAAAAAATTAAAAAAAAAAAACATTTGTTGAAAAAGTAACTAACAAGCAGAACAAAAACATTTTTCAAAAAAAAAACTTACGAAAAGAAATTTTTCTAATATTTTTTCTGATTTTAAAAAGTTCTTTTCGTAAAAGGGTTTTTTTTTAATGTTTTTGTTCTGCTTTTAAGTTACTTTTTCAACAAATGTTTTTTTTTAAAGTTTTTTATGAGTGAAGCTTTATAATATTTTTTTAATGTTCTTTTTCAAAAAGTACTTTTATAAAAATGCTTTTGAAAAGGTACTTTTTAGACAAGTACTTTTTTATTTTTAGAAAATTCATTATAAAGTTTACCATTAAAACGATTGACGAAAGCTGTTGTTAGAAGAATAAATCTACAGTAAACTGAAACAATATTTTTCGCTTTGTCTTTTTAAGTGAATACCCCTGCTATTGTAATAAATAATAAATTACGGGTTAGAAAAAAGGTTAAATACTTGCTAGCTAAAGCAAAGTGCAATATGTTTTTAATCACGACTATTAAGAGACAAAGACGGCCATCGCACATTCGATTTAACTTGCAATAACAAATCAAATTGATTTAATATTTCTTAACACTCAACTGGAAAGATCTTTTATTGTGCAAATTATGTGTTAATTAAATTGAAATATTTTTTTTTTTTTTTTTTTTTTGTTAACTAATTTATATTCATTTCTTCTGCATGACATGATTTTCCGCTGCCTCAAAACTTATTTGAATAATGAGATCATTTATTTAAAGAAAAATGACAAACTGACAACACTTTACAAATATTTTGAAACAGATAAAGAAACTTTTACAATCTGTTATAACAACAACAACTTAAAATTAGTCATAATTTTTGTTAATCTTTCATTCATAATTTTATGATTCAACAAAGTTTCAAATATGTAATTTGCCTCTTTTTCCCTTCTTTTAAAAATTTACTGAACTAATGGCCAAAAATATTTAAAATGACAATAAAAAATATTTAATATTTTGTCTACTACGTGTCTAACACAGATTTCATTTAAATGTTCTTTTTCTTTATTTTTTATGAAGATTGATGACAATTTCTGTCACACACATCCACGGTTGGACAGAAACAACTCTTTTGATTTCCGTCGTTTTTCTCTGACTGACTAACAGACAAAATTTACACTACAACTTTTCTAACATTTGCCAAAAATATTTTTATATTTTTTAATTTCCTAGAGCATGGAATTTATTTCATCTCCTGCATGAGACTACAAATGAACACAAATACACACACACACACATTTTGATACTTATATTTGACAACTTTATGACATCATGTATGCAAAATATTATTTTAAAATAAATTCTTTCTCATTTCTGATTGACTTTATAAAATTTTAAAATGCGTGTGCCAATTCTTTGTTTGGTCTGTATATTTACGCAAATAAGTGGGTGGTAATTACCAGTTTGCAGGGGAGGTTGTAGTACATGAGTAAAAACATTTTCTACATTTTATATTCATTACTTTCAATTCTCGGTAAAATGTATGTGTCAAATAAATATTTAAAAATAGCTTCTGATTGTTGGTTTTAAAAGCTTCCACTCTAAGCGATTTATAATTTTAAAAAGTTCAAAACAATAAAAGAAAATATAAAAAATTTGGAAATTGCATTAAGAATTTGAAATATATTGGAATTTTTTAATTACATTAAAGAGAGAAATTAAGCAAATAAGAGGACCATATGGGGAATAAAAAATTTTTTTATTATAATTTTTATTTACTTATTTTTTTTTTTATTTATTTATTTTTATTTTATTTTTTTTATTTATTTATTTTTTTTATTTTTTTTTTTTTTTATTTAAAATAATGTTTTATAAATATTTTTTTAAAAGGTTTATTTTTAATAGGAAGTTGGTTAAACTCTTTTTTAAAGTACTTTTTAAATATTTTTTGAAAAGGTACTTTTTGAAATACTTTTAAAAAAGGTACTTTTTTAAATACTTTTTAAAAAAGGTTCATTTTTTAAATACTTTTTAAAAAGGCTCATTTTTTAATACTTTTAAAAGAGGTACAATTTTAAATACTTTAAAAGAGGTACTTTTTTTAAATATTTTTTTAAAATGTACTTTTTTAATTACTATTTAAAAATACAAGTATATTTTTTAAGCCCGATAGAACTTTAAGTTTTAAAAAATAACACAAAAAATTCAACTCATGGCATTTATATTTAAAAATGATTTCTGGCATTTGGCCACCACGGCTTCTTATGACGAAGTGCATTTGAACGTCCAATTTTGGGTCACTTTTTCAAGTACTGCTGGCCGTATGTAAAATAACACGAACAATGTTGGCCCCTTAAGTGTCAATTGTTGCATAAACCAGTGACTTCACGTGGCCCTACAAAAATAATCGAGAGGAGTCAAATCACACGACCTTGAATGCCAATTGATAAAATTTTCCACATAGTAGACGGACAGAGCCCCAAATCCTGTGACCGACAACGAATTGATAAATTCTATTCTAGCGATATCCTCTTTAGTACGCACATTATTTCGAAGTGTTTGTGTTATTTCATGCTCTAGAGAGCATGTGGTATGAAATCTATCCACAGTACGACAAATGGCTCGCTCAGATGGACGGATTATGTGCACCAAAAAAATCAAGAAGTCGTCTATAAGTTGCTCGAATTGATGACTGATTTTCAAAGTAAACTTGGATGATTTGATAGCGTTGTTCAAGCATGAGTCTATTTATAATGATTTGCCAGAGTTTACTGAAAATAATAAAGAAAAATTTTAATAAAAATTTAATTTTTAGTTTTATTATCTATAATTTAAAAATTATTTTTTTTTTTCAACTTAAAAAACTCTAATTTAAAAAGTTTAAGAAAGTAGAAAAGTACCTTAAAAATAAAAAAGTACCTTCAAAAATAAAAAAGTACCTTTAAAAAAATACTTTTTTATTTTCTTAAAGCTTTTTAAAACAGAGTTAAGTTAAAAAAAACAATTTTTAAAAGTTGCTTTAAGGGATTTCTTTAAAAAATTGTACTTTCTGAAAAAAAGTAATTTAATAGAAAGCTTTGCTTTTAGTACTTAAGTTAGAACTTGTTTTAAAATACTCGTTTTGAAGAGCCTTTTTCAAACGAGTAATTTTTTTATAACTTTTTTTTATGAAAAGTACTTTTTTGCATATAAATACTGTTTTAAGGTTCTTTTTGAAAAAGTACTTTTTTTAAAGATTGTTACTTTTATACATTCTAGTTTAAAGAGGAGTTTCCTTAAATAGCTAGTTTTCTCGAAAAGATACTTTTCTTCAAGAACTTTTTTAAACGGTACTTTTTTCAAGGTACTTTTTTAAAAGTTTTTTTTTTTTTTTTGTAAAAACTTAGTTCTTTCGAAAGAAATAGTTGATTAAAATATTGCTATCAAATAATTCCTTGAGCAAACTAGGTCTTTTAGACCTCATAAGAAGCATTTATTACATTGTTTACCGCATAACTTTATATGGAACCCTTTAGTCCGTCATACGATTTTTATAACACCCATGGCATATAAACACACAACCAACTTGATTGCAAAAGGTGTTAGAGATTGGGAAATGCTAAGCAGTATTGTGTGAGTAAATGTATGACCAACGAAGTGCGTTAAAAAATTTTTTTTTTTATTTTTTTTTTTAGTTTCTTGCGTTGAGAAACTTCTTGTCACAAAATTTTGTAATTTTCGTTTTAGAGTGGCTTAATTCTAATAATCACTTAAGAAGCCTACAAAAGGTGGATAGAGACATGCGATTATTTTTACTTGAAAGAACGAATTTCGGAATAAAAAATTGAAGATCCTTTTACGAAAATTTAAATTTACAAAAATTTCTAAACGCATCTCGTGCATTCGATTTTAATACAAAAAAATTTTTTTTTTAATATCCGCATGTAATTAAAATATTCAGTGAATTGTAAAAAAAATTTGGCATCAGCATCAACTTTGCTCAACCCGTACATAAAAAGAGAGAGAAAGGGGGCTTGGGTTTTAATCTTAAAGTACGTTTCGTACGTTAACACCGTTAGAAGTAAAAACAATACATCTGTTGTTCTGTCTAACGTTAAAGATTTGAATTGAAATGTTTGAAAGCTTTCAATCAAATGAGGGTGGCTTTATCCTGTCAATAACATTCTTTTGTTTTAATACGATACGATTATATTTTTAATGCTTAAAATATGAAGATAATGGCATCAATGTGTTTCCCTTTCTTCTGATTTTATTTGATTCTTAATTCTATTTCTTTCCTTTTTTTTAAAAAAGAAACCTTCAAGTGATAAACATGACAGCTAAAATACGTCATTTGCGAGTCTTAACAAAAGAAAAAAATCTTTAATAACAAAATAAAAACAACGATTCTTTCTGCTGTTTGCAAACAACTCACAACAAAATGATTTTTTGAAAAATAATTAAATCTAAACAAATTACGTCGAATTTTTTCTGATGTCGTTTTTTTTTATTAAAATCCAATTATTCACCAGATGTTGTCATTTTTTTAAGGGGATGACTCGGTCTTCATTTGATTTATGATTTAAAACTTTGAGTTAGTCTGACTATGATGCGAGATTATTTTAACTACTGAAATAAAATGGTTTTTAAATAACGTTATGCCATTGAAAATGTGCAAGAACAAGTGGAAATGATAATAATGAAATTAAACAAAAGTAAATTTAAGGGGTTGCAAGTTATTTTGAAATAAAAAATATATAAATAACTTCAAGCAACTTAAAATGAACTGCAGCAAAATTTAATAGATTTTGAATTTTAGCTGAAGGAGGCTGGGGGCAAACTGGATAATTACTAGAGTCAATGGAACAGAATAGAAACAAAACAGAATTAAAACTAAACTTGAATCATAACTGAATGAAGTAGACTACAAATAAATTTTAAGAAAGCAAAACTAACTAAAGTTAAACTGTAACTGAACTTGAAGATGGAAGAGTAACAAAATTTATTTTAAATTAATTAAAAGTAGAATAAAAGAAATCGGAACTAAATCTAGAAACAAACTATAAAATTAGCTAGACCTTGACCGCAGCGTTACTTATCAGAGGCCGTACTTTATTATCTTAGACAGCTGAACCGCTAAAATACCACTAGAACTGACTAGAAATTAATTTAAATTTAGTTAAATTAATTTAAATATATCTTCAGTGATTTCAATAAAGTTTATTTACGTCCCAGATTGCTACAAATAGCGTTTTGCTTTTTCATAATCTTCTCATTTTCTTCTCCGTGTTTCTCAGTTATTTTTGGTCATCCTTTGCACTCATTAGGCGGTTTAAGTGTCAGTCTTAAGTTTAATTTTACCTTTGTCATTAAAATTTATCCTGCGCCACTATGTGATTCAATTATTTTTATTAAATTTTTATTAAAATAAGATGACCTTTACGACACCGTGTCCAAAGACTTAAAAAAAAATTAAAGCAGATTACCTGCTGTTCCTATTGGCTTAATTCGTTGGAGATTGCAGAATTGCCACATATAAATACTTTTTCTTTCGCAATTTTGGCCTGGCCTGTCTAATTTTAATTGAGGTTTAACTTTAATCTCTATAAATATCTGCTCCTTCCCGCTTAAAGCAGTCCTTTTCAATAATATTGCCTCAAAGATGCATCTCATGGCTTCTAGAAAATCTCCATTTAAAGGTCTCGTTGGTTTGACTCCAGAAGAGAAATTATACCTAAGGAGACCTTCACTTTACGCAGAAAAGTATTGAATAAAAACATAAGACTCCTTAGTCTTTCTTTTGGCGATTCTAGAAGGTAAAAACGACGATAGATCAGTATCCAACTGCTGATAAAATGGAACCAGTTTGCCACGAACTTATTTATTGATGAAGCCAGAAGTAGGAGGGTAGTTGTTTTTCGGGAAGGGCACTTGCTTCCTACATGCTTTTGCGGTGTGGTAAAAGTTTAAATAATCTCTAGCTCGTTAGAAAGATGTAAAATCATGGCCACAAAAACCGTAATAATAAAGTTGCATCACGAAGTGTCGCTATGCGTTACGAACGGGCTGATAATTGAATATATTTTACTCAGTGTTAAGAGTACCGTAACCTTCAGCAGATACCCACAATAATTTTGAACATATCTGTATAGGTCAGGACTACGTAAAATCCAACACGATATTGCCGCAATCGCCATATAATAGTTTTTTCGATGCAGTCGTATGGGGAGAGTACGACGCCGCGCATAAAAACTGTGCAAGAACAAAATCAGCTAAAGAAGACTACGGGCGAACTGGATATGAGTTGTAAGTGTCACTAAAAACTAATAAAAAAACAACTGAAATAAAACTAAACATGAAATGAAATTAAAATTTAGATGAGTACTTAAACTAAACAAAGAAAATAGAAGCGCCGAATTGGTCTGAAATCTCCAAGGCATTAAATAGAACACAGGAACGAACCGGAATTTAAACTAACACTACGACTAGAGGTAAATTAAATAAAGAAAACTGAAATTTAAAAGCAGGAAGCAAATGAAACTAAAGAGAAACAAAATGAAATTGAAACTAAACTTAAGCTGAACTAAATATTTCATACGAATGATAAGGAATTCAGTAAGATTTGGCAAACTGAAATAAAACATCAGTCGCATAATTAGAAGCATTAGCTAAGACTAGAACTAGAGGTAAATTAAATAAATAGAACTGAAATTTAAAAGCAGAAAACAAATGAATCTAAAGAGGAACAATATGGAATTGAAACGAAACTTGAGCTGAATTAAATATTTAATACGAATGATTAAGAATTTAGCGGGAATTGGTGAACTTAAGTAAAACATCATTCGCATAATAAGTAGCATAAACTGGATTGAAACAAAACTGAATTGAAACTGAATGATTTACAACTGACTAGGAACTGTCTATAATTGAGCCGTAATATGAAAATAAATAAAAAATTAATAATGAAATTTAAAAATATATCGCTGAAAGAAGAAGTTTATTAAAGATTTTAATATTTTGCAATAGAAAAAAATATTAAATATTTTAAATAATTAAACTTTTTGCAACCCTACGACATCCATTAAACTTTAACATTTGAATTAAGCTTTAATGCTACAAGTTTGCTGTGGGCAGGATAGTGCCACAGAATAAATCTCCAATTTTAGTAAAATGACAAAATATCATTTTTAGAAGAGAAAACACAAATGAAATATTAATGAACAATCGAATGAATAGCATACACATGCTAACAAAAGCATATTTTTCAACAACGATATTAAAACACAATACAATACAAGCAAATTCATGTGACACAATACTTTTAATTTTTGTTGCCGTTGCTATCTTTATTTTAGCAAAATATTGGAAAAAGCTGAGTATGAAGAGAAAAAAAGTGAATGCAAATTGCATATCAGTAAAGCAGCAATACAACTAGAAAATAAAAATTCAATATGACATGTTTTGCTAGCAACGAGTGAAATATGGGTCATAACAATGTCGTAAAAATTGTGATAAAACTAGAAAAAGCATAAAATATATGGCAGGATTTAATGGGAATATTTAAATATTTTTTTGTAACTTTATATAATTAGATTTTATATAAATTTCGTTTTTCTTATTTTTTTTTTTCGTTTTTTAGTTAAACAATTAAATTGTTCAATATTCTTTCGCTTATTTTAAACTATAATTTATTTTATTTTAATACAATTATAATTTATTATTTTGCATTTGTATATTAAATCATTTAATTTTTCTCAACACTTTAATGCTGTGGATGTTTATCATGAGTTACAATAAAAAAATTTCCCATTTTCGGTGGTTGTAACCCAGGCGCGGTTAAATTCAATGCAATTAAAAATCCATAAATTTGTTGAACATAATTTTATAAAGTCCAAGCGTGTAAAAGCAGTGAATGAAACACAATTTAGTTGCAGCAACAACAAAGAAATCTTGTATGAAAATACACCAAGCACTTGTTAGACACTATTAAAAGGTATAACACAAAAACGTGGACTTAGATATTTCATAGTCGTATGATTTTTATGCCTTAATTTTCTTGCCTTAAATGAAAATAAATAATTTGTGCAAAGGGGACTCCCTTTCATTTTCAATTTTATATTTTTTACACCGGATTTAATAATGCACATTCTGTGTAAATTTAAACTGTCTGTCTATAACGATTCAAATTACCTTAACTAGTGGAACACCCGTTAATTTCTAAATTTTTATAATTTATACTTGTCATAGCGGACATAGGAATATACCTTCTGTGCAACTTAAAGGTGTTTTAAAAAATAAAAAATAAGGCCATATAAAATTATCTTAAATATGGTGACACCCTTTAATTGTTAAGATTCTTTTTTTGTTATTTTTAGTTGTTGTAAACTAAAGTGATAGCAACTTTGTTAAAGTCTTTTATTGGCGTCCGTTACGGTTCAGTAGACATTAAAAATCGTGTGTTTTATATGGGGACACCCTTTATTTTTAATTTTAAATATTTATACATGTTAGAGCAAACATTCTGTATAATTTTAAAGTATTTGACTATAACAATTCAAAAAATAGTATCATGTAAGTATAGTTGAATTAGCTATAAGCACACCCTTTAATTATTAATTTTGTTTCTTTTACTACCTTTTTTTGTTCGGAGCTATAGCAAAAATTTTTATGTTAAAAATGTATATGGGTGTCCGTCACGGCTCAATAGAGTTTTAAAAATCATATGTTATACATGGGGACACCCTTTATTTCTAATTTTAAATATTTATACTTGTTAAAGCAAACATTCTGTATAATTTTCAAGTGTTTGACTGTAACAAATCAAAAAATAGCATCTTGTTAGTCTAGTTAAATTAGCTATGGGCACACCCTTTCGTTATTAAGTTTGTTTCTTTTACTACCTTCTTTTGTTTGGAGCTATAGTGATAAATTTTTTTTTTTTTATTTATATGAGTGTCCGTCACGGTTCAATAAAGATTTAAAAATCATATGTTCTATATGGGGGCACCCTTTATTTTTAATTTCAAATATTTATACTTGTTAGAGCAAACATTCTGTATAATTTTCAAGTGTTTGATTGTAACGATTTAAAAGATAGTATTATGTAAGTCTAATTAAATTAGCTTTGGGCACACCCTTTAGTTATAAAGTTTGTTTCTTTTACTATCTTTTTTTGTTGGGAGCTATAGTGATAATTTTTATTTTAATTTATATGGGTGTCTTCACGGTTCAATAGAGTTTATAAAATCATATGTTCTATATGGGGACACCCTTTATTTTTAATTTGTAATATTTATATTTGTTAGAGCAAACATTCAGTGTAATTTTTAAGTTTTTGACCATAATCATTCAAAAGATAGTCACGTGAAGTTTAGTTAAGTTAGCAATGGGCACACCCTCTAGTTATGAAGTATGTTTTTAAACCACCTTTTCTTATTGGGAGCTATAGTGATACAACATTTGTTAAAAGTTTATATAGGTGTCCGCCTCGATTCTGTAGACATGTGTAAATTATGTGTGTTGTATGGGGGCACCCTTTAATTTCTTAATTTTTTTTAATGCGACCAGTCTTCAAGTATCACTTTCTATTGAATAAGAATTTTCTAAAATCGGTTTTGACAGAGCTAATTGTTTTGTTGACACAATCTTCTCCATTTCTAAACCGAATTAGAAACAAAATGGAACTGAGTTAAAACTAAACTAGAATAATACTACATAACATGTTACATTAAACTTAAACTGAATAAATCTCCACTTGATTAAGATCCTTTGAATTGAATAAATGTTTACTTGATTAAGACTTTAAGAAGAACACAAGTAGAGCAGTATATACGATCACACTGAAGAATAAAATGGCGTTACAGTCTAGCTTAATAAGAGCTATGCCTTAATTGACCCTTTTCTTAAACTAAGCACAGCCAGGAAATATCTTTGTAGTGATCAAAAAGGGAACTTGAACATAACTAAAAATTTAGATGAACCTGGCGGTAATGAAAACTGAACTTGAAACGAATTGGAATTGAACTAAAACAAGACCTCAAACAAAACAAAAATAAAATGTTAAAATTGATTTAATTTGGACTTAAAAAGAACTAAATTTATAATTTATATAACCTTGAACTCTCATTGAGTAGATCCCAAATAGAACTGAACTACTACTGAACTCGAACATATAAAAACCAAAAAAGTGATTTGCAAAAACGGATTTGAACTGGAACATAAAAATAATAAATGACTTTAAATTATAACTTTAATGCCGTTCACATAGTGTTTACTGTGTGTACTCCTTCTCTTGACCACTTAGCACTTTAAACACTTGTGCGAACACGTACATTGAGTGTTAAAGAAGGCGAAAAATAATCATTTATAAAATTTAAAAACATAAACCAATTAAATTTTTGTTAAAAAAAATAAATAAAATTGAATTAAAATTAATAATCAAACAAAAATACAAGAAAATATATGCCGGCTACAAATGGTGCATGGTGATGCATGTGTCGTTGGTGTTTCTGTATTTTTTTTCTTTTTGAAGTATGGCCATAATACTGTTTGCACTTTTGGCATAATTAACATCATCAGCACCATTCGCATTAGCAACCGTATTTCGTTATGGGAGTTGGGTTGTGAATTAAATACAATTTATCGTTTGCTTATGTTGATAAGGAGCAGCGAAATGCATACAACAAACATGTGGTTGGTGTGAAGTATGTCTAATCACGCGTGTTTGCTAAAAATATTTATTTTAAATCACATGAGTGTGTCTGAGCGTGTGCAAAGAAACAAAAATGGATGTATGTGAAGAGACAGAATTTAAGCGGAAAGATTACACCAAAACAATTTTTGTGCATCTATTGGAAGGCAATAAGTCTTTACAAAAACCGTTTGTCCGTCACAGGCCACTGTCTCTGAAACCGTAATAGCAAGAAACTTGAAGTCTAAGCTATATAGGAACCAAACCGAATTAAAACTGAATGTTTTATAACCAACCAAGAACTGTCTAGAATTGAACATTAACTAGGCAGAACTGAACTAAGAATAAATTAAATTTTCATCATAAAATTTAAAAATACATTCGTCACAGGACACTATCTCTGAAACCTTAATATGGCCTCTATCACTTAAATACGAGGGCTGCTATATATATTTCTGGCCTGACAACACTGAGTGCTGCCAAGTGGAATCTGGCATTTCCATTGGAAAGTTTGTCATTTTTAAGCATAATCGTACTCAAAATGTTTTGACGTACGACCATTATTTGTATTGTTTACAGTGATTTGAAAAAATTAATATAGAAAAAAATGGAATTAACTCGTGAACATTTTCGTGCCATCACTTTTGACAACTTTCGACGTGGATAATCACGACAAGAGTGCCTTGATGAACTTAAATCTTTGTATGGCGATGAAGCACCATCCTATAGCACTGTGAAAAATTGGTATAATGAATTTAATCGTGGCCGAAGCTCGCTCAAAGACGAATTCTATTAAGGTCGTTTAAAAACGGCGGTTGTGCCAGAGAACATTGATGCCGTGCGTGAACTCATAATGCAAGATCTGTCGCATGTCGAGAGATAGAGACATTCTTGGACATTTCTTCCACCAGCATACATTCGATAATGCACGAACACCTGGCCGTAAAAAAGGTTTGTTCTCGTTGGATCCCGCACAATTTGAAAGTCGCTCAAAAAAAGGCTCGTGTCGATTGGTGCAAAGAACTGTTGCAAAAATACGATTGCGGTGCTTCAAAAGACGTTTATAAGATCGTCACAGGTGACGAATCATGGATCTATGCGTATGAGCCCGAAACGAAACAACAATCGACCGTGTGGGTCTTCAAAGACGAGCAAAATCCAGCATACCCTCTTAGCAACAGTTGTAAACAAATGTAATTGGAGTCCCACATCGACAAGTTCGAGAACTTCGACTCTCAAGTCGTTCAAAATATATCGTTGATTGTCTCAAAGGTTTTTTTTTAAAGCTCTGCAAGAAGTCTTCATAAAAGGGGTTCTTCTTTCACTTGCAGTTTAGTTACCCTATTAAAACTAGTGCAGTCAAAATTTGTCCAGTTTGGATCGATAAAAATTTTTTTAAAATCTCTGTTTTTACCGTATGAGGTTAATGAACGTTTTTCTCCCTAAACGTGACTCGAAATTAACAAGTCCTACATGAGCTTTGAACTAAAAGAAAAAATTAGTACCTGAGCAATTTATTTCTCGTGAGAAAGTTTCAGTGAATAGTATTCATTCACGATACCATCTTTTACGAGAATAGTGTTGCCATATGTATTTATTTTTGTAACTCCTCTATGAAGCTGGAGTTTTCGAATACTAAAAGCAATAAGAAGAGTTTTTAAATGATTATAAATAATTGCAAAAGATTAAAAATTTATAAATAATTTTGTAGCAACAAGAAACTAATTTAACATTGATAACAAAAACAAATTTCTTATAGAAAAAAAATAATTTTATCTGGCTTTTCGTTATGTATTTTGGTTTTAAAGAAAGTTTTAATTAAGGATCCTTTCGAATTCTTTAATTAATTTATTAGTTTAATAAAGTTTAGACTTTTTCTTCTTTTATTGGTTGTTAAAAATTAGTCTTTAGCAATTAAATTAAATAACCAGTTCTATATTTTCTAAGTTTTCCCTTAAGAAAAATTCTTTAGAAAAAGAAAACCGGAAATTGTATAAAATTAAATAAAACTACCATTTGATCAGTAACACCCAATAACCCCTGCAAATGGCTACACGAACAATTGTATTACTATAAGTAAACATACATATATCTGTGAATATAACCACACGACCATTAGGAATATTTATCGTAATAAAAGGCTCAACACACCCACAAAACCATTAAGAAGTTTATTTTGCACTAAAAGGTTCAATTAAGAAAAACAGCAAGTGCATTTTGATTCAAATCCTGGCAACTTCATTAGCATTTAAATACATTTAGGAATTACAATTGCAACTGTAACAAAAGAAAATTCCACAAAATAAAAATGAAAAAATTCCTTTTGCCAGCTTTAAAAAGAAAACAGGGAGGATTTCTATTATAATTTAAAAATGGTAGATATTTAAGTCAGTTCTTTTTTAGTTAAGCTAGTTATTCGTAAAATGATGGCTAAATCTCGATTAAAGTTTAAGCAAGTGTGTCAAAAAGCACTGACATGTGGACGTGACACACCTCTCTCAGCCAACACATTTAACACAAATAATAATCACAACTAAATTCTTTCAAGTAGAGGGTGAAAACTATAACAAACTTAATGCCAACAAAACAAAACAAAAAAAAAAATAGACATCCCCTTTAAAAGACCCTTTTCAAGCACGTTATTTTTAGTCATGTGTTTTTTTGATGAAAACTGATTAAGTGCTATGACTTGCTATGACTCAAAGTGACTTTTAACACCTTTGAAGTATGCTTTGTGTAAGTAAATTCTATGCCTGCCCTAAGGTATGCTTAAGATTTTACTTTAAATACTAAAGCTAAAAATTATAAGACTTTAATCTAAAAAACTCAACTTCAGTATAATTATTTCTTAAACAAATCAAAATAACGGTTTATTCCTCCCGCTAAAAGGGGTTCATTCAAATTTATTTTTTTTTTCACCTTCGAAAAAAAAAACAAATATCTATTTAGTGGTGGCCACTTAATTTAATTGCTTTGGAATTTAAAAACTTTTTTTTTTTAATGGAAATGGAAATTTGTTTTGTCACTTTGCTTAAAATATTTGAAAGTAATTATAGAGCACTGGCTAAAATATTTTACATAATAAATTACACCCCTCAACTTTTGCACTTCTCGACTAGCTGCAGCAGCAGCAGCACATGTGTTGGTTTGAAAAAAAAATATCAAAGAGGGTGTTATAAATTGCACCCCTTTGATCAATTATAACATGTGCTGTCATGTTTAGTATGAAAAAAAAAAAATTTAAACTCGTTTGTAATTTGATATTTTTATAAGTGTTTGTGTAGTTTAAAAGGCCAATTTTGGTTAGCGAAAATGATAATAACAAATGTCAAATAATAATGTAATTTGACCCCTAATTAGTGGGTGGCTGTGGTCAACTTAAAAATATTTAAAAATACTAGAAACAAACTTTAATGTTGACCAACTAAAATAGCAAAATCATTTTAAATATACAGAAGACTAGAAAGATAAAAGAAAATTAGTACCAGCAGTGTTAGCGCTAAAAACAAATTACAGGCAAAATTGTTCAAAACATTAAAAAAATATTTTTTTACAACTGTAATCGTTCCTAAATATTAAAAACAACAGTAATTCAAAGAAGGGTTCCTTAAAAATCCGGTATGAAACTGGATACTGGATACTCTTTAGATAGAAAACAAAATAAAAATAGTCTTTCCTATACTCTTTCACAAGCATTCCATATTTTAGTTAAATAAATAAAGTATCACATTCTTTCCATTTTCCTTTAATTCAAAGCGAACAGCTGTTTTTGTTGGCCTTGTTCTTATTTGAACGGTTGGCAAATGTTGCTCGCCTTGGTCTCTACCTTTATAATGAATGGCCATTTTGGGCGAGAGTATCATAGTTTTAAAGGAAAAATCAACAACTGTTTTTGTGATCATTAAAAACGCTTTGCAACCGACTTCAAAAAAAGAAGGAGGTTATCAATTCGACTGAATTGTTTGTGGCTGCAGAACTCAGTCATTTCTGAATCGATTTTGAAAATTTTTTGCAATTTTTTTTTTGCAATTTGATACACTATAGATTGGTCCTGTTTTAAAAACAGTTCATAATCTTTAAAATTAAAGGGTGTCCCCATACAACATTCATGTTTTTTAAGTGTTTTATGAACCGTAAAGCGCACTTCTTTAAAACTTTAAAAAATATGTATTACTATAGCAACCAATAGCAAAAAGTAATACAAAAATAAATCTAATAATTAAAGGGTGTCCCTTAGAGGCGACGTAAGTGACTTATATGCGCCTATCTTTTCAACCGTTATAGACAAACGCTTGAAAATTGGATAGGATGTCGATTACTATAACCGTTATAATAACAAGTATAAACATTTAAAATTATAAATTAAAGAGTTTCCCAATAGTTAATGTAATTTAATGTATGTGAACAAACCTTTAAATCGTTATAGACAAACAGCTGAAATTTACAAAAAACCTGTATTAATAAGTCCGCTATAGCAAAAAGTATAAAATTTCAATTTAGAAATTAAAGGGTGTTACCATATTTGAAGTAAATTGGCCTATGTGGCCCTACCGTTTGAACCGTTATATACAAACACTTGAAAATTAAATAGAATGTCCATTACTTTGTCTGTTATATTAAGAATTATAAATATTGAAAATTATGAATTATAGGGTGGTACAATAGTTCCTGTTATTTGATGTAAATGACCAAACTGTTGAACAGTTGTAGACAGTTGATTGAAATTTGCACTGAACCTTTATTGAAAATGTACTTCCCGGTTTTTTCCCCAGTTTTGAATCCCCAAAATCGACGCTATCTTGCCGCACCTTCTGATTTTTCAATCAAAATTGACAAAGGTCAGGTGTATAACTTTACAAAATCTTCTTTTACTTCCATTATTTACAACATGAAGCTGTAATGGTTGACTCTACGTCTAACAAATTTACGACTTTACATATAATGAAGCCTTCTATTTCTTGCTTCGGAGTCTTTTCAAGTGCTTGCTCTAAAATTCAGGACTCAAAACTGCTTAATTTTAAAATAAACCGTAGTTTAAGCACATAATAAAACTGATTTTTGAGTAGAGAAAAAAACCAAAAGAGCGGATAACTCCGTAAATAAAGACAGTGGAGACAAGGTATACCTGGGGCAAAATCTATGTTTGTCAAAATAAATATTTATATTTTGTATGCTACGGTGGGCTGTTTGGTGATAGACTACTCTAGCATACTAAAGCGTGCAATATCATTTGCTACTAGCGACTACAACCCTCGGGTAAATCCAGTTTATGTTACGTTGTTCTTCTTACGTCAAACCAGCACGTCAGCTTTTAATTAAATTCTTCTGTGGCTATTTAATTTATTATTTATTTCTTGCTCTGTAACTCTATCTAAATCTCTTGTTTACTAAACGTCTGCAAAACTTTATTAAAAATTTGCATACGGTCATTTTCCTGGAAACTCGAAGCAAACAATCTCAGTCATTATTCCGATCATAAGCCGCTGTGGCTCTGGGGAGAATTGAACGTGGGATCTTTTTTTTTACCAAGTAGGCACTTTTGACCATGCCTGCTACTACTGCCTTACGCTATTGTTATGTTGTTACTTTCCTCACTAACCAGTACTTCGTTAACACAATTTCTTTTTTATTATGCATTTGCCTTCATCATTGCCTCTGCTGTTCTAATATACAAGGGCCTTCGTTAATTCATCTATTGTGGCTATACAACAATTTTTTTTTTCTCTATATTCATGTCGCTGATGGGAGTTGAACTCATGGCTTGTGATCTTATGTGTTACCAATCAACGCAACCACAGCGCAATGTGTTATTTTACTTTTACTTTTATTCTGTTCCGACACAATCCAACATTTGTAAATAGACAATATTAGCTGTCGTGGCTATAACATAACATTATTAAATTAGTAAATTATAATCAATCATTGCTGAAACTCAGTGACAAGTAGCGGTGGAAAAGCTATTCATTTTCTTCTTCTGATCGAGTGTCCTAACAGTACCAAAGGTCTACTTTAGTAATACTTACTACTTAACAAGTTTCATGAGCTAGAAATGCATTAATCTTTCGGCTTTTAACAGTACGTAAATTAGTTTTTCTTGTTGTTGTGGTTCATTCCTACATTCAGGCTTGAGTTAAGCCACAGACGAATGATCGTCTCTTTGAGTGTACTCTCTTTAAAGTGAAGGTGGACTTAAGTTCACATCCAATCGGCAAGTCGTTTTTCCGAGCTCTTTTAAAACATTCCAAATAAATTATTTGGGAAATCCGTAAGCTGAAGACATGCATGTAGCGATACAACTATTGATACGAAATTTAAAAGATTTGTTGAATTTTTAGATCTTTATACAATCAACTTTAGAAAATAAACCTATTGGATCTTATTCAATTCAATTTCATTCAATTCGTTAATGTTTTGTAGCTGACATTGCATTTCCAAGTTTTAAGCTTAAATTATATCGATTATTGTTGCTTACGTTTATTGCGAATTGGGATTTGTGTTTTTGTTTTTAAGAATTTTATTTTTATTTTTTACTTTAAGCATTTCCGTATTTTGTTTTGTTTTTTATTTTTTTATTTTAATGCGGCAAACAATTCGTCTCATTGTTGTTTTTGGCTGAATGTTAAACCTTTTTTCTAGGACTGACTTTTCTACAAACAGAAATATGCTTATTTGGTTTTATTTATAATTTTTATCATGTGTCTTTAGTTATTTTTTTTCGTTTTTTATTTACTTTTTGGCAAATTTCTTTTTCTTGGCCATCAACATTTTCTTTCATTTATAATTTGTTTTTGCCCTTAAGTAGTCATTTTAAAAACTACAATAGAAAGATGTTTATACTTCCGTTATATGTATATATATATTTTTGAGAAAGAGAGTAACAGTAAAAATATCTTTTTTCTGCACATTGTTTTGTTATTTGTTGCGATTTGATATATTTTTTATTTTATTTTATTTTTTATTTTTTTATTTTTTTATTTTTTTTTTTTTTTTTTGGATAAGGTGCTGGTTGCAACAAAGAGGCACATGATAAAAATATGGTGTGTGAGTAATTGTGCTGCGTTTTAAAATTGTTTGGTATCAACAACCGCAGCAGCACTCAGCATTGCCAGAATCAATTAAAATGAATCTATATTTTTAAGTCAAGAAGTGACTAATCTGTTTTTTTTCTCCTGTTATGGCCCTGCACAGCTAGATTTTTAGTTAAACTTGAGGACAACAGGTTTTAAGGTTTTTAAAAATTGGAAATTGACTTGTCTTCTGGCGAATGATTTAAGGTTTTATTACAAAGATTCCATTCTTTTATTTAGTTGTCAGGATTTTCATCATAATTAATTTGGACTTATGAGTGGAATTTTCAAGTAAAAGTGTTAATAATAATTGCAAAAAAAAAGTCGAAATTACAATAAGTCTACTAAGAATTTTTCAATTGTAATTTTTTTTATTTAAATATTCATTAATTAATAAAATTATCACTCTGGCAACGCTTAGTCAGTTGCAGAGCCGCTAAGAAAATAGAAGTTGGTAAGCAAAACAAAAAATATAAAAACATGCTGTAAATTAATAGAAAACACACAAAAATATGTTTGTGCGGAGATAATATTTATCATTCATTTTAACATTATATGACTGGTTAACATAAATGTTAATTTTATTATGATAAACATTTTCTTATGTTAAAATTTCCCTTTACTGTTGGGGTTTTTTTAACGAGCGGCAAACAACAAAAACAACCACCAGTTTTTTAATATATTTTTGTATAGATTGATGTTAGTTAACATTAGCAAAGTTCTGTTGTTTAACATTTATGTTATTTAGTTTAATAACATGATGTTACTAAAATTTCCCTGCAGTTGTGTTTGGTCATTGCTAATGAACGGTTGTCAGTGGAAGTGCCGATGTAGTCTACGGTGATTTTTAACAAAAATTATTGCGTTTTACGGGTTTTAAGTGGGTTAAAAAATTTTACGTAAATAATTAAAAAGAGGGATTAACAAATATAAAATGCAGACAACAAAAAGTGAATGTTAAAAAAATTTTTTTAAAGATAAAATCTATATTCATTAACAAAAAGAGAAGTAAACCATTTAAACAGTAATTTTATCAAATATTTTTAATATAAAATCAAGATTATGTCATGTATAATTTTAATAGAAATTAAAAGGTTTAATAAGTGACTTACACAAACAAAACAAACCTGTGTCGCAATACCTTATTGGCTTAAAGATTTTAGCAAATTTTGATAAAATAAAATTTCTTATTTTATAACGAAAAATTAGTCACATATGAAATAATTAAAATTTATTAACAAAAATGCAAATATTAAAATTTTAAATAAAAATTATTGAAACACAATGAATGTCAAGTAATAAAATATTAAAAAAAATATAAAGAAAAAATAAAAAATAGAAACAACAACCACAACAAATTTTTAAATACCAAAGTTATAAATATAAAATCTATAAAAAATGATGCAGTTTTAGTCACAAATTTATTTAAAAAACGCAAAATGTTATTAAAATAAAAAAAAATAAAAACAAATTCAAAACAAGAAAAAATTCATTTCAATGATGTGTACAAAATTCATATACAACTTTTGAAAATTAACAAGATTTTTTTTTAACAGTTAATGTCGAATATAATAAATTTGTCATTTTGTTAAGTTTTGAAAATAATAATAAATTTGCGTCATGTTGGCTGTTAAAAATTTCTTTTTGCCGGAGCGCACAAAGGCTCCAGATACACCACAGCGTTTTTCCCGCATGCCCGAAGCTTTTTTACGCAGCATACGTCGGCGTTCATTACGTGTTAAACGTGCCAAGTCTCTAGTCGTTCCCGATCGGGAAAAAAGGAAATCAGGTGAGGTAGAGTGTTACAAAAGGAAAAGTGAAACTTTAGGACAGCCAAAGTTTTCTTAATGCAAATCTTTTGTTAAAGCTTTTTTTTTTTTTTTTTTGTAAAAAGGTTTTTTAAGTATTTTAATTTAAAGCTGTTGCAACTTAATTCGACGTTTATTTAGTACACAAATTTTCGTAAAAGGCTTAGAAGCTTTTTTTTAATTTAAAGCTTTTGTTATATATTTTTAAACAACTTAATAGCTAATTTCTTAACTCGAATTGTCATAAACACTAAGAAGTTCTTTGAACTTTGTAATATTGGAATTTAAAAAGGAAAGCTTAAACAAATGAGCTTAAAGCTTCACATTATTTGATTTTTAAA
Organism: Cistogaster globosa; assembly: GCA_937654795.1. NCBI lineage: Eukaryota > Metazoa > Arthropoda > Insecta > Diptera > Tachinidae > Cistogaster > Cistogaster globosa. The sequence goes on from OW569404.1 coordinate 10,045,856, forward strand.
TTCTATTTAATCAAGTCAACTCGCATGGAAGGTTAAACTTACAAAAGATGAGCATTAAGAAATTTTTTAAATAAATAAAGTCTTGAGCAAAGAAAGCTTTTAAAGCTTTTCTAAAATTCAATATTTATTCATTAAAATTTATGATTAAAATTAAAGCTTCAAATTCCATCTATAGCTTAATTGGATTATTAATATATGTTGACTGTTATAAAGTGTAAGGCAGATTTTGTTGCCCTCTTTAGCTTGAAAGCTTTTCGGTACTATTTAATCTTATAATGACATTTAGCGTAACACATGCTTTCTTTCCTTTCTCCTCCATGATATTCACATTTTTCTAAGCTCCGACTATTAAGTTCACTTTTTTATTGAAAGTGTGCTACATGACGAATTGGATAATCGGCCATAAATAAATCAGCTTTTGTCATATCATGGCTTCGGTGCTTTAGCAAAAGACTTGATTTTCGTTAAAAACTTTTACTTTTCGTCAATCGAGTGGTTTTAAAATATTTTTTTTTAATCTACTTATTTTATTTTTGATTCTGAAGCATCTATTTAGCTGCTTGAAAATCTAAAGCTCTTTAGGAATTAAAGAAAGTACGTTAAATTGAATTAAAATTCCAAGAACGTATTAAAACTTACAATTCTTAGAGGATATATTTCATATAGTAACGGCTTCCTTAAGCACGTTCACTTTCCTTAAAGGTCTCCATTAAGAATTTGTAGCATTTCACACAGAGCAATTTTCTTTGACCTTTGTTTAAAACATTTAAAAATTTTACATTACAAGAAGAGAATCACAAAATGTTTAGATAAATACGAAGCTTGCGGAAATATGCTTTTATGCGATCTTTTTTCAAGTTCACAAAAGTCATTTCCTGTCTTATTTTATGCCAAATAAAGTAAAATAATTTCTTAAAAAGAACAAAGCGCTCATTATGGCAGATTTATTAACACTGGCGTTATCATTTTAAAACGCATTTAAACGAATAGTGATTTAGCAACAACAAAAAATACTATTCAGCAATGCTTTTTTATTTTTTGCATAAGCAGAACTGAAATTAAGTGACCTTATCGCTTTAAAGCTCACCTCGTATTGATGAAACTTATCTTCTTTTGTAAAGTTTAAAGTTCTCATAAATAAAAATTCATTTTAATGCATCTGGACATGGAATAAAATGTTTAAGTTTTGTTTATTAACTGATTATAATTATTAATTAAAGAGTAAAAATACTTTGAAATTTAAAATGTCTATAAGACTTCAAAGTCAGGAATCATATTGTCTTTAAGTGAAAAAAATAAATATTTTTATTGTAATTCCTTTGAAACTGATGATGATTATTTTTCAATGGCTATTTTTTTTTTTTTGCAAACAATAAAAAACAATAAATGTCTAGATAAGAAATTTTTTAAAACAAGGGATGAATTAAACGAAAGAAAATAAAAAATGACAAAAATTTAAATGACCGAAATTTTTTTTTATTTTACATATAAAGAAATTTTTCTAAATCTTTAAATACAAATAATAATTTTAAAAATCAATCAGCAAAAGCTTAATTTTTTAACTACAAAAATTGAGCTTTAATGAAGAAAGTTGATTATTATTGGGCTTAAAATTACATTTTTATTAAAGTTTTCTTTCCAAAATCTTGATGCTTTTTCTAATAACAAGTAGAAAGCTTAAAGCTTTTAATAAGAGTATTTCACCTTTTTCTTAACTTTCATTAAATCTTTTAAACAATTATTATTTAACCTATAATTTTTTATTTATTTCACCCTGTATTTTGTTTCCCACAATTATAATTTTATTTAAAATGCACAAGATATCAGCTCATGCTCTGTTTATGCCTCTAAATAGAAAGTCTAGAGTCAATATCATAAACTATTATGACATATTATGCGTGTTATAGAGATGTTAGATTCAAAAAATCCAACTGTCTAAAAAGTAACATGTGCATTTGATAAATATTTGTGTCTGTTAGTTTCATATTTGCCTTTAAGACAAGAAATAAATTAGAAAATAAATAGCAAAAATGTAAATGTACATAATTGACAAATTTATACATTCATGCATGCAAGCATGGGGTCATCAGAACGCTTACACTTTAAATGAATTATTATTATTTTTTTTTTCGCATGTAGCTTACGACTACATTCCCACACACAACATACAATATTTATTGGTACCAGTAAACAAATATTTTAATGAAAACTAATCAAGCTTAGATTATTGGATATATAACTTATTATTTCATGGATTTATTTCATTTTTAATTTACTATTATTATTATTATTATTTTCTTGCTTCCTTAAAAAATAATTAATTTTTAAGAAAAGCGTATCAATAAAGCTTCGCAGAGTTAGAAGCCAATTTTAATAAATTTTTTACTTTAAAAACAATTGCAAAAAAATTAATTGCTAAATGCTGAATTTTCTGTTAAAAAAAATGTTATGAGAAAGCTTTACAAAAGCTTTTTTTTAACTTAAGAAATTTCACATTAAAGTTCATAAAACTTTCTAAATAGCTTATGTACATCCTGCTTAAATAATCTTTAATCATAAAATTTATATTTGTGAAACAAATTTTTAAAGTCTTTTCTAAATTGAATAATAATAAATTCTGTCTAAATAGTTGCTTTTTAAGTTCAAGCTCCAAAATATATCAAGCTTTTAAAAACTAATTAAAAAAGCTCCAAAACTTAATTTAATAAGAATTAAAGTTTTTTTAAAACATTTTTTTGCTAGAATTAAAACTTCTAGTAAATATTAAGCCGTAAGAATAAAAATCATGGAAGTTAGTTAAAAAATTATTTTATTCAATATATTCCTGCTTAGTTTAAAAAACTAATCTAAATAAATGCTTTATATTTTGGTAAACAAAAGTATAAAAACCCTTTCTTAAGCTTTTACTAAAGATATTAAAATCCTTACTACAAAGCTTTAAAGCTTAAACTTATAGCAGCTTAAAAGATTTTTTAAAAATTGTGAAGAGAAAGTTTTATAAGGCTAAGCAGGCCGAATTTTGCTTTTTTTTAATAACATTTCTTTTCAAATCCTTTAAGCTTTGATAAATCATTGATAATACAAAAAAGCTTTTAAAAAAACTTTTTAACTAAAAAGAAATAGAAGTAAAAAACATTTAAAATGAAAGGAACTTAAAAAAATATTATATTCAGTATATTTTGGTAAAAAAAAGTATAAAAACATCTTAAGCTTTTAGTAAAGAAAAAAAAATCATAAATCCTTAACTTAAAACAGATTTAGAAATTTTCCAAAAATTTTAAAAGGACAGTTTATAAACCTAAAAAACCCACATTTTGCTTTATTTTGTGATAACATTTCTTTGCAAATATTTAAAGCTTAGATAATTTATTTATAATACATAAAAAGCTTTTGAAAGCTTTGCTAAAGATCGACTAGACACAGGCTAGAAAATCAATACATAAAATACTTGACTAGTTTTTTAAATAAACAAATTTTGGACAGAACCTTTCGTAGATAACTCAATTTTTTTTCTCTCAAATTGAAGAGCTTTGTATACGACAACCTTAAAACTTTTATTAAGAGTCTTTTTTTTAATATGTCGAGTGAAAAGATTTAATTGCTTATTCTTGTAAAACTTACCTTTTCAAACTAAAAAAATATGCCATATTTTAGAAGAGCTTTTCCCTGAAGCTTTGGATTTTCAATTAAATAATTGTTTAAAAGTTTAATAGCTTGTTAAATTATTTCGTTAAAAGCTTTCGTTTAAATAAAAAGTTTTAAATATTATTAATTTTTCTAGTGTCTTAATTTCTTTAAAGCTTTTTGTATTAATTAATAATAAAAATTTTATGTGATCTAATTAACAGTCAAAATATTTTTTTAAAAATTCTAAATAGTTAATAAGCTATAATTTTAATTAATTGTTTTTTACTCATAAATTTTTTTATTAATTTTGAACAATTTAACTAAGTCATCCAAAAAGAGCTTGAAAACAAAACTTTTTTGAATTAGTCTCAACGAACCAATTTTATGCAAATACCATTTAAGCTTTTGAAAGTCTTTACATGATAATTTTGTTTAAAGTTTTAATCCTCATTAAAAAGTTTCTTTATAATTTATTTATAAAACACCGTAACAAAATTTAATTTATTAATCTGAAATATATTTTATAAAGCATTTTAATTAATTAACTTTATAGTTTTTTTTCTACTGTTTTATCAAATTCACATCTGATTGTGTTGAATTTCTCAAGAAAAGTAATACATCTTTAGTTAATTTTATTAACTAGCACTTGCATTATTAACTTAAGATTTGCTAATAATTTTTTCACACTTTTGCGGAAGTTTGAAATCACAGATGAATGTGAAGTTTTTAAATAGTGTCAAAAAAGCAGTAGAGAAAAAGTAAACAGTGTGAATTACTAATGTCACTATTATAAACAGCTACGAGTATTAAGAAAAAGCCCGCATAAAATTTTTTTGTAGCCATAAACTCTTAAAAAATTTAAATCAAGTGTGGAAGGAGGTTGTTTGCCTTTTAATTAATAAAATATATTTTTTACTGAAATTGTCCTTTAATAACCCTCATTAAATTCTCCAAAAAAACGAATTTTATTTTAATTTTTTTCTATTTCCTATTTTATGACTTTACAGAGCCATGTACGCGATTGTGAGAATTTAGTTACGTTTAAAAAATGTTTTTTATTAAATGATAATCTAGGAAATAATCAGGTATTTCAAAAGCAATCTTGGAATAATAAAAAGTTTTTAAAATCTAGTTTATATGGATTTGACAAAAGCTTTTTTTATAAAAATACTTTAAGCTGTGTTTAAGCTTTTAGTTTTTTTTAAGCTTTAATTAAGTTAAACAAAGTGAGGCGTTCAAGGTAGAGATCTCAAAAAGACTCGTGCTGACATTCTGCTTGTAACTTTTTCGAATAATAAAGAAAAGGGAAGCTGAGCTTTAAACCTAACTTTAAAAAAACTTTCAATGCACCAGGCATGTTAATAGTATCCTGGTTCTACATTCTACTGAGCAAGTTTTTCTTACACGCAGTTCCAATGTCGATTAAGGTGAGATTCTTAAAAGTTTACCTTTTAAAGACTTTATTTTTCTTAAACGTGTATCTCTACTTCGAGCTTTGAGCTAATCGCCGCTAGGAGGTTAAGCTGGCAAATCAAACATTCAGCTTTGCTTAAAAGTACCTATATTCTAATAACCCACTTTTTTACTGCTTGTGTTGTCTTTTTGATGTCTTAAATATATAATTATTTTATAACTTTAGTATATTAAAAAAGCTTAAATTGCAAAAGTTTTTCCCATGATTTAGTTTAATTCAACCTTTCTATAACCTCAATTATATTTAAAGTGAAGGGTGAAAATTTCTTAAATTAACTTTCCATTAGTCAAATAATTATTATACTAATAAGGTTAACAAATGAAATGTTTAATAATAATTTTTATGCTATTTTTTATACAATTTCTTGCGCTTAAACATTTGCAAACTTTTATGAAAAGCTTTCTTTAATTTAGGGGCAATTATTAATTTCAACACTTTTCGTTGAATAGAAAATAAAAAATTAAAAAAATTTTTTATCTTTCTTATCGCAATTTATTTTATCTTATATAATCGTTTTATACTTTATAACTTTTTTGTTAAACAAACTGTCATGAGTATTATAAAAAAACAAAAAATTTTTATTTAGTAATAATAATGACATGTATAAATAGCGTAACTTCAGCTTGTCATTTTGATTTTGAAAAGTTGTAGCATAAAAAAAAATATTTTAACACTTTGTGTTGCAATTAAAATTGAAATGTGACGTAAGTAAATTCAATTAAAATAATCACTTTATGAAAGATGTGAATTTAATTAAAAAATTAAACATAAGTATTTTTGTTGTTGCTTATTTACAGGAAATAAAGAGGTTAAGTAAACTATTTTTTTTACCAATAAGCATAAAATAAATCTACTGATTTTATAAATTCAATTTTAACTTGTAGAAAAATTACAATTTAAAATTTTAGAATTAAAAACGCCATTCAAGCTTTTTTTTTTAAACTGTATGTGCTGGTTTTGCCAAGAGAGTTTTAACAAGAACAACAAAATATAATATTTAAATCTTTATTTTAAGCTGCTTGTTAAGTTTGCGTTATTATTTTATTTCAAAAATAGTTGTTGTGAACACAGAAATTCCAGAATTTAAATGAAACCGCTTTTTACTTACCTGTTGCTTTCAACTTATTATGAGTTATTTATTCAAATTTTTTAATATTTAAAATAATTTATCAATCTCTTGTCTTGAGCTTTTTTGTAAGTATCAGAATTTAAAAAAAATATGTTTTACTTATGTGTTTTGAACAAAAACTTTAAAAATCCATTTATATTAAAATTAATTAAAAAAGATTTGCTATATCTTTGAAAAAATAAAGCTTTTTTTAACCTTTTTGTAAGCTTAAATTTTTTAAAAAGATTTTATACAAATAACATTTAAAAAGGGGTAGTAAGGCAAGTAATAATTTTAATAAATTTAATTTTTTAATTTAATAATAACTTATTTTATAATAATAGATAATTTTTTAATTAGGCTTGAGTTCACGTATGTCCTACTTTCTCAATTTATTAAAAAAAAGCGAAAAATTATTAATAAATTTTTTGTGTTAGAATTTAAAAAACGCAGAAAATATAAGACACTAGCAAATACATCATTTTTTTATTCGCTACACTTTTTATTAATATTTTTAGCATCTATCTTCTCTAAGTTATTGACATCATCTTTTTAACCAACTAATTTTATAAATAAAAATACGTGGAATATGCATAATCAATCAGTATTTGTTTGGTTAGTCAGGATCTGCATATAACGCAAAGCTTTTTCGATGTGCTCTTTATTTATTGTCACATATATATATATTGGTTATTGCTTTTTGCTAACCTTCCCTGTAGCAACGAATACAAATACCCAATCGAACCTTTTCTAAATGAATCTATTTTATTTTCTATTTAAATTCTGCTACAACAAGCTTTTATAATTTTCCATTGAAAGCTTTAACAAAATTTTCTTTGAATTTTTTTTTAATGAAAATGAAAAAGAATTTTATATTATTCAATTCTATTGTCTTGTTCAAAAATAAGCTTTCAATTTTAAAATTGATTTAATTAGTAAAAAATCTTAGAGAAAAGATTTTTTTTAATTTTTCATTTAAAAAAGACTTATCAACGTTTTTTATTTAAAATTGTCACCTTTTCTTCGCATAGCTTTTTAATAATTTCGTTATTAAATTTGTTTAATTTTGAGGGTAAACAGAAAAATATATTAAAATAATAATGTGAGACAAGTGTTGTATAGATTCAGGTCATGATGGCCTAACCTGACGTTGTTACTACCACTGAGTGAAATACAAAGCTCCGACTACCGCCCTCCAGTAACGTAGCCAACAGAGTTGCAACTCTAAGAACATGACTGTCAGGACCATGAACTGTTCCTTGCTTGAGGGCTAGAGACTATTCAACAAACGGACTGCAAGTGCAACAGTACACTCGGAATGGTACCGCAACTTCCTAAAAGACATGGACAAGTTCCCAACTTTTCTATCCAGATTTGGTGCCTGTACTGTGACTGGTGGTTCCCCCTATACCGAAAGCACTTCGTCTGAGCCTGGGTAAGATTAGATGTGAGACATTAAATTAATATTGCCTTGCTTTAAAGCTGCATGGATGCCATTATTTGTGCAATGCAAATCATTCAAACGCCCGCTATGGCTCGGCTTGCAGTTCTTTTAGCTTTCGATTTAGTTGATTATGATTCGGTTCAATATATGCATGTAGCGTTATTTCGTCAATAGCGTCTCACAAGAACGAGAAGGGCAACGTGGTTGGTAAGTAGGCTGAACTAAGAAACTTAGCATTGTCGAGGTGCATGTACTGATAACGTAAAGGCGAAAAAGTTTACGTAATGTATCTTTAACAGGCAAGATTTCGTATATACGAGGGCTGCTCTATATATTTGTGGCCTAGTAGTGAAAATGCGAATATTTATGATCAAAAATGGTTTTATTGTTTTTCAAAGTATTCTCCAGCATGATTTATACACTTTTGCATGCGCTCAAACCAGTTGTCGAAGCACTTTTTCATTGAGACACCTCTAAAACATGGTTTTTGAACACTTTAACAGCTTCTTCTGGCGGCTAAAATCGTTGACCTCGCATTTTTTTCTTGATGTGCGGAAACAAGAAGAAGTCATTAGGTGCCAAGTCAGGGCTGTACGGCGGATGACCCATTAATTCGACATTTTGGCCGGTCAAAAACGCTCTGGTTTGAGCCGATGTGTGAGAGCTCACATTGTCATGGTGAACAATGATTCGTCTTCTCTTGTTGGTTTTTCGAATTTCTCCGATGACTTCAGGCAAACAAATTGTAGTGTACCGTCCTACGTTGCTCAAGCGGAACAGACGCCACATGACCAGTTTTGCCGAAGAAACAGGTGACCATTTGCTTCGAAGTGCTTCTTTCATGAACAGCGGTCGATTGTTGTTTCGTTTCGGGCTCTTACGCATAGATCCATAATTCGTCACCTGTGACGATCTTATAAACGTCTTTTGAAGCACCGCAATCGTATTTTTGCAACATTTCGACACGAGCCTTTTTTTGAGCGACTTTTAAATTGTGCGGGATCCAACGAGAACAAACCTTTTTTACGGCCAGGTGTTCATGCAGTATCGAAGGTATGCTGGTGGAAGAAATGTCCAAGGATGTCTCCATCTCTCGGTATGTCGCATGTCGATCTTTCATTATGGGTTCACGCACGGCATCAATGTTCTCTAGCACAACAGCCGTTTTTGGACGACCTTTACGGAATTCGTCTTTGAGCGAGCTTCGGCCACGATTAAATTCATTATACCAATTTTTCACAGTGCTGTAGGATGGTGCTTCTTCGCCATACAAAGATTTAAGTTCATCAATGCACTCTTGTCGTGATAATCCACGTCGAAAGTTGAGAAAAATGATGGCACGAAAATGTTCACGAGTTAATTCCCTTTTTTTTTCTATATTAATTTTTTCAAGTCAGTGGAAACAACACAAATAATGGTCGTACGTCAAAACGCTTTGAGTACGATTATGCTTAAAAATGACAAACTTTCCAATGGAAATGTCAGATTGCACTTGGCAGCACTCAGTGTTGCCAGGCCAGAAATATATATAGACGTGAAAGTTCATTAAGCGTGAAGGGATGTGACTAAATTATATAGGAAAATCAACAAAAAATCTAAGATTCACTGTCACTAGTAATGACTGTAGCGGTGCAGAAAATAATTCTTTTGCTCAATAAAATGATTTTGAATAAAAAATTAACTTAAACGGATGCAAAAAAAAGTTTTAACGAATTTCCTTTTTTCCTTATAAATTTTAACCAAAAAGCGGAAGTTCAAATAAAGCTTTTTTAGGTTATAGGTCATTAACTACATGTGTATGCTGATGACAGTGAGATAATAATGACATGCAACTATTAATCCTACACATGTTTTTATTTGATCATCTAAAAAAAATTATAAAACTTTTTTTGTTTCATTTCAGTGATTCGTTTGAAAACTCTCTGAAACTATTTACATATATTTTTCATATTAAATACATAATTCCAAACAAAAAAAGAAAGATAATACGAAACATATTTATTTTAAAATGTAGGCTTTCAATGGCTAAAAATAATAAAAAAATTAACATAATTTTATTTGAAAAAAAAATATGTTTACATAAATTTCATGGTCAAAGCGTGCCACACTACAAACTTGAAAAAAAAAACTGTAGCATTAAATAATAAAAAAAACAGGTGTTAAATAAAAATATAAATAAATTTAAATACCATTAATTTTATTTGTAAGTCCCTCATGCTAAATTCTTACCGCCTTTTTTTAAGTAAATGTTTTTTTAAACATCATTAATCTTTAAGAGTTTTTCTGTTTTACATCTGGAACATTTTTTTTTAATTTCATTTTTATTTTTTAGAGTTGCAATGATTTGTTTAAATTTCTATTGTAAACGATCATTAAAAATAAATGCACAAAACAATAAAATTCTTAAACAATAAAAATTTTCAAGTACTGCTGTTATTTTTTTTTTTTTAGCAACATCATTTAATAATCATTAATTATTTTTATTTTTTTTCTATTGCTTTTAATCCTTAAGGACTCGACTCTTGCTGAGCTGCTTAGAATATACATTAAGTAAACAAAGACCTTTATTAAATTGTTAGTAGGCCTGATGTCAAAAACTCAGACAGTAAGAAAAAAATATATAATTAAAAAAAAAAAACATTTGAATGCTCTAGCAATTAAAAATGAAAATTGTCTGGCAATAAAAAAAATTTATTTGTCATAATGCAAAGTATAAACTGCTGGCAAACAATGACAAGGTTCAAAGAAAGATGTTTAAATATTTATTTCGTTTCATTTTTCTCACACTGCAAACAAAGTTACTGCGTGGCAAAAAAAAAACAACAACAACAACTGTTCCTTAAAAATCTAAAAATATGTAGCTTTTGATAATTGTTTATTTAAATGACGGAATATTTAGTTTTATATCAAAAATAAAAGAATCAAGAATAAATTGTTGTTGAATAAAAAATCTAAAACTTTCCAAAAAAAAAAAAAAAAAAAAAAAAAAAAAATAAAAAAATTAAAAAACAGAAAAATATTTTTGGAATGAATTTATTCTTAAAATTATTATTATGGGTTTCTTTAGTCTCGTCTAGTTATTGAATTATAAAAGAATTACGAAAAGTTTATAGTTACATTCTACAGGTATTCTAAATTAATTTAAATTAAAATCTTTACAAAATTTAAATAATTTACACCACATAAAGAGCTTTTTAATTCTCATTCATTAAATGAAATCTTAAAACATACGATTTTTCCATTTAAAATTGCAGTTGTTTCATTAACGTCCCATCTAAATAATTTAAGCAGCTTTCGTTGAAAGTGGTATAAGTCCATTGGGTATTATATAAAGTTTGAAAAAAATTAGATGTCTACAAAATTTTAATTTTTTAACCAACTTAAAAAAGAAAAAGTTTATCAATTCGTTTATATTGTTACGCTGAACTCAGTAATTTATGAACCAAATTGGAATTTTGAATTAAATATTGTGGCTCTACTTAAAAAAAGCTAATAATTTACAAAAATTAAAGAGTGGTCCTATACAACACGCATGATGTTTACATGAACCGTAACTTACAGCCACATAAAATATGAACAAAGTTGGTATCACTATGGCTACCGATAACAGAAATAAATAAAAAGATTTTAAAATTACAGGGTGTCCCCCCCAAGCGGCATACTTTGACTTATATGACCCTATCATTTGAATTGTTATGATTGAATTTATGAAATTTTACTTAATTGCGTAAATATTAAAAATTAAAAGGTGTAAATAATAGAAGTTAAAGGGTGTCCCCTTAGGCGATTTTATTTAATGTATATGGCCTTATGTGTTGTGCCGTTATGGACATACACTTGAAATTTAAGCAAAATTGAGTAATACTGTGTCCAAAATTAAAAAAAAAAAACTAAAGGGTGCCCCATCGGTAACGCAATGGGACTAAAAATTACACAAAATGCTTAAAACAATAAGTAAAAATATTATAAATCAGTAAATAAAGGGTGTAATTTTATGTACGTAGCCTTATGTGTTTGATCATTTTATATTTTATAACCCCCTTTGCCTGTCTGATTGTTTTAAAAAGGTTTCTTTTGTGTGAAATTTTTTTAATTTTTTTAAGTTTGAAAATAGTTCAAGAGGACGATAATCCCCTTTTCATCGCATGTTTTTATTTCAAATATATACTTCTGAATCTTTTTGTGTTTAACACTATAGAGTTACATTTAAAATTACAATGAGTCTGAATTTTAAATGAACTGCTGTTTTTACTTTTAGAAAGAATTGCTTTTTATTGTCAACATTAAAAATTTATTGAATATTGCATTAAACAAAATATACTTAACCATGTGTTAAATAAACAAAGAGAAAAAAAAATTAACTAAATGGTTTTAAACGTGTTGAAATAAAATGTTTAATAGAAAGTCGTAAAACGTTTAAAAACAACAAAAAGGTTTTTTCTTATTAAACGACATGTACTGTAAATAATTATTTTATTTTATCAATAAAACAACTTAGTAATATTTTCGGTTCTTGAACAAGATTTTTTACTGAGCCTTTTTTGACTTCACCAATAGCAGTTCCAAAATAAAAAAATTATAATTTTTTTCATTAAATTTTCTAAAATTTCTTAAATCTTTTTAATTAAACAAAATTCTGTTTCGTTTTTTAATTTGGAATTAATATGAAAATATTTCAAATGTGCTTCAGATAGCTTTGAACTTTCTTTTCTAATGAAAAAAAAAAAACAATAACAGCAACAGCAAAAACAAATCTATAAAGCTTTACCGTCCAAAATCTATTTTATTTTATTTCTGCTTACTTTAAAAACTTGTAGGAAATTTTTATGTTGTTTTACTTGTTTTTATTTTTTTTTTTTTTTTGTGTTTGTTAAATAAATATAACAATATTTTTTTATTATAATAGTTTTCACTCATCTTAGAGTCACAGACATGTGTCTACAATTAAATATTATCTTATCTTACAAAAGGTAAAATACTGCAAAGTAATAAACTGTATAAAATTCTTTGTGCAAAAAAAAAAAAATTACAAAAAAAACATGATAATAATTGTGTGATAAAATAACAAAAAATAAATAAAATGAATAAAATAGAAAATATGATAAGATAAAATATATAAACTGATAATTAACAAGAAAAATATAATAAACAAATATAAATAGGAAATAAACTTAAATAAGACGCAATTACAGAAAGCTTTTACTAAATATAAAAAACATGTTAAATGTGTTGCGATTGTCTCAGATCGTGTTAGATTTTTTTTTTAGATTCCTGAAAATTTTATTACAAAAAATTTGCTAAAATTCATTAAAAATAAGTTTATTTATTTTTTTATTTTTTTCTTCCTTTAAATAATTAATGTGCTGTTTCTGTATTACAGGCGATCGATAATCTCGTGTGAAAAATTTTTATAAAAAGCACTACATTTTTTTAAGTTATTTTTATAAAATTTTCCAAATGAGTTGATCGATTGTTATATATATACACAGCACATGATTATTAAGTAATGTATGAAATGCTTTGTTGGCGCGTTTGTAGCTTTTTCCAAAGCTAAAGTAAAATATATTGATTTGTTGTAGCGCATATTTATTAAATTATGGTGATCTTTTTAAAAGCTTTTTTAAACTTAAAAATATTTTTTATTATATTATTTATTTATTAAAACTTTAGTTTTTTTGATAGCGTTCGCCGTTGAGATAGCAAAGCTTAAAAAAATAATAAAAAAATATTTAGCTATAAAAATTATAACCTCGAATAAATAATAAATGTTATAAAATATTTACTTTTTATATGACTGTTTTTTTAGTAAAACTTTAATTTTTATAATTGTATGCTCTTCCTAAATTTGTGCTTTTTAAATTTATATATATGCAACTTATTTAAAAGCAGTTTTTAACAATTTCAACAATTTGGAAAAGTTTCAACAAAAAAGCGTTCTAAAGCTCTTGCTAATGGCTGTAAAATACCAAAGTTTAAATTTCTTTAACTGCTTTTAAATAATTGAACTTGTAAGGCTTTAAAGCTTTTTTAAAACTTTCGAAATTTGTTTTCTTTTTTAAAAATTTTTTAAATAAGCTTTATTTATACATTTTGCCTAATTAAAATTTTTGCTTTTGAAAAAAGCTTTATCTTATAAAATTTTTTAAAGCTTTAGAAAAATATTTTTAAAATTTAAAAATACATAAATGTAGCTTTTCTTGAATTAGCGCTGAATTTCGAGCAAATATTGTAAAAAAATACCTTTTTAATTTAGCAGAGCAAAAGCTTTATGAAAGCTTACAGCTTTTATATGTGTATACTACAAAAAATAAAATATGAGATTGTTTTTAGTTGCATTTCTAGAAAGCCTTTTCTGCAAACGGGCATTATGCTTCTTTTCGTATTTATAGCTTAAAATATGACATATTATTTAAGACTGTCTCTAAAAGAGCTTTAAAGCCTTACGATTTTATTAATAAAACATATCTGATTTAGTGTCATCTGATATACTTAAGCTTTAAAAAAATTAAGTACTTTAAAGAAAGCTTTCACTAAACTCTTTGTTGAGCTTTTGATAACTCTTTAAAGAGACAATTATGCTGCACATATTAAATCCAGAGGCTCTACATCATCTTGAAATATTCTTATTAAGAAGCTTATTAAAGCTTGACTGAATATATATATATATATATATATATATATATATATATATATATATATATATTTTCTTTTTTGTTTAAGTATTTAAAGATCTTAATAACAATTTAATTAATACATTATTACTGCCAGCTATATCTTTCTATGGTGGGGAACCCTCTGTTAGCAACAGAATTTTTTTCATTTTTTTTGCAACTTCTCTATAAAATTTTGCGTGATCTTTCTCTTCATTTGAACCATAACGATCATATAAAATTAGCCAAATCATTTCTTGAAATACAATAACTTTCAAAATTAACTAAATTTGGTGAAAAGCATGACTAAACTTTTGTTTCACGCATAATTCTTTCATTACTGACTTTTTCTTGTTTTTCTTTATGTGAAGTTAATTATTTTTTTTTTTCTTAATTTAGTTAGAAAGAAAGCTTTGCCTTGCAAAATGGTACAACCATTTTTGTTTAAGTTTGCCCATATAAATACTTTCTTTAAAAAAAAGCAATTAAAGCAATTGTGTAAATATTTCTTTTCTTGGTTTTTAATTGCTTAATTAATTAATTAATTAACTAGATTTTAACTTCCTTTTACAAAATATAATTCTTTCAAAAATCCACAAACGACCTACGCTAACTAGTTTTCAAATGCACATGACTTTTGAACTTCCTGCATTAACGATTATAATTTTTTTTTTCTTTGTAAAATAATTTAATCACATATTTTAATATTTTTATTCATATTAGTTTTAAAATTGTGCAAGTTGTAAATTAAAAAAAAATTAAATATTTACAAAAGTCATATTTTACAACAAAAAACAATAAGAAAAATGCGATTAAGCCCCACAATTGTAAATACATATTTAATGAAAACTTCCGCTTAAATTAATGTTAAAAAAATAAATAAAATTTTACCTCTTTTAAATTTGTTGATGAATTAACCTCCCCACTCTTATGGTTGCTTTTTATAGAAAGCAGCCAGCGCTTTTGAAGGGTTGGGCTAAAATGACCAAATACCTTTGCATAGTTCTAGCATAATTTAAAGTTGTGCTCTTAAAAGGGCTTCTATTTAAAATACAACTTCTAATAAAATGCTCATACTGAAAGTAAATACTTAAACTACAAGTTTTGTATTATTTGCGTAAATAAAAATATATTTTAAATATTTTTCCCTTTTACTTTTTACATGTGCTTTGCATTTAAATTTAGTTTTTTTTTTATAATTTTTATTCTTCCTATATGCTCTACTCATTTAATTGTTCAACCATAACATCATAATCATCATCATCAGCAGCAGCGTCATAATCATCAATATTGCTGTGGTGCTTCATAAACGTCATTACCATGGCACTCTTCGTTTATGGGCTTGTGAGCAGCATGTGTGTTTTGGTTAGAAAAAAATTACCATGTGTTTCACTACAGTTCGTATTTAAGTTCAACAAATTGTTTGCAATATAATCAAGCCCTGCAAAAATATTATAAATTTTGATGTTGCCACGTTTTTTGTAAAGTGTCCTAAAGTTATTTGATCGCCTTCAGCTAAGCCTAATGCATACGTCTAGTCCCTAGTCCCTAAAGCAAATAAATAAGAAGTCGGCAAAAAATTAAAAGGTTTTCATTGCGTTAAAGAATCACGTCTATGCTTGTAAAAATTATTGTTTTAAAAATACTTATCAGATTGTAACTCGATAAACATACGACATGAAAATCATCAAACATAAATTAAAATAAAATATTTAAGTGAAAAAAGCGCTTTAAAATTGGTAAAACTTAACATAAAAACCACAACAAAAAATAAGTAAGTGAGCCACCAGAAAAATAGAAATTCTAAAGCAAACCATAAAAGCTTCATGAACAATTTAGTCACTTTTTCTACATGGGAAACAAAGAAAGAAATATTAAAATTGGAAAAACAGTTTTGTCACAACAGAATTACAATTCACATTAAAAAAAAAAGGCTAAATGAATTTTTAACGCAGAAAACTCCTAAACGGATAGAAACGCTAATGAAAACCCTCAAGCAGCATTTTAAAAAGCACTAGAGTACTAAAAATGTGTTAAGAACACTTAAAATTAAAAAAAAATTGGCGACTAAAATCGCTAAAATAATGAAAAGGCACAGAAAGTGTTAACACGATATTTCCAAAAAAAATAAATAAATAAATAAATAATAACAATAACAACAATAAAAATTATAATGGAAAAGAAAACTTGCTAAAATTTAAAAAATTTTTTATAAGTAAAATCGCCAAAACTTTAACCTAGAGTAAAGATCGAAAAGACTTATTACAATTAAGAAATCCAAATAAAATAGATTCATTTAACTTTTACTTTTAGACTTATTTAAACTTAATCGAAAAAAAGTAAGAGTGCTATTTTAGGCTGTGCCAAATCTTCATCTTCACCATGTATGTAAATCTAGTTTAGTGAAGTAACTCCAATCACCTCAAAACAGAGAAATTTCTCTTATGATGTAAACGATTTTTAAAAATTTTCTGAAAGATCTCTTCAAAACCTTTAAATGATACCCATATTGATGTCTTAAAAAATATGACGCACAATTGTTTAGAGGTCCATAACTCGGAAAATATGGGCGAGCGCAAATATTTTCCACTTGATGTTTTTTTTTATTTTTTATACTCTGTCTCCTCATATATTTTTTTTTATTAAAATTACTTTATTGTTCCACATTATGTGAAAAAATTAGAGGCGTGGTTTTTTGCCTGCTGCCTCAAAGATAATGGACCGATCTTGCTGATTTTTAATAGCACAATTTTTGAAACTATTTCAGATCGATTGACGTATTTCATTTTTCTCTAGCTCATAGTGTTTTGGCAAAGTTGATATCAACACTAACACGAACGGACAGACGGCCATTGCTCAGTCGACTTTGCATAAGAACTTAGAATATACATACTTAATGGGATCGGAAATGGATATTGTAGAAATAACAATCGGAACGACAAACTTAGATAAACTCTTTTTCCACTTTTTGTGGTGAAGGATATAAAATCAAAGACAAGTATGAAAAAATCGCCGAAAACAAGAAACAGAAAAAACGCTAAATAATTAAGAAAAACACCAACCTCATAAAAAAGCAAGGAAATTTGAAAATATAAAAAAATCTCCAAAATTGATATTTACGCTATTCAGAACCATATTAAAGTGTATAACATCACCTAAAAAAAATCAAAAAAGGGTACACAATATTCGACACAGCCGCGTAAAGCACTCTTACATGCTGTTTTATTAATTCTTTTTTTTTTTCTTTTTTTGTAATTTAAATATTTACATGGTTTAGTGCTTTGTTATTATTTTTTTATTAAAAAAAAATTTACAATTGGATACAAATAGTCAAAGAACATTTTTGTGCTATGAGGTATAGTTTAGTTGAAATTTTTTATGTAGATTTTTGTATTTTACTTTTATTTTACCGGCCTTATAAGGGGGACAACAAGTGCCACTCTTGCTTGTAATAGAATTGTTAACGTTATTTGCTCAAAAAGAGTTTCAGCCCTTTTGGCTTTAGCAGAAATCAAAATGTTAGTAGAAAAACAGTATAAAAATTCAAACAGTTTAAGAATTTAAATTAAATTAAGTAATGAATTTTAAATTAATTTAAATTTAATAAAGTAATAAAAATTTATTAATTATTAAAACAAAACTTTATATCTTGCACTTTTTCTTTTTTGATTTAAAGCTATAAAAACATGAATATATTTGCACAACAGGTGGCAAATAACTACATAACTAAAAAATAATGAATATTACTAAAAGCTTTTAAATAAAATGAGGAGGAACTTGAAAAGTTCATCCTTTTGTTAAGGATTTACTGAGAGCTATGCGTAATAAATGTAAAGTTTTGTTCAAGATTTTTTATTTAATTTTAAAAAGCTTTTGTAAAAAATTTTTTCTTTGTACAGTCTATATTTCATAAAAAATTATTAACGTTCACATAGCTTTAATATGTTTTAAAGTTTTTTTAAATTTGTTCTTATTTCAATACTTAGAGCTATTTGAAAGCTTATAGAGAGCTTAGTTAAAGCTTAAACTCTAAAATAACTTTTAGCTTCTTTTATGTTTAATAAAATCGGTAAAAAAAAATAAAAATATTGTTACATTAAAAAAAATGGAAATTCAAAACCCTTTCTTAAGCTTTAAAGAAATTTTTAAGAATTAAATTTATATACAATAAGCTTTTTTAAATCAAAAGTAAAAAGCTTTAAGCTTAATATATATAAAATATATTAAAACTTGTACATATTAAATAAGCGAACGTTTTTTATTTTAAAAAAAGGTACCTTAAAAGCTTAAACAAAAGAGGTTTTGGATGTAGCTTTCGATTTTTTCAAAGCTCTTTTATTTTTTCGTCAACAATTGTTTGTAGATTCCTAAACAAATATATAAGGTATTTTATTTAAAATTTTCTAAGCTTTTTATATGCAAATTTTTTAAAAGCTTTTGAAAGTTATTTTTTTTTTTTAATAAAAAATTTAATTGAATTTAATACTCGTTAATAAAAATAATAAAATAAAAAATAATAAATAAAAAAATCTTAAATACTCGTTAAAGATGTTATACTTACAGCTTTTAGGTTTTAAGTGTTGTCAATTGTTGTAATTTTTTTAAAAGCTTTTCACGACAATTTAAACGATAAAATTATCATTTTATTTAATTTTTTGTGGAAACTAAAAGTTTTATTAAGAAAGCTTTATATTCCCTGCAAATACCTAAAAGCTTTTCTGTTAAAGGTTTTACCTGTAAAAAGCTTTCATTACTACAAAAATAAGATTTATAATGAGCGTTATAACCGATGATAAAATACTACGCTACAATGGGCAGTGACCCAAATTTTACGAGTGTGAGCAAAGACAGAAGCGAATATGCCCTACAAGAAAACCTGTTTTAAGCTCTTAAATTTTGTAAACTGTTTTGTGCTTGCACCGTATGTTGTACCAGAGGCTTTTAATTAATTATAAACACTATAATTATAATGATGTAATTTTGTTAATTTTTTACTATCGTTTTTTTCCATTAGAAAAGCTAATTCTTATTTCGATAATTTCATGTTTTCTCTAAAGTATCGTGTAAAAAGATTTATGTTTCTTATAAATTGTTTTTGTATTCTTTTATTGATTCACTGTAAATTCCTCTACAATGCGTCAGACTTAATTATGTGCTTAAAGTTAATTAAGAAAAGCATACATTTGTTTAGAAATATTTTAATTACTTTACTGTCTACTGATTTAATTCCTTTTTGTATAAATCTTAATTACTGCTCATAATCTTGACAAAAAAATATGTGTCATCTTCAACTAAAATTGAATTGAACTTTTGTGCTTTTGTTTGCGGAGAAAGTAGGCGTCTATTATTACAACTAGTAAAACATGAGTAGGTTTTTGTCTTTTAAGAATTTTTCTACAAGTGCTTTAGCAAAATTTTAGGTTTGGTTCAACATAAATTTTATATATTAAACAATATTATTTGTAGTAATAGAGACAAAACAACTAAATGCTAATAAGGCAAAAAGAAAAAATTAATGAAGACACTCCTTTGCTACTTAATTAGCAGCATTTCCCAAACTGTGCATAAATGTTTGCCAAGTGGAAAAAATACAATTGGCGCCACTTTACAACTTGCTATCATATAATTTTTATCATATGGTGCGTGCGTATTTGTGGGCTTTGAAAAACCAGTTTAAAACTAATTAAACTGTAATTTTTATAAAGAGAAAAATATTTTTCATACATTTTTCTTTTTTGTTTGTTGTCTTTAATGTCACTTTTACACGCAATTTACTCGTAACAGGCAACCAACTTCTTATTTCCATCTCTTAACTTCTGTATTGCAGTCTTTCAAATCAAAACGTTTATAAATAAAATTCTATTTTCTTAGCGGCAACATATGGCCAAGAATGCCAGCCATAATCCTGATGATTTATGATCATAATTGCCATGTTAAAAGCTTTCGAATGTTAAAACTGCAAAGCAGTAGCTAATAGCAATTAGATTCTTACATTCTGTGTTTTGAATACAAAATTGGAAAACTTGTGTAAGTTTGAAAAAAAATTATTAAATAAAATAAAAAATAGTCGATGTTGTTTTATGTCTAAACTAATTAGTTAAACGGATTGTGACATGGTAATAGCAACAAGAAAAATAACAACACTACTTTGTTGTATTTAAAAAAAGAGACTTAAGAAACGTTTGAAGCTTAAAAATATTTCACAACACAGTTGCTTGAGGTTTCTTTTCTAAAGAAAT
The DNA here is from genome assembly GCA_937654795.1 of Cistogaster globosa. Lineage (NCBI taxonomy): Eukaryota > Metazoa > Arthropoda > Insecta > Diptera > Tachinidae > Cistogaster > Cistogaster globosa. Next base: position 10,066,398 of record OW569404.1, read on the forward strand.
TTAAATATGGAAGTTAATAATTGGAAATAGAAATTGGTAAAATACGAGAGGTGGTACAACCATCGCTTACGCTAGTTAGAAAAACGCCTTTAGCTAATAATTATAAGCAAACCATATGACGGTTTAGTTGCTACGATCAGCCCATAATTTAATAAAAAATTATAAAAACTTTAAAGCAAAAAAATATAATTAAAAGTTTAACAAACATGAATATATATTTTTTTAATTTTAATAATGCAACATTTTAACATAAAATTTTAAACCTAAAAATATCTTGCATAAAAATGAATTATTACAAAAAAAAAAAAAAAAAAAAAAAAAACAAATATATTTAATTTTACAAATAATCCGAAACACATAAAAAATTAAAATGGTAAATGTTCGAAAAAAAATTTTAAAAATTTGCACATTTCAGAAATTTAAAAATTGGATATGGGATCGGGATTTCAAAAACAATCGAAATTTAACCAACAAAACAAAAAAAAAACGTAAATAAAAAAATTAATTCAAAGAGAATAAAATTTCTTGCAAATTTCTTATAAAAAATCGAATTTTGCCACAAATTTTTTAATTCACTAAAAATTCGGAAACTCAAAAAAATTTGTTTCCTAAAGATGGAAATTAAAAAAAAAAACGTAAACCGAAAAATAGAAAATTAAAAATCTTAAATTCGAAAAAGTTTTGAAATTTAGAAAATCGAAAAAAATTTGATTTTTTTTTTAAATTAAATATCAACTTTTACCACATATTTAATAATTCAACAAAAAAATTTTAGCTTGACAAAAAATCACAGAAAATCTGGGATTTCTTAAAAATTTACAAAATCGATGAGGAAGTTTAGAAATCAAAAAGTTCCAAAAAATTATTTTAGTTATCTCAAATATTCAAGAAAAAATAAAAATTTTATAATGAAAAATTGAAAACCGAAAAAACGCATAAATCAGCAAAAAAAAACCCTAAAATTTTATTACAAATTTATTATTAAAAAATATCGCAAATTCAAAAAAAAATTTAATTAACAAACAAAACACCAAGTATCAGTTATCCAAAAATTAATTTTGCAACTCACCGTGGTGTCTCTTTATTCGAAAACTAAAAAAATTAATTTCGAAAAGATAGAAATTAAAAAAAAACTACACCCGGAAAATGGAAAATCTTAAATTCGAAAAAAATCACAAAAAATGTTATATTTCCTAAAATTTTATTAAATCGAAAAAAAGTTAAGAAATATAAAATTTCCAAAAAAAAATTATTTTACTCGTAGTCAAGCAAAAAAACAAAATATTTTACCAAAAATTTTAATTGAAAAACATCTTAACTTTGTGTAGTGTCTCTTTATGAATTTTGAAAAACGTCAAAACCAGAAAAATTAAATGTATGTATAAAAAATCAAATTAATCAATAAAATTAAATATGAACAAGTAAGAATGCCATATTCGGCTATGCCAGATCTTATATACCCTTCACCATTTATATAAATTTAGTTTAGTGAAGTAACTGCGACAAAAAAAAACATATAGACGTGACAGAGAATTAAAAATAAAAACAAACAAAAAACATCGGCTCTTAAAACCAATTTTAAAAAATATTTGTGTTTCCTTAAAGATCCCTTTTAAAGCTTTAAAATGTGACCCACAATGATGTTTTAAAAATTTTGAACATTTCAGAGGCTAGTAACTCGCAAAACATGGGCGAGCGTAATTTTGTTTACTGGATGTTTTTTTTTTTAATTTAAATTGTCATTAACTTTTAACGATGAAACACAAAGTAGTAACCAGTTTAAGTTTTGTTTCATTATGGAAAATTTAAAATATTAATTTTGTAGTTAAAAAAAATATATAAAACAAACAAAAAATTAAAAAAAATTTATTTTGTTGTGATGTGATGATAATCCGCTAAATATTTCAATGTCTGTTATATTAAAACGCAATATAAAAAATATTTATTTTTTACAAAAATATTGAAAAATCTCCGAAAAATCTAAAATTACGTAAATAGAAAAATTTTACAAAAAAAAAATTGATAAACCCGCTAACGACTAACAAATGCTTAACCAAAATTTACTAAGCGATAAACATAAATTTTTAATTATTTAAAACTGAAAAAATTTTAAATTTTAAGAAAAATTTAATTCGATCATCAAATTTTTCGAAATAAATCTGTCAAGAGCAAATTGTAGTCATACACTAAGAGCTTCCTTCGCACCTTGTAAAGACCCCTCTTTTGTTATTACAAATCTAAAGTGTCTGTGTAACTGTCTTTTAAATTAAAAATAATATAATCGTCAAAATCAGGTCTTATTTTTTATGGACGGCACTTACTCTGGGTAAATTACAACTCTCTTCCAACTCTCTTAAAAAAAGAGAGCACACATGTAAACAACACATCAAAATTATTTAAACATTTGTTATAATAGCAGGCATAATGATACAACCTCTTCTAAATTTTCAAGTGACTAGTTATTACGGTTTCAGAGATAGAGGCCTGTAACAGACAGACAGACATAACAGTGAGGTGCGGAATCCCGTAAAATCAGAAATAACTCATCTAAAATGTTGCAATGACACGCGCAAAAAAAATTTTAAAACTAAGAATTCTACCTTTTCCTAGTTTCTGTAACTAAAGTGAGAAAAAACTCATATAAAAGTATTATATTCATTTTGTTTTACACCGATTGAGCCAGAGTTAAATCTGACTTTTTGAAATATAGAGAAGTAAAAAGTTAATGAGTAATTCAAAAACAGCCTGTGTGAAACAAGATGTTTAGAATTTTATTATGTGAGAAATTTCTCACTTTAGCTATAGAAACGAGGCACTGGGTTCTTATTAACATAAAACCGATTTTGAACTCTGATGTCCTTTTTATGAAGAAAAAATGTTGCAAAAAGAATTAAATTTCAATTACATTTAATTCTAATACTTTTATAAATCCGTTTATTCACAAGTGTGGAGGTTTTTTCTTATTAAATTTTTGTTTCTTTACCTTTGCAATATCAATTACTTTAATTAAAAAAATTGCTTATTTTACCTTCAACTATCCAAAGTATTTTTATTTCCTACAATCACTTTTTATATTTTTTTGCAATTAAAAAGGAATTGTTAAAGTAATCCTTTTCAAAATGAGCATCAAATTTATAAAATTTTACACACATTAAAATTAATATCGAAGCTGGGTAGAACACACAAATACATAAATATGGGTGTCCTTTCTAGCACACATTTACCATTTTCTATTAGCAAAATCAAAACACAAAAAAAAATATTTTTTGTTCTTAAATTTTTCATAATTTTGCTTTATTGTTGTTGTTCTTTATTTTGTTTTTTTTTTTTTTCGAAGAAAATTTGTGTCTGATTTTTTTCTAAAAATATCACTTCATTATATTCAGTCAATCACTTTTGGTTTTAACTACAACAACAAATACAAAATAAAAAAAAATATATTAATTTTAGATATTTTTCTCAAAATTCTGTACTTGCTGTCTATTAAATTTGACATATTTATGAAGTGTTTTCAATTCTAAACATCAAGGTCTTGTAATAATTGTAAGAAAGTAATGAAATTTTCGCCATTGGCTGAAAGGCAGACAGCTGCAAAAAATATTGTAACCTTAAGGACTTTAATATGGAATTTATGTTTTATTAGAAATAAATATGATTTTTCATTGTTGCCTTAACAAGATTTTGTGGCAAAGAAAACAAAAAAGAAAATATTTGTGTAGAACATTTATTGTTGCAAGGCCAAAGGAAAGTAAATATATAGATTTTGAAAGTGTAAATAAAGGTTCGAATTATTTGACATGTGGCAAAAAAAGGTGGACATATTTTATACCCAAAGAAGGAATTTTTTTTTTTATAAAAAAAAAAAAACAATAATTCAATATTTAAGTTTTTTTGCCGTTTGCAGCAAAAATCACTTAAGTCAACTTTCTAAATTGTACAATTTTTAAAGCTTGTCTTGGAAGCCATACCTTATTGCTGACTATCGGGAAATAAAACTAAAGAGGGAGCTGAGGTAAAGGATACCCTTTATGTTTTCTTTTTTTTCTCTTCTTTTCTAGTTTTATTTTCTTTCAGTGCACAAGACACTGCAGTAAAAAAACCAACTTTTAATTGACTTAAATTTTTTTTGTTATTTTTGCCCGCAAAACTCCGGTCTTTTCTGAACAGATTAATCCCATTAAAAAAAAATTATTAAAAATTACAGGGTGTCCCCTTATACAACACACATTAATTTTGTATATCTTTTAAATCGTATTATATATAAATTTTAACAAAATTGCTATCACTCTAGCTTGCAGCTCAAAAAATGTAAAAAAAAGAAAATTTGAAACTAAAGGGTGTCCTTATAGGTGAAGTAATTTTACTTATATGGTCCTATATTTTAATTCCTTATAGTCAAACTTTGTTTAATTACTCCGCATATGTACTTCTGTGGTTGCTGTAACAACAAGTATAAAATTGTATATTAAAGGGTGTCCCCATAGTTGGAAATATTTATGTATAGGGGCTTTTCTTTAAAAGCGATGTAGAGAGACAGTTAAAACTCACACAAAATGTATTTTGTTATGTTCGCTATAACAACAATATAAAATATTGTATTAAAGGGTGTGCCAATGGGTAATGTTTTTTAATGTCAAATTCTTTGAACAGTTACAGACAGTTTATTGAAGTTAAAGAAATGTGTTTACTGTTATGTCCACAATTGGAAGTATTAAAAAAACTAAAGGGTGTCCCCATAGCACACGTAATTTTACTAAAAGGAACCTAACTTTTGACTCATTGCAGTCAAAGACTTGAAAATTACACAGAATATGTTTTAATTATGATCTTCATGTCCCATAGGAGAAGCAATTTTATGTACCCCAACTTATCTTTTGAACTGTTATACATACAAAATTAAAATTTACCCAAGTCTTTATTACAATTTATATTTCATATTCAATAACTGACCCTCTAACCATCTGTTTTAGAGTTCGTTTTATTGCAAAAAATTATTAAATATTATTTTGAAATAAGAAAATAAGTCACTTAATAAAAAATAAAATTTTTCAACAAAATGTCGTTCAGTGAATTTATGAAAAATAATTAAAATGAATAAAAAAAGTTTTAATTATAATCAAAAGTAAAATGTTATTATCTGCCAAATTAAACTTTTGAAAACAAAAATTCTTTTAAAATTCTAATAAAAATTTATAAAACTTTTTGAAAATTTTTCTGTTTAATTCAATTTCAAAAGAAATACATTCGAAATTAAAACGAAATCTTATAAGCAGCAAAACAAGAACAACAAATAACAGAAACAGGCAAAAAGCCAATTAAAAGTAAAAAAAGTGAAATAAAAAATATTTAAATTCAAGCTAAAACATTAAAAAACACTTTTATACAACCAGTAAAAGTCATTTAACACAAAAAATTTTGCAAAAATAAGGAAAAAATAAAAAAGCAATAATTTAACTTAAATTGGATTAAAATCCAAATTAAATAAAGTTTATTGTTCCAAGAACATTCTAACATAACACTTTAACATAATTCTCTTCAACAAAATACCTTTTAAATAAATCTGTTTAGTTTCGTTTCCTGTGACAATAAAACCAAATTGCTATTTTTTTCTTCAAAAATTATTTTCATTTTAACCAAGTTCTTGGGAAAGTTCAATTTTGTTTTCAAGTGTTTGCATAGATAAACAAGTTCTCTGGGAAATCGTAGTGAGAGGACGAGAGGTAGAGACAGAAACCTTAAAATATTTATTTTTTTATATTACAAGTTCAAGGTTAAATTTTATTGAATGTGTAGTTGCGTCTGGTGAATATGTAAAAAGTTATTCAAATAATTAAATAATGTATTGAATTAAGCAAGATGAATTAAATAGACTAAAATGAATTAATAAAATAAGAATACTCTTGGAATAATAGAATAATAGAAAACGAAACTAAGTATGAAAAGAAGGAATCGCAAAACCTAAATAAATATTGTATTAATTGGCAAATGACATAATCACTACAATATTTTGAATTATTATTACAAACCTTGTTATTTAATCATTTTAGAGGTACCTTAATTTTAAAAAGGGTCTTTTAAAGCTTAAAAAAATTTTAACTATTTTTGATAAAAAATATTTAAATTTTAAAGAGTTTTCGAGAGAATAGTTTACACTATCGCTGATAAGGTGTCCCCATTTTTTTTTTTGTGAGGGCTGAAAGACAAATAATAAAACTACCTTTAAAACTTGGATGGTAATACACGAGGTCACATCTTCAGGCGACTTTTCTCATTAAGAAAGACAATTTCTAAATAAAAATAACTTTTCTATTAAAAAGTAGTTTATTCCCTCTAAAAAAAATTTTATATTAAAAAGTAAAAATTTTAATCAAAAAGTAAATTTTCCTATCAAATAGATACTTGTTTCATCAAAAGTAAATTTTTGCATTTTGCTTTTTTCATAAAAAAACTCTTTTTCCATAAAAAGATAATTTTTCCATTAAAAAACTACTATTTCCATCAAACATAAAACTTTTTATCAAACGTTCACTTTTTTCATCATAAACTAATTTTTGCATAAAAGTTACTTTTTCCATCAAAAACATACTTTTTTCATCAAAAATATTTTGTTCCATAAAAAGGTACTTTTTCCATCAAAAACACACTTTTTCCGTCAAAAAATATTTTGTTTCATAAAAATATAATTTTTCCATCAAAAACATACTTTTTCTATCAAAAATATTTTGTTCCATAAAAAGGTACTTTTTCCATCAAAAATTAGCTGTTCCATAAAAAAGTTACCTTATCCATCAAAAATATTTTGTTTCAAAAAAGGTATTTTTTCCATCCAACATAATACTTTTTATCAAACGTTCCCTTTTTCATTAAAAGTTAATTTTTTATAAAAGTAACTCTTTTCATCAACAACATACCTTTTTCATAATTTTTTTTCATAAAAAGATAATATTTTCATAGAAAAAAAAAATACTTTTTTCATCAACACAAAATTTTGTTTCGAACAGTCAAAAAATATTTTTCAAAAAAGTAAAAATTTCCCCCAACAAGTACTTTTTTCCAAAAAAAAAAAAAACAAAATACTTTTGCCATCAAAAAAAACTTTTTTCATCAAAATATTACTTATTCAATTAAATACAAAATCTATCAAACGGTCTCTTTTCCATTTATAAGTAAAAGTAACCTTTTTACTCAAAAAGTTGTTCTTCCCATTTAAAAGTAATTTTTTCCTTTAAATAGTAACTTTTAAGATTAAAAACAAGTTCAACATTAGAAAATAGCTTCTTAAATAGAGAAGTAACTTTTTGCATCAAAAACTAACTTTTTACTTAAAAAAATCACTTTTTACATCAAAAAGTCACTTTTTATATCAAAAAGCCACTTTTTACTTCAAAAATACAGTTTTTCTATAAAAAGTTCAAGAAATGTAAACAGGAAATTGGGTTAGCAAAACACATAAATTATATGTGGGCACATACAGCCCCATAAAAAAAACCATTCGCCATTCGTTACGATTGACTGGATATTTTATTGTTTATTGTCGAAGAAAGTTGTTTCTTAAACACACAAGGAACTACAAACTTACTTAAGGAAGTTTAAGTGCATTTGAGATTTGAGAACAAATATTTATTTTGTATATTTTTTAAATGCCCACTTTTTCAATTCCAACAATTCAAGGCGCAGCTACGCATATTAGTAAAAGAGTTAATCGCTCAATACTTTAAGGCTCTCTCTCTCTCTCTGTATTAAAATTCTCTAGAGCTGAGATAATAAAAATTTACTTTGAATTGTAGCTGTCACGCTCATCACAGATTCACTTTTGCTTTTTTTTTTTGCTTCACTAAACACCTTAATTACAGAGGCAGATAAATGCCCTATTTGGCCTAATTTTTCAAAGTACTTGATAAATGGAATACTCACAAAGCTAAAGAACTCCAGTTTGTTTATTTTTTTAGATAAACTATGACGTATATTAATTTAATAGGTGAGTGCTGGTCACCCCAATGCCACCGTTTCTGTTAGAAGTTTTTTAGAAATATCTTTGTTATATAATTTCTATATATATACTGTCAGAGCTTTTTAAAAGTTAGTTAGTGATATAAGTTAAAATATACTCATTTTTTGTACAAAGTGCCACGCCCACTTTTTCATATGTGAGAACTTTTCCTACCAGTACCTAAACAAATAAGAAAGTTCTACTAATATTCACCGACAAATATTTTCTTGGTGTGGGGGTGCCACGCCCACTAAAATTTTAAAAAAATTTAAGCAATACGGTAAAATGTCGCGCTTACTTGTTGAATAATTTTTGCAAAATTAAACCTAATTTTTTTTTTTAATTATAAAAAACACTTAAATGGCCGCTTTTAAGAGCCCACAGTAACTCAGAAAAAATATGACTGTGCTTTCATCACAAGAATTATATAGTATTCTCTGTAAAAATTTAGGATTACATTAAACAGTCCTTAGTCCTTTTAAACAATAATAAACATGTTTTGGTTACCATTTTTGCATTAAATGGTAATTATATACAAAAAATAGTTTTTCCTAGAATTCTAACCACAACCAAATTTTTATAATTGTTCTATAATAAAATTATTCTTATAAACATAATATGTTAATAGCAAACATCATATTTTATGTTTGTTTCTATGTAATCAAAGTATAACTAAAAATAAACAAACAATTTAACTTTTATAAAGAACTAAAGCCGAAAAAATATATTTTAATTGATTTATGAAAATCACTGATTCAACCCCTGGCTGGGAACAAAAAAAAAATTCTAAAAAAAATTAACAAATAATGTTTAATTTTAAGAATGTTTTGATTAAGCCCTTGGCTGTATATTTTACTTTACAATATTTTTGTTTTATAATTTTTTATCATATTATGATCATATTATCATATTTATCATAATATGTTTATCCTATAAACATAATTTTAGTTAAATATAATTAAGTTATTAGCATGTTTAATAAAAATATGATTTAAGCCCCAACAATATTATTATTTATGAATTATCTTTTTATGATTAAAATAAATTATATTATAGTTACCTCAATTATGTTGTTTCTTTGTATTTAGAGGCCTTATTGGACCAAACTTCTAGAAATTGAGTTGGCCAAGCAGTGTTTTTAGTTGGTACTTGATATCACAACGAAAGTAGAGTTTTCCTCATGTCTCTATTAATTTCAGGTGCTCTTTAAATGACAGAAAAATTTGTTTCTTTTAAAATCGTACAAAAGACTTTCGTAAAATAAATGGTAATAAATTTGGAACTTCTAAACTACCAGATGGATTTGTATGTAACTTGAAACCTATTAAGTACAGGAGTTGGACTTTTTAAACCGCGTATTTTTATCATTGTAGCTTAAGCACGAACTAAACTACAGTGGCCCAAATTTGACGACATAACGTTCAAAAAAATTATTGGAGTTGTAACTTTCTTAAATATTATACGATTTTAAAAATTGGATAGACTTAATACTTAACACTTAGTACAATATCTCTCATAGTTTAAGAAGATATTTGACTTTGAAGGAAAAAAATATTTTCGTCTTGACTTTTTCGCTTATTAATAAGAAAATTATTGTTCTTCCTTGACCAGCAAGGTCACCTATATTTGGCATACAAAAACTTGTTAATCCTCTGAAGACGTTCAGTGTTTTAGATAATTCAGCAATTTAAATATTCTCAATTTGTTACCATTAATTTTGCAGAAGTTCCTGTGCTGTTAAATGGTTAAAAAGAGTTTTTTTTTTGTAGTTTCTTTGTTAGTCAATTGATTAAGGAATTTGTTTCTTTGTTTATTATTGATTCATTTTATATAAATTACTTTTATTCAGCTAAATTTGTATTTTTAATATTATTTTAGAGTTTTATATTTTTGTCTTTGATATCCTTTCTGTTTAATCAGACAAATCCCCCCAAAATAACTTTTTTTCTTTGTCAAAATTTCAACATGTTTGTTTCACAGTTTAAACTGATTATCTGGATATCAATTACGAAAAGCAACAAAAAACGTAAGCAGTGTGTCGGTTACCTCCTACAGGTGTCTTAAAAAAAAAAGCAAAACACATCCAGGCAAAACAACAAAAAATATAAAGTATCAAAAGAGACACAAATAAGATTATGTAAGAAAGGAACAAAATTATTAACAAACAAAAAATTTAATCAGAAACAGGCTGTTGAAAAAAAGATAAAATTATAAAAATAAAATAATCTAAAGTCTTTTGTAGTAAACACAGTAAAACGACTTTAAATACAAAAAAGGAAACTTACAGCCTACAAAATACAGTTGTATTTAAGCAAAAAGTAAAAATGAAAGAAATCTGGTTAATACATGCTCCAGCTCTGTTGTAGATATCTGCTGCCCAAACACTGAATTTTTGCGCAGCAGTCATCTCTTCTTACTACGTAGAAATTTGTATGATGCAATATAAAGTCAATGACTTTGTTTTTATTTATTATCTTTAGCTACCTAAGAAAACCAAAAGAGCAGTTAGTGGCACAGGAAATATAAGAATGAACTTAAGGTAACAAAGAAAAATATCTTCAATATTTAAATTACTTTCTTAAACATTTATTAATGTTGAAAATTTAATATTTTATTAGGACATAAATTTCATACGAAAGGTTTACAGTTACAGGGGAAAGGATTTATAAATCCTCTCTATTTATTGTAATTAAACAACAGACTGTATAAGAATTTTATGTTTATTATTTTTAAAATTATTCAAAAGATTTAAATTAATATTTTTTGCATTCATTTATTTCTACTGCATGTGGGAGCGGAACGAAAGCAGTTCTAATTTTCCAAAAACTAAACCTTTCTCATCACTAAGTTTTCCACTCTCCATTAAACACTTACGCTGGTCTGGTAATCATTAATTGTCAAGCATAACTGATGTAGGTCTTTTGGCATATTTTTAAATTATCTCAGCTATGCGTCAAAATTCTGCCAGGAATTATAATTGAACCAGCAACTTCTACACCATCCAACGGGCATGTTTTCTAGACTAATAATTATTGATTGTCGGGATTTACAGCAGTAAAGCGCTAATTTTTTTTTAACTCTTCAACTCTTCAACTCCTTTAGTTTCTACTAAGAGTATCAATCAAACAACCGAACAAAAATATCAATCAAAAACCAAATTCTACGCATTACATTAGGCCCAATAATGGTCACTTGTTTCTTTTTTTTTTTGTTTTTTTTTAAGAGAGAAGTAGACATCAGGCAATGATACCTGTTTAGTTATTTTTCGTAACCTTTAATAGTTATTTTTATTAGTTTCTTTACTTCGCCGGCGAATATGCTATAAAGAGGTACCGACGAAGGAGCTGCATGTTTAATGTTGATTCTGAATATGTATTTATACCATTAAACAGAAAAAACATATATTTTTATTTTTTGGTTGCCGCAGGGGTTGAACCCTGTCCAACCAGGTTTGTAGTCAAAGTGCATACCACCTTGACTACAGCAGCCTGTTTACTGTTTTCCTCATACTTACGTCCTTCGTAATTGCCTCCAGTTGTTTTAGCATAAGTTTAATAATGGCAACCACCTGTATTGTTTCCCCTGATACTAATTCTGATTTTAGAAAATGCAGAAAGTCCACTTTATTTTGATTTGTCATCAGGCATTTACGCTTAGCTAATGATTATTGATCGTCTACCGATAATTGTGGACTGTGTTCTCCTTAATTGCCTGTGTCCCGCTATTCTTTTACATTAATGGAATCCAACCATTTTGACTCACTGTCTGTCCCTCAAAAATTTCACATTGCCTCCGTTTCTTCTTAGAGTGGAGTGTCTGTTAGGCAGGTCGACATGGTTATGACTTTTCCTTTCGTGATTGAAAGTATAAGAAGTTCATGATCTCTCCTCAATAGTTTTCCGATATTCAAAGCACATCCTCCTGCATGTCTTTCAAGCTTTGTCGTTCTCAGCTGTTGGTTTGAATTAATTGCGTCTATTAGCCTGTGTCATGTTTTTACTAACTTTTCTACGCTATCCGCTTCCTTTAGGATGCTGCCGCTTTTTTATATATAGAAGCTTATTTTTTTCCTTCACGCCACTAACGAAGGACTTTCAGGATTTTTTTTTTTTTGCTAAACTATTTTTGATTCTAGTTGCTGGCCAAATTTCGAGCTCTTCAAAATAAAATGGGCATACTTTTGAACAGTATTAAAGAGATGGTTCAAGTTTACAAAGGAAGTATAAAACCTGGATTTGGGACACCCTTTGTTTAAGTTTGTTGGTTTTGAAGTCGGTTTTTCCTTTTGCCAGAGTTATTATAATTAAGATGTCGTCGATTCTGGGCTACATGTTAGGTAGCAAATTTGAGATTTTGATCAACATCAATAATGAAGATAAAAATATGCTAAACTCGCTTTCTGTAGGACTTTAAAAGAATTTATGTCTAGTTACTACAGCAAAATATGTTGACCTTCAAGAACAATGTTTGCAAATTTAATTCGTTTTAAATTTAAATTAATTTTTTTTAAATATTAAATGCCCTATGTAAACTCGTTTTAAAGCAGATTTTTAGTCAAGGCACATGAAAAAAAAATAGAAATAAATAGAAATAGAAATTTAAATCCAGTTATTGCTGTCGGGAAGTAAAAAAATCACACTCATTTTTAATAATTACCTGATCTTTTTTAATTTAAAAAAAAACATAAATTTTAAAACAAAATCATTTATTACTGACTTCTTTTAAAAAAGCTAATTAAGGGCAACAACACAACACCTCTCATTTTACCTTTGAACTATTATTTCTATCTACGAACATCATAACGTAATGTAAGTCGTTGAACCACATAAAGGTATAGTTGTCTACAAATCTCAAAAAAAAAAACACACACACACACACATTCACATACACTCTTGCACAACATTCCACACATCATTATCAAATACAAGTGCTTTGTGTATCGTATTTTCGAATCATCTTTAAAGTTTTAAGTAACAAATTATGCTTGATATCATTTCTCAAATCACACACTTTGGCATCATTATCATCATCATTAAGTTAATTTAATTCAATAAGTTGTTTTTAAAAAGACAAGAAAAGACTATGGGAAACAGCATAATAAAAATAAATAAAAAAACGACAACACAAAATTGAATTAAACATGTGTAAAGCGCTCTATTATCACACGTTTTTTATGTGTCGATCTGATCTAAAAGAAACTGAATTCTGAAAAAAAAGTTTTTTTTTGAGGGTCTGAATAAAACATCTGTTTTAAATGGTTTTTGCGTGAGGTGTTTTATTTACAACAGGCAACATTAATACTCATTGATTACATACAAACTCTTTCACTATAAAAACTATTAAAATTAAATTTATAAAATACAAAATAAAATTAAAGAAGGAAGCGAGCTTAATAGCTTTTTGAAGAGTACAAGTCTCTAAAATTTTTTTTATTTAATATTTTACAACTAATTTTTAGATAGGTATAATTATTTTCAAACTAAGTAAAAAAGATCAATTTTTTTAACACATACAGTTGTAAATGCAGACATTTGTAAAAAAAAGTTTCTTTTTAAAAAACTTTTAAAAATTAAAATAAAAAATGAACTTTTGCCGAAAATTAAATTCTAATTCACAAAAATTTTAGCTCAATTTTAAAGCTTTAAGTTTGAAACTTTGCGATATTGCAAAAGTTTGTTCAAAAGCTTTTTTAAAATATTTCTTATATTGACAATCTAAAAGGCTTCTTTTTAAAAAACTAAAAAAATTTTTTTAAAGGTACTTTTTTGAAAAAAGTTTAAACGTGTTTTTAAGATGCAATTTTCTAACACCAGAAGTGTGTTTTTTAAGAGTAATTTTTTAACAAGACCGCTTTTACAAAAAATATAAAACTTATTATTTTTTCTAAAAAGACAGCAATTTTTCTAAAAAGGTACTTTTTCGACACGAAAATCTTTTTTATTTATTTTGTACTTTTTTGATTTAATTTAGTAATTAATTAAAATATATAAAAAGAGTGTTTAAAAGATTAAATAATAAAAAAGTAATTTTTTTTAAAACATCATCTCTTTGAAAAAGTACTTTTAAGAAAAATTCAAGCTTCCGGTGTGGTAAAATTTGTAATTTTTGTTACAGTTAAAAAAGTAAAATAATGAAGTTTTAACTCATGATCAAAAAATTTAATATTTCTTTAAACAGGCTTTTATCGGAAAAAGTACTTTTCAAAAACACCTGTTTTTAAAGCTTTCTTTTTAGTGATTTTATATTTGCAAAGATACTGACATTACAAATTAATTTCTTTAAAGAATATTTTTTTTATAAATAGCTCAAGTTTCTACCAAAGTTCTGTTTTTAAATAGGTACTTTTTCTACTAGGTTTATTATATACAAAATTATCTAACTTCTGTTTTAATTTGTAGCTTTTCTTAATCAAAATAGGATAAACTTTCTTTTTTTAAAGGCAAATATTTTCAAAAAGTACCATTTGCAAGCGGTAAATATTATTAAAAAGTACATTTTCTAGAAGTGTCTAATATCATAAAAAACATTTTCTACCAAAAATGCACATATTGTTAAGAGCTACTTGTTCTTAAAAGGTTTTTTTCTGTAAAAGATTATTTTCCTGCAAAAAGTACTTATTATGTAAAGGGTACTTTTTATGTAAAAGGTACTTTTTTGTAAAAGGTACTTTATCTGTAAAAATAATTTTTCCCGGTAAAAGATTTTTTACTCCAAAAGGACAACCAGATCGCAAGAAGGCGCTTTTTTTAAAGTTGTCTTCATCAAGTTTTTACAGAAAACGAGGGACTTTTTCTGTTAATTTTAAAAACGTACCTTTTCAAAATTGTTTTACCTATTTAAAATTTTATATTTGGGGACCATTATTTTAATAAGTACCATTAAAAAAGTACCAAAAAAATAATACTAATTTTACTTTTTAGAACAAGAAACAATGCTTTTTTGTATGTTTTATGATTTTTTTTATTATAGTTTCCAAAAAATTAACTTTGTAAAATGGTTCTTGTAAAAAGGTACTTTAGAAATGTACTTATTTAAAGAAGAATAAAAAAAATTTATTTAAAAAAGTTTTAATATATTAAATATTTTTCTTTTAGTCCAATTTATTTTATTTTTAATCCAGCTGAAATTGCTTTAAAAATTTTTATAGTCTTTAAAATATTTTCAATGTTACTTATCTTTTTCAATAATCTTTATCTTTGCAGGTATGTTAAATTATTCGATTCCTTAAATGACTTGCAAATCTTAAAGGTTTTATCCAGGTAAAGTACAAAAATAATGGCCACCATTTTCAGATTCGCTAGAGAAGAAAACCTTTTTCCCTAAACCAATCAAAATGCGATAATTTTTGCAGTTAGCAACCAAAAGGCGTGTTTATATCTGATATTTTTACAACAACAAAAAATCTTTAAAATAAAACAAATAACATGTGACTTTGTTGTTTTTCTACACAACCAACTTTAAGTCTTTAAGATAAATCTTACAAATACAAAAGATGTTTGAAAAAAAGGGTTAAATCCACAATCCCTTCAATTTCTTTGCAACCCCATATGAGACTTTTTTTTCTTAAATATGTATTTTTGTTTTTCTTTTGATTTCTTTGATGTACAACAATGTAATTACAAATATCTATTGCTGTTTCTGATATCCTTTTTCATGTTCAAGGAACATGATGTATCATTTTTTTTTTAATTTTTTTTAATTTAATTTTTTTCATTTGCGTATAAAGCATTTGGTGAGCATAAGTGCTATTGAGTTAAAAAAAATATTTGAATTTTACTTATTTCTTTAGTATTCTGTAGTCTTAAATGCCCTTTTCTTATGACTGCTATTTTCTTGATTTAATGTCATACATTAAAATTTGCTTTGTAATTTTTTATTTATGCGTTTTTAATTTAAAAGGGGTGCATTTGTTGATTTTGTCATGTTAAATTTATGAATATGAAATTTGAATTTTAAATTAGTTATTTTAAAGAAATGGATAAGTTGTCATGGAAAAAGGGTATAATTTTAAATGACCTTGTAAGGTTGGGTAGTAGAAAAATTAGAAGTCCAAAAAAAGTGATAATCTAAAGAAAGTAAGGATAGACAAAGGTTAGAGTTAGAGAACAGTAGTTTAGTTCTTATGCTTAAACCTTCCCCTTCGAAAGCTTTGAAAATGTAAAAGATGTTCAAATGTTTTTACACATTTTAGAGCTGAAAATGTACTTGACGTTACGGAACAAGACGTGGAAACAATATTTTATTTTAATTGGACTAGCACTAGGTATGACTTTAAAAAAGTGGTATAGTGAAAGAGAACAGTTCTTGTGAATGCTAGAGAATACTGGAATAATGCTGAAAACAAAACAAAGGATCTCTGTAATGCCTTATGATAACGAACTCGCATTGAATGAAAAGTGCAAAAGTTAGGCAGCAAATTTGCTCTACATTGCGTTGATTTTCCAGTTAGTCAATCGAGTTTAATATTCTCTGCTTATTCTAAATAGCTTCTTTATCCTTTTCTTTACCACAAACACACACAAAAATGGAGGGTAAAGGTATTCTTACCTCGTTTTAATAAACCAAGGAAGCTAAAAGGTAAATTTATTTTAAAAAGTTTTAAAATGTAGCATCACATGTCGCACAAGAGTTTCATGCCGATTTCTCAACTGCTGTTTCAGTAGAACAAGAGCAAGTCAGAAATGAATTAACTCTAGGCTACAAACTCTCTTATGAAACTGCAGGGTAAAGGTGTCTGGTTTATAACCTGCAATGTCTGAGTTCAGGAAACAAATATCTGCTGGATATTATGAGAGGCATTAACAAACCCCGCCTTTAAGCGTGTAAACTTTTCTTTGTTACACCTTCCTTGAAATACACTGTTGCTTCACAAGTTAGAACAATTTTTAAGAACTCAACTTCTTAGTTTCGATTTATTTAGTCATTCACTCGCTTCAAAAAGAATGTACAAGTAGCGCTTTTAAGAGTGTATACCGCTTCAATATACTTGAGAAATGATAACATTTGTCGCAGGTCAAAAGCATAAATTTCTTAAATTTGTTGGTTAAATAGATGCGATGACGGTTCAGATCCAGACGATCCAGAAAATGCTTCACTACATTTTGTTAGTGATTTACTTTTGCTGTTTTCTTTAGAAAGTAACACAAACATTTTTTATTTAATCTTTTTTTAAATAAATTTAAAGATTAAAATTTGCGTGAACTTAAGCCTCACTAAAATATTCATTTGGGGAAAAAATAGGTCTTAAACCTAAGACAAAAATTGACCATCCCATTTTAGTGATGATTTTTAATAGACGAGCGGTGACAGTATTGTACCCGATAATCAAGGGTAGCCGTATGCTGTGTGGCACCTTTAAACAAACTTAGTATCGAAAACAGGTAGACTTTCTCTGGATACTTAGCATTTAAAACGAAATTAGCAATAGGGTTTAATTCTCTTTTTGGTCCAGTCAAGAGTAGCAATATAGAGAGGACTGATTTCTGAGTCTAATTAAAGTTTTCTAGTCATAGGACAGCTATAACTAAATGCCAGACTATATATTCTGTATATTCTGAATCGAAATCGATTCAGCGATTAAGTCCCTCTGCTCATCTATCCGTCCGTGCCAAGGCAGATCAGACATAGTTTCGAAAATTTTGCTATTGGAAATCAGCATGATCGGTCAATGTCGCTCGAAGCAGCGGGCAAAATACCATATCATTTGGAACAATGAAGTAACTTTAATCAAAAAAATTATATTTGGGCGAAAGAGAATTAAAAAATAAAAAAAAAAAATCAAGTGAAAAATTGGCGCTCGCCCATTTATCCGAGTTATGGGCCTTTAAATTTTTTGGTGCTGGAACAGCCATTTTATTTATTTTTTTTCCTTCGCCAAAAATTTAATGCTATAAAATAATGCCTTTGAAAAAGCGCACTGTAATTCATATTAAAATGAAAAACTTTAATTCATATTAAAAACAATTTATTTTGTTTAATTAGAACCAGCTGGGATATGAACCCAATGCACCAAACCATTTACAGGTCTGTAGTCAACATGCTAACGACCTGACACGGACAAAAGATCTCTGTGGTGATATTAGTTAGAATTTAAAATTAATGGTAATTATCAATTGTGGTTGAGGAAGGGTTCCACATTAATTTACTGCTCCTTAAATCATTGTAGCGGTGCCATAAAAATATATTTTACCTTCAAATCTTTAATTTTCAAGACTTTTCTGCGGCAGCAGCCACAACACTTTTGGAGAAAGTAAGCGCCACTACAACAACTCATAAATAAATCTTCGTTCGTTTTAAAAATGGCTTTATATTTCTTCAAGTTAAATCTTTAATCTGCTTAAAGGGTGCCCCGTATAAGTGCAATGTAGTACATTTTTAAATAGCATTTAATTTAAAAAAAAAAATATTTTATATTTCTCACGCTCATTAGTTCAAAAATATTTCCCATAATTTTTAATTAAACATTTTCAGTATTTTCAGTGTCAATAATAATTAAAATGTAATTAATTGTATTGTAGAGTTTAATTAAACTATTTGAAGAGTGCGTAATAATGTCATTACCTTACACAAGGACCTGTAAAAATATAAACATCTGTTCTAAATATTTTGAAACCAAATTTCGAAGGGAGATTATATTGTTTAATTGCATTAAAATAAGTTAATTAAAAGTATTTAATTATTTGGGGCAGGTTTTTTTATTTAATTTGTGATCTAAGTCAATTACACCTAAAAGAAGCCAGGCAAAAATAATTGAATTTTCTAAACCCTTTTTAAAAAATTTCATTATAAAATTTTTATCTAAATTTTAAAATATTATTATATTTAAAAAAAAAATAAATTAAAATAAAAATTAGTAATATTTGAGGGTGTTTGTTGGATATAATTACAAATCGATATTTATTTTCAAAATCTATTTAAGTTTAACTATTTTTTTTCATTTGCTTTTGCATTGTGTCAATTAGTTACGCCCCTTTATTACGTGTTTTACCCTAAAAAAACAAAAATTTTTTATGGGAAAATTGCTACACGTTTCATTCGAAACCTTATTTGAAATAAAACTACAAACAAATATGTATCTCTAACCCATATAACTATGACTTTACTACAAATTTATACAATCAAACTCATTCAATAAAAGAATGGTACCTGATATGCAAAACTATTCAAGCGAAACTTTAATATTCTGTTTCTAATATAAATTAGTTAGCAATTGTTATTTAAAACAAATAAAATATATGAAATTTTAAAAGATTTTTCAAAGACTAATTAGTAATTTTATTTAAAGGAAATTAAACAAAACTAAGCAGATGTTTGTTTGAGTTACTAGTTTTTGTGACAATTTACTAAGCAACTTTTAAAAACTTAGTTCCCAGTAAAAGGTATTTTTATAATAATAAAGGGATTTTTATTTTTTTTTAATAAGTACTTTTTTGGGAAAAAGTACTTTAAATTAAAAGCTATTTTCTGCTTTATACGAAATATCACTTTAATAAAATGTATTAAGAAAAGAGCTGTTATTTTAAAAGGAAAGTGTTTTTAGAGTGCGTACACTTTACACAACGAAACTTTTTCAAATTATTAATTTAAATAAAATGTTCAATTTTGTTATAAATAGACACTTTTTGTAAAAATTTACTTTTTGCAATCAATAACGTTTTAGTACAAAAAATTATTTTTGTGAAGGTACTTTTTATGAAAAGATACATTTTACTGAAAAGAATTTTTTTATAAAAATGGTAAAAATTTACTTTTTGCAATCAATAACGTTTTAGTACAAAAAATTATTTTTGTGAAGGTACTTTTTATGAAAAGATACATTTTACTGAAAAGAATTTTTTTATAAAAATGGTAAAAATTTACTTTTTGCAATCAATAACGTTTTAGTACAAAAAATTATTTTTGTGAAGGTACTTTTTATGAAAAGATACATTTTACTGAAAAAAATTTTTTTATAAAAATGGTAAAAATTTACTTTTTGCAATCAATAACGTTTTAGTACAAAAAATTATTTTTGTGAAGGTACTTTTTATGAAAAGATACATTTTACTGAAAAGAATTTTTTTATAAAAATGGTAAAAATTTACTTTTTGCAATCAATAACGTTTTAGTACAAAAAATTATTTTTGTGAAGGTACTTTTTATGAAAAGATACATTTTACTGAAAAAATTTTTTTTATAAAAATGGTACTTTTTATGGACAAGCTAATCCTACTAATAATATTATCGTAAAAAGGCAGTTTCAAGAAATTTTGTTTAATAAAATGTTTATCTTACACTTCTAACTGAAAAACAGTACTTTTTTGAAAAAGTACTTTTTATAAAAAAAATTTAGTATGCGCTTTTATAAAATAACTCTTCAAAGAATGAGCGTGTATATAAGGATATTTTTTTTTCTATAAAAAAAGTACTTTTTATCAAATGCTACTTAAAAGGAGATGCTAAACAGTAATGAGAGATGACTTTTTTATATATGTAAAAAAAGTACTTCTATAAAAATATATTATTTTTATTAAGATTTACTATTTTACATCGTATTTTTTTAATAAAAAAAAATGAAAATTTTTATGAAACAGCTTTTAAAATAAATTTGAAATTATTAAATTGTAAAATTTTGGGTTGATAATACGTTGTGAAGTGAGCTTTAATTTATTTACTTGTAATTTTTATTGTAATTTATTTTAAAGGTACCTTTTCAATAAACAGAAAAATATAAATTAACTTTTTATTAAAATTACCTTTTTTTAAGAATTAAAAGTACTTTTAGTAAAAGTACCAATTTTTAAAATAGTACTTTTTGGAAAAACTTTAATTGTTACTGTGAGATAAAAGTATTTTATGAAAAAAAAATTTTAAATTTTCTTATTTTTTGTAGGTACTTTTTTGGTTCGCGTTTAAACAATAAAAAAAATTTGAGTCCTTTTTAAACTTTTTTAACAACATTTTATTACTTTTTTGCAGGTTAGAGAAAATCTAATCAAAATCTATTCCTACCTGACAATTTCTGGTTGTGCTTTGTCACAAACATAATTTCTATTTTATTTTTTCTTGACCTTTATTTCTTTCATTCAACTAAATGTATGTAAACTGTCTTTTTGCCTTTCGTAATTGAATTTTAGTACAACTTTGTTTTCTGTGTGCTGCTTGCTGTCTACCTTATGTATTAACCTTAAAATATTTTAGCATGTATTTGTTGTTGTTGTTGTTCTTGTTTCATCATTTTTCCTCTTCTTATTTTGCTTGCTATTGTCTTGGCTGATTGTATTTGTTTTCTTTTTATTATTTTTTTGGCAATAACAATGGACTGTAAAATAAATCAGTGTAGTTTGAGCAAATTCACTCGGCTCCTAATCTGTGTAATCTTGAAAATAATCAACAGCTGCACCTTTATTTTGTTTGTTAAAATTGCGCGCGTTTTTATATGTTTAGGAAAAAAATACATTTTGAAACGTTCAGAAGAATATAAATAGAAGTAAAATAAGTAAAAGTAGCAACGCCAACACTTAGGGAAAAGAAAACAATGTTTTATATAATTTAATTACACATTTTAAAACATATTAACCATAGAAAGGAAGAAGTAAGTAGTTGTACAATTTTAGGCAGTCATATATTAGGGCGTCACTTAATAACACGACTCAATAAGCAGTAAAATTTCAAAAAAAATCTCAATTTCCTTAAAAATATACTAATGAAGTGGAAACACATTTTTCTCTTCATCTTACTTTTAGTGCTGCCTCACGCTCTTGGCCGGTTTTTTACATGGTTGTGAAAACCACTGCATGAAATGAATACCCTTAATTAGCAGGGATATTATTTTCTTTATTATCTTTTAATAGTTATTATTTTTTACAAAATTTAAGCCTCGACTTTTCTTTCTTTTTTTATTAAATACTTTGTCTCTCAAATACCTTTCTTCTCTTTTTGTAATTTTTTTACTACTTGATAAACTAGTGGCCCGCATTTTAAAATTAAACTTGTTTTCTTGTTAAATGCAAAAATGTTATTTGATTTCTTCAGTGATTTTTCATTGGTTGTCTTTCCTTTTGGTTGATAGCCAATAGAATTTATATAGCGTATATTATTAAATACTTGAGATTTACTTCGACTTCTTTTAAGTTTTCTGAGTTTACTGTTTTCTTTAGAATTTTTTTGCTCCGAACTTTTTTTCCACAAAATACGCAAAGTGCAGCATGCGTTTAGGCATCTGCTAATTAGTTTTTTAAATTATTTCCTTTAGTAATCCTTTCAAGCTTTTTAAAATTCGTTTGTCCAATACTTTGTTGGTTTGGTAACTTAGTGAGTTAAAGTCTGTTGTCTCTCTTTGTAAAAAAAAAACTTTTTTTCGAGATCCTCAAAAAAAAGATTTTTGTTTTAAAAGTAAACTACTTTAAAATTGCTGGAGAAGAATTAATTTGGATAAAGTAATAGTAAATGGATTATTAATTTTTCTTTAATAATTGTAGTTAATGTTCGCCGGTGGCTTTTTCTGTTGCGATAATTTCACCTCTGGCCCAAAGATTTATTTGAAGTAATGTGAGTATAAGCAATGGAGTTAAGGTACCCTTAGTCTAAGGTCCTAGTTAGCCAAGCATTACTGTAACGGACCTTAACAAATGTAAATTATTCTTTGTATCAAGGAAGCTTTGTAAAGGGTTATTTGTTTTAAGCTATTATCTTTTTGGCAACACTGGTTTATTAAACAGCTGACGCACGTTTTGTGTTTTGTTTCACTGTCAAACATCTTCAATTTGGTCTATAAATAAACCATGAATCGTCTTACAAACAAACAACGCTTGCTTGAATTTTATTATCATCGCGCGCTTCTTCCATTTTATGGTCAGTTTTATCGACCGACTGAAGCGGCTATTCGGACTATTGTGACTAAATTTCGCACCAAATTTATATTGTTGGACATTAAACCACCAACACGCTTACGTAGGGTGCGAATTGAATAAAATATCGCAGCTGTATCGGCCAGTGTTAATGATGACCATCAATTATCGATTCGTCGCCATTCGCAGCAATTGGGCCTCTGTTATTCAACAACGTGGAAAATTTTGCGGAAGGATTTAGGTGTGATGCCTTTCAAATTACAGCTGGTGCAAGAATTGAAGCCAAATTGAAGCAACGTAAAATTTTTTGGTGAACGGGCTCTCGTAAAGTTGGCCGAAGATCCACTTTTTTACCAAAAAATTGTGTTCTGCGACGAAGCTCTTTTTTGGCCCAATGGGTACGTAAATAAGCAGAATTGCCGATTTTGGAGTGAACATCAGCCAGAAGCATTGCAAGAGCTACCAATGCATCCAGAAAAAGTCACAGTTTGTTGCGGTTTATGGGCTGGAAGCATCATTGGACCCTACTCCTTCAAAGATGATGCGTATCGTAACGTAACTGTGAATGGTGAGCGCTACCGTGAGATGATATCCAACTTTTTTTTTGCCCAAAATGCCAGAGCTTGACGTGCATGACGTGTGGATTCAACAAGACGGTGCCGCATGCCACACAGCACGCGCAACAATGTACTTATTGAGAGGCGAGTTCGGTGAACATTTTATTTCACGTTCGGGACCGGTCAATTGGCCGCCTAGATCATGCGATTTAACACCTTTAGACTATTTTGTGTGGGGCTATGTTAAAGCTCATGTCTATACAGACAAGCCCGCTTCATTCGATGCATTGGAAGACAACATTGAAGTATTTATTCGTAAGATACCGGCCGATATGTTGGAAAGAGTATGCCAAAATTGGACTAAGCGGATGGACCATTTGAGGCGCAGTCTAGGTCAACATTTGCATGAAATGATCTTTAAACATTAAATTATATGGACCGTACTATCGATTCAAATAAAGACAGACTTGCTTGATAAACAAAAATTAAACAACAACAACAATTTCCATATTTTACGATCATTCATTTTTTTTATTATTTTATTTTTATTTTCTATGGCGTAGATTTTGCGAGTACCAACATAATGGGACTCAGCGAACCATTGAAGTCAAAATTAGGGTTTTCAAAGATTTTAAGTTGCCTACTTTTTATATCTCTCAAACGCACACTACAAATTTTATTTTCAGACAAAACGAGTAATATTTCTATATTCGTCTATGCCGAATCTTATATACCCTTCACCATATATGTAAATATAATTTGGTAAAATAACTTTAATAAAAAAAAACAAATATTAAGGTGATAAAAAAAAATTAAGTACTTTGTATAATTTCATATAAAAATGTCGTCAGCTCCTAATGGGTTAAGCATTTTAAAAAATTTTAATATTTCCTTTAAAATAACTCT
Source organism: Cistogaster globosa (assembly GCA_937654795.1). Taxonomy (NCBI): domain Eukaryota; kingdom Metazoa; phylum Arthropoda; class Insecta; order Diptera; family Tachinidae; genus Cistogaster; species Cistogaster globosa. Next base: position 10,090,679 of record OW569404.1, read on the forward strand.
TTAAAAGCTTTAAAATGATACCCTTGTTGATTTAAAAAAAAAAAAGATGGTGCACAATAGTACTTTTCTATGAAAAGTTTAGAGGCCCATAACTCAGAACATATGGGCGAGCGCCAATTTTTATACTTGGTCTTTTTTTTTAATGCTCTGTCATCCCATAAAATATATATATATTTTTTTTTTTTTGTTGATATTATTTAATTTTTTCAAATTATATGGAAATATTAGCCGCAGGCGTGGTATTTTTCCGCTGTATCGAAGTACACTGACCGATCTTGCTTATTTTTGATGGAAAAATTTTCGAAATTATGTCTGATCGCTAGGGTATAAAAAATTAAATTAAATTTTTTTTGTAAAGCAAATATTTTTTTTTTTTTTTCATTTAAAATATTATATTTTTATTTAAAACCATTAATCCATTGAAAGTTGTTTGGATATAAAAGACTCAGTCCTATTTAATATTTATTTAATTCCCATATTTTTTTTTTTTTTTTTTTGTTAATACGAGGGCTGCTCTATATATTTTTGGCCTAATAGTGAAAATGCTAATATTTATAATCAAAAATGGTTTTATTGTTTTTCAAAGTATTCTCCAGCATGATTTATACACTTTTGCATGCGCTCAAAGCAGTTGTCGAAGCACTTTTTCCACTCCGATTGAGACACCTCTAAAACAGGGGTTTTGAACACTTCAACAGCTTCTTCTGGCGACGAAAATCGTTGACCACTCATTTTTTTCTTGATGTGCGGAAACAAGAAGAAGTCATTAGGTGCCAAGTTAGGGCTGTACGGCGGATGAACAATTAACTCGACGTTTTGGACGGTCAAAAACTCTCTGGTTTGAGCCGATATGTGAGAGCTCGCATTGTCATGGTGAACAATGATTCGTGTTCTCTTGTTGGTTTTTCGAATTTCTCCGATGACTTCAGGCAAACAAATTGTAGTGTACCACTCAGAAGTGACCGTCCTACCTTGCTCAGGCGGAACAGTCGCCACATGACCAGTTTTGCCGAAGAAACAGGCGACCATTTGCTTCGAAGTGCTTCTTCCACGAACAACTTTCGTTGGATTTTCTAGTCTTTGAAGACCCACACGGTCGATTGTTGTTTCGTTTCGGGCTCATACGCATAGATCAATGATTCGTCACCTGCGACGATCTTATAAACGTCTTTTGAAGCACCGCAATCGTATTTTTGCAACATTTCTTTGCACCAATCGACACGAGCCTTTTTTTGAGCGCCTTTCAAATTGTGCGGGATCCAACGAGAACAAACCTTTTTTACGGCCAGGTGTTCATGCAGTATCGAATGTATGCTGGTGGAAGAAATGTCCAAGGATGTCTCTATCTCTCGATATGTCACTTGTCGATCTTGCATTATGAGTTCACGCACGGCATCAATGTTCTCTGGCACAACAGCCGTTTTTGGACGACCTTCACGGAATTCGTCTTTGAGCGAGCTTCGGCCACGATTAAATTCATTATTCCAATTTTTCACAGTGCTATAGGATGGTGCTTCATCGCCATACAAAGATTTAAGTTCATCAATGCACTCTTATCGTGATAATCCACGTCGAAAGTTGTGAAAAATGATGGCACGTAAATGTTCACGAGTTAATTCCATTTTTTTCTATATTAATTTTTTCAAGTCACTGTAAACAACACAAACAATAGTCGTACGTCAAAGCGTTTTGAGTACGATTATGCTTAAAAATGACAAACTTTCCAATGGAAATGTCAGATTGCACTTGGAGCACTCAGTGTTGCCAGGCCAGAAATATATATAGCAGCCCTCGTAGTTTTCTAAACCATTCTAAGGTTGTTTCTAAGGTTGTTTTTCTATTATTTTATTTAAGTTTATGTTTTCTCTCAATTTGCTTTATCTGTTGTATTAATTAAGAAATTTGTTGATTTAATTTCTTTTATACAATTGATTACATTTCACTTAAAAATTGTTGCTACCTATCTTTGATGGTGAAAGTGTATGAGGTAGCTAAAGGTGCTTTTTGTATGTTGTGTGATTTAAGTTAACGCAACGATGGGGTTATTTTATTACTACTAAACTGAAACACATGTTTAAAAAAAATCAGAACATTGCTTGTGTAGTTTAAATGAACTGCCGGCAGATTTTTTATGTTTTTTTATTTTTGGTTTTACACTTATTTAATATAGTTTTTACACTGATTTCTTTTTTTTCATTCTGAATTCATTTCAATCTCAGTTTCGGTGTTATATCTTTTAATTATTTTCATTTTTGTTTAAACTTTTGCAAAAAAAACACATTTGCATCTGCTTTTGAAATCCTTCGCCAAAGAAATAAAAAAAGAACAACCTCACCCCTATTAAAAATCATTTTAATAAACATTTACCACCAACAAAAAACACACAATTTCTCGACAAAATGAAACATGTTTAACATTCTTTTTCAGCCTAAATTATGAGAACATTTTAATTGTTTTTTTTTTTTTTTTTTTTGTTTTTTATAACCATGAACTATGTAACAAATTTACACGTTTTGTAATAATCTTCATAGTTTTTACAGCGAAACAACAATTTTCATAACTTGAGTCCAAATGCATTACATTTTTTAATAAAGTTTCACACAAAATATCCCTGCCGAAAAACAAGCAAAGATTTTTATTTATTTGAGAAACAATAAAACATGTGATACTCATACATGTTGTATTTAGTAGGATATTGTTTAAAAAAATATACGAACATGTGGGTTAAGGAATTCATTGTATTTGTAAAAGATATCCAAAATATATATTTTAAATAAAATGACAATTTTATTGCCTCTTTTTTCACACTTAATTTGCATAATATTTTTAATCGGAATGGGACGACATCTTTCACATAACATACACTGCAAACCGATCAGCACCGTTTATCCACAACAATATGTGGTTAAAAAGAAAAGCAGAAAAGCACCTCTGAGACAAGTCAATTTCTCAAGATCTTGTTGATATGTTAAAACGTACTTAATTTGATTCATGAGCTAAACAGTGGACTGATCAATAGAGTGTTTTAAAATCATTAAAATCATGAGGCTCGTGTAGTCTGTTAAGATGTCCCAAAGCAAATATCATAAACAAAAAGCCTTACAAATAAGACTTTTTTAAGATAATTCAATGTAAGACTAACCGCCATTAAATTTACACCGCCCCCAAACACATCTACCCAGCTACTGCACACCTTAAAAGGAATTTCATACAAAGTTGGAATTTTTGTAAAACTTGTTCCCACCTGTGTTACTGCCCGAAGGGTGTCTCTTAAAACCTGAGTTGTAGGACCCACAGCCAATATTTTTTCAATTCTAAAATTAGCTAAACTCTTAAAGGTGGCCCGCATGTTTACACTTTGAGAATGTAAATTAAATTAATTTATTTTTATCATGCGATTGACATTTCTTCCTATTTTCGTCGATGGCCTGAATCAAGAATAATTTTCCTCCTCTTTTCCGAGTCCATTGCAAACCTCACAAAATTAGGTATTGAAACCCAAAAATCGTTCAATTTTCCAGTCTTTATGACATTTTAAAGTGCAGAGTTTTGACTTTCTCAAAGGAAGTTTTTTCGCTAATTTGACTTTATTTTAAGAAAATCATCGCAAAAAAACATGAACGCAAGCGACGTGGCCAGTCGTAATTTTTTTTTAATTGAATATTTTGCTACGATGATTTGTGTTAAACGCAGGAAGTACCTGCATAATTTTTAAAATTCGATCAAGAATTTTCAAATGTTTGACTAAGCCGAAAGCAAGAAAATTGAGTGAAACGTCGTTACTGGTGAATCAAATCAGAACTCTTTTTATATTACGAAGCAAAAAAATATATTTGTTTAGGACGATCAACAAAGAACATGGACTTTAACTGAAGATCTACGACTTTAGACGGTCATGGGAGATCTGTAGCGCACATAATTGGTCTGCTTGTAGAGAGCTCTAAACCAGTTTAAAATTATTTGGGTTATAGAAGTCGGAAGTATTACTTCACACACCGCAAAACCTATACAATGTATCTTCTTACTTTTATTTGTTTTGTTAAATTTAATGCGCTTAAATTTAGAGCTTGGTAACAAAAATTGCATTTATTTGCGGCTGGCCTCAAAAATTATAAATTTTTTTGGTATGGAGTTTATAAGCTGTCAGAAAGATGAGAAAAAATCTTAGATTCCAATGGACAATGAACGATTATTTAAAAAAAAATTTACTTTAGTAAAAATTACAACTATTTTTAACCGACTTCAAAAAATGAAGGATGTTTGTTATTATTCATGTGTTTGTTAAATAGGCATTCACATTACATTGATAGCATGAAATTATTATTTAACTGTGAAAATGCAATAAAACAATAAATCCATCGATACAAGAATACAATGGAATTTAAATCGTATAATTATTAAATCGCATTAACATTGACAAAACACAATAAAATTTTAGCATACAAGGAGCCAATACTCTATAGTCCGTGGCTTTTTTTTATGCATAAGTAATACTTACCCTTGGGTATTTGTTTTTTTTTTTTGCCTTTAAAAAAATATGTACTTTTTACTACATTTTCTTTTGTTAAATTCTTATAATCCTGTCAACACCTCGATCACAAAATTTTATTTATGTCTTTATTATATACTTTTTTTAAGACTTACGGCTACAGTTTTAATCGATAATAAAAAGAAAACGAAAAGCAAAAGAGAGGGAAAATAGAAAGGTAAAATAGGTGAAGGTAGTAAAAATTTTATATTTTCATAAAGTCATAAAATTGTATTGTATTCTTTCCATTACAAAGGTTTTTATTTCACATATAAAATTTTACGACCATTCAGATTAGCAACACAAGCTTAGGAAATGTGTTTATTTTTGCCTACTGTATTTAGTTATGGTTAAGAGCGACCACAAGTCGGTTATTAAATTTTATGATCTTTACTTTATTTATGTTTAAATTAAGGAAGAAAATTTTTATGGCAATTGTTGTCAGTTTTGTTTGAAGGCAGGTGAGGATAATAAATATTAAAACACCTTTTAAAGAAGCTGCAAAATCTTTTTCTAAACTTTTTGATTAAATGGCTTAAATACTTCTTACCAGATCAGAACAGCTCTTTTAATTCTGATATATTTCCAGCTACAATTTCTGAATAATTTTCTTTAAAACAAATACCCAAAAATTTATGAAGTTCTGAAGTTATAATAAAATTATAAAAAATAAACTCCTTTTTGATGAATTTGGGACACTCTTTATGTTAAAACATTTCATAATAAATATTCTCTTTTTAAATCTTATTCCACTGTTTTTCTATTTATAAATAAATGACAGCTCTCTCGCTAGCTTTGTGAATTCTTTGTTTCTTTTCTTTTCCTTATTTTTATTATTTTTTTTTTTCTTGTTCCAGTAATTTTCACACTTTTGTTTCTTTAATTTGCCTTTTCAAATTACAGCTGTCAAATTAAGTAAATTTTATGCTGTTTTTAATCCTGAACTCATTAATCAGTATTTAATCTTTAACATAACCACCATTAAACGATATTTGTCCAATGCTCTTCTTAACTACAAAAACTAAAGAATAATTAATCTTTGAATGTTAAGAGATGCAAATGTGTTGAAAAATGAAAAAAGTAAAGCAAAGAACTGAATATGCTAAAAGTTGACAAGCTTGATCTTTAATAATCGGCCTTTGAAATTTGTTAAAAAAGATTAATGATTTGATAATTTTTGTTTTAAATTAGAAATTTGAATAAAGGCATAGAAAGTAAAGAACATTTTTCGGAATATAAAAAATTTACTTATTTTTATCTTAAAAGTTTCCCCGAAAGTTTTTTTAATTAAGAAATTTTTAATTTTAATCCTTAAATTGGTCTCAAATAAAGGGTCATCCAAATGTGACGCCTAGATGTCAGCACTATATAATTTTTACACGTGACATCTTTTTAAATGACATAAGCCATTTTGTTTTATTAGAAGGTAGTACAGTTTTAACTATAGACACAGGTACACATTGCAACAACGCGTTTACATCATTCAAAGTTATCATGAAAATGGGCATTCTTTGAAAAATACCCATCGCAAAATTCGTGATTTTTTTTTGTGTAAATAATCGGCGAAATCAATCTTCAAATTCGAAGAAACTGGTTGTGTTACTGATGGAAGACCAAAAACTGTACGCACAAATGAAAATATTGCTGCTGTTGGTGGAAGTGTTGAAAATGAACCGACAACATCAATCTCGCGTCGTTCGCAAGAATTGGGCATACCTTATGGCTCCTTATGGAGGATTTTGCATAAAGATTTGCATTTACATGCTTATAAAATTTAACTAACCCAGGAATTCAAAGAAAGAGACCATTTACAACGTAATTTCGCTAGTTGGATTATTGAACAACGAACAACAGGTCCAAGGTTTTCAAGCAAAATTTCGTTTAGTGACGAAGCTCATTTCAGAATGGATGGATTCGTCAATAAGCAAAATTGTCGTATCTGGGGTGATGAAAATCATCGTGTTATTCATGAAAAATCTCTACACCCACAAAAAGTTACTGTTTTGTGTGCATTTTAGGCAACATGTCGGAAAGTCATTGAAAATTTCGATATGGTGGACATTTGAATGATATTCTATTCCACTTATAATTGTAATGGATCATACTTTTAATAAAAAAAAACAGGTTGAAAAATTGCAAATAGGTTGTGTTTTATTTCAAAGAAACATGTAGGCGCGTTTTTTAGATGGCCCTTTATTTTATTCATAATAAAATGCAAAATGCCCAAAAAGTATATTTTTAAGAAACGTTTTTAAAGAAAAATATTTTTCTTAAAGTTTTTTACAGAAATCTGGTATTCAGACAGTTCTTAAGAATTATAAGCTTTTGAATGTAAAATGATTTTTTGGAGCTTTTATAATAAAATTGCTTTTTAGAAAATTTATTTCCAAAACTCTTGTTTGCTTAAAAAAAATAATTAATCTTTTAATGAGCTTAAAAAGCTTCTAAACTTTTTACACAATTAAAACCAAATTATTTTTGTCTGTTTATTCTCAATACGTTCGGTATATGCTTTGCGAAGCTTAAAAAAAACTATTTCTTGCCAATAGGGTTTTACAATAATTGTTCGGTTATCAATCGCTGTACTGTACACATAAATTTCAATTTGTAAAACCTCTGCTTAAGCTATTAAAACTTTAAGATTAAATCTCGTTAAACAGCTTTTAAAGCTTTTACACATTTCAAATTTTAGGTTAATTTCCTATAGATTTTAAGGACTATTTACAAGCTTTTTAGCTATTTATAAGCTTATTTATTATTCGTAAAGCTTATACGTGCTTATTAGCTTTACAACATTTTAAGACTTTCGAAAATTTAAAAGCTTTTTATACTGCTCTTAAAAAAGCTTCTACGATTATTTTGTGATTTTCGAAATATTTTAATTTTGTGTTTTAAAAAGCTTCTGTACTTTTTTGGGAAGAAGCTATTAAAGCTTTTCAAACAAACGCAAAGTTTTATCCAATTAATAATTAAAAAATTTCCATAGCAATCTTTTTTTGCATATCAGTTATTACGCCTTTATAAAGCTTAAAGCTTTTTTATTAAAAAAAAACTTTAATTTTTTTATATAAAAAAAGGCTTAAGGCTTCTAAATTAAACTATAAATTTGTATAAGTGACTTAATGTCTTTCAACTTTAAAAGAAAGTATAGTGTTGAGAGGATTTTTACAGATATTCCAACAAATCTAATTAATTTTTGTTTACACAAGCTTTTTCGTATAAAGCTCATTTCGGGTAAAATTTTTAGAATAATAGAACGAAAACCATTTTAATACATTAAAATATTCATCTTTCGCCTACAAAATAGAAATTTTCTACACAAATTTTAACTCAGCATAAACAGGGATTTTTTTTTTTTTTTTTTTACTTAAAACTGGTTTTTGTTCTTTTTCGCAACAAATCTTAAAACTTAAAGAAAGGCGTTGTCAAGGTCTCCCCATTGCCTCAAGAAAAACCATAACAAATTACTTTATAATAGAGTAGTAAAAATAAGTAAAATTAGAACAGTTTTTAAACAAATAAAACTTGTTTTTTTAGGGAGAAAATGAACCTAATAAATGTGATATCAATTTCATACAAGACCGCCACTTAAACATTTCTTGTATTGTATGTTTTTACCTTAAAACAGCAATAAAACACATTTTACTCACTCCTTAAAAGTAGAAAAACGATTAAAGACAATAAGCGAACAGTAGAAAAAGAAATAAAGGATGGACTAATGGTTGCATGCTTTTCAATAAAAAAAAAAGGGACGAAAACTTGCCAACTGACCATTATGAATAAACAAATTTGTTTCAAAAAATACGGACACGTGAAATTTACTGTATTAAACATTGTTAGAACATCATAAAGAATAAATATACTTGAGAGTCGGGCTAAGAATTACTAAAAACAGGGGTCATATTTCCTTATGCTAAAGCAAAAAAAAAAAAAAAAAACTAGGCATTGATATGGTCAATTGTATTTTTAGTTATGTTTTCTTTACTGCGTTTTAATAATACGACAAGCAACAAGTTTAACTGGTTGCTTTGTTTAAAATAGAACGCAAAAAAACTTAATTTTAATTAAAATACTATAAAACAAAATTTAAAGAATAAGAAACAGATTTTAGAATTGAAAGTAAATTATAATGGCAGCCTGAAGGTAGGCTTTCAATTCAGAGCATTATATGAGTAAGAGAGAAAGAACTAATTCAAGATTTATACCTTTGTCTCTGTTACATGCCAAGTAAATGTGTAAGCTATAGGAAAGCTTTAAATATTGCTATTATATAAATTTACCACGCCCTTTTTTGAGGCGCAACTAGATTTAAAGCTTAAACATTTAAACAATTAAATTATTTTTTAGAACTGCTCTACTTGTGCAATGTAAGATCTCACCACCGTTTTCATGCTACATTTTTCTTAAGACCCTTCATTTGCGTTTATTTTTGAACAAAAAGTTGCGCTAAATTTTATGATTAAGCCAATGTTATCCAAATTCACTTTTAACGTTTTCGTCTGAAGAAATCACCAGATCCGTGTAGAACTTCTGTGATCCATCAAACATTAGCCATGACTTTTAACACCCTTCAGGACAGGTGGAAAAAGGATAAATTTTAGTTTGTCATTCTGTTTGTAATTTCTACAGTATCTTTTCTCGAAGTTCTTACGCATAGCGAAGTCGATTGAACGATGCCCGTCCTCCGTCCGTGTTCTGGTTGAAATCAACTTTGCCAAGGCACTAGATGAGCTAGAGAAAATGTAAATAAGCCAATCAATCAGACATAGCTTCGAAAATTCAGCAAGGTAGGTCCATGTCCCTCCACACAGCAGGCAAAACACTACGCCTGCCACTAAATTTTCCATAACAAATTTAATTTAGTGAAAAAACGCCAATTAAAGAAAAAAAAAGAAATAAATAAATAAAAAATAAAATATTTTTTTTCATTTTTATTCATCCAATATTTTATCAAGAAATATTATAATGTTGAAACAATTTAATATTTAACGGTCGTACATCCTATTAGTTTCATCAGTTTTTGTCAACTCAACTCTTAAACCATGAGACGATGACATTTTTTTAAATCTTTTTTAATTCTCTGTTACTCCAACATTTTTTTTTTTATTGGAGCTACTTCACTAAACTAGATTTACGTACATTGTGAAATGAAATTCGGCGAATATAGCACTCGTACTTGTTTTAATTTTATGCTGATTTTTTAATCAATTAGCAAGACATAAAAGTTGGACTCTAATTCTTACCCAAATCAACAGTTCATGTGTTCAACTTGTCTGCTTTCATTTGCAAGCCTGAAATCAGACTTCATTTGAGCTAAAATTCAGATTTAAGGGATTGGTGAATTCCTTTTTGAAGTAAGAGTTTAATTGAAGAAGATCCGGACTTTACGTACTTTTGTTAACATTTTAAACTAAATAAAGAACGGATTAAAAAATTTTTTTCTTTAACGAGCAGGATAAAGAATTAAAATTATGTAAATTGGCCTAATCTAATATTTATTGTCTTTATTGCGCTCATTAAAAAAACAAATCAGTAAAGAGCCTAAATTTTACTACACTTGTCCTCATTTAAAATCAAAACTCAATAGTTGTGATTAGAATTGTTGCGGCATTTACTTTATTTACATGATTTAGTTCTCAATTTACATACATGGGTACATTGCATTATATTTTAGCGGAATTAAGAATTGTAACTAGTTAATTTTAACTGATAAAAAAAGTTTATTTGCATTACTAGTAAATAATTAGTGATTGCTAAACAAAATGCAATAAGCAGTGAATTTTTACTGATACTGCAATTAATTTTCATTACCAGTATATTTTTAGTGAATGCTGAAATTGCAATTGCATTGACGGTTACATTTTACTGACTACTGCAATTTTATTAGTAACCATTTTTATGATTACTGCATTTTTTGGTAAAATGTATTGTTGCTGCCATATTCATAAAAAATAAAATTACTTTTAAATTTGTTTTATAAAAAAATTTCATACAAATTTGTCCTAAAATAAACTTTGAATCTAATAAAAAAATATGTTATGAATACGGCAGTTAAAATTTTAGCTTCAATGCCTTGCAAGTAATGCAGTTATAAATTTTTTTGATATGATTTTATTTACTTAATCTAAAGATAATAACGTGTTTTTCAAATGATGTTTATTGCAGTATTATTATTTATTTATTTTATTTGAATTGCTCCATACACAAGACTAAGAGCCTTACATTGCAGTATGGAACTGATGATATACAGAACATAATCATAAAAAAATTTTTATTAAAAAAGAAATTTAAATTAAACATTAAAAAACAATAAAAACAAAAACTAAAAATTAAAAATTACAAAAAACAAATTAAAATTAAATTATTTAATTATAAATAGTATGGATGTATGTGTCATAATATAAAATTTATGTTTTAAATTGTCGTGCTGAAAACAGCTTAAAAATATTTTCTTTAAATTTTCGTGCGTTACTTGTTAGTTGAGAGCTGTGGGGTATAGAATTCCAGAGAGGTACTGCAAATATGTAGAAGTACCACTGTGAGATTAAACTTCTCTATCCAAGTGATCTTATTCTTTTACCCCTGCTTATATCTGATATACATAGTTTACTATAAAGATGATCAGGTTTGGGGGTATATATTATTTTATATAGAAAAACTAAAACTCTTATGTTTAGCAAATTATCTAAAGACAGGCCATATAATTGAGATGAAAACAAAGATACACTAGACCGCCTTTTAAGTCCATATACGTATCGGATTATGTTGTTAAACGTAACGTTCAATTTTCCTAGACCAACTGTATCATATTTAGCAAATAGTTCACAACCATACAGTAAAGCGGGCACCAGATAAGTTTTGGAAAGTAGAATTCTTATTCTCATAGGTGTACAATGCTGCATCCGCCAAAGAGTTCTAATCATAGAGAAAGTGCGACCGCTAGCATAGGTAATATGGTTCGACCACGTAAGAGTGTCATTAAAAAATATTCCGAGATTTTTAGCAGACTTTACTATCTCAATTTGTTTTTTGTTAATAGATATGTAGGTACAATATCATGTTTGGTAAGTCGCTTTGGAATGCATTTAGATTTAGATTTTCCTAGATTTATTCCTAAGCCATTTGCCGTTTCCCATGTAAAAATTCGATGGAGTTCCTCAATAATGGAGGCAATACACTTTTCGATTAAGGCATTAATACAACTGATATAAAACTGCACGTCATCCGCGTAAATTCTTACATTGCAATGTGTCAAAATGCCTGGGAGGTCATTGGAGTACATTGAGAACAACAGCGGTCCTGCAATGGATTCCTGAGGTACCCGTCTGATTACCAGCAGTGGCTTGCATTTCTGGGTTCTTGAATCTCAACATACTGATATCTGTTACGTAAGTATGATGACAATAACCGTGTAGCGGTCGAAAAGAAATTAAAAAAAAAATTTTAAGCTTGTAACAAAGAATGTTATGATCCAAGGTATCAAACGCTTTTGAATGGTCTAACAATATTAAAAATGTAGTCTTGCCATCATCAAGCTTCTCTCTAATATTCTCTGTGACGTCAACTAAGGCTGTTATCCAGCTGTTTTTCTTTCTGAACCCGGATTAACGTTCTGTAAGCAAGTTATTGTTATCCAAAAAGCAAGTTATTTGGTTATGCATAGTACGTTCAAATACTTTAGAGAGAAACGGAAGAATGGCTGTTGGTCTATAATCGAAACCAGCTTTGGGTATCGGAACAATTTTAGCTACTTTTCAATTCGAGGGAAAGAAACTTGAAGTTAATATTTTATTAAAGAAAAATGTTATTATTGGAAGCAGTTGAGATAAAAGAATCTTTAGAAACTTTGGATTAATCCCGTCCACTCCTATAGAGTTGGATTTGATGGACAATAAACTAGATAAAACCTCACATTGGTCTACTGCAACAAAAGAAAAAAAAAGATTTACAATTATTATTTGAGTAATTATTCATATAATAACTGGGATCTGCTTGAATCAAAGGACATTAAAAAACTTTTTATTGATTGTATCGGCATCGATGGAACATGGTTCATGATTTATAGATTTGCCGATACCAACTTCGCGTATCGTTTGCCATGTTCTTTTAGAGTCAATCGCAGAAGAAAACTTTTCAGCATAAAAAGCGGATTTTGCCTTTTTAATCATTTTATTTGTTTTTCTTTTAGCAGTCAGGTAATCATTATGTAATGTTGTAGTTTTAAATCTTTTCCAACGTGCATATGCAAAATCCCATTGACTGATATAATATCTAATTTCGGATAAAAACCAGGGTTTTTGCTAATTGCTAATGATTTTTGTTTTTATTGGTACAGTAAGAACGAACAGATAATTTAGGTTCTGCTCCATCTACAGAATACAAGGAATACAAAACATTCCAATTGATTTTAAAAAATTCTTCCTCGAGAAATCTAAAATTGATATTTTTCAAATCTCGAAAAGTAATTCTCTCGATTGGCAAAAATTTCAGTTAAAAATGAGTTATCAGCAAAAATTTACTGGTGTTAAAAATTAAACTGCAGTCTCAGTAAAAAAGTATTTTGAATGCAGTTTTACTGCAATGTTAAAACAAGTAGGAGTGCTATGCCGAATCTATTATACCCTTCATAATATATGTATTATAACATATAAATCCTGCCGTTAAGTTTTTCTGTTCAAAAAAAGCTTTTTTTGTTGAAATCTGTTTTGCTTAGGGTTGTTGTTCCAGCTTAGTAAATGAAAAGGTTGCTGTATGAAATCCTAGTATAATTCAGTAGTTAAATGATCACCAGTTTTTCCTACCTTCTTCATTATTATTATTTTTTTTTTTTTTTTGTCATAAACATAACTACCTGCAGGAATACATTTGAAGTTTAAAAAAAATATGGTAAAATTAGAGGCAGGTGTGGCGTTTTAACCACTGCTTAAATAAAACTATATTCAATCGATTGGCGTATTTAAATTTTCTCTAGCCCATCTACTGAATTGGCAACATGGACATTTTTTTAATAGTTAAGTTCCTCTTTTTAAAAACTACGTGAAATGCTTTGTGAACATTTTTTCTTGATATTTTTTTTTTCAGTATGAATATTTCTTTTTTAACAATTTTTAAAAATATTATGCGTTTTACTTAACTTTCTAATAAAAATTATTAATTAGTTGTCAAAACTAAGTCTGACAAATAACAAACTTTAAGCCATTCATTAATTAAAATGGTAACTTCTTTTCTTAATACAACTACAAATATCTCGCTAAACTATTTTAAATTTATTTTTCTATAATTTATGTGAAAATAAATTTTCCAAATTAGATATTAGATTATAACACTTTTTTTCTTACATTAAAAACCTAAAATGCCCATTTTATTTTACAAAATGTTTTAAAGACTTTCTTAACATTTTAATCTTATTTTTTCTTTTGTTAACTTTCTTTTTAATAATAAAAAGTGGTTGTCGGGTGATCATTAATATTAATTTAACAGGGTGTTTTGTTTAATCCAGGTTGAAATTTTCTTTTAAAATGTTTAACTCATTTAGTATGCAAACAAGATTTTCTATCTTTCTTTTACCTCCATCAACTTGGGTGTCTTTTCTAAATTCTTAAAGAAATATTAATAAGTTGTTAGAAATAAGGGGTTAAATAGAAATATTATATCTGTGTTCTTTTGAAAGTAATAAATAAACACAACACCTTTGTTGGTTAAACTTTGTCACATTTAATTTAATTTATTTATGCAAAGGGAAAAACCGATAGAATTGTAACTGGTTTATTGGAAAACATCTAGATAAACAACTATTAAGAAAATCTCCAGACACATTTTTATAAGTTCTTTTGTAAAAAGAAAAAAAAAAGAAAAAAGGGTCAAGTAGTTAGAAATAGTTTTTCAGTAAGACAAAGTGATAAAAATGTAAAGAAAGTTCATTGTCATATTAATGGGATACAAACAACAAAAACAAATATTTAAATTAATCTTCTTTAGTTACCTAATTCTTTCTCTCTCTCTCTCCTCTATTTCTTTCTTTGTTTTTTAAATTGCTCGATATCATTTCAAAGGTCACAAGTTTTGGATTTGCTGTTTGAAAATTTGAACATTAAAAAATTTTTATAAAAATTTTTTTCTTTTTTGCTTTAAATATTATTATTCCACTGAATATAAATATTTTTTGATATCAAAATTTTATTTCTTTAAATAACCCAACAAAATTTATTTAATAAAATTTAATTAAATTTTACCTTATTTTTTATAAATTAAGTATTTTTTTAAACCTTTACTAATTAATCATAAAAATATTTAAGGGTAACCAAAGTCTTTTAATGAGCATTAGAACTATTATAAAATATCATAGTGGTTTTAAAATTTTTTGGAAGCACTAACCAACCAACGAACACAATAAAATGGTCGAGAATTGAAAAGGTGTTTTAATTTATTTTGATTTCATGCTGATAAAAAGCTTAAACAAAATTATAAGCAAAACCATAATAATATTTTAGAGATAATCCCTGATATTTAATAATAAATATAAATTTTTTTTCTTATTTGATAAGTGGCGCCCTGTTTATGTAATTTTTTTGTAAATGAAAATATTATATTCGTCCTTTTTTACAAGATGGCCTAGAGTATATATAAAAAAATATAATAGAACGCAATGAAAAAGCTTAACGTCAGATCTAAATCTAGCTCAGACCGTGTTAAAAAACAACAGGATAAACATAATACAGGGTGTCCGCCGGGAAGTTATTCTACTCTGTTTTGCTCCCTTTTTGGTAAACAATAGTTTCAACAGCTCAAATGTGGCAATCGTGAGGCAGACAAGGCGTTCTAATCGTTTAAACATTTTATAAAAATCAAGCATCGACTACTGTGACGATGAGAAAGCTACGCGCTATTTATCGTGTGGTGAATGATTCTAAAGAAAGAGGGTCTGTAGGTGTTAGGCTCAAGCATGTACCACAATGTATTGCAAGATCAACAGAAAACATTACTGTTGCTCAAGAAAGTGTTCAAAACAATCAATTAACCTTAATTTGCAGCCATGCTCAGGAGCTCGGTTTTCAAGCAACAAATTAAGCCACAATTTTGCTCAAGAATTTGCATTTGTTTGTATTTAAAGTTCAGTTGACACAAAAACTTCTTCCATAAGACCATTTGCACGGCCGTACATATGCCATTAAGATGCTACAGCTCGCTCACGACAACCCTGATTTTTCATAAAAATAATCTTCATAAGTGACGCGGCACATTTTCATTTGAATGGATATGTAATTAAACAGAATAGTCAGTTTTGGGTAATAGAAAACCCTCAAATTATTTATCAGTCACCTTTATAACCAAAAAAAAAAAAGTGACAGTCTGGTATGCAATTCGAAAACGGCTTAACCGTAACTGTAAATGGAAAGCGATATCGTGAAATGATTGAAATCCCTTTTAACGCCACAATTGCACGCTTTGGCCTTAACTAACATGTGGTATCAATAAGACGGTGCCACATCGCATACAACTAGAATTGCTGCGATACCGCTTTCCATAAAAGTTATTTTAAGAAATGACGATGTTGAGTAGCCTCCACGGTCACCTGACTTAACTGCTGCAGACTTCTTTTTGTGGAGATATCTGAAAAGCATGGTTAATGCTAACAAACTCTTAAGCAGCTAAAACAAATTATTCGTGATGAAATTAATGAAATACCGCGTGAAATGTGTGAGAATGTAATGAAAAGTATGCTCAAAAGAGCTTGCATTTGTGAGGCTAAAAGAAGCGGACATTTATTTGACATTGTATTTAATACATAATTGCCGACATTTAGTAAATCATTTATTAATATAAAATCCATTCTCTTTCATTTAGTTAAAAATTATAAATAATAAAATCAATATAACTTTCCGGCGGACACCCTGTAGTTTCGTCGAAAAATTTCTTACGTTAGTTATAGAAAGGTAGTTAAGATTTTTATAGATATTTTACTGATTTTTGATTAAGACATACAAAAAGGAAGCTCCATCATTTTCTTGTTTACAAATTTAAAATATATGTTTCTATACTTAAATGCCTTAAACAGAATGAGAATTATAAATTTAATATATAATATTGGCTATTTTTTTATTATCATATTTTTCTCTACAACCTTATATTGTTTCGTCGTTTAGAAAACTGTTTCGCAATTACTTTTGTAAATTATATTTAGATTTGTTTGAAAATATTTTACGGAATTTTTGTAATTGCGTATTCGAACTACTTTTTTTTATAACAAATTTTTTCCTGCCTTCTTCACCGCACTTGATTTTAAAGTTAAGTACGATTTCAGCAAAAAACAAAAGAGGAATTAATTTAAATTTATATAAAAGTTTTTCTTCTTTGTATGAATTTGTTATCTCAAAAAATAAATTAGAACCTTTTTAAATCAATTCTAATGCATATTTTTATTTCGATTGCTTAGTATTGGTTCTCTTATCGAGCCCCTTTCGGCTTATAGGCAAGAAACTTTAAGCTAATTCTAATTGAGTTATGTGCTTCCATCAGCGCTCACTCTTGACTTAAGTAATTCCAGATTGTTCACTGGTAAGTGTCGGGCTTCTTGCTCATCAAGGAGTCTTAATTTATTGCTAGCATTCGTCAAAGGCTTAAAAACCCCCTGGCGTCCACATTAAACAAGCTTTTGCCTTTGGTCCTAAGTTTTATGCCTGCCAGTGCCGCACATTTACACACTACGTGCGCAACCTTCTCAGTCTTTTCCAGTCACCATTTTCAAGTATCATCTTCTTTTATCGTCATTCTGGCCAGATGATACTTGGAATTTCAATGACCTGTCACTAACGCAGTTACCAGCTCAAAATATTTCTGTCACACCGGAGCACCTACCTGGCCTTTTTACCAAAGAGCTCTTTGAGTTCGATTCGAGCCTACCTCCACCTTTTCGGATTGAGTGAATTCACTAACTGTAGAAACTTCGCTCTCATTAGGCCATTTCATAATACTACTCTCTGTTCTGATCCATAGATATTTCCCTTTTTTACTATTTCGTCTGCTGCTTCATTCCCAGCTGTGCTAAGGTTTTCTTTAACCCACATTAACGTTATCTCATTAACATTTGTTAAGTGTTAAGACACATTCCAGCGCTAGATTCGAGTATACGTTTACTTGTCATATGCTTGTTATCACCAACTTAGACCTTTCTGCTATACATCCGACCCAAGTGAATTAACGCTTGCAGCAACTCAAGCAATTCTGCTTGGTAAACGAAGACGTACTCCCTCAAACGCAGACTTTAGGACAGGTTCAGCTCAGCTGAGTATACACCTGCACCTGCTCTACCGTCCATAAGAGAACCATTAGTACTAATACTAATGTCGTTCTCCATACCCTCATTGTATATGACACCTATTCCGATGCACTCTTTCGACTATTTTACTTCTATTCACGCGTTCCATCAGCATTTAAGCTACTCATGTTGGCATGATTCTTAATATTTAGAGGACGACTCTTGTCACTTCAATAAAAAAAAGTCAGTCTTAAAACAGATGGCAATTTTAAGCCATTTTTGAAGTAAACATTTCAAATAATTATCTATTGTTTTTGTAATTGTTGTAAAATTGCTATTACCATTATGACAGAATTTTTAAAATGAATCATCTAAATCATGACTGACACAATTTTGTTGTATTACAATGAAATCATTGAAATAAAATAACTACTTTAACCCACATACGAGGGCTGCTCTATATATTTCTGGCCTAATAGTGAAAATGCGAATATTTATAATCAAAAATGGTTGTATTGTTTTTCAAAGTATTCTCCAGCATGATTTATACACTCTTGCGTGCGCTCAAACCAGTTGTCGAAGCACTTTTTCCACTCCGATTGAGACACCTCTAAAACATGGTTTTTGAACACTTTAACAGCTTCTTCTGGCGACGAAAATCGTTGACCACGCATTTTTTTCTTGATATGCGGAAACAAAAAGAAGTCATTAGGTGCCAAGTCAGGGCTGTACGGCGGAAGACCCATTAATTCGACGTTTTGGCCGGTCAAAAACGCTCTGGTTTGAGCCGATGTGTGAGAGCTCTCATTGTCATGGTGAACAATGATTCGTCTTCTCTTGTTGGTTTTTCGAATTTTTCCGATGACTTCTGGCAAACAAATTGTAGTGTACCACTCAGAAGTGACCGTCCTACGTTGCTCAAGCGGAGCCGAAGAAACAAGCGACCATTTGCTTCGAAGTGCTTCTTCCACGAACAACTTTCGTTGGATTTTGCTCGTCTTTGGAGACCCACACGGTCGATTGTTGTTTCGTTTCGGGCTCATACGCATAGATCCATGATTCGTCACCTGTAACGATCTTATAAACGTCTTTTGAAGCACCGCAATCGTATTTTTGCAACATTTCTTTGAACCAATCGACACGGGCCTTTTTTTGAGCGACTTTCAAATTGTGCGGGATCCAACGAGAATAAACCTTTTTTACGGCCAGGTGTTCATGCAGTATCGAATGTATACTGGTAGAAGAAATGTCCAAGGATGTCTCTATCTCTCGGTATGTCGCATGTCGATCTTGCATTATGAGTTCACGCACGGCATCAATGTTCTCTGGCACAACAGCCGTTTTTGGACGACCTTCACGGAATTCGTCTTTAAGCGAGCTTTGGCCACGATAAAATTCATTTACCAATTTTTCACAGTGCTATAGGATGGTGCTTCATCGCCATACAAAGATTTAAGTTCATCAATGCACTCTTGTCGTGATAATCCACGTCGAAAGTTGTGAAAAATGATGGCACGAAAATGTTCACGCGTCAATTCCATTTTTTTCTATATTATTTTTTTCAAGTCACTGTAAACAACACAAATAATGGTCGTACGTCAAAACGTTTTGAGTACGATTATGCTTAAAAATGACAAACTTTCCAATGGAAATGTCAGATTGCACTTGGCAGCTCTCAGTGTTGCCAGGCCAGAAATATATATGCAGCCCTCGTAATATTTATTTGCAGGGACCGTAACAGTTACGACTTTTTTCAAAAAAGTCAAAATATAATAGTTATTTTTTGACTTTTATTTTTTTGGTCAGAAATAAAAGTTAAAATTTGACTTTTATTTTTTCGGTCAAAAATAAAAGTTAAAATCTGACTTTTATTTTTTAAGTCAAAAATAAAAGTTAAAATTTGACTTTTATTTTATAAGTCAAAAATAAAAGTTAAAATTTGACTTTTATTTTTTAAGTCAAAAATAAAAGTTAAAATCTGACTTTTATTTTTTCGGTCAAAAATAAAAGTTAAAATTTTGTTTTTTAATTCAAAAATAAAAGTTAAAATTTTACTTTTATTTTTTAAGTCAGCAAAAAAATTGACTAAGATCGATGATAATCAGTGTTGTTGTTTTGGTTATTTCTAACCAAAATTGGTTACATGAAATAAAAGATATTACTTTCATTGGAATTTTAATAATAGAGCTAAAAACTTTTCAACAACATTTTTAATAGATGAATAAAGAAGTAAAAGCATTGTTCATTGATTAGGCACGAAATGATACCCTTTTTGCAGTACTTCCTCCTGTCATGTCTGCTGGACGAAAAAATTTGGTTTTAAGAGTTAAGGAGGTCGTAGATGCTTACATTGATATGTTCACCACCGAAGCACGGCCTCTGAAGTTTTTTGACTTTAACAAATCCAATTTTAATGGTTTAAAAATGGAACCGATGAAGACGAATTCGTTCGCAAAGTATTCATGGAAATTGACTCATACAAGTAGAAGCGTATTGACGTTGATTACGACCTTATGGAATACTGCGAAAACAAAAAATTTTTATATCCCTGTCTAAAGGACTTGGCATGTATGAGTGAACAATTTAATATTAAAATGAAGGAAATTAAATGTAATTTGTATTTTCAGAGCAAAATATGCAAAACACCAACTCCGTAACTTTCTAGCCAATAAACGTTTTCGTATACATACTCTATTATAATTTTTTTTTCTTTTTGTTTTCATAAAATTACAACATGTACTTATAATTCTAAAAAAAACTGTTAATATCTAATTAAAATTTTATTTAACTTTTTTAACATCTGCTTTCAATAGGAACAAAAGTCAAATTTTAACTTTAATTTTTGACTTAAAAAATAAAAGTCAAATTTTAACTTTTATTTTTGACTTAAAAAATAAAAGTCAAATTTTAACTTTTATTTTTGACTTAAAAAATAAAAGTCAAATTTTAACTTTTATTTTTGACTTAAAAAATAAAAGTCAAGTTTTAACTTTTATTTTTGACCGAAAAAATATCGGTCAAAAAATAATTATTATAAAGTGACTTTTTGATAAAAGTCAGAAAAATTAAAGTCTTTTAAGTTTATTATTCCTTAGCATTACAGCATCAATATGCTGTATTCAAATATCTGATAGGCAAATTATATCCACCTGACTTTTTGATTTTAAATTTTTAAAATAACTGTTTTTTTCGGTCCCTGTTTATTTGTACAAAATTTAAAGAAGCTAATAAACAATTTATTTTACTAAAACAAAGAAAAACAACAAAATGTATTTATTTAATTTTTTATTTATTTATTTATTTTTGTTAATTAAAAGCAGCATTAAACTCATATAATCAAGACTTTATATAAAAAACTTCTGTATTTTCAAAATACTAGTTCTACAAATTATTCCTTAAATGGCAGGTTAATCTAGGCACGCTTATCTATTAAAATTTAATTATAAAAGTCATTAGTTAGCTTTGTATAAAAACGTGTGTGGGAGATTGATTTCAAGGTGCTTCCAAGAACGATTCATATTTTTGAATTTTATTTTTTTTTTTTAATTATTTTTACGAATTTCGAAAAGCTCTTTAATAAAGAAATTAAGCAAGTTTTACTTTAAATAATATTTATGTTAATTTTAATCTATAATTTTTTAAATTTTATTTAAAGTATTTTTTTAGAAAGCTTTGTTTATTAAGTCACCTTAAATTAAAATCAGCAAAGTGTTAAAGCATTTTCCCAAAAAGCTTGAAAATATATTAAAAACTCATTATTAACCCTATAAACTTTGTACCTTAATATTATTTCAAAATTAAAATTAAACATTTTAAAAAGAAACATTATTAACATGACAATGTCTTTTCAACTGTCAATCAAAAAAAAAAAAATCCTGAATTTTTGAACAGCAGCTATCATTGTGAAATTCTCTATTTAAAACTAAAATACCTATTTTAATTGTTATATAAAATGTTTGAAGGAAAAAATACAATAACTGGTTATTTCTTGTCTTAACCTTCTGCTGTCACACTAAAAGGTTGCCGGCTTGTTTGTTAAGTTATATTGCAAAAAAAAAAAAAAATCAAAAAAGAAAAAATTGGCAATTTGCCCTTAAGGTACTAGAAATTGCTTGTGTACAGCAAATATCAACAATTTTTTTTTCACAGCTAATTATGTATTCAATTCCTTTTTAAGAAAGGCAGAAGCCGCAGAACTAAAAGAACACTATCAGACGTGTTTAAATGTCTGGCAAGCAGTTTGATTTGAATATCTGTAGTTTGTTTAAACAGCTACATTTTTTGACAATTGCAATGTTGCAGCAATTTTCATTTGGATTTTTTTTTTGTATTCAAGTGCTTAAAAAATAATGAAAATTTAAAACATGAAATCTTAAATAAATGTTTTGTGTTGCTTTATTTCTTCCCCTTTTTCTTTTGGCTGAGACGGCTGTAACACCAGTTTTAAACAGACAAAAATTTTGACGACCACCCAGTGCTTTTTTTTCTTTCCTTCTAGACAACTGTTGTTTTTTTTTTTTTCTTGTTTCTTTATTCCTGTTTTATTTATGCTAAAGCTTATATAACATGTGTAAACTTTTTTTCTCTCGTTTGCACTATAATGGGCTGTGCTGCAATGTAATACTGACAATATGTTTTTGACAGTTGACAGTTTATAGTAGCTGTCTTGTCAAATAAGCAGTAGGAAAAAATAAAACATTAAGAAAAAAAAGAAAACAGAGTGGTAGACAGACAAAATATTAAAAGTAGCATTATGACAATGTAAGCAAAAGATAAACTCAGGTTTGATTTGTTGAAACAAAAAATTGATGGCAGCATTAAGTTAAAATCTGTTGTAACCTTTTTTTAAAAGCTTTAAACATAAGCTTACTTAACTTCTTTTTTATTTCTTAATAAATCTGAGTAACTAATTTTTTAGACATAACTACGTTTTTTGTTAGATTTCTTAAAAATATAATGCAAGCTCATATGTTTGGTTTAGACAAAAGTGATACTAAGCACCGCACTCCGAATTCGTCATGAAGCCATCTTTGCGTAAAACTCAATTGAACCGACAAAATTTTTATTAATTTATTTGAGAAAATATATTTTTATTTACAGAATATTCAAATATAAATATATACGAAGATTGCTGACAAAGGTTGTAGTAAACCAGAAAGTGCATTTGATTTTACTAGTATCTAAATTTTATTTTTATCTATAAAATTTATCACTTAACTCCAAAATGAAAAAATAATTTATTTAAAAAACAATAATCGAACATTATAAAAATTAAAAAGAATTTTAAATTAAATATATTATTAACAAGAGTGCTACATTCGGCTATGCCGATTTTTATGTACCCTTTGCCTTACCATACATGTAAATCTAGTAAAGTGAAGTAACTCCAATAAAAAAATACAAATATTGGCGTGACAGAAAATTAAAAAATAAGAAAATATTTACATTTTTTTTAAACTTTTTTTCCCAGCCAGGGATTGAACCAGTAATCTTCATAAATTAATTAAAATTTACTTTTTCGGCTTTGGGTAATTTTTTAATTTAACTCGTTTTCCAAAGAAAACAAGAAAAGTTGGATGCTGGCAGAATGTAATGCCGCATTTTCAGGACCATCATGCATTCTTTGCATCCATCACCTTGACTTGCGTACATTGTAAATATCGATTTAACCAACTAATCAATATTAATTTTGTTGCACGAAATTCACACACAATTCAAAGCATTTCTTTGTTCTCTTCTCTACAACACATCCTGTACATTTGTTGCAATTTTGTACTACACCTTCGGAAATGCAAATTTTTATTTTTAATCATTCATACTTGTCCGCTTACATTTTTAAAAATAAATTTTCTTAATAAAAGTTAAATTAAAAAATGTGAACCAAAGCCGAAGAGGTAAATTTTAATTGATTTATAAAAAAATTTACGTAAAAATCTCATTGGCTCGTAATAGGTTAAGCTTTTTTAAAAATTTAATATCTTTTCTAAAACTTTTAAATGATACCCATATTGATATCTTAAAAAATATGACGCACAATCGTATTTTTCTATGAAAAGTTCAGAGGTCCATAATTCGGAAAATATGGGCGAGAATCAAATTCTTCATTGATGTTTTTTTTCTTATCACCTCATATTTTTTTCCTTTTTTTTTTTTATTGAAGTTACCTCACTAAACTAGATTCGTTCCAAATATAAAAAATTAGAGGTAGGCGTGGTATTTTGCCCGCTGCTTGGAAGGAAGGATTTTGCTGATTTTCAATACCTAAATTTTACAAAACTATGTCCGAAAGATTGGCATATTTAAATTTTTTTTAAATCATCACGTGCCTTGGCAAAGTTGGTTTTAACCCGAACACGGATGGACAGACAGACAAACTTTATTTTTTAAGGACTCTGATTATATATACTTTATGGGGTCGGAAATGGATATTGTAGAAATTACAACGAAAATGACAAACTTAGATATACCCTCTTGCCACCTGTGGTGAAGGGTATAAAAAAATTAGTTTTTTATAAATAGGCTAAAAATACAAAGAAAAAAATGTTTAATTAAAAAGATATAAAATTCTTAAAAAGTTCGATGTTCATGGACATAAAACATAGAAATAAATTCATTGCAGAGTTCGTAACGCACGACTAATTTCATCGACGCATTGGTTGTGCGCATTTTCATGTACACTAGTGTGTTTGATATTTTTCGACGAATATTCGCAACGAAAAATTTGTTATTCGTCCAAATGTGTTTACAGCATAAGTTTTAAGCTGCAAATAGGTTCAAATTTAAATTTCTGATAAATTAATTCTTTCTAAGCTTCAGTACTAATTTATTTTCAATACAAAAATTGTATTTGATTCCATTTAAATATAAAAAAGAATCTTAGGGTTGTCAGGAATTAAAAGTGTCTAATGTAATTAATTTAAAGCTTTATAAGCTTTTTAAAACTTTATATTTTGTAAAAAAGAATTGAGTCAAAGCTCTTTAATAATGCTCTTACGCTTTGCTCAAAGCATCATAAAAACCTTGCTTTTAAAAGTTTTAATTTTAACAATAAGTTTATGATTGTAGTTAAAAAATAGCTTTAAAGTTTTTAAAATAATTTAAAAAAAGATATTACCCTCCTAAAAATTTATGGAATTTGTTAAACATAAAAACACAAGTAGCTTCTGTACTGTCTTGTAGTCAGCTTCTACATTTTGTAAATTCTGTAACCATTCTGTGGAAGTGTATTTTTGAAAAACTTTTTTAGATTAAAAGCTTTTATAATTTAAAAAAGAAAAAAATAGATTTTAGACTCTAGTTTTAGTTTTTTATTTTGTCTGAAAAAATATTAAATGCTTCCAATAAGGGATTTTTTAGCAAATACTTATGAGTATAAAAATCTTCTTAAGAATTTTTAGTTGTAAAAAGCTTTCTGACACAGAAGTATTTCAAACATTTTTGATACAGAAAAACTTTCATTGAAGCTTTTTTAATTTTTTAGCTCCAGTTATAACAGCAATGTCTATAATTAATTTAGGCAAGGGCTTTATTTACCTAGAAAATATAGCAACTTTTAGAAAATTATAAATCTTATAAAAACGAAATTAATAAAAGCTTTATTTTAAATAGCTTTATGTGGCATTTTCAAATGATATCCAAATTTTTTAAATTATTATTATTATTAATTCAAACTTCTTGACCGTATTGAAAAAAAAAATAATAAGTTAACTTGAACTAAGCTTAAAAACAATTTTTTAAAAATTTAGTTTAAAGTAGCTTCAAGTAAGAATTTAATGAGCAGCTTATATGTTTTAATTTTCAAAAGTATACAGCTTTATTTCAACAGATATTAAAGTTTAAAATTTAGCTTTTTTTAAATTTGTTCAGACTTTAAGCTTTATTGTCCAAATAAAAATCTTAAAATGGAAAAAGCTTTTGTATTTAAATGCCAGTCAAATGACTGCAAGAAAGCTTTAAAATTGTTAGGCGTTAAAATGAAAGCTTTTAAACTAAAATAAAAAAAGTTATTTAAAATTCATGCATTATTGAAAGAGATTAATTTACAAATATTTTTTTTTTAATTTTCAGATTCCTTTGTAAATAGTCAGGAATGGACGATATCACGCTCAGTGCCCGATTTACGTTTGGGCATTGTTGGCTCATTAAACTCAGGAAAATCAGCATTGGTGCATCGTTATCTAACGGGCTCCTATATGCAAGAAGAATCACCCGAAGGTGGACGATTCAAAAAAGAAGTATTCATAGATGGCCAAAGTTATTTATTATTAATACGCGATGAAGGTGGAGCACCCGAAATGCAGGTTAGTTTTACAAACAATTTAAACAAATAAGTTAATATTTAAAAAAAAATTTATTTAATAATAAATATTATTTTCTTGACGTATATAAAACTAATTGTCATGACATTTGAAGTTAATGAAGCGTGCATATTTGGTTTCAATTTGTTTGGTAAAGAAACAGTTATTTTTTTATTCTCGTTTAAAAAAAAAATCACTCAACCTTGACTTATTTGAGTTTGACGTTATTTTTTATTTAACAACGTAAACAAACAAAAAAAATGCAAAAAATTTTATCTATTGCTTAACTAATTAATGTACTTAATCTAATTTGTATTTAATGCTGGTTTATAAAATATTTAAGGTTATTTATTTTTTCAAAGGTTTTTCATTAGCTTTTGTATGTTTTTGTAGGGTTTCATTAGGATTACTTTTTACCTTAAAGTATTCTATGTAGTTTTTTTATAAAATCGCCTACAAATATACTGTATAATCTAGTGCTGACCATTAAATAAAATTGGAGTTCTTAAGCTTAAAGTGATTTCAATTTCCATAGACTGCCTGCTTTAAGAGGGATTAAGTAAATGACCTCAAACAGTTAAAAGGTAAAACTAGAGAGGATAAAATCATTAATACGCTGTGTTAATTTCAACTGGCTTTAAATAGAAACGGAAAATTTTTATTAACGGCAACACATTAACATTTATATACAAAATTATTTTTAGATTTAATTATACGAGGGCTGCTCTATATAATATAATAGTGAAAATGCGAATATTTTTAATCAAAAATGGTTTTATTGTTTTTCAAAGTATTCTCCAGCATGATTTATACACTTTTGCATGCGCTCAAACCAGTTGTCGAAGCACTTTTTCCACTTCGATTGAGACACCTCTAAAACATGGTTTTCGAACACTTCAACAGCTTCTTCTGGCGACGAAAATCGTTGACCACGCTTTTTTTCTTGATGTGCGGAAACAAGAAGAAGTCATTAGGTGCCAAGTCAGGGCTGTACGACGGATGACCCATTAATTCGACGTTTTGGCCGGTCAAAACGCTCTGGTTTGAGCCGATGTGTGAGAGCTCGCATTGTCATGGTGAACAATGATTCGTTTTCTCTTGTTGGTTTTTCGAATTTCTCCGATGACTTCAGGCAAACAAATTGTAGTGTACCACTCAGAAGTGACCGTCCTACGTTGCTCAAGCGGAACAGTCGCCACATGACCAGTTTTGCCGAAGAAACAGGCGACCATTTGCTTCGAAGTGCTTCTTCCACGAACCACTTTCGTTGGAGTTTGCTCGTCTTTGAAGACTCACACGGTCGATTGTTGTTTCGTTTCGGGCTAATACGCATAGATCCATGATTCGTCACCTGTGACGATCTTATAAACGTCTTTTGAAGCACCGCAATCGTATTTTTGCAACATTTCTTTGCACCAATCGACACGAGCCTTTTTTTGAGCGGGATCCAACGAGAACAAACCTTTCTTACGGCCAGGTGTTCATGCAGTATCAAATGTATGCTGGTGGAAGAAATGTCCAAGGATGTCTCTATCTCTCGGTATGTCGCATGTCGATCTTGCGTTATGAGTTCACGCACGGCATCAATGTTCTCTGGCACAACAGCCGTTTTTGGGCGACCTTCACGGAATTCGTCTTTGAGCGAGCTTCTCGGCCACGATTAAATTCATTATACCAATTTTTCACAGTGCTATAGGATGGTGCTTCATCGCCATACAAAGATTTAAGTTCATCAATGCACTCTTGTCGTGATAATCCACTCGAAAGTTGTGAAAAATGATGGCACGAAAATATTCACGAGTTAATTCCATTTTTTTCTATATTAATTTTTTCAAGTCACTGTAAACAACACAAATAATGGTCGTACGTCAAAACATTTTGAGTACGATTATGCTTAAAAATGACAAGCTTTCCAATGGAAATGTCAGATTGCACTTGGCAGCACTCAGTGTTGCCAGGCCAGAAATATATATAGCAGCCCTCGTATTATTGGAAATAAAATTTCAATTTATTTGTTGCTGGAAAAAACTAGTTCTTGGTTTATTCTTTTTTAGTTGTAGCATACTTTTAGGCTAATAATAGTTTCAAATATTAATGCCTTACAAATGGGGTTGATTTAAGAATAAAAAAATTCCATGCTTTTTGGCAATAAATATTTTTATATGTTTTAAGAATATCATTATTGTTTTCATCCCCTATTGACTTGCCCCTTTTCCCTATGGTATTTTAATTTTTGCAGCCATTTGTCTATCATACTTTATTAAAATAACTTTCATATGGTAATTCGTTTTATCGTTTATTGAAAACAGAAAATAATTGTTTTTAAATTTGCATATTATTTAAATTTTTGTTTCACAATTACAATCGATTTTTAAAGTCACACTTTTTTCCAATATTTTCAATGCATAACAAATCGTTTGTCATGTATTTTTAATTATCGTTTCAATTGTTAAAAGGTTATAAATTTTAATCGTTATATCTTTATAATAACTTGTAATTAGTAATTGGATTGTTAAAATTAATCGAAAGGGAAACGTTCTTTTTTTTCACTTTACTATTTAAATGCAAAATGATTTAAAATGAAAAATATTAAAGGAAATATTTTTCATAATAAATATTCTTTATGTAACTTATGTAAATTCATATTTTCTGTTCAAGCTTATGCTTGTTAATAAGTTTTTTTATTGTGTCCATTAAAAGAACATCTTTTATGGTTTTATAGATTTTATTTATAATCAAGAGATAAAAAAAAAATATGCAAGCATATGCTTGAAATTATTTTTTTTACTTTGCCTTAAAATTTAAAGAGTAGATCCAATTTAGCCCAGAATATTACTAGGAAATATTTTGCATACTAAAAATTCTTGAAATAATTGACATACAAGTAAATTTATTTTTTGTTCAAGCTTGTGCTTGTTTAATATTTTTTTTTTTTTTTTTTTGTAATATTTCCATTAAAAGAACCTCTTTTACAATTTTAAAGGTTTTATTTATAATCAAGAGATTCTAACATAATATAAAATTTATTCAAACATGTGCTTGAAATTGATTTTCTTACTTTACTTTAAAATTTAATTAATAGATCTAATTTAGCCTAGAATATCACTAAGAAATATTGTCCTAACTCAACGTTCTTTTTATAATTCATTTAAACATATATGTCAAATTATCTTTTATTGTTCAAGCTTATGCTTGTTTATAATTTTTTTGTAAATATCTCCATTAAAAGAATCTATTTTACAGTTTTAAAGACTTTATTTATAATTAAAAAACTTTAGTTTAATATAAAATTTATTTCAAGCATTGGCTTGTAATTTTAAAAGTGTGTACAAGCGTGTGCTTGAACATTTTTTTCTTTCTTTACCTTTAAATTTAATGAGTAGATACAATTTAGCCTAAAAGATTACTAGTTTTTGTAAGTTTTTACTAGAACTAAGCTTCCTTGTGGTGCAAAATATCACTTTTTCTATATATTCAAGCACAAGCTTGAGTAAAAAATTTGTGTTAAATTTAAAATTTGTTGTTTTATATTTTGCTAAGTTATACTAAATGAAAAACAATTTACTATAGGTTTTCTCTTTGTTGCTCCAAAAAAATATTTTCTTCATGTTCTTTACAATTTTTTTTTTATACAAAAAACAATTTTTTACTTAAATTCTGAAATACCCAATTATTTTTAAATGCTTAAGAAATTTTTTTATTTGTTAAGTAGAGCACATTTCAAGAACATGCTTTTGAAAGTATAAAAATATTTTCCTATTACCTGAAAGGAAGCAACCCTTCATTCTAGAATATTTATCTGTTTAGTTGTTCATTATTTAAAACATAAAACGCCTTAATCGTATTAAATACGTTCAATTTTATTTTGTTTCGTCTGACCTCCTAAAGATGGCTAATATTGTTTTTGTGTTTTTTTATTTATTAAATATTTAAATTAACTTTCCTTTCATAAATATTTTCCAACCCACAATAGAATATCCAATTTTAAACTGTCTTTTTAAAGTTACTTTAATGCATTTAACAAGTATAGAAAAATAGTTTTACTAACATTTTTCATGCCATATCTCTCAAACAATGACATTACATCTTATGCAATAAAATACAAAACATTTTTCAGTACAAAAACGTGCCAAGAAAATCGAAATGAAAACGAACGACAACTAAAAGAAAAACTAACAACAAGTTACAATGAAAAAATAAAATGTAACAAAAACGTGACACTTTAGCCATAAAATAAAAGCCAACAACTAAAAACAACAAACAATATTGTAATGTATTACAAAAGGTATTTACACTAATAGCATTCATTCTGTTACGGACCAGGCCAAGACAAAAAGCTTAACGTTTTAATAGAAGTTTGCATGTGTTCACAGTATATTAGAAATTAGAAGAGGGTCACTTGAGAGGTTTTTAATGACACATACGAGCGCAGTGACAAAATTAACCAAGTGGTTTTAATAAAACCACGGCTATGCCAATTTTTATATACCCTGCACCATTTATCAAAATATTTTAATGAAATAACTCCCATAAAAAAACAAATATAGAGGTGACAGAGAATCAGAAAATTAAAAAAAAAAATACGTAAAAAATTTATCGGCTCTTAATGGGTTAAGCATTTGTTAAAAATTCTAGTATTTTCTAAAAGATCTCTTTAAAAGCTTTGAAATGATACCCATATTAATATTTTAGTTAGTTAGTTGGGAGTGGCAGCCTCTCGCGACGAAGCTCACTTGAGCACAATCGAATGGCCCGTTGTGGTACCACAAGGAAGGCGGAGCGACTCCCTTTACCCAGCCGAGAACCATGAGGATTCACGGATGAACTTCGCTATGCCCCCTATAGAGTGAGATGATAGCTCCGTAAGAGTTCCAAAGAAAGGAGAGCCCAAAATGCTTAGTCTTCTTCGAGACAGGGATGGGTAGTGGCACAGGAGATGCAGTACGGTCTCTTTCTCATCTTCCGAGCCACAGCTGCGACAGAAATCATTAAAAGGCAGACCGAGTTTTTCAGCATGCCTGTCGATTAGACAGTGTCCAGTTAGTACCGAGACCATGATACTTATGGATTTTCTGTCCAGTCTGAGCAGCTGCCTGGTCCGCTTGAGATCCAGTGTAGTTCACAGTTGTCTGGAGACACAACAGGAACTTTCCTCTACCCATAATTTGCGAGCCAAAATTAGGTAGTGGTTCTTTGTGGCCATTTTCACCGTTGCCAGAAGAATTCCAACGTCTGGTAGCGAGGAGACGTTAGGAAGCAATATTTTAAAAATTTTAAAAATTTCAGGGGCCCGTTACTAGGAAAATATGGGCGAGCGCCGATTTTTTCATTTGATGTTTTTTTCCTATTTTTTAATTTTCTATTGTCCCATATATTTGAAGTTACCTCATTGTTGCAAGTGATATAGAAAAATAAGAGGTAGGCGTGGTGTTTTGCCCGCTGCGTCGAGGGACATGGCGCTAGCCCATATTTTCCAAATTATAGGCCCCTTAAATTTTCTCAGAAAAGTACGATTGTGCTCCATATTTTTTAGGATATCAAGAAGTTACGCAAGACTTTAATAAAATAAAAAACACTTTTTGGATTGTTGTTTTTTGATGCTTCATAATAGTGCACAGCATAGGCTTTAGTATGAAAAAATAAATCGGGTAAATGTTCTCAAGGATTTCCCTGATATATTTTCACTTTTTTTGTCGTAATTTTCTTTTCCGTATGAAACTTTGCCATTAGGATGAATACAATTTTGGAATGACGAAATAATTTGAAACTGGTAGACTAAATTAAACGACGTCTTGCCAATTTGCTGGTTCTCAAAATTCGTGCTTACACTGGAATTATTGCATTAATTGTGTACCGTTAAACCAACAGAGTTGAAATTTATTGGGTGTTTCTTCTACTTGGCATCAGATGGCACTTTAAAACTTTTACTTCCGAAAAATTGATGTGTAACAAAATAAGGACGTAACGTTTGATGGTCCCAGATTTGATGCAAAAGACAACGGTATAAACTTATTGCATATACGTCGTCTAAAAGGGTAAAAGCTGGCAGAAAATTTGATCATAAAAAAGAAGAATCATTGAAAAATTTCATTTGTATATTTAAAAATGTGTTAAATCAATAACGATAAGTTTAACACCGATTTGAAAGAATCAATAAAACATGACTACCCCACCTTGCGACTGATTTGAAATGCCTTAAAATAGTTGTAGATGGGGGGATGGTGGGGGAGGGGTGCGCTTGGTACTTTTATCATTGACAAAAGGCAAACGTGCACTAAATTGGAATTTTGAATTTTGAATTGCATTTACAAAAAAAGTTACTTCATGATAAGGGGCATCGCTTTTTTCTACACCAGATATCACAAAAAATTCAAAGGCTATTTTTTTTTTAAATCCGAATAGCATGCAAGTTTCTTACTGTATCAAAAACAGTTGCTTTATTTTTGTTGTTTTTTTTAAATCTTTTTTTTGCCAAAAATACTTTTTATCTGCTTTTTGTGACTTTTGAAAAAAAGATTTTTAAAAAAATTTAAGTAATTTTGGTACCGCTCTCGTGCATTAAATGGTAGTAGGTTTATTATATAAATTTAAATTGTACTTTTTGTTGTTTTTATATTCTTTACTTTTCCTTGCATGCAATTTAAATAAAAAAAATTTTCCACCCCTTTGTTATGATGTAAAAATTGACCTAAATTAAACTTTCATAGTTGTCAACTTTAAATTAAATAAATTTTCATAACATTTACCAAAAACTTTCTAAATAATTTTCTTTCTAAAAAGACTAAGAAGGAGTTGAGGTCGTACGTACCTCTAAATTTAAAAGACTTTTTTCTTCTGAATTTAAATAAAGTCATTTCAAATAGTTTGTCTGTTGTAACTAAATTGGGTCAAATATTTTGTGACCATGTTTTTATTCATTCATGTACCACTCGCTACCTTTCCCTTTACTTTCGCCATCATGAAAAACTTAAATTTTCTTTTATACCTCACAAGTATTTTAGCGAGATTTACAATACTCTGTTTGCTTTCACAACATTTTTAAGGTAGTTAGTCGAAGAAATTAAAAAAAAAGAACTAAAAAAAACATCTTGAATAAGATAAATAAAATAAACTTTAATGGGCTTCTCAAAAGTTTGTTACTAACAAGTTTAATGCATAAAATATGCTCGTTAAATAGTCAGTTTGATGCTTAAACATCTTGAGTAACTGTGGTGATACAAAGGTTCCCTCTCCTCTTGCCTCTACTCTCTTAGTATTTATTTGCGAAGAGGAAAATCTATAAGATAAGCTAATAATCTTGTATAAATATTTGAAGGATTTACCTTTGTACTTGTAGATTTCATTCATTTATACAATAAAATTTGGTTCGCATTAAGTAGCTGGCTGAAGTGCTATTGAAAAATTTATAAAGTAATTTAAGTGCTTTTTAATTGAGCTCTTTATAAATATTTTACAGATGGTCGTAGTGAGGGAGGGAGAATGAAAAATAAATTTAACAAGCGTTAAGATATATTTGAACATCTCATGCCATAACTTTTTGCTACTTAATTGAATTTCGATTTGCTAATATAAAATTAAAAAAAAAAAAATAAAAAATTAAATTAAAAATTTTTTAGGTTTAAAAAAAATTTATTTAAGTTAAACAAAGTTAATTTAAAAAATATCAATCATAGTTCTTTTCTTTTAATTTTTAAAACTATTAGTGGAACTGTTTTGTTATTATAACCAAATGAATAATTTTTAATTCGGCATAAGTTCACCTAAATTTTAATTTCCTAATAAACTTCATCCAACATTATTTTTTATTGATTGATTATAAATAGTCTTTCAAATCTTTTTTATACAATGTACACAACCTAAGGTAGAATTAGATGCAAAGAAAGCTGATCACGGATGTAGCGATCCAGATAGTCTTTTATGTCTTTGAAATATTTTCTTTATTACCAGGTGGTCCAAACACAAGAACTCAAAATAACATTTATTTTAACTCTTAATCGAACATGATAACATTCATGTGACTAGCGCGGCTGTCTTTGCAGTAGTTACTTCAGTCTGTCGCATTTTCCAAGACTTTGCTGTCTGGTTCTATCACACAAATGGATCAGACAATATTATCTCTAACGTCACCTC
Organism: Cistogaster globosa; assembly: GCA_937654795.1. Lineage (NCBI taxonomy): Eukaryota > Metazoa > Arthropoda > Insecta > Diptera > Tachinidae > Cistogaster > Cistogaster globosa. The sequence continues at coordinate 10,124,889 of OW569404.1, forward strand.
ATTAAAAAAACTGTAGAGAGGAGAACAAATCAAAACTCTGAAGCAGAGATCTGATAAGAAGATGTCTGATAACACGATTACGCGCAAAAGATCAATGTAAATAATGGTGCTTCATCCTGCTAAAGCCAGGTTATCCAAGTTCATGTTTTCTATAATAAACCATAAGAAATTCGTAATCATGCCTCTGTAGCGCTGGGCGTCTTCAAAAATGGCGTTACCAGCAGATTTTTAGAAAAAAGAGGTCCATAATGTCACCACACAAAAATCAACAGCAAAGTTTTACTCTTAGTCGATGCATTGTCATGAACTGTACTGCTTTTTCTATCACCTATCTATTGTCTGTAGGCATAGCTGCCATGATAAAAATGACCCTGTCAAGAAAAATGATTCCGCCTCCGAATTCGATTTTTAGTTAGAACTTCAGTGAGATCTAAACTTAAAAGCCGTCACGAAGTAGATTGTCGAATGCCTTTGTTACGTCAATTAGACCTTGTTAGTAAATAATTAGGATCTTTGTGCAATGTTAAGCGTAATATGGCCAGATTGCGCGATATAGCGAGCTGTTGCGCTTGATGGTGAAAACTTTCGTACACAGCTCCCACATTCTCTTCCGTACCCATCATATAACTAGCAAGCCAGTTTCATGAAATTTTTGTACAAACTTGCAAACAGCACAACTTTATTTCGGCCCAGGCGTCGTTTCGCTTAATTCGGTTAGCAATATTTCTCAACGTCGTTTGAGCATAAAATAACTTAATTTACTTTGCAGGAATATGTTACTGACTCTAACTGATAGTTAATATTTTAGACAGAAACAAAATCTATCAGTGTTAAAATAACACATGCAGAAAAAATTTTTTCAACTATTAAAGATTTTATTCATTTTAAGATTGTAAATTAATTAAATATTTAATTGACTCAATTAAATATTTATTAAAAAAACATGTAAAAAAATTTTATTAAATAGTTTGTTGAATCAATTAATTAAATGAATAATTGAACCCATTAAAAATTTAATAAAATTAATAAATTAAATAAGATTTTTCTGTGTATTATATGAGTAAGATACTTGTCTTCAAATCACCCGGTAAAACAAACAAAATAAATTGTGTCAAAGTTTTATTGGCTGAAGAGTGTTTTTTTAAGCCCAATAGAACTTAAATTGTAAAAAATAATACAAAAAAATTAAATGTAATGAAGAATTTTTTTATACGAAAGATCAGAACATGGCATTAATATTTAAAAATGATTTCGGGCATATGGCCACCACGGCTGCTCATGACAGAACGCATTCTGGACGTCCAGTTTTGGGTCACTTTTTCAAGTACTGCTGGCCGTAAGTGAAATCACACAAACAATGTTGGCCTTCAAAGCATCAATTGTTGGTGGTTTATCAGCATAAATCAGTGATTTCACGTGGCCCCACCGGAAATAACCGAGAGGTGTCAAATCGCACGTCTTTGGGAGCCAATTGACAGGTTCATTTCTTGAAATCAACTTATCGCCAAATTTAGATTTCAATAACTCGATGGTTGCGGTCGCCGTATGACACGTAGCGCCATTTTTTTAAACCACATTTCGTCCGGATTAATTACATCCATATTTTTAAACAAAAAATCATTAATCATGGTGCGGTAACGATCTTCATATACCGTTCAGTGAGATCCGGCCTCATTTTGAAGAAATAAGGTCCGATGATGCCACCAGCGTATAAACCACACCAAAAGGTGCATTTTTCTGGATGCAATAGAGCCTGTAGTGTATGTTGTGAATTGGTCTCATTTCATATGCGGCAATTTGCATATTAACAAACCCTTTAAGCCAAAAATGAGTCTCATCGATGAACGATATTCGGCGATAAAACAACGGGACAGTTAGTAACTACTCTAGAAACCAATCAGTGAAAGAACGATGCATATAATGGTCTCGTGGCTTTAATTCCTGCACTACCTGGATCTTATACAGATGTAGGACGGATAGAACCTCAATTCCTGCGACCGACGACGAATCGATAAATTTGGATTTTCTTCTACACTTTCATTTACAACAGTGATATTCTCTTCAGTACGCACATTCCTTTAACGTCTTGGTGTCATTGCATCCTCTAGAGAGTATGTGGTACGAAATCTGTCCACAGTACGACGGATGGCTCATTCAGATGGACGATTATGTGCACCATAAAAACAAAAAGTCGTCTAAAAGTTGCTCGAATTGATGACTGATTTTCAAAGTAAACTTGGATAATTTGATAGCGTTGTTCAAGCTTGAGTCTCTTCATAATGATTTGACAGAGTTTACTGAAAATAATACGAAAAAAATATTCATCAATATTTAATTTTTAGTTTTTTTTTTTTATAATTTAAAGTTCTATCGGGCTTAAAAAAAATACCTGATATGAGTGTTTAATTGATTTAATTAATTATATTTAATTTTTTAATTAAACATGTAATTGATTTTATAATTTATTTAATTAATTGTAATTCTTTTTATAATTAAATATATTATTGATTCAATTATTTATTTAATTAGAAAATTGCTAAATTCTTTTTTATTTAAATATATGTTTAAATCAATTAAACATTTCATTAAAGTTCAAAAAATAATTAAAATAAATAAACAAAACATTTAAAAAGTGCAAAAACTTTTTTCTGAATACGTTGTGCTTGACTTTTAAAATAATTTTTTTTTTTTACTTTAATTCCATCATCATAATTGTAAAGTTTTAAGGGTAAAAACTAAAAAACATATCGTAACTTAACTAAAGAAACACGTGCCAATTTATAATCTCTAGTTTAAATTATGAATTTAAAAATTAGCAGCAATTAATCCCATATAATTACACAAAGGATTAAGCGTATAAAATATAAACTGATTGGCAACCACTTTCTCTGGCTACCCCCGAAACAGTTACAATAAAAACTCTTTCAAAAAATAAAAGAAAGGTAAAAAAGCCAGCGGTATATATAAATCGTTAATAATTTCGTTGCCACCAACATTAACATTTTAATTGTTTTGTGGAATTTTGAAAAAAAAAATTAATATTTTCCTTTTTTAACAATCCAGGCATCCCCATTATTTATTTGAAAAACTGTGTGCAAATTTATTTTAACGATTAAAGAATTGCATAAAGAATAACTCGGTTGAAAAGTGCATAACAACAAAATCCTAGTATGGGGCATCATTTTAAGGGTTGATAACTGCTGCAGCAACCTTTAATACTCAACTCTTAAATTATAATCATGTGAATGCGTGGACGGACTTTATGGTTTAAAAAATATTGCTTAAGGGGAGGTTTTTTTTTTGTCTTGTTAAAAAAAAAGCGATTTAACTGAAATGTTTGACAACAGTATACGAGTAAATATAAAGACTGCTGAAAGGGATTTTATTTAAAAATGTAAAACTTTGCAAAGATTGAAAATTGTTTTTTGCCTTTAGTTTTAAGGGCTTAATATTAAGTTTTATTATGCCAAGAAAGCATGAACCTTTTTTTTGTAAAGGTTACACACATACAAAACATAAAATATCTGAGTAAAAGTTAAAACACATAAAAGTCACTGAAAATGTCTATTAAGATTTAAAAAAATTGTTTTAAATAAATAATAGAAAACTTTTATTGCACTTCCTTACACAAAAGCAAATACAAGTAACAGAGAGAAGCTGTTGTTAACCTATAAAAAATTTATGTTAACGGTGTCTTAAACTTTAAATAATATTTAAAATAAACTTGTACGTTAAAACTCAGTTGGTTCGTTTATTTTAATCGACTTCAAAAAATTAAAAAGGTTATCAATTCGACTGAACGTTGTTTTTTATATTTGTGCCTCCATAACTCAGTTATTTCTGAACCGATTTTGAAAATGTTTTCATTATTTAAAAGGTACGAGGGCTGCTCTATATATTTCTGGCCTAATAGTGAAAATGCGAATATTTATAATCAAAAATGGTTTTATTGTTTTTCAAAGTATTCTCCAGCATGATTTATACACTTTTGCATGCGCTCAAACCAGTTGTCGAAGCACTTTTTCCACTCCGATTGAGACACCTCTAAAACATGGTTTTTGAGCACTTCTACAGCTTCTTCTGGCGACGAAAATCGTTGACCACGCATTTTTTTCTTGATGTGCGGAAACAAGAAGTAGTCATTAGGTGCCAAGTCAGGGCTGTACGGCGAATGACCCATTATTTCGACGCTCTGGCTTGAGCTGATGTGTGAGAGCTCGAATTGTCATGGTGAACAATGATTTGTCTTCTCTTGTTGGTTTTTCGAATTTCTCCGATGACTTCAGGCAAACAAATTGTAGTGTACCACTCAGAAGTGACCGTCCTACGTTGCTCAAGCGGAACAGTCGCCAAATGACCAGTTTTGCCGAAGAAACAGGCGACCATTTGCTTCGAAGTGCTTCTTCCACGAACAACTTTCGTTGGATATTGCGACTTTCAAATTGTGCGGGATCCAACGAGAATAAACCTTTTTTACGGCCAGGTGTTCATGCAGTATCGAATGTATGCTGGTGGAAGAAATGTCCAAGGATGTCTCTATCTCTCGGTATGTCGCACGTCGATCTTGCATTATGAGTTCACGCACGGCATCAATGTTCTCTGGCACAACAGCCGTTTTTGGACGACCTTCACGGAATTCGTCTTTGAGCGAGCTTCGGCCACGATTAAATTCATTATACCAATTTTTCGCAGTGCTATAGTATGGTGGGTGCTTCATCGCAATACAAAGATTTAAGTTCATCAAGGCACTCTTGTCGTGATAATCCACGTCGAAAGTTGTGAAAAATGATGGCACGAAAATGTTCACGCGTCAATTCCATTTTTTTCTGTATTAATTTTTTCAAGTGACTGTAAACAACACAAATAATGGTCGTACGTCAAAACGTTTTGAGTACGATTATGCTTAAAAATGACAAACTTTCCAATGGAAATGCCAGATTGCACTTGGCAGCACTCAGTGTTGCCAGGCCAGAAATATATATAGCAGCCCTCGTATTATTTCCAGATTGTTCCCGTACATTATGACCCGTAAAGGGCATCGCATTAGCACGCAATGGCAAAAAGTAATACAAAAATTAATCTAAAACTTAAAGTGTGTCCCCATAGGTGACTTTAATTGACCTATATGGGGCTAGCTTTTGAACCACTATAGACAAACACTTGCAAATTGGACAAAATATCGATGGCTATGAATGTTGTAGTAACAAATATTTATATTCAAAATTATAAATTAAAGGGTGCCCAAAAGCTCATTTAATTCGATGTATACGTCCATACTTTTGAACAGTTGTAAACACACGCTTGAAATTTACCATAAACCTGTAATGCTAACTCCGCTACAACAAAAATCTAAAATTTGAATTTGGAAATTAAAGAGTGCCCCCATAGCTATTGTAGTTTTAAATATGTTGCCAAACTATTGAGCAGTTGTAGACAGACGGTTGAAATTAACACGATCTGTAGTGCTAAGTCTGCTAAAACAAGTATAAAGTTTAAGATGGAATAAAAGAGTGTCCCAATAGTTAATGAAATATAATGTATGCGGCCATACTCTTAAACGTCAAATGCAGACAGATGAAGTCTGTCAAGAATTAATGTTTTTTGCCCTCAAACCAACCAGAAAATTGATTAGTTTTTTAAATTAATCAGAGATTTTATGAAAAGTAAAAGATTTCTTAATTGACAGTGCTTTGCAACTGAAGTGAGAAATTTCTTACATGAAAATATTATGGTCATCTGGTTTCACACAGAATAGTCTTAAATATAGTTATTCATAAACTTTTTCTTTACATTATATTGCAAAAATGATGATTATCTCGAATCCTCCCTGTGTAAAAAAGGATGACTATAAGATTTTTCATGTGAGAAATTTCTCACTTTAGTTACAGAACTGAGGCACTATTGCAATTGAAGCTAAAATTTAGAATGCATAGCTTAATGAGTTCTTTATAAAACAAAAAATTTTGTTAAGAGCTAAAGAAGATCCTTCCTTATCGTTATTTTAAAACCGTTTTTCTTTTAGTGTAAAAACACATTTTCCGAAAACTGCTATTTTTATACCCTTCACCACAGATGGAAATTGGGAATATCTATTTGCATTAAGATCAACTTTGCCAAGGCACTAGATGAGCTATAGAAAATTTAAATACGCCAATCGATCAGACATAGTTTCGAAGATTTTGTTATTCAAAATCAGCATGATCGGTATATGTCCTTCGAGGCAGCAGGCAAAACACTACGCCTGCCTCTAATTTTTCCATATCATTTTGAACTTTGACGTAACTGCTATCAAAAATATATGGGGTGATAGAGAGTTAAAAAATAAGAAAAAAAACATCATGTAAGCAAATGGCGCTCGTCCATTTTTGGGCCTCTAAACTTTTCATTGAAAAGTATGATTGTGCACTATAGTTTTATAAGATATCAATATGGTTATCATTTAAAAGCTTTTGAAGAGATGTTTCAGAAAATACTGAAATTTAAAAAAATGCTTAACTCATTAAGAACCGATGACATTATTGTACAAAAATTTTTTTTTCTTATTTTTTAATTTTTTGTCACCTTTTTTGATTGAAGTTACTTTACTTAACTACATTTACATTCGTGGATAAGGGTACATAAAATTCGGCATAGACGAATATTTTACTTTTTATTTAATCATAATTTTTATTAAAAAGGGTTATGCAAGGAATTAAGAACATCAAGAAAATGGGCTCTATGACTTTGCTATACCATCCGTAATCTGTATGGAAATTTGTTATAACCATTTTCATATTATTGATGCAGCAATGAATTTCCCCTTTCATTGAACGGGTGGCTCTGAGCCCTTTATAATAATTCTTAGTCTAAGAACCTAACAAAGATTGCCGATTCTACATTAACAGCAATTGAGTTACATTATATTCCTGCTAATGCTTCAATTATTGGCAACGAAAGAGCTGATGCAGCCTCGAAAGAGGCCCACTGTCTTGCCGTTTATAAAAATCTTAAATGGTCTTACTATGATGCCATTAGCCGAATCGAGACTTTACTGCTAAATGATTGGAGAATTTTCTGCTAAATAATTGACTTACTACGACAGACTAAGGGCAGACTGTAGGATACTATTTTTTCAACTGTTAGTAAAACACCATGGTTTCATAAAATTATTTGTGGAACTAGCCTGGCCCAACTTGCAGCTAAAAGAAGAATTGCCAATAGATAGAATACTTTCTGGACACAACTTTTCTAAAGCTACTCTTTTTGAAATGGGAGTGACAAAAACTGATCTATGTGAATTATGTGGTATTTCTAAAGATGTTTCTCATGTAATTTTTAATTGCTTCCGTTTTAATGCCCAAAGATTAAATTTTCCCTCAATTCTTTGTTACAACAATATTATTGATTTCCTTAATGGAGATGACTTTATGAATATTATTACGCTGGCTGATTTTGTGGAGACAATAAAGTTAAAACTCTAAAAATTATTATTTAATTTAAATTTTATAAAATTAACTTCTGTGTTTGTATTTTAAGGTATGATTATGGCTGACTTACAAAATGTTGTAATACAAAGTTTGTATACAGTTTTGCTGCGGTTTTAAGATTTTGTATATATACAAAGTTGCGAAACAAAGTATCAATGTAGAAACTGATACGCTAGTTGCTCGGTTGCAATGTTTCTAATACTTGTCTGCGACATTTTGGAATGGCATGCATTTTAAACATTTAACCCATTTAGACCCAAAGAAAAACCATCAGAGTTAAAATATATTTTTTTTAAATTTATTATTAAATTCAATATAAACAAACAAAAAAATAAGAAAAAAATAAAAAAAAAGTTCGTTTTGAAAATTTAGAGTGGTGTTCCCAAATTGGTACAACGGGCACTTAACTATGAAAATTCGCAAAACAACCTTTGTCAATGCAAAGAGTTTTTTTGCATTTTTTGCAGCACCAACGGCTTCTGTTGTGGCAAACAACACATCGCACACGTTTTGGTAGCTTTTCAGGGACGTGATCACTGCCATCTAATCTTAAGCCTTCGATACTTGATGATGATGGGCGAGCAGAGTACTTCTGTGGCAACTGACGTAGATAAAATCTAGCTATATTTCTTCGAAATAATAACTGATCCATACTATTTTCATTGTTAGCTACATGAAGTCGCCACGCATTTGATATGGCCATATCAACCATATAGGTAAATAAAACCCACCACCATTTTTTTCCATGTATGGCAATTCTATATAATGAGATCGACTGGTCCATCTCATCTACTCCCCCCATGGCTTTATTATAATTCTGAAATAAACATGGGATTTTCATATCCGTTTTTTGCTTTTTTTCTGAATTCCATCTTTTAACAGTTCCTATAGGATTATAAAAATCGTAGTTGGTTGCCATTGTGCATATACTATTGTCCTTCCATCGTACCAGCAGTATCTCACTATTTCTATCGAACCTATAATCAAAGTCGGCTCTGGGTTTTTTCATCATTTCTTTTATAGTAGGTAGTGGGCATTTCTTTATTCGATTGTCACGAGTTGTACCCGTGGCACGATATCCCAAGTCGCGTAACTCCCGAAGAAGGTCACAACTGGTGAAAAAATTATCAAAAAATATTTTGTGATTAGCAGCATTTGTTTCTAATTTGTTTAGCAGCATTTTCACAACTTTGGCACCCAATGGTTCATTAGTTTTACCACCTGATTTGCCACAATATATGTCAAAGCAATAGCAGTATCCAGTTGAACTTGCAGCAACCCAATTCTTATAACCAAATCGTACAGGTTTACCGCGAATAAATTGTTTTGCCGAATGGTGACCAAAATACTTTACCATAGATTCGTCGATCGATATGTTTTCGTGAAAAACGTTCCACTGGTTGAATTTTTTTATCAGAAGATCTGAAAGTTTTCTAACTTTAAATAGTTTGTCAGTGGTACCTCCAGCATCGTTGTTGTCAACAAGATGCAGATTTCTTTTTATTTCTTGGAAACGACTTTTGGACATAACTTTCGACACAATTTCGACACCTATGTCTTCATCCAAAGACCAGTACATTCTTTCTCTGGGTAGTTTGTGGTAACCCGATAGAATTAGTATCCCAAAAAAAGTTTTGAGCTCTGCTATAGTTAGAGTAAAGTTATGTCGATTGTTTTGGCTTGCATACACCTGACTGAAATTGACAATCATGGTCAAGACCTCTTCGTCAAAAATTTTTTCGAAAATTTCAACAGGTGTCAGGTTATTCAAAGCTTCTTTCATACGGATCTCATTCTGTAATCGCTCTTCAGATTCCTCATAAGTTTTTGAATAAATTGGTTCACATTTACGCCAAGTGGGATTATTTGAGAGTTTGTGTGCGATACCAGTACCTATGGAACTACTTATCCTTATTCGTGCTCTTTTAGCACTTAAGGGTTCATCATCACTGCTACAATCAGACTCCGAAATATCACGTGTATTACGAACAAATAACTCGATTTCTCCAGGCACTTCATTTGGAAGGCTTCCAACTTTATTTTCATCGTAATCCTCTTCTTCGTCAGAAACAACGCTAGGGTTTGGTGGCATTATAGCTAAATCGTACTCTAAATCATAGTTTTCATCATCCATAATGGCATTTACGGCCTCCTCCAAGCCATGAAAATAAATGCTGGCACTAAAATATTCTTTACGACTCATTTTGATTACTAAAAATTATGAAGTTATTTAGACTAGTGGAAATTTGCATTATACGCTTATTTTTGAAACTCACAGCAAGATAAATATAAAAAGAACAGAATCAAGTGTAACTAGAAAAATGTTTGCTTGTACTTCAACGATCGACAAATTTTGACTATTGAATTTTTTTATGCTTTACCACTCTCCATATAATTTTATTTCATTTGTTCTTTTACTTACCGTTATTTTTTATATTTGATGGCAAAAGCTCTTGACAACTCATTTGCGATTTTTTGCACTACTACATGTGTGAACATACATGCATAAAGCAACTGTGTTGCTTTGTCTATTTTTTTTATTTTTTTGTTTTGCATACAATTCTAATAACTACATACATATTTAGCATTCTTGTGCCCGTTGTGCCCAAATTGGCACAGCAATATTTCAAGTGGTGTAAAATCATATTACTTTGTTTCAATACATTTGAAAGTTTTTTAATTGTTTTGTTATATTCTCAATTTATAAAAAAAATCGAAATTGTGAGACTTTACATTTGGCATAAGAAATAATAACCAAAAATGCAGACCCACCTCCACATCTGGCTTTATAGTAAAATTTTAAAGCATATTTCTTCTAAATCATGTAATTCCAAAAAATGTTATTATATTACATAAAATATTTGATCTTTTAGCTAATCAATAATGGAAAAATATTTTGAATAATGCTAACAGATTTTTTATATGCCCCCTAAAACCAAGTGTTCCCAAATTGGCACAGCGGGTCCAAATGGGTTAATACCATTTACAATGATGAACACGTTCGCTATTGATTGATCTTTAATCAAATACCCTGCAACAAAAAAACTACAAAAAGTTGCAGCTTTCTAATTCGCCCTCATTAGTTAATCTTATTAACCTTTTCAAACTGAAATTTTATTTTTAAGGTATTGAAAACATTTTCTTTGTACAACCAAGCCAAATCAATTAACTCTATTAAAAATTAAATAAAAGTTTATATCTTTCTTAGAATTCTTGTTAAGTATTTAATTTAAATGAACGTTGTTGCCATTTGGAATTTCTTGTGTTAATAGATTTAAGAGCTCAAAAAAATGATTAGAAAAGAAATGAAAATAAATTAAATCATTAAATCAATTAATTATTGGAAGCTCTTTTATAACTTATTTCCTAAATTTCTTTAAATTGTAAAAATAAAAATAATTTTATTTATAGTCAAGCATATGCTTGTCAGGTGTTTTATTTTATTTCTGTTGGTTTCAATTGCTCTATCTAATTTCTTTTCAAGTATAATTTTTTATTATTGATTTTTTTTAATGTTAAACCATTTGTCTCTTTGAACAACTTAAGTTTTTAAAGAAAACAAACTCCTTTAAATGTTCCTTTTTAAATTTGATTCGTAAGTAAACCCTAATGAACATTTTTAGGCTTGTGACTTGTTTTTCTCTCGCCATTTGGAATACTCTATTAAACAACGTGGTGAATTTTTTTACCTTTTGGTTTTACCACTTGTCAAGCATATGCTTGTCTAAGTTTAAAATTTAATTACGTTTGTTTCATCATTATGTTTAACAACATTTAACTGTATTCTAAAACTTTGTTCTTCTAAAAATGTTTTTATTATTGTTTTGATTTTTTATTATTTAATGTTTTCTTTTGAAATATTTCTCTTGTTTTAAAAATATTAATCCCTTAAAGCTTTCTTCCTTTAAAAAATTGCTTGTAGCAGAACTTGTAACTGGCCTTTCCCTTGACTTCTGTTATACATTATTAAGTAACATGGTTGATTTTATTGCACCTTTAGTTTTTATAACATAACAAGCATATGCTTGTTTAAGTCTAAGATTTGTTTCTGTTGATTTCAAGTATTTTTTTACATTTTCTCTTTTACATTTTATTTTTATTTTTTTAATTATTGCATTTCAAACCATTTCTGCTTTTGAACAGCCCACTTTTTTTTGGACTAAAAAGTCCTTTAAACTTTTTTCCTTTATAAAATTGCTTAGTAACTAACCCTGATAAACATTTAAAAGCTTGTGACTTGTTATTTTGTTTTCTTTTTTTTCTTATTATGTTTTTCTTTTGACATTAATAATGCAACGTTGTGGGTTTTAAAGTACCTTCAGGCCAGTGGTGGATATGCAGTAGCAGCAGCCTCTAATCTTATAGTTCAAATGACAGCATTTATATGGCTAGAAACTGCGCAGTAATACAAATAAATAAAACAATCTTCCAGTTGTATAATATATTTTTATTTTGTATAAATATTATTTTTTTTCTCTCATTTTTATTAATATTACGTTTGTCACACGGGCACACACACAACCTTGACGTTGAGCCAAGAAATACCACAAGGACTCTTCCGTATTCACACTAACAATTTCATGGGTGTCACATGCAACTGTGAATTTTCCTAACCACCCCAAACTTGATATGTTTTTTTTTTTATTCTATGCGAAAATGCTGCAATTTTTCTAAAATAAATGTTAGTGTGCATGTGTGTATGTGTGCTGGTTCATTATAACATTGTTGTCAACAAATTCAACAGCTCTTGAGACTGTAACACTTCAATGGAAAGTTTCTTTTTGTATATATTTTTGCTTTATTTTTTTCTTTTTGGAAAAAGAAAAAATTTATTTTTTAACTTTTAAAGAGAGGGTCCGTGAAGAACTTTCATTCTCATCTTGTGCTAGACGCGTGTCATTAGTTTATGAATTACTAACATAAAAATATTACAACTTACATGAAGTGATTTGGGTTTAGTACTTCATTAAAATAAAGTGTGCCTTATTGTGTTGGTGGTTTCCGGTTTGCTGCTAACGTTTGTAATATTTTTATGCTTGATTATAAATAAATTTTTGTTCGCTTTAAAATATTACATGCATTTGAAGTACAGTTATGTTTACAAAAGGATTAAAATATCTTTCAATGTTGGTGGAGGAAAGAAAACGTAGTAAGCTGGATTTATGTGGGAAGAAAATTGTTTAAAAAAAACGAACACTGAGAAAAATTTGCTGTGTTCATAATATTAAAGGTGACAATGGCTGTTTTTCGAATCCTTAAATATATTGATGAACTTCTTTAAAAAAAAATTTTCTTAAGCGCCCTGATTTAGGCAATATTTTTTTTAATTTTTGGTTTTTAAATAATAAATAAATAAATTATAATGATGTGATCGCTTATCAAAATAAATAATCACTACAAAATTCTTATCGTTGGCACGAATTGTCTCTCGATATTTTAAAATATTTTATAATTAAAGCCAAATATCTTTTTAAAATTCCTGGATATTTTTTAACGACAAAATTTAAGAAATATGCGTCCATCATTTTATTTGCCAACCGATTGGTTATTTTTTAAAATTAAAAAAATATCATTACTTTAATGCTTCTAGTTCATGACAAAACATTAAAAAGAATACAAGATTAGTTGGTCGCAGTTAGTGAGATCTTTGCCTTTTATTTGGCCTTGAATCCAGAAGAAATTAAACACATTAAGAACACCCGGCTTAAAGAGGTGTTCCTTTGTCAGTGATTTATTAAAATGGACTAAGCGGGTTTTAGTCCTCAATACTAATGAATGTTAAACAGTTATAATTCCCATTTAGTTTATACAAAAAAAGTATTTTTATAATTTTCATTAAGTTTATTGCTGCAATTACCGTAGTTATACACCTGTCGAAAAATTAGCTTACTGCACTTTATCCATTATTTTTTTTTTTTAAACTTTTACATTTTTACCGAACATTTCTTTCTCTGTTAAATTATGTTTATGCTTCCTCTAAACAAGAAAACTGCCTATTTAATACAAATAAATTTCTAAGTTTATTTATGAGCACAAATCTTATTCTCTCTTTATTCTTTATTTTATATTCTAACTCCTTCTCTAAGAACATTTACCATTCTATTATCAAAATAATTTGTTCTCCATTACTGTGAACAAAAAACAAACAACTCTACCCTTAAAAGCAAAAAAGAAAGAAAAGAAAATAAAGTAAAGTAAAACACACAAAAACCGTTAGTGTGCAATCAAGTTCAACATGTACCGTATAGGTATACGTATAAAAATTACGATTAAAGCATACTTTAAGGCTTCATACAAACGTAAACAAAAGTTAATGCAACCCCATGCCGCCCACTCAAAGATATTAAACATTAACATACGAGTACAAACATCAAATGAATTGTGCAGACATCACTCATTTCATTAGAGACATTTTTTAAACATTATTACATACATACATACATACATACATACATACAGACATACATACATACATACATACATACATACATACATACATACATGCATGCATACATACATACGCACATACATACAAACACATTTATATGTTTTGTTGTTTAATATTTCATTTTTCTTATTTTGTATGTGAGAGACGCCAGTCTGTCGACCGTTCAGACAAATACAACAATAAATATAACATTATTAAATACTATGTGTTGTGAGGAAAATTAAAAAGCAAAAACAAAAAAACAAAACTTAAACATAAATATTTTCCTTATTGAGATAAGAAACACGTTTTTCAATGGCAACGTCAAAGCGTTTTTTAAGCCAAAAATCTGAGATAAAAAACAGTGACAAAACTGATTTTTGACAAGAAAAGTAAGAATCGTAACTCACAGTGATTGCATTCATAAATAGACTATCCGAATGGCCAAGACGTAATCAGTCGGATTATGGATACCAAGTGGCCTTTTAAAAACTTCAGACTAATCTAAGCAATGTGTTCTTTAGTACTTCGGACTTAAGGGAACTAAGGGACTTTATATCTTAGATAACTCCAGTAAAAGGATTTGATGACATGGTGATGGATCAAAAAAATGATTAAGCGTACAACTTTGGAATTTTCAACCCAACCCAACTAGTGGAAGTTACGTTGTGTATCAAGTCGATGCAGCATCTCCACTGGATTATAATTGGATTGGTTCAAAATTAGATCCCCAAATGCACTTATAAGGCACAATTGAATGACATGTAAAATAATACGGCAAGTTTAAACATCATGACTAATCTGCAACTTTCTGCGGCAAAGTCTTTAACTAGCAGGAAATACCATTCATGAGGATTATAACGCAAAAGACAGCGAAATTGCTCGAATTGAATATTTCAGCGATTACTTAGGTTTGGGACTTTCGATTTTTTTTTTTTAATTTCCCCGGAAAACAGGAAAAAAATTTTCGAATTCACAAGATTTCTCAGTGTTCCCTCAATTCAGATGACAAAACATACATTTGTACAACATAACGAGAGGTAACAAAGATTAAAAATACTGAAAAAGAATTTTATAAATTTTTTCTTTTTAAATATAATTCTAGAATTGTTAGTTAGCTAACAATTCACTAAACATTCTGTTTCTTGTTTTCGTTGCAAAATTTCTAGCAATAGAAAAAAACCTTTCACTTTCTAATGAGGTAGGTTTTGTTGTGAACAATGCCTTATAAAGATTATAAATGTTCGTTTTTTTAAGGTTGATGGCTTCGAATAACTTAAATTCCTTTTCAAACGAACTGGTAACCTTTTGTTCCGTTTTAAATCTTGTGTAGTAGATAGAATTCACACGAAACAAGATATTTGAAAATTTTTAAATGTCACAACCAAAATGTTTGAAAAACAATCAGTATAATGATTTCAATCTTCCCGTTTCCCGGGAATTTAGCCAAACATTTTTGGGAAATTGTGGATAGCTTTTCCCGGGAATACCCCGTGAATACCCATTTTCCAAACCCTAGTAAAGATGTTAAAAATTACTAGTCAACAGCTGATATGCTGGAACATATAAAATAATCTTCTTGTACATGTTTTATCAAACAAGTCTTGTCCATCAATGAAAATAAATATAACAAGAATATACTTGTCGCTCTGGATGAAGTTATTTTAATCTGGGTCATAAACGTAATTTAAGAATATCACTCGAAGCGACTATAGCTTTTAAAACATAAAGCAAAAAAGTCAGCCGTATACAGTGGAGAAAGAATAATAGAATCATTGTTGGTTATTGTTCTTTTTGCTTAAATTTTAATTGTTGCCTTTACTTTATTGTTTGAACAAAAATCTTTAATTTATTTAAAATGTTTGTGAGAACTTTCCTGAAGAGCAAAATGGCCATCGAGACATGCTTTTACCCTCAATAACCAATATCACTGATTTAATTATAAAATCGGGATAAATATTAGACTTGTGCCATATAGTTCAATTTAGTGATCGCTCTTTCTTTAGTTCAAAGGCTCTCTTTAGTTCAAAATCTCTCTTAGTTCAACTTTTAACTTCTAGTTCAAACGCTTTCTTTAGTTCAAAGCTGTTTTAGTTCAAATGTTCTTTTTAAAATATGATGGCAACAATACTGTAGCATTGCGATAACGAATGATAAATTAAATGCGTGGCAGCGCTAATTTCATGTCGGAAATAGTCAACAAGAAAAAAAAGACATGGATTCTAGTTTATCTTGTGTGGTAGTTCAATACAAAGTATAGTTCAAAAATGAACTAGGTTTACTTAAAAGTATGAACTAGATTACTTAGTTCAATCGATGGAATCGTTTAAATAAACTAGTTCGTTTATGAACTACACTAGTCTAATAAATATAAAATAGCACAAAAAAAAGAATTTTTTCAATGTTAATTAATTTAATAAAAAAACTCCCGTTGTTTTAGTTTAACTAAGAAAAAAATTTTGTTGTGCATTAAAGACACCATAAAAGAGAAAAATATACCCTCCGGCGGGCTAGGTTCTTAGGGTGGCTTATCCTTTCACTTGTGTTCGAAACTTTGGACAAATTAAATGCCCATGTGTCTTTCCTCTGAGATATAAAAGAACGTAATTTTTAATACCTTTAATAGTAATATCCTTGTAATTGCATTATCGTCGAAATTATTCAACCAGATATAAAAATAACGACTCAAAAAATACCGTAACACCGGGTACAAAATGCCCAGTTTATAAACAAATCTGTAATTGACTAAAATATTACTACGATAATTTTTTTTTTTAGAAATTGTAAATGTAATTCTAGTTTAGTGAAGTAAATCGAATCAAAAACCAAATATTGGGATGACAGAATTAAAAAATTAAAAAAAAATTTTACATAAAAATGTATAAAATAAAATGTATAAAATAAAATGTATAAAATATATTTTTTTTGGCCTGGCAACACTGAGTGCTGCCAAGTGCAATCTGACATTTCCATTGGAAAGTTTGTCATTTTTAAGCATAATCGTACTCAAAACGTTTTGACGTACGACTATTATTGGTGTTATTTACAGTGACTTGAAAAAATTAATATAGAAAAAAATGGAATTAACTCGTGAACATTTTCGTGCCATCATTTTTCACAACTTTCGACGTGGATTATCACGACAAGAGTGCATTGATGAACTTAAATCTTTGTATGGCGATGAAGCACCATCCTATAGCACTGTGAAAAATTGGAATAATGAATTTAATCGTGGCCGAAGCTCGCTTAAAGGCGAATTCCGTGAAGGTCGTCCAAAAACGGCTGTTGTGCCAGAGAACATTGATGCCATGCGTGAACTCATAATGCAAGATCGACATGCGACATACCGAGAGATAGAGATATCCTTGGACATTTCTTCCACCAGCATACATTCGATACTGCATGAACAACTGGCCGTAAAAAAGGTTTGTTCTCGTTGGATCCTGCACAATTTGAAAGTCGCTCAAAAAAAGGCTCGTGTCGATTGGTGCAAAGAAATGTTGCAAAAATACGATTGCGGTGCTTCAAAAGACGTTTATAAGATCGTCACAGGTGACGAATCATGGATCTATGCGTATGAGCCCGAAACGAAACAACAATCGACCATGTGGGTCTTCAACGACGAGGAAATCCAACGAATAAGCACTTCGAAGCAAATAGTCGCCTGTTTCTTCGGCAAAACTGGTCATGTGGCGACTGTTCCGCTTGGGCAACGTAGGACGGTCACTTTTGAGTGGTACACTACAATTTGTTTGCCAGAAGTCATCGGAAAAATTCGAAAAACCAACAAGAGAAGACGAATCATTGTTCACCCTGACAATGAGAGTTCTTATACATCGGCTCAAAACAGAGCATTTTTGACCGGCCAAAGCGTTGAATTAATGGGTTATCCGCCGTACAGCCCTGACTTGGCACCTAATGAACTTCTTCTTGTTTCCGCACATCAAAAAAAAAATGCGTGGTCAACGATTTTCGTCGCTAGAAGAAGCTGTTGAAGTGTTCAAAAACCATGTTTGAGAGCTGTCTCGATCGGAGTGGAAAACGTGCTTCGACAACTGGTTTGAGCGCATGCAAAAGTGTATAAATCATGCTGGAGAATACTTTGAAAAGCAACAAAACCATTTTTGATTATAAATATTCGCATTTTCACTATTAGGCCAGAAATATATAGAGCGCACGGACAGATGAACATCGCTCAATCGATTTCGCTATGCATAAGGACTCGCAATATATACACTTTATGGGATCGGAAATGGATAATGTAGAAATTAGAAACGGAATGACAAACTTAGTTATACCCTTTTTCCACATTTTTTGTGGTGAAGGGTATAAGAATAACATCAATAATAAATCATTCCACATTAGATGTTTTCAATAATTTAATTCGTTATTCTCTTTTATTCCCAATTCAAATTATTTCTATCGCCTGTCGTTTTGATTCTGTGTAGTTAAACATGCTGTTAAAATTTAATACTTTTGTGGTGTAGGTTTGTTTTTTGTTTTTTTGTTTTTATTTGCATATGTAATGGTAGATGAGATTTTTATTACTTAAATGCCGCCATAGACATCATCAACTCATACCACCTACTTAACTATCCTGCAGGATATTCACAAAAACACTCACACATACTATTAAAATGACACGCACTCTCTTGTAAACACTAGAAAACCCGGTATGTTTATGACTGTATAACTTCAAAAAGGGTCTGTTTTTCTGATTATCTGCCCATACAGTTTGCTAAGAGACAGCCAGGCATTCAGTTCGTTAAAGTAAACGCGGAAGTTTTCAAAGAGTTTAATAAAAGGTTTCATAGAAATATATTAGATTATTAGTTGAAAAAATAAATTTATTTAATAGTTTTATATAAAGTTTATATTTAAAAAAAGGTAAATATATTTTTGTTGCAGTTTTGCAACATTTTGTTTAGAACTAAAAAATTACTCTCATTTTTTTATGTTTTAGTTTACTTACTTCCTCCCTCCTTAAAATATACTTTAGAAATGTGTTGTTTTTTTGTTTTCATAAACCTGCGCAGTATGCAATAAACTGCATGTTTAAATTATGAATATTTTTCTTTCAAAAAGGCTCTTAGAAACTTGATGACATTTTGTTTAAATGCATTCTAAAATTTTTAGCAGTGTATCTTGATATTGTTTGTTTTTATAATAATTTTGAAAGAGTTCAATATCCTTTAAGGGTATTGCTAGTTGAAGTTTTAACTATGTTTTAATTTCTACCTCCCTAAAGTATGCTTCATTAGCTTTAAAACTATTGTTTAATGTTTGTGAAAAGACTTCCGTTTTAGTTTTGTAGTCAAGCATTGTAAAGTTTTATTAATTGAAACAATATAATGAAAAAAGAATAAAAAAAAAATCAATTGATTTTTTTGGGGTAAAAAAAATGCATTAAAACAATTTAATGGTCTTTAGCTTGCTTTGCATTCGGGCAGTTTGAGTGAAATATAAAACCCTTTTCTTTTTCTTAAACAATTAACATTTTTTTTGTGTATTGAATTTTTAAAAACACCTTGAAGTTCTTTGTTTGCTAAAGTTCCTCTTTTGTTTACTTATTCTAAGGAAAACAACAAAATAATTGCACATTAAACTTAAAGAAACCTTAACCTTAAGTCAAGTATGTGTAATTTTTTGTAGCTGTTGAAGCCAAAGTCAAGGGCTTGTTTTTAATTTTAATGCTTTTAATGTCTTTCTGACTGTTTTATTCATCAAAATCATGAATTATTCTTTTGTTTTACTTAAAGAAAGAATTATTTCATAATTTACTATTTCTTTTTTTTTTTTCTTTTCCAGTTTGCTGCTTGGGTTGATGCTGTTATTTTCGTTTTTAGCTTAGAAAACGAATCAAGTTTTAATACAGTCTACAATTATTATACAAAAATGGCTCATTTTCGTAATGGTCAGGAGATTCCAATGATTTTGGTGGGTACACAAGATGCTATTAGTGAACGTAATCCCCGTGTTATAGATGATTCTCGTGCCCGCAAATTGGCCAATGATTTAAAAAGATGTTCTTATTATGAAACATGTGCCACATACGGCTTAAATGTCGAAAGAGTTTTTCAAGATGGTAAGTTGAATTTCTTTTAGGGTTTAGAAAAAGAACTTATCGAAGTTTTTTATTCCATTAATAATTTCTACAATATCCATTTCCGATCCCATAAGGTATTTATATTCTGACTTCTTATGCATAGCGCAGTCGATTAAGTGATATCCGCCTATCCGTCCCAGTTCGGGTTGAAATCTACCTTCCCAAGGCACTATATGAACTAGAGCAAATTTAAATACGCCAATCGATCAGACATAAGTTCGAAAATGTTACTATTGAAAATAGTAAAATGTCCTTTCAGGCAGCAAGTAAAACATCACGGCTGCTTCTAATTTTTCCATATCATGTGAAACATTGAAGTAACTCCAATCAAAAAACAAATATATGAGGCGTTAGAGAGTTTAAAAATAACAAAAAACATTAAGTGAAAAAATGTTTCCTCCCCCATTTTTTTCGAATTATAGGCCTTTCAACTTTTCATAGAAAAATATAATTGTGCGTCATATTTTTTAAGAATATCAATGTGGGTATCATTTAAAAGCTTTTAAAGAGATCCTTCAGAAAATACTAAAATTTTTTCAAAAATGCTTAGCCCATTAAGAGCCGTTAAATTTATTTTTTTTTTTTTTTTAAAGTCGTGTTACTAGACAGCTGTTTTCAGGTCTCCCTATAAAGTTGTTAACTTTTCAGAGGAGTTATTTTGGAATATAGTAGGTCAGATATTTGAATGCTTTCATGTATGTTATGGGATTCTTTTTATCTTCAGTTAAATGACAGAAACCTGTAGAGGATCTTTGACAATAAATCAATGATATGAAACACGTTCAGAGCCCTTAAGGCTAATTCTTTATAAACTGTCAGGATTGCGGTATAACATATTTTTTCTGCTATTTTTCCGTATCCTTCCTCTAGAGAAGGGCCGTTTTTATTAGCGTTCTAAACAAGCAAGACATGAAGCAATGTTCCACGATTGAAAAAAACATTATTACATAGAGAGACAAAATATATTCATGAGCTTTTCGCATTCTCTGTTTTTCTCTCTCTCTCTCTCTCTCTCTCTCTCTCTCTCTGAGCCTCAACTAAATTTTTTGGCTCACCTTTCCAAAACTTTTTTGAGAATAAAATAAAAAAACATATTTTGAAAGCCCAGAATGTTTTGATAATTTAAACATTTAATTTTGTTCGCATTTTTTTTTCTTTTAGCTTGTCAAAAAATTCTTTCCCAACGTCTACCCCTTCCCGCCAGTGTTACCTCCAGACCCACCACACCCCAAGGTACACGGTTGGGCATTGCCTCATACCATCATAATTCAACAAATGGCACGAATTCAAATGGTTTTGCGTCTAGCAATTCCTCCTCCAGTTCAATGCAAACAGCAGGAGTTGGAACAGCTAATCTGACCCTACCCCATAGACATCATGTGCTGTCAAGTTCAACACATCATATACCAATGCGTATGAGTGCAGATTTTGTACACAATGAACAACAGCATAGTCTGCCACCAACTGGTGGTAATGCCGCTCAGAAGCTGTGGCAACAACAACAACCTCAAGAAACCCAACATGTACAATTGAGATCTCATCACAATCGCGACCGAGAACGAGAACGAGAGCGTGACTATAATTTGACCTATGAAAATAACAATATAACCAAATATAATCCACAAGGATCTAATTCACAAAATAGTTCTGCCTCAGAGCAATTGGCTCCTCTATCGTTGGTGCCTTTAAGAGAAAAAGACTCAAATTTGGCCGTGAGCGGTAAGGATTTACCAACACCTACTTCAACGCCCACAGCCAGCCGCAAATCACGTAGAAGATCGAATCTCTTTATACCCTCTTCTTCGAAAAAGGGTGAAAAAGAGACAAAGAATGGTGAATTGGGCAGTGGACGTTCGATACCAATTAAACAGGGTTATCTATACAAACGATCAAGTAAATCCCTAAATAAAGAATGGAAAAAGAAATATGTGACTTTATGTGATGATGGCCGATTGACTTATCATCCCTCTTTGCATGATTATATGGATGATGTGCATGGCAAGGAGATACCCTTGCAATATGTTACGGTTAAGGTGCCGGGACAAAAACCTCGTGGCTCTAAATCTATAATAACTAATAGTGCTTTGACAACCTCCATGTTGTCCACCAATAATGGTACGAGTTGAAAAATTATTCTTAAAAATATTAAAAGAAATTTAATTAATTTTGTTTTGTTTTTTTTTTTTTTTTCTTTGACTTAAAGCTTTCGAACCTCTTAAGGAATCTGCTGTTAAATCCAACTCCTCTCAACAAACCAGCGGCGATGAGGGCATAGCCATGTCAAATTCTAATTCTCAAACCTTTATAGCCGGTTCGGCGGATAACACTCAACGTGAACTTTTAGCCGTTAATGCCTCTAACAAATTGGAGGCTCAAACACCAAATGTTAAGAAACGCCATAGACGCATGAAGAGCAGTAGTGTTAAAACTAATGAAATTGATGATTCGGATGGTTATGAATTCTATATTGTATCCTTGGACTCTAAGCAATGGCATTTTGAGGCTGCCAATTCAGAGGAGAGAGATGAATGGGTAGCTGCCATAGAACAGGAAATTTTCAAAAGTCTGCAGACTATAGAAAGTACAAAACTAAAGCCAGCCACCACTAGTGAGTTGGCCTCTATGGTGACGATAAGGACTCGGGTACCGGGTAATGGCTATTGTGTCGATTGTGATGCACCAAGTGAGTAAATGTTGGGTTTGATTTTTATTTTATTTTCTTTTTGTCTTTGTTTTTTTCTTTTTTCTTTTTTTATATTTAATCGTGACAAGTTTTAGTTTTTGGAAAGGAATTTAATATTTGATTTTTTTTTTATTTCAGATCCCGAATGGGCCAGTTTAAATTTGGGTGTATTAATGTGTATTGAATGTTCAGGTATACATCGTAATTTAGGTTCTCATATATCCAAAGTACGTTCTTTGGGTCTGGATGATTGGCCGTAAGTATTTTTAAAAATGAAATTCTAATTTTGTTGAAATAACTTAATTTTTTGTTGGCTTTGTTTTTCTTTTTCACAGAGCTGGTCATTTAAGTGTTATGCTGGCAATTGGCAATAGTTTAGCTAATTCTGTTTGGGAATCAAATGCTCGCCAGCGTACGAAACCCAAACCTAATTCTTCTAGAGAAGAGAAGGAGGCCTGGATTAGAAGTAAATATGAGGCCAAGGAATTTTTACCTCAACAGAATACCAATACAAATGCTACTCCTGGTCAGCAATTAATAGAAGCTGTGATTAGGTAAGTTTTTTTTAGAAAAACAAATTTTGCATGAATTTATAAAAATGTTAAAAGAAAAACACATTTTAGTTACAAATTTTTCGAAATTTATTTTTAAAAAGATTTCTTTAGTTTTTTTTTTTAATTGTAGCAAAGTCTAATTCGTTGTTATTACAAATAATATAATTTTTTTTATTTATTTGTTTTATGTTGCTTCTAAATGTTAAAAATCATATAATTTTAATTTACTTTTCTTTTTAAAAAATGCGTTCTTACAATTTTTTGTTTTTGGTTTTTCGTTTTGAAATTGATTAAAACCTGTTTTATCAGACAACTGGGACCAAATTACTGCTTCCGATATTGATCGCAATGTAAATGAAGTCAAACTAGGAATTTTGATCCCTATCGCAAGTTGTAATTTGACCCCTTCATGTTCCAGGGTTCTATACTCTTTTAAATTTTATTCATTTATTAATTTTATCTTCTTGTTTCAGATCTGATATGAAATCTATTGTTTTAATATTGGCCAATGCCAATGCTGAAGTAACTAATGCCAATGTTAGTCCTAGAGATGTAAGGACTCCTTTGTTATTAGCCTGTGCCATTGGCAACTTAGCCATAGCTCAACTTTTAATATGGGCAAGTAACAAAAAAAAGTAAAATTTCTTTCAATTCACAACCTTTTGTAGGAATCGTATATTAACAAAATATACAGTTGAAACAATTCCTTAGGCTTTTTAATAATTAAACATTGTATGTTGAAGGCATCAAAAATACACAAGTTTTCATATAATTTTTCTTTCTTTTTTTTTTCTTTTTTAAGTAAAAATTAAAATTATTTTTAATTTTTCTTAAATTTGGTTTCAGCCAAAAAAAATTAAATTTCCATCCCTGAATTTTATATATTTAAAAAATTCAAATATCCATCCCTGTAATTTTTATATTGAAAAATTATATTTTTTACTAGAAAAAAAGTAAAGCGTAAAAACTTTTTATATAAATTTTTTTGAAAGGTTTTTAAATTTTAAAAATACGAGGGCAGTTCAAAAAGTCTTCCAAAATTAAAAAAAAAATTTGTTACTGTAGAAGCATTGTGTTATTTTCTTATTACTCTTCATCCTGCAATGCTCAAACTTTTTTCGATTCTCCACAAATTAAGATTTTAAAAGGCCTTCAAATAATTTTTTTTAAATATTTCTTTACTAAACTCCTACAATACTTTAAAGAATTTTAGTGCCAAAAATAATGAATATTAAATCGATATTTTAGTCATTTAATTTTCATAAACATGGACTCGCTGTGTGGCGTCACTCCAAGAAGAAAACACGAACAAAATTAAAATAAATTTGTTTCCCAAAAAAAAGTAACTCAAGGACATAATTAAAATTTAAAGTCGATATAAAAACTATTCACACTTTTTGGTGGTGTTATATCGACTACAGCCATGAAGCTTTAGGCGTCAAAGGCTTCTAAATTTTTTTAATAAAAATTTTCAAAAGTCAATGATTTTTATTGTTGTGTCATACTTGCATAAAATTGAAGGTTGATAAATCAAGATCTTTTTTTTTTAATTTTTTTTAATTAAGAATTTTAAATTTTCCATTTAAGAAGACGCAGGTTGTGAATTGAAGAACTTTAAGTTTATAAAAATGTTAATAATTATAAACGTTTAAAATATTTCCTTAGAATGGTGCCAATATCAAACATACCGATCATGAAGGCCGCACTTGTTTGGCCTATGCCAGAGCAGCTCAATCTCTGGCTACAGCGAAATCCTTAAAAGCAGCCGCAGCGGCTGCAGCAGCTGCTGCTACTCAAATTAATGGCAGCAATACAAATTCCAGCATGGCTAGCAATAATTCGTCATCTTCATCTTCGGTATCCAATGCAACAACAACCTCAACTGCTTCAATTTCGGCAACAAACAACAGCAGCAGTACAACTTCTAGCACAACGGCCACCAATGGTGGAATACCAGCACCACACTATAGTGTGGAAGAGACAACAGCATTAGTCGAACTTTTAACTGGTTTGGGCTGTCCTGAATCGGCACCTTTAACGGCAAGTGGTACTTTGCCGCGAAGACGTGATACCTTAGGTACACCCTATGAAAAAACTGTATCCGGGGTCATATAAATTAAATTTTAAAAAATGAATATTTTTTTAGAATCTTTTACAAAAACAAGAAAATATTTTTTAAACTTATATTTAGGAGACAAGTAGTTTTTTTTAATATTTAATCAGAAAAACCAACAAAAACACGCTTAGCTTTTTTTCAAAAAGAAAATAAACAGAAAAAATAGCAACCAAGTAAAACAAAAAAAAAAAAACAAAAACAAACCGGATAAAAATGTTTATATTTTAATATTTTATTTTTTAAAAGTTTTAAATATTTTATTAAGAAGGCCTAATTCTAAAACCATAAATAATTTTAATCTTTTAAATTTTTTAATTAAATTTTTTATTGTAAATGAATTTTTTTAACGGGTGTTAAAATTTGGGCTGTTAATTATTTTTAAAACTTTTTCAATAATTTAACTTGTTTTTCTGTTTTTGGTTCCTTTTTTTATTTATAACTCCTAGTTGTTGTTTTTATAAGTATTTGTATTGTATATTTTATTTAATGATTTTTTTTTTAATTTGTTAAAGTGTTTTAACCCCTGTTTACAAATCCTTAAATCCCGTAAAATGTTTTATAGTTGTTTAAGTTACAATTGGAGCGTTAAGTCTATTGTATAGAAAAATCTTTTTCCCCCTTAAATAGCCTACAAAAGTCCCTGTTAATTGTTTTATTCTTTAGAAAATCTCATCTTAATTTCTTTATAATTTAATTTTTTTTAAAACAAATAAAAACTGACCCAGGAAAAATTTTGTTAAAAATTGAGTCATGGAACGCATATAACTTTTAAGGATTTCAGATTAAGAAAAACATTCGACATTTACAAATATTATTAAGCAAAAATTATTTATTATTATTTAAACAAGTTTCTGTCAAAGTTTCTTAAGATAAAAATTTATCTCTGCTTATGTTTTTCATCCTGCACTTTTTTTAATTATTAAAATGATTTAAAAAAAATCGTTTTTCGATGAAAAGAATTTTAGGAAACATCTTTTGCTTAACATTATTCTGAGAATTAAAAATGAAAGTCTATTCTTTTTTTCCTTAAACAGCAAATTGCTTAACGATAAAGAATTAAAAAAAAAAATATTTTTTTTTAATTTGACTCTGCCTCATTTCTGTAACTAAGAAGTTAAAAAAAGGATAATAAGAAATGTATTTAATGAGAATATTGTAGTGATCCTGTTTTGCACAGGGTGACATCAGAGCTGTTAATGAATCATTCAGTTTTTGATTTTAATTCGTTACGAATTAACTAAATTTTGAATTAATTCTTTTCACAACACAAAAGAAATTAACGAAATTTCAATTGCAATTCATTTTACAAATTCATTAGAATTGGCAACGAATTGAAATTCATTTCTGCCTAATTCATTTGAATTAACTTAAATTTTATTCACATCAATTCATTTTTTTTTTTTGTGAAAGGATCAATTCAAAATTTTCTTATTTAGTACATGAATGATTCGCGAATTAATACAAAAATGAATGATTCATTTTCAGCTCTGCGTGACATAGGTAGAATTACTTTTAAAAATTTTAAAGTACAGAATTGAAAATGTTCTTGATAAGTTCAAGCTCTGATGAGTAAAACAAGAAAATTAAAAAAAAAATTTATGAACCACTCAATTGCCAATTTTTTATTCTAATTAATTAAAATAAGTGAAAACTATAAATATATTTGCTGAATTTTTTTTTTCTTTTTTTTTTGACATTCTTGTTTTTTGCAAATTGAGATTTTTTAAAACGGATAAGAAAATATTGTCAAAGATCACATAATTATCTTAACACATTTCTTTCTGTAGGTGCTCTTATTAAACCAAAATCTACCCATTTGAAAATTTTATCAGCAGAAAGAAACCAAAATTTGCAATCAAAACGAATAATGTCACTGGTATATGTTTTAATTAAATTTATTTCCGCAATGATCAAAATATCGATACATAAATTTAATCGTTATCAGTATATGCCGTAATCGATTTTTATGATAGTAAATTGAATAAACCAAAATAATTACGGGAATAGCTCGCATAGTACGGTTAATCGGTTCCACAATTTTGCTGTTCTATTGACTAATTGAGGCACTCGGGCCTTATGCGCCTATTTACAGGCCCTATACCCCTGAAGGAGGTAAAAAACGATATTTTGTTACATATAATTTATAATTTTGTTACATAATATATTTACAACAAAAAAAAAAATTTTTTAGAACAATTATCTCAAGAAAATAAAATTTTTTTAAAATTTCGAAATCGCACTATTAGAAAAATCGTATTGATCAAAACAATACTATGCGAGATATTCCTGTATTGACTTTTTCACTAAAAATATTCAATTTTGTTTTAAATATAAAAATTGGCCCATATTTATAGTTAAAATAAAGTCTACTTTTAGGGAGCTAAAGCCGGTTTTACTTTAGAGTCGACTCTAACTCATTCATAGACAACTTAAAATATATTTTTGGCGTTGAAGTCAACTCATTTTTCCATAATTATTTTATTTGGTTTAAGACCACAATATTTATCTGATTTTTAAACCAAACTGAACAAAATAACAAAAGGGTTACTTTTTTCTAATGTTTGTTTAGAATTTGTATGAAAACATTTATCAAACTTAAGTTGACACCCAGTTAAAGTCTATTCGACTTAAAGTGTGCTTTATTTTCGACTATGAAAGCAAAAAAGATAATAAGAGCTTTTTAGTTTAGAGTATACTTTAGCAAGAGTCGACTTTAGTATATGACTATGAATATGGGCCTTTATTTTAATCCGTCTGCGAAAAAAAAACATGAAGTTCTGAGCTGTTTTTGGTGTTCATTGAAATAAGGAAGTATATTACAAAAATCCTTGCTATGCCTGTCAAATAAAATGAAACATTTTGAATCATAAAAACATGCGAAATCAAAAAAAAATTTAAAGATCAAATTCATCTCTTTTTTTTCATTTTCATGCCACATATGATTTTTTTTTTTTGTTTTATTCTAAATAAAATGAAGAAAATTAACAAAAAAAAAATAATAAAAAATATTTATTTCACTTCTGGATAAGAAAATTTGTAAAAACAAAAATTGAAAAAATAAATTTTCCATGCCTGGTATGGAATCGTTTAGGAAAAGTATAAGTCGTTCTTTTCGAACTAAATCGTGTAATTTATTTCTCTTTAAAAAATTTTTCATAAAAAATCTCGAACTAAAGCAAAATGCTGTTAATTTTATGAAATTTATTTAAAAAAAAAATAAAAATTTTAAATTTTAAACTCTTTTATATTAAAATATTGAAAGGCAAATAATATACCGTTTTGATTTTTTTTTTTCAACAATATGAGTCATCAATTGTGTTTTATGTGCGCTTTAAAACTTTTTTTCTAAAGCAAAATTTAAGATTTTCCTGGGTTAAAGTTTAATAATTGTTTGTAATAGAAATATTTTTTTATATTTATGTATTTGTAAAATTTTCATTGTGTATGTGTGTAAATAATTATAAAATTTTATTAAATTATAAAACTAAATTTATTTTTAGTTTAATAAGTAAAAATTAAAAAAAAAATTTAAAAAAAGTAAACCAGCATTTTAAATTTTTTTATTTTTGTTTTAAAAGACTCTCAAATTTAATGGTTTTTAATTAGTTTTTTTTTAATAACAATTGTAATGATTTAGAAAATTTTTAAATTTTATGTCGCCGTTTGGATTTGGCGTTAAACTATAGATTCCGTCGGGTTTGAAAAAACTTAAATGATTTTAGGTAAAATTGTAGTTCAAAACCAAGCTTAATTTGTTTTTTTAATTTATTTAAAATTAAGAATACCTTAATTCATATAGAATCTCAAGTTTTAATAAGTCTTAAAATTTTAATTTTAATAAAAGATTTTTTTTCAAAATTATTATAAACTAAACTGATTTTGTCTTAATAATGTTATTAAAACTGACAACAAAATTTTGTTTCATAATATATATATTAAATTTTATTTTGTCTATGAATAAACAATGTTTCATATTGTTTTATTAAAGAAAAAATTACCTAAAACAATTTAATTTTTCCAACTCTAAGGCGATCAAATCACCCTAAATTTTTTTTTTTTTTGTAAATTTAAGTAAAAGTTAAAAAAAAAATAAAAACACAAGCTGGCAATTTTAAGTTTAAGGTACATGATAAGAAAAAGAAATATTAAAATAAATATAAAAAAACAAATAAATAAAACAAACAAATTAGCTTTTTTCCAAAAAACAATCACAAAGAAAAATTAAATTAAATTAAATAAACAAATCACCTTAAAACACGCTTAAAACTAAATATTAATATAAAAAAACAAAACCCCTAAATATTTATAGAAATCTAATTTAACAAACAAATAAAAAACAAAATAATAATAAACATACACGTAACTCTAAGACAACAACAATATTAATTTATTTCTTATACCAACTAAACAACAAAAATAAAACTTAAATCTCTGGCAAAATTTTTAAAGGCAAATTTCAAAACAAAAAAAAAAAAAAAGAATAAAGGAAAATTTATTAAATAAAAAAATGTAAAACCTTTTCAATACGCAATTGTCAAGAAGAAAAAAATAACAAAAAAGTGAATAGCAATTATTTAAAGAAAATCATGAAATTGTGGAAAATATATAGTATAAATAATTATACTGTAGTGTAATTTATTAACAGCGGTGTAATTAAAAAAACATTTAATTTATTTATTGTATAAATAAATATATTGCATAATAATTTATTAGACAAAAACAAGATTGTTTAAAAAATAATATAAAAAAAAATTATAAAAATAAAAATCACAATTTAATTGGAAGCTAATAAAAATAAAATAAATGAAAATACCCCAATAAAAAAAAATCAAAGTGTAATGGTTTCACAATCACGTTTTATTTTATAATAACCTCAACGGAAAATTGCATGAAGTCAGATGCATTTTACTGCAACTAAACTTTTCAGCCGGTGTTGCCAGATTACCAAAGGCTATTTCGTTGCCAGATAGTAGATCACTACAAAAGGTAAATTTTTTTTTATATTTATTTAATTATTAATTATTTAGGAGTACTTTAAGCCTTTAGAGTTGCAGCTTTTAGCCATGTCGATATTAGAAATAAAAATAAACGTTTGCAACTCTAAAAAAAAACAACACTTTTTAGGGAGATAACGTACGTCCCCGCCAGCCAAAAAAGTAAAAAAAAAAGAACGAAAGTCTGCAGGATCAAGACTTGTGTCATACACAAGAAGTGCATTGAGTGAAGTGAATTAAGCTACAGTTTTTAGACTTGTAAAATACCTGGAGTCTAACGAAATTATGCCACATCAACTAAAAACAAAAGATCCCGAAAAATAATTTTTTATGTCTGTAATGCAAAACCGAATTTTTTATTTCTACTTATTGCTGGGAATGAAAAGAGGATCTGCTTTAATAATCTTAAATGCTAAATAAAAATCGTATTTGAAATCCGGCCAACCAAGAACATCGAAACCAAAACATAATACTCGTATATTACGCCATCGTATGAGATGTTTCAATCGATTGAAACCATTTAAAAAGAACATTCAACGAAGCAGATTCCAAGCCGTATATTTTCATTATTTTAGTATTGGCCTTTTGTTGCACTGTCATTTAAAACCTATTTGCAAAATAGGGAATGGCTAATTTTTCTCGTCTGCCACAAAGTCCATCTTTTCTGGTCTCAAATGATAAGAAGTGGTTTTGGGATTGAAATAAAACTTGTAACTTAAGAGGGATAAATTTTTGAACAAAATACATTTTTGATTCGTCTATTACAAATTTAACTGTTTATGAAAACAAGTAAGAATGATATATTTAGCTATGCCGAATTTTATATACCCTACACCGTATATGTATAGCCACATGTACCATAATAAAGATTTCTCACTGAATAGTTTGATTTATGCAAATCAGCTTTCCTACAGTGAAGTTTCTTTTTAAAAAAATTTAAGTTTTCCCCATGGTTGTTGTTCCAGCTAAGTAAATGAAAAGGTTACTGTATCAAATCCTAGAATAAAAAGTGGTTAAATGATCACTAATTATTCTTACCGTCTTCATTATTTTTTTTTTCATCATAAACACAACCACCTGCAGGAATACAAACGAAAGTTAACAAAAAGATATAAAAAATTAGAGGCAGGTGTGGTGTTTTGCCCTCAATTTCAAGGGACATTGACCGATCTTGTTGATTTTCAATCGCAAAATTTTCGAAACTATGTCTAATCGATTGGCGTATTTAAATTTTTTCCAGCTCGTCTAGTGCCTTGGCAAAGTTGATATACAAAAGAATACAGACGGGCGGACATCGCTTACTCGCTTATCTATGCACAAGAACTCAAAATATATATGTACTTTTTATGGAGTCGGAAATAAATATTGTAGATTTTACAAACGGAATGACAAACTTAGATGTACTCTTTTTCCACCTGTGGTGAAGGGTATAAAAATAACTGCAAGTCCAATATGTACACATAATAATTTAAATTATTTTTGATAATTTTTATTTTAAAAAAATATTTAATTTTTATAAATCTGCCTCAGTTGCACTCCCTTTTTCCCATAATTCTTTAAAAAAAAAATTATGCTTGTCGCGGACATTATCAAATTCAAACAAAATAATTATAAATTTTTTCCAATTGGAAAATCGCCTTTCATATGGCGAGCAGTAAAAATTTATTTTATATCA
Source organism: Cistogaster globosa (assembly GCA_937654795.1). Taxonomy (NCBI): domain Eukaryota; kingdom Metazoa; phylum Arthropoda; class Insecta; order Diptera; family Tachinidae; genus Cistogaster; species Cistogaster globosa. The sequence goes on from OW569404.1 coordinate 10,156,910, forward strand.
TACCAAGTTTTATTTGAGTCATTTTACATAATTTAAACAAACATTTTGAAATTATAATAATTTTATATAATTTTATGTATTTTTTTTTTTTTTTAACTTTAAAATAACTCCATTACCCTTCAAGGAACTTAAAGTAGAAAAAAAAAGTTATTTGGCTGGCACAAAGAAAAACAACGCAATCAAAAAAATTACACGTAAATAAATTCGTATTATTTGAGCAATATTCTCCACATCACAATGCGAATAGGTTTTGACAATTTCGCTTTTGTAAATAACTCTGACAAGTCCTTGTATTTGTTTAAGGTTGAATAGTTTGTTTGATGTGATTTATATTTAGTAACCTTGCATAATTGCCAGCATTTCCTGTGTATAGAGCATTCACTACCATGTTAGTCTCCGTTTAATGCCACTCTTCACTGGACATTTATACAAAACACAGTCTTCGAACATTATTGACCTCAATTTTCATTTCGATCAGAAGATATTTGAAGCTGATTGCATAATTTAAATTTTTTTCGAAGTGATATTGGGTACCTATAGAGTTTAAAGATACCTTCTGCTAACTTTGCAAGTTTATAGAGTGCAACCCTTAATGGCGCTGGTACTCTGTCAATAAAGTTAAATATAAACAGAAAATAAAAATTCGTTTAATATCGACCACGAAAAAAAAGTGTGTATCTTTTCCTCACTGCATATGTCGCAACAAACGGTTACCTCATTGATTTATATGGATTCTATGGCCTTTTTATGTAGATGAACTGGTAAAATGGATTTTTAAAGATAGTGATAAGCAACACTATCTTTAAAAATCCACATAACGAATATTTCTTTACAACATGGTATGTCGACGGACACAGGAGCGGTATTATCATGAAAAAAAAAAGAAAACGTCGACTTCTCTAGTGGTGCCAGTTTGCAAAACACAATCAGACAAATGTTTACTTAGTATTTTTGCCAATCCTAATAAACCAGTAAAGTGCATTACGAGATATAAATTCCAAGTAGTAGATGCTGGTCCAATCCTTATATAGTGGTGGGGCTCTTATCTTTGGTAGCTGCCCGTGCAGCAGATAAGATGCTTTTAATTGTGACCCGATGGCCAGTAAGGTTTTAATTCAGAGTTAAAAGTAATCCCTGTCTTAAGATAGGATAATTACGAACTTTTTTCCTCACCCTGTTTAAAACAGAAGGACTATATTTCCATGTGAGAAATTTTTCACTACAGTTATTGAACAAAGATTTTAATTTTCTCTTTTCTGGCTATGAGGCTCGTGTATTCGGTGGCATTCTGGCAACTTTTTTGAGTCAATTTTCGAACCCTGCAGCTAGCTGACTGCCTTAGCGTATGGCAATAGTTCTTATTGCCCGTTCTCATGGGGTTTTCGGAAAGTCATGGGGTTTATTTGCACAGAAGAAAAAAATATTTCTATTTCGAAACCGAAAATACTTAATTGGAAAACTTTTTTGACAAATGTTTGAAGGCAAAAATAAAATAAACAGCCATGTCACAGAACAAAATTCCGTTCGGAAGTGGAATTAATTCCGTATTTTGCTTCTATAGAAAACGTAAAACGAAAAAAATTTTCGGATGTTTTTTAACTTGTACTTTTATACTTCTCCGTAGTGACAGCACACAAACAATATTCCTTTTATTTTCTTCTGCCACTGCAATTATAGATATTTCGAGAATTTTTAATATTTTTTATTTTAAATTTTTTAGCAATTCGCACTAAAATACAAATATTTCTTGAATTGTTATTAATTCTTAAGTCAACTGTTTTTTGTTTTGCCACAATCGTTGCTAGGTTGCCATATTTTGAGCAAACATAAGTGATTTTGTAATTTTTTCGGTTTATTAAAACCGAACGGAATCTATAGAAGCTAAAACCATTTAGATCGGAATAGTAACTTCGGAACCATTTCAATTCCAAACGGAATATGTGACTTGCCTGATAATTATGCAATCGGCCAAATAAAGGGGTTTTATTAAATAAAAAAAATAAATTTTTATTTACGCGTAAAGAAAATGATCTGGGGGTTACTCTATATTTCGATTCGAAAGAAACCACTTACGAAACGCAATGTATGAGCCATAGAAATTCGCACGATTTTATTTTAGAAACGAAATACAGAGTAACCCCCTTGCTGCAAACTAGTAAGCTTTTCGAGCGATTTGCGCATTAGACGCAGGGTAGGGATGAATTTACGAATAGGCCTTAAACTAAAAAAAACTTACCAATTACTTGATGCTTAGTCAGACTTAGGAACAGCTCAACATCAAAAACTTAACCAAAAAATTCTTTAAAATTTATTTAAAAAAATTTATTTTATAATTTTCGAATTTAGAAATTTTTATTTTCAAAATTGTATCACAATAATTTATGGGATTTTCGTTATTAATTTTTTAATTTTAATTGAGAGTTCGATATTAATTACAAAGCATTGTAATTAAGATGCTTTTTCTTATGATCAATCGTTAGCTTAAAACTATTTATATAAAAGTAAATATGAAATTACAATGTATGGTATGAAAAGAATGTGTAATGGGTATTAAAACAATACGAGTATATGACATAAAAAAATACAATATGGTTAAAAAAAAAAATACCAAGTGATGTGTGGATTTAATGTTAACTTTCTTCGTTTTTTTTTTATATTTTATAAAAATCATCTTAAAATATTATTCATTTTTTAGATAAAATGTTTGTAAGGAGTAGATTTTAAGAAGAAGATAAAATAGGTTTGTTGTAGATTAATAGCATAAAGTTTTATATTCATCATTCTTAATTAAAACAATATTTATTTTAATTTTTCAAACTATTTCGTTTTAATGAGTTTAAAAATTCCATGCACTTTTAAGAGCCTTTTTTATAATTTAAATTTGATATTTATTTTACTTACACCACTGTTTTGTAAATCGAGTCCTTTTTAAAATCGAATGACTTTAAAAATTTAACAAATTTGTATTCTGTAAATCATATAAATCGAATTTCAGTCTTAAAAAATCTTCTTTTTAGGGTCAATAGCAAAAAAATTTTTTTTGGTAGAACAGAAATATTAAATAACTTTATACTTTAACTTTATACTTTAACTTTATATTAACTACCTGCGACAAAGTTCCTGCTCCTGAAGCTGTAAAAAAAGACAAATGAAGATTTCGATTTACAAAACATTAAAATTGTGATGTCGCTTTTAAATCAAGCAAATTGTTTTGGACTCGGTTTACGCAACAGGAGTGTCAATGTTTTTTAAATGTTCTTCTGAAGTCATAACTATTAAAAAAGCTGGTTATTTATTTTATGTCTTATTAATAAAATAATAAATACTTTATGTTTAATTTATTTTTATTTATTTATCGATTTTAATTTTGATTTATTTATTTAAATATTAAATTGATTTTAATTTAAATTCAGTTAAAAGAAAAAATATACCTTGTTGCAAAAGGTAAGCTTTCGAAATTGTTTATCTCTTTAAAACTTGATTAAAAATTTGATATAAATGAACTTTGAATTTGCACAATTTCCAGCGTTGTATTGTAAAAAAATAATTTTTATTCCAAGGTAAATATGAATGTGCTTTTTAGCCATAATGGGTCAGTAGAAGGTCAAGAACTTGTAATAGCAATTTAAAAATTGTACACAAATTGTAATTAGAATGAAAAATCAAGATAATCCAAATTTTTTAAATTTCACATGACAGTAATATTTTATTAACATTTACTTAGCTTAGGGGACAAAAAACTGTTAAAACATTAAAAACCAGTTGTTAATAAATCCTACAAGCCAGAGGAAATATATATTTACTAATAAACTTGAGACATTACTTTAGGACACTAAGCTTAGGCATTTCGATAAGAAAAAAGTTTTTGTTTAATAGTTTAAAAAAATTATTTAAGTGTGAACCGAATTTTTCATCTGTGGTTTTAACCACATAATGTGGAAATAATTTATTTGCGAAAAAAACTAATTTTCGAATTAAAAATGATACCTTTTAAAGGGTATAGACGTATTAATTACTGCAACTTATAATCTTAAATACTTAAATAGTTCCCAACTGTTGAAAACAATGTTAAAAACAATATGAAAAATAAAAAGTGAGAAAGGACACAAAAATTTCAAAGCGCAAAGCTTATATACCGAAATGTCAAAAGGGGTTCAAAAGACTTTTATATCAATAACAATATTTATAATCTCAATTTAATTTCACATGCCCATTAGCTGGTCTTTTATTATTTGCCAAAAAAAAACACATGTCGTGTTTCAATCAATTTATAAAATAAAGCGTTCCCCAAAGACATCTTTGATTCGAAGAATGATTATGGAGCATATGATTATTCTGGACATCAATCAAAAATTTTTCAGGGAGACTGAAACAAGGATAGGCCACATGATCAAAAAAATGTAGTTTAAAGATTGGACTAAAGTATATTTTCTTAAGTGTTGTTACTCTCTTACAATAATTTTATACTTAAATAAAATATAATAATTATTACTTAATTTGAAGTTATAAAATATAATTTAGTTTTCTCTTTCCCAAATAAACTTGAATGAGGTAAATAAAATACTTTTTAGTTAATGCAAGACTTAAAATAATAGCAAGCGCACATAGGAGAGTAAGGTGCACAAAAATTAATGGTTTTATTTATTTTCATTAAAAAATATGATTATTTTTTTCAAAAATTGTTTGTAAAGGATAAATTCTTAAAATAGTTTTTAAAAGCTTAAAAGCAACACACGTTCTTACAAAACGAATTTAAAAAGAAATAAAACTATTTACAAATTTAAGTCGATTATCAAGGCGAAGTAATTATCAGATGATAGCAATAGCGAATTAATTTCCCTTTGACCTCATCTAGTAATTGATTCGCTTGAATACTTATCTAAATGAAATTAATGATATGAAAGTCAATGTTAAAATCATGAAATTTTAATTTAAATTTTTTATCTAGTTTTGAAAAGTTTTATGATTACAGTTATGAGGATCTATATGATCCGGTCGTACTAACATCCTCACAGATGGTATGCAATTTTTTCATTTCAGAATTTGTGACAATATTAATGCTGCTTACTTTGGCACGTTGATAGGCCACAACTGTATTTTCACCTAAACATTTAATACAAACATAACTTATGAGTACAGCAACGCCCACAGTCATGACTCGTATTAAAGGATCAACATACAGTTGTATTACAGCCCAGGCTGAGGCTCCAGCTACACACATAAGCGTAATAAGAATAACAGTCTTGGACCAGTGTTGTACCGTAAATCCTTTTTCCCATTCGAGCCTGAAAAATAGAACCACTTCATATTTTAGACTAGACTATAATAATCAGCTTAAAATATAAAAACAAAGCAAAGTAGGCTAATGACAATTTCATATTTGCAAACGTAACAATCCAACAATATTAAAATATTAGTATAAAATATTAAAAGCAAAATTTGAAATAATATTATTGTTCAAAAACATTAACAAAAGCGTATAAGAAGACATTTCTAAAAGCAAATTAGTGTCATTTGAATTTTTACAAGTGCTTTCATGACATTATTTTTACTATGATTTTCTATGCTATTAAGGTGGTCTTATAATAATATGACTTGAAATTTTTTTCTAGTATCTTTTACAATCTTATACTTAGGGGCAATAGTAAATCAACACATAAACACTGACAATTTAGGGTAAAGAACTTTAAGAATTAAGGCAGAATTATTCTTTATGTTTCATTGTGTTACGAATCAGTTGACTTGTTTCTGTTTGATGGGAAATTTGTATGTCAGGCTACAAAGTTTATTCATTTTTTAATTGTTTGCAAACGTGTGAAATTCGAACGAATTCTATCTTATAATATTCGCAAAAGAATAAAATATCAGAAAAATTAAAAATAGAATTTATTTGCGAATGTATTTTTAAATTCGTGAAGAAAATAAAACATGTCAAAATGTGTCATGGATGGGATATGATTATAAGTATGTACATATATTTAGGCATGTTCTGACAATCGCAAATCGCCTAAAACTTGCGATGTGAGTTGAAATCGCATGAAAGGTGTTCTGTAGTTCACAATCGCAAGAAATTTGGCGACTTGAAATCGCAAGCACAGACTAAAGTGAAGTTATAAATTTCACTTAAAATAAACTTTAAAACAATAATAAAACTGTACACAAATAAAAATTAATATGGTTTCTTTTATTTTTATCAAAATTTATTTATATTATTACACAAATAAAGTGTTAAATAATAAATTTAAAATATGCCCTTTGTTTTATCAAAACAGCTGTTCTTATTGATGTTCGAAAATATATTAGTATTAGTGCGGTTAAATGTTTAGTCGGTAGTCAAATAAAAATGCGGTTATTCACATTTTAAAATCTTAAACAAATATTCAGTGCTTATTAAATGGGCGATTTAAGTGTTAAGGTACGTTAATAAATATATCTCAATTATTTTTAGGACGATCTGCGTTTTGAACGTGTATGTTATAACTAACAAAATAAGCAATAATAATTTTTAGGTACTGATTACTCACGATCTAAGTAATCTTTTTCTTTAAAGTTGCTAAATGCAACATCACTAATAGAAATTTCATTTGTCGCCAAATTATTTTTTGCTTTGTATAAAGTTTTTAAATTAATAAATATTTATTGGATTGGAATATCCAATAGATTGAAACTATCTCTAAGCGTCCGTTTTTTAATTTCTTCTTTTTTTTAATTTCATGTTTATTTGAAGAAATTAAACTAAGCAAGAAGGCTGCTGCCATTTTTTTAATTTTCTTTTGATTTTTATGTTTTGCACCGCCAAATCATATGTTTTTGTTTTTCGAACATAAGTTTGAAAAAAAGCAAATCGCAAGCAAAACGCGTGAGTTTCAGAACATGTAAAACAAAAGTTGGCGTTTTTGAAATCACATGCGAGTGTCAGAACATGCCTGATAGTTTATGCTGTAAACACATTTGGGACGAACGACGAATTTTTCGTTGAGAATATTCGTCGTAAAAATGCGTTGACGTGTTTTATTTCTTTTTTTTTAAGTCGACGAACGAAAAATATTTTTGTGTAGATGGACCGTTTTTTGTTTAGTTTTTAAAGTGTTATATATTTTTTTTTTTGTATTATTAAAAATATTAAGGATAACAGTAAAATTTAGATTCCAGCAGAATAAAATGCACTTTCTGGTTTGCTGCAACCTTCGTCAGCATTCTTTTTATACATTACAAAGTAGTTGCAACTGCTATTAAGAAGATATAAAAAATTTTTATTTCTCTACAATGCGTTATTTATCTATCCTTTACTACCATAATTTTCAATTCAATTTTTCTTTTAGCTATTTCAAAATTGAAAAAATAAAAAAAAGTTCAGTATATTTTTAAATTAATTTATTAATAATTTTGTCGTCCTAATTAAGTTTCAGTCAGCGAGTTTACGTAAAGTTGTTTTAATGACGAATTCGTGGTGCTGTGCAAAAAGAACCGCACGATCACATAAATGTCACAGAAGGCAGATGAGCTCGTAAGGAAACGTAGTTAAGTGAATATAAAAATAAAGCATTGATTAAACGGAATGAGAAGAATATTGAGTATATAAAGTTTAGGAATTAGAAAACGTATAGGTGGTGCCCTGCTTTATTAAATAGATGCATTATAATGCTTTAATTACTTTAAAATCTGTCTGCTATCAAAAATTTAAGTCTAGAGGTAAGATTATGTTATGATATTGAAACGGGATGCGTAGAAGGGGACAATTATAAAAAAATATTTTTGGAATCTTTTATTTAAGAACGCTTTAATTACTATAAATTGTTTTCAAGTCGCACTCACTTTTTTGCCTTCTCTATTTCATATGGAAAACCGCAAACTTTACAAGACAATTGAACCTCTGTTTTACTACAGCTCTCGACCAGCCAACGCTTCAAACATTCATGATGTACAGACGAAACATCACCTGTGCAACGGCAGGGTTGTATTAAAGGCTCTTGTCTATCGCTGTCATAACAAATCCAACAATCTTTTTTATTCAAAAATGCTTGACCTTCTTCCGGCGATAGTGATTTCGTTTCAGCTGAAGTGGTGGGTATAGAGGGATCGATTTGTCGTGAAATTAATTTGCGAGGATTAAGTATCCATAATTGTTCGGGAGCCATAGAATTCCATAAACAGCAGGGGAACCAAAGAGCAACACCTATTTCCACAATACGGAAGACAATATCATGCCAATTGCGTGAATAGACAGGCACTCTAAAAAATTAAATTAAAAGTTTAATGATATTAAATTTAGTATTATGATTTTAATAAAAAAAACTTACTTTGTTTTCCAAAAATCTCCTAGTGTTTCCGATGTTAAAAATCCCACTATCACTATTAACATTATTGCTTGTGACAGCAAGCCTAAACGTGATTGGTGCAACTGTGATGCATTTACAATGGCTTCGCTGGGTCCCAGAATTTTACCCGTTTGATCATACACAAAACCTCCGCGTAGTTTGAAAAATACTTCTACTCCATAGATAAGAAAAAATACTACAACTACTAAAAGTAAGGCGGCATAACAACCGTTAAAGACGTGAGCATAGGTTTGACGTTTTGAGTTGACAAGCGCTGACAAAACTTCAACGCCAAAAAGGCTATACAAAAAGAAATTAAATGCTATGAAGCCGAGAAAACTTTTTGATAAAAATTGTGATTTCTCCCAACGTATGTCGCGCAGGTGAAAAATCTGCAAAGAAAATTATAAAATAAGAGAGAAAGAATAAATTAAGTTTCAGATGTAAAATGAAATAAGAGTTCAGTGCAATAATATTTTTTGTCGATTTAATTTTTTTTGTGATTCTACACTTTATTGCAGAACCATAGATTCCTCCTACTTACGAATAAATTAATTTTTTTTTATTTTTTTTTTAAGAGTAGATATGGCGAAATAACGGAATACTAAAAGTAACGACTGATAATTTAGAGGTTTCACCTTCCATTTCAATGTACTGCAGAATTTTTTTGTTCTAAATTTAAATAAACTAAAACAAAATATAAAAAGAATTTATTCGATATCGCAGTGGTAAAATAAACAAATTCAAAAAGTGTAAATTTTACAAAAGTCGAAGACTAGCAAACAATAAAATTTATCCAAAAAATATTCTTTCTAAGTTTAAAGAAATCGAAAGAGCATAAAAGGTCCATTGAAAATTTATCAAAAAATTCAAACACTCTAAATTTTAACACAATATTTTATTAAGAAATTTTTACTAAAATTAAAATTATTATAAAAAAGATAATATTTTTAAAAAATCGAAAATTCATAAAAAAAAACTCAGAACTTTACCAAAACTAAGTTTACTGAGAAGTGGAAACATCACCATATACAAAAATTTAACTTAAAAGAGAGTTCGCCAAACACCGAAAATCTAAATTAATTCCCTGAGTCTATATTTTCCCTATAGTTCCCAAAAGAAAATGAAAATTAACAAGAAAAAAAAGCACAATTTCATTAAAAATTTTAAATTTAATTTACAATTTTACAAAAGAAAGGTAGAACATCAAAAATTCACCCAAAAGACAAAATTGCCCTAAAAAATTATTCGTAAAAAAATCACATTTAAATATTAATTCGAAATTCCACAACGCTACACTGCCTGAAGTGTATAGATACTATGAACGCTGAAGATGGATGTAGTTATCTATTTGAAAACATTTCGCTTGTTAAAAGTTTTATTCACATTTCCTGTTCCCTTTGAAATTTATCACTCTTGTTGTTTGTTATTTAAAATTACATTTTTTAATTATCTTTCTCGAAACTTCAAATTGAAAAATTTAAGATACATTAGGTGATCGAGACTCCACAAATAATCGATATATCACAAAAAGTTCAAAATTTTTCAGAAATGTGAATTGAAATTATTTTTGTAGAGCAAGCGAACTAGATTAATAACGGTAAGAAAAACTGTTCATATTTAATAAATTTAGTTTCACAATATGAATAAAGTATAAACGCAATAAAAACTTCGTATAATTTAAAGTCTTTTTATTGTAATTATAAATCAATTCCACTATTAGACTTGACACTTGATAACTTCAAACTAAAAATCACTGCACTAAAAAAACTACTTAACTGACATTGAATTGAAATAGATTTTAAATTATTACCTTCTTGATCATAGAAATACTTTAGCACGTCGTTTGAAGAGTGTTTTGAAAATATACTTATTATTGGTGCGATAGCAAAAAAAAAAAAACTAAAACAAAAAAAAAAATTTTTTTTGTCTATCGAGTACGATAAGATAATATTGTAGGAGAATGGTATAAAACGTTTGAATTCAACCAAAATAGTTATCTTTTGTTAAACAGTTCTTGCCGGAGTTGCCATAATTATGATTTGTGACATATCTTTTTCAACATGTTATGATTTAATTTTCTAAGTTGCACAAAAAATGTGTTCAATAAATCTTTTTATAACGATAACATTTTTAATTATTTTTAAAAATATAAAAAAAATAGTTCCATATTTTTAATGGGACTGTGCTAAGCTCCCAACGTGCAAAAAAAAAAACTGTTAATTTTCCAAGTGTATTTTTTGCGTAACACAAAAAAGTTCTTTATAATGACACAGTTCTTATCATTAAAAGGTAAAAAAAACATTTATTTTTTCTTACCCATTAAAAAATGGGCCAAAAAATCTGTGCTCAGCTCTTTTTTTAAATTTAAAAGGGAAACATTTATCAAGTTTTTGTTTTAACTTCCATCTATCTGTAGCCCTTAATATCTACTCTCTCAACAAAAAAAAAAAAAAAAAAAAAAAAAAAAAATAACAAATTGAATTTTTTGTGGAATGTTCCTGGCAACACTATGCACTTAGAGGAAAATAATTGCCGCTTAGTGCATAAGCACCTGAAATTATTGGCATATTAGGTGAAACGGGAGTGCCATGACTAATGAGCAATATAAGATGACGTATTAAACTGTTGTTTTGTTAAGACTTTTTTAAAATTTTTAAGTTAAAAACACTTGGCAGAAAATTAAAAGAAAAATAAACAAAACACAATCTTGTAGCTAAAAATTTTATAAAAAAAAACAAACAAACTTATTAACTTGTATATAAAACACCTTTTCTGATATTTTTTCTTTAAGCTAACTGTTGAAATAAATGAAATAATTTTTTTTCTCTTGAATAAAAGGTTTTGTAGTAGTGACGCTATTTATCTGTCCCAAGATATTTTAAAATTAAAGGTAAGTTATAACACCTTTTTTAAACTGGTTCCTTTTAGGTAGTCGTCAGGTTCAGTGCAAAATTAAGAAACACACAAAAATAACCAGATAAACGACATATTTGTAGTAATACCTAATACCTAAATGTTATAACACATTTTTTCTATTTTCCAGCTCATAACATTTTTTGGAAAAATAAAAATATTTGGTTAATTTTCTTTTGCTTTCTTTTGGTAAAAATTCATTAAGTTAACGAATTATTTTTGATAAACAATACTGACTAGTAAAAAATAATTTTTATACTTAATATTGTAAGTTGAAATGGGTAAGTTAAAACGAAATAAAGTCTTCCTGGGAAATAATAGTTGAAATAAACGAGGACTTTGAAGTTAGTGCTTCCAGTAGACTTGTAAGAAGACGCCTAAATAAAAATAAACTTTACAAACACATCAGTAAGAAAAAAGCACTATAGTGGAAAAAAGATATTAAAGCTTGTTTGTCTTTTGCAAATTCCCATAAAGATAGAGACCTTAAATTTTGGAAGATACTCTTACTGATACATGGTTAAGGCAAATTGAATTTTGGGGATCTGAGGATCGTCTTCGTGGTATGTGATTACCCAAATAGAAATCATTAATGGCAAAATTGATAAATATTGTTTGTTATCTTAACATATTTAAGTTCATACCGCTTTGATTGTATGCAATTAAACTGCTACTTTAAGCAGGATATCGATTCTAAACACATAGTCAAAGTGGTAAGAGATTGGATTGCCGAAGAAAAAATTTCAGTGCTTGCCGCAAGGCTTCAGTTGAACCAAAAAAATATATATAAGAACTGCAATAGACTTTGGGAAGGTGTAATCCTAGCGTGAACTCTATTTCTAATAGAAAGATGTGAAGCTATTGAAAAATCGTAGTGATTGCACAAATTACTAAACAGACAAGAAGTTGCATTTCAAATCTTTCTATAAATTAAATATAAGAATTTGAAATATTGGTTATATTTTAAACTTAGAAATATTAAACTATGTATGATTTGTATGTTTTGCCTCAAAATATGTATAAAATAATCAATTAAAAAAATATTTTTTCATTATCTAAAAATATAAATTTAAATACCCTCTTAAACTCAAGTCGGAATATAAACTATTTATATGTCCATAGCTGTATGTTGCAAAAATTGGCTCTGTCGTTTAGAGTTTATGTTTTTGCAGATCTCCAAATTAAATGATATGTACTTGAAGGATATTTATTTCTAACTAACATAATAAACGTTTCACATGAAAGAACTCGTTCAAGGTCTTACAATTTAACTTAATTTTTTTTAAGAGAAGTTGCACTTCAGGCATTAAAACCTATTTAGTTATTTGTCGTAACCGTGCTACATTCTTTAGGAAAGGGATAGATGAGAGATAAGACAGGTGGTGAAAGGAGAAAGATAGATTGTTATTTTACTTCGCCGGCAAATATGCTATGAGGAAGTACCGACGAAAGAGGCACGTCACGTTTTTTTTTAATGTTCATTATGAATATGTTTTTATACCATTAAACAGAAAAAAACATTTTTTGTATTTTGATTGCCGCAGAAGATGAACCCTAAACAACCAGGTTTGTAGTCAACGTGTTTACCACTTTGTACGATTTCCTCCTAAGGCGGGGATGTCTACGAATGAACTTCAAGCAAATAAAGTCTTGAACATAACTAGCTGCAATTTATATTCATTCTCTTTTTTTAATTAAACATAAAATGTAAATTGTATCTACAAATTCAAATAATGAATTAAAAATATAACATACAACCTGTTGTTATTGTTTTAAACGTAAATTGTACGAATAATGTTACTTTTCTAAATTGTGTGCCTTGCAGTTAAAGTTTTAGGTTACAATTTTACTTTAAAAAATTGTTTAAAAAAACAAAGATACAGGGAAAAATAAAAAAATTTATAAAATTTTTTGCAAACTAAACTTACCTCAGCCCACATGCAAACAATCAATGAAGCGCAAGTCATTAACAAGGGATAATAGGCAGACATTAGAGTAACAGCCCATTCAGGTTGTGTATCCATCTAAAAGATAAAGTTTATAATAATCTTAAAAATGGAATTTTATTTTGGATAAAAATACTTACCGGTGCTGTAAAGTAAGCTCCCCTTAAGGAGGCCGCTATAAAGACCATAAAATATAACATTTTTTGTGTTGTTATACGACATGCCTTTAATACCGATGGCTGTTTCAGTTTTTGATATTCGGCCACTATACAAATAAACAATTGTATAACCGAAATCAAGGCTACAAAATAAAAGACACTCGATATGCTGGCGTAGTAGGGTAAATTAAAGCCACTGCATTCATCGCCGGCATAACGTATTTCACACAGGCAAGTGCCATTTAGACACTCGCCACGTCCCGAACAGGTAGCCGTATTATAATTATCACGATTAAAGAATTCGTGTGAAGAGCACCTCATTAAGTTATGAAAACTTTTTAGCATTTTATGTATAAAAAAATTAGTCTGAAAAATAAAGAATAATAAACATCTTAGATTTTTTGGAATAAAAAAAAAATACAAGATTAAAAACAAAGCAATCAAAATTCACAAGGAATATTTATTCTAAAATTGATTTTTTTAATTTTTGTTATTAAAAAAGCAACAGAAATTTGTATGATATTTTTATAAAGAAATTTAAAATATTTTGTATCGAACGCTAGATATATTAAAATACTAAAAACAATGCTCCCAATTTTAAAGGAACACTTCATTGAAAACTTGTGTATGCAAAATTAAAGTGGCTATCAATTTCGTTGCCACATCTGGTTGCTCAGTGCAAGAATGATGAGAACCATCATTACAAACGTATTTATTACACGCATTTTGCATACTATTTACATATAAAATTTATTGTAGATTCAGAAGAGCAAGTCTCAATGCTTTTATGCAAAACACTACCGTAGTTATCAATTGAAAAACTACTCAGCTTTACAATGAATAAAATTAAAAGTATTAAATAATATTATGGATGATTCAATCAACAATAGAGTCATCATTAGGTACTTTTGTTGTTGTATTATTATTAATTTTCTTATTTTAATGTCTCGTAACACAACTCATAAAGAGCAAATGCAGCTTTGGCGGAAAAATTAATTAAATAAAACAGGATGTTGAATAGAGTATTACAAAAATATAGATATTTTTTTCGATTATTTAAAAAGTTTAAATATCTGTAAATGGTTATTATTTATAGAAAATCTTTAGCCTCCGTGAACACGTGCAACTTTGCACGCTCTTAACAAGACTTTCACAGAAAACCAAAGACAAAATTATGGGTATATAACGCACTATATACCCCTACTCTTAACTACGGTTGTGAATCCTGGGCCAACATTTCATTAAGGAAGGCTACATTAATGAAATATGTACCTACATAGAGTAGCAATGAAATCCAGATGGAATAGAATCGTAAATGAAAACATTAGAAACGACCTGAAAATTGTAGCGCTCAATAAACGAATAGACAAAAGTAAGCTGAGATGATAGTAGAGAAATATTATGAGATGGCAAATACTAGAGCACCGAAGCTTGTGCTGCCATGGGCAGATTACTGGTTAACACTTCATTTAAGTTAGTAAAAATTATATTCAACTCAGTTTAACTTATCTTAGTAGCAAGTCAGAATTTTCTTCGACTGCTAACTAATTAAGTTCTGGTGTTATTTCAATTGGTCAGAGTTTTATTTGACTGAGTGGAGGAAGACGGAATTAAGTAACTCTTGGTTCAGGCAGTATAGAATTTTATTCAGTTTAACTGAACTAGATAGACCACGACTCACTGTAAATTGACAGCAGTTAAAATGTGACAGTGTTAGACTAGAATATTATTTGCTTCAGCAACAACAAGACAACTGATAGCAAAGGCTATCGTTTGGATCAAGAATTTAATCGTTCCGCCATTAAAAGCAGTCAGCTAACTGTTGGCAAGTGAACATCAACCCGCATTAGCGATTTAAAAGGGCTAGAAGAGATCAGGAATAAGTAAGTAAGCCATTTCCATCAGTTCATTCAGAGTATCTATACATCAAAGTTTTGTTTATGCAAAATTCCTTAATTGCTTAGATTTTGTATTTACCCAAAATTATACAAGCAAAGCAAAATAGAATTGCAAATATACCTAAGATTGCCTCTCCTTTCTCTCTTCGAAGACAGTAGCAAAGTGTGAACGGGGAAACTGTGAAGTACGTTTAACCGGTAGCAAAAATGCCATAAAAACGTGTTTAAATCAATATTAGTAAATTTAACTTATTTAACCGCTAATTTAGCACGCTAAAATTAATCAATTATAAATTAAAAATACAGAATATTTAATTTATTTCTTAATGTAAAGTATTCCAACTATAGTTATCGACAAATGAAAGTGTATGTAAAATTAAAATTGTACCAGCTCATGCATAACAATGATGATAAAATATAATGATACAAACAAAATTTAATGCGTTTTAAAATGTGCTTTTAATTATTGTTTGATTACACTTGCCATATAAGTTAGAAGCTTTTTTGTATTATTAAATTAACAATAACAAAATTTGTATAGGAAATTAAAATTTGTAATATTTTTATTTCATAATACAATTGTCGTTCGAATAAAATTTAACCGATTATTCCTAAACTACCGTTTGTTTTTTTTAATTCAATTTGAATGAAATGAAAAATGAATGAAAAGTAACAGCTGCTGAGTAATTGAATATTTTTTTACTTTTTCCTTTGCTTTTTATACTTTTTTTGTTAAAGAGAAGTAGCACTTCAGGCCATAATGCCTATTAAGTTATTTTCGTAACCGTGCTACATTCTTTAAGGAAAGGGATAGATGAGAGATAAGATAGGTGGTGAAATAGGAAAGATATATATAACCATTTTATTAATTATTTTACTTCGCCGGCGAATATGCTATGAAGAAGTACCGACGAAGGAGGCAGCATGTTTTTTTTTTAATGTTTATTCTGAATATGTATTTATACCATTAAACAAAAAAAAAACATGCTTATTTTTTGGTTGCCGCAGGCGTTGAAGCCTGGTCAGCCAGGTTTGTAGCAACGTGTTTACCACTTTGACTACATCAGCCTCAGGACGAAAGCGTAACTTATTATATACTAGCAGTGCCCACGACTTTGTCAGCGTTTTATTTCTTATATTCTTAAAATTTAAATTTAGAAAAATTAGTTTTTTAATAATTATCGCAATATTCTCTAAGCAGTGTTAAAATTTTTCCATTTACAAAAATAAAATGTGCTGACTGTTTTAGTTTCATTATACCGGCAAAATTTGCTGCTTTCACATTTGTATTTTTATTGCTCTGTAAAATAACTTATTTTTACGAAAAAAAATTAATTAAGTTCATCTTTTAAATTAATTTCTAAAAAGTTTTAGAAATGTATGCGGATGTTTAAAAAAAAAAAAAAAAAGAATCAAGAATAATTAGACTCCATCAGAATGCAATGCTGCATTTTCTGAACCGTTACATCCTTCATCAGCATTCTTCGTATCTATCTACCTTAGGTTGTGTTAGATTGGGAACATCATCTATTTAACCAACTAATTTTGTAAATAAGAATACGAGGAGTACTCATATCAATATTAATTTGGTTAAACGAAGTCGAAGTTCGTTTTTTAACTTGTCTTGTACATTTGTTTTTGCTTCGGTATCAACCATCGGTTGATCCCAAACGCAATTTTTATTATTTTTTATCATTCTTACTTGTTTACTCATAACATTACAGATGCTGTTTCAGTATCATATTGATTGTTATGAGTTAAGCGTGAACGTACTTAAGCCAAAACTAAATTTTAATTTATTTATGTCCACAGTTCAACTTCCAAATTCATAAAAATTTAATTAAAAAAAAAAAGATATTTCAACCACGGTTTAAAGGGACCTCTTCACAATTTTTTTTTTTTCAAATATATCCAGTAGTTTTAACGTGATGCGAACACAAACAGACAGATAGACTAAGACAGGTATCTACACCAACAACAAAATTTTCAAAAAATATTTCATGCATAGAAATGATCCTGTTACAGTTTTACTATATGAATTCTTGTGCTTTAATTACACAGTATTTTTTATTATCTTCACTACAAGTGGAGAGGATATAAGTTGGTCATTCCGGTTTTAATATAACAAATATCTATACAAATCTGAATTTTTAAGCAAACGATTAAAGAGCGCTCATTTATTCCATTAAATTTATTTGATTGTTTGATTCAATTTAATTGAAGCTTTATTCAACTATGTTTAAAATGTAAGAGCAAATATTGCAATAAATAGATTAAAAATAAAAAATTGTTATTTCTCTAAGACTACATCTTTCTTGCGCTCTCTCTCTCTCTCTCTCTCTTCAAAGAAAGTGAAGAAAACACTGCGGGCAGTATTACAGTAGATTCAGAAATGTTGGCCATTACTGGCAAGTAAAATCAGCATGGGGTTTAACAATACAGCAATACAAGCGACGCAAGGTCCGAAGACTTACAAAAGAAATTTGGAGAGTAAGCCATCTCACGACGATCATTTATCGGTAAGTGGCCGCAACTATGCGAGCTTGTTTATTTTTTTGGG
Source organism: Cistogaster globosa (assembly GCA_937654795.1). Taxonomy (NCBI): domain Eukaryota; kingdom Metazoa; phylum Arthropoda; class Insecta; order Diptera; family Tachinidae; genus Cistogaster; species Cistogaster globosa. The sequence goes on from OW569404.1 coordinate 10,174,706, forward strand.
GCAACACTACATTCTTACTTTTAGACAAAAGCTTAAAGACAACTGACAGCAAAGCTGTAGTACGAAAATAGCATGAGACCGTTATTGATTTTCCTTATTTATAAAGAGAAGACTCAAAAAGGTAAAAGTCCATCAGAGCTGTTTAATTCTTTCTATGTATATTCAGTAGTTTAGCTTTTTTTAAATTTACAAACAATTAAATGTTAACTGGCCCAATTAATTGCATATTCAAAAAAAAATTTAATGAATAAATCTAGAACGCAAAAAATAATTTAAAATAGAACTTTTGATAACATATTCAAAATATGTAGATTTCAAGGCACATTAAATATAAACAAAAGCAAATTTTAAACAAAATTTAGTCATAAAGCAGTGCTAGATGTTTATATTCACACGCCACTACCGTTATGTGTTAAGGTCAGCGAGTTTTTAATGTTTAGACTGCAACTAAAACCATTATATTTATTTTGTAGTCTTGCTAGTCTGGTGGACTTAAAATTAATACTCAGAATGAATTTGATAAAATCTTAATTTTTTTTATTAAAATTCTTGTTTTTCATTTAGTTAAAAGATTACAACACAAAGATAAAAAATTACATAGAGAGTTGCGTTCCAAAAACAGAAAGAACTTGAAGAATTACTAAAAGCATTTAAATTATGAATGACGATCCAACTGAGTTCTCTACCTCAATCCATTTGTAAACCAGGGATAATAATAATCATAATCAATTTCAAATAAAAATACGCTTTAAACTATAAAACGCCTCATGTTTTTTTCTTTTATTTCGCCAGCTTTAACGCCTAACACATGCTAATGAAATGAACTAAACCGGATCTAGTAAAATAGGTAATGAGACGGTAGAGACTAGTGTTTTTTGACATTCCATTTGAACTATCTTTTATTCAAAGCGATTAGAAATATCTCTGCAGCAGGTTTATTCCTCATGCGAACTGTTCAAATAACGTGTTGTTTCTGTATTACAGTCGATCAACTCGTCTGAAAAATATGTATGAAAAGCACTCAGTTTTTTGAGTTATTTTCATATAAATTTTTCAGACGAGTTGATCGCCTGTAATACAGGAACAGCACATAAGAAAAGTATAATCTTTGTAATGGTTTGCGCAATTAACTTGGAAATAGTCAATTGAGTGTAAGAAGTTATTTAACAATCACTTAAAATTACGCTCACAGATACTGATATAATGAGGGTGCACAGTGGTTTGAAAATGATTTAGTTTGGATAAAATTTGGTATCTCATGATTTATATTGTTCTTAAAATGATTTTAAAAAATTTGCTAGTACCGAAGTTAATTTAAATTACATAAGCAAAAAATTGGAATACCACCTTTTTTTTAATCCTCAGGAAACGGTATTTTTTGGATATTCACATTTCAAAGGCTTTTTACTTATCGGAACAAATCTTTAAAGTTGTTTATTCAATATTTTTAGGAATATAGCAAATGTCTTAAAGTAAAAATCCGGTTAATAATAAGTGCACTCTGCCAAAAATAATAAATTAAGGGCGGCCAAAATTTTAAACAAATTAAAAAAGATAACGTTCACATGTAAGTAAATTTTTTTTATAGATATTTTCAGGGTCTAATAAAATTTTTAAAATCTTAGCTTTTAAGTTAAAACTAAATATTTTATGTCATTTACCCCCTTTTACCCTAAAGGGCCAACCGTTTGCAGGTTTACTCAGAAACATTAAAATATCTTAAGTGGTTCATGAAATACCGAATATTGTCCAAAATAAATCGTTTTCAAGCCACTGTGGGGTGTAATAAAAGTATTTGTTCACTTTAATCACAAAATGTATTTTTTGTGTTCAAAGATTTTTATATTTTTTCTTTTTAACTTTTTGAATACTTTTTGATTTTTTGTGTTTTTGTTAAAATATTTATTTTAAATTTCTAATTAAAATTATTTTTTAATTTTAGTCCCAGCCAGGGGTAGAACCGGTGATCATCATAAATCAGTTAAAATTTTACTTTTTCGGCTTTGGTTCATTTTTAATTTAACTTTTATTAAGAAAAATTATTTTTCAAATGTACGCGGACGTTTTCCAAAGAAAACAAGAAAAATTAGAATTTGAAATTTAAAAAAAACTCTTTTTAAATTTAGTAAATTTATTATTAGCATTGCTATTATTAAGTTTATTATTAATTTATTTATTCCACATTTTGCCTTTGTTCTTTATTTACTCTTAAGCCAGTCATATACACACATTTGCAAGTTTTTTATTAATTTTTTAATATTTTTTTAATGAACCATAAGTATGTTTTTTGTTTTTCTTAGCTGTCAATTTAATCCTAAATTTTAAACAATAATATTTAACAATGTCCAAAAATTAATTAACGTTGTTCATTAAGCTATTTGTCAACCTCATTCACGCTTATTTCATGCATGCACATATGAATGAAAGTTAAAATTTTTTCAAACGCGGCGTATTTACTGGTATCACTGTATCTCATCTTAGTCAAGGGACTATGAGTTAAAAGGACTACTCTAACATTTTCCCCTACTTCACGATCTCTTTCTTATTTTTGCAATTGAAAGCAAATATTTTTTTAATTGTTTATTTATAATAAATTGTCTTCATTGATAATATTCGTTTATAGGCTTTTGCATTGAAAAGGTTAATAAACTGATAAGTCTTAAATGAAAGTATAAAAATAATTTGTTTTTAATATTATACACATTTTGTCGATAACCAAATGCCTTTAAATTATTTTACCACATCGTTTTGTTGTTTTGTGCTTTTACAATCTAATTTATGATATTTTTTTTAGAATTAAAGGTTGAAGGTTACATGATTTTGTTAATAAATAGAACATTTATAATATTTTTATATAAACATAGTATAAATAATTCTAATTTTAACTCAAGTATTTGCTTTTTTATATATCAAATAGAAAAACAAATCACATATTTTATTTTAAACAATCACAAAACGAACTATTAGATTTTTAGAAATGAATACATACATAATTATTTTATTTTTTTTAGCAATGTATTTATGTATTCGTTTTTAAATCACTTACATTTTCATTTGTTTTATTTACTAGAAAATTTCTATTTTTTAAGAAATTTTCTTTATTTAAATTACATCATTTTCAGGCCTTTGACTTTTAAACACATTCTTTGTTCCAACAAATTTTCTACAAATAATCGAGTTCACTTTTTTCTATTTATAATTTTTTTTTAAATTATTTTTATTTTTTGTTATTTGGCGAACAGAATTAAATATTTGTTTTCTATGCGTGCGTATGTTACTTTTTAATCGATTCGTATTTGACTAGTTGCTCAGTAGTTGAGTTTTGTATTAAATGCAAAAGCATTAAAGTGAACTGAAAAAATCGTTGCCAGATGTATGTGCAATCTTTCGTTGCAATGCAAAAATTTTAAATTATCAAAAGACCATAATTTGGGGCCAAAATAATTACTTTACAAAAAAAAAAAAAAAAAAAATAATTTTTTATCGCTTAAGGTAAGTGAAACAACATAAATGCAAATAACTTTAAAAATAAAAGATAAATAATAAAATTTTTCTAGATTTATATTTTTAACCTCTTGCATTTGTATTTAACGGCATTTGTTTATACAAATCTTGACGAAAATTTGTAGAGGTGGAATATATTTTCTATAAAGTTTTGTGCTGATTAATTAAGTCACCAATTTTGAATAAATTTTAGTTTGATACGAATATGACAGTCCAATCTAAAGTCAAACAATATCATTTAATATTCATTAAACTTTCAATTGATTACTATTAAAATTTACATCGAAATTCAAAATTTTCGCTTTAATCGACGTAAATGCCGTAAGTTTCTTCCTAGTGATTTTACAAAAATTTCGAAGCTGTGTGTTCACTACAAACGAATAAATTTTTTACAGTAAAAAAATGGAATTTATATTCCATTATTATTTCAAAAAAGATTTGCGAAAATAGTTAGCCAATTGCGTTAGGTTTCGATTGTGAAACGTTAACGAACTAAGACCGAATTGGTGTGGAGGACATGTTTTTTCAACAAGCTTACAAGCTGTGTCACTTTTCGATTTGGCGATCAACATTCGCCATCTAACACCGATGGATTTTTTTATTCAGGGCTAAGTGTAAAATATAGCAACATTTGTACATCAATTTTTCTTTAACTTCTTAAACCTGTGCCAAAATTTTTTTTGTGGCGATTTATCTGTTACATTTAGCGTTAAATCAAACATATTTTTCTTTATGTTTAATAAAAATTTTGGCTTGATCCAAACACCAGAACACCTTTCATGCGATTTCAAATTTTTAGCGATTAGCGATTGTCAGAACATACCATGTAAAATTTAAATAAGTTGGTGCCTTTTTAATCGTCTAATAATCGCCCTATCTGGTAGCGCTATATTATATATTTCTATCAAAAGATACGTCACAAAACAGAAAACATCTCTTAAATATTTGTGGGATTATTAAAAGAATTTAAAAATGTGCCAGTTGTCTACAATAAATAAAATATTTTAGAAAATAAACAATAGCAGTATTTAATCATATTGTAGGGCCTTAAAAGACAGACATTGACGACACAATTAATTGAAAATTATATTTTTCAATTAAGAAAAGCGAGAGAGTAGTTATTGAACATTTTAGCAAAAAATTTCGGAATCACATACATGCATACAAAGATATAAGAATATATTTATGTACAAGTAAATGAATTTGTATAATAATTTATTGAAAGAAGCAATTATTCAAAATTAATCCACAGAGTTTAACTGTCAATAAAAAAATTATTAACTGGTTATTTTTATTTTACGGAAATTATACGTCATTTCGTTTTTTATTACAAATGAATGGATGAGACAACTTGAAGATAAACTTTTGTTAATTTCTACTACCCAGGCAAAAAAATCTAAAGAATCACGTTTCAAGAAATTCGTTCCGCATATTCAATAGAATTTAACAATATATACTATTTATAGTTTATTGAACGAAGCCGTAGTATATACACCAATGATGAAGCTTGTTTTAAGCGTTTAGTTAAGATGTGTAGTTACTTCAGAAATAGTTGAGACCGAAGTTATATTAAAGGATTAGACAATATAAAGTGTTTATAAAAAACTTATCGGTGTGATAAGTGGCTCCCAAAAACAAATCTAATCGCGTGACTGATGCTGTAACATGTTAACAGCTTTTTCGGCATGACTCTGATGAATTTGTCTAACTCTAACCCAAGACAAATAAACAAAATATCTGAAGGGAAAAAATAATATTATTTTTAATTTAAAGGGTTAATAAAACTAAAATTTTATTTTATTTTAAAAATAGCTTTTAAGCCTGTTATCGTATGAATATGAATGAAGTTTTATCAACAATTGCCATTTGTGTTTTGTGGGTCATAAAACTTAGCAAATTGTTTAATTATCAAACAACAATATAAATTAAGTTAATTGGATTAATAAATCATTATAAATCATTAACAAAACGCCTGACTTGTTGCTCACGATACTGTTTAAACCTGTATAAACTATAAAAAATTACGATTAACAACTAGAAATATGATGTCAAACAATAATTCTGTAGTAAAGTAGTGCTAATAGAAGCAAAGAGTAATAACCTGTCAGCAATAAAAAAAAACAGAATCAAACAAACTCTATTTATAAAATGTTGTAGTTACTAAATGCTTATAAATCAATTAAAAGCATTGATACGAGGGCTGCTCTATATATTTCTGGCCCAATAGTGAAAATGCGAATATTTATAATCAAAAATGGTTTTATTGTTTTTCAAAGTATTCTCCAGCATGATTTATACACTTTTGCATGCGCTCAAACCAGTTGTCGAAGCACTTTTTCCATTCCGATTGCGACACCTCTAAAACATGGTTTTTGAACACTTCAACAGCTTCTTCTGGCGACGAAAATCGTTGACCACGCATTTCTTTCTTGATGTGCGAAAACAAGAAGAAGTCATTAGGTGCCAAGTCAGGGCTGTACGGCGGATGACCCATTAATTCGATCAAAATCGCTCTGGCTTCAGCCGATGTGTGAGAGCTCGCATTGTCATGGTAAACAATGATTCGTCTTCTCTTGTTGGTTTTTCGAATTTCTCCGATGACTTCAGGCAAACAAATTGTAGTGTACCACGCAGAAGTGACCGTCCTACGTTGCTCAAGCGGAACAGTCGCCACATGACCAGTTTTGCCGAAGAAACAGGCGACCATTTGCTTCGAAGTGCTTCTTCCACGAACAACTTTCGTTGGATTTTGCTCGTCTTTGAAGACCCACACGGTCTATTGTTGTTTCGTTTCGGGCTCATACGCATAGATCCATGATTCGTCACCTGTGACGATCTTATAAACGTCTTTTGAAGCACCGCAATCGTATTTTTGCAACATTTCTTTGCACCAATCGACACGCCTTTTTTTGAGCGACTTTCAAATTGTGCGGGATCCAACGAGAACAAACCTTTTTTACGGCCAGTTGTTCATGCAGTAACGAATGTATGCTGGTGGAAGAAATGTCCAAGGATGTCTCTATCTCTCGGTATGTCGCATGTCGATCTTGCATTATGAGTTCACGCACGGCATCAATGTTCTCTGGCACTACAGCCGTTTTTGGACGACCTTCACGGAATTCGTCTTTGAGCAAGCTTCGGCCACGATTAAATTCATTATACCAATTTTTCACAGTGGTATAGGATGGTGCTTCATCGCCATACAAAGATTTAAGTTCATCAATGCACTCTTGTCGTGATAATCCACGTCGAAAGTTGTGAAAAATGATGGCACGAAAATGTTCACGAGTTAATTCCATTTTCTGCTGTATTAATTTTTTCAAGTTACTGTAAACAACACAAATAATGGTCGTACGTCAAATCGTTTTAGTACGATTATGCTTAAAAATGACAAACTTTCCAATGTAAATGTCAGATTGCACTGAGTGCTGCCAGGCCAGAAGTATATATAGCAGCCCTCGTAATTCTTAAAAAAAACCGACTTTAAAACAAAGTTGGCCAAATACATCAAATTACATTATGTTTCATCTTCAACCTTTATGCTTGTTATAGCAGACTTAGCACCACAGCTTCTTGTTAATTTCAACAGTTTAGCAATATACATTAAATTATAGCAAATATAGGGAAACCCTTTAAATTTAAATTTCTAATTTTATACTTGCTGTCAAATTACATCAACAATTGTAACACCCTTTAATTTACAATTGAAAATTTTTATACTGCTTTTGAAACCTAACAAAGTATTGGACATTCTGTCTAATTTTTAAATGTTTGTATATAACGGTTTAAAAGATACGGCTATATAGGTCAAATTAAGTCAGTTATAGGAACACCCTTTAATTTCTAAATTCAAGTTGGAAACTTATTTTTATAGCTGACTTTACATTACATGTTCGTTGTAAATTTAAGCTGTTTGTCTAATGCGGTTTAAAAGTTTGATCACAACATATAGTTACTTAAATAATTGGAATACCCTTTAACTTTCAAATCCAAATTTTATACTTATCGTTATAGCGTACTTAGCAATAGAGGTTCTTTGTAAATTTCAATCGTCTATCTACAACTGTTCAAAAGTATGGCCATATACATCAAATTAAATGAACTACTGGGGCACCCTTTAATTTATTATATTGAATATTTATGGTTGTTATTATAACGATCATAGCAATCGACATTTTGTCAAATTTGCAAGTGAATGTCTATAAAGGTTTAAAAGATAAGCCCATATTGGTTAATGTACGTCACCTATGGAGACACCCTTTAATTTTTATATTTATTTCTTTATTACTTTTTGCCATTGAAAACCATATTGATATACAATTTTTTTATTTTAAAATGGTGCCCTTTGCAGTTTAAAATACACGTAAAAACATGAGGAGACCCTTTAATTTTTTTAAGACAATGGATCGTTTTTAGAACGCGTAAGCATCACTTTTCAAATACAACTTTTTTTTTTTTTTGTAAAATCGATTCAGAAATGACTGAGCTATTGAGGCACAAATATAAAAAAGCAACATTCAGTCGAATTGACAACCTCCTTCCTATTTTAAAGTCGGTTAAAAAAGATGAAGCAATACAATACACTATAGTGTGCTACTATATCAGTCTGGTGAGTACAGGTGTAATTTTAGCTAAAGGCTGTGTGTGTTATATTACAGGAAGGGTGGAAAAGCCACAAAAAAATAATTATTAATGTCATTATAATGGACATGGACAACTGTTTGTTTCATTTGCTATATAGCTATGATATCTCAAATTGAAGAAAAATAAGATTTTAATAGAAATAAAAAAGGGTACAATGTTTGGATTTTGACAGTTCCAAGTTTTTTTTTTCTTTTTTTTAATTTTGTATAAATGGATAGGGCAGCAAGGATTATGCTTTGAAATATTAAATTATTCGTTAGTTAAATTAAATATACGATCTCATAAATATTTTATTTTATTAAATTAGTGAAAAAAAGTTAAGCACAATCAATTCATTAAGGTCTAAAGTATCGTACGTGACATTAAACGGAAATTGTTAAGAATTACAAGCAAAAACAGCGAAATTATTTGAATTAAGGAGGTGTAATTTTTTCCTGTATTTATTCTATACAATCCATCATATTTAAATAAAAACAGTCTTTAGGTGATTTTATAATTAATGAAACTTAATATCGTTGACCTGCCTGACAGTCAAAACGTTAAAAAATAGGATTTTTTACAGCTGTTTGCATACAGTGTCGTTAGTCAGTAATTATTTATAAGACTTACTAAAGTAACAATAAAAAGAATCTACAGCAACGTATTATAAATAAAACGTATGTATTAATAAATATGAAAATAACATATATAAAGGGCATATAAGTAAACTTTGCTAAATTTTAGAATAAAAAATATACAAAAAATAAGGAAATCAATTTTATAACTGTGGGACGTTTTAAATTCTGTTCTGTTCATTAAAAGTTTGCTTTATTGTTAAAGACAATTGTTATTGATTTATTTTTTTCTTTTTTTTTTCTTAATTTTATTTATTTTTTCATTTTAATAATTTTTGCGAATTTTTAACAAAACACTTGTTTTTTGAAATTTTTTCTGTCTGCGTTTGCATCACGTAAAAACTGCTGAATGGATTTAAGTAAAATTTTGTGAGAAGGTCCCTTACAATCTTGATTCAAATATAGAATACTTTTTATTTCATAAAAATATCGTCGCACGAATTAAGGAGCGCTGTAGCTGACAAAACATGATATGTTCACCAGAGCAAAAAAAAAATCTGTATGTATTTAGAAACATGATTTTAAAAATGTATTTTTATTTTTATTCGCTTTATATATTGACTGTTGACATTTTCTCTCAGGTCTATTATTCCCGGTGATTCTGCGGCTTACAGCAAACGATGTTTCTTCCACAGACCTAATAAGCTTTAGGTAACAAATTTTTTTTTAAGTAAAACTTAATAGCTGTAAGTTAAAGTAAATAAAAAAGTGGGAAAAATATTTTTTAAACAAAATGCAAAGAATGGCGTTAGTGTTAGTTTGAAAAATTTAGCTGACGCAAGATTGTCGTTTGTAACAAATTTAAAAAAATACTAGTTTTTGTTAGGCTTACGACAAAGAAGACACTGGTATTTTTTAAAACGCAGATGGCGTAAGTGATTTTTTTTTCATCATACAAATATGGGGCAGACACCAATCGACGCAGTCTTTTCTTCTGATAAAAATGATGCGAAAAACGTGTTTTCGATTTCTTTGTGAAAACAACCAATTTTGCTGGTATAATGGTTCTAAAACAGCTTTTAGCATAAGTTATTTTTGTAGATGGAAAATTTTTAACACTATTAACAGAACACTACATTTTTCTAAATTAGAATTTTAAGAAAATTAGAAATGATATGCCGACAAAGTCATGGGCACTGCTAGTATGTAAATAAACTACTTAGACTATTTTAACATTCGCGACGTATTTAAATTAAAATATTATTTGTTAAAATGATTTTAGCGATTATATTTTTCGTTCAATTTTTAAGGAATTTTGGCTGTAAATTTCTATGGACAAAATATTTAATCTATTTATTCTTCTACTACTTAATGAAACGCAGTGATTTTTACAAATTTAATCGAAATGAAATAACAAGCCACAAATTAATGTGATATAAATTTATAACCTGAAAAAGACTATTTTTTTTTCTAAACCTTAACTATTCGCTATTTGATCGATTATCATTAGTTCAAGTTCAAGTTTATTTTTTCCCAAATATTTACAGATAAAAAGTTTTAACAATCACATTAAAAAAAACAAAATTTCTTACATACTAAAGTATTTTTCAAAAACTTCCAAAATCTAAAACTAATAGTACGTATTTTTTAGTTTATCGCTTAAAAAAACAAAAAACAATTAAAAGAATCCATATCCATTATTTTCAATTACGTTTCAACAAAAAAAAAAAAAAAAAACTTTACAAAATGAGAACTGTTAAAAAAATTTAAACTTTTCATTCAAAAATACATAGCTGCAACAACAATTAAAAAAAAACTTTCCTGTTTAAGCATAAACATCGTAATATTGTTGTATTTACCATTTAAAGGAAAATTGTATTAAACAAACATCTGTTTAACGTAAATATTTAAAACAAAAACTGTAGGCAACGTAAATTAATTGCAAAAAAAATTAAATCGATGTTTATTTTAATATAAACAAGTTATGTAATTACACAAGTCAAAAAAAAAATATTTGTGTGAATATACACTGAGGATCACTTGAATAAGATACCCTTAGAAATATCAATATTTTGCGAATAAAAAGAAACAAAACATTAATTCAAATTTTAAGTTGAGCTTTTTAAATTCAAGAAATTATAAGACTTATATTAGTTAAATATTGTATTAAGTATTTAAATGCATTTTGAAAATCAACGATGCGATATATTGTAAAGATTTTAAAATAAAAAATAAATTTGTTTTCGGGATCTTTAAAAAAATTTAAATGTTTTCCTTAATTTTTAAGTTTTTTTCCCATTCAGGATTTGAACCGTGGATATTTAAATGAATTGAAATTTATTATTTTCTTGCTTTGTTTCATTTATTAATTTAATCTCTAAAAATCTTTAGAAAGAAAAAATTACTTGCAAATGTATGCGGACGTTTTCAAATAAAACAAGAAAAATTAAACGCTGTTGGAATGTAATGCCGCATTTTCAGGACCGCCAAATCCATCATCAGCATTCTTCGCATCTATCTACCTTAAGTTGTGTATATTGTAAACATCATCTATTTAAACAACTAATTTTGTAAATAATTTTGTAATGAGGAATATTCATATCAATAATAATTTGGTGAGAAGAAGTCGACACACAAACTAAGATATTTCTTCACTGTTCTCTTTGTAACTTCTCTTATACATTGTTTTTGCAATTTTGAAAACATCCTCATACATTTGTACATAATTTTCTTTTTTTTTTCTAATGATTTTTAGAAATTAAATTAATAATGAACCAAAGCCAGAAAATAAAAAATTTTAATTCATTTAAATGTTTTTCTTTAAATAAAATATATCAGAACAAATAAAATGTTTAATTTACAATGTATGGTGTACTAAATATAACCAGAGTAGTTCACGCTGTAGTAGTTTATATTATTAACTTCTTAAAATATCGAAATTTTAAAAACAATAACTTTTTTTAACCGACTTCAAAAAAGAAGGGTATCGTTCCACTAAATGTTGCTTTTTATGTTTGTGCCTGCAGAACTCAGTAATTTCTGAACCGATTTAAATTTTTTTTTTGTAATTTAATAGATTATACTTACAGATTGGTCCTATTTTAAAAAGAGTTCATAATCTTAAAAATTAAAGAGTGTCCCTATTCAACATATACGTTTTTTAAGTGTATTATGAACCGTAAAGCGCACTTCCTTAAAATTAAAAAAGCGTACTAATATAGCTCCCAATAGCAAAAAGTAATACAAAAATAAAAAAAGGGTGTCCCCATAGGTGACGTAAATGACTTATATGCACCTATCTTTTCAACCGTTATAGACAAACGCTTAAAAATTAAACAGGCTGTCGATTAATATAACTGTTATAACAAGTATAAACATTAAAAATCATAAATTAAAGGGTGTCCCATTAGTTAATGTAATTTAATGTATGTGGCCAAACTTTTGAACTGCTATATCAAGATAGATGAAATTTACAAAAAGCCTGTATTGTATTGTATGGTAAATTTGAATTTAAAAATTAAAGGGTGTTCCCGTATTTGAAGTAAATTGACCTATCGTTTGAAACGTTATATGCAAACATTTGAAAATTAAACAGAATGTCCACTACTTTGTCTGGTATATTAAGAAGTATAAATATTTAAAATTATAAATTATAGGGTGTTATAATAGTTGCTGTTATTTGATGTTTATAACCAAACTGTTGAACAGTTGTAGACAGATGTTGACATTTGTACAGCTCCTTTATTGCTAAGCCTGCTATAAAAAGTAGCAAACTCAAAACTAGAAATTAAAGGGTGTTCCTATAAATGATGTAATCCGACCTATATGGCCCTTTCTTTAAAATCTTTACAGACAAACTCTTGAAAATTAGACGGAATGTCAATTTTTATATCAAATATAATAAAAAGTTTAAATATTTACTATTAGAAAGTAAAGGGTGCGTTAATGATAGTTATTTGTTGTGTATGGCAAATCTTTTGAAAAGTTATAGACTGATGCTTAGAATTTAAACAAATTTTGTTTTACTGTGTCAGCAACAAAAAGTGTAAAAATAAGGGTGACCACATAACTGCTGAATTTTTTTTGTTTAATCTGCATTCATATTTTATTCTACGAAATATAAAAAATCCTCACGCAATATTTCTCAAATATAATATAATGTATAATTACCGTCCTAAAGAAATATGATTTTAAGTTTGTCTGTTTTGAAGTCGGTTTTTAATATAATAAGTTCTTTGCTACATACACTTTCCTAGGGTAAAAGTTTTACCAACCGGCTAATAGGATAAGTTTAATTGTGTATTAATTCTAATTCTCCTCCTTATATTGAGTTTGAAAAATAGGGAGACATTTTAACCTTTTGTTGCAAAAAATTTTTGTAACACTAAAACTACGTCTACTTTGCTTTTAATTTCTAATGGTATCAAAGTCCACTGAATTTAGCGGAAGCATAATGAATCAAACTTTATTGCTTCATTTATTTGTTATATTAATTATATTAATTAATGGATAATAGAATCAAATAATTGGAATTATAATCAATAATATTTAAAATAAAATAAAAAAATCCCTAATCGTCAAACCTGGGACAAATTACGGCATTCGATATCCAACGTGATTTTTTTTAAGTATTTACATTAAAATTTCGATCGATATCGAATGCCGTAATTTGCCCCCTGATCTATCCCCCCCCCCCCCTCCCCAGTATTTTAGGGGTAAGTCTTAAAGTCTTATCCCTAATCTGGCAATAGTGATTTAAGCAAATTTGTATCCCATTTTTTTAGGGCTAAAACCTAATTTAGTTGACGTGAAAATATATGTATATTTGCGATCATGATTTAATTTTCCTTACAGATATATACACACACATATTGGATACACATATACACACACAATGCTGCATTATTTTTAGTAGTTTTAAGTACTTTATGAGTGCAGTTTAAGTACAAATGTACCGACTGAACAGACAATATTTCAATGAAGATTTTTTGTTTGTTTGTGTTTGCTTACTTTTATTTTATAATCTTAGCACTTTTCGCAAATAAAAAAATAATTCTTTACTGCTGACTACGTATAATATGGAAGCTATTATTGTTGCTTTATTGCAGAGCAAATAAAGAAATTCATTAGAAAAATTGTCATATGTGTTTGAATTATTTTTGTTTTTTTCTTCTGACGTCTGTCATATTAGGTACAAGTACATATTTGATGAGTTATTGTTTTTGCAGGTTGGAAAAAAGTTTTTAATTTATCTTTATTTCAATAACGACAATAAAAATAAAAGAAAGTAAACAAATATATAAGCACTGAAAGTATGATTTTTTTCTTGATGCCGTGTCCATCAAAAAAAAAAGAAAAATATTATGGGTTACAAATCTAATTTAGAATGAGTTTTTTTAAATATGGTGGTTAAATTATTGCCAAATATCTACACTGATAAAAATTTGCTTCTTATGCTGCTTATGTAAGTATACAAAGATTTTCAAATTAGCTATTTCATGGTTGATAATACTTTGTAACTTTAAAATTCTCATTTAGATAATAAAATTTTTAATACATATACAGTTGTTTCTTTTTGATAACATTAAGTTTATCGTGGAGATTTATGCTATAAACACAATCAAACGCTACCGAGCATCGACTCCCGACTACAAAAGTAGCTGGCTACAAAAATAGCCAAGTCGCCAGCTACTTAATTCTTCTAACGACTACCGACCACTAACTAATATTTGCATGTAAATCGAACTAAACGTTTACATTAAACAATATAATAAATACATATAAACAGTAAAAATGACTATTATATACTTACCAATTTCAATAAAAAAAACCAAAAAATAAATATAAATCAAACAAATTAGAAATTGATGAAAAAAGAACTAATTTGACAAATAAAAAAGTAAATTAAAAATGTAAACAAATGGTGGTTTTCACACAAGACTAATTGTGCTGGCATAAAATTGCAGTTTGTAGGCTTTTTCGGTGAAGAGAGTGGTTTTAGGTTGGCACAATTTTCCAACCAGCTTCAACCCTGCACAAGCAGAACAAAACTAACACATACACACTTATGAAAACACAGGTTCTGCGTTTTTTTTTTTTTTTTTTTGCAGAGCGATTTTTAGTGTTTAGTCGTCCATCGACGCGTAGAGATGAATACATGAATGGTGAATTCTGTTATCATTGAATTCAATTTTCTTATAATATTTTATCAAGGGAAATTAAGTTTAAAATTAATTTGAGTTGATCTTTATATATATTTTACAGATAAAAAATATAAAACGAACTTTTTGTCAAATATGAATAAAATATTAATTGAAATCTTCAGCTTCTAGGAGTAATGATGCAGCTTGCATGTTACAGGCACCAGAAATTCCTCCTAAAATTATTGTCAATTCATCATCAACTATTTCAGCCATATTTCCGCCAAGTATGTTCCGCAATTTATGTATGTGTTTAACGAACGAAATGCAAACGTGAAATAAATAAAGAAAATACTAACACACACAAAGCTGTGTGTACGTACACAATTTTATGCCAGCATAATTAGTCTAGTGTGAATACGCAAGAACAAAAGTTGTGCGGATTAAAAATTAGTCTTGTGTGAAAACCCCAAATGAGCAGATGATTATTATTTTTCAATGGTGCCACTTTAATAGTTTTTCGCATTTTTAATTGCGATATTTAATGTATTGCGTTTTAAAGCACCATTTCATGCATTTATTGTGTTGGCAGCACTAATCTGTTTTTTGTAGCCAAGAAAAATAGAAAATAGCCTAAGTTGGCTATTGGCTACAAAAGTAGCCGTGTAGTCGGTAGTCGTGTAGCGGCTAAAAGAATTATTCTCATAAGCACGCATGTATTCTATTTTTGACATCTTGTAGTCGATGGCCGGTAAACTTGATTGTGTTTATAGCATTACTGACGATCTAACATCAGCAGTTATGGAATTTAAAATCTTCGCTAGTGCGATTATTCATTTTTAGAAATATCATAACCGATTTAAGAAAGCAAATAGCGGTGAAAATATTAACTGTTCATAATTATTTACACTGTGAGCAATGTTATCTTTAGAATAAGAAGGCTTTTCATGACTATTTGAACTATAAGCTTATCTACTCTTTCAAAAGTGTTACTAGCAACTGATGTCTTACAAAAACAGAAGACCACTGGTTCCTCAAAATTTTTCAATTATTACTTTTTTAAGAAATCGATGTACAGTGTTTATACGTAACCACTATCTCCTTTTTTTATATGAAAGTGATCTAAAACTTTACTAAACAGAATTAATCTTTTTCGATAAATCCTGAAAAAGTAAAAAAAGTATCTACCATTATATACTTTTTACTTTAATTTTTATTTACAATGTAATACTTATTTTTAACTTTCATTGTAATATTAAAAAAAATTCTTTTCTTTTTTTTTAAATTTGGCTTGACTCTCTTTAGAGGAACCAGTGCGATATGAATTTCGATTAATATAAAACTGATTATGTGGAATTATTATTTAACAAATTTGTTACGTTAAGCGTTTTTAATATCTTTTACAGTAAACTATTACGCCAATTATTTTCCAATGATTTAAAACCACACGATTTGTTGTTGCTAGAAAATATATTTTTGGCAGGAATCGAGAACGTTTAACGTTAATAATAACACATATTGGATATAACATAACGTTAGATAATCTTAGAAAAAATACAACTTTTGAATTCTACGGCATCCCATTCTCCGGCATTTAGAGACAATATTGAATGTGGTAAGCACATTTTGGTAGAGATCTGAAAGCTATTTCCAACCTCTATGACATTCTTTCAACATGAATCTTAGACACTATCACCGCCACATCATCCGCCTAGGCACATGGAGTCTAGTTTCATTAGCAGTAGTAGCCATTGGCTCGATATTGTTAAAGGCCCCCTAATTGTCCATAAAGGCTATATAGCGTTTTCTCTATACAAACAACTAGCGAGTGTAAAGACGTCTCAACCGATCCATCCTTTGTATAAGATTGTTAAGACGGACAGACATGCTTCCTATATGAATCTTGATAATTGTTTTCAACGTTTTGAGCAGAAAGGATGTCTTGGGGAATGCAGGACCAGGAGAGGCAGGCCTTGTACAAAGTTTAAAGCCATGAAGCTATAAGATCACAATTATTCTGAGAACTTTCTATATGGATTAAAACTCTTAATCGCCCAGTGTACTCTATCCGTAGCTTTTTCTACAGAATTGCATACAAGGACCGCCCGCGTAGAACTATAATGCAATCTCAAATGACAACCCAGGAAATATGTGTGCATCAGGACTTCCAGTGACTCCTGTGTACAGATTATCCGAAAGCTGTCTGCCTTCCGAATAAACACGGAAACTGAGGGCTATTTCGCGAATATTTTATGCAACCTAATTAAATATTAAATAAAAGAAGCCACAAACTTGCTGTGAAACGTAATAAGCAACTCAGGATTATATTTCGTGGTCATTAAACAACAAGACAAAGAACGTTTTTCTTTTGCCAAAACAAAAAAAAAATATTTTTTTTTTCATGTTTTTTATTAAAATAAAAACTTCTGGTTAACTAGAAATATTTTATGTTTATGTGGGAAAGGTAGCTATAAATAAACAAATTTTTTACAAAATTTTGGGGTCTGTAATTCGGAAAAGATGCGCCGCACCTGGTTTTTCCACTTAGAATTCTTTATAATATTTTCAACCCCCTTGAATTTGTTCCATTTTTCTCAGGTTAAAAGCATTAAACAAGCCACAATTGTTAAGTCTTAATTTTAAAATTGTTTATTTTTGCAGTAGAATTTTATTTTTATTTATTTAGATAAAAATTAAATAAAGCAATTACCTTATTAATACTGACAATTTAGTTCTAACCAATATCCAAAATAAGATAAATGGATGAATATTTGTACGTGTGCAATTTTTTTCTAATTCGTTGAAAAAAAAACTAAATAAACATTAGTTTGTGGCAAAAGGAGGTCAATAATTTTCTTGTAAACGAGAAATTTACACTATTTTTAATTAATATACATTCTTTTTTCAAGGCAAATTAATAATCCATAGTAGCACTTTCCAAGTATTAAATATTTTTTTTTATTTTGTTTGTTCTCAACAAGAGAGAGAACTCGCTCGTGCATTTAAACACAATAGGCTACAAATGTTTTTATTTTTTCTTTTTTTTTTTTGGGTAAAATTTATTATAAATTTTTATTTAATTGCAAATTTCGTTTGGTTTTTGTAAAAGAAAACTATTTTAAGAAAATTATGGGGACGACACTTTTATCTTTGTTTTTCTTTGTGATTAACTAACACTTTACCTACGCAGTAGCCAGCGTTGCACTAAAAAGGTACTAAGTAACAATTTAGCGATTTATTAATTTTAAACTAGCGTGTTTTCACATAATTTAAGACCTGGGGCACATAGAATCCGTCATACGTTAATCCTTGACAAATTCAGTTGAAATATGTGTTTTTTATCAGCGTTGTCACAATCAATACGTATCCGTCAACGCAAAGTACAAAAGTTGGTCAACTTTAAACGTATGTTAAATACCTTGACAAGTATTAACTGCTTTTTCTTCTCTGTTTTCTTTTAACTCTAGCTGTGTTTCAATTGTGTTTTGTGAATTTATTAAAACAATTTTGGTGGCAAACAATAAATACAAATTAAATTTAAAAATTAATAAAAATAGAGAGCAAGCTTTGATTTAACATCCGTCAGCAAAGTATTCATTGTGTCAACCTCATCCGTCGTTACTTTAACTTTAGTAATATTTGTCAAAGTACAACGTATGACGGCTTCTATGTGCCCCCGCCTTAATTTTTAGACGTTCGATACAGCGCACAACTTAATCAGATCTGAATTTAAATAACTTTTTAACATTAGATTAAAGAATTTCTTATACTTAGAAGAAGGATTTAAAAGAAAATTATACCACACAGTGTTAGCAAGTAAGTTCCTATGTATATTACAATATCAGCGTTTAATGGGAAATTTTGAAAGTTTTAAATCGCCTGTGGTATTTTTAAATGCTTCTTTTTTCTAATTTTTAAATAACTAGATTAGTTTTTTGAATAAAAATATTGTTTATTTTTTTAATATTTAAAATCATTTTTTCAATTTAATTTATTTTTTATATTTAAAAAAACTTATTTTAAATACTTTTGTTTCCTGAAGATTCCACCCAACGGTATGGTGAAATATTGAAGAAACAAAATATAATAAACAATACTTTTATTTTAAAATTGTCCTGGAGCTAAAGAAATAAAAAAAAATGCACAATAGGTTGTAAAAATAAAATTCGAAAAAATCTGTCCCGTATTAAGTAAACGCTCCAAATAGAAAAAAAATTGTTGGAATTAATAACAGAGATTTTTATCAGGCATATCACAGAACTCAATTTTTATCAGAATTTTTTTTTTTCGCAAATTTGTTCAGAAAATTATAATTTTTATTTTTTTTAGTTTTTGATTTACTTTTATTTTGTACCCTTAATTAGATTAGCGCTGTTTGTTACATTGCCACAATAAAATTAATAAGTGTAGGTAGTTTAGCATTTTTTGTGAATATAGGTACAACATCGATCGGAATCTGATACGGAATTAAAACCCTTTCGATCGGAATGCGTCACATGCCTCTTTATCTAAGTTCTTTTATAATTGTTTGTTTTTTTGGTCCGCAATAAGAGCTAATTGTGATATACCACACTTCACGAGAGATTTGTATATTATCAGCAAAAAGAAATCATACCATAAAAAATATAGTGCAAAATCATACTTTTCTATGAAGTTCAATGGCCTGTAACTTGGTACATATATGTAAGCCAATTTTTTCAAAGCTGATTTCAACACAACGGACATCACTCAATCGACTTCACTATGCATAAAAACTGATATATTTCTTGGGTAGGTAATGCATATTTTAAACATTACATAAGGAATGACAAACATACCCTCATTCCACCTGTGGTAAAGGGCACAAAAAGGAAAACTTTTACCATATCAAAACACCTGAATAAACAATTAAGCATATAAAAACTATACTTATTTGGATTAATTTCTTCAGGCATTTTAAAATAACTACCAGCTTCTGTAGTTTCTAACTTTCAAAATTCGCTTCAAAAATATACAAGTCTGATTAAATTATTTTTTAAAAAGTCGGCTTTATTTACACACACATAATCTTAGTTTAAAAGGCCCTGAAAAAAATTAATAAAAGTTAGTTTCAAATCTTCAGCAACTGTTCCATTGGCGCCCCATAAGGGCACAACTTACTTGGTAATCAAACCATCTTTCTTGGCCAAACGGACAATACAGTCATCCGATTCACCCATACGACGGATTTCACCGCAGATAGCGTAAGTCTTGGAACCTTCGGTCATACGACCAGTCTCGGGATCAACATCAACAAGATTGATTTGAACAGAAGCATGATCCTTTGCATGAATTATTCTGTTGGAAGCAGAGCTGCAAACATAAATATTTGTTAAATCTTATAAGAAAATTGGCGTTTTTCCTTTGCTTATATTTTCATAACTGCAAAATAAAAACACGTGTTACTACTCACCATTTGCGGGGCACATACAAATCAACATTCTCACCGGCGTCGTTCTCCATTGTGTTTTATCTATATTTTAAAGACAGTTCTTTGTTTATTACACATTCGTTATTTTTGTACATTAAATGAAGATATTTAACTTACTTTTTTTTAAATAAATTACAAAACTTTGAACAATCTTGCAAGGAGTTAAAAAAGAAAAGAAAGATTTCAAAGTTGCCAGCACTGAGCAAATCTACAACGAAGTTGGTTGCGGTTTCGAGTTGTATTAAAGAGATAAATACAACGATGTATCAATTTATTTCAGCCTAAAAGTGGGCTTATATATTATTTTTTTTACACATTAATAAAACTATTACCAAAGAAATAAGTCAAAGAAACAGAATTTTGAATTTAGATTCAACTACAGCTGCAAAATTCCACTAAGTAAGCCTTTTAACGTTTTTAGAAAACAAAACTTTCAGATCTTATAAATATATTTAATGGATTAATAAAAAAACATTTATTATTATGTATTTAATTGTAATTTTTTTGAATGTTATAACAAAATAGCTCAAGTTTTCTTCTTATCTTACAGTGCAGTCACACGGTCAAGTTTTAGTTCAATTTTCTTTCAAGAAATTTACACATACTGTTTGTCAAAATTCACAAAAATTGAAAGCTGTGACGTAGGCTGCACGCAATTTCAAAGCAAGTTTTTAAGCAAGATATCAAGAAAACACTGACAGCAGAATTTTTAATGCAAATTTGGAGGAAAAAACTTCAATCAGCTGTTTTCTTGAATGTAATTTGAAAAACTCAATTGAACGAAAACTTGTTTAAAAAATGAGAGAAATTTTAAAACTTTAATGAAAACTTGATCGTCTGAGATCCTAGTTAGGCACTTAATTAATTAATTTCCCGGTTTCTTGTAAATTTTACTATGTTAACTTAAAAAAGTTTAGAGAAGCAGTTTTAACATTTACGTTAACAGAAGTACTAGTCTAAATACGGTGTTAAAATTCATATGGCTTCTTTTTATTTGATCTGGCAACATGCAGACTACCCGTCACTTTAGTTTTTTTTTTTTTTTTTTTTTTGTTGCAATATTTTTTCTTGTTGTCAGTTTTATTCAGTAGAAAAATTGATATATTAATGGATTGTGGTGTTTTTTGTTGTGTTTGTAGAAAATTTAAGCAAGACTAATAAAGAATAGTGCCTAAAAATATGCAAAGTTATGGTGAAAAGGTAAATAAATATAATATAAATTTATAGAAATTTGTAGATATAAATTTTAACAGAAGCCTATTATATTTACTAGGTCTTATCCTATTCCTACATAATTTTTTATATATAGTTATAGTTATTTTCCACAAAGTGCACCTTAAAAAACTCTTTTTTAAAACTTTAAAAATATCGATTTTAGTGAAAAGCTGGAATCTCAAATGTTAATTATTCTCTTGTTTTTCATAAATTTTATTGCTGTTGCTCGAGGAGTAATGGAACTTTAATGTTGTTACTTTTGTTGTTGTTGTGAGAGAAAACTTGTTTGCGTGTGCTTAGGTTTTTTTTTAATTTATTTATGCAGCAATAAACTTTAATGTGTGACTGGTCATGTTATGTATTTAAAAACCAAAGCATGCTTTAAGGCGCACATATGTAATTATTTTTATATCAAAGCGGCTGCTATTAACATTATGTTCATTAAAAATTTTTCAATTTTGTATGTGATTTTGTGCTGTAGAAGGAAGTGAGTTAGAAAACGTTTTAAGTGCAATTTTTTAAACGAAAACTTGTTATTAAGGCCAACATATTTCAAATTAATTATTTTTTGCTTAAGTTTTACTTTTTAAAAGTATTTTTTATAATGTACTTATGTTCTTTATTATTTCAAGTTTGAATTTTTTAATGTTAATACAAAGTAAGAGAGCATGGTAAATAAAAGCTATGTTCCAGCTGAAATTTAGAAGTAACCTATATTTCTAAGTCCGCTATAACAACAGGTATACAATTAAATTTCGAAAGTAAAGGGTGTTTTTATAGTTGGTGTGATTAAATATACACGGTCCTATCCTATGAACCGTTATATACAAGCACAAGAAAATTGGACAGAATATCCATTACCTTCTCCTGTACAATAAAAAGTATTAATATTTAAAATCATAAATTAAAGGGTGTTACAATAGTTTATATAATTTGATGTGAATGTTGAACTTTTATAGGCAGGCGGTTGAGATTTAAAAACAAGCTGTATTGGTAAATCCTCGAATATAATATTTTGATTTGTAAATTAAAGGATGTCTCAATAGTTACTCTAATTTGATGTATGTGGTCAAACTTTTGAACCGTTATAGACAGATAGCTGATATTTTTTTTGAAGTCGGTTATTTTTGCAAGAATTATATAAAATATATTTGAAATTCTTATTAAAGTTTTAATAAAAATATAATAAATTTTTAATTTAGAAATTGATTTTTTATAAAATATGTAGGTGATCACAAATTAAGCCATTTTAAATTTTTAATTAAATTTTTATATTAAAGTAGGTTTTTTATAAAATGTGTAGTTGTTCAAAAATTAAATGACAATTTAAATTTAAATAAATTTTTTACATAAAAGTCGTTTTTTTTTATATAAAATACGCAAGTGATCACAAATTAAATTTTTATTTAAAAGACGATTTTTTATAAAATATGTAGGTGATCACAATCAAGGCTTATTTTCATTAAATTTTTATTATTTACGAACAAAGAGGCTATTTATAACTTTTGTAAAATACAGTTGACCACAAATTAATATCATTTACTTGAATTTCTTATTATTTACGAAGATAGAAGAATCGTAAAATTTTAATAAATTTTTTATATAAAAGTATGTAGATATTAAATAAAATATAGGTGATCACAAACTACGCCATTTAAAAATTTTAATTAAATTTTTATATTTAAGTAGATTTTTGTAAAATGTGTAGTTGATCACAAATTTAATCACAATTTAAATTTTAATTAAATTTTCATATAAAAGTAGATTTTTTGTTATATGTAAATGATCACAATTTAAGTGGATTTTCTCAAAACCCTTAATATTTATAAATTTTAATTAAAGGTTTTATTTAAAAATATACTTTTAAAAATATTTATAGGTAAATACAAATAAAGCTTTTATTCTAAATAAAACAAATAAATTTTTATTAATTTCTTCTTTAAAAAATATATTTTAAATTTTTTAGATGATTAAAAATTAAGTTTTTTTGAGAATCTTAAATTACAGAAGTTTTAAGATTTTAATTATTTTTTCATATAAAAAAATGTTTATTCATTTTGATTTCTTTTTATAACCTCAATATAAAAAGAGTTACAAAGCTTTTTAAATTTTAGTAATTTTTAATATAAAAGTCACAAATAAGGTTTATTTTTTTTTTTTTAAAAACTCAATACGAACAGAATTACAGAGGTTTAAAAGTTTTAATTAATATTTTAATTAAACAAAACTGTATTATTGCTATTATTTAAAGATTTTCTATTAAAAATATTTTAGGAATTATTGCTATTGTTGTTATTACATTTATTGCATAAATAATTAAAAATCTATATAAAAGAAAGAAAATCGTAAAATTTAATTCTAGTTTTTCCATTTAAAATTTTTTTTTTCATTAATCTAATTTCACAGTTGCAAGTTATGCACTCATTTTTTTAAATTTTTATGTTTCCATATATGTAAGTATGTACAGAAGAGAGGTTTTTATTGTGCTGTCAAACAACTTAATTTGAAGTTTTATTTACTTTTTTTTTATTTATCACAGTTCTTGTCTTTTGCTATTCAATACAAGTAATTTTCACTGTCATCTTCATCAAACATACCACAACAACATTCAACAATAACAGAGATACAAACTGATAAAAAAGCATCATTATGATATAAAGATAACATAATGATTAAACTGTTCATAATAATGATTGTGATTATATTTAAACCACTTATAAAATATTACGTACAATCATTAACCGCATTTTAGAAATTCTACTACATTCAATTTTGTTCTTATGCTTAACTTATGCTTCTGTTGCTGCCACATGTGGAATGATCAGCATATTTTATTATGTTGTTTTTATGTATAAATATCTGGTCTCTAACTAGAATTTACCACACTGAGTAGTTAGCTGATGGATTGACTTACTGATGGTTTTTTGTTGTTGTTGATTTATTCAGTATGTGGATTATGGAACGGATAGCTTGTGGTTGGTGGCTACAATAGTTGCTACGGGTTTAATTATGTTTTAGTTCTGGCTGTCGTTGATCTTTCTAATTTTGTATTTTAGTGTCACATCAAAGTTGGCATAAATGCGATTGAATTTCTTTACTGTTGTTGTTGTTAGTAATCAAACAATCAGACATTAATTTGCTGCTAAATTATGTTTTATTTATTATATGAATCACATTCAGTTACAAATAATTTTCAATCAAACAGTAACTTATATATCGTCTGAATCAGGGTTATAAAGAAATCCTGTTTAATATTTTTAATATTACAAATATTTTATTAACTTTTACTTTTCAATACAATATAATAAAAAATTATAAGTCTGGCTTAAGATCACCAAAGCGAAAGCTTTACATTTTTTATAAATTTTGAAAAATTTAAAAAAAAAATCGTCAATTTATTGAAATGTTCCATGAAACTTAAAATAAAAAAGTAATCACACAGAAAAAATTTTTTTATATTAATTTTTATATAACCATTTTTTCAATTTTAATTAATTGATTAAATTAATTATTTAATTAAAAAACCAGTATATTTTTTAATTAAAAAATTGATATTTTTTTTTATAATTTAAAAAAAAGTATTTTGTTTTTTTTTTTAATTAAAAATATAAAGAGTCAATTAAAAAATTAATGAAATTTTAATCCAAATAAGAAAATAAAACTTATTTTTCTGCGCAAAGAACTTAATATTAAAAAAAATACAAAACTTTTGTTAACGAAATTTACGAAAGAGTCGATAAAAAAAGCTTTCAATTTGACCAAAGTCTTATAGTTGTCAGACAATTCCTAACTTCTAAAAATGTTAATTAAAACATAAAATTAACTAAAACTGAAAAATCGACAACTTTAAAAAATTTAAAATCAGTCTTCAGTGCAACGTAATGCACCGAATTCAATACTAATTTTGAAAAGAAAAATGTTTAATTATTTAAGATGAAAATTTTGTGAAATATACGAAAAATTGTCTTTAATACTAAATTTGAACAAGTTAACTTTACTCAGCACGGAAATCAGTTATAACGGACGTATCTTTTACATATCTTTTTTATAAATTTTTGTAAAATTTTTACTCTCTTCGGTATTTAAAAAATTTAAGTGGTAACGCTATTTATACATTCTGTTATTAATTTAATAGCTAACATAAGGCCCAACTATAATGTGCATAAGCTAGCTTGTGCTTATGTCAAAAACCCAACGAAAAGCCTGTCAAATGCTTAGGTAATTCTTTAAAGAATTTTATGTGGCTACAATGTACTTACATAAATTTAAAAACTAATTTCCCACAGTTGCACATTTGTGTTTAAATCGTACTTTACTAAAACCTATATTTTTTTGAATAAATAAAATCTGTAAAGAAAAAGGCATCGAAATAATATATTATATTTAATAACATTGATCTAAATAAATATATTTTCTTTTACTACTTTTCAATAAAATTCGATAAAAAATCGTATGTTTTTTTCTTTTTGTTTATGTATTTTTGGCCAAAAGTACCAAAAGATGCAACGGTGTGCATGATTTAGTTCGAAAGCAATTAAAAAATAAATTTTATAGTGAATTGTTATTATAAAACGCGTCCTTTTTTTTCATATAAACACTTTTTTCCACATCTTCTATTATATTAAAAGAATTCTTTTTCACTGTTGCTCTCCATTGCAATTTTTTCTTTATCAATTTATACACCAAGCGCAATCAGCTGTTTCTGTACGGAATGTGCGATCAGTTTCGTACATTGCATAAGCAAATGACATTTGACGAAACTTGACGAAAAGTTCTCTCAAGTACGTTATAGTTTACCATATTTGATTTATATGTATTTGCACAGTTGTATAAGTTAGCATAAGCTAGTATATGCACATTATAGTTGGGCCTATAGTCTGTAACATAATCATAAATCATAGTTGCCAGATGGCGTTTTTTCATGTTGCAAAAAACAAAAACGCTGAAATTTTTAACTTAAATTAAATAACATGTTTTCTTCGATTTTGATATATTTTTTCAACACGTTTTTGACTTATTTACTTATGTATTTACATAATTGATAAAAAATGTATGTTAAATTTAAGTTTGTTAAATTCCCAATTAATATACTACAATTTACATGCATTTATTAATGTATGTAAAGCCACTTCTTGATTTATATATCGCTGCGAAACTTTTCACAAAATTTTTAATAAACTTAATATTATTATTTAAACAAATTGACTAAAAAAAATACAAAAACAAAAAAGTTGCAACAAAAAAACAATAATATTTTTTTGAGCTTTTATGCAGTTCAAATATAATGAAAAACAAAATAAATTAAAATCCCATTGTTTTCTTTGCACGGGAACTTTTAAGTTTTTAATTAGAAATAAAACATTAAAAATCGCTTAAGAATAATCTTTTAGATTTGTAGTTAATCGGATAAAAATAATCGTAGACAGTAAGCGAGAAGGCTTCCAATAAAAGCATTATAGCCAAATGATAAATTTTTAGTCAGGCTTCAGTAAATGTATTTTTTATTTCTATTTACTTTCACAAGCTGTGTAAATTTTCAAAATCAAAAATTTCGCCTTTTTGAATTATTGTATGATCGAAATAATTTTTTTAAGAGCACTTTAGGCAACAATGCCTATTTAGTTAGCGTAGTTGTGCTTAATTCTTTAGGAAATGAATAGAGGAGAGAAAAAACAGGTGGTGAAAGAATAGCACATATTATTAATTATTTTACTTCGCCGGCGAAGGCTGTATGTTGTATTGTTAAATTCTGAATATGTATTATACCATTAAACAGAAAAAAATTTCTTTTTATTTTTTAGCTGCCGCAGGGCTTGAACCCTGGACATCCAGAATTGTAGTCAACGTGCTTACTACGATGACTAGAGCAGCCTCCTACTTTTTGCTTATATTTTTATTTATTTTTTTGGTTATTAAATTTTTTGGATTATTGTTTTTTTCCATATTTTTTAAGTAAAATATTTTTTACAAAAACCCAGTAAGCACTAAAACGCAGTTTAGACGGAACGACCTTACACACGTAAAATCTAAATCTTTTTGTATTTACACAATTAGTACACATAGGTTTTTTGCGGTTTGGAGTAAAATGCATCCCTGATTTGTAATTGTATTTTAAAAATTTTCAAAAAAGAGAAAAAACCATATAACTGTCAAATTTTCATCCGTATATGCTCTTAGTTTGTGCAGATTCATTACATGTGTATTTTGTTAAGGCTTTCCAACTTCGCACAAAATTTAACATGTTTTAAGACTTCTGCGTCCATGTAAACTACACTTAAGTAACTATTTTTACTTATTTTCTTTTTCCATTTTTCTTTTTTTTAGTTTTTTAAACAATAAATATTTCATGATATTCTCATGATTTTATGATATTCTCATGAAATATTTTTCGTATTGATATTTCCTTTAATATTAAAACGTATTTTTTAAATGCCTTCTAAAAGAATACTTATTTTATTGGCAAAGTAAATTTTTGGTTTTAAAAACCAACAAAATCACAATGAAACATTAGATCTGGCAACTGCCCATAAAATACTTTTCGTGCTGTTAATAAAACAGCAGAACATGAAATTTCAGTTGCAATTTAGCGGTCTTATAACACGATTGTGCTTTGAAAACTTCAACGCATGGAGGTGCTTTTTTCAGTTGGCTTTTAAAAGTAAAACAATGTGCTTTATACTATAAAAATATAAAAACAAATAAAAATCACTAAATAAACCAAATACATCTGGGAATAGAACTAAAAGAAAAAAACACTTTTTAATTAGTGGAATATGCAAAATTCTAGACAAAAAAAAAAACTTTAACAAACTCGTTAGAATATATTTAAGCAAAATAGAGTAAAAGATAAAATGCAAATTTTTAAAATTAATATTTATTTTAAAGATATAAAAATCTTTAACAGATTCAAGTTTAAAAATAATTTTTATTAAAAAAAAGTTAAAATAAAAAATGATATCATTATTTAAAGTGATGTTTAAATAAGAATGTGTCGTTATATTACAAACATAAATTGGCTTGAAAAATAGAAAAAAAAAACCTGAATGAACCCCTTTCAAAATTGTAGCTGCAAATTGATTGACATAATAGAATAGACTTTTGCACTTTTGTTCTTAGAAAAAAATACGCGTTTAAAAAGTATTCAAGTGCCCTCAATATGAATTAGTTTTTCACAGCAAAACCCAACTGAATTGCATTTTATGTAATTTGCAATTAATTAATTCATTAAATATTCAGTTCAGTTTTCTTTTCATTTTAACAAATTATGTGTTGCTGCTGTTATATATTTTTTTATTTTATTTTTAATAAAAATTTGTATTAATGCCCTTTAAATTATTCAAAAATTTATTTAAAGCAAAAATAACAAGAAATATAAGAACTTCAACAGAAAAAGCAAACTGCTGGTTAAAACAAATTCTTGTTTTATAAATTTTTATTTCTTTTTAATCAAAAGACAATTTTCGGCAAATCAAGCTGTTTTAACGGCTTTTGTTCAGAGATGGAAAATTCAGTACTATTAAAATTTGTGAGGGTGAATTTTTCTAATTAGAAATTTATAATTACCATGATTTCAAAAGTAGCTTACTTTAACTGGCGCTGTTAAAAAAGTAATTTTTTAGATCCCTTAGTAAGGTTCCTTTAATTTGAATCTAGTTAATTTTACATTAAACCAATTTTTATCAATTAAATCACTTTTTAGTAAAATGCATTATCTTAAAAATTATATTCTTGATGTCTAAATCTAACTTATAACTTATGCTACATAATTTAGACATTAAAGGAGTTAAATATTTAATACATATTCTTTGGGGTCTTTCTTATTTTTATACCCTTCACCACAAAAAGTAGAAAAAGGGTATAACTAATTTTGTCATCCCGTAAACACGTTGACTACAAACCTGGATGGCCAGGGTCCAACCCCTGCGCAATATAAAAATAAAAATGTTTTTTTCTGTTTAATAGTATAAATACATATTAAGAATTAACATGAAAACATGCAGCCTTCTTCGTCGGTACTTCTTCATAGCATATTCGCTATGAATACTCTCTATCTTTCTCCTTTCATCACCTGTCTTATGTCTCATCTATCCCTTTCCTAAAGAATGTAGCACGGTTACCAAAATAACTTAATAGATAATAATGCCTGCAGTGCTACCTCTCTTTAAAAAAAATTCTACAATACCCATTTCCGACCCTATAAAGTACATATATTCTGACTTCTTATGCGTAACGAAGTTGATTAAGCGACGTCCGTCTGTGCGTCCGTGTTTGTGTTAAAATCAGGTTTGCCGAGGCACTAACTCAGTTAGAAAAAAAATTTAAATACGCCTATCAATCAGACATAGTGTCGAAAGAGGTGCTTTTGAAAGTTAGCAAGATCGGTCCATAACCTTCGACCCAGCGGGCAAAACACCACGCCTAAGTTGTCTATATCATTTGGAACAATTAAGTAAATCCAATAAAAAAAAACAGGGCGATAGAGAATTAAAATATAAGAAAAAACATCACGTAATATTTTTGTCGCCCACCCATATTTTCCGAGTTACGGGACTATGCAATTTTTAAAATTTTTAAAGTATCAATGTGAGTATCATTTTAAAACTTTTGAAGGGATTTTAGGAAAATAAATTTTTTTTTTTAAATGATTAACCCATTGAGAGCCAATGGCATTTTTATCTAATTTTTTTTTTAACTTTTTTAATTCTCTATCACCTCTATCTTTGTTTTTTTGATTGGAGTTATTTCACTAAACTAGATATAACTTTCAGTACTTATTATAAGTGCTTTAATTTCCAAACGAAGAACAATATAAAGTAGAAAGTAAAGTTGAGAAGCTTAACCAAACATTTTAACTTAAAGAATTTGGCAATAAAGTCGATAACTAAAGTTTTCCGTTATTTGGAACCACCGATATTCTTGTTTGCCAATCTACTTATTCATTATTAAATTTTCGCTATCAGTATTATTTACTTTTAGCTTTAGAAATTTCTGATGGAAGCTTTTTACCTCCTTTTCCTCCACTTAACTTAACTTTAATGTGCGTAAGCTAGCTTAAGCTTATATCAAAAACCCAAGGAAATGCCTATCAAATGCTTAGGTAACCCATTAAAGAATCTCAGCTCACATAAACTTAGTAATTAATTAACCAAAGTTGCACATTTATGTTCAATCCGTACTTTTGCCAAAAAATTTATTTTTATAAATAAACAGAACTTTAAAGCCTAAAGGCATTAAAAGAACATATTTTTTATATTTAAAAACATTCACAAATTCATTTAAAAATATTAAAAGCTTTTTTTTTGTTTTTGTTTTAGTTGCCATCTAAACTAAAAAATGCAACAGTGTACATTACCTAAATCATACAAAATTGAAATTTTACTTATATTTCATTGCGTTTGTTAAAAATTCACAAGAAGTAAATTTTTTTTCTACATTTTCTATTAAATTAAAAACTAAAAATTAAACAATCATTGCAATTTTTCTTTATAAATCTACAATACAAAGCGCAGTCGGTTTTTTCCGTATGGAAAATACGATCAGTTTTGCACTTTGCGTAAAGAAATTAAATTTGACGAAACTAAAGAAAAAGTTTTCTTACAGTTCTATTATTTCTTCTATTTATTATGTTTAATAAATTTCTGCTGCCTTAACTATTCAAAGGATTTAATAGTGCAGTTTTATTACAGAGTAGTTCTCTTATAGTTTGTAATTAAATGAATTTGCATAATTGTTTAAGTTTGCCTAAGTTATCGTATGCACATTATAATTGGCCCTTTAATCTACTTAAGTCATAGCATTTGTATTGAGGTGTCACATGACACCCATATTCATGCTGAGTTTAATGCAAGTCAGTACTGATTATTTACATACACACAAAATTCATAACCGTCACAGTCTTTTAAAAAATCATTTTTCTTAATTTTAATTATTTAAAACAAATCTTAAATTCCCATTTCTTTACCACTGCAGGTGTCCATTTTGCAATATTTAAGCTCAGTAAATTCAGTAAATTTTATACCTTTTGGTGCTATTTGATCATTATTTGAACTCCCTTTCAAGTTTATAGAAACCAACTCTTTTAAGATCTTAGTTTTAACCTTTAGTCCCTACGTACATCATATTCTAGTTTTAATTTTTGTGATATCAACTAAAGATTTTTCACATTTTGGGCAAATTTGCCTTTCCCGCTTGCATTTTTCTTTTTTTTTTTTTCTTGAAAAGGCATCTTTTCGTTCCTTATAACAATCTGCTTCTTAAGATTCTCCCAATTTAGGTTAAGAGAGTAAGAAATTGCACAGACTTTAAACTTTTTCTCTCTTGCAAGATTTCATCAATCGTTGCCTTCGATTTCCTGCAGTTGATGGGTAGGGTAAAAGAAGGCATACGTAGCTTAATAAGATGCAGGTTAAACTTCCTTAAAGCTAAAGGTCGGATATGTTTACATTGGCCACGCATTTTTTTTTTTGTTTTTTTTTTTGCTTAAGGCTTGACCCTTATTAAGGATTATACCTTTAATACTTAACTTTTTTCCGCCTGCTTTATTTGTTGGTCATTTTAGTATATTTCTGATCGCTTTTTTGAAGAGGTATAAGTCACACTGCAGCATCACTCGTAATTATCATGCTTTTGCTAACTAAGTCACGGCAATAGAATTTAAGCCTTGAACATTAAGAATGGATTTGGAATTGTAGCATTGCAATTAAAGTGAGTGGTAGATGAAGCTTAAGATTAGTAGCTGGTGTTTCAAGTAATCTGGAGAGTGTGCCCGCTGGCAGACAAAAATTAAAAACTTTTAATTGGTGCTATGGACAGAAACCGATTAACAAACTGTCCCTGTTCACTATTAAAACATGACCAATTTCTTGATCAATTTTGAAGAATGTTATTAATAATCAAAATTCAAACAAACTGCTTTTAAAACGTTTTTTTATTTTTGCCTTTAGCTTTACGTTCACTCTGGAAAGAAATATTAAAAAAAAAATTATTTTCATTAGAGACGCGTAAATTTTGACCAGTGAGAATTGTAATTTTATACATAAAATATTTTTTTGTGTTAAAAATTTATTTCATAAATTTATTAAACTCTTAAATATTATGGAAGTAACGATTTTTTTTTAATTATTGAAGTTTAGATTGTTGGCATTGAGGATTAACCTCGAGCACTATAGTGAACAGAACTCTTTCTGGGAGTCAGGTACAGCCCTTTAAGAAAGAAGAAAATTGCGTCATGCATTCTAAATTCCATACGAATAAAGTAATTGTACAGGGTGGTTATCAATTTTTTTCTCCTTCTTCAAGACTGTCTTCTTTCGCACGTTATGTTGTAATTCAAAAACTTTATTTTCAACTTTTTCTTTGTTTTATTGGCATAATTTTATAGCAATTAATCAATATTGTGCAGACAAAAACACTTTATCTATTTGTTTTAAATCTATTTCCTATTGTTCGTTGCCAAAATACAATTTTCCATTGTGAAAAAAAAGAAATAACAAATTTTAATTTTATCTCAACTTTAAAAATAAAACAAATGTTCTTTCTATTCGTGTTTCCAAATAATTTTTGTGTGGTTTTCTTTTTTTTCTCAAGTAAAAGTTTATTTCTACTACGTTGTTTTTTCTTCATAGTATTTCCGAAATGAGTTTTTTCTTAAATATTTTTTTTTTGTAAATTAAAGGCCATATGGCAAGCGGCCAAATACTGCTAATAATTTCAAGTGTAGTTTTATTGTTTAAAGAAGAAAAATAAGAATGAAATTTTCAAGTTTGGTTGCTAAAAATAATTTTAAGAGGTGGAATAAAAGCTTTTTAAAGAATTTTTTTAGCGACTTTGTTGAAGTTACAAGAACATAAAATATCAAAAGAAATAGTTAATTATTTATACAGAAAAATTGCACAGCCATTTAATTGCTTAAATTTATGCGCTGTTTCTACATTACAGACGATCAAATCGTCTGAAAAAACGTATATGAAAAGCACAAATATTTTTAAGTTATTTCCATATAATATTTCCAGACGCCTGTAATACAGAAACAGTACAGTAAATCAATTTAAAATAACAAAAAACATGCAAACTTAATGCGCAGTTTCTGCATCACAAGCGTGCGTCTTGTCTAAAAAATTTGAGAAAGAATTACTCAAAAAGTTAAGTTCTTTTCATGCAAGTTTTTTATACGATTCGCTTGCTCATAAAAAATCATTGAAAAAGTTAATTCTTAAAAATAGCTAGCGCTTAAAGTGAAGTGAAATGAATATTTCCTTTATTATCTTCACTAAAAATACTTTTTAACTTAAATTTTCTTTGTAGTACTCCCAACTCTGAAGTCTTTAAAAAGCTTATCTAATAAAAATTCATATTTTTAAAGCATCAAAGTTTAAATCGTGTATCTTTTTACTCTTTTCTTCAGAATTTTCGTGTTAATATTCCCAACTCTGATGCTAATTCGTGCTTTTCTTTTTGGTGTAGATAAGTCCCACCGAGATATCATTTTTAATAAATGAAAGTGATATTTGATATTGATTTGAAGTGATATTTTTATTTAATACAAGTGAAGGATTTTCTAACGATGCTCCCAACCCTGGAGCTTAAATTCTCTCAAATGATGATACTTTGTGCTTTCGTTATTTTGTGTTGTTTAGTAAAATAGCAAAGCCTAGTTGTCTATATCGTATAGTTTTATTTAAGCCACACAAATATTATTCCTATTTTCTGGTTTCATTGGGCTTGGGTTCTAATGGTGTTCTTTCTTTAACCTTGTGCCGACTCTTCTTCATTTGGAGATGTTATCTTTTTCATATATTTTCTGTTAAAGCTTTCGTTGCAGTCTTAGGAAGAATTGTTTAATTCGCTGACATTTAATTGGTTTACCTCTCAGAGATTAATCACTTCGATCCGTACATCCTTGCAGTTCTACGTAAGTGTTCGAAAATGGAGGTCTGTATTAAAATGAGGGCAGTAGATAATGGTAATTTTAGGATAAATCTTTCCCTGTCCGACCTATTTAATTAGCTGCTTTATAAAAGGTATCAGTTGCACTTCTGACACTATAAATCGACGTTAGACTTTGGGTTATAAAGCTTTAGCAATCAGTTTTAAAAGTCCTTCTTGAACTGAAGACAGATGGCATGAGTATATTTTGGCTCTATTTTAAACTACAATTGAGGAGTAAGAGTGGATTGCTTTATAATTTGTTTACGGCACCGAGACGTTAATTTACTTTACATGACCTAAGGGGCATATACCAGTATTAATATGAATTATAATTTGTCATTTTCGATTACATTTTAGGAAGTGGTATGAAAACATATTTGCCCAGAATCGTGGAGAGCTGGAAGAATAGATTTTTTGTATTCAAAAAGTTTTTTTGAAATAGTAAACATCGAATTTAGGCGAATACTACCGAATACTACTACTACTCAAACCGAGATATCATTTTTAATAACTGAAAGGGAGTCATATTTCTATTTAATAAATTTAATACAAGTTGAGGATTTACTGACGATGCTCCCAACCCTGGAATTTAAATTCTCTCAAATGAGGGTAGTTAGTGCTTTCGTTATTTTGTGTTGTTTAGTAAAATAGCACAGCCTAGTTGTCTATATCGTATAGTTTTATTTAAACCACACAAGGATTATTCCTATTTCCTGGTTTTATTGGGCTTGGGTTCTAATGGTGTTCTTTCTTAAACCTTGTGCCGACTCTTCTTCATTTGGAGATTTTATCTTTTTCATATCTTTTCTGTTAAAGCTTTCGTTGCAGTCTTAGGAAGAGTTGTTTAATTCGCTGACATTTACTTTGGTTAACCTCTCAGAGATTAATCTCTTCGCTCCGTTCATCATTGCAGTTCTACATAAGTGTTCGAAAATGGAGGTCTGTATTAAAATGAGGGCAGTAGATAATGGTAATTTTAGGATAAATCTTTCCCTGTCCGACCTATTTAATTAGCTGCTTTATAAAAGGTATCAGTTGCACTTCGGACACTATAAATCGACGATAGACTTTGGGTTATAAAGCTGAAGCAATCAGTTTTAAAAGTCCTTCTTGAACTGAAGACAGATGGCATGAGTATATTTTGGCTCTATTGTAAACTTAAATTAAGGAGTAAGAGTGAATTGCTTTATAATTTTTTTACGGCGCCGAGACCTTAATTTTATATGGGCCGTCATACCTCTTTACTTTACATGACCTAAGGGGCATATAACGCTATAAATATGAATTATAATTTGTCATATTGGATTACATTTTAAGAAGTGGTATGAAAACATTTTGCTCAGAATCGTGAAGAGCTGGAAGAATAGATTTTTTGTATTCCAAGAGTTTTTTGAAATAGCTGACATCATAGATTCTGTTAATGCTCTCTGTTTCATTCCACACATTTGAACTTTGACTTTTCATTCAAAACAAATTTAGTTTTTTGTTCTTGAGTTTTTATGCAATGAAGTTTGAAAACTTCTTGCCACAAACATCAAAAATATTTATTTCAACAAACAATTTTCATTGTTTTTTTTTAACTTACATAAATGTTTGTGTACATATTTATATCTATCGTTAAAAAGTGGAATACAAAATAATCTGTAAGAATTATCCACTACAAGTAACTTTTTGTACTTAAAAAAAAAAATTAAAAGACCAGTTGGCAGCAGCTTTGTTTATGTCATATTTACAATCTCTTTAACGCCAAGACAAGTGTAAATATTCTTTTTGTGTGCTTATACTTTAAAATATAAAGAATTGTTTGTTCTAAAAAAAAAAATCAATCATTAAATAAAATGGGGTTCAAACTGAGGTCAAAGTACAAATGTTGTTTGTTGCGGCATTGTATTAAACAAACAGTTGAATTTGAATGAATTAAATAAAATTGTAGCTTAGATTTAATATTATAAAATCTTTTTGTCTTTCTGGTGGAATGTGAACTCGGGCCTTAAGAATTCTTCATCTTTTTTTATAATAATTTTTTTTTTCAGTTTTCTAATTTAGCGGTTTCAGAATAACTTGACTAGCTGTTACAACGCATTATACTAAAAAGTATTTATTTTTCTTCTAGAGCGTTATTCTATTAACTCTCTGCTGCAGTCACTTTAGATACTCCAAGCTGAAACCAAACGTAAAATGAATTGCTTTATTTTTAAATTTTAATTCGTTGCGAGTTAACTAAATTTTTAATATTTTTTTTGATGATATTTGATTCAATTCAAGCAAATTAGGCAAAAATAAATTTCAATTCGTTTTCTATTAAAATAATAATAAGATGCAATTCGCTTCAAATTTAAATGAATTTGTTAAAGTGAACTGCAATTCACTTTCAATTCGTTTAAATTAAATTGATTTTGAATTCACTCAAATGAATTAGAAAAAACGAATTTGAATTTAAATGAACGAAAACAAAACTAAATTGCAATCAATCGAATTCAAAAGCAGATTTCGAGGTAATAAAAAATGGAAATTTCTCCTACTAAACTAAAAATATTCAATGATCAAAGAAAACATGGAGATGTTTACTGCGTATTTACTTACAAAATTTATTAAAATCTCAATCAATGATTTGCTAACTGCTTTTTATAATTTATTTGAATTAAATTAAAATCAATTCAATTTAAATCAAGTGGAAATGAATTGTAATTCACTTGACAAATTCATTTGAATTAGAAACGAATTGCAAATCATTTTTATGAAATTCATTTAAATTGACACAAATTTCATTTAATTATTTTTTTTTTGTGAAAGGAATAAATTCAAAAATTGTTAACTCAGTGCAAGAATGTTTCGCAAATTTATTAAAAAATTAATGATTCATTTATAGCTGTGATATTTGCCTTGTCGATATTAAAGATCACACAGTGGTTTGAAAATGATTTATTTTGGACTTAAATCGGTATCTAATTAAATTTCACAGAGATGAAGCAGAGGTATTTCCGAGAGGAGCTGCGAACGGTCTGCCTCCTTTAGTTAAGAAAGGCTTCTGCGTAGGGCTCTAAATTTGGATACCTCGGCTGCATAATTTTTTAGAAACGTCACAAATGTTCAACCTTAACTTATTATTTTTTTGCACTTTTTAGCTTATTAATGATCGGACTATCTTAGTAAAATTTAAAATTTACTTTCTACTATACAAAAACCCGTTCGCCTTAACTCAACAAGCAGAATTTTCCTTGGACAACAATGAGAGATTTTTAATTATCAGCTTCAGTTCACATGGAACATAATTTCCTTGAGATTTCATCTTTTTCGTTAATTTGAATCGGCTTGAAATTGCTTGTTGAGCTGAGCCACTCCAAACGTAAGTGAAAATAAAGTTTAGAGATATTTCTCCAATAATATTTCATTTCGCTACTTTTCCTGTCTTTGACATTAAACTTGCTATTTTTTAACATAAAAGTGTTCACTATAATTTATTTTAGTTAAATCTAGCATGTGATATTAAGGGAAGTCTTAAATGATGCTTGTCACATTGATTAATGATTATTGTGCGAACCTTTAGCGGAAGGTATTAAAATACAAAAAAAAATTAATGAAAGATAAATTTTACGAAAAAGTCCTTTTAGCTGGCCACCTTAATTTTGTAATTTTTTGCCATTAAATTGTGTTATGTAGAACGTACGAATGCACCATCATCCGTTAGAATCAGGCTTTTAACTTTTTCATTGATATCTTTTAAATTTAAAAATTTCCTGTTGAAAATTCTAAAAATATCAACAATTATTAAATAATCTATCAAAAATCATAAAAGGAAATCCTGTAAATTATAATTGTGTTTTTAATATACCTGCCTTCTTTCAAACAAATTTAATTTCTATAATTACATCACGAATTTAATTTTTTACCAGTTTTTTCACATTCTTGTTTTTTTCTTTTTTTGCTTTCAAACTTAAAGACTTTTTCCTCTCTACAAACAAAATGAGAAGAAAAACTCTTAAAAAAACAAGAAAGATGTGTGAAAAAACAGTAAATGAAAATAAAATTTAGAACATTTTATGAAAACCTGGTAATAAAACTAAAGCAGCCAAGCTTATAACAAACATTCGAAATTTGTAGTAGGAACGAAAAAGAAACGAAATTAAAAAAAAAAAAGTTGCCGGCAACAGCAAGCCAACTTACCAACCAACCAACCAGCCCAACAAACCAATTTTATATAAATTAAATGTTGTATGTATGAACGAAGGCATGAATATGTTTGCATCCACTGCACTGCAGATGTATGATGAGTTGGAAAACTACAGAGGCAAATAAATTAAATGCTTTTAAAGAAAATCTTCATCATGATTATTGTAATGATTACGATGTTGCTCTAATTCTTCTGTCGCTCATAAGAATCGTATAAAATCTTTTTACTATTATAGGTTTTTTCTAAAGCACAAAAAAAATTTGGAAACCTGTTGCTTTATTTTTCATCATACGAATAATCGTATTTAAATGCATCAATGATATAATAAATTGACTTGTTATGTTGCAGAGATTTGTTATATTTTAGTAACAGCTGTGTGACTTAATGTCTGTTTAGTTGCTGTTGCAGCACCCTATGATGGATGTTTAAAAAAAATTAAACGGAAAGTTGTGACAGGAAATAAAGTGATTAATTGTAAAAAGGCAGCAGACAAATTTTTTTTTGGAAAATTTTTTTTTATTTTGCAAAACGCAGACATATTTTATAAGATTTTGCTATTGAGCTAAAGAAAATAATAATATTAATAATAATAATAATAATAATAATAATAATAATAATAATAATAATAATAATAATAATAGTAATACACCTTAAGCATCTATTCCTAAGTTACAACACAATGTCTTTTTTAATTTAGCTTTAATTCAGCTGAAAGTTATTCAATACTTCATTAATTCAGCTAAAAGAAATGAAATTCAGCAAGGCGACTATTTTGTTTTTAATAAAATTTTTTTTATTTTTTGAAATTTTGTATTGTTCAGCTAAATTCATAGATATTCAGCTAAGTTTTGTTTATTCAGCTAAGTTTAATAAATTCAGCACAAGATAATAAATATTTTTTGTATTATAGTATGTTTAATTGTTTTATTTTAGTTTGTATTAATTTAATGGAATTCAGCTAAGCTGTATTTTATTCAGCTAACTTTAAAAAATTCAGCACAAGATAATATAGAATTTTTTTAATTCACTCTTTTATTTTAATTTGTATTTATTAAATTAAATTCAGCTAAGTTTAATATATTCAGCACAAGATAATATAGGTTTTTTGTTTAATTTGCTTTTGATTTTTATTATGTTTGCTTATTTCCTTTAAATTTAAACTAATTAAATGGAATTCAGCTAAGCTTTATTCTATTCAGCTATGGACTTTTCCAAAAAATTTAGCAGAGCTTTAAGAGTTTGTAAAGAATTTTGCTATTCAGCTGCATAACATTTGTTGCACTTGTGTATTTTTTATAAATTTATTAGAATTAAGGTGATATTACTATTTTTTTTTGTCAATTCAGCAGCTTTAATTGGCATTCAGCAAAAAGAAATTAAGCATAAACATGTGTAAATTCTCAATAAGTTTTGATGTGTCAATAGTTTCTTAAATTTATCAGGACTTAATGCAATTCAGCGGCACAATTTTTATACATATGCAAAATTTTCACTCAGCATTATTGTTTCGTTTAGCTTAGAAAAAGAAGGCTTAAAATTACCTTAAAACAAATAATCAGCAACCTAATATTTAAAATAGAAATCCTTACAAATTCTCCATACAAATTGTTGCCAAGTGTTTTTTTTTTTTTAGTGTAGTGTGTCTCTAAAGTCGTGCATTTACTTTAATTTATAATTCTTATATTATTTTTACAGTTAAGAGAATGGTCTCAGCTAAAATTTTAAAATTTGATAAACGTTTAATAAACATGAAATGCAAATGCAGTTTAAAAGAAAAATAAAACAATTGTTGCAAAGAAATAAAGAAAAAAGTATGTTAAAAAAAAAAATAAAGATAAACAATTGGAAAGTTAAAAGAATACCCAACACGTGCCTTTTACTTTGTGTTGCAAAAAGATAAAAAAAAAAAACGGAAATTGCTGAGACAAAATATATATCTTCTCTTTATTATTTTAATGTTTTGAGAACCAAAATAATTGCAATTTAAATCATAATAAAAAACTAAAAACACACTTACGAAAATGTCTTTAAAGGTAAGTTATCTTGAAATTATTTTGTATTATCTTTGTGTAAATGTCATTGTTTTTAAACACGTTACCACTCTTATCTAATACCGCATTCATTAACAACCAAAATAAATAAAAAACAAGTAAGGGTGCTATATTCGAATGTTATATACCCTTCACCATGTATGTAAAACTTGTTAAGTGAAGTAACTCTAATAGCAAAAAAAAAAAAAAAAAAAAATTGAGGTCACAGATAATTAAAAAAATAAAAAAAAAAATTACAAAAAAATGTCATCGGCTCTTAATGGGTTAAAAATAAATTTAAATAATTATAGTATTTTCTAAAATATCTTTTCAAAAGCTTTTAAATAATACACATATTGATATTGATATTGATATTTCTATGAAAAGTAGATAGACCCGGCCCATAACTCGGAAAATATGGGCGAATGGCAATATTTTCAATTGATGTTTTTGTTCTTATTTTTTAATTATTCATCGCCCCATTTATTTGTTTTTTTTTGATTGGGGTGACTTTATTATTCTAAATAATAAAAAAAATTAGAGGCAGGTGTGGTGTTTTTCACGCTGCCTCGAAGGACATGGACCGATCTTGCTGATTTTCAAAAGCAAAATGTTGGAAACTATGTCTGATCGATTGGCGTACTTTAAATTTCTCTAGCTCATCTAGTGCCTTGGCAAGGCTGGTGCAGTCATTAAAGTAAGCACGTTGACTACAAATCAGGCTAGCCAGGGTTCAACCCCTGCGGCAACCAAAAAATAAATAATATATTTCTTCTCTTTGATGGTATAAACACATATTCAGAATTTAACAATACAAAGCACATTCGCCAGCAAAGTAAAAAAAACTAATATAAAATGGCTAAACTTTCACCACCTGTCTTTTCTCTCCTCTATTCCTTTTCTAAAGAATGTAGAACGGTTACGGATTAAATAGGCATTGTTGCCCGAAATGCTACTTCTCTTAAAAAAATAAAAAACTCAGAATACTTTTTGGGATCGGAAATGAATATTGTAGAAATTACAAATGGAATGAAAAACCTAGATTTTCCTTTTTTCCCAATTGTGGTGAAGGGTATAAAAAAAATGTTTGAAATATAAACTATTGCAGTTATGCTTTATCGTAATAGTTGTTGCGTGTTTTAAAAACAGCAAAATAAGAGTAATAACTGTGATACTTAGTTTCATACATTATAACATAAGTTTTTTTTGTAACTGATAACATTGTTTAAATAAACACAGTAGATTTCAGCTAAAATGAATTGTGCAAAATTTATTGCTTTAAAAATACAGTTTAAATAAAGATTCATGCTATTTAAAAATTAAAGTTTTGGCAGCCCTAAAAAACTTTATACGTTTCCCGAAGGTAAAAGTTTTAATAATAACTGTTTTCCAAATAAAATGCCTTAATAAGACACATTTTTGAAGAGCAACTAACCTACTTGGAATTGTCAACAACGTGTCGCAGTTTAATGCCGATTTTGGTCAATCAAGTAGGCGTTAATACACGTTATATATCTACCGAATGAAATAATTCGAATCTCCTGTTTGCACTTCGAACGCGCCAAGTTTCAAGTAAATCTCTTTAGCACACTGGTGAGTTTCCAATGTACTGAAAGATTCTAAATATAACTTCAGTTCCCAAAAAGTTCAAAATAGCATCCAATCGACCATTAATACGGCTTCCATAGCAAGCACTCTTCAAGAATCTTATTGGCTTCTCTTTGTAAAATTGGTGCCTCTTCATACATAATTTGGAGAAAGTAAGATGGTGGTGCTATTTATTTTTAAGGCGTTTTATGGAATGTGGTATAGTTCACTTGTATCGAGATTTATGGCTTTTGGTTTTGATCATAACTTCTTTCGCCTTATATAAACTCACGGATCGCGCTATACAAGTTATTAGTAATCAGATCTCATAAACAAGTTTTTGGGTAATTTAGGGATACCGCAAGTTTTTGTTCTTTCACCTACCCTCTAACATAACTCTCTAACTGACCCTCTCTGTCCAACTCTCAAGACGTTTTATTGATATCCATAGAAGGAGATTGGAGCCATGTGGCTAAACATAAATATAATACTTAATAACGATCGGGTTAAAATTACGTAACAGGGTTGATTCGAAGGCTTGGAAACCAACATAAGCGTACGTCTGAGGAATCGAAAGCTCTTGATATTCTTGACATAAGATATTTAGTGTGATATTCGGTGCAATAAACTAATATTGCAATAAACTAATATTAAACTCAAAAGAGTTTATTGATTTAGTCTAGATTTACACTATAAAATTTTTTGAGGCAACTTTTTTTTTCAATTTTCTTTTTAAGTTGTTGCGATATGCGATGTTTAGAAAATAAAAAAGGGAACAGTAACATTTCTCTAACAAAAAAAAAAATTTAATGTCATGAAAATTTGCATAGTGCAAATGCCGTCTAAGTGTACTGATTTTCTAAAATGCTGATACTTTACTACAGGTCATCTTACTATTTACATTGCGTTTATCAGATCGAAAATGGGATACAATTTTCATGGGCCAGTGCTTTATAATCTATTGAAAATCTATTCAACGACGTATAGGAGAGAGCGAAGAAACTCATCGGTAGAAGAAGGACATCCAATTCTTATGATTCACTAAACCATCAACCCAACTTAAGATGTGTTTTACGTTACCATAATGGAATTTTCTTCAATTAAGTCAGGATTGAATTTTTTGCTACAACATGTTTTTCATTAGCGGATCAATTATTTAAAGACAAATTTGAAGACCTGCAACATTGTAAATTGGAAAATTGGAAAAAAATAAAAATTGACTTGTAATTGGATAACGTTATCTGCCCTGCTATTCCACTAGTTTTCTACCTAACAAGCTTTGCAGACTTTGCCATAGATAATAAATAATTGCTCCATAAGAAAGAGTTACCCGATTATCCCTTCCTATAGTGCCAGGGGTAAATTTAGGTAGTTATATTATTCTGCTAAGTCCCTGTAGACTTCAAAACAAACATACATTTTCTATTTGATCGTCCTACTATTGCAGTTTTCTAAATAAATGAAAAACTTTATTTAACGTATCGAGCATGTTCGCCTTTCCGCTCCTTTATCATTTAGGGCTTCCTTAAAAACTCTTCATAAAATTTAGAGAATTTCACTATTGTAGCAGCACAGATATGAGTTAACTTTTTTAACTTTTTTAAAATTATCTCAGTTTTTTTAAACAAATTTGCACGGCTGAATTTTCTGATTTTAGTTTTCACTGGAATTTAAGCATCCAAATAACAAACATTTTTAACTCCATGTTGTTGAAATTCATCTCTATAGAAATATATATTTCTAGAGAAAGATTTCCTTCAATTGTGAATTCCGCGGGAACAAAATGTTTAAAAGTGGAACCACTATTTTTCTTTCCCCTCAGCCAATAAAAATGGGCGAAAACAAATTTATAATAGGAGAAAAGGAAAAAAAATTCCCACGAAATTTTTTTGTAATTGGACTGATTGCTTCTTTTCCTTTTCTTTTTTTTACTTCAGTTTT
Source organism: Cistogaster globosa (assembly GCA_937654795.1). Taxonomy (NCBI): domain Eukaryota; kingdom Metazoa; phylum Arthropoda; class Insecta; order Diptera; family Tachinidae; genus Cistogaster; species Cistogaster globosa. Next base: position 10,218,868 of record OW569404.1, read on the forward strand.
TATCCCTTATTACAGAACAGAGATTAAAATTTTCTGTTTATATGTATTTTTAACTGCGTACCTTAACTGTGTTTTCTGTTTTGCTCATAAATTTAAAAACATAATTAAAATATTTAAACAGTTAAAAGTTAACAATTCTTCTAATGAACTTATGTTTTGACGTCTCAAATGCACAAAATTCATTTATCTTTTATTTTATTAAATGATTTCGTTTAAATAAATTTATTTTTGAATTAATATTTATTGTATTCATTTTGAAAACATTTCTTAACACTCTGTCTAATCACAATGGGGAGTTAATTAGGGTTAAAAAGCTTGTGTAATTAAAGCAAAATTATTACTTCTTTATGTCATCTTCCAAGTCATGTTTATGACTTGGTGTATTTCTTTCTTAGCTTCCCATGCAAAGCAAACAAAACATTTCATTTGTGTTATTATGGTTCCTTTTGTATTTAAAACATTGTTTATGACTTGACGAAAATACTGAAGTGTTTAAGTAATGAAAGAGCAGAGTTATAAATAATTTTAAAATGCCAATTAAAGTTGTTCTTTTAAAGTTCACTTGTAATATGATGTTATAGATGCACGTTAGCATTTGAGGATAAAAAACAGCTTCATAATGCAAAAATTGACAGTTTTAAAACAAGTGCAGAAAATAAATATTAAATATCGAAAATTCACTTTATAATAATCCAGCAAATAGGTTGATAAAGAGAAGAGTAAAAACTTAAGCTGCCCATACATGACATGTTTTTTAAATCTGACATGTCGTGTAGGATTGTTGAAACATTGCTTCTGTAAAATACATGTGAAAAGTCGTCTGACAAAATTTCTTTTAGAACGTGTTTTATTTTAATCTGACAAAACATCTGACATCAGCTGTTTTTAAAATTCTAAAAGGTATTGCCAAAAATCTATGCCGTATGAAAACAATCAACGCCGGTTGACCATTGGCGGCAGCATTAGCCGGCTAAAAGTAATATTTTATACGACCAAAATCTAAAATTTCTTTTAACTATTTGATATTAATTTTGTAAATTCTTTATAATTATTCAAGGCAAACTATTCTTTTTTCTATTTAGAGTAAAAAAAAAATAATTAAAATTGACAAGTCTTCAGTAATTCCGTTACGCATACAAAAATATTTTAAGAGGACAACAAGCCATTTTGAAACCGAACGTCTTGGATATCTGTCCAGTGAAAAAAGCGAATTAATTAAAGAAGGAAATTTAATATTTGTTTTTCATTATTTGTTTTTTTATGAAATAGTTGAAACAACATTACACAATTTAATTGTTCTAGTTTTTGAATCCATTTTTCAAATAATCAAAAATAATCTTAATTAAATTTGCATACAAATCAGCTGTTGTAAATATGTAAAAGTTACTTCAGACGTAAATGTTTATTTACGTTTGTGATCAAATATTGAAAGTTTTCTGTAAAATGCGAATTTCGACACATATGCAAAATTACTCATGACTTACACAGTTAAAAATTCAGATGTAAAGAACATGTCGTGTATAGGAAGCTTTAATAACATGAAACTCCCCCAAAATGAAAAAAATAAAACCGCTTTAATTCACGACTTGAAACGATATTATAGATGATCAAAATTAACCATAGCGGCTATTTCGTGAAGTGAATGAAAACCGATCTGAAAGTACTTTAAGTGTCGTAGAGGTCTCAACGTATAAATGGTAAATGTAGATTAAAAGTGTAGAAATAAGATTGTCCTTTTAAGGTTAAAATTCTATAAGAAGTGAAATAAAGCAAATTCAGTTAACTACTAGAAATTAAAATCTGGAAAAAAATGTTCGAACTCTCACAGACATTCCTGTTATGATGGACATCCTGATAGACATAGAACCGTAACCATTAAGACTTATGAGACTGTTCCCGCTCGGTGATATATCTGAAGTCTTTTTAGATCCCAATGTACCAAGCGAAGGGAATTGTGTCTATGATTACTGCACCTTCAAGCTTTCCAACCACGGAAGAAAACTATTTTTTAGGTGAATGACCATCTTAAAAGATGATGCAGAGGAAATAAGTTTTTTATCTGTACAAAGGTATTAGCCAAAATTGCAAGACCAAGACCAGGAGAAGGAGACTCCTCTGTTAGCAATTTCAACGGAATTCCTATCAAAACGCCTAACAGCTCCGATATTTAATGAATTATTTACCTAATTTCCTTAATTTTGTTAATAAAAAACCTGCATTTCTCCTCCGCATTTCTTTCTATTTCTCCTAGAAAAAAATTCAAAAAAACCGGCTTTCTGGCCTAAGTGAATCAAACTTAGCTTCTTTTATTTGTAGGCCTAATGTTACCGTTTGACGTAGATTTTAAAATTGGAATCTTTTCATTCATGTACCAACCGCTGGAGAAATTGTAACTTAAAACTTCCCAAAAATCTCGAAATTTGTTACCGGGAGAAAAGGGAATGACCTCTCCCTCAAAAACTAATGAAATTTTGATAAGTATAAAGTCACTTCCCAGAAAGAGATAGATAATAATTTAGAAAATAAGCAGGGTTTTAAAATTTTGGCATTAACCAAAAGTAACAAAGTTAAATTGAAGTAGGGGCCATGACCGCTCTCCTGCTGCCTAGTAATAAAAAAGAAAGTCACAAATACAAAAGTGGGCTGTATTTTTATGTGGGCGTAGCACTGACTATACTAAATAAATAATTAATATTTTTTAGCTGGAGAGTTATAATTTCTAAAGCCCGGAGAAATCGTGTAAATTACGTGTGAAGGATGTGCTTAAAGACGAGATGAGAAAAATGAGCGTGTCAACAAAGCAGATACTTGCGAAAATTACTTGCGAGTTTTTTTTTTTTTTGTAAATAATGTGTTTTGTGTGAGAAATATACGTTGTAGAATAAAACAAGTAAGAGTGCTATATTCGGCATATACCCTTCACCACATATGTATAACCACTTATACCATACGACAGATTTCCCATTGAATAGCACAAGAAATTATTTTCTACCATAAAGTTTTTCTGTTCAAAAAAAATTTTTTTTTTCGAAAATGAGAAGTTTTGCTTGGGGTTGTTGTCCCAACTTAGTAAATGAAAAGGTTGTTGAATAATTTTACTAATTTTACAACATTAATAACAACCACCTGCAAGAGTACATACGAAAGTTGAAAAAAAGATATTCTTTAATTTACTTTAGTAAAGTAACTCCTAAAAAAACAAATGTATGGGGTGACAGATAATCAAAATCTAAAGACAATTTTACAAAAAAATGTCGCCGGCTCTTAATGGGTTAAGCATTTTTTAAAAATATTAGTATTTCCTAAGAGATCTCTTTAAAAGCTTTTAAATGATACCTATATTGACAATCGGAATATATGGGCGAGCGCCAATTTTTCCACTTCTCCAGCGCTCTACTTATTTGTTTTTTTTTTTGATTGAAGTTACTTCATCGTTTCAAATGATATGAAAAATTTAGAGGTAGGGACGGTGCTTTGTCCGCTGCCTCGAAGGACATGGATCGATCTTGATCGATTGGCGTATTTAAATTTTTTCAAGATCATCTAGTGGCTTAGCACTTAGCACACGAACACGGATGGACAGACGCGCAGTCGTGCAGGCGAACATCGCTCAGAACTTAAAATATATATTTTTCATGGATTCGAAGATCGATATTGTAGAAATTACAAATGGAATGACAAACTTAGATGTACCCCCTTACCTGTACAAGTTAATATGTACTTTGATCATCGTAAATTTGGAGCACTATAATGCAAACGAGGTTTACAAGGTTAAGTCATAAACTTTCGGACACCTTACAATTTCAATTCGTATTTGAGAACTTTCATTGTCAATTTTCATGAAACAATTTAATTAATAAAATAATTAAGTAAACAAGCATCTTGTAAATCTCATTGGCTTAGAAGAATGCTAATTAACAATTTAAAATCTTCATACTTCCAATTTAAATTGTAAAATGTTTGGTAAATTTTAAATTTGTCTTTAATATTTTTTGGTAAAAACTGTGGGAAAAATTTTCTTTAAGTGAATTAAGCAAAACGAAAAACATTATAATGTGTAGGTTGGCTTCAAAAGCGTTTGTTTAGTTGTAATATTTTCAGCTTCTGATGGTTGTTGGTGCCTGTAGCATCAGGTGCACTTTTGCAGATTCCCAAGCTTAACGAATTTTGTTGTTGTTGTTGTTGGTATTACGTATTAAAACATGTGTTGTTGTATAAAAGACAACTATATAGTTCTCAGGTATAATTTTTTTGTCTACAATTGAAAACACAAGTATAAGTTTCGATTAATATTTCCGCGCTAATTTTTCATATGAGTTTGTGTTTTTGTGTATGTGTAGTTTTTGACATTTTATATTTTCAATATTTATAATGCAATTTGTGCTGCATGCAACAAGTGTTTACGCTGTAGTATAGAAAAAACTAATAAAAAATAAATAAAAACAATTCAACTCGTGTTGCATTACAATACAATTCGCTTCTTCTTATTAAGTTGTACTCAAACAAATGAAAGTGTTCAATTTAAAAAAAATATATATAAAATAAAAAAGCTACTAAAATAATGACTAATATTATGTGTTTTTATCTTTTTTTATTGTCTTGTAGAAGGAGACTCCCTCAGATGTTTTATTACATTTGGCTGCGTTGAGAGGTGACGATATAACGCTGAGACGTGTTTTAGACAGTGGAAAAGTTCATGTTGATTGCAAAGATGAGGTAAAATACAATGTTGTCAATTAATGACTTCATTAATGAAATGTTTTTTTGTCTTAAATTATGCAATGAATATTGACATTGAAAACACTTGAAAAAAATGCAAAATGGGAAAAAGTAAAAAAAACACTCCTCAATTATTTTAGAAAAAAAAATTATTATTAAATCTTTTAAATTTTATTGCTATATATAGTTGTAAAAATGAGAAATTTATTAAAATTACAAGTTTAAGTTTATTTAAGTGCGAGGATTAGAATAATTAGAGAAATTATTAGAATTATTATTTTTTGAATTATTAAAAACTCCATAAGAGAAAAATTATATTTTTATGATAAAAATTTTCACCTCAGACAGGCCTCAGATGGGGGCTTAATAAGTCTTCAAAATATCATGTTCAGAAGTACTCTGTTTTTTTTTTTTTTTGGGAACAATTAAATGTTTGAGGCAACTTTTTATATAGAAATTCATGCTGCCAAGGCAAAACTCCTTAGAAAAAATTAAATCATTTCGACGATGTCTATTACAAATCAAAACTAACATTTAAGGAAATTTAGAATTTTGGAAAAAAAACTTCTGCATATAATGAAGAGGTTAAGTAAGTTCAACTTAAGTATTAAAGTTGCTGCAATTTGTTTCAAGTCAAGGTAAAAATTGTTTAAAAGGTATATTTTTAAATCGATAAAAAGAACTAAAAGGACTAAAGCCTTTTTAGCATAAAATCACAACTTGAACAAAAACCCACCAGATTAAATGGGTGGATGATATGTATGTGACGTTTCCTACAATTGAGAATGAGTGCAAACGTGTGCAATGTATGTGAGATGTGCTTGAAATTTTTATTTAAGAAGCCTATAAACGTCATTACGAGGGCTGCTCTATATATTTCTGACCTAATAGTGAAAATGCGAATATTTATAATCAAAAATGGTTTTATTGCTTTTCAAAGTATTCTCCAGCATGATTTATACACTTTGTGATGCGCTCAAACCAGTTGTCGAAGCACTTTTTCCACTTCGATTGAAACACCTCTAAAACATGGTTTTTGAACACTTCAACAGCTTCTTCTGGCAACGAAAATCGTTGACCACGCATTTTTTTCTTTATGTGCGGAAAAAAGAAGAAGTCATTAGGTGCCAAGTCAGGGCTGTACGGCAGATGACCCATTAATTCGACGTTTTTGCCGGTCAAAAACGCTCTAGTTTGAGCCGATGTGTGAGAGCTCGCATTGTCATGGTGGACAATGATTCGTCTTCTCTTGTTGGTTTTTCGAATTTTTCCGATGACTTCTGGCAAACAAATTGTAGTGTACCACTCAGAAGTGACCGTCCTACGTTGCTCAAGCGGAACAGTCGCCACATGACCAGTTTTTGCAGAAGAAACAGGCGACCATTTGCTTCGAAGTGCTTCTTCCACGAACAACTTTCGTTGGATTTTGCTCGTCTCTGAAGACCCACACGGTCGATTTTTGTTTCGTTTCGGGCTCATACGCATAGATCCATAATTCTTCACCTGTGACGATCTTATAAACGTCTTTTGAAGCACCGCAATCTTATTTTTGCAACATTTCTTTGCAATAATCGATACGAGCCTTTTTTTGAGCGACTTTCAAATTGTGCGGGATCCAACGAGAACAAATCTTTTTTACGGCCAGGTGTTCATGCAGTATCGAATGTATGCTGGTGGAAGAAATGTCCAAGGATGTCTCTATCTCTCGTTATGTCGCATGTCGATCTTGCATTATAAGTTCACGCACGGCATCAATGTTCTCTGGCACAACAGCAGTTTTTGGACGACCTTCACGGAATTCGTCTTTGAGCGAGCCTCGGCCACGATTAAATTCATTATACCAATTTTTCACAGTCCTATAGGATGGTGCTTCATCGCTATACAAAGATTTAGGTTCATCAATGCACTCTTGTCGTGATAATCCACGTCGAAAGTTGTGAAAAATGATGGCACGAAAATTTTCACGAGCTAATTCCATTTTTTTCTATATTAATTTTTTCAAGTCACTGTAAACAACACAAATAATGGTCGTACGTCAAAACGTTTTGAGTACGATTATGCTTAAAAATGACAAACTTTCCAATGGAAATGTCAGATTGCACTTGGCAGAACTCAGTGTTGCCAGGCCAGAAGTATATATAGCAGCCCTCGTATGTATTGAATATAACATCGCAAATGTTGCTGCCGATATCCGAAATGTGCAATTTAATGATTTTGGCACATAAATTAGGCTGAACTATGGCCTGGGTTATGTCGACTAAGTTATTTTCACAAAAAAAAGTCTAACTGGGTCAAACTGCACAATCTCGATTGTCGGTTTACACCATCTCCACGTAAGATTAAAATTCCCTTAAATTGTTTAACTATGTGAAACGTAGCTTCGTAACACATGTCGTTGATAATAATCGATCTATGGCGTGATCAATGTCATTCTCACAGACGTAAGAACCGATGACACCTCCAGCCTGAAATTTACACCAAACTTAAACTTTCATGTGAATTTATTGGGCGCTGTTAAATTTTATGTGTACGCCACTTTAAGTAATAATTTTTATAACTTTAGCAAAGTGTACGCTGTAAAGTAATAAAAAGTTCTTATTAAAAAATTGCAAATTATACAAATTATTATAAAAATTATATTATATACTAAGATTATCATATCTGCCAAATTCGCCGACTTTTGGGAACACCCTTTAATTTTCAAATTTATCTAAAATTTATTTTTATAGCGAAAATATTTGTAAATATTCTATGTATGTGAATTTTGAATATCTCCCTACTATGACGGAAAAACAAATGTCATATAAGCAAGTGAATATTAGGACACCCTTTAATTCAAAGTTTTATTTTTTATTAGTTGCTATAGCGCACATAATTTAAGTGACACAGTGCAAATTTGTCGTATCTGCTTGTTGCAGTGCAAAAATAACAATATTTTTTAATGTCGCGTCACTTTTGGAACACACTTTAATTTTTATTTTTGTGGTTGTATCGGCTTTTGTTATATATGACACACGGACAAATATTGTGACGAAAACAACAGGGTGCCATTTTTATACGTCGTGTACGAAACTCTTATAAACAAAATGTTATATTTACTATCACTATAATAGCAATTATATAGTTTTATTTCTTATAATGCAAAATTATATAGCTTTAGAGTTTTTCGTTGTGATATAAAAGTCTTACACTTTCTTTATAATTAGACTTTTAATTATAACTCATAATGATGGGTTTTAGTTTAAAAAGTTCTTAAGCTGAAAATTATTTTATATTTAAAGTATAACTACAGTTTATTATTAAAAATTTATTACTGAAAATATAAAAATTGTGATAAATTATTTAAAAATTTTATAACTTTTATATAAAAATTATGGCCCATAATAATAGTCCTAAATAAAGTATACTTTTCGACTTCTAAAATACAATTTTCTTTGAAGTGTCCTTTTTTATTTTATAGACATGTAAAATTATATTTTATGGGCAAAAGTAGGCCTTAAATTTAAAACTACGTGAAGTTCTTTTTTTAATGACTTGGTAACGACTTTATCAAAACAACTCATTGACACAAATTTACATTTTAATTTTATCTGTTGAAATTAATTAATTTTACACAAATTAATTAATTTTGTACAAATTTATTTAACTTTTGTATTTTTCAACTTAACAATTTTTTTTTTAATTTTCGTGCTTTATTTTTAACAGAAAAAACTAGCAGCTGATCAGAGATGAATAGTCTATTTTACTGTAGTCGGTTTCGCTTAGAAACTGCTTTAATTTTGAAAATTATTATCAGCTTTTTTTATACTATAGTCAAAAATAAAGCATATTCTAAGTAGAAGTGGTTTCAACTAGGTGACACATAAAATAATGAAAATATTTCCTCATAATTTGTAATAAAATATAATTTAGTAGATTATCCATCTCTGATCAGCTGCTAGTATATTTTGTTGAAAAGAAAAAAGAAATATAACAGGTAAGAGTGCCGAATCTTATATATTCTTCACCATCTATGTAAATAAAGTTTAGTGAAGTAGCTCTATTCAAAAAGGCAAATATTTGGGGGACAGAGAATTAAGAAAAATGCTATCGGCTCTTAATGGATAAAGTATTTTTTTTTAAATTTTAGTATTTCCTTAAAGATATTTTCAAAAGCTTTAAAATGATACCCATATTGATATTTTAAAAAATTTAGAAATTTCAGAGGCCCATAACTCGGTAAATAGGGGCGAGCGACAATTTTTTCACTTTATGCTATTTCTTATTTTTTAATTTTCTAACGCCCTATATGTTTGTTTTTTTTTTTTTTTTAATTGGAGTTACTTAATTTTTCCAAGTAGTATGAATAAATTTGAGGTAGGCGTGGTGTTTTGCCCGCTGCGTCAAAGGTCTTGGACCGATCTTGCTGATTTCTAATAGCACCTCTTTCGATACTATGTCTGAGACGGACATCGCTCAATCGACTTCGCTAGGTAAAGAAGTTAGAATGTATACACTTTATGGGATTGAAAATGGATATTGTATAAATTACAAACCGAATGATAAAATTAGTACCACCCTTAAAGGGTATAAAAGCAAAAGTTAAATAAATTTCTGCACATTGTCAAAAAAATTTTAAAATGAATTAAATTAAACACATAAAGAAACATAAGATGATGTCAAGCAACTCAAGAACTCAAAAATCATACTTTATTTTAGACTATGATTATGGGCCATTATCTCTATGAAAATATAGTTTTATGCAGATATTTTTTTGAGTGTAAAAAAATTCTCACATACCAAGTTAGTGTATGAAAGTAGCTTAAGGCCTTTAAAAATTTCATGACTAGCTTATTAATATAATTGTTTAAATTATTGCAAAATGTTGTTAAATTTTTTTATTTCGTTTGAAATAAAAAGTTTAACTTTGTTTTGTATTTGTTATTATAAAATTTCTTTTTGTAAGCATTGTTTTTGGCTTCAACCAAAAATCAACAAGTAATACAAACAAAACAATTTTTTTTGGCTCGTTAAATTGCGCCTGAATGCTTAAAAGGTGCAACAGCGAAGTATTAACAGCGGCAACCCAAAAACAGCTGTCAGACGTCAGAAGCATTAAAGCATAAAAAGAAATTAATTTCACTTTAATAACAATTTAAAAGCATTAAAAATAAACAACATTTAAGTAGTGGAGTTAAATAAAATGGTCAATTCAGTATAAATAAAAAGAATTAAAATGTTAAAAAAAATAGTTGTAGAGGCATAAATATGATTAAAATATGCATTTAAGTGTTTAAAGAAACACTTAATAATGAGAGCATGCGTGACCGTTTTAAGAAATTAATTGAGTTAAATTAACATTGTTTCAATTTATTTGTAGTTTCGTTGTTGTTGTTGTTTGTTCTTAATAAGAGTGATTTGCAATTATAAAATATGGAAATAAATATTTAAGAAAATGCATTAATAATGTATTGAAAGTGAGAAAATGTTTTTTTTTATGAAACAATTAGACCGTTTAAAAAAACGAGTGTAAATTCTTGAATATTAAAGCTTTAAATAAACATACAGTATGTCAAGAACGATTTCAGACAATAAAAAATAAAACTATATGTTTTTTTGCTAAAAAAATTCTTCTTGTTTTGTCTTTAGTTGGTCCATCTTTATACTACAACATCGTAATGTTCTAATTGCGGGATGATACTTCGCACAGTGGGTGATTGGCAAATAAAAGAAAGATAAATCTAAAGCCAAAAATAATTCTAAAACAGATTTTTTAAAACCACAATTATTATCCCTTTTCACACGTAATAAAATCTGGTTTATAAAAGGGCAGTAAGTAATAACAATTTTCGTAAGATAAAGGTAAAAGCATTCATTCGCTTATCGCTGAAATATGTTGGACATTGTATGATAATGAAGTGGATTTGCCTAGAGCTAAAAAAATCTAATTAATGCTATCCAAATTTGCTTTAAAATTAAATTCTTAATAAATGCGAAATTAACCCTAAGATCTCTTTTGTTGCGTCTTATTTCTGACTTTATGGTTGAATTTTCCATTTTGATGTATTCAGGAACTTATAGTAAAATTTAACGGGTAAGATTTTTGTGGAACATTTTAACCCTCTAAAATCCTGTTTTAATGGTGTTTTTTGCTCTTTTTTAAAAGAAGGACAAAAAAGACCCATATCTCGAGGAGTTAGAGGGTTAACATTTCTACAAAAATGTTCTCCGTAGCATTTTACATAAATTTGCTGAACACATTTTATACCTAAAATGTAAGGGTCACATGGTTTCTTATGCCGTTTAACAATAAGAATGTGCCAGAGCTGGGAAACTTTAATCCCCTCTTAAATGAAATTCAGATGTAAACTTTCAAAACGCCGATACACGTATCTCTTTTTTTTGCCTCCTCTATCAGAATTTATAGCCCGGACCTTGTAATTTTTGAAAAAATTTGATTTTGTTGTACAGTGTAATTATAACTTCAAACCATATTTTTTTCAAGCCACAGAACTGATATCAATAAAGCAAAATCTGTGCTGGAATTTTGCCCCAAAAGAACTGGCTTATTTTGAATTACTCTACTAGGAAAAAAGTGTAAACTTAAATATTTTTAGTCAAATATTAAGGAAAATTCTTTCAATCGGTACAAAATTTATTATCACTTCTATACATTCATAGTGCTAATGTGAGGTAATGTAAGGTCTATCATCGAAGAGCTGTAAAATTGAAATTATAAACTCTAGGTCGAGTACACTTTTTCCATAGCCGCACGAAATATTGATAAAATCAGGCTATTAGTTTAGAAACAAACAATTTACTTCCTTTCTTTTTGTTTTATTTTTGTGAAAATTTTTCGCTGTGTCTCATCCTAATAGTCTATCGTTTTCGAAAACTCTTTTTAATATACTTGTTGTAGAAAGTAGTTATTTCAGTGGTATGTAATTGAAAAAAATAACGACAAACCTTTTAAAATTTATATCAATAATAAATTTTAAGATCATTTGTTTTTATTAATCTTTTCCCTTCTTGTGCACTAGATTTAAATAATTTCGTTTCAAATTTATATTAAAAACAAAAATCAAAATTTTGTTAATAATCTTGAAATATTTTGAATGTTTTCAATGTGTAAAGTTATTCTTGACATACTGTATGTGTATTAAATAATGAAATTTTTTTATTGAAAAAACTAAAACCATAAAAAAGCTTTAAAGCTTCAGTAAAAGCTTTAGAGAGTATTACAACTGTAATTCTTAATACACACAGAGCTAAAGGTAATTTATATTAATTAAAACAACAATTTTTAAATACTTTTTATTTCCTTTATAATATATTAAGAAACTAAAATGTATGTGAACTTAAGTCGAGGTAAAATTATTCAATTTGTTATAAAACTAAAACTTATTACAATAATTAATTAAAAAATTTTAATACTTCAATAAAATAATTTTAAGACTGTTATATTTATTGTTTATATTTAAACAAAAAACTGAAAATATTAACTTTAAGTAAAATCATTTAATACTTTAAAATGATATTTTAAATTATTTAAACCTCTAATATTTATCATTTAATGACTCTAGTGTATAGCAAGTATAACAGTTTGAGTAAAATTGTAATATTTACTTCAGGTTTTTAAATGCTTTTATAAAGGCCGGGGCACGTAGAATCCATCATACGTTAAACTTTGACAAATTCAACTGACAAGTCAGTTAAAATACATGTTTTCTTATGAGCGTTGTCACAATCAATTCGTGTCCGGCAAAGCAAAGTACGAAAGTTGGTGAACTTTTGACAAAATGTTGAATACTTTGACAACTATCAACTGCTTCTTCTTCTTCTCTGTTTTCTTTTAACTCTTGCTGTGTTTCAATTGTGTTTTGTGATTTCAATAAAACAATTGTGGTGGCACACAATAAAATACAAATTTGATTAAATTAACAAGTGAATAAAATACAAATAAAATTTAAAAGTGAAAATAGAGAGCAAACTTTGATTTAACATCCGTCAGCAAAGTATTCATTGTGCTAACCTCATCCGTCGTTACTTTGGCTTAAGTTGAATTTGTCAAAGTACAACGTATGACGGATGCTATGTGTCCCGGCCTTAAATCTGTGATGCTAAGCTTGAAAACTCTTTATTTAATTGGGAACGACATCTACTTTTGTAGACGTTTTACTTTCTTAAGGAACAGAGTTGTATTTTAGCCGTAAAAATTTTCATATAATATTAAGGAAAGTATCCTTGAAAAAGTATGCAAATTCAGTTCTTGATATCTTGTCAACACTAGCCTTAAACCGTTATACAAATTGATATACAAGCATTTTAAGTTATTTCACATACGTTTTATTATCATTTTAAATTTTTTTATTATATTTATAATTCGAGAACTGTTATAAAAACTGTTATATAACTGTTATATACAAAGCTATATCTGTTATATGCAAATAATGGTTATTTTTAAAAAAGTAAAAAATAAATAAAACTTATTGCAAAATATCAGTTTCGTAGCAAAAACTAATTTACAGTGGAGCTCTATGTGTAACCTGAGTGTAGGCCAATCAATTCATCACACTTTTGTGTTTGTGCTTGTGGTTCAGTTTGTTTTTTTACATTTTGGCCAATAGATTTGCACATATCATTTGAAATCTTGGCTGAGGTTAGCGTTTTTATTTTTTCTATTTGTTTTTTTTTTTTTTTTTTTTTTTTTTTTTTGATTTTATGCATCAAATTTCATTTTGGTGTTTTTAAATTTATTATATCAGTTACGCAATTATTAAGAAATTTATTTTACATATTGTTAAAAATAGAAGATAATATCACAATCTTAAAATGTTTGCGGTTTAATTAAAATTATAAAATATAAGAATTTATATATTTATTTGTTTATTTTAGGATGGCACCACTCCCTTAATATTGTCAGCAGCAAGTGGTCATACCACATGTGTATTAGAGTTGTTGGAACAAGGTGCAGATCCGAATAGCAGACGAGCTACTGGCACAACTCCTCTGTTTTTTGCAGCCCAAGGTGGTTATTTAGATGTGGTAAAAATATTAATAAAAGCGGGTGCCAGTGTGGACACGCCCTCAGTAGTAAGTACAGTGTTCGAAACATTAAAATTAAATTTTTATATTTCTAATTTATTTAAAGGATGGCGGTACACCCTTATTTGTGGCAGCTCAGGGTGGTCACGTTAAATTAGTTAAGGAATTATTAGATTGCGGTGCAAATGTTAATGCTTGTATGAAGGTGAGCTTAGAAATTAAAGATGAATCTGATAGATTGTTTGTATTTATTTATTATTTTATATTTTTTATAAAGGATCGTGCTACCCCTGTTTTTATTGCGGCTCAAAATGGCCATCGCACAGTATTGTCTTTATTGTTAACCGCCGGTGCCTATGCCGATACTAAGCGCATTGATGGCGCTACACCTTTATGGATTGCTGCCCAAATGGGTCATGATCATATTTGCAAAGTTTTATTACAAAATGGTGCTAATGTTGATGCTGTTAGATGTGATGGTGCTACACCTTTATTTAAAGCGGCTCATAAGGGTCACGCCGCAGTGGTAACAGAGTTATTGAAACATCGACCAAATTTAACATTGTTGCCGGTAGGTAAAATATTCTAAACTGAACTGTGTAGAACAGAAAAGTTAGTTTAAAGAGTAGGCTTCAATATGTATGGAAAATATAAATTTATTGTCATTTTGGGTGATAGTACAGGGTTAATAAAAGTAGACACTTACACAATAAGTGCATATTTGTTTTGATGGCTGCTTTAGTTGTTAAAAGTTTTCTTAAGTAATTGTCAAAAAGTAATTTTTCCACAACGTTCGGTGGAGATTAAGGACTGGAGGTTTCCTTAGACCTTACTTAATTAAAAGTAGGGTTAGATAAGCAGTGAATGGTTCGCCACAAAATAAAAGTGTGTTTTTTTTAGTATCACATAACATAGAGAACTTAAAATAACTCAGTAACTGCATGATACTTTTCCTGGTCTCTAGATCAGTGGTCGTCATTTATATTACCCAGGTAACGAAGTTACTCTAAGTTCGGGAATATTACAACCAGGATTGTTTATGCGCATCGAATTTCTTAATATTTAAAAGATTTTAGAGTCCACTAAGAGTTTTTCTCTATTTCTTGTGTTTCTCTTTGTAAAGACCACTACTCTAGATTTTTATATTTAAACATTTTCGCCATTTTCTTTGAAAGTAATTTTAAATCAAATTTTTTTATTAATATGTTTTTTTTTAATTCACGTTAATTTTACAACACCCCTTTTACGTTTAACATGATGTCAAAATATTAAAATTGTGTTAATAATTTCTTACTTTCTATTACTTTTAGAACGGTGAGACGGCTTTACATGCTGCTGCCATGTTTGGCCATATGACAGTGGTAAAACAACTAATAGCAGCTGGTGCCGACATCAATCAAACAAATCACGATGGCTTAACAGCTCTACAGGTGGCAAGACAACAGAAATATTCATCAATATGCGAGTACTTACAAGAACGTCAGAGAACTAATAAAACTAGAAATCAACAAAGTTAAGACAGCTATTGTTAACTATTAAAATATTTTTAAAACATTAAAAGAAATTTCTAAACAATTAATTAAAAATACAAAACAACCCGGCCATAATTGTTATAAAGAAAGTAATAGGACTGGAAAATTTGAAAGTAAACTTTCAAAATAAAGCAGAGCTTAAAATACGTAGACAAATTATAGAGCTTTTAATCCTAAAATCAAAAACAAATATTCACTTACTTTTTTCATTCTCTCGGTTATATAACATTTTACTCATAAAGCTTTAACAGTATTGAATTTTTAGTGAGAAAACAAAATAACCCATAACTATCCATTTATTGTGGATGGCACATTTACTCGAATATTTGACTAAAATTAATTGCACAATAATATGATATTTAAATTTTAAACTATTGACTAATAACTTATTTGCCTTTACAAATATTTTGTATATAATTTGTATAAATTACTTTTTATGCGTAAGCTATTTTCAAAATGCCTCGTATTTATTTATATTAAAAATATTTAAACTAAATTAAAATAATATTAAAAAAAAAGTACCACGTCCATTTTATTGAAAATAAAAACAAATCCTTATAGAAAATCTTATGATAATCATTCATACCTTTTGTGTGGTTTATAAAAATAATAATTATCTTTTTTTAATTTTATTGTAAATAAAAAAAAAACAAATAAATTAAAATTAAGTAAAATAATTGTTGACCCATTTTTTGTATAAAAGCAACTGTTAAACATGTGCAAAGCATAATTTCATTCTTATAATTAAAAAAAAATATTTAACTTAAACCTTTTAAGAATCCTTTTTAAGTTTAATAAAAAATCCAAATGTAAATTTATTCAAAAAAATCACATGTTATTTGTAAGAAAACTAACTAAATAAAACACAAAGCAAAAATACATGATTAAAATATTCTTTTTTAGGAAGAAAACGAAACCATAAAGTTCCCATTCACCTAGAGCATTGTAAACTACACCCTGTGTACTTTTTGACCAGTGTAATTTCAAAGAACGTTCCTACCAAGGCAAATTAAAAACAGGTAAACCCACGGCGAAAATGAATACAACACTACAAAAAAACATTTGCACATTTTGTTTTTGTAAAAATCGTCTTTGACTGTCAAAAACAAAAAAGTACAATAGAAAATTATAACTTTTGACATTCTAAGAAGGAAAAATCACAAAATCTCCTGGGCCTTTTTTGGCACATTTGTGAGGCTTCGCTTAAGGCTTGTTGATATTGAGCAAGTTTGCAAGAGTGCGAATTTAGCGTTTGCAATAGTGACTTTGACACAAAAATAATTTTTGCAAGAAAAAAAAGCCGACTTGAAAACAAACAAACTTAAAATGATATTTCTTAAGGACGGTAATTATGCATTAATTTTATTACATTCGAGAAAGATTGCATTAGGATTTTTAATATGTCGTAGAACAAAATATGAATGCAAATTGAACAAGAAAATTCAGCAGTTATGTGGTCACCCTTTATTTTTACACGTGTTATTGCTGACACAGTTAACAAAATTTGTTTAAATTCTAAGCGTAAGTTTTTAACTGTTCAAAAGTTTGGCCACATACATCACATAACATCAGTTATGGGGACACCCTTTAATTTCTAATTTCAAGTTTGCTACTTGTTAAAGCGAAATTAGCAATAAAAGTTCTGTGCAAATTTCCATAACTATAACTGTTTAACAGTTTGGTCATATACTTCAAATAACAGCAGCTATTGTAACACCCTATAATTTATAATTTTGAATATTTATACTACTTAATATATCAGACAAAGCAGTGGTTTAATTTTCAAGTGTTTGCATATAGCTGTTCAAGCGATAGGGCCATATAGGTAAATTTACTTTAAATGTGGGAATACCCTTTAATATCGAAATTTCAATTTTATACTTGTTGGTTTAGCGGACTTAGCAATAAAGATTATTTGTAAATTTCAGCTGTATGTCTATAACAGTTCAAAAGTTTGGCCATATATATCAACTTCCATCAACTATTGGGACACCCTTTAATTTATAATTTTGAATGTTTATAATTGGTATTATATTACTCATAGTAAGCGACATCTTGTCCAATTTTCAAGCGTTTTTCTATAACGGTTCAAAAGATAGACGCATATAAGTCAATTTACGTCACATATGGGGACACCCTTTAATTTTTAGTTCTATTTTTGTATTACTTTTTGCTACTGGGAGCTGTAGTTATATTTTAAATTTTAAAGAAGTGCGCTTTGCGGTTCATAATACACTCAAAAACATGTACATATATGTCCGGAGGACACCCTTTAATTTTTAAGATAATTAACTGTTTTTAAAACGGGACCAATCTGTAAGAATGGTCTATCGAATTACAATAAATTTTTAAAATCAGGTTAAAAATGACTGACTTCTGCAGACAGGAACATAACAAAGCGACATTCATTCGAATTGATAACCTGCTTCTTTTTTAAAGTCGGTTAATAACTACATCCAAACAAACTTGCACGGTAAAAATTTTCCTGAAACTTTGTAGTTGCATTACATATCTGTTTGTTGGCTAGAAGTCTAGAGAAGAAAGCGGCACGACTTGTATTTTAAAGGGATTTTAAGACAATTTGTTAAGAGATTTCATTTCGTTGGTTTTACGTAGAACGGCCCACATGGCACATGATTAATTTAGAAAAAAAATAAGAAAAATAAAAAAATTATACTTAAGCGAGAATCTCTGTTATATAGTTAAAGTGAGAAATTTTCCACATAAAAATATAATTAGTCTCTCTGTTTTACATACGGCAAAAAAAAAAAAACAGTTTTTATATACTTTTTCACCCTGTTGAAAACAGGATGGCTATAATATATGCATGTGAGAATTTTCTCACTTTGGTTAGTTAACTCTCCCAAAGCATCGATGTTACACGACAATACAAAAATTGCTATTTATATTTTCTTTAATATAACACAATATATCATAGTGATAGAAATAGTCGTTATAAACACTTGAATAATTTCTCCTACTATAAAACTATCGAAGTGGAAAATATTACAAACAATTAGTTTGCTAAAATGTAAACAAGACTTGTTTAAATTAATTAAATGTATTTTTGAAAATAATAAATACTATAATTAACTAAAATATGTAATATTTTAACAAATGAATAAGTAATATTTTTTTTAAGAAATTGGAGCAAAACAGTGTTGCCAACAAAAAGGGAGACAACTGGCACATGATAGTTGACATCGTTTACATTTAAGACAGTCCCCTTTTATCCAACATACAAACACTGTTTTTATGTTGTTATTTCCCTACGATAACATCTCGAGCTTCTTCTCATTTAAGGAGGCGCCTTGACTCTCCTTATCCAATATTATAATTGCCTAATTCACAAAACCCCTTGTATCCGAGTATACTGTGTATTGTTCAATTAAAATACAAATTTTCATATAAAATTTCAATACACCAATACACTCTTCTCTTGCATTTTTTTTTAAAGTTGTATTGGTAATCGTGTTATCAACTACATGTAAATTCCATATCACATTAAAAAATAAACAAAAGACATTTGTATTGTTGATGTTAAACATTATTAACAAAAATGAGAAAAATTTAAAATTATGCTTTTTTCAGTCCTATTGTCCATTTTACTTGCTTCTTCTGAATACTTATTTTCTTCTTCTTATTTGCTTTTTGACGTTTAATATACAAAATAAATTGATACAATAATACACTGCGTGTTCACAAGCATATAAGCAGAAAGTGAAAATACACCATACAAGATTTTGTGAATTAAGCAAATATTTCTACTTTAGACCCCGAAAAGTACCGCTGTTGTTTTTCAGATATGTTAGACTGACAACCCCAGTTTTCTTATAAGAGTCCGTTGTATGGATTTTTTTTAGTCATTTTTCACGAAAATAGTGTCTGGAACCATTGCAGAGATTTGTGTCGAAACTATTCTTTGTGGTTTATTTAATGTTCTTCTTTCAGAATATACAAGCATTGTTTATATTTCTCTTTCATTTTTAACAAATTATTATAAAAGGTTTTAATGTTATTTTCTCTTTAATTTATAAACTTTATCCTGCAACTGTCTAATTTTTAAACCACGTCGCAAACTATGATTGTATAAGGTTTCTAAAACAGGGCACATATATTATGTATGTTTTGATGTATTTATGTATTTACATATATAATACAGGCTGTTTGTTCATTTAATTAAACTGATGTTTGATGTGTTCTCATAATAATACAACACGCCACCTGTATGTTAAACCGTACATCAAGAAATAAGTAAAGATACATATGTAATATTTAGCATAGACACATTCTGTTAACTGCTCAAACCGATTGTTTAACGGTTTACAGTGGCCTGTAAAACATGAAATTATTTAACATTTAAAAAGAATGTTTTTTGTGTACAGTTAGCAACATTTCCGTAGAAAGCCAGGGTATTTCTGTTGTTATAGTAACATGTAAAAGCAAATATAAAATTTTAATTTTATTTTGATATTATTTATTTTATAATAAATTAAAAAAATTTACTCAACTAAAAACAAAGTGATTATGTTTGTAAGTATTGTATTGCTAATGCAGAAATATATTGATTTGGTTTTATTTTATCTAGTGTGCAGCGCTCGATATTAAACATAGCTCTAACATTTTCGGTCATATTTAGATTAAATATCCTCAACATAGTCGTAAAAATGTAGTAGTTTTATTTAGTTATCTATTATTAAGACTAAATCTAAAGATTCTGAGTGAAAGAAAATAAAATCAAGACTTTTCAACACAAATCGCTCGCATTGCTTCTTAAAAGTTATTGAGTACCAATAGATCGATGATAGTTAGCAAAAATAAGTCTCATGGTCATAGGCAGATAAAGCTTGAAAAATTTCCACGTAGAGGCACCTCCCTCCTACATAAGAATAATGTAGAGAGGGAGGTGCTATCCCATTATCTAAAAAATAATAAATAGACATTTGAATTGTTTATTGCTTTCTAGTATTTAATTTATCCGAAAATAATTAATTTATTCATAATAATATAATAGTAACAATAAATTTAATTTAAAATAATTCTCGCTTGAACAAAAAAGATGGATGATAAGAGCTGTGTTTCTTTTTCTTTTGTTTCTTTCAAGACTTCTCCCAAATCAAAATCTTCTTCTGGGTTTCGTACATCTGGAAGTATCAAAGAAATTGTTTTTTTCGTTAAGTGTAATTAATAAATTTTTAGATCTGGTCTTTTGCTAGTTACCAGCCTCAGTCGTTTCTTCTGGTAACAGCCGAATAGCCAACAATGTCCAATTGATAACAGTTACGCCGTGTATTAAGATCTTCTAGGTCCATTGTAGGTGTTACAGGATTCTAGGGATGTAAACTAATGCAAAAACTTTATGTTTTGTAATGTGTTAACAGCATCTTGTACGTATTGAAATTGATAACATCCAAATCTGATGCGATAAGATCGACAATATCGTAATAATGATGGGTTTGAATTTTGTCATAGTATATCATGTCTAGACACTATAAAAAATATGTTCTAACCCTACGTTAATTGTACTTGATTCCTTTTAGTACATATTTAAAACTAGAAAATAAAATGTATTACTGCGAGGAAAGCAAATACGGTCATTTCGCTACTGCTCATATAGACCATCAGTGGATTCTACCCAAATTTTGTATAGAGAACTTAAAAGTCTTATATCTCAAAACTAAATTAATTTAAGAAGAACTATTTTTCAACCAACAAAACAAAAACTCAACAGAAATTCAAAAACTTTTTATACAAAAACACAGTTACCATTGAGTAATTATTTTAAATTGATTTAAAAAAAAGAGAGAGGCTATCAATTCGACTGAATGTTGCTTTTTTATGTTTGTGCCTGCAGAACTTTGCCATTTTTTAACCGGTTTTGAACATTTTTTGTGATAAATAAGATTATTCATACAAATTGGTCCCGTTTTAAAATAGTTCATAACATTAAAAATTAAAGGGTGTCCCTATACAACATACCTGTTTTTTAAGTGTTTTATGAACCTTAAAGCGCACTTTAACGTTAAATAAATAAATGCGTGATACTATAGCTCGTTATAGCAAAAAAAAAAAAAAAAAAAAAATACAGAAATTAACCTAAAAGTAAAAGGGTGTCCCCATAGGCGACGTAAATTAACTTTTATGCGACTATCTTTTGAACCGTTATAGACAAAAATTGGACAGGATGTCGATTACTCTAACCGTTGTAATAACAACTATAAACATTCAAAAATATAAATTAAAGGGTGTCCCAATAGTTAAAGTAATTTGTTGAATGTGGCCAAACTTTTGAACTATTATAATCAGGTAGTTGAAATTTACAAGGAACCTTTATTGCTAAGTCCGCTATAATAACAAGTATAAAATTTGTATTTGGAAATTAAAGGGTGTTCCAATAGTTGATATATGTGGCCAAACTTTTGAGCCTGAAATTTACAAAGTAACTGTATTGCTAAGCTCGCTATAATAACAAGTGTAAAATTTGTATTCAGCAGTTAAAGGGTGTTCCCATATTCGTAGTAAATTGACCTATATGGCCCTATCGTTTGAACAGCTATATAAAAACACTTGAAAATGAAACAGAATGTCCACTGCTTTGTCTGGTATATTAAGAAGTATAAAAATATTTAAAATTATAAATTATAGGGTGTTACAATAGTTGTTGTTATTTGATGAATATGACCAAGCTGCTGAACGTTTGTAGAAAGTTGATTGAAATTTGTACAGAACCTTTGTTGCTAAGTCCGCTATAACAAGTAGCAAATTTGAAATTAGAAATTAAAGGGTGTCTCTATAACTGATGTAATTTGAACTATATATAAATTCGTTACCAGACAAACTCTTGATTATTATACATTTTCCATTTCCATTTCTACATAAAGTATAATAACAAATACAAATATTTTAAAAATTAAAGGGTGCTCCAATGATAGTAATTTGATGTATATGGCCAATATTTTGTACAGATATAGACTAACGCTTAGAATTTAAACAAATTTTCTTTGAATTTTCTTGTTTAATCTGCATTCATATTTTGTGCTACGACATATAAAAAACCCTTTCGCAATCTTTCTCGAATACAATATAATATAACGAATTTATAATTACTGTCCTCAAGAAATAAGATTTTAAGTTTTTTTTGTTTTGAAATCGGTTTTTTTTTGTAGGAATTATTTTCTTTCATTTCTTTTATTCGAATTGAGATATAAGACTCTTTTCTGTACAAAATTTGGGTAGAACCCACTAATGAGCTTTATAATCATATTTTCAATATGCTGCAGAATTTCATTTTTTCCCTAACGTCGGACTAGATTTGCAAAATAACTCTCTGCTTCAGTATTATACTGATTGTTTGTAAAGAAAAAGATTAATGCGCGGTGCTCTACGAATGATTTTGTTTCCAAGTATAGAAACTATCAATCGGAACATCTTTGTATTCTAATAAATGAAAAATATTAATTCGGCTTGAGTCCACATTATTTTAATTTCTAAATTTATTAAAAATGGAAAAACTAATTGCGAATGTTTGTGTTAATTTTTAAAGAAAAAAAAGTAAAATTATACGCTACCAGACTATAATAGAGCATTTCTTGGAAATTGTAAAACAAATTTTAATCTATAAATATAATAAAACAGCAACGGAGTCATTTCTGTACATGAAATATTTTTGGAAATTTTGATGTTGGTGAAGATCAGGGGTTCTCATCATATTCCGGCTCACGAACCCCTAGTAAGCTAATTTTTTTTCGCGGACCCCTCTGAAGCCCAAGTTCAAAATAAAACTTTTGTTATTTTTGAAAACACTGTTTTTCGGTTCCTCATGCGGACCTCTTGGATGGTTTCTATGGACCCCCAGGGGTCCGCGGACCCCCATTTGAGAACCGTTGGTGTAGATAGTAATCGATATGGAGTACAAAGTACCTATTTTTGGAATTTTAGTCTTTCCGTCTGTTTGTGTTCGCATCACCTTAAAACTGTTAGATGGATTTGAATAAAATTTTGTGAGGAAATCACTTAGAACCTTGGTTCAAATATAGAATACTTTTTATTTTATAAAAATACGTCATTTCATAGAGAAACCAGAGATTCAAATGTGAAAGCACCCAATTTTACCGGCATAATGGTACTAGAATAGTTGTCAGTAAATTTTATTTTTGTAGATGGAAATTTTTTAACACCGTTTACAGTACTCTACAATAAATGTTTTAAAAATACATTTTTTTAATTTTAATTTTAGGAAAATTAGAAACTATACGCGGACGAAGTCGTGGGCACTGCTAGTTTAAAGTATAATAAACCTTCAAGTGCTTACTAATAAATTGTCCGAAAAATGCTTTGAAAAATAACAACATTAATTTAACATGCTACAATATGTTGCACTTAAATAAAGGTTTTTAAATACCACACACACTTGACTTCTACTGGATACAAAAACAAAACAACAACATATTACAATTAGTTGTATGGATTTTCTACTAAATTAAATTAAAAATTCTTATAACAATGGAAAACATGTGGAAGCCAGGTTAGAATAGCATTTTAAATAGTTAATTTAGTTTATTTTAATTTTACTTTATACATTTTTATTACATTAAAATAAATTATTTTTATAGGTCAGAAAAAGTACAGGACAATGTATGTGTACAGATGATAACCACGTTTAATAAAATTAAAAAAATAAAAATAACATTTTCTTAAAGATATTGGAGCAAAACAGTGTTATCAACAAAAAGTGGGACAACTAGCACTTGATAGTTGACATCATTTACATCCAAGACAATCCCTTTTTATCTAACATACATACGCTGTTGTTATGTTGTTACTTCTCTTCGATAACATCTCGTGTTCTTTCTCATTAAAGAGGCGACCTGACCCTTCCTATAAAATACTATTATAATTCTACTATAGACTCCAGAAA
Source organism: Cistogaster globosa (assembly GCA_937654795.1). Classification (NCBI taxonomy): domain Eukaryota; kingdom Metazoa; phylum Arthropoda; class Insecta; order Diptera; family Tachinidae; genus Cistogaster; species Cistogaster globosa. Next base: position 10,243,060 of record OW569404.1, read on the forward strand.
GCAATACTTTTGTGTTTTACATATGTTAGGGTTGCCAGATCTTATTTAAGTAACAATATATAATGTGTAATCATTGTTAACATTTTATTTTTAGTTTTCCTGTAAGAGTCCGTTATGTGCCTTTTTTTTAACAATTTTTCACAAAAATAGTATTTGGAACCATTGCAGAGATTTGTGTCGAAATTATTCTATTTTGTTAATTTATTGTTCTCCTTTCACAAGCAGGCACTGCTTAAGCTTTTCTTTATTTTTAACGAATTATTTTAAAAATGTTGTAACGTTATTTTCTTTTTAATTTATAAACTTTATCCCTCTTAAGTTACATCGCAAACTAAGATTGTAGAAGGATTCGAAAACGTTATTGTTTGTTTTTTGAGTATATGGAAGAGAATTCCAAAGGCGAATAGCGGCAACAATAAATTACCATTCGAAAACAAGGCATCGAAACAATTCATCTTTTACCGCTTGCCGACTTAGAAAATATTATTTTCTCAAATAGATAATTCGGGTCCCCAGCCTTGATGGTCACCGGTGCAATACGCACTACTCCGTCGAGGGCCCTCTTTACTATGCTGAACTGGCTACCGGTCCATCTCATAGCCATGAACTCGGCAGTAACTCACATGGATCATCGGAGGGATGTGCTTTATGTCTATACAGACGGGTCAAAGTCAGATACTGGGGTCGGAGAAGGCATCTTTATCCCTAGATTCCAGATCAGAATGAATATTATGCTACACAGGACCAGTGTAGCGTGACTCAGGCTGAAATCTCAGCCATTAGGAGGTCGCTGGCTGGATGAGGTACCACAGGATATGCGGGGATGATATACGGATTTATATTGACAGCAATGCCGCGTTATATTCTTTATCGGCTGCTTATACGACATCCAGATTGGTCCATGGATACCAAACTTCTGTAGATAAAATGGCGAGACATTCCAACCTGGAACTTCTTTGGGTACCGGCACACTCGGGCTTAAAGGGAAACATAATTGCAGAGGAACTCGCTAGATCCGGAAGTTGGCTGAGAGACCGGGAGATAGATTCACTGGTGGGAGTCCCGTTGAACTACTGTAGGGCTTAATATCAACGGGAACTTTTCGTGGCTGCGCAGAGCAGATGATTTGATGAGGTCACTTGCACGGTTTCGAGGACATTCTGGCCTCAGTATGATAGCAGAGAGAACAGAGCGGCTCTTTTCGGTAGTCCAAGACTGCATGGTCCTGCAGACCTATCGGTCTATAAGACATCAAGCTTCATCTCACTTATGCAGTCACAATTGAAAAATGTGAGTACATTCGTATGAAAGAAAATAGCTTTTGCAAAAAGAATTCCTACATTTAATGGTGTAAAGTATTGCACGGACCATAAGTTTCTTAGTTTGAAATTAATTTTTCCAAACAGTTTATGGATGTGATTTTCTCAAATTAAGTTGCTGTTGAACACTATCCCTTGATTTTTTGCTGTCTGGACAATAGCAATTTTCTTGTTTTCTATTATGATGTCATCTTCTATTAAGGGAGTGACTGTTTTTTTTTTTTGTGAATTAGATTTCTGTGAATTTCAGCAGAGTCCATTTTGAGATGACCATCGACGTATATTGTTGAGTTCGGAATTGAGTTTTTTAAAGTTTTCCCTAATTGAGGATACTGGACTACTTAATCGTAACTGACCATCACTGGACATTACATTACAATAAATGCTGTGGCAAATAAATTAGCGTATAATAAAAATAATATTGGTCCCAAAATTGAACCTTGAGTTAAACCTTTAGAAAGTTACAAGAAATAGATGCCTTGTTATTTAAAATTACTAACTGAATTCTGTCAGTGAGATATGACGATATCATTTTAATGGATGTAAAGGAGGTTTAAACAGAGTCCTTACCTTTGACAACAGTATTCGGTAGTTAACTGTATCAAATGCTTAGAGTGGTTAAGAAGAATCAAGAAGTTTATTTAACCATCATCAATTTCTCGCCGTATATTCTACGCGACATGAATAAGAGTGGTTATGAAACTGTGTTTAAGGCGAAATTCTAAGTGTCTATGAGAGGGTAAATGATTATTTTAATTGTATGATCTTATTTGGTAGTGAAACAACCTTTCCAAGACTTTGGACAAAAAACTCAGAATAATAGTGGGACGATACCCAGCGTCTGATTTGTTACAATCAGTGTTGTCGGATCATACGATTTATCTTTAAAGTGGGAACTCTCGTTTTGGGTAATTCAATTTGAATAACATTCCTATTATTTAAGTCTGTTGTCGACAAGTCTTTTAATGTAGGAATAGAAACATTTCTCAAAACAAAAATGTATGAATAAGAAGTCTTATTAATATAATTAAAACAACAAAGCTTGCTTTTAGGTTCAGTTTCAAGTAACAAAATAAAAATTAATTCCCAGTTAAAAATAATTTTCGTGGTTGTTAAACGCTTAAATCAATTCTAATTAATTTTTGGAGACACAAAATACAATTTTTTGTTTTGGGAATTTTAAATGTATAAAAATTTTAAAGTGAAATATTTGAGTCGAAAGAACAGAGAAGACCTTTTAAAAAATCAAAGAAGGTTATTAAAGTTTAAATAAAAGTTAAGTTTATTTCAACCCAAATTTATTCCAAATGAACACTTTTTAATGTTGATTATTTTTTTTATACCGCTACACACTTCAGAAAAACAGAAAAATTTTAAAACTTAAATTTTAAAACTTAATTATATCTAAAGATGCAGTCAGATTAGTCAAATACTTGATCGAAAAAACGTAACCACTATTTCGAAAAATGTTTATTTAATCCTTTCAGATAGTTATTATTATGAATAACGATTTATAATATTGTTGCAAAGATGTTTTATTTAGGTCATAAAAAGAAATAAAAACAATTGTCACCGACAAAATAAAACGAAATGACCTATTATGTCTGTTTACAAATCCAGAAGTTTTTACAAAAATTTCTCAATCACAAAACAAAAAGAACTAACTAAAACAATAAAAATAAACGCATACACAACTAAACAAACAGCTACATAACGACTAATAAAAATAGACAGCCCTTATAAATAAATTCAAAACAATAATGGAAGGTTCTGGAATCAAATAACAATCATCATGTGTCTCAAATGGTAAATGCTTAGTAAAGAAATATTCTACTAACAGATGGAGGAAGTTCTGGTATAATTAAGGGCCTTAACATTGGGTATATAAAAGCAACGGCCATACAGGCTGATTCATTCTTAGTGAAAACGTCAACCAGTGATGATCTTGTGGTAAAACAGATAAAACAGTGGTGAAGTTGCCATCGTGTATTTTTTGTGTACTAATCGCGAATAAGTAAATAATCGCCTAATTAAAGAGTAATTTAATTAAAGTAGTAAATAAATTGTGTTTATTTATCTTGCAATAAAAGAACTTAATAAAATAAACGTTTATAAATTTAAATAAACGTAACAATATTTAATAATTTATAATCTCTATATCTTACCTTTTACATAAGAAGGATCTTTTATTTCTTAATATGTAGTTGAAAAAAAATTATATTAAAAATAATTTTGGATCAAATATTTGACTAATCTGACCGTATCTTAAGTTTGTCATTCCATTTGTTATTTCTGCAATATCCATTTTCGACGCCATTAAGTATAAATATTCTGAGTTCTTGTGCATAGCGAAGTCGATTGAGAGATGTTCGTTTGACCGTCCGTTCTATTGTTAAAATGAAATTTGCCAAGACACTACATGAGCTAGAAGAAAATTAAATACTTCAATCGATCAGACCTACTTCAAAAAATTCTGCTATTGAAAATCAGCAAGATCGGTCCATTTCCTGGGGGAAGCGGGAAAAACATAACGCCTGCCTTTAATTTTTCCATATCATTTTGAACAATAAAATAACTGATATCAAAAAACAAACATATAGAGAGATAGAGAATAAAAAAAAAATTAGAAAAAAACATCGACGGAAAAAATAGGCGTTCGTCCATATTATCGAGTTATGGGCCTCTGAAAAGTATGATTGTGCACCATATTTTTTAAGATGCCAACATGAGTATCATTTTAAAATGCTTAACCTATTAAGAGCCAATGACATTTTTATGTAAAGTTATATTTAGCGTAATTTTTTTCTTATTTTTTAATTCACTGTCACGTCAATGTTTTGTTTTTTGAATGAAGTTACTTCACTAAAAGAGACTTACATAAATGGTAAAGAGTATCTAAGATTCTGCATAGTCGAATATAGCACTCTATTTTTTTTTTTCAATCATATTTTTTAATTTTAATTTTTTTTTGACGATTTTGTGATTTTTAGGTGATTTTTCGACTTGAGGCAAACTTTGATTCTGCTGCAATATCGTTTTTTAAATAAGTTAAAATCTTTTTCGCCGTTATTTTTTCTTTTTATATCTTTTTTTCTAGAAATCCTAAGGTTCCTTGTTTGTTAAATTCAGTATTTTTTTTTTTTTTTTTTGCAAAATTTCATTCAATTTCTGGGTTTGTAGTAGAATTTCCAATTTTTTATTTTTTCTTTTAATTACTCGTATGTTTTCCATTATTTTTTTAAATATTTTATTTTGAATCATCAAGCTTGAAAATATGATAATTAAATTTTTTAAGCAATTTTTCTAAATTTAAGTTTTCAGAAAAAAATATTTATATGAATTATTTATAGTTTTTTGCTTTACTAAAGTCTAAAACAATCTGATTTGCACTCGGTTTCTGAAGGACTGTAGATATATTTCCATATTTCTCCAAATCCCTACTCCATGCTGTATGAATTCACATAACAATAACTATAATGTTCACACACACACACACACACATCTAAGTCATATTCTCTAATCATACTCCTACATAAATCTCTCAATAATTGTGAGTACGAATGTCTATGAAAAACATTTTAAGCCACACAAAATCAGTCTTTACAAAAAAACTAAAACGGCTGAAAATTTATAATGAAAAAAATTTTTTAACCTGCCCAATTGCCTATCGAAAAACAATCAAGTGTTAAAACATGCCAATTTTCTTTTAACCAAAACAGGATTTACTGATTATAAAATCAATTTTCACCTGTGTTTTACAGACACGACGCAACTTCAGGGCAAAAGAAATTTTTCATTTCTTTTTATTCAAAAGGAGTTTAAGAAAATTTTTTTTTTTTTTTTTTGCAAAGTAAATTAAATGAGTTTATTTTTTCTCAAGTGCTTAACAAAATGTTTAGGGGAGATGACTTTTTGTAAAAAAAAAAAAAAAGAATTTGCATGACCCTTAAGAGCTTTTGAATTAAAAGAGTTAATTGTATGAAATTAATTATAGAGCACGAGGGTGAAATAAATTAAGGACTTAAAAAGTGGAAAAAATTGTGTGTTTTTTTTTAAATGAGTTAATAAAATTATTTTATTTATGAAAAAGGGCGTCTTAAACAAAAAAATTGTAGTAGAAAAATTTTAATAACCGTTTGAAAAAAGTATGTTTTGTTAGAAGTAATTTTTGTGAAAGAACCTGTTACATTTTTGGAAAAGGAACCCTTGAAACAGTACTAGTGTTTAAAAGTACCACTTGTAAAAAATATCTTTTGTAAAAAGTACTTTTTGGTAGAGTATATATTGTAAAAAAACTTTCTTTAAAAATATACATTTTACAAAAATACATAGAGGGCATTTTTAAAGTTTAACTAAACACATGGTTTAATAACTCGAGTGTAGTCAGTTAAAAGTGTTGGTCCCGGTGGAGACCTTTTTCAGGCCGTAAAAGGTATCCCTTATAAACAGTATTTATTGTTGTAAGTATTTCGTAAAAGGTTCCCTTAACCATTTATCTAAATCTAGTTTAGTGAAGCAAAACAATAAAAAAACGAATAAGGAGGCAACAGAGAATTCGAAATTAAAAAAAAAAAACATAAAAATGCCATCGGCTCTTAATGGGTTAAGCATTTAAAAAAAATTGTATTTCCTTTAAAATCTCTTCAAAAGCTTTAAAATGATTCCCATATTGATATTTTAAAAATTTTGAAAATTTCACAGGCCCCTAATTCGGAAATATGGGCGCCAATTTTTTCACTTGATTTTTTTTTTCTTATTTTTTAATTTTCTATCGCCCTATTAATTTGTTTTTTTCTTTTTGATTGGAGTTACTTCATTGTTCTAAATGGTATAGTAAAATTAGAGGAAGGAAGGAAGGACATGGACCGATCTTGCTGATTTCTAATAGCACCTTTTTCGAAATTATGTCTGATCCATTGGCGTATTTAAATTGTTTCACAGGTCCCTAACTCGGAAATATGGGCGCCAATTTTTTTACTTTATGTTTTTTTCTTATTTTTTAATTTTCTATCGCCCTATTAATTTGTTTTTTTTTTTTGTGGATTGGAGTTGATTTAGTAAAATTAGAGGTAGGCGTGATATTTTGCCCGCTGCGTCGAAGGATATGGACTGATCTTGCTGATTTCCATTAGCACCTTTTCCGACACTATGCTGATCGATTGGCCCATTTAAATTTTTTCTAGCTGATCTTTTGTCTTGGCAAAATTGATTTCAATCCTAAAACGGCCAGGCAGACGGATATCGCTCAATCGACTTCGCTATGCATAAGAACTCAAAATTTATATACTTTATGGGGTCGGAAATGGATATTGTAGAAATTACAAACGGAATGACAAACTAAGTTACACCATTTATGAACATTTTGGCGTTAAGGCTACAAAAATTTGATCGCGGAGTCTACCTTTTCAGACTCCTTATTTGGTCTTGTCTCTGCTGGAGGAGGCTGACTAGAATTATGATTTTTACTTTCCTGCGCAAATGTATTTCCGTGTGAGCGAAAACCTCATAGCTCTCGAAAGGGACTCTTCTTTTCATTGGCCTTTATATTAAAATATATTTTTTTTTTGTTTAATTTTTTTACAGCCAGGGGTTGAACCGTGGATTTTCATAAATCAATTAAAATTTACTATAATTTTTACAAAGAAAAACTACTTTTCAAATGTATGCGGACGTTTTTCAAAGAAAAGAGGAGCAGAAGCAGCTGTATAATCAGCTGAGCAAGACCTGTTCTGTAGTCTGAGTTTAGGACATTACTTCTCCGCTTACCAGACAGTATTGCTTGGACTGCTGCTTGTGTTAAATTAATTGCTGAAAATAAAGTGAATGGAAGAAAGGTTTTCAATGTACTTGACAGCCAGTCGGTTACAAAACGCATGCGGTAAGCAAGCGTTGTATTCTAATCTGGTCCTGGAATATGTCTTATAACTTAACAGAGGTGTCCTGATTATTGAGTTAACATAAATGTGGGTTAAAGGACACATGGAAACAGCTAGCAAAAAAAAAAACGCATCTGATGTGAATTTCTGTGAACCAGAAACACTGGGAAATATCTTCATTTGAACCAAGTTCCTACAGCGGGTTAACTCACTCAAGCTGAAAAGGTAAAGGGAGGCTCGAATGGTGTTCAAACAGCCTCTTGACAGGAAGGCCAGTAAGGTGCTTAGATATAATAAAAATATCTAAGTTCAATAACTTCGTAAATGATAGGTTATGGAAATTTCAAGTATCATTTGGCCAGGTTGAGGATCAAAGAAAATAATAATTTTAGACTGTGTCCAAAAGAGGCTGACATGGTAGCGCAAATAGTGTCTGAATATCTGGCACTGGCTGGAATTAGACTTAAGACAATAACAAAAAGCTTTTTAAATGTGTATACCATGGATGTTCTAAGCCTTGGACCAATGCTAGCGATAACAAGGGACTCCGTGATAAGAAGAAGGCCGACAATTACCACTGAAGTTAAGAGTAAATGCTAACGACAGCACGTGACTCAATAGGGATAAGGTTGCCGTAAATTAGGAATGGCTGCCTGAAAATAGAAGAAGATCGAGAAGAGATCCATTAAAAACAGCAGTGTGCTTTGATATCCTTCCTATTTTAATAATAAAGATATTGTACTAAAAGTTTACATAGATAATTCGATGACTTAGAACACATACCTGCACTGGTTAAGAATTGAAAATTGTATTAGAAGTTTAGAATTGAAATTAATTTTTTCTAAAAAATATTTTTACTGTTAAAAATTGTTTTTGTGTTTTTTTATTGTATTTAATTTAATTAAATTCAATTTAATAAATAATTAAACTTATTGTTGTAGTTGTTGTTAGTAGTTAAAAAGGTTAATCTTAATAACTAAACTTAATTATAACCACAGCTAATAGCGTTCTTATCTAAATATTCTTCGCTTAAAAACAATTATTCAACTATTCTAGTAAAATGTTGCAAAAGAAATTATCTGTGTTTTTATATCGCTGGTCTCAAGGAGAAGGTAAAAACATAACAAAAACTGTTATTATCAAAATGTAAATAAAATTTTTGTTACGAGATGTTTGCATTTAAGTGAAATTTATTTGAGTCACTACAAAATTCTATTTCGTAAAATGTAGAATTGGAACCTTTCTACGTTAGACCAACGATATGTTAGATTAAACTTAATTAAAGTGTTTGTTTTGTGCACAGAAACCAAAAAGTTGTTATATTTTTTTAACAGCATTTTACAAAATAAACTACTTCAGCTTGAGGTTTTGTTGTTGTTGAATGAATAATAAAACAAGGGAAACGGGAGCAAAAGAATAAAAACTAAAAATAGCAAAATTAGCAACCGCTAACAAAAAAAGGGGTTTCTAACGTTAGTTGCATTTAATGGAATTTTTATTTTATGGATAACTCAGGGGGGGATGGTGGTTGGTGTGTTTATTCGGTTAACAGTATACTATTGCTTTTGGAATATGTGGTTTCTATACCAAAATAAAATACTCAATTGGTTTCTAGAAAAAAATATCTCCACTTTTATTAACGAAGTAATCACAATTCTAATGTGTGCTTTAATAAAATTATTTTTTTAGTTACAGTGATATTGAATAGCTGTTGGAAGTCGTTCTTTCAGTTCTATAAAAAATTAATAAACAAATGATTGTATTAAATAAACAAATACAACCGTAATGAAGTTCTGAAATTAGCTAAGAAATTTTAATTTCAATCAATGCAATCTATGAATTTCCTCTTCCTTAAATTAAATTTCTTTCACAGCCAGTGGGCTTGCTGTCCTAGAGCTTTTACAACAAATAACCCCATAAGAAAATCCCATGTGGTTAATAATGATGCCAATGCTTTTTACTTAAACCAGAGAAATGTCTCGGGCAGTACTTAAAGTTTTTCTTACACCAAAAACTTCCAGCAATCAGTTTATTTAATTCCCCTCCAAAAAACCCGTATGGAAATATTAATGGGCTGTTTTTATACTACAGGCGATCAACTCGTCTGAAAAATTTGTATGAAAAGCACTCAGTTTTTTAGTTGGAAACTATCCAGACGAGTTAATCGCCTGTAATACAAAACAAAAAATAAATTTTTTAATTTAAACAAGTAAAAGTGCTATATTCGGCTATGCCGAATCACCATCCATGTAAATTTAGTTTAGTGAAGTAACCCAATCAAAAAAGCAAATATTGGGGTGACAGAGAATTAAATAATAAGAAAAAAATTTTTTTAGTTCTACATACAAAAATTTTTACATAAAACTGCCATCGGCTTTTATTGGGTTAAACATTTAAAAAAAATTTTTTTGGTATTTCCATAAAAACCTCTTCAAAAGCTTTAAAATGATACACATATTAATATTTTTAAAATTTTGTAAATTTCAGAGGCCCGTAACTCGGAAATATGAGCGCCAATTTTTTCACTTGATATTTTTTTCTTATTTTTTAATTCTCTATCGCCCCATATATTTGTTTTTTTTTTTTTTGTTTGGAGTTACTTTGTTGTTCCAAATGATGTGAAAAAATTAGAAGTCGGCGTGATATTTTTCCCGCTGCTTCAAAGGATATGGACTGATCTTGCTGATTCCCAATAGCACCTTTTTCGACATTATTTCTGATCGATTGGCGCATTATTTCTAGCTGATCTTTTGTCTCGGAAAAATTGATTTCAATAATAACACGGGCAGACAGACAGACATCGCTCAATCGACTTTGCTATGGGTAAGAACTCAAAATTTATATACTTTATGGGATCGGAAATGGATATTGTAGAAATTACAAACGGAATGACAAAATTAGTTATACCCTTTTTTTACTTTTTGTTTTGAAGGGTATGAAAATAAAAAAGAAAATTAATTTAAATCCATTTAAAAATTATTTGTAGCGTATTTAACGTCATTTGTAAAAATATGTCATGTTAATTTTCATTCTACACAAGTGAAGTGCGTATTTGATAGCAATTTTTCCAAGTCTTCCACTGGTCTTAAACCAGCGAAATCTTCTTATATTTCACTCAACTGCATTTAATTTTCACTTTAAATTACATCTTTTCTTCTGTGAATGCCTCTCTATTTCGAAAAATAAAAACAAATTTTTCGCATAGAAATCCATTTTGAAGTATTTCTTTAAAAAAAGCAAGCTGATTTTATATAAATTTATTTTGTAACTTAGTTTAAACCAGAATCTGCTGCAAAGGAACCACAGTTTGAATTCAATGCTCGAAGGACCAATTTTTGAGTTCTTCTTACTTAAAAGCTTTTTAGGATTGTTGATCTTCCAATTTAAATATAAGACATTTCAAATCTGCTGCTTTAGGAAAAATAAAATTTTATTGCTTTTCTGCTACAAGGTCTTAAATTTTACCGACCCTCATTTAAAATCTTTTAAAATCTCTTTATTATTAAATTTCAACTTGTTTCTAAGCCTGAGCACGTTTCATTCACAGCTTTAAATGTCACCTTTTTTAATTTTTTCCTCTCTACTATCTTTCTCCTATCCATTCGTCCGCAGATGACGGTAGCAAATGCTATTTATATTTATTTCGCAATAGGCCAAGTCTTCTGGAAATTGGGGCTATGCCACAGCACGTAAATCGTAATCTTTCGACAGTCTCCGAATGGGGTCTTCCCAAAAGGGTTTAATTAAACGTACTATTGAGCTGCCTTATCTGTAATTATGGCTGATATAGATATTAAGAAAACAAAATCTCTTAATGTTCTTGGCATGAAGATCGGTAAAACAAGTATATTTTTCAAGTTGCAAAGGAAGCATTCAAGTGCCTTGGCTTTCTGAAAACTTTACTTTACTCCAACTGATCTCCTCGATATTTGTGTCACCTTTATAAGACCGAAAATGAAATACAACTATCATAAAGGCGCTGGTGCTTCAAAAACTATTTTGCAGTTACTTGACCGCATGCAGGAGAGAGCGAAGAAGCTCATTGGTGACAATAATTAATCCAGCTTTATTGACGAAATGGAGCATCGATGCAATGTGGGCAGTCTTTCAGTGTGTTGTCGTTACTAAAATGAAATCTGAAAACTTTTTTCTGAAAATGATAATTTCGTACGCGCAACACGTTGTTCATCAATTGCGCATCCCTTTTTTGTATATTGGCCAGTAAATCGCAGGACGCATTATAAAGAAATTTTGTTTTTTCGTAAACATTTAAAAGCACTTATCCCTCCACCCGCTTCCCATAATCTTTTTTTATCACAGTGTGTTTTATAAATAGGGGTCATCCCCTTAGGGCTGGTTCTAAATTAAAAACAAAAAAATATATGCAAGATCTTATCACTTTAAATACACTTCATGTATGCTTTGTTAACACTGTCCTCTTCCATCAGTAGAGTGAACTGGAATTTCTACAGTTATCTTTAAATTCCTTACACTATTTTAATCTATATCTTCGCCCATCAAATGCTAGATGAGGATTCCTTGTGGACACATTCTCTTCCTTTTCCACTGCAGTTATCACAGTGGCAAACGGCTTTTTCTCTTTATTCTATTGCAAGATCCCTTTCCTTCTAGTTTGCACTAAGGGAAAAAGAAAACTCATTTGTTTATAGTGCTGCAGGATAATAGAAATAATCTTTTAAAAAATTCAGACTTTTTGTTATTATAAAATTTCCAACCATAATGCCATTGCTTTGCTTGTATTTAAAAAGAAAATTATATTTTGTTGGTTTTTGTGGTCAGCATTATTACAACACCATAAAAGCGAAAGCATGTCGTAAGCAAACAATCTCGATTGTTGATAAATGTATAAAGACAGGCAGAAAAGTTCTTTAATAAATACACAGTCATACATAGCTCTGACTGTAAAAAAATATTGGATTTATCCATCGATCTCAAATAATTCTTAACTTTTAAAACGACTTAGAAGTGGGTTTATATCACAGAAGTGAAAATATTAAAATTAAAATTAAAGAAAAATTAAAATTAAAGAATTAAATTAATTTTAAGAATTAAATAATAAGAATTAAATAATAATAACAAATTAAATAAATTAATTTAAATTAATTTAAGAATTAAATTAAAAAAAAATTAATTAAAAGAATTAAATTTAAGAATTAAATTAAATTAAAATTAAAATTAAAAAAGTGAAAAAATTAATTAAATTTTGACCCAAAAAAAAAATGAATTTTTATATTAAAAACCTTAAAACTTGACTGCTTCGATAACTATAGATCCTGGAGTGGGATTTCATAACAAAAGATAAAAAATAAAAAATAAATTATATTTTGAACTCAAAAAAATAAGTTTCATATTGAAAAGTTTAAAACCTGATTATTTCGATAACTATAGGTCCTACAGCTTAAACAATCAAAATCTGTGATCACCTATAAAATATTTATATAACAAAAAAGAAGAAATTTTGAAAAATTTAATTTTGACAAAAAAATTAATTTTTATGTTGGAAACTTTAAAACTTGATTATTTCGATTACTATAGATTCTAGAGCTTAATAAGCTAAATCTGTGATCACCTATAAAATGTTCAATATGAAAAACATTAAACCCATTTATCTCGATAACTATGCTTCATAGATTCGATTTCTTGTCGAGACATTCAATTTTTGGGCCAAAATTCTATTTTCTATAGTGAAAAATTCAAACCCATTAAATCGATAACTTTGCGTCCTAGAAGAACAAGAGCTTTTCTCTATGATCACAAAAAAAAAAAAAAAAAAATTAAAAATGATTTTTGACCGCAATATTAATTTTTGCCGAAAATCTAATTTTTCATATGAAAATCTTTATGATTAAATCGTTACTGCTGTACAATAACAATTACTTAGGAATGCAATAATGACAATTTTCATACACAAAATCACAATTGCTAAGGAAGGGTCTCTTGCGTATAAATAAACTATAAAAGAAGAGGATAAGCCAACATAAATGACTTTGAAAAATTGCAACAAATCAAATTAAGGGCAAAAACACAATCAAATGTTGTATGATGAAGGGAGAAAAAAAAACTTAATTCTTGGAAGCTGTATTGTTTCTAAGGCTAGAAAAAGCATTAAGACAATCAAGCCAACAACCAAACAACTAACCATTGAAATAAGTCAGCAAGTTAATAGCAAACAAGTATTTACTGTTTTTTTTTTCCTTTCCCTTGCTGTTGATATTTTCAACCAAAACAACTATTGTTTTAAGTGGTTTTTTCTACTTGAGGTCTTAGACGAAACCAAACGAGAAAAGAAAAATGAAACCCTGAAAAAACAAACAAAGAAAAAAAAAACTTGTTTTTTGCTGCTAAATTATAAAGACCCCAAAAATAAGTTTTACAGATTAACAGTGTTGGTTAGAGAATTTAAAAGTGAAAATATGTTTTCATCAAAATTAAATAGCAAATTGTGTATCAATGAACAATCCAGTTTTCTTAGCGCGGGGACAGGGATTTTAAATAACATGAACCTTCTTTTAATGGACAACATTTAATAAAAAATTTTAACTCACTATTGTTGCAATACCTAATCATTCCACATACAATGGCAAATGTTAGCAGGCTGGTAGTAAGAAAATTTTGCTGCCAAAAATAAACTCTTTAAAAATATCCCTACCGATGATGGAACTCGTGCTTTGCACGGCCGCAAGTATGTTGACACACAATTAATGAACAGAAATAAATTAAAAAGGTGATACAATATTACCTTGTAAAGACCACAAAAGAAAGGGAGTACTTTACGAAAAATGGACGAAATATTCCCAAGAGAAGGTACAGTAATATCAATGAGGTTTTGATTTAGGAAGTGCGAGGATCTAAAATGAAAGCCCTGGAAAATTTAAACCCCTTCTTATTACAGAACAAGAGCTTCACTATTTAGAGCAGATGTACATCCATCTGCACTCTTTGAATTCTGAAAGTTTTCGAAAGATAACCGATAAGGGTCAAGTCTTAATTAAGTTAAAAGGATCCCTTTGGAAGAAAGAAGCAAAAGAAACACTAGTAGTATAAATTTTAATTACCTTTGCTGTCGAACTCTGTGTAAACACTGCCTCATCTGAGTGAGAAAAAAGTTGAGGAAGCGGTTAAAAAAAGCACGTGTTTTGTATAAATTTCCTGTAAACGTTCGAATTACACGGGAGCACACAGGCAAAGGAATCGCTGAGACAGGAGGAAGTAAAATTCCATAAGGAAAAGGATATTAACTTTTCACCTGGCAGCAAGTGATTAACAAGTAAGAGTGCTATTTTCGGCCATGCCGAATTTTATTAACCCTTCATTATATATGTAAGTCCAGTTTAGTAAAGTAACCCCAGAAACAAAAAACAAAAATTGGAGAGACAGAATTGAGAAATTAAAAATAACAAAAAAAAATTTTTTGTTGCATAAAAATGTCATCAGCTCCTAATCGGTTATGCATTTAAAAAAATATTAGTATTTCCTTAAAGATATCTTCAAAAACTTTAAAATGATACCCATATTAATATTTTTAATATTTTGAAATTTCAGACGTTCATACCTCGGAAAAATTGGGCGAGCTCCAATTTCTATACTTGATTTTTTGTTTTTTACTCTAAATTCTCTAATGCCCCATTTATTTATTTTTTTGATTGGAATTAATTCAATAAAATTGATTTGTGCCAAATAATAAAAAAAAGGCGTGATGTCTTGCCCGCTGCCTCGAAAGACATGGACCGATTTTGCTGGTTTTCAATAGGAAAATTTTTAAAACTATGTCTGATCGTTTAGCGTATTTAAATTTTCTCTAGCTCATCTAGAGACTTGGCAAAGTTGATTTAAATATTACCACGGATGGACAGACGAACAGACGGATATCGCTCAATCGACTTCGCTATGCATAAGGACTCAGAATATTTATACTTTATGGTTCGGAAATGGATATTGTAGAAATTGCAGACGGAATGATAAATTTAAAATTACCATTTTTCCACCTGAGGTGAAGGGTATAAAAACGTTAGGATAATACAGGCGCCCCCATTTTTTTAACATGTCTCCACTTTTTCTGAACCGATACAGCTAAATTTCAATAGCAGCTCTATTGAAGCTATAAATTTCATCTCGTTTACCTACGGACGTGTTAAAATTTATTTCAACCCAATTACACACCAATTATGGGGTCAGAAATGGATGCTGTAGAAATTACAAATGGAATGGCAAACTTATTTACATTCCTTTCTCCTGGGGAAAATGGTACAAAAAGAGGTTTTAAAATAATATTTTTTATTTATCCCCCATACAATTTTTATTATAAGATACTGATCAAATGTGGCCTAAATTTAACTAAACTTAATTTTCTGTGAGTTAACTTTAGCTTTAACTTATGTTAATTACATGTTTTGCTTGTTAGAAATAATGTCAAGGCTGTATGTAGTTGGCCAAAAATTTTTAAGAACTGAATTTAACAAGACAACTTAACGAACATTCAAAAGATCAATTTTTGTAAAAATTTTTGAGCTTTGGGATCTTTTGAAAACTATTTCTTTTCATCTGCCACAATTTGTCTTCTACTTTCATATCTTTAAAAAAAGGGCCATACATTTTTATATTCAAAATACTTGTTTAAAGAGTAGTAATACTCATTAATCTCATCGTATTCTTAAGCTAAGCATTTAAGCTCTAAACACATAGACGACAGCAGACAGCAGACAGCAGACAGTAAACTGTCAAAAATAAAATACATGTGTTTATATGAAAACGATTATTTTGACGACATCACAGCAGTACGACTACACGATAGCATTTGCTGCTGCTGCCAACTTAGGCTATTTTCTATTTTGACGGGCAGCAATAAACAAATATAGTATTGCCATTATACATATAAATTGGAAAAATAACAACAAAAACTTTTTTTAATACTAAACATAAAAGAACATTACAAAAATACAATAAGGAAATAAATTTATGTGTTTTTATAATTTTTCGTGATATTATTACATTTTTTATTAAAAACTTTAATTTTATTCATTACAAAATATATATGCGGCATCCCTGTAATTTGAAATGCTAAAATACACAGCTGTTATTTTTAATTTCATAGTATTGTGTTTTTCGTTTGAGTTAATTTTTGTCATATTTTATTTAATTTTTCGTTTTAAGAAAATGGTAGAGTACCTATTTGTTTGATTTTCTGTTGCTATTTTTAATACGTTTGTAAAATTTAGCGGAGGAATAATATGGACACATTAGCTGATTATTATGTTGTCTTCAAAATAATTATGAAGCTGACTTCAAAGCAGCATTTGAAGTTGGCAGCATTTGAAGCCGTGAAGTTGTGAAGTCTGCTGCCGTCTATGTGTTTAGAGCTTTAGTCATTACTGCACTGCACAGTAGAATAGATTTTATTTTTTATTTTATTTTTTTTAACTATCAAACCTCACAAAAAATCATGAGTTTTCTGATCGAAGAGAGAGAGAGAGAGTTAGACAGTAAGAACAGTTATTAAAAATGCTCTCTTTTGGTGACTGCATATAAAATTCTCTGTAGCTAAGCAAACCATATTTTTCGTTATCTGTTAAATTTAATAATGAATAGGAAATAAAAAATAGAAAGTCCAAGAGAAGTTTATATATTCGATCTATAGCGATGCTTCTAAAAATTGTGGTAAGCTCGGCTTAGAAAATTGAGTTCAAATTTTTTTCGTTAATTGAATGGCAAATTTTGTGTCAATAGGTTCAGATGTTTATAAATTGCCGATTTTTTTTTCTAAAGACTATTGAAGGATTTGGATGAAACGAAAATGATGTGTATTATAGAGATAAAGAACTTTGAAATAAAATAAAACGAAAACAGTCTTCTGGCATTATAATTTAAATATGACTGCCACGGTGGCTCAAACGCAAAATAATTTGGAAGTCAGCTCAGAAAGTCGCCTGATCTTGGAGTCTAATTCACGGGTCCAAAACGCAAGATTTCGTGGCTAATAATCTTTTCCTTTAATAAATAAATTGTGATGCAATCTGCTTGACATATCGTGCCGTGTTGTTCAATTGATGAACTAAAATTACAGTAATCATGGCTAAATAGCGGTCACCATTATCTTTAGAGAGTTCGTCGTTTTTAAAGAGTACGGTGTTTCAACATACACTGAAGGATTATTATCACTCCAAATATTGAAAATTTTTTACCTTCGTATTCATTTCAACAAAAAAGTTAGCTTCATCGCTTAAAAAACTTTGCTAATGAAAATCAATGGATCAACAGTAATCTTAGTTTAGGCCCATATAACTAATCAACGTCTTGCAAGGCGATTGTGTGGCCTCAGTTGTTGCACGAGTTGGATTTTGAAAACAAGCAAACCCAGCTTTTTCCACAAAATCTTCCGTAACGTAGATGAGCACATGTCTAATTCCTGAGCACGATAGCGGATAGACAGATCCGGGTCTTCTTCTATGCTACGCTCCACAGCAGTAATAACTTCTTCTTTACGACATCTCTAAGGATACACATAACTATTTAAAGGAATTTAGCTGCAAAATTTTTTCATAGTTAATTGAATTAATTGCTCTGATGGACGATTATGTTGACCATAAAATGAACATAGTGCGCGACACGTATTTCGAACAGAACCATGATTTTTAACATAAATTTTGAAGCATTTTTCAGGCATCTGTCTACTCATGTAGAAATAACAGACCAAACACAGTTCTCAGTGTTTTAAGCACAACTGTATTATCAACTTAAAAAAAAATAAACAAAAGTAACTGCAAAAAAAAAAACAAAAGATTTAATTGAATTTTTGTATTAAAATATATTTTCTTGTCATTTGTATTGTTATTCACATAAGATTGCTGAAATGTTAAATTCTTGCAGCATAAAAATATACAAAGTTTTCTATTTTTTATATTGTTATTTCTATTATCCATTTTAAATGAAAATAATTTTCGCAAGAAAAATTATTTCTTAAATACCATAATTTATCATCATCTAATGCAAGTGACATGTTTTTTCCACAAAAATACTCTACTGTAAAATAAGGAATGAATCAAGTCGTTTATCAAATGGATTTGTAATACATTTTTTTTTAATTTATGGTCACGAAAACTACATAAATATAAAATGTCTAATTAATATTATCTGCAAATAAGACGGGGTTATTTATTTGTTTATTGATTAAATAATGTAAAGGAACTCAAATTTCTTTGCTTAAGAGTAAAATTAGAATTTATAGAATATTTGCTTGAAGAACAAAAAAGTCTATTCTGTATCCTATTCTGATTATAAACAATTAAAAGTAGTTTATGTCAGTTATTTCTATATATAACGTATATATTAGGTCTGTTCCAGATGCTTAACAAAACAGTCCGAACTGGTACAAATTAGTCCAAAAGCATTCCAAATAACAATTGTTGTACAATTTTGAGAGAAAATGAGAGTGTAAAATTTTTTATTTTCTGTACCAAGTTCTACGAACTTTTTCTTTGGGTAAGTTTGGACTAGAATTTAATTATCAGCTGTTTTTTGTTTACATTTAAAAATCAAATAATTTTTAAATAAGAGTTTTCAAATAAACTTGAAGTTGTAAGCACTTGTGCATATATTTGTGGATATTCATCACTTTCTTTAATAAAATATGCTTTTATAGATCATTGAAGAAGTCATGGACACATCAAGTGAGTCTGATCAAGACGACATTTAGGACTTAGTTGCTGAAGATTCAGTTTATATTCAATTACTTTTTACAGCTGTTGGCAATGCTGCAAATTTTTTTTTTCAAAATATTTATCATTTTAAGCGTCTTAAATCGCTTAAATGAAATTTATTTAATTAAGTCAGCACCATTAGCATTTTAGAATGTTCAATTGTGGTTTTTTTGCGTTCCAGCAACTTCGAACTACTTTGTCACATTTAGAGAGTAATTTCCTTTTTACTCTCAAAAGTCAGGACTATTTTGTTATGCATATGGAACAGACCTATTTTTTGTTACAATCATAATGCCGAGGAGTAAATAAAGACCTCAAACAAAAAAAAATTCTCATCTTGCTACAAACATTTTTCTGGTTTTATTTATTTTTTTAATTTAAACGAATTCATGAAATGAAATTTTAAAATAAAACTGCTTTTTGTAAAAAAAAATCTCAAAAAGGGTACTTAAAAAAAAATTACATAACACACAGATCTAATACAACAAACAAATTAAGTAAATATTGTAAAATGTCAATACAATAGATTCAAGCAGCAATGAGCAAAAATTATTTCAAATTCAGTTAAAATCAATTTTCAAAATTGATAACTTTTGCTTCTAAATGAAATCAAATAAATAAAATATTATAGCATTTTCATATGCACGTTTTCAGCTTGTGTCTGTGTCTGTGTCTGTTTTCCATTTTCTACTTCACTTTACAAATTATGACTTTGTGTAGGAGTTTAAATATTTGGATATTAAATGTTTTAACAACAAGTGACAAATGTCAAGTAACAAGTAAAATAGAACACTCACACATCTCACAATACGAAGCAACAAGATGAAAAAATTTTTGTTAGGCCATAGAAAAAAACCAGTCTTAAAAGTTATTTAAATTGTTATCAATTATTTATTATATTTAAAAGTGTGCTTTATAAATTAAGTGAAATTTTGTTGTCTAACAAGCCATAGCTGGGGTATTTTGATACCCAATTCATTGAAAAAAAATTTAAGAAAAAACCTTTGTGGCGAGAGGATTAATAAAGACCTTTATCTTGGTCTAATTTTAGTCTAAAATAAATGTAGAACGTGTTGTATAATTGTTTTGTTACGAACTTTGTTATAGGCGCGTACAAATTTGTATCTTTTATAACATTAGTTTGTGAAAGTGAGATACATATTGGAATACTCATATTTAAGAACACATATTTTTGCACGTAAGAACGATATTGAAGTGAATATTTTTCTGTTTGATAGGAAATTGCGTCATCTATATTCGTATATATTGTTACGTTTTTCTCTTTTTGGATAAACGTACGGATTCTTTTGACTGCAAACACCACTGTGGCATATTTTAATTTTGCTATTTTCTTAACTTCTTATGACTCTATCTGGTTACATGCTTGATCCTTGATCCTTACCCGTCCTTAGGATCCTATCGTTTCGTATTTACTAAACATGTGTTGTTACAAACGCAGCCATCCACATTACACTACTGTGTTACTCCAGCGAGACATGAACTACACGATGCCTTGTTTAGTAACCTCAACCATACACAGATCTCTCAATCTCTTCACCTTGCTTTAGAACCAAGCCATCCACGTTACACTACTGTTTTACTCCGGCGAGGCATGAAGTATTCTATGTCTTGTTTAGTAACCTCAACCATAAACAGATCTCTCTCCACCTTGCTTTGCCTCCAAGCCAGTCAACAGTCAGCCATCCTTATTAATCCAATAGCCACAACTTAACATCTTCCGTACACTGTAATAATTTGTGCTACTTCCTTCCACTAACCAGCTAGAAATTTTTTTCTCTTTCTTATAAAGGTCGTCTTGACAACTATCAACACCACCACTTTTATAAAATAGACATCTTCACTAATTTATGTAGCCATTGCTTCACACAATAGTTGTCTCTCCCCTTCCAGGAAGCTTGTCTTGCTGTTTCTTAATTTTAGAATTGTATTTCACACTTGCTTTTCTTTCTTTGTACGCATGTCCGAAGATGGGCTCGAACTCACGATCTTCTGTTTTACAGTACTCACCTCTACCAACGCAGCCATTAAGGTTGCTCCACTTGTGTTAGCTAATTGTCGTATTATTTTATACACACACCTAATGATGGTGGAAATAACTTTTTCACCTTCTATATTTTTTACCACACACATACGAACAAAAACACAGGCGTTGCCAGATTTTATGTTCGTAACAATATGTTTTAAAGAATGGAGGAAAAAAATTTAATATCTCCGAAAATTTCGAAAAATTATGGTAAAAACCTCCAAATTTGAGAAAAGTAAAAATATTAAATATGCAAAAAAATTTTATAAATGAAGCAAATCAAATAAAATTTTCTGTTCTTGTGTAGTTGATCAACATAAATTAAGTCACAAAAAATATGCAACATTAAGATAAAAGAAAACCCACAATTCCAAAAATAAAAACTAAAAATCCCAAAATTGGAATTTTCTGCTGTTTTGTCCATAAAGTCCACAGATGGACTAGGGCTTATAAAATATTTTTAGCAACAATTTGGATTACATATAGCTTTTTTTAGTAGTCTTTTTTTCCTATCCCAGCTTTGGGATTTTAGAAAATATAGAGTAAAAACAAAATTTCAATGAAAAATAGGTCTAATTAAAGGACCTCTATCTTCTACAAGACTGATCAATTTTTTACGAAATTAAGTATAAACATACACACAAATAGTTAGCTTAAACAAAAATAAAAAAATTTTATATATTTCTTAAGAAAATTTTTTTCTATTAATTTTTGGTTGTTTTTAGGCTAAAATACACAAAAATTCAATAATTTTGGATTTCTTTAAATAAAATCGTATAATTTTTAAGCCAGAAAAGATATAATCTTTAAATTATATCCAGAATATTTTAAGTTGTGATCGTTTAATATGGGTAAATTTCCAATAAATTTGCTGAAAGTTGTGTCCAGTATTTTGATGAAGCTTGACCAGGTTATCGAAAAATCAAATATTTTAATTTTAAAATGTTTATAACGCGATCATGCAGATGCAGATTAAAGCGTGAATAATTTTAAAAAATCAGACAAAAAGTGAAGAAATACCAAGCGTTAGAAAAATTTACAGGTGGAAGGTAACCAAATTTGAGACCACATAGCGCCATCCCTGGAAAGTGGATGGTAGTATCCAATATAAAATCTTAAGCTCAGATACTCCTCTGCTATGTTTATGCCAAATTTTGGTTTAATCGGCTTAAAGTGCAGTTAGATTAGTCAAATATTTGTCCGAACCACTATTCTTACAAATGTTTTTTAATTCTTTCCTGAAACTTATCTTTACGAATGACAATTTAAAATATAATAAATGTGATATCTTACCTTTCGAATTAAGTAGGATCTTATATTTATTATTATGTATTTGAATAGGAAAGAAATTTTTGTTCAATATTTAAGTGGTAACGTCTTTTTGGTCAAATATTTGACTAATCTGACTGTACCTTTAGCCCTTTTTTAAATGGCTGAATTATTTCTAAAATATTTCGATTCTGTCTCACTGTACACCTTCTATTTGATATGTAAAACTTTATGACAACAGGTGTTTAAATTTTATATTTTTTTATAAATTTTTTTGAACTGTTGTAGGAAATAATATGTATCGCAGGCTAAACAGTAATTTTAGGGCATTTCTATGAATACGTCAACCAAACAGGAAAAACGAAAACAAAAAAAAAATTTCTTTTTTAATATGAAATATTAAAATTTAGAATTTGGAGATTTCACTGAATGCATTTTTGAAGAGCAATTTTTACAATTTAAACTCAGCGCCAAAGTCTATAGTAAACAAGTTAGAGTACCATATTCGGCTATGCCGATTCTTATGTAACCTTTACTTTGTACGTAAATCTAGTTAAGTGAAGTAAGTCCAATAAAAACAAAAAAAAAAAAAAAAACAAATATAATGATGACAGAGAATTAAAATATAAGAAAAAATAAAAATAAAAAATATACCTTATTTTGCATAAAAATGTTACTTGCTCTTAATGGGTGGTTTAAGCATTTTTTTTAAATTTTATTATTTTCGAAAAGATCTCTTCAAAAGCTTTTAAATGATACCAATATTGATATTTTAAAAAATATGGTGCACAATCGTGCTTTTCCATGAAAAGTTCAGAGGCTCATATTCACGAGCATCAATTTTTTCTTATTTTTTAGTTACTTCATTTCTAAAAGAAAGGATCGATCTTACTGATTTTTTGAGCAAAATTTTGGAAACCAAGTCGACTTCGAACTCAGAATATTTACAATTTATGGGGTCGGAAATGGATAATGAAAAAATTACAAGACAAATGACAAACTTAAATATACCCTTTTTCCATCTCTGGCGAGGGTTATAAAATAGAACAACGGATACGCCCATTGTCCACATTTATTGCTATTGAAAATCAGCAAAATTGGTCAATGTCCTACAAGGCAGCGGGCAAAAATCAAGCCTGCCTCTTACATTTCCATATCATTTGGAACCAAGAAATAACTCCAGTCAAAAAAAAAAAAAAATAAAAATTAAAATTAAAAAACAAGTATATGAGGCGATACATAAGCCTTTATCCTAAAACGCGCTTTGGAGCAGACAATATAAAATTTTTGTCATTATTGCAGTTCTCTATGTACACGATAGACGAGTTCTTAATTTCAAAACCACCATGTTCTCCTTTTAACTTTCTAGAAAGTGCAAGCAAACAAAAACAGCTTATTTTTTAAGTTTTGAGAAGGCCTTTTAAGTTGTCCACTTAGTTTTGAATGTTCGAGCATTTATATATTTATTTTTTTTTGGCATAACATTTGCAAAATCTATAATCCAAATATAATAAAAATAAAGATAGACAGTTAAATACTTGTAGAATAGAATATAAAGAATGAAGTAAAAATAACACGTAGTCTTTTACAGATGCCAAAACATATTGAAGCCATAAAAAAATATGCCAAAAACAAAAAAAAAAATTACTTGCAATACTGTCATTTATACACACTCAAAGCCACATAATAAATGTTTCTAAAAATAAAACATCTTGGTAGTATTTGGCAGACAATAAAAGAGACCAACAAAAATCAAAAGAAAAATTTTGAAGAAAATTTCCAAAAAAAAAAAAAAATTTTTTGAATTTAAAACTTTCAAGAGCTGCTTTAATTTTTTATTGAATTTATAAAGTCATAAGACAAAAACAAACAAATTTTCATAAGGTGAAGATTTTTAGCAAGACTTGTTCTGCTAAAAATCTGGTTTTAAAATGATTCAATTCAAATTCTTTCAACTTGACAGCTCTTGCATTAAAATAAATTGCTTTAAACAATTGTCTTTGCGAGCAAATATTTATTTAGTGATATTTATACAGGCATGTGTGTTTGTGGTTGTGACATTTCGTGCATGTATGCTTGAGACATTTACAGTGATGGTCAAAAGCTTTGCAAAAAAAAATTACACCTTTCAGAATCGTTTTGATGTGGTGCAGGGATTTTTGGTCTCATGCATTTTACCTGGTCGTAAGGGACGCGTAAATTAAAAAAAAATCTATTTAGCTGACTCATGCGTGTTTTTAGGTTTGCTAAACAGAAAACGTGACTTGAAATCCTAAAGGAGTTTTAAGTAGAGAGGAAAATAATTGTTTTATAGTTAAATAATAGATGACTTGTTTTAAAGGCGAATAATTGAAAAACAGATTCACGATAAGAAAAAAAAACTAAAAGCAATTGTTTCAAGATTCTACAACAGCAGACAAGTAATTTTAAAGTATTTAAATAAAGCAACCATTGTTGCCTCTTTAAGTCGAATGTGTATAGAACATCAAATGAGATGGCTAAGGCGCATGATTTTTGGAATTATATCTTAGATGGTTAAGCAAGTAAATCGTGGTTCAACAGAGCGATAAATAGAAAAAAAGTGACAAAATGGTAACAGTATGTGTCATTTGATGCTGAAGAGGTTAAAAAAAATGATTGGTTAACAAGGAGATCGTGAGTATTGTGGCGTAGTTGTCTGCATAAGTTAGCAAAACAAGGACGAGATCCAACCATGAAAACAATATAAAAATAAAAGTCGACCCGGTTGTTTTTGCAATTTAAAAAACGCTTATGTTTGAAAAGCAAAACACAATATTAATGTGACTGATTTCGCTGATGAATTTATGCTTTTAATATTTGAGTATAATTTCACAGTCTGGATAGCTAACTTTTACATATTTTAAACAGCAAATTCGGCCTTAATTCACCAATCAATAAATGTTATTTTCGAACTGTTCAATAATCTCAAATTCAATTTCAAAGTAATTTGGACTTTTTCTTAATTATTATGGGTTATTTGTTTTTAAAAAGAAATGACTGCCAACAAACCAGATCGATAATAGAAAAAAAAATTTAAATAAAAAAAATTAATTGGATTAAAATTTAACAGAGTTATAGAAATTTTATGATATTTTCTTTCTAATTTATCAAGCACGAGGTCAGGATTTAAAATAAAAATTATGGCCCATATTCATATTTATATACTAAAGTCGTCTCTTGCTAAAGTATACTCTAAACCAACGGTTCTCAAATGGCGGTCCGTGGACCCCTGGAGGTCCGTAGCAACCATCCAAGGGGCCCGCATGAAGAACCGAAAAAAACAGTGTTTTCAAAAATAATAAAAGTTTTTTTTTTGAACTAGGGCTTCAGAGGGGTCCGCGAAAAAAAAAGCTTACTAGAAGTCCGTGAGCAGAAATTCGATGAGAACCCCTGCTCTCAACTAAAAAGCTCTTATTATCTTTTTTTGCTTTCATAGTCGAAAATAAAGCATACTTTAAGTCGAATCGACTTTAACTGGGTGTCAACTCTAGTTTGATAAACGTTTTCATACAATTTCTAAAAAAATTATTAGAAAAAAGTAACCCTGTTGTTATTTGGTTCACTTTGGTATAAAAATCAGATAAAGAGTATTGTGTTTTTAAACCAAATAAAATGATTATGGAAAAATGAGTTAAAAACAGCCTTTAGCTAGTTTTAAATTTAGAGTTGACTTTAACACCAAAAGTATATTTTAAATTATCTATGAATGAGTTAGAGCCGACTCTAAAGTAAAACCGACTTTAGTTCCCTTAAAGTAGACTTTATTTTAACTATGAATATGGGTCATTATGTTTAAATATCAGTAACGCCAGATACTGTCTCTTCGGTTTTTTATCTCTTCTTGCGTAATTTGTACAGATCGTTTGAGGAAATTACCCCAGAGAATCTAAGGCGCTCAAGAAAGCAATTTGTTGCGTGGAATCTCTTTTAATTTCTATTTCTTCTTTTTCTTTCTCGGTCGATTTTACTTTATGGTTTGAGCAACTTAACCTCAGAAAATTTGGTCGCCCAAGGAAGCCGCTTAGTTTTATCCCTGTTTCGATAACTGTACCGCTAGAAACTGCTTTGTTGATTTTTATTCAAGCCTAACTTTATTTGGTGATATGGGAAAACTAATCAGGAGAGGTTAGATCGCCTTCAAAAACAATTGTATTTTCTTTTTTTGTCTTTTAATTCGGTTTAGATATCTATACCTCTTGATACTTCTGCAATAGAGTTTTTTGTAAATTTTCAAACCAAAATTTGCTCTACGAATTTATAAGAGAACGAACGGAGGTAATAAAAAATTTAATAGCAGATAGTAAGAGAAGTTTGTTAGCTGAAATCGAAGAAAGGTTTGAAAACATTAAAAGTGAAATAGTAAATGATGTAAAAAGAGAAGTAACAGAATTAAATAAGCTGGATACAGACAACAGTACGGAATTTAGTAAACTGAGGACGGAGGTTGAAAATCTTAAAATTAAATGTATACATCAAGAAAATTCTACAGTCGCCACAGATGCAGCATCACTGAAATTCCACTCTACAATAACGAGAATTTAAATGAAATCTTTAGGAACATTTGTAACTCCTTAAGCATTCCTCCTCTATCTATTAAATCTATTTTCTGGGTGAAAAACTATAAAAAGAAACGAAACGTTGACGACCCACACATTGTAGTAAAATTCAACACACCATATGAAAAAAATTATTTTTTCAAGTTAGAAAAATTCTAAACTGAAAAAAAAATTATTTCACGCAAAGAAAAAATATGGTTAAGGGAATCATAATTTAAGAGCAACATATGATTGTAATCAATCATCCTCTCCAATAACAAATAACTATTTCAAATTCAAGATTTTTCACATAAACCATTAACTAAACTCATAAAAAAATCTTGCTGCCAAGCTCTAGATATTTTTTTTAAGAATTTAACATTATTTGTTTGCTTTTAAACATGCTTTAGTTAATAAAAAATATATGTTGTGGTTAAATATTTTTATATGCAATAATATTTTGGTTTGAATTGTTTTAGTCAAAAACCAATCATGTAAATTTTGTTCACAGTGACCATATAATGATTAAATGTAAACATAAAATTCTTATCCTGATTGAATTATTTTTGAAAACTTCTATAATTTGTTTACCTCAACTAAACATTGTTACAAATATTATAATATGGTTGTTGTGGCCATATAACAACCATATTTCTTCTCTGCGTAAATAAATAGTTCCAAAAACTTTTTTTGTGAAGCTAAAAATATATCGTGTTTTGACCATCACTGTACATACATTTATGTGATTTATATGCACAATATTTTTGTTATAAACGCAGGTTAATGTGTCTGACATCTTTAGAATCAAAGTCACTGCTTTTTTATATAAAAGTTCAAGTACTATTTGAAATATGCGAGAAAAAATTTTGATAATTTTCTTTAACTTTTCTGTTGCTTACGTCTATTTTTAAAGACTTTTGGCAAAAATTATACGCAAGAAATTTAATATGAAGACAAGGTTTTCAGTGAAGAAAATTGCATTTAACATTATTAATTATGATTTGATAAATTGTTAGAAAGGTGTTACAAAAAATCGATTTGAAAAAGAATCAACGATATTCGTTAGTTTATGTTTAATTTTTTAGTTCAGACTGAACATATTTATTAATTTGTCTTTTAAGGCCTGATTGCTTAAAAGCCATTGGAAAAGAACAATTCTAAGAATATCTCTTATCACAAAGAAAATCAAATAAATGGAGCATTAAGACTGCTGAAGGCTTAATAAGGATCGACAACCTATAGCCGACAACTTAAATTCATTAGGGATTAGAAGGGTGGAAAAGTTGTCGTATTTTTTGCTTGAAAGTGCAGTACAGCAATAGGGAATTAAGAAAATTTCGTTTGATTAATAACCCTGCTTATCAGTATATTTATTTTATTTTTTTCCTGTTTGACAAAAAAAAAATCAGTAAGAGATTTGAGTAAAACGAGACTTTTTAAAATCATTTATTATTTTTTTAACTTTCCATTCCAACTAGCATTAACCACAAATATCCGTTTATATGCCATCACTCAATCTTAAATCTTTAATATGATTTAAGATTGAGTGATGGCATATGAAGAAAATTCGAGAGAAAATAAAATTTTAAGAATGTTTTCGTTTTATTTCTAGACGTAAAACTTATTGACATATAAGTGATTGATAGTAAGTAGAAAAAGAATAAAAATCTATGCTGAGTATTTTTACTCTTCTTTAAACAAAAAGGATTTTTTCATTAAGTCCACAATGATGGACGGCGTGTAATAAGAAACGACATTAAGCATAATGTTCACAATAATGATGCGGATACATGAGCTGTAATAAAAAGAAGAAAAAAAAAAGTTTTAATTTGTTTGACTACAACAAAAAGGAAAATGACAGGATATTTAATAAAATGTATGGAATAAGTATCTTTAATTAATGTTTCGTCATTATGAAATGGTTAGTTTATTTCGCGAAAATAAAATTAATGGCCGAGAAGAAAAAAAATATATTTTTATTGTATCGCAACAATATAACCGAAAGAGAGAATTTACGCTTAAAGAACAAAATATTTATTATGAATCAATTGTGTCATTTCTCTGAATTAAAATTACAACAAAAGAAATAACCTAATTTATCAAACTTTAACTTTACACCTTTTTAATTTACTGCTTAGCTTGTATGGAAGGTAAGTTTGTTCATTTTAAAAAAGTCTTTTGTTTAAAAAAATCTAGAGTAAAATAAAATAGTTACGACAATTTTATCAAAACATTCAAAAATAATATTAATCATACGCCCTGAAACGTCAGAATTATAATACAGAAAAAATAATTGGGATAACATTTTTAATTTAAAAAAATATTCCATTGATAGCTTTTTTTTTTCGAAAAATGGAAAGGTTGCTGTATCAGGTAAGAACCTTTTTTCAACATATAAAAAGTGTTTTTTAAGCCCGGTAGAACTTTAAATAATAAAAAATAACATAGAAAATAAAATTGTAATGAAGATTTTTATACGAAGGATCAGAATATGGCATTAATAATTAAAAATGATTTCGAGCATATGGCTACCGTGGCTGCTTATCACGAAGCGCATTTTGGACGTCTAATTTTAGGTCACTTTTTCAAGAACTGCTGGCTGTATGTCACGAATCACACGAACAATGTTGGTTTCCAAAGCCTCAATTATTGCTGGTTTATCAGAATAAACAAATGACTTCACGTGGCCCCCCAGGAAATAATCGAAAGGTGACAAATCATACGACTTTGGAAGCCAGTTGACAGGTCCATTTCTCGAAATCAAGTTATCGCCAAGTCTTAATTTAAATAACGTGTTGATGTTATTACATCCTCTAGAGAGCATGTGGTATGAAATCTATTCACGGTTCGATGGATAGCTTGCTCAGAGGGACTATAAACGGCATCAAAAAATCACGAAATCGCCTTTGTGTTGCTTGAATTGATGACTGATTTTCAATGTAAACTTGCAGATTTGATAGCGTTGTTCAAGCGCGAGTTACATATATACTTCCACCAAGGGATGGGGACATCCCTACTATAGTGAATAAGTACTTAAATAATAAGTAGTACTTGTGTTGCTAATACAATAAAAACAAAATCAAGTTACTATTGCCTAAACCACATACATATTTAAAAACCATTGAACTTTAAAACTCATATAAGAAAAAATCGTTAAATTGCTATTTATGAATTAAAACAAAATGTTATGTCAGCCAAATCAAATTTCAATTAAATTCAACAAAAAAATATTATTATAAAGACTGTTGAACTCAAATATATGAATGAAAACTTAAAGTTGGTCAATAGCACTTGAAAATATAGAATTACATATTTAAATTTTAAGCTTACTTTGCAAATTTCTTTAATGCAGTTTCATATCAAAATCGATACTAATGATCGATTTTGCCTGTTCAGCAAAACAGGAGGGAGTGAAACTCTGTACTTAAGAAATGAAAATAGTTAGTTTTAGTTCAGTTTTTAAAAGAAACCACAAAAGAAAGGACACAAAAAAATAAAGAAGTTTTGTTTTGTAAAAAGTTTTATTTAAATAAACCTTAATGTTTTTAAAAATAAATAAATATTTTTATTATTTTATTATATTATTTTGGAAATAGTTCCAAGAACTTCCCATACAAATTTTAAACAAATTCTAAGAACGTTTCTCGCGAGTCTATTCATATTTGATTTGTCATAGTTTACAAAAAATAATAAGAAAAAATGTTTAATCAAAATATAATTTATAGTGTAATTTTTTATAATCTAAAGTTCTATCGGGCTTAAAATAACATCCAATATAACAAACACCTGCAGGAATGCAAACGAAATTTGAAAAGAGATATTCTTAAATTTAGTTAAGTGAAAAAAAAACTTGAATCAACAAAACACTTATTAATATAAAAGAGAATTAAACACTATAAGATTTAGCTTTTAAATGATACCCATATAGATATTTAAAAAATATAGTGCATAACCGTACTTCTCTATGAAAAGTTCGAAGGCCCATAACTTGAAAAATATGGGCGAGCGGCAATTTTTTTTCTTGAAGTTTTTTTTAGTATTTTTTAATTCTCTCTTGCCTCCTATATTTATTTTTTTTTTTATTGGAGTAACGTCTTTGTTTCAAATGATATGGAAAAATTAAAAGCAGGAGTGGTGTTTTGTCTGCTGCCTCGAAGGACATGGATCGATCGTGTTGATTTTCAATATCAAATCTTTTTCTAGTTATTTTTGATCAACTGGCATATCTAATTTTTCTCTGGCTCATATAGAGCCTCTGAAAAGTTAATTTTAGCACGAACACTGACGGAAAGACGAACATCATTCAATGGACTTCGCTATGCAGAAGGACTCAAAAAATATAAACTTTATGATGTCGGAAATTGCTATTTTAGAATATATTTTTTACAGTGCACATTTATTTCTTGTTTATATAAAGCTATTAATTACTTCTTATATTTAAAGTGGTTTAAATAAAAGTTTATAAAAATGCCTTTAAAAAGTTTTGAAGTATATTGAATTTCTATATATAAAAACAAAGACAAAAAAAAGCTCATACTTAATTTTTTCCAACTCCCTACGCTGTATTTTTTGCAAAGATATAAAGTACACAAATAAATAAATATAAAACCAGACAAGACAAAAAAAGAGCAGACTTCCATCAAACCATTATGATTGTTTTTTTTTTAAATAAAGACGGAATACACGTACGTGGGCGTTTGATTAATATCCATGAATGAAATTCAATATTATTTATACGCCTTTACGCTAAGGAAAATTAATAATGTTTTTTATGTTGTATATATTTCCGTTTCCTGTATTCGTTCATAAGAAAACTCAATTATATTAAAATGAAAACCAACTTTTTAGTGAAATTTACATCAAATATGTATTATTGTTTCTTCAATTTTATTTTTAATAAAATTCGCTTAAATAGATTGGAAAGTATCATTAAGGAAATAAATAATAAATAATTTATAAAAATAAAATTTATAAAGTTTCTTTGCATAACATATTTCATCAGTACGAGGGCAGATCAATGCGAATTTAAAACTTTTATTAGTTGCGATTACTGAAAGTCCTCATATATTTTTAGTGCTGCGCGGACTTCATTCTCGCTTGATTTACCATTTTCAGATAATTTGTTTCTCAAACGCTTAAAAAGAGAAAAAAATAGGTCCATGTGGCAGTAACTGTTAATCCGAGTTTTCCTCTGGATCAAATGTTTTTGACGAATGGGATATTGTAACGTGTATTGAACTACGCCGTATATTTACGTGAAAACAAGCTATTGTACTGCACAGTGGGACAGAAACTAAACATGTTTCAAATAAATTGGCTGAATCGTTTGAATAAATGCAGTAAATTTTTTTAAAAATTTTTGACAAAAAAGCAGACTATGCTTTGGAAAAATTTTTAAATTTGAAGGCCACATTGAAGACTTTTATCTGTAGAGCAATTTTTTATTGTGATGAAAAACATAAACACAGCAAATCTTGCAATCATTTACATTTACGAAGCAATCTTTTTTTACGCTATTGTGTCAGTGACGTTCCTGAAAGTTATGAAGTGCTCAAGTTAAAAAATTTGGGAATATTTGCTTGCCCTTAACGCGCGTAGTTTTGTTTCTATTAAACCACTGTGCTCTGATAGATTTATGCTAGGTAAACAAATCAAGAGTCTTCTTTGAAGGTTTAAAAATTCTGAGTTTTTCTTCATTTCCTTGTTGTCAGAAACAAACTGAGTTCCCCCAAGTCAGGGTATGGTTTTTAAAGCAATCTTTATCATTATCCAAATGACACTTAAAATAAGAATAATCGAGAATGTCGAACTTAGGAAAGAATTGCATGATAAAAAAGTGTCTTGCACATCATAATGCAAACTTTTAGGTGTCTAGTTAAGAATTAGCTGAAGTTGGCTAACTAAAACCTGAGTAAAATCTTCTAGGCATCTACAGGCATGAAATCTCAAATTATTTTCTCCTAACACTTTTTTTTATAAGATTAAAACAAAATTGAAGTTATTAAAATTTCACATATGTTAAACTGGGGTAAATTAAATAGAAAAAGATAGAATTCAGAGAAATAACTGTTCGACACATTTGTTTTAAGACTTTCATTCTTTTGCAATCGGATTGTGAAGCTTAAAATGTGCCCGTGTTTAATGTAAGAAAAGTCAGATACATCATCAAATATAACCGAGATTTATACAATAAACTGAACAATCATTTATCTAGGTCTTTAAGTATCTCCTTTATACTTTTTTATATCTATCTGCATCCTGTAAGCTACAAAAAAAATTTCGAGTGAAAAGTATAGGCTGGACATTTGGAATACTTTTAGATATTTCTTTTTGTCATTAAAAGAAGAAAGTTAGTCCGATTTATGACCTACCAAAGCGGCAATTGTCTACAAGTTGTGTAAATATATAAAACGAGAAGATTCTGTTTTATTATTAAGTATTAGCTACGAAGCAAATGACTGATGCAAAAGAAAATTTATGACTATCAGCCAATTGACTGGTGATGGATTAAGATTTGCCTTTCTATTTGTTCTGTTTCGCAATTTTAAAACGCAAGAAATGTAAGCTTTACAATTAAAATTGCGATTTTTTAACATGCATTAATAATAACCATGAGGTCTTTATATTCTTTTTTGCAATCGGATAACAAAGTCGGTATCTTTGCAATCAAATTTCAAGCGAACTATGTATTTAGTACAGGGGTTCTCATCAGACCCCTAGTAAACTAATTTTTTTTTCGCGGACCCCTCGAAGCCCAGTTCAAAATAAAACTTTTTTTATTTTTGAAAACACTGTTTTTTCGGTTCTTCATGCGGACCACTTGAATGGTTGTTACGGCCCCTGGGGGTCCACGGACCCCCATTTGAGGACCGTTAATTTAGTAGCACAGAGTAATAAAATGTCTCGTCAATTCATTTAAAGATGAATATTATAAAAAGAGACCTATTCGAAAGAAGTTTACAGAGTTGCTACAAATCGAATTTAATACCAAAAAAATAACTTTTCTAAAACAACATTGTTACTCTTTTTTTTTTTTGGATAAACGTATAGATTCTTTTAATTTCTCCTACCCTGTGGCTCTGGCTATACTTAAGTCAAATGGAATATTGCTTACCTAACATGCGTTATTCTAAACGCAGCCACCACGCTGCACTACTGTTTTACTCTGGCTGTAGATGAACTAGTCGATGTCTTGTTTTAAAAATTAAACCTTATGTTACGCTGTACTTCCAAAGCGAGTCAGCCATCCATTTTCCTTTTATACAGTAGCCACAAAACATCTGCCATACACGGTTGTTATGTTGTTACTTCACTGTGCTAACAACTAGTGCTCTCTCTTATTTTATACAAGGCGCCTTAACAATTATCTGCTACTCTAAAGGCCGAGGCAAATACACTCCGTCATACGTTAAACTTTGACGTATTCGACTGACAAGCCAGTTAAAATATTACTTTCTTTTGAGCGATGTGAAGTCAATACGTGTCCGTCAACGTAAAGTACGTATACTTTGACAGCTATCAATTCCTTCTTCTTCTTCTTCTTCTTCTTCTTTATTTTCTTCTAACTCTTGCTGTGTTTCAATTGTACTCTGTGATTTTAATAAAATAATTTGGTGGCAAAAAATAAAATAAAAAAATTAATTAAATTAAATTAAATTAAATTAAATTAAATTAAAAAGTGATTAAAATACAAGTTAAATTTAAAAGTAAATAAAAATAAAGAGCAAACTTTGATTAAATATTCGTCAGCAGTCTAACTTTAGTTGAATACGTCAAAGTACAATGTATGTGCCCAGGCCTAAGTAATAAATATATAGAAGTCTTCACCAAATTATCTGACGTGGCTTCATACAACAATTGTATTTTTTCTGTGACGTTCGTATTTCTCTTTCTTATTTTTAATTACCTTATACTTCTACAATTATTATTTTTGCTTTAAAGGCATGTTCGAAGATGGGCTTGAGTTCATGAGCTTGGTGATCTTCTGTTTTACAGCAAGTACGCACCTCTATCAACGCAAACATTGAGATTGCACGAATTGTGTTAGCTAATTGTTATATAATTCAATACACATCACTGATGGAAGTAATTTATTCACCCCTGCTTTTTATTACCTAAATACGGACAACAACATTGTTGCTTGCAGATATTATTTTTGTAAAAATTTTAATCTCAGCTTGAGAAATATATTAAGAATATTTGGAACTTAAAATACTTTTATTTTATGCCATTTCAAATTTTGAACGTTACTTTATTAAAAGAATTTTATTAAAAGAATTACAAAAAATTTGCCGACATCATAAACACAGCTTATGTAGTTTATTTCTGATGGATTAAATTATACAAGTTATTAATTTGTATTGATTTAAATTGTAGCAAGCAATTTTATTTTATTTTTTTTTACATATGTATTGAACTTCTAACATAAATTTTTAATTTAAAAAATAGCGAAATTGAGGAAATGTTTAGCAACTTTGATATTAAGACCATTTATTGAATGATGGCATTAACCCTTATAGTTATTCTTTATACAAACAAGGATGATTAAAAGACATAAATTTAGAAAAGAAAACAATTCTTTAAAATGTTTTTTTGTAATTTATTGAAAGACTTTAGAGATTAAAATTGATTTTTTAAATTTTAAACCTCTAAGCTCTCTTGCAAGCAATTTTAATTATAAAAATGTTGTTTTGGAATAAAAAATTTGAATTTTTATTATTTAAACGAGATTAGTTTTAGAGTCGGCTTTAAGAAAGCCATATCATTAGGATAAACTGGCAACAAGCACTGCTTTACCAATTAATTTTAAGGTTTGGCTAGGGCCAGATTTATATTTAATATACCAAAATAAAATTACATAACTTGGTTGGAGCGGCAAAAGTATACTGCCAATTAGGAGCACGTAAAAATAAAAAACAAACGCGTATAACATTTAGGGTGTCGATAATCCAAGGACTCTTTTTTAATTTAAAAATAAATTTTTATAGGACTAAATAATTAATTTGATATCTGCTGCTCATTGCTTAAGTAAGGGTTTTGTTTGAACTTCCTGATATTTAAAATTCTTCTTCTTTAGTTGTCTTTCAACAAGTTTTTTAATTCCATTTACAAGTTTTTTAATTCTTTTTTACCATTTTATTTTGATGGAGATCACAATTTTCGTTGCCAAAGAAATCTGTGTAAAAATAAGGGAACATGAAACTTTTATACTGTTCGGCTTTAAATTTGCGATTATTGTACATGGCTGTAAAAGTTATGCTTCATATGTTAAATAGCAATTTCAAGCATCTACTAAGTAAATTTTGTTTATTTTCATAGCAACTTACCCGCCAATTCTAATTTTATATAGTAACTTCCCTGCCAATTTTGTTTTTTTTTTTCCAGTATAAAAAGCAAAATGTTCGCAATTATTAAGAAGGAAATAGAAGTGTTTTGTTATCTTTGAGCTGTACCCTGATATTTCAGAAGAAATTTTAATTTCTAAGCTTTTATACAGTTAAATAGGGAAGGAATTTTTTTTTGTTAAGAGTCATGCTTTCAACAACTTCAAATATTTTTTTAATTATGTTTTATTATATATTAAAAATTACATTTACAATTTAAAGACTAAACAAGATAAGAGAAACGCGTTTCAAAGGGTTAATTTTATTGCCTTTAAAATTAAAAAAACTCTTGTTTAAACATTGTAGTAAGAATATGATTTCTAAGCACTGCAATTTAGATTTTTACGAACTACATTTTTATGGCTGCTTGTAAAATATTATAAATGCCACGAAAACTTTAACCAAAAATATGCTAACTAAGGGAAATTGGAATATTATACTTAATGTATTAGAAAACTCAGCTAAAAATTTAATGTTTTATTAGTTAAGGAAGTAAGGAAGTACTAAAACTTTCAATATATTTTTCATTTCTTGTTTTGAAGGAAAGAAATAATTAAAGTTTGTTTTAAAGCTTTTAATAAAGTTAAGAAATTTAAGCTAAATACGTATTTGTTAGATTTTAACAAACTTGTTTTTTAATAAAGAATTTTTAAGTTTTTTATTATTTAAAACTCAGTCAGTTATCGTTATGCATTTTGGTTTTGTGTGTGGAAATTTCAGCTTATTTCAATTCGATTGTCAACCAACTATTCTATATCATTGGGTTTTTTTGTTTTGCAATAAAAAAGAAATGAAAATAAAACGATTACTTGCTAAACACTTAAACCAAAGTGCTTGCAATCCTTTCGTTACACATAACCAAACACTTATGAAGACGTATGTACATTAACTTCTATGTAAGAAAACATAACACTGCCAATTTATCTCTATACCCAGCTGTAAGAGTGTGTGCCAATGTTTATTATGCAAAAATTCTAATTTACTAAGGAATGTGTCAAGCAGCTTATTGTACATTTCCTTAATTTATAATGTGATTTTTGCTCATTCACTTCAAGGAGTTCTGGTTGACAGAACTGTAGGGTACAATAGATTTCTTGCCATATCTTTATCCATATGTACTTACAAAGTTCGGTTAATGGCTTACATTGTTTAAACTGTTTGTATGTGTGCGGTTTATATTTATTGTCACTGTATTTGTCACAGTGTTTGTACAATGTTCTTTTACTAAATCTATTATATGTGTGGTATGCAACATCTGTTCTATTTGTCCCTTCTTTCTATTGTGATTGTTTGTTGTTGTTTTGAAAATTAAAAAAAATATAAAACATTACAAAATTGGCAGTACATGCCAGTCAAGATTTTCTTAAGAAAAAATGAAAGGGGATAAATGTCGAATAAGATTAAATTTGTTTACTATAAAATTGAAGATTGAAATGAATTTAAAAAGACAGGGTCTAAATGCTCCCTTTTACTTTATGTTCTGGGCAAGCTTATTGAAGAATTGTTAAGTCCGTTTCGAAGCGTTGCCATATTATTTTAAAATGATATTATATTAAAGTAATGACAGGTATCCAGAGTTCGCGTATTACAAAGCAATATATTTTTCCTTACCGCGTGTTCGAGGAATCTATTCTTTCACATTGTTCTACTTTTTTTTTTGGCCAAGCACTCAGTACTTGGCAAAAGTCTACACTAATCGTTTACGGCTTTAGTTGTTGCATGCTTGGATCATTATAAGGGCCCAATTCCTTAAAAATATAATTCTGCCCACTCTGATCTACAAAACCTTTGCATGGAAGAAAGAAACGAAATTGTGATGGAGCCAAAATTTTGTACTACAAAAACTGTAAAGCACCCATCCTTCTTTCATAGGAGATTCGTGTAAACAAAGCAATTGTTCTCCTTTAAATAAAAGTGAAGCGTTTGAAGTTAACGTTAGAAATCAACATCATCTCTAAAACCGTAAACAACTTTTAAAGGGTTCCTCGTAATAAAATTAATAAAAAAAACAAACATTTATAAATAATATTTTTGACAAAGATGTGACGGCGTCATTAATTTTCATCTGTTAAAAATGATAAGATAAAACCACTAAATCTTTTAACTTTACGCTTTGATGCTTATAGTACAATTGTTTTTATTAGTCCTCCTAAATTTAAAGGACAAGGATTAACAATACTTTTAAAAGAATTATATGAGAAAATATTTAAAATTTTTGTGATAAAGTAAGTGAAAGGATTTTTACTTTTAAGTTTCATTATAAAATAGCTAATATACCAGGACAGGTGGCATTCGCATGGCTTAAGATTTCATAACAAAAGACAAAAGGGACAAGACATATTAAGACAAGTCTGTCAGTTGTAGGAGATAATACATTTTGCAGGAAAAAAAAACAGACAAACATACAGTTCAGCAAGAAAAAAAAATACAATTCATTCAATCATTTCTCTGTCTGGCTATATTTGATTATTCTGATGTAACATTGTTTTTCGTAGCAAGTTAAATCTTTTTAAGTATCAGCTTCATCACGCAAGTGTCAAGTATTATTAAACAGTCTTTCAAACTAATAAATCTCTAGTTACGCCAATGCTCCTATTTTATTAAACGGTCCTTCGAGCCTTATGAAAATAAGTATTTTAATATTTTTTGGAAGCTTTCATAAAATAATTTTGTTGAAGAAAAATACTTTTAAGAAGTAATTCTCGCTAGTAAAGATATAGAGAAGAGAAGATAGTTACTGATGAACAGCGATAGAAAGAAAACTTAATTTTTTTAAAACCCGGCCGCGGCCAGCCGTCGCACATTACGTATACTTTTAAGAAAACTGTTCCAGCATCTCTTTTTCTAGTTAGGCGTATCAACTGTTGAAAGCTGGTATATTGATTTTTTACTTCGTCGACGAGATATACATCTTAGGAGGACATATTAACTTAAAAAGCTTTAATATTTAGGCTCACATACTCAGCCGTTAAACGAGAAAACTATCAAAGCAACTGCATCCTCTTAAAATTTTTGTTATAAAAATTATTTTCAGGCCTTTTTAGGGTAAACAAAACCAAATTTATTTTAAATAATTTATAGCGTTAACATTTTGTTAATAAGTATGAGAGAGCCTTTTTATACCCTTCAGCACAAAAAGTGGAAAACGGTTGTATCTAAGTTTGTCATTCCGTTTGTAATTTTTTACAATATCCATTTACGACCCATTAATTATATATATTCTGACTTCCGTCTGTCCGTCCGTGTTAGTGTTGAAACCAAATTTGCCGAGGCACTAGATCACCTAGAAAAATTTAAATACGCAACCAGCAAGATCGGTTCATGCCCTTCGACGCAGCGGCCAAAACACCACGACTACCTCAGATCTTTCTATATCATTTGAAATGAGTAACTCTAATCAAAATAAAAAAAAAATAAAAAAATGTAAAAAATTAAAAATAAGAAAAAAAAAACAAGTGAAAAAATTGGCTCTTTCCCATATTTTTGGAGTTACGGGCCTCTAAAATTTTCAAAATTATAAAAATATCAATATGGGTACCATTTTAAAACTTTTGAAGAGATCTTAAAAGAAATACTAAAATTTTTAAAAAATGTTTAACCCATTAGGAGCCGATAACATTTCTAATTCTCTGTCACCTCTATATTTGTTTTCTTGATTGAAGCTACTTCATTAAACTAGATTTAGATAACTAGTAAGGTATATAAGATTTGGCATAGCCGAATAAAGTGCTCTTATTTATTTTATACTATAATTTTACTTGCCTTCAATATAAGATATGCTGTAAATGGTTTTATTTGTTTCTTAAATACCATTGGTGTTGGTCCTTCGAACCAGGTAGTAATTTTCATTGCAATTAGTTTAAAAAAATAAATTTTTTACCTCCATTCTTTTAGTCATAGTGTTGAAGGAGATGCTATTAAAATTTAGCACCATCTACCAAAAATCATCACCAAAAATGTTTTACTTTGATAAAAAATTGTTTTTGTAATAAAGAGATAAGACTTAATTAAAAAAAAAATCGACAAAAAAAATTGGATTAGAAACAATTTTAATTTTAGTAAATG
This sequence comes from Cistogaster globosa, assembly GCA_937654795.1. Classification (NCBI taxonomy): domain Eukaryota; kingdom Metazoa; phylum Arthropoda; class Insecta; order Diptera; family Tachinidae; genus Cistogaster; species Cistogaster globosa. Next base: position 10,283,286 of record OW569404.1, read on the forward strand.
GTGAAAACTTCACCAAAACATTTATTTTCACATAAGTTACACCAAAAATTTTAATGTACTCAAAGAAATGTTTTGTAATAAAAAAACTTCATTCAAAATCTATAATGAACGAAAACTGTCAACTAGTTAAAAGTTTTCGAAAAGACACTCCGGTACACAGTTCTTCTAGTGAAAGGTATAGAAGATTCGGCACAGCCGAATATTTGTTTCTTTGGAATTAAATCAATATTTGCCTTAACTTTTATTCCATAAAATGTTTTTTTCACCCTTTCCTTCAAAAATAAGAAATTTTCTCTTCATATGAAAAATATTTTATACCTAAAAAAAACTGAAAGATTTATATTGTCTTTTAGTTGTTATAAAATAGTGTTAATAAAATTTACTGCAGAAATAAAACAATATAATTCATTCAACATTTGTTTGAACTTGACGCATCATTAAACGCAGAATCAGTTGTTTTTTTAAAGATGTCATAAAAATAAAAATAAACCTTTTAACAAAAAAACTAAACTATAAATTTTAGTTTAGGAAACGTGATTATATTTCCTTTAAGCTAGAAAATAAAAGGCGGAAGACATTTTTTTTTTTGTTAAGTTTTTTTTTCTATAAATTGTGGAAAACCAGTAGCTGTGCTATACAATTTTAGCTGAACCATAAAAAGTTTAAAAAAACTATAAATTAAATTTACACTTTTTTGTTTTTTAATTTTTATGTAAAATAATAAGAAAAAAAATAATAATTTTTATTAAATCTTAAAAAAAAATTATGAAAAAAAAAATTTTTTATTCCTCTTAAAAATAAAAAAACTAAAACGCCAGTAGGAAGGTTAATGCGAAAGAAAATATACAGTGATCATATGGATATTCTCTGGATAGTTGTAGTGTAAGATATTGACTCCCTGCTCTATCGATTTTCACAAAGCCTTCAGGCGGAAAAAAATATCAAAACCAAATCAAGTTACAACACTCAAGGTCTAAAGGCGTAGGGATGCCAATTTTGCTGCCAGGTTATCTTACTTTTTGTTTATCTTTGTATTCAAGAAATATTTAGACGCGTTAAGTTACTAAAAATAGATTGTTTACATTTAAAACAAAAGTCTGTATCGACTTAATTCCAAAATTTTATTTTAACACACATAAAAACACATTTAACAAGAAACACAATCATTTTTTTAATTAGCTTATATCCACATGTTTATTAATGGAAAAAGCTGTCAGACTTTTCCACATTAGAGCAATTTCAACGTTTTAAATCGCCTATAATATATATAGCACTTGAAAGCAATATTACAGTATTAATTTTACCTTCTAACAGAGAAGCTAGCTGTTTAGGGTAGAGAAAATGTTGTTTAAATTATTTCAATTTGAGTAAACTGTGCTGTATAGTTAAATTAAAAGAACTCAAAAAGTTCATGTTCGCAAGTCTAAAACTGTCTACAAGATGTTAAAGAATAAAACCATTGCAATGAGAATCAAATTTCAATGACTTTAAAAATAAAGTTAAATAAAAATCCACAAAATATTAAAAAGCTCGATAAAAAAATGCTTAAAAAAGTCCCAATTAAGGGCATAAATCTCTTTAACTAAAAGTACTTTGTACCGCAGCAATTTTGGTTTTGTATGGTTAAATCAGAAATATTTGTTAGTTGCCTACAGAATCAATCAAAACATCTTTTTTTTAACATGGACAGGAGTGACAAGAAACAACGTGGTGCCAAAATCTAAATTTTCTATCAACAAAATCTATATATTATGGGTTTAGGTGCTTTATATAAAAGTACCATATTTTATAAAAATGATAAATTAGTTTTTCAAATACCTAAGAAATTCTCCATTTATTTAAATAGTGTAATAAAAGTCTTTTTGAAAATCACCTTAATTAATTTCTGTCACTTATTAAAAAAAAGACACTTAATATAAACAGCAGCTTAGACATGTTTTTTTTTCTCTCCCTTAGAATTTTACGTGTAATTTTTCTTGTGGCATTTTTTAGTCTTTCGCTCCCTCTCTTTTTCTTATCTAATTATAGTCCTTTAAATTAAATTTATTACGGAGAAAAAATTACAGACACACGGTTATATTCACACGTACACAAACAAACACACATAAACACTGGTACAAAATCCATTTATTGTACTCGTGTGTTAAAGTTTGCAAAAGAAAAAATTTACTCTACTCCATACATTTTGTACAATAAATATTTTTCTTTGTAACTAATATCAACATGTTGTTCTTGAATTGTAAGTGAGTTAGAATGTGTGTTCAAGAGTTTATAATGGGTGATTTTTTTTTTTATCCTTTTACATAAGTCCTTATAAATCAACATTCTATTTACTTTTATATAGAAAATCTAAAAAGTTTGCAAAATTTTTTAGGCCATAAATTTGAAGATGCCAGAGAAAACTGCAACGTTGATTTAAATAAATTTGTTTAAGGTGCCTTGGCTTTACCTAGACATGCCTTTCTATGCCTATGTTTCTGTTATACCAAAGTTATTCAGTAGCAGTTAAATGGCATTTAACGGAGGGACTAATAAGTCCTGGTAACGGACGAAAGCAAACGTTTTTGGTAAAAGCGTTGGCCAAATAAGAAGAAATAAACTCTTTTATATAAAATCGTAGCTTAAGATTGATCTGCATATTTTTTTAGTTGTCTGTAGGATGTCCAAAGAAAATGCTGAAGTAATGGATAGATTTAATTACTGGGAAATAAAAAGTCTCTTTTACTGCCAGAAACTCCATCTGGCGTAGATTGAAAGTAAAAGCTGCGTGAAAAAAGTGCGAAAAGCAGAAATGAAAGTGGAAATTCAGAAGGGACCAGAGACGTATCACAGAGGTGATTGTATTAGGTTACTAAGCCTAAAAATTCGGGCCAATTTGATCAAGAAAATATAAGCGTTGCTATAGAAATTTTTAGTATTTTAGAAACTCTGGAATTTTTAAACAAACTCACACTATTCTGAGGGTCAACCAAAACGAAACCAAATTTAAGTGTGATACAGGGTCTGAGAGGATGGCAGAAGGCAATCACATGAAGAGACCCAAATTTGGCGCAAAGTTATAAACACATACCGTAAATGAATATCCAGCATTAGTAAGCACTAAAATGAGGATCATGAAAAGCATCACGGATTAAAACAAAAGCTGGGTGAAGTGGGACTTGGAGATAAACAGAAACGAAAGGAATTTAAAAAAAGGACTCAAAAAGGAGAAATTTACTAAAGTAGCCTCAATATATTCTAGCAATGCCATGGAGGCCATACTGCGTTTGTTGATTTTAATACATTATATTACGCTATTGAATTCAATAAAAAAACTCTGCAAAAAATCAAAATGAATTTTAAAAATTATTTTGGGACTCTTTAAACATTTTAGAAAGCGCTCTTTGTTTTGAATTGAATGCGTTGTTTAAACAATTAAAAAAAATATTTTGAATTCATACTAGTGAAGGTCGCACAGGACAAAGGATCAATGACTCTGACGTGGTAACAAAAATGATCAAGAAGGCAATTGTACTGTTCAGTCGCTTAGAAAGATTTTTGCGTGGGAAGTCAGCATTTATTTCTTGATCATTAACAAGCTCTTATGTTGGATACACACGAGGCAACATCAAAAGGAATATAGCTTAGAAATCATGTTTCCTTTTTTAGTACAGACAAGGCCACCACAAAGTATTTACCTGCAATTATTCTAATTCCCGACGAAGAGGTTTTGAAAAATGAATTTTCAAAAGAAAGGCTGAGCGGAACTGCTCCAGACAAACGAAAAACTATTTGGAAAGTTGTTAGATAAAATAACGAATGAAGAATCACACGTCGGGACTACTTTCAACCAAATAACTTAGAAAACTTTAAAAATCGATACAATGAAGGAAAATCCTATTGGAAAACATGAAATATTAAAAATATTTGAAATTTCAGGCAACATAAATTTAAATAAGAAACATTGCTACACACGAGGAAACATTAAGTGGAATACACACAATTTCCTTTAATTCTTGCTCGAGTGTATCAAGCCTTTAAAGATCTCTCTTCGCTGCGCATGATTGTTAAGCGACTTTTCTTGTGTTTATTGAACAAAGTCATTTTGGAGACACATATCATGTGGGAACTAACGCTTTCATTTAAAATTAAATCATTTTAAGTTCTGACGTTTTAATAAAGTTTTAAAAAAAATCTTTTCAAAGTATCAGTTCACTAATTTTTTTACCAAATTTTTTCAGAAGTTCTGCTTAACTGTCAGCTTTAATATTTTGTATATATTTTTTTTAAAACCTTCACTACATTCCGTCATTTCGTTTTTAATTTCTACAACATCCATTTCCGACCCCGTAAAATGTGTATATTTTGAGTTCTTTTAAATAGCGAAGCCAATTGAGCGATGTCCGTCTGTCCATTTATATGAGTGTTGAAATCAACTTTGCCAAGGCACTAGATAAGCTAGAGAAAATTTAAATACGCCTATCGATCAGACATAGTTTTGAAAATTTTGCTATTGAAAATCAGCAATCGGTCCATGTCGTTTGAGGCAGAGGGCAAGACCCCACGCCTGCCTCTAATTTTTCCGTAGCATTTTTAACAATGAAGTAACTCTAATATAAAAATAAAGAATTAAAAAATAAAAAAAAAACATTAAGTAAAAAAATTTACGCTCGCCCATATTTTCCGAGTCATGGGCCTCTGAACTTTTCAAAAAAAGTACGGGTGTGCACCAAATTTTTTAAGATATCAATATGCGTATCATTTAAAAGCTTTTGAAGAAATCTTCAAGTAAATACAAATTTAAAAAAAAAAATGCTTAACCCATTGAGAGTCGATGGTATTTTTATGTAAATTTTTTTTAAATTTATTTTTATATTTGTTTTTTTTTTTATTGGAGTTGTTTCACTAAACTACATTTACATACATGGTGAAGTGCATACAAGATTTGGTATAGACGAATGTAACACCCTTACTAGCTTTCATATAAATTGCATAAAAGAAAATTGAAAATTCTTAAAGAATTTCCACATGCCACTGTAATTACTTTAAGCAAAATTCCTGAAATGTATAAAAATTTGTACAACTTTAACAACATATAAGTTTTTCTTGTAACCACAATTAAAGCAAACTTCTGCAGGCTAAATGTATACAAACTTGTTTAAATTCGCATACTTTTTGTTTAAATCTTCTTCTCATGACTTCATTCGCAAAGTTTTTTATTTGATTTGTGTGAAAAATAATATTATTTTTTGTTTAATTTTTTTTTTCATTAAAAGTAACATGCACGTGCAGAACTAATTTACCGACATATTTTTATTCGTTTTTCACAGTCTTCCCAAATACGTAAAATACATTTGCCAGAGAATATGTTTTCATTTCATCACACACACGCAGTGAGTTTAAAGGCTTTTGTTTTGTAACTTGTGTTTTTTACCTTTTCTCTCTCTCTTTTTTCTATTTTTGTTAATATTTTAACAATTTTACTCGTCATCGTTGTATCAGGTAAATTTTTTTTATTCTATAATCTTATGTTTCAACAAGTTTAGAATTTAGTAACAACAACAAATTATTTTATATCCTTCTGTGTGCGTCTACGCGTTGAATATTTTTTTTTCTAGCTTTTTTTATTTCAACCCCGGAAAAAATATTGTAATTTATTTTCAGCATAAATATTTTTGCTTTTATACATTTAAGTGGGGTCAATTTGCCACATATTTCAATTTATTGTTGCTGTTGTTTTGCTAAAAACAATACAGAGAGAGAAAGTGCAGAAAACAATGCAAATACCAAGAGACGGAAGAAAAAATAGAGATAAAGAAAGAGAATGAGAGTAAAAGAAATTCTTTGTTTTCTCAAAGAGGGCCATGTAGTTTTGTATAAAAAATAGTGGGTTTTAAAAGTAGACGTAGATTTCATGAAAATCCGAAAGAATAATTTTCAAACCATCAAAGGACGTAATTCTGTGATCTCTGCGAATCTTTAATATTTAACAAGGAAAAGCTCGGTAGGATTTCCTTATATTTTTTTAACCGGTTTTGAAAAATTTTTCTTTTAATTGAAAGGTAATGCTTGCAGATTGGTCTCACTTAAAAAGGTGCACAATATAGAAATGCAAATGGTGCACTAATGCTACGCCAATGAATTTTACATATCTAATGAACCTTAACGGACATCTATTTAAACTTTAAGAAATCTGGTTTTTCGGTTGGTATATTGTTCACCGAAAGTATTAAAAATTAAAGGCTGCCCCATAAGTGGCATAAACTGATTCGTGAGGTCCTATCCTTCAAACTGTTTTTAGTAAAGAACTTAAAAACTACACAGAATGTGTGCTTTTGTGTCTGCCATTACAACGAGTATAAAATCAGAAATTAAAGGGTGTCCCCATAGGTTATGTTATTTGCCGTGAATGGCTTTATATTTTGAAATATACATACAAACAGTTGAAAGTTTATAGAATTTTTATTGTTGAGTCTGCTATGACAACAATTTAATTGTGAATTAAAGGGTGTTCCATAGGTGACGTTATTTGATATATATGGTATTATCTTTTAACCTGTTATAGACAGATACTTAAAACTTCAGCAATATATACAAGACTATATTCACAATTATAAATTAAAAAAACCGTTAAAGGGTGACCACAGAGCTGACACAATTTGACTTATATTGGTCTTCCCCTTTAACGATTTTATCAAAAAATTAAAAATATAAAAACGTATACATCGGTGTTCGCTACAACAACCAGTATAAATATTTAAATTTATGAAATAAAAGGTGTCCCTCCAGGTGATGCAATTTAATGTATGTGGACTTATTTTTCAACCGTAATTGATGGAAAATTGAAATTTAAGCAAAGTGTGTATTATAATTTCTATTTCATATTTGATAAATCTCTGCCTTTCTGTCTGTTTTGAAGTTGATAATTACAACTTTAACAAGTGTGAGTATTATATTTGGCTATATCGAATCTTATATACTCTTCACCATCTATGTAAATCTAGTTAAGTGAAGTAACTCAATCAAAAAAGCGAATATTGAAGTGACAGAGAATTAAAATATAAGAAAAAAAGTTTTAAAGTTCTACATACATATAATTTTACAATAAAATGCCTTAATGGGTTAAGCATTTATAAAAATTTTAGCATTTCCTTAAAGATCTATTTAAAAGCTGTAAATGATACCCATATTGATATTTTGAAAATTCAAAAATTTCAGAGGCCCGTAACTCGGGAAATATGGGTGAGCGCCAATTTTTTCTTAATTTTTTAACCCTCTTCCGCCCCATATATTTGTTTTTTTGATTGGAGTTACATGCTTGTTCCAAATGATGTGAAAAAATTAGGGGTAGGCGTGGTGTTTTGCCCCCTGCGTCGAAGGACAATAACCGATCATGCTGATATCCAATAGCACCGGACCGACGGCCATCGTTTAATCGACTTCACTATGCATAAGAAGTCAAAATCTATATGATTTATGGGGTCGGAAATTACAAACGGAATGACAAACTTAAAGAGTAAAATTGCGCCACCATTCAAATTGGTTTGAATGAGTCAGATAAGCATTTTTGATATACAGAAGAGAAAAGGCGTTAAAAGGCCTAAGATATACATTTCTAATTATTTAATCCTCTACAAAAAAATATTTTTACATTAAAAATTTTTGAATAATTGATGGCTCTATAAATAAAATTCAAACGCTTAACGGTATTAAAAAAGATTCCAATTCTTTTGGCTAGTTGATGCTTATTTTTTATTTATTAATTATTTATGCACTTTATTTATTTATATATTTTTACTAGAAATATTGCTGTATATCCACATAATCTAAAATTTCAGAAATTTTCTTAAAAAAGTCAATAATTTTTCATTGAAAACGCATTGGGTGACAACACTTTTTTCTTTTTATAAACAAAAGTTTACCTACATTTCTAGTTACACACACATAGACACACTTAAACATTTGTTTATAGTAAAATCATAGTTGCCAGACAAAGTTTTAACAAAATCGTGGAAAGTTGTTTTATTATTTCAATATGGATACTACTGAAATACTTGAAAAATTTTTAGAAGAAAAAGCACAGAGGAAAGATGTTTTTCATCTATTAAATATCTTGGTTGGTTTCAGTCTTAAAAGTAACAGAATCGTTAATTAATTTATTATTAAAAAAATGTTTATTTCTTCAGTATTATTGTTGCGAGTTTAATATTATTTGACATGTGATTGGTTAGTCAACAATACATGCTCGACCTTTTAATGATATTTTCAGATATGTGCGAGCATCAGAATCAAGTTGCATAGTTTTTCAAAAGTACACGTTGAAGTATTATTAATAGAATACAGCAATACAAATTTTCTATTTTAAATAAAATTAAAGGCGGTTTATATAGCATTCGATGAAGCAGTAAAAACAAAAAAATTGTCTCAAGCAAATTTTGATGTATTAGATACTTCTACGTAAAACTAAAACATCCAGAGAATTATTAAAGAAGAAACGATCAATTAAATAAAACTTCTATAGTTCTAAGGATTATCTGTGGTAAATGAATATAAATATGGCATCATTCACAAGGTCTTCATTACATTGTCATATAAATCGCTTTCCAATGATGATATTCACAAGAAACGTAGAATGCCCGCAAACCATATAGAAAACACTACCTCAACGTTTTAAAATTAAGGACTTCTTTTGGATCCGATAGAAGCTAGAGAGAAAGAAAAAATCATTTTTGAAAATCTAAACCAAAAACCAACAGGATTAATGACAGGAAAATGTTTTTTTCTATCCCTGAAACTTAATTCACTGATAAACAAATTTTTAAAGATAATTACAAATTCCGTGTTCTCGCCTTAAATTGGTTTCATTTTTATAATTGTTTAAAAACTAAAATGTTTTTTTTTCATTTTTATCAATTTTAATTTTTCGCTTAAAAATGTATAAAAATAAATAAATATAAATATTCTAATTTAAAACTTTAATTAGCATTAACCAAAAATTTCGTCAAATCTGGCAACTGTTAAAATAAGATGCTTTTATTCTCTTTTTTCTTACACTTTCTCTCACTTTTTATTCTTCAATGTTTAACGTGAGAGCCCTAATTCACTCATACGTAAATTTAGCAATATAAAAGAAAAATTATTTTAAATAAAAAAATGAATTTTTCCAGGGGGTATTTTATCTTAAAAAAAAATCTCTTATAATTTTCAGTTTCATCTGAGACGTGCGGTTAAACGGTTGTTAAGCAAAGTAAGCTCTAAAGTGAAAATAATAACAAAAAATTTTTAGAAATAGAAATAAATTAATAAATATATTTAAAATAAATAAAAATAAATTCACTAAAAAAAACTATAAATTCCTTATTAAAAAATAGTAAAATTGAAACTAAACTTGGCGTTTTTGTTAAATGAAATACAATTTTTTTGTGCAATAAAAGTTTATAAAATTTTTTAAAGGTTTTTAAAAGTGTAGTTGTATGTGTATGTTTGTGTGAGGATAATACCGTTGGCTTTAGGTAGTAAAAGAGTAAAACAAAAGTTGTGTATTTGTTTTAAGTCAAAAGTTTGTAAAATTTTCTTTTTCTTTTGTATTCTTATATTTACTAGTGTGTGTTTGTGTGTATGAGTTAAACACAGGATATTTTTGCACACTGTATGTTTTGTTGTACTTGTACCTTTAAAAGGAAATTCATTTCTGTTGTGTTCGTTTGGTTACTAGCAACAGCAAGAAGTTCCAAATTGAAATCAAACAAATTATTTTTTAACCAAAATAATTTTTATACAAATAAATGCAAAAAGGAAAAAGAATTTGTTTTTTTTTTTTTTTTTGTTTTAGTAGGAAATATTTTCAGCCTTTAAATCTTTTTCCGTTTTAGGCCACGATTGTAGTTGTAAGGAAATGTATATAAACTTTTAATACCTTTGACTTAAATAAATCTTTTTTTTTTCGCTTAAGATCACAATTTATGTCAAAATATTATTATTATAATTTTTTTCTCTTGGTTTCATTTTTCCCTTTCTTTATTAATGTTTACAAAATGTTGTTCCAATTTTATAAAGAAAAAAATTGTTCGAGACCACAAGCAAACAGCAAACGTTTAAGTAAACTAGCTTCCGTTTCCGTTTCAAGATTTTAAATTAATTGCAAATTGTTATAGAAGTTTCTTAGAACATTAAAGAACAAAAAGAAAACTTTTTACTGGTCATTTATATTCAAGTATATTGGATCACACAGCTTCATATCATAGAATGAGACCTGTCAGACGCCGTATTATGGTAAGTGAAAATTTTAATTTCCTAAACATTGAAAAGAAAATATATGTAGTCTTGTAATTAACAGATGCTAAATTGAATGACGATGTTAAGGTTTTAGATTTTAAATTCCGAGCGAGACTTAAAATAATTCCTTTAAAATAGGTTTGCTTTACACAAAGATTCTTTTTTATTGTTTGTTGGCTGCTAAACATTATTTTGTTTAACTTTTGACTTAGAAAAAATTTCTTAACAAGGTAAATTTGAGAAAATTCGGAAGATTCTTATTTTGCTAGAAGGAAAAGCTAGACGAAGGTAGGACAAAAAATATTTTTATTCATTTTTTTTTTTTTTTTTATTTTGGAAAACGATTTTTTCCTATTTTATAGAAGATAATTTATATGCTTGACAATTCTCTTTTAAAACTTAAAATTCGAGATAGAATAGGAATTGAGCAGTGGTTTTTATTTTTATACTCCCGAGGTATGCACTTTAAAGCATTGTGGCTCTGGCTTTCTAAGTAGTATGATGTCCATAATCAAAACTTAAATTTGTCTGCACTTTTTCCTTAGCTGAGCTTTAATACAATCGGCTTAGCAGCGTTTAAATACCCCACCTTTCGTCATTCACTACGTAAACATTTAAAGAGATAAAAGTTCCACCGCCACTTATTCTTCACGGCAATAAGAAAAAATCCACATTTCAAATAAATTTTTTTAAACAGTTTCAAAGCTAAAGATGGATTTGGCGGTCCTAAAAATGCAGCATTACATTCTGCCAGTGACTAATTTTTCTTGCTTTCTTTGGAAAACGTCCGCGTACATTTAAAAAAATAATTTTTCTTAATAAAAGTTAAATTAAAAATGAACCAAAGCCGAAAAAGTAAAATTTTAATTGATTTATGAAGATCAATGGTTCAACCCCTGGCTGGGACTAAAATTAAAAAATAATTTAGTAACAAATCACAATAAAAGTATAAGCGATTTTGACTTTTTATAATTTTAAAGCTGAAGAATTAACTTGAAACTAAAAGATTTGGAATAAATTGGTCGTTAGTTGGCCGCTACAGAAAAATAATTTAGGTAAAAATATAAAAAATATCCAAAAAAATGTTGAAGATAACATATCAAATCGAAAGGAGATTATAATGAATTAAAAGAAGGAGTATTATATTTGGCTACGCCGAATCTTATATACCCTTCACCTTTTATCAAAATCTAGTTTAGTGAAATAACACCATCAAAAAAGAACAAATTTTGGGGTGACAGAGAATTAAATAATAAAAAGATGTGTTCGGCCTTTAATGGGTTTATCAATTTTTGTTTTGTTTTGTTATTTTAGCATCTCATGAAAGATCTCTTCAACAGCTATTAACTGATACCCATATTGATATCTTGCAAAGTGTGGTGCAAATTCGTACTTTTCTATAAAAAGTTTAGAGGCCTACAACTCGGAAAATATGTGTTTTTTTATTTTTCAATTCTTTTTCAAGCCATATATTTGATTTTTTTTTTTTTTTTTTTTTTTTGATTAGAGTTACTTCACTCAACTAGATTTGTTATTTGGAATAAAGAATTAGAGACAGGCATGGTGTTTTGCCCGCTGGCTCAACGGATGCGGATCGATCTTCCTGATATTCAATAGCAAAATTTTTGAAACAATGTCTGATCGATTGGAGTATTAAAAATTTTTCTAGCGCATGTAGTGTCTTGACAAAGTCGATTTCAACATGAAGACGGACGTACAGATGGATAGACGGACATTGCTCAATCGTATTCGCTATGCATAAGGACTGGACATTGCAGAAAAATGGAACGACAAATATTTTCACCTGTGGTGTAGAGTATAATAAAATGCTTTTTTGCCGTAATAAATAGATGCTATTTAAAAAGACGCGGAATAGCTAAAATGCTCTCGTTTAAAAATAAATTTATTTAACATACAAAATTTTATAAGAGTCATATTTAAATAAGCGATAGTGTAAAAAAATTATTATTTTTATTAAAAATAATTTTAAAATAATTGAAAAAAATAAATACATCAATTTAGCATATTTTAATTACAACACTACATTCATTGACAATAAACATGTATTTAATTTAACATTAAAACTTCATAAAATTCAATTAACACTTGGCTTACACTCTTAACACAAATAAAATTTTAATATATTTTATTATTTATGTTTTTTTATGTTACAAAATACATTGTATATTCTACACACTTTAATTATAACAATTTTACTTTTGTGTAAAAAAATCATGTAAATAATCTTTTTATTTAAACATTGCATTCATGTTATTTTTCATGATGTAAAATTGGTAGTTATTTACTTGGTTTGAAGACATAAACAAATGTATGTATGTATTGTAGATTATATATCACTTTATATGATTGTAAATAAAACATATATTACTTCTCTCTTTTCTTGTATACTTCCCCTAATGATTTTTATTATAATTTGTATGTTTTTTTGAATTGTGATAAAAATTATTAAATGATTCAATATGAATCTATTTGTGGAAATATTGAGTAAAAACTATTTCAAAAAATATTACTAAAAAGTATTTTATAAAACAAATTATTTTTTTAAGTTTTATAATCAAATCTGACTTGTAAAATTTTTAAAATAATAAACTTCTTTAGAGGTACAGATATCCAAGTCCAGTAAATTGGTAGGAATAATTACAAATTTTTCTTTTTCGATGCTAAAGTTTTAAAATAAAATGAAATATGGTTGATACTGGGAATGGAGTTAAAGTAGTGAACCTTTGGTTTGCCTGCTTGCACGAAAATACTTCGCTTCTTCTAAAGGGAAAGTAACCTCTGAGGATTAAAAGAGCAGACAGGCTAAAAAATTCTCTACGAAGCTTCTAAAATTTAATCTTATAAATAATTAAGAGTAAATAGAAAAGAGTTGATATTCTGTTTGAAAATTAAATTTAATTAATTTTCTCTTTATAACGTTGTAAATGAATTAAATAATTAATCGCTTAATTTTTTTATATAATTTAAAATAATAATTTCTCAGTTTAATTAGAATCATTACTTATTAATTCATTAGTAGTTTTTAATATTGTTAACAATTATTTGCCATCCATTAGCTGCCAATTGAAAATTATAATCTTAAAATTTATGAATAATCGTCAAATTTTATATTTTAAATAAAATGTAATAATGAATAAAACGAGTCCGGATTTTATACGAACAATTTCTGAAAATGCCTTTAAAATAATAATTTCTATCAGGATATTAGTAAATTATTTCAAAGACTTTATATGGGTGACTTTAACATCTCTTTTCTTTGATACATTCATTTCAATCAACCAATTTAGACAGAAAAAACTCTGTTATCATTAAACCTCTAGCAGTAACCGCTTATCTCACCTTAGCTTTGAAAAGATATTATCCAATCACGCCTTCAGCCTTTAGTCAGTCACAAAACGTACCATATTGTCTAAACATTGATTTTTGGACAATCACATGTGGGTCTTTGTATCTCCAAATTTTGCAATTTTAAAGACTAACAAATTTAGAGGACGAGCTGGACATATCAGAATAATTTTGATCAGAAAATCATAAGCCAGATGACTTAAAATTAATTTAAGAGTCTCTTTTTATTAAATAAGATTCAAATTTATTTCTTAGACTCATATAGATTAACAAGCATTGAGGTTCAGATATTTAGTTATCAAGAAAACCCTATAAAGTTTAACGGAAAACAAATTCATTTACATTGTGCTTTTTTAGCTAGGATCGATAGAACACATTCATTAGTGGAGCGCTTCCTTGATGGTTAGAGTTTTGTCTTTTGTGACTACTTTTGTTGTCATGCACATACGTTTTAGTTTCTTCTAGTTTATTCTATTGCCCAGTTGGGCAAAGAAGTTACGGTTGAGACAACGAAAATCGAAAATTCTACCTCCTATTAACAACCCTTCAAGAACAGTGACCATCATTTGATCCATCAAATGACAATCACTGATGTTGGAAATATCCATCACTGCGTAGAACATGGTTTCTATCACATTCTTTAAGGGAAAATTAAAAACTTGATGTAAACATTTCTATATGTGTGATGTCTGTAGCAAACAGCGTTACCAGTGACTTTTTTTACAAGAAATATAATGAAAATTTTGCTTGATTTTTGAAACATATTTAATTACAAAACTTTTTATAAGCTCTATTTTGAACTTTACGAAACAATTTTGAGCAAAAACTTAGATTTAATTAATAAACAAAAAATTTATTTAAATTTTATACGAAAAGCCGTACAACGGCAACGCTGTTTCAGTATAAAATTATTGCAAATGTGTTTGTAGATAATTGTGTATGTATAAGTTTCCCTCACTCATTTCTTGCTGGGAAGGTGTCATTGCCATTCATTTTTTTTTTTTTTTTTGTTTGCTACCAAAGCAAGTGTAAAAATACGCTTATTATAAGACTTTCTTTTGTGAAGCAAATACTCCACCTCACTTCACATAACTTATTTAGAAAGTACTTCTAGTAGAATAATAACCTTAGGCGTGTATTTTGACCATCACTACGAGTGAGTCACTTTATCGGCAAATTCCAGTTGACGAATTTAAAACGAATATTATTTTCCCGTATAGGCACCCATTATTGCAAACACAAAAGATTTTCCTGTAAAAGATGTTCAATTTGGTTCTTGTTAAATTCAAAATAAATTTTGTCTACTTCCTGGATTTATCAATAACCACCATTTTATTATGTTTGTTCTATTGATTGGTTATTTATTTAAAACAAATAACTTCCTGTTCAACTTCTCCCCTTAAAATCATAAATATTTCCCTGTTTAACTCAATATATTTCTACAAACAAACAATTAAAGTTGCTAGTAAACACTTAATAGATGACGTTTAAATTAAACAAAAATTAGAACTTTCATGTGCGTGACTTATGATTTTTGAAAAATTGCAAACGAAATATTTTTATTACTCATACGTCAATGGTGGACGATTTTTTTTTGGTCATGCGATGGAATTATTGCATGAACAGTAGGCAATTTTCTGTTTATAACAATTAAGTCACAAGAAATTCTTATAGAGTATAAATTAGTAATTTTAATTGAAAAAATAAAACTATAAACAGAAATATAAAAAAAACGTCAAATCTTGTTATGCGAATTATAAAAAATAATAATAATAAAATATAACTTTCCATGTTGGGTTTTAAAAATTTTCAAGGTCAAGTAATAAATTTCAATAAAAAAAAGCATGTAACAAAAGAATGACAAAAAATTTCAACGTATAAAATACGTCTTGTAAATATTTCTTCTTACATTTAAGTTTTTCCCCCATTTACCTTAATTTTATTGTCGCATTAAGAAAAAAATTACCTGGCATAAAATAAAAAAAAAACCTTAACAATGGAATGAACATTTCTTCACTTCGTAATAAAAATTCACCTGCCATAACAAAATTAAAAAAATTATATTTCATGCAACATTGAAAGCCCACGTGTAAGGCAGAACCCTTCTGCAAAAACTAAAAAAAAAATTGAAATATAAAAATTTAATAATAAACAAGATTTATTAAACAATAAACTTAAGATTATTTCTTATTTTACGCCCACTCAAATAAAACCCTAATTGCAAAATAAAATATTTTCTTGCCTCTTTTCTTTACGAAAATAAAATTTTTACTTTTTGTGTTATTAAGTTTGCGTAAAATCAACATGAAATTTATAATGTCTTCTGACAACCCAAAAAATTGTGATATTTTTTTAAAACACACAAAAGTAAAAAAGGCACCTTTAAAGGATCTTATTAAAGAGAATACTTAAAACTAATAAGCAAATCATTATTATTTTTAAGAAATTTAATATTTCAGTTCTTAAGCCAGCCCCGTGAAAAATTTTTTGAAAGGAATATTATCGCCATTTGTATAAAAGATTTCATTCAATTACAGTTTTAAAGAAGCTTAAACTTGAATTTAATAATAAGCACTTAGAGTTATTTAAAGATAGCAGTTGAATTTAGCAGCAGAAAGTAAAAAGAGTTCCACACAATTGTTGAAAACGAAATTTGTTTTGAGCTGCAATTTCTTTTTCCAGGCAAAACAAGTTTTTAAGGAAAAATGAATTGGTAGCTTGGCAATTATATTTATTTGAGAATATTTCTCTTATGCTATACAATCTTCTAATCTAATTTAAGAATTACTGGAAGTTATTTTATCGTCAATACCACGTCTCTCTTGGCACACCCTTTAACTTTGATTTACATTTTTATTGTAGTAGTAAATTAATATACCCTCCTTACTTTTCAATTGTCTATCGATTTCGATTTAATAGATAAAACAATTTATGTCAAAATCAGGTTTCTATTGGAGAACCCTTAATGTTTTCATTTTATTTGCTTTATTCATTATTAAAGCGAATAAAGTATTATAAAATATTCTGACTGTAAGAATTATTTTCCTTATCCCTTTTAAGCTTAAAAATCAAATGGGACACCCTTTAAATTTTATATTTTTTGAAGCAATTTTAGCAGCAGTTGTAATGCTTACTCTGTATTCATAATATTAATATTTGATTCTTAAAGGTGTTATATAGCACAATTACGGCACTTTGGGATCCCCCTTTAATTTTTAATTGCATTTTCTAAACTAAATATTAAAGCAAAATTAGTGTAATTTTTAAGATTTTCTCTTAAAGGGTTCAAAGGTAACCTTTTTTTTTTGAATAGGACACCCCTTAGACTACAATTTTGTTTTTTTAGCCACCACTAAAATACACACTCTGTTTATATTTAAAATGTCTGTCTGTACAGTTCAAAAGAAAATAATACTCTTACGTGTGCTTGAGATCAATCTTCAATTTTATTTTCTTTAGTGAATTTTAAACAATTTGAACGTTAGGGCTCAACACAGGCTGTAGTCAATGTGTTCACTGTTTGGCCAGGGTTCAACCCTTGCGGCAATCATAAAGTAAAAAAATATATTTTTTTTCTGTTTAATGGTGTAATACATATCCAGATATCCATTAACGATACAGTATACAGCCTCCGTTGTTGCTACTTTTGCACTGCATATTCGTGGGCAAAGTAAAATAATTAATAAAATGGCTACACTTTCACCACAGACCTGTCTCCTCTCCCCTCTATCCCTTTCCTTGAGAATATAGCACGGTTACAATAATTAAAAGATATATTAATGCCCGTAGCGCTAATTCTCTTAAAAAAACTGAATAAACTTTCGAGTGGGACACCCTTTAATTTTTTTTTATATTTGTAATAGTTTTTGCTATTGCGGCCATTGGAATAAATATTGTTTGCTATTACAAAAAGATCATATGTATAATTTTTATCGCCACAGCTTTTTGGGATCTCCCTTAAATCTTCAATTGTATTTTCTATATTATTCTAGCGAATTTAGTTATGCACAGTTTAACACGACATGTTTTTACATCTGAGTTTTTAACTGTGTAAGTGCAAGTGTGTCAAAATTGGTATTTTACAGAAGACATTTAATATTTGATCACAAACATAAATGAGCACTTACATCTGACATAAATTTTATTTGTTTACAACAGCTGATCTGCTCGCAAATTTGGTTAAAATTGTTTTGTTTTTAAAGAGATTATTTGAAAACTGAACTCAAAACTATTG
Organism: Cistogaster globosa; assembly: GCA_937654795.1. Classification (NCBI taxonomy): domain Eukaryota; kingdom Metazoa; phylum Arthropoda; class Insecta; order Diptera; family Tachinidae; genus Cistogaster; species Cistogaster globosa. The sequence goes on from OW569404.1 coordinate 10,301,140, forward strand.
AATAATGTAATGTGTTTTCAATTATTTTAATAAACAACAAATAATCAAAAACAAAAAAATTCCTAATAAATTCGCTTTTTTCACTGTATAGATATCCAAGCTGATCGGTTTAAAAGTGGCTTACTGCCGTCTAAAAATATTTTTGTGAGCATTATGGAATTACTGAAGACTGAACAATTTTTTTCTTTATTTAAATATAAATAAGATTAGTTTGCATTGAATAATAATATAGAATTAACATATTTGTGATCGAATAGTTAAAAACTATTTCAGATTTTGGTTGTAAAAAAATATTACCTTCAGCCGGCTAATGCTACCGCTCATGATGAACCGCCGTTGATTGCTTTTATGCGGCAGAGTTTTTTTCGGAAATTTTTAAAGCAACTAATGTCGGATGGTTTGTCAGATCAAAATAGAACACTTTCTTAACGAAATTTTGTCAGATGGCTTTTTACATATATTTTACAGAAGCAATGTTTCAACAGCCCTACACAGTGGAAAATTTGACATGTCGGATGTAAAAATCGTATCTTGTATAGGTCGCTTAAATAAATTTCTAGATTCTGCCTTTTTGGGTTCAAAAATAAGGAAAAAAATTCGATTTAAATGGTACAGCTTTCAAATTAAAATTTTGTACTTTTTATAATTAATTCTGTAGTGGCCATTGTAATTAAAACTCTACATATATTTGAAGTATTTTTCTGGTACGATTTAAAAAAAGATTTGGTATATGAACGTTTCTATGGGAACATCCTGTAATTTTAAATTTTATTTTTTTTTTTTTTACCTTTTTTGTACCTTTTGTAAAATAGCTCTCTCTCTCTATAAATATTATATGGCAATTCTTACTATTCAAAATAGTAATGCGTATTCACCAAAATAATCCCTCTATGGAGTCTTTATAAATTTTTATAAATTTTTTATTTAATTATTGCTTTTTATTTAGGGGCCATTGCGATCCACAGTTTTAAAAAATTTGGAGCTTCTTTCAATTACACTTCAAAAGATACGTAAAATTTACGTCTGTTATGCAAGGACACCCTTTTTAAATAAACTAAATCTTTTTCAAAGTGTCCAATCAGTAAGCATAATCTTTCAAATAAGGAAAAACTTTTGAAAACAATTTAGCAGAGAGCAATTTGGCAGAGTTTTAATTCTGATTGACTTAAAATAATAACAAGTCTCCTTAAGGTTTCTTTCTACGAACTAAATGAGAGTTAGTTTGGCTCAACATAATTTCAAAAAAAATTTGAAACTTATGCTGCAAGAAAGTAATAATTCATAAGGAGCTTTTAATAAACTGCACTGCAGTGATAAACCTTTGTCTCAACACAAAATTTTATCTTCAAATGTGTGAATGGTAGTGAATGGTACAGACAGAAATATCTTTATTTTAATATTCTTCTAAACTTTAAACGCCTTGTCTCTCGTTTTTCTTTTTTTTTAGATATTTCTCTCGTTAAATTGTTAAATCAATTTTGTCTAAGCTCAAACTTGCTAAATCAAACTAGAAATGTCAAAAGTGATTTTATGATTTTAAATTTAATGCAATTGTTACTGTCACTGTAAGTGTGACTTTATATCTGTTCTAACGCTTAGGACTTTGCCTATGACTTCAAAACTACCTTCAATTTTATTTGTATTTTATTAACCCATTTAATGTGAACATGAGTGTGACTGCGATAAGTCCTTTTTTACTGTCATTTTATCTGTGACAAATACAGTGAGTATGACTGGGTCTACAACTTTTCCTATCTCTTTAATTGCGGCTTGGAATGCCACTTCTTTTCTTACTACATTTAATTAAAAAATAGCTACGACTGACGATAACCTCTTACTCTTAACCTTACTCGAATTTATGCCTGTCAGTTTTCCTTACAGTAACAATGACTGTGTTTTTGACTTGCAATGACTCTTAATGTTGGTTAAGTCCTGCAATAATTTTGACTGTCATTCTTATAATGACAGTCCATGACAAAACTATATCTATGAAGTATCATTACAACAATTACTGTATAGATGGGTGACTGTGATCTTTTAGTATGACAATGGCTGAAGTTGTATTTTTAATAAGAAATATGATCACGATATTATTTTAACAATACAGATGTTGTTGTTATAAACGCCCCACTGAAATCGAGAGTTCATCTGTCGCACATTTAACAATTTTTGGCCGAATTTAAGTCGGGTATTTCCACAACGTAGAAAAGTTTGAAACAAATATTTCTGTTATAAAATCGATAATTTTCATTATGACTGTGACTTTTCCTGTGTCACTATCACTTAATCACTTTAATTGCTTTAATGTGACTTACAACAATCATATTGGTTGTTAATCAAAATGAGAATATGATTTTTACTTGAACTATGGACATGAGCTCAAACATAACAGTGGCTTTGGTATTATTTGTTTTATTACTACATCTATAACTGTGACAGTGACTGTATGCTTTGTATATTTTTAAATTTTTTTTTACAATTTCTGTGACTTCGAATGTAAAACTAATGATTTGTACGTCTATCTGTCCTAAAATTGACTGTGACTTCAAGTGTGACTATTTCCATGACTTTATAAATTATTATGATGGCCTTTGCGGTTGCGGTATCTGTTAAAAAATAACTCGTTTCAAATATGTGTCAAAAAATGTCATACCTGCTTACAACCTTTACTGTGACTGATGCCAGTCTATAACATTTAGTATGACTGTCCATTTGCCTGTGACTTAAATTTAATTTTTACTATTTTTATAGCAATGCCTGCTATTTGATTATCGTTATTAGTGTGACTATTTGGTTTGATTCAAACTATTACTTTGTAAATGACTGACCTTAAATGTTAAAGACAACCATTTAAACTGTAACTTGTATTGTGATTATTAAATATGGCTTCAATTAAACATTTTTAATTTAACATTTGTCCCTTAACAGATTACTAACTTGACAATAATTGTATAAATGACAGTGATTAACATCATGACTGGTATAAAGTTTCTGATTGTGACTACAATTTTGACCTCCACTATTACTTTTAATGTGATTATGACTGTTGCTTCATTAATGTCTGTGACCATAACCATAAATGTTTTGATATTAATGGCTGCGTTTTTGACATTTGCTATGATGATGGTATTTTGTTGAAAAAAAAAAAAAAAAAAAAAAACTGTTCTTTTATTTCAATTTTGCAAAAACTTTTGTACAACAACAGTTTCAACTTTTATTTGTTGAAATGTTTGTAAACTAAAAAAAGTTTCAATTCAAAGTCAGTTTAATACATAAAATAAAACTTTTGTTTTAAAAAACTATAAATTATTCATTACATAAGATAGTGCTTTTGACACTTTACTTTTCATATGGATACAAAAGTGTTGATTTATATTTGTAGATGACAAGTGATATTTAATCTATTAAATGTGAAAAAAACTTAGTTAGAAAATTTTATTATTTTTTTTTTAGTTTTAGTCATTGTGTTTTATAAAGGGCTTTTGATGCCAGAACTTTGGAAATTTTCATTTATTATTTTTAAACAGAGTTTTAGCACAAGAAAGTTTTTTAAGGGAGTGAAAATACTATTAAATTTAAAAATTTTACGATATATATATTTTTTTTTGACTCTTTTTACAATCATCTTTTTATGGGTAATTTTTTTGTGAATTAGAAAAAGCTTTTCTTTATTTAAAAATTGTAAAGGATATTTTATAGCCTTTTTAAAGTGTTAATTAACCAAGTCATATGCAAATTGTAATAAAATATAGACTTACAAGCATTTTGTTAAATTTTTAGCATTTGAATAATTTAGTTTTTTGTTAATATTTTCTTGTCAAAATTTTATTTAATTCAAGGACATGTGGTAATTTAAAATGCTCCAGGCTGTTCTCTGAAAGCTAGATTTAAACCATTGGTATAATAAAAAAAAAATAAAATTATTTTATAAATAAATTAACTAAAACTTAAAGAAATAAAACCTTTATTGCTATTAGCAACATAACTTCTGTTGTATGTATTTTAATGTCATACAATTATCTGCTTAAAAAAACAACGTTTTCATTTTGTTATAAAGTTAATATTCTCTTGAATAAAAAATACTACATATTTTTTTATATAAAAACTGAATCTGTGTTGCCGACATCAAACAAAGTTTATTTAATTCCCTCCCATTTGCTCTTAACCGGAAACAATGTGTCATGTCACTTGTTGTGTCGTACGTGTATTTCCGTCTCAACAAATTGAAAAGTTTTTATTCCCATTAGTTTTTTTTTTCTTTTGCCCCATTTTCTTTTTGTATGTTTCAGATATAACTTTATGCTAAAAACAGAATTCTATTTTCATATGAGCTAATGAGACAAGTTTCTTTTCTATTTTGAAATAAGAAATTCAGGATGAGAAAAATATTGTAAAATATTTTTTAATTTTTTTATAAAAAAGTTTTAATAATTTTTACTTCTGTGTTTAAACAACATTTTGTAAGAAATATTTAGTCATAAATAAAAAAAACATTTATCATTATAAACAGAAGGGACATAAACTCTTCTCTGCACAAATTTTTTGACTCAATTTAAAAAAAAACCTTTTCAGATTTCATATCGTAATTTTTTGTAACAATACAAGTTTTAATATCGAAAACTGTTGTTATATAAAAATTTAATATCGTAAATTTCTGTAAATAAATTATCGCGTAAGCTTGCTGTAGAATGTTTTGTTTTATCTCACAGATGGATATTGGTTTATATCGTAAATTTTTTCTGAGTCAATTTCTTATATCGTAAATGTTTAATAAAATATGTCTACCTAAAAAAAGTATCTCATAAAATTATATTATAAACAGTTTTTTTTACTTCTTATAGATAGACCACATTTCATATCGTAAATTATTGTTGTATAAAATTTTCAATTTCGTAAATCTTAATGAAAAATAAATTGTACTGAAAACCAATATATCTTATAATTATGTAACGAAAAGTTTTGTTACCTCTTGTTAATATATATTGATTCATATTTTTAATTTCTATAGTAGAAAATTTTTATGATCGTAAAAAGTTGGTAAAAATATATCGTAAAATTATTTTGTAGATAATATTGTGCCTCTTGCAAATAAATGACATTTTTTATCGTTATTTTTAGCCTTAAATCTGAATATCGTAAATGTTTATTGAAAAAATTTTTAATATCGTAAAATGTTATACCAAAATTATAAAAAAAAATTTTATATCGTAAGTTTTTTTAATAGCTTATTTGGCAAATTCTCTTTTCAAATACCTTTTTAAAAGTTGAGCTTTATGTACCTTTCAACATTTTGTAAAATAATTTTATATCGTAAATTTTAATATCGTAAGTTTTGAATAAAAAATTTATATAAAAACTGATATCCACAATACACAGTAAATTTGCTACGTGGTAAAGTTTCTATTAGAAGAGTTATGTGGCTTCATTTTCAATAGAAATAATTTTATATCGTAAATTTTCTAATAAAAAATTGTATATAAAAAAATTTGCTCCATCAAGTAGAACTTCTTTTATTATTAACAATTTTATTTGAAGACAAAGTGGCTTAAGCAATAATATAGCAAAGAACTTTTATTTTATATTATAACTAATTCCAAAATTAAATTCTATATCGTAATTTTATAAATTATTTCATGTAGTTTTTTTTTCAAAAATAAATGTGATGCCAGATTATGTCAAAAATTTATTATTTAATTTTTTACTAAATGTTTTATGAAGTTAATCTTTCTATAAGACTTTCTGCATTTTTAAAAATATTCCTACATACATGTGTACGGGTGTGTATGTATACATTTATGGGTGTGTATGTATACATTTAATGCTTGAGTCTGATAATATATAACTCTATACTATTTCGTCTGAAGCGTTCAACTATAAAGTAAAAAAACTGCTAAGAACTATTATCAAACCATTATTTTTCAAGCGAACGTTTCAACAATTTTCTTAAATTTTTTTTTCTTTTTTTTTTTCTTTATCTTTTTTTTTGTTTTTGTTTTTTTTTTTGTCTATTGTCCATCATATTTAATGCGCTTGATGCCCAAATACATCGAGCAGCTGCTTTCAATCTCGTTCACTTAAATTGCCATTAGAAGGTATTAAATCTTGTGCTTGATGATTTGCACCTTTAATAAAATACAACGAAAACTTAATGGAAATAAATGACCGGAATGAGCCGAAGAAGAAACCAAAAACAAAATAAAAAAATTGAGGTGAGAAGGTAAATTTAAAATATTTCAACAACATGCTTTTAAACGAATCAGTATTACTTAGAATAAAAAGGTCACTTCTGTTGTTGTTCAGAGAATATTAGTGCCGTCATTAAAATCTGATTAATAAAGAAAATATGGCAAAAGAAAAATAATTATAATTTAAATATCAAATTTTCAAACAGGCTACAGTGGGATGAAATTAGACTTAAAAAAAAGAAAATTAAATAATTTTAAATTTTTAGATAAATGTCTGTGTTCTCTGCATGATAAGTTGTAGGCTCTCTTCAATATGCTCCATCATTGTTAACAAGATTTAATAAATATGAAAAACAGGAAGAAAAAATCATGGGTTTCATTCTGATATGAGAACTAATAGAAGGCAAGTGGAAGAATGTTTTGAAGGCCAATTAAATCAGCTCTGAAAAATGGTGGGCACTAATAAATATGTTTAAAATTATTATAAGAAGCGGACATGGTTAGAGATAAATATCGTAATTTTAAGTAAATATTTCTTACTATTTGCCAAAATCATATTTAAAAATATAAGTGAGATTGTTGTTGTGAGATGCGAAATTATTTTTATAAATCAACCCAAGGATTCTTTAGAAGTATAATTAAATTCTAGGACTTAATAATCAGGTTTAAGTAAACCTAAAATTCTAAACTTCAAGACTGATTGCATTCGTTTCTCTGACCGCCAGCTTTAATGGTGGCATTTACTACGCCAAAAAGCCCTGCTTTTTCCAACAGGACGTGATCTGTGATCTCAGGTAAATTTAGGCATAACCAACTAGCATTGTTTTATGCCATTTATATCTGGTTGATTCGATTGTGTTACGCTTTTTACCCCTCAAACGTACAGGTTCTTTCGTGTGTAGATAAAAGCACATCAATTTATTTTTATTTTTAATTGTTGTCTTGCATTTTTAAATCAATGGCTCTTGCTAAGTTGGTACATAAAATCTCTTGTTTCACTTAACCTACGAAAGATTTAAACCACTCAATTTTTTGTTTAGCTGAATATATGACTTTAACCAGTGCAGGCAATTAGACCAAAATGTGCTGTGACTTCGTGTGAGATTTGAACTCATAACCCGCTATTCTGTCAATCAGGCCTTCTAATTAGCTAATCACACATTATTGTTGTGTTATTACTTTCTTCACTCTATGGTTTCGTTGACCTTTGTTATGCGATTTGCTTGATTTTATTTTTATCGGCACCTTCATCATCTTAAATGGCATTCAAGTATACAGTTGCCTTCATTAACTCATTTTTACTGTGGCTACCTAAAACGTGCTTTCCTGTTCTTATAGAGATTCGTGTTTAAAGCAACTCATCCTTCAAGCCTTCTTAGTAATAATTAATTTTTTATTATATTTGTTGTGCTGTTGAGATATGAACTCATGACTCATGATATGTTTTCTTAAACAAACAGCTTCTGCGGTTGCTTAACATGTATTTGTTTACTTTTCTTTTATTCGGTTCACACACTCCACACTTGTTAATAATGCAAGCAACAGCTTTTAGCTTTGTTTTTACTGGTGTCCAATGTCTTGTTTAAATAGAATAAAATTCTACCTTTCAGTTGATTGACTAAGTTAATTATTTAATTTTGAGTCCTTAGCTATTCGAGCTCTGATATTTTCATAGTCTTCTACTCAATTACTTAAAGGATTTCCGAAGCGCAGTCTAGTTTTTGGGTCACTTTTTAAAGTACTGCTGGCTATATGTAACGAATAAAACGAACAATGTTTGCCTCGAAAGCGTCAATTGTTGCCGATTTATCAGCATAAGCCATTGACTTTACGTTGCACCACAAGGAATAATCATGAGGTGTCAAATCGCACGACCTTAAAGGCTAATTTACAGGTCCAGTTTCAATTTTAATAACTCGATAGTTGCGGAAGCCAAATGGCACGTAGAGCCATCTTGTTGAATCTACATTTCATCCGGATTAATGTCATCTATATTTTCAAACAAAAGGTAATTAATCATGGTACGGTAAAGATCTCCATTGACCGTAACGTGAGATCCGGCATCACTTTTAATAAAAACAAGATCCGATGATGCCACCAGCGTGTAAATCACGCAAAACTGTGCATTTTTCTGTATGAAATGCAGTCTGAAGGTTATGTTGTGGATTGGTCTCACTCTTTATGCGACCAATAAAACAAACCCTCAAGTCAAAAATGAGCTTTATTACTGAACACAATTCGGCAATAAAATAACGGGTCAGTTACTAACTGCTCTAGAGCCTAATCGGCGTAAAAACAAGGCATATAATGGTCTCGTGGCTTTAATTTCTGCACTAGCTGGATCTTATACAGGTGTAGGGCAAGATCTATGAGCAAAACTCTCCACTTAGTGGACAGACAAAGCCCCAACTCCTGCGACCGACGACGAATCGATAAATTTGGATCTTCTTCCACATTTTTGTTTACAACAGTGATATTCTCTTCAGTACGCACATTCCTTCGACGTGTTGATGTTATTACATCCTCTAGAGAGTATGTGGTATGAAATCTATCCACAGTTCGAAGGTTGGCTTGTTCAGACGGATAATTATATGCACCATAACAAAGCGACGAAGTCGCTCGAATTGATGACTGATTTTCAAAGTAAACTTGCATGATTTGATAGCGCTGTTTAAGCGTGAGTCTATTCATAATGAAAAAAATTTTTATCTAAATTAAATTTTTAGTGTAATTTTCCATAATTTAAAATTCTATCGGGCTTTAAAAACACCCGATACAACGCAATTTTCCTTTTCTTAAAACAGATCCAAAATTAAAGCCATTAAACAAAAAAACAAAAAACAAAAACTTACATTACATTACATTCTGCCAGCGTCTAATTTTTCTTGTTTTCTTTGGAAAACGTCCGTGTACATTTGAAAAATAATTTTTCTTAATAAAAGTTAAATTAAAAATGAACCAAAGCCGAAAAAGTAAAATTTTAATTGATTTATGATGATCACCGGTTCAACCCCTGGCTGGGACTTAGATTAAAAAAAAAAAAAACTTACAACTTCATAAAAAGCTCAGACTATTTTTAAACAAAATAACGAAAATTTTGTAGTCCCACAAACAGTCAACTGATCAAAATTGTTAATCTGATTATATTTTGAATGCCTTCTTTAACTTTCGTAATTTTACCATTAAAAAATTTCAAAAGGTTTAAATTTTTATTAGTAAAACAAGTTTTAAACGTCATGACAATAAAATTAGTATTCTTTAACGTTAAAAGATCGCTTAGACTGCAAAACTATCATCATTTATTAGTATTTTCCTTTTTGGTTTTGTTTTTAGCTGACAACAAAAGATTAGTTTTATTCAAATTCCTGTTTCCATACACTAGAGATTAGAAATAAAAATAAAAGTTTTTGTTTAGTTTTTACCAAAAGCTTAAATCAGGCGAAATATTTTTCAAACGTCAAGTCAACAGCGTGAGTTCGTATATGAATGAAGCAAATCCAATATGCTGCTGTGATTGCAGTGGTGTTAGTAGTTAAAAAAAAATTAACAAGAAAACAAAGAATTTCAAGTGTGGAACCACCGTTGAGTTTTTTTATTGTGTGCACATATTTTTTATGGCGGAATAATACATTTTGTTTTCATTGTTGTCGTAAAGTCAAAAAAGTCTACTTATTTAGAAATAAAACAAAAACCGAGGGCATAGAAGAAAGTTCCTTTAAACAGTTTTTTATAAAAATAGAAATACTTAGTCTTTTAAGTTTGTGTTAGACTACGGAACTCTGATTTAAACAGACTTTAGAACACAGCTGTTATTGATCCTTTTGAATTTACCTGCTAAACCACCAGTGCAACATAGCAGATGAGGGCGAGTTCTTCTCTTTTCTTTTTTCCAAGTTTAAAAAATTTGAAAATCCTATATGCGATCTTTAGTGACTTAACACTAAGTGGACTTTGACTCAGAATACATGATACTTCTATTCATCGTAGATTGAGCGATAGTGCTGTTCACGCTCTGATGACGCCGCTAATGTCTGGCAATTCTAAATCAGAAAAAGAACCACATCTTACTTGTCTCTCGCCGAAATCTTAGCTTGGAAAATTAACAATAATTTTTTTACCGAAAATTTTTAAAATTAGCTTTAATAGAAAAAAATACTAGAAATTCTTTTTACTGAAAAATTACTAGCATTTTTTTACTAAAAAATTTACTAAGTCTTTTTTACTTAAAATTTTTTTACTAAATAATTAACTACAAAAATGTTTACCGAAAAATTTACCAGAATTTTTTTAACGAAAAAAATACTCGAAATTTTTTTACCGAAAAATTTACTAGAAAATTTTTTACCGAAAAATTTACTAGAAAACTTTTTTAACAGAAAATTTTACTAGAAAAATTTACTAGAATTTTTTTTCAAAAAATTACTCGAATTTTTTTTACCGAAAACTTTACTAGAATTTAATTTATTTATTTTTTTTTTTGGAAAATTTACTATTACTTTTTTACCGAAAAATTAACAAAAATTTTTCTTATCGAAAAATTGCCAGTAAGTTTTTTTACCGAAAAATTTACAATAATTATTTTACCAACAAATTTACTGTAAACTTTTTATCAAAAAAAAAGAAACTATAGCTATTTTTAGCGAAGTTATTGTTACCGAAAAAATAACTAAAACTTTTTTTAACAGAAAATTATATTATAATTTTTTTTTCAAAAAATTTATGCTATATTTTTTTTTACCGAAAAAGTAAAATAATTGTTTTTTTTTAACGAAAAAGTAAAATAATTGGCACATATTCTTAGTCATATACTAAAGTCGACTCTTGCTAAAGTATACTCTAAACTAAAAAGCTCTTATTATTATTTATTTTGCTTTCATAGTCGAAAATAAAGCATACTTTAAGTCGAATATACTTTAACTGGGTGTCAACTTAAGTTTGATAAATGTTTTCATACAATTTCAAATCAAACATTAGAAAAAAGTAACCCTGTTGTTATTTTGTTCATTTTGGTATAAAAATTAGATAAAGAGTATTGTGTTCTTAAACCATATAAAATAATTATGGAAAAATGAGTTAAAAACAGCTTTAGCCAGTTTTAAATTTAGAGTTGACTTTAACGCCAAAAGTATATTTTAAATTGTCTATGAATGAGTTAGAGTCGACTCTAAAGTAAAACCGACTTTAGCTCCCTAAAAGTAGACTTTATTTTAACTATGAATATGGGCCATTGTTTTGCCCTTAAATTTTTCACAAAAAATCAACCGATAAATTTAGTACTATTTTTATTTACACCGAAAAAATACACTATAAATTTTTATACAAAAAAATTACTAAAAAAATTGTTTCTGCCAAAAAATTTACAATAATTTTTTTTCTGAAGAAAACTTTTTGAAATTATAACTTCAACCGAAAAATTTAATATTTTTTTACGAAATATATACTTTAATTTTATTTTACCGAAAAAAATAGATTATTTTATCACCTATAAATTTACGTTTTAAAATAATTTACGTAAAAAATACGATTTTATATTTGTGACAAAAAAACTTAAACATATTTATAAGAAAATTTAAGGACATAAATGTATTTAAAAAAAAAAAAGAATAAGTACGCGCTTTGTGTGCAGCGGTCTTAGCGATTTCATGCATATTTTTTCTTAAATAAATTTAAGACATAAAGTGGTTTTCCTTCTTATCTCCATGTGACAATTTTTCTAAAAAAAATTTGTGTATTTCATTTAAAATAATAAATAAATCAAACTAAATATGCAATTCTAGTTTAGGAAAATTTTCTATACAAAATATAATAAAAAAAAAATGATGTTAAAAAAAATACATAAAATTAAAATTAAGACTTACTCTGCAAAAATTTTAAATATAAAAAATGTAACTTAAATTTACGATACTAAATTTTTTTCTACACAAAAGAAAATATAAAATATATATTTTTTACTTGGTGATTTACTCTTGTGACCCAGTTAATATTTCCTTTGGTTTCATGTACTTCTGTTTTCTTTTGCCCCTTATTGTGTTTTTTTTTTTATTTTTTTTTTAATACAGAATATTTTTTCCCAAAAAGGTCTCTTGAACAATGCAATACCAAAAGACTATAATAAACAATGAAACAACAAATTAATTTCCTTTTGTCTCTAAAGATTTTCGTTTTTCAACAACTGCTGTCAATTTTTAAAATTTTTCTTTTTATAGTTTGTTTTCTTATTGTTTTGTTTTGTTCTTTTTTTCTTTTTGTTCTTTCTGTTCCTTATTTACAGAAAATTTTTAACAAATTTTGAAGCTGTATATTTTAGACATTATAAAGACAAAAAATCAAACGTATATTTTATGATTAATGGCTTTAGAAATTAATATTTGTTTTAGTATAGAATTGAAATGTATTTTTTTAGTTGGGAAAATCATAAATTAAATTTAAAGAATTTAAATTTTAATGAAAAAGTAGGTTGTTTAACTACTGTACCTTCGTGGCGTATGAGTAATTTTATTTATGATTTTATTTATTATAATTTATCAATCATACGACCTGAGGTACCTTTTGTAAATTTTACACCATATTTCCATGCCTCTTTTATTCCATTAACCCACATATAGTTTCCCACGTTCTCCTCCTTTAAAGTTACTGAATATTTAAACAACATATGGATACGTATAGCAAACATAACTTCATATTTCCACATATTAAAGTACTCGTATGTGTGTTACGTGTATAAATATATTCCAGCATTAAAAATTAATGCGTTAAATTATGGCCAAATGTAACACCATCAACAAAACCGTACAATGTTAAACCACAAAAGTAAAATCGCCAATAATAATGACACGCTACTAGAAGTTTGCATGTACGTATTCGCGAAAAAAAGAAAACAAACAAAATACCATTAAGGCCTGCCTGTGTATGTAAGAGAATCTGTTTAATTTTTTTATGAAATTTGTACTGAATCGTTGGCCGAAAACTACTGCAATTGCATGACAATAACAGGGGGATATAAAATTTAAATACATTTTGCATAAAATTATATTAATCGAAAAACCAACCAACACATTGACATACTCCACATAAAAACGAGGGCTACTATATATATTTCTGGCCTGGCAACACTGAGTGCTGCCAAGTTTAATCTGACATTTCCATTGAAAAGTTTGTCATTTTTAAGCATAATCGTACTCAAAACGTTTTGGCGTACGACCATTATTTGTGTTGTTTACAGTGACTTGGAAAAATTAATATAGAAAAAATGGAATTAACTCGTGAACATTTTCAAGCCATCATTTTTCACAACTTTCGACGTGGATTATCACGACAAGAGTGCATTGATGAACTTAAATCTTTGCATGGCGATGAAGCACCATCCTATAGCACTGTTGGTATAGGATGGTGCTGGTATAATGAATTTAATCGTGGCCGAAGCTCGCTCAAAGACGAATTCCGTGAAGGTCGTCCAAAAACGCCTGTTGTGCCAGAGAACATTGATGCCGTGCGTAAACTCATAATGCAAGATCGACATGCGAAATACCGAGAGATAGAGACATCCTTGGATATTTCTTACACCAGCATATATTCGATACTGCATGAACACCTGGCCGTAAAAAAGGTTTGTTCTCGTTGGATCCCGCACAATTTGAAAGTCGCTCAAAAAAAGGCTGATGTCAATTGGTACAAAGAAATGTTGCAAAAATATGATTGCGGTGCTTCAAAAGACGTTTATAAGATCGTCACAGGGGACGAATCATGGATCTACGCGTATGAGCCGGAAACGAAATAACAATCGACCATGTGGGTCTTCAAAGACGAGCAAAATCCAACGAAAGTTGTTCGTGGAAGAAGCACTTCGAAGCAAATGGTAGCCTGTTTCTTCGGCAAAACTGGTCATGTGGCGACTGTTCCGCTTGAGCAACGTAGGACGGTCACTTCTGAGTGGTACACTTTAATTTGTTTGCCTGAAGTCATCGGAGAAATTCGAAAAACCAACAAGAGAAGACGAATCATTGTTTACCATGACAATGCGAGCTCTCACACAGCGGGTCAAACCAGAGCGTTTTTGACCGGCCAAAACGTCGAATTAGTGGGTCATCCACCGTACGGACTTGACTTCTTCTTGTTTCCGCACATCAAGAAAAAAATGCGTGGTCAACGATTTTCGTCGCCAGGAGAAGCTGTTGAAGTATTCAAAAACCATGTTTTAAAGGTGTCTCAATCGGAGTGGAAAAAGTTCTTCGACAACTGGTTTGAGCGCATGCAAAAGTGTATAAATCATGCTGGAGAATACTTTGAAAAACAATAAAACCATTTTTGATTTAAAATATTCGCATTTTCACTATTAGGCCAGAAATATATAGAGCAGCCCTCGTACATACACAAATGCTTAAAACCCTACAAAGATAAAGAAAAAAAAAAAACAGTATCCATGATTTTATAATCACACATACACAATATACAATTACCAACATGATGTTGCATGATCGCATATCCATACATGTGTGTATGTGTGTTTTAATAAATTGGTTTTATTACTCCCTGTCGTATTTCGAACATATACATGTTTCACTGTATGAATTTAAGATACCCTATGATTTTATCTATAAATCTTGTGTGCATGTGTGTTATAGAGTTAGTGATTGTGTACATTTGTGTGGTCATTTTCAGGCTTTCAGCTGGTCATGTTGAAAATATTTAATATTAAATAAAATTAAAAATTTAACAAGGATAGAGAGTGAGAAAGAAAGGCAGAAAAGAAGCGAGAAAAATGAATAAATTAATTTTAAAACAAATGAAAATGTAGTTGTAAATGAAAAACAAACGGAAATGAACAGCGCAATCAGAAAATGTACGTAAATTTTAATTAAGAAATATAAATATTTTATTATAAAATTTAATGTTATTAATTTCAGATGCAAAATAATTAATAAAACAATTATTGAGACTGTTTGTTAATAAATAAATTTTATACAATCGTTTTTTTTTTTCAATAAAAATTCGTAAGTTAAAAAATTTAGATTGAAAGGCAGGAGGCAATCCAGCTTAAGATAGAATTTATTGGGTTGGCTTACGATCTTTAAATATGAGTTTTTAAACCTGGAAAATATAAAGTAGAAATAAATTCCTCAGAGCAAAAAAGCAAATTCTTCAACAGACTTCAGTAAGTAAATTTCAAATCAACTGTATCCTGCCATATGACATTTGGGACATAAGGAATATTTTAATGTTTCGCCTTTTGTGTAAATCCCTTTCTGCTCGTTCTATTTATTACAAGCACTAGCAAAATCGAATATATTTTTAGGACACTTATCCATCGGATCTTTTTAATACTGACTGCGGATTTTCCTTAAAATAATATAATTATCTTTTGTTTCTAAATTTTATTTGGTTTTTGTGTGCTGTAGAAAACTATATCAAAATTTTTTTAATCCAACTTTATTAACTGAGGCCATCGTTTTAAATATACTTTACACAGCTGGTGCTGCCTGCAGTTTTCTAGCTTTGTTTGCTAGACAGTTTGTTATTCGTAACCAATATGTTTGGCTGTTTATAAACGGATTAAAATCAGCTTTACCACTTGCTCAGATAAACTACAGACAAATTTATAACCATGATTCTATTGAAGTGAGAACGTTTGGTCCATAAATAGTTAAGTTAGTTATACCTTTAGCTTTCTTACGTTTGTCACATTTATTTATGCTTTTTTATACCCTTCACCAAAAAAAGAGGAAAGAGTGAAAAAAATTTCTTCAATATCGATTACCGACCCTATAAATTTTATATATTCTCACTTTTTATGCATAGCGAAGTCGATTCAGCGTTGTCCTTCTGTCATTCCGCGTTAGTGTTGAGTTAAGCTAAAAAAAATTTAAATACGCCAATCGACCAGATATAGTGTCCAAAGGGGTGTTATTGAAAATTACCAAGACCGGTTCATGTCCTTCGAAGCAGCCGGCAAAACACCACGCCTACCTCTAATTTTTCTCATCATGATCATCATTTGGAACAATGAAGTAACTTCATTAAAAAAGCAAAGAGAGATTAAAAAAACTATGAAAAAAAACATCAAGTGAAAATATTAGCGCTCGCCCATATTTTCAAAGTTACGGGCCTCTAAAATGTTCATAATTTTTAAAATATCGATATGAGTATTATTTTAAAGCTTTTGAAGAGATCTTTAGGGAAATACTTAAATTTTTAAAAACAGCTTTAACTAACTTTTTTAGTGCAGGATACATGAAATTCGGCACAGCCGAATATATCACTCTCACTTTTTAATTTTTTATCTTAGTTGGCACTCTAATTCCTGCTAGAAAAATAGGTTACATAACGAAGGATGGGAAATAATTTTGAATATGATCAGGCTTGCCATATTTGCTATTTATTGGCATTTTGCCGATTTTCAACCTCAAAATTATGTGTAGAAATACAACACACGACGGTAAAGATATTTTCATACAAATTTGACATAAGTTTACGTTCAGATTAAATTTATTTTCTTTTCTTGTCGGTTTCCATTATTCTCTCACATTAAGTCCCTATCTTTCCTAAGAATATCACCACATATTTCCTAAAATATTTGTATTTTATACTCGTAAGCAATTGAATTCACAATAATAGCAAAGGCACATTATTTAAATAAAAATAGAAGAAAATTTCAAGAATAAAAAATAATTGAAAAGGTAAAAAATATAAAAATAAAATTAAATTTTTATCATTGAAAAAATAACTGAAAAATTAAAAAATATTATCCCCTATAAAATCATCATTTATTCTTCTTCCCTCGCTCAATCTGTATGAAGGTTTTGAAAAGTCCCATTCAGTCCCTTGCAAGATTGGCCAGTCTTAACCACCATGTTCTATTGCAATAGATTCTAATGCCATGTACATGTAAAATGTTAAATAAATTTCATCTCATTCATTTAAATGTAATAAAATTTTGAAATAAAATATTTTTGAAAACAAACACAAAATTGAAATGAATATAAATATTAATAATGCCATTAGAGAATCGTCGTTATTTTGTTCACTATCTGTCAGTAACGACAAATCGTTCCGTTACCGTTGTGTTCCTACAAAGTACCGATTTGGCGATTTTCGTTTCAAAAATGACGATTTTTCGTTTAACTTCTGTATAAGTGTATTATATTACTTTCCTCCTCCTCTCCTGTCACATCAGATCATTAATAAGTTCGTTGTTCGGTGAAAAATTTTATTTTTAATAACAATTCCTTCAGATCAAATTAGTTCAATGCGATTTTCATTATATTAATAAACATGAACCATTTTAGAAATTGCTTTATATTAAGAAAATTTCAAATGTGAGTTAAGTAATTAAAATTCGTCATTTAATATTAATATAAATGAAAATAAGAAAAGTAGAATTACTTATGCAGCGAAAATAATATTTTTTCCTAAACTGAATGTCTCAACAGAAGAGTAAAAAATACCAGTTTTGAATCTGCCTCTTGGCTTCAACTTTAATGGATCCCAGAAAAATGAAACTAATGAACTGCTTAAGTGACTCTAACGACAAAAGATATATGAAAATATTTAATTATTTATTTATAAAACGTTTTTAAGATTGATTTTATGTTATTTTATATGTTGTTAACGTTATTTATTTTGTTACATTTTGTTTATAAGAATTATTTAAATTGTATTTAAATTATAAATTTTAAATTTGCCGATATTTTGCCGAGATAATGACGATTTTTTTGTGCAAATATGCCGATTTCTTATCAAAATTATCTGGCATCTCTGATGGAGATAAGAATCTTGTTTAGTGTTTAGGAATTTTTAGGGGAACTTTTAGCGTTATAAATATTTTGAAATTTATTTTTAATTAATATAACATATTTAATATAAAAAACCATTAACTCATCAACAGTTGATATGATACTGGAACAGAATCTATAATATTGTGAAAAAATGAGTATGAATGATTAAAAATAAAATTTGCATTTCGTGACTATACCGACGGTGTAGTACAAATGTACAAGACGTGTTATAGAGAAGACAACAAAAATGTGCTTTGAGTCGTGTGTGAATTTCGTTCAACCAAATTAATATTGATTAGTTGGTTAAATAGGTGATATTTGCAATATACACAACTTAAAGTAGATGGATGCGAAGAAAGCTGATGATGGATTTGGCGGTCCTGAAAATGCGGCATTAAAATCTGCCAGCGTCTAATTTTTCTTGTTTTTTTTTTTTTGGAAAACGTCCGCGTACATTTGAAAAATAATTTTTCTTAATAAAAGTTAAATTAAAAAATGAATCAAAGCCGAAAAAGTAAATTTTAATTGATTTATGAAGATCACTTGTTCAACCCCTGGCTGGGAATAAAATTAAAAAATAATTTTAAATTTCTTTTTTTTATACCCTTCACCGCAAAAAGTGGAAAAAGGGTAAAGTCACGTTTTTCATTTTCTTTGTATTTTTTACAACACCTATTTCCGACTCCATAAAGTAAACGAATTCTAACTTCTTATGTATAGCGAAGTCGACTGAGCAATGTCTGTCTGTCCGTCCATCTTAGTATTGAAATCAACTTTGCCACGTCTCTAGATGGGCTAGAGAAAATTAAAATATGCCAAAAGATCAAACATAGTGTCAAAAGAGAGGCTATTAAAGTGAAAAAATTGGTACTCGCCCATATTTACCGAATTATGGGCCATTGAAATTTTCATAGAAAAAGTTCGCTTGTCAATTAGTTGAATATGGGTATCATTTAAATGTTTTTAAAGAGATCCTTCAGGAAATGTAATATAATAAACTTAAATGATTTTATATAAAAGTTATGTAATCAATTTGGCTTTTTAATTATTAATAAAATCAAATAAATAAATAAATTCCGAAATTTTTTAAAACTTCTTAACCTATTGAGAGCCGATGACATTCTAATGTAAATTTTTTTTTAATTCTCTGTCATTGCAATTTTTTTGTGATAGGAGCTACTTCACCAAGCTAGATTACCATTCATGGTAAAAGGTTTATAACATTCGACATAGCCGAATATAGCTATTTTACTTGTTTTATTAGATAAAATTCTTTAACATTTCACAATTAAAAATTCTACTCATATTCTCTATGCTAATTATACATGAAAAACACATTTATGCCACAAGGTTTTCTTAGACCTAGAAATATTTTTTTTAGCTCATAATTAAAAAAAAATTACTCAGAAAATGATGCCAGATATTTTCGTTTTTAAAGAATTTACACATTTTTAATCGCCCATAAATGGAAACTGCAACTGCAAGCGGCATGTCATAATTAAACACAAGAAAAAAAAACGAACAAATATTAACATAACAATATTATTAAATTATATTATTTTTTTATTATTTTAAAGTCCTTAAATAATAAATATAAATAAAATTTTTTCTTTCAAAAAATAAAAATAAAAATAAGTCCTGCAAGGCCTTTTGGGGAAGAAATGAGTTCTGAAGTTTGTTGTTACTTACATTTTTTTGAACAAAAATTCAGTCTCTAAATTAAATACCCTATAGTCTTAGGCTGTGCGTATTTTAATATTTGATTTTTATTTCATTTCATTTTATTTTTATTTTATTTTATTATTATTCTTTGTCCTTTTTGTTTAAAAAAAAAAAAACTTTTATTGTTAAGATTTCCGTTTTAAATTAGAAAAGTTCATCATTGTTGTTAGGCCTTGAAAAATGTTAGCAATGCAAAATTTTCACAACAATTTTTAATGTTTTTTATTCTAATTCTAAATAAAAAATCAACAGCAACAAATATTAACCAGAGAAAACAAGAATCAGTTTATTTAACTTTTTTGTAAAAGTGGCAGAAGCAACAAAAGAACTTAAACATTTGTTTGCAAACTGAAATTATTTTAAAAGTTGTATTTTTTGTAAACTTTTACACAATAAGAAATAATATTTTAAAAAGTATTAAGAAATAATTTAAACAAGTTTAAGAGTATTTAAATGATAATGAGGATTTAAAAATATTTTGAAATCATTTTTTTAATTTGTTTAGTTTTATATGCTACTGAAAAAATTCTCATTAAGTTGATTATTTTATCTAGATATTTAGTATTTTAAGGTTGTTGATTAAGGGAAAAGACAAGAAACTGCAAACATTGAATAAGCACAACATTATACCGATAAGAAAATGCCTTGCTTCTTTTAAAGATTTATTTATTCTTGTATTTAAAAGATTTAAAAATAACAATTTTAAAATATTACAGGCTTTCTAAATATTTGTACTTTTCTTTGTTTCATGATTTATA
Source organism: Cistogaster globosa (assembly GCA_937654795.1). Lineage (NCBI taxonomy): Eukaryota > Metazoa > Arthropoda > Insecta > Diptera > Tachinidae > Cistogaster > Cistogaster globosa. The sequence continues at coordinate 10,321,576 of OW569404.1, forward strand.
TTTATTTAACCTCTTTCAGATTTTTCAATTTAAAAAAAAATGAAAGTAGAAGTAAAACAGATTATTTGTAACCATTTTATTACTGTGGCATTGTTTAATTTAAGTTTTTGTCTTTCCTAAAATTATGTTTATGTTGCAAATACTAGCAACTAGAGCAGAAACAAAGAAGACATTTATATATTTGAATTACAGATGTATTTAAGTCTGTGCGAAAGGAAGCATTTTTTTAAATAAAACAATAAAGAAATGTGTTGTTACATATTTTTTTGTGTTCTTGGAATAAAAACAAATAGAAAGTGTTAAATATAAAAAAACAAACATATAAAACAGACTAGAACACACATTGTTTGTTAAGCCAAAAAGATGTTAAGAAAACACACACTTAAACACAAAGCAAACGAAAAGCGTAGAATAAATAGATCGCCACTCATACATATGCATTATACTGCCAACTACTACTAATGCACTGTAAGAGAAAAATAATATCTACGACTCTTACAAAGAAAGTGCTTTTAACAAAATCGCCGTTACAGAAATAACAAAAAAGAAAAGTACTTATAATGACACATTTACAAAATTTAAAACAACTGAAAAAAAAATTTTGTTATCGATAACTCTTCTAGAAAAAAGTAATGTAATCGAAAAATTGTGAATAAAAAAATAAATATAATCGAAAACACTTTTACGAAAATATAATATTAATTTTGTTCCACAAAAAATATTATGAAGTTATCGATAACTTTTGAAAGAAAAAAAAATAATGCTATCGGTAATTTTTCTATTAAAAATAATGCTATGGGTAATATTTCTATAAAAAAAATAATGCTATCGGCATTTTTTTAAGGAAAATTAATGCTATCGGCAATTTTTCTATAAAAAAATATCGCTATCGGAAATCTTTCTATAAAAGAATAATGTTATCGGTACTTTTTTTTACAGAAGTATAATGTTATCGGTACCTTTTTTATAGAAAAATAATGCTGCCGGTAATTCTATAGCGATAGCGATATTTTTCTATAAAATAATGCCATGAATAATTTTTGTATTAAAAAATAATACTGTCGATATTTTTTCTATAGAAAATAATGCCATCGTAACTCTTATAGAGAAAAGTAATGTAATCGAAAAATTATGAATAAAAAAATAAATATAATCGTTAACACTTCTACGGAAAAATAATATTAATTCTATTCCATAAAAATATAATAACGTTTTCGATAACTTTGGAAAAAAAATAATACTATTGGCAGTTTTTCTATAGAAAAAAATAGCTTCGATAATTTCTATATACAAAAACAATGCTATCGGTAGTTTTACTATAAAAAATAATGTTGTGGATAATTTGTTTTATAAGAGAATAATGTTATCGGTACTTTTTCTATAGAAAAATAATGCTGCCGGTAATCTGTCTGTAGAAAAAAAATTGCTATTGATAATTTTTGTATTAAAAAATAATGCTGTCGATATAATTTGCATTTAAAAATAAGGCCTTTAACAATTTTTATTTAAAAAAATAATGCTATCGATAATATTTCTGTAGAAAAATAATGCTGTCGATATTTTGTTTTATAGATGTCAATAATTTTTCTATAGAAAAATTATGCTATCGGCATTTTTATGGAAAATTAATGCTATCGGTAAGTTTTCTATAGAAAAATAATGCTATCGGTAATTTTCTATAATAAAAAATTATGCTATCGATAATTTTTCTATAGAAAAATAATGCTATCAGTAATTTTCTATAGTAAGAAATTATGCTATCGATAATTTTTCTATAGAAAAAAAAATGCTATCGGTAATTTTTCTATAGAAATATAGTGCTATCGGTTAATTTTTCTATAGAGAAATAATGCTATCGGTAATTTTTCTATAGAGAAATAATGCTATCGGTTAATTTTTCTATAGAAAAATAATGCTATCGGTTAATTTTTCTATAGAAAAATAATGCTATTGGTAATTTTTTTATATAAAAATATCGCTATCGGTAGTTTTTCTTCAAAAGAAAAATGTTATCGGTACTTTTTTTATAGAAGTATAATGTTATTGGTACTTCTTCTATAGAAAAATAATGCTGCCGATAATTGTATAGCAAAAGCGATATTTTTTATAGAATTATGCCATGGATAATTTTTGTATTAAAAAATAAGGCTGTCAATAATTTTTCTATAGAAAATAATGCCATCGTAACTCTTATAGAGAAAAGTAATGTAGTAGAAAAATTATAAATAAAACAAATAATTTAATCGAAAACTCTTTTACGGAAAAATAACATTAGTTCTATTCCATAAAAAATATAATATCGTTATCGATAACTTTGGAATAAAATTAATACTATCGGCAGTTTTTCTATAGAAAAAAAATTCCATCGATAATTTATATATACAAAAACAATGCTATCGATATTTTTTCTATATGAAAATAATGCTGTCGTAACTTTGTTTTATGATGTCGGTAAATTTTCTATAGAAAAATAATGCTACCGGTAATTTTTCTATAAAAGAATAATTATATCGGTAATTTTTCTATAGAAAAATAATGCTATCGATAGTTTTTCTATAGAAAAATATCGCTATTGGTACTTTTTCTATAGAAAAATAATGTTTTCGATAATTTTTTTTTTAGTTTTCGTATAGCAGATAATGCCATCGATAATTTTTCTATAGAAAACTAATAACATCCATATCTGGTCTATAGCAAAATAGTGCTATAAAGCAAAATATTATTATCGACTAAAATATATGTGCATAGCAGAATACTGTTATTAAAAAATAAATATTATTATCGAAAACAATGTTTGGCAACAGACAACTTCTATAATTTCGTTTTAGTAAAACTCTATTGTCATTTGTTGACGATTTTTTCTATGGATAAAATTTTAACTACCATTTCTGTCGATAAGTTTTATCTAAAAATATGAAATCAATAATTTTTATTTGAAAAAAAAAATTTTTTAAACAAAATAAGTCTGTAAAAACACACGTTAAATTATTATAGAAAATTAACCACGTTTAATGTTATTTGGAGAAAAAACTCTTATTGATATAATATAAAAAAATGTTAAATAACTTATATAAGAATATATTGTTTTAAAGTAAATAAGTCGACAAATAAATCTGACAAACACACTCTTCTTACAACAAGGTCATGTATCAAATGTTATTCAAATTCTAAGCATGTTTTTTTTCTCTCAGGTTTTAATTGCCGGTGTTTTCCATATTTGCAGAACCACTTACAAAGGATTTAAAGGAACATATTTGTTTTAGTGTTTATTTAATGAGGCTCTAGTTTTTGTATTTATCATATCTTAGTCGTTATGATGCATCCATAAAATATTAGAAGCACCGTTTAAAAGTAAATAGTTATGAATAAGCAAATGTGTTTTGTTACCATTATACTCAACGACTAAAATGTATTGCAGCAGCAGTAATATTACCATGATCATCTTTTACCTGCGTACATTTCTTTAATGTCTGTAAGTTTTTTAAAAGTTTTGATACTCTTTACTCATCTTTGTATCTTCTGTAAGCCTCTTGAAAAACGGCCTTAAGTGGGTAGCTGAAAGTAAAATTGTACGAACATCTTCCCATGTGAGTATAAAATAAAGAGCTAAAGCAGCATGTGATTTAAGGTAAAAATGAATGAATGACTGTTTGAATATGTGAACAAATTACTGACTGAAAATGCCTTAAGCATAAAATAAATTACAACTTGTTTGTTTCTATCTACAAAAAAATATTCATATTTATTTACATTGATGTTAAATGTATGCGTGTTTTTAAGTGTTAAGTTACATATAATTGCTGCAAAATTGTAGCATACTTTGAGGAGTAAGCAAGCGTTAAAAGATAAATAGCTTCAGGTACCATGTAAAGTACATGCAAAAACAATTACTACCAAAGTACAAAGTAAAAGATGAAAAGATTTAATACAATAATCTTAAAGCAAAATAAAAACTGTAAAGTAAATTATATGCGTCTGTACAATTTCTTTAACACGATTCCTTTTCAATTTTACATCTTTCAGTAATACAAATTCATAACAACTACTTGACTACAATTAACGTAATATTTGTTAATTATAATAAAAATTACTGTAGCAAAAGCAGTTGCGCCTAAAATTAATAAAAATCAATTATCATCGGGTAATTATTATGGCAAAGTGTGTTATTTGGATGCTTAAGGCTAAAATTAAAAAAAAATTGTATAATATAACGTCGCCTTTTCCTATTAGACCCAATTATTGTAGCGACTATAGCGCCTATGTGATATATTAAAATTAATCATGAAATTTATCGAAAACGTAATTGATCATGAAATTGATTACAAAACTATTATTCAATATTAAATAAATTATTTGATTTTCTTAGAAAAAGCATTTAGAATTTCTTCAAAAAAGGCGAAAAAGCATAATAAATAATTATTTCGGAATCTTTTCTAAGCTCATCGATTACCAAAAATATATTTTAGCTGTTAAAAAATATCGATAACAAAAGCTTTCTTTGGACAGGTTATCGAAAATGGAATTTCTCTTCAGAAAAGTTATCGAATATAGAAATTTTTGTTAGAAAAATTCCAGAATACCAAACTTTAATTTTAAAGTATGATAGAATATAAAATTATCTTTAAGAAACTTATCGATAACATTTTTTATAAAAAAATTATCGATAAATTTTTATTTATCTATAGCAAAATTATCGACATAAAGTTGTTTTTGTTTTTTTGTTTTTCAAAATATGATCGAATATAAAATTTTCTTTTAAAAAATTGTCGATAACAAAATTCTTCAACAAAATTTTTTTAATATTTTTCTAAAGAAAAGCCTGCGAAACTATAATTTGTCTAAAAAGTAATAGATTAAAGCAATTAGAAACATTATTGCCAATAGAATTTTTCTAAAAAAATTATCGAATTCAAAATTATCGATAATTTTTGATAAAGACATTATAAATAGGATTATCGATAACAAAATTTATCTATAAAAGAAGTATAAATATTAAGTTAATTTTGTCGCAAGCTATAATTACTTTAAAAATATGATCGAAGATAGAATTCTCTTTAAAAAAATCGATGACAAAAATTTTGAATAAAAAATTTATCGAAAATTTTAAAGCAAAATCAGCGAAATTAAAATTTATCTAAAAATGAATAGACTTAAAAAATTTTAGTTAGAAACATTATTGAATATAGAATTTAATTTAAAGAATTATTAAAGACACAATTATCGATAATTTTTTTTTATAAAAAAGTTATTGATAATAAATAAAATTTTCGATACCAAAATTTTTCTATAGAAAAATTATCGATGCTAAATTATTTCTGTAGTTAACTTTTCTTACTTAAAAAAAATTATCGATAGCAAAATTCACGAAACTATAATTTATTTAAAAAAATGATGTATTAGAGAATTTTTAGTTAGAAACCTTATTAAACAGAGAAAATTACTTAAAAAAAATATAGAGGACAAAATTTTCGATAATTTTTTTACATAAATGATATTGATAACAAACAAGGTTATCGTTACCAAAATTTATCTATAAAATAATTATTCATACTTAATTGTTTTCGTAGAAAATTTTCAATTAAAATATGTTTTTATGGAAAAAAAAGAGAAAAATGTTTCAATAAAAAATATGTATTGACTTCAAAAACATTAGCAAAGAAATGCCTCTAAAAAGCTTAATAACAAAAAAGTTGCAATAGAAAAAATATAAAAAGATAATAAAAATAAAATTTTTATACACAAATCAAACATTTCGTATAAAGGACACGTACCCTATGCAAGAAACACCTTTAGCTAATGCCTTTGCCAAAAACTATTGCAAACATTTGGTTGCCAAAATAGAGAAAACATATTTAAAAAAGAAATTAAAAAAAAAAAACTTATTGAAAGTTATCTAATCTGTTTAAAAAACCTTAGTTAGCTTTATTTAATCTTTGCATTTAAGTCGATGTAGGCAATTTTAAGTTGTAGGAAAAAAGCGTAGCAAACGAAAAACTGTTGAAAAATAGACGTGTTTCTTTTAGAACATTAAATAAAAGTTTCTTTTTATTTAAGTCTATTAGAAAATCTGCCAGCCAAGCTGTCTTTGTGTGGCTTGTTTAAATTGCATATGGCTGTAAGGGTTTATTTCACCATCGAGTGGACTACTGATTTGAAAAAAATGGAAAATAGTTGCAGTTATTTGATTTCCAAAAAAAGACGGAATAAAATATAATTTTTCTTCTTTTGTATTTCACGGCAATCAAAGAAAAAAAGGAAAACTGTAGAAAGCTTTCAGGGGCAAATTTCATGTGCTGTCAAAGCAATTCATATACAGCCTAAGGTTTTGCTACTAAATCTTCCATAATATTTAAAAGAAATATTTTCATGAAGAGACATAATAAATATTTAAAATAAAGGATATTAAAGAAAACTAATTTAGTAAATTTAGTTTAAAGAAAAAAGAAAATGATTCAGTTGAATGTCTTACATTAAGGACAAGAAACAAAAAAAAATCAATTTAATATTTTATTGAAATATAAGCAGAGACGGAGATAAAATCAAGGTTATAAACGAAACTACAAAAAGTAAAATTTTAAGCTGAAATACAAATTAAGAAAAAAAAAAATACAAAACTACTTACAGAAACATAAGAAAGAAAGCAAAAGCAAAAACAAAAATTAATTTTACAAATGAATCTGAAAAGCACTTAACGATAATCAATTGCAATTTATAAATAAAATTTATAATTCAACAATTTTTCGTTTATCCAGTTCGTTGCTTTTTAAGTATCACTCACTTAAAAGAAGAAGAGAAAAAACATACGTTTGTATATCTTTCCATTTTATAAATATTACATATTCCACGATTCAGTACACATGACATTTTAAACATTTTCAAGCATCAAATAACATGATGAAATATAATTGGGATATTTTACGAAATAATTCAGTATGAAATTTCTCAACAAACATCAATCACTTACGTGCGAATCTAGTTTTAAATAGAAATGCTGTCAAAAGTGTTGACACCTGTATGCGGGTATTAACACATGGGGAATCTTCATACAACTTAAATGTATAAACACATACATTGCTGTATATAAAACACATTTTCCTAATGTTTATTTAAGACAAATTCCTCAAATAAGACAAATTTCGACTGGCAGCCATCAATTAAAATGAAATTAGATCAAGAACAATTTTTTTTGTTAAAATAGAATAGAAGAATAAAAAAAGGCAAAATTTTAAATTAAATTTAAACAAACACATGTTAAAAGAAAAATATCACAATTGTGCTTTGCATGGCCATTGGCCATATTTACGGAGACCTCGATATGCTTCCTAAAGCTACGTCTGTATACAGCTAACGTCTGCACTAAATTATTAGGGTTATGATTACCCCTCTCAGAGATGATAGGGCAGAACACAGGTATCTCCACAAAAGGCGCCATTCATCAATTAGTTTAAAGTCAACTAGATTTAAATTAAAACTGAAGAAAAACTTAACTGAATGTGCATTAGAAATAAAATATAATTAAATTAAAACTAAACTTTACCTAAACTACAGGGTGGCTGATGAAAGCTGTTACCAAACGAACTACTTAAGAAAAAAATTTTTGTGATTGTTTTCCATTTTTATTTTATTTTATAGATTAACAAAAATGGAAAATTGTGTCAATGAAACGAGAATTTAGATAGTGTGCCGCTTTCAGGCTTTAGAGTCAGTAGTTTCCGTCCAAGAGAATATGGAAGCACGTTCGGCACCGCCTCTTAGTTGATGGACGATAATGAGACTTCTGTATAATCTTTAGCGAGCGTGGCATTATCTCGATAATGATTTATCATCGAGATCTCTTAGCCTGGACTCAAGAAACTGTTGCAGCTGTAGCTGCTGCCATACAATCCTATCAAGGAATTTCGACAAGAAGTTTATCTACTTAAATGGGTGTCTCCAAACAGTGACTGCAGACAATTTCGCGTCAAGATTTAAATCTACTTTCTTATAAGATATAATTAACAAGAAAACTGAATACAACAGGCTTCCAACTTCGCTTCAAACTTTGCTAGAAGATCATTTAAATAACAGAAGAAGTACAAGACGGTGGAGGTCAATTATTTTCACACCCCCTTAAACAATTAAATGTGTTCTATTTTTTAAATGAATTTAAAAAAAATAAATAACATAAACTGTACAAAAATTTATTTAAGATTCTTAAAGTAGCAAAATTCATCAGCCACTCTGTAGAACACAACCAAAATTTTACTTAAAATAAATAAACGTCGGTCACCGGTTGACAACTCTTAACTCACAAAAGCATCGAATCGGGTTATTATTTATTTTAATTTTTTTAATAAAAAATAATTTTAATAGCTTTGTTTTTTACATCATCCCACAATAAATATCTCCTTCTAATTTTATTTTGCTCTATTTACTTCTAACATGGTTGAGCAACGGAGTAATACGGTTTTTTTTTTTTGTCTTCTGAAAATTACAAAAAACATTTTAAGAGTTGTCAACCTGTGACCGACGTTAAGCTAAAGCTAAAGAACACAACTAAAGTAGATTTCAATTAGAATTGAGAGCTTAAAGAAAGCCCCTACTCCATACGAGTAATCTTTACAATCTTTTGTTATATTTTCTTGTATAGAATTATCGTTTGGTTAGAGAAACGGGCTATCTGTTTGTTTATTCCAAAATAATTTATGCTAGCCTCGTTGTACGAAGAGAAGAATTTATTCACTTAACTTTGCTGTGAATTTGAAACACCTTTGGTCAGTGAAAACATCTCACTTCAGTGATCCATTAGACACCATTTTAATCATGTATCACTTCTTAGGCACAAAGCTTACCAATTAAACTTTGAGACTTTTTCAAAGATGAATTCATTCCACACGAAAATGTGAGGATTATAATACACTGAAGAATTCGCTAAAGACAAGACTTGCAAATCGGTGTAATGTCTATAACTCTATCATCGGTTAGAGATCGTTCCTCCAAACGATTATTGATCTTCCATCCTGTTTGGGTATTTGTTACCTACATCTAGAGAGAATATATTGCTTTAGGAAGGGTTAATAGTGTAGGGGAATGATAACATATTAATTATAGTGTAGGTACTCATGAAGCCATAATCTGACCGTGTTTGGGGCGGCTGTATGAATACAATGAGCCCACCACAACCCCTAGGGTGTACAGAGTACACGGTTATATGGTTTGCAAAACCGTGCATCATCGCTTGCTGTTTGCAATTTTCTGTTCTTAAGCAACACCATATAAAACGCAGCTACCTTGTGAGCCCCTAGTCCCTGGCCGGATTTGAAAAGAAAATTTTTATCATCCTCGGTCCCCTGCAAGATAAGACGACTAAAACCAAAATAAAATGCTTCCAAAGCAGATTCCTTAACTAAAATCTTTCAATCATAATTAAGTGAGAAACAGGATTTACGCTAGAATAATTATTTTTAGTCGCCGACTTGTAGTTGTCAATATTGCTTTGTATCACTGAGTCACCAGGCACCGCTAGATTTTTTTTACATTATGGTCACTCATAGCATCCCCATCCAACGTCCTACTCCTTAAAACCTCATTTTAATCTTAGAGAGATACAAATCAAGTGCGCTTTCATCTCAAGCTTCTTAGTTTTACCTCTCTGATAGAGCTTTCTTTCACCATCCTTTCAATATTTTTGGAGTCTATTTGTTGTAAGAATTTGAATCGCCTAAATTCAGCTCGGTTGACCACCGATATAGTGTCTTTTAGTTTGGTCAGTAGTAGTAGATGCTTTGGTTGTTTGCAGGCTACAAGACTGTTATACGATCTCCCCTTTCATAACTAAAGGGCATTGAAATGTCCGAGGTTAGTGCCCATCATATCTTCTTCAGAAATCTGCCGCTTCGGCTGGGCACCTTAAAATAGTTTTTTTTTTCATCAGGCATTTCTTTTTCTTTTCTTCGTCTTTAATTTTTACGTAAGCTGTCCATTTAAATATTTTCCTTAAGTTCGTTTCTTTACATTTTAAATCAACCATTTCCATCTCACTTTATTTTTGGAGAATAAAAAGTCATCAGCGCAGGGATCTATTAAACAGGTAAATCAGCATCTATTAATCATGGAGTATGATGTTGCACCGCAAATTCAACACAATTTTTTTTTATGTGGTCCTGTTTTTTCAATTTGTTTAATTCTCAATCACTGATTTATTTATTCCAGTAAACTGACAGAACAAACATACAAAAGTTGATAGGTGTTGCGTTTTTTATGTTGGCGACTGTATTTTATTTATAACTACAGATTTCAATCTCCCTTTTCTTATATTTCAACATCATTTTTTGAGTGCTTTATTTATTTGTTTCTTTTTTTATTTTTTGTCTTTGGTTTTGTTTTCTTGAACCGACATACGAATAAGAAATTTGATTCTGATTGTATATCTTTGATGTTTGCAATAAACGCTTATTGTAAAAATGTATGACGTTCGATTTATAAATTGAAAAAGTAAATAAAATGTCATGAGACAGAGAAAACAAAAATTAAAGATAAAAAAGGGAAGCAACATTTTTAGTATGCAAGTGGCCATGATGAGCTCGTCAGGGAGGGCGTGGATTGTGCTTATGTAGGCATCTTGTCAAAATTTTTTTATATTTTATAAAATTTTTGTTTTTAGATATCGCTGTTGCACTCTTGAATAACTTTGCCTTGTAAATCACAAAATTAAAGAGCCTTTTTTGATGACCAAAACCTGACAGCTCCACGTTACTTGCTGCAAGGAAATAGAGCAGTAAAAACTAAGCATAAGGTTTAATGAAACGTATAAAAAATGTTTCCTCTTTAAAAGCAGTTTTTGCCAACATTTTTCGATAAAATGTTGTATAATTACTCAAGGGTAATTTTCTGTTCAGTTCCTTATTTTGTAGCCCTCAGCTTTAAAATGAACCTAAAAGTTTAATCATCGTTGGGAGACATGAAAACAGGACAGGCACAAGGGCATTGCTCTTTATAATTAAGTTTGTTGTCAGAAGTTCAACCAATAACTTGTCATAGAAAAATTGTGTGCGCATGTGTTAGGGGCTTTCTTTGAATTCAATGTAGAAACAAATAATTTTTCTAATTAAATAAATAATTGAATCAATTAAACACCTCATTAAATTTCAATATAAAACTTAATAAAATTTTTGATAAGAGTAAAAATTTTTATTATGCTCGATATGGAGACCGCTAGCTCTCGTCTCGCAAGTAGGCTGGCAAATTTAGATCGAGTAAAATCTGGATACTAGTCAAACAGAATTAGTGTAGACTTACCTGTACATATATAGCTCTATAGAAAGGAACAACTGTTGTATATTTTATAAATACTGCTTTTGGTAGAAATTGCAGGTCCCGTAAGAATTCGATAGAAATGAACAAGAAAGTCTCGCAAGGTGTGGAATATGAACCATTGAAAGAACAAGTTTGAGATTGACAAGAATATCCTGGAAGGATTGGACTGGCGACTCTCTTAAGATACTCCACATATAGTTACCACAAGGCAGCAAGTTTTAAAAGTTGAGGTACCTTAAGCTGGATAAAAGCATTAACGACTTGTCATGGAAACTTCAAGAAAAAGCTGATTATACTGTATTGTGTCTTAATGAGCAGCATTACATTATGACCACAGGAAAACATATATTACGTGGACAATGAGTTTAGTTTTAGGCAAATTTTATCAGTATAAGAAGTTGTGATAAAAAAAAGTTTAAAACTCTCTACGGTCGACAGTTCTAGTTGATGACAGCACGTGACTAGCTAGAAATCAGTTGATCATTACGTTAGTCTTCTGTTTCATTATACTATCCAGAGTTCAAAAAATATACAGCATGTATGCAAAACTCGTACATAAATGTGAACAAACACAGCTCAAAGAAACATACACATATTTTTTTTTTTTTTAGATATCAATTGTGTGTTTCAAAAACACACATATTTGTTTGTGTTGTTATTTATTATTTGCTATTTACACGTGTTCGTGTACTAAAAAAATACATGTACAAAAGCATTTATTCGGTATTTAAACTCTTTCTCGTGCAATATAAATAATCTTAAATTTCTTTTTTGTTAATGATGGATGTTCTCACAGCTTCTAATTCAAAATATTTGTCTTTTATAGTAATACGGCAATCAATTTTTTCATCAATTGATAGTTGCTATGTTTGTTTGGCAACATGCAAAAACGCAAATAATTGATAAATAAAAAAATATGTGCATGTCGCGTATAATGTGTGTATTTTCTAAACTCTGAAACCATTCCGATAATATGTGTATGTAAACATAACCTACAAATTATACATTAGTTTCACAATCATTGTTTTCATTATAATTGATTTGAATTTATTAAAAAATCTACATAAACTAATATTATTATAATTAATATTTATATGTATATCAGCTATATAATATTTTTCTTACGTTTTATAGTCAGAACGTTAAAAGGAATTAATTTTATAACCACACAACAATAAAAACAAAGTAATAAAAAATAACAATAATTGACGAACATTAATTTGTTTATAATAAAAAATATACAAATAATAAATTTTATGATGCGACAACAACAACTTTTTTCAATTTGGTGCAAAAAGAAAACAAATAAAAATAATTTAATTCAAAACAAAGCAAAAAAAAAACGCAAACATTGACAAAAAAACCAGTTAAATTTGCTTAAATAATAAACTGATTGCTGACAACAGTCAGTGATGGTTGATGATGTCCTTTAAACTCATAAAATAGAAAGCAAATATTTAATTGGAAATAAAAATAGCTTAGATATTGACTGACTATTGTTAAACAAGATATCGGAGAAAATAGTGTTTTCAAATTAAATGTACTTTTAAAATGATCCATTACACTAGCAGCCAAGCTTTTATTTAATAACAATAAAATCGCATTGTTCTTTTGTTGGACAACTGTATCTTTAGAAGTCCTTAAATGTCAGGTGACAGCTATTCAAAGCAAAGTAAACACATGCATTTTGTATTTCTAATATTTAGAAAATTATTACAGTTACTAAAACATAAATTGTTACTTTTTTTTTTAATTTTGGTATTTTTTGCAGCTTGGTACTTTTTGTAAGTGGTATAATTTTTTGATTAAAATAGTACACATAGTATTTTATAAAAGTTTTTTAGCGCAAGAAAAATATAAGATTTGTCCGTAAAAGCTTTTATTATATGAGGTCCTTTTGTATTTTGGTACTTTTTGTATTTTGGTACTTTTTGTATTTTATTACTTTTTCTAAGAAATAAAATCTTTTTTATATAAGCCTTAATCTATAGAATTTAAAAAAAAAAAAAAATTGAAAACCTTTAGAATATATAAAGAGATATTCAAGAAGATTATTTTAAAGAAATCTTTCGACTTTTTCAAAAATCGTACTTTTTTACTTCGATAATTTTTTTAGTTTACTTAAACAACAGAAATTTACAGCAACTTCTGTAGCAAAATATTACGCATTCAAAAATAAGTACTTTATAGGTGGTACTTTCTTTCAATTTTGGTACCTTTTAAAAAGTAAAAATTTTTTACATGATTTCCTTTACAAAAAACTGTTTGTCAAAATAGAGCTTAAATATTTATAATCCAATTCATACTCAAATAAACATAAGAAACCAACTACTTATAGTTAATCCTTGTGTAAAAATAAACATTTTTTATGTTCATTTTGTTACTATTGTTTTCATTGCTGAAAAAAATATTAAACACTTGCATTTTGCACTTCTTTTATTTTTTAATTTTGGTATTTTTTGCAGCTTGGTACTTTTTGTAAGTGGTATAATTTTTTAATTAAAATAGTACATTTATTTTTTTTTAATTTTTTAATACAAAAAAAAAAAAGTACAGGGTTTATCTGGAAAATCTTTTTTTTATATTAGGTACTTTTTGTATTTTGGTACTTTTTGTATTTTGGTACTTTTTGTATTTTGGTACTTTTTGTATTTTATTACTTTTTCTAAGAAATAAAATCTTTTTTTTATATAAGGCTTATTCTATAGAATATAAAAAAAAAACTTGAAAACCTTTAGAATATATAAAGATGATTATTTTGAAGAAATCTTTCGACTTGTTCAAAAATGGTACTTTTTTACTTCGATAATTTTTTTTAGTTAAAATAAACAACAGAAATTTACAGCAACTTCTATAGCAAAATAATACGTATTAAAAAATAAGTTCTTTATAAATGGTACTTTCTTCCAATTTTGGTACCTTTTAAAAAGTAAAAATTTCTTACATGAATTCCTTTGCAAAATAAGTATCTGTTGATATAGAGCTTAAATATAAAATGAAAAATTTAATTCATACTAAAATAAACATAATAAACCAACTACTTCTAGTTAATCTTTGTGTAAAAATAAAATTTTTTTAATATTTATTTTGTTACCATTGTTTTTATTGTTGTTTTTTGTAAGCATTTCTTCTATCATTAACTAAAAGTCTATATTTAAAAAAAAACATTTTTTTTCTTATCCATTTTGTTACTGTTGATTTTAATATTACGTTCGTCGTCAAAAAGTCTAGATTTCCGACATTAATTTTCACTGTCTGTGTAATCATTTATTTTCATAATTTTTTCAGTGTGTAAGTTTATATTTTTATACATTAACGATGATGAATACAAAACAAAAGCATAGAAAACATAAAAAAGGATATTTGTGGTTGTCGTTGACTGGTTTTCAGCTGACAGAAAAAAGAAAGCCTATAAATTGTTTTCACTGTCTTTTTTTTGACATGTTTGGTATTTAAAGACACATACTAAAATGTTAAGAAATGCTTACTTACACACAGACAATGAAAAAAAAAACAAAATAATAAAATTTATTACATACGTAAATTGCATTTAGGCTAATCACAGTTTACATACATAATTCTAAATTATTAATTTTATAATCAATGTCATGATTTTTATGCCTTCAAATTTTAAATCATTTTCAAACACTTTTTATTAAATATCTTTCTGAATATGTTCGCAAACTGTGATAGTCCCTAATGCCTTCCCGTACAAGACGCACTAAAGCCTTTTACTAAAGTCAAGCTATTTGATAATATCTCAAGAAGTTGTGTAAACAATGTAAATAAATTCCGGCCAAAAAGAAAGAAAAAACTGCAAAATCAACTTGTAGACAAAATTAAGAAAGAAAAAAAAAGTTTTAAAACAACAACAAACCAAAGAAAAGAAATATAAATAAATAGCTTTATGAAAAGAAAAAAACTTTACATGACCTAAATGGATACAAAATACTGTTGTTAAAGCATTCGGGTAAACCAAGAGACTGACGCCATCCAAAATAAAATTTTTTACGCTGTTCAGAAGGCAAGCTGACTTAATGAATTAAATTAACAAAAATCTAATATTTTTTCTTTTCTTCATCATTTATATTAGATTAAGGTCTTTGAATGCAAAAAAAAAAAAACAATTTGTTCAAGTCTTGAAAAAGCAGTATAAAAATTTATGCTTTTTTATTTTTTGAAAAAAAAAAAACATTAACAAAAGGATGAATTTAAAGCAGATACATATATTAATTGGGAGAAAAAATAAACAAATGACTTAATTATTTTTAAATGGTACTTGTTACAAAAAGGTACTTTAACAAAATCTTCTTGTATGGCTTTCATCAGAAAGAATTTTTTTAATTACAAAAACATTTCGAAGTCGTATATTTTTAAATATATTCCTTAAAACTATTTATTAACATTTTTTTAAGTACTTTTTGTACAAAGGTACTTTTTTGTACTGGTACTTTTTCAAAAAGGCTACTTTTTCAAATAACTTCGTTTTTAAATAACTCTTTCTTACAAAAAACTACAATTTTCTTAATTACATAATTTTATAAAAAGTACTTTTTAAGTACATTCAGCGCTTTAAAGTTTTTGGATTCTAAAGTACTAAAGCTATATTCATTGTTAGCCAACAGTCAATCAGTATCATACCAGGATTATTGCTTTTGAATAAATGCTATTGAATAAATACACTTTCAAAATCTTTTCAAAAAATAATTTTTAAAAAGGGTACTTTTTGAAAGAAAATTTATTTAAAAGAACTTTTTTTAAAGAATTGATTTTTTTTAAAGAAATTTAATATTAGTTAAGCTATCTAAAAATTCTCTTTTTGATCATATTTTTGAGGTACTTTTACAGGTACTTTTAAACAGGTACTTTTTAAAAGGGTACTTTTTAAATATCCTTAAAAATGAACTTTAGTAAAAGGGTATTTTTATGCATTACTTTAGAAAAAAAAAAGTTTTGAAAAAAACATTTCGAAACCGTACTTTTTTAAGGGTACTTTTTATATTAAGTACCTTTTTTAAAAAGACTTTTTAGAAGTTCTTTTTTAAAGCTTTTTGTTAATGAAATTTTTTAGCGGACTATGCTTGTACTTTCTAAAATGGTGTATATTAAGATGTACTGTTATTATGTACTTTTTTGAAAATGTTTTTAAAGAGTTTTTAAAAATTATTTTTTGGTTCATTTTGAATTTTTGTAATTATATTTTTTTTTTTTTTTTTTTTTTTTTTGATAATCTTATCCTATTACTAGTGTCGGATTACAATCGTCTTAAGAATATGTATGTAAATATAAATACTATTTTAATGCCTTAAAACTATTTTGATGGACTTGAGGTACTTTTTAATTATCGCTAACAAACTTCTAAAAATTATAGTCTCTTTGAAGGACCTTGCTGGAGCTTTCATTAATGTTAGGTAAAAGCCTTCTATCTTTTATAACTTCACCAAATTTTATCTTTATATAAAATTATTTTTTTATACTTTTTTTAAAAGTACTTTTTGCAATCAAAATGTACAACGTAACAAACAACTAAAACAATTTCCATTTAAATTAATATTTTTAATAATTAAAACAATTTTTTCATTTAATTTAAATAAAGTAAATTTCATTTATATTTTCTTGCTTTTTTTCTATTGTTAAATCAAATTTAATTTTATTTTTTTTTTTTTATTAAACAAGCACTTGTGTTCATTGTGGTTACTACGTTAATTTTATATACTTTTGTTCATTTATATGAAATTAGCCTGCCCTCCAGAGGCCTCATCTATTTGTTTCACCTTGTAAATGTCAAGTTCAGCCTTCAAATCAAATGAAAAAGTTTAGTTGCATATTTAGTGTGGCAGTCAGTCAGTCCGTGTCTTTGTTGTGGTGTTTAGGTGTTTTTATTGGTTTTGTATAAAAATAGGATTTTATTGTCTGAATTTGAATAATTTTTTTTCTTTTTTGTGCCGAAACAGACACATGCATGCACACCACAAGCCAACAACATCATTAGCAATGACCAACATCAACATTAATGGCAGCAACAAAATATTAAGCTTTTCGTTTGAACACTTTTACAAGCAGACTTTCATGTGTTTTAAAAACTTACACTTTTCCTCTGTAATTTTCCAAATCGATTTAATGTTTTTTTTTTATTACAATTTTTTGTTGTTATTTGTATAGTTTTGTTGTTTAGAAATAAACAGAAATGTTTTTGAAAAAATAATAACTAAAATTCTC
This sequence comes from Cistogaster globosa, assembly GCA_937654795.1. Taxonomy (NCBI): domain Eukaryota; kingdom Metazoa; phylum Arthropoda; class Insecta; order Diptera; family Tachinidae; genus Cistogaster; species Cistogaster globosa. Next base: position 10,339,090 of record OW569404.1, read on the forward strand.
CATTTGTTTATTATCTTTTTGATTATATTTTCTTTTTAAAATAAACGATTAAATGTGTGGAATATATTTCTAAAGAAAATAAAGGGTTTTCTAAATGGATAGAATAAATATCTGGTCATCATATCTAATTATAATGCATGAGATCTCTGCAATTTTAAAGATTAACGTGAAAGTGAATAACTCTGGTGCTTTTTAGCGAGCAGCACTAAAGTTTTCTACTAGTGTTGCGTTTCCCTTCATTGTTCCTAAAGCTTTAGGGAAGCAAAAATTGCATACAAGACATTACTTATAAACACTAAATGAATTATTTGCACTTGTTTCCTATCTTTTTGAATGAAATAGATAAAAACTTTTACAGAATTAAATAACGTTATTTACTAATTCTTCACATCCCTTTGGGATACCTCTTTATATTTAATAAATTTTTAAGTGGTTTTTGTAAAAATAACCCAGTATAGATTTTTGTTACAAGGATGATATTTTCTCGAGTTTGTATTATATTCCACAGAGAATAAGAATTGAAATCAAATATAATTATTTTTTTAAATAAAATACAAAAATCCAAGTGAGATTTACCCAATAGCCAAAAAGTACCATTATTAGGATGTGCGAATTAAAAGGACCGAACAGTTATTGTAACAAAATGGTCCGTTTTAGTTATTGTATGACACATTTATTTAAATATTTTACCATTTCAAAGATTGATCTTCTTGACACTGCAGCCAACTATAAGAAAATTAATATGGTTAAAAGTATGACGTTATGGATAGTTCAGCAAATAAAAAAAGAATAGAAGAGAGCGCCCATTAATATCTGTTTAAAACAATTGAACATCGTCGCATTCTTCTTGGAAAAAAATAAATAAGTAGTTTTTTAAGAAAAGTACCTGCTCAAAAAGTACGTTTTTAAAAAAAGGTCCCTTTAAAACTTAAAAAGCGACTTTTAAAAGACTAATTTTTTTTTCTTCGTGGAAAAAACAAATAAGTGCTTCTTCAGAAAATAAACTGTTAAAAGAAAGTACGTTTTTAAAAAGTTCCCTTTAAAAAACTCTCTAAAAAAGTGATTTAAAAAAACAAATATTTTTTCAATTTACGTTTTAAAAAAATTGTAGAACAAAAAGTTATTACAAACTCTCTACAAAAAATAATTTTACCGATCATTTTATAAAAATACTTTTTTAAAATTACTATTTAATAAATTTAAATGTGGAAAATATGAGCTTTTGAATATAAAACATCCTCAGATTATTCTTTAAAAAAATACTTAATTAAAAAAAAGTACTTTATAAAATGAATTTTAGTTTAAAAAAGATAATGTAAAAAATTAAATATTTTCGAAAATAAATCTTCTAAGGAAATGTAACATATAAATTTTTTTACAAAAAATTGGCTCAAAATGACCTTTTTTTGAAGGGATTTAAACTAACAGCTTTAAAAGAAAGGGCGTCCTTAAAAAAATACTTCTAACAAATTTCCGTTAGAAATTTGTTGGTTAAAAAGGTGCTTAAAAAATTGAAAATAGTACTTTTTAAAATAGTTCTTTTAAAAAAAGTACTTTTTCAAATAGTACTTTTTAAATTATTTCTCTTTAAAATAGTATTATTTCAAATAGTACTTGAAAAATTCCGATTTAAGTGGAATCTCTTTAAAAAAATAATCTTTCGAAAAAGGTTTTTAAAAATATAGTTTTACAAAAAAAAAACTCCTTGAAAAAAGTACTTTTATACAATTGACATCAAAAAATTTTGATTTCTAAAAGCTGTTTTTACTAAAAATAAAAATTTTAAATAGTTAAGTTTATCAAACGTTTAAAATTAAACAAAATTAATTTAAATTACATAAAAAAGTACTTTTTAAAGAAGAGTTTTGAAAAAAGTACCTATCTAAAACAAAGTATATTTTAAAATGCCATAATTTTAAAAGCAGATTTATTACAGGAAAGCTCATAAAAAGGGACAGTTTATTTAACAACATTTTCGAAAGAGCGACTAAGAAAACTCTAACACGACTAGCTTGTTCGCAAAGAAAGTACTTTTTATAATTCTAAATTCAAAAATCCGTTTTCAATGAAATGCTTTGCATTAAAAATTATTATTTGTTAAGGAACTCGTAAAAAGGTAGCTTAACAAAAAAATTTTAAAAGGTACTAAAAGTACTTTTAAGTACTGTTTACAAAAAGTACTTTTTAAATAGCATTTAAAACAATGCAGGTTTCGAGAGTAGATATTAAAACTTTAAAACAATTATCAAACTTTAAAGTTAATTTTTTTGTGGTATTAAAAAAGTATCACGGTACCAAGTTTTACCCTTTTTTTTTTTTTTTTGTTTTGTTTTACAAGTATTTTGAATTTCTTTATTTCTTAAAAGAAAGCATATAACACCACTTAAACCGAGAATTTATTTTAAAAGACACAAATAGTCTAAATAATGATAACAAATAACAAAATTAAAAAGAATTCATTTTGATTCTTTAATAATTTGCCGTAAGATATGAAAAAGGAACCTCTTACAGCATAAAAATGGTGTTTAAAGAAAAAGTTGTTACTTTTACCCCAAACATATTTTATTGATGACTTTAAAATAATTTATTTCTAAAAATTTTTAAATTTAAGTAAAATTGTTAACTGGGTTGCTTGCGTAAATTATCTTTTATAGAATGTTCATATAAAACATTCAAAACGATATGAAAATTGAAAATTTTTATGAACAACATTGAAAGAAATTAAAATTTATTAAAACATTTTTCACAAAAAGTCTTTAAACACTTCACTGTTTGCTACTGAAATTTCCATTAAAGAAATCAATTTGCAAAGAAATGAAAAAATATTAAATATTCATTATTTTTAAATATACATACATACATTAAATAAAACGATATTCGTTTTTCTTTATTTATTCAATAATGAGGTTGAAATAATTAAGCAGAAAATAAACGAAAAAAGTAATTGATATTTTTTGTGAAAAATATTAAAGGAAATTAAAATTTTCTTTAACATTTTTCAATTAAGTCTTTAAAAATTTCACTGTTTGAACTCATTATTTTTAATTATAGACAATATAAATTATAATGAAGTTTGAATATTAAAATAGGTAAAAAAATAAATTTAAAATAATTAATTAAAATATGGAAAAGAAATAAAAAACAATAAAAATATGAATGGGAAGCACAAAACAATGTGAGATAAAATTTCTTTTGAACTTCCAGTTGAAAAGATCTGTAATCATATGATTTCTGTTATTGCTGTAAAACAATGTAAAAGAAATTGAGTTTAAATTTTATAAAATCTTTTTAGAGATTCTTATTTGTAAATAATTTTTATCGCCTTCTATTTGTGGGGAACTAAACACTTCTCACTAGTCTAGTAATCCTTCGAACGGCTTACGAACCAAATTTCGTCTTGGCAATCCGCACTCTACTTGTTCAGAGAATACTGTCAGTCGTTATGAATAGAACATGACCCATTCTGGCAAACTAAGGGATCATCCAGGCAGATCCCTTATTAGCCTGATATGCCGTGTGCTTTGCTTGAGCAAAAAAAAAATTTATTTCTCAGAGAATTAAGTGATAATATGAAAGGCTGTCTTTGTGTCACTATTTACCTGGCAGTTACGAACATTTTTTTGCCAAGAAATTGCAGCCTAATTACTCTTATTCTGCTTATATATCGTTATTAACAGTAGCTTATCCAACTGATTATTTTGAAGGCAAACACTAGGATAAGGAACTCGATAAAGGCAACGTCAGCTACTTTTTACGAGGGCTGCTATATATATTTCTGGCCTGGCAACACTGAGTGCTGCCAAGTGCAATCTAACATTTCCATTGGAAAGTTTGTCATTTTTAAGCATAATCGTACTCAAAACGTTTTGACGTACGACCATTATTTGTGTTGCTTACAGTGACTTGAAAAAATTAATACAGAAAAAAATAGAATTAACTCTTGAACATTTTCGTGCCATCATTTTCCACAACTTTCGACGTGGATTATCTCTTGTCGTGATATTGATGAACTTAAATCTTTATATGGCGATGAAGCACCATCCTATAGCACTGTGAAAAATTGGTATAATGAATTTAATCGTGGCCGAAGCTCGCTCAAAGACGAATTCCGTGAAGGTCGTCCAAAAACGGCTGTTGTGCCAGAGAACATTGATGCCGTGTGTGAACTCATAATGCAAGATCGACATGCAACATACCGAGAGATAGAGACATCCTTGGACATTTCTTCCACCAGCATACATTCGATACTCCATGAACACCTGGCCGTAAAAAAGGTTTGTTCTCGTTGGATCCCGCACAATTTGAAAGTCGCTCAAAAAAAGGCTGATGTCGATTGGTACAAAGAAATGTTGCAAAAATACGATTGCGGTGCTTCAAAAGACGTTTATAAGATCGTCACAGGTGACGAATCATGGATCTATGCGTATGAGCCCGAAACGAAAAAACAATCGACCGTGTGGGTCTTCAAAGACGAGAAATATCCAACGAAAGTTGTTCATGGAAGAAGCACTTCGAAGCAAATGGTCGCCTGTTTCTTCGGCAAAACTGGTCATGTGGCGACTGTTCCGCTTGAGCAATGTAGAACGGTCACTCCCGAGTGGTACACTACAATTTGTTTGCCTGAAGTCATCGGAAAAATTCGAAAAACCAACAAGAGAAGACGAATCATTGTTCACCATGATAATGCGAGCTCTCACATATCGGTTCAAACCCGAGCGTTTTTGACCGGCCAAAACGTCGAATTAATGGCTCATCCGCCATACAGCCCTGATTTAGCACCTAATGCGTGGTCAACGATTTTCGTCGCCAGAAGAAGCTGTTGAAGTGTTCAAAAACCATGTTTTAGAGGTGTCTCAATCGGAGTGGAAAAAGTGCTTCGACAACTGGTTTGAGCGCATGCAGAAGTGTATAAATCATGCTGGAGAATACTTTGAAAAACAAAAAAAAAACATTTTTAATTATAAATATTCGCATTTTCACTATTAGGCCAGAAATATATAGAGCAGCCCTCGTATTCTGTTGAATCGCTTTTGAGGAATTATTTTGTGAATCTTGTTTTAATAAATTTTTAGCTTGACATGCTAGCGTTGCCATATTTAAGTTTTTTTAATATTTTTAAAAGCAGTTTATGCTTTCTTTCGAAGTCTTCCCGCCAAAGAGGAATTGTTAGCTATTTCTTTACTAAGCACTTTAACAAGACACCTTATTATTTCAAGTGTTTCCAAAGAGGGATAGAAAGAATATTGAGTAAACAGAAATAGGCAGTAGTTTAAATTTCTTTAGTTGCGAAGATTTGACTCTTTGTTATCCCAGAGATAAACACTGCGTAGCAGGCAAGTCTTAGGCGACTCTGGACGGTATATAAAGACCCAACCAGTACTTAAACAATCATATCATGGGAAGATCTTGTCCATAAGATTATCAACCATCAAGTGAATTCCTATATCTTGAAGTAGTCTAACAAATATCATGTCTCGTTAGTCCTCTTCTTTAAAATAAAAACTGTGTCATGTATTAAACTAGCAGTCTCGTAAGGTCAATACCCTGCCTTTTTTTCCCAGTGTCAATATCAGTAGCTTAAAACCAAGAATTAGATTAAGTTTATATTCTTCAGCTCTGTGACTATAAGCAATAACTTGAAGTCCTAAGCACCTGATTTTCTACACTTGGGCTTAACGCTAATTGTGAATATTGAAAATACTTTCGTTTCTTGAGCGCAACTACTTTAAAAAAAACTTGCCCATCGCATTTTATAACTTAAGATTTCTCAAAAGCTAATTTTGTTTTAAACATCTAATGCCGCTTGAATGATTTTATAAAATCATATTGACTTTTCCTTGCATAAATATTTCTTTCATATGACAATGAAAATATTTTAACAATTTTATTTTTCTTTCCATTTCAAATTCATATTGAACGTGAACTACTCAAGCATTGATATTTATTTTTTCATTTATTTTTTATTAATCTTTCTTTTTTTATATTTTTTGGTAAATATTGTCATTTTTCTTTCAATGTTTTCCGCGTTCACTGGGGGTAGACAAACATATTCCTCCTTTCAAACGTTTTTATTTAACCTTTATTTTTCAATGTTTTTACTCCTCGTTATATTTTCTGACATCCTATAAATATGCAATGAAAAATGTTTGCTGCAAATATTACGTTTTTCTCTTTAGAGATTCATTGAATGTGAGAATGGATATGAATGAGTGTTTAAATGTATGTTCGCCGTAGCTGAGTTTTATGGTTGACAAAGTTATTTAAGAAAATAATCACACAAAATTTATATAAATAAATAAAAATTGAAATAAATAAATTACGAAATAAATTAAAAATGTTTAATAATAAATAAGTGTATTTAGCACATAATTTTTTTATTTTTATTTTTATGTTTGCGTTAAGAAAATCAAAAGTTTTTATTAGAAATTCATATTCACAAACACACCCATACAAGTTCATATACCAGAAGCATGAAGCGGAAACAGTAAAACGGATGTTAAGCAAACGACAAAAAGAATCATTTCACCAAACTTATTACAAAAAAGAAAAATCAGGCATTTTGGCTTTAATTTGTAAAAACTTTGTTACTTAATAATTGAAATATTTTAAAGAAATTTTTTAAACTTTTTGTTACTTAGATATTGTATTTAATTTTAATAGATATTTACTTTCAGAAGCTATTGTGTATTAGTGGTATCAGTTTCGTTATACAAAATATTAATGAGTAAATTTTTCTTAAAGAAATCAGTTAGTAAACTTCTTGCATACTGTAAATTTAATTAATGTAACGAATTATAAAAAGCTCCATTATTTGAAAGACAAGATGATTCAAAATATGAATTTAAATAAAAAGTATTGTTCGGGTTTAGTTGAAAAGAAAAAAATTCTGCTCTCTTAGAAAGATTTTACTTTAAAAAAATTGCCAAAAATTATAGTGTATCACGTGTGAGATAATGTTGTGTACAGACAAATACTTCGGTTATTCAGCACTATAAAAACAGTACAAGAGTTTTTAAATTTTTTCGCATAAGTAAAAAAATACATTTAGCAATTTTGGTGTCTCTTAGTTATTGCTGCAAATCTCTTTTTATAGTGTATATCCACCCGTACACAAATAAAATTATTAAAAAAAAAAAAAAAAAAAAAAAAAAAAAAAAAAAGTTGCCAGATCTTTCCATCATAATAAAATCTAGACGTTTTTAGTCGCCTAAAAATAGAACTCGCAGTTACTAGCGAAAAAAGGAAAATGCGTGTGTACAATAATAAATTCTATTTTATTTAGCCAGAATCAAACTAAGTTGAGTAAATATAGTGATATCTCAGAAAATAAAAACTGGCAACCAAATTAACGTACCGTTTTGATCGAATATGCTCGGTACAAATAGTATGAATATAAGATTTGTGACAGCAAGACTTTTTTGTGTGAGAAAAGAAGTCGCCTTTACTTGTGGAGATACCTACTCTTTTCTTTGTTTTTTAATGTCTGTCCGTCTGATTGTTTTTCAGTTCCAGGCCTCTAGTTTGAAACTGTAAAAACTAGAATTGAAATTTTTACAGAGGGCTTAAAATTAAAGGGTATCCCCATAGATATCTTGTTTTCAGGTATGTTTCCTGTACATTTTAAACCGCTACAAACAGACACTTAAAATTTACGTACAACTTTTAAAATAACTATAAAAATTAATGGGTGTCCCCATAAAAAACCTGATTTTGATGAACGTTGTTGTAGGCAAAATCTCTAAACATTTTACAACATATAATAAAAAAATTAAATTTTTTAATAAAGGGTGTCACATGTATTGTACAAAACCCTTTGCATATACTACTTGTGAATAATCTCCCTTTCTGTTACTTCTCAAAAAAGTCTAGTTATAAAATTAATTACTGTTTATCCAATTAATTACTTTCACAAATATTTGATATATTTTTTTCCACTTGATTTGATTAATTCACAATATTGCAAAAAATTTGTAATTACTTTTCCAAACTTTTTATATACTTTTTCAATTATATATTAAATTTCCCAAAAGCACATATCATCTAGCTAATGCTTTGAATCCCTTTAACAAATACTTGAGTTGCTACTTTTGTTAATCTGCAAAACAAATGAGTTTCGTTTTATTTTTCCTTTTTTTTCTTTGTCATAATTATTATTCCAGACTTTTATATTGGCTACAAACACAACCATAATGAAATGTGATTAATTATATTACGAACAAGTTTGTGTAAAGAAAATAAGAAAAACAAAGAAATATTTCACATTCATTTTGATTCAGTTGATTTGATTTCGTTTTTATTTTTGTAACAGTTTTTGCTGGTACTCATTTCAATTCATTGAATTATTAAAATGTATAAAAACTTCATGCAGTCACGTACATTTTATTTAATGGAATTATTATACAATTAAAAAACATAAAGCAGAAGAGAAGAAAGAGGGAAAAATAAGGTTGTTTAAAACAGAAGTACGAGGGCAAATCAAAATTTATTTAAAAATAATTTAATAACAAACTGTAGAAATCACAAACGATTTCTTAAACACTGCACGTATATTTCAATATTCGAAATAAAAGTTTTGCTTTAAAAAGTACTTTTTTCAAAAATGTACTTTTAGAAAAAGTACCTGAAAAGTACCTTTGTTATAAGAAGTAGCTTTCAAAAAATTTATTAAAAGACCTAATTTTAAACGGTTAATTTAAATTAACAGTTTTTTATTTCTTTACGAAAAATTATTTTGTAAAAACGAGTTTTTTAAAGGTACCTTAAAAATAAGTACTAAATTCATAAAAAAGTAGCTACTCTATTAAATTTAATAAAGTAAATTTTCAAAGAAAGCTTTTAAAAACTTTTTTCTAAAAATTTTTTTATAGAAAGTACAAAGGGATGCCTTTTCAAAATATCCCTTAAAGATAGTTTTAGAAGTACTTTTTTAAGATTTAAGATTTTTTTAGCAAAAGTTATTTTAAAAAGCAATTTTTTAAATTAAAAACTAAAGTGCCTTTTTAAAACAAAAAAAGGCTTAAGAAATTCATGTTTAAGAAATTGTTGTTGGGAATAAACTTAAGAAGAAGGCCCTTCAGAAACAACTTTTTAATGTTTAATTTTTTCAAGAGCAAAAGTACCTTTTAAAAAACTACTACAAAAAAAATTTTTTTGAAAAGACCATTTCAAAAACTTAAGATTAAACAATATTCTTCCTTAAGTAGCTAAAAGATATTAAAAAAAAAAAAAAAAACTTTTAAAAAGTACCTTCTAAAAATATAAAAAGGACCTCGGAAATAATACGCATAATTTCAATAAATTAACTTTGAAAACTGTATCTAATCAAAAGGCAATTTTTTATAAATACTTTTGAAGCGTACTTTTTTTTGTATTAATAAGAACCTAACAAAAGTTTTATTCAAAAAATATCTTTTATCTTTGGGAAAAGGAAAAATTTTAAAAACTCCTTCTTAAGAAAGGGCATTATAAAGATTTTTTTCATATAAATGCATTTAAAAAATAACTAAGTATATTCACTTGAAGAAAGGTTTTTTGACAAGTGCCTTTAAATGGGTGCCTTTTGATAAATTGAATTTAAAAAAAATACTTTTTAAATTATAAATATAAACCTTTAAAAAAATTACTTTTAAAAAGTTCCTAATAAAACAATACCTTCTTTCAATAAGCCCATTAAAAATTTGTTTTAAAATGGATTCTTTGAAAAGTACCTTTTAAAAAGTACCTTTTTTACAAAAGGTACTTTTTGGAAAAGTACTTTTAAAAGGTACCTTTACAATTATATTTTGAAAAGCAGACTTATAAAAATTAACTAAATGTTTTATTTAAAAAAAAAATTTTTTTCTTAGTACCTTTCAAAAATTATGTTTAAAAAAGTAACCTTTTAAAAGGTACCTATTAAAAAGTATCTCTTAAAAGAATAATTTAAGAACTAAATTAAGAAAAAAATTTCTAAAAAATAATTAACTTAAAATTACTTTTCTTTAGTTCATTTAGGGGAGCATTTTTGTTCTTTAAAAAACAGTAGTACGTAATGAAATGCTTTTAAAAAAGCGTTCTCTTAAAAACACTTCTTGCTTAAAGTATTCCCTTTAAAATGGTTAAATTTCTTTTAAAAGTATTTTTGGAAAATTAGGTTTTCAAATCTTTATTAGCTTAAAGCTGCTATAAAAGGGGCGATATGTTTTACTAATTTTCTTTTTATACCAAAAAATTAACGTTCATATTTTCTTTTTAATTTTACTATTTAATTTAAGAAAAACGCATGAACGTTCAAGTCCACAAAATATTTCTTAAAAAAACACACCAATCTTTCTCTGTAAATTGTAATGTAAATGTAAATATTTTATCATAACCTACTTGACCTTACAAACAATAAAAAACAAGTTGTACAAAATAAACTAAAAATATTTTTTGTAAATACAATGTTTTCATTTAAGTTTTGTGAAAAGAAACAAGTTTATGTTCATTTAAAAAAAAAAAACATTAATTTACATGTTAAAACATGATGCATGCAACAAAGCAAACAAACACATAAACATTTATATTAATACGAGTGGAAAAATTCAAACAATTACAAGCACGAAAAAAACACACACACTCACGTAACATTTGTAAACTGCACACCAAAAAAGTTACTTAAAAAACCTCATAAAAAGGAAATAAAAATTTACTAACACATTTAGCAAAACAGGATATTAAAAGAATATTTATTTGCAAGCGACTACAAACAATAACCCAGCACTAACACCTTTCAATTGGATTTGAACACCACTAAAAAACCAAAACAGTCCTACAAAAACACCTTCACAAGAATTGGCTAACAAATCTATTAAACAATGATCGAAACCACAAACCATAAAAAAATTATATTTTTGGAAAAATACCTTTGAAAAATAATAACGATTTTTCTTTTTATTAATTTCCAGCTGAAAAATATAAAATCCAACGGCTTGACAAGGAAAACTTGAGCATAAATCCCTCAACAAAAACGGTTCAATTAACAAAAGCTGCAGCTTGTGAAAACGATTTAAACAAATTAAAAAACAAAAAGAGGCTTAAATAAAAACTTAAAAAATAAAACTGAAACAACAAAAAGAGTATTTAAAAACGAAATAAAGCATAAAAAAGACATGAAAAATATTATAACATTTTAAAAAGATTCTTGTAAAAAAGGGCCTTTTAAGAATTACTTTTCAAAGGTACTTTAAAAAAAGTCTTAAATAAAAGCTTAACAAAAATTTTTAAAAAGAGATTGCATTTCAAACAAAGTTGCATTCTCAAAAAAACACTTAAAAGATAAAGTTCCTTTAAAAAACACTGAAAAAAGCACTTTGTAAACAGGTAACTTTTTTAAGAACCTGTGTCCAAAAATTACAAAAGGTAACCAAAATAATAAAGAACCATTAAAAAAGTAATTAATTTTTAAGGCTCAAAAAAAACAAAAAAAAATGTTTACAAAACATATGTAATAAAATATTTTTAAAATAGTACTTTTTCAAAAAAGTACTTTCTCAAAAATTTATTCCATCAGAAACTTTGTGTTTATTAAAATAAATCTCTTGAAATATGTGTTTTACAATGAGTACGTCTTAAATAGGTATTTTTAAATAGTAGCAATATAAAAAGTCCCTTTTTTTAGCAAATAATTTTTTACAAATGTTTCATTTACATCACTTTGCCTGTTAGAACTCCTCCAAAAGAATTTTATTTTTAAATTTTTTGAATTAAATTTTCAAAATTTAAGCTTTAAAAAACAAAAGCTAAGAAAAATCAGAATATTTACCTGAAAAAGTGTCATTTTACTAAAAAGTACCTTTTTCAGAAATGGACCTTTTAGAATACATATAACTATTTTAAGCAAAATCTTTAAAAAAAAAGACACTCCAAAGAATATCTTGCTAAAAAACCAGCTGAAGCAACACCTATTAAAAAGCCCTTAAAAACAAATAATTTTAAAAATGAAATAGTCCTTTTGAAAAAGTACCTGTGAAAAAAATCCTTAAAAAATACATTCTAAATAATAGAAGTAATTTTATATAGCACTTTTCAGAAACCTATTTTAAAATTCGTTTTTTATGAAAAGTCTGTTGTTCTTTACAAAGTTTTTTTTTTATAAAGGAATTTGAAAAAAAACCTTAAAAAAGTACCATTAAAAATTTAAAAAGCAAATTACAATAAAACTATATAAAATTTTGCTATTAAAAAAGTGGATTTTGAAATAGACTTAAAAAATCATTTTTTTAAAAACAAGCTTAAAATGTGGCCCCTAAAAAACTTACCTTCCTAGAATGAATAGTACCCTCTTAATAAGTACCTCTTAATTAAGGGTACTTAAAAACTAACTATTGAAAAAAAATTTTTTTAAAGACTTTAAAAAATGGTCTTATAAAAGTACAACCAAAAGTACCTTTAAAATAATTACCAGGAAAAAGGGACCAAAAAGGGTACTAAAAAGAAAATTTCTAAAAAAGACTTTTAAAAAAGTGTGTCTTAAAAGCCTCTGGATATTACCTTCAAAAAAATCTTTTTTTAAGGATACCTTTTTAAAAGTACTTTTTTAAAACTACCTTTTTAAAAGTACCTTTTAAAAGTACCTTTTAAAAAGTACCTTTAAAAATTAGCTTTTAAAAAAAAATTTTTAATTATGACACGGAAGTACTTTAAAATATATTTTTATACAGATGCCCGCCTTATTAAAAAGTCTCTAAAAAAACTTAAAGAGGAGTACTTTCGAAAAATTTACTTTTTCCCACATGCCAAAACATATTTTTTTATTGTGTAATTGACACATATTGTTTAAATATGATAATAATTACTTTCTTTTTAATAACACCCAAAGGTACTATTTAAAAAGGTACTATTTTGGTACACACGAATGCTTAAAAAATATTCTTATAGGAATATATTACAAAAGTCCCTAAAACCGTTTCTTACTGATAAATAAAAAACCCACCAAAATTATTAAATTAATGAAACATTATAACACTGCGACGTAGAATTAAAAATAAAAAACCTAAATGAAACTATAAAACGTTAATTACGCTGTTGAGAATATTCTGCAAAATAAAAAAAAAAAATCTGTTAAATTTTCTTAGGAAACCATAAGGAAAAAGAATTCGCATACTTTAGCGATAACAACTCTTGACTGAGAAAGTCAAGGTCACAGAAAGGCAGCAATAACACAGTTGAGACAGTAATTTAAGAACACTTATCATGTTCCTGCTAATTGTATGTTAATGAATATAAAAACCAAAACAAAATGCAAAAGTAACAACTACTTATGCACTAACTACAACATGTTAATGATGTTGACGGAATTTATTTTACGAGCAACTACAAGAAAAAGTCTTAAAGCTGAAAAGCATTGACACAAGTGCAGTCTGCTTAAAACGAAAATTGCAACAGTTACAAGTTCGTGCAACAAAATTTGAACCTTCAAAAAATCTTCAGAATAATAACTTTCACATTGCACACATAAATAAAAATTAAACAACCTTTAATTACCACAAGTCGGAGAAGACACTTGTGCATAAAACTTTCGTTAGCTAACAAATGTTACAAGGACAAGGTCTCTTCTATAACACAAGCAAAAGAAGCAATAAAATATGCAACAAAAATACACCCAGCAGACGATTAAATTCAACAAAAAATAATAATTCTTAAATTTAAATTTAAAAAATACAGAATAAATAAAACGATACCGTCAGCGCTCGTAAAACGTTAAGAAAAACGCATGACGACTTTTTTGAAAAAGCTTTGACAAAAACTTAAAACAAAAGTTTAGTTTAATTTTTCCTTAGAGAAAAATTATTATTTTGTTCGTTTGCGGTTTTTTTTAAGGCAACAACATTAAGAAAAATAAAGACGACATGCCTGAACAGGATAATTATGATGATGAGGTAAATGTTAACTTATTTTTAAATTTTATTTTAATTTATTTAATTAAAAATAATTCTAAAAATGCATTAAAAATTATATATCTTCAAGCAAAAAAAATAAAAGTTTTAAAATCTAAATTTGAATAAATTTTGTAGAGTGTAGAACTAAATTAAATGATATTGCAGCTTCAAATAAATCATGAACATAAAAGATTTTCTATAGTCAATGAGTTCTTTTTCTTAGAAAAATTTTTAAGAAAAATATATTAGTATAAAATTTTTGTAAAAAAATACCATCGAAAAAATAATTTACATCAAATTAATTTTATTTCGCTAATTAAACAATTTTCTTTATGAATTTTTTTTCTTTTTATAGAAAATCTTCGTTTCGATATTGTTTTTATTTTCTAGTTATGTCATCGATACCGTTATATATATTCCACCACAAAATTTATCGATAACATTTTTGCTAAAGAAGAATCATCGTTACACTTGTTTTTCTATATAACTTTTCCTATAACCTTGTTTTTCTTTAGAAAAATTGTCGATTACTTTGTTTATCATTAGGAAAATGCTGATAAATTTGTTTTTTCGTTAGAGAAATTATCGATAAGGTTTTTTTTTTTAGAAAAATTACCGATGACTTTGTTTTTCTTAAGATAAATATTCGATTGCCATGATCTAAAAAAATGTTGACTTTTTTTACCTTTAGAAAAATAACCGATAACTTTGTTTTAGAAAAATAACCGATAACTGTGTTTTTCTTTAAAAAAATTACCGATAACTTTGTTTTTCTTTGAAAGAATTATGGATAACTTTGTTTTTCTTAAGAAAATTTGTCGATTACTTTATTTTTCTTTAGAAAAATAACCGATAACTGTGTTTTCTTTCAAAAAATTACCGATTACCTTAGCTTTCTTCAGGAGAATTATGGATAACTTTGTTTTTCTTAAGAAAATTTATCGATTACTTCGTTTTTCTTTAAAAACAATTATCGATAACTTTTTTCCTTGAGGAAAATTACGATATCTTTTTTTCTGTAGAAAAAAACCGATGACATTGCTTTTTTTTAATTATCGATACCTTCATTTTCTTGAGAAAATTACGATAACTCTGTTTTTCTGTGGAAAAATAACAGATGACATTACTTTTCTTTAAAAAAATTACCGATAATTTTATTTTCCTTTAGAAAAATAACCGATAACTTTTGGTTTTTTTTTTCTTTTTGCAGAAAAATTTTCGATACATTAGCTTTTGTATTTAAAAATTATCGATATCTTTTTTTTAAATAGAAAAATTATCGATAACATAATTTTGCTATAGATAATAATTATCGTTCCTTTATAAAAATGCTATTATTCTTTCGTTTAAAAAATTATTTAAAGCAATTTAATTTTCTTTTATTTAAAGTTATCGACGGAAAGTTAAAAATGGTAGAAGATATAAATATTCTTCACAAAGCAAATGACTTCTAGTTCCGCTAAACGAATTTCAACTTTACGCCTTCTTTAACTTTATTTTCATGAGTTTTCTCTTATAAGATTCATTAATAATTTTAGGAATTTTTATACATTTTATTTCTTTTATGAACTCACCAAACCATCATCATCATCATTTGTATTAATTTCTTCAGTAACGAGAAAAAATAAAAAAGCAGAACAGAATTAAACTTAAACTTGTTACAGCATGTTTTTATGCTCATGCTTTGTGTTACATACCCACACACATACATACAACGTCAATTTTAAACGCTTCGTTAGTTACATTCAAAAACAACCAAACACTTTTCTAATGACCACTTTTTAATGTTGAATGGTTTTCTAGTTACAAAAAAAAAAAAAAAAAAAAAAAAATAGCAGTAAATTATCTCATTGGCTGCAACAACTGTGATACCATTAATGAACAAATTTGCTTTAAATTATGTTTCTCTTTTTAAAGAGTTAATGTTTTTAAATTGAGATAAATGAGGAAAAAAGAAAAAAAAATTTAGAAAGCTGTAGGATTTTTAAAAGGTCTGTTTAAAAGAAGTCAAAAGACCTTCACATTTTCATGTAAATGGAAACGTTAAAAAACCTAGAAAGAATTATGTTTATGTTAAGCAACAGTAGTTCCATTATTGGACTTGCTTTGCTTCAAAAATATTTTACAAATACCGGTTAACATTAAGATACGAAAAAAAATTAAATTTTTTAATTACAATGAAAATAAAGTTTGAATTATAAGGGGTTCATTCTTTTGCAATAAACCAAAACTTTAACTTAAATTATCGTCATTAAATTTAGCTGTCATTGTGTTTTCTTTTATTACATTTTTATTCCTGCCATTATATTTTATTTATTTCTTTATTTCCTTTTGCTTTTGTCGATGCCATCTACTTAATTAGATGATCTCTCAAGCGTAAGTTTTATAGTCTCGAATAAACGATAGAAAAAAAAACTTTCTCAAATAAAATGGCGTTAATATCCGTTTAAAAAAAAACCAACTGAATAAAAACTCTTTGTGTAACAAACCTTTGAAAGAAATCGACATGACAAACAATTAAAACAGTAATTTAAAAAAAAATAAGTGAAATAAATGACTTGATAATGAAGCAATAAAAATAAAAAGTAACTTTTGAATAAAAGCAACAAAGCAAAAGAGGAAAATAAATTTATTTATAATAAAACATAAAAGAAAATTAAATCTTTGAAAACTGTTAAATAAATTTTATGTAGATTCCGAAAGACCATCAAATTACATGCTCTTGTTTCTAAATATTATAAATATTGTTTCTAAATATAACAAATTAAACACATAATTTATAAAATATCTATTTGACCTAAAGTTTATCATTGTAAATTTTCTCCATAAAGTTAACGATATCGTTTACTTTTTACAGAAAAAATTTTCATAATTTCATAAAAAATAAAATTAAATAAAATACCATTTTTTTATTGTTCAAATTTACGATATTATTTTCTCTTGAAAAATTAATTCTACCGTTATCTTTCATTAAAAAGGTAAGGTTCCCACTGTAGTAAACAACTTTAAAAACAATTTGATAGTCCTTTATACGAGGGCTGCTCTATATATTTCTGGCCTAATAGTGAAAATGCGAATATTTATAATCAAAAATGGTTTTATTGTTTTTCAAAGTATTCTCCAGCATGATTTTTACACTTTTGCATGCGCTCAAACCAGTTGTCGAAGCACTTTTTCCACTCCGATTGAGACACCTCTAAAACATGGTTTTTGAACACTTCAACAGCTTCTTCTGGCAACGAAAATCGTTGACCACGCATTTTTTTCTTGATGTGCGGAAACAAGAAGAAGTCATTAGGTGCCAAGTCAGGGCTGTACGGCAGATGACCTATTAATTCGGCGTTTTGGCCGGTCAAAAAACGATCTGGTTTGAGCCGATGTGTGAGAGCTCGCATTGTCATGGTGAACAAGGATTCGTCTTCTCTTGCTGGTTTTTCGAATTTCTCCGATGACTTCAGGCAAACAAATTGTAGTGCACCACTAAGAAGTGACCGTTCTACGTTGCTTAGGCAGAACAGTCGCCACATGACCAGTTTGCCGAAGAAACAGGCGACCATTTGCTTCGAAGAGCTTCTTCCACGAACGACTTTCGTTGCATTTTGCTTTTCTTTGAAGACCCACACGGTCGATTGTTGGTTCGTTTCGGGCTCATACGCATAGATACATGATTCGTCACCTGTGACGATCTTATAAACGTCTTTTAAAGCACCGCAATCGTATTTTTGTAACATTTCTTTGCACCAATCGATACGAGCCTTTTTTTGAGCGACTTTCAAATTGTGCGGGATCCAACGAGAACAAACCTGTTTTACGGCCAGGTGTTCATGCAGTATCGAATGTATGCTGGTGAAAGAAATGTCCAAGGATGTCTCTATCCCTCGGTATGTTGCATGTCGATCTTGCAATATGAGTTCACGCACGGCATCAATGTTCTCTGGCACAACAGCCGTTTTTGGACGGCCTTCACGGAATTCGTCTTTGAGCGAGCTTCGGCCACGATTAAATTCATTATACCAATTTTTCAAAGTGCTTTAGGATGGTGCTTCATCGCCATACAAAGATTTAAGTTCATCAATGCATTCTTGTCGTGATAATCCACGTCGAAAGTTGTGAAAAATGATGGCTGGTTGACTTAATAAATGTGTTCTCTGTTTTTTGTGGTATTGTCATTCGCAATTGGGCACAAGTTTTTTTTGTAACATGTTTTCTTAACTTTAAACATCAATTTGACAAACTAGATATTTGAAGTTGGTAACGCCTTCACAATTTTGACTAAAAAGAGTTGTGTTTTTCAATACTACGAAACAATCTGGTTGTGTCGACTTGTATATAACCAAACTGAGTTGAGTTAAGAACGATAATAGGGCCATTAATATTCTTTACAAAACAATACGATATCGTTAATTTTGTAAATAAAAATTGACGCGAGCTATAATATATCGTTAATTTTATATAGAAAGTTTTACGATATTTTTTTTTCTCTTATAAAATTACGATATCGTTAATTTTGTAAACAATAGTTATAATATATCGTTATTTTTATATAGAAGGTTTAACGATATCGTCGATATTAGTAAAAAGATTTACGATATTGTTGTTTTTTCTTTTATAAAATTACGATATCGTTAATTTTGTATAGAAAATTTTTCCTTATTGCACACTACCGATAAAGAAATTTACGATTTTTTTATTTTCTCTAGAAAAGTTTACGATACCATTAATATTCTTAAGAAAAGAATTTTATTCCTTTAATTTTGTATCGAAAATTTTACAATATTATTAATTATACACAAAACATTTACGACATTGAATATATTCTCTAAAAAATCTACGATATTGCATAGTTTTCCACAGAAAAATTTTTGATGCCAATATTTTTCGATACAATTTCGTTAACGGTATAAAGAAGAGTTTAAAATATCGAAAATTTTTTACAAAAACTTTTTTACGATATTGCTGATTTTCTATAGAAAAGTTTGAAATACGTTTAACATTTTTTAAAAAAGAACACAATGGTTAATGAAACATTTAATATTCTTTATAAAAGGATACGATACCATTGATATTGTGTAGAAAAGCTTGCTATATCTTTAGTCATCTACAAAACGTTTAAGACACTGTATAATTTATCTGGCTAGTTTTCCATAGAAAAGCCCACGATGTCAATAGTGTTTAATGGAAAAGTTTACGATACCATTTATTTTTCAATAGAAAAGTTTATAAAATCGTTTATTTTCTACAAAACATTTAAGACATTAAAAATTTTCTCCAGAAAAAAATTACGATATCGCGTATTTTATGTAGAAAAATTTTCTTTGTCGTTAATTACTTAAAAAAAATTGATGATATCGTTGATATTCCATAAAAAAATATACGAAACCATTTATATTCTTTACAAAATAATTGGGTACCGCAAAAAATGCACATAAAAGTTAACGATATCGTTAATTTTCTATAGAAAATTTTCGCAAAAGATTTACGGTATTGTTGATTTTCTATAGAAAAGTTTACGAAAACGGTAATATTCCTTAAAAAAAGAAAACAGTAGTTCACGTAAGCATTAATATTTTGTAGAAAGAAAAACGATATTATTAATTTAGTATAGAAAACTTTATTATATCGTTATTTTCCTATAAAACGCTTACGACATTTTATAGTTTTCCATAAAAAACCTACAATGTCAATAATTTTCTATGGAAAAATTTACGTTATTATAAATTTTCGGTAGAAAAATAAAAGAAATTGTTAGTGTTTAAGAAAATATAAAATTTCTTCAGAAAAATTTACGAAATCCTTAATTTTCAATAGCAAAGTTGACGTTTTCGTTTTTTTTTTTTTTTTGTTAGTTCTAAATCTTATTTAGCTATTATCGTAACCGTGCTATTTTCTTTAGGAAAGGGACAGATGAGAAATAGAACATGTGATGAAGGGAGATAGATATACCCATTTTATTAGTTACTTCACCGGCGAATATGCTATGAAGAAGTACCGACGAAGGTGGCTGCACGTTTCAATGTTTATTCTGAATATATATTTATACCATTAAACAAAAAAAAAAAACGTTTTTATTTTTTGTTTGTCGTAGGGATTGAACTTTGGCCAACCAAGTTTATAGTCAACGTGCTTACCACCTTGACTATAGCAGCCAGTCAAGATAGTTTTCTACAGCAAAGATTAAAATGTCATTAATATTCTACAAAATTATTACGATATTTTAAATTTTCACTAGAAAAATTTACGATAATTATTTTATTTCATAGAAAATCTTACCATGTGCTTAATTTCCTATAAGAGGGGTTCTCATCAAACTCCTGCTCACGGACCCCTAGTAAACTAATTATTTTTTCGCGGACCCCTCTGAAGCTCAAGTTCAAAACTAAACTTTTATTATTTTTGAAAACACTGTTTTTTCGGTTCTTCATGCGGCCCCTTAGATAGTTACTACGGACCCCCAGGGGTCCATGGACCCTCATTTGAGAACCGTTGTCCTATAAAAAATTAATAAAGTCGCTTAGTTATATTTAAGGTTTTAGGAAAACAATCTTTCTACCGAAATATTTACGATATCGTTAATTTGCTACAGAAAAGTTAAAGAGTTCGTTCTTTTTTTAATAGTTAACGATGCCTTCAATTTGCTATATTTAAATTTATTTTCGTTTTCTGCTAGTCATCAGTTTGGTCATGAATGAAGAAATGTTAGTTTAAAATTTTTAATTTTTCTTTTCTGTTTTCTTCACTTAACAGTAGACAATGTTTCGGTATTATACTGATTCTTAGAAAGAAGCATAAAATTAATAATAAACTTTTTTGTATGAGTATAACAAATTAGCTAATTGAATTTGGAGTGAAAGTTCACATTTCTTTTCATTTCAAATTTATGCAAAAATTATTATCATTTACATATTTTTGTAACTTTTTTATAAAAAAAATTGACTTTGGTACTGTTCTTTATCTTTAAAAATTTGTTACAAAAAACTTTAAACGTTTTTATTTTAATAAAGAAAATTTTAAAATTTTTTTCCAAACCATGAAAATTTTTGTAATTGGAAATTTATTTACAAAATATTTGATTTCTTATTCATTTTCTTTTTATGTTTTTTTTTATCTTTTTTTAAATTCTTTGAACATTCTTTAAGCTGCTGTTAGTTTTACTTATTCTTACTAATATTTTATTTTTCAAATATTTATTAAAAAAAAATTTACAGGTAAATTCTTTTCATTATATGCATTTGAAAATAGCAGACAAACTTTTTTGTTATTCTACTATACATTACGTATGCATATGTAAAATTCATATGTGTCATCAAACATTATTCAAAATGCTACGGCAGCATTCAGATTAGTTTGCTTTCGCAATAAAAATGTCCGCATTTTTCTATTTTCTGCTACATCAAGCTTTGCAGTAACTACAAAAGAAATAAAGAATGAAAATTTAAATGGAATGTGAGACAGAGTCTTAAACTTATCCCTTCTTTTTTATTCAATACATCACTAAAGTATATTATTTCGAAGTAAGAGTCTTGTTTGAATATTATTTTGATATTTTTAATTAATAAAACAATTTTTTTAGTAATCATTTCTATGTCACCGATTTTTATGTAAAATTTCATAACATCTTCGAGTACATATTCACTCACATACTTTTAAAATATAACAGAGGTATTTACAGAACGAAGAAGATGCAAAAATATTAAACAAAATACTTAAATAACTAAAAACAATTAAAATTGTTCTTCAACGAAGAAATGTGAAAAAAAAATTCAAAAATCAAAATAATGTACAAAATCTAATGACAACAATCTGATCCATTGTCTATATCTCTTGAATACAAACATTTAGATTGAAACAAATTGAATTCTAATTTAAGCAAGCAAGTGGTTGTGGAATTTTATGCACACGCTTATGAGTGATGTGATGTGACATTTGTTCTCGAAACCAAACCAAAGAGGATTTAAGTATATTCTTTTTGACTTTCTTATCATTCAAATGGAAGTAAAAATAAATACGATTGCATGTGTACGTGTGTAATTTGAAACAAAAAAAAAACGTATTTTTAAGTTTATAATTAATATTACCTTGAAAAAATATTTTGCTTTTTTTTAAATTCTTTATACAACAACCACGATGACAAGGATGCACAAAACATAAAAAAAAAACAAAAACATCTAAGTGCCTTAATTGGCAATGATTCTCTAAGGACTTAAAACTATAATTGAAACTTAACTGAATTGGATTTTTAAAGAACACACACACACACACACACACACACACACACATACATACATACATACATACATACATTTATTCAATTTCTGCTTTGAACTAAAAACAACATTTCTAATTGGTTTTATTTTTTGAATAAAAAACAATTTCACAAAAAGATATTTCAAAGAATTTAAAAACTTAAAGAACAAATACTATTAAAAAAAACTTAAAATACATCTTTCTTTAGAAAACCCAAGACTTAAAAATCTTTCTGTTAAAAATATTTAATTTATATCAAAATTTTTTGCTTTCGATAACATTTATAAGCATTTTCCAGAGAAAAAATATTGTCATCATTGTTATTTATTGTTTCTTTAAAAAGTTAATTGAGTTATCGATAATTAATGTACAGCAGTAAAAATCCGACTATCGTTAACCTATATAAGAATTCTTTTAATGAATATTTTTTATCGAAAAAAAAATGTTATTTAAAGCTTTTGCTTGAAAATCAAATTTAAAATACTCTATAATTTTTCACAGTTATCGATAATTTTATTCTGGATAAATTTCTTTTTCAATAATTTTATTTTTGTTATTCCAAATAATTGTTATAATATAACAAATAATATTTGCATTTAGGATTCAAGAATTTCTTGGTAGTTTAGTCCAACTAATCTATACTTTTAATATATATAAATCTATTTATGCAAAAACATTCTTTATGTTGCTTTTTATAAAGTTATCGATAAATTTTTTTGTAAATAATTCCACTATTTTTCGATATTTTTTTATATTTTCAAAACATATAGATTCTGCTACACTTTTCTCTATCAAAACTAAGTTCTCAATAGTTTTTTATTTAAAACTATTTTCTTTGATATCGATCGCTATCGATAATTTTTATTAATACAAATTAAGCTGTTACTGATTCTTTTTCATTAAGTTTGCTTGATTATAAACAATGCTATAGAAATCAGGAGCTGATAACAATTAAAAAAAAGAAAATTTAATCCGTCATAATTTTTTCTCTATAAAAATTAAATTATCTTAAAATTTCTTAATAGATATAAACTATCCGATAGTTCTTAAAAAAATAATAAATGTGATAGTAATTTTCTATAAATTTTTTTTTAGAAAAAATTGTCGATAATTTATTGAATTAAAAAAAAAAATTTGTTATCGATAACGAATTTTATAAAAATTAAGTCAGCAAATATTTTTCTATAGCTTGATTTTGATCTTTAGTTAATCTTGAATAACTAATAAATTGTTATCGATAACTTTTCTATACAAATTTTATATTGACAACTTCGTTTCGAAAAAAATTTGTTATCGAAAATTCTTATATACTATAATTATATGTCTATTTATATGTGAGTTACCGATAACAAAGTTAAAATTTTTCTTATCAAAATCAATTAACAGGCAATTTTTTACAATTATAATAAATCGATATATTTTGCATGTAGAATGTAACATAATTTACATTTCTTTTAAAGATTTCCTGAAATGGATTAAAAAAATATGTGTTTCTTACTTACTCTTTTGAAAAAGCTTAGTTCTTGGATTTTAAAAAACTATTAAAAGATCATTTTTCTTTTCTTGGTTAAGACCAGTTAAGACCATTTTCGGCAAAAAATTTCATATTCTTGACTTTGTTGTCAAACATCCTTTCTATCGATGTCTTTTTACTTAAGGCATTTCATTAAAATTAAATGCCTTTTTCTTAACCAGATTACTGCCAATTTTGTGCATAAAATTAAAATAAAAAATTAGTTATCGGTAACATGTCAGTTCAAAAATAAAATCACAAATTGTTTTCTTTTTTTAAATTTACTAATAAAAAAATTGTAAAAAAAATATTTCTAATATTTTTACAACAATCATCAATCAACATTTTACAAAATAGTTATCGACAATTTGTGTATTAAACTAATTTGAATAATATTAGAAGTTTCTAAATAGTTCAAGCATTATTTATCTATAGGATTTTTTTCTGCTATGGTTGTAAATAAATTTAGAACTTTTCTTTCATATTCCTACATAAATAGAGTTACTGCTGTTACAAAATGGTTTATTTTCTTATCATCAATATTAATAAACTTTGTCTATAGCAAAAACTTGGGATAAAGTTTTTGAGTTATGAACAATGCATCGATTCGTTAAAAAACTGTTATTATAATTCTATGAAAATGCAAATTTGCCTTCCAGCTTAGTGATTTTTGCAAACATTTGAGCTGAGCAAAGTTTTCTTACACTTTCGTTAAGAACAAAAGATTTGTAGACAGAATGAAGAAGAATATAAACCAAAGTTTGTAAAATAATATATTAAGTTTAAGAGAGTATCAGTAACAAACAACCTTTGAATTTTAGTTGTTAATATACCCTTAAACTCAATAACAGCTAAAAGTTCTTTTGGTAACTTAAATAAAAAATATTAAAAAATAAAATATCAAAAAAAAACTTTTGCATGGAAAATTTCCAAATGCTTTTTTAGTAGAAAAAGAGAATGGTGTAAATGTTTTAGCAGTTTTTATTAACTTTTCTTTAAACTTATTGCTTTTAAGTGGTAACAGCTGCTTAATCAAAAATAAATTGGCACATTAAATTTTTTTAACATTAAAAAAAAGCTGTAAAAATAGAATAATAGAAGCAATATTAAATTGAATTATTACAATTTCTTAAAATCTTCCTAAATTTAAATAAGGGCGTATGATTAATATTAATTCATATATTAACGTGGCGTATGATTGTTTCTCATAAGCAATTCTGTAGATATTTGCTTTTCTTTTGTTTATAATTAAAAGAAAATTAAATTGGTTTGTAACCAATTTAAATCTTAAAAAAGTTGACATTTTATTTATTAATAAAAATTAAAATTAAGACTACACGAGCCAAAAAGAAAATAAACCCGTTTATTATTTTAATAACCTAAGATTTTTTTCATTATTATCTTTCTAATTACTCTTTTCTATTTCTAATGAATTATAATGATTCTTAAAAATGTAATTAAAAATAATTAAATACAACTAATTGTTCAAGAAGAAAAAACAAATGAATGATAAAGAAAACCCTATTAGTCTACGAACAGCTTAACAAGTAAATATTTAAAAACAACAAAGAAAAAAGAAAAACTGCAATTAGGGTGAATTAGAGTTTAAAGACGGTGGAAAAACTCAAGGTTAAATCAAAACAAGTAAGAGTGCTATATTCGGCTTTGCCAAATCTAACATACCCTTTACCATTTATCTAAATCTAGTTTAGTAAAGTAACTCCAATTAAAAAATATAGGGGTGATAGAGAATTAAAAAATAAAAAAATAAAAAATAAATTTACATAAAAATTTCACCGGCTTTTAATGGGTTAAGCATTTTTTTAAAATTTAACTATTTCCTGAAAAATCTCTTCAAAAGCTTTAAAAGGATATCCATATTGATATTTTAAAAACTTTGAAAATTTCAAAGGCCCATAATTCTAAAAATATGGGCGAGCGCTAATTTTTTAACTTGATATTTTTTCTTATGTTTTAATTATCTATCGTCCCATATATATATATATATATATATATATATATATATATATATATATATATATATATATATATATATATATATATATATATATATTTTATTGGAGTTACTTCATTGTTCTGAATAATATAGAAAAATTAGAGGTAGGTGTGGTGTTTTTTCCGCTGCCTCGAAAGACATGAACAGATCTTGCTGATTTCCAATAGCAACATTTTGAAATCTGGTTCATTTTGTGCCCTGAAAAAATAGTTTACTTTATAAAAATTTAGATAAAGTTAATTGTTAAAAATTATAAAAAAATTTTATAGTTTTATTATTTTTACATACGAAAATTCAATTTCTTTTTTCTACACAGATAACACGTATTTTTTCCGTTTTTCTATACAGTAACTATCGATATCTTTGTTGTAACAAAGTTAATAGCAACTTCAATCATAAATTATACTTTATATTTAGAATTCATTTAATACTAAAAAAAGATTTTAATAATTTTCTATTAAAAAAGGTATTTTTATTGAAAACTTCTGAAAGACTTAAATTTCAATGAACAAAATTTTTCTGTATTTCTCTTTGGTAAAATTATCGACATTTTTTTTAAATTCCCTATAACTTGACTTTTCTAAAAAGCTGTCGGTAACTAAAATTTCACTCGAAAATTATAAATAATTCATTTTAATACAAAATTTTGAAAATGGATTTTAAGATAACAAATTTTTTCTTCTATTCTAAAAATTTTGAAATTTATGTTTGAAAAGCATTATCGATAGCATTTAAATGTTTTAGATGAGTTTATTCAAATAATAGTTACATTACATTAATTTACTGCAATTTATACCTACTGCATAATTCGAACGTTAGAAACATAACAATAGACAATCAAAAATATTTTTTCAAGTATTTAACGTAAGTAAAAATAATGTCACACAAACAAAATATTAGGAGAAGCAAGAAAAAAATATGGTGACTGTATTAATAAATTTAGGGACAAAAATTTTAAATTTTAGAATTTTTAAATACAAAATATGTTATCGATAAATTCTCTTTAAAACAATAGACTTTTAAGATCTTGATAATTATCATTTTTTTTCACAAAAAATTAAAAATTAATTTTTAGCCTTTCTTAAAATTGTTTATTTGGTTAAAAGAAACGACTGTTATATTTTAAATCATCTTTTAAAGAAAAATTACGATGATAAAAATCAATTGCTAAAGAAAATAAAAAGATTATCGATAATTTTCCTATAGTAAAGATATAATATTCTATAGAAAACCACAATGTTATCGATAACTTCTCTATATTGAAGCCATAAAGCTATCGATTAAAAAATTTTGGGAAAACTATACGATTATCGAAAATTTTTATATTTAAAACGATTATTCTATAGGAATGACCATAAGGTTATCGGTAATTTATTTTTAAAATTATAATTTTATCGACAATTTTTATAGAAAATCTAGAAGTTTCAAAACAAGTTTCGTATAGAAAACCCTTAAGGTTATCGATAATTTCCCTATAGAAAATAAATAAGCATAACGATAAATTGTTTTTATAAAAAAATCAAAAGTATATCTATAATTTTTCTACAGAAAAACCCAAGGATATAGATGATCATGCTATAGAAAATCGATTAGGTTATCGATAAGTTTCGTATAAAAAACATAAGGTTATCGATTATTTTTCTTTAGAAAAGCCATAAGGTAATCAATAACTTTTCTATAGGTAAATAAGTTAAGGATAGAGAATTTTAATAGAAAAATAAAGTGATGAATATTTAATTTAGTTAAATTTTTAAAGAGAAATTCAGTAATGGATAATTTCTCTAGAGTGAAATTAAGTGATTGATTATTTCTCTAAAGAAAAATGAAAAGGCTTTTTACAATTTTTTACATGCAGGTTATTGATATTCTTTTTTATGAAAAATCTATCGGGTGTTCGAGAATTTTCCTCCAGCGAAACTTAAAGGTTATCAATGATTTTTGTTTTTTCATAAGCGATCGATAGACTTTTAATAGAAAAAAAGTGATAAATATTTTTAAAGAAAAAATGAGCGATAATTTGAAGACAGATATATAAAATGGTAATAATGTCCTAAGGGGAAAAAATTAAGTGAAGTATAATTTTTCCATGCAGGGAAAACTTTGCTGATCGGATAAAATTCTAATATCCATTTATCCTAACGGTCATCGATAATTTTCTAAGTGAAGAATTTTTTATTTTTACATGTATAAAAAAATGAATTATTGTAGTTTTTTTTTAATAAATAAGTTATCGATATTTCCTTATTTACAAACAATGTTATCGATTATTATCGTATGTAAATAAAACTTATCGATAATTCATGAATAGGAAAATTGAGTTATGGGTGGCTGATGAATATTGCTACATTAAGAAACTCAAATAACTTTTTTTCAGTGTATGGAATACATATTTCTTTTATTCATATTAAAGCTCATTCCATTTTATTAAATATAGTTTAATTTGTTTTAAAAATAATGGAATTTAAATGACCCACCCCCCCCCCCCCCTCGTTGATACATATGCCTCATTTTAGCAAAAAGTTGTTCATTACTGCTTGGAGAGTTAAGTCAGAAATAGCCGCAATTGTTGCTCGAATGGATTGCTTTAGTTCATTCAAAGTCAGGTGCAGTAAGGTCAGGCGACCTGGGTGGCCAACGGAATGTGGAGTTTCTGGATATCAGCTTATTGGGAAATTTTCGTCGCAATTCTGTCATAACAGGTTGGGCTATGTGAGGAGGTGCACCATCTTGCTGAAACCACACAGAGTTCAAAAGAATTTTCTTTCGGCGTAATTCTGGATAGAAAAACTTTCTCAACATGCTCAAGTAACGGTCTCCAGTAACCGTAACAGGGTGACCGTTTTCTTCGAAGAAGTAGGGCCCGACAATGCAGCGTGATGAAACTGCACACCACACTGTGACACGAAGTGGATGCAATTCCGTCTCATAGAGTGTCTGTGGGTTGGAAGCACTTCATATTCGACAATTTTGTTTGTTTTCGTTGCCGTTCAAATCGAAATGGGCTCGTCAGACATGAAAAGACAGTTCAACATGTTCCCATCCTCTTCCACCATTTGAAGCATCTTCTGGCAAAATTCCAAGCGAATCGTCAAGTCTGCAGCATTCAGTTTGTTGGCCATTTGAATTTTATTTTGGAATAAGTCCAAATCTTTGTGCATAATTGACTGTAATGACTGTCTGCTTTTACGCCTTTGAGCAGATAAGCTTCTTGTCGAAACTCTTGGATTGTGTTGTATCGCAGCAGCTACAGCAGCGCTTATTTCCTCCGTTCGAACTGAAGGGTTTCGATGGTAAGGTCTTCTGTTGACTGTCCCATGCTCGCCAAAATTGTTTACAAGTCTCATTATGGTCCATCTGCTCGGAGGATTGCCGCCAAATGTTCGCCTATACTCTCTTTGAACCGAAACTACGGACTCCAGTTCGTGATAACGGCGGACAATCTAAATTCTTGTTTCGGTGTCCCAGTTGTCCATTTTTGTCAAACCTAAGAATCAATCTGCAAAATAAAAAAAATGGACCACATTCTTTAAACAGAAAAAAAGTTATTAAATTTTTTTTGGTAGCGGCTTTCATCAGCCACCCTGTATTGTAATAAATAAGTTATCGATATTTCCCCAATGGCAAACAATGTTATCGATTATTACGAGTATAATAAGTTAATAAAACTAATCAATAATTTATTTTACACAATGTAAAAGTATAAGTAACTGAGTTTTCTATGTCTAAAAAAATTAGGTTACCGATAATTAAATATCATCGATTATTTTCTAAGAAAAAAAAATAATCGATCGATGATTAAATTTTATTTAACGGTAATGCTCTTATGGCCAAAGAAATATTAATATATCATTACTTTGAATACAAAAAAATAGTAAATTAGTGAATTATAAAAACATATTTTTTTAATTTCTTTTATTTACATTTCTGAAATAAGCTCTTATCTTTTAATAACACTGGTTATTCTTTTTAACTTCCTTCTAATTCAATTTTTTTCAATTCATATTTCCAGCTGGTATCCGGTAATCCAAATCAACGTAATTGGCGCGGAATACTTATTGCTTTATTGGTCATAACAATTGTTTTAGCTTTAATTGTAACATCAGTGGTGAGTAGAAATTCTCAAGGTACAACTAAAGAATAATAACAAAGCAAAAAAAAAAAAAACCAAACACTCCGGCAACTAGAATTAATAATTAAGTGTTTATGTCACGGAATGTCTACTAACAAAAAAATCTAAAAATAAAAAAAAAAAATTCATAGAAAAAAGAAAATAGTAAAACAGAACCAATCAAAATATCATGTTTTGATGGAAGTTGTTATGACATTTTGCATGTCAGTGTCCTAGAAATTATGCAAATGAAGTTTTGATTAATATTTATGTATGAGATAGTGGTCAAGGCCTTTGGAACTAAAGTAACATTTAAGAATTTTTAGTTTGCATTAGAAATTTTTAAATACAAAAAATTGCGCTTTACTTTTACTAAGCAACTTGTAGCAGATGTATTCTAAAGGAATTAAATTTGGTACAATTTCGTTAATGAAAGATTAAAGTGTTGCATTTAGAGATTTATCGCTTAATGTTCTTAACATAAGATGACAATGTTGTCAGCCTACTTAAAAACTTGCATACACATAATTTGTAGTATCCTCTAATACTAACAATTGTTACGGAGCATATGAAGTTTTGAACCTTAAACTCAATATTTAATTCCATTTAAAATTAAATATTTTATTTAGTTGCAAAAAGCGAACATCAAATAATTCCAGGACTTATTTCAATTGCAAATGTCTTGACCACTATTGTATATGAAGATCTAGAGATTAATACAGCCAAAATAAATACCGAAAATCCCTTATTTTAGACATAAAGTTTATGTGTGCCCTTCTTTTTTTGTCTCTTCTTTTTTCATTCTTTATAAATTTTATTTTGTTTTTTTTACTATTCATTGTATGTCATTTGTTACTTTTGTGGGTGTATGTGTATTTATGAACTTGTCTTATCTTATTTATTTTTATTATTTCCTCCATCTCTTTTTACTCTTCTCCTTTAACAATGAACTTCTTTCTTAAATTATTTATTTAATATAATTTTTTTTTAAATAACAAATGTATGTGTATGTGTGGTGTTAATGTTTTTTTTCTTAAAACTATTGGATTGAACACTATTCGTTTTCAATATTTTGTTGGTCCTATTTATTTCTTTTAATGCACTTGTTATGTTTCCTTTTTCGAATTCTTATTTTTCTTTGTTTTATATTAATTGAAATTTCTCCTGAAAATTGTTATCTTGCAAAATCTACAACAAAAAAATTTTATTTGGTGTGTGTCAATGTTTGATTTGTTAATTTTTTAATTTTATTTTTTTCTTAATTGTTTGGTTTAATTTTGTTTGTCAAATGTTTGGTTATGTAGAAAACGTCATATAAAATTCTTGCTTTTATAAAAGGTACTTCTCACTCCCCCCGATGAAGGGCCAAGAGTCAAAGGTCAACGTCTTAAATTACAAGAAATTGTCGATGGTGTTTTTATGCCACAAAAAACCAATGGCACCTGGGTAAATGGTAAGCTTAAGCAAAAATTGATTTTTCTTGTAAAACCTTAAAAAAAATATTATTTTTAGCATGCTATAGAAATTAAAAAAAAAATAAAATGAAAATAAATTTTGTATAATATTCCATTATTTTTAGGACAACATTTTGTAACATACTACAAAAGTTTTGTAAGAAACCTTTTTATAGCACGCTATAAAAAAATTCTTAAAAAATTATAGTTGCTTTAAGAAAAAAATTCATGCATTCTACATTAAAAATGATAAGAAACCTTAAAAAAAATTTAAATTCATTGCCAGGAATATTTTTTTTCTCACATGAAACATATGTTTTTCAGTTTTCAATAAATATTATAGGAAATTTATTTTATTTATTTTTCTCATGTTTTGTTTTTCTCAACAAACACATTTTGAAAGAAACATGCGTTTTCGTGCCACAATTATTTTGCAAGATGTAAAAAATTTAGCTTCGAAAAAATAATTTAAAACTGCAAAAAAAAACTTTTCTTTCAAGCTACAAGAACCTCATCAATTACAAAAAATTGCAAAATCCTTGTTTTTGAATACGGCACAAGAATGATGTGAAAAGAATATCTTTTTTCTAGCATGCTATAAAAATATTGTGTAAAAAATCTTCTATGTCATGTTATTAAAACTTCTTTTTTACCTGCTGCTTTCCAATATTTTACCAAAAAATAATAAAATTTTAAAAGGTTATTTTAATATATTTAAAAAAACAGTTTTTCTACCATGCATTATAAATTTTTTCTAGCATGTCACAAATTATTTTTAATAAAGGAATTAACACATGTGTTGAAAGCGTACCCAAAAGTCTAAAGCTTTTTTTCCAAAATTAAATAATAATATTGGAAAAGAATTTCATTTTAAGCTGCTATCAAAAACTCTGTTCTAACAGCAAACAAACAATATGAGAATTAAAAAATATTTTCATATTATATTTTTTTCTTTCGTTTTTTGTAGCAAGCTAATTAAAATAAAAATCAAGATAATTTTACTTCCTTAATTTAATTTTAAAACAAACTAGTGAAAACATTTTTTATTCTAACCCAATTAAAATAATTGTAATAAGTGATTTAGAAAATGCTTTAAGTTAAAATGTATTCTTTTCTTTAGCATGCTAGAAAAAAGTATTTGAAGAAAGTTTTCCTGCTTTAACAAATTATTTATTTTTGAGCACATTAAAAGAAAAAATATGGATTCCTTTTTAAGAATATTTTTATCATGGTTTAAAAAACTAACTTATTTGTATCGTGCTAGAAAAAATCCTATATGTATTATGTGAAACAAAATTCTTAAAATATATATAACAGTTGTTTACCTATGCCAAATTCATGACAAAAAATTAAGCAAAATATTTCTCAGCATGTCAAACAACTAATTCAAAAATATTTTTAGTAAAATATTTTTAGCTTTTTCTACCATGCTACAGAAATATTACCAGAGAAAATTTTTCTAGCATGCTAGTAAAATATATTGAGGACCCATTATCTAGTAGACCATAAAAAAACATACAAAGAATTTTTTCTACCATGCTATAAAAGAAAAAATGAAAAAAAAACAAAAAATTGTTTGATCATGTCTGTGAAAAATATTTCTAAGCAAACTTATATAACTCAGAAATTATTTTCTAGCATGCTAGAAAAAGATTTCATTAAAGTTTTTTTTTTTATAATTCTATACAAAATGTTTTACACTTTTATTTTAAATCATAACATAAATTAAAAAAAAAATTTTTAATATTTAATGTTTTCATTATCATAAATAAAACTGTTTGTTAAAATCTCATTTAGTATGATTCTTTTTGTCCAAATTTAATTAATTAAAAATATGTTCTTGTCATTTTTATTTCATATTTTCTATTCACAGAAGAAGAGTTTCTTTATCAAGATCATTGGGGACGCATATGTCTTTTGAATGTTGCCAATTTAACTGAACGTGTCTTAATGTCAAATGTTACATTCGTAAGTGTCTTTTCGTTTAAAAAACTTCTTTTCGTATTTTATAAAATTTTCTCTTGGCCTTCTTTTAAACATTTAAGATATTTGTCAATCGTTTTATCCTTTCAATATTCATTTTCTTTTTTTTAGTTTGCGTTTTCCTTTCTTTTTTTTTTGGATTTTAGTTTTATTTATGGTCACATTTAATTTAATGTTATTTAATCTTCTTACGAGAAAATTTATATAAAAAATAAATAAGAAACAAACCAAAATCTGAAATGAAAAACTTCGATTAATTTTCGTCAATTGATTTATTGGTCAAAGTAGCAGAACAAAATCTGATAAATTAATCTACTCAATTTCAAATGCTTAAAACTTATATTTGTCTCTCCACCCTCGTTATTATTCTTTAATTTCTTTATTCATTAGTATTTGCTTTTAATTCTCTTGTCACTGAGTCCTTTTTAATTTCAACAGGAAATTATCTGAAGTGTTTACACTTGAGTTGACTTTTAATTTAATCTGTGATTATTTATTTCGTACACATTTTCCTTTTTTCTTAAGGGCTTCTCAAAAATGGTCGGTTCGGTGTTGAACTGGTATAAGAAGAAGTGTATTTGAAATACAAGCATTGATGAAATTTCTTTGTTTTCGAAAGGCCAATGTTGGCCATTGAGTATGAAATATAAAAAATTTGAAATGCCTGCATGGTTTCCAATATTGGCAACAATATTTAAAGATCAATTCACCATGAGTTTGCTAAAGATCGTTGTATGAGGGCATCGGCCTGACCCTAGAAGTTTTGGTAGATAAGCAGCTTTATGAAAACCAAAATATTGTTTGTCCAAGGAACTAAGGTCGCAGGAAGTTGATGGCTAATTTACGTAACCCTTGCAAGTAGCAATAAAACATTCAAATAGTTTATGATTGCCACGCACGATTTTGCCTTCATAAAGTTAAGATCAAAATAAAAATAAGGTTGTAATCAATTTGTACCATTTGCCTTTGATGGCCTTGGTGTTATCTGATTCGTTTAAAGAAAAATATCGGCAACTGCCCCACCAACTAGTAAACGTTTTGTAGGTTCATATCATGGCACTTTTGATTTTTCATTAAAAATAATTGCGCTGCAACGTTTTCACTAACGAAAATTCTTTACAAAAATTCACAACGTACTTCTTATAAATATTTGTCACCATCGACCCGTACTAATGGGAAAATACTTTACATTCAATTGACAGCATTTAAGCAACAAAACCATTTAACAACAAATCAACATTTTGCTTTTATACATTTTATCGAACAAGTTTTTATTGTTGATTAAATTAAATTGTTAAGAATTTTTTCTAACGTTTCGTTACGCTATTTTTCTTTTGCCTACACCTCTATCCTTTAAGAGGATTAAATATTTATTTAAAATATTTGCTTAAAAATCTGCATAGTTTTAATGAAAGAATCAACCATCCCCTTTTTCAAAATATTCTCTCTCTAAGACTTTAAAAATATTTACGGCTGATGGGGTATTGAGCTTTTGGGCATCATTTAAGATTTATTTCTTTAAAAAATAAATGTAAAAATTTAAATCTTATAAATCATTTAATCATTGAAATATTACAAAAAAATGAATTGTATTTTCTTTTTCTCTTTTAAATATAATTTATGATTTAATTTGTTATCAATAGATTTTCTTAAATGTTGAAACGATGTCATTGAAAATCAATTTTGGTTAAATAATTAAATTAAAATGTACAAACTTTTTTACACCAGCTTAAAACTCAAGGCAAAATTTTGTTTAAGAATGTAGAGAAGAATAAAAACCATTCACCAAGTTGGACAGACATAATTGTGTGAAATGGTTTTCACGACATGTTATTCTTTCTTAAATCGATTAACATGGCTCATGGTCATAAATTTGTTGTCCATTTAAGCCTTTTGTCGTCTGCACAGTACCTTATCGGTGGTGCTCTTGATTTATTTATTTTCGATTGGTATATGAAGATTTTGTTAAGCAATTCCTGCTTTTTTGAAGAACAAAATATGGTATATGATGCAGATATTTTAGTTGCCGCCATTTGAACAGTGTTGCCAGGCTGACACTCTAATAAATGATATGACTTTGTCTGCTGGAAACTAAGAAAAATACCTTGATTTTAAATGTTTAATTAGAGTTGCCAGATAGTCTTGATGTTTCTAAACCTACAAAAATTTTTAACAGTCGCCAAGTCCAGCCAAAATACATAACAAAACTCTTTTTTTTTTAATTTGTAAAAATTTTCTTTTAATGATGTTTTGTAAGGAAATATGAACATTATATTGAAATATGGTAAAAAATCCGTCTACATTTATTTGTGCTTCCCTAATAATTTGTTTGTATTAAAATTTTTTGGACGAATATCGAATATGTTTAAAATTTTAATCTGGCAACACTATTCTCAGCACACTGATCTGATTTGTGATAGAAACATGTCATTCATTCATTTTTTCTTTTGAAGCTTGAAAATTAAAGTATAAAACATCGACAAATTATTAAAATCTTCCTTCTACGTTTATTCAATAAATCCTTACTTCTCTACACTTATAAATAAACCTTAACATACTTACGTAGCGTTGAAATGTAGTTCACTTTGTTACATTATTTAATGATAGAAATTGCCATATTCCAGGCCAGGGAAAAGTTAACTGACTTCTGCCTCTCTAAGTAGATCAAATGAAAAAAATAACAGCCATTATCCAACCGTACATTGAAGAAGGTAGCTGAAGCTTAAATCACCTTAAAACAAATTGTGGAAAAAAATTCTAGCATGATATAAAAATTTAATAAGTTCAATTTACTGTGACCTAAAATTATTATTAAATAAATGTGTTACCAAATTGGATACAGTTTGAAAACTGTTCATTAAAATAAAATGTATCATGCTATAAATATTTTTACCACAATAAGAAATAAGAAAAATACAGAAGTTGAAGGCAAGAAGGTTATAAACTTCACCGCAGGTGGGTCCATTTCCGACTCCATAAAGTGTACATATTCTGAGTTCTAATGCATAGCGATTTCCATCTCTTCATCTTTACGTCCATGTTAGATTTGAAATCAATCTTTCCAAAGTACGTCAATCAATCACACATAGTTTCGAAAGAGTTTATATTAAAAGTCAGCAACATTGGTCCTTGGCTTTCGAGGCAGTGGGCATAACACCACGCCTAGATATAGAATTAAAAAAATAAGAAAGAAACAACAAGTAAAAGAATTGGCGCTCGCCCATAATTTTCGAGTTATAGGTTTTTAAACTTTTCATAGAGAAGTGCGATTGTGCACCATATTTTTTTAAGATATCAATATGGGTATCATTTAAAAGCCTGTGAAGGCATCTTTCAGGAAATACTAAAATTTAAAAACATACATAATATATTAAGAGCCGGTGACATTTTTATGAAAAATTATTGATAGCACTTATTTTTTTTTTTCTCTTATTTTTTAATTCTCTGTCACCCCAATATTTCTTTTTATTGGATTTATTTAACTTAACTAGATTTACATTTTTAATGAAGGGTATGTAAGATTCAGCATAGTGGAATATAGCACTTTTAATTATCTTAGTTAAAAATATTACAGGAAACAAACACCATAATTTACATATTTTTTTATGTAATATTTTATAGCATGCTACTTTTTTTAAATAATATTATTTAGAGGCTTTTAAATTGTAGTACCAGAAAAGCATATAAAACTTTGTAAAGGAACGGTAAATGTTTATAATTCTATTAAAAAACCAAGTCTTAACAAAATATCTCAGGAAGTGAACTTAAGAAATTTATTTCAAAAAGTTTTTATTAGAAAAAAAAATTATAAAAATCTAATTTGCCCGGCTTTACAATTCGCAATCATGCGGGAAGAGTCGACAATATTTAAAAATATTTTGTCATTCTATTTACCTCTTCACCACTTATGAAATAATTTTTTAGTAAAAATATATGTCTGGTCCAGGAAATTTTTTCACAATAAAAACGCAGATTTATTTGCCCATTATTATCATACAAAATAATGTAATTCTTTTTTATTAAATGTATTTATCTTAAAAAATGTATTGGCTTAACTGCTTTTATTGCAATATATTTAACTTCATCGTATACACATGCACATATAATAATAATAATAATAATAAATAAATAAATTATATGACATTAAGAGGAAATAAGAGCAATTAACTTAAACCAAGATTGTTTTTAACACGTATATAATGATTAAATTACATACGTGCAGCGCATGTTATTCATTTATTAATTACTTTTCGTTTCCTGACACAAAAACGTGCGGTATAAACTTTCAGCTTTACATAGTTATTGCAAATTAATATATTTCTGTTTACATTAACGTAAAATTTTTATATTAATTAAAGTAATTGAATGTAGAATTAATTTCTACTATGTTTTTTAACACAAAATTGATAGGTAACTTATAATGAAAAACAGTTCGTGACATCTGGCAAGGTTAAGCTGATCATGTGAGATCAAGTAAAATATTTTACTTCAGTGCATTTTTATAAGTGCATAAAAAACTTAACTTAATTGGCCCATGAGTTTTATTGTTTAAGGAATTTTTAACCCCATTTCTCATCACTAAGCCTCCATAAAAGGTAAAGAACTGAGGAGTCTTACTGCAAGTACATTTCATGTGTATCTGCATCTAGTTCCACAATCACAGTGGTCCTTTAGTATATAATAGACTGACTCTGATTAAAATTTATTTGTAACCAAATTAGATTTTTAAGTAAAAATGCTATAAAACAACAACAAATAAATTCTACTTCGTGGGTAGCATAGACGAACATAAAAATGTTAAACGTTCAGCGTAATTAAGTTCGCTAGCTAAAACAACTAAACCGTGTTACCAGATATTTTCATATTAAAGTAATCTAGGCGTTTTAACTCGTCAATAAAAAGAAGTTTACAGCCTGTGGGCATAGTAGTAAGGTGTGTGTTATTTGACACTATAGTCAAATATAGCTGACTAATTTCAATGATATTTAAGCAAATAATTGTAGGCAATTAAAAACCCAACGAGTAAATAAAACGTTACAATATTTTTTTAAATTATTATATTTATTCCAAAACAGTTTTTTAGTTAGAGTATTTAATTAATTGCTTCAGAACCCACAAAGTTTTGTTAATTTGCTTGCGGGTTAAATAATAAATAAGAAAACTAACAGTAATGAAAATGTCTAAATTTGATCAGGCGGAGCACAAAATACTAGTTGTGTGGAAGAGAATTATTCCTTCACCCTAAACTTAGCAGACTTTCGATTTCAATGTTTCCTAAATGAATATGCCCGCAAATACCGCACATATAAACTGTAAGGATAAACAAATAAATAATTATTAAAATGCGTAGTATAAAAAACGAGGAACCCTTTAACTCTCCTTGATATAACGATTGTAAAAATTTGGAAGAGAAATTTTAGAAATATTAAATCAACCTCGATCCATAAGCAACGTTTAAAAAATGTCATACGTGAAAAAGTGTTTCAAAGTAAATTAAAGCGTCGGTCAACATTTAATTAAAATTATCTGCCAAATTTAAAGCGAAATTTTCTAATAAATAAATAATTTTTTTTTACACATCAAACACTTTTCGTTTTTTAACTTTACATATAATAAAAATATTTTTAATGATCTGTAATATTTATTTCTTTCAATCATTCTTTTGCATTATTTTATTAAGTTCCTCAATAATTCTTTTACAGAAAACATTGGCACCTTATACATTCTCCATATCAGCGGATAGACGTTATTTATTACTGTCGCAAAATGTAATCAAATTATTCCGTTATTCGTTTTTGGCTCAATACACATTGTTTGACATTCAAACGAGGTAAGTTTTTTATATAAACACCTAAAAGTATGCTTTGGTTTTTAAAAATGAAAAGTTTACATTAATGGAAATATATTTACTTATTATAATATAAAAGCATAAATTGTAATTTTTTAATTATTAAGAAATATTCAGTTTGAAGTTTGCTAAACGAAACTTGAATATAAAATGGAATTTGATTCCTTGCCATTTAAGCCCGTTTTACACTATAATACTGAGAATTTAGACTTCACAAATACCTAAGTATTATGAAAAAGTCGGATAGGGTAAAAGCAAATGTAATGCATATTACTCGTAGAGGTCTGCACAAATTTATTTGTATACATGAAGTACACGTGCAGTGGCGAAGTATAAACACTTAATCGAAGTATCCAAAGAATAAGGTACAAAGCTGTCCAACAGCTATTGTTGTTACTCGCATTCTCTCGCTTGCATTAAGCATGTGGTCATCGTTTTTATGGACCTTGTATGATAGAGTCAAGAAGATATCACAAACTTAGTTTTTACTTAGGTTCTCGTTTGCGTTCGTATGAGAAACATGTCACGAACTCAAAAGTTTATGTTGTATTTAGTACTCGTGTCATAAAACGATTTTAAAACTGAACGTTATTTTTTGAAGAATATGTGACGATATTCATGTTAAAATTAGCTACTCAGCGCTCGTGTTATAAAGATGCTATAAGCATTCTTGTAGTTGGCTCTCCTTTTTACATAATGACTTTATGTGTTAAAAATACTGCGTTAAAAATTTGTTCAGTTTGATAGAATTAAGGACAGGATTATACGAAGAAAATTTCAGATTGCAAAATCAAATCAAAACTAAAAAAAATTTTTCTCAAAAAAGTATTCATTCAGTTTTGCTTTACTTATTTAAGTTAAACCAGCTTTAATTGGGTGACACCTAAAATAAAAAAATGTTTGCTCACAATGTGTAAGAAAATACAGTTAAGTAGATTATCCAGCTCTGGTCAGCTGTTATTATTTTTGTAAAAAATATAAAACTAAATTTAAAAATATAAATTTGTTGATTTGGGTGAATGAAAAAAAAAATAGAAGCAAACAAAAATTTTTGCGAATTGTAAAAAAACGGAACTTAAAACGTAAGTAAATTTAAGCACTCTGATTGTTTTTTTTTCCAGACTGATCATAATCCAGTTAACCATTAAATGATCACTTTAAAAAAATTTCATGAAAGAACCCACCTAGTAAGCTTCTTTAAAATGGCTCACGCCATGACTCTCAAAAAAAGAGAGCCTTTTCTAAAATAAATTAAGAGCTTTTTAAGATAAATTAGAAGTAGAAAAAAAGCCCTCATTTCTAAAAAGTTTTAGCATGACAAACGATTGTTTTTTTTGAACTCTTTTTAAGCGTAAAATCTCCGAGAAGTGAGTGAGTAATTTTATTTTCTAATTCATTATGTTTACTGGAAATTTTCATTCTACTTGAAATGTGATAGTGTATAAACAAAAATCACAAAAATGCTTGCAGATATTTGTGTTCTGATAGAGAACAAAAGTGTGTACTGTAATCGAAAAAGAAAGAAACTTCACATGTACGTACTTAATGCAGACCTCTAATGCACATGTCAAATAATAAGGAAAGGAATTTGACTTTCCGTAATACAAATTCATTTTTATAAAAAAATTTAAGCACTTCGATTGTTTTTTGTTTTTTCCAGACTGATCATAACCACTTAATGATCATACCCACCTAGTGAGTTTCTTTAAAATGGCTCACGCCATGACTCTCAAAAAAAGAGAGCCTTTTCTAAAATAAATTAAGAGCTTTTTAAGAAAAATTAAAAGTACAAAAAAAGCTCTCATTTCTAAAAAGTTTTAGCATGACAAGAGATTGTTTTTTTGAACTCTTTTTAAGCGTTAAATCTCCGAGAAGTGAGTTAGTAAAGTTTATTTTCTCATTCATTTTGTTTGCTGGAAATTTTCATTCTACTTGATATGTGATAGTGTATAAACAAAATGTAATGTTACGCTAGATTTTTTGACAATCACAATAATTCTTGTTTTATTTCTTTCTTAAACAATCTAATGCATTATAGTGTGAAAAGGACTTTAACAATTACGGAAGTATTTTTTGAATTTAATTTTTAAATAAATTATTTTTATTTTTAACTCAACTATTCTTTACCTGCTTTATAATACCAATGCAATTTGAGAAAACCACCTCAGGAATATGACACCAAACTAACTACCTTATTTTACATTAAATATTGAATAGGAAAATACTATTTATTCCATTATTTTTTCTTTTCCTATTATCCTTGTTTTCTATGTCTATGACACTTAATGCACCCGTAACATTCTTTATGAAATGCTCGCATAATGACGGTAACAGTGAAAGTATTAAATTGAAAATCGATGCCAGTAACAATGAATGGCCATATTTGCACTATGCACGTTTTACACCCCACTTTAATGCCATCGTCTTAGTCTACAATTACGACATCTACTACTGCCAGGGGGCACGTTCACAGTTTGTACATCGCATAACGCGTGACGCTATACCGGGAGTTGTATTTAATGGTATACCTGATTGGTTATATGAAGGTGAGTGATTGTGTAAAAAAAATTGGCAAATTGATGAGTGTCTGACTTTATGTGTGTGCGTGTGTGTATGTGTGTTCAGTCTATAAATAGCACTATAAATGGATCTAATTGAGAAAATGACTGTTTGTGTAAAAAAATGTACGTGTTCGTGTGTAAGTGTATAACTGCGGGTGTACGAGGGCAGTTCAAAAAGTCCTTTAAAAATCTGAAACTTGGTAGTTGTAAATTTTAAGCAACACACAGTTATTGTACAGGCTCACTTTATCAACTTATAAAGTCGAAAATAATTTTTCTTGCTTTTTTTTCTTCAAAAAAGTTGTATAAAACAAGCCCAAGAATACATTGGAGGCCCAAAACAACAGCTGAATGAATAAATGTTTCTCAGAAGGTCTTGGTCAAATACTTTATTACAAGAAACTCTATTGCATGATACATGTGACGAAAATTCTTACAATGATTAAAATTATGAAATTGAAAATACAATCCGCCAGGTTTTATAAAGAAATAGATTAAGATTAGATGAGTAGTGGCTATTGAAAAATTTCCTGCTGATACAGTTAGATCTCTTTTCTGAAGACAATCAGGTTTTAAGAAAATTTTACAGTATCGTTAGACCTTAGGAGCGTGAGAGAAAGAGACAGAGTGCTATGTAATTCCAGTAACCATTCGTTCCCTAAAGCAGTTGAATTTAAGCCGATGGAGTTAATTTCTACTCATTATACGAGATCGCAGGCGAAACTTGTCCGCTCGCTATGAACAATCGGTTTATACGAAATGAAATTCCTTCCCAATAATGTCGGTAAAGGAAGAATAGCAACTAGTGTATTGTTGTTGTTATCAAACGTCTCTTTGTAAGCACGGAGAGCAGACATGAAAGTGGAAACAGGACCAGTAAACCACAACACCGCTGTGAATATGAACTAACTGGCAAAGTACTTCAAGAGTACTAACCCTGGAAATTCGAACTCGCTCCAATTATGAAGGACTTCGTATAGCTCTATAGACAGCTATAACACCTGCCGGACATTCTACGTCAACCGGATGCTTCTCGCTGAGAAATCATGTATTACTTGTTGTAAAATTCGTTAAATGCCATTTTGTATACAGATCTACCCAATAATTAGTGAGATAGCGATAAATTGTAAGGCCTTAAAGATTCCAGAAAAAGATTAAGGTTTCTTAATTCGAAAAACTCACTTTAATCAAGAAAAGGGCATCAAATTATTTGCGTCAAGAGGTGGTAAAATTAAGTAGGGGGTACCCAAGTGTACAATTTCATTATTTTGGTTTTTTTCTCTCCACATATAAATTTATAACTATTAAGAATCACAGAACCTCGTTACTTTTAAGAATTGACATAAATTTCTTGTAAAGACCCAGCTGTTTAGTGTCTAAGGAAACATTTTAATTTTCTGAAATGGTTCAAGATCAATCTAAACAATTACCAATTTTAAACTTTAGTAAAATCCTTTTTTATGCTCATTGAGGTACCCTATTGAAATTAGATTGTGTTTACCTACAGCCCACAATTGTTGGTGGGCCACCATTGCCTGGGGTCTTAGTTCGATTTTCGTTTACCTCAAAACTTTTCAATTATTATTTAATCCAATTACTGGGAAGTAAAAACTAAATGATAAATATTTAAAGAGATTCCAAAATTAAAATGGCCTTGGCTAGAAATTCTCTTAAATTTTTTTAGCTGAAAAGAGTAGAAGCTGGGCAAACGACATGTTCCTTGTCATTAGTGCTGAAATGTTAGTTGCTTAAAATTCAGCAACAATACCTAAGTACAAGATAGAAAAAAATATCTTAGTACAAAATTGAATAAAACAGGTTACAACTAACGACGGCTAATAAAAGTACACAGCTGATTCTCATAAATCTTTTCAACCTGTCCTTGTCATACAGCAGTAGCGACGAGATTTGTCTAAAGAAATTGTTTTCAAATTGAATTTCCTGTGTCACTTAAGCAATCAGCAGATGTCATTTTACAAGCAAGTAATATCAACATATTTTCTCCCCAAACGTTTCTTATATTTAGACTTATTTACAGTTTTAATAGCCTTTCCTCCTTTATATTTTATAATGTTTTTTTTTTTTTCTTTTTCTTTCTTTTTACTTTTATTTATAGAGGAAATTTTAAATGCAAATAACGCAATATGGCTTTCACACGATGGCCATATGATGTTGTATGCCACTTTCAATGATTCGTTAGTGCAGGAACAACATTTCGCTTGGTATGGCACAACAAATGCTGGAAATCCTAATGCTGGCCATCATCCAAATGCTAATTTGTATCCGGAAATAAGGTCATTAAGGTGAGTTAGTTGAAAAGACAGGTATTTGTGTCGTTTTGTAAGTAGTAAAACATATTTAAGGGAAGTTCATTAAAAATTAATTACGAAGTTTTTTTTTAATTTTATCTAAATAAAGATGAGTTTGTGTTATGAAACGAAATTATAGAAAAGTTTTTTATAGAGCATTTTTAACACTTTATGGAAGTCTTAGTCTGTCTTTTATATAACGAGATAGGAAAATATCTTATCATTTTTGTGCTAACATTACTTTGCCCAAGTTATAAAAGTAATTTGCTTTTAGATACCCCAAGCCGGGCACACAAAATCCTACAGTAACCCTTCATGTTGTAGACTTTAAGGATCTTGAAAGAATTCATACGCGAGATGTTCAACCGCCGCAAGTATTACAACACGAGTAAGTCGCTTTTTTACTTTTCTTTTTCTCATATTTTTTTCTTTTTTTTTTTTTTTTTTTGCTTTTAGCATTTTTTCTTTTTTAACATTTTTAATTTATTCTTTTACTTTTACTTCTTAATTTAAAGAGATCATTATGTTACGAGCGCTGGTTGGGTAAGTGAAACGGAATTAAGCGTGGTGTGGTTAAATAGACCACAAAATATTTCTGTGGTGAGCATATGCACATCACCTCTGTTTGTGTGCGTTGAGGTGAGTTTTGTTTTTAACAAAATATTTGATAAATAAAAATAAAGTTATTTAAAATATACAAAAATAAAAATAGACACATCGTGTTAGTGGTGATGGTCGTGGTTGGGTTGATACTTTAACGGTGCCTCTATTTGCTGCCAATGGCACCTCCTATATATCAATATCTCCTTTGCGTGATGGCAGTTCTGGCTATTTTCGCCATATAGTACATGTTC
Organism: Cistogaster globosa; assembly: GCA_937654795.1. Classification (NCBI taxonomy): domain Eukaryota; kingdom Metazoa; phylum Arthropoda; class Insecta; order Diptera; family Tachinidae; genus Cistogaster; species Cistogaster globosa. Next base: position 10,383,879 of record OW569404.1, read on the forward strand.
ATGTGGCCAAGAAAAGAGTATTACCTTTAACACATGGTCAATATGAGGTAAAGCAATTATTGCACTGGGATCAAATGAATAACTGGGTGTTAGTATCACTATTTTTTTTTAATTTATTTAATTTATTAAAATATTTTTATGTAGTTACTTTTTGGGAGTACCAGAACGTTTGCCTTCTCAGCAACATTTATATAGAGTATCCGCTTTGCCTCCTCGACATGGTTCTCCAATATATGCACCAGATTGCCTCACATGTCCCATTCAGAAGAATAGTGATGGTTCTTATGCCTATGAGGCTCATACTAAACCGCCACCAAGGCTAGTTACCGCCTGGGATGATGATTGGGAAAATTCTGAGGATACACCAGCTATGGCAGGTCCAGCTTTACCCTTGGAACAAAAACATCCACGAGAATCCAAATTTTCTCAAGATTCCAATGAATGTCTTTATAATAACGCGAAATTCCCACCCGGCTTACATGCCAGATTTGTGCTTATCGAATGCTTGGGACCTGCTATACCCACCTCTAGTATTTACATTGTTAATGGTGTGGAAAAGGAACAAATTGTTAATGGAAAAGTAAAACATAATTTGCCCTTAGAGCTGCTTATGGTCATTCAAAATAATACCCGTCTAAAAGAAAAAATGTTAAAGACTTCTATGCCTCAAGTGAAAACATTTCCGGTTATGATTTCGGGTGGCTATCATGCTCAAGTTAAACTATATTTACCGCCTGTTTTGCGAGAAGATGAAATAACTCGTTATCCCACTATTTTACATGTCTACTCTGGTCCTGGCACTCAACTGGTAACGGATAAATGGCATATTGATTGGAATACCTATTTGGCGGGTAATAAGGATTATATTGTCATAGAAATCGATGGTCGTGGTTCTTCGGGCCAGGGTTATCAGCTGCTGCATGAAGTATATAAGAGATTGGGTACAGTAGAGGTGTCAGATCAATTGGAAGTCAGTGAATATTTACGTGATAATTTACACTTTATTGATAATCGTCGTATGGGTGTTTGGGGTTGGAGTTATGGTGGTTATACGGCAGCACTGGCGCTAGCTGGTGCTCAATCAATATTTCAGTGTGGCATAAGCGTTAGTCCAGTAACGAATTGGAAATTATATGGTGAGTTTATAGTAACTGAAAGAATGGAATTTTGTAAAATTTCTACTTACATTTTTATTTTCTTTATTAAAATAGTATATTTTATTTGATCAAGTTCTCTCAAAACAATTCCTTAATTATTGTGAGGTTAGGTAACGGACAAACAGACCACTTGGGTCCAATGAACTCGATTCCCTTGTATTAACAGCAATGTGTTTTAGGGGGTAATAGATAATTTATTAGAATGAAGCTTGAAAAGTGTGGAACGAAAGTTGCAATAAATACAAATGGAGTTATAAATAGCAATTGCTTTACAGTGATCTTGGTTTGTGGGTATTAAAAAGACAATAACCATTGAGTTAGCAGAAATCTATTTTCAGAGGATCTACTGCAGGTTTAAAAGGAATCAATTCTGCGTCAGATTTTCTTAAATATGTCACATACGTCAGTAAAACTTCTATACTTCAAACGGGGGAAATAGAGAGACTCAAGTGTACGAGCAGCAGATATATAATCAGCTCCTTTTCTATACCTAACAGCTCCTGCAAAAATCAGTGTATTCTCTTAGCATGGATTCCAGGGCATATTCTGCATAGCAAAAATGTCGCATAATCGTCCGCTGTACAATCCTAGCAACCACGCTATCTTATCATGGGTCGAAGCCAGGGGTAATCTAGGGCATTCATATGTATTCTCCTATTATTTGGATCGATTTTAGGTTCCTTAACTCATCCCCTGGCCTTAATTTTACATATAAATTTACTATTATTTTAATCAATATTGAATGCTGTAATTTACCCTTAAACATCTGTGCATTCAGGCGCGCAAGGTTATCTCGGTCAGGTCATACAAGATATTGCCAGAAGATCGCTTCAGTTAATTATCACTTCCGTTTCATAGTCACCCAAACTGTCGCTGTCAAAGGCATCGTTCTTTTATATTATTAGAAGTGCAATTACTAGAACTTACTAGACTGCAATAAGCAGACGTCTTAAGTACAATATTCAGACTCCGAAAATTACTCTAAAAATAAAAAGCGTTTTCAAAAAAATCCGAGAGGTATAGATGAGTGCAGATTGGTACCTCACGTTAAAAGTTATCATAATTTTAAATAAGTGAATGTAGATTAGGACAAATAATTCTTAAGGTTTACTAGAGTAATTTAAATCTAAAAAAAAATTAGGTTACTCTGAGATTTAAGGCCGATTTCAGGCAAAAGCCTGGAGGCGTAGATGGGAATAGACTGATACCCCCCATATAAATATCCTATGAATTATTATACATCTAGAAAACCACAATAGTAAAGCTTTCTAAATTTAATAAGAACTAAATAATCAGAAAATAAATGCGCTTTCAAGCAAAAGCCAGGAGTTACAAGCGAGAGCAATTAGGTACTGTGACGTTTATCACGCCAGTTTTATTCTATCGATCTGGCCACACTTTATTTACTTGTATGTATATATACGCTGTACGATTCAATTGCTTATCACTAATCACTAATAATTCTCAATCAGTAGGTATTTTAGTTGAATAAGTATGCCAGGTTTGGAAGGTATCGGGGCGATTCAAACGAGACAAGAATTTGCCATAACCGATATCTATTTATATCGGTAGTGTGATTGCGTGTGAGTGTTAAGTGTGCTTTGGGTATTTTATACCGCTTTGCCGCTGTGGCTTTAGCTTATTGCTTAAGCTGACTGTTTCGGTCACAGCGGCTTCGGCTGACTGTTTTCCGCTACGACTTTGGCTGACTGTTTTTTCCACAGCGGTTTTGACTGACTGTTTCACATAGCGGCTTTGGCTGATTGTTATGTTAAGTTAGTATTGTAAGTATCTTTGTGATTATTGTAAAATATCTTATGAGGCTACAGCGACTATAGAGAGGACAACCCTGTTGCTACTTCGACTGAGTTATTCCACAGGAAAGACGAAAATATTCGACAAAGATTCCCGACGCACTTTCAAGCAAAAGCCAGGAGGTACAAGCCAAAGCAATTAGGTACCCTCAATTATTTATTTTATTAATTTAAAAGCAAAAGCTTTGGGGTATATGTTGGAGCATACAGGTACCTTTTATGTGAGTGAATAATTAACTACTCTATTTCTGGGGAACTTCTGTAGTTAGGCTCTCTCTCTCTCTCTCTTCAAGTTACTTTCAACATAAAAAATGGTGGAATCCAAGCGACAATAGTGGCATTTATCTAAACAAAGTACTTGTCAATTATTATATGAAAAGTAATGATAACGAGGGAGTTTCGCATAGTTACTTTATAACCAATTGGAGCAAGTTATTTTCATAGGGTATGCACTTTACTTAAATGTAATTATCTAACTTTAAGATATTTAGATTTTTTTATAGTGTTTTTGCCTAAGATTTACTAGATTAATAAACAAAACAGACAACTATGGGCCTCTAAATTGATACATTTACAAATTTCTTTCATATAACTACTGCCAACAAATGGAATATTTTCCCTGCTCAAACATTTTCTCTAATTTTTATTTTCTATTTTTTATTTTATCTCTTTTTTCAGACTCCACCTATGCCGAACGTTATTTAAGTTTTCCAAATGTAACCGATAACTACAAGGGCTACGAAGAGGGTGATCTCTCAAAATATGTAGACAATTTAAGAGATAAACAATTCTTATTGATACACGGTACAGCCGATGATAATGTTCACCTGCAACAATCTATGGTTCTATCGAGAGCACTAACCAATAAGGGAGTTTTATATAAACAACAAATATATCCCGATGAAGGTCATCAGCTGTTGGGAGTAAAACGTCATTTATATCGTTCTATGACAGCATTCTTTGATGACTGTTTTAAGAGATTGGTAAGTTCGCAAAGCAAATGAATTTTTTAATTGAAAACAAAATTTTTTTTTAACCCTTTAAAAACTTTTTTTACTGCATTAAAAAAAATTACCTTAAAAAAATACCTTACAATTATTTAACATTTTTTGTTATTACTTCTAACTTTTAATTCCTTCATTTTTTAACTTAAAAAATAATATTAAAACCCAACATCATTTATGTATGTAAATAATAAATTCAAAATGCAAATTTTTACATTTCATCATGATCGCAATCTTTATTTTTGTTTTATTTTTATTTTATAGTACGAAGAACAGCAAGCTAATCAAACCGATTATTCGGATTTTTTGGATTTTCATAACTTTTATACATAAATAATAAATAATGTCAGATTCCAAGAAAAAAAAAAACAACAATATAAAAAATGATAAAAACTATTCTGTCGACAAAAGATAAATCGAGATAATTAAAATTAATAAAATTGAATTAAACTAAAAATAAGATTGACGATTTGTACATCGTTGTACGTTATTCCAAAGGTACTAGTGTGAACATATTTCTTTAAATTTACAAAACACAAATTGTAAATTTTTTAAATGTTGTTTGGTTGTGTGTATGTTTTACAAATATATATATTTTTTTCTTTAAGTGTTTTTTATAAATGTTTTATAACTTAAAATTATGCTAAAGCTGTATCTTTATGAAAAAGGGTAAAGAAGTTAATAATCGCAAAATACTTTGGCGTCAAAAAAAATGCAACGCTAGACTGTTTTCAAAAAACAGTTACAAAATAGATTCGAAATTATTGCCATCAAAAATCAGATAAATTGTTCCATGTTTTTTAAGGCAGCGGAAAAAATATAACGCCTGCCTCTTCTTTATCTTTATAAAGATCAAAAACGTCCCATAAATGACCGCTAAATTCTCAATTTTAGCTTGTTATAGCTGACATATTTACCCCTACCATGAATATCTTTTCACCTGAAATGTTTATTTTTTTCCCAAATTACAATCGTGAATAATTTACATGAACAATTTTTCACGTAAACAAAAATTTCCCTTATCGGGATTTATTTTTTCCCATGAAATGTTATACTTTTTCCTTAGATTTGTTCACTTAAATTTTACTGGAGAACTGCATACATTATACAAGTTTTTATTACTTATAATTAGAATATTAAAACTATTAATAAATTTTTAAATTCAAGATCAGTTTCTGCAGCGCAGGCTGACAGTAATCTCGACAAGATAAAAAACAAAGAGATCTACTGCTTGTAAATTTATAAAAAGATTTTTTTTATTAAAAATGGAGATAAAAACAAATTTAACACATTTTTTTTTTTTTTTTTGTCAAAATGGGTCAGCAATGTCTCGGGTAACTTCGAGAGGTAATACGCGTCTTGCACGTCACATTTTTGTAATAAAAAATTTATTTATTTATTTTTGAACTTCAATTAACAAAATTTCACTAAACTTATGCTTCTTACTTACATTCAATGTGCACTGATAGCTTATTCATTTTGAACAGCTGTTCAATGAAGTAAACAAATAATTCATGGAAAATCCATGATGTTAGTTTTCACTTCGAGGGGAATAAAAATTTCTTAGGAACAAAAATTTCACTTCTTATTTACAATAGAGATGATTAATACACCTTCTGTGTAAATTTCCGTTGTCTATCTTAACGATTACAAAGATAAGGTCACATGCAAAATGGCGTCACCTATTTGAACACCCTTTAATTTCTGATGAAAAATTTTTCTACTAGTTCTTATAGTGGACACAGAAATCCGTTTCATTTTCATGTATTTGACAATAATGGTTCAAAAAGCAGGGTCTATATATCACCTGTGGGCACACCCTTTAATTATTAAGATAGCTTTTTTATTACTGTTTCATTTGGAGGAAAAGTGATACAAAGCTTCTTGAAATTCTATATGAATTTCTGTTACGGTTCAGCAGGCATCTAAAAGACATATATATTCTATTAGAACACCCTTTAGTTTTTAAAATTATGATTTTTTAAATGGGAACCAATCTGATAGCATCACCTTTCAATTAACAAATGCTTTTCAAAATTTGTTCAGAAATGACTGAGTTCTTCTTTTTTAAAGTGGGTTAAAAAGTGAAAAAGGAAAATAAAAGTGGGGATTTCTACTTCCGTACGTTGTACGTTGAGTCTCTTGATGTTATCAAAACACTGTGTATACTGTCCCTAATCAGTAGTACCCCGAGGCCAGTTTTTTTTATAATTTTGTAAGCAGCCCAAGTGGTCTAATATTCTTTTCATCGTCAGTTCAATGCAGTAACGAAATCTGAGCCTTTAACAGCACTTGGAAGACAGTGCCAAACTTAGTAAACTCAACTGCCCTCTATCATTCTCTTATCGAAACTCTAAACTGTTTGACCTGCTGCTTTCTTTTTATTTACTCTTTTAAACAACTACTCAAAAGCAAATATTTTTTTTGCGTCTTTCTTCACATGACTCTGCTGGAATTTGATTTCATACTCATACTTCATTAAAAGAGCTTCGAGCTGAGGTGGTTTAAGATCAAGAAGTGTGCACTCACCTTTACACTAGAATTAAGTATTTTCGCACTACAATTAGTACTAGAAATAATGTAAAACTTAAGGCACATAGAATTCGTGATACGTTAAACTTTGACGTATTAAACGGACAAGTCAGTTAAAATAATTGTTTTCTTAAGAGCGTTGTCACAATCAATATGTCACCGTCAACGCAAAGCACGAAAATGGGTCAAGTTTTAACTTTTGACGTACGTTGAATACGTTAATAGCTATCAATTGCTTCTTCTTCTTCTTCTTTGTTCCCTTTTAAATCTTGCTGTGTTTCAATTGCATTCTGTGCTTTTAATAAAATAATTTTGGTGGCAAAAAATTAAATACAAATTATATTAAAATATCAAGTAAATAAAATCCCAAATTAAATTTAAAAGTGAATAAAAATAGAGAGCAAACTTTGATTAAAAATCCTTCAGCAAAGTACTCATTGTGCCAACCCCATCCATCGTTACTTTGACTTCAGTTAATTACGTCAAAATACAACGTATGACAGATTGTAATTGAAACACAGAATGCAATTGAAACACAGCAAGACTTAAAAGAAAACAAAGCAGAAGAAGCAGTAGATAACTGTCAAAGTGTTCAACGTACTTCAAAAGTTAAAAGTTGACCAACTTTCGTATTTTGCCTTGTCAGACACGTATTAATTGTGACAACGCTCATAAGAAAACAATTATTTTAACTGACTTGTCAGTTGAATACGTCCAAGTTTAACGTATGACGGATTCTATGTGCCCCGGCCTTTAAGTGTGATACTTCAGAGTTGATGCTGGGCGTAAGATAACGTTATATTTGATGTGCTAATTTAGGCTGGACTGTAAATTTTCATTGCCTTTTATTAATGATGCAAAAAAAGTAGCGACATTTTTTAATCGCTGACTTTATTATGTAACGTTCTAACAAAAACGTATTTTTAATTGCAATTGGTCGACAGCGTGCTATTGGGTTTTGTCTTCACATATTCAGTCTGAGTCTGAACATGTTTAGTGCTAACTATATTATGCTAAACCAACTTAAGCTTTTGTCAAACGTCAACGAAAAGCCTGTCAAATACGTAATAAACTTGCTGAAGACTTTTTGCTGGCTATACTGTACTTTATGAACGTATCTTCTTACTTCACATAGTTGCAAACATTTGTCCTTTGAAAGAAATTGTTTTCTTCTTATACCTTTCTAATGTATCGATTTTATTTCCTAAAATGTTATTAAATATCTACAATTTAAAAATATATTACCAACAGTTAATGCTTCTGATGATTCCTTTAATAAAAATGAAGCAAATAATAACATAATTAAAAAAAGCACTCAAAAATGCAACGATGTGTTCATCCCTAAAACCATACCCAGCAAGAAATGAGTGAGGGAAACTTATCCATAGACAATTATCTACTAGCACATTTGCAATAATTTTACACTGAATCAGCGTTGCCGTTGTACTGCTTTTGGTATTAATTTTAAATGAATTTTTTTTTTTTTGTTAATTTTTACTGGTTTTTATTCAAACTTGATTAGCAAAGTTTAAAATATGGTTTGTAAAAAGTTTTATATAAAAATCTGTTTAAAAAATCAGGCAAAATTTTCATTATATTTTTTGTAAAAAAAACTCACTGGTAACGCTGTTTGCTATAGACATCACACGCATACAAATGTTTACATCAAGCTTTTCATTTTCCCTTTAAGAATGTGATAGAAACTTTGTTCTACGCAGTGATGCATATTTCCATCATCAGTGATTGTCATTTGATGGATCAAATAATAGTCACTGTTCTTGTAGGGTATGTTAATATTAAAGTACTTATTATTAATGTAGAATAAAATGGGAAAAAAGTTAAAATTATTAAAGGCTCTGAATATATTAAAAATTGCATTAGATGTTTTATTTGATGATCTTTTAATTTAATTTAATTTAAATTAAAACAAAATAATTTTCAGCGTCTATTGCAGTTTGCTTTTTAAAATTTACAAAACAATTGGTTCGACTACGGTCGAATTCGTTGTTTGCTTAAGAAAATCACACTTGACGAAACTTGACGAAAAGTCGCTTAAGTACATTATAGTTATACACATTTGATTATGTGTAATCGCACAGTTGTTTAAGGTATCTTAAGCGCATTATAGTTAGGCCTTTTGAAAGATAGTCTGTTATTAGAAATATTGTTAAGCGATTAGTACGTTAATCTTTCTTTTAAACAATCAGCTACGTACTACAAATTACGACCCTTGTAAAGGGTAGGAGTTTAAAAAAAAATATCCTACTATTGATTTTTATTTATATCAACATGTTGCTATTCGTTACAATGCAATGAACAAATAGCAATTACGAGAATTTCCCAATTTATATACAGGTTCTTTATTAAAATTGCTTCAGCAATCAAGACTAAATAAATTATAATTTTATTAATGCATGTTTCATGTCGTAATGCAAATTAAAAGATGCCCAAACGTTGCATTAATTAAAAAGGGCTGTGATTATAATTACATGCTTTTAAAAATTTTCAAAGACCTAAAATTTTAATCATTAACTAAATTTTAAATGTGTTATATGGCATAATTCAAGAAAAAAAAATGCTTTTTATTTTATAAAATGAAGCACCGCTTCTCTTTAAAAATTAAAAATGTTATTTTTAAGCTTTTTTCAAATTTTTTTCAAAATAAATAAATAAATGTGTTTAAATAATAAATATCAGTGTCATTTAAACTAAAACAAATAAATAATTTATTTTAAATACAAATAAAAATAACCATCACTAAAATATTTATTTTATTTATGCCTAAAATTATGCTTGTTTTATCAATTTTTCTTTTATTCATTTCCACCCCCCTCTTTTTGCTGGTTTTCATGATTTATGTTTTATTATTATTGCTGTTATCATCAAACACACATAAAATGTAAAAAACAATTTTATTGTCAAAATTTAAAAAAAGAAACATTTTTGTCATTTTAACATAAAAATGTTAATGTTGTCGTTGATATGTTTCTATTAAAATAAAATGCCTGAATTTAAATATTTTTGTGATATCCAGAAAACATAAATTTTATATTTCATTTTTAAGTAACAAAAAAATTTTTTTTATTTCTTTTATTTCTACTTTACAAACAGGTGCCACTGGAAACGAAAGCTGGCCTGGGTAATGGTGGTGATAATCAACAGCAATAAATTTTTCAAATGTCTTATTTATTTGTTTGAATTTAAAAAATAATAAAAAAAATTTACAAAGAAAAATAATAATTTGTGTTATAACAAATAAAGAAATAAAATTGCAAAATCCAAAATTCAAAATCCGTTTAGAAAAAAGTCAAAAAAGAACATAATCAAATCATTGCAAAACAATTAAATCAAATCAAATTTGCAGCAAAGCAAAAAAAAAAATAAGTTTTAAAGTGTTACAACTTTTCCAATAATAAGTGAAACTATATAAAACAAATGAAATATAAAAGAAGAAATATGGTTGTGAATACTAAAAACCAAATTTAAAAGAAAATAAAAAACAGTGCTCCTAAAAATATGCAATGAACATTTGCCATAGTGAAAAAGCAAATAAAGAAAAAACAACTTACAAAATGAAGCAACAGCTACAATAACAACAAGAACAATAAAAAAATAAAAACTACAATGCAATACAATAACAACAACTGTATAATAATAACAAACAGTAAAAGTAAACTGAAATACAACTGACATAAAAAAATAAAAGTAATAAGAAATCTATAAAAATTAATTCTGCGTGTAAACAATTTATTTTTGAAACGGAGAACATATTTTTTCTCTTATTTTAAATGTGATTTCTTGGAAACGGTTTATTAAAGAACAGTAAATTTGGCTCGAAGGACCATAAATGTCAAATTTCTTTTAAATCAATATCTCGTTATCTGTTTTATAGCAGCTTTTCGACATCTATTTAATTCTGTTTACTAAGAAGAAACTTCCATTTGTCGGGTGGTAAGAGTTGAACCTAATTTTTCTCACTGATTTTTGTGACTGAGAAACGTCACACTCCTCTTTAGTGATTTTTGGCCGCTTAATTGCAAGACTTTTGGCTGTAATCATCCATGGAATTTAGCATGTATTTTCAGTGGTTCCTAGTTCAATACAGTAAATTCTAAGTGATCGCATATAACATGCACTGACGTCTCAGACTCGTCCAAACTTAGGCTGCCAAAATCATTTCGCTCGATTTTAATAAATTTAAACATTAAAAAATTTAACACTAATCAAGCATCTTATAAGAAAAATAATTTTTATTTTACGGTTTCGCTTTGAAAAAAACTCTACCTATTTTTACTCACTAAGACACAACCTGTTCTAATTTTGCCAAATATTCCTAAAGAGATCATAATAGCTAAAGTTATTGTAACGATTTTTATTACAGTGATTCTAGAATCCTTAATTTTTGTATTAGATTTTATACTTCCTACCAAAAACTTGAGTTCCTAAAGAGCTTGCTACACAATACCTGATCCTGCCAACTCCTTAAGTTCATAAAATCAAATAACCGTAAGAACTAAGCTCTTGGCAGCTGGCCTTGTAAATTTTATGTTCTGTGGTTCTTAAAGCCTCCATTTATATATAATTATATCCTGGTACTCTTGCATATTATTTTCCTAAATATTTTTTTTTTCCTTTTGTGGAAAACGATGCCCGCGGAAGGTTTATTACCCTGGCCGCTTATCAAAGCAACCATAAAATCAAATTAATTTTAGAGTTCAAATGGTCCCTCGAACCTTTCAAATGTATTGGCTTCATAGAGCTGCAAAGGATTAAAAAGTGTATAAAATACTAATGTGTTATCAGATAACATGACAAAATAAACAGATTACCTATGAATCCATGTGGAAAAGAAGATAAAATCAAAATAATTTATAAACGAAATTTTCAATACAAGTAAAATAAAAAATCAATAATACAACAACAATTGTACAATTAATAATTATTTACAAAAAAAATTATAACAGAATAAATTAAATGAAACAAAAACAAAAAATTAGTAGAGATAATAATATTTTCATACTTTCTTTTCAACTAAACTAAATTCACAATTTTAAACAAGCAGCCTTAAAATATGCTATTAAATTTAAAGAAAGGCGTTAAACTACAAACAAGCCTGTGAATAACTAAACCTTTTTTATTAATCAATTGCGTTGCTTAAATATTGAAATATTATTTATAAATTAATAATTAATTAATAAACAAAAATGTAGCTTTAAATAATAAAAATAAAAATAAAAAAATGAAACCGAACTCATGTTAATAAATAAATAATTTAAGTGAAAAAAAAAGATCCTGAAATAATCAATGAATAAAATTTAATTGCTCTTAATTTATTAATTAGTACAATTTTATCTGTTCCATTTATATAAACAACAATAAATAGCCATTAGTGTATGAATATAATTTAATTTTCTGTTGTCAATATTGCAAATGGCATTAAAAAATTATTATAATTAAACATATGTTAGTATTTGTGGTATTATGTATTACATTTTTTTATCTATTTAATGCGATACAAATTATTTAAAATGAAAATTATAAAATAAATTTTTACGCAACAATACGCAAAAAGCTTGAAAATATATTATTTATTAGTAAATGAAATTAGATAAAAATTAAAAGTTGATATTTATTATGTTAAGCTCCTAAGGTAGGCTGTAAAAATTAAAAATTAAGAGTTGATATTTATTATGTTAAGCTCCTAAAGTAGGCTATAATTTTTAAAAGATATCAAAAGTATGTAACAAAATTCAAAATAGGAAATATTTTATAGACCACTTTTAGGAATAATAGTGTTCTTAAGAATTAAATCTAAACTTGAACTTAATTTTAACTAAAAGCTAAATTTTTAAATTCGGCTTAATTACCAAATTAATATAGACGTTTAAAGAGATACTAAAGCATATATGTTTGCTTTTAGTCTCTTTGGTCACTTTTTCACCCACCTTTAGTATCTCAGTGATGAATAAACAATTCGACTAAGAATCTGCAGCTAAATCTAAATCTCGATTGCTAAGAATCTGAAAATAAATTACTGCAAATGGTGCTATAAAACAGCATTAGTAACTAAAATTCGCTAAATAGATTTTTTTTAGATTTTTAGCAATGGAGATTTAGCTTTAGCGATTGTTATGACATTAATATCTTAAAATGTTTTCTTATAACATCTCAGTAGTAGATAACCATTTTCTTTTCCTTTTTAGTATGTTGACATCACTAGTCGTTTTTTGTTAAGTTTTATTTTTGAAAACTCATCAAGTAGATGATAGTAATTTCCCTTAAATAAAAATACATATAAGATTCATACGTGTTTTATTACTTGCTAGCCACAATTCTCAGCTCACAATAGCGATTTACAGAATGATGCTGCTGGTCTAACGTCTGCCAAAAGGAACTTACTTTAGATAAATGACTTTTAGTCGATTGACAATTGTGCACTCTGGTATTTTTTTTTCTGGCGTATGCCTGGCATAATGGCAGTGAGATTTAAGCTGGAGGAGATCCAATTAATTTATTCGCAGTATAAAACAATTCTCAATACGCTTTTTCGTTAAAGTGCCTTAAGACGACATGTTTTTACATATGACTTGTTAGATTTTCCATAACAAAATACATATGTATCGTGTAAACGGTTTAAAACATTTCTTATGTTAAATACATATGTAAAAGTCATATGACAAATTTTCGTTCAGAGCGTGTTCTATTTTTATATGACAAGGCATATGACTTTCAGTGCTGCAACTTTTTTTTCTTCACTTTTACCGTTTTTAAATGATCAAAAAGTGCGAAAAGCACTAAAATCGTTGGAAGCAGAACAGAGTTGACATATTTACTAGCATTAACAGAGCCGCTAACCAAACAACTGTTGTAAACAATGATTTACTTTGTAGGTTATGTCAGAAGTAATTTGCATGTACGTTTAAACGCGAAAGTTAAAGCCATATGTAAAAATGACTACCTTGACATACATAAGGAATTACATGTGGATTTTCAAACTGAGAAGTCATATGTAAAAAACAATTCGTGTAAAGGCACCTTTAGTCTCACCTTGCTACTTTGGGTCTAAAAAGTTGGCAACAGTTGGAGGTTCTGCTCTTCAAATAAACTTTGCACCCAGTTCTATAGAGTCTTTGGTGTCCAATGCGTCCTCTTGCAAAGTGATGCTGTTAATATCCTTAAGTATGTCCTCTACTTGCAATTTTGGTGCCATCTGCCGTAGCTTACATTACTCTGTCTTTAGTATTGAAGCAGGTAGATCCACCAGTATTTAAACTAAATGTTAGTCAAGATCATTTCATCACGTTTATTCATATCCACGGCTAGTTTTAGAGTATATTTTAAATAGTCGATCATTTTTCTCCCGACCTATTTAGCCAACACTCTCAGCAGAGTCCCTACCTACACATCAAACATTGCCAAGCTTTACTGCAAGGGGTATGACTAAAAAGCTCCCTTCTAACCCATAAAATCATTCCGTTTTAGTAAAAATTTTATATATTTCACTTTAAAAAACTAAACAACTTATCAGAGATGGATAATCTATTTATTTATATATTGTGTGCGAAAATTTGCAGTATTAAGGATGTCATTCAGGTTTTAAAATTTATGTAATTTCTAAAAGAACCCCATTTTATTGTATGACTATAATTATTGGCCATTTTCTTAAAAAAATTACCTATCAACTTTTTAAAGTTTTTTATTAAAATGAAATTTTGTTACAACTTATTATCGTAAGATTACGAAATATTGACCTTAAGTTCATTCTATTCATTTTTTCATTATTAAACTTATTGCCTCAATTCCTGCCTCCATAAAAAATCCAGTGAAAAGTATATTTCCCTTTAATTTCAACCTCATGTTTCTTAACATAAAGAAATTATTAGTCTTTTCATAAAAAAAAGAAAAGAAAAAGATTTCAAGTGAATAAAATTGTGTGCATTTTGTGTAATTAATGAATGTGTGGGTTAATGTCACAAACACACTGTACTGTCATTCTAAATAAATACATAAACAAAAAGTAAAAAAAGCTAATGACAAATAAGCTTAGAACACTTGAAACAACTTGACAAGAAACAAAGCAAAAGAAAAATTTTTTAATTTAAAAAACAAAAACAAAAAAGATGACGAAGAATCAACTAAAATGAAAAGAGCAAAACACAAAGTTTGGATATAAAAATTAAATTATTATTTAATTATTTGTTGTTTAAGTTTTTAGCCAATTAAAATTCATTTGTTTTCTTTCTAAAACTAAAGCCTACTTTTAAATTCTTAAAAATATTAAGGATTAATAGCCTACATTGAGGCAAAATTAATTTTAATTCATAAATTTTAATTGTTAAATGATTTCTTTATTATTCTCATAATTTAATTACAAGAAATATTAAACACATTAATATGCAAGGCTTCTCTATAATTACAGCAGTAAACCATGTAAAACTTTTCCTCTTGCTGCCTGTTTAAAAATAAATTATTTTCCATAAATAAAAATATGTTTACTAATGTTCCTTCATTATTGTTGTTGTTTTCACAATTTTATAAGTATCAACTTTGACAGACGCACACATAAAACATTAACAGTGAACTGTAATTTATAATTAACAACAATGTTGTTCTTGTTGTTGTTAAAACAAAATTGACTTATTATGTTTTACTGTTTTGTTGTAAGAATTTTTGATGAGCATTTCTTAATGAAAATTGACAGCCTAAAGGTATGCTTTAATTTATGATTAAAAGAGAAAACAACTGCTTAAAGGTCAGATAATTCCACTGAATTAATTGTTAGAGAAATTTTCAATTTTAAGTAGAAGAAAAAATGATATTTTAAGATTTTGTCGAAGAAGCAAATTTAATGTTTTTAGGCAGTTTGACTTTTACATGATGAAATTTTTTTTTTTTTATTTTTAATGATTAAACTAATTTTACTAAAGGCTGATTTAAATTTATCTACTTTTTTAAATTTTTTTATATAAAATTTTTGAATTTAATTGTTTGTTACACTGTTTGTATTTATGTGTTGAATTTTAATTTTTTGTTTGTGATAAAAAATAAAGCTAAAAGTATATTTTAATAGAGTGTTTTTGTGTAGAATATTTCATAATACAAACGGCATTTAATTAAAATAACTGCTGCACTTTTATTTAGCAAATAAATATTTTTTTTTTGTTTTTATGTGTTTTTTTTTTTTTTTTTTTTTTGTTTCAAGCATTTTTTTAATTAAACCAAATGTTATGTTTTTGTATATTTGCTTACACATCATACTTTGCAATTTAGTTGTTGGAGTAAATGACACGTATTTTGCACTTGCCCTATAATATCTCCGTAAGTCGTTAGAAAAATCATTGGCATGACTATGATCATCAACAGTAAGCTTTGTGGATCAAAAATAACCAATTTTTTCTGGTCGTAGGTCGGCGCTAGTTATTAAATATCACCAAGGGCACCCTTCATACACGATGGAGGTTGTGGTATTTTTCTGCAAGGGTAAATTAAAAAGTCAGCTACTTTTTTATCACGGAATTCCAGAAAAATTTTCTTAAGAATGAGAGATCTAGGACATACACATCTAACATGCTCCTGCCGTGATCCTCATTAGTATGCTCGACAATATTTTTCATTTGCACATCATTTACTCTGCTGTCTCTTGATCCCGCCTGTATAGAGTTGTCCTTTCATCTTTCCTTTCATAAAGTATCTACCAATTGTTTTCTAAATGACCTCAAGTTCTGGATTTTTTTTAGTCTACAAGACAGTTTTATGATTACATATTCTATACTGTGATTTACGCCGCTTCGCATTGCCCTTCTTCTCTGCTCTTTATCCTTCGCTTCAATTTTATATACGTTCACTGCTCCATCAAATTATATTTTTGATTTGTGCGGATTGCGACCTCTTCACTACTTATAAGGTGTCGTTAGCTATCTGCTTAGTTGGTACCCACTACGCCAAGATCTCTTTTTACTTGACGTATGCTGTTCCACTTTAAGGCGGACTTTTCAACTGGAACTTTATTTTCCAAAACACAAAATTTACACGAAGACGATTGAAATTTTTATTGTATTGCGAAGAGAAAACTTCGTCGTCCAAGTTGACAGATGTCGATTGCCAAATCACGCCTCCAGACCACATAGTGCACCATACAGTGTCACATTGAGCATGCAAAGGCTAAATCTTGGCAATATGAAGGACTATAAGCCTGCAAAAAAAGGACGAAGCCTTCTTATTTACGTTGACGTGAAGAGTTCTTCAATTTTATTTATAAAGGCCGGGGCACATAGAATCCGTCATACGTTAAACTTTTAAAAATTCAACTAAAGTCAAAGTAACGACGGATGAGGTTGGCACAATGAGTACTTAGCTGACGGATGTTAAACCAAAGCTTGCTCTCTATTTTTATTCACTTTTAAAATTAATTTGTATTTTATTCAGTTGTTAATTTAATTAAATTTGTATTTTATTGTTTGCCACCAAAATTCTTTTATTAAAATCACAAAACACAATTGAAACACATCAAGAGTTAAAAGAAAACTGAGAAGAAGAAGCAGTTGATAGTTGCCAAAGTATTCAAAAGTTAAAAGTTGACCAACTTTCGTACTTTGTGTTGACGGACACGTATTGATTGTGACAACGCTCATAAGAAAACATGTGTTTTAACTGACTTGTCAGTTGAATTTGTCAAAGTTTAACGTATTGCGGATCTATGTGCCCTGGCCTTAAGAATTTTCTTAGGTTTAGTGATATCTTTTCGTTAAAATTCAATGGTTGTCAAAAGCGAATAATATTGTCATTGATTGCATTCTAAAAATTATCAAATTGATCTCTAACTCTATTCCACTCTAAGGAAAGTAAAATAATTATTGATTTATATAAAATGTATTAAATTCTTAAATGTTGATTCTCTAAGAAAAAAAGCATACAAACTAAACAAATATTTTTTCTACTGTTCTCTTTATAACTAATCACAAAAAAAAGCGAACGTAAGCCTAGCTGAAAAATAATAAATCAATAAATATTTCCTTTTTTTACTTTCAAAAAGGCATCGAGTTTTTTTTTTTGATTCATTTATTTAATAATTGATAACACCTGGTATTCATTATTTGAAAAGATATTAAAACACTCAAGCTTTGCCTACTTTAAGGAGCAATCATATGAATAATTACATTGCCTATTTTTAGTTCATTTTAAAGTCAATTTGCATTATAAAAATTAAAGATTTTAACTAAACACAAATTGAAATGTTTATAAGTTTTTTAGGATTAATTAAAAAAATAATAATTGAAAAATCTAGTGTTATACAAGTTTTAAACGTAGAATGCTAAGGACCAATTAACCAAATTATAAATTATTAATGTTAGAACGAAAAAAAAATAATAATTAAATTAAAAATATTACTTTAACACAAAAAAAAATTATAGATTGATGTAAAAATTTCTTAATAAAAAAAACTCTACTTAAACTGTAATGTATTCCCAGAAAAAAGTATGATTCTTATATATTTTCTTACTTGTTACCTAAACTCATACAATAAATAAATTATTAAATTTAAAACTTAAATTAAATAAAACTTTCTTACCAGCCTTAAATCATTAAATTATATATTAAACAATTTATAATGTAAATATTGTTAAACTGAAATTAGTTTACAGGATTTAAATAAAAATAATAAATATTATTATACTTAAAAACTAATTCTAATCTAAAACTAATTTTAAAGTTAAACTACAAAAAAAAAATAAATATAAGAAATCCTTACAAAACCTTTGTGATCCATTCAAAATATAAAAAAGAAATACTCCTTACATTTCTTCTCTTCCCAGAGTTTGTTTAAGCGATAAAGAAATATTTTTGAAAATTTAATTATAAAAACATTACCCAAATATATACATATTTTAAATAAAAATTTCTTATTTAACAAAAAAAAAATTATAAACTAAAAAATTAAACAAAATTTTCAAAAAAAAACTTTAGAAAAAAAAATAGAAATTGGAATCAGAAAAAAAGTGAAGAAAAAAATTTACTCCATAAACTGGCATTAAGTATAAAATATATTAGAGCATTTAATAAAACGGAATTTTATTTAAAAATTAATATTTAGAAGAAAAAAAACCATAAAAAATTCAACAACAAAATTATAAAAAGTTTTAAAAAATTATAGAAATTAAAACAAAAATGTAACTATAAAACGAAAAAAAAAATATTTAAAAATGAAAAAGTAAATAAACTATAACAACAACAAAAAAATATTTAAATTTTAGTTTTATTCCTTTCTAATTTGTATTTTAGTTGAGGTAATTAATGATTTTAAAAAATGCGTTCAAAGTACAATAGCAAAATTTTACTAATGGCCTTTTGAATTTGCGAAGATGTTAACATCTTCCCCTAAGAAATACAAAGGATCAAAAATCAACATCTCTAAAAATCCTTAAAAGGTGTTCCTATCTCATTTTGTTCCACCTTAAATCTTTTAATAAAATTTAGCGTCATCACTAGAAAAATGACAATAATTTCCATACTCTGGTGGCATCACTGATAAAATGGCGTTGAATATATAAATAAATATTTTTAAACAAAAATGAGCGGCACGCAGAGGTTTTTGTTTTTAAATTTATATATAAACAAAATATAATACATTTTAATGTATTAAAAAAAACAAAAACAATAAAAGAAATATTTATTATTTGAAGATCTTGAGCTTAGAAAGATTTTGCGTTTTTAATTAAAAACGATAAATTAAAAATCAAGTAATACAAAAAAATTGTTTTTATTTTATGATTTTTATTTATTTAACACATCTTTCTCTCAAAATGTTCCATAGTGGCTCCTAAAAATAGAGGTATTTATTGAAATAAATGTTCATAATCTAGTGTATTGTGACCTAAAAACAGTCTTGTGTCCACTAAAAACTTTTTTACAACTTCTTCATTATTTCATTCCACCGCATTAATATCTGAGTTTGTCACAATTAAACCAATTATTAAAATGTCCTCGAAATTATCTTTTTTTAATCTTATTTTTACGAGTAGTACTTAAAACTATGCGTCGTTTAATTATATGTTTTTTGACAGCTGAATTGATGGTAGATCTTGTCAATGTAAACGAATCTTTTACATTTTCTACATCTTCCATGCGTTTTGTCGAGATTTTAGTCAGTGTAAGAAGAAATATAAAGGGCTAAAAATCAACATATTTCAACATCTTTAAAAAATGTTCCTATCTCATTTCGTTCCACCTTACATCTTTCTATAATTTTAATGTCATCACTAGAAAGAAAGATGTCGGTCGACACTCTGAAAAAATTCCATTGTTTATTTTTTTTTTTTTGCTTTTGAAATTCCTTATCTTGAATTTTAGCCAAATTTAAATTCAGAAATATTGCGAATGCTTCTTCAATTGCTAGAAGCTTTTGCAAATCCTCTTTCTTTTATTTATATTGTATTGATTGAATTTGGACCAAAAATGATTCATAATGATAAATTCAAGGCGATTCAATACTAGTTGGTCGCGATGGCGAATTCATTAATTTTCGCCGAAGCCCTAAATGTCAAACTTTATATAAAAAAGATGTGTAAGGCCGAGGCACATAGAATCCGTCATACGTCAAACTTTGACGTCTTCAACTAAAGTCAAAGCATTGGCGGATGAGGTTGGCACAATGAGTACTTTGCTGACGGATATTAAATCAAAGTTTGCTCTCTATTTTATTGACTTTTAAATTTAATTTGTATTTTATTCACTTGTTACTAATTTATTTAAATTTGTATTTTATTGTTTGCCACCAAAATTGCTTTATTAAAATCACAAAACACAGCAAGAGCTAAAAGAAAACAAGGAAGAAGAAGCAGTTGATAGTTGTCAAAGTATTAAACATACGTCAAAAGTTAAAAGTTGACTAACTTTCGTACTTTGCGTTGAGGGACACGTATTGATTGGGACAACGCTCATAAGAAAACATGTATTTTATCTGACTTGTCAGTTGAATTTGTCAAAGTTTAACGTATGAAGGATTCTATGTGCGCCGGCCTTAATTATTTTATATTGTGTTTGGCATTTAGCGTTTCGGCGAAAATAAATGAAGTCAGCATCGCGACCACCAAGTGTAGATTCGCCCTGGGTTCTTTGAAGTAATTCCTAACTACTTGTCAGGAAGGTTTTAAGCAAGTTTTTTTTTTTTTTACTTTATAAGCCTGGATGTCATAACTGGTCAATGAAAAGAACACAAAAATATTTTCTATATTCTTACATTAAATTATTTTACACAGACTGCAAAATTTGAAGTCATCTTTTTAACGCGCATATAATATGACAAAGTTATTTCTTAAACGTAAAATTTTAGCAAATGAATATCCATTATTCCTTAAATGTATATGCAAGTAAGGTGAAGTGGTACAATTGCTAGTGGTGAATTAAAAAAAAAAAACTTATGTTGTGGATTGTGTCTAAACTGAAAAGAGTTATGGCTAAAATATGAGGTGCAGTGTTGTATTAAAAATTCTTAATATGCCTACATTGCATTACAAAATAATTCCGTTATTATTTATGGACAACGATGTTTCCAAATTTTTTTACAAAATTTTTCGATATGTAATATGAAAAAATATTTAATATAAAAAGCACTATTAAAATGTGTTCTGTATACATACATAATTTTATGTCAGTAAATATGTATGATAAGAAAATATTTTTTTATTTATTTTTTGTTGTTTTTAAAACAACGCTTATAGAATACTTTGTCAATGCAGATAAGTATAGTTAAAATATCGCCTTAATTCATTCTTCTATTCAATTTTCGAAGTTCATAATTTTCAGTAGTGCCGTTCGACAGCTGACGCTGTTTAAACAAGAACGTAACATCGGCAATGATGTTCTACACGACCTATTTTAAGTGCGCACATAAAATTTTTTTATAGGCGAAGAAATTACCAGGTGGCAGCGTGGGCGAATTCACTATTTTTTGCTACTAATTATGACTGTCAAACTCCATATATAAAAAATTAAGGCGAATAAATTACTAGGTGGCAGCATAGGCGAATTCGGTATTTTTTGCCGGTATACACCACTGTCAAACTCCATATATAATAAATGTACCCATATTTTTTATATATGGAATTTGACACTCGTGTATACCAACAAAAAATACTGAATTCGCCTACGCTGCCACCTGGTAATCGATTCGCCTTGGTGTATACCATGGAAAATTAATACTAGGTGGCAAGGCGAATAAATTACCAGGTGGCAGCGTAGGCGAATTCAGTATTTTTTGCTGGTATACACGACTGTCAAACTCCATATATAAAAAATGTACACAAATTTTTTATATATGGAGTTTGACAGTGGTGTACGCCAGCAAAAAATACTGAATTCGCCTATGCTGCCACCTAGTAAATTATTTCGCCATGCTAGGTGGTCTCGATAGCGAATTCATTAATTTTCGCCGAAACGTTAAGTGTCAAACGCCATATAAAAAATAGTACACACATTTTTTGTATATGGAGTTTGACATTTCAGGTTTTGGCGAAAATTATGGAATTCGCCATTGCGAGCACCTAGTATTGATTCGCCTTGGTGTATACCAGCCATGGCGAAATAATTTACCAGGTGGTGGCAGTGGCGAATTTATTCATTTTCGCCGTTGCAGAAAATGTCAAACTCCATATATAAAAAATCAGCGAAAATTTTTTTATATGAAGTTTGAAATTATCTGCAACGGCGAAAATGAATGAAATTCGCCACTGCCACCACCTGGTAAATTATTTCGCCATGGTGTTCACCAAAAAACATTAAAAAAAGGCAAATGATTTTATCAAAGCTAAATGACGATTGTTTGTTAGAAATATTTCAATATTTACCCCTCGAAGATCAAGTGGAACTCGCCGATGTCTGCCAACGTTTCCAAGATCTTATCGTAAACATCATTTGGTCAAAGGAATTTCCTGAATTTTGCAATCAAGACCAACGTTTGCAAAACCTCAGTTTCCAGCAGCATACGAGTTTCTTTAAGAAAAACGAACAGAATATATCTATTTTGACACTATATTTTACTTTGAATTATAATACACCTTTGTATTATGATTATAAATTTTATATTGGCTTAAAAATGGTAAATTTTAAAGAGATTACTTTTGAATATACGAGCATAGAAGATGACTGTATAAAAATTTTAGCTGAAAATTGTCCAAATTTGGAAGAGTTGATTTTGTTTAATAGTAATATATCTGGAGCGTACCTTGACTCATTCAAAAATTTAAAAATATTAATTAATGGTCGACGTATCCGTATGCCTATGGCTTTTGTTACATATATATTGTTATTTCACCCCGAGATGATTGATCAATTGCGGTAGAACTATTCATTGACTTCTTCGTGCGATGGCAATGCAGGTGTTTAAAATAAATGTGCAATATCAATAAAAATACAAATGTTTTACTTTAATCAGAAACAATGTTGCAATAAAAGTTTCAAATAAATCATTGGCTTAAATCTAGTTTACGGGCACCGCTCCAAAATAAAAAAAAAAGTTACCTATAGGGTGCAAAATGCAATTTTAAGCAAAAAATGTCAAGTGAAAAATTTGGCGGCAACTCTTAGTTTCAGAGTTACGGCCCTCTGAAGTTTTTGTATCTAATAGGGCATATACCGAGTAGTCGATGGCGGAATGGAACAATATGGGTATCATTGGAAAGGGAATTTAAGAGTCTATTTATTGAAGCAGGAAAAATTAAAAAAATAAATAAATTAAAATATCTGGTAAGGAAAAATATTTTTTTTTTTAATATAAAAATGGTTATTCGGAATCCTTTATTAAAAAAGTTTTATAAAGGTGTAAAATGTAATTTTAAGTAAAAAATGTCACAGCTAATATATGGAAAAACCCTTTGTTTCCTAATTATGAACCTCGAAATTTTTTATGAATATTGTGGTCTAAAACGAGTATTTTATGGTGGAATAAAATAATATGGGTAGCATTGGAAACGTGATTAAAATTATTTTTGGAATGCTATGGTGTTACGCCATGTTTTTAATATATTTTCTACGCAGGAAACCTTTAGAAAGCGAAGCCGCTGTTGGTTATACCATGGAGGAGAAAATCTTTGCGCCCGGCCGACGGCCGGCTACGCAAAAAACCTTTAAAAAGCGAAGCCGCTGTTGGTTACACCATAGAGGAGATAATCTTTGCGCCCGCCCAAAGGCCGGCTACGCAGGAAATCTTTAGAAAGCGAAGCCGCTGTTGGTTATACCATAGAGGAGAAAAATCGTTTTTTGGAGCCTTACCTGATTTTTTATTTTTACATTTTTCCTATTTAATTGAAAAGGCCCTTGAATTCCCTTTCAAATGATACCCATATTGTCCCATTTTACCATCGAATGCTCGATATATGCCCTATTAGGTACAAAAACTTCGGACGTCCGTAACTCCGAAATTAAGGGTTGCCGCCAATTTTTTCACTTGACATTTTTTGCTTAAAATTGCATTTTACACCCTGTAGGTAACTTTTTTTATTTTGGAGCGGTGCCCGCAAGCTAGCTTTGTTCCGCAATATGGGTAACATTGGAAACAAGGCATATTTAAGGGCTCATTAGTCTTTACTTTCTGTTGCTGTTATGTGCCGTGCCGTTCTGCTTTTTAAATTATTGTAATTAGTTTTTCTGTACCAACAAACCAGCCGTTTATAATACACAAAGAACACACAATACACAACACAACAAAAACAACTACAATTACAATGACAAAAATGGTTTGTTTACAATTTTGCACTCACACTACCAAACAACTTTTAAGTAACTTAACGTTGAATTCTATTTTCTACTGATTCGAACGGAACAGAACAGTACGTCAAAGTAATAACAAACCACAAATACATACTTTCCATTTAACAGAAATTGATCAGCTGATTCGTCACGGAACGGAAAGTAAAGACTAATTCTGCCTTTATTTAGCAGGTAAAAGCAGTTCTAAAACAGCTACAACTATGTTTTTTATTTTTGTAAAATAAGTTTTCAGATGTCAAAATCAACTAACGCTGCACATAGGGACAAATAATCGAATTACGACGACAAAAATGGAATTTGCACTTAATATGTTCTATATCAACGGTTCTCAAATGGGGGTCCGTAGCAACCATAAGGGGGTCCGCATGAAGAGCCGAAAAAACAGTGTTTTTAAAAGTTTTATTTTGAACTTGGGCTTCAGATGGGTCCGCGAAAAAAAAATTAGTTTACTAGGGGTCCGTGAGCAGGAGTTTGATGAGAACCCCTGTTCTATATACTAGCACACAGTAAACTTAAAAATATTTATTTTTTATCTCATCACGTTAGTCTGTACGTGCAAAGTATATAAAGCAATACTTTAGTATTTTTATTTTTTTAAGTACCTATTAAGGCCAGGATTGACTATCATACTCAGTCGTACGATCTGTCAAAAATTGCATGTGTGCTCAATAAGTATGATAGTGTGAATTAAAAGTGCATGTGGGCGACAGACTTTTTGACAGATCTGTACGATTTTATAATCTTGAAATAATTTATAAAATGATTTTTCCTATGCGATCAGAGTTGTTTTTTCTTTGAAGATGAGGCGAAAGCAACAACAAAATATTAAAAGCAAGGCGAATAAATTACCAGGTGGCAGCATAGGCGAATTCAGTATTTTTTGCTGGTATACACGACTGTCAAACTCCATATATAAAACATATGCACCAAGGCGAATAAATTACCAGGTGGCAGCGTAGGCGAATTCAGTATTTTTTGCTGGTATACACGACTGTCAAACTCCATATATAAAAAATATACACAAATTTTTTATATATGGAGTTTGACAGTGGTGTACGCCAGCAAAAAATACTGAATTCGCCTACGCTGCCACCTGCTAATCGATTCGCCTTGATATGCACTTTGGCGGACTCTATAAAATATATTAAGTGTAATAGTGGTTAAATTACGCAAAATACAAAATTCCGTTTTTGTTATCGTAATTCGGTTATTAGTCCCAATGTGCAGGGTAAGTTGATTTTGACATCGGAAAAAATATTTTATAAAAACAAAACACATGCTGTTCTTTTATTTTTGTAGTTGTTTTAGAACTGCTTTTACCTGTTCAACTAGGCCATACACAAGCTTAAATGATTTTCTTTTCGAATCGAAATACAGAGTAACCTCCCTGTTTTTATATTTTTTTGAGCACACATGAATTTCTTGACAGATCGTACGACTAAGTATGATAGTCAATCCTGGCCTTTACAAGCAGTATGTATGAAAAACTTGATCGTATGGCTACAGGGTGAGCAACTCTCTTTAAATTACGATGATGCCACTCTTTAATATTGGAGGAATCTTTTCTTGAGAAAAACTGAGAATATTCATGATGGCCAGAAATATCTTCGATATGTTTTTGATTTATTTTTTTGCGAATTTTTGGTTTTTATATAAATTTCAGCTTTTGATCAATATCCGTTAAAAAATGCATATTGGGTTTTAAGCCTTTTTTATTGATTTATATAACTTTTATTTATAATTAAAGTTGTGATTTATCAATTAACTATTTTTTTCTGTTTTTAATTTGCGTTGTTTTTAGGATTCAGTACACATAAATAATATAAAACAGCTGTTCATGGTTATTGGCGACATGCCTTACGCCTTTACCAAAATCACGTCGGCTAGCACGTTTGCCTAGTTAAAAAAATAGGGCAAAAAACCGGAAAGTGGGAACTGTGTAGAATCTAAATAAATTTAATTTCAATTAAAATATATCTGACAAAAATAGCGGTGCCCTAGGCACTGAAAACTTTAATTTTTCAAAGAAGTATGTATAAGAAGTGTCATTTTAATTGTTTCCCTAGTGAACATTTTATAGACAACAAGTGTTCATATTCCCATTGAATAATAACAGTTCATAAACTAGTGTGTGGAATTTTTTTTATGTAGGACAAAAACAGGGTGGTAGTTAAGACAATATTATCAAAAGCGTTACTAATATGCGATAACTAAAAAAAATTAAGGAACATAAATTTTCAGGCATGCTTTGACACTCGCATGCTTTTGTAATCGCGTCTGATTTTATAAAAAAAAAAATTTGCAATTAAGAAAAACAGATTAAAAACGGCCGCTTTGAGATTATTTCAATCCAATTGATATTCTAATCCAGTGGATGTTTATTAACTTAAAAAATTAATACAAGGCAAGAAATATTTTGGCGACAAGTTAATTTTCTATTAGTGATATTGCATTAAGCACCTTTGAAGTAAAAGATTATTTTCGTCGTGAGTAGTACGTACTTAAAAAGTATTTTTGTTTGTTTTATTAACTATATCATAGTCTAATTGGCCTAAAAGTGATTTAAATAAATAACGGCGAAAAAAAATGAATTCGCCACTGCTACCATCACATGATTTTGTCATGTTACATGGCGAAATAATTTACCAGGTGGTGGCAGTGGCGAATTCATAAACTTTGGCCGTTGCAGAAAATGTCAAACTTCATAAAAAAAAATTTTCGCTGATTTTTTATGTATGTAGCTTGACATTTTCTGCAACGGCGAAAACTAATGAATTCGCCACTGCCACCACCTGGTACGTGATTTCGCCATGGTCATGTTATATATGGAGCAAGGAGTTCGGAGTTTGACAGTCGTGTATACCAGCGAAAAATACTGAATTCGGCTATGCTGCCACCTGGTAAATTATTTCGCCATGATATGGAGCAAGGCAAATCAATATTAGGTGGTCGCAATGGCGAATTCAATAATTTTCGCCAAAACCTGAATGGTCTCAAGGCGAATTAATACTACGTGGTCTTGATGGCGAATTCATTAATTTTCGCAAAAACCTGATATGTGAAACTCCATATATAAAAAATATGTATAAGCCTTGCTTTATTTGGTTTTGACCAAGGCGAATCGATTACCAGGTGGCAGTGTAGGCGAATTCAGTATTTTTTGCCGGCGTAAACAACTGTCAAACTCTGTATATAAAAAATTTATGTATATTTTTTATATATGGAGTTTGACAGTCGTGTATACCAGCAAAAAATACTTAATTCGCCTACGCTGCCACCTGGTAATTTATTCGCCTTGGTATGGAGCTTGACTCCAGTGTTCACGGCGAAAATTAATAAACTTGCCTACGCTGCCACCTGGTAATTGATTCGCCTTGCATCATATAAAATATTTCTCGGTCAATTTTAATAAGACTTGTGTAGTTCGTAAACGAAATAGTTGATTTAAATGAATCCATAGATTGAACTAAGTTAATTAGTTCAAAACTTTAAACAGAAAATTTTGTTCCGAAATATTTTTTTTATATGTAGTTTGACGTGTTTCCTTTTGAGGGAGAGAGTGAGAGAGAAACACGTCAAACTACATATAAAAAAAATGTTTCGGAACAAAATGGGTGAATCCAGCTTAAGTTTACTTAGTTAATTTTTGAACTATTCTTTGTATTTGAACTACCAATCAAGGTAATCTAGAATCCATGACTTTGTTTCCTTGCTGACTATTTCGAACGTGAAATTGTTGCTGCCACACATTTAAGTAGTTGCCATCATATTTTGAAAAGAACAGTTGAACTAAAAGAGCTTTTAATTAAAAGTTGAAAAGAACGAACAATACGTCAACAGAATATTTGAACTAAAGAGAGTTTTTGAACTAAAATTTGAATTAGTTCATTTTCAAACTTTTAACAAAAAAATAATCACTAAATTGAATTGAAAGTCTAATTTTAATCAACTGAAATCACCTTTTTGATTAAAATTCGATAAAATTTATTATTAGCACTTTTTTATTTGTTTATTTGATGCCTACACTTATGTTTAAGGGGTCCTTTAATTCTTAAATACTGAACGATTCAATAATATATACGAATGTTTGAAAAAATAAACATAATCGGTTAACAAGCAGAGGCGAAAAAGGAATTCGAAGTTTTGAGTTTGCCTATTTACATATAGATAGGAGCACGTTATCATATACATGTTAAAAAAATCCCCTTTAAATTACTTAAAAACCCTAGCCCTGCCTTTCCTTTAAATTTTATTTATTTAAATTATAATTATACTTTGTTTTTTTAAGAAAAGTGAAAGAAAACTTTATCCTTCAATCAATTTCAAACTTAAAGCCGGCACATATTTAAGTCAATAAAATAAAAAATAGAAATAGAATAAAAATCAATGGAATAAAATATATGAAAAAATTTAATCAACGAATTTATTTCAGATACTGAGTGGTGTGTTAAACAATAATGAAAAAACAGTTTAAAATTAAATATTGGAAAGGATAGCTGGAAATAAAAGGGCTAAATCATAATTAAGTTGTGCGAAAAATAAATTCTAATTTTCTTTTAGTACAAGATACGATGGCAGCAGTAACTTTTTGTTTAGGAAAAAAAGGCAAAAAAATATTTTAGCTAAAAATAGTTCTTTAGATGAAAATATTTACTCTTAAATGTAAACAAAAGCTCATAATAGCTGCTTTTAGTGAAATAGTTTATTTAAAGTGAAAACTAGTTTTCAGTGAAATCGTTTACTTTTATCGTCAACTAATCACCTGAAAAGTTTTATTATGTACCTTGGTTTCATTTGTTGATAAAAATTTTTTTCTAAATTAATAAGCCAGTTTTTAAAATAAAATTATTTTTAAATGAAAAATATATTCTGAAAATGTTACTGGGAGGTACAACTTACAACTAAAATGAGCTTAAAGATTTTTATTGTAAATATTGATTGTTTAGCGTAAAATATAAATTTTTATAATTTTTCAAACTTATCACAGATTTTCGCCATATAAACTTTAGGGATGTAAAAATTTATTTTATTTGCATGCAACGAAATTTCAAGTTACCGCAAATTTTCATAAGTTAAGCTCTCAGAAGTATAGTTTTCGAATAAAGTTAAGAAGATTCCATACAAAATACTGGCCACCCTTTAATTTTTTTTTATGTTTAACTATTTGTTGTTGCAAAATATAAAATGTCTTAGCAAACTCTAAGATTCAAAAGATATACATATATCCTGAGTTCTTATTCATAGTGAAGTCGACGTCCATCTCTCCGTCCGTGTTCTGATTCAAACCAATCTAGTATTCAAGTTTAGCGGAATAGCAAAAAACGGTCATAAAATTTTTATTTTTGACAATATTTTATTAATAAATAAGAGCTTATTCTATCAACAACTTTTTATTCTGTGGCAACAGACCAACGCGTTTGAGAAATAGAACTTTATCATCTTGAATTTAAGCGGCAGTGGTCATTTTGTATTCTTTGTGAAAAACGTTAATATTGTGCATCAAGAAATAAAAATTCAAAGCTTTATATTGGCTCGAAAAAATTTGTTGGTGAGTAACTAAACGTTCACTTGAAGTAAATAATTTTTTAATATAAAAAATACAATCGCTACTGGATACAGATATTTTTGCTTAGCCCGTCTAGAGGCGGACTGGGGCATAAACAGAGGAATTTTTTATTTAACAACATGTATATGTTACAGTAAAAATGGAAGATAAGCAGGAAAAAGCTTTTAAAAATGATAGAGGAAGACATTTTGGAATTTTTGTCTGGTAGTAACAGTCACAAAACTGAAACGTTGTCGATCAAAATCTAAGGAACCTCTTGCTTAAAAATCCAATTCATAATGTTCGATTCGATTAACTTGGGCATTGGTATTTGTTTTTGGACCTTTCCAAAAAAAAAAAAAATGTGCACCATGACGGGGTGTAGATCATAAACATAATCTTTCTATGATAAATGCAAAACTAATCAACTTAATTCCACGTCACAAAACAGTTTTTGAACTTTCATAATAACCTTTTAAATATTAAAAAAAAAACAATATCTTTTGAATTAAATTTAAATGTTTATATAAAAACTAATCATTTTAAATGACTACGATAATGCCCAACTTTGACTTTTTACACGTATACGGGTACTCAAAAAAAAACCGAATTCAAGGCCTAAAATTAATATAATATTTTAAGGTCAAGCAAAAATGTGGAGTTAGAGGATTAATTCTCTGTGCAAGGTACATTTAATTTATTAGGTAATAGCGGCTTTACAACAAATACAACATTTGTAAAAACAACATGACATTTTATTGTTGCTTTGTGAGTGGAAATGTCAAAAATAGAAAGAGAAAATAAAAGATAATTGCTATAAAAACAAGCGCCCTTTTTGTTCTGCATATGCTTGTTGTTGGTGTTTTTTTTTTTAATTCGTAAACAAAAGTAGGAAACTATAAACAACTTTTGACATGTCCAACTACAAACCAGCTGGGCGGACGACACTACCTAGTAGAATAAATGTATCTTGTCTCTGTGGTTTCAATGTTTGTTTTTTTTTTATTGAAGTTACTTTACTAATCTAGATTTTTAATGGCGAATGAAATACAAGATTCGGCATAGCCGAAAATTTTGAATGTTGATAAATGTATTACAAAAAAAAAGTAGAATAATAAAAAGAGTATATTTGAAGGCACCTTTAAATCATCTTTGAATTGATAAAAACTCCCCCTTTCGCTTATTTCTGTTAAAAAATAATTTTTTAATTTTCTTAGGATTATATCAAGGTACATAGTAAAATAAATGTACCTTGGATTAAATTAAGTAAAACAAATTTAACCGTCAAAATTTTCAAGTGCTTGATTTATTTACAGAGTTGCATTATTAAGTTGTGTTTTTGCCTACGAAAACAGAGTTGTTACATCTGTTGCTTAAAAAAACAAGCATAAAATACATGAATGAAAAAAATAAATAACGTTAAAGAAGTAGAATCAGTGGGTAAAAGATATAAAATTAAAAGACGATGCCAAATAAAAGAGGTTTGTTTTGTGAAAAACTGCTCAGTCGGTATTTTTGTTTTACGCAGAATATAACTAAAAGTAATTGCTAATAATAATTTATTTCAACTATTAAGCAATAAAGGATTTTTATAATACAAATTTTTAAACAAAACACACAAGTAAAAAGTTTATAGAAGTAAACTTAACATAAGCGGCGCGTGAGAACTGACAGCTGCTAAAGTGACATTTGTATGTGAATTTTTTGTTGATACTTGGATTCATGGCGCAACAATACCAGGTGGATGCATTACCGTTTACGTGTATTTTGTTTTTGTAAAAACTAATTCGAGCTGTCAAAAACATGTGTATGTGTGTGTATGTATTTCAATATATTTTTAGTGGCTTTCTTATATTTCACAAATACATACACACATTACTAGACGTTTTTGACAGCTCGAATTAGTTTTTACAAAAACAAAATACACGCAAAAGCTAAAACATATGATGAACACATGATCGGATGCAGTCACCTGTTTGATGCGCCTTGCTTGGATTTTAATGCAAAGAGAATGTATAAATTTGTTGTTGTTATTTTCATAACTTCTTGTTTCTAATTCATGTCGTTGTTTTGTTATCTATCGAAAGCGGGAAGTAGAGAAAATTGAAGATAAAAAGGATAAAAATATATTTAGCAAAAACCAACACACAAATTATTGTTTATTTCCTATGCATTTTTTTTAATTAAGTGCCAATAAAACAAAAATACAAATGCCAATGTTTAAAGAAGTTTTAATAATTAACAAAATGTTTATAATAAACCATATTGTTGATGAAAACATTACGCTTGGGAAAAATTTTACGTTTTTGAACTAAATGCAGTGTTATAAGCAGCCACAATTTATAACAGGTCCTCAGGATTCCTTTTTTAATGTAACACAAAATTTGATATTCTTTGAAAACTTTAATAACATTCCAAATTGTGAAAATTTGATTACAACAACACCGACCTATCATCTTCAGCAGCAGCAACAACAGCAGCATTCTCCAGTTCTTGAGCTTAATAAGGACAGCAGCAACAATAACAAAAACTGTGATAATTGTAACCAACTAACTTCACCAACCCATCAGAACGTTAACAATTCATCTACATTACCTGTGAAAACATCTTTAACAAGCAATCCACACGCCCAAATGCCACATTTTGGTTTAGGAGCTGGTACTGGCATGGCCAATAATGCTTATGCTCAAACACCGCCTAGTCCACCGTTGCATCATGCCATTGGTGGCAACGGCGGCCTTATGCCACCTAGCCCGCCTAATCATCACCAACAGGCTCATAACCAACATCAGCAACAACAGCAGCAGCAACATCATTCTCATTTAGCCATGCTGCCGCGTAGTCTTAGCGGTGGAAATCCAGGCGGCGGTGGTGGTGGTGGTGGTTCAATTATGTCCACAGGCCTTAATACCTCTGTCAGTTCGCTTTCATCTGCCACATCTTTTCGTTCACATATTGAGGAGAAAAAATTAACCCGCGATGCTATGGAACGCTATATGAGAGAACGTAATGATATGGTTATTGTAATATTGCATGCAAAGGTAAGTTTGGAAATTTAAGATAACAATTTTTATAAGTTTTAAGTAAATAGGATATTTATTAATATCATAGAATAAGAAAAGCATTTCTAAAATCTAAAATTTTCAACTTAAAAATCAAATCACATTAATTGTGGTGACTTATTTCTTCGTCCTTTGTTTACATGAAAATCAACCGAGAACATGTATTATTGTTTAATAACTTTTTTTTTACGATTCTCCCTCGATTAAGAATTTTATTAATTATTCACTTTTTACAAATTTTTAAAGAGGTAACGACATTTTTACAAATTTAGTTTTTTGTGTAAAAATTTAATGGGGATATTTTTACATTAAGTTTAAAACTAAATTATAAAAGTGTATCAGTTTATTATTTGAGAGATTAGATAATACAACGTAGGAATATCTTGCAGTCCTAGATAATTAATGTTCACAGCTGTTATTTTTGCATTGATATAAATTTATAAATTATAAAGTAGTTGTCGAATTTACATGTTTTCTTATTAAAATTTTTAACTATTAGGAAATAAAAATTTGTTAAGTCATGCTGTAGGTCAGGCAGACAGCTGTGTTGCCTCAGCCCTTTTAGGTCCATTGATTGGTCGAAAAATTACAATTACTTGATAATACAATAATAGGTTTAAGCGTTAAAATTAATGTTCAAGATTTTAGTTTGTGATTTGTGATTATAGTTAGACTTTTATTTCGTAATGCTTAGATTCCAGTAGCAACGCATATTTTGAATTTATTTTGTAACTTTAAAATAATTAGTTTGTGAAAAAAAAAAAATACTTTATAACTTAAGGAAAAAATTTATATTACATTTTTATTATAGAATACCAGGGGGCAAATTACGGCACTCGATATCGATCGAAATTTCAATAGAATTTTAATGTAAATTTCGATCGATATCGAATGCCATAATTTGCCCCCAGGGGTCCAATCACGGCATGCGATATAGAGTAAGCTAATCTTCGCATAAAATGTGTTTTAAA
Source organism: Cistogaster globosa (assembly GCA_937654795.1). NCBI lineage: Eukaryota > Metazoa > Arthropoda > Insecta > Diptera > Tachinidae > Cistogaster > Cistogaster globosa. The sequence continues at coordinate 10,417,727 of OW569404.1, forward strand.
TCTTAATTTTATGGATTATATAATAGATTTATAACATATGTTTAATAACAAAAAGTGATAATAATATTAAGAGCAGAAAATTACACTAATTTTTGCCAAAACAAAAAATATTTTAGATTAAATAACTAACAACTTGATTCTTCGATATCGAATGTTATCATCCCAAACTATGATACTTTATTCGATATCGAGTGCCATGACACCAAAATGAAAAATTACGAAAGATTTTACTTGATATCGAATGCGATGATTGGAACCCAGATTATTTATTATTATTATTATTATTATTATTATTATTATTATTATTATTATTATTATTATTTTTTTTTTTTGATTCGCTTACTTTTATTTAATCGAAATTCATTACACTCTTTAATTTTTAATTTTTCCAATTTAATAACAATCTCAATCATACTTGGAAATTTTTTTAAAATTATAATTGTTTTTACTAATGGTATTGAAATTTTAAGGAAATCGTTTGATTACTATTTTAATTAACGATTTAGATGAACGTGTTTATTATTTTTATGATATTTTTTCTGTATGTGAATGATGTTTAATTGATTTTCCAAGGCGAAAAATAATTTCTCGATACCTTTGGCTGAACGTTGAGTCAACAAAACTAGGCCATTTATTTCGGTCTACAAAATAAGTCCTTATTTAAACTACGGATGTTTGATACTAATATCGAACTAGTCGATGATTTGTTGCTTATTTACTTCTCATAGTAGTTTTTAATTATAGCATTCCGCAACAAACCGTACTATACTCAGGGAAGTTAATAAAATAATTAACAGAATTCTTGTATTCTCCTTATAAGCTAATTGGGCCTATTTTCTTTAATGTAAATAAAATCAGTATTTTAATTAACAGAATTGTTAGATATATTTGTTTGCCTGAAAATGCGTTATCATATCTCTTCTTTTGTAATTCGTTTCCTTGGACTACCTTTCGCAACGTTTTTCAAGCACAGAGTTATTATAGCCTTTTGAAGGATTATCTACAGCAGCTTTGTTTTCTCTCATTCGGTACGCTCTCCTTAAATTCTAATTAATAGAATTCATAAGATTGTTTACGAGCATTCTTTTGTTGCCAAAGTTTTACGTATTTGAAACTTACTATCCAACTATCTTAAGGTCTTCTCTTTCTTTTTTTACCTAAATATAAATATCTTTTTAAAAAATTCTTAGCTTCTCAATATGATAATATTACTTTTTGTACTACTCTTTTTTATGATTTAATTTTTTTATTTATTTTATTCTTATCTTTTTTACATCATTTTACATATTTAAATCTTGATTGTAGTTCAAGATTAAATTATATAAAATTTTTTTCCTTTTGTAAATCCTTTGAACCATATGTGGCCCAATGAAGACCTCGGTTTGATAAATTTTATGATTACACAAGTTTAAAAAAATGCATAAAATAAAGAACCCTTTTATTTTTAAGCTTTTAATTAATATAAAAAATTTTTTAAGTAAAAAAATTAATGTGTGAGATCTGAAGTCACCTAAAACCAAATTTATCAGTTGTTATCACTTACAGAAAAACATAAATATGTTTCTATATTGTCTAAAAAATATTGTCTACAAAATCCAAAGTTTGCCTGAATTTTTCTATGTTCGTCTTACAATCTTGTTTCTTTTGAATTTTATTTTGATAACCGGGAAATCATAAAATTTACTTAATATCGCTGAACATCGCAATTACAGCAAAATGTGATAGTTTCACTGAGTACCGTAAAACCAGAAAAATCTGAAATTTTGCCAAAAATTCTGCAAAAAGAAAAAAATAATATAATCCTGCATCAAAAATTAAAAAAAAAATCGAAATTATCTTGAAACAAACACACACACACACACACACACACACACACACACACACTTACAGACAGAAAACAAATAATTAATTTCTACCCAAAATTGAAGTTCTTGTTCTTAATTAGTTGCTTTTTTATGCTAATTATCCCATAACATTTTCAAATAAAAATGGAATTTATTTGTTGGTTGGAAAACGCAGTTATCTATACGTAATTCTCTGATTGCTTAAGCCAGCTCATCAGGAAACCTTTATTCAAATTTTTAGAAAAGCCAAAAACATTTATTTTAAGAATAAGAACTTTAAAAACCATATGAGAGTTATATTTTGGAAGCCCATGCAAAAATGTTAAGACTTAAAAAAATTATTTACAAACAAACCACGTTTTTATTTTTTCTTACATTCCCTTTTACGTTAAGTTGGTTATATTACGACTCTTAATGCGACGTCAGGCGTATTAAAAATTAAGATTATGACAATAGTTTGCAGCTGCTTATTTTTTTAGTGATAAAATTATTTTGGAAATTTTTATAAAACTATTTGTCATATTGTGCTAATGTCCAAAAACGTTTTCAATTTAAAATGCAATGTATTTGTTGGCTGGAAAAGCAGGCCGTAAAGATACCAGTTGCCTAAACCATCTTAATATTTATTTAGCAAAAAAAAAATTCTCAAAACACAATCGAAAATTCACTAAAGCAGCATCGCATCGCGCTGTATCATGTGTCGTGCATATAACACACAAATGTTATCATCATTAACCAATTGATACCGATGGCGAACTCATATATTTCCGCCCTAGACGAATCAATTTCCAGTTGGCAAAATAGGCAAATTCATTATTTTTTAACTGCCAAACTCCAATTATAAAAAATCTGTATATATTTTTCCATATATAATAAATGTGATATGTAAAATAATCTGTATAGGTACCTATATATTTTTTATGTATGGAAATTGACAGTACTGTTTTTGGTGCAAATAATGAATTCGCCTAATCTGTCACCTGGTAAACGATTCGCCTTGTTTTCAGTGTTGCTCTGAATGTCAAACTTCATATACACAAAAATATATAATATCTTGAGTTTGACTTCAAACACTTCTAATTAAACAAATTTACATTTTCAAATTAAAAAAAGACAATCATCTATAGGTCGTATGAGCTGCATGCCATTATTGTTATGGATTTGCCTTGAATTTTACCTGGGAACTATGTAACTGCAAAATTGAATGAATTTCAATTGATTCGTTTTGTAATACACACTTTGATTAAAGGGTCGCACAAGGAACGCATCTTGTTTTAAAAGCATAGGCTAGAGTTACTCACAAACTTTCAATATAAAGTAATTAGAAACAAGATAACTAAAATGTTTTCCTAGAAAAAAAATTGTTACTTTAGAACAAAGAATGAAAACTGTTGGCAAGACTAATTTCCTTTATGATGTTCTATTTTCACTTAACTTTAAAAATGGACAATTTTCTTAAAATTAATAAAGAAAACTTTTGTAAGTTACCTCGTACAAATGAATTATTCAAACCAAAAAAATAGGGTTCATGAGAAAATTTGTCCATTTGCCACAAAATATTTTTGTCATTTATTATAACATTTAAACCGCATAAGAAATAGATTTTTCCTCTTACTTAGTCTTAATCATAAAATGTAAATTATGTTATAGTTTTGAAATTGTTATAATTTATGCAAATTCTTTTGGTTTAACTAAAGTTTTAACTTCAATCTGCTTTAAAGAAAAACCTAAGAAAAGTTCGACATTGTGGTCAAAAGAGAAAAAAAACTTGCAATAAAAGAAAAACTAGTCAAAAGCGTCAGTATAAAAACCTTATTTTTTAGGGAAGGGGGAAGATGCTAAAGCAAACCTTACTTGGCCTTCTTACGAGGGTAAGTTCTTTTATTTTTACAAAAGCAAAAGAGTATTGAGAATTTAAAACAAATTTCTAGCAAACTTACGTCGTTTTAAAATTAAAAAACGTTGCCAATTGTTTTAAAAATAATCCGTCGTTAAGTTTCTTAAGACAATTTTTTGTGCGGTCATAAAACGCTTCTACCAGGTTGTGCAAAATTTGTCTCCCGACTATTTTTATTGTATTTTTTTTTTTCTACAAAAAATTTAGGTACTGCCTAGATTTTTTTATCAAGTCAAAAAAATTATGTCGGCACAGTAGCAGTACTGGGCCGATTTATCTGATTTTCTAACACTCTTCACAAAACTTTTTACTATAGGTGCCCTCATTCACTTTAAAGACTCTAGAGATCTGGCGTTTGTCGACGTAGTTTTAAGTACTTACCCGTCAATTTTGTTTTTTTTTTCTAATTAACCCGCAAATTTTGTATTTTTATTTGTTATATTTTTTTTTAACTAAAACTACATCAGTTAGAAACGAAGTCTAAAACGATTGCATTGCTGTCCGGAGTATGTTGCAAAAAGGAAAAATATCTGGATCCAGTAGTGTAGCTTTGATTGTGGCCTGTGAGGTGCTCGTTGTTTTCCCATCTAAGTAGAACCACATGTTCCTCGTAACCAATTTATCTAAAGCCAGCAAGTCCTGTCAATATCTTGTCTTGGCTGAAAGCGTAAGCATTTGGACTGTTGTCGTTGCTGAGGTATGAAGACCAAAAACACAGCATTTAAATTTTGCTAATGTATGTTATAATAAATTTTAGACCACCTAGTAAAAACCAGAGTGGCTATGATATTTTCACGTTAAAATTTCTTATTTTAGTGCCAGAAACAAGGAAAAGATTTGGTTCAAAAGCAAGAATTAGTAAAAACAAATGTTAAAGACTTTTTTACCTTTCCCTCGTATTTTTAAGTCTGTTATTTTTTGTTTTTCTTATTCACATCCTTCACACCTGAATGCCTTTTTCATTAAATAATTATCATCATCACTACCGACACTCTCATCGTCGTTTTCGTCAGTAGAAAAAATAAAAGCACAAGTGCGCTTTAAATTTAATTAAAGTTGTAATACAATTAAATTCCTAATCATAATTCTGATGGCTTGTTTTTTTTTTGTTTGCTCGTTTTTGCTTCTAATTTATTGTTGTAATTATTTTTCAGTTTTTATCAACAGTTTTAAGAAATAGACAAATTGAAAAAAAAAACTCAATAAAATTTCTGTGGTTAGAAATAAGATGTTTGATGATTTGATTAATTTTATTCTCATTTTTTCTATTATTTAAGGAAAATGCATGCGAAAAAAATATATATTCAACTACTTTGGTGGTTAATTACAGTCAGCGCATGTTTAAAAGGTTTTTAATCAAGTGCATTTCTGAAGTATGATTTTTTTTTCTTGCATTCTTAATACTTTACTTGGGTATTTTTAAGGTTTTTACATTTCGGTTACACTTCAAAGAACAACGTGTGAGTTTTTAATCTGTTGGGTGATAGATTTTATTAAAATAATACCACAAAGAATTTAATGTAAATTTGGTTGCTGGTCAAGAAAAATTTGTAAACTGGGGCATGTTTGAAAAAAATTATTGCAAAGATCATTGAATAGGACAAAATAGCTGCAGTTAAATTTACTAGTTGAATTAGTATGAATAATAAAGATTCGCATGCTTGCTTTGTAAATCCTTATAAGCCTTTATGAAAGTCCTTTAATCTCTTGTTAAATACCACCCAAACACCACAGCCATATGTACAGTTTTTGTTTTATTCCTTAGAAGAGTAAATGCTGTCGACACCTTTAAAGAATGTCAAACATTCTCTGACGGTGGCTGTAAGAGTCTCGTAGCAGACAGGCTAGCTCCGTTAAACAACAATTTAAACATAGCGTAACATGTTAGTAAAATTTCAAGTTATTGGATGGTTGCTAATATTACTCCAATACCGTCTTATTGCAATATGTTGATAGTTTACTAAAAACAGAATTGTTCCTTTTTGCCACATTCTACTGAAGTGTTTTAGTTTTAGGTTAAATTTATTTAATGTCTTTATTTTTTTCCATAAAGTGGAGAAAATTTGGTCGGCGAAGTAGCCGTCACCACTTTAAAGGCTCTAAAAATCTAAAATTTGGTTACTTAGTTTAAAGTTACTTACCCGCCAATTTTGTTTTTTTTTTTCTTTTACTAAGCACAACTTACCCTCAAATTTTGTTTTTTTTTCTTGTAATATTTTTTCTTTCTACAGCTACATTAGTTAAAAAAATAATCTAAAACAGTTACATTGTGGTCCAGAGCATGTTGCTGAAAGTAAAAATACATCGAACCAGTAGTGCTTTTAATATATTTCGATTTATATTTAGCTGTTTCAGCAATCAAGTTTATTTCAGGGGTACCGCAGGGTTTACAATCCTATATTCTCTTTTGAGGATGAAAATAGCATTAGTCATTTAATAAATAATGAGACCAAACATGCATGGTCGACTGAACATTCTGCTTCGTTTGTGTTTCCTAACATAAGGACATTGAGTATTCAAACTATATTTGTCACAGATTTTTTGAGTCTGTCCTATTTGATTATTTTTTAAAAATTTCGTATGTACCTCAGACACTGTCCCCCTTCAAATAAATTTTATAGTTCCATTTCAATATATTTCATCCTTTAAAGGCTTTTTGAAGTCAAAAAATCACCTTGCCCGCGCAACAGCGAATAACCTTAATTTTGATTTAAGTCAAAGATACTAAATGCCTTTAAACTATAAACTGAATTAAACTTATTATCCCTTATGCTTCTGCTTTTCATGGAATCAGAACTTTACATAACTGAGCATAACACTTGTTTCAACTTCATTTGACTAGAAAATCCACTGAAGCAGGCTTGAAAGAAGTAGGGGTCATAACATGGAGAAAGCTCTGAACTCATAATATTCAAATCAACTATTTACAGTCAGTTTAGCTCTTAACCGCTTTTAAATAACAAATTTAAATTTAAATAATAATTTACCTCATGCAATATTTTCCGCTCTTATTCAGGTTGCCCAAAAATCCTACGGCAATGAGAAACGTTTTTTCTGCCCACCACCTTGCATTTATCTTTTTGGGAGTGGCTGGCGTCGGCGATACGAGGAAATGCTACAAAAAGGTGAGGGAGAACAGGGAGCTCAACTGTGTGCCTTTATCGGCATTGGTAGCGCTGATCAGGACATGCAACAGTTAGATCTTAATGGCAAACAATATTGTGCAGCAAAAACCCTTTTTATTTCCGATTCCGATAAGCGTAAACATTTCATGTTGTCGGTAAAAATGTTCTATGGCAATGGCCACGATATTGGCGTCTTTAATTCGAAACGTATCAAAGTCATTTCAAAGCCTTCGAAAAAGAAGCAGTCTCTGAAAAATGCCGATCTCTGCATAGCAAGTGGCACAAATGTTGCTCTGTTTAATCGTTTGCGTTCACAAACTGTCTCTACCCGTTACCTGCATGTTGAGAATGGTCATTTTCATGCTTCGTCTACGCAATGGGGAGCTTTCACCATACACCTGCTAGATGACAATGAATCCGAATCGGAAGAGTTTCAAGTGAGAGATGGTTATATACATTATGGTGCCACCGTTAAGCTTGTGTGTTCGGTGACGGGTATGGCGTTGCCACGTCTTATCATACGTAAAGTAGATAAACAAATGGCCTTGTTAGAGGCCGATGATCCAGTTTCACAACTACATAAATGTGCGTTTTATATGAAGGATACGGATCGTATGTATTTGTGTTTGTCACAAGAGAAAATCATACAATTTCAAGCCACACCGTGTCCAAAGGAACCAAATAAGGAAATGATTAATGATGGCGCATGTTGGACAATCATCTCGACAGATAAGGCGGAGTATCAGTTTTATGAAGGAATGGGTCCAGTATCGTAAGTTGTTTTTTCATTTAATTTTTTTTTAAACAGAAGAAAACCAAATTTCTTTATCACAAAGTTTTTTATTGTTTTTTTTTTTTATTTTTTTGGTTCTTATTGCAGTTCTCCTGTAACTCCCGTTCCTATAGTTAATTCCTTGAATCTCAATGGTGGCGGGGATGTTGCCATGTTAGAATTAAGTGGTGATAATTTTACGCCCCATCTGCAAGTGTGGTTCGGTGATGTTGAGGCCGAAACCATGTATCGTTGTACTGAAACGCTGCTTTGTGTTGTTCCTGAAATTTCACAATTTAGAGGTGAATGGCTTTGGGTAAGTATATTTTCAAAACTGAAGTTATAAAGCAGACTATACCTTTTTGACTAGTTGACGAGACCTTGTGGCAAAAGCTAGATTAAGAAGCCATGTGTCACGCTGCCTGCTTTCTATGTGGAAAATATTGTTATTACCTTAGCTTTCTCTTTGCTTTGATTTTCTAGCTCAAGAAAGTAATTTTTTTAAGATGACTTTGAAATTTAAATTATAAACTTTTAAATTATTTATGAAACCCCATGAGGAAGCGAATGAAGGTCATTACTTTATTAAGCTGCAAAACGTTTAAAGGTTTCGAAAATTTGGTGGTAGCATAATATATTAGCTCTGACTCTCCTATGATATGACGGTTATATTCCATTTTTACAAAAATTCTCGAATTTAAAAAGGAAATACGGCGAAAATTAATGTTTATATACAACTGACTATAAAGTAGCTTTTTAAAAAAAAATTTTTCACATATTTCATTTTCCTTTTAAATTCTATTTCTTAACAACAGGTCCGTCAACCCACACAAGTGCCTATATCTTTAGTACGCAACGATGGCATCATTTATGCCACCGGTTTAACATTTACTTACACCCCAGAACCGGGACCACGACCACATTGTACACAGGCTGAAGATGTAATGCGTACAAGACTTAACAACAATAACATAACGACTATGAGTAACAACAACAACAACAATAATAATAATATTGGTTCACCTAGTGATCGTTCACAAGGCCTAAATGCCAATCATATGCATCAGCATCAGCATCAGCAGCAGCAACAACAACAACAAACCTTACCCTCAATATCAGAAGTGCAATGGAATAGTCATGCGGGTGGATTATCCTGAGTAGTGCCCACAATTTTTATTTTGTATTTAAAATTAATTTTGTAACCTTTACAATAATTTAACAGAACAAGTAACACCTACCCAGGATAAATTTTTAAATTTGCTTTAAAATTACCAAATCTAGAATTTTGTATACAATAAAATGAAAAGCTTCTGGAAAGCTGACTTCGTAGAACTAATTTCGAAAGTTTATAATTTTAAAGAAAAATTATTTTATGGAGTGTCAGCAAAGTCTATACTCAACACAGATAGAATTAAAATGTTTTGAAATTAAGTCGGACATTTCAATTGACATGAAGTTTTACGGGGGCACAATAGAGAAAAAAGTTTTTTAAAAAAATATTAAATTTTAAAATTCAAAATCTAGAATATTTGTCAGAAAATATTTTTTCCGAAAGCTGGGAAAGTACAAGCGAAGTTATTAAAAAGTTTTAAAATGTTTCATTGAATTGTTATACTTCAATCAATTAAGCTGTTTCTAAAAGATCAAAACTTAAACTCGAATAGTCTATTTGCCCACGTTCAACTTAAATTGATCTGTTAAGTTTCTAATAAATGATTTTTTCAATTTAAAAATATTTTATTTCTGTTTTACTGTGCGAGGTGTGTTCTAAATATTGATTTTTTTTTTTGCAAACATTTTGAATTAAATAAGGTCAGCGTTAACGAGCGTAAAAAGGAATATCAACCGGAATGTGAGTGCGTGAATAAAATTTCGGCTTAAACTTTTTATTGTTATTTTTTTTAAACAGCAAATATTCAAAATATTGAACTATAGCAAATTTTGACTTTTAGATATGAAAAATAATTTTATATCTAATGCTTGAATATAAATTTAAGCCATTCTGGTTCAAAGTTCTGAATAAAGATCTATTTGGCGTGACTGACCAACAAATAATCTTTCATATTTAATGATGAAATTTTATTGAAAATTAATAAAAACTAAAAGCAATTAAAAAACAGCTTTAGCAAAAATTTAATGACAAAATTAATTTTATTTAGAAAATATTAAAAAATTTTAATTGAATTTTTTTCAACACACAGGCGTTGCAAAACAAGTTGTAGATCCAGTAAAGTTTCTTCTGGGAAGTAAAATAACTTTAAAAACATTTTAATTTTTAATGCATTTTACTTACAATTAAAATTATTCAGATACTTTTTATCGAAATTAAAAACAAATTCTTGTCATTTCTGTTTAGTTTTAAAACTTCAATAATATTTAACTTAAAAAAATAATTAATCAAATCTTAGTATTATTGTATTGAACAAAATAGTTTTACAGCAATTTTAGTTTTATAATGTAAATTATATTTAAAATATTTATTTTTTTTTATACCATTAAATATTTTTATGTTTTTTATTTTCACTCATATTTCTTCTATTTATATATATAAAAAGAAACAATTTTATATACATTTTTACATAAAAAAAATTCTATTAAATGTTTTATTAACTACTGAGTAGTAGTTTTTTTACAATTTTATAGTCTTAATAATTTATATCAAAAAAGATAACTTAAGTCCCTTAAAATAAAAAATTAATTTTAAATGTAACATATACTGTTTTTGTAGAAATTATATTTGTAAGTTAAAAACAAAAAAACTATATATTTTTTATTAGCATTAAAAACAACAAATTATTGAAACAAAAGACAAAAATTAGTTTTTAATATTATTTTTTAAGAACTATGTATTTTATTTAAATATAAATATGAAAATTTAAAACTATAATTCCACTCTATCAATTACATTTAGATACACACACACACAAACAAACAAAAAAAAAGTACTGTAAAAATTAAGTAATAAAAAAATGAATTTAATATTTTTTAAAGAACCAAAAAACCAAGTGTTTTCATTTTTAACCGACTTCAAAAAAAAAAAAAGAAAAAAAAGAAGGAGGTTATCAATTCGTCTGAATGTTGTTGCAGAACTCAGTCATTTCGAAAGTTTATGCTTACAGATTGGTCCCGTTTTAAAAACAGTTCATAATCTTAAAATTTAAAAAGTGTTCCTATACAACATTTATGTTTTTTTAATGTATTATGAACCGGAAAGGGCAACACTTTAGAAATAAAAAAAAAAAAAAATGCTTATCAAAGCTAAAAAAATATATGAACATTCTACCTGAGGGCGGCCTTAATAATCCAAACAAGGAATTTATGGAAGAAATAGATAAAATATAAATTTAATTTTCCAAAAATTAATGGTACCAACTATAAGCAAAATTGTTATGCAATTAAAATTCAACGTATAGGGCGGTTTAGACTGTACGACTTTACGTACGTAAAATGCAAGAAAAAATTAATATGAAATTCCATCCGTGTTTTAAATATGAGAGAAAAAATTTTACGACAGATATTTTCGCGTTTATACAATTGGTATTCACAGGTTTTTGGGCGGTTATAAGAAAATGTATCCCTGATCTAATGATTCGTAATTATCTTGAAAATTTTTAAAATACATAGAGAGCCATACGACTGTCAAGTTTTCATCCGTAATTGCTCTCAATTGGTGCGGATTCATTACATATTTGGTTTAGACGATCCCACTTTAATATTCTGCACAAAAACATGTAAGACTTCTGTGACCATTTAAACCGCCCTTAAGACAGTAAAATAAAAAAATTAAATAATTTTTTTCGTGTTCGCTTGTTAAACAGAAAAATAAAAAAAAAAGTAAAATTTCTGCAAAATTTGTTTTGAATTACAGTTTGCCTTATATACTTATGATTTTACCTTTGCATATTTAGTAAGTTAATGTAATAAGAGAATTTTTATTAAAAGTCGTCTGAATAATTGTCTTTAAAATTCAAGGGATTTATTTCTGTTTAGTCTTATATTTGTTGTAAAATACATTTGAATTTTATTAACATTTGTGTAAATTTATTATGCAAATTACACATTTTTTGTTAAATATTTCCAAAATATTTTTGTTCTTATTTATATCTGTGGCAACGGAAATTTTTTGTTCACAAAAAATATATTTCCAATAATTTTTGCAAAAGTCGAAAATTTCTAATTTAATATTATGCTATGACTGTGACAATAACAAGTATTAACAATCAAAATTATAAATCAAAGGGTGCTACAATAGTTCATTTGATTTGATGTATATAGGACTACTTTTGAACAGTAGACAGACTGTTGAAATTTACAAAGAATCTGTATTGGTTATGCCGCTACAACAGTAAGTATTTAATTTAAACTTGAAAAGTAAAGGGTGTCCCTAAAATTGTTTTGACTGTTTTGAAGTTAGTTTCTCTATTGTTTTTATTTTTAATTTTTTTTTCTTAGAATTATGATGATACCAGCAGTGCCCACGACTTCGTCCACATGTCTTTTATAATTTTCTAAAAATTTAAATTTTTAAAAACGAGTTTTTCCATATTTATCGTATTTTCACAAAAAAAATTTATATTTGAGCCAAGTTTCTACGAGACCTCTTTATATTTTTTTTGTCTTCAAATCTACTCAGTAGTTTTACGTGATGCGAACACAAACAGGCAAACAGACAAAAATTCTAAAAACTGGTGTTTTTTATTTCATATCGATTAAGGGTGGTTTACATGGTCACAGAAGTCTTAAGACATGTCAAATTTTTATGCAGAATAGTACCAGTGGGATCGTCAAATATGTAATGAATCCGCACAAATTGAGAGAAGTTACGGATAAAAATTTGACAGTCGTATGGCTCTCTATGTTTTTTTGAAAATTTTCAAAATACAATCACGAATCATTAGATCAGGGATTCATTTTTCTGCAAACCGCCCAAAAATCTGTGAATACCAATTGTGTAATAGCGAAAAAATCTGTCGTAAGATTTTTACTCTCATGTTTTAAAATACGGATGGATTTTCATATTATTTTCTCTTGGATTTTACGTACCGTCTAAACCGCTTTTTACTATCTACACCAACAATAAAATTTTTTTTTAAATATTTTATGTACAGTTTTATTATTTGCATAAATAGATGATGATATCTGAATCATTTATCTCAGATTCACTTAATTATTTCAACCTAATTTTTCTGCTGGAGGTTGTCAGGAGGCTTTTTGTCATCTAGCAATTATCGAGTTACTTAAAAATAAATTATTCCATTTACTCAATAAAATTAAATCAGCAATAATTTTTATTATTTTTGCCATTGGTTCTCATTTTCTATTGCAGTATGTATTTTAGCATTAAATTAAATTTTACAAAATCTCAATCTTTAGTACTTCTGCCTGTCATTCAAAAAACTCCTTCGCTTGCAATATAATTATGCGAATTTTGTGCTGTCCAATATTATCGCCTGCATCCTAAAAGTGGCCCAATACATTATTAATAAATAAGTTTCTTTACTAGTAAGTCTAATAAAACTTTTTCCAAATTTAATTGAAGACAGTGAGATACAAAATTAAGATGACGAATTTTAAAAACTCCGCCACATGAATTTAATAAATATTTTAAGAATTAAGAAAATGTTACTACAGTAGAAGAGTTTTGCCAAACAATGTCAAATCTTTCTAGAGCGGATATTAAGTTAATGTTTCCAACTTTGTCAAAGTTTGCAATGAATTTGATATGTCTCCTGTCTCCTTGTTCATCTGCAAACGTTAAACAGACATTTTTAAAAGAAAAAAAAAATAAGAAATTTTGAAGATTTTTTTTTTCGATAAATGAAGATTTTTCTATGAAAATTTCTGGCGGCACGGTACAGTATACTGTGCAATACATTGACAAAGTTATATACATATAAAACAACAACAATTTTTATACATGATTAATGGTAACAAATGCTAAAAGAACTAGAAGTAAAATCGTCATATTTTAAGAAAAAAAAATCGCCAAAATATTTTATATAAATCGTCAATTGGAAAATTATTGCTTTTAACAATTTAAAAAGCACTGAAGACCAAGTAAATAAAGTAAGTCTTATAACTCGGGGCTTAAGTCGTCAACATCTACAGTCGTCAAAAAAACGATCAGTCATCAAATAAACAGCTTTTGTGGAAGGAACTTTGTTAAAAAACAAAATTATTTTTTAAAAATCATTACGGAGGTTTTCTAAAGAAAGCAGGAGACCCCATTATATACTATGAGTTCTTATGCATGGCGAAGTCGATTGATTGATATGCTTTTGCCCATCTATCCATCCGTCCGTCCGTGTTTGTATTAAAATTAACTTTGCCAACGCACTAGATGAGCTTGAAAACATTTAAATACGCCAATCAATCAGAAATAGTTTCAAAAATTTTGCTATTAAAAATGAGCAAGATCGGTCCATGTCCTTCGAGGCAGCGGGCAAAACACCAGGCCTGCTTCTAAATTTTCTATATCAGTTGAAACAATGAAGTAACTCCAATAAAATAAAAAAAAAAACAAATATATGGGGCGATAGAAAATTAAAAAAAAACATCAAGTGAAAATATTGGCGCTCGTCCATATTTTCCAAGTTACGGGCCTCTGAAATTTTAAAATTTTTTAAAATAGCAATATGGGTATCATTTTAAAGCTTTTAAAGAGATCTTTAAGGAAATACTAAATTTTTTTTAAAAATGATTAACCCATTAACAGCCAATAATATTTTGATTTAAAAAAAAAAAATTTTCTTATTTTTTAGTTATCTTTCATCTTAATATTTTTTTATTAGAGAAATCAAGAACCAGACGATAAAAGTGTCAAATTCATTCATTTTTGTCATTGCTCGAATTGTTAAACTGTATATAAAGAAAATTTGGCGCAGATTTGTTATATATTAAAGAAATTAATAAATTTATCACTGCCACTACCTGACTTTAAGGGCTTCTTTATTTTTGGGGCATAAAAATTCGGGCAAATTTTTTTTTTTGGTATTAAGTTGATTGGGCTTATTCCGCCAGTAAATATTATACTGTTGTCATACCTTTCGTTGAAGACCGTCGTAACTGGCTGTTTATTTGGTACGACTGGCGAGCGCTTTCGATGTGAGGACATCATTTACAAACCGCGTTTTGAAAATATTTCGCTGCTTGTTGTCTAAGAAAATATAAATAACAATTAATTGTTGCATAATATTTTATCAGTCTAGTCCAGGAGTTCTCATCAAATTCCTGCTAACGGACCCCTAGTAAACTAATTTTTTTAGCGGACCCCTCTGAAGCCCAAGTTCAAAATAAAATTTTTAATATTTTTTGAAAACACTATTTTTTCGATTCTTCATGCGGACCCCTTGTAAGGTTGCTATGGACCCCCATTTGAGAACCGTTGGTCTATTTGCACATTTACTGTTTTGTTACTTTAAAATATGACATTGTTTTGGAAATTTTTATTTTATTTGTCCATTTCAAAGCGAAAGAAAATTTTATAAAATATTTGACTGGTGGCGCAAAATATTTCATTAGAGCTGTTTTTTTAACTCTTAACAATTTATATTAATGTGTGTCTTAATTTTTTTCTGCTAAAACTGCAATAATTTTACGCTTGGAAGAAAATCTTTTAAGATGTTTAAATTTATCAAGTGTCTTAAAGTATGATTTTGTGAGAAAAAGAAATAATTTTATTTAAAAAAAATTTATACAACCCTTTTTTTATAATTAAAATATTCAGTTTAAAACTCACCACAAAATGTTCCCCTTTTCTTATTATAATAAAACACTTATAAGAATTAGTCCTCCTTAAAGTTGGCAAGTTTCTTTCACAAGATCTGATAAGAAAATTACTATTATTTAAAAAGAAAAAAACATAGACTTGAACTTGTTGCATGTGTTAAGCTAAGAAAAAAAAATCAACTTTTAATAAATTTCCCATCATTTAGAAATAAAACTTTGCGTGTTACATTTTTTTCTTTTTCTTAAGATACAAACAACCACCTTAAGAGATCATAAATAGAATTTTAGTGGGAAAAGTTTTGGCATTAATTCAACCTCAAAGTAAAAAATTCTAATGAGTAAAAGAAATAAACAAATAGTAACTGAAAGTAACCCTCTTTTCTTAAAAGATTTATTAAGACAGAAATTTAAGTAAAAAAAAAATAAACTCCCTTTAAACAAAATCATTAAAATTAGCATTTTTTTTATTTTGTTGTTTCTTGTTGGAAAAAGCAGTTTCAAAACTACCAGTCATAAAATACTGATGTCTCTTTTAAACTTAAAGTAAAATACAGCTAACATTTCTTATTTAAAGTTAGTTGGTTGGTTATTTCTTTTATTTACTTTTCTTTGTGGTAAGAAAAGAAGTTAATTATAATGAAGATATTTTTTTTATTTTTATTTAAATTTTTTTCCTTATTTTCACACGCTTAATTATGCCTGAAAAAGTAGTCATTTTTTATTTTAAGGGAAAAAAATCACAACTGCGTGGGAATTTAATGCAAAATTTTCTTTTTAAAGCACCTCAGAATATTTATAAGGAAAAAGAGAAATCTTTAAGAAAAAATACTTAATTTTGTTTTATTGTAGTTTTACAATCCACCACTTTGCTTTTTTTTTATTTTTTTATTTTGTTTTTTAATGATTTTAATAAGAACATTAATAATTTGTTGGCTGGTGTTTCTAAGTTTTCATGGGAACTGATTTTTGTAAGTAACTTTAGATTGTTACAAAATTTAACTGGAGCATTTAATATTTTCTAATAGTTTCTGTTTTAATTAATGCGTTTTTTGGGTGCAAATAATAAAAGTAATTAAAGATTTAAGACACAAACTTTATTGAGGGTAAATAAATAAAATAAAAGTTTCTTGCTTAAGTCTTTCATAGAAATTTATCCATGAGACTTTTTAAAGAATATTTTTTAAGTTTATGCATTGATTAAATAGTTACTTAGAGTTTTTTATACCCTTCACCACAAAAAGTGGAAAAAGGATATACAGGCATGTCACAAATTCCGTTCGGAGTTGGAATGATTCCGAATTTACTATTCCGATCGAAATGGTTTTAGCTTCTATAGATTCCGTTCGGTGTTAGTAAACCGAAGAAAGTTAAAAATCCCTTATGTTTGTTCAAAATATGGCAACATAACATCGAATGTAGCAAAACAAAAAACAGCGGAATTAACAAAACAATAAAAATTAAAGAAATATTTGTGTTTCAGTGCGAATTGCTAAAAAAGTTAAAATAAAAAACATCAAACATGCCCGGAATATCTATAATTGCAACGGCAGAAGAAAAAAGAAGCAAATTTGTTTGTGTGCTGTTACCACAGATCTGTGGCTGTTACTATGGAATTTTTAGAAAAAGAAAAAAAGTACGGCAAAGTACGGCAATATCTTTTAAACAAATTCCGTTAATTTTTTTGTTTTTCATAAAGGACTAACAAAAGGTTAATTGTTTTTATTAACATCATATTAAAATAAATTTATTTTAGATCAGTAAGTAAGGTAAAGAATGGCCTTACCTATAAAAAAATGTTTTAAATGGTTTTTCTGTTAACAAAATGCTCAAAATAACAATTCCACATAGCAAACTGAAAGTGGCTTTATTCCGAAAATTTTTTTCGTTTTACGTTTTCTATAGAAGCAAAATACGGAATCAATTCCACTTCCGAACGGAATTTTGTTCTGTGACATGGCTGATAATGAAGTTTTTCATTCCATTTGTAATTTCTTCAATATTCTGATTGAGCGATGTCCGTCTGTCCGTCCGTGTTAGTATTGAAATCAAGTTTAAGGACGCACTAGATCAGCTAGAAAAAATTTAAATATGTCAATCGATCAGACATAGTGTCGAAAGAGCTATTGGAAATCAGCATGATCAGTCCGTGTCCTTCGAGGCAGCGGAAAAAACACCACGCCTACCTCAATTTTTTTCATATCATATAGAACAATAAAGTTACTCCAATTAAAAAAATAAATATTGGGGCGTTAGAGAATTAAAAAATAAGAAAAAAAACATCAAGTGAAAAAATTAGCGCTCGCCCATATTTCCCGAGTTACGAGCCTCTAAAATTTTTAATTTTTTAAAGTATCAATATGGGCATCATTTTATTGCTTTTAAAGAGATATTTAAGGAAATACTAAAATTTAAAAAAAATGCTTAACCCATTAAGAGTACTTAAATTTTTTTTCTTATTTTTTAAGTGTTTTTTTCAACCAACTTAAAATATAGACTGTCTGTCTATAACGGTTCAAATGCTTATGCCAAATATATCAAATTTCATCACTCATGGGGGCAGCCTTTATTGGTAATTTAAAATATTTATATTTAATTTTAAGCCTTCAAAAATCAAGCTGATTATCCCGACCGTATTATTAAAATCAACGATATTGCCTACTGAAGGTGAAAGCTCGTTTTGATGAAAAATTTTTTTAAAATTTTGTAGATAGTAATCAATATGGAATAAAAAACACCCATAGAATTTTTGTCTCTCTGTCTGTCCGTCTGTTTGTTTGTGTTCCTATCACGTAAAAACTTGTGAGGAAAGAAGAAAATTAAAAATAATACGCGGATGAAGTCGAGGGCACTGCACTGGGGAATCCCGGGAATGCGATAAAAATTTTCTCATTTCTCCGGAAATAAAAAGATCCGACAAATTTCAAATCCTATATGTGACTTACATATTGTATTTAAAATATGACATCTACTTTAGTAAAATGTACAGTATCAATTTCCACGTATGTAAAGGAGAGAAAATATTTTTGATTTTTTTATAATAAAAATTAAAAAAAATATTTTCGCGTATTCGATGTCAAGGACTTTTTTTTCGCTAATATTGTCATTTGCATTAACTTTATACTGTCTAACTATGACTGGAGTTTATTCTTTAGCTCAAAATTTAGCTAAAGCTTTTTCCTATTTTCCTCATGTTACTCTTTGCGGTGGTGTTATTAATTTTTAACGCTTTTTTTTTATTCAAAATTTCAATTAAGTTTAATCCCTGACTGAGGACAGGTATTTTAAAAATAAACACTTCATTTTCAAATGCGGCATTTATTCTAAGAGATCGGTGTTTTTTAATAGAATTCAAATTGTAAGTAAAGACCGGGAAACAAAGAATCCGTCATACGTTCAACTTCAACTGACAAGTCAGTTTAAATACATGTTTTCTTATGAGCGTTGTCACAATCAATACGTGTCCGTCAACGCAAAGTACAAAAGTTGGTCAACTTTTAACTTTTGACGTATGATGAATACTTTGACAACTATCAGCTGCTTCTTTTTCTCTGTTTTCTTTTAACTCTTGCTGTGTTTTAATTGTGTTTTGTGATTTTAATAAAACAATTTTGGTGGCAAATAATAAAATACAAATTTAATTAAATTAACAAGTGAATAAAATACAAATTAAATTTAAAAGTGAATAAAAATAGAGAGAAAACTTTGATTTAACATCAGCAAAGTAAACATTGAGCCAACCTTATCCGTCGTTACTTTAACTTTAGTTGAATTTGTCAAAGTACAACGTATGACGGATTCTATGTGCCCCCGCCTCTATTCTCTGCGAATTATTCTGTTACTTCTAATCAAATGGGATCCGATCGCCAATCGAAGGTCGTGTTTATAGTCGGCTGGTTAGTAAATGATTAAATTAGAAAGACAAACATTTGCTGTATTTGCTAAGGAAAATAGTTTTTTTCTAAATGTCTAATGTGTTGAAGAGTAATTAATTTTACTATAGTGTACCGAACTCTTACCACACTCTTCCTCTAGCTAACTAGCATTTGCTTTTGTGAAAGTAAGAGATTTTCAAAGAAATAATAAAGTAAACAACGGTAAATTACCGCCGATTATTAGATATCGTTCGTCTCATGTATAAATGCCCTTTCTCGAATATTTTCGAAACTGAAATATTTTTAAGTGATTCCAACACATTTCACTTAAATATACTTTGTCATAAATTAAATGCAATATTGTCGCAAATAACGGTTTTACAAGCATTTACACTTTACAGTTAATATATTTATGGCTATCAAATCTTTTGTGTTTTTATCTTCTTCTGCAAAGTTACAATTATGTGAGTTAGTTCCATTCGACAGGAGACCAACGATATGCAAGCTCAGAAAGGATGGACAAATCCTCATTAGGCCTTCAAAAAACCAATTGTGAAATAATACAGAATGTAAATTTAGTTTAAAAATTTTTTTATTAAAATTATTTAAATAAAATATATTTTTTTTGCCCTGACCTACTGAAGCAACAAAACGCAACCAACCCTACAAGATCAGTGACCATAATTTGATCCATCAAATGACAATCACTGATGATGGAAATAACCATCATTGCTTAAAATAAATTTTCTATCACACTCTTAATGTGAAAAAAATGATGTAAACATTTGTATATGTGTGATGTCTGTAGCAATACCGTTGCCAGTGATTTTTTTTTACAAAAAATATAATGCTATTTTGCCTGGAAGCAAATTACGGCATTCGATATCGATCGAAATTTAATATCAAAAGCAGTACAACGCCATTTCACTATAAAATTATTGCAAATGTGTTAGTAGATATTTGTGTATTTATAAGTTTCGCTCACTCATTTCTTGCTGGGAAGGTTCTTTACTCTCTAAAGCGGTTAAATCTTTCGGCTTAAGTTCATTTTTATTATAATTTCTAAAAATCTTAAGAAAGAAAGGTAGAATGATGCGCAGAATACTAATGACGGATGTAACGATCCAGTAAATGCTGTATTACATTCAAATGGTGTT
The DNA here is from genome assembly GCA_937654795.1 of Cistogaster globosa. Classification (NCBI taxonomy): domain Eukaryota; kingdom Metazoa; phylum Arthropoda; class Insecta; order Diptera; family Tachinidae; genus Cistogaster; species Cistogaster globosa. The sequence continues at coordinate 10,438,122 of OW569404.1, forward strand.
TAATTATTCCTGGTTTCTTTAAAAGACGTAAAAACTTTAAGAAATTAAAATATGAACTTAAAGCGGATATAAATTATTTTAAAATAATATTTCCAATCAAGTCATTCAAGAAATTCATTGTTTTTTGCTGTACTAAATGTGTCAAAAGGAGCTGATTTTAATACAAAAAAAAAAGAAATTAAAGCAAAAAATTTTAATCAAATTTGTAAATCAATTCTTAAATAAAATTAAAATACTTTTCACTACTTACTTTTTAAAAACCCTATACAGTTTTCTAAAATTTATTTAATTAATTGTCATTTAAATTTTGACTTTTTAATAACAAGTTTAAAATTTTAATTTAAAAATTAAAGGGTGTTACCATATATGAAGTAAATTCGCCTTTATGGCCCTATCGTTTGTATCGTTAAATACAAACACTTAAAAATTAAACCGAATGTCCGCTACTTTGTTTGGTGTATTAAGAAGTATAAATATTTAAAATTATAAATTATAGGGTGTTACAATAGTTGCTGTTATTTGATGTGTATGACCAAACTGTTGAACAGTTCTAGACAGTTGAATAAAATTTGCACAGAACCTTTATTGCTAAGTCTACTATAACAAGTAGCAAACTTGAAATTAAAAATTAAAGGGTGTTCCTATAACTGATGTAATTTGACCTATATGGCCCTTTCTTAAAAACAGTTACAGACAAACTCTTAAAAATTAGACAGAATGTCTATTACCATATCAATGTCTGTTCTTGTTTTTGCAAGAAATATGTTTACAAAAATTTAAAAAAAAAAAAAAAAAAAAAAAAAAGTACTATAAAGAAACCACACTGATCGAATCAGTACTATGTGAGGCATTCCTGTGTTCTAAAGGTGTGTTACATTATAAAAAATTCAGCAAAGTATTTTAAATTTAAGAAAACACCAATAAAATACTTACTCGACGAACTATTTTAAAATCTTCTGGGCAGACGGATCTTACAATAATATTAAAATTTTTTGCAATGAAAATGTAGCAATTTAAAAAAATTTAAAAATTAAAAATACAAATCCAGTTTAATTTTATTTTTTTAATGATTTTAAGCATTACAGTTTTATGCCACCATTTTGTAAAAAAATAATTTAGAATGTTAGAAAATTTTTATCAAGGTGATCGCAATGGTGAATTAGTTAATTTTCGCCGTTTTAGAGCACCACGTTGATGTCAAATATAGCTGACTAAACAAAAGGAAGCCGAATTTAATTTATCCTTATATTTTCAGTTAATAATTTAAATGAAGTTGTATCAGTTGCTTTCTTTCTCTTTTTGTCGCCATTTTACCGTTCTGACGTTTCCAGGAATTATGAAAATTTGTGCTACCATATAATTTTCTAAGATCCCGTATTTTTGTTCTGTTTTTTTTCGTTTTAAGTAAAATTTTAAAAGAAAAAAATGTCTAAAATGAGAGTCACAAACATTAACATTTTATCAACAGTTTAAAGAACAACAAGAAACCAAAAAAAACTTTAGAAGCAAATAAATCTCTGAATTTAAATAGATGCTCTTGAAAACTTTTCAGGATATATTATTTCTTAAATATGATTGAAGAAATATAGTTTCAAACCTATTAGGAAAAATATTAAAGTTATACAAACATTTGTGAACGTCCTCCTGAGGGTGGCCTTATTAAGCCAAACAAGGAATTTATGGAAGAAATAGATAAAAATTAAATTTATTTTTTCTAAAAATTAATGGAAGTGATTTAAATAATGGCACCAACTATAAGCAAAATTGTTATGCAATTAAAATGAAACGTAAAGGGCGGTTTAGACTGTACGACTTTACGTACGTAAAATGCAAGAAAAAATTAATATGAAATTCCATCCGTATTTAAAAAATGAGAGTAAAAATCTTACGACAGATTTTTTCGGGCTCACACAATTGGTATTTACAGGTTTTTAGGCGGTTTGCAAAAAAATGTATCTCTTATCTAATGAATTGTAATAGTGTTGAAAATTTTTAAAATACATAGAGAGCCATACGACTGCCAAATATTCATCAGTAATTGCTCTCAATTTGTGCAGATTCATTACATATTTGGTTTAGACGATCCCACTGGTAATATTCTGCACAAAAATTTGACAAGTTGTAAGACTTCTGTGACCATGTAACCCGCCCTTAAGACAGTAAAATAAAAATTATTAAATAATTTTTTTTCGTTTTCGCTTGTTAAACAGAAAAATAAAAAAGTAAAATTTCTGCAAAATTTGCTTTGAATTACAGTTTGCCTTATATACTTATAATTATTATGATTTTACATTTGTATATGTAGTAAGTTAATAAGTTAATAAGAGAATTTTTATTAAAAATCGTCTAAATAATTGTCTTTAAGATTCAAGGGATTTATTTCTGTTTAGTCTTATATTTGTGGTAAGATACATTTGAATTTTATTAATATTTGTGTAAATTTATTATGCAAATCACACATATTTTGTTAAATATTTCCAAAATATTTTTGTTCTTATTTATATCTGTGGCAACGCAAATTTTTTTCGTTTACAAAAAATATATTTCAAATAATTCCCACAAACGTCAAACATTTTTGAAGTGGAACTACCTTCTATTTTTATATCATGGTAATACCTCGTATATCATTTTCTTAGGTTTGAAATTTAATTTTTTTTTATTAAATTTTAAAATTTGTTTACTTTTTTTAAATTTTTGAAAAATTTTTTATTTTTAAATTATTTTAAAAATTTGAAATAACCTGGTCTATTAAGCCACCTGTAAATTAATTTTTCTTGATTTATATTGAAAATATCAATAAAAAATTAAAATAATTTTTTTGTTTAATATAATTTTGAAAATGTTTGGAATCTAATTTTTTACAAAATGAGTTTAAAAAAAAAAAGTTTAAACATTTTTTTTTTCTGATGGGCTTACAATTAATAATGTTTGTACAAATAAATAAATATGAATTTACTTTGCTTTTTTAAGGATTTCAATCTCAATATGTCTAATTATTTTTCTAAAATTTTATTTTAACAACTAAAGTGTTGAAATCTATTCATAGTTTATTTTGCCATTGTCAATCAACCACAAATTCCCATGAAAATCTAGATTGCAACAGTATTTCAGCTATTGTTCTGTTTGTAAGTTACTAGAAAAAAATGGAGGAAAACACGCTATACCTTTAAATAAACTCACTAAATTGTTTATATTTTCTTATAATGTATATAATATTAACGGGAACAGGGTGATTTTTTAAACGTTTTAAAATTATTATTTTAATAAATTAATTAAGATTCACTTTTTCGGCTTTGGTTCATTTTTTAATTTAACTTTTATTAAGAAAAATTAAATTAAAAAATGAACCAAAGCCGAAAAAGTAAATTTTAATTGATTTATGAAGATCACTGGTTCAACCCCTGGTTGGAAAAAAAATAAAAAAAAATTATTATTATAAATTAAAAGAGTCAGGTACAGGGACTTAATAAAAAAGTGGCGATTAAACGTAAGTCGCAAATAATCTTATACTTTAGGCAGACTTACTTGCGCGTTCTGCAATTTAATTACTTAAAGAAAAACAAGTTAAAAAGGTGGCTTTGTTGTGGCTTATCGTATTTCTGAAGCAAAACTTGCACTCGCCAATAGAATTGCTTGATCTAATATGATATTTTAATAGTTAAATTCGATAAATAAAAAAGTAAAAATAAAATATTTTTAAGCATCATAAGTGTAGTTGCCACACAAAATTTATAAAAAAAAAATATTAATTCGCAGCGTTTTTTTTAATAAAAAAAATCGTCGATTTAACTTTTTAGCCTGTTTACAATGTCAAAATAAAGGCTTAAGGGCGGTTTAGGCGGTACGACTTTACGCATGTAAGATCCAAAAGAAAATATTATAAAATTCCATTCGTATTTTAAAAATGCAGTCCTAATCTCATGATTCGTAATAATCTTTGAAAATTTCTAAAAGAGGAGAGCCATACGGCTGTGAAATTTTCATTGTATTTACGCCCAATTTGTGCAGATCTATTACATATTTTGCTTAGACGATCCCACTTGCTTTGTTTTGTAGAAAAATTTGACATGTCTTAAGACTTTTGTGACTACGGCGCAATAATACCAGGTGAATGCATAATTTTACGTGTATTTTCTTCTTGTAAAAACTTTTGAGCTGTCAAAAACGTCTTGCAATATATGTATATGCATTTCAATATATTTTTCACAAATTCATAAACATATGTATATTGCCAGAGGTTTTCGACCAAGGCGAATCAATACCAGGTGGTCGCAATGGCGAATTCATTAATTTTGCTCAAAACCTGAAATGTCAAACTCCATATATAAAAAATTGAGTATAATTTTTTTTTATATGGTGTCTGACACTTAACGTTTCGGCGAAAATCAATGAATTCGCCATTGCGACCACCTGGTATCATTGACCATGTAAACTACCCGGTCGATTTAAAGGTTCAATTAGACCTGCCATAACCATAACTATATAAAACAGCCATTCAAACCAAAGATATGAGAAACACTGTATTTGATTATTGGTGACATGCCATAATGCCAAAGCCATAGCTGTAACCATAGATTCAATTAATTTTAATTTTTTTATATTAACTGTTTGTTGAGAAAGAGTATATTCAAGTTTGTCATTCCGTTTGTAATTTCTTTTAAGTAGACTTGTGTAGTTCATAAACGAACTAGTTCGTTTAAACGATTCCATCGATTGAACTAAGGGAAATAGTTCCAACTTTTAAGTACACCTAGTTCATTTTTTAACTACACTGTATATTTGAACTACCAGACAAGATAAACTAGAATCCATGTCTTTGTTTCCTTGTTGACTATTTCCGAGATAAAATAAGTGCTGCCACGCATTTTATTTAACATTCGTTATGGCAATGCTACGGTGTTGTTGCCATCATATTTTAAAAAACAATTGTACTAAAAGAGCTTTTGAACTAAAGAAAGCGTTTGAACTAAAAGTTGAAAGTACGAACAATACGTCAACAGAACACTTGAACTAATAGAGATTTTGAACTAAAAGAGAGCAATTGAACCAAATTTCGAACTAGTTCATTTTCGAACTATGAACTAAAAAGAGCGATCATTAAATTGAACTATATGGCACAAGTCTACTTTAAAGTTCTTATGCATAGCGAAGTCGAATGAGTGATATCCGTCTGTACATCCGTGTTAACGTTGAAATCAACTTACCCAAGACACTAGATGAACTAGAGAAAATTTAAGCACGCCAATTGATCAGACATAATTAAGAAAATTTTGCTATTAAAAATGAGCGAGATCGGTTCATGCCCTTCGAAGCAGTGGGCCAAACACCACGACTGCCTGTTTCTAAATGCATCACTACACTGCATATGATGCGCAGTACGTTCGTCAATGCAAAGAGTGGCACCACTGAAATGCCATTTAGTCGTAAATGCATCACTAAAGTATATTATGCACAAAAAAAGTAAAAAACTAATCATGAAAATTGCTGATGCAATTAGCGTGTGAATATAAATTTTGTTAAGATTTTTTTTTATTTATTTTTTTATATATTTTTTATTTTTATTTTTACACAAATTTATCAATTTTTGTATCATGTAGTTCACAAATCGAGTTTATTATTAATTTTTCCATTTTAACAGTTTTTCTTCGTTCGTAAATGCAAACTAAAATGAGCAAAACAAAACATACGCAACAGCTGATTAAAGGCCGGGGCACATAGAATCCGTCGTAAGTTGTGCTTTGACAAATTCAACTAAATTCAAAGTAAAATTAAATTAAATAAAAGTTTTCTCTTTATTTTTATTCACATTTAAATTAAATTTGATTTTATTCACTTTTTAAATTAATTAAATTTGTATTTTATTGTTTGCCACCAAAATTGTTTTATTAAAATCACAAAACACAATTGAAACACAGCAAGAGTTAAAAGAAAACAGAGAAGAAGAAGCAGTTGATAGTTGTCAAAGTATTCAACATACGTCAAAAGTTAAAAGTTGACAAAATTTCGTACTTTGCGTTGACGGACACGTATTGATTGTGACAACGCTCATAAGAAAACATTTATTTTAACTGACTTCTCAGTTGAATTTGTCAAAGTTTAATGTATGAAGGATTCTATGTGCCCCGGCCTTAACAGTGGCAGTGCAGAATAATCATAATATGCAGCGCAGCAATGGATTTACGAACAGGCCCTATGGGTATAATATGGGTATATTTTTAAAAGCTTTTAAAGGCATCTTTTAGGAAATACAAAAATTCTTAGAAAATGCTTAACCCATTAAGAGCCAATGAATGATATTTTTGAGTAAATTTTTTTTCTGGTTCTTTAGCTCGTTACCCCAATATTTGTTTTTTTTTTTGTAATTAAAGTTAGTTCACTAAACTAGATATAGAACTCCTAGAATATCTTACTCCTACTTTTTATAATTTATTATTTTTTGTTCTTTTTTGGAATTTCTGAAAAATGTTTATTTTTAAGCTGTTATGTCTAGATTAAGGTATCCTTCAAGAACCTAACCAATCCTCTTCAGCAAATATGTTTAACCACATGCACAATACTACAGATTTCTCATTAAATAGTTTAAATAAAAATTGGCGTAGGTAAAAATTCCTTCCAAAAATTTTCCTGGGGGCAAATTACGGCATTCGAAATCTATCGAAATTTACATTTAAATTTTATAGAAATTTTGATCGATATCGAATGCCGTAATTTGCCCCCTGTTTAAAATAAATTTTTTCTTTTTTTTTTAATTTGTTTTGCTTAGGATTGTTAGCCAACAACCACCTGCAAGAATCCAAACGAAAGTTGAAAATTGAAAATAGGGGGGTAGGTACCTGTATGAAAAAATAAGAGTTAGGTGTGGTGCTTTGCCCGCTTCCTCAAGGGACATTAATCTATCTTGCTGATTTTCAATAGCAAAATTTTCGAAACCATGTCTGATCTATTGGTTATGTGTATTATTTATACGATTTTTTTTTAATGCAAACATTTTGAAATAACTAAAGACAAACACTAATACACTAAAGCCCCGAATTGCGTCGTTTCGAATTGTGTCGTCCCGATTTGCGTCGTTTCAATTGAAAAAATTATATTTGTGTCGTTTTTACACCGATTTGCATTCTTTTGATTTCGATTTGCGTCGTTTTTTCCGATTTTTGTCGTTTTGATTTCGATTTGCGTCGCTGAAAACGGTTAAATTTTTCACTGCATAATTTAAATTTTCTCTAGCTCTTGGCAAAGATTTTAACACGAACACAGACGCTCAATCCACTTTGCTATGCATAAGAACTGATGGGGTCGGAAAGATAAAAATCAAAAAACTTTAATTTTAATGGTTGGTATTATGACGTGTGTATTATATTTCTTACATTATTTTAAAATGAATATTTCATGTCACCGCCAACCAAAAGGGGCGGGGCAAAAATAGATTTTAGAAGCTCCTTGGTCCAAATTTAAGTTTTTTAACTTTCGCTGACCTTAAAAGTTGCATTTACTTAACAGATGTATGAGAACTTTAAAAGTAGAATTAGTTTTTCTAAGGGAAACTTTTCTCCAAGTCTCAACAGCCTAGAAAAAACCTTAATTCATATCTCTGCTAACTTTAAAGACTTTAATGAGTTAAATAATTTAAAAAAAATACTTCTTTCTATGTGCATCTGTATTTTAAATTGACGTAGGTAGGTAATAATTTTTAAATTAACCAATGATAAGCAACACCCTTTATAATTCACAAACTAAATTCAATTAAGGCGAAACAACAGAAACAACAGTCGCAAAAATTAAAAGTTGTTAAGAAAAAAAAAACAACCGATCATGACACGAAAACTGAAAATTATAAGCAACAACAAAATATTAAAATAACTGCTAGATCCTATATGATGGGAAAAATCTTGATTTTTTTTTTCTATTTTACAAGCTATTGTAATTGAAAAAGGTAAAAAATAAATAAAATGCTAAGTAGAGGTACCTTCTAGGTACCTAGATGACGAACTGTACTACTGTATTATAAGTAGGTAGGTACCTTAAACGTAAAAATCTAAAAAGTAATTAATAAATTTTAATAGGGTAAACGATTCTAAGGTCGGCATCCACCAGTAGTCGGCATTTTTTATTTAAGGTCTAAATTTTTAAAAATATCGGTGATTATATGCAGAAATATGATTTAGTTTTAATAAAGAATACAAGAGACTTCTCTTTTTGTAATATTTAAATAAGAGTGACATTAGTAATTTTACTTATTGTTGGCCTCATTCAGTCACAACCCTTCAACTCGTGTAGAGATGCCTGATTTTTAAATAATTTTTTAGCGGGTAAAGCTAACTTAAACAAGCAAGTTAACATGTTAATTAAATAAATTTTTTACCATTGCAGATCTTAGTGGAAAAAATATATTTAAAAAATAAATAAATATATTTAAACTTTGACCGTAAAGTGTTATTTATCATAAAAAAATTTTTGTGTTCATTTTCATGGCTGCCGACATTAGGAACAAAAACTGTTTCGCTTTTCAATAGTCGGCATGAGGGTGCCGAATTGTAATAAAAATTTTTTCTTATGTTTTACTCAAATTCTACAATATAATTTGTTACTCACCTCTCTTGGAATTAGTTATAAAGAAAATAAGTTTATAATTAGCTCTACCAGTAGTCGGCACACGTATAATTGAGTATTTTAGGACCTACTGATTGTTCTAAAGTCTGCAGCAAATTCTTTTCAAATGGAAATCCCAAAATAAAGTAACATTTTAAGATGTAGTAATAAACATTCTTCCTGACATCTTGGCATCAGTAAGCATTGGCAAAAAAAAAAATAAAATCCTTTCAGCCTTCAATATACTCAAGTGCTACGCCAGCTACTCATGTAGATCTAAACCAAACGAATATTGACCCATCAATTACCAGTGCGTTCATTAAAAACAACTTTTTAAATCCTTGAATTTTCTAGACATTTAAATACTTTGGTTTCATTGTTAAAATTCTGTAGGAGCTACTACCTATTATCAAAAAAATTCAACCAACATTGGAAACAAAAATTTTATTTCCCAAAATTATCACCGACCAAATAAATTGAAGTTCCTGTAAATTTAATTTTATCTTAAACTATAAAATTTAATATAATTTACATAAAGAAATTTAAATAACTATTATTTGAGATTAGAATGTAGAATTCTTGTGCGAGTTTTGTCTTTCTCTTTTAAAAAAAAATTATTTCGACCGTATTTAGGAACATGCATGCCGACTATAGGCACAAATGGTACATTTGAGGAAACACGTAAATTACTCAAACTTCATGCAAATATATTAAAAAATAATAAATTGATTGGAAAACTAAAGGCCAGGGCACAAAGAATCCGTCATACGTCAAACTTTGAAGTATTTAACTAAATTCAAAGTAACGCCGGATGAGGTTGGCACATTGAATACTTTGCTGACGGATGTTAAATCAAAGTTTGCTCTCTATTTTTATTCGCTTTTAAATTTAATTTGTATTTTTCACTTATTAATTTAATTAAATTTGTATTTTATTGTTTGCCACCAAAATTGTTTTATTAAAATCACAAAACACAATTGAAACACGTCAAGAGTTACAAGAAAACAAAGAAGAAGAAGCAGTTGATAATTGTCAAAGTATTCAACATACGTCAAAAGTTAAAATATGACTAACTTTCGTACTTTGCGTTGACGGACACGTATTGATTGTGACAACGCTCATAAGAAAACATGTGTTTTAACTGCCTTGTCAGTTGAATTTGTCAGAGTTTAACGTATGACGAATTCTATGTGCCCCGGCCTTAAGTCCAGATTTATACGTGCGATTATTTCATGCCATTTTTTCTCAATTCTCTTTTAACAAGTTTCATGTTGTTTTTGTTTTGTGTACAAATGCCGATGCCATTAAAAGAGAATTGAAAAAAAATGGCATAAAATAATCGCACGTATAAATCTGGACTTAAGGCCGGGGACTAAGTAATTTTTGGACAGTAATAAACAGTTAATATACCAGTACATACATCGTTTACACTCATAACAGCACTAGTTCTAACACATAAAAATAATTACTCTGCCGACTACTGGTGCATTTACCTACTTGTTTTTATTAGTTTAAATAATTTTATTAATCTATTGTTACTTTATTTATATATATATATATATATATATATATATATATATATATATATATATATATATATATATATATATATATAAATACATAGTTACGTACCTACATAACCACTTATGTACATATGTATATAACAAAACAAATTTTTTTAGGTATAGAAAATTATACCTATAAAATTTTTTAATTATAAAATTGTTTTTCATGTTTATTAAGTGCCACATTTTGTTTATTTCGTAAATTATAAAAGCAAAAACTTTCAGGAAACTTCAGTTTAATAAAACAAAAAGTTAGAAAAAAAAATTAAATCCAACAAAAAAAGTTCATTGCTCTCGATGTTTTTCACAAGTGGATTGCAAAATGCTTGCTATTGCTCAATTTGTGGGTATATTTGTGGCGTTATTTAACTTTTACATAAAGTTCATGTGAATTAAAGTTATCTGGCTTAAATTTAATGTTTATAGATTTTTTTATTAAAGTTTCAAGTTAAATATATGAAAACTAAACAACCAATCAGTTAGCAGCATTTAAGTTTGTAATACATTTTTTTTTACCAATGACAATTTACTTACTGTTGTCAGCTCTTTCTATCATGTAGCTTTGACGGTAATTTGTTATAAGAGAAAAGAAGAGATAATGAAAACTATATTATATTAGCGTTCGAGTTACCAGTATGATTATGTGTATTTTTTAGACGATTTTTTGACAAAAGGCAAACGCTTTAAAACAACTAGACACAAACACTTTTAATAAAAATTAGAATGTATGACAAATATGGAAATCAATCAATAATGATTTTTTTTGCTTGCGGAAAAATAAATTTAATGGAAACATGACTGTTTGATGTTTTGCATTTAATTAAAATTAAATCACAGAAATATTAAATTAAATTAAATTAATTTAACTTTAAAAATATCGCGCTAATCATTAACTTATTTTAATATTTCCGTAAATTAATTTTAATTATTGACCTACAAGTGCCGTGTATAGAATAAAAATAAATTATCGCAGTGTTTTGTAACTTTTAATTTTTTTTTTAATTTTATTTTTCGTCGTTTGACTGTATAAAAGAGGAGTAAGAAGTCCGCCGTTTACAGTGGATAAAGAAATATATAATCATTGTTGATTATTGTTGCTTTTGCTTAAACTTTGATTTTTTCTTTAATTTATTGATTGGACAAAAATCTTTAGTTTGTATTAATTATTATGAAAAGTTTCATGAAGAGCTAAGTAGTCAGTTGCGAAATGGCCATCGAAACGTACTTTCACCTCCAATAATAAATATCGTTAATTTTAATAAAATTGTCGGGATAATTAGCGCAATATTTTTAAACTTCATTTTATATCAAAAGAAAAAAATGACATCTGATAGTTTTTACAAAAGTGATTAATTTATGTTTCAATTTCGAATAGAAATAATTATCCAAATAGAAAAGCAACTTTTTCTTTATAGTCAATTTTTCTTTATAAGTAGAAAAATTCCCGAAAAATAGGGATTTTATTTATGTCGGCACTTTGGAATTTTCCGCTTGGCTGGGTGTACAAGCTAAATAATTAAGCAACACATTAAATTTTCAACGAAAAACGTAAGCAAAAATGTGCAAAGCTGCCAAAGAAAAAGCCATTACATTTCTTTAAAAGTTCATAGTTAATTCACCAGTAGTCGGCAGTTTAATTATTTTTTTTGTGGTCGTGCTGCTCATTACTTTCCAAAAATTACTCGATTTTACACTCAGTTATTTATTCCTGTTTCCTCAAATGTACCCTTTGTGCCTATAGTCGGCATGCATGTTCCTAAATCCGGCATTTGCTGACCCTATTGTGGACATAATATTTTTTTAAAAGAGAAAGACAAAACTCGCTCAAGAATTCTACATTTTTATCTCAAATAATAGTTATTTAAATTCCTTTATGTAAATAAAATTGAATTTTATAGTTTTAGATAAAATTAAATTTACAGGAACTTCAATTATTTTTGTCGGTGATAATTTTGGGAAATAAAATTTTTGTTTCCAATGTTGGTTGAATTTTTTTGATTATAGTAGCTCCTACAGAATTTTAACAATGAAACCAAAGGATTTAACTATCGAGAAAATTCAAGTTATTTTTAATGAACGTGCTGTAAAATTGATGAGTCAATATTCGTTTGGTTTAGATCTGCATGAGTAGCTGGCATAGAACTTGAGCAATTTTAAGGCTTAAAGGGTTTTATTTTTTCTCAATGTTTATTGATGCCAAAATGTCATGAGGAATATTTATTACTTCATTTTAAAATGTAACTTTATTTTGGGATTCCATTTAAAAAGAAGACTTTAGAACAATCGACAGGTGCTACAATATTAAATTATACGTGTGCTGACTACTGGTAGAACTTATTTTAAACTTATTTTCTTTATAAGTAATGCCAAGAGAGGTGAGTTACAAATAATATTAAAGAATTTTAGTCTAACGTAGGAAAAAAATTTTTGTTTACAAGTCGGCAACCCCTTGCCGACTATCGAAAAGCGAAGCAATTTTTGTTCCCATGAAAATGAGCACAAAAAGTTTTTTTATGATAAATACGATTTTAGGGTCAAAGTTTAAATATATTTATTTTTTTTAATATATTTTTTTTTCCACTAAAATCCGCAATGGTAAAAATTATTATTCAATTTACATGTTAACTTCCTTGTTTAAGTAAGTTTTACCGCTAAAAAATTATTTAAAAATCAGGCATCTCTACACGAGTTGAAAGGTTGTCACAGATCTTATTTTAATATTACAAAAAGTGGGCAGTCTCTTGTACTCTTTATTAGAGCTAAATCATATTTATGCGTATAATCACGGATAGGGTCGTTTACTGTTTAAGTTCCCAACAACAATCTTCTGAGACTACAATGGTGGGGCGTCTATGATTGTTAGACAATGCAAATTTTACAATAACCCTAAAGGGTGGTTTAGACGGTACGACTTTACGTACGTAAAATCCAAGAGAAAATAATATGAAATTCTATTCGCATTTTAAAAATGAGACTAAAAAACTTACGACATATTTTTTTGTGTTTACACAATTGGTATTCACAGGTTTTTGGGCGGTTTGCAGAAAAATGCATCCCTGATCTAATGATTCGTAATTGTCTTTTGAAAATTTTCAAAAAACATAGAGAGCCATACGACTGTCAATTTTTCATCCGTAATTCCTCTCAATTTGTGCAGATTCATTACATATTTGGTTAAGACGATTCCACTGGTAATATTCTGCACAAAAATTTGACATCTCGTAAGACTTCTGTGACCATGTAAACCGCCCTTAAAAAGTTATTTATGACAAAGGAAATACCAAATTTTATCTGCAATTTTTTTTCCCGCCTTAGACAGCATAGCCAACAACGTTGCCTTGAATATCGTTCTAGACTGCAAAAGAACTGAAATAATAAACTCATTTTATCGTCAGGTTGTATTGTGGAAAATAATATCAATAGCTATTTCTTTCGATTTTGCTAAAGGGCCAAAAATCAGCACAACAAGCAAAGCGTTGTCTACCATTTAACGCTTTAGCGACATACATATGTTTTTAAATAAGAACGTCATTACTTCTCAGCAATAGCGCCAAGACAAAAGTTAGTGATCAGCACTCATTTCTCTTTCACAAAAATTAAATTAGACTTGCTGCAAGAAAAGCTTACGTATATTAACCCGCAAAAAGCGTTGGAGCTGAGAGTTTTCAACGTTTGTTGCGCTTTTTGTTTGATAAATGTATTTCGTACCTGTTCTTTTTCTTTTTTTCTTTTGGATCCCAATGTTGGGACAATTATTGAATTATCCTGACCTTCCCTACAAACACAACATAAAATTAATCTATTGGAATAGGTAAGCATGTCTGGGGAAAGCTTAATCACCACTAGAAGAAGTTAAGCCCTCTAGAATTTTTTAATTGCATAAATTGTTAATTTTAATACAGACACAATCATCCTCTTCAATAAAAAAAGACTGCAAACCCTTCCAAAAAAATTCTTTAGTTACGTCAATGAACTAAAGGCCGGGGCACATAGAATCATTCATACATTAAACTTTGACAAATTCAACTGAGAAGTCACTTAAAATACATGTTTTCTTATGAGCGTTGTCACAATTAATACGTGTTCGTCAACGCAAAGTACGAAAGTTGGTCAACTTCTAACTTTTGAATACTTTGACAACTATCAACTGCTTCTTCTTCTCTGTTTTCTTTTAACTCTTGCCGTGTTTCAATTGTGTTTTGTGATTTTAATAAAAGAATTTTGGTTGCAAACAATAAAATACAAATTTAATTAAATTAACAAGTGAATAAAATACAAATTAAATTTAAAAGTGAATAAAAATAGAGACTTTAGTTGAATTTGTCAAAGTACAACGTATGTCGGATTCTATGTGCCCCAGCCTTAAGTACGGAAGTTGTTCATTTGTAAAATTGTGACATTAAAGCAAACAGTACAAATGAGGGTAGAAGAAAAATTTTAGAAATCTGAATAAAAAATTTATTTTTAAATTTTATAAATTCTACATTCGTTTCTAAAATCGAAAAATAGTTATAATACTTTTAGAATAATGAAAAACAAAGAAGTGTGTACTTTTCTAAAAATATAATTTATTGTATAAATAATATTTTATTAATATTTTCGATTACAAATTATAACTATATTTATTAAAATTAATAAAAATTGGATTGTGTGTTTCATACATAATTCATAATTCTTTAATAGTTTTTGTTTTAAACTCAATTTGTTTTCAACAATATAAGGCGACTATATAAAATAAATGTTACCGCAAAGATAATTGTTTATAGGATTGATTTTGCTACAAATTTTAATAAACAATAAGCGATGAATATTAATAATAATATATAATTTTTTTGTTCTTTAAAATTGTAACAAAAACTTAATTTTTTTTTTTACTTTTTGCCAATGTCGTACTTAAAAACTAATAAATAAAATATTCAAATAAATAATTAAAATTATTTTACTGTAAGAAATAAAAAAGTAATAAATTATATTGTTAACTAAGAAACATTTAAATTTTTATTTGATCATTAGCAAATTAAAGATAGAAAAAAAAACATTTTTCTAAGCATAAATATTTAAGTAAATAATAGATAAACGAAACATACAAAAACAAAAACACCTACTGAGACAAATATCCTTGTACTTAAGGATACAAGAAAATAAAAAAGTAACAAAAACTTTTTTTATTCTTAATCAAAAAAACAAAAAAAAAATCTTTTAAATCCTTTAGTAATTAGAATATTTTATATAAAATTATATAAAAAACTACAGTTAGAGGAAAAGGTATATGTGTACGTATGTACGTATGTAACTTAATTTGCGCGTATGGTGCGATTTTTGTTCATATTTGTCAGCATTAGTGAAATATAGGATGTTAATAAATCATCCATTTTATAGCCCAATGATGTTTCACACAACAATTTTGAGCCTCGTACGAGATTGCCAATTGTCATATGGAAATAGGTGTTGCCAGACGACCAATTCGAAATACGGGTAAATGGATGGGTAATTAAAATGTCCTGTAATTTAAAATAATTTTGTTTTAATTTTAAAATACTTTTTAAAAATATTTTTATTACCTTTGAAATAGGATGTATTAAACTAACACCATGTTTATTTATAGCTATCAATAACATTTCAGGATAATTAGGTTCAGTAGTTTGTTTAACTTCGAAGAATGCTGAGCCAAATGTGGGCCATCTGGAAAATAGATGAAAAACAAATTAATTACAAGTTTATATATTTCTTAACTACTTGTTTAATTACGAAAAGCAAACAAGTTATCGATAATTTTTCTATTTAAAAAATTAAGTTATCGATAACTTTTCTATTAAAAAAATTAAGTTGTCGATAACTTTTCTATTAAAATTTAATAGAATAAAATTTTTGTTCTGTTAAAATAAAAAATTCTACCAGCGTCTAATTTTTCTTGTTTTTTTAGAAAACGTCCGCATACATTTATAAATAATTTTTCTTTTTAAAGATTTTTAGAAATTAATAAATAAATGAACCAAAGCCAGAAAATAATAAATTTTAGTTCATAAAAAAAAGTATAATTAGGCATCGATAACTTTTGTATAAAATAATTACGTTATTAAAAATTTTAATATAGAAAAATTATTTAAAAATTTTACCTTAAAAAATTATTTTATTCGAATAATTTCCTAATTTATACTTAAATTATTGATAAACATTATTAACTTCTTTACTCTTTATAAAAATTAATAAACAGATAAATCTCTTATGAAGCCTAAGATATCAATAATTTTATTATAGAAAAGTGAGGTTATATTTTAGTTAACGCATATAAGCAAAACGATTTGGCGAGTAATCGTTATAAAATAATTTGGATATCAATTTCTAATGAAATATTTATATTTAAAAAAGCCAAGCAAGTAAATGTACTTAAATAAATATGAAAATGATTTTAACAATAAAGTTTCATATTATGTTTTTTATAAAAAAAAATATTTTATTGAGAATTTTTTAAAGAAAAAGTCTGATAAAAACATTTTTGTGTCATCGTACTTTTTCTCAACATTTTTATGGAAATTTTTAATCCAATACTTTTCTATAAAAAATTTATCGAAATAATTTTTTTTTAAACAATGACTAGATCGGTAATGTTTCAATAGAAAAACTAAATCAGAAAGCTTCCAATAGAAATTCAAGTCATTTATATTTTTGTAGCCAAATAAATCAAATTTAATTAACTATTGGAACACCTTTATATTCCATCTTCAAATTTTGTACTTGTTATAGCGGACTTAGCATTACAGCTCCTTGTTAATTTAAACTGTTTAAATCGATCTAGAAATGACTGAGTTTTGGAGGCAAACAATTTAAAAAAGCAACATTCACACAAATTAAAGTCGGTTAAAAAGCGTCGAGATTGGAAAAAAAATCAACAAATAAAAATGTACAATACCAGTAATTTAGTAAATTATCGTAAATGTATCAAAATATTAGAATTTTTTTTTAACAAATTTGAACATAGCAAAAAAAATGAAAGAGAAATGCTACAATATGAAAAATTATACCAACGTAATCCTTGTTACCCGGACTACATTTACCTGAGTTAATTTCTATTTATTTGAATTTTATTAAAACAATTAAATTTAAGTTATTTTTCGAGTTTATTTTTTTGCTTAAAATATAACAGCAGTTCATGTAAGTCCAGATTTACACTATGCAATTTTTTAAAATATTTTTCTCTCAATTCTCTATTTAAGTTGCAGTGATATGCATTAGTTAAAAATAAACATAAGCAACAGTAACATCCCCTTAAAATTCAGGCAATACCATATTGCTTTAGCAACAAACAAAAATTTCATGCCAGTTGCATGAAAAATTGCATAGTGTAAATGCGATATTACTGTGAAAGAAGCGTTTTCCATACTAAAATTACAATTGTCTGTTTTACGGTCAAAATTATCTACAGAGCCCGTACATAAACTCTTATTTATTGAATTAAATTAAATTTGTTTTATTAATTTTCAAGTAAAAAATAAAACTTTAAAAAATAACTTTTATAACAACAAAAAAAAAAAAATGTAAAACCAAAAGTTAAAAAATAAATTTTTTTCCAAACAAAAAATAAAACTCGATCAATAACTTGAAATTCCAAACAAGAAAAACAACTTGCAATATAACGATTATCTTAATAACAGAAAATAAAAATTGTAAGAAAAAAGTATTTTTTAATAATTTTTTTTTTACTAAAAAATAAAACTAACTTCCTTCAACTAAATCGAAAATTAGGGAAAGGTAAACAATAAACACCAAAAATTTTACAATTTATAAGCAAGACTAAAATACCACAAGACAAAATTTATATTTGCAAAAATCAAAAAAAAAAAAAAATATATATTTTTTTTTATATTTTCTCCAAAAAGTCAAAACATTGTCTTAAAATTTCATACTTTACCGAAGATTTAATAAAATTCGAAATTAACCAATTTTATATAAATTTAAAACAAAAAATAGTTATTGAAAAAAGATACAGAACAAATAAAATCAGAGGCAAATTACGGCATTCGATATCGAACGAAATTTCCATTTAAATTCCATTAAAATTTCGATCGATATCGAATACCGTAATTTGGCCCCAGCTTTCTTCAGAAACCGTTTGCAAATGTGTTTTTTCAAACAAAAAAACGCTATTTTTATACCCTCAACCAAAGAGTAATATCTTCTGAGTTCTTTTGCATAGCGAAATCGACTGAGCGATGTCCGTCTGTCCGTCCATGTTCGGGTTGAAATCGACTTTGCCAAGGCACTAGCTGAGCTACAGAAAATTTATATTTAAATCGAGCAGGTATAGTTTCGAAAATTTCGCTATTAAAAATCTGCGAGATCGGTCCACGTCCTTCGAGGCAGTGGGCCAAACACCATGCCTGACTCTTATTTTTCCATATTATTTGGAACAAAGTTACTCCAATAAAAAAAAATATATGGAGAATTAAGAAATGAAGAAAAACATTGAGAGAAAAAAAATAGGCGCTTGCCTATATTTTCTGAGTTATGGGCCTCTGAACTTTTTATTGTTTTTAAGTATCAATATGGGTATTATTTCAAAACTTTTAAAAAGATTTTGTAGGAAATACTACAATTTTTAAGAACTGCTTAACCCATTAAGAGCCGATTACACTTTTATGTAATTTTTTTTTTCTTATTTTTTAATTCCGTACCACGCCAATATGTTTTCTAATTGGAGTTAAATCACTTAACTAGATTTGGATAAGTACATATTAAAGGGTATATAAGATCCAGCATAGCCAAATATAGCGCTCTTACTGGTAAAAAGATTATATTATCCGAAAAAATTTGAATTTTTGCAAAAAAAAAAGGGAAAAATAATTTTGCGAATACTCAAAAACCTGCAAATCAAAAATTAATTAAAGAACAAGCATGAGAAGAACTTAAAACTAAATATTAAAATTTGAAACAAAAGCGTTTTTGAAAGTAAATTGGCTGGGTTAATTCTATAAAATACGAAAGTTTAATTTTCCCTCATACCACTTTTTAATGCGAAAAATATTAAAATATTGAAAAAAAATAATAATTTTTAAATGCAAGAAAATATTAAAATAAATCTCACCTGTAAACAATTTTCAAAAAGGCGACTTTAGCGTCTTCAGATGTCATTCCGGAATCTTGATTATAGGAAGCAACTATGGCTCGTTTCCATTCACTAGTACTTTGCATTTTCATCAAATCGGAGGGTATCAATTCACGCAGCATTTGTCTATTAAATAAGCGACAACAACAAAATTATGAAGACATTTTTAAAATAATTATAAAAACTTACGGTATGGCTTGCAATTCTTGTTTATTATCACCATAACGTACACGATAGACTAAGGCTGCCAGTTTGGCTGCTTCTTCACGCGAACACTTGTGGTAGCCTCTTAAGAGTTTTGGCAGCTCCTGATGATAGTGGAATATTAAATCTGCATTGCGATCTTTGCCGGGTACCGTATTTGTCCATAATTTTTTCATAAAGAAAACTTGATATGTAAACTGAGGATTAGTGCCATCACGTATGGGTCTGGCCTTTTTAATCCAGTCCGTTAAGTGACGTACAAAATCAAAAAAGAAATCTCCCTCCGGCACTGAAATCACTTTATCGGCAATTTTGACAAATAGAGAAAATCCTTCACTAGTGCGCAACGACAAACGTTGAGATATATTGTGGCAAAAGTCTTTAGCCCTAGTGGAAGAATCGACCTCAAAAGCCTCATCGGTATCATCGGGAAAATAGACTTTATGGAATATTTGTGTAGTTTTATGTTGTATAGCCTCCACTTCTACTTGATGTGGCGGGTATTTGCGTTGGCCATTACGTATGGTTTTTTGCAGACGATGCAGGGAGTCTTGAGATATAGGGTGCCTTCTTGTTCTCAGGAACAGTGTTAACTCCTTCAGTAAGCTTTGAGAACATGCAAAAAGTCCCGTTGCCAACCACATTAATTCCCAACCTCGTTCTTCGCTTACGCGATTACGATTGTCGGTTAATTGCTTCATAATTTGACAGTAAATTTCATCTCTAAGAATTTCGTGCTTAAGCGGGCCATCAAATATGTGATCGGTAATTTCATTACCCATTCTTGGCCTTTTGGAAGGTAAATCTCCCATATATTTGAGTATGGCGGCAAAAGCAAAACAAGCTTCTTCCGCTAATTCTTCCTTGGCCTGCAATTTCCTAAGCAAAGGAGCTTTAATTGGATCACGAGAATAACGCCATATTTCTTCGGAACGTTTTGAACTTAAAGTCAGAGTTTTTGATACCGTTCTTTTTGGCGGCAAACGAAAATGATCCATGGCATATTCCATCAAGTTGTGAGGTCTGTCTCGTGTTTCTGGCACGCCATTTGAGACCATGCTTAAACGTCTGCCGTGATGAGCTTCTTCAATATTAAATAAAGCCAATATATCTTGGGGTGGCTTGGAAAGGGTAGGTAACACATAAACCGTTTCAGCCGGAAAGTCGCCTCTTTCTTGTGAACGCTCACAACGGCCAATACACCAACCGTTATTAAGCACATTTTCGCCACAACTTTCATCTTCCAAAATAATTAAATCTCCTTTAAAAAAGGACAAAAAACTGGAGCCATCAGATGGCGCACGATAATCCTGAACAGCTATAACAAATTTAGACCTGCAAAAAATTAATTATATTTAAGAAAATTTATTTATTTCATTAAATATTTGCGGATCTCACCTCTTCTTAAGACCGTCTAAAAAGTACACCACCAAATCTCGTATATCCTCGGCATTGGGACTTTGAAAAGTAAACTCTTCTCCTCTTACTGTGGACAAACTAAAGGTTTGTGTAAAAACCTTGTTAGTTTTTTGACTGGAAACAGCGGTAATTTCGGGAAAACTCAATTCCAATAACACTTGCTCCTGATCATCGACTACATAAACACCTGTCCAATTAACGGCTATTATAACATCATTCTTAGGCAAATTGGGACCTGAATTGCGATACGCTTCATAGAATCTAGAGAACAGTAAAGGCCATTTGTACTTGGCATAACTGACTATATCTTCCTTGATTTTCAAGGAGGCTATTTTCTCTTTAACATAATATGACTTCTTGTAGGCCTGCAATACCAAGGCAGCCCAACGTTCTATGGCCTTGTCAATGCCGGTGAGACAGAAATCGGGTATAAAATTGGGTAATAAAGTAAACAGCCGTTCCATTGACATATCAGTGCCATATTCTATGAAATACTGTTGAGCGGCTATCATGGCTAAATCCTCTTCCTTGTCACAGCGATACTCACCAAATTTGACACCTCTAACTACTTGTTGATAAATGAGATTTGTGGCCACTTGATCGAAAGTGGGATCATGCCAGGGAGCGAATATTTCCTTGCGGAAGAACAAACGCCAGGGAGCATTACGTTCTTGAGCTCCTTGTTCCTTGGCATATTGTTCGCACTGGGAAATAGCATCCATAACATGATCACCTCCACTACCCAATGAAGAAACCTTATCAAACAAGGCTATATACAAAGAAAATCCAAATTGATCTTTCAGAGTGATTTTTTCCGAAAGTTGGTTACATAGTTCTCTAGCCGTGGTAGCTGAATCAGCCAGCAAAGTTTTTGTATTGCCGTCCATAAACGTTATAGGCAACATTATAGGCTTTTTGGATTTTGTAGCCTGTAATTCCAACCAAGAGGGCGGTTGATTTCTAGTGCCATTATTAAAGGTGCGCTTTAAACGCTCCTCACAGTAGGGAGCATAACCGGGTGGACCTTCTCGTATAAAAGCTCTTAAGTAATTAACGAATTTTTCCGAGGGGGCAAAACAACCCACACATAAAGACAGCAAAATCCAACCCCTAGCGTGTGATGATTTTAAAGGATTATTTGTAAGTTGTTTACAAATTTGACAATAAATTTCATCTCTAAGTTCAGCCCTTAGAATGCCATGGCCTATTATGAAATGCAATTTTTCCAGATTTGAAGTGGGTCTTGATTGCAGCCAGGACTGATAGCTATCGGCTGTATATTCCTCATCCTGCAAACGTCTTCGTACATCTTCGCCTAATTTATTTTTACGTTTTAAAGTCAAGCTAACTAATTTGTGTCTGATAGAGCGAGGTTTTTGCTTAAGAAAGGCCTCAGGATCCAAGCCCATTAACTGGGCCTCTTGGAATTCCTACATAAGAAAAGCAATGTTATCATTCTCAGTCAAGTCAAGACTACAAAAAAAAACTTACCTTGCTTCTTATAAAATTCCGTCCCAAAGTAGCCGTTACTTTGGACATTACAGATGTGGTGTCCATGCGATCCATGGTGTGGTATTTGGGCTCTGGCATATCTCCTGTAAATCTCAAAATTGTAATCCATAAGGCCTGAGCAGCCAGCTGATCTCCTTGAGTATGCAAGGGCAGCAAAGGATGCTTTAAAGCCTTTTTGGAATATTGATGATTGACATTGCCTTG
The DNA here is from genome assembly GCA_937654795.1 of Cistogaster globosa. Classification (NCBI taxonomy): domain Eukaryota; kingdom Metazoa; phylum Arthropoda; class Insecta; order Diptera; family Tachinidae; genus Cistogaster; species Cistogaster globosa. The sequence goes on from OW569404.1 coordinate 10,460,718, forward strand.
GAAATAAGTGGCAGCAAATTTTTGGAATTTAAACTCCGACAAATCTTCCTCATCCTCAGAGATATGCATAGGACCTATGCAGTCCTGTTAATAAAAAAACATCAATTAATTAAAATCCTTTTTTAATGCAAAGAAAATAATTTACCTCCTGATTAACGTGCTGGCCATGAGGCAGATCATTAAACACTGAGGTTTCACGTCCGCCATGCGGTGTTGGAGCTTCACTACTCGAATCGGGTAAGAAATCAAACATGGCTTCAACCAATTTTCCATCATCTACTGGTTCATCTTGTTTTCGAGCCGCATCATTTATTATATTCTTTTTAACTTCTACTCTTCTTCTCTCCTCGATTTCCTGTTCCATTTCTCTTCTTTCCAATTCATGCAAACGATCTCTGTAGTGCTGTTCGGCAATTTCTCTAGCATGTTTATTTCCCTTGTGCATTAGCTCTTGTTCTTCTATCTTACGCAAATGTAATACTTCCGCAAATTTCTTATATTCCTCTTTAAGTTTCTTGTATTTTCTCATGGCAATCATTCTGCGAGCATGGGATTGTATTTTTATGATGGCCCACATTTTATGGCCATATTCACGGCGTACCAAATAGCCTCTGGCATGGGCCTGCAAGCCTACTATGTGACCTCTCAGATGGCGGAAACGATGCGACAATACACGAGAACGTATCAAGGCTTGCAGACGCATATAGCCAACACGCATTTTTTCATAACGTTTACGTTGGGCATAGCCTTTCCAAAATCGTTGCACGGTTATGGCAGCAGCACGCATGCGCAAGAAACGTCTACGATAGACCCAGCCTCTTATGGTTCTTTGTAGGATTAAAATTTTTCTGGTAAGAACACGATCCCTCTCTTGTTCCAAAAACAAATCATGAGCATCTTTAAGAAAAACTTTGGTGTGACCCAATTGATAATCGGATTTACCCAATGCAGCTGCACATATACGGGACGTAGCTAAACGACAGTCAGTTCTATGAGCCGGCGGTACACCGGGTATTAAAAATCTATAACGTTCTACAAAGTCTCGGAAACCATGACGAATGGGATAACCAGCTCTCCTTATGCGTATGGTTTCCATCATGCCCGAATAACGTAATTGACGACAGCACAAACCTCGATCAAACATCATGGGTTTTTTTAGTTCATTGGGTTTAATGCATCTTATAAAGAAAGGTTGGCAGGAACACAAAGTCTTCATCAGAGCATCTAAACTCTTTTTAAATTGCGTCGATAATGTGGGAGTTCTTTTGCGTGTTTCCGCACCCATTTCAATATCCTGGCTAAAAATTTGTCGCAAAAATTTATTACTACTTTGGCTAACTAGATGCAGTAAATCGGGACTGAAAGTATCACGATTTTTGTCCAAGAAACCACATGTCTCGTAAAATACCACTCCAGCAAAATGATTTAAGCCAAAACTGGTATTTATATCCGATTTTGGTTTTAAATAGTTTTTATGCAAACCATGGGTTTTGTGCAGTTTCGCTAACATTGTATAATCGGTACCCTTGGGGAAGCGGGCTTCCTCATCTATTAAAGCCATTATATTTAGCTGTTTAATCGCTATTAAGTCCAAGGCATCTTGATTATCCACAAACTCTATATGCTGCCAATTGATGCCTTCATGATTGTATTCCTCCTGTTCCAATTTGAAAATGTGCTGTACAAAGAATTGCTGCAAGTTCTCGTTGGCATAATTTATGCAAAATTGTTCAAAGCTATTCTGATCAAAGTTTTCAAAACCAAATATATCCAAAACACCAATAGCATTTCGTGATGTTGCTCTTGGCTTATAAATGGCCGTATTTATTTTGCGTACAATATGTACGAATAAACGACCATAAATACCCTTGACGAAAGCATCACGTACATCTACCGATTGATCTCGAGAAAGCGTCGATACCACAGTTTCACCATGAGCAAATAAGGTACGTCTGGTGAGAGCATCCATTAATGGTTGCATTGGCAAACCTAAAAGTGCCGAAACTCTTTCCACATTTATGTGCTCGGGTATTTCAGTGGCGTCTAGATTATCTACAACAGTGGCCTTATACTTAATATTGCCACAATGTAATAGAGCTGCCAAAAGTTTTATAATTTCCCAAATTTCTTGATCGGTGAAGAGCAAAACTTTCATGGCCGATCGTATGTCAGAGAACTCAGCAGCATCGTCACGACCTTCACAGGTAATGCAGTCACCGCCAGTTAAGTATCTGAATTATTAAAAAATAAATTATTTTTAAGAATTAAGAAAATTTTAAGACTTTTAAAATTTAAAAAAGACAAGCGGTGTCTGTAATTAAATGACAAAGACTTGGGTCTTTTTGAAGCGAAAAGATAATTTTCCTAAAATTAGGTTTCATAAATCACACAAATCTAGACATTATTTATTAACGTCAGCTGTTGATTTTATAAGAGATCATTTTTTGCTTAAACAGTCAATTAAACATTTTAAATGGAAGATCCCGTAATTAGGGCGCATGCTGTATTATTGCAACAAAGAAAGTGTAAACGTAGCTAAATAATTTTTCTGGAGAAAGGCTGGCGCTTATTACGTATTGATTTTTAAATAAAAACCGTGTGATATATCAAATTAATTTTTGTCTGGAAATATTATTTGTTTAGATGTTGGATTTAATCTCATCTTAATTATTTAGCATTTTAGCTCAGATTAAGAATTCGGCGTAAGCTGTAGCGAGAATAAGCGGTCTAATGAATAAAACGCGAGTTAAAGGTAAATTTTGTATGCATAAAAATGTTTACTCTAGTAAGCTTTCACCCAGGCTGTAAGCTTGATCTTAACAGAAGAGCTGACATAAATAAATGTTTGCGAGTAAAAGCTCACTTTGGTATGCAAAAGGTCACAATTTGTCAAGTCTATATTTAGTTGTCTCACATATTTTCAAAAGTGACAATGACAGAGTATTTTGTACCAGAAAGGACAAAAAAAAATTTTTTTAAATAAAATAGAGAGATTAGTCTGGAAATAGAAGACAAAAAATTATACCTTTTAAAATTTAAGCATTTAAATTGAATGGCAAAATATTTTCTTAAAGAAAATGACGAAACTCAAGCTGGTGCTCTAATCAACGACCAAAAATTGCGTTTGTTTTTAAGGTATTGCGCTGATCCGGAATTCAAAATTGTATTGCTGAAAACATCGGAGTTCATCAGTCAATGGTTTCCAAAACGATCTCCGAAATGGTTCGTGTGATAGCCAGAAAGGCATATGAGTGAATAAAATTTCCAAGCACTGTGGATGAAATAAAATGTGCACAAGGGAATGGCGGGAAAAGAACTGTTTTCCATTTGCAGTTGGTGTTATAGACTGCACACACATTAGAATAAGAAAACTGAACTCCCACGGTAGATATATAAGTAGAATATATATGTATAAAGGGATTTCATTCCAAAAAACATGCAGGCCACATGCGATGCAAATGAGCTTTTCAAAACCAAAAATTAAAGCTGAAACCGGTTACAATAAAATCTTTACGAAAGAAAATTGCATCATAGAGCGGTTTTTTTGGCTCTTAATTGCAGTACAAAATTCCGGTTGGTTCAGATTTAGTTGATTTCTTGAAATTTTATGTACGGTTGGATAAGGATTTGAACAAAGTAAATCTTATAATTCGGACACCTATTTATCCAACATTATTTTGTTTTTTTTTTTTTTGTTTTCAGTTTTATTTTTGTCGCATTTATTTTGTATTCTGCACTTCATGTTGCGTATTTTTTCAAACAATTTTTTTTTCGTTAATTTCAATTTAAGTTGTCTTATCTGAAATTATTTTTAATAGTTTCTGTTACTTCCCCTTTTTATTTTTGGCAACTGACTTTTTTTCTTATAAAATTCATTTTTTTTTTTTTTAACTCATAATTGCAACTGATCAAAGAATTCAGTTCTTTCTCAGTTGCCTTAAGTTCATCCAAATTGAACTCGAGAGCTTTTACTTAATGCTTGAGTTCATACTAGATAGACTCGTCTTAATGTCGGTAAACATCGCTTTAACCGTTATGATTTCAAAAAAAGATGGTCTGAAGATCCTATCCTGCTATGAACAACATTAAACGTTCAATATTTATAAATTCATGTGCGTACACCAGTGAGTTGTGCTTGCTCCAATAATGGTCATTTTGCTGAGCGAAAAATTGGACTCATTCAAGATGATGTTTGTTTAAAATCGGGTTATCCAACCAATAATCGTAGCCTCCAACTAACGAACACAGCATTGCCTAAGCAAATAGCGTCTCAAACACAACCGCAACGTAAGCAGAGTTGTCTCTTCAGCGATGCCTAATTGTACTAAATTAATACATTTCTGGATCTTCTTTAACACTGGTAACCACGCAGTTATGATTTCTAACTTTGCAAAATCCTTTGTATAGTTTGTATTTTAAGATTCAAAAGTGTTAATTCAAGGCCAGCAAACTGAAGCCATAATAACGATCTCGGAATGAAAAGCGTAAAGCTTCTTATGATAAAATAGTAAACTTTATTGAATCATTATTATTATTATTGAATTTTTATCAGACCGAAAATGGAATACAACTCTCATGTATGGGCCGGTGCTTCAACGTTTATTTTGGAGTTACTCGACCGCGAAGAAGCTCATCGGTGACAGTAGGGTATCCAGCTCTATTGACTCACTGGAGCATCGACGCAATGTGGGGTGTGTTTTACTGTTTTATCGTTACTACAACGGAATGTAATCTTATGAAATTGGGGAACACATTCCAGGAAACCGTAATTTCATACGCGCAACGCGCTCTGCATCAAGAGTGCATTCCTTTGTGGTCGATTGGCTAGTGAATCGCACAACGCATTACAGAGAAAATTCGTTTTTTAGACGAACAGTTCGTATGTGGAATAAACTCCCTGCAGAGGTCTTTTCAAATCAAAGCACTACTTCCTCTATCCCCCTTCCCACAACCTAATTTCCTAGTTTTGGCTCATTGCATTGCATAAGTAGGGGTCACCTTCTGTTGGTCCAAAAAAAAAAAAGACAGCTGAATGTTATAAATTTCATCTGGTCACTCTATTTAAAAAGGAGCAATGCAAAAATTTGTCAAGTTAGTGCTTTTTTTCACTTTTCAGATTTTATTAAAATTTGGCAGAAAAACCAAATTAAATTGAAATTTGTGAGAAACACCAAATTTTACTGTTTTTCTTGAAAAAAATGCACGGTATTTTCTAGATTTCAATGCATTTTGATATTTAAAAATTGAAAATACTGATATTGACAACTAAAAACTTTTTAAGTGATGCAGGGCTGGGACTATTAACATACTGGATACAAAAATTTTACATTTTTTTAAATAAAAAAGCTTGGTTTTTAATAAGCAATAAGTGATTGATAATATTTTTAAAGTAAGTTTGACAAATAATAAATAGTTTTTATCAAAAACTTTGAAGGTAGAAATTTCAGTTTGCTGAATCCACTTGAAATGTTGAACCGGATTGCTTACTTAGTATTAAGGGTATTAATTTTCCGTTTAGGAGGGAGTATGTTCTGCTACAGCTTACCTCCGAAGATTATTAATTATTTGGTTTTCTCTCCCAGGAGTTTATAGAAAAAATGGGTAGAAGACCTTTCTCTTCTACTCTTTCAATTTTTTAACATCTGAATTTATGATTATGTCTTAACGAAAACTTTTCAAAGCTATTATTACACGTGATTGTCCAGATAAAAACTTTAAAAGTCCTTAGAATATGGGTATTCACTTTCTAAATCACTCACTTATAGTCAGCAGCATTTCCTAAATCCAAACGTCTTTTCTCCTCAGACGACAAACCCGCCAGTATACAATAGAATATGTGATAGTTGCGTTCACTATGATTTTGTGATACTATGCGTGATTTCTCCAAGAGATATTGTTCTATTTTCGCTCCCTCAATAACACCATTTGCACTAAAGTGGATATCAATATATTTGCCAAATCTAAAATGGAAAATTAATAAAAAATTTGTAAAAACCTTATTAAAGGCTTTTTTTTGTTAATTTTTCGCTCACCTGGAGGAATTATCATTTCTAACGGTCTTGGAATTACCAAAAGCTTCTAGAATAGGATTAGCTTCTAGAATTTGTTGTTCAATCCAAGAATGTTTGCCACTTATAGCTGCTAAATATTGTAAAATTAATTTTGTGCTTTCCGTTTTACCAGCGCCGGATTCTCCCGATATCACAATACACTGATCCTGACGATAACGTTTCATATGAGCATAAGCATTATCGCCAATAGCAAATATATGTGGCGGTAATTCACCAATCTTACGCTCTTTGTAGAGTTTTATTTGATCAGCTGTATAAATGGGTAGAATTTGATAGGGATTCACTGCTACCAAAATGGAACCCGTGTACGTCTAAGAGTAGAAATGAAATTAAAGTATTTAAATTATTTGTATAAAAATAAAGTAAAATGTTTAACTTACATATATTAAATTGTCTTTGTAACGTATTAATAAATTTCTTAAAATTCCTGCTTCATGTAGATCACCCAAAGAGATCATATCCTCAACACCCTGTACGGAAGAGGCGTGCATTGCTTTAATGCGCCTTTCCGGCGACAGCCATATTTCGTTACCATCATCGTCACGCACTTGTATACGTCTTCCTTCCGCTGATATGACACGAGCACCAATGGCTACATCGAATTCTCTGCCCGTAGCGGGTTCTATCCAGATGTAGTCACCCTGAAAAAATAAAAAGTTTTTCATCAATTGCAATGTGAAATAAATTTAGGAATATTTCAATTTCAAAATAATATACGTCACTTTTTGACATGTTTATTTTGTAACGAGTCTTTGTAAAATTATTTAAAAGCATGCGATTAACCTTCCCAGGAGGTTTGTTCAAGTCGAAGTAGAAATTTAATTGATAAAAAATAGACTCGTGATTAAAACTTAATTCTCATTACGCAGGTATTTGCTCAATTTTATTGCATGATTTCTGGAATCTACGTACATTTATCGATGAAAGTTCTTAAGAAGATGACGCTAACTCAAAGTGAAAATCAAAAAAGCTGAATTTTTAACCTCAAAAGGAAAATGGTAACGGCTTTTAGCGTTTATCGTAACACAACGTTGTACGGCTAGTTCTTTGACAGATAATAAAAATATTCCTTGCAGTGCCAACTGTAAAAGCTGTCGAGAGGAGAAGAAAAAGATCGCGTACAAGAAAACAAGGTGCGAATAGTTTTTGAAGACGTGAAATGGCTACATTTGAGACAGTGAAACTCTTAAGGAGCATTTTGTGATTCTTAAGGAACAGGTAATCGTAGGAATAGAGAATAGGTATTCTGCATATCTACCGTAGTCTCATTCTTTAATTTTTCACATTTTTGTGGTGTTCGATAGAAAATCGTTGTCGTTTTTAGTATTTATCGTAATACAACACTATGGATGGTTGCGTCAAACATTCCTTAAGGTCAGGATTGACTATCATACTCAGTCGTACGATCTGTCAAAAATTGCATGTGGGCTCCAAAAGTATGATAGTGTGAATTAAAAGTGTATGTGTGCGACAGACTTTTTGACAGATCTGTACGATTTTAAAATCTTTTAAAATAATTCAAAAAATTATTTTTTCTATGCGATCAGAGTTGATTTTTTTGAAGATGGGGAAAAAGCAACAACAAAATTTTAAAGGCATCTACGACACCATTTTGAAACGATTTCTAAAGTAGGACAGAATTATGTCAGCTTTTTGTGTAATTAAATCGTACGATTGAGTATGATAGTGAATTCTTGCTTTCTATCACTATCAAGGAGAATTCATAACAATTGGCCATGACAGCGCAGATGGCTATTTTTTGCGCTTGTTATTTTTCCTCCTTCAAATGTCCTTCTTTGTTTTTGACAGCCACAGATGATTTCTACAAAAACAAAATGTACATACACATTTCATTCGCAGTGTTGTTTTCATTCTCGCTGTCAGTATATCTGTTATGAATTCGCCTTGGGCGTTATAGAAGCTGTCTAAAAAAATGGAGCAAATGCAACAAACTAATAAATGGGGTTCTTCGTATTTAATATATTCGGCTATGAAGAATCTTATATACGCTTTACCATACATCTGAATCTAGTTAAGTGCAGTGACTCCAATAAAAAAAAATTAAAATAAAAATACAAATAAAAAAACAAACACAAAAACAAATATTGGGATGATAGAGAATTAAAAAAAAAAAAAAATAATTTACATAAAAATGACATTGGCGCTTAATGGGTTAAGCATTTTTTTTAAATTTTGGTATTTCCAGAAAGATCGTTTCAAAAGCCTTTAAATGATACCCATATTGATATATAAAAATATGGTGAACAATCGTACTTTTTAATGAAATATTCAGAGGGCCAAAATTCGGAAAATATGGAAAAGCGCCAATTTAATCACTTGCTGTTTTTTCTTATTGTTTAATTCTCTTACGCCTTATATATTTGTTTTCTTTTTTTTATTAGAGTTACATTTTTAAAGTAGATTTTTTCTAAAATATATGAAAAAATTAGAGGCAGGCGTGGTGTTTTGCCCGCTGCTTCGAAGGCCATGAACCGATTTTGCTAATGTTCAATAGTAAAATTTTCGAAACTACGTCTGTTCGATTGGCGTACTTAAATTTTCTCTAGTTTATCTAGTGCCTTGGAAAGGTTGATTTCAACCCGAACACTGAGGGACAGACAGACATCGCTCAATCGACTTCGCTATGCATAAGAAATATTTTATGGGGTCGGAAATGCATATTGTAGAAATTACAAATGGAATGACAGGCACAGATACACACTTTTTTCACTTGTGGTGAAGGGTATAAAAATTCAATACCTTCTAAGCATTACAATTGGAATATTGCTTAAATTTCTCAGACTTTTGAGGTGTTCGTGAGAAACCTCTTTCCTCTTTTAGTATTTATAGTAACAAGAAATTGAATGATTGATTTTTAACAAGCCACGAAAATTTTTACATGCAAGGTACTGTAAAATTTGCTCCTAAAAGATCTAGATCTAGAAGAGTTTTGATTTAAGGAACTCCATTAAGTCAGCTGGCAAAGCCTGATTGTCTCCTTTTACTTGCGTGTTAAAACCCCATTTAGTATTAATTAAAAAAAATATATTTTTTGGTATTCAACTTGACCTTGCTTGTTACGCCTCATTGAAAACCCTGTCATTGAGTTTAAAAATGTCTTTGTTTTATTTATTTTTTTTTTTTTTTGCTAAATGCAATTAAGTTTTCTTGAAGAAAAACTTTGTAAATTTTATTGAACGTCAAACACTTCTATGTTTTATAAATTTTATGTTGTGCAACAAACTATTTTTAAAACAGTTTAAACTTCTTCTTCTTTAATACATTCATACATTGTTATATGCTTCAAGAAATACATACAAACATGTAACGTAAATATGTAAGTTAAAAAATAAATAAGTTTGTATATGACTTTGAATGTAAATAAAACAAAACCTAACAAACCGCAACATGATTATTTTATGTTTTTATTTAATTTTAATTCAACACTTAATTCTGTTGAAATCATTTTCTTTGTAGTGTTTTTTGTTGTGTTATTCATCTTCATTATGCTGTTAGTATTATTTAACAATAATTCAAAATGTGAATTTGACATTTTTAGGTTGCAACCTTTAACTAAAACACACAAAACGTGCTCTAATTTGGTAAAATTTTAATCTTGTTTTTTACATTGACATTTTGAAAACAAAAAAATTTTTTTTTTGTAATATATCAAATTAAAACCGTTAAAGTTAAGTTACAAAATTATATAATTTATTTAAAAAAAAACTTTTTCTACTTTTAATTAAGTAGATTTAAAAAAAAAACATTACAAAAAATTAAACACTGACCCAAATCTTTTTTCAAGTGTAACGCACCAACCAGACAATTTCAAATTTTTTATTCAAGTTTAAAAAAAAATTTTAAATTATAAAGTGTTTTAATGATGTTAATGTTTGCTGAGAAATGAGTAATAAAAATAGTTTGAATTAAAAAATATTGAAGGAATTTCTACACGTTAGCAACAGAGTTAATTTTATATTTAAAGTAAAATTGTTAAAAAATATTGAATAAGCACGAAAATAAAAATTTTATTGATTTAAAGACAGACATTTTTAACAGTTTAAGCATTTGTTGGAAATAAAACAAATAAGAGTGCTATAGTCGTCTATGCCGAATCTTATATATCCTTCACCATCTATGTAAATATTGTTTAGTTAAGTAACTTCAATCAAAAAAGCAAATATTGGGGTGACAGGGCGTTAAAAAATAAGAAAAAAAATTTAGTTACTACATAGATATAATTTTACATAAAAATGCCATCAGCTCTTGATGGGTTAAGCATTTTTTTAAAATTGTTGTATTTCCTTAAAGATCTCTTAAAAACTTTAAAATGATACCCGTATTGATATTTTTAAAAATTTGAAAATTTCAGATGCTCGTAACTCGGAAATATGGGCGATCGCCAATTTTTTTCACTTGATGTTTTTTCTTATTTTTTAACTCTCCATCGCTCCATACATTTGTTTTTTGAGGGGAGTTAATTCATTGTTCCAAATGATGTAGAAAAATTAGAGGTAGGCGTGGTGTTTGCCCGCTGCGTCTTTTAAAATGTGTCATACTTGTTTACAAATAATTTTTAGTTTCCTAGTAAAAACCAGTCTAATGCCATTTTTACTAAAATCAGTTATATGATAACTTTTCAACATGGATGCTAATAGCTCTGATAGCGCCTCTTTCGACACTATGTCTAATCGATTGGCGTATTTAAATTTTCTCTACCTGATCTAGCGCCTCGACAAACTTTATTACAACACTAACACGGACGGACAGACGGACATCAATTCAATTAGTAATGTCACACATTAATACGGAATTAATTTATTCCGATTGAGTTTATTTTACTTTCATCAAATTCCGATTGATTTTAATAGGGTTACATTGGTCACACCAAAGTAACACACAGGATAATTTAAACAAGAATGCAAAATAGAGTTAAAAATTTAAAGTCACAAAAAATAAAATTTGAAAGACAACCAATTTCACTTTGGAACTTAATAGTGGTTTGAAGAAAATTTACGTTTTGCGTAACTAAAACAACTTTCGATCGAATAAATAAATGAATTTAAATTTACTTAGCTTGATGTAAAGTTCACTTGAATGTTTATTTTTGGTAAAAATATTATAATACAGAGTATTTACATTATTTTATACATAATCAGCATTTGTGTAACAAGCATAAGTAGACTATGTTAACATAATTTACACAGTTAAAACACCATATAGTGTAAACAAAGTTTAAATAGTAAAAACATTATTAAACATAATTCAACATCGTTAAAAGATAAGTTAATGCTTTCAAAAAATGTGTAAAACATTTGTTTACAAATAAGTTAAGAAAGTGTAAACACTTGTTAAACAAGTGTAAACATATCAAAAAGTTTTTTACATAGTTTTCGCATAAGCTAACAAACGTAAACAGTAGATAACAAAAATAAAATCTTAGTATACAGAGTGTAAAATTTAGTTAGCAAGTTGTAAAAATTAGTTTAAAAAAGTGTAGGTAGTAATTTATAAAGTGTAAACAATAATTTAAAAAGTGTAAATTGTAGTCAACAAAGCAAAAAAAAAAAAAAAAATAATAATAGATTGCAAATTGTAAACAAAAGTTTACAAGCGTTAACAGTTGTTTACTGCTGCTTATTAACAGCCAGTGATGACGGTTTTCACCGTAAGGTATGACAACAGTGTAATATTTACTGGCGGAACAAATCCGTTTAACTTAATACCAGTTGTTTATTAATTGTAAGCATTAGCTTTCCAAGTGTACACATCAACTTAAGAGGTGTAAATATTAGTTGACAAGTCAAAAACGTAATTTTACAAAGTATAAACATAAGTTTTCAAGCCTTAACAACTGTGAAAAAAGTGTAAACTCAAGTGTTCAAAGTGTAAATATTAGTTTACAAAGAGTAAAAATGAGTTTTTAATAGGTAAACAATAGTTTACAAAGTAAAAAATTTAGTTTACAAATAGTAAGCAATATGTTACATAGTTTAAACATTTTTTATCAACTTGTAAATTATAGTTTACAAAGTGTAAAAATTAGTTTACAGCGTTAACATAAGTTTACAAGGCTCAATAATATATTACAAAGTGTAAATATTAGTTTACAAACTGTAAATATTAGTTTACAAATTGTAAATATTAGTTTACAAGGTGTAGATATTAGTTTACAAGGTGCAAATATTAGTATACAAGGTGTAAATATTAGTTTACAAGATGTAAACATAATCTTTAAAGCCTATACAGTAGATTTCAAAATGTCAACACTAGTTTACAAAGTTTAAATTATAGTTTTCTAGGTGTAAATATTAGTTTACAGGGTGTGAACATAAGTTTACAAGTCAAAACAGTAGATTACAAATTGTAAAAAATACTTATCAAAGTGTAAATTATAATTTGTAAGGTGTAAATATTAGTTTACAGGGTCTTAACATAGGTTTACAAGCCTAAGCAGTAGATTACAAAGTATAAGCGTTACTTTACAAAGTGTAAATTAGAGTTTGCAAGGTGCAAATATTAGTTTACAGGGTGCTAACATAAGTTTACAAGCCTAAATAGTAGATTACAAAGTATAAGCGTTAGTTTGCAAAGTAAAAAAATTGTTTACAAAGTGAAAAAATAGTTTACAAATAAAAAATAAAATATTTTCTACAAATAGTGCTATGCACTAGGGCGAGGGCAAACAAAAGTAGACATAAGCCACAGTTAATAAAATGTGAAGAGTCCGTTTTTCGGGGCGAGAAAGATCTTGGACATATCGGTGGCCTTATTCAATTAGGCACAGACTATTCCAATAGCAGAAACTTGATCTTGTAACTACTTTGTGAACTCAGGTAATGGTAAGAAACAGAGTAAACACAGCAACGCACCGCAAGAATCATCTGGTGTAAGCGAGGATTAAGGCGATCATGGCTAATATCCAATTAACAGAGGATATTTCGAGGGACCAAATCCTGAGGCTAAATAAAGTAATCAGTTGAAGGACAAAACACTTTATGTAATACAATTAAAGGGCGGTTTACACGGTAAGACTTTACGTACGTAAAATCCAAGAGAAAATAATATGAAATTCCATCCGTATTTTAAAAATGAGAGTAAAAAACTTACGAATGATTTTTTCGTGTTTACACAATTGGTATACACAGGTTTTTGAGCGGTTGGCAGAAAAATGCATTCCTGATCTAATGATTCGTGATTGTCTTTTGAAAGTTTCAAAAAACATAGAGAGCCATACGACTGTCAAATTTTCATCCGTAATTGCTCTCAATTTGTGCAGAGTCATTACATATTTGGTTTAGACGATACCACTGGTAATATTCTGCACAAAAATTTGACATGTCGTAAGACTTCTGTGACTATGTAAACCGCCCTTAAATGGTTAAATAATATTTAAGCTCACACAATGTTGCCACAGATTCTAAAAACTTTTGATATATTTTTTCTGCCTGTAAGTGTTTCTGACCTTTTCATAATTTAAACAAAATTGCGCTAATTTTTACTTAAAAATTCGTTTTACATATATACATATGTATGTGTGCATTCTTGGCCAAACATTTTCTCATGCTGTCAAGTACTTTAGAAAATCCCATGAATTTTATAACGAAAAAATAAAACAAAACTCTTTGTAAAAGATTTCCTTTTTACGAGCAACATTATTTCTGTAAGAAACTATGAATTTATGTAAATTATTTCTCTTACATACATTACATTAAAAAGATGCATATTTTAGATTGGATATAGACCATAATTTAAAATAAGTTTCCCACCAGTGGCAGTTAAGAATTTAAAAAATTATTATTTTTTTTATCAAAACAATTAAATAAATTTCTACACAGACTTTTTAAAACTAAAATTGGTCACAAACAATTTTTTTGTATGAATATGTGTATAAATTTAAGCAAATTACATTTTTTTACAAACTAAGATTTGCTGAAATTCTTATAATTAAAGGAAATACTTACGCGTGTTACAATCACCATTTTTATTGCCCTTCATTGACCATTAAAATGTATTTTAATAAATAATATTTGAAAAAACCTGTAAATAGAAAAAAAGCAACGAAAATGTTTTATTCAAATGTAAATTATATAGGGTAAATGCACCAATAGTCGGCAGTTTTATTATTTTTCTGTGTTTGAGCGGGTGCTGTTTTGAGTGTAAACGATGTATTGGTATATGATTTAGTTATTACTGTCGTAAAACTACTTAGTTTTACACTCAATTAACTATTTTTTAATATATTTGTATGAATTTTGAGTAATTTATGTGTTTTCTCAAATGTACCATTTGTGCCTATAGTCGGCATGCATGTTCCTAAATCCGGCATTTGCTAACCCTGTTGTCGGCATGTTATTTTTTATAAGGGAAAGACAAAACTCCCACAAGAATTCAATAATTTTTATAATAAATAATAGCTATTTAAATTTCTTCATGTAAATAAAATCAAATTTCATAGTCTTATTTAAAATTAAATTTATAGAAACTTCAATTTATTTGGTCGATGATGATTTTTGGAAATACATATATATGTTTTTCAAATGTTGGAAGAATTTTTTTTAATTATAGTACCACCTACAGGATTTTAACAATGAAAAGGATTTAATCATCTAAAAAATTCAAGGGTTTAAAAAGTTATTTTTAAAGAACGTGCTGTTAATTGATGAGTCACTAGCCGTTTGGTTTAAATCTTCATAAGTAGCTGGCATAGGACTTGAGCAAATTGAAGGCTTAGAGGTTTTTTTAACAATGTTTATTAATGCCAAAATGTCATAAAGAATGTTTATTACTACATTTAAAAATGTTACTTTATTTTGGGATTTCCATTCAAATAGAATTTTCTGCCGACAGGTCTTAAACAGTCGACAGATCCTAAAATACTTAATTATACGTGTGCCGACTACTGGTAGAGCTCATTTTAAATTTATTTTCTTTATAACTAATTCCAAGAGAGGTGAGTAACAAATAAGATTGCAGAATTTGAGTTTAACATAAGGAAAAAACTATTTTTCTACAAGTCAACACTCTGATGCCGACTACTGAAAAACAAGGAAATTTTTGTTCCTAATGTCGGCAGCCATGAAAATTAGCACAAAAACAATTTTTTACGAGAAATAACACTTTACAGTCAAAGTTTAAACATATTTCTTCCCCTAAAATCCGCAATGGTAAACAATTTTTATAATTAACATGTTAACTTGCTTGTTTAAGTTAGCTTTACCACTAAAAATTTTATTAAAAATCAGGCATCTCTACACAAGTTGAAAGGTTGTCACTGAAGGAGGCCAAAAATAAGTAAAAACACTCATCTAAGCCTTATTTAAATATTACAAAGAGGGAAGTCAGTGTACTTCTTATTAAAGCTAAATCATATTTATGTATATAATCAGCGATATTTTTAATTATTTAGACTTTAAATAAAAAAATGCCGACTACTGGTGCATGCCGACCTTAGGATCGTTTACCCTAGCTTTTTTAAATGAGTTTAAAAAATAAAAAAATTTCAGTTGGAATTCTTCTCGTTTTTTTTAGCAAAATTGTTTGATTAAATCCAACTACAAATAAATGTGTGTATTTATGTACATATAAAAGCAAAACTTGTATTGCTGATGGATATGATGAAAGTATGTTTAAAAAAACAACTACAATAATAGCAATAACAATAGCGACAACAACAACTTTATTAAGGTGAAGTTGAAGTTTACGGTAAATTAATGAGCCAGAGCTTATATAAGCAAACAAAGGAAAAAAAAAACAACACACTTCACTGTGTATGTAGATCTGGCAATATTTTATACAACTGTTACATACACTTACATACATTTTTGTTTTAAATACACTGTCATTCATTATACCAGAGTTGGAAAATTCAACACTATGTTTTTTTTAATAAAAGAGATAAAAAAGAAAACAGAATTAATAGTAAAAGTTTTCTTTATATTACTGAGAACATTAATAAAGTTTATGTCGACTATGAATTACATGAATCTCTAATGATTAATGATTACTTGAATTGGCAATTATTAAGTAGACTTGTGCTATGTAGTTCAATTTAGTAATTGCTCTTTTTAGTTCAAAGTTTGAAAAAGAACTAGTTCTAAATTTAGTTCAAACTCTCTCTTTAGTTCAAAATCTCTATTAGTTCAAATGTTCTGTAGAAGTATTGTTCGTACTTTATACTTTTAGTTCAAACTCTTTCCTTAGTTCAAAAGCTCTTTTAGTTTAAACGTTCTTTTCTAAATATGTTGGCAACAACACCGTAGCTTTGCCATAACAAATGTTAAATAAAATGCGTGGCAGCACTTATTTCATGTCCGAAATAGTCAACAAGGAAACACAGCCATAAATTCGAGTTCATCTTCTCTGGTAGTTCAAATACAAAGAATAGTTCAAAAAAGAACTAAGTGTACTTAGTAGTATAAACTAGTTCAATTAGTTCAATCGATAGAATCGTTTATATGAACTAGTTCGCTTATGAACTACACAAGTTTATTATTAGATGTAGATCGAAAACATTCGCGGAAAAATTTTATCATATAAAAAACTTACTTGTAAACTGTTACCCTTGGTTTCTCTAATAGAATATCAAAAATTTTTTGAAAAGACACTTTTAAATTCTCCAGACCCAAAAAAAAACGAATTAAACCTAATTGGTTGCGAAAATGGCAATAATAATATTAAATTCCTTTAAATCCTCTTTTGCGTTTTCCGATAGAACTTTTTTCTGCTTCAACTAAATTTGCGGCCTGAAATACTGAGTTACAAGTCTACATGACTTCATCCTAGTATGATCTATTTCTTGGTTAAGTATATTGTTACCAAAGTTTGCATTAGATTGTGATTTTCAATGCAAAATAAACTAATGCTACAATCTTAACTACAAGTTGGCATATTTAAAGCAATCAGCAGCCTTATTCTGTAAATCTCTAAAGCTGAATTTCAATCGCTAAAAATCTAAAATAATTTATTTAGCAATTTTTGGCTACAAATGCTATTTTCTAACACTTTTTGACGCAGTTTATTTAGCTTTTTAGCGATCAAGTTATAGATTTAGCTACGAGAATTACAGAATATGACTGCAGATGTGTGGTGAGTGTATGTTACCTGCAATTCTGCATTTTTCCAATACTTTTACGCACAATTTCAATATTATCAATTAAAGGGTATTTCAATAGACGGCCGGTGTATTTGATATCTCCAATTAATATAATTTCCTTGCAACTTTTAATTAGTGTCTTTATTATTTGAAAAGATGTATCAATCCGATTATATTTGGAATTAAAGCAGCTGAAGTTTTCAAAGTTTATTGTTTCTATTGGAAAATGGACGGACAGTACGGCGGCAAGTCCCTTATTATTGAGCATCATGTCTGAGCCGTTGATTTTAAAAATGCAATCGTCAAGAAATGTGACCTTTTAGGCGAAAATTGCACATACTTATATTTATAAGAAGCTTATGCGATTCAGAAAAATGAGATTTCTTGTTCATTCTATAAATCGAGCAAGGCTAATTGAAGTATTTATATACAAATCAAATATGAAAATTTTCAGAGAGATTTTGGGAAAACTGTAGTATATCTGTAAAATACTTAATTCCCTGTAACAAAAGTTAAAAACAGATTGACAAAACAAGGAAAAGCAATTTCTATATTTAATTTTAATTTTAAATGATTTTAAATCGAGTTTCATATCTGTGATATGAGCGTTTCACCTCAACTGTTAAAACATAATACTCAGTCACTTCAATAGTATGAAATGTATTTAAATTGTTTGCCGCACACAGAACTGTCGTTCGCCTTTTATTATCTTGCATCTGTCTAAGGCCTCTGCTATAAATGTTTACTTTTTTATTGGTAAACAACACTTTATTGCTCTATGGCAAAAAAAAAAAATATATAAAGATCTGTGCACTGAAATAAAATAATATCATAACTGTAAAAAGAGTTTTAAATATCAAACGGATACTATTAGACATGTTCTGAAATCCATCTGAAATTTTCACTTTCTATTTTTCAAAGCATTGTTGCTATAAAATTATTTTTTACAAAAACAATTCCTTGAGAAACACAAGAATGATAATTTCGTGTGGATTTTAGAACATGCATGTATTTGATTTTGTTAGAAAAAAAAATTTCTATTTTCCATACCTGCATTATACAATGGCAGCTGTTAATTAAGGCAGTGAACCTTTCAGCACCTTTGAAACAAATATATTTCGTTAACAAACAAGCAACCAGTTTGAATTCGACATGGAATTTAATTACGTCTATCATAGCAAGAAGTTAAAAAATATATATATAAATAAACAAAAACTCTTTTCCCACCACATTTATGGTAGCTTAGGACGAACCTCGTACTTTTCTAAATAAAAATATATTTTTTTTCTTACTGACAGGTAAACTTTTTGCCTCTTTAGCCAGTTTCAGTTCTGTGGGATATTCTTTAAGTTATAAACATTTAATGTTTGACTATTTCTAATGTTTTTTCGGACAATAATGTAATTTTTTACTTATTAGCAATGAAATAAAGAAGAGTTTTAGAAATTCTATTAAGTCTGCTGCATAGTCCATATAAAAATATAAAATATTTTATGTAAAATCGTTAGACATTATTCCTGTTAAGGAAAGTTAATAATCGCCAGTCTTTAACTAAAAGGTATTAAATTTTTTAAGATTGTTGCATGCATAATTAATACAGGCATCGCAAACTAAAAGAATAGACAACAATTATAACTTAATAGGCTCAGTTGGTTTTTATTCTCTTATAATTAAGGCGATTTTATTATAAGATGGTAGCGATGGCGAATTCGTTAATTTTCGCCGGTAGCCTAATTATTTTTATATGTGGTTTGACATTCGGGCTAAAGGCGAAAATTAACGAACTCGCCATCGGTACCACCTTATAATAGAACCGCCTTGATTATAAGAGAACAAACCCAACTGATCCTCAAAAATAAAGGCGAATTCATTATTTCTTGCTGTACTGAGTGTGTAAAAAAAAGCAGAATTAAACTCCAAGAAATAATAAATTAAAACAAGAAAATCATAATAAAATTAAGGAAACAATTTTTGCTCCACTAAAGGTAGTAAGCACGTTGACTACAATTCAAGTTGGCCAGGGTTCAACCCCTGCGGCAATCAAAAAATAAAAATATGTTTTCATGGCGAAATAATATTCGGTGGTCTCGATGGCGAATTAATTGATTTTCGCCGAAACGCTAAGTGGCAATCTCCATATAAAAAAAATTATACATATTTCTTATATAGGGAGTTCGAAATTACCGTTGCGGCGAAAATTAATGAATTTGCTATTGCGATCACATAGTATTATTTTGTCATGTATGTTTTTTTCTGTTTAATGGTATAATACATATTCAGAATTTAACAATACAGCACGCAGCCTCCTTCGTCGGTACTTCTACATATAAAAATTCGCCGGCGTAGTAAAATAACTAATAAAATAAAAAAATATATATAAACACCTTTTATAAAATTTAAATAATTTTTGAAGTTTTTAGACCAAAAAACAAAACTGTGGAGCTTATGACGAAATCATGTACCGGCTGATGGCAGTGGCGAATTCATTAATTTTCGCCGTTGCAAGAAAAGTCAAACTCCATACATAAAAAATCAGCATACATGATTTCGCCAATCGCTGAGCTAATAGTTACAAAGCGAATTCTGACTACTGAACAGTTATAATAAAAAGGAAATTATTTTGGACACCTGCAAATCAATTTGAAAATTTTATTTCGAAAATTTTAATTCGTAAATGTTACCAAATGCTATACAGTGATGAGCATTTTTTACCGATACAATGGGCAGTAATATAAGTAACATGTATCTAATTTGAAACGAGAAATATCGACGAGTTTCTTTGCTAGGTTTACCAGTCGAGTCATTAGTCCTTCTTTAAAAATTAGGCCGCCGAGAAGATTACAGTGAACTGCGAGTGATAGATTGCCATAATTGCTTGTCTTTCTTACAAGGTTGAGGCCGCATACCTCGCAGTTCGTCTTTCTACTTACAAAAAGCAACATTTTTTAAAAAGTCATTTTGATTGCAAGGTTGCAAAGATATGAATATTGGGAGAAAGCTTAGCCGCTAGTAAAACAAATTTGACACCTTAAAATATTTTTTCTTAATTTTTAAATTCTAATACATCACGCAAAATTTTTTTCTTCACTGAAGGTCTACAGCACCCTCATTTTGCAGTGGAGGTAAGTAGGGTTTGAAAAAAAAACTTTTTGGTTTAGGGTCATCAAAAATTAAAATAAAAAATTCCGTGTGTTAATAAGGTTTTATGGTCTTAAATGGCAGAATATATTTTCTTGGCAAAACACCAGCTATCGGTGTTTTTTTTTTTTTTTTTTTTTTGAAGACAAGGAGCTGGTTAGTCTTGCTTGATTTTAATACAAAACTTTATTTAGTGTTTCAATGGGGTGCCTTCTGACAAAATCAAATAGGTTGTCAGGAACCACCTTAAGACCACAAACCTTATTCGGAGTATAACGGCAGCATTCCTGCTCCACCAACAATCTGGCAACCTTTGAAAGTTGTTCCATTAAACAACAGTTGGAAGACAACATTCTTTGGACTATAAACGAGATCATATTATTCCAAAAAGCTGTCGAGATTGATCGAAAATAAAATTAGAAATGCCTTTTGAAATACTAAGGGCATACGGCAATTAAAAATTGAGAGCGTAGAAATTATAATAAATAAATTACTACTTTAAGGTTCTACTTATAGTACTCTTCTTATAGTACAAAGATGGCTACGAAATATAAACCATTTAAAGTAAAATTAAAACAATAGTAATTTTTATGAATAATTATTTTTGTTGTTTTAAATGCATTCTTTAAAACAGTTTATCTCCTCCTCTTTAATTGTAATTTATTGTTTTCGTTTAGTAGTTGTATGTAAATATGTAGTTTTTTTTAGTTTCTGCTTTGGTTTCATCCTCATTGAAACCAACATAAAATGCCAGTTTGTTAAAAAAAAAAAAAATGATAAGAAAAATACCCAACAAAAATAAAACCGTTAAAAAAATTGTTGCTAAATATCTTAACAATTCGTTTTAAATGTCCGTTGAATTTGTACTCATATTAATTGTATAAAATAGTAGCAGATTCACATCAACCAGCAAACCAACAAAACAACCAGTTTCCACATCCGGTTTTACCGGCAAAAAAAATCAGATAACTTTTTTTTTAATGTTGCTCTTTCTCTTTTTCTCCCTCTTATTACTACTCTTGAAAAATTAAAAAAAAAACAACAATAAAAGTGTAAAAAATAGTACTCAACTAGAAGTATGACGTTTAAAATTTCTGCTTTTCAAATGGGATTTATGTTGCATTTATATACATATGCAGCATGTTGCAACATTATTACATGTTTCGTTTTTATTGTTGTTGCTGTTGCAAGTGTTATGCATAAGCAAACGGTTTGATATGTTTATTGCAGCCATAAAGAATGAAAAGCAAGAAGATAAAGACATAAAAAACTGTA
This sequence comes from Cistogaster globosa, assembly GCA_937654795.1. Lineage (NCBI taxonomy): Eukaryota > Metazoa > Arthropoda > Insecta > Diptera > Tachinidae > Cistogaster > Cistogaster globosa. The sequence goes on from OW569404.1 coordinate 10,482,297, forward strand.
GATATATTTTTACAAAAATTGCACAACAGGCTAAATAAGCCTGATTTTCTGAAAAAATTATTATTGGGTAAGGGAAAAAGTCATCGTTAAGTTTGAAACAACAATTCAATATATATTTATAAAAGATATGAATCCGTGCATCGGTATTGTAATTAAAAAAAAAATTTATTTCAGTTATACATTGTAGTCATCTTGTTTTAAAAAGGTTGATTTAAAGTACGGTGAGACTGCTATGGAAAAAAATTTTGTCCTTCTCAAATACTTATTAAGAAATATAAGACACCATTCAATATAAAAAAAAAGATATCACATTTGTTATTTTATAAATCATCATTGGTAACGATATGTATCAGGAATAGTGGTTACGCTTTTTTAATCAAATATTTGACTTCTGCCCGTAACTTTGTTATTTGACTCCAAAATATGAATTTTTATATTGAAAACCTCAAAATTTGATTTTTTCGTTAACTGTGCGTCCTAAAGCATAAATAAGAAAAATCTGTGATCATCTATAACAACGGTTCTCAAATGGGGGTCCAAGGACCCCTGGGGGTCCGTAGTAACCATCCAAAGGGTCCGCATGAAGGACCGAAAAAACAGTGTTTTCAAAAATAATAAAAGTTTTATTTTGCACTTGGGCTTCAGAGAGATCCGCGAAAAAAAAAAATTAGTTTACTAGGGGTCCGTGAGCAGGAATTTGATGAAAACCCCTGATCTAAAAGATGTATAAAATTGAGTTTATATAACAAAAAAGACAAAATTTGTTTAAAGTAATAAAAAAATCATAAAAAATAAAATATCTTAGATTATTTAAGTTAATTTTAAAATAATAAATTTAAGCTTTTTCAGACGTCACTTAGTTTTTACTGTTTTGCAGCAAAGCCTTTTTAGCTTAAAATTTTTTCACACAGAATCTCTAAAGGTAACTCTTAGTTGCATAGAACAGTAATGTGTTTTTCTTCGAAACACTTTCTTAAATTTTGGCACAATAAAAATTTACCTTGGGCTACAAAGTCTGTAAGGTGGATGCGTCAGCAATTCGATGGTACATAAATAATAAGATTTGTACGACTTTACTAGACGAAACTGCTTAAGGCTAAAAAATGATATTTAATGATGTGATAAATACAAAATTACAAGAAAACTGTCAACAAGAAATTCAAGAATTAATCTTTATTTAAAGATTTTCAAATACGATTGCTAACACTAAAATGCAGTTAAGAAATCAAGAACTAAATTAGTTTACATAAAAAGTTTTTTATAGAGCTGAGTAAGTGATAGCGAAATGACTAATCAAATATTTTTTTATTATTTTATTTTTTTAGTAGTCTCATTATTGATTTCCATACTTTGTGTTGATATTGTAATAACATCTACTGCGATGTGAAAAGAAATGAAATAAATTCCATTCGTTTTTAAACTGAAACAAAGAACAACTATATGTGGCGATTAATAAAGAGAACAACGAAAAAAGCTTTGGGATGTGTTTGGATTCAAAGAATGCTAATAACGGATGCAGCGATCCTTTAAGTGCTGCCTTACATTCTATTTATTTTTAATTTTTCCAGTTTTCCTTAACAACCAACAGAAAACTTTAAAAATAACTTTTCTTTATTAATAATTTTAGAAAAAAAAACGTGAACTTAAGCCGAAAAAATTAATCAGTTGGTTATAATTTCATATCGCTATATGTTTTATATTCATTGCTAAATACCCTCTTAGAAATTAAATAACATAATGATCAATAAAAACTCACAAAAAGTTCTTAAGTTTACGGTAATAAATAGTCGCCAAACGGTTCACACGTAAAATACGAGTACAACCACAAAAAAAGTCCCAAAAAAAAAAAAAAAAAAAAAATACAAAATACAAAATACAAAATACATCATATACACAAGCTATTTCTGAACGAAAAAGGCTTTTTTATACAATATTTTTAATCTAAAGATGAGGTCAAATTAGTGATACATTTCACCAAAAAACGCATCCACTTTTTACAAATGTTTTTTCAATCTTTCCTGATACGTATCAGGACAAATTACGATTTAAAATATAAAAATTTAATATCTTATCTTTAAATTGAGTGGGATCTTATATTTCTTAAGCATTCGAAAAGAACAAACTATTTTTCCATAATTTAGTGGTTACGTTTTTGGTCAATATTTGACTAATCTGTCATAATCATAAATCATAATCCACAAATCAATCATTAAGTGTTTCTTAAATTTATTTTGTATATTTAGAAAAACTAAATTTAAATATTTTTGTGTCCCGAAAATACCTCCCAACGGTTTGGCGAAATATTAAAAATATTTTAAATAAAAAACAACAAAATACCCTATTTTAAAAACAATTAAAATTATTTTTATTAACAAAAAACCACAAAATAAAGCGATTTAGTTTTTAATAATGTTAACAACATATAAAATAATACAAAATCTAAAAAAATGAATAAATTGTTAATCGCATAAAGTAAAAATAATCCAATAATTTTATATATTTTTGGTCTCTAGGGTCACTTAAAGCAGTTTTATAAAACATTTTAGAAGGTTCTTTTTTCTGGAATCTTTTTCATTGGACTTGAAGGCAAATTAAACAGCGGTTTTTTCACTTTTCTGTTTATTGATTCTTTTTTAGAATAAAATACTGCTGAGATATTCATTGAATGAAAAAATATTTCTTTCGCTGAACTGTTTAATTAATTCTTTACATAATTAATTTTATTTTCTCATTTTCATTTCTATCTATTTAAAATCACGTTCCATTTGCTGGAAAAATTTGTAATCTATCATTTTAATATTATTTAATTTAATTTTTATTTATTTATTTATTGTTTAGATAAATGGTTCATATTTCTTAATATAATAAAATTCACATTAAAATAATTTAGTGTAAAGGAATTAGCTCAATTTTAGTTTTATTCTGACTCACATCTCTTTTATAGTAAGGATATAATTTTTCAGGGAACAACGAACTTATTAATGGTCGTTTCTTAATGTAACAAGTAATGCCCAAGAGTAATGTATACAAAGTTCCGTATTTATGAGCTTAACAAAAAAATCGGCAATTTTGGAGCAAAATTTGATAATTTTGAGGCTAAAAATCGCCAAAATGACGATAAATCGGCAAATACGGCAGACCTGCCTGTGATGTTAGTAAATAAATTTAACTTACAAAATAACAAAGAGCAAATACGCTCCCCTTTTCCGTTAGCTAATGGAAACTCTCACCTAACTTTAAGTCCGATTTAAGAACCATCTGTTTAAACACCGAATGTTCGCGATGATGATGGATAACGATCAATTCTTAAGCAGTGTAACAAACGTTTTTTTGAAAATTGTATTGTTAAAGTTTATTTAATTTACTTTTTCTTGTGAAAGCTCAGCCAGAATAAAGAATTAGACTTTTTCTTCCTAATATTTTTAAACAAAGAGAACTACTTTTACCCTAAATCAATATTTATTATTGTCATTAAACAACTTAATAATTATAACTTAAATTTTACTCAATGACTCCCTGATTTTAATTTTTGTCTTTATTTTTTTTTATTGATTCTCCACATATACAGATCCTCACTCAATGAAACACACACACTCATGTATCAAATTAAAAAGAGTACGTAAACAAGTTTTTGTTATTGTTTCTCTCTTTCTGATGTTTTTTGTTTGCATCACATGCATTTTTTTCACCTTCATCGGCTTCTGTGAACGAATTGTGAAAGGAGTTTGTCATACGTACAATGGTGGAGAGTTGAAAAAAGTAAAGCAAAGAATTAGGTTACAAACATATTTTTAAAGCTCATGTTTTCATACATGTTGCTATTTATGTTTCAATTAATTTACGGGGGAGGTTCAAGAAAAACTTAAACTGATTGTATGCACACACAACACTTAAAATATTAGAATTGTGAAAAGTGGTAACATCGTAAGGATTATGATAAGATTAAAAATTGAATTAAGATTAAAAATGTAATTTTATAAATATATTATACAATTATACAAATAGATAGATAATTTGACCGGCGAAAATGAACGAATTCACCTACGCTACTAACTGGTAATTCATTCTTCCTCAAAAGTACATACATCTCTCCATGTATTTTCTAACAAGATCGATTAAATGGTGTCAGAGTGAAAATGAAGCTCTTTAAAGCATTTAATGCTTTGCTTTTAGTTACTCCACGCTTCTACTACACACTTTGAAGAAATTTTAACGATTTATCGGAAACTACACTTATGCCCTGTAGTTCAATTTAATGATGGCTCTTTTTAGTTCAAAGTTTGAAAATGAACTAGTTCAAATTTTAGTTCAAACGTTCTCTTTAGTTCAAATTTATTTTAGTTCAAATGTTCTGTTGACGTGTTGTTCGAACTTTTCAACTTTTAGTTCAAACACTTTCTTTAGTTCAAATCTCTTATAGTTCAGATGTTCTTTCCAAAAGATAATGGCAACAACACCGTAGGATTGCCAATACGAATGTTTTATAAAATGCGTTGCAGCACTTATTTCATGTCCGTAATAGTCAACAAGGAAACCCAGACATGGATTTTAGTTCATCTTGTCTGATAGTTAAAATACAAAATATAGTTCAAAACTGAACTAGGTATACATAAAAGTGTGAACTAGTTCACTTAGTTCAATCAATGAAATCGTTTACTTTACTTTATGGAGTCGGAAATGGATATTGTAGAAATTACAAACGGAATAACAAACTTTTATATGCCCTTTTTACACGTTTTGTGGTAAAGGTTATAATAAAAAAGTTAGTTTCTACGCGCCTTTGCTTGGGCTCAAAAGTGAAAAAGGTCCTCAAATGAAAACAGAGAGCCTATATCTAGAAAATAATATATCATCTGACTGAGATGAAAAACAAGGATAGTCTTTAGAGTAACTAGAAAATATTTTTGGAGGAGATTTCATCCCCCAAACGAAAACTATGTCGTTTATAAGAAATCTCATAGGAAGTAAAAAGTTCTAGAGGGAGGGTTTTACTATCCTACCACCTTACCAAGAAATGTTATACGACTGAAAATTTTATAAGACTGAAAGAAGGAGAACTTCTTTTCGTGAGCCAGTAATCACCGAAGTCGTTATGGACATGGCAATAAGTACACAGACTTTTTAAAGAATCTGAATGTAGATAAACAAATATACCTGAGTAATGAAGTGTTTAGTGGAAACCGAAACATTTATAATTAAGATAATTAAGTAAAATGGAAGAAAAATGCTCAAAGCAGATAGTGGCAGCTCCATCTGATGGCTATGCTATGGCGTCGGAATCAGAATATCGCAAATCTTTAATAATATGTTCAAAAGTTTGACCACATACATCATTTTACATCAACAATTGTGACAGCCTTTAATTTACAATATTTGTTTAAACTTTTTAACCTAAAGCAGTGGATATTCTGTTTTATTTTCAAGTATTTGTCTATAACGGTTCAAAAGGTAGGGCTATATAAATTACTATAAATCAATTATGAGAACAACCTTTAACTTCTTCATTCAAATTGTATGCTTGTTCTTAAAGCAGATGTAGCAATATAGGTTCCTTATAAATTTCAGCTGTCCTTCTATAACGGTTCAAGAGTTTGGTCACATATATTAAATTACTTAAGTTAATGGAGCACTTTTTACTTTCCAAATCCAAATTTATACTTTCTATTATAGTGGGCTTAGCAATACAGGTTCCTTGTAAATTTCAGCCGTATGGCCATTAAAAAAATTTTAATGAGCTATTGGGCACCCTTTAAATACTTGTAATTATAACGGTCATATAAATCTACATTCTGTCCAATTTTCAAGCGTTTGTTTATAACGATTCAAAAGATAATACTATATAGCTCATTTCACATAATCTATGGAGATATCCTTTAGTTTTTAGATTTATTATTGTATTAATTTCTGCTATTAGAAGCCATAGTGATACGCAGTTTTTTAATTTTTAAGTCATATCCTTTATGGTTTTAAATACATGTAAGAAACAAGTATATTGTATTGGGACATCTTTTATATTTTAAAATTATGAACTGGTTTTGAAACGGCACCAATCTGTAAGCATATTCTTTTAAATAAATAGCTAATTTTTAAAGTCCGTTTGGAAAGGACTGAGTTCTGTAGGGACAAACATGGAAAAAAAGCAACGTTCAGACGAATTAATAACCTGCTTCTATTTTTGAGATCACATAATTTTCTTTAAAAATCTTTACAGTACTGGGGGCAAATCACCGCATACGATAACGAATACTTTGTGATCGAAATGTTGTTAACGTGGATCACGGCAGTCGTTATCGAAACACATTTACTCGTAGTTGCACTCGATTGGTAATTTACTATCGAAAACAAATAAACATTTTGCCACGATACAAAACAAAGACAAATAGAAGTAACTAAAGAAGAAGAAGAAGAAATTAAACATGTCAGTGTGAATTTTCCTGCTATTTATATAATAAAATAGTTTAAAAATTAGATTTTAAATGCTTTTAGGGAAAGTGAATGTGAAGACAAAGATTTCCCAGGAATCAGTGCAAAAAAGTCAACGCTTAAAATTGCTCCCAGAACAAATACTAATGAAGTTAATGTATTTGGGTCCATTTAGATGAGTCTTGTTTGTTTATTTTTTTGCACTGTTACACTGTTTTCACTAATTAATTTATTTTTTGTTTTGTTTTTCTTACTGTCATATGTTTGCAGCAATGTAAAAAATAGTAGTAAATAGAAAAAATTACGATCGAATACTATGACCCAAAAAATTGAACCAATCGAAATATTTCTCGACACGAATGCGCGCTCGATATCGAATTCGGTGATTTGCCCCCTGAGATGGCAGCTAGGATTAATGTCTGAGCGGCTTGAGACAAAAATTTTCTGCAATCATAATGTCTTTAAAAAATGACATTAAATAAAACCGTTCTTTTAAAAGGGGGACGAATTCTGATCTATGTTAAGGCGCTCTTAGTTAAGAAGCTTAAATATACTTAAAATTAAAAAAAGAAAACAGCAGCTACTGAGTATCTGAGAATAATTTTGAACAACTTTTTTGTACTTTTTGTTAAATAAAGTATTTTTAAATAAAAATAAACCACGGGAATATTAAATTAAATTAATTAAAAAAAAAAAAAATATCGTGCTATTTTTATCCCGATTAAATAATCAAATCACCGATATTGATTTTTGAGGGTGAAAGCACGTCTCAATGGCCATTTCGCTACCGCTTACTTAGCTCTTCAGGAAACAACTCATAAATATTTAAAATAAACTAGACTTGTGTAGTTCATAAACGAACTAGTTTATTTAAACGATTCCATCGATTGAACTAGGTAAACTAGTTCATACTTTTAAGTACACCTAGTTCATTTTTGAACTATACGTTGTATTTGAAGTACCAGACAAGATAAACTAGAATCCATGTCTTTTTTTTTATTGTTGGCTATTTCCGACATGAAATTAGTGCTGCCACATATTTAATTTAACATTCGTTATGGCAATGCTACAGTATTGTTGCCATCATATTTTAAAAAGAACATTTGGACTAAAAGATTTTTGAACGAAAGAAAGCGTTTGAACTAGAAGTTGAAAGTTGAACTAAGAGAGATTTTGAACTAAAGAGAGCCTTTGAACTAAATTTTGAACTAGTTCATTTTCAAACTTTGTACTTAAAAAAGCGATCACTAAATTGAACTATATGGCACAAGTCTAAAATAAACTAAAGATTTTTGTCCAAACAATAAAGTAAAGAAAACAATAAATTTTCAAGCAAAAAACAACGGCTGACTTTTTTCCTCTCTTTTATGCAATTAAAAAAAGTATTTTTAACACTGCCTTCTTGCTCAAACGTCGTTTAGTCTCATTGAATTACAAAAAAATAGGATTTAATTAGAGTGTTGCTTTTTCCAAGGAAAAAAAAGCGGGCAATTATTGTTTTAAACACACTTCACTAACTTGTATACTCTTCCAGTGTTGCAGTTTTGCAATTGGGTTAAATTGTATGCTGTGGAAAATTGCTAAATTCTTTAAACGATTTTTGTTATTGTTGTTTTTCCTTCTATTAATATAAATGTGTGTGTTTGTGGTATGTGGGCATCCATTTAGAAAATGTTTACTGCTCAGTTAGTTTCTGGGTTAAGTCTATAATTAATTGTTATAGATTTTTTGATTTATTAATAAAACGACGGCCTGATTTAAGCAACAAACAAAAAAAATGTTAGCTGAGAATTAGTGACTGAAGCGTTCTAATATTTTTGTTAAGAAGAAAATTTATTCTTTTTAAATGTAATAATTTTAAAGTATAAGAATTTTAAAAACTTATTTTATGTTAAACTTTAAGAACTTAAAGCTCTTTGACGAGTATTGAAATAAGTAGCAGCGCCATTTTAACTGCAAACAATAAAGACGGCTCGATGTGTAGTTTCGTAAAATGATAGAAATGAAAAACGGTAAATTTTCGATGAGTCTCTAGTTAAATCTAAACAATCGATTATGCTGCTTTGGGTATGAATGGCATAAATTATAAAAGAAAACAATTTTTCTAGTCGTTAAACAGCTGCTGTGGCTGAGGTTAAGGCGCCTATATGGCAAAAATGAAGATTGCGTGTTTGAACCTTACCGGAGCCTTAAAAAGAAAGTGAAAACAGTGGTTTTGAAACCACCCTATGACTAAGTTGGTTAAGGCGCTTGTTTGGTAAAAAAAAAAAACATCGTGAGTTTACAACTCATCGGCGCCTTCTGTGAAAAAACCAATTCTTTTTAAGCTGCGTTGCTTAAAAAAAGTTTTTTGGTAAATCGAAGATCCTGAGTTTAATTCCCAATGGAACCTTTAGTAAAAGTATAATAAGGTCATGTGTTGCATGGCTGCAATGATAAAGGCTCCACTTATTTGTTAAAACATAAAAATCGTCAGTTTTTATGGTCAAAGCGCATATTTGACAAACAAGAGATCATAATTTCGAATCTAACTGGAGCTGCAGACCAAAAAAAAAAGATTTATTTTATTTGTGTGTCTTCATTTGCAGTTAAGGGAACGTAGAAGAAGCAAAAACGATATATTATTGTTTTTAGTTTTTTCATTAAAAATATTTTCCGTTTATATTAAAAAACTAATAAATTACATTATTTTAAAAACTGTAGTTGTATGTTGTTTTGTTGTTGTTGTATTGAAAATCCGGATTTCATAAAATCGGAATTTTAGTAAAGGATCGATATTTCACTAAAATATTACAATTTTAATAATAAATAAATATTTTCCAAAAAATGAATTTAAAAGTCACTAAAAATCAAAAATTCAAGATAATTCAAAAATTTGCCTAAAAAATTTCCCAAAAAAAAATTTACCGAAAAATTGTTGTTGTAATCAAAAAATTTAAATTTATTTAAAAACCAAAAATTACAGAAAAATATCAGTAATTAAAAATATCGCTAAGTTCCCGTCCACATTTTGCAACTATTGTTGCGGAACTCTAAAGTTTGTGGATGAGAGAGAGAGAGAGAAGACAAATAGGAACGGGTACACCGTTTCATAAGCTTGCAATTCTCTTTTGTTTTGTAATTCGTAAATTTAAGCAACCAAGGCCGAAATTGCAGAAACAATTTCAGAAAGTTGCAAAAATAAAAATTGCATGTTTGGATGAGTACTAAAAAGTTCTCAATATTTCGATGTGTTGCCATTTTTATTCAAATATAAAAATTAAGAAGGATGTAATAGATCTCAGTAAGCTTTAAGAAGATCACATTTTGCGACTACATGGACCTTTGGGTGGAAAATGTTGTGTTCGTTATGTTCAGTTTAATTTGGTTTTGGTACTTTTAACCGCATAAAGAACCATTAAAAGGGGTGTGGCAACCCAGACAGCTTCTAGTCGGCAAACATACAATATACAACCCAAATAAATCAAAAATGTCAAAGAAATATTCTGCCAAAAATCTTAATTTTAAGAAAAATATAGCTCCTTTCCGCAACTTAATAAATCCGTAGCACTCAAAATATATGCAGAACACCCTTAAGGCCGGGGCACATAGAATCCGTCATACGTTAAACTTTGACAAATTCAACTAAAGTCAAAGTAACGACGGATGAGGTTGGCACAATGAATACTTTGCTGACGGATGTTATACCAAAGCTTGCTCTCTATTTTTATTCACTTTTAAATTTAATTTGTATTTTATTTACTTTTTAAATTAATTAAATTTGTATTTTATTGTTTGCCACCAAAATTGTTTTATTAAAATCACAAAACACAATTGAAACACAGCAAGAGTTAAGAGAAAACAGAGAAGAAGAAGCAGTTGATAGTTGTCAAAGTATTCAAAAGTTAAAAGTTGACCAACTTTCGTACTTTGTGTTGACGGACACGTATTGATTGTGACAACGCTCATAAGAAAACATGTATTTTAACTTACTTGTCAGTTGAATTTGTCAAAGTTTAACGTATGACGGATTCTATGTGCCCCGGCCTTTAGTCTTATATTGCAGCATACATTATATTATATTAAGTCAATTGCAGCTATATTCCCGATTGTTTTTCTCTTCATTGCCATTGTTATGAAGTTCTTTAAAAAAAAATTATTTTAAATTATTCAAGGTCACACTTAAGCAAATTTTATATTTCAAACAACTGATAAGAATAAAAAGAAAATATCAAAAAAGAGTTTTCTACGTTATTTATAATCACATGCTTTCTGATTCCTCATTTTATCTGGTTATATGATGAACAACTTCGTTGTTAAGAAAATAAGCTGAAAAAAATTTATTTCTTTTTTTGGACTTGAGTTGATAAGAAATTGTGACAAGCACTTTTATTAGCATTTAGTCGTAATATTATCAGTTTTTTTTATTTTAGGCAATTTTTGTGAGGATTTTTTAAAGATAAGAACTTTAAAAAAATATGTATTTAAAGATATCTTTTGTTTTACCTATGTACATATTTAATACCCTACATATGAAAATTACATTACTATCGGCATACCATTTAATTTATTATAATTTGTTCACATATTCTAAAAACAGACATATCAGTATAATCTTTTTACAAATTTCAAACGTCTGCGTCGAAGGGTTTAAAATATAAGGCCATATTAGTAAAATTCACGGTCTTTTGAAAGCACCCTTTAATTTATAATTTTATTGTTTACAAGTTATTGTTATAGTGGCCGTATCTGTAAATATCCTTTGTGAATTCTAAATGTCTGCCTACTATGATTGAAAAACTAAAACCGTATAAGTAAACATTACTTCAATATTGAAACACCCTTTAGTTGAAAGTCTTTTATTCTGCTTGTTGCTATAGAGCATATAATTTTACTGACTCAAAAAATTTACTTCAAAAAATTATAATATTTGTATAAATATTACGTCACTTATGTAACACCCTTTAATGGTTAGTATTTTCATAGCTGCTAGTAAAAGTTATACACCTTTTGTGAAAATTTCAATTCGATTCTAGAGATAGGGGGCTGTAACGTAAAGAAAGACAGATGTCCGTCCGTCTTCGCGATTAAAAAAATGAGGTTACGTTTTTACATTTTGTGTACGGAACCCTAAAAATGTCAAAATATATAAAGTACAAAATGTGTTTGTTTGCGGAGGGAGAGCTATAACTACCTACACCAGTGGACCAATCTTCTAGTAATATAGGGTACTTATTATTTATTTATTAATTCATTACGTAGGCGTGGCACTTCCCATACAAAGTGCAAATTTATTATCGTGTAACTAGAGAACTAAAATAAGTAGATTTTTGAAATTTTGCGTCAGTAACGACAATATCAATATACATGGCTTAGCAACACACAGCCTGGATTAAAACAGTGGGCGTGGTATCTAGTGAATACCTAAAATCATGTTTCTTTGGGAACACCCTTTAGTTTCTAATTTAAAATTTTATATTTGCTGCTGTAGCGGACTTAGCAATACAAGTTCTTTATAATTTTCAACCGTCTGTCTGAATTTTTGGAGCACCCTTTAATTTTTAATTTTCAATATTAATATAACGGTTATAGTAATAGACATTCTGTTCTTTTTTTAACCGTTTTTCTATAACGTTTAAAAGGTAGGTCCATATAGATCAATTAATTTTACCTATTGGGACACCCTTTAGTTTTTAAATTTAATTTGGTATTAAGTTTTGCCATTGGAAGCCATAGTGATACAGTTTTTTTTTATTTTAAAGTAGGGATCTTAACGATTCATAATTCATTTAAAAACATGTTTGTTATATGGAAACACCCTATAATTTTTAAGATTATTAACTGTTTTTAAAACGGAACCAATCTGCAAGAAATTACTAATTTCTGCAGGCATAAACATTTAAAAAAGCAACATTCAGACAAATTGATAACCTTTTTATTTTTACGAAGCCGGTTAAAAAATACTTGCAAGCGGCAGAGTTTATAAAAACGCCATTTAATACAGGTATTGTAAGTGGCAACACTTTTATAGCTGCATCTTTCTGTAAAAACATTTGCAAGTGGCAGCACTTGTCCAAAGAAAAAATTTGCAAACAATTTCTTTTTTCAAACGGCAACACTTTTTTCTTCATTCAAATTTACGAACTAGCTGCATTTTTCTGTAAAAAAATTTAAGTGGCAACACTTTTTTAAGAAACAAGAAACACAAGTGGCAACACTTTTGTATAGAAACCTAAGTTTTACAGGGAAATTTTCACATGCTTGAATTATTATTATATTTTACTGGCTTTAGAAAGATCTCAAAGCCAAAAACAAAAACAAAAAAAAAACATTAAATAAAAAATTTCGATACGCTTCTTTGTTAAAGCTTTTTTGACTCATTTTTGTTATTTTTTTTTTTTTTTTTCTTTTTTTGTGCGAGTATCTAAAAAATTTTATACAGTCAGCCATTTAAGCCCGTAGTAAGATTAAGAAGCCATAAGGAACTTTTATTGGTTAATTTAGTTTAAAGCGGCAATAATTGTTATAATCGCACTATACGTTTGCAACGAAAATTTCAAGTAACTAGATTTTTATGTTCGAAAAAACCAAATTTAAACTTTTTAAAATTAATTTTTTTTCTTCTGTTTAAATTTATTGCTACGAATGTTGCAATTTTGTTTTCTTTTGCTTTATGCTAATTATAATTTGCATATTTTCTGTTTGTGCGTTACATAAAACACAAACAACCAACAGCTGTTCCTTATTTGCAGTTGGCTAACTCAGTCTCAATTGAAATTTTATCGCCAATATTTGAGCTGGTAAAATTAATGAAATTAAACAAAAAAAAATTTAATTTCGCTACAGTCGATTGACTATGATTTATAGCAAGAGAAACCTACTAACTTAAATATTTAAAGGAATGTACAAAAGAAAACTATAAAATATGCACAAAAATATTAAGACAAAAGACAAAATAATTATACACAATAAGAAATAGAAAAAGTGTTTCCAGTGGAACACAAAATTGGCGATTTTTATTATTATTATTATTAATTTTTTTTTTTTTTTGGTAATAAAACTCACTTTTATGTTGAATTTTAGGTTTTTTTTTAAAGATATTTGAGTCTTTGACGAATTTGAGTCTTAATCCTGAAATTTTTTCATTAAGGCTCATTTCCCTTATATTTTACCGAGTTTAAACACTTCAATTTTTCTTGCAGCAATTTTTAATTTTGTGGAAGAGAAAGGAGTGCAGAATCAATTTATTTCTCGTTTTTTTACTTACAAAATTCAGAATTGCTGCAAAACAAATTAACGTGTGTAATTTCAGTATTTTTCTTTTTGTTTTTTTTTTTTTGTGTTTTTTTTTTTGTTAACTGTTGATTTTATAATATTTTTTTCTTTCAAAAGAATTGTGATTTCTTTTTTGTAAACATTTTAGATGAATTTGCATTTTCTTATAATCAAAAATGGTTTTATTGTTTTTCAAAGTATTCTCCAGCATGATTTATACACTTTTGCATGCGCTCAAACCAGTTGTCGAAGCACTTTTTCCACTCCGATTAAGACACCTCTAAGGCATAGTTTTGGAACACTTCAACAGCTTCTTCTGGCGACGAAAATCGTTGACCACGCATTTTTTTCTTGATGTGCGAAAACAAGAAGAAGTCATTAGGTTCCAAGTCACGGCTGTACGGCGGATAACCCATTAATTCGATGTTTTGGCCGGTCAAAAACCTTCTGGTTTGAGCCGATGTGTGAGAGCTCGCATTGTCATGGTGAACAATGACTTGTCTTCTCTTGTTGGTTTTTCGAATTTCGCCGATGACTTCAGGCAAACAAATTGTAGTGTACCACTCAGAAGTGACGTTCCTACGTTGCTCAAGCGGAACAGTCGCCACATGACCAGTTTTGCCGAAGAAACAGGCGACTCTTTGCTTCGAAGTGCTTTTTCCACGAACAACATTCGTTGGATTTTGCTCGTCTTTGAAGACCCACACGGTCGATTGTTGTTTCGTTTCGGGCTCATACGCATAGATCCATGATTCGTCACCTGTGACAATCTTGTAAACGTCTTTTGAAGCACCGCAATCGTATTTTTACAACATTTCTTTGCACCAATCGACACGAGCCTTATTTTGAGCGACTTTCAAATTGTGCGTGATCCAACGAGAACAAACCTTTTTTACGGCCAGGTGTTCATGCAGTATGGAATGTATGCTGGTGGAAGAAATGTCCAAGGATGTCTCTATCTCTCGGTATGTCACATGTCGATCTTGCATTATGAGTTCACGCACGGCACCAATGTTCTCTCGCACAACAGCCGTTTTTGGACGACCTTCACGGAATTCGTCTTTGAGCGAGCTTCGGCCACCATTAAATTCATTATACCAATTTTTCATAGTGCTATAGGATGGTGCTTCATCGCCATACAAAGATTTAAGTTCATCAATGCACTCTTGTCGTGATAATCCACTTCGAAAGTTGTGAAAAATGATGGCACGAAAATGTTCACGAGTTAATTCCATTTTTTTTCTATATTAACTTTTTAAAGTCACTGTAAACAACACAAATAATGATCGCACGTCAAAACGTTTTAGTACGATTATGCTTAAAAATGACAAAGTTTCCAATGGAAATGTCAGAGTGCACTTGGCAGCACTCAGTGTTGCCAGGCCAGAAATATATATAGCAGCCCTCGTAGTAAAATTTTAAAAAATTTTAAATTTTTTGGAAATTTGGGATTTTTTATTCTCATTTTAGGTTTTCACTGATATTAAGCTTTTTATTTTTAGTTTTATTTGAGAAAATTTCGGGCTTTTTTCGGAAATATTTCATGCAATTTTGGCTTTCAGTTGATTTAGACTGTTTTTTTTAAATAAAATTTACATTTAATGAACTTGTATTTCTTTTTTTTTTTAATTTAGTGATTATTTTAAGAATTGTAGGTTAAAGGTTGATTTCTAGGATTTTTTCTTAGTGAAACTTTATTTAGTGAACAAGAGATTTTTTGCATTTTGTGACTAAAATCTAGCGATTTTTTTTGGGAATCATGAGATTTTTTTAGGAATTGTTTTTTAACCGACTTCAAAAAAAGAAGGAGGTTATTAATTCGACTGAATGTTCCTTTTTTTTGTTTGTGCCAGCAGAACTGAGTCATTTCTAAACTGATTTTGAAAATCTTTTGTAATTTGATAGATTTTTCTTACAGATTTGTCCCGTTTTAAAAACAGTTCAGAATCTTAAAATTTAAATGCGTATTACTATAGCTGCCAATAGCAAAAATTAATCTAAAAATTAAAGAGTGTCTCCATAGGTGACGTAAATTGACTTCTATGCGCCTATCTTTTGATGTCGATTATTATGACCGTTATAATAACAAGTATAAAATTTCAAAATCATAAATTAGAGGGTGTCCCAATAGTAAATGTAATTCAAACTTTTGAACCATTATAGACAGACAGCTGAAATTTACAAAGAACCTGTATTGCTAAGACTCGCATTTTGTTTGTAAAATTTGGCATTTTTTGGGGATTTTTGGAATTTTTTTAAGAATTGTTAGTTTTCACTTAATTTTCAGACTATTTTTTTTAATAAAATTTTCAGTCAAAAGAATTTTTTTTAATGAAGTTTCGTTTTGTTAATAAAATTTCCGGTGAGGATTTTGGAATTTTTTCTTGAGTTCTTTGTTTTCAGTTTATTTTCGGACTAATTTTTCAGTGAATTTTAGATATTTCGTAAACAGGAGATTTTTTGAATGAGCTTGTGTTTTGTTAGTGAAAAAAATTTTTTTTTGGGTTTTTGGGGATTTTGCAACTTATTCAAAATTTTTTTGTTTTCACTTGAAATTTTTTTTTCAGTAAAATTAAGTTTTAATTTCGATTAATAGTTAAATGAACTTGAGCCAAAACTAATTAAATTCATTTGTTATAAAATTAATATTTTCAGTAAACATGAGATTACGAGTATTTTAATGAACTTGTTTTTGTTAGCAAGATTTCATATTTTTTTTTGGAGGATTAAGGGATTTTTTTCCCTAGAAATGTTGGCTTTCAGTTGATTTTTAGACTAATTTTTCTTTTAAATAAAGTTTTTTTTTAAAACTTAGTTTTTGTTTTTTTTTTTTTTTTTTTTTTTAATAAACTTATTTTTTGCTAGTAAAATTTGTTTTTTTTTTATTTTGGAATTTATTAAAGAGTTGTTTGTTTCACTTAATTCATAGACCTTTTGTTTAATGGAAAAAAAATTTATGTACTTTATTTGGGAATATGAGATTGTTTTTAAGAATTTTTGATGTTTCCTTTATTTTAGAATTTTTTTTTTCAGAAAAGTTTAGAATTTTGGAAACATAAGACTTTTTAATGTATCGTGTTTTGTTGGTAAATTTTGCATTTTTTGGGGATTTTGGGAGAGTTTTCAAGAATTATCGGATTTCAGTTGATTTTTAAAATTTTTCGTTAAAATTTAGATTTTCAGTTAATATGCTTTTTTTTAATGATCTTGCTTTTTGTTAGTAAAATTTTAGATTTTTTGGATTGTTTAGGGATTTTGGGATTTACCTGCGACCTTTCTGCTTTAAGTTGATTTTTTACTCTTTTTGTTGGTAAATTAAATGCGCACATGCATTCACTGTTTCATGTACAAAGCGAAACTGATGAATCAAATAATGGGAAACTTGCCTGCAGACAGGGTGAGAGCTCTACGACCATTCAAAATATGTGGCGTAGATTTTTGCGGTCCGATTAATGCAACTTTAAGAATTCGCGGCCGTCCACCCGTCAAAATGTATTTAGCTGTGTTTATATGCTTTACTTCAAAAGCTGTTCATTTAGAGCTGGTAACTGATCTATCATCCGATTCTATTCATTACCGTCTCAAAAGGTTCATCGCCCGAAGAGGGATGCCAACCAAAATTTATTGCGACAACGTCACCAACTTCGTCGGGGCCAGTCGGATAATACGAGAGGCGAGAGAGGGAATGTTGCAGCAGGCCGAATCGTTCGCCGCCAACAGAGGGATGTAGTTCATCTTTATACCACCCAGGGCACCTCACTTCGGCGGGCTGTGGGAGGCAGCGGTCAAGTCAGCCAAGAGCCTGATGTTGAGAATCGTTGGCAGCGCGCTCTTGACAGCGGAAGAATTCGTAACGTTGCTGGCAGAAAACGAAGCCGTACTGAGTTCGCGCCCAATATGCCCCAACACCAGCGATCCCAACGATGAAGAAGCCCTCACTCTAGCTCATCTGTAAGTAGGAGAGAGCCTTCGAGCGCAGCCCAGCAATTTTCTGATAGAAGAGTCGGCCAAGATACCATACTCGAGGAGATGGCAGTGTATTTCCGCACTCAAGCAAACGTTCTGGAGATTTTGAGTGAGAGATTACGTCCTGACTTTGCAGGTACGAATCAAGTGGTCCGACGTAATTCCCGCCAATGCAGTGGCTGACGGGCCGAGTAGTAGCCATTTTTCCAGGCCGAGACGGCAAGGTTCAGGTAGCAAAAGTGAAGACGAGTAGCGGGCTTTTCAAGCGGCCAATTCATAAATTAGCGGTGCTTCCTATTGATTTAAGACCCAAGGTTCTTCAATGGGCCCGGCTGGCATGTTTGGCCGTATTTCTTAAAGCACTCAAATTCAATAAATGAAAAAATTTTGTAATAAATTGTTAAAAATATTAAAATTGTTTAAATTCAAACTTCCCTATTGTTTTCAAATTTGGAAAGGAAAGTAATAATATTTACACCCTTGACCTCTTCTAGGCTTGGGAAATTATAAAAAAATCTCTTATATTAAATTTGTATATTCTTCATTTTTTAAAAATAATGTTTAGTGTTTTTTCAACCATCTGTATTGAGCTGATTTTTTAAATGCTTTTATAAGCGAAATTTAAATTTTTAGTGAGTTTAAATTTTTTTTTTTTGGTAAAATGTTGATTTAAATAAATTTTCAGTTTTCGCATTGTGGCAATATTTAGAAAACCTTAAATTTCGTAGACATTCAAATGTGTATTGGATAAAACTTTTTTATGTAAAAAAGAAATAATTTGTTAAGACCCATAAAAACTGCCCTTAAGGTCAGGATTGACTATCATACTACGTCATATGATCTGTCAAAAATTGCATGTGTGCTCAAAAATTATGATAGTGTGGATTAAAAGTGTATGTGTGTGACAGACTTTTTGACAGGTCTGTACGATTTTATAATCTTTTGGAAAAATTCATAAAATGATTTTTTCTATGCGATCAGAGTTGATTTTTTTTTTAAAGATGAGTAGAAAAAACAACAATAGATTAAAAGCATCAGTTTTTCGCATCTTTTTTATATAATAGTGCGGCACCTACGACGCCATTTTGAAACGATTTTTAAATTAGGACAGAATTCTGTCAGATTATTGTGTGATTAAATCGTACGATTACGTATGATAGTGAATCCTGGCCTTTGATAGCATTTGAAGCAAATACACACAATGTTATGTGGGGATATGATTCCCAGCGAGTTAAAACGTTTTAGAATTTTTAACGAATATTTTTATTTAAATTTTATTTTCTCTTTTTAATTTGAAATGGTGTGAACAAAAAAATAGCAACAAAATTTTTGAAATATTGTAAAAGTAAGCACCTAAATGTGATGAAGTGAAAAACAAACAAACAACTATTACAACAATAAAAAAAAATTTATATGCAAAAATAGGCAAAAAAGAAACAATGAAAGAAATTGAAATAATTAAACAAACAGACAACTGTTTGAAAAGCTGTTTAAAATACAACCTCCGGTATTTTTTTTTAACTGACATACATATTGAACAAAGAATTTTACACTAAAAATAAAGTGAAATTATAATTTATCAACACGTGCTTAAGACTTAAACACTTAAATAAATAAGTTTTAGGTTGACTGTGACTTTAAACAAATTTAAAATGTGACACACTAAATAGCAAGTAACTGTCAGGTGAAATTAAAAGCACAATTTTATTAACTGTTAAAGAAATAAATAAAAAAAAATTAGAAATTAATTATATTTATATTTATGCACCTACAAACTTAAACAAAAATCCTTAAAAGGAAACAAAAAAAAATTTCTTTTTTTTTTCGCTTTCAGTTTAGAAATTTATTTCGTTCTTAAAAGGAGGTTCTTTAAGTTTTCTTTGTTAAAAAAAATAATTAAAAAATTAATTTCACTTTTATTACAAAATACATTTAAACATTAAGCATTCAGGCCAGTTGCAAAATATTTGGTAAATTTCCTCACGTAGTTAATGCAGAGTCAAGAAATTCATTTTTTTTTTTTTTTCAATATATTTTTTTTCTTGGCCTGTTAAAACATGTAACCAGAAAAACAAAAACTTAAATGCTTCACAGAATTTTAAAACATATTTGAGCGAGTATGATGTCAAAAAGTGTGGTAAAAAAATTGTAACTCCATTTAATTTCACTTGAATAATTTAAAATATTTAAAATAAAAGTGATTTATGATGTGAACAATTTTATTATCAAACTCAGTGTTATAAATTTTGCTAATATTGCATAACAAATGAACTGTTCATTTAAAATTAAGACGCTTCGAAGTTTTTATTTGAAAGAAGATGGAATGTTGATACCAAAAAAATTTAATTGGAATATTTTTAATTTAAATTATAGGGCAAAAGAAAATTTTACATGCAGCCCTGGACCAAATGATATATTTTTTTGGTTTTTTATTTTTGAAATTAACCACGTTTTGTTTTATTTTCTAGAACCAAGCGTTAAATACTGGATGGCCCAAATAACACCTACCAGTGCCAAATACGTCTAAATTTTTTATTTGTTCGTAAAAACTCTTTTTTTCTTTTTGCATTTTATAATTGAACTCTTGAAAATTTATAATGAATTCATTTAAAATAACAGTCATCTTCCACAGTCTTCATGGTTTTCAATTTGTTGAATGTTGCCATCTTTGTGGTTTAACACTTGTCATCTGGCTTGTTGTGTTACATAAATTGTTACGTTAAAGAGATTTTTCATCTTTGAACAAAATGTTGTTGTAAAAATGGATAAAACTCTAGTCAAGTTTAAAATAAAATCCTCCTCGAAGATCACATGAAGAGGATGTGGGACCAGGAACAACCGACAATTAATTGAATGGATTCACTTCAACACTGCTCCGTCCGTGACTTTTTGAATGAAACATATTCTTTTGCAATACAAAAAATTATTTTTCAACATAATCTGCCTTTAACTCAATACACTTAGTCCACTGTTTCTTCAGTTTTTATATCCCTTCCAAAATTTAGGATTTTCCGAGATCCTTTAAATAGACATTTGTTTTGTCAATAATTTCATCGTTGAAGCTAAATCTCTTTCCCCTGAGCCATTTCTTTAGGATTGGAAGTAATCAGTAGAGGCTAAATCCGGAGAAAACGGCGGATGAGGTATTAATGCGTGGCCCAAATCCTAGAGCTTTGCCATTAAGACTGCACACGTGTGCACCTGTGCATTATCTTAAAAAAAAAAAACTTTTTTCTGGACCACATGGGGTCGTTTTCTTTTTAGATCCTCGTTAAATCGGTCTAAAAAATTGGAAAAATGTTTGCCGTTTATTTTTTCCCCCTTTTGAAGGCAATCGATGTGGATTATCCCGCCTGCATTCCAAAAAACTGTTGCCATCACCTTATTATCCGACAAACTTACATTGGTCTTTTTCGGAGCAGGTTCACCCAGAAAAACCCATTGTTTAGACTATTGCCTAGTCTCCGAAGTACAGTAATGGATCTGTGTTTTATTCACAGTTACAAAACGCAGCAAAATCTTATTCGGATTGCGGTAAAATAACTCCAAACAATCTTTTGAAGTTCGCACACATTAACGTTTATGGTCAATTGGAAGCAAATGCGACACTTATATTGCGCACAACTTTCTTCAACCCATTTGCTAATTTAAATCGAAACCATACTGCCTTATAAAATGAATATGGCATTAATAATCTCAAGCAATTTTACTCTTCGATCAGCCAACATCATGTTGTGAATTTTCTAGAAATTTTCGGATGTACTGACCTCAATTGGCATCCAAAAAGTTCAACGTCATTTTTACCTGTGCGACCACAACGATATCCAGTAAACCACTTTTTTACCATCGAAATCTATGGTACAGAGTCGCAAAAAATTTATCGAGCTTTTCACTGTTTTGATTGACGTTTTTTTGCACTAAAAATTCACTTTTTTCCATTTTTGAAAAAAATGAACAGCTGTTAAATGCAAAGTAAATAACGGCGTTAGCCCAAAATTTGACAGTTGTCTATTAACAGGTGGTACTTAATGGAATTAGTATTGCATTTCATATAACTACAAGGAAAGTTCGAAAAGTCACGGAGTTATTGATACGCCCTCGTAAAAGCTATAACCCACAGAGATCTCCTAAATATATTTAAGCTTTTAAATACTAAAAGAGAACTGATACTTTCTCGAAAAATCTAATGCTGGATGCGAAAGTTTTTAAATAAAAAAAACATTCAGTTACTCGTTTCTTTAATTTATTTATTCGAAACTAAGGATCTTCTTAAAGTCAATCAAAATCGACTTTTGATTCAATATTCATGGGTGTGAAGATAGCTCCGTCAGTTAGCTTCGTTTTTTACAACCCTGTTATATTTTACATACCTCTCACTCAAAAAATGTTAAGTTAACAGAATTTAATTATTTTAACATTTCCTTGTGAAAATTAAAAAAATGTATAAAAAGTGTGTGAATATATTAAAAATTTAATTTTATTTATTTATAGCAAAACATAAAAAGTCAAAATATACAAATTTTTTGAAATCAGGTCGAAGAACTCATGCTTTTTTTCTTTCTTAATACAGGCATTTAACAAATGCCCAAAAATGGGTAAAAAATGAAAAGGTGCGGCTTAGCGGACTACAGGGGGCGAAAGCCAAGGCATTGTAGATTTCAGAAGTGTATAGGTTATATTCAGAATTTGTATAGGTTTTTAGTAATTTTTAATATATTTACACACTTTTTATATATTTTTTTTAATTTTCACAAGGAAATGTTAAAATAACTCAATTCTGTTAACTTAACATTTTTTGAGTGAGAGGTATGTAAAATATAACAGGGTTGTCAAAAACGAAGCTAACTGACGAAGCTATCTTCACACCCATTCAATAATCCTAATTCTTTTTCCGCAGATCCTATTCCTTAAGTTAAAAAACAGGAAATAGTTGGAGTGAGTTTAATCTGTGGAACATGCTGGAGGCGGTTGCAGTCCACATTTATGCATTTTTGCCATTTACAAAAGGAAGTTGGCAAATGTAGTATTGTTTTTAAATAAGTTATGATTTTCATAAAGTTTTACACTGCAGTTATGTTATTTTGTTTAAAGAAATTTACGCTAAGCAAAACTATAATTTGAGTTAAAAAAAAAATTCATGAACACCATTATGATGGCCAATACTTCGTAATGCTGTGGTGTAATCTTTTACATAACCTAAAATTACATACAAACTGTGTGAATTGGCGTGAAATTAGTATAAATAATATAATTTGTTATATTAGGAGAGTAAGCACATAAAGTTCAATTTTTATTTATTATCCACTTATGCGTAACATAAATCCATTACATTAGAGCTACCGGAAATAAATTAAAAATTATTCTTCCCTAACGTAACCCTTTAACTGCTAAACACTTTTTTTGTTTAATTATTTATTGAAAAAAAAATTGATTTTCAATTTAACTTAATCAATTTGGGTTT
Source organism: Cistogaster globosa (assembly GCA_937654795.1). Lineage (NCBI taxonomy): Eukaryota > Metazoa > Arthropoda > Insecta > Diptera > Tachinidae > Cistogaster > Cistogaster globosa. The sequence goes on from OW569404.1 coordinate 10,505,401, forward strand.
CCATTATATTTTATTTTTCCTTAAAAAATAGAAATAAATAAAATATTTTATTGTGTGACTCATTTAACATTTTACATTAATTTACAAAAAAATACTTATTAATACTTTAAAAAAACGTATATTTTATTAACAATAAATGCAGTCAAGTGCAACAGTTTTGCTAGTGGTGGGTCGACGTTTTATTTATTTATTTTTTTCTTTTAATTATTTTTATTCGATAGTCTGGCAAAGTGCTTGTGCTACAGTATTAACCCAAGACACTTGTTGCGTGCCCACTAACTTTAATACACTTACACGTTATAATAGAGGATTGTACAATATTTCCTTGTTTACCTTTTTTGTTTTCCAGATAACAAAGAATTATTAAGCTGGGTAGGTACAGTGTCGAGCAATATGGTAGAAAATGTAAAATATCAACTTTAGCGTAACTAGTGAATTTTTCGGAAGAAGGCCCTAGCACGCATAGAAAAAGAATATTTGTGTCATATATCAGAAAAAATTATAGATCTGGCTTAACTTCCCCAGGCAAGTATATGGACGCCAAAAACATGCAGAAATCAGTCTTGTACTTGTGAACATAGTGCGAATAAATATTTTTCTTTAACTTTGAATTTAAAATAAACTAACAAAATACGCAATAAGACCTCACAAAATTATTTTTAGCACTTAATAACTTTTCGCGTTAGATTTAAGGACCAGCAGAGGAAAATGATAATTATGTCTTAATAAAAAACAAGCCCACTTCAAGCCACAAAGCGGCGGATAATCTTGATTTCTGCCATTATGCCAGAATTTCATTAGCTGAAATAGTGTTCAAGAACACCCAAGTCAGGAATGCAAAATATGTACTTGGACTCATTTATATAACCCAAATATTACTAGTAGAGGTGCCAGATAATTTTGATAAGAAATCGTCATATTTTTACATTAAAATCGGCATTATCGGCAATTTAGTTTTATACTCCTTACTATCTATCTCACCTTTATCAGACCGAAAATGGAATACAACTCTCATGTATGGGCCGGTGCTTCAAAGTCTATTTTGGAGTTACTCGACAGCGTACAGGAAAGAGCGAAGAAGCTCATCGGTGACAGTAGGGTATCCAGCTCTATTGACTTACTGAAGCATAAACGCAATGTGGGGTGTGTTTTACTGTTTTATCGTTACTACAACGGAATGTGCTCTTATGAAATCAGGAAACTCGTTCCTGAAAACCGTGATTTCATACGCGCAACGCTCTCTATATTAAAAGTGCATTCCTTTGTGGTCGATTGGCCAGTGAATTGCACTATGCATTACAGAGAAAATTCGTTTTTTATCCGAACAGTTCGTATGTGGAATAAACTCTCTGCAGAGGTCTTTCCTGCCACTTTCAATGTGCAAAGATTCAAATCAAATGTCCACAAGCACTACTCCCTCTACCCCCACCCCACAACCTAATTTCCTAGTTCTGGCACAATGCATTGCATAAGTAGGGGTCATCCCCTTAGTGCTGGGCCTAAATAAACAAAAAAAAAAATCGAAAACAAATCGGCAGATTCAAAATACTCTGTTTTTAAAATAATAAAAATTATTTTTTATTAACAAAAAACAACAAAATAGAGCAATTCAGTATTAAATAATAGGTCTGTTCCAGATGCATAACAAAACAGTCCGAACTAGTACGAATTAGTCCAAAAGCATTCCAGATAACAATTTTTGTACAATTTTGAGAGAAAATGTGAGTGTAAAATTTTTCATTTCTTGTACAAAGTTGTACAAACTTTTTCTTTGGGTAAGTTCGAACTAGAATTAAATTATCAGCTGTTTTTTGTTTACATTTAAAAATGAAATAATTTTTAATAAATACATAAAGTTGTTCCTTAAAAGCAAAATGAAGGAGTTTTCAAAAAAACTTGAAGTTGTAATTACGTGTGCATATATTTGTGGATATTTATCACTTTCTTTAATAAAATATGCTTTTATAGATTATTGAAGAAGTCATGGACACATCAAGTGAGTCTGATCAAGACGAGATTTTGGACTTAGTTGCCGAAGATTCAGTTTATATTCAATTACTTTTTACAGCTATTGGCAATGCTGCAAATGCTTTGTTTTTAAAATATTTTTCATTTTAAGTGTCTAAAATCACTAAAATAAAATTTATTTAATTAAGTTAGCACCATTAGCATTTTAGGATATTCAATTGTTTTTTTTTTGCGTTCCAGCAATTTCGGACTACTTTTTTACATTCAGAGAGTAATTTTCTTTTTACTCTCAAAAGTCCGTACTATTTTGTTATGCATCTGGAACAGATCTAGTGTTAACAAAATATACAATAACATAAAATTTATAAAAATAAACTTTTACAAATAAATTGTTTTAGCTTTTGATCGTATAAAGCGTAAATAATCCAATCTAGAGTCACTTAAAGAAATTTTGTAATACATTTAAAAATGTTAATATTTCTGAAATCTTTTCCATTGGACTTGGAGACAAATTTATTAGCGATATTTTCACACTTCTTTTTATTGATTCTTTCGTTGAAATAAAATACTGCTAAGACATTCGTTGAATGAAAAAAATATTTCTTTCGCTGCCACTGTTCAATCCATTCATTACATAAATAAATCTAGTTTTATGATTTCCATTTCTGTAATTCAAAATCAGGTTCAATTGGTAGAATGACTAAGTGCCAAAAATTGTAAGTCTGTTATTTTTGGTGTTATTTAATTTAATTTATTGTTTACATAAATGGTTCATTTTTATTAATATTTTGAAAATCACATTAAAATTATTTACTTTAAAGCAATTGATTAGCTCTATTTCTATTTTGAATCACATTACTTTTATATTAAGCAATACAATTTTTCAGGAAACAACGAACTTATTAACGGTCATTTCCTAATGTAACAAGTAATGCCCAAAAGTAATGTATACAAGCAAAGTTAACGCGTTATAAGTTTAAAAATTCTGCAATTTTGGAGGAAAAATTGGCAAATCGCCACTTTTATAATTTTAAGGCTAAAAATCGCCAAAATGCCAATAAATCGGCAAATATGGCAGGCCTGATTACCAGGTTCAACTGAGATATATATCAATAATCTTCTAAATTCCTTGCTTTCAGATGCTAGAAAGTTGAAGCTGTTGAACTTTTTAAATCTAAAAAGGAATCATGAGACCCTTACTTGTTCAAAGGGTGCTCAAAAAGCCCCTAATAGGGGTACGTTTAGCTAAGTCCCATTAATTGTACGCAGTTACTTTAAATGACATTTTGACAAAAATATATTCAAAGAGAATGACATTTTTAGCATGATTCTTTGCAAATTCACTCCAAATATAGGCTGCTGTAGCCAAGGTGGTAACCACGTTGACTAAAAACCTAATTGGCCAGGGTTCAACCCCTGCGGCAATCAAAACATTTAATGTTTTTTCTGTTTAATGGTATAAATACATATTGAGAATAAACATTAAAACGTGAAGCCTTCTTCGTCGGTACTTCTTCATATCACATTCGCCGGCGAAGTAAAATGACTAATAAAATGGCTATATCTATCTCCTTTCACCACTTGACTTATCTCTTGTCTGTTCCTTTTCTAAAGAATGTAGTACGGTTATGATAATAACTAAACAGGTAATTTAATGCCTGGAGTGCTATTTCTCTTTAAAAAAAATGTGGATGTCATAAAGACCAGAACTTATAACTTTATCAAAAGTGATTTTAGTAATTTACATAAATAAAGAAAAAACGTCCTTGGAATTTGCATGTTATCTCTTATACTTTCAGAGAAATTCGACTTTTAAATTTAAAATACAAAATTTTTTCCTTGGCATTTATTAGTTTCTCATCTGTAGTTTTTTTTTTATTACAGGATAAAACTATTTTAAAAACAGATTAAGAAAGCTAATACTATCAGAATAACATGTAGAAAAAGTCTTTTCTTTGACTTCATTATGTTAGTGGTAATAATTTTTTTAATTTAATTTAAAAAATGTGAAATTTTGGGTAAAAAGTACTTTAATTTTTAAGTAGATTCTTAACGGTTTTTAGTAAATTTAAGAAATTTTTAACTTTTTCTTTAAGATAAAGACTTGGTTAATCCATCTGATGTGTTTTTATGGAATTCTTGTGAAGTACTTTACAGTCAGCATTGTTCGAATATGGGCAATTTTTTAAGAAAAATCTAAATGTTTGAGACTGTAAAAAAATCGCGAGCTAAATTTCATTTTTTTTATAACCAACTATTCTACAACGATTGGCTTTTAATAACTTGAAATATTGTAGACATCCTGCGCATAAATGGGATCTGGGAATCCGATTGAAAAAATCTTTTGTTCAGTCGTTTAGAGTTGATTGACGCCCAAACAATCAAACTTACAAAGAGATTTAAAATATATAATAAATCTTTTTAATTTCCATGATTTTTAAAATTTTTATTTTCAGTAGACTCTTTCGAATTCGAGGAGAAAAATAAACTTTACAGCCTGCCGTATGAAGAGATTGCAAAGCTCATGACTTGGATTAAATGGGATCTGTGTATTCCTTACAATATTTAGGGGGAGTTTAAACATTTACTGGGGTGCAATCTCTAAATTCTATTTTTTTAGTAAAACTATTTTAAGTTTTAAACTTTTTTTTCTAACATTAAAAAAAAAATAGACTTGATAGTTCTTGATGCAAATAACTTAGTGATTATAGATCAAAACCTTTTGATTTAAGCTTAGTTCTGACGTCTTTATCAAGGGCTTTTAAACTGTAAACAATTTGTTACATCTGATTAAAAAAAACGTGGCAAAAATTTACATGTTCGAGATCCCTTATTTTGAGACTTTTTGCACTGCTCTTGCAAGTTCTAGGCAGCAGCTTGTTTAACCTTGCACTTTTGTCTGTTAGAAGCATGACATGTTATATATAAATATTCTTTACCGTTTAGAAATTGATAATAATTTTTAGAAGATGTTAGTTATTTCTTAACCAAGGGGTGTCCCATACAAAACCCATGATTGTCAATTATATTACAACTTGAACAAAGTTGGTTTGCTAGTTCACACACGTCAAGTTTTCTTGCAGCAATTCTGAATTTTGTGGAAGAGAAAGGAGTGTAGAATCATTTCATTTCTCGTTTTTTTACCTACAAAATTCAGAATTGCAGCAAAAAAACTTGACGTGTGTGAACTGGATATAACAGAAAGTAGTAAAAGTTAAACCTAAGAATTAAACTGCACTACCTGCTTCAAACGTCTTTTTAATACCAGAGGCGCTGCAACACAGTTTTAAAAATATTACGGAGTTATAATTGATATGAATTATTTCTTCTTAACAAAAAGGAAGTATTTCCCAGTTGCTTCGTTATATTGAATAAATTAAGAAAATTATGCAGGCTGAGAATCAAATGTTATGGCCACTACTGTATAAAACATACATATGCATGCACATTTTGACAGACACATAAATCAGAAGATATAATTTATGGAAATAAATACACACGTATGTATACATATGTGAGTTTCAAACTTACTGAAGCATTAAAAAAGTTTTCTAACACCCATAGAGTATAACTCGTTTTGCTTTTAAGAACACTTGTGTTATTTACGGAAACGTCAGTTGAGCTTAACGCGACCAACTGTTTAAAGTAAAAAAAAAAAAAAAAAAAAAACTTTATAGCTCACGTGACTTAAATGAAGTTTATTATGTGCGTGAAGATAATTTTTAAAATTTTTGTTTTGCCACAAACCTTTTTAATTTAACAGAGCTCTGTTAGAAAGATAACATAGCCCTGTTAAGGGAATAAAAATTCGGTTATGCATTCAAACTATAATTTTCACGGAAACAACAAGGAATGGCAAAACCAAAATGAATGGGATTTCTTTGCGAGGTATCCCTCCATATTTATCTTCACACACATAAGTTTATTTAGCAGAGGATTAAGGAACATTCATCTTAAAATGCAAGAACTGCTCATTATGAAAAATAAAAAATTTTTCAATGTGTACAACTAAGAACCTCATCAGAGGGTTTTAATTTCGCAGAAGTGACTAAGCTAGAAGTTAGAATAAAGAGTGTTTTAATAGACACATAGAACTTTGAAATAGAATAAAACAAATGTGAATCTTTTAAATTGACGTGAATATAATTGTAATTTAAAAATGTTTTCTGGCATAAGACCGCCACGGCCGGCTATGACCAAGTCTAATTTGGAGGTCTAATTTTCGACTACTTTTTCCAACATTTGTGCCAATATATCGGTAATAAAGGCCGGGGCACATAGAATCCGTCAAACGTTGTACTTTGACAAATTCAACTAAATTCAAAGCAACGACGGATGAGGTTGGCACAATGAATACTTTGCTGGCATATGTTAAATCAAAGTTTGCTCTCTATTTTTATTCACTTTTAAATTTAGTTTGTATTTTATTCACTTGTTAATTAAATTTGTATTTTATTGTTTGCCGCCAAAATTGTTTTATTAAAATCACAAAACACAATTGAAACACGGCAAGAATTAAAAGAAAACAAAGAAGAAGAAGAAGCAGCTGATAGTTGTCAAAGTATTCAACATACGTCAAAAGTTGACCAACTTTCGTACTTTGCGTTGACGGACACGTATTGATTGCGACAACGCTTATAAGAAAACATGTATTTTAACTGATTTGTCAGTGTAATTTGTCACAGTTTAACGTATGACGGATTCTATGTGCCCTGGCCCTAACGCAGCGAATATTATCTTCAAGTGGTTGGGCTTATCGGCGTAGGCTAAAAAATTTACATGTTCCTACAGAAATTTTAGCATCATAAAATAGCACGAGCTTAGAGGCTAATTCTTAGGTCCGAAATGTAAAACTATGAAGTTACCAAGCGGTTTCTTGAATAAATCAATTGTGGCACGAGCATATTGCGCCGTAAGTCTACCGTTCTGACTAGCACCGTTTTTAAAAATGTACGGATCAGTGATTCCACTAGCCCATAAAGCAAGCCAAATAGTCAGTTATTTTTGAATGTCATTACTCCAAATATGGCAATGTTGTTGATTAAAGGCAGTTCAACCAGAAGTAAGCTTCATCGCTAAACAAAATTCGCTTATGCAAATCAGGATCAAGGGTAATCTTGTTTTGGGCCAATTTGCATTCTTTTGAATTATTCTTCAGGCATCAGTCTTCTGAAAATGCCAAGCCAAACTAAACATAAACTACAGCTGACAAAATGGCAGCCAGATAAAAAGTGTCTATAAAAATAGCCTTTATTTAATGTATTAAATTAGTGTTTAATAGGAATTTCAAAGTAAAGAAGTAATGGCGTGTCTTCTCTCCAAGGAGCTGGTATTACTGCTAACCCGCGAAGAAACAAAGTTACCAGGTGTAACAACACAAAAATTTTTCCACCATTAAAATTCTTCATCAAAATATTTTCCACGTGTTCCTTATTATGTTCACAACATCAAGAGAGAAATAACAAACCAAACGTTACGCATGAGAGAACAAACAAAACGTAGTATTTTGCCAACTTAATGATAACTAGAAACGTCACTAAAGCCCTTTTTAGAAAAATATAAGTGTTAAGATTCAAATGATTATGATATCATCTTTACATTTTATAATTTACTTATTTTTAATTGCTTTTTTTAAATGCAACAGAAAAAAAATCCCAAGTGTAAATATTTTATTATTATTATTTGCAAATAATTAAAAAAATATTATAAAACAAGTTTTTATCATCGTGATTGTTTTTGTATCGGGTGTTTTTTTAAGCACAATACAATTTTAAATTATAAAAAATAACACTAAAAATGAAATTTTGATGAATCACGCTTGAACAACGCCATTAAATCATGCAAGTTTATTTTGAAAAGCATCAGTCAATTTGAGCAACTCAAAGATGAGTTAGTGATTTTAATGTTGCCTATAATCGTCGGTCTGAACAAGTTATCCTTCGAACTGTGGATAAATTTCATACCACATACTCTTTAGAGGATGCAATAACACCAATACGTCAAAGGAATTTTAGTACGGAAGAGAATATCGCTGCTGTAAACAAAAGTATGGAAAGAACCAAATTAATCAATTCGTCATCGGTCGCCGGAAGTTTAAGCAAAGATCACGGCCCACACCTGTATAAGATCCAGCTAGTGCAAGAATTAAAGCCACGAGAGCAATTTATGCATAGTTCTTTCGCCGATTGGGCTCTAGAGCAGTTAGGAACTGACTCTTTGTCCTATCGCCAAATTGTGTTCAGCGATGAGGTTCATTTTGGCATAATGGATTTTTTAATAAGCAAAATTGCCGCATATTGAGTGAGATTTAACCCAACATACCCCTCAAAATCCATTGCATCCAAAAAATTCACCGTTTGGTGTGATTTACACACCGGTGACATCATCTTTCTTCAAAAATTAGGCCGGATTTCACGTTACGGTCAACGGAAATCCTTACTGCACTATGATAAATGAATTTTTGTTTAAAAATATGGATGACATTGATCCGGACGAAATACGGTTTCCACAAGATGGCGCTACATACGTGCCATACGGCGACCGAAACCATCGAGTTATTGAAATCACATTTTAGCGATAAGTTAATTTCAAGAAATGGACCTGTCAATTGGGTTCAAAGGTCGTGCAAATGAGAAAATAAAAAATATTTCTAAATGTAGAAATATGTATCTCGAATTTTTTAATTCCATAAATTTTAAACTAAAGATTCTTTGACATAATCGGGAGCGAAATAAAAGGGTTTCTTAAAAAAATTTTAATTTACAATTTTAATATTGAAAACGCAGTTGCTTAACCCATATTATTTTGTACTTGTATCATCATAACAGTAAAAAATTTTTAATATTTATGTCTCTTTTGTATTGTATTTTATTTTATGTTCTTTTTTATTTTTTCGTTTTTTTTTTTTATTTTATTTATTTTTTTTTTTTGTTGTTGTTAACAAATCAGTCAAAGGTTAATTTTATCTGACAAACGTGCTTGAAAGTGAAAATATTTGAATAACGGTATAATTTGTTCATGTTAAAAATAACTGATGCAATTCTTTTCCTCCATTTTATTGCGTAAAATTTAATAAGAATGTAAGTATTTATGTTAATTTAATTTATTCGAAAATTTAAATAAATAATTACTTAATATCCGGATGAACTTTTCTTTATAAAAGTACGTCAGGACTATACATGAATTTCTTTGCACAAAATCAAAATAACAGTCATTGGAACAGTCATTTGACCATCATTGCTGACCGAAATATCGGTCATTGCGTAGAATAAAGTTTCTTTTAGATTCTAAAATACATAAATAAAAACATGACTGAAGGTCTTTTATCCTTCTGATGCTGAAGCAAACAATGTTGCCATTGATTTTTTGTTTGTTAAGATTTAATACAGTTTCTGGATGATGTTTAGAACAGAATTTGTTACTAAATATTTAAATATTTTCTAAACTGTATTTTGAACTTTGTCCGTCATATATTTATTAACGCAAGAAAAAAAAAATAAAATCTATTACTTAAAGCGCAACGAAGTTCAAAGAAATTTGTTGTAATTGCCCTACAGCCAAAACTAAATTATCGCGTAAAACGCAACCTATCTGTCAAAATTTCTCATGTACATACAAAATGTATGAAGCAAACCATAATAGCGCGGCGTCAAAGCTTAGCACCTGGAAAATCCGATTTTGACAGTGCGTAAGGAAGTAAAGTTGGCTGCTTCTTAGTTCGTTTTGTTGTTTATTGTTGAAAAGTGATGTCAATTTAATTATTTTCAGGACAATGTAGCACTTTTATCTCTTTTTGATTTCTATACAGTGGGTTTTATGAAATGAGTTAAAATTACTGTTTAAAACAAAAAGTTGTCGCTTTTGCTTAAGTATAACATTTCAGCGTAAAAGCTATGGGCCAGATTGCTTTGCGCTTTACGCATTAATTTATTTTTGGCTGTTAGTGAAAATTTATTTTGTTATACTTTTGGTCATCTATCTAATTTTACTTATGTTTTTTATGTAGATAATACATACTGATGTTCAAGTTCTGCTTGAGCCTAATTTTCTGTTTATCAATATTTTTGCATCGATGATTTTTTTACGGTTAAGCAAAAAATGATACTCTCTAGACAAAAACAAATGTTCTGGCCACGCTGCAGCGCAGTTTAAGCCACAAACTTTTTGTTGGATAAACAAATCGAAGGTAGCTATGCAAATATTATTTAAAGCTCATAAGAGCTGTCCTTATCGCACCTTAGAGCGGTATTCGGTCACTATTACTGAGAAGTCCACACATTTATGTGGCAACTCTGCAGTTATTATTATATATTTAGTTTTGCGCCGAAGTCTTACCACGCAATAGAGCCTTCATCTGCTCTAGCAAGTCTCTGAAATCTAGAATCCAAAAATGTTATGATTAGGTACTTCTCCTTCTTATTAAAAATTTGTATCTTTCGAAATTTGTTACCTTCCCACAAAAAGAGCTATAACTGCAGATTAATTGTTGCAGTACCTGTTAACGAAGATTAACGAAATGACATACATGTTCTTTTAAACGATCCACCACTTTTGTAATCGGCAGATGATCTGCTTGAAAAAACGTTTCAATGACAAGGAAGCCTTTACAGATTTAGAGAGAATTACTTTTCCAGAGTCTGCTACAGAAGATCTTAAGACTCCAACATTAAAGTTCACTCTTTAATATTTAGTATCCCCTCACTCTTTAATATTTAGTAACCTCACTTTCGATAGTTCGTCCCCATGTATGGGGATACCTTGCGGGTTCCATTATAGAGTTTGGCTTTATATATTTCCGGTGATGGTTTTCGCAAGATGCTCCATCCATTGTCTCTTCTGATTTCGGATTGTATTGCGACCTGGTTGCATCTCTTAAACAGTAATTTATTTGACAGTTATTTGGTAACTACATCTTAAAATCTTTCTTGATCGTTTGCTAACCCAACCTAACATCCGTATAAAAGGTTGAGTTCTATCTTTGAATTAAAGGTTCGTAGATTTGTGTGGCAGGTGTAGATTGTAAATGACCTCCAGATTTTCTAAAGCTATGAGAAGGAATTTTGTGCTATAGGTATTTTACTAGGGATATTACCCTGAGTTCCGCCATCTTTTAAAATAACATTTCCGAGGTAGGTGAAGGAATTGATGTTTTAAATGGTACTCTTAACAGATTTTTATTTTGCGTCAGGATTGGTCACGTTTACTTTCAACGCTTTGATCTTTGCGGTGCTAATCTTAAAGCCTACAATATTAGATTCCGTAATAAGACTTTCGATTTTATTCTGATAATATCAAACAGTTTATGCTGTTGAATGTGGTACCATAATCAGCAAATGAAAGTTATATTACAATCCCTAATGTATTATGGTGGATACATGAGTGATTTGATTGGAATCCTGCTTGTTGTCTGTTTCGTTTACATGATGAAGTTGATTTTGCCTAATACTTACGACGAAATTGGCTTTGTATTTTTGGCATTTTCAACCATTCTTTTTCAATCTCCCAAATTTGTATGAGACGTCTGTGACCACTTTTTATTGCAGTGGTTAGTGAAGCGTTAACGGATTACGAGTTCGCATCCATTTTCCCTTTCGTTTACACAGTACAGTGGTAAAAACGTAGGTGTCTATCTAATGCACCCGGTTTCGCAATCACTCCTAAAAACGATGATTATAGGAGAGTCTTAATAAATATTAAAGTTTGGCCGCAGTAAACAATCTTGAGATAAAATTTCCAGCTTTTTTACTGACTCTGCTATAAGACAACAGTGCTACATTTATCCACTTTACTTTTTTCAGAATAGTCACCGTAAAATGATACCAAGATATTTTAAATCAGGTATTTCATAATTCGTCCTAGGATCAGAACAAAATAAACCGGACTATCTAGTTTAAATAAGATACTACGTGATTTTTGTGTACAAAGCGGTTGCATTGCTACTCGTATGGAAGACAAAACATGCGTAAAAGTTTATTTTGGGCAATTTAAAAAGACGTTAAATGGGAAGCAGTAACAATTATTCTCTCAATTCATTTAAGCAGGGGTGCCAGATGATTTTAATATTTAATTTAATATTTGCACACAAAATCAGCATTATTGGCAAATTAGTTTTATAAAATCGGCAAGAAGTGTGAAAATTAAAAAAAACTCTGTTTTAAATGCAATTAAAATTATTTGTATTAACAAAATCAAAAAAACAGAGCAATTCAATATCAAATAATGTTAACAATAAGGCATTTTACACATTCCGATAGGAATGGTTTTAATTCCGCATTAACAATTCCGATCAATTTTGTTTTACCTTCTTAAGATTCCGATCGATTTTGTTTATTCCTGAAAAGTATTGAATATCCACTATTTAATTAAAATGTGTCAATATTTTGCACATCAAAATAAACAACAAGGCTAAGACACATCATAAAAGAAAATTCAAAAAACGCAAATAGAAAAATTTCGAAGAAACTAAATTCCACTTTAAAATTTGAAAGTGGTTTTATTCCTAAGAAATTTTTCGTTTTTAGTTTTCAGAAGAAGCAATTTGTGGATTTGAAACCACTTTCGATCGAAATTGAGTTTTGTGAAATGACTGAATATATAAAATATGTATTGTAAAATCTATAAAAAAAAGCGTTAATAAATAAATTGTTTAAACTTTTGCTCGTATATAGTGAAAATAATCCAATATTTTCATATATTTTTGGTCTCTGGAGTCACTTAAAGTAGTTTTATAAAGCATTTAAAAATGCTTTTTGTTGACTCTTTCGTTGGAATAAATTACTGCTGAGAATTGGTTGAGTGAAAAAATATTTTTTTCGCTGCACTGTTCAATCCAGTCATTACATAAATAATTCTACTTTTCTCATTTTCATTTCTATACATTCAAAATCACGTTCTTTTTGATAGCAAAAATTTGTGATCTATCATTTTAATGTTATTTAATTTAATATAATGTAATTTTTAGTTTTTTTTTATTTTTTTATTTTATATTTTTTTTTTTTTTTTTTTTTTTTTTTTGATTATTTCATAAAAAGTACAGTTTTATTAATATAATGAAAATCACATTAAAATAATTTAGTTTAAAGAAATTGATTAGCTCATTTTTATTTTGACTTACATCATTTTAACAATAAGAATACAATTTTTCAGGGAACAACGAACTTATTTAAGAGTTTAGCGGAAAAATCGGCATTTTAAATGCAAAAATTAGCACATTGATAATTTTGAGGCTAAAAATCGGCAAAATTATGATAAATCGGCAAATATGGCAGGCCTGATTTGAAGCAATAACAATAATAACGAACTAAAGCGCATTTCTTTAACAAAAGTAATTAAAAGCTTAAAGCGACGTCTGTATTTCAAGGGAACTGTTTATTATAATAAAAATTAACAACAAAACTGTTAATAACAAAAATCATTCATCAAAACAATTAAAACTTCACATGACTCTGACAGACAGCAAATTGTAATGAGAGAGGTATAAAAAAATACTTGAAAATAACGCTACTTATTTGACAAAGAAAAAAACACATTAACGCAAACATACACACGCACACACACAAAAGAGTTTATTAAAAAGAGATCTATTACAACAACGATAGCCATCTTAATATAAGAGAGTAATAAAACAAAAAATAAATAACAAAGAAATTTCTTATTAAAAAAGCCGGTTTTTGTTTAAATAAAATAAAATTAAGACAATGATGTTAAATATGTTGTTAATAATGAAGTAAAAGCTGTTAATCATGTTCATTATCATTGTTTAAATTATAAAGAAAATCAGAGACAAACGTGTTGGTGAAGAGATTTTAGGTATTTTCAGAAAGTTATTATTTCATTTTAATCTTCTTTTCGAATAATTTTAATAAAAAGAACGATGCCGAAAAATATTTATTAAACAAATACAATTTTAAAAAATAAAAAAAACAAAAACAATCAAAAACCTTTGTAAAGTTGTTGAAAGGCAAACAAACAGCTTTGTGGGACAAAAGGTTTTTATGTTAAAGAAAATAAATTTCACTTTGGTGACAATTTTTTTTATTAAACAAAAAATAATATAAAGAAGTTTTTGTTATTTTAATTTAAATCCATTATTGTTGTTGTATTTATAGGAAATAAAATAGCAAACTTAAAGGTATCAACTTTTTAAGAATCTTTTAAGTTTTGCATTTATAATTTCACTTTTTTCTTTTCACTTCCCAGTTCAAGAAACTTTCACAAGTTCTGCAGCAGTCTTTTAACTTTCTATGAAAATTAAATATTTATTTCGTGAAAAAGTTTAAGTGTATTATTTTTATTGTTGTCTATCAGAAACTATGACATTATATCATCTCTCTAGCAATTTATGGTTTCTATTTCGAAACCACTTTTTATTTTTTAAAACTACAAGTAAATAATTTTTTTATTTTTTTTTTAATTTGTCCTGAAATAAGTCGTATTCCAGTCAGGGTATTTTGAATCTAAGGAAAGATATAATAGTCAATAGAGCTAACGTCTATAGACTAGAATATAATTTCAATCAATTAATGCAATTTTGTCATTAATTTGAAAAAGCCAGTGCAAAAAAATTAATTGTTTTAACGAAAAGCTTTCATAGAATTAATTCAACAATGTTACTAATGAAATACAAAAAAGACATTAAACCAATAAAGCAATTTCATTTGTACAATGAACATATTTAACTAAATTAATTATTTATTTTTATTACGTCAATGATGCGTATCATTCCATTTATGACATGATTTCACAATTAAGCTTCAAATATTCAAAGAAACATTTTTCATTCATTTAATGAATGAAATCATTAGATCACTTTCCCTGACATTTTTCATTGTCGGAATAAAGCAGTTTCTTTCAGTGTGGGATATACGGTGGGTTAGACAAAACTTCCTGCTTCATATTCACCAAGTAGTTGCCTCCAGAAATTATTTCACTTGATTTTAACAGCTTTTAGTAGATGACAAGTTGAAAATTGCATAATAAGCAAAACATTAACCTGAAATCCTAGATATTCTGCTTTGATGTCAACGTTCTTATTGCGCCCAGTTCCACATGTTCGTACTCTCCGAAACAATTTAATATTGAAACAAATTCGTTTTGTTTTTTTAGCATCTTGTTCTAGGTATTTTGAATTCAGTTTGTTTGGGAACCCCACTTTTCTTGCTTTTAAATTAATTGCCTTTAAACGTCTAGAAATTGTTGCTTAATCAATTCCTAAAGGATCTGCAGGCCCTTCTTGCGTTTGATATAAGTCTTGATCGAGAAAAGCCTTTTGTTCTAAGTCTTCGAACTTTTTCGACAACACGGGCCACTCCTTATCTCATGGAAATTAGCCTCTGCCACAACCACATACTTCAACAAATAATAATCTTCTTAATGTTTAAATCTTCAAAATGCTTACATTTGGCTGTGTGAACTCGAATGCGAAAACAAACAAAAAATCAGATATTTTTCTTTTAAATGTTCGTCCATCTAAGCTCGGACTTAGAAACCAAAACTTTTACCAGGAACCCGAAAATTCATTCTCGTCAAAAAAATATATATTTATTAACAAAAAAAAAAATCATTCTCCTCCAAACTAAAAATTTTTAAGACCAAAATCTGAAACTAAATCATTAAAATTCATCATAAATTATTAAAATTCATCAAAATATCAAAAAAAAAAAAAATAAATAAATAAATAAAAAAACATTTTGGCTTGAAACTGAAAAAAAATTAAACCAAAACTTTCTTCAAAATTTGCGAAAATTTCAACAACAAAAATCACCAAAAGACTAAAATTTTTATGAAAAACTAAAAAATTTACGGAAATAAAACAATTTTAGGAAATATTTCAAATTTTACTAACACAAATTTTATTAAAAAGTTTTTAAATGGCAAAAATCGGTTAATTAATTAATATAACAAGTAAGAGTGCTATATTCGGCTATGCCAAATCTTATATACCCTTCCCCATTTATCTAAATCAACTTCAATCAACAAAAAAAAAAAAAAAAAAAATAGAGGTGACCATCGACTCTTAATGGGTTAAGCATTTTTTTTTAAATTTTAGTACCTTGTTAAAAATCTATTCAAAGCTTTAAAATGATACTCATGTTGAAATTAAAAAAAATTTGAAAATTTCAGAGGCCCGTACCTCGAAAAAATGGGCGAGTGCCATGGGAAAAAAACTGAAATTTGGAATTTTTCAAAATTGTTCAATTAAAGTTATTAATTACACAAAATAATTGGAATTTTACTATATATTTTAAAATACACTAACAACTTACAAATCTACCAAACAATTTTTTTTCAAAAAGCCAAAAATTTATCAACAACAATCGAAATTTCATTTATAAATCGATAATCGTAATTTAACAAAAAAAAATAATTTAAGCATTTTAACTTTTTCCAGAAGAAGTTGTCAGGTATCATCTTCCCTAATCTCTTAAAATATGAATGCCTTAAAAGTAAAAGAATTTTAATTTTTTTTGTAAAAAGAAATCAAAAGCTCAGCTGTCCAATTTTATTCTTAACAATTTAAAAAATTTTGTTTTAATATTGTTAAAAAAATGTTAAATATATTTTTACTCACCTTAAAATACGGAACACAAATTTTTGTTGAAAAGACACGTTTTGAGTTTTTTTTTATTTTTTTTTTTTAATTTTTGAACACTATTTTGAATATTTTTTTAAATGATTAACTAAAATTAGATGAAAAATATTTTTTTAAACATTAAAAGAAAAAACACATAATAGATAATTAAATAAAATTAAAAATTCAATTAAAGCTGGGTAATTAAATAAAAATTTTCTTGTTGTTGTTATTTTTAATAAACCTTTTATAATTAATTTTAAACTTTTTTAGTACTTTTTTCCATTTAATTTGATTTTATAATATTCACAAAAAAAAACAGTTTTCTTTTTTTTCACTTCATTTCTCAGTTTCCAACCAATACCGGTTGTTTGGAAACATTATAATTTTTTAATTAATTGTATTTTATTTTATATATAATTTATTTACTTTTATTTATATGTATGTGGCATGCAACATTTTCACGCACTTAATTCTTGTTTTTAAACTTTGTTTTTGATTAACTGCTTTGCTATGCTGCGTTACCTTAAATTAAGTTTTTTTTTTTTTTGTTGCTTTTGTTTTTCCAGTTTTGTTTAGCAAAAAGTTATTGCATTGCACCTGGCGTTTTGTGCGAATTTGTTGGATTTACATTTCTTTGTATTATTTTAAAATTGTATAACGTTGTCAATGGCTGTAAGTTTGACTCTGGACTGTTGGTTAATGCAAAAATGTTAAAATGTTGCAGCAGATGAGTTGAGTGGATTCTCTCATCGTCTGCTGTATGAATTGTGAGCAGATATTTCTATAAAATATATGTTAGGGGTCTGTAAAAATTTTGGCGGGACTTATTCACTTAACTGTTATTAGAGTTGCAATTTATGGAAGTACTCAAGGAGTTTAAGTAGGTTTTAGATGAGTTTAGAAATTTAATAGTGTTCAATGTATTTTTAGACAAGAATTTAATAAAATAAACGTTAACTTGATGAGTATCGAGTACTAATTTAGGATTGCTGATTGTAGGGTGCTTCGCCAGAATTCCATAAAAAGATATGGATTACCCAAGGCCTTTTCTTGAAGAAAAAGTTAGAATTTCTTATGAATTTACTAAAAAAGACCTTCAAAATTTTACTTAAACAATTAAGAGTGCTATATTCGGCTATGACGTATCATTAATACCCTTCACAATGTATGTAAATACAGTTTAGCGAAAAAAAAAACAAATATTGGGGTGACGAGAATTAAAAAATAAGAAAAAAAATTAGTACGATATATAATTTTACATAAAAATTTCATAGGCCCTTAATGGGTTAAGCATTTTTGAATTTTTTTCCTGAAAGATCTCTTCAAAAACTTTTAAACGATACCCATGCTGATCATATTGAAAACCGAACTTTTTGATAAAAATTTCAGAGGCTCATAACTCGGAAAATATGGGGGAGCGCCAATTTTTTCACTTGATGCTTTTTTTTTCTTATTTTTTAATTCTCTATCGCTCCATATATTGGTTTTTATTTTAATTGGAGTAACTTCATTGTTCCAAATGATATGAACAAATTGCTGATTTGCAATAGTAAAATTTTCGAAACTATGTCTGATCGGTTGGTGTTTGCAAATCTTTTCTAGCTCATCTAGTGCCTTGCCAAAGTTGATTCCAACACTAACACAGACGAACAGACGGACATAGCTTAATCAAGTTCGCTATTCATAAAGACTTAAAATATATATGCTTAATAGGGTCGGAAATGGATATTGAAGAAATTACTTTTTCCCTGTTCCACTTTTTAAGGTGAAGGTATAAAAACTGAAGGTACTTTTTAATCAAAATTTCTCGTTTCTTTGAAGTTGTTAAGTTTCAAATTATAAAATTATTACCATTAACCAAATGAAGCTAGTTTTATAGTATTAGCATTCTAATTCTGTTTGGAATAGTTCTATAATGTGAAAAGCCAAAAATTTCCAGGTAAAAATTTTTTATTTTAAATTTGAAAGTCGAATTTCTCAAAAAGTATAAAGGATACAACGCAAATTTCAAGAAATCAAATATTAAAAATAATGGCCTATATTCATAGTAATATACTAAAGTCGACTCTAAACTAAAAAGCTCTTATTATCTTTTTTGCGTTCATAGTCGAAAATAAAGCATACTTTAAGTCGAATCGACTTTAACTGGGTGTCAACTCCAGTTTGATAAATGTTTTCATACAATTTCTTAACAAACATTAAAAAAAAGGTAACCCTGTTGTTATTTTGTTCACTTTGGTATAAAAATCAGATAAAGAGTATTGTGTTCTTAAACCAAATAAAATAATTATGGAAAAATGAGTTAAAAACAGCTTTAGCTAGTTTTAAATTTAGAGTTGACTTTAACGCCAAAAGTATATTTTAAATTGTCTACAAATGAGTAAGAGTCGACTCTAAAGTAAAACCGACTTTAGTTCCCATAAAATAGTATTTATTTAACTATGAATATGGGCCAATAATTTTTGAAATCGGTTCACTTTTGATAAAGTTGTATGCTCTGAAATATTTTAAAAATTTGAAATAGGGTGTGTTCAAATGATGTAGACGAGAAGCTTATGTCCTGCTCTATAAATTGCAGTTTGTGTCATGGAAGTCTGGTAAAGAGTTATGAAGTTTCAAACTTTTATTCCATTTTTATTTTTTTTTTATTTCACCATTGTTCGTAATCATTTTTCTTTTCTGCAAGTTTTTATCCATTTTCTGATAAATGGGTGTTTTTAAATCCCAAAATTTTTAACTTATTTGTGAATATTCTCCAAGATTTTCTCTTTTAGAATTCAAATGTACAAAATTGCAACAGTTCATCTCGATTCAAACTTGTGTTTTCAGGCTGCCAGATTTTTAGCAATTGCGATATTCAGACACCTCTTTTGTTATTTCAAAGCATAACCGCTAAATAAAATAAATCAAATACCAAAAATATACATTTGGAAATGGTCAACATATTAAGCTCGGGCCTTAAACCGACAACCGCACATTTCAAATATTATTTTTAGCCAAAGCATAAATTTCGCTAAACAACTTACATTTTAAAATGGGTTGTGATTGGAATGTCTCAAAAACTACGGTGTAAAAATTTTTATTTCCTTCCAAAAGTGAATGTTGTTACCATGACATTGTAAAGGGATCTGATGTCTTCTATAGATAAGTAACTTATAATAGCATTCGAGTGAATGCAGCGTATTAAATGCTGAAATATTTACTAACCGAAATAAGTACATGTACATGACTATATGAAAGCAAAAGTTAGGTGGCACTCAACTCTTGTTACAACTAATTCGTAATAAAAAAGGCTGGGTCATCTTTCTATTTCTGCCTTCACGGCAATAAAAAAAGGCCAGATTGGGTAGAATGGTCTCTGATTTAAATATTTATAACACGATGTTATTTGCAATTCAGGTCCGGATCATTCCTCAAACAGATGTAAGCAGATGGAGTTATCTGCACGTATGCAAGGTTGCCAGATTGCCCATCATTTTTTGTAAAAACGAATAAGAAATTTATAAGCTAAAATCAGAAGGATATTTCTAGGCTTGGTGAGCATGCAGCCGATCAAAAAATTTTTGTTGGTGATCATTGCCACAACTGCAAGGAAAGGTATAACAAGGAGAGAGTCTTCTATCGTCATTGTGAATGCTTAGCTTTATCTGTGGAGAGACACTATATTCCTGGATATTTGTATAATAGCTGAACTAGGAGAGATATCTGGACCCAGACTTAATGACCTTTTAAAATATCTTAGGGCTACAGGATGGATCTAATGCTTCCAATATTGAAATTGAAATTTGTCCTAAAATACATTTCAAGAATTTGGAAAAGGAGTCCATTTATTTTTTAAACAAAAAATTTCGATAGTAGTCCACTAGTGATAAGGAAAATATTTGAATTTATCTAACAGTAATAGCCTTTGGTAACAGCGTTTCTTTTTAAATCACTTGATGACAAATCTGTTACACATCGCGAAATAATAAAATAATTTTACAGTCTAACGACACTACATTCTATGTGAGCTGTTCAACGAAGATCTGATATAAGATTTCAATATAATTGTTTCATTCATGTTAATGTAATAGAAAACATAAAAGGACAGTTCAAGCTTTAAGTTTGTGCTAAAAACCATCAATAAAGAACTTAAAGTGACAAACAGATTTACAGAATTGATTTATATCTTGCAATCTTATGCAAGCCATACACGTTGCGACCAGTTGTACAACTTGAGAAGGTTGCACAACAGATTGCAATGTTTGTGGTGTAGTTGTATGAGGTTGGGTGTTGGTTGTACGAAAGATCTAAAAGTTTTGATTTTTTGGCAAGTTGTACAACTCGATCGCAACGCTAGTGAACATGTCGCACAACATTATTCTATTTTACGTTTCATTTTCGTTGTGACAACAAAGCAAAACACAGCGCAAAACTATTTCATACATTCAAAGAAAATTAATATATAAATGAAGATGGAGGATTCAGATGAAATGCGTCCTTTTTCACAATTTTGCCTGAATTGTGGAACTGCAGAAATTAATATTATAAAAATTAAAACATTTGCAATAAAAGTTACAATAAAATAAATATATCGTGTGTCATACGCATATAATTCTTGTAATCTTTTGGTTCACTTTCTTTTAAGGTTTTCAAAATTTTGTTGTTAGAATATTTTTTCCTTTCTATTAACCATTCCTTTGACCACTTTCGCGTCTTTCTTAACTTTTGTTTACATTTTTTTTCTTCTTAGTCAAAACATCTTTACTGTAATGGCTTCTATATAAAATAAAGTTGTGCTGCGCGATTGTACGCAGGTTGTGTAATTTGTAGACAAAACACCCAACTTGATTACTAGCAAAGTTGTACAACAGGTCGCAAGGTGTATTGCTTGCATTACTACTATAGAATTTAAAGCATTTTTATTTGATATTTTTGATTACAGATTTTTTTTAGATTTTATATTCCTAATTGCCATAAATTCTGCAATAGAAACTTTCTATTGTCCCTAATATTAAATGCAAATATGCTAAGTTATTGTCACTGTCATGCTTTACAACCAATTTTGTTAACACACTCTCTTCTCATTGCAATGGTAAATGCATTTTATCTAACATTTCTAAGACTCTTTTCTTATTTTTATTTAAGCTCCTGAGGAGAGCAATATCAAGAATATGAATTTGTTTAGGTCTTGTTTTAATTTCTAACTTTTGTAATATTTAATCTTATACATTTATCTAACCACCCTTCAGGCTGTCTATCTGTCTGGTCATTTTATATGAGGTTAGACTTAAAATTATCTTGAGAAGTAAAAGAAAATTAATAAATAATAGAAATTAAAAATGATTTTAAAAAGAGTAAAATTATGGTCCTTGCCCTCCTTACATGGTTTATTTTTATTTCGCCCAAAGATGTTTTTGTACAACGAAATATCAAGTTTTTTTTTAAGAAAATGTTTGCTTTAGTGCCTTTAAGTATATTTTTGTTAAAAAGGCTACAACATGATTTCAATAAGACTTTAAATTGGGCTCACAGAAATAAAACTGGCAACTCAAAAGAATTCAGTTTGTATTAAGATGCTACAATTCGAAATACTAATATGGAATTCTAATTAAACTTCTTCAACTAAGAAATTTGGAGAAACTAAAATAACAAGGGACATAAGATATACCAGCAAGCTTTTTGAACAGAAAGAGCTGTAAATTTAAAGTAACGCACACAGCAAATAAAAGGGAGCTACACTAAAGTTTTGAAAACCGTGATGTGTTACAAGTCGTTAAAAGTTATGTCGACGGCACACTCACTGTATTGTCGTCGTCAACACTGAGAGCCATGGAAAGTTATCGGCGGCAAATTTATATTAGTGAAGGCAATATTACGTCGACGTTGACCGGAATTGACTTTGTTTTTGTCAACAAAGTTTTTAGCGTCGACATTGTGAAATTTTGTTTGTTTTTTTTTTATTATGGCATGGCATTTAAACTAAAAAAAGCCCCTTTCTATTGTAATACACATTTTGATCATCCTTCTTAGGAGCTTGAATCTTTATATGCGAGCCGTATATACAGCCTATTATGCCAGAAAATCCCGTCTTCTTAAAGAAATACAACTTACATTCAGCCTTCTCTTCCTCAGTCATTTCAAATTTAATAATAAGTGCGCAGATGACTCTTTTTAAAACATCGAACATTTCTTCAAAAATTAAGAATACACTTGGTTGCGATAATCCAAGATTAAAACCATTACCAACACTCGATTGGTATGAGCCTTGAGCCAAGAACTGCAATGTTGTAGCTAACTTTAGCAGGAAATTGATGTTGAACGCATAGCACTTCTCATTAAAGGCTAAATTTTTTTTGAGACGAATTTAAATGCTGTTTTATTCATTCAGTTCAACAAAACTGTTTAAAATGCACGAAATAAAGTTTACTTTTTATTACAAATACGTGGCAAAATGTTCGAGTACGTACGTGCTGTCCGGAAAAATAAAAATGTCTGAACTTTGTCTCACTACTTTTCTCCGAACTAAGCATTTCTTTATTTTCTTCATCACTGCTTTCACTTGATTCAAATATAACCAACATTTTTTCACAAAAATTAAAAAACTAAGTTCAAAATTATCGATAACATGTCGAGTTGACGTCTGCGTCGACAAAATTTGACTGTGGCTAAAAATTGACAACAACGTTGACAACGACTTTCGCAATAGAGCTGAATACTGAAGATTCAATAAATAACTTGAGAAGAAAACATTTGAGTGATGATACCCACAACACACCCATTTCCTTAGCAAAAAAAAAAAGCAACTTCGCAATTTTGCTAAATCAGCAAACTGAAGCCTCCTGCACTTTAGAATAAAATACTTTTTTTTTGTATATTGCCTCGAAAAGCCTGTTAAGTCTGACCTCGTATTTTTGGCTAATGTTGCACTGATGTGTTCATTACATTCTTTCTAATTTATGTCTCTGGCAGTCTGGTTTTAAGGTGAATGCACTGTGTTGTTCGCTCTGTTGTTCTTATAGGTATCGTGCTCAATTTCGTTAGCAAACTCTCTTTTTGCTTGTTATTAATTTTATCTGTCGTTATTTTCTTATTCAAGATGAAATCAGTTGGCAAAATAGTTAAGAAAAAGTGTTAAGATTTTTAAAACATTTTTTTTTTGCAACTTTTCTTTCCATTTTTGTTTGCACTTTAGAAATTAATTGTTAATTTTGTTAATAAAATTAAATCATTAACATTTATTTTTCTTGTTTTGTGTTGTTATTGTTTAGGTGATATTTGAAAGAACCTGTTGGCAGTTGGACAAAATAGAAAAACAGTTAATCTTTGTATTTTTCTTGGGAGTATTTTTTTTTACAAAATTTGTATGTAGTTATGGTTGATATTTGAAAAACAGGTTACATAAATAGGTCAATTCACATACTTATTTATCAACAGGTTACTTTGCCCGAATGCACTTCCTGGTTTTATTCCATTTTTATTATTAACAACAACTTAACACCAACACTCTAACACAATTCAACACAAACACTAAAAATGTTTTTATGGCTATATTTTTTTAAGAATTAATATTTTATTGTACCTGGATGTTTTAATCAGTAACAACTACACGAAGAAAATCACTTGTTATCAATTTGTAGATTCATTATTATTTTGTTATTTCTTAATTATGTACCTGTGCAGAATTTATTGCATTTTCCTTAAACTATTTTCACTTGAGTTATTTATTTCTGCATACACTTTCGTCTCATTATTTTTATTTTCATTAAATACCAAATACCACAACAACAATATTTAAAAACTGCTTTTGCTTTAAGTATCTACACCTTTTTTTTTTGTTGCTTGTTGTTGTTTTTTTTTTTTTTTTATTTTATAATTCTTGTTATTTTTTCTTTTATATCTCACCACTTTAAATAAACCGTTTACTGGATTTGTTTTTTTTTACAATTTCACTGTTTATTTGTTGCCTCTACTGTTCTATTCCGTTTATAACAACTTAACACGACGGCAGGTAAACTCGTACTAAAGTTTAACGTATTTTGTTTTATTGTTTTGAGGTTGTTATTATCAATAATTTACCTTTAACTAACGCTCTTTTAATGAGGCTTTTATTTGCTCAGTAAAAAAATTGTTAGATCTTCTTGGTAGAGCTGCCATATTTTTTTTAAATGCTTCATAAATTATTAAAATAAATTCCAAAACCACCTGTTAATTTAGATGTAAACGGTACTTTGCCTTTGCGTTTTACAAACTTACGTATACAAATATGATGTTTCGAAGATGCCAGATTACTTACTGATTCTTAGACAGATAATTCACAAAATTGTTTCAGGATATTTGATATTAAAATTGAGCAAAAGACGTTCGCAAATGCGTAATATAAAATTTAATAAGAAGCTAAAATTTAATAAAAAAAATACAATTTTATAAAAACATTAAAGATTAAACAAACAAAAATTAAAGTTTTTATAAATCTATGAAGGCTAAATTCGCCTTTGCCCAATTTTTGTTCACCAACAAAAAAAGTATCGTATTTTAATTGGAATAATTCTAAGGTTTTTTTTGTAGTTTTTGTCAACAGGGTCTCTTTATTGTTCTTGTTCTCCTTATCCCTATGACTATCATTAGGTTCACTTCCCACTTCTATTGTCCATTATGCATCTTAAGAATTTATATTTCACCTCGTATCAGGACCTCTTCTATGTGTAATTGCCCCATCTGCGATTCATAAAGATCCCTGTTTTTTCCTGGCCGCCCAGTTGTTTTTATTAATCACACCTAAGTGGTGAAGGATATAAAAATCCAAAAGCAGAAGATTTTGCAGTGAATTACAAAAAAAGCAATAAAAACTAATTGGAAAATTTAAAAAAAAAAACGTAACCAAAAAGCCAAAAAGAATTCAAAAACTCACAATTACTCCAAGTAAAACGTGGGCTAAAAATCATGAGTTATTAAGAAAATCTTACTGGTTGCAAAAAAGCAACAGACACTTGCTTTTGTCCTGGGGGCCTTTGTCAATGTTCGAATGCATATATATAAAAGTGCATATAAAAACTATGCTTTACAGTTTCTAGCCAGTGCTTTAAAACGTCGAAACGTTAAGGCCGGGGCACATAGAATCCGTCATACGTTAAACTTTGACAGATTCAACTTAAGTCAAAGTAACGACGGATGAGGTTGGCACAATGAATACTTTGCTGACGGATGTTAAACCAAAGCTTGCTCTCTTTTTTATTCACTTTTAAATTTAATTTGTTTTTTATTCACTTGTTAATTTAATTAAATTTGTATTTTATTGTTTGCCACCAAAATTGTTTTATTAAAATCACAAAACATAATTGAAACACAGCAAGAGTTAAAAGAAAACAGAGAAGAAGAAGAAGCAGTTGATAGTTGTCAAAGTATTCAAAAGTTAAAAGTTGACCAACTTTCGTACTTTGCGTTGACGGACACGTATTGGTTGTGACAACGCTAATAAGAAAACATGTATTTTAACTTACTTGTCAGTTGAATTTGTCAAAGTTTAACGTATGACGGATTCTATGTGCCCCGGCCTTTACTTAGGCGAACGCTGGGCAGTGGCATAAGTAATATTCAATCGTTACGAATTCGTTTTTCTATTTAGCGTATCTTAAAAAATATTCAATTTATTACAAATTTCATTAGTTTTAATTTCCCTTTTCTTGTGGCTAAAAATCATAAGACGGCACCCTGTTTCTTGTTTCAAGTGAGAGAATTTAATTCAGTTAACATGAATGTTGTTGCTTTAAATTTAGCCGGCTAAAACTATTGATGAAGTGTTAGACACAAAGTAAAAGTAACCGATTATTAACTGTTTATCTAAACTTTTACTGTTTATCTAAAAAATAAAAGGGTTTTTTAAGGTATAAAAGATGTTCTTAGTTTTGTGAGAATCTGAATTTACAAAATTTTATTTTTCATCAATTAAACTTGACATAAGGAGATTAAATAATGTCTTCAAAAGCAGCTAATAAACATTATTAAATAAAATAAAAAAAATTTTTTTCTTGCACCAAGAAGAGTGCAAGTGTTAAAGGTTTTGTAAAAAAAATAATCATACAAAAATACAGAAAATTCGTTACCTAGACGAAGGAATGACAATTGTACTTATTTACAAAAAAAAAAAAAACAAGAAAACAAATTCGAAAATTATTTAAAAATGGAAAACCGAAAAAATTACAAGTCGTCAATTAACACTAAAATTTAAAAAAGTCGTTAAGAAAAAAAAATCTATAAACAAAGGAATTTTCGTCAAAATCGCCATTTCTTAATCACCAACATTTTACCAGAGAACTGTAATGAAAAACTTAACGCTATCGGTATATTCTAAGATTCGTCGAAAATCCAAATTAACCAAAAAAATTAAAGAACAAATATTAAGAATAAATCGAAAATACCCGAATTAAATAAATTTTACCAAGAATTTCATTTACATAAAATCGAAAAAAATCTGCATTCAAAAGCAATCGAAATAAATTTAAATAACAAAATTTTACTATTCCAATGAATTTAATTTCTACAAAAATCCAAAAATTTTAATAAATCTATATTTTACTAAAGAAATTACTATTTTAGCAACAACAAGAGTGCCTCTATATTCGCTGCATCGAATCTTATATACCCTTCACCATATAAGTAAATTAAAAAGACAACTATTGAGATGACAGAGAATTAAAAAATATAAAAAAAGAGAAATTAGGTTAGGATAGGCAGGCAGCCGTGTTGCCAGTTTACTTAGGTTCATTAAATGGTCCCTATGAGGGGACCATTTAATGAACCGAAGGGAAGGGAAAAAAGAAAACATAGATAAAAAATTAAGTAAGGTAAGACAAAGAAAAGGAAAGAAACCGCGGGTGTGAAAGGTCCAGAGAAGATCCGTAATAATAGCAAAGAAGGATCCCGCTGGGTAGGGCCATCTAACCAAAAAGTGCGCTCATGGCATTGACTGAGACGAAGTGTCCGGCAGTGGGCCAGTAAACCACCCACTGCACCTCAAAAAGGAACTAATCCTGCCTGGACTCCATGATGATTCACCAGACAGGCTCCCGTAGTACCGCCGACCGAGATATCTCAGCCGTATATACTCCTGCGCGGATCAGATACAGAGGTGTTCCAAAGTCTCCTCTCCTAAGTCGCGCAATCGATTCCTCGGTAACTGTAGTAGCGCAGCCGCTCTGCCCCGGTCCAAAGAGGGTTAGAATGTTCTATGCTGTCGAGGATGTCGACTCGTTAGAGCATCTAACCTGGGCTAGATTGTAGAGAGCAGCGTCGATACGCTGTGTCAATGGCACCTTCTTTAAGAGCTGTCCTCTTCTTTGCTAGTTCATCGGCAACATGGTTGCCCAAGTCGGTCTCATGTCCACTCATCCATTTCAGGGCGACTGTTGAAACCTCCACCATCCCGTTAAGGAATCTCCGGCATTCAGAGACAAGTTAAGATGTGGTGAGCACACCTATAAGGCACATAATCGCTGCTTTACTGTCGGTACAGAAGATGTTCCTATTGGATATGTTATAGCACCTTAACTAGCACGCCGCCCTTTCAATAGCAGATATTTCTGCCTGTAAAGTACTACTTGTTCCTCAATATATAGACCACGTCCAACTCTCGAACCTTTCCAGGAGCCATCCTTGTACACGCAGAGTGCTCGAGATAAGCGAGTGTGAAAGGCCGATCAGGTCAGGACGAAGAGAAATCTTCTTGTAAGGGAAGGCTCCAGAGTACAATAATCAACAAGATCGGGAATTACGTCCGTGATCTGATGCACGCTAGCATGTTCCCATAGTCTATGGCTCCATGCACCTATGACGTTAAACCTAACTTCCGTTCTCGGTACAGCACGGGCAGCCAGTTGAGCATAGCAAAAAGTGCCTTTGTGGGCATTGATCTAATGGCTCCGGTCATTAAGACCACCATACTGCGCAGCACCTTCTCCAGTATGAAGACATTCGCCGCATTGTCCAGAAGACAAAAAAAAAAAAAGAAATCAACTACTATATATAATTTTACATAAAAATGTCATCGGCTCTTAATGGGTTAATTTTAGCATTTCCTGAAATATCTACTCAAAAGTTTTTAAATGAAAATTTCAGAGGCCCATAACTCGGAAAATATGGTCCGGCACCAATTTTATTTACTTGATTTTTTTTTTTAATTTCTGATCTGATTGGTATATTTAAATTTTTAATAAACCCTTGTCAAAATTGATTTCAACCCGAACACGGACAAATGGACGTTTCTCAAACGACTTCGCTATGCATAAGAACAGAATATATATACTTTGTAGGGTCGGAAATGGATATTGTGGTGAAGAGTATAAAAAGAATAGATATTTCATCAATTTTACAAGAATGTCGATTTTTTACCACAATTCAAATTCGAATAAACAGTTTAATTTTTCACTATAATAATTTCATCGAATAATCGATATTTCACAAAACAAAAACATCAAAAACCGATATTTCCATAAAAAATTAGGTTAAAAATTTCACAAAACATTTAGAATAAATTAAAATTTCTCAAAAAGCTAAAATTAAAAAATGTTTTTGTAATTTTTATGTAACTGCAATGGTTAAGGCCAGATTATCTGTTTGTTTCTTTAGGCATTTAAATTCATTAAAGTTTTAGATCTTAACATACAAAACTAGATTTTTATAAACTTTAGTTTGTTTATTGAAACATTACTTTGCGGATTTTTAAAATTTGCAAATACTGTTTATATACAAAAGAAATCCAGTATTTTATTTGTCCTTGAAGACACTTTTGTTGCGCTAAGGAAAGCACTCTATATATCGACTAAGATTCACAATAAATTTTTTTTGTTTGTTTTTTTTTTTTTTTTTTTAACAGTATTTTAATCATTTTTCATTTAACGTCTTTTTCAATTAAAAACTACACAGTCTACAGTCAGATGTAGACAAGAGGTTGAGTTAAAAGGTTACCATACTAAAATTAAATATCATAAATGATAATTAAAACACAAGTCCCACCAACAAGAGAGAAAGAAATTGATACAATTATGTTAAATAAGTGTCAATTAGAAAATAAAAGTTATTAAAATATGGATTATTGATAGTGGTTGTGGTTATGTTGGAGTTTGTGGTGACATTTGAGGTGGCCTCTGCTCAAATCATTTGCTCAGCAGAACTTCCAACGATTACCGCATTCGTTACACATGACAAAAGTTGTCATAGGTTCATCAGATGATCGAGTCTGCAGTTGATTGTAGGTACAATTGCGTTTCTTACATTTACCACATTTAAGCAGATCCGTCTTTGTTCCCTGTACTGTTGCCAATTGAGCATCATTAATCGCCTCCTTGACAAATTTCTCTCTTAGTTTTTTCATCTCATCACTAGCCATTTCTTCAGGTGTCATTTTGGCTAACTGTTGGGCAGTGATAGCTCCACACATATAATTGCCACGCAGGGTGGGATTTTTGGGATCTTTTAAGTTGGCCACTCTAGAGCGAATGCGATTCTTGTATTTCATATCAGTATTTTTGAATTCTGCATATATTGCCTCCTCCAATTCGATGGCCATTTCTTCTGGTTCTGGGCATCCTTCCATCGCCTCACCCACTTTAAGGGCATTGCACAACATTTCGCGGCATTTTAAACGTACTGCATCAGTCATTCCCGAAGAGGCAGGGAAAGAGGTTTGAATAGGTCTGCGTTCATCTTTGGTTGTCGATGATGATGAAGATTTTTTCTCATCTTTCTTTTCTTTGTCTTTAGAGGAGTTGGTGGAAGATGATTTCTCTTTATCTTTGCTAGATGAAGAACTAGACTTGTTAACCGATGAAGATTTGCTGTCATTATTTGATTTGTTAGAATCTTTTCCCGCTGTTGCTCCTGGAGCAGCTAAGAAGCGTTTCCAGTTTTTAATTAATGTTTTAGCTAAAGCAATTACCTCCTCGTCTTTGCTGCTTTTGCGCAATTCATTGACCGTCATGCCAATGCGTGTTTTTGTTAAAATTTCCAAATTAATATTTAGAGATTGTAATGCCTTCAGCAAATCCAACGCTTGTTCTTGGCCCTAAAAGCAACATAAAACAAAAACTGAAAATTGTTTTATAAATAAAAAATCGTTTGTTTTTATTTGTAGGTATTCAATAAAAACCAAAAAGTTTAGTTACAAAACAAAAAAAAAACTTTTTTACAGTTTGAAATTCACTATTGATAAAACAACAAGCAAAGAAAACACCGGCTGGCTGTACCAACCTGGTTTTAGCAATGAAAATATAAAAGGCGCGCATGAAACATATACACATAAACCGGCTGCCAATAGAATTTTTTTTTTTTTTTAGCCAAAAACAATTTGTGTACTTCGGAGTTTAGCACAGCCTTTAAATATCATCTTATTATGCTCTAAATATAATGTAACAAATATTATAACTTACCGTGCCATCATTTGTTGTGATTTTGCTCATTTTCTTTTGTATTTTAAAAACTTCCTCTTCCACGCTCATTTTTCATGGGTTTTTAAACTAGATATTTAATTTTATAGGTCAATTATTTAATATCAACTCTTATAAATAACGTAAATTTAACTTACTGGTTAGGTCTTAAATAATTATTTATTTCAAAATCAATGTTTTTTGTTAAGAAAAACTAAATGTGCACCCGTTGCAAAAAATACAGTCTTTTTTATATTACGCTTTTCTACTAATTTTCGCTTTTTTTCTGTATTGACAACTAGAGTTAAAAGTGATACCAGATGCTTTTATTAAGAAAAAGCGCAGGGTTTCACAGAAGAGTATTAAAATTATACAATTAATTAAAATCGAGAACTGTAACCATTAAATATTTCATCTTATAGTATGAAATAAATTATAATTTTAATTGTTGGCGTTTTTATTTATTTACCGTTTATTATATGGTTTTAGTACATGGACAAGTATCTTTACGGAATATAATAAAAAATCACTTAGTAGCTATGTCTATAAAAAAATAAAGAGTAAATTAACAAAAATTTAGTAGCAATACATGCAAAAACGTAGAAATAATATTAAATTAATGGTTTATAATTTTATTAAAATAAAATGATACGTTTTAACTGTTATCTTAGAGCTAAATTCGATAAAAGATTTAGATTCGTTCGATTCCGATGAACGATAAACGTGCTACTTCTAACCCCTTTCGATAGCATAATTTTTAACAAATACTATTTAATTTGAACTATACAATTAATATAAAAGCATTAACAAATTTAAGAAATTTTTATTTTAAATTGCGATCTCAAATATGAATATATGTTTAAAAAATATTTGAGTTGTATAGTTAGTTATTAAAGCGAAGTTATTCTTGTATGTTTCAACTGCTATAAAACGATATTCAAAAATTGGTCATTTCTTTCAGATCTCAAAAATTAAATTTCCATTAAAATACTTGGAAGTAACCTTTATTTAGTTTTATTTCCATTTTGCAAGGAAATCTTTCTATTATCTTTGGAATAATGATTAAGTATATTTTTAGAATATAATGTAGTAGTTTTAAAAGCTTTAGCGATTTTTTTTTTTCGTCACTTTTCTCCTTAATTTCTTTTCTGGCAAAACATATTCTTGCAGCATGTGGCAACACTTATCTCTGCAATTTCAACCTTGCAGAAATGTACTACAGCTGGTTTTATATCAATTATTTTTGTACTTTTTCTTGGAAAGTTAAAAACTTTTAAAAAACTTAAAAGTTATAACTGAAAACTATAAAAATTGCTATGAACAGTCTGATTAAATTAATAAGACCAAGGTGGAGCAATACAATACAGCCAGTACAAGTAGTCATCAAACGTTTATATGGCAAGAAAACCGATAAAGTCGTAACGCTTAAAAGTGTTATTTAACTTTACATTTTCTTTATATTCCCAGCTGGTCCTGTAAAGCGATTTTATAAAAACACCTCAGTGCTTTTTAATGATGGCAAATATGAGGTAACCTTAGATCACCGTAAATTGAAAACGCCCAAGGGAAAACCTTTCACAGTTAAGAGTGAACCCTTAGCTATAGCTGTAGCCACAGAGTTTGAAAATCAAAAAGAGCACATAGAACGTTCAAAAATGCATTTGTCAGCGTTGTGTTTTACAGCCATAGATAATCCCAATAATCATTCCAAGATAGATATGACTAACTATTTGTTAAATTACATAGCAACGGATACAATTTTATATCAGCATGATGATGAAAAGGATTTGCACGAATTGCAGCGCAATGAATGGGATCCCATAATAAAATGGTTTAATAAACGTTATGACACAAATTTGCAAAAAACTATGAATATAACACCACCCCATGTGTCGGCCGAAGATAGATTGAAAATATCTAAATATTTGTTGTCACATTCAGAAGAGGTGTTAAATGGTGGGTAAAATATTTGAATTAAGTCTCCAATTACTTAATGTAGCTTAATTTTACATTTCTAGGTTTTATTTTTGCTGTTGATACTTTAAAATCCATTATTTTGGCCTTTGCTGTCATTGACCAACATATATCTGTGGACAAGGCTGTTACTTTAGCCCGCTTGGAAGAAGAATATCAATCAAAATTTTGGGGTCGTGTTGAATGGGCTCATGATTTAGCCCAACAAGAGTTACAGGCTCGCTTAGCTGCTTCTGTTTTATTTGTTCATCTAAACCGTTCAGAATATTTTGTTAAAGAGAAAATTTTAGTTTAGTTTTTTTTTTTTCTTCTAAAGAGAAAATTTTGACTGTTCCACTGTTAAATGTTATAAATAGGGGTACTAAAGTTGTTTTTTACAGAATATTTTTTTTAGTATGGTATAAAGGTGTTACGAAAATTATATTAAAATATTTCGACTGATTTAAAATATAAAATAAAAATAATCAACTGAAACAAAGTTTATAATAAATGAATAACATCAACTCTAATTATTATTTCCATTTAAATATGAAATGCAGTAATTAAAATCACAGACATAACATTAAAATTACCCTTGTATTTGTTATTTGTAGTTTATACTTTTCTTCCCAAAAAGCTTCAACAATTTTTTCTGTAAGAAAATTTTTTACTCCGTACCATGTGTAAATTTAACTTTTTATTATTTCTTGTCAAAAATTGTAAGTGTATGGTATTTAAAAAATACGTGAAATTTTGATACTATTGGGACATCATTTAATTTTTCTACCTGTTCTTACGCACACATAGTGTTAATTTGACGTTTTTGCCTGGCACTGGTAAAATATAACAATATTTTTATGATTATCAGATCACTTTTTGAACACCCTTTAATTTTAAGTATTTGTTATTATGGCGGCTATAGTAACACACCTTTTGTGAAGGTTCAAGTGTCAACATATTACAGTTCCAGCGATAGAAGGACAGATATTGTAGCTAAAGCAATAGGGTTACGTTTTTACCCTTGGAGAACTGAACCCTAAAAATATACTTCAGCACTAAATAAAAAAACTAACAATAAAGACATATCTACATACATATTTCGCTTACATTTTCATGACTTTTTTCTTCAGCCTGTACTTGCTTCAAGTGGCCTCTTAGTATCCGAGCTATGGACATTAACGTTGCATATATTAATTAATCCCATCTCATGGTCTTTTAGTCATAATAAAGATCTCAATATAACGGGAGTCTTCGCTTAATCCAGCCTGTCAGTAGTGAACGTTTCTCAAAACAATAAATTCTTTAAAATCTTTTACGCATCAGGAGTGGAATGGCAAAAGTTCAAAAATTATTTGCGTTTCAAAAACAATTCGGTGAAAATAATAATAAATAAATTACAAACGATTACTCGTTAAATTTTTCTTTTATTTGATTAATAAAAATTTATTAAATAATAGCAAAAAATTGTTATTAATTAAAATAAGAACAACAGTGGTTTTATTATAACTTCTTTTTTTAATTTTAAATTAATTCAAAATAATGCAGTAAAGCAAAGTGATGGACCAAAGGGCTATTTTTTGGGAATAGTAAATAGGCAATACCATTAATAGAAAGTGGAATTCGAAGTTACTAGATTTGAAAAACTTTATAGTGCTTTAAGCGCTAAATTGCAGTTAAAAAACGCCTAAAAAAAGCTGTTATAAAAGTAAAAATAACATTTCCTACATAAAATTGTATAGCAAAATGACGTATTCATTAGAATATGCTCTTAGCCCTTTAACGCCTTGCTGATCAAGCACTTTTTTAATTTTGCACCTTTTGATTTTTTGCTATAATTCAACTTAAATAACGGTATGTAGCGTTAAAAGCACGACTCTTGCAGACAAACCTAAATTTAGGTGTAAAGCGCAAAACAATTTGGCCCATAGTTTTTGCGGTAAAATGTCATAACTATATAAGAGCGCGAACTTTGTGTCTTAAACAGGAATGTTAACTCATTTTATTTTGTAAAAAATAAAAGAGAAATAAAACTGCTAGATTGCCCCGAAAATAACAAAATTGTCATCACTTTTCAACAACAAAAAACAAAACAAACAAAGAAGTTGCCAACTTCACTCTCTAACGCACTGTTACCATTTTTCTCTTGCGTGTAAATGAGAATTTTTGACAAACAGATTGCGCCTTATGGGTTTCGGCTGTTGCTCCTTTATAGCGGCGAAAAAAATTTAATAGCGGCACAGTATTTTTAAAAACTATTAATTATTAATTAATTAATCAAAGCCCACAAAGTAGTTTAAGTCTGGCAACTCTAGAAACTTTAAACTTCACTTTAACCTCAATTATCTGATGTGATTTCTTTCGAGCACGAACCAACGGTAAGAGATAAGGTCACGCTAAAATAGAGCTGCAAAACTATCGACAGTGGAACATTAATAGTTTCGTTAGTTTGGCTTAAAAACTGTCAATACTACCAAACTTTTTTAAGTGCTAATTCTGGCAACAATATCAGAATTTAACTTGCCGATACTGTAGCTGTCGAAAAAAAAACTATCGACAGTTAGCCAAAAATAAAACTACATCGATAGTTTTATCGATTGTTTTGCAGCTTTACGCTTTAATATAATTATTTAAACGGGAAAGATGTCATCGAACAGAACAGAAAGCAAACAGAAAATGTATAAGATACAATCAGTGTTCCCTATGCTGGACAACTACGCACGAAACTCGAGGATTATGGTCAGTTGCATGCTGTAGAAGAATGCTAAGGAGGACCTAAGTAAAAGCTTAGGTGCCGATTTCGCGGACTAATTGATATTAACTGATATTAACAATATAGTTAAATGTATACGACAAAACCATGATGAGTAAGAAGGGCTTTAATCGATTCGAAATTCTTTTTTCGGCTGTCGACAACGCCACAACATTCCTTATACCAAGACCGTGTTCTATTACTTAAGGCCTCATAAGTCTTTACTTTCTGTTGCTGTTCTGTTCCGTGTCGTTCTGCTTTTAAAGTTATTATAATTAGTTTTTCTGTAGCAACTTATAAGCTGTTTATAATAAACAAAGACAAAATACAAAAAAAAAAAAAAAATAAACTACAATACAATGACAAAAATGGTTTGTTTACAATTTTGCACTCACCCTACCAAACAACTTCCAAGTAACTTAACGTTGAATCCTATTTTCAACTGATTCGAACGGAACAGAACAGAACGTCAAAGTTATAACAAACCAAAAATACATACTTTCCATTTAACAGAAACTAATCAGCTGATTCATCACGGAACAGAAAGTAGAGACTAATTCTGCCTTTAAGCTTTTCTATAATTGCGCTTCTTTTGCTTACTCAAGGCTTCTTTTACTGACAAAATCTTTTTTGCATTGTTATCTGTTGGCTGAGCTCAAGCATTTTTCATCTGATTCAAAACAGGCTCTGCTAATTAGCAAAACAGCTTTGAATTTGACAATTCGATGGTTGCGGTTGCCATATAGCACGTCAACACATCTCGCCTGTATCAATTCCGTCCAATTATCAAGCAAAAAACATTGACCATGATGTAACGATGTCCGTCAACCATAATCCTAAGTCTCCACTATCCATCAAATTGAACAAGACATGCACATTACGCCGGCAAAACAACGGTACTAATTTGTCGATGTTCATCAGGGAAAATTTTTTTTATATGAAGTTTGACATTTTTTGCAACGGCGAAAATGAATGAAATTCGCCACTGCCACCACCTGGTACATGATTTCGTCATGGCGTTAATTCGAAAATTATACATTATTGCTCAGACAAACGTTCGACCAAAAATGTTTGCAAATGAATGAAACATAAAAACTCAGAGTCTAAATTAGTCGAATGATGCGAAGCTTATTCGGCTTCATTTTTCAAGAAATAAGGTCCAGTGATGCCACCAGCGTAAAAATCGCTAAATTTTCCTGATTTTATGGAGTCTGTAGAGTTTGTTCTTAACTATTTTCACTCCATTTGCGGTAATTCTTTTCATTATCAAGCCCTTTAAGCAAAAAATGAGCTGAACACCATTTTGTGTTAAAACATTTCCAATAATTGTTGAGTGATTTTTTAAGTACATTTAGTCAACGTTGTCAAACGCCAATGTATTCATGATGATTTGCCAGAGTCTACTGATCAGAAATTGCAAAAAGTGAGCGCAGTATAACAGGCAACCCTCTTGTAAGTTCTATCGGATTAATAAGACACTCGATTCTTAACTCGTCAAATAACTGCATGAAGCAGACTGATTGGGAATGCTCTTAGGTTCAGGAATTAAATTCTAAATTCTAACTTTAAATTTGGGCAGCTGAAGAATTAATATTTCGTCGGATTGAATTAAGTATTGTGGGATTGCATTAAGGCCGGGGCACAGAGAATCCGTCATACGTTAAACTTAGACAAATTCAACTGACAAGTCAGTTAAACTACACGTTTTTTAATGAGCGTTGTCACAATCAATACGTGTCCGTCAAGGCAAAGTATGAAAGTTGATCAAATTTAAACTTTTGTTAAATACTTTGCTGCTTCTTCTTCTCTGTTTTCTTTTAACTCTTGCTGTGTTTTAATTGTGTTTTGTGATTTTAATAAAACAATTTTGGTGGCAAACAATAAAATACAATTTTAATTAAATTAACAAGTGAATAAAATACAAATTTAAAGTGAGAGAGATAGAGAAATAGAGGGCAAACTTTGATTTAACATCCGTCAGCAAAGTATTCATTGTGCCAACCTCATCCGTCGTTACTTTGACTTTAGTTGAATTTGTCAAAGTACGACGTATGACGGATTATATGTGCCCCGGCCTTTAGAGGTCGTTTTTGGGATGAATTACAAGTTTTTTTTAAAATATTTTTCTTTTTTAATGGTATTGCTTACATTTTCCCCAAAGAATAGCCCCGGTTTTAGCACTTTCAGTGTTGTTTTTGTTTTGTATTTAAAAATATTTTTTTTTCTTTTTTGTTTTCATTTGAATGCCTTAATTATTACACAGCTTTCGTTTAAACTTAAAATTTGTTGTAATTTTATTTCTTTTGTCCTACTTAATGATAAATTTTGAAAATAAATTACAATTACAATTTGTTAATTTGTTTCTTATTTTGATTTTATTTATTAAATAAAACAATTTTTTTTGCTAAGCCTTGATTTTCATTTAAATTTGAATTTGCTTAAGTTTTAATGGGGTTTTTTTAAATTGGTTTTCTTTTTCTTTAAATACAATTTTATTATCAATAATTTGCAATTTATTATTTTTTTCTAGTTCTTAATGGCAATTCGCTTCTATACTTAAATAGTGTTTTGTTGTTATCTTTTTTTTTAATTTCCGTAATGTTTATAGGCTGGGCCCTTAATATGATTGAAAAAAAAAAAAACATTAAGGATGTATTATTCTTTTTGCAGGCTTTTTGTTTTTAGTTGATTTTTATAGTGTTTTTTGTTAATTTGTTCTCTTTTTTCTTTAACAAATTAATGTATTACTTAAGCTGATATGCTATAATTTAAAAAGCTTAAAAAACTAAAGCTTCTTAGAAGCTGAACATAATAAAAAGCCTCTTCTCTTTTTTTGTTCACTTATGTATATTGTTTTGAATAATTAAATATCTTTTATTACACATAAATTATTGTGAGTTTATTGTGATTAAAAAAAAAAAAACAAATTACAATTATTGTAACAAAAAATTCACAATAGAATAAGGTGCGCGGTAAAGTAATAAGGTTATTTATTTTATTTAGGAGCTAAATTTTGCACAGGAACAGTGCAATTCAGTATAAAACTGTTCTGATTGATTATTTGAATTCATCGCAATTTTTACTTCTATTCATTTTAAGGTTAGATTGAAAATCTGATCTAATTTTCATTGCAAAAGACTTCAGTTAATAGAGAAACAAAAAGGAGAAAGTGAATAAGCTATTCAGGATGGTATCACTTATGGAAATCGTTAACCTAGAAAACACCAATTAAAACAAAAAAATTATCATTTTATCAGCTATAAGAATTCTACAGTCAGTAGGCTTGGGAAACCCAACCCCAAAGAGATGGAAGGAATCATATTGTTATCTGTGCTAACAGGGTATAAGGAGCTTAAGGAAAATAGGGCGAAACACTGGAACTCTCTACGCTAATGTTCTGGTCTTAGGCGAACAGATTCGCTAATCTTAGCACAGGTGCCACGGAAAATTTTAAGAATTTTAGGGATTTAGACTTACAATAGCTGGATATATGCTTTACTTAGCGAAATTTCCAACTTTAGATGTCATTGAAATTGGTAGAAGAAAATATCCAACCTAACCGCAAGGGAAGAGTTAAACTGTCCGCTTATTTTTTCTT
The DNA here is from genome assembly GCA_937654795.1 of Cistogaster globosa. Lineage (NCBI taxonomy): Eukaryota > Metazoa > Arthropoda > Insecta > Diptera > Tachinidae > Cistogaster > Cistogaster globosa. The sequence continues at coordinate 10,544,640 of OW569404.1, forward strand.
AAACGCCATTCAATTTAAAAGCTTAAAAAGGAGACAAAGTTTTGTGGTTGTTTTCCTCAACTATAATTAGTAAATAATTCATAACCCTACGTCTCTACTAGCCATTAAATTAGTAAGAATATTACGTTGCACATAAATTCAGATAATGTAGACACCCAATGTTCATATGACCCATCGTTTTCCGAACATTTGTGTGAGCCATCTGAGCCATGTTCGCCATCAGTATAAATTCTAAACTTAAAATTAGCGCCATCTATTGATCAACAGTGTGAACACTATCTTCATTGTAAAGGCCAGGGTTCACTATCATACACAATCGTACGATTTAATTACACACAGAATTCTGTCCTACTTTAAAAATCGTTTCAAAATGGCGTTGTACGTGCTACACTATTATACAAAAAAGATGCAAATAACAGATGCTTTTAATATTTTGTTGTTGCTTTCTCCTCATCTTCAAAAAAATCAACTCTGATCGCATAGAAAAAATCATTTTATGAGTTTTTTCAAAAGTTTATAAAATCGTACAGACCTGTTAAAAAGTCTGTCAAACACATACACTTTTAATCCACACTATCATACTTTTTGAGCACACATGCAATTTTTGACATATCGTACGACTGAGTATGATAGTCAATCCTGGCCTTAAGTAGCATTGAAACAACGCTGACGACAAACAGAAAGTTATGGTCAATCAGAACATAAACATTAACACGTTTTCGCCACATGCCGACATTATGTGCATGTCTTGTTCAATTTTATAGCTTGTGAAGACGTGGGGTAAAGAAGTAAGAAGCCAAGGCCGGTTTATAGCTGGTGACTGCGTTAGCTGTATAAGCAGTTCGCTTCAGCAAAAATTGGTTGAAGTGTTGACAAATGGCTCCTCATCGGTCTCAAACATGAGAGCGAAATAATAAAAATCTGCAAAAAGCTACACAACTATTATGGATTTGCCTCTAGAAAACATCTACCCAAAATCTCACACAGGTACAGTGCAGTACAGCATGTCACTTTGCAGATTAATAATAATTAGAATTGATCGATAATTTTCACTTCAGTCCCTTTTAAGGTTACATGAAAAATCTGATGTAATTTTCATTGCGAGAGGCTTTAGTTTGTTGAAAAATGCATTTTTATCAGTTTTAAGCGTAGCAGTGAAGTAATAAAAACCGCAAAAAGCTTAACAGCTATCCTAGATTTGCCTTTAGAAAGCATTTATTCCCTAGAATAACTTCTTAAAGAGGCTCTCATACACGAGGGAATAAATTTTAAAAGCAGAATTTACTCTCTCCCACAATGTTTACCCAAACCTACATCGCATAATTCCAGGTAAAACAAGTTAGCTCTGCAGTAGGAAAATACGTATGTACTGAAGTTAAGGTAAAAAGATCAATTGATGCCTAATTGGAGGACTAACGATTGTCAGGTAAGCTTCACCGTATAAGTAGTGTAAAGAAGAAGCACGCAGAAGTGACAAAAGAAGTGTATAGAGAAGTAAAAACTGTTCGCTAGCTGATATCTCCTCATGGTGACGACTGAAGGGACGTTATTTTGGTCGTGAAATTCTGTCGCCAAATATAAAACCACTTGTTTATATGAAAATGCTCACAATCATGATTACGGTCCAAATTCTTCATGCAGTTGTATTCCTAGCATCAGCCTAAATTGACCTTAGGCAGCTTCAAGTGTGATAACTATGGAAACAATCTAATTAAAAAAAGGAGAACTTAAAGTGTAGAGAGGTAAGGTGACATGCGATCTGCCTAAGATATTTGAAAGCCTATACTTATAAGCCTGCGTAAAATAAACTGAAAGGGTTAAGGTGGTATTTCCTCGCGATTCCAAAAAGGAACTTGGGAAGAAAATCGAAAGATGTTCGGCGACTTTGTCCAGTCTTAAGGTAACTGACTTAAGAAAGTTTTTCTTGACGCACTACTCCATAAACAATAATTAAGCAGCCAAATCAAATAAACACAAGATACCTTATCACAAAGACGCGCACATTACAATTTAAATAATAAATTCTCAATTGTTAGATTGCTTTGTATTTATTTTAAATTTAAGGGAGCGAGCAGGTGTTTGTTTTGATTTGTAAATCTTAGATTTTATTTTAGAACGAGTAATCGGTTTTTTGTTTTCTTTATTTGTTATTAAACTTATGCGAGTAATTTTTATTTTTGGGGGATGTTTTTTTTTTATTTAAACAATGCAAAAATATTTACATAAATTGCCTCAAAAAATTTTGTTATTAAGTTTTGAATTTTATAAACATTTCTATTAATTTATTTAAATAATAATTTTTGTTTAATAAATTTGTTTTTAATTATTAACAATATTTAGCTAAATTAACTGGTATTTACTATTATTATAATTATTAATATTATTTATAAATAGATTTAATTTATTTTTTAATATTTTTTTCAGGTTATAAAGTTATTTTGTTAAAAAAATAACTTTATTTTATTACCGATAAAACTACACTTAAAATTAAATTAAATTTAGCTAATTTTTAAGTCAAGGGCCAAAATATGTCTTTGTTGCTTATTGTTATTTTAAGTATTTTAATTTTTTTCCTTTGTAAGCAAAAATTAATCGGTTTTTTGTTTAATTTTTTGTTTTCGTTTGAGGTAAAAAATAACCGCTTTATTTTTGAAGCCTTTTTGGTTTTTTTTTTTAAATAAAAGCAAGTTTGTATAAATATTTTTTATTTTCATAATTTAAATATTAGTTTTTTTTATTAAGAACCGGTTTTTTAAATATCAGAGTGGTTACTTTTTTGGATAAATGGAGAAAAACGTTTAAGAAACTTTAATTTTATTTGATCCTCATTTTTTATTTTTGTGTAAAGACTTAGTATCTAAGAAGCCTTCTATTACTTTTAGAGTAACCGGTTACTTTTATTTTTTAATTACTGTAATATAATTATTATCATCACTAATTTATCATGTTCAGTGTTGTTTTAATTTATTTTAATTTTACTATGTATAACAGGTGCTCCTATTGTTCAATTTAAGTATTTTTAATTTTTGTTTGTCTTTTTTGTTAAAAATGTTGGTCTGTTTATTCGTTCTACTCTGTACTCAGGTCTTGTTTTGAAATTATTTATTGATATCTATTACCAAAGCGAATCAATTTACCAGGTCGCAGCGTAGGCGAATTCAGTATTTTTTTTTTGTATACACGAATGTCAAACTCCATATAAAAATTATGTACACATATTTTTTATATATGAAGTTTGACAGTCGTGTATACCAGCAAAAAATACTGAATTCGCCTACGCTGCCACCTGGTAAATTGAATCGCCTTGGCTACTACCATGGCGAAATCATGTACCAGGTGGTGGCAGTGACGAATTTCATTTATTTTCGTCGTTGCAGAAAATGTGAAACTTCATATAAAAAAAATATTCGGCGATTTTTTACATATGGACTTTAATATTTTCTGCAACGGCGAATATGCAGGAATTCGCCACTACCACCACCTGGTACATGATTTCGCCATGGCTAATACTATTTAATTAAAACAGTTTAAAACCAATAAAATATTTTCAAATTAAAATAATTTCAAACATTTTTTAATTTATTAAAATACTGAATTATTTTCAGTTCGAAATTTTCACGACTGGTTCAATTAAATCTGTTTCAGAATTGTAACTAACATCCATTAATCCATTGGTGCTCACAATGGCAAATTCATTGATTTTCGCCGAAACGACCACCTAGTATTATTTCGCCATTGCCAAAAGTCTGAAATTTGCTTAATATCAAACTGGATATAAGTGGATACTTATATGCTTTGAAAACTAGTTTCTGTTCAAGTAAAGTTGTATACAAGGAGAATCAATTACCAGGTAGTAATGCAAGCGAATTCACTATTTTTTGCTGCTAACACCCGATTTAGACAGGCCAATTTTACTTTGCATAGTTTTGATTTTATGTGGAGAGAGGGAGAAGGAATGATAAGCAGTACAGACCAAGGCGCATCAAACAGGTGACTGCATCAGATCATGTGTTCATCATATGTTTTAGCTTTTGCGTGTATATTGTTTTTGTAAAAACTAATTCGAGCTGTCAAAAACGTCTAGTGATGTGTGTATGTATTTGTGAAAAATAAGGAAGCCACTAAAAAGATATTGGAATGCATACACACGTATTGCCAGACGTTTCTGACAGCTCGAATTAGTTTTTACAAAAACAAAATACACGTAAAAGGTATTGCATTCACCTGGTATTATTGCGCCATGGTACAGACTTTGATGTACTCGCAAAGTTGCTTTCAAGGCGAATTAATTACCAGGCGGCAAGGTAGGCGAATTCAGCATTTTTTGCTAGTGTACAACACTGTCAAACTCGCCTACGCTGCCACCTGGTAATTGATTCGTCTTGGCACTAGAGTTCGATAATCTCGTTATCAAGCAATAAAAATAAGAGTCAAAAAGCGAAATATTAAGAAAATAGAGTAAATCAACCAGAATAATGAAAGAGGGAAATATATAGCAAATATTAAAAGGTAAGGAGAGAATATCACTAATTAAGGATGATCAAGTTTTTATACTCATCTAGGTTCTTTTGCGAAAATTAAGTTGCCTTATTTATATTATTTATACATCCAGTTGCAATATGTATGAATCTTAAAACATGCCAAGCAAATGGATTTTATCATAGTTGCACATGGCGGAATCATGTACCAGGTGGTGGCAGGGGCGAATTAATTAATTTTAGCCGTTGCAGGAAATGTCAAATTTTATTTTAAAAAAATTGACGCAGTTTTTTTCTATTTTGAGTTTGACATTTTCTGCAACGGCAAAAATGAATAAATTTTTCACTGCCACCACCATGGCGAAATCATGTACCAGCTGGTGGCAGTGGCAAATTTCATTCATGTTCACCGTTGCAGAAAATGTAAAACTTCATATAAAAAAATTTTCACTGATTTTTTATATATGAAGTTTTACATTTTTTGCAGCGGCGAAAATACATGAATTCGCCACTGCCACCAAATGGTACATGATTTCGCCATGGCCACCACTTTGTACATAAGTTTGCCATGATAGTAACAAAAGCGGATTCAAACTTTATATATAAAAACTACACAGATTTTTTTATTTATAGATTTTAAAAGAAATGTTACTGACGAAAATGAACGCTGCCACCTGGTAATTCCCTGGTATTTCTATGTATACGAGTAGAATCATATAAGAAGAAATAGCTAAAAACTTTTCAATTTCTCTCTTTTGGTAACTTATTCTGTTCCACAGTCTTTTCTTAATATCATTTTTTTCCAATTTATTATAATTATTTATTTATTATCAATTTCTTTTCCTTGGTCCAATAGAGCATTTACATTACACTGAAATCTAGTAGTAACAAAATTTCGAACAAAATCTTGCTAAATTTTACAACTTCGCCGCTAGAATGTGACCGAGTTTACTCTTAGGCGAATTAACACAGCTACAAACATAAACAAAAAACAAAAGTAATATTGTTGTTAGAAAAATTAGTCATGTTGTCAAAACCAAATGTTTAGAAAAAAAACCAAACAAAAATAATATCTGTAGACATGTAAAAACATATTTTTAATCACACTCAGAATTTATTTTTATTCCTTAAACCATGGCGACATCATGTACCAGGTGGCGGCAGTGGCAAAGTTTCTAATTTTCGCCATTGCAGAAAATGTCAAACCATGGCGAAATAATACTGGGTGGTCGCGATGGAGAATTGATTTTTTTTTTTTATATGGTGTCTGACATCATGGCGAAATAATACAAGGAGGTCTCGATAGAGAATTCATTGATTTTCGCCTAAACGTTATGTGTCAGACACCATATAAAAAAAATTATACTCAATTTTTTATATGTGGAGTTTGGCATTTCAGGTTTTGAGCAAGATTAATGAATTCGCCATTGCGACCACCTGGTATTGATTAGCCTTGGTCTGACATTTAGTGCTTCGGCGAAAATTAATGAACTCGCCATCGCGACCACCCAGTATATCGCCATGTAACAAACTTTATGTAAAAAAATTTACGTTGTTTATTTTTGAAGGAATGCGCCACTGCCTCTACCTGGTACATGATTTCGCTATGCCTATAACATTTACAATTTTTACTTTATTGCTACGAACATTACAAAAGATTATTACAGAAACATGGCGTTTTCTCTTGCAGTTTCCGAAGTTTCAAAGTATTTACTGGGGCTTACATCCTAAGCTTGTATTGCAACATATAGAGGCAGTTTTCGGGCACAGTTCGCCTGTTAAACGTAGTAATTTGCTGGGGTGGAGCTGCAGCTCATAGTTTTTGCAGTCCACCACTTCGCTGCTCATTTAAAAGGCCAGAATTTACTATCATACACAGTCGTACGATTTAATCACACAAAAATCTGACAGAATTCTGTCCTACTTTAAAAATCGTTTAAAAATGGCGTCGTGAGTGCCACACTATTATACAAAAAAGTTGCGAAAAACGTATGCTTTAAATATTTTGTTGTTTTTTATACTCATCTTTAAAAAAATCAACTCTGATCGCATAGAAAAAATCATTTTATGAATTGTTTCAAAAGGTTATAAAATCGTACAGATCTGTCAAAAAGTCTGTCACACACACACACTTTTAATCCACACTATCATACAATCTTCGTAAGCAGCTAAAACGTATATAGCTGATAAGCTTTTTCGCCCATGCGAATTAATTATAGGGTGGTTGCGATGGCAAATTTGTAAACTTTCGCCGTTAGCCCGAATGTCAAACTACATATAAAAGATAGATAAAAGTTTTTATTATATGGAGTTTGACAGTTAGGCTACCGGCAAAAATCAATGAATTCACCATCGCCCCCACAGTATATTATTAGCAGGTAACCAAGGCAAATTGAATATTAGGTAAAATTGATAGCCCAGGTGATCGAATTCGCTTAAAAAATTTTTCCTTACCAACGTCAAAAATTGTTTACATTTTGTTGACGCGCCATTTAAAAACACAAAACAAATTTTCAGTTTGAAAATCGAATAAAAATTTTTAAACCATTATTTTTTTGATAAAATAGTGAATGTTTAAAAAAACGTTGTGTGATAAGTAAAAAGAGTGTGTGTGCAGTTAAAATATAAATTAAAAGAAATAAAAAACAACATTTATTGAAAAGAAAACGTTACATATGTGTGTGTACGAGTATGTGTGTACATTTATGATAAATGTTTGAAGAAATATTTGAGTGGTTTGCAAAATAAGAAGTGCGGGAGTGGAACCAAGGCAAGTGGCTTGAGTGAAACTTTGTTCAATATGCCAAAGACACCAAAGGAAAAATAAAATTAAATAGAAATTAATCTGCTAGCTGACACGTACACAAAAATTTACATAAACAAAATACACGCGTTTTTTGTTTTTGTCCTGATGCGGTTGCCTAGTATTCAATTTGCCTTACAGGTAACTAATTAGCTTTAAAAGGAATAAGCCATTACAAGGCAATTTTAACGTTTGCAAATTAAAAATTGGTAATAATTTTGCAATGGTCTATTCAAAATGAATAGTACTTAGTGATGCAACTATGATTGCTTGCAAAAGTACCAAAAAATACTACGCTTGCAAGAAATATTACATTTTATGGATATTAAAAAAATCGTTGCAAAGAAAAAATTTGCGTAAATTCAGAAATAAATACAACTGTACAAATTTAGTTGTCAAATGCCTATTTTCCTGTTTGTTGTGCATATAAAATCTTGTAAAAAAAATTGTAACGAACTACATAGATTTTAAGAATGAATTAAAAAATCAAATCTAGAAGATTTCGGTGTAATGTATTTGCGCTATTAATTAGTTTAGTCGAGTATAAGGTATAATTCATTTTTTTAATCGTTAAATAGTTTCACTTGTTCTTTTTTAAATTTGCTTACTTTTGTTTCCTCGTTTTCATTTTACAAGTTGTTTTTTTTTTTTTTTTGCTTTATAAGGATGGGAGTTTTTCTATTTTATAAAATTTAATTATTTGGTGATAACAATTTTTGTATGTGATTGTGTGGGTGTAGTATGTGTATGTTTTACCTTTACACTTCCGTATCGAGTATGTTGCCATACGTTTCTTCAACAAATTTTGGTGCTATAAAGTCTTCATAGTAGTTAATAAAAATCTCCTTGTATTCATCGGGTATATATTCCAGTGCATGCAGCATTTGCATTAATTCTTTGTCACCACATTTGTAATTGCTTAGGGCCATGACATCCCAAAAATAGGTCATATATTGGACATATTCAATGCTAAAGGTACGATATTGGGCCGATACTATATGCAAAGCACTGCGCATAATAGAGCCCAATTTATTAAGCTCCCATTCATCAAGTTGCTTTGAACCCTCTAGTTTTTTTTCACCCATGTTTAGAAGTGGTGATTTTAGATGTGGTTATGATGTTAAAAAAGAGAGAAAGAGACAGAAAAAAGATTATTAATTATTTTAAATATGTGTTTTATTTGGATGTTTGTTTTGTTTAACTTAAAAGTTGTTAAGGTTCAAAGTTTAAATTTAACTAAAAGTGTCAAATTTAATAATTTTTTTCTTTGCACTGGCCAACTGTTTAATTCCCGATAGCACTTAGCAAGTTTACAATCTTTTGGATGAGAGTTTAAAAGCGGGCGTGTTCAATAGTGATAATGACACACAAAACTCTCCACTCGCTCAATAGCTATCGCCGGTTCAAACAATTTCCGTTGACATTTTGCTGACAAGTGAGATACTTGCAGCGAGTGGCAAGCAAACCAGCTTCGATCTTTTCTTTGTAATATTCGCTGAATGGTAAACTTGCTAAATGTTACCCGTTGTTTTTCTTTTCGCCTGAAATATCATTTTTATATTTCACTTTCAATGTTGACCAATGTCGTTTCCTAGAAAGAGTGCTTAAAGATCAAAATTGGAAAATAGCTTTATAACAGTTAACAAATACTAGTAAATTTTTTCACTAGCGGGTTAATACTTTTAGTATTAAATATTAAGTCTGTTTAATATTTAGAAATTTTTACAAGTTAAAATAATAAAACTAAAGAGTGTTTTTGTTGAACGAGTATAAAGGGAAACCTCTTAAAAATATGTACATTTCTTAACAAGTAGCGAGTTGTTTTACACATGATTATATGACGTTTAAGTCTGTAAATAATTAATAGGAGGAGACAATTTTTATATATAAAAAATATTACACAGAATAAATCATAATTTCTTGAAATTATAAAAAACTCTAAAAAATATTTTAATATAAACTAGCGAATAGTACTTGTGAAAGAGTGGTGATAAATAACCTAAACTAAAACTACTAGTAATTAAAAAAAATTTCTAACTAGCAAAATCTACTTCTCTAAAATTTTTTGTTATTCGAAACTATTTTGAATTTTAACCACTTTTCTTTTTTTGGGAAAAATTTTTTTAAATAAATTTTTTTTTTAAAACAACTTAAACCCAACATACCTCTGTGTATTAACAAACACTGTTCGACTAATTGACGTGCCAGTGCCACTTTTAGTTCGTGTGTATCGACTAGTTGTTTATCGGCTCTTTCAATGGCCGCATATAATTTACAACGTTCCTCAATTGTATCACAGTCCATCAGGGCAGCAGTAAATGTCCAAAACCATTCCAGTTTTTGAGTCTGTTCACATTCAGTGCATACTAGCAATTCAGAACCATTATTTTCGGGCCTTCGATAATAATCGGATTTCCACCATTGTAAATTGTGGGTGCGTTTCAGATTTGATGGTGTAAAGATTTGTTTGCAATTCGGATTATCACAGCGGTAACGATGAAATTTATGCTGAAATTTTTGTGTCAAGTGGTATTGGTTGCAATATGGTTTTTGTTTTTTTTTTCTTTTTTTTTGGGTTTTATATTTATATTCTTACAATAACAAAACATACATACATTCATATAATTGTACAATATTTAAATTTAATAACATAAAATAAAGGCATGTAAAAAATGGTTAATGATAATAAAATGATACACATAATTAGTTTAAAAATGCTTGGCTTGAAATAACATTGATTTAAGTGACACTTTTATTTTTCTAAATGTACACGATAAAAAAAACAGCTGGGAGAAGCGGTTGAGAATAACCTACAAGGGTGACCATGTCTTAAAAAACTACCGATAACTCTCAGCTGTCAAAATACTTGGTAATATTTACCAATTTTTTTACGCATTACTTTGACGCTTGCAGAAATGAAGAAAAATACAAGCGATTGTATTTTTACTTGCTTCAATATCCATTTCCGACCCCATATTCTGAGTTCTTATGCATAGCGAGGTCAATTAAGCGATGACCGTCTGTGTTCGTGTTCTTGATTTCAACACGATGAGCTAGAGGAAATTTACATATGCCAATAGAACGGACATTGTATCGAAAGACGTGCTATTGGAAATTAGTAAGATCGGTCTATATCCTTCGACGCGGGCTAAACATCACGCCTACCTCTAATTTTTCTATATCATTTAGAGCAATGAAATAACTTCAATCAAAAAAACAAACATATGGGGCGATAGAGAATTAAGAAAAATAAAAAAAAACATCAATTAAAAAATATTGTCCACACCCATATTTTCCAAATTACAAACCTCTGAAGTTTTTAAAATATCAATATGAGTATCATTTTAAAGCTTTCGAAGAGATCTTTAAGAAAATACTAATTTTTAAAAAAAATGCTTGACCCATTTAGAAGCGATCGCATTTTGATGCACAAGATGGTATTGAAAAACATTCAGGAATACGCGACTACATAAATCTTTTTCCTGCTGACCTTGACGGCTCTAAATGTCATAAAGACCGCCCAACGCTTGAGGTTGTGAAGCGGTAACTTAAAAAACAAGTCATTCCACGGCGACCGTTTAAAAGTTTACCACCACTTTAATGTGTCTTGATTTGGGCCTACATAAATTGTGTTCAAATACAATAACAAGACGTTCACTTTGCGTTTGCTAAATTATACTCAGCTTTCATATGAACGTAACTTTTAATAATGTCAAAATTAGCTTGAGATATAATATTGTTGATGTTTTTCCTTTTTTTCTAACGTTTTTATCTGGTCACCTCTTTTTTAAAATTGATTAAAGAGAAATGAAAAAATGAGTTAAAATGTATGTATTTGTAACAGTCCACCCTAAATACGAGCGTAAGACGTTATTTAACTGTCAAAAATTCTCATGCCCATACAAAATGTATGAGACCAACCCAAATAGCGCGACGCTAACGTTGGACAATTGCAAAATCCAATTTTGACTGCGCGTAAAAAGTGAAGTTGGCTGCAAAAGAAGTGTTGTTATTGTTTTTTTTTGTGGTATATACAAAAGTATTTCCAACAGTAATGACATTACAGCTACTTTAAGGTCAATTTCGCAATTTTATCTCTCTTAATTATTTTAATTTTGTGGTTTTTAGCAAATAAGATAAGTAAACAATACTGTTCGTTTCACAACGTTGGCGCTCTTATTTAAGTTACTCATTACAGCGTAAAAACTAGACGCTAAATTACGTCGTGCCTAACGCCCGTATTTAGGGTGGACTGTAAATATCATTTTGTCAGTAATGTTTTCTTTGAAAGTAGTTGAATTAAAGGCTAGTTTTGTTGTAATCCTTTGCACTAAACTGTTGCCTGAAAGCTTACGATTTATGTAGGTTTATTCAGAGGTTAATAAATTCCCACCCACTGTCAAACTCCATATATGTATAAAAAAATGTATAAATTTTGACAATGCTGCCACTTTAATTAATTTTTTAATATTCGATTAATTGGTTGATTCAAATGTTTAGCTATTAATGATTAATTTTCTCTTTACAAATTTTACTTTTTTGTAATTTCGATTTCATTGTGAAATTATGCGTTTTAAATGAAATTTTTTTATTAAGAATTTTTTTAGTAAGACCTTATTTTTTAGGCTTTCTGCAGATTCTCGCTTTTCGCTCATAACTCTACGAAAATTATGAGCTGATTATCAATCGCAAAATCTCGGAAAACATAGTGAAAAAATCCTTATCAAGATTGGGTAGCGCTTAGACTTATGACATATAGTTCAATTTAGTGATCGCTCTTTTTAGTTCATAATTTTATAATGAACGAGTTAAAATTTTAAATCAAAGGCACTCTTTATGCTAGAGTTAATGTCGACGTCGTCAACGGCGTCAAATGTCAAAAAAAGTTGAATCGTATGAAATTGTGTGAGAGCAGTTAATATCAACGCTGTAAAAAATTTTACGCCGAAAAAGTTCAATCTGTGTTAACTTTTTCGGCGTCGTTGCGGTGTTGCTCAGACAAAAACAAATGATGAAACGTCAAAACAAATATAATTTTCTGTTGGTTGCATTTGTGTCAAACTTTTGAACATTTTTAACCGTTATTAATTAAGCATATTTCACTAAATAACTTTTCCAAATGAACAGCTGCATATTCAATGCAGTAGTACACAGCTGTGTTAACGTCGTCGACGGCGTTTACATTAACAGCAAAATAATAAATAAATAAATAAATAAATTAACAGCAAAAAAAAAAAAAATAAAAACACACAATTTCGGCGTTAAAACGCCGTCAACGACGTCGACATTAACTCTAGCATAAGTTCAAAATCTCTCTTACACCACGTCTCCACCAGCCATCAAATTAAACAAGGCATGCACATAACGCCGACAGAACAACGGTATAAATTCGTTCATGCTCTTGTATGTGGCGAAAACGTGTCGATGTTCATGTTCTGTCTGAGCATAATTTTTTGTTTGTCGTCAGGGTTGTTTCAATGTTTTTAACAAGAAAGAGAGTGTTCGCATTGTTGATCAATAGATTTCGTTGATTCAAAAAGAGAAATCATACTAAAAGTTATATTTGATGGCGAACATCATTGCTCAGACAAATGTTTGGAAAGAACGAAACATAAACATTGGGTGGCTACATCAGTCGAATTTATGTGCGACATGATGTTCACACCGAGTTGATGGCTCGTGGAGACGTAGGGTTAGTTTGTTTTGTTGACGTATTGTTTGTACTTTTCAACTTTTAGTTCAAACGCTTTTTTAAACTCAAAAGCTCTTTTTCAAATGTTCTTTTCAAAATATAATGGCAACTACACCGTAGCATTGCCAAAACGAATGTTTAAAAAATGCATGGCAGCACTAGTTTCGTGTCCGAAATAGTCGTTAAGGAACACAGACATGGATTCAAATTTATCTTGTCTGGTAGTTCAAATGCAAAGTAAAGTTCAAAAATCACTTTGGTTATTTAAAAGTATGAACTAGTTCACTTAGTTTAATCGATGGAATCGTTTAATTGAACTAGTTTACTTATGAACAACATAGTTCTAGTAGCGGAATCACTTAATAGTTCTTCTTAAGGAAAAATAGAGTGGCCGTATGTCTATAACACCTTTTCCAGCTAGAGAAAGAGCAAGACGGAGTGTCCGTTTGCCTGTCTGTCGGCAAAATATCACATTCACAGACTTTTCGTCACAAAAAGCAGACATAAAAATAACATCGACTTATAATATAATAAAGATAATAATATAAGGTATCAGGCGTTAACATGACAAGCAAAGGCAAATACTTTTGTTAATCGGTATAACAGTTTATGCGACTTACAGATGTACTTTTTCTATTTTTAGTTTTCCAGCTTCGGCTTCAAAAATAATGTGATGAGAACTCCAACGAAGAAAGAAATATGAAAATGCTTAAAGATGAGTGAAAAAGTGTGTATGTAATATGAGTGTAAAAAGTGAATAAATCATAAAGTATTTACGAATGGGAAAATTAAGCAAACAAATAAACTAGTTTTGCTACATTAAAATCAAAAAAGCCATTCGCAATTAAAAGAAAAATTATAATAAAAAAAACTCAAATTTAATGAACTTAAAAAAAGAAATAAAAATCTCATTCCGTTTCCTAAGTTAAACAATTAAAGCAGTCTTTTAATATTAAAAAGAGTGTTTTCAGTATCTCTGTTAGTTAGAAGATGTTTTCAGTCTCTTTCTTATTACCAATTCAATAACAAAAAAGGAAGGAAGGAACTAAACACTCATTTTTAAAATCAAATGTATTTAAAATTATTGAGTTTGATTGTACAAGTCTTTAAGAAAATAAATACACATCCAGCAATCAATCATCATTCAATCAATCAAATCACAACATCAAAAATGCATAACGATAAAAATTTAATAAACATTAATTTAAAACACATCGATGTTAACAATTAAAAACAATAATAAAAAAAATAAAATTTAAAGAAAACAATCTAATTTTTTGTTATAGCTTTTGATGCGCTGGAAATGGTTTCTGGGAATGGGGATGTTGTCATACAACAAGAAAGAAAAAAATACTTACAAAATCCTCATCGGGATATGGACGAAAACATTTTTCGCACTTGCAATCAATGCCTCGTGTTGCCAGTTGCAATTTACGTTGACTGTACAGTGATTGTCGATAGTTCCCACTAACGAAACAATTACAAATGCAAGTGTCTGCTGGTATTTCGCTGGTGGCATAGGCGGTTAGCTTACAACCGCTTACTTTACGATAAATCATATCAATACAAGAGTGACGACAGTGACTAAGGGTTTGGGGGAACACAGCGTACGCTACAGTCGTTACATCACCAGCTATAAGATGAAGATAGCCACGACGTACATGACGTAGAGTTTCCCAGAGCGTAAACTCATCGTTGGGCGAGAGTACATGAGGATCGGAGGGCAGCACAAAGGATGGGCAGTGAACGAGATTTTTGTGCCGCAACTGGCAAATGTGACGCAACAGCAAAGCAGACGCGAGCAATTCCCATTCCTGACGCGCTAGCTTTGCTGCTGCGGGCATTGTCAGCTCGAGTAGTTCAAAAAAATCTGTATACTCGCCTAAATAGATGGCAAGTATGTGTGCGACAATGGCAAATGAAACCATACTTGGCTTTTCCTCCTTATCTAAATGAGATTCTAAACGCAATAGGGCAGAATACGAGGTGGAGGAGGCGGCTAGCGAGGCGGACGAAGAGTTGCAATTGCGTTCGGTCAATATACTATTAAAAGCATTCCACATCTTGCTGACCGTGGGTTTTTTGCGACAATGAGGCACCACTTGAGGTAGCCCGTTGATAAGCATGCGAAAGGCAAGCTGTAGTAGGCGTGGCTTAGAGAACTCTACACCAAACTCTTCAAACAGTTCGATTTGATGGGCATAGCATTCAAGAGCATGTATGGAAGCGTGTGCCGCACGGCACTTACGTGAACAATAGACGGCTGTACGATTAGAACAAAAAATGCATGGAAACGGTACGAATTGTGTTATGCCACAGTGATCACAAATTCGTGCTGCACCACTAGGCACAAATACGGCAGCGTCCTCTTGAAATATGGGTGTATTGTTCGGTATATCGGCAATGGCTCGAATATACGCACTTTTTGTTGTTGTCATAACATTAGTATTGTCCAGCCAAGCCCTAAAATAATTTATAATAAATAAAAATAAAAACCTGTAACAATATAATCACTGTCATACTTACACTTCATAGATTTTGGTACCATTACTTATTAAATCGTTGTCTGTCTGTACTCCCATTTCAATCTTTTCGGCTTTCTGTACTTCACATTCATGCCACAATTCATGGGTACGAGCTTCAAAGGTTTCCGAGAGTTCCATGTGTAGGAGTTCATGCAAATGTTGTTCGCATAAAGAAAAATTACGAATTTTTAAGGCACAAGAGGCTTGACGCAGTTTTATCAATGGATGATACTCTTCCGGATAGCCTAAATCTAGGGCGCATAAACAGTCATCATATGATTGCTGCAAAAAAAGAAAAATACAATCACTATTCTTTACGTCATTTGATTTAAATTACAACCTCTAATCAAATCTTAAATGCTTGAAATCATTTCGAAAAAGAAATATTTACTCACTCCTCTTTGTTATAATTATTATTAAGTTATAATAGGGAATTTATAATTATATACAAGTCACTTATTTACACGTAATGTACACTGCACTCTAAATACACACACACACACATACATGAGCACACTTCATTACACTCTAGTGCATTTTGCTAGCTTTCAACAAGCGACAAACTGCTGTCATCAGCAACACCACCATTGCTTGCCACAGTGTAACTAATTGCAGTGATTGTGTTAGTATTTCTTTTATAGTGTTTATTGTATTTGTGTGCGTGTATTAGATTTTGTTTAGAGAAAATATACATATTTCTGCATTTATCCTTTTTTTGTTTGTTGCTGTTGTTGTTGTTGTCTTACCTCATACATGCCGCAGTCATGCAATACTGTGGACCTATTTGCATGCGCCATTGCGGCTGCTATACTATCTTGAGATGGCGCCAAAAATATTGCTTCCGTATAGAGGTCACATGCTTTAAGAGCATGACGTTCTTTACGATAGGAATCATTGCCAGCTTCTCGCATTCTTCTCGACTCTTCGTCTGATTTAAAATCTTCAGTTCTGGCGCGTAGTTGTTGAAACCATTCAATTACCAGGGACCTGAATTGGACATGCAATGGAAAAAAGAAACAAAAAATTAATTTAGTGTTTTAAAAAAATTGGCGAAAAAAAATCGACTCTTCTTAAATAAAACTTGGAACTGCATATAAAGACATGGCCAGGAGATAGCTAGTTCTATAATAAATAGCTATGGGTACTTGTTTTCCACCAGGCAGGGATGTAAAATAGTCTTTAAAAAAATTGTTGTAGTAGCGAATTAAAGGAGAGAGATAATGAGCGTTTAGTTTTCGAGCAAGCAACGTTCAAGAAATATTCTTTTGAAATTTGTACAATGAGAGTAAGAAAATTCATTTCCAAAAGTAGAAAGTTTAACTGGTATTCACGGCACAAAAAGCTTGCAAGGATAAGAAAGCTATCCGAGAACTGTCCAAACAATTCAATAGAGCAATAAGCGGCCGCACTAATACAGATATTAGTAAACGGCGATCAAGTTCACTTGTACTGACTATGGAATTTCGCTCCAAGGCAAGTAAAGAGTGAAGAAGCGTAGTCGCTTAACTGCTACGCACACACCCAACTAGACACACTGTGCAAAAGACACTCTTTTTCAAGGTGCAAACCAAGGCGGAATTGAATTACCTTGCGGTGCACATACTCCAAAAGAGTGTTAAATTTGTGAAGATATTCAAAAAAACTTATCTGGACTTTAAATTCGTTTCAATTACGAAACAAGAAGGCTTATTGTGTAATTGCTTTAAATTTTGGAGATATTCAGAACATGAGCTCAACAAAGGAGCAACAGCAACTACCGTGCAAACTGGAAGAAATTATAGATTATTGGTCAAATAAGGCAAACCGAAGTCAACACACTTCAGGGTCTAGTAATTGTTAAATTCTGAAGGGGACACAGGAAACCCAAGAACGCCTATTTAATTAATGTATCCGTTCTACATTCTTTAGGAAAGAAATAGAGAAGAGAAAATACAGGTGGTGAAAGTATAGCCATACTTTTTTAGTTATTTTACTTCGCTGGCGAATGTGCTGTAAAAAAGTAGCGACAAAGAAGGCTGCGTGCTGTATTGTTAAATTCTGAATATGTATTTATACCATTAAAAAGAAAAAAACATACGTGGCGAAATAATACTAGGGGATCGCAATAGCGAATTCATTAATTTTCGCCGCGATGATAAATATGTATAATTTTTTTAT
Source organism: Cistogaster globosa (assembly GCA_937654795.1). Lineage (NCBI taxonomy): Eukaryota > Metazoa > Arthropoda > Insecta > Diptera > Tachinidae > Cistogaster > Cistogaster globosa. Next base: position 10,562,295 of record OW569404.1, read on the forward strand.
ATGGAGCTTGCTATTTAGCGTTTCGGCGAAAATCAATTAATTCGCCATCGAGACCACCGAATATTATTTCGCCATGAAAACATATATTTCATTTATGAGGCTCATTGGGTTTGGTTCTCTTATAATCAAGGCGAATCTATTAAAATGTGGTACCCATTACGAAATCATATACCAACTAGGTCAAGGCGAATCAATACCTGAATTGTCAACCTCCATATATAAAAAATTGAGAATAATTTTTTTTATATGGTGTCTGACACTTAACGTTTCGGCGAAAATCAATGTATTCGTTATCAAGACCACCTAGTATTATTTCGCCATGTATATGTCGATTTCCAAGGCGAATGAATTACCAGGTTGCAGCGTAGGCGAATTCAGTAATTTTTGCTGGTATACACGACTGTCAAACTCTATATATAAAAAATATGTAGCAGCAAAAAATACTGAATTCGCCTACGCTGCCACCTGGTAATTTATTCGCCGTGGTCGATTTCCATAAATAAAAAATATGTTTAATATTTTTTTATGGAATTTGCCATTAAGCGTTTCGGCGAAAATCAATGAATTCGCCATCGCAACCACCGAATATTATTTCAACATGAAAACATATTTTTAGTTTTTGGTTGCCACAGGGGTTGAACCCTGGTCAACGTGCTTACTACCATGACTTCAGCAACCTCTACCAATAAAATGAAAATCAAAGGCGTCAGGATTTGGAATGCAGATGTTATAAGTAAGTTACCTTGGCATTAATAAAATGCTGACAATTATGCGTGTGATAAAAATGGACGACCAAAAATTACTAGTCTAATGTAAATACCTGATGGCAAAAGGTCAATAATCTCACCTGAACTTTTTGCATTTCTCCGGCGATCTAAGGGAGATAAAAGAGCGCCGAAAATTATAGCAGTTTTCTTTTGCAAATTCCTTGCTCGTTATTTTTATTTGCGCCAGTAAGACATCGAACGAAGTCGAAAAATTAAATTCATGTTTAGCTCTTCTAAAAGAAAAAAATAATTTCAGTTTCGGAGACCTACTTCAAGTCAATACAAGTGTACAAAAATCTTTGATTCAAATATAACATTTTTCAGAGAACTTGGCTCTTTTGACGTTTTCCTAATTATATATAAGAAAACTTTTACAATTGATAATTTGAGAGGTGCTCCAGTGACCTCAATCTTAGTCTGAAAAAGTAACTTAGCACATACATACATCTATGAGTATGTTGATTTATCTATAATTCAAGAAGATTTGCGAATTCCTTTTTGTCATGCAAGAATTTACATAAAACAGCATCTCACTCAATCATTATAATAAGAAACCAAGACAATTATGTTATGCTTCGCATAATAGTCTTAGCAAATAATTGTTTTGTGGAAATGTGACAAGAAATGCCGTCAAGGAAACAAGGATCAGATTTTACATTATGCTTAGTTGTGTCATACTTATATTTTAAACGAAAAACACCTTAGTTATTTTAATACAAAGTATAATGAAAATTATATTGAAAATCTTTATCAGCAATTTAAGTGGAAGGAAGCAAATAGATAAGAAAAATTTATAAAAAAACAAGACTAAAAATAATGTAGATAAAAATAACAATGAAACACTTTTGTAACAAAATAAAAGAAATAGCGAAATGACACTCAAGTACTTGTTTTCCTGCTAGACAAATCCTCGACACTAAATGACGATAATAATCCTCACATAAGCAGCTGCAAAGAAATGGGGAAAAGCGATAAGGCTGCACATTGCATTTAAAGGAAATGAATAAACACAAACACACACACACACACCCACAAACAAATATGCTGTAAGAAATTTCTTATTTTCAAGATGCTTAAAAAAACAAGAGAATGAAATTAAGAATGTTTACAAGAGACAAAGAGAGAGAGAGAGAGAGCAAGTAAAGTAAATTAAACAGGGATGGTTAGTTTACTACCACAAATATTTATTTGTATGTTGGTAAAAATCATGACAATCATATTTTTTTGTTTTATGGTAAATTTGTTTAAATGGATCATTAATTTCTTAATTAATCATATGCCATTAAATAGAAAAAGAGTAGTAAAAGTCAGCTATTAGCAGAATAATTTTGTTAGAATTTAAAAGAAATGGAAACCTAATTTATAAAATTAAAATTTTGTTTGAATAATCATTTTGGTTTTAGTTTTTTAGTTTTAAGACAATAAATATTCGAATCCAGTTTCCATCGTATATTTTAGGAATACTTGTGCAGTGCTGAACTATCGTTTTACCGTTATGGAAGTATACAGCATCAGTCAGCTTTTAATGGGTTATTAATTGTTATTGAAGATACATTTTTGGTCACAGAACAAGTCAATGTGTAAGAAAATTATTCATCTTTATTACATGAGTTTCTATTAAGCAATGTACCACCATCAGCGAAGCTTTCAAACTTATTTAATGGCAACAGTAACGTTTACACGTCAAATCTTAAGCTTTACATGCCAATTTTCATAAGGTTTGGTTGTGAGCAATAAGTAGATGTCTGACTACACATATTCTCGAACCTCTTTTCGAGCGTTTTCCAAAACAAATTCTAATTGAGTGAGAAACATGTCAAAACGTCAACCGAACTTTTCCGACTTTTATATTAAAAAACCAACTTCTTTAGCTTATTTTGGTATAGACCGTTCAAATCGTAAAGAATGAAGCGAAAAATCACCTCCCTATAAAGTATAGAAAAAGAAACGAACCCCTTTTTCTTAGCACGAAAAAACAAAGCTTTTCAAATTCAGATCAATTTTTTTGCAATAGCAGATTAAAACGAATTATTAGCTTATTGACTTCAAGTAAAAGTAATTTAACTTAGAGATTGAAACGACTCTACAGAGAAACAATTGAAATTTCTTTAAAAAGGACGCTTTTATTCTAGAAAGTGTTTTGATTAAGGATGAGGCATCAATTGCAAAGTCGATTCCTAGTGTTTTATTTTACGCTCGAATAAGGTTTTAATATTACACAGAGTCTACAACTGCGTTTAACTCTGATACAAGATGAGAGAAAACGTCGGCAGAGCATTTCTCTATCTTAATCTTAACTTCGTACAAGGGAAACATGTATTTCTCTTAATCTTCTAAGAACTCATAAATCACTGATAGCTGCGTAGAAAAAACCTGCTTGCAACTAATTGAAAATATTTTTATGTATACAACCAATTTTGTTTAAAAACTAATTATTTTTTGTTTTTACAAAATCGTTTGATATTTGACAGTTCATCTCATAAGATTGTTCCTATGAGATATCTTATAACAACGCTCTCATTACAATTCTTATAAGATTGCAATAACACTAATTTTAGGTCTACACGTAACAGAGTTCTCTCAGCGATGGAATTTTACATTCTCATCTCAAATGTCACCTCTAATATAGACCTATTGTAATGTCGAGTGAGCCCAGAGATTTGTATCATTGTTATGCACAAGCTGTATATATCATGTGTAAAACAAAATAATACCGATGATCACCTGGTTAGCAGGAGTATTTTTTTTATTGTAATTGACATTTGAATGGTAACAGCGGAAAAATCATTTAAAGCAAACACTAAAAAAAATAGCTATTCTGATCTATTATCTGCAGTCAGGTCCCCGAACGCAATCTGCAGCCTTGCTCTGCAAATTGCTAAAGCTAAATCTCCATCGCTTGATATCTACAAAATCCTTTAGTAATTTTTAGCTACAAATACTATTCTGTAGCATCATTTGCAGTAATTTATTTTTAGCTTTTTAGGAATCGAGATTTGGATTTAGCTACGAGAATTATAGAATAAGCAAATATTGCTTAAAACCAATTACGAGGGCTGCTCTATATATTTCTGGCCTAATAGTGAAAATGCGAAGATTTATAACCAAAAATGCTTTTATTGTTTTTCAAAGTATTCTCCAGCATGATTTATACACTTTTGGATGCGCTCAAACCAGTTGTCGAAGCACTTTTTCCACTCCGATTGAGAAAACTCTAAAACATGGTTTTTGAACACTTCAACAGCTTTTTCTGGTGACGAAAATCGTTGACCACGCATTTTTTTTCTTGATGTGCGGAAACAAGAAGAAGTCATTAGGTGCCAAGTCAGGGCTGTACGGCGGATGACCCATTAATTCGACGTTTTGGCCGGTCAAAAACGCTCTGGTTTGAGCCGATGTGTGAGAGCTCGCATTGTCATGGTGAACAATGATTCGTCTTCTCTTGTTGGTATTTCGAATTTCTCCGATGACTTCAGGCAAACAAATTGTAGTGTACCACTCAGAAGTGACCGTCCTACGTTGCTCAAGCGAAACAGTCGCCACATGACCAGTTTTGCCGAAGAAACAGGCGACCACTTGCTTCGAAGTGCTTCTTCCACGAACAACTTTCGTTGGATTTTGCTCGTCTTTGAAGACCCACACGGTCGATTGTTGTTTCGTTTCGGGCTCATACGCATGATTCGTCACCTGTTACGATCCTATAAACGTCTTTTGAAGCACCATTTCTTTGCACCAATCGACACGAGCCTTTTTTTGAGCGAATTTCAAATTGTGCGGGATCCAACGAGAACAAACCTTTCTTACGGCCAGGTGTTCATGCAGTATCGAATTTATGCTGGTGAAAAAAATGTCCAAGGATCTCTCTATCGCTCGGTATGTCGCATGTCGATCGTGCATTATGAGTTCACGCACGGCATCAATGTTCTCTGGCACAACAGCCGTTTTTGGACGACCTTCACGGAATTCGTCTTTGAGCGAGCTTCAGCCAAGATTAAATTCATTATAACAATTTTTCACAGTGCTATAGGATGGTGCTTCATCGCCATACAAAGATTTAAGTTCATCAATGCACTCTTGTCGTGGTAATTAAGGTCGAAAGTTGTGAAAAATGATGACACGAAAATGTTCACGAGTTAATTCCATTTTTTTCTATATTAATTTTTTCAACTCACTGTAAACAACACAAATAATGATCGTACGTCAAAACGTTTTGAGTACGATTATGCTTAAAAATGACAAACTTTCCAATGGAAATGTCAGATTGCACTTGGCAGCACTCAGTGTTGCCAGGCCAGAAATATATATAGCAGCCCTCGTATAAGATCAGTCAAAGTAAAAAAATTCCTCTACAACTACAACCAAAATATTATTTAGGTGATCAGCTGCCAAGGATAAGCTTTTAAATACTTAAGTGAATTAGTTATAAAGTGTCTCTCGAATCAGTACTTCGAGGATAACCTCTACTCAAGTAATGTTTTATGCCAGAACCAGGAAATGAGGTTATAAAAAGGAATATATAGCGGGAATAGTGTTTGTGGACATTCAAGTTAAATTTTCCTAAATTGAAGTTGACTAAATATTTGTAAATAATGATTGACCACTAAATAAAAATGATGTATGAACATCAATAAAAAAACTAAGTTCTAAGATCTCTTGGATTTTATGCCAAAAAAACGACAAATTGTTGCAAAATTTGCGACAGGAATATATTTCCATACTCTATATAATTGAAAAACGATACCAAGAATTACAGATTAGGGCAAGTAGAATGGCTTTAAGAGTCTCCAATATATTACACATATTTCTGAAGCCTCGAGTGGAAAGAAATCTTCGTGTTTTGTAGATGAGGCAGAACGCGAATTTAAATCACACCGGAAAGCCTCAGTATAGAAAAAGAATTAATTTTTGTATAGCTCTTGTAGTTAAGTTGCCAAAATTGGGCGGCTGTATAAAAAACGACAAAAACCCTATTTCAAATTTTGCTAGAGGCTTAGAAAATGAAGCACATGGGGCTCAATAGCCCTCCTCAAGATTTGGGTATTTGGACCACAGTCTCTGTCTACTGAGGTAGAAGTCATTAGCTCTTGATCAGACTTCGAAAGTCCTTATATCTTAGTTTCTTATTCCTGTCAGCCCAAGCGGTTAGAGCTACTTTATGTCACTGAATTAATAGCGTCAAAAAAGGCAGAGCTTTCAAGACAAATAAGTCCTTGGGTTATTATACCGGATGTTTTTTAAGCCCGATAGAACTTTAAATTATAAAAAATGATACAAAAAATTAAATATTGATGAAATTTTTTCTTATTATTTTCAGTAAACTCTGGTAAATTACTATGAACTCACGCTTGAGCAACGCTGTCAAATCATTCAAGTTTACTTTGAAAATCAGTCATCAATTCGAGCAACGTATAGACCACTTCGTGATTTTTATGGTGCACATAATCGTCCGTCTTAGCAATTGTCCGTCGAACTATGGATAGATTTCGTACCACATGCTCTCTAGAGAACGCAATAACACTCAATACGTCAAAGTAATGTGCGTACTGAAGAGAATATCGCTGCTCTAAACGAAAGTGTGGAAGAAGATCCAAATTTATCGATTCGTCGTTGGTCGCAAGAATTTGGGCTCTGTCTGACCACTACGTGAAAAATTTTGCGCAACGATCTTGGCCTACAGCCGTATAAGATCCAGCTAGTGCAGGAATTAAAGCCACGAGACCATAAAATGCGTCGTTCTTACGCCATTATGTTCTAGAGCAGTTAGTAACTGACCCGTTGTCTAATCGCCAAATTGTGTGTTGAGCGATGAGGCTCATTTTTGGCTTAACGGGTTTTAAATAAGCTTAATTGCCGCATATGGAGTGAGACCAATCCATAACATACCCTAAAGACTTCATTGCATCCATCAGATGCTATTTTTTCGGTCAATGGAAATCATTAAAGCAACGTGATTAATGATTTTTTTGTTTGAAAATATGAATGACATTGATCCGGAAAAAATGTGGTCTCAACAAGGTGGCTCTACGAGCCATACGGCGCCCACAATCATCGAGTTATTGAAAACAAAATTTGGCGACAAGTTGATTTCGAGAAATAGACCTGTAATTGGCCTTCAAGGTCGTACGACTTGACACATTTCGATTATTTCCTGTAGCGCCACGTGAAGCAACTGGTTTATGCTGATAAGCCAGCAACAATTGATGTTGTGGGGGCCAACATTGTTCATGTTATATGCGACATATGACCAGCAGTACTTTAAAAAGTGACCCAAAATTGGACCTCCAGAATGCGCTTCGTCATGAGTAGCCGCGGTGGCAATATGCCTGAAATCATTTTGTAATGTGTATTAATGTCATGTTTTGTTCTTTCGTGAAAAAAATTGTCCATTACGATTTAATGAAAAAAAAAAAAATACCCGAGGTATTGGAATCTTGCCGCAAACAAAGGATATTTTGGTCTGGAGAGCATGTTTCTTAGACATAAAAAATCTTCATTTCAATAAAAAACATTTGTCGCTTTTCTAAACTTTCCCTGCAAACTGGCCATGGAAATCTGCTTTCTTCTTCTTTTTGCATTTCAAGTCACCTTAAAAAATTTCACATTTCATAATTTATTAAAAATCTTTATTGTTCGATAAAAAGGAGCCAACAATATTTGAATGAATTTCTAGGGCAAATGCCAAATTTCTAAATTGAAAGTGATTCATTATCAACCAAAAATATTCTTCTCATTTTTCGTAAGAAAAAAAATTACTAACAACCAATTAGTATTAGATTATACATCATAACACCAACTGACAACAATGACAACAATAACAAAGAAAAATGTATTTTCTATTAAAAATATTAAAAAGTCAATTGTCCAAAGAAAAATCTAAAAACAATATGAATAAAATTAAACAAATAACTTTAAACCAATATTAATTAAAAGAAATAAAATATAAACAAGAACGAAAAATTCAAAGCTCGCCAATGCATTGCATGTAAAACTTACAACTTTTTTATAATATTTTTCCATAAAACACGCACGTGACCTTATTTTAATGAAATAATAAATAGAAGTAGAGAGAAAGAGAGTTTAACACATTAAGGAATGAGACTGCAAAATAGAAAGATGGAGAAAAACTTTCTGATTACAAATGGACATGGAAAGCAGCGTGACCACACAAAAAAAACTAAATCTACTAATATGTCAACAAATGTATTTATTGTTAAGCTTATGATTTTTTGTTGTAATGAAAACAACTTGAAATATTCATGACTTAAAAGCGTATAAAGACCTTCAGACAAGTGATTAATCTGTTCGTTTGAATATTTAAATATGTAAGACAATTCTGCTCCTAATGGAAAATACTAAGGAGTTTGGGAAAATATTTGATGGAAAGTAAACTAAACTAAAATGAATTTATTTTTATTTTGTTACAGTTAAATGATAAAAATAAATTACATGCAAAATGTTGGACGAAACTTACAGTTCGTATTCGAAAGTACATTTCAGGGCTTATGGCTGTACAATCGAGTTTTCCTAGGTATAAATGGGCTTTCACACAATATTTCCTGTCACAATTCTAATAAAGATCTTGAAAATCTTTTTTATGATCGTATTACTAAAGGCCAGGATTCACTTTCATACACAATCGTACGACACAAAAATCTGACAAAATGCTGTCCTACTTTAAAAATCGTTTCAAAATGGCGTCGTACGTGCCACACTATTATACAAAAAATATGCAAAAAACAGATGCTTTTAATATTTTGTTGTTGCTTTCTTCTCATCTTCAAAAAACAAAAAAAAAAATCAACTCTGATCGCATAGAAAAAATCATTTTATGAATTATTTCAAAAGATTATACAATCGTACAGATCTGTAAAAAAGTCTGTCACACACAATTTTTGACAGATCGTACGACTGAGTATGACAGTCAATCCTGACCTTAAGTAGAGTTTCTTGATTAATACACTTATTTAGTTCATAAAAGAAATAGTTCATTTAAACATTTCCATTGATTGAACTAAGTGAACTAGTTCATACTTTTCATTATACCTGGATCATTTTTGAACTATACTTTGTATTTGAGCTACCAGATAAGATGAACTCGAAACCATGACTGTGTTTCCTTGTTGACTATTTCGGACATGAAACTAGTGCTGCCACGCATTTTATTAAAAATTCGTTTTGGCAATGCTACGGTGTTTTGCATTATATTTTGCAATTAATATTGAACTAAAAGAGCTTTTGAACTAAAGAAAGCGTTTGAATTAAAAGTTGAAAAGTACGAACAATAAGTCAGCATAACACTTAAACTAAGAGAGATTTTAAACTAAGATTTGAACTAATTCCTTTTCAAACTTTAAACCAAAAAGAGAGATCACTAAATTGAGCTATATGGCACAAGTCTATTGGATAAAGCTAAACTGGATTACCTTTTTCAGATTGAACAGATTATCCCGGTACGATAGTCCAATACTACTGGTTTGATAACGTATTCTAACTACAGAGAAGACATGAAAATTTGTTGCAAATATTAATGTCAAGTCAAAACTTAACTTGATTGCTCTTATGTAACGAGCCAACTAGATATTGGGAGAAATAAGAAATAACTATAGTTTGATCTGCTAATACGAGTCATTTCATTATCTTTTTTAGGTTAACTTTAAGGGCCGCCTTAAAAGCAAAAACTTGGCATAAGTTTAACTTGGCTTTAGAGTGCTTTTATGTTCATTTTAAAAACTTAAATTGATTGTTAAAACAAGTCGTGAAGTATGACTAAGTTCCATGGCTATTTTGAGTGTCAAGTTTTTAGAATGAGTATAGATTTAACGGCACAATGTAATGATTACGTTCTACAATTTTTAGGCCCATTTAAGCTTGTGATTTATACTCTCTGCTGCCAGTATCTTGCAAGATTTTCCGTAATCGCTTCGTGTAAATAACGTTAAATTATGTTGATGTTCGAGATGCTTATTGGAATAGGCCTACGACTTAAAAAGCTAAGCAAAGGAAAACGGTTTGGTGGCTTTCTGAATCCAAATTATGATTTAACGTTACCATAAACAAATCAAAGAAAGAGATCATGCAAGGCAAATCTATAATAAGCCAGTAAATTCATTCATTTTCGCCGTAAGCCCGAATGTCAAGCTACTTTAAAAAAATAGTTTGCATATATTTTTTTTATTCTGCTTATTGAGCCAAAAATCAGCTTCGTCGCTGAACACAATTTTTCGGTAAATAAACTTTCTTAACAGAGCACGCATTTTGATAATAAAATTCAATAATTTGCAAGCGCTGTTCGTTTGTAAGACAATTCATGGTTAAATTATGGACCAAATTGAAGATAATTGACAGTGAAACAAAACACGAAACGTGCGTCAGCTGTTCAAACTAGTGTTGCCAAAAAGATAATAGCTAAAAAATCACCCTGTATATGGAGTTTGACAGTAAGGCTACCGGCGAAAAAAAATGAATTCGTCTTTGCTACCAACTTATAATTGATTCGCGTTGAGATCATAGCGAAATTATGTACCAGGTGGTGAATTGATGAAATCATTCGTTTTCGGCGATGTAGGAAATGTCATAGAGTTTAACATTTTTAACAACGGCGAAATTGAATAAATTCGACACTGCCACCACCTGGTATATGGTTTCGATATGCTTGAGTTCATGAAAACAAATTCAGCCAAAGCCAAAGATTTACAACCACCAGGATATAAATACAAAATTGACTTGCTTGTAATACAATAAAAAAAACACGTTTAAAAAGTAAAAAACTTTTTTTGTCCAACTGCGACATATGATACCAGCCAGTATTGTTCACTGTAAGAAAAGATATCTTACATTTCAAAAAAAAAAAAAAAAAAAAACAAACAACAAACAAAAATTAAAGTAAATTATAAAAACAAGATAAAGTTTACAAAACCAATCTTTTATAATTAATTTTATTATTGGGTTTGTGGTTTATGTTCTTATTTATTTCATAATTGGTTTCTCACAGGCGGTTATATTACGAAAAAGAAAACAAAGCAAGAGAGAAAGAGAGCATAAGGAGAAAATGAGAAAAACAATTAAGTAAGTTCAATTGAAAGAACAAGTGGTTAACAAAAAGGTGGTTAGCCAAAAAGGTTGGGTGAAAGAAATGTAGTTAAAATCAGTTATGGAAAAACCAAAACAAACTGTCACTTTAATAAAATATGACTGAGTGAAAAAGAGTGTTGTCAATATGTTATTGAATGCGACTCAAATTACGAATGGTGAATATAAAAACACATTGAAATTTTAACTAATTTAAAGATACGCTAAAAATAATTAAGGAAAATCTCCATGTGATATGGCAACGTATTTTTGAAAAACTAGAAATTCGCTCAAATTGCTACCGTTAGTTTACTGGTTTTAACTCACAGATTTATTTCTGCAATGGCCAGTTGAATGTTGTCAATTGGAAGAAATTTTGTTTATGGCATTTTGAAATTATAATCCTACAAGCATGGTAGGATTTTTTCGCACAGATAAACAGTCTTTGGTTATTACAAGTAAATGTTAAACTAAATATGTTCTTGCCTTAAGCTTTTAAAATAAAATTTATAAATTTGAAATTGCCATATTTTTCCCTTTATAAAGGAAACTAAATTTAATATACAGAAATGTTGTGATAATAAAAAATAGGTAAAGCCCACTTTGCATTTCACTTTAACAAATCTATATAAATGAAAATAATTACCTATTTCTAATATAACTATCGCCCGTAAAAAGACGTGCAGATGTACGGAACGTCTAAGTTTGCAAAGCAAAAAATTCTTATTTACTTGAACAATTAGTTGACCTTAGTACCAGTTAATGAGTATCATTCTTGTTCAGGGCCAAAAATTTAGTAACTATCATTAGTGAAAGTTGGGCTATTTCGGTGAATAAAACACTGGTTTTTCAGTAACAACCCTTTCGAATGAATTTTTGAAATAAACAAAGAATAAAAAGTGTTCAATAATACACTTGGTCAAATTTTGACCACACGGTGAACTTTAGTAATTATTAAAAAACTGTCACTGCTATCTGGTAACCCGAAAGATGGCTATAACATCACGAAAATAAAGTGAATTTTAAATAGCAAAATATGTGTATTTTAGAAAATGTCAATGAAAATTATTTAAGAAAATGGATATTTAGTTAAGAGGGCTTAACATTGTTGAAATAAAACCAAAACTCTATTAACAATGCTGTGGTTTTAAGGAATGCAAATTAAAAAAAATATGGAAATTGTTCATTAACACTTCCTAAGTTTTAGTTAGTATTTGAAAAGAATCCAATGACCGGATTATTTTGTAAATGTTGACACGCATTTATAGTTCACGATTATGTTCAATTTGAGTGCGTGTTTCCTTTTAATAATATTCGATGCACATACATACATACATATACTAACCTTACCCTACTATTTTAGCATGTGTCTTTAGAATTTGTATTTGATTGTTTCATTGCTCTTGAACATGATTTATGTTGTTTAATTACTTTTTTGTTCATTTCTTTATGTTGTTATAATAGTTATTCTATTCGTGAACGCATGTTTTTAAACGTGCTCAGTTTTGAGTCTTGGTGATTAAAAAGAGTAACAGTTCTGCAAATGTTTGGGGAAGTTGTGAATTCTGTATTTTGATTTTAAAGGCGATTAAAACTGCCCAGACAATACTTATTTCTCTTTTCTTTAAATCTGGCGATTTTTTAAAATCAAATATCTAATCATTATTTTTCTACTTAAACTTTGTGTGCTATATCATACTAATCCGCGTATTATATTCTTTTTTTATATCATTAAGGATTTACAATTTTTTTCAGTAGGCAGAACGATGTCAGAAAAAATGCATAACAAAAGTTTTAGGGAAGATTTTTGTTACATATTTTGTTTATATTATTCGCTAGCGGTTTTGTTAGAAAATGCAGTTGAAAATAATAGATTTTTTCTGAATTATTCCTGCCGATCTTGCTTATTAATTCGTGGTGTGATTCTAAAGTTTCTCAATGTATGAAGTTTTTTACATTTGTATTAACTATCATCTGGCATCTCTATTTGAATATTAACAATAAATACAGAGCTGTGTAAAAGAGCATAAATGAGATTCTTTATCTCACAATAATGCTATAAACACAATCAAGTCCACCGACCATCGACTACAAGATGTCAAAAATAGAATACATGCGTGCTTATGAGAATAATTCTTTTAGCCGCTACACAACTACCGACTACACGGCTACTTTTGTAGCCCGTAGCCAACTTAGGCTAATTTCTATTTTTCTTGGCTACAAAAAACAGATTAGTGCTGCCAATACAATAAATGCATGAAATGGTGATTTTAAGAACGCAATACCAATATCGCTATTAAAAACGCGAACAACTATTATAGTGGCACCATTGAACGATAATAATTATCTGTTCATTTGTTTACATTTTTCATTTACTTTTTATTTGGCGCATTTTTTTAATTGTTTTGGTTAACTTTAATACATATGTCAAAACAGATGTTTATTTTTTGTAGTTAGTAGTCGGTAGTCGTGAAAAGAATTAAGTAGCTGGCGACTTGGATATTTTTGTAGCCAGCGCCTATTTAAGGTTTTAATAGGTTTCGGACTACCCAAATAACTCCGTAATTTGCCTGATTTTTTATTTACATAAACTAATTTTTATCTTGAATGCGTAATGATTAGAGGGCGCTTTACATGGTCACAGAAGTATTACGACAGGACAAATTTTTGTGCAGAATATTACCAGTGGGATCGTCTAAACCAAATATGTAATGAGTCTGCACAAATTGAGAGCAATTACGGATGAAAATTTGACAGTCGTATGGCTCTCTATGTTTTTTCAAGATTTTCAAAAGACAATAACGAATCATTAGATCAGGGATGTATTTTTCTGCAAACCGCCCAAAGACCTGTGTATATCAATTGTGTAAACGCGAAGAAATCTGTCGTTGTAAGTTTTTTACTCTCATTTTTAAAATACGGATAAAATTTCGTATTATTTTCTCTTGGATTTTACGTACGTAAAGTCGTACAGTGTAAACCGCCCTTAGCTAACACTAAGGCGAATTAACAACAGGTGACTGCATTAGCTTTTACGTGTATTTTGTGTTTGTAAAATCTTGTTGAGCTGTCAAAAACATCTGGCAATATGTGTGTATGTATTTCAGTTTATTATTTTAGTAGCTTGCCTATTTTTCACAAATACATATACACATATTGTTAGACGTTTTTTACAGCTCAGCAAGATTTGACAAAAATACAATACACATAAAAGCTAGAACATATTGACCGCATGATCTAATGTCTTGGCTAACACCTTACTGCCATCCCTAAATTAGCGCGTAAGACGCGACGCAAAATAACGCATGGCTTTTACGCTGAAATGACATACCTAAATAAAAGCGCAACATTTTGTTGTGAACAGTAATGTTAACCTATCACTTTTAATAAAACCCTTATAGGAAACGCAAAACAGTGATAAAAACGCTATATAAGCCCGAAAAAAGCAAAAATGTCATTACTGTTTTGTAACGTTCTCTAAATACTACAACAAAATATGTAAACAACAGTAGCTTGCAGGCAACTGCATTACCCTATGCGCTGTCAAAATTGGATTTTCCAATTGCTAAGCGTTGACGCCGTGCTATTTAGGGATGCTTCATACATTTTGTATGTACATGAGGAATTTTGACAGATATCTTGCACTTTACGCGCTAGTTTAGGGATGGCAGTTATATCGCTAATGATCAGCTAATTACTTAACATTTATATCTTTAGTTCTAAGCAACCCTTATCGACAATCACACCTTTCCCACAATCTTTATGTTTTAAAAAACATATAATTTCTTTAAACTAAATTACAATGTTTAGTGAGAGAATATTAAAGGCTGCTGGAATAAAGGCAATATAATAACAACCAAAGTCAGGCAAAGCCAGTTCCGGTACGATACCTTACATATTTATCACCTAATTAAATTTATTTAGATCTTTTGCATATTCACTAGAATTATGCTCCTACGCACTATTTATGCTTAAACATCTAAAGGCCATTACTTATTAGTTAGACCTGTCAAAAATTCCGTATGTATCAAAATAAAATATGTGACATATTTTTTGGACAGGTCTGTTTGATTTACTAATCTTTGAAAAATTAAAAATAGTTTCTGTACGATCAGAGTTGCATTTAAAGTGGCATTATGCTTGTTTAAAAATCTGTCACCTAACCATACCTTTTTTTGCTACTTGTGTTAATACAACATAATCCGAATCAGATTTTCTCATAAAAAAAATAAATAAATTGTAGGATTGTATGGGATAGTTAGTCTTGGCTTTAAAACAAACGAGGAAAGCAGAGATTTCTACCTAAAAGATTGTACATCTCCAAACAGAAATAAATACCTATAATACTGTTTTTTGAAGGCTACCCTAAGCGGATTAAACATCATGTCAGGTTTGAAAATATTAAAACTCTATAAAACACTACAGCCTATTGCATTCAGTCCCATGTTGTTTTGTCCAGGTTTTTCTCAAAGATTTCAACTGTTCAGAAGGATTTTAATGTCCGAAATGCTTTTATGCTTATTTTCTTCTTTAAAATACAATTTATTAGTAATTAAATCATGAAATAAGTATAATTCTTATTATCTGGCATCTCGATTTAATATTATCAAAAGGTGATACAGAGTTGGAAAAACGTCATATCAATTGTGAAAACATTAAAATACTCTATAAAACACTGCAGCCGATTGCGATTAGTCCAATGTTGTTTTGTTCAGGTTTTTCTCAAAGATTCCAACTGTTTAGAAGGTTTCCGATTTTAATGTCCGAAATGCTTTTATGATTATTTTCTTCTTTATGATAGTAATTAAATCATGAAATAAGTATAATTCTTATTATCTGGCATCTCTATTTAATAATATCAACAAGTGATGCAGAGTTGGAAAAAAATGTATTGAAAATACTTTTTTATCTTTTAGTCACTAAAAATTCTTGACGACAGACAGAAATTCTTTTACATTTTCATATATAGTTGCAGTTACATATGTAGCTTTTGAAGACCGTCGTCGCTGGCTGTGACAACAGTTTAAAGGAGATTTCTTACACAACAAATTTTTACTAAATATTAAAGTAATGATTTAAAATTTTACCTAAATTCCTTTTGCTGATCCACGTTGAAAGCCTCCTCTTCACTATCACTTAAACTTGGTAAACTATTGTTACAGCGTATCACATTTCCGCTGCCGCCTTCGCTGCCATCTGCAACGCCACCATAAGCTCCAGCACCCAAATCCTCCATAGCAATTTCTACACTGTCTTTAGTTATATTTTGAACACTACCACCTACTGTTGCTATATTCACCTTACCCCTACGACTACTACTGCTGCGGGCAATGGCTCCTGTACTGCTACTACTACTGTTATTATTTTGATTATTATTATGTTGCCCACTTTCTTGTATGGCAATGCCACCTTCGCCCATTGCCGAGGGCAGGTCTGTGCATGACAAGGTCTCCGGTACTTGCAAAGCCTGATGCTGTTGATTGGCCAGACTTTTCGTTAGGGTCTGCTTGAGACGTCTCTGCGTACATTGCAACAAATCCAAATCCAACAGCTGGCGCTGTAACTGTAATTCATCTTTGTAGTTTAATTCCTCAAATTTTAAACGTTCCAATTGAAATTCTATTAAATCATCTAAATCTAATAACGAAGAAGCCATTGTTTAACTAAACGAATAAAGTATGTACGTATATTGGTTGGCTGGAGTTGAAGAGATAAAATGGGAATAAAGTTGCCAGATAAGGGGATATAAAAGAGAAGAAGGAAATTGATGATAACGTTTAGATTTGTAAAACAAGAAACGAAAGAGTTTTATTTGAGTAAAATTGTTGTTTTCTTTTTGGGAGATTTATATAAATTTATACATTTTTTATGGCTTTCTGTTAAGTTGTGTTGTTGCATTTAACGATTTTTTTTTATTCTGTTGGTTGTAATGAAGCTGACTGAGATGCACTTTCTTAATAGATTATTTTAATATTCTAAAATATTATAACTAACAAGTATTAACTTAAACACAGCCTTACAAATAGTTTTTAACATTTTTTAAACTTTTTTGAAACACAAACACACACACACATACATTTATATTTAAAGAATCGGATATAATTTTTTTATCTTTATTAATTTGCTGTGTTATTCTTTTATTTCTGTTAATTTGTATTTGTTTTTGATGCTGTTTTTATTATATTTGTGTTTGTTGTTGTTACTGCTACTTCCTGATGATGATATTAATGCTGCCACCTAGATTTCTTCTTCATTTATTTTATATTTGTTTGTTATTGTTGTTGGCCTTATTTGTATAAACTGTCATGTATTTTTTACTTGTTTTATTTATATAAAATATGAATATTTAGGTTATTTATTTGAAAAAATTGATTTTTTTTTTGAATTTGGATGTTGTTGTTGTTGTCGTTTCTGCTGCTCTGTAGTTATTATTATAGTTGTTATTATTTTTGTTGCCATTTTATTGATTTTTAACACTGGCATTATATTTTTTTCTCAGCCATTTGGTTGCTTTTGGTTTAATGCTCTACTGGCTTAGTTGAAAATGGCAAATTATAAACTTTTTTAAGCATTTCGTGTGTTGTTTTTTTTTAAATATATTTTTCTTGCCTACAAACATATACAATTTTAAGCTGGTGTAAGGGAAAAAATCCGAAAAATCGTTTATTTTTGCTTTAGTTTTCTTGATTTGCCAATGTATTTGTTGTTGCTGTAATATTTACTATAACGATATTTACGAACCTTTAAACGAAAACTGTGTATATTTTTCGCCTTTTTCATATTTTATTATGCCATAATAAGTTTAATCTAAAAATGAAAATTTCCATTCAGGCATTTGAGCTTAAGTTAAGCATTTTTTCTAGTAATATTTAATAAATATAACACAACTAGATTTAATGAAAAATTAATTTTTTTCTTAATTTTTTCATTGCATAAATTTCACTTAATTATTATTTTTTATTTTCCATACATAAATTAATTGTAAAATATGTATTTCTTTTCTTTCAATAACATAACCAGTTATGTAGATAAATTGTAAGAAAGAAATGAGCTGTACAAAAAACACCAAAAAAACTGTGACACAATACGAAAATATGTTTATTAAGTAAAAAAGTTATTAAAAAATTTTTGTTAATTTTTCCTTAAATTTTTATTAATTTCTTTTTTATTTTAAGTAACGTCTCGTTGTGTTAATAAATGTATAAATACTATATAGTATTCCCGTTACTAAACTATACAACAATCGTTACAACCGTTCAACGTTTTGTCGTTGTATGAATTTAAGTAGAAAAATTTGATGTGTAGACATTCGTGTGTATCTCTTCCCCTTTTTTCTTATTATATTTTTCTCTCATCATATCTTTTGTGTATCTACTCATACTCGATATAATAGCATATTTTTACCGTTAGCAAACTATTTCTCTTCTCTCTTTATAGTGAAACTGAAAGGTGTGCAAAAGGGAGGTTAAGCACAATGAATGCGATAGGCGACATTGAAATATCTACGTACTTATTCATACCAGTGTAGAAGAATAAAATCGAATAAAAGAGAATTTGTAAAGTTTCATTAAAAGTTGAAAAAGTGGGCGCAAACATGAAGAAACATATTATCAAATTAAAACAAATTGCGTCGAAAAATAGGGAATTTATTTACATTTAGGCAGTAGTATTGGCAATAATATAAGAAAAATAAAAAAGTGATGACATTTAAGATTAATAATTAAGATTAGTTTTCGAATAACGCGGTTTCTTTTTTTTAACTATCTACGTAGCGAATCACATTTTTACATAGAAGATGACTGCAGTAGCTTTAAATACAAAAGAAAGAAATTTCGACACTTGAAAATGAAAAAGGCAATTATCCGTAGGCCGTATGAGCTCAAGAATTCACTAGATATGAATTTGCCTTAAAGACAAGGGATTTTTGCCGAGAAGGTTTAAGACATATTTTAAAATGAGTATAATCAGTGAATGAAAACGGTTTTTACTAGGCGAATTGCATCCAGAAAAAATGAATCTTTAAGAAATTTTTTCTTTTTATTTCCCAGCTTTTAAAAATATTTCTGCTTAAAAATTTTAAATTATTTTTCGTGTCGCCAAGCCGTTTGATCTTTTTAATTGGTTTACAGTTTATTATACTTTCTTTGTGTTTTGTTTGTTATTAAAGAGTAATTTTTCTTTCTTTCATAATCTAATGTATAATAAAACACTTGACAAAAAATTTATAAATTTCTCTCTTCACTCTCATGCTTAAAATTGTTTGATTTTTCTTTCGTTCTTAGTTGGCAATAATTTTTTATTTTTGTATTTTTTTTTATACTAACCACTTCCTTTTAACACAAATTCATTTCATTCACATGCATACACACAATAGCATCCATACATACATACATATAAACAAGAAGTTATTGTGATAGTTATTGCTGCTGTTGTTGTTATTATTTTAACGTACTCATGTAACAAAACAAATCAGGAAAATATAATCATGCAAATACCCCTTAAACATGTACACTAAGCTACTGCTTGAATTACAACACTGCGCCTAATAATAGGCAGAAGTAAATGTCAAAAACATGAAACAAGAAAAGAGACACACAACCGATTTACACATAAATGCATACATATCTCTCTACACACACAGGCAAACCTACCAGCAATGAAATCCTTACTGAAAGCATACACGCGTGCACATTCAACGAAAAAGGCAAAGCAAGAAAATGTAAAAAGTACAACAACACTACTCGTAAATGTAAGCACATGTTTTGTTTTCTATCGTGCTCTTTATGAACAGTGTAATGTTTTTCATTTATTTTTTTTTTTTCTTTTGAAAACCTTCTTTGTTACAAACAAAACAAAAATTTACTACTACACAAACAGTGTAGTATGAAATAAACCCCGTGAGTTTGGTGAGTAAGCTTTTATGTAGAGGTTTAGGTGAGTGATTGAAGTTTTATTTATTTATAAAGTGTGCATGCGTGTGCAGGGCCATTGTTCTAAAAACAAAATATGTGTCATTTCAAAAAAACACACTTTAAAGTTTTGTTTTGCTTTTAATAATTACGTAGCATAAATAAAGCATTCAATTTTTAAAAGATAAATGCAAAAAGGAAAGAATGAAAATTCGGATAAATAAATTAATAAACAGTGTGGACATCATCATTCTCTTGCTCTTAATTTTATTTTTAAAAATTTATGATGTAAATTTTGTTGTTGTGTCAATTTTTATTTTATTTTATTTTTTTAGAACTGGCCTAATCCTAATAAAAGTTTTTATTTTTATTCTTAAAACGTGTTATTTAAGATCAATTTAATTTTTCTTATATCCTTTAATGCAAGCTGAAATTAATATTTTTAAAATAAAAACGAAAAACTGGCACTTCCCTGTGAGAACATTTTCCTTGTACTTATAATACAAATCATGTTTAAAACTTCATTAGTTAAAAATAATATTAAATGAACAGCAAAAGTTTATGTGACTTTAATCTAAATATTCAAAATAAAATTATGATTTTTCTAGAACTAATTTATCACCCCAGTAATATTATTTCTTCTTGTGAAATCAATAATCAATTAAATATTCATCATTGCTGAAGGTGAATTGCACCCTTCATCCAGAAAATTTCCTTAATTATGCTTATGTCTGTCTTAACACGGCCGATTCTAATGTTCCGAAAACTGTTCCCATAATACAACTTTGAGTAAAAGAGAAAGCTTTCGAGAGAATAACGTTTTTCTTTTTGCACAAAACTTGCCAGACTTTTTCTTTAGATAGATTGTGTAGACTGTAAAATAATCAGCTGGTTGAAAAGTCAACAATAGCAAACAAAAAAGTAAGAGCGCTATATTCGGCTATGCCGAATCTTATACACCCTTCACCATACATTTAGATCTAGGGCTGGTGTAAATCCAAAAATCCAAATCCAATCAAAAAACTAATTTTAGGGTGTAGCAGTGAATTAAAAACTCTTAATGGGTTAATCATTTTGAAAAAAATTTAGTATTTCTTAAAAGACCTTTTCCAAAGCTTTTAACTGATACCCACATTGATATCTTAAAAAATATGGAGCACAATTGTACTTTTCTATGAAAAGTTAAGAGGCCCATAACTGGAAAAATATGGGTGAGCGCCAATTTTTTTATTTGGTATTTGTTCCTATTTTTTAATTCTCTATCGTTCCATACATTTGTGTTCTTGAGTGGAGTTACTTTAATGTCTTAATGACAAAGAAAAATTAGAGGCAAGAGTGAAGTTTTGCCAGCTGAATCTAGGGGCATGGACCGATCATGCTTATTTTCAATATATATCAAACTATATCTGATCGATTGGCGTATTTAAATTTTCTCTAGCTCATTAAGTGGCTTGCTAAAGTTGGTTTCAACCCGAATACGGAGAGAAACGTTAAAATTTCTTTTAAACAATTTTATGCTTCTTGCGGATTAATCGCTCAAGTTTTGCCTTTTAAGCTGCAATACACTTGAAAGGGCTTAACTCACGTTTTTTGAAATTAAACATAAATTTAATTTTTCTTTTCAGTCGTAAGGCAACTAGAACATCAAGTTAAACAGCTTATCGCAGAATATAAATTTCAATCTTTTTGTTTCGTGTTTCGTGATTTCCTTCTATTTTTCTTTCTACCTCTCCTCATTGATGGTTTCTTAATAATTAAAAAGAAAGTAAAGTTTTTAAAATATATTTAAACAAAACATCATTTTTATTTACTGAAATTGCGGTTTTAAGTTAAATGTTTCTGGCAACGCTACATTTATTATGTTTTAACACCCTTGATAACAGTCATTTTTACTGCAAGAGCTCATTTTGCAATGACTCTTAAACTGGCACTTATATTGCCATATTTATTTATGATTCTAGTGAAGTCATTTCATGTCGATTCTATTTATCAAATAATTAAACCATGACAGTATTACCAACTTAAACACTAGTTTCGAGTAAATAAAAGAATTCCGAAAGCTGCCATACGACTGCAAGGTACAAGGAAACGATTTAATTTAATTTGATTTAATTTTTTCTTATAGGTTTTTTAGACTGCGAAACGCATGGTAGATGTAGGAAATGTGAAACTTTTGTTTACATTGACAACATTTAACCTCTACCATCAACTTATCTGTGAAAAACATATAACTAAACGACGCATAATTTTTAGTAGTAAAAATAAGATTTAAAAAATTGATTTCGAGGTCACATTAATAATTGGACTAATTGTGATTTTGAAAGAACAAATTCAGTTATTAATGCAATGGATTTAAATAAGGGAGGATCATCCCTGGGGGAAGAAGGTGAAGAAAAATATTCAGTGAACATAAGTGTGTTTGTAGGTCACAATACACTGGATTATAAACATTTAATTCAATAAATACTTATATTTTTATGAGCTGCTATGAAACATTTTTGGAAAAAGATGCCAAAAATTAGTGAAATAATTAATAAATAATAAAATAGAAATATTTTTTAATTATTTGATTATTAATTTACCGTTTTCCTTTTAATAAAATGCCAATTCCAATCTCAAGGTCACCAAATAATATATATTTATTTTATAGCTTTCTTTTATTTTTTCAATACTTTGATATATCTTTAGGTAGATTCAAGGCGAATAAATTACCAGGTGGCAGCGATGGCGAATTCAGTATTTTTTGCCGGTATACACAACTGTCAAACTCCATATATAAAAAATTTGTGTATATTTTTTATATATGGAGTTTGACAGTGGTGTACGTCAGCAAAAAATACTGAATTCGCCTACGCTGCCACCTGGTAATCGATTCGCCTTGGGTAGATTCTTAAGAAATAGAAATATGTATTGTTTTTATTAAATATTTTTCCAAACTATTATTTATAAATTTCAAAATTATTTTATTATAAACAATAGCCTTTTCCTGTTTTTAAATTAATCTACACAAAGATGTACCAAAATATTGAAAAACACCATTTTCCCAGGCGTACGCTGGCTTTTTACTTTAGTAAAAACACAAATTATATTAATTTATTTATATTTAAAATTTAAAACTAAAACTCCCTTGCGCCGCTAATTTTTATTTAAAAATATTTATTTATATTTTCAATAACATTTTATCAGTGATGCCACCAGAATATCAAGATTACAGACTTTTTTCTAGTGGTCACACTAAAATAATCGACAGGTGTAAAGTGGAACGAAATGAGTAAGGAACATCTTTTAAATATGTTGAAAAAAGTTGATTTTTTTCTTATGAACATCTTTGCAAATTTATGGTAGACGTTAGATGTTAATCAGTGCAAAAATGCTATTATTTACTTTTTACTTACATTTTAAGGAAATTGCGTTTTCCTGTTACTATTTGTTTAACAAACAAACATATTATGTCTAATCCAAGGATGTTAATTTAATTCGTTATATATTTAATTTTTGATGCAAAAAATAAAAAGAGAATGAGAGCAAAAATTTGTTTATATAGTGCTTCAATACAACTTTAGGTTTTATATAAAAATATAAATATAATTAAAAAAAATTTGTAATTAGCAGGTTTATTACAAATTTGTGGTTACTGAAAATGCAAAAAGGGCTGTTGTAAAATAACCTTTCCTTATTTTTAATATGAATTTATAGTCTTTATAGTAGAACATCTATTTTATGTATTTTTATTACAGCATTTTTATATAACTTTGTGATTAACATAAGATTCGCTCAAAAATGAAAGAGAATACGACTTCAAAAGAAACGACTTCAAATTCAGGCAAAAATTGTTATCAGAGCAAGTGAACCTAACATCACTTCAGCGGCTGTAATTCTTAATACTGACATTTTATACATTATTTTTCCAAACTTTTTATAAGTAAAATCTTATTAATTTTCAGTTAGACTTACGTTTGTTATTTAGTATGAATTCTATCTAAAAACTTGCATGTCATATTGTGCAGGCGAAAATCGTTTGAGCTTAATTTTGTTACGTCATTTAAAATCAAATTGAGATATATTTTTTTTTTAATTCTCCGCTAAAATGTTCAATTTGGCATATATATAGTTATAAATGTTTAACACTTCTGGCATCTCTGCACAATAAAATTTCAAAAACGAAGTATATTTTAACGGAAATTTTAAGTGTTATGTTAGTTCCTTATAAAAGCTTTTTAAGGCTTTTTTTAACATTGATTTTGCAATTTTATACAAGCTTTGTTAAGCCTATAAAATGTTAGCTTCTGTAGCTGTAAAAGTAGTGTGTATGGTTACCACATTAAATTTGTTGAAAATTGTAATTTTGTAAAAATTCCTCAAATTTTTGTATAAAAGAGAATATTTGTACATATCGCTTGTCTCATGTAGAAAGGCATAATAGATACCTTATTTAACACGCTGTAATAATTGACATGCAAATGCTTGTAAAATCGTTACTTTGGATACTATAGCATTCAAATATTGTGACGAGGAATATCTCCGTGAGATGTATTGGAATCAGAAAAAAAAACGCAATTTCGCTCTCTCTGCAAAATGTCAGCGATATATATTTTTGAATCTTAAAATCAAAACATTGTTTAATATTGTTTATCACTCTTAACGAAAAAGAGAAAACATTAATTAAAAAAATGGAATAAAATCTACTTAAAGTAAAAACTTATTAATTTTCAATTAAACTTGAGTTCGTTGTTCAGAATGATTTTTATGTGTAGGAAAAAACCGTTTGGGCATAGTTTTGTTAAGTCATTTAAAATCAAATTGAAATATTTTTTGTTAATTTCTTCTGGAGTCTAGTTTTTGTTGTTTTCTTTGAAAAACGCCTGCATTTGTAAATAAGTTTTTATCTTAAAAGCTGAAATTAATTAATTTATGTATTATAATATTAAACGGTTAACCTGATAATTTCTCAAAATTAACATTAAATTCCTCATAAGTATGCTTTTGTTTACATTTTCAGTATTTTATGTAATATTGCTAGCAAATTATAAATGTTTGTTTTCACTATTCTTTTGCATAGCATTTTTAATTGTGCTTGATTTTTTTTACATATAAATAATTCATGATGTTCTTATAAAATATTTAATACAAAATGAAAGTTATTCCTACGGGGAAAGCATATTCACATGGCCATTTCCCTATTGCTCATATAGCTCATCAGTGGATTCTACCCAAATTTGGTATTGAAAACTCAAGAGTCTTTTATCAAAAACCAAATTGATTAAATATAAATAACTTAAAAGATTTAATTTTTAATAAATAAATTAGATATGCATAATTTTTTATTTCTTAAATTGTTTTTAATATTTTTTGTATAAATTTTTAGTTAAATTGAAATGTTAAACACAAAATAGTTTACTTTGCACATTTAAGTTTAAAGCTTGTCCGCATAAGTTCTAAGGTTTAAAACATAAAAATCAAAGCGAATCACATACTAGGTGGTCGCAATGGCGAATTCGTTAATTTTCGCCGTCGTAGAGCACCACGTTGATGTCAAAAGTTGAAGTTGTACTAGTTGGTTTCTTACTCCTGCATATGTAGTACTGCCTCATATTTAATTTTTTTTGGGTTTGAAATTTAATTTTATAAAATTTAAAATATTCATACTTTTTAAGTTGTAAATTTTTTTTTTTTTTAATTTTCAACAACGTCGAGCATTAGCAAAAATCAGCTGGACTATTAAGAACACCTGTGAAAAAAATTCGACTTGATAAATATATAAATTTTCTTGTAAATTCATCCAAAATATTTCTACAAATAGTATTTATGGCGTTTCGAAAAATAGTTTTAATTTCAAAAAGACGATAAAGATAAGTCGTCAGATCTGGCATCTTTATAACAAGCAAACTTCATGTTTATGTTAAGTTTTCTTTACATTTTTCTTTTAAATAACAGTATAAAGCTGCATTATGTTAATCAAGCACTTATCTTTTCTATAAAAAAGCAGAGAAAGTAAATTATTATGTAAACAATTTTAACAAACATCATCATGAATTTGGTGCCGGCTAAAATTTCAAATAATAAAAAAAATTTTCTTGATGAAACGCATTAAAATAAAACCTAAAGATAAGGAGCTATCTTTTATCACATAAACTGAAGGTTTTAGTTAAATTTAAAAAAAATTGTTGATAAACTTTTTCCTCTACAGTTGGTTATTTAAGGTTTTTATTTTTTGTTTTAGGTAAGCGGCATCTTTCAGGTGCTAACAGAGCTATATTCGGAGTTAAAGTCCTCTATAAAAAAGAAATTTTGTTTTATACTATAAAATTTATTAACATCAATGTAGATAATTTAACATAAACAGTTATATAACGAAAATTTTGTAGTTTCCAAAAACGTTTAAAAAATCCCTAAAATAATTTTTTTTCTAATCGCTTAGCTTTAGTTTAATCGCTAAATTTATGAATTTAATGTTACAACAGACCTTTCTTATTAACAGAATAAATTTTTTTGATTGAGCTCTGCGAGCCAACCTTCTTGTTAAATTAACTTGGGCCAGCGCACTGGTAATAGCCCCTCTCAAATGCAAGACATTGTTTTGGATCTAATAAATTAGGGTATGGAAACATGGATGAAGGAAACAGTTTTTGACTAAATTTTATTTTAAATACCTATAAAATTGAAAGAAAAAATAATTGTCCCTGTGATTGTGCCCAATCAGCCATGAACATTTTAAAATATTTGCCACAAAACACTTCACTACGAGACTTTGCAACAGAGAATCAACACAACTGGAAACCGTGCTGTCGCCGACAAGTTTCTTTGCTTTCTTTGGTATGCGGCCCATTTAGTTGTTTTGAATTGTGTTCTCGGTTACTTATGAGTGTTACAAATAAGAATAATAACGAATAGAGAAAATTATTTCTGACACCCTTTAAAAAAATCAAGTAACTTAAGCATTTTTTTAAAGACTTAAGCATCACTAAATTTTCAAGTCCTAGAGAAATCCTCACCAAATTTCACTGAACGTTGGTTTTTACAAACTTTACAGGATGGGAAGATTATTTCTTTGATTGTTGATGCTTAAGCAGCGATTATTTTAATGGCTCTTCTTCATATATAAATTAATGCTAGTTTTAGAGGTTAGGTTATGTTATGTTAAGTTATGTTATGTTATATTATGTTATAAAAACGATTACTTCTTCAGTTTTATAAAACGGTTTATTTGCATGTTGTATTCTGTTCTGGTGGCACTGTTAATGATCTTCAATTAATTTGATTATTCTCAGAGTTCTTTGTTGTTTTTTTCTCTGTTATTTTAACTTTGCACTTTTCACCACTACTTTACTTTAAATTGTTGTTACTTTTTGTGATTTTATTTTACTACCTACTTGTTTACATAAAAATATACTGTAGTTAAATAAACCTATATAACTACGAGGGGTGTTCAAAAATTAAGACAAAAAGGATTTAAAAAATTTTCTGCGCTACATTTGTTTGATTTTTGGTTTTTTATACTGTCAATATAATTACCTTGCCATTGGTTGTATAGTTAGAAAAAGGTTTAATATTTTCTGAGAGTAATTTTTTCTTTTTTCTTATTTTTATTCTTAATTAGAAGCTTAAGAAGGAAAAAAAATTTAATGTTCAGAGAGGGTATATTTGTGTTATGAATGTGTAAATTTGAGCAATTTGTCATTCAATATCGAGTATGACTTTAATAATTCATTTATTTAACGCAACCATTTAATTGGCCAAAAAACTGTATGTACTTTATGTATGGCAACCCTTTGTCAGTCAGAGAAGCAATTAAAAGGGCCAAGATCGGATATTTATGTCGTATGAAAAAAAGTAACTTAGAAAGGTCTGGAATATTACAGAGAAGTCGGAAAGCGAATTAGTTATATTCTGTACAGATTTTGTGAAATTTATCCGCCACTGAGTACCGCGGCGCCCAACTGGCGTGAAAATATACTTTTATTACATTCTAATATGAACAAAATGAAAACTTGTTTAGGGCTTCTAGAGAAAAGAAGTAGATATATTGATGTTTGCGCTAGTATCTCACTTTTTTCAGATTAAAATATTTTTGTGTGCCAAACTTTTGGAATATTTTTTAAACAAAGATTTTTTTTGGCGATTTTTATATCTCGATTAAATTTTAAGTTCTTTTTTTAGCTTTTTTTTTTGCAAAAAAATATTTTTTTTGCTTAAACTTGATTCTGGATTAAATAAATACAGATTTATTTAAAAAATCTTAGCTTTCTCCTGAAACCTGATTTTTGGTGAATTTTGAACTAAAAGAGAAAATAATTTTTTTGGGTAAAAAAAAAAATTGTGAGAAAAGTAATTTTATGAAATTTTTTTTGAAATGTTGGATTTTTTTGTGAAATTCTTCTTCTTTGATAAAATTTAAAATTTTAATTAAAATCAAAATAGAATGATTTTTTGTGGTGATATTTTAATATTTTTTGTTTAAACAACCGCTTTCTTTTGATTTAAAATTTCTTTTGTCTCAGAGAAAATTCATTTTAAGTTAAATTTTGGTATGTGTTTTTTAGTCTCGCTTTCTTGGTGAAATTATTATTTTCCGGTAATTTTTTGGGTGATATATTTTTTTTTTATTTTTTCAAAATTGATTTTTAAATGGAACCTGGATTTTTTAGGTCATGGAATTTCAAATCTTTTTGTTTCTTCTTATTTTTGGTGAATTTGCGAACAAGGAATTTTAGTAAAATGAAGATTCTTTTAGATAAATGGTACAAATTTCCTTTTTTTCAGTGCAGTGGAATCGATTTAATGGTGAAGTGAAAAATTTTTTATGAAAAATTTTTTTTCTGGTGTTTTTTTCTTTTTTTAAAAAAAATGTGAGCGATAGTTCATATCTGTGGAATTATATCTTGTGATAAAAAAAAAAATAGAAAATTAAAGCTTCCGTTATTTTTTTGAACATACCTCGTATTTACTTACTTACACTCCGTACCACAGTTGTGATAATCAGTCAGTCAGCTCTTTTGTTTTTTCATATTCTCATTTGTCTTATCTTGACTTTATTTGCCTGGACTGAAACTCAAAATAAAATTTCTTTCTATTTTTTTTTTGTATGTCTTAAACCTTTTCTGAAATTTATCTTTTATTAAGATAATTTTTTGTTTTTACTTTCAAAAAATCCAGTAAAGTTCATTTTATTGAAAACGTTTATCGTGAAAAGAAGACTAAATGACTTTATGGAAAATAATTACAATTGTAAACAATTAATGTGAAGTGAGTTTAAAGTGGATTTTTCAAATAAATCAATTAAATTTATGATTTGTTTAAAAAGTAATTAAAATTTATTTTTCTTTCAGTGTAAAACATTAAACGTTTTTAAAAGAAAATAACATTTAAAAATCCCGTTTCAAAAGTATCGAGTGTATTTGAAGTGTTTTGTCAAAAATTTATTTTGTGTCAATAAACAATTGCTATAAAATAATATTTCATTTATTAAAAAAAGTGTTAAAAGTTATTTAAACTTGCGTATATTCGCTTAAAAATTTAAAGTTTTATCTTAAAACGCCAATTGATTTGATTCCATTCAAAATGTCGACAATGGAAAATACACCGTTTGTTATGTAAGTAAATCATTTGATTTGTTGTGAGAATAAACAATCATCAACAATTTATTTTTTTTTATTAAATTTTTGGTTAATTTAGTTCCATGAAGTCTTTAAAAGAAATTTTAGTATAAGAAACTCAAAAAACTTTAACAAAATTTAATTTTGGAAATTCTTTAATGCCGTAAGTAGCCAAAATTGTTGTAAATATGATTTCTGTGGTTTAATTTAGGAATTTATAAATATACGAGGGCAGCTCTATATATTTCTGGCTCAATAGTGAAAATGCCAATATTTATAATCAAAAATAGTTTTATTGTTTTTCAAAGTATTCTCTAGCATGATTTATACACTTTTGCATGCGCTCAAACCAGTTATCGAAGCACTTTTTCCACTCCGATTGAGACACCTCTAAAACATGATTTTTGAACACTTCAACAGCTTCTTCTGGCGACGAAAATCGTTGACCACGCTTTTTTTTCTTGATGTGCGGAAACAAGAAGAAGTCATTAGGTGCCAAGTCAGGGCTGTACGGCGGATGACCCATTAATTCGACGTTTTGGCCGGTCAAAAACGCTCCGGTTTGAGCCGATGTGTGAGAGCTCGCATTGTCATGGTGAACAATGATTCGTCTTCTCTTGTTGGTTTTTCGAATTTCTCCGATGACTTCAGGCAAACAAATTGTAGTGTACCACTCAGAAGTGACCGTCCTACGTTGCTCAAGCGGAACAGTCGCCACATGACCAGTTTTGCCGAAGAAACAGGCGACCATTTGCTTCGAAGTGCTTCTTCCACAAACAACTTTCGTTGGATTTTGCTCGTCTTTGAAGACCCACACGGTCGATTGTTGTTTCGTTTCGGGCTCATACGCATGGATCCATAATTCGTCACCTGTGACGATCTTATATACGCCTTTTGAAGCACCGCAATCGTATTTTTGCAACATTTCTTTGCACCAATCGACACGAGCCTTCTTATGAGCGACCTTCAAATTGTGCGAGATCCAACGAGAACAAACCTTTTTTACGGCCAGGTGTTCATGTAGTATCGAATTATTCTGGTGGAAGAAATGTCCAAGGATGTCTCTAACTCTCGGCATGTCACAGGTCGATCTTGCATTATGAGTTCACGCACGGCATCAATGTTCTCTGGCACAACAGCCGTTTTTGGACGACCTTCACTGAATTCGTCTTTGAGCGAGCTTCGGCCACGATTAAATTCATTATATCAATTTTTCACAGTGCTATAGGATGGTGCTTCATCGCCATACAAAGATTTAAGTTCATCAATGCACTCTTGTCGTGATAATCCACGTCGAAAGTTGTGAAAAATGATGGCACGAAAATGTTTACGAGTTAATTCCATTTTTTCTATATTAAATTTTTTAAGTCACTGTAAACAACACAAATAATGGTCGTACGTCAAAACGTTTTGAGTACGATTATGCTTAAAAATGACAAACTTTCCAATGGAAATGTCAGGTTGCACTTGGCAGCACTCAGTGTTGCCAGGCCAGAAATATATATAGCAGCCCTCGTACACACTATCAGTGATATTTCTGCACTTTAGATTCACAAAAGGACATTCATCCATCATTGTTGCTCCCCTAATAAAATGCTGATGAAAAATACATTTTCTTAGAGAATTTTCTTTAGCTCTCCAGGACTAGAATTTTGGCGTTTTATAGGTTACAAAATGTGCTTTAAAATAATTGCGGAGAAGTTTATAGTGAGTCCGACGTTTTGGCTTGAAATCTCTCTTCACTCGCTCTTTTTCACAGTGATTTTTAGTTGTCGACCTTTTTACTTATCGCTAAGTAACATTTGCTTACTTGGCGTTCTGCTTGACAGCTTGAAGTTTTCAAAATTACTCTCGCGTAATCATTGCCAAGCTCTGTCCTTGTGGATATTTCATGACAATTTAAACTGCTCGTCCAGGTTCAGGCGAAACCAGTTTTTTAATTTTAAACTTTTTTTTTTAAGTTTTTTAAGTTGCTGTGTCCTTCTAAGCCAATTAGGATATTCCTTTTTTAACTACTAAGCAACCTTCGAGTCTCCTTAAATTTTTTATTACAATAATTTCAAACAAATTGATTATTTCCATTATTGCGGGTCGTTCTTGGTGGCCATGTTCCTATTTAAATGAATGAGAAGAAATTATCTTTAGCAGCGAGGCACATTTTCGAATAAATGTTTCTAATTACAACCAAAATGATTCATCATCCAGCTGCAGATTTTGTTCCGTTTTATTTTAGAATGATAAGGGTGAGGTCAAATAGAAATGATTTATTAAACGATATAAACGTCTATGGTTTAAGCAGGTTACATAACATAACTCACAGTATGAAGTTTTACTTATGTCCCGCAAGGTTGTCTTAGATTGGTCCTTCACATCGTATGATTTGACCCCTCTCGATTTATAAATTTCAGATGATGCTTTTAATTGCTGCTGCTCTTTAACTTAGCAAAATTCAAACAAACTTTTAAATCAAGCTGGAACTATGATGCGATGTGTGGGGCATTCATTCAAGATTGGGCATCAAAAAAAAAAATTTCACTATATTTATTGTTTAAACGTTTTAGGGCTTAAGGATTCTTATAAGAGACGCAGAGAAGCAAAATGGAACAATTCATTATTTCATCAAAAAGGCCTTCAATTTCTTTGTTCGTTGAATATGACCCCGTTCAAATGGTAACGACTAAGTGATGGACAAGCGCCAATCAATAGCAAGTTTATAATAACAAGAGTGGTATATTCGGCTGTGCCGAGTTTTATATATTTTTCAGATGCATGACAGAGATTTAAAAAAAATTTTTTACATAAAATGTCTGTAGTTCTTAATGGGTTAAGCATTTTTAAACAAAATTAATTTTTTTTGAAAGATCTCTTTAGAAGCTTTTTAAAATGACACCCATATTCACTATATTCACAATCGAACTTTTTTATGAAAATTTCAGTGGTCCATAACTCGGAAATATAGGCGAGCGCCAATTTTTTCACTTGAATTTTTTTTCTTATTTTTTAATTCTTTAGCGCTCAGTACGTTCATTTTTTTATTGGAGTTACTTCATTGTTCCAAATGATGTGGAAAATTTTGAGGCAGGAGTGTAAAAAAAAAAATCACGTCAATTTTGCAAAACCCTTTAACTTTTCTATAGCGTTTATCATGGCCGATGTAGAAACACACAATGCGTAAATTTCAAGTTTTTATCTTTTATAGTTCAAAAGATAACACTATAATCGTAAAAATCACGTCAATTTTGCAACACCCTTTAACTTTTCTAAAGCGTTTATCATGGCCGATGTAGTTACACACACTGCGTAAATTTCAAGTTTTTATCTGTTATAGTTCAAAAGATAACACTATAATCGTAAAAATCACGTCAATTTTGCAACACCTTTTAACTTTTCTACAGCGTTTATCATGCCCGATATAACACCCGTTAACTTTTCTGCAGCTTATGTCATGGCCGACGTAGTAAAACACACACTGTATAATTTCCAACTTAAAAGAATTATTGTAAAAAAAATGAATTCCTTTAATATATTTTTCCTTCCAATAATTGCATTCAAATTCTAATTCATTTAATTCGATGGCGAGTAAATGCATTCACGACGTTTAAAATCATAATACATCCATTCAGATTCTAATTCATTTTTTGGTTGATGAAAGGAATGCATTCATAAAAAGTAATTTCATGATGAAAATCAAATTCTTATTCATTCATTTCGTGTGGGTAAGTGAATGGCGATCAAGAATTTTAATTCATTGTGAATGCATTCAAATTTTAATTCAATTCTTTTTTGTGTGGAATGAATGCATTAAAAAAATCACAATTCAATGCGGGAATGATTCGCAGGAATGATTCAAAAAAGAATCATTCGTTTACAGCTCTGGTTAGAATTTAATTTATGTAGGTCAATCATGTTAAATGCGTCATTAAATTTTGTTATGTAGTATCTGCTTAGAATCGCATAAGGTCTACATTTAAATCGTGTTATTATGATGCCTTGAAAATTTTGCAATTGTGGGAGTAGAGTGGGTTTTAATGCAAACTCTCAAAGAGGAGGATATGTTTTTGACAAACCTTTCATCTCCCTAAAGTAAAAAGGTTTTAGCAGAAACGCTTTAATCGAATTTGACCACTAGTCGTCCAGTAGTTCAATGAAGAGGAAGACAAATTAAATTTTGATGACTCGCTAAGAAAAAAAACCAAAGGAAAAGCTAACGAAAGCTTTAAATTTAAATGTACTCTATTGAAAACCCTTTAATTTCTCTAAATTAAACTGCACCTTCATATACCTTATAATTCTAATGTTTCACATGAATGCTTTTTATTTTTAAAATTTTGTCAAATAGTTTTTGTTTGATTAGTTTTTTGTTAGCAATAATTTGTTTAACAGCATAATCGTAGACAATACTCGTTTCCCAGAAAATACAATATAAAATAATTTTATCATAAATTTATGCTACAATTGCTGTTTAATCAAATGCTCCTAAAAGCATACAACAGATTACGTTTATAATGATTATTATGTATTTTTCTTTCTCTCCCTCTCTCTTCCTCTCTCACTCTATAACACACTAAGTATTTGTGTTCAATGATTTGTTTTTGTTCATTCCTTTTTTCATATCTATTGAATCAATGACATTTTGTCATCATAATTATGCACTGTAATGAATGAGTGAAATTTTCTGTTGGTTGGTGGTCATGATGATAATGATGATGATAATGATGGCGATGGTGACATTAGCGTCAACATAATAAAGCAATCATTGAAAGCCACAACATTTTAACCCGACGACCATCAAATGTGTCAGTTGGCTTGTGTGAGCGTTTTTGACTTGTTGGTCTTTGCTTGTTTACAGTTTGATGAAATGGAAAAGTCTGTTTACTTTGTTTTTTTTTTCAACATCCATTACTTCTCCTCGATTTATTTAGGGCTGAGTGAGCATTGGTAGCAGCTATGGGAAACTCTATTGACTTGTGTGGGCTTTGGTTTTGCATAATGTTTTGTTTGTTTGTTTTTGTTTTTTTTTTGCTGCAAAGTTATGATTGTTGGCTGAAATATTTAATGTAAATGAAATGTAAAGAGTGTCCCTATAATCTAAACAAGAAGCGATTTAGGAACTAAAAATGGTGTGTAATATTTTTTTGTTTTAAAGTGAGTCATACAGTTTATGGTCATGTATGGAATACAATACAGGGTAAAGGGGTGTCTAAGGCCTGGAAGCCATGGAACATCCTTCTTCAAATAACTGGAACCTGAATTATTGCCAACACTTAGTTCAAGGATTTAAAGGCGAAATACCGGTAATTAAGGCGGTGTTCCTTATTAAGTTTCCTGGACTTTAAGCAACACATGTGAAATACTATGAATTTTAATGTTAACTGACCTCTCGAAAGCAACAAGTGATTATTAGATTTTTTTTGTAGAATTTTTTTTTGAAGGCATCTTATGTCACAGATAGCTTGACGTAATCTTTCAGTTCAAGCCCCAGGAAATAACCTGAACTTCGTTAAAATGCTTTATATAAGTCGCCAAGCTAATGGTGGTAATAGAAAATAACATGATCACAATATAATAATTCAAATTATAGTGAAATGGGATAATCCTCTTCTGACATAAAACTGCAGATAAAAAGGTTTTAGAGGATCTTAACATATACAAGTCCCATGGTCCGGATGGAATTCTAGCATTGGTCTTGAAGCAGTGCTCTTTGACCATCATGTTGGATGGTTGCTTATGTTACACCAATCCCCAAAAAGGTAGAGGCTAGCAACCCTGAAAATTACCGCCCAATCGCAATTTGCTCTGCACTTTCCAAAGTAATGAAAAGTATGCTTAATTTTCATCTTGTGAAATATCTGAAGTCCAACAGCTTACTTAGTGACCGGCAGTACGGCTTCTGAAGGAACTCTCAACAGGTGACTTATTGGCCTTTCTTTCGGAAAAATGGTGTCAATCCATTTACCATTTCGGCGAAAGTAAGGTGGTGGCTTCAGATATTTCCAAGGCGTTTATTTAAGTGCGGCATAGTGCACTCACATCAAAACTTATTGCTTTTGGTGTCGGTAACAACTTCACTCGACTTATATAGAGCTTTCTCAGGGATCGAACTATGATGGAATCTCATCAAACGAGTTCAAGGTAAGTTCAGGGGTACCGCAAGGTTTCGTTTTTCCACTTCCCTTTTTCTTATTTTTCTTAGTGACCTTCTACGTCAGACTTCCAACGCTTTCTATTCTTTTGCAGATGATAGTAGCATATGCCGTACATTTTGGTTTCGCAATAGACCAAGCCTTTAGGAAATTGGAGCTATGAGAAGTCACATGACAATACCCTTAATCGCGACCCTTAACGCTCATAAAACCCAGTGCTGTGTGCTTTCGCACAGGCGTACTGCTGAACATCTCATCTGTAATTATGGGTGATATAGATATTAAGGAATCAGAAGCTTTCAATGTTCTTTGCATGAAAATTCAATGCGATGTTCGTTGGAACAAGCCCATTTTTATGTTGCAAAAGAAGCATTCAAGTGACCAGATTTTCTGAAACGGTGTAAGAAATACTTCACTCCATCTGATCTCCTTACTACCTATATTATCTTTATCAGACTTAAAATGGAATACAACTCTCATGTATGGGCCGGTGCTTCAAAGTCTATTTTGGAGTTACTCGACCGCGTACAGGAAAGAGCGAAGAAGCTTATCGGTGACAGTAGGGTATCCAGCTCTATTGACTCACTGGAGCATCGACGCAATGTGGGGTGCGTTTCATTGTTTTACCGTTGCTACAACGGAACGTGCTCTTATGAAATCAGGGAACTCGTTCCTGAAAACCGTAATTTCATACGCGCAACGCGATCTGCATCAAGAGCGCATTCAATTGCTGTCGATTGGCGAGTGAATCGCACTACGCATTACAGAGAAAATTCGTTTTTAGTCCGAACAGTTCGTATGTGGAATAAACTCCATGCAGAAGTCTTTCCTGCCACTTTCAATGTGCAAAGATTCAAATCAAATGTCCACAAGCACTATTCCCTCTATCCCTCTTCCCACAACCTAATTTCCTAGTTTTGGCACAATGCATTGCATAAGTAGGAGTCGTCCCCTGACTGCTGGTTCTAACAAATATTGTTTTTCTTTTCTTTTTGTAAATTTTTAATTGTTTTTTGCTACAATCGCGGTAAAACGAAAAATTGATTGATTATTAACATTTTGCAGACATCATTAAAACTTTGTTATTGCTTTGTTGTCAAAGCTTAACTATATTCCTCTTCTTCTTCTTCTTCTTCTATCTATTTTTATTTAAATCCTTTACAAAATGGATTATGTCAATCAAAAGCGCTTAAATCTTTTTTTTTTTTTTTTTTTGTTCTGAGTTGCACTGAGTTGTTATAAAATTTACAGCACGTGATTTTTTTTTCACACCATCTTCTCATCAACTGTGTGTTATTTGATGGCTTATTTTCTTTTTTAGCTGTTCATGCCATTCGTCTTAGTTTCAAACTTATACGCTCTTAAGTAAAACACACTGCACCTTATAGTTTTCTTTTTGCTTCTCAGCAAATTGTGTTTGTGCTTTTCTTCTTCTTTTTTTTAAATGTGTCAAGTCAAAGTGCATGAACTGTTGTGTCTTCTGCTGTTTGCTGTTATATCTACCAGATCTTTTCCAATTTTTTGTGTAATTTTTTTAAAATTTATTTCTACAGCTACCAGTAATATTGTTCCTTAGTATATTATTTCTATTTAGAGCTTAATCCTTTTAAAAATATCACGCGCTTGGCGTCAACGTAAACTTTTCAACATTAAGAAAAATGAAAAAGTTTACTCGTCTTTTTCTTCTTCTTAATTTTTTATTTAGCAGTTGCTGTTTTCCCTTAATTTTCTTAGGCTGATGAAAAGAAAAAGAAAGTCCCAGTTGCTTTTTAATTATACTTTTAATTATATTTATAAACAGCAGAATTCTTAAAAACCAGGCATTTTATGTTTAACAAAGTGTTTGGTTACATAATAAAAACGAGCTAGGAATCGGCTGATTTAAACATTTTTCTTTTCTTTGGTTTTAATTAGAAAAATGTTAAATTTTATATTAAACAATTTTTTAACCAAATTTGTTTAATTTGGCGATTTTTTATGTTTTCTAGCGTTTTTCTTTAAAAAAACGAAATTATTGTTCAAGCAGCAGCTTTTTTTAAGTCTGTTGATAATAACCTTATCTTTTCTTTAAAGTATAAGTGTGTATTTATGAAAATACTAAAAACTATAACGTTTTTATTTTTCTCAATTTAGTCGTTTTTTTAATTTGCACTTTTGAGCGAAGCTATAAAATTTATATAAATTGCTTAAAAAAATATTGATAATTAGTACATTCTTTCTGTAAAAATAATTTAAAATAAATAAAACATTCATATTTTAGAAAGATTAGCAAAACAAGATTATTTTTAACCCAAGAAATTTTATTTTTTAAATTTTAGATTTTTGTAAAACGAATATTTCTTAAGTTATATAGCGATTACTCAATTTCAGTAATTTAAGTTTATTATAGTTTTTGGTCTCAAAACATTTTTTTTTACATTATAGTAACTTTTAGTGTTTTAGCGATTTTTATGGTTTTGGCGATTTATGGTAAGAAAACATTTTATGAAAATTTTATTGTTTTTGCATTTAAATAAGTGATTTATTACTCTTAAAGTTTTTCCAATATAAGCTTTCGTGAATTTAAAACATTTACAAAATCTTTTAATTTGTTTAACGTTTTTTTTAATTTAAGCGATTTTTTGATGCAAAATTTTTTTGCATATAATAAATTTCTTGCGGTGTTTGTGGAAACTTATGGTCTAATTATTGGCTTTGAAAATAATTTTTATTTTCAGAAATTTTGTTAAAAAACGAAAAAAAAAATTTAGAACTTTTAAAAAACATTTTTGAAAGTGTTCGAATCAATGTGATTTCTTTTTACCGATTTATTGTAATCGTTTTGCTATGGTAATTACTTTTTCTTACTTTATTATTTTTAAGTTAAAATTTTATTTTTTTCAAAACTTTTGTGTTTTGGCGATTTTTGAAATAATCAGTTTGCCATAAATTTAATGCCTTTTGTTTTCTTAAGCCGGTGATTTACAACGAAAGTACGTTTTTTGGCAATAATATCCGTTTTATAAGATTTATGGGGAGTTCAAAGTTTTGTCGTTTTTTTAAAGCGGTTTTTAAGTGATTGTATGATAATTTTTTTCTTAAAGCATTTTTTTTTTATTTTTATATGAAAAAACTGATTTTTAATTTTAGCGGTATTTTTTTTTTAAATTTTGGAATAATCTTTTTACATGAGTTTGTCGATTTTTCTTTGGCAAAATAAATTGTTTAAGTTATTTGTTGAAGATGTCCAAAGAAAAAGGAATGATGAAAAACGGAAAGGTGTTGCAATGATTTCCTTCTTCAACACAGTTTTGCAGTAATACAATTCCTTAGCAAAAAACGAATTTAAGAACTGCTTAATGTAGCCTGCAATATGCGTCGTCCTGGCTTATTTCATTGACTTTATATTTATTATTTCAAACAATAATACAAAATAATTCTAGCGTTAATTTAAATTAGCATATATTAAGGCTTTAAAAATCTTATAATTTCTTTATTTGTAGACTTTCAGAGTAATTTTCCTCTTGGCAAAATATTTTCGGTTACATTCCACATCTTTTCACTTCTTGTTCTAAGGAAAGTATTAATTTTTTTGGGAATATTTTATTATAAACTTTTTTTTTAATTTTTGGTTGTCTTATAAACTTGCAGTTGAGTTACATTTTTTATAGATATTTAACAGACATGCGAA
This sequence comes from Cistogaster globosa, assembly GCA_937654795.1. Taxonomy (NCBI): domain Eukaryota; kingdom Metazoa; phylum Arthropoda; class Insecta; order Diptera; family Tachinidae; genus Cistogaster; species Cistogaster globosa. Next base: position 10,601,445 of record OW569404.1, read on the forward strand.
AAATCGCTAAGAAAACAACAGAAAAACTAATTTAAAGTTTGCATTTATCAACACTATAGTTTTGCAGCAACATTACAAGATACAGCAGAGCACAGCACAGGCTGTTTGATACAACATTAAATATGAAGCATTTAATGTAAATGAGAATAATATTATGGGGAAGCTGCACAGTGGGGTATAAAAAATTAAATAATAGAAAAAATTTTAAATTAAAAAAAAAATTAAATGAAGTCAAATGAAAAATAAAGTGGATTTTTGGTTTAAAAAAAGAGGAAGAATTTAATTTTAGGATGCTTTCAAATTCATAAAAGAAATATTCCAGGTGTCCTAATTAACAAAAAAAACAATGTTTGCAAAAAAAAAATTACTTAAATCAGACACAGGTAGAGGTCTAGCCAAATCACCTATGGGGACAAACTTTAATTTTAGTTTTAACTTTTATTTTATGTTTTACACTTTCTGTTATATCTGACAGAAATACATACTCCGTAAATTTTAAGCGTTTGTTTGTAATAATTCATAAGATAAGGCCATATATTTTAATTAACAGCATCTATCACTTCACCCTTTAATTTCTTTCTTCTTCTTTTTTATACTTGTTATTATATCGAACTAAGCTGTATACGTTCGATATGAATTTAAAAAAAAAAACTAATTCTATATATATATTACATTACATAGAGGGACACCCTTTAATTTTTAATTCCAAATTTTTTTTTGGTGTTATAGCAGACACGTTCTGGGTAAATTTAAATTTGCCTACTACGGTTAACGGACATATTGTAAAAATTACGTTAACTATGGGGACACCCTTTAATTTTTTTATATTTATAATTGTGAATTGTGGATGTACACTTTATTGCAATTTAAAGTATCAGTCCAAAACGGTTCAAAAGATAAGTCTATAATAATTCAGAAACTACCACCTATGGGCACACCCTTTAGTTTTTATTCCAATTTTTTTTAGTTGGTGTTATAGCAGACATGGTTATACACATTCTGGGTAAATTTCAATTTGCCTACTACAGTTAAAGGCCATATTGTAAAAATTACGTTAACTATGGGGACACCCTTTAATTTTTTTTATATTTATAATTGTGGATGTACACTTTATTGCAATTTCAAGTATCAGTCTAAAACGGTTCAACAGATAAGTCTATTACGGTTAAAGCCATATACGTAAAATTACGTTAACTATGAGGACACCCTTTAAAGTTTTATTTTTATAATTGTGGATATACAAACTTTATTTCAATTTAAAGCATCAGTCTAAAAGGTTTCTGTGGATAAAGCTATATAAATCAAACAATATTACCTATGGGCACACCCTTTAAAGTTTTATTTTTATAATTGTGGATATACACACTTTATTTCAATTTCAAGCATCAGTCTAAAAGGTTTCTATGGATAAAGCTGTATAAATCAAACAATATTATCTATGGGCACACCCTTTAAGTTCAAATTTTCACTTTTGTAATTGTTTTAAGGTCCTCTAACAATACGCGTCCTTTGTTAATTTGAACTGTCTGTTTATAACGTTTTAAACTATAAAACCATATAAATCAAGCTTTATTACTTATGGGGACACCCTTTAATTCGTAATTTTAAATACTTAAACTTGTTGCCATAACGGATATAAAATGACACATTCTATAAAATGTTCATGTGTTTGATCATAACGATTCCAAAGATGTGGCTGTATAAGTTAAATTAGGTCATCTATGGGGACACCCTTTAATTTTGAAGTTTAATGTTTTATAACTATTTACTGTTAAGAGCTACAGTTAGATTTATTTCAAAGTGGTTATCCATTTATGGTTCAAAGACACGTTAAAATCAAGTGTGTTGTATTGGGGCACCCTTTAATTTTTAAAACTATGAAGTTTTTTCTTGAAATGAAAACAATCCGTAAGTAATTTTTCCAAATCGGTTCAGAAATGGCTAAAATCTGCATTATAAATGTAAAAAAATCAGACGATTTGAAATCGGTTAAAGAACTGCTTCAGTTTAGCTTAAGTTATTGTGAATTAACGGTGACTAAAAACTCGCTAGTAGCACGATTTTGGTGATCAGTTCAAGTCACTCTCGTGCGTTATAACCAGGGTTGTTTTCTCTTTTTTTCGTAATCGTGAAGGATAAAGTGGCATGAGACTTGTAACGCGTAAGCATTCTGGTTTTAAGGCTTGTTAAAGGGTTAGACTTGTGCCTTTGGTCGTACTGCAGACTTCAAAGACGGCGTCTATATTTTTTTCTTAGACATTTTGCCTCTTTTAATTTTCAGCTATCGGCTGATTTTTCTATGGAATCAGTTGACTTGAATTTGCATATAAAAGACAGAGATCTGCTTTATTTTTTAATTAAAACTTTCTATAAGGACTTGGGCCTGAAAAATAAGAACATAAAAGTCGAAAATTAAAAAAAAAATTATTGAAAAGCTTTTAGAATTGACTTGTTCACTTGATTTAAGCCTTACGAGGGCTGCTATATATATTTCTAGCCTGGCAACACTGAGTGCTTCCAAGTGCAATCTAACATTTCCATTTGAAAGTTTATAATTTTTAAGCATAATCGTACTCAAAACATTTTGACGTACGACCATTATTTGTGTTGTTTACAGTGACTTGAAAAAATTAATATAGAAAAAAATGGAATTAACTCGTGAACATTTTCGTGCCATCATTTTTCACAACTCTCGACGTGGATTATCACGACAAGAGTGCATTGATGAACTTAAATCTTTGTATGGCGATTAAGCACCATCCTATAGCACTGTGAAAAATTGGTATAATGAATTTAATCGTGGCCGAAGCTCGCTCAAAGACGAATTCCGTGAAGATCGTCCAAAAACGGCTGTTGTGCCAGAGAACACTGATGCCGTGCGTGAACTCATAATGCAAGATCGACATGCGACATACCGAGAGATAGAAACATCCTTGGACATTTCTTCCACCAGCATACATTCGATATTGCATGAACACTTCGCCGTAAAAAAGGTTTGTTCTCGTTGGATCCCGCACAATTTGAAAGTCGCTGAAAAAATGGCTCGTGTCGATTGGTGCAAAGAAATGTTGCAAAAAAACGATTGCGGTGCTTAAAAAGACGTTTATAAGATCGTCACAGGTGACGAATCATGGATCTATGCGTATGAGCCCGAAACGAAACAACAATCGACCGTGTGGGTCTTCAAAGGCGAGCAAAATCCAACGAAATTTGTTCGTGGGAGAAGCACTTCAAAGCAAATGGTCGCCTGTTTCTTCGGCAAAACTGGTCATGTGGCGACTGTTCCGCTTGAACAACGTAGGACGGTCACTTCTGAGTGGTACACTACAATTTGTTTGCCTGAAGTCATCGGAGAAATTGAAAAACCAACAAGAGAAGACGAATCATTGTTCACCATGACAATGCGAGCTCTCACACATCGGCTCAAATCAGAGCGTTTTTGACCGGCCAAAACGTCGAATTAATGGGTCATCCGCCGTACAGCCCTGACTTGTCACCTAATGACTTCTTCTTGTTTCCGCATATCAAGAAAAAATGCGTGGTCAACGATTGTCGTCGCCAGAAGAAGCTGTTGAAGTTTTCAAAAACCATGTTTTAGAGGTGTCTCAATCGGAGTGGAAAAAGTGCTTCGACAACTGGTTTGAGCGCATGCAAAAGTGTATAAATCATGCTGGAGAATACTTTGATTTTTTTGATTATAAATATTCGCATTTTCACTATTAGGTCAGAAATATATAGAGCAGCCTTCGTAGTTATCCTGATTAAGAATTTAACTACAGATTTAATTTTAATGAAATTTTAAAATCGTTTATATCCCAAATAAAGCATAACTCTCCCACTGTGTTGCATTGTCAATTTCAATAAAAGTGTTAAAAACTTTTTTAAAGAGCTTATTTTTCTAGAGAAGAAGTGCACGTGACATTTTCTCCCCTTTAGAATTTACCGCCATCAAGGTTTTAAGTTTTTATGGCCTTTCCAATTATTTGTTATTCTTTTTTCTTTTGGTTTAGCTCCCTTTCCCTCTGCTGTCACCACAAGCTTTTAATTACTTATATTGATGCGTTGTATATTAATTTTCAAATTTCTTAAGCTTGAAACAGAGGAAGTTTTATATTTTAAAGCAGAGGGGGAGATAGGGGTTTTTAAATCTTTAATGGATAAAAGTTTTTATATTGAAAACTATTTCTTCGCTATCTGTTGTTTGGCAGTTGTAACGTATTTTAATGAATGCTTTTCGTCAACTTTTCAGTTGCTGTTGCTTGAGAAATATTTTATATTTAAATTTTTTTTTTTGGAGTTGAGTTTCCCCATTTTTATGTTTGTTTTTAATTTTGCTGGTTGTGGCTTTAATTAAAAATCAGCTTAAGACTTTGTGCAATGCAAATTTTTTTAAATAATTTTTTTTTTACTTTTTTTTTTTTTGTTAACATCACTGAACTGTGAACAAAAATGAACAAATTTGAAATGAATATTCCCAGATAGTGGCACGATAACACAATCCATTAAAAAATATTTTAAATGACAAAGAATAAATTTATGACTGATGGAAATTTTAGAAAAAAAATATGATAATAAAAATTTTTAAATTTTTGTTTATAAAAATTTGATTTTGTTTTTGTTTTAGTTACTGTTGGCTCTTATCAAACTCTGATAAAAATTCAAGGCCATTTTATTGAGTTTAATTTTTTATAAAAAAATAAAACGAAATAAATTCATGACGACTTTTTTTATTATTTTTTTTTTTGTTAGGACCAGCACTCAAGGGATGACCCCTACTTATGCAATGCATTATGCCAGAACAAGGAAATTAGGTTGTGGGAAGGGGGATAGAGGGCGTAGTGCTTATAAACATTTGATTAAAATCTTTCAACACTGAAAGTGACAGGAAAGACCCTCGCAGGGAGTTTATTCCATATACGAACTGTTCGGCTGAAAAAGGAATTTTCTCTATAATGCGTAGTGCGACCACAAAACTGTGACTCGATTGTGATAAGATTATGAGTAGACTTTAAGAAACGGACAATCATTATAAGAGTGCTCTGCTAGTTTTGCATGACAAGTGTTTGTCTCTGGCTATTGACACAGTAAAACAAAATTTGTTTAAATTCTAAGCATCAGTCTATAACTGTTCAAAAGATTGGCCATATACATCAAATTACAACTATTAGGGCACCCTTTAATTTCTAATTTTAAATATTTAAACTTGTTATTATTCTTGATAGATATTCTGTCTAATTTTCAGCAGTTAGTCTGTAACGATTTGAAAGATAGGGCCATATAAGTCAAATAACATCAGTTATAGGGACACCCTTTAATTTCTAATTTCAAGTTTGCTACTTGTTATAGCGGTTCTGTGCAAATTTCAACTGTTCAACAGTTTGGTCACATACATTAAATAACAGCAACTATTGTAACACCCTATAAATGTAAATTTTTAACATTTAAACTTCTTAATATATCAGAAAAATTTTATTTTTTAAGTGTTTGTATAAACGGTTTAAACGAAAGGGCCATATAAGTCAATTTACCTTAAATGTGGAAACACCCTTTAATTTTCAGATACAAATTTTGTACTTGTTGTTATAGCGAGCTTAGCAATACAGGTTCTTTGTAAATTTCAGCTGTCTGTCGATTACTGTTTAAAAGTTTGCCCACATACATCAACTATTGGGACACCCTTTAATTTGCAAATACAAATTTTATTCTTGTCGTTATAGCGCTCTTAGCAATACAGGTTCTTTGTAAGTTTTGAGCTGTCTGTCGATTACGGTTCAAAAGTTTGGCCACACATACTATTTATTGGGACACCCTTTAATTTCCAAATACAAATTTTATACTTCTTCTTATAGCGGACTCTGTCTATAACAGTTTGAAAATTTGACCACGTGCATCAAAATACATTAACTATTGGGGCACCCTTTAATTTCTAATTTTAAATATTTATACTTGTTTATTATAATGGTTATAGAAATCGAGATCTTGTACAATTTTTAAGCGTTTGTCCATGACGGTTCAAGAGATAGGCACATTTAAGTCAATTTACGTCGCCTATGGGGACACCCTTTAATTTTTAGATTTATTTTTGTATTACATTTTGCTATTGGGAGCTATAGCAACACACATTTTTTTAAATTTAAGAAACATAAAACTTAAGAAACATGTATGTTGAATGGGCACACCCTTTAATTTTTAAGGTTAAGAGCTAATCTTAAAAGGGGACCAATCCGTAAGCATAATCTATCGTATTACAAAAAAATTTCCAAAATAGGTTCCAAAATGACTGAGTTCTGCAGGCACAAACATAAAAAAGCAACATTCAGTCGAATTGATAACCTCCTTCTTCTTTTTGAAGTCGGTAAAAAAAAGAAGAAGACTAGCTTTTCCTAAGCATTTTGCTATAAATATATTTTGAGATTGTAAAACAATTAAACCTGAATTAAAAAGGAAACCAGTGAAAAAGACAAACAATAATTTCTATTTTTATTTCTTTACTAAATCCTTGAATTCATTTTAATATTTTCTTTGAAAAAAAAAAAAAATTAAATTGAATAAAATATAATATTTTAAAATAATCCAAAAAAGAAAGGATTTATACTCAAAATAAAGCCAAAGTAAATAAAATAGATAAATTTTTCTTTTAAGCCAATGATACTTTTTATGATTTGTAAAATATTAAAGAAATAACTCACATAAAGACAAATGCTAAACATTTCATGTTGCTGATTTTGTCGATTGTCGTGGCGGCTGTAAGTGTATCACGGCCAACGTGCACACACAGTTACCATCTATTTCAGCTATGAAAGTTTAATAACCATCACCTGGAAAAATATGCAAAGTAAAACATTCAAGGCCAACAAATCTTCAGGCAGCATTAAAATAGTAAAATAAAATCCAAGAAAAAAATTTTAAAACTAGAAAAAAAAAAAAAATACTTTAGTGTTTTATGACATCTGCATTTTTGGTTTTTAGTCACATGAAATTTATATGGACCTGTTAAGGTACCTGTGAGAATAGAATGTTAAGTAGCAAGCAAAATAGAGGAAGGGAAAAAAACAGAGGAGGATTTTCATTTTAAAGTGATAAAGTTGTCATTGGGCTTAAATTTAAATATTATAATTTCTGATAAAGTGTGTCTGTAAATTAATGCTAAAATTAATTTAATAGAAAATGCATGTTTTTGATAAAAGTATTTGCTGCTTTTAATAAAGTTAAACTGGTTCCTATTAATTGCTGACATTTGCGATTAATTTGCTGGAATTTTTCAAATATTTTTTCTGTACTTAAATGCAGCTTAATAACTTTGAAGCAGCAATAAATTTTTTGTTTAATGCGAGGCTGAATTTCGAAACTTCAGGTACATCTGTACCTTATTTCTGTAAGTAAAGTGAGAAATTTATCACATGAATCCTAAAATAATTTACGATTAATTCTAGCTCACTTTAGTTATAGAAACGCGTTACTGAGTAATGAGGTGTAATTTAAAACAAGTAAGAGCTCTTTATTCAGCTATGCCACATTGTTGATACCCTTCACCATTTATCTAAATCTAGTTTGGTGAAGTAACTCCAATCAAGAAAACGAATTTTGAGGTGACAGAAAAATTAAAAAAAAAATTTATAAAAATTCGATCGGCTCTTAATGGGTTAAGAATTTTAAAAAAATTTTAGTATTTTCTTTAAGATCTCTTAAAAAGCTTTAAAATGAAATCCATATTGATATTTTGAAAAATAAAAAATTTCAGAGGCCCGTAATTCGGAAAATATGGGCAAAAGCCAGATTTTTCACTGGATGTTTTTTTCCAATTTTTTTAATCTATATCCCCCCATATATTTGTTTTTGGATTAAACTTTCTTCATTGTTCCAAATGAAATAGAAAAATTAGAGGTAGGCGTAGTGTTTGCCCGCTGCGTCGAAGGACATGGACCGATCTTGCTGATTTACTATAGCACCTCTTTCGATACTATGTCTGATCGATTGGCGTATTAAAATATTTTCTAGTTTATCTAGTGCCTTGGCAAACTTGTTTTCAACACTAGCACGGACGGACAGACGGACATCGCTTAATCGACTTTGCTTTGTAGAAGAAGTCAGATTATATATACTTTAAGGGATCCGAAAGGGATATTATAGAAGTTACAAAATGAAGGGTATGAAAAGTGAAATGATGCAATTCAACTGTCAAAACCAATACATCACAAGCTGTTTGAATTCCGTGATAACACTTGAAGAAAGAAACAAACATCATCTCTATTTTTAAATGGCAGAAGATATTCTTGTACAGATTTACCTCACGTGTGATAGCAAATTCGCCTAATAAATGAACTTGATCGTAGGTAAGCGAGGTATCTTTCTGTGGGCTGTTTAAACAATACAAGTTATAATTTCTGTGAGGAAAGTATGTGACTTTCAAAAGACTGCAAATCAGTGATAAATTACTCTGTTGCTATATGAGAGTTCTGAACGCCGGACGCTACTAACTAAGGATTTGAGCGGATCTCAACATATACAAGTCCCCTATTCTGGATGGAATTCCATCACTGGTCTCGAAGCAATGTTCTTCGACGCTAGCGCGTCCATTAGCAAAACCTTTCAACCTTTTGTAGCTTGTACCTTGAGTTCCCATTATGTTAAAGGATGCTAATGTAGTACCAATCCCTAAAAAGGGAGAGGCTAGCAACCCTGAAAATTATCGCCCAATCGCAATTTGCTCTGCATTTTCCAAAGTAATGAAAACTATGCTTAATTTTCATCTTGTGAAATATCTGGAGTCCAACAGCTTACTTAGTGACCGGAAGTACGGCTTCCGTTGGGGACGCTCTACGGCTGACTTCTTGGCCTTCCTTTCGGAAAAATGGTGTCAATTCATTCACCATTTCGACGAAAGTAAGGTGGTGGCTTTAGATATTTCCAAGGCGTTTGATAAAGTGCGGCATGGTACACTCACATCAAAACTTATTGCTTTTGGTGTCGGTAATAGTTTCACTCGAGCTTTCTCAAGGATCGCACTCTACGAGTTGTTATAAATGGGATCTCATCAAACGAGTTCAAGGTAAATTCAGGGGTACCGCAAAGTTCCGTTCTTTCCCCTACCCTATTTCATTATTTTTCTTAAAGACCTTCTACGTCAGATTTCCAACCCTATCTATTCTTTTGCAGATGACAGTAGCATATGCCATTCATTTTCGTTTCGCAGTAGAGACCAGGCCTTTGGAAAATTGAGGCAATGAGAAAGCACATGGACGATACCCTTAATCGCGACCTTTTGGTTATTTCCAAATGGGGCCTGGCGAACAGGGTTCAGTTTAACGCTCATAAAACCCAGTGCTGTGCGCTTTCGCACACGCGATATATATTAAGCAATCAGAAGCTCTCGATGTTCTTGGCATGAAAATTCAATGAGATGTTCGTTGGAACAAGCATATTTTTCATGTTACAAAAGAAGCATTCAAGTGCTCAAGCTGAAACGGTGTAAATAATACTTTACTCCATCTGATCTCCTTACTATCTATGTCACCTTTATCAGACCAAAAAAGGAATACAACTCTCATGTATGGGCCGGTGCTTCAAAGTCCATTTTAGAGTTACTCGACCGCGTACAGGAAATAGCGAAGAGGCTCATCGGTGACAGTAGGGTATTCAGCTCTATTGACTCACTGGAGCATCTACGCAATGTGCGGCGTGTTTCACTTTTTTATCGTCACTACAACGGAATGTGCTCTTATGAAATTAGGGAGGGAACCTGTTCCTGAAAACCGTAATTTCAAACGCGCAACGCGTTCTGCATCAAGAGTGCATTCCTTTGTGGTCGATTAGCCAGTGAATCGCACTACGCATTACAAAGAAAATTCGTTTTTTAGGTGAACAGTTCGTATGTGAAATAAACTCCCTGCAGAGGTCTTTTCTGCCACTTTCAATGTGCAAAAATTTAAATCAAATGTCCACAAGCACTACTCCCTCTATCCCCCTTTCCACAACCTAATTTTCTAGTTTTGGCACAATGCATTGCATAAGTAGGGGTCATCCCCTCAGTGCTGGTCCTAATTAAAAAAAAAACTGGATGGCCATATTTTCTAACCTGGAAAATTTATACTAAAAAAGGCTGAAGTATGACTGCAGACAAATTTCTTGGTTATGGAACCTGCTCTCATAAAAAGGCTTCTGATGTGCTTGTATGAGTTGTTTGTAGGGCTTGCGCTTAATTGTTGAAAAGAATACTTTTACTAGAAAGCATATGAGATCTTCTGAAGCCATCTGCCAATTTCGAGCCATAAACAAACTTACGTTGTGAAGGCAGGGAACCAACGCCTCTTGCGGATACTCCACGGAAACTGATATTCGTTGAAAAACTAAACACAACCTTCTTGGGGATAGAGGAGTTATTAGAATGCTGTAAGAGTACTTTTATTTAGATTGCTTTGGTTTCCTTATGAATAAAATTATTTTTTCTTTGACTCTAAAGTATGATAAATTAATTCCTTTGATTTTGGGGAGTGTGCAGTCAAAATTTCATATTCCACTATGGGTGATACAAAGCAGTCTTAAAGTATGCAAAAAGTAAGTTGTACTTCTAACCCTTAAAACTTAACTTGATTGGGAAGGATATAGTCGGCTGTAAATAAGGAGTCTTCAAATTTCTTTAATGTATTCAGGCTGATCGTTGAATGTATTGATACGATTCTACATTGTTAAGCGCAGGGGTTTCTTTTGACTAACGCAGCCAGTAATGTTGCAAAGCTGTATTACTTCAATGAGATTCGAACGACTAGATGAAGCTATTTTAGCAATTGGGTTTTTAATACACTGTCTTTTCGATAAGCAATTTTCTCTTTAACCAACCTTCGATACTCCGAAAAGACATTCTTTAAAAAATCTTATCCAACTGTTAAAGAATAATCAGTTTTCTCTATATTTATGATGCTGATGGGATATGAACTCATGATCCTTTCTTTTGTAGCAGCCAACCAGTATTTCTAAGGCTGCTATAGATATGTAAAGAGTTGAAAACTTATTTTCGGGTACTCTCTTAACCAAATAAGGAATATTCAGGCATGTCACAGAACTCAATTTCGATCAAAAGTGCTTTCAAATCCGCAAATTGGTTCTTCAGAAAACGAAAATTTTTTTTCCAAACGAATCCACCATTAAATTCCAAAGCGGAATTTATTTTCTTTCAAATTTCATATTTTGCGATATTTAAATTTACTTCTATTTTGTAGCCTGTTTGTTACTTTGGTGTGACCAATGTTGCCATTTTAAATTTAGAAACTAGAGATTTAGCTTTTATTTTTGAAAATACAAAATCGCTCGGAATCTAAAGAAGGTTATACAAATTCGATCGAAATTGTTAATACGAAATTAAAACCATTCCGATCGGAACGTATGACAGCCTTATTACGTGAAGAAAAAAATTTTTATTGTGATAAATTTTATTTCTACCCAAGAATTAATTTTTTTTATATTTTCTTTTTTTTTAGAATTCAAACATTTTTAATAAAATAATAAACAAACAAAAAAAAAAAATATTTTTAATTTTTTTTCTAAAACTTTTTCTGGCAACATGTTGCAATCATTCTGCTTGCGAAACAAAAATTTTCCTTACAATTTTACGTTGCTTATGCCCACAACTACCGTCTCATTTTCAACAAATATTTCTGGAAAAGTTTTCCAAAATCAATAATAAAATTTAGACAATTACTTTTTGCTTAAACAACAAATTTCTTGAGGAGGGTGTTAATTTTGAAATTCTTTTTTAAAGTTTTCTTTAACTAGAAGAAGCAAATAGTTTTTTTTTATTTGTTTTATAATAGCATTTTTTCCAGAACATTTGAAGTAAAATTTCTTTATGCAACTTAAATTTTTATTTTTCTTCTTGTTTGTGTTTTTTTTTTTTATTGGCAGTCTTTTGCTCCTGATGGAGTTTTCCAGCAACTTCCTGCATTTATGCAAAACTTTCATTTTCTGGGTAAATGTGATGTTGCCAAACAGAAAAATGTCTTACTAAAAATGTCTTTACGAGGTGTGTTTAAAAAAAAATTCAGAAACGTGATTGTTGATTTTTTAGCTCTAAGCGTGGATACATGTTTTTTGGCTTCAATGTTTGTCAACAATGAATGTTAAGGAAAAAATTATAAGAAATAAAAAACTATTAAAAAAAACCTATGGTTCCTTAAACTGCTTAAGAACGAGTATTTCGTACGGAATGTTAAAGCGCACACTCAGATTGCCTTCAGTTTCGGGAACAGCAAAACTGCTGCAATGTTAAACATAAAAGTCAACAAAAAACAGATTGTGTTTTTAAAATTCCTATAATTTTTAAACACATCTGGTATGTATATATCAACACACGTATGTATGAGGGTGTTTATATACATATATATGTGTGTGTGCGTGTAAAACTTTTAACTAAAGTTGTTCTTTTTTGGTTTTTACTAAATGCAGTTGTGCGTCATTTGGTTTAAGAGTCGAAGAATTGTATTTCCAACTAAAAACTTGTTTACCCATTGTGATGTGCTAATTTTGCAATCAGCATGAAAATTTAGCATTTTATCCTGTATGCTTCTTCTTACCATTTTAAAGAAAAAAAAATGTGTTGACAAAAAATTCAAATTTGCTTTAACTAAAAGTTTATAAACTTTCTGTTTTCTAATGGTTTTTGATTATTAAAGTTAAAAAAAAACAAATTTTAGGTGAAAGCAATTTTTATTAAAATATAAGTTTAAAAAAATAAAGGAAATATTTTTAGTTTTTAGTTATTTAAAATATAAAAGAGAGCTTTCTTCTTAGAACCTTTTATTTTTTTGCTGTGGAAAAAAATTTATTAAGATGCCCAAAAGTATGCTACAATTTTCTTATTTTTAACCTTAAAATTTTTTCTCTCTATTTTATTTTAAGTGACTTCAAACAACATAAATCTGGTAATTATGGCTCAGCAAGTGTTAACTATCCATCAGATGTGGCAACACAATCGCCTAGTTGTAGTAATGGTAACAATAACAACAATAATTCAGAACCTTTGGCAAGAAAGCCCTCATCAGTATACTGTTTACATGGTTATAGTCATATTGAAGGTAAGTTATTTAAAATAAAACTAAAAATAATAAACGAATAATAAAAAAAATAAAGCGAAAACTATTTCAATCAAGTGACCGAAATTATGCAAATCAAATTAAGGAAAAGCTACACTGAAAAAAAAAATACTATAAATTGTAGCTTAATGATGGCAAGGTTTTATTTCCTAAATAACTCTACTACAATCGTGCTTAGTTGGTGTTCTGATGAAAACATGAGTAGATTACGGGTCCGCCTTCTAACTTTTTTTGTTTTCAACTAGTGCTTATTTCGTGAATGGTAACACTTAGCTCATGTCTGATTTGACAGATAATTAGCTTTATCCTTCCGCTAAACCAATATGGTTGTGTAAACTCTTGAACGATGCTGGGAAATATTGCCACATTACTTTGAAAATCATGGTTATGTTGAAGAATGTTTGCGAAAATTGCGTAAGGGTTTTGGAAGAAGAGAAGCACCGTCAGCTCCGTATGTTCGTTATCTTGTGAAAAAAAGTGAAACTGGCTAACTCATCGATAAACCAAAGCGTGAAAAGCCAAAAACAGTGCGTACACCCGAGAATATTGCTGCTGTGGCAGAAAGTGTGCGTGAAGCGTCATCAACATTAATTTACCGTCGTTCTCAACAATTGAACATTTCGGAGAAAAAATTTGCATAAAGGCCTTCGTATGACGCCATACAAAGTCCAAATGGTTCAGGAGTTGAAGTCAACTGACTATCCAACACGTTTTCACTTCGCTAAGTGGGCCTGAGATCGACTAACAGAAGATGCTAATTTTGCCAAAAAATCATCTGTTCAGATGAAGCTCATTTTGATCTTCGCGGGTATGTAAACAAGCAAAATTGTCGCATTTGGGGCACAGAAAACCCGCACGCATTCATTGAAAAGCCGGTGCACTCAAAACGAGTCACTGTTTGGTTCGGATTTTGGTCCAGAGGCATAATTGGGCTACTTTCCTTCGAAAATTAGCAAGGAGTGGCCGTTACAGTCAATGGCGATGGTTATCGGGCCATGTTGAACGAATTTTTGCTCACAAAAATTTAAGAGAAGTATATTGGCAACGTTTAGTTTCAACAGGACAGCGTTACGTGCCACACAGCCGAGGCTGCACTCGATGTTTTGCGCCCTGTTTTTGAAGATCGCATTATTAGCCGCAGAGCTGATGTCGTTTGGCCACCTCGGAGCTGCGATTTGACACCGTTGGAATATTATTTGTGACAATTGACGCTTTAAAGGAGAGTATTCGTAAAGCCAGTGCTGAAATACAGCTGAGTATAACCGATAATGTGATAAAAAAATGGACCGATCGTGTAGGCTACTGCATAGCCAGCCGAGGCAGCCATTTGAATAAAATTATTTTCCATTATTAACCGAAAGGATTGTACTTTCAAATAAAAAAAGAAATTTGAGAAAATATTCAGTATTTTTTTGTAGAATTAAAAAAAAGTTATTTGGCGGACCCTTTAGATTATTGCAAGAGTTTTGGTTAGATAATGAATAAACAGACCAATATTAACCCTATGACCCGACTATGACTGGACTAATTCTAGACAATAACTATGTATATTATGAGTACGATATGTCGAGATTATGTATAATCCTGGCTACAATATGGCGACTAGTGTTTAAAAATACTGTCAGTATTTTAACACTATAACCAAAATAGGACTGTGACTAAAATATTAATATGACAAGACTTGTCGTAACTAAACAAAAAGAATTACCCTTATTATAGTTGTTGTTGTCATTGTCGTCATCGTTTTAGTATCAATATAACATCGTATTAATGTCGGCGTCAATTCAATAAAAATTCTGCATTCTGGAACAGCCCTGTGACGACGTCAACGGTTTATTGATTTTAATGAAATGAAAATGCACATCCCTAAGTTTTTTGCTAAATTTTACTTATTAAAATTTCAAGTTCCTTTTCCTTTATCATTATTTTAAGCCTTAATTTTAACTTTTATTTTTTTATTTTTTTTATTTTTGACTCGCATTCATGTATCTCCTCCTCTCCTTTTTTTCGAGCTCCATCCATCTCTGCTTTCTCTATTAATAATTTCAGCTTCTTTTCCTCAACCTCCAATTATTGTTTTTGCCGCTTATCAACATCTCTTAGAGTGCGTTTTGTTAAGGACATCGAACTTAAAATGTCGGAAAGTAGTTTTGCCTGTTCCTGGCTGTGCTTCTGCAGTATATCAGTTTGATAATTGCATGGTTTTTGTTGCTTTTTGTTTAACTACCTTTGACGAAACAGGCTGAGCAGAACTGGCATCATTAGCAACAGCTGCATAAGATGTGCAAGGGTCTTCTCTTAACTGTTGGTTGACTTCCACTGGCTCTTCATCGACAAATTTGACTTCAGCAAGTTCCGTGTCATTAGAATCGTTTCCCATGTTAACCATTTGAATTTCTTGAACTGCTCCTTCAGGATTCAAATGTTTCTGGGAGTTTAAAAGGTTTGCCACAGCTTCTTCCAGCGGACTGAGTGAAAATTGCTTAAACATTCAGCCGCCAGTGGCCTAACACTCCGCTTTATTAGCAACCATTTTTTTCACTTTTAATTTTAAAGCCCGCCATTCCTTAAAAGTAATTTTTACAAACTTTTTTATTAATCACTATTTAATTCGTTATTTTATTAGCTTCTGCCATCCATCTGCTTATCTTCTAGGTGGACCAAGAGAATTTGGAATTTTACAAATTTCTTTCCATTTTTCCTTAAAATTACATGAAGCAGTGCCTCTGTGAAAACCCAGGGCAAGAGATGGATTCTTCTGCAATTCTTCCACTAATTTTTCAAATTGATTTACATTTGTAACCTTTACTTTTTTACTTTCTTCCATTTTTAATGTTATGTTGGGCTTAAATCACTTCCAGTCGTTATACAAAATGGCGTCGACCAAAAACAGAGTCACGTCAATACAATACGGTCGTCACATTTGTTAAAGAATACAAACAATATCTTTAAGCAGTAATCGATAAATGTAAATAATAGCAAGTAGAATAATAAATCGACAACTAGAATAAAGTTGGACTATTAGGAGTGCTGAGACAACAATATGGTCAGGTAGCTATTAATAGACGATTATGCGCGGAATATATCATGGCTCAATCAAAACTAAAATATAAAGAGTGCCTGACTCGAATTTGAGTAATTAAAGACCATGACAAGACACTGAAATGTCTATGATCGCATTTAGTCAGTGCATATAATTAGACTCTGAAAAAATATGACTTTACTGTGATAAGATATTGACAAAATATAATTAGACAATGACTGCATAATGACTGAACTGTGACTCGACTATCATAAGCTTAGAACTTTAACTCTACTTTAGCTGTGCTAAAAAAATACTCTGATTAAATTTTAATTGTATTATAATAAAACTGATAGTATGACTGATGTCTGACAAGATTATAAGTGGATTTGTACAAAATCTTGGTTATGACAATAATACAAAAACGACAATTAAAAGTTGATAACTAGACCATGATAAGGCTATGATTCTAGTCATGTGACTTAACTTTGATTTTATAATACGACTAAGGCGAATATGAAAAAAAAAGTTAATTGGACTGTGACCACAAAATGACTTAAATATGACATGACCCAAATATGAGTGACAATACTACGACTGTGACAATACTTTGACTAGTGACTGGGCACGATTATAAGTAAAATATAACTAAACTATGACCTTGATTAGACTATGATTTGGGCAATGAATTTACAATGACTAAGCTACTATTGGTTTTCTATTGAATTGTCACTCGATAGTTATTTAAGTGTGACATTTAATTGACATTGTTAAGAAGAATATGATAAAACTATAAATAGAATATGACTAAGTTTGGATTAAATTATAACAACGTATTGTCTATTCTAAGAATAGGCGAACTATGAGAAGAAAATTATACAAATATGACATATTATGACCAGTTTATGAAAAGAAAGTGACTTGAATATGACAAGGACCTAAATATGAGAAGACTGTGACAACACTATGATTTGTGACTGTGTAACGATAATAAGTAAAATATGACTATAATGTTACCTTGATTAGAGAATGATTTGGCTATGAGTTGACAGTGACTAAATCAGCAACCCATTAGAAGATGAATAGATTGTGATACGTATATGACGATAATATGACAAAATTTTGTTTAAATTATAATACGATTATGACCATTCTAAGCAAAGGCCATGACCAAAACTCTGTTAGACCATAAGCCAACTATGACAAGAAAAATATAAACTTGATAGACAATGACATGATATGACTGGAACTAGAATGTTACAAATTTATATGTAAAAGATGACTGAATTATTAGAACCTTGATTAATTCCTAATTTGGCTTTGATTTGACAGTGACTAAATCAGGATCCGATCACTACTGAACTGTCACTGGATTATGATTTAAGTATGACAATGATTAGACTGCAATGCTATTGTCACAAGTTAATGAATGGACTACGATTAGACTCTGACTAAACTTTATTTATATTTTAATAAGTCTGTGGTCATTCTAAGAATAGGCTCCTGCCAAAAACTTTGACAAAAATATTACTATGACAATGATGGATTTGATCTGCAACTGTCACAAGTTGGAGAGTAGACTGTGATAAGTATGATTCTGATTTTATGACTTAACATCGTGTTTATTGTAAAAGGCTAATGACCATTTAAAAACTATTTCATGACTAAAAATTTTTATTAGTCTATGACTTCATTGTGACCAGAAAATGACCCAGATGTGACAGGGGATGACATACCTATAGACCTGCTGTTACATGACATTTGTAAAACTAGATTGTGATATATTTATAAGAAAAATATGAATAAATAATGACGTCCTTGAAAAGACTTTTATTTGGGTACGATTTGACAGTCACTGCCACTGGATTGTGATTTAAGAATGACAAGAATATTTTAAGACTATAAATGGACAATGGTCAAATTATGAATGACTTATAAATGGTCTATAACTTAATAATAAAGAGGCTTAACCTATTCTGTGGCTAGATTTTTAAAAACTATAGAAAAAGTACCCGTACACAATGGTCACATTATGACAAATCTGTGACTAAATGTAACTATAGCTGGATTATGAATTTGAATATGAGTATATTGTAATCATAAGGCCAAAGTTATAACTAAAATGTACTTAGACGGCGACGAAGTTAAGACTACGTTTTTGCTGCACTAGAAGCAGACCTAGAAGAAGACTAACAGTAGTCTATGATTTAACAAAGGAATACTTCCAGACTAAATTTTTACTGGACCGTGAGAGATGAGAACATAATTACTTCAGGATTTTTATTACAAATGTCTGTTCAATTTATGCTAAACAAATTGTAGCAATATATTCTGTCAGTGTGTTTAGTTTTTAATATTTAATTTCAATGTTTCAGTTGTACATGCAATATGTAGATTTCTATTTTTTTATTTTTTTTCGTGTTACTTTTATCCACAGATTTACCAAAATAGTTTTTATTTATTTTTGGTATTTTATTTTTTTTTTTCTTGTTGCTATTTTTGCTACCACAAATTCGTTGAAATATGATGATAAAGTGGAATACATTTGACATAATAAAGTTTTATTTAACACACATATGGTTTTATCTATGCAGTTTTAACTAAAAGATAAATTGAATTTGATGTGATTTGAAAGGTTTCTATAACGTGAAAGTACAGAATTTTGAAACAAAAAAAAAATTCATGTGTGTGTACAAAAAGTGGATTTTAAATTTTAATTAAAAAATTTTACAGGATTTATAAGGACACATGTGTGTAGAAATGAACAATGCTAAAATACAAAATACATGTTTTTTTTTTTTTTTGATTTGCTTAAAATAAAAACGATAAAAGCAATTAAAACTTCTATTACTTCCGCATTTTGCAGAGTTGGCTTAAAGCTTTTTTTTTGTTTTTTGTTGTGGTGTTTAAATAAAATTAATTCATTTTACACCTACTTTTTTTTTGCAAATTTGTTTCTATTTAATTTTCTTTTATGGCAATTTTTCTTTAATGGCAATTTTTTCTTCTATTAGTCACGCAATATTTTTATTAGTCGTTTTTTCGTATATTGCTCCTTGTTTTCTGTTGCTATTTTCTTTAATGTTGCTGGGTTATTGTTTCGTTTTATTATCGCTCATTATAAAAATTGTTAACCATTTCGTTCATCAAACCAGAAATTGCTTAAGCAAATAACAAATTTGAACTTATTTACATTTTAAGTGTTTTTATGATTTTTGGCTGGCAGTCTAAAAAAAAAAAACAAAAACACTAAATGGTTTTGGCTACAAATACACAGCATTTAGTTGGCACTTAGAGGAGACGTTAATGTGAAAACAAATTATAATTAATTTGCAAAAAGCATGTGCCTAAATATTAAACCAAGTAACAACAAAATTTAGTTTGGGATTTAATAAAGGGTAATATAAAATGACTTGTCCCCTAGCAACATGTTGCCAAGCAAAATTAAACTTAAATATTTAAAATCAAAAACATAAGCACTCTCTTTAGGCATTTTAGCATTTATAAAAAAGGCCTAGCAACATGTTGAACGACTTTTAAATCAAAATGCAAAGTTTAAAATTTTTCCGACCTAAGGAAAGTGCAGTAGAATAATTTAATATTTTGTGACCAACAACTTCAAAGTTTTTGTTTTTACAATTGCATTTCATATTAAATTCCAAAGTTTGAAGATGTTTTTTCTTAGAAAGAAAGTAACTCTTCACAAAAAAAAATGGCTGAAAAATCCATAATTACGGTAACACAAAATTGTTTCTGCAACATGTTGCAGTATTAAAACTAAATGGTTTATGCTTGGTTTTTTTTGATATAAATAAAAATATTAAAAAACATTATTTCTTAAAACCATTATATCTTAACAACATGTTGCAAAGTTTAAAGATTACTTTAGCAACATTTCATTTCATTATAATTCTTTAGGAAAAAGCTTGCGCAAAATAATAATAAAATGTTTAATTTTAAATTAAAAAAATATGGAAAGAAAAAATTTCAAGCAACTTGTTGCAGAACACAAATTTTACATCAAAAGTCTATAGATTTGGCTTTCTAAAATTCCCTTATAACTTGATAGTGGGCTGGATTAGCTTTTTAATTTTTATCACAGAAAAACTTCTTTATATTTAAGTTTTACATCAAAATAAATTTTTAAAAGTTTAAAATTAGTTACATGTTGCATTGGAAAGAGATTGCTTGAAGATAGATAGTCTAGCAACATTCTCTTAAATTTAAATTTATCAGTGTAATTTAGTATTCAATAATAGTGAAATACATTGCAAATATGTTTTTAATTTTTTAGTAACTTGTAGCTAAACATGAAATGTTGCTATTGCAACATTAGCAATTCGGTATAAATTTTTGCCTGGACGTCGACATTCTTACCCTTTCTCATATTTTCAAACTCTAGTGCTGTTTCTTGTAATATAACAAATTAAAGAATCACCTATTATTGAAAGCACAATTTTTGTAGCAACTTGTTGCTTTAACTTAAAGTTGTTCTAGCAACATTTAAAAATTTAAACTTTCTTTTTGAAATATTTTTTCAGCAATAAATAAACAGACCCTAAATATCGCTTTAGCAGCATCCTAAAACAATTGAATTTTACTTCTTTTCAGAAATTAATCTAAATGTCACTCATCAGAATGACTTTTGCATACAGCAACATTTTTAATTGTAAACCATTTTCTAAAAGTTTAGATTTTTTACTTATAATTTTTACATTAAATATATTTTTTAGTATCCTGATATTTGATTAGCAACATTTTTGGCGTGGTTTTTTGTTATCCATTTACCAAACAATTTACTTGACCATTATTATCCTCTTCATTTCATTTTGTTGGTCATAAATATAAATTTTCATCTTGTTTTTAATATTCTCTCATATGTCATCAGTTGGTAATTTTTTCCTCTTTTATAACTACATTTTCGTCTGTTTTTTTTTTTGATGCACAAAAATTTGTGAAACATTTTGCTGACATTCTAGATGATTATGTTTATATAGAATATAATTCACATGTGAGTGTGAAGATATGTATTTATGCAAGGACCAAATATACTTTATTTATGGGAAGTAGAAGTATGTTATAAATGTTACATTTACTATCACAAATAGCTAATCTAAATTTATGTTTTTTGAATGATGAACAAAATGGAGAAAAACAACAGTCATAGAGACAGCAGTAGTGTGCAGGGTTAGTATAAGAGGTTAATGGCTTTTTTAAGGGAATAAAATACTTCTCATTTTGAAGTAGCCACAAACTTTATCTTGTTAATATCAAATCATTGTGGTTACTTATTCCTGCACATAAATATTCTTGTGTTTAAGACAATTAAGCAAAATGCATTTTCACTGCAAATGCAGTAAAGAGTGGGACGAATAAGGCATATTTAAGGAAAGTATTTAAGTTTAAAGCCTAGTGGTCTCTTAAGTTTTTGATGCAAAAATCTTTTAAACCAGGTTCAAAGCAAACGTCTAAAAAAAATTATAAAAAAATGTTGCAGAAATATTATTCTGTTTACATTGACCCAAACATATAAAATGTTTCTGGCAACATTTTCTCAAAGCTGTAAAATAGTAAAAGTAATAATTTTATAAACAAGAATCTATAATTTATATATTGTGGTTTTTTCGTGTTACAACAAGTTGGTAGCTGGCAATTAAATTCAAATATCTAATTATAAATAATAAAAAAATCGTTAGAAATAAAAAAACAATCAAAATTTGTCAAATTTGCCACATAAAAAAACAAATGTTGCTTAACACAAATTTGAATTTAGTACCAGGCTTAAAACAACAATATATAAATTTGTTTTCGAAACACAAAGTTGAGCAACAATGGTTAATTTTTGTAAACATGACCAACTGCCATTTGATATTATTTTAAAATTTTTTCGGGTAAATATATTTAAACAAAATAAGTTTATTTACATCTTTACTACGTTCAACAACACTTAAATGTTTCTAACTAATAGTGCAAGTCTGGGAAAGGAACTTAAAATATTTTTGTCTTTAAATACTTGTGAGGTAACACCACAACCAATATATTTTAAAATGTCTAGTAACATTTAAAAAACAAACAACGAAAATTATAAAAACTTAATATGCTTGTTGATTTTTTTTTATCACAAATTATGAATTTCAACAATGTGTATACACATTTTTAAACAATTTTTGGATTGTAAAACTAACTATTCTGTTCAAATTTCCAAAATTTGTTCAGCAACTTTACTTATTCTGCTTAAAATTTCGACAACTAGATTCTGCTGCCAATACAACTATTTAAAACAATATTACTGTTTTTTTGTCCTTAAATATGCATTTTTATTTTTTTATTTAACAATTTTACATGAAATAATTGCAGCTCATATTATTTCGCAGTTTGAGAAAAATTTTTGCCAGTGACGGTTTGCTGTTAGTAAACATAAAGCAAGAAATATTTCGTGACTTTTCATGACAACCCAACACAACTTCAGCAACATTGCTTGTCATATGTGTGTTACTTAAGTATTTTTTATCGAGAAACCAAGTTTAGCAACATTTGATATTGAATATAAACATTGCAATGTCCAATTATTTGTATAAGATGCAATTTAGCATCCTAAAAATGACCATTTTAAGTTTATATTAATACAGCAACAATGTTTAACAACACTTAAAATGTTGCTGAGTGTTAATTGTATATTCTTAATGAAAATTGTATAATTTTTCCTGTTTGCCTTTTAAGTTGAATGTATGTGAGTTACTCAATGTATATTTTGCTGGTTTTTTTATTATTTATTTTTATTTTTTTTTTCTTGCTTTGTTGCATCTTTTGATTTTAATTGTTTGTGCTGTCACATGAATCGTCATTAAATGGTGGTAATTCTTGGAGAAAGATGTAAAAACATATCACAGTAAATAGAACAATGTATTAAAACAAAGTTTTGTTATTTAAGATTTAGAGAAAGATTAAGGTTTGCTTTTAAACCAAAAACGCCGTTGTACTAAATTATTGTTTTTGTTATTCGATCGTATCTTCCATAGTCATTATTGATACAATATTCATATATGTGGTTTCACTTTTTTGCTTGGAGTAGAAAAGTGGCAAGTTGTAAAAAAAATTTAATGCTAGCAACATGTTGCCAACAAGTTACTAGCAAAAAAAAAAAAAAAAAAATTATAAAACAACGTAAATAAAGATTCAGATGACGTAAATTTTTATATTTAAATAGAGTGTTCTTATAATTTTATTCATCACTGTTAATTATTATTAATGTACAGAATAAAAAATCTTATAAATATTTCAAACAAAATTTTGCACACGTAACGTTACACTTTAAGACACAACAACAAAATTATTGTGCACATCAACTTTAATATCACCTGCATAAAATATTCTTTATAACCCTCCTCCCTACATTGTGAGTCAACTGTCATCCCTCTATCACTTGCATTGTAATAAACAACTAATTATTATTCTTATTGTCAAACATATGTTTTTTGCATCATCACATTATAACACAAAGACTTGAATATTTATAAATCAAGTTAAAAGGAAAAAATTCAATAATGCTAATTTTTAATTTTCTAACAAGTTTCTTGAACTAGTAAAAAATGTTTAAGAAAAGAACACGTTTTTTTAAACAAATAAACTTTTTTTATGACAATAACAAGTCGCGTGTTTAATTTGCATAAAAAGATAAAAGAGAATATTTTAACAACTAAATTCAATACAACTTGTCTTTCATCATTCAATTTTAGTTCAATTTAACAGTTCACTAACTAATAATTTTAATTTATACAATTATAATTAATTTCAAATACACAATTACACCAAACGTAACGCCTTTAAAGAAAATATTTGTTAATGACAAGTATTTAATTTAGTAAATCTTTCAATATGTTTGTTGATTTTGTTTAACTGAGTTTTATATATAAAACAAAACAAATAATTTAAATGTAAAATTGGAATTAATATTTTTTTAAATAACAATAATGTAACATAAGAAATGCTGCTTAAGTGCTTCTAGAAAATTATTCTAAATATATTTTTGTAAGCATACCATGACCATATTGTGATCATAATAACAACATATATTGAACATTATAAAAAAAATGTTAGCAACATGTTGCTAAAGTCTTCAAGAAAAGCCTTTTGTAAAATTTCCAAATTCAATACAAATTTTTTAAATAAGCCTGTCATAAAGAAAAGAAAGCTTTGTCATGTTTTATTGATTATAGTTATATGCATTACTATGGCAACATGTTGCCAAGAGATATCAACTAAAGTTTTTTTTACATAATTCTGCATGTAAAGAACAAGTTTGTTTTGTAAACTCTGAAAATAACCTGGGTGATATTTTTATAAATAAAACCAATTAGCGTAAAAACAATTTTACGACAAAATGTTGCAGAAACATTGCAAGAAATTAATAAAAAATTTTTTAACCTGGGGTATTATATTTCAGCTATATCAGAACGATACATTTTTAAAATGTTATTTATAAAGCAACATGTTGCTATAACTTGATAAACATAAATAAATAAATAAATCAAGCAACATATCTTGAGTGTTGATAAAGTACTTTAAATGTGCACGTTGCAACTTACCGGAAGTTGAAAAAGGTTATAATTAATTATTTTTCGCTTTCTAAATTTAAAAACTGTAGTTCAAAAATTATGTAAATATAACTTAATTTTATGCTACTTTTTCTGCTGTACAATTAAAATTTTTTTAACAAAGAAAAAAATGAAATTTCACTAGCAACATGTTTGAAAATTCTTTTTTACTTTAAAAAAAATAAGAAATCCACTTCTCTTAATTTTTAAAAGTAAGTCTTGCAACATTTTGCAGATATTAAACAATATGTAATTTATTATTTAATAATTTATTATTTTATTTTATCAGTTGTTAATTTTATAACAAAACGTCAATAAATTCATGTCAGTTTTTAAGCCTTTTTTCTTTTTGGTAAGAAATTTATTAAAGAAGGAACATGTGTTTATTTGCAATATATAAATAATATAAGTCGGCTGAGGATATCTCAAACAGTGGGTTTTGGTATTCTTTTTATCTTTTTGCTTGAAATGCAGCCAAAAGTCTGTATAAAGAAAAGTCAAAAATAAGTAAGAAATAATGTTCCTAAGGATTACTAAATGAAATGTTTCTGGCAGCATATTTATCAGTTATAAAATATTTCTGGCGAAATAATATGGGCTGCACTTATTAAGCATTGTTGTGTATTTAAGGGCAATAAAACGACATTTTGGCAACTTTTTTTTTTAACAAAATAAAAAAAGTTGCTAAACATTTTTGAAAGTTTTTGTAGAATACTTAGATATATACAATATTGAAGTAAAAAGTACTATTCACATATTTTATAATGGTATAAAAACCAGTGGTAAAGTGTCAGTAATATAATGAAGATATGTATAGCAACATGTTGCTAAACAGTCTTTAGTAAAATTATGCTATTTTTAAAAGAAATTTGTAATGTTACTTTATTTTGCTGAATTTTGCCCAATATTCTAATGAATCGCTGAAATTCTATTTCATGAAAACCCCTGCAACATATGTATATTATTGCACATAGTTCTTAAAATTTTTTCGTCAACATTTTAACACATGTTTTTGCTTTATTTGAAATATTTATCACACTTTGAAGAAAATAACACATTTTATACCTATTTTAATTTTGTTTTTTTTTTTGTTTCGTTTATATTTATATAAACCTACTCAAATCCATAAACAACAAAATAACGTTGACAGTTTTATAGTGCAAATATTAGATAAATCACTGTTTTATTTATTTATATTCTGTGCAAAAATAAAGTGTCATTTGCACCCAACCCACATCAATAAAAAATAAAAATATGGAAATAACAAACTGAAAAATCCATTTTCAGGACAATAAACATATGAGTAGCTAAACTATAAAAAAATATTCAACCATTTGTCAATCAATACACATACAAACATAACGAACAATTAAAATTCGAAATAAAGCGACCATCAAACATTGTATTTCCGCTAGATGAGTTTGTATGTTTTAAATATCTTTTGATTTCAAATTTAATTGTCAATTGCTATTCTAAACATATTTTTATTTATATTTATTTTTACAATTTATGTGCAATTTTTAAACAAGTTTTTTTCTTTACAATTTTCCAAACAATTAAATACCAGGAAAGGAAAACGATTTTCCAAATTTTTTTCTATTACATCGAAAATCGTTTATGTATTTTTTATATTTTCGTTGGTTCTTGTAGACTGTAGTCTTTCGACAAGTGACCACAAAAGAATGATGAAAACATATAAATTGCAGAAAGAATGAAAAATCTGCATATTCATTCGTTAAATGACAGTTTTTTAATAGATTTTAATTCAAAATTTATGTTATTCCTGTTCAATGAAAATAAGATAGAAGACGAGGGTTGTATAGGAAGTGAAATGTTACCTTAGTTGGTAATTTAAGGAAAACACCAAATTAACGTCTTGAAATGCACAGAAGAAATACTTAATTTTAAAGCTGCCACATACTTCTAAATATCCTCAACATTGGATTGAAAATGTTTCTGGCAATATGTTGCCAAAAAAATGTTTACATTTTTAAAATATGTCGTGTATATTCCAAGAAAAATATTTTTTAAAATAAAAGAAGGGAAGTTGTTGGAGTAATAGAAATTTGGCTTTAAAAAATTCACACAAAATTTCGTGAAAGTGGTTTGTTGCATCATGTGCTTTAGGGTTATCATTCTAAAAAATTTTGTTCATAGTTGCAAAATTTGAATTTGAAATGTTTCTAAGGAATCATTTTATTTATTTATATAATAACTCAGTTCGATACTAAATATATATAAAGATGGAAAGAATCATTTTTACCAATCAAAATAAAAATGTTTCTATAAACATGTTGCTATATATGTCATGTTTACTTTGGTCACAGAAATCAATTGTTTGCTAAATTTGAACAGTTTGATTAGTTTTATTATTAAAAAAATTATTTGCAACATGTTGCCAAAAATTTTTGCCAGTTGCTAAAAGCTATACTTTGTTTAAATTTTTTTATATATTTCTTGTAGGAAAAATGACCACTTGTGAAAACCAAATGGGTCGCATTAAGTAACAATAAAATCATATTTTTTATTCAAATTCAAGTAACTAAGATTTTGTTTCTGTTAAGTGTAAGAAAACTTGTAGAAAAATGTTAAAAAATAAACATTGTTGTCTGCAACATGCTGCTAATCTGTGCTATCTTAAGAAAATAACTACATATTTTATCTTCTATTATTTATTTACTATAGAATAATACTCTGGTGTATAGATATTTGTTCTTTACAGAACTGTTATTTGTTCGAGTTAAAAACACGTTGATATAAAAAACGGTTGTAAATATTTTCGGTATTTATTCTACAATATATAAGTATTCAATTAAAAAAACGTTTATGAAATATTTTACTAATTTATAAGCAGAATATTTTGAGCAACATACTTCTTGATATCTGGAGATATCAATTTTGGTATTTTATTGAAAAAAATTTAAGCTAAATGTGATTTATTTAAATAAAAAAAAATGTTTATAAAAACGTGTTGCTAAACATTTCGTTATTTTTTTAAAGTATTTCAAGGATACAAGGAATTGTTGTATGATAATTTTGGAAATAATAAAATATTTATATCTGAAGTAATCAAGCTGAGATTAAAGCAAATTAATATAAGAACAATTGTAGAGAAATGTTAAAGAAAAAATGTTCGTCTGCAACATGTTGCTAATCTTTGCTATCTTTTTTAAATAAATAACTACAAGTTTTGCTTATTATTATAATTTTTTTATTATAAATGTATACTTTGGTGTAAATTTTTTTTATAGAAAACGTTACTTAACAAATTTTCATGTTGTTCGAGTTAAAACAAGCCGGTTGAAAACAATTAAAACATTAATTCCCTAACATAAGAAAGTGTTCGTTAATAATAAAATAATCTTTTATTATCAAAAATTTTTAAACAAAATTGTTTAAGCAACATATTTATTAATAAGTAAAACTATTTACTTTGATATTATATTGAAAAAAAATTTATAAAAAAATTCTTTATATAAAAAAATGTTTATAGAAAAAAGTTGCTAAACATTTAGTTTTTTTTTTTTTTTTGACAAATAATCGTTGTTTGAGAATGGTGAAATACTATTAATTTAGCTTGAAGTGTGAAAATTATTTGGTTATACGGAAAATGTGATGATGTTTTTTTTTTTAATTGTTCAAACATTTTTACTATTCATTTAATAAAATATCAAAGTTTAAAAGTTATGGTTAATATAACCAACATATAACGAGTAAAAATTTGAATATTTTTTTAATTTAACAAGTTTCAAGAAACCTTTTTATTATATATGAAAATAATAGATTTGAGTAAAACAAATGTAAGCAGGAAAGTAAAATATGCAAAGGAATAGCAATTGCATAATTTTCTTTTAACTTTAAGCAATTTTAATTTTTTTAATAAATATTATATAATAAAGTGTTATACTAAAAATTGCCAAATGTTGCTAAACATTTTTCAATTTTATTTATTTAATAAGAAAAATATTTATAAAAAAATTTATACAAAATGTAATACTTAAAAAGATATAAACTTTTGTTTTTTACTTCAACACAAAATAGTACTGTACAGGAATGTTGAAAAATCTTGCTGGCAACATGTCACTAAACATTTTTGTCATTTATAAACTGGTACTCCATTTGAGTTTTGGGGCATTGTTAAGCAACATTGATTATCTCATAAGAAATAACATTTTTTTTAATTTGTTTTTTTTGTAATTTTAGGCAATTTCTTTATTATTTATAATTCAATCTTTTGGCAGCTTATTTTAAGGCCAAGAATACACAAAAAATAGGTTAACAGCACCAGTTACAATATTCCACAGGTTTGAGAATATGTTGCCAAAAACATTTAATGTGTTTTAAACAATTAAAATAAAATTTAACTTCTGCAACATTTTTTTCATTAATTTTCATATACATTTGATATCTACTTAAAGCTTAACAGCTTCCTTAAAAAAACTAAACAGAATATCGTGCTTATGTTAATAAAAAATACCATTTTTTTATTTTATAAGAAATTAAAAAAAAAAAAACTTGAAAAGTGCTATCAACTGCATAAGATTTTTAAAAATATTTTCTAGCAACATTTTTAAAAGAAATTAAATTAAATTTAATTCGTTCAAAATGTGAAGTAAATCAATCTGTACCCAAAACACTTTCAATTGCGTCGTGGAGTTTATTCAAAATATTCAAGCTGAAAAATAATGAAATATTTCTCTTTGTGCCTCCTGGTTAAAAAAAAAAAAAAAAAAAAAAAAAAAAACAGAACTAATAGAAATGAATATCCTTTATTTATTAAGACGATTTTAATTTAAATTTTATCAGCTTGTATTTCAATTAAGATTATTTACATAATTTAGAAACACATGCATGCACATATACATACATACAAACATATAAATGAAATTATGATGATGAAAAAAGCTTAAGAAAAAGTTTTTTGAAATAAAATAAATAAAATTAAAAATTAATTTTAAGTGAACAAAAAAAATATTTCTTTCTTTTTCCATTGTTATCCTTGTTGCAATGTCATTGTATCAAATTGTAATTTTTTTGTGGTTCTATTTTATAAATCGATAAAATTTCTTTATTTGAAGTCTAGACATATTTCAGGTGATTTAGTCATTAAAAAAAAAATAATATGAAAAATATTTTGGGAAAGTATTGTGAGGGCATAGAGACAAGACAAGTTATTTAAAACTAATTATTGTTTAATGAAGTGGAGTAAAAGAGTTAGGGAAAAATTGGAAATTAAAAATATTAAAATTTAGAAAAAACTTTAGAATATAAAAAAGTTTTGTTTATTAAACATAAAGTTTAAATTTATTTTGTGAATAAAAGTTTGCGAATATTTTGTAAATAGGGTATTTTGGATTTATGATAGTGAAAAGATTACTCACTTGGAGTGCATTTACTATTTAGTACTTCACAATTTCAGCATTTTGCACAGCACGATGGCTCTTATCCAAGCCTCTGCTAAACGCAGACGACAAAACACACTTCGAGATTTTGCAATAAATAATTAATAAATCAGTAGCTTCTAAGCATTGTAAACCTATTTGAATATAATTTTATGAGACTACTGAAGACGTGCAGGAGAGAAAATAAAATCAGAGCCGGAATCTTATTTTAATAAAATTCAAATTTTTAATTTATAAATTTTCTAAAAGG
The DNA here is from genome assembly GCA_937654795.1 of Cistogaster globosa. Classification (NCBI taxonomy): domain Eukaryota; kingdom Metazoa; phylum Arthropoda; class Insecta; order Diptera; family Tachinidae; genus Cistogaster; species Cistogaster globosa. Next base: position 10,631,798 of record OW569404.1, read on the forward strand.
TACCTTGCGACGAGCTTTGTTTTTTACTCAAAGGCTAGGGAGTTTTTTTTTTTGACAATAATAAGAAAAAATCATTTTTATTTTTTCTTAATTTTTTTGCGTAACAGTGTTGCCACTGGGAACCAATAAATTTTTAATAAAACTAGAAAAATATTTAATAAAATTTTAGAAAGAGCAAGTGCAAGACTTGACAATTTTAATACATTAACTGGACTTTTAAAAAAGATGATTTAAAAATATAAAATATTTAGAAAAATATTCTTAAAAATTTTTTAATAAATATTTTTGCGGGAAATAAATTTATTTTCAAAGCTTTAAAATTTCTAATTATCAAGTTGTAATGAAATTATCAAATTTTATATATAAAGTAAATACAAATGAAAAAAAAAAAATTAAAAATTAAATGTAAATCTTTGAATTCCCACAAAAATTTGAAGAATACCCAAAAATAGGATTTTTCTAGTTTTTTTTTTTTTTAATAAAACCAGCTAGGGGAGGAATTTCAACTGCTTGATAAAAAATGACTAACTCTAGCATTCAAATCAGATTTAAGTCTCTTAATCCATACGCGCAATGCGCTCTGCATTAAGAGCGCATTCCTTCGTGTTCGATTGGCCAGTGAATCGCACTACGCATTACAGCTCAAATTCGTTTTTTAGCCGAACAGTTCGTATGTGGAATGAACTCCCTGCAGAAGTCTTTCCTGCCACTTTCAATGTACAAAGATTCAAATCAAATGTCCACAAGCACTACTCCCTCTAACCTCCTTCCCCCAACCTAATTTCCTAGCTCTGGCACAATGCATTGCAGAAGTAGAGGTCATCCCTTGAGTGCTGGTCCTAATTGAAAATATAGTCAAACATCTCTTAAACTTTACAAAGACAATTTTTAAGTTCAGTAATAGTTTTTAAGAATATGACCGGATATTCTACAGACTCTAAAATTTTTGAAATCCGTGTAAATAAGAATCGGCGAAAAAGGTTAATTTTTTACCCCCGAGCTGTGCTCTTCGCTGTCGCTCTTAGCACTAATACTTCTGTTATAGCCATGTTGCACCTTAATACAATCAAGTTTTCTATTACAAAATTTCCAATATTTTTTTAATAAATTCCCCACTGTGTCATGTTGGTGTTCTTGTGAACGCTTGGTTTGCTTCTGTTCAGTTCAGGTCACTAGTGATCGATAAGCTCTTGTTCAGTTCTTTTTTAGCTTTAGTTGAAAGCTTTTTAGGCCACTTTTTACTTTTTGCAAAATCTGCGTTGAGCTAGAAAAAAAGCTTATTTATTGCAAAGCTTTTTCTAAACAATTAAATAGCTAAACATTTCCCTATTAAGAATAACATTTTTTTTTGCAAATTATAATACAATTAAAACACAATTATTTTGTTTTAATTATTTTATCTTTTTTTCCTACTGGGCGTTTTCATTACTTCCCAAGTGTTTTTGTTGTTAAACGTGTAAGTCTCTTTCTAATTTATACGCAAATATTTTTAAATACAAACAACATTATCTTGATATTGATATTATACCATCCAATTATTCTAATTACTTTATGCTCAAAGTCGCAATCTTAGATTGAATAAATGCCACCACCACCTCCATGTAAATATTTCCACTTCAAGTCAGATAAAAAAGTAAAAAAAAAAAATAAATAAAAATAAACTTCAGACCAGCAAGTGGGTACAACAATTTCATTTAACAATTATTGCCCTCTCTGTGTGTTTTTACGCTTGTTTTGATTTTTGTTGTAATTCAGTTAATTTCAAATTAGTTTTTTTTCGCCTTCTTTGTTTTGTTACGATTATTTTATAGAGTTTTTCTTTCCCTCTTGCTCTTTCTCTGGTTTTTTGTCTTTCTTTTCCTTAATGTAAAAATAAACGCTAGAAAAAATTAAGTGCGTTTGAGGTGACAAAGGTGTGTCAGGAGAAGGTGTTAATTTAAAAATGATAAACAATTTTTTTAAGAACGAAAGAAGAAAAAAGTCAATTGAAGCAATTAATTTTCGCATGTGTCTACATGTCCGAGAATATTATTGTCATGCTAATGATCTGTCGAATAAAAAAAAATTTTTTTTTATTAAAAATAATTTTTTTTTGTATTATTTTTTCCGGGCATACAACTACTAGAGCTAAGAGACATTTTGATTTTCTATTAAAACTAAAACTTAATTTTGTCAAACCCTGTTTATTTAAAACAATTGATGTGTTGTAAGTGTAATAGCGCGGTAATAGCAAATGGCAACATTAATAACAACAACAGCAATAGCAACCTACAACAACTGCGCCTCCACTCAGTCAGTTATATTATTCAATTCAGTCGACTTGTAAAAAAAAACAAAAACAAAAAAAAAATTCCTTTAGATGAAATAAAACACTGGGGAGTAAAGAAGTCTTAAGGGTTTTAATTGTGTACTCGCGGCATTATTTTACTTGTTTCTGTTGTTGTTGCTGTTGTCGTTGTAGTAATCATCATAATCATCAATGTGGCTGCCGCTTTGTAATTGTTAAAGCTTTTTAACATTTATTTCTGTTGTTGTGTTTTTTTTTTTTTTTTTTGTTACAAGTTTTAAGTTCTCGTCTCTAAATGTCGTCCATAATCACAAACATGAAGAACTTAGTCGTATTATGAAGCAAAACGTTAAATTGACCCTAAATGTTGGCAATTTAGAAGGTGGTAATAGTAACAATATTAAACTCAATTGGCTAAGGTTAGTTGAGTGAAAATATATCAAACAACAATAACAATAACAGCAGTAACAAGTAAAATACCAGAAATGCCATAAAGCAATAAAAAAAATCAAAAGGAAAAAAAAAAATAAATAAAAATAAGTAAAAATAAAAAAAAACTTTAGTAGTAAATAATAACAACAAGTGTTTATGGATTGAAGGAAATAGAAACAACTATTAGAAATAAAATACTAAAATTCACCATAAATTTTTAATGGATTTATGACTCTATGGAACAGATATAGTTAAAAGTAAGTGAGTGAAAGTGTCAAAACTAAATAACTAAATTACAGCAACGAGCAATTAAATTAGAAAATTGTTAACAGTTGGTTAAATTTAATGTGTCTGTCATAAATGAACATTTTGTAATAATGACACCATTAACAAACATACCTAGTTCAAGGATTTTAATGAAAAAAAAAAAAACATACGAGGGCTGCTCTATATATTTCTGGCCGGATAGTGAAAATGCGAATATTTATAATCAAAAATGGTTTTATTGTTTTTCAAAGTATTCTCCAGCATGATTTATAGACTTTTGCATGCGCTCAAACCAGTTGTCGATGCACTTTTTCCACTCCGATTGAGACACCTCTAAAACATGGTTTTTGAATACTTCAACAGCTTCTTCTGGCGACGAAAAACGTTGACCACGCAATTTTTTCTTGATGTGCGGAAACAAGAACAAGTCATTAGGTACAAAGTCAGGGCTGTACGGCAGATGACCCATTAATTCGACGTTTTGGCCGGTCAAAAACGCTCTGGTTTGAGCCGATGTGTGAGAGTTCACATTGTCATAGTGAACAATGATTCGTCTTCTTTTGTTGGTTTTTCGAATTTCTCCGATGACTTCAGGCAAACAAAATGTAGTGTACCACTCAGAAGTGACCGTCCTACGTTGCTCAAGCGGAACAGTCGCCACATGACCAGTTTTGCCGATGAAACAGGCGACCATTTGCTTCGAAGTGCTTCTTCCACCAACTTTCGTTGGATTTTCCTCGTCTTTGAAGACCCACACGGTCGATTGTTGTTTCGTTTCGGGCTCATACGCATGGATCCATAATTTGTCACCTGTTACGATCTTATAAACGTCTTTTGAAGCACCGCAATCGTATTTTTGCAACATTTCTTTGCACCAATCGACACGAGCCTTCTTATTAGCGACTTTCAAATTGTGCGGGATTCAACGAGAACAAACCTTTTTTACGGCCAGGTGTTGTATGCAGTATCGAATGTATGTAGGTGGAAGAAATGTCCAAGGATGTCTCTATCTTTCGGTATGTCGCATGTCGATCTTGCATTATGAGTTCACGCACGGCATCAATGTTCTCTGGCACAACAGCCGTTTTTGGACGACCTTCACGGAATTCGTCTTTGAGCGAGCTTCGGCCACGATTAAATTCATTATAACAATTTTTCACAGTGCTATAGGATGGTGCTTCATCGCCATGTAAAGATTTAAGTTGATCAATGAACTCTTGTCGTGATAAGCCACGTCGAAAGTTGTCGAAAATGATGGCACGAAAATGTTCACGAGTTAATTCAATTTTTTTCTATATTAATTTTTTCAAGTCACTGTAAACAACACAAATAATGGTCGTACGTCAAAACGTTTTGAGTACGATTATGCTTAAAAATGACAAACTTTCCAATGGAAATGTCATATTGCACTTGGCAGCACTCAGTGTTGCCAGGCCAGAAATATATGTAGCAGCCCACGTAGAAACGAAACAAATTCAAAATGTGTATTAAAAATTTTTATGGGAAAATTTTATTTTGTTTTAACAAAATTAATTTTCCCTAGTTGCTTAAGTCAGCTCATTACGAAGCTTTCACTTAAGATAAAAAAGAAGATGATTTTTAATTACAAATTTCTATATACTAAATGAGAGTTATAAGTACAAATAGGATGAAAAATGTCATCCCTCATTGTTACTAGAATTCTTAAGTCTTACACGAAGTTTAGATTTATTCTAGTTCTTAGCTGAAATCACAATTTTAAGCTTCACCATGATGGAGGTGCTACCACAATAATTTAACTGGCAACATTATGTTGCTTTGCTTTCCTTAAGTAAATAGAAAACGAGTACAACACGGATTTTCCATTTCTTGTTTTTCAAATTGAGCGATATGTAAATGCATGACAAGTAGTTCTAGCAGAACAGCGCTATACGCTAACCAGCGAAGGGCAATTTTAAATTCTGCTAGAAATATTTAAGGAAATAAATTTCTCGCTCTGATTTGGCTTGATAAAACCATTTTTAATTTCTAAAATTATCAACTATATTTTTTTTAACTGCTAGCAACTTGAATCATAAAAAAGAGTGGGATATTGTTGTAGTGTGTCATGCACCCTTTTTTCATATCCTGTCAAATAAATTTTTATAAATTTGATTGGCAACGCTAAGGCACAATTGTACTCAAATGTTTCTAGATGTTTTTTAAAATGTTTTAAAATATTTTATTAAAACATGTAAAGCAGTTTATAAAACATTTTCTTAAGTGTTCCTTCACGTTTTCTAAAACGTTGCTAAAGATTTTATAAAGAATTTCCAATAAATTTCAAATGTTTATAAACATTATCCAAAATGTTTCTAAACATTTTTCTAAGAGATTCTAAACATTTTTTTAATAGCATTTTCTAAAATGTTTCTAAGCATTTTCTTAAGAGTTTCTAAACAATTTATAAAATATTTCTTAACAATTTTTTTAAAATGTTTTTTAATATTTTCTTAAATGTTTCTAATCATTTTGTAAAATGTTTCTAAACATTTTCAAATGAGTCTAAAGATTTTCTGAAATGTTTCTAAACATTTTTTAAATGTTTCTATAAATTTCCTTTTTTGTTTTTAAATATTATCTGCGTTTGTAAATATTTTAAAACATGTTTCAAAAAATCCTTTAAATGTTTCTAAACATTTTCCTAAATTCTAAATAAGTTGTTAAAATTATTTTCTAAAAATTTCTAAAATAACTTTTATTGCTTTTTAAATGTTTTCAAATATTTTCTTAATACTTTGCCAATATTTTATAGCATGTTTCAAAAAAATTTTTCTAAACATTATCAAAATGTTTGTAAATAATTTCTGAAATGTTTCTAAATATTTTCTGAAATAGTTCTATACATTTTCTAAAGTGTTTTTTAACATTTTTAAAATGTTTTTTAATATTTTCTTAAATGTTTCTTATCATTTTGTAAAATGTTTCCAAACATTTTTAAATGAGTCTTTAAAGATTTTCTGAAATGTTTCTAAACATTTTTTTAAATGTTTGTATAAACTTTCTTTTTTGTTTTTAAATATTACCTGCATTATTTGTAAACATTTTAAAACATGTTTCCAAAAATCCTTTAAAATGCTTCTAAACATCTTCCTAAATTCTAAATTATTTGTAAAAAATTTTTTCTAAAAAATTTCTAAAATGATTTTTAGCATTTTTAAAATGTTTTCAAATATTATCTTAATAATTTGCCAATATTTTATAGCATGTTTAAAAAAAATGTTTCTAAACATTATCAAAATGTTTGTAAATAATTTCTGAAATGTTTCTAACATTTTCTGAAATGTTTCTATACATTTTCTTAAATGTTTTTGAACATTTTCTGAATTTGTTTTTAACATTTTTTTAATTGTTTTTTTTTAATTTTTTAAAATGTTCCTAAACATTTTCAAATGAGTCTTTAAACATTTTCTGAAATGTTTCTAAACCTTTTTTTAATGTTTCAAAAAATTTCCTTTTTTAATTTTAAATATTATCTGAATTAAACGTAAACATTTTCAAACATGTTTCAAAAAATCCTTTAAAGTGTTTCTAAACATTTTCCTAAATTCTAAATTATTTGTAAAAATTATTTTCTAAAAAATTTCTAAAATGATTTTTAGTATTTTTAATATATTTTCTAATAATTTGCCAATATTTTATTACATATTTCTAAAACATGTTTCTAAACATTTTCCTAAATGTTTTTAAAAAATTTTACTATAATGTTTCTAAATGTATTTTATTTTAAACATTTATTACAAGTCTAATTTCTAAAATAATTATTAAATGTTTCCAAGTTTTTTTTTAATGTCTCTAAATATTTGTTTCAAATGTTTGCAAAAATTCCAAATAAAAATGTATCACATGTGACAGTGTCGTATCCGGTACATAAAATCGGCTGCAATTCTTTGGTGTGAGATTTAAAAGATTCGCTTTCAAGTGAAATTTTTTTTTATGGGCAGAAAATTTTTTTGATAAAAATTTTTTAAATAAAAATTATGAAAAAATATCAACTTCTACAAATTTCGGGATTCATTTCTAGGAATCTAAATAATTTTTGAGGTCTCCAAATAAGTGTTGCAAAAATTTTATATACAAACGGATATGTTTATAATCTTTTCAGCTTTGTTGCGTGGTATTAAAAAGTAAAACAAAATAAATAAAAAAAATATATAAGTTATTTCTTGTTTGAAATCCCACATTCTCCTTTAATTTTAAACATATTTAAGTCTCACTAGCATTTAACATTTCATTAAGAATTCATTATTTTATTATTGAAAGCAGTACTCCATAATTAAAAATAATTATAACATTTGTGATCAAAATATTCTGTTTTATTTTGGTCTTAAAAAATTAAAACAATAATTATAATTAAATAAATAATAAAGTTATCAAAAAATATAATAAAAATTATTTCATTAATAATTTAGTAACTTAAAGTATAAACATTTATTCTTACACGAGGGTTGTTGGTAAAATATTGTTTCTTAAATTTAATATTGAAAAAGGAACATTTTTGTTTAAAAAACACATTTTATATAATTTTTAGCCTTGAGAGCTTTATATAAATTTTCTTGAGCTTTTCAGACTTCCTTTACAGGCATTTGACTGCAGTTTTTTTTGCGTGTAACTCCCTTCATGTCTTTACTTTAACTTTTATATTTTGATTAAATTTTTGTCTTAATTTTCTTAAACTTTAATATTATAAACATTGAAGCAGCCATGTCGAGTTTAAATTCTTTGTTGTAAATATTTTTTTTTTCAAGGAAAAAAACAACTCGTTGAAAAGCAATTAAATGTTATTAATAGACTATGGCAACAACAATAAAAAAAAATAGGGAAATTTAAATGACTCAAAAGATAAAATATACAAGAAAAACATACAGAACTCAATTGTACGTTAAAGAAAACAACAAAAAATATATTTTTTTTAACTCAGTTGACTTGGCTTCATAAATTTTATAAAAAAAAGCAGTTGTTGCCATTTGTTGCAACATTAAAATTATTATTTTATTTTCTGCTTTAGCTTAACTGTTCACAGAATGGCAATGTTGTTAATTTGGCAAATAGTAACTGGGGTCTATCAAAGGTACCAGTATAATGATGGAAAGATTGTAGTTTTCTAGGTGCATTTTACTTTTAACTCAGCTCTTTTCTGAAAAAATCGTCATTTTTGAAACGTCTATTGAGGCCATGTTGTTTTAAGGGGGTTTCATTGATCAGCTATTCATTATAAAACCAAAATATTTAACTGAAAAATACTGTGCAAGTGTTTGGTGAAAAATAACCTGAAACGACTTCAAGAAATAATAAAAAATCTTGCCTCAAGCGAAAGAAACTAGAACTAATTGCCAAATTTAAAATAGTACGTACCAAAAAGTACCTCTGTTAACATTGGCCTGTATCCTTTTTTATTTCTTACATTTTTTCTTTAATATTTTTAATATTCAATTTAAGTAAAAATATCCGACAGCAACATTAAGCAAACAAATGAAAATGTGCAACAATATTGGCTGCATGTTGTAGTGTGGCAAATGAAACAATTGGAAAATGTTGTAAAGGCTTAACAATACAAATACAACAATATTTATTTGTTGTACTTTACGTTGTTTTAGTTCTTTTGGTATAAGAGTAACAAGGCCTGGAAAAAATTATATGCTCCTGCATCCAGTACAAAAAAAAATAAAAAAAAAATTAAAAAAAAAAAATCCGTTATAAACACATAAACACAAAAAGCAAAGCTTGACAAACTGTAAATTAAATAGGCTGCTTTACTTATGGCAAACTGAAACGGGGTAAAAGCGACAAAGAAGAAGAGAAAAAAATATATAGAAATCGTAGTACAAAAACCAATTGCGGACGCGGTTGTAGGCCATTAAAAGTGCTTGTTGTTGAGTCTTTGCCACATGGGGTTTTATAAAATTTTATAAAAACACTTGCATACACACATACAAACACACACAATAACAATACGCACCGGAAGTGACCACGACGACAATCATTTGTAAATAGTAGACGTAGTTGTAGTTGCTTGTAAAATAAAACGACGATCGGATGGCCAGGACGGACACTTAGTCACAGGACGGATGGGTAGACAAATAAAACAACGTAATGTGAATTGTAGCGACTGACATCACACACACACACAAATACCAACAAAAAAAAAGGACATGATAACACCGCCTTTAAAACAATAATACACAAGAGAAGGCAATAAAATTTTAACAAAACAGTGGCTTCATTTACATACAGTCACTTGTCTATTTGCATGAAAATTTAATTTCAATTAAATTTAAAAACTTTTCATTTTGAAGGAATGTTTTTGAAAATCTAATGAAAATGTTAAGGTGCCAAATATTGTTTTTCTTTAAGTTGTAATGAGTTCCTTGAGCTGGGTTAGGTCTCCACAAAATAAGATTTTCTTCGAAATTTTCTTTCACATTAATTTTTTTTTTTTTTTTTGTGAAGCAGCAATATGTTCAGCTTTCCCTATTGCTATCAGTTGCTCCTAGAAACGAACGAATGGACTTTTAAGATCCTTCCTTCGACAAAACAGGGCAAACAATTAAGACTATTAAAATTTGGGTAAACAAATTAAAGCATGACTGTGTATCAAAAAAAAAAAAAAAAATAAGAAATAAAATAAAAAAAATAAATAAAAGGAATCCCGCATAGAACGGCCAATTCGAAGGGCATAGACTCAACCCACTACATAGGAAATGATTACCGATAAGTCTAAGGTCTGCTAGTTAGTTGGTTCTAATATCATATTGTTTTATATTTTATTAACCGGTTGGGATCTTTATCTTATTTTTGCAATAGATAAACAATATTATTTATTTTTTATGTCTGTTAAACACACACTTTATCACAGAAGGTATGAAAGATTTTTCTTCGAAGTTAAAGTTAAGTTGCCGTTACAACCGCAGGTGCATTTTCTTTTTATAGGCGATTAAAATCGTCAAGATGCTGGTATTTGTGAAAGATCTGGCAACTTTTTTTAAAGTTATTTTTTATAATTATTCTCATGCCTGTATGCGCATTTAGAGGCTCTTCTTGCCAGTAAGAGCCAACTTGAAAGCCTTCCAAAATCCTTTTCATAAGTGCTTAAGAAGTTTATAAAAATCCTCAACAAATTTATTTTTTTATTATTATTATTAATCCCACTCTCTTCTAGTCCACTGTAAACCGTATGATTTTTACTTTTTTTTCAGACTTGAAAGCATTTTATTTTTTCTGGTTTTGACTCCTGCTGTAAAGAAAAAAAAAAACAAACACACACACACACAAACACAACAACCAAAAACAAAACTTTTAACTAAAGCCATTTTTAGGTTAAACCTGGCCACGATTACGACTTCCATTGCTCTGCCATTCTGCATATAAAACCTGCAAATTTAAATAACAAAAGTTTTTATACCGTTTCCCTGTCCAACATCCATCCCACCCAATCCCCATTTGAATACAATTGAATAAAATTGAGCCCTTTTTTTGGAACTTACAAACATTAAAATACTTTAGTTTAATACACTCGAAACATGTTTGGGGTTATTAAAATTACACAGAAAAACTATAACAACAATAAAAATAAGGAAATAACGTTGAGATAAATGAATATAAACAATTTTTGAATAAAATAAAAAATAAATAATAAAAAATAAATATTTTTTTTATGTTTACAAAACAAGAAATGTTGCCAGAAAATTAAAATTGAAAATAAAATAAAAGGAAATAAACAATTTGTTAAAAATGCCATAAATAATTGACGATAAATAAAGTTGAGTTTTTAAATACTTTTAAGGAATTAATAATCAGTTTCAGGTGTAAATGATGGTGCAATTAATGTTTTTTTATTGCAATAGAACGAGTGCAATGTTGTTTACAAAGAGATTTTTTTTTCATTAGGACCAGCACTCAGGGGATGACTCCTAATTGTGCAATGTACGAGGGCTGCTCTATATATTTCCGGCCTAATAGTGAAAATGCGAATATTTATAATCAAAAATGGTTTTATTGTTTTTCAAAGTATTCTCCAGCATGATTTATACACTTTTGCATGCGCTCAAACCGGTAGTCGAAGCACTTTTTCCACTCCGATTGAGACACCTCTAAAATATGGTTTTTGAACACTTCAACAGCTTCTTTTGGCGACGAAAATCGTTGACCACGCATTTTTTTCTTGATGTGCGGAAACAAGAAGATGTCATTAGGTGCCAAGTCAGGGCTGTACGGCGGATGACCCATTAAATCGACATTTTGGCCGGTCAAAAACGCTCTGGTTTGAGCCGATGTGTGAGAGCTCGCATTGTCATGGTGAATACTGATTCGTCTTCTCTTACTGGTTTTTCGAATTTCTCCGATGACTTCAGGCAAACAAATTGTAGTGTACCACTCAGAAGTGACCGTCCTACGTTGCTCAAGCAGAACAGTCGCCACATGACCAGTTTTGCCGAAGAAACAGGCGACCATTTGCTTCGAAGTGCTTCTTCCACGAACAACTTTCATTGGATTTTGCTCGTCTTTGAAGACCCACATGGTCGATTGTTGCATAGATCCATGAGTCGTCACCTGTGGCGATCTTGTAAACGTCTTTTGAAGCACCGCAATCGTATTTTTGCAACATTTCTTTGCACCAATCGACACGAGCCTTTTTTTGAACGACTTTCAAATTGTGCGGCCAGGTGTCCATGCAGTATCGAATGTATGCTGGTGGAAGAAATCTTCAAGGATGTCTCTATCTCTCGGTATGTCGCATGTCGATCTTGCATTATGAGTTAACGCATGGTATCAATGTTCTCTGGCACAACAGCCGCTTTTAGACGACCTTCACGGAATTCGTCTTTGAGCGACCTTCGGCCACGATTAAATTCATTATACCAATTTTTCACAGTGCTATAGGATGGTGCTTCATCGCCATACAAAGATTTAAGTTCATCAATGCACTCTTGTCGTGATAATCCACGTCGAAAGTTGTGAAAAATGATGGCACGAAAATGTTCACGAGTTAATTCCATTTTTTTCTTTGTTAATTTTTTCAAGTCACTGTAAACAACACAAATAATGGTCGTACGTCAAAACGTTTTGAGTACGATTATGCTTAAAAATGACAAACTTTCCAATGGAAATGTCAGATTGCACTTGGCAGCACTCAGTGTTGCCAGGCCAGAAATATACATAGCAGCCCTCGTATTGTGCCAGAACTAGGAAATTAGGTTGTGGGAAGGGGGATAGAGGCAGTAGTGCTGGTGGACATTTGATTTGAATCTTTGCACATTGAAAGTGGCGGGAAAGACCTCTGCAGGGAGTTTATTTAACATACAAACTGTTCGCGTTAAAACATTTTCTCTGTAATGCGTACTGCGATTCACTCGCCAATTGACCACAAAGGTATACGCTTTTCAGTAACCTGTTCCCTGATTAAATAAGAGCACATTTTGTTTTATTAACGATAAAACAGTAAAACACACCCCACACTGCATCGTTGCTCCAGTAAATCAATAGAGCTAGATACCTTACTGTCACCGATGAGCTTCTTCGTTCTCTCCTGCATGCGGTCGAATAACTTTAAAATAGTCTTTGAAGCACCGGCTCATACATGAGAGTTGTATTACATTTTCGGTCTGATAAAGGTGACAATGATAGTAAGAAGATCAGTTGGAGTGAAGTATTTCTTACACCGTTTCAGAAAACCTGGGCACTTGAATGCTTCTCTTGCGACATGGAAAATATGCTTGTTCCAACGAACATCGCATTGAATTTTCCTGCCAAGAACATCAAGAGCTTCTGATTCCTTAATATCTATATCACCCATAATTATAAATGAGGTGGCAGATTCAGCTGTATGCCTGTGCGAAAGCACACAGCACTGGGTTTTACGAGCGTTAAATTGAACCCTGTTCGCATCGCAAGGCTCCATTCGGAGATTACAAAAACAAAGATAAAGATTAAAGCTTTTGTCGATGTGCTTTTGCATAGCCCCAATTTTCGGGAAGTTTGGCCTATTGCATAATGAATATGAATGGCTTATGCTCTACTTTATCAAACACCTTGGAAGTATCTAAAGCCACCACTTCACTTTTGCTGAAATGATGAACAGTAGGTCACCATTTTTCCCAAAGGAAGGCCAGTAAGTCACCGGTAGAACGTTTCCTATGGAAGCCGTATTGCCGATCACTAAGTAAGCTGTTGGACTCCAGATATTTCACAAGATAAAAATACTTTCCATTACTTTAGAAAGTGCAGAGAAAATTGAGAATTAGTTTTGTTTAGTTAATTACTTGTTTGAAAATAATTCTTGTTCAGTTTAAGTTTTTATCTAATTGACTTATAGCTCACATCGGCTCTACTGTTGAAAAGAACTTTCATCTGTTTAAACTTTTCTTTTGGGTCTCTGTAAAAAAGCATCAACTGGCCAATTCTTTGAAAAGCGTGAAACCTGGAGAGAGGCCCTTTTAAATAAAAAGTTTCAAACAGACAGTGGATTTATTAAGTTGAACTAAGGACCTCTGCACACATTTACTTAATGTGAACGACTTGAAAAATCCCGTCTAGTGGCTAGCAATTTAGTATTCTTACTTCTTTGTAGTTAGGTTCCAAATCTAATTCAAGTACAGCAATTTCCCTATTCTCGCTAATTTGTAGGTCTTCTCGCCATAAGACAGAAATTTCAAAAATTTAATTAAATTTATTTAGAAGGTCCAGCAAGTGCTAGTAAATATAGTTCTTCTTCCAGAATTTTTTCCGTTTTATGGAAATTTTAATACATGACAACAAAGGGCTATAGGCTCCTCCAAAAAAGAACGCGCCGAGAAGATTGAGGATGTGTGACATCTATTTCCCAGTTCCAATTTAAGTTAAACGTAACTAAATTTTTCGTTCATTTCGAGCGGAACCCCAGATGAACTATAGAAAATTTATGACCACCAATCTCTCTTACAGGGAAAATCTGAAGGCATTGTTTTTGTACAAAATTAAGAAACATCGGTCCATAATTGGTGGGTCTATGTTAAAAAAGGCAAGAGCCTCTAGTTTCTTTACTTTTTTCCGATTTAATTGTTCTTATTTTTGTTGGTTATTGTTGTTTTTGTTTTGTTGAAATAAAACTGAAATTTCTGAACAAAAAATTACCAGGTAATCGAAATATTATTTAACCATCTTAATTCTGCCGAAATATAACATTTTCATTTACATTTCTTCAAAAATAATAAATGTTGCCAAGAAGTTGTTTTGGAATAAAATGTTAGAATTTTCATTAAAAAACGAAAAGTCAGCATAAAAATCTAGATGGTTGAAATTAGGAAGATTTAGTAATATTTCAAATGCCAAACAATTTTTAGTTTTTTTTTCTTAATTAAAATTTCACTAAACGATTTCAATTTCACCAAAATATTTTTACGAAAATTTCATAAAAAAATTTTTTTTTTTTCAATAAAAAAATTTATTTGCAATAAAAAATTTGTATTTCATTAAAAACCAAAAAAAAAAGACAGAAAAGAACTAAAATTTATCAAAAAAAAAAAAATTAAAATAAAAATAAAAAAAAAAAATTAATAAAAAAAATAAAAAAATAACCCACTTAAAATATAATACTTTTATACTATTGAGTCATTTTCATACCCTTAATCACAGGTGCTAACAATGAATACCCTATACATAGTTAGTAATGAACCAAGGTGAGCTCTAGTTTATACGGAGCAGACCCCAAGGTAACAAACAAATAACTCAAGTTCACGCTAAATATCTTCAATATCTTTTATCTTTAACGATATAATTATTCCTGCAAAAAATACATTAAACAAGTAAGATTGCTATATTCGGCTATGTCGACTATTATGTACCCTTCACATTGTATGAAAATCTAATTTCGTGAAGTAGCTCCAATAAATGAAAAAAAAAAAAAAATAAAAATAAAAAAAATTAACTGAAAGAGAATTAAAAAATTGAAGTTAAGAAAAAATATTTTTTATAAAAATGTCTTCGGCTCTTAATGGGTTAAGCATTTTTAAAAAATTTTAGTATTTTTTTAAAGAGCTCTTCAAAATGCTTTTTTTTTCTTATTTTTTAATTTTCTGTCGCCCCATTAAAAAACGAACTTAAGAAAAAATAATTTTCATAAGAATGTCTTCGGCTCTTAATGGGTTAAGCATTTTTAAAAAATTTAAGTATTTTCCTAAAGATCTCTTCAAAAGCTTTAAAATGATATCCATATTGATATTTTAAAAATTTTGAAAAATCAGAGGCTCGTAACTCGGAAAATATAGGCGAGCGCAAATATTTTCACTTGATGTTTTTTCCTTATTTTTTAATTTTCTATCGCCCCAAATATATACTTTTCGATTGGATTTACTTCATTGTTCCAAATGATAAAAAATTTTCTCGAGCTCATCTAGTGCCTTGGCAATGTTGATTTCAACACCAAAACGGACGGACAGATGGAGAAAAGGTCATCGCTTAAACGACTTCGCTATGAATAAGGACTCAGAATATTATAAACTTATGTGGTCAAAAATTGATATGGTAGAAATTACAAACGGAATGATAAATTAAGTTTTTACCTTTTTCTACTTTTTTTTGTGAAATGTAAAAATAAATAAAAACAAAGTTCTTGTGTTGAAGAAAATATATGATCCGGTACAGCCGAATATGGTACTCTCACTTATTTAATACAAGACTAAAAAGAACATAATCCATGATTTTCAAAATTTAAGAAAATTCTATGCTTTTTCTTGAACATTTCATATATTTTCATTGGAAACATCTTAAAATATATTTTTAAAACTTTTTCGGTATTTTATGAAATCTTTCATGGCCATTTGTTACAAACTGCCGCAATTTATTTAACATAAATTTTCTTTTTAGTTGTAACTTCGATTCATAAATCTTCACAGCCTTTAAATTTTTATTTTATGTCTATAAGAAAGTTTTAGATGCAGCACATAACAATTCTTTTTTAAACGATTAATATATTGTCTTTTTTGTTTTGTGAATCCCTGATTTGCCATTTTTTTTATTCTCAATAAATTTTTATCATTGTTGTATTTGTTGTTGTTGCATATGAGAGTCTATTAAATGGTTTTATTGCAACATGTCGCTGTTATATTTTATTATATTTTTTTTTCAGCTAGTTTCACTTGCAAGTTTTATTTTTTTTCTCGTTATTTTAGTGTTTAGCGCTATTGTTGTTGTTGTTGTTAGTTTTTCGTGAAGTGAACTTTTGCAGCTGGTGAAAATTTTGCCATATTTGCATAAAAATGGTTTACAAACGAAAGAAATTCAATATAAAAGAAATGAATTTGCTGTTTTTTAAATCCAAATTAAATTCTTAGAATATAAAAAACAACAACAAAAACAAAAAAAAAGCAAATAACAGTAATAAAGTTAAAGCACTCGCACTTAAAGAAGTTGCTGCAAACTCATACATTTTATATGAGTCTGACTTTTCTTTGTGCCTCCGTAAACGAAAATTGCATATTCTCCTCTTCTCACACACACTCACACATCAATGGAAACACATTTATTTCTTTTCTATATGCGAATAGTTTTTTAATTTTTTTTTCAAGCAATTTTTTTCCTTTAGTTTCTTTTGTCACCATTTTTCCATTTTATTTGTTTTATATTCATTGGAGCATGAAATTCATTCATGAAAATCCTCCTGCGGCAGCATTAAAGTGTAAAATCTAATTGATTTTTTTTTTCAATTTTTAAAACACATTTGTGTCTTTAGTTGGCTTTATTTTACGTTCTCAACAAAAGGTAGACAATAAAACAGCTGTTTCATACACAACGACACAACGCACGGTTGAGCTTATGAAAAGAAAATCAACTTTGAAATTTAATATAAAAAATTAATAAAAAAGAAAAAAATTAAATAAAATTAAAATTCGAAATTGAAATTATCTTTTTAAAATTATATCCTATTTTCTATATTCGCTCATTTGGAGACTTATGTATGAATATAAAAAGTATATGAGAGTTTCCGTTTTCCTTTTCCTTTTCTTTAATCACAATATTTTAATATCAAATGTATTAATAATTTTTTATTTTATGAATTAAATTGCATAATGTTGCCTGTCCGCCTGCCTGCCTGCCTGCCTTTTTTCTTATGCAAATTTTTTCCACAATTTTTTTTTGTTACTATTTTCTATTAGCGCAAATAATTCATTTTCTTTTTAGTTCCCTCCTTTGTATTTAGTTATGTTTAATATTTTGTTTTTATTATTATTATTCAAATTATTGTTTCTGATGCTATTGTGCTTAAGCCTTAAAATATGCATTGTTAACATGCAAACTGTTATGTGTCAAAAATACAACATTAAACATTTAATTAATGCCAAAATTTTTTTAACTGTTTTATAAGTTTTACTCAAATGTATAATTTGCGTGCTTTTACTCATCATTTATGTGTTGATTATATGGGGGTGTTATTTCTGTTGTAGTTCGATTTATAAAAAGAACAATGTTAAGGCAGTTTAATTGTGGCATTCGAATGTAACTTTTGAAGGAAAATAACACAATATTTGTACAAAAAGAAATATTAAAAAAATTTTGGCTTAAATTAATTTTTATTAGCAAAATGTTGCTTTAAATTTTATTTGTAAAAAAAACTAAATATTTGTTGAATGAAGAAATGTTGCTAAGCAAAATGTTGCTAAGGAATTAAAAAGACTTTTAGAATTATTATAAATTTTTTATCGACAATCATAAAGAGAAATAGAATTTTAGCAATTGGCAAAGCTAATAAATAAAATTACTAAATGTTGCTAAGAAGAAAAATGTTGCTTTCAAACATTTTAAAAATTCTTATAAACTTTTTAAACAACATTTTGCTTAAATAAAAAAAAAATGGTGCTAAGCAAATATGTTGCAGAAAAGAAAAATGTTGTTATGGACTTAAAAACATTTGTAGAATTATTATAAACCTTTTATCGACAATACCAAAGAGAAATATAATTTTAGCAATTGGCAAAGTTTATAAAAAATTATGGAAAGTTGCTAAGAAAAAAATGTTGCCAATGGCGTAATAACACATGAAGAATTATTAAAAATTTTTTAAACAACACGTTGCTAAAATTTAGTAGTAAAAATCCTTTCCTTTTCATATGAAAAAAAAATGTTGCTAAGCAAATATGTTGCAAAAAGTTAATTTTGCTAAGGACTTAAAAGCACTTGTAGAATTATTATAAACTTTTTAAACGACATTTTGCTTAAAATTTAGTAGTAAAAAAACTAAATTTTTGTCAAATAAAAAAATGTTAAGCAAATATGTTGCAATAATTTTTTTTTTGCTAAGAATTTAAAAATACTTTGCTAACGACATTAAAAACATGTGTAGAATTATTAAAAACTTTTTATCGACAATTGTAAAAAGAAATAGAATTTTAGCACCTAGCAAGCTTTTTAAATAAAATTATTAAAAGTTGCGAAGCAGAAAAATGAAGCTAAGGACTTACTTGTAAAATTATTATAAACTTTTTAAATAACCTCTTGCTTAAAATTTAGTAGTAAAAAAACTAAATTTGTGTCAAATAAAAACAAATATTGCTAAGCAAATATGTTGCAATAAGAATTTAATAATACTTGTTGGATTATTAGAAAATATTTATCGATAATCGTAAAGAGAAATAGAATTTTAGTAATTAGCAAGATTTATAATTAAAATTATTAAATGTTGCTAAGAAGAAAATCTTGCTAAGGACTTAAAACTATTTGTAGATTTATTATATATTTTTAAACAATATGTTGCTAAAATTTAGTAGTAAAAAACTATAAAAAAGTTGCTAAGCAAATATGTTCCCAAAAAAAAAAAAATATTGCAAAAAAGAAAAATGTTGCTGAGGACATATTATAAACTTTTTATGGAAATTTAGTAGTAAAAAAACTAAATTTTTGTCAAATAATAAAAATGTTGCTAATCAAATATGTTCCAAAAAAGAAAATGTTGCTAAGGACTTAAGAAAATTTGTAGAATTATTAGAAAATATTTATCGACAATCGCAAAAAAATATGGACTTTTAGCAATTGGCAAAGTTTATAAAGAAATTACTAAAAGTTGCCAAGAATAAATATGTTGCACCACGTAAAATACCGACAACAGGTTTTTGAATGATATTAGTAAAATGTAAAAAAATAGCTAAGTGTCATAGTGTTTCAATAGTGTGCTTTAATATATTGCGAACTGAAAGAAATAAAGAAAATTAAAAAATGTTGCTAAGCTAATATATATTGCAGAGCAATTAAATATTGCTAGAAAGAATTCATTACACTATTTTTGGGTAAAATGTTCTTAAGAATCCATCTGTAGCTATATACAACCACCTAAAATTTTACTAGCAACATTATTATTATTAGCAACATTTTAACTTGATTTAATTTTTACTTAAATTGTGCTGGTAAACTTTTGACGTAATTTTTATACCTAGACATATAGGTTTTTTTAAGCTGTAACACTTTTATTCCGATACAAAAATTAATTAACTTTTAAAATCCAAAAATGTTGCAGCAATATCAAATGTAAGACAGAAAAGTAATTTAGTGAGTATGAACATGTGGTTATAAGTTATAAGCAACTTATTGCTAAGGATTTGTTGCACTAAATGTTGCATGAGATTTTTTAACTACATTTTTATTGGATTTTAAATTGTATTATTTTTTATAACTAATGGATGTCATTTCATTTGTGCTTTCAACTTAATTAATTTTAAGATTTTTCTTTTTTTGTTTTTTTAGTTGATTGATTTTTCTACTTAATATTAATTCTTTAGTTACACATCTAATTCTCCTTTAATTATTTTATTTAATTACTTTGGATTTTTTCATTTAAATTTTTACTTTTCTCTAAATGCGCTATTTTCCCACTTTAGGTTTTCAACCACTTTAACCATTTTATTTTAAAATTTTTATTTACTTTTAATCATTTCATTTATTATCACTTAAAGACCCATAAGCTGCAAAAAAAGTTTCTCATTATTTTTTATTTATTTAATCACTAAATTATTTAAATTTAAGCTACTTTATTATTTGTTTTATATTTTTAGTGCGTGATCATTGTCATCGTCAACGTAGCGAAGGTGTAGATGTAAAAGCTCGCCGTAAACTGATTATAGCCAGCTGTTTGTGTTTGCTCTTCATGATATGCGAAATTGTGGGTAAGTTTTAACGAATTCATTTCCCATTGTGTGTGCACACAACAAACAAAGAATATTAATTTGATGAAAATAAAAAAAAAAAAAACATAAAAAATAAAAGGAAAGGAAAGGAAATGTTCAAAATATCCATCTGTGGTTGGTTGAGAAAAACCACAATCGTGTACGCAAAAGAAAAGTATAGAAATATTTTAATGATATTTAAATAAAAGTAAAAAGTTTATCAAAATTTATGATGTTATTTTATAAGTTTAACGTTTGCTGGCAAAAAAAAAAAAATAGATTTTCGCTTAATGCATAGAACTCTAGATTGTGAGGTTATTTCCTGTGTATTTAAAGGATGTTATTAAGTCAGACACTTTAAAGACTATTGTAATAAGCTTTAGCTTAATATTCACATTCTACTAGTACGAGGGCTGCTATATATATTTCTGGCCTGGCAACACTGAGTGCTGCCAAGTGCAATCTGACATTTCCATTGGAAAGTTTGTCATTTTTAAGCATAATCGTACTCAAAACGTTTTGACGTACGACCATTATTTGTGTTGTTTACAGTGACTTGAAAAAATCAATATAGAAAAAAATGGAATTAACTCGTGAACATTTTCGTGCCATCATTTTGCACAACTTTCGACGTGGATTATCACGACAAGAGTGCTTTGATGAACTTAAATCTTTGTATGGCGATGAAGCACCATCCAATAGCACTGCGAAAAATTGGTATAATGAACTTAATCGTGGCCGAAGCTCGCTCAAAGACGAATTCCGTGAGGTCGTCCAAAAACGGCTGTTGTGCCAGAGAACATTGATGCCGTGCGTGAACTCATAATACAAGATCGACATGCGACATACCGAGAGATAGAGACATCCTTGGACATTTCTTCCACCAGCATACATTCGATACTGCATGAACACCTGGCCGTAAAAAAGGTTTGTTCTCGTTGGATCCCGCACAATTTGAAAGTCGCTCAAAAAAAGGCTCGTGTCGATTGGTGCAAAGAAATGTTGCAAAAATACGATTGCGGTGCTTCAAAAGACGTTTATAAGATCGTCACAGGTGACGAATCATGGATCTATGCGTATGAGCCCGAAACGAAACAACAGTCGACCGTGTGGGTCTTCAAAGACGAGCAAAATCCAACAAGCAAAATCCAACGTACGTGGAAGAAGCACTTCGAAGCAAATGGTCGCCTGTGTCTTCGGCAAAAATGGTCATGTGGCGACTATTCCGCTTGAGCAACGTAGGACGATCACTTCTGAGTGGTACACTACAATTTGGTTGCCTGAAGTCACCGGAGAAATTCGAAAAACCAACAAGACAATGCGAGCTCTCTCGCATCGGCTCAAACCAGAGCGTTTTTGACCGGCCAAAACGTCGATTTAATGGGTCATCCGCCGTACAGCCCTGACTTGGCACCTAATGACTTATTCTTGTTTCCGAACATCAAGAAAAAAATGCGAGGTCAACGAGTTTCGTCGCCAAAAGAAGCTGTTGAAGTGTTCAAAAACCATGTTTTAGAGGTGTCTCAATCGGAGTGGCAAAAGTGCTTCGACAACCGGTTTGAGCGCATGCAAAAGCGTATAAATCATGCTGGAGAATACCTTGAAAAACAATAAAACCATTTTTGATTATAAATATTCGCATTTTCACTATTGGGCCAGAAATATATAGAGCAGCCCTCGTAGCCCTATTAAATTTTTAAAAATTTTGAGAGAGAAAAATTATTTACAAACGTTGGCGGACGTGTACCAAAAAAAAAAAAATAATTAATAATAATCCTAATCCTAATAATCCTATTTTTTCTCGCCGCATTTCATCGATAGCACAAACAATGTTGGCCACCAAGGCGCCAATTATTGCTGGTTTATTAGCATAAACCAGTGACTTCATATGACCCTACAGGCAATAGCAGAGACGTGTCAGATGCCACGACTTTAAAATTAAATTGACAGGTCCATTTCCCAAAATTAACTTCTCTAAAAATTTTCATTCCACATAATTGCGATCGTCTTATGTCATCGAATGCCATTTTTTTTAACCGTATCTCGCACGGATCAATGTCATTCATATTTTCAAACAAAAAATGATTGATTATTGCGTGAAAGATCTCCATCGAAAGTAACGTGAGCTACAGCTTCATTTTTGAAGAAATAAGATTTAGTGATGCCACCAGCATATAAAGACATCAAGCGGGGCATTTTTCTGATTATAATGGAGTCTGTAGGATCTGCTGAGGATTGGTTTTACTTCATACGAGAGTATGCTCCACTTTTTTTATTAAAGGACCCTTTAGGTCAAAAACGAACCTCATCACTAAACATAATTTTGCGTCTGTTATAATTTTCTTGACAGTTGGTGCAAGAGATACTACTCTTTTTCGATCTCCTCGCTTTCTTGGTCACCTTTAAAACTATGAAATTAAAATACAACTCTGTTTTAATGCCGACTGCTTCAAAGGCAGGAGAGAGCGAAAAAACTCATCAGTGACAGGGTAAACTGCTCTAAAGACTCCATGGAGCATCGACAGAATGTGGGATGTATTTCACTGTCTTATAGCTACAGCAATGAAATATGATCCGAAAAAATTATGAAACTTGTTTTTGTAAAATTTAATTTTATAACGCAAAACATTTTTCATCAAGAATATTAAGCAAATTTTTAAAATTATAATCACAGCCTTTTATAGCCTTCAGTCGTAATCTAGCTATAGTTAGGTCGTCTTCTAATCGTACCACAGAAGGAGTGTTGCCATAGTTTAATCACAGCAAAAGCATATTTTACTGATCATTGTCCTCCTGTAGCCTATAAAAGTCATAGTTTAAATTAATATAAATTAGTCGAAGTTAGGCTTTGGTCCAACTAAATTTTAAAGATATTCCTGCAATAATTTTTTTATAAAAAAATTCAAGCTTTAAAATTTCTACAAAAAATGTTGCAAAAGAAATCGCAGACTTTATTTGAAAACTTTTTTGCTGTAAGTTTATATAATTTAAATTTTAAATTTAAAATTAAAATTTAGAATACCTCTAAAGACACCTATTCATATGGGACATAACAAAATGATATTTATTGCCAGCCCACTTGCATCATTTACTTTTATTTTTTTTTTGTATAACAAAATTAAAAAGTTCATTTCCTTTTGGTTAAAAATCTATTTTTGTAACTTTTTGTAATGTAACTCAAAAGTGATAAAATATACAACTCCACCTTTTTAATGTTTTTGTTACCAATCAAACCAATTGATTTCGTTCAATATTTTCACAAAATAAAAATCACAAAAATCACAAAAAAATTTAAACTTCTACAGAGTTGACAATTTAAAACATTTTTCAATCTTTTTTATTTTCATCTACAAACAACAATTGGAATTGTTCAATATCCTTTTTCATATGTTACACAAAAACAAAAATGTAAAATGTGCGAGGTGTGTGTGTACGTAAGTATACTTTTGTATTCTTTCTTTACAGGTGGTATTTTATCCAATAGCTTGGCAATTGCAACAGATGCTGCTCATTTGTTAACGGATTTTGCCAGTTTTATGATTTCATTATTTGCCATTTGGATTGCTGGTCGACCTTCAACACAGCGGTAAGTTTTTAAATTTCTATATTTTCTCAATTCCTTTTTTTGTCTGAACAAAAAAAAAAAAAGCAAGAAAAATCACATAACTGCTAAACAAACTTTTTTTTTTTGGTTTTGTAACCCAAAAGAGACGTAAATTGATATTTGTACCTTTTTGTTGTTGTTGTTGTTGCTAGTCGTTAGTTTTAAGAGTTTCTTTAGTTCTTCTTAATGTTTGGTAATTTATTTTAATGTCAAATTTGTACAAAAATTTATTTGTACAAAATTTTTCAAAGAATTTTTATTTTATTTTTTTGGCTGTAATTTTTATTAGTTTCATTTTGATTTGTTGCCATGAACTTTTGCTAGACATGAAATTTGAACAAGTTTTGTAAATGTCCAATATTTGTATAAACGATGAAATTTAGCTCAAAGGAATTAAGGGGACAAATGTAAACTACAGCTTTATTTGATTGACTTTTTGCATTTATAACATTTAAGCTAAAATATGGTGACACATTATGAAACATTTCTAAATATTTTTGAAAGAAATTTCATTATATTTTTTTCTTATTCGAGCTATGGGCCTGCAGGGGTAAAACTGTGTTGTATGCGTGGACTGTAGTCTGTGCAAGAAAGATTGCTTTAAGATTTTTTATATGTCGTAGAATAAAATGCGGATGCAGAATAAACAAGAAAATTCAGCAGTTATGTGTTAACTCTTTATTTTTTACACTTTTTATTGCTGACTTAGTGAAACAAAATTACAACCATTAGGACACCCTTTACTATTTAGTTTTAAATATTTATACTTGTTCTTATAATTGATATAGTAATGGACATTTTGTTTAATTTTCAAGAGTTTGTCTACAACGGTGTCAAAGACAGGGTCATATAGGTCAAATTACATCAGTTATAGGGACACCCTTTAATTTCAAGTTTGCTACTTGCTATAGCGGACTTAGCAATAAAGGTTCTGTTCAAATTTCAATCAACTGTCTACAGCTGTTTTACAGTTTGGTCATATACATCAAATAACAGCAACTATTGTAACACCCTATAATTTATAATTTAAAAATTTTATACTCCTCAATATACTAGACAAAATAGTGGACATTCGGTTTATATTTTTTATATAACGGTTCAAACGATAGGGCCATATAGGTCAATTTACTTCAAATATGGGAACACCCTTTAATCTCTAAATTCAAATTTCATACTTGTTGTTATAGCGGACTTAGCAATACATATTCTTAGTAAATTTCAGCTGTCTGTCGATTACTGTTCAAAAGTTTGGCCCCATACACCAACTATTGGGACACCCTTTAATTTCCAAATACAAATTTTATACTTGTTATTATAGCGGACTTAACAATACAGGTTTTTTGCAAACTATCTGGCTATAAAAAATTTAAAAGTTTGGCCACATATACCAAATTACATTAACTATTGGGGCACCCTTTAATTCTTTATTTTGAATTTTTATACTTATTTTTATAACGGTCATAGGAAACAAATGTTTGTCTATAACGATGCAAAAGAAAGACCTATATAAGTCTATTTACGGCACCTATGGGAATACCCTTTAATTTTTAGATTTATTTATATTTTACTGTTTGCTATTGGGAGGTATAGCAACACGCATTTTTCTTAAATCTTAAAGAAGCGCGCTTAACGGTTCTTAATACACGTAAAAAAAACATGGTTGTTGCATGGGGACACCCTTTAATTTTTAAGATTATGAACTGTTTTTAAAACTAGACCAATCTGTAAGCAAAATCTATAAAAATGCAAAAAATTTTCGAGACCGGTTTAGAAATGACTGAGTTTTGCAGGCAAAAACACGAAAGCACCATTCAGTCGAATTCATAGTCTCCTTCCCTTTTTGAAGTCAGCTTAAAAAAATTTGAGTAAAACAAGTAAGAATGCCGAATCTTATTTACTTTTCACTATAAATGTAACTCCAATAATAAAAAAAAAACAAAAAAAAAAAAAAATAAATAAACACGTGGGTGATAGAGAATTAAAAAAAATTCAAGCATAAAAATATTGCCAGCCCTTAATGGATTAAAAATTAAAAAAAAAAATGGTGTCTGAAAAGATCTCTTCAAAAGCTTTTAAATGATACCCATATTAATACCTTAAAAAATATGGTGAACAATCGCACTTTTCTATAAAAAGTTCAGAGGCCCATTACACGGAAAATATGGCCGGGCATAAATTTTTTCACTTGATGGTTTTTTCTTAATTTTTGATTATCTATCGCCCCATATATTTGTTTTTTTTTTTGTATTGGAGTTACTTCAATTGACTAGATTTGTTTGAAATGATATGGAAAAAGTAGAGGCAGGCGTGGTTTTCTGCCCGCTCCCTTAAAAGAAAGTGGACCGATTTTGCTGACTTTTAATAGAAAAAATTCGTAAAGGATTTCTGATCGATTGGCGTTCGAACTCGGACGGACAGACCGATATCACTCAATCGTTTTCCATCTGCTTAAGAACTCAGCATATTTTTACTTTTGGGATTCGAAAATGGAGATTGTAAAATTACAAACAGAATGACAAACTCCGATATACCCTCCTTCTTACTGTAATGAAACTCTAAATTTCTCTTTTTCTGGAATATTTTTTTAGCCTAATTCTTGGCAGTTCCACGAGTCTCACATTACTTTTTTTTCCAATTTTTATTTTTTTTTAATGTTTTTCTCTTATGCTGTTTAGAATATTGTATCTGCATTTATTATAAATTTAAGCTTTTACACAAATCTTTAGAGAACTAACGTCAGCAATAAAAAAACAAAATAATGTTTTGACTTCGTTTTTTATTATAATTTTTTTTTCTTTCAACTAAATGTTGGCGGTTGTTAAAAGAGGTATAAAATATATATTAGACAGCCTACATAAAGTTAAGCCCCATTTGGCCACACAAACAACCAAAATATTGTCTCTACCAGGCTTAAGTCAGCAACTAGAGTCAGAAAAAAAAGAACAACAAAAACACTCATAGTCTGTAATGATAAAAAACCCAATCTCATTTTCATAAAATATTGAAAGCTACTCACTTGTAGTCGTAAATTTTTGTTTCAGCTATTTGCAACACAAAATACAAAAAAAAAAAAAAAAAAAAAAATATAAAATATCTTAGAATATAAAAAATATATTTTTTTTTTAACAAAAATTTGTATTTTGTAAAGCATCACCACCGAGATGAAAGGGAAGTAACTAAAAAAAAAATTGCTTAACATGTTAAAAATTATACACGTACATAAATAATATAGAAGATGTTCTTTTGTTTTTAGGATTCGAAAAAAATCAGCCTAAAAGCCTACCACAAAAAATAAAAAATGCTGTTGATTTTAATGATATTTTCTTAAAACTTTTTAGATTTTTAAATTACGTATGCGAACTATAGTTGCATGGTTGTATAATAAGTGTTAGAATTCCCTTATACCAGACCTTTATATGGTAAAATTACACTGAATTCTACTCTGCTTTAAGTGCTTAATTTAGAGAAAGGGAGATAGAGAGCGAGAGAGATAGAAAGAAAGAGAAAAAGAAAAGGAATGAATTCAACAAACCGATTGAATAAGTTAGTTAGTTAGTTAGGAGTGGCAGCCTCTCACGACGAAGCTCACTTGAGCACAATTGTATGGCCCGTTGTGATACCGCAAGGAAGGCAGCGCGACTCCCCCAACTCAATTGAGAACCATGAAGATTCCCGGATGAACTTCGTTATGTCCCCTATAGAGTGAGATGAGAGCTCCGTAAGAGTCTTGAAGAAAGGAGAGCCCAGAATTTTAAATCTTCTTCGAGCCAGAGATGGGCAATGGGAGGTGAAGTACACTCTCTTCCTCATCCTCCGAGCCACAGCTGCGACAGAAATCATTATAGGGCAAACCCAGTCTTTTAGCATGCCTGCCTATTACACAGTGACCAGTAAGTACCGAGACCGATTGAATGAAGAAGAATATGGCAGAGCTCATACCTAAAATTTGAATGGAATATAACTACACTCTGACTTTGATAACCCAGCTTTGATAGCACAATGACAAGACTTAGATTTAAGAATATTTACATCCATATGTTTGGCTGGAATGGCATAGAGTTTGGACCGAAGTTCTGGATTACGACTAAACTTGCAATATAATACGGGAAAAGTACTAAAATATAATAAAAAATAGCACTTGACTAATTGATTTAAATTTTACTCTACAGAGTTGCCAGATTTTTTTTCTTCTGATTTTGCCAAAATTAATTTTAAAAATCGCCAAAATAACCAAAATGTTTTTTCGTTAGATTTTATAAAAAAACATTTATTTTTTCTTATCAATTAAATAACATTTTTTATTAAACACGTGAAACTAAATTAAATCGAAACAGCGAAAACTTGCAAAAACAACGTACATGCATACATACATGAATACATTCATACATACATAACTACATACATACTAAATACCCTGCAAACATTTTTGAGATTTCTTGGCGATTGTTTGGCGATGGTTACGCGATTATTCTCAGGGAATACTAATCGCTAACCGTCGCCTATGCCTTACAACTAGGCGATGAATGCGAGAGCGCACACAAGTAACGGAAAATATTTCTCACAAGAGTCAACGTATTTTTGCATTCTTCATCCATTTGAGTTGAGTCATCTGTGTTTTTTCATAACTTTCGATAGAATTTTTTTATTTCTTTCCTAGAGGTAACGGGAAAATAAATATTTGTTTTCAAGAGCAATTACCGAAATTTTCGTTTCAATTGAGCAAATGATCATTTATACCATTAGTGCATTAATCGAATATATAACTTATCAAAAAAAAATAAATAAATAAATAAGTAGTGATCAGTGGAAGGTGTGGTGTGTAAAAGTAATTGTGAATCGCCGGCGGATCTCTTTTTGCGAAACGCCGGCAAATCGCTGTGAGCGAATCGCCACAAGCACACAGGCGAACGTTTTAGCGAATTGCCTGAAGGCTCGCCCACGATAAATCGCCGCGATTGTAGACACCTTGCCGACGATTCGCGGGCGAAGATTCGGCGATTGCAAATGTTTGAAGGGTACATACGTTCATATATAAATACATCTATACATACCCAGTTAGCATTTGGAAGATTCTTTTAACAAAAATCACCAAAGTAAGTCTTTTAAGACTACCCCTGATGACTTTAAACTGATTAATCAGTTGTGCATTAAAAAAAGACTCAAATTCCTACAAACGTAAAGAAAGCGACTTGTTTAAAATACAAAAAATACAAAAAGCAAATACTCAAAATTTGACTGCTTTTAGGAGTATTTTAGTCACATTTAGCGCAGCCTAACGATAACAAAAAATGACGTTCACTTAATTAATTCGATTAAATAAACAAATAAACGATATTGATTATTGAGGGTGAAAGCACCTCTCGATGTCCATTTCGCTACCGCTTACTTAGCTCTTTAGAAAACTGCTCACAAATATTTTAAATAAACTAAAGATTTTTGTCCGAACAATACAAAATAGACAAAAATTAAATTTTTAATTTTATTTTTATTATTCGTAAAAATATGTCATTTCATAGAGAAACTACAGATACAAATGTATAAGCAATCAATTTTAGCGATATAACGGCACTAAAAAATTTGTAAAAATATTTTATTTTTGTAGATAGAAAATTTTGTATTACTGTCTACAGAACTCTGTAACAAATGTTAAAAAAAAACATTTTCCTAAATTTAAAACAAAATTAGAAATGATACGCACACGAAGTCTTGAGCAGGCTAAAAAATCAGCAAAATAATATTTGCAATGTTTGATTTAAAGAAATAACAATCAGAAATGAGCGTGAAGTATTATTCGAAAAAGACCTGCGTACGGTTAGCAATATGATCAAAAAATGGCTTGAAGAAGTTTTGTATTTGTTTATAAGAACGATTAAAAATATTATCAAGAATGATTAAAAACACGCGAGTCATAAGGGACTCTTTTAGAAGAGTACAATTTTCTTCCGATACAACAATCACATTCGATTCTAAAACGAGTGCATAAGCGTGTATTTCAATCGTGTAGAAGAGGCAAAAAAGACTCGAATATGATCAAAAATTATAACTGGTACATACAGAAATAAATTCATATATACATACTTACACACATACATACACACATCCATACAAACGATCCAAAAAATATTCCCTTAAACTCTGCAAGCATCTAGTTTTTCTTTTTTTCTCACATAATAAATTTTGAAATTTTAATATATATGTACGTGAACTTAAGCCGAATTAATGTTACACAATAGTAAAGTTTTTCAATATTTTTATTTTTTTTTCAATTCAAGATTTATTTCTATTTTAATATAAATTCTTTAAAAATTAAAAAATATATTTCTTAAAACAAAAAATTAAAAAAAACCAAAAACCAAAAATACTTCTCTTTATTTTAAACAAAGAAAATCAGGCAAATGACCACAGAAAGTTACCCTCTTTGCAGTCGCAACATTAAATATTATAAAACTTATATTATTGTATTATTTTTCCTATACCAAGGACGACCTTAAATAACAAACAAATAAATTTCGTTATTTTTTTATTATAAATTTTACTTTAATATTTGTTAGTTTTTGGACAGCCTTGGAGTATGCAACAATCTAATAAAATAATTGCATAAATAAATTATTTGTTGTATTTGCAACGACTATTCTGTTGGTTGTGTGGTCGTCGGGGTTTGGTCGTTCCTTCTAAAGCATAGAACAATAATAAAAGTGTTTGTTTAACAACAATTTATAAAATTTTCAGATGCTTGAGTAACAATAGCAAAAACATGCAATTTTTCTATTTAACATGCCCCGCTATTTGAACATAATTTTACAAGACCCCCCAAAGTATGCTTTAAAAATAAATATTATATGTATAAGGTGTTAGTATGTGTGTGTGTGTGTGTGTGTGGGTTTGTGTGTAGAAATATTTTTATTATCTTGAAAAATAAGGTTTTGTGGTAGAGAGAACAAACAATTTTATAAATGTATTAAAAAGCTGCACACACACACACACACATACACACACATAATGGTTTATATTAAGCTTTGAGAGCAGCTAGGAGTGTATGACCACAATTGCAATGAATATGAAATTTTCTACGAAAACCATTGTGTAAATATAAATGTCTGTAAATTGTTGGTTGCTGTTTTGTGCTGCATTTGTGATAAATTAGGCTTGTCAACTTTAAAGGGCAATTTCTTTTTACCAACCACTGCACCCTTTCTTTAAATGTTATGCCAGCTAACAACCTTAAAGTATGCTTTAGTAAACAAACTTACAAAAATATGTTTATAACCTGCATTTTTTCATAAAACTTAAAAATTAAAAAAAAAACTAAACGAAAATATTTATCAGGGTTTGTCTTTTGCATTTTAAAACAATTGTTTATGCCATACGATATTTTTTTTATGGAAATAAGCTAAATTTGCGCCAAATTAGTTAACAGTTAGTTTGGCTCTATTTTATTTCTCTGTCTTAAACTTAAACGAATGCCTGTACACCACAAAAACTTTTTATACAATTTCTACATAAATTAAAGTAAAATTCAAAAGTAAAAATACTTGAAAAAAAAAAAATAATAGAATCTAAAAATTCAAGCAATCGAGTTTTCTTTTCATATTTTTTTTTTTTATAAATTTTTAGGTTTTTTGTTTTTTAAAATAAGTTTCGAATGTAAGTAGCTAAAGTATTGCCTACATTAGGGCGTTTCTTTTCAGTTTGTTTAGGTAATTTTCTCTGTATAAAATTTGTATTTTTATTAGTTTTTCAAAATGAAGTTTCTAGTTTTGTAAGTAAATTGAAAATAACATTTTCATTTTGTTAAACAAACATGATGGTAGAGTCATATTATAGAAAATACATTTTTATTTAGTTTCATGCAATTTGCATACATTTAGGCTGTGCTCTATAATGGAAAAAGTTTTTTGGGGTTTGTGTATTTAGAAATTTAATGAAAATTTTTTACATGTTGTTTTTGTTTTCAATTTTCAATGGTTGTTTTTTTTTTTTAACTAAAGTAAATAGCTGCACAAGTAGTGGATTAAATTTGAAAAATTTATATCAGAGCTATTTACAAGCTTAAAAATCAACTCTCTTTTTAGGTTAAATTGTAAGCGGTCTTACATAAATCCAGTGGACTTGAAGTCAAGAAAAGATCCATTTTTGTTAAGATAAAATAAAATTGAGTGGTAATAAAAAAAAAAAAATAAATAAAAAAGGAATAAATAAAAAAATGATAATTAAAATTAGAGTAAAAGAGTAAACTTAAACAACTTCTTCACCATTAAGCCATTCACCATTCATGGCGGACATAAACTTATCAATAATTAAAGCTCAAAAGTACACGAACATGTCATTAAATTAGACTCGGATTGAGGTCTTTATTGAAGATCTACAGGACCATTCAAACTTAGATATTGACAGTCAATATTTAATTTCTATCGTTAGGCGAACAGCTCTTCCTTCACTTAATACACTTAATTTCAATTTGTGGATCAATGAAAAAAATATTCTCTTTTAAGAAGACCTTCTTCTGCTAGAAAATGTTTTGTTTTTAAAATTTTGTGCATATTTTTAGTCAAAACACCCTTAAGGTCTATCAAAAACTGATTCTTCATTAACTTTATCAATCATTCTTATTCTAGTTGTCGGCATCGTCAATGTGGATATGTGTCGACGCATGCGATTTATAATTCTACTTGTCGTTATTGACACTTATCGATTACTGCTCAAAGATTTTTTGTACTCTATAACAAATCTGATATTGTATTGATGTGACTCTGTTTTTGGTCGACGCCATTTTGTATAACGACTGGAAGTGATTTAAACTAAACATCACGTTGAAAATGGAAATAAGTGAAAAAGTGAAGGTTACAAATGTAAATCAATTGAAAAATTAGTGAAGGAATCGCAGAAGAATCCATCCCTTGCACTGGCTTTTCGCAGAGGCACTGCTTCATGCAATTTTAAAGAAAAATGAGAAGAAATTGGAAAAATTCTAAATTATTTTAGTCCACCTAGAAGATTAGCAGATGGATGGCAGAAGCTAACAAAATAAAGAATTAAATAGAGATTTGTAAAAAAGTTTGTAAAAATTACTTTTAAGGAATGGCGAGATTTAAAATTAAAAGTGAAAAAAAATGGTTGCTACTAAAGCGGAGTGTTAGGCCACTGGCGGCTGGATGTTTATAAAATTTTCACTCAGTCCGCTGGAAGAAGCTGTGGCAAACCTTTGAAACTTCCAGAAGCATTTGACTCCAGAAGGAACAGTTAAAGGAGTTCAAATGCGAGGGATAGGACACGATTCTAATGACATGGAACTTGCTGAATTCGAATTTGTCGTTGAAGAGCCAGTGGAAGTCAACCAATATTTAAAGGAAACCCCTTGCTCGCCTAATGCTGCTGCTACCAATGATACCAGTTCTGATCAGCCTGTTCCGTCGAAAGTAGTTAAAAAGAAAGCAAAAAACCATGCAATAATCAAACTGATTTGCTGTAGAAACACAGCCAATAACAGGCAAAACTATTTTCCGACATTTCAAGTTCGATGTCCTCAATAAAACTCACTCTTAGAAATGTTGATAAAAGGCAAAAACAATTATTGGAGGTTAAGGAAAAGAAACTGAAATTATTGATAGAGAAAGCACAGATGGAGAGAGGTCGAAAAACCCGAGAGGAGGAGATACATGAAAGTGAGTCAAAAATAAAAAATGAAATTAAAACAAAAAATAAAATTATAATAAAAATAAAGGCTTAAAAGAATGATAAAAAAAGGCACTTGAAATTTTAAATAAATAAAATTAAAAAAAAAATTAGGGATGTGCTTTTTTCATTTCATAAAAATCGATAAACCATCGACGTCGTCACAGGGTTGTTATAGAATGCAATATTTTTTTTTATCGAATTGACGCAGACATTGATACGAAAATACGACGACGACGCCGACAACTAGAATAAGGGTGTATATAAGTAAACAACGATGGCTCGTATATGACGTAATATGCGCTGCTTAGATAAAAAATTATAATTAAAATATTGGTGACCATATTAACGGGTAAAACAGTGAAAAACTTCTCACATGAAAATATTATTTTACACACTGTTAGCTTTATTTAACCAGGAACTTTTTTTATTACTTTAAGCGAAATTTGTTTTAATTACTTTAAAATCACTCTGCGTAAAATGGGATATCAATTATATTCTTATGTAGAAATAAATAACTTAAGTTACAGAAACAAGGCAAACGCTTAATTGACTTGCGCTGTCCTAAATGTTCCTAAGGCAGAGATCACATAAACCTTGCATTTAGGTTGAGATCAAACGCGGCATTGCTGTTTAATGGGCATCTTCTTGTAATCCTCTATATAATTGTTAGCCAAAGCTTTATTTTAAGGCATAACATGCTTCAATATTTCAGTCTCTACCATTCACAATCGAGAAACTTATTTTACATCTTTTATTCGGCTCGGAATGTTTCTTTCTTTTAAATTGACTTTTGAAGAAGTTAGTGATTTTTTTGGGTTCTTAGTGACTAATTTTCCTTTTCTAAATACGCACTAACCTATTTTTATGATTTTTATTTCTGAGAGATTTTCCGTCTTTGGAATTTTTTTTTAGACTTTCAGCTGGTTTCTTCTAATTTGTAGTAATTTTAATTTAAGTTGTTTAGAATTTTAGTTCTAAATTTGGCAATTTCATGGGAAAAATTAACATATTGTAATTTTTAACACTTTTTTGTAATATAAGCGCTTTTTTCCGATCTTAGCGTTTTTTTCTATTTTTTTTTTTAAGTAAAAAAAACATTTCTTAAATATTTTTATATATTTAAATTCAACTCACGAAGTGATACTTTTCTTATTTTGTAATTTATTTTTGTGATTTTCGGTTTCATCATCGATTTGTTTTTGGCGTTTTTCTGGTTCTTTTTTTCTATTTTAAGCTCGTGTTTGAATTCATTTTTTGTCTTATTTTTTTAAGGTGATTTTTTATTTTATATATATATTTTCTTAACATTTGCTATTCTTCTTCAGACAAGCTTAGAGTTGCCATATCTTAAATTTTTTTCCAGACAGTGATTTGTTTAAATTCCACCAATTGCTAGTTTAAGGAAATTAACATTAAAAAATGAAACTAAAATTAAATTACGCTAATTTTCTTATAAAATCAATTGTTTATTTAAAATATTTCACTTCCCTCTCTTTTTTAGTATGTCCTTCGGCTGGTATCGTGCTGAAGTAATTGGTGCTCTTGCCTCTGTTCTTATGATTTGGTGCATAACTGCTGTTTTGGTATGGCTGGCTATTCAACGTGTTATCAATCGAGATTTTGAATTAAATGCCGAAATAATGTTAATAACATCAGGACTGGCCATTCTAGTGAATGTAATGTAAGTCAAAATTATCTTTTGTTTATTATTTAAAGTTTTAAAAATATAAAAAAAATTTAAAGTAATTTTTTATTTAAATTAAAAATAATAAACAAATTAAGAAAACGTGTAGAAAATTTAGTACAATATAGAGATGCATCAAGTAAGGAATTGAATGGTCAACTGAGCTTGTGAAAATGTTTAAAAATATCGCTATTTTTTTTGCGCTGTAATGTTTGTCTTTCAGTTCGCCTGTCCGTTTGTCACAGCCTTCTATCTCTGGAATCGTAATAGTTAGACTCTTGAAATTTTTATAAAGTGGCAATAAAGAGATAAGCTTGAAATTGAAAGAGTGTTCCAAAAGTGACGTGATATTCATAATTTTATTGTTATTTTTTTAACTGTGGTTGACAGACACGTCAAATTTGCAAAGTGGCAGTACAATTTCGTATGCTAAAGCAGTAATGAGAAACAAAAGTAACCCTTTAAATTAAAGGGTGTCCCAATAGTGACGTAATTTTAATTGCAGTAAACAGATACTTTTAGATTAAATATTTTAATTCACAATAAGAACAATTAAAACATATTCAAAGTCAAATTAAAATATAAAGGGTGTTCCTTTAGTGACGTGAATTTAATAAATATGGTTTTATATTGTGCAACCCCTATAGGCAGACATTTAAAATTTGCAAAATAGGTGTAAACAACAAATTTAAAATTGAAGGGTGTTCCAAAGGAAAGCCATGATTTTGATAAATATGACCTTATGTTTCAAACTGTACAAGCTAGATGACAGAAAATTGCGCAGATCGCAAGATTAAGAGTCAGCTATAAGCACAAATACAAAAAAGTATTTGAAAAAAAGGTTTATTAAATAACGGGTGTAGCGATAGTAACATAAGATTTAGGTATATTTCCTTTTTTGAACACGAGACTGTAAAATTACGCATCGCATTTGGTATAAAAGCAAGTAAAAATTAAAATTACAGGGTGACCCAATAGTAAGGTTATTTTAACGGGAATATATATTAAATTTTCCCAAAAGTATTTATTACTGCGTTCGCTGTAATAATTTAAAAAATAAAATCTTAGATTAAAGGGTGACGCAATAGTAAGGTTATTTTTACAGGGATATATTTTAAATTTTCCCAAAATTATTTATTACTGCGTCCGCTGTAACAATTAAAAAAAATAAATTAAAAATTAAAGGGTGACCCATATACGGACTACTTCATGTGTGAGTGCAACTCACTCTTGGTGAATATATTATCACTAAAGTTCATCCAATATTAATTACATTTTGGTCGTTGGCGTATGATTATTATTAATTGTTATTAAATATTTGTGCGACTTTGCTTAATTGCCTTTTGCTCTGGTTAGAGTGGAGATATTTTTGAGAATGCAACTCTTTTTGATGAAAGCGTATTTATGCTTTAAAGTGAGGTGTTTCTCAATTTAGTTTTTAAGGTCTAGACATACATATTTTTTTTGTTATTTAATTTACTCCAAACAATTTCGAAATTTTATTTTTTCGATAAAAAAATTGTTTAATAATTTTATATATTAAGTCACTCTACTACTCTTGAGTGACTGATCTGGCGAAACTAAATGTTTTATAATGTTAAATTCTACGTTTTAAAAGCAATTAGTATTGGACGTGTCAGCCTATTTTGATTTACCCTATTAATGCTCATTGACGATAAAACTACTTTACAAAAGTTTTGTCAAATTATTTGTGTTGTTTACAGTGACTTGTAAAAATTAATATAGAAAAAAAAATGGAATTAACTCGTGAACATTTTCGTGCCATCATTTTTCACAACTTTCGACGTGGATTATCACGACAAGAGTGCATTGATGAACTTAAGTCTTTGTATGGCGATGAAGCACCATCCAATAACACTGTGAAAAATTGGTATAATGAATTTAATCGTGGCCGAAGCTCGCTCAAAGACGAATTCCGTGAAGGTCGTCCAAAAACGGCTGTTGTGCCAGAGAACATTGATGCCGTGCGTGAACTCATAATGCAAAATCGACATGCGACATACCGAGAGATAGAGACATCCTTGGACATTTCTTCCACCAGCATACATTCGATACTGCATGAACACCTGGCCGTAAAAAAGGTTTGTTCTCGTTGGATCCCGCACAATTTGAAAGTCGCTAAAAAAAGGCTCGTGTCGATTGGTGCAAAGAAATGTTGCAAAAATATGATTGCGGTGCTGCAAAAAACGTTTGTAAGATCGTCACAGGTGAAAAATAATGGATCTATGCGTATGAGCCCGAAACGAAACAACAATCGACCGTATGGGTCTTCAAAGACGAACAAAATCCAACGAAAGTTTTTCGTGGAAGAAGCACTTCGAAGCAAATGGTCGCCTGTTTCTTCGGCAAAACTGGTCATGTGGCGACTGTTCCGCTTGAGCAACGTAGGACGCTCACTTCTGAGTGGTACACTACAATTTGTTTGCCTGAAGTCATCTGAGAAATTCGAAAAACCAACAAGAGAAGACGAATCATTGTTCACCATGACAATGCGAGCTTTCACACATCGGCTCAAACTAGAGCGTTTTTAACCGGCCAAAACGTCGAATTAATGGGTCATCCGCCGTACAGCCCTGACTTGGCACCTAATGACTTCTTCTCGTTTCCGCACATCAGGAAAAAATGCGTGGTCAACGATTTTCGTCGCCAGAAGAAGCTGTTGAAGTGTTAAAAAACCATGTTTGAGAGGTGTCTCAATCGGAGTGGAAAAAGTGCTTCGATAACTGGTTTGAGCGCATGCAAAAGTGTATAAATCATGCTGGAGAATACTTTGAAAAACAATAAAACTTTTTTGATTATAATTAATGTCATTTTCACTATTAGGCCAGAAATGTATAGAGCAGCCCTCGTATTGTAAGTTTTAACATTTTCGATTATGCAAACTAGATATGAAAATTAATATTTTTCTAATCTATTTATA
Organism: Cistogaster globosa; assembly: GCA_937654795.1. NCBI lineage: Eukaryota > Metazoa > Arthropoda > Insecta > Diptera > Tachinidae > Cistogaster > Cistogaster globosa. The sequence goes on from OW569404.1 coordinate 10,669,832, forward strand.
TTTAATTATTTTTTTTTATAGAAATTTAATTTAACGAAAAGGCGTCTATTTTGTACATTTTGATTTTGGCATGATAAAACAAAAAACTGCAAAAATTATTGACCATATTGCTACCACTGTCGGAATTCGTTTGGGAGGTGTGACACACCTTGCAAATGATCCACTTGTTTTATTTTTTCAATTTTTTTTTTGATTAAGCCTATCGATAGCAGGCTTAAAAAAACTAAAATGCAAATGTAAATTTCATTGCATTGGAGATGTCTCGCCTTCTGTGGCTCTTATTTATATTTGTGTACAAATTTTAAAGTACATTGATGGAAGGATAACTGAAAGTTTTGAGAATCTGCCTGTTACAAACTTTGTAGCAGTCCCGCCTTAATATTTTATTGAACGAGAGTAGAAAATTGTTCATTAAATTCTTATATTTCTTTGAGTCAAAAACGACAGTTGTGGGCTTTTTATGCTTAAAAAAACTTTATACATTTTCTTACTATTTAATATTTATTAAGATTTGGCAGGCATAACAAAAATATTGAATTAATCTGAAAGGATTAAACATAAAAATATTGAAAGTGTGGAGGGTGGCGTATGATTAATATTAATTAAGGTGAATGTTTTATTAAATAGCTGATAACTCTGGTTGTAAAAGAAGGATTCTTCAAAAAGTTATTAAATCTGTTTAAAAACATATGAGAGACTTTTAATTTTTTTTTAATCTGTAATTTTATTTTAAAAGAAATTTTTTGTATATAAATTTATAAAATTATTTTTTTTCTTTAATTTTTTATATTATTTTCTTTTTTTCTTATATTGTTTTTTTTAGTCTGTTAGTTTTGAATTGTTTTTCTTATAAACATTTATGTACTCTTTAATTTTATAAGAATCAAACTAAATTTTTTATTTTATTTTTGTAGTTATTTGCTTAAAATTTTATTTTGATTTGTTTATATTTATTTCCATTTAAATATTTTTTATCAAGCATTCATCTGGTTTTAACAGTTTTGTTTTTTTGGCTAAAGAATTATGTCAACAGTTTTAGAATTTTTTTCATTATTTGTTGTATTTTTTTTTTTTGTTGCTGTTTCTTGTATTTACACTTTAGTTTATAATTCTTGCAGCACGGTTTTTGGCTAAAACTCTACAATATTCCTGTCAATTTTTTGCTCCCAACTCTTCTTAGCTGCAAGAGTTTCTTTTTATTATTATTTTTTTCTATTTGCTAAAGTTGGCTTTTATTCTTGTATATTTAGCAAACGTTGGCAATTTATATCAGGAATTTTTGTCTTGTTACCAAAAAAAAAATCTTGCTTATAGTGGATAAAAATGCTTTCAACTGTATTTGCCACTTCAAATTGTTTGATAAACGTGTTTGGCACATTAAAGTTGGCTAATTTAAGGAATAAAAACTTAAAACAAGTGATATATTTTTATATTTTTTTCTTTAGCAACATTTGTGGTTATCTAAACAAAAAAAAAAAAAAAAAAAAAAAAAAACAAGAAAAGAGTTCTGTGATTAAAATTTCTAACGTGTATTAAGATGAATTAGAAGTATAAAATAAAACTATAAAAAATAAAAGGGGAAAAAAGTCAGCATAAAAAAGGTAAAAAAAGTGATTGTCAGCATGATTCAAGAGGATTCAAATAAAAGAAAAAAGTGTTCAAAATGAAATAAATTTTGACAAAATATTTAGATGTTTTTAGGAACAGAATGACTGACTGTATTTTATTTTTTTCTATTTTCGACATTTAAGCCTTGATCACAAATAAAATTTAAATTTAATACACTATTTATAACCATGATTTTCTCTTTTTTTGCTTTTAAGAGTGACTGGAGATAATAGTAATTATACCATTTGTGAGAAAAATTCGATACAGGCATTTCCAATACCAATTTTTTTTTTGCAAATCATCTCCATGTCTTTTAGGCGTTTAGAAATTTTTAGTTGAATACTTATATATTCTCTTCGACTATTAGCCCAGCGTTTAACACTAGAATTTTTCTGCTTAAGGACTCTTAAGCTTTGACAATGATAACATTATTTTTAGCGTCCTTACTGCAAGTCCCAGTCAGATATTTCTGGTCATTGAGAAAGAAATTTAAATCTATTATGAGTCACAAAAATTCGATTCGCTAAATTATAATTAATTATTAAGAAGACGTGTTGTAAGCCGATGCACATTATCAAGTTCTGGTACTGAGTAATTTAAGAGACATAAGAAGGGTTCGAAAGTTTTGTAAACAATTTCAGAAAGATTCCCTCAAGCCAGACTCGAATGCTTTTTTGAACTCTTTAAAATAAAAAACAGGACGTTCGTAGTTTAATCATAGATTGAATATAAATCTACGAAAGGATTCGGGTCAAAAAGTTTTTGTCCATAATGGGAAAGATATCTTGGGGCAAGTAGCTGATATGCTGAAACAGAAGTATTGTGCTAACGGACACTTTATTGTTCTCAAAAAAGGAATGTGAACAGTAAGGTGTTAAAATGCAAGCAGGAAGATAAATGTAGCAGGACCTTCATCAGATTAAGATCTTGTAGCATAAACTAATGACAGCTGAGGATTACAAAAACCCTGTTTTGAAAATATTATAAAGCAGATCAAGTATGTTGCATTTACTGCAGCGCACGACATCCATCCGGAACGCATAAGATATCTCAGAATAACAAAGTTGAATCAAAAGATCTCTGCAAGAACAGCTGTTAGGTTATTTCACAGAAATCTGTAAATTTTGGTAGTAAGTTGTAGGTATTCTCTCCTGTTCTTCGGTGCTCTTTTTTCTTTGACTTTCTTTTTAATGAAATGTTACATTGAAACGATATTGCCAACTAGTTAATTAACTGCTTTGAAAAGGGATACAATAGTGAAGGTCGCGAAATATAGTGACAGATAAAATTATTCTTGTTCTACACAGAAAAAATTCTTAAAATTTAAATAAAATTTTAAGTTACTCGTTTTTTCTTTAAATAGAAATTCGTTGTTTTTCCAATGAATTATATTTAATAAATCTAAATTATTTTAAATTTTTAAACGTTGTATTTTTTAATTTAAATATATACTTTAGCCAATTAAATGTATAACTTTGCCAATTAAAAATTTTATTGTGTCAATTAAAAATTTAATAGAGCTAAATAAAAATTTAATTGAACCAATAAAAAATTTAATTAAGCTAATTAAAAATTTAATTAACTTTCTACCTGAAAAAATGAAATTTTAAATAGAAGAAAAAATTTTTTTGTGTAGTTTTTCAAAATACATTAGGTTTTTGTTTAGAATAGTATTGTAAAACTTTGGATGTAAGGTAGAGGCGTTACAGATTTTAATCCTGCGAAGATATGATTATAAAATTATACCGGCTGAATCAATGATTATCAGTGGGGAGTCCGAATTTTGGTTCGTGTTCTTTAAGCTTTCAGTGTCGCATTAATATTCTGATCAATGTTAAAATATCTTTTCAATGTTGGTTTATGAGACGCATATTAAGTTTTTATTAATCTGGCAACCCTGACTGTACTCAAGTTAAATCAAACATTATTAGAAAGTAAAATTGCTATTGAAATAATTATTGTAAATCCTGTTTGGGCTAATCGTGAATATTCAGGTTCAATAAAGTGAAGTTTTTTATTTTGCCGACCACTCCTCACACTGATGTCAAATGAGAGTTTCATTTTAAGACTGCATTATATATTTATTTGTTAAGGTTAGTTTTTTGATAATCCTTTATTTGTTGGTCCAAAAGCTACAACAGCCTTTACCATAAAAACTTTTTGCAACTGCATGGAAGGAGTTACGAGGGCTGCTATATATATTTCTGGCCTGGCAACACTGAGTGCTGCCAAGTGCAATCTGACATTTCCATTGGACAGTTTGTCATTTTTAAGCATAATCGTACTCAAAACGTTTCGACGTACGACCATTATTTGTGTTGTTTATAGTGAATTGAAAAAATTAATATAGAAAAAAATGGAATTAACTCGTGAACATTTTCGTGCCATCATTTTTCACAACTTTCGACGTGGATTATCACGACAAGAGTGCATTGATGAACTTAAATCTTTGTATGGCGATGAAGCACCATCCTATAGCACTGTGAAAAATTGGTATAATGAATTTAATCGTGGCCGAAGCTCGCTCAAAGACGAATTCCGTGAAGGTCGTCCAAAAACGGCAGTTGTGCCAGAGAACATTGATGCCGTGCGTGAACTCATAACGCAAGATCGACATGCGACATACCGAGAGATAGAGACATTCTTGGACATTTCTTCCACCAGCATACATTCGATACTGCATGGACACCTGGCCGTAAAAAAGGTTTGTTATCGTTGGATCCCGCACAATTTGAAAGTCGCTCAAAAAAAGGCTCGTGTCGATTAGTGCAAAGAAATGTTGCAAAAATACGATTGCGGTGCTTCAAAAGACATTTATAAGATCGTCACAGGTGACGAATCATGGATCTATACGTATAATCCCGAAACGAAACAACAATCGACCGTGTGGATCTTCAAAGACGAGCAAAATCCAACGAAAGTTGTTCGTGGAAGAAGCACTTCGAAGCAAATGGTCGCCTGTTTCTTCGGCAAAACTGGTCATGTGGCGACTGTTCCGCTTGAGCAACGTAGGACGGTCACTTCTGAGTGGTACACTACAATTTGTTTACCTGAAGTCATCGGAGAAATTCGAAAAACCAACAAGAGAAGACGAATCATTGTTTACCATGAAAATGCGAGCTCTCACACATCGGCTCAAACCAGAGCGTTTTTGACCGGCCAAAACGTTGAATTAATGGGTCATCCGCCGTACAGCCCTGACTTGGCACCTAATGACTTCTTCTTGTTTCCGCACATCAAGAAAAAAATGCGTGGTCAACGATTTTCGTCACCAGAAGAAGCTGTTGAAGTGTTCAAAAACCATGTTTTAGAGGTGTCTCAATCGGAGTGGAAAAAGTGCTTCGACAACTGGTTTGAGCGCATGCAAAAGTATATAAATCATGCTGGAGAATACTTTGAAAAACAATAAAACCATTTTTGATTATAAATATTCGCATTTTCACTATTAGGCCAGAAGTATATAGAGCAGCCCTCGTATAGGCAATAAATGTTACGATATCTAAGTGGACGTGGGTACTTCCTATTTCAAATAATTCCGTTTTTTCGCGTAGCTTAAGAATTATAAGAGATCGAGTCTTCAGGTTATGTACGAGTAAATGGATCAATCTTTAAGAGAGTTGGAACGTTTTATACAAAAGAGGTGATATTTTCGTATAGCTAAGCAATTTAATAGGCAGAATCTTTAAATTGGACCCTTGCTTGTTTGTATAAAACAATAAACGTGATACCTTTAATGCGATGTGAATAATTGTTATCCCAGTCCTGGAGAAAATTTTGTATTTTAAAAATTATATATTTTTTTATTATTTTGCACTTCAAATTTGAGGAAACAATAACTATAAAGAATAACTCACGAAAGTAAGCATGATTTTAAGATTCTCGTTTAATTTATAGAAAATAAAAAGTCTCGACGTTGTTTCATATTAAAAAAAAATCACAGCTCTAAGTCTTTTTTTTAAATTGATTACTGCCTTATTTATTTTAAAGGACATTTAAGAATTTAAGTTTCTAAACTTTTAGATCATCTCTCACAATTTTTTAATAAAGTCATCTTATTAAGCATTATTTTTCTGCAATTGGTACCACTGTGCTTTAATGCTCTCTTCTGTTTTTTTTTCTTCTGATTTCTCTTTGAAAACATTAGTTAGTCAAACCAACAGAAATGTATATGTGCTTTGATTGCATTTAACACAGGTATTTCTTATGCAACAGAAATTAAAAATACGAGTTGAATTGTTGTGTTGAGAAAAAAAATGTAGCAGGGATAAAATAAAGGAACCAACTGCGGGACGTGTATGAAATTTCATAGATGATGCATAAAAATTCATAGATTCCTACCGCTCACCAAGTCCTGATCCACTAAATTGGCTTTATCACTTATGGAATCTGGCAGCTAATTTCTAACTTTCGACTTTCTTTTTAATTATGGAGGTCTGTGCAATTGGCAGCATTTGTTTTGGGCTACAGTTTCTTATATCGAACCAGTGATTGACATGTGCACAAAATGTGTGCTGTTATTTTAGATTTTTCCAGCTACGGTCTTGTAACTGCTTCGATTCTCGTCTAAGCCTAATGGTGTTTAAAGTTGCTGTATCCTGTCATCAAGAAAACCTATGGACTCAGACTATTTTCACTGCAACCAAATGCTGTCTTCTGTCTTCGCCTTCTTATTTAAAAGCTGCTTGGGCTCCACTTGAGCCTGTGTATTGTTCTCTTCCATCACCTTTTCGGAAATATTATGTTTCAGAATCCAGAGTAATAATCTTAAATATCACTAGAAAATCTCCGTGATGGTGGTGTTTTCTGGTTTTTGTCTATTAAACTGCTACTTTGACCTCTGCAATGCCACTGTTTCTTTTAACGAAAATGTATTACACCTCGTCTACAATGGCCCGCTAGAGAACACAACACCTTCAATTGTCACTATTTAATTTAAAAAAGATCTTTATAAGCGTCTTATCGCTATCAGTACGGCCACTTCAGTGATACATTTTCTTCTTTGACTTTGACGCTCCAGCAAATGATTTAATGCATGCAGCAGGCCAAATATATCTGCCTCTGGACACGTATTGCCTCCAAAATTAAACACTAAAATTAAACTTTTCTGCTGAGTATAAAACTGTAGCTGTTCGAATCTGAAATAAAAGTTTCGTAGTGTTTCATTCCTGATTTGCTCATCGCCTGTTCTGAGTATCTGCCAGACACTGTACAGCAGATACTCGACGACACTGCTCTTTCCGCAAGCGAACCAATTTCGAACTTCAAGGTTTCGTACTGTTTGAGTTCTTTACCAGTTCGCTTTCTAGCGGTGGCCTTGCTTATTCATCTAATGATGCTCTTTATCTTTATCTTTTCCCTCTTTTTCTCTTTCAGTTCTTCCTATTTTTACGCTTACTATCGCTTAGAACTTAATTTTAACCCAGGTCTTGAATATCGTTTGTGGTTGCTATTGCAGGTACCGATTTCTCTACTACTGTTTGTATAGGTCTTCATAGCGGTGTGAGCTTTATAAGATTAATCTCTCCTCTCCTTTAGTGCTGCCCGCTCGAGCCGATACTCTCAGCAGATGCACTCCCCACTACCTGTATATTTCCGAACTTTGCCACAAGGAAATATAATTCAAACTTCGAAAACATGCCAGCTGATGGCCAATTGGTTAAAAATAACTGCCGGTCTTGGACTCAGGCACTCACATTATTCCTTCAAATTTTGTTTCTATAAAAGGTCGCGTCATTTTTAAAACAAAAGGAAAATAAATTTTGTAATAAACACAACTAAAACAAGAAAAACATTTTCAACACTCTAATTGCTTTTGTCGTTTGTAATGCGTTCGTTGGATCTACACACGCACACACATGTACACACACACATATAAAAGTGTGTTTAAGTACTTGACAAAGGATACGAATGTGTGTATGTGTGTGTGTATGTTATTTGTGTACAAATAGTTTTGCACATGTTCACGTTTGGATTTTGTTCATTTTTTTTCGGTTGGCTTTTATTGTTTTACCTTTTTTTAAATATGTGAGTGTGAATTTATGTGTAAAAAATTGTTTTGATGGTTTTTTTGTTGTTGTTTTATATTGTATTTTTTTTATTGTTCTTTACTTTATATTTTTATAAATTTATTTCAGTTGTTGTTTTTATAACCAACTCATACCTACTTTGTTTAGTATTTAATGCCTCATAGACTTCTGAAAAAACAAAAAAAAAAAGGAAAAAAAACAACAAAAAAGCGTTACAAAAATAAATGTTTTATTTTAAAACGTTTAAAAGTAAGAAAATTAAACGAAGCATAAATTCAGGCATGTGTTTTATATTGTTTGAGTTCTTTTGCTCTTAAACCTGTGTAATACATACGCACACTTATTCATGCTGTTGCATAAGTGTGTTGGATTAAATGCTTAATGTTTGTGATATTTGTATTAAAAAAAAAACAAAACCAACAGTTGTGTTAATTTGTATGTGTGTTAAGTTTAGTTACCTAGAAAAATATTAAAAAAGCAAATACTTTGTATTTAAAATAAACGGTTTGAACTAAAACAAATCATTTGTTTTAAATACAAGTTTATTTTTAAAAAATGAATTAAATTTATTTTTCTTATTTGTAAAACTGGCTTGCATTTATTTAAATGTCATAACAGGCATTGCGATAAATTTCCTTCTCATTCCTTTTCTTCTTAGATTTTAATGACTGTTTCTAGTTGTATCGCACGAGTGGCTCGAACGATATAAGTTTTAAGAGAGTGGATCAGTTTTAAATTATTCGTTTACCATCGATCTTTGTTAACACTCCACCACAAAATATCTAAAGGGGTCAATTGCAGCTATGAGGGGTTCTACTGTTATCTTAGTGATTATTGATAGTACGACTACCGGGCTTAGTTAACAAAAGATCGATTGTTTAGGGAGCTGTGTTCAATCAGCCACTATCCTGGTTGAACAAATGATCATCCAAATTTATAATCTCTATTGCAGGCCTAAAATTTAGCAATCACAGTTCTAAAGCTCTAATCTATAAATGAAATATTGATTTTAGCACCAGTTTCGAGAAAATTAGTCCAATGGTGCTATCGGTAAAAAATCCATTTTCTCTGTGGATGCGTTAACTAGCCTTTCAACAATGACGTGTCGGATTTTCGTTCCCCAGATGCGGTAATTTTGATTCTTGAGACAGCTGCCAAAAAGAAAAAGCATTTCTACAGGTAGTCAGAAAATCATAATTTAAAAAAAATACACACCAGTGAAACAGAAAAACCCGGTTGTAGAATCAAATAAAAAACCGGTTTAAAAACCGGTTGCTGAACCGGTTATAAAACCGGTTTTAGAATCGGTTTAAAATCCGGATCGTTCACCTAAAAAAATTTCTTTCTGCGTCTAATCTTTTGATTGTAAATTTAAATAAAAACTAAATAAAACTTTTGTGTTTCGGTCAGAGATCTCAAGCAATCTGTTGTGTCCAGAAGACATAAAAGAAATCAAGTGTTATAAAACAACCACTCTGTTGAACAAAGAAGTAATCTGGAATGTATTTTGCTATTATACGATTACTGAAAAGGAATCTCTTTCAATGAATTTGGAGAACTTGTTCTTTCTAATCACACATTTTTTCGAGACACTCTTCATTATTTGTGTAGGTTTTCGTTACTTTTGCTAACGGAAAGATTAAATGGAGAACTTTTAAATTTCCATTAATCCTATTTGTTGTAATGTGCACTGATAAAAAAAGATATTAAATATAAACATGTGACCGCACCTTAGGACCTACAACGTTCGCTATAGAAACTGTTTTTTTGTAAATAATTTTATTTCCAAGAAAAATGTTCTTTCTTTAAGACACTGTATTTGATCAAAAGAATTTATTTTATTAATATTTCACTTGAAATCACCTACTTTAGGGGCTTCAATTTGTATAATCTTCGTCCTTATAAGTTTGTGTTAAAATTTTTTTCTATTTCTTATTTCCATTTTGAGCACAATTTATATGGAGCATCAGTTACAAAGCAAATTAAAATATTTAACACAAAAATAATTTAATAAATAAAGAAAAAAAATCTCAAGTTTAAAAACGAAGTAAAATAAATTTTAATTAAAGAAACTATTTATATTAAAATGAAATAATGTAAATATAATTTTAATTTTAGTATAAATGATAACAAAACATAAAAAAAAACCAACAAAGTTTTAAAAGTGATTAAGTGCGAAAAAAATTATTAAAAAAGAAAATCATCCTTTTTGTTTCATGCAGCTTATATAATTGCAAAAATTATAAATTTTAATACTTTTAATAAAAAAACTAGAAATCACATTAATCTTCTTTCTTATCACAATAGCAAATCTTATTTAACATAATAATTAAAATTCATAAAACTGCTTAAATAACATAATCAACGAATTAGTTATACAATAAAATATATTAAAAAAAAGAAGAAGGAGATAAAATATCAGAGGTCAACCAAGCAAATGCTTAGTAATAAAATTGTCAAGGTCTTTTTAAGAAAATTGTCTTCTGTGACATTTGATTCCTTTAATCTCTATAATAATTGACTTTTCACATATATTGACATGTAAATACACATACGAATTACACATACACATTTAACAATTGAACAAACATATCAAATTGTACCGAAACATATTTATGTATTAAAATAAACTCAATGTAAAGGAACTTCAAAAAAGCATTCATGCACACAACATGTTTTTAGGACAAATGTGGTGGTACAAAGGTACTATTTTGGAGACACTAACAAATTAAAAGTACTAATATTTAAAAAAAATTGAATGAAGAGAAAAAATTGATTGTGATATGCTTATTGCAACTATAACATGTTTCCTGAAAATTATTATTTTTTAACCAATAATTAGGTTACGATAAATAGAATTTTCGTTAACGTAGGATCATTAAAAGATTTTTATGCGTAAATAGAAAGTGCAACGTAGTTGTTTCGAATTAAATGATTTTATTTTAAATTTTAAAAGTATTTTCTATACAAAATTTTATGTTTAATAATATTTCCTACAAACATTTGTCTTATAGCAATGTATTCTTTAATAAAATTTTTGTGTGGCAAAAATTTCCGTAAAAATTTTGCATTCTGTAAAAAAATTTATCGTATAACAATATTTGCCGGGGGAAATTTTTCTTTTTCGTTCAAAATTTCATATAACTTCTGTAAATAATATTTTTTTGGAACAATATTTTCTTTGGGACATTTTTCGTATAACAATATTTTCTGAGGGAAATTTTTGTGACAATATTTTTCGGAGAAAATTTTTCGTACAACAATAATTTTTTTGGAACATTTTTCGTATAAAAATATTTTCTGAGGGAAATTTTTGTATGACAATATTTTTCGGAGAAAATTTTTCGTACAACAATATTTTTTTTGAAACATTTTTCGTATAACAATATTTTCTGAGGGAAATTTTTGTATGACAATATTTTCCGGAGAAAATTTTTCGTACAACAATAAATTCTTTGGAAAATTTTTCGTATAACAATATTTTCTGAGGGAAATTTTTGTATGACAATATTTTTCGGAGAAAATTTTTCGTACAACAATATTTTTTTTGAAACATTTTTCGTATAACAATATTTTCTGAGGGAAATTTTTGTATGACAATATTTTCCGGAGAAAATTTTTCGTACAACAATAAATTCTTTGGAAAATTTTTCGTATAACAATATTTTAAATAGGTAAATAATTGTATAACACTATTTTCCGGAGGAAATTTTTCGTACAGCAATATTTTCTTTGGGATATTTTTCGTATAACAATATTTTCTGAAGGAAATTTTTGTATGACAATATTTTTCGGAGAAAATTTTTCGTACAACAGTAAATTCTTTGCAAAATTTTTCATATAACAATATTTTCAAAAGGTAAATAATTGTATGACAATATTTTTCGGAGAAAGTTTTTCGTACAACAATATTTTTTTTGGGACATTTTTCGTATAACAATATTTTCTGAGGGAAATTTTTGTATGACAATATTTTCCTTAGAAAATTTTTCGTAGAACAATATTTTTTTTTGGAACATTTTTCGTATAACAATATTTTCTGAGGGAAATTTTTTTATGACACTATTTTCCGTAGAAAATTTTTCGTATAACAATATTTTCTGAGGGAAATTTGTGTATGACCATATTTTTCGGAGAAAAATTTTCGTAGAACAATATTTTTTTTGGAACATTTTTCGTATAACAATATTTTCTGAGGGAAATTTTTTTATGACAATATTTTCCGTAGAAAATTTTTCGTATAACAATATTTTCTGAGGGAAATTTGTGTATGACCATATTTTTCGGAGAAAATGTTTCGTATAACAATATTTTTTTTTGGAACATTTTTCGTATAACAATATTTTTCATAGGTAAATTTTTGTATGACAATATTTTCCGGAGAAAATTTTTCGTACAACAATATTTTCTTTGGGACATTTTTCTTATAACAATATTTTATGTAAAAATTTTTTTCGTATAAAAATATTTTCGGTAGGAAAAATTTCACAGAACAATATCTTTTGGAGAAAATTTGTTTTATAACAATATTTTCTGAGGGAAATTTTCTTATAACTATATTTTCTGTAGAAAATTTTTTATATTTTTCTGTAAAAATTTTTCGTTTTATATTCTTTCGGAAGAAAATTTTTTTTATTACAATATTTTTTGTAGAAAATTTTTCGTATAACCATTCATTGAAAAGTTTTGTATAGCAATATTTCCCGTAGAAAAATGTTTCTTTTAACAATTATTTCTTTTTAAATTTTATGTTCTGCAGAAATATTTCTGGATAACATTATTTTCGGTAGAACATTTTTTATATAACAATATTTTCTTTAGAAAAATTTCCGTATAGCAGTATTTTCTCTAGAAATTAAATTAATATTTGGAGGATTTTTTCGTAAACCAATATTTTTTTCAGAAAATTTTACGTAAAACAATATTTTTCGTATAACAGTATTTTCTTTAGAACATTTTACGTATAACAATTTGTTTTGTCGAAAAATTTTTGTATAACTATATTTTCGGTTGATAATTTTTTCTCCAAAAATATTTGCTATAAAAAAATATTTCGTTTAGAAATATTTTCTGGAAATATATTTTTTTTTAAATATTTTCTAGAAAAATTTTTCATATAAAATTATTTTCTTTAGAACATTTTACGATTAACAAAATATTCTGTAGAAACCTTTTTGTATAACTATATTTTCGGTTGAAAATTTTTAATATAAAATTATTTTCTATAAAAAAATACTTCGTTCAACAATATTTTCTGTAGACAATTTTACGTTTATTTTTTCTAAAATTTTTTTTTGAAGAACATATTTCTCAAAATTTTTAAAATAACAATATTTTTTGTAGAAAATAAAATATTTTTTTATAGAAAATTTTTCTTATAATGATATTTTCCATGGAAAATTTTAAAATAAATAAAATATTTTCTTTTAAAATTTTTTTGTATAAAAATATTTTCTATAGAAATTTTTCGTATCATAATATTTTATGCAGGAAATTTTTGGTATAACAGTGTGTTTTTAAAAAAATTATGAGCAGCACAATATTTATTATAGAAAATGTTTCGTATAACATTTTTTTCCATAGAAAATTTTACGTATAACAATAATATTTTTTGAAAATATTATTGTTATATAAAAATATTAGTTTAACCAAATTTTCTGTGGTAAATTGTTATACGACAATTTATTTTATAGAAAATTTGTAAATAAAATACTTTCTATAAATATAATGGTCGTAAAAAAATATATTTCATAGGACAATTTTCGAATAAAATTATTTTCTTTAGAAGAGTTTCATCAGAAAATTTTTTTCATAAAAATATTTTTGCAGGAACTTTTCGTATAACAATATTTCTTTAAAAGATTTTTTGTATAACAATATTTGCAGATTAAAAATATTGCTTTAACAAAAATTTTTGTGTTAGATTTTCCGTATAACAATATATTTTGTAGAAAATTTGCATATATCAATATTTTCAATTGAAGAACAGTGGTATAACAATAATTTCTATACAAAAATTCGTAGCTAACGAGTATTCTCAATAGAAGTTTGTGAGTGTTACATTATTTCATTAAAGTCTGTATATTTTCTGTGGATTATTTTGTCCGATAGGAAATTGTTCAATAACAATTTTCTCTATAGGAAATTTGGGTCTTATAGCATCTTCTATAAAGAATTTTTAATGTGCCAGTATTTTCTACGAGGGCTGCTTTATATATTTCTGGCCTTGTAGTGAAAATGCGAATATTTATAATCAAAAATGGTTTTATTGTTTTTCAAAGTATTCTCCAACATGATTTATACACTTTTGCATGCGCTCAAACCAGTTGTCGAAGCACTTTTTCCACTCCGATTGAGACACCTCTAAAACATGGTTTTTGAACACTTCAACAGCTTCTTCTGGTGACGAAAATCGTTGACCACGCATTTTTTTCTTGATGTGCGGAAACAAGAAGAAGTCATTAGGTGCCAAGTCAGGGCTGTACGGCGGATGACCCATTAATTCGACGTTTTGGCCAGTCAAAAACGCTCTGGTTTAAGCCGATGTGTGAGAGCTCGCACTGTCATGGTAAGCAATGATTCGTCTTCTCTTGTTGGTTTTTCGAATTTCTCCGATGACTTCAGGCAAACAAATTGTAGTGTACCACTCAGAAGTGACCGTCCTATGTTGCTCAAGCGGAACAGTCGCCACATGACCAGTTTTGCCGGTGAAACAGGCGACCATTTGCTTTGAAGTGCTTCTTCCACGAACAATTTTCGTTGGATTTTGCTCGTCTTTGAAGACCCATACGGTCGATTGTTTTTTCGTTTCGGGCTTATACGCATAGATCCATGATTCGTCATGTGACGATCTTATAAACGTCTTTCTTTGCACCAATCGACATGAGCCTTTTTTTTAACGACTTTCAAATTGTGCGGAATCCAACGAGAACAAACCTTATTTACGGCCAGGTGTTCATGCAGTATCGAATGTATGCTGGTGGAATAAATGTCCAAGGATGTCTCTATCTCTCAGTATGTCACATGTCGATCATGCATTATGAGTTCACGCACGGCATCAATGTTCTCTGGCACAACAGCCGTTTTTGGACGACCTTTAGGGAATTCGTCTTTGAGCGAGCTTCGGCCACGATTAAATTCATTATACCAATTTTTCACAGTGCTTTAGGATGGTGCTTCATCGCCATACAAAGATTTAAGTTCATCAATGCACTCTTGTCGTGATAATACACGTCGAAAGTTGTGAAAAATGATGGCACGAAAATGTTCACGAGTCAAACGTCAAAACGTTTTGAGTACGATTATGCTTAAAAATGCCAAACTTTCCAATGGAAATGTCAGATTGCACTTGGCAGCACTCAGTGTTGCCAGGCCAGAAATATATATAGCAGCCCTCGTATAGATTTTTTGAATGCCAGTAGTATCTATAGAAAATTTTGTTAATAAGTGTATTTCTATTAAAAGTACGCAAACATTTATTTAGTACAGTATTTTCCATAAATTAATTGTTGTATAACAGTTTTTTTAAATTGAAAATATCGGCCGTAACGGTATTTTTATAAACAATTCTGGGTAAAACGGAGTTAAGGAGTCAAAAATTTTACGAATAAAAAAGTTTTCTTATATAATTATCGTGTATAACAGAATACTAATACAAAAATTGTGGGTATACCAGAATTTGATGTATAAAACGAATAAATAATGATATTAAGCATAATATAAAGAATAATTTAGTATAATTTTTTTTAATTATTTGAAATTATATTTCTGTTGACGATTTGTATATAAAATTTTTTTATAAAAAATTTAACAATAATTTTTATGCAAAATTGTAGTGTGTTATATTTGCTCAAATTATTTTTTTTTTTTAAACAATTTTTTTTTCGCAATTTGTATCTTTGCAAAGGCCTCAAAAAATATCTTCAATCGGCCCAAACTTAGCAAATTACGCAATTTACAATTACTAATAACAATAATGACACAAATGTATACATAAGCAGAAGAATGTTCTCAAAATGTGATGTTACA
The DNA here is from genome assembly GCA_937654795.1 of Cistogaster globosa. Classification (NCBI taxonomy): domain Eukaryota; kingdom Metazoa; phylum Arthropoda; class Insecta; order Diptera; family Tachinidae; genus Cistogaster; species Cistogaster globosa. The sequence continues at coordinate 10,685,494 of OW569404.1, forward strand.
ATTTTATGTTTGAACAATATCATTGAAGATACATATGAATTTGTATCGTTTAGTTATTTTATGTCCAACATGTGATTTCTGCTTCAACTACCACTACACTGATACATTTAACATTTTCTTATTACTAATATTTATAATGCTGTCAATTAAATCTCGTAAGAGTCTTTATGAAACACAAATACATACATTTATGCTTTATAAGTTCTTGTTGCCTTTGTAGTTGTCGTTATTGCCATTGTTATTGTCACACACTAACGAGCTTGTAAAAGTTATAATTCAACATGTCCCTGGGCAAATTTAATATAAATGCCAAATAGCACCAACTAAAATAATCAAATTGGTTATTAAACGGACAATAGATATCGGCAAAGTAATCAATTGAATATTCCTTTAATTGAAAGGGAGAATTTAATCAAAAACTTAATAAAGATTTGATAATTGTACACAAGGATAATACAATAAAAATGTCATAATTTGAAGTGTAAAAAAATGCATACATTTAATTATATCGCACACATTTCTTTAAAGTAGAAATACAAAAATTTATTACACGAAAGAAAGATTTTTGTACACTTATATTTTCTGTAGAATATTTTTTCTACACTAATATTTTCTATAGAAATTTTTTTCTACAATATAATTTTTATAGAAAATTTTTTCTACACGTTCCTACATGTTCCTACATCCCTCCATGTTCTGATCAATTGATCTATACAGAACATACAAAATCAAATCAAAAAGTTATCTCTAAGGCGTACCCAGATGACCACATTCTTGTGTTTGGCGATTTTAACCTTCCATCAATAGAGTGGACATACTTAACTGATGGTTTTTATTTTATACAAACTAAAGCAAGCGACTGGATTGATAATTTTATAAATAATTTATCTGATTTATGTTTATATCAAATAAATGGAATTCGCAATTCCCATGATAAGCTGCTTGATTTAGTATTTGTAAACCAACCGGCTGGATATTTAATAAAACGTGCTGACCCTATAACACTACCCGAGGACCCTTATCATCCAACTATAGAACTTAATTTTTGTATACCATCTAGCTATCAACGTAAAGTTAGAAAAACTTTGATTAAAACTTTTTGCTTTAAACGTACTGATTATAACACTCTAAACCAGTATTTATACAATACGAACTGGTTGGATTTACTTTCTGTACCTAATGGCTCTCCCGATTCTATTAATGCAATGGTGAGCTTATTTAATAAAACCATCTTTGGATATTTTAAGGACTGCGTTCCTATAGTCTTGGTCAAAAAATATTCTGGACCCCCATGGAGTTCTAAACTGTTGGCACAATTCAAAAATAAGAAAAATAAACTATACAGAATTTTTAAAACAACTGGTTTAGTAACAGATTATGGAAAATATTCTAGAGCTCGTGCTGAATACAACTTATTAAATACTGAATTATATAAGATATACTTAAACAATATGAAACTCAATTTTCAGAGAGAACCAAAATATTTTTATAAGTTCGTTAACTCAAAACGATTAGTAAGTGAATACCCAATTGTTATGAAATACTTAAATAATAATTCTGCCGACGATTTCGTCATTAGTAATATGTTTGCTGATTTCTTTAGCACCACTTACTCTGACGTTCAATACGATAACTCAAGTGATTATCCTTTTTCGATAACTCAAATTCAGCCAATATCATTTTTACCTATACATACAGCTGATATCATGAACAATTTAAATAATTTCAAGTCTTCATTCAACTCTGGTCCTGATGGTATTCCTAGCAGCCTATTAAATAATTGTGCACATGCTTTGGCGCCGCCGCTAACTATAATGTTTAACATTTCACTTAAATACGGCTTTTTTCCCGATTTATGGAAAGAGTCGTACATTATTCCGTTATTTAAATCAGGAAATAAGTCAAGTATTGTGAACTACAGAGGAATTGTAAAACTAAGTGCGATCACCAAGTTATTCGAAAAATGTCTTACTCATGCCTTGTGTCATCAAGTTTCAACACTAGTGACACCTTGTCAACATGGCTTTCGTAAAGGATGCTCAACAACAACAAATCTGCTACAACTTTCAAGCGAAGTTATCCGAGGATTCACTATTGGTCAGCACATAGATGCCATTTACACTGATTTTAGTAAAGCGTTCGACAAAGTTAATCATGTTTTATTATTAAAAAAACTTCATTTAATGGGCTTCACCAAAAACTGTTTGAACTGGATAAGCTCATATCTAACTGGCAGATACCAACGAGTGTGCTTCAAAACATCCATATCTAAATATATTATTGTAAAATCTGGTGTTCCTCAAGGTAGCCATCTCGGTCCAATTTTATTTACACTTTTCAACAATATACGCTGATGACGTAAAAATTTTTCATAATTACAACAACTTTGACAACCACAATTCTCTCAAACAGGATCTTGACAGCTTTTTTGTTTGGTGCACGATGAACTTGATGGAGTTAAATTTAAACAAGTGCAAACATATGCACTTTTCCAGAAGAGTTGATACACACAATCCGTTCTTTTTTGGTGGTTACCAGTTGGAAATTGTTGATTCGATCCTTGATTTGGGTATTTTATTAGATGCTAAATTAAACTTTAGTCAACATATTGCTATGATATCAAATAAAGCCTGTGGGGTACTTGCTTTCATCAAACGTTGGGCCAAGGAATTCACTGATATTCATATCACCAAGCAGCTTTATACATCTTTAGTAAGGCCAATTTTAGAATATGGATCCGTTGTTTGGGACCCACAGTATATCGTGCATAGTAATAAAATTGACTCTGTTCAAAAACAATTTCTGTTATTTTGCTTACGAAATATGTACCGAAATAATTTTTCCAATTTACCGTCATATAAAACCAGACTTGCTGAAATTGGGCTACCGTCTCTACAAAGCCGAAGAACTATGCTTAATGTTACGTTTTTGTTTAATTTGATTACTGGAGATGTTTGTTCGGAGTTCCTTATGGGAAACTTATACTTCAACATTCCTGTACGTCCAGCCAGAAATTTTAATCCAATTTACATTCAATTTGTTCGCCATAATTATGCCAATGATGAGCCCTTTAGAAGAATTTGTTGCGATTTTAACAATCTTTATAGTTTTATTGATTTTTCTTTAAATGTAAACACTATTAAACGCAACATAATATTGCTTTTAAATACTTAATTTAAATGTAATTTTTGGTAATGTTTTAAATTGTAAAAAACTATATGTATGTATACCAGTCTGTAAGGATTTTTTCCATAGACTCGAATAATAAACAAAAAAAAATTTTTTTATAGAAATTTTTACTACACTACAATTTTTATAGAAAATTTTTTCTACACTAATATCTTCTATAGAAAATTTTTTTTACAATATAATTTTTATAGAAAATTATTTCTACCCTCAAATTTTTATAGAAAATTTTTTCTACACTAAAATTTTTATAGAAAATTTTTTCTACACTAAAATTTTTATAGAAAATTTTTCTACACTTATATTTTCTATAGAAAATTTTTTCTACACTTATATTTTCTATAGAAAATTTTTTTTACACTAAAATGTTTATAGAAAATTTTTTCTACACTAAAATTTATATAAAAAATTTTTTCTATACGAAAATTTTTATAGAAAATTTTTTCTACACTAAAATTTTTATAGAAAATTTTTTCTACACTAAAATTTTTATAGAAAATTTTTTCTACACTAATATTTTCTATAGAAAATTTTTTCTACACTAATATTTTCTATAGAAAATTTTTTCTACACTAATATTTTCTATAGAAAATTTTTTCTACACTAATATTTTCTATAGAGAATTTTTTCTACACTAATATTTTCTATAGAAAATTTCTTACACTAACAGCTTCTAAAGAAAGTTTTTTCTACACTAATATTATCCGATGAAGATTTTTTCTATACTAATATTTTCTATAAGAAATTTTTTCTTCACTTTTATTTTGTATAGAATATTTTTTTTTACTCTTATATTTCCTGTAGAATATTTTTTCTACACTTATATTTTCTATAGAAAATTTTTTCTACACTTATATTATCTACACTAAAATGTTTATAGAAAATTTTTTCTGCACTAAAATTTATATAAAAAATTTTTTCTACACTAAAATTTTTATAGAAAATTTTTTCTACACTAAAATTTTTATAGAAAAATTTATTACACTAACAGCTTCTAAAGAAAGTTTTTTCTACGATAATATTATTTGATGAAGATTTTTTCTACACTAATATATTCTATAAGAAATTTTTTCTACACTTTTATTTTGTATAGAATATTTTTTCTACTCTTATATTTTCCGTAGAATATTTTTTCTACACTTATATTTCTTATAGAAAATTTTTTCTACACTTATATTTTCTGAAGAAATTTTTTTCTACACTAATATTTTCTGTAGGAAATTTTTTCTACACCAATATTTTTTGTAAAATATTTTTTCTACACTTATATTTCTTTAGAAGAATTTTTCTAATCAAATATTTTCTACAAAAAATTATTTCTACACTAAAATATTTATAGAAATTTTTTTCTGCACTAAAATTCTTATAGAAAATTTTTTGTACAATAAAATTTTTATAGAAATTTTTTCTACACTAAAATTTTTATAGAAAATTTTTTCTACACTAAAATTTTTATAGAAATTTTTTTCTACACTAAAATTTTTATAGACAATTTTTTCTACACTAAAATTTTTATAGAAAATTTTTAATACACTAAAATTTTTATAGAAATTTTTTCTATACTAAAATTTTTATAGAAAATTTTTTGTACACTAAAATTTTGAAAGAAATTTTCTTCTGCACTAAAATGCTTATAGAATATTTTTTCTACACTTATATTTTCTGTAGAATATTTTTCCTACACTTATATCTTTTAAAGAAAATTTTTACTACACTTATATTTTCTAAAGAAAATTTTTCTACACTAATATTTTCTATAGAGAATTTTTTCAACACTTATATTTTCTATAGAGAATTTTTTCTACACTAATATTTTCTATAAAAAATTTTTTCTACACTAATTTTTTCTATAGAAAATTTTTTCTACACTAATATTTTCTATAGAAAATTATTTCAACACTAATATTTTCTATACTAAATTTTTTCAACACTAATATTTTCTATGGAAAATTTCTTACACTAACAGCTTCTAAAGAAAGTTTTTTCTACACTAATATTATCTAATTAAGATTTTTTCTACACTAATATTTTCTATAAGAAATTTTTTCTACTCTTATATTTTCCGTAGAATATTTTTTCTAAACCTATATTTCTTATAGAAAATTTTTCTACACAAATATATTCCATATAAAATTTTTTCTACACCAATAATTTCTATGGAAAATTTTTTCTAAACTAATATTTTCTATAGGAAATTTTCTCTACACCAATATTTTCTGTAGAATATTTTTTCTACACTTATATTTCTTTAGAAAAATTTTTGTAATCAAATATTTTCTCTAAAAAATTACTTCTACACTAAAATTTTTATAGAAAATTTTTTCTACACTAATTTTTTCTATAGAAAATTTTTCTACACTAATATTTTCTATAGAAAATTATTTCTACACTAATATTTTCTATACTAAATTTTTTCAACACTAATATTTTCTATGGAAAATTTCTTACACTAACAGCTTCTAAAGAAAGTTTTTTCTACACTAATATTATCTAATTAAGATTTTTTCTACACTAATATTTCTATAAAAATTTTTTTCGTACTTGTATTTTTTGAAGAAATTTTTTTTCTACACTAATATTTTTTAAAGAAAATTTATTGTGACCTTTCATCTTGTAAAGAAAAATTTTCTGCAAAAAACAGTTTTATTCTACATTAATATCTTCTACAAAAATTTTTTTCTATAACAATAGTTTCTACACTAATATTTTGTATAGATTTTTTTTTATTTTTCTATACTAATATTTTCGTTATTATAAAGCGTAGTCCATAATGGACTTTCTTTTCTACTGACATAACAAGAAAACTACTCTGCCTTAATGACAACCGAGCTTTGTTGGCGACTTATCTTATTTTTGCAAATAGTATGAAATCTAGAAACTTTGTTCAGACGGTTCCATTATTATTTTAAAATTCATGTAGCCTCTCCTGGAACAACACATTTCACAATTCTTGCTATTGAATACGGAACGCCGACCAATGTTCACTTAGATTACAAATTACACATGATGATACGTGACTTATAACAACAACAAAAGCATTTAAAAGAAAATTGCATGAGCATGTATAAATAGATTGTTAGTACTCGTGTGAACGCGTATTTAAGAATTTGTGCTGTGTGTTGTGCAAAGCGGCAAAAAAAGTACTACAACATATTTTCCCGATGTTTCCGTTTTTTATTTGTTTTTCGCTCTTGTGTAAATGTGTGCCAACCGCCACTAAACAATATGATCTTTTTAAATCGATAACAACAAAAAGAAGAAATCTTGGCAATTTAATCCTTTTTTTAACAAGAGCTCTAGAAAAGAATGTTAAAGCTTTTTAGATCTCATTTCCGGCGTTAGTGTGAGCGTGTGTGTGTAAGTTTTTTTTTCTTAATGGTATTGCTTGTGTGTATATGAAGCTTTATATGAGACTTTAATAAATGTTACTTGTAGACGCTGATACAACAGTGACAAATAAAACATATTAAAGAAAGAAAACGAAAAGAGAAACGTAAAAAACAAGCGTTAAAAAAGCATTAAAAATTACAACCACAAAAAACACCCAATAAGATGTACGTGAAGCAGAACTTCCACTTTTGCTGCATATTTGTGTGCTTGTGTGTGTGTACGCAAACCAACTAACAAAGAAACATCTGTAAATTTAAAGGGTCAGTGATGGAGCGTGTATTTGGTTTTTTGTTTCCTGTATTCGGAACTTGATGTATGACTTGTTGGGTCATTATTTGTTCAACTACAAGAAGAAAAATTATAAAATTTCTTTCTTTTTCCTTTTCTATGTGTATGTGTGTGTGTGTATAAGTTTTTTATTTTGTTCCTGAAATAACTGGTAATTGACGTATGAGTCACAATGTAATAGAAATTCATATATTCTGTCCTTGTCTTGTACATCATTTCTTTATTAAAATAGGCAAACTTAAAAGTTGCTAAAATTTATAGAAGCTCCATTTCTAATTGCAGCAGGAATTTTTATGGGAAATTTTAAGGATTCGGCAAAAGCCTTGGAGAAGTAAGGAGGGTTGTCTGGACTCCTCTTAAGAGATACAGCTCATCTTCTAGAGGGACCTACGAATGGATCTTAATTTATTAATCGAAAAAGATAGTGATCAGAAGCATTTCTAAATTTTATCTTTAAAGCAGCTGTTCAAAATACGATATTATCGATTAAAACAAAATTTTTGAATTTATTTTGGAAAAAGAAAAAAGAATGATTTTTAATGCTGTCGAAAAAGCAATAAATGTCGGATATTAAATTAAAAAAGGCTGGGACATTTTCCATTCTTGTCTTTAGTAACATTGTTACGAAGAAGAAGGTTTGGCAACCCTAATTAACGGACTATAAGAACATAATTTGTTACTTTTACCACCTTTAAGTGTGGTGTGTGTGCGTAGTTTAAGTAAGTAAGGTAGCAAATGTTAAGCAGCTGCGGAGGTTTCGTTTGTTTCTGTTTGATAAACAGAAGACGTGAGTTCGAATCCCAACAAAGCTTGTAGCGGAATAAAAAATAGGTTTTGAACAAGCGTAGAGGATTTGTCGTTAAAAGACTTTTACATTTAAAGCAGAATTTAGGAGTCTTGAAAATAAAATAAAATCAAATAATTTCTAGCGAGGAAAGGGATTGGCGACAACGGCTTTTAATAGAATAGCCGATGATATCGTTTAGGAGCTTGTATAAAAAAGCAAAAAGATTGTGATCTAAACCTTAAGGGAACATTAGCGAGTAAGGAAAGTGACAACAGCGTATGACAGCCGTATCTGAGCTGGTTAAAAAGGCTTCAAAAAACAGGCGTTCATAACGAAGCCACAGAGTTTTGTGGTCTGAATAGCTGTGCGGGTTAAGGACTCATGGTTGGCCCGGCTCTAGTTGAGTCTCACTGCAATCTAGTGTTGAAAGCTACATGAGTATTTCAAATGAAACTTTAGTAAATAAAGTGCTTCAGGGGATTAAAATTAAACAAAAATTTAATGTCTTCTCTTGTAAAGCAAAAAAACTTAAAAATTTTATTTTAAAAATATTTCACAAGAAAATTTACTAAAAACCACAAGCGCCTTTTCACACTACCCTCGTCATATAAATAATAGAATTAAGGAATAAAAAACAAACCTGGCTACTTGCCTGCATTGTTACTCTCGATACGTTTTTTTATTTCTGTTTTCTTAGTAAAGAATTGTTACGTTCGTTTATATTTTGTGACAATATAACGACTCACGTAACGTGACAAATGTGACAAGCGTAAAACGTATAACAAGCCAAACGTTAATGACAAATTGGCAACAATGGTTTCAATGTGCATTCATATGAAATTCTCTTTTTTTATTTTATTTTATTTTATTTTTCTTTTTTTTCTAGTGTATTTTCTGCATGTTAAATGATATTATGGACAGCAATTGCAGTTAAAGAAAAAGCAGGAATTCATAGAATTCATAGAATTCGAAAGAATAAAATTGGCAACACAATGTTTTAAAAATATTTTTTTTAAAGAATAAATCTTTGAAAAATCTTGTTTTAAGATCAGAAGAGGGAATTATTTTTATTGATATTGCTGTTTAAATCTGTCAAAAGGAAATTCTCATCAAAGAAAAGTTAATTATTAAATAGTAAAATATATAATAAGCATTCAGCCATTTTCCCAAATGATTTTTAGAGGTGACTGTTTGAAAATTCATGTGAGATTTCAATTTTTGTCCTCAAAATGTGGATGCTTTTAAAGAATACACTTTATACAAATCAAGCATTTTTTGAGAGTATAGTCTGTTTCAATAATTGTCCAACATTTTCCATAATGCATAATTTCAAGTTGATGATTTTTTAATCGCTAAAATTGCCACATTTTTAGGTCCGAAAATTTTAAGCTGGGTACAAATTGAACCCTACTTTTTCGACAAAAAATCTAGTCAGTCAATAACTGTTACTTGTGCTCAATATTGTTTTATATTAAATCGGTTAAGTGATCGGAATATATCCTCTAGAGCGTGTGATTTTACACAATAAGACTTCATAACACAATGAAAACAAGTCTCCAACTAGCAGCTCATTAAAGGGCGATATTTAACTTTAAAGTTACAAAATTTAATGTGAAAACCTATAAACAAAAACCTTTAAATCAAAACAAACCCAGGGTTTAAGGTTGTGCCGGTAAAAAAGCACCTCTACTCGGAAATGCAAGGCGTGCAGTGTGAGTAGCTTCAAGTTGTTATGCCCAAGTCACTCTATTTTCTTTCTGTTATTATCAGTAATCCGTTTCAATCCCCGGATGTCGTCTTTTGTGAATAAGTCCATCGTAAAAACTGTCGTCTAACCTTTTAAACTGGTAATTTCAGACAGTGTCATGTAAAGCAGTCAATGGTTTCTTATTCCTCTTCCTTCTCGCTTATCCTACAGAAGTCTAATGTATTGTTTACCTATGAGTAGATTGGTCTTTGCCGTATTGTACCCATTACTTCCTCCTACAATCCAGTGAGCTAAATAAGTAATCAACTGTAATCTTCGTACAGAAGAGAACTAAAATCAATCTTACAAGTTCGTCGCCTATTTTATTGCGCTTAATATTGCATTGGCGTGGAGCCAAAGGCCAAGATCCTTTTTCCCTTCGCTTAATTACTTTGATTTGTCGCTGTGTCTTTTCTAAGTTTGGCCATAAATATAGAGCCACCAAGATTATCTCTAGATCATGACATGCAAAGGCGTTAATTTTGTCATTATTAGGACCGCCAAAATATTTTTCCTCTAATGGGGGCAACATTGCCTCATAAAGCTTTTCTGCTTCTATCCAAATATCGCAGCTTCGGTATTTCCTCTGGTAGCTGTTTAATAGTCAAAGGTTCATTTGAAACGTCCTATTAGGCCAGAACAAGTTATTTCAAATTGTTTGCAGGATCATGTTTTTATATTTTTTCCTTTTCCCAAAGAAGAGGTTCCTATGCATACAAATACAACCACATCGCTTCAAATTTCTTACCCTTTCGGTTTGTTGAGATTTTAACCCACATTTTTTGTTCATTTATTATGCGCTTCAATAAAAGTGCTCATCTATCTACACAACCATATTCTGTAGCTCAATCGAGATGAGAAACATGCGACTTTAACCAGGAGATATGTTTGTTTAAGCACACTCGTTCTACTGACTCAAACACGACTATTACGAATTGCTGCCATTTTGGACGCAGCAACCATTTTAAACCGGAATTCAGGAGGGTTTGAACTACAGTTTCTTGTTGATCCGCCTGTTAAACAACTCACCCACTGTGACTATTCAAAATTATATTTTTTTGTTATATTTAAGTATCTGTTGGGATTTGAACTCAAGACCTTCTGCATAGAAATAAGCCAGACACCGTAATCAATGCAGCTATCTGGGCTATTTCATCTGTCTTGATTTACTTTCCGTTTGTGCTTGAATTGAAATACACACCACACTTAAGAATGGTGGAAATAGTAACTTACTTAGCTGTGGTTTTCGTATCAAAATAACAATTTATTATTTTTAGTAGACCACATTATTAATTAACCTTGTTGTAACTGTGTGGGGGTTTTGAAAATAATTTTGCAACAATATTTTTAGTAACGAAAGATAGCAGAACGAGTGATAACTGATAGCTAGTTAATATGAAATCATATTATTCTTTTAATAATACCCCTACCCTTGACTCATCTTGCTTTATAACTTGAAAGGCATTTAGAAATAAGAATTCATAAATAGGGAACCAGAAATTTTTGCATATAGGAAAATTTATGTGTTTACGAAAAAAACTCTAGTCGTAGCTTGGAGTACAAACTTGTATTTAATAGCTCGATCCCAAAACAAATATGACTTTTAAATATATTTTGCTTTTTAATTTTAATTATAAATATATTTTCTATTTAAAACATAAATTATAAAGAAAATTTTAAGTTCGAAGGACCATTAAATACAAAAAAAAATGTCTCTAAATTCAAACATGACAGAAAACAAACATCTTAACAATCATTTATTTTCTTCTTAGTTTCAGTTTCTTTTAGCAAATTTTTCATTTTTATTTGAAAGATTTCTTTTGTAGAATTTTTTGCTTTTTATTTCGTTCTTTTTAAATCAAAGAAAAGTACAATATTTTATTTTTGCAACAAGGTCAAGGTTTATATATTTTCTTTTACGTTCACATGTGGGATGACTTTCTTTTGTTGCACTTTTTTTCTTGTTTGACGGAATCGATCTTTTTTTATGGATGTTTTTCTTTACGGCCAAGTGACAACAAACAAAGTTTGTTTAGGACATTCGATTTTGTTGCTAAAAATATTTGCAAGGCTGCTGAAAAATTGTTTATGGTATTTTTTTTTTGTGATTAGAAAAAGTTGGTTTCTTGAAAAATATAAGGGGTAGTAATTTGCCTCTGGCGTATTTTCCTTTGTGGTTGTAGACTTTTGCAAGAATTTAAACAAATATATCAACGATATGAAAGAATTCTTTTTAGTCTCCAAAGAAAAAAAAAGATAAAAAAAAAGAAGTACTGAAAACCCAAGCGGTAGAAGAAAACTAAGACAAGAGTAAATTTATACATCTAATAGTCGATTATTTGAAATAATTTCTTAAAATTATTTTCTTTTTTCTCATCAATTTTTTTTTGCAAACAAGTTTTGTGAGTTACAAAAATTACTTTTGTTATTATTTTAGTTTTTCGAATGGCCTTGAGAACAATAACAAAAAAAAAAAAAACAAAATTTGAAACAAAAATCGTTTATTTTCTGTAAAGATTTTTTTAAAGAAAAAAAATGATTAATTTCTTAAAAAAATGAATAAAATAAAAGAAATAAAAAAAATTTTAATGAACGAGGCTAATTTTTGGCACAAAGTAAGTAAAAGAAATCCACAACAGATTCTACAGCCTCCATTACATTCAGAAAAAAATGCACCGTTTGGTTCACTTCATGCGCTAGTGGCATCACTGGATATTATTTCTTCAATAATGAAGCCGAAGTGCTTATGTTATGGTCGATGGAGATCATTGCCATACCATGATCAATGATTTTTTGTTTTTGCTGATCCGGAAGAGATGTGGTTCCAAAAGGAGCCCATCAATTTTCGTTTTATTGATTTCTAAAAATAGACTTGTAATGCGGCCTCCGAGATCATGTGATTATCATATGACTTAAAACCTTTTGATGTGTGTTGAAAAACTAGAAACAGCTGTCATTTTGTAGGCCAACATTGTTCGGGTTATTTGTGACATACTGCTAATACAGCTTAAAGTAGTTGAGTCAAAGTCTTAACCAAGCGCACAAAAGCACTTGAAGCAAATTAAAAAAGGGACGAGAATGTAAGAATTACAAATCAATTAGCGAAATAGCCATCAGAATATATTATTGATGAATGGTGCTATTTACGAAGTAGACTTAAGTAGTTCATAAACGAACTAGTTCATTTAAATGATTCCATTGAATGAACTAAGTGAACTAGTACCCGCTTCTAATTCATTTTTGAACTATATTTTGTATTTGAACTACCAGACAAGATGAACTAGAATCCATGTCTGTGTTTCCTTGTTGACTATTTTGAGCATAAAATAAGTGCTGCCATTCATTTAATTGAACATTAGATTTGGCAATGCTACGGTATTGTTGCCATCATATTTTGAAAATAACATTTGAACTAAAAGAGCTTTTAAAGTAAAGAAAGCTTTTGAATTATTAGTTGAAAAGTTCGAACAATACTGCAACAGAACATTTGAACTAAAAGAGATTCTGCACTAAAGAGTGCTTTGAACTAAAATTTGAACTAGTTCATTTTAAAAATTTGAACTAAAAAGAGCAAACATTTGCTTGAACTATATGACAAAAGTCTACTATAAAGTGAATAAAATGTCCAAGAACCAACTCTGTACCTCGCATCTTGGACCGGATGTAAAAAAGCAGCATGATGTTTAATTTCTTTGAATATAAATTTGACCGAGATGTAACAGTTATAATTTCTTACTTGGCAAAGTGGTTGACAGAATCATTGGAATCGAACAGAAAAACTTCTTTGCCTGCCTTCTGCTCTAGCAGACATAAATTTCATTTAAGGTATCCCTCTCGAGGAAATAGATTTAAATAACCTTAAAGAGAGCCACGACTCCTGGTGGACTACCGGTTTGTGTTGTAATGGAAGTTGGTGAAATAACGAAGCCCTAACCTTCCAGTTTGGGATCCCTGCAAGCCTAAGTACTGTTGTTTAATATCCCACAAGCAGTAGATCCAAAGAAGCCCGTTCAGGCTTCAATTGGAACGTACATTTTTGCTTTGAGTCAGACGCAGGCTTGCAACTTAATAAAAATATCGTAGGAATCGCACAAGCTTGATATCTACTTTGGGTCTTCACAGTGTGAGATGCCTTATATTGCCTTTGAAAAAGGTCCAATATTTACGTTCTTTTCTTAAAACTTTTAATTAAATTATTGATGAGTTGTATTTCCCCTTTTCTATAAATACACGCAAACACATTATTCTGCTTTTTGAATTAAAAAAATTAACCTCTTTATAAAAGATGAGTTACTTTAATATAAGGAAAACCATATGCTGGAGTCCTTCTTGGATCGTGGAAATAATCGCTTACTTTGTTTCGAGCCTTTATTCGATTTTTTATTTCCTTTCTGATTTTTGAATTTGCCTCACGAAGCACAATGAGAACACTCAGCTGTTCTCATTTTGCTAAGCATTAAACCATAAATTATTTTTTAATTACAAAAAAAAAAAAAAAAAAAAACAAATAATGTTTATTTCTGCTAGAATAAATAACTTGTTTCTTTCTTTTCAAGCGTAATATTAATTAATTATAAATAAACCACTATAAATATAAAATCTTCTTATAAAACACAATGCAATTACTCTGCTTTGTGTTACTTTTTTTTTTCTTATTAATTTATTTATTCTTAAATGCAATTGAATTTGCACTAAAATCTCGCCGTTTTGTTGTTGCTGACTGCATTCGGTTTTTTGTAACAAATAAAATATTGCACAATAAATATATAAATAAAAGCATCTTGTTGCTAAAACTGCAGTTGATTGTAAAAATGTGTTGTTCTGTAGTCAGTGGAGCGTAATTGTTTTTCTTGTGCTTTAAGTATAAAGGAAAAAAAAGAAAATAATAAAAACAAAAAGCAAAGAATTATTAACCATTTAAAACAAGCGCTTTTGAATAATAACACAATCAACAAAAACAAGAAATGGAAACAAATAACAGCCTTTAAAATTGCTTAAACGAAGTTGTTGCACCCTTTTCGTGTCATTTTGAGAAATTAAGGAAATTGAAAAGCGTTTTTTAATTTAAAGCAAAAGAGTTTAAGGCTCTTAATATCTTTTTTTATTAGCGGGTTCAATGTGCAAAAATAAAAAAAAAAATAGTTTTTGGAAACTTAGGCGAATTAGGAGATTATACTTATGTTTAAAATTTTATTAATCTCCATACCACTATGAAGCAACCATTGTTTTCTCATAAGTTTTACCTTCGAGATAAACTCGTCAGTTACTAATTCGATTTTAAAATATTTAAGCAATTGTGGCGTGTCCTATCGGCATGGACATAGATAATCATGGTACATATTATGAAGAAGTGGTAGCTCCCGTAAATGTTATTGCTTGCTATTAGGCATTCCAAAGGTGCGGGATGATCTCTAAAAGTACCAATTCGATTTTTAGAGTTTTACAGTTAACCTAGAGTGTTTTTTTTTTTTTGTAAATCAAAAATTGGCATAAAATTTCTCATCTGTATACATTATCTCCAAAAAACTCATTCATTGAATTGTTTTCGTACAGAAAAACACCGGAATATTTTGATGTTTGGATCTTCTTTACAGATATTTTAAGAAAATCTAAAGCTTAGAAGCTAAAAAGGGGAACACACTTAGTTTATCTCTCATAATAATGCAATTCGAAGTTAAATACAACAATACAAAAAAAAAAAAAAAAATTTAATATAAAACTTGTAAAAAGTTGTTTGGTACTTTTTGCAAACGAGAAGTACTTTTTGGTTACACCATAGTGTGAACTAATAATGAATATTTGAATTAAACTTAAGTCATATGCGTTTCTTCATTCAAGAACTTCGAGCCCGTTTTAAGTTATTTTGGTGAAAATGAAGGGGTTAAACATTTTGGTACTTTTGGTACTTTTTGTGCACTAAGATTTTTTAAAGCAAATCGATGTAACTTATGATTTTTCTTAGTTACTTTGTCCAATTAAAAATAAAAAATAAAAATTTTTTTCCCCCAGGAAATAAAAAAAGTACCAAAAAAGGCTAACAAGAAATATTTAATTTTGACTTGGGATAAATTGTTCTTAAACAATATAAAATAAAATAAAATATAAAAAATATAAAATATAAGTTCAGAACATATTCATAAGTATGAAACAGGTATTAAGGGAAGATTTGGTACTTTTTCCAACACAATGGTTTTTAAGCTCAATCAGAAAAGAAATGCTCAGATGAAGTCTTATTTGCTTTATTGAAATATTCTGCAAAATAAGTATTTGAATGATTTAATTTTGTAAGCGTTAAAATGGAAAATATATGAAATTGGTACTTTTTACTGGTACATTTTCTTAAGCTTTTAGCCAAGAGAGAAATTTTAAATAAAACCGTAATTATTTTGAGGTCGGTGCAAAATTATATATATAAAAATTTTAGGCTTATAAAGATCTAATAATTATAATGGAATTGGTTTTTTTTGTAATCACGTGCAGTGCCCTCCTTAAGGTTCGCATTAATGCTTAAATTGCTTTGCAGGTATAAAATATTTTGTATTTTAGAAAATGTCTTAAGCTGCAAGAGAAACGAAAAATTATATAAATCGTTACAGAACCTGCGTAAAGCGCATGTATACTGCTTAACGCCTTCCTTTTACTACGACATTGTTCATGGAATCATACAAGCAGCGGTAGCGTTCGTGTTACATAACCACTTAAAACGCTTACTCTGGCATCAGCGTTAAGCTACAAATTTTTTTCTTTCGATCCTGCCCCACTGTTAGCTGGACTGAATAACCAGGCAATCCATCTGTAGCTCAGGTTTAAAGATTTCATCAAAAGAAAAATGCTCGAAATTTTAAGAATTAAAATCGAATACTTAAAGGACATCACAGTTTAACCGAAATATTTTTTTTAAATAAATTTTAGAATTTCTTATTTAGTCTTCTTCACAAATAGTACACTTCCTTTGGTATTACATGTCACTTAAAATTTATATTTGCTTAAGTGATTTTCTTCTTTTTATACAGTAACCATTCTTAACTATCCTTATATGTTGTTGCTATTGCTGCTGTTTTAAATGTCATGCCAAACTTTAGATTGTATTGAATTTGAACTTTTAGACAGTTTGGTGTTTGTTGTATCTATCAAAAAACAATATAAGAAAAACTTAACCTGTCATTTTGGGTGTGAAAACTCATTGAATAAGGAAATTGATGAAGAGTAAAATATAAAGGCAGAGTTGGAAGAAAATGATTTCTTAAGCATGAAGCGTAAATATGAAGTTAAGTGGTGTGCTTCAATATTGATATTTCAGCGCACAGTATTGTATTTACAGAACAGCGGCATTACGAACTGAATAAGAAAAACCTATTGCTTCAACGCTTGCCTCATAAATCAACTTAACTGTTGTTTCAATGGTTCTTTTAATGATTGCTTTATTGGTTGCCTCAACGGTTGCTTCAACGGTTGCTTCAACGGTTGCCTCAACGGTTGCTTCAACGGTTTCCTCAACGGTTGCTTGACTATTGATTTAATCATTGCCTTAACGGCTGTTTAACGGTTGCCTCAATGGTTGCTCCCAACGGTTGCTTCAACTGTTGTCTCAAAAGTCGTTCCAATAGTAGTTTCAACTCTTGCCTTGCCTTTACTTAGTATAAGGAAATTAAAATCGGTGCAAAACTTGAACAGTGGGTGCAAATTTTTTGCTTGTAAGTTTCTCAACACTTTCAATTCTTTTAACCTTCTGTTTCGACATATTTTGATGTTATTTTGTTCTATAAATCTAGCGCTATTATTTATTTATATTCTTTAGGGATCAATTTTTTAAACGTACAAAATTTGTTTCCTTGGTATTTTATATCTTTATTTTTTCTTATGTTGCTGTTGCTTTTGTTCCCATTCATTCCTTTTTATGATGTGAATATGCCTCATACTGTTGTTTGATATAAAAACAGGAAGTTTTATTTTAACATGTCACAGCATATTTAACAACAACAATAACAACAATAACGAATTGTGATTCCTGTCTTGCAGTTAATCTTTTATGCTAAAAGAAAAGAAATATGAAAAGGGAAAAGAAATTTTAGCTGGTGTCATTCAGTCATTTTGTTATCTATAATCAAAGGATGTATGTGTGTGTGTCTATACATGTGTAGGTTTATGTCTTTATAGAAAGTTTGACAGGTTACTCGTTCAGTTCATCAGGCAGTTATTTATTTATTTATATATTTAAAGGCTGTTGTTTTATTGTTTCGCCATCTTTTGTATTTACTTTTGTTGTTGTTGAAGATTCTCTGTTAACTTTTCTTTAGAAGAGGGTTGTCATGTATTATTTAAACAAATTTTCAAACTTAAAAATTGTAGCAGAAAAACCTGTCGAATATACTCTAACAGATACACAGCTATATATGAACTTAAAGGGGCAATTATTCGACCATATTACCTCTCTTAGATTGTAACAGCTACGAACTTAAAGTGTAAATCCTTACTTACTTTCCAAATACTTCACTTATTCGTTGGTCAAACTATAGTGATAAGAAATAATAGATTTATTCAGTTCATTGTAGCACCTGTCCTCTAGCAATTCCATTTACACTTTTGTTGACCCCTCAAATGATATGTCTTTTAATTTACACTGTTGTTTCTTGGTTGATTTCATGTCCTGGATGCTTCTCAGACTGCACGTTAGCTATACGACTATAGGCTTCGAACTTTCAGGGCTGGATAGTTTCCGTTGTATCGAAACAGCGCCATGTCTCATTAATCAAACGAGAAGTAGTACTTCTGCCTTCAAATTTTCTGTTTCTTAAGGCGTTTCTTCTTTTGTGTGTATTTGAGTCTGCGATATTGATACTAGAAGATCTTTCGTTATTAAAACAATTTTCTACTTTAAACTTGAGAAATTTTCCCTCTCATGCATCCTTCTTGGACAGTGCGAGCTCGAAGATTGACATTTTTAACTGTAAAAAGCTTAAGCTGTCTGTCTGAGCTGCCAATATAATTTTTTGTGATTTTGATGGCAATTTGTCCCAAGAGTGTGCAAGAAAGGGGTTGTACTTACGCAAGGCTTAAAATGTAAGTAAATCTGTAACTAAACTGGTGGTGGGCAGGTATCTGGAGTCTGTATATTAGAGATTGAGAGCCTCCCTTTCAGACGTACGCTGTTCCATCGTGGTTAGGAATATCATTATAAAGAGTTCCCAGCTTTGCGTCCGATCTATTATTATATTTTGCCAACATTCCTAGCAGGCACATAACTTGTTCCGACTCGTACCAGGTCAATTGTTTTGTACGTTAAACCGCTAAAAATATTGATTTTTAACACTAATTAAACAATCCCGTGCCTGGATTTAAATCTTTTATAAAATTGCAAATAAATTTTCAAAAATTTTTAAGCATTTCTTTTAAAATTTCCTTTGTATATTTTTTTATACTGCAGCATGGGAGTCCAGCTACAGCATGGACATAGCCATGGTGGCGGTGGTGGCTCACTACCAGATCACAGCCACACTCCTAAAAGTAAAAAGTCAAATAAAAAAGGAACAGTGAACGGTTGTGAAAATACATGTCCCACCCCACCAACCAGGCGTTTAGAAGAAGGTGTTTCACTACATGGCGAACTACCTTCAGCTGGCCTACAAAAATTCTCCTATCAAAATACTTCTCCTACTAGTGAAGGTAAAGTTAAAATGACAGCTGTTAAAGCTGAGACAGCGGCTAGCGGTCATCATCACGGTGGTGAGGCAGGCAAAGAAGCACAAAATATGAATGTTAGAGCAGCATTCATACATGTATTGGGTGACATTGTCCAGAGCGTAGGAGTATTTGTTGCTGCTTTGATAATCTACTTCAAACCGGAGTGGTCCATAGCTGATCCCATTTGTACATTTATCTTTTCAATTATTGTGCTCTTCACCACATTTGCTATAATTAAGGACGCTTTATTGGTAAGTGAGTTGTTAAAAATGTCTATTAAATATTGACTCTGGGGAATTTATTTTTATTTTATTTTTTTTTTGTTATTAACGATTTAAAATATAAATGTATTTCACGTATTCAATTCAGTATTTAAGTCATGATTTAAAGTGCTTTTTATAATTCTGTTTTGTTTTTTTTCATCAACATCAACCATAATTTTTTGGCATAATTTTTCTTTTCGTGCTGGTTTTCATTTTGGTTGTGCTTCATTTGCAAACGAAAAGTCATTTATCATTTTATATTCTGTGTAATGTAAATTCATACAATAATATTTTAACAAACTTTTTTTTTTATTGTTTTCCGCCATTGTAGTTTATTTATTTATTTGGTTGTTTGTTTTCTTCCTTTTTGATACCCTACACCAATGGTGGATTAAAGAAATATCTAAGTTTGTCATTCGGTTTGTAATTTTTACAATATAAAATTCTTATCCCATAAAGTATTTATATGATGGGTTATTATGCATAGTGAAGTCGATAGAGCGATGTCCGTCTGTCTATCTGTCCATCTGTCCGTCCGAGTTCGGGTTAAAATCTGCTTTGCTAAGGCACTAGATGAGCTAAAAAAATTTAAATATGCCAAACGATCAGATAGAGTTTGTAAAATTTTGCTATTGAAAATCAGCAAAATCGGTCCATGTCTTTCGAGGCAGCGGGCCTAACACCATACCTGCCTCCAGGTTTTTTAAAAATAAACAAATCTAGTCAAGTGAAGTAACTTCAATAATAAAAACAAATATACTAAGCGATAGAAAGTTAAAAAATAACAAAAAAAAAAAAACATCAAGTAAAAAATTTGGCGTTCGCCCATATTTTCCAAGTTATGGGCCCCTAAACTTTTCATTAAAAAGGTTTGATTGTGAATATCGTCAATATGGATATCATTCAAAAGCTTTTGAAGAGATCTTTTAAAAAGTACTAAAATATTTTTAAAATGTTTAACCCATTAAGCGCCTGTGATTTTTTTGTTAATTCTTTTTTCTTATATTTTAATGCCCTGTCGCCCCAATATTTGTTTTTTTAATGGAGTTGCTTCACTTAACTAGATTTATATATGTACATCATGAAGGGTGTATTAGATTCGGCATAGCCGAATATAGTACTCTTACTTGTTTTTTTTTTTTTTTTGATATTTTAATTTTATCTTTTTATTCGGCTTGTTGAGTTTTTTCGTTGTTCCCTTTCCTGTTCATAAAATAAATAAATGTGCAAAAAAATGTATTTAAAATAAAAAAAGAAAAAAAAAATAAATTCAAATCGCGCCACTAGAGATTTTGAAATTTTACCAAAAGCTTATTTTGTAATTTTATGTTGTACAGCAAAATTTTTTTTATTGTTTAGCTTAAGTGGCGGTTCGTTGGAGAACAGTGGTTTAAAAAGAGAAAAAAGTAAAGATAATAATGATTCTATAAAATGAATGCTTTCTCGCTTCTGAATTAAGTATTATGTTAATTATAAATGAAACTAATGCTTAAAAATTAGAATTCAGCTAGCTGAATATAGAAAAACTACATAATTTTATACAAAAAAAGACAAATTATGCAATAATATGATAATTCAGCCAGCTGAATTAAAAGATTAATGTATTTAAGTACACTTCAGTAGTAAAAGTTATCTAAGACAGTTGGAAAAACATAAAGAGCTATTTAGCAACGTTTAAATTTTTACTCCATTTGCCTCAACGAATTTTGAAAAATATTTAGAACAGTAAAGAAATGACAAATAGAAATAAAATCCATGAAATAAATTTTAAGCTGCTTAATTTTTCTCCTATCAGCAAAGAAGATGCAATTGAGTGAAATGTATTGAGCAAAGTATAATAAAACTATTGATTGAAGTATAAAGTGAAACAAAGTTTTAAAAATTTTGTCATTCAGCTAGCTGAATGTGTATAGCAATACAATATTTCAAAACCATTAAAGTTCTTTAAAACAAAAACCTAATTCAGCAAATAAAAAATGTGAAATTAAAAGACTAAGTACAAGAATGTGTAATAATTAGAATAAATAAATCCGGTAAGCTGAATTAGCGCAAATGAAGCTAGATTAGTAAAAGTTTTCAAACAAGCTAACAGCTTTACTTGTATTAAGTATTCAGCTAGATTTAAAACCTTGAATTTATTATTATTTAGTTAGCTGAATTAATAAAAATTGTCATAATTTGATTGTATGCACTAGAAAATGTTTAATATATCCAAAAAATTACAATTCAGCTAGCTGAATTTAGAAATAACTAACTCAAATAGGAACTCAAGGAATAAAATAAATTTGTTCTTTATTCATTTCTAATAATAAGTCAAATTAATTTGCTTTGAATTGTATTCAGCAAACAAATTTCTTTTTGATAGCTTAAAAAATTGTATATAGTTTTGGAGTGTAGCTGAATTAAAGAAAAAGTCTTATATTGTAATTTCCTTAAAATAAAAATGAACAGAGTAAGTAGAAAATAAGTTTAAACTAGTATTCAGCTAGCTGAATTGTGGGCTAAGGTTCACATAATACTAAAGTTGTATGAAAAACCAACGTTCGATTTTTTTGTGCTTATTCAGCTAGCTGAATTTTTAAATTAGCTATCTTTAACTTCAAAATATAATTATTTTCTTTTGCTGAATTTTATGATTTTCAACGAAAGTGTGTAATAACACTTTCTTAATTTTCTTCTTTCCTTTTTTCTTATTGAAAGAGACTAAAATTACTTTTTCGTTTATTGTGT
This sequence comes from Cistogaster globosa, assembly GCA_937654795.1. Lineage (NCBI taxonomy): Eukaryota > Metazoa > Arthropoda > Insecta > Diptera > Tachinidae > Cistogaster > Cistogaster globosa. Next base: position 10,707,566 of record OW569404.1, read on the forward strand.
CTTTTTTAAACATTTCAACCACTGTTATTCCCCAGGTCCTTAAAAATTATTTCTCACTGTTTCATATGATTATTTTGTTAACAATTGTGATTTTGTTGTTTATTTTATAATTTTTTTTTTTAATTTTTTATTTCTATTTCATGCTGTTGTTTTCTGATTTACCTCTCTGGATTTCTAACAACTCAAAAAAAAAAAATGATTTTAAAAACCAACACACGTCTCCGTTATGCCTGTCATCGCCTGCGGTTAAAAATGATAAATATACATTTTATGGATGCGTTTGTATATGTTCACGCTAAAAAACAACATTGTTATGATACCGCCAATATCATTTCTATAACTTTTGATGCTGTTTGTTGCTGCCTCTTTAAACAACCAACCACTAACAACAATAAACAAATATGAAAATCCATTGTTACAATTGCCTGCTATTGCCATTGTATGATTGCTGATTGTATGTGTATGTGTATATGTGCGTGTGTATTTGTATTTGTAAAATAGGTTCTTATGGAAGGTACACCCAGCTATTTGCATTATGCGGAAGTTCTTGATATTTTCCTACAAATTGAGGGCGTAAAACGTGTTCATAATTTGCGCATTTGGGCTTTGAGCATTAATAAAATTGCCTTATCTGTGCACTTGGCAATTGGTAAGTAGATATTACAACAGTAACTACATAATCATTATTAATATCAACTAACATACAACACAATTAGAACCCACATATATTCATTTTAACAAACACACGCACACAGCCGTACTCACACAAGGATCCGTATTGATGATACTAACAAACAAGAATCATTTCACATGCTGATTTTATAAGTGAAAATTTGCAAACTTTTAGTTCATATTTGTTACAAGAAGTCTCTTTGGATTTCCAATGATCTGTTTTATTGTGTATTGCGTGCTGTTTGTGTTTAGCTTCTGCCACATAATGTAGCACGATAACACTGACACTAAATAGCAACAACAAGTGTTTTAATGTCAAGTGAGTTCTTTATTTAATTATTCTACCAATTTTTGCCTGTATTATGAGAGCTGTGTGCGTGTGTATGTGCACTGTGTATAAGTGTTAGTAATTGACATACTTAAACAAAAAGGTTTTTCCCCCTGCGTCTCTTATCTATTTACACTTTTGTTAATTTTAACAATTGTCATAATATATGATTATTTTTGTGATTATTTTTATTGCCAAACGAGTGCTCCTGTAATTGGCAGCATTCATTTCAATAATGTTCAATTTAAAATTAACAATAAGAGCATATAAGTGTTTTAATTCAATTAAATATTATTGATTTCAAACAACTTTTATATTCAAAAGCTTGAAAGGAAAATGTTAAACGTGTTAAAAAGGAAAACATATAATGAAGCTACTTAACGCATATAAAACTGAAAAATAATATTAATATAATTTTTATATTTGACATTATAATTAATCATTTTTTATTTAATTTTTATATATTTTATTTTTTATATATTTTCGACATTTCGCTACTTCATTGTGTAGCATCTTCAGAAACTTAAACATTTATTTAATAGTTCAAGATTTACCATATTAAGCTGTCCCAAATGTTTCCATTATGAAAGTAACATTTCGAAAAAGTACTTTTTCTAAAATTTTTTATAAAAGATTCTTCTTCTATAAAAGGTATTTTTTTAAAAGGTACTTTTTGAAAAGGTAATTTTTAAAAAGTTACTTTTTCAAAAGGTACTTTTTTGAAAAGGTACTTTTTTTGAAAAGGTACTTTTTATAAAAAACACTTTTTACAAATTGCAATTTTTATAAAAAACACTTTTTGTAAAAGGTACTTTTTGTTACAGGTATGCGGATAGTTCATTTTTGTATTTTCCCTTTGCGGGACACAGTCTATATCTTCTGGTTAACTGAAGATAATTAATCCAGGATTAGAGCAAAATTATTAGAATTAAGAACAAAAGTATATTTAGTTTTGCTTTTTAATATTTTTTCTTATGCCGTCATATCCCAGTTATAACATCAAATTAGTAGCACAGGACACGACGGGAAAACCCGTCTTGACGGTATTTGCCGTCCTGTCCCATCATTTTTGTCGTACTTCGACGGCATATGCCGTCTTGTCCGCGAATGGGTTAAGGTACTTTTGGGAAAAGATACCCTTCACAAAAGTACTTCTTTAATCATTTTTTTCAAAAAGTACCTCTTTTTAAAGGTGTTTTATATAAAATGTAATTTTTATGAAAACTTTTTGTTACAAAAAATGCTCTTATTTAAGAAGTACTTTAAATGATCTTAAAAAGTTTTTTTTAATAACCACATGCTTTAATGGTCTATTTTAAAGGCAGTTCTTGTTACAAAGTGTAGTTTTAATAAAATGTGCTTTTTATATTAAGTACCTTTTATTTTTTATTTTTATAAAATGAACCATTTCAAATTCTGAAAGATTCATCTAAAATGTACCTGCTTAAAAAAAAGAATTAAAAAAAATAATTTTTATATTTTTTACGTTCTTTCTAAAAGGCTCTTTTTATAAATCATACTGTCTTTTAAGAGGTACTTTTTAAAAAAGTGTGATTGATGCACTAATTTCTTTTTATTAAATTCTTCATTTTAAAATAATTTTTTTTGTGCAGGGCAAATTTTTACAAGACCTCTTTTAATATTAAAAGTCCTTTTTATTTATATTTTTGAAAAGTGCTTTAAGGTACTTTTTGTGAAATGTATTTTATTAAAGTTTCTTTTCATAAAATGAATAATTTTTTTAAAGGTACAATTCGCAGAAATTGTTTATTTTATCAACTTATTTTTAATTGTGTTTTTCTAAGAAGTACTTGGTATAAAAGAGCCTTTTTATGGTACGTTTTATGGTACTTTTTAATAAAAGTACTTTTGTTGAGTGTACCTTTTCATATTATTTTTTATAAAATATATATTTCATACTTGTTCCATTTTTATATAGGTCCATTTTTTATAAGGTACTTTTTAGCAGGTAGTTTTTTAATATCTTTAAAACAGCACATCAGAAGAACCTTTTGAGCGAAGTCTTTATTAAATTTTTAAATTCTAGGAAATTTAAAAAATTTTAGTTTTAAAAGTCTTATATTTTGTAAAACAAAAATTTTTTAAAAGAATAATAGCTTCTTTTTATAAAATATTTTTTTTTACAAAAAATGGTTTGTAGAAAAGGTACACTTTTAGGAAAGTCTCTTTTAAAAAATAGTACTATTTATTGAAGAAAAGGCATTGGTAAATAAAAAGTACCTTTTCGTAAGCTGAACTATTTGAATTTGTAGTTCCATTCATGAAATTGTTTTTTTTTAATAAAAAATACTTTTGTTAAAAAAACGTTTTTCCGGTAATATTTTCTGGCCCAAAAAATTTTCTTTTGGTAAAATGTACTATTTTCTATAAATATTTTTTTTTATAAAATTTACTGTTATGAAAATTTTTTACAAGAATTTCTTTTAATACTTTTTGATAGATACTTCTTTTAAATTTTACTTTTTTGAACGTACTTTTATATTAAAGTAAAAAGTACTTTTTGGGTTAAAAAGACACAAGTTGTATTTTAAACCGTTATATTTTGAAAAACATACTGCTTTTGCTTTTAAAAGAAAATGTGTTTTTTTTGTAAAAAAGGTACTTTAAATAAAGAAATACCTTTTTCATAAAAAGAATTGCATTAAAATTAATTTTTTAATAAAAAGTACTTTTTATACAACATACAATATTGATAAATTTTTTTTTATTTTCGTATTTTTATATTTTATACCTTTTCGTTTTAAAAATATAAAAAACCCTCTTTATCTTAATTCATTCACTACAATGAATAATTCAAAGAAAAAAAAAGGAAATAATTTTACCAAAAATGTTCTTGTACCATCTTCTTTCTGCAAATAAGATTTAAATAAAAATAAAATTTATGACGTAATAAAAAACCACAAAAACACCTAAAAGTCTCAGACAGAAAATGATAGACAACTTACTTTGAACCTCGGTAACCTTCTACCTGATTAACAATCCAGCAACAGTGGAGAGAGCAAATAACTAGCAGTTAGTCATCCAAACAACCAACCAACCATCCATCCAACCAGTTAGTCAGACAGCCATCCAGCCAGCATCCAACATTATTTTAGTGAATTCAACGAAACATAACGTAATGCACAACTCTTGTATAACTGCAGGCCATTTATTAAACGCATGCTTCGTTGGGTGCAGAAAAAATTCGTTGCATGAATTTTTAACGCAGAGTGCAACATACAATCTAAAGAAACAAACGAAAAGCTACAAAAAAGTCTGCATGAAGGAAAGAAAAATACCAAGGTTACTGGCAAAAAGGTAGAAAGCACAAAAATAAAAATGTTTAGAAAAAATAAAAAAAGGAAAATTTTGCGAATCTTAAATATTCGTGCTGAATTTAATGCGCAACATTTTTTAGTATTTTGTTTCGTGGAAAAAAGAAAACTGCAATAAATAGTTTAAATAATTTCTTAGATTCGAAGTATGTGCCTGCCTGTATATTTATTCTTAAAATATGTGTATGAGTTATAAGATATTAAAAAACTGTAGAAAATCGATTTTCCGAATGTTCATAAAGTAGATTTTATTCCATTAAATAACAGAAAAAAATACTGTGTAAACAAGACTAATTATAGAAAAAAAGAAGTATGAGTGCGAGTGCTATATTTGGCTATGCCACAACTTAGATACTCTTCCCTATGTATGTGAATCTAGTTAAGTGAAGTAACTCCAATCAAAACCACAAATATTGAGGTAACAGAGAATTAAATAATTAACAATAAAAAAAAAAAATATTCATAAAAATGCCATTGGCTCTTAATGGGTTAAGCATTTAAACGAAATTTAGTATTTTCTTAAAGATCTCTTCCAAAGCTTTAAAATGATACCCATATTGATATTTTAAAAAAGTTGATAATTTCAGAGGCCCATAACGCGGAAAATATGGGTGAGCGCCATTTTTTCAACTTTATGTTTTCTTTTCTTATTTTTTAATCTCTGCCGCTCCATATATTTGTTTTTTTTAATGGCAGTTACTTCATTGTTCCAAATTATGTAAAACAAAATTAGAGGTAGGCGTGGTGTTTTGCCCGCTTCGTTGAAGGACATGGACCAATCTTGCTAATTTGCAATAGCACTTCTTTCGACACCATGTCTGATTGATTGACGTATTTAAATTTTTTCTAGCTAATTTAGGGTCTTCGCAAACTTGATTTAAACACTAACACAGGCGAAACATTTTTAGCTTTAGGTCTCTACACTAAGCACATCTATCAAGGCATTTCGTTTAAGTTGCTGTTGCCGAATTCTATTGGAAGAGCTTACACGTATATACAAATATACAAGTAAACCAGAAATAACTAAAACAAGCCTGCCAGATCTTTCCATATTAAAAGAATGTAGGCGTTTTTACTCGCTTGAAAATAAAAATAGCAGTCTAAAGCTATATTGCAGTATCAAATTATACTTTTTAAATAATTTTTCTGTGTGCATAGTGCTAAGCTGTGTGTTGTTAATCTCTTTGAATTTTTTTACAAATATGTTTTATTAAATTGATATTCAATCGCAATATCCATAAAATACACTCTTGTAATTTTTTTGGGTTTTTAATTAGACCAAAACCAAGTATAAAATGTTAAGTAATCGTCTATTGTTAACGACTTGTTTGCAAATTTTTTTTTCTTAAAAATTTTCCACTCTAGGGATAATTTCTGCATATTAAATTAAATAAATGTGTTACGGTTTTATATTTTCTCGATTTTTTTTTGTCAAGCATGGTATTTTTTTCTGTAGCGCAAACAGGTTGGTCAAAAGGTTCATAAGAGCCTTTCCCAAGACGGCGAGCTTTAGGGGGAGGGGGGTAAATTTCTGCATGACTGCACTGCCAACGATCTGCCAATACGAACGTTTGCATTTATTTTATCACTGCTGCGCCCTGTCAAAATAAAACTTCAAATACGATCAAGAACATTTTTTTCTTTTACGAAATTTAGATTTAAGTGCATTTATTGTTATATTTTAACCAAAAATGGAATCAAAAGGTTGAAACTGGGTTTAAAAAGCCTGTAACGATTTTTTTGTAAAAGTCTAAAAAGTAGAATTTTGGGATTTTTCAACAATGATTTGGGAATTTCGGGATCCGCCCAATATTTAAAGTTGAGTTATCCAGAATTAAAATATTAAGCTGCTCTCTTGCTTTGCAACTTTAGCGTACGCTGTTCTACTGTGATAAAATGTGGTTTAAAAATTTTTCTTTGGGATTTTTAATCTATGATTTGGGAATTTCCGGCTTCACCTAAGTATTTTAAGTAGAGTTATCCAATAGTTATTAAGCGTTTATCTAGTGTCGAATGCCTGGCGTTTGCTATTTTACTGTGAAATAAGGTTTATTTTTTTTTTTGGGATTTTCGTGAAATAGTTTAGGAATTTTAGGATTTGCCTCAGTATTTGAACTGGAGTTATCTAGGATTCGCTTACTAGTGATCAAGCTTTCGTTTGGTGCTGAATACCTGGCGTTTGATGTTTTACTGTAAAATAAGGTTTACTTTTCTTCGGGATTTTTGTTAAATGGTTTGGGAATTTCAGGATTCACCTCAGTATTTTAAGTAGAGTTATTCAGTAGTTATTAAGCTTTCGTCTGGTGTCGAATGCCTGGCGTTTGCTATTTTACTGTAAAATAACGTTAACTTTTTTTGGGGATTTTTGTTAAATGATTTGGGAATTTCAGGATTCATATCAGTATTTTAAGTAGAGTTATCCACTACTTAGTAATCGTTCCACTAGTGTCGTATGCCTAGCGTTTGCTATTTTACTGTGGAAAAAGGTTTATTTTTCTTTGGGATTTTTGTGAAATAGTTTAGGAATTTTAGGATTTGCCTCTGTAGTAAAACTGTACTTATCTAGAATTGGCTTACTACTAATCAAGCTTTCATTTAGTGCCGCATGCCTGGCGTTTGATGTTATACTGTAAAAAAAGGTGTACTTTTTTATGGGATTTTAGTTAGATGGTTTGGGAATTTCAGAATTCAGGATTTTAAGTAGAGCTATCCACTAGTTATTAAGCGTTAATCTAGTGTCGAATGCCTGGAATTTGTTGTTTTACTGTAAAATAAGGTTTATTTTTCTTTGGGATTTTTGTAAAATAATTTAGGAATTTTAGAATTTGCCTCAGTATTTGAACTGGAGTTATCTAGAATTCGCTTACTAGTGATCAATTTTTCGTTTGGTGCTGAATACCTGGCGTTTAATGTTTTACTATAAAATAAGGTTCACTTTTCTTTGGGATTTTTGTACAGGATTTGGGAATTTCAAAATTTGCATCAATATTTATAGTTGAGTTATCTGGTGTCCGGTTATCTAGTCATGCAACTTTAGCTGTAACGCTGCGAGGTAAGGTGTTGTTTTAAAATACAACTTCTCTTAGCGATTTTTGATGCCCGATTTGGGAATTTAGGGATTTACGTCAATACCGTAAGTGAAGTTATTTAGAGTTAAGAAATCAAAATTCCTTTGATGGTAAAGAATTGGAAATTTTCATGCCTGATTTGGAAATTTCATCTTATCGATTGTTGTGTAGCTGATTGTAAAGGGTTAAATTTTATATTATTTACTAAAAATGCCAGATTTTCACAAAATGTTTAATTCGCTAATTTTGTTCTTTAAATTTTTAAAAAATAAAAATCAAAAACTTTATGTCCTTTTATTGTTTAAGGACATCTACAATTCATTATTAACAAAGTTATTTTCAAAAGTCTTCTTTGCTTTTCAAATTCTTCTTTTTCTCAACGTAAAAACAAGAATAATTTCTTCAAGTTTTTTTTTTTTAGTTTTTGTATTTGTCAATCCATGCTAAAATAATTTATTGTTTGAGGAAGTTTTCGTTTTTTTTTTTCTTTTCTCCGGTAATTTTTTTGTTTATTGCTGCTAAGGTCCTAACCTTGCCGTGCCTGTATGGCAGCAAGGAAACGTAACACCAGGAAGTATGGAAATAAAATATAAACGAATGAATGAACAAGAAAATAAAAAAGAACAAATGAATTTCTGAGACAGGACAAGTTTTGTTGCGTTTACAGTTTGAAAGCGAAATGATTAATGTTTGCAAAAATAGCAAAGAAGACAAAAAAAAAAAAAAACCAAATAAACTAAACTAAAAAGGACAATTCAAGTCATGTGGAAAGGAAAAGTTGTGGGATATATTCAAAACTTACTAAATGCAAGAAAAAAAAAAGCAGCAAAACAATTTATGGCTTTTAAATGGAAATAAGAAAAGCAAAGCAATTATGAAATCAAAAATGACTTAATAAAGTTTAACATAAAAAATGCAAAATTATAATTAAAATATTAATTTTTATTTGTATTCAACAGCTTTTAAAACTACAAGCTGTTTTAAATTAAGCATTCAAACTTCATAACTTTAATAATTAAAGTTTTATAAATTTGTTTTATTTTCCTTCTTCTCTTAGTTTGTTTAATGTTCTTTTTTAAGTTGTACAACTAACAATAAAAAAAATGATAGTGATCAACAACTTCATTATCTTAATTAGTATTGTTAAGAGTTGACCGGCTCTGAACAGCATACAGCCTGCTGAGCATTATTAAAAAAACTACTTGAACTATTTTTCCCCATCTTTTATATGAAACGTAAACACTAAACATTTTTTATTTAGTTTTTCTTGTTGTTGTTGTTGCTGCTTTTAAACTTTAATTTTTAATTTAGACTGACTTAACCCACAACAAGAGAAAAGCTGCTGTCGTTGTTATTGTTGTTTTTTTTTAGAAATTACCACAGCATCATCATCGTCATTTTCAACAACTTTATACACATCATCGTTAAAGTCATTATGGCCGTCATATCTATCGTCATAATAACAAGTATCGTTACCCAGCAGTGGAACATTAGCACCGTCATTATTACCATCAGTAACCATAGTGTATAATGGTTATATTTTCATTTCCTTCGCTCTTTTTTTTTTTGTGGACCCTGGTATTAGTTTAAATACAAAACTTTAAATTAAAACTATTTTTGATGGTATTTTTCTCATGGGTTTTATGGTTTTTTATGTTTGTTTTTTGTTGGTTTTGTTCTTCTTTTTCCATATTGCAGTCAAAACTTCATGTTGGTATAAAACATTCAGCACCTGTTATAATGAGCTTTTAAGCTCACAGAAAATATAATTTAAGAGGGAGAAAAGATTTGTAAAAAAAGTACTTTAAAGGTACTCTTTTGGCACAGAATATATAAAGGGATGAAAAAAGTACTATAATGGCTTGGGCTGTACATATTTCTTAAATCTCTTTTGTTTTCCAGAAATTTAAAGGTGTCAGCCTAGAAGTCACAAATTCCGTACTCATCGCTATCTCCTGCGAAAATATTATTATTTAATTTTCCATTAAGAGGTTGTTACCCGTCGTTTTGTATTTTTTTAGTTCTTTTCGGATCATTGATTTCTGTTGGATTGAGGGCTATCGTGACATATTGTATGAAGTCCTTAATAAATTATTGCGAACTTCTTACTAAATGCAAAAAAGACTTAATAAAAAGTATTTTTTCTGAAAAGTACTTTTTACTTTTTCTTATTAAAAAAAAGAATATATTTGAATTACTTTTAGAAAAGGTACCTTTATTGTTTAAAAAATAATTTTTATAAACGCTACCTGTTTTGCAAAAGGTACTTTTCATTATTACCAAAATAAAGCTTTATTTAAAAAGGTAAGCTATATTCAATGATACGTTTTACATGAGGTACTTTTATTTTTTGAAAGATAATGTCAAGGACATGATACTTTTTATAAAAGCACTTTTTCTAAAAATTATTTTTAATGAATATTAATTTGGTGTCATAAAAATTAATTTTTACTTAACTTAACATACTTTTAAATAAATGGTACCTTTTCTCAAAAGTACAATTTATAAGATTTATCTCTTTTTATTACAAATCATGTGTATCAATAACCGCGTTTTACTTATTTTAATTTTAAGAGAAAAGATAGTTTAAAAAAAGTACTTTTTCTCAAAAGTACTTTTTGTAAAAATTAGACTTTCTGGATATTAATTACAGGTTATAAAAACACATCTTTCTTTACTTGCTAAAAAATATGATTTTTAAAAAATTTTACTTTGTTGCAAAAGTACTTTTTATTAAAATTGTTTTTTATTTTAATTATTAATTACGTGTATTTAAAAGCACTTTTTACTTAATTTACTTGTAAAATAAATTTTTTAAATGGAAATCTCATTAAATGTACTTTTCATAAAATGTACTTTTCTTAAAAGGTAGTTTTTAAAATAACAGTACTTTTTATTAAAGGCTTGTTTTTTCAAAGAAACAAAAACAAAAAAAAAAAAAAAATATATCAGCCCCATCTTACTTAATTTACTTGTAGGAAAAAAGATGCTTTTTAAAAAAAGGTACTTTTTTTCAAAAGTACTTTTTATACAAATCGTTTATTTTTAAATATTAATTACGTGTATTTAAAAGCACTTTTTACTTAATTTACTTGTAAAAGGAATTTTTAATGGAACCCTAATTAAATGTTCTTTCCATAAAATATACTTTTATTTAAATATAATTTTAAAATAATGGTACTTTTAAATAATGGTACTTTTTTAAATTGTTCTTAATTATCAATTACGTGTATTTAAAAGTACTTTTTACCTAATTTACTTGTAAAAGAAATTTTTTAAATGGAGTTCTCATTAATTATACTTTTCATAAAATGTACTTTTCTTAAAATGATTTTAAAATAATGGTACTTGTTATTAAAACCCTTTTTTTCTAAATGAAGCAAAAACAAAAAAAAATTAATTATCTTACTTAACTTAATTGTAGGAAAAAAGATGCTTTTTAAATAAAGGTACTTTTTGCAAAGTACTTTTTTTAAAAATTGTTTTTCTTAATTATCAATTATGTGTATTTAAAAGTACTTTTTACCTTATTTACTTGTAAAAGAAATTTTTTAAATGGTAATCTCATTAAATGAACTTTTCTTGAAATGTACTTTTCCTAAAAGGTGGTTTTAAAATAACGGTACTTTTTATTAAAGGCTTGTTTTCTTAAAGCAAAAACAAAAAAAATTATATCAGGCCCATCTTACTTAATTTACTTGTTGGAAAAAATATGCTTTTTAGAAAAGGTACTTTTTTGTAAAAGTACTTTTTATAAAAATTGTTTTTCTTAAGTATTAATTACGTGTATTTAAAATCATTTTGTACTTAATTTATTTGCAAAAGAAATTTTTTAAATAGAATTCTTATTAAATGTACTTTTAATAAAATGTACTTTTCATAAAATGTACTTTTCATAAAATGTACTTTTCTTAAAAGGTAATTTTAAAGTAATGGTACTTCTTAATAAAGCCTTTTTTTCTTAATAAAGCAAAAACAAAAAATATATATCAGGCACATCTTACTTAACTTACTTGTAGGAAAAAAGATACTTTTTAAAAAATGGGTACTTTTTTGCATAAGTACTTTTTATAAAAATTGATTTTCTTAAGTATTAAGAGCAGTTTTTACTTGGTTTACTTGTAACAGTTTTTTTTTTTTAATGGAACTCGCATTAAATGTTCTTTCCATAAAATATACTTTTCTTAAACGGTAATTTTAAAATAATGGTACTCTTTATCAAAGCACGTTTTTCTGAATGAAGCAAACACAGAAAAAATTATATCAAGCCCATCAGTTGGAATTACATGTGGATGCAATTTAGAACTTTTCGTACTGGTTCTTTCTTTTAGGATGACAGTTTTAATTAGTCGGACGATAGCAGGCCACTCTTTAAAATAACATTCTATTTTACTGTAGAACTTCATGCGCTAGGGTTGATCACCAGAAGAGAATTTAATTTTAAATAGATGAATTAAAGAAAGCGGTAAAAATGCGGGATATAGCGATTATTTCTTAAAAATTTCGTGTCATCATAAATCAATTAAAATTTTACTTTTTCGGCTTTGGTTCATTTTTAATTTAACTTTTATTAAGAAAAATTATTTTTCAAATGTACGCGGACGTTTTCCAAAGAAAACAAGAAAAATTAGACGCTGGCAGAATGTAATGCTGCATTTTTAGGACCGCCAAATCCATCTTCAGCATTCTTTGCATCCAACACCTTGATTTGCGTATACTGTAAATATCATCCATTTAACCAACTAATCAATATTAATTTGGTTGGACGAAATTCACACACAACTCAAAGCATTTTTTTTTTATTGTCTTCTCTACAACACGTCTTATACATTTGTTAAAAGATAGAATACCGTCGAAGTCACGAAACATATTCGTATGGGAGACAAAGAAGACAAAGACACACGGTAGGATGGGAAAAGGAGAACGAGGGACCTAGTGATCTTGAAGATCACGAGAGGATTGGATAGACTTTCCTGATGTAGGGTAGAAAATAGTCTGCCTCAATAGTTGAATGTGATACAGTCAGCGAATCAATCCTGAAAAAATGAAGCCGGTCCAATTTAGAATATAAATTTAACCAAACACAAGCCGCTCAATTGAATCGAAAAGGAGTTGGTTGAATCAGAGTCTTTCCATTGTTAAAATTCATAAACCTAAATGGATGAGAGGACAGTTTGCGAATGTCCATTTAGAAGCAACCTTACAGTGTGTATCACGAGCAGCTGCAAAGAAGAGACTGTTAGTCAACTGCATATAGCGCCCAAAAAACAAAAATTCTGCTTCAGTATCCTTTCTGTATTCCATGATTATATCAAAAGGACTTTCTATCAAAGGTTCTTTTAAAAAAGTACTTTTTTCTTTAGGTAAATATTTACCAATAAATTTTTTTTAATTTCGTTAAAATAACTTTCGTAGAAAATCTGAATTTTTTAATGGAAACCGCTTTATTATTTTTATTTAGTTTTTTTTTTTGAGTTTAAATTTCTCATTCAACTTAAATTTAAAAATTGCATGGAGAAAGTTTGTTCGTAAAAAAAGAAGAAAAAATCTTTTTTATTTAAACGGAAATTAGCCCATATTATGTTTTTGATGACGTTGACGTCATAACCATTGGTGATGATGATTGTGTATTGTTGTTATTGTTGTTATTTTTGTAAATTTAGTCCTTGTCTTGCCACAAATGTCATTTTATTATGAAAATTTATTTCATTATTCTTTGTAATTTTATTTTAATTTTTTTTTGTGTTTTTACAAGGTTGTTTTTGTTGTACTCCGCTAGTTAATGAATTATTCTTTATTTTGTTTTTTGTTTTTTGGTACCACAATTTGAATAAAATTAATAGTTTTAGACAAAAGAATTAAAAAAAAATTATTGTTTGTTAAAAATGTAACTTTTTTATTGTTGTCTTTCATTTTTAAAATATTGAATTTTTTTAAGCGACATTTTATAATTTTTGACGAAATTTTTTTAAATAAATTTTCAATAAAAAGAAAATAAATTGTTTTATTTTTAGTCCTTAACGACATCCAACTAAAAGTCACCGTAAAATTCAAGTTTGCTTCTCAGAATCTTTAACAGCGTTAAATTGGGGCTTATGTCACACTTTATGTGGAGGTTTATTATTTTTTTTAACTTTCAGGTATTTGTTTGGACTCAATAATAGAAAATTTTTTTAAAGTTTTGTATTTAAGAATAATTTTTTTTAAATCAACAATATTTTGTTTGTATTATTACAATTGCAACTCTTTTGAAGACTTTTGTCTTTCTTCAAACTTTTCTTTTATTTGCACACATATTTTAAACAAATATGTCTTCATTCGATTTTGTTTCAATTTGCATAAAATGGACGTGCAAAGAAATGCAATTTCTAAACTACAAATTTGTAGTCCCAAAAAAGAAACGTACTGTCTGACTGTAGTTTTTTTTCTGAAATTAAATTGAAAACCCAAATAGTTTACAATTTTAAAGTCGTGACATGATCAAAATGCATTAAACTTCTTTAAGTCACAAACGTGCATTTTTGTGGAAAAAGAAAAAAAGTATTTTTTTTTTTTTTGAGTGAAAAAGGGTTCTGTAGTGAAGAAGATTCTTCTTTAAATAAAAAAGTGATTGTATTTAAAAAATTAGGTTTTTATAAAAATAACTTTTAAATTAATTTGTATAAAAATAAGGGCTTAAACTGTGGACAAAAACTTAAGACAAAAATAAAAAATTTTAATATTTTTTAATATATTAAGAAGTGACATTTTTGGAAAAAATATTTAAGAGACTTTTAGTGAACAATTTTTTTAATCATTAAAAACGGTCACTTTAAATGAAAAAGATAAGAATTTTCTGATGAAGAAAAGTGTCTTTTGTTTAGTAAAAAATTATATTTTTATCAAAAAAATTTCCATTTACTAAAAATTACACTTTTTTAAGTGAAAAAGGTTTTCTCAAGAGCGATATTAGCCTTTTGCGCAAAATTTGAATCTTTGAAATTTTTTTTTGGTGGAAATTTTGATTCTTTTGATGAAAAAAGCGAGTAAATTTTTGATGAAAAAATGAGTATTTTTTAGTGAAAATAGGCGTTTTTTAATGGAAAATTAAAAAAAAAAAAAAAATTTATGAAATACGTTTTTGCGTAATTTTGTTTTCTTTTTCGCAAAAAGTAACGTTTTATAAAAGTTGTTGGTGAAAAATTTTTTTTTGTATAAAAATATATTTTTTTTTCCAAAAAAAAAACACTTTTTAAGAAGAAGGGTTCCTTATGATGAAAAAATTGATTTCGTTGGTAAAAGATTTTTCTCTTACTAAAAAAAGTGATTTTTTGATGAAAAAAGTGATTTTTTGATGAAAAACGTGATTTTTTGATGGCAATACTAACTATTTTACTAAAAAAAATTATTTTCATTTGCAAGTAAGTTTCTATTACTTTTAATAATGAAATAAAATGACCAAATATACATTTTGTTTGACAATAAAACAATTTTTTTAATTATTTTTTTTTTTATAAAAAACTGAAATTTTTTTTATTCAAATTACTTTCCATGTAAAAATTTACAAAAAGAGAAAATGTGATTGGTAAAACAATTTAATTTTAATAAAGTTTTTTTTTTGAAAAAAATTTTTTTTTAAATTTCCTTTTGAATGGAAACAAGTCAGAGTGCCTTATTCAGCTATGCCAAATCTTATATACTCGTCACCAATTATCTAAATCTAATTTAGTAAAGTAACTCCAATCAAAACAAAAAATATTGAGGTGACAGAGAATAAAAAAGTAAAAAAAAAAAAAACAATTTACATAAAAACGCCATCGGTTCTTAATGGGTTAAGCATTTTAAAAAACATTTGGTATGTTCTTAAATATCTCTTCAAAAGCTTTTAATTGATACCCATATTGATATTTTAAACATTTTGAAAATTTCAGAGGCCCATAACTTGGAATATATGGGCGAGCGCCAATTGTTTTATTTCATGTTTTTTTATTTTATTTTTTAATTCTTTATTGTCCCGTACATTTATTTTTTGTATTGTTTTTACTTCATTGTTCCAAATGAAATAGAAAAATTAGAGGTAGGCGTGGTGTTTTGCCCACTGTGTCGAAAAACATGGACCGATCTTGCTGGCTCTTTCGACATTATTTTTTAATAATTTTTAAAAAGGATTCTTATTTTTTATATCCATAATATTATCATTTCATTAACTGCCTAGCAAAAAGCTTACAGTTGCACTATTTTTATTCAAACATTTTTATAATTTTATTCTCTTTTTGTTTTTATAGAAACTGGAGCTGATCCTAAGAAAATCCTTCAAGAAGCCACTACAGCTGTTCACATGCGTTACAATTTCTTTGAGACAACCATACAAATTGAAGAATTTACAGCTGCCATGGAGAATTGCAAGCAGTGCACAGTGCCAACAATATAATTTTATACATTATTGCAAACGCACACAAATACATACATATTTTCTATTCTTAAAATAAAATTATATATTCCTTATTTGAATGTCTGTCTTAAAAAAAGAAAAGAAAAAAAAAATTACAATTTTATTTAACTGTAATAAATAAAATAAGTAAAACTAACCAAAAGACAATAATCGTATATAAAAATAAAATAAAAAAATATAAAATAATTTATATTAAGTCAAAATATATATACACACATACACACTCATACTAACACAAATTTTTCTTTACAGAGGCGCACGAACTTCTTCAATGTTGTTACTGCTGCTTCCTTTTTTTTTTCTCCCAAAATTTTTTTTGTTTGCTTGTTTTGTTTTTGTAAAGTTGACATCATATTGTTTTTTATTGTTGTTTCATTTCACAGTGTCTGCTTGTTAAATTACAAGAAAATTTTATTATTTTCTTTGCTTCCTTTATATTTATAAAAGTTTCTTATTTTTGTTCTTAAAATAATTTCTTTTTCCATCAAAATAAATTTTTTGTTTAGGAACTTTAAAATTTTTTTTTTGTTTAAGAAGCGAAACATGTTTAACAACTTTATTTCCTAATAAATATTGAAGTTTTTTTTGTTATAAAAGTAATAAAAATATTAATAAATTACTAAAATTTATTAAAAAAAAAATCTTAAATAAATTTATAATTTAAAAGCATATTTTTAATTTATTAAAAATCTTAAAATAAAAAAAAAATTTAAATATAAAATTATTCTTTTTCAACTGAATTCCGAAAAAGTGGAAAATTATCAATTTTATTTTTTTACATTTGAGCCTGCAGGACTCGGTCATTTCTAGAGCGGTTTTAAGAGTTAAAGGGATGCCCCATATGATCGTAACGGGTACCCTTATAAAGATTTCCTTAAAGTTAATTTCACAATAGTTCACAATACCGGAAATTGTAAAAAAAAAAACAAATATTAAAGGGTGTCCTAAGAGGTAATGTTATTTGGATTATACAGTTCTCTCTCTTAAACAGTTTTTTTCCAAACGCTTGAAAATTACATGGAATGTGCACATTTTTGTTTGCTATAACAACAAGAACAAAACTGGAAATTAAAGGGTGTTTATTCGAACAATGGTATAAAACCCAAACCCTGGAATCATCAACGCCCCCATGTTAATGCAGCCAACTTCAACAATAATATCTTTCTCTTAACCAAAAAAGATTCATTCGTCAATCTTCATTAAGATCGTTCGCTGTCGGCTCGCTCCTGTGAAAATATTTATTAAAAATTCCTGTGAAAATATTTATTAAAAATTCCTGTGAAAATATTTATTAAAAATATTATACCTTAAAACTAAAAAGTGAATTAAAACTAAAATACTAGTAAAAAAAACTAAATACAACCTAGTTAAAACTTATATCTAAATATCATAAAATTAAAAACTATTAAAAGGTTAAAACTTACATCTAGTGATAAAACTTAAATCTATTACTAAAACTTAACTTTATTGTTAAAACTTAAAATCTATAATAAATAAAACCTAAAATCTACAAATAAAATTATAAAACCTAAAATGAATTAAAATTATCATAGTTGAATACTTACCTTAACCTAAAATTTATTTACCTATATACTCACCCTATATAAAACCTTATTATAAATACTTACCGTACAAAATATCACAGTTAAATAAATATATACCTAATTTATAATTTTTAAAAAACATAAAAATTGGTGTTGTTATTTCCCAATACCCTTCTCCCTCTAACCCGTCTAAATATGGTCCTTAAAAGCCTACTAATTACAAAGTGTCAAAAGTGAAACAGCTATACCTACAAAAAACCAAAAAAAAAAAAAATACAGTCCACAAAACAAAACAATCAAAACAAAAAGCAAACGATTTTTTCTAAAAAATAAAACAAACAGTGATTACAAAGTAAATAAAAAATAAACAAGACAAAATTTTATTTCAAAAATATACATACAATTATACGTAAATACACATATTAAAAGAAACCTTCCCGCTTAATAAATACACATAAATACATATCAACACATAATTTTGTAAAAATTTACAAATTAAAGAAGAAAAGACTGGCAAAAAACAAATAACACATATTACATACATACATATATTAACATTTAAGTGCCCTGCAGTTCATAGGACCCTGCAGTACAAAAAATCAAATCAAATCCCTGCAAATCAAAAATTTTTTTTATAAATTTATTTTTGTTTTATAATTTAAATAAAATATATTTAAAATAACAAAAAACAAAACTTGTTTTACTACACAATACACCCTACAACATCACAACATCACAACACATTAAACACATCACACAACATCAACAAACATCAATATACAACAATAACACAAATCTAAGGAGGGAAGATAAGACAAAAACACACTACATATCACACACAATTAATAACATATCACACACAATAATAACGGTTTGTACCCTACCCCCAGCAAACAAGGCAAGTTTGTAATTTTAAAAAACTTACTTTATAATTTAATTTATTTTTTTGAGATTTTTCTAAATATTAGAGACAATATATTTAATTTACTCTCTTAATACCCATACCCAATCGCAATATATTGTTCTCACACAATTATATAAAATACCCAATAGGAAATTTTGTCTGCTGGAAATTTTTTTCCTTTTTTTCAATTTAATACCCAAACCCAATTTCAAATAAAATCGTTTCTTAAATTTTCGTATTTTTTTTATAAACCGAAATTATGTCTGAACTCAAAACTTTGGCTTATGATCTCATGCGCTATATCAAGGTTGATATGAGTGCATTTGATGAGGATTATCGTGCTACCCCAGAACAATCTCAGTCAATACCCGCACTAAACTTCAAAAAACGTGATCTTGAGGAACTATGGCATAACATCGATGGAAAATATAAACAGATTAGGGAGTCTCCTGACATTAATGACCCTGATAAGGCGGAAGCGATCAACTTCAAGGAAATTGTTAAACATGTGAGATCAGCCAAAAATTTTTACAGGACGAGTATGATTTCGATCGATGAGTCAATCGAAGCAATTACCCGGCATAATGAAGCTCAAGCCAATTTACCCACCCCACCCCCACCCCATTTACCCGAGCCTCCTGTTAACTACAATTCCGGTGCCTTCAATGTACCCCCATGCGATATGCCAACATTTAATGGAGATTTCAAGTTCTGGGCCTCGTTTAGAGATCTCTTCAAAGCCATTTATGGCAACAATACCCGTTTAAGTGGTGTAGAAAAACTTTTTTACCTTAAACAAAAAACTAGCGGCGAAGCCAAAGAGATAGTAGACAACGCTCCTCTGACTAATGAAGGTTTTACAATTGCATGGAACCAATTGGTTTCTCAGTATGAGAATAAAAGAATGCAAATAAATGCACAATTAAAAACCCTTTTTAATTTACCTGCAGTAAACACAATGTGTGGCACCTCCATTAGAAAACTTCAGAGAAAAATAAATTACTGTATTGCAAATTTAAATTCATTAGAGATTGATACGGATAACTGGGATCCGATCTTCGTATATCTCTGTTCCACCAAATTACCCCGAGAAACTCGAAGAGAGTTTGAAAAAACTCTTCAAGATTGTGCTGAAATGCCCTCTTGGATTGATCTTGATGTATTCTTAACAAATACATTTAAGGAATTGACGTCCGTTAATGATGTCATAGATACAATTTCTAACCCAAAGCCAAAAAAATTCCAAGAAAATAGAAATCAGTTTGATAAAAGAGGCAAAGCTTTTCATAACACAACTCAAAATAACCCACACCCACAAAATAATAGCATATTCCCAAATTCCACACAAAATCACCCAAATACCCAAAATCGACATAACAAATCAAATGTACCAAGTAACTCCAACACACAAAATAAACCCGACGGTTCAATTTGCAAGTTATGCAAAAGTAGCCACACATTACGTGCATGTTCAACGTTCACATCATTGGGAGTTACTGAAAGAATTGAATTTGTGAAAAAGAATGGGATTTGTTACAACTGTTTAGCAATCGCTCATGTAATTAAAGATTGTCGTAGCACATTTACATGTAGACATTGCGGTGGAAGACACAATACCCTTCTACACAAACCCAACCCAACCAACTCGAACACTCAAGTTGATGATAACCAACCATCAACATCAAGAAATGCATTACAGACATTTTCTACACAAACCCGATCAAGCAAACCCATATTAGATAATAGAACAAAGTTATTAGGAACTGCAGTTCTGAACGTTGAAGTCCATGGAGAAATGTTTCCAGCAAGAGCACTTATTGACCCAGCATCGGACTTTTCCTTTATTTCCGATAAGTTGAGAAGGAAGCTGCGTCTACCAACAACCCCAATAGTAGCCGAAATATCTGGATTGAATGAAGTCGTTTCGGCCCGATCAAATAAACTTTGTGAAGTTCTGTTAAGATCCAACACCCAAAACAATTTCAAACTGAATATCCAAGCAATCGTTGTAAAAACTCTTACAAAGAATTTACCCACCCAAAACTTAAATCCAACCCTTATTACATATTTCGAAAATATTCAGTTAGCTGACCAAAAGTTCTACGAAAGCCGACCAATCGACTTTATTCTTGGCAGCGATTTTTACCCCCAAATTTTAAAATCAGGTGTTAAGAAAGAATTTCTAGACACATTAATAGCTCAAGAAACTGAGTTTGGTTGGATCTTGACCGGGCCCATTCAGAACTCACCCAATACCCAAACAGTAGTATCGTACTTCAGTTCCGTTACGCTTGATAGGATTTTGACCAAATTCTGGGAAATTGAAGAATTACCCACAAAACCCAAAATTTCTGAAGAAGAATGTTCCTGTGAAGAAAATTATACGACAACAACCCGTCGATTACCCAATGGCCGTTATCAGGTAGATCTTCCGTTCAAATACCCACCCGTAGAGTTAGGAAACTCTCGCCACGTTGCAATGGCACAATTTTTGAGGAACGAGAAGAATTTAATGAAGAAACCAGAGCTAAAAGTCGAATATGATAACGTGCTTCAAGAATACATGGACTTAGGTCATATGAAACCCGTTCAATATAACCCAAACGCTTCTTCAAACACCCAGTATTACTTACCTCATCATGCTGTTGTCAAAATGGATAGAGTAACCACAAAAGTTCGAGTAGTTTTTAATGCTTCCAGCAAAACATCGAACAGCAACAGCTTAAATGATGCATTACACACTGGTCCTACCCTACAACAAGATTTAGTTGTACTTATCTTGAAATGGCGTTTTTACAAATTCGTTTTTAATGCCGACATTACAAAAATGTACAGGCAAATTTTATTAAACCCTACCCACACACCCTACCAACGAATTTTATTTAGAAAAAGCGTCAACGAACCCATTCAAGATTATGAACTGCAAACAGTTACATTTGGTGTTAACTGTGCACCCTATTTGGCTATTAGAACCCTACACGAATTAGCCAAAGACATTCAAAATACCCACTCAATTGCTTCAGAAGTATTGCGAAACAACATGTATGTTGATGATGTCTTGGCTGGTGGCCATACTGTAGAAGAAGCTAAAATTGCACAATCTCAGTTGATCTCAGCTCTTGACTCTGCTGGTTTCCCTCTACGAAAATGGATCTCCAACACTAAAGAACTTTTAAGTAGCCTACCCGAAGATCATCTTTTAGATGTGGATCTATTAACCTTACCCGAATCCAACAACGCCAAAACACTTGGAATCAGATGGAACGCGAAGGAAGATGAATTCCTTTTCAATGTGCCGATAATTGAAAGGAAATCAGCATACACAAAGCGAACTGTACTATCAGATATAGCTCGTCTTTTTGACCCAGCTGGTTGGTTAGCACCAATTGTAGTCTCTGCTAAAATCATTATGCAGCAAGTATGGCAAGATAACACAGCTTGGGATGAATGTCTTAACCCTCTCACCCTAATAAAATGGCAAAAGTTTCTGCAGTTCTATGATAACATAAATCAAATTCGTATTCCAAGATGGATTAATTTTTCACCTTCAGCAAAAATTGAGTTTCATGGCTTTTCAGATGCTTCTGAAAAAGCCTACTCTGCAGCATTATATGCCAGACTTACACCTATAGACGGTCCTAATACCGTAACCCTACTCTTCGCCAAGACGAGAGTTGCACCAATCAAAGCTATCTCGTTACCAAAATTAGAACTTTGTGGTGCAGTGTTATTGGCTAACATGACACACAATTTAATTACCCAGCTCAAACTACCCCGTCATCAGACGTATTTCTGGAAAGATTCGTCAATTGTATTAGCATGGCTCAGTAAACACCCTAACTCATGGAACACATTTGTAGCCAACAGAGTATCTACAATTCTGGAAACCGTTGGAGTTGACAATTGGAACCACGTTTCTTCTCATGATAACCCTGCTGATATTGCTAGTCGAGGATGTAACGCAGATGAGCTAAAGCATCACACGCTATGGTGGAATGGACCTTCCTGGTTGAAAGAATCCGCTGCAGCATGGCCAATAACACAAAAACCCTTTATAACTCAAGCTGAAGCTAAAATTAATCAATCGTTTTCTACAACGGTAAATATTAAACCTTCCTTGGAAAATACGATTAACACAAACCCAGACATTTTGTCAAGATTTTCAAAATTGTCTAAAGCACTAAGAGTCATGTCATATGTCTATCGATTTTGTGATCGTGCATCATGTACCCGGAGAAACACAGTTCGAAATGATAGAATTATACTTGATCGAAACAATTCTCATACAGTCAGTAACAGACTTGAAATTTTAACAACCCATCCAAGTATTGAGATTGATGCATTAGAAATTAAACAAACACGAGACAGACTTATCAGTTTATGTCAAAAACAATATTTTAATGAAGATTATAATTGTCTTCAAAGAAATAACCCAATACCCAGAAAAAGTAACCTACTTACACTTACCCCATTTTTAGATTCTGCAAAGATTATGCGTGCCAATGGTCGACTGGCTAATTCCAACAGTTTGTCGTATTCTGAAAGACATCCAATCTTAATACCGTACGCCAGTCAATTTGCTAAATTGTTAACCTCACATGTGCATTTGATTACCCTACACGGAGGAAATCAATTGATGCTAAGGGTAATACGGTCAGGATTCTGGATTCCCAAACTTCAGAACCTCATTAGTTCTGTTGTAAACAAATGTCAACCATGCACGAGGTATAAGAATAGACAAACTACCCAATTTATGGCTGCTTTGCCACCAGAGCGCACCCAAATTACCCGAGCCTTTACTAATGTTGGCATAGATTTCGCTGGACCATTTGACATTAAAGTTTATAATGGCAGAGCATGCAGAATTACAAAAGGTTACGTATGCGTTTTTGTTTGCTTTGCAACAAAAGCTATCCACTTGGAGCCTACATCTGATTTGTCTACCCAAGCCTTTATGGCAGCGTTCGCTCGATTTTTTTCGAGGCGGGGAAGCCCTGTCGCCATTTACTCAGACAATGGAACAAATTTCATTGGAGCAAGCCAAATGATTAAAAAAGAGCGACAGGAATTCATCAAACAATTAAAAGGTTCTGTAACATCAATTAATAGTGTTCAAAACTTGACGTGGCACTTTATACCTCCAGGAGCACCTCATATGGGAGGTTTATGGGAAGCAGGTGTTAAAAGTTTCAAGTCCCACCTAAAAAAGCTAAACAACATAAAGTACACTTATGAAGAGTTCGCAACACTACTTGCAAGGATTGAAGGATGCCTCAACTCTAGACCCTTAAGCCCGTCAAGTGAAAACCCACCCGTTGACACCAGGTCACTTTTTGATTGGTTCACCCTTACTCACCCCCGCAGAACCAGATTTCAGTAATGAAAACATTACCCTGGCAAACAGATGGCAAAAGTTAAAGATTCAACATCATTACTTTTGCAGAAGATGGAAAGATGAATATCTTAAAGAGCTCCATAAAAGATATAAGTGGAAAAACCCTCGACGTTCAGTAGAAGTTGATGATATTGTTGTAATTAGACAAGACAACTTACCACCCAACGAATGGTCACTTGGACGTGTAATGAAGACTTACCCAGGTTCCGACAGAAGAAACAGAGTTGTTGACGTACGCACTTCGACAGGAACTTTAACCCGACCGATAACTAAAGTTGTTGTTCTACCCACGTCTTAGTCTAATTTGTAATACTCAGACCGTAACAACTCTACTAACTTCACTGCATTACACAACACTAACCCATACTAATTTCATCCTAACACACTAACACTTTATTCATCATAATACATTAACACTTAAAAATTTCACTTTTTAAATAGAAAATGGCATCCAAAAACAATAGCCGTGGTTCCAATAAAAGTCGCAATGATCGTCCACGATCACACAGACAAAGCTCGAACAGAGGTAAAAACAGCCAACACACCCGTAAACCCAAACGTCATTTTGGATGTGGCATTTGTCAGGCGGACCATAGCTTGTCATCCTGCAAGAGATACAACAATTTAAATCTAGCAGAAAAATATAGAACTGCAGTCCGCCTGCACTACTGCATCAACTGCTTGGCAAGAAACCATTTAATCGACAAATGCACCAGTAAAGCACGCTGCACAAAATGCAGTGGTAAGCACCATACTCTTCTTCATGGGCCAGCAAGGATTTTAAAGGATTTGAAGGATGACCGTGAGCAAGCATCCAGTTCTCCCTGAATTGCTGAACCAACCAAAGTTCAAAGACGCTCATCAACAACAACATCCTCCATGGCAGCTGTAATCCAAACTTCTATCACTAAAACCTTTGTTCCAACTATAATACTTCAAGTGATTATGAATAAAGGAAATAAGTTGGCAAGAGCTATTTTAAACCCTAGCCTGACGAAATCCCGGATAGCTTCATCATTTGTCCGCGACAGTTGGCTTAAAGCGTTCCATATAGATAACGCAGAGTATGTCAAAGTTACAATTGCACCAAATTACAATTTAAACTTACAATTTGAAATCTATATGGAAGTTGTAAGCGATTTACCCAGAAAACCATACCCTTATCCAATGAATGAAGAAATAAAAAACAAAGTGTGCAGGATAACCCTAGCAGACCCGGAATTTTACTACAACACTCCAATATCGATGGAAATTGGTGGTGATTTGTATACTACCATTTTGCAACCCAACACCATACATATTGATGGTGGATCCCTTGTGGCCCAAGATTCATCTTTCGGGTGGCTGATCATGGGATCATCAGCAAATTAAATGAAGTTTCTAGGCCCGGGAGAATGTTCATTCGAACAATGGTATAAAACCCAAACCCTGGAATCATCAACGCCCCCATGTAAATGCAGCCAACTTCAACAATAATATCTCTCTCTTAACCAAAAAAGATTCATTCGTCAATCTTCATTAAGATCGTTCGCTGTCGGCTCGCTCCTGTGAAAATATTTATTAAAAATTCCTGTGAAAATATTTATTAAAAATTCCTGTGAAAATATTTATTAAAAATATTATACCTTAAAACTAAAAAGTGAATTAAAACTAAAATACTAGTAAAAAAAACTAAATACAACCTAGTTAAAACTTATATCTAAATATCATAAAATTAAAAACTATTAAAAGGTTAAAACTTACATCTAGTGATAAAACTTAAATCTATTACTAAAACTTAACTTTATTGTTAAAACTTAAAATCTATAATAAATAAAACCTAAAATCTACAAATAAAATTATAAAACCTAAAATGAATTAAAATTATCATAGTTGAATACTTACCTTAACCTAAAATTTATTTACCTATATACTCACCCTATATAAAACCTTATTATAAATACTTACCGTACAAAATATCACAGTTAAATAAATATATACCTAATTTATAATTTTTAAAAAACATAAAAATTGGTGTTGTTATTTCCCAATACCCTTCTCCCTCTAACCCGTCTAAATAAAGGGTGTCCCGTAAGTTATGCTATTTAAATTTTATGGTATTATCCTTCAAAATCTTCAAAAAATATTTGAAATTTAAGCAGATTGTCTCAAAAAAATTTTTAAAATAAAATAATATTACAGGGTGTCCTCATAGGTAATATAATTTAATTTATATGGCTTTATCTTTTAAGGCGTTAAAGTAAAAAAAAGATAATTTTATAGCGTGTTTTATTCTGTGTCCGCTACAATAACAAGAATAAATTTTTAACATTATAAATTAAAGGGTGTGGCCATATATAATATAGTTGGATGTAAAAAGATTAATATTTTGAAACGTCTTAGGCAGATACTCAAGGTTATATATAAACAAAAAATATAATTTTAAGTTAAAGGGTGTTCCCATAATTAATTTTTTATTGTGTAGATGGCCATATTTTTGAATCCGTTATAGACAGACGCTTAAAATTTAAACAAAGTGTTTAAAACTTTATCCAAAATTGCAAGTAAAAATACTAAAGGGTGTCCTCATAGCTACCCTTATTTAACTTATATGGTCCTATCGTTTGAAACGTTATATTTAAGCACTGGAACATCACACAGAATTTACAATGCTTCTATGACGGATAGCATAAATTTTTAATATTTAAAACTAAAGGGTGCCCCATGAACAAATGATGCAGCTGAATGTATTTTAATTTTTCTTTTAAATCGTTATAGACAAATAACCTGACAGGTCTATTAAAATCCTATGTAACACAAATTTAAAATTGGAAATTAAAGGGTGTCCCGATAGGTAATTTAATATATTTTTTTAACTCTTACAGAAAGAAACTTGAAATTTAAGCAAAGTGCTTAAGACTATGTCAAAATGAATTTAAAAATTCAAAAGTCAAATATTCAGTATAAAAAAAATAAAGGGTGTGATCATAGTTAAGCTAATTTGACCAATATGAACCTATTGTTTGAACCGCTAAAGGCAAACAATGAAAAATTACACAGCCCGCTATAACAGCAAGTATAAATTTACAAAAATATAAATAAAAGGGTGTTCCTCCTTTGACGAGTATTAAACATGATACTCATGATGGTATTTTTTTAAGCTTGACTTTAACTATAATCCTCAGATCCTTGGCACAGTCCCTAATGCTATACCTCTTATATATTAGTAATTCGTCTACAACTAGAGATTATAGAAGGCAGTAAAAAGTTATTCTGGACTAACTTTTTAGTGTCCGAAGTTGCTGTTAACATAGTGCTGCTGTTTCCCTTTACACTTAATATCAGTCTGATTTTACTCGTTAATAGATTTTTCTATAGATCTTGTGATAACAGCAAATTGTATTTGAAAAATTTTAAAAAGTCTAAAAACTGAATGAGAATTCCATACTGAGTACAGAATTCTTATTCTAACGTTAAAATTTCGTTTTATTAAATAATGAAAAATATTTTTAGCATTTCAATAAATCAATTGAATTTTCTTAAAAATTGGATAGAGATGTCTCTCGTGATCCCGCTCAAGTGAGCAGCGAAATGCGTATAGCCGACAGCTTCATCTCAACAAATGAACTGGAATTACTAATAAATAAAAAAAATGTTTGTTATGAAAATAACATCTGGCAACCTCATATATATAACTAAAACAATAGTGTTTTTTTTGTCCGTAATTTGGAGGTTAAGAAAAAAAGAGATGAATAAAGTTACTTCTACCATGAGTGGCGTGTGTAGATAATCGTACGATAAATAGCTAAAAGAGTAGATCGCGCAGTATATGATTTTGATCCTTCCATGGAACATGCTTGCAACGGAAAACTTCTAATTATATTAAAAAGGTAATTAAATGGTTAACAGCAATAGAAACCTCCAGGAGTTAAAATATAAAAAAAAAAAAAACAATTATTGTGTGAGGCGATGGCCGATAAGTTTATAAAGGCCTCTGTTGAATATTAGATTACAAGATCAAGAAGATCAAGACCGCTTTTATAATAAAAGGAAAGAGCTCTAAGGTTAGCGTAGGTAAGTAAAAAACAGGATAAGAACATAACAGGGTATGGAAGATGTGCTTAAGTTGGATGAAACGATTGGCTTGGAATAGATAAATTCTCAATCATGAGCAGTGATGTGATCATAAATTGTATGTCTTAACGTTCTATTTGTGGTCATAGCTGTACCTCTATGGAAAATATAGTTCAACTATGATGAGCTGAAGGAGGTGCTTGCCTTATTGAGAGTTTTTAATTGCTCACCAAACAACAAATGAATGAATTTTTCGAACCAAAAAAAAGCTGCTAATAATTGTCCTGCAAATTAATCGAAATGAGAACCATAGTGATTAAATATTAAACCAAATACGATTACGGTAATTAATTTTCAGCAAAATGATTTCATTGAAAGTTTTTTTAATTTTTGCATAAAAAATAGTTTGTGCTCCTATTAAAAGTTTAATTACGATAAAGATTTATATTTAATTAAAAAATTTATTGATTCAATTATTTATTTAATAAAAATAGAAAACTACAATTTTCTATTTGATTAGGCAAAGAATTAGATCAATTATATATTAAATACAAATTTGAGAAAACATTTTTCTAACTAAATGAATAATTGACTCAATTAAAATATTAATTAAATTTTAATATGAAATCAAATAATATATTTGATTAATCAACAGATTTTTTTCTGTATGCAAATAAAGTTAAAACAAAAATGCCTCAGTGTAATTTTTTAAAAAATTCTTAATAAAACTGCATAAATATTTTTTTATTTCCTCGTGCTATACTGTTTTTAAGGCAAATAACATATGTAGACGTAGCCAAAGTTCATAATTTATCATTACACGGTACAATAAATACCATTACGCGTTAATAACTTAAAACATCTAAACGAAAAATGAAATATAATGAACGACTATGAAATCTGCTTTCACATCGCAGTTGCTAAACCACAACGCTGTCAGTTATAGGCATAGCAGCTGGTTTGAAAATTAAAAACAAAAATCACAGGATTACAAGGCGTAGGAGGTGTAAAATTATACACCAAAATTGTTAAGTTAAACAAGTGTTTATTACTTTTTCCACGATTTGCCTTGAATGTGTTGCCAAAGTTACTGGCTGCTATTGTGTTTAAAGATAGCAAAAATATTGTTACTTACAGCCTTCTAAAGCATTAATGTCAATTTGCAAAAAGTAAGGAGAAACAGGAAAAATATGGGAAAATTAAGTAATAAAAATTTATATGAGATTACGAGTATTAAAATTTTAAGAAATATTACAGTGGGATTAAAAACTGTTAAGAAAACTTTTTTATTTGTAATTAAATGAGGTGAAATTTAAGACATCAAAAGAACATTCTTTAGTCCCTGTAGGCTAAAAGCGATTTACAAAATCTTAGTTCAGGTCCTGGAAGTTAATTTGATGGTATTGGTGGATGCCATACAGCCCATTGTGATGTTCCTACTTCCATGTGGTTTAGTGAACTCAATAATTCCTAGTTTTGAAAGTACCTCCTAGAGCTTTTTGCAAGACCTATTAATCTTGTCAGTGTCCTAAGACATTCTAGGTCTTCAAAAAATCTTTGGATCAAATATCTAAGCCTGCCTTTTGCAGAGATGGGGAGCGAATGATGATTGGATTCTTTCTCCACCTTATTCTGTCAGTTTTTGCAGCTTTCACCGCGGAAGTTTCCCATACATTCCCACAAATTAATTATATCGCGATCTGTTATGATGTCCATTAGAAGAAGTATCGAATTTTCTCTGAAGGTTAGTACAGCCCTCTTTCTATCCCTGTTGAGTGAGGGTCAAAGGTTTTTGGACAATCTACAATTGATTATTGAAGGCCACCTGAGAGCCGTTGTTTTTTGTAGCGCGTAATGTCCACCTATACATCTACAACGTTCGGATTTGCTTCGTTCCTTGCAAACTGCCGTCGATCTTGTTTTCAGAAATGCCTTCATGTCCCGGAGCCCAAATTATTCATATGAGGTGGCAGTCAAGTAGCGTCAAGCAGCGAAAGCACTGGCAGTGGTGGGCATCTCGTCTTCATCACTTTTAAATCAAGAGCCTTAATGGCAGCTAGCCTATCCACAAAAACGTTAACAGCTCTCGCCTCCGTTATAAGGTCCCAAATTGTAAAATTTTTATTTACTTTTGTCAAAAAACAAAAAAATTAATTTGACTTTAACTAACGTTTTGTTCCTCTTGCCCCACTGTGCCTTACATTAGACATCATCCAAATTTGTTTGGCTTTGTATTACGTTTTATTCATGCGCTACAATTAATTAATGCATTTTATGTTGTGTTTTGCTGCTCTGGGTTTAGCCTTGACTGGAGTCACTAGCTGCCACAAAAACTATCACAAGGCTAAAACAACAATAACAAAAACTAACATACATCCATATTGAAAAACTGAATGAGTGTAAATAAAAACAATGCATGTTTTTAAATTTTGTAGCGTTGGTAAAATAAAGCTAAATATTTGAAAGAGTGCATGTGTGTGTGTGTGTGTGTGTCACTGAACATATCGTTCATTATGACAAACAGTGACATGATATCACTAAATATTTTAAATGAAATTAAAATGTGAAATTATTAATGCGGGTATATGAATTATATTGTGTTTTGTTATGCCTCAATTAATGAATGTATGTATATTTTTAATGAATTTATGCAGAATTGTATGACCAAACTAAACGGCATTTAAAATTAAAAGAAAAATCATAATACAAACGCGTACACTTGCACTCAATAGGCGAAAAAATATTAGAAAAGTATTTAAATTGGAGTATTTTAATTTGCAAATAAAAGCTGTGTTATTGGAGCAGCAATGAGAATGGGGGCATTCAACAGACGTAGCAACTCTATTGGCCACGTTGACGCTTTGTATTGCACTCGGTAGTAAGACCACCGTCAGGTTAGGCGAACAAAGCAGGTACCGACGCAAATCTTGACCACACTAAGCATGCCCGCTCTGTTTTGAGTGATCAGATTTAGATCAATTAATCGTGGTATTTTAAATCAATGGTCTGTAAAAAGACGTTCTTAAACACTCAAGGATGAGAAGCGAAAATTAAGCAATCGATTAACGAAATTCAATCACACATTTTGGCAAAAAATTCTTGAAACATTTAGACAAAAATGTAACTGCAAAGCTGTAGAGGTTAATTGTTTGATAAACAGTTGGAATCCAATTGTTGCATAGAGGATTTTTCAATTCAGTGATAAGAAATAATTTAAAGAAAATAATTATATTTCATGTTTCATTCCAATCTTAGGTAAATTTTGGAAAACCCTTTTCAAGGAATATTGGTGTTTTAAAAGTAGAATTATGTATCATCCAGTAACTGAGAGTAAATAAATTAAAATTAAATTCAAACAAAAAAAAAATAAAAATATTAATTCTCTGTAAATTAGAGACCCATGAATTAAGAATTCAAAAATATGAAGTAGCTTTTTAGGCACTGTGCATAATTGCTTTTAATTCTATTTATTTAAGAATTTCTCACCCGTCATCTTTCTTATTAATCACATTATTTCCAACACATTCAAAGTATGAGTGATAGAAATGTGTTGCGCGAATTAGTATTGTGTTAAAACAAATGCTAACTACAGCCTAAAATTATGCCTAAAATTTATATACATTTTAACACACAAATAACTAAATCATCCAAAATTTTTCACACAGCCACTGCAACACATGCATTTGATAATGTTAAAATATCATTACGGGTCCCCATCCACCAAACACACGTGCACAAATTTAATAATGCACGTCAGTGAAGTGAAACTTAAATAATGCGTATGGAAAATGATAATAAATTTTCCAGCTAAATGTACTTTTTTGTTAAATCTTATTTTTGTTTTTGTTTTAATATTTCTTTTTTTTTACTTTATGCTTGTGTACTGTTTTTTGTTTCGTTTGTTTTTGCTTTGCTTTTGCATGAAACCTTTTAACAAATGACAAATTAAGACATTTTCTCAATACAATCAAAAAGTAACGAAACGAAATAATGAAATGCACATAATTAGTAACCGCCAAAAAGTATGTTACATAAATATTATTTTCGTTGTTGTAGTATAAGGGGAGCGCGCAGAGTAAAAATATGACAGTTGAATATGTTCAAATATTAAACTCATTTATTATGCAGGTTATAAGAGGGCCATGAGGGGTGGTGTTGCTTTTGTTTAAAGCAAAATAAGAACATGATAACTGAAATTTATTAAAATCATAATTTAAAATTATGATTCATTTAGTTGTGTATGACACGAATTATGAGTTAATTTATACAAAATGAGAGGAATAGAGAGAGATAGAGTTATTAAACACAAAGAAATGCAAATTTATAAAACTGATGAAATGATGTCAAATGAAGTTGTTAGAGGTTTTCAAATAAGGACAGGTAAATTTTTAAATGATACAAAGCTAATTTTGTTCGAAATATTAACAAATATGTTTTATTAGTGTTTTATTATTAAACTTAGTTCCAATTCGTTCAGTGATCTATATCTTTCATCAGTGAAGGTAATATTTTAGAAAAAAACAGAGTCTTTATGTCACCAAGTGAAACAGTTTGGTGGGTTCATTGCTACTTCTGATGGTTGAGCTGTCTCAGCTGAGTATAAATTATGAACATTACTTGAAATGCTATTTTATTTAGTCAGTGACTGAATAATTAAGGATGTTTTTTAAAACTGCTAGCACTTTTAATTTAAAAAAATTCCAAAAAATTTTTTTTTACTTGAAGCATCATTTCAAGGCATTAACATTTGCAAATAATTTTGAGTATATGGCCTTCACGACTATTTTACCGAAGGGCATTCTGGACATCCTTCTCTGAGACACTTTTGTGTGGATTTTTGGCCGTGTGTCACGAATAACATAAACAGTGTTGGGTACCAAGGCATAAATTTATACAGGCCCACAGCCAATAATCGCAAAGCCTCAAATCCTTCGATCTTGAAGACCTATTGACAGCTTTATTTCTCAAAATCAAAATATCGCCAAATTAAAATTTCATTAAGTTGATGATTGCAATCGGTTGTTGGTATTAATACCACATCTCGCCTAAATTAATGTCATTCATATTAAAAAAAATGATTGATCAAAGTGCGATTATGAAATTCATCGAAAGTAATACGAGCTGGGACTTCATGGTTAAAGAAATAAAATCAATCATGCCACCAGCATGTAAACCACATATTTTTAAATGAAATGTTAACTGCAGCATCTGCTCGACATACGGCAACTCTCTTTATTAAAAAGTCCTCGCTGCTAAACACAGCCTTGCTATAGAATTTCGTATTAGCTTTACACTGCTCTAGAGTTAAGCAACGAAAGAAGGACGCATGTTATGATCTCGTGGCTTTAATTCCTGCATCAACTAGAGCTTAAGTGCCTGTAGGCTTAGGTCTACCCAAAATTTGAGTAGTTAAGCGACAGAGTCCTAATTCTTGCCACAAACGATAAATACATAAATTAGGATTTTCCACACTTTATAGTGGTGAAATTATCCTTAGTACGCACACTATTGTGAGGTGTCAAGGACGTTGAATTATTTAGAGAGTTATGTAGTAGGAAAAGTATCAACAGTTTGATGGATGACTTTCTCAGATGGACGATTATATAATAATAAAAAAAATAGTCTGTAAGTTATGCCAACTGTTGACTAATTTTTAAAGCAAATTTAAACAATTTGATAGAGTTGTTCCAGCCTCACTCTATTCATTATGATTTTCAAAAGTTTTCTTAAGAGAAACATCAAAAAAAAAAGATCTCATTATGACAAATCGTTTAACAGTTAAGCCTTTCATGAGTTTTATGAGACTTAAAAACACAGCAGCGTAGATGCCAAGATTTAATCCAGCACGAAAAAGAAAAATTAATAATTGAAAAAAATAGAAAAATAAAAATTAATGTCTTGTTTCTGTAACTTGTGAGAATTATTTAAGATCAAAATGTTCTAGTCATTCTGTTTTATACAGGCTGGACTATAGTGAAGCATCAACTTAAAATTTTTTTTTATTACGTTTCTGTAAATGTGACAAATAACTCACCTAAAAATTTTATAGTCACAGAGTGATTTAGAAATCATCATAAATTTTTTCCCTACTTTACTATAAAGTATGAAAAAAGTTTATGATGATTTCTAGTTCACTCTGTGTTATTTAAGGTGACTGTAAAATTTTTAAAGTGAGGAATTTGTCACTTTTACAGAATCTTAACAAAAAAATTTTTTTTTATCTCTTTTTAAAATTCCTTTCTTTTCTTATTTAAAACTTAACTATCGATAGCCATTTTTCAACAGCGCACCAGCAATTTTCGCATATGTTTAGAAAACTAAAAATAAGTGCAAGTGTGTTTGAGTTAAACTTTCTTTAATATAAATTATGTTTAAAAATATATGCAAGAGCTTTTAGAAAATATTTTAGGATATAAATATAGTATTTTACATAAGTATGTACCTGGCAAAAAATATGCAGTCTAGCAGAGGAGCCATATTAGACAACGACTTATTTGTCAGGTAAAACTAAAAACATAAACAAAATTTTTTAAATTTAAATATGTTAAATGCATGCTTACAGATATGCAGACACTAACGCATGTAAAGTACTTAAAAATTCCAAAAAGTTATGAAAAGGCAAACTTATAAATACAGAGAAATAAATGAAAGAAACAAACACACACACACACACACACAAACTAATACAACATAAATTTACAGTCATTCTCTCGTTCTGAGTTTTTCTCAGCATTTGTTCAGGTGTTTGTCAACAATCCTTTTGTTTAAATATTAATTGTGAATATTCATATGTATATATATATATATATATATATATGTGTGTGTGTTTGTAATTTTCCTTTTGTCATTTGTTAACTGTTCATTTTGCTTTGCTTTCTCCTGTTAAAACAACATATGCATAGTTTTATTTACCACGTGGATGTATGTGTTTAGGTGTATATATGTGTGTGTGTGCATGTATGTGTGTTAATGTATATATATATGTGTGTGTGCATGTATGTGTTGCAGCAACAAATTATCGTACAGCAAATGTTTGTTCAACATGTAACCTGCATAAATGCATATAAAATGTTGCTGCAAATAATAAAATAAAATTAACAAAAAAAGAAAAAAAGAAAAAAGTAAAGGGGGAATATGAATAAGTATTCAAACAGAATTCAAATAGAATTAAAAAAAGTAATGTTTATGTGCTCGAAATATGCAATAAAAATTTGTTAATATTTTTGTTGTACTTGTTTTTTGCCTCACATGCAAATAAGCAGTGGTTAAATTTGGAAAGTACCTGCCAACAAAGGGATTTTTAGTATTTACTTTTTTTAAATGGAAATTAAAGCCTTTGTAGTGTTTCAAAGAGTTTTGCTTTCTGCTGTCCTTACGGGTTTTTTTCATGAATATTTGGAATGGGATTTTATTTGGCTGGGATACCTCTTTAATTTTTGTTTACCTCTTTTATTTAAAAAATTATTTTTTCAATGATTTTTTTTTTATAAAAAATCTTTAAGAAAAAATAGCGTTACATAAAAAGAATTTTCTATGCAGAAGTTTAATCCCCACATTGCGTTATTTTATAAAATAAATTATTTTTTTTAATATTTTAACGACTTAATTCAATCGATTTTATTTTATAAAATATTCTAAAAAAACTCTTTAAACGGAATATTTATGTTTGTTTTTATAGAAAAATTGCGTGTTTTAAAGATTAAATTTTTAATATATTTATTTTTTGGACGCCCAAAAATTATTGTAAATAAACACGCTTTTTTATACATTTATTTTGCTTCAAATAAATTGTTTGTTAATACATCCAAAATATGTTGAAAAATTAATTTCCTTTTTTTTATTTTTTTTATTTTACTTAACAACAATAGTACACGCAACATTTTAATAAACATAAGAACATTAATATTTTCACCTAAAACTATGCTAAACATTATGTACTAAAATTTAGCCTTGAATTATGCTTTGGTTTTTGAACTTATAAATATCGTAAATAATTTAATATTCAATGACTTTTAAATATAAAGCACTTTTTAGAAATTTACTTTTTGATTCTACAAAAAAAATTTTTTCTTATTTTATTATTAAACTTTTAAAAATAATTAAAAATGTCACTTAAGAACGTTATAAAATTTTGTACGAAATCTTTTTTTGTTATATAAAAATAAACAGTTTAACCAGAAAAAAGAAGCAGCAGCTAAAGTAAATAATGTTTTCTTAATTGTGCTGCCAATGGTCACGCAGCTTTAGAAAAACTTTTAAAATCTTCAATTTCTGGAAAAAACGAACTGAACATAAAGTGAGTTTAACTAAAGTTATTGTGTTTTCTGCTTTTATATATAAAAAAAGAAATCTTTTGTTTAAATAAGTATGTAAAGAATGAAACTAAAAGTTATGTTGCTCTATCACAAAAGTATAATGTAACGCAAGGAATCTTAAGTTAAACATGGTTTGGTAACATGTTGAAGTATGAATAAATCAAGAAAATCAAAACTATAGATTTTGATAAAGAATTAACTGTCAAACGCACTGTCACATTGTGCTCTCATTTTGACATTTATGATCAGTATATTTTGTGCAGTTATCACGACTAGAATGGCGATCGAATAATGCTTTTAAGTTATACAGATTTGTTTGAAAAATCAGTCATGAATTCGCTCAACCTAAAGACTTCTTTGTAATTTTCAATTAATCGTCCATCTGTGCAAGCCAACCTTCGCACTGTTAACACCTCTCATACCACATTATTCTTTAAATAATGAAGAGACTTTTTTCGCTATAAGCAGAAATATAGAAAATTCAAATTGATCGATGAGACGTGTGTCGGAGGACTTGGGGCTCTGTCCTTCCACTATTAAGATATTGAGAAAAGATATTGGGCTACAAATGTAAAAGCTCTGATTGAGGCAAAAAATAAAGCAATGTTTTTTTCGCCACTTAGCTCTAGAGCAACGGTTCTCTCCGTGGACACCTGGGGGTCCGTAGCAACCATCCAAGGGGTCTGCATGAAGAACCGAAAAAACAGTGTTTTCAAAAATAATAAAAATTTTATTTTAAACTTAGGCTTCAGAGGGGTCCGCGAAAAGAAATTAGTTTACTAGAGGTCCGTGAGCAGGAATTTGATGAGAACCCCTGCTCTAGAGCTATCGAAAACTGATACAATATTCCATCGAAAATTTGTGTTCAGCGGTGGGGATAATTCTTGTTCGCTAATAAATAAAATTACCACATGTCGAGTCAAAGTAATCCATACATAACAAAAAAAAAAAAAAAAAGAAAAATCGGTTTGCTGCGGTTTCAACGCAGGTGGCAGCACTGAATCTTGCAGCCAAAGCTGGTGTTGTAATTGACCGAAATCGGTTTGCTGCGGCTTAAACGCAGGTGGCAGCACTGAACCTTGCAGCCAAAGCTGGTGTTGTAATCGATGGAAATCGGTTTGCTGCGGTTTGAACGCAGGTGGCAGCACTGAACCTTGCAAAAAAAGCTGGTGTTGAAATCGATGTAGGCATCATGATAAATAATTTTTTGTTTGAAAATACGAAAACAGTAATCCAAGCGAGATATGGTTTCAATAGGAGGGCCATAAATTTATTACAAGAAATGATAAGCGATTGCAACATCGTGCGATTTAGAACCTCTAGAATATTTCCTATATGACCGAGTAAGATCTTTGATTTATGTTGATAAGCCGGTAATAATTTTTGATTTGAAGGCCAACACTGTTCGGATTACTTTTAACATACAGGCCATAATCATTTTTGAAAGTAAATGCCGTGAATTGATTTCTTAGTACAAAAAGATTTTAATTAAAATTAAATTTCTAGTGGCATTTTTACAACTTTCAGTTTTATTGGTCTTTAAAAATGCATGGCTTCAAAAAAAATTGTTCCAATCGACTTAAGTTGACGTTTATTAAAATTTCTAATTTAATTAAAAAAAAATTATTTAAAAAATTTTTTTGACGATTTTTAGGGAAAACATATTGTGGTGATCCCGAAAAAGCTGCATTACATTCTTCAATTGTGTAATTTTCTCTAAAATATACTTTTCTCTAAAAATATACTGAACGACCTGTTAATAATTTTTATTTCTTAATAAACTTAAAATTAACTCAATATAAAAAAAGCAAATAAATAAACAAAGCATACTTTAAGGCTGAAAAATTCATAAAATGTTTAGCATGGTTTTGGGTGAAATTATATATTTTTTTGCTTTTTTTATAGAAGTATTTTTATCAGCTGTGAAATATTGGATTCAAAAATATTCAAAAAAAAAAATATTTCAATTCGTGCCGTTTTAGTTTGACATATTTGATGGCAGTTAGGTATTACATGCAAAAATGAAAAAAAATGAAGCATATGTTAGGGAAAATAATTAAATCAATGGCTGAGTAGGGTATATAAGACCACAAAATAAGTTTTCTTACTAATATTAGTAAAAGGTTTATTTTATTCGTCATCATCCTACCAAGAAAGAGTTTTTTATCTATTAAATAAATTTTTTTTCTTTCAATTTACGTTCCTGAGTTTTAAATAGAAAAAGTTTTTAATGAACTTTTTTTTGCTTTAAAACAAACTTTAATGTAGTAAAAATTTAGAAGGAAATAAAAAAGGATAAACTGACCATCTTGTTTACTTATTGATGAGAATTGGAAGCTGTAAGATTTATCAAGTAAAATAAGATTGCAATTGAAAAACTAGAAGCAAATAAAGCGAAAGGAAGAATTAATTTCAAAGTGAAGTCTTAATATTTTAATTAATTAGAAGGTAGGGAACTTGCAGTGGCTTGTTCTTCGTTTTACGCTTTTATTTAGAGAAGAAAGAATTTTTCATGTTATAAATAATTCTGTATTTGTTAAAAATATCTCCAGGTTCAAACAGTGACAAAGACAAAAACAAATTATGTTTAAAAAAAAAAAAATTGAAAAGTATTCTGTCTGTCATTAAAAGTGCACTGAAAGAAATGTTCTCCTTAATGTTGCTGTTCTGATCTGTTGAGAATTAATTCCTGAATCTTAAAAAATTGTTTTAGCTCCAAGTGTCTTTATTTTTTTATTCATTTAAAGTCCTTAAAATAAAATTTGTTGAATATATTAAAAACTTTTTTATAACGCTTGAAAAAAAAGCTCTTTAAAAGATTTTTGACTTTATCCTTTTCCGTTCGAATATCACAAAGGTTCTCATATGGGGGTCCATGGACCCCTGGGGATCCATAGCAACCATCCAAGGGGTCCGCATAAAGAACCGAAAAAACAGTGTTTTCAAAAATAACAACAGTTTTATTTTGAACTCGGGCTTCAGAGGGGTCTGCGAAAAAAAAAAATTAGCTTACTAGGGGTCCGTGAGCAGGAATATGATGAGAACCCCTGGAATATCATATTGACTTTTGTAGAAATTTTACGAATTATTGGCATGGTTTGGAGGACATGACTTCTTTAAAGAACTGCTTCTTAAAGTCACTATTGTCCTCTGGAAAAATAGTAGATACTTGAAGCCAAAAAAATGGTGCATACTTTAAGGAGTAAAACCTTATTGTCGCTCATCTTTGCTGTTTTAGTTTAATAATAAGTTTTAAAACTTTCTAAGCTTTAATTATTTCCAATCACTTAAATCTGGGCATTTTTATAACAAAAAACTCAAAAGTCGTGCTGGCAAGGAAACTTGCTCAATTGATTAAAAATTATTTTTTTCTGTCCATTCTTTTTTCTTGTGGTTTATAGGCAAAACCATTAAAATTTTTTTAATTTATTTTTCTATTTTATTAAACCAATAACTTTTATGTTAAAAAAAAAGAAAACTAAACTTTTTATCCAACAAAAAATATTCTCAACCAATTAACCCAAATTTTAGTGTGTATTAAAAGGCAAAACAGAAAAAGTTACAGAAAAACATTCAAATTTATTACAAATAAACTTTGCAATGGAGCCATTAGTGTTTAAAACATTTTACAATATTTATAATAAATATAGCTGTCATATTGCGTAGTTATTTGTTTGTTTTCTTTGTTTAGAAAAAAATTTATTAAACAAAAATGGCAAAAAAAAAAATAATTTATAGGAAAAAGCAAATAAATTTAGTTGTTACAAACAGGCAACTGGAGGTCAATGGTGTAATGTAAAAAAAACAACAACAAAAAAGTTAAACGAAAATAATAACCATCAAGTTTTACAGAAATTATTATCAATGACGCTTTTAGTTTAATAATTTTAGTTGGAAAATATTTTTTTTTTTAGTATTTTATCGAAATAAGCAGATTTGTATAAAATCAAGAAAATATATAAACGAAAAAGGAAAATTGCAAAAAGATTTGTAACTAAAAGGGTTCACATGTTCATTATATTTATTATTATTTCTACATTACTTCAGATATTCGTAGAAGAACGCAAAGGTGTTGATGTGTCAGTCCTTTGCGTACTATTTTTTTTTTCTTGGGCTTATGAAACTGATATAAAAATCAAATAAGAGCGCTATATTCGGCTATGCGAATTCTTATAAAGCCTTCACCAAATATGTAAATCTAATTTAATGAAGAAACTCCAATCAAAAAACCAAATACTGGGGTGAGAGAAAGTTAAAAATTTTTTTATTAATTTTTTTTTAATTTTTTATTAATTTTTTTTTAATTCTCTGTCATAAAAACCTCATCAACTCTTGATTAGTTAAGAATTTTTTTAAAATTTTTGTATTTCCTTAAAAATCTCTTGAAGAGCTTTAAAATGATACCCATATTGATATTTTTAAAAATTTGAATATTTTAGAGATCCGTAACTCGGAATATATGGGCGAGCGCCAATATTTTTACTTAATGTTTTTTTGCTTATTTCTTAATTCTCTAACGCCCCATATATATTTTTTTTATTTTAGTTAGTTCATTGTACCAAATGATATGAAAAAATTAGGGGTAGGCGTGCTGTTTTGCCAGCTGCCTGGAAGGACATGGACCGATCTTGCTGATTCTTGCTTTGTCTGATCGATTGGCATATTTACATTTTCTCTGGCTCATCTAGTGCCTTAGCAAACTTGATTTCAATACTAAAACGTATAGATAGTCAATCAGGCGGACATTGCTTAATTTCGCTGTGCATACGGACTCAGATTTTAAATAGTTTATGGGGTCGGAAATGGATTTTGTTGAACGGAGTGCCATACTTAGATATACCCTTTTTCCTTTTTTGTGGTGAAGGTTATAAAAAGAAAGAAAACAATAAATACATCCGCCAAGTACGAGATACCATGTTCCATGGGGCACCCTTTATTTCATTTTATTTTCATTGTTTTTTATACTATTTATTAAATCAAACATAGTCGTTCATACTCTGCCTGATAACGTTTACATCATATTCCACCAAAATAAAACCCTTTGCGGAAACACCCTTTGATATTAAAATCCATTATTTACAATTATTTTTGTAGTGACCTTATTTGTTGGTACACTGTGTAAAATTTAAGTGTTCGTCTGCTACAAATAGAAAATAAATCTATTTACCAAACAAATTATATCACCATAGGAACACCCTTTATAATTTAGTTTTAGTTTCTTATACTTTTTCTTAAAGGGGACATAAAAACACTCAACTTCAAATTTTTTATCGATTCAAAAGGAAGACAATTTGATTGAAAATCATTGGGACACCCTTAATTTAAAGTTTTTTTTTTATTGTACACAAGGTTTTTCTGACACTGTGCACGTTAAGAGTGTCCTTCTATCACATTCCAAAAAGTAGCAATATTTTTTAAATATAACGTCACTTTTGAAATACCCTTTAATTTTAAATGTTTTTTATTATAGCGGCAAATATCTTCTCTGAATATTGCAATCGTCTGTTTGTTGCGGTTCCAGAGATAGAGACAGGGATAGAAAGACAGACCTTAAGACGGAAGGACAGCCAGACAGACTTTTAAGCAAAAAACAATAGGGTTATGTTACAAAGTATAAAAACTTTGTGTACGCAATCCTAAAAACATAATCGCCCTAAGATATTAAAATTGATTCATTCCATATAAAGATTTCTTTTAACTCCTGGTTCTTATTTTTTCCATTTTTCAAACATTTCTCCTGGCGATCATAACGCAGTGTCAAACATAAAATATTCAATTCATGTAAAATACAGCTGTAAATGAAACATTCTTTTTAATTTTAATTCGTTACGAATTAACAAAATTTTGAATTAATTATTTTTACAACAAAAAGGATTTAATTGAAATTTAAATAAATTCAAACGAATTGGGCAGAAATGAATTTCAATTCGTTTCAATTTAAATGGATTTTTTAAAGTGAATTGATTTTGAATTCATTCAAATGAGTTAAAATAAGGAATTGCAATTCAAATGCTTGAATTTTAAAATGAGATGCAATCAATCGAATTTAAGAGCAGATTTAAAGGTAAAGAAGAATGGAAATTTCTCCTACTAAACTGAAAATATTTAATATCAAAGGTCAAAGAAAACATAGAAATGCTCACTGCGTATTTACATAAAAAATTTATGCAAATTCCAATCAATGAGTTGGGAGTGAACTGCCAATTGCT
This sequence comes from Cistogaster globosa, assembly GCA_937654795.1. Lineage (NCBI taxonomy): Eukaryota > Metazoa > Arthropoda > Insecta > Diptera > Tachinidae > Cistogaster > Cistogaster globosa. The sequence continues at coordinate 10,749,820 of OW569404.1, forward strand.
TTTTATAATTTGTTTCAATTAATTCAAAGTTAATTTAATTCAATTCAATTGAATTGGAAATGAATAGCAATTCACTTTGTTAAAGTCATTTGAATTAGAAAAGAATTGCAATTCAGTCTACAAATTCATTAGAATTTCAATTGATTTTTACCAAATTCATTTGAATTGACTCAAATTTCAACCAATTTATATTTTTTTTGTCTGAAAAGAATTATTTCAAAAATTGCTAATTCAGTACATAACTGATTTGCAAAATAATTTAAAATGAATTACAGCTCTGCAGTACAAAGCGCAAGTTATTTTGCTGTTGCATGATGTGAGGAGTAGCAAGTGAAGACTGCTGCCTTTTTTGTTACACTTTTTACCCGTTTTCATAAATGTATCAAGCGTCCATCCAGTCACTGTTTAAAATAATTTTCGATTTAAATGTCTGATTGTTGACTCGTAATTCTCAACTGCCCTTCTTGGTCTTTATAGAATCTTGCGTAATTTGGGCCCGGTTAAAAAAGAAATTCGTGTGATCTGCATTATTCTGCCAGCCAATGTTGGATATTCTGACACGATTTTATTATCTTATTCGAGCCTGCTTGAATTTAGTTACGTTTCGCTCAAATGCCTGTCACTATCGTGAAACCCAGACTTGAATAGTCTATTTGCTTCCTTCTTGCTAATAATTCGCTCTATAGACTTGAGTTCCCAGGCTGATAACCCAAGAGCTGCCATGATGTTTCGCTCACTTTGGCGCATTGCTGACGCTTGTTGATCTGTCGAGGCTGTTTGATATCTTCTCAATAGCTTTTTAATATTAACAGCATTTCCCCTTTTGTCTTTAGTTATCTTTTTTACTTATTCTCAGCATCTCAACTCAGAGTACACGTCCAGTTAAAGTATTCATTGTTGGAATAGACTGTTCTACTGATTGTTCTCTACCTCTTGCAAGAGGTCGTTTTATGTCACGATAACCTTTTGTGCATCTTTGATGGTATTTTATCACTACGATTCTGGAGTTTTCTTTTGGATAGAGATTTCACTAATAATTTTGTATTTAAATTGTAGATCGACAGTTACCTAAGGTCTGACTATTAGAGACCCAACTCTCTTTGGACTAAATGTCACTGCTCTAAGCTTTTAGGTTTTACATTTCTTTAGACAGAAGGAAAGAACTGAAAGAAAGAAATCATAAAAGTTCGTTACCAGGCGTTTTTTATAGAGGTCAGATACCAGAAATGGCTCCTTGCAGCTACAAATACCTCTTTAGTTTCTGCTGTTCTAGAAGGACTATAAACTGAAAAAAGTAAAGGACTTTTGTTATTCCGAAATTTACATTTTAAAATAATTTCTAATAATTTAACCAAAATTAACTTTGAAAAATATTTTAAAATTTTGTTATAAATATTTAAACATTTCTTTTCACAAAATTTAAGCTAAAAATTTATTTTCTCTTTTGGTCCCTGGTTGGTGGTGGTTGTGTCTTCAACTTAAAAACATGTCCTTTGCACTGACAATGTTGGTCACAAAAAGAAAATTTTTCTTTGGCTTTTGCAAAAATCGTATTCCACAGTCTTTGTTGTTTGTGTTACTTTGGGTTTTCTGTTGACATTCTCTTCTTCTTTTTTTTTTTTGTTTTGGTTCCACTGATTTTCGAAAAAGTAAACAACGTTAGCAAAAAGCTACGACACATAAACCAAAGTAATACTGCTGCTAACTGTACGAATCGCTTGAAAAATAAGCTAAAAAAAGAGGTTTTGAAAAAACGGCTGGCTAAACACACACAACAACACATGAACACATATATGAACACACAGAACAACACATACACACGCATATACACACAAGTCACTTCTTTGCATTTGTTTGTTTTTGTTATGCAAAAGTTTAGCCTTTATTATTGTGCATTAGTGAGTGTGTGTGTTTTTGTCAATATTAAGTTATTAAAAACAATTTATTTTTATATTTTTAAACTAAATGCCTGGTCCACAATTTCAAGAGTCAATATCGTTCCTAAAATTTATGTTTTAAATTAAAATATCCCAAGTTTCAAATCAGTTTCGTTTGGGTTTTTAAAAATTATTCCACTGCCCCAATTTGTTAAAACTAAAACTGAATTGTTTTAAAAGAAAATTAACCTCAAAACACTAAAGAATTAAAATATTTCCCTAAATTAAAGCCTTAGAACACCTGATCTAAAATTTCATTATCCACATTTATTACAACATTCTAAGAAAAATCTTTAAGTTCCTTTAGTTAGTTGGTCCCATTATTCTTGGTCTATATGCCAGCTTTCAGCTTAAGCTAAGTTGGCGAGCCCTTAATATTTTTGTTTGCTGTTTGGTTGCCTCTAATTTTGTTTGTAGTCACCAACAACAGCCAACTTGTTTAAATAAAACACTGTTCATTTCGTGTTTTTTTTTAATATTTTGTTGTTTAGAATCTCGCCTCGTTTATTTTTCTATTTTTCTAAGTAAAATATTAAAAATAAAAAATAAAATTTTTTTATATAAAAATAAAACAAAAGAGGAAAAGCAAAATTACATTAACATGTCAACACAAAATGTTTGGCTGCCAACCAAATAAAAAAAAAGTAAATAAATAAAGAATCATAAAAAAATGAAAACCTGTTTTTTGTGATGTTTTTCAAAGCAGCTTTTTATGGTTTATTTTAGTTTCAGTTTTAGTTTATTCAAAAGGGTTTTTCTAACTTTGTTTTAATTTTAGTAATTTGCGTTCATGTTTTTGTCATTGTGACGCAGCTCTTAATAAAGTAATATTTTCCTAATAAACTTTCTATAAAAGTTTTGGTGTTATTTGGTTTTTTATTTTTTTGCTTTTTTTGTAAAGATTATTTCAACAATTAGCAAATGAAGTGTAAACAAAATTAGTTGGTTTGTTTTGAACAGTTTTCGTTTAGAAAACTTTAAAGTGGTTTTTGTTTAAAATATTTGCAAACAAAATTGAGTTAATTTTTTTATAAATCTGGAAACATCACAAAACTGGTCATTCGATTAAAGGACTCTTATTTAACCACTTTCATGTGTTTATTTTTAAATCTAAACAATGGCAGTTGTTGTTGAACTCTTTCATGTTTAAGAAGGTTTGCGCAATTATTTTAAGTGTAAGAAATTTCCTGTTACTGTAAAGTATTTAGCTGGTCTTGTGAAGGGGAAGACCGCATCAGAAATAAAACTTACGTTTATTATCCACACACCACCATCTGTCTCTCTATTAAGTAAAAGCATCACAAAGCCTCGTTATTCAAGTTGACCATACTTTCAGAATTCAAGTTTTGCTTTTTAGCTCCTCTTAAATTTTTTTTCTTCAAATAAATTTTTGACTAATTTAGCCGCAGCTACACATCATGATTTTTCTTTTCTTATCGAAACCCGGAAAAGCTTCAACTGTGTCTCTTCTATTTATATAAATTTTAAGCAAATTATCCTTCCCGGCTTCTCAACAAGAATTCATTTTCTCTATATTCATAGAGCCAATGGGATTCGAACTCATGTCTAGTGATTTCTTCTTTATTTTTAAGACTGCCCACGCAGCTGTTTGATGGGTGTTTTTCTGTTGACATATTCCAAACTTAATAGTGTCGTAAGAAACAACTAATTAAGTCGTGTTTTTTAATCTAAGACACAATTCCACACATTTTTTTTTTTGAAAGACAGGATGGCCAAATTTTTTTTTGTTTTTTGTATTTAAATATATCTGCTTTGCTTGCTTAGCAATCCTGGTTATTTACAGACAAGATTTTTTAAAAATTTGATTTGATCTTTTTTATAAATAATTTTTTGATTAAAAAAAAAAAACGTTAAAATAAAAAAATTTATAAAAAAAAAAAAAATATGGGAAACTACAAAAACCATCGCTTAGAAATTGTTGTATACTACGGAACTTTTTTTTTATATTTTTATATTTTGTTTTTAAGGATTCTAGGTTAACTCTGCAAATTTTTATGATGCAATTATTTAATTTTATAAAAATTTTTTTAAGGGAAGTATGGAAAATTAATTGCGCTTAGGGTTCGATTGTTTGTTGCTCAATCACGTCTTTACGGTCCAAGCTATTCTTACGAAATTTGGATCACATATATCTCTTAATACGAGTTAGGATATGGCATAATATTTTTAAATATTTTGTACAAATATTAAACTATATAGAGTCAAAAACTTAGGCATACTTTTAGGAGCTAAAAACAAAATTATTTTATAAATGTGCAGAATTGTCATCAGCCTAAATTATAAGTTGTTAAATGAATTTTAAGTTTTTTAATTAAAAACTATTAACGATTGCATATAAAACAATTATTCGTAGAAATAAAAAAATTAATAAATAAAATATGTTTCCTCAAATAATGCTGTCAATTCATTACAATTTTTTTTCGTGTAAATAGAGCTTGTATAATTATAAATATTGTCCCTAAAAATTTGACCCTTGCTTTTACGTTGTTATTGAAATATTAATTAATTTCTTGCATTAATTTCCTACAAACTGTCTTATTTCGATAATTTAATTATTTACAAATTGACCTTAATAACTGATAATTATTAAAGATTTGTCAAATACCTTAATCAGTGTCAAGCTTTTGCAGCTTAAGTGGAGCAATTTGGATTTTAAAAAAATTAAAAAAAAATTTATTATTTCTGGTGGCTTGAAATGCTTAGAAGAGTCAAGTTTTATTTGTCAAAATATAAAGAAACAATTTTTGTGATTAAAAATTTATTTATGTTAAGACAATTATTTTTAAAGCTTAAAAAAAACAAATTCAAAACTAAATTCCCAAATATATTTATTAAGCCCAAAAGTAGACATTTATAATAAATTTGGGCTTCCATTCAGTTCCTTAAGGCATTTCATTTAAATATAAAGTGTCATTGTATTTTCATATTTCTAGTTTTATATTTGCAAATGTCTAAAAAATAAATCGTATTTTTAGGCAAAATTCTAGTTTATGCGTCTTTATATTTCTTTGTCCTTATAGAATTGCAGGAAATATTTATTTCATTATAGAAACAAATGTCAGTTTGTGTGTGTGTGTGTGTGTGTGTTTGAGGCTTTATGTGAAATATTTGAAATTAATTGGCATTTTGTGTATTCACATACATACACACACACATGCATGCTTTAGTGAGTAAAGAACTAAATTTTAATACAAATGTGTCTTTTACAAGTGACATTAACATTAATTGCATTGTGATATCATTTATGGGTTTCATATTTCTCATTTGATTTCTATAAACATTGACAATGACTTTAAAATTACAAACAACAAATTAATATTGAAATGAACACATTTAACAAAGAATTTGAAAACTAAATTGTTTATTTTCTATATCAAATGCTAATTAAAATTATTTTACAAAGAGCTACTTCTTTTGACTTTATCGAAAGCAATTAAATATTATAATTACTTTATTAAATTTAGTAGAATTTGTTTAAAGAAACAGTAGTAATAAAGTTCTTTGAAAGTAAATAGAAAACAAGCAACAATATCATATGCGGCTATGACGATTTTTATATAACCTTCACCATTTAAAAAATCAAGTTTAGCAAAGCAATTTGAATAATATAAAAAAAAAAAAAAACAATAATATTGGGGTAACAGAGAATGAAATAAGACAAAGAAAAAAATTTTTATATAAAAATTTTAGCGGTTTTTAAGGGGTTAAGCATTTTAAAAAATTCTTTGTATTTCCTAAAAGATCTCTTAAAAAGCTTTTAAACGACACCCATATTGATATCTTTAGAAATATAGCGCACAATTGTACTTTTCTATGAAAATTTCAGAGGACTATAACTCGGAAAATATGGACAAAAGCCGATTTTTTTCTTCATATTTTTCCTAGTTTTTAATTTAATTTCTATTCATATATTTTTTTTTTTTGTTGCAGGTACTTTACTAAACTAGATTTGTTAGAAATATGGAAAAGTTAGACACAGGCCTGGTGTTTTGCCCGCTGCCTCGAGCAACATGGGCCGATCTACCTGATTTTCAAAAGCAAAATTTTTGAAACTCTGTCTGAACGATTGGCATATCAATATTTTTTATAGGTAATTTTGCTGAACGGTATAAAAATAATAAAAAAAGATCAAGTAAAAAAATTGGCGATTGCCGATATTTTCGGAATTATGGGCTTCTGAAATTTTCATAAAAAAGTACAATTTTGCACCATATTTTTTTAAATATCAATATGGGTATCATTAAAAAGCTTTTGAGGTGATCTTTTAGAAAATACAAAAATTTTTAAAAAATGCTTAACCCATTACCAGCCAATGACACTTTTATGTATTTTTTTTATTTTGTAATCCAAATATTTGGTTTTGTAATTGATTTACATATATGGTGATGAATATATAAGATTACTTGTTTTAATGCGCCTTAAGCTCTAGAATATTTTAATTTCTTGAATTATTAAGAAAGTAAAATTATTGAAAAAAATTTTTATTTTTGCGCGTAATAAATTTAAAATGAGCAAATGTTAACAAAAATATTTTTATCGTGACCAAAATATTTTTATAAACAACCATAATATTTTCGCGGCAATCATTTTTTGTTGCAGAGAGCATAATATGATTCTTGTGATCATATAACAATCATATTTTTCTCTGCTTGTAACTAAAATGACAATTTCTTGTCTTTTAAAACTTTGTGTTTAATTGTATTGGGGTCATAAATAAAGAATGTGGAAGTAATTTATGTAATATTGAAATTATAGAAAAACAACAATTATAAAACTGATGAGCAGAGAATAAAATTTCTATAAATTTAGTAATGTTTTTTATTTATTTTTAATGCTGCATGACACCACGGTGCACTTGATTACTTACAAATTATATTTAATTAATTCTTTACATTTGCTACATTTGTTAACTTTGACAATTGTAAATTTCCTAGAAAACAGAACCTCAATTATTTTTAAAGGAATAAAAACCAATTAAGTTAATTTTCCATGTAACATCTGACAATTAAAACAATAAATGCCTCTGCAATTTAACTTGAAAAAAACCCTCAAAACAACAAATTAAAAGCCCTAAAGTATGCAATAATTTAATACATAATAAACAAAAAAAAAAAAAAAATAAATAAATAAAATTAGGCGGTGAAAACAAACACAAATTTAATTGAAGAAACACTCGTTAAATTTCACAAAAATTACTTTACGAAAAACAAAATGAAAAAAGTCGTCAAGTTTGTCATAATATTTTCTTTGTTTTGTTGCTATTTTGGTTTCACAATAATCATCGCATGCATGCAAAGTTCTGTATATGTGAAATATTTTTACCACAAATTTCTTACTTTCCTTAAAAAGGATTTTGTTTTTAAGGTGTTTGTAAGTACAAAGAGTTTGTTTTGTTGCTGGGGGGGAAACTTTCCTTTAAGTTTAGACTTTGCACAATTTTGCGGTTTTCTTAAGAATTATTTCTTTGTTCAAAAGTTATTAAGAGTGTTGTGTGGTGAAAAACAAGATGTTTTGTTACATAAATTATATCAAGGGAGTAGAAAGGAGTTAAATGAGATACACAATGAACATGTTTATACATGTTTTTACATGTCAAAAGTAACATGCAGCAAAAGTTACTAGTTTTTTAGAAAATTGTATTTTCAACAAAAGTGTTACAATTTACTCAACATATTAACAAATTTATAAACTTTATTTAGTCGTTAATAAACTAAATTAATAAAAAAGAATCACCAAACTATCTTGGTTCAAATAAATAAAGTGATTTTAAAAAATCGCCTATTTTTATAGCAAATTTAATTAAAAAAAACGCAAATTAAAAAGAAGTTAATAAAAGCATCTAAAAAATTTAAAAATAGTCACAAATTCTAACGACCAGTAAGCTTTTGATAAGAAGTGGAAAAAAACAAGTAAGAGTGCTATATTCGGCTATGACAAATCTTAAATACGCTTTACCGTTTCTATAAATTTATTTTAGTAAAGCAACTCTAATCAATGAAACAAACAAACAAAAAAAGAAAACCAAAAAAAAAACAAAGCACAAAGAATATAAAAAAATAATTAAAAACTAAAAAAATGATTTCTATATAAAATTTTACATAAACATTTCATCGGCTTTTAACGGACTGAGCAATTTTGAAAAATTTTTAGTATTTTCTGAAAGATTTTTGTAAAAGCTTTAAAATTATACCCATATTAACCATGTTGATAATCGATTTATTTTATGAAAATTTCAGAGACTCATAACTCGACTAGCGGTAATTATTTCACTTGATATTTTTTTTCTTATTTTTTAATTCTTTTTCGCTCCCTATTTTCCAAAATGATATGGAAAAATAAAGGCAGACGTGATGTTTTAACCACTGCTCGAAGGACATGGATTAATTTCGATAATTTTCAACAACAAAATTTTCGAAACTATGTTTGATCGATTGGCGTATTTAAATTTCTCTCTATTTCATCTAGTGCTTTGGAAAAGTTTATTTCACGACTAACATCGACGGACAGAAGAACAGAACTCAGAATATATGTGCTTTATGGGGTCTGAAATGGATATTTTAAAAGTTACAAATGGAATGGAAAACTTGTGGTGAAGGGTATAAGATAGGTTAAAAAAAAATTTTAAGAAAAATATTTAAGAATAAACAAGTTAAAGAATTTTATCGAAAACATTCAATATAACCATCAGAAAAATTTAAATACAAAAAAAAAAAAAAAAAAAAATAATAATACTAACGCCACAAAAATTTTTTTTACCATACATCAGAACTTTTTTTTTTCTAATTTTATTTATTTACAATCTATTTTCACAATAATAAGTAAATTTGAGTATAAAAATTAACAAGGATATAAGGAAACTTAACACAGGTTAATAAGCTTCAGCAAGCCTAATAATACAACTTATATTATGTTCATTTATTAGTTTGATAAAGAATATTCTATTTTCTGTATGGTAGGTCTAGTACATGGAATCTTTTAAGCCTTCTAACTTCCTCTGATTCATCTAGTAAATTAATTGCCAAAATGTTACTGTGGTTACTTAGAGGATCCAAGTATCTGTGGCTAAATCTGTTTATTTCATCAAGGACATAAGGAATTTTTAGATCTTTGTGGATTTGTTTGTTTGTAACATACCAAGGCGCGTTAGTTATGGTTCTTAATGTTTTAGATTGGTACCTCTGTAAAATTTCTATATTTGAATTGCTTGAAGTACCCCATAGTTGGATACCGTAGCTCCATACTGGTTTTAGTATTGCCTTGTAAATTTTGACTTTATTATCTAAACTAAGCTCTGACTTATCTCCAAGCAACCAATACATTTTCTTAGTTTTGACATTTAGGTGTTGCCTTTTTGATTTTATGTGATTTTTCCATGTTAACCATGCATTCCTGGATATTTGACTGTATCTGATTTCGGTATTGCGGACCCATTCAATAACACAGCTGGACATTCTTTCTTTCTTGGTGTAAATGTTATCTGAGTGGATTTTTCTGTATTTATACTAATTTTCCATTTTGACAACCATTCTTGGAGAGCATCTAGTTCTGTTTGAATAGCAGATGCAGCCTCAAGTGGTGAAATGCTTGTTGATAAAATGGCTGTGTCATCTGCGTAAGTGGCTAAGAAAATGTTATGTGTATAGAACAGGAACAAGAACACTTCCTTGAAGTACACCTGCATTGATGTAACACATTTTTGATTTTCCATCACTTATTTTGACATAGAACGTTCTATCTACTAAGTACGACTTTAAAAGCAAATAAAATGGAGTTGGTAAAATCCTTTTAAGTTTAAATAGTAACCCTTCATGCCAAACTCTATCAAAAGCCTGTTTTACATCTAAAAATACCGCACAGCAGTAAGACTTTCTCTCTAGTGCGTCGGATATAGTTTTTACTATACGATGGCATTGCTCCGGAGTTCCATGTTTGTGCCGAAATCCAAATTGATGATCTGGAATTATATTAAGATTCTCCAGAATAGGTTGTAACCTGTTTTTAAAAAGTCTTTCGAAAATTTTTAAAAAAATTGGAAGAAGGCTTATAGGTCTGTATGAAGATATTTCGCTCTCCGGTTTATTTTGTTTTTAAATCATTATTACTTCTGCACATTTCCACTGGATTGGGAAATGTGAAAGCCTGATTACAGAGTTAAATAGCAGAGTAAGGAATATAATGCATTTTTTTGGCAGAGACTTAACAACATTAGGCCCAATTTTATCATAACCTGGTGACTTCGTGTTATTAAAAAAAAAATTAACTTAAAAATTAATTTTAACTGAAAAAACAAATGACAACAAATAGCTAAGAACAAACTTATGAAAAAAATCTTAATTTTTTTAAACAATCAAAGTTTAAATTAAATAAATTTTCTTATTTCTTGTTAATGTTAGTAAAAAAAAATGTATGTTAATGTCGATGTTATTGTCAATGTTAGTGTTAAAATTAATGTTATAATATTAATAATGTTGGTGTTAATGTTATGTTAACTTTTAACCCAACAAGAAAATTGTAAGCTAAAATTGTTCATACACAATTTTCTTACTAACACGTAACTCTATACTGATCAGCGTTGCCATTGTATTGTTGTTAGGTTTAAATTGAAAAGAAAACTTTTGCTTTATTTTATGAGCTCTTACTTAATTTTTGTTGAGCCTGCTTTATAGTTGACTCGCGTATACTGAAATGATATCATGGCTGAAAATTTTGTGCCACAAAGAAATAAGAAATGTTATCAACAGCGTAAAACCAATTTAGCAAGTGAGGATAAAAAACTTTGCAGGTTTATATTCGTAAGTATTAAATCCATACATTCCTGTTTATTTAATTCCCCTGGAAAATGCCCGGAAACTAAGAAAGACAGTACAGACTTGAACTGTCCGTTAAGTGTTAATATGCTTTTTTTTAATTTCCCATTTAATTTTCGCATTAAGAATGTGATAGAATTTTTTTTAAACGCAATAATGAATATTTCGATAATCAGTGTATGTCATTTGATGAATCAAATGATGGTCATTGTTCACTACTGTTAATGTTGATATTAATGTTAGTATTAATATTATTTTGCCGTTATTTATATACAAGTTTCCATACCGCTTTAGAGCATGGGTTCTCATCAAATTCCTGCTCACGGACCCCTAGTAAACTAATTTTTTTTTCGCGGACCCCTTTAAAGCCAAATTCATAATAAAACTTTTATTATTTTTAAAAAACACTGTTTTTTCGGTTCTTATGGCGGACCCCTTGGATGGTTGTTACGGACCCCATTTGAGAACCGTTGCTTTAGAGCAATCTTTTTTGTTTATAACCATGAAGACTGACTGACTGAAGAGTATGAGATTTTTTCTTTTTGCTTCACTTTTTAATGAACTGAGAAATCTTCTAATATATAAAGATATTTGTGTAGATTCTTAATACAGTGAAATGGTTTGAATTGTGGTAGAAAGTAAAAAACAGAAACGAACATTTTAAAGATGAAAATTTAATACAAAGAAAACCCCAATTGGCATTTTAAGATTAAGAAGAAGTGAAGAGATAGGGAATGAAAGCTTAAATTATTTATAAAAAATGATGCCTCAGATAAAAATCTGCTGCAGACTATCAAAACATTTTTTGTTCCAACAAACACAACATAATTTTATAAAAGAGATACAATGAAGCAATCATTCCTAAGCAAAACCTTCTACTAAGTTTACTTTTATTAAAAATAAAATAAATTTAAAACTACAAAATTCCATTTTATTTATGGGATCTAATTTAACATTATTTCATTTCATTTAGCTTTGCTTCATCTTCAAACTCTAGTTTTATAACTCTTTTGCAATGTTTTTACACAATTTAACCTTACATCCGTTAGAACATCCGTTAATGTTTCCTTTATAATGTTGTGCAACAGTAAAGAAAAAAGTTTTGCCTTAACGTATGCAAAGTATAAAATGTGCAGCCTATTTTAAGGCAGCTAAGCTAAGTATATTATTACTAGACAAACTCTCTATTGAGTTATGAAACAGTTTTTTTAGATTATAAATATTTTACAAAATTTTATTTTATATAATTTTCAAGAAAACATAAAAAAAAAAAAAACATACATACATACACATAAAGGAAAAGCATTTGTTGAAAATCATAAAAGTAGAAATAAAGTTAAAAAAGATTTATTAAAGGAAAGTGAATAAATTTAAATAAGTTATTTAAGGAAAAACGGAATTAAAATTATTTAACGTAAAACATAACGAACGTGTTCGCTTTAATTTTTTTTATTTAATTAAGGGCGATTATCTCAATTTGAGTTTATTTTAGGGCAACAAATTTATTTGAATTAATTTTTGGAAATTTTTATTAAGTTTGTTTTATTGTTTTTGATTCCCAAACTTTAAATCACTTGAGTCTGTGAAATGTGTTTTATATTCTCAGCCCAATTGTATGAAATCTTTTTTTTTTTTTAATATTCGCCTTCATATATGCAATAGAATTTTTTTAATTAAAATATTAAATAGGATGTTAAAGTTTGTGGTACTTTTTTGTACTCTTCTTTTGATTAGAATTGAAAGGCATAATTAAAATATTTTTTCTATTCCAAATGCTGTTGGGTTATTCTTCAAAAAACTTATTTATTTCTTGTCTTGTTGTATAAAAACTACGAACTCATAAACAAGATTACCAACACTGACTATCATGAAATTTAAAATAACTTAACGATCGAAATTTCACTAAAAAATATCACAAAAAATATAATTCTAACCCAAATTTTATCGAAAAAAATGTAAATTTCATAAATAAATAAAACTTCAATTCTGAACTATAAAAAAATTAAAAGTTTTAATGCAATTACACAAAATATCATATTTAAATATTTTACGAATATTTAAATTATAATAATAAATACTAATTAAATTTGCAACAACAAAAAAAAAAAAAAAAAAAAAAATAAAAAATAAAAAAAAGGAAAAAAGAAAAAAAATTATATTTAAAAAATAACAAAAACAGATATGCTATTTACATTAAATATTTAATTTTCATCAATATTTCGAAATATAGCCTTTTGCCAAAAAATTGTATTATCAGTTTTATAATTTTAATTTCAGTTAAATTTAAAAATTCTCAATAAAAATTATCTGTAAAAATTTTATTAAATTATCAAATTCATCAAAATCTAAAAAAATTTTTTTTCTATAAAAAAAATCCTTTTAGTAAAAAAATCGGAGAATGAGTAAAAACGATCGAAATTTGACCAAAACTTCATATTTTCATAAATAAAAAAACAAGAAATAAACAAAAAAAAAAAATAACAATAAATAACTTCCTTAAGAAAATTACTGAATATTAAAAAATTCAAAAGGTTGCTAAAAAATTCTGTTCAAAATCTCTTCTAAATAACACATTTTAACCAGAATTTCACAAAAAAAAATTTTTGTTTTTGCAATAAAATACTTTCTACAAAAACCCGACTTTAAAACTGAAAAATTTTAAATTTTCATTCTCCTTGTAACACCCTTTCATACAGTTTGATATGTTTATATTTTTCTTTTATACCAGACAGAGTAGTAAACATTTTGTCCAATTTTCAAGTGTTTGTATATAACGATTCAAAAAATAAGGCCATATGGGTTATTTTACGCCACCTATGGAGACACCCTCTAATTTTAAGATTAATTTTTGTATTGCTTTTTGCTTCAGAAGCTGTAGTGATAAGCAATTTTTTTTTAATTTAACGCGTTACCATTTACGGGTTATAAAGCACGTAAAAAACTAGTAGGTCTTATAGGGACACCCTAAAAATTTTAAAATTATGATGAATCTGCAAGCATTACCTTTCAAATAAAAACAATATTTTCAAAATCGGTTCAGATATGATTGAGTTTTGTGGGTGTAAACATTTTAGTTTTTATTACTTCTTAGTTTTTTTTTTAATAAAAACTAAAAAATTTGTATGCCCGTTAGCGCAGGTGGGAACTTAGCTGATTCTGGATCTAAAGTTGGGGTTCCATGGAATAATATGTCATGGCTAAAGCATTTCGAATTAGTGTAGAATATTAAAGAGGCACTTTATTGTCAATACCCTGTTTATTTGGTTTATTTTTTCTCTGGTGTTTTGTGCTTTTTTTTTTGTATAGAAAATTATTTTCAGAGATTTAGGGCCTTAGACGGATCCTAGCAAACGCAGAGCAGACTCCTAATACGGCAAAAAAATTTATATTTTAAGAAAATAAAAATACAATTCCTATAGCGAAGACTACATTAGATATGGCAAAGACGAAAAATAGCTCTTTTACTTGTTTTAATATCTTTTAAGTCCGCAGGTTTATGCAATTTAAGTCTCTACCGCTTTTTGGGGGCAGGCATGGATATGGCTTCTGTCACAGCTTGTGATTTTAGTTAAAAAAGAAAATAGAACTCAGATTCTTTGCTGATTGGAACTTCAATATAACAGAAAGGAAGTAAAATTTTCCCTGTTTTTAGTATAAATAAAATCTTCCAAAGTAGAACTTAATAATTTCTTAGTGCAGTCACAAACTCGAAATATGACATTTGAAAATCTACATCCATTAATCGCCAGTTAGGACCGTCCTCGAAAAAGCTGTTAATAAAATCGTTTATATTACAATTTTTTTATTTAATTTCTATTGATTTTACCTAAGTTTTTACAAATATTTTTATTATTTGACCTAGAAGTATGCAATATATATTTTATATATAAAAAAAATTAGGTGATATTCATTTACATACATTTTTTGTAGGTGTTTTAAAAATTAATTAACTTTCAATATCAGAAAGTTATATAACAAAATCAATTTATTTGATCGGCTCTATTCACTTAAGCGAAGCAAAAAATTTAATAATAATTTGAAATTTTACAATAATTTTAACCTAAAAAACATTAATAAACAAAGTTTTACTAATTTTTTTGCAGAAGCTAAAATAAAATAAAAAAAAAATCAAATAGAATATATAAAAGTAATTTAACTACAAAATTTCATTTTAGAAAAAAGCAAAACTTTTTATAAACGCAAAGTATGGCTTGCAACTATTTACTCAACAACAATTTCAACTTTATGAAAAATATAAACTTTTTGTTTTGTTAATAAAATGAGTTTATGTAAAATAATACATTTATTTGTGCTAAATTTGTTAAATTTATTTAGAAAAAGTTATAGAGAAAACACATGTAAATATTAATTTCACTTGACTCCTGAATGTATGCTGTAGTTTTTATTTATTTTTGTTGTTGCTTTTGTTAGTCTTTATTAGATATTGATAAGTTGAGATATTTTATACAAATTAAAATAAACATTCCTTTATTTTATTGTTAAATTATAATTATTCTAAATTAATCTGAGGCAGATATAAGATTTTAAGGTATGAAATTAATATTACGATATTAAGTTAAATTATGTAAATTTTTATTTTAATAAATTCAATATCTTTTATTAACATTTCTTATTCAATATTCATTATACAAATTGGAAAGAAAATTGGAAACCAATTCCTTACAATTCATTATGCAATTAATTAATATTTAAAAGACTTTGCTCCTAAAAGTATTTTATATAATATACAGATTTCAATGCAAACATGTTTTTTGGGTTGCCAGATTGTTAAAAATTATTTCGAATAAAATTATAGAACTTTTAGCTATTTCAAACATAGAAGAAGGAAACGTTTGTTCCAATCAATTACCGATGTATAATGGGACGTTTTAAATAAAAATTAAAAAAAATGAGAAATTAATAATTATTTTTTTAATTTGACAAGTTTTACTTATTTTATCAATAAAATGAAAAATTGAATAAAAAATTCCAATTGAATGATGATTAAATTACATACAAGATAAGAATTTTTTGTTAAAATTATTGATTCTTTATTTAAATTAAATATTCAAAGACATTCGTTCCTTGTCGGCAAATAGTGAAGTTCAAATACGAAACAATGTTGTTAGACTAGACTCTAAGAGCTAAAAATTATTCGAGTTAAAAATTATTCGAGTTAAAAATTATTCGAGTTAAAATTATTCGAGTAAAAGTTATTTGAGTTAAAAATTATTCGAGTTAAAAATTATTCGAGTCAAAAATTATTCGAGTTAAAAATTATTAGAGTTAAAAATTATTCGAGTGAAAAATTATTAGAAAAAAAATTTTTTTTTGTTTTAATTAGCAAATAAAACTTTTGTTTTATTCGAATACTCGAATGAATATTTTTTCGAATAACTTTAAAATTTAAATAATTTTTTTGTTTAGTCTACAGTTCACAACAAACATTCAACAAATAATTCATTAACAAAAATAGCAATATTAAAGAAAAATTGTATTAATAATCTGCTGCATATTACGGCAATGTATTTTAAAAGCTTATTAACTTCAAAATATTTCAATTACTTCTTTTCAAATATTTTTTTAAAAATATTGTGTAATTAAGCTTTTGAGTTTTTAGATGATTTTTTTCTTTTCTTTTTAATAAAAGTGCAAGTAGAGGACCTACACTCACAAATTTTTAATGTTGGTGATGTGGTTAAAATAGCATTAAAGATCATAAATAAATTTTCTTTCTTGTTTTTTTAATATTGAAAAATATTTTTAATTATCTTTAAGCTGCTAGTAATTCTAAAATTTTTAACATTTTTAAAAAATTCATGGACTGTCCCTAATCTAAATGATATGTTTATATAATCTTTTGACTAATCAAAGCGAAAAAAAATATCTTCGCACCAGTATTTAGATCACTAACGCAGCACATTATTGAAAATAAAAAAATCTAGAAATTAATTAAATATTGAGCAAAAATCAAAATCGAATTATTTCTCATTATTCATCTTATTCTTTTGAGAAAATATGAAAAAAATATTTAAAAAAAAAAAATTTTCATTCTTCATTTAAATTTTTTATTCGTTTGAAAATAAAAAAAAATTATTCGATTATTCGAAATATATTTTTTTCGAATAACAACTCTTATTCGCATACTAGTAAGAATGTTCGATAAATATGCACACGAAATATAAAGTGAAGCAAACACACGAAGTAACTTCAATACACTGAGATTTAAAACTTAAAAAACCGAATAAATTTTCAACCAGCATAATGTGGAAGAAACGATAAATGTTGCAAATGAATCAACTAAACGGATAAAAGTAAAAATTTTTGTGACTGTAGCAGAGAAGTTTAATTTTTAGGCCTTTCAGATCTTGCAAGAGTTTCAGCATTGTTTTCATTTATAGCAGCATGTTTATCGCCAAGTGTATTTGAAAAAATGAAAATTTGCATTTTTGCTAGAACTGAAACAAATTTTTTCCAAGCAGTGGACAGACTTTTTTAATAAATTTTCCATAATACTTTAATAATTTTCCCAATAAAATTGTGAAACTAATATTTTAATACCCTTCACCACAAAAAGTGAAAAAATTGTGTAACTAAGTTTGTCATTCCATTTGTTGTTTCTACAATATCCATTTCCGTTCCCATAAAGTGTATATATTCTGACTTCTTACGAATAGCAAAGTCGGTTAAACGATGTCCTTCCGTGTTAGTGTTGAAATTAAGTTTGACGAGGCTCTAGATCAGCTAGAGAAAATTTTAATACGCCAATCGATTAGATATGGTGTCGAAAGAGATGCTGCAAATTTTAATCAACTGTCTACAACTGTTCAAGGGTTTGGTCATATTCATAAAACAACAACAACTGTTGTAACACCCTATAATTATAATTTCAAATATTTATACTTCTTAATATACCAGACCAGGTAGTGGACATTCTGCTTAATTTTATGTGTATAACGGTTTAAACGATAGGGCCATACAGGTCAATTTACTTCAAATATGGGAACACCCTGTAACTTATAAATTCAAATTTTATACGTGTTGTAATAGCAAACTTAGTAATACAGTTTCTTTATAAATTCCAGCTGTCTGTCTATAAAGGTTCCAAAGTTTGGCCACATATATTTATTTACATCAACTGTTGGGACACTCTTTAATTTTCAAATACAATTTTTTTTCTTTTTTTATAGCAGACTTAGCAATAAAACTTCTTTGTAAATTTTCAGCTGTCTTTAACGGTTCAAAAGCGTGGCCACATACATCAAATTACTTTAACTTATGGGACACTCTTTATTTTTTTAATTTGAATGTTTATACTTGTTATTATTACAGTCATAGTAATCGACATCCTGTCCAATTTTCAAGCATTTGTTTATAACAGTATAAAAGATAGGCCTATATAAGATAATTTACGTCAACTATGGGAACACCCTTTAATTTTTAGCTATATTTTTGTATTACTGTTTGCTATTGGAAGCTATAGCAACACGCGTTTTTTAATTTTAAAGAAGTGCACTTTCAGTTCATAATACACTTAAAAAACATATGTATGGGGACACCCTTTATCTTTTAAGATTATGAACTGATCTTAAAACGTTAACAAGCAGTAATAGTATGTTCATACATACATTTTTATTGAGTCAATATTCTGTGTATTGACAAAATTAGTTCAGTTTATACGCAGTTGGTTTGTGTCTGAGGTTTAAATATCGAAATTTTGATTCACACACATCTTCTGAACAGTTTTGTATTTTAATTTCTATTCAATAGTATAATTTCGTGCTTATTGCGCAATAAATTAGTGAGATTTTGTATGGAATATTGAGCTTAAAAATGCTTTTATTGAGAAAACCTGCATATTTAGCGATGTGTGAACAGGCTATCAGTTAAATCAATTAAATTACAAAAAAAAAAAAAAAAATTTAAATTTGTTCAGAAATGGCTGAGTTCAGCAGGCACAAACATAAAAAAGCAACATTTAGTCGAATTGATAACCTCCTTCTTTTTTTGAAGTTGGTTAAAAATAACAGTAGTGCGAAAGGTGTATATAAAACAGTGTTGCCGTTTGGTTACATTTTTCACATTTTTTGTAACTTTTGAAGGCTCTACGTAACATGTGTAATTTTGCTATATTTGAATTTTTGTAAATTTTGGTACAGACACGAAATAAATTAATATCACTGAAAGAGTAGTTTTTTCATTATTTGAAAATGTTTTCATTATCTGAAAATGCAATGAAATTCCCAAAATTAGTTTGAAATTAAAAAAAAAAAAATATTTTTGAAGTTTTACTCTGTTTAATTCGTGAGAAATCACGAAATTTTTCTGCTTCATGTTTAGAAACATCGAAATGTTTCTGGCAACAACTCTTCTTCTGTTGAACTTGCAAAAATTGTTAACAACTTTAGTTATTTCGCTTGAAAACTTGACAACAGTAGCAATACCTTAAATTAGAAGAAAGTTGTCTTTTATTTTCCTTCAGGAAGTGCCACATTATATTACAGAAAAATTGTAATTAATTTTATGTTAAATTTTAGGCAAATAAGGCTCAAACTTGCCTTTAATAACGGCATGTTTAAAATAATAAGTGCAGTAAATTCTATCAAAGCTCAATATTTCAAAGAAAAGGGTTACACGGTTTTATCAAAAAATCTTGCTTTTACTAATTTTTTCAATGGTGAGAACATGTACTTTTCTATACCGAAATATTAGTATTGAGTACTAATTTAAATCCTCATGAGTATTATTGGTATGAAATTTTTTATTTTCGTTTTGTTTTTGTTCAGTAAATGAATTAGTGGCATTTGTATTTTCCCTGAAGGATGGAATTAAACTTCTTAATATGTTTTATATAAATTAAAATTAATTACAATTTATTTAAGGAAAATTTAAAAATGTAACTTTTAATGAAAAAACGTAACTTTCTTGAAGAATAAGTGTAACTTTTCCCTGTCTTTCCCTGGCAACACTGATATAAAAAACAATTTTGATGAAGTTGTTTGTGAAAAGTTACTTAATGTTTCTGGTTTCATGTTTATATACAAAAAAATGTTTCTGGCTTTATGTTTATATACAGCAAAATGTTTCTGTCTACAATTACTGTGAAATAATATGAGCTCAATTAACTCGTTCTAAAATGTTGCCTACTTAAAGGCAATAAATATTGTTTTTTAAATTTTTTTCTCCCTGAATAAATTAAGTTGCTAAACAATTTTCCTGAGTTTGAATAACATCGCCTTAAAAAAGCTTCTATAATACCAAAAACTATTTTCTTATTATTGTTGAAACAGGTAAATATTTAAGGCAAGAGTGTAAATTTTTTTTGGGATTTTTGTTTTTTGATTTGGGAATTTCGGAAATTGGCTTGTATAAGTCCTTTTTTTTCACTTGATTACGTTAACTGATCGAATAAGCAAAATAAACGTGAGCGATAATTAAGTGTATGTGATTCAATTTTTTTTTGGGATTTTTGTTTTTTGATTTGGGAATTTTGGAAATTGGCTTGTATAAGTCCTTATTTTTTCACTTGATTACTTTAATTGATCGAATAAGCAAACTAAACGTGAGCGATAATTTAGTGTATGTGATTCAAACACAACGATTGCGAATACTCGAATTTTGTTAGATGATTTCTTAGCGATTAAAATTTTTTACCACATTTGCATCACCCTGATTTTAAAATAATTTCTCTGACTCTCAACAATTTGTACTCGAAGTCTGTAAATAAAGAAGATGAGCACAAAGTAAACTTAAACTTTTCAATCTAAGTTTTATATCAGTCGTAAATTATCTTGAGCAAATTTTTCATACACTTTCTTTATTTTTTTTTTTAATTGGATGTTACATATATCTCAGACTTAAAGATTTAAAATTACACCAACAACTGTCTAACACTTATGTAAAAATAAAAAACTTTACATTTTAATTATCTAATGTTCCAGTTTAAAGTTTAACAAATAACAACAAATATAAACTTAAAAGAAAAAGTTTTAATTTAGACAATTCCTAATTATCAGTAGAAAATGTTACAGTTTTAACATCAAACATGAAAGCACACTTTCAACCTAAATCTTTATAAAATAGTTGTGGAACAAGTGTGTAAGTGTGTATGTGTGTATGTGTGTGTGTGTTAGTGCGTTTGGAAGCAGCAACTAAACTAAAGGCAACAAAGTTTGCCAAATTGCAGTCATTAACGTTTGCCAGCCATTTATTATTTGCCATCAACTGCTGCTGCTGCTGCTGCTGCTTTATTTTCATTCCTTCTATCTTTCATTGCTGGTGCGACTGTTGTTTCGGAAATTTTACTTGAACTGCATTTTCAAATAAAAAAAAATAACAACATTTTGTTTAAATTTAGTGCTACGTTTCAAGTCAACAAACTGCAACAATAAGAACAACAACAGCAAAAAAAAAAAAACGAAACAATTTTTTCAAATTAAAAAACAGAGACAGAGAAAATTATTCTAAAGGAAATAGTGACGTAAAAAATGTCGTACTCTTGTCGGTTGCTACTCCTGTTGTTGCTCAAAGCAGATAAATTGCAGCCAATCCAGATGCCATGGTTTCACTATTTTCAACATGGAATGTCAAAGTGTCATTATTAAAACAAAAACAAAAAAAGAAATAAAAAAAAAGAAGACGCAGAGGATGACAAGAAAATTAAGGAAAAATGAGTTAAAAATCAAGATTTTTAACTAAAATCCAACAGCAACTTCATTAGCTGGCTGTTAGAAAGATAAATGCTGAAATGGCTGATTAACCGTTTAGATGATTGAACGAATGAAAGATTCAAGAAATATTTTGATGAAACTTACTAAACAATGAATCTAGTAAGTGAACGGTGTCATTTTTTATTTTCTATACAGTTTTATTTACAGTTTTAGAAATATCTGTTAAACAATCTAAAGAGCAACAAGGAAAATGTAAGAGTTTAATAAAAACATTAAAAAATTTGTATGAAACACAGCATTTTTTTGTTGTCTCTATAACAAAGAATTTAATTAAGTGCATGAATAAATAATTTCATGTTACTTTCTTTTCAAGCCTTGAAGTAGGCAACATATTTTTAGCTAAATGAAGACATAAAGGAGATGCATTTTATAACAAATCGAATTAATTTTATGAGGGCGAAAGTGAGTTTGTTTGTTGCACATTCACTCCGTTACTACTTAACCAATCGTTATTAGGTGTTTTACAGACCTGACTGGTGGTATTGAAAGGGACATGAGTAACTTATGTCTCGAAAAAAAAAGGTACAGTTTTTGGGATATAAAAAAAGTCGCCTGGAAGTGACTAGGGTGAGTAAGCTAAACAAAAGCAAGGCACACTTTGAGGATTAAGAAAAAAAAAAAAAATAATAAAATAATATATTGATGAAATTCAAAATCAAATTCTGGAATACTAAAAAAAAATGGAACATTAAACATGCAGAATATGCAGACAGTGTCCTAAGCAATAGTTTGTCTTAAAAAAATTTTTAAAAGTGAAGTGAGTGAGGTGAGATTTTTTTGTGACGTTCAATTGTCGATTAAATGATGTTTATAATCAGCAACTAGTGGCAGGTGTTGATATTTGTACCATTCAAAAAATAACTTTACTTACTAGGAGAAAATTTTATATTTTTATAAAATTAAATAAATAAAAAATAAAAAAAAATTTCCAATCAGGATTTAAGTTGCAGAGAGAACAAGGAAGAAATGCTTTAAGTTATGTGTGGACTTCATCAAACCAAATAAATATTGATTAGTTGGCTAAATAGTTGATGTTTACAATGTAAAAAAAAAACAGGAAAGTTTTATTGAAGGAAATAGGAATTATAAAACTCTGGTCGTAATTTTTCCATAGAAAAAATTTTAGCTTTTTTTTAAATGGTCCTTTTAAAAGAAGGAAATTTATAGTGAAAACTACTTAAAAAAAATATAAAAATTTTTTTGTTAAGATTTCCTTTCTAAAAGGAATGATCTTTTATGTTTAAATTTTTTCTAAAAGCGACCATAAATGAAAACAATAAAATAAATTATTTAAAACTGCCTGTTTGTTGAAAAAGTGCCATTTTAGTGAAAAGTGCCTTGTGCGTTAAAAAGTGATTTTTTTTGGTGCAGTGCGGTTTTTAGTGAAAATGTGTTATTTTCGTAGTAAAGAGACTTTTTAGTAAAAAAATGCGTGTTTTTAAGGTAAAGATTTTTTTTCGGAATATTAGGCTCCTGTGGTAAAATTTTTTTTTGCCTTTTTTGTGAAAATGTGTGTATTTCTTTTAAAGTATCTTTTTGCTCAATGTCCCATTTTTCCTAAAAAATCCCCAATTTGATAGCAAATTTTATTTTTTTAAGAAATGTAAAGTTTTAGAGAAAGTTGGTTGCTATTTTTTTGTTGTTGTTCAACAAGAGCCTTTTCTATATAAAAGTGCCATTTCTAAGAAATGTTGCTGGTTTGCCACTTTGATAAAAAAGTACCTTTTTAATAAAAATCTTTCTTTTTACGAAGAAATGCCTTTTTGATGGAAGGGCTATTTTAGGGATAAAATGCCTTTTTTGTAAAATAGTAACGTTTATTTAAAGACGTTTTTTGGGGAAAAAATATATTTTTTTTAACGTAACTTTTTACTGAAACGTATTTATTTCACTTTTTGGGGGAAAACTTTGATTTTGTGTAAAAAAAAGTCTGTTTGGTCATAAAACCTATTTTTTCAAAAAAAGGTGCCTTTTGCTAAAAAAAAACAAAAAATGGCGAAAAAATACTTTTTGGTAAAACAATACATTTTGGCATTTTGGCTGACAAATCGCCACTTTGATAAAAAGGGGTTTTTTTTGGAGAAGAACCCTAGCAAAAAATATTTTGTAGAAAGTGTTTTGGAGCAAAAGTATTTTTTTGTTGCGAAAGTGTATTTTTTGTAAAAAGGTTTTTTTTTTGTTGTAAGAAAAGTGCCATTTTTGTGAGTATCTTTTAACTGATATAAATATCTTTTTTGCTGAAAAATCGCCTTTTTCTTTATTTTCTGTTTGTCGAAAATTACTTTTTGCAACGAAGAAATGATTTTTTGGTGACACATTGTCACTGTTTAAAAATTTTTTTTTGGTGGAAAGTAGCCTTTTCGTAAAAAACACTTTTTTTTGTATTCAAAAAATGCTTCAATTGATAAAAGTTTTTCTTTTGAAAAAGTGCCTTTTTGTTGAAAAAATTTACTAATTGCCAAACTTTTTCGTTGAAATAAATAATTTATTTCGTTGGAATTCAATTGTTTCGTTGAAATAATTAAATTATTTCGTTCAGTTTATTTTTTTTTTTTTTTCGTTGAAACAGTTAATTTTTTGTAGTGTTTTTTTGGGGGTTTGTGAAAAGTGGTGTTTACTAAAGACATATTAAAACAAAGTCAGCTAGAAAAGAATTATTATTGAAAAAAATTCTTGTGAAAGCAGAAAAAAAATTTATTAATAAAAATAACAAAATTATCTCTTAAAAACTTTTATTTTTTAAATAAGTTGTTTTAAATGATTTTTTATTGACAAAAGAATTTTATAAGATGAATAAATTCAAATACTCCTAAAAAAGCAAAGAGCAGGCTAAATTTACATTAAATAAATTTTGCAAAAAAAGGGTTATCATTAATAAAAATGCTTTTAGCCCGTGTCATATTTTCTCTAATAAAATTTGTATTAAAAGAAAAATTTTAAGAGATCAAGCTTCTTATTTGCCACTAAATTTTCTCGTATAAAAGGAATCGTTTAATGAAGTATAAAAAAATTCATTTACATAAATAGAAATTTTTTGTGGTCTCACCGCTGGTCATTTTGGTCCTTCAATGCAAAATTTTTAATATTCATCACATGACTAGCTCAGAAAAAAATTTTATTATTTCAGCAAATAAAATTCCTAAAATTAGATTTTTTTCTTATTTTATATTTCTCGAGAAAGGCTTTGTGCCTTTTTCAATTTTATACTGATAAAATGCTGAAACTTACAAAACTAACTTCAATAAAATACGTGTTAAAATTTTCTTCAAAAACCCGATGACTATTTTATTATGTTTTTTTTTTTTTCTTTTTGTGATTTTATAATTTTCATCTCCCCTACGAATTAAACTTTAAAAACATAAATAAATTTTTCGTTTGATTTAAGAATTTTTTGTTTATTGTTTTTGTATTTGTCATCACAATAATGTTTGTTATTCTGCTGATAATAATTCAACAACTTCAATAATAAAAAGTTTTTTATTTATTTGTGTCTTTGTGTCGAGTTTTATTTGTTGCAATTTGGTTGAAGCAAATAAAATGGCCAGGTTTGTATTGTTACAGAAATAAAATAACAATAAAATAACAATAAAAAAGACAGTGTTAGAGAAGGTTACAATAAATAATTTTATATTTAGTTATCTTAAGTGTTAAATCACCTGATAACGTCAGCATGATTTATACTGTAAAAAGGGTTTTTTATTTGTACTCTCTTCTTTGAGGGACACTACTAAATAAAGGGGCATTTACTCGTAATGTTATAGAGTTTGTGTATGAATTTTTGCAAAAAAAACAAAGGTCTTCAAAATAGACAAACGTAAATTAATAGGATGGTAATAATACATTTATTATATTTTATTCGAAATAAATTGCTTTTTTAGGGCACCCTTTAACTTCCAATTTTAAATATTGAAACTTGTTATTCTACTTGATATTATAATGGACATTTTGTCTAAATTTCAAGAGCTTGTCTGTAGCGCTTTCAAAGATAGGGCCATATAGGTCAAATTACATTAGTTAAAGGCACACCCTTTAATTTTTAATTTAAAGTTTGCCACTTATTATAGCGGACTTAGCAACAAAGGTTATGTGCAAATTTCAATCAAGTGTTTACAACTGTTCAACAGTGTGGTCATATACATAAAATAGCAGCAACTATTGTAACACCCTGTAACTTTTCCTTTAAAATTTTTATATTTCTTAATATTCTGTTTAATTTTCAAGTGCTTGTTTATAACGGTTCAAACAATAGGGCCATGTAGTTCAATTTACCTCAAATATGGAAACACCCTTTAATTTCTAAATTCAAATTTAATACTTGTTGTTATAGCGGACTAAGTAATACAGGTTCTTTGTAAGTTCCAGCTGTCTGTCTATAATGGTTCAAAATGGTTGAAGTCACGTTGCCTAAATAACCTGTGCCTTCGCTCAAATATTAACTCGCGAATATTTTCTTGTTTTACATAGCAAAACAGCCACTGTGACTTCTTGTGATCTTCAGTTCAATTTACAGGTGCTCAAAAATTATTAAAAAACCCCAGGATTTATTATGTCTATTAAACTTGATATTTGTTGACAGACTCTACGACCTTTTTATATTTCTTTTCATTATATTTAATTTTGTTTTAAATAAATAAAAGATAATGAATCCTTATTAAATACCGGCCACTGTAAATTACGCCCTAATCGCAATAACTCTAAACTTAATTCTAATAATTTAATGAAGTGAAAATATATGATTCGATAAAGCTGAACATAAATAACTTTGATTTTGAAACTGGTTAAGAAAGATGGCCAATAAAAAAGGTCAAAGTAACTAAGAAAGGTTGGATGTACAAAAGGAAAAAAGAATTACAGCCGTAGTAAATTGATAAGCTATCAATAAACCATAAAAATGTTAAAAGTTTGTATTGTAAAAAAAATTACAATAAGAAGGGTTTTTAGATGACCTTTTTCTCATAAAGTCGCCAGTATTAAAATTTATTTGCTTGTAATGTTGTGTGTAGGTATGTGTTTTAAAGACAATGACAACTATAAAAATAATTTTCAAGAGTTTTACTTTCTACTCACGTTGTAAAAGTATACACTTACTCACACCTCTACACTCATACACATGCACAGAATCCTTATAGGCAGAATCTTTGCTTGGTTGCCCTTCAGGTTATAATCGGTTGAAAAATTTTTTATTGGGTTTTGATTGTGCTTGTTGCTCATACGTGTAACGTTTAAGTATTTGTTGATTTGTTGTTTATAAACTTCAGGCATAAAAAAACATGGTGTTTTTATGGTCACAGTAACCATATTATGTTCTCTGTAACAATGTATAATTGCAGCAACGATAAAGATTTTTTTGGTTTAAATATAATCGTAATATGGTTACTATGCAAATAATAAATTCATTATGGTTAAAAGAGGATTTTTAGCAGGCATCATGCCTTTTGGTTCAATGACATTTTGGTGAAAAGTGTGTTTTTTAGTGCAGACTCCTTTTAATAAAAATGTGAGTTCTTGATTAATTTTTTTTTAGTTAAAAATTGTCATTTTTAGTAAAGAAGCGTCTTTTGGGGAAGAAGTGGTTTTTGATGAAAAAGTGCATTTCTATCGATTAAATGAATTTTTTGTTAAAAAAAAGCAAAGTGTGTTTTTTAGTGCAGAGTTCTTTTAGTAGAAATGTAAGTTCTTGGTTAAAAAATCTTTATTTTGTTAAAAATTGCCATTTTTAGTAAAGAAGCGTTTTTTGATGAAGAAGTGGTTTTTGATGAAAAAGTGCCCCTTTATCGATTAAATCCTATTTTTTAAAGTAGCATTAGCTAAAAAGTAACTTTTGCTATAAAACTACCTTTTTTGTAAGAAAGTGTCTTGTTTGAATAAGACAATGATATGTGGATTAATGTGTTTTCAAACAAATTAAAATATATTTTTGACTTAAGTTCACGTTTTATAATTTCTAAAAAATTTTTTTAGAAAAAAAAATTATTTTACAAATGTATGCGGACGTTTTACAAAGAAAATAAGAAAAATAAAATACCAGCAGAAAGTAATGCTGCATTTTTTGGACCGCTACATCCTTCAGAAGCATTCTTCGCATCTATCTTCCTTAGATTAAATACGAGGAGTATTCATATATATGTTAACATGGTTAGACAAAGTGGACACAAAAACCAAAGAATTTTTCACTGTTCTCTTTGTGAGATCTTGTGAGTTTTTGTTTTGTGCCAACCATCATCGGTTGATTTATATTCACAAGTTCGACTCCCAATTTCATGGAAATAAAAGAAACGATTTTTTTTTTGTAAAAGGAAGAGCCTTTTTGATAAAAAAGTGCCTTTTTTAGTAAAAAAAGTCTCTTTTAGGTAATTAAATGAAGTTTTAGTGAAGAAGGACCTTTGGTAACAAAAAAGTATTATTTGGGTAAAAAAAATCCCCTTTTACTGACAAACTATAACTTTGTTAAAAAAGTAATTTTTAATGGGAAATTACCCTTTTGGTAAAAAAAGAATTTTTTTTTTTGGAAAAAAGTACTTTTTTGGTAAAAACCTTTTTTTTTATAATAAAGAGCTTTTTTTTGGTGAAAAGCTTCCGTACTAATTTTAAGTAAAAAAATATTCGAGCCATTAAGAAAACATTATTTGTTATTAAAATATATTATTGTTCTGGAAATTGACAGATTATTTTCTATCAGTTTAGTGATTTGTTTGTTAGCTATTGCGTGATGTGAAAGCGCTTAAAAATTTATTGGTGGAGAAAAAAAAAAGAATTAAACTTGTATAAAAATAAACCAAAAATATTATAAAAAATATTAATTTATGATTTTAAATAATTTTTGTAAAAAATTATCAATAAATCAAACAATAAATAATTAAGTTTCTTATTTCAGGAAATTTTTATATTTACAAGACATTATGTCATGATTCAGTTACACCACATTTTTAATCATATTATGATATCTTTATTTATATTTTTAATCATATTATGATATCTTTTAAAACCATTTAATATAAACATAATATTATTGCATTTAATTATAATATGTTTAAATTTTAAACATAATTATGTTAATAATCTTTCATGTTATTGTTATGAAATGTTAAAATATAGTCAAGATCAAATATATTATTATTAAATGTAACAATAATATGTTTAACTTACAACCATATAATACAACCATAATATGTTAGTCACTTACATAAAGTTTATATTATTTTGGGAATTTACCCAGCTGTAAAAATGCTTACTTCTACTTAGAGTGATATGAATGCTGCTCCTTTAAATCTTCTTACAGAGACAAGACCTTTTACTAGTTTTGTTAACAGTCTGTTAGCCTGTGACGTGTCCAATTAAAAAAAAAATTATTTTAAATTTTCTCACAAGAAATGCTTGACATCTTAAAATAAAATGGCTAATATTTTATAGCTAATGAAGGCTTCAAATGTACCCTTGAAATATAATGAATAAAAGGTTTGTTTGACCCATAGACTATGAACCAATCAAAACATAGGGTTAGAGCTCTGTACTCTAGGGCCATGATTAAAGATTTATGTCCATTTTTTTATTATTCATTTCTGTGTTTGAGAGCTAAAGTGATACCAACTTTGTTACAATTTTGTATGGGTGTCCATTACAGTAAAAATTATATAAAAACTATGTTTATAATACAGAAAGGTATACCCTTTAAATTTATAATAATTTTTTTGGATCAATGGAACTTAACTGTAGGCATCGCCTTCTTATTTCAAAAAAAAAAAAAAAAAAAAAAAAAAATAAATAAAAATCGGTTTGGATGAGACTGAGTCCTGCGGTTACAAATATAGAAAATATACAGGGAAATGCTAAATTACACCTTTTTTGAAGTGTGTTAATAAATTAAAAATTAATAATATATAATTATTATTTTATATATTGAAACTTATATCAGTCTTCCTAATTTCGTTTCATATCAGATAAAGTTGAGACTCAGGTTTTTCTTCGTAGTCGAAAAACTAAATTGTTTTAATTTACGATTGATTTTAAAAACTCAAATGTTCTACAACCCTGTTTTATTAAATTTATATTCTTATTAAATTTAAGACACTTTTTCTCCCCAAATATCTGCATGAAACTTTTATTTTTTGTTAAAAAAAAATTCTTTAAAACTTTTATAACTGAAAGTACTGCAGCAGTTTTTTCGATGAGTATTAAGACACAAGTGTGCAGCCGGTATGTAAACATTTTTATAAACTCATAAACTTGTAAATATAACTTTAAATATGAGTTTTTATTTGTGTTAAGAAAACGTTATTATTTCCTTCTTTATTTTGTTACTTAAAAATATATTTGTTTTTTTTTTGTTGTTGCAGCGGATGCTTGAAAAACTTGTTCGATTTTTGTTTGGTTTTTCTTTTAACAAATAAATATGAAAAAACAATTTATTTTTCTTACATTTTTATTGTTTTAGTATTGTTGTTGTTTAAGTATCCTTTGGTTATTTAATGATTCATTTCTTGTTAAAATATTTCTAAATGTTTGTTTTGCAGTGCTGTTGCAATTTTAAGTTATTGTTATATTTTTTATTCTATTTTTTTTTCAATATTGTTGACTTGTTGTAGTTATAAATTTTCCAAATATTTTTCTTCCCTTTTTTCTTTTAATTATGTTCTGTGTGTGATTTTTTTAACTTCTGTGGTATATTTGCTATAAATTTTTGTGAGTGTGTTTAAAGATAAATTACTTCACAAACAATTTTTTTTATGATGTATTAATATAAAAAAAAAAAAATAAATAAAATAGGGAAAAAATTAAATATTTTTTTTTTATCCCTTTTTAAAGTCATTAGCTAAGAGCCATTGATGCCTAAAAAGGCAAGAAGTCAATATCAAGGAAAGAAACTACACAAGCTCCTGGAAGATGTATAATTTCTATTTTAAACATAATTTTAGGCATCAATTTCTATTTGTCTTTTTACATATTTGTTTTATTATTTAAAAAATACAATTTTTGCAAAAAAATAAAGTGGGAAAGAGGAATGCTTTAGCAAATATTTTTGGTTATTTTTTCCACATTCGTTTGTTTCTCAGTAATAAAAAAAAAGCTTTGAGCCCTTATCAACAGACATGTGCCAAGCGAGCGTTATTTATCCCAGTCTAGTCTTTTCTAGAGACTTAATTATATCATCACAAAACTGCTACTATTTGCTTTACATTAAGGTCACTCACGATCTATGTCTAATGAACTGCAGGCCGCTAGCCTCATTCTAATACCGCTTATTTTACCTTTTAAAAATATTGAAAGAAACTAAAGATTTCCGTCCAAACAATAGAGTAAAGATAAAGAATATAACACGAAATTTTTTAAAAATATTTTATTTATTTTTCTCCTTCACAATCGTCATAATATGTATTTTTTCTTGATTTTTTCTTAGGTTCATTTAATTAACGAAGCAATTTTATAAAATTTTTTATTTATTTTCTTTACATCACTGACGGACGCCAGAATGCGCGTTGACTTTTTTCTGTAAATTAACTTTCAATTTAAAAAATTTTTTTGGAACTGTTTATTATATTTAAAAATAATTAAAAATTAATATCAATTAGGCCGTTAATTTTCTTATTTCTAAATTTTTTCTAGGTGAGAAACATTTCAACAAATACAATTTTTTTTACTAAAAATTGATATTTTTTAAGGCCGATAAAAATAAAAATTTTATAAATTTACATGAAAGAACAAAATTAAAAAAAAAACTTTTTCTTCGAAAGGTCAATGATAGTTGTTTAAATGTTAAATTGAATTTGGAATTATAACCAAAAATGCAGGTCTTCACGTAGCTCATTTTAGACATCGAGCATCACTGCCCCGATGTCAAGAAGAACTCGAAAAATTTTAGTCAAAAAGTCGCTAACTCTTGCTGGTGTCTAAGCAAACACCACTGAATTTACTTGACCCCACAGCGAAAAATCGAAAGGTGTTGCTAGGTCTTGGAGGCCGACTTACTGGTAGATTTCTCTTAATACATTTATCGTCAAATTTCTACAAGCCGACGGTTGCACGCTATGTATGATTCGAAATGTCATCCGTTTGAAATCACATCTCGGCTGGCTCAGTGTCATCCATATTTTTAAACAAAACTCACTGTTTAAAGTGCGGTAGCGAATTTCATCAAACATAACTTTAGCTTAGGCTTCACTTTTAAGGATTTAATATCTAATAATGACACCAGCAAATAAAGCACACTAAACTGTACATTTTCCTTGATCGAATGGAGGCGGTAGTGTCTGCTGGGTATTGAATACATTTTGTAGGCTGCTTTTTTGGTTATTAACACAACTGTTGGGCCGAAAATTGAGCCTCACTACTTCAAACAATTTTTAGAGAAAGTGAAAAATTAAATTTATGATTGATTTTCAAAGTTAATATGAAAAATTTGTTAACCCCTCTAAAGTAGCAATATATTTTTAATGATTTTTAACGGATAATACTGAATATAAATATAAAGAGTAAGCGCACCATGAAGGTATGGTCAACAGTTAACCCTTTTGTCAATTAATTTGGATTTAAAAACTTCCTTTATTATAAAATTTTGGGTAAGTTTTTGCATTATTTTGCATTCTTATGTATTTAATAACCATTTAATGATTTGCTATAAATATTTGTGAGAATGTTTGAAGATAAATTGCTTTACAAATAATTTGTCTATGATGTATTAATAATCAAAAAATAAATAAAATAGAGAAAAAATTAAATGTCTGTGTCCTTTTTTAAGCCATTAGCTAAGAGCCATTGATGCCTAAAAAGGCAAGAAGTCAATATCAAGAAAAGAAGCTACACAAACCTGTTTTAACGGATTTTTTTTTAACTATAATTTGTTCAACACAAACATATATTATCACTGCGAACAATTTATTTTTTTCTCTGCGTATGCTATACAAATGGCTTGACCATTTATTTTTCTAAAATTCAATTTCAAAATTACATATTTTAAAGTGAATGTTGGCTCAGTTTTAGTTTTTTTCTTAAATTCATTTCAGTGTTTGTTGTAATAGTTTTTTTAAAAGACTCATTTCTAAAATATTATCATTTGGTTTAGTTTGATTCTAGTTTAGCCCTTGTATTTTCTGTTTTTTTATATTCCAATTTTTCCCCTAATATTATTTTATTGATCTCTTACAATACGTAAATTAAAAAATATAATATTTTATTTTAATAAAATAAACACCTTAAGATATATAACAAATTTTTATTTTTTTAAATCCTAAAAGTATGCTGTGGTTTATTGAAATAATTTTGATTACATTTGCTTGCAAACAAATTCAAAATAAAATGTATTCAATTTTAGTTTCTTTAACATTTAACTATTTAAAAGCAGTATTAAGTTAAGTTGTTGTTGCTGTTTTTTTATAAACACTCATCTAAATTCCATTAAAAGTACAAACATGTAATTTTTGTACGCTCAACAAGAAAACTAAATAAAAAGTTTGAATAAGAAATTTATTAAACCACAAAATCATTATAAAAATAAGTTGAATAAAAAACAAATAAAATTATATATAAAAGATATCGGTTTATATAAAAAACTAATTCATAAATATACATTGCAGTAGTTGCATGTAACAAACACATACACACACATATACATACACATACACATACAAACACTTACAAATTTTGTGCTAACATTAAAACACTCTTAAACATTTTCTATTCATAAATTTACAATTTCTCAACTGCATTAAGGAAAAAACCTAAAAATCTAAAACCAGGTAAAATAACCAGAACACTTCTCTATGAACAAACTGAAAGAAAAGATGATGCGAAAAATATATTAAAAAGGTTTGTTCATTTCTCTTAACTAACATACAGACAGATAAGCACATACTGGATAGAACTTAGAATTTAGATCTTCCCCATTTAATGTTTTATTTATGTGTAATAGAATTTTATGTGTGTGTGTGTGCTTTCATATTCTATACATCATCTTTGCCAGCCAAACACTAACTTTTACTGCTGCAACAAGAATAACAGATGAAATTAAAGACACTTGAAGCGGAAGTATTTGTAAAACTTTGTTACACTTTGCGGCAGTACTACGGCACTAAAAATAATATGAAAAACTTTACAATGGCAAATGTTACAACAAACATTTTAACAACAACAATAAATAAAGTAGTAAATATTGTTTGCTAGTTTTCTTTGCTCCATATGGGTAACGATAGAGTAGTTGGTTGGGATTTTTTTTTTTACAATTTTTTTTTTTTGGTTTTCTGTTAATATACAAGGATGAGTCAACTTTGGTACCTGTTATGTATTTCTGAAATAATTAATAATAATTTTAAAAGTTAAAAAATCCTTACGATTTTTGAAGTAATTAGAAAATTTGTTTCCTTAAAAGATTATCAACTGCAACAGAAAAAAAAAAAAAATAAATAAATAAAAAAAAATAAATAAAAAAAATAGGTTGCAGTAGTTAAGATTAACAAAAATCTAGGCACAGGTTTTGAAATAATTAATATTATTTTAATTTTAACTTAAAATAACTTAATTAATAATCACGTTCCTCTAACTAGCATAGCAATTCCAATGGCTTAGTTTTGATTTTTTTCTCCTTATGCAAGGAAAAAACATGGTTTAGGTAGCCTAGATTATGGTTACCTCAATCATGTTTGTATCATATAATGATTGTATTATAAGGTTGTAGATAAAACATTTTATTGTTACATTTAATAATAATATACTTGATTTTGAGACAATATTGTTACATAGCATAACAATAACATGGTTAATTATAAACATATTTATGTTTAAATTTAAGTGAAATAAAATTATTGATGCAAAAATATTATTTTCAAATAAAAAAATTACATGCCGAAATTAAAATACCATAATGTGGTTGAAAATCTTATAAAGTGTAATTGAATCATAATATGGTCTCCGCAAATGCAAACATTTCCTAAAATAAAATAGTTTTTTATTTTATATTTTTTTTATATAAATGATTTGTTTTAAAGATTATTTAAAGAAAAATAAATTGGCACAAAAAACAGAGCTGTAAATAAATAATTCATTTTTTAATAAATTCACGAATCATTCGTGAACTAAGTCAACAACTTTTGAATTATTTTTTTTCACATAAAAAATAAATTGAATGAAATTTAAGTCAATTTAAATGAATTTGATTAAAATAAAATTCAGTTCGTTTCCAATTCCAATGAATCTGTAGAATGATTTGCAATTCGTTTATAATTCAAATGAATTTGTAAAAGTGAATTGCAATTTATTTCCAATTCATTTAAAATGAATTAACTTTAAATAAATTCAAATAATCAGCAATTCATTACCAACTCATTGACTGAAGTTTGAATTGATTTTGCAAGTAAATACGTAGTGAGCATTTTTATGTTTTCTTTGACCTTTGATCATTGAATATATTCAGTTTTTTAGGAGAAATTTTTATTTTTCCGTACTCCTACATCTGCTCTTCAATTCGATTGATTGCAACTCATTTTAGAATTTATTTATTAAAAATGCTTTCATTGTTTTTACTCATTTGAATAAATTCAAATTTAATTTAATTCAAAAGAACTGCTCTTTGTCTTGCTTATTAAATAGGCTCTACCATCATGATGGCCATGACTAATTATGACTGCCACACATTTTTCTTTTTTTTTCTTTTTTAACTACCTTAGGATCCATTGAAGTCTTTATTTTCACTTTACAAGCTCTATAGCGCTCTCATTTGTAGTGCGAATATGCGGCAGTGTTTATGAAGTCATCAACTGCAGTTGCACAATAACTGTTTCCCTTTTTTATCGAGGCTTTGAGAGGTTTATACCGCTTTTTTCATTTATCTACATTATTGAGCAACCCATCTGCTGTGGCTTCTTTATACTCAAGACCGCATTTAAAATTTAAGGTACAAGAAGACCACAGCTCTACAACTGCAGTCAACATCGGTAATCACAGCTTTTATTATTAATTCCGTTGACGGATATTCGCTACACTTGGTGGTAATGGAAATTAAAATTTCTTAAGTTTTATAATTTCTTAGCACAAAATGCAATGAAAAATTATTGAAATGCTCAACATCAGCTTTTGTTATAACAATTGGTCAAATCTAATTTTTTTAGAGTTGAATATTTTTTATAAATTGAATTATATTTTTTTTTATTGTAAATTGTTAAAAGATTTCTCTGTTATTTTTTCAATATTGTGAAGTATATAAATTTGTAGTACAAGTAAATTTTAAAATATTATTTTATATTTGAAAAGCAGCTTTCATCAGTATTTTTGCATGTTTTTGTACGCAGAACTCAGTCATTTCTGAAACGGCTTTGGATTTATTTTTTCAAGTTGAATAGTGATACCTACAAAAGCTGCAATTCGGGAAAGAAAAAATTATAATCTTAAATACTAAAGGGTGCCCCCATACAAATCATATAATTTTTTCTTATTTATTGAAATGCAATAGACATCTACAGCAGATATTCAACAAAGTTTAAATCATTGCAGCTCAAAATAACAGAAATAAAAAAGAAAATTAATTAAGAAATTAAAAGGTTTCCCTATAGGTGAGTTAAATTGACTTATACCTAAACATTACACAGAATATGAACTTAAATTTATGTTTGCTATAACAACAAGCGTAAAATTTGAATATAAGGGTGTCCACACCCCCTACCCCTCTCAAATGAAAGTAAGTTTGACTTATATGGCCCTTATAAAGAATTTGCCGTTATAAAGAGTGTGTACGCTATAACGGTGAGTATATAATTTAAAATTAGAAATTAAAGGGTGTCTCTATAGGTAGTGAAATTTAATAATTTTTCAACCCGTCAACACTGAAATTTAAACACATTGTTTATTATTATTTTGAATTCAAATTAAATAATCCTTCTCTCGTGTATCTGTTTTGAAGACTGTTGTTTTTTGTTTTATTTATTTATTATTTTTTTTTTTTTGTATTAATTATTTTTCTCTTTTTCTTTAGTTCATTATTGCTTTTATACAATAATTTAACGCACAAGTTTCAAATCATCTAATTATGTGATTTCACATATGAGCGTATGATTAATTTTTTGTTGTTTATCATACGCCTTGACATAATCATATGTTATTTTTTTACGTAAGCAAAAATGTGTTATTTAGATTCAAGGTTTATGAATGAAATATATTTATAATATTTCTATAGCTTTTGTCACGTAACAAAAAGTTCTGTAAATGAGTTCTGTGAAATATAATACTGAAATTATACAAAATGTTGCAAATCAAATTACCAAACAAAAAAATATGTTAAACAATTTTTTTAATTGAAAAGTAATAATCAAAAAAAAAAAAAATAATAAAAAATTATATAATATGTGCTCTTTCAAGATTATATTTTAAGCGCAAATTGGTTGCAATTTGAGACTACTGCAGTCGAAGTGGTAAGCACATTGACTACCAACCAGGTGTCCCAGGGTTCAACCCCTGCGGCAATCAAAAAATAAAAAAATGTTTTTTCTGTTTAATGGTTTATAAATATATATTCAGAATTAACATGAAAACTTGCAGTCTCCTTCGTCGGTATTTCATTTCATATATATTCGCCGGCGAAGTAAAAAAACTAACTTCGTATCTCTCTCCTTTCACCATGTCTTATCTCTCATCAGTCCTTTTCCTAAAAAATTTAGCACGGTTACCAAAATAACTAAATAGGTAATAATGCCTGAAGTGCTTCTTCTCTAAAAAAAAAAAAAAAAAAATTCAAACTGATTTTGTTTTAACTCTCATCTAGTTTATTTTGATTTTTTTACTTAAAAATAATTTTTGTTTTTTTTATCTATTTATTTGCTTAAAATATAGTCTTTATAAATTGAAAAAATATCAAGACTAGAAACCTCCGTAAAAATCATCATTTATAAATAAAATAAAATTTATTTTGAAAAAAGTCAATTTCAACAACTTTCAAAAAAAGTACATGAAGTTCAAGGTTTTATTTTAGAATTTTAGTTTAAAGTTAAGATGGAAAAAAATTGATTTACAAAAAATGACAAATCAAGCTTTCGCTTTGATAGAAATGAAAAAATTAGGATAAAAAAGGACACAAATGCTTTATTATTTCTAAGTTTAAAAACATGTTTTTTAAGTACAAACTATTCATGTATTTTGTTTTAGTAACCGTTTAATGAACATAAATTTATTTGCCGAGATTAAATTATTGTTAAAAGCAATCAAAGTTTGCTTATCGTAACCATATGTTTTCACTAAGAACATAATATGATTATTGTTATCATACAACAGTGTCAGTTTTCGGCTTGTAGCTTGACCAAAGTGAAAAAAGGATTAGTTTTAAGATCAATATCTTAGGATCAGAAAATTTATTTTCATAGTTTTTAAATTTAATTAATAAATGGCAGTGAATAATACATTTCTACAAGCCTTTATTTCTTAAATATCAGTTTCCACAGAATCTTTTTATTTTCATTACTTAACGCCTAAGTTTAAAATAAGCAGCTGGACTTTGAACCCTTAACTTCCTTGTAGCATTACAATTTCAATAAGAAAAATCGTAATATTTTTTCGATACAGTTTCCTATTTTTTGTGTTATATGTAGGTTTTGCTTATGTTTTTTTCGATACCAAAATTTATTTAACAAAATTCTCTTAATTTTTTTTCGATATAATTTTCCACATCACGCAACGTCGTAACATTCCTCCAAAAAAAAAAAGAAAAAAATTATATTTAAATAAAAATTTTTAACTGGCACCCTCAATTTCTTAAGGTTGATCATTTCTAAATCAAAATTAAGTACCACCAAATTTTGTACATATTCCTTTTTTTCCCTATTGTTAACTTTTCAAGAATCTGCAAACGGAAAAAAACACAAACACATATCTAAACTGCTATTTTATGATTAAGAGGAAATTTCAATTTGCGAAAATTATACACAGTCTAACAAGCCAATTAGCTAAAAATGCAACATAATAATGATGATAATGAATTATGAAAAAAAACTACAACAACAACTAAAAATAAAACTTAAACAAAACTTTTACAACAAACATTTATGCTGCATTAATCATTGAATTTATTTCAACTTGTAAAATATAAATACTGTGTATTCTCGTATGTGTGTAAAACAAGAAAATATTTATAATTTTTTTTGTTTAACAGGGTGTTCTTAAATTAAAAAAGGATTTGAGTTGAATAAAATAAATAAATTAATTTTTATTTTTCTATATGGAATCTACTAAGATGGGTTATTTAGGAAACATATCTGGGAGTCGTTTCTTGTAAACTGAATCACTAAGAAATTGGTGTTCTCTATATTTTTAATTTTAATAAAATTTCCATATTTGCTTAACAACAGGAAACCTTAATTTTTTATAGTCCAAATCAATCATGTATTTTTGTTCCACTTATTAATCAAAGGTTAAAATTTTTTTTGCCGAGACCAAATTATTGTTTAAAACAATCATATTTTGGTCATCACAGCCATATTTTTTCACAATGAACATAATATGGTTATTGTTATCATACAACAACCATGTAATTTTTCGGCTTGTAGCAATAGCTTGACCCAAGTAAATAAAATGGTTAGTTTTAAAATCAATATCTTAAGATCAGAAAAAAATCAGAATGATGTTGCCTGAGTGGCGTCAATTTTATTTTCGTATTTTTTTTTAATAAATTAATAAATGGAAGCGAATGACACTTTTTACAAGTCTTTATTTTAAATAATTCTTATATATCAGCTTTAACAGAGTTTTTTTTATTCGATTACTTAATATTACAAATGGTATTATAATAACATCTTGCGTAAATTTTAGTACACCCTTTATTAATAACAAAAAATGTACATCTACATTTTTTGTTGTTGTTTTTTTTATACATTCAACTTCTTTTTTTAATGTACATTTTATAATTCCAAAAAAAAGAGGTCACAGTTTATAAAAGTATTGTTCAGTTTGCGGTTTTTTCTCAATTTGGGTATTTTTGTATTCTAAGTTTATTTTTATGTATTTGTTTGTTTCTTTTATTGCATCATTGTTGGTGAACCAAACTAAATTATAATATTTTTTATTTGATAAAAATTCAATATTTTTTTGCATATTTTTCATGCCCTTTATTTTAATATAAGAGAAATATGTAGGGCTTATTTAAAAGCATGACACTTTAATAAAAATAATTTTAAATTTGAAAGTCACATTTAAATGAATTTTTTATTTTTCCGTTTATAAACAGAGCAAAAGAAAAAAAAAAATAAACTTTTTACGTCTTTAGTTGTTTTAAGATTGAAATTTAGCTACATTGAGTTAATAAATTTTTTAATTAAATCAATAAAGTTTTATTTAAATCAATAAAATTTTTAATTGCAACAATAAAATTTTTAATTAAATGAATAAAATTCTTAATTGAATGAATAAAATTTTTAATTAAATAAATAAAATTTTTAATTGAAGCAATTAATTTTTTTATTATCTAAATTGCATAATGTAATAAGAGACGCAACAATTTTTTATTAAATAATAATTTGAATCAATTAAAAATTTAATAAAATTTCAATTTGAAACCAAGAAAAAAACTTTTAATATGAGCGTAGATACTTCTTTATTGAGGCCAACTTTAAGCTGAGCTTAAGTTTTAAATCAATAACCCGTGAGTTTAAAAAATGTAGAATAAATTTTTGAAAGAAAACTTTTAACAAAATGAAAATAATTATAATAATAATAATTTTTTTGCAACTTTTAAAGGTTTTATTTGATTTTAGATTAAAATTTAAATAAACATACATTTGATTCAAGCATAATTTAATAAAAGAGGTCTAATAATAAATAATAAAAAAAGATTAAAAAAAAATTGTCATTGAGTATAAATTTGAATTAAATAAACATTTGTTTAATTATAAATTAAATAAATAATAAAATAAATTAAACACTAAAATAAATCTTAATATGAAACTAACAACTTTCTTCTGTGTACTTTTTAAACTCGGATACAAATTATTTCGAAATATTGTTGAACTATCCAATTAAAAATAAGCTTTCAATAACTTTGATTATTATCTTATTTGTACTCTGAATAAAAGAAAAACTTTTCTTGTATTTTTTTAGCATATGCATTCAATTTGTAATTCACACACATTACCCTTTTTCGTATTTGTGCAATAATATTGAATATTTATTGTAAATTTTATACTCTACTTACTCGCAAAACAGTATAAATAAATTAAACTGCCATCGTTTAAATCATCTTTTTCTCTACCTTTTGCAATAATAAAATATTAAAAAAATTATTATAAAAGAAATGTGTGTTTATTTTTTGTATAATAATCCTTTCATAAGAATCCTGTGAATGTTATTTTTTCCCATTCGTTTTCTTTTGTTTTTTTCCTGTTGTGCTCAACAGAAAGATAAATAAACACATATAATTTTTCTTTCCTTAGAAAATTTATTCATGTGAAGATATGTGTGTGTGTATGTGTGATTTTATAAGTTTTCTAAAACAAACAAGCAATAAACTCTTTCAAAAGCAAATAAAACAACATAGAAAAAAGAAATATTTTTCTTGCAATTTTAGCAAAAGCAGAGCTGTAAGTATTACCCTACATTCAACTAACAGTCTCACGCTTCAGTGAAAATTTGTATGGTCCTTCTTTGCTGGGTTTCTTGGATTTAGAAAAAATGAAAAAAAAAATTTTTTTTTTCATTTTTTCTTTAGAATTTCTTTCTTTAGATTTAGAAAAAATGAAAAAAAAAAAAAATTTTTTTTTCTGTTCAAAGAAAAATCTTTAAAGTTTTGTATTTAAATAAGTTGTATACTACAACGACCTTGACCTTTACCTACCTATGGTCAGAGGGCTAAGATAAAGGAATAGAGCGAAGGAGTTATGGTGTCTTTAACCAAAACCTTAATCCAAAGTAGAAGATTTCACGTCAAGGATTCATGACCAAGAAAAGTCTCTATAGAATGATGAAATTAAATACCCTTCGCCTTTCACTTCTACTATAAATTTACCTGTGTGAAAAGGCTCTGCTTAGGTGGACCTGCCATCTTTTAAATTCAGGAAACACAGATACAAAATATTTTTGAAATTATAAAAAAAAAATGGCAAAATAGAACGAAAGTGATAGAAATTTACCCTTAAAAGCGAAGAAGATATTAATCTCCTAGGGAGTATTGCGGTAATATTTGCACCTGTCCTACTTTTCTTTAGTAAAAATTTCCCTGTGTGGGTACAGCATCTCAATTAAATCGAAAGGTTTGTCCTGTAGCTGTATAAACTAGCGAAGGAGTTTATGGTTATTGAAACTAGAAGTTTGAACTCGTCTTAACTGGAAAGGTTAAAACGTTGTCGTTTATCTCTCTAAAATATGAGGCCACCCTTTGTTTTGATTAGTTTAAACAGTTACTTCTCTTTAAACTGATAGTCAATCTATTTCTGGGGTCAACTAAAGCGACAACTTTATTCAGGTAGGCAATATTAAGCTGCCTATAAGGTGTGTCATTCATGAGTGATAAATTTATTTTGAAAAGTAGAAATCAGCGAGTTTTTAAAAGTAAAAAGTAATTGTACTTTTTTTAATTTTAACTTGTTTTTGGATCAAAATTTCATTAAATTTTTAATTGATATTACTAACTTTTTAATTAGAAAATTTTGGTAATAAATTAAAATTAATTATTTAATAGAGACAATTAATAATTTTATTTAACTTAAAAGTTGAAAATAAATAAAACTTTCATTTAATGGAAAACGTTTTTTTTTGTGGTTGCTGGTTGGCTTTATTTTGATGAAAATGTCCTAATTTTCCTCTTGCTTTATTTCTCTAGTTGTCATATGACAATGGGTCTCCTGTTATCACTGGTCTTTACTCTTGTATAAAATGCTTTTAGACTGTCGTCTGGCAATTGTTGATCTTCTTTTTTATTATAGAGTCTCTAGTGATGGCTCATATATTTCTAAAGCACAGTTTCCCATTATCATACACAGTCTATGAGTCTGCCCATTTTATTTGTTTTCAGATTGAAATTTTATTATATATTTAATTGATTCAATTATTTATTTAATAAGAAAATTTTTTTAATTAAATAGATAATTGATTCAATTAACTTTTTAATTAGATTTTTTTACAATAAAATATATAATTGATTCAACTAAAATTTTATTAAATTACAATCTGAAAACAAACGAAAAATTAATATGTGCTAATATTTTTTATGTCTCTATTTTAGCTCTATTTTAGTTCTATTTTAGTTCCTTATCAAGTTTATTAATTTCCAGATTTAAGCTAATTCTAGTTCACAGTTGAATCTAGTCTTAAGATAGTTAAACTCTCGTTTAATTTCTTATGCTTAATTCACATTTTTATTTAATCTCATTTTATCCTTGAGTATTTTTTTTTGTAGGTGTTAAGGGAATATAATTATTTATGTGTGCTTTGATTTTGTTTTCTTCTATTTTTGTTTGCTATTTTAATACATGAGTAAATACGTAGAAATTACACAACATAAATAAATTTGAAAAAAAAACTCTCTAATGTTTTTTTTTCTTTTGTAGAAAATTCTTTTAAAGATCTAAGAAATATCGCGCTTGAGTGCTTGCTGCAATTGGCCTTTAGTTGTTAAAAAGTATATAGCAGAATTTTTTTTATTAAAAATACACACACACTCATAAAAACTTACAGATACATACATATATCATAAATGCCAATTATTTAATATTTATAAATATGTTTTGGCACAAATACAAACCAATTCTCTATTGACCTTTGTTTGCTTAAGGCTTCTTTTTTAATATCTATACTTTACTACTGGAGATAGTTCAAGGCAGTTTTTTTTTACTGTGAGTGTATCTGTGTTATCACAACTATTTGTACTGGTGAGAATTGTGTTGAAAATATGAAGGATAATAAGAGAAAACTAAATACACATTTAATATTTAATAATATTTAGAGAAAATTTTGATGTGACTTTAGGAAGCAAAGAAGTTTGCGAAGAAAAAATTTTACTTTTTATAGTTTTTAATTTATTAAAAAAGTATGAATATTTTGAATTTGCAGGAGAAGTAATTTTTAAAAAAATAAGGTTAAGTTAAGTATAGTAGGCCGTATGTAAGAAATCTAGTGAGCGCGAAACACTAAACAAAATTTCATAGGAAAACCTGAACTATAAAAAAAATGTGAAATTAAGTCTTTCGTTATTTATTAAAATTTTTTAAAGTTGTTTTAATAAACTCTGAGAATTTGACATAAAAAGAGTGAAAAAAGTAAAGAAGAAAAACAAAAAAATGAAATAAATTTTGGAATATGGAGTTACAGAGTCTTCTTTTCTCTTTGATGGTTTTATTAACAGTTCAAAAAAAGTTCGCGATATTCTGATTGTGGCGCCATAGCATAGCCTTCATATGGAGCTATTATTGTCTGCTTTGGGCAATATCATTTCATTTTAACACTAACTCAGTTCCCATTAAGCACTTCATTATTCAGAAATATTTGTTTATCTACATTGGGTCTTTTCAAAAAGTCCTGCGCAATTGCTGACGTGTAATTAACAACTTTCGCCATTCCTGGCTAAAGATTAAAAGTTCTCATTCTCATATGTTTCTCTTTGGCATCAACATTCAAACCAGTCTAATAAAATTTCCAGGTGAAGAGGATAAATATTATTTTATTTGTTTTGAAAAGGCTGCTTAGAGTGGGCAAATAAACCCCCCTAAAACTCATTACTTCCCATGGGTACTCAGGTACTTTATTTTTATTTGAGGATCTTTTTTACTCTTAAGCCCAAGCGAAGCCAGGTAGAAACTGACTTTTTTATTTTTCTACTTATTTCGTTTCAGAAATTAGTTTCTTCCTCCATCTCTTTTCTATTTAATCTTGTCCGTAGTAGAGAAGGAAGAAATTCGATCATTAAAGAGAAAGAAATTTTATTTAATGTCTCTTCCACTAGACATACAGTGTTAAGTGAACTTCTTCAGTATGCGCCTCCTTTATGTTCTTGTGTAATCCTGTATTGTGTTTTGGATAAATTATTCAAACCTTTTTTTAATATTAGGCAGACGTCAGAGTGAGTACTTGAGGTGAGGCGAAGCTTAAAGAAGTAAGAAATATTTAATGATTTATAAAGATTTTTCTCTGACACCGTTTAATCCATCTTATAAGAAAACATATTGAAAAATGTATGTACCACTACAGCGTAGTATTATAATATCGCTTTAGAGCGCACTCCGCTTTAGAGACGATTCTTGTGAAAAAGAATCAATTAACAGGTAGTAGCGTAGGTGAATTCATTGAAGCGCTGCAGAGTTCATATAATAATGCTGTTTATTAAATTTTTATTGTTACAGGTTTTGATTGTTTTTAGTTTTTTTTTAATTAAATTTTTAATTAGTCCAATCATGGAAATAATTCTAGACAAAATTTTCAATTAAAAAAATAAAAAATAAAATTTCTAAATGTTTTAGCAATTTAATAAATTTTCGATCTTAAAATAAATAAAAAATAGGTCAAGCATTAATAACAGAAATATTTTTTAAAACTGCT
Organism: Cistogaster globosa; assembly: GCA_937654795.1. Lineage (NCBI taxonomy): Eukaryota > Metazoa > Arthropoda > Insecta > Diptera > Tachinidae > Cistogaster > Cistogaster globosa. The sequence continues at coordinate 10,794,802 of OW569404.1, forward strand.
GTCAAAATTGTGCGTCTTCTTGTAAAACTTCATGGCACATGTGCTGTCTCTTCTTCGCTCTCACTTTTTGAGTTCACCAAAAGTGATTAATTTAAGCGTTTCATTGATTGTTATTTAATTTTTAAAATCAAAAAACATTCAAAAATGCCAAAAGGGCTTCACATATTAAAGGCACAACTCAAAAGCCATCCATAGGACAAATAAGAGAAATTTTAAAAAGTTTTGTGGAGTTACGTAGCCCTCATTTTTTTTTTTTTGTTTTTGAATACAGAAGGAATTTATTTAAAAGCAATGCGAAATCATTACACTTCAAACCCTTTAGTTTTATTGTTTTTTCATGTTTTTCTTAATTTCAAGGACACCAAAAATAATTTTTTTTTTAAATTTAAACTGGAAGCGGTTACAAATCGAAGAGTTTTCAAAGGCAGCAAGAAGGTATTTAAAATCGAAAAATAATAATTATTTATTTTTTTTTTTTTGGATTTCGTTGAAGCTTTTTATCTAATAAAAATATATTTCGCTTTAAAACGTTGGCTTATTTAAATAAATCCGCCAAATGTGAGCTAAACTCACTCATAAAGTATTTCGTACCATGCGTGGGGCACCCTTAAATATCTTATTTTTTTTATTAATTTACAGCGGATATAGTAAAACATTCTTTGCATAAATTTTGATAGGCCTTTGCAAAATAACATTAATATTGGGAAACCTTTTTATTTAAAATTTTTCTATTTATTTTATAGTAAATAAATGCTCTTTATAAATTTATAATCTCAGTCTATTTCGGTTTAAAAAAAAATAAGGCCTTATATGTAAAATCACGTCACTGTTGGGTTACTATTCATTTATTTTCATTGTATGCAATTGTGCTTATAGCAGACACAGAAGTACGAATTTAAAGATTTTGTTTCTAACGGCTAAAAGATAAGGCCATGTTGGTGAAATTCACGTTGTAAGGAAAACACCCTTTAATTTCTAATTTATTGTTTGAAATTTATTTTTATAGCGGACATTTTTTTACATTTTCTGTTAGAATTTAAAATTTCTGCTTACTGCGGTTGAAAAATTAAACACAAATAAGCGATAGTAGCGTTAATTTAGGACACCTTTTAATTTCAAGTTTTACTTTTTTTCTTGTTGCTACTAGCCATACAATTTTAGTGACACTGTCTCTTACGAAACCCCCTTTAATTTTTTAATACTTGTTGTTTTAGCGGTTAAATTAGCTCAGCTTCTGCAAAAATTTCAAGAGTCTGTCTCATGTGGTTTCAAAAATAGATAGCTGTGAGAGGCAGATGGACAGACAGTATGACGAAAACAATAGGGTGGCGTTTTCGAACATTGTATATGGAAGTAACTAAATTAAGTAAATAATTTAACTATTTATTTTATGCATTTCAAGTAAAATTTTATTACATTTGCCATCATTAGTAAAAAAGCGCGAATAGTTTTATTGAAGAAATTTTTTCGTTAGAAAATTGACACTCTTTATTATTTTAACTTTGACCACGATGCCGCGTATGTTGTACCGCTACTAAAAACATTCATTTTAAAGTCAAACGATTTGAAAAGTTAAAAAAAAGAAATTCTCTTATTTACCGACTCGGGCACTTGTAAAACATGCAGCTTACAGTGTAATAAAAACCTGCTTTTCATCATTAAAAGAAAATTTGATTTCAAAAGTTAAAAAAGCAATTGGCCTAAAGGTTCAATAGCACTCTTGCTATAAAGAATTTATGTTTCATTTCATTTCGTTTCATTTTAGTTCTCTTTTTTGCGAAAATTTGTTTGATTAATAGATTAATAGGCAAATAATCTTTATGAGTTTTTTGACCGCTTTTCGTTAATATTTGTCTATTTAACCGTTTCAAAAGGCTTTTAAAAGAAGATTTATTTTATAGCTGACATAAATGTCACTGTTGTTCTTATCACAACAACTAAATTAATGTATATTGTTGTCAAATAATTGTTGTTAATATTTTAATTTAAAAACACATCTAGAGGTTTTAATTTAATGATTTTAAGGAGACTGATAGAAATGTAAAAGTTTATTTATTTCTTATTTTTGACAAACAACTAAAAACTTTTATACAAATTATTATAAATCTTGACAGTTTCTCCCACTGCTACTTTGTTTAATTGTTTTTTCATGTCAAATAATCATTAGAAAAATAACAGTACAATAAATGGTAAATTTATTTAAAATGATAAATTTTTCATTAATTATTTTTGGTTAATTGAAAATGGGATGGGTGGCGTAAAAATTTTAAATCAAATGAATGATGAATTAGTTTTAGCCATAAAAACTGCTTACAGATCAGCTATTACAATTTTGATTAAAGTTTGTATGAGGGCTGCTATATATATTTTTGGCCTGGCCACACTGAGTGCTGCCAAGTGCAATCTGACATTTCCATTGGAAAGTTTGTCATTTTTAAGCATAATCGTATACAACGTTTTGACGTACGACCATTATTTGTGTTGTTTACAGTGGCTTGAAAAAATTAATATAGAAAAAAATGGAATTAACTCGTGAACATTTTCGTGCCATCATTTTTCACAACTTTCGACGTGGATTATCACGACAAGAGTGCATTGATGAACTTAAATCTTTATATTACGATGAAGGACCATTCTATAGCACTGTGAAAAATTGGTATAATGAATTTAATCGTGGCCGGAGCTCGCTCAAAGACGAATTCCAAAACGTCCAAAAACGGCTGTTGTGCCAGAGAACATTGATGCCGTGCGTGAACTCATAATGCAAGATCTACATGCGACATACCGAGAGATAGAGTCATCCTTGGACATTTCTGCTACCAGCATACATTCGATACTGCATGAACACTTTGCCGTAAAAAAGGTTTGTTCTCGTTGGATCCCGCACAATTTGAAAGTCGCTCAAAAACAGGCTCGTGTCGATTGGTGCAAAGAAATGTTGCAAAAATACGATTGCGGTGCTACAAAGTACGTTTTTAAGATCGTCAGAGGTGTCGAATCATGGATCTATGCGTATGAGCCCGAAACGAAACAACAATCGACCGTGTGGGTCTTCAAAGACGAGCAAAATCCAACGAAAGTTGTTCGTGGAAGAAGCACTTCGAAGCAAATGGTCGCCTGTTTCTTCGGCAAAACTGGTCATGTGGCGACCGTTCCACTTAAGCAACGTAGGACGGTCACTTCTGAGTGGTACACTACAATTTGTTTGCCTGAAGTCATCGGAGAAATTCGAAAAACCAACAACAGAAGACAATTCATTGTTCACCATGACAATGCGAGCTCTCACACATCGGCTCAAACCAGAGCATTTTTGACCGGCCAAAACGTCGAATTAATGGGTCGTCCGCCGTACAGCCCTGACTTGGCACCTAATGACTTCTTCTTGTTTCTGCACGTCAAGAATAAAATGCGTGGTCAACGATTGTCGTCGCCAGAAGAAGCTGTTGAAGTGTTTAAAAACCATGTTTTAGAGGTGTCTCAATCGGAGTGGAAAAAGTGCTTCGACAACTGGTTTGAGCGCATGCAAAAGTCTATAAATCATGCTGGAGAATACCTTGAAAAACAATAAGACCATTTTTGATTATAATTATTTGCATTTTCACTATTAGGCTAGAAATATATAGAGCAGGCCTCGTATAATTGTATTTTTTCGCTGTCTGGCGTCTGTATTTTTTCTGTTTTTGAAATTGCCTCATTCTGAAATGGAAAGTTTTAGTAGTTATTTTTTAATCCTCTGTCTTCTCTATGTCTGGTCTAATTTTACTGATAAATTTATTTCACAAAATCACAAAATCATAACTCGTGATAAGAGAAAAAAGCGGTACATCTGATTTTTTTCATTATAAACAGTTCGACACTCATGATACATGCGAAAGATGACATTACAGCAACAACAAATTCTTTTTTCACACGAATTATTTACATATACGTTTTTGTAAATTTTTTTTTATAAAAAATTGTGCGATTAGTAGTTGTAATTAAATGAAAGTCTGTCATTATCATTAATGTATTTTTGAAATTTTCCTGTTTTTTATTTTTATAAACAAACTTAATGTCTTTTTATCAAAACATTAAATGATTTGGTTTTTCTGCATAACTCTATTAACAAATTGCTGGGATTTTAAGCAAAATTTACGATATTTTAGCTTAACTGAGTACAATTAATTTATCGATAAGTCGACTTTATGCTAGAAAAAAAATTTATAAATTGTCTTTTACCAGAAGTTATATGCACTAAATTGATAATTGGCTTTTAGAAAAAATGTTTTCTGGAAAATTATCGATTACTTAATTCTTAACTTTAATATATTAAAGAAAATCATCAACTTCTAAAAATTTTTTTATAAATCAATTATGGTTTAGTTAAGTTTTATAGAGAAAATTTATCGATAACTTAATATATTTCAGAAACCTTATCGATAATTTTATTTGTTAACAAAAATGATCAAAAACTTATTTTGTTTAGAAGAATTGATCAGTTACATTTCTATAGAGAAGATATAACCTAATATTTGTATAGAGAAGTAATCCATAATTTCATTTTTTGTTTTGGAAAAGTTAATAATATTTCAAAGTTTTTTTAAATAAAATTTTTACAGCTTGGTTTAAATGGAGAAATTATTAAAAATATATATTTTGACTTTTTTTTAAGAATCAGCATTGATATAATTTATTTTAGATAAATAATCGGAAAATTTTTTGGAAAAATTAATTTCTTAGTTAAGACAATTAATTAAAGCAATAAGTATATTTTGTATAGAAAATTTAGCAATAAATCTAACTTTTTTTTTAGGAATGTTATCGATAACTTCTGCTGAGATGTAATCGATAACTAAAGTATGCATTTGGTAAGTTTTTTTTTTACCTAAATTTTTAAAAAAATATTACAACAATTTTTCAATATAGATTATCGGAAATTAAAATTGAGTTATCGAAAACTTGGCAGCTTGAGAAAAAAAATTTTTCGATTACTTTATTTTTCTGTCGAAAATTACCAATTGTTTAACTATTTTGTAAAAAAAAATCCGTAACTTATGATTTCATAAAAAAGTAATAGATAACCTTAAAATTTTTTGGCACATCTTACGGCTTATCGATATTTTTTTAATAATATTATTGATGTCTACAATAACCAGGCGCCTTTGCGGAAAAATTATCGATAACATTTTTAAATATAATTTATTATAAAAATTCGCTTTTAGTTTAAAAAGCGCTTTATCGATAAATTAGGTGCTTACGAAGATCTTTTGATAGCTGATGATTTTTGCATTGAACTTATAGAGGACACAGATAAAAAAAAAATTAGGTACAGAATTTCTAGAAATTCTATTTCCTTCTCCGTTTTAGAGCGACAGATAACTTCATTTTTTTGTAATGTGCCCGGTATATTGTGTACGCAAGAGAATTATTCTGAAAAGTTTTTTTGATTTCGTTTTTAAAAAATTAAAAAATCAAAATCAGCGAATTGTTAAGAAAAATATAGATAAGTTATCGGTGGTTTAACTTTTGTGAAAAATATAATATTTCTTAGTTTTGGTGTACAGAAAGAGTCAATAACTTAATTTTTAATAAATAGTTTTCGTTTTTATTCGCTATTTAATTATCAATAACTTGAATTTTTTATTAAAAGAGATTATTTCAGATATGTTGATCGTTTATTTTAACCAGACTTCATACCATTTACAAATGACTGCCATCCACTACGTATGAGTATTATTATTATTTAAATTAAATATAACTCATACGTGCTTTCAACAAGTTCCTGATTACAATTTTAATAGAATTAGAATTTTATTAATATCTTTCGTACATGTAACTAAATATAAAATAAACGATTTTTTTTTGGTCAACAAATTAGATTTTATTATAAAAATTGAACAAATTGCAACAAAACAACAAAATTTAGTTCAAGGTTGTGTGACTTTAAATATTATTAAATTTTTAATCTCTTTAACCATTTAGATAAATATATTTCAGTGATTTAATATAACATTTTTTTTTAGATTTTTTTACAGTTCATTTTATAGAACAATGCACTGAATGTCAAATGTCATTTAAATTGTCAATTTGTCACGATAACTTTAAATTAGTTGCAAAATATATGATTCAAAAACCTGAATAGAAAAAGTCGAATTGTTTAAAATTTGAAAAAAAAAAACAAAACAAAAAAAAAAAAAAAAAAAACAAAAAAATTTACTAGTAAATAGAAAACATTCCAAACGGTTTTAAATATTTTCTGGTTGGTTCGTTTTAATTTTTTATAACAAATTTTTTTTTGTAAATATCAGATTGAAGTGAGCACAATAGAGGGCAGAAACAAAAAATTTTATTAATTTTGATTTATAAATTTTGTATACGGAAATAAGCAAAAAAAAAAAAAAAACTAAAAGAATCGGACGGAAGGACTGGCGTTTCTGAGTTTTTATTGTTTTGGTGAATTTAATTTTAAAACAATTTTAATCTTTATTTTTTTAAACAAATATTAAAAAAAAATAAAAAAAACAAAATATTACAAATTGGGCTCAATAATTGCTAAAAGTTTTTTGTTTTTATTTAATATGGTCGAATATCTCTTTGTTCCATAAGTAGTTTATCAATTGATTTGTACAAATTTTATTATTTTTTATTAAATATAATGACGTGTTTAAATTTTTTTTGCAGAACATTCATTGATCATATTTTTTTTTTGGCATTTTTAAAAACAATTTTAGAAAATTTCTTATTTATTCCTTACAAACAGTATTAACATTTTTGCTATTTCTACAGAGAAATATATATTGAACCACAGAAAAAGCAATTAAGGTTATTCTCTATAATTTTATTGTTGTCCTCTTTTATAATTTAAAAAAACCAAAGTTTCTAGAATCGTGAATAATTCAAAAAAAATTTTTTCTGGAAATTTTTATTTGATTTCGATTAATTTTTAAGTCTGCTAATAACACACAGGATTTTATAAAATTTATTTTTATTTAAGAGAAAAGTTTGTTTTAGATTAAAATATTAAAATAATTTTTCTTAATTAGTTTTGAAATTACGAACTTAAGTCTGACTTAAATTTTTTTGTCTAGAAATAGAAAATTATATACTTTTTGTAATTAAAAAGAATGTAGATGGTAAAAACAGAGAGTTAATTGTTTTTAATTTTATTTGCCTTGCATTTTTAGAATTCCAGAACAAACTTCCTAATAACCTCCAAGTTATTGGAGGTTTTTATTAAGTAAATATTAATATTTTGACGAAGATAGTGACTTTAGTAGAATTAATGTGACTTATGAGCAAGAAGACGTTCTCTTATAAAGCCATGTTTTCCTTTACATACATAGCATTTCTCCATAATTTTTCATGTATTTCTTGACAGCGAATTTCCAATAGAAATAACAGCTGATAAAAACATTTCCAAAATTTCAACATCACTACATTTTAAAATCCATTAGCATGTGACCTTTTCTTTTATTAAAATTTTCATGCAAAACTTAACAACAAAATACGTTAAATAACATCACTGGCAACAATTCTAGATATTTTGTTTGTTTAATATTTCAACAATTTCAGTTTATGCTTTGTTAATATTTTATGGTCAAAGTGACCTTAAATATTTATTAACTTTGTTAAAAACAACATTCCTAAAACAAGGATAAACAGCCAGTAAAATATGTATCCTCTCTATATGTTTAGAAGAAAAAAAAAGAAAAAAAAACAAAAAAAAAAAAAAAATGAGAGATACATGAAATTCATCTACATTCACTTACAAATGAGTTATAAAATTCCTCCCTGCTTTAAGCAGGTGAAGGACATTTTTATTTAATAAAACATTTTTGTGGTCTGTTTTATTATGAATTATTAATTCAGTCAAGAGTATGATGTGCAACTGTAGCAATTGTTAATTTAAATACCTTTTAACAGTGAACAGCTTTAAATAAGAAAGTAAAATCTGCATCTGACAACAGGGACGTCATTGATTGTTTTGTATGAATTTGTTGGCAGATAAAATTAACCCTTGAGAAATTATTAGTAAAATATTAATAAAATATTAAATGTCACTAATGCAAACATACAGTTAGTGAGTGGTTTAATAACTGACAGGTGAAGTCAGTTAAGTGGTAAAAATAAATTTTAATGAAATAGTGAGGTTGATTTAAATGTAAAAGAATGTTTAAAATTACATTTGTGTCAAAATTAATCAAAATTGGCGGAAGAACTGAAACTTGTAAAGAATTTCAATTTATTAGAAATAATTGATTAAAAGGTTTTATTTTAGTAGATTTGTTGTAGAATCTTCAGTAAATTTTCTATATTTGAAAAAAAATTTTAATATCCTTTCTAAAGTTCAAAAACGTTTATAAAATATGTTATCGATAATTGCATAAAAAAAGCTTTGATTTTATACCTGAATCCTAAAACTTGCAATAAAATAAGCGAAAATTTTTTATATAACAAAAATCTTAATTTTATCTTTAGATATAAATTTTTTATTAAAGAAAAATTATCGATAACTTTGCTATCAAAACTTTTGTTAATTTTTCTGTAAAATAAAATTGTTATTGTTGTAAAAAAGCATAAATATGGGCAGCCCTTATTAAAAACTAAACATTTATTCATTACATTTTTTAAAGAAAACTTTCGATAAATCAATCCTATTCGATAATTAGGTAGAATTGTTAATAGCTTTGTTACCAATAATTTTTTTTATATGAAAATATATTATTATAATACCATGCAGTAAAATATTTTTTTAGCCTAAAACGTACTTAATAAATTTTGGATGGAAAACTAATCGATTATTTTATCGATGATTTTTTTCTGTGAAATAAATTATATGTCGTTTAATTTTCACCAAATTAAAAGTTGTCAATCACCGACACATCTATCGAAACATTTCATAAAAATTTACCGATTATTTGTACACGAAAAAAGGCTCCTAAGACAGCATAAACCAATAACCGATAATATCTTTTATATAACTTAAAGGATAAATTTTGTAAAAATTAAAAGAAGTTTTCAAATTTCCTCTTGTAACAAAATGTCGATGAAGAAACGTCTGTAAAGAAAAACAACTTTCATATTAAATTTACTTAAAACCGATAACTTATTTAGAGAACAGATATTTTCCTAAGTGCTTTCTTTAAGTAAAAATATGTTACATTTCTGCAGGTGAAAAAATTTTTTGTAACTAAGATTATATTTTCGTGGGTTAAATGATTTTGTTTTGGATTTAAAAAATTATCGAAAGATTTAAAAAAATTAAAAGCGTTATCGATAACTTTTGTAAGGATTTTATCAAATAGAAACTTTTAAATATATTTTTAGTCAAGGAATTTTTATGCAATTAAAATTTATTGATAAATAAATGTCTTATGTATCGAATTTCTAAATATAATTTTCTTATGATATAAGAAAACAAACGATAACTTTTTATGGTATAAAAATTTATTCATGGGTGTTACAAAGAATTAAAAAAGGAATTTATATTATTGCTATAGCTGAAAAACGTAGACAAGTTGTATCTTAAATTATGTATGTTATTTTTTACAGTATAAAAAATTATCGATAACTTTTTTGTAGAGAAAAATTATCGATAACTTTTTTTTTACAAAAAAATATAATTGAAGTTTTTTTTACAAAAAGCTTTCAAATGATTGCAGCAAAAAATTTAAGAAAAATTATCTTAAATTATTTTATAAAATAAAGAGTTATCGATAAATTTTTTATAAAATAGCAAGAATATTGATAACTGTTGCGTAAAAACCACCTTCTATTGCTTATTGTTACTCAAATCAAAAACGAAATAATTAGATTTTTAACAGATTAAAAATTTTTTTTCGATAACTGTTTTATGGAAAAGTTATCGATAACTTTTTTTTAATTAAAAAGTAATTTTTTGATCTTTTCTAAAATCAAATTAGTAAAGGTGTAAAAAACAAAAAATATTTTACTTTGAAATTTAACTCCTCTTTGTTTTTATGACATTGAACTCTTTTCTTTTTCTTTTAAAGGTATTAAATAAATTTTATTTGCATTTAACTTATGCTTCAGAAAGCCATCTTTATTTTTGCCTTTTAAGAAAAACTATTTCAAATATTGTGTCAAGTTCATAGAAAAGCAGAAACAAATTTCTGTGTTAAAAGGAAAAGAAAAATTGAAGCGAAAAACAATATTAATAAAAGAGAAGAAAAATCAAAAGTTAACCTCTAGAAATATTTATTTTTTTATAAAGTAAAATAAAAAAAATATAAATTTAAGTATTTAGTATTAAGTTACTTACTTGACGTGCCTCATTAAAATTAATTATTTTAACTCATACCAGCTGTGTAAGCAACTCAATTTAACATAATGTTCTAGAGACCAATCGACCCAAGCAACCGACCAACAAAAACAACAACAACAGAAACAAAAGAAACAAACAATTAATGCTGCATGCTAACCATGGCCAAGTTACCAAAGAAACTAAAAATGTAATAAATGAAAAGCCAAGAAGATTAAAAAGAAAAGTACATACAACTTTTCCACTTTCCATACACAAGTAAAGCGAGCAAAAAAAAAAAAAATATTTAATAACATTAAAGAAGTAAAAACAATTGAAAGCAAAATAAAAGAAGAAAAAAGAAATATGATGAATACTAAAATAAATTCAAGACAAAATACTGAAAGTAACAAGTTTTTCCAGTTTTTTTTTTTTTTTAATATAAAACCTTAGGCTTGATAAAGTCTAATGAAAGAGTAAAAGAAGAACCATAAACAATACACTTTGAACATAAATTGTTTTAAGGCAGTTTAAATTTCTACTTTGTAGGAATTTTTGCAAAAATTTATTACAGACAATAACGAGCACAAACTTGACTGGAAAGATTAATAATGTGTTCTAGAAGTAAACAAGCTTTGACCCCAAAATTAGTTCTTATATTGAAGACTTTAAAACTTAATTATTTCGATAATCATGCGTCCTGGAGTTTAGATAAGCAAAATTTGTGATCACCTATCAAATGTGTAAAAGTGAGTTTAAATAACGAAAATTTAAAAAAATTATAAAGAAATTACTTTACCACAATGACTGAATTTTTATACTAAAAACTTTAAAACTTAATTATCTCGATAACTATACATCCTAAAGTTTAGATAAGTATGATTTGTGATCACCTATAAAATGTGTAAAACGAAAAATAAAAATTATAAAGAATAACATTATGATCCCAATAATAAATCTTTATATTGAAATATGTAGAACTTAACTATCTTGATAACTATGCGTCCTAGAGTTTAGATAAGCAAAATTTGTGATCACCTATCAAATATGTAAAAGTGACTTTATATAGCGAAAAATAAAAAATTAGGAGGAATTCAATTTTAACCCTAATAAATAAATTTTTATACTGAAACCTTTAAAACTTAATTATCTCGATAACTATGCGTCCTAGAGTTTAGATAAGTAAAATCTGTGATCATCTATAAAATGAATAAAAGTGAATTTATATATGGCAAGAGGAAAAATTATAAAAAATTTAATTTCGACCCTAAAAGATGGTTTTGTTTTATTGAAAACCTCAAACTTGATCATCTCGATAACTAAACGTCCTAGAGCTTAAATAAGTTTTAAAAGCCATATTGAATTTTAATGAAATAAATTCCTTTAATAAAAGAAATATTTACTAAAACAACGAAAAGTGTCGTCAAATCAACAAACTTATTTGTTTACCCTAACCTCACAATAACAGATTTTTTTTTCTGTCATCATAATCTTATATAACGTAGACACATACTCATAGAACTGGCGCTAGAACGCATTTCGTTTTGCCATTATGACGTTGAAGTTAAAAATCACGGCCCTAGGAACGCAAAATAAACTTGAATATATTTGATTAAAAAAATAATGTAAATAGAAAAAGCAGAGCAAAGCAGAATTGGAATGAAAATTAAAAGTGTCTGCTTTTAGGATTTAAAACAAGGGAAGTTAAATTAGAATTAATTTTTCTTAGGGGACACCCTTTATATTTCTTGCTTATTTTTACAAATAGAATCAATCTTTAAATATCATATTTAAATAAAACAATAACACAATTTCCAAAATGACTGACAAACATAGAAAAAAAAAAAAAAGAAATGCATACGAATTAATAACTTCAATTTCTTCCTCTGAGGTAATTTATTAAATGCCATATTTTATTACTTTATGCAGTTTTAAGTTTTTTTGCCTCTAATAATTATATAATTTTGTTAAAAAAATAAACTTTATTCAAACTTACTATAACTTTTTATTGCCTACTATTAGGAGAAAAATTCTTAATTTTAACATTTATGATCCAAAATAAAATTTTTCGTTTTTCTGTTATTTGTTTCATTATTTACTTTTATATTTACTCTTAAGAAAATAAATTTTCTCATTTAATATTTGTATCAATTCGTAATAGTGTTAATTTTCTTATCACGTGCTAAGACACTATAAAATATGCTTTACTTTTTTTTTTGTAATAGATATAAAAATATAATTTCTTATTTGCTATATAAAGCAAAAAAACTAAAGCAAGATTAAGAAGCAAACAAGAACACAAACAAAAACAAATACTTAATAGTGCAATTTACGCTGTAATCTTAAGGTAATCTAAATTTCCTTTTTTGCTGTAGTTAATAAATATTTTATTTAAGTTCCGTTTTTATTTATTTTTTTGTGTCAGTTACAATGAAATGAAAATTGCTATGACAATGACCAAATTACAAAAAAGTAAACATGCACAAACAGTTATTCCTAAACTGTATTCCTTTTGTATAGCTTTCATATGTGTGGATATGCTTGTGGGACATGTGCTTATGAAGGAAAGAAAAAAATTTCCTAACATATTTTTAGGAGCATATAAAAATGAGAAGAAAAAAAATCTGTATTAAAATGTCCCTATAAAATATTATAGGAACATTTATATTTTTATTATTTTTGTTGTTGTTGTTGTTGTTGGTGTTATAAAATGTCCGTTTATTGATGCCATTATGCGCTAAGCTCTTGGAAAAATATGTTAAATGTTTAAATGTTGCTCGTTTTTGGTTACATTTTTCTGTACACTTTTTCAATTGGTAACTATTTGAAAGTGTGGGAATACTTGTGTCTAATATAGGACGTAGATCAGTCTAATTGGAGCTGTGCTCTTAAATTATAAATGAAATTATAATCATTAATCGCTTAACTGTTACAATGTTAAAGAAAATGAGTTGTTTTTATATTGAATTTACTAAGAAAAATATTATTTTAAATCGCAGTATCGAAGCAGACCGCTCACTCTATCCCTTTCTATTCCCTTTTCGACCATCATTACTCCTTTAATTAATGGCAGCTAACCAATTTGTAAGTCCTACTTTATTTTATATCAACTACAAGTACGAAGTTTAAAATTTCGGAAATCTACTATTTTTATCAAGAAATGAAAAGAAGTATTAGCAAAATACTATTCCTTTCTAAAGGAATTGAAAATTTACGAAATAAAAAATTCAAAGTATAATTATGACACCAAATGATATCGAAATAGCTATTATAATTTTAAATAAAGAACTTCTAAGAAAAATTGCTGTTTACCAATACCTTCACATCAATTATCTATTATTATTATTAGATAGAGAGAAAAAGTCACCTTCCTCGCTACTCTCACTTTATTTTATTTTTTATTTTTTTAATTATTTTTTTTTCACTTTTACTTTCTAATTTCTTTTCTTTTCATTTAAGTACGCCAACCAATCAGATATAGTTTAGAACATTTTGGTATTGAAAATCAGCAAGATCGCTCATGTCTTTCGAGGCAGTGGATAAAGCGCCACGCCTGACTTTAATTTTTTCATATCATCATATCATTAAGAACAATGAAGTAACTCCAATAAAAAAAAAAAAAAAAAAAAAAAAAACAAATTCATGGAGCACTAGAAAGCTAAAAAATAAGAAAAAAAAAACATCAGGTGAAAAAATTGGCGCTCGCCCATATTTTCCGAGTTGTGGGCCTCTGAACTTTTTATTTATGATTTTACACCATATTTTTTAAGATATCAAAATGGGTATCATTTAAAAGCTTTTGGAGATATCTTTCAGAAATTGCTAACTTGTTTTATAATGCTTAATCCATAAAGGGCGATTGATATTTTCATGTAGAATTACGGTAATATAGTTTAATTCTTTTTTTTAATTCTCTGTCACCTTTTGAAAAATATATAAGATTTGGCATTGCCGAGTATAGCACTTTTGCTTTTTTTCGTTTGCTTTCCTGTCCTTATCTTATCTTTTCTTTTCTTTTCTTCCCTTTCTATTCTGAATTTTCTTTTCTTCTATCTTCTCTCTTTTTTCCTTCTGGTTTTTAATTGTTGACTTTTGTTTTTTTATAATCTTTCATTTTCTGGTCTTTTCCGGTCTTTTCTTTTCTTTTTTATCTTTTTTCTTGTTTCTTTTCTTTTATTTTATTTTCGTTTCTTTTATTTTATTTTAGTTTCTTTTATTTTATTTTTTTATTTTCATTTCTTTTATTTTATTTTTTCTGCTATTTTTCTGTTACATTTCTTTTCTTTCGTTTTACTTCCGTCCAGCTTTAGGGAATTTTTTTTAACAAAAATGTTGTTTATTCTTTTATTTTATAATTTCGCCACACAGTTAGGTGGCACCTTCAAGAAACAGGAAACAAATTTATTATTATAAAAAAAATTTAATTTTTAATAATTTTGTTTTCTGTTTCTTATGCCACCCAACGTTGTTGCGAAATATTGTAAAAAAACAATAAAAGACTGCTTGAAGAATTAGAAAAAAAATTATTTCCTTTCCCTTAATTTTTTTAATATCTTTTATTTTCTATAATATAATTTTTTTTTCTTTCATTTATTTTTCTTTTCTTTCTTATTTAATTGTGCGCTTTTCTCTTTTATTGTAATTTTTACGCATGATTTTCTCTTCTCTTTTCTTCTCTTTTCTTTTATTCCCATTTCTTCTCTCCTCTCCTCTTCTCTTCTCTATACTTCTCTTCTTTTTGTTTTAATTTTTCTAATCTCCGCTTGATCTTATCCGCCCTTCATTGTTCTATTTTAATTTATTCGATTCTGGTGCGCCTTATTCAATCTTGTTCGATTTTATTTGGTTCTACTCCGTTCGACTCTTCTCGAATTTATATTCTTATAGTCGATTTCACTTTATTAAATTTTATTCGATTTTACTCGACTCTGTTCTAATTTTTTCTATTCTATTTGATTTTACTTTATCCGCTATTTTTTGACTTTATTCGATTCGATTTCATTCTATTCTGTGTCATTCTGTTCTATTCTGTTCTGTTCGATTCTATTCTGTTCGATTCTATTTGATTCTATTCGATTCTATTCCATTCTATTCAATTCTATTATATTCTATTCTATTCTATTCTATTCTATTCTATTCTATTCTATTCTATTATATTCTTTTCTATTCTATTCGATTCTGTTCGATTCTATTCGTTTCTATTCGATTCTACTTGATTATATTCAATTCTGTTCGATTCTATTCGATTATATTCGATCCTATTCGATTCTATTCGATTCGATTCTGTTCGATTCTGTTCGATTCGATCCTATTCTATTCTATTCTTTTCTATTCTATTCGATTCTATTCGATTATATTCGATTCTATTCGATTATATTCGATTCTATTTGATTCAATTAAATTCTATTCTGTTCCGTTGTATTATGTTCTATTCTTTTCTATTCTATTCGATTCTATTCGATTATATTCGATTCTATTCGATTATATTCGATTCTATTCGATTCTATTCAATTCTATTCTGTTCCGTTGTATTATGTTCTATTCTTTTCTATTCTATTCGATTCTGTTCGATTCAATTCGATTCTATTCGATTCGATTCAATTCGATTCTATTCGATTCAACTCAATTCTATTCTATTCTATTCTATTCGATTCTATTCTATTCGATTCTATTCTTTTCTCTTCTTTACAATTATTTTTATATCCAAATTCTTTTTATCTCTCCCGGTCTAAGAAACTCAAACTTTTCTTTTAAACCAAAGCACGCAATTGTGCATTTAGTCACCAATTGCTTTTAGTTGAAAAAAAAAATCCAACATGGAACTGCCCGAAACCCAACTGTTCCGTTTACTTTTGAAACAGTGAAGGGTTTTTAAACTGATAACATTTTAAAAATATTTCATTTATTTTTCTAAACAATTATTTTACTAAATGCATTCATACTGTGTTTGTGTGAATGTTCTTTGGCAAAGATAGTGGACATAACGGGGAAAGCTTGCGTATGTGTGTGCACCAATCAGTTTTAATACATTCCGCTTACGATGATTCAAGCCATTTTAGTATGTTGGTACATTTATGACAAACTTGTTTAAGCTTTAAAATATTTCAAATTTTAAAGTGTGCGTAAAACTACAGGAATGTATATGTGTGTGTATGTGCGTGTGGGTTTTTTGAAGTACCAGAAAATTTCTGTCAAAATTGTTATTACTGCTGTGTTTTTGTTCTTTGTTTTTGTTGTTGTTGTTGTTGTTTTTTTTAAAAATGTTTACATGCGTCTTTACAAAGTAATTTGTTGTTGGTATCGCTGATGCTTATAAAGCTGGTTGTTGTGGTTGTTGCTGTTGTCATTACTATACATAAGTTTTAAGTGGGTTGCTTTTAAAATGTTTTACCACTTGAAGTGTCCTTAATGTGTGGCGGGTTGTTATAACTTAATGACATTTTTAGATGTTTGCTAAATTGTCGATATTAAAGAACATTGTTTGACAAATTGTATGTGTGTTTAATTTTGCTTGTTCTTATTTTTTATTTGTTTTTATACAATAAGTGTAAGTGTTCTTTTCAATAAAAGAACATCATTTATTTTGTGGAGACATTTAAAGAAACAGACTACATAAATGAACATGAAAAGTTTAAAAAAGCGTTAAGTTGATTTGATATTAAAGGAAATATTTTGAATTTCAAGACCAGGGTTTAGTGCGAACAGTAACGACAATCAATAATTTTAACAAAGTTCTTTCTTGTGATGTACCGTTTTTAATTTATTATTTATTTAAAATTAAAAATTAGGTTGGCAAAAGACCACAACATCTCATCAAATAACTCTTCGCTCTGCGAACGAAATTTCAATTTCTAGAGCTTTCAACCTTAAGAACTTCCAAACCTTAAAGACTCTCCAGGCTGCGGTAGGTGAGAATAGAGTTCTTCAGAAGAATGTCTCTCTGTTAGGCCAAACTTTGGCACCAAGTTTCTCTTCATCATCTTGTTCGATGTCCTAGAGACTTTTTTGAAACGTAATATTTTTTTTATATTTATTGATGATAATGCATTTTTACTTTTTATTCTCCACTAAAATATAAAGAAATTTTAATTAAAATATTTGTTCTCTGAAAACTGAACACATGTGACTGTAATATTTCTTTAGCTTCCTTAACGTCCCTCAAGAGTTTATAATACTTAATCGTTATTTTCTGCATATCGCAGCTGATAAGTACGTAAACATTTAACAGTGGCAATGACGGTGTATGAAAGCGAATTTATTGAATGGCCTAATTTTAGTCTGCTTAACATTTAATGGTTTCTTAAGTGATTGTTTATGCGTGTTTATGAAGCCAAATGAGAAAACATTTAATAAACAGAAAAGATAAAGCGAACAAAAGAACTCAACTGCATGAGTTAACGAAATTTTGTTTGGATAATGATGACTGTAAGAAACATTACGAGTAAAACGTTTTAATAAAAAAGGGGGAGCAAAGTGGTCTTTTGTAATTTTGTACACTTTTAATAGACCTCAAGTAACATATAAATATCCCTAATTATTTGATTTGCTTTACAAGGAGAAAAGAAACATTTTTATTAAAAATTAGAACGTCGAAAGATATTAAAAACAGATTTTTCGGTAAAAAAAATTATGTTTTTTGTCCTTGAGAAAACTTTTTCTACACAAAAAAAAAACTAATTTTAGTGTAAAAATAATTATTTTGTATCTAAGGAGTCATTAAAATATATTTATTTTATGTCTTTAACTCATATTTTAAGCAATGTTTTAAAATTTTTTTTATAGAGAAAGAAGAAAATAATTTTTTTTGATGAATAACATTTTTGATATAAACAAAATTCTTAATAAAAAGTTTTTAACAAATAAAAATATTTTGTTAATTAAATAATAAATAGTAGTGGACAAAAGTTTTCTGTAGTTAAAAAATTTTTGTGAAAAAATTAGCTTTTAACTGAAAAAATAATGTATTTTCTTTTAGTAAATTATTTTTTTTATAAACAAATTATTTTTTTTTAATATTTTTAGGGTTTTTTATTTATTTATTGAAAAATATTTTTTATTGTGAAAAAAATGTTTTTTTTTTTTAAATAAAATAATGAAAACGAAAAAATGTTATTTCACAAAATAATTATTTTTTTCACTAAAAAAATGTTTTTAAGAATAATGTATTTTATGTGAAAAAATTTTTTTTAGTAAAAAATAAATATTTTTTGGAAAAAAATAAATTTTTTAGTAAAAAAAAATAAATATATTTTTCTGAAAAGATATCTTTTTTATTGTTTATTGTAAAAAAAATGTTCTTGATGAAATAAGTAATTTTTTAAGGGAAAAAATATTTTTGTTGGGGGAAAAATTATTATTTGTAAGATAATTATTTATTTTTTGGCGAAGTAAATAAATATTTTAAAAAGTATAAATGTCCAAAAAAGGAAATGATTGTTTTATCCACTGAAAAAAATTATTTTTTAAAAATTTTGTATTATTTGCGAAAAAAAATTTAGTAAAAAAAAATATTTTTTAGTAAAAAACATTTTTTTATTAATTATTTTTATGAAGCACAATTGGTTTTGCTAAAATAATTTTTCGAGAGAAAAAATATTTTTTTAGTGGAAAAATTATTTTTTTTAGTAAAAAAAATTTTTTTTAGTGAAAAAATATTTATTTAGTAAAAAAAAAACTTATTTTTTAATGAAAAAATATTTTTTTTAGTAAAAAACAATTATTTTTTAGTGAACATTTTTTTAATTTAATTTGGTGAAAAAATTTTTTTTTAATAAAATAAATAATTTTTGAGGGGAAAACTTTTTTTCTTGGAAAAAATAACTTTTCAGCAATAAATAAATTGTTTAGTGAAAAATAAGTTTCTTTTTTTAAACTAAATGTTTTGTTTTTAAAAAAAATTATTTTTTAGTAAAAAGATATTTGTACATAATTATATTTTTTAATGATAAAATTGATTTATTTTGTTGTGAAAAAAATTTATTTTTAGTAAAAAATATTTTTAATAGTGAAGAAATATTCTTTTTATTTGTTTTGTCGAAATATAAATTTTTTGTTTTTTAAAAGCAATATTTAGTATGGAAAAAATTTTTGTGAAAAAATAAATTGTTTAGTGAAAAAATTTATAATTTTTTGTAAAAAAAATTCATATTATTAGTTAAAAATTATTATTTTTTAGTACAGAATTATTTTATAATGGAAAAAAAAATTTTTAATGGTGAAAAAATTTTCTTTTTATTTTTCTGTCGAAAAATAAATTTTTGGTTTGAAAAAAAAAAACCTGTTTCTAAAAGCAATATTTATTAAGAATAATCGTTATCTCAAAAATAAATATATTTTTTTAATAAATAAACTTTGATGAAATTTTTTTTCTTGGGTGAATAATTAAAATTATTTTTTAATGAAAAGAATGATTTTTTATGATATATTTTTTTAAGGCAGAATGTTAATATTTTTTATGAAAAATTTAATTTTTTTATGAAACAATTTTTTGTGGTGAAAACAGACTTTAATGGCTGGATTAGATTTTGATGAAACCAGCTAGTCTTTCATGAAGATAGTAATTTTTTATATAAAAATATTGTTTTTAAAGTTTTTTACCAAATATTAAATATAAAGTTTTGATGAGAAATAATGCTTAATGAAAATATTAATTGTTTGGTGAGAGAAAATTATTTTTTTAAAAAGAAAAAAAAAATACTCTAAATGAAGAAAAAATTTGTTTTAAATTGCAAAATGATTTTTCTTAGCATAAGAAAGGAAATAGTTTATTATGGGAAGAAAGTATTAAAAAAATAGCTTTTTGTGAGATAACTATTTTTTTAAATGAAAAAAAGTCTTTTTGGGAATTAAGTTAATCGGATTTATTCCACTAGTAAATATTATAATTTTGTCATACCTTTCGGTGAGGACTGTCTTCACTGGCTGCTTTGTACTTTTGGCGAGCTCTTTCGATGTAAGAAAATCATGAAAATTATCCTGAAGGTGATGGTCTTACATCATAAACGCTATTAAAATGTACAAAAATAAACAGCCAGGTACGACGGTTCTTACCCAAGGGTATGACAATATGAAAAACTTTCGCTTGTCAATTTGTAATTATTTATGGCAGAAAAATGTTATGAAAATCCTTTTGTAGACCATATTTAAGGGTCGAGAGTAATTGAATTAAAATTTTAATGCAAAAGAAATAAAATAATATATTTGTTATTTTCTTAAGCTTCCTATTGAGCTAAATGCATTTTATTTTACAATTTTAAAACTGACATTATTCTTATTGCAAATCTTAAGTAATAAACTTCCACTTCATTATTCGTCTTAGAAATATTCTGCGATGTCATTTACTCTCACACATTTTCTTAATGTCTCCCTTTACTTATGTTGTGTGTAGACACTAATCTCTTTATTTAATTTCATATTAAATACTGCAACAAAGGGAAATTACTTACCAACACCAAATGACAGTATAATAATGCCTAACAACTACAACAACAATGATAGAGTACATAAACAGCAACCCAGCGTATTAAATATGGACTTAAGTATTAATTCAATAGTAAATTTCAATTCAATTGTGATTAAATGTTCATGTTTTGCAAAAGCTTAGACATTTGAATCAAATGAAGCGTTTAAATGCAATGACATTTATAATAATTCACAATGAAGGACAACAAATAATACAAAAATTGCTGCTATTGCTTAAGATTAAATTAATGAAAACTGTTTGACAGGAGACAAAGAAAAAAAAATTGGTGGACATGAAATCTCTTTTGGCGATGTAGAAAGTTTTACAATTGACAGCACGATTTAGATCTTTGAAGGAACATGCAAAGAGATGTGTTTGTTCATGATTGAACAGTATGTAGGGCATAAGAATTTAAATAAATGATTAAAAACTAAAGTAGTTATTTTGAATGATTAAAAAATTTTTTTTCTAAACTTTAATTCCAAAAACTTTTCAGGCTTCATAGCAATTTATTGAAAATGTTTCCTAGTTTATGTTTTACAAACACACATTTATACACCACAGCTTGAGTATGTTTTTATGTACTCATCCTCAACCTTTGATGTCTATTTGCTTTACAAACTGATCATCTGTCATTTCATCCATTTCATGCAACAATTCAAGTTCATATTGCGTGTTTGATAATCTTAATCTAAATTTAAATTTACCCATCTATTGTTGTTAGTAGACAAACATACACAGAAAAAAGTACTATTATACTTGCGCCTAAAAGTATGCTTTACAATTCGCTTTAAGTGTAATTATCTCCTGTTATTTTTGTGTTTTCTTTTTGTTTGTTTATTTCTTTAAACTCTGTCACTTGCTGCCTGGCTTTACACTCTAATGGTCAGGCAAAATCAATGTCTAACTAACAATACTTATATCGTTGTTGTTGTTGCTAGAATTCTAAGCCAAAAGTACAATCAATTCCCTGTATGCATTTAAGGCATTTAACAATGCCTGTAATTTCCGGGCGATTTTCTACGTACGTTTGAAGTTTTTTTTTTATTCCTCCATTATTTGCGGTTCACCTTCGTTGTATTTGTTCTGGTCACGCAATAAAAATTATGCAGCATTTGGTTTGTGATGCATGGAAAATCCTTAATAGGAGAGGCAAATATAAAAAAAAATAAAAACTAGCAGAAATAGAAATCAAAATCTCTACATGACATGTTGTCTGGTTTTAGAATTATAAATTTTGTGACAATTTTTGTGAACGCAAATTGATTTTTTGGTGGTTTTAAAGTGGCAGCAGTGCAAATGTTTGATTGAAGTCAATAAAAAATATTTTTTTTTATTGTTTTTTCTGTTTAAATAAATTTTTATTATTTTTTTTTTTAATTTTTAATTGTAGCTTATTAGACTTGATTTTTAGAAAGGAATTTTTATTCTTTATTACTCATGATTTATAATGGGCTTAAGCCTGTGTAACAAATTTTAAAACTTTGTTGAAGCTTTTGAATGATGAATTCAGTAAATTTTTTCACTTCTGGCAGCAGATATTTCGTAACCATGCTACATTCTGGAGGAAAGGGATAGATGAGTGATAAGACAGGTGTTGAGAGGAGAAAGATAGATAGTTATTTTTTACTTCGCCCGACAATATGTTATGAAGAAGTATCGACGAAGGAAGCTGCACGTTTTTAATGTTAATTCCGAATATGGTTTTATACCGTTAAACAGAAAAAAACATTTTTTGTATTTCGATTGCCGCAGGGGTTGAACACTGGACATTCAGGTTTGTAGTCAACGTGTTTACTACTTTGACTACAGAAGAAGAAGCCTTTAGACCACTGAATCATTTCTTTCATTTCAGTAAAAATCAGGAGTCTTAAAGAAAACGAGATTTATGTGGATTTAAAAAGTTTAAAAATGTATGAATTAGCTGTCATCTTATCATCTAGAGCTAAAGAAATCATGCAGACCCTAACAATTTGGGCATATGTCAAATGTCCTATTGGAACTGTAAATAAAAACACCGAGGGATAAGGACCTTGCAGACAGGAAAGACAGTCATTAAAGTTGATTAAAATTATTTGTTTATACGTCAAAAAAATGCAAAATGGCTCTCACAGTTGTGTCACAGATGTATCAGTTTACCTGGGTAGTAACTCTTCATCGTCCCATATCGTATTGTTATTTAAAATTAATTTTAAATTCATTAATTGCTGTTGTTTTAATAAGTTTTAAAATGCCGGGGAAGTCATTTTGTTGCCGCATGAATCATGTTGTCTAGAAGCTCCTTGAAATAGCAGTGCACACACTGGCGAATGTATTAAGGAACTGAATCCTTAATGGTCAAATTATATCTCTTGTTATGCTTTTGTCAAAACTTCTTCTCTGTAGAAAAAAAAAATATAGAAATAGCTTTTAGCTAATTTGTTCATCTTGAAACAAGTGGGATTTAAGTCATTCCAGCTGTCGTGAGAACTGGCTTTATTTATTGTCATGCGTGGCGCTTTAAAAACTATTCTCTTATGAACAGTCTTTTTCGATTTATGGGTTTAACAAAGTGTCTTCTTCCAAATGTCAATGTGTTAGCCTTCTTCTTGTATTTAAAATAAATTAGACTGAGACAGCAATCCAGTTAAGTTTAGCGAATTAGAAAACTTTGTTTAACATTTAAAAATTTCTATTTTAGGATCCGTAATAAAATCCATTGGAATTTTACTTTAAAGCCTGATAATTCAGTTGGCAAAAAAATTGCTTTATTTATCTCTTAATTTAAAATCCATTATATCAAAACTATTTGCACAAAATAATCGTCAGGAAATTTTGCAAATGGATCAGCCTTATGGTGACTTGTGGTAAAATATTATTATGTGCATTTTATTCCTACAACTGGCGTTAAGAAATTGAATTTTGTAAGTAATTGTTGACTTAATTCCAGTGTTCAAGTGAAATTTCAAAGCTGGTATATTCAGAAGCTTAATAAATATGAGTTGTATTTTTGTTAAACATTTTACTCATTACATCCTTGATCTAAATATCCTTTTTGCTTTTCTAATTAATCAGCAGAAAAAAGAAAAAATATTTTGGAAATAAACAGCGCCTTTTAAAAATTTTTTTGAATTCGAAAAGTTAAAACTTAAGTTTATGTAAAAAAGAAAATTAAATCTGCTTTTTAAATCTATCATTTAAACATGCAATAAAAAACTTTTAAGACTAAAATAGAAACATTGTTAAAACCAAAAAAAAAAGATTTTCATAAGTAGTCACTAACTCCCCAACTGAAAACTATTGATCGTTGTTTCAAGTTCTACACAACTTACAAACGGATTAACTATTAAACGAGCTGTGATTTTGCGCTTGCTTTTTAACACTTAAATCAGTTTACTCCAGCACTTCATCATAAATAGAATGATTTACTTTGAAAATCAGTCATCAATTAACGCAATTTATAGGCGATTCTCCGTAATTTTAATAGAGCATATAATCCTATATCTGAGCAGGCTATCCATTGAACTGTAGCATCATTTTCATTACAGACTTTCTAAATTTTCTAATAACAATAATACAGAGAATACCGGTGCTATGGGCAAAACAGTAAAAGTGGATGTAAGTTTTTCAATTCATCTTCTTTCAAATAAACTGGGGCTCTGTCAGTTTACTAAGTAAACAATTTTGTGCAAAAATCTGGGCCTTAGCCCGTATGAGATTCATCTGGTGGAGAAACTAACGCGACGAAATAATTATATACATCATTTTTTTTTTAGCCAATTGATTTGAAGACAGAAGCAAAATTGTGTTAAATCACGAGACTTATTTTTAACTTCATGATTTTGTTAATAAATAAAATTGATGCATATGAAGTCGATAATATCCACAACAGAGCCTAGAGATTTCATTACATCTAAAACAATAAACCATTTAATGCGTTTTACAAGCTGGTGGTACCTCCTTTTTTAAAATTGAAGCTGAAGCACATTCCAAGTTCGTAAGTTCGACTGTAACTGCTGAATGATTTTGATTACAGCAAGATCACAGCAACCATTGACTTCTTGAAAGCAAAATTTTTTATTAAGTCGTTGTTGAAAAGTGTATCTGTCAGTTTGCTTTCAAAGCCATGCCATATGAAAGCTCTTGCTTATTTCTTATGGGGGGTCACGTGAAGATTTTGTTTTGCATTAAAAAATCCAAATTTCCAAAAATTTAACTTTCATGGTGCACTTCATGAAGTACAGCTGCTGTGCCCATATGCTTGAAATTATTTGTAAATAAAGTTGATCTTTCGAATAAAATTTATTTTTGGATGAAAATTAGATTTTTTGTGTTAAATTTCTATCGGGTTTAAAACATTTCTATTCTGATATAGTCTTTCATTTTGATATTTATCCTTTTTTGTAGTTTTATAAGGTTTTTGAATGAAATCGGAAACACTGAAAAGAAGTAGTCAGCTTATTGCACCATGGGAAAATGTTATATAAATTATGTCTTTGAGATTTAAGCTAAAACAGTTTTTAAGACTTTATTTAATTTAATTTTATTTATTTTATAATTGTATTAAAATAGTTTTGAAGCTTTTTTGGTTTGCAAGGCTTACACCATTAACAGCTGCTTCATTCGTGATGAATAGATTATTCCAGTACCTTTTGTTCTTTTTACCCAAAAAAGTATAAAATTGAAAAAGAAGGTTAATTGGTCATGAGTCTACAAACACTGAAACAAAAATAATCTTTTAAGCTTGTTAAAAATTTTAAATACATTTAATAAAAATCATACCACATCACTGCAACAACAGCATTCCAAAAGGGATAATTTCACACACAAAAAAAAAGAAAACTTTAACTATAAAAAAATATCGTCCATATTTTTGTAAAACGACTACCAATCATGCGATAACAAAAAAAAAAAAAAACTGATTTAAATAATTAATCAAGCCTTTAAAAAAATTAACGTTAGAATTCGTTTGAAATATAAAGATAAAAAAAAACTATAAAATTTTTTAATGAAAATTTTCCTTCTGGCTTTCCCTTATTTTGAACACTGAAGCCATAATTGCTTTATCCTTCAATAAAATAATATATTAATTAAAATTACAGTTACAGAAAATAAAAAAAAAAAATAAAATGAATTAAAATATTAAAAAGGATAATTGTTCAAAAAAATTTTTTTATAAAAACCCTTAATAGATAATTAAAGTTCATAGATAAAAAAAATTCTATTGTTGGCATTTTTTAACAAGGATTTCATTTTAATTAAAACAACAACAGTTTGCACTTAAATTAAGAAACTAAAAAAAAAAACGAAAAATTATATAATAAAGTTAATGGCCATAAGTGTGTGTGCATGTGTGCTTGAGTTGTTAATTAAACAAATATTTTAGTTTGTTTAAGTGTGTGCGTTTGTGTGTCTTTAGAAAACATTTAAAGTCATTGTAGTGATTATTATTGACATCGCGTTGATTTTAAAAGTTGTTTTACTCATAGCTATTATAATTGTTATTGTTGTAATACATATTAACATAAATTTGTTGTTGTTGTTTTTATTACTGTGGACAATAGAAGCAAGTGGTTTGCATGCACTCTTAAGTGCAGTTATTCAAATTCATGCAAATTCATAACCACTTATGTTTATTTAAACGACTTTCGCTAATGTAAAAAATATAGGGTGTCATTTTCAGTAGGCTGGATTTTGAAATATGGTTAATAAGATTTTTAATAATCAAATATTTATCTACTGACTTTTGGTGATTCAATAATTTAATCGGGATAAAAAATAAGCACGAAAAAAAGTAAAATTTAATTTACTTATAATTTTCCATGATTTTTTCACCAAAGGTCTTTCCAGTAGAGTTATGTAATTTTGGAAAAAAATTTATCTCAATATGCTTACTAGTTTAGAAAAAATAAAAAATATAAAATTTTATAAATGTAACAATTGTGTTGTTGACCGAAGCAACATAAGTATCCCTTATCCAATTAAAAAAAAAAAAAAAACGATTTTTCCAAAAAAGCTATACAAATTTCTATGTTCCTTGAACCATTTGTTGTTTTATGGGCAACAGCCGAAAAATTTTATTTTGGGATTTTTAATAAATTATTTGGGAATTTCGGGATTCGCATTATGAAGACGATTTTTACGAAAAATCTTTAAATTTTTATTGCCCCTAGAGCCAATTGTAGTTTTTTTATAAGCAACAGCCGAAAAATGTAACGGTGGGATTTCTACAAAATTATTTGGGAATTTTGGGATTTTCATTCTGGAGACGATTTTTACTTAAAAATTTTACAATTTCCTATGTCGCTAGAGCCAAATGTATTTTTTATTGACAAAAGCTGAAAATAATTTTGGGATTTTTACTTTTTTATTTGGAAATTTTAGGATTCGCATTATCAAGACGATTTTTAAGTAAAAATCTTACAATTGCCTATGCCCCTAGAGCCCTACAGCTTAATGAAGATGTTATTAACAAAAAACGATATAATTTAATTTTGGGCTTTATACTAAATTATTTGGGAATTTCGGGATTCGTACTATGAAGACGATTTTTACGAAAAATCTTTAAATTTTTATTGCCCCCAGAGCCAATTGTTTTTTTTTATGAGCAACAGCCGAAAAATGTAACGGTGGGATTTTTACTAAATTATTTGGGAATTTCGTTACTTGCATTATGGAGACGATTTTTGCTTAAAAATTTCACAATTTCCTATTTTGCTAGAACCAAAAGTATTTTTTATTGACAAAAACTGAAAAAATTATTTTGGGATTTTTACTTTTTTATTTGGGAATTTTGGGATTCGCATTATGAAGAAGATTTTTACGAAAAAATCTTACAATTTACTATGCCTCTAGAGCCCCAGAGCCAAATATAAATTTTATTCACAAAAAACGAGATAATTTAATTTTGGGCTTATTACTTAATTGTTTGGGAATTTCGAAATATGCATAACGAAGACGATTTTTGCATTAAAGTCTTACAATTTTCTATGTCCCAAGAACAAATTGTAGTTTTTATAGGCAACAGTCGAAAAATTTAATATTGGGATTCTTATTAAGTTGTTCGGGAATTTCGGGATTCCCATTGTGGAAACGATTTTTAAGCAAAAATTTAAAAAATTCTTTATTCTTTGATCTCTGTGGTTAAATGTAGATTTTATTGACTAAAAACAATTTAATTTAATTTTGGGATTATTATAAAATTATTTGGGACTTTCGGGATTGCTATAATTGAGACGACATTTGCTAAAAAATCTTACAATTTTCTTTTTCCCTAGAGCCAAATGTAGTTTTTATGGGCAACAGTCGAAAAATATAATTTTGGAATTTTTATAAAAATATTTGGGAATTTCGGGATTCGCTCTGTCTGCCACTGATTTTTTATTTTTTTTAAAGGTTAAATTTTTATTGCATGTTAAATGTTATCAACTCCTTCAAAAGAGTTTTAAGTAAAATTTGGAATTAATTTTTGGATTTTGCTTCTATTCTACTTTTTGGTATGACAAAATGTGCTAAATACCGAATGCTTGTTAAAAGTTTGGATGTGAGTATTTTCAATATGTGCAGTTTTAGTGTTGACTGACCATTTTTCCTATCGTTAACATATTTAAACTTTGTAGAGTAAAAAAGGCGGATTGAATGAGACTGACAAAGTTGCTATAGTTTTAAAAAAAATCACGGTTAAGTAGATGACTTAACTATCATAAAATTGTTATCACCTGGCACATAGTTGTTTATGTATAATAATTTTCCTCACTGGAGAAAATTATCCCTTTAAAAAATCGTCTATATGACTTTACTTGTTCACTCATATTTTAAAAAATTTATTAACTGCATATCCAAAAAATGACACTTTTAAACACATACATACAAATATAAAAATATGTACATACACAAACTGCTTAGATTTTGTTTGTACATGCGTGCAAATGACAACATTACGTTTTAAAAATTTGTTTCACAAATTAAGTTTACATATTTAACTGAATTTAAAATAAACAAATAAATACGAGTAAATACATACACGCACACCTTGTTTAGTACGTTTTAAAATATTTATATAACACTCACGCACACATGTCTACACAGACATATATATTGCATGCAAGATAAAAGCAAAAAACAATACAATTTTTATGTCAATATTAATTGCTTAAATAACACACAAGTGCATTTGTGTTAAATTAAAAAATTTTTTTATTATTATTTAAAGACAAACTTTATATATTTATGTGATTGAAGTTAAAGGCAAATAATAAATAAATAAAAAATATTATAGCTTCTAAATTTTTCAAATAATTTTATATCTGTTAAATTTAATTATTTTGGTATTAGTGATAAATAGCTGACTGGGTTCAATGAATGTTTGTTTAAGATTTTGTTATATTATTTAAAAAATAATAAATTAACGATTTTATTTATTTTTAGATTTTGAATCAATTTTTTAAAACTATTTAAGCTAATAAATAATTATTTAAGGTATAACAAAGGCACTGAAACAAAATTCTAAAATTAAATTTAAATGAAAAAAAAAAAAAAACGGATAGAATAACAAATTCTTTTTGAAAAAAATACAAGTTTATTTAAGCAATTATTATCATCACATAAAAATAAGCTTAATTTTTTTTTATTAGGACCAGCACTCATGGGATGACCCCTACTTATGCAATGCATTGTGCCAGAACTAGGAAATTAGGTTGTGGGAAGGGGGATAGAGGAAGTAGTGCTTGTGGACATTTGATTTGAATTTTTAAAAATTGAAAGTGACAGTAAAGACCTCTGCAGGGAGTTTATTTAACATACGAACTGTTCGGCTAGAAAACGAATTTTAATTGTAATGCGTAGTGCAAATCCCTGGCCAATCGAATAAAAAGGAATGCGCCTTTGATGCAGAGAGCGTATCAAATTACGGTTTTATGGAACGAGTTTTTTGATTTCATAAGAGCACATTCCGTTGTAGTAACGATAAAACAGTGAAACACACCCCACATTGCGTCGATACTCCAGTTAGCCAATAGAGCTGGATAACCTACTGTCACCGATGAGGTTCTTCGCTCTTTCCTGCACGCGGTCGAGTAACTCCAAAATAGTCTTTTAAGCACCGGCCCATACATGAGAGTTGTATTCTATTTTTGGTCTGATGAATGTAACATTGATAGTAAGATTGAGATTGAATGAAGTATTTCTTACACCGTTTCATAAAATTTAAGCACTTGAATGCTTCTTTTGCAACATGAAAAAGATGCTTGTTCCAATGAACATCGCATGTAATTTTCATGCCAAGGACATCGAGAGCTTCTGATTCCTTAACATATATATCACCCATAATTACAGATGAGGTAGCATGTTCAGCAGTACGCCTGTGCGAAAGCACACAGCACTGGGTCTTATGATCGTTAAACTGAACCCTGTTCGCCAGGCCCCATCCGGAAATTACCAAAAGGTCGCGATTAAATTGGTTTAGAATTGACAAAGTTTTGCGGGTATAAACATTCCAAAAAAAAAAAAAAAAAAAATATTCAGATATTTTTTGAAGTCGGTTAAGAACAGGCGATTATCAATTCTCGTCTTTTAAATTTTAAATAATCGAATAAATATCCACTCGGGTAGCAAAGCGAATAAGTCCCAACGTTTTGAATTTTTCACATTTGTGAAATGCCGTCTTCCTGAGCCCATTAAGGCTTTAATTTAAACTTAAATTTAACTAAATAAAAAAAGCTATCAGATCCTCTAGCATAGATATACAAACCTTAATTAAATTTTACACATGATTAACTACTATTATTGGAGTGACTACCTACTTCTTGAGAAGATATATATGGATTAAAAATTAAACAAATAAGCCATTCCTTTAGTTCATTCCGTCCCTAAGCTTCACACTACCAGTAGTTCAGTGCAAATACTCTAGCGGTATAACATTTATTGTTCCAGAATTATTTTTTTAATTTACTTTTCTTTAATTAATATTTTGCTTTGTGTGCAAGTTCAATAAAAAATCAACTCCAGTTGTTTGATGAAAAGTGAGTTATTATACAGCTAGCAAGCTAAACAAAAAAATAGTTAAAAAGCTTCATTTCTGTGAAAAAAATATCTTCAGTATGACTATTCTTGCTTCGATACTGAGTGGGCTAAAAATATTATAAAAATATTATGAAAATATGCGCTCAAACCAGTTGTCGAAGCACTTTTTCCATTTCGATTGAGACACCTCTAAAACACGGTTTTTGAACACTTCAACAGCTTCTTCTGGCGACGAAAATCGTTGACCAAGCATTTTTTTCTTGATGTGCGGAAACAAGAAGAAGTCATTAGGTGCCAAGTCAGGGCTGTACGGCGGGTCACCCATTAATTCGACGTTTTGGCCGATCAAAAACGACTTGGTTTGAGCCGATGTGTGAGAGCTCGCATTGTCATGGTAAACAATGATTCGTCTTCTTTTGTTAATTTTTCGAATTTCTCCGATGACTTCAGGCAAACAAATTGTAGTGTACCACTCAGAAGTGACCGTCCTACGTTGCTCAAGCGGAACAGTCGCCACATGACCAGTTTTGCCGAAGTGTTTCTTCCACGAACAATTTTCGTTGGATTTTGCTCGTCTTTGAAGGCCCACACGGTTGGTTGTTGTTTCGTTTCGGGCTCATACACTTAGATCCATGATTCGTCACATTTGACGATCTTATAAACGTCTTTTGAAGCACCGCAATCGTATTTTTGCAACATTCCTTTGCTTCAATCAACACGAGCCTTTTTTTGAGCGACTTTCAAATTGTGCGGGATCCAACGAGAACAAACCTTTTTTACGGCCAGGTGTTCATGCAGAATAGAATGTATCCTGGTGGAAGAAATGTCCAAGGATGTCTCTATCTCTCGGTATGTCGCATGTCGATCTTGCATTATGAGTTCACGCATGGCATCAATGTTCTCTGGCACAACAGCCGCTTTTGGACGGCCTTCACGGAATTCGTCTTTGAGCGAGCTTCGGCCACGATTAAATTCATTATACCAATTTTTTACAGTGCTATAGGATGGTGCTTCATCTCCATACAAAGATTTAAGTTCATCAATGCACTCTTGTCGTGATAATCCACGTCGAAAGTTGTGAAAAATGATGGCACGAAAATGTTCACGAGTTATTTCCATTTTTTTCTATATTAATTTTTTCAAGTCACTGTAAACAATACAAATAATGGTCGTACGTCAAAACGTTTTGAATACGATTTTGCTTAAAAATGACAAACTTTCCAATGGAAATATCAGATTGCACTTGGCAATTTAACGAAATATAAAAAAACTTTATTCTTCACTACAGATGGACAAAGGGTATCTTTAAGTTTATCATTCCGTTTGTTATTTCTATAATATTTATTTTCGATCCCATAAGGTATATATATTCAAAGTCAATTGAGCGATGTCTGTCTGTCCGTCCGTGTTAGAGTTGAAATCAACTTTGACAAGGCATTACATGAGCTAGAAAAAGTTAAAATCTTCCAATCGATCAGACATAGTTCCAAAAACTTCGTCAGCGGGCAAAACATTACGCCTGCCTCTAATTTTTCCATATCATTTGAAACAGTGAAGTAGCTCAAATTAAAAAAAAAAACGCAGTAGAAAAATCAAAAATTAAGAAAAAACCATCCAGTTAAAAAATTAATAATCATTTTTATTTTCCGAGTAATGGGCTGAACTTTTAATAGAAAAGTACGATTGTGCTCCATATCTTTTAAGATGTCAATATAAGTATCATTTTGGAGCTTTCAAAGAGGTCTTTTAGGAAAAAACTAAGTTATCTAAAAATGCTTAACTCATTAAGAATCGGTGATATTTTTATATAAAATTATTAATTTTAACTATTTTTTCTTTTTATTATTGTTCTCTGCCAGCTTAAAATTTGTTAGTTACTTCACCTATAGATATAGATATAGCTCCATGGTTTGTTTTAATTTTATTAGCAGTTTATACCAAGAGAATTTGATTAATTAATTTTCTGCGAATGACTTGGAAAATATTCCTTTTTTTTAATAGTTCTAGTTGTTGTATTTAAAAAAAAATATTTCTTTCTCATAAATTTAAAAGAAAAAAAAATTTGCCAAAAATAACCACTAAAATCTTTATATATTTAAAATGTTAGAAATAAAACATTTAAAAAGAAATTTTAGTAAACTATTTTTCAACGACATGAGAGACTTGTTCTCCACACTTCTGTTTGATTAGGGTTTTTTACTTTAAAACTCTGGATGTAAAAAAGTCTTATCATCTTTCTTCAAATAGCAGAGCTTAGACTAGTAAAGGGGATAAATTCGCTTACACTTAGAATTAAAATAAAACTATTTTTCGTCCTTCTGGCGACTCAATTAAAAACAAAAAAAAATAAAAAATTTCATCGTATGTGAACTAAGTTAATTAAAAAAAACTCTAGATACCCTTTGTCTTTAAAGGAGTGTATTTCTTCTGTTTAAGTGACATTGCTGAAATCCGTATTCACGACTTCTTCAGTATCGAATGGGGCTCCATCTTCCCTAGCAGTGTTTTTGGTATCTTTTGATTCATATCTCTCATGAGCAGTGAAAACTTATTTTTCCACTTTAGTAGTAGATTTTTCTTCTCTAGCTGTACACCCAGTAACTGTATTTTGTTCTGTTGTATGGCCAAGACTCTAATATTTATTCTTTTTAACATCAGTGAGATGTTCTTCACAAGAAGTTTTTTTTCTTTTCTCTTCAGTAGTAGTAGTTTCTTCTTCAGTGGCTTGGGCAAGACCCACAACTTTGTCCACTTCATCGGTTATAGAGTTTTCTTCTTTTTCTGTTGCAGTGCTTTCGTAGTATTTAGTATTTGCGACTTTTTCGTTACTAACTGTAGCATTGCTTATGCCTGTCGTCCTTTTAGTACCTATTGTTTCTTCCGTATCTTTTTAAAACACATAGGTGGGGGGTGGTGGATTTCGAAAACTTTTTAGCCCATCAATAAAAGAGAATAGTTAGTTTTTCAAAAATATTTCTATTTTTCAATGCAATCTCCAAAAACTTCAATACACTTAGTTCAACGCTTTTCTAGCAATTCTATCCCTTGATTAAAATAGTTTTCCTCAAGGTCTGCAAAATAATGGTTTATAACTGTAACTGCATTTTCATTTGAGGTAAAACGCTTGCCATCAAGGAATTTTTTTAGATTTGGGAACAGGTAAAAGTCGCTGGGAGCTAAATCAGAAGAATAAGGTGGGTGGTCAAGCAACTCGTTGATTTAAGCCATTGTTAAAACACTCTTGTGCGCTGTTGCGTTGTCTTGATGAAAAATTATTCTTTTGTGTTGTAAGCCAGGACGTTTTTTCGAATTTGTACATTTAATTGATCGAAAATGTTGCAATAGTACTCTGAATTTATTGCTTTACCCTTTTGCAGATGGTCAATCAATAAAATACCTTTGAAGTCCCAAAAAACCGTTGCCGTAACTTTACCAGCCGATTGAATTGTTTTTGCCTTCTTTGGGGCACTTCCTCCATCTTGAATCCATTGTTTGGATTGTTCTTTTGTGTCTGGAGTATAGTGTTGGATCCGTGTATCATCAACAGTTATGAACCGACACTTAAAATCCATTGAATTTGCTTAAAACGATCCAAACAAGCTTGAGAAATGTTCATTCTTATGCGTTTTTGGTCGACTGTTAACAAATGCGGCACCTATCTTGCAGAAAGCTTTTTCCTCTGTAGTTCTTCATGCAAAACTAAATGGACTCGATCATTTGAGATGCCCATGATAGTAGCAATTTCACGTAATTTTATTCGTCGATCATTTAATACCATATTATGCACTTTGGCAACAATTTCTGTTGTTGTTGCTCTACGTGGTTAATCTTTAATGTTTGTACGACAACGTTTAAATTCAGGAACCCAATTTTTTACTGTTGCATATGAAGGAGCACTTTTACCTAACGCATTCACCATTATGAATTTCTTGTCCCGATAAACACTTTTTACGTTAATATTTAATGACAGCACGCATTTCTAATTTTTCCGTTTTAAAAAAATCGCGGATGCATTTTTTTTTTTGAACACCTGTTTCTATATGAAAGAGTTTCCAGATCGAAATAAAATTTAACACGTGTTCATAACAGAGATGAAAGATTCCAAAACACTTATTTTTTCTGTGTATACCGCGCTTTTTGTGCTAGGCTAAGAAGTTTTCGAACCGTCCTCGTATTAGTACAAAAAAATCAAAACTTCTGTACTAAAATAAGTTTTGTCCTTTTCTCTAGTGGATAAAAATTTTCCTTCTGTTCCAAAATTCCTGAATGTATCTACTATTTCGTCTCCAACTTGAGTTACATATTCATCGAGTATTTAAACACTTTTTGCTATTCTTGAGAATATTTTAATTTAAATACTAAAATTTCCATTCTTAATACGTTTACTCCAATCTCTACTAATGATTTCTAAGAGAATATGTTCTCCATGAATATCCGCTAGAAAATAATTTTATTAAAAAAATAATGCAAGTTTTCCCCCTGAAAGCATATTAATTTTTCTCTAATAATAATTGATTAAACAGCTTTATGACAATAATTTTAAAGCCCTACTTGATTTAATAGGCGACTACCTAAACTTCTTTCCTTCGACCAAAAAAAAAAAAAAAACCAATTTCAATTATTTTATAATTTATTAGCGTGTTTATGATGTTTATCAATTTTGATGAGTTTGTAAATTTTATTATCGCTTAAGCAAAAATTTTTAGAGAAATCTTATTAAGAGGAGCAACTACAAAAACAACAACAAAAAAAAACAGTTTAGAGGAGTAATTTTTTAAGAAATTTAATCAACTGATTAATAAGAAAGTTGATATTTTCAAGCAAAAATAATGATGATATTAAGAAAATAAAAATTAGTATACCTTAACGAGGGTGGTATAAAAATTTAAAGAAAAAGTTTATTTAATAAATCAGGCTGGCTGTTGAGCATAAAAATGAATGTCGTTTTTTTTTAGAATGGTGAACAATATGATGTTATTTTGGTTCTCTTGAGGGAGAGAACTTTTTTGCCAATTTTCGCTTATAAAATTTAATTAGACTGCTAAAACTAAAAAAACTTTTCACGTATTTACTTGCATATTAATACACATAACTACCATTTTAAAAAAAATCCGGAATTCATCGTTTAAAAATTCCAAAATCAAAATAACTTAAATGTCCTTAATATTTATTTTAAGAAAAATTTTCTAGATTTTTTGGGATCTATTTTTATAAATTTGGGATTCGTTATTTTTTAATCCCAAAAAATCCGGTATTCGTTTGCTCCTGTTTGGCACTCCGTAGCTACACCACGTGTTATTTTCGAAGGAGTAATAAATTTCTAATTAATGTTGCACATAATTTGTAGTCGATATTAAGGCGTTTTATAATTTATTTTTTCTCATTTTTGTGTATCTTAACCAAAAAAGCTTGCTAAAAGGCGTGAATATACATTTAATTGGTTGCCATAAAATTTTTATAACATAAAAAATTCCTCATTTGCACACTAACTCATACCCACATATGTATTTTATTGCATACAGGTACAAGTATGTTTATGTAATGTTTGGTTTGATTATTTGAAAATAATTCTTTTTTTCTTTCTCTCCCTTTAAACTTTTATAACTAAATTAACGATGATTTGTGATTTTGTTTTAGTCGTTTTTATGTAAAAATTAGATTTACAAGCTTATGGCAATAAATAATGCTGTTTAATAATATATATTGACTTTTATATGTTTTATATTTTTACCTCCATGATTTAATAACGAATATGTTCAATGTTAGCAAACGTGAATAAAAGGGATTTAATTAAAAGTGTAAAATTTTTTTCTCGGAGTAATTTATGTGTTTATTTAATAAGGGAAGCTCTATCAAGGAAGCAATGTAATGCAAAGGATAAGGGGAACCTAAGGTATTACTTTTTTCTATAATTTTGATACACTTTAAGTTAAATTAAAAAAAAAAATTAATTAAAAATTATTGTTCTTTGTTCCCTGCCCTCCGCTTTTCATAAGTGAAATAACTGCTGTTTTTAGGTACGTAAGAATATCCAAGATATTAATTCTTTACTGGCAAAATATTAAAATTTCGATGAAAGTGCTACGTTTTTGTTTGCTAGATGGGCTTTTTAATTGAAGAAAAGAACATAAGACACTTATATTTTTATTTTTTCAGATCTTTGGTTACTGCTAAACACAAAAAACTTTATTTTGCGACTTATTGCTTAATAAAGCTTTTTCGGTTTTTGTTTATAGGCGATTTAAAACGCCTAGATACGAATAATATGGAAGGATCTGGCAGCTTTTTTTTCAACAATTCAAACTTTACTGCTAAACACAAAAAACTTCATATAGTGACATTGTGCTTAATAAAGTTATTTCGGTTCTTGTTTATAGGCGATTTAAAACGTCTAGATTCGAATAATATGCAAAGATCTGGCAGCTTCTTTTTTCAACAACTCAAACTTTACTGCTTAACACAAAAAACTTTATTTTGCGACGTTTTGCTTAATAAAGCTATTTCGTTTTTGATTTATAGGCGATTTAAAACGCCTAGACTCGTATAATATGGAAAGATCTGGCAGCTTTTTTTTCAACAACTCAAAGCTTACTGCTAAACACAAAAACTTCATTTTGCGACGTTTTGCTTAATAAAGCTATTACGGGTTTTTTTATATAGGCGATTTAAAACGCCAACATTCGAATGATATGCAAGGATCTGGCAATTTTTTTGTCCAACAACTTAATCTTTACTGCTAAACACAAAAACCTTCATTTTGCGACGTATTGCTAAATAAAGCTATTTCGGTTTTGGTTTATA
The DNA here is from genome assembly GCA_937654795.1 of Cistogaster globosa. Taxonomy (NCBI): domain Eukaryota; kingdom Metazoa; phylum Arthropoda; class Insecta; order Diptera; family Tachinidae; genus Cistogaster; species Cistogaster globosa. The sequence goes on from OW569404.1 coordinate 10,832,304, forward strand.
GGCGATTTAAAACGCCTAGATTCGAATAATATAGAAAGATCTGGCATCTCCTTTTTTCAAAAAAATTTTAGCAATGTTTTTTAAATGCAATTTCCCTATTAAATATAGTGAGGTTTTTCTTTTAGTTATGTTAAAGTAATCTTGTTTCAAGGAAATAATATAAAAATTAAAAGAAAAATTCGATTAAAAATAAGTCGCCGGGTTCAAAAATAAAAATGTACGATGTTGTTGAAAAATTTATTTTCGCTTGGGAATTTATTCTGTCTGTCTTAAGTTTTTATGTCGTTTAGGGGTTAAAGGAAGCAGATCTCTGATGAGCAACAAGTTCTATCAACACCATGCACAGCGCTTTCTAGTTTACCCCAGTAATTATTGACCGTCAAATAATAACATCTATTTTTACCACAGATTGCCAACTTAAACGTTTGCTATAAACCGAGGATACTCATGGAATTCACTTGAAAAATTATGCAGCTGTTGACTTCCTTATTATGAGAGCACTTAATGCTATACACAATTGGTGCTGCTGTCGCATTACCCTGCCTTCATATGCTTCCCTTTTCTCAGGAACATATTTGCCTGATCGCACAGTAAAAACTATAGTTTTTTAATTGCCTTTGTGTCGTTAATATCTATCAGACCATACAGTGGTTACTTGATCTTTTTTCCCCTTTTTTAGGTGGACTACTCTTCATCTTCACTGCACTGTGGATTAGGGCGTTCCTTAGTTCTTTGAGATTGTCTTTATTTTCACCAAATTGACTACTAGGAAAACCTTCTACACTGTGGCATGATGGTGATTTATGGCTCCTCTAATATTAAAATATCGCTTCACTGACACCTGTGTTATCTCCAGCACAAATCTTAATACAAAATGTCATTCATGTTATTGATTTCGAAACATTTTCGTATATTTTTTGCTCTTGATTTTAAAGTCAAAAATTGCTAATGATTTTTTTAAAGTTGTCACAATAAAGTGACCTGTAGTAAACGTTTAAAAGAAGTTATTTATTATAAAATAAAAAGTAAATTTTTTTATTTTATTTTGCACACAAATAAAATATTTAAATTGATGCCATGACACAGATAAGCAAACAACACCTTAACAAAAGTTAATAAATATTCTCTGCACAAATATAAAACATAAAAAGAAAAAAAAACTTAATATATTTACAATTTATTTTTAAAATTGACTACACCTTTAATGGCATTAACAGATAAATATTTCTAGCAGAAATATATTCATTTATAAAAATATAAATTTTAAATATAATTTGGTTGCACTAAATGAGAAATATGCTTTTATTTATTATAAAATACAAGAATACATGCCACAATTATAGGGGCAACATCCAGTGAACACATGTACATACGTACACATGTGTCTGTGTGTATTAATAAATGGATGAATACAACAACCGAATAAACCAACAAATTGATTTCCATTTATTTATTGATTGATTTGCAATTTGTATGAATTGAAATATATAGAAATAAAAATGTTTGCTTTCGGTTTTCCATCACCTCATCACCAGCATATTTTAAATTAAAAATCTTGTTTATAACAAAAATGTAATATATTTAAATAAATTGGTTTAAGGTTTGTGCGAGTGTTTGTATTTGCATAAACTTTTGCAAATATTTATTAATTTCCTGTTGCATTTGGGTTTTTCCTAATGTATGAAGTTTTTAAAATATAAAAACAGAAAACTAATAAAATAAGTGATATCTAAGCCAACACTTTCAATTGATCCATAAATAGATAAAATAAAAACTGACTAAAGAGAATTGACTGTAGTCAATTATTAATTCCATGCCATAAGCACTGTGACGTTTCAATTAGAAAATAATTTATATAAAATAATAAGATCGTAATAGCTTTCAAATAATAGATCGTCCTTTTTAAAAGAAAATTGCAACATCGAAATCGACAAATCTTCTATACGAGAACTGTGATATTAAAATATTTTTAAAAAGAAATTTGATATTAAAACAATTGTCTTAAGCGAATTTATTATATCGTAAGTTTTTATTGTAAAATCGTATATGTTTCGGTAAAAATATAAAACATCTCAAATTTTCTATAGAAAATATTTAATTTTTAATATCGCAAATTTTTCCTTAGAAATTTTTAATATCGTAAATTTTAAAATATTCAATTTTTAATATCGTAAATTTTAATTTTAATTTTATTGTAAATTCTTTAGTAAATTTATAAAACTGAAATGCTTTATATAGAAAAACTGTAATATACATTGCTTTTCTAAAGGCTCCACCAAATGACTCTTTTTTTAAATGCTACAAAAAAACTACTGAATATTTTCTTAAATTTCCTTTTTTACTTGAAAGTACAATCCTTCCGGTTAATAATGGAAAATAATTTCATTCAAATGGCTGCTTCGGTTGGCCATGCAGTAGCCTACACCATCGGTCCAATTTTTAAGCACATTATCGATTGTGTGCAGCTGTATTTCACCATTGGCTTTACGAATATTGGCCTTTAAAGCGTCAATTATTTCTGGCTTGTCGGCGTAACACTAAACTTTAACGGCACCCTAAAAATAATAGTCCAACGGTTTCAAATCGCAGCTCCGGGGTGGCCAAACGACATCAGCCCTGCGACTGATAATGCGATCTTCAAAAACAGGACGCAAAACATCAAGTGTAGCTTCGGCTGTGTGGCACGTAGCGCCATCCTGTTGAAACCAGATGTTGCGAATATCCTGCTCTTCAATTTTTGTGAACAACAATTCGTTTAACGTGGCCCGATAACGATCGCCGTTGACTGTAACGGCCACTCCTTGCTCATTTTCGAAGATAAATGGCCCAATTATGCCTCTGGACCAAAATCCGCACCAAACAGTGACTTGTTTTAGGTGCATCGGCTTTTCAATGTGCGCCTGAGGGCCTTCTGTGCCCCAAATGCGACAATTTTGCTTGTTTACATATCCGCCAAGATCAAAGTAAGCTTTATCTGAAAAGATGATTTTTTTTTGGCAAAATCGGCATCTTCTGTAAGTCAATCGCAGGCCGACTTAGCGAAGAGAAAACGCATTTGATGGCCAGCTGCTTGAACTTCTGAAGCAATTGAACTTTCTATGGCGTCATGCAACGGTCTTTATGCCAAAATCGTTTCAATGATATCTTCGAAATATTCAATTGTTGAGAACGATGGTGAATTAATGTTGATGGCGCTTCACGCATACTTTCTGCCACAGCAGCAGCATATGGAGCTGACGGTGCTTCTCTTCCCTTTTTTCACAATCCGTACGCAATTTTCGCACGCATTCTGCATCATTACCATGATTTTCAAAGTAATGTCGCAATATTTCTCAGCGTTGTTCAAGCGTATACACAACCAAATTCGTTCAGCGGAAAGATAAAGCTAATTGTCTGTAAAATCAGACATGAATTAAGTGTTGACATTCACGAAAAAAGCACTAGTTGAAAAAAAAAAACGTTAGATGGCGGTCAAAAATTAAGTTTAAGCAAATTTGTTTTGTGCCAATCTTAATTATAGAAAAGTCCTGTAAAATAAGTGAAGTATCGAAAATTAGTTTCTAGGAGATATTAGTTCCGAAAAAAATTTCCAAATCACACTTATAAAATTATAGAAATTTTACGCCTAAATTTTATATCGTATTTGTTTCGTTAAAAATTTTTAGTATCGTAATTTTTTCTATAGAAATTTGCAACATCATAAAATTTTCGAATGAAAAATTTTAATGCCATAAAAGTCTTGAAAGAAGTTTTGTAAAAAACTTTTTATTTAAAAATTGTAATAACGTAAATTTTTTAATGGAAAATTTTATGATATAACAATTTCTACAGAAAAATTATAATTTTTAAATTTTCCATAGTTGTAGTTTGTAAAATTAATAACATCTAAGTGAAAAATTCTCTGCAGATTTTTTTTTTTACAAAAAATATTAATATCTTTAATTAAAATAAAAAAAAAAAACTAGAGTGCTCTATTCAGCTGTGCCAAATCTTATATTACCTTCGCCATTTATGTAAATCTTTAGTTGCGAACATTGAAATAGCAGTACCACTAGTATATTTTTTTCAAACGGTGTAGAGCGTTCTTAAAAATATTTTTAAATACAATTTTATTCATAGTAGTAATCTGGCAGGTCTGTTTATTGTTTGTAACTAATTATATTTTAAATATGATTGGTAATTCTAAAAATAACGGTAAATAATATTTGTAAAGCGTCTTTTTTGTTAACATTGAAATAGCAGTGCTAAACAAATGAGGTAGTTTTCTCTTATTTTTAATTTAAAAATATTAATTTTTGAGTAATAAAGTGAAAGTAAGTTAAAAAATAATAAATTACTGTGCATTTAATGTAAAATATATTTCTCTGCAATAATTTTCGGCTTTAGTGGGTCGCGCTAAACATTGCACTATTGAGCAAAGAAAATTAATTTTACAATTAAGGAAAGAGGAAAATTCTTATTCAGATATTCAAAGGCTTCTCTCGTGCTCTGTAAAGATGATATCGAACGCAATAAAATATAAAGATAAAGTAGAAAATAGAGGCGGCAAAAGAAAAACTTCACCCCAGGACGATCGAAATATCGTAAGGACTGCCAAATGTAATCCCTTTAAATCAGCCAGGCAAATAAAAAGCGAACTAAATTTAGAAGTTAGCGATATGACGGTCAGAAGACGACTTCTAGATGCAAATTTGTTTGCGCGAAGTCCAAGAAAAAAGCCACTGCTTAAGAAAACACATAGAGATAATCGTTTGGAGTTCGCCAGAAATCACGTCGAGTGGCCTGCAAGCAAGTGGCGAAACATTTTGTGGACAGATGAGTCTAAAATTATTCTGTATGGAAATTCTGGGTGTAGACAATATGTTCGCCGTCCACCATCTTCGGCATGTCAACCACAGTACACTGTGAAAACTGTTAAAGACGGTGGATCAAAAATTATGATATGGGGTTGTTTTTCATTTTATGGCGTGGGCCCCATACATAAAATAACTGGCATTATGGATCAACACGCGTATGTATATATTCTGCAAAATGTAATGTTACCGTATAGTGATGAAGAAATGCCATTAAAATGGGTCTTCCAGCAGTACAACGACCCAAAACATACTAGTCGGAAAGCAAAGGATTGGTTTCGTCTCAACAACATTGAGGTTATGCAGTGGCCAGCGCAGTCCCCCGACCTCAACCCAATTGAGCATCTTTGGGGAGACATTAAAAAGGCTGTACATGACTTAAAACCATCCAGTAGCGAGCAACTTTGGGAAGTTGTTAAAAAAGCGTGGAAGGAGATCCCAATAAGCCGATGTCAAGATTTAGTAAACTCAATGCCCCGTCGCTGTGTTGCAGTTATTAAAAATAAGGGATTTGCGACTAAGTACTAGGCAATAGATATTAATTCTAAATTTCAAATTTGTTTTTCTCCGAGTATTTTGGAAATAATACGACATATGTGTAGCCACTGCTATTTTTATGTTAAGTATGAATAACGTTTTTTATTGTTAAGTTTTGTTTTTATCAACCGGAATCGAATTTTAATATGTTTTATTTTCTATTATAATATATATTTTCTATTTAATTGAGAATTAAAAATAAAAACTTTGCTTTTATGTACAACTTGAGAAATATTTGAAAATGTAGTGGTACTGCTATTTTAATGTTCGCAACTTTACTTCAGTGACAGATAATTAAAAAATAAAAAAAAACATAAAATCCTATCGACTCTTAATAGGTTAAGCATTTTTGAAAATTTTTAGTATTTTCTTAAAGATCTCGTTAAAAAGCTTTAAAATAAAACCCATATTGATATTTTAAAAATTTTTGAAATTTCAGAGCCTCGCAACTCGCAAAATCTAAGCGAGCGCTTGTTTTTTCACTTGATGTTTTATCTAACTTTTTAATTATCTATCGCCCAATGTTTTTTTATTAGTGGAGTTACTTCATATTTCAAATGGTATAGAAAAATTAGAGGTTGGCGTCGTGTTTTGGTCGCTGCGTCGAAGTACATGGATCCATCTTGCTGACTTCCAATATCACCTCTTTTGACACAATGTCTAATCAATTGGCATATTTATATTTGTATAACTGATTTAGTGCCTCGGCAAACTTAATTTCAACGCTAACACAAAGAAAAGATGATGATGATCTTCTTTGTTTAAATCGAAAGGAAGGGATATCTCATAGCTGTTCTCTCCATGACCAAGAAAAAATTCTGTGTTGCACAAGCCTTCTCTCAGTAAATTCCATTCAATTTCTCTTCAATCGGCTACAGCCTGTATGTAAAATCTGCGAATCCTAGATAGTAACATCGGAAATATTTAAGTCACAATATTCTCATTCCATGTTGTGCAATTTTTTCTACCATACAATGCTGATGAATTAGTAAGCTTGACTGGTCCTTAAGAACTCCATTATTCAGTCCACTGTGGTATTTTTTATTGCAACAAGCTCCTTGATATGTCGTTATTTCGGTTACCCTTAAGGATCTACTTTTTAATGTGATACCCTCTCTAAGTTCTCGTGGATCCGAAGTTATTCTTTACCAAAATATCCCAGAAACACCATATGCTCTTTATCGTATAATTTAATAAATGAGTTTATTATCCTAAATTTATGCCACTGACGGTCTTGTGCATTAAAAAAAGTAAGCATGAGGTTGGCATAACTCCTTAAACTAAGCAGGATCTCTTTAAGGCCCTACAGATGTGTTTTACTAATAAAAAGTTGCAGAATATAGTTATGGATCACAATAACTATCTTCACTGATTTTAGGTTGCTGGCCCTACGGCAAAACACACAGAGACCCTGCTAAATTTCTGCACTCATGTCAAACTCATTTTAAGTTTATTTATGTATACGGCTAAGTATCTTAATACATTTTTTAATTAAATTAGTCTTTAAAATAAAACTAAAAAATAAATAAATTTATTTTTAGCGAAGCTTTTTACAGATGATAAAAGATCTCAATCAAGTTTAATTTAAAACATTTCAATACATTTTTGCCTGAAAAGCCTTCTTAACCATTTGAAATTTATTTATTACAGATATCTTACATTTTATTAACTGCTAACATAATTGTCCTATTTTATGTTTATTATCTTTAACATGAATCATGGATATTTTCTACTTGTTACAGTAAAAAAATCCTTTTCTAAAGCCTATAAATTATTTATATTTTTTTATCAAATCATAAGATTAAAAATGCAATATGTGTTTGCTAATGAGGGTTAGAATAAAAGTAATATTTTATCTTAATAATTTAGACCATATTTTATTCAATTTAAAGCTAATAAACACATTCATAAACTTGTAAAAGTCTTATGTGTTTTTTTTTTCAATCCTAAAAGTAGGCTATAAAATATTGTTGTATTTTATTTTAAAACACAACAAGGATGAAAATGACCTTTTACAGGAAAATAAAAAATATTTGTATACAGAAGAAAAAACAAAATAATTTCTAATATATTACAGGCCATATTTTTTATATTAAAATCCTAAAAGTATGCAAAGAAAAATTTGGAAAAACATTAGCTAAAATAAAAATCCTAAATAAAAATACATTACATTAAGGACAAAATGAAGAGTAACTTTTTTAGTTCCTAAAACTAAATTATTAGAAAAAAAAATTTCTTGCCTTTACAACTACGAACTTCTCTTTCAATGTGGTCAACCTAAATTGACTTAACTGACCTTTTTATAAATTTTGTATATTCTAAGGTTTTCTTCTCTAAGAAGTAAATTTTCATTTTTGTCATATTGTAATTATGCTTAGTAACTAAAACTTATGTTTTTCTTCACCCCATTTGTGGTGGTCCAATACCACCAGGGTGGCTATGTTTTTTTTGGGTCATTTGAACAAAATAAAGAAAACTGTTGTTGCTTCCCTAATAAATTAAAGTTAAAGGAATAGAAAAATATTGCATAATTTATTATAAAATTAACATGTAAATCTTACTGATTATTTTGCTTCTAGATCTAAGCTTTGCTAGTTTCTATTTCCATTAAAAAAAGGGGTTAATATTTTCAAAAATGAATTCATTGGCCTAGGTGGCCATTTTTCATTTAAAGATTATTAGTTGTTGTTGTTGTTGTTGCAGGAAGAATTTTTTGGTTTTCTGTGGTTTTGTGTTTGTTAAAAAGGATATTTTGTTGTTAGTAGATGTGAAATGTTTTGCTGTGTGTACGTTTTGTTTGTTTAAAGTCTGTTATTAAGGAAGTTGTGGTTTTTGTGGCTGCTGTGAATGGGCCAAAACCAATAGAAATTATATTTTTTCACTTTTAATTTAAAACTTTTAAGCAGATTAATTTAAAAGTAACATTATTTTGTTAAACATAAAATATATTATTTTTTGTTGTAAATTAAAAAAATAATTCATGCAAAAACCCTACCTCGGAACAGAAGGTCTTGGCACAGGAAATAAAACTATTGTCTGTCTATAACGATTTAAAAGAGAAGGTAATATAAAGCGATTTATTTAAATATAAAAAATAATATAAAATATTAATATATAAATATATCTCTTTTGGGGACACCCTTTAATTTCTAAATTTAAACTTTTTAAGCAGACATATAAATACACATTATCAACAACTTGCAATCGCTTGACTATAATACAAATTATATCACTGTTTGGGGCACCCTTTAATTTTCAACTTTATTTTTTTAATTTCTTTCTGTTATTGGGATCTAAAGTGACTACAAATTTGTTAAAAAATTTTACATGGGTGTTCGTTACGCTTCATTTAGCTTGTAAAAATCATGAGTATTATATGGGGACACCCTTTAACACAAAAAATTATCAAGCTGTTTTTTTTCAATTTGGAAATATCGCTTTTCAATTACAAAAAAATCTTAGTCACTTAGGAAATAAATAAGTTCTGCAGGAACAGACATAGAAAAAAGGGCGAATTGATAACCATCTTCTTTTTGAAATCGACTAAATATTTTCAAAAAAAAAAAAAAAAATATATAAATAAATAAAAAAAAAACAATCACCTAAATTAAAAAAAAATTACAAAAAATATATTTCACAACAGACAATTCATATTTGTATTTCTCCTAAAATATAAAACATTAATTATTTTCCAAAAGCGTTAATATCTTCCCTCAATCCGGATAGGATCCTGGTACGTAGTAGCTGTCTGCCTTTAGAAAGCTGTTGGAGTTCTCCTGGCTAAGAAAAATTCCATTATAATTGACAGGGATATTTTTAAAGACTTTCGACAATGCACGCACTGAGGGTGCTGACGAAATTTCGATCGATCTTTCAGAGTACTTGTGGGTGATGTAAGGTTCGATTAAAGCTTGAATTCTGCTGAAGTGCCACAGGGCTGATTACTAGGTCCTTTGCTATGCAATGTCTTTATTTCCGACTTACAATAACCGCCACTGGAGGACCTTTTATTAATGTATGCAGATGATATATTAAATGTCCCACTTCACTTAACCGATACTTGACGGTACTGACGGCCTAATTTACTAAATGGAGTCTAAATTTAAGCATTGCCAAGACCGTGGCCGTAATGTTAAAGGGTAGACGAAAATATATTTAACCAAATTGTTGACCACACATACCATGTTTGGCTATTGTACGGCAACTAATTGGGACATCGGACAGGCTTGAATACCTAGGTGTCACCTTCAATCATAATTTTGAGAACTATTGTCAAATTATTGGTATTCTCGAGAGAGGTAAAATAATTTACTCCATATATCAGATAGCTCTTAATCGAAGGGGGAGGGGGGTATTGATACGAAAGTGCTCCTTTTGGTGTATCGCCAAATTATCCGTCCTCCTATTTTTTGCCTTTCTGGCTTGGTTTGGGATGAAAAGTCTTTTGAAATAGGAGATAATAGTATTAGTTGCTTGCCGCGGCGTTGCGGCCCTATTTAGTGAGTTTCGCAGAACATCATGTTTATTAATCTTACGTTAAATTTATTCTGCTCGAGTGGTTGTCAATATGATAGAAACGGCTGTCACACGATGCTCATAGAACTCCCTAGTGAAGGAATACTTCTCTGTGTCGCGGTATACAGAGTTTGTTAAAATGTTAAGACTTACAGGACTTACTGATCTTAAAGGTAGGTGGCATTCTTTGCAAGGCTGCAGAACTCTTATGTTATTATAGAAGACAGAGCACAGTTCAATAGTTAAGTTAACTCTTGAAAGACATCCTTTTTTATTCCTTTTTTGGGATTTTTATTGTTAATTTTTTTTAATTTTTTATAATAAAAGTTGTTTGCAATGAATGTACAGTTTTTCTGCTCAAATGGAATTTTTTAAAAAAATATTTGTGTAAGAGAACTGTTTTTTTAAACGTTTCAAAACTTTACTTGTTTGTTAAATTTTTTTTTTTGATAAAAATTATGACATATAAATTTATAAAATGCAGAGATGTGTTTGTGCTGGCAGTAAATATTGTTGATGCCTCTATAGTGGCCATAACTGCCAGTAGCACAATAGTATCAGGCATCTGAAGCTGAAGATTAAGAATATACAATCATGCTTGAATAATGAATCAGTTACTAGCGAATTGTTTGGGAAGGATGAAAAAGGATCTCATTAGTAACTCCAAGCAAGTGCTAGAATGTGCCTTAATGAATGCCATGACGCTGAAGATAAGCTGCTAAGCATTTCTGCGAACCTTAAGCTAGAGGTGCTCTAGGGAACAGAGCTAGAAAAAGCAAAGGGCCTCAAATGAGTAGACTCGCTAAAACTCAAAAAGTGAAGAGAATCCACTATGTGTAAACAGGTTCGAATGGTGCTTATACATGGCATACATGATACATGATCAGACTTTGCCTGATCAGAATTTGTAACACGGGTAGTAAAAAGAAGTGGCGCTTACCACGTGGCAGTTTGACAACAAAATGATAACATGAAATCAATTAGTGGAGGGAAGTAGGTCGAGCAGGGTCCAACACAGTAAGCAGTCTGTCAGTATAAACAGAGGAGTCTAAGATGAATTACGATGCTTTATTTTTTAATAGTTTAATAATCAGAATTTCATATTGCATACTTGATGAAAGCAGTACAAGCAGCAGAACAAGATTCGAAAAAATTTTTTTTTTTTCAAAATAATAAAATTAGAAAACGCATAAAATAAAGTTCAATGAACTTAGTTTTTTGTTATATTTTTTTAATTGTTTAACTAATTATTTTTAATTTTCAATTTAAAATTTTTTTTTTCTGAAAATATTTTAAGCCCTTAAAAGCGATTAAAAATTAATTGTTCTTATAGTTAAAAAAATACGAGGGCTGCTCTATATATTTCTGGCCTAATAGTGAAAATGCGAATATTTATAATCAAAAATGGTTTTATTGTTTTTCAAAGTATTCTCCAGCATGATTTATACACTTTTGCATGCGCTCAAACGAGTTATCGAAGCACTTTTTCCACTCCGATTGAGACACCTCTAAAACATGGTTTTTGAACACTTCAACAGCTTCTTCTGGCGACAAAAATCGTTGACCACGCATTGTTTTCTTGATGTGCGGAAACAAAAAGAAGTCATTAGGTGCCAAGTCAGGGCTGTACGGCGGATGACCCATTAATTCGACGTTTTTGCCGGTCAAAAACGCTCTGGTTTGAGCTGATGTGTGAGAGCTCGCATTGTTATGGTGAACAATGATTCGTTTTCTTTTGTTGGTTTTTCGAATTTCTCCGAAGACTTCAGGTAAGCAAATTGTAATATACCACTCAGGAGTGACCGTCCTACGTTGCTCAAGCGAAACAGTCGCCACATGATCAGTTTTGCCGAAGAAACAGGCGACCATTTGCTTCAAAGTGCTTCTTCCGCGAACAACTTTTGTTGGATTTTGCTCGTCTTTGAAGACCCACACGGTCGATTGTTGTTTCGTTTCGGGCTCATACGTATAGATCCATGATTCGGCACCTGTGACGATCTTATAAACGTCTTTTGAAGCACCGCAATCGTATTTTTGCAACATTTCTTCGCACCAATCGACACGAGCCTTTTTTTGAGCGACTTTCAAATTGTGCGGGATCCAACGGAAACAAACCTTTTTTACGGCCAGGTGTTCATGCAGTATCGAACGTATGCTGGTGGAAGAAATGTCCAAGGATGTCTCTATCTCTCGGTATGTCGTATGTCGATCTTGCATTATGAGTTCACACACGGCATCAATGTTCTCTGGCACAACAGCCGTTTTTGGACGACCTTCACGGAATTCGTCTTTGAACGAGCTTCGGCCACGATTAAATTCATTATACCAATTTTTCATAGTGCTATAGGATGGTGCTTCATCGCCATACAAAGATTTAAGTTCATCAATGCACTCTTGTCTTGATAATCCACGTCGAAAGTTGTGATAAATCATGGCACGAAAATGTTCACGAGTTAATTCCATTTTTTTCTATTTTAACTTTTTCAAGTCACTGTAAACAACACAAATAATGGTCGTACGTCAAAACGTTTTGAGTACGATTATGCTTAAAAATGACAAACTTTCCAATGGAAATGTCAGATTGCACTTGGCAGCACTCAGTGTTGCCAGGCCAGAAATATATTTAGCAGCTCTCGTATATATTAAATATTTTTTATATAATATATAAGCATTGAATAACCGAAAAATTTAATTAAAAATTATAATTTATTATTCAATAGCATTTTAAACCGCTTAAAATTGTTCATTTTATTATTCCAATAAATAGTTAATGCGAAATCAAAATAAAATTTGTAATCTTTTAGTGCTTTTTAGATTTTAAAAATTAGAAAATTATTTAAATATTTATAAGTACTTGAGTTGATTATAAAATACATTTTTATATTTATTTGTTGTGTTTTGTTGTAGTTTAAAATTGCCGCTGTGTAATTTGTTGTCATTTTCTTTGTGTCATTTGGACGGAAAACATTGAAATGAATTGCATTATTAAATGAAAATTAATGTTAGAAAATTTATTATTAAATACTCATTCAAATATACATGCGTTACTGCGTTTGTATAGGTGCTTGCAAGAGTTTATCTGAGTGAGTATTATATTCTATTTTCAAAGCTTTTTTTTTGTTGTTTTAAAAGAAGCCTTTCAAATCAAATAGTTATTTCAGCTGTTAACATCATTTTTAATTAATATTTAATATTTTTGTCTTTGTTCACATGTTTAAAACATATGGCTATGTGAATATTGATTAAAGATATTAATAAAAAATGTGATTATGTTAGCAATCAAATTTTATGAAGATGAGTTGAAAATGTTTACAATTTGTGACCATACAGCTTTACGAAAAATGTAAATAGAAACATACTCGTACATTCTATATTATAAATAAAAGTTGAAACAAGAAATTTTCTAAATATTATTTTTGACTCATAAAAATTTTTTTATATCATTAAAATTTTTATTATTACAAGATTTTTAATTAACTGAAAATCTAAGGCAAAAAGATACTCTATTGAAAATTATTTTATAAGTAATAAAAATCATAATAATTTAGCGCTGTAAAAGCGTTCCACAGATTTTTTTCTTTTGCCTTACAAAAAAATTTTTATAACAAATTTTGAGAAAAAATCTCTAAAGAAAGTTTTGAGAAGAAAAAAAAATTTCTATGGATAATTTAAAACAAAGTTTTTTGGATAATTTTGAGGAGAAGAGTTTTGAGAATAAAAATTTCTGCAAAAAATTTGGAGGGGAATTAAAGTTTCTATTAAAAATTTTGGAGACAAAAATTTTTATGTGGCGAAATATTTTTTCTAAAGGATTTGTTTTTCGTCTTATATAAAATTTTTTATAAAATATCCCAAGCAATATTTTTTTGCCTTGTAAATATTTTTTATAAAGACACAGTTTTTTCCATTAAAAAATTTTTTTCACCTAGTTTTTTTTCGCCTAGAAAATTTGAAGAGAAAAAATATTTCTATGGAAAATTTTGAAAATAAAAAAAGTGTTTTAAGAATATTTGAAAAGAAGAAATTTCTGTAGAAAATTTTTGAGGAGAAAAAAAATTTCTGTAGCATATTTTGAGGAAGAAAAAAAATTTTAAAGAATATTTAAAGGATAAAATTAATTCTGTAAAAAATTTTGAGATGAAAAAAAAAAATTTTATAGAAAATTTTGTGGAAAAACAAAATTTTTATAAGAAAATTTAGAGAAGAAAAAAGTGTCTATAGAATATATTGACAAGAAAAAAACTTCTATAGAATATTTTAGGAAGAAAAACAAATTTTTATAGAAAATATTAGGGTGAAAAAATGTCTATGGAAATTTTTAAGGGAAAAATATTTCTATATATAATTTTGAGAAGAAAAAATTTCTATAGAATATTTTTTTGGGAGAAAAAAAAAACTCTGTGGAATTATTGGGGAAAAAATTCTATGAAATATTTTGGGAAGAAAAAAATTTCTATAGAAAATTTTTGGGGGTAAAAGATTTTTATGGAAATTTTTCAAGAGAAAAAAATTTCTATATAAAATTTTGAAAAGAAACAATTGCTATAGAATATTTTAGGGAGAAACAAAATTCTATGGAATATTTTGGGGAAAAAAAATTCTATAGGAAATATTTGTTTTCATAGAAACAAAATTCTATAGAATATTTTGGGGGAATGAGGGAAATTCTATGGAATGTTTTTGGGGAGAAAAAAATTTCTTTAGAAAACTTTTGGGGGTAAAAATTTTTATGGTAATTATTTAAGAGAAAAAAATTTCTCTATAAAATTTCTGTAGAATATTTTGGGTAGAAAAAAATTTCTATAAAATAATTTAAAACGAAAAAAAATTCGATAGAAAACTTTGAGAAAAAAATATTTCTATAGAATATTTTAAGTTAAAAAAATATTTTTGTACAAAACTTTGAGGAGAAAAAATTTCTATAAAAAAATGTCTACAGAAAATTTTGGGGACCTAAAAAATTTCTATGGAATATTTTAAAAAGAAAGTTGGGTTAATTTTTTTTAAGAAAAAGATTTCTGTATACAAAAATTTTTTACAGTATAATTATTTTCGCCTGAAATAAAATTTCTGTCGCTCTCTAAAAAAATTCTTTGCAGAATATTTTTTTAATAAAAATTTTCTTTGTTAATTTTTTCCGCCCTATTTTGTGTTTGACATTTACAAATATAAAAGTAAGCTCTAGATTATAAATTTGCAGTTTTTAATTTATTCTCTTAATTAACATTATCTGTATTAAAAACTACTTTTTTTTTAATTATAAATAAAATTAGAGATAAATAGTTAAATACCGTGTAAAACATAATATGTTTTATTTTGAATACAATAATTGTTTTTCTTGAATAAAATAGTGCGTTTTAATGGTGTAACAAATTTAATTTTAATAGAACATAAACAAGAGCATAAAACATACTTTTACCTCAGGACTCAATTACAACCACAAACAATATGTTGTTTTTAAATCAGAAAAAAAGTAAAAAAAAAAAATAATAATATTACAGAATGTAATTGAAGGCTTTAACATTATTTTAACGAATTCTAATACAAACTGATAATAATTATTGTGTACGCGCAAACATGTAATAAACATATGTTTAAGGTTTAAATGAAAGACTAAATTATCAGTTACTAAAATAATGGCTTAGTTAATATATTGAAAGGGTTAAATAACATCAGGGCTATTTTAATGTGTTAGAAAAAGTTTTTTGTTAATAGGAATATAATTCAAATTAATAGTACTTATGATCTAATATATTTTTAATGTATTAATTTTTTAACTGAACCGTCTTAACAGATTGTAATTTGTTTACTATTTATAAGCCCATTAATCATTCACAAATTTAAGCATAAATTTGTATAGTTTTTTGGAATGTTTTAATATAAATAAATATTTTTTTTACCGCCCTCCAAAAAATAGATCGTGCTCATCTCAATTACCACAACTAATGTAAAATTTATATTTGCTTGATTTACTGCTGTCTTACGTGTCAAAAGTGATTTTATACGTTTTTGTAACAAAGAAAACCACACAGCTTGTTATTGTTTGCCAAGTAACTTGGCTGTGTGAAATAAAAAAATCCAGCAGTTCTGGAGATTATTTATTAAACTAATTGTGAATAAGTATTGAAATGCTTAAGTCTGCCTGCATTACGAGAAAGATATCACATGACTCTAAAGAAATGATATTCAAAAAAAAAAAACAAAAAAAAAAAATAACGTTTAAAGCGTTTTCAAAAGGAATAGAAGACGATAAAAAAATATATCTGGGTTCTAAATAAAATACAAGTTTTACTAAAATTATATTCATTAAAAAATTTACTTTAATTAAATTTAAAATTTTTATTTGTTTGTTTAAGTTAAAAAAAGAATCTTCAATAAATTTATTTTCAGGGAGTTACCATAGTAAAATATTATTTTAAAAATTCTAAATTTTCTTACCCTAAATTCGGCGAAAAATTGCTTTTAAAAAACAGAAATTTGCAAGTTTAAGAGGCAAAATCAATTGATTTAGTGTTAATCGACTTCAAAAAAGGAGAAAGTTGTTATTATTCGCTTGCATTTTTTTAAATTTTTTCCAAAAAATTTTTCCTCTTCTAAATTAATTTCCATTTTATAAATATATAAATAGTGTTAAGAAAAAAAAAACAAAACTAAATTTAAAAAAAAAAAAAAAATTTAAAGGGTGTCCCCATAAACAATACTTAATTTTTAGATATCTATTGAACCGTATCAAACATCATAAAAAATTCAATCAAAGTTTTTATCGCTATAGATGCCACTTACTGAAAAGTAAACTTAAATATTAAAGGGTGTCCCTTATAAGTGACGTAATTTGATTTACATAATCCATTTTTTTAAGCCGTTATGATCAAGAACTTGAAATTACACAAATGTATGCTTCTGCAACTGTTTTAACAAAAGTATAAAATTTAGAATTAAAGGGTGTCCCCAGATAGTTAATGATAATTTATAAATTTTTTTTTAAGTGTCAAAGAGAGACAGCTGTAAACTGCGTGTTAAAAAGTATGTTATACCAATGATATAAAATTTTTAATTGGAAATGAAAGGGTTCCCCAAAAGCAAAGCTTTATAATTTTTATGATCTTATCTTTTCACGTATTATGTAAGGACAGTAGAAAGTATGCAAAACGTATGTTGTCAAGTCCTCTATAACAAAAATATATAAAATTTCAAATTGTCAATTAAAGGGTGTCCCTTTCATAAATGTTATTTTATGTATGTGGCCTTATTTTAAAAACCGTTTAGGCCTAAAATTAAAATTTAAACAAAGTGTGTAATACTTGTCCACATATACTAGCATAAGAACCTAAAGGGTGTCTGTCGCCTTTGCTGGCATAGTTAAACTAACATTACCCTTTCCTTTTAAACGTTACCGACAAACATTTGAAAATTATACAAATTTTGTAATTTTATTTTGCCGTAAAATGAAGTTCAAATTTTTAGAATTAAAAATGAAAGGATGACCCTTTAGGTTATTTAATTTTGTGTGTATGGTTTAATCTTTTTAGCCGCTATAAATAGACAATTGAAGATTAAGCTCTGCATAGTTGGTTGTTTTGAAATCGTTTTTTTTTTGCCAAAATATTTTAAGGTTGTGATAAATAAAAATCAAATAAAAATATTTCGTTTCCAAAAAATCCGCTCAACCCGTATGCAAGTTGTGTTAATAAAATTTTAACTCTCTTCAGAACAGTAGGGCATGAAAAGATAGATAAATATTTGTTTTGTTTTTTTAACACATACTTTATTATAAACAAGTGTTTTCTTTATTTAAATTTATAAACAGTGTTCACACATAGAATTATAAACAACAAAAACTGTAAGAACAAAAAGGTTTTATGTTTGGGGACTCATGACAGCAACAAAAAACATTAGATTAATATGGAAGACAATGTAAAAAAGTAAAAAAAAAACAAAGAATAAAGAGCAATAGAAAAAAACAAATTAATAAATAAACAAGAGGGTAAGGAAACACAGAATATAAGGAAAATGCTTAAATGCAAAATAAACGTTGAATTTAAATATTTTCCTGTGTTTAACAGAAATAGTGGGAGTATTTAATATGAAGAGCTTAAATTTTGTGAAGATAAATTATTTTTAGAAATAAATTGAATGGAAAATCTTTAGAAAATTTTGATAAGAAAATGTCAAAGTTATTACGAAAAGTCGTAGACAAAAAAAAAAAGTAATAATAATCAAAAATTCTATTTTTTATTATCTTTTACGGTCTTAATAATTTTAAAATAATTGTTAAGATATTTTCGTTTGTGCAGGAAATCACATATTTTTGAAACAAAACATTTTTTTACCTTAATATTTATATTTTAATATTTATAATCCTGAGATAAGAGATAAAAGTATTTTCAAACTAATAAAATTTTTTTAAATCACCTAATATCTATGTTTGTCTTCCTAGAACTTTTTAAAGCTTTTAAGTTAAAATGTTTAGTTATTTTATTTATGCCATAAAGTCTAATTTTTAGCACTATGAAATTATTGTTAAAAAATATTATTTTAGACACTGCATTTTCTAAATCATTACATATAATTCCGAAATTCCTAATACTATCAAAATTCTCCTTCAGAACATAAGGATTAACAAAATAATTATCATTTTTAAAAACTTCATACAGTTAAATTTTTTAATACGAAATTCCTTAAAATAATATTTCTCAAGAGAATTTTTCTTAACGTGACAATTTTTCTGTACATAAATCATTATTATCACTATTTTATTCACAGTAATTTTCGCTTTTTTTATGCTGTCAAAATAAGACTTGATAAATAATAATACGTGCTTTTTATAGAAGTATTTTCGATAACATTATTTGAATTCAATAATTTTCAATACTTTATTCTGAACATGAAAAAATATATCTGATTTTTTAATCCTAATAAAAAAAATAGAAGACTTTATTTTTGCAATATAAAATATATCGATAACTTTTATGTTAATTTTTTCGATAACTTGAGTTTTAAAACAAAAATTTTATTTAAACAATTTTCTGTAACTTAATTTCGTTTAAATTAAAATGTTTCCAACTCTTTTATTCTTATTAAAAAAAATCGAAGACTTTATTTTTGAAATATAAAAAATATCGATAACTTTTATGTAAAGTATTTCGATAACTTTAGTTTTAAAACAAAAATTTTTATTTAAACAATTTTTTGTAACTTAATTTCGTATAGATAAAAATGTTTCCAACTCCTTTATTCTTATTAAAAAAATCGAAGACTTTATTTTTGCAATATAAAAATTATCAATAACTTTTATGATAAGTTTTTCGATAACTTGAGTTTTTGTGAAAAAAATTTTATTTAATTGATTTTGTGAAAAAAGTCCCTGTAACTTAATTTTTCAAGAAAAAAATGTCGATAAGTTTCGATAACTTAATAATTTTATACAAAATATTATTTTTTGGTAACTTTATATTTCAGTTTAAATACTTCAATAGCTTAAATTTTAAATTAAAAATTTTTCATAGTTTCATTTTCTTAAAGTTAAGGTGTCGAAATTTAACATTTGTTTTTCGATAACTTTTTTTTTTAATACAACGATTTTAAATAACTTGATTTTGTAAATAACTTGATGCTTTGAGAACTAAATATTTCTATAAAATAAGTGATTACAGCATCTATAAATTTAAAGAATTTTAGCTATGAATTAAAAAATAATTATTCGGTGACTTTAAATATAAAATATCGATAACTAAATAAAATAATTCTTTTTAGGGTGAAGATTGTCCGGTGTGTTATATAAATTTTTCTATAAAAATCTTTGGAACGCTTAATTTTTCTATACAAAATAGAAAAATATATTTTCTTATATTTGATTATAAATTTTCTACAGATAAATATTTTTTTAAATAAATTTTTGAAACAGTAAATTTTTATTTTATTTTGAAGTATAAAAATTTTTGTTATTTTTTCTTAAAGAAATATTTCCCAAAACTAGTTTTTTATAAGAAAAATTGGCCAAACCTTATTTTGGTAAAAAAATGTTCGATAATATTTTTTTTTTAAATTTCGATAGCTTAATTTTTGTACAAAAAATGTTTAAATGAAATTTTGTTAAAAATACTAATTTGATTTTTATATGTAAATTAAGAATCAGTCTCCCTACGAACAATTTCGATAACCTGATTTATTTTCTTACAAAAATTTTCATTAAGTTGAATTTTTTGTCTTCTAGACAAATATTTTTTAAAGGAAACTTTTCGATAACTTTATTTTTTTATACGAAATAATTTCTTATTTTTGACAATTTTCCTTTTTTAAATTTTCATCGGCATTTTTAAATGCCCTCTCAGTTTGATTGTTGTTTTCTGAAAAAAAATTATACTTCTGCCCTAAAACTTATCCGTGACAGGCCTAGGGATAGCAGGAATGCAGTAAAAGATCTTTATATTTTTTCTATTTAATATTTACATTTAAAAATTTTGTAGCATTAGTTTAACACCAACTTTTTACACGCTTTGTAACTGTCAAATAAAAGCCAACTTCAAATCTTCATATGACAGTTCAAATAATAAACGAGCAGTAAATAAAATAGTAAAAATATAAAAACTGTAAAAATAAAACAAACTGAATAAAATACCCACAAATTGTTTAAACAAATGGGAGTATTTGTTAAAGTGTCAATTAAAGTGAAGACACACCCGCACACAGAATAAATAATAATTATTATTGAGACTGCAAGCGTTAGAAAAATAATTCTATGTTTTGTGGTAAAGAAGATAAATGAATTTAAACCAGGAATTCAAATTAAATGTTTATTTCGTGTTCACAATTTTTTTGCGATAAAATCTTACTTCCTTGAAATTGTTGTGGCATTCGTTAGTGTATAATGATGAGTTGAAGGCAAATTACTTGAAGGAAGTTTGTAAACGTAATGTATTTAATAGTTTATGTTTAAATACCCATTAGTATGTATGTATATTTGTGTAAATATTTATAAGTTACATGTGTGTCTATTATATTAGTTGTCAATTGCACGATAAGCCATCTTCTGTAAGGTAAATAACAAATTGCATGTGTTTAGTATCATTTAGTGTGTTGTCATTTATATTATATCAGTTGGTCATTGCCCTTTATAAATCTTAAGAAACATGAGGTAAATAAAGTAAAATTTCGACAAAAGCAAATCCTATAAATAATTCTTATGTATTTTTTTTTTTAAAATTGTATTTTTTAATAAAATATTTGAGTATTCTCTAGAACATTTTCAGTGACATTTCGATAAATTGCTATCGTTACAAAAAAATTTTTTTTTGTTTTTAATTTTTTGTGGGAAAACTTTTGTTATTGCTTTCCAGTTAAATATCAATAATATTTTCTCAGGAAAATTAATCTAATGTTAACTTTTTTGTGAAAAAGTTTTCTATAAATAAATTTTCTTAGAAACAATGAACCATCGATCTTTTTTATGTAGAAAAAATTTAGTATGGATAATTTTTTTGTAGACAAAATAAACCATTGATAATTTTTATGTATTAAAATTTCAATATCGATAAATTTTGTGTAGTAGTATCCAGTTTCTGTCAAAAATTCTAATATCTATAAAAAATTTAATGTCGAAATTTTTCTGTAGAAAAATTCTAATATCGATAATTTGTTTGTAGTAAATTTTTTATCGATAGTTTTTCTGCGGCAAGTTTTAAGTATCGATAATTTTTCTGTTGGTAATTTTTCTGTAAAAACGTTTTGCTCTCGATAATTTTTTTGTACAAAACATCTACAATTTAATGTAGAAAATTTTTACCATCGATTATATTTCGTTTAAAATCTTTACTGTCGATAGTTTTTATGTAGAAAAATTTTAATATCGATAAATTTTCCGTAAAAGAATTTTAATGTCAATAATTTTTCTGTAAAATAATAATACAATCGATAACTTTTTTTTTAAGTCTAATGTCAGTAGTTTTCTGTCGAAAATTTCTTAATTCGATAGCTTTTCTGCAGTAAATTTTATTATCGATAATCTTTCTGTAAAGAATTTTTTATACCGATAATTTTTCTGTGGAAAATTTTAGCTCTCGATAACTTTTTGTAAAAAAAATACCTTGAACAATTTTTCTGTAGAAAATTTTACTATTGGTGAATTTTCTGTAAAAATACTTTACTATCGGCAATTTTCCTGTAGAAAAAATTTCTGTAAAAAAATCTTGCTGTCAATAATTTTTTTGTACAATAATATGAGTAACGATTATTTTTTTGTAGAAAACTTTTACTATCGATAATTTTTTTGTAGAAAATTTTTAATATCGATAATTTTTCTGTGGAAAAATTTTACTATCGATAGTTTTTCTGTAGAAAAATTTTAAAATCGATTATTTCTCAGCAGAAAAAATTTATTATCGTTAATTTTTTTGAAAGAAATTTTACTATCGATAATTTTTCTGCAGAAAAATTTTACTATTGGAATTTTTTTTGCAGAAATATTTTATTATCGATAATTCTTGTAAAAAGAAACTTTACTTTCAATACTTTTTCTAAAGGAAAAACAGTTTAAATTTTAATAACAATAATTTCTCTGTAGAAAAATTTTATAATCTATATTTTTTTGGCAAAAAATTTTACTACCGATAATTTTTTTGAAGAAAAATTTAACTATCGATATTTTTCTGCAAAATATTTAAATATCAATAATTTCTTTTTAGACAAATTTTAATATCGATAATATTTGTAAAGAGAACTTTTATTATAGATAATTTTCTAAAGAAAAATTATAATATCGATAGTTTCCTTGTAGAAAAATTTTACCTTCGATAACTTTTGAAAGAAAAATTTTAATATCAATAATTTTTCTGAAGGAAAAACATTTTACTATCGACAATTTTTCTATAGGAAAAACAGTTTAAATTTTAATATCAATATTTTATCCAGAAAAAAATTTTGTTATCGATAATTTTTTGACAAAAAATGTTAGTATCGGTAATTTTTTGGCAAACAATTTTACTATCGATAATAATTTGGCAAAATATCGAAAATAGTTTGGTACAGAAATTTACTATCGATAATTTCTCTGCAGAAAAATTTTACTATCGATAATTTTTGTGAAGAGAAATTTTACTATCGATAATTATTCTCTAGAAAAATTTTATTATTGATAATTTCTCTGTAAAAAAATTTTACTATCGGTAATATCTCTGTAGACAAACTTTATTATCGATAGTTTTTGTGAAGAGAAATATTACTATCGATAATTTTTGTGACGAGAAATTTCACTATCGATAATTTTTGTATTGAAAAATTTTAATATCGATAATTTCTCTGTAGAAAAATTTTATTATCGATAATTTACATTGACGGTTGTGTCACAGTAGAATAATTTTACTTTCCGTAGCAGTTATGTTCTAGATTGAAACTTCGTTAAAATTAAAATGAAATTTTATTTAATGAGTAGAGAAAAAGTTTTATTCGATTTTAATTTAAAGAAAATTTTAGACAGTATATTTACTTAAAAATGTATCTTTTATTTTTCAAAAGACTTTCATTAAAAGTACGTTTAGTATATACAATTTATTAATGAACTTTTTTTTATAAAAAAAATTTATTTATTGCTTTTTTGCCCAAAAATTTTTACAGTCGTCAGTCGAACTATTTCTAAATATATAAAAGACGAAAGTTTTTAAGCATTATATACAGAGATCGGGTTAAATATACGGTATTTTTACACATACGATTCACTGCAATTACATTCTTTTATTTTTGTTTCACAGTGTTGAAAAAAATAAATGAATTTCAACCAGTCATTTAAATTTAATGTTTTTTTTTGTGTTCATAAAAAAGCTGGTGACAAAATCTCACTACCTCTTAATAATTGTGGTATTTGTTAAGGGTATGATGTGGAGTTAATGTTAACATACGACAGTTGTTTAAATATTTGAAGGCAATTGTTGACGTTATTTATTTAACAGTGTATGTAAGAGTTATTGTGTTAATACTTATGAATGACAAGTGTGTCCATTAGTTGTCAATTGCGTGATAAGCCATCTTTTGTAACTAAAATAACAAATTGCAAATACTTTATGATATTTAGTGTGCCATTTTATTTTTATTATTAAATGTATATTTGCATTTATGATGAATGTACAAAATTGGATTTTCGATTAGCAGGCAGTTTTTAGATATCTGCTAAAAATATCTTTCAATGAATAGTTTTAAAGTTTAACTAATGCTTAAAAAATTATTATTCCACCATAGGACTGGAAAAGATAATTACGTAAATTGTAATTAAAAATAGATCCTTTTTAAAACTTTAATTTATTCTTAAGAATGTGGTTAAGGCCACAGCTCAGAAGGTCGATATATTTATGATCATCTAGAAGCTGCAGTAACAGATAAAATTACCTTCCCTTAAGCTTGATTTATTCATCTGAAGTAATCTAATATTGTGTTATATATATGACCATTAGTTTCATTACTCCTCAAAGTATGACTCGATTTAGCTTTAACCTACTGTAGCCTGATTTTAATTTAATACTTTGAAAAAAATATACAATATTTTTATCCACATGAACATCTGTCCTTGTTCTAACTTACATTGAAGTATCTTTGTTCACTTAAGCGTGATTGAGCAACAAACATCCAAATAAAATTAAAACAATTCTATCAAAATATTGCAAAAAACATTTTTATTTAAAATTATTACTGCTGCAAAGTCTTTATTTTATTATTAATAACTTTTTTTTTTTATATAAAAATTTTTTAATTTAATTTCTTTACTTTTGTTCTGTTTGTAATCTCTATTTTTATTACTCTACTGCGAACAGAAATATATAAAAATTCTTAAACAAATTTTATGAGTTTCTATATAAAACAAACATCTTGTTAAATTTTTATGTCTTTGTTTTCATTTTCTCACTTCGATCTTTTTGATTTTTGAAGATTAAGAAAACAAATATTTTATTCCCTTAAGCTGGACAAAGCAAAGAATTATTAAACATTGCCGGGCATTAAAAGAGCACTGTTAAAAAGCTTGTGAAATGTTAAAGTACTATTTAAGAACATCAGAAACTGCTTTGTTAAAAATTTAATTTACCACTGAATGATGAGCTCATCCCTCAAACCTCAAACCTCATGGTCATGAGTCCCTGTTCAATTTGGGAAAAGAGAGTGTAACATTTTGCTGGTCTTTTTATGGTTTTTCAATAACTGTGCGTTAAAGAATTAATGGAAATTTCTTCAATTAAGTTTACGAGTTGTATCTACTGGGATAGTAAAAGATTATTTTGTTTTTCTGTGTGTGTGTAAATATGAGTTGTATATAAGTTTTGCATTGTAAACGTGTTATTTTCTTTTTTTTTTTCTATTTTCTGATTTGCCGTTTACGTGTTGAGATTTTATGCGTACCCAATGACTACAGGTTTAAAGCAAAAAATAAAACGAATAAATGATGACTTACACTTTATGTTACAGCAGTTAATTAAAAAACGTGCTATAAATAAACAATTTGTAAATTTTACATTTCCTTTACATTGGAATAAATTCAAACAGTGTAAAGTAGTTTTTACAAGACTGTAAAAGAAATTACGTTCTAATTTTTAAAACAAAGTCAACAAACAATTTAGTTTCAATTTTAGTTTAAAGCCTGTTTCTATTTTTATGAATTTCTGTAATTTTTTAAATTTTCACTTAACCTCACTTTATCGTTATGCCTTAAAAACTACTTAAGAAAAATGTCTTAAGTTTAACATTATAGCTATTTAAGTGCTTGCTGTCTTGCAGCTCATCCATAAGTATTCATTTTATTACAGTAACGATTAAGAGATTAAGTCAAGGACAACAATGAATAAAAGAATTGAAGAAATATAAAAAGCATGCAGAAAAAAAATCTTAGCTAATTAGTTCATACTTCATGTTAAAAGTACAAACAAAACAAATAAACTGTCTCCTTGTTGTTGTAATTAAAGTAAGTAGAAATGTAAAAAAAGAACATAAAAGAGACTGTATAAAATTCTGCAAAAGAAATTGATCATTTAACAATTGAAATATCTTGAGACTCATAAAAATGGCCAATAATAAATTTAATATAGTTACATACATAAACTATTTATGGTATAGAGTTTAATAAAATTTTTATTTACTTTAAAGCAGTTGGGTTGAGACAGTTTTAATAATAAAAAGAAACGACATCTCTTTCAAAATTATCTATGGCGTATGATTAATAAAAATTGTATTTCATATAATTTGAACTATAGCGTATGAGTAATAAAATTGCATATAATGAGGTTTTTAACTGTCACACATTAAGGAAGGAGCGCAAATAATTGTTTGAGTGTGATATTCTAGGTAAAGAGTAGAAAAGACAATATATTTTTCTTGTTGAAATAATTGAATTTAATTAATTTTCTAATTTATCATCTTAATTGTACCTAACAAATGTGATTGTCAGTTTTACGGCTAATTGTCCGTAATTAAATCGTTCAATTTTATTTTTTACTAAATATTTAAATATTTATAAGATGAGACCTTAAAATTTATACAGATATTTTTAGAATATTAAATAATGGAATAAAATAACTAAAAGATTTCCACTTAGATCGTGTTTCCCTAAAACATTCACTTTTAATATACAATTGTTATTCCAAACTTTTGCTGAAACCGTTAATAGGCTTCACACGGACCACAGGAGCCTATTTGTTATTTTTTAGATTTAACTGTGTTACTTCTTCTTCTTCTTCTTTAAAGCCAGTTTGTACAGTGTCTTCTATAGATGTACATTTGTGAAATATTTGATTCCATTCTAGCATCAACATTCAATTAAAGTTTGCCTTAAGCATCTTCTATTAGACTAGATTGTAGTGGGTCAACACAACTTGTTAGGCGAAGACGTTCTCCCGCTCCATTTCCTTTTTGAAATGGGTTAACAGGATTCTTATAAATCTTTTAGTCTTTTCTATAGATATGTCAAATTTTATAGCGCTTGTACTACACAATTTTCTAAATTATTTTTCATTATTTATTATTGCCTTCAGCTCCCTGCTCCATATATGAGTGAACGCCACTGATATCAGCTAAAGTTCCCCTTAGATTGACAGATCTTTCTTCTCCTAACTGGTTGGTCTTTTCAACAACCCAGCGTCTTTCTTATCCGCGTGGCCCCGAAGACCAATCATTTTACTCTTTGCAGGATGCCGTTTCCAATCTGCTGTTGTGAACCTTAGCCCAATAATTTTGACAACTTCGTATACATTACATGAATATAAGAGTAAAGATGCCTTTATTAAAAAGAAATCGTAATCTAAAAATGAAAGCTCTTCTCTCAAACGCATTGCGGCCGTATATTGTTCTATTTGAACATTCTCTTTATGACCCCTGTAGCAGATACGCGATATAGTAAAATCATATTTTATTACCTTGGAAAGAATGTTCTTTTATCAGCCCGCTGATCTCCACAGCCACTTAAACGAGTAGGTGGACGAGTAGGACAAAATTATTACACAGATTAACATTTCAAATTATTATAAGCTCGTATATCAAAGTTAAAAATATCATGCTCCTTAGTGTTGTAAGTTAATCACTAATTGAAAATTAAGCCTCTAAGAAAACAGCAAAGTTAACTGAATAAAGAATTAAATTATAAATTCGTTATCTAAATAGTTAATTGAAATTTCAGAAGATTAAGTAAGAGATCAATAATAAATTAAGCTCCTACACATACATTTACTTGCAAGTGAAATTAGCTTTTATAACAATCGTATGCGTAAAGAGATTATTAAACAATTATTACACGAACGTATGAGTGATAGAATTACAATACTTTTTTAACACTTGCGTATAACTAATAAATTTATTAGAAAGTTAATTTATAACAATCATACGCCCTGCTGTGCAATAATAAAAATTTAATTAACTTCTCACAATATGACCTTAAGTTTAATTTGACTAAATATAAATATAACAAATTAAAAAAATCTTATACAAAAATATGATAACTAAAATAATTCTTATGCAAATAATAAAAGAAATTTTTATCAATACTTAACAGAATTCAATAACCAACAACCTAGAAAGTTAACAACATAAAGAAAAGTTGAAAACAGCTTGAAAATATCAAACAGTAATTGGAAATTAACATAAAGCATGTCAAGACAATAAAATCAATGTTGTCAAGTTTTTCAATGAAACATGCAAATTGCTGGCAGCTGACAAACTGCAAACAATGGAAATGTACCATTTGAATGAAAGAGATTGAAATGTTAAAATATTTGCAAATTAATGTCACATCTTTAAGCATTTAATTATGATGATTAAAATAGATATCAAGGAATTGAGATGCATTTCAAGTCTGTAAAGAATATTGAATGGTTATTAAGAACTTAAGAGACCATGTTGTTTTTAGAGAAGCTAAGAAAAAAAAAAGAAGATGTTGTGTAGTTCGGCTCCTGTTAGTTTAGATTTCATTGCAAAGAAATATTTCTAATTATTGAATTCTTAATTTTGGTTTATTTTCTATGCTAATTAATTCCTATAGAGTCAACTGAAAAATAAAATTAAAAAAAATTAAGCTGCGTGGCCATTTGTGGAAAAATGATTATTCTTGATGTGAGTAATAATTTATTATTTTATTGTAATTAACGATTTAATTATATAGAAAATTCTCTGTAGCTTAATCGATTTATAAATGATTTTTTTTGAAGGAATATATTTTCCAGCGACACAATTATTTTTATTATTCTGCAGTTGACTATCATTTATATAATTTATACCACTCGTAAAAAAATGGCTCACCGATTGTATGGGCCCTTTTCTGGACGTAAGCGGGGTTAAAGCTGAGTCTGTGATATTAGAATATAAGGAGAAGTTCTACATATTTGATAGAACTATTAAGGCTGTGTAGAAGACATATTGAACTTAATTTCATAGGAAATAAACAAGATAATTTTTAATAAAAAATGCACAAGATTTATTTAACCAAAATAATTTTTTCACTTTAAAGGGATTTATTCTTCCTTAAAAAAATCTATAGATTTCTTTAAAAAATTATTTAGAAATTTGGAAAAATTTTATTAAATTAATATAAATTCAGTTAAATTAATAAAATTAACATAAATTTAATGAAATTAACATAAAATCAATAAAAGTTATAAATCCGAAAAAAACTGAAAATATAAAATTAGTTGATCCTGCTTTGTAAAGTGATTTTGAGGTGATTTATTTGTTCAATAATTTTACGAACTTTTTCGTAAAAGTAAGTGTGATTTTGTAATTAAAACAAAGGCTTGTAGATTAAACAATTCAGTTACCTTGAGCAAATTTCGTTAAATTTAACTTACAAAAATATTATTATAGGAGACACGTAAAAATTAAATATTTTTAATTTTTTCATTCATGGCTTTTCTATAATTTAAATTTTTTTGCCTTGATAAAAAAAAATTTTCCAATACTTTAACTCCAATCCATTTAAAATAGAAATGTTATCCAATACATTGGAAAAAAACCTTAAGTCAAATTATATTGATAAACAAGAGCAAGTAAAATCGAAAGACAATAAAGTTTATTTCTTTAAATTTTGTTGATAACTTAAATAAAAATTAACTAAAATTAAAAAATAATTAAAATATTTATTTTAAAAAATTTTATTAAATTTTCTTCATATTTGCAGCGAATATCTTCACACTGAAGAAGTTTTATTCTCTTACAAAAAAAAAAAAAAAAAAAGAAAAAAACCAAACAAAAAAACTCTAGAATTAATCAAAAAGTGTGCTAAGGTACGGCCAGATTAGTCAAATATTTGACCGAAAGGAGTTACTCATAATTAAAAAAATGTTTATTTATTCCTCCCAGAAACGAATGACGATTACTTTAGTTTTAGGACTCGCTATCAATACTCCATCGTCAGTTGGAATGGCCTGAGCTAGATTCATATGTGAAGTCAAAATCAATATTATTATTATTTTAACGCAATAATATTTTGATTTTTTTTTATTAAACTGGTAAATAGTGTATTTTAAGCAATTGTTAATTATGTAGAAAAATGTTTCCTTTTTTCAAGAAAAAAAAAAAAGAATTTGTCAATTTATTTGAATGTTGCCTATTTATTTTTGCGCCCGCATTTCTTAACCGATTTTGAAGATTTTTTCCTTTATTTGAATAGTTACAGATGGCCACGTTTTAAAAACAGTTCACAACTCGGAAGATTAAAAGGTGTCACCACACATCTTACATGTTTTTTACGTGTTTTAGGAACCTAAAGAGCATCGCTTTCAATTTTAAAAAAACTAAGTGTCACCATAGCTTTCGAAGTTTAAACGAAAAATAAATTTTAAATTATCAGGTGCCTCATAGGTGACGTAAATTAACCTGTAGAGGACTTTCTTCTGGACCATTACAGACAAACGCTTTAAAATTAAACCGAATGTCTTTTACTTTGACTGTTATAATAACAAGTTTAAATATTTAAAATTATAAGTTAAAGGGTGACTCAATAGATTCATTCAATTTGAGATATATATTCGTGCTTTTGAACAGTTTTAGACAGACGGGTGAAATTAACAAAAACCTGTATTGCTTAGCCTGCTATAACAACAAGTAAACAATTTGTAATTTAAAATTAAAGTGTGTTCCCCTAACTGGTTTATTTTGTGATATTGCAATTGAACCGATTAAAAAAATTCTGCTGCAATCTCTTTAAATTTAGTATCATAAATGCATGATTGCGGCCTTAAACAAATTTAAGTTACACTGTTTTAAAGTTGGTTTTATTGATTAAAAGCGTTAATTTAAGTTATGGAATACTATTCGCTTCTTCTCTCATTTTATTTATTTCCACGCTACGATGTTGCCTCTTACTTATATTTTTCAAGGAACAATCATAGTCGACAGCCTATCTTAAGTTTCAGAGCCCAGTGTAATTATACTTATAAAGTTTCTCTATGCGACAAGTCATAAAATCGTTTATGTCGATAAAGGATCCACCTCTTGGTTGTCAATAAAATCTAATAAAATGGTATTTTTAAATAGAATAGAACTTCTGCTTGATAACCATTTAAAAAGGTCATCTCCTACACAACTCAGTATGCAGAAACATATTTCGAGTTATAATCCATTACACGCACACACGCAAATATATATAAAAATTATTAAATTATTAATTCGTAAGCATTGGCAATATTATTGCTGATGTTAATATTCACAACATAACTTTTATAATAAAATGCTCTTAATGTATGCTCAACAACATACACGCAAATATAGAAGAAATTTAGCTTACTACACAAAACTAGTAACTAAACTCACGCAATTTGAAGAAAAAAATCAGTAAACATTTAATAGCCACTTATCAGGGAATAAAACAAAACCAAATGGAGAATAAAATATTACAAATTCAAAATATTACAAATTAAAATTATCTGCACCTTCCAAAAAGCGACTTAAGATAAGAAGTCAGCATAATTATTATTTATTATTAATTAATAGGAACACGCTACATGTAAATTTATTTTATGTTCTGGTCAAAACTTTTTGGCTATAAATATATTTAATCCTGTTATAGCCGATAAGAGCAAATATTTAATTTTACCTGACATAATTATTTTTTTTTTTATTACAATTTTTTTTTCAAAAATTATTTTTGAGTTAACTGCATAAATTTTCACTTTATCATGCTTAATTTTTTATTACATTAATAATTTATAAAATTTCTTGTTTACTAAAAGGTGTTTTTCAAGCCCAACAAAATTTAAATTGGAAAAAATAAAATAATTTAATTTCCATAATTTTTTTTTTTATACGAAAGTTCAGGAGGCATTAGGCTACTGCAACTTCTGTTAAGGAAGAGCTTTTGAGCGTCCATTTTGGTTAATTTTTTGAGCATTGCTATCCGTAGGTCAGGAAAAGTTAGCATTGTTAGCCTTTAAGGCATTAATTGTTGCTCCATTATCGCCATAAGTTTTCGCCTTCACCCTGGCTTTACAGTAAATTATAAAGAGATATCAAATCGGACGCGCTGGCTGGAAAACTTTAAGACGATAGTTGCAGTTGCTGTATGCCACATAGCGGAAACCTACAGAAGCTACTTCAGGTTGAGCGTATAAAACGCTTAAAACGGTATATTTTTCACCATGTAAACCCCATTAAACTGTTTTTTATGGATATAATGGAGGTCATAGAGTTTGCCTTAACGATACCAAGCTTTATGCTAAACTTTTTTTTATTAAAAAATAAAACAAGCAAAAATAGGCCTAATCGCAGAACACAATTTTGAGATTACACAAAACAATTTAAAATTGCTCTGTAGCTCAACGATAAACATTGGTTGAGGTTCACATAACGAGCGGCTAAAAATAGAAGAAGTTATCGAAGTACAATCAAGTTTGGCATTTTTTGTTTAAATAAAGAGGAAAATTCAAAAATTAAAATGATCCGCCAACTTTTACGTCCACCTCTCATAGAAAATAAAATTTAATCTTTATCAAACGCATTGTTTTTTGGCACTTAGCATTTTTAAACATACAGAATCATTTGTGTGAAATTTGAAAATTAACCGCCTACTGTTACGCCCACTTCCCATACAAATTGTATTTAAAAAAAGGCATAACTCCGTTGATTATCATAAATAAATTTTCACAAAAAATAAATATTATAATTGTAGATTGAGCTCCTGAAAAGATGCATATACCTGATCTTTACATTTTAAGGCCAATTCCTATGCAATAAATAAATAACTAAAACATGAATAAGTAATTTATGCAGAGTCTTTTAATAATTTTTTAACATCATTATCGTACTTCAGGTTTTTATCTGCAGCTTTAAGCGATATCTATTTTTAAATGGATGTGAAGACAATAAAACGTTATGCATTGCATTTTCATTCGTGGACACACGTCCAATGCTTTGCGAATGATGTAATTTGTAGGCTCTATGGTTTTTACTCCTCGCTTCCTGAGCTTCTGCGGACAGTATACCTGATACAAATAATCAATTAAATAGTAAAAAGTAAAAATGAAGTGACATACCTATTGGCAGGAAAGCTTACGCTATAATTTCCTACAATGCACCAGAAACTTATTTACAGTTATAGGCATGACGTACCAGCCATTGAGATTAACAAAAAATTTGGCAGTACCCATGTTGTAGAGATGAAATTTTTTTGTTTAGATAGCTGCATTATGAAATATTGTGGCCAAAATAATTTTAAATCTAGGTATTAACTCTTCTTTTATGCCAATTCACTGCATCCAAATTTACGACCAGTGTCAACTTTAACCTCTCCTACATTTCAGGTTTATTTGTTAACAATAACAATACACTAATGCTGATGAGGGATTTGGCGGTCCTGAAAATGCGGCATTACATTCTTCCAGCGTCTTATTTTACTCGTTTTCTTTGGAAAACGTCCGCATGCATTTAAAAAATAATTTTTCGTTGCAAAAATTCAATTAAAAATTGAACCAAAGCCAAAAAAGTAAATTTTAGTTGATTTATAATAATCCAGGGTTCAATCCCTGATTAGGAAAAATTAAAAAATTGTTTAAGATTATGAAAATATTGATGTTGTTTATATTTTATTCAATGAAATATTTTATACGACACCTTTTCCAACTTTTTTTTATACAGGTCTCATCTATGACAATTGTCATAACAAGGTCAAATAAAAGTTTACTGTGACTGTACCAAAAGGTTAAATATACGGTAAACTTGCATGCCATTTTAAAAAAGCGAACATATATGAAGTTCGAGTATGTCTGTCCAAAAAAATAAATACGAGGGCTGCTCTATATATTTCTGACCTAATAGTGAAAATGCGAATATTTATAATCCAAAATGGTTTTATTGTTTTTCAAAGTATTCTCCAGCATGATTTATACACTTTTGCATGCGCTCAAACCAGTTGTCGAGGCACTTTTTCCACTCCGATTGAGACACCTCTAAAACATAGTTTTTGAACACTTCAACAGCTTCTTCTGGCGACGAAAATCGTTGACCACGCATTCTTTTCTTGATGTGCGGAAACAAGAAGAAGTCATTAGGTGCCAAGTCAGGGCTGTAAGGCGGATGACCCATTAATTCGACGTTATGGCCGGTCAAAAACGCTCTGGATTGAGCGGATGTGTGAGAGCTCGCATTGTCATGGTGAACAATGATTCGTCTTCTCTTGTTGGTTTTTCGAATTTCCCCGATTACTTCAGGCAAACAAATTGTAGTGTACCACTCAGAAGTGACCGTCCTACGTTACTCAAGCGGAACAGTCGACACATGACCAGTTTTGCCGAAGAAACAGGCGACCATTTGCTCGAAGTGCTTCTTCCACGAACAACTTTCGTTGGATTTTGCTCGTCTTTGAAGACCCACACGGTCGATTGTTGTTTCGTTTCGGGCTCATACGCATAGATCCATGATTCCTCACCTGTGACGATCTTATAAACGTCTTTTGAAGCACCGCAATCGTATTTTTGGAACATTTCTTTGCACCAATCGACACGAGCCTTTTTTTGAGCGACTTTCAAATTGTGCGGGATCCAACGAAAACAAACCTTTTTTACGGCCCGGTGTTCATGCAGTATCGAATGTATGCTGGTGGAAGAAATGTCCAAGGATGTCTCTATCTCTCGGTATGTCGCATGTCGATCTTTCATTATGAGTTCACGCACGGCATCAATGTTCTCTAGCACAACAGCCGTTTTTGGACGACCTTCACGGAGTTCGTCTTTGAGCGAGCTTCGGCCACGATTAAATTCATTATACCAATTTTTCACAGTGCTATGGGATGGTGCTTCATCGCCATACAAAGATTTAAGTTCATCAATGCACTCTTGTCGTGACAATCCACGTCGAAAATTGTGAAAAACAATGGCACGAAAATGTTAATTCAATTTTTTTCTATATTAATTTTTTCAAGTCACTGTAAAGAACACAAATAATGTTCGCACGTCAAAACGTTTTGAGTACGATTATGCTTAAAAATGACAAACTTTCCAATGGAAATATTAGATTGCACTTGGCAGCACTCAGTGTTGCCAGGCCAGAAATATATATAGCAGCCCTCGTATTAATAAATTTATCAGCCAAATATATGGGATCATAATATTCAAACATCTGACAACAAAATACCAAAAAATTATTTAAGTCGACGGACATGAAAAAAATGAATTTATGACACTCTTCAATCCATATACGATGGCTATGTGATGGATTTGATGTGATCGTGGCTTTAATTCATGCACCAGAAGTAACTCATATGGCTGCAGGCCACGATCTTTGCATTAAAATTTTCAATTTAGCATGAGCAAAATAACTCAAAACGATAAATCTCGTTTACAGTATCTATAATCTCTTTAGGTCACACATTTCCTTGACGTGTTGGTATTATTGCATCATTTTGAGAGTATGTGGTATGAAATCTATTCACATTTAAAGAGGCAGCTTGCTGAGATTGAAGATTTTTTGTGCAATATGAATGATTAAGAAATCTACACGTTTTTGATTGCTTTTTAAAGTTATTCTCGATAATTTGCTAGCGCTATTTAAGCCTCATTATGATTTTCCAGAATGTGCCAATCATAAATGTTAAAAAGTAAGCGTAGTATGGCAGTTCATTTAACAGTTAATCACTTCGTATGTTCTATAAAGCTTAAACAAATTCCCTATTTAATAAAAGGTCGTGTGACGCTAGATTTTCAAAATCTTAAAGTTAAATATAAGGGACCTTGAATTATTTAAATAGTGCCATAAGAAAAGGATGTATAAATTTATTAAATAATTAAGAATTTATTACAAAAGTAATCTCTATCGTATAAAATATTTTGAAGTATCCTAAAATTATGCTACATATCTTAAGCTCTTTACTTATTATTACTTATTTTTGTTGTAATTTCTTTTATAGCTGTTGCTTTGCAAACAAACAATTCTGAGAACTTTAAAATCTATTTAATGCCCTTTTGCAATAATTTGTGAATTTTTAATATTTTAGTACATAATTGCATTATAAAAACCCATTAACAAAATAGAGCAGTTCTTATTAATATTTTTTTTTTAATACAGCATTGCCAGCTTTAAAAAAAACAAAGGAACAAAATATTTTAACCCCAAGAAAAGAGGTACTAAAAACATGCGTATTTAAAAAGAGGGATAGAGAGAGAGAGAGAGAGAGAAAGAAACTCACGTGTTTTTTTTTTCTAAAGAAGCCGGTTAACTTAATTTATTTTATGAGAATAAGAGAGATTATTTTACTCTCTATATTATAACGTTAAGAAAAACCGTTATAAGAATAAATTTTTTTTAGAAAGTGAGAGAATATTTTAGTGTTTACAGTTAATGCTTTCTTAGTTAAATACAACAGCAAGAAATGAGCAAAAAGCATATAATAAAATCGTTAAAACTACAACATGTCTAACTGGGACTAGGACAACATGTTTACTATTGAATGAATTAACAAAAATATACTACGAAATGCGAGTTACGAAATCCATATTTATTTCTTGTTTTATTTCAAATGAGCATAAATTTATTGTGGATTTTGTTTTTGTTTTCAAAAGAGTAGGTACTAAAAAAAGTCTCGACTCTCGTCTGAGTAATTGAAGAAGGAAAAAAAATCATGTATGCAGGGCCGAAGTTGTTAGAAACATAAATGAAGCCAAGTACTGTTAAGTATAACAACAGCAACAATAACAATATCGACAAGAAACGTATAGTAAAATATCAAACATTTAATGTGTGTCGTATACAAAACTGCGACAATTGTCGTAATACAAATTCAGTACACGGACGTTATTTGCTAACGAAGCACGGACAATGCTACGGAGCGGTGTAATAATTTATTTAAAAATTTTGCGCTGTATAGATATTTATGTGCGTGTGTGTGTGTTTTCGGGTGTTAAAAAATAACTAAATAAAAATATTTTAAATAATGGATAAATTAAAATTTTTAGGAATAAAAGAAATTAAATTAAATTAAAGAATTATTTAAAAAAACTAATAATAATCATAAAAGTTTTATAAGTTTTGAAGTTTAAAAAAAAATTATTTACATATGAGCTAAGAAAAAATATGCGGCTTAAAAATTTCATACATTTATTCCAACACCTAAAACAAGGCTTTTAAGTTTATAAATCTTACACCCTTAGAATAGGCTTTAAAATTTTAATTACATGTCGTTTTGAAAATAGTGTAGTTTTCGATTTAAGTGTTAGTGTGTTTAAAGAATAAGCAGCATAATGCTGTTCTTATATACCTGAAATAAAAAGGCCAAAGAAAGTTAAATAAAAAAAAAAAAAAAAAAAATAAAAAATAAAAATTTAAACAAAAATAATTATATATAAAAAAGGAAAAAGTAAAAACTTTAATTATAACAATTGTGATTACAACCTTAAGGAATATGCTGTTCTAGATGAAACTGCAACTGCTAGAAAATTTTAACTAGAAAAATGTCTAGTGTCGAACAGAGGAAATAAGCAAAAACTAAGCAAAAGTAGGTTAACATTACATGTTGTAATATAACTAACAACAAATTCTTTAGAATTGTTTAAGAAAAACTTAGAATTAAATTTGCAAAATGTGTTTAAAAATGTTAAGTTTATTAAAAAGCAAGCAAAAATAAAATTTACATAATGGGTTTTAATTAAATTTTACATTTGTAACAAATGATTGCCATTGACAAAATTGTCAATGTCTTTTAAATTTAAAATTAATTTGAAGGTGTTATAAAAAACGTAACTTAAGAATAAATTACTTTAAAAGTTGTAAGTGGATATAAATTAATGATTTTGGCGCAGCCATGCACAAAATGGATTACATTTTCTTTATAATTAATCACATGTTACGCACTAAATGCCAACTAAAAACTAATAAATGAATTATTTAAAAAAATGTTTAAATCTTTCTAATTTATCCATTTTTAAATTGTTTAATTTTTTGCATTGATTTTTTAAAACTGATTTATTACAAATAATTTTTAAAATACATCACCATGGCTTTAATGCAATAAAAAAGTATTGCATATTTTTGGGAAAACTTCAATATTATTGGATAAAATTTTAAAAAGCTGCCGTATCAATCTGTTATATTTATCTGTCTGTTGTTTATCTGTTTAATAAACATATTTGTTTATACAGCAGGCCACAACTTGCTCAATAATTTTGAAGAAAGTATATTCTTTTGTAGAAATATTTTAACCATAAAATTCTGATTCCGACTGAAGCTTGAGAATTCTGTAGTGATACAAGGGATCCATTATATTTTTCTAAATAATAATACAACACATATTATAACATATTTATTAAAACCCAACTAACGAATAATTAATTTATCATTTTCAAAGTTAAGAAGAATAAAATACTTTATTGTATTAAATCATCCTTTGCATCCATGCTTTAATTAATTCTTATAATTTAGATTTTTTAAATGTGCAGTAATCATTGAAAATGATTTTCAAAATCTATCACCAAGGCATTGTTGAATCAAAAAATTATTGCATACTTTTGGGGACAATGAAAATTTTTGGACCGGAATTTATGAACGTCATCGTATTAATTAGTGTCAATGGAGTGTTTAAGATTTTTTAAAATTAAGAAATTATTTTTTATTGTTATTTTAGGTGACTAAAATTTGTTTTTAATTTTGAAAGAATAAAAACAGAAAAAAATATTTTTTCTTTACATTGTAATTTTTTCTCGAAGTATTTAACCACAATTGAATAATAGTTTCTGACTTGGGCTTGAGCAGGTTTTGGCGATATAGTAAATGCATTATATTTTCTATATACATAAATCAAGCCCAAGCCAGTCTAATTTATCTTGTTTACGAGAGCAGATAATGTCAAAACTCTCTTACATCCTAATGATTTTAAGATCTGATACATACCATCTTAAAAAAATAATTTTTAAATTTTTGTAAAGCTTGAAATGAAGAAGTACATTTTTTTTGTCATAATTTTTTTATTAACCTCAGTTTTTTGTTATAACTTCATAATTCTTTAGGAGAATTACAATAAGGAAAATAATTTTCCAAGCTCCAAGGCTTTTATAAAATAAAAAATGTATTGCGTGCTTTTGGGATAATTTTTTTATAGTCTGAAATTAGAAAACACTATAGAATATTGAGTAATCATATATTAAATAGGAATAATATTTTTTTAATTACATAAATATTTTTTATATAAACACTTGCCTAACTGAATAAGGAAATATTGTTTTTATAATAAAAGTAGCGACAGCACGTATTTGTTGTTGTTCTTAAATGAGCAGCTAGTAGCTCTAACAAGATACTCACTGGATTAAGATTTACTAAAATAATTACAAAAAAAGGCAGACACATTTGACTAAAAATTATAGCGGCTGTGTTTGTAATTTTCCTAATATCGTAAAGGAACATTATTTCATTTGAAGTTTAAATAAAAAAAAAAGTCAGAGGAAATTAAATAAACTGTTTTATTTTTTTATTATTTAAGAATAATTGCGTTAGGCCCAAAGGATACAGAATGGGGTTTTACTTGAAATATTATGGCAAACATGCGCTATTTTTCTAAGTTTTTTTATGACCGTATTACGAAAACTTGGCTTAAATTGGACGTCACAGAGACTCCTTATCTTGTCAAATGATGAATTACTGTGTTTTTGATTCCATGTTTTTTTTTACTTCAGGTAACATTTGTTATATATTAACTGTCATTAAAACACACCAAAGGCGTTCGAAACTGTGAACTGAAAAACTAAAGTGTAAAAGTATGGAAAATGTTTTTTTTTTAGCAATTAAATGGTTTTACAAGTTTGACGGGCGTGTATCAGGTTTTTCTCTTAAGCAAGTGTCCATTGCATTATAAGAAGAAGGTAAAATTAATTCTTTTATAATTAACAGTGTCGGATCCTTAAAGAAGTCAGTATCTAACCGGCCTTATTTTTGCAAAATTATGATCCAGTAAAAAATGCCGAAAAATTTTTTTACCAAGCCTGACCACAATTTAAATGTATTTAATTTGCATGTTTGTTGCTTAGTGTTTTTCGAAAAGTTTTTTTTTTTTTTTTTTTTTTGCTAAGTCTCTAGATGATATTCTTTAGCAAGGATAGCTGTTCAAACATTTTTGTTTTTAATATTATAAGGAAGGCTGTTTTTGTTTTTAAGTCGGTCATTGGATTACTAAAAAATTAAAAATTTTTTTTTTGCTGACATAAAAAATAAATAAATTATTAAATAAAAAGCGTAAAAAAATTAAAAAATAAAATTTTAAACTTCCACAATATGTTTAAATAAATACTACACTAGTACATTCAAAATAGATAATAAAAGTGGAATTAAGTTCTTTTGTATTAACATATTACGGGATTTTATTATCAGTCACCCATGGGAATTAGAAGGCTCGGCCATGATATGCTTTCTGGTGTCATAATTATTTTCAAGCAGCGTGTGCTGTGAATGTGAGAAATTATAAAACTACCTTAATGCACCAAATATTTCAAAACAATTTTTTATATTCTTCTTAAAATTTCATCGATCGGTTTTTTGGTTTTTATCAAAAAAGGAGAAGGTTCTTAATATCAAACCAAATACCAAACTCTGTAATTTTTTAGCTGATTTTAATTTTTAAATTGGTTTCTGCTAAAAAAGTTTTCTTACAACACACGTAAAGTTTACATGTCAATAAAACCGTAACGGATATCCATAAAATTATATAAATATCACTCCCAAAACAAAAAAAAAAAAAAACTGTTCATAATTAAATAACAAATTATTACATGGCCTTATCTTATCAATCATCAATTTTTAATAATATGTTTATATTTTTGACGCCTTGTTGCAAGCATTATTTTAAAATTCTTCTCTTGCAACATGTACTCGGAAACTAAAATTAAAAAAAAAATCCACACAGGCTAAGATGAAGTTCATCTTACATTCCTTAGGTGAATGGAGCCAACACATAGCCTGCCATACGACTAATGCTGACGTGAAAGGGAAAAGTTTGAATTATTAAATCTTATATGAAACGAACCTATTATTTTAACGTAACGAGGGCTTCTGAGGTAGTTTATAACCACTGTGACATTGGTATCTGCATGATCGAGAACTGACCTCAAAGTGCTTCTTCAGGGTCAGTTGTCACTGTAAAAGTCAACACTAAAAAAACGAAATAATGTTTGCATTTTTTTTTTTTAATTTTTAATTCTCTCAATTGTATATTCAATTGAAGAATAATTTATATCTTTTATTAATAAACAAGAATCAATATAAAATTTAAATAAATATCTATATAAAAAAGGACAAAACCTAAATAATTAAAAGAACCAGTTACGTGATGTGTCTTCTCCATTTGCCAAATATGAGTCATAACTTCTTTTACTAAATCAAGTTAAAAAATTTATGGAATGAGTACGATAGAAAGAATTGTCACAAACTTATCGCAATGAAATATTTTTCAGAGTTTTTAGTATTTTTTTCTTATTTAAGACTTTAAACTTCTTGACATAATATTTTTATAAGAAAGTAACTTTTGATAAGAGAGGAGTCACGTTTACCCACAAACAAAAATATACGTGATCTTAAAACTAATTAAGTTGGGTTTTAAGAGCTTGTATCTTCATAATAGAATTGCTGATAAAATTTTGATTAGAAATGAATTGATTTGATGAAAACTTGAATTTGTCTGGAGTTTAAAGCAGAATAGGTAAAATGGCTTTTTACGTTACCTGCTCGTTTATTAAGACTGGCATATTTAGACGGAGATATTTAATAAAAAAAAATTTATGATTGATTTTTTATTGTACTACTGCGGTTTAAGTGGTAGATTGTGTATTTTTGGCCACTTTTACCTTTTTCCATTTTCAGGAAAATTAATTTTTTAAAAAAATTTTTTTATGCAAATAAGGATTTTTATATCTGCTATAAAATACATTATAAGGATTTAGAGTTATATCTAAATAATCTAAAAAAATCCTTAATATATTTTCCCATTTGTTTTTATCTTAATGAGTTTCCTATGGTTTTAAGACAATGAATGACATAAAAACAAGCATAACAGCAAGGAAAAAAACACTGAACAATGAAACAAAAATTGTAAAAAATAACTCCAAGCTTTGATATGCCTGATTAAAAATATATGTATTTTGTATACCATAAAAGGAAGACAAATAGTGTTTTATATATAGAATATTTTCTAGAGCATTTAACAAAAAACAAAAAAAAAACTCTTTATTTAACTGTCGTTTCATTCGTTCCAAAATTTCTATGAATTTTCCACTAATGTTAATTGAATCTTTTGCTTTATTTTATTATATTTAAATCCTGTGGGCTTAATTTGAAAAACATTCTTTTGAACTCTAAAATATTGCCTACTTTGAGGAGCTAGCTAAATTGGTTTTACATTATTTAGCAATTTGTAATATTCCATATACTTAAGTTAATTGACTTTTTATTTATTGTATTTATGTAAATTCTATATTTGGCATTTTTACTTAATAAATAAATAAATACAAGTGTAAATTATTCATCAAGTAATTTTCTGAAATCCAGCCAAAAATTTGTTTTCGGGCATAAGAAGTTCAAAGAAATAATTTTGTTGCCTACTTAAAGGCAAATTGCCTTCAATATATTAATGCAGAAGCTGTGGGAATTATACAGTTGTTCATATTTATTTTTATTAAAGATTTTTATCCTTTTGAGAGTCATATATTTTTAGAGGCCATATCACTTAAGAGATTGTTTAATAATATTTAAAATTCATTTATTTACTAATTTATTTTTATTAAATTATTTATTATATCTAATATACAACAACAAGCTCTA
Source organism: Cistogaster globosa (assembly GCA_937654795.1). Classification (NCBI taxonomy): domain Eukaryota; kingdom Metazoa; phylum Arthropoda; class Insecta; order Diptera; family Tachinidae; genus Cistogaster; species Cistogaster globosa. Next base: position 10,874,945 of record OW569404.1, read on the forward strand.
TGAAAAATAAAGATTTATTGTTTGCACATATTTTAATAGGGGAAATATTTGTTCATATCTGCCTACTACGATTAAAAAACTAAAGCCATTTGCGTTATAATCACGTCACTTTATGGACACCCTTGACATTTTGTTCAAAATTGGTTTTTATTATAAATTTTGTTTAACGTCACAACAAATTTAATTTATATTTTATTAACAAGTGTTTTAACGTTTTGGCATTTATTGGCCTTTCAACATGTGCTGTTGAGTAAACTAATTATCAAGTGTTGCCTAAATATGTTTGGTTTTGAAAACCTCAAAAAAAAAAAAAAAAAAAATTAAGACAATCAATCTATTCTAATTACTTATCTATAGAAGGTCATTTTCTATATTCATAAATTTTTTTTATTTTATATTTTGTGTTCAAACGTTTTCTGATTAATGAGAAAAACTTGGAATTTAAATTTATTTCTTTGCTTTCTCTACTGCCAAGAAATCTGACATAAGTTTGATTAAGTGGGCAGTCTCAAGTTTGAAACGTGTTCACAACTCGAAAGCAATACCAAACAATTATATAAGCAATAGAAGGCAAAAATATTTTTGTGCACAAAAATTGTGGAATGAGTTGTTAAGGGTCAGACAGAATTAAAAAAGGGAATAAACTTTTATTAAAAATGTTCCAGATCCAAATACGAAGAATTTAGTTCTCAAAATAGTAAAAGTAAATTGTTAGAAAGAAATTAAATATAAAATTTTAATTTAGTTTTCAGTGTTGCTTACCTAAAATCTTAAAAACGAAATTTGTTTTCAGATATGTGTTCGTCTGTCCCACTGTCCATTTGTCCAAGCTCCGCCTGTCACAGAACCGTAATGGTTAAAATTTTAAAATTTTTTACACAAAGTGTAGGACTATACTAGCTATAATAACAAAACGTATAAAAATTAAAGGGTGTTCAGAAATTAACGTAAAATTTCAGAAAATATTGTTATTTTGTAAAACTTTGAGGGGCATACACGATAAGTTTGCACACTGTTGGTAAAACTATGTTCGGTATTGCAAGTAATTCTAAAAAAAACTTTTAAACTTTAAAGGGTGCACCACTAGTAATGTAAATTTCTTAGCTGATCTTGTTTTAAGTATAAATTTTTTAAGGGATGCTATAAAAACAAGTACAAAAAATTAAAAAATAAAGGGTGCTCCACTAGTAACGTGTTCTTTAACTTATATGGCTTTAGCTTTTTAAAATTAAAAAATAGATATTTTAAATTTACATAAAACATGTTTAAATATGTCCGCAAAAAAAGAGGTTTAAACAATAATTTTTAAAATAAAAGGGTGTTTCCATAGAGACTATGATTTTGAAAAAAACTGCTTTGTCTTTTTATTTGTTAAAGACAGACGAGTGAAAATTTGCAGAGTATGTATTGTTATTTTCTGCTATAGAGAGATAAGTATAAAAAAAAAACAAAAATTATTTCAATAGAGGGTATCCCGACAGTAACATAATTTTCGCATATATAACCAAGCTTTTTTAACCTTAATAGGCTTAGACTATAAATTGAACACGAGGTTTGATTACTATAACCGCTCTAATAAGTTTTAAAAATAATATTACTAATTAAACGAGATATGGAACGGAAGCCTTTGTGTATTATATGACTTTTGTTAAATTAAAATTCTTTACTAATGACGACACCTAATATAAAACGTATTATAATTAACACAAAAACATATGACTTGTGGTAGCGTACTTTGTAAACATCTTCTATTAAGCCAACTAATTTTTTATATAAGAATACGAGTTATCAATATTGATTTGCTTAGACGAGGTCGACAAAAATAAACAGCACAATTGATTGCAAAAAGATTGTTAAAAGATTTTGTCATCGCTTACATATCAGCTGATTAGTGATTAAAAAAAAAAAAAAAAAGAAAAAGAAAAAGAAAAAGAAGTCTTTTAAAGTTAAAATATTATATATTTTTGACTCCCTTCCGTTGTCAGTGATTAAACACAAACGATTCGCAATTTACCGCCAACTCAACCTCATTGAGTCACGTTCTACCATCAGTCGTTACTATTTATTTTAGTGATTTCAGATTGAGGGCCGGTAACTGGCATCACGAAGTTCCAGTAGTCACAGGCATTTGTCCAAGACTTAAATCCCCAATTGCATTTATATGTATCAAGCGTTTGACTAAAGTCAAAGCCGGATATTTGCTTAGTTTTTTCCGGCTTATTCTACAATTATCACCTTCCTCGTTTACCATCTAGGCCAGGTGATACTTGAAATTTCTATGAACTGTCTCTAACTCAGTTATGCAGCTTTAAATTCTTCTGCTGTAACAGATAAAATATATTCAAACTTCTTAATTCTTATAAAATATATAACAATAAATACTTTTAATTAAAAATTTAAAGTTAACTCGGAAATATTTCTCAACCCCTTAAAAGGTTAAACATCTAATCAAGCTAAATGATGATAACATAATGTTGCTTTTAAGAAAAAAGTTGCTGACACATATTTTGCTTGTGTAATAATTAAAAATTCATTTGACTTAAAGTTACTTCCTTGTAAAGGGAAAATCACAGCTATTGAAGTATATAAAATTTAACAGTTGTGACAAAAATAAAATTACACTCTACACAAAAAAGTTTAATAAATTTTAATGAAACATCATTACTTAAGATTGTGATAAAAAGGTATTGTGTAGAAAGAAAAGACATAAAAAAATTTTAAGTAAGAATATACAAGAATATTTTAATAACTGAGTTATTAAACATTAAAGAATCGTATTTCAGTGATGTAAACAAGAATAAATATGAGAGAAATTATGTTAATTGTGATTAACATAAACAAGATTCAAAATAATAAATTTTTAAATTGAAATTGTGTTGCTTGTTACTAGAAATTATTTTAATAAGAGCAGACTCACCCTGGGAGAATTATAACTTTATTTGAGCTAACATTTCAATTCTAGTGTGACTCAAAATAAGTAGTTTTCGAAGACATTTCTCATTTGGCTGGTAAAAAACATATCCCTCACTCAAGAAGCTGTTCATGTTATAACTGCAGAAATGATCAAAACTAATTTTATTTAGCAGATAATAACAATAACAAAGAAGAGTAAATATTTTATTCAGTTACAGTTTCTGGGTTATTGCACTGTTAAGTAACAGAAATAAGACTTCTTAACCGCTGTTTTTAAAATTGTTTTAAATAGTCCTGTTACAGTAAAAAAAAGCAAATATCGCATCCCCTCTAACAAAAAATTCTTAAAAAATATTTTCCAAGTGCAAATATATTTAATATTTAAAATTTTTTGTTATCTGAAATTGAAGTTTTTAGCATTAAGTTCAGATAGTTTTAAATCTCTTTAAATCTAATAAATAAAATTCTCGTGTTGCATTGTTTGTGGTGAAACTCTTTTAAAATGGCTTGAAGTTTTTTGTTCATATCGAGTAGGTCGGGGAATCAGTCAGCATTCATAGTTTATACCCCTCAGGTAGGACACACTGCTGAAGTAATTTTCTTAAGATTTTCATATCATATAACTAAAACTGGTATGTTAAATAGGATACCTTCTTTTACCACGCCTACTTTAACAACCATTTTCTTTTATTTTGTATTGACATCGATATAAGTATTTTTTTTTTAAATTGTACACAATTTATAGTGCAGCCAATAAAGAAATAAACGTTTAAGGATCGGTCAATACCTATTTTTTATACTCCTTAATATTAAGAGTGACTCACTCCAAGGGATAATTTATGCCTGACCTAAATAATGTCACGACTTTGAAATGAAATTTCAATTTATTTTTTTTTAATGCGCTCAGAGGGGGCGGTAGAATGTTTGCTGGTTCAACTAGACGTATACAGTGGATAAAGAAAAATAGAGGCATTCGTTGATTATTGTTGCTTTTACTTAAATTTTACTTTAAGTCTAGACAAATATTTTTGGACAAAAATTTTTTGTTTAAATATAAATGGATTTCTGACCATCATATAATTAATTATCTTTTCTTGTATTTCAAGCAGTTTCTCAGTTGAGTCAGTTTTTTTTAAATCAAAATATTGTTTATTATTTTTTCAATATTTTGCCACACTGTTGGGTAGCATTTTCAGACATCTTATGAAAAGTTTCGCAGAGAAATAAGAAGGCAGTATCGTAACGGTCATCGATCGGAATGACAGAAGCATTTAATTAAAGTTTAATTAACTTTATTAACTAAAATAATCAACTGTAATTGACTTCATAAAAAGAAATAAAGAATTTTCTTGTAAAAATTTAAATATTTTCCCAATAAAAATTCTCTGGCAAAAATTAATGTTAGTGAAATAATTTGTGCTTAAAATGCTGGAAAAAATACTTTTATTATTCAACTATCGCTTATATGTTTATCATAAATTAATTATGTTAATAATCTACACATATAATAAAATAGTAACGGGGTCGTTTCTGTTCACGAAATATTTTTTTTTCTTTTTTTTTTAATTTTGATGTTCATGTAAATAGTAATCGATATGGTCTGCCTGTCTGTGTGCGAATCACGTAAAAACTGCGAAATGGATTTAATAAAATTTAGTGAGAAGGTCCCTTTAAACCTTACTTCAAATATAAAATAATTCATTTTTACAAATATACTTAAGTCGTGTGAAAGCAACCAATTTTGCCGATAAAATGATATTGGAACAGCTGTTAGTACAATTTATTTTTGTAGATGAAAAGCTTTTAACACTGTTTACAAAACTCTACAACAAATGCTTAAAAATATATTTTTAAAATTTTAAGAAATGATGCGCGGACGAGATCGTGAGCTCAGCTTGTTAAAAATAAATATAATAAAGTGTTAAATTAAAAAACATTAATGCTAAATAAAGAATTTGATAGAAAAGTCACAATACTTTTTATTAATTTATTTTCATTTTTTAACCCGTTTTGTTTTATAAATACTAAAAGTCTGTGTAAACCAATAGACCCTTCAAAATAAATATTTATAAAATTATAAATTTAATTATTTCGTTTTGTATTAAAGAGTTTCTAAAGTAACAATAAATTATTGCAACTAGAAATATGCAAATTACCAGCAGCTAGCAGGCTTTTGTATAAATTGAAAATTAGAAAATGATCTTAACGACTACAAGCTGCTTACCAATTTCATTTGTCTTTATGCTAGTTAGGTCTAGCTTCATCTAGAGGTCAGCTTTTTAAAAAATTCATATTAAAAGAAGAGCGTGCAAAATTCTTCAAGAATTATGTTTTTTGTGTTGGCCATAGATGAATTATTTTAATAGCAAAAAAAAAACATTTGGTATGACAGATTACAAAAAGGAAGGCTTGAATTCAACCAGTTGTTGAAAATTGTTCATAAAAACATGTTATCGTTTTGCATTAAAATGATTGGAAATAATTTTCAAAGTAAGCAAAATTTGAATTGAAAAAATTTAAATAAATTTGCCAATTTTAAACAGAAAATATACGTCAAGGATTTTATAGATGCCTGGGCTATACTTTAGTTTCATGTTTTGTTTTTATGTCGTTAAAAATTTTAAGTGTCTGTGTGTAATAATTAAAAAAAAATCATGCGACACTCTGTAATTGATATTTTTTACTGTTGGCGTTATGGTGGACGCAGTCCTGCATGATTACCGAGTAATCGATAATTTCATTTGTTGACTAATTTTTTATAATCTACCAGACATTGCCTGGGTCTAACTGTAGGGTCTTTTTTCCACTTTTCCGCCTTCTATGTCTTAATCATGAAAACCAACAAGTAATGGACCTGATAATTGAGGACCGCGACATAAAAATGTGTACTTTGCGATTATTTTCCCTTCTGGTCCCAATTTCATCGTTTAGTCGTAAACACACAAATAATTTTTTTTGTATTTTTATAACATTAAATTTAATATTTTTTTAAGGAAATTTTAAAAGTAAATCGATGAAATAATATTAATTCGGCTTAAGTTCGTTATCATTTAAATTTATAAATTTATAAAGAAAAATTTTATTTTTAATTTTTGCGTTAATTTTTAAAGAAAAACAGGAGCAAGCATACACAACAGAATGTAGAGCAGTACTATCTTGATCGCTATAATCGTTAGCAGCATTTTTCACTATTTATAATAGAGTCTGTATGTTTTAAATATCATCTACTTATGACAAATTTATATTAATTTGATAAGATGAAGCCTACTTAAATAAAACCTTAGGCTTTCTTCGATGTCCTCTTCTCTGTTTTCTTCGCAACACAATAGACACTGTTGCAGTATCATCTGATTGCGTGTAAGCTTAAACAAACTCGCTAACTCTATGTAATGTAAAAAATGTGTTTAGTAGTTAAAAGAAACCCAAGTGAAAAAAGTAAAACAGGTTCAAAATTGTTAAGAATTTGGAAGATTTTTTTTATTAAATTTATAATTTTTAAAAATACAGATTTTTTTGGAAAATATTCCAGTTATTTTATCTGATTATGCATTATACTTAACTGAACAGCTTAAGGTACTTATTAGAGCGAAATGCAACAAACACTAAAAAACAAAATATTAAACCTCGCAGAGGGGAAAAATTAAATATCTACCTGCGGTGAAATTAATCAAATAAAATTTCAACAAAAAACCTTAATTTTTGTCAGGTTTTTCCTATTAAACTGTAGATTATTATTATTATCAATTTTTGTGTGTCAATCTAGCATTTTCAAGCATTTCACCCCAGTTTAACAATATTTATTGCAAATTTTATTTAAAATTCAGTAAAAAAAAAATTGAAACAGAATTATAACTACTAGTAAAATTGTTGTAGCAATTAAAAAGTATAAAAATATATAAAAATAGCATAATGAAAAAAATTACTTTCAAAAGTTTGTTTGCTGCAAAAAAGTGTCATTAACCTGTTAAATATTTCAGAACGACTACAAGCAAATAAAAAAAAAGAAAAAAAAAAGAAAATAAAAAGTTGTTCGTTCTACCTAATTTTAGTATAACTTTTTCCCCTTCTTGTTTTAATAGAGTTTTCTATACAAACCTACAAAAAACTTATATAAATATTTTTTTCTTGAATCTATTCAAACAGTCATTCATTCATTCATTTACGTATTTATGCCTGCAGGCCGGCATGTAATGTATGTATGTATTTATAACAGTTTAAATAGTTTTTATAATTGTGTCTCTGACTGTGACGCTGATAATTTCCAACAAAATTTACGTGCCAATAAAAAAAATTTTTTTCAAACTAATGAAAATGTGTATCTGTATGAAAAAAAAACCTTTAAGAGAATATTTAAATTCATTAGAACGTGTATACATAAGTATGATTGTATAAAAGAAATAAAGCCTGAAAAACAAGTTATTCAAGTTAAAGAAAGAACAATTTAAAGACACATTTCTTTACTCAACAGACAGGTATTTTCCTACAAGAAAATTCTGTCTAAAAAAACCTAAAACTCTGTTAGAAAAATATATGAAAATAAAAAAAAATTTAATAACGAAGAAAAAAAAATAAAATAGTAAAAAATTTTAGTCACTTGTAAAAGTGTGATTTAACAAACAATAGGAAACTGGGTTACAACCTGGTATATTGTTTGCTTTTATTCGACTTGTGTATTCATTCACAAAAAAAAAACTATATTTATGTAGCTGAGCTTTTGTTAAAAAAAAAATAGCAGAATTTAAAGGTTGCTTCACGTATGCACAAAAATATTAAACGGCTGGTTGGAAAAAAAATTTATGGGGACATTGTAGGGTTTGTTTTAGTTGAGTTGGCATTTGTGCATGAAAAATAAAACTTTATGAACGTTAAATTATTTTTTTTTGTTTGTAATGCCAGAAGTTAATTAAAGATATTCTTTTTATTTCCGTACAAAGAATATCTTTTTTGTTTAGGCTTAGTTTAAGTGCTTAAAACTATAGCATATTTTTAGGACAATTTTTGTTTATTGATTTAATTATAATTTAATTGCCAAACAAAATGGGCGAACGCCCTTATTTTTACTTGATTTTCTTCTTCTTATTTTTTTACCTGCCTGTCTTGAAGAACGTGGACCGATTTTGCTGATTTTGACATCAATCTGAATATCGAAATTTTCAATGACTTTCCGACATGTTGCTGGTGTTATTTCACGAATTGCAACTTGAATGTTGTTCTTTAGATCATTAATTATTTGTGGCTTTTTAGTATACACTTGACTTTTCAAAAAAACCCACAAAAAATCTAATGGTGTTAGATCACATGACCTTAGAGGCCAATTGAAATCTGCACTTCGTGAAATTACACGTTGAGGAAGTTTGGATCGCAAAAGCGTAATGTTTTCACGAGTTGGGTCACCTGTAGCACCGTCTTGCTGGAAATAGACATCAGACACATCAATATGATTCAACTGTGTCCATAAAAAGTCTCTCAACATTGATTGGTATTGCTCAGCATTCACAGTAACAGCATTTCCAGCATCATCTTCGAAGAAAAATGGCCCAATGATTCCAATTGCCCAAAATGCACACCAAACAGTAACTTTTTGTGGGTGTAGAGATTTTTCATGAATAACACGAGGATTTTCATCACCCCAGATACGACAATTTTGCTTATTGACGAATCCATCCATTCTGAAATGAGCTTCGTTACTTAACAAAATTTTGCGATGGGTATTTTTTAAAGAACGCCCATTTTCATAATAACTTTGAATGATGTAAACGTGCAATGTGTACCTGTCCATGGTTAAAACTGTACTACCTTCTAATAAAACAAAATGGCTTATGTCATTTGAAAAGATGTCACGTGTAAAAATTATATAGTGCTGACATCTAGGCGTCACATTTGGATAACCCTTTATTTTTTTAACGAGTCGGAAATGGTTACTGCAGAAATTGCGCACGGAATGAAAAACTTGGATATACTCTTTTCCCTACTACTGTGAAGGGTATATAAAATATTATTGACTGAGGCCAGTCTTAAATCTCTGTACTACGAATTGTACGTCTTAAAAGAGGCATTTTGTAAAGTTTTTAATTATTTAAGTTTCAACTAGATGGAACGAATTTAAAAAAAATCGAATGCTACAAAATTTTATGAAGAAAATTCATTTGTAGAATACAGAAAGTGATAGTCTTCGCTTAATTTATTTAAATTTTGTCGGGCTCTGTAATATTTGAATTGCTTTTCGCTCTACTGAGAACTAAAAAGAAATGAATTGATTTTTGTATTAATTATTTTAATTATATTTCTTGCTGATAAGACAAATGGTCCAGCTTCTTTATATACAAATATTTTATAAATTATTCAAAAAAAATCTTATTCTTTTTTAAGGTTCCAGAAAATATTTTTGCGACATTTTTCATTTTTACCTGGAGAAAATAATATTTTTCCGAACGCCGAAAACCCGCCAAGCCCTGTGCATCTGGCAATCCTAGTAATACTTCTTTTATCTTTAAGTAGGGATTGGAATGACAGGAAACCACCCAAAAAGTGTTCGCGTTCTAAGCGGTATATTTTACGTAAAATGAGTGCTTTTTTATATTTAAGCTTTCGCAATATAATTGTCTAAAGATTAAAAATTTTTAGTTTTAAGGAGCTCAACAACATCATGTGTTTTCTTTTCTGTTGGTTAGTAACTTTGCTGTATACACGAAATGGGAAACGAGACTTTTTCCTTTGAATATGAATTTTCGTTAAGGTGAAAAATTTCTAATTGTCACTTTAAACTAATCAAGCAGCCAAATACCTTCTATGTCTAAGATTAAGTATAACCAAGGACATTAGAAACCGCACTATATCCTTTTCCACAATTTTTTTTGTATACAGAAACTTATCAGGCAATTTTATTAAAATTTCCTACTGGGCTACCTGTCCAACAGCCGACTTAAGTTTTAAAATTAAGAAAATCTAGACTACAAGAAACTACATGCAAAAGAAATCTTATGAAAAAATTTAAAAAAATTCCATCACAAAGGAAACAAGAAAAAGAAAAGTACTTAAAGAAGAACTACAGGTTTTGTAAAAATTGTATGCAGGCACTTTTTACACAAAACTTTATCATATTTAGGCATAATTTTTTGTTTCCTTCATAATTCTCTGAAAAAAAAAATACAAACACACCCAAATCTAAACAATGACACGCAAAAAAGAAAATGTACAAATACAAAAAAAAAAAAAAAAAAAACAAAAAAAAAAGTAATTGTTAAGCCAACAAAAAATTTATGTTGAGACTATTAAAAGCCCCAAATACTTCCGCTCGGTTTTCTTTAGCCTTTTTTTGCATTTATTGCTGTTGGTTCTTACAACATTTCGAACAATTATAACAGAAATAATAAAAACCAATTTCAGGACGGAAAAGAAATGTTGTATTTATGCGTTTATTTGTAAACATTAAGAAGAAAATAGGCAACAAAATTAAACACGATATCCGAGAATTATTTAACAAAATACTTAAACATTTGTTGCAATTTATAGGAAGATAAAGAGTGAAAGTTTTAGTGTTTGGTTTTTAATGAACTAAAATACAATTTATAAAACAAAAATATCACATTTCTTTAAAAAAAAAGATTTCTTTACCTAAAATATCAATTTAAATAAATTTCTGTGTAAACCTTTCGCATCGATCACTTACTTTACGAAGAATTAACAATTTCTAATTTTTTTTCTAGAAAGAAAGGCAAGTGTTCTTAAAAGGCATCTCTCAATAGTTTTCATATATGTAAACACAAACATCGGCCAAGCGAGATTTACCTGCACTAAAAAAGGCTTCTGTGACATATTTGGGCCACCCTTTAATTTTTTATTTTATATTCTGATTATTTATTATTAAAAAAATTAAAACGTTTCACTTTTCTAGTTAGAATGACGAAAAATATTTATTAAAATCAGGTTTACTATGGGGACACCCTTTAAGTTTAAATTTTTTGCCTATACTTTTTAGTATACCGGACACACAATTCGTTTAAATTTCAATAAACTGCCTTTTGCGACTAAAAAATAAACTTAAATACATAAAAGTTACTTTCTGTATGGGCCACCCTTTAGTTATATAGTTTATAGTTTTTATTTATTTTTATTTCTTTGTACACCTTTGTACTTCTTGTTACAGCGGGCACACTTTCCTTGCAAATTTGAATAAACTATCAATTGCGATTTAAAAATAGTCCCTAAACATAAAATTGATTTCCTGTATAGGCCACCCTTTAGTTATTTATTTTATATTTCTTATTATTTCTTATTAAAATATTTAAAGTTTCTTAATGTTAGGTTAAGCTGATAAACAAATAAAAATCAAAATCAGGTTAACTATGGGGACACCCTTTAAATTCAAGTTTTAATTACTTTACTTTTTAGTATAGCAAACACGCACCCTGTGTAAATTTCAATGAACTACCTATTGCGTTAAAAAATGAAATACATAAAGATTACTTCCTGTTTGGGTCACCCTTTAGATATTTATTTTTTACTTTTTTATCATTTTTTATTAAATTATATCTAGTATCTAACTGTTTAGATAAGATGATAATAATATAAAGTGTAAATTCAAGTTTATTATGGGGACACCCTTTATATTTAAATTTTTTTTCTTATACTTCTTCTTAGGCGGGGTCACATATTCAATGTAAATTTAATTAAATTATCAATTGCGATTTAAAAATAGATTTAAATACCTAAAGGTTATATACTGTGTGGGCCACCTTTAAAATTTTTTTTTTAGGTAATGCTACCTATTAAAGCCTATAAAATGATGATCTGGGGGTAAGGACAACATATTTTTTACGATGGCACTACTTTTTTCTGGTGATGAAATTATTAGGAAAAATGTCAGTTTGAATAAAATTTTTTTCCTTGTATAAATCATCTAGAAATTTGAATTTACGGAATTTTATAATTTTTATTACCAATGAAAAGTGAGCACAAGATCGCATTATCACAAGAACTTGTTTAATAATTTTTGAAAAATTATGATGAATAATTCAGGACTCATCAGGACTCAGCATTAAGCAATTTCTTTTTCTGCAATTAAGACGCAAGTGAAGAGAATAATAAAATTGGAATTTAATTTAACATTTACAAGAATCACCATAAAAGAAGTAATTGAAAGTGTTTTTATTAATCAATTGGCTTCTTAGACTTTCTCTAAGTCTTCTAGAAATTTTAACTTTGCAAACAATTTAAAGGACAGGAGCAAAATTTTGTGTTAAATGTGTTTTGTGTGAAAGTAAGAAAGTTTTCGTGTACAGGAAAAATGTTACTTTAAAGTTGCACATATTTTGTTTAATACATAATTTTATGTTGATTTAATTTGTATTTGAATAAAATTATGTCGGATCAATAACAAAGCAGCTAAAAAATTGTGATTAAATAAAAATTAAATCATAAAGGTTTTATTCAAAAACTTATTTTTTTATAACCTTTTTATACCTTTAAGCTTCTGTTTTAAAAATGATTGTTATTTTAAGAATTTTATTTTTTATTTTATTTGTTAATTAATTAGTTAATTAATTTTTTATGAAGATATTCAAAAAAGAAATCATCATATTGATAACATTTTTAATCAATTTTATTAATAATTAGTAAATACCAACAAATTGTTTTTTTCTTTTGTTATTCAATATATAAATTGCAGGAAAACTGATTTTAATTCAATTAATTTCCTCTTCTATATAAAAGAGGCAACAAACAGCTTACAATTATTGCAGTCAGTATGACAAAGTTCTTTATAGACTTGTGCTCGAATTGTGTCTTATACAAAAGAGTTTGAGTCTCACTTATCCCTAAATCAAGTATAACCAGATTTTGGAAAAAAAGTTCTTATGTCTTATGAGGTCACTCAGTAAAAGCAGCTTTCACTGCTTGACGGGCCCTTATATCCAAAATATAAATTCTAAAAATGTTTCCAGCAAGAAGTTTGTGCTGTTAATAGGTAGGCAGTCTTACGCCTTTTTCAGTCAAAATATATGAGATCTTAAAATTCCAAATTTAATACAGTTGATAATGCACAAAATCACCAAAATGATAGTGTTGCAGGAAGATTTTAGGTTCCTTTATTTCATCACAAACTACAAGATAAAATTTAAAAATAAATTTTATTCAATAAAATATGTTTAGTCTTGTTGTTTTATTATTGTTTTTAAACAGAAATTTAATTAAATTTTTAATTGACTGAATTATATATTTAATTAAAAGGTTATTAATTTAATTAAATTATTTATTGAAACAATAACATATTGAGTAAAAAAGAAAAAAATAATTTTTTTTAAGTAAGTAATAGCATGAATTAAAAGTTGAATGGAATTTTTATCTGCAAAGACTTTCTTGTCTGTTTTAAGGAATAGATTTTTGCTACAACTTAAATTTGGTTAAAGACGCCTGTAATTTATATCCAAATATTCCTGGATCGCTGGCAACATTTTAGGGCTTCTAATTAAAACTTTCTTTATGTTTTTCTTTTAAAAAGTTGCTCAAGTTTGACTTTGATAAAATAATTTCTCAAATTGATTAAGAGAAAACCCGAATTAATAGAATGCTACCCTGTGCTTAGTGTATGTGGTTATGTGTGTTTTTGTGTTCTTATAAATGTCATAATTTCTTTTGCTTTTTATTTTAAATAATTTTTTTCTTTTTTTTTTTTTTTTGTTATTCCTTCAGTATTATTGGTTTTATACTTATGTTTTAATAACATGAAATTTTGCTTTATTTCTTTTCCATTTCCGCCGGCAATGGTAGTGACAGCTGGCTTCTTTTTATTTCTGCCCCACAATTGACTCTCTATACAACCGCAACGGTTTAAGGACTGATTTGTAACCAAAGTTTTATTTTTTCTTAATATTTTATTTATTCTAGATTTAATTGTTAGATTATATTACTTTGCGACTAAATAATAAAGTTGCAATTAAGAAATAAATTACTTGGAGACCCAAAATGTTATTGAGAGATTTGAAATGTGACAAAAAAATAAATAATAATTATTAATAATAATTTTGTTTGCAGAGTAGTAACGTATGTATGACATTTAATATTAAATTAATTTAGTGTGAGTGTAAAAGGACCCGTAGTACAGAATTAAGGAAATCATTTCTATAATTTATCAGCCTGGGAAAAATTAATCAATACAAAAAGAAAAAAAAAAAATAATAAAATCCAAAAATAATACGTCATGTTTATTTAAAGGGCCTAAAATTTCTGATAACTTAGAGCTTTTTCTTTTCATAGTATCCCAAAGGAACTGCAATAATTAAAGCAAAGACACAAATATCTTAATAGCTTAAAATTAATCATGTTGAAATTTAATTATTAAAGATTTGTGTTTCTTAAACGCTTAAACACAATAAATTGATGACAAGTTAGAAATACCCTGAAAATAAATTAAATTAATATTCACATATTTATTAAGTGCTTTTTAAATTTAAAATAGTTTTTCTTTTTGATCACAATGATTTTGTTTATAACTTAATAATTATAATAAAACAAGTTTTAAAAACCTACAGTTCCATACATAACCTCAAAAATTTTAATTGCATTTCATTTCAGAACTTCAAAAAATTTTTGATTAAAAAAAAAAATTCGTGCTAAAATAATTGTGGTAAATTATGTTTCATTGCAAACTAAAATGTGGACTAAGGGAATAAATTAGTTTTATAAAATATTTTGTGATGAAAAAAAATTTCTCATTTAAAAATATTTTGTGGTAAAAAAATTGTTAAAATTTTATTGCAATTATAAAACAAGCAAATCCAAAGGTTAAAGCCTTAAATGCAATAATAATTGAAAGATCACAATCATTTATTACTATAAATTACCTCATAAAGAAAAGAATATTATAAAAAATAAATTTCAACAGTTCAAAAAATAGGGTCATACTTTAATTAACAAATCTGTTTTTTATACATACTCTCATATCGTACGTAGTAAATAAATTCTGATTTAAAGGATAATACAACATAACAATAAATTATTCCTCTATAAGGACACCATACATTCTAAGAAAAATTTCAAGTGTCTGCACTGACAACAATTCAAAGCAGCAGTCTGTATACAAGCTTCAAAATGTCCAAAAAAATAAATAGATAACACCATGGCAAATTATTCTGTTCACGTTTTATTTATAGAAAAGCCTTGAACAGCACTTTTATTTATCTTTAATTTGTAATGCCTCAATGTAGGAGTTTGATAACACAAATATTTCTTTACCAATTTTAGATTAAATTATAGAAATGCAGATTTATACAAAAAAATTTTAATTTCCTATCGATAAAGTATTTCCTCATACTGACTAAAGTAATTGTAAGCTGTTTGTTGACTTTTTTATATCGAAAAAGAAATTTATTGAATTATAATTCGGTTTCCTATAATTTATTCATTGAATAAAAGGAAAGATTTATGAAATTGATATTTATTGAATTATTAATAAAATTTATTACAAATGTTATCAAATCCACAATTTATTTTTTGAGTATTTTACTATTTTTAATTAAAATTTACATTGATGTAATGAACATTTTTCCTTATCAAAATTGAAAAAAAAATTCTTTAAAATTAATTGAAATGCTAATAAAAGCGAATAAAAATATTGCAATTTCCATGGCTTATTTGTTGAATTAAAATTTTCATTGATTTGATGAAATTTTTTTTTCAACTACAAAGGGAAAAAAATTTCTTTAAAATTGATTTATATTTTGAAAATTATTTTTACTGGAAGTAAAAAAAAAAAATAAACATGAAATTATTTAATACAGGGATCACAAATAATGATTAGTTAACAAATTTGGTACAAAAAAAAAATTATAACGAAAATACAAACGTAATTGTTGTTAATTCTACTAATTTTGCCAGCGTTAAGTTTTATTTGCTTAAGTTTTCTTTAATAGTAAAATTAAAATCTGTTTCCCATTTTTTTTTTAAATAAAATATTGTTTCTCAACTTTTATTTCATATTGAAAATCAAAAATATTTTGAAGTTTTATTTTTTGCATTAAAATTAAAATAAATAAAAATCAGTAAAAAACTCTTATTTGTTTAATTAAATTAAAAATGTTTTTATTAACTTCCAGGTAAAAAATAAATAAATATACAAATTAATAAAATAAAAAATAAAGTTCGTAAAATAATAATTATTTTCAAAACAGAAACTAAAAAGTATAAAAAGGTTATTAAAAATACTATTATGAATAAAACTGTTACGATTCCTGATTTAATTTAATCACAATTTTTTTAGCTGCTTTATTATTGATCCATTATAGTTTTATACAAATACAAATCAAATCAACGTAAAATTATGTATTAAACAAAATGTGTGCAATTTTAAATTAGCATTTGTTCTGTACACGAAGACCTTCTAACTTTCTTTTCGAACACGAAATTTTTGCTCCTGTCAATAAAATTTTTTTGCCAAGATTAAATTTGTAGAAAACCAAGAAACAGTCTTAGTAGACAGTTGATTAATAAAAACCCTTTCAATTACTTATTTTATGGTCATTCTAGAAAATGTTAAATTAAATACCAAAACACAAAATATAATTTATTATTCTCTTCATTTGCGTTTTAATTGAAAAACATGAAAAACATTCTTGTTATTCAGATGAACCTTGAAATATTCATTATGATATTTTATAAATTATTAAATAAGTTCCGGCATATTTTGTTGGCATCTTAGCTATTTAGTATTTATATTCTTATTATTAAAGTATAAAATTATAAATTATTTTATTATTAATGAAAATTTATAACACAGAGCGTATGATGAATATTAATTTATTGTTGTTAAGTACCTGGGTTATTATTATAGCTTCAATGCCACTAATAAAAAGCACCTGTTGTTAACATTTAAATTACCTTTTTAACAACAAAAGCAACAACAACAACAAGAATAGCAATAAAAACAGCAACTTGTGGTAGAAATGTGCAGCAATTAAAACTGAAAAATATAAAAACTAACAAATAAAAAATAAATACATAAATTATGTAAAAGTAGCAGCATATAAATTTGTGTAATTAATAACGGAGTATAAACGACAACAATATAAATTGTTGTTTAACTCCTTTTTTTTTAAAGTTATTAAATATTTGTTGGAAAATTTGTATATCCTTCACCACAGAAGGTGAAAAAAGAGTGTTTCTAAATTTGTCAATTTGCTTGCAATTTTTATAAGATTTTTTTTTTGAGATTTATATATTCTAAGTCCTTAAGCATAGTGAAGTCTATTGAGCCATATCTGCGAATCCGTCTGTCCATATGTGTAAGTGTTGAAATCAACTTTGGTAAGGCACAAGATGAGCTAGAGAAAATTTAAAAATGCCAATCGTTTTAGATCACAATACTCTGGATTATTAACATTTATTAAAAAAAAATACTTATATTTTTAAGAGTCGCTATGTAACATATTGGGAGAAAGATGTCCAAAAGAAATAAACAATACAAACGATTATTTTATAACTTGATTTTTTATTCACCGTTTTTATTTAAAATAAAAATCCAAAATATTTCCAAGCTCAAGTTTACTTAGTAATAATTATTAATTTTATTAAACCAATTAATATAAAAATAAAATGTTGTGTTATTTTTTATTCCGATTAAATTAATAAATCACCGACATGGATTATTGAGGATGAAAGCATATCTCGATGGCTATTTCGCTACCGCTTACTTAGCTCTTCAGGAAACTTCTCACAAATATTTTAAGTAAACTAAAGATTTTTGTCCAAACAATAAAGCAAAATGCCACCATTGGAAATATCATAAATATTATAGGAAAATAAATCAGATTATAAACAACTTTCATAACGAATCAAGTTTTATAATAATTGAATGTCAAAAAAAATATTATAAAAAATCTTAAAACCTAAATCACCCGCAATGTGGAGTGTTTGCCAAGAAAAAAAAAAACAATAACACAAAAATAAACAAAATAAAAAATAAGTAACAGTAACAAAGTAAAATCGTTGGCATTCACGCAATCCAAAGGTAACTAAAGCAAATGTGAACACAGTCGTATCCCCTTGGGTGACTTCTGTGTCAAAAAAAACATAATCAAAATTTTATTATTAAACTGTCTTAAACATGATGTCTTATAATCATATTTTCTCTTTTTGTTATATTTTTAGGGTTTGTTGATGTGTCATAATTTCCAAGTGAGAATGGGGTGATTTTCTGGGCATTTGAATGAAACAAAATAAAAATAATTTAAGAAGCATACTTTAGGGCTTTTTTATTTGATAATAAAATTTTTACTCAAATTTCTTAGGTAACCATATTGTATACTCTGATATTTATATTTTTTAATGTATAATTTTTATTTATTTAATGCCAAAGTATAAAATAATCGCTATTGTTAAAAATCTTTGTCACTTCAAATACTTTAAGATTTGCTTGTCTTAACGCAACAAAAAAAAAGTATGACAGAAATATTTTACATGACATTTGGTTTTCTAACTCAATACATTTTATGACAGCGACTTAAGCATGTAGATGATATCGATTGCATTGATTTTAAGACAGAGGGAACTAAAGGGTCATCCAAAAAACGCGTCTACATGTTTCTTTGAAATAAAACACAAACTATTTGCAATTTTTCAAGCTGTTTTTTTTTATTAAAAGTATGATCCATTAAATTTAAATGTCCACCATAATAGCGTCTGCAGACATCAATCCGAATATCGAAATTTTCAATGAATTTCCGACATGTTGCTGGTGTTATTTCACGAACTGCAACTTGAATGTTGTTCTTTAGATCATTAATTGTTTGTGGCTTGTTAGCATACACTCGACTTTTCAAAAAAAACCCCACAAAAAAAATCTAATGGTGTTAGATTACATGACCTTGGAGGCCAATTGAAATCTGCATTTCGTGAAATTACACGTTGAGGAAGTTTTGATCGCAAAAGCGTAATGTTTTCTCGAGTTGTGTGACATGTAGCACCGTCTTGCTGGAAATAGACGTCAGGCATATCTATATGATTCAACTGTGTCCCTAAAAAGTCTCTCAACATTGATTGGAATCGCTCAGCATTCACAGTAACAGCATTTCCAGAATCATCTTCGAAGAAAAATGGCCCAATGATTCTATTTGCCCAAAATGCACATCAAACAGTAACTTTTGGTGGGTGTAGAGATTTTTCATGAATAACACGAGGATTTTCATCACCCCAGATACGACAATTTTGCTTATTGACGAATCCATCCATTCTGAAATGAGCTTCGTCACTAAACAAAATTTTTTCTTGAAAACAATGGATCTGTTGTTCGTTGTTCAATAATCCGACTAGCGAAATGGCTTATGTCATTTGAAAAGATCTCACGTTTAAAAATGATATAGTTCTGACATCTAGGCGTCACATTTAGACGACCCTTAGTTATGAAAGACTCTTTTAATACCAAATTATTTTCTAGAGAAAAAGCGACTCACAAACTGTTTAGACTTTAACTTATACACTCGATTTCTGCTGCTAGAAACTGATAAGTCTAGAAGGCCAACACAGATCCGTAGTTGTGAAAAAGTGAATCGAAAGATGATGGAAAGTCTGCATGTTAATGACAACAAAATTATGAGTTGTAGATACAGTTCGTTGCGAATTATTTCATGTCCATCCTCCTGACTTCAGGGCCAGTCTATTGCAGTTTGATTGTCAAAACTAGACTGATTGACATTTTCATTTTTAAAGTTGAGAAAATCATAAATTTATGTAAAATAGTACAGCTGCCGGAATGCTCTTTTCGAAATATAAAATTTCTTTTAATTGCAAATACTCTATTTCTTTATTTTATTTGTTTGTTTTCGCTGTGTTTCTAAATTACTTAACATGCACTATAAATTTATATGGCAATAAGTGCCACGCCGCTGTGTTGCTATAGCGAGGCTTAAGTCTAGTAAAGCAACGATTTTTCTTAAAACATCTCAGTAATTCAGACTACCCTACAATAAAGAACCAGATATTCCAGTAGAATGTGCCTGTAATTATGAAAGAGTTACTTCGCCCCTTTTATCTCTCTGTAGTTAATTGGCAACTATAGTTTACAAACGATAAAAAAATAATCCAATTTTTAGCCGAATAGTTTGTGTGTGGAAAAATTACCAGCGGAGGTGTATCATGTCATTTTTTAAGTTTTAAGATTTAAAGTAAAAGATTACAAGCACTACTCCCTCCATATAAATTTGCTATAACTTGGCCGGCCGTGTTAATTAAGACACAAAAAAAAAATAAATTAAATTTTTTTAATGAACGCAGCCACGGAAATTGTAGGTTTTTAATTCCTTTTTAGTAGTCACACACTGTAAACTGCAAATATGCTTTAATTTTAAGTTTAATTTGTATCTGGTTAAAATTTAATTAAACGTTTTATTAACCAATTTCATATATATAATTAAAAATACATAAAAATGTTTTTATTAAATAATTAATTAATTCAATTAATAAAAAATTTAATTAAGTAATTGAGTCAATTAAGACTTTAATTAAAAAATATATATTACCTTTTCTAATTAAATAATTAATTGCATTAATAATTTTATTAGTAAAATAATTAGTTAAGACGATTAAAAAATTAATAAAGCTTTTCGCTCAAAAGAAATAAAATAATAATTAAAAGTTTGTACCAACCAATATTAAAAAAAAAAGTTAATTTGAATAAATAAGATACAGATTTAAATAAAAGAGAAGTTAATTTTATTATATTTATCTTTAATATTTCAGTAAATTTTCTCCTTAAAGATTCCTATGAAATTTTGATCACAAAGACTCATTATTTTACCAACCAATTTTTTTTATTACCCAAATTTGTCGCCATTTTCAGAAACTTTTTATTAAGGTTTCATATATTTTTCTCAGTTATGATGGGTTTGCTGTGGCTTACACCACCATTTTTTTGCTTCAATTAAATTGGAAACTTTACCATATTTTTTCTTATGTACAGACACATTTACTATTTCATTAACTGCTGCTTTACAATGATTGTTGTCCCATTTAACCGGCTTCAAAAATTAGGAGAAGAACAATAATGTTAATCTTTGTTTAAGTTTGTGTCACCAAAACTCACTCGTTTATTTTTCTTTATTTAAAAGGTTGTGCTTAAAATTTTAATAATTAAAGGGTATACCCATTAAACATATACGTTTTTTACGTGTGTTATGAACCTTAAAAGGCCCTTTTTAAAATTAAGAAAAACTCCCAATAGCAAAAATAAATTTAAGAATTAAATGGTATCCCTTTAGGTGTCGTAAACTTACATTTATGGCCCTATCTTTTTAACCTTTATAGACAAACGCTTACAAATTGAACAGAATTTTAATAACTATAACAGTTAGAATAACAAATACAGGGTATACGCTGGTAAGGTAAACTACTTTGTTTGTTATCCTGGCGGTATGCGATGTGACACCGGCTTGTTGATACCACCTTTTTATTAAGTCCAAATCATGCAGTTGTGGCGTTAAAAATCAAAAATCAAATCACGATATCGCTTCCCATTCACAGTTACTGTTACGCTATTTTTTTTTTTTTAAGAAGAAGGGTCCAATGATTTCTTCTGTTCAAATTGTACACCAGACTGTCACTTTTAATGCATGCAAATGTGTCATTGGCGAGCTTTAACATAGTATTGGCATATGTATGGCCACGTAAAGAGTTATGGAAGAAGCTGTGGTATCAACTGAAACTGAAATATAAATAAATGCAACTGCTTGTGGAAAATTGTGGCCAAAGTTGTTCTTCGAAGATCAAGCTCTGAAATACGACGTTGAATTGCGGTTGACGGATTGTTTTGAACACTTTCTTAGGCAAAAGTAATTTTTTCAGCCGATCATGTTTGGGCCTACAGTTCCTCTTCTTCGAAATCATTCACTTTACGATAAATAGTGCTTTTGATGGCACGTTATTTCTCTTTCTTTGTCATCGTCACAGTACTCGATTATTCATTTTGATGAAATGTTTTAACGAATAAAACACGTTAGTTAATCGAATATTTTTTCATAAAAAATTTGCCACCTCTCTTCTTCACGACTGCCAAATATGAACTGTCAAGAATAATGTTTACCAAAATGGCGGCAAAACAAAGTAATATACCTTCTCGATGAACACCTGGTCTAAATATCAAGAGTTATAAATTAAAGGGTGCCCCAATATTCCCAATATTTCATTTAATTTGATGCATGAAGCCATAATTTTAGAGGTTTTAGACAGACAGTTAAAATTTACATAGAACCTGTATTGCTAAGGCCGCTACAATAACAGGTATATTATTTGAATTTGGAATACAAAGGGTGCCCCAATTGTTAGGGTAATTTCTTCTTCTGAGCTGACAAACTGCTGAAATATATTTTAAAGCCAGTTTTTTTTTTTTTGCTAGAAATATGTGATCAAAATTCTGGCAGTTTTTCATTTATTAATCTTTTCGCTACAATAATTTATTTTTTTTTTTTTTTTACATAAAAGATTAATGTGTAATGAACTTATTGCCTTCTTTTTCAATTAATACGCAGCCATTCTTGAAAAGGCAAACATTGCTTTTGCTCCATATGTTTCAGCACTTGTTAATATTGAAATAAAAACTTATTAACTTCTGTATTGCAGGCATACAAACAGCAAAGACAATTTCTTTCTGCTACAGTTTTTGAAAAGTGTAGCAAATCCCATTCTCTATGTTGTATATTATCCATCCAGATGTCCATCTTCTTTAAATAGTGAAAAAAAAATTTTATTAAAAAGTCACATTTATTTTAATATTCTATAGCTTTGAATTGATACTTTGTAGTTGAATTATTACGCATAATAATACGCAAAAATTTCATTTTTTTTTTAACTTAAGATTTTATCAAAACATAAGCTGCTTAAACGTAATATTTAATTCTTTAACCATCCACCCAAAATAACATTTCTTTAGTTACGCATTTAAAAAGCAAACAGCAAAAGATTATGGCGCTGATGAAAAACCATATTTCTGTGTCGTATATTAAAAAAAAAAAAAATAATAAATAAATAAATAAAATAAAAAAAGAGTTTAATAGTGTAAATCTGAACTTATTTAATGAATTTTGAACTCATTTTTAACTTTTAGCTCTTATTTCATAATCCTTGATTTTTTTGATTAAATTGTTTGTGTTTTATTATTGTTTTCTTTTTGTTGGAACTTGAACATCATTGTCATCATCATTTATCTAAATCTTTTGACTGAGTGTCATAATGCTTATCAGATATTTTTACTAACAGTTTTCTCTTTAAGACAAAAAAAAAAAAAAACAAAAAAAATTAAAAATTATTATTATTTTGTAGATGATGGGTTACTAAGTCGATGATCAACTAAATGTCCTTTAAATATTTGTGATTATTGTTGTCTTTGTCAATGGCTTTGTAAAAGTCAAAAATACTTGCTGTTGCTTTAGCTGCCTTTTCTATTTTCTCTGCCATTGTCCTTAACGAGAACCCATTTGCAAGCCACTTACTCATCATCATTTGTTTTTGTATGATTATCCATTTTACAAGTCATGGCTATTAATTTAAGTAAATTTTTATTTCACTTTTTCTTTTACATCTTCTTCCTTTAATACTGCTTGCTGTTCTTTGTTTTTTTTTTTTTTTTTTTTTTTTGATATTTTAAGTAGAGATTTTATTTATCGGATAAATTAAATTTGAATTTGTTTATGTTAGAGATTATTTGCGGTTAAAAAAAATAAATAAAACAGTTTCGAAGCGTTAAAGGAATAAAAAACAATTTAGTTCGTTTTTGTTACAATTTAATGCAGAGATGAAGTGTTCTAAATACAGTTTAAAAAAGGAACACCAAGTTAAAACTCTGAAGTATAAACAATTTAAAAATTTGTTGCCTACTTTAAGGATTCATAATAGAAATTACATGTTATTAAACATAAAGTTTACTACTTTAAAATTAACAAAAAACTGCGTGTCATTATAGCTCCCAATGTTAAAAAGTTATAAAAAAAGAAATTTAAAATTTAAAGGGTGACCCCATTGGTGACTTCAACTGACCGTTAAGGGCTATCTTTTAAACCACTATAGACAAACCTTTAAAAATTTAACCGAATATCGATAGGTCGAACAAAAAGTATAAATATAAAGTATATAATAAATTAGAGGGTGCCCCAAAAGTTCATTTATTTTATTTATATGGTAATATTTGTGAACAGTTTTAAACATTCGATTACAATTTACACAAAAAATATATTCTTATGCCCGCTATACCAACAAGTTTATATTTTAAATTTAAAAACTAAAGGGTGTTCCCATTAGTGACGTAAGCTTTCTTTAACGTCCCTTACTTTTGAACCTTTGCATACAAGCAATCGAAAATTTTACAGAATCTCCACTAATTTGTGTGGTATATTAAGTTTTTAAAATTACAAATTAAAGGGTGTTACAATAGTTGATGTAATTTGATGTAGCGGTCAAGCTGCCGAACCATTTTAGATAGGTGGTTAAAAGTTACAAAGAACCTCAACTGCTAACACCGCTATATGAGAAAGTATAAAATTTGGACTTGAAAATTAAAGGGTGTGCCAAATGCTCATGTCATTTGACATGTGTTGCCAGAAACGTTATAGAGAGATAGTTAAAATCTGCTTAAAAGTTAGAATTTTAAAGAATTATTTTCTATTTATTTACCTAAAAAACTTAAACCCCTAAAAGTATACATCTCATTATTAAATTTTTTTTCTTTTCTCTTTTTAGCCCTTCTTGCATGAAACAACCAAATTGTATGAAAACAAACTAAATGTGTAATAAAAAAATCAGTGAAATAAAAAACATCTAGTGCGTGCAAGGTTTTTAAAAAATTAAAAAAAAAAACTTGACTTTAATGAAGAAAAAATGTGAGTTAAAAAAAATAATAATAAAAATAAATTAAACACAACAAAAATTATACCAGCTGTAATTATTTTTAATTAAAAAAAAAAACTTTGTAAATTTGTAGAGCATATGAAAAGTCAAAGGAAAATTTAAAAACAAACAAGATAATTATAAGAAATTATTGGGCCAACACATGAAAATATTCAATATGATGGAAGTGTTTTTGCTGGCTAATCATATGATGTAAGTAGTAATTTTATTTCTTTCTTATTTCTTTTCATTTAAGGCTTATGAGATTTAATAAGTAGTTGGAAATAGAGAAAATGACATTTAAAATTTTTACTTTAGCTGGCGGTGACACTAAAAGCTGAAATGATTTTTTTAAGGGGTAACAAATGGCTAGAAAAAAATACCATATAGAATTAAATTTAAATTTTTAAATAAGTTAAAAAGGTACAAGAAATAGAGTAAACTTTTTTCATCCATTTGGCTTGGCATCAGTGATGGGAATGTAATTTTAAAATTTTGCCAACAAATTTTGTTTAATGTACTTTTTTTAATAATTTTTTATACTCAATTTTTGTGTGGTTGTGTAGTTTTAAAATCCAAGAAAGTGTTAATTTTAAAGTGAAGTTTCTTTGTGTAATAAAATGCATGAAAAAATTTAAATTTCCTTTTCCACGTTACCAGTATTAAACCTTGCGAATGATGCGAAAAGAAAAAAAATATGAAATTAACTTTAACTTCTTTGTGTTTCCATTAAGGATTTAAACCGTAAATTTTAAATGAATTAAGATTTACCTGTTTCGAATTACGTTCATTTTTCAAATTATAATTTCCAAAATTTTTTTAAAAAACGCATTTACTTTCTGGTAGCGTCCAATTTTTCTTGTTTTCGTCAAAAGAACTTATTTGTAAATATTTTTTTTTTAATTTTTTTGAATTTAAAATTTAAAAAATGAACCTTAGCCGAAATAAATAAATTTTAAAATATTAAATTGCTACAATTTATCAAACAATTGCGAGTTTTTTATTGTTATTTGGATTTTAGTGATTTTTTCTTTAACAATATTTTGACTTTAAAAAATTGTAATTTTGAATTATGAAAATTAAAAGTTTTAATGAATAATTAAAATAAAAATTAAATAAAATTAATTTTTTTTTGAAGGAATAATTAGCCGCCATCCGTTAAATTTTCTGGTATTCCTAAATGGAGATTACACATAGAATTTTAGTTAAGTTTAGATTTATGACATATTTTTGCGTTGGCGAAACTTAAATTTTTTTGTTCTTAGTCCATCCTTTCAATTTAAAATAATCAAAGCGGATTTTTTATTAAATTAATTAACTTAAGAAAAAAATCTTTTGTGTCAGTGCTATTTTCTTTTATCTCGTGCTTTCACCCTTAATAACTAATATCGGAGGTTTAATTATTGAAATTGGGATAATAGAAAATAGCACGAAAAAAAAAATTATTTCATTTCTTAATTATGAAAATTATTAGTCCAGCTTTTCTCAATATTACAATAAAAACGAATTTTTCGAAGCGAATCTTCGTCAAAAGAATAAAAATAAATTTTTGTGTATGAAAATGTGGAGAATTAATGCGTCAATGGATTTCGACGTACGTAATGAATTAAAAATTTAATTTAAAAATTTTTTTTTTTTGCGAGGGCTGCTATATATATTTCTGGCCTGGCAACACTGAGTGCTGCCAAGTGCAATCTGACATATCCATTGGAAATTTTGTCATTTTTAAGCATAATCTAACTCAAAACGTTTTGACGTACGACCATTATTTCTGTTGTTTACAGTGACTTGAAAAAATTAATATAGAAAAAAATGGAATTAACTCGTGAACATTTTCGTGCCATTATATTTCACAACTTTTGACGTGGATTATCACGACAAGAGTGCATTGATGAACTTAAATCGTTATATGGCGATGAAGCACCATCCTATAGCACTGTGAAAAATTGGTATAATGAATTTAATCGTGGCCGCAGCTCGCTCAAAGTCGAATTCCGTGAAGGTCGTCCAAAAACGGCTGTTGTGCCAGAGAACATTGATGCCGTGCGTGAACTCATAATGCAAGATCGACATGCGACATACCGAAAGATAAAGACATCCTTGGACATTTCTTCTACCAGCGTACATTCGATATTGCATGAACACCTGGCCGTAAAAAAGGTTTGTTCTCGTTGGATCACGCACAATTTGAAAGTCGCTCAAAAAAAGGCTCGTGTCGATTGGTGCAAAGAAATGCTGCAAAAATACGATTGCGGTGCTTCAGAAGACGTTTATAAGATCGTCACAGGTGACGAATCATGGATCTATGCGTATGAGCCCAAAACGTAGCAACAATCGACCTGTGGGTCTTCAAACACGAGCAAAATCCAACGAAAGTTGTTCGTTGAAGAAGCACTTTGAAGCAAATGGTCGCCTGTTTCTTCGGCAAAACTGGCCACGTGGCGACTGTTCCGCTTGAGCAACGTAGGGCGGTCACTTCTGAGTGGTACAGTACAATTTGTTTGCCTGAAGTCATCAGAGAAATTCGAAAAACTAACAAAAGAAGACGAATCCTTGTTTACCATGACAATGCGAGCTCTCACACATCGGCTCAAACCAGAGCGTTTTTGACCGGCCAAAACGTCAAATTAATGGGTCATCCGCCGTACAGCCCTGACCCGGCACCTAATGACTTCTTGTTTCCGTACATCAAGAAAAAATGCGTGGTCAACGATTTTCGTTGCCAGAAGAAGCTGTTGAAGTGTTCAAAAACCATGTTTTAGAGGTGTCCCAATCGGAGTGGAAAAAGTGCTTCGACAACTGGTTTGAGCGCATGCAAAAGTGTATAAATCATGCTGGAGAATACTTTGAAAAACAATAAAACCATTTTTGATTATAAATATTGGCATTTTCACTGTTAAGCCAGAAATATATAGAGCAGCCCTCGTAATTCATTTATAAAAAAATAATTCAAATAAGAGACTACAAAAATTATTTTTTTTAAATACATGGTCCCTCTAACACAACGGTTCTCAAGTGGGGGTCCGTGGACCGCTGGGGGTCTGTACCAACCATCCAAGGGGTCCGCATGAAGAACCAAAAAAACTGAGTTTTCAAAAATAATAAAAGTTTTATTTTGAACTTGGGCTTCAGAGGGGTCCGCGAAAAAAATAATAGTTTATTAGGGGTCCGTCAGCAGGAATTTGATGAGAATCCCTGCTCTAACAAGTGGCATATGTAAACAAAAATATATTTTAAAATTAATATATAAATAACCTTCTCTTTGTTATTTAAAAATTTTTTAAAACAAAACAAAAAATAATTGCCATTGGGAGGAAAAATTTTCACTAATTGTATTATCAAACTGACAATTTATTATTTTGAATATTGTTTTAATTAAATTTACAAAAAAATTTATCAGTATAAATTAATTTTTTTAAATGTGTTTAAAAAAGATCTGGAAAAATCTTAAAGTGTATGTAAATGTTTTTTGCCCATTGTGTATTTTTTCTTTATAAAAAAAAACTCCCATTTACGTAGATATTGATGTTTGTTATTATTGAAATACTCAGTACTTTTAATATAGCCTTCACAAATATTGTTTTTTTTCCCTGACCTTTTAATATTGTATGCGTTTAATTACTATTTACTTCATAAAAATTTATATTTGTTTTACAAACAAGCGACTTCGAAATTAATTAAAAGTTATAACGTAAAAACTTTGAATAAAAACATTACAGACAAATAAAAAAAAAATTAAAAAAATAACAATATCAATAATAAAGACGAATATGAATTACTTTTTTAAATATTTTTTAATTTTCCATAATGTAAAAAATAAAATTTTTCAGAAATAATTCCTGCAGTACGAGGGCTGCTTTATATATTTCTGGCCTAATAGTGAAAATACGAATATTTATAATCAAAAATGGTTTTATTGTTTTTCAAAGTATTCTCCAGCATGATTTATACACTTTTGCATGCGCTCAAACCAGTTGTCGAAGCACTTTTTCCACTCCGATTGGGACACCTCTAAAACAGGGTTTTTTAACACTTCAACAGCTTCTTCTGGAGGCGAAAATCATTGACCACGCATTTTTTTCTTGATGTGCGGAAACAAGAAGAAGTCATTAGGTGCCAAGTCAGGGCTGTACGGCGGATGACCCATTAATTCGACGTTTTGGCCGGTCAAAAACGCTCTGGTTTGAGCTGATGTGTGAAAGCTCGTATTGTAATGGTTAACAATGATACGTCTTCTTTTGTTGGTTTTTCGAATTTCTCCGATGACTTCAGGCAAACAGATTGTAGTATACTACTCAGAAGTGACCGTCCCACGTTGCTCAAGCGGAACAGTCGCCACATGACCAGTTTTGCCGAAGAAACAGGCGACCATTTGCTTCGAAGTGCTTCTTCCACGAACAACTTTCGTTGGATTTTGCTCGTCTTTGAAGACCCACACGGTCGATTGTTGTTTCGTTTCGGGCTCATACGTATAGATCCATGATTCGGCACCTGTGACGATCTTATAAACGTCTTTTGAAGCACCGCAATCGTATTTTTGCAACATTTCTTTGCACCAATCGACACGAGCCTTTTTTTGAGCGACTTTCAAATTGTGCGGGATCCAACGAGAACAAACCTTTTTTACGGGCAGGTGTTCATGCAGTATCGATTGTATGCTGGTGGAAGAAATGTCCAAGGATGTCTTTATCTCTCGGTATGTCGCATGTCGATCTTGCATTATGAGTTCACGCACGGCATCAATGTTCTTTGGCACAACAGCCGTTTTTGTCGACCTTCACGGAATTCGTCTTTGAGCGAGCTTCCGCCACGATTAAATTCATTATACCAATTTTTCACAGTGCTATAGGATGATGCTTCATCGCCATTATAAGATTTAAGTTCGTCAATGCACTCTTGTCGTGATAATCCACGTCGAAAGTTGTGAAAAATGATGGCACGAAAGTGTTCACGAGTTAATTCAATTTTTTTCTATATTAATTTTTTCAAGTCACTGTAAACAACACAAATAATGGTCGTACGTCAAAACGTTTTGAGTACGATTATGTTAAAAATGACAAACTTTCCAATGGAAATGTCAGATTGCACTTGGCAGCACTCAGTGTTGCCAGGCCAGAAATATATATAGCAGCACTCGTAACTGCTGAGTTTCTAAGAAAATTATTTTAAACTTAAAGTTATAAGTAGAATACAATTTTAATTGGTTTTCAAGCAAACAATTTTAATTTCGCAACAAAAGAAATACAAAATAAATAAAAAAAATATAATATATTTTCAAAACACATACGTTTCAGTCTTGTTAAGCACTTTAACATGCAATCTGTTCAAAATGAAGCCAGATGAAGCAGCAAAATAACCCTACAATACAAAGCTGTAAATACCCTTTTGAACAAGAGAGAAAACAAAAGGAAAAAAATTAAAATAAAATACAACATTACTTTACTTTTAGACGTGAAAAAAAAAAATTAAATGGAAAACCTTTACTTGCAAACTCTTAACAAGAAAAGGGACAGCATAATAATAACAAAAGCTGTTGCAATAAAAAAAAAATGTCACGAAAAGTGTGGTAACGAAAGCATGTTGAAAAATATAAAAATTTTCCAACCATTCTCATTGCTTATAGTTATACACAGACGTTAAACACATGGTAGCCTTAAGCTTTGCAGCAGAAGAATTACAAAAAAAAAAAAAAAAAAAATAACAAGCATGACCTCAATTTTTGTACAAAGTCTAAGTTAAGTTGCGAAAAAAAAAAGAAAACAGAATAAATACTATTTACATGGATTTTTTCAGATTTAAGCCAAAAGGTATGCTTAAGATTTTTTACTTTTAATACAAAATATGTAGCATAGTTTTTGGCTTAAAACGTAAAAAAGAAGCATGATATGCAAAATTATGAATTTAAGGAGCTTAAAGGTAAAAGTTTGATGAAAAAAATATAAAAAAGGATGAAATTTTTAAAGCATAATTTTAGGCAGTAAATAAAAATTATATGGGATTACGTTATTAAATGTAATGAAATATATCTTTTGATGGTAGATAGATATTCTTTGATAGTATAGTAAAAATAAAAGGGAATTAGAAAAAAAACTTTTTAAAACCTGAGTAGTTTTTTATTTAAATAAATGATTTTAATGTATTTATTTTTTTTTTAATTAAAAGCTAAACTATTTTAATATGAATAATTTGAATTTGGTATTAATTCACGTGTATTTAAGTTATTATTTTTTTTAGGAAAGTAAAACTATTTACTAACATTTATGTTAATTTTTATAAAAAGTGGGAAAAGCGAGAGTTTTGCAGAATAAAATTTAGCGTTTTGTGTTTAGGTTGTTTGTCTTGAATATATTATCAATTTGATCAAGTAATTTGATGAATAAAAATGCGAGGAATAGTTCGCAGTCAATTAATAAAATTTTTTGAACGAAGTCCAAGCACAATCCAAAGCTCTTTTGTGATTCTCTTTACTATCCGTCAAATAGATTTGCTCTTGCGTTGTGCTAACCCTCGGTTTAATAAAGACTGCAATTTTTATTTTATTCTATCGTTTTTTTTTCTTAGCAATATTTAAGGTGAGCTTTAATGGTTACATGGATAATATTTACATCTAACACAACTTAGGGAAGGTAGATATGAAAAATGCTGATGAAGGATATTGCGATCCAGCAAGTGCTAAATGCTAACTGCTGCTTGCGCAAAATTTTATCTATATATCCTTTGAAAAAGACAAAAAAAATTTGAAAATAATTTTACGTTTAACAAAAGTCAATAAAAATTTACTTAAGTCGAATTTATTACCCCATTTGTTAATTAATTTAAAAAATATTGTGCTATTTGTTATACCGATTAAATTAATACATCATCAATATTGATTATTGAGGGTAAAAGCATGTTTCGAAGGCCATTTCGCTAGCGCTCACTTAGCTGTTCACCATTTCGGCGACAGTAAGGTGGTGGCTTTAGATATTTCCCAGGCGTTTGATAGAGTGTGGCATGGTGCACTCATATCAAAACTTATTTCTTTTGGTGTCGGTAATAGCTCCACTCGACTTTTATCGAGCTTTCCCAGGGATCTCACTATACGAGTTGTTATAGATGGGATCTCATCAAACTAGTTCAAGATAAATTCAGGATACCGCAAGGTTCCATTCTTTCCCAGACTTTCAACCCTATCTATTCTTTTGCAGATGACAGTAGTATATGCCATTCATTTTCGTTTCGCAGTAGACCAAGCCTTCGGGAAATTGAGGCTATGAGAAAGCACATGGACAATATCCCTAATCGCGAACTTTTGGTGATTTCCGAATGAGGCCTGCCGATTAGGGTTCAGTTTAACGCTCATAAAACCCGCAATTTCGCACAGGCGTACAGCTGAATATGCTACCTCATCTGTAATATGGGTGAGAAGCTCTCAACGTTCTTGGCATGAAAATTCAATGCGATGTTCATTAAAACAAGCATATTTTTCATGTTGCAAAAGAAGCATTCAAGTGCTTAAGTTTTATGAAACGATGTAAGAAATACTTCACTCAATCTCAATCTCAATGTCACCTTTATCAGACCGAAAATAGAATATAACTCTCATGTATGGGCCGGTGCTTAAAAGACTATTCTGGGGTTACTCGACCACGTGAAGGAGAGAGCGAAGAAGCTCATCGGTGACAGTAGGGTATCCAGCTCTATTGACTCACTGGAACATCGACGCAATGTGAGGTGTGTTTTACTGTTTTATCGTTACTACAACGGAATGTGCTCTTATGAAATCAGGGAACTCGTTTCTGGAAACCATAATTTCATACACGAAACGCGATCTGCATTAAGAGCGCATTCCTTTGTGTTCGATTGGCCAGTGAATCGCACTACGCATTACAGAGAAAATTAATTTTTTAGCTGAACAGTTCGTATGTGGAATAAACTTCCTGCAGAGGTCTTTCCTGCCACTTTCAATGTGCAAAGATTCAAATCAAATGTCCACAAACACTACTTCCTCTATCCCCCATACCACAACCTAAAAAAAAATTTTCACAAATTTTTTAAATAAACTAAAGATTTTTGTCTAAACAATAAAGTAAAAAATCAAAGTTTAAGCAAAAAAACAACAATAATTAACAATGATTTTTTATCCACTGTATACGGCTGACTTTTTTTTCGGCTCTTTTATACAGTTAAAAGATGATGAATAATAAAATATTACAACAACACTACGATAATTTATTTTTGTTTTATGAGCGGGCACTTGCAAATTATTAAGTTTAATTAAACTACGAGAATATTATTTTAAATTTTTTGTCCAAGTAATAATATTAAAAATTAAAAGATATCTTTTTAATCCAGAGTTCGGTAAATTCTAAATAATTTTAAGATAAAAATAATTCTGCTGACTTTTGTCACCTGAAATATTTTTCTTTTATTCCTACTTGATTATTTGTATGTATAAATTATTAAAAAAAATACAAATACCATTGCATACTTTTTGGGTGGAAGCCAAATTATTGCATACTTAACAGGCTTCAGATAAAGAATATATTTCTAACTGTTACTGTAAATGAAAAAGAAAGATGATAAAAGAATCAATAAAGAAAAGAGATTATTCCTCAATTAAATTTAGGATTAAAATATTAATGGATAAATTTTTTCAATTTAATTTATTGTTTTATTGTTTACAATTAAATAAAAATACCTTTTATTTACAATTTTTCCCGACGTTTCGTAGATCTTTTGTCTACTTTTTCAAGGGATCGTAAAATTGTGGGATTTTACATTTAAACAAAATTTAAAAAAAAATGACAAAAATGAAAAAAATTTTAATTTTTATGTCAGACAACATAAACGCAAGCTACAGAGTGGTTTTAAGCAATAATTTTTAAATAAACTGTGATATTAAATTTTAAGATGTGTTTGTTATTTTTGTTTTTGTTTTGTTTTTAAATAATTTTTAAAAGTCCAAATGTTTTAAAATTTTGTTTAAATGTAAAATCCCACAATTTTACGATCCCTTGAAAAAGTAGACAAAAGATCTACGAAACGTCGGGAAAAATTGTAAATAAAAGGTATTTTTATTTATAACAAAAAAATTCAGGTCTAACAGCAAGAAGTTAAGAAACTAAAAAAACCAACAACAAAGTAAGTGACCAAATGAATACACAAAACACAATTATTATTATTATTATTATTATTATTATTATTATTATTATTATTATTATTATTATTGTTATTAACATACCCTCACTTTCGAAACACCCTTTTAATTTTTGATAATCTAAGTTGTAAACATAAAGTTTTATTTATATAAACCTTAGTATTGCCCCTTTATGATTCTAGTTATTACGGTTCTAGAGATAAAGCGCTGTTACAGATGGACAGTCACACAGGGATACAAAACAATAGGGTAACGCTGCTACCCTAAACTATAAACTAATTTTTTATTATGTTAATTGTTATTAAGTTATTTTTTATATTAAAATTATAATTAGAAGGTCATGCCTTTAAACAAATAAAGCAATTGCTGTGATGACGCTCTTCTAGCTGCTTTTGTTTTTATTTTTTAACTTTGGCACTCCCTTTAGTGGTTAATTTGAAATTTATAACTTAATTGAAATTTTTAGGTGTTATTTTATAATAAAACTTTGCCATATATTAGCTGTTTGAAAACCATTATGATTTGCATAAAAAACTTGTTAAAGGAAAACAAATCTCAAAAGGAAAAAGTGTCTACTTAAAAAAATACATTTAATTTGTATTTTGAAGCATTTAGTTGTTTATAGAAAATTTAATACAAAAAAAATAAGAATGTTTTATTCGGCTATACCGAATTTTATATACCCTCCATCGTCTATGTAAATCTAAATTAGTGAAAGAACTCCAATCAAAAAAGCAAATATTGGGGTGACAGAGAATTAAAAAACAATAAAAAAAATTAGAACATAAAAATCCCATTGGCTGTT
The DNA here is from genome assembly GCA_937654795.1 of Cistogaster globosa. NCBI lineage: Eukaryota > Metazoa > Arthropoda > Insecta > Diptera > Tachinidae > Cistogaster > Cistogaster globosa. The sequence goes on from OW569404.1 coordinate 10,909,663, forward strand.
AATGGGTTAATCATTTTTAAATAATTTTAGTATTTCCTTAAATATATCTTCCAAAGCTTTAAAATGATACCCATATTGAAATTTTAAAAAATTTGTAAATTTCAGAGTTCCGTAACTCGGAAAATATGGGGGAGCATCAATTTTTTTACTGGAGCCTTTTTCTCATTTTTTTAATTTTCTATCTTTGATTGCAGTTACTTCATTGTTCCAAATGATGTAAAAAAATTAGAGGCTGGCGTGGTGTTTTGCCTGCTGCCTCGAAGAACAAGGACAGATCAGGCTGATTTTCAATAACACCTCTTTCGACACTATGCCTGATCAATGGATCTATTTAAATTATCTTTAGCTGATCTAGTTTCTCAGCAAACTTGGTTTAAACACTAACACGGATGGAGAGACGGACATCGCTCATTGGTCTTCGCATAAGAATTTAGCACGTATAAATTTTATGGGGTCGAAAATTGTTTTTGTAGAAATTACAAACGAAATGACAAACTTAATGATACCCTTTTTGCACTTTATGTACTGAAATGTATAAACAATGAAATGAGCATAAACGCCCCACATGGCGTATGATTTATATAATGTAATTAAAAACACAAAAATATTCCTCATACGCCGCAGGTGAAGGATTTACTAAAGAAGAAAGAAGTTTAATAATTTCTAAATGAAAATTAATGAAAACGAAAACATTAATAGTCAACATATTAAAAAGACATTTCAGATTCAGACTAATGGGAAAACTAGAAGACAGTAGCAGTTAGGAAAAATATTATTTTTGTAACAGCAAATATATAAATTACAACATAAATAAATTCTAGGTCTATTTCAGAACTTGTTTTTCTTACTCTAAAACAAAAAGAAAATAAGTAAAGTTTCGATTTTAAGAAACCAACATAAAAAAATTATCAAAAATGCAAATTCATTCATTTTAATTTGTTTTTCTTTTTCACTTAAATCCCAGCTGTTAACTTTGGCTTAATTTTTTGGTTATACTAATCTTTTTGTTGTCATAACAACTGACTAAAATATTGGCATTCTCCCCATTATCTTTTTCTCTCTAATTCACTTGATTTTCATTATCATTTATTGCATGTATATTTTCAAATGACAGTACTGATGCTGGACCATAATAATGTTTATACAAATTTAATTCAATTTGGTAGTACAGCAACAACAACAAATATAATTTTTCAACTTTTACAATTGCTTGTCAATTTTGTCTCTCCCTTAACTGCTTTTAATGTTTGATACGTTAAAAGCACGCCCCAATTTATTGTGACAAAAAAAGAAAAAAATTTACTAAAATTTTAACCCAAATGTCGTAGTCTTGGGATTTAATGCACAAAAATAACAAAAAAAAATCCTAAAAAAAAATTTAGAAAACCAGCCCCACAAGCAAACAAATAGAAATAAACTTTACGCATAATGCCAAAAAGTTTGTCTCAGATAAGAAAGTTTTTGTTTGGTTATCAAAAGAACAAAAATAAAAAATCAAAGTGGATGGATAAATTTTGTCCAGTTTCCTTGGTTTTCACTTAAATTGGTAAAAAAGTTGCATTAAAGTTTTAAAGTGGAACCAAAAAAATAAAAATATTTATAATTGCTTAAACTAATAAAACCAATTTATTAAATTGAGTTTAATATTAACTTTCATAGCAATGTTACTAAAGGAATCTAAAAATAAAAATTAATTTTTGCTGTGACTTTTGGTAAAACAAATAACTTGCATTTAATAAAATTTATAATGTTGTGTGAAAGAAAATTAAAATAAAAATTCAAAAGTTTTTTACAAAAATAGACAACAGTTGTGAAAAACTAATTTTTATTTTAAAAGCAGATATCTCTTATGTTTCATTTATTATTATTTTGCTTGCAAAGAAATTTTTGTTGAAAGTTGACACAGGTTTTAAAAAAAAGGGATTTGCAGTTGCTGTTTCTAAAATTACGGGCTTTTGGAAAATTTAAATAATAGACATTTTTGTGATAAAGGGGGAGTTTATAGGGATAATTGTATATTTTTTAATTAAAGTGTTAAATCAACCATTAAAAATATAATTAAATTAAAGAAAGAAATTTTAATTATGTCTTTATGTTTGTGTTGGGAATATTTATTATAGTAAAAACTGCCCAAATTAATATATTATAAGTTAAACAAGAGTATAAATTATTTTCGTATATAAGACTGGCATTTATGTCGATACACATGTGTGTTTGTATGCAAAGACACACATTTTTGTTGACCGAAAATTTATGAGACAATAGCAAACACCTGTGCAAGGAGTATGAGAAAACAAGACCTCTAGGGAATATACTGAACACACACACCTTTTTATAATTTTATAGTGTTCACATAAAAGAAATTTTTGTTTTTGGTTTTTTATACGGTAGAATATTATAACTCCTTGTACAAAATTGGCCTTAGTTGTGAGTTTTATGTATCTGTAAAAAAGAAACACATAACTAGAGAATATTTTCTACTTTAGGTAGATATTTTATATACTTAACCTGGAAATTGTTATGAAGATACGCAGGTTCATATTATTGTACATAATGAATGCCTCATAAGTAACGTATGATTAAAATTATGTTTTAAATATCAAATAAGTTCGAATAAATTTAGCATGAAATTTTTGCTATAAAAGGTAACAGAGTGTGAAAAAATAGTACATTTTTGGTTTTCACAAATATTAATGTGTTATGATAGTATTACGTATTATGGTATTGGAATGTTTAATGTTATCGAGCTTTTAGAATATTAGTATATATTTTAGACTCTTCCTTTTAATTTCTCACATTTTTGTATCATAAAGTTTTACGAATGATAATAAAAATATCTCTGCTATGCTTTGCGAACGAGAACATACTTCAAATTTCATTAACTAATGCCGACGCGAAAAATTCAAGAGTTCTTTTTAATAAAATAAAAAAATAATTTTAGGTTGGTCCAAAAATTTTTTTTTTTTTTTTTAATAAAGTTAGGGTTTTTTTAATCTAATACCATATTTTTGGAAGCAAGTTCATAAGGACAATCTATGGCTAATATGAGCTTAAAAAGAAGCAACCAACCTGTAGAGAGTTTAAAATATTTTCACAAAAAAAGATAAAAATTTTGTGCGTTATATATATTTTATTCAAGGATGTTATATTTTTGCGAATTTGTTTACTCGAGCGTAATTTTTAATCGAATAAAATTTATTCGAATAACAGTTATTCGAATAATGTTCATTGGAATATAAATTTGACAATTTTTTTTATATATTAATAATTTTTATTCAAGGTTGTTATGTTTTGCAAAAATATTAACTATAGATTATTTTTTTAATCGAATAAAACTTATTCGAATAATCTTCATTTGAATATAAATTTGAAAATTTTTTTTATATATTAATAATTTTTATTCAAGCTTCTTATGTTTTCCAAAAATATTTACTATAGTGCAATTTTCTAATCGAATAAAAATTAATCGAATAACAATTATTCGAATATTGTTCATTGGAATATAAATTTGACAAATTTTTTATATATAAATAATTTTTATTCAAGCTTGTCATGTTTTGCAAAAATATTTACTATAGTGTAATTTTCTAATCGAATAAAATTTATTCGAATAACAATTATTCGAACAATGTTCATTAAAATGATCTTCCGTTGCTGATTTCAGAGAAAAATTTAATTTTTAATAAAATATTTTAATTTTAATTGATATTGCAGACAACTTGAACTTTTAAATTTTATTTTTAAAAATCTTTAGAAAGAAAAATAATTTATAAATATATTCGGAATACAAGAAAAATTAGACACTAGCAGAATGAAGTAAAGCATTTTTTTGGATCGCTACATCCTTCATCAGTCCTCTTCTTATCTATTTATCTTAAGTTGCGTTTATTGTAAACATAATATATTTAACCAACAAGTCAGTATTAATTTGGTTTGACGAAGTTTCTGTAACTCGTCTTGTACATTTGTTTTTGCTTTTTGCCAACCTTTGGTATGGCCACGAAGAATGCTAACGAAAACGTCCGCATATATATGCAAATAAATTTTTAGAAAAAAACTTCAAAAATGAACATCAAGCCGAATAAGTAAATTTTAATTCATTTATAATATCCTTGATTCAAGTCCTCATTGAAAAAAAATTAAAAAATGTCAAAAAATACATTTTAAATATTAATCGAAAACTGAAAAAAATTTTACCTATTGAATTGAAATTGTAGAAAAAGTCAGAAAAAACAAACAAAAAATAAATATATAAAAAATAAAAAAAAATTTTTTTCAGGAAATTTAAATTTTAAATTTTTATTAAAAATTCGAGACATTTTTTTTTCTATAACCATTCTTGGGGCCGGCTTTGCCGTTTCTATTTATCTTACCCGTTCGACACGCACCATTTCCCAATCTGTTCTCATGTGCCCACGGCTGTCCCCACTAGTCTTACATTTCTGAAAATTCTACCATAACCATATCTGGCATAGACATTGTCGCTTTTATTTAATTTCCCCTTAAGCCTCTCAGTGTTTCACCATATGTCCTAATTTAAAAATCGAGACCATCATAAAATAACAATTTCAATATAAAATGAAGATTTTTTTTTAACAATCCAGTTTTTATTTAAGTGATAAAAATTTACCATTTAAAACAAAATATAAGTTGTTATTTTATTTTTTTAATTTAGTTAAGTAAGACGTTCTTGCTTTCTACGCTTTCAGTTCGTCGGTTGAACAACGAATTAAATAGAAATTGATTTTTGCGTTCGTTTTTCTTCACTTCAAGTAGGACGCTGCTGAGAGAGGCAAAAATGCGCGGAACCTTTGTGTGATTTATTAGTTTAATTTTTATAATCAGGCTTTAGTGTTTTAATCGGACTAAGATTTACTCAGAAAAAAAACAAAGGGAAACAACAAAAAAAAAAAAAAAAGACATATAAAACAAAAACATTCAAGTATTTTAGAAAAATTAAAATAAATATTTCATGAATATTTTTATTTTTTTAAGCTAAAATAAACATTTGATACAATTTACTCGTATTAATTCTTTTAAAAATTTTAGTTTGTTTAAAAAAATTTATTAAATATATGAATTATTATTATCTTTTACAAAATGTCTAACTTTTCGCATAAGAAAACAGTAACGATTTGGAATAAAAAACTCCTTTTTTTGGAATATTTGTATGTTTGTTTGTGTTCATGTGACGTAATAACTGCTGGATGGATTTGAATAAAATTTTGTGAGGAAGTCCCTTAGAATCTTGGTTCAAATATAGAAACATTTTTATTTTATAAGAATATGTCTTTTCGCAGAACAAATAGAGATACAAATGTGAGCGCACCCTATTTTACCGGTTTAATAGTACTTGAGCTTTTGTCAGTACGTTTTATTTTTGTAGATGAAAAATTTTTAATACTGTCTACAGAAATCTCAAATATGAAATAAAAACATATATTTCAAAATTTTTGTTTTAAGAAAATTATAAGTGATATGCGGATCAACACTTGGGCTCTGCTAGTGTGAATTTACATTTTTAAAGTTTTTTTTTTTTAATTTTTATCAATAAATTTTTATCAATAATATTAGGCTCCCTTTTTATCACTTATGCAAAAAATTGTTTGCTTTATTATAACAAACAATTAAATATTTTTTTATTCTCTGCATTTCTTATTATATATTTAATAAACTTATTAATTTTTACATATTAAAGATTTTTAATATTACAAAAAAATTTATTTTGCTTATAAGCCGTCCAATTATTTCTGACGTAAATAAATTTTATTAACAATAATTAGCAAAGGCATTAAAACACTTGCCGTTCATCAAATTAGTGTAATTTTGTTAAGAAAATTAACTAAATTACTTTGCATCAAATACTTGAATCAGCTCCAGTTATGATTTAAAAGCAAATAAGGCAGCCTCTCTAAATGTTTTTAGAATATTTATTTCATCAGACTTTTATTAATTAATTTGGCCCTTAAAAAAAGTTTTTTTTTGATACTAAAAGAAATAACAACTTAATTTAAAGGCAAATAAAAGCCAGACTAATTAAAGTTATTAAAATACTGAAAGTTATGACCTACTATTATTATATTTTTTTATGTCAAAATAAGTTATAAAAGAGAATTGTGAAAACATATATATCTGTTCTTAGTTTTTGTTAAATTGGCTACAATGCAATCAGTTATTCAGTTGAGCTGGTATAAAATTTTATGGCACATTTTGTTAAGTTAAATTTATGAAATTTATTTTTTTGCTAAATTTTTTTTCAAGTTTTTTTATTTTTATTTTTTTATTTTTTTTGTGGCTTGTTGTAAAAACACCCTGAATTTTTTTTGGGTAATAATGTGTTATTTCTAATCGAAACTAGGTCAAAATAATTTAGCTTTTAGTTTCTTAATTTACCATAAATATAATCGACTAAATATCATTGCTATAAAACGTAGATTTTTCGTTTTATTCAAAATGGAGAAAAAAAATGGTATAAAACTAACAGCTGCAAAACCTAAATTTTCGTTCATTTATTTATAGTTTAATAAACGAAAAATATGACACGAGTGTGGTCTAGGAATTATCATTTAAAGGTTGAATTGGAATGTTAATAAAATCTTTTTTAAGTAAATAATGCTTCAAATAATTATAGTTTGTTTACCACAATCATATATACGATGGAAATAAATATGGTATGATTCCTATGACCATAACAAAATAATGTATTTCTTTGCATAAACAAATTCATTCCATATTCTTTTTTATACAATAAAATAAGAAAAAAAAATGTAAATTAGAAAATAGTTGTAGATTTTTTTTACCAAATTCAGTTCAGAAAAAGCAAATATTAGTTCCAGCTTGAAGTTCAGGCTGAGCTCTTTTTCAATTAAAGTTCAGTTTAATTTCTTGTCTTAAGAATTTCTTGTTTAAAAGGTTGTGAAAGGTTGTTTTGCATAGGCTGCCGGATCCAGTATGCATGATAGACTTATTGAAGTTCTAATCGTCCCCATTTTGATGCTTGATAGTGGGGGTGGGGAGGGGGTAGCAGGGCTGCGTAGGTCTATCAAAACCCATACACTCAAAAGCCCTGATAAAAAGGTATTTTTCAGCGTGATTACTTAGAAAGACCAACGCGTTAGTGGCAATAGTTTGTCCATAACAAAGAAGGTATTCCAAAGCTGCCTTCTGTTTCTTCTCATTCTGGATATTTCTGCAGCAGTCGTTATATTACACAATTTAATCTTCTAACATAATCAGCTTACTTTTCAGCGACTTTAGTTTCCCCCAAGGAGTACGCAACTCACTGCAAAGCCTTAATAATGTACAATTAACTTCATAAGACCATTTGGTCTGTGCGACTCTAACTGATTTTTGCTAGAAGTTCTTCTTACAGCGGTTCAGGAGCGCACAACTAGTTAATATATATCCCTCTGTCTCCTAAATGGCTTTATCATTTAGCAAGTCTATACGCATTTATATTTCCAGGCCCTGCCGAGTTTCTGTAAAATGTGAGAAATAAGTCACATATAAATTTTAAAACCAGAAGTTTTACATAATTTTAAGCTGGAAATTCATGATTAATTTTGGTTTTTTGTGAAAATATTCTTGCTTTTATTGCCTAAACAGAAAGTAATTAAGCTTAAATTCTATTTAAATTAAATATATTTTGTAGTTCTCCCCTAACTCTTCCATGGTTTAAATTCCACAGCAAACGCTAAAAAGGCTGATTGTAAAATAAAAAATTTATTTAAACCCAAACAGCAAATTTTTATTTCTTACAATTTAAATTTGTCTTTAATAACTTTAAAAACTTCCTCGTATAACATGAATGGATAGAAGGTATAGATGTTTTTTTTTCTATTATATTTCCATAATCAGACCTAAATACTAAATTGTTTAACAATAACGTTCAAAGAATGCTAATGAATGTTTTCTTCTTTTCCTTTTTCCAACATTTTATATTCGCCCAGTAGAAAAAAGCACAACAGAAAAAGAAAAAAAATCTCAGTGAAAAAAAAGGAAATGGACATTTGCAAACAATAGCAGCATGTGTAGCTAGACAACGGTTTAATGTTTACGAAAATAAAACAAAATGAAATTGTATTATTTAACCAACATAAAAAGCTTTTAAGCCCTGACTAAAACCTTTACTTATAATGTATGCAACAGGGCTAAAAGGGAAATGATACTGTAATAAACGTAAATTTTACAAATACATATATTATTGTTTGCAACACAAACACACACACACACACACACACACACACACATACTTACACATACTCACACATATATATATATATACAAAATAAATACACACCAAATATATTCCACCAATCACTTGTTTATAAATGGCAACATTTTTGTTAAAAACTTTAATTCAAATTGACCTCAAAATGTTTCATTTTTTTTTCTAACTGCCTTTAGACAGAAAAAAAGAAGAGAAAAAGAGGATTTTTGTAGAACAATTTAAACGAGTTTGGAATATAAATAAAATTGGTTATTTATTCATTTCTTTGCAACCACCGTAAAACAAGGCAAAACTTTTAAATCAAAATATAATTTCCTTAATCTGATTATAAGTTCTTAGCAAATTGTAAAGTCTTTCCAAATTTAATGATTTTCAATGATTGGAAATTTGCCATGGTTTATTAAATTAACGTTTTATTTTTAAGTTCTGGTAAAGCGAAATATTTTTTAAATGCATATAATTTTGTAAAAATTTTACTCCAATATTTAGTCAGGCTTAAATTCATGTTTTATTTTCGAATTTTTTTTATGAAAAATAAAACAAAAATATTTTCGAAGGATGCCTTATATTTTTTCCTTGGTCGCTTTATCTTTCTTTACTATTCCTTGTTTCCATACACTTTAGTAAATGTGTTTTAAGCGACGCACAGTGGCGTAAAATACAAAAAAAGGAATAAAAGTCTAGAACTTTAAAACTGTTTACCAGATTTTCATGACACAAACTGCGATTTAAAGAGGAGGTCATAAGCTTTTTCCATATTGCATTTGGATAAATCCTGTTTCAGTCTTTCTCTGTTGTTCTCTTGGTATATCCACGAAATGCAATTTTTGTTTGTTAAGCATTTATATTTGTTTCCTCACAGCCTTAAAGATGCTATTTTAGATTCATATTAACTGCTGTTAAATTAAGTATAAATGTACAAGAGCTGCGCCTTGCGTATTTTTTTATATTTTTCTTCTTTTTTTTTCTTTGGAAAACGTCGGCATTTGTAAATAACTTTTCTTTCTAAATTTTTTTTGGAAAATTAAATTTAAAAATAAACTTCGCTTAAAAATTAAATTTTAAATCATGTATAGTATTCACGGTTCAAATCCTGATTGAAAAAAAAATTACAAATAATTTATTTTTATTTAATATCATAAAAACTGCTGAATTTTTTGTTACGAATTTTAGAATATTTTTAGAAGTTCATGGCTGAGTTTAATGAGATACAAAAAAAAAAAATATATATTTTCAAACCAAAAATTTTTGTGTCTCTATTTTTTTACATTAATAATCAACTTTGCTAAAATCCATAAAATTTAAAGATACAATTTTCGTAGATGACACATTACACCCCCGATTTGAAAACGAAGAATACAAAAAGAATAAATACATCTGTAATGTTTTTATATTTGTGCCTATAGAACTCGGTCATTTCTGGACCCGTTATAAAAAAATTAACTAAAAAGTTTATTTTTAAAAAAGTTCATAATTAAAAAAAAAAAAAACTTAAAGGTGTCCCCACATACTACATACGATTTTAACAAATCTACTGAACCGTAATGGACATCTATACAAAATATAATGAACACGGTAGCAACTTAGTTTCAAATAAATGAAAATCATAAACTTAGAAATTAAAGAGTGCCCCCATAAGAGACCTAATTTTAATTATATGGACCTATTTCTTGATCCCCTATAACCAAACGCTTGAAAATTATACAGGATGTAATCTTTTTATTCCGGTATAACAATAAGTAAAATATTTAAAGTTAAAGGGTGCCCCATAGTTGAATTTCTTTTAATAATATGGCCTTATCTTTGAAATTGTGATAGGCAGGCAGCAGAAATTTTATACAAAACTTGTTATATTAAGTCCTGTATAACAACAAGATAAACTTTAGTATTGTAGGTAAAAGGGTGTCCCCATAGGTAATGCTATTTTATGTCTTTGACCTTGTATATAACAATTGAATTGTTATGGACAGAAAATTAAAATTTGAATAAAGTGCAAGACTTTTCCCACAATTATAGTAGGTACAAAAAAATAAAGGGTGTCATAATAGCTGACGTAATTTGACTTATGTGACCTTACTTAAGCACTTGAAAATTTTGCAGAGTATGTACACTCATTTTGCTATAAAAATATAAATTTTTATATATAAAATTGGATATTAGTGTGTGGTTCCGTATGTGTTTTTATTAAATAAATGTATTCGATGACACTCCACCCGCCTGAGTAATTTGAGTTCTTTTATTTTTTCAGAAATTATTTTTCAAATAATTGAGTTGCAAATTTGTTTATTTTTAATATTTTATGCATTTTTTCATTAATTCAATTGAGCAGCATGGACTTTTTAAAAGTTTTAATTCTTGTAAAACATAGAATTCCTAAAGTCAACTTCATTAAAAACAAATCGCATCGAAAAAATTCTTTTTGTGATATTCCAATAAAATATAAAAGCCATCTTATTTTAAAAGCAAATTAAACTTAACCTACATTTCTTATTAATATAATACATTCATCTTTAGACTTCTAAACCTTTTTTCAAGCTGTAAATTAGTTTTCTTTAACATATGTAAACCTTTTAAAAATAATTGGATTCTAAAACACTATTTCAAATTCAATATTTGTTTACAATATAAAAATATGTAATTTTAAAGGCACTTCATTTTTTTCACATGCCTTGAAAGGGTTCAATACATTTTATTTTTGTATTTACGAACAAAAAAAAATTTTCTAATTTTTTTTATTATAATGCAAATATTATATTTTTTTATTTTGGGTTAAAAGGGAAAAGAAAATATGCATGAAGACAGTATAAGCTGAAGCAAAAATCAGCATATTTAAGCAAATTAGATTGGCCTTTTTTGATTATTTTGGGGATTTGTTTTATGTAATTTTGTTAGTAATTTAATAGAAATTGTTATTGATTTTTACAAGAAAAAATTTGTTCTACTTAAAATTTATCCATAATTTGAGACTAAATGTACAGTAAATATGCAATGTTTATGTCCTCTCTTTTGTTGTTGGAAAATATTGGTAAAAAAGGAATATTTTAAATTGTAATATAAGAAAAATTTTCTTGGTTTGGTATCCCTTAAGAAAAATATTAAGAAAATTATACAAAATTAAGGAAGTAAAAAAAAAACTGCACGACTTATACGAAAAATACCTCATTTTATGCTAAATGTCCTTTTTAAATCTTGATGTTTTTTTGCTTAAGAATAAAGCTTCAACAAACTTAATTTGCATTTATAATACAACTCATAATTTAAATATATTTATTGGTCAGTAGCTGCGTAATCATAGCCAAGGATCTAGTCACAATCTTGTCATATCCTTGTCATAGCTCCATTATAGTCAGTTGGGAGACTCGTTATTCTTCAATCATAGTCTACTGAGAGACTTATCATAGTATTGTCACAAATTCATGTTCGTTTGATTAAAGACTAGTCCTATTTAGATTATTATCTTACGATGTTTGCGTTGTATTGTAAGAATAGTCTAACCAAGTTGTATCATATTCCGATCTTGTCATTGTCCAATCATAGTCTACTGATAGTCTAATCATACTCTTGTCACAGTATAGTTTTCATTTGAAATTTGTCTAATCATATCCAGGTCATTATCTTACCATGGTCAGGTTGTAGTCTAAGAATAGTTTTGTCATAGTCCTGCCATAGTTCTGTCATAGTTCGGTCATAGTCTTGTCATTGTCCAATCATAGCCTGCTGATAATCTAATCATAGTCTTGTCACACTTAGTTTTCATTTGATTATCGTCTTGTCATATCCAATTAATTATTTTACCATTGTGGAGTTGTAGTCTAGAAACAGTCTTGTCATAGTCCTACTTTAGTCCTGTCATTGTCCGGTCATAGTCTTTTCACAATCTTATCTAAATTCTGTCATAGTCAGATTAAAGTCATGTTATTGTCCAATTATATCTTACAGTTAGTCTAACCATAGTCTTGTCACAGTTAAGTTTTAGTTTGAACTTTGTCTAATCATATCCGGGACATTATCTTACCATGGTCAAGTCTTAGTGACAGAAAGTCTTGTCATAGTCTTACCTTAGTCCTGTCATAGTCTAGTCATAGTCGTGTCGTAGTCTTATATTCGTTCAGTATTAGTCAGATTATCGTCATGTTTTTGTCCAATAATATCCTACCGAAAGTCTCATCATAGTCTTGTCACAGTTTAGTTTTAGCTTGATTATATTCTTATCATATGCGGGTGATTATCTTGCCATGGTCTAGTCATAGTGTAGTCATGATTTTGTTTAGCTTTTTCAAAGTCTTTTCATAGCGCAGTAATATTCCGGTCATAGTCTTCTCATATTCTAATTTTAGTCCTGACACAGTTTAGTTTCTGTTCGACTATAGTCTAAGCATATCCCGTTCATTGTCTTGGCATAGTCTGGTCATAGTCTAGTGATAGTTTTATCAGAGTTCAATAGTTGTCTTTTCACAGTTTGGTTCTCTTTTGACCAAAGCCTAGTTATTTTCGGTTATTATCTTGCTTTGGTTTAGTGGTTATTTAGTAATAGTCTTGTAACTATTTTTTCTTAGTCATATCACAGTCTTGTCATAGTCCGTTCTTGGTCCTGTAAGAGTCTAATCATAGTGTTGTCATGCTCTTATATTTTTCTGTCACAGTTCGATAGTAATTTTCTCATAGTCTAATCTTCGTCTGGTTTTAGCCTACTCATATCTACGTCATCATTTTAGCGTGGGTTACTCATTGTCTAGTGATATTCTTGTAATACTATTGTTAAAGTGATATCAAATCCGGTCTTTGCTTGTCATACCCTAACAATAGTCTTGTCATAGTTTTGCAGAAGTTTTATCACATTCATGTTATAGTCTCGTATCCCTCTGGATATATTTTTATCATGTCTGTGTTACTATCGTGTCATGATCTAGTCGAAGTCTCTGATAGTCTTATCATAGCCTTATCACAATCTTGTCATAGTTATATCAATGTCTTGTCTTAGCCCAGTTTTATTCTTGCATTAGTCTTATCTTACGTAGTGTTGTCATAGTCTTTTAATGGTCACATCACATACTATTCATAGTTTGGTCATAATCCAGTCAAGGTCAGATAAAATATTATCGTAGACTAGTCTGTAACCATATTCTTGCTAAAACCTAATCATATTCTAATAATTTTAAGTTATGTCCACATATTTTCCGACAGATAAACTTTGTTAATTTTAATATGAATATTCATAGTTTTAGGATCGACTGCACTGCTCTCCTTAATCACAGTCGTAGTATTTTCGCATCTTAAACTACGAACACATGGGTAAAATTATTTTAAATTTAAATTAATTCTTCTTGTTATTCCTCCTGTTCTGCATTCAAGTAACTTGATTCCTAGTAACATTGTTTTATTTAAAGACTTATTTACAAAAAACAATACAATGCCTTTAAATGGCTTAATAGCATTAAAAAAAACAAAAGTCAAAAAGGGTAAAAAGGGTAAAAAACAAGTTCAATAGAAGTGCCGTTTATTCCACATTAATTGTTTGTAAAAGGCGGCAAAAAAAATAAATTTAAACAAAAATGCTTTGCAAAATAAAACACTGTGGTATTATAACTAGCCATTATCAAGTTGAAAACAACAACAACTTTTGCTTAGACAGCAATAATAAAGAGATCACAAGTTAAAAAAGTAACAAAAAAGACAACACAAGAAAGCAGAAAAAACAAAGGCTCATTACTACTGCTATTGTTTAGTACGACAGAGTAAAAACAATATAAAACAAAATGCAGCAAAAACAACAAACAAACACAAAAAATAATAATTTTCACTATGAAATTAAAAATTGCATTCTAAGAAAGGAAAAAATTTTATACACCGACAGAAGAATAAACGCCCACAACCGGTTTAAAGACAATTAGAAGCAACACAAATAATGAGAAACAATCACAACAAAAATAAATATTAAAAAATTTTAGGAAAAATAAAAAAGCATAAAGTAAAATCTTGTGTTGGTATTAAATGTTGTGCTTTCTGATTTTCTTTGGTCAGGAAATAAAAGTGAATGGTTTGCAAATTAGAAATGCTTTAGTTAAAGGATTTCCCTAAATAAAGCATGAAAACAAGCTTTTTGTATACAAAAAGACAATGATTTATAACAAAGTCATTTAACCTTATTAACACGACAAAACAATAATTAAAAATTATCAAAAGAAGATCTTAATTAAAAGTCAAGTGAAAAATTAAATTTGAAAATTAAATTTTATGTCCTTTTTACTTTAGGCACTTTTGAAATAATATTTCTAGTTTGTTTTTTTTTTCTTTCTATAAACTAAAATTAAACAAATACTCCTTTTAGCTACCCTTGCTTTACATAGCTTTTCAGGTTATGGCTTGTCATTTTATTATATTAAAAATGGGCACCAAAGGAGTTCTACAAACTTTTGATTTACTTCTAGATAAAGGTCATAAATAAAAGATAACTTAATTTTTTTTTTTAATAAAATAATTTAAAAGCATAAAAATATCTTTAAACAAGTATCCTTTAAACCATAAATTCTTTAAATTTTACAGACGTTTAACAACATTAACATTTGTATGCCCAAATTTCCTCAGGATATTAAATCAATGTTTTTGCTTGTGGGCTATAAATTATGGCCAATTTTTTGATAGCCAAACATAAATAATTTTTATCTTAAGACCTTTCATTTATTTAAAGAACATTTCAAATAAAAGCTTTTAAAGAAAAAAGGCGACGAAATATTTGGTTAACAATATTAACAAAAAAAATTATTCCAAACCCGCTAGTAGTCATAACAATTCATATTAAAATTTAACTAGAAGGATAAAATAAACATGAAGGCCAATATAAACGTTGATCATAAATTATACAAAAGAAATACAGTAAGAAAGAGTGTAATAAATTCGTTTATCTGTGGCCTTGTTAAATATGATTTATTTAAAAACAAACCAATGTAGTTGTCAATCAAGACGTATGATTAATATTAACACAAATATTAGTCAAGAAATTAATGACGTATAAGTAATATTAATTGAAAATTTATATGTAATTTAAGCAGAATTCAGTAGAGTCACACTTCTGATACAAATATTTTATTTAATATAAAAAAATTTTTTAATTATTAAGAAACTATTTTTCTAATTAACTTTTTTACTTTTTAGGCCGGTACTTAATTATTTAAAAAACAATCATTTTAAACAAAAAATGCTGCAAAACACCATTTTCATCACATGGCAAATGTTTTGTAAAAAAGATCATATTTCAGTAAAATTTATTTTTTAAAGTAAAAAAATGTTACTGTACATTATACTTTTTAAAGGCTTATTTTTCTTTTGTAAAAAATTACCTGTAGGCATGAAAAAAATTTTTGATTAAAGAAAGTTTTTTTTATTCACTAACAACTATTTTTTAAGAGTAAAAACGAAAAAAACCTTCTATTCGCCAAAAAAATTTTTTTTATCCTAGTGACCTGACAGATATTTTTATAGACAAAACCTATTAATTTATTAAAAAAGGCTAAACTGCATCAAAAGCTGACTATTTTCTTACAAAACCGACCTTTTATTAACAAGACACTAATTCGGCAACATAACCTACTTTTTCTATAGAAAAGGCGTATTTTTCACACAAAAAAAATGTATTTTCGCCAAAAGTCCATTTTTCATCAAAAACGATTTTTTTAACCAATAAATACACTCTTTTATAATAATAAACTTCTTAGAAAAACTCTAATTTTACTCTATAAAAAAGTTTTTTGACTAAAAGTCCTTTTTATTAGTAAAAAGTCACTTTTTCATTAAAAGATACTTTCAGTTGCTATAAAAATGTACTTGAGTTTTTAATATATCAAAGCACTTTTACACTAACAAGCCAAGAAGTAATTTTTTCCCCAAAAAATCACTTAAAAAAAAACATTTTTCTTCCCCCAAAAAGGCACTTTTTCAATAAATAGGCACTTCTGCATTAAAAAAACTTAAAGTAAGAGTTTAATTTTTCACTATAAAATAAGTTTATTCACTAAGAATTCACTTCCATTTACGCATTAAAGAGCCAGTTTTTCACCAAAAGAAACATTTCACTCCAAAAATTAATACTTTTCTCAAAATGATAATTTTGCAACAAAAAGCCACCTTCTCCTCCAAAAGCTACTTTCACCCCAAGAAGCCAGTTTTTTTTTTTAACAAAAAGGTACGTTATCACAAAAAAATTCAATTTTTCACCACAAAAGCACTTTTCATAACAAAAAGGCACTTTTCACAACAAAAAGGCACTTTTTCACCAAAAAGGTACTTTTTCATCAATAAGGTACTTTTTCACCAAAAAGGTGCTTTTTCACCATAAAAGAAGTTTTTCACACAAAAAGGCATTTTTTCACTAAAAATACACTATTTCACCATAAAAGAACTTTTTCACCAATCAGGCACTTTTTGTTTACCAAACAAACACTTTTTCTATTAAAAGGTACTTTTTCACTGTAGAAGCAGTTTTTACTAAAAAGGAATTTTCTCACTAAAAAAAAAAACATTTGTTTTTACAAAAATGCACTCTTTTTACCAAAAAAGCTCTTTTTCACCAAAAAATGTACCCTTAAGTAGAAAGTTAATCTTTCACTGTAAAGGAAATTATTTTTACTTAAAAAATCCTATTTTCACTTAAAAACAACCTGTTTTTATATTAAATTTGCGTTTTTAGAAAAAATGCAATTTTTACATTGAAAAGCAATTTTTTTTTTTACTAAATAGAAACTTTTTGGTAAAAATAATATTTTTAATATTAATAATAATACTTTTTTTTCAAAATGTATATGTGAATTTTTTGATAAATCCAAAGAACTTCTTCATCTTCTCTTAAAGTCTCTTCCTGAAAATTCCATGTACTACAAACAACTATTTTTATTGTAAAGCAACTTCCAAGAGAAAAGCACCAGTCAGAATGCAGATGGTTTTGTTTATAAATTTGCGCTAGAACTCTTTAGTAACTAAAGAAGAAGAAAATAGAAGCCCCATAATTACGCCCGATTTAAAGAGTTATCTAGTTGTTAATCCGATTCTACTAGATAACGGCAAACAGTCTACGATTTTTTTTTTGAGTTAAGGCCCTTGTCCAGTATTCTATCAGAGATAAGAAAATTTCTTTACTACAGATTAGGTTCTACGTGGCAACACGCACGGGATTAATTTTTTGTTTTATTTAATATATTTTTAAAAACTTTTACTTTAAAAGGAATTATTGCCTTAGTTTCCCTTTGTTTCATTTTTCTTTAGCTGAAATCTTAAAAATTAAATTAAAAAGCTTCACGTTGATTCTTACTGTCATGTCGCTAAATGTATTAATTTATTGACAACTCAATGAATACGTTTTGTAATAAAAGTTTTTATTTTGATTTTTCATAATGGAATTATTTTACGTTATAATCTTTCAATTCATATCATATTTGAATGTTCGATTCTTTCATTACATTTTTAATACTCAAAGGAAATTTTTTTATAAATATATATTTATGTATATGTGTGTGTGTGTGTTTGAGACGTATGAAAATCGTGGCAAAAATGGAAAAGAGAAATCACAGCTTTATATTGAAATTTTCAATTTAATAATTTATTTCAAAAGAATATTCAGACACACATATGCAGGAGAGCGTACGTATAAAGATTTATATGATTTTGCATGTTCTCCATTTACTTCAGAATACATACAAATTTATTTATTCTATTTTTTTTTGTTATTACTCTTTCTCATTTACGTTTTTTAAATTACAATTCCCTTCTTGTATTACTTTGTTCTCCTTTTCATATTCTTTTTTTATTTTCATACAAAATCGTATGCGTTACGTTACATAAAAAAAACAACTTGTTGTTGCATAAAAAATTCCCCACACAAGGAATTTGAATCGGTGTTATATTTATTGATGTTGTAGCATTTGTATAAAAATTGTTTTTAATAACAACAATAGTAGAAATACAAGCCATCATCTGTATCCAGCAGCATCACGTTACAAAATGCTCTAGAGAAAATTATAAAATCAATCGCTAGAAAACGATTGAATGTTATACGACAAATGACTGCATTTTATTTTCTGGATTTAAAAAAAATTCAAGATAATTTCTTATTTAAAGCGAGGGTGAATAAAAATATCATTGTTAGTAAAAGAAGAAAAAATTCTGAAAAAATGACTTTTTGATTAAAATATATGTGATCAATTAGTCACACAAGAAATAAATGGGTGCAATAAGAGATGTTCTGGTACAAAAAAATTTTTGACATAAAAAGTATTTTGAAAAGGATCTTCTTGAAAACCCAAATATTTCCTAACAGAAGGTACTTTTTTGTATAAATTCTTCTTTTTCTGACAAAAAGTAATATTTTGGTTCAAATTTTTTTATTGAAAATAAAATTATCGATACAATTTTTTTTGAATACAAAAAAAAAACTTTTTTTCCAAAAAGGACTTCGTTGTGAAAATGGTTATTTTAGTGTTAAAAAATGTTTAATTGTGAAAAAGGAGCTGTTTTAAGAAAGGACCAAGTGAAGAAGAAAAAAACCCTTTTTAAAACATAAGAGACAAAAAATGAGATGCATCGAGAAATTTTCTTTTTATCAACTGATTATTTAGTGTACTTTTGCGTTAAATTTGTAATATATATAATCAGGAACTTTTTTTAAAAAGGTACTTTTGGTAAAACTATAATTTCTAGTAAAAAAATTTTTAATAAAAAATTTGTGATTAAATGCAGTTTTTAGTATAAAACGACTTTATGATACAAAAGTGTGTTTCTAATAAAAAATCAGCTTTTTGCAAAAGGTTTTATGTTTGAAAAGAAGCGCACAGCTTTGTAAAACAAATGATTTTTGTTAAAAAGGTTCTTTTCGGTAAAAAGGTACTTTTTGTGTAAGATGGTGCTTTTTTTGTGGTTAGGTATTTTTTTAAATTGCTTTTTTGTGTAATAAAGCACTTTTTTTATAAAGGGCATTTTTTATAATTTGCTTAATAGTTTTTTGTCGTTTGTAAAAATATGATTTTTTTTTGTAATTTGTTTTTAATCCTTTTCTAAAAAGTTACTTTTTTATTACAAGATTCCTTTTTTAAAATTTTTTTTTGTAAAAAAGGTACTTTTTTGTAAAAAGGTACTTTTTGTAAAAACGAACTTTTTGTTGTTATAAGATGTACTTTTTTTAATTATTTTTTTTAAAAGGTATTTTTTTGTAAAAAAAGGTACTTTGTAAAATGGTACTTTTGGTAAAAAGGTACCTTTTGTAAAAGGGTAGTTTTTGTATAGATGACTTTTTTTTTGTAAAATGGTACTTTTTTTGTTAAACGGTGCTTTTTAGAAAATATACCTTTTAATGAAAAAGGTGCTTTTTTGTAAGACAGTACCCGTCTAACATATTTGTTTTTGAAACGGAATAAATTTTTGTTATAATTAGATACTTCTTTTCGTAAAAGTGTGTGTTTTAAAACAATATTGCAGCAAGCAACAACTTTATGTTTTAAAAGATATTAAAAATTTGATTGATAAAGAAAGAGACTTTTGTCAAAGAGATAAGTTTTTAGTGCAGATACTATACTTGATTGGCTTTTTGGTAAAATAAGGGACTTTATTAAGAAAAATACTTTTCTGCACAACAATTAAACAAGTAATTTTTGCTAAAAAACGAAATTGCTAAACAAAAAAGAAGAGACTGTTTCCTTTGAATAGAAAATTAGTTTAAAAAGTACTTTTTCAGAAAAACTTTCTTTGATTTTTGGATGTTAATGAACTTTTTGTTTCAAAAGTGTCTCTGGTGAAAAATCAATAGAGATGATAAGAATTTGAAAATTGGAGTTTTTATAAAAACATGACTCTCTCAGGGTAAAGTGTGTTTTATTTATGCGAAAAAAGTTGCTGTTGTGTTTTTATTATCAACTAAGATAAAAAATTATGTTTTCAAAAAAAGGCGACTTTCGTACGAATAAGATGACATACATAAAAAATTCTTGTTAAAAAGTCATTTTTTTTTTCTTCTTAACTTCTATTTTCAACAGTTTTATTTGTATTTAAAAAAAAATCTATTTCAACATGGAAAATTGCAGGTATTCTTTTTTAGCTAAAGGAACAATAAAATACGTCACGTTTCTTTAAGAATTGATATCCTTTTTATTATTTCTAAGAAAAAACTTAACATTTTATTTTGTTAACAAATATTTTTTCTCCTTTGCTTAAGCATCCCGTGTGCACATTTTCTCAGAAATAAATGTTTTTTTTTGCAACTTCTATAAAAATACAATTGTTCAAGAATATTAGATAAATTTATTATTTAAAAAAATATTACACATGGAAATGCATTTGCATTTTATGCTTCGATAGTTGGCAGACTGTGAATTTGATCAGTTGTTTAGAAAACAAGCGTATAAAGACTGGATGGAGTTGTATGAACAATTTTCAATTTTATTATAACTAAGTGCTGTTTTAAAAGTCTTTTTAAAGTTTAAAAAGTACTTGTGAGTGTTATATATTTTTCATAGGGATTTAAGGTGAAATTTTTATTTTTAATATCACTTTTAGTGCTGTCGTTTGTATTTTTATAAAACTAATCTCGTAAAAGTGTATTTTATTTTATTTATTTGTTTTTTTTTATTCGATTGCATGAATTTGAATAATTGTAATCAATATATAAATTCTATTTTTTTTTCTGCTTTGCATAAAAACAATATAAAATATCTGTTGTTAGACAAATGTTAATAAATTTAAATATCTATATGGAAGTAAAAAATAGCAACAATTATTTTTTATTGCACTGCTATGTTATGCATAAGTATGTGTGCTTTTCTTCATTGTTGTACATTTTATATATTTTATTTATTTATTTATTTTTTTTGAATTTATAGGTCACACAGGGCGTATGATTAATAGAGTATTTGCCAGCATAAAAAATTATTTTATTTCTTTTAAACAAACAAGTTTCATGTATTTGCCATAAAATATATGTTTAAAGGATTTATCAAAAATTATTAAAAGTGATTATTTATTTTCTTTTAAATATAAAGGGTGTTTCGTTAGGTGTTTGTCTGCTAATCTATTTTTTTTTATAATTTATATAACAAATTTAATTTCGACCTCGAAATATCTAAGGCGGAAGATTAAGGCAGCCACAAGCTACAACGGCCTTTAATAGAAATAAAAATGCAAAGTAACTGTTATAGACAGTAAAAGGTGGGAAAAGCCCCGCGGCCAGTATTAAAGTCTATACCCAACATGAATCTGAAAGATTATGTAGCTAGCCACAGCTTTTGATCTGAAAACTCCGTGTGACTATTTTACGTGATATAATTTCAAACTTGATATTGCAAATATGATACTAAAGTAACACAACTTTAAAGTAATAGTAACTTTTATAAATTACCTGATGGACTCGGCACGGAAAAACTTGACGACATCCGCTATTTTCACAGAGTTTTTTATGCAACATTTATAATAACCTAACGTTAAAGCACGTAAACGACATAATATTCATCCTAGAAAAAAACAACCCAAAAGTCATTCTGACGGATTTAAACAAAATAAAGGGTCATCCAAAAAACGCGCCTACACATTTCTTTGAAATAAGACACAAACTATTTGCAATTTTTTCAAGCTGTTTTTTTTTTATTAAAAGTATGATCCATTACAATAAATGTCCACCATGACTGCGTCTACAGATATCAATCCGAATATCGAAATTTTCAATGACTCTCCGACATGTTGCTGGTGTTATTTCACGAATTGCAACTTGAATGTTGTTCTTTAGTTCATTAATTGTTTGTGGCTTGTTAGCATACACTCGACTTTTCAAAAAACCCTACAAAAAAAATCTATTGGTGTTAGATTACATGACCTTGGAGGCCTATTGAAATCTGCATTTCGTGAAATTACACGTTGAGGAAATTTTGATCGCAAAAGCGTAATGTTTTCTCGAGTTGTGTGACATGTAGTACCGTCTTGCTGTAAATAGACGTCAGACACATCATTATGATTCAACTGTGTTCATAAAAAGTCTCTCAACATTGATTGGTATCGCTCAGCATTCACAGTAACAGCGTTTCCAGCATCATCTTCGAAGAAAAATGGCCCAATGATTCCATTTGCCCAAAATGCACACCAAGCAGTAACTTTTTGTGGCTGTAGAGATTTTGTATGAATAACACGATGACTTTCATCACCCCAGATACGACAATTTTGCTTATTGACGAATCCATCTATTCTGAAGTGAGCTACGTCACTAAACAAATTTTTGCTTGAAAACAATGGATCTGCAATGTGTACCTCTCCATGGTTAAAACTGTACTACCTTCTAATAAAACAAAATGGCTTATGTCATTTGAAAAGATTTCACGTGCAAAAATTAAATAGTGCTGACATCTAGGCGTCACATTTGGATGACTCTTTACATAACAAAATAACATACACAATGGAAAAAGAGCAAGACGGAACTTTAGAGTATAAAGTTGACATAACAATTTTACAAAGAATTGTTTCCTTAAACTTTGACATTTACAGAAAACCAACCACAACAGATACAACTATATACCGTTCCTCAAACCATCACAACCAACATAAACTCGCAGCATTTAGACATATGATTTAGAGACTTAAGATATTTCCACTTTCCACAGAACTTGACACAATTTACACTATTGTTACAAACGACAAAGTACAAAACAATCTCAAGACATCAACAGAAATAACCAATAAATTTAACACCAGCGGAGTATACAGACTTACTTGCACCTGCAACCATACATACATAGAACAAACTGGTCAAACATGAAAAAAAGGTTCACAGAACACATACGATCATATAAACGGAAAAGAGAAAACTCCAACTCCGCTACAAACGTTAACACACATGAACACGAGCCAAAAGGAAATAGATGAATGTATGACGTTGATACATCCTGGTAAAGAAGGACGAGGACTGGACATTCTTGAAAACATGGAAATAAACAAAACAAGAACTAATTAAAATTAAATATTATTAACGATCAGTTAAACAACTTGTTACACAATTTTTACACCATTAAAATTTTTAAAACATAAAAAGACCGAAATAAAGGGTGATTTTTTTAAAAGCTATAGAAAAGTTTAAAAAAAGCACCAAAAATTCAGAAAAATGCATGAAATCTTTATTTGAGTCGATAGTAAGATTATTTCACGCAAATGTTGACCTTGACTGCGCCTCTAATGGTCCATCCGCTTAGTTCAATTTTGGCATACTCTTTCCGGTATCTCACGAATAAATACTTCAATGTTGTCTTCCAATGCGTCAATTGAAGCGGGCTTGTCTGTATAGACATAAGCTTTAATATAGCCCCTCAAAAAATAGCTTAAAGACGTTAAATCGCATGATCTAGGCGGCCAATTGACCGGTCCCGAACATGAAAAAAAGTGTTCACTCAACTCGCCTCTCAATTCATTCAGTCCATTGTTGCGCTTGCTGTGTGGCATGTGGTACCGTCTTGTTGAAACTACATGTCATGCAAGTCAAGCTCTTGCATTTTAGTAGAAAAAAAGTTGGATATCATCCCACGGTAGCGTTCACCATTCACAGTTACTTTACGATTCGCATCATCTTTGAAGAAGTACGGTCCAGTGATGACACAAGGCTATAAACCGCACCAAACTGTGACTTTTTTTAGATGCATTGGTAGCCCTTGCAATGCTTCTGGCTGATATTCACTCCAAAATCGACAATTCTGCTTATTTACGTACCCATTCGTCGCTGAACACAACACTCTCCTAACGGACTACTTGGTATGACAACAGTATATATAAATCCTTTACCATTCTAATTATCATTCTAATTTCCCTTTCATCTTTCGTTTCTTTGGCAAATTGTCTACAACAAAGAAGTTCTACAACAAAAAAATGCCTGTGTTACTTGCAAATATTTTTTCTGTTAAGTCGCTTCCGCTAAAAAACTTTCTGCAAAAACTGTAGCCAAAAACGAAAAAAATCTCCTTACGAAAGTCTAATCCATAAAAATCAAAAATTACTCACGTAGAGGGCTAAAGCAAAAATGATTTGCTCTGATCTACTGCAGGCAAGAAAACAATTTTCCACTGGTTATTTGAATGACTGCAGCTAAGATTTTTTCAACGAGCATTGATTGGAAAATCTTTATGTGACAAGACATCCTAAAGAAGAGATCATTTGTTAAAAAAGGCTGAATTGGCAGCCAGGATTTTATCTGCTTTTCCCACAATAGAAGTTATTGAGGAGCGCATATGGCTCCTTTCTTAAGTGTAAATGCCATTAAGGCCTTTAGGATAAACAATCACATCTGTTAATAAATTATTAGAAATTTCACTAGAGGTCTGCTAAAGAACCCTTAACAACAATGACCGCCTTTTATATATTCTTCCCTATACTAATCATAACCGCCTTTGGGTTTAGAACAAGTCTATTTTGAAGTTATTCGACTGCCTATAGAAGAGAGCGAAGAAGCTTATCGGTGATAGTAGGGTATCCAGCTCTATTGAATCACTAGAGCATCGACGCAATGTGGGGTGTGTTTCACTATTTTATCGTTACTACAACGGAATGTGCCCATATGAAATCAGGGAACACGTTCCTGCAAACCGTAATTTCATACGCGACCCGCGATCTGCATCAAGAGCGCACTCCTTTGTCGTCGATTGGCCAGTGAATCGCACTACGCATTACAGAGAAAATTCGTTTTTTAGCCGAACAGATCCTATGTGGAATAAATTCTCTGCAGAGGTCTTTCCTACCACTTTTAACATGCAAAGATTCAAATCAAATGTTCACAAGCACTACTCCCTCTATTCCCCATCCTACAACCTAATTGCCTAGTTCTGGCACAATGCATTGCATAAGTAGGGGTCATCCCCTGAGTGCTGGTCCTAATTAAAAAAAAATGAATAACGATTTCTCGACCAGAATAAGACTAAACCGTAGAAGTGTTTTTTTTTAATTTCTAGTGACTGCTGAGTGATGCTCGTTGATGTTGTCATGTTTTGTTTTATTTTGTACAAGAATATAAAGTTATTCTGCAAAGCTAAGTTAATTTAAACTCTGTCAGATATTGGCATACTTAACTGCATCATAGAAAATTTTCTCATTTTTTGTGTCCGCCAAAAGTAAACGTGAGAGGGTAAAAATTGCTTTCATAATTAATAATTGTTTTCTTAAGAGAATATAAGCGTGTTTGGCCAGCCAGTTTTATCGCGAGAGTTCTTGGGCGTATGTAAACAAAATTGATTTCTTTAAAGTCAAAAAATTTTAAGTACCTTAAGAAAGATACTGCCAAATATCGACTAAACTATTTCAGAAAAATTGTATAAGTAATTTTTCTTTAATTAGTTTCTGCCACAATAGTTGTCACACTTCCTATAGACCTCTGGCAAAATTATATAATTTTTTTAGTAGCTGCAAAATAAAACCCTTTAAAAATCAGTCTGTATCTACAAACATTCAACCTGTCGATTACATTTTTAATAAAAATATCATGTTTTTCTAGGATATTTACCATTGATAAAAAACTTTTTCATGTGAAAAAATTATCTAAAAAACTTAAAA
Organism: Cistogaster globosa; assembly: GCA_937654795.1. Lineage (NCBI taxonomy): Eukaryota > Metazoa > Arthropoda > Insecta > Diptera > Tachinidae > Cistogaster > Cistogaster globosa. Next base: position 10,935,440 of record OW569404.1, read on the forward strand.
AACAACATTAAAAAATATATTGTCGTTGAAAGAATTAAAAAAAAATTGTTATTAATTTGAAAACTATACCAAAGAATTCCTTGAAAAAATGGTAAACATTTTTTTAAAATATCTTTTATGAAAAACTTTTATCAATATTTAAATTTAAATAGCGATGTGAAAGTAATATGCTTTTAAAATGCAAATTTAAACATATTTATTTATCAATTTTGAAAGAAAAATATATTTGAGAGCTGTTAATGATCAATAATAAAAATTTAGTTGGAAATATTTAATGAGCCTTTTCATTTAAACTTAATTAAAATATTGACTGATATACAAAAAAAAATAATACATTTAAAACGACTTGTTTTATGGTGAACAGGGGTCTGAGATATAAGTGGCACAATTTTTTATTGAATAACAATTTAAAGCGTTCTTAATTAGGCACATGATTTAAATTTGTTGCCATTTTTGCTTGTCAACAAGCTTGAAATAAGAAAAATTTGACAGCTTTAATTTTAAGGTTAGTAATAATTAAACGTTATACGCAGCAGCAAAATATTTTTATAATTGTAACATTTTTCAAAATTATTCGAGATAAGAGGCGGCAGCAATTGGAAAATTTTATGTAAAATATGTGTACATCATCTTCAGCTCTGAAAAGGTTAATTAAAAAATTAATGAAGAATAGATGATCTAGAGATGCATTGGATAAGTTGTCACAGTTTCATGGGCTGAAGGCCTCACTGGGTTTTTCCTTTTTCAACAGCTTAACTGGTCATAACTTCTAATTTTTCTCGATTTTATCATAGTATAAAAAAATTCTTTCTGTCTTAAAGGGATGTTTAGTCATCGTCGGTTTTGAAAACATTGACTCCCACAGCACGAGTTTTTCTATGATCATATACTCTTTACTTACAGCTTTTTAATTTGGCTTCAGAGGTTGTGTATTTATTTCTGTTAGATTAATTATTTAGGATTATTTCAAGTCAAAGTTTTACGCGAAGAAGGTCATATCTACGCGTGTATGGCATGAGCAAATTAAAAGCTGCGTAAAAAACTCAGCCTTTATTAGACAGCAAGGCTTTAAAAATAGGTGGCATGACCATAGACTCTATGTCACACTCAAAAGTGACTTGATGTCCATAGACATTAACTTACTTTGAAATACGTATCCATGGACATTGTGTCGTTTGAAGTATAGACGTAACATCATTTGTAAAAGTATTTTAATGTCTCCACTGAAAACAACACCAGCTTCGTTCACCAAAGATTTTATGAGTATCCGGCCTTTGATATAGACATTATGTCTTTGGATGTTACTACATGCCACAAAAAAAAAAAGCGAAAAAAAAACGAAAAAAGAGTGCGTGTGTGAGTCCATAAATCCTATGTCGTATCCAAAAATTATGTAATATTCAGTACCATTGTTTCACTTTTAAAAACTTCATAATTTCCATGGACATTGTGTCGTTTTTAGTATGGACATAGTGTCACTTATGAAAGTGTCATAATGTCCGCACTTAAAACCGCATTTGATTACGAAAGATTTCCTAACTTCGGCCGGGCTTAAGTATTTTCTTTTCTATGGTATATCGCTACGGAATAACTGACATAATGTCCATAGATATTATATCCTTGGACGTTATGACATGCCATTAAAATAACCAAAAAAAGATAGCGTGTGTGGTTGGGATATCAAAGTGTCCACGGTATTATGACTATGGACTTTATGTCCCAATCAAAAGTGACTTAATGTCCATGGACATTATTTCGTTTTTAAAAACTCTTTAGTATCCATTGACATTGTGTCACTTTTAGTATGGACATATGTCACTTTTAAGCAACAGAAAAGCTTTTCAAAAATTGTCTGCATAGACGGCTAAACGCAAAGATTTGCTACAGCCGGGCTCAAGGACTTTCTCTTCTATTGTATATCCAATACCAGCTTCGTTCACTAAAGATTTTCTGCTGGCCAGTTCAAGAAACCATTACATCTTTCTTATGTAGAGTAAAGATGTTGAAGGACATTTTTGGTTGCAACATTATGTTCATTGATATTATGTTTGTGCACGTTATGAGAAGCAACCGCGAGTATGCAAGCAAAGTAGTGGAGGCCAAATGCTTTGTAATTCAATGAAATAAAAATAATATTATAGATTGAAAGCCAATTTTTGTAATTATTTCAAATCTTGCATTTCATTTAAGGCAACCCAATAAAATATTTTTTTTTTTTGGGGAAAAAAAATTTCTGCTTTTAATAGAAGATATTATTACAGACAGTAAAGTGTGCATTCAGCTGTAATTAAAACGTAAGCTTTTTCAATTAAACTAAGAAATTATAAAGAAAACAAATATAAGTAAAAAAAAGGATGGGCACCTTAAATGCTTCAACGTTTAGTTCTTGGTACTTAACATAAACCTACATATTTATCCAAAACTTAAATTATTATATTAACTATTATACTTACTAAGAGTTAAATTATAAATGACCACTTGTTACAAATCATAAAACAAATTGTCATCACTTAAACATAAAGTAAATCATGGTGTCATGTAATTTGTCTTGTTAACTTATTTCTTGTCACTCAAAACACTTTACATAAAATATTAAAAATATTAACACCTACTGAATAAATTTTATATAATAAACTCCAAACATTAAACCAAATTATAAGTTGTTCTAACAAGTGAAGAAATAAAAGTTGAGCATTTAAACAACATAAATTTCTTCAAAATTGTAACTCCACTATATTTCTTTGTATAACACTCTCTTTATTTGTAATTATAATTAAAACACTTTTATAGTCAACCATTAATCAAAAGTTTTGGTTCCCCTCCAAGACTTCTCTTATGATTTGTTCAATTTTCGTATAAATATAAAACCTCTAATTAAGTTTCTTGAAAAATTTTTATGGTTAAATACATTTTTAATCTTAATTTTTTTTTGTTGAATTTTGAACGTATTTTTAATGATTGTTCATGAAGCAGCTGCTCTTTAATAAAAATGAATTAACTGTTATTACCCTTTTATCACTAAGATTAAGTGCACTGTAGGTAATTACAAGCAAACGCCTTGAACGTTTCATAAGTTTCTTGGATTTTGTCTTGAGGGTAATAAAATTTTTAGTAACCTGTGTTCACAAGAAATAAAAATAGTATCACAGACTTGCATGAACATATAAATACGCACTCCCAGGCGTGATATTTTTGAAATATTTTTTTTAAACATTTAATTTTTTTTTTTTTTTTTTTTTTTTGGCAAACACCAGAAAAAAATCTTTGCTTTATTAGGAATTTTTTACATTTTGATTTTCGAAAAAAAATATATAAACTAAAATTAAAAAAGTAAAAGTACTATACTCGGCTGTATTGAATAATATATACCCCTCAATCCAACATTTTTATTCTTTTTCGATTTTAAACAAAATTTCAAATTTTTGACTGCAGATAAAATCTTTTAGAAAAAATAAAATTTTGAGTGAAATTTTGAAACAATAATCATTTTAGTGAAATTTAAATTTTTGCTAATTTGGGATTTTTTTATTTTCAAAATTTTTGGTTTTTTTAAAAATTTCCAAATTTTTATAGCAAAATTATTTTTTTTTTAGCAAATTTTAATTTTTTCGCTGAAAGTGTAATATTTTGGGGAAATCAAGATGTATATTTTCTGGTGATATATAGCTTTTTTTGAAATTTCGGTTTTTAATACAATAAAGCAAAAAAAAAAAAAAAAAAAAACAAAAACCAAAAAAGGGAAGCAAAATTAAATTTGGAAAAATTTAAGGAAAACAAAAGCGCTCGCATTTATAGACTATAGGCCGATGTTATTAATTTCTATAGCACCTTTTTTGAAACTATGGCTACTGTAGAGACCTACTAAAACTGCTTTCAACCCAATTACGGACAGAGACAACTCGACTTTTCTACGTAAAAGGATCAAGCGTTTAAATACTTTATGGGCTAGAAAATAATAATTGTAGAAAATACAAAGGAAACAATAAATTTATTTATACAATTTCACCTGTAATGAAGGTTACAAAAACGTACCCAAAATGCCATGATTCTTCAATTCTTTATCCAGTTTTATAATAAATCTGTTGGAGCTCAGTATCCATCATGATTTAATTGATTTCGTTTTCGTAAGAAAAAATCTGTTCCTTATATTCTTGTTAACAAAAAGTAATTAATTCAATGGATGATGTCTAAAATGTACGTTAGCTAAATCATCAGATAGATGCGAAAAATGCCAGTACAAGTGACTAAGTTTTTCTGTCTGCTTAGGCCTCAACCGTATTTTACAGATCGTAAGGTTTTTTTCTAAAATATTGTAATTGAAGACAATTTTGTTCTAATTTCAAAAACTTTAAAAGATGACGAGGTTTCCGTGATGTTCGTACACCTCGCTTTCCTTCCTTGTTGATATCGGTTCGATTTGTTGTCATTTCGATAAAGAATGTATCCTATCCATAGCAGATTGTATTTTCTCTACTTTATATCCAATTCCTCTTACTGTAGAGAGCATACAGTCTAACTGTTTTTATATGGGAATGATGCTTTAGAGAATTTTGAAATAAGAAAAAAATATCAATTGAAATAATAAACGCTCGTCCATATTTTCCAAATTATGGGCTTTGGAAATTTTCACTGAATACTACGATTGTGTTCCATATTTTTTAAGGTAACAATATGAGTATCATTTCAAAGCTTTTAAAAAAATCTTTCCGGAAATTATAATTTTTTTTAATGCTTAACCCATTAAGTACTTAAGATATTTTTATGTAAAATTTATGCACTTTAATATTTTTAAACTTTTTTGTTTTTATTTTTTAATTCTGTTTTCCCAACATTGGTATTTTTTTTGGAGTTACTTCACTAAACTATATTTACATACATGGTGAAGAGTATATAAGATTCGGCATAGCAGACTGTAGCACTTTTATTTGTATTTCTTATTTGCTACTGTGGTGGCTGTATCTATGGATAGAAGGATTACGTAGCGACTTTAGTCGCGAAACTCTTATATATGCGTTAAGAAGAAAAAAAAAGACAGTCATTTCGTGCAGTTTTTAATCAATATAAGATTTCTAAGAAAATAAAAACTCGACTAAAAATCTCTTCCAAAGAGGATAAATTTAAATTTAAAATTAAAATTTAAAAATTAAAAATTATTAGTAGAGCAAAAAAAAACTGTTTTTGTTGTTTAAAATATCCAATGAATTATAGGAATTATGTAATGGTAGCTGATTTTATAATTCACTTAGAGATTATCGACTTAACATATTTCGCTTTAATTGGCTACGGAAAAGCTATTTTTATATCAAGAAAAAAGATGCCAATGGATTTTAAGGCGAAAGAGAACAAATATTTCTGAGGTGATGTGACCACTGTACATCGATTTCTTTTAAAAATTAAAAATTTAAAAATTTCAAGTCAACTACCTAGAAGAACTAGTGCGATATGTGAGTTTATTCCAGCAATCAGTTCTAAAATATTGAAGCTATTTTATTTGGCTTCTAAAGATAAACAGTCTTCTTCTTCTTTTCTGTCCAATAGTAGAAAACACTAACACTAATCAATTTTAAATTAACACTAACACATCTAATGTTTGCTATTGTTAAGTCTAAGGTAAACATGTGTTTCCAACACAACTTGAGTTCGCACCCTCGCTAGTGGCTTTAAAGTGCAAAAAAAAATTTTTTTGAATTAATAAATTTTTTTTAATTTTATTTTTATTTTTTCAAATAAATAAAATGTTCCATTCTTTTAACATTCTCAATTAAGATATACAATTTTAATGAATGCTCATATGTTTGCAACATTGACATGATATTTACTTTTTGAGTGTTACTCTACCTTCTTACTTTTTCGACACATTATTTTAAGCGCACAGAACATTAAATATTTTACTGTTATTAACAAATAAAAATATTAATGATAAGATGTCTGTACGCGAGTATAAAAGAAAAAAAAAATTAAATATTCAACACATGGCATAAAAGAACACTTTGTGTTGTAATAAAGGATCATTTTTAGTAGTAATAAAAAGAAAAAAGAACTCACAGTTACAAGGATTAAAATACATACTTTACTTGCAGATACTTAAATTCAGATCATAAATAATAATTTTACTGCATGAATTTAAATACTATGACAGTGGAACAAAAAAGATTAAAAACTAAATATGAAAGTTTTTTAGTATTTCCTAAAAATTTTCAAACAGTACCAAAATCAAAAAATACAAATTCTTGATTCTTGACAGGTTTCCAAAGTATTTTTAGGTCATGTTCTAATAATTTGTTCATAAACGATTCGCAATTCCTCCCAGTTGGTAGCAAATTTGCTCCGATTATTGGTTATTTTCTAAGACAGAAACATTTAGATCGTTCACTTATCAACGCATTAGACCCGACTTTTATTTTAAACTTTCTGTTAAACTTTCCCTAGAGAAAGTAAAACATATGTATCAGCGCATTCATGGTTATTCATTGCAAAATTGGTCTGAAGTAATTGATTTGATATTGATGTTTCTGGAAGAGAATAATGAAAGAGCGTATGACTTTTGTAAATGCATTGATCCCTTAAGGAATAAAAGAAACATTTTTTCTGTAGAGTTTCGAAGGTGTTAAATGTGTGGTAGTTGTGGTTACTGTAAAATGGGGTTTAAAACTTTAAATTCAAGACCAATTTGACCAAGACATTAATAATTTGAAATTAAGCTGAGTTAATAAATTAAATAATTTTATTTTTAATATTTTTAATTTTTGAAATAATTAATCGACTAATTTTAATTCCTGTATTCTTTAAAAATTCACAAAAAAATTTTTTTTTGGAAAATTATTTTTCTGATGTTATAAATTTATGATTTATACGTGAAGTCAAGTTTTTATTCATTTGTTTTAATTGCTGAAATAGACGAATAATTGATTTTAAAATTTTTAATTTATAGTTAAATTTATTGTTGGCTTCAGTACGACTCTTCGTTAGGTAATGACTTTTGTTAAAAACAAATATAAAAAGAAATATTTTATATTTTTAAATTAATAAATACCTTAAAACTTTAAAAACCTGACTTCAAAAAGCCTGTTTTGTCTGTTTGAAATATGAAAGAAGGTATTTGAATACAAAATAAAATTGAAATGGAACCAATCTAAAACCATAATTCTGTGTCCATAAGCAATAACAGCTAAAGTCGAGTAAGGAACAAATTGAGTTATTGCTAATATTATACTTCTAACATTCAAATCTGTAATGCAAGTCAAATTTTATCTTTGTAGCTTTAAAACTGAGTATTTTTTTTTTCCTTAAAATCTAAACAGCTGAAGTCGATATTCCCTTTTTTAACAAAAAAGATTTAAAATTAAAAATGCTTTTTATTTCTTATTGCTTTTGGGTATAGAATTTTGTTTTAAAAGAGCGGATTACATCAGGCAATTTACGTCACTTATGTAGCCACCATTTAATTTTTTAGTTTATTTTTTATTACTTTAAATTAAAGGAAGCCACAGTAATACTAACTTTGAAAATTTTTTATGTGAGAGTTGCATGATGAGCTTCTGTCTTGTCGACCTTATTTAGGGATCGCACTATACAAGTGTTCCCCCCGGGGGTAGTACAAGTCTAGCGAAGCTAACTAAAATTCACACATACTTCTCTCGGGGTATAGGGAGAACCAGTTCCCCGGGTACGTAGGCACCGAATTCGAATACACAAGTTGGGTACTTGTCGAAGGACTGACCAGTATCCTTAAATATACTGGAGCTACGCGAACCGGAAGCCCATATAAAGAACAGTCCATCTCTTTAGTCGTCTCTTTAGTGAGGTCCCTCCGAGGTATACGTGGTGGCTGTTGGTTAAGGTCAGTGTACGCAAGGAAGTTGCGGTGCCGTCTCGAATGTGATATTGCGTTAAGCAAAGGGTGTTGGATAGTTTTCATCACTCAAGCAAAGGGAATTTAAGGAGGCTACACCTACAGGAGGCGCTTGTCGACGCCTTTTACTCAATGGTAAGACTTCCGTCAGGTTAGGCCATCATGGCAGGTACGGATCCAAATCTTCATCATACTCTTCGAGTTGTTATATCTGGGATCTCATTAAATGAAGTTCAAATGAATTCAAGGGTATCACAAAGCTCTGTTCTGCACCAAACTCTATTGCCTCTTTTGAACATCGACGCAATGTTAGTTGCGTTAGGCTGTTTTACCGATACTACAGTGGAATGGGCTCTAATAAGACAAGAGAATTCGTTCACAATATTTGCACGTTTTTGCATAAAACACACTTCTTATTAAAAGCTCATCCACTTGTGGTCGATTGGCCAGTGAGCTACAGAGTTAAGTGCTTGACAGAAAGAATTTGTTTTTTAACCTAACAGTTCGTATGTGGAATCATCTTCCTGTTCAGGTACGAGTATTTCCTGCCACTTTGAATGTAGGAGAGTTCAATTCATATGTGAAATCATGTTCCTCCTGAGGTCTTTCCTGTCACTTTCAATACACATACAACACCCTCTATCTTCCTTGCCATAACCTATTTTCCCAGTTCAGTTCTGACACAAAGTGCTGGTTAAGTAAAGCCTTTCTTCAAAATCGCTTCAGAACTTATTGAGTTCTGTGGGCAATTTTTTTTCATCGAGGAATTAACAACCTCTATCTTGCTTAAGTTGTTTAAAAAAATATGAAAAATAAAATCATTAATTTAAAAACATTTCTTTATCTTTAAGCACCATCATTTCAAAAATCATTAATATTGCAATAACCTAAAGGAAGAGGCTTGCAGCCAAAGCCACTCTATTTGTCTCTTTTAAAAATCATACACAAGCGAAATAAAATGCAACATGTATGACTCTGCTGCAGACATAGATTATTAACATAAAAAGTGCCATAAAAAATAACAGGAATAATATAACAGTAACAAAGCCCCGAAAATGAACCAACACTAGATGATTAAACAGAGAAAACTCATGTACAAAAGAATTTATTTACTACTGAACTTTAAGCTCATTTTTTAACAATGATGCCCAGCAGGCTTTAAAACAAAATTACGAATATGAAATTGTATGCAGATAAATATAATGATGATACTGTTATTGTAGTTAAAAATATGAAACGCGTTGTAATATTTTGGTTTTTGTAATTTTAACATTTGCATGGTTGACTTCATACATTCCGCAACATTTAAGTGTCTAAAGAAAATTTAAATTCCAAAAGGTGGAATTTATAATGGTAGACGAAATGAAGATACAAAAGATTCCATTTGTTTATTACTATTATTATTATTATTATTATTATTATTATTTTTATTTTAAATATTTTTGATTGTATTGCACTGTATATATCAATGCGATATTTACACTATGCTACTTTTGTTTATTGGTAAAGCAAGAGGGGTAAGCAATGTGATATTTCTTGAATTTTCAGGGGATGTAACGCATATCGCTACAACTTAAATATAGAATTAAGACAAACAAAAAATTCCTCAAAAATTGCAAAGTTTAAATCTGGACCAAAAGACACAAAACAAAAAAAATTAAATAAAAAAACATTTTTAACAATTTACGCAAAATAAATGCGCCAAGTGCGAGTAGGACACTCCCAACTTGAATATCGTACATGGGCAACCCTTTAATATTTAATTTTCTTTTTTGTAATTTTTACAAAGGATATGTTTATACATATTTGGAATAGATTTAAAAAAAGGCCCCTCTATATATAATGTTACTATTGGGACACCTTTTAATATTATTTTTATAAGCGGTTTTATATCTAAATAAAATTACACACTCTGCGTAAATTTATAGTTTTATAAAAAAAATAAGGCCATATACGTGGAAATAACATTACAATTGGGACACCCTTTATTTAGTTTTTTTTTCTCCTTTTTTTGCTCTTATAGCAAGCATAACAAAGCATACTCAATGCAGATATCAAGTTCCTACCTACTAATATTTAAAAAATAAGACAATATTCTTCAAAATTAGGGTTGCTATGAAAACACTCTTTAATTTTTTTATTATTCAAACTTATTTTTATGGAAAACATATTTGTACATTGTACAAATTTCAAATGTTTAACTACTACGATTAAAAGACTAAAGCCTTATACTTTAAAATAATGTTATTATAGGGACACCCTTTATTTTTTAATTTTATTTTTCATATTTTAAACATTTTTCTAAAGCGGATATAAAAAATATTTGAAGCTTAATGTGGCTCTTTTGGTTTGAGAGCAAGGCCACGTACATGAATGTCACGTTATTATTGGAACACCCTTTACCTAAAATTTTTTTTCTTTACTATATTAGTTTGATGTTTTGCCTAACATTGTTCAAAATAGAAGACAATTTTGGGAATCTTACTTTTGGGACACCCTTTAATGTTTAATGTTAAATCGTTAAAACACCTCTTGCAATAATTTTTGGCGTCTACGTTTTGCGGTTCCGGAAATAAAAAGGGGCAATCACAGAGGGACAGACACTTAAGCGAAAACAAGAGGGTTACATTTTTATCCGACTTCAAAAAAAGACAGAGGTTCTTAATTCGGCTGAATTTTTTGTGTCCTTAGAATTAAGCTTCTTCTGAACTGGTTATGACAATTTGTTCTTTATTTGAAAAGTGAGGCTGAAATTAACAAGAAACCTGTACTGGTAGGTCGGATATAATAAGCAGACAAATTGAATTTAGAAATTAAAGAGTGTTCTCTGAAGAGGTGTAATTTTAGTTTTATCGCCCTATTTTTTGAATCGTTATAGTCAGATGTTTAAAAATGAGACCGAATATCGTTTGCTAAGATGGCTGTAATAAAAAGTATAAATATTCATAATTATAAATTAAAGGGTGCTACAGTAGTTAATGTATATTTATGTAAATGTCAAAACTGTTGAACCTGAACAGAGCTGTATTGCTAAGTCCGCTATAACTTAAAGAAAAATTGGATTTTTAAATTAAAAGGTACCTTATCGTTTATCAAATATTATGAATGTCGCTAAGCTTGTGAACCGTTATAGAAAAATATTTGAAATATGTTTCGAAGTCGGCTTTTCTTTGCAAGAATTAAAGCACTTTAAATATGGAACCCTTATAATGGTTTAAACAAATTTTGACTTTGTTTAATTTAAAAATAATTCTTGTAACAATTTTAAACTTTTGTAAAATATCGAATAAAATTATATAAAAAAAATTTTATTTTTTCATTAAAATGAAAATTTTTTCTATAAAAATTAAAGAATTTTGCAATTAATCAAAAATTAGCTAAAATTCAATAACATGTGATTGAGTATAACCCGACTTTTTTAAATCTGAAATTCTGAATTCATAATTTACATAAAATTTTTAGTGTAAAATAAACGCCCAAACATTTGATGCCATCGTAACGTGTGTTTACAACTGCAAGTCTTGTTGTCTTATATTAATATTTTTAGAAGATTATAATTTAAATTTTCTAGTTACACATTAGTTTATATTCATGCTAGAAATAATGGTGAGGACTGCGTTATTGTTATATTCATTCATATTACTTTTGCTGTTGGCTGTTAGCGTTCATGATGTTGTGTTGCATCTTATAGTTTACTGGTGTAGAAGAATGAACGTAAGTATTTATATGTATTCAGTTTTCGTACTTGTATGTTTATTAGTAAAATGTGTTTGTAAAATTGTAATGCAGTTGCTGTTGTAGATTATTTTGTTTTTATTATTTTTATAAAAGCTTCGTAATAAAAAAAGTTTTTTTTTAAGTATTAAGTTTATCTTAAATATAATATCTTTTAAGTAGCATAAGCACGAAAATATAAATGATGCGTAATTTTTATGCTCATCCACATATATAAACATTTGTATGCATACACACACATTCAGTTATTTATGTTGGTTAAAGTGGATGTAAAGAATTGTTCAAGTTAAATTAGAATGAGAGAGAAAATTTTTGATTGAAAGAATAGTAATTGAAGTATTAAACGAAATTTTTGGAAATTTATTAGGTCTATTTCTTTTTTTTTTTTGAGTAAGGTTCGTGAAAATGAGAGCAGTTATTATTTTCTATTATAAAGAGACAAAATTCTATAAAAGTACGGGAATGCAGAATTTCAATTTTAAAAACAAAATAAGAAGTTAAAGTGTTTGCACTGTTTTAATAAAAAAAAATCAATTTCAAATTAAAAAAAAAAAAAAACAAAGAGGAACAGCTGTTACAAATTTGCTGCGTTTATTAGCTCGCAAAGAAGCATATGTGGGACTTTCTGCAAATATTGCGGATAAATTTAAATATTATTCTTCTAATATGCAGAAGTCTTGTTTGAATTCTTCTCCGTATATGACGGAACAATTTCATTAAAATAATTTGAAATGCTGTTTCTATTTTAACATTCAAAAACTTCAAAAAGATTTAACAAAAGTGATTATTCTAAGTCGGAATCCTGTTCAATAAGATATAGGAAGTCGTCACAATGTTTTTAAACTCGTCATCATTTGCCATTAGAAATTGTGTTTTATATTAGACTAACTATTTTAACATTTTTGAAATATTGCTAATGAATTTTTTTGATTTTTTTTTTTGTTTTGTTTACGTCTTACAGCTCTTTCACAAATATAAACTTTTTGCCTAAAGAAAAAGTTTGGGCTGTTTCCGCTCTCATTTACCTAATTTTTAAGTACAGGAAAGCGTTTTATGCCAAAGTAGTGTAAAGAAAAAGGCCTAATTTTATTTATTTTTTTTTTTTTTGTTTCATCAGTTTTTAGTCGGAATAATAAATTAATTGTTTCTTAGAATCTTAAGTTTGAACAAGAGAAAAAAAATTAGAAAAACTAAATTAATTTATTTTTAGAGTTCCAAACTCAAAGTGTAAGAGCCTTACCCAATAGTTTTCGCTACAATGTCCGTCAGTCCGAAAGTGAGTGTGTGTGTGTGTGTGAGTGATAGCCCTCTATTTCTGGAACCTTATGAAGCAGACTCTTGGCATTTTAAGAAAAAATTTATTGCATTCGCTATCGGCTGTAAAGAAAGTGTTACCAAAGTGACTTAATATTTATGAAAATATTTTTAATCTTTAAACTGTGACATACAAACGAACCAAATTTGTACAGTTAATAAAAAAAACTGTGGCAGGAAAGAAATTAAATAAAACTCTTAACTAGAGGACAACCCAAAAGTAACGTGATTTTTACCAAAGTGGCCCTAAAGATACTTTAATTTTAACTATTTTTATTATATATTATATTTATTATTATTTATAATCTAAAATAAAAAAAGTGATCCTACATTGACATTGACGGAAGCACCCTTTTAAAAAAGGGTGCTTCCGTAGAGGCCATTGTTTTCACATACATGACCTTTTCTTGTTAACCGTTTTTTGTAAATATCTGTTTTTAATATTCCAATGAGCTTAGAATCTTTTAATTATTTCTATAATTTCTTGCTGAAAATTATACATTTTAATTTATAATTCAAAATTAAACAGCAAGTTTTTCTGAGGCTTAAAGTTTTCTGCTTATGTTTTTTTTTTTTTTTTTAATAAAATATTAATTTTTTTTTTAAATTGATGTTAGGAATTTTTTGTCACCTTTTTCTGTGTGTAAAGAAAATTGCTTGAAACTTTTAAATCTCTTTGTGGTAATTCAGTTTAATTTAGCGTTTGAGCAACTTTGTCTGGGTCATCCATTGCATTGTGAAAATTAATCAAATGACATAGGAATAAAAAAATTTTTTTTGACTTTAAATCAATTTAATTTTATTTTACTTTCCTAAAATTACTTATATGTTTAAAAACATTTTACATAGAAATAATTTTATTTCTAACGCCTAAAAGTATGCTGCTTTTTTTTCTTTTTCTAGTTCTTCTTGCTAAAAAACTTATTTCATATACTGATTCACATTAAAATCTGTCTATAATCCAAACTTTATTCAAATTAGTAGGGCCGTTTGAGCGTGATTGAGCAACAAACATCCAAACTTATTATCCTTCATATTAAAATATTATAGGAATTTGCTGCATAAGCATTTAGGCTTATTAAAAATTACAGTTTTATAAATAATAAAATAGTAAAAAGTTAAGTTGTTTTTTAATATTAAAAACTTAAAATTAAAAACACTATGGTTTACGTGCTTTCATCTCAATTTAATATGAACCGTAGTGTGTTATAAATATATCAGATTCAGAATTAAGAAGTCTACTTTAAGGTTTATTTTTTTTTTTTTTATATCTATATTTTTTTTTTATAATTACAAGAAGTGTGTTTTGTAAATTAAGTGCTTTAAAAGTTATGAGAACGAAATAACTTTTTTTTGTATGCTTTATTTGTATGATTTTGCAGGTTTAAGTGTGTGTGTGTGTGTGTGTGTGTGTGTGTGTATGATTAGTGTGTTTATAAATTAGAGCAGAAAAAGTAAAGAAAACATTACAAAAAATTAAAAATATGTTGTATAACATACTTGGCTTAAGGCAATATAAGATTTCATCGACAATAGTAATGCCTGTGTTTAAGTGCTGGCATTTTCAAATATAATTAAAAAATTCGTATTTGAGGGTGGTGTATTAATAACAACAAACAATTATTATTATGTTAAATAATAATATATTTTTTTTTAATTATGTGGGCAGGAATTTATGTATAACAATTTAAATATAAATTAATGATTTTAATTTTAAATTGTAACATTAATTCTACAGTTAAAAGATGAAATCTGTAAACAATTGGAGCAGTTAAAGTACTTTTAAAGAGATAAATGTACTATAATTTGATTAATATACAGCATACTTATATATGCATTAAATTTGTTTTATACAGAGTTGTTAATAATAATACAATTTTTTGTTTAACTTTTTGTTTATTAATATCATAAACGTGAAAAGGACTTTTTGTTTACTAAAATCATAAACGTGAAAAGGGTATAAATGGGATTTAAAATTGAAATTTGCTTGACTTCAATAGAAACCTTTTTACGAGTTTCTGATTTTTTTACTCATTAAAAAAAAATTTATTACAACGAAAATATATAGTTTTTTTGCATTAAAAAAATTTTATTTCTTTATTTTTGTTTTTTTTTTTTTTGATTCTTTAACAACTTCAAGGCCAATTAAAAAAACAGTTGTCTTCGCTGGTTTAAGATTTTCAAATCTTTGCACACACATGAGTTGAAGCCCCTGATTCCAAACATCGTCGTTCAGATTTTTTTACAGATTGCAAAAAAATTTCAGCGATTCGAGAGGATTCGTTAAACTTTGTGGTGAACTGCTTAGATTCGTTGTTCGAGAAGTGCTCAGACCTGCATTCCTTTGCCTTATGGTCAACTTTTCCACATGCATGGCATTTAAATTTGAAATGTATTTGAGTTTGACCACGTGATGAGCACGAATGATGTCCTTACCTTTCTATTTCTATTTTCCTGTTGTTTTTAAACTTAATCTTATTAGTATTTCCTTTAACAAACATTGCTTCAGTTGTGGTATCATCTCCATACCTTCTTCGAAATTCGAATTCTTTTAGCAATTTTATTTTCAAAGCGTCAGGAAAAAGCAATTTTTCTTGAGAAAAGAAAAGATTTGTATTCTTCGGGAATACTGTAAAGAAGAAGAATTGTGAGCAAATCATCCATTACCTTCATATCCATCTCGTTTACTTTTTTCACAATGTTTGAAAAACTTTGTATATGGTTTCGCATGTCTTCTCCGTTTTTCATTTTTAATAGAATAAGCGATTTTAGAACACTTGCCTTTCGCCCTGGTTCAGTTGATTGATATATTGCGTGTAGTTTCTTCCAGATGTTCCTTGATGTCTCACAGTTCTTAATCAGTCACAGTTCGGCTGGAAAAGTTGACAGAATTAAATCTGATTTGATTTGTGCGTCTTCTAGTTCTCATTTTGCAATTTCTTCTGCTGGCGCTTCAGGCTTAGGCAAAGCCTCGGAAACATATTTCCAAGTGTTGGTCTTTACAAGCAATGCCTTGACTTGTATCTCCCATGTGTCAAAATTATTTTTTCCGAGTGGGTCAATTCGAACGCTGTTAAGACTCATTCTCGTACACAATTTGTTTTTTTTTCTTTTTCTAAATTTTCACTCATTTATTTATAAATTCACACGTTCATTCCTTTTTCTAGTGGGCGCAGTGGAAGCATGCTGGGCCCATAACCTTTTAAAGAAAACAATTTAAATTTATTTTAAATAAAACAATTCCGATGAATATTTATTGAAGACAGAGAAAATTATTCAAAGTAAGAATATTATTATGTCAAATAAAACTAGCCTTCTTATGTTCCTATAAATAAATAGCAACAAGTGAATTTTAGTGAGAGTTGTAAAATTGAATATTTCCGACAGAATTTAAGCGGAATAAAAATATATTATTTGTTTTTAATAAAAAGTTAAAAAGGAGAAAAATAAAATTCTCAGCAGAATTGCAATATTTAAAAGCTTCAAATCGAATCATCATCAACTCATGGCTGTTTTTTATATTAAACATGCACGCGGAGAAAATAAGTGCTTGTTATATGGTCACAGCAACCATACTATGTTGTCTGTAAACACCATTTTAGGTTATCTTGAGCATTTATGGTTAAAGCGAAACTTTTATCATCACAAATCGCTTTTTGAAAACAAATAAAGCTACGAAATACGAGGGCTGCTATATATATATTTCTGGCCTGGCAACACTGAGTGCTGCCAAGTGCAATCTGACATTTCCATTGGAAAGTTCGTCATTTTTAAGCATAATCGTATTCGAAACCTTTTGACGTACGACCATTATTTGTGTTGTTTACAGTGACTTGAAAAAATTAATATAGAAAAAAATTGAATTAACTCGTGAACATTTTCGTGCCATCATTTATCACAACTTTCGACGTGGATTATCACGACAAGAGTGCATTGATGACCTTAAATCTTTGTACGGCGATGAAGCACCATCCTATAGCACTGTGATAAATTGGTATATTGAATTTTATCCTGGCCGAAGCTCGTGAACTCATAATGCAAGATCGACATGCGACATACCGAGAGATAGAGACATCCTTGGACATTTCTTCCACCAGCATACATTTGATACTGCATGAACACCTGGCCGTAAAAAAGGTTGGTTCACGTTGGATCCCGCACAATTTGAAAGTCGGTAAGAAAAAAGGCTCGTGTCGATTGGTGCAAAGAAATGTTGCAAAAATACGATTGCGGTGCTTCAAAAGACGTTTGTAAGATCATCACAGGTGACGAATCATTGATCTATGCGTATGAGCCCGAAACGAAACAACAATCGACCGTGTGGGTCTTCAAAGACGAGTAAAATCCAACGAAAGTTGTTCGTGGAAGAAGCACTTCGAAGCAAATGGTCGCCTGTTTCTTCGGCAAAACTGGTCGTGTGGCGACTGTTCCGCTTGAGAAACATAGGACGGTCACTTCTGAGTGGTACACTACAATTTGTTTGCCTGAACTCATCGGAGAAATTCGAAAAACCAACAAGAGAAGACGAATCATTGTTCATCATGACAATGCGAGCTCTCACACATCGGCTTAAACCAGAGCGTTTTTGACCGGCAAAAACGTCGAATTAATGGGTCATCCGCCGTACAGCCCTGACTTGGCACCTAATGACTTCTTTTTGTTTCCGCACATCAAGAAAAAAATGCGCGGTCAACGAGTTTCGTCGCCAGAAGAAGCTGTAGAAGTGTTCAAAAACCATGTTTTAGAGGTGTCTCAATCGGAGTGGAAAAAGTGTTTCGACAACTGGTTTGAGCGAATGCAAAAGTGTATAAATCATGCTGGAGAATACTTTGAAAAACAATAAAACCATTTTTGATTATAAATATTCGCATTTTCACTATTAGGCCAGAAATATATAGAGCAGCGCTCGTAATCTAAGTAAATTACAATAAGTTTATACTTCTTACATAATTATGGTTATATTAGAGAAACTTACAGTTATAACAATATTATTGTTATGCATAATAACAACACAATTAGTTTACAAGCTCTTAAATTAAATAATCTGAGATTATAGTTACTCCAATCATGCTTTGTCTTTGCCTGTGTTTATGAGCTGGAAAAATCACAAGTTACATTTTTTTGATTAAAAAAATTGTTTTTTAAGATTTTGGAATCATTATGAAATTTATACAACAAAAATAATTTTTACAACAAAAACTGACTTCCATACAAACAGAAGGACCGGAGAATACAAAAAGCTTTGTCACGTATAAGAGAACCCAAAAGAAGTAAAAACTTTTAGATTTTTTTTTGCTAATTACTCCTCAACAGATAGGCCTTCCTAGGCCAATAGTAATATGAAATCCAATTTGAAAGGGACTTTTCCGTAAGTAAAACTTTGTGGGAATAATTTACACTTAAATGTTAAGGCAGGCTTAAAAATAATAGAAATTGGTCATATTTCGTATTCTGAAGCGTTCATGTACATTAAATAATATCACATAGGAGGACACTCTATAATTTATAAATTTAAAAATATTTTTACGTGACAAAAAAAAAACATTCTGCATTATTTTTAAATAATACAGCCGTTAACAAACGACTTCACCAAAGAGGCTACCTTTTAATTAAAATTGTTAAATATGTTGTTATAGCGGAAATTAAAGGACACATACCTTGTAACATATAACTGTGAATCTATAATTGTTCAGAATACAGGGCCAAGTGAGAAAAATTACCTTACCTATTGGGTCACCTTTTAATATTTAAGTCTATGTTTTTAATTATTTTCTGTTAATTTTATATGGGATTCTGCTAACGTTCAATAAACATGATAAAGTCGTGCTGGTTGGTGTGGACACTCTTTAGTTTAAAAAAAAAATTTAAAACCACCACCAGCATCTCATAGAAATTATAAGGAAAATTTAATCGTTTTTTTGAAGTCTGCTGCAAAGTAAGAAATTTAAGATTTTTGGAAATAATTGCTACATGTTTTTTTCTAGAAAAGTTCAGGTATGCAAAAGCAATGATAATTTCAAAATCAGAATAAAATGCTACTTGCAGCCACCATACAAGTTCATATATTTATAATTATTAATAACCCTCTGATAAACGCTCAGGATTTCGCTTTAAACACAGTTGCATAACCAATCTAGTTGATTAGCGAAGATTAACGGCGAGATAATGGTAAAATAAACTTTTTGGTTCTACTTGATCACTATAAGGCATTTGATGTAGTTAACCACCGAATACTATTGTCAAGGCTAAGGCCCATTTTAAAATCCTCCTTTACATTTAACAAACTTACTTCGTCATATCTCACTAATATAATTTATGCGGTCAGTCTTTTTTTTTTAAGAAAAGTAGCACTTCAGGCATGAATGCCTATTTAATTAGTGTAACCGTGCTACATTCTTTAGAAAAGGGATAGAAAAAAGAAAAGACAGGTGGTGAAAGTATAGTCATTTAATTGGTTATTGTACTTTGCCGGCAAACATGCTATAAAAAAGTACCGACGAAGGAGGCTGCATGCTGTAGTGTTAAAATCTGAATATGTATTCATACATTTAAACATAAAATAATAATTTATATCTGATTTCCTTATAACGTGCTTACTACCATGACTACAGCAGCTATCTGAAGCTGTATCTCAAGGTTCAATTTTAGCACAAATATTATTTTCATTATGAGCTAATGATTTGCCGCAGCATTTATCGTATTGTAATGTCCACATGTAAGCAGATGATGTTCCTTAGAGTATCCTCAGAACAGGAGAACATTTAAAAACTCAATTCAAACCTGAATTGTATACATTGAGGGGCATCGCAAAATTGACTTAAATGGACTTACTTAAATCCACAGAAATCTAAATAAAACATGATATCTTATTAGACAAAAAGCAAATTGATTAACAGCAAATTAACTTGAGCAAATCATATTAAAAAATTGCTTAAAAAAAAAATTAGGAACTTTATGGTCCGTGCAATATTTTATACCATTCATGTAAAAGGCTCATTTAATACCAATGAGAGGATGATGGATGTTAGTTAAATATTGTGACTGTATAAGTAAGATGAAATTTGATGTCTTATATAACAACATTATACAGATCTATTCATGGACTAAAAATCATGACCAGATTTCTGCCTACTCAAAGACACTCGTTAAAGTTACTTTTGAAAGTTTTCTTTAGATCAGAGTTCTTGTATTCTTGCACAAGTTTATTGGCACTGGAAAATCGAATTATCTATTTAAGAAAACTAGATTTACTAGAACATAAAAGGATAAAAAAATTGATTTTCTAAGATTTCAATGGCGATGATGTTTTCGAATGGCAATTTTTTTAATACCGCTATTCATCTTTGGAATACTTTTCATTTTAATCATCAAATAAACAACAATGCAGTATCTTTTAAAAAATTTCCTATTTATTTTATGTTTAAAGTCATTAAAAAAATCTTCTTATAACTATTTTTGTTTTGTTTTTAATTTAATAATTTTAATGTAATTTTAGATTTGAGTTTGTAAATTTTATTAAATTTCAATTAAAAAAAATTTTTTTTGACTCTTTTTTTATTAATAAGTTAACTAATTTTTTAGCTAAGAGAGTTCTTTATTAATTTAAAAAATTGCAAATATTTTTTATTTTATTTTTCGATATTGCGGTACTCCTCTGTGTACCATCTTCATATACATTTTAATTCCTGAAGATGGTTTAGTAAATTTGGATATTATCTGTTTACACTTAGTTTTGTTGTGTTGGAACATAAAATAAATAAATTAATTAATAAACAAAGCATTATTTAATACTAAAATTTTATTATATTTTTAAGTGAAAATTTTTTTTGATAGCTTTTTTCTAACTTAATTTATGGCTCACGAAAACGCTTACAAATTTAAAGAATTTTTAACTGCATTAATTTTATGGGCTCATTTTAACGCAAATAATATGGCATCTATGTAAATATATACAAAAACTTTAAAATTAGTTATAACTCTTGTAAAATAAATTTTAGTTTTCTTTCTTTATTTTTTATCCAAGAAGCAGACAATTTCTTGTTTCTTAATACACTCTTTTTTTTTGCACTTTCTTTTGTATTTGAAAACCAATTGCAAACTTAGATAATCTACTTCAAGCCTGACAAGTAGTAACAATTTTTTTGTAACAATTATTATTCTTATAAACTGCATATTTGTGGAATATCTTTTATTTTTATCTTTCCAAAGAAAAAAAAAATTTGTAGAAAAAAAGACCATTTTAACCTTCTTCTATTTTTTACATTAAAAAAAAAAAAAAAAAAAAAATAAAAATACCATGAACAACAGGCAGGATAAAGTTTTTTGTATTGATCAGGACTATATTGTCAATACCGGAAGCTCAAAACTTTTGTTGCCATAGAATTTGGTACATAAATTCCAATATACCTGTTAACTATAGACTTGCTGGCCATTCATAGTTGTTGTTATTCTTTTTTTGTAGATATTAGAATATCCTATCGGTTTATAACAATGGCTATAGGAGTTCTCTTTTTTCTGTTTAAGAATATGTGGCCAATGTCTATAACACAATGTTGCATTGTATTTTATTGAACAATTTGCATTTTTGTTATTCTTTTCGTTTCTTTTTTTTTAACAAAAAGTGTGTTGTCATATGCAGTATAATTTATACAAAAAAAAAAGGTAAAATTTTTGAAGCCCTCTTTTGCAATGCAATCAATAATAATGTTTTTTAAGGGGAAGGGAGAATAAAAGAATTTCTAAAGAACAATTTAATTTCTAAGAAAAGTTAAGGAAAAAAAATGAAAAAATATAAAACTTTGTTACAGAACTGTTATTTATTATTATTTTTTTTATTTTCTTTTATTAGCATATTTAAATTTAAAGCAAATTTATTAGTTTTTCTGAAAAGAATGAAAAAAAAAATCATATAAAAACAGGTTGTCCCATAAAAATTTAAACCTTGGCAACCTTGAACACTATTAAGCTTGGCTGCATTAAAAATAGACAATTCGGAGAGGAAGACAAAATTGTTTCTTTGATATAAATTTTAAAGGAAAATTTGTCTTAAGTTGTTTAAATTTTTAATACCACTTCCAAAAACAAAAGAATTATGCAAAATTTTCAACTGAACCCCACAGTTGTACCGACCATGGACAAAAAAATTATACCTGAAATTTCGGAGGCAGAAAAGAAGTCTTTACATATTAAACATTTTATTTGTGGCTAGTTTGAAATTTGATTTAATTTTCGTTTGACTCAATAATTTATTTAATTTAATTAATTGATTTAATTAGAAAATTTTGTACTTATTTTTTGATTAAATTATTGATTGGTTCAATTAAAAAATTCAAATTTATTTTAAAATGAATAAAATCTGTTTGTTATTGTTTTGAAATCTTCTTACATTTATTTTTGTAGATTGGCAATTTCCGTAACTTTTCTCTCTTCATCAATACTTACGACTTCAAAAAAGAAAGAAGCGTTTTAGTCCTCTGCATTTTTTTATGAGCGCGACCGCAGTATTTATTCATATCTAAACCGATTTTGTATAATTGAGTGGTGGTACTTAAAATTTTTAAAAATTAAAGGGTGTCATGAAATAACAAAAATGATTTTTACATTTAAATTAAAATAATAATAAAACAAAAATTTTAAAATCAAAGTGGTCCACTTACAAAACAATTGATTTTTACATGTCTATTGCATTATTGCGGAAACCCATATACAATTTTTACACTGTAGCTATCAGTAAGTAAATATAAAAAAAAATTTCAAAGGGTATCTCCAAATAACAAAATTGATTTTTGCATTTGTATTAAAATAAAAGTAATAAATTAAAAAGATTAAAATGGAAGGGTGTCCACTTAAAAAAAACACATAATTTTTACCTGGCTATTGCATTACAGCGGACACCCGTATACAGCTTTTACAAAGTTTTTGTCACTGTAGCTACCAGTAAAAAAAAATTTAATTAGAGGGTGTGCCCATAATTCACGCGAATTAACTTATATCACCCGATCCCTACAACGTTATAGCTGAATATTTAAAAATTACAAAGAATGTATCCGCTATAACAAGAAGTTTAAATATTTAAAATTAGAAACTAAAGGGTGTCCCCTTTAGTTAAAGCAATTAAGTGTAAGTGGTTTTATCTCTTAAACTTTTATCGTCTAAAAAAAAACAAAAAATTTACCCATAATCTATACTACTACGTCTGCTAGAAAGATGAGTATAAGGTTGAAAATTAAAGGGTGTCTCTATAGAGGTTGTTCTATGGTGTATTTAATGTCTGCCTGGTGGCCTGGTGGCCTGTTTAAGTGTTTTTTAAAATATCTTACTTTGTTTTTCTTTTCACAAACTTAAACCTCAACTACAGCCACAATCTGCTATTGTTCGTCGCCTGTTTATTTATGTCAAACTGCCATAATCTCTACATGAAACCACAAAAATCAAATGACACCCATTGAAAAGAGATTTAAATAAAATCAAAGTATAATAGAAAAAATGTATTCTATATAACACTTAACAATAGCAATAACAAAAACTATAAAAAATAAGAAAAAGAATTGAAAAAGAATTGAAAAAGAAATATATAAAAAAAAATTTTAAAACATTAAATATCTAGACTGACACTGATGCTTTCAAATGCTAGAGAAGAAGAAAAAGTGTAAATTTTGAAACCAAAAAAAAAATTCTTTATGCTTTTAATTTATATTTTCTTTCTTTATTTTTTTTTTAAACTAAATTTTATTGTCAATGTTTGTAATGCAACAAGAAATATATTTATTTTTTAATAAAAAAAAAAAAAAAAAAAATTAAAAAAAAACAGTTTAGAAATAATAAGTCAGTGTATTCTATAACGGCATTTGTGTGATTCGGTTTAAAGTTTTACAATAGTTGAATAGTGCAGCAGATTTGATTACCATTAAAGTTTTAATAACATGCCAACAGGACATAAACACTTAAGTTATAATCTGACTTTAAACTGTAGTTTTACTAATACGAGTAAAAGTATAAGACATCAACGTATGAATGAGCTGACACGAATGCCACAAGAGACCTCATTCTAAATCAAAAAATGGCACAAACGGAGTAAAACTATCTGTCGGTCTATTGTTATCGATAGCCTTAAGAAGGAGCTGATTGAGTAGTAGGGTTCTTTTGTATATTTTTCAATACCTAGTGATAATATTAAAAATTGAAGAGCATCTTATTACGTCTACCAACGCCCTCAAGGGACACAGCAGATTATTTAGCAACTTCAATCGCTCGGTTTGCAGCAGCATGCGTCACTTCGTGAACAGCTCTACTGTAGTCATGTAAACAGTATTCTATTGAGAAGATAACAACACATTAACCAATTACCACGTAACTTCAAGAAGGATCTCCACATAAACCAGTAAAAATATTGTACTTTTTTAAAGACACCAGCTCCCGTTAATTTCCCAAACTACAGGTTGGCTTTTAAAAAATAACTATTTTCATGTTTCAGACCACTGCAAAAAAAGGAATCAAAGCTGTCTTAGACAACAGTACCTAGGGAAGTTTTAATTAGATATCCGATACCAACTTGGCATATTTAAGTCACATTATAAGGGCTCCTTCAACACCAATTACATTTTACTGTAATTAACTGCCTTCCAGCACTTTCAAATCCAACTAGAATCAAGTGTGTGCACAGTAGTACATTTACAACAAACATTAACTAAAAAGTCCATTTTGAATTCTTTCTGTATCCTCATCTCAAATTAAGACTGCGCTGTTCATATCGGTTGATATTTTTTTTATTAAAAATTAACTTTCCCTACCCCATTAGAACAGGTCACCCAATTTCTCCAGCATCATTCTTGGCGGGTGCTGCTTTGAAGATGAATTTCCCTACCTCTTGAATATTTTCATTATTTCATGCCTTGCGTGCGAATCCGTCAACCTCTTCTCTGAAGTTCTTGTTATTTGCTATTCATTTCAAATTCAAGTTTGGTGGACAAAATACTCAAAGGGAAGGTCGAAGGGCGGCTTAAGATCGCAAATTAAAAACCAAGCTTCTTTCCTTCCACGTATTTCTCGTTAAGAGTTTAATTCTAGAAGGATCTGTTTCTATAAGCCGAACGGAGTTAAAAAGTTTTTCTAGTAGACACACGTCCAAAGAAACTCTATTTCTGACTGTTTCTACTAAGAGATTTTAGTCGCCCTTCTAGCAAATTTCAGCTGAAAAAAACACTTTATTTATAATTCACCTTTGTTTTCACTAACAGTCAATTTAAATGGTTCTTTAACCACTGCCCTCATAAATTTATTTTCTACTTTGCATTTAAATTTTATTTTATTTTTATAAAATGTTTATTGCTTATTTTTTATGCTGGCAACCAATATGTGTCAAATGCAGCACAAAAACCATTCAATAGCACTTAATGTAACAGCAGATTTTAGAACAGCAATAGCAAAGGCACCACTAAAAGTGGCTGTTGCAATCACAGCAGCAACAATATAAAAATTTGAGTGCATAAAATATAGAGTTAAGAAAAAAGAAATTGAATTTTATTGGGAGAAAAAAAAAAAAAATAAATGAAAAAAGTATATGTAGTTGCAACTGAATAGATAATGTGACAATAGCACTATGGAAAATACCCGCAGAGCATTTGTGTTTAGTTTATGGGTTTTAGAGCATGCAGAGGGGGTGGTATGAACATAACAGGAAAATGATTTTTATGGAAAATAGTGTTTGAGGTAAAAAGAAATACAAATTTAAATTAAAAATATTACAGGTAGGAGTGATACGAGGGCTGCTCTATATATTTCTGGCCTAATAGTGAAAATGCGAATATTTATAATCAAAAATGGTTTTATTGTTTTTCAAAGTATCATGCTGGAGGATTTATACACTTTTGCATGCGCTCAAAACCAGTTGTCGAAGCACTTTTTCCACTCCGATTGAGACACCACTAAAACATGGTTTTTTAACACTTCAACAGCTTCTTCTGGAGACGAAAATCGTTGACCACGCATTTTTTTCTTGATGTGCGGAAACAAGAAGAAGTCATTAGGTGCCAAGTCAGGGCTGTACGGCGGATGACCCATTAATTCGACGTTTTGGCCGGTCAAAAACGCTCTGGTTTGAGCCGATGTGTGAAAGCTCGCATTGTCATGGTGAACAATGATTCGTCTTCTCTTGTTGGTTTTTCGAATTTCTCCGATGACTTCAGGCAAACAAATTGTAGTGTACCACTTAGAAGTGACCGTCCTACGTTGCTCAAGCAGAACAGTCGCCACATGACCAGTTTTGCCGAAGAAACAGGCGACCATTTGCTTCGAAGTGCTTCTTCCACGAACAACTTTCGTTGGATTTTGCTCGTCTTTGAAGACCCACACGGTCGATTGTTGTTTAGTTTCGGGCTCATACGCATAGATCCATGATTCGTCACCTGTGACGATCTTATAAACGTCTTTTAAAGCACTGCAATCGTATTTTTGCAACATTTCTTTCCACCAATCGACACGAGCCTTTTTTTGAGCCACTTTCAAATTGTGCGGGATCCAACGAGAACAAACCTTTTTTACGGCCAGGTGTTTATGGTTTATCGAATGTATGCTCTGGAAGAAATGTCCAAGGATGTCTCTATCTCTCGGTATGTCGCATGTCGATCTTGCATTATGAGTTCACGCACGGCATCAATGTTCTCTGTAACAACAGCTGTTTTTAGACGTCCTTCACGGAATTCGTCTTTGAGCGAGCTTCGGCCACGATTAAATTCATTATACCAATTTTCACAGTGCTATAGGATGGTGCTTCATTGTCATAAAAAGATTTAAGTTCATCAATGCACTCTTGTCGTGATAATATACATCGAAAGTTGTGAAAAATGATGGCACGAAAATGTTCACGAGTTATTTCCATTTTTTTCTATATTAATTCTTTCAAGTCACTGTAAACAACAAAAATAATGGTCGAACGTCAAAACAATTTGAGTACGATTATGCTTAAAAATGACAAACTTTCAATGGAAATGTCAGATTGCATTTGGCAGCCCTCAGTGTTGCCAGGCCAGAAATAGATATAGCAGCCCTCGTATATTCGATTATTTCAAGTTTTATAAACTCTGATCGGATAAAATATATCAAAGAAAAATGTTTTTGGTAAAAGTTAAAATTTCTGTGAAATTTTAGTGAAAATGTGATTTTTGGTAAAATTCGAGTTGTAAAGCCGTTGTTGGTAATATTTTTCATTGCTTTAGTTGCAGGTAAAAAACTGTTATAGTTATAGGTTATACACATCGAATTTTCACAGTGGTGCCAGACTTTGCAACTAAAAATATTTTACTACTATGCAGCGCATTTGTGTCATGCATATTTATTGCCTTATTCCTGTTCGCACACAGAATTTTCGTAATATTTCTTCGTCAAGCCCTTTCTACCTCCTTAAATTTCAAACAAAAACATTTTTTTAACACTCATAACATTAATACACTTTATCCATTAATGTAATTTATTTAAAAAAAAATATCATAGAACCCAAAATAATCTTTCTTTTTGTACATATTTAAAAGTCATTAATTCTTTAACACGAATATACATCCAATCAATTACAACAGTGCATTATCAAGCATTTTTTTAATCTAAAAAAAAATCTAAAAGTCATATTTCCTATTATGTTGCTTAACAATAACATTAACATAATGTCATGTGTTACATGTCCTTGGACAATGTGAATGATAAGCAATAAAATTAAGAAAATTACATGTGTTTTTGTTTTAAACATGTACAACCTAAAGGGAAAAAAGAATATAACTCTTAAAAGCTGACTAAGTGAAACCACTTTAGCTAATTATAAAAAGGATATTTTGACTAAATGAAATTCAAAAAAGAAGAAAATCAAGTAAAACTTATTAAAACTGAAATAAAACACAAAAACAACTAAAACAGAAATACATTAAAAGTGGATTTAAACTTAATTAAAAAATAACTAGAATTGAGCAAAAACTTGTATAAATAAAAGTGATTAAAAACAGAACTCTACCTGCGTTAAAGTTGCTCTTTTAATACCAGACTTCATTTGATTAAATGAAGACCAAACCGGCAAAACAGAAAAAAATGACACAAACAAGTGCCGTTCTCTGTGTAAAAAACATTTTTTCATGTATTTACTATTTCATGCTTTTTAGTGTATTATTTTTATTTTAAAGCTGAAATATTTAACCAAATTAAAAAAAAAATTATTCGAGTACTATTTATTCGAATAAATTTTCTATTAGAATTAATTTTTTATTCGAATAATATTTTGAAACTAAATTTTTTCGTATTATTTGTAATTAGCTTAAACGTCTATCCGTATAAAACTTGAAATGAAAATTGCAGATATTAAGTTTCCTAAAAACAAATTTCGGCAAAAATCGAAATTTAAACGTACTACTTCTTAAGAGATCTTGAAAATTAAGCAACTGTTTCAATAAAAATCAAAATTACCAACAAAAAACCAATATTTTTAAATAAAATAAAAAAATAACGAAAAACTATTTTTTTTACAAAATAACTCAGCGAATAGAGTAGAATAAAATCGATTAAAATGTAATAGAAGAAAATAGATTAGATTGAAATAGACTGAATTAGAAAAGAGCGAAGTAAAATCGAATGGAATTTAAACAAATCGAATAGTACAAAATCGAATAAAAAAGAATCGAATAGAATTGTTCGATAAAAGCGAATAGAGTAGAATAAAATCGATTAAAGTGTAATAGAAGAAAATAGAATAGATTGAAATAGACTGAATTAGAAAAGAGCGAAGTAAAATCGAATGGAATTTAATCAAATCGAATAGTACTAAACCGAATAAAAAAGAATCGAATAGAATTGAATCGAATAAAAAAATTGAATAGAATCGAATCGGATAAAAAAAATATAAAAAAAAAAATTAAACAAAAATAAAACACGAACAGAATTAAATTTGATGGAATAAAATATCGAATCAATTTGATTAGAACAGAGGAGAATTGAGTAGAATCGAGAAGAACAAAATTTACCAAGTAGAATAAAAGAGAACGTCGAATCGAATAGAATCAATAACAATCAAATAGATCAAGATTGAATCGTATGTAATCGAAACGATTAGAATGATGTCATATAGAATCGAATAAAATAAAAAGGGCCAGAATCGAATAGAACAGAATTGAACGGAATTAATTAAAATCGAATAGAATGAAGTAGAACAGAATAGAATGGAATAGAACAGAATGGAATGGAATAGAATAGAACATGATAGAATAAAATCGAAATCAATAGAATTAGATCGAATAGAGCAAAATCGAACAGAATCGAAAAGAACAGACCACATTCGAATTAAATGGAATGGAAAAGAACGAACAGAATTGAATAGAATTGAATTAAGTCGAATAAAATAGTATTGAATAAAATCGAATAAAAGAAAATCGAATCAAATACAGTAAAACAAAATCGAACAGAATAGAGTCGAATAGAACGGAATCGAATTGAAACGCATCAAATTAAAAAAACTCAAATAAGATCTAAAAGAATCGAATAGAATTGAATTAACTAAAATTAAGTAGAATCGAATAGAGGCGAATAAAATCGATGGAAATTGAGTTAGATTTAATAAAATCGAATAGAATAGTATCGAATCAAATCAAAGCGAATCGAGTAGGTCAAAATCGAACAGAATAACATCATTTTAATTAGAATCAAACAGAATCGAGTAAAATAGAATCGAATAGAATGGAATAGAATTATATAAAATCGAATTAAAATTATAGAATCGAATAAAAATTGCACAGAATTAATAGAGTCGAATAAAATCGTACAGGAAAAAATTTTGTTTGGACACTACAAGCAAAACTTTTAACCAAGAAATGTACATTTGCGAAATTTTGTAATTATAATCTCTGTTAAATTGTTGGTCAACCCCCAGGAAGCAGGAGATGGTGACTAAATCTGCTGTTATATAAAGCACTTCAGTCTCTAAAAAATATTAAAGTATTTCCTTGTCTTAGATACAAACCCTGCACCGGTTTCTGTTTGTAATGCGTAGCCTCTTGAAGACTTTCTTTAGCCTGTAAGTATTCTTAGCCTTAATAAGAGATCTAAAGCGGGTTTGAGGAGGATGGCTCATTGGTATTCCCTGGTGGTCTCGATTTTCATCCAGGTTTATTTTCGGATTAAGTGCAATTAAATCCATAGAAGATTTTCTGTTGGATCATGAAAGTATTTCTTTTGTTTCTGGTCCTTTCATTGCCTTCTACCTGATTTTACCATCTGACTTATTTTACTTACAAAATATATTTTATGTGATTTGAGAATTTCGCAGAATGAAATTAGAGAAATTTTAGAATAAATTTTATTTTAATAAAATATATAATTCGGGAAATACTCGAGGGATGGTGTTTAATAAAAACTCAACTTTAATAAAAATATATAAATTTAAGCATTAAAATATTAATTTCTTATTTTATCTGTGTTAATGAAACTTTTTTTAATTATTTTTTTTATTTCTTTTTAGGTAAGTAACGTTGCAATGCAGTTTATATCTCTATTATGGAGAAGGTAAATTTTAAGAAATATTTATTTATTGTTGCAAAAACCTTAAATGTTCACCTCATGTACAATTTCCCCCAGTAATTAATGTTTGTATGTTTGTACTTATTTGTTCCCTTGACAAGAGCTGGGTAGCGGTTAGTAATTACACTGAAAACTAACTACTAATTGTAAATTATTACCCAAAGACAAATTGCAACAATGAGAATTTATATTTTGTCTGTACATTCGTTACGACTTTGTTGCAGTTCGTAGCCACACATGTTTCTCTCTGTATGTTCGAAGTTTGAAATGGACGTTGTATATTTTTCACTTTCTCATTATTTATTGATGTTTTATTATGGTGGTATATTTCTAGGCGATTTATAACCATTATAATGAAATAAATATTAAAAGATAAATGTGCAAATGAGTTAAATTACTAAATATCAAGGTATTGAAAAGAAAAGTATGAAAGGGCATACAATTTTGTGTTTAATAAGTAACAAATATTAAGGACTAAAAATGTAATTTAATGCAAATTTATATAATTTCGTAAGTTAATGTGTCTGCATAAAATCATTAAGAAATGATTTACAATTAAAACTAAAATAAATTAAAAAAAATATTAAGTTTCAAAAGGTGTCTGGCGAATTTGTAAGTAGGTTGAATTTTTTAGTTAGGACAAGTATTGCAACCTCTAAACAGGCAAATAAAGCAAAACCTCGTAAGAAATGTAAAAAAACATGATTTTGTAAAGGAATTAAATTTAAGTTGTTAACTCTTTTATCTGCTTAATAAAATACTTTAGTTATTAATTTTTTTTGGTCTCACTTTATTTATTTAGTTGCGTATAAAGTGGCTAAGACCAATATTAACCAATAAACACTATTTACGACTATGAACAAGAAGCTTTTCTGTTCTGTGTTTTGTTTACTACTGCCGTTCGTGCGAGTTAAAACGTCTAGTTCGCTGTACAGTTAAAAGATATGGCTACTTTTTTTAGTTTTATTTATTAAACAACAATAAGTATGATACCGGAACAGCAGGCAATATCATGCTGTCTTTAAATAATTCAAGAAATATATTGACTTTTAGTTAACTTCGTATTAAGAAAAAAATTTAAATAAATTAAAGATGCAATTTTGCTTAATACAGGAGCTTATTAAGAAGTTTTTTTTCCCCGCATTTCGTAATATATACTAAAAAATTAAAGTAAAAAGTGGACCTAAATTTCTTCGCAATTTATTTTTTTTTCTGCCACGAGGTTGGTGAGCACTAAATGTCATTCGGTCCTCAATTCATTGGTTCAGTGTAAGTTCGAGTAGGTCCATTAAACTGAGCTATTCCATGTTTTCCATTTCTAAAGGGTCTCTCCTAATGGACTCTCTTTAATGCCTGCCAGTTAAAAAAACTTGCACACAATCTCTGCTGCTCAATCGTATTCATCATATCGTCTTCATGAAATATCATCCTGGAGATGGTTTGTAATTAGCGCAGTTAGACACCCTCGGTTGCTTTGAGTGCAGTTAGGTATTCTTTCGACCTCCTGCCTTGTGGTTACTTAAGTTGGTCTGTAATAAGCTTACGTTTCTCTCCTATTTAGAATAACGATGTCCATCCAATTTGCGTTAACTCTGTTTGAAATACCTTTTAGAGTATTTTAGAGGTCGTGTCCTAAAAACTTAGTTTGTTCCTCGCTTCGTTTTAATTTGATAGATCGTTTGACTTATATTAGTGTGATCTTATTTATAGCGGCACATCTGTATAAACATCATGTTCTTTTGCCGCACGTGTGTGATCACCGATTCGTCGTACCGTGCGACCACTATTGTCATCAGGCGTTTTAAGTCTTGTAAAACGAATTGAATGTTTTGTCGCAGTTCAAATCTTTTATTTTGGTGACTTTAGCTGATTATTTAAAGATTGTTTTCCGTTGATTATTTATTGTTGAATTTTCTCATAGCTGTTTTGAATGACTATTGGTCATTTTTAATTTTTGTAGCAGCCACTTTTATTTAATACCTTCACAGTGCATTTGGCTGCCTGCTCTGCGTTTAAATACTTGTCCAGTTTCGATAAAAAAAATTATTTCGGCTTCTTCCCATTCGTTTGATATATTTGGCGAAAAATTTCGGGTCGTATCTGAAAGTCCTTTCTACCAAAAAAGTATTTGAGGGGTGCACAAAATATTATTTTGTAGGGCAACGTTATAAAAGTTGGAGAAGTATTGACAGGACTATGAGCTAAATAAATAATTTTTCTTTTTGTAAGGACTTTCTAACTTTCCCTTCCGCTATTTTATATGAGTTTAAATAATCGCTGTAAATAACGTTTGGTTTACTTTCACGACATTTTAACTTCAAAATTAAATGACACATCTTATCTCACACAATGAATTATAAATAGAACAAAAAGTGTTTTGTTTTATATATCTTTCCTTGATTGCTTGTCAAATAATCATTCACACAAAACTTTTCACATTATGTCACCTCTTTGTTACATGTTATGACACAAAACTTTTTTTATATGCGTCCCGTTTTCTATTGTTTATTTCATCTTGTTTTGTTATTTTTTTTTCTTTTGGTTTTTCTTGTATTTAGGCCAAAGTTG
Organism: Cistogaster globosa; assembly: GCA_937654795.1. Lineage (NCBI taxonomy): Eukaryota > Metazoa > Arthropoda > Insecta > Diptera > Tachinidae > Cistogaster > Cistogaster globosa. The sequence continues at coordinate 10,968,453 of OW569404.1, forward strand.
TACTTACATGGCTGTTGTCATGCGTCAGATTTTATATTGTCATTAGCTGTTTTAAGCGTTTTTTCTACATGACGAGACACACTTCAGTTGTTGAATGTGTCGTTATTTTTGTTTTCTATTTTCTTCTGTCTCCCGTACGTTACCAAAATCTGAGTCAAGTTGAGCTGAGCTGAAGAGACAATAGGAATGTTTCATTCGGCTTTGTGGAATCATATGTACCATTCACTTGGTGAACTTAAATAAAGCCGTATGTGTTTTTTTTTTTTAATTATAATAATAATAAAATAATTAAATTAATTAAATTGATCTTTAATAATATCGCGCTAGTTAATTCGAACAAATTATTAAAATCACCGATATTAATCATTGAGGGTAAAAGCGCGTGTCGAATGGCATTTCGCTACCACGTTTTAAATATTTTATATTTTTTAAAGATTTATAATTTTTCTAGATATATTTTAATATTATTAATTTTTAATCCGGCTAAAGTTCACGTATATATAATTTAAAAAGTTTAAGAAAGAAAAATAATCTTCAATTTTAGTTTTTTTTAAGTTTTTTTTTTTTTTTTTGTCAAAATCATTTTAAATTATTTATTTATTTTTTTTTTATTTAATTTCTTTGTAAAATTTCGGAATTTTGTGAAATTGCATAAAACATTTTATTTTTATTTCTTTAGATTTATTCTAATATTTACAATTTTTTAAAACGTAGTGTTCTATTTTTGGTTGAATTCTTTTTTTTTTATTAAAATGTGTGTGCTTGTAGTTTAGATTTTTTGTTAATTTTTTTTTTGTATTTTAAAGTTTATATGTTTTTGCGTTTTTTTGTGTCTACTTTTCGCGTTTTTAATTAAGTTTAAAAATCTTGATTTTTTTTTTTTTTTTTTTTGTCAAAATGAAACTTTCTTGGGTTTTGTTTTTTTATAAAATTTTATGTTTACTTTAAAAATATTTGTAAGTTCTTAATTTTAAATAAAATTACGACTTTAAAATAAAATGTTTATATTTAAAAAATTTCAATTTTTCTTGATATTTTTTTGTTTAATTTTGCTCATATCAGAAGAATATTTTTGGTGACAAAATTTATTTATTTTTCTGAAATTGTCTAGATTTTAAAAAAGATATTATTGAAAGTCTTAGCTCTCGGTTAAATTGGCTCTCTTAACTACAATTTCTAAAAATATATCAATATTTAGCTGCAAATCTAACAGAAGTGATGAATGAAATAACAAATTTATTTTCACTTTTTTTACCTGTAGTGAAGTTTTGTGAAATACAAATACAACAACTTCTTTTAAAGCAGGTTACACGAATAATAATCTCACTTGAAAAGAAAATATTTTAGGGTAAAATGGCGGCTACAAAATGAAATATTACATGTAACTAGTCAAGTGAATACAGACATACATGTCCAAGCATTTGGTGTTTTTTTTTCTTATTTAAGGATATCGTTGGTTTTACATTTTTATTAAAGGAAAATGAAAGGAATTTCAAATTTAAGGAGCTTTAAAACCAAAATAGAATACGTATTAAAATTTTACTTACAATTTAGTTCGTAGTTGACTCAGTTCACGTCTTTTTTAACCGTAAGAAAAAACGGAGATGGTTTCCTCTTTGTCTGTTTTTGGATTGTATGTTTGTGCCCGCAGAACTCATTCATTTCTGAACCGATTTCGAAATTCTAACTTTCAGTTGATTGGCTCCCATTAATAACAAAAAAAAAAAAAAAAAAAAATAAACAAAATAAAAATAATAAAAAATAAATAAAAATATAAAATAAATAAAAAAAATCAAAAATTTTAAGGCTAAAGGGTGTGTCCTAATAGAAGACACAAGATGTTTATATATCTATTGAAACGAAATGGATGCCCTTATAAAATTTTAACAAAGCTTGAATCCAGGAAGTAATAAAAAAATAAACTTAAATATTAAAGGCTGTGCCACATGTTAGGTAATTTGACTTATATGATCACAAGTTCTGAGTAACTATATTAAAACTCCTGAATAATACACAGAACAGTGCTATAAAAAAATTACTAAAATGGGAAATTATAGGGTGTCCCAATAAATATTTTTAATTGATATATATGGACTTTTATGGACAGACAGTTTAACTTAACACAGAAATAGTATTGTTATGTCCTGCATAGCAACAATATAATGATTAATATTAGAATTTAAAGGGTGTCCCAATAGGTGATATCGGCACACTCTTTAAACCTGTTTTTTCAAATATTTGTAGACAAAAATTTGAAATTTAAACTTAATGTAAAATACTGTGTACTAAATTATAAATATAAAAACTAAAGGGTGTCCGCACAGCTAACGTACTTTGACTATATGGCTGTACATTTTTAATCGTGAGAGTCAAACACTATAAAATTATATATATTACTTGATTCACTTCTGCTATAACAACGAAAAAAAAATATAAAATTGGAAATTAAAGGGTGATACCATAGATAATGTAATTTAATTTAGTAATAATAATAATACTTTATTATGCTTAAAATTAATTTAGATTTTTTTTTAAGTTTTTTAAAATTTTCAAAAATCAATTAAAATTTACTTTTTAGGCGTTGGTTCATTTTTGTTTAAATTTTTACAAAGAAAAATTATTTTTCAAGTGTATGTGCACGTTTTCCAAGGAAAACAAGATAAATAACACGCTGGCAGAATGTAATAACGTATTTTGAGAACCGCACCAGCGTCCAATTTTTTCTTGTTTTCTTTTGAAAACATTAGCATACATTTAAAAAATAATTTTTCTTTGTAAAAGTTAAATTCATTTAATTAATAATTTATGAAAATCCACGGTTTATCCCCTGGCTAGAGAAAAAAATAAAAAAAATATTTTAGAATTTTTTCAAAACTTTTAAGATCAAACTCAACATGTGGCTCTCTTCGTGCGTAGCATAAATATAATAATCAGACTATTACCAAAGCTTACTTATCGTTATTATTTTTAATAACCATAATGTTTTCGTTACAACCATATATTTTTGCAGAGAGCATAATATGGTTCCTATGATCATACCCCAACTATTTATTTTCTGTGCATCCATAGTTTACTGCTAGTTAAGTTTTGTTACAACTCTTGTTCACTTTTTGGTAAGTTCGCGTTCAATGTATGTTAAGTTCTCGAAGAGTATGAATTTATATTTAGATCTCTTCAATATTATTGGCATAATTTTACAAGACTTACTTCTCTTTATCGCTAATAAATTTTAATGGCGAAATAAAAAAATTTTAAAAATTCATTATTTATTAATTTTTTTTAGATTTCCGTTGAATAATTAAAAATAAATTAAAGAACTTTTAGAAAATTAATTTTTTTGTGTTTCTAGAATTTGTGAACCGCATAGTCTTTGCTTTAGAATTCCAGTCTGCTGCTTTTTATTGTTGGTCTGGGGAAAAGAAAAGAATATTTAACTGTAACACTTGAAAAATATTACCGATGTACAATTCCTAAAGTGTTGCAGTTAAAACAAAGAATTATTGCACAAGAATTTTTTTAAGCTTCCAGTCACATGCAGCCATTCACTTATTTATTAAAAACCAAAAAACAAAAAATAACAACAGTAAAAATAATAATTATGAACAACACTATTAATGCAACATTGTGTACTTGGTTGCAGGGTTTAAACTGCGATTTTGTGTTTGTGTGTGCATGAGTGTGCTTAGGAATCAAGTGTAATTCTACAGTCTAAAAAAAGGAATTTTTGTGTAAAACACAATCACCGTTTAATTTAACATTAGGATTTTTTCAGGGTATAAAAAAAGGAAGCGAGACTTGAATCAACAGGGGCACGTAAGTAAAGAAATGTGACACCAAATTTATTGCAGATATGAAGAGATCTATTATTTTAATTAAGTAATGTGCCCAACAATCGAATGTATATAACTCGTTCTTCAGTTCCTATTATTTAATGTAAATAAATTATTTAATATCGACTGCAAGATATTTTCTTCAGAAAATTGCTTGCATGACTATCAAAGAGCAGGGTGGTTGATTTTTTTAAATTGAATTCCTAGAATTTATATGTAACACCCATGTTCACATTCAAACAATTAATAGCAAAAATATGAAGAATTCCTTGAAATGAAACGGAAACGGATACAAGACTTTTGCACAAAACAGAAATTAAAAAAAAATAATAAAAAAATAATGCAAATAAATAAATAAAATGCTCTTTAAGTTTATAGAAAAAAATTGTTTACTGTTTACTTCAATGCCTCTACCACCTTTATGTTTTATGCTTACACGATTCCTTGCCCGCAAATACACACACACACACAAACAATGTTGCACAAAAAATAAACGTCTTTCTTTAAACAATTGCTGCAACAACATCAGCAACATTGTTGTCAACTATAAATATTTTATGACAAAAAAAAAAAAAAAGAAAGAAAAAAAGGAAACAAAAAATAATTTACATAAAAGTAAATAAAAGACCTGGAATCTACAATAATGAAATGCAACAAAAATGTAAAAAAAAATTTTTTTTGTGAAAATAAAAAATAAAAATAAACATTCGAGTAGATTGTAAGTAAATGAAAATGAATATTGAAATACACTGGAATATTAAGAGAAAGAAGAAGCACATTTTGTAAAGGACTTTGTATGCCTTGAAGTGTTTTACAAGTAACAGAACATTTTATGTGAACCGCAGTACAGGTGTGGCTGCAACACAATAACAAATAAATACTTTTGCCAATTAACTGTTTTATTTTTTGTATTTTTATTTTATGTCCTGTTTGAAACCAACGACCGACCAATGGATGGTGTTTTAGGGTTTGTCTTTATTTATAGTTTTTTTGTCTGCTTCAAAGCAAAAATAGTGTGAGTTATTTATTTTATATTCAGTGCCTTGTTTCTGTAACTAAAGTGAGAAGTTTCTTAAGTGAAGTTATTATAATCATTTTGTTTTATGAATGAATTCATTAAAGAATTTTTGATAAAACTTTTTTCTCTTAAAAAAATATTTAATGAAAAAGGTTTGAAAAAGGTTTTTTGTGAGATAATTTCTTTTAAAAAATTTTTAATAGAAAAATTTTCTTTATGTTTTTTTTTTAAATATTGTTGATGAAGTTTTTTCTTTAAGCGATTTTTTGTTCAAAAGATTTTTGTCGAAATTTTTTTCTTAATTTTAATGGATTTACTTTTAAAGATTTTTGATGTTTTTTTTTGTATTTTCTTTTTTTGAAATTTTTACCCTTAGAATTATTTTGAAGATATTTTTTCTTAAAAGATTCTTAATGAAAAATTTTGCTTAAAAATTTTGATTAATTTTTAAAATACTTTTGACAAAATTTGATCTCTTAACAATTTTTTTTTAAATTTTGTAGTTAAAAGCTTTTTATCTATAATTATACTTTTAAAGATTTTTAAAGATATTTATTGAAATGACAATTTTTTTCTTTGAAGGATGTTTGATGAAAAAAATTTTTTTAGGGGATTTCAGGGAAAAACTTTCCTCAAAATATTTTGGTAAATTTTTGTTTGCAGATTTGGAGAAAATTTTTTTAAAGGATTTTTTTAATCTTTTTTTTTAATGTTTATGATAAAATTATTTCTTTCAATTATTTTTGATGACATTTTATGTTCTAAAGGTTTTTTAATGAAAAACTTTCCGTAAAATATTTTTTTTCATAAAATTTTAAATGAAATTTTTTTATACAAAAATATTTTGAAAATTTAGCCTGTTAAAAATTCTGGCGAAAATTTCGTCTTTAAAGAATTTTATGGTTGTTTGTTTTATTTATTTTTTGTTGTTGCTTTTTTGAAGTTTTTGATTTTATTTATCAAAATATTTTAGATGACAGTTTTTGTTTTAAGAGATTTTTAATAAACAAATTTCTTTGAATTTTTTTATTACTTTTAATAATTTGTTTTAAAAATTTGTTTTTTTTAAATTTTGCTTAAAAAAAATTTAAATGATGTTTTTTCAAGGACTGTTTTCCTAAAGATTTTTTTTGATGAAAAAATGTTTTTTTAACAAATTTTGATGATGAATTTCTTTAAAGAATTTTTACAGAAAAAATTTTTTTTTAAACATTTTTGTCAAATTTTTTTCTTTTGTAGGAAAGCTGTTTAAAAAAATCTTGTTTAATTTTTTGGCAGATTTTTTTGTAATTTTTAATAACCTTTCTTGATATTTTTCTTTTAAGTGATTTTTGAGGAAAACTGTTTTTTATTGTTGTTTTAAATTATTTTTGAAGCAAGTTTTTCTTTAAAATATTTAATTTGGATTTTATTTTTAAAAGATTATAAATAGGACAGCATTGAGATTTAATACTTATCCACCAAAGAGTGGAACTTGTGAAAAGCTATAGGGAATTGATATAAAAAAAGCCTTAAGAGAAATCTTCAAAAGTAATTAAGTTTCAGCAAACCTTGATGGTCATGCAAAGTATCACAGCTCATTAATTATTAGATTCCTTAGGCACAAGTAAAATAAAATTATGTATTCAACAACACCTTTAGAAAATCTTCAAAAGCATAGAAATGATAATGTAGACAACGAATATTAATTATAATTATATCAAATCACTAAAGCAACCGCTGCTTTTGCAGCGAAAATCATTTAAATCCCCAAGTGGAGTTACAATACAAATAACATATCAATTCCAAAAGCTGGATTAAAATTAAATAAGTCAGTCGTCTTCTTTCAACATAAATGAATTAAGTAAATCACAGTTGTGTTGGAAAACAGGTTTAAGTTATGACGTTTGTTGATGTAAAATCTTTAAATAAATTGTTAGTGTGAACTTGCTTTAATAGGCCGTAACTCAAGGGAAATTTATCCACACTTTTATGTTTGGTTGTCTTAGCAAATCTAATCAATCTGCCTTGTTTGAAGTTTAATACAAATGTTGGCGTTAACGTTTTTATAACTTAATAATTATGAGGCGCGTTTGTTGTTGTTGATATTTTCTATAAGCAAAACTCATTATTTCTATTAGTGATACACACACATTAAAATGTTTCCCATGGGGGTCATTGACTTTCATTGAACTTAAAAAAAAACAAATAAACTACAAATGAAAAACCGTTACCAACAATAAAAACACAATAATAAATTGGATGAAAATAAAACTTTAAGGCAGCAGTTATGGAAAATTCCTGCAAACGAAATTAAAAAATTTTTTAGTCAATACAAAATCATAACTTGTGAAATAAAATGGAAGTTACATTAAGAATAAATAGCTATCGAAGAGTGTCATTTGCAGTGTAGAAAAACTAATAAAAAATATGAATAAAATATAAAAAGAATTAACTTTAAAGTTTCATGCCAAAAAACTAACAAAATAACAAAATTTTTAATCCAAATTTATTCCTAAAATTATTTGACTTTTTTTTTATCAAAATTTTAGTAAAATTATTACAAAAATGGTTAAGGAAAGTTTAGAAAAACTTTAAAAATTATTTTTTAATAAAAATTGTTTCACAAAATGCAAACACAAAAATTTTTAACTAAAATAATAATTAATTTTTTAAAGAAAATTTTTCGCAAACTTTGTATACAAAATATTCAAAAAAAAAAAAAAAAAAAAAGAACGAAAAACTCAGATATCATCATAAGAAAAAAAACAACAAACTTTTCTTACGCGATTGAATTATAACTTTTATTACATAATTTTTATTAAATAGTAATTTTTGCAGCTCTAATTTTAAATAAAAAATATTAATTAATACAAAATTTTTGTTCACAAATTTTGATGAAAAATTTTTTAAAAACTATTTTTGTTAAAAACTTTTTGTTGGAAAACTTTAATAAAACAATTTTGATTGCAAAATATTATGATAAAATTTTTGTTAAAAATTTTTTAATGAAAAATTTTGAATGAATAAATTTTAATGAAAAATTTTTGAAAGAATTTTTATTTGGTGGATTATCTTTTTTCAAGAGAAACTTGATCGTTTCAAAATGTGGACAAAAATTTTTAAAGAACAATGAAATAATGAAAAAAATTTCTAAAACTATTTTTCATATAAATGTTTGCAATTAAACTTGGATGACAAATATCTCTTAAAAAATTTTTGATAAAGAATCTTATGATAGAAAATCATTGTGATAAATATTTATTGACAAATATTTTTTGATGAAAAATTTTGGTAAATATTTATTTAGTGAAAAATTAAAAATAGAAATAACTTTGAGAAAACCTTTTTGGTAGAACATCTTTTTCCTAGAGAAACTTAATCGATATGTGGATGAAAAATTGTAAAGGAATTTTATAAGATATTTGATGAAAATTTTTTATCTAAACTTTTAAATAGAAAATTTTTGAAAAATATTATTTAACAAAAAGTTTTTGATAAAAAATTTTAGGATGAAAGATATTTTACAAAATGTTTTTCAAATATCTTTTGATAAAAATTTTTGGCAAATGTTTATTTAATGGAAAATTTTGAATGAATAACTTTAAAAGAACCTTTTTGATGAAACATGTATTTAAAAGAGAAACTTTTGATGAAAAATTTTTGGTAAAAATTTACTTAATAGAAGATTTAAAATGGATTACTTTTAACGAAAAATATTTAAGAAAAGCCTTTTAGTAGAACAACTATTTTCCATAGCAAGGTAATCGATATTAAATGTAAACGAAAAGTTTTTGAAAAGGAACGCTTTTTTTAAATTTTCGATAAGAGATTTGATGAAAAATTTTCGATCAAAACTTTTTAACTGAAAATTTTTGAAAAAAGATGTTTTATAAAAAATTTATTTATGATAACATTTTGCAAAATTTGTTTGATCAAAACTCTTTGTTAAAAAAATTTGTGAAGAAAAAAATTTTTGATAAACAATTTTTAATGATATGTTCTTGATGAACATTTTTAGTTAATAATAAATTGTTATGGAAATATTATTGAAAAAATATTTTCCTTTAAGACTATTGATGAAATTTTTTCATAAACATTGTTAATGGATTATTTGATTAACTAATTTTGATAAACAGTTTTTTGATAAAATCCTTTGATGAAATTTTTTTGATGAATACCGTTTGATAAAAATGGAACGGATTGATTACTTTCACAAAAAAAAAACTTTTCAAAGAAAGTTTTTTGTGAAAAATACATTTAATCGTTAAAAAACGTAGGCGAGAAATTTTTAATAAAAACAACTTTATGATAAAAAAATTTTGAATTGCGATTTCTGAGAATCTTTTTGGTGAAAAATGTATTTTATCTATAAAAAATGTAGCCGAAAAATTTCTAATAATAAGGCTTAAAATATTATTTTACAAAAACTTTTTGATAAAAAATGATTTAAGAAAAATTTTGAAAAAAAAAATTAAAAACTGTAGTACTTTATAAGTACTAAAGTATAGTTTTCTTTAAAGTGTACTTTTTGTCTAATATAAACACGTAAAACTATATTCTAAAGGTAAAATTCAGCTTTAAATTTAAAACCAGTTTAATTTATTTTTAGCTGGCTTAGTATCGACTTTATTAAAACAAGGATATGACATTAACTTATGTTTTATATGTTTTTATTATTAAAATCCATCCTTTTTACAATTTGAAAATATTTTACTTTGCTTTTATTTTTTTTTCATTTACCTGAATCAACAAAATTTATATCTTAAAAATTATTTTTATATTTTTCACAAAATTATTGGCACAGCTGTCTAATCCTGGATGACCTACTTAACTAAATTTTGTTACACTTTGTGAGCTAACATTTAAAAATTAAGATAGTTTCTAAAAGAAACGGACTTTTTCGTGTGACTATGATTATGAACCAATATGTTTTAAAAATTTATTAATGAAATCGTGTGACCAAAGTTGGTTGATAAAAAATTTTTGTTGAAAAACTGTGAAGAAAAAATTATAAAGTTATTTATTGAACATTTTTGAAAAATTATTTTTAGATGAAAATTTTTGAAAAAAAATCAAAAATATAAAATTCTCGTGACGCGGTGTTTGTGATTGCTCTCCTCCAAAATGACTCAACCGATTTTCATGAAATTTTGAATGCATATTGGATTGGTCAACATCTTTTTTCGTATCCCTCAACGACATGCCTTTCTTCTTACAACCTTAGGTAGGGCAGACTTCTGGAATGAACTTCTTGAAATTTTCACATAATATAACTAAGAGCCTGATGTTATTAATAGAATACTTTTTTTTAATTACATATTTGCATCGATATTGATTTCAGTATATTTCTACAAATTTTACACAACTTGCAGTCCAGCCAATGCAGAAATACACGTATCAGGGTCAATCAACATCTAGTTTATTAAAGTTGACTCACACCAAGGAACAATTTATCGCTCACCTAAAGAACGTAATGACCCCGACGCTAATTTTAATTAACACAGATATGCGTATCGTAAAACACATATGGTTTACTGCACTCAGAAAGGGCGGTACAAGGTCAGCTAGTATTTTATAAATATTTTTATGAAAAAATTTTCATGAATAGTCTTAATGAAAAATTTTTGTTTTTTAGGTTTGGCTTAAGAGAAATTGTATGAGCGACCTTAATCGCAAGAAATTAATTTTTAAGAAAAAAAAAAAAAAAAATATTAAGTTTTTTAGAAAATCCATGTAGGATGTTTTATAGAGCTGATTATTTCTATAGAATGATGTTTTATGTTTCAAATCATCCAACGGAAAATGTGACAATCTTTATATTAAAATTTTGGATTGTTAATAAATATAAAACTTGGTTAAATTTAACGACTCTCTGTATATGAAAAGCTATCATGTATTGCAAGATGTTTACTTTCTTCTGGGCATTAAAAGATCGGAATAATGTTTCACCCGCTGGGTTTTCTAGCTGTAAAAATAATGGACAAATATTTGGAGACACTATTCTTCCACAAAAGTCTTTGTTTTTTTTTTTCCTTAAAATAAAAAAAAACATGTCAAACGTTGTCATAAAAATAATAAAAAGAATCACTACCTTAAAATATTTTAATCACTAAAAAGAATATTATCTGCCATTGTCAATGAGATTACAACATACCTACAAAAATAAGAGACTTAAATTAAGAAAAAACCATTTTAATATGTATGTATGTTTGTATGAATGTATGTAAAAGTGTCAATATATGTGTAATTTTTTTTAAGCTATAAAACATTTCTTTGGCTGTCTGTTGTATGCCTGTAAACATCAATTCCATTCCAATAATTTCCTTTAAAAGTTCGACTTTTGTTACGTTACCAATTGTAAATGTTATTTTTTTTATTTTTGTATTTTATTTATGATTTTATTACTTTGTCGTTGTATTGAATACAGATTTTTGATTTTAGACACGTGCCTGTTATTTGTACCTCTGTTCCAATTTTTATTTTTTTAATATATTTTCCTCTGGTTGTTGGGAGTGAGATTAACAAAAAAAATATGGTTTCCTCTGTATCGGTGAGGTGGAAAATAAATTTAATTTTTGTGGTGATGGATGACATAAAAAATAAATAAAGAATTGCCTGCTACAAATAAAGTTATTTTTTCTTGTTGTTGTGTTTGTATTGTACGCATTTCAATGTTGTATTTAAATATCTTACCAATATTACAATTTCATTTTGTTTGCCTTAAGGCTGCTTGTTTTTCATATATTTTACTTCCACCTGTATAATTTTCTTGTTGTAATACACAGCAGTGTGTAAATGTTTTTATGTCATAAACCTTGTTAGACAATTATCGAAAAGTTATATCCTAAAGAACTTTATCTGCTGTTTGTGTTTTTTTTTCTTTCTTTTAAATTTGTTTTTAAGGAAGCCGTGATTATTTAGATTCGTTACAATATGAAAGCAATTTTGTAAATTAAATTTATTTAATCAATATAATGTCATGTAAAAAGTCAAGAATTTATCAAGCGAATAATTTATTTTTTTGAATTATTCAAGTTTTAATTTTATTAAGTTTCAAGTATCATTTAAACTCAATTTTACTAATTGAATTTCGGGTCTTTAGAATTTTTTAAAGAAATCTTTTGTTAATTTGAAAGAGTGTGATATGAAGGGTCTGTAATGACTTTGTGTGGTGGCAAATATTCACGGATCTGTACCACTGCCCATTGATAGTACTAGATTACCTAACATTGTCTTTAAAGTATGACAAATCAGGAACAAACTGATCCTCAGTTCTCAAGACTCTTTTTGTACTTTCTTCCTCCATATTGCTTTTGTAGGCAACTAAATTTATAAACAAAAAGGCAGCCTAAATATTTTGTTAAAGAGATGCCATTTTTCTCAGAAATAATAAAGTTCAGTGAATTGGTTAAAATAATTTTAAGCAGATTTTAACATAAAAAAAATATTGCAAAAAATATTCAAAACCATGTGAAAAACCATTTATGTTTGTCATAAAAGATTGATTTCCAATTTCGTTTATAGTTTTTTAGTGAAAAATCGCTCGATTTTTTTTTTGCTTTCTTAAAACGATTTTTGATTTTTTGAGAAATTTCTGATGAAAATTTTTTTTTAATTTTTTATAAAAAAAATATTAATAAATGAATTAAAATTTACTTTTTTTCATGGGTGCATTTTTTAATTTAATTTTTATAAAATAAAATAATTTTTCAAATGTATACTGACGTTTTCTTAAGAAAACAATAAAAATTAGACGCTGGCAGACTGGTATGCCGCATTTTCCGGACCGCCAAATTCTCCATCAGCATTCTTCGCATCTATTTACCTTAAATTGAAATATTATTATTCGTTTATTATATTCCCCGGTTCAATCCATGAAAGGGAAAAAAATTTTAAAATTACAAAAAAAAAAAAAAAATAATTTATATATTTCTAATGTAACTTTAAGAAATTTCTTACCTTCAGATTTTTTGATGAATTAATTTTAATGGCAAACTGTTCGATTAATTTTTTTAAAATATTTTTGAATTTATTAAAATATTTCTGATGAAAATTGCACTTAAAAATTATTTCATGAATTTTTTAAAGATATTTTAAAACATATTTTTTATTCAAGGATTCTTGATAAATTTTTTAAGGATATTTTTGATTTTATATTTTGTTTTAAAATATTTTTAATGATTTTTTAAATTTTTAATAAAAATTTTTCGGAAAAATTTTTTTAATTCTTGATGAATTTTTTTTCTTTAAACGATTTCTTAAAAAATCTTTTCTTAAAAAATTGATAAAATTCTCATGCAAGATTTTCGATGGATTTTGTTTAGTGAATTTTGTCGTAATATTTTATTTTAAGAATTTTGATTTATTTTTGATTTTTTGTGAGTTTTTTAAAGATTTTTTGAAGAAATTTTTTACTTTCTGAGAATTTTTATCAACATTTTTCTTTGATTTTTTCATTAAAAATTGTGCGTTAAAAAATTTTGCGTAAAATATTTTTAAAAGATTTTGATGGTTTTTTCTTCATAAGGTTTTTGTTATGATTTTTTTCCTATCACTGAAAACTTTTTTTAAAGTTTTTTTTTTGCAAATTTGTTCTAAAAAGCTGTGTAGTTCGTTTCTTTATTGGCTTTTTTTTTTCTACAACTTTAGTTATGAAAGGAATCATAGAGAGCAGTTCTTTGTCTTAATATTCCCTCTTAAACAATTATATTTATTTTCCATTTTCTTATCCTTTTAATAAAAATAAATGAACCATTAAATTATCTGCAAGCCCGAAATAAAAATTGTTCTTTTAAGTTAAAGAGCAATTATAAAATAGCAAATAATATTGCTTCAGGCCACATTTAAATAGAAAATTTTTATTTAGTTTTTTTTTTTACAGGGAATAATTTTCACACAACTCTAATACAATATCAACACAGTTGGCATTGCAATTATAATTAAAACCCTTTTCCTTTGTAATTACTAACAAAAGTTTTTAATATTAGATCAAGTTTAACACCAAACTAAAATGAGAAAATGGTAAATAGAAATAGAAACAGAAATACATTGAGTTTATAAATTTTGTTGAATGCCACAAAAAAAAAAAAAATAAATAAAAAAAAATAAATATATCAGGGCATCAAATTGAAGCTGTAACTAAATTTACAACCCTTTAGAGCTTTTTCACTATTTTGTATGCTGCCTGTCTGATGTTTAAGTAGTTTTAACACTTTCAACAGTTGCTTTACTCTTCCACTGAACAAATTTACAGAAATTGATGTTTGCTATTGAATACTCGAAAAACTATTCACAAATAAATAAAGTAAAATAAACACAAAAACAAAAACGACGAAATAAACAGCCATCATTGTTGGCAATTTGGGGTAATTTTAGTATCTACTCGGATGTTGTTGTTTTATATTTTTTTTTATATCCTTCATTTATTTTGGGTGAATGTTATCGTTTTGTATAGAAAATATTTCAATTTATTTTGCAATCGACTAGAAAACCACTTGAGGCCATTTAGAGTTTTTAATTTATTTCAAAATGTTATATGAAGGTTATAATTCAAAAACACATGTAAAATGCAGTAAATTGCCAAAAAGCAGGTTTTATTTACTGTGTTTTGCAGTTAGAAAAACGCAGGGCAACAAATAATAAATAATTAAATATTAAAAAATTATTTGGCTGATTGTTTATTTTTCATTACTTTTTTGTATTTGAAGTCTTAATTTATCTTAACAACCGGGTTAAAAAAAATCCGTATTTTTTATGTTTGTAGCAGCAGAACACAGTCATTACTAAACCGATTTGGAAAATTTTCCTTTTATATAAAAAGTTATGCCCATAGTTTGGTGCTACTTGAAAGAAAGTTAAATATTCTTAAAAATTATAGGGTGTCTCTGTACAAAACACACGTTTTTTTCAAGTCCATTGAACTGTAATTGGCACCTGTACAAAAATTTAACAAAAAATTTTTCACTTTAGCTCCTATTAGCAGAAAAAAAAATATTCTTAAAAATTAAAGGGTGCTGCCATATGTTTCATAATTTGACTCTTTTGCTTATATATTTTAAATCGTTATAGAAAAACATCTTTAAATTACACAACATGTGTGATCTTGTGTCCAGTGTAATTATTTGAAATTACAATTTAAAGGGTATCTGCATTGGAGATGCAATGTTTGTGTTTTTAGGTCCAGCACTCAGGGATTGACCCCTACTTGTGCAATGCATTGTGCCAGAACTAGGAAATTAGGTTGTGAGAAGGGGGATAGTGGGATGGAAGGGGAAGTGATTGTGGACATTTGATTTGAATCTTTGCACATTGAAAGTGGCAGGAAAAACTTCTGCAGGGAGGTTATTTCACATACGAACTGTTCGGCTAAAAAACGAATTTTCTCTGTAATGCGTTGTGCGATTCACTGGCTAATCAAGCACAAAGAAATGCGCTCTGGATGCAGAGCATGTGGCGCATACGAAACTGCGGTTTTCAGGAATAAGTTCCCTGATTTCATAACAGCACATTACGTTGTAGTAACGATAAAATAGTGAAACACATCCCACATTGCGTCGATGCTCCCGCGAATCAATAGAGCTGGATACCCTACTGTCACCGATGAGCTTCTTCACTCTCTCCTGCACGCGGTCAAGAAACTCCAAAATAGACTTTGAGGCACCGGCCCATACATGAGAGTTGTATTTTATTTTTGGTCTAATAAAGCTGATATAGATACTAAGAAGATCAGATAAAGTGAAGTATTTCTTACACCGTTTCAGAAAACCTAGGCACTTGAATGCTTCTTTTGCAACATGAAAAATATGTTTGTGCCAACGAGCATCGCAATGAACTTTCATGCCAAGAACAACGAAAGCTTCTGATTCCTTAATATCTATATCACCCATAACAACAGATGAGGTAGCATGTTCAGCCGTACGCCTGTGTGAAAGCAGACAGCACTGGGTTTTATGAGCGTTAAATTGAACCCTGTTCGCAAGGCCCAATTCGGAGATTACCAAAAGGTCGCGATTATGGGTAACGTCCATGTGCTTTCTCATAACCCCAATTTCCAAATGGCTTGGTTTATTGCAAAACGAGAATGAACAGCTAGGATTGGAATACATGTCCCTATTTTTAGATAATTAGAAATAGAGAAATTAAATTTTAACAAAGTGTTTTTTGCAATTATTGTTTCACAGTCGAGTTGCTTCCACCCTTTTATTTTGAGCTGAATTTTCCTTAACAAAAATTTTACCTAATTTTGGTAAAATGTAATATAGACTTGTAAAAACGTATATTAAGCATTTTGGGTAATTTGGCAGATGTGTTTTTAATAATAAAAAATAATAAAAAAAAATTTTTTTTTAAAAAATTTAATTAAATAAATTGTTAATTTATTTACGGATTTTTGAAGTTTTTATTAAAATTATTTAACAAATTTAAATAAACCATATCTTTCATAAAATTTTAGATACTCCCCAAGGTATAATTGAGATGTGAATTCATGTGCGTTACATAACGACATCCCTAAATTTTTTTTATACTATGAACTCTGTTTTGAATAGGACCAACATTTTAGCATCACTTTTCATTTAAGAAAATTATAAACCAGTTTAGAAGTGACAAAATTCTGCGTGTACAAATGTAAAAAATAAAAACAAATTGATAACTTTCTCTTATTTTTTTAAGTCAGTTAAAAATATACAAAAATTTTACAGTTTAAAATCTGGTCAATGTATTTTTATTTCATGTGTTTTGTTTTTCTTTCGATGTACTACTTCTGTATTCAAAATTATGCTAATTAAACAGAGATTTTTTTAATTTCAATTTTTTTTAATTTTTCAGTTTAAAAACATTTTTTGCTAATTTAAATAAATCGTATTTAAATTAAAAAAAATAGTTTTGTTTTAACTATTTTTATCAGTATGATTTTATAAATGAAATTTGTTTTCATTTACACGAAAATCTTCTACAGTCTACAGACCAAGGTTAGTTATAGATTTCTAGTATTCTTTCACAAAGTACGAATAGTATTAGCCTTAAGATTGTAGAACATTTCTGCCTAATTCTAAATTGGTGTGTAATAGGTGCCCCACCAAAATAAAAACCATAAAATATCTAGTCACAGAAATTATTTTATTTTTCCATACAAATTTATAATCATTTCTATTCGCAGCTTAATAATTGAATATTGGTATTATTTCATTTTTTTTTCTTAGAAAAAAACTTTAAAATAATTAGTCTAATTTAACTAATTTCGTTTAAAAATTACCATATTAAAATCAAATAAAAATTAAAAGAATTATTTGAATGATTTAATTTTTATTGAAATCAAAATAAAAATTTTTTTTAATTCCAATTAAAATAAACAAAGAGAAAATTAAAATTAATTGTTGTAGAAAAAATCGTTTAAATTACAATTGTTTAATGGCACTTCATTAGTGAGAAAAAGAAGATCAAAAATTGTTATCAATATTTCAATTTCGTTTGACGCGACTGCAATTCAAATTGAAATCAATTATATTGAAAATATTTTTACAAATTAAAAATTATTTTGTGCTACTTTTTATCGTTATTTGTTAATTTGTATTTGTTTCTTTTTTTATTTTTAATGCTGCCTTGAAGTTCAAATCACATCAACATATTTTGTCTTTTGTTGCAAATAAACATTAAAACATACAATCGCGTTAACATTCTGTTCGTTCATTTCCTTTATGGAAAACAAGAAAGAAAATGAATTGGAAAAAAAATTGTTTTGCATAAAAATCCAATTAAACTTGAAATGACATAAAGCTGGAATTTTTTCTTTATATTTTTTTTTCTTTTGCTTGTTTTACATAAAAAATAAGAAACTTATGTGTTTTGTAGACGAATGAGAATATTAAAAGAAATTTTAATTTATTTAAGAATTATTTTTTCAATTCGTTTAGAACTTTTGTGCTAAAAAAAAATAACAAGGTCTTTTATTTAAACACGTTACGCTAATTAAGTATAAAAGATTTATTTAAGTAGTTTATGCATTTTTGTGTACATGTTTGTTTAGGTTGTTCTTTTTTAAAGAAACATATGTAAAATATGTTTGTTTTTTTTTCGTTATTATAATTTTCTCTTGTGCAATAGACACGACTGTAATTTTACAAAATCATTTAATAAAAAAAAAAGAAACAAATAACAAAATTTGAATTGAACAAGAAACGATAAAATTTCTTGAAAAAAGACGGGCAGAATATGAAATTAAGCTTGAAATACATACGTTTTTTAACTTTCTATCCATAGTGGTTTTAAGTTAATATACAACTCCTATAAAGACACCCTTTAATAGCAAAACTTTAATTGTAAAGAAATATAGATTCTTTGCAATTTTGAAGTGATTGACTATCCCTGCTAAAAAAATGGGGCCACGTAAGTCAAAAAACGTTACCAACTGGGACACCCTTTAATTTTTCAGTTTAGTTTATTTCTTATTAATTTCTGTTATTGAAAGTTATAGTGATACCAACTTTGTTGATTTTGTATGTGTGTCCTTTACGATTTAATAGACATGTAAAAATCATGTATTTTGCATGGAGACTCCCTTTACTTTTGAAAATTCTAGTGTTTTTTTTTTTTTTTTAACGAGATCAATATGTAAGAATCGTTTTTTAATTAAAAAAATGTAAAACGTTTTCGAATTATGGTAGTGGCTTGCTCACTTTATCTACTTTACAAAAAAATAAATCTCGATCTTACGGGGCCTGCGCTGCGAAAAAACATTTTAAAATTTTAGTAAATTAACTCCAATAAAAAAACATTATTAAGGTGACAGAGAATTAAAAAAATTAAAAAAAAAATTACATAAAAATGTTACCGGCTCTTAAGAGGTTAAAGCACTTTTAAAAAATTTAAGCATATTGCCAATCTAAAAATATGGGCGGGCGACCGCAAATATTTTCACTGGATGTTTTCTTATTTTTTTTATTTCTCTTTCGCTCCACATATTTGGTTTTTTGATGAGAGTTATTTCTCTGTTCCAAGCGATATGGAAAAATTAGAGGCAGGCATGGAATGGAAATGAACTTTTGAATTTGAGGTTAAATCAATGCATTTTACAACTTCATTATTTTGTGAAATTAAAAACTTTTTTTTTTTTTTTATTTGTAAACTATTTTCAGTCACATGTAATTGGCCTACATACGCATTAAACTGAATTGTCTTTAAGAGTGGCTGGTTACTAAACAAACCTGCATTTATAAATAAAAAAATAAGTAAATAAAAATTTCATTGGCTCTCAATGGATTTAGCATTTTTTTAAAACTTAAATAAATACTGAAAAATCGCTTTAAAGATTATGATACCAATATTATTGTGTTACAAAATTTGATACAAAATCCTGCTTTTTTATGAAAAGTTCAGAGGCCCATAACTAGAAAAATATGGCGAGCAAAAATTTTTTTCACTGTTTGTTTTTTCTTACCTTTTCATTCCCTATCACCCCATATATTTGTTTTTTTAATTTTTACTTTACTAAACAACATTTTTTCCAAATGTAAAATATAAGAAAAATTAGAGGCAGACCTATAGTTTTGCCTTCTGCCTCAACTGACATGTACTGATCTTGCTAATTTTTAATAGCAAAATTATAGAAATTATGCGTGATCGATTGACGTATTTAAATTCTCTTTAGCTCATCTAGTCCCTGTGCAAAGTTTATTTCAATCCGAAGTGGGACGGACTATATATAATAACTCAGAATAAATATACTTAATTTGGTCGAAAATTGATATTGCAGAAATTACAAAAGGAATGACAAACTTAAATAAACCTTTTTCGCAACTGTTGTCAAGGGCATAATAAACAAAACTTAAATTAAAGAAAATGAAATAAAGATATTTTACCTGTAGAACTGATATGTTTTTCAATATGAAAGAAAATGTATCACTTAAAATATTTCTATAAGTTCAACTTAAAAATATAGAATTTCTGGTGACGACTCTTTTTCAGCAATAACTGAATTTTAAAAATTTTAAATGTATGAATTTAACGGCACTTACATTATGCAACTTTTCGGTAAAACTAGCATGCAATTTTTGTCTAGAGGTAAAGCAAGAGGGATAAGCAATAAAGCATAGCTCTAATTTTGAGGAGACGTTCTTGTTGATTATGTTTTGTTCAAAATAACAAATATATCTTTAACTTAGAAAGAGAATTAAAAAAAAATTGCATCAGAAAATGGCTTAGTGTAAATTTAAACTTTGTTTTGCAATACAAATATCTTTTGTTTTTTGTTATGAATTTTAATATTCATGAATATAAATTATATAAAAATTGTAATTAAAAAAATTTTATTTCCAACTTACCCCTCAAAAGCTCTAGAGAAAAATAAAATGCTTCGAACTCATATTTTATTTAAATGTAACAATTAGAAATATTTCATAATTAGTAATGTAAATTACATTTCTTTTTTGTTTTGTTTTAATATTAAATCAAATGGATATTTAAATAATTCATTAGATGTACGAATGCTTAAGTTAATAAATTAACAAATAAATAAATAATTTTGCAAAACATGAATATCTTTGCAGAGAAATATTAAAATATCTGATAAAGATAATGAAGAAGGAAATAAATTTTAAGGCAAATAAATAAAATTACACATTTGACTGGCTATTATTTGCTAACACTATTTTTTATTTGTATTTGTAAATTTACATTTGTTATTTTTATTATTACTAATGTGATCTTATTTGTCTGTGTGCGAAGAGTAGAATTTTTATAAATATTTTCTGAAGTGAAGTTCGAAGAGTGAGAATTTTAGATATAAATATCACGTAAATTAGACACAAACACATTGCTTATGTTAAAAATCTTTGGATTCGAATTCTAAGAAATTACTTTGGATCTAAATACTTTTAGTTTTTTAAATTACAAAATAAAATATTTTAGTTTTACAAAAAATAAATAATTTTAATTCGGCTTAAGTTCATATATATTTTCATTTCTAAATTTGTTAAGAAAAGTAAATTAATAAAAAAATTAATAAAAAAATTTTTGTGTTCAAAGAAAACAGGAAAAATTAGACATCAGCAGAATGTAATGTAGCACATTCTGGCGCGCTATATTCCCCACCAGCATTCTTAGCTTCTATATAACTTAGTCTGTGTAGGTTGTAATCATCATCTATTTGATCTCAGATTAATTCTTAAATAATAATTTTCGAATGATTTTAATTTTGTTCAAGTGTCAGCATTTTGATAGCAAGGTCGCAAGCAAACTTGGATATTTTTTAAGCGAGCTCCAACCAATTAAAGCTGCAGTTTTTCGAGACAAAGTTCAGATACAACAAATATACATTGAATAGCATAAAAAAGACTCCTTTCCAAATATTGAATTTTTGTAACGACAAAAGCTTTTGTATTTTTCTCAAAAGCCCCCACGCAGCACCCGAAATGTGAGCGCCAATTGACAGTTCTATGAATTAATAGCTGACCCAACAAAATTTGTCTTATTCAAAGTAGATTTTTTTGTATTGAATTTAATTTGACAAATTCACAATTTTATCTGAAATTTATTCTTTCTCTCAAAAAAATCACCTTAGAGCCAATTTTCACTTGCGAATGAGGCGAATATTCAATATCTTGCTCCTGCTTTAAGGCGAGATAACGTAACAAGGTGGTGGTAAATGGTCGATGTACTCGCTACCGTTGTGTTGCTTTGCATGCGGTAGCTACGAACCGCCGCATTCTTATACGTTCCTCTTATCTCTTTAAGTTAAAATGCACGCATTTTTATTATCATTATCTTCGCCTGTTATTTCTGATTTAATATTTTACATGTTTGTTGCTTCCTTCGTTTAGTGGCGCCTTGCTACAAAATAAATTTTCTCTGGAAAGGACCCCAAGCATTTAGTGTCATAGGATATACTTTAAAACCTATTCCCAGAACTAACAAATATAAATAAAAAAATATCATCAAAATCGCTAGAAGTATTTTGTTGGAGTGGGACCACAATTACAGCGGCATAATATTTTATCATCAACTATAGAGGCCTAAATAAAGCTCGATATTTTAAAAATTAGTTATGGAATTTATTAAGTAAGCTGAGTAGCCGTTAAGTAAAATTATTTAAAATTAAAAGAATTTATAACTTTCAGTTTTATTTAGCAATTATTTTTAAAGACAGAAGCTTTCTTTTTTTGTTTGTGGCCTCAAATGTTAATAATGTCTAAACTTATTTTTAAAATTTTTCCTCTTACAAATTGCTCCCATTAAAAAATAACAATTTTCAAAATTAAAGGGTGTTGCCATACATAACACAAGTTGTCTATTGAACCATAGTGAACACCCATATAAAATTTTAAATATTTAAAAAGGATCCCAATAACAGAAGTTCATCAAAAAATTAATTTAAGAAATTAAAGGGTGTCCTTATAGGTATTTGATTGTAATGAACCTGCCTCTTAAACCATTACAGTCAAACTCTGGAAACTATGTCTGCTATAAAAACAAGTATAAAAATTTAAATTAGAACACAAAGGATGTCCCCATAGGTGGCGTTATTTAATTTATATTTTGTATACAAAATATTTAATATTAAAATTTAAGAAAATTTTAAATTAAAAATTTAATTAAATATACGATTACCTTCTGTCTATTTTGAGAAGGATTTTCTTATTGCCAGAATCATTTTAATATTGACTTTTTAAAGTTTCTTTTTCCCCCAGTTCATTTTCTTAGCTTGTGACCCAATTTTTAGCATGACATAAATACCTACACAAGGCACTAAACAAACAGCTTAATAATTTAAATAATTTGTATGTCAAGATATTTATTCATGAAAATAATAAACATGTTTCAGTTACAAAAATCTAATATTAGTTCTCTCATCTCTGTTGATGACAAACAAAATTAGAATATGAAATGATTATTATAGTTGGCATTATTATGATGATCATTTCAAGATGGGAAAGATGTTGTTGGTGAAATATATTCAACCACAGTAACTTCTCATAGAGACTGATGGAGAAGGACAGCAACACACCAACATCAAGAGTAGCAGCAGCAGTAAATATGGTTTTATAAATTTTTAATTATTTACTCTGGTTATGAAAATATTCTAGCAACTAAAGTATTTAAATGAAAACTTGTATTTCTCTAATGCCACATATATAAGGGCTTTGGTCAAGACATACAAAATTTGCCACTTAAATGTTTCTCTGTTAACAAGATGACTTTCGTTTGCAAATGTCTTGATGTCTCATTTGAATTTATGAAGTGGGTGTTTTCTTTAGCTCGATAGAATTTTAAAATGCAAAATCTACACAATTTTAATTAAAATATTTGCTTTTATTCGATAGATTAGAAACTATTTTGGGCAAAAGGATACTGAACTGCGAACGAAGCTCATTCAAGACGTGTTTTAATTTTAACATGAACAATTTTGGCTTCCAAATTCGTCAATTATTGATGGTTTATCAGAATAAATTGGTAGCTACAACTGGAATATAATCAAGAGGTTTCACATAGCACTTCTTTTGAGGCCAATTGGAGTTTATTTTCCTAAATTTATCTTCGCGAAAATTTTTAATTTGATTTATTATTTGTGGTGCCGTCTGGTACGAAGCCCCGTCCTGTTTAAACCACATCCGCCTGAATCAAAGTCATCCATATCTTGATCCCAAAAATAGGAATTGTCGTTCGAGAAATAATAATCTTTAGCGATTTTAACCAGGGCTCTGGCTTATTTTTTTAAAGCAATAAGTTCCAATGATTTTACCAGCGTGTAAGTCGAACCCGAACAGTGCAATTTTCTGAATGATTGACTTCACATGCGGTAGTTTTATTTATTTAATCGCAGTCTTTAAGCCAAACATGAACCTCCTCGTTGAACTTAATTATGCAGTTTCAAGCTGCTCGAGATGTTAACGAACGAAATTACAACAGATATTTAAATTTTGTGGCTTAACTTGATGCATCAGCTGGATTTTATACGGAGATATGTCAAGATCTTTGCTTACAATTTTTTACGTATTTTTTTTTTTTTTTTTAAAATAGAAGTAGCACTTCAGGCATTAATACCTACTAAGTTATTTTGGTAACCGTGCTACATTCTTTAGGAAAGGGATAGATAAGAGATAAGACAGGTGGTGAAAGAGAGAGATAGAGAGTTAATTATTTTACTTCGCCGGTCAGTATGCTATGAAAGAAGTACCGACGAAGGAGGCTGCATGTTTTTTAATGTAAATTCTGAATGTGTATTTATACCATTAAACAGAAAAAAACATTCTTAATTTTTGATTGCCGCAGGGGTCGAACCCTGGACAACCAAGTTTGTAGTCAACGTGTTAACCACTTCGACTACAGCAATCTCAAATTTATTCACAGTTCGATATAAAGTTTGTACAGATCGCAATGAATTCTTTTAGTTTCGTAAATTTATGGCCGATTTCCAAAGGAAATCTGGGGGCAAATTATGGCATTCGATATCGATCAAAATTTCTATAGAATTTAAATGTAAATTTTGATCGATATCGAATGCCGTAATTTGCCACCTGTATAATTGGCTAGAGATTTTCAAACGGCAAACTACTCATGATAATTTTCTTGAAAATACTGATCATTAATAAGCGTAGCTTATTTGAATGGTTACTTTTTTGTAAATTCTATCAAACCAAATAAAAAAAACACCCTATAGACATCATTAAAACTAGCTTCCTTATGCAAAATCTATTATAATTTTGTTAAATAATTAAAATTTCGTTTATGTTTCTTCTTGTTCTCATATTGTAAATTACTTCATCTGAAATCATGAATAAAAATATTTCTTTAGTTAAAAATTTAAATAATTTTGGCCTTAATTTTATAACTGGTCTGCATATTTTTAGCATAAAATATCCCAGCCATTATATTATTTAACACTTTGTGTTACTCGTTAACCAAATTTGCTTGCAAACTAAGTGCCAGTGAATGCTTCTTTATCTTTATTTATACATCTTTTTATTGAAGCCGTTAGTGAGTGAGTGGGTGAGAAATTGTGCTAAATTTTGTATGAATAAATATATTTTTGGCAAATGACCAGTTTTCAAGTACCTAACTGACATTTAAAACTGCCCTTAATATTTATGACTTAACAGATAATGATGATAATATCATTTTCAGTTTTAAATGGAAAGCAGCAAAAGAAAATAAAACTTAACACTAGAGACAAAAAGCCAGACAGATAGACAATTTATTTAAGATTGATTCGCAATGAAACGAAAAATCATGTTAATATAAAATAGATAAATATTTTAATTTACATAAAGAGTAAATAGAGCAGAATGGGGTAGAAAGTGAAATTTAAATTGACGAAAATTTATTTAAGACTCAAGTGTAGTGGTCAGTGAAATAGAATTAGAGATAAACTAAAAATAGAATTAAAAAATGAAAGTTACCTTAATTTAAAGCAAATTGAAATAGAACTAAAAAATAGAACTCGACAGGTCACGTGTGAATCGCGTCATGCTCTCATGTTATTTTTGCTTAGTATTCTTTGGAATTTCCTAATAGAAAGACTTACACCTGAACAACGTTTACAAATTGTTCAACTTTATTATGAAAATTAGCGTTCTGTGAGGAATGTGTTTCTTGCACTTAGCTCCACTTACGGTCAACATAATCGACCTACTGAAGGTACTATTCGCAACACCATCACCCATTTTGAGACCCAGCATTTATAATGGGATAATATTCGACCGAATAGACCACGTCCAGCACGCCGTAAAGCAAATATAGCGGCCGTAGCCGTAAGCTGTTGATATTCAATCCAGCGCCGTTTGCAGCAACTCGGATTGACATATGAAACGATTTGGCTCATTTAACGTCGAGATCTTAAGTTAAAAGCGTACAAAACACATCTTGTGCAACAACTGAAGCCGCTCCACCTTCTGTGGGCTTTTGAAAAGTTTCAAGAAGATCCGAGGTTTTTAAAGCAAATTTTGTTTAGCGATGAGGCCCATTTCTGGCTCAATGGATATGTAAACAAACAAAATTGCCGCATTTGGGTTAAATAACAACCTAAAAAAAATCGAGAACTACGACTTTACCAAGAAAAAACAAGGGTTTAATGTGGTTTGTGGGCCGGTGGAATCATCGGTCTGACTATTTATTGCCTGAAATTGAAGCCCGTGATCTCGGTGAGATTTGGATTCAGCAAGACGGCGCCACTTCTTACACATCGCAAAAATCAATGGATTTATTGAGAGAACACTTTAGTGAGCACATAATTTCATGTTTTAGGCCGGTCGATTGGCCATCAAGATCGTGTGCTATCACACCCTTAGAGTTTTTCCTATGGGGATACGAGTATGCAAGTCTAAAGTTGATGTGTGCAAACCCGCTTCGATTCAGAACTTGGAGGAAAACATCACGCGTGTCATTCGCTAGTTACCAGTCGAAATGCTCGAACGAGTCATCGACAATTAAACTCAACGGATATACCATCCGCGACGTAGCAAGTGCCAACATTTATTAAACTCAATGATAAAATACAAGCCTTTTTCAACTTAAATTTTCTGTGTTTTTTTTTTCTTTAAAAAACCACGAAAAGGATCACGCTTTAGTAAAAATGAGATTGAGTGCAGTTGAGTTTGAACAATAAAGAAGCAGCAATTAGAAAATAAATAACTCTTAACAAAAAAAAAAAACCGAAATGAAAATTTCTTCCACAAACTGAAAATATTTAATGCTCAAAGATCAAGGAAAACATAAAGAGATGCTTTCAATCAATGAGTTGGTAATGAATTGCTTATTATGTTTTATAATTCATTTGAATTAATGTGATTTTAAATTAATGAATCGAATTGCAATTAATTTTTATCAAATTCATTTGAATTGAATCAAGTTTCATTCAAATTATTCAATTCTAAATATGCTAATTCATTGCATGAATGATAAGCCAATTGATTCAAAAATGAATAATTCATTTACAGCTCTGATAAGTATTAATTACTGATTTTTTTTTAGTTTAGTTTAGGGGAATTTTGTTTCAATGGGTATAACTTTATAAATATTTATTTTCTATAGGGTCCGCCAAATAACTTTTCGTTTTTTAAAAATGCTAAAAAGACTACTAAAAATTTTCTCAAAATTCTTTTCTTATTTGAAAGTGCAATCCTTGCGGTTAATAATGGAAAATAATTTCGTGCAAATTGCTGCCTCGGCTGGCCATGCAGTAGCCTACACGATCGATCCAATTTTAAGCACATTATCGAGTGTGTGCAGCTGTATTTCACTAATGGCTTTACGAATATTGTCCTTTAAAGCGTCAATTTTCTCTGGCTTGTCGGCGTAACACTCATCTTTGACGGCACCCTAAAAATAATAGTCCTACGGTGTCAAATCGCAGCTCCGAGGTGGCCAAATGACATCAGCTCTGCGGCTGATAATGCAATCTTCAAAAGCAGGGCGCAAAACATCGATTGTAGCTTCGGCTGTGTGGCACGTAGCGCCGTCCTGCTGAAACCAAATGTTGCCAATAACATCTTCTTCAAGTATTGTGAACAAAAATTCGTTCAACATGTCCCGATAACGATCGCCGTTGACTGTAAACGGCTTAAAAAATGGCCCAATTATGCGCCTGGACCAAAATCCGCACCAAACAGTGACTCTTTTTGGGTGCACCGGCTTTTCAATGTATGCGTGCGTGCGATAATTTTGCTTGTTTACATTCCCGTCAAGATCAAAATGAACTTCATCTAAAAATATATTTTTTTTTTTGGCAAAATCGGCATCATCTGTAAGCGCAGGCTCAATTAGCGAAGCGAAAATGCATTGGATGGTCATATGGCTTCAACTCCTGAACTAGTTGGACTTTGCGTGGCATCATACTAAGGTCTTTATGCAAAATTCGTCTCAATGATGTCTCCGAAATGTTTATTTGTTGAGAACGACGATAAATTGATGTTGATGGCGCTTCACGCACACTTTCCTCCACAGCAGCAAAAATTCTCAGGTGTACGCACTGTTTTTGGCTTTTCACGCATTGCTTTATCGATGAGGATGCCAGTTTCTTTCACTTTTTTCACAAGATAACGAACATACGTAGCTGACGATGCTTCTCTTCTTACAAAATCCGTACGAAATTTTTGCACACATTCTGCAACATTAGCAAGATTTTCCAAGTAATATCGCAATATTTCCCAGCGTTGTTCAAGTGTATACACAACCAAATTCGCTCAGCGGAGGGATAAAACTAATTATATGTTAAATCAGACATAAGCTAAGTGTTACCATTCACGAAATAAGCAGTAGTTGAAAAAAACGTTAGATGGCGGAATCTTTACCTTCCAAAATAAATTATCGTAACACAAAAAATTGCTTTGTAGGATATCATCTACAGCCCTGGATTGAGGATATTTGAATAGTTTTTTATTTTCTCAATCAATAGTAATTGAGTAAAAACCACTTTTTGATTTGCAGATCAATTTTATTATTATTTTTTTTTGCATTTAATTTATGATTTTATTTTTTTCACGTTTTGCTAATAAATTTACATGTTTTTTAATATAATTTCCATTTATTGTAGGTAAATAATCAAGATATTAATTTGCAAGTGTTACAAACTCGTACACAGAATTGTATGACACAACGACGTATATGTTTTATTAATTAATTTATATTTGTTTAAATGCAAAATGCAGTGAACAAGAGAATGCTGATTCATGTCTTTCATTTAGTTTGTATAAATAAAATTTTACTTTTGCCTTCATCATATTGATGTTCATTTCTTTATTTATAAATGAAGTAAAATATTTTTTCATTAACCATTATTTGTTGTTCTTTATTTCCGTATGTCAGCAAGCTGTTTTATATCCAGCTTACGTATGTATGAAGATTGAAGTGCATTAATTTTATTTATTTTATTGAACTTTTTTGCAATGAGAACATGTTTCGATTTGAAGATGCAGAAAATCTGTGTAATGCTATTTTTAATTTTATTAATTATTTTATTGAATAATAAATTTGACCTTAATTGAAATCAACAAGAGCCTTTTTTTTAAATACATGATTCGTATTTTTCAATACGTTTTTATATTGAATTATTCTTTATATATTCTCTGTATGTTTTCGCTTGCACTTAATGAGATGTCAATAACACACTGAGAAGTTCAAGGATGAAATTATTAAGAGTTTATTTTTTTTAATAATGTTTAAGAAAGGAAACAATATATATTTTTATTTGAGACTCGAAACGATGTTGGGGGAAAAATAATATTAAATAAAATAATGTAATTAAAAAAGCATTGAAATGAGCATATTGTAACCTCTTAGGAAAAGCTGTAGTTGTTTTCAATTCTGATATTTTGTTAACGGTGATATGGTTTCTTTTTTAATTGAAGAGTATAGACGTTTTGTCTTCCAAGTTTAATACCCAGAGAACTAGTGTTCCGCAGTTTATAATTTGAATTCAATATGAAAAAATTTAACCAAAATTGTTGCTTTGACTCTAAAGTCTTCTTTTTACTAAACGAACTAACATCCTTTAGATAGACATTTTTAATTGATGCAATTAAGTATTCATATATTTAATTAAATGTATAATTAAACAAATTAAAAATTTAATAAACTTTTTAATTAATTTTTAATTTTAATTATTATTTTAAATTTATTAAAATTTTTATCTCACTGTTTAAAAAATTCCTAAAAATTTTAAAGATGAAAACTCATGGACAATAATTGCAAATAAAAATGCAGTCACCTTAAAGCATCAGAGCTCATGTATATGCAGGGATATTGAGTGCCACAGTAACTAAAGATGAGAGACGTCAGAAGAATTTTGAAAATATGTAAATATTGCTAAAAGGTATTAATAGGATTGCATTATGTATCCGATTGTGGAGCAAAAAAAAAAAAAAAAAAAAAACAAAACAAAAAAAAATGTGTTTTCGCCTTGATGTAAGATTTCATGAATCCATTGTAAGAAGTTGGCTTCTATCAGATCTATTTCTTCTAAGTTGACCCATCTATAAGTGTGTCTTGCAATTGACCTCATGTTCCTTATCCCAGCCAGTTTTTCAGAACCGGTTCAAGTTCGAATTTCCAGGATAAATACCCATGATATAGTTCGTTGACTTGTTCGCTTCAGTCAAAGACTGTATCACCGATATTTATTTAGTCCTATAACATTTTTTTTTTTGTAATTGGAAGAAGCCATTCTACTCCTTATCCTTCTTTATCTGTTTTTTTTTTTTTTGTTGTTTCACCCCGCAAAAGCTCGAACAAGCTGGTTCGACTGTGAATAAAATTGGGAAAATATTGCAGCTTGCTACAGACAATATTTTCGAAGGAGAAGTACACGAAATCTTTATTTAGGAAAAACAATATTTTGTATTTCTAAAAATTTTCGGGAATAAAAATATGAAGCAAAAACATTTTGCTAACTTAAAAAAAAGTTTAATAATAAATTTCTACAGTAAATATTTGTCTAAATATTTTATGTATAAAAATGCAGCATTTACTTTTCTTCTTCACTACTGTACCTTACAAAACAGCCACAGTTTAAAAACTCCATTTTAAAATAAATTTTTTATTCGTTTTAAACTGGTTGGAAATAAAATCAATTATTTATAATATTTCGTGACTCGTTAATGTAATAAACAAATAATTTACCACCAAATTGCTGCACAAAAAAAGCTTTAAAATTTTTCCAAGTTAAAAAAAAAAGGAAAACGATAAAAACTATAGATTAATTCGAAGCACAAATCACATTGTAAATATTAGATGAAAGTAGATACGTAAAATAAAAACACATATGCGTGTTATACTGCACAATGGGGGTTAAAGTAAAAATATAACATATAAATATATATTATTTTTTAAGGGATTAGTTGGTTAAATGGATGATATTTACAGTATACACAAATCAAGGTGTTGGATGCAAAGAATGCTGAAGATGGATTTGGCGGTCCTGAAAATGCAGCATTACATTCTGCCAGCGTCTAATTTTTCTTGTTTTCTTTGGAAAACGTCCGCGTACATTTGAAAAATAATTTTTCTTAATAAAAGTTAAATTAAAAATAAACCAAGGCCGAAAAAATTAAATTTTAATGGAATTATTTTATTTATACTTAAAGTTGTTAGAGTTGGAGTATGTGAAAATATATCTTGTTTCCAAAAATTAAATAATATTTTATGCTGTAAAAATTTTAGTAAAGATTTGAGTTTGAGTGAGAGAAGAAAATAAATATTTTTGATTATTTTTTTTTTTTTTTGATTTCTTAAAAAAAATGTTCGTGATTTTTTATTTATTTTAATTTTTACCCAAAATTCCTGGACGGGTTATAGTTGTCATAAAATTTTTATTTTGTTTAACTTTGGTCTTTCTTCTAATATTTTTACTAAAACAAAATTAGTTGCTCATATTTTTGATTCTGATTCTGATTAGTGGCCTTCAGTACAATTTGAATTCAGTTCTTCCTCAGCTTCAAATTAGTTTTATAATATTTCATTCTTTTTAATTCATCTTCTATAATACTTAAAAAATTTCGAACCTTGGATTTATTAGTTCAGGAAACCTTCAAGACCAGTATATGACATTAAACATTTTAAAATGATTTTAGAAATTTTGCCACCACGGCTGTTATTGACTAAAGATATTCTAGACGAAATATTTTGGAACACTTTTTTAAGTTTTGCTGCCTCTATATCGCGAATAATGACAACAATGTTGAACCTAAAGACGTCAATTTGTGCTGGTTTTATAGCATGAGCATAAGACGTTTTAAGTCGCACGATCTAGAAGCCAATTGAGAGCCAATCAAATGTTGTTAAAATAAAATAAAAATAAAAATATTTTGTATTTTTTTTTATAAATGAAGTGCCTTAAAATAAACTATTTCTCCAGTTTCTTATTTTTATATCCCAGTAAAAGTTTCCTCATAATTTATTTAATAAACGATGTGCTGGTAGGTAGTAGAAAATACTAGAAACATTTGCAAAATTATTGATTGTCAATTGTATTGAATTTAACGTCTTCACTGGTAGTGATTGTTTTTTTTTTCAAGTATCAAAATCACGCATATCATTGTTATAAGTGCTACGAAACTCTATGTTTATGTCAATAAAATTGTAAATAAATTCTAGAGAAATGTAGAATTATATTATTTGCCAGGGTTAAAAATTTTGAGAAGAGTTTAATAGCTAAAAAGCATCATATTTCTCAAGGCAAATAAATATGATTTGGTTGTTTTTTGTTTTATTTAAAATTTTTATAACAAACCTTGTTGTATTCAAATAAAAGTTATATCTTCTTTTACTTATTTTACTTCCTCATAATTTAATTCTAATGATTTATTTTCTAGTTTTCGTTCCAATGTGAGCTTTAGTTGCCCCCTTTTCCTAAATTATTTGTGCTAAAATATAAATTTGGTTTTTTGTTGTGATTAATATGCATGTAATAAATTATGTATTTTACATACGCTTTTAGTGCAATTAATTTTACTTAAATATGTATTTATAAAATAATATTAAATCATTATTAAAAATGGATTTTTTAAATTTCGTAAATGAAGGCATATAAAATTTAAGTTTTTCTAATTTATTTGTTAAATAAAAATTTTCCTGCAAAAGATTTTTAGGTGAAAATTTTCTAAAAACAGCTTGATGACCATTTATGTTTAATTAGGGTTTTAAAAATAAAAAAATGAAGGCATTTAAAATTTCTAAAAGGTCTTTTAATTTATTTTTTAAATCAATGTAGGCAAAAAATTTTCTTACTTGAGGTGTTAAGTTGAAAATTTTTTAGAAACAGGTTGATGACTATTTATGTTCAATTAGATATTCTTAAGTGCTAAAGAAAAATAAATTTTTTATAAAGAATATATTTGGCGTGCGAAGAGAAAGTAAACAGCACGTAATTTAAATCTATTTAAGTAACAATAATAAAAATATTTTAAAACATTTGGTTTTATAAAGGAACATTTCATATCGAAAAATTTTATCGCATGCAATATTATTTAATATATTAATTTTTTCACAAATATTGAAATTTGAATAAAATATTTTTACTGATAAATTGTGTTGAAGATGCTTATAACAAAAAAAAAAAAAAAAAAAAAAAATAATAATAATAATAAATAATTATCAAGCAATAAAAAAAAAACAACAAAAACAACAAACTTCAAAAATATCTGCCTACGTATTATGTTTTTGCTTTAGATTAGAAAATTTACAAAGACTTTTAAAATTATTTAAAAGTTCTTCTTTGAATTAAAAACAAAATAAAATTTTTAATTAGAAGGAAAATAAAAAGTGAAAATTAAAAAAAGTTACTTGGGATTTTTAATTAAAAAAAATTTGTTAAGCAAAAGTTAAAATACATTCATAAGTAATAAATGTTTAAATATCTTTTACTATAAATAATAAATGCCAGAAAGTGTCTTATTTACAAAGTACTTTAAAATTACTAAAAATTTATTTGACAAAATATTTGAAATGCGGCTAGAAAGATTTATTTTATATCATAAGACAAAAAAATTTTTTAATTAAAAAATT
Organism: Cistogaster globosa; assembly: GCA_937654795.1. Classification (NCBI taxonomy): domain Eukaryota; kingdom Metazoa; phylum Arthropoda; class Insecta; order Diptera; family Tachinidae; genus Cistogaster; species Cistogaster globosa. The sequence goes on from OW569404.1 coordinate 11,001,771, forward strand.
TTAATGAAATAAAAACAATGTTAATTATAAATGGAAAACAAAGTGAAAAGAAAAAGTGAAATAAAAACAATAAATGATTGCATACGACTTTCAGTTCAAAATGTACCATTTAATAAACAAAAGTTCGTAAAAATTCATCCCAATAGCAAAAACAACTAAAAAGTGTTTTGCTACAAAAATTTTTAATTGGTAAAATTTCACTTGGTTGCATAGGAAAAATACTTTTAGTTTCAGAGTTTTTCAAAAAAAAAAAAAATCAAAAACTCTTTATATTATTTAAAATACTTTGGCTGGTGAAGAATTACTTTCGATTAATTCAAAATAATCCAGATGGTACTAGATAAACTACCGTCGAATTTATAATTAGAACGAAGCATTGAAATTAAAATCTGGAATTGATAAATTAATTCGTATTAATAATTAAAATTAATTTCTTTTAAACACTTAGAGCAGTTGTTACTATTTAGACACAAGAATTCTTTGAACAGAAGAATTTTTATTGATCGCATTTAATTAAGTTTAAATATATTAAAATTGTATTGTATTGTTTTATGAGATATCACCATATGTATGGCACAATATTTTATATTCTACTTAGATTAGCATTTTAAAGTAAGAATGGCTTTCACCTGTTCTGGTAAAAAATATTGTACGTTTTAACGAAAACAACCTGCAGTCAGCTAACTGAATTATTACTAGCCTAAATTATAGCTTACTTAGGGCGCAAACTATACAATAACTTAAAAAAATTGAGACATAAGAAAATGATAAAATTATATCGCATGAGATAGAAAACTTACTTTAAAAATTTTTATCCATGTAAAAAAATTCTTACAAAATAATTATTTTATTAAATATTATAATATAATATGAATTCACCGGTTATAGCTACAAAGTATCTTATCTGTAGAAGTAGATCTTATAAAGGGAAGAACTCAACAACCAACAGACTGAAAACTAGCCTCCAGCATATCTGGATGCTATCCTGTATAATAAGTTTAAAATTAAGATATGTCTCAAATAAGAAATTTTTATTGCATTAAATAAAAAATGAAGTCGAAAAATTTCTTACATGTGATGAAAATTTAAGTTAAAACTTCTTCGTATGGCATTCTAGCAAATTTCGACGAACAAAAATAAAGAAAATTAATAAAATGCAAAAAAATTTATTGCATGAGTTAAGATAAATAAAACGCGATTTTTTCAAATGTAATAAAAAACCGCATGAAATAATTTAGAGACAGTTTTTCCAGCTGATTTTCAACAAAAATTATGAAAGAATATTTACCAAACTTTATCGCAGGCTATTTAATAAAATTAATTTTTGTAGAAAATTCTTGTAAAAAATAAAGTTCTACTGATTTTTTTTTAAATTTTTCTAAGATTTTCCTGATTGTCATTTTTAATTACAAAGTAGTTTTAGTCAAGTTTGCGATATAGCCCTTCATTTTATAAATATCCTAAAAAAAAGCATGAGCGATATTTTTTACGTTGCCGCTAGTAGCTCATTTTATTTAGAAAGTTTTATAAAAACACTCAAAAAAACCAAATTCAATCATAAACAATAAAAACCAATTGCTTTAATAACAACAATATTTAATTTATTACAACAAAATCCTGAATACACAGAAAAATTATAAATGCATTAAATGAACAATATTTAACTTAATAACCGGCAATTAATTTTAAACACATTAAAAAATTTGTTGAGTCTGAAACGCTTAAGGACAGATAATCATAATGAATGGCATTGGTGATAATTATAAAAAAAAGAATGACAAAAGGGGAAAACGGCCAGGGTCGGGGAGGATAGCAAAAGGTAAACATTTCTTAAATGAATGTTTATTTTATAATTATTTTCTCTTATCACTTAATTTCATTCAAACCATTACTGTCATTACAGTTTTTTATAATCCAGTTTTTTCGTATCTTGTACGTTTATTCATGTGTTTTTATTTATTTTTTTTTGAGTCATATGTTGATGTTTATTATGCAAAAAAAAAAAATTTTTTTTTAATTGTTAAACATTTATATTAAATTAAAGTATTTATATTTTTAATAAAAAAATTACAAAAAACAAAGGAGTCTTATAATTTAAATAAATATTATTTTTCTGTGCGTACCATAAGCCTTAGGCATTCCAACTGGATAGTAGAAGCAGCGTCAGAAAAAAGTTAAGTGCATGTTAATGTATGTGTAATGAAATTCTCAATTGTATGGGATAAAGAACTAAAAATTTTGACAGATTTTTCTTTTTGAAAAATTCTTCTGAGATATCTACACTTGTGAAAAGTGGTCAGCCCTATCATAAAAGATATTAAAAAACAAAGACAATACAATTTTTGCCTGATCTGCAAATAAAAGTTTGTTACATTATACAATATTTTTTTTTTTTTTATTTCATGCATGCAATTAAATTGTTGAGCAAAAAACACTCTTTAAGAAACTGTTAAAAAATAGTTAAAATTTCATTACGAAAGTTATCTTTAATAATATTTTTATATCTTGTAAGATGAAGTTTTCTTTCGCATGCGATATATATTTTTCTTTTAAATTTTTTTATAACTATGGATCTTGCTGCCTTAGAAATATTAAAAAAAATATAATAAATTTAATTGTTCTAGGGATGTGCATAGTTTACCAAAAATTTTCTTAAAATAGAAAATCCGATTTATTTCTACTTTAAGAAGAAAGTCCTCTTATTTTTTTTTTTTTTGCCATGCTAAAAAGTTATTACAGAATAATTAATTTAGTACATATTCTTAAATACAATCAATTTTGTGTTGTTTTGTTATAGAAATCGCTTGGTTTAAATTGTATAGATATAAAATATCTCGTGCATAAAAAATTTAACCTAATTTGTTACAGAAAATATATTTTTATTGCATGCAATCAATTAAACTAAGTTTTTTTGCAGTATAAAAAATTATTTTTGAAAATTTCCTGGGTCCTAAGATTTTACTAAAGCAAAATAATAATAAAAATTGAAAAAAAATCTGATGGAATTAAATTTTTGAATAGAAATATTTTTAAACGAATCTTCTCTAACCTTTAGTAACGCTCAATTATTGTATCAATTAATTATTGAGATATCGGCATAAAAAAATCCATTCTTCGGTTTGTTCAACAAAAAAAAAAAAAAAAAAGTGTGAAACGTTCTACTAAAAAATATTTATATTAAATATAAAAATTAAATATATAACGTGAAAATTTATATTGCATGCTATTTTATTTTGCAGAAATTTTACGTTGCTATTTAAAAATTTTTATCGCAAGCAATAATGATTTTTGGAAAAAGTATCTATAGAAGGAAATTAACTTTGTATACCTGACAATAGCATTTGCACAATTTTGAATAATTTAATGAATCATTTTGCAAAAAATTAGAGCATGAAAGAAAAAAATTTTTAATGAAATTTTACGTATCATAAAATGAAAATAAAAACTGAAATAGAATAACTGTCTTATTTTATTTAAATTCAATAACTAATTTATTTTTGATGCAATATAACTTTTTGATCGCATGCGATTAATATATTTCTACGAGTTTTACCGCAACAAAATTTTTTTTATATCTTAAAAATTTTTTAGCTTTTTTTTTATTAACGGGCGAACTAGTTTATTATTATAGCTAAATCATACGTTTTTGATTTGGCTCCATACATTCGTGCTTCTTTTTAAACAGTCAACACGTTACTAGATTTTCTAATTTTGCTATTTTGCTTAGAAAATATCCGTATAAAGTTTATAAGTAATTTATTTTCTCTTAATAAAAATTCTTGAAATAAATCAAAAACGTATTTATAACGAATTAATTAATTAATTAAAAATAAATTTTTCTATTAAGTGTTGTATATCATAAAATAAAAAAATAGATGATATTACGTTTTTTAGTATAACAGGTAAAATAATTTTTAAAAATTTTTTTAATGTAATAAAAAATGTAATATTATAGAGTTTATATTGCATACAAAGAATTTTTGCCATTGCCATAATTTTTTTGTTAAATGTAATAAAGTTTTATTTTGTATATACAGGCTATGAAAATGTATTGTTTGTTTAATTATACTTGAACGTACTAGAAATATTAGAAGGAAAAAACTCTTCTTTTCAATATGAATTACAAATTGCACTTTATATGTGTATATTTTTTTGTTTTATTACTGTTGTTATTTAAAATATAGGCATATTTTACATTAAAAAATATAAACCTCATTTACACTGTTACTAAACATAATAATAAAATAAAATTAATAAATGATTAGTATATTTTTCTAATTATATTTTGTACATATTCTTTTTTTTTCAACACTACCACAAGGGATATTTCCGTAGAGAATTAAAATCAAAGTGCCCTTTGGAATACATGTTTTAGTGGTTAAGTGCCTATTAATTTAATTTAAAATCGATAATTAATTTTGTCACATATAAAAACTTCAATTAATTATTTAATAAGCAATATTTTGTATTTTACTATACAAGTAATTTATTTTGGTCATTATTTATATTAACAAAAATAAAAATTTATTTATAATAACTTTTAAAATTATATTATAAATGCAGGTTTGTTTGTACACCAGCTGCACTTAAAACCAATTCATTTTGTTGCGCATGTAGGCCAATTATGTGTGATTGAAAATAGTTTACAAATAATGAAAAAAGAAAAGTTTTTAATTTCACAAAATAATGAAGTTATAAAATGCATTGATTTAACCTCAGATTCAAAAGTTCATTTCCGTTACAAAGGCCATCAACTACGAGTATATGTAGATTATATGTGAAAGCACAAAATAATTTATTTATATAGAATAATTGGTTAAATGCAAATGGTTTAGATTTTGTTAGGTGGTGCAAAAAGTAAAAACGGAAGGTATACTAAAAATCACCGGGCAGAGAGTCATTGAATATGAAAAAAAAAAAAAAAATTTATAAACACTTTATTTAGATTTTAATTAGAAAAGGAAATTTCATATACATCAACTTATATGACCTAGGAGGATACCCTTTAAGACTTATTTTAAATGTTTATACTTGTTGTTATAGCGAACTCCACAATCGGTTCACATCTTTCGAGACAGCGAGCTAATCACCACGTCTGCTTGTAATTTTTCCATATCATTTGGAACAATTATGTAACTCCAATAAAAAAACCAAATATATGACGCATAGTATAATTAAAAAAAAAACTTGATGTGAAAAAATTGGCGCTTGCCCATATTTTCCGAGTTGTGGGTCTCTGAACTTTTCATAGAAAAGCACGAGTGCCCGTCATATTTCTTTTTGGATATCAATATGGGTAGCATTTAAAAGCTTTTGAAAAAATCACATTTTTGTGTATTTCTTTTTTAAATTTTTTAATTCTCTCTCACCTCAATATTTGTACATAGTGAAGGGTATATAAGATTTGGCATAGCCGAATATATCACTCTTACTTATTTTATCACTTTCTGTTATTGGGAACTATAGTGATACCAACTTTTAAAAATTTTATAGCGTTCATTAAATATAAAGGGTCATCCAAAAAACGCGTCACATGTTTCTTTGAAATAAAACACAAACTATTTGCAATTTTTTCAAGCTGTTTTTTTTAATTAAAAGTATGATCCATTACAATTATAAGTGGAATAGAATATCACTCAAATGTCCACCATGACTGCGTCTGCAGACATCAACCCGAATATCGAAATTTTCAATGACTTTCCGACATGTTGCTGGTGTTATTTCACGAATTGCAACTTGAATGTTGTTCTTTAGATCATTAATTGTTTGTGGCTTGTTAGCATACACTCGACTTTTCAAAAAACCCCACAAAAAAATCAAATGGTGTGTTAGATCACATGACCTTGGAGGCCAATTGAAATCTGCATTTCGTGAAATTACACGTTGAGGAAATTTTGATCGCAAAAGCGTAATGTTTTCACGAGTTGGGTCACCTGTAGCACCGTCTTGATGGAAATAGACGTCAGACACATCTATATGATTCAACTGTGTCCATAAAAAGTCTCTCAACATTGATTGGTATCGCTCAGCATTCACAGTAACAGCATTTCCAGCATCATCTTCGAAGAAAAATGGCCCAATGATTCCATTTGCCCAAAATGCACACCAAACAGTATCTTTTTGTGGGTGTAGAGATTTTTCATAAATAACACGAGGATTTTCATCAACCCAGATATGACAGTTTTGCTTATTGACGAAATTACGACGTTGTAAATGGTCTCTTTCGTTCAATTCCTGGGTTAGTTGAATTTTATAAGCATGTTAATGCAAATCTTTATGCAAAATCCTCCATAAGGAGCCATAAGATATGCCCAATTCTTGCGAACGTCGCGAAATTGATGTTGTCGGTTCATTTTCAACACTTTCACCAACAGCAGCAATATTTTCATTTGTGCGTACAGTTTTTGGTCTTCCACTTTTTGGTTTATCAGTAACACAACCAGTTTCTTCGAATTTTTTCACTAATCTTTGAATTGAAGATTGATTTGGCCGATTATTTACACCAAAAAAAGCACGAATTTTTCGATGGGTGTATTTTAAAGAACGCCCATTTTCATAATAACTTTGAATGATGTAAACGCGTTGTTGCAATGTGTACCTGTCCATGGTTAAAACTGTACTACCTTCTAATAAAACAAAATGGCTTATGTCATTTGAAAAGATGTCACGTGTAAAAATTATATAGTGCTGACATCTAGGCGTCACATTTGGATGGCCCTTTATAAGAATCAGATTTGTTGTATGGAAACACAATTTAGTTTTGAATATTTGTATTGTTAACTGATATCAATCTGTAAGTATAATCTCTTAACTAAAAAGAAATACCGTACTCGGCTCAGAATTGATTGAATTATGCGGGCATAAACGTATTTTTTATATTAAATTTATTCTTGTTGACAGCCAATTATATTTGTTTTATTTTTTTATTATATCATTTACATTGGGTAATGATAAATTATCAAAGTTTTACCTTTTATTATTTATTTTGAATAATAGTCCTTTTAGATAATTTATATTAAATATATTGATTACAATGTTTCTCTGATGTCTTAAGTGTTGGTTATAATTTTTCCTAGAAGCAATTGGTTCCTGCTGCCATTCAATTATTATATTATTACCCCTACTGAATACTAAATTGTTTAAATATGAAAGATAATTACCTAATTTATGTCACAAAACCAAGTATTTTAGGAAGAGACATTGACTGTCAATCAAAAAATAAATAACAAAATAAAACAAAATTAAAAATAAATAAATCTGATAGTGAGGGTTGATTTTGAACTGTTTTAAAAAATAATAAAATTGAAATAACACCAAAACAAGAAACAAAAAAACTAATAATTTTAAAAAAGCTAATTTATCGATTAATGAAACACAACGATACACCTGCAAATGATAAAAATAGAATCGTAGTACAGGAAACCTAGAATCGATCATGAGCATTTGCAATATTTTGTGCAAATTCGCTACAATGAAAAAATTTATATAAAATTAAATTAATCGATAACTGTGTTATATCCATCTGGGCCATCAATATTAAAATGCTTTTCGTCTGAAAAAATTACTTTTTTCCAGTCGTTCTCTTGATAACAATTTTGAACTACCCATGACATTTGGTATTTCGCATATTTTAATCTCTGTTGCTTATGTACGGCTTTCAGTACTATACCTTAGACTGATTACTGAACTGAAAGTTTTTTATTACTCTTACTAAATACTGAGCTTGATTTTTTGGAAAACATCTAGTTTCTGCTGCTGTGTAACAAATAATATGAAGAATTTATTTAAATCTAAAGTGAGTATTTCTTTTTTTTTATGAGACCTAAGATATACCGAACAACTTTAAAATATTTAATGAAGCTTTAAAAAAATAAAATGTAATGTATACTGAATCGAAAATTCTAGAACAAATTCTTGATTTCTAAAATTCTATAACTGAATAGACAACATGCAGAAGGACTTGTTTCAAGCTACTTCTCTGACATTAAAGGCTATTATTTTTTATCAAATATTTATAGACAACTTTAAAAGTCTGTTTATTTATTATCTTGTCTCCTGGATCCATGAGTGCTTTTCTAACTAGATGCTAAGGTAATAATATATTGTTAACCCATTGCGGGCGAAACAAACACCATTAAAAAATTCAAAATATGTGTGTTATTATGCTCTTCACCATTTTCGACCCCATAAAAGCTGTCTCTCGTGCCATTTTCTTTTTGAACTCAACTTAACCAAGGCACTAGAAAAGCTAGTATAAATTTAAATGTGCCAATCGTTCAGAAGAACTTTCAAAAGTTTATGTATGAAAAATTAGCAAGGTGGGTCCTTGTGTTTTAAAGCAGCGGGTAAAACATTACGCTTGCCTCTAACATTTTCATATAAATGGGAATAAATTTGGGTAATAAAATAACTCTTATCAAATAACTCCTAAAAAATAAGAAAAAAAAAACACTAAGTGAAAAGATTGCCGCTCGCCCATATTTTTTGAGATATGGGCCTCTTAACTTTTAACAGGAAAGTACGATTGTGCGTCAAATTTTTGGAGACATCAATATGGGTATCATTTAAAAGCTTTTAAAAAGTGTATTACCCACTTAAAGCCGCTGATACTTTTATATAAAATTCTCTGTCACCTGAATATTGGTTTTTTTTTTTTAATTATGAAAATTACTTTACCAGACTAGATTTACATTTATGGTTTATTATTAAATTCATTACAGAAAATTATAAAAGAAATAAATAAAAAAACAAAATAAAAAAAATTTACTTGGAACTTATCTGGACACTTATTTTTATGTAAAAAAATTATTAAATAATCAGGCATGTCACAGAACTCAATTCCGATCGAAAGTAGTTTTAGTTCCTTAAATTGCTCTTTCTGAAAACTAAAAACGAAAATTTTCTTCGGAATAAAACCACTTTCAAATTTCAAAGTGGAATTTAGTTTCTTAAAATTTTTTTTATTTGCGTTTTTTAAATTTACTTTTATGATGTGTCTTACTTAGATTGGCCTTGTTGTTTATTTTAGTGTGCAAACTATTGCCAAATTTTAATTAAATAGTGGGGATTCAATGCTTTGCAGGAATACACAAAATCTATCGGAATCTGATGAAAGTAAAACAAAATCGATAGGAATTGTTAATACGGAATTAAAACCATTCTGATCAGAATGTGTGAAATGCCTGAATATCTGTTTCTACAATTTTTTCTTGAACTGTATACATCGCCAACTACGTTTGTTATGGCAAATAACATTGCGCATATGTACGTTATTACTGTCATCTTGTTGCACGCCTGCAATACTACATGATGATAAGCGTGTAAACTATTTTTGAGGCATTTGGTTATGCTAAAATCTAACTATCCTTAATCACAATAATAATTAGTTAAAATTAAAATTACAATTCTTTAGACACTAAGTGGATGTATCTTGCATTTGATATGGCCATGTCTACTTTATAGATGAGTAGGGCCCACTACCATTTTTGTATTTATACCAGCTCGATACAATGAAATCAATTGGTTCATAATATAAGCTCTAATTTTGATTGGTATTTGGTTTTCATTTTTTTTTTTCTACAGAATCATAAGAATCGGACATTGTACAAAAGTAGCTCTTTTGTTGGCTTTTGTTTCTCTGGTATATAACTTCATGGAATGTCCAATTAGGGCAACTGTGGCTTTGAAAAATATAAATATTTAGTAACTCTTTAGTATAAAGGATATTTAAAAAAAAATTAACAACTTTGGGCATCGTATTGTCGATGTCCAGCAATGTTTATTTATTCTTATATGGTTAGCCATTCCATAGCTGGAGTGTGTTCTTTTATATTAATTGAATTTTTTTTGGTTTCTCTCTCACCTCAACAGCAAAATTATAAACACAAGCTTTAAAAATTTTAATTATAATAATTCTTTAAAAATTTTATAATTGTTGTGCTCTTCGTATGGAAAATTTTTCTTGACATAATTTGGCTTCCTAGGATTTTAGCTACGAAAAAGCAACTTATTAAAAGGTGTTGACACAGAAAGAAAGGCTTTATTTTATAGCCTTCTTGTTAATCAAAATTAAATGCTTACTGAATTTGTTTGTGTTTGTGTCCACAGAACGCTATCATTTCTGAAGTGACTTCTAAATTTGTTGAATGTATTTTTTGTTTTTTTTTTGTTGTTGGAAAAGTGAGGCTTACAGGATACTGTCCTTAAAATGAATTCATAGTATTAAAATTAAATGGTGTTCTCATACATCATAGAGCATTTTTACATGAATGGTAATGGGCACCAATATAAATTTTTCATGAAGTTGGTTTCACAATGGGTCCCAACAATAGAAAGTGGTAAGATACTAACGTGAAGCAATTTGGCTAACATATCTCTCTCCATTGAGCCATTTTAAATGAAAATTATAAAAAATGTGTACTTCTATTCCCGCTATAATAAGAGATATGAAATTTAAAATAGGAAATTTTTGGGTGTCTCCATTAATTTAGACTTAGATTTTGAAGCCTTTTAGAGAGGCAATTGAAATTTTAACAAAGTGTGTGTTACGATTTTTAAATAAAACTCGGTGGCCCTCGTTTGGGCTGGCTATTTTGAGGTCGTTGTTTTGTTGCAAAAATTATTTATATTTCGATTGCGTCCCTTAAGGCTGATTATATACCTTCTTTAAGGCATTGCCTTTATTTTACTCAAGTGAAATATAAGAAACCTAACTGCCATTAATTCCTGGATTTGGTTAGAAAATCTTCTACACTAAAATATTTTTAAATGTTTATTCTGGCATTTCATTTTTCTCTCATCCAATTAAATTAATGGATTGTACATTTAGATTTATTTGGAAATAAATGATCTGAGTTGTTAAATATTGCAAACTATCTGTGTGAACTAGATTAAAATCATTTTTTTTCTCATAAATACAAAAGATAGTATTGGCAAACATTTTATTATTTTAATGGGCTTCGGTGGCGAAGAACATGAAAATGAAATTACAAATAACAGGCAAAAAATACTTAAATGCACATACACTACACTAAATACAATATTATAACCAAACATCTCTTAGAATATTTAAAATACAACAGAAGAGTCCTTAATAAACACACAGATTACATATGTAATGGGGTCAAAAACTACTAGTAAGCGAGTACATCAAAGTAAATAAGTAGAAAACAAGTTGTTTGTTGGGAACTGCAGGCAACCATCCGGTAACTGTTTACTGTTGAACACAGCAGCAGGTCATATGGATTGAAAAAATAAATTATCACCAACAACAACGATCACGTACAGTTTCATGGTGTGAAAATAAAAATTTTTCAGAGAAAGAAAATAAAATAATTTTTGGGTATCTGATTTTAAATATATTTTTGCTCGCTTAATTGCAGTGAAAAAGCAAGTGAAAGAAAAAAAATGTTCAGTGTCATTTAATTGAAATGACATTAACGAAAATGACAATTTGGAAAATAAAACAAGGTTAAAGTTAAAAACTATTTGATAATTTTACCATTAAACGACATAAAGAGGTTAATGAAAAAAGTTTTAATTTCTGAAAGTATTTAAAATGTCAAAATGAAATGCAAAAAAAAAAATGGCAAAACACGAAGTAAATTGAAATAAATTGTGGTCGAAAATAAAAATTTATGTTATGGAAAAAAATATTTCGTGTGTATTTTAACCTCATTTTCTAGGTACTTTTAATTTTAAGTACAATTTTTACAGTTTGTACTTGTCAAATATATAATTTAAAAAGGAAAGTTAAATAACATTTGAATTTGAAATTCCACTAATGACAGCGTTTATAAACACGGTTAAACTTTTGGGTCAATTAAAATAAAAGAACATAAAATAATTTTTAATTTTGCAAACAAATCAAGGAAAGTAGGTAGGAATTCATTTGGCAGAACTTTAACATGATTAAACTTTTAAATCATGAAGAAAGGAAGAAATAGTGTTATTTATAAAATAAAGTGATTTATTTTTATTAAAAGAAATTTTTTTAAGACAAAAAGATTTTATTTTATTTAAACAAATATAATCCACAAAAAATTGCTTTGGGTTAAAAATTATTATTATTTAAGATAAATTTTTAATAAAAATTAATTTGATTATTAAATATTTTTATTTAATTTTAATAGTTTTCTTCAATAAAAAAGAACTTTTTGTAACAAGACTTTTCAAGTCAAAAAGTAATTTTTATTTCTTATAAAAAATTAAAAAAATAACAAAATATTTTGTTATTATATTGTATTAAATTATTAAAAAGGTACTTTTTAATAAAAATATTTTTTTTTTTAGAATATCGCACTAAAATATTTAAAGTTTTAAGAAGAAACTATAGCCAGTTCATTGAATGGCTGTTATTGGAAAGTACATTTTCTTTAATATAGAAAGTAAAAAATAAAAAGGTAATTTTCCATACATTTTTACTCTCAACTGCGTTAGGATTTTTCTAAAAGATTGTTTATCAAAAACACACCTAAAACATTTCCAAAATAAAAAACCTATTTTTTAAAGATGTATTTTTCAATAATGATACTTCACAGATAATAATAAAACAAGATTTCCTCTTCTTATACGAGGGCTGCTATATATATTTCTGCCCTGGCAACACTGAGTGCTGCCAAGTGCATTCTGACATATCCATTGGAAATTTTGTCATTTTTAAGCATAATCTAACTCAAAACGTTTTGACGTACGACCATTATTTCTGTTGTTTACAGTGACTTGAAAAAATTAATATAGAAAAAAATGGAATTAACTCGTGAACATTTTCGTGCCATCATTTTTCACAATTTTCGACGTGGATTATCACGACAAGAGTGCATTGATGAACTTAAATCTTTGTATGGCGATAAAGCACCATCCTATAGCACTGTGAAAAATTGTTATAATGAATTTAATCTTGGCTGAAGCTCGCTCAAAGACGAATTCCGTGAAGGTCGTCTAAAAACGGCTGTTGTGCCAGAGAACATTGATGCCGTGCGTGAACTCATAATGCAAGATCGACATTTGACATGCCGAGAGATAGAGACATCCTTGGACATTTCTTCCACCAGAATACATTCGATACTACATGAACACCTGGCCGTAAAAAAGGTTTGTTCTCGTTGAATCCCGCACAATTTAAAAGTCGCTCAAAAAAAGGCTCGTGTCGATTGGTGCAAAGAAATGTTGCAAGAATACGATTGCGGTGCTTCAAAAGACGTTTATAAGATCATCACAGGTGACGAATCGTGGATCTATGCGTATGAGCCCGAAACGAAACAACAATCGACCATGTGGGTCTTCAAAGACGAGCAAAATCCAACGAAAGTTGTTCGCGGAAGAAGCACTTTGAAGCAAATGGTCGCCTGTTTCTCCGGCAAAACTGATCATGTGGCGACTGTTTCGCTTGAGCAACGTAGGACGGTCACTTCTGAGTAGTACACTACAATTTGTTTGCCTCAAGTCATAGGAGAAATTCGAAAAACTAACAAGAGAAGACGAATCATTGTTCACCATGACAATGCGAGCTCTTACACATCGGCTCAAACCAGAGCGTTTTTGACCGGCCAAAACGTCGAATTAATGGGTCATCCGCCGTACAGCCCTGACTTGGCACCTAGTGACTTCTTCTTGTTTCCGCACATCAAGAAAAAAATGCATGGTCAACGATTTTCGTCGCCATTAGAAGCTGTTTAAGTGTTCGAAAACCATGTTTTAGAGGTGTCTCAATCGGAGTGGAAAAAGTGCTTCGACAAATGGTTTGAGCGCATGCAAAAGTGTATAAATCATGCTGGAGAATACTTTGAAAAACAATAAAACCATTTTTGATTATAAATATTCGCATTTTCACTATTAGGCTAGAAATATATAAAGCAGCCCTCGAATTGTAATAAAATATAATTTTTAATAAATAAAACTTTTGATATTTTACAAAAATTATAAAAGTTAAAAAAAAGAAGCTCTATAATAATTTATTATTTGATATTTTTCTAAAGGATCTTCTAAAAAAAAATTTTTTTTTTTAAAAAACTATAATTTTCAATAAAACAGTTACTTTTGTATAAATTTGACTTTTACTTTTTTTTAAAGAAAAGTAGCACTTCAGGCGACAATGCCTATTTAGTTATTTTCGTAATCGTGCTACATTCTTTAGGATAGGGATAGATGAGAGCTAAGACATGTGTTGAAAAAAGAACGACAGATACATCCATTTTATTAGTTATTTTACTTCGCCGACGAATATGCTAAGAAGAAGTACCGACGAAGGGGGCTGCATTTTTTAACGCTAATTCTGATTATGTATGTATTTGTACCATTAAACAGAAGCAAAAGGTTTTTGTTTCGGTTGCCGCAGGGACTGAACCCTGGCCAACCAGGTTTGTAGTCAACATGTTTACCACTTTGACTACAGCAGCTTTAAAGTGTTTTTTTGGTCCAAACTAAAAAATACTTCTTAAAAAAACAACCGCTTTAAGCTTGAACAAAAAGTACTTAAAAACGATACCGTTTTCTTAAGAGGTTTTTTAAGTGAAACTTATTTAACAAAGATACTAATTAATAAAAAGTACTTTTTTTTAAATTTCACTTTCTAAATCAATACACAATATTAATTAAAAGGTAATTTTTAATAAAATCGTACGTTTTTAAAACACCTTTTGGTGCCATAAAAAGGAATACACTTGTAAAAATTTATTAAATGAAATTTTTTAATTACTTTTATTCTTTGTTTTGAATTCTACCAGTTATAACTTTTATTGGAATGATATTTTTTTTACTAAAATTTTTTTAAGCAGATAATAAAGAATGAATCTATGGACTACAAATGATTCGTAACGCACGTCAATTTAGAAAAAATATTATCGGTCATTTTTCACGCTGAATAACGTATACTTCTTGCTTTAACTAATTCCTTTTAAATTATTTATATCATATTACTGCACACGTTTGAAAAATATATTATGTATTTGATTTTACAATTTCAAACGAATATTTAATTATTTTAAACGAATATTTAAAGTTGTATTGTTTTTGCACATACTCAGTTCCATACTGCAATATAAGACTTAAAGTCTTATGTATGGACATCAAACAAATAAATAAAAAAAAAAAAAAAATAAAAAAGATCTAAAAACAACAGATGTTTTTTAAAAGTTATCTTTTTATTTTAAAGAGTTATTTATAAAAACACCTAAAAAGAAAAGTTTTTTTTTTTTTTTTTTTTAGTTCATATTTTATTATAATAATAAAAAACCCATTTAATAACTATGGTCTCTTACCTTGTGAGTTGCTTTTGTAAAGAAGATATTGTTTAATGAAAATATTTTTTTAAACAAAAAATCTGAAGAAAATACTACTTATTAAAAAAAATTAACATAAATTACTTTTTTTTAAGCAAATATATTTTAATCCAAAATATATTTTTTATAATGCAAAACTGCTTTTAACAACCTAAAACATTTTAATGCAGTCAAAAAGTGCTTTTTAAGAAAAAGGTATTTACAAAAAACAGCTGATCTTTAATAAAAACAGCTTCAAATAGACAGCACTTAAAAGTAAAACATATTTTATATTTGAAATATATTATTAACAACTAAAAAAGTTCTTTTTAATTCAAAGAGAGTTTTGCTTAAATAAATTTTTTTTCATTAACAGAATATCTAAAATATATTTAAAGTTTTTTTTGTGCGTTAATTAAGGCTAAGCGATGACATGAAATTTGATACACATTTGTCCTCATGGTAAATTAGAGTATTTATATTTTCAACAGTGGACCTTCAACACTAATCATTTTAGTCTTAAAATTCAAAGGTGCTTCTAAGTTCTAGGAAGTAATTAACAAACAGGTGGCGCTTTAGTTTGCCTTACATTAAATATGCTACGGCTTTTCTAATCAAAATTTCAAAATCAATGAAAATTCTTATTAAAATATCGACCCATTAATGGACAGATTATTTTTGTACCTTTATTACAAAAATCTATTATTGAAGATCTGCTTTTTTCATATTTTTAAAGGAGAGTAAAAGTAACTGTAAGGGCTCCAGACGGAAAAAGTCATATTCATGTATATAACAGCTTTGCAACTGGAGACTTAATTATCTGCGTTCAATAAATACAATGGCCATTCTAAACTTATTAAATAAAGTGACAAATACAACACCTGATAACTGAACTAAAATCCTGACTTAAAATATTATTTAGGTGGCTGACAGTAAATTGTGTGTATTACTAAATAATTTAAAATAGGTACACGGAATTGCAGAAAAAAATAAAATGAAAATTACCCAACAATACAAATAACAAGATGAAAAAAATATATGTATATAGAATTAATGACGAAACAAAAATATGATAATAAAATTCAACTTATAATTAAAAAAACGTGATACTAAATTTGAACGCGCAAATGCTAATTGAGTTCTGTATTTGCATACCTTTGCTCGCAAAAATTCATAGATATTATCTCATAGGCAGATATTTTAACATATTATATTTTTATAAAATTCGACCTAAGAAACGTCGGGTATAATAAAAAAGTATTTATAATACTTATAATACATTTCTTGAAAATAGGAAAACAGGGTACCTTTTAATGGCATTATCCTTTTTAGGAAAAAGGTATTTCTAAGTAAAGAAAAAAATTTTATTTTCATGAAATTGTTACATAAAAAAATTATTTAATAAATATTTTGTAGAAAAATGGTTTATCGTAAATTGATACATATTTAAAAAAACTTTCAACTTAATTATATATATTGGGGCAATTTTATAACAAATTATTTTTAAAAGATACTTTCTTTCGCCTCATTTAGAATATAAAGTTGTAGTTTTATTTTGATTTAATGCATAAGTAGAAATAAGAGTTTTTGTAAAAAATTCGCCTTTCATGCAGTTAGGTCTTATAATTCATTATTTTGTGATACAAGAATAACGAGTCGAAATAAATGTGGAAAAAGGAAAATCCAAATTTTTCTACTATGTAAACGCCGTTGTTTTATTTCTTTTCTTTTTTAATAATATAGTTTTTATTTGACCTCTTAATTAATTATATATTATGTATTTGTTTTTGCTGGTAATGCTATACCAAAAATATCGAAAATAAAAAAGACCAATTGCTTGAAATTTAAATAAATTATAAATTTTTTCTTTTCTTTACTTGTTAGTAAAAGAGAGATATAACGTTTTTAGAAATTAGCTTGCAGAAAACCTTTGGTAAGCGAAACCGTTTTTAAACATACCATAGAGAAGAAGACTTTTGCGTCCTTCCTAAGGTCTGCTATGTAGAAAACCTTTGGTAAGCAAAGACGTTGTTGTTTTAAGTGCGGACATTACGACACTATGTCAGCACTAAAAACTTGGATATTATGTCACCTTTGAGTGCGACATTATATATTCCACCAATTACAAAATAAAAAATTTCTAATCTGATTACGAGTAAATTTTTATCTAAATAAATAGTTATTAATAAATTCATTAAACTTTTGCTTCAACTACAAATTGCATTAAAAAAATCAAATGCAGACTTAACTAACAACCTTTGAAATGGAGTGACAAGTTTACTTTACAAACGGTAACAATTTATACAAATATAAATTAATAATTCAAAACCAATTTGCGCATCAAATATGTTTTAATTTAATTGAATTGTTTACAAATTGTTAACTCATATTCAGAAAATTGTAAAAGAAAAAAAGTAAAACTTAAAATACAATAGTCATGCAATTGATAAGTGGCACCAAACATGCACAAATAGAGCGAATATTGAATTGAGTTTGTTAACACATAAATGTTAGCAATTTAATAGCGAATAAAATGGAACATGATTGCATAATGAGGAGTTCAACTTAAAAAAATTTCCTTGATTTAAATGTGTTGGATATTTTAAAACTATTAAATTCAGGGTTGGTAATATTTTTGAAAATAGAAGTTTATCAATTCGTTTTATTTTTTTTTTTTTATAGAGGCGGCCACGGAAATAAGTCTGTTCAGAACCCATTTCTTTTTGACATTTCATCTGCTTACCGTTTGTTAAATATAAAATTTTAATATTTAATTTTTTTTTTCAAATTGCCCTCGTACAACCACTGACTGTCATGTTTTATGAAATGTATTTTCAATTACAAATTCTAACACGCATCATATAATCTAATGCATTTACAAAATCATATGCAAACTTTCAAATACGTGTACCTACTTGTGTAATAAGAATTTAATTTAGGGTTTTAACATTAGAGCGGGTTGTTGCTGAGCTGCTTGATTTAAAGCACTTTTAAGCCATTTTAGGATCAAACTAACGCCGTTTTTAGGTCTTTGAAATAAAAAATTATTTAATATCTTTCTCACAACCAATTTTAATCCATTTGATTATCAAGTCGTCCTTATGAAAACCTCCTTTTATTTTATAAACTCTCATATTTATAGACAAAGTTATTGATTGTATTGCAACACTTTCGCTTGAAGTTAAATAAAGTACAAACATTAACACACGTCTGTAATACTTTACGATACGTGGTGTAATAATGTAATTGTGGTTGTGTTTTCCTATATACAATATGAGTTTTTTTCAATTAATTTTGATGACTACGTTGTGCTTGTCTTTGTTTATTTTCATATTGTTAACAAAAGGCAGCTAAATATGTTAAAATGTTATAGAAAACTTAATACCTGGCAGTTAATAGACCACATTGTTTTCAATAACAAAAGTGCACAATAACTGCAGGTGTTAATTTGCTGCCATAAAAGTTTAAATCCAGTAAACAGTTAAGTATAAAAAGTAAATATTTTAAGTAAAAGTTGTTTAAGCAGACGCTTTGTATGTTAAGGGTTGTTGATTTAAGTGGTAATTTGCGTAAAATTAAAAGGGGTCATATTTTTATAGGAATAAAAAATAAATTAAAAAAAAATTGTTAATTTAAACCCTTTTAAAAGTGGGAAGTTTTTGAATTTTAAATGCAGCACGTTAATTATATTTCATTGGGCTGCTAAGTAATCTGGAAGCAGCTATTTTATTGACCCATATAATTTTAAATACAGGGGTGGAACCATTACAGCCAGGTTCATATTTACAATCGATGCGTTAATCGTATGAACTAAATGGCATAATGTTATACGATAGCAAATGGGTCGTAATCTTTTTTAAGCTTTCGAATTTTCTACTACTGACGGACATATGATCAAGTGATCAACTGGTGTTGTATTGTATAACTATTTCACAAGTAGCTTTTAGCTCTGAAGTAGTTAACGCAACAGAGAGATCAATTTTGCATAAACCGTTGGCATGAAATTTTAATTTTCCTGTTGGCTCGAAATCTCTTGCACCAGCTAACTACCAGTCCGGTGCAAGGTGCTAGATATACTGCAGCAGAAACTGTAAAGCAACGTGAAGAGTTTTAACGGCAAATAATTAAAGCAGCGGAATTTAGTACCGTTTACTCAAGATGTTTAATTCCTATTGGACTAAACGACTATGGAAACCGCTAAGTATATCCCAGCATCCAGTAAAAACATATCGTTAGATAGGAACTTTTTAAGTCACAATTAATCACACTACGCATTATAAAAAAAATCGCTTCTTAGCCGAATTTAGTTTGTATTTGGAATAAACTTCCTGCAGATTTCTTTTCTGTCATTTTCAGTATGCAAAAATTTATATGAAATGTCCAACAATCTAAGTTGCTAGTTCTGGCACAATGCATTGCATAATAAGGGGTCATCGCCGAAAACAAAGAACTATAATAATTTATTTTTAAAAAAATTCGTGAGCTAGAGTATGCAAGCTGCAGTCTTATTATGTTAATCGATTTTTGACTACAAATGATATTCTGTTATACTTTTGCTGTAATTTATTTTTAGCTTTTAAACGATTGAGGCTTAGATTTAGCAATAAGAATAACAAAATAAGACTGCTGGTCAGTATTTCATTACCTTTAACGCTTTATTCAAGGACAGTTGCTTCAATTAATAGTGCTTCACTAGGCATCAGCAGTTTTTCTTCATTGGAGTCTCATCAAGTTTTTTTTTCGAATATATATTAACAAAAAAAAAAAAAAAGTTTTTTTACATGTTCCCTATAGATTTTCGACCAGTCTTAAGAAAAAAATTAGCAATATATTTTTATTTCTTTCAAAGTATAAATCTAATTGTTTTTTTTACATATTTATATCAATAACAGGTGGTTTTACTGCGTTTATATGGTTAGAAAGCTCGTCTGAAAGTCTGTTGGCAGTACATTTTCTTTGAGCTCATTAAGAAAGCATGATTTTTTGGCAAGTTCGTTGAAGACGTCGAATTGAGATTGATGGATTGTTTTTTTGAACACTTTCTTGAGCAGCAGTAATATTTTCAGCCGATCTTGCAGTACGTTATGGTCCATGCTTGGGTCTTTCATCTACAGACCCTCTTTCTTCGAAATCATTTACTACACAATGTTTCTCAAAAAAATTACACGTATCTTGCTCTTCGTTACAGTAATCGATGATTAATTTTCATAAAATGTGTAAGCGATCAAAACACGTTGGTTTATCGAACATTTCTCCATAATAAATTTGCCAAGTGCCTACTTCACGACTGCTAAATATGAACAGTCAAGAATAATTTTTACCATAGTGCGGCTTTAAGAAGCCTTTTTCCTTCCAGCATGCATTAATAAATGAGTTTCAAGTTTTTCATATAATAAATTTAATTTTAGGGCCAAAAATTGAATTTTATAATAAGTTTTAAAAATTTTACTACTGCTTTGCAAAAGTACCCATTGTGCAATGTGTTGTTGATCTACTCTAAATCATTTTAGTTGATGTAATAGTGCGCTGGGGGGCTAAAGAATGTCTTTTTGTAAACAATTGGTTCACTATAGCTACTCAACAACAATTTTTTATATCTCTGTTAAAAGCTTTCTATATCTATTTTATTTTATATTAGGAGCAAATGCCACTAATTGCTCAGCGCGTATTAGAAAACCTTTTTGTCTTAGCTACTTGGGTGAAAATATTTGCTTGTTTGTTAAATAGCAGGTCATATGTTCAAGTCCCAACAGAGTTTAAAGTATAAAGAAAATATTTGTTGAATAGCCACGTTATGTGAGTTGTTTGGCATGCGATTAACTAAATACAACAGTTCATTCCAAAGTCTTGACAAGAAATACGAAACCAAATATTGTTTAGACTCGGTAATAAAGGAAGTTAAAGCGTGTGTATATTAGAAAAGACGCTGAGACCATTCAGGTACCTGTAAAATTATACAAGGAAATAAAAAACTATACTTAGGCTCCGTTTAGTTGCATAGAAGAGTAATAAATGATCAGAGAGTGGCAGATTATAGCTGGTTTAATTGTACGGACTCGCTATCTAGCGGTTCCAGTTAAAGGCACATGTTTACTCTACAAAATTTCAATAAGCTAAAGTATCATCGGAGTTATTCAGCTATTTAGTTCATACAATTATTTATTATCACGTAATTTTTTTTTGTACAATTTTCGGTACCATCACGGATGTAACAATTCCACTCCTGATTTCTGTTGTATTAAAATATATTAATAAAATTTTAAGAATATTAATTTAATAGATTGCAAATTAGTTATCGTTGTTCGAAAAGGTAAAAATAGACCTTTTAAAAACAATAAAATTGTGATCATTATTTCAGATCCAAAATTTCTTGATGGCGTCACTTCGACTTTCTCGATTGCAGTTGAAATTGCCGAATGATGATGAATTTAGTTTTCAATTATTTTTTTTTTTTTTTTTTTTTTTTTTTTGAATTTAGTAACGCGATAATCTTGCTTATATTCTGTTTTATGCCGCAACCTCTCAATAATATGACATCTATTAACACCATGTATTACTTTCGGTTTGCGTTTCTGGCTGAAGCGATTTTTTTTTTTTCAATTTTTCGATTGTTTGTATTTTTTATTGCTTATTCACGTAAAAAATCAATTGAAATTTCAAGTCAAAATTATATTTAGAAACACATTTCCACTGAAAGCTTTTTTAATAATACATCTGTGTGAACTGGGGTCATTCAAATTGTTATTAAAAGATGAGTAAATAAATCTTACTGTCATCTCTTAAAGAAAAAAATTAAACTTCCCTTAAAAAATACATTAAAATATTGAATGCTGCTTTTAATGATAACAGACATAAAAACTGCCATCACAAGTGTAGACACTCAGCTTTTCTTTCAAATTTTCTTTAATCAGTTGTATTTCAAAAAATCTTATTCTTGACCTTCTTAAAAAAATTCCTCTATGTCTTAATTAACATTTAATAAGAAGAAATTTATTTGAATGGAACAATTAAACTTCCAACAATACCTGCAGCCTAAAACAAGCGTTTTATTACACATGTATTTCATTGTTATTTTTGGAATAATTTTTATTTCTACAACATTTTATAGCCATCATAATTTCCAACACTTACGCATTTAGCAAAATTGCTTGCCTGCCTTTCTGATTGGCTATTTGTCCTTCAGTTTTCTCTAATTGGCCTCAGGATCTGAAAACAATGGTGCAAAACAACTTTAGGCACTTAATGTTGCTCTATAACTGCACGTCAATTATATTTGTGTGTTTTTAAACATTTAATAAGCCCGTGTGTGTGTGTGTGCGTGTGTATCAATGTGGCCCTTATCACCATTAATCAGTTTAATATGAAATCCTGTTTTAATTTGTTTTTTGTTTGTTGTAAGATTTAATGGCTTTTTATATGGTTTTTTATTTCATTTTTGGTTTTGTGGTAACGCGTTCAAGGTAAAATTATGGTTTTTTCTGTTTTTTATTATTATAACTTCATTGTATATTTCATGGATTTTTGTTTACTTATTTTTTATTTATGGACTAATTTATCACATTTTGTTTATTTCAGTTTGTTTACGATTTTTGCTAAATTTTGTATTTAAATCACAAAATATTTTGCAGGTGCGTTCATTATTTTTGCTTGTATTTAAAGATACCTGCATGTTTATATTTGTGGTTAAACTGTCTATTAGTGTGGAGAAAACATCGAAATAAAATTTATTACTTTATTAATATTATGTAAAGATTTAAAGAAGTTCGTAAAAATATTTAAGAGTGAAATACCCATTACAAGTTATTTAGTAGTAATGAAAATATTGAAAATATATTTTTTTAATTACCTGCAACAAAAATTTTTATATTCCACTATATTCTTTAAAAATTAACATAAAAATCTATAAATTATTTTTTTTTTCATTAATTTAGCAATTCACATTGTACCTGAATTCAACCGAAACTAAAATTATTTTTCGTTATTATTAAAAACCCTAAGTTGTACAGATTTTTTTTACGACATTAAGCGTATTAAAATTTGAATGAGGTAAACTTCTAACAACAGCTTGAGTAGTATTTGCAGCGCTGTCTTCTCAAATTTATCGCAAATCTTTAAAATTTAAAGATTTTTAATTTAATAGCCTGCAATAAAAGAATCTTCAAAAATAAAAAAAATTACTTAGCGAAATTAAATGTTTAATAACGCCGCCTTTTAAGATAAAAAATACTGCCAACTAAAGAAAATTAATTTAAAAAATAAAAACTGGCGGGTAAGGGTACGTTAAAAATTAAAGAATACTTTTCAAGTTTATGATGATTTCTTGAGCAGTCATTGAAATTGTTGCATTTCACATTTCGAAATCCCACATATGATACTGAAACTTTAGCCTGCAGCCAAAATTTGATCATAATTCTGTAAAATAAAGACTTATTTTTCGCCTGTAATTTGGTTAAGACTAATGTTACCATTAGGTTCGATCAAGAGTACTGACCTTTCTTCTCATCGCAAAGCCCCGTAATATCCAATAATTATTTAGTAAACACTAGTTAATTTCAGCCGACAGCAAGACCTGTTCAAACAAAAACAACCTCTTTAAACTTTAAAAATCGTGCTGATTATCCCGATCGAATTATTAAAATCACCGATATTGACTATTGAAGGTGAAAGCACGTTTCGATGGCCATTTCGCTACCGCTTACTTAGCTCTTCAGGAAACTTCTCACTTACATTTTAAATAAACTAAAGATTTTTGTCCAAACAATAAAGTAAAGACAAAAATCAAAGTTTAAGCAAAAACAACAATAATCAACATTGATTTTATTTTTCTTTATCCACTGTATACGGCTGACTTTTTTTCGGCTCTTTTACACAGTAAAAAGATGTTGAAAAATAAAATGAAAATAACAATAAAATATCATAAAACACTATGATAATTTATTTTTGTTTTTTACACGGGCACTTGCAATTTAATAATTAAAACTTTTAAATTACGGGAATATTTTTTAATTTAACTTTAAACTTTAAAAATCGTGCCGATTATCCCGACCCAATTGGTATCTACAGCATGAAGATGAAGCTAACTCCCATATCGTTGAGAAGCAGCGACGAAACGGTAAAGGCCATTAGTACCAGAAAACTAGAGAACAGGTCTATATGTGCTTGAAATTACAACCTTAAATGTGAACAAGCCAAAGAAGAGGTTCATGTATACCATTCTAAGAAGCAAAGAAAGTCGACAAAGTCGAAAAGCGAATAATGAGAGTTAGAGTTTCAAGATGTTCGATCCTTTAAATTTAAAAGTAAGTGGGATTCAACCAGATATGCTCCGAGATGAGACTGAAGCTTATTGCTAGCGAATGTACCACAGAATTATGAGCGGCAGCAAATTTAGTATAGGTTCTAAAATTGAACCCCTGTGATCCTAAGTAAATGCTGCTAATATTATGGTTTTCTATAATGAAAAGGAGAATTCCAGTTGTTATGATTAACTTTTCGTTATCTTTTTTCATAAGTTTAGCACAACAAAATTGTATTGTATTGTTACGGGAAATAATTCATAATTTTACATCACATACGGCGATGTTATCTGTAGTCTGGCATTAAGGCGTTATAAGGCATTGTAAAAGGTATTTTGTAAATATATATTTATGGAACATAGGAAATGTTTGATTCCCAAATTATTATTTAGTCAACGAAATGTAACATTCTTTTAATTTTTAAGATTTTATCAATCTAATATCAAGTAAAGATAAATAATAAAATTTCATAAGATACAGCAATCAAATGTTATTTCATTCTCAGTAGAAATTCTCACAGGATGTTGAGGGCTATTTCATTTTTTACAACAAAATTTTATAACTCCTCTTTTTGCTTTAGTTAATTTTGCCTAAGCAATTTTATATTTTTTAGATTTATTTTAAAGTAATTGGTCTACAAGTTCTGCATCACTGCTAGCTTGTCTTTTAATTGGAATCGACAGACAGTGCTTGGGATCATAAAATGCATTTTTTAGACAAGAAATAAAATGCAGCATAAGCTAAGTTCAAACTAAATTTATATGAAAGTTACAACTGATTATGAAAAGAAATTTTGCAAATGCAAACTGAAAAACATTAATTGTTTTTTTTTTTTTAATTTTGAATCACAGGAGTATACGACTACATCTGTATCTGATTGCACAAGGCATTTTTTGCTTTAAAGTAAAATATTATATGACAGCACAAAACGATGGTTGAAAGCTTTATTCCTTGAAATCAACTTATCTCCAAGTTTTGATTTCAGTAAGTCAATGGTTGTGGTCGCCTTATGGAATGTGAAGTTAACTTATTAAAACGATATCTCTTCCGGATCGAAGTTATTTAAAATTATATTAAGGTTTTTTTTTTGATTATGATAATGATCTCCATTATATTTAACGGAAGGGAGCTCCATCTTTACTATTAAAAAATATGACACAATAATACCACCAGTGCGTAAACCCTGACAAACTGTGAATTTTCCTTGATGTAATGGAGTACCAGATTTGTTCTATATTAATTTCACTCTGTGGTTAAATTTTGTTAATTACAAACCATTTAAAGGAATTAAGAGGCCCATTGCTGTATATGATTTGGTAACAAATTGAATTAGTGACTGACTTTAAAAGTCGATGAAGATAGTTTAGGATCTTTATTCAATCGTCAATCTATTCATGAAGACTTGCGAGTGTATTCTGGTTATAAACATAAAAAAGTAAGCACTTTACGACAGCTCGTTTGAAAGTTAACCCATTCTTAAATATTCTAGCGCTCAAAAAATACCATCATATTTCAAGTTTGTCTAAAATCTACTCTGCTAAAAATTCTTAAAGCTCCTCATATCGTTTTGTTAAAATTTATTAACAAAAAAATTACTTAAATAAAATATCTAGCAATTTTCTTATCACCTGCAGTAGACCTTTATCATAGATTTCTATCTGTTATTTATATGTTTTTAAATTTATGAGTATTTATGTATTTCAATGTTCTTGCTGTCTATAAAAATATAATAAAATTAAATTTATCTCTTACCAAAGACAAACAGAAAAAAAAGTATAAATAAAATCAAAACCATAATGCTTTCATTAATAAAAAATATATGAGAGAGAACAAGGACTTAATAAAAAATTTCAAATTTGGTTACATTTTTATAATGTGAATATTTTTTACTTGACACCTGTAATATAATTTAAACACAAAAATATTTATTTGTTTATTTTATTCAAATAAATAAAAACTGATTGAGTTATTTTTTTTAGAGATTTCATTAATGAATGAATCTTATATTGTAATCAATTTTTGAAAAAGGTGATGTCGTTGGTTTTAGATTTCTCTTTCATGCTGTTTTTGTCTATTAATACTTTCGTTTCCTATTTGTTTATATTACTTTTCCATTTTTTGTTCCTTTGTTAAGGATTTAAACTCCGTTTTCTAGCCATCATTAATCTTATTTATGTTATAAAAGGCTATTATGAAGGAATGTGTGTTCATACGTGAGATGAAATACGTGGGTGTCTTAAAATTGTTACAGTGTTAAAAGTCAAATATTTAGGATTTTGTAATTTTTCATTTTTTATTGTGTAATTTCATATGTAAAATTTTGCTTTCTTTATTTCTTTTAATAGAATTGTAATTTGTATTTTGATAAATTGTCTGTATTACTAAAACGAATACAAAAACCTAAGTTTATTTTATCAAACGATATGGTTACAAGAAAATCACATTATGTGTTTTAAGTTAATTAAGATAAATTATAAAGAAATTGAAGGTGTAGACATTAAGAAAAATTTGATTTTGTATAAAAGTAGCATTATGGGAAAAAGGAACATTCAGATAAATATTAGATGTTCATTTTTTAAAGTGTCATAAGTCATTTTGTTTTTAAGCTGATGCATATTTTTAAAGGACTGTGTTTCAAAGATTTTAAAAGTATTGAAGTTAAATTTTGGGAAGACGTACTGGCAACTATTATCTTAGGATTCTTATTTTTTTGTCAATAAAAACTTTTATCAATACAAAAGCGTAGCAGCTCTTAACGTTTATTTTTTAAAGCGGCTCTTTTATAAATGAAAAAAATTTTGTTTTTGTTAGTTAAAATATTTTTGAACAACAGACAGAATTTCTTTCTTTTTAGAGACATATGGGAAAAATGGTTGCATTACCTTACAACGGCAACTGGTACATTTTTCGTGGATATTTCCCTTACTTGATAAGGTAGACAACCTTAGAAAAGTCCTTTACTATTTCTTATACCCTGCACCACAGGTGGTAAAAGGGTATATAGAAGTTAGTCATTCCATAAGTAATTTCCATAACCATTTGCGACCCCATAATTTATGCATATCGAAGTCAACTGAGTGATGTCTGTCTCTCCGTCCGTGTTAGTGCTGAAATCAACTTTGCCAAGGTACTAGATGAGCTAGAGAAAATTTCAAAAATTTTGGTATTGAAAATCAGCAAGATTGGTCCAAGTCCTTCGAAGCAGCGGGCAAAATACTACGCCTGCCTCTAACTTTTCATATCATTTTAAACAAATCTAGTTTTAGGAAGTAATTCTTATAAAAAAACAAATATTTTGGCCATATATTTTCCGAGTAATGGGCCATATTTTTTGAATAATCAATGGGTATCATATTCTGAAAAAATCTTTTTTAGAAAATATGAAAATTTTTTTGAAGTGCTTCACCCATTAAGAGCCGATTATATTTTTATGTAAAATTTTTTTAAGTTCCTAATTTCTTTTTCTTAATTTTTAATTCTCTGTTTTCTCAATTGTTTTTTTTTTATTTTTTATTCTATTGGAGTTAATTTAACAAATTGGATTTAAGCCTATCTTCTTTTCAACTTTCGTTTATATTTCTGTATGTGGTTGTTATTCATGTTGAAAAATTGCTTATCTTTCATCTGATACTAA
This sequence comes from Cistogaster globosa, assembly GCA_937654795.1. NCBI lineage: Eukaryota > Metazoa > Arthropoda > Insecta > Diptera > Tachinidae > Cistogaster > Cistogaster globosa. The sequence continues at coordinate 11,029,958 of OW569404.1, forward strand.
GTGAGGAAGACAAGCAAGCTTGTTTGTGAACAGAAAAACTTTATGGTAGGAAAGAATTTTGTATGCCGATTTTTATTTAACTATTTAACGGAAAATGGAAATCATCAGTATGGTTATATACACGTGGTGAAGGGTTTATAAATATGAATTCTCAAATTTTTAAACCAAAAAATGGTATTAATATTTTTTTCTAAATCTTAAGTTTGAAAAAAAACTTTAGACTGAGCACTCACTTCATGAGCCATAAGTATTTTTAAAACTAAACCTTATTTGTTGACTTTTATTCATTATTTATTTATAGAACGACAGGAACTAATCATGTTGCCGTTTGCGTGCTTTATAAAAATTTAATGCTCAAAAGTCAGTTATTTGTTTTTTACCACAACTATATTTTATTGCAGGGAATAAAATATGGTTCCTGTAATCATACCTTAACCATTTATTTTTATTTTTCTATAGATAGACTGATATCATGCATGATTTACATTCACATATTAAAACGAAATGCTAACAAAAGAAACAAGAGAGAAATATTTTGCTATGAATTATTTTAGTGATCTCTATACAAATATTCTACGTGTTCTTTTTGTATTCCCAGGAAAATTTATATATAATTTATATATGTATATGGTGTTTATATTATATTTTTTTTTTGTTATTTATTTATGAGAGCTTCTACAACAAAACTAAGGTTATAAAATACCAGAAATATGTTATAAATTTAGAAAAAAAAATTATTTTTACTATAAATAATAATTAAAGATATTAAAAATGAATGGACTGTCGTAATGTGAGCTACATTGTATTTAATATTAATGTGTAAAATTGTGAGTAAAATTAAGAAATTATTTATAATAATTTGAAAAATAAAAGTTACAATCAAGAATAGTACTAAAAAGTTTTACTCGTAAAATCTTATAAGTTGCCTGCTGCCTTAATGTTTGACGGGATAGTATTCTAGAGACGTATAGTGGGAATAAAGAACTGCCACTCCAATATTAGGGTTTAATATCGTATGGGTATTATTGTTTTATTTCTTTCAGACATAGTGAAATTAAGAAGATTGTACATTTCTTCGGGTGGGTGAGTGCTGATTATTTTATTAGGTCAGCGAAAGGAACCCTGAACATTTCCCTAAATATTTGAGGCCAATGACGTATCTTGTTATATTATTAAATGTAAAATTTATCCTCGAACTGCTTTTTGGGTGGCAGTTTGAGAAAAATTTAAAGGCATATGTTAATATAAGAATCAGGTAATTTTTCGCCAGGAGCAGTCAAAGCCTTAATGGAGTACAGAACTATGTTAGCCGCAAGCTACAAAGCATCGAGAACGTTTTTACACAGTTGTTAAGATAAAGTCAGACTAGGTTAACGTGTCATTGACTATAACACCTAAGTTCTTCACTTTTCGTACGATTTCAATTTCTTGGTTGTCGATATAAGGTCTTGGAGCTTCAAGCGAACGATGCTGTCTTTTATGAAGCAACATATATTTACAACTTTTAGTGTTTAGACTTAGACCATTGATAGTAGCCTAAGCCTCGTTAAATAATAATGTATGAATGCTCAGTTTTCTCTTAAAAATTTTTAGTTTGGTTCATTATGTGCTACGTTTTTTTGAAAAACATTTTTTTATGTGAAAAAAAATTAATATTTTCTTTTTATCTCAACTCTTAACAAATTTAAAGACTGAGCCGTGATACTTAAATCATACTAAAATCATACCAATAACAAGCAACTTGATAAGTAAATGCTAGACAACATTCAACTAAAAACATAAACACTCATGCCACTACTAGACTAGAAAAATATAAAAATCAAATTTATTAATCTTTTTTTACCAAAAAGTAAGAAAAGTAACTTTGTGTGTATTAAGCGTGTGTGTGTTTATATATAAGTTGATTTATATTTACTCACACTTTTAAATATTTATATAAAAGTAAAAGTACGGTTTTATATGTAAATAAATGTAAAAGCATTTATAACAATCATACTTACGAGTATCATGGTGACATTTACTTTATTTGTACTTTATTTGTATAAGTGCGTATATACATTAATACATGTCTCTCAATACATACTAATGTCTGTTTTTCTTTAAAAAAGATATATATACTATTACAAACAAAAAGTGTCATCTCCATCATAATGTTTTTAAAAATGTTCACATCTAAATAAAGTAAAAGATAGTTAAAAGGATTTATCATTATCATATTTTTAAGGTTGATATGACAACATAAAATTATATTTATATACTTATTTACACACACATACCTGGAGACACATTTACAAGTAAACATATAAACATATTTACTTTTGCTTTGTTTAGTAGAATAAGACGTTAGCTTAGATGTTAAAACAAGTCCTTGGCACTTTAATAAAAAATGTAGGGGAAAAATTAACAAATATTTTAAAATAAGTATTTGATCTCAATAGAAAACTGTAGCTATCAAACTAGCAAATGAAAATTTCTTGGGTTATTTCATTTTTGTTTGCATAACACCTATTTACGTATAAATATGACTCATGTATTAAATAAAATAATCAGTGTCTCTATATTCTTTAGATTGAAAGCTTTGGCTATGGTCCTTATATATTTTGTTGCTTTAAGAAACCGCAGAGTAAAATTATTTTATATTATTTAACCAACAAAAGAAAGTAAATGCTTAACAAAAATTAATTTAGTTTTAATTAAAATTTACCGGAAAAATAACATCGCAATTGAAGAATTCTATATAAAACCACAAGACATGAGTTTGACCAACGTACAATATATGACTCCATGACATTGCTTTATACCTTTGTTTTATACCCTTCACCACAAAAAGTAGGAAAAAGGAATATCTAAGTGTATCAATCCGTTTTTAGTATCTATAATATGCGTTTCCGACTTTACAAAGTAAATATATTCTGAGTCCTTCTGCAAAGCGAGGTCGATTGAGCGATGTGCCTCTGTCCGTCTGTGTTAGTGTTGAAATCACCTGATCAAAGATACTAAATAAGGGAGAGAAAATTTAAACACGCCAATCGATGAGACGTGATCTCGAAAATTTTTTTAATTGAAGAGCAAGATTGGTCCATTCCTTCACTTAGGCCTCCAATTTATCCATATCATCAATTAAGTAACTCCAATAAAAAAAAGGGGTGGTATATAATTCAACTGGTAAACAAATTTAGGTTCGCCCACATTTACCGATTTATTGGCCTCTGAAATTTTCATGCACTAAGTTTTTAATTTTTGCTGCTGTGGTCAAGGTGGTTAAGCACGTTGACTACAAATCTGGTTGGTCAGGGTTCAACCCCTGCGACAACCAAAAAATAAAAATGTTTTTATTCTGTTTAATGGTATTAATACATATTCAGAATTAACATTAAAACATACAGCCTCCTTCATCGGTACTTCTTCATAGCATATTCGCCGGCGAAGTAAAATAACTAATAAATTGGCTATACTTTCACCACCTGTTCTTTTCTCTCCTCTATCCCTTTCCTATAGAATGTAGCACGCGAGAATATTGAACTAAATTAATTAATTAAAAAAAAATATCGTGCTACTTTTTATCCCAATCAGATCACCGATATTGATTATTAAGGGTGAAAGCATGTGTCGATGGCCATTTACTTACCGCTTACTTAGCTCTTCAAGAAACTTTTCACAAAGATTTTTCACTAGAGATTTTTGTCCAAGCAATAAAGTAAAGACAAAAAACAAAGTCTAAATTTTAAATTGTCTGTTTTTTACTATGTTGTCAGAATGTTTTAAGTTGTAGTAATTAACCAAATCAATAACTCTTTGTTCAGCTAATTTAAAAAAACGGAAAATTACTAAATTATTAAAACAAAAATAGTTCAACTAGTAATTGAAAAAAAAAAAAAATAAATATCAAATCACACACAAATTACCGCGCATTAATGCTTACTTCACAACGATCAGAAGCATGTAAAGAATAGCTTTAGGTTGTGTGCTGATTGGGTATAAAAAAATTATATTAATTGATTATGAATAGTCTACGTATTCTTTTTCATAAATTTATTTGATAAAATATATTATATTTTAAGCTTACGTAGATAGATGCGAGGATGGTGGCAACTCAGAAAATGCAGCACTAAATACTCCTTTTATCTGTTGTTTGATCTTCACTGTTTTTTTTACAAAATGAACACATAATATTGTAAATAATTTTTTCGCGAACTTAAGCAAAATAAAGATTATTCATTCGCTTTAACACTAAAATTTTTAGACTAAAATTTTCAAAAATTCAATTTTATATTTTAATATTTAAATTTTTTTTTAACAAATCAAGTTTATAGAAATCCGAAGCTTATCAAATATGTAAAACTTTTAAAAAAAATTATTTTATAAATTATTGCTTTTAATTTAATTAAAATAATATCTCTAAGAGACCCTACTAGGACTGACCAAGCTATTGTCACGTTGCAGATGATGGTGCATAATCAAAAAAGGAAAGAAAGCCAGAAAATGTTAGTTGGACAAGCAAGATTCTATAAAAATTTTTTTCAACTAAAATTTAAACAATAAGGCAGCGTTGTGGTAAATTTTTAATAATTGTGGTTTTATTTGAAATACATTTTATTTTTGATATTGATTATCACTTTATTTTGCTGTAAGCATAAATTTTTTTTGTGAAAACTTGTGTCTTCTATTTGTTGAAATAAATATTTTTATATTTTCAAATATATTTACGTAAGATAAGTGTATTTTCTTTTTGTGATGTTAGGAATATTTAACTTTCAATTTTTGGAAACATTGACAGCATTATTGCCAGCGTTTTTCCATTTTTTAGACTACAACCTTTGTACCATTTACTAATTAAATGATTTTATAAATATTTTTAAAGTATAAAATATTTATGCTACATCTACCAAAGATATTATATAACCATTTCCTTCTTTACTTTTTTTATTTTTTATTTATATGGTTGTTCTATTGTTCTATTTTTTTCGTTATTATTATTTTTTTATTCATAAAATATTAAATTTTTTTGTGTTTTGAACTTGTCAGTGTTTTAGGAACATTTTCATAAAATACAATTATATGATTTTAGTTTTTATGAAATAAATATAAAGAATAAATATAAGCTGTCATTTTCGTAAAAAATATAATAAATTTTAAAAATGTTTTATGACGAATTTTCCATACAAATTTGTCCTAAAATACCTTTAAAATCTATTTTATTTTTTTATGAATATGGCAGAAGCACTTTTTGATTAAAAATTAAATAATGAAAAATGTTTAACTAAAAGAGAGTTATGTCAATTTTAGTTTCAAGTTATTTTCCCTTTTTTGCTTAAAATTTTTAATTTTTCCTTAAACAAAATTTTTTAACGAAAGTTTTTTACCAAATTAATAAATTATAAAAAATAATGCTGCTTTTTGTTAAGTATTATACTTATTTTCTTTCTACTTTCTATACTATTTCACAAATTGTATATAATTTCAGTTTCCTCCTCATCATCATTATTATTTTTTCCATAGTCGTTGAATATAATTTGAAGGTTAATTCATTTTATCATTTATTTACCTTAATAACATTCAATGCTGGCGCATAATTTACTTCAAGTACAAACAGATAGAAAAAACTCAACATCGATTTTTATAAACTTCTTTAAATATTCAGATTATCATTTTTTTTTGCTTTATTTCATTTATATCCTCAACATAAAAATTTAATCAAGTTTTATATATTTTTTCTTAAAAGACATTGAATACTTTTAGGCGCACAGTTGATTATTATCTGTTGGGGAGAAATTTAGATTTTTGTTTTTTAAATTATCCTTAACAATCAGAATGTTAATATTTTGATGTTGCTAGCATTCATATTCCTTGCTATCATTATTTTTAATACACAAATCTAAATTATCATTGTTATAGTCAGCAGCCGAATCATCAAAATCAATTTGTTGACCTTTAAAGGCAAAACAGAATAAAAAAAGAAAAAAGAAAAAAACCTTTGTAACATAAAATGAAAACAAAAAAATAAAACAAGTAAGTATTTGGCTATACCGAATCTTATATACCCTTCACCATATGAGCCGTATATTTTGAAAGTGGCTTAAGTTACTTATGACTGAAATTTTTATGTTTTCTCGAGATTTAGCCTCAAACCTCTTTTAACTTTGAAGCGTAACCCTTCAAACATGTGCAAAGCAAAGTGTCTTAAGCCACTTTTAAAATAAATGGCTCATTTATGTAAATCAAGTTTAGTTCCAGATAAAAAAAACAAATATTGGAGTGAACAATTCAAAAATAAGAATAAATTAAAAAAATTAAAAAATTTCACCACCTGCTAATGGGTTAAGCATTTTTTAAAAATTTTAGCATTTCCTCAAAGGTTTGTTCAAAGGCTCTTAAATGATACCCATATTGAAATCTTAAAAAATATAATACATAATCGTACTTTTTCTAAAAATTCAAAGACCTTTAACTCGGAAAATATTAGCGAATGCCAGTTTTTTTTCTTATTGTTCTTTTCTAATTTTTGTTATTCTTTGTCACCCCATATATTTGCATTTTTTTATTAGAGTTCCTCCAAAAAACTAGATTAGTTTCAATAGATATAGAAAAAATTAAAGGTAGACGTAGTGTTTTGCCCGCTACTTGGAAGAACATGGTCAGATTTTGTTGTTTATTAATAACAAAATTTTAAGAACTATTTCTAGTCAATTAGCGTAATGAAGTTGTTTCTAGCTCATCGAGTGACATTGCAAAGTTGTCTTCGACATGAACAGGGACGGACAGATGTACATTGCTCAATCTTCTTCGCTATGCATAAGAACTGAGAATAAATTTACTTTATGGGAATTGAAATTGATATTGTAGAAATTTCAAATGAATCAACGAACTTAGATTTATGCTCTTTCCATCTGCGTTGAAGGGTATAAAAATTATTTTAATCATTAAAAATAAAATCTTTAAGAAGAAATTTTTAAAATTTTTGGAAATATTAATAGAAAAAATTAAAGGAAGAGTGAATGTGGTTTTCTAAAGTGTAGAAATATAACTCTGGTACAGCAGAGAAATGTAGTCCCACAAGTAAGACTTACTATGCATTATAAAACAAATTATACAGCAGCTGTAAAATATTAAAATTATTGTTAAAGTGAAGCAATTTCGAAATTGAAGTCTTTCCATATAATAAAACAGTAACGGGGTGATTTCTGTACATAAAATATTTGAAATTTTGAAAATTTTGAATGTTGGCATAAAAACACCTATTTTCGGATTTTTTCTTTCTGTCTGTCCTTCTGTTAAAACTGCTGGATGGATTGGAATAATAAAATTTTGTGAGGTGGTCCCTTAAAACCTTGGTTCAAAAATAGAATACCTTTTTTGTAAGAGTTAGTCATTTTGTAAAGAATCTAGAGATAAAAATGTGAAAGCAGCCAGTAGCATAATGGTGCTACAACAGTTGTCAGTACGTTTTATTTTTAGATGAAAAGTTTGAACACAGTTTACAGAAATCTACAACAAATGTTAAGTTTTAATTTTAAGAAAGTTAGAACTGATACGCTGGTAAAATCGTGGGCACTGCTTATGTTAAATAAAGAAAAACTCTGAATACCTTAATAATGCAATATTTGAAATTTCTTTAAGTTTTTCAAATGAAAAATTCTTTTTCGATGTTGGCTTTCATCAGAAGAAGAAAGAAAGAAAATCGCTTACTTATGGAAAATAAATTTTAGCTAAAATTTTAAAGAAAAATTTCGTATTAAATATTAAAAAATCTCTTTTTAAGTTTATATCACTATAAATGCGAGATTATACACTCAGCCAAAATTTTTCTGTAAAAAGGGTTCTGCTTATATTTTTTTAAAAATAGTTTTAACAAAAATAACGACTTCAAAGTATACACACGGATAGATGGTACTCGAATATGAAGTAGAAATTATAACATACACCTCACTCGAATTTTAATTATTATAACTTATGGGTATGTGGATACCTGTTAATAAACCATTTTATTTTTGTTTTTATAGCAGACTTGTTCAGGCTGTTGACTGTAAATGATACAGCCATATAAGTCAAATATTGTCGTCTATAGTGACACCCTTTAATATTTAAAATTATTGTTTTATTATTTTCTCGTACTGGGAGCTACAGTGGCATAAATTTTGTTAAAATTATATATGGCGTCCGGAACACGAGCTTTCGATAAAAATTATATTTCCAAATGGGTTCAGAATTAGCTGAGCTCTGCTGGCAAAAGTAATACAATCAACAAATATTTACCTTCCTGACCGACTTCAAAGAGAAGTTATACAAAAAAAAAAAAAAAAATTAAATTACGAGTTTTTGATTTAATTATTTTCTGTCCTTGATTTGGCAAATATTCCTTTTTCTGATGACTTATCTTTGTGATAGTCCAATGATATCATTTTTGTCTTTTAAATTTAGAAAAAAATACTAACAATAATCGTAAAAATATTAAATGTTGAACTCTAAAGACTTTAAATTTAAAATTTAGTATTAAAACTAAGAAATTTTCTCAATCAATAAATTAATTTTGGTAAAATTTCTTCAGTTTTACAGGATTTTTTATGCTCGTGCTTTATACAGTTCGGAAACTATAATAACGTCCAGAAATTTTTCCAAATAATTTTTCTTTGTTAATAAAAAAATTTTGAAATTGAAACGAACTTAAGCTGAATTAACTCTAAAAACATTAAGAAAATTAAAGAATAAATAAATAATAAATTTTTTACATCTTATCGTAAGCTTGAATTATGTAGAATGCCTGGTCCTGTCTCATAGACTTTACTCTTCAAATAGTCTTGAAAAAATAAATCGGAAGGTGATTGATCACACTATAGTCTCACATCGTTGCTTAGATTGTTTATTGGGACTTAAAAAACTTTTTATAGAAAACATTTCAAAGAAACATAATTATCAGTCATAATTTTAATTACGACGATACACAGACTCAGACTCTATTTTTGATAAAAATGTTCAATTTTAAATAAAAATAATAAAACTGGCTGCAGAAAAATAAATATAAAAATTTGGCAGTAAAAATTCCATCATAAAAAGCAGGTCTTTGTTAAAAAAAATGTAATCAAGAAAATTAAAAATACTAAAAGTAGAGAAAAGTAATTTTTTAAATAAAATTTATTTGTCTGTGTCTCATATCTGCATATTTGCTGATTATGAATACAAAGTTACAGTTGGTTGAACTTTTGATTTATTGTGATGTTCATGTTAAACATGTTTATAGTGCTTTAAAGGAATAAAGAAATTTTTTACTTTTTTATATTTTCCTTTAATTTTAACTTTGTATTATATTTTCTATTTAAAAAAAAAGTTACCAAGAAAGACGTTCACTAAAGTCTTGAAATCTATAATTTAAAAGCATAAACTTGAAGAGCTGTATCAGTTGGCACATGTTTGGTAAAACACATATCGTGGCCAGTGCCACGGAGTAATACAATTTTTAAAAAATTTTGCCGTGAATTTTTGCAATTAAAAAAATAAGACTGTCATTCAGGAGAGAGCGGTATAAAATATGAATTAAAAAATCCATTAACGAATTCACTAGTTGTGACGAAAGCTGCTAACAAATGCTTCCAAGCATCAGAAGATGGAAAGCAGTGCACCTGATGTATATACGAGTCCCCAAAACCCTGCTAATACCGCAGCAATTGGGTCCGTAACTCTTCTCTAATCGTCTAAAAAACAAATATAATTAAAACAATAACCTCGTAGTCTTCAACATTTATACGGTTTAAATATTTTCTCTTTTTCTCAGCTTTTAAAAAATATTTCTTCACACACTTTTTTGCTTTAATTTACTTTCTCATATTTTTCTGTATTCATTATTATTTAGATATTTTAACTATGTAGTCTAGTGAAGCAGACAAACGCCTAACAGGCGATCATAAGATTTATTTCTCATCCTTTTATTTTATATTTCAACAATGGCGAAATGCCGCCATTTCATAAATATAAACAAAGCTTTGTTGCACTCAAAAGTAGATTTCTTGTACAAGTAGCAGCTGCTGTTACTGTTGTTGTTATTGCTTTTGGTGTGTTGTGAAGTGTTTTGTTGGAAATACTTTTCTTTCTTACTTCAAATGCTTGAAATGTTTGAAAGTTTTTGAGTGACACAGTGACACAAAATGTCAGCCACTTAAAAGGGTGATGGGTTTACTTAAGGACATTTGAAAAAGAAAACTCTTTTTATTATTATTGTTTGTTTTTATAAAGAATGTTTATTTTTGCAGAGCATTTTAAGTTGTCTTATAGTTGAAGAAAGGATTTCGGAAAGTGCAGTTTTAATTATTTTTAATCCTAAAGATTAATAAGTTAAATCAAGTTTTTTTTAAGTTTAATGAAACTTGCGAAAGCGTTAAGTGTTAAACGAACTGTCACACATATGACAAGTATGAGTAGTGTAGTTTTTGACACCTGTGTGCAGTATAGTTTAGCAAATTGTCATGGGTAACAGTAACAGTTGAAAGACTCTACCAAATTATCCAGATTTAATTTTAAAACAAGTCAGAATGCTTCACCATACATGTCAATCTAGTTTGGTGAATCATAGAACACAAAAAAAAATTTTTTTTTAATTAAAAATTTATCTCTATCGCCCCATATATTTAATTTTGTGATTAGAGTTAGGTCATTTAACTAGATTTGTTCCAAATGACAAGGAAAAGTTAAAGGCTGGCGTAGTGTTTTACTCGCTGCCTCAGAGGCCATGAACCGATCTTGCTAATTTTCAACACAAAAATTTTCGAAACAAAGTCTAATCGATTGGCATACTAGAACTCTTTCTAGCTCGTCAATTGCTTTGGTAAAATTTACAGGAATACGTGCGGACAGACGGACATCGCTCAATTGTCTTCGCTATGCACAAGGAATCAAAATATGAATGGATATTGTAGAAATTACAAACGGAATGACAAACTTAGATTTATCCTTTTTCCACCTGTGGTGAGGGGTATACGAGGGCTGCTCTATATATTTCTGGCCTTATAGTGAAAATACGAATATTTATAATCAAAAATTGTTTTATTGTTTTTCAAAGTATTCTCCAGCATGATTTATACACTTTTGCAAGCGCTCAAACCAGTTGTCGAAGCAATTTTTCCACTCCGATTGAGACACCTCTAAAACATGGTTTTTGAACACTTCAACAGCTTCTTCTGGCGACGAAAATCGTTGACCACGCATTTTTTTCTTGATCTGCGGAAACAAAAAGAAGTCATTAGGTGCCAAGTCAGGGCTGTACGGCGGATGACCCATTGGTTCGACGTTTTGGGCGGTCAAAAACGCTCTGGCTTGAGCTGATGTGTGAAAGCTCGCATTGTCATGGTGAACAATGATTCGTCTTCTCTTGTTGGTTTTTCGAATTTCTCCGATGACTTCAGGCAAACAAATTGTAGTGTACCAATCAGAAGTGACCATCCTACGTTGCTCAAGTGGAACAGTCGCCACATGACCAGTTTTTCCGAAGAAACAGCCGACCATTTGCTGTTGGATTTTGCTCGTTCTTGAAGACCCACACGGTCGATTGTTATTTCGTTTCGGACTCATACGCATAGATCCATGATTCGTCACCTGTGACGATCTTATAAACGTCTTTTGAAGCACCGCAATCGTATTTTTGCAACATTTCTTTGCACCAATCGACACGAGACTTTTTTTTAACGACTTTCAAATTGTGCGGGATCCAACGAGAACAAACCTTTTTTACGGCCAGGTGTTCACTATCGAATGTATGCTGGTGGAAGAAATGTCCAAAGATGTCTCTATCTTTCGGTATGTCGCATGTCGATCTTGCATTATGAGTTCACGCACGGCATCAATGTTCTCTGGCAAAACAGCCGTTTTTGGACGACCTTCACGGAATTCGTCTTTGAGCGAGCTTCGGCCACGATTAAATTCATTATACCAATTTTTCACAGTGCTATAGGATGGTGCTTCATCGCCATATAAAGATTTAAGTTCATAAATGCACTCTTGTCGTGATAATCGACGTCGAAAGTTGTGAAAAATGATGGCACGAAAATGTTCACGAGTTGATTCCATTCTTTTTTCTATATTAATTTCTTCAAGTCACTGTAAACAACACAAATAATGGTCGTACGTCAAAACGTTTTGAGTACGATTATGCTTAAAGATGACAAACTTTCCAATGGAAATGTCAGATTGCACTTGGCAACACTCAGTGTTGCTAGACTAGAAATATATATAGCAGCCCTCGTAATAAGCCATCAATTGAATCTATCAATTCATCACATAATCTAATTTAGCTTTGAGCATTTTTTTAGACTTTTAAGCGTAACTAATGAACGACGTAATCTACAGACTCCATTGCATCCCGAAATATGTACCGGCTATTCCGACTTATAAGCTGATGGTATTATTTAGCTCACGTTATGACCGATAAAGAGCGTCACATCATTATGATTAATGACATTTTGTTTGATTGATAAAATTTATCCAGGTGAGATGTCGTTTCAAGAGGGTAGCCCTACGTATTAAACGACGATGGTTATCAGCAGCTTAAAGAAATCAAAAATTTATTATAAGTTGGTTTCGAAATACAAATTTGTTTATTCGCCTCCAAGGTCTAGCGATTTAGCACATGTCAATTATATTCTGTGGAACCTTGTAAAGTCACTGGCTTATAAACCATCAATAAACGAGGCTTTGTGGGGCAACATATTTCGGGTTATTTGTGAGAGAAAAGTGTTAAAAAAGTGGCCTAAAATGAAACGAATAAAAAATAAAAAAAATAAAAATTTAGTCCTCAATATACTTTTTCACTAAACCCAGCTTTAAAATGTCTCTAGTATATCACAGACTACAAATTTATTCTATTGTATTAAATAAAAATTTTGAAGAAAAAAGACCTGCTGTTTCATCCACAAAGTAACGATTTTTACACAAAACAAGATATTTACAAAATGACGCCTAAGGCCGAGGCCATGCAATGAGCGGCAAAGCGGTGAGCGGCTGAGCGGCGGGTTTGAGCGGCAAGTGGCTTATTACTGAGCGTCATTTCTGAGCGGTTAGTTGTTAAAATACCATTGTCAAGAGAGGTTTGTTTAATGTTTTTACGTGAAAATCGTATTCATGTTTACAAGAATTTAAAGCGTTAAAGAAAAAAAAAATAAGATTTGGTATTCATCCTATAAATCCAGCAAGGCGACATTACGGCGAATTTAACCATTTATATACAAATCTACGCAAATTTCCAGACAGATTTTGGCAATACTGCCGCATGTCTGTGAAATCCTTTGATTTGCTGTTGCAAAAAGTTAACACCAGATTAACAAAACAAAGAAAAGCAATTTCTGCAGCGCAAAGGCTTGTTTTAACTTTAAGGTAAGTTTATTTTTTCTATGTTTGCTTTGGATTGTGTACATGTATTATTTGCAGGTTTTTAGCTACAGGACATTCCTTTCGAGATTTGGCGTTTGCTTTTCGAATGGGTAGAAGCACCGTCAGCAATATAATTTCAGAGACATGCATCATCATATGGGAAGAACTTGTTCAGGAATACATGCCTATACCAACAGAAGAGCACCTTAAAAAAGTGATAAGCGAATACTATAGGCGTTGGAGGTTTCCAAACTGTTTTGGTAGCATTGATGGAAATCACTGTCAAATTAAATGTCCGCCGAATTCTGGGTCGCATTTTTTTAATTATTTGCATTATATTTCTATTGTACTGCAAGTTGTAGCTGACGCTGACAAAAAATTTATTACAATCGAAGTGGGAAGAAGAGGAAAGCAAAGTGATGGCGGTACTTTTGCTGGATCCACATTATTCAAGTTGCTTGAAGCAAGTAAATTCAATGTCCCCTCACCACTACCACTGCCTGGGTCAAATATTGTTGTGCCGAATTTTTTAATAGGAGATGAAGCGTACCCACTCAAAACGTATTTGTTAAGATCTTACCCTCGTAGAGATTTGAATTAGCAAACCGAATTTTTTAATCAACGTCTTTCAACGGCAAGAAAATGCATTGAATGTGCATTTGGAATTTTATCGTCAAAGTGGCGTTTTCTACAAAAAAATATTAAAACAAAACCAAAAACTGCAATTAATTTCATAAAATGTGCGTGCATATTGCACAATTTTGTACGAGAATAAGATGGGGACGGTGATCTTGATTATATGGAAGTAACTGCAACAGTAAACAATGACCCAACAGAAATAAATACAGATGAACAATCCCGTTACAACAGAAGCAGCAACAGAGCGTTGAATATCAGAAATGAATTAACACAGTATTTTTGGGATTTTGGACACTAAATAAAATGTATTAAATAAATATATATATAAATAAAATAAAATCTTTCCAGGTAAATTTTGTGTTTATTTATTTTCTTTGGATTTCAATTTTTGCAGTATTAAATTTTGGATTTCTCCTCTAATTTCTAATTTTTCGAGATTATCAAATTGTTCCATAAAAGGTAATAAACTTAAAAAAACTGCAGTTCGGCATTGTCTTCTCTTTTCTCCACCTCTTTTTTAAGTATTTACATCCTTTCCTTTTCCAATTTAAGAAATTTGGCATCAACATTCATTGGTGCACTCTTCTTTTTTTTCTTGATGGGACTGAAGTGAAACAATCAGTAGGTGTATTGCTAGTGCTGGGCATATCATTATTAATCAATGTTAGTTCCTCAGTACTGCTGGTGGTAGGCATATTGTTTACCAATATAATATCCTCCTCACTCAGAAGATCCTCAATAGTAGCATTTCTTTCAGTGCCTGCAGTATCTGGCTCCTTTAAATTTCCTTCGGTGGGATCTGCAGCAACAGTGTCTTTAATGAAAGACATCATATCAAAATATTGCCATCTAATTTTGTTTGATTGAGCTCTGGAGCCAGATGTTACTGGTGGAGTTTTTTGCACAATTTTTCTAAACGTATCTTTTAAATTTTTCCACTTTGCTTTCGCTGTCTCTCCTAGAAATAAAAAATAACATAATTATATTATTTATAATAATATTAAATAAATATATAAAGTAAATAATATCTTACCTGTGCAACCGCAAATTTCACCAACTTCACTCCATAATTTATCAGTTATATTTTTATTTTTAAAATATGGTAGTCTATCTTGTCATAATAACGGTCGGCTTTGTACTGATGAAATTATGAGCTCTACATTCACTTTTGCCATGTTTATAGGTTAACAATTGTATGCGTTGAACCCGTTTATACGATTTTCTTAATAACAAACGAACGTTTTGATGTCGAAAATTTTTATTTTTATTTTTTCATTTTCTATAACAAATTAAATTCATGATACTTAGGAAACAAAAATAATAATTAACAAAGTTTTACAATGGATAGCATAATAGAACAATAAATATAACAATTAATTTATTATAATTTACATTATTAAATAAAACATTTAATTAAAAGAAAAATAATAATAACAATAATTTATATTAGTGTTGAGTGTTAATTTTTACTTTGCCGCTCAGAAATCAACAAAAAATTAGAACAAGTTATATTCCTGAGCGGCACCGCTGAGCCGCTTAGAAATGCCGCTTAGCCGCTCAGAAATGCCGCTCATTGCGTGGCCACCTTAGTAGTATTCCATATGTTTTAATTTTTTGCCGCTCAACGCTCAGCCGCTCACCGCTTTGCAGCTCATTGCATGTCCTGGGCCTAAAAACTGTGTTTAGCAGTCGCTTTTGTTGTATTAAAAAAATATATTGCCTACTCTTGGGCGTAATAAATTACCCCAAATGTTGCATATTTTTAATAGGAAGAATTTAAATTTTGTTTTTTTGCCTTATCATCCCACAAATCGTAGAAAATTATGTTATTTTAAACCCTTTTAATCATTAACTGAATTACTTTCAAAGTTCTTAAATAAACCAATTTTTTTACTTCTTATCTTTTTAACTATGAAACTTTTCATTATTTTTTTTTTGTTGTTGTTTATGTTCTTGTGCACGTTTTTCTATATTTAATAAAAATTCTCATACTTTTGTAAATCTTTTTAATCTTTTAATGTTTCACGTGTGGTTTGCCCTTTTAACTTGTGCTCCATCTAATCCAAACCCTCTACTTAATTGTGTTCTGCCTTTTAGCTTTATATTGAGCATAAGAGTACACTGTTTACACCTGCTGGTATTTAACAATATTTTTTCCTTAAGCTTTGTTTGTGTGTGTGAGTTATACTATCAGCAAAAATTAAACAGATACAAAAAAAAAAATCAGGAATAAAAACTTTTTAAGAAAAAAAAAGGTAAAGTAATCTTAATTTCATTGGGATTTTTATAATGAGATCATTATAATGGTTGTTTTCTACTTCAGAGTTTCTTAAATCGAAATTATTTTTAGAAATGGAATTAAAGGGTTATTTCTTGTCAAGTCTTTTTTCGCCTAAATAATAAAGAGGATATTGCCACAAAAAATCAAATTAAAGACGGTCGCTCATAGCAGGAATTAAGAAGTTTCTTACGTACGTGGGGTAGTAAAAATTAAACTGCGTAACACAACATAAATTAAAAATGCTTGAAAGTGATTTAAATGATTTTTTTAACATTATTTTTATTATTTCATATTTTCTAAAAAAAACATTTTTAAAGTTTTAAATGAGCCATTTATTTTAAAAGTTGGAAAGGTCACTTTTTCAAAAAAAAAAAAAATAAATAAATAAATAAATAAATAAATGTTAAGACCTGCTACCGATTTATGTTGAAAAACTTTTTTTTTGAGGTGGAAAAATAAGAATTTTGTGATAATAAGAGTAAGTAAGCCTTTTTGAGATTTAGCCTCAATACTTTTACAACCCTTGAAATATAATCCTCTAAGTAAGTGAGTCACGGCTCGTATTTCTCTTTTTCTAAATATTTATTCTTTTCGTGGGGCTATTTTTATACAAAAAACAAATTTTTCTTATTAAACCACAATATTTTAAATGTGTGCAGCAGCATAAAAGTAAGGTGAAATATTCAATATATTTTATAATAAACTCTAATATTAATTAAACTATAGAGTCAAGATAAGAATTTTTTTTAATTTTTTTGATTTTTTTTTAACTCTTTAATGTTGACACTGAATGTAATGCGCCATCATCTGGATCTTAACATCTTTTTACCTAAGATTTTCTACAATTTTAACATGGTGTATTTAGCCAACTAATTTAAGAAATGTAAATACGTGGAACTGCTCATAATCCATCAGTATTAAGTTGGTTGAACAAATTCAAACACATTTATCAGCATTTTTATTATACCCTTCACCACAGGTCATTTCATTTGTAAATTTCGAACCCATAAATTTTATATATTCTCAATTTGTATGCAAAGCAAAGTCAATTTAGCGGTGTTTGTCCGTGCTGGGGTTGAAAACAAATTTTCTAATACTTTTCCAATTCACTATATGAGCTAGGGAAAATTTAATTACGTTAATCAATTAGAGATAGTTTCGAAAATTTTGCTATTGAAAATCAGCAAGATCACACCTGCCTCTGATTTTTCAATATCAATTGAAGCAATGAAGTAATTAGAAAAAAAAAACAAATATATGGAGCAATAGAGAATTAAAAAGTTAGAAAAAGATATCAAGTGAAAAAATTTTCGCTCGCCTGTATTTTCCGATTTATGGGCCTGTGAACTTTTTATAGAAAAGTATAGTTGTGCCCCATATTTTTTAAAGATGTCAGAGATCTTTTAGGAGATATGAATTTTTTTTTAAATGCTTAATCTATTAGGGGCCAGTGACATTTTTTTGTAAAATAAGATGAATTTTTATATTTAAAGAAGCTTTTTTCTTATTTTTTAATTTTTCTGTCATCATTTATTTTATAATCAGCTAATCAGTTTCTACTAAATGAAAAATATGTGATTGTGTATTTTTTATTAATTTGATATTCTGTTTTGTCCCGTTCGAGCCAGTAGAAAATTGAATTCAAAGTTAAATTACTTGGAAGTTGTTTGGTAGAGTAAGTGCAAAATTGTAAACAAACCCTCTTTTTTTATTTTAATTGTAGTTATTATTTTTTTTTGTTGTTGTTTTGTGTTATGTTTTCTTTGTTTAATTTAAACAGCTGATATATTGTTACAGATAAACTTAGCAATAATCTTAAAACCAGAACGACACGTCATAGAGCAGTAAGAGAAAATAAAGGTTAATGAGGCCCTAAGATTCGGCAAAGCCACACATAGCACTCTTTCTTGTTTTTTTAATAAATTAAATTTATTAACCTTCTTCGCATTTTTTTTTTTTTTTGTTTATTTAATTTTTAATGTTGATAAATCATCCATAGAATTTAATTCATTTGTTATATTACAAACATTGCAATTTTTTTTATAATTCATAAGTTTTTTTTTTATAACATTTCTAAAAGCTTAGTTTTGGTTTTTGACGTAAATCGAAATAATTTGATGTATTTCTCAGTTTTTTGTGATTTTAGTGGTCTTCTAATGTTGAGTTTTTTTTTTTTTTTCTTTACAAGTACATTTTGTTTTTTTTTAATCTATCGGTCTCTTGTAAAATCTAAAATATTTTGGTGTGAATTTTTTGGTGAATTAAAATTCTGTAAAATTATTTTTGGTTCTTAAAAATTTTAATTTTTTGGAAATTCACATTTTTGTAGATGATGCCTTCTAAGATTTTTTTTTTTTTTTTTTTTTTATTTAGTTTAAAATAGTAGTATTAAGAATACTTTATAAAAAGCATATAATAATTTTTGACCAATTAATTAAATTAGCTCTAATAACAATTATTTTTATCATAAGTTATACATTTTCTTTTAAAAATATTTATATTCTCTTCATTTTTTACTTCATTAGGTAATTGATTAAATACTTGTAGACCCATGTAAAGCAGACATCTCTTCATTGCGTTGGTTTTAGCTCGATGTATTCTGAAATCATTTGCATTTCTGAGGTCATATGGTTGAATTTCGTTGACGTAAGTCAGTTGTTGTGTGTGTGCAACACTTTAGTTAAGTGCAGCTATTTTTAATGCCAAGGTATTGTTTATAATTCGAAAGTTAACAATAGTTTTTTTAAAAACATGTGTTGTCTACTTTAAGGAGAATATTTTTTTATATTTAAGAATCTCTGGTAGAAATAAAGGCTTTTTTTAAAGCAATGGTTCTCAAATGGGGGTCCGTGGACCCCTGAGGGTCCGTAGCAACCATCCAAGGGGTCCGCATAAAGAAGCGAAAAAACAGTGTTTTCCAAAATAATAAAAGTTTTATTTTGAATTTGGTCTTCTGAGGGGTCCGCAAAAAAAATTAGTTTACTAGGGGTCCGTGTGCAGGAATTTGATGAGAACCTCTGTTTTAAGGGTTAAAATAAACAAAAGTATTTCCCAAAGGCTGATGTTAGGATGTTTGCTACAATCAAAAATTTCCATCTTGACGACTTAAAATTTTCTTTCGCTTCACTTCATTATAAAAGATACAGAATAAAACAAATGCAGAGGAACTGCTTTTAACGTGTACGATAACAAAAATCTAATAAATTCACAACTATTCATTAAGTAAAAAAAATCTATCAAAAATTTGTTGCCTACTTTAGGGGACATTGTTTTAAAACATCTCAGAAACCCTGTTGAAAACATATAAACAATTTTTTAAATCAAAAAGGAAAGCGAATAAAAAAATCTAAAGGCATCAACATCATTTCACTCAAGCATTCATTAAGATACAAAAGTATTACTTAACAACCACTGTTTCGTGCACGCATTGTTAGCGAGTACATAGATTGTGTTACGCTCTCCTGAGGACAATTTTAAGCTTTTTGATTTTTTATGAAAATTGTTCAGCATAACACAGCTCTTAAGTAAAACATATTTAAACTTTTGTAAGCTTTATGTTCAGGTCCCCTTTTAAAATATTTGTTATACTTTAAATTTTTTAAATAAATTTTTTGAAACAAACTTTAAGTAAGAAGAAAATTTTAAGCTTTCTGCTTTATTTTCTTATCGTTTGTAAGAATTATTTTTCAAGCATCTATTTAAGGGAAGTGGTTTTTTTATTTGTAATTCTTTAATGGAAAAACGTGACATTATTTTCTGTTGTTATGCATTAAGAGACATTTTTCTATGGTTTGGTTTTACAAAACCAATGTCAAGGTAATTGAGCAAAAATTACCACTTTGCGAACGTGCAGATGTTTTAAAATTTTTTTTTAAATAATTTTTTTTCTTGTCACTCTTAGTAGATTCTATTTTCTTTCAGTTTTTTTTTTCAACATGATTAAATGGTTGTTAAGCAACTAGATTTTTTTCTTTTTACATCATTTTCCTTTTTGTTACATGACAAAGGAAAATTTCATTTTAAAAGTTAATGATAGAAAGTTAAAAAAATTTAAATTGAATAGAATTTTAAGTTTAGAAAATTAAAGAATATTGAGGACCTTAAATAAATTTCAATTTAGCTAACCAGGGAATTATAATTAAGAATTTTCGATTCAATTTTTTTAAACTGCCTTTTTTATGCCTACTCTTTGGAATAAAATATTTTTATTCATGTTTTATTAAATCCCTAGAAGAAGCTTCAATAATGCAATACTCACTGATTGTCTAAAATTAGTCAGGTTTCGAAAGAATACTAATAGTAAAAAGTCCATTACTAAAATTCTTTTTAAAAATGGATAAGATTTTTGTGACTTCGTCGAGCGTATGCTCACAAGCAGGCAGTTTAAGAATTTAATAGTGTTTAAAAGAAACTTAATTTTTATCTTCAAAATATATTATGCTGCCGTTCGTTTCCATATGATGAACCACTTTTAGCTGATTTAGAAGTTATCATTATTTTGCTTTATTTCACGAGATGTTTTTACTTTTACGGGACGCTGAGAAAGTTAGGACAAGACTAGACAAGTCATTGGTCTACTCAATGGATCAAGCCGAAGTTTTTGTAGTCCCTTTAGGATACCACAGAAATTAAAGCATCTACAGTCCCACATCCCAAAGCATCTTAAAACCAAAATGTTTGAGTTTTATTTTCTTATTTTGAGGTTTAAAAAACCCGTTTAGGTTCTGCAGCCATGGAATACTAAAAAAACAGCACCTATGTTAAATTTTTGAGCAGTTTTGTAAAAGAGTTTTCACAGTTTTCGCTTCGTCCTTGTTGTAGCAACTTTTACAAAAGTAGTTGTTTGCAAAGTCTGTCTGTCTCTACCAATATTGCCAGCCAAAGTATCCTGCCAAGGCAACTATATCTCCGGAGGTCTTTACCTTGAAATTGTTTACACCATCTGATCTATACGCTCCTACTAAAACTTCGAGTTGCCGCATTTCAGCAGGAGTCTGACTAAGTGATCAGTGTGCCAATCCTATAGAGAAGATACTCATCGAGTCACTTCTACTGCAATGTTTTTTCCTGTTGACATTTTTATGCCCTGTGACTTAGAAGACTTGCAGTTTGGAATATCCCCCCATCTTATTCTGCGATTTATAACATTCTCAAGCCAATCTTTAGAGCAGATGAGGAATTTATCGGATCTTTTATGTCGGCAAATATTTGTCCAAAGGTTATGTACGTTCTGGTATCTTGTGTTAAGGACGCAAAACCTTTTTAACTTCTTTTATTGCCTTTGATCAATATTTATAAGCATAAAAAACCACATTAAACTGGTCGAGATATGACACCTGCACTTCGTCGACTCTCTTAGGAAGGAGTTTGGAAATCAATAAACAATGTAGTGTCAAGAATTGTCGCACAACTAAAGTAAATAAGAATTTTGTTGATTACAAAAGCCATGCTTTTCTTTATCAATTAAAAGGTTATTAAATTTTAATAAGAGGACTGAATACTTCTTAATTAACTTCTACAATTTTATATAAAAATCTTTCTCTTTTTAACTTTTCTTGTCACATTTGTTTTTAAGAGCATTGAGGCGTAAAAATAAAATAAATTATATTCGATGAAAAAGGTAAAGAATATTTCCTTTTCAAGGTCAATAATGTCTATTCCCTTTTTGTAATTTACCACAACTTAATTTGTTTGTGACCACCTTTTCTACCAACCTTCAACAAGTGAAGCAAAATAAATTTTTTTTTCTGCTCTAAAGCAAGTAAAACAAATTAATTTAATTAAAATATAAAAAAAATCCATACAAGAAAACTTAAAAAGAACAGCGAAAAAAAAAAAGAAAAAATATTTCAAAAATAGTCCCTTACGAACAGCTGGTGACAGAGTTCTATGTCAATTGAGAATTACGGCAGACCAACAACAAAAGTATTTGAAAAAATAAGACTTATAAAAAGAAAATAATTTTATCGTATTCATTGCCATCAATGTTCTCATTAGCATGGTCTACTTAAATGTCATCATTAAAATTTTAATTAGGGGGTGTGTATGTATTTTTATTCTTTTTTATTCTAGTTACTTAATACATCAAAAATTGTAGTGACCCTCAAACAACAATTAAATGTATTCGACTGTTTAAAAAGACACCAGACAACTCCCTGTTAAGAAGTAAACAAAAAATGTTTCAGTTGTGGAAGTTTGTTTATTTCTGCGACCACTTTGTTTTATCAATGTCAAAAGAACTTAACACAGGTACACGTTACAATACAATTTGAAATATATGGTGAATTATATAACCTCCTCCTAATACCCAACTAACAATTACAAACTAACAACGTTATAATGTCAGTTTACTTTTTGTCATCCATTGCTTTTTTATTTTTTTATTTTTTGTTCTCTTTTGTGGCTGTTGCGGCAGACTTTCTGTTTTTTATTTATTTATTTTTTCTTTTTTCTTTTTTTTTTTGTATCTTTGTTAAGTTTTTGTGTCAGTTTGCTGTGTTCTTGTCATAACTTGTGGTTGTTGTCTGTCATTGCTATTAATGTTGTTCTCTACTCTAGGAAAGGAAGCAAGTTTAGTTACAACTTTTTATTCTTTCTTTAGAAATTTATTAGTGAAGTGGAATGTTAAATAATGAATAAAATTTTTCCACCAAACGCCTTGTGGATCAAGAGAAAGTGTATATAAGTCAAATTACTTTCAAAATGGGGTAACTCTAAGTAACTCTTCTGTTATTGGTGGTGATACCAACTTTGATCAAATTAAATAGGGGCGTCCCTGACGGTTTAATAGAAATACAAAAAACTTAGTTGGTGGACGATGACACTCTTTTGTTTTTAAAATCATGATCTGTTTTCGAAAAGGGACTAATATGTGAGCACTACATTTTTAATTTTAATTTTTTTAATTTTTAGTTTTTTTCCAACCAGAATTTGAACCGAGGATGTTATAAATAAATTAAAATTGTACTCTTTCGGCTTAAGGTTTATTTTTTAAATTTTAATTCAGAACATATTTGGGAAGAAGAATTATTTACAAATGTATGCGGACGTTATTTAAAGAAACCAAGAAAAATAAGACACCAGCAGAATGAAATGCTGCATTTTCAGGACCGCCAAATCCATCATTAGCATTCTTTGCATCTATACACCTTAGGTTGTGCACATTGTAAACATCCTCTATTTAACCAACTAATTTTGTAAATGGAATACGAGGATTATTCATGTCAACATAAATTTGGTTAGACAAAGTCTTCACAAAAACTAAAGTTTTTTTTTACTGATCTCATTGGAACTTGTCTTGTAAATTTGTTTTGCTCTTGTATCAACCACCGGTTGATCACAAATGCCATCTCAATGTTATAGATGCTGTTCCAGTATCATATTGACTGTTGTTAAGTTAGGTATGAATACATAAGAGCCACGTCTTAATTTTTTCCAAACCAGGAGTTGAGCCGTAGATAATATAAATGAATTAATTAATATTCACAGCTCAACCTCTAATTTCCAAAAGAAAAAAATTTTTTTCATAACCGTTCAAACAATTACTGAGTTCTGGGTTCAAAAAACATAAAAAATGTAGGCAAAAATAAGAAATCTATACTTAAATGAAGTTGGTTGGAATGTTTTTACGAAATAGCAGTTCCTTTTCCAAGAACACTTTTTTTCGTTATTTTTATTTTTTTTTTTATTTTCATAACTTTGATGAAATCCTTGGGCGGAAAAATTCCACCATATATAACTAAATTTTATTATTCTACCTTTGAATTAGCAGCCCAAATAAACCCTCCTTTTTTAATCCAATTTTTCTAAGAAATTTAAAATTCTCCTTGTATTAATTATGTTCAGACTGTAAATTTTATTTATATTTTAACTTAAAAAATTAAGCATTAAACAGCTATTTTATATTTTGTATTACACCTCATGACTTTAGAGCTTTAAAGGAATTTTCTTTTTCCAAACAATTCTCCTTAAAAAAGGTGCTTAAAAGGTACACAAAATATTCGTTACAGCTGCATTATTTATTTCCATTAATATTTTAGCTCATCACTGTTCTCATAGAATGTCATCATTACGGTTTGTTGTGTCATTGTTATTTTTTATTTCTTTGCCTGGAGGATGAAAAGTTTTAATTTTTTTTATAAACATTTAATATTAAAACACAAAAAAATATATTTTTTTCTCAGTTTATTACACCCTTGTGTTTTGTCCATTATAATTGCTTAACGTTAAGAATTTTATAACAATATTTTTTTGTAGGTTTAAAAAACAGCTGCGTTTAAAATTTATTTGATTTGTTTTATTCGTAATAATCTTTGGGAGTAATTTAGGAATTTTTACTTACGTAGTTTTCTGTGAAAAAGTAAATAAGAACAATTTTTTTTTAATTTTTGAAGTCTATTTAAAATTGGTAAAATTTTTCTGTATTAAAAATGTGGTGCGCTACATAAGATTATTGAGCGCTATAAGTTAAAATTTAATTATATATTGTTGGAATAATTTAAATATTTTAAGATAACTTTTTTCCTGGTTTTAAATAAAGCGGTCATCTAGAACAAAAAAAAAAAATATTTTTTCTCAAACATTTTCCGACCTAGACTAGAATTTTAATTTAAAAAAGCTTTCTGAAGTGTTTATCCACTGAAAATCTGCTTTTCTACTTCAGTTAAATTTAATTGACTAGTAATATTATTCTAATTTCCATCCACGGCGAAGAAAGTATCAGCAAAACAGGATGCTGTTTTTTTACTCCAACTTTTCTCTCGTAGCATTTTTACTGATCTATGGTTTTCTTTATCGCTGCAAGGGCCACATAAAGGAATAAAAAAACCCTCCAAAGCTTCTTTATTTGTTTAGAGCGTGTCGTCGCATAACGCAGATTTTAAATTTTAAGCACCCACATTACACTGTCCAACCTCAAAAATTAAGAGAGTCAAGAAGACACTGGTTAAGGTTTACGGTACCCCAGCCAGAGAAGAGCCATTTGAAGAAGAAATCCATGTGAAGAACAAAGTCAGTGCATTGTGCAACTAAATTTCATTTGAATGTAGCTGTCATATTCTAATAAACTGTCTGTTCTTTTTTGAACGGAAATAAGAAAATACATTTTGATTTAAGATTTTCTGCAGCAAATAAAAAAAGATTAAAATAAAATTTTAAGCCTCTGTGGATTTATGAAAAGTATTACTCATACGATACTAAACGAGTAAGATAAAAATTTACGTCATTATCTTGTCTATTTATTAATTTCCTTTCTATTAATCCGATTCATCTTCATATACTTCTTACGTTGAATTGTTATATGACGTGCTTTTCACCTGACAAATAAACCAAATTATGACGTGTGATATCGGTGTCATGTCATGGTGTCCAAGGACAAAATATCCATATACTATATGTTGCATTCAAAAGACCATGCATGGACATTATGACGCTTTAAAAAATGTCCTAATGTTTATAGACATTGGGTCGGTTTTGGCATGGGCATAATGTCACGCATGAAAGTGTCATATTATCCGCAATTAAAACAAAGACGGATTCGCTTAGCAAAGATTTCCTGCATAGCCGGCCTTCTGTTGTGCTTTAGGGTTTTCTCCTCTATGGTATAACAAACACCGGATGTGCTTAGCAAAGATTCTCTACATTAAGACGCTATTGTAGTGTGACATAATGTCTTTAAATGTTATGACATGCCATAGTGATATCTGCCAGTTTATCTAGCGGCTGTATTTGTTGATGCTTTCAAGTTTGGATTATTTTCAGAAATACTTCTAGAGAAATTAGTCTACTCTTCATTTTTTGAATTTGTAATTCCAACAAATTCCAGTTATACTAACACAAAATCGTAAAAGAAAATTTTTGTAGAACTCGAGTTTTATTGCAGCAAAGCTTTTTATATTATTTTCCTAATGCGACAATCATGACAACGAATCATTCTGTGTACCTTAATTCATATCAAAAGTACAAAGAAATTTATTTCAATTTATATAAAAATTAAATTTAAAGTTAATTTTTTATCACTCTTTACAAAAAAAAAGAGAAAACAAAATAAAACTCAAAAATATAAAAAAGCTGTAGCTGTTTTCATTATATCTTACGTTTATTTTTATTTTTTTTAATCATTGAAACTACGAGTGTTTCTAGGTGTGTTTCTTCATTTAATGAATTTGCAGTTAAACCAACAAAGACTGGTTCATTATTATTTTTGTGCAAAGCATGGACATGATATGTTGTATTCTTGGACTTTATTGTTTGTTATTTTTTTATTTTCTTTTTTTTTCTTTTTTTATATGTCACATTTTTTCTCATTTATTCTGTTTATGAGATCTTAGGGAATTGCTAAGTCATGAGAATGAGTCTGTATTTATTTTATAATTTTGTGGAAGACATAACAATTAAATTATAAAAGAAACTTATGTATAAAAACTCTATTATTGTGGTTTAAATAGGTAGAAGATTTTGGGACAGCTTTTATTATACAAGTACTGTAAAAATATTTTTGTTTTTAAATTTATTACGAAAAAAGTGCTGTTGTTAAGCCAGTTAAAACAAGTTCAGGAAGCCCATATGTATATTGATGTCATTATAAACAGTGGCAGGCTATATGCCCTTAAATACTTTTGATTTGATAATACATAATTAAATAAATTTTTTTTTATCAACAAAAATTTACCAAAATTATTTATTAAAAATCAAAATCAAAAATTTATTTTTGTACTAAATTTTAAAAAAATTACACTATTTTTTTTAAAATAAATATTTTTTTATATAACTATTTTTATAAGTATTAATAATACTTGATTCCTTTCTCAAAAATTTTCTTTAAAAAAAATTGTGTCTTTTTATTTAAAAGGAAAAAATTCAAAGTTTGCTCAAAAATAATAATAATTTTCTTAAAAATTATTTTATTATCTAAAATATGTTTTTTTACTTAAAATTCAACTATTGATTTTTGTCATTAAAGAATATTTTTTTTTACTAGTTTTTACCAAAAAATAAATTTGGTCACTTCAAACTCGTTTGAATCGTAGGGCCTTTGTTTTCAAGTGAAATTAATTTCTATCAAGAAAATACATTCTCACAGTCTTTTATTAAGTCGCTACTTTAAAAAATATTTTTTTATTAAAATGCGCTAAAATAGTTATCCAAAAAAAAAAATTTTTTTTAATAAGATAATTTTTTGTATAAAACATCCTTTTTCCAATTAAAAATCATTTAAGTATAAAAGAACTTTCTTATAAAAAAGTCACCTGTCGATAAAAATAAATTCTTTTCTAAGATTCACTTTTATCATTTAGTTGAATAATTCTCGGTATTAGTAATTCGTACGCAGGGCCAAAATAGCAATAAAATATTAAGCGACCATTTGAAATGATGACAATGTTCTTCAGAAAAGAACTCGTTTAAAGGAAATTAGATTGGGATTCTTAAAAGTACTCAATATAAATCTGCTTCGAGAAAGAGCAGTTCATCCAACTTAAAAGCAATATTTCTTATTTTATTTTATTCTAGTTATGCCTTGTACACTTCGCTAAAATTTACTTTGTAGGAGAAGTCATATGGTCACTGTCACAATGCAGCCAGTGGTTTGTTGAACTATGCGCATTAATAAAGGAGTTAATTGTAAAAAAGTTCAAGTTAAAAAAAGAAAAAAAGTTATTTAACACCTATGAGATACTTGTAAATATAAATGGGTAAATATTGTGCTTCTGAAGTGCTTTGCATTGCTTAATATCTAGATATTAGGCGAAAGTTCGTTCCACATTGTGTTTAGTCTAAAGCCTCTTTTTGATCTTGAAAATGTTATCCTTTTGTAGAGATAAACAGGTTGTCTTGTATAGATAAGCTTATGCAAGAATAGTAGACTACGGCATTTCAACAGATTTTCAAAAGATAAATTATAAATTTGTTTGGAAAATTCTGATATTCTACTATATCCTAGAGTGGGATGTAACTACGCTTTAGCAAGTAGCAAGCGTATGTTAATGTTAACTCGAAGGTAAATATGAGTTTTGCTTATTATCATTGCTATAAATTCAGTTGAAGGCAAACAACTAATGTAAAGCTGTACATACATCTGTATACCACAATAGTTGAGCCAGGAAGGCAAGTCATTAGAGTATATTGAATATAGAAGTGGACCAAGTATCAACCCTTGTGGTACTCCTCTAGTAACGGAGCATTTATTTGATTAATTGAAACCAAAATAGACTAGTTGACTTCTATCGCATAGATAAGAAGAAATTAATTTTGTAGCGGTGGTTGAAAAATGACATATATCTTTCAATTTTTTTTTAATTAGGACCAGCACTCAGGGGATGACCCCTATTTATGCAATGCATTGTGCCAGAACTAAGAAATTAGGTTGTAGGATGGGGGATAGAGGGAGTAGTGCTTGTGAACATTTGATTTGAATCGTTGCACATTGAAAGTGGCAGGAAAGACCTCTGCAGGGAGCTTATTCCATATACGAACTGTTCGGCTAAAAAGCGAATTTTCTTTGTAATGCGTAGTGCGATTCACTGGCCAATCGACTACAAAGGAATGCGCTCTTGATGCAGATCGTATTGCGCGTATGAAATTACGGTTATCGGGGATAAGTTCTTGGTTTCATAAAAGCACATTCCGATGTAGTAACAATAAAACAGTGAAACACACCCCACATTGCGTCGATGCTCCAGTGAGTCAATAGAGCTGGATACCCTACTGTCACCGATGAGTTTCTTCCCTCTCTCCTGTACGCGGTCGAGTAACTCTAAAATAGACTTTGAAGCACCGACCCATACATGAGAGTTGTATTCCATTTTTAGACTGATAAAAGTGACATTGATAGTAAGGAGATCAGATGGAGTGAAGTATTTCTTACACCGTTTCAGAAAACCTAGGCACTTGAATGCTTCTTTTGCAACATGAAAACGTGCTTGTTCCAACGAACATCGCATTGAATTTTCATGCAAAGAACATTGAGAGCTAGCATTTCCAAATTAATGGGAAAGATGATGTTGTTATAATGGTGTTCATTAAATGTTTTATATGTAAAAGGATAGATGTTATTATCAATTTCATAAATTTTGGGATGTACTTCATCACTTTTAAAATCCAGCCGGTTTTTTTTTTCGTTTATCTGTACATAATAATGAGCTCAGAATGTATTCAGAATTTTGAAACTCTACCTTTTGTACTTCTGTGGTAACACAAAAATAATATTAATCATTTTTAATTTTGTAAGGGAGGTAGCACGCTCGCTGATCTACTCCAGCCTTTTTTGCTTGGCTATGAAAATTATTAAGGCTTTACGTAATATAGTTCTCCATTTACCTGATAATAATTTTTCAGTTCATGTGGAAGGTACCACGCCCACTGCTCAAGTAAATTTCTTTCTCAAAAAATGAAACCTGAAGCATTATTATAAATTTATTAATAAACTTGTGTTAAACAAAGATCGGTTTAGAGGTGTAGGCAGCTTTAGCCATCCGACAAACAAACAAAAAAATTATGTCTTTTTAAAATAATTTATATTTAAGTAAATTTCGTTTTAAAAAAAATGAAAGCTGAAGCATTATTATGATTTATTAATAATTGTAAATAGTTTTTTTGTATGAAATTGTTCTATGGAAAGATTTTTGTTGAATCAAATATGTATTTTATTTTTTAATACATTCTTCTGGTTTTGATTTTATTTTTATAATTATTTTTTTATCAGATATTTATATATAAACTTACCCAAAAATTCCAAAATACTTTAAAAATGTGTTATTTATTTTTTGCCATTAAATTGGCTTTTTTTCTTGTGAAATAAAACTATTTAAAAAAAACAAAAACTTTAACATAGAAACTCAAATCAACAATTTTATGCGTTTAATGTGTAAAATTATGCAAATGAGTAAAGAAATGAATACACGAACAGTTACCAACAAACTACTTTATAACTACAGCATTTCTCAGCTAATGAGAAGGAGGAGTGCATATAGACGAATAAGGTGGCACATGTTAACACCAAAAATTTTAACTGCTGATTCTATTGCTTATGCGTGTTTAAATAACATTTTTTTAGTTGCGTGTCACGTTCGCTTTTATGGCGAATGAAGAAACACCGAAAGCATTGAAATGTAAATTTTAGACACACTTAAATTAATTTCACGGATTTTTTTTGTTTTTTAGCTTTAAATACGCATACTTGTGCTTAAGAGATTTACTTATGTGGGCGTAAATATATGTGTATATGGGCTTATGATATGGAGAGGTTACACGCACAAAAGTTCCTGTTAAAAATCAAGAATGGCACATGGTGGTGCTTGACTATTAGAATGAGTTATATTTGCCTTCAATATCCATTAAACTTGTTGTCTTTTAAACATTATATTCCTTTAAATATTGTCCTATATTGTATCAAATCAAATCAAGTCATGATATATTATCCGGTCATAAACTGACAACACCTTCAAGATCCATTTCTTTTAGAGCACAACTAAAGGCCAGTTCTTATAAATAGCTTTTTTTTAAACTCGTTTGAATTTAAAATTATAGGAAATAATAGAAAAATTATATTTTAATCAATTAGAAAATTGTATTCGAAAGATCAAAAATTAAAAATTATTTCAGGCATTTGGCTACCGCGGCTGTTCTTAACGAAGCGTGTTCAGGACGTCCAATTCTGGTGGACTTTTCGAGCATTGCGGGCTGTTTGTCACAAATAACGTGAACAACGAAAACCTCCAAGATGTCAACATTTGCTGGTTTATCAGCATAAACCAATAACTTTACGTAGCTCGACAGGAAATTATCCAGAAATGTGAAATAGGACGATCTTGGAGACCAATAGAGAGGTAAATTTCTCTGAGTCAACTTCTCGCCAAATTTTAATTTTAATAAGTCGATAATTGCGATCATCGCAATTGGAGTGGTAACGATCTCCTTCTTACCTAAAGCGAAGACCACACCAGCGTGTAAAACGCTTTAAACTGTGATTTTTTTTTTAATTTTTTGATGTTTTAGATTCTGCAAAGTCTGCCTTTGACTACTACCACTCCATATGCGCAATTTTATTTATTATCAAATCCGTTAAACCAAAAATGAGGACCTTCATTGAGCACAATAAAGTATTAAATGTAAATAATTTTGTGGCGTTGTTCGTCAATAGTCAATTTATTTATGATGATTTACCAGAGTGAAATGATCACAAATGATCAATAGTGAAGTATAACTGGTTGTGTGCTGTTAACCTTGTCGTAACTTCTCTCTAGCTTAAGGAGTTACCCTTTGCAAACTAAATATAAAATCTTGGAAAGTAACAGGTGCATTGGCATTGTATTAACCAAAAGAGATAGTCACTGTTCATCACTTAGAGCGAAAACACGTTTTCTGTGTCATAATCAGGCGCTTGTAAGAGAAAAAGTTGGAAAAAATTTTATATATTTAGTTTAATGTGAAAAAAATAGACATTTGTTTTAATTTAAAATTCATTATTGATGAGTTCAAATCCCAACAGTGTACAAAAATTTTTTGTTGTAAGAAAAAAATAAAAAATATTGCACTTCAAACCATCTGAACCCAAAGCCTATGAAGGTGACTTTTAAAGATCATGAAGGCTGCTTGTTTTTTACAAAAAAAAAAAAAAAAGAAAGCAAAAACAAAATAAGGAAGAAATCGAGTCCTAAGGAGTCCAAGCCTTTGAACATGTTTAGATATCGCTTAAACAACTCTACGTAGTGCCATTAGAGTTCAAGTAAAAGTTTGGGATCATATGAATATTTAAAATTAAATTAAATTAAAATTTAAAAGTCTAAAGGCATTAAGCAGAGTTAACGTAAAATAATTTTTATTTATATAACAAAAAAAATTAATCAAAAATCTTCAAAGTTTATTTTTGATTAACACATTGCACTTGCTCTTTTCTTTTAGGATGGAATATCAACGCCCTCAGTTACTCATCTTCTCCATATCCCTGCTTTATTGGTTCCGCTGTACAGTCGACTGTTGGAAATTTGATGGCGGCGGTCCAGGCGCTCTTGGTCCAGGTAATCTTGCTACCACACTAACACGAGTGCCTCGCAGTACGAGTACTTTGCTAGCCGCCAGAGGGCCACCGCCTGTCATACCCAACAGCAGTGGCGGTAGTGGCGGTTTTGCTGCTCTACTCAATTCACAACAACAGGACATGTTATATGCCTGTCCGCTAAATAGTATGTGTCAGTGTGCAGGTTTACCAAATGAAACGGCAACGTTAATTGAAATTAATTGCAATGAGGTGGCATTATATAAATTTCCAGGTGAGTGATAAAAAAAATAAATAAATAAATAACAAAATGGCTAATGAGGTTATGAATTTATGAATAAAGAAACTCAAATAATTTATGAATAAATTATAAGACTGAAAAATTTTTTTTTTTATTTAAGGAAAAAAGTAAAAAGAAATCTAAAATAAAATATCACAACTAAAGAAAAAACTGTCTCATAACTGCTAATTGACTTCATGGTTAAACACGCATTTTCAATATTTTTTTGGTTTGATTTTCTTCTCTACTCGCTTAACCCAGTGGGCGCCTGGTTACAAAATATTATCTATGACAATAGAAACTTAATATTATTTTCCTACAGAGATTCTTTCATGCCATATAAATCTAATTGTGAAATTTAATGAGAAAATGGACTTTTTTTTACCCTGAAGGCCCTTCTGTCTCCAATAATCGTGCCCGTTGCCAAATGTAAATTGTAAGAAAGTCAGTGTTTGAGAAGTTTTAGAAGAAAACAAAAAAGCCTTCGTTTCTGATCGGTGACTTTGCCCATTTGTACAACATCCAGCATTAGCGTCAAGGCTGACAAGTGTAGCCTTAAGTGGGAGTTAAGAGCTTTGGTGTTGGTGCTTGGAGGTATAATACTTAACTTTCCAAGGTTTCGTAGCTCGCTACCAGCACGATGCGTGTTTTCCATAAAGCCTGTTTTAAAGCCACTGTGATATTGCAGCATTGCAATAAATATTGACCACAATTTCACGGACTTTATTTTAAAAATATTTCAGAAGAGTTATTTTTTTTTTTATTGATATAAGAAATTTTATGCCATCAACATGCAAAGGTGGTCACTCTAAAAGCATTAAAAACACTACTAGAACAATGACTGCCTTAGGAGATCGCAAAAAAGTAGTTGGCATTTAAAACAATTTTTTTAACACTAAAAATTTTAATATTATATAATCACAAGGTAAAGAGCGTTCCCGTCCTAGGGTTATTTAAAACAGTTGACAAAAAAGGATAACAAATTCCAGCTCTAAAACTCCTCTTTAGTGCTCATATAAAATTTCAGACTAATCGGCCTTGCCGTTTACAAATGGCTGAGTAATTTCCAAAATATTTGTATTCTGCCCCACTGTGAATTTTACAAAATAAAAAACTTAAAACAAAATTACTTTTTTCCTTAAACTCAAATTCCCTCTAAAATGTGAGAGATGGAACACCAAATTTGAGGAAATATTATCTTCAAATTTTCTAGTAAAATTTAAATAATTTTTAAAATCGGATTACATTTCAAAAAGTTACAAGATTCATTTGTTTTATTTTTTATTTTTTCTCTCATATAAGCGTTTTGACAAAAAAACTGTCTGCATTAAAAGCAAGCAGAAAGGCCGAAGATTAAAGAAACGAAATAATCAAAAACGACACTCACATATCCTATGGGAGTGTCCAGCTATCTCCAACAGAATATGAAGGCCTCCTTTGGCTCCCAATTAAATGAGTGACTAGGTGATTTTTTTTTTGCCATCTTTTGAGCTATTAGAAGCAACCCTTTTCGGTCGATGGATGAGACTAAAGGATTAAAATATTCTAATGTTTCCTGTGTCATAAAAAAGACTTTGTGTTTAAGTAAGCTTGGAATGCAGACTAAAACACTAACCCAAGAATAAGACTCGATTAATTGCCATTCGGGAATTAAAGTTACATGTTTCATTTAATATTTACTTCATCTTAAGGCCCACCTTTTTATAGCCCCTTTTGAATACTACATTTCGAAAAATAAATCAAAATATTTGCTTATTGTCTGTTAAACTAAATGACTGCATATGGTCGTATGTGTATGTATGTGTTTATGTGTGTGTGTGTTTTTGTGTGCATACATATCCACTATAAACATGGTCATCAAGTATTTTGTAACTTTCTGTTGTACAAAAAAAAAAAAAAAAAACAACAGCAATTAAGGCAACAAACAACAACAGCAGCCGACGAAATGCAGCAAAGTGGTTTTTATGGTTGATTGCGCTGATTGCGGTGGTAACGTTATTTGCTTTTACAGTCGCTAAGGCAACATAACATGTTGTAGAAAATATACGTAAAGATAAATATATAAACATCCAAAAACAAGGTTAATATTTCTAAACTCTCAGAATTGTAAGTGGTTAATGTATGTAAAGGTGTGGATGGGTGTGTGTGTGTTTTTAAGTGAATGTTATTTCTTAGTTGATCTTTAAATAAACACATACTTACATATACTCAACATTTAAATATTAAGAAATCATAGCATTATTATGAGTATCTCATTTTTTGCTTGCCAACACAAATTTTATCAGTTGCAAGGTGATCAATACTAAAAATTAAAATATTTAAATTAAACGGCAAAAGTTTTTAATTACATATTAAGTATAGGATTGTTAAAAGTCAATTAACAAAATCAATGTTGTTTTCGTAAAATGTTCATAAAGTGAAAAGTAAAGACAATTTCTAAGCACCTGACGTATTGGCTCCTTTTCTCACACGCTCATCAAATTTTTAAGTTTATACGACATGTAATTTTATTAATATAAATAATATAAATTAATTAATCAATTCAGCTTAAGTTCATTTTTATTTTAATTTGTAGCAAACAAAAGAATATTTGGTAAATAATGAACCATTTTTAACAAAACAAAAATTTAAAAAAAGAAAATGGTGCCGATTTTATTAATTTTTTAGTTTTAATATCAAATAAATCAAGTTATATTTGCAAAAAATTAAAAATTATAAATATTTATGTAATAAGTCTTGCAAAAATAACCTGACTCCTAAACAGACAAAATGGGTAGAAGGTCATCCAGTATAAAATAAAATTGTAAAGTGTGCTATAATTTCAATATTCTACCTGTTGAGATTCAAAAGATTAGACCATTTACTCTAATTTAAATCACTTATGGAGCTACTCTTTAATTAATTATTTTAACTTTTAATACTTTTTATAATTTTCACCAAATTAAGTCGAAATTTTTATATTCTTATGAAGGTTGAAATAATTTTTGAGCTTAGAGGTCTTTCTTTTAATAAGTGTTTTGTTTTTCGATATTTCCCCAACCTTCGGATAATATGTGTGTATTTTATATAATTTTTTTTAAGATTTCCTAATCAACCTGAAGTTGGCGAAATATCGAAAAACAAAATAGCAAGAAAAACCTTTAAGCTCAAAATTTATTTAATCCCACATATTTATATTTCTTGTTATAAAGGACATCGATGAACACATTCTATATAATTTTCAAGTATTTGTATATGAACTTTTTTATATGGCCATATAAGTCAGATAGCAGTAGCATATGCCATTAATTTCCGTTTCGCAGTCGACCAAGCCTTCGGGAAATTGAGGCTAGGAGAAAGTACATCGACGATACCCTTAATCGCAACCTTTTGGTAATTTCCGAATGGGGCCTGGCGAACAGGGTTCAGTTAAACACTCATAAGACCCAGTGCTGTGTGCTTTCATACAGGCGTACTGCTGAACATGCTACCTCATTGTAATTATGGGTGATATCTATATTAAGGAATCAGAAGCTCTCGATGTTCTTGGCATGAATATTCAATGCGATGTTCGTTGGAACAAGCATATTTTTCATGTCGCAAAAGAAGCATTCAAGTGCCCAAGTTTTCTGAAACGGTGTAAGAAATACTTCACTCCATCTGATCTCTTCATTATCTATATCACCTTTATCAGACCGAAAATGAAATAAAACTCTCATGTATGTGCCGGTGCTTCAAAGTCTATTTTGGAGTAACTCGACTGCGTACAGGAGAGAGCGAAGAATCTCATCGGTGACAGTAGGGTATCCAGCTCTATTGACTCACTTGTCCAGCGACGCAATGTGGGGTGTGTTTCACTGTTTTATCGTTACTACAACGGAATGTGCTCTTATGAAATCAGGGAACTCGTTCCTGAAAACCGTATTTTTCTTACGCGCAACGAGATCTGCATTAAGAACGCATTCCTTTGTGGTCGATTGGCCAGTGAATCGCACAACGCATTACAGAGAAAATTCTTTTTTTAGCCGAACAATTCGTATGTGGAATAAACTCCCTGCAGAGTTCTTTCCTGCCACTTTCAATTTGCAAAGATTCAAATTAAATGTCCCTCTATCCCCCATCTCACAACCAAATTCACAGTTCTGGCACAATACATTGCATAAGTAGGGGTCATCCCCTGAGTACTGTTCCTAATTAAAAAAAAGTACATTACGTATGTGGCCGCCTTTTAATTTATAAAATTTTTTTTGATAACTTTTTTGGAAGCTACAGTGATTCGAATATTATATAAGGGTCCACTACGGTCCGATAGATATATAAAAATGAGTTGTGTTGAATGGTGGCTCACTTCGTTTTTTAAAATTATGAACGAATTTCTTAACAAAAGACTAATCTTTAGGACTGACCTTTAAATTAGAAGAAAATTAAAAATTAATTTAAAAATGATTGAGTTCCATCGGCTTAAACAAATACAAAATATAAGCCAATCGACAAACTCCTCTTTTTTGAAGCCGTTTAATTTAGAGAATTTATTTACAATACTCTTCTTCTTTTTCCTCTTCTTTTTCAAGACTGCTTACTTTAAGTACTGCAGATAAATATTTATTTTTTTTTTAAATTTTCAATTAAAATTATAAAGGAGTTATTTGTAATTAAAGTTACTTCTCTTTGAATTGACATTTATCTGCGGAAATTATTAAAATTTCCATACAGTTTTATTAAATCAGAGCTTATGCCCATGAAATTTTCAATGTCAAAAAGGCTATTATCGTTTTAATTTATTCAGCTCTATTCAAGAATTGAAAATTAAATTTTATTTCAATTTCCTTAAAACGTGCTTGATTCTCTCAGATATAAATATTTCATAATATTTTCATGAAATATTTATTATATAAAACTACAAAATGAAATGTATTACTGCGGAGAAAGCATATCCATATGTCCATTTCGCTACAGCTCATTTAGCTCATTATTTGTGTTCAAAACTATAAAGTCTTATATCTAATGCCAACTTGGTTCAATGAGGATTAAAAAAATTTTTTATATAAAAACACAACAAACATTCCGTAGGCCTTCCTGTAGCTCTATATACAGTGCAGTCGATTTTAGTGGAATAAACTCTTTCATGTTTACGAAGGCTCTGAATTTCGTGGAAGGTGTGCGTTCAATGGAATAGAGTTTTGTGAGACAATGTTTTTCTCGAGCCTTGAAGTCTAGAGACCGTTCAGACTGCAAAGTACATCTCTCTCCTATAGACTTGTTGACCTTTGGGGTTTCAGTTAAATTTTACTTGAGTTCTTATCCATTCTAGTTTTGATGTAAAAAAATTATAAATCGACCACATTTTTTAACTTTTTCTAAAAGACGGGGTTATTATCGAACTTAACCATGTGTCCTGGTACGGAGCAGGGAAAGAATAAATATTTTAAAATGTAAGATTTTTTTGTCTCCTTGCTATTTTTGTTGTTGTTGTAAGAACTCTGCTGCTGACGAGAGTTCTTTCCTAAGGAAAAAAAATTCAGTTTGTACAGCGGTTGCTGGGTTGACAATCTTTGGCCGAGCAAGACTCGGGTCGTTCCGGAGCGAAGTTCCAATTGTGGTGGGAACGCCCTATTATTATTGTTGTTGTTGTATTTGGGGCACTTGTTTTATTCTAGTCATTAATGTTTTTTGTGATTTTTTTATTTGGTGCCATTTTATCCATAGAAGCCACTCGCGTTGTCCTTACTTTTTGTTTTTTTTATATTTGAAATAAAAGTAAATCAATTTTCTGGATGTTATTCTAAAATCCTCTCTTGCTTGGCTTGAAATAGGAAGAACTATTTTGCTGATGCTCCTTATGTGACTAAAAAGAAATGTGAAAAGAAAAGTTGACTAATACCGGTTAGAACACCAATTTCCTGAACATCTATATTTCGTTTTAGTTCTCTTTTAGTTTAATTTAGGTTCAGCTTCTTTTAAGTTTAAGCTCGCTTATGGTTGAGTTGAGCAATCTTTTATTGGTATTTTTTGTTGTTGCTATGGGAGGAGTCTGTTTACTTTCTGAATGCTTTCTCAAAAAAATCTTATTCATCCATGCAGAATGAAAAATAAATTAAACACAAATATAGACCTTCCTTTTTATCATCCCAGCAGGCAGTTAGTCTAGACCAGTGACTTATATTTTTAGCTCCCCGTTTTTATCACCCACTTTCGTGTAGTTCACAGTATGTTTTTTAGGCGGATGCACTTATTATAGCGAATAATTGGGATTTGCACACAAGCATTATATGACCGTGGTTATTTCTGTTTTACTTCTGTTCAATATTTGCCAGTAGGCTATATATCTTTGCCTGTTAATATTCTGCAGTTCTATACTAAATTTCTCCGGATTTGAACTCAGTGCTTTAGGACACTTAAACCTCTTCGTTGGATTATTTGCTTGCAAAATAACGTCGTTGTTCACTATTCACATTTTACATTGATCTACCCCTGGAAAAGAGTACAGGTCAATTTGAGCTGTCATGATACCAAGAACATGAAGTCATATTTTTAATGTCTGCCTAGGTTTATTGTAAGTTAAGATAAATTAAATTTCAATTCAAATGCAGCCGTCTCTGATTCATTTTAATTAAGGAGCTTCAGTTTAATTTTTAGAACAGCTAAACTGAATAGAAAAAAAACTTAACTAGAACTTAGCATTGGCTTTAGAAGAACACAACTAGTTCATATTTTTCTCATTCTTTTGTTCGAAGTTAAAAAGCCAAAGAAATATCATTCAGTTATTTTTGAATTTATTCTTGAGTACATCTTTTGTTCTTTGTTAGTTTAAAATTTTATAATACAAAAGTTATAACGTCATATGAAACAATGTGCTCTCATGATGTTTTATTTAAACTGTTAAAAACGACACATGTTAATATGGACTGCAAGAACACATTTATTGTTTTCGCTTTTCTCCTAACAATTCATTGCAAGTTTTTTTTTCAATTGAAAAATTCTACAGAACATTGAATGAAAGTGAAAATGCAAGTGATTGTTAAAAGTTCTGGGTAAACAATAAAGGCTTTTAAGTTACCCAAAAGTAGGCAATGGTTTTAAATACTCAACCGTAGTCAGGCACAATTACACATACACACACACACACGCAAACACACACACACAAATTAATAAAGTGTGAAATGTTCCAGTTTTAAAATGTTACAGTTTTAAAAGGAAAAGAAAAATTTATCCTCTTTGTCATTAGAGTAAAACATATAATTTTAGAGATTTGAAATTTGCATAAATAATTTCTAAAGCCTGTCTTTTCTGTTAGAAAAATTTTTGGTTGTAAAACAGAAAGTAATTAAACGCTAATTTAAAAATATCAGTTCTTTAATATTTAAGAAATTGAATCTTATAAAGTAGAACATTTTGTGTTTAAAAATATTCATTTTAAATTATTTATATTTTTAGATAAAAAAAAATAAGAATTTTAAAAATACAAAAAGAGATTTTAAGCCCCCATAGAAAAGAGTTAGCAGTCCAAAGAACTGTTATACTGTACTAATATTTTGAAATTTATGATCAGTATACTCTGACAAATCGTCACGAACTAATTGAAGTGTAAACAACGCTGCTAGGAAAATCAATCAGCCATTACTTTATAAAACTTATAGACTTCTCCGTTATTTATATGGGGGCACATAATCACCGACCTCAGCAAACCATCCGTTAAGCTGTGAACAGATTTCATACTACGTGCTCTTTAAATGATACAATAACTCCAAGTCACAGAAATATTCATACAGAACAGAATACCGCCGCTGTAAAAAAAAAATGGAAAAAGATCCAAGTTAATCACTTGGCTACCGGTCGGAGTTATAGGGGCTCTCTCCTGTAACTACTTGCACAATTTTGTTAACAAGCGGCAGCTGGCAAAGCAGTTAAAGCCACAAGACCATAATATGCATCTTCCTTTTGCCAATTTGGCTCAACAAAAGTTAGAAATTGATAATAAATTTTGTTATAAAATTATGTTTAAAGATGAGGCTCATCTTTGGCTTTAAATTCGCTTATAGAGTGAAAGAACTCCACAACACATTCTATAGGCTTCACTACATTTAGAAAAATTTATTATTTGGTGGGGTTTCCAAGCTGGTGGCTTCATCCGAACATGTTTCTTCAAAAATGATGATCCATAATTTTTTGTGTGAAAATATGGATGGCATTCAGTTGGGCAAGATGTGTTTAATTTAGCTTGAATTTAATAAAAGTAAACAACAACAACAACAAATAAAAATGCCGCGTATAAAGTGAAACCAAT
Organism: Cistogaster globosa; assembly: GCA_937654795.1. Classification (NCBI taxonomy): domain Eukaryota; kingdom Metazoa; phylum Arthropoda; class Insecta; order Diptera; family Tachinidae; genus Cistogaster; species Cistogaster globosa. The sequence goes on from OW569404.1 coordinate 11,070,762, forward strand.
AGTTCCTACAGACTGCATTACAGTGCGTTTTACACTCTGGTGGCATCATTGGACCTTATAACTTCAAAAACGAAACCAAAGCTTGCGTTGGAGCTCATTTTCGCATCATGATCAATGACTTTTTGTTCAAAAATATGGAAGATATTGATTTGAGCGTGAAGTGATTTTAACAGGATTGTGACTAAATTAAAATTTGGCGACAAGTTTATTTAGAGAAATGGACCTGTCAATTGGTTGCTATGGTTGTGCGATATGACACCCCTCGATGTTTTTCTGTGCGGTCACATAAACTTATAACTGATAACATCAACATCTGATGCCTTTGATACCTCCAGCAACGCTGAAAAAAGTGACCTAAAATTAGAGGTCCATTATACGCTTCCACACGTGCAGCCGCTTTCAGAATATGCGTGAAAATCGATCTGATATTTTATCTCAAAATTGTGTTTTATGAAGTGAAACTAGTTAGTTAGTTAGGAGTGGCAGCCTCTCGCGACGAAGCTCACTTGAGCACAAACGAATGGCCCGTTGTGATACCACAAAGAAGACGGCATAACTCCCATTACCCAGCCGAGAACCATGAGGATTCACGGATGAACTTCGCTATGTCCCTTATAGAGTGAGATGAAAGCTCCGTAAGAGTTCCAAAGAAAGAAGAGCCCAGAATTCTTAGTCTTCTTCGAGCCAGGGATGGGCTGTGGCACAGGAGGTGCAGTACGGTCTCTTCCTCATCCTCCGAGCCACAGCTGCTGCAGAAATCATTAAAAGGCAGACCAAGTCTTTGAAGTGAAACTAATACACAATAAATCCTACATCATCCACTACATTCAGAGTAATGAACCGTTTGTTACTGGTAGCATTTTTAAAATTAATTTATTCAAAAATGAAGCTTTAGCTCGTGTTACAGGTACATTTTCGTACCACGATATATGATTTTTTCTTTGAAAATATGGATGACATTGATGCGGGCGTTTTGTCAATTGGCTTCCAAAGTCATGCGATTTTTGTTTTTTTTACCGGATTACTTTGTGTGGGCTTATGCTGATAAAGGCGAATATCGTTCGTGTGATAGCCTAAATCTGGATGTCCCAAGTGCACCATGGTGGCATATACCTGAAATCATTTGCATATGTAAATGTATTAATCTTTTGATAAAAACTTGCTTGGAATTAAAATTTTATATTTTTTTGTACATTTTAAAGTCGTAATGGGTTAAAAAAATTTATATTTCTGCTTAAAACTGAATCAAATTTTTTTAGCTTTCAGTACGATTTATTAAAGATCTTCAACATAAGTTTTCTTAATCTTCACTCATCTTAATAATCCCTATTGAAGTTATGCACTTGTTTTTTTATTTTATTATTATAATGCACTATTATTCTTTTTTATCTTTAAGTTTTTTTAACACAAAAAAAATTGAAACATATTTTTAAAATTTTCCAATTTTTTAAATAACAAGAAAAAGAGAAATTATAATAAAAAAGAGAAACAACCGACAACCAAGATGCCAAGAAAAATAAAATATGTAATTAAATTCATTTGAAAATTAAAAATTCATTTAATTTTCTTTCAAGCTGAGCAAGCGGAACAAAATAAGCAAAGAAGAGCCAAGAAAGAAAAAAAAAAGAAAACAAACCGTTAAATTAACAGAGACCGTGAACTGTACTGACTAAATTGTATTTTTCCTGTTTGTAAAACTTGATAAAATAATTATAAAAAAAATAAAAAAAGTAGTGCCTTCATTAGCTAAAAGTTGTAAGCGGACAAAAAGAAAAGTGAACAGATAAAAAAGGGATGGTCAAGAAACATAAACAGAAAACTTTTTGAAAAGACATGAAAGAGAAATTAAAAATTTACTTTATTACTTTTTTTAATTTTTACCCGTTTTATTTTTATTTTCTTTTTAATAAACTCAAATTTTAAACGTCAAAGTGTCTTAAATTTTAAAAAAGGTTAAAGAAAACACAGAAATAAAATTAACATAAAAATAATAGAAATATCAATTTTAAAAAGTTTTAAATTTTAACTAAACCAGTACAAATAAAATAATTCTTTTATTTCCAAACTGAATTTTAATATTCGTTTAAACAAAACAATTTTAATATTCATTTAAAAAAAAAGTTTCGAAAAGTTGGGTTGGTTTGTTGGCTGGGTTGTAAACAATTTAATATTATTTTAGAGACGAAAGTATTGGAATTTATTTTGGACTTAAAAGTTCAAAAAGTTATTTAACTTCGTAAAATAGTGCTCTCTGACTGTCCAAATCACTATTTTGCTTAAAAAAAAACGCAAAATTTTAATTAGATAATTTTTGTCTTTGTTTTTGTAAGGACACACCTCTTATTAAGTTCCAGATTTAAGAAATAAAGTCATATACGTAAACACTAGGTACCCATGCTTAGTCTTAGTACATGAATGTTATGTCACCCTTGGAAAACCCTTTAATTTTAAATAATATTTTTTGTAATTGTTAAAATATCAGTAAAATTGTGTGCACTGTAGCAACGAGTATTAAAAATAAAACTTTTAATTAAAGGGTGTCACAGCCATTAACGTGAGTTTCACATATGTATCCTTATTAATGAATTAAAGTGAGCAGACGCTTTAAATTTAAGTATATTAGTATCCACTGTAAGAAAAAGTTAAAAAATTTTCAATCAAATTAAAATATAAAGGGTGTTCCCATTGTGTTGTTATTTTTATTATTACGACTCTAGTAGGCTGGTACTTAGCATTTATACATAATATGTAAAAATATGTCTGCTCTTTAAAGTTAGTGTGAACATTAAGTTTAACAAAGTAAAGGGTGTCCAAAAAGACTGTTATTTTTAAAAATGCAGACTTATTTTTTAAAACTTTACAGGCAGGTATTTACAATTTGCACAGAGTATGTATTGCTGTATTTGATGTAAATAAAAGTGCAAATTTTTTTTTATTTATATAAAGGGTGTCCCGATAGTACCGTATTCTCACCACTATACTCGCATTTTTTAAAACTTAATAAGCTGAGATTTTAAATTACTCCAGGGTATTTATTACTAGCGTGCTATAAAAAAATATAATACATTAAAGAGTGTTCCAATTGTTCTGTGATTTTAAAAAAGATATTTTTTAAATCTATCTAAGTTATTTTTTTGCTATTTTGGATGCAAGAAGCTTAAAAAATAAAATCAAAAACTAAAGGGTGGCCCATAGGTGTTCGATTATGAGGGAAATTCAAGGTAAACGGATTTATTAATTTTTGTAGTGTTAAGAAAATGTTCTTTTACATGGTATACAAATTTTTATGGTCTAATAAAAGGGTGGCCCAGACTCAGCACGGAGCCCAACTCATTTTTTTTATAAAGAGAAGTAGCACTTTAGGCAGTAATGCCTATTTGAGTTATTTTCGTAACGGTGATACATTCTTTAGGAGAGGGATAGATGAGAAATAAGACAGGTGGTGAAAGGCGAAAGATAGAGAAATATTTATTTTACCGAAAAAGGAGGCTGCATATTTTAATATTAATTCTGAGTATGTATTTATATCATTAAATACAAATAAACATTTTTATTTTTCGCAGGTATTGATCCTTGATCAACCAGGTTTATGGTCAACGTGCTTACCACCTTCATTTATAATAGTATTTTTTAGTTATCTGAATTTTTATTTATTTTTTACATTCCATTTTTTATACCCTTCATCACAGGCAAAAAAGGGGTATATCTTAGTTTGTCATTCTATTTGTAATTTCTGCAATATCCATAACGTATATAAACTCTCAGTTTTTATGTATAGCGAAGTTACAAAAGATGCATTCAAGTGCCTAGGTTTTCTGAAACGGTGTAAGAAATACTTCGCTCTATCTGATCTCCTTACTATCTACGTCACCCTTATCAGACCGAATATGGAATACAACTCTCATGTATGGGCCGGTGCTTCAAAGTCTATTTTGGAGTTACTCGACCGCTTACAGGAAAGAGCGAAGAAACTCATCGGTGACAGTAGGGTATCCAGCTCTATTGATTCACTGGAGCATCAACGTTATGTGAGGTGTGTTTCACTGTTTCATCGTTACTACAACGGAATCTGCTCTTATGAAATCAGGGAACTCGTTATTGAAAACCGTAATTTCATACGCGCAACGCGCTCTTTATCAAAAGTGTATTCCTTTGTGGTTGATTGACCAGTGAATCGCACTACGCATTACAGAGAAAATTCGTTTTTTTGGCCAAACAGTTCATATGTGGAATAAACTCCCTGCAGAGGTCTTTCCTGCCATCTTCAGTGTACAAAAATTTAAATCAAATGTCCACAAGCACTACTTCCTCTATCCCCCTTTCCAAAACCTAATTTCCTAGTTCTGGCACAATGCATTGCATAAGTAGGGGTCATCCCCTGAGTGCTGGTCCTAATTAGAAAAAATTCTTTTTTTTTCTTTTTTATATCCATGTGGTATTTTTCTTTTTTTTTATTGTATTTTGCAGAGTTTTCTTGAATTTGTTTTATTATTTTATTTTTTATTTCTCTACTTTGCCATCTACTTCTAACAACAGATTTTAGCAAATGTTAATAACATGTCAAGCGTCAGCTTCATAATTAAAAAAAAACATAACTTTGTCACACAACTTCTGAAATAAACACCAGTCAATTAAAAGGGTCAAAGAATAATGTGTGGAAATAACCAAGAGAAAACTTTTCTTACCAACTTGTTACTTCCACTTGCCAGAGTTTATTATTATTATTATTTTTTTTTTTTTTGTTTTAATTATTGTTTTTTTTAATTTTTAAAGCTAAAATATTTTATTTCTGTTTTTAAACTTCTAGAAACGTAACGATTGTATCGTAAAAGTTAAGAATGATTTTTATTATTATTTTTTTATAGTAATTTTTATAGCAGTTTGAAATTGAGTTTGTTTAAGCTCGAATTGTGTACATGTATCTGTAAAATATATGCTGCTGTGTCTTAATTCTTTTTGTAACAGAGATGAGGATTTCTTCTTATGTATTTGCTGCTTACACTATTTAAATTTTTAATTATAGTTTTATGAGAACCAAATACGTTTCTTTTTATTTGCTTTACAACTGCAGAAGTTTGTTAAAACATAAAAATAGAGTAATAATTTATGTATGTTACTTAATGTTTTCATTCTAGAAACATTAAAAAACATATTTCTTATTAAAAAAAAATATTTTTATTTATTTTTTTTTTTTTTAATTTTTTTAGTGTTTTTTAATTTTTTTTGTTTTCATGTCATTTTAATAATCTACTGCATATAACTGCTTCTAGTAAATTTTTACTGCTTTTGTATAAAATGCTTTCCTTGTTTGTGGCCTTCAAATTATGCTTTTAACACAAAATGCTTTCTGTGTCATTCTTAAGTTTCATTAATTTCCTTAAAGCCCAATAAAGTAACCATCAAGAATTTTATTTTAAAATTAGTTTTACATTAAAATATAAGAAAAAAAAAATAAAACAAAAAAAAAAAACAATTAAATGCGGATCACAATCTAAACATAAAAAAATTTACGAAATGTATTTTAACTGCCATTTAAAATAAAAAGAAGAAGAAAAAAGAAAAACAAACTAAAACAGCTAACAGAATACAAATAAATATTTTACAAACTAAGACTTTGTTTAAGTTTTTTTCTACTATAAATGTTAAAATATTTAGAACAGTGTATAGAATTTGTTGCAATTGAAATAAACGTGTGGCAAGTAGAGCGTAAAAATTAAAGCAGTCACTTAAGCATATTGTTGAAAAATGCAACAACAAAAATAATAACGAAAATTTTTTAAAAAGTAAAAAACGCAAAGAATAAATCGCAAACTGACATTAAAATAAACAAACAGTTCAAAAAATGTCAGAAAAGTGTAAAAACAACTTAAAAAGTATTGTCTTCTTTTTTATCTTTTTTGTTTTTTTTATTTATTTATTTTATTTTTTTTTTTTTTTTTGTTAATGAAAAAATAAACTTGAAACGCTACAGTGATTAAAAATTTTTTGGCAACATGCAGCTTTAGTCAACTAACAGATGGTGGTAAACGAAGGCAGTCTTGCCCTTTTGGTTAAGAGATTAAAAATTCAAAAAGTTAGGGACATATATTTAGTTTATAGATGTAGAAATTGCTACGTATGAGTGTTATATATTCAATAATTGATTATACGCCATGTATTTTTTTTTTAATTCAAATAATATGAAGCAAATGACGGTAATTTAATTAAATTACCCGTAGAGAACACTGATAGTTATTTGATCCATCACTGATAAAAGAAATTCCTACAATTTCGTAGAAAAAAGTGAACAAAAATGATTTAAGCTTTTGTATACATGTGATGTCATATTGGAAACAATAATAAAAAAATTGAGAGAAAAGTATTTAGGCCGGTATAAATTTAAAATGTTCAAATATTTTCAGTTGACATTTTATCAATTAAATGTCGAAAATATTCGTGACGTATGAACGTATTTACATTTTTGCCTGTGATCTTGTTTTTTTTTTTTTTTTTTTTTTTTTTTTTTTTTTTGATAAGGCGATTTAGTCATAGGGTGTTTTTTAAAAGTTTTAAAGTTTTTCAAAAAAAAAAAAAAAAATCCATAAAAACGCAAGAAATCTTTAATAAAATGATCCATTCGATTAGCCCAATTTTGGCATACTCTTTCCAACACTTCGGCCAGTATCGCACGAATAAATGCTTGTTTGTATAGACATAAGCTTTAACATAACCCCACAAAAAATAGTTTAAAGGCTTTAAATCGCATTATCTAGGCGGCCAATTGACCGGTTCGGCACGTGAAATAAAATTTTCACCGAACTCGCTTCTCAATAGGTCAACTGTTGCACATGCTGTGTGGCATCGTCTTGTTGAAACCACATGTCGTGTAAGTCAAGCTCTTGCATTTTGGGCAAAAAAGTTGGATATCATCTCAAGGTAACGCTCACCGTTAACAGTGACGTTACGATTCGCATTATCTTTGAAGAAGTACGGTCCAATGATCCGCACCAAACTGTGACTTTTTCTGAATGAATTGGTAGCTCTTGTAATGCTTCTGGCTAATTTTCACTCCAAAATCGACAATTATGCTTGTTTACGTACGCATTGAGCCAAAAATGAGCTTCGTCGCTGAACACAATTTTCGGTAAAAAATTGGATCTTTGGACAACTTTCCAAGAGCCCATTCACCAAAAATTTTAAGTTGTGGAAGGTCGTTCGGCTTTAGTGTTTGCACCAGCTGTATTTTTAAAGGCATCGCACCTTAATTCTTCCGCAAAATTTTCCATGTTGTTGAGTAACAGAGGCCCAATTGCTTCGAACGGCGAGGAATCGATAATTGGTGGTCATCATTAACACTGGCCGATACAGCTGCCATATTTTCTTCACTTCGCACTCTACGCAAGCGTGTTGGTGGTTTAATGTCCCACAATGTAAATCTGGTGCGAAATTTAGTCACAATAGCCCGAATAGCCGCTTCAGTGAGTCGATTAAACTGACCATAAAATGAAAGAAGCGATGAACTTTTTAACAGAGCACACATTTTCATAATAAAATTCAATAATTTGCAAGCGTTGTTCGTTTGTAAGACGTTTCATGGATAAGTTATAGACTAAATTGAAAATGTTTGACAGTGAAACAAAACACGAAACTGGCGTCAGCTTGCTAAAAAGATAATAGCTAAAAAATCACCCTTTAGAACCAACTTTTAATATTTGTTGCTGATCTGCGAAAATTTCGAAGAAGTATAGTAAGAGCGGTTCAATTCATTGAAAGTAAAGTTATTAAATTAAAAAAAAAAAACTATAAATTAAGCGAATCAAAAAAAAAAAAATCCTGTACATATGTAATTGGTCAACCTAAATCAAATGGCGAAATTTTGCGCAACTTCTAAGATATAAGCAAAAAATTAAAAAATTTGAATTTTTTAATCTTTTACACATCATTTTACACATATGGATTAGGACTCATTAAATACTTTTTGCAACAATTTAGAGTATATAGAGCTTTTTTAAAGTTGTCTTCCTTTTCCGATAAAAGCTTTGTGATTTTAAAACCTAAAGAGAAAAAACAAAATTTCGATATAAAATGGGTAAAATTGAACGACCTCTTCTTCTGCAAAGATGATAAATTTTAAATAAAATTTGGTGCAAACTTACCCACAGCTTAATCAGAAATAAAAATTTGTTTTATATTTTTTAAGAACATTTTTTTCTGTCAAAAAGAAAAGAAATAAAAAAAGATTGATGGCCCTTTTTCAGCTTAAATACACAAATATGTAAATTTTTTTTAATTTTTAGGCTGAAAATCGTATAATTTTTAGCTTAGATAAAATATAATCTTTAAATTTTTTTTTAAATATCTGTAATTTTACTCGCTAAGTACGCTAAAGGATTCAATAATATTTTCTAAAAAGTTGTAATTAAAATTTTGAAAAAATTTGAGACCAGGGTATCGAAAAGGAAAAAATTTGAAATTTTGAAATGCTTATGACTCCATCATTTTCAAATATAAGCATGCAGGTTGTAGCACTATTTTTTTAAATTAGACTAATATTGAAGAAATGCTAAGCGTTAGAAAAATTTTAAAATAAGAGGTACCCAAATTTGAGAGCTCATAGCGCCAGCCATGGAAAGTAGATAGTATCCAGTTTCAAATTATAAGCTCAGATCCTCTTTCGCTATGCTCATATACAATTTTAGATCAAGCGTCCTTGCCGTTTACAAATGCCTAAATTATTTCCAAAATATATTGATTCTGCGCTACTGTGCGCTGTTCAGTGTAGAATTATTGCAAATGTTTTTGAAGAAAGTTTTGTATGTATTATTTCGCTCACACGTTTCTTGCTGGGTATTAAAAAACAATAATTAACAAGTCCCTTAAATTCGAAGACTCCGAACATGTATGGACACCACCCTTTAAAATTTATTTTTTTAAACTTGTAACAGGGTACATTGGTATATTTACTTTGTATAAATATTAATAAAGCACTAGTGAAAATAACGTTATTATTGGCTTACCTTTTAAATTCAATTTCTACTTTTGCTTTTAAAGAGAACTAGCAATATATACTTTATGTGAATTTATAGTCTTCTGTTTTATAAAATAAGGTCATGTATGTGAAAATAACATTACTATTGGCATACTCTATAATTCCTTATTCTCATTTTTTATACTAAGCCTATAGCAGATATAGCAGCATATACTTCATGGTAATTTAAGCAGTTGTCTATAACTATCAAAAGATAAGACTACGCCCATTCAAATCGCGGCCTCTATGGAAACACCCTGTACTGTGTAAATTTATTGTTCACTTTTAATTTTAAATCAAACATGCTTGTACAAGCCTTGTTTGAATTTAAAAATGCTTGTTAAAAAAAAAACTAAATAAAATACGTTAATATTACATCACTGAGGGCACACGCTTTATTTTCGAACTTTAGTTTTTATTCGTTGTAATTATTTATAAAGCGGACTACAAAAATAAGAATTAAAAATACTTTAACTCAAAGTATCTTCCTTAGTCCACTTACGTGAAAATCACAATACTATTGGTTCACTCTTTAACTTTAATTAAAACTTTTTCTTGTTGTTGAAATAATGCACATAGTTGATGCATCTGCTGACCACACTTTTAAATATAATATGAACAGAACATTATTTATGGCACACCCTTTAATTTTTAAAATTTCACTGTTATAGCAGCTTTCGTAGTTTAATTTCTGTGAAAATATCCAGAATCTTCTTATTACGGTTTCGGAAATAGAGGGCTATCAAATACAATCAGGCGGACAAATATTTTAGAATTATGTTTTTAAACCTTGTGCACGCTACCCAAGATTTTTATAAACAAAAAAACTTTTTATATTTTTTTATATAATAAACTGAGGCCTTAAGTTAAATATAATTTTACTACATTTATTTTGATTATTCTTTTACCAAAATGCATTTCCTCTACATTTATTTTAGCAAGAAAAACAAAACATATTTTTTGCATTTCCTTTTAGTTTTTCCGCTTGTTTTAACATTTTTATAATAAAGATATAAACAATTAACAAAGGAAATGAAATGTTTTTTTATTTTATTCAGCTAAAATTATGAAGGACAATGTTGTGCTTTATTTTTAAAATAATAGTTAATTTATACAAAAAAAAAAAAAAAAATTAAAAAAATAAAATAAATAAAAATTGCCAACAAGTTAGTAAAAGTTTTTCTCAAGGTTATTTAAATTTTGTATTGTAATGATTTGCTGGCTTAAAGAACTGTCAAAGTACTTAAATGAAAATTAAGACATTTAGTTTTTTTGGTCACAGCCAGGGGTACCAGAAAATCTCGCTGAGAATACCGCATATTTGGCAAGAAAAATCGGCATTATTTGGCAATTTAATTTTAAAAGATTAGCAAAAAATTGACAAAATAAAAATACCCATTTTAAAAAACGAAGAGAAGAATTTTATATAAAATAATGTTCACAACATTTAAGGCAACACAAAATAAATAAAAAGCAAACGTTATACAAACAAATTGATGCCGTTAATGGTCGACCGGTTGTATGTAGTGGAAATAATCCGATTCAGGAATACATTAGTCGACATAAGTATTTTGACGAAACAAAAATCGTACCTATTTACGTTTGATTTCTAAATAGTTTTATTAAAAATTATTTTTTTTCCCCTTTTTTATTTATGAATTTAAGAAACTTTAAAATAAGCAAACAAATATTATCTCATAGAAACTTAAAAAGATTTAAATTAATTTGTAATTTCATGTGTTGGCTCAAGTATTTTGATAAAGAATTTATTACTAAGAAAATATTGTTTAAATTTAACACAAGTAAAGAAAAGAAGAAGAATATATATCTTTCTTTGACTTTAATAAATTCTTGAAGCCATCTTGGTACTGAATCCACCAAATTTTTTAGAATCTCTGGAGACATCTCTTCTCATAGGGGAGTGACTTTAGAAATTGTCTCCTCTCTAGTTTTATTTAACAAAATTATTCTATTGCGTTTCAAAACAGGCCAGACGTTTTCTATAATACTTAAATCGGGATTTTAAGGTGGCCAGTCTAAAGTATTAACACCAATATCCTTTTTAAACTTAGTAATCATCCGGTCTTTGTGGCACAGAACATTACCCTGTTATAGTATAAATGATTTCCCAATAAGCCTTTCACCAAAAGGAAAGGCATTTTTATTTAACGTAATAAAATATTGATTTTTGATTGATCGAGCCGGTAACAGGAACTAAGCCGCCCATTCCATTATACGCAACACATCCCCATAATACGACAGGGCCTACACCATGGCTCTCTTTTTGACAAGCTGGTCGTTTGTTTTGTCGTACTATCTTTAGAAATCTTAAAAAAAATGTATTTTTTGGATGAGTTATACTCAAAGGAGCTTTCATCTGTCTATAGAACGGTTCTCCAGAACTTCTCTGGCTAGTGCAGATGTTCCTTGGCAAGGGCCAGTCTTTTAGGCTTGTTTGTCTTTATTATGTACGTGCCGCTTAGCTCGTCTAATATTGCGTTCACTGACTGAATTCTTGGCCGTCAAATTCCATTGATCTGCAGCAGTTTGAGGCTTCATGAAACATTTTTTTTTAAATCTCGTATTAGGAGTCAGATTACATTAAATTTATTTATGTGCTACTTCTGTATTTCATGTGAGCGACTCGTCTAAAAAATTTGTATGAAAGAAATTGATCATAGATTTTTTTCAATTACATCACTTTCATTAATACAGATACAATTTTCCAAGGAACAATAAACCTTTTAAATATACTTTTTAATGTAACAAGTAGTCCAATATATTTTTTTAACTAAAAAAACCAAATTTACCGTGTTTTAAGAATTTATAAAAAATCGACAGTTGAATAATTTTGAGAGAAAAAAATTGGCAAAATGCCGACAAGTCGACAAATACGGTGGGGCTGATCACAACCTGAGTTAGGTTTTTGTTGAAAATTATAGCAAGCATTTTAAATAATTTTGTAGTTAGATCTATTATTGGACTGAAACTAAACTATGTTGGAATTAACTAACAGCGAAGTTTAATCGGGGCATTATAAGTGGGTGTATACAAAATTATTATTATTATTATTTATTTATTTATTATTATTTTTTTTTTTTTTTTGTTAGAAATAAATTGTTTAATTTGGACTAAGTTCACCTTAGTTTACTTTCTATCGAAAACTTATATTTTAAGAGCAGGCTAAATAGCGAAATTGGCTTTTAAAATATTTAATTTTTTTGTAAAGTCATTTAATTTAATTTTAAAATTAAATTTTCAAATCAGTCTGTTGATTTTGCATCTATAATTTATTCCTATTTGTTGAATGTTATTATACAAGATAAGTAAATATTTCTGTTCATTGAAGCACTTTTATTGAAAAATAAAATTTCAGCGCTGAAGCAAGACGCTTCATAATATTCTGCTAGACACGCTGGTTTGGGTTTGAACGTTAGAAATTATTTTTTTAAATTTTATTTTTATTATTAAGAGACTAAAAAAGAGAAGTATTTTTGACTTCGTCTGTACTTTGTATATTTATGCCTACAAACTCAATAATTTCTTGTTACATATGGATCCTGTTGCACAAGACAAAGAATATGTTTTTTTAGTTAATTCAATTAAATTTTCTCAATTAATTTAAGTTAAATGGATGATATTTACAATATACACAACTTAAGGTAAATAGATGCGAAGAATGCTGGTGAGGAATTTGGCGGTCCTGAACATGACAGTGTCTAATTTTTTTGCTTTCTTTGAAAAACGTCCGCATACATTTGAAAAATAATTTTTCTTTGTAAAAATTAATTTATAAAATGAACCAAAGTGGAAAAGGTCAATTTTATTGATTTATAAAAAAATATGTTCGTAATATTAAAAATTAAAGGGTGTGCCCCTTACAAGGCAAATAGTTTTTATATGTCTATTAAACCATAAACTTTAATAAAGCGGGTAAAGCTCGTAATTTTACTTGTATAGCTATTTCTTTTAAAAAGTTAAAGCCAAACACTTAAAAATTTAAATAGAATAAATATTTCAGCGTCTGTTGCAAGAAAAAGTATAAAATTGAAAATTAAAGGGTGTTTCCACAGGTGATACATTTCAATGTATAACCTCTTCTATTGACAGTTAAAATTTACAGAGAACATTTATTATTAAGTTCTCTGTAACAGCAGTAATCAATATTTACAATATCAAATTATAGGGTGTACCCAATTCTGGTTTAATTGATATATAAAGATTTATCTTTGGGACCTTTAAAGATAAAAATTTGATAATTAAACAAAGTGTGTATTACAAATTTTTATATTCACATTCAATAAACTTTTGCCCAATTTTCCGTCTTAAATTTGGATGTTTGACAGTAAATATATTTGAATGTAATAAGTTCTGTATATGATTTTGTTTTCCCACTTCTTTTTAAAATTACTTTCATTGATTTAAATTTCTTATTTCCAACACAAAAATCTCCTAAACAGTAATAAAAAATATTTCCTTTGCTCATAAAGTCTTTAAATTTAAAATGTACTCAATCTTTTGCACCTCAATTGCATGTTAATTTAGGTTTTTTATGTAAAATACTAAAGCATCTACACGGGTTTGTCTGTAGTTGTATCATACGATGATGATACATTCTAAGTATAAAATTTAGTGCGGTTAAATTGCCGTATGTTTATATGAATGTACTGCGTACAAGTGTTTGCTTATGTAGGCCACACAAACATCATACGAAAATAAGTTTCAGGGACATTATAAAAAACACATAACCCAGTTTTTGCTTTATGAAGCCTTACTCTCACATACGAATCTACACTTCACCTACATAAATAGGGACATTCATAAGTAAGTATACACCGTTATAATATTCTTGTGTCATAAAAAGCAACAGCAACAACGTGCGACAAATCTACTAAAAAAGTTAAAAGAAAAACAAATATAAAAATAAAAATAAAAGAAATTAACTGACACTTGTTTTAATAATAAGATTTATAATGTTAAAGTGTTGGTGCATATTTTTGAGTTAAAAAAAGCAAAAAATTTTTTTAACTCAACTAAAATTTATTTACTTGATTTACTTATTTAAAAAAATATTTACTTTAACATCATTATAGTGATACAGCCCTACTAAACCGATTCACCATAACCAGAAATCACAGTTGCCCTTAACCAATATACATTCATATATAACACTTCATATATTTTTAAAAATACACTATTGCATGTGCATGAGCGTGTAAGTTGCCAGATGCTTACAATACGATGTATTGTTAAAAACTTTTATTGTTGTTGTTATTGTCTCCAAAATATACTTAACATTGCAGTTGTTGTTTATATTGCAATAAAACCCACAAACACATACACACACACACACTTACACCAAAATTTTTATTCTCTTGATAAAGAAACAAATAAAAATAAAAACAGTAAAACAGTAAAATCTTAAAAAAATGAATTCCCCTAAAAAGCAGTCAAAATATACAATGTCATTTTGTTTTTTATTTTTTTTTTTCTCCTCTTAATTCTTCAACATCTTCATGTGTATGCAACAATGAAAAAAAAATGTAACATAAAAACTGCAGTATACTTTTAGGTTGTTATAACATTTCTTTTCTGTTTTTTTATTTAAGTTAACAATATTGTGCAGCAACTGTTGCATGAAATGAAAAAATTTATACGTTTGAGAACAAAAATAGTTAAAGAATATAAAAATTTATAAAAAAGAAACTTTATACGAGGGTTGGAAAAAATAAAAGTTTGTGCTTAACTTGATGTATCAATGTATGTATCAATGGCTGCTTTAGTCAAGGTGGTAAGCACGTTGACTATAAATCTGGTAGGCCAGGGTTCAATCCCTGCGGCAACCAAAAAATAAAAATGTTTTTTTTTCTGTTTAATGGTATAAATACATCATCAAAATAAACATTAAAACATGCAGCTTCCTTCGTTGGTACTTCCTTATAACATATTCGCAGGCGAATTAAAATAACTAATAAAATGGCTATACTTTCATTATCACTTTGTCTGCCACTTTGACTAGTTTTATATTTAAGTGAATGGTTCATAGTTCGTGGACAATTAATATAAATAATTATTTGAATTATCAGTCTGATATGTCAAGAGCTGCAGAACAAATATGATTAAGAACTTTTCAATCGAAAATGTGAATACAATTACACCTCCAATACAGAAAATTATTGTTAACAGTTGATAAGGAGTTTAAATGCGGTCGTTTGACGCAATATATGACACGTGTTTTAACTAAACTCTTAGAGAGCCTGGACAATTTTTCGACTACAATTTTGCATATTGTAGAATGACAAGAAAAGCCATGTGGTTTTGCTACAACTTCAAAAAAAAAAAATACTATAACAACCCCTCGTACATATATAAATATTTAATTGTATAAAGCATAGGAATTCTACATGAAAAATATTTTAATTATTGTAGTAAAAAGCCTTATATTTGAGAAAAATTTACTTTAGTCAGGGAATTTATAATTAGTTGTTCAAGACATACATTCACACATTGTAACACTAAACTAACAAGCTTTTATACAAATTATGTGCATGTCGTTTAAAAACCAAGGCTAATAGAACATAAAAAATAAATACACAAAAGAATTTAAAAAGAAAACAATAACAAAAAAAAAAACATAAAATTTTTAATGAAAACATAAAAACACCTTAAAATATGCAAGTAGAATTATTGAAAACAAACAACGAACTATATGTTATAAAACAAGAATTCTTTTATTAAAAAGCAACTAATTGTAGCATATTTTTATGGTAAAAAAATGTTGCCTACCCTCAAGGCAAATTTTCTTAAATTTTTATAATTTCCCTATTTCAAGGCTAAAATTTTTTTGACTTAAAATTAGACTACTAACCTGGCAAGAAATTTGTAAAAGTGTAGCTTTTGGGCTCAAATTAAAAAAAAAAATTTTTAAAAACCATCAAATATAAATTGTTTAGTTTACAAAACCTTTCAAACAATTTTTTAAATTAACAACGAAAAGATGACTGTGTAGTATTTTGAAAATATAAAAGTTTTCAGCACTTGTTTGAGATACAAGAACTTATAAACGAAACCATATTTACACTATGCAATTTTCTGAGGGATTTTTTTTTTCAATTTTCAATCTAAGTTGCAGCGATTTGCGTTATTTAAAAATAAGCATTAGCAACAGTAACATCCCCTTTAAAATTCAAGCAATACCATATTGCTTACCCTTCTTGCTTCACCAACAAACAAAAATTTCATTTTAATTTGGATATTTCTGACTTAAAAATTAGATGTCTTTTAGGAGTTTTTTTACACTTTTTATATTTGCTTATTATGGAATTGCTTATCCTAAGTGGTATCTTATGGGTTGTATTAGTAAAAAATATTTATCTGTAAAATAATTTCAACATTTATTGAAAAAAAAAAAAAATAAATAAAAAAGGTAAATTGTTTGTTGTAGACATTTTTGCAATATAATTGATTTGTGATGATAAGATTCTGCTTGAGGTACTATTTTTTAATAAATGATCAACAAAAGACTGTGTTTCAAAGCCAGTCTGCTCTATCGTATAAAACCACATTTATAGACCAGACATAAAAAAGCCAAATTTTTGCATTTCTAGCTAGTGGAAGTTATTAGCAGACAGTGGGAACTGAAATTGTTTCCTGCATGTCTGCGTCATCTTTCCAGAGTGACAGGTTGGGTGCTCGTTATCGCTGTCACTTAAGAAGTTTCGGAAACACAGATGTCCTGCTTTTTTTTGGAATTTGTTAGGCACTAAGTAGCAGCATTTGAAACTTTCTTTTGGGTGTAACCACCGCAATAGTTTTTTTGCACCTTGCTGGAGACTCTACCACTGCTTTATAGCGTTTTGCATCCATATCGTGCCCCGCTGGGGCTGCAGCTGAAGACAGTAATAGCGTTCTATCAATAAATGTTTTAAGCTTAGTTAGATTCAAGTAACGATGTAGGCCACTAAGGGTTTCTTTAAGGCTTTTTTCATTATCAGCCAATTTCTTTTTTGTATGTGATTTCAAATCTGCCCAGGACTGTAGGTAAAGTACTTAAAACGTTTGAGATCTATCTTGAGCACCTGACTACCAGGGCTATTTTAGTTGAAGCGCCATGTGAATTTTGTGATCATTGCTGGTTGCATGTTATGAACAACATGAATAATTATGGCCTTAAAAGAATCAATTATTTTTGTGTTATCTCCATTTATCAGTGACCTCTACAGGTAACATTCGATAGATTGAATTTAACGTAACTCTGAAATTTAATTTCAATAGGTGGCTGTGGTCACCCTATGGCACTTAGCGCCATCCTGTTGAATAAACATTTCGCCCGGATCAAAGTCGTCTATACTTTAAACCAAAAAATATTGATTACGAAGCGGTAATGAACTCTGTCGAGCATATGCTTTATCTGAAAGACCAATTATGCCACCTCGTCAAGAGATGTATTTTTTTGGATGTGGTGGAGCCTCAACAGTGTAGATATGAAGCGAAACTATGCCACAATATTGTAAATTTAAAAATCAGCCACCTCGCTAATTACAACATTTCGTCTAGAAGTTGCCAGAACTAATGACTAATTTGCAGAATTAATCTGAAAAATTTGACTGTGTGAAGATACTCATAATAATTTGAATGCAAATATCGAATATCAGCGCGATTTGTTGGTTTGTTAGACAGTTTACCCTTTCGTAAATTCCATCAGGTTTAAAAAAAATAATTCTGATTTATTAACCATGACACATGCAAGAAAGTTCCGAACTTTCACAATTTCTTTTATATAAAATTGCTTTAAAATGCTTCTATATTATTTTATCTTAAAAACTTGTAATTATTATCATTCTTGTTATCTGTGTTCTTTTCAACTTCAATTGCTATGATACCACTTCTTGTTATTATCATTAGAATTATTGTCAGCAAATAGCTAAAACTCCAATTAAAACAATAGAGGGATAGAAAAGTTTTTAACTGTTACATGTACGAAATAAAAAAATTGATAAAACAGAGTGAAATGAATGAAAATGGAAATGAAAATATAAAAATAAAAAAATTAAATCTGATTGTTCCGATAACCCCAGTGGTAGTGAACGAGAAATAAATTGTTTGATAAACTATCACTTAGTAACTAAACACCCGTTTTTTAACTGAAATGCATTCAACTATCAGAACTGTATTTTTAAACAACAATTACATTTTTTGCTTTTATACTTTTTCAGTTTTAAGGACCAGACATCAAGCAAATTGACATTCATAGATATGTATGATTAGGGAATGAACAATAACTTTTATAAAATGGACACAAATATTAAACTGTCTGATTCTGGGGTTTCATTTCTCTTCTCTTAACTTTACTCACTCAATTTTTCTGTATTAAAAATCATTTAGTGTAATGTGGCTGTCAAGCTGTTACTAAAATAAATACGATATAAAACACACACACAAAAACAAATTCCAGCACACACACACACTCACTCCCACATAAATAAAATTCATTTGTAGAAAAAAGAAAATCTAGCACAACAGAACGTCACAAAATATTTACCAGGAAGTCACAAATGTACATTTGTATATGTGTGTTTAGTTTTCTTTATACATCCAATATGCGTTTAGCTTAATGTTTCTATTGAAATCACTTTAGATTTTTCTCTTTTTGTAGCCATATGCTGCTCATCAAATATTGTCAAGTTTTATAGGCAGAGTTATGCTGGCCACAGACAAGTTGATGACCCATTTTTAAAAATCGTTTTAAAATTGCTTTCATCTTTTTTTTTTTTTTTGCCTCCAATTTGCAGTTTCTATGACAACTATTTTATTGACCAAAAAGTACATTTAACTATTTTTGCTGAGAATAAAATATAAATTGCTGTGTCAAAGCAATTATTTCATTTTCTACTACAAAATTTTTTTTTCTTTTCTTTACAACTTTCTGTTAAAAGTAGTTCGAGAGAAACAAAAAATAATTGGTTTCTTTTTATAAAGAAATTATTTTTAAATTGCATGTAAATGAATAGTGTATATGAATTAGGAAAACTTAATGAAAGAATAAAAAAAGAAGAGAATAAAAAATTAAAAAAATTATTGATGTGTGTTACGCTAAAGTTTACTTTTAGTTTTACTTTTATTCAATTTTATTTTAGTTTTATTGAAAAAAAATCTTATAAAACTGACTGTTAAGCACAAATAAATGCTGATTCTTTGAAAAAATTCATTCTAAAGCAATTTCTCCAATGCGAGATTTTTCATATAAATTCAACTGGTAAAAAATGTTAAATCTCAACTTTGAAATAAGTTTTTTAAATAAATTATTTTACTTCAGATTTACGCTCTTTTTAATGTGCAGCCCAAAAGACCTTTTTTATTTTTATTTATTATTGGCAAAGCCAAATTAAAAGTATAATTTCACTTAAATTTTTTGTGACATAAAACTCACATGTATTTCAAGTGTAGAGAAACATACTTTTAAAAGTACATAAATTTTTAAAGTGCAAGCTGGACTTACGCACGAAGGGTACGCACCATAACTGGGCCACCATTGGTCGTTACTGTTCTGGATTACAGGATATCTTTAGACGTATACAGAAGGCCGGAGCAGCATTCGCAAGCTGCGAAATATACGCCGTTCAAAAATCATAAGTACTGCAATTAATGCCAAATTCTTAAGGTCTGCATAAAATCTTTGCCCTTCTCCCGCTCAGACACGTCGTTAATTAACGACGAATCGAAGGTAACACTTCAAAGCTTTATAAACCGTTGCCTCAGAAATATTCTGCAAATTTGGTGACCCAGAACCTTACAGAATGATGATCTATGGAGAATTACTCACCCGAAAAATATCAACGCTGAAATAAGGAAGAGAAGATGTGCATGGTTCAGGCACACTGCGAAAACCCTGCGATGACATTCCCTATGCTGCTTAACCCTGGTATCCGCAAGGCCTGCGACTCCATGGAAGGCTACAAATAACTTAGCGAAACCGGCAAATCGATTAACGAGTTAAGAATACTGGCATGCGATAGAGATAAAAAGAAATCTTTTGTTAAAACCTCTAGCTCCTGAACGTGGAGTGTGGAATTAATTATAACAAAAATACATTATCTGTAAATTCAAGTGTCCATTAGTAAAAGCTATTTTGCAGTCAATAGTAGTCATCAATATCATTACCAAAGAGTTGTTTTTCGAAATGTTTGCAAGGACAGAAAGTTCATAAAGATATGGTGACTAAATTTAACTACATGACCACATTCCTTGTTTTGTTTTGATTTTGACATCATTGAATTTCTTTACGAGTTCGTGTTCTATTTCAATCGTTGTTTTGGTTAGTTCCGTCCTGCTACAAATTATTTGAAGAAATCTTCGAGTTCAATTTTAGTTCATATTTTGTTCAGTTCTACTTCAGTTCCACATCAGTCTTTTTTAATTCTTTTTCTGCTATAGCGTAATTGAAATTCCTTAAGAGTTAAATTTCATTCCAGGTCCAGTTTATCTAAGTTCCATCTCAATTATTGTTTTATTCTACTTCAGTTACAAAGTAGCACTAGCGTAGTTTAAGGTTATTTGCAGTCTGATTCTAGAGAAGTATATTTAAAGTGTTAATTTTTTTAATATCAACTTTTGATGATTAAAAGGAGGCGTTTTATATTTATTTATTATGCCGTTAAGTGGAGTGATGTGCCCTTTTAATTTGTTTTCCTTTTTCAATCACACAAATCGTTCGATTATAATAATGAAACATTTTTATTCAATCAAAATAGTTGTGGATGGGCGAATAATTTATCAGAATTACAACAGAACAGTTCTTATAAAACTATTGAAAAACCATTGCATAGTGTTGTGAAAACGTTCTTGAGGTTATAGGAGCTCCTAAAACCTCGCTCATCATGACTTTTTTAATCATTTTATAAAAACTTAAAATGTGTACAGACACATTATGTTTGATTTTTGTGATTTTCAGTTTAACAAAAAATGTGTTTATAAAAATTTTAAGTTTATAAAGCTCTTATAGCCTAAATATATGATCGATAGAGGTATCAAAGGTATCAAAGGAAAGCTAATGATTAGATTAATAATATTTTTAATAATTTTTTTTGCGCTCTATTTTTTAATGATTTCTACCTCACAAACTAAAAATATACCGTTAAGGTGGTTTTTTAAGAAATAAAATATAGAATTTTAATTGCCACAATATCAAAATGCATCGAGATATTTTGACAAAATAAATAAAGTTCAAATTTTTTTTTGTTGGTTGTAACCTATTAATTCCTAGAATGGGGAAAAAATCCCAAAAAAAATTTTTTGTACAAAAGAGTTTACCCTGCCTTTATTAATCACAGGGTTGTCAAAGCCCTCTTGAAATATGTGGCTAAAAATTGGGGACTTAACATCCCATTAACACTTCAAGGAATTTTACAACAATTTTATTTTTTTTATACTAATTTTGGTTTCATTTGCTTTTAAATTGTAATTATTTTCATTTTCAAAATCAGATATTTTTGGATAGGGCTATATGGAGCAGTACCGTTAGATTTCTTTACTCAATTTTTATTTCATTCATATTTGGTTGCCTTTAAAATTTTTTAAAAAATTTTTCTAGTACCAAAAGTTACATCTGGAAAATAATTTAGGGAAAATCCTTAAAAGAAAAGCATTTTTTAAATTTTTTCAAAGTAAAAACTTGTAAGTGTTTAACGAAAACCGCTATCAAGAAAAAAATTTTTTTTTATTTTTATGAAATAAAAATTAAAAAAAAATTAATATAACTAAAAATGTAGCAAATGTCCCAAAGTAACAATATGATCATTAATAAGTCCGCTAAGCCAAAAATACCATGACATTTCGTGATATTTGGCCCGAGGGGCCCAAATTTGGCGGCCTACCCAGAAGACTCCTTTGCCTTCGACCGCTTGCAGGCTCACTGAAAACTACCTCTTAGTTTTGTCCAATATAAATCGTTTTCAAGCCACTGTGCAGTATGCCTTTGTAAACGTTTATAAGATTTGTCACTAGAAAAAACAATAGTTGATCTCTAAAATTTTGTATCAGATTTATTAAATGATGTCTGAGGTAACAACTTGAATTTAATGCTTTCTACAAGGTTTAAAAATAGAATTATCGGTCAATAGTAGTAATTACACTTTTTCATTAATTGTAAAATTTGTGTCAGCAAGTAGAATATTACAAAACTAAATGCGAAGAAATTTTTATTTTTCAAAGTGTTTACTCATCATTTATGGCTAAAATTTACTTCCTTACCCTCGCATATCTTACCATTACAAAGTCATCTACTGCACATTGAAGTCTCTAAATTTAATACGGTCAATGTATTTTGTTCTCGTATTTTAACAATTTTTACAATGCGCTAACAAACACAAAAAAGAAGTAAGAAGCATCTAAAAACATGTTATTGTGCCATTAAATGTTGTGTAAAATAACAACAAATTGAACCAACAATAATATAAAAATGTAATAAAACTTACTTATTGGTCATGTGTTCATACAAAGACCGTGTTCCTTTTTTTTTTTAATTTAGACCATTTAAGTAAGCAACTCACATACATACATTTCATACTTAAATTGAAAATTTTTTACGATGTTCAAGTGTATCGTAGTATGTGTAATTTCTAACAATAATTTGACCAGTCGTAAAGAAAACTGTTGTTAAACTGAGCATAAAGTTATGATCTTATTTTGTTGCCATTACCGATATAGTTGTTTTTGTTGTTACTATTCTTGTTATTGTTGGCTAGCAAACATTGAGTACTTTTTAATGGCGCAAAATATTTTTATAAGTTTGTGCGCACTTAATAAAACTTTTAATGATATTTTTTCCTCTAAACAGCAAAGGTGTTTATATGATGTTAAGACTGTGTAGGTGTGAATCGAATAATAAAAAAAAATATTACTCAGAGTAATAAAAATATAGAAAAAAGTATACAAAAGATTGAAACACAAATCAAGCTGTACAACTTTAGTACTAAATTTATCATAAAAAATTTAGATAAAGTTTAATGTGTTAAATTAAAAATTTTTATTCTAAAACGAGATTAAATAAACTGTTTAAAAAAACATTACCTAAAACTTCACTTGGGTAGGAAAAAAATATCGGAAAAATTGCAATTGGGTTATTATTTATTTTATTAAAAAAAAAATAATAATTTCATTTGCTTTGTTTTCTTTACATTTCTTTACAAGAAATATCTCCCCCTAATTTTGTTTTTTTTTTTCTTCCAACACTGTTAAGCAACGGAGTTATAACGTTTTTTATTTTGTCTTCTGAAAAGTACAAAGAACATGTAACGAATTTTCAACCTGTGACCGACGATATATTAAAACAAAATCTTCCCATATAAATCTAAACGATTACCTAAAAGACAAAATGTTTTATTTTGCAATCTTTTTAAGTGCTTTTTTTATTGTTGTTTGGGTTTCATATACAAGTTTTTTAAAACATCTCTCTATTGTTTTTGCTGCAATCTCTTTATGTCTCTCCGTATGTCCTGGTGGCGAAGTGTTTGTTAATGTATTTATAATATCTATTTCTACTTGTTTCTTACTTCATACTTTAAACTTTTCATTTTTATACTTATACATCATCATGTCATTAGTTTTAATTATAAAACTCACTACTATTTAATTGCCTCCAAAACCATAACATATATTTCTGTAAATGCGTTCAACGTTGCCTGTTTCTATCACTACTTTATCTATAAAACATATGGACGATAATGTATTACGTGGAATTTCCCAAGACGTAACTTTCAACATCTTCAGAGTGCTGGCTAAACAAAGAAAAGGCTTACAAATATGCCTTATAAATGCACAAAGTTTAATGAATAAGATGGATGAATTTAGATTTATTTTCAAGAAATCCTTTTTACATGTTGTGCGTGTGTTTAAAACTTGGATTCCCGCTTCTACCCCCGACAAACATAATGGCCTTGAATGATACAAGGGGTTCAGTTCAGACAGGATTTTTAGGAATTGAGGCGGAGTCGCTATCTCTGTTAAAAATTGTTTGCGTTGTAAAATAATTGCCAGAAATGGTGACGCCGATGAAACTGAATTCATTTTATTAGAAATCTATTCTTTCCATAGGGATAGATTAGTTGTTGGTTGCTTCTATAATTTCATTTCATTGCTCGAGAACTTAACGATGCCTTATAGCAACATAATTATTTCCGGTGATTTGAACTCCAATCTAATCAAATAGCAACGCTTAGTAGATGATATGGGAGCTATTGGTCTTACACCAATCAATTTAACCTCACCTACTCATATTACAGCTATGTACTAGCAGCACGCTTCTTGATAACTTTTTCTTGTCTGATCCATCAAAAGTTTTGCTATATGACTAAATATCAGCCCCGTGTTTTTCGAGACATGATTTAATATTTATGCCCTACAACTGTTTTGCAGATCTCCCGTATTCCTTCAGAAATTTCCGTAATTTAATTTATAATGATCTATTTGAGAAATGTTTGCAAATAGATTGAGAAAATAGCCACTATATGAGTTCTGCAGATGAACAGCTGGCATTTATGGATAACAATATCCTACAACTTTATGATAAGACCATTTCCATTATTAAAAAAAGATGGCAAACAAAGTCTAAGCCATAGTTTTTAGTCGACAGCAAAAAAGCTATTAATGAAAAAGATTTAGCATCCGCGAGGTGGAAGACTTTTAAGATACTAGAGTTGAATATTGCTTTTCGTGCAGCTAGAAATAAAGCTAATAACTTGATAAAAATGCCGAAATGTAGGTACTACACTTCAGTACATTTCTGGCAGCGCCAAAAAAACACAATCTCTCCAATAAAGGGCAGTATATCTCTAGCCAACAGTAATCCTCTCGTATCGCTAGGAACATTTAGTTTCTCCTGTGTTACGCAAATTGATGTAAAAACCATTTTACCCGTCTTGTTGCCATTTATAACCCACGTTTTTAACATCATTATTACCTGTGAAACATGCAAAAATTATAACAGTCCCCAAATTTGATAATAATTTTCGACCCATTAAAATGCTGTGTTACATCTCAAAAGGGCTCGAAAAACTTATGTTGAGTCAGATCAGCAAATTTATATATGAAAATAAGTTGATATTTGAAAAGCAATCTGGTTTTCTGGTTATTAATGTCACTAAAAACTTACGACGCGAGCTTAATGTAGGAAAGATCAACTTTCTTATTCTTTTGTATCACTCCAAAGCATTTGACACTGTGAACCACACTATACGTTGCCATAACCTTAAACAACTTTTTAAATTTTCAAACACGTCCACAAAACTTTTTTATAGCATTTAACGGATCGAAACCAATCAGTTTTTCTCAATGATACATACTCTAAGCCACTGCCGCTTAAAGGGGGAGTGGTTCAGGGATCTCTTATTGGACCACTACTCTTCTCATTATACGAGGGCTGCTCTATTTATTTCTGGCCTAATAGTAAATATGCGAATATTTATAATCAAAAATGGTTTTATTGTTTTTCAAAGTATTCTCCAGCATGATTTATACACTTTTGCATGCGCTCAAACCAGTTGTCGAAGCACTTTTTCCACTCCGATTGAGACACCTCTAAAACATGGTTTTTGAACACTTCAACAGCTTCTTTTGGCGACGAAAATCGTTGACCACGCATTTTTTTCTTGATGTGCAGAAACAAGAAGAAGTCATTAGGTGCCAAGTAAGGGCTGTACGGCGGATGACCCATTATTTCGACGTTTTTGCCGGTCAAGAACGCTCTGGCTTTAACCGATGTGTGAGAGCTCGCATTGTCATGGTGAACAATGATTCGTCTTCTCTTGTTGGTTTTTCGAATTTCTCCGATGACTTCAGGCAAACAAATTGTAGTGTACCACTCAGAAGTGACCGTGCTACGTTGCTCAAGCGGAACAGTCGCCACACGACCAGTTTTGCCGAAGAAACAGGCGACCATTTGCTTCGAAGTGCTTCTTCCACGAACAACTTTCGTTGGATTTTGCTCGTCTTCGAAGACCCACACGGTCGATTGTTGTTTCGTTTCGGGCTCATACGCATAGATTCATGATTCGTCACCTGTGACGATCTTATAAACGTCTTTTGAAGCACACGGAATTCGTCTTTGAGCGAGCTCCGGCCACGATTAAATTCATTATACTAATTTTTCACAGTGCTATAGGATGCTGCTTCATCGCCATACAAAGGTTTAAGTTCATCAATGCACTCTTGTCGTGATAATCCACGTCGAAATTTGTGAAAAATGATGGCACGAAAATGTTCACGAGTTAATTCCATTTTTTCTATATTTATTTTTTCAAGTCACTGTAAACAACTCAAATAATGGTCATACGTCAAAACGTTTTGAGTACGATTATGCTTAAAAACGACAAACTTTCCAATGTGTTGCCAGGCCAGAAATATATACAGCAGCCCTCGTATGCAAATGTTTTGCACCATCGGTAACCATTCATATGTATTTGAAAGATTAAATGAAAAATAAAAATTGTAAACAATTTTTAAAAATACGAAACGTGCACATACAAACACTTTAATAAAAAAATTTATTACTTGGAATCTTTATTATATTAATTTATTGTTTTTTTTTATTTAATCTTTCAATTACATATAATTGGTTTCCTATGGCAAACCTTATTTTAAAAAAATGAAAAAAAGAAAAAAAAATAGTTATTCAATGGTTACTGTATTTTTTTAAATTAAATTTTTGAGTTTTTTTAATTAATTTGGCTTTTGGTATAAGACTCTGAGGTTTTCTTTACAAAATTTGGGTAAAATCCACTGATGAGCTATATGAGGAGCAGTGAAATGGCCATATGGATATGCTTTCCCCGTAGTAATACATTTCAGTTTGTAGTTTAAAATAATAAATATTTCATGAGGATATCATGAAAAAAATTAAATTAAATTAAATTAAAATAATAAAGATTCCAAATAATAAGTTTTCTCTTTAAATCTTATTAGAAGGTGTATTACTTTAGCCGTTATAATAAAGGGTGTTTCAGAAGTAACGTTATATTAATAAAAATATTAATATTTTTGAAATGTGATAGGCCGACACGTTGAATTTTTTCAAAGTCTGTAAAACTATATGCGCTATAGCAATAAATGTAACAAAAAAAACTTTAAATTAAAGGGTGAACCAATGTGATTTTAACGTATGTGGCCTTGCCTTAAATTTTTTTCCGCTATAAGAAAAAATACCAAAAAAAATTAAAATTAAAACCAAATGTAAAGGGTGTTCCTTTTCTAACGTGATTTACGGATATTTAGCGTTATTTTTTTTTATCGTAGTAGGCAGATATTTTCATTATACACGCAATATATACAATCAATTCCGCTATGAAAATAAGTTTGAATAATAAATTTGAAATATTAAAGAGTGCTTCCCCAGAAGCTGTGATTTTTAAGAATATGGCCCTATCTGTTACACCATGCAAGCCAGACGCTTGGAATGTTTAAAATTTTAATTTTTATTTCCTTTTCTTATTGAAGTTAAGGTAAAAAATATTAGAGGGTGTCCCGATAGTAATGTGATTTTCTTTTAGATGGCATTATAATTCTTACCTGAGAGGGTAAATTTAGGCAAAGTATTTATTTAGAGTTCGCAAGTAGAACACATTGATAATAAAAGGTGTATCAAAAGGTGTATTTACATTACATTTAAAATTAATGCAAAATATTATAAAACTGCAAATTAAATGGTGATTCATATATGGCACGTATAACTTTGAGTGTAAATATAACGTAAAGCTATTTCTAGAACGCTTAACGAATTGTCTCAGTTTAACTCTCATAAAAGCTGTTTAAAACAGAAGTTTGTCCCAATTGATAACGTATTACTAAAGCTACACTTTGCTACTTTTTTAAAAAAATTCTTGGCATTTATTTGTTTCATAAAATAATCATTATGTTTTGTTTCTTCAATTTATTTACCTCAACAAATAGTTGACTCTTTAAATATCTTCTAACAAATAAATTCAAGCAACAATAGTAACCTGACTTTAATATTTGAAACAAATTAAAATATAATTCAAAACAGAAATAAATACGAAAACTATTTAAAATATATTTAATAAAAAAAAATTTCTTACAAAATCTTTTGATATAAAAATCTTTATTATTATTTTTTATGTGGCTGCATTTATTTCTTAGTTTTATTATGTTTTTCTTTTTTTATATTCAATTTCATTTTGACTTCTATTTACTCTCCAAAAATAGTTGATATTTATTTAGTGCTTCAAAATGAAATCAAGGTATGATATAAGAAATGAACTTCAGCAAATAACAGAAGAAAATCAATAAATAATGTTCCAGAAAATAAAAAAAGTAAAAGTACTTCATATTCTTATGAGGCCTAAGATAAATAGAAATATAATAAAAAAAAAGAAAACGTTATAAATAGTTTCTGTTTAAGTAAGTGAAAAAAATATTTATTTATTTACTCACACTTGGTCATTTATGGAGAGATAAGAAAACAAATACGTAGAAAATCTATATTTATATCAATTATCTCAATCAGTCTGACGTACTTAGCTTTTGCCAAACGGTCTAACGCCATCATTTATTTATTTGTTGCTTGTATCAGTGTAGTGTAAAGATAAAGTTTAATACTTTTTGTAATCCCTTAACATATGTGTGCCTTTTCTTTTGTATGCCAGATAAGCACAAATTAATGGTTGTACATTAAACAAATGGACACTTCACTAAGATCTTATAGTAAATATTCGTTCATTAAAGAAAAAATAGCATAACATAGCATAAATAATACAAATATATAAAAACCAAATTTTTCACGACAATCATGCTTAGTTTGAGAATTTTTTAAAATTTTTATAGTCAAATGCAGCTTATTTCTTGAAAAAAAAAATTAAAATTTATAGTCTTAGAGGTCGAAAAATTTTAATAATTTTTTGATGCAGAATTAAATACAATATTTAAATGCAAATCAGATTAAATACATTTCTCAGAAAACCCAAGCTTTACGGAGCTACAAAATTTACAATAAACTTTTCAGTTAAAAAATTTATTTTTAAATATTCATTGATGATAACAAATTATATAAAAATACATTGTTGAAAACAATTAAATAATAATTTTTTTTAACATTTATAGATGACCAAAAATCATGTTATAAATTTTAATAATTTTTATAAATGATCACAAATAATATAAAATTATTTATCAATTATCACAAATCGTTCAGCATTGTTATTTATTAAGTATTTATAGATGCTCACAAATCATACAAAAATATATTTTTTAAAATATTTAAAAAAGATGACAAATCATATAAAATGAAATATTGCAAATATTTGTAGATAATTACAAATCATATCAAAACACATTTTTAAAACATTTTTTAATGATCACAAATAAATTTAAAGTTTTTATATTTATAATACTTTGATTTGATCACAAATCATTTAAACAAATATTTTTGAAAATATTTTAAAATGATCACAAATCATACATAAATATAGTTTTCAAAACATTTGGAGGTAATCACAAATTATAAAAGTATAATAAATATTTATAGATGACCACAAATCACAGAAAAATATATTTATTTAATAATTGAATGTGAATATGAATATGAATCAAATAAGAAATCTATTTTTGAAATATTTATAGATGATCACAAATTGTATAAAAAATAAGTTATAGAAAATATTTATAAACGATTACAAATCATATAAAAATACACTTTTTTAACACTTTTTAATGATCACAAATAAAAAAATTTATGTATTATTTTTATTTGATCACAAATTAAAATGAATTAAAATATTCATAGATTCTCACAACTTATAAAAAGTATAGTTTCGAAAACATCTGAAGGTAATCACAAGTTATATAAAAATATATATTTTTTAATTTTTGTAGGTGATCACAAATCCCAGAAATATATTTTCTAATATTAAAATGTTTGCCTTTAATCAAATAAGGAAATATACTTTTAAAAACATCTATAGACGATCTTAAATCATATAATAATACATTCTTTAAAACATGTTTTGATGATCACAAATGAACAAAAACTTTAGTTTTTATATTTTTATTTGATGACAAATCATAAAAAATTGTTTTTAAAAAAATTTATAGATGATCACAATTTATGTAAAAATATAATTTTGAAAACAACTGTAGGTAATACAAATTATATAAAAATATACCTTTTAAATATTTTAAGGCAAAACTGAATTAAATAAAAATAAATTTATGAAAAACGAGGCTGAATGAAGGTAGAGAGTAGTTAAGCATTTATTTTTTAATTAATTTGGTTTAGTTCTTTATTTTTTAAGGTCATCTAAATTTAAATAAATATTTTCAAATATATATGAAATTTTTTATATAAAAAAATTGCTTTTATTTATGCGTGTGTTTGCTTTAAAATGTTAAAATTTATGACACATATTTAAATTATATATTTACATATAAAGCTAGAGGCAAAACGAATTTTAAATTTTCTATCTATACAAATAAAATAATAATAAAAAAAGATGTTGCAAAAACTTTGATCTAATTTTTTTCAAATGTTTGCATGTGACAGTAAATTGTAGTAAAAATAGCACAAATAAAAGCCTAAAAATATTAGCAACATTTTGTGGTTTAAATTTATATTTATAAAAATAAAAGGTTTCTATAAATTTATTATCAATTTAAAATTTTTTGGATTTAAATTTAAAGAAAAATATAAATGTCAAGCATTTAAGGGAAAAATGCTGTAAATGAGTTTGTCTTTTAATATAAAATTAGTGCTGGTTTGGACTATTGTAATTAAAAATTGAAGCATACTTTAAGGCTTCAAGGCAAACATTTTAATGCTAAATTTCATTAATGAGCAGCATTTTTCATACAATTTTTTTTCCTAAGAATTTCAGGATATCAAAGTAATATTATATTCAAGCGTAAGGCTAATTTTTAGATATTCGCTGGCAATAGAGGAAATAATCTTTAAAGCTAATGTAGAGCTTCTTGCTAACAAAATATAAGAAATAAAAACAAAATAAATATTACTTTAATTTTATATTAAACCTTTTACACCTTTGCAGTAAAGCAACAGCTTAAGACCTAAAGTAAGCACTGTATCAGTTCTGTTCAATTTTGGTAGCAAGACTTAAACAAGACTTTTTGTATCATTCTGCTATGCACAATCCATATCTTTATTGAATGGTTTGCAATACCGACATACGGCTTGTACTGTGATTTATATTTCTAGACAAGATAAAACGTCTAAAATCATCATGTATGGAAAAGTCTGGCAACCTTTTTTATTTTTATGTTTTGTACTTGCATTTATGTATGCAGATCCATAAAATGCTGCAAATCTAACTTAAGGAGACTAGTTGCCTATTTAAATACTTCTCCATGCAATAAAGAATTGAGCAGATTTTTTTTTTTTTTTTTGGTTGTAAAACTTTAAAGAATTATTTACATACATTATATCTTTTTAATTAGACAAACAGAAAATAACTCACTTCTCATAGTTTAATCGCTATAATTGCCATTAATAAATTCGAAGCTCCTTCTCCTTCCTGCAATGCCCTTTGCTCTTGTACCTGACATTAAATGGAGAGTGACATGGTAAAAGAGCATTCGCCAGAAATGTGAGGCCACTAGGAGGGAACTTGTTTTCACGTAGGGGCCTATGGACAATATTCCCAGATATTTAATTGGAGCTTGGTGAAGATAGACTTTTTCTTTTATACTTATATGTTGTAAATTAGAAACACAGAACGGTTAAGGAGTGTACACTAAAGTAGAACTAAAACTAAATTATTCAAGAGGCCTAGGGATGGACATTTATAATACGGAAAAATCAATTTTGTGCGCTTTAAATTTGTCTAAAAATTTTATTAGTGTAAATTCGTACGAACACATTTTACAATATTTTTATTTCCTTATATGTATGGAGTGGCATCGATTATACAAAAAAAAAAAAAAAAAAAAAACATGTAGACAAAATTTATTTCGTCGTATTTTGCTTTTCCATTTTATGTTTAAAAATTCCTTTTAAATTTTTTTTTATTTTCAGCTCACAACAATGTTTCTAATTCTGCTTTTAAATATTTGCTTCGTTCAATGGCGGTATTAATGTTGTAATCGTTTTTGCCAAAAGAAAAACATTCTGTTAAACGTTTCAATGTTTGTTTACAATAACATAATCACCAGCTTAGCGATTTACATTTATATAGAATTTATTTACCCGGTACAAAATTCAATAGCTTACGTTTGCTATTTCTACGACTTTATAATTTTATGAAAACAGATTATTTAACATTTAACATGCAATTGAGTTGTAGTAACATTAATCTCTAAACAGATTTAAAAGCAAATAATATTGAAAAAAAGCTATAATTCAAATTTACTTCAATAAGAGCTGATGAACAGCTTCAACAACCATGAGTGAATTGAATTTTTTAAAATGAAATAGAAATAAAATAAAACTCAGATGATTAAAATTTCTGTTGTAAATATTATCCAGAGAAAAGATCGATAATAAGGAGAAAAATTTAAAGTGGCAAATGACCACTCGCTAATAGATGTCAAGTTTTTCTTAAAAGATTTTAACTTCTTTAATCACGTTATCAGATTTCTCGCCTCATTTTCAACCAAAAAAAAAAAAAAAAATTTGTCAATCAGCCCTCCAGCCTGAGCATGTAAATGCTTCTCACCACGTTGGTGCCAACAAACAATTAATTAAATAATAATTAATTTAACCTTCAGTCACCATTTGTTGCTTTACATGAAGTTGTACTCTGTTGATTTCTTTCTCCTGCGTTTCTTATTTTTTTAATTTTGAAATTTAATTTTATAAAATTTAAAATTTTTGCTTTTTAAAATATTTGAAAATTTTTTAATTATTTTAAAATTTTAACAAAAATGTTGAATATGAGCGAACATCAGCTGGGCTTTTTAGACCACATGTAAATTAATTCGCCTTGAAATTACACTTAATAACTCAAAAAGTTTGATATCAAGGCAAATTCAAAGAAGTTGGCAGCGCCACTCCAACAATACAACAATAGAAAAGAAAAACAGGTAAAATTTAGAACACAATGAAGTACGCCACTTTTTTCTTACCCTTTTTAATAACTTTTTTACTAAAATTCGTTTTTTAAATAAATTTAAAACTCTTCTTAAAATTCTTTTTTAAAGAATCATAAAAAAAAGAAATTTTGTAATACAAAATGATTCACTTTTGCCAGCTATTTTACACATTAAAAAATTAAGCAAAAAATTGTCAGCTGCCGCAACGATGCCACTGGGAAAAATTAATTCGACTTGTTTGAAATGATTCCCTTGATATTAAAAATACATATTCTTATGTTTATTTCCTTTTTAAAAGAAACGTACGGTTTCTTTTGATTGCAAATAGCACTTTGGCGCAGCCATTAAGGTCGCTCAAATTGTGTAAGCTTATTTTCGTATTATTCTTTACACAAAATAGTGGTGGAAGTTACTTATTTACCCTCTCTTTTTGCCACGCACATACGGAAAACAACAACAGGGGCTGCCAGATCTTATCTTATCGTATGACTGATAAACTTTTTATAAATTAATTACTACTCATACGTCAGGTATAAAAATTATTTGAATGAATAAAAAAATATTCTAATTTATGAATAAAAAAATATTTTATTTTTTTATTTATATAAATATTTCAATGAATGTATTTTTTAAAATAATTTTCATGTTAAAATCATATTTCATTTTAATTGATTTTTCAACTATAAATTCCTTAAAATCAAAAACATTTTAACCTTTCATTTCAATCTTTCTAATTTCTTGACGTTTACAGTAAACTAAATGAATGAATGAGTGACTTAATTAGAATACAAAGTATGAATTAACAAGAACAGTAGAGAACTTAACAAAATGGATAATTTGTAAGCAGTAAATTGTTTTTTGGTTTCCTGGCATTTCTAGAGCGTATTTGACACATTCAATATTAACAAGATATTTGTTAACAATCAACTTTCTTTTAAATCAATAGTTTTCTTTTTGTTTGTTAGGTTTTTTGTTACAGAACTTGTTGTGGTTGGATTACTTTCATTTCACTAAAAGCTGTATAAGTTTTTCTGCATTTTTTTTATACAAAAATTTTTCTGATTTTACCACAGAAAACATGAAAATTCACTTAAATAAAAGCAGATGCTAAAGCTGTATGCAAGCGGTTAGAATTTTGTTGCACTAAAAGATGTAACGCACGAATAGAAATATTTAATTGATTTTATGATGATTGGACAGTTTTACATTTTTATTTTGAATTGAAGATTGTTATCTGTTAAATAAAGATGTTATTGTGTGTCAAGGTAATAATTTAAAATATAGAAGTATTCGATCAATGAAATGAAGATCTCGTTGAATTAAAAAAGGTGATATTTTTTGGCAAAATTTTTTGTTGTTCTATAACCATGATAATGATTCTTGTTAAGCCTAAGTTCACGTGTATTCTAATTTCTTAGGTTATATTCAGGTCTCTTCGCTACCATTACATCCATCGCTAAACTACCCCAGCAACAGCATAGACCGATAGATCTGAAAGACTATGCAGTCTTAAACTGCCCAGAAGAACCGCTCTGTTCCCCGATAGAGCAGGCCAATTGCATAGCAGATGCTCTACTATATTTTCCTCTTTCTCATCCTGACAATCTCTACAGAATTTATGGTATGGAAGCTTTAAACTTCTACCATGGGTACCGATGACACAGTGCCCTGTCAGCACCGCTGTCACTGTTCCCAGCTGTTCTCGAGGAAACCTCAGCAGATTTTCAAATGTTTAACTGTAATACTGAGGCCATATTGTCCTGAAAATTGAGCAGCTGACCTCAATAGACCATCTGGTCTGCACAACCCCAAATATTTCCCATTCACTAATAGCTTTACAGAAGTTTAGATCTACCTACTGTTTCCTCAGCCAAGTTCCAAACCTAGCGATTTCTTCCTCAACACTACTGCTGTATAAGCTTGAGGTTTCCGG
Source organism: Cistogaster globosa (assembly GCA_937654795.1). NCBI lineage: Eukaryota > Metazoa > Arthropoda > Insecta > Diptera > Tachinidae > Cistogaster > Cistogaster globosa. The sequence goes on from OW569404.1 coordinate 11,105,747, forward strand.
CACCCAAAATAGTTCTAGATTTCAATATCTCGTCATCTTATCTAGAGATGTCCGGCATTCACTGACCAAATCTGGGTGTTTTGTAGACATCCACTAAAGAGTTAATCGCGGCGTTCTTATCAATACAAATCCGGATAACCTCTGCTTATATCCAGTGTACCACATACAGCTCACCGACCCTTTAATGGCTGCGATTTTAACCTGAATTTTGCTACACTAGTTCTGCAACCTACACATCATCCTGATCTTAAATTTTGGAATAAAGATGCCTCCCCCAATGTCCGTCTGTATAAACATGAAGCATATCACACTGATACTTCGAATTGAAGGTCAGACACGGGGAGGAGAGTTAAAAAATTATTATTTATAGCAAATTTTTGTTGCAGAAAGAAAGTTAAATTGTGTCTTTAAAACCTAAAAAAAATTTTACCAAAATATTATAAAGGGTGATTTTTAAGCTATTATCTTTTTGGCAATACTGGTTTAAACAGCTAACGCACGTTTCGTGCTTTGTTTCACTGTCAAACATCTTTAGTTTGGTCCATAATTTAACCATTAATCGTCTTACAAACAAACAACGCTTGCTTATTCAATTTTATTATCAAAATGAGTGCTCTGTTAAGGAGGTTCATCGCGCGCTCTTTCCATTATATGGTCAGTTTAATCGACTCACTGAAGCGGCTATTTGGGCTATTGTGACTAAATTTTGCACCTGATTTACATTGTTGTACATTAAAACACCAACAAGCTTACGTAGAGTGCGAACTGAGGAAAATATGGCAGCTGTATCGGCCAGTTTTAATGATGACCATCAATTATCGATTCCTCTCCGTTCGCAGCAATTGGGTCTCTGTTACTCAACAACGCGGAATATTTTGCGGAAGGGTTTAAGTGTGATGCCTTTCAAGATACAGCTGGTGCAAGCATTGAAGCCAAACGACCTACCGCAACGTAAAATTTTGGTGAATGGGCTCTTGGAATGTTGGCCGAAAATCCCCTTTTTTACCGCAAAATTGTTTTCAGCGACGAAGCTCAATGGGTACGTAAATAAGCAGAATTGTCGACTTTGGAGTGAATATCAGCCAGAAGCATTGCAAGACCTACCAATGCATCCAGAAAAAGACACAGATTGGTGCGGTTTAAGGGCTGGTGGCATCATTGGAGTCGTAACGTAACTGTGAATGGTGAGCACTACCGTGAGATGATATACAACTTTTATTTGCCCAAACTGCAAGAGCTTGACTCGCATGACATGTGGTTTTAACAAGACGGTGCGAATTGCCACACAGCACGCGCAACAATGAACTTATTGAAAGGCGAGTTCGGTGCACATTTTATTTCACGTTCGGAACCGGTCAATTAGCCGCCAAGATGATGCAATTTAAAGTCTTTAGACTATTTTTTGTAGCGCTATGTTTAAACTTTCGCACATTTTTGTAAATATTTTTTTTTCTAAAATTTTTTTTTTTAATTTAAATTAAAACTGAACTTAAGCTGAAAAAGTAAATTTTAATTCATTTATAATATCCATGATTCGAATCCTGATTAGAAAAAAACTAATGTTTTATTTTTTATTCAAAGTTGAGATCGTCAGAGATCTAAAAAAAGTTGTGTCTCTTAAGGACCTTTTATAGGTGATTGATTTTAACATTTAAGGTCATATTGTTATTATTCTATTTAAAATCTTACATGAGCAACATAAAACAAAGAAGATCGAGTTTATTGCATTTTATTTTATGCCCATGATTTTTTCACAATTATAGAAGAAGTACTGCTGTGTGTTAAATTTATGCTAAAAATCAATGAAAATTGTTTCCATTAAGCTATTAGTTTAATTAATACTTATAATCAAAGATTATTTTAAAATGATCAATAATCTAACTAAAATCTCATTCGCATAATTCTACATCTCCTCGTCAGCAAAAAAAAAAAATAAAAACAAAAGAGCAGAGTATTCAAAAAGCACTTAAATTCTATAAATACGATACACAACCATGACATGTATTTAATTTAATTTTAATAACTATTCCATCTCAATTTCGTTCACAATTAGAGGTTTCTAGTTGAGCATACTCTACCTTGGCTTCAATACCAAGAGCAATATCAACAACATATTCATATTGAAAATAGCTATAGAACATGTTAATGCAAACGTCGTTTTCAACATCATAATTTATTCAAGTGCAAATTTCAATCAATTTTACTATTTTAGCGAGAAATCGTTTCCGTTGCCATAGAGATACCTAAACCAGTATCGACGACTTCTATGTATCTGGGTTAGTTTTTTTTTTTTCTATTTTGCAACACATATTTGCTAATAGACATTTTAAGGTGGGCAGGTAAATATTCAATGATTGTTTGGTTGATATGGTATTGAAGAATGTTTTATGTTGTTAACAGCGAAACTTACACACATCCATACATACATGCACTTAAATAAACACTAACTCGGCAGCCATGATTTTATATGATTTTTAATTCAGTTGGTTTTTTACACTGAAATATTGTGTAGTTGTGTGTTGTTTGCATGGCTGGTTGACTGCTATTGCTGTGATGGTGGTTTGTGCCAAGCAAAAGTCATCTTGGCTTTTTTGCATTTTTTATTTTTCTACTTTTTATTTTGCAATTTGGTACTTTCATTTTATATTTTTCTATAAACACTCTATTTCTAATACCGTTTCAAATATGTATTTTGTCATATTGAAACTTATGGCAAATAACAGAATATTGAACAATTTAAAACAAGTCTTGTATAAAAAAAAAAATTTGATTTGCATAACTGTAGATAGGAAAACTTATACAAGAGGATTAGTTTCAACAGCTTAGTAAAATTTTGGTGGTCAGTTGGCAGCCAGTAAATAGCGATAGCTACTGTTGGAATTTGCGAATTATACTTGTTTATTTTGGCGAATGGAATGAAATTTTAATCTTTAATATTTTTGCAACTCATGCTAACAAAAGAATAAAGAAAATAATTCTTTCAAAGAGAAGTTTGATCGTTTATGAAAATATGAATGACCGCAAGTTTTAAGGAAATTATAACTTTTCAAAACTAAGCTCTGCTATCATGCTTCTCTGGTATGATCTGGAGATAATAACAGATCCATGTATTTAATAAAGCCTATATAGATAGTAAAGGATCTTATCAAGACATTTTATTATCATCGGTAAAGTGATTATTGCGAAAAAACAACTACAGAACAAAATTTCTACAACGTTTAATACATCGTTTTTTTTTTTTTTTTTTTTTTTTGATAGAAACTTAATTAAACTTTTAATTGCTCTTAATATTTATTTAATTAGAATATTACTTTGTTCTAATTGAATTAAATGTACCATTGGTACCATAAATTATTAAATTAGAATATTTTGTATTTTTTTTTTTTTTATTATTTTAAAAATGTAACTCAATATTGTTTCACCAAAGTATTTAATTTACCCCAGCGCCAAATGGCTTTTCAAGGCTTTATGACAAGAAATTTTTATAGAAATTAAGCTAGAATCATAGAGTTAGAAACACATAGCAATAATTTGAAGATAAGAACTAAAGTTAACGTTGTTGTCTGTTTGGATGTAAAATAAAAATAACGTAGCCAAAATATAATGTAAAGAATTCCAGTTGAAATAACACTTGACTTATTGCTGTGAAAATCTAGCTTGGGCTTATAAAAATCAGCAAGGTCTGCTATGATAGAGATCTTTACGACGAAAAAAGCAAATTCCAACCAGAACTTAAAAGAATTTATCGGCTATGCCGAATCTTAAACACTCTTCATCACCCTTCATGTGAAGTAGCTCCTGGCAAAAAAACAAAAATATATTGCGATGAAAGAGATATAAAAAATAAGAAAAAATATGTGCAAAACCTAATTTTTAAAACTCTTAATATTTCCTGAAATATCTCTTTAAAAGCTATTAAATGATACCCATATTGACTATCGAAATTTTGTAGGAAAATTTTAAAATTTCAGAGACCCATTACTCGAAAAAAACAATGTGCGAACGCCAATTTTTTCACAGAACAAAATTTCTACAACGTTTAATACATCGTTTTTTTTTTTTTTGGATAGAAACTTAATTAAACTTTTAATTGCTCTTAATATTTATTTAATTAGAATATTACTTTGTTCTAATTGAATTAAATGTACCATTGGTACCATAAATTATTAAATTAGAATATTTTGTATTTTTTTTTTTTTATTATTTTCAAAATGTAACTCAATATTGTTTCACCAAAGTATTTAATTTACCCCAGCGCCAAATGGCTTTATAAAGATTTATGACAAGAGATTCTTATTGAAATTAAACTAGAATCATAGAGTTAGAAACACATAGCAATAATTTGAAGATAAGAACTAAAGTTCACATTGTTGTCTGTTTACATGTAAAATAAAAATAAAGTAGCCAAAATATAACGTAAAGAATTCAAGTTAAAATAACACTTGACTTATTGCTGGGCAAATAATATGTGTGAAAGTCTAGTTTGTGCTTATGAAAATTAGCAAGGTCTGCTGCCCTGATAGAAATTTTATATAGAAACGTCTTAATTTTTATGACGAAAAGAGTAGATTCCAACCAGAAAATAACTAATTTTGTAGAACAAAAAGAATTTATCGAATAATAAAAAAAAAAAAAAAACAAGTAGCATGCGCGACACATGATTTTATAAACTTTTAATATTTTCTGAAATATCCCTTCAAAAGCTTTTAAATGATACCCATATTGACTATCGAAATTTTTTATAAAAATTTTAGAAAATTTCAATGACCCATAACTCGAAATATATGTGTGCAAGCGCCAATTTTTTCACCTGATGTTTTTTTTCTCATTTTTTAATTCCCTACCACTCCACTTATTAATTTTTCTGATTAGAGTTACTTCATTATTCTAAATTATAAGAGAAAATTAGAGGCAGGCGTTGTATTAAGCCCACTGCCTTGAGAGACATGGACCGATTTTTCTGATTTTCAATAGCAACTCTTTCGAAACTCTGTCTGAACAATGGGCGTATTAAAAATTTTTTAAGCTCATCTAGTGCTTTTGACGGACATCGCTCAGTGGTCTTCGCTATGGATAAAAAGTCAGACTATGTATTCTTTAAGAAGTTGAATATGGATATTTTAGATATTACAAACTAAGATATACTCTTTTTTCACTCTTTGTGAGAGTCCAAAGTTTAGCTTGTAAAACGTCTTTTAATAAAAATCTTCTAAGTTTGAATTTGACAATTTATAGGTCAGTCTTTCATTTTCGGCTTTAATTTTTCTTAGTTGTTGCTGAAAATTTAAGATATCGTTTAAAATGGTTTAAATTTAAAGGCTTTGTTAGTTAAAATTTAGGCTCCTGTTAAAAAACCCTTTAATATTTCAATTCATTTTCATACTTTATTTTATAGCAGAATTCCTTATAATTTCTATCAAATCTGAATACCTGACTGGGGGTTGCAAAGTTAAAGCTATATAATATAAAATCAAGTCACTTTAGGAACACCCTTTATATATTAGTTTTATTTTTTATTTTTTTAACCTGTTTTTATAACGGAACTAAAACCTAAAAGCCACTTAAGTGAAAATTACGTTACTTTTAGGAGACCCTTTAATTGAAAGATTTAGTTATTGCTATAACACACATAGTTTTCTATGCAGTGTGGAAATTAAACGAAATTTTGCATGTCACACTTAAAAATTTAAAATAATTTTTTTATACTTTGAAAACACCCTTTAATTTTTAATTTAATATATCTTTTAAGAATATTCAAAGAATCTTCCTAATACGAATTCATAGATAGACAACTATCAGTAAGTGATAAAACGTTTCCGCTTCGTTTTATTTTTAGTACGATTCGAATTTATTTCTGCGGTTCTTAGAACCAATTTGTGTTCTAAAGTTATGTACCATTAAGTCAAATTTCTTCGCAGTATAAGGAGTTCCAGTAGCGACTGTCTCTTTGCTTGATAAAGCAGGATAACAAAGATATTTTATTAGATTTCTTCTAGACTCGGAGACAGACCCCAGAGCCAGTAAAACTGTTTAATTATTGCATGAAAAATTTCTTGCGAAAAGTATTGATTTACTAGATCGCAAGAACTGAAAAGAAAATTTAATTTAACGCTTTATATGACTTTCTGTAAAACTCAACTCTCCCTTTATTTAACACTGTAACACTTATTTTGATTAAAAATATATTTCAGCTTCATGAATTTATTTTTTAATAAAAATTGTAATCGTTTGCTAAAAAATATATTTCCCTTTTGCACATTTTTTTTTTTTTTTGCCACCATTAGCATGAAAAGACAATAAAAATGAAAACTGTTAAAGAACTGAAGCGAAACCAGAAACGTCAATTTATGATAGAGAAAACGAAATAATTGTAAAGAATTTATCCAGAGAACACAAAAATGGGGTTCTATTTTAGGAAAAATAGTATAAATGAAAAAATGAATTGAAATGATCAATAGTTATATTTTTGGAGAATTTTTATTTATTTTAAAAGGAAGTGATGTATAAAATTAATTTCTTTTTTTTTTGTTTATTTTTAATTTAAAATATTGCTTGACTAAAAAGGATGCTCTTTTTGCTTAACTTTTATATGACAAAAGAAATATAATAGAATTTAATTTTAATTTTTTTTTTTTATATTCCTAAATAATGCTCATGCGGCTGGAAGGCTTTAGTTTTTATTGCTTTTTTTAATTTTTTTTTTTTTGCTGCTTTTGGCACAATTAACTTAATAACTGTAGTTGCTGTTAAGTCTTCTTTAATGAAAAACTTATGCAAGCTTAATGTGCTTTAATAGTGTAATTGTTTGTAATTACAAGGAAAAACTTTTATTTTAACTTTCAATCGCTCCATTACTTTTAATTCTACAGAAACATTATAACTGAAAAACAAATATTTGGCTGCTTCAACTAATAAATAGTTAAAATCCAAGCAAGAGAAATGTATGTACGAGTATGCATGTTAATGTATGTGAATGCATAAAAATTTATTTTTAGTAAAAATTCTTTTTTTGTATAAACAAAAAAAAAAAAAAAAAAATAACAAAAACAAAAAAAAATTAAAAAAAAAATATCATGGAATTAGTTGCTCACTTGAACTTTCATTACAACAACGTAGACTGTTTAAGTGTAGGAACACAACACACGACGGTAACGATATTTTCATACAAATTTGACATAAGTTATCCTTCAACGACAATGCCGCTGAGATAAGATTTATTTTATTTTCTTGTCGGTTTTCATTATTCTCTCACATTTAGTCTCTCACTCTCCTAACAATATTGCCAGAAATATAAGTATTTTATAAGCATTCGAATTCACAATAATAGCAAAGGCACATTATTTATATAAAAATAGAGCAAAATTTTAGGAATAAAAATATTTTTAAAAAACTGATACATGTATGTACGTAAATGAAAAACATAATTGAAAGGGTTAAAAATATGAAAATTAAATTGATTGAAAAAATAACTGAAAAGGTGAAAAATATGAGCCCATGTCTCATCTTAAGTCAGTCATCATTTATTCTTCGTCCCGCTATTCAATTTCTGTGAAGGTTTTGAAAAGACCTATTGAATCTCTTACAAGGTTAACCAGTCCAATAGACTCTAATGCCATGGATATGTTAAATGTACTTAATATTCTTTACGTTTCATCGAGTTTTTAATAGAACTTATCTAATTCATTTAAATGTAATAAAATATTTTAACACAATATTTTTAAAAACAAACACAAAGCTGAAATGAAAATAAATATTATAAATGCCGTCAGAGAATCGTCGTTATTTTGTTTACTTACTCTCAGCAACTATAAATCGTTCCGTTACCGTCGTCTGTTGTGTTTCTACACTAATCGGAGTTGCGCACATTTTATTTAGAAAACTGCTATTTCGTTAAAGATTTAAAGAAAAGTTCAATTTAGAATTTCGGGGAAATTAAACACAACTATTTTTTATTAAGAAGCGTTATATTGAAGCTTTGACTTTTTTGAAAGTAGATAATTTTTTTTGAAAATTAGTATTTTTTTTTAAATTAAGACGAATTTTGGAGCAAATTTTAATTTAATAAAGGCTGTTTGCGCAAAACAATTGCACAATATTTTTTAAAAACGTTGACTTGACGAAAAGTATTGGCTGGTCAATAACAAAAGTCTACACATGATTTAAAATATAAACGTTTTCGTGGAAAAAAGTAACTTCTTTTGCAAGGATATCTGGTAGAATTAATTGACGTCTTTAGCGAAAATATGTATCGCTTCACGTAAACCCGTTTTATTAAAATTTTTGTTTTCTTTTATTGCTTTCTCTTTTTTTCTGAGAGAGGCAACTTTTTTTGTGGGAGATTAGTAACTTTATAAGTAAAAATAAATGCCCTTGTATGATAGAAAAATTGACATTTTTGCGTTGGACAAATGACTTGTTGGTAATTAGTGACTTTCTATGGAAAAAAGAGCCTTTTAATAAGTTTTTTTTTTTGATTAATTTGACTTTTCATAGATAAAAATATGAATTTTTTGTTTAAAAACTGGGAATTTTTTTTAACGCTATTTTATTTTTTTTTTTATTTTTTTTTCTTGTTAAATTTTTTTTTTTTGTCTATTTTGTTAAAAAAAAGGTAAAGGTAAAAAAAATTATTTTTCTTGATGAAAATTGTGAATATGTAATATTTGCTTTTAAAATATGAGATATTTTATATTTTGTTTTTTTTTTATTTATTATTTATTTTTTTTAATGTTATTTTTTTTTATTAAATTTTTTAAGATTTTTTTATTAATTTTTTAAACTATCTTTAATTTTTGGCCAAACAGGGATTGAACCGTAGATTATTATAAATTAATTATGATTTATTTTTTGGTTTAAGTTTATGTTTTAATTTAATTTTTTTAGAAAGCGTCTAATTTTCTTGTTTTTTTAAAGTCCGCGTGCACTTTAAAATTATTTCTTTCTTTTCAAAAAACTCAAATTAAAAATAGAACCTAAGCCAAAATAGGAAATTAATATTGATTTTTAAATTTGTTTTATGTTATTTTTTTAATGACAATTTTTGTATATTTTGTTAAAAAAAAAAATATTTTCTTTGTAAATTTTCTTTTGGAAAATTGGATCCCCTTTTTGTAAAATTGATGTTTTTTATATAAAAGTTTTGTTTTTTAAAAAAATGTTTAATTTTTCGTTTTTTATGAAAAATGTTATTTTTCTTTTTTTTTTTTCTTAATGAAAATTTTCTTTTAGAAAAATTGCATTTTTTTAAATAATTTTTTTGTAAAAAAAACTTGTATTTTGTAACTAAAAATATTACTTTCCATAATGGAAAATATTTTTTGGTAAAGAACGTGTTTTTATTAGTGAATGTTAAAAGTTTTTTTTGTGAAAGTATGTCATTTTTCTAAATGTAAAATAGGATTTTTTATGAAAAACTAAGTTTCTTTTCTGTTTGAAAAATATTATTTTTCCTAACGAAAGACTTATTTTTTACTGCGTAATTAATATCTTTCGGTGAAAAATTTAATTTTTTTATAAAAAAAATTTTTAGTGAAAAATATAATTTTTCTATTTAAAAATCCATTATTTTCTTACTAAAAAAAGCAAAATTTTTTTTATGAAAACTGTAATTTATTAAGATAAAAATTGTAATTTCTTCGCTATAAAAATTTTGAAAATATAATTTTTCTTAGTTAAAATTTTGCATTTTTTTTAAATAAAATTTCCATTCTTCTCAGTTTAAAATTATATTTATTATCGTAAATTTTTTTATATTATGAAAAGTTTTTAATGCAAAACAAATAAATTTTGTGGAATATTATTTTAAAATTGTTTTTTTCTTTAATATAAATAATATTTTTTTTTTTTTTTTTGATCCTTTAAAGTCATCTTCTGTTTTTGCAGTTTTAAGGTTTTCTGGTGATAACTACGGTATTTATAAAACTAAAAAAATCGATGTGGAATTTTTTTATGAAAATTTGGCCGTAAAACACATTTTAAACTTATTTTAATTTGCCACCTTAAATTAGAAAAAAAAACTATTTTTATAACAATCAAGGCGAATGATCACTAGTGACGACAGTGATTTTTTACTGAGAAAAATTGTATTCTTTAGAAAAAAAAGCATAACTTTTTATTGATATTTTTTAGGTAAAACCAACCTTTTGGTGAAGAAAGAACCCTGTCCTAACCCAGCAAAAAATTAGACATAACTTTAAAAAGTAATTGTTATATAATGACTTACTTTGGTGATTGCCAAATTTAGTTACTCGCTTACAAAATACATTACATTAGTTAGCAAATAAAGGAAGTAGAAATATTATTAGTTCTTTAAGTTAAAAGAGAACACCTTAAAATACCTACTAATGCAATAATCAATGTAAACAATTCTCAGTAATTGATTATAAAAGTCTCATGCCTTGTTAAAATCATAAGGTTGGTAATCTAGTTGGGAAGTACTTCCGCCAAAAATGCTTAATTCTACACTTGATTACCTTTTCTGAAATTTTTGGCTGGGAATAAATAACTACTTTAAAAACTAGATGTTCTAAAATGGCCGTTTTCTGGGAACTTTTGGTTTAAAAAGAGGACATTTAGCAAATAATTTGTTTCTGATACAGAAATAATTTTTGGTCAAGATTTAATTTTAAGAAAAAAAAAAAAAAATAGTAAGGACTCTTTGTTTATATATGAAATCTCTTTTCAAAAGATTTGATATTAATATTGATCTTCGAAAAAATCTTCCTTTTATAAAATATTTTTTATCTTTAATTAATTAGATAACAAGAATTACTTTTAATTTCTTTAGTAAAATTTTTATATTTGTATAAAAATGTTTCTCACAATACAACCAACCACCTTTTTATTATTTTAAGAACTACTAAATTAGCACTCTTGAATAAAATCTATTATTTGAATATGGTTTTCTATTATGAAAATTGCTTGCATAACATGCAATTTTCTAAAGACTATCTAAACCATTAGCCAGATAAAAATAATATATTTTGCCAGAAAAAATAAAAGTTTTTTGCACAGACTTTTTAACAGCAGCAATGAATTTAATAAAATACAAATTTTTAGTAATAAAAACCTCAAAAATGTGGCGTTTATGGTTTGTTTAGAAATTATTCTTCTTTTATTCTTGTTCTATATTCCACATTCTTAAAAAAAAACACACACACACAAAGTTATCAAGGCAGCTTTTTTGCTGCTGTCTGTTGTGCCTTTTTGTTTTGCTTCTAACACACAATATTTAAGATTCATTTCTATGGAAAACTTAAAATGTACAAAAATTAAATGGAATGAAATCAAACAAAAAGTTGAAGGAAAAGTTAATAGCAGAGTGATGAAGGAACACTTCAGCAACAAAATGTAGTCTTGTGATGCGTATCAGTAATTTTTTGACTTTTTCGTATTTTTTTGGCCAGAGTGTGGGAGTAGTTATATGGTAATTCTTAAAAAAATACAAACAAACAAATGAACAGAAATAAAAAATCAACAGAAAAGTTTGAATAATTTGCAAAAATTTTTGCCGAAAAAAATTGTAACAGAAGGCAAATCGAAAAAAGGGTTGCTTCAGCAAACATTAACAAGTGAATATAAATGTTTTTCTTTTTTTAATTTTAAAGTTAAAAATTTCTTTAAAATGACGTAAAGAATAGTGCCAGTGAAAAATTAAGAAGAATTTAGAAGAAATAGTAAAAAATTCGTTTTTACTATTTAGAAAAATTAATCTTAAATTTATAACAGTTTCAATTTGAAACGATGACCCTTTTTCATAACTAAAAGAATATTAAATTATTTACCAAAAGTTCACTTTTTCACCAAAAATATATTTTTTTACAAAATCGCAACTCCATTACGGATATAAGCTTAAATTTTAGTAAAACTGTTTGTTTAACGAAAATAGTGTTTATTTTCACTCAAAACAATTCAATTTTTGCATAAAAATGTCAACACATAAAAATAATAAATTCAGTTATTATTAAGTCACTTTTTCCTTAGTACGTCACTTTATTATAATACAGACAATTTTTTAATTACAAAATTACCGTTCAAAGAAGTGTAGATTCATCAAAAATTTAGGAAAAAAAAACAAAACAAAAAAAAAAACAAAACAACGACAACAAAAAACACCTTTTTTAAAAGTCACTTTTAAAAAACAGTATCTTCTACATCAAAAAGTCACTATTTTATATACTAAAAAATTTTTCACCCAAAAATTTCTTCCAAATAAGCACGGTTTTCATCAGAAATTAAGGTAACTTTCTTTGCAACAAAAAAAATCTTATTTTGACAAAAAAGTTTTTCATCAAAAAGACACTTTTCACCAAAAAGTTTTATGTTCACCAAAAAGTCCCTTTATTACCGAGAAGTCAATTCCCTCACCAAAAAGTAACTTTTTCATCAAAAAGTCAATTTTTCATCAAAAAGTCACTTTTTCAACAAAAAGTCACTTTTTCAACAAAAAGTCACTTTTTCAACAAAAAGTCACTTTTTCAACAAAAAGTCACTTTTTCAACAAAAACACACTTTTTCACCAAAAAGTCACTTTTTCACCAAAAAGTCAATTTTTCACCAAAAAGTCAATTTTTCACCAAAAAGTCACTTTTTCACCAAAGTCACTTTTTCAACAAAAAGTCACTTTTTTAACAAAAAGTCACTTTTTCACCAAAAAGTCAATTTTTCACCAAAAAGTCACTTTTTCACCAAAAAGTCAATTTTTTACCAAAAAGTCATTTTTACAACAAAAAGTAACTTTTTCACCGAAAAGGCACTTTTTCAACAAAAACACACTTTTTCACCAAAAAGTCACTTTTTCACCAAAAAATCACTTTTTCACCAAAAAGTCAATTTTTCACCCAAAAGTCACTTTGTCACCAAAAAGTATTTTTTTTTTCTTAATAAAATGACACTTTTTCACCAAAGAGTCACATTTTCACCAAAAAGTCACTTTTTCACCAAAAAGTCACTTTTTCACCAAAAAGTCACTTTTTCACCAAAAAGTCACTTTTCCACCAAGAAGACACTTTTTTTACTAAAACGTCACTTTTTTACCATAAAGTAACTTTTTTACCGAAAAATCACCTTTTCAACATCAAGTTACTTTTTCACCAAAAATTCGTCTTTACGCAAAGTATCAACTTTTCACCAAAAGGTCACTTTTCATTAAAGATTTAGTATTACCTTAAAAAATTCTTCCTATTTTTAAAAAAACTTGTTTCAGCATAAAAAAATCTGATTAATCACAAAATTTTTGCGGTTTTCTAATAAAGCCGCTAGTTTTAACAAAACAAAAATTAAAATTGTTTCTTTTTGTTTTGAAACATTTTAAGTAGAAAATTTTTACCTTTACAATTTTATTCAATCTAAGCTTACTTTGCTATATTTAGCTTCTCCTAGGTCCTTTTTATTAAATGCAGCCTAAGTGCTTAATCATTGCGAAAATTTTATCACAACCGGATGTGTAATACTTTTTCGTGTAAAGTCTTTTAGGCAGATATTTCTTTTCTTTGTATCTTAATATTTATATTCATTTTATTTTTGTGTAGTGTCTAGTTTTATGTTCTTAAGAAAATAAAAATCATCATGCATACATATTTTGCCATTCAAATGTTGACTGTTTTTGTTAAAACATCTTGTGATTGTTGTGTAAATATTTGCATATTTTTGAGTTGAATTAAATTTGGAAAAAGAAAAAAAATTTTTTTTGTGCGTTGTAAACAAAATTGAAATGAAAGAGAAATGAAAATATTGTGGTTTAGTTTTAAGTTTGTCTTTTTATAATAAAATTTTGAGAACAAAGAAGAAAAAAAAGACAAAAAACAAACTAAAAAAGAGGGCAATTAAAGGGTATAAAATATAAAGAAAATGGGTGAAAGTTTGTTTAAAAGAAGTTTTAGCTTTAATTTGTAGTAAATTAAAAGCAAATATTTTAAGTGGAAATAATAGTTAAATTAATGAAAAGTTAGTTGTAAAATAAATTTTATGGACGTCAATAATGTGGCCTTGAAGAATTATTTAGCTACTGTTTTGCAAATAAATTTTTAAGCTTTTATAATGTTCTCTATATTAAAATTAAATTTTTTCTTTTATTTTTTTATTAATTAGATTTAATGAGGTATTTTTCATTTTGTTTTTTTTTTCATTTCAGAATTTATACACAGCTCAGTGCGCTACATAGAAATGTCTAATACTCATTTGCAGAGTGTGGACGATGAAACTTTTCAGGGACTCAGGCTAAAAACCTTAAAACTAATTGACAACGAATTGCAAGATATTTCCGAAAGAAGTTTTAGGTAAGTTTATGAATTTATGAGAAATTTAAAATTTAATTTAAAAATATTTTTTTCTTAACTAATCAAATTACTTAAGAATCACTGCAACCAATTTTATCATTTATATTTCTATGCCCTGAAGTAAATAGAAAAAAATCAAATAATTTTAAATTTACTATAAATTCACTTAAGTTGGTTGGTTATTTAGTTTTATAGTTTATTTGCTTTTAGGTTGCCTGTTTGGCCAATAGTTTGTAACTGTGTGTCCTTCTTTTACCCTTGTAGTTTTAAGAAAATATTTGTTCGTTAAAATCCCATTAATATTTATAAGCTGCTTTATGGCTTAATTTTTATTCTTTCATTTCTTCTAGTGTTTCTTATTCAATGTAATATTTTTAGGTCACTATGCAATTTTCTTCTTCAATAAAAAAACTTTTTTTTTGGGGTTTTTTAATTCTGGCTGTTTTTTTGGTCAAATTTTGTTGGTCCTTTTAGTTAATTTTCTTGTTTAAATTTAATGATTAAATGTTTTATGTTGGAATTTTTACCTATTATACTAAAAACCTTAATATTGAAGTAAAACTTATTAAATTTATTTTAGGTGCTTCTTCTTGTAAAATAAACTTTTGTAAATCTGAGTTTTTTTCAACAAAGTTTTTTTTAGAAATAAAAATTTTTTTAAATTTTAATTTTTCGCCGCAAGTATTGAAAATTATATATAAAAATATCCCTTAAAGTATGCTATAACGAAAACAAAATGTGTTAGTTCTGAGCTCCATTTAAATCAACGGTTCTCAAATGGGGGTCCGTGGACCCCTTGGGGTCCATAGCAACCATCCAAAGGGTCCGCATGAAGAACCGAAAAAATAGTTTTTTCTTCAAAAATAACAAAAGTTTTATTTTGAACTTGAGCTTCATAGGGGTCGCGAAAAAAAATTAGTTTACTAGGGGTCCGTGAGCAGGAATATGATGAGAACTCCTGATTTAAATGATGTAAAACTCAGTGAAGTTAAACTGAACTTAAACTGAATCAGCATAGACGTTCTTCCAAATAAGATCTAAATTGAAAGAAGAACGTGAACTGAACTAAAAGTTAAACACAACTGTAGCACGGTGCAAAAACTACAGTATAACTACAGAATAAAAAGTAAACTTAAACAAAATAAGAACTGAACTAGAACTAGAACTAAAGCTATCTGAAAAGAATAAGAACTAAATGGAATATGTTAATGCCAACCATTATGTGTAAAATATGATTTTGATTTAGTGGTTGTTTTGTTTAAATGGCTTTAGTTCTAACAACAAATGTCAAGAAATTTGATAAGAAAAATTACATTATTCCATTCCTTGAAAGCGAAAAGAAATCTGCTCTCATCACTTTATAGAGTCTGCTGATGCTTTTGAATTCGTTTTTAGTTACCGTAGTAGTGTCCTTTTGCTATCAAAAGATAAGAAGTCACGAGTTCAGATCCCATCACTGCCATGAATACAGAGTAACACTATTGATGTTATGTAGCTCAGATGGTTAAGTTATTTAAAAGGTGAATTAAGAGAAAACGGCACTAAAAGCCTTCCGAAAACTCTACTTTAAAAGGAAAACAATTACTATGTATCTGCATTAAAAGATATAGAGAAGAGGGCTGTATGTTAGAAAAGATTAATACAATTAAATGAAATTACTAAAGATAATAATTTTGTTATTCAAAGATATCCTCATCGTTATTAAGTATAAAAAAAGATATTGAATTTAACTTGCTGATTTTTTAAAATTGTTTTATCAGTCTGATTAGCCCAATTCCAAATAATTCTTGCGTATAGATTTGAATTAGTTTAATACCGGCTTAAGAATAGCGGAAAACTTAAGTATTTCCATCACCATCACAACACGCTCAAGTCAAGCTTAAAAAAAAGTCTTACTTATCCATTTGTCTAAGTTCTATTCTCAGTAGAACCGACAGGCTCGATCTAAGCACTGTATAACCATCGGCTCCAAAGTATCTTCAAAATAGTTTATTCGGTTTAATTATATTATTAAGTGAAAGCAGCTGAAATAGTTATCTTCAAACATTTATTTATTATTTACAAAAAATAGGGTCCTGTCATTCTATAGCCTTATTGACTTTGTCTTAAGTAAATTATTCGCATAAAAAAAAATCTGTAAAGGAATTGTTAACTGGCGGTTTTAATTTAAAAATTTATTATTTCTTGCAAAACGAGATTGATTAAAAGCAAAGTTTGATTAAATATTTCTTGAGAAAAAACCGACTTCAAAACAGAATTCATCTGTCTGTATAAAACGCTTCATGCAATAAACTTTACTAACTACTGGGACACCCTTATAAACCATTCAGACTTAGCAATCAAGCTCTTTGTAAATTTTAACCGTCTGTCTATAATGGTTGAACAGTTTGACCATATACATCAAATTACATAACCTATTGTAAAACCCTTTAAATTATAATTTAAGATATTTATACTTTTTATTATACGAAACAAAGTAGTGGACACTCGCTCCAATTTTGAAGAGTTTGTATATAACGATTAAAAAGATACGACAATATACGTTAAATTATATTAATTTTTGAATCACCCTTTAATTTCTAAATTATAATGATAAAATTGTTGTTAAAACGGACTAACCAATACAGATCCCTTTTAAGTTTCAGCGTTCCCTTTTAAGTTAACAGTTCAAAAGTTAGGCCATATACATCAAAATTAATTAGCTGTTGGGACACCCTTTTATTTCTAAATACAAATTTTTTACTTGTTGTCACAGCGAAGAAAGCAATACAAGTTCGTTTTAAATTTCAATTTTGAAAATTAAAACTTCTTGCTAGAAAGGTCATAGCAGTCAACATTCTGGCCAATTTGAAAATATGTAATTTAACGTCATCTATAGGGACATCCTTAAATTTTAAAATTTATTTTTGTATTACTTTTTGCCATTCGGAGCTATAGTGATACGCAGTTTTTTAAGTGGTGCCCTTTTTGGTACATAATACACTTAAAAAACATGTATGTTGTATAAGGAAACCCTTTAATTTTAAAGATTAGTAACAGTTTTTAGAACGCGACCAATCTGTAAGCATCACTTTTTAAATATAAAAAAATTTTCAAAATTAAGTCATAAATGACTGATTGATGGAGTCACACATATAAAAAAGCAACACTCAGTCGAATTGATAACCTCCTTCTATTTTTGAAGATGGTTAAAAAGAGTAAAGAATACTAAAAAAAGTCTTGGTAACCTTTTGAATATTTCTAATAACCAAAACTAATAACTTCCCCTAAAAATGCTATATTATGTCTTTCATAGGAAAAAACAGAACTGAATAAGGTTTTCTACCACTAACATGTGTGGTGTCTAAATAACAGAATTAAAGAACAAATCAAAATGTGAAATATTGAACAACCACTGAGATTGTATTAATAGTAGTGTAATTGTTGAATATGAATCAAGAGTTTAATCCCCATCAGAGTCATAAATAGAGAGAACAATATTTGTTGTGGAGTAGCCAAGATAAAAAAATTGTTTGAAGGTTAATGCCCTACAAACCTGTTCGGGTTTCGTTTAAAACTGAAATACAATTGTCGTGTTCCTTCGTTAGAAGGTGCAGCGAAAGCGACTATCTTAAATAACTAAGGCGGCTGCATAGTAAAACCATAAAATCGGAGAGGAAAATTATTTGCTATGAAGCAGCAGTAGAAGTAGATGTGCTTCTACATTTTAATGGACAAAATATATTGCAGCAGTTTTTCCTAACACGCCGTCTCGACGAGCCATTGTTTTGTTCAACCTTTCAACAGTTGCATATGCGCACAGCAATATAGTTTGTGTAGACTATCGTTGAAGATCACTCAAAAATTCTGCACGAGATTTATTTGAGGAGATATTTAAACAAAAGGTATCTTTCTATTCAAATGTAATTGTATGTAAATTAACAAAAAACAAAACAATAATAAACAAATAAAAACATTTTAAGAATTTTGAACAAACAAGACATGAACATCGCCACGTTTTCTGCACACAGAAAAACATGAACAAATGTTTTGTTTATGTGCAAATAAATCATTTGCCTGTCAAGACGTAGTGTAAGAAAAAGTTACACTATCACAACAGTATATGGTAGTCATGGCTACAAAGGCTTATACGGACTGGTTTGTTATTGAAGGTAACGCAAATTCGAGTTTCCCTGGAACCAATGCATATCAAGGATATCGCGCCTCACCAAAATCACAGCTCTTGGTTTGCAAATTTTAATATTTTTTAAACATGCCAACGTTGAAATAAATTTATATAGAGTAATAAATAAGAAATAGGGAGTAAAGGGAGTCCCACTGAATAGTGAAACAACAGCAGCTTCTAAAAATTCATACTGTTTGCAATGTTATTATAATTAAAATTTCGTTTTATCATAATTTCCATAAAGTTAACCAAATAATATCTCATCTAATGTGTGTGTGTCAAAAGCAAAAACACTTCCTCTTGACTTGTACCATTACAATTATGTTCAAATTTCAATATTCATTATAATGACTGCCATCATTATCAGTCTATTTATGATTTTAAAATTGTGCTGTTATTATTATTTTGTTATGTACGAGTATGCAAATAGTATTTTTGAAAACAACAACAATAGACAAACTGGCCAAAACTCATCTAGATTTGATACAATATAAAATCAAAAGACAATCAATAATTTAAAATTATAGGTTTCAAATTAAAATAACAAAACAACTACTAACTATGCCGTTCATAATCTAGTCAGGCGTTAGGGAAAAATTATTATTCATTAATTTAATACAATAGAAAGTTAAAATTTGTTGCAATTGAAGTTATGCTCATTTGACACACACGACTGAACTCAATTGAACTTATCATCATCATCATCATTATCATTATCATCATCAACAGCAGCAGCAGCAGAAACATGAAAATAATAATAACAAAATAATTTGATAAAAGCAATAGAGAATGTGTTTTAGTTTCATTTTTTTGTTTTATGTCTCTCATTATCATAAATTGAATGCAAGCATTTCTGTTTTAGTTTAAATATGATGAAAAGTTTCTATAGAAACATGAAAATTGTAAACTTTAATTTACAAAATTGCTGCCCATTTTGCTAAAAACGGAAACGGAAAATGATGATAAGAATTTTACTTTAATCGTTGACTATGTTTTTGAGTTTTGAAAATGTTTTATTCAACATGTGTTGGTTTCTCTATTGTTTGAATTATTTTAATTTTGTTGTTGTTTAATATTTATAAAAATAAATACAACATGTTTTAGGGATATAAAGGTTCAGTATTGATTTTAAGTTTAAATATTTTAAAGAGAGACGATTTTTTAGATTATATTAAAAGTGTTTAAATTTGTTCTTAAAAATTGTTTTTTTTTAATAAAAAATCATATTTAAAAAAAATCGTTGAAAATTTAATTTGTTACAAAAAGCAGTGCGCCGTTATTTCTTTGCGATTTCAATGATTTTTAATAGACTTAAAAAAATAAATTTTTGGTTTCAAAAGGCTAATTATGGCATTCGATATCAATCGAAATATACAATAAAATTCTATAGATATTTCATTTTATAACAAATGCCGTTATTTAAGCCCAGTTATTTCTAAACCGACTTTGAACTTCTGTTTCTGCCTAAAGATTTACACCGTTTAAAAAACAATTCATAATTTAAAAAACAAAAGGGACTCCCAATATAACCGACATGTTTTTCAACCATGGAAGGACCCACTTTAAAACATAAAAGAACTTATATCACTTTTGCTTCCAATAGAAAAAAAGTAATACAAAATAAATCTAAGAATTAAAGGGTGTCAACATAGGTGCCATAAACTGACCAACGGACCTATCTCTATCTTTTAAGTCGTTTGTTGTATGAAAACTAAAATTATTGAAAACTATTACTTTAAGGATATATATTGACGAAATTGGGCCAAAATATGAAATATTTACTTAAAAAATAAAATTTTTGGCTTTACGAGGGCTGCTATATATATTTCTGGCCTGGCAACACTGAGTGCTGCCAAGTCCAATCTGACATTTCCATTAGAAAGTTTGACATTTTTAAGCGTAATCGTACTCAAAACGTTTTGACGTACGACCATTATTTGTGTTGTTTACAGTGACTTGAAGAAATTAATAAAGAAAAAAAATGGAATTAACTCGTGAACATTTTCGTGCCATCATTTTTCACAACTCTCGACGTGGATTGTCACGACAAGAGTGCATTTATGAACTTAAATCTTTGTATGGCGATGAAGCACCATCCTATAGCACTGTGAAAAATTGGTATAATGAATTTAATCGTGGCCGAAGCTCGCTCAAAGACGAATTTCGTGAAGGTCCTCCAAAAACGGCCGTTGTCCCAAAGAACATTGATGCCATGGGTTAACTTATGATGCAAGATCGACATGCGACATACCGAGAGATAGAGACATCCTTGGACATTTCTTACACCAGCATACATTCGATACTGCATGAAAACCTGGCCGTAAAAAAGGTTTGTTCTCGTTGGATCCCGCACAATTTGAAAGTCGCTCAAGAAAAGGCTCGTGTCGATTGGTGGAAAGAAATGTTGCAAAAATACGATTGCGGTGCTTCAAAAGACGTTTATAAGATCGTCACAGGTGACGAATCATGGATATATGCGTATGAGCCCGAAACGAAACAACAATCGACCGTATGGGTCTTCAAACACGAGCAAAATCCAACAAAAGTTGTTCGTGGAAGAAGCACTTCGAAGCAAATGGTCGCCTGTTTCTTCGGCAAAACTGGTCATGTGGCGACTGTTCCGCTTGAGCAACGTAGGACGGTCACTTCTGAGTGGCACACTACAATTTGTTTGCCTGAAGTCATCGGAGAAATTCGAAAAACCAACAAGAGAAGACGAATCATTGTTCACCATGACAATGCGAGCTCTGACACATCGGCTCAAACCAGAGAGTTTTTGACCGGCCAAAACGTCGAATTAATGGGTCATTTGCCGTACAGCCCTGACTTTGCACCTAATGACTTCTTCTTGTTTCCGCATATCAAGAAAAAAATGCGTGGTCAACAATTTTCGTCGCCAGAAGAAGTTGTTGAAGTGTTCAAAAACCATGTTTTAGAGGTGTCTCAATCGGAGTGGAAAAAGTGCTTCGACAACTGGTTTGAGCGCATGCAAAAGTGTATAAATCATGCTGGAGAATACTTTAAAAAACAATAAAACCATTTTTGATTAAAAATATTCGCATTTTCACTATTAGGCCAGAAATATGTAGAGCAGCCCTCGTAAGATATTAAAGTTTAAAATCCAAAAATTAGTGAAAAAAATGTCAATAATCCTTAAAATATACTAAATCAAAATCTAAACTACAATATCACAGTTGCAATAAGATTTCTCAAAAAAAAAGGTTGTAAAAAAAATTGTTTTTTAACAGAAAATTTAAAAACCACCAAAAATATCAAATTTCATTTTTACACTTTACATTTTAAGCAAAATTAAACAGAAAAAAGAAAAATTAAATTTAACCCAAAAATTTTAACTTCACCAAAAAAATATAATAAAACCTGAAAATTCTTAAAAACAAAACTGATAACCATTTACAATTCTAAAGCTCTTTAAAACACCGAAAGCTCGCAAGAAAAATATTTTTACGCAAAAATAACAAAAAATTTAAAATAAAATTAAAGCATCCTTTTAATTAGGCTTCAAGCTTAATCCAGGTTGCTCTCATTCATTCCTTCAGTCATACAAATTTAATATTTAATAAAATAATTAGATTCTTATTACTTTTTTTTATTATTCAAAATTTCCTTAAAACTCTTCTACTGAGTCATTTTATAACCCTTCAAGTCACACAGAAAAAGGTTTTTTCATCAATTAAAGATTTAGTTTGTGAAAAATTTTAAATTTTTTTTTTTTAATTTTTCTTAATTTTATTTTTTTTTGTGAATCACAATAAATAAACTCATTTTTTAAATGAAAAAATATTTAATTTAAGAATTAGAGTTTTATTAAAAAATAATAATTTTTTTCACTTAAATCAGATATTTTGCAGAAAACATAATATGGTATTACAACCCTAACTTTTTGTCTGTGTGTGTCAAGGAAAATATATGAAATGAAATACTTATTGAGTTGAGCTGGAAAATTGAAAAAATTGTCGTTAGTAAATATTAAAGCACAATATCACAAATCATTCATCATAAATTAAGTTTTTCTAAATATAATTTTCATTCCCTTTTCTTTTAAATATTACAAAACATATCTCTTTCCATCAGTTCACTGACCATTTACAGACTGTTCAAGGATAGTCACACATTTTTTAAAAATTTCTTAATCAGAGACCACATGGTTTCACATTCTGTAATTTCAACTTCACTTAAAATAATTTTACTCCATCATCAGCAAGTGTAATAAAGCAGCAGCTTATAAAGCAGATATAGTTGTTGCATTTGATGGCGCTGTTGTTCCACATAATTGTTGGTATTTGTTAAGTTATTGTTGTCTTTGATGCTGTTAATGCTACTGCTTTATTTCGCTTGTTGTTAAGTATGAAATTTAATAGCAACAATTGAAATGCCATTTGCCGGAATGCTCTTTAGAGCAACAATTGTTAAATTGGCATTGTTAAGTAATAAACGCTTCAATAGAGTCTTTTACATAAGAACATTTATTTATTCAGAAATAGAACAAAAATGCTCTTCAAAGAATTGCAGCGAAAAATAACATTGTATGCTTTTTTGCGGTAACTATTTTTGCTAGTTTTCAAGTTTATTTATTGTTTTAAAGGGTGTGCTTTTGACGGGTAATATTTTCTTAAGAATTATTTTTAAAAATAAGTTTTCATCGATTATCGATTTTATAATGAAGTTGCAAGAAACTCACGTATTTTCTTCAGTATTTTTACAATGACTTCTAAATAGCATGAATATTTTTACATTAATAATTTTCTTGACTTATCCAAATTTCATACTAACGAAAGTATAATAAAATTTTAGCGATATTTCCTACCCAATAAAGTATAAATATATTCTGAGTCCTTATGCATAGTGAAGTCGAATTCGAACTGATCAGTTTGGCCATAGAAAATCAGCAAGATTGGTCCATGTTCTTCGAGGCAGAGGGCAAAACACCACACTTGTCTCTAAGTTTTCGGTATCCTTTGGAACAATCAAGTAACCCTAATCCAAAAAAAAAAATAAATGGGGCGATAGAGAATTAAAAAATTAGAAAAAGACATTAAATAAAAAAATTGGTGCTCGCCTTTATTTTCCGAGTTGTTGGCTTTCGAACTTTTCATAGAAAAGTACGATTTTGCATCTGATATTTTTAAGATAACAAAATGAGTAACATTTAAAGGCTCTTAAAGAGTTCTTTTAGAAAATACAAAAAATTTTTTAAAATGCTTAACCCTTTAAGAGCTGACGACATTTTTATGTAATTTTTTTAACAAGAGTTAATTAAACTATTTAAAATCAACACTATTTTTTTATTTTTTTGTTTTTTTTTGTGTTTTAAAAAATATTTTTTACTAAAATCCAAAATTTCGTCTTAAAAATCCTTAAGAAATTAAGAAAAATTGTATAAAATTAACAAAAACAACATGTGAAATTTGGGGCTTACATTCTAAAAATATGTTATTGTGAAAAATGTTTACATTGATTTGACAAAATATTTCGTCATGCTTCTAGACTTGAATAAATATTGATATTTTGGCCAATGTTCAACTTATTTAACTTAAAATAGTGGAAAGACATGTGGATGAGATTGCAAACTTATTTTTGTTCTAATATGTCCTTTACCAAAGTTTAACACGTTTTACAATTCTCTTACTTCTTTAAGGAATATAGGGCTGCAACATAAATTTAAAGCCTTTAAAGAAAGATAATTCTATAAATATTTGTAATTATTTTTGGGTTTTTTAAGTTTGAAGATAAAAATACATTTTTTCTAATACTTCTTGAAAAAAAAAGGATAATTTTGACATCAATGACTAAAAATATGTTTACAAAACTCTATTTATCATGACAGCAGATGGTTTCCTCACGAAAGAACTGCTGGATGGATTTGAACAAAATGTGTTAAAAAGATCCTTTAGAACCTTGGTTCAATCATAGAATACAATTTTTTTAATAAGACATTTCGTAAAGGAAATGGAGATTCCGGTATAATGATACTAAAACAACTGTCGGGACATTTTATTTTTGTAGATGAAAAATTTTTTAACTCTCTTTACCGAACTCTAAAATAAATATCTAGAAACGCATTATTCTTAATTTGAAATTAGGAGAAAAATAAAAAGGCACGCTGACCAACACTTGGCACTGTTAGACATGTTCTAAATTCGTTGAAGCTTGTTGTCTAGTAAAAATGCATTTAATCTTTTAATTATTAAGCAATGAAATAACTTTTTTTATTTAATTTAACTAAATTTGTATCATATCTTAGCTGCTATTCAGAAACACAACTACACTGCGTGTCATAACTATAGCCGCATCCTTAACTCAGTTAACATATCGGGTTTTAAAGGGCTTTAGACTAGCTTAATCACAATGATCTAAAAATTAAAGAGATATACAAGTTTTGCAATAAAAATTATTTCTTTATTCACAATATTTTCAGTCTACAATTGTAATTTTAGGAATATTTATGTTGCACAACTATAGACGCACTTTAACCAAATTCAATTTAATTACTTTAAAAAACTAAAATAACGAAAAAAACATAACTAATAATGGGTTGTGCCTCTTTTATTTTGAATAAGTTCAAAAATTCAAATTGGCATTCTGTTTACTAAGTTTATTAATAAATATTCATTGATTGATTACCACTCATTGATAACCGCTTCTTTAAGTTCGAACACACACGTGTATTGTAAGTTTTCAGCGAAGACACGACGAGCCAATATACCCCAAATGTTTTCGATGGGGTTTTGATCGGGAGAACCAGCCAGCCACTCAAGAATAGTAATATTTTTAGATTGGAGCCATTACTTCGTATGTCGGCCTTTATGTACTGAAGCGTTATCATGTTAGAAAAAAACTTTCCGCTGCTATTAGCTTCTAAAAATGGAAATAATTTGTCCTGTAAAATGTGTACTCTGACGAATTCATTCGAGAACTGGAAAACGCCAAATCAAGCATTCCGTTAATGCAAAACGCTCCCCAAATCATTAAGGATCCACCGCCATAATTTCGTTTTGAAAAATATTGTGTTTCCTTTCGCAGATCTCGCCAATAGCTACTACAATAGCTCATCAGAAAAAATCATCTAAAATGAATAGGAAAGTTACTAAATAAAAGTTGTAACCGAAAAATCATGAGCTTACCTTTTTCCAGTCTGTCTGTAAATTTTTTTTTTTTTTTTGCTGAAGTTTATGACGGGAAAGCAGTTTTGGCATTATCATTAGTTTTTGCCTTTTTACTTTTCCCGACTCTTTTAGAGCTCTACTTATGTAAGATATTGATACTTTTAAGCCGCAATCGAAAGACTTTTCCGAAAGACTTTTTATTGAATTGCTAGCAACGGCAACAGTTTTCCGTTTATCTCTTTCAGACAACTTTTTTTTCGGACCTCCAGCTTTTTTGTGACCATATTCAGGTGGATTTTTTGCAAAATTCTTAACAACTTTATCCGACCGCTTAAGTCTTCTTCCGATTTCACGGTAGCTCATGACATTTTCTAAAAAGGATAAAATTTTGCCTTTTTCAACATCAGTTAGATATTTACAGCGTGGAAAAAAGACAAATCCAACAAAATATTTTAAAAATAAAAGGGTGCTTTGCGGTAAAAATTAAATTTAAGAATTGCGGCTACAGTTATGATACTTAAGAAATATTTTGTTTGGTCACTGCTTACTCAGTTTAAAAAGCTCATGGTTTCGGTTTTTATAAACGAAAGTATCGTTAGTAAAATGTGGTATGTTATACCCCGTTCATATCTATATGTCTTTAATTTATGAAAAATACGAAAAATAAATGCGGCTAAAGTTATGATACGCAGTGTAGAATATTAAATGTTACAAAAAAATTCTTTAATAATCTTTATTTCCAAATTTTTTTTATCATTATTTTTATACAATAAAATATGAATTGTCTACGAAGTGTCTGTTCGCTCACCTTTCTTGGCAATCACTTGAATATGACCTTACGGTCACTTAAATTTAACTTCGGCACGACTAAGGCCAGGTCCATGTTTAGATTATTACTCAGATCAAAACTATGTTTTACTTTTCTTTGTGGCCTTAGTTTGTCTACATTTTTACTGAGACATGATTATGACTTGTTTTTGCAATGTCTAGTTATCAGTTTGCCTGTAATTTTACTTCATATTACTACGTCTTGTTTAATTTTTAGCTAAGAATTAAAAATGACTTGGCTATGAATTGACTGCAACATCACAATGACCTGTTATTTTCCTATTATTGGGCTAGAACAGATCTATGACTTTATTGATGTTTAAATTTGATTTAACTTTGACGTGACTATGAATTGACTGTGGTGCTATTATGACTGGACTTGATTTTACTAGGACTTGGTTTTGAACTGACTTTTATTTGGTTAAGAATTAATGATACTTCGATTATGACTATAGCTTGAACTGAAAATGACAGCGACTTAGTTATAGCTTGATCATGATTTGAATATAATTTAAATGTGAGATGACCAAAGCTTGACTAGTACTCAAATATGAATTGTCCTTACCTTGACTCATTGGCCAGATCATTATTAGAGCTACTAAATATCTATTAATTGGCCATAACTTGAGCAAAGCGTATGCAAGATTCGGCTTAAAATTGTGCTTGTAAGCACTTAATTGGTTCTTTGGTGGACTGACCACAGATATTTATAAATATATTTTTTTCTTAGGACCAGCACTCAGTGGACGACCTCTACTTATGCAATACATGGTGCCAGAACTAGGAAATAAGGTAGTGAGAGGGCGGACAGAGGGAAAAATACTTGTAGATACTTGATTTGAATCTTTGCACACTTAGATTGCCAAGAAATACCTCTGCTGGGAGCTTATTCCAAATACGAACTGTTCGGCTTAAAAGCGAATTATCTCTGTAATGCGTAGAGCGATTCACTGGCCAGTCGACTCCAAAGAGATGCGCTGATGTTGCAAAGCATGTTGCTTGCCCGAAATTGCGATTTTCAGGAACAAGTTCCCTGATTTCATAAGAGTACAGTCCGTTGTAATAACGATAAAACAGTGAAACACACTCTACATTGTATGGATGCTTCAGTAAATCAATAGAGATAGATTCTCTAACGTCAATGATGAGTTTCTTCGCTCTCTTCTGCACGCGATCGAGTAACTTCAAAATAGTCTCTTAAGCATCCACCATTCCATTTCCGGTGTAAAATATTGTTAAATTAAAAAGGTTCCCTATAATTCGTTTAAAAATAGATGATCCATTTTTGTAGCTCTTGAGCAATGTGAGTTAACACGAATTTTTTTCTTTTTGCACAAGCACAAAAAACATACAAACATCCACCGCTATATTTGTGTGTTAAATTCATGCAAGTAGAAAATCGTTTAGATCCACTGTATTCATTTGCTTGTTAAAGTTTCTGTAGAGGAAAAGCTTTTTCAGCATCAACATGCGAAATATTTAGTACAGTCAAGTGGAAAACAAACATTTCGTCTACTGAATTGTTATCGGATCAGTTACTTACAGAAAATGTTTTAAATTGTTAAACGACTATGAAGACAAATAAATACACATGCATTTTTAATGAAACTATAACAAGTGAATGGGTAATCAAATGAGTTTAATGAGCTTATTACTGGCAGCTGTATGGGAAAAGTGTATAAAAATTATGCCTTAAAAAAAAAAAGAAATTTTTACATTTAAAGTAACTTTAATGAGTAGGAAAATGTAAACAATTCTAACATTTTAATGATCGTTTTATAAGACACAAGTTTTAAGTACATTTGAAAATGGTTAGACAGCCAGTTGAAGTGGTATTTGATTAAGTAATTAGCTACAATTAAGTATTAAATGGAATTTATTTGCTTTGCTGCTTATAAAAAATAAAATTTATCGTAAAAATGTTTAGCCAGTTTAGATTGCAAGGAGAACATAAATTGTGATAGTAGAGCACAATAAGTGGCCTTAAAATGAAAATAAATATGTAGAACACAATTTTATAGTCTTCTTGATAGTCAATTAGAAAAGAAAGCGATTATTATACACTCACACTAAGTGAGTTGTTAAAGGCTCCTTTATAAAAGAAAAGCAAATAAATTGATTAAAACCCTAAGAAGTTACCTTTCACTCGTCGATAAAGTTTTAGTTAAAAAGTAATGAAAAATAAAAATAAATAAATTGTTACTGAGTTGGCTGAAAGGAGCCTGGTTCTTAACTCCCTAGATTGCAAGTTCGAGACTTGCTTAACCCAACTCATATTCAGGTTTTGAATAACTGCGTGAATTAATTTGGATGTTACAAAATGTTTCATGACTACAAATCTATCCAGTTACGCCAGATAAAAAATAGAAAAGAAGTAAAGCGTGGCATCAAAGTAAATTAAAATTAGACGTGCTCGTTCTTATAATCAAAGGAACTTCTATGTTTAAAAAGGAAAACGCAACAATACAATATGTACTGCAACCATCATACCTTGGCACTTGTTGGAAATGAATATTTGAAATACATTATTAACATCTACATAAGGAATCTCCAGAAGAGATAAATACTTGAACGAGAAAATAATTATAATTTTATGAAAAACGATTTTTTTCAGAATAACTTAAAACAGTAGCAGCACACCAAACTAATTCAACTCACATGTTCAAAAAATTAATACAATAATTTATCTCATGATGTGACATAATTTATTTATTTTTTTCAAGTTTCTTATACCGCTAGGAAATTAAAGGGCGCCACATAGTTCATGTCATTTAATATTTAAAGACTTATCTTTTTTATACTTAAAGAGAGAGAATAATAATTTCAACAAGCAGAGCATTACAAATTTTATTTCATGTTCGATGAACCTCTGCCTGTCGCGTTTCAATTTGAAGTCATCCCTCTTTTACTTAACGTAGACTTGAAGAAATTTTGTAAAACTTAACTAATTCACTTTTCTAAGTGAACAAAGAATCTTTAATTAGAAAAAAAAAGAAAAAAACACCTGCAAAGTTAAAAAGTTTCATTGAATTTACGCTATTTACTTCCAAAAAATAATTTGAGGAGACGTGGAGAAAACTAATTTCTTTTTGTCTGTTTTTAACGATTTCATACATTTTTTTTTTTTTTTTTTTTCATTCAAAGTTTTTAAATGGTGCACAATAATGTAAATATTTTTGTGGTTATTTTTAAAATGGTTTTCTTATTTTTTAAAACATAACTACATTTTTTCCAATACTTTAACTTAAGCCACAAGAAACAGGAATATTCTTTAAGCCAATGGCCTCTTGATAATGGCTGCAAATAAAATTGAAATATAATAATAGATTTCTTAGAGTGCGTTAAAGCTCTTAGTTTATAAATAAAGGGTAATTTTTTAAAAGCTATAGAAAAGTTTTTCAAAAAAAAAAACAACAAAAAAATTCAGAAAGATGCATAAAATCTTTATTTGAATAAATAGTACGGTCCATATAATTTAATGTTTGAAGATTATTTCATGCGAATGTTAATCTGACTGCGCCTCAAATGGTCCATCCGCTTAGTCGATACTCTTTTCAGCATTTCGGCCAATTCATGAGCTTTAACATAGCCCCACAAAACATAGTCTAAAGGCGTTAAATCGTATGATTTAGGCGGCCAATTGACCGGTCCCGAACGTGAAATTAAATGTTCACCAAACTCGCATCTCAATAAGTGCATTGTTGCGCGTGCTGTGTGGCTTATGGCACCGTTTTGTTGAAACCACATGTCATGCAAGTCAAGCTCTTGCATTTTGGGCAAAAAAGAGTTGGATATTAACTCAAGGTAGCGCCACACACAGTTACGTTACGATTCGCATCATCTTTGAAGAAGTATGGACCAATGATGCCATCAGCCCATACGCCGCACCAATTTTTTCTGGATGCATTGGTAGCTCTTGCAATGCTTCTGGCTGATATTCACTCCAAAATTGAGAATTCTGCTTATTTACGTACCTATTGAGCCAAAAATGAAGATCGTCGCTGAACACAATTTTTAGATTAAATGAACTTTCTTAACAGAGCGCGCATTTTGATAATAAAATTCAATAACTTGCAAGCGTTATTTGTTTGTAAGACGATTCATGGTTAAATTATAGACCAAACTGAAGATGTTTGACAATAAAACAAAACACGAAACGTGAGTCCGCTTTTTAAACCAGTGTTGCCAAAAAGATAAAAGCTAAAAATCACCTTTTGTATGTTTCGCTTTAATATTTTTAATAATTTAAATAAAATATTAATAAACAATTTAAATATTTATTTGATTGAACTTAAAAAAAAATTGAATTCATATTTATAGCTCCTCTGGACTACTACTGAAGAATTTTCTTTGATAAAACTAGTTTTCTAAAATTGATTTTATTTTTTTTTTTCGAAAATATATTTGAAATAAAAAAATATATAAATGCATGTATTGGTTGCATTCACTATCCAATTTTACCTTAATTAGATAAATTTTTATTTCAGTGTATATTAAATGAATTTAGAATGATTTTTAGAAACAGTTCTCGTTAGTGTTTTCTAAAAAAGCACTTGCGTGTAAAATTTAATTTTAATTTTTTATTAATACGAGGGCTGCTTTATATATTTCTAGCCTAATAGTGAAAATGTGATTATTTATAATCAAAAATGGTTTTATTGTTTTTTAAAGTATTCTCCAGCATGATTTATACACTTTTGCATGCGCTCAAACCAGTAGTTGAAGCACTTTTTCCACTCCGATTGAGACACCTCTAAAACATGGTTTTTGAAAACTTCAACAGCTTCTTCTGGCGACGAAAATCGTTGACCACGCATTTTTTTCATGATGTGCGGAAACAAGAAGAAGTCATTAGGTGCAAAGTCAGGGCTGTACGGCGGATGACCCATTAATTCGACGTTTTGGCCGGTCAAAAACGCTCTGGTTTGACCCAATGTGTGAGAGCTTGCATTGTCATGGTGAACAATGATTCGTCTTCTCTTGTTGGTTTTTCGAATTTCTACGATGACTTCAGGCAAAAAAATTGTAGTGTACCAATCAGAAGTGACCGTCCTACGTTGCTCAAGTGGAACAGTCGCCACATGACCAATTTTTCCGAAGAAACAGCCGACCATTTGCTTCGAAGGGCTTCTTCCACGAACAACTTTCGTTGGATTTTGCTCATCTGTAAAGACCCACACGGTCGATTGTTGTTTCGTTTCGGGCTCATACGCATAGATTTATGATTCGTCACCTGTGACGATCTTATAAACGTCTTTTGAAGCACCGCAATCGTATTTTTGCAACATTTCATTGCACCAATCGACACGAGCCTTTTTTTGAGCGACTTTTAAATTGTGCGGGATCCAACGAGAACAAACCTTTTTTACGGCCAGGTGTTTATGCAGTATCGAATGTATGCTGGTGGAAGAAATGCCCAAGGATGTCTGTATCTCTTGGTATGTCGCATGTCCATCTTGCAATATGAGTTCACACACGGCACCAATGTTCTCTGGCACAACAGCCGTTTTTGGACGACCTTCACGGAATTCGTCTTTGAGCGAGCTTCGGCCACGATTAAATTCATTATCCCTCGTATTTCAAAAAAAAAAGTACCCAAATTAAATAAAGTTCGATTGAATAAAATAAAATAAAATTAAATTAAAAATATTTTTGTTTTTTGTTATGATATTCACCACGAGCATTTATTAGCAACCTTTCTATCTGCATTTTTATTTATAACTTAAAAATAAATTTTTAATTTGCTTTTTACAGAATCAAAATTTTATCAAGTGTATTTTTGCAATCTCACACAAAAAAAAAAATAAATTATTGATTTTTCTTGTTCAAATTTCATATTAATTTATTCCGTTTAATTGCAGGATTTTTAGGATTTTTTTATTGTTGCTCATTTCATATAACTAAATTTTGTAAAACATTTTAAAGGACTTAAAGGATTTTGTAATTTAAATATATATGAATTATTATTTATAAAAATATCATGTGATATAAATATTTAATAATTCATTTTGTAACTGACAAAAAAAACAAAACTCTGTTCAAGCAAATTTTATTTGTTTAAAATTTATGTAAATCCTGCTATTATTTTATACAAAAAGTTTTTCGCTTTTTTTCTTCGTAATATTTTTAAAAAGAATAATTTATAAAAATATATAAATTTATATGATTCGTTTTATATTCATAAAAGATTTTTTTTTACAAATTTATTAAAAACCCAGCATACATTTTGGGAAAGTTAAAACAAAAATTTATTTTTAATTTGTTTAATGTTTAATTATGATTTTTTCATTAGTATAAAATTATTATCCATTTGCTTTCGTTGCTTAATAATTTCTGTTCTATGATTTTAAATATATTTTCCTGTTGTTCTCTTCCTAATTAAATGTTCACTGATACATTTGCCAAAATAAAAAGTTTAAATATGAAATACAATATAAAATTTGTCTAACTGAAAATAAAAGTTTTGCATTCATCTTTTTTTAGATTTTGCTTGTCAATTTTTATATCATTCTATTTTACATATACGTATTTTGTATGTAACAAAAATTAAAATTAATTTTATATTACAAAATTTTACAAATACAACGTTAATAATTGAACTTTTACAACTGTGCAGAAATGACTTTATATAAATGAAACAGATATTTCTTTAATAAATAAAACATTAAAAAAAGCTTAAAAATATTATGCTTTTGCTTTAATGCATTTATATAAAATTATTGAAATAAAAATATAAAAACTTTTCACACACACACACTTTATAAATGTAGATTAGATAACCTAATATACTTCTATAGACTGTTCTAGATTTCTATAATTTGAAATGTAAATTTGCTTTATTTTAACAAATACTTTTGTTGTAAAACTCATTTATTAAATTTAATGTCATTGTAGTAAAATAAGGAAATTTTCAAAAGAGGAAGCAGAAACAATGGAAGGTTAATTTTTTTCAAGCATCTTATTAGCGAAATTTTTGTGCTGCAGAAAATATTTTATACATAATTAATAAAAAAAAATTATTTATCATCTAAAATGATTTTTGAAAAAAACTTGCTTTTTGAGAAAAAAAAGTGACATTTTATTTATATAAAAAAATAAATAAATGAAAAGTTTTTGATGCATAAGTTCGCTTTTTGATGAAAAATTTTACGTCTTGACGTAGAAAAAAACTTTTTGATGAAAAAAAATTTAATTTTGATGAAAGGTACGACTTTTTGGTGAAAAGGTTGAATTGTTTAATAAGAAAAGTGATTTTTTCCTATGATGAATTTTTTAGGAAAAAATTTGAGTTCAAATGAAAACGCTGTTTTGAGGGGTAAAATGATATTACAAAATAATGATTTTGTTGATTAGAGGGGTGACTTTTGATAATTATAATGATTTTTAAAGGAAAAAAGTTGAAAAAGGTGATTACTTTTAAAAAAAAGCCAATGTTTTGATGAATGAAATAACATTTTTACAAAGTGTGATTGCTGACTAAAAAAGCGATTTTTGATAAATCAAAAAACTTTTTAAAGAAAAAAAAAAAAAAATGGCTGTTTGATTAATAGGGTGACTTGTGTAGTTAGTTAGTTAGATAGGAGAGGCAGCTTCTCGCGGCGAAGCTCACTTGAGCACAATCGAATGGCGCGTTGTGATACCAAAAGGAAGCCGGCTCGACTCCCCTTACCCAGCCGAGAACCATTAGGATTCACTGATAAACTTCGCTATGTCCCCTATTGAGTGAGATGATAGCTCCGTAAGAGTTCCAAAGAAACGAGAGCCCAGACTTGTGTTAGGAAAAAGTGATTTCTTTTTAAGGTCATATTTTTATGAAAAGGTGAGTTTAAATGAAGAAGCTAACGTATTAATGAATAAAGTGACATTTTCAAAAAATGTGATTGTTGCTTTGAAAGGTAACTTTTGATAAATGAAATAAATTTTTAAAAGAAAAAAATTACTTTTTAAAAAAATAGGTTGACTTGTTTAATAAAAATGATGATTTACTTATTTAGGAGACTTTTTTTAAAATGGTTAGTTTAAGTAAAAAAGCTAAGATTTACGTGAATGAAGTGATTTTAAAAAAATGATGTGTTGATAAAAAAATTACTTTTATTTAATAAGATGAGATTCTGATGACTAAAATAAATATTTTAAAAACAAAATTGATTTTTTTGATAAATCGAAATCCTATTTGATGAGAAAGTTAAAGTTTCGGTTACATTTTGAAGAAAAAGGTTGGAGTTTTTAGACAAAATTTACTATTTAGTAAATCAGGTAACTCTTTTAATGAAAAAAAAAATTTATTTTAAAAGTGACCTTTTGCTCAAAGCGGTTGAAAAGGATGACCTTTTAATAAAAAAAACTAAAGATTTGGTGATAGAGGTGACATTTTGATTTAAAATGTGATTTTTTTATGAGGGATGATTTTTTGATAATAACGGTGACTCTTTTAATGAGAAAAAATATTTTTTTAAATTTAACTCTTTGTTGAAATCGGTGACAGTTTGATAAAAAATAGGTAAAAAAAAAATAAAAAAGAGTTTAAATGACAAAGATGACATTTCAAGAAAAGCAAGAGTTTTTTTTTTTTTTTTTTTTTGAAAAAAGCGTCTTTGTAATAAAGAGATGATTTTATAGAATCATTCAATAAATTCGTGATGCAAACTGTAATACTTTGATGCAAAGAAGTAAATTTTAATACGAAAGGGGACCTGTTAAATTAAAAAGTGATTTTTTTAATAAAGATGTGATTTTGTTGATGCAAATTATAACTTTTTGATGCAAAAAAAACCTATTTAAATGCAGCAAAAAGTGATCTGTCAATGTAAAACGTTAGTTTTGATGCAAAAAAGTATCTGTTTCTGTTTAATGCTAAAACTTAGTTTTCGACGTAAAATGCTGCCAGTAGCAAATTTTCTTTAAAAAATAAAAGTTTTATGCGAAAAATGGGTTTTTAATTTTAGCAAAATAAGAAAGCGATGAGTCTTAAAACAGACCTCTACACTTTACCTTTTTCCTCTCTTTTTTATGATGTTGTCTTTGATTAATGAAGTGATTAATTCAACTGGATATCCCTAACAAAAAGCATCAATTATAAATGTAAACAAAAGTAAGTTCTCATGGCTGTTTCTTTTAGACTTTAGTGCAGATTTTCCATACCCTTCATATTATAATAAATTTTTTATTATTCCTAAATATAATGATTTTTAACTGTTA
The DNA here is from genome assembly GCA_937654795.1 of Cistogaster globosa. Classification (NCBI taxonomy): domain Eukaryota; kingdom Metazoa; phylum Arthropoda; class Insecta; order Diptera; family Tachinidae; genus Cistogaster; species Cistogaster globosa. The sequence continues at coordinate 11,141,338 of OW569404.1, forward strand.
AGAAGATTTGTACTTGTTTTAATAAGGTAAGATTAGTTTTAGTTAATAATTTGTTTTTAAAATTGCATCACGGTACTTATACTACCGCAGTTGTCTTTGCAAACTAAATAATTTTCTTCTTGTGATAAAAAACTTTTTGTTTTATCCTCGTATTAAATTAAAACGCATAGTTTTATTTTAAAATTTTCCTACAAACGTTAAACTTACTTACAATGTCAGCAAGTTCATTTATGAATAAGGATTAAATAATAATTTCCTGCTTATTTATAAATCTGCATTTTAACGCATGTTCGTTCCAATTAAAATGTTTAACACAAAATAAAAATATACAAGTATTTTAAACGTTTGTGCATTCATTATGAGTCCATTGTAGTTTTAATCGTATGTTGTAATTAACCTTATTTTATAACAACAACTTCAGTTTATAACCCAATTTGAGGTTTGTAATATACAGGCTGTTAATGTAAGCTGGTGGCATGTACATTCACACAGCATTTCAAGAGAGACTATAGAGAAATTACAAAAATTATAAAAAATTTTAATTGTTTAACAAATCAACGGAGTTTTAAGTTCTTTAATCAAACTGTTTTAAGTATTTTTTTTTTTACAGTATTAGATATTTACGTGGACCCTTGAAAAGGGTATTCATAATTTGTTCATTCCCCTCAAAAATTTTTGTGTTGAATTACATTTGTTAATTAAGTGTTTTTATGACCGCTATAAAAAAAGTATAAAATACGAATATAATTTAAATAAAAAGGATGTTTCCGTTTCAATTTAACGTTAATTGATTTAGTTTAAGGCCATAATAGACAGACATATAGAATTTTTTTTTTTAATTAGGACCAGCACTCAGGGGATGACCCCTACTTATGCAATGCATTGTGCCAGAATTAGGAAATTAGGTTTTGGGATGGAGGATAGAGGGAGTGGTGCTTGTGAACATTTGATTTGAATCGTTGCACATTGAAAGTGGCAGGAAAGACCTCTGCAGGGAGTTTATTTCACATACGAACTGTTCGGCTAAAAAACGAATTTTCTCTGTAATGCGTTGTGCAATTCACTGGCCAATCGACCACAAAGGAATGCTCTCTTGATGCAGATCGCGTTGCGCGTATGAAATTACGGTTTTCAGGAACAAGTTCCCTGATTTCATAAGAGCACATTCCGTTGTAGTAACGATAAAACAGTGAAACACACCTTACATTGCGTCGATGCTCCAGTGAGTCAATAGAGCTGGATACCCTACTGTCACCGATGAGTTTCTTCCCTCTCTCCTGTATGCGTTCGAGTAGTTAGTTAGTTAGTTAGGAGTGGCAGCCTCTCACGACGAAGCTCACTTGAGCACAATCGAATGGCCCGTTGTGATACCACAAGGAATACGGCGCGACTCCGCTTACTCAGCCGAGAACCATGAAGATTCCCAGATGAACTTCGCTTAGTCCCCTATAGAGTGAGATGATAACTCCGTAAGAGTTCCGAAGAAAGGAGAGCCCAGAATTCTAAATTTTCTTCGAGCCAGGGATGGGCAATAGCACAGGAGGCGCAGTACGGTCTCTTCCTCATCCTCCAAGCCACAACTGTGACAGAAATTATTAAAGGGCAGACCGAGTCTTTCAGAATGCCTGCGGATTAAACACCGTGGTCGAGTAACTCCAAAATAGACTTCGAAGCACCGGCCCGTACATGAGAGTTGTATTCTATTTTCGTTCTGATAAAGATGACATCGACACAAAGTCTTAACAAATATAAAAATAACAGTGAACAATAAATATAGAAATTTAAGGGGTGTGTTCCTAGCGACTGTAATTTTCGTCAATTTGGCATTCAAACCGTTTTAGACAGACAGATTAAATTTTCAACAAAAAAGAAGAAAAAGATAAGTCAAAAATTAGAAAGTGGCCCCTACACTGGTCGGAACCGTTTGTGTGTAAGACAAATGAGTTTGACAGATTTATTTTATTTTCTTTATTTTACTCTTCACCAAAAAAAGTGGAAAAAGGGTAAATCTAAGTCTGTCATTCCATTTGCAATATCTATTTCCGACCTCATACAGTGTATATATTCGGAGTTCTCATACATAGCGAAGTTGATTGAGCGATATTCGTCTGTGAGTCTGCCCGTCCGTATTATTTATGCCAATCGATCAGACATAGTCTCGTGTCTGCTGTAGTCAAGGTGGTAAGCACTTTGACTACGAACCTGGTTGGTCAGAGTTCAATTCCTGCGGGACGCAAAAAATAAAAAAAATGTTTTTTCTGTTCAATGGTATAAATGCATATTTAGAATTAACATTAAACATGGAGCTTCCTTCGTCAGCACTTCTTCATAGCATATTTGCCGGCGGAGTGAAATAACTAATAATTTCCATCTTTCTCTACTTTCACCACCTGTCTTATCACTTAATAATCCCTTTCCTAAAGAATGTAGCACGGTTACGAAAAAATAACTATATAGTTATCATTGCCTGAAGTGCTTCTTACCTTTCTTTTTAGTAGCATATGCCATTCATTTTCGTTTCGCAGTAGACCAAGCCTTCGGGAAATTGAGGCTATGAGAAAGCACATGGACGATACCCTTAATCTCGACCTTTTTGTAATTTCTGAATGGGGCCTGGCGAACAGGGTTCAGTTTAACGCTTATAAAACCCAATAATGTGTGCTTTTGCACAGGCGTACTGCTGAACATGCTACGTCGTCTGTAATTATGGGTGGTATATATATATTAAGGAATCAGAACCTCTCGATGTTCTTGGCATAAAAATTCAATGCGATGTTCGCTGGAACAAGCACATTTTTCATGTTGCAAAAGAAGCATTCAAGTGCCTAGGTTTTCTGAAACGGTGTAAGAGATACTTCACTCCATCTGATCTCCTTACTATCTATGTCACCTTTATCAGACCGAAAATGGAATACAACTCCCATGTATGGGCCGGTGCTTCAAAGTCTATTTTGTAGTTACTCGACCGCGTACAGGAGAGAGCGAAAAAACTCATCGGTGACAGTAGGGAATCCAGCTCTATTGACTCACTGGAGCATCGACGCAATGTGGGGTGTTTTTCATTGTTTTATCGTTACTACAACGGAATGTGCTCTTATGCAATCAGGGAACTTGTTCCTGAAAACCGTAATTTAGTACGCGCAACGCGATCTGCATTAAGAGCCCATTCTTTTGTGGTCGATTGGCCAGTGAATCGCACAATTCGTTTTTTAGCCGAACAGTTCGTTTGTGGAATAAACTCCCTGCAAAGGTCTTTCCTGCCACTTTCAATGTGTAAAGACTCAAATCAAATGTTCACAAGCACTACTCCCTCTATCTCACATCCCACAACCTAATTCTTAGTTCTGGCACAATGCATTACATAAGTAGGGGTCTTCCCCTGAGTGCTGGTCCTCATTAAAAAAAAAAAAAAGTTGCTATTGAAAATAAGTAAGATGATCCCTGTCCTTCGAGGCAGCGAGCAAAACACCACGTCTGCCTCTTATAAAGCAATTGAAATAATGAAGTAACTTTTATCGAAAAAACAAATATTTGAAGCGATAGAAAATTTGAAATGAGAAAAAACATCTAGTAAAGAAATGGTCACTCGCCATATTTACAGAATTATGGGCCTCTGAACTTTTATAGAAAACTACCATTGATATAGGTATCAACAGAAAGCTTTTGAAGCGATCTTTCAGCGAATATCAAACATTTTTAAGAATGCGATGATTTTTTTTATGTAATAACAGCAAATTACTTATTTTTTTTTCAATTCTGTCACTCCAATATTTGACTATTTTTTATATATAAACATGGTGAAGAGTATATAAGTTCGAATATAACACTCTTATTTGTTTTGTTTTTTTTTTTGTGCTCTAAATTTAATATTTTTTACATTAAAGTAAAAAGCGAATTTTTTTATTATTTGTTCTCTTTTTTCTAAATGTTTAGCAATATTATAGACATCTTAGGCATTCTTGACACACTATTTCTTTTTTTTTTTTATTTATTTCATTAATTAATTGTTAAGTTTGGTTTAATTTTTTTTGCAGTTATAAAAAATTTTCCAAGCCAGAATTTTTACATTGAGACCCATTGTTTCATTAAATTTAAATATTTTTTAAGCAATTAAAATTAGCATATAAATCGAATTGCTGTAGCCCTCTATGGTACAAAGATTTATACGTCTAAGCGTTTTCAGCAATTTTTACTTTCTTTAGTTGTGTTATTTTAGTTGCAATAAAACAACTAGAAATTTTATTAATTATTTTCTTTTCTTCAACTTTTGTCCAAAATTTCCATAAACTTTATCTACTTTTAATTATGTTTCACTATACAAAATATAACAACATTTTTGTATTTAAGTTAAAATAGCATTAATTTGGTATTTTTATACAGAAATAATTTTCTGTTTAGAATTATACATTTCTGTATTTGTTTGGTGTCCTTTTTAAATTAAATTTCCCCTATTCATCGCCTAGTTCCAATTTAATATTATTTAATTGTCTTAACAATACAAAACAAATGAAATTAAATTAAAGGGTTAATATTCTAAGAATTTTGTAAATTAAATTGTAACATTAGCTGAAGGATAAAGTCGATATACAAATACAACTGATATCTAATTAATTTTTGAGGATTTCGTAGAAATTTAGATTTTATTAGTTTTTAGTATTTAGTTTGTGTTTAAATTCAAACAAAAATTTTTCGTTATTAAAAAAAAAAAAATTAATTCAAAACGAATTTCATTAGGGCTGGTGGTAATTTTAAAAACGGTTCGTTCAGCTTTAAATATTTTAAAAATATCAATGGGTTATTAAAATAGTGGGAGTTGATAAGTGTTGTAAAATTAACTGAATGTGAAAACATGTTTTTGTTCTTCAAACACAATACAACATTAAATTGAGAAAAAAAATGCATAAAGCTTTTAATAACAATTTTGCGATTTTCCAAAAAAATTTCCGATTTTATTTTAATGAGCAATAATCTTTTAAAGGCTTTTCTAAGCCAAATAATGATGATAAAAAAATTAAATTACAAAAATTTTAATAATAGTAAAATTGTATATCACAAAAAAATGGAAAACAAAAACTAAAATATTCAGTAAAATAAAAGTCTTCTTATTTAAAAGATCAATACATGGCACTAACAGTTAAAACTGATATCTAATATTTGACCATTGTGGCGGTTTTTGACAAAACACTTTCTGTAGGAACTGAAATTTTAGGTCAATTCTTTTGGCATTGATTGGCGTATGTCACGAAAGACATGGATAATAAGGGCCTCTCGGACTACAATTGTTGCTGGTTTATAAGCTTAAGCTAATGGCTTAATGACGTCCAACAGAAAGCAGTCCGAGTTGTCCAATCGCACGGACTTGTAGGTACCTTTTTTCGAATCCAACTAAATATCAAATTTTGGCTTAAATAATTCCATAGTTGCGATTGCGCTATGGCAAGAAGCGCCAATATGTTTAAACCACATCTATCTTGAATGAATGTCATCTATATTTTCAAACAAAACTTATTGATCATGATAAGCTTGTGATACTAATAGATTTTAACGCGAGGTCCAGCCCCAGTTTTGCAGAAATAAGTTTTACTGATAAAACCAGCGCTTTAACCACAGCAAAGGGTATATTTTTCTGTACGTAATGAAGTCTGTCAATTCTGTTTTTGATTGATTTTACTTCATATCCAGCTATTTTGTACCTCCGATAATCTACAAATAAACCTCATAGCTGGTGACAAGTCTTCGTGTATAACTTGCGCAAATTAATTACTGATTTTCAAGGTAACTTTGAATTAGTCTCTTAATTTGCTAGATCATGCTGATCATCAATGTCGAAAAGGGAATACAGTGTGATAGTTTGTTTGACAGTTTAATTTTTTGTTAATTCCGTAGAATAATTTTTGGAAAATATTACGATTTATTTTATTTTGGTGATTTTTTTTAAAACCATTTTTAGAATTTATCAAGCCTAAAAAATATATATTAAATTTTGTAACCAGGGTATATTAAAATTTAAATTCAAGATTTAGGGTTATATCACTTTAACCTTCTTAAATACTTGCTTTAAGAAAATTTATATTAATGTAGGCAGGGTTTAATTAAATTAAAATTTTTATAATTTTCTTTTAATGAATTAAAATTTTATATATTTTGGCTTTGGTTCATTTATTAATTTAGTTTTTAAAAATCTTTAGAAAGAAAAATTATTTACAAATGTATGCGGATGTTTTCTAATGAAAACAAGAAAAATTAGACACTAGCAATTTTTATTTAAATTTCAATATCGTTGAATTTTTAGTCAATTTAAATTATGAATCGAAAACTTGCCAACATTTGCAAAATACAAGAAAAATTGTGATAACCATTCGTATGTCGAAATAAATGGTTTCTTAAGATTTTCAGTTGTTTTATAAAAACAAATTGTTTCATTTCATTGTCTCTTTGGTTTGTTGGTTGAATTTTATTTTCTTTTTATATAAAAAACTTTTGTAGCATCAAGCGATGAGCCATAGAAGCAATAGCTTCCTCCAGTTGATTTTTTTCACATTTTAGTTTTAATATAATAACAAATATTTCACAGTAATACAATGATATGTTTTTTAAAGAAATCAAACACAATTATCGTAAATAAACTTTAATAAATTATTCTAGATAATAAATTTCATATTCATAATTTCTTCCTTTTTCAGTACAATGACCCATAGCCTAATGACTTTGGATATATCGGGGAACAAAATGCAACAAATACCTTACGAGGCACTACAGAAACTCCATTCACTGACAAGACTGGTAGCACAAAGGTAAGAAGATCTTAGTATCAATATGACAGAGAATTTCTTAAAAAGATTTAAAAGAGTTGAATGTGTTATATTGATTTAAATGCTTTTGTAAAACATTTAATTAAACAAAGCTAAAAATTATAGTGCACGGTGGGGTAGAATCAAAATATTTTGGAAATAGCTCAGCCATTTGTAAAGGGCTTGGCCGATTGATCCAAACTTTAATACGAGCATGGCACAGGAGCATTCGAACTCAAATTTTAAAACTGGGTACCATCCACTATTCAGGGATGGCGCTTTGTGTCCTCAAAATTGGGTACCTGGCACGTGAACATTTTTTTAACGCTTAGCATTTCTTAAATTTTCAGCTGATTTAAAAAAATTATAAATGATCCTTAAAGGCCCATTAATACCTACAATATGTATGCTTTGAAGATATGCCGAGCGCAAGAAAAATTTTCCAGTGCTTAAAAAAAAAGAAATTATTTTATTTTTTAAATTTTCAAACTTTTTTCTAAACTTTTCACTAAAAATACTTTTTCAATACATACAATAATTAAACGAAAATTAAAATAGAGTTTAGTTTAATTATGTTTAAAAAATATAAAGACAATAAAATCACCGTAGCCTTGTTAATCAAAGCCCAATAGGTTCTCTTTAAACCTGAACACTTTTGTTGACAACAGCTGACTTCAAATTTTTTTTTTTTTTTTTTTTTGCAATCCGAGCTAAAAACAAAAATGAAAAGAATCAAAATGTAAATTACAGTTACAGTTAGAAAGAATGTTGCCAGACGTTTTTTTAGATTTGTGACTTACAACAGTGGGCGTTTGGGGCGTGTGACTTACAACAGTGGCCGTTTGGATCGTGTTACGGGTTCTGGCATTTTTTTGTAGCCCTATCAAATTAAATTAAAATTTACGACTTAATCTCAGATGTGGGGCCAACATTTTTAATAATGACAAGATAATTTTTTCTAAAATGAAAGAAATTCTTTCTGACGTTTTTTTCTTTTTCTAGAAATCACATAACTTCCTTGGATGTCAATTGGGAGGCTCAATATGATACACTGCGTTCCTTGCATCTTGCCGGCAACGATATCACCGAAGTCTCACCCAACTCTTTACATGAAACTGGCAACGGTGTTAATCATCCATCTTCGGCTGCCATACAAACCATCAGTAGAGAAGAAAATTCTAAAGGGTCACACATTAACTCGAATATCATTCCCAGCATGGGCCATTTTAGTAATAGTCATCAATCTGGCAAACCTTTTAATCGTTTACAAAAACTTTTATGGTTGGATTTATCGAACAATAGAATTTATCACATAACACCCAATTTTCTACCCAGAAGTCTGATTACTATAGATTTATCCAGCAATTTGCTGGCCACATTTCCCCATCAATTATTCGAGCATTTAAATGATCTGCGCATTATATCCCTGAGAGACAATCTGCTACGTAGTGTACAGAATAAAGAGCTGAGACAGGTGCGCATGCATTTAGAAAAATTAGATTTGGGTCAGAATTTAATAGACTTTTTGGAAACGGACTACTTTCAAACCAATTATTCGGATGTGCATATACGGGCTTTAAATTTGGAAAAGAATTATATTAAAGAACTGCCTCGTGCTGTGTTCAAGGAGATTGGTATTGTGCATTTAGTATTGGCCTTTAATGTCATCGAACGCATACATTTGCAGGCCTTTGAAGGCATAGAGGATTCCCTGGAGTATTTAGATTTGGAGAGAAACTATTTGAACTCTGTACCGGGAGCTTTAAGGAAACTGAATAGATTAAAGTATTTATATTTAACTTCGAATAATATCTATCAATTGCAGAATTTACCTGAAAATACAGAACACTTAAGAGTTTTGTCATTATCGGGCAATAATTTCACCATGATACCTGTCGCTGGCCTAAAGAATTATACCAATTTGTCGTATTTGAATATGGGCTATAACTCTATAACCGATATACCTCAAGGTATATTTGCTGTGGATAATTGGGGCTCTAATTTGCAGACAATTTTATTAAGGAATAATAAAATTACTCATTTACATTTGGGTTCATTTGCTGGCTTGGAACAAATACAAGAAATTTCTTTAAGCTTCAATGACATTAATATACATCATCCCATGGTTTTTGAAAATGTTTCAAAATCTTTGAAAATATTGGAGCTTTCATTTGCTGTTTTTCCAGCCAGAAGTATGGAGTCCATTGATCCCTTGGATGCTTTATATCCTCTCTCACAACTCATGTGGCTGGGTTTGGATAATAACAATTTGAAATTTTTGAATAATGAATCCTTTTCGAATATGCGAGAACTGTCTTATATAAATTTGGGTTTCAATCAATTAAAGTCATTGCCCAAAGGTTTATTTTTACCGGAAATTCATTTGCATTTGGTTGAAATTGATTTGGGCTATAACTCTTTGGATCATATAGCAGCCAAAACGTTTTACAATTTGGGTGATTTGCAAACGTTAAATTTGCAATCGAATAGAATTAAGATTATAGAGAAAAATGCCTTTTACAATTTGGAGTTCTTAAGATATATTGATCTTTCGTTTAATAGTATTTCGAATATATCACATCAAGCTTTTACCATTCTACCTAATTTAGCTGCCTTAGATCTCATGTTTAATAATCTGTGTTCCTTTTCGCTGAAAGCCTTTCACTTTGTCTCTAATACTACGACACCCTTAAAGCTAAATTTAACCTACAACCGTATAGCCTACTTTGAGGACATTTTAACTTCCTACATGTACATTTATAATCTGGATATGAGTAATAATCTTTTAACACGCACTGATAGCTTTGCAAATTTAGCCAATACTTTGAGATTTTTAAATTTGGCCAACAATGAAATACCAGCCCTGGGCAATCATGCTTTTGGCGACTTGGAATTTTTGGAAATTCTTAATTTATCAAATAACAACATCACATCCCTGAGAAGAAGAAGTTTTCAGGGTTTAAATTCTCTGCAAGAATTGGATTTAAGCTTGAACAAATTGGATCAGCTACAAGTGGAACAATTTTCGAATCTAAGAAAACTAAGAATATTGAAAATTTCTTCGAATAAATTGAAAGCTTTGCCGCGCGAGGTATTCATGAATACTCGTTTGGAATATTTGGATATATCGGATAATCAGTTAACCGTTTGGCCTGTGCCGGCATTTTCCGATGTGGGCTTTACTCTGCGCAGCATACAAATGTCCTCCAATATGCTGGAGTATCTAGACTCCAGTATGTTTGTTAATTCTCAGTTTTTGTATGACATCAATTTAAGCAACAATAAAATCACCGTCTTACCAGACAACACCTTTAGTTTCCTTAACAATCTTACCAATCTGGATTTATCAGCTAATCCTTTGGTCACCACCAATCTCAAAGAAATATTCCTACACACACCACGACTAAGACGCTTGAAAATCTACAATATGGGTCTTTATATTTTGCCACAATTAAATTTACCTTTTCTATCGTATTTAGATGTGAGTGGCAACTATTTGCAGGAACTTTCTCCGCTACACGAAATGCGCCAACTCAGATTTGTTAATGTATCAAATAATAAAATTGTAAATGCTTCCTGTGCGGTAGAACATCTGCCCAATTCTGTAAGAGTTTTAGATTTGTCCCATAATCCCTTGAAAAGAATTTCCATACATGATATGGCCACATTAAGGCATTTATCTGACTTGAATTTACTCGATGTTAAAATCATTAATCCTTTAGCTTTTAGCAAGCTAAAATCCTTAAGAAAACTTCAGCTAACAGCTCATGCAAATTTGGGTGATATTGTAGCGCGCATACCTGGCCTACAGGAGTTAAGAATACACTGTCTTGACTCTAATATTGGACCGCAGCTATTGCAAAAATTGGCCAACAATACTAAACTGCAGCTGTTGGAAATTTATGGCGGTAATGTTCAAACCATATCACCCAATGCTTTGGAGGGTCTAGCACGCAACCAACGACTGCAAGTGAAAATATCTCATACGAAAATTTCCGATTTGCCTCCGGGAATTTTTTATACCTTAAGAACGGTACCTCATTTGTCTATAGATATTTCGCATAATAAAATAAATGCCCTGGCGGCGGATAGTTTTTATCCCAACAAAACCTATTGGGATACAGTGGGCACACGCAGCATTATAGGCGGTTTGGATACTACACACAATCCCTTGGAATGTGAGTGTGGTTTGGTGTGGTTCGGTCATTGGCTGAGACGATGGCTGCGTGAATCGGCCCAAATTAAGGTCATACAAAAGGATGACCTGAAAAAAATGGTGCAGGTGAGTAGGGAAAATCATATAATTTTTCAAAGTTTCATTGACTCTACTCACGTTTAAATACTTTTTTTTAATATTATTTCTTGGCCGTCTTTATTTCTTTTTTTATCTTATGGGAATTAGGCAATTTTTTTTTTTGTTTTTTTTTATTATTAAGCAATTTTATTTATAAATTTTTTTTTTTAATTATACTTTAATTTCCAGAAGAAATACAATTTATTTTTAACAAATATGAATTTTATTATATATAAAAAATTTTGGAAAAAAAATTCAAAATATAGATAACTGAAAGTTATAGAATTTATTACGGTTTAAAACAAAAAAGAGAAAAATATGGATATTTGCCAAAAAAAAATAATAAATAAATACATAAGCAAAAAAACAAATTTCTAATAAAAATTTTGAATTTTGTTAAAAAAAAAAAGATATAGTTGGCCCCGCTGGATCCTCATCAAATTGACGTTACCTTATGTTGCTATGTTGCCCAATTTCACAGCAATATAACATCGGTTTTGATTCTTACGATTCCTAGGTTTCATTATAATAAAGATTTTCACACAATAAAATTAATACGCTTAAATCGCTTGACTATTGGGACACCACTCTTTAATTTTCTTTCTCTTGTCCTTAAAGAAAATACAGCAATACATGCTTTAGGCAAATTTGTGTGGGTTGTATGTGCACTTTGTTTCGTCACTAACTATTTATTGATTATTGAATATTTATAATATTTTTAGTTGCAAAACAAGTTGCCTAAATAAATTATGCTTACAATTAATTAATTATGCTTTATCAACGATTAAAATATGCAAAGAATACTGACGACGGATGTAGCAATCTAGAAAATGCTGCATTACATTCTGCTGGTGTCTAATTTTTCCTTTTTTGCTTAGAAAGCATCTGCAGAAATTTTTAAATAATTTTTCTTTTTTTGTAATTTCTAAAAAACATAATAAAACTGAGCTCAGGGTAGCAGTACGGTTACAGTGCCGAATCCCGCATCTCAGAAAAAAAAATAAAGTGAATTGCGGCTACGGATATGGATTTTGTTGTCATATCACATTATTTTTCTACTAATTTTTTGTTTTATTGAAAAAAGAAAATGTAAAAAATTTTCTAAAATAACAATAATTTTCTCACTGAAATCAATATCTTTTTTATTTGATTTTAAATGACTTTTCACGTTTCTGTTTCTTCTTTTTTCCAAATCATTCACAAAAAATATTAACACATATAAATTTTTGTACTTAAAACAATAAAACCGTGGCAACATGCTGAAGGAGAAAAAATTGAAATTAGAGGGTTTAAGAGAAAACGCATTGAAATTAAAATAAATTCTAATTTCAGAGTAGAAATACAACCTTACGGTTGCAGTGACGGGTTTCGCATCTCAGAAAAAAAATAAATAAAAGGACTTGCGACGACGGGTGCGGATTTTGTTGTCATATCACATTATTTTTCTACTAATTTTTTGTTTCTTTTTATTAAAAAAAATGTAACAAATTTTATACAATAACAATATTTTTCTTACTGATATCGGTATCTTTTTTATTTATTTTTGAGTGACTTTTCACGTTTCTTTTTTCTTAATTTTTCCTACTCATTCACAAAAAATATTAAACAATAAAACTGTGGCAACATGCTGAAAGAGAAAAAATTTAAAGTTGAGAGTTTGAGAGAAAACGCATGAAAATTCAACTTAATTCTAATTTCGTGCTGATTTGTTGTTCGTTTTATATTGTCAAAACTTCATATAAAAAAGAAAAACAACCGCATCCGCGATCGTGAGGTTGTATTTATACTCTCATGCGGATTCGTTGAGCGTTTTATATTATCAAAACTTAATGTTAAAAAAAAACGCATCCGCAACCATGAGGTTGTATTTATACTCTCAAGACGAATGAATTTAATAATTTTTCATAATGCAAAACAATCAGCAAAAGAAAAAAGAAAAATATTTATTGAGTGGTTACTATGTTTCGGTTTATAATTTTGTGGCTCTACTTGTATACACACGATACAAAAAATATTAGTGGTAGAATGTTTAAAGATATTTCGCCTTTTATAACCTTCACCACAAAAGGGCGAAAAATAGTATATCTATGCTTTTCTATAAGTTTTTAACCTAAATAATATCCATTTCCGAGCCCATAAAGTTATGTATTTGTCTTGAGCCCTAATGCGTAGCGAAGTCGATTGAGGGATATCCGTCTGTCCGCACGTGTTAGTGTTAAATAAACTTACCAATACAATAGGGAAAATTGAAATGAGCTAATGGATCAAGCATGGTTTCGAAAATTTTGATATCTAAAATCAAGAAGATCGCTCAATGCCCTTCAAGGCAGTAGAACGGCTGCCTTTCGTTTTTTCCATTTTATTTTAAACATTCAAACAACTCCTTAAAAAAAATCAAATAAAAGGGGCAATGGAGAATTAAGAACTAAGAAAAAAACATCAAATAAAAAAAATTGATGCTCACCCATATTTTTCGAGTTCTTAGCCTCTGGACATTTTATAGAAAACACGATTGTGCATCATAGTTTCTACGATATCGATATGGGTATCATTTAAAAGCTTTTAAAGAGAACTTTTAGAAAATATTAAAATTTTTAAAAAAAAAAATGCTTAACACATTAAAAGCCTGTGACATTTCTAGTACTTATTTTTTTTTTTTATAATGTTTAAATTCTCTGTCACTTTTACGTGTTTTTTAAAGAAAATTATTAACAATTAAAATCTGCTTAAGAGTGTCGTAATCGAAGTCAAGCAAAAAATTTTTTTTGAATAGCGATAATTTGTTCATTATTCATTTTTTGGCAGTTCTTAAGCTAAAATGCATTTCTTGACTGAAACCTTCCGCTTTAAAGCTTTAAATTTTTTTAAGTTGTAATTTTTTAATAAAAATATCTATTTAAAAAATTGTATGAAAAAGTGATATTTTGGTAAAAATAAAATTGTTTAATGAAATTTCGTCAAAAACGTTTTTTTAATGAGTAAAAGGAAGATAAGTAGACAGGCGGGAGAATAATAGTTGGCTGATTTGTTAAAACGGAAAATATACAGACAGTTCTTAAATACCTACATTGTGTAACAATTTGTTTTTAAACTCTATGGTTTGTGTACTTGTTGTTTTATTTACACTTTTTTGTTTCCATAGTTATACAAAATCTCTGTCTGCTTACTGCTGGTAAGGTTACCAACCTTCACTTCTAAAGTGTTGTTGTTTCAACAAAGCCAAAACCAATAAAACTATACAAAAGAAACTATAACAAATTGGGAAAAACAAACAGATTTTAGAGTCCCTCATTTTTTTTACTGTAACTCTACATTTTTATGGTCCGATGTCGGTGAATTTTATTACCAGAATTTTTCTTAACTATAGGTGATAGTTTCTAGCTCTAGGTGCTTTCTTATGAACAATATAAAAATCGAAAATGAAGTAAATATTGTAGAAATTACAGAGTTATTATTATCATATCCAAATATGGTAAAGGGTATAAAGAATGAAAAACAAATTTAAAAAAAAATTTAAGGAAAAATAAATCAAAATTTCACACTCTGCAAAGCCCACTATTTATAATTTTTCATTTTTATCAAATTTTATTAAAAAAAATTTATTAGTTTTTTAAATGAAATATAATTTTTCTTTTCTTTTGCCTTTTATGAAAGCTTTCCTTAATTTCAAGTGATTTGCGCGTAAGCGTTATTTTTTTATTTTTAAAATAAAAAATCCAATAACATCTTTTTTAAAACCTAAATAATGATAAAATAAAACGTTTTTTTTATATCTTCCAATATCTAGAGAGCACGAGCCAATACTTGCCATGATCCCACCTCTGGTAAACAGCTGCCGATTTTGGAAATCTTTCCAGAAGATTTACTCTGTCAAGCCAGTGCTTTAAGTAGTTCCAGTGAAAAACTCTTTCTTATTTCATTTGCAGTAATTATGGTGCCACTATTTGGTATGACACTTTGATAATTTTAAAATTATTGGAAAAAATACCGCAAATAAAAAGCTTTAATATAAAACAAAAAACTATAAATAATAAAAGTTTTTAATTTACTTTTTGTTTCAAGCAATTTAATGTAAAAATTATTAAAAGAAATTAAACAAAATTATATAGAAACTTAAGGTTAACCAAACGATTTGCAAAACCAAATTTCTAACAGTGTATTTATTGTATAAATTTTTAAATAAAAAAATTTTTTTTTTGTATAAAATTAAATAAATAAAAACAAATGTACAGTTAAATTAATTTAATAAAGTAACGAGAATTAATTTATTTAATAAATAAAAATTGTTAAAGTTTTATACCCCCTCTAATAAGAGGTTAGGAATAGTTACACTCAAAGAAATAATACGTTAGATTATGTTATGCCTTTAAGGAATTTATTGCATAAGTAAATAAATAAATTCATAAATTTAATTAAGTAATTTAACAATAGTAAACTATTTAATATAAATATGAAAAAGGGCCATTGATTCCTAAAATACTAGTTGTATTGTCAAACACTAAACAGAGATATTAATAACAAAATAGTTACTGATATATAAATTCAAAGGTTGTCCCAAATTTTACTCAAAATTTATGTGGCTATACTTGTGCACTTTCTTTATTTTTATAATTATTTATTAAATATTTAACAAAATTTGGACTCATATGTCAGTTAAAATGCATTTTCCTTAAAAATTAAAATAAAAAATTTTAAATTTAAATAAATTTTTATTTGCCTCAATTATTATTAAAAACGGAAGCTTTAACTAAATAATTCGTTATATCTTTCATGCAATTACTCAAGACCACAAAGATTTTTTCTAATTAAACAAATAATTAAATCAATTAAAAATTGAGTTAATTTCAGAGGCAGCACTTCCACTATATTCATACTTAGCGATCAAATAGCTGTTCAACCTGATGGGTTGGTCATCAGGATTTATGCATTTGGGTTATATATTTTTTGATAAGGACTTTGTATTCAAGGCAGATGTACCGTTGATTTTGTTTTAAAATTATTTTACAACTTAATGAAAAATTAGTAAACTAAACTTATAGAAAATTATTGTCACAATTGAATCCTACATTTAAATTCATAACTTCATTGCAAAAGAAGAATCTATCATATAATTTCTACTATATTATTTTGCAAAAGTTATAATAATATGGTTGTAGATAAAATTGTAATTTAATTTAATCATGGTACAATTTTTATGAGTAGTGAACATTTAATTATTAAATATTAAAAAAATCTTATTTAGCGTGACTATACTATGGCTTAAGGCGTATAGTATGTTCACCGCAATCATATCTCATTGCAATATGGTTCTCTGCGCATTCTTTTGATTTAAAGATATTGAGCTCATTTTTAGTATGGATTAACTTCATTGAATTGATTTATTAAGATGAATTTATTTAAAGTAAAAGAAATATGTCAACTATCAACAACCCCTCTCATGCACAGAAAAGTTTACTTCATAATTACAAAAAAAAGCGATCAGATCATTTTCCTAATAATGTATTTCCTGCATGACCTTATTCTGGCCACTTTATACAAAAAAAGTTAAAAATAATACTTTCAAACAAAATAAAAATAAAATTTTGTGTTAAATTTGGGATAATTTTTAATTTAGTTTTATATATAAAACGAATAGTCTATAAATATAAATTTTATTTAGATACTAAATAAAAGAGAAACTTAGCCAAGCATATAATAAAAAGCAAGAACTTTTAAGTTACCAGAAATTAAAATTTCCCTAAAAGGAAGTTTAATTTAATGTTTACTAAATAACAAAGACGAGACCATGTATAGGACAAAAATTGATTTTTTATAGATTTTTTTTTTTTGTAGAGAGCAGTAGTCTTGGTTTGTTATAGGGTATTAAATTTTTTAAATAATTTTTTAATAATAATTTTATTTTTTATAAATTTTAAATATCTAAAAATTTTACCTACCTAAAATACAGAAACAATAAAACCTTTGCTTGTATACCAACAGTGATGAAAAGCTATTACAGTAACACAAAGATAGAATTATTTAAAATTTCGGACTGAATGATCACTGTTCTAGAAGTAACCAAGATTTTTTTAATTTAACTTTTCATCAAATTAAAAAAAAATTAATTATTTATTTTTCATAATTTAATTATTCACTTTTAATTTGTAATTCAGTTAATTATTTATTTAATTAAAAAACCAAAATTATTTCTATAAATTTTTTACAAGAAATTAGATTAAGTTTAAAAAGACAATCGTGATACTAATTGTAGAAATAAAAAAAAACAAACGAAAAAAAAAACAAAATAAAAAAAATTAGAACATCTAAATAATTTAAAATTAAATTAAATAAAAGCAACAACAAAAAAACCAAAAAAAAATAAAAAGCAGTTCATATAAAATTCGGATGCAGTAAACAAAACATTTCAGAGTTACCAGAGGCTATTATTTTTTATAAAAATTAATGGGAATTTTATTTATTTGAAAATGGGATGAACATTAAATTTTCTTCATTTCTAATGGTTGTGAATGTTCGGAAGCTAAAACTTTATGTTTTAATTTTTGAAATCAACCCTTCGTTTTTTTAATTAAGTTCGAAAGGTATCATGGATTAGAAGGTTTAAATAAATATAGCTAATTGAAGCAGACAAATAGCATTATATTTACTCTTTGACCTACTTCGTTATTTAATGATTTTTGTCACCCCGTTGGTAATTAGCAGGTTTGTGCTGTAAGCAGCTTTTACATTTGACAGTAGTGATTTTATACTGTCAACGCTTTCTCATGTTCCTCATCGCAGAGACTATCGGGATTGATAAAATTTTTCTCATGCCTTAATCAAAACTAAATTTTTGTCTGTTCGTAATTTTAAGCCAAAGCTATTCAGAGCTGGATGTTTATCTCGGACGGATTATTCTTAAATTTTTAATTGCACATAAATCGACCTTCTGATATAACACTCATTTACGTCAAGCGATACGCTATTGCTGTGGCTTATTAAAAAGCTTATTACGGATAAGCGCCTGCCATCAAATTCGTCACGCGGATTTTTTCTAAAAGTTTAACCTCAAAAAGTTTCGAGATATAAAGCGTCCGTAATCATGCATATTTTTATAAATTTTTTTTAAATTTGTTATACTTCTAGAAGTCTTTTAAAGATTTAAAATGAAATGTTTATTTGCTTAATTTTTGTGATCCTCTTTAAAACGTTTCTATATTTTTTTGATATGCAACTGTTTAAGAACAAGTTTTTCTAAAGATTTGTAGCATCCTCTTTTGCAGAGATTCCATTACTAATATTTTTCTTTTTTTTTTTTTTTTGTGGAATATTTTATATTTAAAACTGTTTGGTAATGAATCTTCATCCAAAAACAACGGCATCTCAGTTTTATGTGAACAATAGTTTTAATATTAAAGTTAAGTACATTTGAACACTATAAATAGGAATAGAATATTTAAAAAAAAAATTATAAAAAATCTCCCAATGCATTGTAATTTATTAAAATTTATTTTAAAGAAATTTAATTTATTTTGAAGAAATTACATTTATTTTCATTTCAAAAAAATTCTAAAAATTTTATACATAAAAAAATTTTAAATTTAAAAAAAAATTGCAATTAAGTGAATTTAAAACAAAAAATGCTTAATAATTCATTTTTTTGTTCAATTTTATATAACACACTTAGGTCAACTACACGAAAAAAAGTCCAATTTTTAAAATCGA
The DNA here is from genome assembly GCA_937654795.1 of Cistogaster globosa. Taxonomy (NCBI): domain Eukaryota; kingdom Metazoa; phylum Arthropoda; class Insecta; order Diptera; family Tachinidae; genus Cistogaster; species Cistogaster globosa. The sequence continues at coordinate 11,160,124 of OW569404.1, forward strand.
AACTACTCGTAAATAGGAAAAAATGATATTAAACAAAAAATTAATAAATTGAACAAAACATTTTAATAAAAGAACTGATGCATTTATATTATAAATTGAATATTAAAAATAATTTCATATTTTATGCTAAATTCAGCACTAAAATGACACAGTTTTTCGTTTCATAAAATTTTTAAAAATAAAAGTAAATTTATTTTTAATTTCAACATATCTTAAAAATATTTTAGAAAAGACACATTGGAAAAAAATCGTTTGTATCGTAAATTTTTAGCAAATTATATTAGATTTGGATAATTAAGTTAAAAAAAATTAATAAGTAAAACACTCTGTAAAAAAATGACACAAAATAATTAAAATTACACGAATTTTTAAACAAAAAATAAATTAATGAAAGTATATATAATTAAAAGAAAAAACTGAAGCATGTGAATAGTAATTAAAATTAAAAATTAATATTAAACAAACAAACAAAAGAATAAATACAAGGAAGAATAAAAAAGAAAAATATTAAATATTAAATAAAATAAAAAGAGTTTTAACTAAAAGTCAAAGGCAAATAGATTTGCAAGGCTCTGCGGCCTAAAGGTTTGTATGAGGAAAATTTTTCAAATATTTTAATTTAAAATTATAATCATAAGGCTGCGCATTAAGTTTAAAGAACAATTCCTTCAATTGGAAACAAGGAAATATTTCTTTAAAATTTGGACCTTTGAGCTTTTGATTTTTCTTAACAAAAATTCTTGCAAAAAAACCGACTTCCAAAGAGATTTCATCTGTAAGGGCACCCTTTAATATTTAAATTATATGTTTGCTGTTGTAGTTGTTTTAGCAATTAGGGTCTTAAAATCAGATAAATTTGAACCGTTTGACAATAAAAGTTCAAAATTATATTGCGTCAACTATTGTAACACCCTTTAATTTATAATATAAAATATGTATGCTTTTTATTATACCAAACAAAGTAGTGGACATTTTGTCTAATAATCTAGTACGAGGGCTGCTATATATATTTCTGGCCTGGCAAAACTGATTGCTGCCAAGTGCAATCTGTCATTTCTATTGGATAGTTTGGCATTTTTAAGCATAAACGTACTTAAAACGTTTTGACCTGCGACCATTATTTGTGTTGTTTACAGTGACTTGAAAAAATTAATATAGAAAAAAATGGAATTAACTCGTGAACTTTTTCGTGCCATCATTTTTCACAATTTCCGACGTGGATTATCACGACAAGAGTGGATTGATGAACTTAAATCTTTGTATGGCGATGGAGCACCATCCTATAGCACTGTGAAAAATTGGTATAATGAATTTAATCGTGGCCGAAGCTCGCTCAAAGACGAATTCCGTGAAGGTCGTCCAAAAACGGCTGTTGTGCCAGAGAACATTGGTGCCGTGCGTGAACTCATAATGCAAGATTTACATGCGACATATCCAGAGATAGAGACATCCTTGGACATTTCTTCCACCAGCATACATTCGATACTGCATGAACACCTGGCCGTAAAAAAGGTTTGTTCTCTTTGGATCCCGCACAATTTGAAAGTCGCTCAAAAAAAGGCTCGTGTCGATTGGTGCAAAGAAATGTTGCAAAAATACGATTTCGGTGCTTCAAAAGACGTTTATAAGATCGTCACAGGTGACGAATCATGGATCTATGCGTATGAGTCCGAAACGAAATAACAATTGACCGTGTGGGTCTTCAAAGACGAGCAAAATCCAACGAAAGTTGTTCGTAGAAGTAGCACTTCGAAGCAAATGGTCGCCTGTTTCTTCGGCAAAACTGGTCATGTGGCGACTGTTTCGTTTGAGCAACGTAGGACGGTCCCTTCTGAGTAGTACACTACAATTTGTTTGTCTGAAGTCATCGGAGAAATTCGAAAAACCAACAAGAGAAGACGAATCATTGTTCACCATGACAATGCGAGCTCTCACACATCGGCTCAAACCAGATCGTTTCTGACCGGCCAAAACGTCGAATTAAAGGGTCATCCGTCGTACAGCCCTGACTTTGCACCTAATGACTTCTTCTTGTTTACGCACATCAAGAAAAAAATGCGTGGTCAACGATTTTTGTCGCCAGAAGAAGCTGTTGAAGTGTTCAAAAACCATGTTTTAGAGGTGTCTCAATCGAAGTGTAAAAAGTGCATCGACAACTGGTTTGAGCGCATGCAAAAGTGTATAAATCATGCTGGAGTATACTTTGAAAAACAATAAAACCATTTTTGATTATATATATTCGCATTTTCACTATTAGGCCAGAAATGTATATAGCAGCCCTCGTAAATGTATATAACGGTTCGAAAGATACGGCCATATAGATCAACTTACATTAACTTTGAAAAACCCTTAAATTTCTGAATTCAAATTAAAAATTTGTTGTTAAAGCGGACTCAGCCTTGTTCGCTTCAGCTGTCTGTCTACAATGGCTAAAAAACTTGGCCTCATACATCAAATTACATGAACTATTGAGACGCCCTTTATTTCTTAAAACCCAAATTTTATACTTATTATAGCAGAGCTAGTACTACAGGTTCCTCGTAAATTTTAAGCGTCTGTCTACAACTGTTCGAAAGTATGGCAATTTACATGAAATTAAATGAACTATGGGGCACCCTCTAATATATAATTTAAAATTTTAATACTTGTTACTACAACGCTGATAACAGTCCACAATCTATCAATTTGCAAGCGTTTGTCTATAACGGTTCAAGAGATAATAGCATATAAGTCAAATTACGTCACCTATGGAGACACCCTTTAGTTTTTAGATTTATATTTGTATTGCATTTTGCTATTGGTAGCTATAGTAATACGCAATTTTTTAATTTTAAAGAAGTGCGCTTTACCGTTCATAATATATCAACTATTGGGACACCCTTTAAACTTTTAAATCTAAATTTTATACTTTTTCTTATGGCGGAGTTAGTAATACAGGTCATTTGTAAATTTTAAGCATCTGTCTGCAACTGTTCAACATTAGGGCAATGTACATGATATTAAATGAAATATTGGGGATGAATGTTTGTACTTATTATTATAACGATCATAGTAATTATCTTCTGTTCAATTTGCAAGCTTTTGTCTATAAGCCCATATAGGTCAATTTACGTCATCTATAGGGACACCCTTTAATTTTTTGATTTATATTTGTATGACGTTTTGCCGTTGGGGGCTTCAGTGTAATGCAATTTTTCTTAATTTTTACGTAGTGCGCTTTACAGTAGATAATACACGTAAAAAATTTTATGCGGACACCCTTTATTTGTTAAGATTGGGAACTGTTTTTAAAACGGAACCAAAGCACCACCTTTGAAATAAAAAATTTCATAGTCGGTTAAGGAAAAAAAAAAACAACATTCAGTCGAACTGAAGTCGGTTAAAACTAATTTAAAATTTTCTAGTTTTTTATTTTTATCACAAAGATATGGAATGTATGGCTTAACAATCACGACAGCATCCATAATAAGTTTTGCTCACGAGTGTCTTAATGATCATGTCCAATTTTTTTTTTTTTCTTCAGCTGTTGAGAGTTTAATAATTTTTTACGAAAATAGTGCTGGCTATGCTGGCTTAAAAAATGAAGAGTGCTTAGGCCAAAAGTCTGTCTTCTAGCAGGCTTGGTTAAAGGAGTTTAAGCGAATATTTACGTAAATATATTTCTTGCTCCAGACAGCGAATGGCATTGGAATTGAAGAAGGTTTTTTAACTGCAACTACGTTGTACTAAGAAAGCTGAATTTTTTAACGTATTCGAAACTTGTGTTCTGTAATACTAAGCCGTAAAACAGGATAGAAACTAAGCCTTTAAAATAGCTGCCGAAGAGAATATTTTTTTTTTTATAATAAAATTATGACTTTTTTGGTGTATTCCCACAGTTTACTTAGCGGCAGATATATTCGTTCTCCTGAAGAAAGGCTATTTTTGCTCTGTAGAAAAATTGTCATATTACGTACACCATATCTAGGAAATTTAATTATCAACAATAAATATTCTAAAGTCATACCAAAGCAAAACGTGTGATGACATTTCACTAAAATTTATTTCTGTTAAATTCCGATGAGTTAAATTGAAGCATTTTAAAATATTGCATTACAAAAAAGTTGTTTTAGTTAGAACCTCGATCAGAGAAATTTAGTTCTGTTCAATATCCCTGCACTTTTCCTTCTGCTATCGTGAGGTCTGTACCCAAACTTCTCAAATTTTGCGATGACTCATGCAACGTGTTTAAAGAAGAACACGATTTTATGATTTCTCTTTTTTAGAGTTTTGTGATAAAAGGGTAACGCGTACGTAACGCTGTTAGTATCTGTTTTTCAAATTATTTTTAAGCGAGTCTTTATCTTCTACCTCTGTAAACATAAGACCATAAAAGGTAAAATATTACTGCTGCTTTACCAGCAGTAGACTTTCTCTTTCTTTAACACTTTTTAGGCAAACTCTTAAAACTTACACCAAATATCTAGCACTGTATTCGCTATTATAAGCAGTATCAGAAAATATAATACACAAAACTAAAGGGTTATCCATAAATGATGTTAGCTTTAAATTCATAAGCTCATCCTTTATGATACAACAAGAAGACTTTATGAATAAAAATATATAAAAAATTAAATTAAGATTAAAGGGAGTGCCTATATAGTACTTGATTATAATATATAGCAGATAGACGCCTTAAACTGCAAAACAAAAAATAATAAAAAGGATAAAATTAAAAATTAAGGGGTGGCCCATTCATGGCACAAAACACGCCAGCGCTTGCAGCTCTCAGCTTTTTATACCCATCATCATAAAAAGTTGAAACAGGATATATCTTACTTTGTCATTCCGTTTGTTATTTCTACAATATCCATTTCCCAATCCCGTAAAGCATATATCGATGTTCGGAGTTCTTAGGTATAGCGAAGTGGATTGAGCGATGTACTTCTGTCCATCCGTGTTAGTATTAAAGTCAACTTTGACCAGACTCAATGAGACATAGTTTCAAAAATGTTGCAATTGAAAATCAGCAAGATCGGTCCATGTCATTCCACGCAGCTGGCAATATTCTACGCCTGCCTCTAATTTTTCCATATCACTTGGAAGAATTACTACTCCAATCAAAAAGACAGATTAAGCGGGTGATAGAGAATTTAAAAATAAGAAAAAAACATCAGTTGAAAAAATTGAAACTCGCCCATATTTTCCGAGTTATAGGCCCTGAAGTTTTCTTTTGAGGTATCAGTATCGGTATCATTAAGAGCCTTTGAAGAGGTCTTTTAGAAAATACTAAATTTAAAAAAAAAATGCTTAACCATTTAAAAGCCGATGAAATTTTAAAGTAAAATTATATGAAGTCCTTAATTTTTTTTCTTAAATTTTAATTCCGATATCTGATATTTTGTTTGGAGTTACTTTACTAAACTAGATTTACATATGTGGTGAAGGGTATATAAGATTCGAAATAGCCCAATATAGCATTCCTACTTGTTGGACTTTTTGTTTGCTCTAAACTTATTTTACAATAAAAATTGGTGAATTCATTTATACGAGCAAAAAATAATTCATTACAAATTTCTTGCCTTGAACTTGCTCTATCAAAGAAACCCACACAAAAGCTTCCGCAAATTCGTTGCCTGCATTAAGTTTTCAACAAAAACTAAGAAGAATTAAAAACCAAAAAGTAACCCTTAAACAAAGTGGAAAAAATATGTGAAATATTTATGAGTCTTTTGAAGAAGAATGAACACATAAAAAAGCATAAAAAACATCAAACAGCATTTTTTCTTCAACTATTTTTTATTTTTAAAATTCTTATATATTTTAACTCTGCATACTTTGGGAAGGCTTTATAAGCAAAAATAACGACTTAAAAAAAGCATATTTGAGGTTGTTTTTATTTTAAATTTTTGCATACATGTGTGTTAAAGAGAAATGAAAAAAGAATACAATTTCATACATTAAAGCCCAAATGACAGGACTTAAAAGGTTAAAAGCAAATCCTTTTTTTGGCTGCTAAACACAAATAAGTTTGCAGGTGTAGTCTTACACTGCTGAAGTATTTTTATTTTATGATTTTTGTTTTCCACTTTAAAACTGTGAGTTTAATTTGTGTATGAGCTTAAAATTAACAAGCATTTGTTTTTTTGCTTATTCGCTTTGGTTATTTTAATGCGATTTAAAATGAGTTTAGGAATTTGTTGGGCTTGTAAACAATATTATGTTGCAATTGCTTGGCAAGTTATAGGCTTAATTCTGTCCGCTCTGTTTGAGGTATCATATTTGTATGACTTTTATAAATTTAAAAATTTTTTTTATCATTTTCGTCTGGAATTAGGAAAAACATAAAGCCTGGGCTATTAATTTTACATTCGTATATGAAGTACAAAATTATTTTAAAATAATCAAGCGGTAAAAGATTCTCTTAAAATGGATAGTGAAAAGAAAACTTTAAGAAGCAGCATTATTTAAAATCTTGCTAAGTTTTCTTGCTTGGTTTTCTAAATCAAAGGTCATGAAATCTAAAATAACAAATGTTCAAGTTCAAGAAAAGAAAAATACAATTCCAGGGCTAAATAAAGAACTAAAGCCTGGGAGATTAATATCTATGATTTTTATTCATGTTTTCTTATAAAAAAGTCAAATAAGTTTAAAACGAAATTAAGAATAAACAAAAATTTTAATTTTTAAAACAATATATTCGTATTCTTATGTGAAAAAAATGAGAGAGCCTAAATATTTTTTTTTGCTCCTTTTTTATTCAATAAAAAAATTAAAAGAAGACAAAACAAAAATAATTTTTTGTTTAAAACTAAATTAGCGGTTTGCTTTAAAAAAATTTTACCTCCCATAAGAGCTAATGTATTCAACATTTTTCTTTTTTTGTTGCAAACGCAAATAAACTCAGTTGAAAACATAATTTCATATAATAAACTTCAGCTGGGACCCCCATAGTGATAGTTAAACAAATTTTCACACATAAGTGATAAGTAATTGCTAAGGGAGTGTAATAATTAAGTGACAACAGGGAATTTAATAGAAGTAAAACTTAAAAAAAAATATCAAAGATGACAGACAGTTAAAACTTTGTAAAAACAAATTGGCAGCCACCGCTATAACAACGGGTATGCGGGTAAGTGAAGCCAGTTAAAAAAATGGAAAAATAAATATGTAGTAAAATAAAACTCACATTACATTAAAATCCTTATTGTTAAGTGACCCTTTCATATGTGACCTTTTATTTCACGACAAGTTATGTGCAATGAAAATATAAAAAAAATATTAAACGGGAAAAATTACTAAAGTGAGTGCTTAAACAGTGGATAAAAAATATTTTTATTTTTTTATTTTAAATATTAAAATAAGACTTAAGAACAATTATGTAAGAGGAATTTTTTTTTTCCTTAAATATCACAAAGCAAGATCAACAAAAAATTTGTTAATTTATTACCAAAAATAAAAAAAAATAAAAAATACCACAAAGACAGCAAACAAAATGTTTAAAAAATATCAGAAAAATATCACAAAAATGCTTATATCTTAAACCGACTTAAATTTTTTATAAAAAAAAAAGCATAAAACGAATAAGAATGCCATTATCGGCTATGCCGAATTTTATAAAAAAATTTGTATTTTCTCAAAGATCTCTTTAAAAGGTTTTTATTATTAATTTCTACAAAAATATGGTGCAAAATCGTACTCCTCTATGAAAAACTTAGAGGTCCATAACTTGGAAAATATGGGAGTCCCAATTTTTTTAACTTATGTTTTTTTCTTATTTCTTAATTCTCTATCGCCCGTTTAAATTGTTTTTTTTTTTTTTTTTTTTTGATTGGAGTTACTACATTGTTCCAAATGATATGGAAAAATTGGAGGCAGTCGTGGTTTTTCGCCAGCTGCTAATAAACAAATAGACTGATCTTGCTGATTGTCAATAAAAAAAATTTTTCATCACTATGTCTAATCGATTGGCGTATTTAAATTTTTTTTAGTGCATCTAGTGACTTGGCCAAGTTGATTTTAACACTAACACGTACAAACAGACGGACATTGGTCAATCGACTTCGCAATGCATAAGAACTTAGAATATATATATTTTATGTGATTGGAAATGGATATTTTAGAAATTTAAAACCTGTGGTGTAGGGTATAAATATATTACAAATAAATATAAAAAAACCAAAATCTGGAACTGAATTATTATTTAAAAATATCACAAAAAGAGGTAAATATCTTAAACTGAATTAAAATAAAAAAATATCGCAAATAAATATCACAAAAAATAGCCCAAAAATGAAAATATCTTATACTAAGTTTAAGTATATTTTTGAAAAAAAAAAATAAGAGAATTTTATTTTACCCTTCAGTCGGCCGCAAATATTTTCTTTTTCTTTTAGCTTTTTGATATTTGGCGAAAGAGAAGTCATAGTATTTATTCTCATAAATTCCTTAATAAAATTTGCTATCTCTAATATCAATTTCTCTTAGACCTCCCAGGTGCCAGCCGATCTAAATTTTTTACCCTGCCTAAGAGATTTCTTCAGCACCTTAGCACGATTCCACAGATTATATATATATATACCACGTAACAATCTGTGTTAAATAAAGCATGCGCCATAGAGTAAATCAAGGAAAATATTGTCACTAATATTTAGATAGTCGATGCCAGTTAACCAAATATTTTATTGATATGGACATCTTTTGTCAGAGAATTTTTTTTTTATTTCTTTAAAAAAAAATAGACTTGAATCAGCCAAATATGTTAGAGAATAAGTATAAGGATATATGGAAGTCTCAAAAAATACAGTGTTTAGAGAAGCAAGTTCTTATAAAAATTACCCTTAAACTTGTTAAAATACATCACGAGTTTAAGAATATATCACCAAGGCAATATTTATCGCTTATATGAAGACTTTGGACAACGCTCGACTAAATAGACTTAGTAGGTCTTTGATGTGTCAATTTAACCACTTATCGATCCAAGTCTCAAGAGCCGTTTTTGTTTTTATATTGAACCATCAATTTTTGTTCGGATAATTATGAAAATGTTTGGATTTTTGATCGCGTATGCTTTTAAAATTAAAAAACGAATTAGCAAAGAAATTTCACATACAGTTAAATCCAAATTCTCTGTAGTCGGAGGGGAACAGTGCCAACTTAAAGCCCTCATAACTTTCAAAATTCTTAAAGTTACTACGGCTTTAAAGCAGCACTAATACATTGGCATATAATACCCTATTAATGTACCCTATACATTTAAAAAATAATGGTTCTATAACAGAAAGTTGGGTCAAATTAGTTGGGGTTGATCTATCTAGCAATTGTTAAAAGTTAAAATGCCCAATTTAAATTTTGCTCGAGAAAACACAGCAAAATGATTTTGCTACCACTAAAGGGCTTAGTTGTTTTAAAATTGAAAATGTGTTAAATTTATTAATTTTTGTAATTGATTCCGTTATTTATTTATTTAGTTTTTTTTCATTTTGACACCCTTCAACACAGGTGCAAAAGGGAATATTAAAGTTATATTCCGAGTTCTTATGAATAGCAAAGTCGATTGAGCGATTAAGTCTATTTGGCTGTCTATCCATGTCTGTGTTAAAATCAACTTTGCAAAGGCACTAGATGAGCTAAAGGAAATTTAAATACGCCAATCGATCAGCAAAAGTATCAAAGATTTTGCTAAAAAAAATATAAAATCAGAAAGATTGGGACTTTTTCTTCGGGGCAGTGTGCAAAACACCACGCCTATCATTAATTTTTTTATATCATTTGGAACAAATCTAGTTTGGTAAAGTAACTCCTATCAAAAAACCAAATATATGGGACGATAAAGATTTTAAGATATGAAAAGCCATGAAGTACAAAAATGAGCACTCGTTTATATTTTCCAAATTATAGGACACGGAACTTTAAAAGCAGAAAAATACGATTGTGCACCAAGTTTTAAGATACCAATATGGGTATCAATTAAATCTTTTTCAAGAGATTTTTCGGGAAATAACGAAAATTTTTAATAATACTTAACCCATTAAGAGCTTATAAAATTCTTATGTCAAATTATATAAAGTACTTTTTTTAAATCTCTGTCAACCGTTGCCTTGTTAAATGGAGTTACCTTAGATTTACATAAATAGTGAAGGGTATATAATATTCGGCATAGCCCAATGTAGTACTCTTAATTATTCTAAAGCGAAATATATAATTAATAGCATATTTATAAATTTTGTATTTATTTTTCAATTAAATATGAAATGAATTTAATTAAAAAATCAATTAAATTTTAATATAAAAACAACCAAAAGTTTTATCTTGAAAGATAGAATAATAGAATATGAGGATCAAATTTTTTGATATAATAAATCAACATCTACTGTAATGAAAATGCTAAATTACATTCTGCCAGCATCTATTTTTTTCTTCTTTTCTTGGAAAAACGTCCGCAAACATTTAAAAAATATTTTTTTTTATAAAAGTTAAATTTAAAAATGAAACAAAGCCGAACAAGTAAATTTTAATTGATTTATGAAAATCACCGGTTCAACCCCTGCCTGAAAAAAAATTAAAAAAAAATAATTTTAAAGTTTTAGTTCATTTTTTATTAACATTATTTTTGACTACACAACTTTTTAAAAGAAAAACAAATTTAAAGTTTTAATAGCTGTATGATTAAAATTCAATAACAAAATTAACTGATTCAAATATTTATATAATTGGAAAATTCATTTCTTCGTTTTAAATTAATTTTTTTTAATTTATTATTTAATTAAAATATTTGGTTATAATTTTTCAGTTATTAAAAAATTCGATTTAATTAAATATTTAATTACATTTAAATCTCAACACAATTAAACTATTAATAGATACGAAAACCTTTTTTTCTGAGTAATAAGGAAATTATTTTAGAATTTTCTAATATAAAAATGCCATTAAAAATATTTGAGTCAGTCTTAAAACTAATTAATAGAAAAAATAGTTTAATTTAATTTATAAATTACTAAATTATATTTAATAATTATATAAAAATCAAACGATTTTAAAATTGCATTGACATTCAAAAACAACACACGCATTATTTTAATTTAAAGCAGATTTTGCCTTTTTATATTCCACATTTATTAAAATGCTAATAAAAACAATTTATTTGACCACTTTTTATTCCTGTTTTTGCAAAAATTAATTTTATTGTGCGATTATAATTGTTAAAATACAATTTAAAATTATCATCACGATTATCAATTGTTATTGAACAACAATGATCCCATTATATTTTTAAGTAAATGCAATTAAATGTTTAAACATATAAAAATCAAAATATTTAACAGCTCTTCGAAATAAAATACACACATATAAACATTCACATCTACACATACATTTGTCTAACTCGGTTTGAACCAATTAATTTTAGCGCTGCCCCAAAAGCATCTAAATCATATTAAATCGCCCAAAATGTCATGGAAGATATTGTTCTACAAATTTATTTGCTCTTTTTTTGTTGTTGTTATTGCTGCTGCAACTGTCGTGCTATTTTAAGTTATTATTATATCCGTCACCATTAGTTGCTATGTGTATATGTATTTGTGTCTGCATATGTGAGTGTGTGCATTTGCAAATGAATATTTGTGTTAAAGTCTTATGGATCATGAATTTAGGCTTTAACAGTTTTATGTTGTATGAAGCATGTAATTACATTTAATTTATGTGTTAATACACATTTACTCAACAAAGGCAACAAACAACAACAACAATAACATGCTTATAACAACAGCAGCCATTTGGGAAAAATTTAATAGCGACAATTTATGAGATCAATATGAACAAATAATATCACGCGGGTATTAAATTTTTGCTGTGAAGTACGATTTGATTGTTGACTATGGATTTTATTGTTGTTTTTTTGTAAAATTATAAAAATTAAAAGCAAATCTATATTTAAACTTTTCTGGAAGCAGATTTATTTATTTGTTTATTAAATAATTGCGATATTTAATCTTATCAATGAAATATTTGTCGCATCAAGCACAAGTGTAAATTCTGGCTTTAAATTAAGCTGGCGATGTGACGTCTACACACTGAGAATTTTTCTTTACATCTCTTTATAGCGTACTTTAATTTACATAAAATATATAGAATAGAACATAATATTCCATGATTTTTTTTTATAGATTTTTTTTTTTTAATTTTAATTAATTTAAAATTGATTTTTTTCTCTTCAAATTATTTTCACTTTGAGCATAAAAAATTCTTTTTTAATTTTTTATTCTCTTATAAAATTTACAAGGAAATTATTATTTTTTTTTTTTTTTCTTACCAAAAAGTATTTTTATTTACGTAAATTTGTTACCAATTTTCCATCAAAAAGTAACTACTTTATGCACACAAAAAAGTCACTTGCTTACAAAAAAAAATTCTCACTTTAAATTTCTTTTTACAAAAAGGAACGTTTTAAAAAAACTCTAATTTTAATAAAATAAGAAGTTTTTCAATTTTTGTACCCAAAAATTAATTTTTATAATAAAATGAGTAAGATTTTTTTCGTCAAATATATAAAATTTATTATATTTATTCATTTAAAAAAAGTTTACTTAATTAACAAAATGACTTCGTTAAAAGAAATTTAATTCCATCAAAAAATTTTTTTTTCAAAAGCAACGTTTTTAATCAAAAACGTAATATTTTTAAAGATTATTTATTTTTGAAGAAAATAATTTTTTATTTACGTTAAAACCATTTATTAATCATAAAGATAACTTGTTTATTAAGGAAAACAATTTTCTGGAAAAGAATATATGAAGAACAAATATATTTCGTTATCGTTTTTATATCGTTTTTACAAAAATTATTTCATTAGACATCTTATTTTTTACAAAAAAATTTCTTTTTCGTTAAAAAGCACCATGTTTTTAATTTATTAAATTTAACATTTTTTGGTCAAAAAGTAAGTTTAAATTTTTTTTCAAAAAGTACTTTTTTTTAAGTACCTTTTTTAAAAAGTACTTTCTCTCAAAAAGACCTTATTCCAAAAAGTACCATTTATACCAAAATAAATTAAATTTTCGATTAAAAGCTAAATTTTACACAGGTACAATATTGTTCTTAAAAATAGCAATTTTTTTCAAAAAATTTTTGGATTTTTTTCTTTCATCCTTCTTATCATTGCTCTGAGTTTTTTGTTTTCTTCTTAATCCCTTTAATTAAATGGGTATATATAAGTTCTACAATATCCATGTCCGACCTTATATAGTATACATATTCTGAGTCCCTCTGTATAGCGAATGTTGAAAGCAACTTTATCCAGGCACTAGATAAGCTAGAGAATTTTTAAAATCAATCAGACATAATTTCAAAAATTTTGTTATTGAAAATCAGCATGATCGGTCAGTGTCCTTTGAGGCAGCTGGCAAAACACCACGGCTGTCATAAATTTTTCCATATCCTTTCCAACAATGAAGTGATTCCAATCTAAAAGAGAAATAAATAGGGCGAAAGAGAATTAAAAATTTAAGAAAAACACATGGAAAAAATTTGCGTTCGCCCATATTTTCCGAGTTATGGGCTTCTAAACTTCTCATAGAAAAGTACGATTGCACGTCATATTAAAAAAAAAGAATGTGTGAATAATTTAAAAGCTTTCAAAGAGATTTTTCAGAAAACAATAAATTTTTTTTAATGCTTAACCCATTAAGAGCCGATGACATTTTTCTGTGATTTTTAATTTTTTTTTTTTAGTTTTTAAGTTTTCTGTTTTTTGGATCAGAGCTACTTCACTAGAATAGATTTACATACATGATGAAAGGTATATAAGATTTGGCGTAGCCAAATGAGTTGCTTGTTATTAAAATGCTTAAATGTCATTTTAACAAATTGTATGATTTTTACATCAAAACGTTTAAAAACTTTTATTCGCCGTTTAAACCTTTGTTTGGCCGCATTTGATTTCTTTTTTTTTCTTTTAAAATAAATACAACTACCTTGAGCCTATCTACACATGATTTATTTATTGTTTCTATCTTTTAACCCTCCCAAGCTGACCGTTTACGTAAAGAATTTTCAATATTCCAAATAGAAAAACTTTATAATGTTTCATTAGGTTTTAGTAACTAAGAAGTATAACTCACTATTTTGTTACAGGGACATTTTAACTGAGCAAATATTCGTTTAAAAGGCACCCCTTGTTTTTCGGTTGTCCTAATATTTTACGAGAAGTAGCCAAATGTCATATTTTTATTAACTAAAAATTTCAAATTAAGTGCTAAATATGAAATGTTTACTAATATTTTATATAAACTATTTTTTTATTTATTAATTTAAATAAAAAAATGTTGGGCTTGATTTTTGCCATTAACAACAATGATCGTATTTCTTCAAAGATTTACCAAACTTTTTTGTTCTTTTCTTTCTTAAGGGTCCATCCTTTTTTGTTTTTTATTGTTGTTTGTTTTTTTTTTTTTCTCCTCAATTTATTTCTACTTCATATAATATTTTAATAAACAACCTATTGGGGCATTTACCTGCCATTTAATAGAAGCAAACATTTCCTGCAATATCCGGTTGTCTGCAAACCAATTTACTTTTAGCATTTTGCTTCTTGTTATTTCAGTTGTTTGTTTGTTAGCATTTGTACTTTCTAGATTTCTTTTTGTTCGCACATACGAACAACATTCACTGTTAAAACGTTAACTTGCTCCTTGTTTACATTTGACTTTTGAGTTTGGAATTTTTTGATTTTTAAAAAATTTCCTCACCAGATTGTTGGTGTTAGAGGGTAAAAAAATGGAACAACAACATAGGGATCAAGTCTCTAGTGTATATAATATTGCTGTCTTGTAAAAGGATTCGTTTGGAAAAAGAAAAGTAAACGACAATCATTTCCGCTTATTGCTAAACCAATTTTGCATGTCGTAAACTTTATTTTAGAAGATGTAACGAAGCACTCATCCTAAATCGTTTTTTTTTTCATTTAATGCAAAAAATGGTTAAGTCTAACATGTGCACATACGTGTACTTTTCAAAATGACTAGAAAGTTAGTTTGTTTTAATCTGGGAAATATGGTAATGCCACTGTTACACAATTTCCATTTTCATATGTTACTTGTTTTGTTTGTGGGAGTATTTGTGTGTTTGTTGTTGGGGTTAGAACTTGTTTGGTTAAGAGTACATGTATTCCCAGAAGCATAGACTTACAAAAAAAATCAGGTTTATATTTTCCATTCGCCCTGCAATTTTTGTTGGTACTTGCATTCGATTTGGTATTCGATGGTGCTATCATCAAAGTAAAGTTGAAGTAAATTACGCCACAAACTTTGTTTCATAAAAATGGTCACGTTTTTTAAATTTTTCCCTTTAAGATAACGACACAGTTTTTCTTTCACTGGACAAAGACAAATTTTCATTTTCGTTTATTTATAAAATTCTATTTTTATGAAAGTAGAAAAAATATTCCGTATAAAGATTTTAAATAAAAATATATTCTGCTCAAAATCTAATTGCTATCCAACGAAGTCAAGTTCGCATTATTTTAATTGCAAAAATTCTTCAAATGATTTATACCTACATAAACGGCAACATATAAAAAAATTCCAATGAGACTGCCAGATCTTCTCACATTAAAAAAATCTAAACGTTTTTAATCGCCTATAAGTAGAAGCTGCAGTTGCCATCCATACAACAGTAATATCTTGAACGGCTACGAGGCAACTTGTTTGTGCACAGTTGTACTTGTGTACTTTAACAATAACGTCAATAAAATATACAGAGTTGTCTAAAAATGGCACCAACAAAAGTAATTATTGAGGTGTTTTTTTTATTTTGCTGGTTAAAATAATCAATGAGTAAATAAAAGGTAGCAATAATTTAAGCTCTAAAATAGTAACATTAAGGTCAAACAGTAACGGGCAAATGTTTTAATTTATCCATTTATAGTTTTTTGTGTTTTTTATATGTATCCAGTTGTTATTTTACAAACGAGAAGCACAAGTTACTAAGTCTTAGAAGAAAAATATAAGGATTTTTTGTATAAATAAAATCTATGTATTTTCTTAACAATAAAGCTAAAAATTAAAAAAAGTATTCAGTTTCTCAAAGCTGATACAAATTAAAGTATATAAAATAAAGGATTTAAAAAATGATACAAAAAGACTGCCAGATCTTTCCACATTAGAAGAGTCTAGACGTTTTTAAACGCCTATAAGTAATATTTTAAATGCTTATGAGGAAACAGAGCTGAGTAAAATGTAATGCTTTTAAAGAAAATAATTATGAACGTGTTTTGTTTTAAATTTAAAGATATCAACGAGTAAATAAATATTTTAAGCTTATTTTAAATAAAGAATCTTACAGTTTATTTAAATGCTAGATTTTACGATTTTTCGCAGAACCTTTATATTTTTTTCAGGACATCGGCCAGTAAAGTCTTAAAGTTTTTGAAACAAGATTTTTTTTTTCCTAAAGTTATAACACTTTGTCGCTTTTTGAAAAATTAGCTTCTAAAGTGACAAAAACCAGCGAAAATCTTTAAAAGTTATATACAGATTTAATTTCCATGTACTGATTTTTTATCCTGTAAAAATCAACTAGCGATCGTTTTACGCGTAATGGAGCTATCAGTTGAAGCCTTAAGACGCTTTAGAAAATGGTATAAAAAACACAAATGTACCATTAACTGTACAGTTTCCAAAAATGAAAAAAACAAAGAAATTTTTATTTTGTGATCAGCAGCATACAGTGGGACAGAATCGAAATATTAAAAAAAAGAAAAACTCAACCATTTGTAAAGCGGTAGGCCGATAGATTCGAAATTTTTTGTCACAAAAAAAAAAAATAAGATGATGGCCCTTTTTAGGCTTAAATGCATAAAAATGCAATTATTTTGAATTTTTAGAATTTAAAATCGTTTCTAAAAATAAACTTTTTTAATTTTAAAATACTTATAACTCCATCATTTTAAAATAATAGTTTTAAGCTATCAGAAAGGCCTGTATAATTGTTAAAAATTAGCTAAAATATTAAATAAATTTTGCAAAAAAATAAAACGGACTTTAAAACAGACAAACTTAAAATCATATTTTTTTAGGATGGTAATTTTACATTAATTATATTCTATTTTATCAGAGGAAGATTGCTTCAAGATTATTTTTATTTCTTAAAACAAAAAATGAATGCAGATTAAACAAGAAAATTTAGCAGTTATGTGGTCTCCCTTTATTTTTAACACCTTTTATTGCTGACACAGTTAAACAAAATTTGCTTAAATTCTGAGCTTTAGTCTATAACTGTTAAAAATGAGCCATATACATAAAATTACAACCACTAGGGCACCCTTTAATTCTTATCGAAAATATTGATACATGTTATTATAATTTCTATAGTAAAGAACATTCTGTGTAATTTTTAAGAGTTTGTCTGTAACGATTTCAAAGACAGGGCCAGAGAGGTCAAACTACAGCAGTTATAGGAACACTCTTTAATTTCAAGTTTGCTACTTGTTATAGCGGACTTAGCAATAAAGGTTATGTGCAAATTCCAATCAAGTGTCTACAGCTGTTCAACAATTTGGTCATATACATCAAATAACAGCAACTATTATAACACCCTTTTATTTAAAATTTACAATTTACTTCTTAATATACCAGTCGGTTTAATTTTGTATGTAACAGTTTGAACGATAGGGCCATATAAGTCAATTTACTTCAAACATTGGAACACCCTTTAATTTCTAAATTCAAATTTTATTTTTGTTGTTATAGCGGATTAAGCAAAACAGGTTCTTTGTAAATTTCAGCTGTCTTTAACGTTTCAAAAGCTTGGCCACATACATCAACTTACATCAACTATTGGGACACCCTTTAATATCCAAATATAGACTTTATACTTGTTCTTATAGCGGACTTAGCAATAAAGGTTCTTTTTAAATTTCAACTGTATGTCTATAACGGTTTATGAGCTAACTTTTGGGACACCCTTTAATTTTTAAAATTATAAACTGTTTTTTTAAACGAGACTAATCTGTAAACATAGTCTATCAAATTACAAAGAAATTTCAAAATCGGCCTAGAAATGACTGAGTTCTTCAAGTTCAAACATAAAAAAGCCAACATTCAGTCGAATTGCTAACCTCCTTCTTTTTGTGAAGTCGGTTAAAAATGCCAAGTTTTAGAAAAATTTGCAGGTGCGAGGTACCCAACATTAAGACCTGGAAATTGGATGGTACCTGGAATTGGATGAAACTTTTCTGTTATGTTCATACAAAATTTCATATCTAGACCTTTACAAATGGCTGAGTTATTTTTGAAATATTTTGATTTTTCCCCACTGTGCAGTCTCTATAGAAACAAATTTTAAACCTTTTCGCTATAAAACAATTATTTAATAAATTACGAATTTTTTTGGAAACGTAATGTTCAAACTGACCTCAAACAGGCTGACCTTTGGGCTTTGCAATACTAAATGATGAAGATCATGTTCATCTTAATGAGTTCAATGTATTCTATCAGTGAAGCATATTTCGTTATCTCAGTTTATAAATAAAATCCTTAACATATTACAAATAGAAGTAAATATTTAGATCTGGTACCTAACAATTTTATATTTATTTTTTTATTTTTATTTTTTGTCTCTCAGGTGTTTGATCAATAACAAAATATTTATTTTGTTATAAATTAATGGATGTGAACAAATTCAAGGTTTTGTAGGTAGTTTGTCATTTGTCGAGATTTCTGTTTCAACAATTGATAAAAGTAGATTTTGCTGATTGTGCAAGTTTTATTTCAGTATTCCAGGTATAAGGTAACCGATACCACAGTAATGTATTTTTTTATTTTTTGTCCTTTCTTTACTTTTCAACAAAATCTTTTTACTTTGTTAACGTAACGAGCAAAAAAGTAACAAAATTGTAACAATAGTAAAAAGATTGAAAAAGTCTGATTTCTACCTTTCAATTGTTTAACAAACATTACAACTACTGCAACAAAGACAATTCGACTTCTGCAGCTACTTTTATTACTACCTCTTGTGCCACTTGTTATTCCACACATTTACTTATGCCATACTGTTACATATCCAGTACAAGGAATATTCATATACATATGCGTTTTTTTTTTTTTTTTTGTTTTTGATCTTCCAACAAACATTTGTTTTCTCACATGATTTTTTTTTCTCGTTTATTCCACACACGTATTTCTTTGCCTT
Source organism: Cistogaster globosa (assembly GCA_937654795.1). Classification (NCBI taxonomy): domain Eukaryota; kingdom Metazoa; phylum Arthropoda; class Insecta; order Diptera; family Tachinidae; genus Cistogaster; species Cistogaster globosa. The sequence continues at coordinate 11,179,288 of OW569404.1, forward strand.
TCTTTGAACGAATATTTTTATTTCTCCTTTCGGAACTTTTTATGTTCCTTAGAATCTCATTGGATTTTATGCATTTCCTTGAAATAAAAAAAAATTATTTTTGAAATTGTATAGCATACTTATGGGCGTAAAAAGATTTCTTGTTACGATAACTACAAAACGATTTAAACAAACATGCTGTCCCTGCATACAAACGTAGTATATTGCATTTGAACCAAGTAAATAGCAGAAGTACACGAAATGAGTTGAGAATTGAACTTTATATTCATGTGTTCATTTACGATTTGTTTTTTTTTTTTTGGTTTTTTAGCAATTATATTTCCCTCTTTTTAACTTTTCATTTGAAAGTAAAACTAGTAAATGTAGATCATCAGGAAAAATCCCAATTTGCGTACATTTTTAAATACTTATTTTAATTGAATAATGTTTTCAAAGAGGGAGTAAGTTATATTTTTTTTCATATAAGATTTGTTTGTTCATGTATTAGTTGAGGGGCAAATGTTACTTAGTTTTTAGTGAGTTTATCAGATTTGGATTTTTCAAATCATTTTTAAATACACAAAGGTAAAGTTTCATTTTTTTTTTTTTTTTTTTTTTTTTTTTTGCTAATACTCTTTAAAGGACTTTGTAGAAATAAATGTTCTTGAATTGGTTTTCATATTTTGCAAGGATTCTTTAACAAGAAAATGTAAAATATAGTTCAAATATCTTTTATATAATTATTTGTAATTTATATTTTCTCTCATTATTTTACTGTTTGATTATTATTTAAAAATTATTATTAATTATTAATAAAAAAAATATTAAAACCTTTTTTTAATTTAATATTAACTGCCAGTTTCACGATATCACAATCGTTCGTTCGTTCGCATAATTACATTTGAAACAAAAACGTTTCTCAAAAATTGTTTTTGTTTTAAATGTAATTAAGTAAACGAACAAACGATTGTGACATTGTGAAACTGACAGTTAATTATTTTCTTATAAGAATTATAAAAAAATACTGCATTTTTTATAATAATTGGTGTTAGCAAATTCCACTCGAAAAATGTCTTTATGAAAGCATGTTCACATTTGCTACTTCTTATTATCATGTGGCATTTTCCTGGTAATTAGGTAGCTTCATTTTACCCTCATTATCACGTACCTCCTTTAAGAGATTTTTTTTCGATTTTTCAGCGCTATCTGGCATCACCTTTGTAACATTAAAGTTGGTTATTTATGCTGCCGTTTTTGGGGCTGATATTTCATGCCAAACTCTAAACCTTTTTAGCCGACTCCAAAAAAAGAAGGAAGGTATCAATTCGACTGAATGTTGCTTTTTATGTAGGAACCTGCAGAACCGAGTCATTTCCGAAAATTTGATAGATTATGCTTACAGATTGGTCCCGTTTTAAAAACAGTTTATAATCTGAAAGATTAAAGGGTGTTCCCATACAACATACATGTTGTTAAGTGTATTATGAACCGTAAGGCGCTCTTTTTAAAAAAATGTTTATTACAATAGCTCCCAATAGCAAAAAGTAATACAAAAAAAATCTAACAATTATAGGGTGTCCTTATAGGTGACGTAAATTGACTTATATAAGCTTATTTTTTGAACCATTACAGACAAACGGTATAATTATGACCATTATAAGAACAAGTATAAACATTAAATATTATAAATTAAAGGGTGTCCTAATAGTTAATGTAATTTGATGTATTTGAACTGTTATAGCCAGATAGATGAAATTTACAAAGAACTTTTCTTGCTAAGTTCTTTAGAATAACAAGCATAAAATTTAAATATAGTAACTAAAGGGTGTCCCAATAGTAAATCTAAGTTGATATATGTGGCCAAAGTTTTGAACCGTAATAAACAAACCACTGAAATTTACAAAGAACCTTCATTGGTAAGTCCGCTATAACAGCAAGTATAAAATTTGACCTCAAAAATAATTTTTAAAGGGTGTTCTCATATTTGAAATATATTAACTTATATGGCCCTATCGTTTGAGCCATTATATACAAACAATTGATAACCAAGCAGATTATCCACTTCTTTGTCTGGTGTATGAAGATGTATATATATTTAAAATTATAAATTATAGGGTGTTACAATAGTTCCTGTTATTTGTTGTATATACAAACTGTTGAAAAGAAGTTGACAGTTGATTAAAATTTGCAAGGAACCTTTATTGCTAAGTCAGCTATAACAAGTAGCAAACTTGAAATTAAAAATTAAAGGGTGTCCCTATAACTCATATAATTTGACATATATGGCCCTATCTTTTAAATCGTTGCAGACAAACTCTTGAAGAGAAGACAGAATATACATTACCATATCAAGTAAAATAACAAGTAAAAATATTTAAAATTAGAAAATAAAGGGTGCCCTAATGGTTGTAATTAGATGTACATGGCCAAGCTTTTAAACAGGTATAGAATAACGCTTAGAATTTAAACAAATTTTGTTTTACTGTGTCAGCAATAAAAGGTGTTAAAAATAAAGGGTGACCACATAACTGCTGAATTTTCTTATTTAATCTGCATTCATATTTTGTTCTATGACATTTAATAATCCTAAAGCAAATTTCTCTCAAATATATAAGAATATAATAATTGTATAATTACCATCCTAAAGAAATATGATTTTAATTTTGTCTTTTGTCGGTTTTTATTTGTTAGAATCATTAAGAAGATAAAGTTCAATTTTACTTTTGTTGGTAGTCAAACTTTTGGTCAAAATTTTAGTTTAATCTTAACTGATCACAATAATTTTTTTATTTACAAAACACAATACAAATAAAACTAGAGTGATTCATTTTTCTGGCCTGAGTAACTAAGAGAAAGTCACAAAGTAAAGCCTGCATAATAAATCCTGCAAAGGAGGATACAGGCATTCTCTGTACCATAACAGTTTCAGCAATAACTATTTGGTGGTGTTTTTTTGTGTTCTTCCAAGACCAACAGTGACTAATAATTCGGCCAAAAATGTCTCCTAAATATTTACAAGAGAAACCAAGCAGACTCCTAGATTGACCCTAAACAATTATAAGCCAGGTAAGTCTCGTGATTTTATAGGTGGACGCTATCAATAATTTGAGAGATAAAATCAAATATATGAGCCTCCAGTGGGATACCGCAGATCGATTACCCTTGTAGAAGTGTGTCCGTAGTTTACTCAGGTAAATGCGTATTAAAATATGTGGCGGACTGATATAAATCGACAGTTATAGCAGGTAGAGCTATGAAACCTCATCAATTATTTTTGAAGTTTTATAAAGGATTCTTTAAAACCTTGAACACAATACCAGAGTATTAAGGAAATAATAGTTCAACAATCGCTGGGGCCTTAGTTAAATAGGGAAGTGGCAACTTAAAATTATTGCATGGCACGTGCGACCGAGTTTATTGAAGCGGAGGACTAGTCTGAATGTACAAATAAAAGAAATAGAATATTTTTTTTTTTTTTTTGTTCTTTAAACTATGAAAACAATTTTTTTCCATAAAATTTTTTTTAATATTAAAATGTGACCATTTTTTCTGTGTGTATCTTTTTTAACTATTTTCATTTGTTTTATTGTTATTGTTTTTTATGAAAAATAAAATGGAAAAATTTTCTTAAAAATTAAATAGAATTCATATTTTTTAAAGGGAATTTATGTGACAACTAAGTTTTATTTGACAAGGGTTTTGCTAAAAACAAATAAGTTAGCAATTTTTATTTAAGTCGAAGTAAAAATGCCCTTTAAAGCTGCGATTTATTATTACGTTAAGTCCGCAAAAGGTTTCAATAAATGTATGCAATAATATTTTAGTGTCAGAATATTGCTGACAGTTTTTACTTGATTGGCCGAATTGCTAATGTTTAATAAAAATATTTTTTTTTTGTATTTTTCCAATATCAGAGTTGCATTTGTAGGCCAACTTTTTACGATTCAAACCTAATTTTATACATACTATAAAACTATAATAGTGTTATTTCTGTACATGAAATAGTTTCGAAAAATTTTAGCGTTGTGTAAAAGGTCATCGATATAGAATACCAAACAGCTATTTTTGTAATTTTTGTTTCTCTGTTTGTGTTCGAATCACGTAAAACCAGTTGGATGGATTTGAATAGAATTTTGTAAAAAGCTCCTTCAGAATCTTAGTTCAAACATGGAATTTTTTTCTTTTTGTTAAAATATGTCATTTCGCAGAGAAAGTAGAGATACAAATGTGAAAGCACCCAATTTTAGCGGTATAATGGTACTTAAACATTTGTAAACATATTTTATTTTTGAAGATAGAAAAATTTGAACACTGTTTACAGAACTTTGAACAAATATTTAAAAATATATTTTTATAAATTCGAATTAAAAAACAAACTAATTAAAAGATGTCGGTAGTGCAGTGCAATTTTCTAGCATACTGAGTTACCATTAGTCTTTGTGCAACAATAATTATCACCAAGGAAACGACAAAAAATTTATGCTGAATTTTTGTAATTATATGTTTTCTCCCCATTTAAGCTTATAATGAACATATTTAAAAAAATAAATTTTCTCCGCCAGCATAAGCATCAATGCTAACAAAATCTTCGATAAGTCTGCCGGTAATGCGGTTCAATACCACAGAAAATCTTTGAAAAATTTTACTTTTCTGTAGTTCCTTAAAAATTAACAAATATCAAGAAAGCCAGATTTATTAAGACCTCAACCAGTTGTAGGGCATTAATATGTTCATTTACAATGTTATTGTTACAACCCAAAAATATTCAGTAAAATGTTATAGGTTTCACTTTTCACAATTTAAATGACAACATGAAACAAAATGCCATAAAAACAAATATGTGTTACAAAAACAAGCAGAAAATAAAAAACAAGTTTTAAAAACCATTTAGAGAAAGCAAAGAACATTTAGGCAACTACCAGTAAAATTCGATAATAATATCCGCATACAAAAGATTTTTGAATGGGCTAAAGTTAAGCCACGGCAGACAGTGATCAGTTTATAAGTTTTTTTAGCAACTTTGCTAAATGGAGCATTAAAACAAAGAACAAAATATTTTAAATTAGTCTCGGATATTATGTTATCTTTATTAATATTGCATTTGCGATAACCATATTCTTGTTTAAATTTAGTTATTTAATAAATTGTTGTAGCTTTAAAATAAAGGGCCCGCCATGTTAGGTTTTTTTTCAAACTAATGCTTATTTTGTGATTGGTAACACTTAGCTAATGTCTGATTTGACAGATAATTAGTTTTATCCTTCCGCTGAACGAATATGGTTGTATATACGCTTGTCCAACGCTGGGAAATATTGTACGGATTTTGGAAGAAGAGAAGCACTGTCAGCTCCGTATGCTCTTTATCTTGTGAAAAAAGTGAAAGAAACTGGCACCCTCATCGATAAACCAAAGCGTGAAAAGCCAAAGGAAGTGCGTACACCCGAGCATATTGCTACTGTGGCAGAAAGTGTGCGTGAAGCGCCATCAACATCAATTCACCGCCGTTGTCATTGCGTTGAACATTGCGGCGACATTATTAAGACGAATTTAGCATAAAGACCTTAGTATGACGAAACGCAAAATCCAACTGACCATCCAATGCGTTTTTGCTTCGCTAGGTGGGCCTGCGATCGACTTACAAAAGATGCCGATTTTGCAAAAAAAAAGTCATCTTTTCAGATGAAGCTCATTTTGATCTTGGCGGTAATGTAAACAAGCAAAATTGTCGCATTGGGGGCACAGAAAACCCACACGCATACATTGAAAAGCCGGTGCACCCAAAACGAGTCACTGTTTGATGCAGATTTTTGTCCAGAGGCATAATTGGGCCATTTCTTTCGAAAATGAGCAAAGAGTGGCCGTTACAGTCAATGGCGATCGTTATCGGGACATGTTGAACGAATTTTTTGTTCACAAAAATTGAAGAGGAGAATATTGGCAACATTTGGTTTCAACAGGACGGCGCTACGTGCCGCACAGCCGAAGTTACATACACTCGATGTTTTGCGACCTTTTTCTGAAGATTGCATTATTAGCCGCAGAGCTGATGTCGTTTGGCCACCTCGGAGCTACAACTTGACGCCGTTGGACTATTGTTTGAGTGATGCCGTGAAAGATAAGTGTTACGCCGACAAGCCAGAGACAATTTATTTTTTAAAGAACCATATTCGTAAAGCCATTGGTGAAATACAGCTGCACACAATCGATAATGTGCTTAAAAATTGGACCGATCGTGTGGGCTACTGTATAGCCAGCCGAGAAGGAGAGCCTCAATGTTTTTTTTTTCTTATTTATTTTCCTCTTATTTATTATATTTCATTTATTTATTTCTTCTTATTTTTTTATTCTCTATCCCCCAATGTTTTTGTTTTTTAATTGAAGTTACTTCACTAAACTAATTTTTTTTCAAGTGATATGAAAAAATGGAGACAGGCGTGAAAGGTATTGAACGATCTTGCTGATTTTCAATAGCAAAATTTTCGAATCTATGTCTCATCGCTTGGAATATTTTATGGTTCTCTCGCTTTTCTCATGCCTTGGAAAAGTTGATTTCAACCCAAACACGGACTGATATACGGACAGACACATATCGCCTAATCGACTTTGCTATGCATAATATATGGGGTCGGAAATGGATATTGTAGAAATTACAAACAGACAATTAAAATGACAAACTTAGATATAATAAATCATATTGACTTATATTTGCCAGTCTCTGCTCTGAGGCCCTTTTCTAGCCAACCAAACTGAATGAATAAAATTTTCATGACTCGAGTATTCTCGAGCACTTCCCAGCTTTTTTAACAAGTTTCTGCATATGACTTGAATCACTCTAAAATAAAATTTTGCCATAATTTCATACTGAGAAGTACGTGTGAGCATAGAACTGTCCAACCAAGTTGCCATTTAATAGCGGAAAACGATACACGTATGAGGCGCCTAAGTAGTACACAGAAGTAAATACTCACAAAAAAAAAAAAAAAAAACAGGCAGCCAAATTTGCCTTCATAATTTCTTAAGGATCTACAGAACATTTTTTTATTTTTAAATATCACATGCCACGAAATATTTTTTCTTTATGTGCTTTGATAAGTTTTTAGAACAGAAGTCTTAAACATTAAGCATTTAACTACAATATGTAGACTTGTTTTCTGTCATACAGCTCGTAACGACGTTTTCTCTCAATAGGCGAGTTAAAACGTCTGTTTTTTTCTAATATGGAAAGATCTGGCACCCTCTTATTGGTTTTTTATATATGAACGTGTGAGGCTTCCAAATATAAATCTGCTACAACTATTTATCATTTTTTAAAGAATTACAAATTATTTCCAGTTTCAGTTTTATTTGTATTGTTTTGATAATAATTTTTTTTTTTTATTTTTTTATTTATTTATTTATTTTTTTTTTTTTTTTTGTTTTTTGTTTTTTGTTATTTTGCAGATTATTTTATTTTTACTGAGATTTCTGATAAAATAAATTTTTTACTACTTACCTTTAATGTCTCTTCTTTTCGCCTGGATTTGTTATATTTAAAAATTATTATTTATTTATTATTTATTTATTTATTTATTATTATTTATTTATTTGAGATTTGTTGTTCCGAAAATCAAAAATGAAGTGTCAACTTCCTTTTTAATAAATGCTTTGGCCATTACCTTTTATATTGTAAAATATTTACTTCAATTTGAAGCCTGCTTTAGCTAAATTTTTGACATCAAAAAATCAAACTAAAAATAACAGAAAATTTATTTTTATAAAAAATAAAACATAAAATATAAAAACAAATTTATTTCACTCTCTATTGATGAAATGTGACAGTATACGATGCATGTAACTTTTTTTTTTTAATTTTTTACATCTCATGTTTCATTCAGTTTTAAACGTTTTTACTTTGTTTTCGTTACAAATTTCAATATCATGTGTTCTGTTGTTTTTTTTACAATATTTGTTGTGTTGCAACAGTAATATTTTTTATAGCTTTTTTATTTGAATATTTTAGATTTTCCATATATTCCTATTCTGAATTCTTATTTTTTCTGACTTGCATTTTTGTCTAACCAGCACCGCAATTTCTTTGTACATTTTTTCCAATGATTTGAGTGATTTTTTTTTTTTTTTTTGTTTTAAATTTGTATTGTTTTTTGTGTTCGAACACACTGTTGACATGTGAAAAACAGATTTTTGGTGAATTTTTATTTGGGTACTTTCCTATTTGATTAAAAAAAAACATAATACAAAATATTAATAAAAATCCTTTAAATTTGAATTGTTCAAGGGATTATTGAAAGCACCATAACGGAAACTCTTTTAATTAATTAAAAAAATTAATTGATTGGATTTATTGCATAAAACATGGCCGATAGAAGCTTACAGAGGACAAAATCTGTTAAGTAAAAAAAACTTTTGCAATTTTTAAGTGAATTAAAATAAAGAGAAATTTAGCAATCGGCCTGTTTATCAACTTTTGCACCCGCAGAGTTAAATCACTTCTGATCTGTAAATTTTTGATAATTAAATGGTGATGCTAAGAGTTTGGTCTTATTTAAAAAGAAAATTCATAATTTAAATATTTAAAGGGTGTTCCCATTCAACAAACATGATTTTTTATGACCCTTGAATCATAACGAAGTTATGAAGTTAAAGTCACAATAGCTAGAAATTTTAAAAAGTAATAAGAAGGTTAAATACAATATTAAAGGGTGCCCCCTTTTTGGACATAATTTGACTTACAAAGTCTTTTATTGTGAAAAGTTATAATCAAACTCTTTTAAATTAGACAGATGGGGTGTTTCTTTGTACATTAAAACAACAAGTATACGAATGAAAATTAAAGGGTGTCGCCACATGTACTAGTTTTATAAATTTTTATACTTCTTTTGAACTATTATAGTTAAGTAAACAAAGAAAATATACTTCTTTGTGTGCTTTAACAATTAATTTTAAATCAAAATTAAAGGGTGTCCCCATGTTTGGTGTTATTTGATTTTTAAGTTCTCTGGCCTTTTATCTTTTTTGAAGTGGGGTTTTTATTGATTTAAGTAGAGAATATATTTCGAGCAATAACATCAGCAGTTAAAGTCCTCTTTAAATTTACCAAAGTTCTAAAACAGCTGAGCCAATGGCTGACATATAACCTTAAAGTAATAAAAATTAAAATAACCTAAAGTATAATTGATTAAAGAAGCCATTAATAACCGTTATATAAAGTGATATCCATGACTTCAGAAATTATTTTTCTAACTTTTTTTTTAAATTTAAAAAAAATAAAAATTGTTTAAATTAAATTAATAAATTTTAATGAATCCAATTAAGTTTCTACGTTTTTATTTATTAAAATAAATTTTGATTTTTTCTTTTAGTACAATTAAAAATAAATAACACAACGTGTAACACAAAAAACCTGATTTGTTATTAAAAGTTAGTGCCAAAATTTGTTTAATTGTCAATGGATACACTTAAAGAAAACTCCTTTGCCACAAAATGACTAGCGTGCCAGGGCTTAAGATTATAATTTATCTGAGTGTTTGCTTAAGTTTATGAAAAATTTCAAATGGCGCCTAAAAATAGGCAATTATTAATACAGACTCTAATAAGCTCTACTCTGTTACACAAACACTTTAACTCCAAAAGTTAAATTCTTAACAAGAAAATGGGAGAAAAATACAACTACAACAAGTATTCTTTTAGCAGCATAAGTTAAGGCCACAAGGGAACGGAGCAAGCAAAAAAAAAAAAAGAAAGTAAAGAAACACATGCATCATGCATCATGCAGTAGCTAAACCACTGAAGCGACAAAACCAAAAAAAAAGAAAAAAATTAAAAAAAATACAAGCAACTAACACAAGGCAAAAATATATTTACACACACACTTGCACTCACAATACTAAATTCTGACTTACAAACACACATCCATTTAAAAGAATACTTATATTTTAATCTTAATGCATGAGTACATGTGGCAAAGCAAAGATCACTAATGTTATACAATCGTATAGAAAAGTCTACTTTAAAGTCTACATTTAATATTAATAAGCAAACAGCAAATAAAATAGACATACACTAATACATACACATTCAAATAGGCTGCATCGTTATGTACAACTTTTAACTTGGATTTGAAAATTGTGCAGTTTTATTTGGGTAACCTCCTCAAACTTGCAAAAGCAACGAAGCAAATATTTTTTTTCAACTTTGTAGGTTTTCTTTTTTTTTTTTTTTGGTAAATTGAAACCACAACAATGTTTGGCATTACTGTTTGTTAAAAGTGTAAAATTTATATTTCAATGCAATTATATAAAGCAGCTGATGCATGTTAAAATGATTCGTTATAAGCAGCATATTAGCAGCAGCAAGAGAAAGAAATGTAAATGCAGTCAGTCAATAACTGCTGGTGCACACAGTCCCTAGGCTCAGCTCAGTTATTAATGCAGGGCTTACAAAAAATATTTATATCTTTAATTAAACCATGAAATGTGACAAATTATAGGAATTTAAAAAATCATAAAAAAACAGAATGGAAGGGTAAGGCCATGAATCACTATCAAAATAAATTGTTAAATCTGTCAAAATTTTGATGTGCGTTAAAAAAATTATATGAGGCTGAATTAAAAGTACATATGTATGTGTGAATTTCTAATATTTTAAAATATTTTAAAACATTATAATTTCCTTGCAATTACAGGTTCATGATTTATTTTTTTTTTTCTCTTTTTTTTTGTAGGAAAGTTTGGCAATATTTTCTGGCGATTTTTTAAAACAAAAAGATTTCCATCGGAATTAATTTTACGGAATTATACAATTGAGTAAGAGTAAAGCCAACAGTGTAGACTTGAAAATTTTAAACGATGTGATTTACTTTAGATTACGGCCAACTCTCATCTTTATTCGATAAACGATTCATTGTTTTGACTTCAACTACAATGATTATCTGCAATGACCAATTGTAGCCAGCATAAATTATAAAGCTTAAGATGGAGTGTTATCCTTGGAACATAAAAATATTGTTAAGCCTAGCTTGGATTCCAACCTAAAATAAAATACAACTCTTATATATGTACATGGCGGTGCCTCAAATACTATTTTGGAATTACTCGACAACGTGCAGGAGAGAGCGAATAAGCTGATCATCATCGATGAATGTGCACTTATGAAATCTGCAGCAAAAGCGTATATCTTTGTGGTTGATTGGCTAGTGAATCACACTACGCATTACAAAAAAAATTCGTTTTTTTAGCCAAACAGTTCGTATGTAGAATAAACTTCCTGCATTTTAACGGTGCAAAGACTTAAATCAAATGTCCTTAATCACAACCACAATGCATTGCATAAGTAGGAGTCATCTTCTGAGTGCTGGTCCTAATAAAAAAAATTAAAAAAACAGCGATATAATATCGGAAAAGTATATCTTAGTTATCTTCATTATATCAAAGATATTTTCTGAGTTTTTGAGTGCTGAAATATAATCTTACATGAAATCACAATATAATCACATAGTAAATCAACAAATGGCTTGAAATAGAATTTCAGGCAGTAGAACCCTTAGTTTGCAAATAAAAGTGTAGTAATTAAAAAATATATAGTAATTGATTTTTTTATTTAATAGGTGATTATACATTTGTTGTTTATTTAAATTCTAGGGGGCATCTTTTACGAATAAAACGGGTTAAAATTTTTGGATTTTAAAAATTCTCATTTTGGGCCTTAAAATCAAATTATTTTTTATTTTAAAAGTGATCACAAATTTTCTTTATTTAAAGCCTGAGGATAAAAAATTTTACACTTATAATAAGTTTTACATATTTTATTATAAAAAATTAATTTTTTGAGCTTAAACTTGATTTCTAAAAAATTTTCAAGTCATCACTTAAGCTTGAAATACGCATAATTTGTTTTTTATTATAAAAATAAATTTTTTAGGCTTCAAATCGTAGTTTTTATATCCTTCACCACAAAAAGTGGTAAAAGGGTATATTTAAATTTGTTATACCGTTTGTAATTTCTCTAATATCAATTTCCGGCCCTATAAAGTATATAAATTCTAAGTCCTTATGTATAGAGAAGTTGAGCGATGTTCGTCTGTCTGTCCGTGTTAGTGGTTTAAGCAACTTTGCTAAGGCCCTAGGTGAGCTGGAGAATATTTAAATACGCCAATCGCTCAGACATAGTTTCGAAAGAGTTGCTTTGGAAAATATCCCTCGAGGCCTGCCTTTAATATTTCCATATCATTTGGAACAGTGAAATAACTCCAATACAAGAATAAAAAAAAGAAAAAATAAATATATACGAGGGCTGCTATATATTTCTGGCCTGGCAACACTGAGTGCTGCCAAGTGCAATCTGACATTTCCATTGGAAAGTTTGTCATTTTTAAGCATAATCGTACTCAAAACGTTTTGATGTACGACCATAATTTGTGTTGCTTACAGTGACTTGAAAAAATGAATATAGCAAAAAATGGAATTAACTCGTGAACATTTTCGTGCCATCATTTTTCACAACTTTCGACGTGGATTATTACGACAAGAGTGCATTGATGAACATAAATCTTTGTATGGCGATGAAGCACCATCCTATAGCACTGTGAAAATTGGTATAATGAATTTAATCGCGGCCGAAGGTCGCTCAAAGACGAATTCCGTGAAGGTCGTCCAAAAACGGCTGTTGTGCCAGAGAACATTGATGCCGTGCGTGAACTCATAATGCAAGATCGACATGCGACATACCGAAAGATAGAGACATCCTTGGACATTTTTTCCACCAGCATACATTCGATACTGCATGAACACCTGGCCGTAAAAAAGGTTTGTTCTCGTTGGATCCCGCCTAATTTAAAAGTCGCTCAAAAAAAAACTTGTGTCGATTGTTGCAAAGAAATGTTGCAAAAATACGATTGCGGGGCTTTAAAAGACGTTTATAAGATCGTCACAGGTGACGAATCATGGATCTATGCGTATGAGTCCGAAACGAAACAACAATCGACCATGTGGGTCTTCAAAGACGAGCAAAATCCAACGAAAGTTGTTCGTGGAAGAAGCACTTCGAAGCAAATGGTCGCCTGTTTCTTCGGCAAAACTGGTCTTGTGGCGACTGTTCCGCTTAAGCAACGTAGGACGGTCACTTCTGAGTGGTACAATAAAATTTGTTTGCCTAAAGTCATCGGAGAAATTCGAAAAACCGACAAGATTAGACGAATCATTGTTCACCATGACAATACGAGCTCTGACACATAGGCTCAAACCAGAGCGTTTTTGGCCGGCCAAAACGTCGAATTAATAAGTCATCCGCCGTACAGCCCTGACTTGGCACCTCAAGAAAAAAATGCGTGGTCAACGATTTTCGTCGCCAGAAGAAGCTGTTGAAGTGTTCAAAGACCATGTTTTAGAGGTGTCTCAATCGGAGTGGAAAAGTGCTTCGACAACTGGTTTGAGCGCATGCAAAATTGTAAAAATCATGCTGGAGAATACTTTGAAAAACATTAAAACCATTTTTGATTATAAATTTTCGCATTTTCACTATTAGGCCAGAAATATATAGAGCAGCCCTCGTAGTGATAAAAAATTAAAAATTGAGAAAAACAAGAACGTGAAAAAATTTGGCTCTCGCCCATATTTTCCGAGTTATGGAACTCTGAAATTTTTATTAAAACGTTAGATTTCCATTATTGTCAATATCTATATCATTTAAAAGCTTTTGAAGAGGTCTTTTGAAAATAACAAAATTTTTTTAAACTGCTTAACCCACTAAGAGCCGATGACATTAATGTGTAAAATTATATATCGTACTTAATATTTTTTTTTATTTTTAATTCTGTCATCGTAATATTTATTTTTTATAGAATTTACTTTACTAAACTAGATTTGCATACATGGTGAAGGGTATATAAGATACGGCATAGCCGAATATATCACTCTTACTTGCTTAAGTTTACTATTGCTCACAGATATTTATTTAATGTTGTTTTTTTTTTTTTTTTTTTTCGTTAAACTCTCGAACTACGGTCTAACAATTAAAATGAGTATTAAGTTTCTTATTAAATAAATATATTTTTTGAGGCTTAATAAATTATATTTGTATTCAAAGATTTTCTTTCTTTAAGCTTTAGAAAACTAGAGTTAAATTTGGAACCTAAGTGGGAAAGTTTTTGTGGAATCTTATTTATTTTTTCTAAAGCCTCTATGAAGGAGTTTAGGTTCTTATATTTACATTGCTGTAGTTTAGCAATCCTAAGAGCAAATAAACTTACTTTCCCTCTATCCCAAAACAACATCATGCCGGCCCATTAAGACTAAAATGAATCTATATCCTATACAAAAAACAGCACGCCACAAAATTATTTATATGAATTTTGCAAACAATTTTTATTGCTACCACATGAAGAAAAATTTTACCACTTAATTGTTTGTTGCATAAAAGAAGAATGCAAGCGATGTGATTTTTTTTAAAAATATATTTTATGCTGTGATAGCTTTCTTTAGAATAGCAATGCGATAGCTTATACTTAAAACAAAATTGTGATAAATTTGTCTTTTCTATAGAACCAGCCAATTAAAAAACTGATGAGTTTGATTGACATTGATGACCCAAAAGATTGAAAAATTATAAATAAAATTTACTTTATTATTTATTTTCGAGTGATATGTTGCACACTTTTAAGGATTAATTCTTTAGTAAAAAAAAATAAAAAATTCCCAAAACAGCAGCGGTATCATGAGGTGACCTAGTTTACAAAAAAAAAAAAAAAAAAAAACAATGCATAACCAGTTTATTGTTATTAAATTAACAGCATTTTCTTAATCAAGAAAAAAATATTTATTCAGTTTACCCTGCACTGATTGCAATACATTATGCAACTCAAAATTGTGGGAATATAAAATAAAACAAAACAAGTTTCTGCATCATGCTGTGTTCTTATTAAACCAAAAAAAAAAAAAAAAAAAAAAATAAAGACAGAAACGATTGCCAGCCTGCCTGGCTGCTTGTCTAAGTAACGAGTAAACTAAACGGAAATAAATTCTGCCAAAATTTGAAGCAAATGCAGGGAACCAAGACATTTACACAATGAACCTTTACTCATTTATATTTAGACACATGTAGACAAATATGTCAAGATGTATGTTAAAATGCTTGAAAATTATATAATTTTTTTTCTTTTGGTTTCTAAATGACAGGAAGTACGCTTGTTACCAATTAAGCTAATCCGTCAGATAATTAGAAATGGTGCTTATGCTCGGCATGTTTGTGTTTCTTTTAAAGAAAATATAAATATATAAAGACATCTTTTAGTAGCAGTGGGAGTAGTGGCAGTAGTTTCACATATCAGTCTAGTTTGCAACTAACGAAATAAACAGCTTGAAATTTATCACTTTTCAAAATACACAAACATACTTTCTTCATGTGTGTGAATGTGGGTGAGTGTATACAGATGTTGCATACATATACAATAATACAAATTTCTAAAACTAATACTTAAGAACATACTTTTCGATTACATGTTGTTTATTCACTGCTGTTAATTTGGAATTATTTCGTAACTATTCCAAGGCCTCAGCATTTTTTTCCTTTTTTTTAATTATTAGTGTAAAAACAAAAATGTCTAAAAATTTTGCAGAAAGCAACATATTGTCAAAAAAATGGAGTTCTATGACAAAGTCGCTAATTTTGAAAGTGACTTGACAGTTTGAAGCAAAATGTTCTGATGGTGGACAAATTTAGAGAATGTATTAGACTTCATTACGATGGTCTTACGATGATGATAATTTTTAGTTAATCACAAAACAATAATTTTATTATTGTTTTATTCTTTATTTATTATAAAATAATTTTTTCTATTGGAAGAATAATGTGTGAAATCATAATTATTAATTAAATGACAAACAAAGTGAGAGTTTCCAGCCAAAAGGAAACTGTGGTTAATTTTATAAAAAAAAATAGCTACGGGCTTTATACTACAACAAAGGCTATTTATTCAGATTTTACATAATTGAAATGTTAGGTATATTGTAGTAAATGTCAATGACCTTTACAAATGAGTCCTTACAATTGCTTAAAAACTTTTAGATGTTACTTTAATAATTTCTTTATTTACTTTCAAGCTAATAAAATAAAGTTTTAGCTATTTAACGGACTTCCAAAACAAACAAAAAATTTTTTAAATCTTTGTAAAATTTTTTTTTCTATATTTGTGTCCGCAAAGAACAATAATTTCTGTATCAATTTAGTCTACTTTCTTTTAAGTTGAAAAGCGATGCTTATAAATTGGCTCTATTAAGAAAAAATGAATCTTAAAAATAAAACAGTGTGCGGACAACTATATAAAATTTTAACAAAGTTGGTATAACTGCAGCTTTCAATAACAGAAAGTTAAAAAAAAAAATAATCTTTAAAAGTAAAGGGTATCTCATTATGTGAAACAGTTTGACTTATATGACCGTATGTCTTACACTACTTTAGTTAAAACACTTAAAAATTCTTCAGAGTGTGTACTTTTATGTAAAAATATTTAATTTTAGAAATTAAAGGGTGTTCTTACATGTACCTTTTAAATTTTCCGTTTTTATATTAGATGGCCCTCTACACTTCTAATTGTTTTAAAGCGCTCTATTTTTATATATATTTTTTTGAGTACTTTAGTTTAATTATTTTTTTTTTTTTTATTACTGTTGACCGGCTGGGCGCGTGCAAATAAAAACACTTATTTTCAGCTACAAAATTCAATTTATTTAATTCTTTTAATTTCCACATATAAGCTAAAATCTAAAGAGATACAAAATTTAGAGGATTTTAGTTAATAATATTTAATAATTCAATTTACATACACTTGTGTTTTCTTAAGATTACTTGAGATGTATTCCTTCTTGCACGTCCAGCGATCGAAAGGAAAAGGGTCTAAATTTCAGCAAAGTCATTGGCCCAAGAATATGTTCACAGCTGACATCAAATTTTAAAGTTGCCACATTCACAATCGCTAAGAAGTTAGGGTTAGCATACACAAATTTTCACACCGCAACAGTTACAGTGAACTTAATTATGTGAGTCACTGTACTAAACATTTTTTTTAAATTTATTTTTATTAATGTGTTGCTTTCTTAGTTCTGTCTTTTTTTTTTGAGGTTTCAATGATTTTTCTTTTATTCTTTTAATTTAAATTTTTTCTAGCTTCTAGATTTTTGCGGTTCTTAAATAATAAAAAAAAATTTAATTTTTTAATTTTTTCTCAATCAGAAATTGAACTAAAATAAACTTTTTTCGGCTCAATTTCCTTTTTTTAATTAAATTTATAAAAATTTTCATAAAGAAAATATATTTACAAAAGTATGCGGTCGTTTTCCAAAGAACACAAACAAAAATTATTCTAGTGTCTTGTTTTCTTTGGAAAATATTCGCAATGTAAATAAATTTTCTTTCTAAAATTTCTTAAAAAACCAAATAAAAAAGTGATCTTAGCCGAAAAAACCAGACGACCAAATTAAACAGTAGACTGTAACTTTGAATGGATGCAAAGATGGTGATGAAAAATTTTGAGGGTTTTCCATTTCCCCGAACCGCATATTCTTTTTGTTTACATATCCATCCAAATGAAAATGTGCCTCGTCACTCTATGTGATTTTCTCGGGATGAGCTGCAACATCTTAATGGCATATATAAGGCGGGTTTAATGGTCTTGTGGAAGAAGCTCTTGTAAATAACTGTAAATCTTTGTTCAAAATAATGGCCAAAGTTTTTCCAAGCTCCTAAGCATGGCTTCGAATTGATGTTGCTGGGTTTTATTGAACACTTTCTTGAGCAGCAGTAATGTTTACAGCCAATCTTGTAGTACGTTGTTTTCAATGTTTGCGCACATCATTTCAAGACCCTCTTTCTTGTAAATCATTCACTTTGCAATAAATAGTGCATTTTCCTGTCACGTTACGTCTCCCAAAAAAATTACGAACTTTCTCATCGTCACAGTAATCGATGATTGATTTTGATAAAATGTTTTAATGATTTAAACACGTGTCTACTTCAAATATTAACTCTCAAGACTTATAATAATGGCGGCAAAACAAGAAAGTATACCTTTCCCAAGAACACCCTGCTTATCAACGAATGAACCCCAGAGGGCTATGGCACATAAGGTTTTTTTTTTTTTAACACATCAGTCCTGAATTTTTTTCTCTTTATTTGTTAATTTCTACGTAGGATCGCCTTAAGTAAGTGTAACCATTACTAAAGGCATTTCCTATTTATTTTTTATTTTTATATGAAAAAAAACTTCTTAATGCAATCCTTCCCTGTAGTTTCTGTAGAGAAAAAAATATATGTATCGAAGCATTAAGGTTGAAGGCACTTTTTCACCACAATATATCACGTGACACATGATTTTCTTAATAAGCAGTGGCACACATTCACGTGCATGTTCATATGGTACAAACTAACAAAAGGATGCCTTATAAATAAAATTTCTTTAACAAGAAATCACACACACACACACACATACGTTCATCAACAATAAATATAAAATTTTGTTTTACAGTCTAATGCACAAGCAAACTTATTTTTGCATTCCCACACTTAGTTTTACCTTGTTAATAAAATGGGTTAAAAAAAAAAGATATTCCTTGATGTAACATTTTCCAACTTTTTTCACATTGTTCAGGGAAGGTATTATAAAATTTGAAAAACTTTCTTTAATTTCTCTATTTTACAAAATTTCATGGCAGATGCAACACCTTATTAATATGGCTGCTCTAGTGCAGGAAGCCTTAAATTTACACATGCACATAATAAAAATATACACAATACATACACAGGTAACGTTTGTTCTTTATGTGGTTTTAATTTACAACTGCCTGTAATTCGTTTCTAGATTTTGTTTATTATTTGACGTGAGTGTTGACAGCTTGTTAGTGGTGGTAGAATTTCAATTTTTTTTAATTCTATTAATTTTTGGAATGAAAGCACTATTTTCTTTTGTTTCTTTATTAATAAATAAGCAAAAATAACGAGTCTGATTCTGTGGTTTAAATCCTTAATAGTTTATTACAGGTAAAATTTATTTTTGAGGAAACATTATAAAATTTTGGGATCATTTGTAAAATTACGGTGAAAAATATATCCACAAAAAAATAATTTTGTTTTATTTTTATTTTTCCACAAATTACCAAAGAAGTATTGATGACCTAATTTTTTTATCTCAACCGTCTGATGGTTATTTTTAATAGTCGAGGAAAGATTTTAAAGCCTCAAATTTCAAGGCTTTTAACTAATAATGAAAAACGTATAACAAAAATTTTACGATGCAAAAAATAAGGCCATATTAATAAAATCAGATAACATAAGAGATCACCCTTTAATTTTTTTTTAATTTAAATATTTAAACCTATTGTTGTAGCGGATAAAGAAGAACACACGCTTAATAATTTTCAAGTGTTTGACTAAAATGGTTATCAGTCAAACTACGTCACCTACGAGGGCACCCTTTATTGTTAATTTTTTTATTATTTTTGTTTTTGTTTTTTTTTTTATTTATTTTTATTTATCAAATTTTATATGTATGTTGCGTTATTGTTCATATCCCTTTTTTTGGGAAACCCTCTAATTTACGAAACAATAAACTATTTTTATATAGGATTTTTTTGTTCACCAAATTTAAATTTCTTATTTCTGTGGACACAAACATAAGCAAATACAAACGAATTGATAAACTTCTCCTTTGTGAAAATTGGCTAAAAATTGAGGTATTCGGCCATGTCGATTTTTTTATACTCTTCAACATACTTATTTATTATACAACTCTGTAATATCTTTAACTAAATCCCACAAATAAGATCTAAAAATTAAGCAATTAGGATTTATTTTAATTAATTATTTTTTTTTTTTTTTAATATTTTCGTTATTATTTACGATATTTTTAATTCCAACGTAGGGGGTTCTTTGATGATAAAAGCAACCACATCTATTTCTTTATTATACCCTTCACTGTCATTCCGTTTGAAATTTCTCTCATATATATTTCCGACCTCATAAAATATATTTATTCTGAGTTCTTATGCAAACCGACGACGATTAAGCGATGTCCGTCTGTCCATCTGTTTTAGTGTTAAAATCAACTTTGGCAAGGTACTAGATGAGCTGGAGAAAATTCAAAAAGCGCCAATCGATCATAAATAGTTTAAAATTTTGCTATTGAAAATTAGCAAGATCGGTGGTCCATATCCTTCGAGGCAGCGGTCAAAATAACACATCTATCTCCAGTTTATCCATTTCATTATGAACGATAAAGTAACTCCAATAAAGTAATTTGGAACAATAAAGTAACTTAAATCAAACCAAATAAATGAGGAAATAGAGAATTAAAAAAAAAGATTAAAGAAAACATCAAGTAAAAAATTTTACGCTGGTCCATATTTTACAACTTATGGACCTCTGAACTTTTCATAGAAAAGTACGAATGTGCATTATATTTTTCAAGGCATCAATATGGGTATCGCTTAAAAGCCTTTGAAGAGAATTTTCAGGAAATACCAAGATTTTTTTTAAATGTCTTACTCTTTAAAAGCTGATTACATTTTTATGTAAAATGATTTAAGGTAATTATATTTTTTATATAAAAAGAAGTAGAACTTCAGGCAAAAATGTATTTTTAAGCAGAAAAGGCAGGCGTTGAAAGTATAGCCATTTTATTAGTTGTTTTATTTTGCCGGCGCGCCGCGGCGATTGTGTGATTAGTACTAATCAAAACGCGACTTGAAAAAACGGCGGCGCCACTCTTTTCACTCTTTTTTGCTCTTTACGTATTTAGCGCATACTTGATATTGCGCTTGCTCTGCGAAAATATTCTCTCTCTGCGCATAGAAAAGAGCAGCGCATTACCAATTGCGCATTTTTTGCTCTGCGCAAAGAGCAAAAAGAGCCATAAGCGCATAAAACACGCGTTGCTCTTTTACAGTGGTATGAATTGCTGTAAAAGTCTGAAAATCAGTAAGTAAATAAAATACATAAATAGGCATGCGCGCCGACAACAAAAACATTATTTTTAAACAATTTGATTTCTTGTTTTCTTATGAAACCATAGTTTTAAAAGTTTTGTTCCTAAGTATCCTTTTATCTGCCTACACACGTATGTACATACGTTAACGTGTAAAAGGGTTAAGTAAATATTTAAGACTTACAAAACTTATTTCCAAAAGGAATTTGAATTAATATTTGAATCACTTTTTTGCTTCTTCAGAATTTGCGTATTGTGGATTTCTTCGCCCTGTTAGACATTTAAATGAACCCTTTGCTTGGAAAAACTATTAAATACCTACACAACACTTATTTAATTTCTTTTTAGCTTAAGTTTTTTATTAAATGTTTCAAGATATTTGTTTTGCAATTCTTTGTGATATTTAAAAAATAACTTAAAAATTGACATGAAATTTTAATTATCTTCATTTTAATTATATGCAGACCGTTTTTTTTTTTAATATTTTTAATTCAAATAATTTTTTGTGCATTTGGTATTTTCAAATTCATATTTATAAATGTATTTATTGAAACAAAGATTTAACGATAATTTTCTCAATAAAGGATAATATGTCGTACTAAAATTTCTTTTGTTCTTTTATATCTGCTCCGCTCTTTGCGCTTTAAATAAAGGAGCAAGGAAAGAGCGTGAAATTCGCAAAAAGAGTGCGCAATTACTTACTCTGCTTGAAAATGATATTCTCACATCGAAAGCGCTCGCTAAACGTACCAAATAAACAGCCAGTGACAACAGTATAATATTTACTGGCGGAGCCAATCCGATTAACTTAATGCTAAAAATTGAACTAAAAGCCAGGTTATTGCATGTGTGCTCAAAAAGTATGATAGTGTGGATTAAAAGTGTATGTGTGTAGCAGACTTTTTAACAGTCTGTACGATTTTGTAATCTTTTGAAATAATTCATAAAATGATTTTTTCTATGCGATCAGAGTTGAATTATTTGAAGATGAAGAGAAAAAAAACAACAAAATATAAAGCATCTGTTTTTTGTATAATAGTGTGGCATCATTTTGAAACGATTTTTAAAGTGGGACATAGTTCTGTCAAATTTTTGTGTGATTAAATCGTACGATGATGTATGATAGTGAACCCTGGCCTTAAACCATATAACAGCAGAAACAAATTTTTCTTTTGTGGTTGCCGTAGTGGTTGAACCTGGCCTACCTAATCTGTAGGTAGTCAAAGTGCTAGTAATGAACACATCAGTCTTAATATTTGTTATCTCGCTGTTTTTTTTATTTATATATATATATTTTTTTTTTATTTCTGTGGTAAAAAAATTATTTATGTTGAAAATGCGCTTTTTTGCTGCTCATTTTTATTTTCCGTTTTGATTCTCAGTATTCGTTAGTTTCTTGAGAATTTTCTTGGTGTTTTAGTGAGTTTGTATAACTTGTGGTGAAACTTTATTTTTTTTTTTTTTTTTTTTTGTGAAAAAAATTTTTTGTGTAAAATTAAAATTTTTATTAAAATCAATTTTCAAAATTTTAGGAAATTTTTGTTTTATGTAAATTTTTAATAATTTAAAAGATCTCAAGCAATTAAAAAAATAAGAGAAATTTTTAATCCTCAAGTGTAAACAATTATTCGACCCTTTTTAGAAACCGGTTTTCGAATAATTTGTGTATTCAAAATTATTTAAAAGCAGGTTTTAGTTTTTTTAATTTATGAAATAACCAATTGTTTGCCTGAAAAATATCTTTTTAAAAATATCTTTTTGAATTCCTATTGAGATTTTATTATTATTTTTAAAATAATTTTCTAATGTAAATTCTTTTATTTTTAATTTTAACTGGGTCAGAATTTCACAACCTTCTGCCCCTTATGGTTACCTAAATCACAAAAATTTTTTTCTTTTAATTCAAAAACCATAAAACTGTGACGATTTAAATATATCTTTATTATAAAATCATGCCCTTAATTACGCACTTTATTTGCCCTAAGTTAATGTTCTGTATTTTACTTTGACGGGGTCTACTTATAGATTTTTTTCCAAACCAATTTATTTTAATTCAAGAGCCGAATACGAAAAACTGAGTATTGTATGGGCTCATAACAAACATCTGCTGCTTCTATTATGTCTTCATTTCCTTCTTCCATAATGTGTTTTCATCTTTTGCATGATTAAATTTAAATTTAACTTTCTGCTTTATCAATGATGCTCATCTTATAGCAGCCATAAATAAAATAAATTTAAAATGATAAAATAAAAGATTTTACTTGTTTTTCTCATAGAAAGATGACAAAATTTTTCTTTATAGTAGAAAAAAAATATATTCTAAACACATGATTGAACTTTAATGGCATAAAGTTGTAATATTTATTATTTTATATCAGCAATTTTAAGTTGACTTGTTTAACATGAAAAAAATAGTAAAATTAAATATAGAAAATAAAAATAAAAACAAAAAATGACTGTGAACAAAAAAGCAAAAAATTTAAATTAAAAAAAAAAAACTACAAACAGGTTAAAGGTGAAAAGGTTAAAAGTTAAAACAATTTGATTAAAACTTTAAATGGCAGATATCATTTCTTTTATTTACTTCAGCCCAAATTTAAATAATAAAAAATACCAATGACCAAAGTAAAATCAGCAAAAACAACAAAAAAAAAAAAATAATGACATAAAACATAAAACATCTGTGGCAGTAAAATCAGAGTAATAAATCACTGTTTGATTTTTTGCCATAAATTAAGGCCAATATATTTTTCTTTCTTTAAATAAATAAAACTGCTTGCAAATTGTTAAAACGATTTTATAATTTGTTCGATTTCGCAGAATAAATTTAATGGAATTAAACAGAAAATGCGTTTGTGCATTGGCTGAGAATGGAGATTTTTAATTAAAGATTTTCTTTTTACAATTTAATTAAATCAATACAAATGAAAACTGGAAAAATAAAGATCTTAATTATAAAGCAAGATTAACAACAAGGAAAATAAATGACTTTTATCAAAAATAGCTGCAATAAAGAATAATAAATAAGAGAATTTAATCATATGATAAAATGATATTGTATGCAGAGACTTTTTCGATAGAAAATCGTTACTAAATGGCGTTAAAATGTGTCACAAATATTATTAAACTCTGATTTTATTAGTATCCACAGTCAAGAAGGAACGTGCAACTACAGTGTTGCCACTAGTGGCAAACTATTTAGCGCCTCTTAAAAGTATTAAAAGTTAGTGTTTTGGTAGTGTCGAATAAGTGTCTGTTAGAAGTGTAAAAAAAGTAATGGAGGTCTGCCTTGTAAAAATAAAAAATATAAATTTTTACATAATAAAATAAATAAAGAAGTGACGAAGAAGTGACTTCTATCTATAAATGCTCTGAACATACAAACATACGTGCAAAAAAAACATACATACATACATACACGCGCACATACATGTGTATATATATGCACTTATACATATATACATATTAAAAAATCTAAGCAATGAAATAATCACAGATCAAATGAAAAACCAAAAACCACGGGTAACGAGTTATAGAAATTATGACCATTCGTTCCACATTAAACAGAAAAGTTTTGTACTTGAGAGCTTTGCTCTTTGTGAATTATAACAATATTATAACAATATTTTATATATCTTAATTTATATCTTAATAAAATAAAATAAAAACTCAGTTGTCTTGTTTTTATTATATTTTTAAAAAAGTCACGTGAAAGCAAGCTTAAGCATAAAAAGCATTGTTAACAAAGATTTCAAGCTTTTGTAATACGATTTACAAAGAATTTAAATAATTCGTACGCGAATGATTTTTAAAAGCAATATGGCCAGATTCTATGCTAGCACTTCGCTAGAAATAAACACAAATTCGCCGATATTAAGTTTATTTTTTAGAAAAGCTTCTTAAAATTAATTAGGTTCCAAAACGATGAACAAATGTGGAAGAAAAACTGACTTTTCTGTGGGAACATAAGCATTTCATACAGTTAATAATAATCGTTCCCTCAGCTCGAATAATTGTATCTCAAGTCTGACAAAGTTCCTTTGAATGAATTGGTAGCAATTGATGCCAATCCTTAGTTAACAAAACGTGAGCTCCTCATTTCATTTATATAAATTTTTTGTGATAGGATGTGAAAAGTGTATAACTAAAAATATAAACTTCTAAGAAAATCGTTTCAAGCTTTAACAAAATGTGTTTGTAAACCAAATTACCGCTAACAATATGAATGGTAATTTTGGTAGGCCAGCAAGGCGAACACATAGAAACATTAAAGGAAACGTACATTTTTCTACGAAGAGTCTTCTTTCTGATGCGAATTGTGCTGCACATTCATACAATAAATAATTAAATGGCTACAAAGTGTTTATTTTGAGTAAAAATAAAATTTTAAACAACCACTACCATTTTTTATATTTTTTTAATAAAAAATTTAATTATGAATTAAGTTGTATAGAGTTTTTAAAATATTTGAAGTTTTCTTTTATTCACTGTCAGTTTTTTATATAAAATATATGTATTCGATAGAATTTTTCATTAAAAAAGTAGTTTATTAACCATAAGTTCTTACTGGTGTTTGCTTCAGATTTTCTAGTTCTATATGTGCCGTTTATTTTAAGGGAAGCACAAGTCCTTTTGCTTTTAAGCTGATGCACATATCTAAAGGGTTTTAAAAGCACCGAGGCTAAGTTTCGATACATTCTTTCACCTATTATCCCAGGATGCTTATTTTTTCCCAATAAAAACTTCGGTCAACATTAAACAGTAGCAGCTTTTAATTTTTTTTTTTTTTTTGGCAAAAAAGACTTATGCAACTTTAAAAATAAACAGCTCATATTTTGATAAAAAAAAATTATGCTCAGTAGCAATTTTGGCAATCAACATTAGATAAATTGTAGATAAATAAATATTTATTAATCAGAACTTAATACTTATTTAAGTTTTTTTTATTGTCTGTTATTAAGACTGCAGGTGCCTATATTCACAGCGATTTCATTTCGCTGTTCTTACAACAGGTAAATTTTATTTTTTTAATCACATAGTTTTTAATTTATCATACGTAAAACATCTGTTCTGGTACTTATTAATTCAAAGAACAGTTATTTTAACGCTTTGAGAAAGACCTAGAATATTTTGTTAGATTCTGTTCGTAGCTCTTAACTGTTCTTGCTGAAAAATTACAAAAAAAAGGCACTC
Source organism: Cistogaster globosa (assembly GCA_937654795.1). NCBI lineage: Eukaryota > Metazoa > Arthropoda > Insecta > Diptera > Tachinidae > Cistogaster > Cistogaster globosa. The sequence goes on from OW569404.1 coordinate 11,205,425, forward strand.
CACAATATATGTTGAAAATGATTTTTCTCAATTTAAAGAAGCAAAATTTTCCCATTAAAAAAAGTTCGAAATATAATTCTTACAAAAAAAAAAAAAAACAAAAAAAAAAAGAATTTTTAAAAGTTCTGAAGTTTATCCACATACATTAATAATCACCCTTATTCTAGTTGTCGGCATCGTCATATATCAATCTTGATATGTGTCGACGCATTCGATTTATTATTTTACTTGTCGTAATTGACATTTATCGATTACTGCTTAAAGATTTTTCGTATTCTATAACAAATGTGACGAAGATATTGTATCGACGTGACTCTAGCTTTTGTCGACGCCATTTTATGTAACGAATGGAGGGGATTTAAATCAAACATAACATTGAAAATTGAAAAAAGTGAAAAATTGAAGGTTACAAAAGCAAATCAATTGGAAAAATTAGTGAAACAAATGCAAAAGAATCCATCTCTTGCACTAAATTTTCGCATTGGGCTTTTCCATGTAATTTTAAAGAAAAATGGGAAAAAATTGGAAAAATTCTAAATTCTCTTGGTCCACCTAAAAGATTAGCAGATGGATGACAGAAGGTAACAAAATAAAGAATCGAATAGTGATTTATAAAAAAGTTTGTATATTACTTTTAAGGTATGACGAGATATAAAATTTAAAGTGAAAAAAAGATGGTTACTAATGAAGCGGAGTGTAGAGTCACTGGCGGCATTCAAAGCATTCAAATATTTGACATGCGAATTTGCTGAAGTCGAATTTGTCATTGAAGAACCAGTGGAAGTCAACCAACAGTTAAGAGAAACACCTTGCACGTCAAATACTGTTGTTACCAATGATACCAGTTCTGCTCAGCCTGTTCCGTCGAAAGTAATTAAAAAGAAAGCAAAAATAAAACCATGCAATTAAACCGATATGTTGCAGAACCACAGCCAGCAACAGGCAAAACTACCTTCCGACATTTTAAATTTTATATCCTTAATAAAACGCACTCTTAGAGATGTTGACAAGCGACAAAAAAATTATTGGAGGTTGAGAAGAAGAAGCGTAAATTATTGATAGAGAAAGCAAAGATAGAGAAAGCTTAAAACAGATGAAAAAAATAAAAAAATAAAAATAAAGGCTTTAAATAATGAAATTTTAAATAAATAAAATAAAAAAAAAAATAAAAACTTAGGGATGTGCATTTTTATTTCATAAAAATCGATAACCCGTCGACGTCGTCACAGTTGTGTTATAGAATGCGAAATTTTTATTGAATTGACGCCGACATTGATACAAAGTGACATTGATACTAAAACGACGACTACATCGACGCCGACAACTTGAATAAGGGTGAATATCAACTTTTGGAATACTTTTTAATTAAATTTCAACGTAACGTGGTGTCCTTTGCGGTTCATAAAACACGTAAAAAAAATATATTTTATAGGGAACACGCTTTAAACTGTTTTTTGACTCGGGACCAATCTGTAAGCATGGCCTTTCAAAAAGAGAAAAAAATTTCAAAATTGGTTTATAAATTACTAAGTTCATCGAGCACAGGTGTTGGTAACTTTCTTATTAGTGGAAATCTTTTTAAAAACTCATTTTACTTGAGACTTGTCTTGGGTTGTCCTAACAATGATAAACCCACTTGACTCCGATGATTAGCATATTATTCTATACCAGCTATGTTTCAACTTAAATTGGTATAAATAATTAAATTTAAAAATAATTAAAGCGCGTATTCCGTTAATAAACAAATAAAAAAAAACAAAACAAAAAAAAAACTAACAAAAAATTATCAATGTTTATGTAAATTTGAATTAGTTTAATGTTTTCATCCAGCTTAAGTATAAAATGCAATTTAAGTTTAAATTCCAAAAACAAAAAAATTATTCCACAGAATAAAAAAAAAACCTTTAAAAACCTTATTCATGCATCACAAAAAATTCGACCATCAACACGATACAAGTTAATAGACAAGAGCACTTTAAACATCAACCCAAATACTTAGAATTTTACTAAATTAAACATTAAATAAATTTAGAGTATAAACAAATATATAAGTGTGTATTTATTGCATGTTTAAGTGTTGGTAAAATAACACATGTACAGACATACAAACAAAAATACCGACTTCAACAGGACACTTGACATTTTGGCCTCAGAGGAAATGAAGCTGCTTAAGAGCTTTAAAAGTTAAATAATTCTAAAAATAAATATTGAAATTAAGCAAAATTTCCTTAGCAACAACAACAATAAAAAATATATAAAATATAAAAATTACAATAAATTTACAAATTACAAGAATTTAAAGATAAAAGAAATTTATTTTAAATTGTATTGCAAACAAAAAGGTGTTCAATAAAAAGCCTAAAACTATTAAAAATAAAGTAGAAAATAAAATAAACAAAATCTTTTTTTATCAAAAATTTAAAGATTTGTAAATTTAATTTTTTTATTAAAATTTTTTAAGAAATTTTTAAAAACTCTCATTTAAAAATAGAATTTTTTATGCAAGATTTTTTATTCAAAATTTTCTAAGACAACCAGTAGATTTAGAGAAATTATTTAAATTATTGTTTTAGAAAAATCATGTTCTTAAGAAAAACTCGAATCTATTACTCGTTTTAAACGAAAAACTTTCAAAAACAATCCTTTAGAGATCTCGCGTATGTTAGGGAACTTTTTATGTAAAACAACTTCACATTATTTTGCAGATTTTAATAAAAACAATACCATGGGAAATATGTTCTTCATATACAAAATTTATATAAAAAAATTACATCACCTATGGGGATACCCTATAACATCTAGTTTTAAATTTTACACTTATTGTTATACAGGACACAATAGTTTCCACTTCGTCTTATTTTCAAGTGTTCAAAAGATAGGGCCTTTATTTATTTGTGGTCTTCTATAGGGACACCCTTTATTTTTTTTTAAATATTTTATTAATACTTTCTGTTATCAGAAACAACCGTAATACGATCTTTCTTTAAATTTTATATGTGTGTTCGTTATGGTTCATTAAACATGTGTCACCCTTTAATTTTTAAAATTGTACAGTTTCTGAAAATCGATAGAATATCTGACAATTACATTTTAATTAAAAAGAAACTCAAAATGATAAATGTCGGCTTTCTGTGGCTATAAATATAAAAAATTGTTAAATTGAAAAACTTCCCCTTTTCCAAAGACGATTAAAAAAATAAACAAAATTTTCGGGAAATTAATTTCAGGAAAGAATAACTAACTTCTCATTCTGTTTGTGATTTTCTTACCAGCGACTTAATATTCTTTGGAACAACAAAATTTTATGTTTAACAGTAAAATTAAATATTTTCCTTTGTATTTCTCAAGTTTATGTTTTTCTTTTCAAACTTTTGTTGCAAATTTATTATAACAAAGAAAACAATTCCGTATTATTCCCAAAAGTGTCTCTTCAGAGTTATGCTGTTATTTGTATAAAATTATTTCTTACCTTAAAGTAGTTTTAACAATGAAAAAACAACTGAAATAAAATCCCTTTTTGCTTGTTAGTTTTAATATTTTAAGTTGTCGTTTTATCTTATTCTTGTGTTCCTTTGACCATTCTGTGTTTCTAAGTTTCTGTATTCAACAATTTGGGAAAATTAAATTATGTGTTTAGTTTACTGTTGGGTATTAAAGGATTTCTTTTAATATTATTTTAGTTATATTTATTTATTTGTCTTGCTTTCATGGTCATGTCAGTGTCTTCAAAATTGTCTTCAAAATTGTTTTGTAAAAATAATCATATATAAGTTTTTGTTATGTGTAAGCGTGTGTCTGTATATATATATTCAATTCAAATATTTCCTTTCCTGTTGCTTTTTATTTTGGCATATACAAACACACACCTGCTTATGTTAACAACATTTACTCGCATATCCATCCTTTTAAGAGTAAAACATCTTTTATGTGTTAAACATACTTTTGAGTGATGTTGAAGATGTTTCTGAAGGACTTTTATTACATGGAATTTGGAATGTGAATATATGTATGTGTGCTCCTTTTTGTATTATGAAACCCTGTTTGTTGTGTGTTGTTTTTTATTGTTGTCAACAAATGATTCCTTTTTTTACGTTGGACAAGTGGAAGACAAATGTGTTTGATAATAAAATTTTGTCGTTTACTTTTATTTATTTATTTTTTTTTTTTTTTTTTGTTTGCTTTATTCCATTTTAGTCCTTTTTCGTTTTTTTTTTTTCAAAGGACATAAACAGAAATCAGTTGATGCATGACTTTTATATGAAATTCAATTTGAATTGATTTGTTTAGGAAATTTGTTAAACAAATGTGCTTCGGTTTGAATGGTTTTTAAATAAAATCTCTTTACGATTAAAATGACATTTTGAGTTTTTAAGGTGGCTGCTCATAACGAGAGCAGCTGTAGTTTAAAAAAACAATTAATTACAGTTTACAAAAAAAAAAAGAAACTAAAATAATTTTTAAATTCTTATTTTTATTTAATTTTAAATTTTTTAATTTTACATTTCTTCTTATGAAAGACAGTTTTTGTAACTTTAAAATTTTATTTGTTTAAATAATTTTTTTCAATTACAATTACAAAACTTTGTAAAGAAATCATTAGTCCTTTCAATATTATTTTAATTAAAAAAGAAGAAAAAAATTTTGTTCATTAAATAAATAGCTGAATCAATCAAAACTTTAGTAGAATTTCTTTTTGAAAACAAATAAAGCTTGAATTGTTGGAATAAATTTTTTCTACAAACTTTTTAAATTTTATTTATATTTTAATTTGTTGGCAGCTTCATCTAGATAAAAGAGAAAAAATTATCTTTTCTTTAATAAAATACAAAATTGTCCATCCAGCAAGGAATCATTATTCTTTCTGAAGCCTGTTTTCTTAACAGTCCAAAAGTTTGCTTACTAGTGTTTGTAGGAAAATAGGGAGCTAACTGTGTAGTGCATATGGTATAAACATGCATACCCAAACAAACAAACATGTGGTATAATCATGCATACCCAAAATATAAAATAAATATCAAAAGTAAATGACCGACAAAAAATGCAGTTAGTAGAAAATGCAAAGTCAAGTGTTGAATGAAATATTGTAATTTAAGATTTTTAATAAATATATGAACAATAAGTAGGAGAAATAGATAAATATATATGTAAATAATAAACATAGAAATTATTAATTATGAATAGGAGAAATGATTATTCTTTAAGAAAACATAGAATAAGAAATAGTATATAAGCTAGGGAAAATTGTAAATAAAATCAGAAATAATTCTGACTTTAAGCAATAGAGTTGTTTTATTCCTCAACAAACTTCGGCAATTAACTTTGCCATCATATAGAGCCGCCTTCTACTCTAAGGCTCTTTAATAAAACAAGAGTACTATAGATACAACATTTTTAACAAAACATTTACAAACCTTACAACTGAGTGACTGGGAGCTCTTGTAAAACGGGAGCAGAGAACTGAGAAAGCCATACTATTGCGCCTACTGTGTTCAAGCCTATGGAACGCAGGGATCGAAATATGGATAGCGCTTTTATTTAATATCTCATAAGTTTTTAACTGCTACTATGACGACTTAATCTACACTAAATAGAATTAGAGCCAGACATTATAAAAATCACATTTCAGAATACCGTGAACTAATTGGATACTGACATTCGTAGCAATACGTAGTCTTAGATAACTAATGACTAATATGAGAGGACCACAACCATAAAATTTTTGTCATAGAATCTGCTAATAACATCCTTTTTGGTGGAAGTGAGGAAAAGAGCTTTGGTTTGCAATGCTACTTTAGAAAGACCATATCTTCGTCACACCAATCAATCGTATCAGTAACTGCTAAACTTGTCATATGTAATTTACTTGCTATGGAGCGATGTCACCGATAATCTTAAGATATCAGTAAGACTTCTCTCTACAGCAAGGTTGGCAAAACACTGAAGAAGAAAGAAGGTGAAAAGCATATTTTATCTAGAACATTGGCAATTAGCTGAAATGGTGGCATGATAAAGATTACGCACTTGGGAGGCTGCAGCCATGTATCGATAGCGGATTTTGTAGAGAAGCCGGGTACACTAGCAGTTACAAAAAAATCTTGGCTGCTTGTTAAGAAGGTGAAAATAAAATGAAGTCACAAGCAAATTATTTTACCTCCTTGACACATACGCAGCAACCACCCTGGCTGTTGATCTGCCAGTTAGATTTCCCTCTCACTTGAGGCCATAAACTTTCACAATGACATCATGAACTGCTAAAGTAAACATTAAATGCCTCAAAAACTCCCTTGCAACTCTCTTTAATTAACAAAAGGCTTCGTTACTTTGACTATTTGGCCCTATAATTGCTATTGCTGACAACACGATCCTCATTATCCCAGGCAGATTACTGCCAAGCTGTTAAGGGCCCTAAATTTTTTTATAGGTGTTAAGCTGACTACAGACCATGTTCTTATTAGGTTGAGTTTATTAGAGAACCTGTGTAGCCTTCATAAGATAAAATTTTAACATTCATGTAAAGATCGCTGGTGGAAATAAAATCAACATTTACTTTTGACCACAAAAATTGCCGAGCAGCCATTTTCCTGTTTAGAGTTATCAGTCTGTTTGACAAGAAAATTTTTCTGCATCAGTAGAATCGCTTGAGTAATAAAAACAAAAAAATATTTTCGAAGAGTGAGGTATTCGCAATAATGAAGAAGGGGATCACTTTTCAGGATTTAAATATACAAGAGTCACTACAAGCTTCCTTTTATAGAACGATATGTAAAGTGTGTTGGAAATATTGTAGGACTGGTCTTAGTTAAGCGACAGAATTTGCAGATTTTGGCTGACGCACTTTTGTATTAGAAAACTGTTTCCTCGGTTTTAACTAATTCATTTAAGAAAGAAGACATTGATAGTTATAATGTCAACTATTTGTGTCAAATGGTTGCTTTTTCAAGAATAAGTCTACGATATTTGTCTGCATCAATTTATTTCTTTTCAACTTAAAATGTAACAAATTATTTTTTTATTGTCATTTAAATTTCTATGACTTGATTAAATCAAAAAAAAAATTTGATACTTAAATTCAACCAATAATGTTATAATAACCATATAATAATGGAATGGGTAAATTGAGAAAAAGATTACTCTTCCGTTGCATCACACGCTCCCAAAACAAAAATTATAAGAATTCCTGTTCTAAAATTATAACTTTGGCCCTTGATTCTTCAATAAAGCTTAAGCAAAAATAATCACAATTTATAACTCTAAATAAAATAACATGAACGTGTATATAATTGTGACTTTACTAGAGAGCCTTTTTCTTATCATATTCTTTTTTTCACTAGCTGTGAATTTATTCGTGACTTGAGTCGAAAGCATACTTTAGCTGAAGGTTAAATAATTGACGGTGTTTTTAAGCAACAGTATGCGCAGTGACTGCAAACATAGTCGATAACTATTCTTGTTTTTTAAATACATAAATCCTTTATAACGACAAAAATCTCAAAGAAATATAAACTTTATAATTTAGAACTTTTATTAAATGAATCTAATGACGTTTTTATCACAAAATTCTTCTTAAACTCAAATTTAAATACTTTTTAATCTTTTTTAGAGAAGTTTCTGTTACAAATTTAATTGCTTTTTGCTCTTTTAAAATCTTCAATAGTTTCTTTACATACAAATACCCTTCGCAATCAATCTCTCTGTTAAGAGTATAAATTTCAACTAAGGTAAATGAAATACAAAATTTCCAATAATAATAAACCTATTTTAAAACACAAAAACAACAACAACAACAAAACGAAACATTTATTGACATAAAACAAAATAGTAAAAGCCCATGCAAACATTTCAAGAAATTTAAGAGCAACAATATATCAATTGGACAACATGCAACACTTATAAATCATAAACAAGTCTCTCAAACACAGGTTGTAAGCTCATTTTATTTTATATTTGTAGTTTTGTTTAACATGTTGCATTACGTTATTTTGAAAGAATACTGGCAACTGAGAAGGAAAATTTTCATTTGAAAGCTGATTAAGTACTAGGACCTCTTGCATTTGAAGGCTTCAGTTAAGAAGTATTAAAACGTTATCGTTTGCTTCTGTTGAGTAACAAAGAAGGAAATTATAATATATTTTGAAATTTTACAAAACGAGTAAAAGCATCAAAGGTTAATCATAGCAAAATCTACTCTGATTTAAATAATCAGAAATGAAACTGATTGAAATTAAGTAGAATTGTTATTAAATTTCCATTATTTGGCAAAATTATAATAATAATGCTTTAATATAAAAATAGTTTATGGGAAACTGTAGTGCACAATGGCTGGAAAATAATTTATTTTGGACATAATTCGGTATCTCATTAACCGCTGAAGGTATCTTATTGAGATTTTACAGAGGCAGAGTAGAAGTTAGGAGTGGGAAGGGCTTTTAGGTAGGCCCCCAAATTAAGTACCCCAGGCATATAATTTCTTGGAAATATCATAAAAAGTTTATTTTTTTATTCAAGTGCTAAGATCTTTAAAATTTAATACGATAATACGGAAACGTCCACAAAAATTGTAGTCACATATGTAAGTTAACTCTTTTAGTTTGGGAGCAAATTGGCTTTTGTTTTTAATTTTGGCTGACCTTAACTTATTATTTTTTGGCGTGGTGTTCTTCTTAATAATCGAATTATTACGCTAAGACTCTATACTCTTAGGAAAATTCAGAATAAACCAGTTCACACTTTTGTTCCGAGTTGTCTTTTTTAAAAAGCTGCATGTCTCTGAGTTGGGAAAATGTTCAAAATACAACTTGTTCAGGATTTTCTCCCAAAAAATGTTTTTTTTTTGCTCTTGTAAGGTAAACTTACTAGAATGTAACGTAAACGTTATAGAAAATTTTTGGAGACCAATTTAGAAACAACCTGTAGTAAATGCGGTTCTGCGTCCAGCCCTATCCAAACATAGCCAATTTTAAAACAAAATTAAAAAGCATCGCTTAAAAAGACATAAACTAAACTTTTAAAGCGCCAGTTGCTGGCTAGAAGCTCCAAAAAAGATTATATATCCATTTAATTAATAGAGGCTGGGTAAACTCTTTGTGTGAAAAAAACAATTTCATTTGACATTTTTTCACCGTTCCGTGAATATATATGTTAAAATAAAAAAAAAACAAAAATTAAATTTTATTTCACCGTTTGGGGAAACGCTCTTATATCTGTATTATTTTAAAATTGGGTAAAAATAACTCGTTTCTAAAAAAAGCACCTTAATATTTAAACATAGAGATAAATTTAAGCCTTCCTCAGGAATTTTAATTCTTATTTTAAATGTAAAAATTAAAAATTTTTGTAAACACATTTTATGCCAAAATCAAAAACATAAACAGCTAATAAAAATATTTAATAATATTAAAAATAAATGAATAATTTAAATTCGGCTTAAGTTCACTCACGTTTATTTTAAACTCTCTAAGAAAGATAAATAATTTATTTTTAAAAGAAATCAAAATTCGTCTTAAAAAACTAATTTGCAAAATAAAAATACGAGGAACATTCGTAGTCAATCAATATAAATTTGTTTAGATAAAATCCAAATGCAACGCAATGATTTCTTCGTTGTTCTCTTTATGAATCGTCACACATATTTATACTTCTCTTAATTCCAAAATTAAAAAAAGTTTATTTTGTAGTAACACTAGTATATTTCTGAAATCATCTTAACAGAACGTAATAGTGTTTATCTTATTAAAACTTATTATTGTTTGCATGAATGCAGATAGCAAGATTAAGAAGAAGAAGAATAAGCTGGCTTGTAATAATTCTAGTGTAATCCTTTGAATTTTTTTGCGGCCTCTGTCAGCACTTTGCAATGCAACGAATACATTAAGTTGAATATTAAGTTAAATTTATTAAATAAAACTGATCATTTACTTACGAAAAAGCGTTTGCAGCAACTTTTGCAGATGTTACTAAACTCCAGATCTATAGAAGTCATACGAGCGTTTTTAAATCGGAATTGGTTACTTCATTGTTTGAGTTCTCTCCTCGCTTAGTAGCTATTTTAACCGAATGTTACAAAACTCCATACTTAACTCCCTCTATCTCTCTCTCTCTCTCTCTCTCTCTTTACCTTTTCGTTTCTTTTGTTCACTGCCAAATTAATGAACTTGATTATTTTGATGTCGGTTTTTGAAGAACTTTTCATTTTTAAGTTCCTTTCTTATAATTTCTTTTTTAGAACATTGAATAGGGCAACATTAAATAAGGCTATGAATTGGTTTACAATATTGGCTTCTTTCTGACTTTGCTATGACAATCCAAAACTCCAGCATTTTTCAGCTGAATGTTTACCCAGCAAAACTGTGAGTACATGCCTTTAATCTACTTCAGCTCTCTATTCAATATGAAAATAAATATTCTTATTTAGTAAAAGTTTCGCAATTTATTTTTCTTAGGCCTTTGCTTCCGTCAAAAAATTTTAGCATTAATTTTAGAACAGGTATTGCTAATGGTTTCAGCCATTGAACCCGATTCCATGCACGACGTGTTTCTGGAAAGTTGTCCAAAACATTTGACACTTCGTTCACCCGAACTTTATTTTCTCTTAACATCGATTGTCTATATTCTAAAACAGTGAACAAAGAGTGTAAAAATGTAGGAGGTATAAATTAAGTAGTTAGGACAGTCTTGAAGTCAACTTATACATTTGACACTTTTAAAGCAGTACAAATGAGAGCAGCCATATATCTGTTATGTCTCTACATCTTTTTCTATCAAAATTTAGATTTTAATCTTATTTAGCAGAATTTATAAAATTGTTGATCATGCTCTAGCATGATTAATGTTTTGAAAACTTACACCTGCTTAAACTTTTATCACAAAGTTCTCTTAATACGTCAGTAGATTAAGTTATTTTACACTCACATACACTCATATGAATGAGTGTGTGTTGATATTTGTAGAATATTTAAATTGTTTTTGAACATGTTTGTGAATGTCATTAACAATTCATTAATTAACTTTGTATGAGAATACAAAAGCAGCCACACACACAAACATACTTATGTAATTTTTTTTTTTCCATTTCAAATGTTAATACTTTGACAGCAACTACAACAAGAGCTTTAATGTTATATTTAAAGGAAATACGAGTATGTAAAAATATGTGAAAATGAGTTTGTTATTGTTACTGTTTGAATGCACATACATCCATTTTTGCCACAATTATGAGCTTTTGTAAAAGCAACAATGACATACATACATAAATACTTAGCTCAACCAGCTTTTCATTAATATGGATTTGTGTTTTATGTATAAGTGAGTGTGTTTAATTTGATGTTATTATGGCATTGCAACAGCATTCAACAACCACTTGGAAAAAAACAGAAGAAAAATGAGATTCTGCTAAAGCATCACATGCATTATTTATTATTTGAGGCATTTTAAACAAACTTTAATGGAAAAAGCTACATGACACAAACAATGGACTTGAACAAAAAAAAAACTACATTTTTTTTACCATTAAAAAATCTTAATTGGTGGCCGGATTTAAAAATGAGCCTGAATAATAAATAATATTTAATTAAACGTAAAAGTACTTTAGTCTGTCTTAAGAGGATAAATATTAAATTAAACAAAAAAAAAGGTTCTATAATCACCCTAACGGCCTTGTTATGCTACACAAGTATTTCAATTATATATTGCACTTTTCAAATAAAATATTGTGATAGTTAAAAAAAAAATCCTTAAATTAATTCACTTAAATATTCCTAAAATTAAAACCTGTCACTTCATTTCATCACAATTTCCCAACTTTTTTTTTCAAATACTTAATTGTTTAGTCAACGGAAATTAATGTCTGCAAACGAACATTTTGCCGACACACCTTCAATCAACATTTTGTTATAAGCTGTCATTGAAATCAGTAAAACATATCAAAGGATATTGTTAATATCAACTAAAAATTAGTAATAAATATTATTAAAAGTTCAATAAATTATTTTGCTTTACAATTTCAATTACTTTGAAAAAAACAATAAAAAAATATTATTTAAAAATAATTTGCATTGATAAATGGAAAAAAATACTTTTCTATAAAAAAATTAATTTTATCTAAAGCAAGAGACTTTTTAATTGTTAATTTAATTAAAAAATATTTTTATCAAAATATTTTTTTTTCGAATTATAACATGAGTAATTTTTTTTTCCATAATAATAAAAAAGTTTTTTTTATAAAAAAAAAGTTTGTAAAAATAAAAATTGGTTTTGAAAAGAATAAACTTTCTGTTAATGTATTGCTTATGAAAAAAAAAAAAAATTCAAGGGGAAACTAAAATTTTTTGTAAAAAGAAAAAGAAACAAACACTCCTGGAAGTTCGTAAGCAATTTACGAAAAAATTTTTAAAATTCTGTAGAATGACTCATGATAAAAAACTGAATTTGTATGTAAAGAAAGTATAATTTTCGTTCAGCATATTTTTTAGAACAAAAAGAAGATCTATATCCGCTATGCTGAATCCTATATACCCTTTACTATATATGAAAGTATATTACAGTGAAGTAACTGCAATCAATAAGACAAATATATGGGGTCACATAGAATTAAAAATGACATCGGCTCTAATGGGTTAAATTTAAAATTTAGTATTTCCTAAAATATCTCTTTAAAAGCTTTTAAATGAAACCCATATTGATATCTTGAAAAATATAGAGCGCAATCGTACTTTTCTATGAAAAAATTGGAGGCCTATAATTCGAAAAAAATGGGTGAGCGCAAATTTTGGTTTTTTCTTTTTTTTTTTTTTTAATTCTTTATCGCCCCATATATTTGTTTATTTTTTTTTTTTTTGTTTTTTTATTGGAATAATTTAGTTAACCAGATTTTTTACTAATCAGGCAGGAGTAGTATTTTGCTCGCTGCCTTAAAGGTCATAGACCGATCTCGCTGATTTTCATTAACAAAAATTTTGAAACTATGTATGATCGATTGGATTACTTAAACCTTCTCTAGCTCATCTAGTATCTTGGCAAAGTTGATTTTAATACTAACATGGAAGGAAAGACTCAATCATTCGGTTTCACTATACATACGCTATGGGCTCAAAAATGGATATCGTAAAAAGTACAGACGGTATGAAAATCTTTTTCCACCTATAGTGAAAGGTATAAAAAGTTATTCTCTGAAATAAATTGTCTTTCTGACTAATTGCAATATTAGCTTTTTTTTTTTAAAAAAGTATTTGAAAAATGATTTGTAATAAAAAAAATAGTGACTTTGTGATAAAAAAATAATAATAACTTTTTTATGCAAATTATAACTATTTAAGGAATATAGCCAACCTAAATTTGATGGCAATATGTGACTTTTGGATGGAATTTACGGAAAAAAATGGTGAAGTTATTTTATAAAAAATATTTGAATTTTTGATAAAAATAAAAAAAAGTTATTTAGTAAATCAAAATTATAATTATAATTAAAAATAAAAATAATTTTTTTTTTAGAGAAAACATTGATTAAAATAATTTTTTTGTAGAAATTTTATTTTTTATTTTTTTTATTTTTTATTTTTTTTTTTTTTTTTTTTTTTTTTTTTTTTTTTTTGTTAAAACCAAATTAAGCTTCCGGGTAAAATAGAAAAAAAATAGTGATAAAAAATAAATACGAGGTTTTTTTTTAAGAACTGCTTACGAAAAGTAAAGCTTTTTTAAGACTGTTTAAATGAAATAGCGTTTTTTTTTAATTTTGAATCCGAGTAGTGACTTTGTGATGGCAAAATTATGATTTCTGAATAAAAATTTTTTTAATGTTTTTGAAAAAAATTTGATTTTTGATAGAAAAAAAATTTATGTTTGATGGAATATAAGAAATTTTGATGAAAAATTTAATTCTTGAGAGAAAAACTTTCAAGTTTTAATGAATAATTAAAGTTTTTGATAAACATTGTTGATATATTTTGCTGTTACTGATATTTGAATAAAATTTTTCTTATAACAAAAAAGTAAAATTTTTGTACAAATAATTTAACATTTTAATGCGAAAATATAATTTTTGATAGAAAAAATCGACTTTCTAAAAAATAACATTTGACCTTTGGAAAGGCAGTGATATTCTCAAGGAAAACTATGACATCTAACGCAAAAAGTTAAAGAATAATTGATTTTTTTTATTAAACAAAATGTAAACCTTCAAAAGAAAAATTTATTTTTTTTAGGAAGGAAATGACCTCTTAATGGGTTAAATGCTTCTCAAAAAAAAAAAAAAACACAATAAAATAAAATGTTAAGTGTACTTTTTTATAAAAACTAAAATTTTCGAATGAAAAAAAATTAGTTTTTGGCGAAATAATTTCTTTTTGTCATGAACAGTGCCTTAAAAAATAAAAAAAAATTTTGCTTTCAAAATAAACAATGGGAGCTTTTTGTTTTTCTTCAAGAGAGACCTAATACACACAGCTGACATTTTGTTATAAAAAATAATTTTTTTTCAAGAAAAAAAATAATAAAAAAAAAATTTTTCTTTTTCAAAGAAGCTTTTGAAAGAAAATATTTTGTTAGCTTTAGCAAAGAACAGCTTTTTTAACAAATAGTTATTTATACCTAAATTAAAATATATAAATAATTTTAAAAAGATATTTTGAGAAAAAGTAAAAATATGTGAAACACAAAAACATTATAAATTTCCATTTTAAAAGGGCTTTTTCACAGTTCGTGAAAAGTTATTATGAAAAAAAAATTTACATTTCTATACCATTTCCTATGTTGTCCATTTATTGCTATTGATTACTTCGATTATTCGCAAACAAATTAAGTTTTTAAACAAATAGTTAAAAGAGGCGTTGATTTCCTTTTTTTCTTGTTTCTATTTTGTTTTTCTTTACCGCCTGTATATTAATTCTTTTTTTTCTTTTTTTAATTCTTTTTTTAATTAATTCCTTCTAAAGTTTATTTTACTGTTTTTAGCTTTAAGTCAATAAACTATTAACTGTTTGTTTTTTCTTTTTTTTCATTATAAATTTCCTGTCTGTAACAAGTACGATTTCCGTTGGTACATCACACTCATTGATTTTGAACGGATGTTTAAGCGACATCTCAACGATGGTGACGCCGGTTTTTTTGGAAAATTTCTTTTTTTTTCATTTACTTGATTTTATTATATTTTTTTTTTCTTACTCTTTGTCCTGTCGTCTGTTTATTTTATTATTTTGTCGTTAATGTAAATTGCAATTTGTTAACAAATTTTTGTTGAGATTTTAGTGTTTCACGTTTATTACTTTTTTCTTAAGGAAAGAGTATTTAAATTGGCGATGTTATTCGTGCGATGAAATATTTCAATTCGAATAATTTTTTATTTTTTTTTTCTTTCAATATAAATTTTATTAATTTTGCAAGATTCTGTTGGAGAACAATTTCATCCTGATTCCTCGGATTCTTTTTAAAAATATAAAAAATTACTTATCTCTTGTTGCTTTAGCCTGTTGCCATTTTTAAACAGTTTGCTTCATTTTATTTAAAACTTTTTTTCATTCAATTTTTTATTCACTGTCTTTCTTTCTTCATTTTTCTTAGCTTAACGTTAATTTCTTTAACTATAATCACCAAACTATGGCAGATTTTATATCTCTATAAAACTGTCTTTGTATGTGTGTCTTTCACTATGCGTTTCTGTACATAACTATTTGTATCGGTAGTAAAAATTTTTCTTTAATATGGCTTTTAATGTTGCGCTTATTCATCTTACTTTGTAGCCTTAAACCTAATACCTGCAGCTGTAATCAATTTTCTGCTAAAGACAATTTTTTTTAAGAAATTGATTGTCTTTAATTACTTAATGTGCAAAAAAAAAAAAAAGAAACAAAATGTAAAACAGTAAAGGAATAAAACAAATTGCAAGGGATAGAGTAAATATGACAACATTCCAAGAAATTAAGAAGGACAATTTATTTAAAGGTTTCAGTAAAAGCGAAATTGAAAGGGCGTTTAATAAAAAAAATTTAAACAAAGAAACTTTAAGCAAACAAGAAAAATACATTTTTGATGTGGTAAGTCCCGTTACTACGGTCACTACCGGTAGCATACTTCTGTCCTAAAGCAGATTGTCACATAAGTTTTCTGTAAACTAAAAAAAAATATTTTTTACGACAACAAATGGTTTGTACTGAACAATTCTTTGTCTTTAACGATGTCGAGTCGTAAAATAAAAAATTTAAAATTAAAGGGTGTCCCATACAAGACTTTTACATTTATTGTCTTATCTATGCAAATGGCAAAATATAGATCTTCTCATAGGGCCTGTTATACTAACAAGTATAAAAAAGTAAATTAAACAACAAAGGGTAGGATGTCTCCATAGAACACTTGAATTAAAAGTATAAAAAAATTAAGATTTTTTAACTTTAATGATTTTTAAATTCGTTTTAATCTTAAATCACATCCCAATTGTTACTTTTTTGTTTAAAAAGTTTTTTTTTTAAGTTTTCCAACAAAACAGTATCTAATGTGCTTTCTACCTCCCAACAATTGAAAATAATAATAATTTTCTATTTACTGCACGTGTCAATAAAACAAAATTTGATAATTGTAATTGCTGCAAATGTTAATAAAATATCGACCCTTGATAAAAACATGAAATCAGACTATAAAATCAACACAATTAGCGGTCATGGTTTTAAAAACAATAGAATCTTTTGTTACACTTAAATAATTATACCAGCAACAAAAACAAAAAACAGCAATTGTTTTTAAGGTAAACAATAGATGACAATTTTGGGGACTTTAATGTTAGTGTTTGTATTTTCGGTTAAACATGAAAACAAAGCAGCTTTACAAAATATTTTCTTGTTTTATATTTATTTATTTTTACCTTATTATTGTTAAAGTCAGAGCTAAAATAAAAAAAAAATGAAAAAAAAACACACTGAAAAATATTTCTTATTGATTAAAAATTTATTTGATTTCATATTGCAATTGAATTAAATTATTAATTGGCTCAATTATTTCTTTCATTAGAAAGTTGTTTCTTTTCTACTTAAATTTATAACTGATTCAATTATTTGTTTAATTGAAAATTTTCTTATGCTCTTTTGATTAAAAAAATAATTAATTCAATTAAAATTTTAATAACCTTCATTCCAAATGCCTTTTAAACTTTGATTAAATTCACAAATTTTTTCTGTGTATAAACACACAAACAAATTGATTTAATTTAGAATTAGCGTGTTTGTATTTGGTTTATGTTTGGGTTTCAGACAATATTTTGTAAATAAGTCAAGGAAGGGCAAGCACCAAAATGATAAAAGTCACTGAGTTTTTTTTTTTTTTTTTTTTTTTTTGTGACGCATAAGACAACATCATTAAAAAAACCTGCTTTCCATCAAAGTTTACTAGCACAAATTTGTCATATCATCTGTGTCTTAAAATAAATGGCGCCACACCCTAAAAGATATTCAACTATAAGAACTGGTCGCACTTACTGTGAGATTTTGCTTAATATTTATCTAAAAAAAAAAAATAAATTAAAAATGAAAACCTAAAAATTTTGACCGCCATTTAAACAAGAAATACACCCCGTGAATAAAAGGTAGCTGTCACATAGATTCGAAAGCATCCATTGTCAGATAAACTTTAATACTGCTTTTACTTTCTAATATACTTTGGCAAATTAACGTGTCGGCTGAAAGACGCTATCAAAATATCCACATTTACTTTGAAAATAATTCATCTAGCAACTTCTTAAAATCTTTGTATAGGATGCACAAAATCGTTTATCTGATAAATCCATCATTCAAACTCTCTAAATGATACAATAACACTAACACGCAGAAGGATTGTGGACACTAAAAAGAAATTCGCCGCTGTTAACAAAAGTATTTAAAAAAAATTTATTAGTCACAGAAATTGAGCCTGTGTCCTTCCTTCACCCATATAAGTTCCAGCTGATGCAGAAGCTGAAGACACTACACCATCATATGCATCGCTATTTTTCCGTTTGGGCTCCAGAGCAGTTAAAAATTGACGTGATGTTTTATAACAAATTTGTGTCCAGCAAAGGGCTTATTTTTGGCTTAAGGGATTTGATTGATATCCAAATAGCTTTAAATGGATTAAAACCAATCTACAACAGACCCTAATGAAACTTATAAAAAATGCAACGTTTTCTTCGATTTTAACGCTGGCGGCATTTTTGGTTTTTATTTCTTTTAAAATGAAAGCAGCGATTGCGTTACGGTCAAAGGGGGTTTTATGCAGGCCCTGATAAAAAATTTTGTTTTTGAAAATAAAAATTACATTGATCCGGTTTCAACAAAATAACGCTAAGTGACATATGGCAAGCACAACCATCAACTTATAAAAATTTACCTGTTAATTGTTTTAAACCGGCGATCGTAAATATTGATTTATTGATCTCATGATTTTGCAATAAGATAATTTCGAGGAATAAATCTACATATCTTCAAAGTCATGTGCTTTCATATATTTCGCTTATTTTCTATGGGAACATGTGAAGTCAATTTTTACTGCTGATAAACCAGCAACAATAAAAGCTGCTGAGGTCCACACTGTTAATAACAGACCAGCAATGCTTGAAAAGGTGAACCAAAAACGTACAAAATTCATTTCATCAAGAATGAAAGCGATGCTTACATGGTCGTAAATAAATTTGAAAGTTAATGCCATTTACTGGTCCTTCGAACAAAAATAAATACTTTTTATTATTTTTTTTCGTTTTTCTTTTTTTTTACAATTTAAATTTTAATGGAGTTGGAATAAAAAAGAAGAAGAGTCGATTTAAAAAATATTCCTAAAGCAAATAAATCACACAACAGATATAACTTCAAAATGAAGTTTAAGAGAATTAAAATGGTTCCTTTTGTTTTTTTTTTAACTTGCTTTTCAGCACACGAAAACTTACATTTATGATTGTTGAATAGTAATCTGTTATAAAATTAAATGTCTTTTTCTCTAAATAAAAATCAACAGATTTTTTTATTTTAATTTACTTGATTTTTTTTTATTGGCAAAATATCCCATTGTGCCTTATTAAAAGTTTATAAAATATAAAACCAAACTAGCCATCCTTAAACTACAACAAAACTTGAGATTTTTCTCTTTAAGACACTTATACACCATAACTTTTCTTTGCATTTTCAAGGCGGTCCCAAATTGACTGAGACGTTTCATTGTCGTTTTTTTACCATAAGAAATATTGAAAATGCCCATCATTTATTAGACGGCATTATTTTAATATTTAATGTCTCGCTTAGTTTGTGTATTTTTCTAATTACCCTACCCAGTTAACCAAATGTTCGTAAAAGAAAGTACAACAATAAAATCAATATAATCAAGAAATATTTTAATATTCCATAAACAAAAACTGAGATTATGGCAGTCATGCTTCTATTTCAATATTGAAGCGCATACGAAACGTTTTAAACATTTCTCATATTTTATAAAAAATATTTTTGAGTATTTTTGCCAACTTTAAAGCAATTTTAAATACATGATCAATTGGGTTTTATCTAACCTTTGTAATACTTAAGCAAACACAAATTAAATCCGAATTGATTTTACCACAATGATACAAACAAATGAAGTCACTGTAGCAGCGACATCAATTAAAAACAATAACAACAACAACAAAAGCAAAACGAAAGAAAAATAAACAAAAAATTAAAACGAATTTTCACCGCAAAATTAAGCCAAACTAGAAACGGATAAAATGTTGAATATTTGCTATAGAAATTATTCCTTTTTCATTTATTTCATAGAAAACAAACAAGATCAGATAAAAAAGAAAAAAAAAACTGCAAGCAATAGAAATCCAAAAAAAAAAATCGCTCCACCTTTATTGTCTGCAAAATTAATATTGAAAAAAAGAATTCATTAGTTTTTGTATAATTTTTGAATTATTTTAAATTATTGAACGACTGTTTTTTAATATTTTCTAAGAAAATAAAACATTTAATTCTAATGAGGCGGACAAAGAATTTTTCTCGCCAAAGGAAACGGAGTTTCATTTGATAAGGAACAACAAACATTATTTCAAGCGATTATTGTTTTAAATATCATTCTAAGTTGTTACACAATTTTCGAGATTCAAAATTTCACTATACAATTAATCGAAAGGCTTTTGAAAAGAAATTTTTGATATTAAATATTTTTTGAACTAAAGGTTGGAATCAAATATTTTTTATTGAATATTTTAGAAACCGAAATATTTTTCAAGAAACTTTATTATGCCAATAATTTGAAAAGGATGAATTAAGAAAACGTTTGGTTTTCTTTTTAAGCTATTTTCTGTAAATAAAAATTTTACCTAAAACTCTTTGTTTTAATATTGATTTTATTAATTTGGAAATTATAATTTAAAAAATATATTTAAACTCTCGTAAGTCAAAGTGCTTAATAAATGATATTTTAATGAACGGAAAGAAAATCATCATTTTTAATAATAGCTTTACTTGGAGAAATTATATAAACATACTCAGGGGCCAAACATATATGAGGCTAAGGTGCCTTTGGTCGACACAGCATTATACTCCTATAAATATTAATTAAATTATTGCAAAAATTTTTCTACTTCCAAGTTTAATCTATGGCTGTCAACTTTTTGCAAATTATTATTCTATAAGCAAAAGAAAGCTAAATGTTATGTTTACCACTATCGTAAGATAAGCGTATGTTCTAGAACAGGGGTTCTCATCAAATTCCTACTCACGGACCCCTAGTAAACTAATTTTTTTTTTCGCGGACTCCTCTGAAGCCCAAGTTCAAAATAAATCTTTTATTATTTTTGAAAACACTGTTTTTTCGGTTCTTCATGCGGACCCCTTGGATGGTTGCTACGGACCCCCAGGGGTCCACGGACCCCCATTTGAGAACCGTTGTTCTAGAATAATATAACCTTGTGTCTCATCTGTCCTCTTAGCTGTATGGAATCTCACTTAATAGCTTTTTGAATGTTCATGTTCTTACATAAATTTATTTATTCTGAAACTCTCCGGTATATTAAAAAAAATAAACTTGCCAGATACCTCATAATTTCCCTACATGGCTCTCTTTTATCTGAGTTGCACTTCTTTATCCATGCGTCACGCCCTTGGAATTATCTTCCTCTAGCTCAGCAACTTAACAGCAATGCAAATGGTTTAAAAATAATTTTTTATGCATTTATTTTGCACAGCAGAAAATAATCAATGTAAGACATTGATTGTTAAGTTTTCTATCTTTATAAATTTGTGAGCTTGTAAAGTAACCTATGAATATAACTTTTCCGTACTTTAAATATCAAACTAAGTCTTGTTGTACAGGAATTAACTAAATAAATTAATAAATAAATAAAAAAATAAATAAATAAATAAAATTTAATTAAAAAATTGTTATTAAAAAGGGTTGCTTTTGAAATAGTTTTAAAGTTATAATTTTTAATAAAATTTTTATTGTCTAAAATAAAAATGAGAATATTTTGCCGAAAAAAATTTTTTTTCTAAAAATTATTGTAGTACCAGACGAGTTACAGATAGAACAACAAAGAAATGCTTTGGGCTGTGTGTGAACTTCATTTTATAAAATTAATACTTATTAAATTGCTTAAATATATTATGTACATAACCTAAGGTAGATAGATACGAGGAATGCTGACGAAGGTTGTAGCGACCCAGAAAAAACAGCTTTAAATTTTGCTGGTATTTAATTTGTCTTGTTTTCTTTGAAAAATGGTGGCATACATTTGTAAATAATTTGTCTTTTTAAAAATTTTTAGAAATTATAATAAAAAATAAACCTAGGCCGCAAATCAGTTTCAATTCAATCATAATTTCACGGTTATAAACTTCTAATTTCTTAAAAAATTTAATTAAAATAAAATTATAAATATTTTTTAATCGAAAACAATTTAGTTTTAAGTTTAACATATTGATAACTTTCAAGAAATTGTAGTGGATATTAAAAATTTTAAAGAATTTTTTAAGCAGAAGAAAGATTTTTAAAATCAAAATTTTAATAAATTGTTTTAAAAAAGTAATTATTTTCCCCAAACGAGTTTGATAGCTAAGTGATTTAAATGCTGCGAAATTTTGAAGATCTAGATTTATAACAGAAATTTTGCAAATAAAACATTAAAACACATATTAACAAAAATTATCCTTTAAATAAAATCGAAGAATTTCCTTTTAAATTAAATTTGTGAAATTGTATATTTTTTTCTATTCTAAGATATTGAAAAAATACTAAATATCTGACAGCATATTTACAAACATTATAAAGTTCTTATTAAAATGTAGTTGGAACCCTAAATATTTTGCATAATTAAGGCGGTAATAATTTTTAAATTAAAAATTTTAAAATTCGGATATGATTTTGATATTAAAATCTTTTAAAGAAATATTTATGAGTTTGCTTATCTTTGAAGATTTATAATTGCGAAAAATTTTTGTGAAATAATTTTTTAACAGAAAATATTTCCATGTTAATTATTCACTTAAATTTTATTATTCGATTTTTTTAATTCGTTTTTCAAAATATTTCATTTACCCAAGGTACATTTATTTTAATAGGTAATAGCGGCTCTACAACAAATACAGCATTTGTAAAAACAACATGGCATTTTATTGTTACTTTGTGAGTGGAAATGTCAAAAATAGAAAAAGAAATTAAAAGAGAATTGGTCTAAAAACAAACGCTCTCTTTGTTGTGCATATGCTTGTTGTTAGTGTTTTTTAAAATTCGTAAACAAAAGTAGAAAAATATAAACAACTTTTGACATGTCCAACTACAAACCAGCTGGGCGGACGACACTACCTAGTAAAATAAATACCATTAAATTTTCTGAAACGTGTTTAAATATTTATATTACACGTTTTTAAAATTTATGAAAGGTGTTTTAAGAAAACTTTTGGACTTTGAAAATTTTTGAAAAAATGGTTTTGAAAAAAAAAATCAGTAATAAAAATATTCAATGAAATGCTTGACTAATATTTTTTAAAGAAATATTTCTATTATTATTATAATTTTTTTTTTTTTTTTTTTTTTTTTGATTGCTGATAAAAAAGATAATCTCATTAAAAATATTAAAAAATATTTAAACAGAAAATATTTTATTCTAAATAAATTAAAACAAAAACATATTTAATTAAATTTTATGTAAAAAAATATTTTCTTAAAAAAAATATTTTTTGATCATATAATAATGCTTAAATTTGTTATACAACAAATAATTAAAATTAAAAGTTTTTATCTCTCAAGCATTTACTTCTCTAAAGCAACTTTGTTAAAAATAAATTATAACTCGAAATTGTATGTATACGAATTTAATTAAAGAGAACTGTTTAAATCACGAATTTGTTGATTAATTATGTCCCAAGTTTTTTTAGGATTTCTCTTTGGATCTGAGAATCATTGACTTAAATTATTAAAAATTGTGTGAAAGCCTTTTTCTCCAATAGAAAATTAATAATATTATTCCTGTCTACGAACCTTTCTAAAAAAGAATGTTTGCAATATTGCTGCCTTAAGCGAAGATTAATATTGAAATTATGCAATAGAAAGTTTTGCTTAGTTCTAGAGTCACCATATTAAAAAGTTTTACATCACATTATTCACCTTTTTTCTATATGTGTGATTTTATCTCTTTTCATTACAAACTTTAATTTTAATTCAAATTGAAAAAGCAAAAACGTTATATTTTATTTTATTGTGCCATTAATTTAGACATAATTAAACCCATCAACCTTCACTAATTACAACGATAAGTAAATCTTTAAATAAATTAAAACATCTAAACCAAAACAAGATTTTCTCTTTGCTGGCTGTATAAAACAAATGAATCTAACGAATCGTTACCTCAGTTGTTCTGTAATAGACACAACAACTAATTGCAATTTATTACGCCTTCAAAACAAAATACTACAATAAAACCATATAATCAAACCATGATCAAAATGAAATGCACAGCTTTTAGTAAATCAAAAGAAAAAGTAATAAGCGAAGAAAGCAAAAACAAGGAGTGTGTCTGAAAATATTAAGTAAAATAACCCTTGGAAAGAAAAGCACGAATGAATTTACCCTTGGTGAACTAATAACCCAATCAGCCTCTGAATGCTCATAAATAAATAAATTTTTTTCTTTTTGTACTTTTTTTTCTTAATCATAGTTTGAGGTTTCTATAAGTTCTCTCGCCATAGAAAAGAAAAATATTTTCCATCAGCCTGATAGAAATGGTGTAGGAAGCAATGTTTTTCGTTGAGGTAAAAATGGTAAATTTATTAATGTGTATAAAGAAATGAACGGTAAAAATATTATATTGTTTTACACAACCAATTTGTTGCAATTCATTGACTTTTAGCACAACAAAACATTTCTCAAAAGCATAAATTTCGCTACAATGCCAAAGAAGACAGTTGGGAATTATATGACTGAGGTTCGGCTGTTTTCGACAAGGGAAAGCGAAAAACAGGAACACAAATGTCATGTAAAGAATACAGTGGTTTGAAGTAAATAAACAATGTTATTGTAAAAATAAGAGTTATAGTGAAAAAATAAAATCCTAAGCTAATTTGCTGATTTTCTTACCATGTTTTCTATTTATTTACAACGTGCACTTAATTATTTTTTCTAGGCAATCGAAAATTTTCCTACAAAAAATTAAAGTTTTCTAAATTTTTCTTAAGAAAAATAATGCATTCAAAAAGTTCTTTACGAAAAATTTGTTTATTTGTTAATTGTTATAAAAGAAAAATTTCTTACGAAAACTTGAAAAATTTTTTGGAAAAATTATTTGGAAATTTTTCTACAAAAATAAAGATATTCGATAAATTTTCTATGGACTTTGTTAAAGTTTTTAAGTAAATGTTTGAATATTTAAAAATTTATGTCAAATATTAAATTAGAAAACTGAACATTTTTGTATAGAGAGAAATTTTAATGTTACAAA
Source organism: Cistogaster globosa (assembly GCA_937654795.1). Classification (NCBI taxonomy): domain Eukaryota; kingdom Metazoa; phylum Arthropoda; class Insecta; order Diptera; family Tachinidae; genus Cistogaster; species Cistogaster globosa. The sequence continues at coordinate 11,230,335 of OW569404.1, forward strand.
ATTATTCTATTAAACAAGAAAAAAAAGATTATCGTAAATTTAAAAATATAAAATTTTTCTAGAATTTTCAAATTAAAAAAAATTTTAACACTTGAACATTTCTTGAATATTTGAAAACTGTCTTGTAGAAAAATCGGAATATTTAAGCATTTTTCAATGGAAAATTTAATGCATTTAAAAAATAAGTGGAATTTTTGAATACTTAAAAATGTTTCATAAGAAAATTTTGAATTTAAAAAAAAATTATAGAAGAAATAAAATTTTTAGAATTTGCTAAATTTAAAATTTACAAAATTTTCATATATATAAATTTGAACAACTAAAATTTTTTAATATCTGAAAATTGAAAATCTTCCAATAGAGACGTTTAATTTTTTTTTTAGATTTTTCTATGGAAATATAGAAATTTGTGAAAATTTTTCTGTAGAAAAATTGTTAAATATTTGAGAATTTTTCAATAGAAAATTTAAAATTATAAATTATAATTTTCCAAAGAAGAATGTGAAATTTTCTATAGAAAAACAGCGATATTTGAACCTTTTTTTTGTTAGAAAAAATATGAATAAATAAATATTTTCTTACTACAGAAATTTTTTAAAATTTTCTTAGAGAAAATTTTGAATATTTAAATATTTTTCGATAGATATTTTTGAATAAATAAAAACTTTCCAATTAAAGACTTTGAATATTTGAAAATTTAGCTATAGAGAAATTTGAATGTTTTAAAAATTTTCTATAAAAAAATTTGAATTTTTTTAAAGTTTCCTATAGAAAAATTAAAATATTTAAAAATTCTTCTAATGAAAAAATTTAAGTTTTGGTTCTTTTTCTAAAAAAAAATTTTAATATTGTAAAATTATTCTATTAGGAAAATTAATACATTAAGAAATTTTTCTATGGAAAAATTAAATAAAAGAAAACTTTCATGCAGAAAAATTTTTCAAATATATAAATTTTTGCAATTTTATAGAACAAAATTTCAAGTTTTACTGTAGAAAATATTGTTTAAATGCAAAAATTAAAAATTAGAAAAATAAAACAATTTTTAATAGAAAATTAAATATTTTCCTTAGAAAATTTAAAAACTAAAATTTTAATATTAAAATTCTTTAATAGAAAATTAAAAAATATTATTTTCAAAAACAAGAAAATTTTAATAAAAAAAAAATATTTTCTTATAGAATAATAGAAAGTTTTATTTATAGAAATGTGTGAAATTTTCTTTTAGAAAAATTATTGAAAAATAAAAAATTCTCTTATAGTAAAATAAATATTTTCTTGGAAAAACTCTAAGATTTTCTAATAATAAATTTGAAATTGTCTTAAAGAAAAACGAGTATTTATAAATAAAAAATTTTTCCCACTGGATATTGGAAGATCTTTTATTTTAATTCAAGATTTTCCAAAAAAAAAAAAATTTAAATTTTCTTATAGAAAAACGAGTAATTTATAAATAAATAATTTTTTTTCACTGGATATTGGAAGATTTTTCCTATTAATTAGTTGTTAATTCTCCTGTGGAAAAATGAGAAATTATTCTCTAGAATGATTAGATTATTTGAGATGTTTTTTATAGCAATATAAACATTTTTAATAATTTTCTTTAGAGAAATTATCGTTTCATAAACTTTGAAATTAAATAAACAAAAAAAAAAAATAGTTGATAGAAAATGGCCTTGCAGTATTATCTTTTTCTATTTTTTTTTTAATTTTATGAAATAAAAGCAGTTCTAAATATTTTCTTAATTTAAATACAAAATTATTTTCGATTTATAATAACTTCAGTAAAACAAAGAAACTAAGCCCACTGTCCCCAAGAGCACTCAAATACAGGATTTAATGTTTTGTAGTGCTTCACTTTACCTGTTATGTATATTTATATTATATTTTTTGCAAATAAAAACGTTAGTATTTTACAACTGTTCCCAACAAAGCAATGGAAGTAAATTGAGAAAACCCACCTACAAAAAGTAAATAAATAAATTAGATTTTGTGTTGCTGTTCGATTTACTGTTAAATAAAATTTGTTATAAACATAAGCCTCAAAAACACAGCCTCAACTATACATGGACAGTGAGGAAAGGGAAAGTTTTATATACATTATGACCGCGTACAAAAGGCACTCCCTTTTCGTTTTAGGTGTCCTAAAGCATAAAAAATTTAAGGCCCAATAAACTTTTTTTGTTTGTTGTATTAAAAATAAAAATAATAAAAAATAAAATTTTGTAGATCACTGCAGTCGACGGTCTGTTTTTGGCACGAGTTGTTTTAAACAAAAAATAAAATAATGAAACACAAAGTTTAAAATATATGGGTTTTGTTATGGGTTCTCCCTATCGTATTCAGTATTATTTATTACTGTTGCAAAATGTCATTTAAAAAAACCTAAATAAAATATTGTTATGGGATGAATAAATTAAACATTGAAGAAATAAAGGCATTCAAAGTTTATTTAAAGATACAGAAAAAGGAATTAATAATAATTTTAAATAATTATACGCCACCGTATACCTGACTGGACTGCGAGGCGTATGATTAATTTTAATTAAAATTATATCAATCATACGACTCCTTGATATCAACAATAAATTAATAATATTTTAGTTTTCCTTTATTCAAATTTTTTTACAACCATTTAATCCTGTTATTACAAACTTTATTCAATAGTAAGTAAGTAAACAATCTCTGTCATAAAACGGCTTAATTAAAACGGAAACAATCAACCGCTAAAATTTATTCAAATCACAAAAATTTAATCGCTTAAATAAGGAACAGAAAACATCTTGGATTAAGGGAAACATGTGTGTGAACACATACTCGCAGCCATGCAAACTTGAAGCCAAACAAAAAACACAAACAAATTTGCGGTTGGTGTTGTGGTAAAAGTTGTGATGGTGTTGATTGTAGTGTTTCATGTTCTTTATATATTTTTTTTCTTTTAATTGTTTTCTTTAAGTATTATACTTGTTACATTTACATATGTTGACTTCTACATTTTCTTTTTTGAAACTTTTGCGTTCAAAAACAAATTCAATGTATTCGCAGTACATATTTACATAAAAGAAAAACGTATTAAGAAATAAGAACAAGTTAAATATTAAAATAAAAATATACAACACAAAAAGAGTTAATTTTGAAATTTTTTATAACTTCTTTTATTTACTGGTTCGATTAAACGAGGGACACATGAAATGTAAAATATTTGCGGTGACTTAAAATTAATAAAAATTTCGGGATATTTTAGTAGAAAAATTGTTTTTGTAAAAAAAAATAATTTGAAAAAAATTTCTTTTGCCTTAAACGAAACATTTTGATTGACGTTTTGCAAAAATGTTTGAAAAAGGGATGCTTAGAGGAACAATTTATTGTTAGCAGTAGACATGATATTCTTAATAAACCAATCAAAAAAAGGGATCTTCTGATATTAAATTTGTGTGCAAAAAGTGTCCTATTCGCTGAAAAATTAAAAAATTGTTATTTTTGTGAAAAAAAAAATTCCGTTTTTTTTAGGAAAAGTGTCCTTAAAAATTAAAAAAGTGTCAACTGTTTTATAGAAACAGTATAAATTTTAGGAGGAAAAATATGTGTTGTTTCTTTTTTTTTTTTTTTTTTTTTTTTTTTTGTTTATTTTCTTAAAGGCTTTTTTGGAAATTTTACCTTTTTGGAAACAAAAGATGCTAATTTTTATGAAAAATTATATTTATAAAATATCAACTTCTTACGATCATATTAAATGACTTTTCCTTCTTTGTTGGTAGAAAACTGCATTCTTCATGAAAAAATTAAAATTTTTTATCAAAAGAAGTAGATGTTTTTAAGAAAGTTTTGTGACAATAAAAAAAGTAATTTTTTTAAGAAAATTAAGTGTTACATTTTGTTATAAAAAGTTTATATTTTTTTTTTATTTTTTTTTATGTGTTTCTTTCCTCATGGTGCAAGAATTTTTTTTTTTGTAAAAGTGTTCAATTTTTAATGAGAAAGTACAAAACTTCTTTCAAAAAAAAAAAAGTAGCTTTTTTCTAAAAAAAGTAGTCTTTTTACTTGAAAACAAATTTTACGTTTTAAAATGTAAAAATCTTTTCTTTTTTAAATTGTCCCCCAGCCAATTTTTTAATAGAAAAACTGTTTATGTTTTGCTTTTTTTTTTTGGAAAAAGAAGTGCTGCTTTTGTGGAAAAAATGGTCATTTTTAATGAAAAAAATTTTCATTTTAAAGTATAAAACTTACTACTTCTTAAAAAATATCTTCGAAAATGATGAGAAGTGATTGTGTTTTGATAGAAAAAAAAACAATGATGAAAAAATTTATACTTTTTAAATAAAAAAAAAAAATCGATTGATGACCTAAAAATTACTTCCATTTTAGTATAAAAAGTTTTTACTTTTTATGATAAATATGAAACTTTTGTTTAAAAATATATTATTTTTCGATTAAAAATTGTAATTGTTTTTTTTTAAAAAGTTTTACTTTTTTAATATAAAATAAATAATTTGACTTTTGTTTGATAAAAAAGCCGACTTCATTGTTAGAAATTCTTTCCCTTTTTATCCTCAAATTGTAAAATGTGTTAAAAGTTTTGATGGAAAAAGTGTTCCTTTTTTATGAAAATTATTTTGGCGTTTTGGACGGATTAACCATTCCTACATTTATGATGCAAGCCTTTCTGTTTTTAATAAAAAAAAATTTTTTTTAATAATATAAAAAAAATATGTTAATATTTTCATGAAAAATAAAAATTTCTGATCCAAAACATTTTATCTTTTCTTATAAAAAAAATTATTTTTTGATGTAATGAATCTTAGTTTTAAAAAAAAAAATATTTTTTCTGTTAATAAAGTTTTGTTTTTTAAGTAAAAAAATAATTCTTATTATTCTATACATTTTTAAAGGAGAAAGTGTTTCCTTTTTTAAGTAAATTGTGTTAAAATTTTTAGTGGAAAATATTGTTTTTTTTTTTTTTTTTTTTTTTTTTTTTTTTTTGTTAAAAAAGTTTTACCTTGTTAAATTAAAAAATTCACTTTTTTATAAAAAAAAGTGTTTTGAAGAAAAGTGCTTTTTTTAAAAAAAATATGTTCGGTTTCAAGTAAAAAGTATTTCTTCATCAAATAAATAGAAAACAATTCTCTAAAAAAAGATCATCTTGCTAAACAAAAGGCACTTTTTTTAAATTAAAAATTCAATAGGCAAAATTGATCTTCAGGTAATAGGAAAATAAAATTTTTTAATAAATGAATTATTATTTTATTGGAAAATATTTCATTTCATTATAAGAATTAAAAAATTGAGCCGTTAATTTTAAAAGTGGCATAAGTCACTTTTCTTTTAAACTGAGGCACATGTTTAGAGTATTATGTTTTAAAGTTTTTAAAAGTATTGAGATGAAATACCTGCACTTATTAAAATTTTTACCCTGTTAAAATTTGGGTCAATATAAAATCGTAGCGGCACTTGACATTTATTTTAAAGTGAGTTTTTTTTAAAGTGACTTATGCTACTTTCATAATTAACGGCTACTTAAAAACATAAAAAGGCTACAATTTTTTTTTGAACTATTTAACAATGTTTATGAACCACCCTCGTATTTTTAATATATTCCTTAATTTTATACATGCTCATTGTTATTCGTTGCTGTTTATGTTTTGGCTTGTGTCGGCAAATGTTACTTTTGCACGCATTTTTGTTATCGCAAAATATCGCGTATTGAAGTAGTTTAATATATGTATGCAGATTTAGTTTCTTAGTTTGTTGCCTAAGCTTCCGGAAACTAAATTTTTAATGTGAAGAAAGAGAATCACATAATTTTTTATTTGTATGAATTTCTTTAATTTTAATACTTTTTCATTAAATTTTCAAATGAACTCTGCACGCAATATATAAATCAGCATAATAATATTCAATTATTAAGGAAGCCTTTATGGAATTAGCGGATTCATATTTGAATTTTATTGGAAATTTTTTTATCACTATTTTGATTTAGAGTTCATGAAAAAAATGTGTAAAAATATAAAAAGAATTTTTATTTCTTATTTAAGCTGTAATTTCTTATTCTTAGATATTATAATTTTAAATATTGAAAAAAATATTTTTATACTTTAATTGAAAAATAAGTAAAATTTCCTTTATTTTACATTTAATTTGTTTTATTTTTTTGTTTAACTTTTTTTAGACTCCTGGTACTCAAAGCAAAAGTCAAGTTTAAGTGTATTCACTTTTTTTTTAATATAAATTTCATACACATCAGTAAGTCTTTTAACTTGGAATAAAATAAAATTTTGTTTTATATCATCTACACTTTGGTCATTTACCTTTTTGTTGTAATCTACGCTTTGTTATTTGTTTCTTAAAACAATTTTATCAGTAATCTATTGTTACAACAACAAACTTGTATTGAAATTTGTTCACTGAACACTACATTGCATATACTGATTCTTAACAAATGTAATGATGGCCAGGAATGAAAAATATCTAAAGCCAGACACATTAACTTGTATTGCTTTCCCTTAACTATTTCTGCTAAACTTGAACACTTGAATGTATTGCATTGTTAGATTGTTAAGCTACAATTGTTAAGACGTTTAAATCCTGTAGATTTAGTTTTCCACTTGGCTAATTCTACACTATGCTTTAGTTAACTTCAAAACATGAGCAGCGTTAAAATAAAACACACACACACACAAATTACAGCAGAAGAATATTTTACAACTATTTACTTCTTTAACATTTAGTTGAGAGTATTTGGCACACTGTACAAGTAAAGCAAGTGATAAAAAAAAACTACGTTACAAGTGTTTTCTATGGCCATTTTAGTCCTGTGAAAAAGGACATCTTACTGGATTGGTGGTAGTTGCAAAAAAAAAAAAATATTTTCAAACAAGTTTTTCAAAGTTGTTTTGTTTTATGTTCTAAAAGATTATCGCTTCGTTGAATTCATTGCTTTCTTGTTGTTGTGTGAAGTTTTTTTTTCCCAAAGTTTTATTGAATTCTGTGCTGTTTACAGTTCTACTTTTTTATTCATTTAGAAGTTAGTTATTTGAATATAACAAAAGTAAAGAGAATTCATTTTAGCTCAAAGCGATTATTTTACCAAAAACGAATTGTTCTAAAAAAAAACCAACGTAAAATTTCTTTTAATATAAAAAAAGGACTTTTTATTTTTAGCTTAAAATTTTTCTTTAGAAAAAAAGTCAGTTTTTGAAGAAAAAAATCACAAAAAAATTGCAACAAAAAATATTTTTTTAACTCTAGGACCACTAGTTTAAGAATAAAATAAATTTAAAAATTGTTTATAAAAATTTCATTTTAGAATGTTAATAGAATTTATAAGAGAACAATAATGTTCTTTCGTTACACTAAAGTATTAACTAGAAAATGTTTTATTAAAAAACCCATTTGTAGACTTAAAATTAAATTTTAATTGATTTTATAATTAATCATAAATGTTCTTTATTTTAGTGCTTAATTGTGCTGATTGCGAATCAAATATGTTTTATATTTTTATTTAATTTTTTTAACCTAAGATTGAATTTTTAAAATTTTTTAATGAGCACAATTTTTAACTCTGGGATGAATAGTTAATGAATAAATTAGGATTTAAAATTTTTTATGGCTCGAAAAATAATTTACGAATAAAACGTATTGAAGATTTTTTTAGTGCAACCTTTATAAGGTCTTGGACCTCTAGTTCACACATAAAATTAGTATAAAATTTTTTTTATTAAAAACCATTAGCTTGAAGTCCAATTTTTGTATGTGATCACAGATTTTCATTATTGTAGCTCTAGAATGCGTAGTTTATGCATAAAATGAGTATCAAAGTTGTTTATTAAAAAAATCATATATTTTTACTTGTGGCAAAGAATAGTTAAAGAATTAAATGAATTTTATATTTTTTTATTTAATTTTTTGATCATAAATTTTCATTTAAAGCCTGGGAATGAATAGTTTATGAATAAATTTGGATTAAAATTTTTTTCATGGCCTGAAAAATAATTAACGAATAAAACGATTTTTAAATTATTTTTAATACAACCACTGTAAATTCTAGGACCTCTAGTTCACTTATAAAATAAGTTTAATTTTTTTTTTTAATCATTGGCTTGAAATCCAATTTTTGTATATTATCACAGATTTTCATTATTGAAGCCTTATACCTTATATATAGTTTATGTAAAATATGAGTTTCAAAGGGCTTTTTTATTAAAAAATAATATTTTTTATTTGCAAAAATTGTTTAGGAATAGAAAGAATTTAAATTTTTTATCACAAAAAAAATTTTTTTTGCTTTATTTTTAGTTTTTTATAGTTTGATATTATATTTTTCTTACTTAAGATTTGCTATGCATACTTTATAAAAAAAGCGGATCTTTTTTTTATTTTTTTAGCAAATAAAAATTTTTTTTCAAGCCAGAATGGCATTTAAATAAACTTTTTTAATGATCACAAACTTTCTTTATTAAGGGTTTACATGGCCAGAAATAAAAATAATGCTGATAAAGAATGCACTACAACCTACTAGTGGCGTGTAAGTTTTTTCTTTTTATCTAAAAAAAAAATACAGCCTATTGGGATACCCTGTAATTTAAAAATTTAATTTAAAAAATTTTATAATTGTTTTATATTGACACAACAATGCACATCTTGCGCAAATTGCCCATAAAAATTCAAGAGAAAAGGCCATTTTCATCAAATAACAACACCTTGGGGGACACCCTTTAATTTCTTGTTCTAAATATTCAGTGTAATTTTTTCAGCTCATAAAGAAGTAAATATTCTATAGAATTTTTAAAATTCTAAAAGATGGGGTCATTAAGACACTTATAGGAGGACACCCTTTGATTATTAAGTTTAGTTATTTTTTATTATTTTTTTTTTTTTGTTGTTGGGAGCAATAGGGATACTAAGCTTTTAAAATTTAATATGGGTGACCATAAAGCTTAGGAAACCTAGGAGAGTCATGTGTGTTGGTTGTGGTCACCCTTTAATTAAAAAAAAATAAAAATTTTCTTCAAAATGCAAAAATATTTAAGGCATCAACTTTTAACTAAAAAAGATTTTGAAAATCCGTTAAGAAATGATTAAATTCTGCGGTCACAAACAAACAAAAATTCGGATGAATTTATGACCTCTTTCTTGTATCCGAAAGCAGTTTCTTAAACAGCTCGTAAAGCACCTCATGTTTTGCTTTTTTTGCTTTTATGCAGAACAATATATTTGAGCATAATGTCATGTATCTAAAAGGCTAGAATTTTGAAATATTTCTCTTCTAAACTAAGTTTTCTTGTCTACAGTTATTTTGATTTTGATTACAAATTATTTAATTAAAAAGCATTTTCAAAATTTTAAGCTTATAATTTTATGCTGCAACAGTTTGTCAGGTATGTTATTTATTGGCAATATAAACTCTCACCTCATTATAAGACTCCTCAAACTTGCACTCTACAACGTCCACACTTGCAAAGGATAATAATAATTTATTCAAACATTTACAAGCTTTAACAATTTGTCTACGCACCGGTAAGCGTTACATGTAAAATAGACAAAAAAACATACAGTTCCGTTAGGTAAACAAACAACCACATAAACCATAACGCATACTAGGGCAGGTTAAGAGTTCATTTAAATAGATAAACAACATATGGATACAAACGTATTTTATTCAAATTAAACCATGTATCTGCATCTAGGTATGCATGTGTTTGGATGTATGTATTTATGTATGTGTGTGTTTTTATAAAAATATTTTTTTTAAATTACAGTTATGAATGAAAAAAAACCCCCATTTATTCTTATATTTCTTGTTGTTCGTATTATTCGCATATTAAAAGCTGCATTGTTCCATTTCTGTTTCCTTAAACGTAGAAACTAAACAGCAAATATTCACATACAAAATGAAACAGATTTAGTAAAAATTATTATGCGTTCATATTTAAAAATACTTAAGTATTTTGCAAACTAGTTTTATCCACCATCAGACGGAGAGAAAAAGAATGAGAAAGAAAGCAGAGGAGAGGAGAGTATGATTTATAAATACATTGAAGAAAAACCAGTGCAAATAAGAGCAAATTATTTGAGGTGAAATGTATTTAACGAACATTAGTTTTCGAGTATGTGAATAAATGGAGGAAAGAAAAGAGATTAGAAGGTAATAACTAAAATTTGCCTTAAGCTTGAGGTTGTCGCAAAAACCAGAGTATATAAATAATAATATTATTTTCTTGCTAAAAGGGCAATAGAAAAATTAAGCAAAAAGTCTAAATAAAAGTTATTTTGGCGTATGAAATGAACATGTATTTTGAAACGAATAAATGAAATTTTGGGAAAAAAAAATTTTAATCTAAATGTTTTAAGCAGAACTTTTTTATTTTCAAATGTTGATACGGTTTAATAAGTTTAAATGACTTTGAGAGGTTTTATAATATACGAGATAGGGAATTATATATTCCCTGGAAAACTCGCTTTATGTCATCGAACAGTGTGGGAGCGAGGTAGTAAGTAATCTATCCATGAGTTTTTTTTTTTTTTTTTTTTTTTTTAAGAGAAGTAGCGTTCAGGCAATAATGCCTATTTTAGTAATTGTTGTAACCGTGCTGAATTCTCTAGCAAAGGGATAGATGAGAGATAAGACAGGTGAAGAAAAGAGAAAGATAGATATAGCCATTTAAATGTTATTTGTGAATATATATTTATACCATTAACCAGAAAAAAAATTTCATGTTTTGATTGCCAGTCGCGTTTCTATATTGATCAACAAGAGACGTGCCTTCTGTGTGGATTATTTTAAAAGAATTTAACAATAACAATACCTTTACAAAGTTTAAAAACAAAATTTAAAAAATCAAAACAAACGGATTAGTATAATCCCCTTTTGCTTCACAATAAAAAAAAACAATTGTATTTAAAAAAAAAAGACAACTAAAAATAAAAATCTTAAGTAGTAATTTGTTGTTAAATCGTACCTCAGTTTCTTTACCATGAGTGCTGAGCAATCCGATAGTGATGACAGTGTAATGAACTGGCAAGTTATGACCGCCAGCAAACGCAAAAAAGCAATTATAACAAATATCAACAAAAAACCAAAGCAAGTAGAACTGCCAAGCACTTCAAATAGCAACAAATTCGCATTACTTGATGAAGAGGAAGAAATAGTACCAGAAAGTGAAGTAACCCAGAAACCACTAAATATTTTTATACCGTGTGTAACTGAAATAAGTAAAATGATTATAAGTTTATCAAGTGTTGTTCCAAGTTCAGATTTTCATTACAAGTCTTTAAGAGACGGACAAATTAAACTGTTTATGAAATCTATAGATTGTTATAGAAAAATTGTAAGCTATCTAGAGACAAAAAATATAAGTTTTCACACATACCAAATAAAAAGTGAGCGTGCATGTAGAGTAGTTCTGAAAGGCATGCATCATACTACACCCTCAGTAGACATTAAATCTGAGCTCATTTCGTTAGGGTATCCAGTCAGGTCAGTAACAAATATTATAAGTAGAATCACAAAGCAGCCGTTATCAATGTTTTACGTCGATTTGGATCCTAATCCAGAAAATAAGAAAATCTATGAGCTACGATATTTTCATAATGCGGTAATTAGAATAGAACCCCCACGAAAATTCAACGATATCGTTCAATGCCATCGTTGTCAACAATACGGCCACACCAAGGCGTATTGCAAAAAGCCATTCGTCTGCGTCAAATGTGGGTTAGATCATCCCACAGCTGAATGCACAAAAAACTTTGATCTCCCCCTACGGTGCATACATTGTCTTCAAAACCATACAGCAAATTACAAAGGGTGTATTATTTATCAAAAACTCCTACAAAAGAGAAACTCAAACGCAAATACATATAGATCTTCATTTCGACAGCAACCACAAGGTTTTTCTAACGATATACATAATTTTCCACAAATAATATCCAACAATAACAGAACAACTAACAATACCAGAAATAATCCTCCACCAAATGTGTCCTATTCTGACGTTGTCAAGCGAAATCCTCCCCCTCCTTCAGATACTGAAAACATTTTTAAGTATTTAGAAAATATGTTAGATAAACATATGGAGAAATTGACCACAACTTTGATGAATATGATGTCCTTACTCATCGACAAATTATGCAAATAAATCTCAGAATTGCAGTTTGGAATGCCAACGGAATGGCAAGAAAGAAAAACGAAATTGAAATATTTATTAGAACTGAATATATAGACATATTTTTAATATCTGAAACTCATTTCAATAGTAGAACATTTTTTAAGATAAGTGGTTATGATCTGATCACTGCAAACCATCCTGATGAAAGAGCCCATGCCGGCTCAGCAATTTTAATAAAATCAACAATTGCTTACGAAATAGTAAATCCGGTTAGAAGTCCCATTATACAATCTGCTGACATTAAAATAAGATGTAACAATAACGTATTTACCATATGTTCCATATACTGCCCTCCTAGGCATCGTATCATTAGTGAGGATTATGAAAATTTTTTCTCTGCTCTTGGTTCTAGATTCTTGGTAGGTGGAGATTTCAACGCTAAACATCCATGGTGGGGTGCCCGACTCATTAATCCAAAAGGGTGTGAATTGTTTAAATGCGTTACTAAAAATAGCTATAAAACATTATCTGGTGGAAGCCCCACTTATTGGCCTACCGACCCGTGTAAGATACCCGATCTCTTAGATTTTGCAGTGTTCTGCGGAGTTTCACCTAATAACTTAGACATATTAAACATAGAAGATTTAAGTTCAGATCACTCACCAATAATAATTAACTACAACACCAGCTTAGAGTTTCTTCCAAAAAATGCCAAGCTTATCACAAATAAGACTGATATTAAATCGTTTAGTTACTTCATAGATAAAAATGTAAACCTAAGAATGGCAATTAATAGGACAGAGGATCTTGAAAATGTCGTTGAAATGTTCACTAATCTTATACACGAATCTGCAGTTTTATCAACACCGAAAAATAATTCTTCGACATCATTTCCTGGATCTCATGTGCGTATATCAGCAGAGATAAGAGAGCTGATCAGAAACAAAAGGAGACTTCGACGAATTTGGCATCAAAGCAGAAACCCTAATGATAAAACTAATTTTAATTCAGCTGCAAGAATCTTGAAGGAACGTATTTCGGATTACAAAAATAAAGGACTGACTAATTATTTAAGAAGTTTAACCGGACATGATTCCACTGGTGAACATAGCATCTGGAAAGCAACACGTTATTTAAAAAGACCGACAAAACGAAATATTCCGATTAAAAACCTAAATGGTACCTGGTGCAAAAATGATAAGGAAAAAGCCAATACTTTTGCTAAACACTTAGAAGAAACCTTCAAACCATTTGTGATAAATACAGATGAGTATGATATTATAAAATTTTTAGATACAGCGTGCCAGATGGATTTTCCGATAAAACCTATTTCTCCGACCGAAGTGAAATCTGAAATCCAAAAGCTTAATAATTATAAGTCAACTGGTTTCGATAAAATAGATGCAAGGGTTTTAAAATATTTACCTCAAAAAGGTCTAGCATTTCTTACGATGATTTATAACTCCATGCTTAGATTGCAGCACTTTCCTCTGCAGTGGAAATGTGCAGAAATAATAATGATACCTAAACCAAATAAACCAGAAAACATTGTTACGTCTTATAGGCCCATTAGTCTCCTACCTTTGCTTTCAAAACTGTTTGAAAAATTACTACTTCAGAGAATGCTTCCGTTTTTAGAAAAAAATAATATTATACCAAAATACCAATTTGGATTCAGACACAACCATGGCACACCTGAGCAATGCCATCGCATAGTTAAAGTAATAACAGACACCTTCGAACGTAAACGATATTGCTCTGCAGTATTTTTAGACATTCAGCAAGCTTTTGATCGCGTCTGGAATAATGGCTTATTATATAAACTTAAAGTTTTACTACCTGCTCCATATTATGTACTTTTGAAATTATACCTCGATGAACGAAGCTTCTATGTTAGAGTGAATTCAGAATTCTCTGAAATCGAAGAAATTAATGCCGGTGTTCCTCAAGGAAGTGTTCTGGGACCAACGTTGTACACGATATTTACGTCTGATATGCCAATTAGCAATAAAGTAACAACTGCAACCTATGCGGATGATACAGTGTTTTTAGCATCTAGCGAATGTAAAACAGAAGCTTCTAGCCTACTTCAGCAACAACTTAATAGCTTAAGTACCTGGCTAAATAAGTGGAATATCAAAGTAAACGCACAAAAGTCTTCTCATATGACCTTTAGCCTAAGGCGAGAACAATGTCCTGCGCTGTATTTAAATAATTCCGTGATACCAAGCAAAGAAGCCATCACTTACTTAGGGCTGCAGCTAGATAGAAGACTTACATGGAAAAATCATGTGAAAAACAAAAGAAAACAACTTGAAAAAAAACTAAAAAGATTATATTGGCTACTAAGACCTAAATCTGAATTAAGTATAGAAAATAAAGTTCTCTTATACAAAACAATCATTAAACCCGTATGGGCATACGGAATCCAATTATGGGGAACAACGAGTGAATCAAATGTTGAAATCCTTCAAAGGTTTCAGTCCAAAACACTTAGAATGATTGCCAATGCTCCCTGGTTTGTAACAAATAAAACCCTTCATAACGATTTAAATGTCTCATATATTATAGATGAAATAAGGAAATTTAGTAGTAGATATGTACAAAGGCTTAGCAATCATGTAAATATCTTAGCAATAAGTTTGTTAGACGAAACAGATGAAGTCAAAAGGCTAAAAAGATATCATATCTTAGATCTCCCATTTAGACAATAATTTATAAGCGAATATTTTATGTTGAAACTTTACAATCTTGTGCTTAATATAAATTTAAATAACATAAAATAAGAGTAATTTACATTAATATATGTACAGATATGAACATTATTTAATTATCTGTTTGATCTTTACTTTTGTATATAATATACAGTTATTGTTTCACTAAAAAAACAATAACTTCTGTTAATTTTTAAATTAATCACATTTGCTTAATATTGTTCAATAGATTGCAAATAAATAAACGAGAAAAAAATGTTTTGATTGCCGCAGGGGTTGAACCCTGGCCAACCAAGTTTGTAGTGAACGTGCTTAACACTTTTACTGTAGCAGCCTAATCCTTGAGTTATCATACAAGAAAACGCTTTTTGCATCTATTAAAGATAGAATTTGTTTATTTAATTTGAAAATAATTTTAATCTTTTAATTAAATATATAATTAATACCATTAAATATTTATCTTAAATCTTATATTTATTTTTCAATTAAAAATATGATAGAACTAATTAAAAATTTAATTAAATAATTAAGTGTCTAAGTAAATTATTGAGAGAATTAATTATTTAACTAGAAAATATTGTACGTATATTTAATTAAAAATATAAAAAAATCAATTTAAAATTTAAAAAAATTTAAATAAATTAATAATTAAAACAATTAATTATTATTATTATTATTTTTCAATTCAAATTTTAATAGGGTTAATTTAAAATTTATTAAATTTAATTTAATATAAAATCAATTCAATTAATTATTTAACTGGAAAATATTGTTAAATTTTTCTTAAAAAAAAGTAATAAATTCAATAAGAAATTAAAATAAATTTCATTAAGTACATTTTTGAGTTAATTAAAAATTTAATTTAATTAATTTGAAAGTATAATTAATATAATTAATTATTTAATTAAAAATAATTATTTTATTTTTCCACTAAAAATGAAGACATTCAAAATTTTATTTGTATATCAAACTCTTCTTTTTTGTGTATTTCGTAGTAAAATAACTGCCAGTAAAAAAAAAGAAGAACACAATACATACCTTTAGCTTGCTAGCTTCGTAGCTAGTGAGCAAATGTACAGTTTTTTATCATATACAAAGTACTCCCTGATTTGATCGCTTATAAACTCGCTAAAACCCTTTACAAACCTGGTAGGACTGTGACTTTATTTTCAAAAGCGTTATAAATTATATAAAAATTTTATTGCCAAATTCAGCACTACTTATTCCCCGTCCACAATTGCAATTTTTGTCTCTGCAACTTTCTGAAATTGAATTCGTATCCACACATTCATATTTTTTACCTCGACTTCAGCTCAAATTTTGTTTTTGAAAAAGCAAAAGAAAATTGCAATTACAAAAAATAGTGTACCCGTTTCTATTCTATAAAAACATATTACGTCTCAGCGCAGCATTTATATTCCTATTAAACTCAGGATGGCTTTGAAAAGCAATCGGCTTTTAAACAATTTATTCATTGCATCCACATAAAAATAATCGTAATTTCTCTATACATATGAAGATGATGGGAGTAGAACTCATGACTCGCAAATTTCTGTTCAACAAACAGACCACACACTGTTAGTGACAAAATCTATAATGTATTTAGCACACGGTCTGTCAAATATTATTTTCAGAACAATATTTAAACAATTCCTGATTAATTAAAATTCAAACTCATTTAAATTTCAATTAATGTTCCAATAAGCCTTTTGATTTTATCTAAAACTTAAGAGTTTTTACAATAGTTAAGTGTTGAGTTAACGTGAAGTTTATTTCCATAGAAAGCCACAAGATCCATTACAGGATATCCTGACAAATAAACTTAAAACATTTGTACAAGTATTTGTATACAACAATAAAGCATACACATTTAAACTTAGGAGGTGTATTAATTTAGAAACCCATACAACAACAGTAACTGTAGTTTTGTTGCAACGTAAACCAGTGGTATAAGGATTAGGAAACATTAATATGAGGCCTTGTTGGAGAAGGCCCAATAAGTTTTTCTGGAAAATTAACTAATCATACCAGAAACATCCTCCAGATTTTCCTTAAAAATATTACCACACATATGATCGATTTTTTTGTTATAGAAGAGGTAAAAATTCTCTAATTAAAATGAAAAATAAAATTAATTTGCTGAACACTTAAGCATTTACTACTTCCTATTTTTTAGTTACACAAAAGGTAAAAACGTAATTTTATTCTATTTGCTCCAAAGTAAGGCCGTCTGTCACAGTTTTCTTTCTCTGAAACCGTGATAGATAAACTCTACACTCTACTAAAAATTTACTGGTCTTCCGAAAGACACACGATACTTCTAAAAATATTATTATTTTTAATAGTGTTTTAGACAGACATGTTAAATTTGCACAGTGTTTGTAAAACTATATTCGTTGTAGCAACAAATGTGAAAACAAGTTCATATTAAAGGGTATTCCAATAGAGATCCGACTTTCACGTACGTGGCCTTGTTTTTTTAGCTTAAGTAATTTTTTATCCGATAACAAAATTTTAAATAAAACTAAACTTAACTGTGAACAATAAATTTGAAATTAAAGAGAGACATCGATTTTGACAAATATGGCCGTATTTTTAAAACCGCTATAAGCAGACAGCTATGACTGCTGTAATTCAAAAAATTAAAATAAACGTATGGTATCCCGAAAGTAACGTAATTTTAACGTATATTATCATGTCTCCTTAATAGTAGATAAATGGCACTCTAAGTATTTAAAACCAAGTAATAAAAAGATAAAATTGTAAATAAGAATTTGGCTCCTACATTATACAGAACCCTTCCTGTGTGACTCAACTTGCACTTGACTTTTATTTAAAGAATTTTAGCTGAAGTCTCAAAATAGAGTCCAACATGCCGCTCCTAAAAGATCTGCTCAAATTGGCGTTAAAACTAAACCTAAAATAATCATTGACTATTCACATATAAAATTGGATTTTAGTCGCAGAACATGGCAGAAAAGTGAAGAATAAACTTAAAATAATTTTTCTATCCCACTGTGCACTGGACAAAGTATTTGATTTTTTTTTTTATTAAAACAATTTTGTACGCACATTTTGTAAATTTTGTCATGCTTTTAGCTAAAAAATTTAAAGTCTGAAAAGCAGAATATTTTACAGTTGTCATACCTTTCGTTGAAGACCGTCGCTACTGGCTGTTTTTATGGTACGTTTGGCGAGCGCTTTCGATGCGAGAACATCATTTTCAAGCCGCATTGTGATTAGTACTCTAGAACAAATCCGATACCTTAATAACAGATTATTTGTTTAAAGAAAAATTAGTAGACCCCAGTAGTGAGACATAATTTCTTCAATTAAAGGAAAGTAAAACCTCACAACTCTGTTACAGTAGACCTTTAAAAAACCTTCGATTGGCAATTGTACTGCATGTTTAAAGTATGGAAGCTTCTAGCGGTACCACAAGTATTTTTATTTGTTAAAAGCAAGGCCTAATGGGAGGTCCTTTACATTTTGTTTTTGTCATTTGGTTGTTTTCTTTAAGTAGTTTTGCACATAAAAATGCAAGTAAAATTTATATTTTTTTTAAGAGAAGTAGCACTTCAGGCATATATTCTGCTACATATATTTTTCGGAAAGGGATAGATGAGAGATAAGACAGGCGGTGAAAGGAGAGAGATAGAGAGTTAGTTAGTACCGACGTAGGAGGCTGCATGTTCTGATTATGTATTTATACCATTAAACAGAAAAAAAAATTTTTGTGTTTGATTGCCACAGGGATTGAACCCTGGACAATCAAGTTTGTAGTCTACGCGTTTACCACTTCGACTACAGCAACCTGAGTGATAGAATTAAAATTATTTCCTTTAAAATTAACTATCAATTAGAAAAAAATATTTAAAACACAAATAATAATGTTTTTTATAAAACCTTAAACAACAAATAGCTAAAATTGAAAAAATTTTCAAGACAAGCTTCCCAGAGATTTAACGAATGCAATTCCCAGACCCCCAGTTTTTTTTTACCCGAAAAATGTTTTTCTTGTATTTAAATAAAAAAATGTTACCATTTCTAGGGTTAAAATAAATGTTTCGCAATATATAGAACTATTTTTAAAGTACATAATAATTCTCATTTGGTTCATTTATTTAATTAATGTTTCATTTCTTTAAATATAAATATTTGATGATATTATCTCTTTTGTTTTGTTTACAAAATTTAGCTAGAATTTACTACTATGAGCAGTAAGGAAGTAGCCTTAAGGATATGCTTTCCCCGCAGTAATGCATTTCATTTTCTAATTTTTTGTTATATTTCACAGTCAAGTACAATTAAAGTTAATTAACATAAAAAAGACTTCAAATAATAAATTAACACAATTCTCATTTTGTATTGCTCGTAGGTCATAAAGTAGAGCTTATACCAATTAAACCTGGTCTTTAAGAGGTGTGGATCTTGCAAGAGTTATAATATGGCTAAGGACGCAGTTGTTTAGATTTCCGTATTTATTTGGAGCATATTTTTTTGTTAAAAAAAGCTTATTTCAAAGGAAAGTTTTTAAACATTTGTTATGATGAACTTTTCTTAAATTATAAAGCCGATATTACGATGAATTAAATTCAATAGCATCTAGTATTTTTTAAGCCTTGTCATGGAAGGCTTGTACATCCAGGCATAAAACGATTGCAATGATTCGATTAATACAATTAGTAACGTAAAGTACAGATCGCCAAAAAAAAAAAAAAAAAAAAAAAAAAAAAAAAAAAAAAACATTAAATTTATATTTCCAAAAGAACACTAAGCCCCCCATTAAAAAATTAAAATAAATTCAATAATCTGGCAGCACTGTACTAGCAAGGAACCGAAAAAAAATGTCACTGATTCTTATTTTTAGATAAAAACAACTGATTAAAACAAAAATCGTAGTATTCAGAGGGAGAGACCTAAAGGTAAAGCAATTTCTGTGAAAACAACTCCGAGTTCTGGTTGTTCTTCAGTGATGTAGTTATCAAACAAATTTTTTACTTTCTTCAGGTGTCAAAGTCGATTTTACCTTTCTTATCAGTAGGCCACAAAATCACGAAAAAAAAATTCTATTAAAAACTTTTCAAGCTCAGCCCCTTCAAAGGCCTATTCATTCTAAATCATACACCGTTGAGAGACTCCTTTTTCCTGTTTTTGTTGTTGTTGCAATTTTTTTTATAAATATCAATCTATCGATACCATTGTGACCGCATTCTAAGTCGCACACATACACACACAAACAAATTGTTGTTAAAGGATATTGCGGTTTGAACCAATCGAGCCCAACTAAACTTGATTATTTTGTGCGGTTTTACATACAAAAACATTTTGCATGAATACAAACATATGTATGTATGTGTTTAAGCAGTAGTATGTGTGTATTTGCACAAGTATGAAAATGTTATGGGGTATAAATTTGATTTTTAGGTTTAAGAAGTTGAATATTGCATTTTATGATTATTTATAGACTCCAAAACCAAATGCATACATCAATAAACTTTTGCAAAATATATTGCCTTGATTTGGGTGTAGCAGGGAGATTTGTTAAAATGTGCACTTTGTGAAAATAAATAAAATTAGAAAAGAGCAGATTTTAGAAATTTATTTTCACATCCAAAAAGTTTTGCGGCATAATTTTTATTATTATTAATTGCTTACTATTTAGGCCAAGAAACATTTGGTGTTATTATTAAGACAGATTCGTCTTCTTCTTGTGGGATAAATTTTTTGTTGGATTTGTAAAATACTCTAGAGATTTGATCACAAAAACTATTATAAAAGTTATTCCGTCATTCACTTGAATATTGGTTTTATTTGACATGTGAAAAAATGTTTTGAATTAGAATCATCCTCAACATATTTAACGAATAGATTGGCTTTTTTCTGTGTTAACTGCAATTTTTGTCACTAATGAAATTTTAAGTACAAAAAAATTGTTTTAAAAGTTTTTTTAGTCCATGGTCACATTGTTTCCTTAAAGGATACACAGCTTTGATGTTGACATTCCCCTGACTGAATTTAAGTTTTTGAAGCCTGATAAAAATTAAAAAATAAATTCATTAATTTTGAGAAACAAAGATTTAGTTGCAAAGATCAATATTTGAAAGCAACTTCTGGCTTATGGCTGCCACGGCTGTTCTTGATGAAGCGCATTCTAAATGCTTAATTTCGGGCAACATTTTCCATCACAACTTCCAAGGCATTAATTGTCGGTGGCTGATCAGTACAAATCAGTAACATTACGTAGCCCTACAGGGAACAATTGGAAGGTACCAAATCGCTCAGCCTGTAAGGAGGGTGAGGTCGATTTCACAAAATCATCTTTTTGTTAATTTTCTTGACTTAAATAAGTCAATGATTGTGGTCACCGTAAAACTTGCAGCGGCAACCTGTTAAAACTACCCCTCGGCCAGGTCAATGTCATCTGTATTTTCAACCAAAAATTCGTTAATCCTGATTCGGTGATGATCTCTATTCACCCTTAGGTTAGCTCCGGCTTCATTATTCAAGAAATAATAAAAGCGATTCACCAGCGCATTAACCACACCAAACAGTGCACCGTATGTATTCATATAAGGGAATCCCTAAGGTCTGTCATAGAATTCTTTTACTGAACACAATTTCGTCATAAAACATCGTAACACTTTTCAACTGGCTTAGAGTCTAGTCGATCTGGTTCTGCATCGCAGGACCTTATAAAGCTGTAGGCCAACATCTTTGCAAAAAATTGCGACGGACAGAGCACCACTTCTTGAGATCAACCACGAATCTATAAAGAATTAATATTTTTCTACACTTTTAATTACAGTCGTGATATTCTTTTCAGTGGACACATTTCTTTTATGTGATAGAGTTATTATATCATTCAGAGGGTATGCGCTATTATACTAATCCACAGTTCAACGGATGGCTTGCTCAGATGGATGATTTAGTACACCATAAAAATCACAAAGTTTTCAGTGACTTGAATGGATTTATAACTAAATGTCAAAGAAAGTCTAGGTAACTTAGTATCCCGGCTTAAGCTTCAGTCTATTCATATATACTGGTTGACAATCAGTAGTCATTTTATTAAATACTTAAATCAAATTAGCCGCACACCAACGCAAGCAACTAAAATTCTATTTTTTTTTCTTTTTTTTTTTTTTTTTTGCCTTCTCTATATTTTTAATATTTCAAATCATATCGATATTAAGATCTTCTATACCCTTCAGAACATATGAAATCATTCTCTCTTTCTAGTCCAGACTTGATGAACTAGTTATCTTTATCAGATATTGATACTTGTTTTGTTAGAGTTTACGAACATTGACAATATTAGGACGAAGCTAATATAAATTCACTTTCATGTATAATGCCTGCTATTCCTTTTACTTTTTCGAGTAACTGTTTGAAACTTCATTCATTACAGATCACTTAAAGATGTTGCATTAACTTGATACCTGTAAACCTATTGATTTATTAAAAAACCATTGGTTTCAGAAGTTATAAGTTTTCTCTTAGCAGACAAGGCAATATTTTTCCCTTCAACTATTAGATATTATCTTAAAGCTTAATAGGACCCTTAAAAAATTATGTAGACACAAAACTTAAATATTCCGGCGACAGTTCCTTTAGAAATCACTAACTAGAAAAAGGAATAAAATTTCTACTTAAAATCCTTTATTATAATCCTTAACAACCGTTCACTGTTAATATTTTATAAAAAAATTTAATATCATTCCTTGTAGCAACTGCTCATTTTGTTCCACTTTTTATTAAATTGATGTATTTAAACCCGCCTTAAAGTATGCAATAAAAATAGAAAAATATTTTATTGCATAAATTATAATCCAAACACACAAAGTAAAATGCTAATTTTTCCTTTTCTGTTATTTTACTCTACTTCTTTATTCTTGGGTTATACAGGAAATATCTATTCGCAATAGAAAGAATTTAAAAAGAAAAAAATAAAACAACAACTAAAACATGTGATTTATTTTAATCATTTAATCTTAATTGCTTATATTAAAAAGAACTTAATCTTGTGCATTATAATTTACATTTTTAAATTTATTGCTTAATTATCCTTTAAAACGCCTCGTTTTGCAAATAATTATAAATTATTCTTTATTTTTAAAAACTCATACTTTAAAATATTTTAAATAAAAATTTTAATGTTTAAAAAATGCTTCAAAATATAATGAATATCTTTGTTCAAGAGTTAAAACGAATTTTAAAAGGTGAACTTTATTTAACTTATATATTTACGGTTTATTTATTCTATCACATTAAATAACACAATAAAAACTCTAAAAAGTTTTATAGTTGTTTTGTTAATTTCGGCAGACGTGAAGTTGTTTGTGTCATTTGAACGCCGAAATTGCATTTAATTTCCTTTAAAATTATTTACACATAAAAATTTATCGCTTACGATTTAAAAGCTGTTTTTCAGTTAAATTCTGACTTAGGGTAAAATATTCTCCCCTTAAAAATATGCAGACTGCAAGAAGAAAATGTATTTATCTCTTTCTTTTAGCAAAACAGTAGATAGGCTTGTTTGAATTGGACGTAGCCAGCTCCAGAATTAAATTTTTTCTTCTGTAATTTATAATAACGATACAATTTTCTTTTCGTTAGCTGGTTATTTACCTCTCTAGAAAATTCTTTAGTTAAGCTTAGGGATTCATGACAACATCTATTCTGGTTTAACATCAATCTGTAAAAATGATGATGTTCTTGGCATGAAAATTCAGTGCGATGTTCGTTGGTACAAGTATATTTTTCATGTTGCAAAAGAAGCATTCAAGTGCCTAGGTTTTCTGAAACGGTGTTAAAAATACTTCAATCCATCTGATCTCCTTGCTACCTATGTCGCTTTTATCAGACCGGTGTGGACCGGTGCTTCAAAGTCTATTTTGGAATTACTCGACCGCGTGCAAAAGGGAACGAAAAATCTCATCGGTGACAGAAGGGTAGCCAGCTCTATTGATTCACTGGAGAATCGATGCAATGTGGGGTGTGTTTCACTGTTTTATAGTTTCAACAACGGAATGTGCTGTTATGAAAGCAAGGAACTCGTTCCTGAAAACCGTAATTTCATACGCGCAACGCGCTCTATATCAAAAGTGCATTCCTTTGTGGTTGATTGACCAGTGAATCGCACCGCGCATTACAAAGAAAATTAGTTTTTAGCCGAACAGTTCGTATGTAGAATAAACTCCCTGCAGGGGTCTTTCCTGCCACCTTCAGTGTGCAAAGATTTAAATTAAATGTCTACAAGCACTACTCCCCCTCCCCCTTCCCAAAACCTAATTTCCTAGTCCTACCAAAATGCATTCCATAAGTAGGGGGGCTGGTCCTAGTTAAAAAAAAACATCAATCTGTAAAAAAGCGGTATATTTTATTAAGCTTTTCAACTAATAGAAAAATATGATTTCAGCGTTATATTTATCTTCGCTTGATTGTCTACTTGTTTGGGGTCACCAACAAACTAAAACAAAATAAAAAAAAACAAACAAAAAAAAAATTCAAAATTAATACTCTTACAACTCAAGTTGTGACTTTTGCAAAATTACTTGCGATTGCTCATGCTTCATGGCAATCCTTATTTGAATATTTTCTAAAACTTGCGCTGCCATTTTGTCAGTTCTTAACTTTAATACGAAACGTAATTCATTAGCATTCGTCACTCTAAATTGTCTCACCTTAATACCACTTTAGCGACAGTATGGTGCTCCTTGAAAATTGTTTTTTTTGTTGTCACCTGCCTTAAAGTCTCTCTCGCTTTCCTTCTAGGTTTGTTCTGTCTACCAGCTTGCGCAGTAGTAGCCCTTGCATTTTAGCTGACGTTAGGCTCTTGGTGACTAGAAAATTGCACGTCAATTACATGACCTCTAAAAAATTGCTTTGATTTCCTTCCGCTAGTTTACCTTCTTTTTGAAGTAAACATCGTACGTTTAGTCTATTAACCTCTTGTCACTTTTCGAAATGTATTTCTCTGTTAATATAAGCATGACTCAGCCCAAAAAAAAAAAATCACGTGAACGTCTCACCTGTATGTAGAGAGAAGTTCTACTTGTGAGGACCTTTTTTTTAAACAAGAAAATCTAAAAGTATCCTTAATTTGGGTATTAGGTAACAAACTTTTTCATCCCTGCAAGTTCATAAATACAGGAATTCTTTATTAACTGACACCACGAGAAGGTATGTCAAACTTTTGGAAAATTCCAGCGTTGGAAAAAAAAAATTCATTTAACACTCTAATTTTTAGAAGTCGTTGCATCTCCAATGTGATAGCAACAAGCAAACAGTTTTAAAATTCTACCTTTGACACTTTATTTTAGCGATTTCTGCAATTGTAGTGATTGTGCCGGCTTGGTTAATGATTATTTCTAATTTCTAATGGCACTTTTTTTACATTTACAGTCAGTTTTCTGTAGCAAATCATCATGAATAGACGGATGCTTGAACAACGCTGCTAAAGTATCCATTTTTACTTCAAAATTTATTTAACAAATCGCTTAATTTATAAACGCCTGTTTTATCGTAAAATGATGTTCAGCGAAAGCTTACATTGCATCCAGAAAGATGCATCGTCGGATGCCGTTTGGACACTAGTGGCATCTAAAGACCTTGTTTTTTTATTTTAAACCAGTAACGCTATGCGTTATGCTGGATAGAGGATCCTTACCACAGCATTACCAATGCTTTTTTTTTAATTAATGAGGACATTAATCTGGACTAGATTTGGTTTAACAGGATGCCGCTACGTGACATAAGGCAATCCAAATAAAAAATATTAAATAAAAATTTTGCGATAAGTTGAACTTAAAAACTAAGCCAGTCTGTTTGCTTACAAGATCGTTTATTTTAAACACCTCACGATTATTTCTTGTGGGGTCATGCTTAGTCACTATTTTAGGCTGATAAATAGCAACAATTGAAGCCTTAAAGGCCAACATTAACTGTGATTTTCGTAAATTATGACCAGCAGTGCTCGAAAACTTTGCCAAATATTAGAGGTTCAGACTCTGCCTTTATCAAAACCAGCATCGCTGGTCATATGTCTGCAATTAATTTCAAATATAAAGGAAAATAAACAAAACACAAAATGAAAAAAATTTTTTCACTAAAATTTAATAAAATTTTTTTGCTAAAATTAACTACTTTTTTTCTTAAAAAAATTTATTAAAAATTTTTATATAAAAATTTTTACCTAAAAAACAATATTTTTGGTTATTTTTAAAAATCTGAAATTTTAAAGGGCATAAAAACATTTTGTTATAAAAGCAACACTTTTACTTTAGATATGATTCGTAAAAAATATCACTTTTAAGAAAAGGACAAATTTAAATTTAAAATAAAACTTAAAGGATGTTAACATAAAACTCCTAAGATTATTTATTTTTTTTTAATTTTTCCTTTTGAAGTGTAATAGCAACAAATATGATAAACTTAATGACATGTAGCAGATTTATTAACATTTTTTATTATTAATTTTTTTTCCTGTTGCTAAAGCCTCTAGTCGTTTCTGATGTTCTATGTCTTTTTTTAATAATAACCAAATCAATATTATGTCTTATTTAATCCTTTTAACTGAATTGCCAGGCTTTTACTTTCAGTTATTTGACACACAATTTATAGTTTCATTTGCCTTTCTATTATTTCATTGGCATTAAAAGTTTATTAATTATTAACAAATAAATTTGACATTTATAATTCTCTTTTACAAAAATATTTATTTGTTTGTGATACAAAAAACAAAAGCAAAAAAAATCTTTTCATATGTTTAATTTAATAATATCAAATATTTAGCATTTCATTCTTAAAATGTGTGCATCTGAAATATAATTATTATTCAATGAGTGTATTGTGTGTAGGTGTCTGTTTATTTATTAATATCACTGTATTTGTTGTTACATAAACAAATGTATTTTGTGTTGATTATGAATATTGCTTTTGGTTTATAAGATTTATTAGTATTTGTGTTAATTGACACATTGATGCCCAATTTAATACTAATATACAAAAACACCTACTAAATTGTACACAATGTCCATGTCATGGAAAGGCATCATTATCATCAGTATATTACATTTTACAATACGATGTGTGATTGTTGTTCTATTCTGTTAATTCATTTAGTACAAAAGTTATTGTTAGACTTTTCCTCTTGTGGGCAATGAGTTGATCAGTTAAGGGCCAAAATTAAAATAATACATTTAATCATGAAAGTTCAAGACGCAAACAATTTAACCAATAAAATGTCATTTTGTTTTAGAATAAATTTTATATTCTAACATTGAAGAGGAAGATTATCACAAAATCTTGATAAACATATTTCTGTAACTTAAGTATCTTCTCTCTATTTGCTGTAACTTATATTTCATTCGTTTGTAACTTCAATATTCAATGTTTCTTATACTGAAGTTATCTACTGTTATCTACTTCCCTACATGATTTTAAACATACACACATGAACACACACAAATTCTATTAATGCTTAACATGAACAATAAATTATAATATTTTCTAATATTCAGTATTTTGAAGATTAAAATATACAACATAATAAACATTGCTTTTTTTTTATTTTATTAATTTAATTTAATTCAATAAACAAACAAAAGTAAATCAATATCAATGATAATAATGATGAGAAACTAAATTTGATTTAATTGTAAATCAATATTTTAAGAAAAATTATAAGGTTTTCTTAAGACGATATAAAAATAAATCTTTAAGTTGCTTTAATGAACAAATAGAAAATGAATACAAATTTAATGATTTTAAATGAATAATTTGTATTTTAAACTTTTATTTGTTTTTTATAATTTAAAAAAAATCTTTTAAATTCTGTTCTATGCATCAAAATTTATTTAAAAAACTTTAATAAATTATAAAAATAGTATTTTTTAAGCTAGAAAAATAACCTATAAAAAAATCATAATTAAAAATATAATATATAAATATAATTTGTTAGTGAAACCTTTTAAAAAAGTACCTCTGAATATAAAGGAAATTAATGAGTTTAGGAAAGTTCTTGAAAAGTTTTGATTTGAAAACAATTTTAAAATCCCTTTAAAATATAAAAATTTGTAAATATTATACAACACTTTAGTAGAATTTCTAAAGAACTACTTTAAAAAGTATTTATTCGAACTGTTTTACAAAAGATTTTTTTTTTATTTTTTTTTTTTTTTTGTTTCAAGTACCTTTTTTAATTTTTTGGCCCTTTCTTAGAAATTACGTAATTTGCAATGTTACTATAAGCTCCCTATAAAGAAAATGAAGAAATTTTCTGAAAAGTACATTTGAAAAAAGTACATTTAAAAAAAGTACTTTTAAAAAAAGTACTTTTAAAAAGTACATTTAAAAAAAGTACTTTTAAAAAAAGTACTTTTATAAAAAGTACTTTTATAAAAAGTACTTTTAAAAAAGTACCTTTTTAAAATCTCTACTTAATATTAAAACATTTTTAAGTTTGTAAATTTGTTTACACATTTATATTTTAGAAATTATATTTACAGAATAATTTTAAATAAATGATGTTTTTTAGAAAATATTTAAAAAAGAAGTACCATTTTAATAGAGAATCTTGAAAAATATATATAAATTTAAAATCGCTTTTAAAGAAAAAGGGCAATTTTAAAGTGTTAATTCTAAACATGTAATAATGAACAACTGTAGACTTTTAAAAAACCCTTTACAAATAGTGTTCTTTAAAGAAAGTACCAAACTTATAAAGTACCGTTCTTTAAAAACCCTCTTGCTTTACAATAAAAAAAATTTATTTTAAAAAACCTAATTTTTCAAATTAAAATCTTAACGAATTTCCCAAATAGTACTTTTTGTTAAAAAGTACTTTTTCTTAAAAAGTACCTTTATTGAAATTTTTTTAAAGAATCGATTATTAAAAGATTTTTAAAAAATTATTAGCAATAAGTCCTTAAAGGAATGTGAAAATATACTTTCTTTCGAAGTGAATCTTCAAAGCTGCCTTTACAGACTCTCTAAGCATCAAAATTTTAAAAAAGTATTTTTTTTTTTTTGTAATACTTTGACATTGAAAAAAAATGGAGTTGTCACAGGTTGACAACTCTTAACATGTTTTTTGTTCTTTGCAGAAAACAAAATAAAAATCGTTATTACACCATTGCTAAACCGCGGTAGAAGTAAAAAGAATTAAAAACAAAACTAGTCGGAGATATTTCTTGAGCGATGATGTAAAGCAAACAAAGGTATTAAAGTTATATTCCTTTAAAAAAAATTATTTTTTTTTTTGCGAGCGACAATATATTTTTTTAATTTAGTGTTGACTTCAAAAAATTAAAAATCTAAAAAGGTCCTTAAAAAGCGTTACAATAACGTAGTTTTTTAAAAGCTTTTTTTTTGATAATTTCTCCCTAGCAAGCACTAAATACGCGAGTTTCAAAAAAATAAAAATAATTTTTTAAAAACTGAATACAGAAAAAACTTCAACCATAATTATAATTCCTTTAATTTCAAGTTCCTTTCACTACCACTTATTTTCTATTGTGTATGTTGCATTAATGCTACGTTTTCTGACTAATCAAAGCCATCATTAAAGTTTAATTAAATTTTCCTTTCAGGTATCTTACACACTCTCCTTAACGCTGATCTAATAAAGATGATTTTATTGTTTTTACGACTGATAATAAACTGCATACACATTCATAACAATACACTTTAAAATGGGTCTGAAGAAGGAGAGCAGGCAAGCTTTGTTAATAAACTGTTTGTTGCAACAGTTGGAAGGATGCTTAAGAAAAAAAAAAATAGAGAAATTTATACATGTGTTAGTGTTTGTATAGCTTCGTAAAACAAACCATTATCATCAACTTCAAACTGGCCATTACGTTATGAGTGCATATATGCTTATGTGTTTATATGTATGTATACTTTTTTGTTTGCGTATGTGTGTTTGTTATCCAAAGTGTAAAACGTGATTATCATGGTGTAGAATTTCTGTTAATAACATGAGAAATAAGGTTAAATCTACAAACACTTTAAGGTGCTACACATACCGTCATAAGTAATAAACGTGAGTTGTATGCTTTTCGTGGTTCTACTAGTTTAGTCGTAAAATCGTATGAACTAAAATGTATGTTGCGTACTTTGCACTAAATCATTTAAGCAGAAAACATGAAAATGCTAGAGGCTGGAGGAAGAAGGCATTAAAAACACTTAGAGAATTTGGTTCGAAATTCGCTTTACGTAATAAAATATTGTAAAGGAAAAAAGGAAAATCATTAAATTAATTCGGAATAATTTGTTAATTGTACAAAGGAATAGAAAGTAGTAAGCGGCGCATCATAAAACAGAAGCGAATTACAAAAAATCAAAAAATCAAATTTTAAAACTTCAAGCAGAGGAGCATTTAAAGTTTAATTTGGAATATAGACTTTCAAGAATAGAAACTTGTATGAAGCTTCCTACTTTAGCCATATGGAAGTGCTTTTCCTTCATTATTACATTTTATTTTATCAAAAGAATTTAGGAAATTCCCAAAAATATTTTCAAAAATCCCACAACTGGATTTTTCAGTTTACGATTTCCCTTAAAAAACTATTAAAAGGAAATGACAGTAAAACTTAAAAAAATCTCAATTTCATCTTTTTGTTTTAAGAATATTTAGCTTGATGTCAATATTCATTGAGAATTCAGTCAATTTCGAGCCTTTTACACATGCAGGGTTTCGCACAGCGTATAGGCCACCTATTTATTTTAACTTTAACTTTTTTAATAATTTTTATTAAAAACCTGGTGTCTAATCAAATTTCAGTTAAGCAAGTTATGTAACATTAGAAAATTGGGACAAACGGACAGCGAAAACAATAGAATTACGAAATACCTTTTGGGTACGGAACCATAGCAATAATTAAAATCATAAAAGTTCACAATATGGAATAAACAAAAAGAGTCTGCGTGTAGAACTAAAATCTTTAAATTCTCAAAAGGCTTTGAAAAAATCGCAGAAATGGGAATTTTTAGTATCAAAATCAGGAGCTCCATTAATATTGACAAAGTCGCAAAATGATTACAAATTATAAATTTTAAATTAAGGAATAACCAAAAAATGAGTTTAAAACAAAAAACCTAGAATTCCCAAACTCTTCGTGAAAATCCCAAATATGGGTTTTATCAACATTGAAAACTAAATTAAAAATGATTTAAAATAAAAATTTTTAAAATGAAAAATAACTAAAAATATGTTGAGAATACAAAACGTAGCATTCCCAAAATTCTTGGCAATAATTCCAAAAATGGTAGCTTTCAGTATTGAAAACTGAAGCACAATTAAAGATATCTCAATCTAAAAATACCAAAAAAAAATTTATTATAATAGAATAAATATAAACTGATTTAATTATACAAATCTCAAAATTCCCAAAAATTTTTGCAAAACCCCCAAAAGTGGGATTTTCAGTATCAAAAATAAGGATCATAATTAACGTCAGCTAATTTTAAAAATGATTTCAAATTATTAAATTCATATTTAAAATTAAAAAAAAATATGAGTTAAGAATACAAAACACAGAATTTCCTAAAAGTTTTTACAAAATCCCACAAAACAGCATTTTCCAGCAATCAAAACTGGAACAAAATTAATCTTAACTAAATTTAAAAATGAATCAAAGCAATAAATAATAACAAGAAGAATTATAATATATTACAAACTTTAGGATTTGCAAGAATCTTTGCAATAATCCCAAAAATGGGGTTTAGCGGTATTGTAACCTGGAGCAAAATTAACGTTTACTAAATTGCAGAATGATTTAAAATAATAAATTTTATGTTATGGAATACAAATGCGTTTAAACTACAAATTGTAGAATTCCCAAAAGTCCTGGCAATAATTCCAAAAGTAGGGTTTTTTATTATTGTAAACTGAAGCACAATTTACGTTATTCAAATTTAAAATTTATTCAAAATTATAAAATTCATGTTAAAGAATAAATAAAATATTTAGTATCAAATACTTGGGATGCAAACCAAAGCATTCCCAAAATTTTTACAACAATCCAGAACAAATTTTTTTTTCAGTACTGGAAATAATTCTTAAAAACAACTTCATACTAAATAATAAAAAAAGCCTTTGTTTCGAGTACAAAACACAGATCTCCTAAGAATCTACAAAAATCCTAAAAATGGGACTTTTCAGGGTTGTAAACTAGAGCAAAATTAACATAAGCCAAATTTAAAAATAATTAAAAGAAAAAAAAAAATCATATTAAAGAAGAACTTACGAAATTAGAATACAAACCAAAGAATTCCCAAATTTTTTTACAACAATCCCTAAAACAGGATTGGGATAAGCTCCAGATATTCTAAAAGATCTAAGAAACTTCCTCTAAGTGACCATAGGTAACATTGAACGCTTTCAGTGAGTTTTATTTTTCCAATAAAAATTAAATTTTTGCAGCTTAATCATGACAGCATAAAAAGCACTTAATTTTAATGAAAAACTTTTAAGTAAAAAATCAATGACTTCATACCTTTGCATCCGTTCTATTACGTTTTGCAGCTAAAACCTACGCTCTTAATAAATTGTTTTTGCTACAACAAATCCATCAAATCGATCATTTCACCAGCATCTGTTAGACAAATTTTTATTTCCCGTACCCATGCCAGCCATTAGGAAGCAATTGTTTGCAACTCGCACACTTGCTGACGCCTGCATTTGCATGAAATATTGAATATGAAATTTTATCTTTTGCTTTGAATATTAATGAATAGAAAATTGATAAACGTGTATATTAGAGTGCGTTTGTATGTGTTGTATGTATTTAGATTTAGTTTTCTGACAAAATTGCATTTAAAATGCACAACGTGACTATATTAAAGCTGTTTAGTTTATTAACTAATAGCAATTTGTATACGGCTTTTATTTTATAAAAAAGAAAACTTTTTAAATTTTTTATTTTATTTTCAACAAAATTAAATGAATTGAACTTTGATGACGTGAATTTAGTTTAAAATAATTTACTTTATGGAGAATGGAAAATTTTAAAATCAAAACAATAAAAAAAAAGTTCTAAATATTTGTTGATTTTTATCAAACTTTATTTTTGAGAATTAAAAAAAAATCACGTTTCTGTGAAATAACCACCAGATAATAGTGGTTTTAAAACGAATGCGAAAATTTAGTTTTGCAATTGTAAACAATTGAGCTTTATTATTCTGAATAACATATCGATTTCAATAGCGTTAATTAAGTTTTTAGGAATTTAAAAATCTATTTAATTAATTTCTTTGTCAAATATTTGTTTTTTAACTCTTGCAAATGGCTTTAAATATCGATGTATTTAGTTCGAGCGGTGGGTATTGCAAAGAACGTAAAATTGTTGTTGTTACTTTTCGACGAACTTTCTGTCTGCCTCAGTCACTTTTCTCATACTCCCACCACAGTAATTCCTTTAGAGATATCAATCCTATAGCTAAAATTGAATACGAATTTGAAGCTAACGAGAATTTATAGGATTGCAAGACGAACACAAATGAGCTTCAATTTAAATTTAGTTTTATCCCCAAAAAATATTGTGCAGCCGCGTAGCTTAAGAGGTTAAATGAAGCGCCAGGCTTCACCAACAACGCAGGTCTGAAGGACTTGCTAGAAAAAGACTAGAATCTAAGAGGCCGTGACAAGCCACGATATCTACAACATCACAAAACAACTGAGAAGAAAAATATTTACTCCCCAATTACCCTCTTAAAAATAGGAACTGGGACCACCACAGCTTCTAGAATTGATAATATGTCCCTTAAGATAATTAAAGCTGACCCCACCGCAAGTTCCAAACCATACGTATGTTTATAGACGAATTTTATGCCACTGATATCAACAATTAAGTGTAAAAAGGATTAATAATCAACATTTCAAAGAAAGATGTAGTGACTGAATGCAAGAACTGGAGAGACATCACTCTATCTTCTGCTTCTACCATGTGAATTAAACAAACGGCCTTCATCGTAGAAAATTTGTTATTGACCACTAGGCGTTCGAAACCTCAAACCATTGTAAAATATGGAGAGCACTTTACCAAGAAAACTTGTACAAAAGGACATTAGGAAATATGCTTTCAGTAAAACAATGCAACCTACTTTATTGTACACTAGAATATAAAAAGCGGTTACAGTTCGTTAAGGATGTCAACTATCACTTTTAAATTTTTTCGTGATCATTGACAACATCATAGAGCAAGAGGTATAAACTGGAGTTAAAATGGCCATCACAAAGAGAGACTAATTGACAGTGCAACAACAGCAGGTTAAAAACTGCCAGCCATCTTGCTAGCTGGAAAGTGCAATAACAATTAATGGAAGCCCACAAATAAAACGTCGAAAACCACATTGATAGAGAACAACATTGTCTATGATTAATCACATCCATCTCCATTTTCAAGAGCTGTTAACAATTTTTTTTTTTTTCATATTTTAATCAATCGATTTTAAAATTATTTTTGAATTTTTATTAAAACCTGAGAATGCTTTAAAATATTTTCTTCCACCTTCTTTATATTCTGTTTAAGTAAAAAAAAAATTCTAATATCTTTTTAGAGTGAAAAAAAATTATTTCCAGATGATTAT
The DNA here is from genome assembly GCA_937654795.1 of Cistogaster globosa. Lineage (NCBI taxonomy): Eukaryota > Metazoa > Arthropoda > Insecta > Diptera > Tachinidae > Cistogaster > Cistogaster globosa. Next base: position 11,264,743 of record OW569404.1, read on the forward strand.
TTTATTACAATTTAAAACATATTTTGTTAAAAAAAATCCATAAATAAACTTGAAATTATAATTTATATCATTAAAACTCTTCGGATTAAATCTTAAATGCCAGCAGACATTTAATTTATTTTTCCCTTTTTTCTAGTCTTAAAGTTCAAATTCACTTGTTCATAAATATTTTTGCAAACAGTTTTTAATCATAAATTGTTGTTATACTTTACGTTGACAAATTCCTCGTATAGTGACAGTTATTTTTTATATTAAAAAAATATTTTTTAAATATTAAATTTAAACTGGCAAAAATTCTAGTTATTTTACTATTTTTTAAATTCGTTTTATTTGTTTGAAGTGCGTGGCAAATATTATCTACGCTCGTATGACCACTTTGAAAACCAAAATGTATGTATGTGGTCATGTTCATGTGGTAGAGATACAGACGCATACATTTACATCCCCAGAGTTAAGTACATGTCTAACAAATACACAGTTAAACATGAAGTTTTATTATGCCAAAAAATGTAAAATGTATAAAAACAGCCAAATAGAGTTTGATACAGACTAAGAGCGAGATAGAGAGAGAGAAATAACGTTAGAGTTCAAATTAAAGTTGTTAAAATTTTAAAGTGTTTTTAATTAAACTAAATGTTTAATACTGAAATCCTCGTAGGCAAATATAATCATAAAAAAATTATTTTTAATTGAAATGAATGTTGTTGTGAGCTAAAAAACATTTCTCGATTTTTGTAATGTTTTTTTAAGCCTGATACAACTTAAAATTATAAAAAATAACACTTAAAATCAAATTTTTATGAAAACTTGTTTCTTATTGTTTTCAGTAAACTCTGGGAAATCATCCAATTTTACTTTGAAAATCAGTCATCAATTAGCAACTTATAGGCACTTCATGATTTTTATGGTTCACATTATCGTCCGTCTGAGCCAGCCATCCGCCGAACTGTGGATATATTTCGTAGCACATGCTCTCTAGAGGATGCAGTGACACCAACACATCGAAGAAATATGAGTACTGAAGAGAATATCGCTGCTGTAAATGAAAGTGTGAAAGAAGATCCAAAGTTATCGATTCGTCTTCGGTTGCAGGAGTTGGGGCTCTGTACGTCCAATACGTGGAAAATTTTGCACAAAGATCTTGGCCTACACCTGTATAAGTTCCAGATAGTGCAGAAATTAAGGCCATGAGATCATTATAATCGTCTTTTTTTCGCCGCTTGGGCTCTAGAGCAGTTAGTAACTGACGCGTTGTTTTATCGCCAAATTGTGTTTAGCGATGAGGCTCATTTCTGGCTTAACGGGTTGGTTAATAAGCAAAATTGCCGCATGTTGAGTGAGACCAATCCACAATATACACACAGACTACATTGCATTCAAAAAAATGTATCTTTTGGCGTGGTTCACACGCTAGTGGCATCACCGGACCTTATTTCTTTAAAAATGAGGCCGGATCTCACGTTACGGTCAATGGAACTCGTTACAGCAACATTATTAATGATTTTATGTTTGAAAATATGGATGACATTAACCCAGACGCAATGTGGTTTCAACAAGATGGTTATTGAAATCGAAATTTGGAGATAAGTTGACTTCGAAAAAAAAGAACCTGTCAATTGCGCTCCAAAGTAGTGCGATTTGAAACCTCTCGCTTAATTCCTATAAGCCCACGTGAAGTCATTGGTTTATGCTGATAAACCAGCAACAATTGACGTTTTGGAGGCCAACATTGTTCGAGTTATTCGTGACATACCGTCAGCAGTACCTAAAAAAGTGAGTCAAAATTGGGCGTCCTGAATGTCCTTCGTCATGACCAGCTGCGATGATGGTATGCTCGAAAACATTTTTAAATATTAATGCCATGTTCTAATCTTGCGTATAAAAAAATTCTTTATTACATTAAACTTTTCGTTATTTCCTTTTACAATTTAAAGTTCTATCGGGCTTAAAAAAAACGCTTTGTTTTTTGCAGAGTGTACGAATCAATAGTTTTAAATTTGCACCTGTATACTGATAACTTTTTTTAGGTATTGATGATTACAATTAAAAATTCTCAGGTTTTTCTTTTAAGATCATGAAAATTTGCCTTAAATAAATCATTTCTAATTCTTTTCTAAAACTCATTCATACTTATAAGAAAAGAGTTTAAAAATTTCCTTGTTTTTAGCTTACATTTCTTTGCCAAAATTGTGAACTCAAGATTCTGATAGTGGCAACCGATAGCAGACTCTTAGAAATAAACATTGAAGAGAACCAATGGAGATAACAAGGAAGGCTGACAAATAATATTTTTAAATGACTGAAAAACTTCAATCGAGTTTTAAGTTTTAAAAATAAACTAAATTTTATTTTAAAGAGCTTTTTGATTCAAAACACTATCACTCAATATGAACCTTTTAAAACAATTACAGGCTTAAGCGCCAGCGCTGCTTCATAAAGTACAGTCTTCTCTAATTTTGTATGCCATCATCAATGTGGAAAAATGTAGCCAAGTCATCATTTGTTACTGGTGGTTTATCAGCATAATCGAGGAATATTAAGTTGCATAGCCCTAGATGAAAGTCGATAGGTCCATTTCTACAAGTCAATTTATTATTAAATTAAATTTATAATACTGTAATAAATTGCTTTTGGTGCAAAGCCAAAAAAAAAGATTTTTGTAATAATTTTTTATTTTTTTCCCAGTCCAAGGGTTGAACCGGTGAAGAATTCTGATGATGAATTTGACAGTCCTGAAAATGCTGCATTACATGCTGCCAGTATCTAGTTTTTCTTCTTTTCTTTGGAAAACTCCCGCATGCATATGAAAAATAGATTTAATTTATAAAAGTTAAATTAAAAAATGAATCAAAGCCGAAAAAGTAAATTTTAATAGATTTATAAAAATATTTTTGTTGAAGCAGCAAAAGAAAATAATTAAGGGCTTATTTTCTGCATATTGCAGTTACTTAGAATTTATTAACAGTAAAATTATTAATTTTAAGACTAATGGAATTTCTATGAAAATTTCTTATACGCTTAAGTTTTTACGCGAGAAGCTGGCTGCCATCCTATCCATCCTGCTTAAAGTTGATTTTAATGTTTCTACTTCAAGGAAATAATCGATATAAAGATAAGCAAGTGCCAACAACTCTGCTTAAGAGGATGCAATGTGATATTTATATGTTGCTCCTGGAAAAGGCTAACACTGGAGAGGCCATTTACGGCTGGCACTAAGCTAAGTAAAATAGACAGACTTCCTGCCTGGCACAACCATTTGATATTATTATAAAAATAAGATCTGAAAACCTGGCAGAAAAAAAGACTTATGCTGTTCTTTAAAAATATTAAATTGTTTCTTAACTAAAAATGAAGAGAGCCAAGTAAATTGTGACTAACACCACTAGCAAAAGCAGTAAAATAATTTTTACAAAAACAAACCGACTTCAAATTAGACTAACTTGAAATCATATTTCTTTAGGACGGTAATTATACATCACTTATATTATATTATATTATATTCGAGAAATAACGGGTCATCCAAAAAACGCGCCTACATGTTTCTTTGAAATAAAACACAAACTATTTGCAATTTTTTCAAGCTGTTTTTTTTATTAAAATTATGATCCATTACAATTATAAGTGGAATAAATTATCATTCAAATGTCCACCATGACTGCGTCTGCAGACATCAATCCGAATATCCATTGTTTTCAAGCAAAATTTTGTTTAGTGACGAAGCGCATTTCAGAATGGATGGATTCGTCAATAAGCAAAATTGTCGTATCTGGGGTAATGAAAATCCCCGTGTTATTCATGAAAAATCTTTACACCCACAAAAAGTTACTGTTTGGTGTGCATTTTGGGCAAATGGAATCATTGGGCCATTTTTCTTTGAAGATGATGCTGGAAATGCGGTTTCTGTGAATGCTGAGCGATACCAATCAATGTTGAGAGACTTTTTAGGGACACAGTTGAATCATATTGATATGTCTGACGTCTATTTCCAGCAAGACGGTGCTAAATGTCACACATCTCGAGAAAACATTACGCTTTTGCGATCAAAATTTCCTCAACGTGTAATTTCACGTAATGCAGATTTCAATTGGCCTCCAAGCTCATGTGATCTAACACCATTAGATTTCTTTTTGTGGGATTTTTTGAAAAGTCGAGTGTATGCTAACAAACCACAAACAATCAATTATCTAAAGAACAACATTTAAGTTGCAATTCGTGAAATAACACCAGCAACATGTCGGAAATTCGTTGAAAATTTCGATATTCGGATTGATGTCTGCAGACGCAGTCATGGTATACATTTGAATGATATTCTATTGATCATACTTTTAATAAAAAAAAAAACAGCTTGAAAAAATTGCAAATAGTTTGTGTTTTATTTCAAAGAAACATGTAGGCTCGTTTTTTGGATGACACTTTATTTCGTCAGGAGATTTTATATGTCCTAAAACAAAACACGAATGCAGATTAATCAAGAAAATTCAGCAGTTTTGTGGTCACCCTTTATTTTTTACGATATTTATTGCTGACACAGTAAAACAAAATTTGTTTAAATTCCAAGCGTTAGTCTATAACTGTTTAAAAGATTGGCCATATACATCAAATAACAACCATTAGGGCACCCTTTAATTTCTTATTTTAAATATTTACATTCGTTATGATATTTGATATAGTAGTGGACGTTCTGTTTAATTTTCAAGAGTTTGTCTGTAAGGATTTGAAAGATAGAGCCATATAGGTCAAATTACATCAGTTATAGGGACACCCTTTAATTTCTTATTTTAAGTTTGCTTATTTATTATACCGGACTTAACAATAACGGTTCTGTGCAAATTTCAATCAACTGTCTACAACTGTTCAACAGTTTGGATATATATATACAAATAACAGCAACTATTGTAACACAATAGGGCCATATAGGTCACTTTATTTAAAATATGGAAACACCCTGTAATTTTAAAATACAAATTTTCTACTTGTTATTATAGCGGACTTAGCAATAAAGGTTCTTTGTAAATTTCAACCATCTGGCTATAACAGTTTAACATCAAATTATATCAGCTATTGGGACACCCTTTAATTTATAAATTTGAATATTTATACTTGTTGCTATAACGCTCATAGCAACCGACATTTGGGCAATTTTCAAGCGTTTATCTGTAAAAGTTCAAGGGATAGTTGCATATAAGGCAATTTACCTCACCATTGGGGACACCCTGTAGTTTTTATATTTAAGATTTTAAGATTATAAACTGTTTTTAAGACGTGACCAATCTTTTATTTTCTGAAAATTTTTTTCGGTCTATTCGGTCTATTACTGGTAAAGCTTTAAAACTTTAATTTTTTTTTACTATGATCCGCCTAAGAATCAGACTTAATATATATGTATTTTACAACAAAATCTTTCTCAGACCTCGTCTGCGGGAAAAAAGGCTTATATTATTTTAACTATAATTCAATTAGAAAGAATTAATTAATATTAATATTAATATTTGACTTCCAAAAAATACAAAATATTATTTTTGGATTTCTTAACAATTAAAAATTCATTCAAAAAAATATTAATTTTAAGCAGCTGTAAAAAAGTAATAAATTTTTTTAAATAAATTTTAAAAAGCCAAAATCTGATTAACTTTTCTCATTAACATTTACTGCAACTTTTATTTCAATTCATGTCTGTTTGTTGCATTTTATAAATTACAATATTTTAATTGTTTCCTCTGCAGTTGTTAAATGTCAAAATAAATAATGCTGGCACAAAAAAAAAACAAGATTTAAATTAAACACACACACACACGCACACACATACAGTTAAATTTAAAAACATACATTCAAACAATTGCATTTCATTTCTTCTTATTGGGAAACTTGTAATAAATTACGAGAAGTGTTTTAAGTAGCAACAATAACAACAATAAAAAATACGCATAAATATTGAAAAATAAATATAATTTTGTGGTGCATTTCTTAAAATAATTATATATTCAATTGATTTGCAATAAAAATGCAACAACAGCAATTGAAATTTAATTCGAAAGCAAATATTTAGTGCATACTTTTAGTTTATAATTAATTCATAATTATGCTGCCTACTTTTGGGGGTTGACATACAAATTAATTTATCGATGATATGGCACATAAATGCTAAAGTGCATTAAATTTGTAGTTTAGGGTATGAAATAGATATTTTCTTTGAATGACATAAAATATGCTGGCAGTAAATGGAATTCTAAACAAGTTTTTAATGTGGGGGATCGAAAGTTGGTTTTCAGAAGGTTGAGATTTGCATTAAAACAGAAGGGAATTTAAAATGAAACAGTAACGAAACTAAATTTTCAAACTTAAAAAAAAATCAAACTTTTTAATTAAAAACAAAAACATAACTGCAAAAGAATGTGAAAATTGCCTGAGGGTTTTTTTGAAGCTGAAATGCAAGTAAATTTTTTTTAAAAAATGTAATAATAACATAAATAACAGCCATAAACCATTAGCACACGCACTTTTGTATAAACAATATAAACATTATTATAATGCTGACAGTATTATTTTATTTAATAAAATGACTTAAGTACTGAACGACCATATTTATTATTATTTTATAAAAAAAATAAAAGCCGCACATTGTGACGATTATGTTTAACCACGCACTAATTTTAATCATAATTATAATTTATTTTTTTACATTTTTTGTAATTTATTTACTTAACAAAATGCTGTTGTATAAATTTATTTATTATTTTATTAACAAACCATTTGTTTCTTTAGTACTTTAATGCTGCCAGCAGTGCCAGAAATACCATGACATAATTCTGTTTTATTGTTACCCAGTGCATGTGTAAAGTTTTTTTTAATTCATAATAATAAATTACTTAAACAACAAAATATTATTAAAGTGCAGTTTTTACAATTATCAGCAAATGGTTAAAATTAATTAATTTCAATTAAATAGTTTTGGTTTATTACATTTGACATCACACTATGAATTGAAAAATTATATGATCGAGTGTGCGTGTGTGTGCGTATATGTTTTATTAGCAATTTATAGACTTTTATAAATATGAATGCATTATTATATAAATAACAGCTTTATAACTATTTAATAACAAAAAAAAATTCAAATAATTGCTTCAAAAATATTTAAATTGCTATTAAAAATATTGAATAATTTATTAAAATAAATTTTGTTTAAGCCTTAAAATAGATTATAATTATTGTTGAAATTATAAAAGGCATAGGTTTTTGTTATTAATGTTAGAAAAATATTTTTTTTTCAATTCAACTAAGCCATCTCTCAGCATAGACTTTTTTATTTGTTATATTGGGACCAGAAATAATATTAAATTAGGAACGGTGGGGATACTAAATGAAAAAATATTAAAAAATTGTACAACTGCTTAAGATGACATTTGGATTAAAAAAATTTAAAATTTTAAATTAATAAAATTTTTTGGGTATTTGATCACAAATGTACATGGCAGCTCTTATATCATATGAATCTGTAACTTGCCTTGAAAATGAGTTTATTGTTTTTGTTTTTGTTATAACAACAAAAAGTTCCGCAAAACATAGAGAGCCAATGTTAATGACTTAAAGTTTCAATGGAACGTCTGGCCTTTTAAACTTAAACGATAAAAAGGAATAAAAAAAATTAACAGAAAGATCAAAGCTTGATAGCCAGGCGTCAAAGCAGATCTACACAGTATCTACTTATATTAATGTGTTAAGTTTTTCGCCGAAGTTCTAACGATTTGTAAGCCATGAAATTATTGCTTAATCATGTGAAATAAGTATTTTGTCAGCCAGTCAAGCAGCAAAGATAGCTTTTATTTTTGCAAAATAACTTTTGATAAAATTATGGTCAGGCACACCTAGCGCTGCGCAGGTTACCACTGGTTCAAAATATTTATTTCATTTTTTCTTTTTGTTTTTGGATATAAAGAAAAATTCTGTCCTAATAATAGATACAAATTTTGACCAAATTTTTTATTTAAAAAAAAAATATATTTCAAAGTTTTATTATTAACAAAAATATACCAAATGTTTTATATATAAAAAAATCGTTATCTCCTTTTTTATATATAGATAAGAAACTATCCAAAAATTTTATATATAAATTGAAAAAAATTTTCCCAAATCTTTTATTTACAAAAAATATAAATAAATATACCAAAATTTTTATATATAAAAATCAATTTTAAATTTTTTATACCGGGTGTCCCAACTAGAACGCAATTTTTAAATTTGTCGCGATTCGAAGTGTCGATGTTTGACATTTGAACAATTGTTATTGTTTGCTAGTAGAACGTACAAGGTTAGTAAAAATGAACAACGCATCCTTATTGTGAAATTGTTTTACCAAAATGGTTAAAGTTCTGCGGCTACTATTGCGATCAATTTAGGGTCACAATAATGCTCCAAAGAAGTCAACTGTAAAGAGATTAATAGATAAATTTGCCGAAACTGGATCTGTTAGTGATGTAAAAACACCAACGCGCCTTCGACCAGGTCGATCGACCGAAAATGTCGCAACTGTACGTGATGATGTCGCTCAAACGCCATCCATCTCAATTCGACACCGAGCTCAGCAAATTGGTGTGTCGAATTTTGACGAAAGATTTGCATCTGCATGCTTACAAAGTTCAACTGAATTAGGAACTGCAGCCAGTTGACCATGGACAGCGAAGGGAACTCGTTAATTGGGTATTGGTGACGAGCCCTATTTCCATCGTGATGGCTTCGTTAATAGGCAGTATTGTCGCATTTGGGGTGAGAAAAATCCTGGAGTAATTCACGAGAAGCAAATGCATCCAACGTGTCACTGTGTGGTGTGGTTTTTGGGCTAGAAGAATCATTGCACCTTTTTTTATGAAAATGATGTAGTTCAAGCGCACTCAGTCAATGGTGTTCGGTATCGTGAAATGATCACCAGTTTTCTCTTGTCTAGAATTGAAGAAATGAATGTGGAGGGCATGTGGTTTCAACAAGACGGCGCCACATGCCGTACAGCCAGAGAAACAATTCAATTGCTGCATCAGTCACTTCCCGGTCGTGTTATTTCGCGTTTTGGAAAACAGAACTAGCTGCCTAGATCGTGCGTTTTTCTTTGGGGTTTTTTGAAGCCTTAAAAGGGAAAATTGGACGCTGCATTAATAAAATACCTCAGCATTTATGGAAAAAGGTCATTGAAAATTTTGTTAAAAGTTCGTCTGTGTGCCAGCAAATCCGCGGCGACCATTTGCATGATATCTTGTTCCATACATAACCTCATTCTGTCTACTTTACGATACAATAAATTTTCAGGATTTTTTTTTAAATATATGTGTTTTTTTTTTAATTTGAAAATTGCTTTCTAGTTGGGACACTCGATATATAGACAAAAAACCCTGTCCCAAATTTTTAGTATGTAGAAATATTTGTCCCAAAATTTTTTATAAATAGAACAAATCTGTCTCAGTGTTTATATCTAGAAAAAATCTCTCCCAAATTTTTTAAATATAAAAAAAATCTACGCCAAATGTTTAATATATAAAAAAATTTTTCCCAAATTTTTTTTATATAGAAATGTATGTCCCAAAATTTTTTATAAATAAAAAAATTCGTCTAAAAGTTTCTAGAAACATCTCTTCCAAATTTTTTATATAGGTAAAAATATATAGAAAAAAATCTGTCAATTTTTTTTTTTTATATGTAGAAAAAAAATCTGTCCAAAGTTTTCTTATATATAGAAAAAAAACTGTGCCCGATGTTTTATGCATAAAAAAGAGTCCATTAAAATTTTTTCGTATATTAAAAAGAAAGCTGCTGCAATTTATAACGTTTTTTTATGCATAAATATATGTATTACGCCCCAGATTTATGCTTAGAAAAAATTATGTTTTTTTTAAACAGACACATGTAATGTCACAAATATTTTTTTATATCAAAAATATACTGTTCAAAATTATTATTTTTTATATCAAAAAATTCTATCGGAAATGTTTTTTAACAGTAAAAATCACTGTCAAAAATATTTTTATAAAGAAAAATTTCTTTTCCATTATTTTTTTATAGAAAAATTAATTTCTTACAAAAAAAAAATCTGTCGCAAAAATTTGGAAAAAAAAATTCTCCCAAATATTTCCTTAGAAACAAAACAGTGTGTCCCAGATAAGTTGTACACAAAAAAAAATGCTTTTCCACATGTTTTTTTTTATATAAACAAAATCTAATATTAAAATATTGATTTGATTCACACTTGTTCTTCTTTTTTCTATTGTTTTATCTTCATAGCAAAGTTTATTTTATTTTAATCTTGTTCTTCATAAAGTTAATATTATTTTTGTTTTCTAACATGTTTACAAATAACAAAGCAAATATTTCTTAATTTATGAATTTATATAAAAGAATTATATACCCGAGTTATTAAAAAAGAAGTAAAAGGAGATAAAGAATGAGCTAGAGAATTAAATATGAAAAACAAAAATAAAGTTCTAGGAAATTAAACTGGAGTCAAGCAAATAAATTTCTTTTATACTGCAAATAGAAAGTGTGTAAAACAAATATTGAGAGCCATTAAACAAAAGAAGATAAAATATAAGTTAGAGAGTCAATTATAAAAAATGTAATAAATTTTAGCTTTTATTTACTTTTAGGTTTCAGCAGATATATTTACTGGTAAGTTTAAAGTTAACAAATTTACTACTTTTTTTAATACTAAACTAGAATTATGAGTTAAATTTATTAGTAATTTCTAGACCCTAATCTTTAATAGTTAAAATAGCAGTAATTAAATGCAACTTTAGATTTTATAAATTATATTTGGGATAAATACATATATTTCATTATCAAACGAGAAAAGTTAACACTAATATTATGAAGAATAAAGACATTTGGCAAAAAAACAAATATGGCATTAACAGATTTATTCGTTCAATTTTACTTAAACCAAATATAAACTTAGCATTTTTCATGTTAAGATACAATTAGCACAAAATTCATTTTATAGAAAAATATTTGGTGTAAAATTTTTCTACAAACTAAAACTTGGAAATAGTATTAATCACCCCTATCGTGTTTGGCGTAGGCGTATTTTGACTATGACAATTTTATAATAGATTAATGATAACTTAAAAACGACTAAATTTCGCCACAAAACCACGATAAAGATGAATAATTTCTTCATTATAGAAACAGCTAAGGAATTTTTTTATAGAGATAACCAATTTTTTTGCTGAAAAAAGAAGAATTTAAGCACAAAATTAAAGATTTCCATAAGAACGAATTTGGCAAAAAAAAAATATATATTTTTACAAAAAAAATTTTAGTTTTTTTTTTAATACAAGAAAATAATGACTTCTTTCCCTTGATTTTAATTTTTTCTATAAAAAAATTATTTGAAACAAATTTTTACAAGTTTTTTTGAATAAAAAAAATTTATGCAGAATTAAAAAAAAATATTTTTAATATATAAAAATAATATTTTTGTAAGAAATATATCTTTAATAATATTTTTTATTTTAAACAAAAGAACTTGGGGCAAAATTCGAGGTGAAACTTGAAACAAAATTTTCTCTTAATGAATAATTTCGAGAAAAAAATTTTATTAAGAAAAACAATTTTGCTCAAATTAATTTTATGGCACAAATTTTTTCTTTTAAATAAAATGAAAAACCCAATTTTTTATACGCAAATAAGTTATTTCCTTTACGATATAGAAAAATAAATACTGTGGAAAGAAAATTATCTTTAGGATTTATAGAAATAACTGAAAAAAACTTACAACAAACCTTGAGATAACATTTGAGACAAGCCGTAAGAACGATTTTTTTGCTATATGGAAAAAATTGGGACAAACAAGAAAAGTTTTTTTCTTAATAAGTATTTTTAAATAAATATTTTTCAGACTAATGTTTTCTCATCAAATAAAATAAGGATCCAGTTTTTAACCATAAATAAGTTATTTCCTTTTGGACACACAAACAGAATTTTTAAGTGAAGAAAAATAATTTTAGAACTTATTTTATTTTCCATTATAAGAAAAAAAAAATGAGAAATGAGAAATGAGAAATTTAAGACATAATTTGGGACAAAATCTTAACCAACATGACAAAATTTGGGAAAGAGTTTTTTCTTTAAAGTTTTTTCTCAAAATAATTTTTGACATAAATTTTTCATAATTAATTCTTGCAAAAAACCCGACTTCAAAGCCAACTTTAGCTATTTGTCTATAAGGTTTCACAAGTTTAGCCACAAATTTTTATTTCACTAACGATTAGGACACCCTTTTCATTTCCAAATCTGAATTTTTTACTTATCATTAAAGCTGATAAAGCAAAACAAGTTCTTTGTAAATTTCAAACGTTGGTCCACAACAGTTTACCAGTTTAACCATATACATCAACTATAGAGGCACCCTCTAATTTCCAATTTAATTTTTTACTTGCTGTTGTAACGGACTTAACAAAACAATTTTTTGTAAATTTCCATTGTCTGTCTGTAAGGGTGGCCAAGCACATTATATTACATCAACTATTGTAACACTCTTTTATTTATAATTAAAATTTTTTTTCTTCTTTTTATACAAAAAAAACAAGTTTATAATAATCTATAATTTTTGTTTGTGTAAAAAAGTTCAAAGTATAAGGTCATATAAGCCATTTTACATTTATTATGGCAACACCCTTTAATTTCTAAATTTAAATTGTATAATTGTTGTTATAGCATTACATTTTCTTTGTAAGTTTCAGCTGTCTGTTTATTATAGTTTAAAAGATTTGCTTAAATACATTCAAATATATTTACTATTGGCACACCCTTTAATTTCCAAATCCAATTTTTAACTTGTCGTTAAAGCGGATTAAGCAAGATATATTCTTTTTAAATATCAGCCTTTTATCTAAAACTGTTAAAAAGTATTGTCATATACATCTAGTTAAATTAACTATTGGGCCACCCGTTAATTTTTAACTTTAAATATTTATACTTGTTACTATAACAGCCATAACAATCGACAGAATGTTCAATTTGCTAGCGTTTGTTTATAACAGCTCAAATGATAGGACCATATAGGTCAATTTACGTCCCCTGTAGGGACACCCTTTAATTTTTAGATTTGTTTTTGTATAATTTTTTATATTGGTAGCTTTTATTTTAAAGTGTTGCCCTTTATGGTTTATAATACACATAAAAAACATGTATTTTATATGGGGACACCCTTTAATTTTTTAAATTTAAAACTATTTTTAAAACGGGAACAATCTGTAAACATCTCCTTTAAAATAAAAATAAAATTAAAATCGATTTAGAAATGAGTGATTTATGAAGGCACAAATTATTTTAAAAAAATCAACATTCAGCCGACTCGATTACCTCCTTCTTCTTTTGAAGTCAGTTAAAAAATAAGTTTCCAATTTATAAGTTTTTTTCCTTTTTGATATAAAAAACCATGCAGGAGCTATTTTCCATTAACAAACATAAAAATTTTTTTGTTATTTTTTTATTTTCTAATTAAAGGTCCAAAAAATGCTGCATTACATTCTGCTTGTGTCTAATATTTTTTGTTTTCTTTGGAAAACGTCCGAATACATTTTTTAATAATTTTCTTTCTAAAGTGTTTTTAAAAATTAAATTAAAAAATGAAACTTTAGCCGAAAAAGTAAATTTTAATTCATTTAAAAAATAAAATTGTTACAAAATCTTTGCCTCTGTGAAAAAAAAAACGGAAAAGAGTTAAAACGTTAAAGAAAATCCTATTTAATTAAAAAAAAACGTTATCCAAACAAACTTAGGAGCCTTTTTCTTTACATTAATTCTATTCTTATTTTTTGTACTCTTTTTCTTAATATTTGTTTAGCAAGCAAGCAAAGATAACATAAGATTATTAACTTATAAATGTTATATAAAAGTTTTAAAAAAATAATTTTGTTAAAGTTATTGTTTTTAATGTTTGCAGTAACAACATGTTCTTAACTTTGTGAGTAACAATCAAACTTTGTGACTTGTTACACAGTTTCTTTTTTCTATTATTATGAAGTAACTAAAAAGTAAAACTGTTAAAGTCAAGTGGCCATTCTTACTACACTCTGGTGTATTCACATATGTAACTGAATGCAACTTACTTTAGGGAACGTGGTCAAGTTTAAAATTAATTTGTTTTATGTTTACTTACGGCAGTAGTTTTTGGTAAATAAAAAAAACTTTCAAAAGTTGAACAATTTCTTTTGTTTAAAGCATTATTGAGACCAGCCCCGTATAACAATATTATTTCTCTAAGTGTTGTTTTGTTTTCAGTTGTGGTATTTTATTTTTATTATATAATTTGTTATTGTTGTTTGTGTGTTTACAGCATCAGTCATCAGGTTCATTTTTACACACATTTTGAAGAGTTGGAAAAACTTGTTAAAAACTTTTCTTTCGTTTGTTGGCTTCATATTTGTTTAAACACACATTCACACATACATACATACATACATACATACATACGTTATGCATGCAAAAGTATTCAACATCATTTTACATAAAATTATCTCTGTTTTGGCAAAATACAGCAAGTGAATGTTAGCAATTTAAAGACTGCCTTTTTAAAACCCTTTAAAATAATTGGCTGCTGACTTTTGTTTATTGTTATTTTCTTTATTGTTTAGAAATTTCTCTTAACAACATTCAAACAACTACTTTTAACATTTTGTGCTTTTAACCGTAAGAGGTAATTCAATTTCTAAAATTTTATTAATAAAAGTTTTCAGGGACAACGTGGTGATGTCAAAAGATAGCAAAAAGTTAAGACGAAGTAGTGATTGTGTTGAAAAATAGAGTTCAAGTTTAATTAAAGGGAAACTTTATTAACTTTAAAGTAAATTAAATATTTAATTTTGCTTCCGCTATAATTTTGGATAAAGATGGTGGCCCAAATAAAGAGCTCATTAAAGTATTAAAATATTCTATGCAAATGTCAACACCTTAAAAAATAATAGTTTTTATCTGTATCATAAAAGAAGTTTTAATTAAAATTGTCAAGAAGCAAAATTTTTTTTTAATGGGTTTTAAATGATGAATAAATAAATAACTAGAAGACGACACCATGTTTAGGTGCAATTCCAAGGCGCTCTCCTTCTCGGTGAGTTGTGTTTTTTTTACGAAATCGTTATTTATCAAACGAACCTTCGAACTGCAACTACTTTTTACACAGGCAAATCATCACAAACAGACTGGCATTTGAAAAATGCTACCAAATTATCCAGATTAACTTTTGGTAACAAACAAAATTGCGAGTATTGAATGAAATCTACAGCAAAGACTAGGGAATCCATTATATTCACGAAAAAGCCCAGCTAAGTCCGTTGCCAGCTGAAGGCATCGTTGGATTTTAATTCAACCGCATTACGGTTGATGGAGATTGTGATTGATAAAATTTTGACCGGAGTACTATGTGGTTCCAGAAGAATATAGCTATGAATCATACAGCGACCGCAATAATCAACTTTTAATTAAAAAAAATTTAATTTAATTTTGAAATTTTTCTATTTTTAACTTGACAAAAAAATAAAAAAAAAACAAAAATTAAACAAATTTCGAAATACGAGGGCTGCTATATATATTTCTGGTCTGGCAACACTGAGTGCTGCCAAGTGCAATCTGACATTTCCATTGGAAAGTTTGTCATTTTTAAGCATAATCGTACTCAAAACGTTTTGACGTACGACCATTATTTGTGTTGTTTACAGTGACTTGAAAAAATTAATATAGAAAAAAATGGAATTAACTTGTAAACATTTTCGTGCCATCATTTTTCAGAACTTTTGACGTGGATTATTACGACAAGAGTGCATTGATGAACTTAAATCTTTGTATGGCAATGAAGCACCATCCTATAGCACTGTAAAAAACTGGTATAATGAATTTAATCGTGGCCGAAGCTCGCTCCGTGAAGGTCGTCCAAAAACGGCTGTTGTGCCAGAGAACATTGGTGCCGTTCGTGAGCTCATAATGCAAGATCGACATGCGACATACCGAGAGATAGAGACATCCTTGAACATTTCTTCCACCAGCATACATTCGATACTGCATGAACACCTGGCCGTAAAAAAGGTTTGTTCTCGTTGGATCCCGCACAATTTGAAAGTCGCTCAAAAGAAGGCTCGTGTCGATTGGTGCAAAGAAATGTTGCAAAAATACGATTGCGGTGCTTCAAAAGACGTTCATAAGATCGTAACAGGTGACGAATTATGGATCCATGCGTATGAGCCCGAAACGAAACAACAATCGACCGTGTGGGTCTTCAAAGACGAGCAAAATCCAACGAAAGTTGAAAATGGTCGCCTGTTTCTTCGGCAAAACTGGTCATGTGGCAACTGTTCCGCTTGAGCAACGTAGGACGGTCACTTCTGAGTGGTACACTACAATTTGTTTGCCTGAAGTCATCGAAGAAATTCGAAAAACCAACAAAAGAAGACGAACCATTGTTCACCATGGCAATGCGAGCTCTCACACATCGGCTCAAACCAGAGCGTTTTTGACCGGCCAAAACGTCGAGTTAATGGGTCATCCGCCATACAGCCCTGACTTGGCACCTAATGACTTCTTCTTGTTTCCGCACATCAAGAAAAAAAATGCGTGGTCAACGATTTTCGTCGCCAAAAGAAGCTGTTGAAGTGTTCAAAAACCATGTTTTAGAGGTGTCGCAATCAGAGTAGAAAGAGTGCTTCAACAACTGGTTTGAGCGCATGCAAAAGTATATAAATCATGCTGGAGAATACCTTGAAAAACAATAAAACCATTTTTGATTATAAATATTCGCATTTTCACTAAAAGGCCAGAAATATATAGAGCAGCCCTCGTATAACTCTTACAAATCTTAATTTTTTTTTTTTCCTTCAAAAAACTTTTTCCATTTTCTACCATTGCATTTTTCAGCAACAGAAAACCTTTAATTAAAGATATATTTTTGTTTTACTCTGCCTTTGTTTTTTTATTTGCAATTTATAAACAATCAATTCTTTAATCAATAAAATTCATTAAATAGTTTCCCAAGTGCAAGTGCTTCAAACTTGCCAAAACGAAATATATAAAAGAAATATATTGCAAAACAAAACAAAAAATTCACTAAAAGTATTTGTTTAATATTCTTTTAATGTTTTTGGTTCTTCATATACATTTTTCTTCCGTTATTGTTTCAATAACAAACTGCAACAGACAGCAATATTTGTTGCCTTTTTTATATCCTTAAGGAATATTTTTAAAAACTGTCTCTTTATTATGCTAAAATAAAAATAACAAGCGGCTGTAACGAATCTTGAATATACTTTAAATAAGAGGCTTAATTCATTGTCAGACTAACTCATAGCATTTTAAATTAGAAAAAATAATCATGAAATATATTTAAAGCTCAAGTAGAGTTTTATTTTCAATTGACAGTGTGGTAAATAGCATTTTTCTGGCGTTTTTTAGGAGTGAGACTGAATACAATCAGATTTTCTTGTAAATAAATTTTGCAATTCTGTAGGATAATGATCCAAGGCCTTTAAGAAAATGTTAAAATATTTTATTCTCCTATCGTTACATTCAATAAAACGGTAACGGGGTCATTTCTGTACATGAAATATTTTTTTGAAAATTTGGAATACAAAACAGCTATTTTTGGAATTTTTGTCTGTCTGACTGTCTGCGTTCGAATCACATAAAAACTGCTGGATGAATTTGAATAAAATATTGCGCGAAAACGCCTTTGAACTTTGGTTCAAATATAGAATACTTTTTTTTCGTAAAAATGAGAAATTTCATAGAGAAAATAGAGATGCAAATGTAAAGTCACCCAATTTTATCGTTACAGTTGTACCGTTGTCAGCACTTTTTATTTTTATTTTTATAGATGCTAAATTTTTAACACTGTTTACAGTTTATTTAAAAACACATTTTTTGGAATTTGAAATATAAAAAAAATTATTAATGACACGCGGACGAAGTCGTGGTCTTTGCTAGTTAAGAACACAATGTCTTAAAAAAAAAGAAATCAAAATTTTATACGTTGAAAAATATTTTTTAAGGCGATTTTTTTTTCTGTTAAACCAACTTATGAAGAGAAACGAACTTTAGTTTTATAGACTTTTTTAAACTTCTTAAGGTACGGTCAGATTAATTATATATTTGACCAAAAAAAAAACGTAACCACTAAATTGTTGAAATTTTTTTATTTTTCCCAAATGCGTGTTAAAAAATATTAGATCCTACATTATATAAAAGCTCAATATATTAAATTTATTGTACTATCAATCGTCATTCGTAATGACACTTGGCAGAAAATATTGAACAAAAATTTGTAAAAATAGTGGTTACGCTTTTTTGGTCAAATATTTGACTAATCTGACTACAGCTTTAGGATTTCAAATGTTTTATTTGATTTAAATATTATTTTACTTTTTATTTTTTTTTTCTTTCATTTTAATTTTTACGTGTTTAAGGTTTTAAGAAATAATTGCTTTTTTAAATTTTTAAAACTGAGACTTTGTCATTTTCATTATTCATTGCTTTTGCCTTTTATTTGGAAGTTTTAGTTTCAGTTTCAGCTTCTTTAGATTTAGTAATTTTTTATATTGCAAAAATTTTAAGAGTCCTATTTGAATTTTATTAATTTTTTCAACTTTGGTTCTTCTTATATTTCTATTTAATATTTCTTTAAATCAAATTTTCGCTTTAGCGATTTTTTTTAATTTAGCGTTTTTTTAATATTTCTAATTTCTGTAATTTTTTTATCTTAGTGCTGGTACTCCTGTGCTATTTTGATAAATTTTTTGCTTGCTGGGCTTTTTAAATATTTAAACAAAATCTTATATATTAAATAGTTGCATTCGCCATGAGCGTTATTTAATTGTTAAATTATTTTTTAATAAAATTATTTCTTAAATATTTTACATTTTAATTAAAAATATCAAAAAGTTTCTCAATTTGAAGGACTTCAGCTGAGGTCATTTTAATTTTTATTCATAATATTTTGAGTTTATTTTAATAATATCATTTGGCATTTTGCACGCTATTATATGGTTTTAGCGATTTTTTATGCTTTGAGCGTTTTTTAAATAATTTGACCGTTTATAAAAAAGTATTTTTATGTGGTGGTAGTTTTAAAATAGACAAGATTTTTTAAAACATATTTTTATTCTTTTTTCCAGTTTAACTGCCTAAATAATCTGACACTTATTTTCAGTTTTCTTCTCTTGTATCTTAAGCACATTTTCTTTGAGGGAATTAGTTTCAAAAACCCTTTTACCTTTAAGAAATCTAATTCGAAAAGTTTTTTTTTAACATTTCATAGCCTTTTTAAAATTTTTATATTTTTATGTTTCACGATTTTTATTTTTGTTTTTGGCGATTTTTTTCACTTTAGGTTTTCCCCAAATTTTTATCGTTTTTTTAATAGCAAACAATTCTGCAGTTATTAAAGGACACTTATTTTTAACAGTTATCCGTTTTGAAAAATTATTTATTTTTGAGATTATAACAAGATCTCATCCCACTTTCTGCTCTTTTAAGTTGTTTACGTAAAAAATTTTTTATTCAAAAAAATTTTTGCCAATCACTGCTAGTTATAAGAATATTTTTCATTAGGAATTTATATCTAGACTTTTAGGTCTTTAACAAAACAGTTGTTTTTTTCTGAAAATTCTTAAATTTTTTTGGAACAATTTTGTTTTAAATTTTAGAATAAAAAAACGGGAAACTTTCAATATGAAATTTAACTTAAAATATTTTATCTTCAATGTTCTTACACTTAAGCTAGCGTTTTGTAATTTTAGATTTTATTAATTTTTTTTCCAGCCAGGGGTTGAACCAGTGATCTTCATTAATCAATTAAAATTAAATTTTTAGGCTTTGGTTCATTTTTAATTTAACTTTTATTAAGAAAAATATTTTTCAAATGTACGCGTACGTTTTCCAAAGAAAACAAGAAAAATTAGACGCTGGCAGCGTTTAACTTTTCTTAATAAAAGTTAAATTAAAAAATGAACTAAAGCCGAGAAAGTAAATTTTAATTGATTTATGAAGATCTCGCATCAAGGTGATGGATACGAAGAACGCTGATTATGGATTTGGCGGTCCTGAAAATGCGGCATTACATTCTGCCAGCGTCTATTTCTATTTGTTATCTTTGGAAAACGTCCGCGTACATTTGAAAATTAATGTTTCCTAATAAAAATTAATAAAAAAAATTAACCAAAGCCAAAAAAGTAAATTTTAATTTCAAGACTTTTCCTAAAGTGTAAATCGTCCGCTGATTTTATTATATGCCAAAACCTTTATCTTAACTTGATAACTAATAATTCTTACATCATTTACCTTAATTTTATCCTCCTTTAGAAAATGAGGTCCTAAAATTGACTTATAAATATTTTCGCCTTTTGTAGATTCTACAAACACTTTGGAAGAGTTTTAAAAAAATAGGAAAAAATCTTAAATGTAAGGAACTAGATTAAGTGCCAACGTAATGAATAACCTGTGCTTTTCTTTATTTATAGCAATCATTTCGTTCATGCAAATACTGAATCCTGTTTTTCCTTTTTTTAATTAAACTTTTATTTGTTGTCTTCATTTTGGACAATACATTTGTTGACACTTTTTTAATGGGGGATAGAAAATCAAAAAAATAAATATATTCAAAATAAGTGTGCATAACAAGAAGTGTATGAGAAAAATATTAACGCAATACAGTGGGCTCAACGCAGAAATTAATTTTAAGTTTGTCAAAATTGTTTGCAGCTTAAAGAAACATTGAAAATTAAGAAAATTTTTATTTGCAATCGGTAAAAAAAAGAAGTTTTCTTGAGAGCCAAAAAAATCATTTACTATTTTTTTAGATTTTTTCCTGCCGACTAAAGAATCTTTTTCTAACTTCTTAAGATTAAATACGATTGCAAAGATAATTTAGGCTGGATGTACCCGATGCTTTAGTGCTATTGAAATTCAAAATAGTGATGCCTGAATCTAGAAAAGAAGCGCTTAATAGAAGACAACATTTCTTCACAGTGCACTTTGTACTTAATGTGACCATTTCCTCAAATACTATTCAGAATTTCTACACTAGGATTCAGGCTTTATCGTGAAGCAATAATGCCTGTGTAGCCTTGCTATTATAAGGATATAAAAACAGGCTGAGTACAGTTGGAATCTTCTTTAGTAAGATCAGAAACTTAGCAGCTTGTTCAACCACGTTTAGGCAGAAGACCACACAAAAATGTATGAAGTGAAGCGGTCCAAAACCAGCCTAAGGCCAACGAATTTTACCGCTAGCCAATTGCTATTTAGAGCGTTTTCGTCCCGCTCGATAAAATCATTCCACGTACTGGGTTGAAAAGTGGCAATTTGTCATTACTTATTATAATAGAAGAGTGTTAATCATCTAGAAGCTTTGCGATAAGTTATATCGTGTCTTTTAAGCCCGATAGAACTTTAAATTATAAAAATAACACTAAAAATAAAATTTTGTTAAAAAAGTTTTTCTTATTATTTTCAGTATTCTTTGGCAAATCATTACGAATAGACTCACGCTTGAATAACGCTATCAAATCATCCAAGTTTTCGTTAAAAATCAGTCATCAAAGTGCGTACTGAAGAGAATATCGCTGCTGTAAGCCAAAGTGTGAAAGAAGATCCGAATTTATCGAACTGTCTTCAGTTACAGGAATTGGGGCTCTGTACGTCCACTACGTGGAAAATTATGCACAAAGATTTTGGCCTACACCTGCATAAGATCCAGCTAGTGCAGGAATTAAAGCCATGAGATCAGTTAATAACTAAACCGTTGTTTTGTCGCCAATTTGTATTTAGCGTTGAGTCACATTTTTGCTTAATAGGTTTGATAATAAGCAAAATTTCCACATACGGAGTGTGACCAATCCACAACATACCCTACAGACCATTGCATCCAGAAAAATGCACTGTTTGGTGTAGTTGCACGCTGGTGGCATCACTGGAACTGATTTCTTTGAAAAATGAGGCCGGATTTCGCGTTACGGTCAGTGGAGATCATTACCGCACCTTATTTTTTGCCTGACATTGATCCGGACGAAATGTAGTTTCAACAAGATGGTGCTATGTTCCGAACGGCGACCGCAACCATCGAGTTATAAAATCAGAATTTGGATATAAGTTGACTTCGAGATATGGACCTGCCAATTGGCTTCCATGGTCGAGCGATTTAGCACCTCTTGATTATTTTCTGTGAGGCCACGTGAAGTCACTGCTTTATGCTGACGGTTTTGAGATGAACATTGTTCATGTTGTTTGTGACATACGGCCAGCAGTACTTGACAAAGTGGCCCAAAATTGGACGTCCAGAAGGCGCTTAGTCTTGAGGAGCCGCGGCGGCCGTATGCCCGAAATCATTTTTAAATATTAATGCCATGTTCTGATCTTTCATATAAAAGAATTCTTCATTACAATTTAACTTTTTGTTATATTTTTTACAATTTAAAGTTCTATCGGGCTTAAAAAATACCCTTTATTTAGAGGACAAACAATCTTGCAGTCAAGGAGATTGAAGTAATTAAAGGCCAAGAAAGCCTAGTACAAAGTCTGTGTAATGTTTGCTCATTAAGTACAACGAGATAATGATTTGGTAGCTGGAGAGTCCTCCGGATTCCACCTGCACAGATTAAGGCTTACAGGAGATGGCGCATGCAGGCCATTGATTTGCTTTAGCATAAATAGTATCTAGACATTTTCTAGGTGACTCAATATTAGAAGTAACTTATTCCATGGCTATTGATTGGACCCCTTTTAAGACTGTATGTGAGACACAAAGTTCTTCTGACCCCTGACCCCTGAGTTTTTTTTTTTTTTTTTTTTTTTTTTATTACACTATTTCCCACTGTGCAATAGTCACATACATTTAATCCATACTTATATACTACAATTTTGGTATAACTGCTCTATAATGCAAATATTTTTCTCACTTTTTAAAGTCAAAAGAGATACAAAAACAAAAACAAAAAAAGAAACAAAATAAAGATATGAAGTACACAAATAGACAAACAGCCAGACAGATAGTCAGTTAAATAAAGAAAAAACAACGTGTACATGAAATAAACACAATACGAAAACAAAAACAAACACAATAAATAGAAAAAAAATGCTGACATTTGAATACTGAAAACAGTCGGATTTTTTTGAAATGAAAATAAAAAATAAAAACAACTAAACACAACTGATTCATGAGATTTTTCAGCAAATAACAGCAATAAAACAAAGAGCCCGGTTGGTTTTGATCCACAGAGACTTGTGTATTAGGGAGTATCAAGTATAAAGGGTTTTTGGACTGTTAATAAACATGCAATTGACTGGGCAATTAAAATATTTAATTTTCTTTATTTCATTTTATGTTCAACTGTCTTTCAGCAACTTCTACAGCATTTAGCGAAACAGTTTTCATTTATTTGCTTTTGCACCCACATTGTGATATTTGTGAAAGTATCATTCTTAATAACTTTGTATTTTGTAATAGAAAAATATTGCTGATAGTGATAGAAGTAAATAATTGAAATATCAATTAAAAGAAAACCTTCATGTAAATAGTTTTTAGCTGCTTCTATTTTATTACATTCTCCAGGTTTTGATGAGGTGGATGTGGAAAAATGGAAAATAGTTTTCCATTTGCTGCAATACAAAAGGAGAAAAAAAATATGAATTATTTAGTGGCTTATTAAAAAGCACAAAAAGATATTTTAATTAAAAGTATCAATTCCAAGGTAAAAATAAAGAAAGTTGTTTTGTACAATTGATTATTGAATGGAAAATAAATAAATTTTTAGTTTTTTTCACTTTTAAAACGTTTGAGTTCTTTTGATTGCGAACACACAAAAAAAATACTTCTCTTATTTCTTCTTCTTACCCTCTAACTTTAGTTGTAGTTTTAATGTTCACTAAACTTAAGTCATAATAAAATTAAGGTGACTCCCGCGATAGTTGAACTAATCGGTGCATTATCTTAGCAAATATGCACCTTTAATGAGCCCATTGCTCGCAGCGCCTTTGGTTAGATTTGTGCTCAAAATCTTTCTTTCACAAAACATGTTGTTTTTTTTACAAACTTACACAGGCATTGACATCACATTACTCTCTAGCTCTGACGAGACTGGAACTACTCGAAGTATTAATTCGCCTTTCATTATCCAGACCTTCAGATAGCCATTAGCTGTGGCTTCTTCAAAACTATAAGACGATGTCTTCGCTTTTCCAAAAAAGGTCTTTATCTAACAGCATAATCGCGTTTGACACCCACATTTTTGGGGTACGAAAAAAAATTTCCTAATTTACTTTTGCTCTAGAGCAACGATTCTCAAATGGGGGTCCGTGGACCCCTAGGGGTCCGTAACAATCATCCAAGGGACCCGCATGAAGAACAAAAAAACAGTGTCTCCATAAATAATAAAAGTTTTATTTTGAACTTTGGCTTTAAAGGGATCCGCGAAAAAAAATTAGTTTACTAGGGGTCCGTGAGCAGGAATTTAATGAGAACCCCTGCTCTAGAGATTCTAGGAGGTTTTAACTGATATTTCTTATTTATTTACTTTTCAAGAAATCCATCAGCGCTGCTGCTAAGCAACACTTCTTTTTTATTATACTCAAGCTGCTGTTGGGACTTGAACTCATAGCTCGTAATCTTTTGTTTAACAAAACAGCAATCGTCTCCATTCTTGTTAATTCGAAGAAACTGGCAATTTTTCCATCTACTAACTGGAAGATCTTAGGCAGTGATTTTGCCTTACACCTGTATAAAATGGAACTGATGTAAAAACCAAAGCCATGAGTCCATCGTATTTGTCGTTCTTTTGCCAACTGTGCCTTGAAGCAATTAAATAGTGAAACGATGTTTCAGCGCGAAATTATGTTTAGTTGTAAAATTTATTTTTGGAGTAACGAGTGGGTTAATAATAATCTATAACAGGCTCTAGAGACTCCATTACATCTATAAAAATGAACTGTTTGAAGGTGGTAACATCAGTGCACTTTAGTTTTTTTTTTAACAGAAGTAGGTGCTCGTGTTACTTGCAATAGAGCTCGCTACTGCACCATGATAAGTGACCTTTTATTGGAAAATATTGATTAGATTGATCCAACTGAAATACGCTTTTTACCTCTTTGAAACCAAAGTTTTAATTGGAATTGAAGTCATGAGATTTGACAACCCATTATTTTTTTTGTGGTAAGGCCGCATGAGTTCACTGGTTTTTTTGGTAAATCAGCAAAACTTGAAGCACTGGGGGCCAACAATAATCTTGTTACTTTTGTTGCTACGTCAAGAGCAGCTGTTTACTCGAAATCAGTTTCGAATATTACTTCCATGGATTGATCTCTCATTTAAAAAAAAAAAATTTATATCAAATTAAATTTTTTTTGCATTTCTTTTTTTTTTAAATTTACCAGGTCTTAAAAAAACTCCCTATACATAACAAAAGAAAAGTCTAAAGTTAATCTTTCGTAATAACAGTGCTATAAATGGAAGCTTCAATTTTTGAGTTCTAAACGAAATGGAGAACTTAGTGGCTACAAACCCTCAGACAGTCATGATCTGAAATGAAAGCGAAGGGAGGTTGACGCTAGATAATGAATTAAAAGAGGTTAGACTCTATAAAGATAAAAGTCCTTCTAGAAAAATATATTTTCTTCTTAATGGACATCTCTATTACTTAAAGAAAAAACACAGTGTCAGCTTTTTCACGATTAATCCATTAACAATATACAATTAATAATTACTCGCTTTTATGAAACAACCAATTAATTTGGGCTAATGATTATTTAATTTTTTTTTTTTTGGACCAGCATACAGCGGATAACAGCTGCTCAAGCAATGTTTTTAGCTGCAACTAGGAAATTAGGTTATAAGATGGAGAATAGAGGCAATAAACATTTGATTTGACTTTTCCTACAGTGAAAGTGACAGGAAAGAATTTAGCTCGAAGGTGATTCCACATACGAACTGTTTGGCTAAGAAACGAATTTTCTTTGTCATTCAGTGATTCACTGGCCATTCGACCACAAATGAAGGAGCTCTTAATGAAAAGCGTGTTGTACGCAAAATGTGCGGACATCTGGAATGAGTTTCCTAATCACGTTAGAGAACATTCCATTAAAGTATCATAAAAACAGTGAAACAAAAACTACATTGCGTCGATGTTCAAGAGAGTCAATGCAATTGGATTCCCTACTATTACCTACGGGTTTCTTCGCCCTTTCCTGTACGCGATCAAGTAACTCCAAAACAGACTTTGAAGCACCGGCTTATTCATGACAGTTTTATTACTTTCTCTGAAGGTCATGCGTGTTTAAATGGTAAGGAGATCAAATGGAGTAAAATATATATTTTGAGATATTCTACAAGAAGTAAGTCGAATTTTTCTTTTTTTATTATCCGTTCCATTTTTCAAGAATTGTTTAAATAAAAATAAACATTTATTATTTCTACTTTCAAGTTAAAGCTCAATCGTAGAATACTTTTAAGTTTCTTATGCAGGGCTGTATAAAGTGATGTTCTATTATTTAAAGTTCATTTTTTAAGTCACTTGTTTTAAACATTTTAGCATTATTTTTTTTTTTTTTTTCTATTTTGCTTTTCATCACAAAAACGTGTTTGCCAACTATTTCATTCAATTTTTTTCTATGGACATATTTGCTATCGCCTAACACAGAATATGCCCATACGGGTGTTACAACAGTAAAAGCTTTAAAAGCCAAATTACATAGTTAAACATTCCAAAAAAAAGCAATACCAATAAAACATGACTCCACTAAACCTAAAATTTCGGGTCAATAAAAATGAAATGTTGTTTGTTACTGAATGAATATTTTTTTTCTTGTTAAAATTTTTGAAGGAAAAAACAAAAAACAAATTCTATTGTTAACAGAATGCCCATAGAATTTTTTTGTTTGCTATTGAATTTATGTTGTTTCGACAACAGCCTTTGGTTTCAGTTAGTTGCAGGATTTTTGTTTTCATTCATTTCATTTTTCTCTACCTTTTTTCGGTTGTTGTTTGCTGGTTGTTATTTAGAGTTTGTAGGTTTTTTAAAGTTCTTAGTTGCAGAAGTTCTTTTTTCTAATATTTTCTTACACAGTTGGATTTTAAGCCTTTTTTGGTTAGAAATCTGTAGCACAATTCATTTGAATCCTTGCCTTTGCTTTAAACGCACAAAGTTTTAGTCATTTGTAAATTTTTGTTTATGAACTTTTCCCGTTCTAATTGCGTTTTTTGTTTTTTGTCTAAAGATTTTTTTATATAGAAAAGTTATTAGAAATTATATTTCGCTTCTAAAAACATTTTGCAATTGAATATGTATTAACATATGTTATCGTTGAGAAACTATGAGTGTTTGGCTGAAAACTTTTCAAAATCAAACAACATTTTGCAAAGCAAAACGGCAGCAATTTCTTGCCTAAAAATATGGCTAGTACAACAAATTGTGGTAATTATTCCACTCATTTAAGCAAATATCCAGGAAGCTAAAATATGAATAGTTAAAAAATTGTTTTCATCTTTTATGCTCAAAGGCAAAATCACATATAAAAAAATTTTGAAATTTTTTTAGGTTATTTTTAGCCGGCTAAAGAAAAACTTTTTTAAAAATTTATTATTGTATTTTTTTTAAAGATTACAGATGGCAAAAAACACGAAATCAAAAAAAACTAAAAGCCTAAAACGCATCAGGCATACGTTAGGACTTAGATGAATATCAATTTATCAATATGCTGAAATATGTGCGGCGAAAGATTGTTTAACAAAAAAACGGGAATTGGAAACCTGTCTGGATTTTTTCAAAAGCTTCGTTATAGAAACACTTAAACAAATAAAAGTGTTTTGTAAAAAAAATATTTCTATGATATACGAATTTTAGTAATGAATATTTTATTTTTTTATGATAATCCTGGATATAATTTTTTAATTAAAATTTTTTATACAAGTGATAAGGGAATTTCAATTTTAATCAATACTGCCTTCATTTATAAACATTTTGTTAAATGTATTTTTATAGTTATTTGATTCTGATTTTTCCACCAAAGTAGCAATATACAATCTAAAACTAAATTACAACAGTTTGGATTGTATAAAAAGATTCCCTGAGGTGATTGCTTAATTACAAAATCAGCAAGAAATAGGAAAAAATTTAACTTAGAACTATAAATTTATTGAAACAAATTATTACGGCAAAATACAATTTTGAACAGTAAATAATGTGAAACATCGCCAAGGTTGCATTATAAAGGGTCATCCAAATGTGACGCCTAGATGTCAGCACTATATAATTTTAACACGTGACATCTTTTCAAATGACTTAAGCCATTTTGTTTTATTAGAAAGTAGTACAGTTTTAACCATGGACAGGTACACATTGCAACAACGCGTTTACGTCATTCAAAGTTATTATGAAAATGGGCGTTCTTTGAAAAATACCCATCGCAAAATTTTGTTTAGTGACGAAGCTCATTTCAGAATGCATGGATTCGTCAATAAGCAAAATTGTCGTATCTGTGGTGATGCAAATCCTCGTGTTATTCATGAAAAATCTCTACACCCACAAAAAGTTACTGTTTGGTGTGCATTTTGGGCAAATGGAATCATTGGGCCATTTTTCTTCAAAGATGATGCTGGAAATGCTGTTACTGTGAATGCTGAGCGATACCAATCACTGTTGAGAGACTTTTTATGGACACAGTTAAATCATATTGATGTGTCTGACGTCTATTTCCAGCAAGACGGTGCTACATGTCACACAACTCGAGAAAACATTACGCTTTTGCGATCAAAATTTCCTCAACATGTAATTTCACGAAATGCAGATTTCAATTGGCCTCCAAGGTCATGTGATCTAACACCATTAAAATTTTTTTGTGGGGTTTTTTTAAAAGTCGAGTGTATGCTAACAAGCCACAAACAATTAATGATCTAAAGAACAACATTCAAGTTGCAATTCGTGAAATAACACCAGCAACATGTCGGAAAGTCATTGAAAATTTCGATATTCGGATTGATGTCTGCAGACGCAGTCATGGTGGACATTTGAATGATATTCTATTCCACTTATAATTGTAATGGATCATACTTTTAATAAAAAAACAGCTTGAAAAAATTGCAAATAGTTTGTGTTTTATTTCAAAGAAACATGTAAGCGCGTTTTTTGGATGACCCTTTATTAATTAAAAATAAATTTAAATAAATTTCAAAACTTTTTTTATAATGTTTTTATTTGACCTTTTTAATTATTATATTTTATTTTATTTATAATAAATACAAGACCTATTGCTTATAAATTAAATAAAATATAAATTTTAAAACTAATTAGAAAGTTTTGTGCTTTCTTAACTAAGAAAGTTAGAAAAATAATCAAGAGAAAAATATTTATTGCAATTTTATTTTTAAATAGGATGCTCTAGAGTTGACATTAAAAAAAAATTATGATTTTTAAGTTCTTTAATTTTTTAAAAATCGATTTACAACCCCAAAATTATTTTCTATGCTAAAACAAGTAAAATAATTTTTATTTTAAAACTAGAGCTCTCAGGTCTTAAACAAATTAATTTATGATCACTTATAAAATTAATAAAAAAATTACTTTAAACTTAAAAAAAATATTCATAACTTTTGAGAAAATAAACTTAAATCACATTTTATTTGTAGACTAGGCCTCCTAGAGTTTAAATAAATAAATTCTGTAATAGAATAAATAAATGTAATGAATTTAAAAAAATCGGTTTTAAACTATAAAATAAAATTTTATACTAAAAAGTATACAACTCATTTTAGTCGCAACAAAAGCATTCTGGTGCTTAAATAAAAAATTATAAGATTTTGAAAAACTCAATTTTAAACGCAAAAAATATGAGTTTAAAAAAATTTACTTTATTTTATTTAAAAGCCTAAATAAAGACAATTTTTCTCAAATATAAAATTAATTAAAATCTAATTAAAAAATTATATAATAAAATAAATAAAACCCTCTATTTTCTCATTAAATTAATAGAAATTTTGTTTTAATTTTTATATTAAAATTTGGAACTAATTTAATTAAAAGAGTTTGCGGCATAAAATGTTTTGTAAACTCTTAAAGACTTTAAAAGTTCGATGGATTCCTATAAAAAATTTATTTTTAATTAATTAAATTCATTACTGTCTTTAAATTTGTATCTTAGAGCTTAGATAAGAAAGGTGAGTAAACAATTAGAGTAAAAGTTATAATTGGAGTGTAAGTTATAATTGGATTTTAAGCCTAGAAATATTTGTTATTGATAAAAAAAAACTTAAAACTCGTTTTTTTTTATTCAAAAGATACCAGTGTTTCGATAAAGAAAATTTGTGATCATTTATGGGTTTTATAAAAAATCGATTTTTAATAAAAAACGAGTAAGATCGCTATATTCGGCTATGTTAACTTTATATACCCTTCATCACATATAAAAATATAATTTAGTGAAGTAACTCAAAAAAAAAAAAAAAAAAAATAAAATAAAAATATTTATACAAAAATGTCACCGGCTCTTAATGGGTTAAGCATTTTCAAAAAATTTGGAAGATCTCTTCAAAAGCTTTAATATGATACCCATATTTACCATATTGACAGTGGAACTTTTTGATGAAAATTTCAAAGGCCCCTAACTCGAAAAATATGAGCGAGTGACAATTATTTCGTTTGATGTTCTTATTTTATTTTTAAATTCTATATCGCTCCATATATTTGGTTTTAGTATTGGAGTAACTTCATTGTTTTGAATGATATGGAAAAATTAGAGACAAACGTGATGTTTGGCCCACTGCATCAAAGAACATGGACCGATCTTGCTGATTTTCTATAGCAAATTATTCGACACTATGTCTGATTGATTGGCGTATTTACAGACGGGCATTTCTCAATCGACTTCGCTATGCATAAAAATTTAGAATAAATGTACTTAATGGCGTAGGAAATGGATATTGTAGAAATTACAAACTGAATGACAAATTTAGATAAACTTTTTTCCACTTTTTGTGAAACTAAACATCCCAGAAATTAAATAAAGAAAATTTTTGATCTCCGAAAAAAAGAAATTTTTATAACATGAAATTAAAAACTAAATTTATTTGAGCTTAAATAAAAGTAAACTTGTGATCACTTGTAAAAATAATAAAAATACGATTAATTATCATCCCAAGAAAATAATTTGAATTATTAAAAAATTTACAATCCATTTTGTTCCTAAACAGCAACTATCAAGTTATTTGTAACAACTCGTATAATTACGAAAAAATTTCGAAAAGTATCGAACAATTTACTGTCATCTTCTTCGTTAATGCAGCACAGTTTTGGCTTTGATAATTACAAAAAGCTTTTGTAACTTTTATTAAGAAATAATTTGTCATAAATCTCATTTCCCTACAAGTGTCCACATTTTATATTAAATTTTTTCTTTATTATCTTTCTACAAAAATTTAATTCTTAATTTTCTTTGTCATATGAACTGATAAAATTGACACCTTTTTTGATTATTCTGCAATATAACAACAACTTATCACAATCAGTTTCTTCAACAGCAACATCCTTTCACTAATTTGTATAACAATTTTGCCCATTACAACTTTGATTGATGCTTCAATAATGTGAAAAAGCAAAAAAAAAAAAATATTTTGTAAACAATTAGTATCGTATTTCAAATTTTAATTGAAAAAGGCAGCCACGAAGCCAAAAGGCAAAGAAAAGTTTTAATTTCTATTGCCAGGGTGATAAACATGTTGTATAGAAATTACGATGGGTCTACTTAGTTCCGCATGTAAGTAGACACAAAAAAAGAGCATTTAATGATTGCTCGTATTTACAGTGAGACAGAAAAATAGTGTTCAACTTTCTAAAAGGCTGCATCTATTGAAAGCAGAGTTCAGAAAGTACACACATCGTAATATGTAAAATAAATAGTACATGTACTTTTTTGCCGTCCGTACACGAATTTATTTTCAATTTTTCATGTACTTTTTTTCGGTACACGTACTGAAATTAAAGTAAAATCAAACTCTGCCTTTCATATACGTTTTTAGCCGTACACGTATAAAAAGAATTGCTACAGTCGTACATTCACGTACTTGTACGCTGAAACAGGACTTAAAAAGCTTAATACTTCCATAGCTTTCCTCAAATATATATCCTGATCCAAATGCGAAATGTTAATTTTGTGTCTCATGTAGAAAATCAAAAAATACGACTTTTGGGATTTTGAATGCACACTTTAGGAATTGGGGATCTTAAAAAACTATAAATGGTTTCAAACACTTTATATTTCCTTTGTAAGTTATTCTTTAATATATTTCGCGACCCTGAAACCAAATGTAAACTTTATCTCTCATTTATAAAATCATAAACTCCCAATTTTTAATTTTTTATTTTTTATTATGGGAATTACGGGATTACAAAACTAAAACCGGTCTTAAAAATTTATATATCTCTATAGCTACTCTTAAATGTATTTCCTGATCCTTATGCCAAACACGAACTCGGTTTCTTATTTATAGAACTAAAAAATTTAAGTTGAGGTATTTTTAATGCACTCTTTGGGAATTACAAGATTTTAGGCCTAAAAAAATTAACCTCTTTTAAAAAGCTTCATATTTCCAAAACCATGCTTAAATATATTTTCTGATCCTAAAGCCAAATGTTAATTTGGGCTCTCCTTTAAAAACCATAAAATATCAATTTTGGGATTTTTAATGCCATTTTTGGGAATTAAGAGATTTTATTTTTTGATCTTTAAAATCGAACCGGTTTTAAAAAGGGTAATATTTTAAAAACAATGGCTTAATATATGTCCTGACCCTGAAGTAAAATATGAATTAGTTGTCTTATTTAAAAACGGAAAAATATCAATTTTGGGATTTTTTATGCTCTTTTTAGGAACAAAACGAAACCGGTTTTATAAAGCTTCATATTTCCATAACCACTCTTAAATATATTTCCTGACCGTAAAGTAAAATATAAATTTGGTGTCTCATTTTAAAACTGGAAAATATCAACTTTTGGATTTTCAATGTCCTTTTTAGGAATTAAAAGATTTTGTTTTTTGATATTAAAAAAAGAACCGGTTTTAAAAATGTTAATGTTTTGAAACCCACGCCTGGATATAGTTTCTGGCCCTGAAGTAAAATACGAGTTTGATGTCTCATATTAAAACTGAAAAATATCAATTTTGGGATTTTTAATGCCCTTTTTGGGAATTAAGAGATTTTGTTTTTTGATCTTAAAAAACGAACCGGTTTTAAAAAGGGTAATATTTTAAAAACAATGGCTTAATATATGTCCTGACCCTGAAGTAAAATATAAATTTGTTGTCTCATTTTAAAACCATAAATTACCACTTCTGGGGATTTTCCATGCCCTCTTTGGGATAAACGAGATTTTGTTTTTTAGACTTAAAATAATTAAGCCATTACCTGTTCCTAAATACATTTCCTGACCCTGATGCTAGTTGTGAATTTGGGAGTCCCAATAGATAAATTAAAAAATACCATTATTGGGGATTTTTGATGTACATTTTGGGAATAACGAAAAATTTTGTATCTAACTCTGCAAATTTTTTCTTATTTTTTAAAATTATTATTCGAACGTTTTTAGGAGAAGTTTAGTTTGATTTAAGTTCAGTTTTCTTTTAATTTATGAAAAAAAATTATTTAATAAATTACTTTTTTAATTCAGAAAAAAAGAAGAAAAATCGAAAACTCGCAGAATGTAATGCAAGAGTTTCTAAAGCACTACATCCATTATCAGCCTGCTTTGCATTCATTTACAAAATAAACAGTGTATTGCATTTTTAAAAATTTGCTATACCTTCGAAAGCAAAAACTCTAGAAATTAGAAAAATAATGAAATAAAATTTGTTTGTCAATTATATTTTCTAGACAGTATTGCTTTATATTTGAATGAAAAAATACCTCCCCGTAGTCCAAAAATATTTTTTTTTAATTGGTTGCAAGACCTCCATCAATGCTTCCTTCATTAAATCGAAAAATGTGTAAAATATTTTTCTAAAATATTTTGTTTCTGCTCCACTGTTTTACGTAGATAAAAAATCATAGAATGGCATTTCGGTTTTATGAAATAAAGCTTTTAGTAGAAACATTATGCACTTGAATAGACTGATGTTAGTGTCACATATGACACATATTGCAAATTGAAATATCTGATTTTTGGACAGTTTTTCACTTAAGGACAATTAAGTTTATTAAAGAAATTTTGCAAAATTTTTTTCTTTTATGCAACATTACTTTTTATATCTTTTCTATCTAATTTATAGTTAAATTTAAATGGTAAAATTTTATTTTATTATTATTAATGATTCTTTAACGTGTTAAAGATTTAATTTATCTCTATGTCATTTTTATCGTAAGAACAATAATTTATTTAATTTGCCCAGAAAACTTTTCAAAAGTCACTGAAATTGTTTTTATTTTACGTTTTGCTTAAATAACAAATAAAAACTATTGATAGAACTTTAAAAACTGTCCCCGTTAGTATGAAAAATTCAGTAAAAACTATTTGCTTGTTATCAGTTTGGCCTCATTTCTTTTTCTTTAGCTGCTCTTAGCAAAATTGCAATTATATTAAACGCCAGGACATGCAAACAAACCCATGGCAAAAAAAAAGGAAAAAAATTGATAAAAATTAAATAAAAAATAAAATTGTAAAACTTTCTGTTCTCAAAGATTTTTTACATTTCCTTTTTCTTGTTTTTTTTTAGTACGTGGAAAAAAACTTCACCAAAAACTTTTACTTACTGCTGGTCCATCTTACAAAAAAAAAAAAAAATACTTTTTTATTCCGTCCAGATTCTTGTAATTATCTTTTGAATAATTAGGAAGGAAAAAAAGCAAAAATAAATAAAAATGTTCAAGTAAAAAATCTTGTCATTTAAAACGCATATTGTAACAGAGTACCATGCTCCAAATTTACAGCAAGATATTTAAATAACGACCATGAAAAAGAAAAACAGATGAAGGGAATCACTAAAGCAACCAAGTGTTGGGGAATTTTTATAAAGTGCTTAAAAAGAAGGTTGTATTTATATTTCCTTTTGTAAAAATTATTTGATATTTTTATCACAGAAAATATTAACATAAATAGAAAAAAAAATATGCTCTTAAATCATAAAGTAGCATTAAAATATATTTTGGCCACATGGCTGTAAAAGTTTGTTACAATTTAAAAGCATCTTAATTTAATCTTCTTTAAAAAAATAGAGTTTTTGCATCAACTGCAAAAGGGGTTATAATTATTTTTTTTTTTTTTTTTTATTTTTCAGTTTCGTTCGCGTTATTTATTCTTCTTTTTACATTTTATTCTGCTTTGCAAAATATTCATAACAAATTCATTAATATAATAGTTTCTTTATTTTTTTTATTTGTTGAATAAGTTACGCTTTAAATTAGGATTTTTTTTGTTTTTGGGGTAAAAGTTAATTAATTTTTTTATCGTTTTCATTAATTATTTAATTTAAATTTTGGTTTTTCAATAAAATATATAATTAAATCAATTAAAAATTTTATTAAACATTTAATTTTAAGTCAATTAAATTTTTAAGTAACTGCAAAAATCGCAAGTAGTATTCTCCCTTTTTATTTATTTTCTAGTGCCAGCACAATTCATTGTATGAGGAGGGTGGGGGACGTTTCCTGACTGCTAGGCTAAATAATAAATAACTTAACTTTTAATTTTTGACTACAAATTTTTCTTATTTTTTGTTAAAAATTATTCAAAATTTTAAAATTATGGATTCATCCTTTAAATTTTAAATTTATTATTCACTCGTATTTTTACAGTGGACTCTTTTATTTATACTCTGTTTAAATTCTAAAATTTCTGCCTTTTACCGTCTAAAGCTGTATACGATAAATTCGCGTCACTAATGCAACACCCTTTATACTGTAATTTTAATATGAAATTTTTGTACTCGTTCTTATAGCGGATTAAAAAAAAATTGTCTGCATCTTGTGGTTTAAGACCACGTAAGTCAACGGTTCTCAAATGGGGGTCCGTAGCAACCATCCAAGGGGTCCGCATGAAGAACCGAAAAAACAGTGTTTTCAAAAATAATAAAAGTTTTATTTTGAATTTGGGCTTCAGAGGGGTCCGCGAAAAAAAATTAGTTTACTAGGGGTCCGTGAGCAGTTACTTGATGAGAACCCCTGTCGTAAGTAAAAATCACTTTTATATTGGGGAACCCTCTATTTTAGAGTTGCTATCGCGGACATACTTTTATATACACTGTGCAAAATTGTACGTGCCTGCCTATCACAATTCAAAAAGTAATAATATTTTTATAAATACCACGTCACTTTTGGCACACCCTTTAATTTTTAATTTTTGTTATAGCCGCTATGGTAATACGCTTTCTATGAAAGGCTCAAAAAGTGTGCCTATTACAGTTCTAGATAAAGAGTGCTGTCACAAATGGACAGTATGACAGACAGACAGTGAGACAGGCATTATAGCAAACACAACAAAAAAAATTATTATCTTTTTACTCTACTCTATTTATTATTATTTTTTTTTTTGAGCCTCTTTGTTTTTGTTTTCCCACACGTTGTGCGGGCAAAAAAGAAATAATATGAAAATAATTATAAATTTCGAAAACTCATGTTTAAGGAAATTCTAAAGTCCTCAATAAGATAATGTACAAACTGCAGCGTTTATCGCGTTTTCTTTAACTTTTTCTAAGCTTAAAAAAATTTCTTAATTTTACTCAGCTTTTGGTCATTTTATGTTTGGATTCTGCTTTTTTTCTTGTGAACATCTGGTTTTCGTTTCATTGATTTCTATTAAATTTTAATAAGAATTTTCGACAATTTTTTGTGCAGCTGCAATGCAAAATGTTTTCATTTATTTTATATAATTTTTTTTTTTAATAATCATTAACCCTTGTCAAAAAAAAGAATAACACTACTTAAAGTATTTAGTTTTAATTATCAGTCTTTTAATTTTTTGTCGTTACTCTTTTAAGACAACGCACAGTAGGATTTGTTTATACAGTGTTTTGCAAAATACATAAAAAGTGCTCGTAGAATCTTGAAATTTTGTTCAAAGCTTTTAGTAAGCTCAATCAAGAAAAACATAAAGTCTTATCAAAATTGGCCACGCCCACTACCCATCGCCCATGTAACACAAAATTTATTTTTGGCCCAAAGTTTTTCAAATTTGGCACAGGGCCTCTTAATACCTCAATTAAGAATTAAATAAAGTTTTATCAAAATTGGCCACGCCCACTACCCAACGATAATAGAACCCAAAATTTATTTTCTGCCAAAAATTTTTGAAATTTGATACAGAGCCTCTTATTACCTCAATTAAGAATAAAATAAAGTTTTATCAAAATAACCCACGCCCACTACCCACCGCCCATAGAACACAAAATTCATTATTGGTCCAAAGTTTTTTAAATTTGGCGCAGAGCCTTTTATTTTCTCACTTAAGAACAAAATAAAGTTTCATCAAAATTGGCCACGCCTACTACCGACAGCCCAGATTTTAATTTTTCCACAACTTTTTGTTTCTTTACCAAAAGTAATAAATTTTTATAAAAATATCAACACATGCATTTAAATGTAGACTTTTATTCGGCATCTATCATTTCTGTAACTTTATCATCAAGTTCCAGATCATGTTTAGGGGTCGACATCTAATGCTACTAATAAAAGGATCTGACGCTACCAGAAGTCGACGAAAAATATAAAAATATTTGTATTTGTTGCAACTCCATCAAACTTTCTGGCTTTTTCAGAAAGCATTCCAAAAGGAAGTATTGCCGCATCGATGATATTTTTCGGTGTATCAGTATTTTGTCTGTTACTGACTTTGCTTATCTTGAGCAAAATTCTTGAACTTCAAGGAATTAAATTTTTTTGCCACAAGTATTATTGTTATGTAATTCGGAATCGATCAATAATTTGCTTCTCTACACCAGTCACATCAACAACAAGTGCGGGGTTAGAAAAAAACACCCAGTTCCTTGTTGAACTGTATCCATTCGTATACTCGTGTGTACTTAAAATGATGCCGTATCTTTTTATAATTTTTTAAAATAAATACTTTTTCTTTTTTAATTGATAGAATGGAGTCTTACCTTTAATCTTATATTAGCGGGAGCAACTAGCGCGGACGAGAAATTTTTTTTACTGCTTAAATCAAAGAATAAAATTATCTTACTTACAAACACTAGAAGTGCGTAAACAGTTTTAAATATTTTGGACCAAAATTTACATGTGACTTTGCTTCATTACTTTAAAGGCAAATAAGCATTTTTTTTTTTTTTTTTGGATACAATTTATAGATTCTTCATAGTGAATCTATTGTCAACAAAACTGCATCATTACATTTTAAGAATTTATGTGTCGAAAAAAATACTTGTTGAACAAAAATCCCACTGTCCAACGCAAGAGACGAAAAGAGTTCATATAAACAACTTAAGTAGTTTTGAAATATTAAAAAGAAAATGACAGCTTTTCTTTTCTATTCTATTATATGTTTTTGGACTTTTTTTGTGTTGCTTATAGCACAGATGACATTTATAATTTTTTAGTAAAATGAAATGGAGTTGAATGAATTATTGAATTATAAGAACTAAAAGAAAATTCCCAAAATGCAGCAAAAACAAAAATTTAATTAAATTCATCAGAAATAAAAATTGTGCTTTAAATATCAACTAGAAAATTCATAATTTTAATTTAAAATGAGTAATTTTAATCAGGCTTAAGTTTATGCATTAGCAAGTCATTTCGAGTTTTTTAAAAAGTACTTTTTGTGAGCAGTCATATAGCGCTCCTTTTTTAAAATTTATGATCAGTATACTCTGGTCAGTTATCATGAAGAGATCGACCTTTGATCAACGATACAAAATTATTCAGATTTGTTTTGAAAGATCAGTTATCAACTCGCGCAAATTATGGACAACTTTGGGATTTTTGTAGTGCATAAAATTGTCGAACTGAGCGAACCATCCGTCGCACTTTGGATATATTTCATACCACATACCCTCCAAATGTATGTACTAAGGAAAATATCGCAGCTGTAAGCGAAAGTGTTGAAGAAGAAAATTCTTTTTTGCTAAGATATTGGCCTACACCCATGTAAGTTATAGTACGTGCAACAACTAAAGCCACGATACCATTATATGTGACTTTGTTTTTCATACTGTACACAAGAGCGATAGATAATTAATACAGACTTGTGTTCAGTGCTGATTTGACGTAGTTAGCGGGCTCGATAGTGTACAAAATTGCCGCATATCGAGTAAAGCCAATCTTCAACAGACACTATATATTCTATTACATCTAGAAAAAGCACTGTTTAGTGCGGTGTACATGCTGTTGGTGGTGGCATGAATGGCGTTTCGCTTGACGGAGCTTTTTGCCGCATTATGGGCAAAAAAAATTTTTTTTATGAAAATATGGATGACCTCTATTTAGACCAGAAGTTTTTTCAAGAGATTGGCTCTTCTTGCCATACCAACCATCGAATTATTGAAATTAAATTTTAATTTTGATTTAAATTTTGAGAAGTGTAACTGGCAGTTGACCGCAAAGGGGGTTCGATTCGACAAATCACGATTTTTCGTTTAAAGTCACGTGAAGCCTCTGGTTGTATTATTTGTGCTATATGACCAGGAATGTTTGAAAAAGTGGTCCAATTCCAGCCCAATAAACTGTTTATTTTCTGAGTTCTTATGCATAGCGATTAAGCGATTTTCGTTTTTCCATTTGTGTTATTGCGAAAATCAATTTTGCCAAGACACTAGAAAAGCTAAAAAAATTTTAACACGCCAACCCATCAATAGACTTGTGTAGTTCATAAACGAACTAGTTCATTTAAACGATTCCATTGCTTAAACTAAGTGAACTAGTGCATACTTTTAAGTACACCTAGTTCATTTTTGAACTATACTTTGTATTTGAACTATCAGACAAGATAAACTAGAATCCATGTCTTTGTTTCCTTGTTAACTATTTCCTACATGAAATTAGTGCTGCCACCCGTTTTATTTAACATTCGTTACGGCAATGCTACGGTGTTGTTGCCATCATATTTTAAAAAGAACATTTGAACTAAAAGAGCTTTGAACTAAAGAGAGCTTTTGAACTAAATTTTGAACTAGTTCAGTTTTAAACTTTGAACTAAAAAGAGCGATCACTGAATTGATGTATATGGCACAAGTCTACCGATCAAACTAAGTTTCGAAAATTTTTCTGTTGAAAATCTGCAGGATTGGCCCATGACCTTCAAGGCAACGTGCAAGACACCACGCCTGTCTCTAATTTTTTTATATCATTTAGAACGAATCTGGTTTAGAAGAAACAAATATATAAGACAATAGAGACTTAAAAAAATTAGTAAACAAAATTTGGCGCTAATCCATATTTACCGAGTTATAGTCCTCTGAACTTTTTATAAAATCGTACGATTTTGCACCGTATTTTTTAAAACATTAATATGGGTATAGTTCAAAAGCTCTTAGGAAATACTGAATTTTTTTAGTTAATTTATTTGATTTATTATTCCCGTAGTTTATTTTAATTTAATTTAAATATTTTTTTTTGTGACTGTACTTTAAAAACCCTTTAAGAAAAAAACCTCAGCAAATTAAACTTAAGTTTTATTCATTAGAAATTCTATTTAAACAAACCAGGAAATATTTATCAGTTCAAGAACTCACTATTGGAATGTGTGGAATATTCAACAGTGTTAAAGCCGCAATTGTACATTTAGACCCCATACGAATTCGATAAGTCATCTGTGTGTATGTGTGTGTGCATCTGTGTAAAAATATGTTAAGAAGTTTGTGTTATTTAATGCAGTCGTTACAGCTTTTGTATTGTAACAAAACTACTACGAGTACTGACACAGTATATTTTTGTTAGGTATACTTAACGGTATCTTCCTTACAAATTATTTTTTTTTCGAACAACAACAATCACAGCGGCAAGAAATGTATGTTGTAAGTCTTAAGAAGATCTTAACATTTTTGCAACAATTTCGAATAACCAAAGTGAAAAGCCACAAGTAGACCATTCACTGCACATACACTTTTATCCACAAACTGAATGCATATTTAAATATATGTGTGTATGTATGTATGTATGTATTTACACATGCTATGCATACATTTATATATTTGAGCATGTATTTGTATGCAATCAAATACTATGCAAATAAGGTTGTTTTTTTCTACCCAGCGTATCAAATGTCATGTAATTGTTTATAAAGCTCTAAGAGACTCAAGTAAAATAATAGAGAATCATGCAATTTTGCACAGAGTCGTATGAAAATATTGGATGTGAGAATATGATTCATTACTTGACGTGGTAGGAAGTGTTGTTATAAAAAGAAAATCTTGTTATAAATATAATTTATAAGAAAAACGAAGGAGGGAAAATAATTTCGAGGGCAAAAACAATAATTGTTAAAGTGAATTTTTCAATACAGGAGATTTTACATCAAATGGGGATATTGCAATTTAAAATAACTCTAGTAAAATTCTAATTCAATTGATTTCTAGTTTATCAAGAAGTACTTGTAGTTCGCTCCTAATATATTTTCTATTCTCTTTTAATCCACTTCAAGTTAAAATTTATTATAAATCTCGTTCAGTTCTTCTAATTGGGACAATTTGATAATAGTCACTATTGTTTAAGGTTGCCTGTCAACTCTTTTTGTTTCAGGGTAATTTCCCAGTTATTTACTTTTAGTCGCTTATTGCTTCCTGGCTTATCCATAAAAATTTTAGCATCCATTTTCTATTCAATAAACTTGTTAATAGTATCTGGTAGTATACGAATCAAACTTGTTGGTCAATATTTTTTTTTAAAGCCTCGGTCATCAGGAAATAAACAAAATTGAAAAACTTAGTGAGAGCAGATAAACTGACCTGTTGGCCCGGATTTTTGGCTGAAAATTTCAATGGAACAAATTTCCTTCAAAATTAGACTGGTCAAGCAGTGACTAATTTTGCCGTACAATATGTCATTTATTTCAGTCATTAGAATGGTACTCTAGGCTATTTGATTTAACAGCTTAAGCCAGCGATTTTTTTAAGACGGGAAATAAATCATAGCTTGTTGACCAACAAAGGCATTAAGACCAATTTTCTGAAATCACGTTCCATACAAAACTTAATTCTCTCTTCCTTTTGAATAACTCAATAAGGATATGAATGGAAAAAAATTGGAGTTAATTTTAAGTTTATTCATCTATCATTTATTGTGGATATGATTGTATTCTTTAATTCAATGATAGTTGATTTTATTTCTTTCCGCAGAAACTAAATTTCGTAATTTTTATAGCGTTTCGGTAAAACGTATATTGACTGCAAAATATAGCACCAGTTTAGTGTGCTACGACTCACAATACGAAAGTAAAAAAAATTTTTCCAAAATTTTAAAATTTGTAGCAAACTATTTACCAAAATTCTGAAGAAATATTACAGTATACATTTTTTTGGGAACTAAATTTCTTTTAAATTTTTTTAAAATATTAAAAATTTTTTATTTTCAGTATTTTTTAATTCATATATTAATTAAAGAAATATGCACAGTAAATAAATAAATTAAAAAAAAAATTCAATTTTATCATGGAAATCTTGCAATTCTCAATTCTGCTTTATCTTATTTACCAATAAATAAGATAAAGCAGAAAATCTAACACTTAACAACGTTAATCCCACAACTCCTAGGAAAAATTGCAAAATGTCCAAAAATAGGATTTGTAATTTTTCCATAATTTACAAAAAAGACGCAATTTTTTCTCAAAAAAAAAAAAAAAAAACAAAAATCAGCATTTTTGTACCCTTCAGCACAAAAAGTGGAAAAAAGGTATATCTAAGTTTGTCATTCCGTTTTTAATGTCTACAATATCCAGATTTATACTATGCATTTTTGAGGCATTTTTTGTACAATTCTTTATTTAAGTTGCAGCGATGTGCGTTATTAAAAAATAAACATAAGCAGCAGTAACATCATCTCAAAATTCCAGCAATACCATATTGCTTACCACTCTTGCTTTACCGACAAACAAAACTTTCATGCTAGTTTCATGAAAAATTGCATAGTGTAAATAAAGTAAAGTATTTTCTGTTCTAATGTATAGCGAAATCGATAGAGCGATGTCCCTCTGTCCGTCCATATTTGTGCTAAAATCAACTTTTCCAATGCACTAGATGAGCTAAAGAAATTTTTAATACGTCGAAATAGTAGCTATTAGAAATCAGCATGATCGGTCCACGTCCTTCAATGGAGCGGGCAAAATGCTACGCCCGCCTCTAATTTTTCCATATCATTTGGAACAATAAAATAACTCCAATAAAAAAGACAACAAATATATGGGGCGATCGGCCATATTGTGCGAGTTATGGTCCTCTGAACTTTTAACTTAAAAGTACAACATACTTTTTAAGACATCAATATGGGTACAACTTAAAAGATTTGAAGAGATCTTTCAAGAAATGTTAAAATTTTCTAAAAATGCTAAACCCATTAAGTTCCAGTGACATTTTTTTTTTGTGTTTTTTTTTTTTTTTTGTTATTGGAATTATATTACTAAGCCAGATTTACGTACATGTTGAATGGTTTATAAAATTTGGCATAGCCGAATATAGCAATCTTACTTGTTAAATTTTTTTACCAAAAATTATTATTTTAAATTGTTTTTCTTAAATTAGAATATTTGTCTTTAATCCAAAAACTAAAAAGACGAAAAATCGAAAGAGTTTTGCCTCCACTAAAAACTAAACGCTAGACAAAGGTAGGACAATAATAAAATTTTTAAAAAATCTTAACCTTTACAAGATAATGTAT
Organism: Cistogaster globosa; assembly: GCA_937654795.1. Lineage (NCBI taxonomy): Eukaryota > Metazoa > Arthropoda > Insecta > Diptera > Tachinidae > Cistogaster > Cistogaster globosa. Next base: position 11,308,553 of record OW569404.1, read on the forward strand.
GAATTTTTTGGAACTTTTTAAGGGATGTCGCCGAAATTCAAGAAAATATAAGAATCTTTCAATTGCTTAAATGTTTCAAATAACCAAAGTATGCTAGTTTTAAGCATTGCAGTGTTGGCTACCAACTTACTTTAAGGTCTTAATTTAAAGCCTAAACTCTACGACATCTCTTCCTAAACTAGTTGGAGCAACAAACGGGCTAGCTGTTTGAAAATTATAGAATTATTTCGAATTTTTTGATAAATTCCCTAATGTGCGATGCCATCAAAATAACTTATCAGGCTACTGCTCCAAGGCAGCCAGTTCTGTTTTAGTTTTGTATCCTGTAGCCTAGTTCTAGCTTGGTTATATTTATTCTTTAGCTCAGTTTCATTATACTTTAGTTTTAAGTTTTTTTTTTTTTCTTCTACTTAGTTTGAGTTCTGTGACAAATAATATTGAAGGCATCACTTCAAGTTTTGTTTCAATTTTTACTGAAACCATGAAAAAATTATGAGCTTTTTTACGTATTTGAAATAAGAAAATATTTTTTCTTCCATCACATACATTCGTTTATCTTTAGCACAGATTATCCCCAGAGATTTTCTTGCTAAATAATATTTAAATATTTATTTTTCTAGAATAGTGTAACCTTTCCTTTTTTCCATTTACTTGCAACAAAATATTGTTTAAAAGATATAACGACTGCGAATGTATGTTAAGAACAAAGTATGTCATTTAATGTTATAGTAACAAGTTGTGGAGTATATTTAATGAGCTAAATAAACTTGTTTAAAAATAAATCCTTTAAGGTTGTCATTGTCTTAAAATGGTTGAAGAAAAATAAAGCAAAAAAATTTTTTGTCTATAATTTATTTAATACAAAATAATAATATGTAAGCAAGTTAAGTGTGTATTTTTTTTCTTTAAAATTAATTGATTAAATCACAATTTTCTTGATAAATCGATTTAATTTTCTTTTTCTTCCCTTTTATATTTTCCTTGCATTAGCTAGTTGAGCTACTTTTAAAGATTTTGCTTAAGTGTTTCTTGTCATTTTTCGTAAGGTGCCTTGCAAGTTAATTAGTTGTTGTGAACCTTAGTGACACCTGTCTCCTGAGTATTTCAATGTTGTCATTTTGTAGTTACTATTTCTTTGCAAATTCTTTTTATATTTTTGCCGCTCGAAAGGATGCTTTCTATGAATCCTTGTTGTCGCTGCTTTTGTTGTTATACCATTTTTCACGTTGTGACTTTTGAACTGAGTATTTTTTTGTGAGTCAGTGTTTTATTACTTCTTGCTGACAAAATGTTAGTCAAACATACATTTTTAGTGTTTTTAGTATTTTTACTCAACAAAAAAAAAAAAATACCAACGAATGGCAAATGATAAAATTGAAGATAATTAAATTGCAAGGCATGCAGTCTTCCCCAAACCCTTGTATACTCTTAAGCATTTTTGAAATCTCTACACTTTTAGTAAAATCTAACAACTTAAAAGACAAAATCGAATTACAACAAATTGTTTACTAGTGAAAAAAAATTAAAAAAAAGTTGTCATTTTTAATGCCTTGAAAAAACAGCTTCAAATAAAAGTTCTTATTTTTAGTTTTAAATTGTAAAAAAACGTAAAAATTTTTATTTAAAAAAAGAAAGATCTTCATAAAGTTCAATAAATGATACTAAAATTTAAAAATAATTTCGGCGATGTAGACATCGTGTCTGCTGTTGACGGAGCACTTTCTGGATGTCCAATTTTAGACCACTTTTTCCAGTATGGCTGGCCATGTGTTACGAATAACAAGAATAGTTTTGGCTTCAAAAGCTTCACACAGCAGCTGCCTCACGTGGGCCAACAAAAAAATAGTTGAGTGGTGTCAAATCACATTTCGTTATTTAAAATCCACTAGGCTTAAGAAAACAACATATATTTTTACACTTATGAACCTTAAAAATTATTCTCTATTATCTTAAATATCATATTGTCTTTAACTGACTCATAACTTTTACTTAAACTTATCCCTTACAAATAATCAATTATCTTTATTAGAAAAGTAATTCGTATATAGTTTACAATGAACTTAACAGAATACACTTAACAAAATTTTAAAGGTAATATTAATAATCAAAAAAAATAGTAATAATAATAATAAATAAATAAACTACTAAAAAATATTTCACAATAATAATTGTTAAATTAAATTAACTTTTATTTAAATAAATACACCAAAGAAAATTTTTTTGCATTTATCAAAGGTTTTATTTATTTATATCAAGTATTAAATTTTGTTAATATTTTTAATTAAATTAATTATATATTTTATTAAATTTTTTCCTGCTTTAATTAAATATATAATTGATTTAATGAATTATTTAACTAGATAATTTTTTTCAATTAATTATATAATTGGGTCAATTAATAATTTAATTAAATTTTAATCTGAAGACCAACACAAGTACTCACGCAAAAAAATTTTTTTTTGTTATGCAGATTTTTTTCCAACTTAAACAAATCTTATTCTAATAACAGAAATTTTTCGTAAAAATATTTAATTAATCAAATCTTTTAGCTTGACTAAAAATAATTAAGAAAATGCAGTTAAATAAAAAATTTAATAGACCTAAAAGGGAATTAAACTGAGTAACTTAGTTCGTTAATTTAACATAATTTTCTTTACTTTATATATATTTTTATATTATATTTAATGTAAGAGTGAACTTGTTTGATGAGATCCCATCTATAACAACTCGTATAGTGCGATCCCTGAAAAAGCTCGATAAAAGTCGAGTGAAGCTATTACCGACACCAAAAGCAATAAGTTTTGATATGAGTGCACCATGCCACACTCTATCAAACGCCTTGGAAATATCTAAAGTCATCACCTTACTTTCGCCGAAGTGGTGAATGGATTGATCTTATAAAATATGGTGCTCAATCGTAACATCCTATGAAGCATTCACAGGCCCATAATTTGGAAAATAGGTGCGACCGCAATTTTTTTTAACTTTATTTTTTTTATTTTTTATTTATTTTTTAATTTATTTATTTGAAATCTCAATCACCCCATGTATATATATATATCTATATTTTTTTTTGTTGTATGAAGTTTCTTCTTTATTCCAAATGATACGGAAAAATTAGAGGCAGTCATGGTGTTTTGCCGCTGCCTTGAAGTACATGGACCCAGCTTGCTGATTTTCAATATCAAACTATGTCTCATCGATTGGCGTGTTTAAATTCTCTAGCTTATCTAGTGCCTTGGCCAAGTTGATTTCAACACTAACACGGACGGGGAGATGGACATTGCATTAAGACTCAGAATATATACGCTTTATGATGTTGGAAATGTATATATCGTTTTTGAATATATTTCCTTTTTTACATTTTTGGTGAAGGATATAAAAAGGCATGTAGACCTAAAGAAATTTTTTGTTAAACTTAATTTATTTTAGAAAAATTTTATATAATTTTCCGAAGTGCATAAATGTTCATTTCATTAGCATTTGAAAGATTGCCTTAACAAAAATTCACTAATGCGAATTTTTAAGACTACTTTAGATTACTAAAAACTGATTTATCAGTTGTGCGTTTTAAAACACAATCGAAAGTAACTCCAACAAACGAACAGAAAGTGACTTGCTTAAAAAAGAACATGTCCACATTGTGTACAATCATTAATTGATCAGGCAAAGGCTCGAAATGTGACGGTTCTTTTTTTTATTTGCCATGTTTGATTTAAGAAAAAAAAAAATACAACTGAAAATTTGCACATAATATGATTCAAAGAAGGCTTACATACCTACGAATAGTACTATGATTAAAAATGGATTCGAAAAAGTCTCGTATTTGATTAAAAACAAAATTGCAACCACTTTCGAAAATGGGTGAAAAACGATACTCATTAAGTATTCGTTCAGAGAAGTAGCGATTAGGGTACCATTTTCTTACAACAAAACAAGCATTTTCGACTCAAGAAAGAGCGCATAAAGGATAGAGGGAAAGAAAAATCATGCAGAGTTATTTACTTTAAGCAATAATAATTTTAAGAAAAACAAAGAGCAAAAAAATTTTACTTTTCAAAAATTTCCATTAAAAGTCTGCGTGGTAATTTTTGACGTGTTTTCCAAATTTTAAAAACAAAAATTATATTTTATAAATAAATTAACATCATTAAATAAATTAACATCAACTCTCTAAATTAACAGTTTTTATTACTGACCACAAATGAATAATGATTGGGCCTTTACGATTTTATTGAAGGCTTTTATCGAACACAGATACGTTTCATTTTTATATGTTGGAGAATTTAAACGACGCAAATTAGTAGCTAATTTAGTTATTTATTTTATTTTATTTAACTTAATTTTTATCACAATTGATACTTTGGAAATTTTTTCAATATAAAAGTTTTAAAATTCTTTTTTTACAAAAACCATTCTTATAATTAACTTTAATTACCTTCCTTACCTTATGTGGATAATTTTTTTCAGTGTAGGCATACAACTAATATTATGTTCATTTATGATATTTAACATTATGTAAAATCTAGCTAATTAGTATGCTAATATAATGCACAGGCAATTGTTTAAAAATATTTACAGACATGTAAGCCTATAATAAACATACAATCACACCAATACACACTTATACACACATAATCATATCTTCACTTGGTGGACTTAAAACAATTGCTTAGAATATTCAAGTGTAAATAAAGCATAATGTAGAGACATAAACTTTTGAACACAAACAAGCAGATGTTTAAACTTGACAAAAGTTCAAACAATTAGGAAAAAAACTAATAAAAAAGTCTTATAGATATGACTGTACCGAAATGAATATGCCCTTTAAATTAGTTGTTATTAAAATTAAGATTATTTGGAAAAAGTGTGTATTTGGGCTCAAGTGGTAAAGTAATTTCCTTGCCAAAATCAGAAGCGGATTGCCTTGTGAATTTCTTTTTATTTTTATTTTTTAAGGTTATTTTGTTGGCAAGATTTTTTAACAAAAATTTTTGCAAAAAAAACCAATTTCAAAACAGATAGATTAAAAATCATAATTGCTTAGGACGGTAATTATACATTAATTGTATTCTATTATTAACGAGAACGATTTCGTCAAGATTTTTTATATGTCGTAGAACAAAATATGAATGCAGATTTAACTAGAAAATTGAGCAGTTAAACAAAACTTTTTTAAATTCTAATCGTTAGTCTATGACTCTTCAAAAGATTGGCCATATATGTACGTCAAATAACAACAATTTGGGTACCCTTTATTTTTTAATTTAAGATAATTACACTTGTTATTATATGTGATATTGTTAATGGCATTCTGTCTAATTTTCAAGAGTTTGTCTGTAACGGTTTTGAAAATATGGCCATGTAGATCAAATAACATCAGTTAAAGGGACACCCTCATATTTAAATTTTAAGTATGCTTTTTGTTTAAGATTCTGTGCAAATTTAAACCAACTGCCTACAACTGTTCAACAGTTTGGTCATATATATCAAATAACAGCAACTGTTGTAACGCCCTATAATTTATAATTTAAAATATTTATACTTCTTAATATACCCGACAAAGTAGTGGACATTCTGTTTAATTTCCAAGTAACGGTTCAATATAATAGTTCAAACGATAGGGCCATATAGGACAATTTAGTTCAAATATGGAAACACCCTTTAATTTCTAAATTCCAATTTTTTACTTGTTATTACAGCGGACTCAGCAATTAGGTTTCTTTGTAAACTTCAGCTCACTGTCTATAACGGTTTAAAAGTTTGGTCAAATACATCAAATTACAATAACTATTGGGGCACCCTTTATTACTTGTTTTTATAACAGTCATCAGTCAACATTCTGTCTAATTTTTAAGCTTTTGTCTATAAGGGTTCAAAAGATAGGAGCATTTAAGTCAATTAACGTCACCTATGGGCACACCCTTTAATTTTTAGATTTATTTTTGTATTACCTTTTCTATTGGGAGCTAAGGTAATATGCATTTTTTTAATTTTAAAGAAGTGCGCTTTGCGGTTTATAAAACACTTAAAAAATTGTACGTTGTATGGAGACACCCTTTAATTTTATATATTATGAATTTTTTTTAAAACGACGCCAATCTAAAAGCATAATCTATCAAATTACATAAAAAATAAAATTAAATCGGTTTAGAAATGACTGAGTTCTGCAGCCACAAACATAAAAAAGCAACATTCAGTCGAATTGACAACCTTCTTCTTTTTTTTTAAGTCGGTTAAAACTACTTTAAAATAACTTACCGTAGACTAAACCTTTATTTAATTAAAATAAAATTAGATTTTTAAAACCTGCTGGCTTAATAATATGCGCATTACAAGGAATCAATTGGTCTAATAAGGTTTTATGGAAATGATTCAAACAGCTGAAAGCTTTCCAAACAAATTTTGTAGAGAAAGTGATTGCTTGAAATTCAAAAAAAGCGCAAAAAACATTTTAGTTTTTAAAATAATTAATAAAATATTTAAGTATTGAAAATATAAAAAAAAATTTAAGTCAAACTAAAATTCTCAAATATATTTCTACAATAATTTACACAGAAAATATTATTTTAATATTTTTGTGTAAGAAAAACAAGGAAAAATAGACAAAAAGAATGTACGAGGGCTGCTCTGTATATTTCTGGCCTAATAGTAAAAATGCGAATATTTATAATCAAAGATAGTATTATTATTTTTCAAAGTATTCTCCAGCATGATTTATACACTTTTGCATGCGATCAAACCATTTGTCGAAGCACTTTTTCCACTCCGATTGAGACACCTCTAAAACATGGTTTTTGAACACTTCAACAGCTTCTTCTGGAGACGAAAATCGTTGACCACGCATTTTTTTCTTGCTGTGCGGAAACAAGAAGAAGTCATTAGGTGCCAAGTCAGGGCTGTACGACGGATGACCCATTAATTCGACGTTTTGGCCGGTCAAAAACGTTCTGGTTTAAGCCGAAGTGTGAAAGCTCGCATTGTCATGGTGAACAATGATTCGTCTTCTCTGGTTGGTTTTTCGAATTTCTCCGATGACTTCAGACAAACAAATTGTTGTGTACCACTTAGAAGTGACCGTCCTACGTTGCTCAAGCGGAACAGTCGCCACATGACCAGTTTTGCCGAAGAAACAAGCGACTATTTGCTTTGAAGTGCTTCTTTCACGAACAACTTTAGTTCGTCTTTGAAGACCCACACGGTCGATTGTTGTTTCGTTTCGGGCTCATACGCATAGATCCATGATTCGTCACCTGTGACGATCTTACAAACGTCTTTTGAAGCACCGCAATCGTACATTTTTTTGCACCAATCGACACGAGCCTTTTTTTGAGCGACTTTCAAATTGTGCGGGATCCAACGAGAACAAACCTTTTTTATGGCCAGGTGTTCATGCAGTATCGAATGTATGCTGGTCGAAGAAATGTCCAAGGATCTCTCTATCTCTCGGTATGTCGCATGTCGATCTTGCATTATGAGTTCACGCACGGCATCAATGTTCTCTTGCACAACAGCCGTTTTTGGACGACCTTCACGGAATTCGTCTTTGAGCGAGCTCCGGCCACGATTAAATTCATTATACTAATTTTTCACAGTGCTATAGGATGGTGCTTCATCGCCATAATAAGATTTAAGTTCATCAATGCACTCTTGTCGTGATAATCCACGTCGAAAATTGTGAAAAATGATGGCACGAAAATGTTCACGAGTTAATTTCATTTTTTTCTATATTAACATTTTCAGGTCACTGTAAACAACACAAATAATGATCGAACGTCAAAACGTTTTGAGTACGATTGTGCTTAAAATTGACAAACTTTCCAATGGAAATGTCAGATTGCACTTGGCAGCACTCAGTGCCAGGCCAGAAATATATATAGCAGCCCTCGTACTCCAGCATTTTATGGGTCGCTACATCCGCCATCAGCACTGCTTGTATCTACCTGCCTGAGGTTGTATACATGTTAAGCATCATCTACTTAACCAACTACATTAAATATTAAAATTAATATACGAGAAATACCAATAATCAATCTTTCAATATTGAGTTGTTTAGAATCAAGTCCAAACACCACCTAAAGCCTTTTACGTTCTACTCTTTATAATCGCAACAACTGGCCTAAGTTCTGTAAGCCTTTTTATGTGGGTTTATTTTTCCGAGTCTAGGCGAATATACTTTACAATTGTATATTTAATTGTTAAATAAATATGAAATTTTAATTTATTAAATCAATTATATATTTCATAAAAAAGAAGAATTATTCTTTAATTAAACAAATAATTGAATCAATTAAAATTTTAATTTAATCAATTTTAATATTAATATTAATACAAAACTTGTCTTTAAGTTCCCAAATAAAATTTCCCCATGATAGCATTCAATTCCTTATACCAACCTACAGGTTGACCCACAGGTTGACCTTCAAGTCTTTTTAAAATGCAAAAAAAGTCAGCCAAAGCACCTACGACAACACCAGCAAACTTATCCCGGATTCATAAATAGCAATTCCTTTTTTTCTTTTTTGTTACGGGTCTTTAATAAAAACTCTACATTTATTGCAACAGCACTCTAAATGTTCATGGCATCAAAATCAACTTCCAGCTAAAGCCATCACTTGGAATCAACGTAAAGTTAACGCTGCTTACTTAGACACAAAGTATTTGGAGAGCTGAAGCTATAACGGCTATAGGAACCTTGACTAAGAATAACTATTTCCTCATTATAGTTTGTCATTTTTTCTTTAGCTTTTGCAGGTCACACTGCTTTATTTTTGGATTCTATGTTATTCGCTATAAAGTTCGCATTTATATTAAAATTGGGCCTTTTTATTCCCTTTATTTCCTTTGCTGGGAGAAAAGTTTATTTTATTTTTAAATAAATCTTTAAGTTTGAAGTCTATTTATTCATTTGTCTTTTATTTTATTTTGTAATATTTTGCAAAAATTTGTTTTCAAATTTACCTAAAATTCAAACGGTAGAATGCAGAGCGGAGGAGGTGATTTTAACTTTTTTGTATACAATTTTTGAAATTGATTAAAGAAACTTTTAAAGAATTTCTTAATTTTACTTTTAACAGTTCTACCTCCTTAGAAAACTACAATTTTTTTAAATGTGGTTTCATGAAAAATAAAAATTTTGATCACGTAGACGCACGCTTTTCTTTCCAAAAAAATCTTTGAGCAGTTACGCGCACGCATTTTTGTACCTGTCCGTTTAAAAACACCCTTTTAAATTCTATTATTAAATTTAGGAAAAAAAAATTATTTTATGAATTAAAAATCAAATTTGAAGATTATTCGTACCATGCCCTACTGTAGGGTATAAACAATCAGAAAAAAAATCAACAAAACACCCTGCCACGGAAATATGATGTTGACACAAAAAAGGCACCAGCTGTGTTGTAATAAAAACTACCAAACTAAAACAAAGTAACAAAGCAGCAGTAGCAGCAGCAGTAGCAGCATTTGAATTGATGTCAGCTTAATCTTTGCATGTACGAGTATGTTTGTACATAACATTGCATCTTTGCAACTACAACAAATAATTTGCATTGTCTTGTCAACATGTTAATAAGTTTAAAGGACACACAAACATGTGCGTTAAAGTATTAAACTTAGCGGGTTATTTGTAAAGGATTTACATGTATGTGTGTGTGTGTGTAACAGTTTTTAAGTGTTAGTTTTTCTAGTTGCATATGTGTTTCTTTTGTTGTTAAACAATTTAATTAGGTATAAAAGTTATTCTGCTGCCTGCCACTAGCACAATTACTTAACATAAATCAGATTAAAAAGGAACGGAAATTTAATTTTATTTTCTTCTTTTTTTCTTTTGGTAAGCAAACAAAAGAGTCTAGAATTAAGCGCTAAGATAACAATGAACAAAAAAAAAGCTTGCTCAGTTAGCTCAAAATGGCGGGACAATATTAACACTACTGAAATCATTGTTAAGTTTATTTGTCTGCTTTTTTAATTTTTAGGAGTTATATATTTAAGTTGTTCAATCTGCTCAGTTTCTTAAATGTACGAAGGATAAATAAAGTTTCGCTTTAAGTTAAATTTTACTTAACAAGGGATTTTCTGATTGTTGCAGATAAAAAATAAAGTTAAAGTTCTTTAAACTTTATGAGCATTGAATAAAATTAATTCAAATCTGCTATTAAATTAGAGAAAAACGCAACAAAGTTTAATGGGCAGTCTTAGCGAAAAAACTTAGGAAAAAATCCTAAGGATACAAATAATTAATTCAAATTAATCTTAATTTAAATTTCTACATGGATGAATATTGGACAGAAATTTTTTGTTTAAATATTTTTTCAATTATTAAAAACCTCTGAAGTTGGACAAACTTTGCGACTATTCCCATCGTTTCTTTAAGGATACAAATAAAATTTTTAAAATAGCTTAACTATTAACCTTTAAAAAAAAAGGTACATAGTCCAAATCAATGCTAGAAAATCATTAAAACAAAAATGTTTGATAACGACCACAAGATAAATAAAATTTTTTTTGTGTAAAAAAATAAATTAGAAAAAAAAACTCGTTTGATAAACTTTAAAACAAACAAAACTTTATTATAAAACAAACAAAACTTTTGAGAGTAAAATCCCTCCGGTTAATAATGGAAAATAATTTCATTCAAATAGCTGCTTCAGCTGTCCATTCAGTAGCCTACACGATCGGTCCAATTCTTAAGCACATTATCGATTGTGTGCAACGGTATTTCAGTAATGAATTCACGAATATTGTCCTTTAAAGCGTCAATTGTCTCTGGCTTGTCGGCGTAACACTTATCTTTGATGGCAATCCACAAGTAGTAGTCCAACGGTGTCGAATCGCAGCTTCGAGATGGCCAAACGACCCATCGCAAAATTTTGTTTAGTGAAGAAGCTCATTTCAGAATGGATGGATTCGTCAATAAGCAAAATTGTCGTAGCTTGGGTAATGAAAATCCTCGTGTTATTCATGAAAAATCTTTACACCCACAAAAAGTTACTGTTTGGTGTGCATTTTGGGCTAATGGAATCATTTGGCCATTTTTCTTCGAAGATGATGCTGGAAATGCTGTTACTGTGGATGCTGAGCGATACCAATCAATGTTGAGAGACTTTTTACGGACACAGTTGAATCATATTAATGTGTCCAGCAAGACGGTGCTACATGTCACGCTTTTGCGATCAAAATTTCCTCAACGTGTAATTTCACGAAATGCAGATTTCAAGGTCATGTGATCTAACACCATTAGATTTTTTCTTGTGAGGTTTTTTTAAAAGTCGAATGTGTGCTAACAAGCCACAAACAAATAATGATCTAAAGAACAACATTCAAGTTACAATTCGTGAAATAACACTAGCAACATGTCGGAAAGTCATTGAAAATATCGATATTCGGATTGATGTCTGCAGACGCAGTCATAGTGGACATTTGAATGATATTCTATTCCACTTATAATTGTAACGAATCATACTTTTAATAAAAAAAAAACAGCTTGAAAAAATTGCAAATAGTTTGTGTTTTATTTCAAAGAAACATGTAGGCGCGTTTTTTGGATGACCCCTTATATCCATATCATTTGGAATAGTGAAATAATTCTAATTAAAAAATTAATTTATAGGGTCATAGAAAATTAGAAAATAAGAAAAAAATATCTAGTGAAAACATTGGGGCCGAGTTGTGGGCCTTTAAACTTTTCATAGAAATGGAAGATTGTGCACCATATTTTGTAAAACATCATAGTGGGAACCATTTTAATGCATTTAAAGATATCTTCCAGAAGAAAATAAATTTAAGAACAAATATTAACGCATTAAGAGCCTGTGATTTTTTTGTAATTTTTTTTCTCTTTAACCTCAATATTTTTTTTTTCATTGGAATTACTTGACTAAAATAGATTTATATTACTCAGTTTTGAACTTTTGAATTTTTGCAAGTTTCTAAATTCTTGAGAAGCCATTTTATCACTTTTTATATCTTCAAAGACAATTTATTTACCTATCGTTATTTGGATGAAGTAGAACCTTCAAAGTCTTTAACATTTTTAAAAACAATTCAATGTGTTTCCTAAGATGCGAAAACATTAATTGCGGTTTTAGTTTTGAAATATCGCTAGAAATAATATTCTTAATTGTTTTATACTCATCTGTATAAATCTTTATTGTTTGAAGTTTTCTTTAAGTTTTATACAATGCACACATACATAAATATATCTTGTTTTTTGGTATTTGTATTTACATAAATATAAAGAAAAGAATATTTAAGCAAATGTCAAAAGAAACCACAAAATTATAAATAAAACTGCTGTAGACACATTAATTATGCAACGTGTTTAACAAGTTTGCCACAATAAACATATACACTTAACAACATACACATACGCACACGTACGCACACGCTCGCACACCCAACATACAGACTTCTATTTTGAAGAAAATAAACGTGTCAGTAAGCCCCAGCAAAACTACAACAATAAATTCGACTGTGTTTAAAGAAACTATAATAGAATTTTATTGATTTCAAATAAATTATAACAAAACTTCAGAGCTTTGTTTGCGTATTTTTGTGGCAGTCTGGTTTTAACTAAAACACATGTCAGAAAAAGTTAACAACTGTAACGTATGAGTTATGGAGAAATTTGTATGTGTGTTTAATTACTGATACGTTTGGCCTGAGAAGTGAACTTAAGAAATAAAAAAGAGTTTTAAGCATTAAGAATATTTAAAAGACTTTAACAATAGAGAAATCTGTTTTTATATTTATTTCTTAGTTTTAATGCTTTGTTATTTACAAAAAGTAATTATTCCTTATTAACATTAAATACTTTAGTGCCTCTCTTATATTAGATTTTCTTTAGCATCACAAATAAGTGTTAATTAATATTAAAGGTTTTATTTTTTTAGGTTAACTGTTAAATAAATATTTAATTGAACAAACAAATAGAAAATTGTTTAATTAAAAAATTATTTGAAAACCTTATATATTGAATTAAAAAATAAACCAAAATATTTTTAATTAGATAATAAATTAAACCAGTTAAAATTTTTCTAACACTGCAATTTGAAAACAAACAAGAAATAACAGGTAAAAAACTTATTTCTGTGTATTATTTCATTTTGCGATTGTGCCCTTTTCAACTTCCGATATATAAGAAATTATATAGAACAGACTTGTTAAGTAATTTTTTGTTTATTTTTTTTTTTTTTTTGTCTATTCAAGTGGCGCGTATTTTTACCGTAATTGGCAAGTAAGGAAATTAGTATTAAAGAATATATAACAGGCAATTTCTTTAGACTAATTTCTTTTTCTACTCAATGAAGAAATAGAAAAAAATTTAACAAAATCGTAAAAGATAACAGCGTTACCAAAAAATTATTTTTAAAGAAAAAGGAATGTTTTAGAATTGTTTTATTCAACTGCCGGGCAGTGTATGTTTGCTTGATCCTATTAAATGGCAAGCCTACCCAGCGGTTTTTCTGCAAAAACGCAATAAGGTTTATTTTGTTTTCGTATTTAAAATGGGGCTTCACTTCTTACAAAAAATAAATAATCATAATTTTTCTAGAGAAAAAAAAAACACTACAGTCTTCGCATAAAGGATGAGTTCACTTGTAATATGAGGAACAGAGGAAGTAAACATTGCAAATAGAATTTGATATAGATTTTTAAAAATGTTCGACAAACGCGCAAAAAAGGGTCATGAAAGTTTCCCTTCATTATGTATGTTAATCTAGTTTAGTGAAGTAACTCCAATCAAGAAAACAAATATTGAGGTGACAGAGATTAAAAAATTAAAACAAAAATTACATAAAAATGTCATCGGCTCTTAATGGATTAAGCATTTTTAATATTTTTTTTTTTTTAATTTTTAGTAATTTCTAAAAGATCTCTTCAAAATCTTTTAACGGATACCCATGTTGATATCTAAATGGACATCGCTCAATCGACTTTATGGGATGATCAGAAATGGATATCGTAGATATTACAAACGGAATTAAAAACTTTTTTTTAGTGAAGTTTATAATGAGATTTCTTGTTTTTTAATATTATTCTTATGAAAACTACATCTAAACTACAAACAGGAAAAAATTTAAGATAGCTAACGCATGTACAGTAGTTGCTTTGCTGCATTTGCTTAAAGCGCTTGACTGCTCGCTAAGTAAAAATAAGATCACAAGTCATGAGTTCAAATCCCAACAGGTTCCTAAATAGAAAAATTTTTTTTCGCAGATAAATTGCTTAAAAAGCGAATATGTATATGAAAACCAGTAGTTTAAGTCTTTCTTAGGAAAAGAAAAATATTTGTTTTAAAGCCATGATAGGTAAGTTTATTAAGCAGCGTGTATAAAAGAGCAGCAGGTGAGTGTTTGAGGCAGTTTTATATCACAATTATGGCTGAAATCGTTAATACAGTTGTGTTGTAGCTCAAAAAATCAGAAAAAGAAAAACAGTAACAAAAAAATTTAAGTGCTTTTATTTCTCGTGGTAAAGAATGCAAAATCTAAAGAGTCTTTGTGGCTGTAAGTCGGACTCTTGATATGAATTCAGTTCTAATTTGTAGATCTAAGCTAATGAACTTTGCTTCTCCTCTTCTATGGACCCTTAAAAATCGAATGAAATGACCAGGAAAGTAAAATAGTTTGCCGGTTGTTTACAGCAAAATTAGAGAGAAAAAATTAACCAAATAAAGAAGGCATAAAGAACATTTAACTCTCTAAATCTAGAGACATATCCGAATATTGCAAGCAGAGTAAACGTTTGAGAAAAGGGACATGTTAACTCCAGCATCATTTAAAAGAGGTAAATAGCAAGAAATTGAAGTTTATAGCCTGCTCCTAAGAGATTTAAATAGCAGTTACTATTATATTTCTAAATGGCAGCACCTTTTGGCTGTAAGCTGAAAACAAAAACCTGGAGCTACTACTGCGACATGAAGGATCGCAGCCAACGAAATAGCGACTTAAAAATTTTTGCGATTAAAATACACAAAACAAATATAAACAATACTTCAAAAATGGACCAGAAGCAGAATAAAAACAAAAACGATAATGATTTTAATACATAAAGCATTTTTTCGGCTTCTCAGGTAAAACGGCTCACTGCATGGGAAACTCTCAGTTTTTTCGTATATTTAATAAATTTAAAGTAATTTATTAATCTGTAGAAAAAATTAAAATATATTTTAACCTTTCGCCTAATTAAGGAATTTATTACGAAAATATTTTCCGAAAACATTTTATTTATATTTAAAAAATCATTTTTATTTTTAACTCTAAATAAAACCCTTTTGGCTCTACAAAAATGACTGTCTAATTTTTTTTACAAAAAGAGTTTATGACTTCATTAAATAAGTTTCAAATATTTTTTTTTTTTTTTTTAAAGAAATCTAAGTTTAGAAAATATATTTTTATTACTTTGCCACATCATTCACAAACTTCACTCTTTATCAGTCGATACTGGTTGTTATAAACACAAGCATTTCATGGGATTTTCTTGGTGTTAAGACCATCTGTTACTTAAAAATTTTTATGTTACTTTTTTTGCAAACTCCCTTTGCTTTTGTTTTACTTTAAATACATTTTTCTTTTTTCTGTTGCTTGCCCTTTTACTTGTAATATAAGTGACACTACGAGTAATTTCACCAGTAGAAGAAAATGTATGTGTTTGCTTGAAGTGCATTTCTTGCAACCAAACAAATACTCCAGCTATTTCTATTACTAAGAAAAAAAAACAGGACATTAAAGCATGACAGTTAAGTGGAAATGTAGTGAGTGGTGTAAACTTGAATGCACTTTTTAACATCATTTGATCATTGACAGCTAGTTAGCACTATCGAGAGTGTCAGGTGTTACCAATGGCATGTGCTAATGAACACTGAACAATATTATCAGCTCTTTAGTTCTTTATTATTTTTGCTTCCATATAAATACAGTTATTTTCATCGTTTTTGTAGTGTTAGTGTCAATTGCTAAGAGAAGTATGAAGTCATACATTTAATTCAACTGAGTTTTACGTGAACGCTAATAATATTAGCAACAAAAAATCAAAACTTTTTAAAATTCTGTAACCAGAAGTAAGCTACAATATCTGTCCGTCTGTCACAGACCCCTATCTTAAAACTGCTTTAAGTAGAAACTTACAATTTTTACACATGGTGTGCAAACACAATAACAGCTTTAGCAAGAACTACTAAAAATTAAAGGGTCTCCCAAAAGTGACATTACAAACATAAAAACACTGTCAAATTTTACTGTGTATACAAACTTATATTCGATATATTTACTTGCTATCAAAGATAAGTATTGAAATTAAAGAGTGTGCCAATAGTAACGTGATTTTTAAGAACCACAATTTTTTAAAACCTTAAATTTTTTTTTGCACTATAAGAACAACAAAAAAAATTTTACTTATAATTAAAATCAAAAGGGTGTTCCTACAGTGACGTTATTCTAATGTAGTAGGCCCTAGTTTCTTAACCGCAGTGGGCAGGCATTTAGAATTAAAGCAGAGTATATATAAATATATCCGCTATGAAATTAAGTGTTAATAATAAATTTCAAAATTAAAGGGTGATTTTATAGAGGTCGTGATTCTGACGTATATTAAATTAAATTTTAAACCGTTATAGGTCGAGGATACAAATTTACACAGAGTGTGTGTTAACTACAGTAGCGTATATTATTTTATCTTTGGAACCGTAGCAAGCAGACACAACAACAACAATAAAAGAACAAAAATAAAATTTAAAGGTTGGATAAACATGGTGTTATTTAATAAATAATAATTGCCGTGAGAAAAATATCTCATTAAAATTTATCCAAATTTAAGCTAAATCTTTCATAACTGATATAAATTTTAAATCGACTCAATAATATTTCTATAACAGCTGACACTTTAAACCACTTATAAAATATCAAATTTATTATTTTTCATTCTCAGCCAATAACTATATATAAGTAGTCAAGCCAATTTAAGAACATTTAAAAAAAAAATAAATAAAAATATAAAAAATAAAAACTAAAAAACTCACCCAAAGAAATTTAAGAAATCGTCAAAAACTTCTAGCTTGTCATAGAATAAGAATTACAAATTCTTAAATTATGGACAGAGAACATTTTAATGTTAAAATTAAAATATATTGTTAAAAAAAACCACGGGAATATTAAATTAAATTAAATTAATTAATTAAAAAAATAATATCGTTCTATTTTCTTTCCCGATTAAAATTTCAAATCACCGATATTGATTATTGAGGGTAAAAATTCTTCTGGATTTTTTAATTTAAAAGATGATGTAACAAAAACGCTACGATAATTTATTTTTGTTACGGCTAACAGTGGTGTACAGTGAATAAAGAAAAGTAAGACCATTGTTGATTATTGTTGTTTTTTTGCTTGGACAAAAATCTTTAATTAATTAAAAAATTTTGTGAAAAGTTTCCCTTAGAGCTAAGTAAGTAGTAGAGAAATGACCATTGAGATGTACCTTCACCCGCAATAGTTAATATCCGTGATTTATGATTTTAATTGTGATGAAAAATAGCACGATATATTTATATAAAATAATTAATAAACTTTTTTTGGTTTTGGATGCGAGTCATAACAAACAACTTCGATAGCCCCTTTTAAAAATTCAGTTACGAAAGTAAATTAATCCCTTTTCGATTTCTTAAATGAAAAGATAGCACAAAAGTTCTATCAAAATTAAATTATTTATGAAAATTTCATGTATATCAACAGTTCTACTCCTAATTTTCATAAAAAATTAAATTAATGAACGCAAGGCCCAGCGAACGTACATTCATGCTTAACTCATAACAATCAATATGTTACTGAAACAGCATTTATAATGTTGTGAGTAAAACAAGCAAGAATGACAAAAAAATAAAAATTGCATTCATGGTTACTCGATGGCTATTACAAATGCAAAAAAAAATGTACAAGACAGGTTACAAAGAGAACAGTGAAGAAATACTTTGGTTTGTTTGTCGACTTCGTCTAACCAAATTAATGAATATTCCTCGTATTCTTATTTAAAAATTATTTGGTTAAATAGATGATGTTTACAATGTACACAATCTAAGGAAGATAGATACGAAGAATGCTGATGAAGGGTGTATCGATCCAGAAAATGCTGCATTTTATTCTGCTAGTGTCTAATTTTTCTTGTTTTCTTTGGAAAACGTCCACATACATTTGCTAAAACTAATTTTCCTTTCTTAACAAAAAAGGTTTTTAGAAATTTAAAAATGAACGCAAGACAAAAATAAATTTTAATTCAAAATAAAATTATCTAAAAAAATAAATCTACCTGCATTGTTTTCATTGGTTCTATACGCACGTACACAAAACCATGTAGATGATAAACAACTAGAGCTGCCAGATTTCTCCATATTAAAACATGTTTAAGCATTTTAATTCGCCTGTAAATAGTAATAGCATTTGCGATTGGTATGACAGATTTTTATTTTATTTTAAGGTTGGAAAAAAGTGCTTGATAGGGTGTTCAAGACAAATTATGAGACATAAAGCTACCATCTTATAATAGGAAAATGTTTATTAATTTTTTTAATACTAAAATATTATGTTTTATATATTTTGAGATAGATTTTAAGTTAATAATAAACCTTTAAAAAATTGTCCAACATCTTCACCTGATTAGAAAATGTGCGATTTTCGAATATCAATTGCCAATTTGTGAGACTTTCACAATCCTACCATCATAATTTGTTTCTTTTCCGTGAAGCCTTTATTCTGTCCTTTCTTTTAAAAAGGCACTATTACGATGAAGAAAGTAGTATAAATAATTTAATCAGTTTACTAAAGTTAATATTCCTGGATCTACCCATAATCGAATTTCATGAAAGTTCGTATTTTACAAAAAAAAAATCTACAGGCTTTTATTAAATACTGAGATCGGTTATAAAACGGTTTTGAATAATTTTTAAAGTTTTCTGATTTCCTACAGTTTTAATTTTGAGTGACTAGAAGAAAACATTAAAAATTAAAAATTTTTTGGTTTTTTAATGCATTTTTTAGGAATTTCTGGCTTCGTTTAGACTAAGTTCATATTTTCGACTGCCGCTTTATTGCAATTGATCAAAAACATACCGTCACACAATTAAATTGAGTATGTTTAAAGAAAAATATTTAAGTTTTGTCCCACTGTGCAATACATAAAAAAATATGATGGCTTTTTATATGACACATTAAAATCAGCATGAACAATTATTTTTTAGAGATTTTTTTTGACAAATATTATAATGCAAAATTTGGCATAGAATGCCTTCAAATATTTCTTTTTAAATTAAAACGTAGAAAAATATGTTTTTAAACATTTGATGTAGAGTTCTGTAAACAGTCTTAAAATCTTCTTATCTTCTTATTTTTTATTAAAAGTATGATCCATTACAATTATAAGCGGAATAGAATATCATTCAAATGTCCACCATGACTGCGTCTGCAGACATCAATCCGAATATCGAAACTTTCAATGACTTTCCGACATGATGCTGCTGTTATTTCACGAATTGCAACTTGAATGTTGTTCTTTAGATCATTAATTGTTTGTGGCTTGTTAGCATACACTCGACTTTTCAAAAAACCCCACAAGAAAAAACCTAATGGTGTTAGATCACATGAACTTGGAGGCCAATTGAAATCTGCATTTCGTGAAATTACACGTTGAGGAAATTTTGATCGCAAAAGCGTAATGTTTTCTCGAGTTGTGTGACATGTAGCACGTCTTGCTGGAAATAGACGTCAGACACATCAATATGAATTAACTGTTTCCATAAAAAGTCTCTCAACATTGATTGGTATCGCTCAGCATTCACAGTAACAGCATTTTCAGCATCATCTTGAAGAAAAATGGCCCAATGATTCCATTTGCCCAATATGCACACCAAATAGTAACTTTTTGTGGGTGTAGAGAATTTTCATGAATAACACGAGGATTTTCATCACCACAGATACGACAATTTTGCTTATTGACGAATCCATCCATTCTAAAATGAGCTTCGTCACTAAACAAAATTTTGCGATGGGTATTTTTCAAAGAACGCCCATTTTCATAATAACTTTGAATGATGTAAACGCGTTGTTGCAATGTGTACCTGTCCATGGTTAAAACTGTACTACCTTCTAATAAAACAAAATGGCTTATGTCATTTGAAAAGATGTTACGAGTAAAACTTATATAGTGCTGACATCTAGGCGTCACATTTGGATAACCCTTTACTAGTAAAATTGGGTGCTTTCACATTTGTGTCTTTAGTTTTCTTTGAAGCAACATATTTTTATGGAAAAAAATATATTCTATATTTGAACGAATTTTCTAAGGAACCTCCTCAGAAAATTTAATTCAAATCCATCCGGCAGTTTTTACCTGATGCGACCACAAACAGAAAGACAAAAATTCCAAAAATAGGTATTTTGTATTCCATTTTGATTACAATCTATATCAACATCAAAATTTTCTAAAATTTTTTTATGTACAGAAATGACCCCGTTACTGTTTTATTTTATGTATAGATTTGAATTAAAGATTTTTTTAAATAACTTTTTCTCTTTCCTTTCTGTTTTTATAATAATCTTTTATTTTTACACAAAAAATAAAAAAAACTGTACATCCTAATATAAATTCTTTTGCCATATAAAAATTAAAAAAAAAATATTTTTATTCATAATAACACATAATAAAATTAATTAAATTTAAATTCTATAGTTTATATTTAAAATAAAATTAAACATAAATGTTTATTTAAGACAAATAAATTTTGTTAATTTATATAACAAACTATATGTATGCTGTCCTCTTATGAAATCCTATATTAAATTATATGTTAAAAATATTTACTTAAATTTATATAATAGAATAATTTATGTTTATAAAGAGTTTTCTAATTATGCTTGCATAAGCAAGAATCAATAACTTTATAAATAATTGTTATTGTTGTTTAATATATAAATTATTTATTTTAACTTATTATACTTTAATATACCTAAGAACTTTATAAATTTTTCATTTATTAATTGAAAGCAGAAGATAGAGAACTGTAAACTCCAGTTGGAAAGAAAATAATTTTCTTCAAACAAAAGAAAAGTTATGAATAAAAAAATTTAAATACATTTATCTAGACTTAAGTATTGCTTTCGTATGATTATTTGTATATATATTTTTTTTTATTTTCTCTTTAACAACCAGGTCATCTTGGCATTGCCTTCTGTTCTCGTATCAGAAGGCAACACCAAAACAATTTTGTCGTTGTTTCCTTTTAAGAATACATTTTTAAATATTTTAAAATATAATCTCTTTTTATTAAAAAAAATAATATTTTAACTAAAAAGTACTGAAAAATCACTCATAAAAAAACCTTAATTAAGAATTTTTTTTGGAAGTGGGTTGAGATTTCGAAATGAAATAAAATAAAACATGTTGGATTTAAGTTTTTGTTGAATTTGGCATTGCATTAAATATCCCAAAGGTCTCTACTGTTGTAAATTACAGAAGCTGGGATCTCGAAAGGTAAAAATAATAATGACTCTTTCAATAAAATCGGCAGAATTTAAGGATTTGATTTCTGTTCCTATCTGCGTGTTTGAAAAAACCAGCACAAAAATTTTCAAGCTATTTAATAGTCAGAACTCTACAGTCTGCTAGCGAAAGTTTGATGAGTTATCATTCGTTAGCAGAGTATGATTTCGTACTTAACGAATCAAAAATCGAATTTCGTGTTGTACAGTACCATGTGCCATAGTGCTTTTTGATTTAATTGTAAGTACAAGCTTCCTCAAATGGCTGGCCTTTCTTGTCTATGACAAGTTGATGAATTTCGTGGAGCTTGTGTTCTCATCCACATGAAGTTTTTGGCTATTCCACAAAAAAAAAAAAATAATTCACCTACAGGTGTACTTTTGTTTTATTAAACGGTGGCATTTCATAGTGACCAAGGTCATAAAGTCCATGGACTTTTTGTCGCATGCAAAAATGACATAATATCCATGGACATTGCATTATTTTTACTGTGGACATAGCGTCACGTATGAAAGTATGACAATGTCTGAACTTAATAAAAAACGGTTTCGCTTACCAAAGATTTTCTTCAGCCGGGCGCAAGAATTTTCTCCTCTATGGTATAATGAACACCAGCTTCGCTTACTAAAGATTTTCTGCAAGCCAGTTTATAAAAACGTTGCATCTGTTTTACAATAAAATAAAACTTTAATATCCATGGACATTATGGCTCTTCTTTGGTGGACATTATGTCGCATCTTAGTGTGTCTTAATGTCCATGGAAATTGTCACTTTCTAGCTTTAATGTACCTTATGTCTTTGGACGTTATGACATCCCACGTTAACACTCGTTTTGAAAAAAAGTTGTTGCTATTTGAATTTTTGTTTAACCGTAAATTTAACTTGAAGAACTAATAACAACGACTGACTTGAAAAGAAAACAGCTCTGTTATAGCACTGAAATAATATGGCCTCAATGGATTTTTTAATACGTTTAGAATAATTTAATAAATTTGACGCAAATGAAGAAGGAATTTTTAATTTTCAAAGGCTAAAGATTTAATGAAAAACAAAATGCTTCTTAAACAAACAGTGGACGAGAGTTGGCAAAAATGATTTGGAGTGTTTTCTTAATTTAAGCTCCCATGCGAATGGTTTTTTAACAAAATTTTGTTTAACGCTTTCAAGCTTTCAAAATTTCTAATAAACATATTCCAAGCCACTGCTCAAATATAACGCGATGTGTATAATTCTCATTCAATACAAGGCCTCTGAAATCCATGCAACTAAAGCTGCTGTGTTCGACTGCACTAATGTCATATTCCACACGTTAGAACAATCACGATCGCCGTGAGTAAATAAAATTGTTAACAACAAACGAACAGAATTTTATTTCATTTCAACACCATCCTCCTAAACTGAGCTAAAAGATAAACGAAAGGATAAGAAAAATTTAACTAAAGACCTAAAAAGACTCTAAACTGAACCTTAGCATAACTAGCTAGACTTAAACAACTGTTTTCTATGCCGGCATTACAAATTAAACTTATGATCTCTTGGTACAATATCAGCTAATTATCTTTTCTTTTTTTTTCTTATACAAATTAGAACCAATAATTTTGCCTGATTTTAACTAAAAAATTTCATTGCTATAATTATGATTAAATTATTTTAAAATTGCTCTTGTTTGTTGACTATCCCAGGCCTATTATTTAACCGTGACTTTTAATCCTCCTCTTATAATCGCCTCTGGTGGTGGAAATCGTCTACTTTGATTATAAATATTTCTGTGCGTTATTCGCGATCTAGGAAAAGAAGAGTTTGTACCAGATCTTTTCTTCGTCGTCATTGAATTCGTATTCGATGAAGAAGAGGATTTAACAGAATTTTTAGCAGCTGTTGAGTCAGGTGATTTCACAGAAGATATTGAAGAATTGTTGGCAGATTTTATAGTTGAACTTTCAAATCCACTGTTGCTTCTAGCTGACTCAAGTAGAGGTCGATAGGTTCTGATACCAGAATTAGATCTGACAGGCAAAAGAGTTACCAGTTTTGGTGTAGTTTCTGTTGTAGTAGCTTCAGCAAATTGTGAAGATCTTAACATTTCTTCGTATTTTGTGGGATCGATAACTTCAACTTCGGCTTCTCCTACAACAGGTATAGCTGCGCCTACTCCTTCAGCTAAAGGATCATCAATAAAGCTTGACATGGGCTTAACAAATGGTTCTTTTCCTTTGGTTACCATTTCTTCATTTGGAATAGGTGTGGTAGATTGTGCTGGCAAAACGGAAACAGAAGAAGAAATATTTTTTCTTATTGTAAAACTGCTGGTTCTGGGCGTTGTGGAAGTCTTTGTCTTGCTAGCAGTAGTAGAAGTTGTTCTCCTCTCATTATTTTGTGTCTGTTTAAGTTTGTTAGCAGAAAAGGGTGGCACCTTGGTAGGAACACTCGGCGTTATGCCCAATTTCGAGGCCAAAGTATCAAATATTAATGAAATATCTTGTATATTGGTAGCGTTATTGATTTTATCCTTTAGCTCGTTAAGGGTAAGATTTTCAGTTTTTTCTACATCTTCTGACACCCAGGCCTGTAAAGTGGTGTTGAAAACTTTGCGCATATTGCTAGCATGACCAGTCTGCGAGTTAGCAGAATTACTTACAAACTCCCACTTGGAATGGGAGGGAAAAAGATTCGAGTCGTCTAAAATGGTGAGTGGTTTATTTTGTGGAGGTTTAATTCGATACCTTTTTGTAGTGGTGGTAGAAAATCTGGGTGTTGTACTTGTTCTAGGCTGCAAGGTTGTAGTAGTTGTTGTAGTTGTAGTTTTACCAGTTGTCTTTGAAGTGTTGCGATAAGTCCCACTGCTAGATTTTTTTAGATTATTACTGCTCATTTGATTTCTTTGTAGGATTAGTTCTTTAAGATTAAGAAAATTTGGTTTACTGGTTGTTGTTGTTGTTGTTGCTGTTGCTTTTTGAGTTGTGGTCGACGTTATGGCAGTTGTTGTGGTTGAAAAATTTAACTCGGTTGAACTTGACTCTGTGGAATCATCATCCAAAGTAGTTTCTTTTACATCCTCTTTACTAACTTCTTTACTTGTCAAATTTAGCCCGCTGGCATCTTCTTCCGGCTCTATTCTTGATTCCATCGGTTGTCCTTTATTATCATCTTTAGGCAAATCCAATAAATCCATAAAGAATTCTCCTATTTTATCGGCCAATTCTGATGCAACAGAAGAAGTATCTAACACCTCTGACTTGGGCTTTAAAGTCGTTGTACTCTCTAAGTAGGTTTCAGTATTTGAATCGACAGTTTCAGGAGTAACGCCACTTTCTAATGTGGTGACTTTAATTTCTGGCTGCCTGGTAATACTTTCCTGTTTCTTGGCTATCACTCCATCGCCCAGGTGTTCGAATTTTTCATTATTGGAATCCAAATCAAATGGTAACTGCTGTTTCTTTTCAGGGTTTAGGGGTTTAAAGGGAGGTATTATGACTTCATCTATCAGAGGTACTGGTAAGGGATGAGGCTGTATAGAGGCTCCTGCTCCTAAACGTTCGATACCCTCTGAACCAGGCATAAATACAGGATTACCAAAGCTGTGATAAAACATTAATTCCTGGGAATTTTTCATCTCCATAGCAACATCGGGTTTTCTAAAACCAGCACCATAAAAATTGGGCTTATAAACATTCTTTGCCGGATCAAAAGCGGGCTTAGGAGGCCTGGGTTGTTCAGGTAAAAACGGTAACTCTATTTCATCTATACGTCTACGTGGAGGTTCATCATTAGTCACAGGCCCCGCAGGTGGTATTAAAGGCATAGACGTGGTCATGGCTGGCATTTGTATTGTTGGCAAAGTTTTGGTGGGAAAAGAAGGTGGTGGCCCGGCTAAAAATTCCGGTACTTTTCGATGTATAGGACGCCAGGGTTGTGTATCTAGAACCGGCACAGAAGTAAAAAGATTTTGATCTAATTGTGGCAATGAATGTAAGGTAGACGGTGTTGTATGAGCAAGAAAATTTTGATGGTTGAAGGGTGGTAGTGTTGGTATCGTCGAGGAACTGGTAAATGAAGCCAAAGTTGTAGGAGTTGTAGCCTTTTCAGTTGTTGTTGTTGTTGTTGGATGTGCCGTTGTTGTTGTTGGATGTGCCGTTGTAGTAGTTGTGCTTGGCGTAGTAGTTTTGACTGTTGTAGTTGTACTTGCCGTCGTACTAGTAGGAGTGGTTGTGGGTTTTTGGGTTGTTGTTGTTGTCGTAGTTATAGGAATCGTGCTTGCTGTCGTTGTTGTTGTTGTTGTTGCTGTTGTCTTGACACTTGTTATATTTGCTTGTTGCGGCACAACTGTAGTCAACTTTTCAATGCCCGGCTTTTTCGGTTTTACTCTCAAGGCATATGGAGTTACTGCTTTGGGTGCCAACGTCCCCACTGAATGACCTCTTGTAGGTGTGGTCTTTTTCAGGGCAATATCTGCATCCGTTTTAGTAATTTCAAATGATCCTTCAAAAGATCCTTGTATGACCGGTGCATTTTCTACATCAATATCTGGTTCTTCGTCAGCTGCATGGATTTTAGATGGTCCACGTCCTTTGCTTGAAGCGGAAGGTTTGTTGATCAGTGCAGGACTATTACCGGGCTTTTTTAACAAACGCTTTTCAAGTTGAGTTTGGCTCGTGGGCACCATATGCTAAAGGAATAATAACATTTTATTAAATAGTTATCTAAAATAACATTTTAATGCAATTTTATACTAGGAATAATTTTTTAGGTACTTTACCAAAAATAAAGTACTTTTATTAAAAAAAGTACCTTATACAAAAATTTACTGTTTGTTAAAAAAAAAATAATTTTTTAATCATAAATTATAGTTTAAAAAAATTACAAAAAAATACTTTTTATAAAATATTTTAAGTAGAATCATCAGTTTTCTTTAAGAGGTACTTTTAAAATAGCCTTAATTCCAAATAAACTTTTTAAAAATGTTACATGATTTAGCTTAAAAATTTTAATAAAAAAGTGTATTTTATAGGAAAAAGTACTTTTTAATTGAGAAAATAATTTTTTTGCAAAAAAGTACTTTTTATTATAAATAAAATTTTAGCCACAATTAATTTGTATTAAAAAGTTAGCATTTAAATTAAAAGTTTTTTCAGTAGATCAGTTTTTTTTTATTATTTAAAAAGTATTTTTATTGATAAAAAAAAACATATTAATAAAAGAGCAAAATTTTTTTGTTAAAAGGTACCTCAAATGATTTTTATAAATACAGCTTTAGTAAAAAACTTTTTATTGAAAATTATTGTTTTACAAAAATTAGCTTTTTTTAATTCTTTTATAATTTATAATTTATAATTTTAATTTAAAAAGTACCTTTTATCAAAAAGTACTTTTATAAAAATATTTTTTAGCAGATAAGATCCTAACAGTACTATGGGCAAAAAGTACTTTTTTCAAAAAATTACGTTTTATGCATTTAACTAAAAACGAATCTTTTCAAAAAAGTACCTTTTTTAAGTACTTACTGTTTTAAAAATAGTACTTACATTATCTTTAAATAGTGATGCCGATTTAACCACTTGTTCGTCTAAAATTCGTTTAATTTCCACGGAATCTGCATCAATGCGCAAGGATCTGTACAATGACTTCACGGCAGTGGTTTCCAGGAAAACAGCTTCTTTGATATATTCCTCCACATTATGGATATTTCTTTAAAAATAATTTTTTTAAGATTATTTCCTTAAGAAAATCATAACAATAATAATAATAAAACTTACTGTGGCAATTTTCTAACGTCAAAAAATGTTCTAAAATTGACCTTAATTAAGGGACCCTCTCCAAAGCCCCAGATATCAACGCGTAATGGCTGCAAACCCTGATCTGTTAAAGCTCTTTCCATAAACCGTTTATAAAACTCAATTTTTTGCTTATACGATGAAGTGTGATTGTATTTCAGACCTGTAGAGAAAATGTCACCCTTCGCTATACGAAATGAGCCCTCAAAACCCAAAACAGCTGTTGGAAAAATATAAAATATAAATATGAAATTAGCAAAATATTTGTTTTTTAAAATAACTTACGATCTTCCATGTTGCCTTTTATGGAACTAAAGTAGAAGGCCAAACCTGCTATTGATATCACAGCCAGTAAAACGATAAAGGCGGCCGTGGTTAGTATAATTGAAAAAGATCGTGTCTTTTGATAATGGAGATGAGGTTTGGCTGAAAATGTTGAAGGTGCCAAATTGCGACCATCTCTCCATATACCCCAGGTATTATAGCCATATTGATTATTAACACTGAAATCATTACTATACGAAGGCTGATTGTTCATATGATAATAGGCACCCAATGTCGAACGTCTGCCCAAAGTATTTTGATAAGTGTATTCATTAGACTGCAACAAAAAGAGAAAGAATATGATAAAAAATTGCTGCATGAAGACTTAAATGGTGCATTTAGAAAAGAATATTGGAGTTTGACGTCTAAGCTTACAGTTTTATTTTTTAGACCTCAAGGCTTTATAATCATTAATAAAAAAAATTAACTTAAATAAGTAATAAAATATTTAAAGCAAATTAAATTTATACTTTTTATTATTTATAGTACTTTTTTAATATGAATACATTTTTATAGCTAAGTAAAAAAAGTACTTTTTTCAAAAAGTTCAATATGAAAAATACCTTTTACCAACAAGAGATTTTTATTCAGATGACACTTTCTTTAAAGCTAAAATTTAAGATACTTCTTTGTGTTAAAATGTCTGTTATTTATTTTTGGAAAACACTATTGATCAAAGCGTACTATTTCGAAAAGACTTTTTATCAAGAATGATCTTTCTCAAGACGACATTTTACCGATAAGCTTATTACATTAACAAAATTTTTATTTACAAATAAATACTTTTAAAAAAAGGTCTTTCACAAATAGCTCTTACCTAAAAGATAGTTTTTACCTTTAAAAAATACTCTTTTAATTATAAAAGTACGTATTAAGAAAACATCACAATCTTAAAAATATATATATATTTTATTATCAAGCATTTTTTAAAGTGCTTTGTATCAAAAGAGAAATTTTATCACAAAGTACTTTTTGAAAAAGTACTTTTTACACAAAAGTACCAAACGTCTCAAAAGTACTTTTTTTAAACGAATCTTATTGAAAACTAATTTATTAAAAAACATAATAAAAAATATATTTAAAAAAATACTGTTAACCAAAAAGTACTTTTTTTAAAACGTAATAAATATATTTTGCCAACAGGACACTTAAAACAGAAAATTTTTCATCAAATGAACAACTCAAGAAATTTCTTTAAATTAAGGTACCTATGTTTTTATTAAAAACACCATTGATTAAAAAGTACCTTTAAGGGAAAATTACCCTTTATAAATAAAAATTTTTACATAAAACTCATATTAAATCAAATGAAAATTAATTCTGGCTTTAGTTCATTTATTTTAATTTCTAAAACCCTTTTTTTACGTATTTTATCACTTATTTATTTTATCAGAGAGTAATGTTTAGTAATGTTTTTCTAAAAAGTGGTCTTAAAATATACCTTGAAAGTTAATTCTTAACAAAAATCTTTATTTCATCAAATGTTTTATAAAGTGCTTCATAAATAAAAATTACAAAAATAATTTATTAACAAAATTGCCTTTTATCAGTATTAATTTTTTTATCTGCTTTATATTGAAACGCATATTTTATCAAAAAGTACTTTTTTATAAAAGTACTTTTTTTATAAAAGTACTTTTCATAAAAAGTACTTTTTATCCAAAAACTACCTAAAATTTCAAAAGTACTTTCTAAAAAAAATGCATCTCATCAAAATTTATATCTTGCATAATAGTACTTCATAACAAAAATATATGGTGATGATGTTTTTAAAAATTTAAAAATTTAATATTAAAAATAATGCTGCGTAGGTAAATAACTATAATTTTCTATTAATTATTATGCTGCATTACATGCATATTTATAAAGAAATATATTGAAAATAAACAGTCAAAATTATATGAAATCAAATGTACCAATAAACAAGTTTACCTAACAGCCAGCAAATAACCTTCGACCATTGATTTCACTAACGAGAAATAATCATGATTCATACACTATAAAAATTGTCTAGTCAGTGAAAAACCTCATAACAATACTAACACTAACAAAGGTGTGTCTTGTCCGTCAACCAAATATAAAACAATATTACAAACAAAAAAGCTTTCCTTGCACATCTAAACATTAGTACTGAGGTTAGAATATTTTGACCAGGGTAATAGAAAAAACTTGTAACTGGTTTCTTTTTATGAGTTGCACTTAGTCTAATTGAAAATTAAACAAAATTAGCAATTTATATAAACTAACTAAAAAACTCTCAGACAGATGAGCAGATAGACCAAGATCTTTTTTTACTTGAAGGGAAGAAAGAAAATTTATGACTGATTTAATCAAACAGAAATTCCTTTCTAGAGAGTCTCTAACCAATGAAAAATGTAATAAAGTAGTCTGCTGTTAATTAAGCTGAAAAACAATACAATAAAATATTCTAAAATAAAAAATAATCATTTAGAAATAAAATTTATCACTTATTAGCAAAAGTACCTTTTCACCAGAAAGAACATTTTACACAAAAAAGTAGTACTTAAAAAAATTAAACCTGTTATCAACAAAAAGAAAAAAGTACTTTTTTATTACTTTTAAATAAAAAGTACTTTTCCACAATAAGTACTTTTTACAGAAAAAAAAAATATTATACCTTTTTAATAATTTATGTTTTGAACAGAACGTTTATTTCAATCTATTATCAGCTAGAAAAAAGTAACTTCTGCAAAAAGTACTATGCAACAAAAATTATCTGGTTAAAAATTTTTGCTCTTCATCAAGAGGTACGTTTTAGTAAAAAGCATCCATATCAAAATTGTTTAAAGAAAAGGACATTTTCTTTTGCTAAAAAAAAGACATCTTTGGTACAAAAAAAAACTAATTCACATTACTTTTATTTTAATTCAAAGTTATTTTTTTTATAAAAACAAGGTTTTCCTATTAAAGTACTTTTTTGACAAAAAGTACCTTAAAGAAAAAAAGTACCCTTTTTAAAAAATTTTTAATATTAAGTTAAAGTATCATTTATATATTAGATTTACACATTCTACACAAATAATTGAGATTGCCCAAATAACAAAATCTTCAATTATTCAAAAGCACCTTTTTCTCTAAATAATCAACCAAAGAACAAAAGTTCTTAAAAAACCAAATACTTTTTAGAAAAACAGTACCAAAACACTGGCAAAAAAAACGTAATTTTTGTACAAAAAAATCCTATTTACATTACTTTTATTTTTGATTCAAAGAGCTTTTTTATAAAAAAAAATAAGCTTTTCCCATTAAAGTAATTTTTTGACAAAAAGTACCTTAAAGAAAAAAAGTACCCTTTATAAAAAATTTTTAATATTAAGTTAAAGTACCATTTGCATATTAGATTTACACATTTTACACAAATAATTGAGATCACCCAGATAATAAATTCTTCAATTTTTTTAAAGCACCTTTTTCTTTTTAAATTTGTTTCGTAGATTTTTATATTTTCATGATTCGTTTTAACTGTGTAGCACTATTGTTTCTTTGTGTTTAAAATAACAAAACTTTCCCCAAAAACATTGACTGTCTTCTAAACAACATAAAACACATTTAAAATCACTGCACACTGGCTGTCAAACTTTGAGAAAAGAACACAATTGCGTAAACCTGTGTAATAAAAAATCTAAATCGTATTCAGTGCAAGGGTGTAGTGTGCAATGTTGAGTTAAAAGAAAACATGGAATAAAAGAAATATTATTAAAGTATACTAGATGGATAAGAACAAAGAAATAAAACAGATGAATGTTTTTGGGCTGCATTTAAATCAAGGCAGTGATTGTTGGTTAGACAAAGTAAGTGTTCAGGCTTTCATTTCAGACTTTGAAAACCACAAAACTCTATATGAGCATTCAGTGTGTTTTTCTTTCTTTCTGAACAAGAATAGAAACACAATGATAATTATGAAGATGAAAATAATCGTGGTATTGAAAGATGTAAAGGAATTTTATAAAATAAATTGAAAAACAGAGAGACAAGAATACGGTTTGTCTTGCAGTAAGTTGTCGTGGCAAGCTAACGAACTGTGAACTCTATCAACATAGAACAAATATGTTAATTAGATTCGGCTAAAATGAATGTCTTACTAATTTGAAAGAATTGAAATTTTTAATATTTCTAATTTTATGCTGAAGATTGAAAAAACTTTCGAAGAAAGTATTATCATATCGGAGATATTTTTTAATTACTTTTTATCAACACTTTAATGGAAACCAGACCATACCCCTTGTATAAATATTTTATACAAATTTATCTTATAAATAAGTACCTTTGTATAAAAAGAACCTAAACTAAAAAAATTTTATTAGAAAACATTAATTTCCAAACATTAATGAAACGAGGTCTTAATTAAAAACAAATTTCAAATTAAATTTTTAGTACCTCCGAATCAAAATGTACCATTCTAAATTAAACAGTATATTTATTTAAAAAGGTACGGTCCAGTTAGATGTATCTATAAAAAATTTTTTTACAAAAAAAGTGAATTTTACTCACGTAACATTTTTAACAAAGTGAAGCTTACTAATTCTTATTTATTAAAAATTACTGATTTTGCTATCAAAAGGTAAATTTTTAAGCGGGAGTTATCATGCACAAAACACATTTTCTAACAAAAGCAGGTTTTAATATTTTGTATAAAGTACCATTACAAAATATATATTTTTAAAAAAGTATCCCTTTAAAAAACAATATTATTTAATTTAATTTTTTTTTTTTTTAATTTTTTTCTAAGGAGGTACAATCTTTTATGAAAAAGTACTTTTTAAAAATAGTAGTTTTAAAATACAAAAAAATATTTTTATGGAAGACTTCCTTTTATTAAAAGTAGTATTTAATCAAATTTATACTTTCCAGAAAGTACATTTACCAGAAAGTACCTATTTTTAAAAAGTACCTTTTTGTGACAAAAGTATTTTTTAAATACTTATGTGCGACAGTAATTATTATTAGAAAAAATTTTTTTTCATTCGAAAGTACTTCATAATAAAAGGAACTGGTTTATAAAAATGTACAATTGTGTGGAAAAGTGATAAATTTCATAAAATTCCTTAAAAAAAAAACGTTTCATTCTACTCAAAATAAAAATTATGAAAATTTTATATTTAAAAGAAATATATAAAAAAAGGAACTTTATATTCATTCAAAAGTACTTAAAAGTGTGACTTCACTAAAACTTATTAAAAGAAACATTATCTTAGAAAGTACCAGCATTAAGAAATTTTCTGTAAAAAATACTAATAAAAACAAAATTTTTGCATAATAAAAAAAAACTATTTTACCATAAAAGGCAATTGTGTGAAAAAGAAAATTTTTTTAAAAAGTTCCTACTTATCCAAAAAGTCTATTTTAATCAAATCAAAATGGATTTTAAAACAAATTTGTGTTTAAAATTCATTTCATTCAAAAAAAATTACTTTAAAATAAATCTTTTCTTAGAAAGTACCTGCTTTAAAAGAATGTACAAAAAGGTACTTTAAAACAAATTTATCAAAATAAAGTACCACTTAAGACTAGGTGCTTGTCTTGTTGACTTACGTTACAAATTATTAAACAACCAAACAAAAATCGTACTACCTTCTGATAGTTTTTAAGGAATGGGCGGATGGATGGTTGTTCTTTTTATGTTTTGCTTTACCTTAAACAAAACTGTAGAGACACATCCATATAAAACAAACAGAAAGACAATTAAATTAAACAGACGAGAGACTTAAATGAAATAATTGTAAAACAAACAAGAAAAAAAGAAAAAAAAACTTAGTAAAAATACTTTTGCTACAAACTGCAATAGAACGTAACAAGAAAAAAAAAGAAAATAAAAAAATACTGTGTAACTGTCGAGTTATTGAGACAGATGCTTAGATGAATGCGTATTCTATAGACTGTAAAAATAACAATAATAACAGAAACAACCACAGCTAAAGACAAAAAGCATTTACTAGAGCTTAAACAATTCTAAGTTTAACAACAGGTCCCATTCTCAACAGCAACATTTGTTTAGTTTTAAATGCTTAAACTTGTATCGAAATAGTCGTAGAGTAAGCAGTATTCTGTTTGAGTCGTACGTCAGGTTCATTGAACTAATAACAACTACATCTGCCATGAGTAAATGTTACAAAAGATTTAGCATCTTTTAGTAAAATGCATGATGACTGTGATGAGGATGATGATGACGATGGCGATGATGATGATGAAGATTTCGATAATTATAAAACAAAAGTTTATCTTTTTTGTAAAAAAAAAAGAAATAGTTACAAAAAAAAAATAAACAAGTGAGAATATAATTTACAACACAAGTGAATGCCATACAAAAGAAAATGAAGAAGCCAGGTAATAGTTAGGCTAACAAAATTAGCATATTTATTTCGAAATTTCTTATAATGGGCACAATAATGATAATAATTAATTAATTAATCAAAATTCTACCTTGAATAACCATCTTAATAAAAAACTTAACTAAAAAACTATTTTCAAAATTTGTTGATTAATTATTTTTTTTTTTTATTAAGAGAAGTAGCACTTCAGGCAATAATGCCTATCTAGTTATTTTTGTAACCGTACTACATTCTTTAGGAAAGGGATAGATGAGAGATAAGACAGGTGGTGAAAAGAGAAAGATAGATATAGCCATTTTGTTACTTATTTTACTTCGCCGGCGAATATGCTATTAAGAAGTACCGACGAAGGAGGCTGCATGTTTAATGTTAATTCTGAATATGTATTTATACCATTATACAGAAAAAAAAAAACATTTTTTATTTTTGGTTGCCGCAGGGGTTGAACCGTGGTCAACCAGGTTGGTAGCCAACGTGTTTACCACATAATAAGGAAATCTTTAATGTTACTTTGAACGAGAAACCGAGAAGTATATTGATAGTTTCAAAATTAAGTTCGAATTAACAGAATGCATCAATAAGTTACATTTTTTATGCCTTAAGTATTTTCTATCTTTATCTCTCAATAATTCTAAAATAATTTTTAAACTTTACTTCAAAAATTTTAGAAAAATATAAATTAGATCTTATAATTGCGATAATATTACTTCTTGATTAACAATGTTAACTGAAAGCTAAAATAAAAAGCTTAAATTTTTTTAAATTTTTTAAATTCGAAATTTTTTTATAAAATTATTTAAAAGAGTAATGATGAATAAAAATAAAATCATAAAATTTCTTTTAAGGAAGACATTTAGAAGTATGTTAAAACTTTCGAACTTAATTTCGAATTAACGAAAAATATAAATTTAATATGTTTAATGTATTAAATCATATATTTATGCTTTAAAAATTAAAAGTGTGTATTTTCCTATCATTCGAAATTAATTTCGAAACTGTAATTAATCAATAAACGAAAAAAAGCAGAATATATTAATTGTTGTAATAGTATAACGCCGTTGATAACAAATTTAAATTGGAAGGTAAAGTTTTTATTAAAATTTAAAATCTTTAAGTTAAATTCAATTTCAAAGTAAAAAATTATCTTCGAAATTTTCTAAAACGACTTTTTTTTGCTCCAAGCATAAAAAATTATAGTTAATAATCAGAAATTTTATACATTTATTTTTATACAAAATATTAAGAATTATATACAACATTTTGAAATTACCTTTTTATTAATAAAAACCGAAATTATAAAATATAATTTTCTAAAAATCTAATATGTTAAATTAAAAAGCTGAAGTAACGAGCTCAAAATAGATATAATTTTAAAAGCCCTGAGAAATTAAAAAAAAAAAAATTATTTTGATTGGAAAAATGAACTAACTGAATAATAATTATATATTTAAAAATACGAGTCAAAATTCAAGCCAAAATTCGAACAAATTTTAAGGCGCATATTTTAGACCAAGATATTCAGGCATGTCACATATTCCGATCGGAATGGTTTGTATTCCGTATTAACAATTCCGACCGATTTTGTTTTACCTTCTTCAGATTCCGATCGATTTTGTTTATTCCTTAAAAGTATTGAATCTCCACTTTTTAATTTAAATGTGGCAATATTTTGCATACCAAAGCAAACAACAAGACTAATCTAAGTAGGATACATCATAAAAGTAAATTTAAGAAACGCAATTAACAAAATTACAAAGAAACCAAATGCCACTTTGAAACTTGAAAGTGGTTTCATTCCAAAAAAATTTTCGTTTTTATTTTTCTGAAGAAGCAATTTGCGGAATTGAAACCACTTTCGATCGGAATTGAGTTCTGTGACATGCCTGATCATAATTATTTTTCTAAATAAGTTTTCGTATAACAATACTCGTACGAAAAAGTTTGTTATGTGTTCTTTCAAAAAATATTCTGAATCGATTTCGACTATTGCTAAAAAAAAAAACTATGACATAATTTTTTATATTTAGAATTTTATAAATTTGAACTTTGTATTCAACATTAATACAAATATCGATATACTTCTCAATCAGAAACTTTTTAATTTTTACTTAAATATAAAAAAATATTACACTTTATTAAATTTTTTTAATTTAATTTTTGAAATATAACGTAAATAAATCAATTAAAATTTAAAAAATAATTTTTCTAAATAAAAGTTAAATTAAAAAATGAACAAAAGCCGAAAAAGTAAATTTTAATTGATTAATGAAGATCACTGGTTCAACCCCAGGCTGGGAAAAAAATTGAAAAATTATTTATAACGTAAATGCTTGAAATCGTATTTTTTTATAGAAACAGAAAGCATTTTTTAAAAATATTTTCGAAAACTCGAACGCATTATTTAATGCATACAAATCTTTAACTGAAAACGTTTTCTTTTAGATGTTTGAAAAGCTAAAAATCTATAATTTTTATTTTCTTTAATGTTCGAATATAAATTCGAAAATAATTAAAAAAACGACTTTTTTGCTCAGAATAATAATAATTTCAAATAATTTTGTGCAAAAATAAAAATTTATAAGTAAATTCATAATTTCGAAATTAATTCTAATCGTATGTAAGATCTAATTTTATTCAAATAATCTTGTAAAATCTTGTTTCACTGCGCAAGTAAAAATATATATAAAATAATTAAGATACAAGTTTAGCTTTTAGTTTTGCAGTTTATTTTGAATTTCGTTTAAAAGTCATTATAATATTTTAATTTAAAATTAAAAAATTAAAAATTAATTTCTAAACAATAATCACGGAAATATAGAATAAAAATCTTCATTAAGGATTATTCGAAATTTTCAACTAAAAACTTAAAGAAATTAAATCAAATATTTTTCGACTATAGAAAATATAAATGTTCGAAAATTTTTATATTTTGGTGTGCTTGAAATTTCGAACTTTATTTTAAGTCTAATAATTATATAAATTAAAAAATTAGCTATGAGTCCACAAATAACAAAAATATTTTATGTTCGAAAATTTTCAAAAATTCGAAAATTAACACATAAAAAATATTTCCGATATTAATTTTGATTTTGAAAACTCATTTTAAGAATTAAAATATTATATAAATATTTTAGCATTACAAAAGTCTTAATTAATAGCTTCGAAATTTTGTATTTAATTTCGAATTTTCAAAACAGTTCTTACCACTGGTTTACAATTTTTTTTTTTTTGGCATAAAATAATTTCTCGCTTAGGTTTCTGTGCCCACAAAGTTGTCGTGAAACATGTTAACATGCATAAAAGTAACAGCTGCTATTTTCTTGCACACTTCTTTTAATTATTGCACTATAAAATAATAACATCGAAAGTAAGAAATAATGTTTTTAAAAGAAACATGTTTGCACACAAACTTAAGGGAGTGTATGTGTTACGAAACGTATCATGCATGTGAGCACAAGTATACAACTGTACATAAGTGAATAACTAAGTATGCTATTGTGGCAAAAGCATATAAAACAAACTTTATTTAAACCAAACAAAACTCAAAGCCAAAGTGCCATTAGAAGAAAGGCAACAATATCAGCAAACAGCAAGGAATTCAGAATGGCAACATTAAATCTTATCTAAACGACTGGAGGGGTTAAAATCAAACTAAGGCAAAACACAAACATTTTATAGTGTACAACTAATGGGAAAGTTAAACCTTCAAAGCAGTTAAGAGAACTTAAAAGCTTTTTAAAACAGATTATAAAATTTATAAGGATTAATTTTAGAATTTAAACTTATAAGCTTTAAAGCTCTAAGGCTACTAAAGCTTTATAGATAGTACGTATGTACATCTTATAAAAATTTTGCTTTAAAACTGGAATTTAACGAAAAAATTGCTCAAGCTGCCTTTTCCGCCTTAGAACATTAGCCCAGCCACATTAGTGTTATATAAGAAAATGGTAAATCAGGTTTTCTTACCGTTTAAGGTTTAATACTTCTAGAAAACTATATAATAAACACAATATACATTTCATTTCCCAACACACCAATCACACACATTCCACACACACAACGTTCATTTAAATTTGAGCAAAATTAATCTGTGGTATGTTGTTTTATAAATGAACATACAAACAAAATAAATTCATGTTGATGTAAACAAGGAATACAAAAACACAGTTACAAACCAAATACAAAATAGGTATTTTAAAGCAAAAATAAAAGACTAACAAGCACCTTTGTACAGGAGTGTAGTCATTTATCCAACCAATCTTCCAACCATCCATCCATGTATCCATCTATCCATCCATCCTCTAAGCGTACGTTTGCTGTTGTGTAAAGTGCATCATTATATTTTGAATATTATTTTCGTATGATTAGAACATTCACTCGTTCACCTCTCTCACACGTCATAGAAACTTACAAGATTTTTTCTTTCCTCGTTTTTACACCCTTCACCACAGGTTGAAAAAGGTTATATCTTACGAAGGCTGCTCTATATATTTCTGGCCTAATAGTGAAAATGCAAATATTTATAATCAAAAATGGTTTTATTGTTTTTCAAAGTATTTTCCTGCATGATTTATACACTTTTGCATGCGCTCAAACCAGTTGTCGAAGCACTTTTTCCACTCCGATTGAGACACCTCTAAAACATGGTTTTTGAACACTTCAACAGCTTCTTCTGGCGAAAGATTTAAGTTCATCAATGCACTCTTGTCGTGATAATCCACGTCGAAAGTTGTGAAAAATGATGACACGAAAATGTTCACTAGTTAATTCCATTTTTTTCTATATTAATTTTTTTAAGTCACTGTAAACAACACAAATAATGGTCGTACGTGAATACGTTTTGAGTGCGATTATGCTTAAAAATGACAAACTTTCCAATGGAAATGTCAGAATGAACTTGGCAGCACTCAGTGTTGCCAGGCCAGAAATATATATAGCAGCCCTCGTAGTTTATTATTACGTTTGTAATTCCTAGGGTATTCATTTCTGATCCCATAGAAAATATATATTCTGCGTTCCTATCCATAGCGATGTCGGTCTCTCCCTCTCTCCGTCTTTCCTTCTTACCGACCGGGTTAATATTGAAATCAACTTTGCCAAGGTACTAGATGGATCAGAGAAAATTTAAATCGATCAAACATAGTTTCGAAAATTTTGCTCTAGAAAATCCACCTGCCTCTTGTTTTTTCATTTCATCCAATCATTGGCGTTCGTCCATATATTCGGAGTTATGGGCCCCAGAAATTTTCATAGAAAAGTACGATTTTGCACCATATTTTTTAAGACATCAAAATGGGTATCACTTAAAACCTTTTGAACAGATCTTTCAGGAAATTAATAATTTTTTTTTAAATGCTAACCGATTAAGAGCCAATGACATTTTTATGTGCTTACGTGCTCACCACCTTGACTACAAACCTGGTTGGCCCAGGTTCAACACCTGCGGCAACAAAAAATAAAAATGTTTTTTTTTTTTTTGTTTTTCAGTTTAATGGTATAAATACATATTCAGAATTAACATTAGAAATGCGCCCTCCTTCGTCGGTAACTAAATAGATATTATTGCCTGAATTGCTACTTCTTAAAAAAAAAAACTATTTTCTTAATTCTCTGTCACCCCAATATTTTTTTATTTTTTATTGGAGTTTCTTCGCCCAACTAGATTTACATACAAGGTGAAGTGTATGTAAGATTCGGCATAGACGAATATAGCACTCTTGCATGTTTTCTATTATATTTAGTTTTAATTCTTGTTTTTGTTTTTTTTTTTTTTTTTTTTTTTTTTGTAGAGATATGACTTCAAGTATTTATGTGAGTATTTGTTGTTGCTTGCTATCGTATAAAATGCAATTAAGTAATGTTGATGTTATTCATCTTCTTATTCGTATAATAGTATCTACAATCAGTATTATTGTGAGACATGAAGAACTCTTATTTTTCGTACAAGATATTTGGATACGGGAAATAAATTTTATAAAAAATGTTTTATAACGAAATAAAAGAATTAGTAAAAGTCTTTATCGTACCTTAAAGGAAATAGCAAAATACTTAACTCAGATATTAAGTATGAATTCTGTCTTGAATAGATCCAGGTACTGTGCTTCTTTTTAGGACCGTGAAATGTGAGCTGTAAAATGTATGGTCTACTTTAATTTCTTAAACTTGTTACGGCAGACATTGCAATACTCAATTTATAAATTTTTTTTTGCCTTGTACTTGTCCATGTAGGAGACACATTCATTTAAATTCAATCGTGCTTCTATAACAGTTTATAAGATACGGCCATATTTGTCAAAACAATAACCTCCATGGAAGAACCCTTTAATTTTTAAAGTTCGCACTTATTTTTGTAGTAAACGAGATTGCATACACTTTCTACAAACTTTAAGTATCTGCCCATTACAGTTGAAAAATTAAATCCATAAATTATGATATCACATCACTATGGGAACACCCTTTATATTTTAGTATCAGGTGTT
Organism: Cistogaster globosa; assembly: GCA_937654795.1. Lineage (NCBI taxonomy): Eukaryota > Metazoa > Arthropoda > Insecta > Diptera > Tachinidae > Cistogaster > Cistogaster globosa. Next base: position 11,349,002 of record OW569404.1, read on the forward strand.
TTTTTAAGCCCAACAGAACTTAAAATTTAAAAAAAAAAATACGCTAAAAATTAAATTTGTATAAAAAATTATGAATAGACTCACGCTTAAAAAAAGCTATCAAATCATCTACGATTACTTTAAAAATCAGTCATAAACTCGAGCAGCTTAAAGACGATTTCGTAATTTTTATGGTGCACATGATCATTCGTCTGAGCAAGCCATCTGTCGAACTGTGGATAGATTTCGTACCACATACTCTCTAGAGGATGTAATAACACCAGGATGTAATAATTCACCGTCAAACGAGTGTACCGAACAGAATTTCTCTACTTCAAACGGAAGTGTGGAAAAAGATCCAAATTTATCGATTCGTCGTCGGCCGCAGGAATTGGGGCTCTGTCTTTCCATTATGTGGACAATTTTGTGCAAAGATCTTGGCCTACACCCATATAAGATTCAGCTAGTGCAGGGATTACCATTATATGCGTCGACCATTATATGCGTCGTTCTTTCGCCGATTGGTCTCTAGAGTAGTAAGTAACTGACCTGTTGTTTTATTGCCAAATTGTGTTCAGCTATGAGGCTCATTTTTGTCTTAACAGGTTTGCTTATAAGCAAAATTGCCGCCTATGGAGTAAGACCAATCCACAACATACCCTACAGACTCCAATACATCCAGAAAAATGCACCGTTTGTTGTGGTTTACACGCTGGTGGTATTACCGGACCCTATTTCTTCAAAAATGATTAATGATTTTATGTTTAAAAATATGGACGACATTGATCTGAACAAAATTTGGTTTCAACAAGATGGCGCTACGTGCCATACGGCGACCGCAACCATAGAGCTATTGAAATCAAAATTTGGCGATAAGTTGATTTTGAGAAATGGACCTGTCAATTGGCTTCCAAAGTCGTGCGATTTGACACCTCTTGATTATTTCCTGTGGATCCACGTGAAGTTACTGGTCTATGCTGATAAATCAACAACAATTGATGTTTTAAAGGCCAACATTGTTCGTGTTATTCGTGACACACGGCCAGCAGAACTTAAAACGTGACTCAAAATTGTACGTCCAAAATGCGCTTCGTTATGAATAGCCGCGGTTTCCATATGACCGAAATTATTTTTAAATATTAATGCCATGTTCTGATCTTTCGTATTAAAAAAATTTACCATTACAATTTAATGTTTTGTGTTATTTTTTACAATTTTAAGTTCTGTCGGGTTTAAAAGCACACTTTATTATATGTAATTTTGTTTCACTCAAAGAATTTAAATATTTGTCTCTTGCAGTATAGCAACAGTATGACGTAAGTAAGCATCACTTTGCTATTGGGTCACCCTTTATTTTAAAATTTTATTATGTAAATATTTTACTAGAGCGGACATTGTTTCAAATACACTGTGCAAATTTAACGTGATTGCCTATGACCATACAAATAATAATTATTTTTGTATGAATATCACGTCACATTCGTAACACCCTTTAACTTTCACAAATTCTGCGAAAATTAAAAAAAAAATCGTTGATTTTGTTGGTTTTAACAAAATTTTGTGAGTTATTTTTGCATTCAAGCGATTTTTGCGTTTAAGCGATTTTTGCTTTCAAGAGATTTTTATTTATTTTCTAATAATTTTTTCTTTTAAATTTTTTTTTAAACAGGCATGTCTTACCGATGTCCTACACGATTATATTTCTATTTACTTAGATTTTTAAGGGTTTTTATTTATTTATTTTTTATTTTTATTTATTTTTTTTTTATTTTGTTTAAGTTAAAGATTTCTAAACAGCTAAAAATTTTAAGATTACTTTTCGCAATTGAGCGTTTTTTTAATTAATCGTCTTTAGTTAATTACGTAATACTCTTCTTATTTTGGGATTCTTCTGTATAAAATGGGTTCTCCAATAAAGATGGTATTATTTAATTTATGTGTTTGAGAAATCAAAAAATCAACCAACATCAATAAAACATTTGCATGGTGGTCTAAGGCCACTGTACGTAACAGAATGTAATAGTAATTTCCGCAAAGTGCTTGAATGTTCGTTCATTCACTTATATTTCAAAAGGATGATAACATCAATCTGTGCTGCATATTGCACTGCTAAAATTTTAATGGACTTTTGTAATACACCCGTCCCTATTAACACCCCCTTTATATTCCAACTACGTGTTAAGATATTTAATACACTCATTGGCAAACGAATGTTTCTAATTTTTCTTATTCTTCAACATTTCTTCTTCCTTTTTCTTTATATCCACATTAAGGAATTAACTTGTTTTAATCGAAATTACTCTACTGGGAGAAGTCTCTCAGCAAACACTGAGTAAACATGACTTTGATGTTGATTTGTATGTGATGTGAATGCCAAAAATGAAATAGAAACTAATCGCAGTCAGTCAGTTTAAAAGATTTTACTAAGAGAAATAATTGCATGAGTACATGAAACATTTTTTTAATTTTTAAGCTAAAAAATTAATGCAGGATAAGTTGGAAGCAAAAATAAATTGTTGCAAATGAAATGCAAGAAATCTTTGCTGCTTTGCAATATCATTGACTGAACTTAAATTTTAATTAAAATTCATTTTGTTGTTGTTGTAATTTGTGATAATTACTTCAACTAAAGAGGGATACTGGTCACGAAAGAAGTTTCCTTTGAGTATAAATAAATGCAATGAATATTAAGAGGCGCTTATTAAGAAAGTAACTGTAATTAAAAAGTTTAAGAATTCTTAAAAGATTTATTAAAGCTATTTGAAGAGTGGTAAATAAGCATGAATCTGAACAATTTTGCTTGTCCAACTGCCTGCGTAAAGGGCAAAAGTATTCGCTAAGAATAAGGAAATTATCCGTGTATCACAAGCTTTTCCATAAAATTGCTTTACAAATTAATTAGAATACATAGGAGCTTAAACTAAACAAAAAAAATTTTCGGGAGCCTTATAAATGTTCTCGTGGTATCAGAAACAGAGACGAATATCAAACTACGTAGGGATCCAAGGCTGAAAAAGTTTATTGAAGGCCAGGGACTAATTAATCATGTTTCTGCTGATGTTACAAAATTCCTTCTGTCCAAGGTGCACGAATACATTTTCTAAAAAAAAAAGAATGCCAGATTTTTCCATATTGCACGAGTCTTGGCGTTTTTACTCGTCTTTAAATGTAAATAATGATATTAATGAAAGTTTAAAGTAAAATATCTTGCAAACTTGCGTATTATCCAAGCTATGTATTTATGGTGGTGTGCTTTCTTTTAACAATTGAAAAATTCAACGTTTAAATAAAACATGACAACCTATTATTTGTGTGCAAATATTTTATTTAACTTCACTGTTTCTCTACCTTAACAGGTTTAGCGTGAAGCCACTTTGGCTTTTAACCAACTAAAATCAGCACCAAAAAAAAATTAAATAATCATCTCGAAGATTAAACACTTGTTGAGATCTAAACAGAAGCCACATATTTCGGGTTCAATATTTCTAAGTTATAAAAAATTTATATTGCTATCAGTTGGGCAAGTGCAGCAGATTACAAGAAAATATTTCGTAAAACTGAATTTTATATAAAAATATTCTGTGCTTATCCCTTCTTACTACTCCATTCATCAAATGGTCATGAAAAGAGAAAGAGCGTATTGCACCTTTTACATAACAATTCATCTATATTTCAATAAAAAATAAAAACTTTCAATGGTTTAGCTGTGGTTAAATCACAAACAAAAAACTAACCAATAGTAGATAACATTTCATACATAACGAAAAACTTTTTAAAAAATGTGAAACGCTATCAAAAACAACTGAAGCAGTACATACAAGTAAACATCCTCAAACAACTTTATTTATTTATTTATTAAAATTTTTATTTATTATTTAAATAAGTATTTTTTTTTTTTACAGTTTGTTATGGAAAACTATGGGAGACTTTACAATAGGCCATTATTACTAAGTCAAGAATTCTCTGTGATGTGACTTAATATTAATAATAGTCTAAGAAAAAAAGCAAACACAAACATAAAGGTAAATGACTTTTAAAAAATAAACTGGAAAGCAAGAATCAGCCTTAAGTAATAAAGAAGGTTCAACCAGAAATAAATCTAGAAAACGATAAAAAAAACCAGAGAAAACAGCTGTTAAAAATATATTCTCTTTTACACCAAATTGACTGTGTATCAATAACACTCTTCTTTTATGAATTGAAAGAGCTGCAGCTTTTAATTTAGTGCTTTTTTATGTTCTCTTTTCTCTCCATTTTAATGCATGAGTGTAAGGGGCCTTTTCAGTTCATCATAATCAATTTGAATTTTAAAGGAACATTTTTTATTTTAAATAAATATTTTTTTTTTTCAAATTATTTAAAGTATCTTGAAATTTATTGAACTAAAAATAAGTATTCTAATCTAAAAAAAAAAAAATTAAAAATTAAGACTGACAAATCTTTTAAATCATTGCATCCGCATATCTCTAATGTTTAACCATACAAAAATAAAACGGCTCTCCTTCTTAGTCCAATGTAGCTACTTACTTTGGTGTAGCACATTGTCGGCTACCTCTCAAGTTTTCCTTAATGAATTACTACAGGTTTTTCAATCTGAGATTTGAAAGGTAGCAAGCAATTTATTTAAATAATATTGAAATAAATACTACTCATGAAAAACATTTTACATCGAACACCCAGATGTCCAATAATATCTGCTCGTAACTATTTAATACTTAACAATGATGTATTTACATTAAAAGCGCATCCAGTACCTGGGGCTTGCAGCAGAAGTCAACACAACATCATTTCAATTCACTTAAATTTTTTTCTAAGAATTAAAACTTCTTCCATTATTTTTTTTAATAATTTTTTAGAATTAAAGAACTATGTAAAATATTTTTTTTTTTAATAAAATTAATTTTTTTTAATAGTTTTATTTAAGAATTTTCATTAAATAAACTAAAAACGCCAAATTTCTTAATTTTAGTGTTGCTGTTTACACTTTTAAGGTTGAAAATACTTTTGATTTTCAATGGATTACCCGTGGATTTGTATTTTTCAACAGGTGCTTATAGAAGCTGTTTTATTTTTTCTTCCGTTTTTTTACTCTCCTTAAAAACCTTGTTCAATTTTAAATCCTTTTCTTGTAAAATATCTTTTTAAGATTTTAAGCAATAGGTTTAAGTTTGTTGTATAATGAATATTTGTAAATGAGTGCTGTTTTTATCTAAATAATTTGTGCCGTTATGTCAATAAGAATTATTAAAACAATTAGTTATTTAATTTTAATATATTTATTTTAAGAATTTCCAATATATAAATTTTAAACACTTGCTTTCTTAATTTAAGTGGTGCTGTTAACACTTTTTTAAAATTGACAATACTATTCATTTTCTCTGGATCGCCCGTGCATTTGAATTTTACAACAGTTGTTTAATTGTTCTCTCCCATTTTTTCACTCTCATTTCAAATCTTGTTCAAAGAAAAGCAGACGTTTACATTTCAGATTCAAATTTAAATTTTTCTTTTGAAAGATATTTATTTGAGATCTTAAACAATAGATTTCAATTTTTTTTTTTTTTTTTTTTTTTTTTTTTGTAAAATGCTTATTTGTAAAAGAGAGCTGTTTTTTATCTAAGTAATTTATTTACCTTGTGCCGTTATGTAAATTTAAAATAAGAAACAAATATTTCGAAAATTAGTAATTTGATTAAACAAAATAAAATTCAAGATAATTCTGGTATAAACTAAAGGTAGTGTGTTTGACACCAGTATCAGAGAAATTATTAAAAAATAGAAGAAAATAAATTAACTCCGAAGTACCTCACAAAGATATAATTCTTTGTTCTAACTAATTAGGAACTCTTTGAAATAAGTGTACAGTAAGCATTAAATTTATGCTATTCATTTCTTATAAAATAAATCTGCAAGAAACCCTGGCTAAGAAGTCGGCACTGGCAACAAGGAAGTAATTTGAGAGGTAACCTTAATTTTTGAGATGCCAATTTATGTAGTTCCGCTTTACTACTAATTTGAAAATAACCTTTATAAATACATTTTTTAAGTATATTTTTTTAAATTACAATTTGTACATAAAAAATTTTGTTCCAAAAAAATTGTTTATTCATGTTGTATCTCTTCACGTTTCAATAAATTCACTTTTTTTCTTCTATTTTAATTATAGTTTTGGCATCTTTTATTTGTATAAAAACGATATTTGTTTGTTTTATCTACAAGTGTCATTTTGACAGTTATATTGTCATTTGGATGTTGCGTGTCAGAAATTTTATGCTTTCAGTTTATTAAAATAAAATGTTTTGCATATAATACAGGAATCGCATAAACACTCATGCATAAAAATATTGAAAAGAGAATAAAATAAAATTATTAACAATAAATGTGACAAAACGAACACTAGCTAAAGATGAATCTATGACTGTAAAAAATTTTTTATTTTAATAATAAAAAAATAAGTAAATAAATATGTAGGACTAGTTACTTAATAAATAAAATGAAGAAAAACTATTTATCTTGTAGAGTATCACGAACGAATACGTACGGACAAAAACTCCTCGCAGTGTACTGCCAATTGGTTTTTAAAAAAAGGATAAAAAAATCTGCCTTGCAGTTAAATAAATAAAGATAAAATTTTAATGAAAGTATACACCGTTAAAACCAAAGTTCAGGTACAGTCGAATAATAGAACGAATGATTCCTCAGTTAAGTTTAAATAAGAATTGACCCTAAAATTGATGCAATTTTTTTATAAAATACTTTTTTCCTATAAAAAAATGCTTCCACCAAATTAAAAATTAATTTTTACTTTCTTCAAATTTACTAGTAAAAAAAGTTGCTACGCTTTTATAACAATTTATGCTCAACAGTTTCCTATCAAAATTGTTGCCAAACTTTTTTGAGAAAATATATTGGCACGCACTTCCCTAAAGAAATTTAGCCACATTTCTTTGCCTTAAACTTTTTGTAAAAAACAAAATCTTTCCATCGATCATTTCTATAGAAAATATTTTGACAAAAATTTTTGCCTACAAACAAAAATGTTGTCATAAATTTTTTCTATAAAGAAAAATGGCGTCACAAATTTTTCTTTGGAAAAAAAATGCCATAAATGTTTTTATACAAAAAGTTACTGCCATAAATTTTTTCTATACAAACAAACTTGTTTTATATCAAAAATGTTGCCTTAATTTTTTCTATCAGAATATGTTGCCTTAATTTTTTCTGTAAAAAAAAATGTTGCCATAACTTTTTCTGTAAAAAAATGTTGCTATAGTTTTTTCTGTAAAAAAATGTTGCCTTAATTTTTTCTATAGAAAAAATGTTGCCTTAATCTTTTCTACAGAAAAAATGTTGTCCTAATTTTTTTACAGATAAAGTGTTGCCTTAATTTTTTCTACAGAAAATATGTTGCTTTAAGTTTTCCTGTAAAAAAAATTTTGCCTTAATTTTTTTCTGCCAAAAAAATGTTGCCTTAATTTGTTTTGTAGAAAAAATGTTGCCATAACTTTTTCTGCCAAAAAAATTTTGCCATAATTTTTTTTGTAGAAAAAATGTTGCCATAACTTTTTCTACCTAAAAAATTTTGCCTTAATTTTTTCTGAAGAAAAAATGTTGCCATAATTTTTTCTGTAGAAAAAATGTTGCCATAATTTTTTCTGTAGAAAAAAATGTTGCCATATCTTTTTTGCCGAAAAAATGTTGCCTTAATTTTTTCTGTAAAAAAATGTTGCCATATCTTTTTTGCCGAAAAAATGTTGCCTTAATTTTTTCTGAAGAAACAATGTTGCCGATATTTTTTCTATAGAAAAAATGTTGCCATAATTTTTTTCTGTAGAAAAAATGTTGCCATAATTTTTTCTGTAGAAAAAATGTTCCATAATTTTTTCTGTAGAAAAAATGTTGCCATATCTTTTTTGCTGAAAAAATGTTGCCTTAATTTTTTCTGAAGAAATAATATTGCCATATTTTTTTCTGTAGAAAAAATGTTGCCATATCTTTTTTGCCGAAAAAATGTTGCCTTTATTTTTTCTGAAGAAATAATGTTGCCATAATCTTTTTTGTAGAAAAAATGTTACCATAATTTTTTCTGTAGAAAAAATGTTGCCATATCTTTTCTGCCAAAAAAATGTTGCTTAATTTTTTCTGTAGAAAAAATGTTGCCATAATTTTTTCTGAAGAAAAAACATTGCCATCATTTTGTCCGTAAAAAAATATTGCCTTAATTTTCTTTCTATAAAAAAGTTGCCTTAAATTTTTTGCATAGAAAAAATAGTTGCCATAAATTTCTTCCATAGAAAAAATTATTGCCATAAATTTTTTTATAGCATAAAAGGTGATGCCATAAATTTTTTCTATAGAAAAAAATGTTGCTATAATTTTTTTCCTAGAAAAAAATGTTGCTATAAAATTTGTCTGTTGAAAAAAAATATTGCTATAAAATTTTTCCGTTGAAAAAAATATTGCAATAAATGTCTTTTAGAAAAAAATGATACCATAATTTTTTTTGATATGCAAAAAATTTTGTCAAAAGTTTGTTTCAATTAGGCAACAATGTGCAATAATTTTTTTTATTGGTAAAAAGTTGATATAAATTTGAAAAAAAAATGTTTACTACAGAATAAAATTTTCTTCACATTTTTCCACGCAAAAAAAATTTTGCCAGGCTTATTAGCATGGCAAATTGTTGCCACAATCTTTCCTTATTTAAATTTAATATTAGATTATTTTGTATTAAATTTTAGTTCGATGTTACAAAAATCCCCTTTTAATCTTACGTCTATGAGTATGACCAAGAATGAAAGAAAACTATAAACTTATTGTAAAGTATTCTTTAATGCATGTTGCCGACTCAAATATTGTTGTTATTGCTGTAAATAAAGAAGACAAATACGAATATAACAACATAAAATGATAAAAGTAAATCTGCATGTAAACAACAAAGCGTTAATACATAAAACAACCTTTAAGTCGTGGATGTTAAACAGAAAACATAAAGGATGTACAACATTCTAACTTACAGTGTAGACAAAGAAATACGATAACAGATGCAGCTAAAATAAAATTTTATTTTCTTAATTTATATTCATTTTAAGTTTGTACTCCCTTTCTCTATAATGAAGGGATAAACTTAAATTCATTCGTCTTTCGTTATTCCTAGATAAACTTTGCGTTTGATTAAAATGCTTGGAAATGGTGTAGTCTTTATATTTAAAATTCTAGCTGCACATTATTTTGTAATCATCTTTTTTTCTCTTACAAATCCCACTTTATTTTTATTCTTGGTGTTGTTTGCAGTGGGCATTAAAAAAATAAGACAGATGGAAAAGTTTTTAATTATTTTTGTGGTTATATTGACCTGAAGCTTAAAACATCGATGAATGGCAGGGCAACATCATTGCTTACAGAAGTTTACGGTTTAAACCTGAAGTAAGTTATTGCTTGTTAAGGCAGTAGAGTTTTTGAGATGCTTCATACTTTTAATTCGTTGTTAAAAAATGAAAATTTCACAGAAAAATTATTTCATACCTTTTTTTACTGTGACTTTTAGTCCACAGTGCTTTGCTATACTTAATTTTTTTTTTAATTTTTCATTTTTTATCTTTTCTTAATCTTAAGTGGTGCTACTGTCTGTTGTTGTCTTCTGTGATTTGCTGTCTTCTTTAGTTTTGTCTGATACCTTTTATCTCCTTTCTCTATAGTTTTATTTTATTATAATTCAATCTTCGAACTGCAAAAAAACAAGCAAAAAGCAACAGAGTCCCTTTAAGAGCACTTGTGTCATTCTATCAACCAGTCTGCCTTCTAGTCATCTAACCAGCCAGTCATTTGACTGGACCTACATCCTTTCTGTTTTCTAGAATTATCTTAGCTGTTGGCAGCAGCAGCAACAGATATGCATATTTCTTACACTAATGCTATTGGTTTGTACAGGAGGTTGTTGCCTTCAAATCTCTTTATTTGTTTGACAATCTCAGCCATTAAATTATACTTTGTTGCAAGTAGTACTAGTTGTTGTTGCTTCTCTAGCTATAATGATTTTATTTCTTGTGAATTTGATTTTTATCTTTAGTTACGTCTTCGTTTTACTGATCATTATTCAATATTGTATTTTTATTAACTGTTTTCTTTTATTTATCTATTTTTTTCCTATTTATTTTTTTACTTTGTATTCCATTTTACAGTTTAAGTTTGTTGTTGTGTTTAGCAACCACTTAGTTGTTGATTTTTATAAATTGTTTGTGGAAATTGTATTTATAACATTAATTTTGATTTAATACTCGTATTTAAGACAGACATAACAAACAATTTAATCGAGTAAAACTATTTTTTTTAAAGAAAAAAATAAGAAATTTAAATTGAGGAAATTGGATTATTTTTTAAGTTTATTATTGAAAACATGATTTGTTTGAAAATTGCATTGACCTTTACACTTTTTGTTAGTTGACATAAAAAAACCTCATAAAAATTTAATGGTGCCTCTTTTTCTTTCCTTTACTGAAGAGCAAATGGGAGTTGTATTTAATTTTCGATCGAGCAGAGGCAAATTATTTATTTTTCCATATTAAATTTAAGCCAATTTAATGCCACTCGAGCATTAATTTTTTTTGCCAAAAAAGTCAAATTTGTTTTTTTCTAAAAATTGTTTTTCAAAGGAGTTTCACCACAAGAATTCCTTAACAATTTTCTACAAAGAAGGAGGAACATTTTTACAAACTTTACTTTAAAAAAATGCTGCCTTCCACTTCTTTTTATCCAGAAAATATTTTGCCTTATTTTACATTAAATATCTAAAAAAAATTTTACACTTTGTTCTATGTAAATATAATTCTTTAAAAATTTTTCCATATTGTCTTTGCATTTCTATATTAAAAAATTTTAATTATTTTTATTTACCTATATTTCTTATTAAATTGCCAAAATATTTAAATTGTTTAATAAATACTGCCTCTTAAATTTTTTAAAGAGTTATGTTTTGACTTAGAGAAATTAATGTCTAAATTTTACCTTTTCAGCACTGATGTTTTTACTTTTTTAATAAAAAATATTCTCTCTACTGTAGAAGATACATTCCTTCGCAAATTTTATTTAGGAAAACTTTAAACCTTTTTCTCTAAAAGAATTTTTTTCAACGACTTTGGTAAGATAAATTTTCTATATAAAAAAATGGCAACAACTGTTTACAGAAAAAATGTTGCCAAACATTTTTTTTTGCTATGAAAATTGTTGCTAAACTTTCTTGTGTAAAAAGTTGCCAAGCTTTTTTTTAGGAAATATGTGGCCACATTTTATTAATAATAAATATTGCGTTACCTTTTTAAAGCACAAATATTGGCAAGACTTTTTAAAGAAAAAAAAACTGTTGAAAAACTTTTTTATAGGAAAAATATAGAAAATTTAACTATACAAAAAATTTTTAAAAAAAACTTGACAATTTTGTTATAAAAAAGTTTTTAAAAATAATATTAGGAAACTTTGTTATAAAAATTATATTTAAAATTTAAATATTAAAAATTTTATTATAGAAAAATTTTTCCAAACTTTTTTGTAGCAATATGTTGCCAGACACATTTAGAGGAAAGATTTTGTCAAAACTTTTTATAAAAATATTTTTGATTACATTTTTTTATAAAACAAATATTGTAATTTTATTTTTTTTTTTTGTTTCCAAACTTTATTATAAAAAAATTAAATAATTTTTTATAAAAAAAATAGTGAAAAAAATTTAATCGAAAAAATGGTGAAAACTTTTTTTTTTATTTTAAAAAACATTTTTATAAAAAGTTGCAATTTTTTATGGAAAAAATGTGCATTTTATTACAGAGTAATTTTGCCAAATTTGTTGTGGAAAAATATAGCCAAACTTTTTTGCAGAAAAAATTTTGCCAAACTTTTTGGAAATGTGGAAAAAATGTTTATGGATATATGTGTAAAAACTTTTTTATGAAAAGAATGTTCTCACACTTTTAACACAAACACTGTTGCCAAAATTTTGTATAGATGAAATGTTGCCAAGATTTTTCTACATAAAACACGGTAAATTTTTTTAGAAAACAATTTTTTCCAAAACTTCTTTATAGAAAAAGATTTGTTGAAATTTTTTATGAAAAAACATGGCAAGTTTTTTTAAAAATCTGCTAAGTTTCTTATAAAAAATGTTGCCAAACTTTTTTTATGGAAAAATCTTTTTTAAAATAAATGTCAAGTTTTTTTTTTAGAACAGATTTTTCCAAATATTTTCCTTAAAAAATTTTGCCAAATATTTTTTAAGGAAAAATGAAGCCAAAATTTTCTATTGAAACAATGTTGTAAAACTTTTTATGTACTTAAAATGTTGCCAGACTTTTTTATACGGAAAATGTTGCATAGTAAATTTTTATTGAAAAATGTCGACAACATGGTTTCTTAGGAAAAAATTTTAAATTTTTTTTAGAGAATAAATAAATAAAACAACTTTTTTATATAAAAAATTATTGTAAAATTATTTTTTTAATCGCTTTTTTTATAACTTCTCCTCTAGAAATATACTGTCATATATTTTTTTGGTAAAAGAGGGGTTTATCACATATTAAGACGTAGATAATAAATAACCAACTTTAGAGTAAATAAATTTTGGGAAGGTGTTTTTAAGCAAGATTGCCACACAATTTTCTGGAGGCTAACGATGCTACGTTTTTTTGTCAAGCAGTGTTGCCACCTTTTTTTATAGAAAAAAGGAATCAATATTTTTTTTTTAAACCAATCCCATTTTGCTTGTGATATATGTGAAAGTGAAAGTGCTTATTATGCATGACATTTTGAAATTTTTTTTACGATTGAGAGCAATGGACCAATGTTACTTTCATTTGTAAAATATAGAGTTGTATGTTATCGCTTATCTGCATATATAACAAAAAGTTTATAATCCTCAATTATATTTTTTAAATTGTATTATGTTTGATATATTTAAGTACTTTTTTAGGATGCTTTTCTTAAGCCTTTAAAAAAAAACTTTGCTTAAAAAAATTTCCATAATTCAATATATTTCTGCCAATCAACATGAAGTTCTTTTTTAAAGCCTATTAATTTGTATAAAAACAAACTCCACAAGAAACGCCATATCATTAAAAAATTCTTCTTAAAGCTAAGAAAAAAAAAACTAAATTATACTACAATAACAAGTACAAGTACCTTGAGAAAAATTCACATAGAAGGAAAAGATATAAAAGTATAAAGTACTAAAATATACTTTTTCAAGTACATTAAACAGTAAGTAAAGGTGTACATGTAGAGAAAATACATTCATATATGTGCATGTGTATCTACTTGATGAGCAAGTGTAAGTGTTTTTACATTACAAGTGGTAGCATATGAAGTTAAGATGAGAATAAAAAAACTTTACCAAAGAAAATGTACAATATATTGAGTTGAAATAAAATATGCTAAACAATTGAAACATAACTTTAAGAGTACTTCAGATATAAACAAAATACAACAGCAATAAAAGTTAAAAAGTAAAATATCTAGATTACAAGCATAAGTAGAATTTGTTCTTTGTTTTTACTTAATAAAAATGGACAAAAAGAAATGAAAGAAAAAAGGTTTTTAAAAAAGAAAGAAACAAATGTAATATTCGCATGACAATAAAAAAGTTTTTAATTGTTATAATTTGATGCTTAAACTTTGTTATCATACAACAATTTATACTAAATTAAAAAAAAAAATTTTGGAGTTTTTATTTTCAATTTTTTTTTTAATTTTTTTAAGACATTTCCTTTGGGATCGATTTTAATTTTTTTTTTTTTTTTTTTTTTTTTTTGTAAAATTGTTTTTATTCAATAGAAATAAAAAAAGATATAAAAACTCCCAAAACATATTTCTATATTTTTTTAATTAAATTTAAATATTTAACATTAAATATCTTGATTTTGGATTTCACATTTTCTCTGGTTCTGTCGGTTTGCTTTCAGTAAGTCTTTTGTTGCGTTCGTTGTATGGCACGAAGCGCCATCCTGTCAAACACACAACTGATCCAAAACAATGCCCTCCATATTCTTAAGCATAAAATCATTGAAATTTAGACTTTAAGAGAAACTTCGGCTGGATTTATGGGAAAATAAAAGCAAATGATGCCAGCAGCATATAAACCGCACCAAAATGAAACTCATAGCCCTGAATAAAATTATGCAGCCATAAGCTAATTTCAATAATAACTAATTTTTAAAGTAATTTAGGATAATTTGGTAGCATTTTTAAAGCGTCAAGATATTCATTATGATTTGCCAGCATATATTTTTCATAAAAATCATATGTCAGTCAGAGCACTAAGACATGTTTGAAGGTTAAACCTCTCATAACATTTATCTATCTATCACAAACTTAATTAGAAAACAAACTCTGGTAACGTTTAAATGATAATGAAACAATTTAACTGTAGCGTGTCACTGAAATTCTTCTTAAATAACCTGCTGATTCTATTCCTTTTTCTAGGGGACATAAGCTCCACGCTGTCCTTAACTTTGCGATCACAGTGCTAATGGCATCGCATTTTAGTAACCACTTAAATTTAATTTAAAATAAGTAAGCGTTTGTTTCATTTAATATTAAAATAATTATAAATAAAAGAAAAGTTACTTCCCAATTGCTGAGCCGCTACAATGGCTGCGATGGTTGACGTGCCTTCTTCGTTGGTAAACACAAGATCGTTAACAGAAAAAAAACCCATAATTTTTAACTTCACCGGACCCTTGAGTAAAAAAAAAATAGTATTTGAAAACACATCACAAGGCAGTTCAAATCTCGCCGGAATCTTTATAATATAGAAAAACAATTGTTGTAATCCACTGTTGTTAAAATAGTTGAAGTGTCTGTGTAACTAGCATAAGATCCTGGGGCCTCGATTGGAGCGTAAAACCATTCAAAAACCAAAAAATCCTTACCCTGCAGCCAAACGATCAAGTTTCCTTTTCAAGTTTTTCACACATACTGCTTGTTAAAATTCATTAAATTAACAGCTGCGATGTAGGTTGCACGCAACCTGAAACCACCTTTCTTTTCAAGAAGGCATCGTAAAAAAATGCTTATTTCGCTTAAACTTATCAAACAAATTTTGTCAAAGAAGAAGAAAAACGTGATGTGTTCAGATTTTTCTCTATGTTCAACACTAGATTTTTCTGCACCGTAGGCTCTTCGAAGGGAATTTATGTTTTTCTTAACATCATCCATAGACATATATGTTTCGGCAGTAATAGAATTATTGGCGAATATAGTCAAACCGACAGAGAAAATTTATACTTTTGTACTTGCAATCAAAATGAACCCAAAAAAAAATTTATTATCTTAAGCCTTGTACTCTGTTAATTTTTATCATGCCGAATGCTATCAAACTACATACATAAAAAAGTTTTATGAAATAGTCATGAAAAAATGTTGCAGAAGTAGTACTCTGTTTTTACTGTAGAAAAACATATGAAATGTTCCTGGCAACATTTTATTAAAGCTGTGAAATAAAGCAAAGAGGCATTATTTCATGCGGAATTTTTCACATAAGAGCTGATCATATGTATTTTTCTTACATTTCTAAAACAATAAAACGTTAAGTTTTTCCACGTCGCGAGAAAGACACAACATTTTAAATATCAAATTATCCACATGAAATAATGAATGTTGCTAAACAATTTTCACAAATTTGAACAGTTTACCAGGCTTTACACCGAGACAGTTCAAAACTAAAAACACATATTTTATATTTTTACACATCTGTTCGTTTGAATCAAAAACCTATTATTTAACGAAAAAAAAAAATCTATACAAAAAAATCTTTTGCCTTTAAAGAAAAATATTAAACATCAATGAAAAACCTCAAGTTTAACAATGATAAATAAATTAAAGGGGCTAAAAATTTAACTCCTAAAAATATGCAATGAAAAATTCTTAACACAGCATACACACCCACCCTTTAACAATTTGTTTTTTTTTTAGCAACAAAATGTTGAGTTAAAAGTTTAAAAGAAGAGGTGGTGATGGTGCACGGAAAATAAGTGAAATGTCATTTATTTTGTTATATTTTTATTCTTCTTGTGTTTGTTGTTATTGCTGCTTTATACTACATATGTATTTTGAAGGAAACGCATGCATAATTTTATCATTACATGTTTGCTTGTTTACGAGTTCCTGATTTCTTTGTTACTCCTGTTGTCATTTTTAATGTGGAGTTTGATATCTCTTTTGTTATGGGTTTCCTTGGGATGTCTCTGTTACAGATTTTTTGCTTAAATCTTTGCTGTTTTTTTTATTTACCCTTTTTCTCTTGCCACCTTCATACTTGAACAAATGTTTATATTTTTTTTTAACTACCACATGTACAAGGACAGATGTTGTTGCATGAAGAGAAATGTATTTCCTTGCTAACTGAGTATGTGGGTGGTTGCAAAAGTTCATGTAAATGCTTGAATGACTTTTGTTGTTGCATATTGCAAAGGAAATTCTAACATGTCAATTGCGTAAAACGGAAAGCGGAATTTTTTAATTTTTTTCTATCAACAACAAATGAATGTCTTAACTGGTTGTAAATCGTGTCGCTGTAGAAACTAATCTGCCCTTTTTAACAATTGTTAGGTAATTTATTATTTTCCGAACGCAGTTATAAATAGCTGTCTTCTAACATTGAAAATATTTATTGAAATTTAGCATTTGAAATTATAACAAGAAAAACGCACAGACAAAAGAAGAAGAAAAGAAATAAAAGAAAACTTTTAATAATTAAAAGTTTTAAGGTGAAAAAATTTGTGTGCACAAAACAAATTTTCTTGAAACTTTGTGAAAACTTTGGCCCTTGAAAAACGCCATCAAAATATTTAATAATCAACAAACCGGTCATGTAGCTTAAGCTTTCAATCGATGCCAACAGGTCTTTAGCGCAATTAAAAACTGATCATTTGTTTTGTCGTAAAATTTTCTTTAGCGATGAGATCCACTTTAAGCTAAATGGGTTCGTTTATAAAAAATTATGAAGTAAAACCAGTCCCCAACAGACTCTGCAAACGTTATTATGTTAAAAAATGTGCAAAGTTTAATACGACTTAGAAGCTGGAGCTCTTGTTGTGGTCGATAGCGATTTTGTTTCGCAACATGAACAATAGTTTTTTATAAAAAAACTATAAAGGATTAAATTAAAAATGGTTTCAATAGAAAAGCGCTACGTGCTACCGTCGAACATCCATTAAATAAAATCTAAAGTTGATGATAAGTTAATATCGAGATATGGAAAATGCTTAGCAACTGGAGTTAGTTAGCTTTAAAAAAGATTAAAAATAGGCAGCGTAAATTAGAAGAAAAATTATTATTTTTATTGATCTTAAATATCCAACATTATTCGCTGTTGATAACAATTCCATGCAATAAAAATTCATCTTATTTTATTTCTCAGTTGAAAAAATGTTGCCAGAAACATTTTGCAGTTGATAAACATGTTGCTAGAAATACTTCGCTCATTTTCACCAAATTAGCAGAATAAAAATCGAGAGCACATTATTTTTAAGTTATTTTGCATTAATTTTTTTAATAGAATTTTTACAGCATTTCAGGCAAAATGTTGAGCAGAATACAGTGCTTAATGCACAATAAATTTTACAGCCCTTTTTATTTTTTTAAAAATTTTTTATTTATTTATTTTTTTATTTTTTGTTTTGTTTTAAAATGAATTTATTTGCTTGAGAATATTTAGGATATTAAAATTTATTTAATATCTCTACTGCTTGAAGAAACGACGTCTGTTCGTATTTATGTTCCAATCTCTTAAAAAACACTTTGTCGCACTTTGAGTCGATTGCTGCCCATTTAGTAAAAATTTTTATATTTGACAGATATTTTTGATTTTTGTGCCATAATAAATATCGGTGATTTAGTTACTTTATCGGGATAAAACTGCACGATATTCTTTAAAAACTAATCAATTTAATTTAATATTCCCGCAGTTTATTTTTATTTAATATTTCTTTTAGTTTCACGTTTTATTGTTTCAAATTACCTTATATTTCTGCTTTTTAATAAACAAGTGAAGTCTTTAAATAAATTAGCATTTAAAAAGAAATTCTTTTGCAAAAAAATTTTGATTTTACAACAAAACTGGAAAACAAGTTTTCATCATTTTATATTCTTAATGTTTGCCAAAGTATGAATCCTTTATTTGATGTGATTTTGTCGCAGTAACTGTCCCGTCCTGCACTTAATAAAGTATGTAACAGGCATACACAACTTAATAAATTTTTAAACTTAAGTGCACTTTGAATGACTGTCTCTATGATTTTTATTTTTATTTTTTGTCATAAATTGCAGCCAAAAGAAAAACTCATTTTACAAGCAGCCATTATCATGTGATTATGTGATTGCATTGAACCTGACCTCTGGTTTAAACAAAGTTTGGATGGGTTCACTGAAGAGTGGTAATGTTTCTTTAGTTCGCTTAAAACGAAAATATCTATGGAAAGAAATTTAAAGGAATATAAACATTTAACAGGAGAAAGCGTTTAACGTAAGGAGTTCAAAATATTACTCACATCATATTTGAGTGTAAAAAAATTAACTGATTAATAAAGCGGTGTATTATTCTGCATATCGACACATATTCTTTTAGCCTAAAAGCATGCTACAAAGTAAACACTCTGTCGCACTGCGCTTACTTTTTGACGTATATTTTGGCAAATCATTATAAATTAATTGATGCTTGACAATGCAACCAAATTATCCAGATTTTTTTTTTAAATCACTCGGAAATTTATACAATTTAGAGACGACTGCTTTATCGCAAAATTTTATTAAGCGATGAAGCACATATTTTGCTTAACTGGTTTATGAATAAAAGAAAACGCCACACATAAGGTGATGCAATACACGACAGAGTCTACAGAACCCATTAAATACAAAAAACGAGCACCGTTTAGTCGGACTTACAGCCTGGTTTATTGGGCCTTATTTCTTTAAAAATTGATTCTCACACTACGTTACAGTCTACGAAAAAAAATAGATACCGCCCCATGCTCAGAAATTTTTTGTTTGAAAATATGGATGACATTGATTCGAACGAGATGTGGTATCAAAGGTGACCGCAACTATCAACTTGAAAACAAAATTTTACGTTAATTTGATTTCAAGAAATGGACCTGTAAGTAGTCCTCCAAGGTCAAGCGATTAACAATCTCTGGATTCTTTTGTACAAGGTCATGTGAAGTCACTCATTTATGTTACATTTTGCTGGTGTCTAATTTTTCCTGCTTTCGTTAAAAAAAACTTCCTCATACATTTGTAAATAATTTTTCTTTCTTAGAAACTTTTAAAAAATTGAAATAAAATTGAAATTATGTCAAAATTAATGTTAGTTTATTTTTTATCACATCAAACAGTTCAACTCATAATTTTTATAAATAATTTTATTTAAAATAATAATTTTTTTGTATAGTTTTTACAACTTAAATTTTTATAAATGAAATAAAGTTTTCTCTTTTCAGCTTTGGTTAATTTTTTTTAATTTTTATTTATTTATTATATCTACGGTTTTTATACTGATTGGAAAAAATTAAAAAAATTTAAATTTCTCTCAGGCTTAAAAATCTTTTACACAACTAAAACAGAAATCAAAAACAGAATAGTTTTCATTGACTCATATATATTCTAAAATCTAGCGTGCCTTAAAATTTAATTTAAAATCTTAATCTTTAATTTTAATTATATCAACAACAACAATAATGCTCTCTTATTTTTTAATACATTCTTTTAGGTGACTGCCTAACATTTTCATTTTTGTGCCATGTTCTACTTTTTTTTATATGTGTGTGACTGTTTTCCTTTTTGGCTGTTCAAAAATACACGTTTAAATAGTTTATCCAGCACGTTTTTAGTTAAATATTTTTAGAATTAAATTAAGGGTCATGCCAAGGTGTCAAGTTTGATTGAATTTTGTCGTGTTTTGGTTTTGCAGCGCATCAAATCACTTTGGCTTACACTTAAGAGCTTGTCAAGAAATATATAGAAATTATTTAAAAAAGAAAAAAAGTAATAAAAAAGTTTTTAAAATTTTTTCTTTTCAAAGAAAATCATATAAAAATATTTACATGCAGTACGAGGTTGGAGGTCAAGGAAATGTGCTAAATGTTCTAAAGTGAAATTCAGGGACTGATACAAGTTTTTCAAATAATTTCCTTTTGCAGAGCTGGAATTTTTGCAAATATTTATTTTTAATCACATGGTACATATTTCGTATATTCTGGCTGGATATAGGAGTGATGATTGTCTGGCAGATCATGTTCAATTTAAATAAATTTTGCGAAGAACTTGTGTAATTTTAAAAGATCAATGAAGAAGACGTATTTAAAAATTATGTAAAAATATCGCAACACAAAAATAACTACATCGACAGAGACAAGACAAGAGAGTAATAATTCCCACACAATTATAGAGGAAGTGTACAACCGAAGCTTTAGACTAATAAACGATGATACTACACTAAAAGTGAGAAACTTTGTAACTTTGGTTTCTATGTCTAGATGGCCAAATGAAGAAAGCAAAAGAGTAATTCTATGACTCTCATGCATTCTAGCAGATACACAAACCAAGAAGCTGCCATTACTTTTGTATAAACTGGCTTATACCTTAGACGCGAAGTCACTTGATGTGAAGCCAAAAGAACAGTAGAGAGAGAGAGAGAGAGAGAGAGAGAGAATGATAATAGACCGGCATAGAATTTCCATGATTTAATACGCTCTTATTTTGCAATAAAAAACGAAGCCAAATAAGAATCACCTGTGCGAATTGGTTGAAATGCTTTCCAAATTGTATTTTAGCTTTGTGCGCACAATGTTTGCATGCCTCAAATCTTTAAGAAGGGCGTAAGACGATCAAGTATTTAAGGGCTAGATTAAGATGCTGAGAGCGAAATACACCTCAATTTGGGATGTCTAATATTGTAAAGCAAAAGAATGAAAGATACCAAAATATTAAGTGAAGATGTAACATGTGGCCTAAATCTTAATCATGACAATTACGAGAAAATTAGTTTGTAGAAGGAGGAGTAAGTATTATATGTGCGATACAGGACTTACTAATGAGCAGAAGGCCGGAAACTGGGTGGAAAATAAAGATAAAAGCTAACAGTGTGCTTAACTATCTGTAAAGAGCCTTCTCTCATAATTTCGGAATATTTATTAATTTGCTAAATAGCTCTTCATTAGAAACAATAAGATTTTGTTCTGTGTCTTGGATCACAAAAGACAAGTTTGAAATGCAATGATAGATTATTTGACTCAATTGGATTCTACAGTGTCTTTGTCGTAGTCATTTAATCAACCTTCTAGTCCCTTAATATCAGAGAATACTATTAGCTGCACCGGCCATAACAGTCAGAACTCTTTATCATCCACTTTATTTGAGACTTTTTTGCGGCGTAAAAAGAAGTCACCCACGCTTACCAGCATTGTTTTTCTCCCAATGATTTGCAATTATTAATAAGCATCTTCCAAAAAATGAACGGAATTTTTTTCTGCAAGAAAATGAGACTGCAGCACACGCTTTTTGTGAATGCATTTTGCTTTTAATTTAAAAAGATGCAAATAAATTTATCTAAATCACTTGAATCCTCAGTAGCTTAATAAGACTTCTGGACTTCTGGTGACAGCTTTCAAAAAAGTGTTCAACAGATAATGAAAGAGTAATATGGAAAACCACAAGGCTTCTTTTTAAATTTTAGAATGTAGTCATCTCTATCCAGCATCCACATATTTAAAAGCCTTTAGACTGAAGCATTCTATCGAAATCTCTCTAACATTAAAATTTAAGAAGCAGGCTCTTTTTTAGGGTTCCTTGCTTTCGCACTAATATCTCTCCTTTTGTTATAGCCCTCTCCACATAACCGTAATAAGTAGATTTTTTAAATCTTTTAAATAGGTGAACTACTACAATTACTATAACAATAAATACTTAAATCAAAGAGTGTTCTAAAATAGACGTTTTTGAACTGCAATAGGCAGATACAGTAAATTTTTATATTAAAGAGAGTTCCAATATTAACGTGTTTTTTATATGAATGGCCTGCTTCTCAAACGCAACTTGTAGACATTGGGAGCTTATAAAGTTTTATGTCCACTAAAAGAACAAGTACAAAAATCTTTAATTTAAAGGGTGTTCCTATAGTGATTTGACTTTTATGGCTTTATTTTATCAAACTTAAAGGGCAGATATTTATTACTAATCAAGAGTATTAACAAATATGTCCGTTATAAAAAAAAACTCCCCCATTAAAGCAGTTCTTATGATGAAAAATGTTGACTGGGTTCAAAAAAAAATTTTCATATATTTTTCTTTGGTTTGTTTTTTGGTTTTTTTTTTCTTTTGTAGCGCCTTTAAAAGAAAAACAAATTCTGTTGAAAAAAACATATTTATCATTTGTTGACTTCTTTTTTTGGAATTTCTTGTTATATTAGAATTTGTTAAATGTGTTTTTTTTAAGAACATTTTACATTTCTTTATGTTTTCAATGAGAAAAAAATCACATTCCATTTTCCTCATGTTGTCGCATCTTATCTTGAATTGAAGATTCAAAAAGCTGCATATTTATTTAGCACAAAATACATTTTGCAGTCAACAAATATTTTACAACTCCAACATCCTTGCAATTATACTCCCGTTTCATCATATGACATACAAAATCTGATTTTCTTTTTTTTTTTTCTCTGTAACTCTTATTTGTCATTTTTTATTATTTTTTTTTCTTTTACATAAAACGAAACAAACTTAATCTGGTATTTCCGCAGCACAGCACACATACACAACTGAACTGAGTAAATAAACACGCAGATATGAAAATAAAAGTAACAGAAAAATGCACAAAAAAAAACAAAAATAAATAAAAAATTTTATTTTTGTATTTAAAGCCATGTGACAAATGTGTGGTGACTTTAAGATCAGTAGAAGCTAAAAAAAGAATTAAATTCTTTCAGTCTTAAAAACCATGAATTTAATTTTTAATGAAATTTGTTGAAAAAAATATTAAGAAATTCAAATTTTTAAAGGTTCTTTTTTAAATAACGAAATTAAAGTTACATGAGTACTCTCACAATGCATATTGTCACATGATTTGATTTATATTTGTTAAAACTAAACAACATTTTTTCAAAAAATTTGGACAAGGAACATGAAACAAAGTCGCTTTTTTTGCTCTTTCTTTCTGCCATTTTACTAGAGGTCACCTAAAAAAAATTTCTGTGGTACAAATATAATAATTTTTAATATTAAAATGTCATATTGTTGTAGATTAACGAAATGGATGCGTATTTTTGTGAGTATTAGAGTTAAAAATATTAATAAATAATAAGAAATATATGTATGTATATTTTGTGATTGTTTTTAAATATCCCAAGTGAACTTATTTTTTTTAAAAGCATTTTTTGTTGAGCAAGCAAACATGTGTGTGTTCTATGTGCTTTGCTCTCTTTATTGGCAGTTTGTTGTGGTTATATTGTGTTCAAGAACCGCACGGTCTTTTTTTGGCAATCTTTGCACAAGAAGAACTTCAGGAAACACTGCGAGTAACACAACAAGAATACTACTGAAGGCAGTTAAAGTCATTTTAAAAGCAGAAAATTTCGTGAAATGATGCCTAAAAAATAATTTTTTGTGCCTAATTATACAAAGGTGGCAACAGTACAAATCACAACTTAAAGTATGTAACAACAATAAAGAAAAAAATCAGCTGTAATCAGCTTGTCAGTATGTTTTTTTTTTTTATTTTTAAACAGCATGAAAAACAGATTGTAGTTTTACTCGATTACATAAAAGGAGAAGGTCTGTATTTTTTATGTTTGTGTCCCTTTAAACCTTCCAGCCCTTGAAACGTTATTGAA
Organism: Cistogaster globosa; assembly: GCA_937654795.1. NCBI lineage: Eukaryota > Metazoa > Arthropoda > Insecta > Diptera > Tachinidae > Cistogaster > Cistogaster globosa. The sequence continues at coordinate 11,372,848 of OW569404.1, forward strand.
AACAATACCTCTCATAATGAATATAGCAGACTTCAGAAAAGTACACTCACTGTTCAAAATTCTTGTACGTAAATGGAAAAAACCAACCCGTACATATTTTTCTTTTCATAACTATTATGTATGTGTGTCTCTAAATTTTGAATCCACGAATATGTTTTATTAAAATATTTATTTGCGTACACGTACATGAATGTACGAGTGTAGCTGTTCTTTGTGTACGTATACGGCTAAATCGTACATGAAAAACAGAGAAGTTTGTGTGTACTTTATTTTTAGTGAATGTACGAAAGAGTACATGAAAAATAGTACATGAAAAAAAAGTACATGAGAAAATTCTTGTACGGAAAAAAAGTAAATGAAAATAACTGAATAAAATATCTACATATAGAAATTTCTTTGTTTCGGAAAAAATTCAACTCTGTTTACTCACTGTTTTTTATTTTAACGTTTTAGCAGTCGAGCAAGTTTAAGTTTAATTTTGTTATTAATATATATAAGAAATAGATTTTTTTGATAACTTAGATCTTAACTTGATCAAGACTCTAGCAAGTGCACTAAATGCATGTTCTACAGATACTTGTGTTGCAGGTACAGCAAGTACCACTTCGGCAAGCTGGCTTAATTTTGAATTGTGTTGAAAATTTCGTTTCCAATATTCCAATGCGTTAATATCAAAGAGTTGCATTGGTTTGTCACATGAAGCAAGTAGTTCTGTTTTTATGTGATAGTTTCGATTTTGTGTTGTTAAATGAGATGTGTATTTAGAAGTAGGCTGACATATTGTGCTAGTTTAGAGCGGGTAGCACTTGACTTAGTTGGAGTATTATCTAACGAAGTAGAACATTCTTAATTTTCTTCTTGCGAAGATGTTGAATGCGATATTAAATTAATAATTTCAAACTTCTGTATCAAGTGATCCTGAAATTATAAAAACAGTTATTACCCTTGCAGTTTATTTTTGATCATTGGTAAATAGTGGCTTTTCTTGAGAATTAAAGCGTGGGTCGTATAAATGACTCATTAATGAAAATGTGCCTTAAGTAGTGTCATAAAAAGTAAGGATTAAGGATAATAATTTGCTTATCTGCAACATTATTGCAATTATATTTAGGGAAGGAATTTTTGAACAGAACAGAACAGAACAGAACATTGCGTGTACTTTCTGAACTCTGGAATATAGCAATACTTTTAGCGCTTTAATTATTAAATGGAAAATGTATCAAGTATTTTGAGTGCACGCACATTATGGGTAACTTCGTATTAATTTTGTGAAACAAAATTGGTTAATTGTCCAAAACTGCCGATTATAGTTAATACGTCATTTACACTGTGCAATTTTAGTAGTGGTAGTGCAGCCAGAGGTGTAAGCAATATAATATTGCTTGAGTATTTAGGGAATATTATTCTTGATTATATTTTTTTTTTAAAACAACGAACATGGCTGCAACTTAAAAGAAGAATTAAAATGAAAATTCCATTAAAGATGGCATAGTGTAAATGTTGACAAATATCTCTGCCAGTGTAAGTGTTAAAATTAAGGGCTTGTGATAAACATTCGTAAAAGAAAAATTTTCAATCCTTTTAATCGTTAGATATGGCTAGGTTTCTGCAGTTTTTATTGTACAAGTTCAGATAGTAAAAAAATGAACAGGGGCTGGGAGGGGGCTGGGGCTTAGAGTAATATCGAATATAAAGTAAGAATTCTTAATCAACACTGCTTAAGTTTTAATATTTTATATGTAATAATTTAAACAATACTTTGATGTAAATAAAATAACATAAACTTTGGTGACACCCTTTAATTTTTAAACTTGTTCTTTTAAACATACTTCGAACTTTGCTTAGATTTCACGTGTCTGTTCGAAATGGTAACGAAGCTCAAGCCATATATATCCAAATATTTTACCTACGGGGCACCCTTTAATTTTTTTAACTTGTAATTGTGAACATAGTTTTACACACTTGGTTTAAATTTGAAGTAACTTTCTAAAGGGGCTTAAAAGTCTATGTCATATAGATAAAATAACATCTCCTATAGGGTCACTCTTTAATTTTTTTAAAGTTATTTTTCGATACACTTTACACTTTGTTTAAGTTTCAAGTGTCTAGTTAAAACGGTTAAAAAGCTAAGGCCATATACACCAAATAATGTTACCTATAGGAACACCCTTTAATTTTTTGTAAACTTTTAATTAGGGACATACTATTACACACTGTTTTTGTCTCAGTCTGCTTAAAAATAGGTAAAAGCTAAGACTGTATACATCAAAGAATATCGTCTATGTGGACACCCTTTAATATTCAATTTTAAATTTAATATTTTTTATTTAAATGGACTTAACAATTCATTGTGTGTAACATTTAACTATCTGTCTATAACGACTAATTATAATGATATATAATCCATTTGTATCACGTACAGAGACACCCTTTAGTTTTTAGTTTTATGTATTTATAACTTTCATTAAAACGGACAAAAAAGTACACACTCTCTGTGCAATTTTCAGTTGTTTAATGGTAAAGGGTTAAGAGATAAGCCAAAAAAGTTTAAATAACATCACTTGTGGGAACACCCTTTAGTTTTTAAAATGTCGTTTTTTTATTTTCTGTTATAGGGAGCCACAATAATACCAACTTTGTTAAAATTTGTTATGAGTGTTTGTTACGGGTCAATAGAAATGTAAAAGTCATATGTGTTGTGTGGGGACACCCTTTAATTTGTAGTATTATGAACACTTTTTAGTATAAAGATACTGTGAACATCACCTTTCAGTTAAAAATATGTATTAGGGTTCAGTATTTACAAAGGTCTAGGATCACTAATATAGAATTAAAAAGTGCGGTCAAAATGGTAACCTCCTATTTCCTCGAAGTCGGTTAAAAATAATGTAAATTTCCAAAAATTAAATAATTTAAGAATGTAACCATATTCTCAATAAGATTCTAATTTTATAACGAATTTCCATTAAAAAAAAACTGCTTAATTTTATTTATTTATTTTTTTTACAAAACAACTTTTTATCACTTCTCTCTCCTACAGCTTCCTTAGATTTTATCGAAAATTTTAATTCTCCATGATTTTTATTGAAGTATTTTTTTTTTTTTTCAATTCGTTCCTTTTACATTTCATTAAACTTTATTTTACATTAAAAATCTCGAAAGATGAACTTAGCAAAGAATACACATCACAAAGCCAAACAAAGAAAATGATTTCTTAAAATCACAGGATCATAAGGAAATCCTTAATAATTTCTAAAAAAAAAACTAACTTCAACTCTCTAAAGATGCAATTTGAATGAATGGTTTACGTCCTTTCTATTTTCTTTTGCTTTACATTTACTTTTTATCTATTTCTTCATGTCATTTCTATTCTTTAATTTTTATTTCTTTTTTATTTTTTTATTTTTTATTTTGTTGTTGCATCTTTATTCTTATCATGTATGTAAATTACAGTTATTCTGCTGCTCGTTATTGCTGTGGTTTATTTTGTGAATATTTACTAAAATTATTATTGTTGATATTTCTGATGTTGTTGTTGGTTGTTGCTGCAGCCACTGCTATTATTGTTGTGTTGTTTGTTACCGGTTGCATGTTATTGTTTGCAAAGTACTTAAGCAACTGTTAGTAAATTCTCTTTTTGTAGCAACAAATCGTTAGTGTTGTTGTTGTTTTTTTTATTGTAAAAAGTTTAAACCTTTCGAGTATAATTTTTTATTGTGCCAGTTAAGACGTATGATTTTATAAATGTGATATGATTTTGGCTTTTATTAAAATTGATTTCTTGGCGAAGTTACCAGGGAAAAATTTTCAGAGTTCACTGAGGCTAAAAAAAAATCACAAAAAAAAGGAAAATGGGACCAACTCAAAGATACTTGTTTTTAGAATTTCTTCAGAATTTTTTTTTTCAATTTCTTTAATTTTTATTGTATTTAAAAGGAAAATTCTTTAAAATAAACAATTGATTGTTAATAAGCTTTCAAAGCTGCAGTGAATCTTTTACTCCTCAAAATACGCTGGTCCCACTTTTTGCTTTAATCGCCAAGAAAATAATTTCCATACACAACATGTTGCATATTTCAAATGAGTTTTGGGGCCAACAAGCAGCCAAAGCAGCAGTTGCAAAAAGAAAAAAATTTTTTCTAAATGAAGTCTGTTGGAAAAAAAATTCTACAATAAACATGAAGAAAATGTACTAACGAGCCATTGAAAATTTGCGTGCATTGTTGTTTAAACATTTTTTTATACTGAAGCGGTTAAAAGAAAAAAAAACAACTCTTAAAATAAACAACATCAATATGAAAGAAAATTGTTTTAGGGAAATTTTTATTTTCACTTTTTTTTCTTTCATTATTAAATTACACTTCAATGTCTTAACATGTTCGTTCTCACCACGAACATGAAAATTTTAAAAAAGAAGGAAATTAATGCTTTTAACTTCAGAAATTGTAAGAAAAGAATTTGTTTTTTGTTGTTTGTGTTTGTATTTTTTTTTTTTTTAATTTGCACTTTTCTTCCGGTTTGTTGTAAAATCATTTGGGTGATTTGATTTTTATTGCTTGTTTTAACAGGGTGATTTTTTGCATATTGAATTTTAGACTTTTATTTATTGTTCATGTATGAATTATTATTTTGAAAAACAATTGAAATCTAAAATTTACCGTTCAAAAGTTTTAAGAATAAATTATAAAAGAAAGTAAGAAATAAAGAAAAAAATTGTAACCGCTAAATATTTTTAGGCGCCTGAATGCAGGGTTTGACGAAGCCTTGGTGGAAAAATTTACTAAGAACATTCAATTGCTGCTCTTAATGAACTTGAAGAACTACCAGTTGTGGTCTCCATGGTTACTACTTGAGAGGGGTCTTGTAAATTAGTGTTCAGCATGAACTACAATTAAAGAGAGGAAAGTCTACACACACATATTGAATGAAGTTTCTACTTTTACTTGACTGCAACGAAAATAGAATAAAGAAATCAAAAAATCTCTATCCAACACGTAGAAAATATTGATTAAAATATTTTCATTATATTTTTTGCAAAAAACATATCCTACTCAAATAGTTTTTAAGGCCATATATGTATAACTACGATCCAAATGGGACACCCTGTGGTACTAATTTTTTGTTCTCATATTTGTGTTTAAAGAGCGCTTAGATAAACCTATTCTCTGCAAACTTTAGCCTGTCTATTTAAGATTCAGATTAACATATTTTTTGGGTCACCCTTTAATTTTTTAATTTCTACATAATGGTTATAGTTACATATATTCTGTAAACATTTTTAGAGCATTTTATAACAGTTCTAGGAATAAGGTATAGTTCTTTAATAAACGAAATTTTAAGGGACACCCTTTAATTTTTTAATTTGTTTAAATTTTTTTTTTTTTTTTTGTAACGAATTGTTAGCGGGTGCCAATGCACTACGCACTTAGTGGAAAAGTGAAATTCCAATCAAATCATACTTTAAAATCATGTATAATACATGGGGACACCCTTTATTTTAAAAAATAAGCAAAAGTTTTCCACATAAAAACAATCTGTAGGAAAAAGTCTTAATATTAAGAAAAATATATTTACAATCGGCTCAGAAATAATGGAGTTTTAAAGTAACAAACAAACAAAAATTTAAACGCTTTTCTTAAAGTCGCTTGAAACTTTTTACGTTTAATAAAAAAAATTTTTTGTTTTCTGATAGTTTTTTTTTTTTTTTTTTTTTTTTTTTTTGTAAAAATCCAGTTCCTTAAAAAATCATCTTATATGATACACTATGCTGTTGCTTATATTATTAAAAGTCTTGTTATTGGCTTTAAGTGTTATACGACTTGTTGTTTGTTAGCAAAAGCAATAAAAATAAAATTGCACTTAAAAAGTACTACTTCAATTTTTTTTTCTTTATATTTTGTTAATAAGTAAGCACTTTTATTGTATTACAACACTTGTAAATACACACACACAGACCCATATTTAGACACATACAAAGCTTTAAAAAGGAGTTGTAGTAATAAAAAAAAATGCAAAAAAAAATACAAATTCTAAAGAACTCATTAACACAATCATACCCACTCATCATCACTAGCATTATCCTGTTCAGTGTTTTTTTATTTCTTTCTTTTCTTTTTCATTATGTTGATTAGTTTAGTAAGAGTACAGAAAAATAACACACAAGGGCAGCAACAAAGTGTTAGAGTCTTGTCGTGGTTTGTTTTTTTTTTTTTTTTTTTTTTTGAAGTACCACAAATTTTTCAACTAAAGCAACTACGTGCCAATAAACAAATTGCTACTTTGGCTTTTTTTCTCGTTTTCTCTTGCCTTTATAAATAGAAAGCTTGTTAAGAAAAAAGTGCATTCAAAATAGAAACTAAAATAAATAATATAAAAAATAAATGTATTTAAAATGTATTTCAACCAAAAATTACTTAATGCAACACCTTTTCTTTAAATATTAAACAAGTTTTGGGTTCCATAATGGCAGATAAAGGTTTTTCTGATGGGAATAAAAAAGCATTTTTCATTAGAATAAAAACTTCAACTGAATTAAGATTTGACGTTGACTCATTCAAAGACATAATTTTTATAAAATATTTCAGAAATCTTTATGCTTCAACTGAAAAACTCTTCAGGTATTCAGATTGCAAATGAACGATATTATTGTTGGGGATAAAAACACAAACAGGATTTGGTCAGTCCATTAGTAAAAACATTTTTTATGAAACATTTAAGCAACACTGTTTTACATTTCTTAACATAAAAAAATAAAATATTTTAATGAAACAAATTTTTTTTCTCTTACCAATACCAACACATACACTCCACTGAATGCAACTGAATTATTTAGAACACATAAAAATTTACATGAATATTTTTGCCATCTGATGGCAAATATTTCGTAAGGAAAACCTCAAATTTAAATATGCTCCGAATGTCTACAGATACTTTTTATATCTTTACACTGCTTTTAAAATGACAAGAAAAAAAATATATTTTTTTTATAACTAGAAATAAATAAGGTCTCTTCTTTTACATAAAAAAAAAAAAACTTTTTATACGTTTCCCTTAAAAAAATTCAATAAAAGTATAGACGTATATAATGCTCACAGTAAAAAAAGTAATTCGTTAAAAATAAAACCTTGATTTGCATGAAAAGGATTAGGAAGTCTCATGCCACGAGAGTAATAAAATAGTCTCTTTTAATAAGTATTTGAATATATATGTATAAGTATATAAATAGTTTTTTTATTAAACATTATGCAGCTTATCTTTCTTTTAAAAAGAATTTTTTTTATATTGGAAAAAAAAATAAAAATAAATAATTAAAATTGTGTCTGTGTTAAGAAATTAACCTTTAAGCTCTAAAGTAGGCAATGGAAAATTTATATTTAAGCTCCCTAAGATAGGCAAAGTTTTTTATTTACTTATATACTTGTAACAAAAATCAAAAGAAATAAATAAGTTCGTTAAGTGAGAGTTGAAATCAAACACGGAGTGTTTTCTACCTTGTAATGAATGAAATACATATTTACAGTAAATTAAAATTAGGGCTTTATATAAATAACATTACTATGGGAACACCTTTTAAATGAAATTTTTAACTAGCTTTTATAGTCAAGTAGCCATACATACCTTGCGTAAATTTATAATCTTAGATTAAAAAAAAAACAAATATAAAAAAATCACGTTATTATAGGGACACCTTTTATTGAATTTTTTTTTAGCAGACAAAGCGGTATATGTCTCATGCAAATTACAAGAATCTGCTCATGACGGATTCAAAGATAAGGACATATTTGTCAAAATCAAGGGCTTTATGGGAACACCCTTTAATTTTTCAATTTATTATCAACACTTATTTTTATAGCGGACATATTTGCACATTTTTAAACAAATTTTTTATGTCTCCCTACTAGTTCCAAAAAACCGTGGCGATATAAGATAAAATCGCAACACTTTTGGCACACCCTTTATAATTTTAATTTAGTTTTTAAAATTTAAAACTTGTTCTAATAGTGGAATTAAAAAGTCTGCCTATATTAATAAAAATTTAAGAACACGTGGTTAAGTTGCTATTGGGACACCCTGTAATGTAATGTTTTACTTTTTGTTGTTGCTGTGCTAGGTGACATTGATCTTATATACACACATTGTGCAAATTTTAGGTGCCTTTTTATCACAATTAAAAAAGTATTAAAATTCTATAAAATTATTTCACTTTCGCAGCACCCTTTAACTTTTATATATATTTTGATAAATTTCCTCTTGCGAAATCTATATTTGTTTTAAAAAACTCTCCCGTTTAAGTGTTAATAACATATTTTTTCTTTGAATCTTTTTATATTTGAATTCATATTTTATTTAAAAGAACTAAACGAGAATATGTTTTAATATTCCACCAAAAGCAAGCAAAAAAAGAAAAGAAAATAAATAAGGAAAGAAACGAAATAAATGAACGAATGATTTAAATAGTTCACCTTTTTTCTTTTTTACTTAGGGTACACCTTACATTCTCAACATCGAGCCAATGACACAAAAGGCAATAACTGAAAGTGATAGAAATTTAATATAAATAAAAGAATAAAAGCTCACAAAAGATTGTCTAAATTTAGTTATTTTTTTAGTTCTAAAAGCTGTTTGTGTTTATTTAAACACGTTTTTTTTAGAGGAAAGAAAATAAAGCGGTAACAAAATAAAAATTTATTCAGATGGAATAATTTTAACAGGGTCTTTTTTTAAATATTAAAAGAAATTTATGGATTTTTTTTACTCAAACAAATCTGGGAATAAAAATTAAAATGGAAAAATAAAATGTTAAATGATATAGAAGAATATAAAAATGGGAATTTATTTTAGCCACATTTTCAGTCAATGAGACCTGATCTGAATACTCAAATAAGACTTGGGATTGGAATTTCTTTTCTAGCACGTTCTATGGTAAAAATAAGAAACAAAATTATAAACTCCCATTTTTGGAAATTTTTTTAAACTTGTTTGGAAATTTCGGGATTTGAATTTAAAGGGTCATCCAAATGTGACGCCTATATGTCAGCACTATATAATTTTTACACGTGACATCTTTTCAAATGATATAAGCCATTTTTTTCTTAGCAGGCAGTACAGTTTTAACCATGGACAGGTACACATTGCAACAATGCGTTTACATCATTCAAAGTTATTATGAAAATGGGCGTTCTTTTAAAAATACCCATCGCAAAATTCGTGATTTTTTTGTTTAGTGACGAAGCTCATTTCAGAATGGATGGATTCGTCAATAAGCAAAATTGTCGTATCTGGGGTGATGAAAATAATCGTGTTATTCATGAAAAATCTCTACACCTACAAAAAGTTACTGTTTGGTGTGCTGGTTGTGATGCTGGAAATGCTGTTACTGTGAATGCTGAGCGATACCAATCAATGTTGAAAGACTTCTTACGGACACAGTTCAATCATATTGATGTGTCTGACGTCTATTTTCAGCAAGATGGTGCTACATGTCACACAACTTGAGAAAACATTACGCTCTTGCGATCAAAATTTCCTCAACGTGTAGTTTCACGAAATGTAGATTTCAATTGGCCTCCAAGGTCATTTGATCTAACACACCATTAGATTTTTTTTGTGGGGTTTTTTGAAAAGTCGAGTGTATGCTAACAAGCTACAAACAATTAATGATCTAAAGAACAACGTTCAAGTTGCAATTCTTGAAATAACACCAGCAACATGTCGGAAAGCCATTGAAAATTTCGATATTCGGATTGATGTCTACACACGCAGTCATGGTGGACATTTGAATGATATTCTATTCCATTTATAATTGTAATGGACCATACTTTTAATAAAAAAAGCAGTTTAAAAAAATTGCAAATAGTTTGTGTTTTATTTCAAAGAAACATGTAGGCGCGTTTTTTGGATGACCCTTTATATGTGAAAGTTCGTTCATTTGCTTTTCTGAAGCATAGGATCACAACAAGGTTATTCTGACTCATACTTGCTACCACGGCCTTCACTCACTTTTTCCATTAATTTGTAGTCCTACCTTTTATGCGAATGAATTATAAGTTTCACTACAGAGCACATCTGGCAATGTAGCCTTATACGCATGACCTATATGTTTGCATATGCGATTTCCTATTTCTTAGTTTTTTGGTTTCTGTTTAGTCGCGCTACAAATTGCTTTATGTTGTGTGATATTGGACCGGAGTAACCTTATGATCCTTGCAGAGATCTATAAATAATTTTTTTAGTGCCTTTAGCTCCATCGACGCTATATCTGCTCTCGTTAAGCCTTTAAATTTTTTCCATATGTACAAGTTTCGAAGTGGGCAGACAGATATGACTTACTACAGCTAAAGTAGACTTCCTTGCAACCACCCTTGTTCATTCATTACTTTTAAGACGATATTTAAGTCCATTAGAAAAATAACACAGCCTTGCCTTACTCCTACCATAATGCACAACGTCACTAAAGGCCAGGATTGACTATCATACTCAGTCGTACGATAGTGTGGATTAAGAGAGTGTATGTGTGTGACAGATCTGTTTTGACAGATCCGTACGATTTTATTATCTTTTAAAATAATTCATACAAGATTATTTCTATGCGATCAGAGTTGATTTTTTTTTTATTTTTTTTTTTTTTTTTTTTTTTTTTTTTTTTTTGAAGATGAGAAAAAACAACAAAATATTTAAAGCATCTGCTTCTCGCATCTTTTTTTGTATAATATTGTGGCACCTACGACATCATTTTGAAACGATTTTTAAAGTAGGACAGAATTCTGTCAGATTTTTGTGTAATGAAATCGCACGCTTTTGTATGATAGTGAATCCTGGCTTTAAGTGAAGCTCTGTGCAGGATTCTTCAAATGGCATTGTCATGGAAGTCTTAAGTAAGATTCATTAGTTTCCTTGCAAAGCCTTTGCAATCCATTACACTACGTCGCAGTATAAGTTGCAAATGCTCCTTCGAAGTCAATAAATTCTAAATGTAGAGGTGTTCCACATTCAACTAACTGTTTGACAATCACCCGCAAGCTGTTCACATCGTTAATACATGATTTTTACAAATGAAAATCCGCTTACGTCCTTTTTAGTAAAGCTTTGAAATTTTTGTCAATACCTTTGGCCAAAATATCCGATGTTATTTTCGATAAAGCATTAAATAGCGATATGCCTTTTCAATGTTTGCAGTCTACTTTCGAAAGTATTAACAGCGAATTCATACCGGAATCGGCTGTTAATATTTCTAAAGATGTATTGTCAAGATCATGTGCTTTGTTTATTCATAGGACAATCATTAATTCTTCAGTTTGGATTATAAACTAAATCTTAATATATCTTTTTATTTATCCATTTCTTGCATAATTTTCTTTAAAGTTAAATAATAAATAAAAATAAATTTGACTTAAACAAAAAAATCATTTATGAATATTTTTTACGTTTTTTTTTTAAGTTTTCTAAAAAAAATTAAATTAATAAAAATTATAAAATTTTAAATTACACAAAATTTTTTTTCCTTAAATAGTTTATTAAATCAATTGTATATTTAATTAAAAATAAATAAATTTTTAATAAAGAAAATTATTGAATCAATTAAAATTTTATAAAATTTTAATCTGACATGTGAGACGTTTTTGTGTACGCCTAGAAGCAAAAATTATATAAAAAATTCAATCGTTACCAACAAAAAATATAAAAAAAACGTTAAAATTAATTTGCTCGCCTAAAGAGCAAAAAATTCTACATCAATAGTCAAAAAATTTATAATCAAATAGGTAAAGCTGCTTTTTCAGTGACGCGTTGAACTTAAGCATTTTGTAAAAAATCTGAAAAAAAATGTATAAAAAGCGTAAAAGTTCGCTTTATTGCCCATACAATTCACCACAAATAATTTTAAATAAGCCATTAATTTAATCGTGCAATCATCAAGTTCAAGTATTTAATGAAATGATTTGTAAGTTCAGGTCAGATTACTCAAACATTAGACCAAAAGAGCTTAACCACCAGTTTTAGAAATATTTATTCAATCTTGCCTCATGATTGAGAATATAATAAATGTGATATTCTACCTTTTATATTAAGTTGGATCTTATACTTCTTAATAAATATTTGAGGAAGACAAATATTTTTTTTTATTATTTAGTGGTTACGTCTTTTTGCTCAAATATTTTACTATAGATTATCTCTGTTTTATTGAACATAAAATTATTAGTTGTGCTAAATTGAGCAAAGATTTTAATCTGGTTTTAAGGCCTAGATGTTCAGCGCCATTTTAGAAACAAATTTACTGCATAAAGCTGCACCTCAAAAGTTATGTGTGAATTAATAAAAGCCTCACATGTTGATTTACCAACAAATAGCCCTTTGCGGCTTCTGGTAACACTTTTTTTGTTGGTGTTTGTTCATTATTTTTTAAATTTTTTATAGATGTGTAAATTTCGTGGCTTGTTACCCGTGATTCTTGATTAGCACCTCGGTGTGGTTATTTTTATGTTTTATAATGATAAGTGTATCCAAGTTTGATCACTAGAATTTGAAAAATCTATTTTCATTTTGCAGAAACAAGCTTCATCGCTCTATTTTTTAAGTTGTCAAGGCTTGTAAGATATTTTCAAAAAGTTCTAATGGCAAAATATTTTATAAAAAATTTTATAATTCAAAAAAGCAATCCTCCTTCTAATCCAGCAAGATTTTGTTGTAACAACTAGTTTTCTCTAAGATTAACTAAGATTTTCTGCAGGTAAAGAAGAACGCCACATTACAATCTGCTGGTGTTTAATTTTGCCTTTCTTTTCTTTATAAATTAATACAAAAATTAAAAAAAAAAAATTTTTTTTCTTAATAAATTAAGAACTTAAAATATTCGTGAACTTAGACCGAATCAAAAATATATATTTATTAAATTCGCTTATTTTTTATTTTATTTTTTAATTTTTTTTTTATTTAACTTTATTTTTTAATTAAAATTTCGTTTTTTCGGCTTAAGTTCATTTTTTTAATTTAATTTCTCCAAATTTAAAAAAAAAATTATTTATTAATGTTTGCGGACGTTTTAAAAAGAGTACAAGAAAAACTAGACACAAGCAGAATATAATGCCGAATTCTCTAGATGGGTACATCCTTCATCAGCATTCTTTGCATCTATCTATCTCTTCGTTGTTCTCTGCAACTCTTCCTGTACATTTATTTTTACTTCGTACTAACCTTTGCTATGGCCACGAAATGCAATTTTTGTTTTTAAATCATTCAAACTTGTTTTCTCACAACACTAAAGATGCTGTTTCTGTATCATATTATCTGTTGTTAGGTATTTTTTTTTTTTTGTGGCAGCTGGAAGTACCATTTCGAAAGTAGTATTTCTTGCTCTTGCTTGGACTGAAAGTGATAAAAAAAGACTTAGAAAGTAACCATCCGAACTTTTTTCAAAGACATTTTTTGATCGATGCAGAAAAAAACTTATCGGGACTAAAAACTATTTAATTGGAATGTATTTTTAGTTTTGCTAGATAAGAAATTCTTTTATCCTGCTGCTAAGCTACTTGGCCATTGTGCTTTGCTCTAATAAGATAATTTTAGCATCTACTTGAAACTTTTGAACTAAAAGTTTTTGTTTTTGTTAATAACACTTGACTACCAACAACTTTTTCGAAGAAAGCAAACTTAACAAATACTAAACGTTCATTTAAAAATTAAAAATATTTTGATTAAAAACACAAGTACGTACAGACACACTTATTGTTGTTTACCCGTTAAAAAGCAGAGCACAACAGTTTTCATTGCATCCCTGGTATTAAGAATTTTGAAAACAAAATACAAGAAAATATTTACACTTATCGCCATCACATTATTATTATCAGTCATTACCTCATCTAATTCTTAACTTTATACTCTTGTAACAAACGAAAACAACAACAACAATCATGGCCATATTCATGATTATTTTTTTATTTTGCCTGTACAAAAAGTCAATTTTAAGTGAATCTAAAAGACTCTTCTTGGCTTTGGCTTGACTTTATGCAGATACAAGATATTTCTTGTTATTTTTTTTTTTTTTTGCTTTTGTTAGGTATTCATTGAAAATAAGTGCGTTTTGTTGTTAAATTCTTTACATATAAAAGGCATAATATAAAAAAGAAGCATAATAATAAAGGAGCCGATAAGGCTTAAGAATACTAATAACGCCAGCCAGCCAGCCAGCCAACCAACCAACCAGCCAACCAACCAACCAACCATTCCAAGCAGCTTTAAAAAATGTATTGTAAATGAATAGCAAATACTTAAAGGGAAGCAAGAAAAAAATGAGAAGAAGAACAAAAAAAATAATAATCTTCATCATCCTCTAGAACATCTGTTCGTTCATAAGTTTAGTCTGCATAATCTCTGTGATTACTTGTTTTTATTAACACTCTGGTATTGAATGCATAAAGAAAAATAATAATAAAAATAATGTTTCTTCCTAGAAAAAAAGGTATAATGATTGGGGCCAGCTAAAGATGCTAAATAAAAGAACTAACACTTGAACAAAAAAAAGAGCTTATATTTTTAAGGACTGACAGACAGACGATATCAGGTAAGATTGGTTTGATAGTCAGTCAACTCAGTCTACTAAATTTGCTATGATTTCTTTTTCGTTTCACTTAATTTTTTTGTTTTCTATTTTATTTCATGATTCCAACTAAAAAAAAAAGAACTTTTATTAACTTGGTATGTGTTGCCTTCCTAAGCCCTGTCTTATAATAAGTGATTATTGAATCACTTTTGATTTTTACTTCAAGAAAATATTAAAGACCCCTTGTTGAAGTTATTGTTACTTTTTGCTTTCATTTAAGTGGCTGCTAAAGAAGAGAGAACTTATTCTTAATAATTAATTCTAAAAATTATAAGAATTGCAAGGTAATTTTAGAACAAAAAAGGAACAAAAAGTATAAAATATCTGAAAAATAAGAAATGAATTTTTTTAGACAAAGAGGAGGTTTTCTTTCTTTATTGATTACAGCCAAACATTTTCACGCGCTCTTGTAATTTTATAAAAAATAAATAATAATTTCATTATAAAAGTGACAAGCTCCTATTTTCTTGTCACTTTAAGTACAGGGTCCGCCATCTAACGTTTTTTTCAACTAGTGCCTTTTTGATGAATAGTAACACTTAGCTCAGGTCTGATTCGACAGATAATTAGTTTTATCCTTCCGCTGAACGAATATGGGAAATATTGCGACATTACTTTGAAAATCATGTTAATATTGCAGAATGTGTGTGAACATTGCTTACGAATTTTGAAAAAAGAGAAGCACAGCCAGCTCCGTATGTTCGTTATCTTGTGAAAGAAATGAAAGAAACTGGCATCCTCATCGAAAAACCAAAGCGTGAAAAGCCAAAAACAGTGCGTACACCCGAGAATATTGCTACTGTGGCAGAAAGTGTGCGTGAAGCGTTATCTACATCAATTCACAGTCGTTCTCAACAATTGATCATTCTGGAGACTTCATTGAGACGAATGTTGCATAAAGACTCTGGTAAGACGCCATACAATTGTTTCAGGAGTTGAAGCCAACTGACCATCCAATGTATTTTCGCTTCGCTAGGTGGGCCTGCGATCGGCTTACAAAAGATGCCGATTTTGACAAAAAAAAAATCATCTTTTAAGATGAAGTTCATTTTGATCTTGCCGGGTATGTAAACAAGCAAAATTATCGCATTTGGCGCACAGAAGACCATACATTGAAAAGCCGGTGCACCCAAAACGAGTCACGGTTTGGTGCGAAATTTCGTCCAGAGGCATAATTGGGTCATTTTTCTTCGAAAATGAGCAAGAAGTGGCCACTACAGTCAATAGCGATCGTTATCGGGCCGTATTGAACGAATTTGTGTTCACAACAATTGAAGAGGAGAATATTGGCAACATTTGGTTTCAACAGGACGGCACTAAGTGCCATACAGCCTAAGCTACACTCGATGTTTTGAGCTTTGTTTCTGAAGATCGCAGTATCAGTTCAATTCATGATGAGTTTTAATTCATTTATACTGCAGTTGTATTTCAGTTCCAGTTCATAAACTGCAGTTGTATTTCAGTTCTAGTTCTGATTTAAATTATAGTTTATTTATTTATTTTTATTTTAGTTTAAATTTTAGTATTAATTTAGCTAAAGTTCTTTTTTTGCCATCATATCTCAAATATTTATTTTTTCAGAGAATTCAGAACTTTAATTTTAAATTAATTTGGCTCAATATATTTTTTTGTCAAAATGTTTTTAAAACTTTGCAGCGCAATCGATTTAATTTAAATATTGAAAATTATAAACTTATAAAAAGCTCATGTGTGCTGTTATTGTCAATTTTATAAAATGAAAACACATTTTTTTTTCAACAACAAAAATATATTTTTAACAAATAAAGTTCATTAGAAACTTACCACTGCTCGACAAGCTGGACTCCGATAAATATCACTGGCACCTGATAAACTTTGGAAATATTTTTTTGTTCCATAAACTGTATCCATTTTGAATTAGTTTTTAATATATTTGTTGTTTTATTTGAGTAGAAAAAAAATTATATAAAAATTTTGCTTAAAAGTTTTTAAAAGGGTTTTTGTTTTACGTTTGTTTTTTCGTGCAAAATTTATCAACTAAAATATTGTTGAGAAAAACACTTTTAATTTGGCAACAAAGAAGACTAATTTTAACGCTAACATCTAGTGTTTTTATTTCAGCAGCTCTTTGCCACTGCAAACATGCATCCACACTGTACTGTGATCAATCTTCTAAAGTTTTGTTCACAAATAATTTAAAATATGTTTTGTGTTTTATGTCATTATATTCCTTTTAGTCAATTTTAATAATAAACCAACTAGAGAAATAATAAAACAAGGATGCGTTTTTTGTTTGTGTGTGTGTTTGTTTCACACTTTAATATAAAATGTTGCCAAGTTTTGTTGCCTGTAGAAGAAACTAACTTATAGTTGGCTGTGTGGGTATAAAAGAAAAAGTGACAGCAATGTGTTTTTGTTTGCCACAACAATAACAAAAAATGTATATAAAACCCGAAAACAAACAACAACAAAAAACAATGTTCAATTAACTAATGAAACTGCTGCTACCGCTACTGTTACAATGAGTGCTGATGCTGTTGCTAATTCTTCCTACGAAGTTGGTTGTTTGTTTGTTTTTATAATTTGCTTGATATCTTGTAGCGCCAGATAATGAACAAGTTTAAATGTTGTTTAGTATAGTGTTAAAATGATGAAGAAGGATGAGTTTTTATTTTAGATATTCTGCAGCATGCAACCACCGACTGTTTTTTATTTTGTATTTTTTTTTCTGCTGTCTGTTCAAAACTTTTATCAACATTGATCACTATTTAATAAATTGCCACATGTACTGACATCGTAATTTATGGAAAAAACCTGAAATAGAAAAAACATAAAATATTGAAAAAAAATACTTAAGCAAAAAGAGAACAAAAGTTAATGGCATTGGGAGTCTAGAATGAAAATTGATAAAATAGAACAGAAAATGAACTAAGAAAAAAGCTGAAATAGGAATAAATGAAAATTAGACTAAAGAATAGAATTAAAACAAAAGTTACAGAGCTAAATTTTAATTGAAAGAGAAAGAAACTTTAAATGAGCTGAAGTAAAATAAAAGGAAGGAAAAATTTAGTTAAATATTAAATTAAACTATTAATTAAAATATTTAATAAAAATAAAAAATAATAAATAAAATACAACTAGAATCAATCTTAAACTATTTACAATAAAAAATTAAAAAAAAATTAATTTCAGCTGAACCCAAAGTGCACTTCAATTTCAAAAGAACTAAATGAGAACTGAATTTTAAAAATACCCAGAAGTAAAATAAACCTAGAATTGTTTTTTTTACTAAAACAGAAGAATTCTAAGCTTGAAAAGGACTACAGCACCATTAAAAATTAATAAAAAATAAGGAAAACTTACCAAAGACCTAAAAAGAGCTAAGCTAAAGCTTAGGCAGAACTTATTTGAAACATAATTAAAACTTGGCTAAAACTTAACTAGAAGTTAACTTAAACTTATTAACAACTTAGCTATGAATTAAATAGAATTTGAATAAAATTCGATCTCAAGCACAACTTACTAGAAGTGTACGTAGAACCAAAACTTAAGCAAAAATTAAACACTACTGATATTAAAATTAAGTAAAAATTTGAATTAGATATTAAAAAAAAAATGTAGAACTTAACTTAAGCTTAAGGGTGCTTAAGGTTAACTTAACTAAAACTTAAGCAAAACTTAAGCTAAATTTAACTTTTACTTAATTAAAACTTAAGTAGAATTAAACGAGAATTTCACTTCAGTTAACTAGAAGAAAAGAAAAATTAAACAAAATTATAAATTTGAACTTATAAGAAATTGAACTAAATTTAAACTTACTGAGAAATTCGCTTAAACTTTACTTATATTTAATCAGAATTTAATTAGAACCCAAGCCAAACTTAAGTTGTATTTAACCAGAATTTTAAGTGAACTTAAGAAGAACTTAACTAAAGCATTGCCTAAACTTAACTAGAACTTAACAAGAACTTAACTAAAACATAAAAAAAACTTAACTAGAACTTAACTACAACTTAACCACAACTTAGCTTATACTTAATTAGGAATTAACTAGAACTTAACTTGAACTTTAGTAATACAAGAGGCGAAAACTTAACCAGAAATTATTTAAAACTTTAAGAGAACTTAATAAGTACTTACGTAGAACTTAACCTTAAGTAGAACTAAAATGGAACTTAGATATAGCTTAAGGGGGAATTAATTATAACTTAACGAGAACGAGAACTTCTGATTAAAAATGAACTAATAATTAATAAAAACTTAACTAAAACTTAAATAGGAATAAAATGTAACCTCAGTATAATTAACCTATTACTGAAATTTAATTAATCTAAAGCACAGTTAGAAATGAACCTTTTACCAAATCTCTATCAAGAATTTGCTTCACTAGGAATGAATAACCGAAATCAGTTTTACACCCTTAAAAAAGTACGTTAAATGCAAGTGCCCAGCCAGATACATCCGTCGATTTTTCTATAATAAAACTGGTGGTTGCGTGAGTAGGATTGTTTTCCACACATTTTTTCACGCAGTCCTAATGGATCCACTTATACAGCGGAAATGCTGCATCCTCTAATAATTAATTCTAGTATTTTAAATTCATCTTAATTTAACTAGAACTTATCTAGAACTGAATTAAAAGTTAGCATATAAATGCAGGTCTTTAGTTCCTACTTTCAATGACTCTGTCCCCTTTTGTTAACTAAAATTTTTAGGGACAATCCGGCTATGATGATTATGACAACATTTGTTAGTTAAGACTTGAGGTCAAAGAGTTCATACTTAAAGAATGGGTACAACTAAGGGTTTGATGTGTTGAAACAACAAGATGTCAACACTATAGGTAACCATAAACTTAGACTGCTTACGCAGTAAATCCCTTATTCTGCTGGCTCAATTTTTTTAAGTTTCTTTATCGTTAAAGCAAGAGTAAACAGAAGATGTTTGTTATCAATCTAAAGCACTAGTTTCTGATAGTGACGGTGATGGAGTACTTCTTAAAGAAAATGGGACCAATTCATACCAAGGGTTTACACATTGCGACCAGGTAATACTCTTTTGACTACAGTTGCCTATAAATCGGCAAGGTTTCTTCCCAAAAGTTCTACGATTCTAATCATGTTCTTCCTCGTTTGCCCAAAAATCGGAAGATTTCTTCCTAATAGGTTTATTCATTCACCACAGATGGATAAAGAGTCTATCTAAGCTTGTCATTTCGTTTGTAATTTCTACAATATCAATTTCCGGACCCGTAAGGTTTAAGTTCTTATGGAAAGTCAACTCAATTAAACGACGTCCGTCTTTTCGTCCGTGTTAGTGTTTAAATCAACTTTGCCAAGGAAATAGAAGAGCTAGAGAAAATTTAAATACGCCAATCAAGCAGAAATAGTTTTGAAAATTTTACTATTGAGATCGGTCCATACCCTTTGAGGCAGCGGACAAAACACCACTTCTGCCCTTTAAATTTATCAAATCATTTGAAACAATGAAGAAACTCCAATAAAAATAAATATATGGAGCAATAGAGATAAAAGAAATAAGAAAAAAAAACATCCAGTTGAAAATTTTCATTCGCCCATATTTTTCGATTTATGGGCCCCTGAACTCTTCATAGAAAAGTGCGATTGTGCCCCTTATTTTTTTAGATATCAATATGGGTATCATTAAAAAGCTTTTGAAGAGAACTTTTAAAAATTGCTTAAATTTTTTTAAAAATTCTTAACCCATTAAGAGCCAGTAAAATTTTATATAGTAATTAATTTAACTATTAAAAATGACTTTTCGCTTAAGACTCTGTCTGTGATGGAAACACATATTAACGATAAAGTTTTATCTTTTAAACAAACTGTACAATAAGTTGCTAAAAATTAAAAATGAGAAAAAAATTACAATTGATATCAAAACGTTTGTAGAGGATTTTCAATATGAGCTGAAAGTAAAATATTCATAGTAGTCAACTTAAACTCAAGTAAAATTAATATTTAGTATCTTTTTTGTTATTAAGACTTTTAGCACATAACATTAATCCCTTCCTGTTTAGATATGTCTTCAGCTTTTAAAAAAAATTCTCACTTTAAAATTCTCACCTTTTAATCAAAATAATTTCCCTCAAATTTCTAGTTGTTGAGAGTACTAAACACTTGATATTAAATTTCATAGCAGTAAGAGTGTGTGCTAAGAATAACACAAAAGCCAGTTTATATTTGTTTCCAAATGTCTAAAAATTCTATGACCAGTAGATAAACAAGTTTGAGTTTGTTTTTTGTTTGCTTATAAATTTTACAGATATTTTTTACAGAATATTTTTCATATTTTTTTTTTTTTTTTTTTGTTGATTTCCTTTTCTAGAACACAACTACGAATATGTAGCCTATTAAGTATTTAAAATGTTTATAAATCAGAGAATCTTAAGAAATGGAAATTAAAATATAAAACAAATAAAAAAACTGGTATTTTTAGAGAGTTTTTTCTTTTTCATTTTGTATAGAAATAAACAAGTTTTTTATCTTCATAAATAGTAAAAAAGTTAAGTAAATATTCTAATTACATTTAAGGTGACAGTGTAAATGAAGAAAAATATTAAAAAAAAATACAAATGGACAGTGATACTACGAAAATACTTAGAAAAACTCCATGACACAATACATTGTTGCAAAAGAGAAAATAATTTTTAAAGAAAGAAGTGATTCATTTAACTTCTTTTCATGACAGAAGACTTAAATCTTCTTGGAAAAGAGTTCAAACTGTTCTTAGTAATGATAAGGTCACTGGTTTTTTATGTTAAAAAGAAAAGAGGTTTTTGAACAATTCCTTCTTGAGACTTATTAAAACTTTAATACAGTTGAAGTAAAAATAAATAAATCAATTAAAATTTTCTTTTTCGGCTGTGGTTTATTTTTTATTTTAACTTTTATTAAGAAAAATTATTTTTCAAATGTACGTGGACGTTTTCCTAAGAAAAATTAGATGATTATTTGGTTAAATGGATGATATTTACAATATACGCAAGTCAAGTGAAGGTGATGGATGCAAAGAATGCTGATGATGGATTTGGCGGTCCTGGTAATGCAGCACTACATTCTGCCAGCATTTAATTTTTCTTGTTTTTTCTGGAAAACGTCCGCTTACATTTGAAAAATAATTTTTCTTAATAAAACTTAAATTAAAAAATGAACCAAAGCCGAAAAAGAAAATTTTAATTGATTTATGAAGATCACTGGTTCAACCCGTGGCTGGGAAAAAAAATTAAAAAATAATGTTAAAATAAATATTCATTTCTTAAATCTCACACTTAAGTGCAGCCAAATGAAGTCGTTTATAAAAGTTGATTGAGAATTAATTATTGTTCTAACAAGAAAGCAAAATCCCTTTCTTTTATGTTAAATATAATAACAATCGTTTAAGATATTAAGGAGAAGCAGCTTTAGATTTATTTTAAGCGCCTTTTAACATGTTTCCTTTTTTCTTTTTTTTTTTTTTTTTTTTTGTTGTATTATTTATGCCTTAACAAATGACACCTTTAAATCCCTGTAATGGTTCGAGTTGATGTTATATAACAGAGCTGCTGTAATCGCCAATAGAACTTTTTTTATTGTCCTCGCTAGTGTCTTGTTTAAAGCGTTTTTTACAATAAATTTTAAAATAAATTTAATGATGAACTCGGGCCTCCCTAAAAGGAAACAGGTTTAATTGTGCAATTTTTATAATTTGGAAATTGTTTTGTGATTTCGTTTTTTAATTGAGCATGTCCTGTTTTTTAATTATTTTCACAATATAAATTTTTTGACGTCCTCCTGATCTTAATCTAAAATTTTGGTTGTTCATTAAATATTTATTTAAATTTATTTAATGCATTTATTTATTTGACAATTTTTTTTATTTTTATTTTTTTTTTAAGTTTTTTACTTCAAACCTTTGATTGATATTTTAAAACAATTGTTGTGCGTATCTGTGTGTGTTAAACAGAACTAAATAAGTTGTTACTTCTAAGTGTGATGTAAGTTGAATACAAAAAAGTTGATAGAAGTGTTAACGTTTTCGTTAACCAGAAGATCAATGATATGGGTTCAAATTCCACTAGAGGTTTCTCGAGAAATTATGAAATTTCTAAAAAAAAAAAATTCCTTCAATCGGTTCAGTCGTTTTGGTTCGGTTAAGTACGTAGCTCACATACAGAGAGTTTATTCAGAGGCCATATGACTCATTGCGGTACACCGAAGGCCAATGGCAAACGCAGTTCCCTCTAGAGTTTTAGGATCGTCAGTCAAAAATATCCCTTCCTAAACTTACTAATACAGCATTTACCTCTGCCTAGAATACGGTGCAAGTATCAGGTGGCCTTATGATCCATCCTTGGAAATGATCCCCAATTCAATCATAGTTTCTGTCCTGAAATTATTTGTAAAGATCGAAACTGTGCTATTTAGAATTATCTATTCTTATCGGCATTTGAAAAACAAACGATTTGCCGAGGTCTAGATACTTCCACCTAACAAATGTAGTATAGTGTCGTATACAATTTAATTTAATTTAATTTGCCATCTCCCTAAGTCTTAGGGCTGACTTAACCGTTACATATTAGAGGAAGGTAGGATGAGTGAGATATCCCACTGTCTGTAGATTAAATGTCAAATCGGGCCTTCATTTTAAAAGAGCTGATTTATTTAACATTCTTGTAATACAGAATGATAGACGATCTCTGCTTCCTTTTATTTTTAAGTTATCGTTTGGAACTTTGCATTTATTTCAAAAAATACAATTTTTTTAAATTCTCACAGGCACTTTTGTTTTTTCGCAATTACATTCTGATTTGCCCCCGATATGTTAAACTTTTTGTGAAGCATCAAATAAAAATTAAAATGGAATAAAAATAAAATCAAAAACAAATAAGAGTGCTATATTCGGTTTTGCCGAATCTTATTTACCCTTCACAATTTATGTAAATCTTGTTTAGTGAAGTAACTCTAATCAAAATCACAAATATTTTAGTCGCCGAGAATTTAAAAATAATATGAAGAAAATTAATTTTTTTAATTTTAATTCTCTATCGCTCCGTATGTTTGTTTTTTGATTTTACACTTGATTTGTTCCAAGTAATGTAGGCGGAAACTATTTTTTAAACTTTTATTTATTATTTATTATTTTTTTTTCTTTGATATTTTTTAAATTTTACAGTTTTTTGTCCATTTCGCTTTAATCAAATTCATAAATTTATTAATATTAATTAAAAAAAAAAAAAACAAATAATTCAATGTGGAACAACTAAAAACTGAATACAAATGCAATATAAATAACAATAAGAAATTTATAAAATTCATTTACTGCCCTGTGGATTCTTAATGGACAAAAGTAAAAGTTTTACTGGTTTCATTTAAAAATAAACAAAAACAAATAACAACAACTTTTAACATCAGCCAGCCAAAAAAGAAACATACACATGCACAAAAAAAAATAAAAATATTTGAATTTTCATAAATGAAAATAAGAGATTTTTATAAAGAATTTTAATATTAAAAAAAAAACGAACTAAACTGAGCTGAACTGAACAGCGTACCAAGAAAAAAAGCGGAATTTCACTGTCATTATGACGTGGTCAGTTAAAGTTGGAGGCGTTTTTATTTATTCATCTTTTTAAGTTGATTTACAGCCAGCTGTTGTTGTTTTGTCTTCTTTTTTATGACTTACTTTCAACTGCTGCAAACAATAACAACAAAAATTTTTAATAAAAAAATAGACAGCAAAAATATGGTGTTGACCTGATTTGCATACTCTGGTTTATGTCAATGTGAGTCAAAGCCACACCAACATTCATATATTTATGTTTTTTTTTTTTAAAGTCAGTATGATTACAACAGTTGAATGTTTGTGATGTTATTTATTCATATATTTTTTTTAATTTCATTTAAAAAAA
The DNA here is from genome assembly GCA_937654795.1 of Cistogaster globosa. Taxonomy (NCBI): domain Eukaryota; kingdom Metazoa; phylum Arthropoda; class Insecta; order Diptera; family Tachinidae; genus Cistogaster; species Cistogaster globosa. The sequence continues at coordinate 11,397,330 of OW569404.1, forward strand.
GTGAGTTTATGTATATTTTTGACTTAATGGAACACTGACAGTAAATAAAAATTTGTCTGAATGTCAAATTTAAAAGCAGAATTATGATACTCATCAGATGAGTATCCTCTTTTAATAAAATCAAATAAAGAAGGGTTCTTATAAGGAATTATATAACAATTAAAAATAAGTACATATAACAATGAATCACAAAAAAAAATATTTGGAAGGTGACTTTCTCAACCATTGGACTGATTCAAGCCAAGCGCAAGCGTCTTGTGTAAGTGCGAGCTTCAAAGACATTTCAGTAGCGGCATAAGGATACACAAATAAACGATCTTTAGTTCAACATTTGTGAAAATATAGCAAAATACACGATTTCGGTCAAAGTAGTATGATCGATCCCTTTTGCATAAAAAGAAAGTTTTCAATAAATCTTGAATTTTTTAAAAAACTTATTTAAAAAACTTTTTAAAAAACAAATTTAAAAAACTTATTGTTTTAGAACCTCCTTGAAAACGAAATATATTTTCAAAGAAATATCGATTTTAGCTCATGCGTTGCAAAATTCCGAAAATGGGACCCAAAACCCTTAAACGTTCTGCACAGTTTCCATTGGGCCTATAATATTTTTTTAAGTATTTCATGGCTCTAGATTCAATTTAAATTTTTTACACAAAATTCTAAAAAAAAGTTCCAACTGTGGAATTTTTTAAGTATGTTTGGGAATTCCGGAATTAGAATTTTCTAAATATATAAGTTTTTTCTAACGTGTTTTTGTGCTTATAAAAATTTAATTATTAAGTCTTTACTACAAAATTTTTAACTGAAATAAAAAATATTTGTAGTTTCTTTTCAAATGGGAAATTTCTGTTTCTGTCCCAATGTTCATTTGAAAATAACAATTTTAATAAAAATATGCGCCATTCGAAATAGTTTGAATTTTTAATGTTTTACATAACCATAGGCGCAGCTAGAGATTTTTGTTGTATCTCTGTCACGTTTCAAAATTCAAAAAAAAAAAAAAAAAAAAAAGAATTTTGGGAGGCTAAAAAAAATTTTTCTGGGGTGACTTAATTCTACCGAATACTATCAAACTGCTTTATTATATCAACTCAAAATAAATAATAAATCTCGTTAATATTATGTCATTGCAGCTAGAGGTGCGAATGTAATGGCACTAACAAACCTAATCAATAGCATTAGGAATCTAGCCATCAGTAAAAAAAATTTTTTAAGATTTTGCAATAAATGTCTGATCAAGGTAATCTTGAATATAACTGCGTAAACTCTGTATCTCGTTTCTGGAATTAAATTAAAAAATTTCTCACATGAAAATATTAGAGTCATCTTAATTAATACAGAAAGAGCTACAGTTACTCATAAATGAAAAAATGAACGAACAGGATGCTTATGGTCCTTTAGTTATGGAAACGAGTAACTGGATACCTGCGCAATATAAAATTTTTTTCTACTGCGCAAAACAGATGAGCAATAAAGCTTGCAGGAGATTGTAAGCAGAGAAGACAAATCGGTACAAGAGAGTGCACCAACAGTAGCAGAACTACAATAGAATTCTCAGTTGGTGTATCATGAACTAAGAAGCAATTCAAAATAAGTTAATATCGGGAGAGTATTCTAAGACGACTACAGAAATTTAAAGCCTGTCCAACGGAAATAAAAAAATCTGCACAGAAAAAACCTTAAAGAAAAAAGCTTAAAGTGCAGGAAAAGCTAGAGTTTTTAAGACTCGAACAGTTTAAATGTGGCTAAAGAAAATTATTTTTGATTGAGGTTAAATTCAGCTTATAAGCCATTTACGCGTTAAAATGAAAGAGCCTCTAAACTTCAAATTATATTTATTTAAAAATCGGAATGCCTTTTGAGAAAGAGCCAGAATTTATAAGTCTCATCTTGTAGCTTAAACACGAACAAAGCTACAGTGGGAAAAGTTTAACTACCTCGGACTTAAAAAATAATTATGCGGCTTGCAACTTTCTTAAAAGTTAACCAATTTAAAAAAATTTGAAATCCTTGGGCTTAGCTAGATAATACTTGGTTTTGTATACTTTACATTTTAGAATATATTTGACTTTTTTCATCTTTCATTTTAAAATTTTTAATTTATTTTCGATTTTATTGCTGAAGAAATTCAAGTTAAAACTACAGGAAAAAAATGTTCATAATCTGCATTCTTAAAAACTTAAAACAAATTTTTGAACCCGATATGAAAAGTTTTGGCCATTTGTAGCTTTGTTATGCAACAAATCTGTAGAGATATGTTCTATAAAGCCCAACATATTCCCCAAAGGACGCTATAAGCCAAATCTCCAAACCAACCAAGTCTTAAAATCCAAACAGCAGCTTAAAAGCACTAGATTTATTATTATGCAGAAGTCTTCCCTACTGTCAATTACTTAAAATTTTGTTGCAAGCCCCATTTTACTGGGCTTTTTTTAATAAAACGAATCTCAAAAAATATATTTTCTATTGAAAAGCAAAAATAAGATTTGACATTCCCATATATAACTGCAAGGCATTTAAAAACATATTAAAATTTAATTTCTATTTTATTTATTTCATTTCATTTCATTTTAGTTTATTTTTTTTTTCAAAAAGCTAACCAGCCAGAAATATTTAAATAATTTTTGCTATTTACACTTCCTTTCAAGTTTGAATTTAAGTGCTGTACTTTAAATAAATAGTCATGAGTTTGAAATATTTAAAGGCACTTTGTAAAGGGTTTCAAAAAATTTGCATAAGATTTAGATTCAATTAAAATAAATTGAAGGAGGTGAAAAATGAATATTTATAATACAAAACTTTAAATTCATTTTTAACTTAAACTATGCATTCTATAGCAAAATAATTAAGAAAATCTATTTTTTTATTTTTGAAATTTGTAATAGAATTTTACTTTTTCGGCTTGAGGTTCATTTTTAAGTTAATTTCTAAATATTTTTTAAAAAGTAAAATTGTTTACAGACGTATAAACCTTAAGCCGAAAAAGTAAAATTCTATTTCATTTGTAATATCCACAGTTCAAATCCCAGTTGCGAAAAAAAATTAAAAATTATAAAGTACGCAAGGCACGGCGCTTATACATTCATGCTTAACTTAACAACAGTCAATATGATACTGGAACAGCATCTATAATGTTGTGAAGTAAACAAGTAAGAATGAATAAAAATAAAAAATTGTATTCGTCATCATTCGATGGCTGATGCATTTGCAAAAATAAATGTACGGGAAAAATTACATAAAGAAAAGTGAAGAAATACTTTGGTTTGTGTGTTGACTTTGTCTAACCAAATTAATATTGATATGAATACTCCTCGTATTCTTATTTACAAAATTAGTTGGTGAAATAGATATTGTTTACAATGCAAGGTAGATAGATGCGAAGAATGCTGATGATAGACTTGGCGTTCCTGAAAAGCGGCATTACGTTCTGCCAGCATCTAATTTTTCTTGTTTTCTTTGGAAAGCGTCCGCATACATATGTAAATAATTTTTCTTTCTAAAAAATGTTTAGAAATAAATTAAGAATTAACTTTTAGCTGAAAAAGTAAAATTCTATTTCATTTGTAATAATATCCACAGTTCAAATCTCAGTTGGGGAAAAATTTAAAAAAATGTTTAAAATTTATTTTATTAATTTATAATGGACACAGTGTGAGGTGGGGTATAACAATGCTCAGGTTTTTGTGATATTTTTGAAATCATCTTTAGATTTCAAATAAGTCCATATAACCAAATACGCATTGTAGGCACTATTAATAACTTTCGATTGAAAAACACCAAATAATTCATTATAGTTTTTTTTTATCTGATAAAAAAAAATTTTGCCTTTTCTAATCCCAAATATAGATATATGATTTATTATTAAAATTGCTAAAGCTTTTTTGCCCATCAGTATAATTTCAAAAAAAAGGTTTTAACCGTGACAGATGTTTGTTGCTCAATCACTCCCAAACGAACAAACGAATTCTGATATAACATTAATGGCAGATAAATATTTAATATAATTTTAATTTCAAATATAATTAACAATAAGAATTTGCTTTCAGAAATAAACTAGAATGAAAAAAATTAAAGCATACTTTCAGGCGTTAAAGTCAAAATTATATACAGAAGTCAAAATCAGACGTAGCTATTGTTTAAAGCCTTGGAACTTTATGAAAACGTTAGCACCGAGGAAAAACTTATGTACATTATGAAAAACACAGACAAAGTCACAGCCAGCTCTAATCGTTTATCAATTATAAATTTTCCAAACGAAAAATTTTAATCCCACTTAAGTTCACTTATATTTTAAATTAAATTACTCCTTTTAATTTTTTTACATTTTAAAAGTGACATTTTAGTAAATAAAAGAATTATAATCTCAACATAATTTTAAACAGCATTAAAAATTTTTAAAACGAAAGCTGTTTGTTCTCTAGTGTAATGACCTATTGATGTCAATCCTAAACTGTCATAAACAATTTTTTTTTTATTTATAATTTTAAAATTTTTCTAATATTGCGTAAAGTTTGGAATACCTTTTAAACAAAATAGCGCAAAAAATTGAGGAAAGTTAAAGTACATCATCAACTTGAATTAAGTTATTTAAGTACATACAAACTAAATTACACATGTACAGACACACTTACACATACACGGTGAACATAAAAAACACTGACAAGCTCTTATAAGTTTTTAATATGCGAAGACCCCTTAGAACAGGAAATGCAATTGAAAGTGTGAAACGAATGGTTCTCATTTTCAGCAAATATTGGTTAAAAACAAAAAGCGGAAATTGAAAACTTATTAGAAAACTGACACACACAAACATATACATACATACATATATACATATATGCATGCATACATACATACATACATACATACAGACAAAAGTAATATTATATTATCGTCTGCCATCTTCATTAAAAAACATTTTCCATTAACTCTGTGTCTTCCATTTATTCTCTCTTTCTCTCTTATAGAAGGCAACAACAAAAATAATTTTTTAAATTCATAACAAATTAACTGAATATTGATAGTTTTTTTTTCAGTTACTTGAGTGCAAAAAAGTCAAAATTAATTTCAGGTTTTTCTATTATTTGCCAAACCACAAAAACTTAATTTATTAATGAATATTTAAATGCCTCCGTAAGAAACTTCAAAGCAAAAATAAAAATTAATTTCAAATTTGTACAAAAAAATTATTTAACTGCCTTTTATTTTAAAACAGCACAAAAATAAGCAAAACTTAAAACTCTGACAAATTGTTAAAATTTAAAATTTTGATAAGTCCATTAATTTTCTTGCCATGAAGGCAGCTTAAAGTTGTGGCACTAGCAGTGACAAGAGCATGTATGTGAAAAATGCCATCATTACTCGCGTATAAAAAGTATTGAGATGTTACCCAGAATACAGCATGTCATCTTTCTAATACAACTTTATCTGGAATTTTTCCACTTTTTTTGCTTGCACCTTTTTTTCATCATCTGCTGATTTTGATTATAAGTGTAAAATATTTTCATGCTTGTTGTTGGTTTTTTTTGTCTTTGTATCCGCTGCCACTTTTACCTCTTCATTGAAAGTTGTAAGGAATTTTTTTTATCTTTTAACGATGATCAATAATAAAGTTTGTTGCTGCTTACAATTTTGTGGAGGTTATTATTCGTTTAACAATTCATGTGTTACTTTTGAAATTTAATAAAAATTTAAAATAAAAATTAAAAAAATAAACAAAAAAAATTTAGGTTCATTTTCTCCGACTTTGTCTGCATTTAGATATTCTTTTTAATTTCAAAAAGTTTTATAACACTCAATTTTATCGTTGTATATTCAATAGACTCCAATAAAAAAAAATTTTTTTTGTTCATACGCCTGAAAGTATTCTTGAATATAGTTTTTACCCTTTCTATTATCCCTTATCCTAATCCGCGCAAAGATCTATCTGCCATTCGAATTTTATCGGAATTTGTCTGGTGTTTTAAAAGTGATTGAGCAACAAACATTCAAACAAATAATATCTCACTTTTGTAATTCTACAAAAAAAAAAAAAAAACAAATTAAAATAAAATTGCTTGCTTTTAATCTATGAAACTAAAATGAAAACATTTCTGGATTATCAATAGTTAGTCCATCAGATCCTATCATTTCAAAACTTTGTTTAAAAATTTTCTTTAGCAAAAAAAAAAAAATTAAAGGAAAAAGATCATAAATCTGCACTTAAGTAGGTACTTTTTGAACCCAATAGAAGTTATCTCTCAAACGAACTGTCACACTGTGCTCACAATTTTGATATTTGATCGAACAGTTATCCAGAAATACTGGAAGAAAACACTCATCAACTTAAAAAATATGTAGATGGCTGTTTTATCACAAAACTCTTTACAACGATGAATTTCTTTTCAGACTCAACCGGGGTTTAAATGAACTAAATTTCCGCATATAGAGTAAAACTTATCCATTATTTACTCTATAGACGCCATTACACCAAACAAAAAAAAAATCCGTTTTCATATGGGTGGCATCATTGGGCATTATTTTTTAAGTCTCAATTCACTGTCGATGTATTTCGTTACAGCACCATGATAAATGATTTTCTAGCTTAAAATATTTATAAAATTAATCCTGCATACAGTTTTAGTAGAACGGCGTTACGCTCCATACGGCGCCCATAACCATTGACTTATAGAAATTAAAATTCGGTAATAAATGAGTTTGAAGATATGGATCTGTCAATTGGCTTCTAAGGTCATGAGATTTGATATCCTTATTTTCTATGAAGACACATGAAGCCATTATTTTATGCTGATAAACCAGCAATAATTGACAACGTGAAGGTCAACATTGCATATGCCCTTCGATACCCGAAAATTAAGACGTCCAGAACACGCTGCGTCGCGATAGCCGCAATAGCTATTGGCCCGTAATCTTTTTTAAATATTTATGAAAACATTTTTAATAATCATGTATAAAGGCCATGTGCACAGGAAACCGATTTTAAGATTGAAATTTAATACAACTTTCTAATAAAAAAATTAATTGCATCAATTACATATTTAATTGAAAAGAAGAAAATACTTTTTTATTAAGTAAATAATTGAATCAATTAAAAATTTAATAAAATTGCCATCAAATGAAAACTTTAGTGGGTGCAAAAACATTTTCTGTGAAATAATCTTTCCAATATCAAACGATTCCTTGTGATTTTGTCCCTTCCATTTCTTCCATGTAACATATATTTTTTTTTTTTGGACTAAAAATTTTGTAATTCATGTCTTACTTTAAAATTTTAAGGCTTTTGATCTGTAAGCAGAAAGAAGCCAAGATTTGGGCTATTCTGAGGAAATGGGAAACGAAAAAATTAAGGCCTTCAAACTCGTTTAAAAAGTGGCTAAAGTGGTCTTTTTTTCAACCACAAGTAAAAATGCATGTGATCTAAATCATTTTTGAATGATAAATAGTTTTTCATTTCCCCCCAAACAATCATTTATTCTATTCAATTGACATTTTACGCTGTTAAAAAGAAGAAAAAAAAACCCCAAGACAAACTTTCAATAAGACATTTATTATTTTTTTTTTTTTTATTTCTCTGCTGCTCAATGTTAAAATGATCTATCCAATAGCTTCTATATATCATTGTCGATTTTCGATTTACCACACACAAACTTACTACTACCATGACGATGCATCTAACAGCATATGTTTATGAGTGTGCGTGTGTGTGTGCTTGTTTGCGTGTGAAATTCTCTAACGTTTAGAAATTTAAAGTTTTGAAATTTTGATGCGTCAATGTGAATGTGAGCGAGTTGTACAAACATACATTACAGTCATGAACGTACTTAAACTCATCTTGTCTGTCTAAAGTTTATATGATGAGCAGCTGTTAAAGTTGTGGTGGTAAAGTTGAGTCTTTTTGTGGTTTGTGTTTAACAGGAAAATTGATGAAATTGATGTCGTGTCATGTCGAGTGTCAAATGAGCTGCTGCCGGTTGCTTCTTTACTTTAACTATAATAAATTAAAGAAGAAAAAAACAACTACAAAATAAAAAGAAATTTTACAAAATATTCAGTGCAAATTACAAGTAAACACTGACATCATTAGAGATCCATAAACGCAGATACCAAAAGCATTTCTTAGTAAATAAACTAATCAAATAGCCTGTGTGTCATATATAGAAAAATTTATATCAAAGTTTTTCGAGGTTAAGCAGAAAAAACTTTAGAATTTTTGGTGTTAATCTGGTGGTTAAATATCAAGTTAACAATGACTGAATTATAAATTATCTGAAAGGTCATCTTATTGCCACTTGACTTTATAATAACTTAGGAGGGCTGCTCTATATATTTCTGGCTTAATAGTGAAAATGCGAATATTTATAATCAAAACTGGTTTTATTTTTTTTTTCAAAGTATTCTCCAGCATGATTTATACACTTTTGCATGCGCTTAAACCAGTTGTCGAAGCACTTTTTCCACTCCGATTGAGACACCTCTAAAACATGGTTTTTGAACACTTCAACAGCTTTTTCTGGCGACGAAAATGGTTGACCACGCATTTTTTTCTTGATGTGCGGAAACAAGAAGAAGTCATTAGGTGCCAAGCCAGGGCTGTACGGTGGATGACCCATTAATTCGACGTTTTGGCCGGTCAAAAACGCTCTGGTTTGACCGATGTGTGAGAGCTCGCATTGTCATGGTGAACAATGATTCGTCTTCTCTTGTTGGTTTTTCGAATTTCTCCAACAAATTTCTCAAACAAATTGTAGTGTACCACTCAGAAGTGACCGTCCTACGTTGCTCAAGCGGAACAGTCGCTACATGACCAGTTTTGCCGAAGAAACAGGCGATCATTTGCTTCGAAGTGCTTCTTCCACGAACAACTTTCGTTGGATTTTACTCGTCTTTGAAGACCCACACGGTCGATTGTTGTTTCGCTTCGGGCTCGTACGCATAGATCCATGATTTGTCACCTGTGACGATCTTATAAACGTCTTTTGAATCACCGCAATCGTATTTTTGCAACATTTCTTTGCACCAATCGACACGAGCCTTTTTTTGAGCAACTTTCAAATTGTGCGGGATCCAACGAGAACAAACCTTTTTTACGGCCAGGTGTTCATGCAGTATCGAATGTATGCTAGTGGAAGAAATGTCGAAGGATGTCTCTATCTTTCGATATGTCGCATGTCGATCTTGCATTATGAGTTTACGCACGGCATCAATGTTCTCTGGCACAACAGCCGTTTTTGGACGACCTTCACGGAATTCGTCTTTGAGCGAGCTTCGGCCACGATTAAATTCATTATACCAATTTTTGCTTCATCGCCATACAAAGATTTAAGTTCATCAATGCACTCTTGTCGTGATAGTCCACGTCGAAAATTGTGAAAAATAATGGCACGAAAATGTTCACGAGTTAATTCCATTTTTTTCTATATTAATTTTTTCAAGTCACTGTAAACAACACAAATAATGGTCGTACGTCGAATCATTTTGAGTACGATTATGCTTAAAATTGCCAAACTTTCCAATAGAAAAGTCAGATTGCACTTGGCAGCACTCAGTGTTGCCAGGCCAGAAATATATATAGCAGCCCTCGTAATTTTAAGATAACAAGATTACCTTGAAATATATTCCTATAATTAAACTGCAGCTTGATTATAACTTGACTATAACATTCCTGACAAGGAAGACTTTACTGTGACTCAGCTATGATTTGACTGTAATTTGTTATTTACTTGACTACAAAATTTTTTATGTGGCCGCTGTAGTCAAGGTGGTAAGCACGTTGACTATACAAACCTGGTTGGCAAGAGTTCAATCTCTGTGGCAACCAAAGAATAAAAATGTTTTTTCTGTTTAATGGTATGAATACATATTCAGGATTAACAATAAACATGCAGCCTTCTTCGTCGGCACTTCTTCAATGCATATTGGCCGGCGAAGTAAAATAATTAATAAAATGGCTGTATCTATTTTTCTCCTTTTACCACCTATTTTATCTCTTATCTATCCCTTTCCGAAAAAGTGTAGCACGATTACGAAAATAATTAAATAGGCATTATTTCCTGAAGTGCTACTTCTCTCCAAAAAAAAACAATTGGTGCAGAGAAGCCTCTCTGGAGAAGACTTTGCCTCATCCACAAAATTATTATCCCTCTCCCTGAGATATGAATTTATGAATTTTCTAAAACATGACTACTATAAGCGTAAAAGTGATGGCAATAATACTAGTAATTCTATCATTTTTGACTGTAACTTGACCAGGAGTTGACTAAAACTCTGCTAATTGATACATAAAATAAAACAGTAACAGGCTCATTTCTGTACAAGAAACATTTTTGAAAATTTTTATACTGATGTAAATAGTACTCGACAAGGAATGCAAAACACCTATTATCGGAATTTTTGTCTGTCTATCTGTTTGTCTGTCTATGACTACATTACGTTTAAACAGCTGGATGGATTTGAATAAAATTTTTTGAGAAGGTCCCTTAGAACCTTGATTCATTACCGGTATAATAGTAATAGAACAGTTGTCTGTACATTTTATTTTTATTGATGGAAAATTGTTAACACAGTTTTCAGAACTCTACAATAAATCTTTGAAAACATATTTTTTCAAATTTTAGTTTAAAGAAAAAACAAATGTTACGCGGACGAAATCGTGGGCATTGCTAGCTTTTAACTAACGGGTCCGCAATCTAACGTTTTTTTTTTTTTTTTTTTTTTGTTCAACTAGTGCTTACTTCGTGAATGGTAACACTTAGCTCATGTCTTATGTGACAGATAATTAGTTTTATCCTTCCGCTGAACGAATATGGGAAATATTGCGACATTGCTTTAAAAATCATGGTAATGTACAGAAAGTGTAAAAATTGCGTACGGATTTTGGAAGAAGAGAAGCACCGTCAGCTCCGTATGTTCATTATCTTGTGAAAAAAGTGAAAGAAACTGGCATCCTCATCGATAAACCAAAAAGTGAATAGCAAAAAGCAGTGCGTACACCCGTGAATATTGCTGCTGTGGCAGAAAGTGTGCGTGAAGAGCCATCAACATCAAGTCATCGTCGTTTTCAACAATTGAACATTTCGAAGACATCATTGAGACGAATTTTGCATAAAGACCTTGGTATGATGCCATAAAAAGTCCAATTGGTTCAAGAGTTGAAGCCAACTGAAAAAAAAAGTTATTTGGTGGACCCATATGATATGACAATGTCCATATTTTTACTCATATGACGTGGACTAATTGACATTAACTTGATTTTAATTTGACTCTAAATTAAGTTATGAAACAACCGCGACATAAATTTGACTTGACTATAACTTAAACATGATTTGACGGAAAGGTGATTTTACATAAAAATAACAATAATTTTTAAATGACTTATTGTGAGTAGGCAATACGTGTGACTTGAGCATAACCAACGTTCAATTTGGCTATTAACTCTCTACTAACATTTATTTAATATTTACCTTAGTGAAATAACTACGGCCTGATAAAAAATTGATTTGGTCTTAACTGTGACTTGACTATGACTAAGCTTTGGCTTTACAGTGTCTTAATATGATAAAGAAATTACTTAAGTATGATTTCTTTTTTTTTTTTTTTTCTTAATGACTTTCTACGTCAGGCTTCCAACCCTATCTATTCTTTAGCAGATGACAGTAGCATATGCCACTCATTTTCATTTCCCGGTAGACCAAGCCATCGGGAAATTGAGGCTATGAGAAAGCACATGGACGATACCCTTAATCACGACCTTTTTGTAATTTCCGAATGGGGCCTGGCAAACAGAGTTCAGTTTAAGGCTCATAAAACCCAGTACACAGCACAGGCGTACTGCTGAACATGCTACCTCATTTGTAATTATGGGTGATATATATATTAAGGAATCAGAAGCTCTCGATGTTCTTGGCATGAAATTCAATGCGATGTTCCTTGGAAGAAGCATATTTTTCATGTCGCAAAAAAAGCATTCAAGTGCCTAGGTTTTCTAAAACGGTATAAGAAATACTTCACTCTATCTGTTCTCCTTAGTAACCATGTAACCTTTATCAGACCGAAAATAGAATACAACTCTCATGTATGGGCCGGTGCTTCAAAGTCTATTTTGGAGTTACTCGACCGCGTACAGGAGAGAGCGAAGAAACTTATCGGTGACAGTAGGGTATCCAGCTCTATTGACTCACTGGAGCATCGACGCAATGTGGGGTGTGTTTCACTGTTTTATCGTTACTACAACGGAATGTGCTCTTATGAAATCAGGAAACTCGTTCCTGAAAGCCGTAATTTCATGCGCGCAATGCGCTCTGCATCAAGAGCCCATTTCTTTGTGGTCGATTGGCCAGTGAATCGCACAATGCATTACAGAGAAAATTCGTTTTTTAGCCGAACAGTTCGTATGTGGAATAAACTCCCGGCAGAGGTCTTTCCTGCCACTTTCAATGTCAAAGATTCAAATCAAATGTCCATAAACACTACTCCCTCTATCCACCTTCCCACAACCTAATTTCCTAGTTCTGACACAATGCATTGCATAAGTAGGGGTCTTCCCCTGAGTGCAGGTCCTAATTAAAAAAAAATCTAACCTATGACTGGACTGTAACTTTACCATCTCACTGTATGACATAAAAATTATTGCACTATGACACAAATACTATGCGGTTTGTCTGGGGCTTAAATATGGCTTACGTTAGACTTTGCTATCACTTTTACTTAGCTTTAACTTGATTATGATAATTTTAAATGTATTTTAATTTCCATCTGACTTAACTAAGTTTACAATATGAAATGTCTACTGCTCGATTAAAAGATGACTACGACTTGATTTTAATTTTATTATGACTTTACTATTACTTTCCTATACTCTGCCCTCAATATTATGTAGATAGAATTTAACCACGACATCGATATGAACAGACTTGAGTATAACTTGTCTATGAGTACATCGTAACTATACAATGTCTTTGTTATGACACAAAAATTAGTCAACCATATCTCAGATTGAACCTGCTTTATCGGGACCCTAAGCTTGACTTACGTAAAATTTAGCTATAGCTTTATTATGACTAGACATTTATTTGACTTTGGTTTTACTTTAACCTGACATTAATTTCGTCTAGTCTTTGTTATGATATTACCTTGCTAAACTATGACATGTATTTGGAATGACCTTGTTATGATTTGACTGTCTATGATTGTCTATGACTAAACAGCAACTTTACTACTTTTATGGTGACATGAATATTACTGAGCCATGACCTAGATATGATTGCATTTGCTTAAAGCTGGAAAATGACTTTAGTAATACTTAGCTTAAACTTATAGCATAGTGAGACGGCAGCGTTAATTTGCATTAGCAGTCTTAATTCAAATTAACTTTTGAATTATCCCTATTCAAATGTGTATTAGATTTACCTTAAATGCACTAAATCAAAGTGAATTTATATTGAATTAGCTTTTTTTAATATGGCGACACAATAAATAATCAAAAAGCTATTGTCAAATTGTTTACTTTTAAAAAAATAAAAATGAAATCAAAGTATTTTATTTGAATTGTTTTTATTAAAATAAAAAATAAATATTAAAATCAAATCGTTTTTTTTTAATTAAGGTTCTAATTAAGCGGAACGTGCAGACGATTTGCGGCGTGCAAAAATGATGGACACATTTTCAAAGATATAACAGTACAAATGAATAACAAATTTAGTTTATAAGTGAACGCAAAGTTGGAAAGAATCATATTGGAAAACAAGGCCCCATATTGGTTTCCAATTTTTAAATATTTTTAGTTTTTTTTACACAGATTTTGGAAAGTCTTCCCCTTGGTTGAAGAGTTTTCCCTAAAGCTCTGTGGCGGCCCTTAAAAATTCTTTATATAAACTGTACTCGTATACACCATTCAGAGATAATATTAAACACACAAATCTCCACAGTTGCCTTTGTTTTATTTCAGAGTGCCCTACTGAGATCCCAACTTGCAGCAATACGTTCTGATTCTGGTTTCTAGTGCATCTATAGTTTTTATATTATGGACCAGTTTTAGCAAAATAAATTCCACTTCTTTTCAAATAAATGCTCACTTTTCACGAATAGCATAGATGCTAACCGTACTTTCTGCCTTCTATACATTTGATTTCAATATAAATGTTTCTTATATTCAAAAACTGTCGTCTGTCAGAGAAAAATTTTTATTCAAATTAACTCTACGCTTTTAACTATGTCTTTTCATCTACTTGATTGTGTTAAAACTATAACTTGACATAAGTTGAGCTATGACTTGGCTGTGCTTCGATTATGACTTAGCTATGAATGAGCTGTGACACTACCGTGCCAGTTATATGTATAGAAATGACTTAACAATGGCAAGGATATGACTAGAATATGACAAGTCTTAATTATGACAAAGATATAACTTTGCAATACTTCGACTATAACATAAATAACGGCTTATAAATTGATTGTAACCTGAGAGTGACTGGACTGTGACTATTTTTTTCTTAAGAATGACATGGATGTGAATATATCCTTCCTGAATATGAAGTGATTAGCTGACACTAACATAAGACCTGGCTATGACTAGACCTCTCTTAACTCTAACTTGACATTGATTTTTTTATGACATGATTATGCCATCAATAAGCTGAGACTATGACATAAATATGACTTGATTATAATTTGACATTGACCTCAGTGTTACTTAATTTAGACTTGGCTGTAATTTAATTATAAATAAGGCCATGGCTCTTCTGTAACTTGATCGCGATTTACCAATACTTTACGAAAAACGATAGGCACTCATTAATCGTTTATTTAATCTAATTCCATATGTTCCCTTAGAGCAGTGGTTCTCATCAAATTCCCGCTCACGGACCCCTAGTAAACTAATTTTTTTTCGCGTACCCCTTTGAAGCCCAAGTTCAAAATAAAACTTTTATTATTTTTAAAAACACTGTTTTTTTGGTTCTTAATGCGGACCCCTTGGATGGTTACTATGGACCCCCAGGGGTCCACGGACCCCCATTTGACAACCTTTGCCTTAGAGCTTAGTAAAGTGGAAAAATTTTAAAATCTTTATGATCGCAAAATAAAATTTTGTTTATAAAATAAACCAAAAAAAATTTTAAATCCAACTTAAGATAAAAATAAGATTTCTTTAAATAATTTTTCAGTCTGACTCCATTGCTTTTTGTATGCATTTTAGCTCTATGACGATAAGAGTACGTAAAAGTGTAATATGTTTATTTGGTTTTACCATTGCATATCTTGTCATACATAAACCGTTACGTTGTTGTTGTTTTCTTTTTCTTTAATTTTTGCAATTTCTTGAACAAAATTTATATATTTTTTACACTTCATATACAACAATTTGAACAGAAAATTTGCAGTAAAATCATCATTTTATATGTCAAAGTTATTGATTCGTTGTGATCGATTGCCTTCAGTGTCAAGCTGGGTAAAAATTTTTAAAAGTACTGCTGCATATATATGTGTGTGTGAGTATGGAAACTTAAACATACGCAAGTATTAATACTTTATTGAATGTTCAAGTGTGAGTGCATATGTTTTCTCCAAAGTATGTTTAGGATTGTTGTAAAAGTAATATTTTATTTAATTTTTTCTTTTTATTAAAACTGTAATAAATAATTGGGTTGTAGGAATTTAGCTTTAAATCATTTGAATATTGAATATTTATTATCAAGTTAATAATAAATGAAATTTCAAAAGCAAGTAGCTTGTTAAACTTTTTTTTTCTAAAGAAAATTTATATTTAAAAAAATCTGTAAAAGACTTTTTGAAAACTTACGATGGTTTGGTTTTATGGATTGATTTAAGAGAAAAGTTTAAAAGGTGAATGAGTAAATAAAAAAGTTTTTAAAAAAATATAATTAAAAAAAATTCAAAGCAATTGCTTTGTTGTTTTGTAAAAGACCACACCTTGTGTTCAAAAGCAAGTAAGAAAAAAAAGCTGACAAAAAAATAGCTCTAATGATTTCTGCACAATTTGGGTTTTTGTTTAATTTCATATTTTTGAGCAACCATTAATTCGCCATTTAAATGAAAAGAAATCGCATTGGATTTTAGTATTTTCAATTTCAAGTGAACGAGGTCAAAAATGTCTTATCACTAAGAAACAATAGAGTTTTTAAAAATTAATTGCCGACTTGAGCATTACCCTGCATGACCCCCACAATATATTTAAATAGAAAAATTCACAGAAACAAATTTTGCATCTATTAAAATTTTTAGTGCTTTTTAAACTGAAATTTATTAAATATTTAATTGATTCAATTATTTATTTGATTAGTAAATAAAATACATAATTAATTGAGTTGAATTTTTAATTGGATAATTTTAAATTTTTTTTCTCATAAATATATTTTAGAAAACCCTTTAAAAATAAATAATCATTCATCAATCATTTTCAACAGGAAAATAATAATTTTAAATAAAAAGTAGTTGACTTGATCGCCAAATTTTGGCAAATAAAACTTGAATTTTGAAAAAAGAAAAATTAGAAATTTAAGATGAAATCAAATGGAACAATTAGTTGCCCGAATGAGGATTACGACATTAAAAAAAAACTCTAAATCGACAAAAAATATCAAAATAGAAATGAGAAATTATTTACAGCGTTACATAAAAAAAAGTAAAATAAATTTATTTTTAGAAAGGTATTTAAAATTTGTATTTTGCTTATAATACATTTAAACAAGTAAGAATGCTGTACTCGGCTATGCTGAATCTTATATACCCTAAATCTAGTAAATCTAGTTTAGTAAAGTAACTCAAAAAAAAAAAAATGATGGTGACAGAGACTTAAAAATAAGAAAAAAAAAATTTATACAAAAATGTCATTGGCTTAATTAATTGGTTTAAGCATTTTAAAAAAAATTAAAATATTTTACGTAATAACTCTTCAAAAGCTTTTAAATGATACCCATAATGACATCTTTAAAAATAAGGTTCACCCTCGTACTTTTTTATGAAAATTCAGAGGCATATAACTCGGAAAATGTGGACGATCGTTTAATTTTTTACTAGATGTTCTTATTTTTTATAACAGTTGCTTCACTGAACTAGATTTGTTGCAAATGATACGAACAGAAGAATGAATTAGAGATAGACGCAGTGTTTTGCCCGCTGCTTGAAAGGACATTCACGGATCTTAATGATCTTCAATAGCAACATTTTTGAGACTATTTAAATTTAAATTTTCTCTAGCTCATCTAGTGCCTTGGTAAAGTTGATTTCAACACGAACACACATGGACATAGCCTAATCGACTTCGTTTTCATAAGAACTCAAAAATATTGCAAAAATTAAAAATGACAAACTTGGATACACTCTTTTTTTACATGTGGTGAAGGGTATAAAAAAGAAGAGTTCAGTAAGGTTTTGCAGCCATTACTCAAATCTCTTTTTGGCACCCTGATGGTACAAAGTAGAGATGGGAACGTGAATGATTTTGAACCCACAATCATGCACGCTTACAAAAAAAAAATGTTTATTTATTCTTGTTCAATTAGGAATTCATTTCATTAGCTAACGTGAGTATAAGAAAATAAAAGTCTACTTTACTCATAAATAAGAGTCTATTTTATTCACAAAATTAATTTAGAAAATTTAGTAATAAGCAACAAATAATAATATTTGTCTTTAATCCTCTTAATATCGAGATTTCTTATTGTCACTACATATTCTGTAGCAACAGTAAATTTGCTTATATTTGCATTTAATTGGAAGAAAAGCCATCTGTTTCTGTTTATTGCAAATCAGAAAAATATTTTAAAAAATTAAAGGATGAATGGAAAAAAACACTCACGCTCACTTATGAGAAAAATAAGAAAATAATACGATCACGCTTGATTCACGCCAATTATATTAGCGATGTCAATACATCTTTTAACAAAAGAACATATTTTTGCACGAGCTGGTAAAGTTTAGAACACTCTTGTTTTATTTAACATCTTCGGAAATCAGTCATTTCTGGATTGATTTTCAAAACTTTTCTACACTGAAAAAGATGATAATTACAGATTCATCCTACTGTAAAAAAAAGTAAAGAAGTTAAAAATAAGAGAGTTTTCCACAAAACTCACGTATTTTTTTAGTATATTTTAAGGTACACTGCACAGTGGGGCAGAATCAAAATATTTAGAAAATAACCCAGCTACGGCTAAGGTAAAGGTTTAAGCCTAGTGATCCAAAATTTGGCTAAACAATAGCAGAGTAATATCTGAGCTTAATTTTTAAACTGGTCATTATCGACTTTCCAGGGATGAAGCTATGTGGCCTCAAGGTTGGATACCTTGCACCTAAAAATTTTCTTACGCTTAGCATTTCTTCAGTTATTGTCTGATTTCTTAAATTTTACATGGTTCTGAAGGGCTCATTAGTACCTATAAAATGATGTTTTAATCTGTATGTTTATGCATAAAAATGATCTTAAAATGAAAATTTTTGATTTCTCAATACGCTGGCCTAGTTTTTTTTTAATACTAGATGTAATTTTTAGTAATACTTTTTTATTTTAATTTTTTCCCATAGATAGCGAGTAAAATTTTAAATATTCCGAAAAAAATTGAAGATAACTTCTCTGCTATGCAAATTTTTGGATCAATCCCAACCCTTTATAAATAGCTGATTTATTTGTAAAATATTTTATTTTTGTACCACTGTGCTCTTGCTATGCAGATGGTCTAAGTTTTCAGAAAGCGGTTGTCGTGATGGATCTGTCTGTTTAAATGTCGAATTTTTATATATTTCTTCAATTTTTCAAAACGCTTTCTCTGTGTTCAAGGCGTTTTACTTAAAATCGTGGATACTTTATTCGATCAAAATTTTGCCAGTACTACACTGGAACAGGGTTTAATTAAAGCAGAAAACTTTTTTTGAAGCCACTACCTTTTTTCTGCTACAAATTCGCTTATTCACCCGTGGTGGATTGGCCGGTGATTCGCAGAAAGCATTAAAGAGTAAAATTTCGCTGAGACATTTCCAATCACTTTTGCTCATTTTCAAAGGTTAAGAAGAACTAATTTAAATAAGAATAAAAATCGCCTAGGATCACATCACTCTAACTTTTTTGACGTTAACGCATGATATTTAAAACAAACCTTTTTGATATTTCAAAAAAAGTAGCAGCATCAGCATTATTAGAGCATGTGTGACTGCATTAAAAGTCACCTCTTTGGTGGTGTTGTTACAGAAGCAAAGAGTAAATAATAATCACTTCCACTCAATAAAAATTATATGGGTTCGTGTTTAGTATCTTTATCTATACAGTATGACCGAAACATATCAAATGAAATGTTAAGGCCGTGAATTATTATTTTCACTTTTATGTCATAAAAAATTGAACAAACTTTTAATTTAAACATTGAGTCCTTAAAAATCAAAGTTAAATTAAATATCGCTAAATATTTGCAACGTTTTAAAAAATCTAAAAATTTTGTTTAACAAATAAAAAGAACTTAAAGTTTTCATATCTGTAGCATCGTGGCCTAGTTTACGCATGCGCAAACAATTTTGTAGTTCAACAAAACCACAAATTTTTTTGTTTCTAAACTGATTAGATATAATTTAAAAAATTAGTTTTCATCTTTCTTTTTCAACACAAACAATTTCAAAGTGGTTTTTTCAAAAGAAAGAAAAAACCAACTGAGTCTTTAAACAACAAACCTCAACACAATTTGTGTAAATTTATACTAAAAATCACTGAACTAATAAAACAAAAAATAAAAAGAACAAAAATAGGAAAAAAATAAAAAAAAATGTTCTACCAATTTTGTTTTGATAAAGAAGAACATTTAATCAACTTGATTTTATTTTAATTTTTCTTAATTTTGGTAAGAAATTTTTTTTTTTTTGTCTTCAAACTCTTTATCATAAATGATGAATTATAGCAACAAGTGGTTGATGAGAATTGTGGCATTAAATAGTTATTGCCTTCAATTTGCTCGACTCTTTCGTTTAAAAAAAACAAACTTAAATTGAGAAAAGATTTAAAAATCAAACACTAGATTATCAGGCGATTGGTATAAAACTATTAAATTTAAAATAAATTTTCAAGAAGCTTATAAAAGATTTATAAAAAAAAAGAAAGTAAAGACTTTGATTGGTGACTGGTAAATAAAATTTTGCGGTTTTCTAAAAATGATGTAGAAATTTACTTTGATTACTTGTGTTAACTCTTCAATAAGTTGTTTTTAAGAAACAAACAAGTAACCCACTTGTTTGCTTGTTAATTACAAATTAAAATTTAACACAAATTATTGTATTAACATCATAAAACGAAGATATTACGTGTAAATAAATACACCTACCAAGTCGCATAGTCGGCTTTATTTCATTGAGTTTAAATTAATAGATTTAAGCAAACAAGTATTTTACTTTCTTTTCAAAACATCTTAAGCAAAAAAAAAATTTTTTAATTTTTTTTTTTTTTGCAAAACTTTATTTTCTACCAAAAACATGCTGCTTATAGAAAGGCATTCTTAGAGCAAATTGTATGAAAAATTCACTTTCTATAATAAAAATCAAATCTATTCATAAATTGCTTGATTCTTAAAATATATGACTTCTTTCTAATAAAAAACATTTTTACCCATAAACCCAAAATTAAGAAGGAAGAACTATTTTTGGCAAAAATAATTTTTATCAAAAAAAAAAATTTACACCAAAAAAAATTGCTTTTAAAAAATCAATAATTTACATTAAAAAAATTCATTAAATATGCGATTTTTTTAATTTTTTTTTTTTTACAGAAAATTATTCATTAAAAAAAAAAAATAAATTATTTGTTTAAAAATTAAACTTGGAAATTATTTGAGTGAAAAAATTAAAATTCCAGCAAGAATATTAATTTTTATTGAAGTAAGCGCAAGCATTTTCCAGGAAAAATAACAATTATTTCAAAAATCAAATGTGGAAAAATATGCTTCAAAAAATACAGAAAAAGGGATAAAAATTAAAAAAAAGTATATATTTTGCAAATAAAAATCACTTTTTCACGACAGGAATGCACGAGTTTCAGGGAAAAAAATACTAAAAAGTTGTCATTGTAATAAAAGAGTTTTTAGTGAAAAAAAGAATTTTATCAAAAAAAAAAAAAATTTTTATTAAAACAATGGTCTTCTGCAATTTATTTTGCATAAAGGTTAAGAAATTGCTACAGATAAAATCACAAATTAAAAAAAAAAAAAACTTTTTCAAAAGAAGAAAAATAAATATTTTCAGGAAAAATCATATTTCTTTCAAAACTTATATTTTTTGTAGAAAATTAATATTTTATAACAAAAAAGTCCAAACATAACATAACATAACATAACATAACATAACATAACATAACATAACATAACATAACACAGCATAACGTACAATTTTTTATGTCAAAAATTCTCAATACAGAAAAATAATAATTTACGAAATTTTCAAAGAGAAAAAAGTCAATTTAACAAAAGAAATTCACTTAAATTTTAAAAAAGTGAGTTTTTACAAAAAAAAATACCTCTTGTTTGTGATTTCTATTGCACAAGGGTCACAAGATAATTACGAAAAGAATCACAATTTGAACAAAAAAAATTTATTCTCTTTTTTACGTAAGCACTCAGTTTTTACAAACAAAAAAATCAAAATTTAATATTTTGTATTAAAAAGAGCAAATTTTTTTTTTTTTTTTTTTTTTTTTTTTGACAAAAAATCATTGTTTTGCAAATGTAGATTGTTTATATAAGGTAGAAAAAAAATATAAAATATACCTTAAATTGCTTTCTAGTGAAAATGGTGCATTTTTGCAAAATAAAATATCTTTTTTTCAATTTTAGATTTTATTGTGATGTCTTTTGGAAGAATCTCATGTAAAAATTAAAAAAAAAGAATAATTAATCTTTTATTAAAAAACAAAGAATTCAGTTTTTACAAATAAAGCTCTTTTTACATAATTAAAATTATTTCCCAAAATCACCATTATGAAAAAAGACAGTTTTAGCGACAGATAATTTTAAAAATGCATTATTTCTTAAAAGAACTTAACTTTAAGGGGAAAAACTTTATATTAAAAATTAAATGGTAAAATTTTATAAAAAAAAATTGCGCTTTTCCTCCTAAAGATCTTTATTTTCTCAATGAAAATGCATTTCTTCAAAAAAAGAAGAAATTTTCTTTTTAATTCTTTACAATCAAAATCTACTTTAATTCCAAAAAGTTCATATTTTAAGTCAAAACAAAAACATTAAAAAGCCATGTAACATGTTTTTTATGAAAAAATGTTACTTTTGCCATAACAAACGAGAGTCTTTTTTATATCAAATTAATCCACTAACTTGAAAAAGTTGTTGTTTTTTTTCTATTCTATTCTGTTTGTCTATATCAATTCTTATATACCCTTCACCATATAAAAATTAAGAAAATAAAACTAAGAAAAAATTATTAAAATTGATATAATTTTCCATTAAAAAAAAGTCATAACTCTTAAATACGTCTTAAAAAATTTTATTATCTTCGAAAGATCTCTTCAATCTCTCTTAAATGACACCCATTTTGATGGTTTCAAAAAAAATGTTGCACAATCGTACTTTTCAGAGGCCCATAAAAATGGGAGAGCGACAATTTTTTTTATTGATGTTTTTTATTTTATTTTTTAATTCTCTATTGGTCCGTATATTAATTTTCTAGATTAAAGTTACTTCACTAAACTAGATTTACCCCTTGCCGCGAAGAACATGAACCGATCTTGCTGTCTTTCGTCTTTGTTTTCGTTAGTGTCTTAGCAAAGTTGATTTCAACACGAACATGGACAGACAGACGTATAACGCTCAGTCGACTTCGCTATGCGTAAGAGCTCAGAATAAATTTACTTTATGGGGTCGGAAATAGAAATTTTAGAAATTACAAACGAAATGACAAACTTAAATTTACACTTTTCCAGCTGTGGTGAAGGGTATAAAAGCAAACTAAATTTTATTTATTATAATTTTTTTTTTGTTGTTGTCGCCTTAAGCTGAAAAAATTTTCTCTTGGCAGTTAAAAATTAGTTTCTTTAAATTAAGGCCGATGTTACCTTAATATTTTCGTTGGCTGTTGTACGTTTGTTGTCACATTTTGAAATGCTATTCGTTTCTCTGTTTTTTTCCCCAGTTTTAAAATACAGTTTTGTACATTTATTACATTTTAATGTTTATAATTTTCTATGCCAAATTGCTATTCTTATGCTCAAGTCTAAAATGTGCCAGCCCTACATTTAAAAGAGAGCAATAAACAAAAAATATTCTGTCTAATAATAAAACGCAGTCTAGTAAACCGCATAGTGCCATTAATAAAATTATATATTTAAAATGAAACTTGTAGAAAAAAAATATAAATAAAATAAAAAACACGCTTGATGACAATTTAAATTGCATTCAAGAGTTGGATCGTAAAGTTGGCAAACTCTTTTTTTGCCACATTTACACATGTTGAAATGTTAGAAAGAAAAGAAAAAAAAATAAAAATAAACAATTGATTGCATTAAATACATGAAAAACTAGAGCATTAAATATGTGTCATTATGCTTCACAGCAGCGTATTATTAATAAAAATAAAATAATAATATTTTGCATATTTTTCCATGAAAATAAAATGTTAATGTGGTTTAAGTCTTGGCATATTTAAGTACTCTTTTATATCCAGTGTCATTACAGCAATTTTTGTTTAACGGATTATTTATTATAATTGCGTATTTAATATTAATGCGATTAATATTTATTATTGAGCCATATTTATGGAAATGTGCTCCTTTTCTATAAATTTTTATGCAAACACAATTTTCTGTTTCATTTTTACTGCAGTGGAGTTAAGTTTTAAGTAGCAAGCAGCCTGTTAGGAAATTTGTAAAAAAAAACTCTTTCTTTAATAAATTAAAATTTTTCAGCATAAAATCAATTTTTGCAGCCACAAAAATGGGAGTTTTATTAAAAAAAATCATTTAAATGCCACAATGTAACTCATTCCTCTTGGGGTTCTATAAGCAATATCATCATCAACGCATTTTTAGTTTAGGGCTGCATTATTTAAATAATATTTATTTTTTTTTTTTAAGTTGTTTCTTTGCAAACACTTCAATTATATTTATTTACCAAAAAAAAAAAAAAAAAAAAAAAAAATATTTATATAAAATTTATTTCTATATTTACGACCTTTATTTACTATTATGGCCGACGTTAAAGCCTGCAATATTTAAAAATTTATGGACACTTTCTTTTCAGGCAAACGGAAATGCTATAAAAACAAATCGTATGCAAAATATATGCTGAGTTAAACAAAATGCAAGTGGCTATAAAAATTGTTAGTACTAAAGACAAATGAAACGACAAAGTTATAGCGTCAATATAATGGAAAACAAATTAAAACCAAAATAACCAAATTAAAATGTTGCCTAATTTAAAATCACGTTTAGGAAAGTAGCCTTCCCTAAAAGTATTTTAAGGTTAACGTTAATTGTTTTCTTTTTTTATTTTAATTTTATTCAATTTCTTATTTCTATTATTTTCCAAATAAAAATTTTATTTTAGTTACAATGTAGTTACACTGTGCTAGAATTTTTAGCTTCGTCTTAATTAAAGGTCAAACTTCTACTAATAAAATTTGAAGTGAGTTTTATGTGTAATGACATCTATATATAAATGCTATTTAAAACTTAACAATATATATGACTACGAGGGGAATTCTAAAATTATATAAAAAATAGAAAATTTTTTTTATTTTACCCTTCACCATAAAAGTGGAAAAGGGTATAACTAATTTTGTCATTCCGTTTGTAGTTTCTACAATATCCATTTTCTACACTTTATAGACTTCTTGTTCATAGCGCAGTCGATTTAGCGATGTCCGTCTGTCCGTCCGTGTTAGTGTTGAAATCAAGTTTGCCGAGGCACAAGATAAACTAAAAAAAATTAAATACGCCCATCGATTACACAAAGTGTCGAAAGAGGTGCTATTAAAAATCAGCAAGATCGGTCCCTGTCCTTTAATGCAGCGGGCAAAAAACCACCCCAAATTTTTCTATATCATTTGGACCAGAAAAGTAACTCCAATCTAAAAAAAAACAATACATGGATAGAGAATCAAAAAATAATAAAAAAAACATCAGGTGAAAAAAATGGGCGCTCGCCCATATTTTCCGAGTTACGGGTCTCTGAAATTTTCAAATTTTTTTAAATTAGAATATAGGTATCATTTGAAAGCTTGTAAAGAGATCTTTAAGGAAATATTAAAATTTTTAAAATTGCTTAACCCATAAGCATTTTTTTGTAATTTTTAATTTTTATTTTTTTTTATATTTTTTTTTATTGAATTGACTTCACTGATTTAGACAAATGATGAAGGGTATATAAGATTTAGCAGAGACGAATAAAGCACTCTTACTTGTTATAAATTCCATTTATTAATTCATTTTTCAAGGCAAAAATTCTCAACGTCTTTAAATTAATATGTTTTTTTATAAACGAAAAATTTCTTATCGCTTATCGGCCATCCTTACATTTAAAATTGTTTGCTTTGATTATTTTTTGTTGATATTGTCAAGTGACTATTTTTTTTTTTTGCCTTCAAATAACAAAAAAAAAAATAACAAAAATAACATCAAAATTATGACTTTCATGGGGCCAACCTTTGAATTTACAGGTATTTTTGATAAACTTAAAGTGCCTTAATGTACTAATGAGAACTTATGAGAAAATAACGTCCCTATTGGGACACTTTTTATATTATTAATTTATTCTATTTAATTTTCTGCAATGTGCAGCAGTTAAAAAAAAGTATAGGCATGAATTGCATGAGTATTGGGTCACCCTTTAATTTATCGTTTTTTCTTATTTACTGCGGCGATATTTAATTTAATATTTAATTCTATTTTATGCTCTACGACGTGGGGTCGTTAAAATGAGTAAGACGCATGACTATTAGATCACCCTTTAATCAATTGTTTTTATTATATACTGTTAAAGCGTATAAAGTTTCTGCATTCACCGTCGCATTTGAAAAAACAAAAATTTGTTTAGGAACTTCATATCACTTTAGCAGCAACCTGTAAATCGCCGTCGTTTATTGTCAGCTTTTTAGTGATAGAGATTAAGATTAAGGTACGAGAATACAAAAATAAGAATGCTGTTTACCTAATACGGTTCTAGAGAGTTATAACACACCAACAGAGAGAATATGACAGAATAAGGTTACGTTTTTACCCTCTTAAGTACGGAAGCTTTGAAATTATGTAAAAGAAAAAAAGGCAAATTTCTTATCCTTTGAACTGACAACAAAGCTGATCAATTGAGCAGCAAAACATCAATGCTGTGGGGAAAATTCTCATATAATTATTGAAAATATTCGATAAATAGGACCATTATAGAATGAAGCATTTTTGTGTTTTAAAAATTTCATTTTTTCTCCTTTCCAAATATAAAAACGATTTTTGTTATTTCCGTATCCCTTTATTTTCTATTATTTATATTTCTTACTCAGTGACTTTGGCGTAGCAGTCACGGAGCTCAACTAAAACATTACACGGTTCCAGCTAAACTCGATATCACAGTTATAAGAACGCTGTGGCTTCAGTAAGCTTTTAATCTCCTATTTTGCTAACCAGGTCCTATCTAAGTGACTCACCCACTGTTGTTATGTCCTGACTTTTCTCCCTAATTAATGTTTCATTAAAGTTTAAAATACAGTTTTCTTGTTTGACTATTCTCGCATCAAAACCTTCTCATCTGATTTACTATTAAACTTGCAACTTTTCAAGTTATTTATCGCGGGTATAAAATATCCATTTTACATTTTCTACTCAAAGCTGGTATCATCCATTAGATATCATCATTTTTCTCTATATTCATAGTGCTGATGGGAGTTGAACTCATGGCTGATAAGCTTGTGCCTACTATAAATTGTTTAAAAACTTAGCAGCCGTAAATATATTTGCAATTTATTTTAGCGAAGAAGAATTTATTATTTAAAAATATTTGGAAAAAAAGGACATTAATACCTTTCGGTAACTTATTGGTGCTACTAGAATATGAAAATTATAATTGACATTATAAATGGTTGGACTTCAAAAGTAAAAATCAATTACGTAGCTGTGTAATTAAAAAAAAAAGATAATCCCACTTTTAGGTATTTTCAAAATCTTATTGAAAATTAAAAGAAAAAAATTTCAATCCCTTTTCTAGGTATTTTTGATATTTTAATAGGAATTTTTGGGATTGAATCTTTTTTTAATTAATACAAAAAAATCCCATTTTTGGGCATTTTTAACATTTAGTTAGGAATCTAGGGATTTTCCCAGCAATTTTGTAAAACATTTTGAAACAACTGCTAGATAACAAAAACTATAAAATTAATTTTTTTAAATTTTTTTATGGAATTCATTAATTTTACACTAAGTTTTTTGTTAAAATATTTAAAAGCTGAAATTAAAAAATAAAATTAAATTTTAGGTGTTTGTAAAACCAAAATGGGAATAGTGAGGTTTTGGTAAAATTTCCCCCCAAATAAAATAAAAGCTACTTCAAAAAAACGCCTCAATCCCAGTTTTGGGTATTTTTAAAATTTTAATAGGAATTGTAGAATTTACGGCCAAAAAAATATTTAATTTTTTCCTTTTTTATATAACCGCTGAATTTGATTAAATAAAATTAATAATCATAAAATATTTGTATAAAAATAACAAAAATATAAATTGCATACAAAATTTAAAATTTTCCACTAAAATTTTTTATTAAGTCAAAATTTAAATTTTCTAAATTCGATAAAAGGATTCAAAACCATAGATACCGAACTTTAAAAAATTAAAAATTTCCTTTTTCATGTTAAAAAAAAAACTAATCATTTAAAAATAAGGAATAGGTTAATTTTTTTAAGGAACTTTGGTGTATGACATCTTACGTCAAAGCAGTAGGTCACCCATTATCTAAGAGGTATAAACTTTAAATTCAGTGCCCTGTGAAGCTTCCCCTTTAAAATTAAATATTTCATTTAAAATTCAACTGAATGATTCGTATTTTCCATAATTACTCACATCAAAAAAAATTTTTTTTCGTGTTCAACTTTTCGTGTAACTTTTTATATTTGTCCCCAAGTTATTGAAGAAAAGAAAAAATGCGCTTTAAATAAATAAAAGCTGTAATTCATAAATGTTGTTATGTTCTTACGTTCAATCAATATCATGGAAAATATGGTTTTCTCTAGAAATATCTGCTACAATGAACATAATACTGCAGAAATGATTCACAAAAAAAGTAAAACAAAAATATTTATCTTTAACAGAATGGAAACACACAAAAAAATAAATGTTTTCGTACATATCATCAGCATCATCATCCAGTCTTCCACCAATTGCAACAGCAACATTGTCAGTTTGTTTAATAGAACAGAACAAAATTGTTAAAAATGGTTGTAGGAAAAAGCAAAAACAAAAAACAACACAAATAAGTAAAACATTAAACCACAAGGGAAAAACTAAGAAACGTCAGAGGGATCTAAAGCATACAGATAGTCAGATACAACAGGCAGAGAGAGCGAGGAAAGAAAAAAAAAAGAAAATTATAACTAATGTGGAAAATTGCATTTTCTGCAAATAATCATGCATGTTGCAAGTTTATGCACAAACAGGCAAAAAATATTTTATTTTTTATTTTTTTGTTTTATTTTTTATACTTTTTACATTTATTTATCTGGTTGTTTGTTCATTCTTTCGCTCATTTTAAGCAGATAAATTTTGTTATAAAATAATTTTCTTTTTTTTATTTATGTGTATTTTTTAATAGAGAAAGAATAAAAATAACGAGCAAAACATAAAGAAATAATTTTAAAGTTAATGTCATTAACAAAGTTTTAGAGAATTTCAAATAAACTTAATTATGTAGAAGAAAAGCAAATGTGCTTGTGTGTATGTTTAATTTAATTAGAGGAATTTAAAGTTATAACTTTTTAGCACAAAAATTTAATTTCAATTAAATGCAACTTAATGTGTTTTTAACACAACATGATAAGAGAACATATAAAAAACAATAAAATTAAATAATAATTTTAATGGAATTTTATGGTGCAAAATACTGAACATACTTGAGTTAGAAACACAAAAAATAACAATAATTTTTTTCTGAACAGATTTAATTTATTGCTAAAACAGACTTTTAATAATGTGTTATTATTAACAAAAATAAAATTTTTTGTTTTTTATTTTTAGAATTACATAAAAAACGCCTAAATAAAAAATCGGCAAAACCATATAAAGTTGAAATTAAACAATAAAATTAAAAATAAAAATTAAACTCTCTAATTCATTCTACTATTTTAATGAAATATTTTTAAAATAAAAAGTTCGTCAAATTAAAAAAAAAGTATTTTAAAATAACGAAAAATTATATTTATTAGAAAAAAGAACCAGAACAAAGAAGTGCCACACATAATTGGTTAGAATTCAACTTGAACGCAAAATATCTCAAGACCACTTAAAACGTTAAAATATCATTCAAATTTTTAAAAAAGAGCAAATAAAATTTTTTTGATTTTTATCTTCAGAATTACATAAAAATCGCCTAAATAAAAAATTGCCAAAACTATAAAAACTTAAAATAAAGCAATAAAATTAAAAAGAATCTCTCTAACGAATTCATTCTACTATATTAATAAAATATTTTTTAAACAAAAAAGTTTGTCAAATTACAAACTGAGTATTTTAAAAATAACAAAAAATTGAATTTGCTTGAAAAAAGCACCAGAACGAAAAAGTGCCACAGAAAATTGGTTAGAATTCAACTTTAACGTAAATAATCCTCAAAATCTTTTAAAACGTTAAAACATCGTTTAAGTTTTAAAAAAAAAGAGCAAATAAAAATTTTGTGACAATGAGCGAAAATGAGAACATCAAAATCACTTAAATAAGAATAACCGAAAGTGAAAATATCATTTAACGAAAAAAAAAACGAAAAAAACGAAAAAACTAAGAAAATCTTTTGAATTTTAAAAGACAAAAATTAAAGTTAAAAATAGTGAACAACTAAGTAAAAAGTTAAAAAAATATTTTTAAATTAAAAATAATCGCAGTAATATAAAAAAAACGCTTAAATAAAAAAACCGGTCAAATTAACAAAAACCGCTGAAATAACAAACATTTTAATATAAAAAACTAAAATCAAAAATAAAACAAACATTTTAAAGAAATTTCTATTTTCTATTAGAAGAAAATATTTTTTCGATTTTAAATTAAATAAAAAAAACCATTTTAGAAAAAAGCGCTAGAACAGAAAATGCAACAAATCTTGTGATATTATATCCTATTCAGAAAAAATGAGTAATTAAGTACCACATTGGCAGAAAGAAATTTAAACTCAAGCCAAAAGCCTAATGGAGTAGAAAAAAAATTATATAAAATATTTTAAATAATAACAAAATCTGACAGATCTGTCAACAAATCTGTCATATATTTATTTTTATTACAAACTATCAAAGCTTTTAAATGTTAAGGTGTTATTTAAAATATTTAACGAGTTAATCTCAGAATGTGTCATTGATTTATATCAAAACAAGCAACAAAATGAAAATTATCAGGTGAATTCAACTTATTGAAGGAACATATCACTTCAAATCAGTAGATAAAATTGACAATTTAGCGGAAATTAATCAAATTAAAAAACATTTAGTTTTATTCCAGAAAGTTTTTGGTTTAATACAGATAAAAAAAATAGCTTTTTATGGAACTAGCTCTCAAATGATGACCTTACTTTTGCGAAGCATTAGAAAATTAGGTTAAGGGATAGAGGCTCTCTATAGAGCAGTCCTTGTGGACATTCAATTTGAATCTTTGCGCATTGAAGAGGACAGGTGAGACCTCTTCAGGAAGCTTATTTCACATATAGCATGTTCGGCTACAAAAAATCTCTCCGTTAAGAGTAGTGCGACTCATTGGCCAATTAAATAAACAGGATTATGCTCTTGATGAAGCACGTGTTTTGCGGTTTTAAGAAACAAGTTCCCTGAAATTACTAGGGCACATTCCGTTGTAGTAACGATTAAATAGTGAAACATATCCCACATTGCGTCGATGCTCCAATTTTTCAATAGAGCTGTTTATACCCTACTGCCCTACTTCTTCACTCTTTCCTATACGCTGTCGAGTAAGACTAAAATATTTCTTGAATCACTTGATCATACAAGAATGATTTATTTGATCATCAATCTGGTGAAGGATATATATATTGCAAAGAGATCAAATGAAATACCGTTTCAGAAAGTATTGTCACTTGTATGTTTTTTTTTCGCGACCTGAAAAATATGATTGTTTGATCAAACATCGGATTGAATTATCAGTGTCCGAGCCATCAAGTGTTTCTCTTTCCTAAATATTTATTTCAACCATAATTACGGACGAGGTAAAATTTTTAGATGCAAAACTGTACAAAAGCACACACTACTGGGTTTTCCGAACGTTAAATTGAATTATTTTGCCCAAGCCACCCCTCGGAGATTGCCGTTGAATGGCTAAGCACATTTCCAACTTTTAACGGTTTGGTCTATGAATATAAGTGGCTTCTGCTCTTGTCATCTGCAAAAGAATAGAAAGACTTAAAGTTTGACAAAGAAGGGCGTTAAGAAAAGTAAAATAAAAGTTAGGTGAAGGGCCAAACTTTGCAGTACCCCTGTATTTACCTTAAACTACCATAGACGCATAGAGATAAGAGTGAAATGATCATCTTAGCAAAAGCAAAAGGACCAAATGAATCTTAAGCTTACGGGTGGGTTAAAAATTAGAAAATATCTACATAAAAAGTATCGATCTTAACTCTATAAAATACTGAACAGAAGAGATATATTTAAAAAAAATTGCATTTCTTTGTTATTGTAAAGCAAACACAACCCGTCCCTCCCCCTTTGCAAAAGAAAAATTCGATCAATTTGTGCAGAAAATTTTTACAGAAATAACTCATGAACTGTGTTATTTCCACATAGATTTTTTCAACGAATTGCTAAAAGTTTTATTATTTAAATTGAATTTTTTTATCTTCTTTTAAGTAAAGGAATATTATTACTTTATTTCTTAAAAAATGACACTTTAAATGTGACCAACCTTTCTTAGGAAATTTATTCAGACTTTTAATAAATTCTTTTATTTAAATAATTCACAGCTCACATTTAATTAGAACCCATCCAGTCACACACAACTAAAAATATTCATTAAAAATTCACATTAATTTACCACGTTGCACGGTGTCGCTTAATGCTTTAAAAGAAGGTTTTAAAAGATTTTTGTTTATCGCATAGTTAATTATACATTTATAGTTCTTGTTCTTGCTTTTGTGTCTTTTCTTTTTTTATAAAACGTAAATAATAATAATGAACTCATAATAAATTTGTTGGTTAAATTACTGTTAACTGATTGAGGTGTATGTGCTTGAAATTTTTCTTCTTTTTTTCATTAGTTTTTTTTGTAATTGTAATTCATATCGGTATTCGTTACCTCCACATAGCGGTTTATTTAAGTGTTTTATTGTTTTTTTTTTGTGTTGCTTTCTTAACCAAAACAGCAGCACCCATGAATAAAAAAAAACTGAAAAATAAGTACTAAAATAAAAAAGTCATCAAAATATTTTCATGTTCTTAAAGTTTCGCACAATGTTTTTCTACGTTTCAATAAGTAACGTTTAATTCCAGAGATGGTAAGGTTTTTATTTAAAATAAAAAAATCAAGTTTCTTAATTAATGCTCTTTAACCAGATTAATTCCAGGGATGGAAAGTTTTTATTTAATGGATTCTTATTTATTATAAATTTTAATTTAACGGTTATGTCTTTAATAGGGGGCTTTCTAATTAATGTTCTTAATTAGATCTCAGTTAATCCAGGGATGGGACATATTTTTTTATGTTTTTTAAGCATTAACTAATTCCAGGGATGGGATATATTTTTTTTTAAGTTTTCTATTTATTTCAAGTTTAAGCATAACAGTTTTTTATATCGCGTCTTGCCCTTTAAAATTTTTTAGTTAATAACTTATTCCAAAGATGGGATTTTTTTAATTTAACTTTATAAATACCCTTACCTTGATAGTTTTATGTTTATGATAAAAAATTCTCTAATTAACGCTCCTTAACCAGCGATTAATTTCAGGGGTGGGAAATGTTTTATTAAAAATTTTCTTATTCATTAAGAATTTTAGTATGACAATTTTAAGTCTTTAATAGCGGGCTTTATAATTCACAATTTTTAATCATTAATTTATTCCAGGGATGGAAAATGTTTTATTAAAATTTTTTTAGTCATTAAGACTTAATAGCGGACTCTATAAATAACGTTTTTTAATCAAAAATTTATTTCAGGGATGGGAAATGTGTTATTTAAAACTTTCTTAATTATAACGATTTTCAACGTAACAGTTATTAGTCGTTAATCTCGTGTGTGACCTACAAAGTACTTTGTTTAGGAAAACAAAGCTTCTTAGCTGTTAGCAAAGCAAAAAATGTAAAAAATAACTCTATAAATTTCTTAATTATAATGTTGTGTAATGATAGCTGTGCTATCACTTCACTATGGATGCCACCTAATTTTACAGTTGATTAAATAGAAGCCTAAAGCTGCAGTTCGCAATGAGAAACGGATTTTCATTAAGATGACCAACAAAGTTGGTCGAAATATTGGAATATTGAAAAATAAATAAAAACAAAAAACAACAAAACGTGTTGTTTTTAATTTATTAAGAAAGGACCTCAAGCCGAAAATTACCAAACTTAATTAAAATATCTATTCTCCTGTGTTGTTTTTATTTAATTTTGTGATCGTTATACAGATTTTCAGAAATCTCCTCTGAATTTAATCATAATAGCAGCACTATCATTTCACTTTGGATACCATATGCATTTTCAGGATAATTAACTGCAACCTTAGGCCTGAATTCTTAAATTTAAAATGTATTTTCAATAGAAATATTGCTTTTCGTGGCAACTTTTATAGATATAAGACCTGCTTAATTTTCTATAGGTGATTTTGTTTTTTTTTTCTTTTTTTACATTTTTATTTTGTGTTTTTTCTCCTTTTCTTTTTGGCTTTTCACAACTTCCACAGTGGTGTTTTAACAAGATATAAAACACACACAGCCAAAAACCAAAACACTACAAAATTCGATTGCATACCGTTCAAGCAGAAAAGCTTAAAACTTATCTATTAAATTTAAATGTTCCACTGATTTGTAGTTAATACACCATAATACAGTTGTTTTAGTCTTCTTACTTTCGGCTTTCTTTACAAAGCTTTAAGTCATCACACTAGAAACTCAGTATCTGATTACTGAAAATAATTAAAATTCATTAGTCAAACTAAATTAAACTATACGAAAACATAAGACCTTGTCCAGTAGTTTTAAATTAAAAAATTCTATTTTTATTAGAAGGAAAAAAATTAATTAAAAATTGCAATTTTCCATGCCTGCTTTAAGCAAAGAGATTAAACTGAAAAATTACACTAATCACAAACAATAAGAAAATTCACACTCATGCATGAAGCAGACCTAAAATCTTGTCAACTGAAAAAGACATAAAAAATACACCTTTAATTTCTTTGCCTATTTTAACTTAAATTAATGTGATTTAAAGAGCAGGAACCTGGGAAACATAAGAAAAATAATCATGTTTTAGCTTAAGCTGGAAAAACTTAAGTTTTTTTTAAATAAAAATAACAGAAATCACGGCCATGTAAAATTCACCAACGATTGAAATTTTAGACAAAATAAACAAGAGACTTCGTTTAAAAAAAGCAAGTGCGTTTCACTTCCCGCAGTAAAAAAATTAATGTGTTCAACCTTTAACATAAATTTGTAGTGCCAATTAGGACGACTATATTCATAAAGTCCTGTCTGTAACTTTATTAAGACAAGAAAACGAATAAGATTATTATAAGCCTTGTGAGTGCTGTGACTATATGAAAAGCCTGAATTGTAAAAGATTCACAAATTTGGGTAAACGATGTCAATCAGTTACCTATAACTTTAGAAAAGAACAATTATAAAATAAATATGTTGAACCATTACGTGTGGCTAATAACCCATTAAGTTTAAAACACCATTCCAAATGCTACAGATGCAAGGCAGCCAGAGTGGTAAGCCGACGCTAGAGGCGAAAATAAAGTAGCAGAAAATTGCTCACGGAATTGAGAAAATATCTTAGAAAAAAATAATATGTTCTTTTACCTCAGAAGCTTTCTTTTCATGAAAAAAGTTATGTCAAATAAGGCTTTCGCACCCAGAGGGTAAAAACGTAACCCCACATGTCCATCTAGTTCGTCCGTCACAGACCCCTATCACAGAATTCGTAATAAGGAAGCCAATGAAACTTTTACAGATTGATGTACTACTGTAGCAGCTAAAAACATAAGATGTAAATATTAAAGGGTGCACCAAAAGTGATATGAAAGCATAAAAACGTTGTAAGCTTTTAAACCATAAAAATCTGCCTGTGTCATATTTACAGAGTTTATATAAAATTATGCACGCTATAGCAACTAACACAAAAGACAAAACTTTAAATTAACGGGTGTCCCAATAGTAATGTGATTTACCCGCACAGGAACTTGTTTTTTAACCACAATAAACAGACACTTTATGTCCACTGTCTTATGAACAAGTGCCCAAAAATCAACAAAAAATTAATAAATAAAGGGTGTACACATAGTAACGTTATTTTATTTTATATAGCTTTAAATTTTTAAGCGCATACGGCAGACATTAAGAATTAATACAGATTATGTATAAATATGTCCGCTAGAAAAATTAGTGTGACAAATAAATATAAAAATGAAAGGGTGTTCCCATAGAAACCATGATTTTAACGATAATGGTCTTTTAATCAGACAGGTAAAATTTGCATAATTTACATAAAACTATGTTCGCTTTTGGAATTAGTACAGAAAAATATATCTCTAAATTAAAGGGTGTTTCAATAGTGATGTAATTTTCACGTATGCAGTCTTGTTTTTAAACTACGATAGAACGACAACTATACGAGTAAAAAAATTAAACAAAAATAAAAATATAAAGGGTGTTCCTAAAGTGACGTTATATTATTTTATATAGCTTTAGAATTTAATGGCATAAGGCAGACATTTTGAATTAACACACAGTATATACAAATATGTTCGCAAAAAAATAAGTGTGACAAAAAATTTAAAAATTAAAGGGTGTTACCATAGAAACTATGATTTTAAAAATTTTTGTTTATCTTTTAAGCCGTTATAGTCAGACACGTCAAGTTTGCACAATTTACATTAAACTATGTCCGCTATAGGAACAAGTATAAAAAGGAAATTTTTTAAATTAAAGGGTCTCCCAATAGTGATGTGATTTTCACGTTCATGGCGTAATTTTAAAACTATAATAGGTTAAGTATAAAAAGAACCAATACAACAGTATTTAACGAAAAATTTTTATATAAAGGGTGTGCCAATAGTGACTTAAATTTATGATATATGGTTTTAGTTTTTTAACAGTAGCAGAAAATTGTTTAGTATTTTCACAGAGCCTGAACAAATATATACGTCAACTATGAAATAAACAAAAAGTTTAGATATTAAAGGGTGTTTCAATAGATTGGGTTAATTTTTTCGAAAAGTCAAAAATACAGCTTATGTCTTTTATAATAAGAAGTATAAAAATAGGGATAAAAATGAAGGGATATTCCAGAAGCAAAAAAATGGCTTCTGCATAGTACGTACGCTTAAGAGTATGAGTTCAAGTCAAATTTGGCTAATTTATTATATTTATAAAAAATTGTTAAAAAATTTTTAAGTGTAAATTTTAATTAATTTTTATTTCACACTTAGCCAATTATTATTTTTAATTGCTTTGTTTGACTGTTTTATCAAAATAATTAATTTTTTAAATAACAATTAAAAAATTCCCAAAAAAAACTAAATTTAAAGTGCGAAAACGAAAGTGATGCTGTGTTTTTTACATAATAATTTTAGCATAATTAAAACATAAATTAAAAAAAAACAATAATAAAGAAAAACAATTAAAACTTTATTTTGTACATTTAATTTTAATCAAATTTTTAACATAAAACAATAAAACTGCCAACAAAAACTAAAACGCAAGAAAAAAAGTGTTAAAAAACAAAAAGTGAAAACCAAAGTTATTTAAAAAGTTTTTAACATATTTCAATTGTTTTTGTTTTTTTTAACAATAAAATTACACATTATTTCAAAAAATGAAATTTAAAAAGCTTGACTACAAAAAAAAATTACTTGGAAGTATATTTAATTAAATCTAAAAAAAATATGTCTGCATTAAAAGAATTTGCTAAAAGGTAATTAAAAAAATATTTAAATTGAAAGGCAAAAATAAAAAAAAAAAGTGCTGCAACACATTTTTTATTCTTAAAGACTGTGTGCGCGAAGGTATAATATTGGCTCTTTAGGGTTTGGAATAAAAACTGTTAATCAAATTATTTATTTACGCTATGATTTCACTTTGAGTTAGCATAATTTGAATATGAGTTATTATTCTGCACATCGCTAAAGCTAAGTTTCCATTGCTTAAAATCTAAAAAAATCTATTTAGCGTTTTTTTGTCGCTAAATGCTATTCTGCAACATTTGTTTGCCGTAATTTATTTTTAGTTTTCCGGCTTTCGACATGTAGATTTAGCTACGAGAATTACAGAATGTGGCTGCAGTTATAGAATATTTGGACTAGACCCTATCTAAAAAAAGTTTTTGCAGCTCATAAAATTTTTTTTGCTTTTAAATAAATTTTTAATTAATTCAATTATTTATTTATTTGGAAAATTAACTTACTTCATTTAAAATTATTTATAATTATTTAGTTTTAATATTTTGTATTTTTAGTTTTCAAATAAATTTTTAATAGAACCAATTAAAAATTTAATTAAATTACAATTTGATAATAATAAAACTTTTATTAGGTGCATCTTGGTATTGCAATGACAAGACCATGGCTTGTCTTAAGTACGACCTATTTCACAGTTGACAATAATTTAACTAGGACGTGACTAAGTCTCTGGCTTATGTTCATTATTTGAATTATTTTTGTTCTTTAAAATTTATTTATTTTAAATTATCTTCCTCAAAAATGTGTTTAATTTTCTGTGACTCTTGTGTGCTCACACTTTGAATAACTCAAGCGTTCATTTACTTACTATTAGAATTCTAGTCACTTTTAGTAATAAATTTTATAAATATTTCTTTTCTTTTTTTTACAAATACCAAAAAAAAAGAAAACTCGCAAAAAAATATTTAAAATGACAGGTGGTGAAAACCAAAACAAGATGAAGGATAAAATTAGAATTCAACTCACTGAAAAATAACTGAAAAATAAAGAAAATATAAATTTTATTTTAAATTTCATTTCATTTTATTTATGCGTGAGTGGAAAAGCATTAAATTATCATGTTTTTTTAGATCTTTTTTAAGAAAAAATAGAAAAGATAAATGTAGAAAAAAAAACACAAATAAATCTGACAGTTTGTTTTTACATTTTTCTTTCAACTTACTTACACTTCATTGAAGTGACAATGTAAACTTTATGTTAATGTTTTATTAAATTAATCATACAATGTTGTTGTTATTGTTTTAAATGTAGTTAATTTTTGCTATAGAAAATTTCAGTTGTAGAAATGTGGCTACTAACTATTTTAAAGTATTTATTAGCCTGCATATTGTGAACAATTAAACACTTTCGCTCGTTAAGATTAAGATTTTAAGATTAAAGAAAAAAATAACTTTAATTTGTTTTCATTTATATAAATATTATTTATTTTATTTTCTATTCTGTACATCAGTATGTTTCTCTATTTGTTTAAGCTTCGTCTGTCACTGTCAGTACTGTCATATGTATGTCTTTTTTAATATTTTTTTTGTTTTTTTTTTTTTTTTTTTTTTGAGTGAAAATCTGTTAAAATTGTTTTAAAATTTTAAACGACAATTTCATTATTGTTGAATACATTTAATGACATTGTTACGGGTTTTTAAAATATTGCAATTAAATTTTATGTTATGTTTTACACTTATTACTATTTTTATATTTTATTATTTAGGAAGAAAGTTTTGTTTAAATCAAGTGGAAATGAACTGACCTTAGCGAAGCCAAGCTGTTATGACTCTTACTTCTCAATTTTTTTGTCCGAAATATTTTTTTGTGGCTTAAAGTTGAAAGCAAATTTTTCTTAGTAATTCTATGCAACGTTACAAAAAATAACACTGCACAGTGGGAAAGGAAAAAAATATTTATAGTAAGTCTACCTCAAATATTTGGCAGTATTTTCATAAATTTTTCATAACTTTTTTAAGTCACCTTTTTAGCCCTATTATTATACTCTAAAATAATAATCAGCCCCACATCTTTACTAATAATAAATTTTCCAAATATATATAGAAATACCCCATTTTAAAAATACTTTTTTTTCAAAACATTATCATCAATTCCTTCCCTATTAATTTTTTTAACTTTTCTGAACTGCACAATAATAAAGATGATATTTAAAAAAAACTTAACAGCTAAAAGCTTTAAGACATTTTTCGAATTTAAACTATTTATTCTAAAATTTCATGGTCCAACAATTTAAACTTTTTAAAGTATGGGATTTTTCTAAATGATTTGGGAATTTCTGAACTCAGTTTTACGTACAAATATTTTTAGGTCAACATTTAAAAAAATTAAAATTTTGAGTTTAATGGTGCATGATTTGAAATACATGATTCGGAATAAAATTTAACTTAAGGCATTTTCTAGGCCAACCGTCTAAAGAGCGTTAATTCTGGAATTCTTTGTGCTGTTTGGAGAATTTAGGAATTTACTCTAAATAAAAGTTATTTTAGGGGTCAACATTTTAAAGTGTTATATTTTGGGATTCTTCTCAGTAATTTGGGAATTTCTGGATTCCGCTTCACCTATAGATTTTTTATGGGCCAATAGATACAAAATTCTAATTTAGGTATTTTCGATGAATGATTTGGGAATATCAGGATAACTATTTTTTTTCTTTAACTTAAAGATATTTTATGGGCCAATAGAAGAGAAACCCAAATTCTGGGATTTTCGAAGAATCATTTGGGAATTTCAGGAGAATTAGTCTCTTTTTAAGTAAAAGATATGTTATAAGCCAACAGATAAAAAATTCAAATTCTTAGATTTTTGATGAATTATTTGGGAATTTCCGATAATTATTTTTTATTCTTCGACTTAAAGATATTTAATGTGCCAATAGAAAAGAAACTCAAATTCTGGGATTTACGATGAATGATTTGGGAATTTCTGAATAATTATTTTTTTCTTTTACTTAA
Organism: Cistogaster globosa; assembly: GCA_937654795.1. Lineage (NCBI taxonomy): Eukaryota > Metazoa > Arthropoda > Insecta > Diptera > Tachinidae > Cistogaster > Cistogaster globosa. The sequence continues at coordinate 11,437,636 of OW569404.1, forward strand.
AGATACTTTGTAGGTCAACAGATAAAAAATTAAAATTCTGGGATTTACGATGAATGATTTGGGAAATTCAAAAAAAAATATTTTTTTCTTAAACTTAAAGATAGAAAATTCTAATTCTGGGATTTTCAATAAATGATTTGGGATGATTTCAAGAAAATATTTTTTCTCTTTGACTTAAAGATATTTTAACGGCCAACAAATAAAAAAATCAAATTCTAAAATTTTTGATAATTATTTTTTTTATTTGACTTAAGGATGTTTTATGGGCCAATAGATAAAAACTTCTAACTCTGAGATTTTCAAAGGATGGCTTGGGAATTTCTGGATACTTATTTTTTTCTTTTTTTTTTTTTAATTTAAAGATATCTTGTGGGCCAACACATAAAAATTCTAATTCTAGGACTTTCGACGAACGATTTACGAATTGTAGTATTATTATCATTATTATTATTATTATTATTATTATTATTATTATTATTATTATTATTATTATTATTATTATTATTATTATTATTATTATTTGAAATTCAAGATACTTTATGGGTGAACAGTGAACAGTTTAATAAACAATCATTTTTCATAGTGATTTGGGAATTTTGGGAAGCTAAACTGCTTCTAATTAAAATAATTAAAAAATATTAAAACTTAGGTATTTTTTTATAAATCATTTGGAAATAATGCGATCACATTTATTTTTCTTTGGCTTAAAGATATTTTATGGGTCATAAGTTTAATGAATATAATTTACTAAATTTTTTATAGTTACTTGGAAATTCCGGAAATCAGTTTTACTCAAGAATTTTTACGGGCCAACAGTTAAAAAACGTTGATATATTTAGAAAAAAAAATTTACTGCCCAACAGTTAAAATGATTGAAATTCTAGGATTATTGATGAATGCTGTGCTACGTTTTAGAGCAAAAAATGTGACAAATTTATGTATTTGAATATCAGGGTCGTTTGGAAAGCTGAGTTTTTAGGTGTTCATCTTTAGAGCATCACCGTGAATAACTGCCGTTCACATCCCTAACTTTTTATTTTTAAGACGCTTGTATATGTATATGGCAAATAAAATTAAAACAGTATTTACTTTCACAGGTCATCTTATTATAAAAATGGCTTTTATCTTTGGAGCCATAAACGGTACTAATTTTAAAAGCAAAAAACATATTATTAAAAAAGTTTTTGTAATAAAAAATAAATACCCAAACGTAAGAAAAAGTAAACAGCTTGAAAGCTTGATTTAAAGAATTCTGTGATTTTTATTAATTTTCGCAAGTTCCACAACTTCACAAAGTTTTACAATAATTCCAACCAAAATTTAAAAAAAAACTCTTTTTTTGTTACTCATTATTCAACAAAATAATTTAAGTCTTAAAAAAATTCTTAATTTAAAATCAAATCAAATAAAATTAACTTTCTATTGTCTCCATTGCTTATAACGTCAAATCTTATTGAGATGTTTGAGCTTAAGAAATTTATATAAAAAAATCTATTGGAATCTTTCATAAAATTATAATCTTAACGCGTATATCTTCAGTTTCCAAGTGAAAGTGTTGTCATAAAACCAAATACCAATTAAATAAATGAAAGTTATAATTCTAACATGGGTTAATTAGTATTGGAATAAGCACAAACTTCAAAGACAATTAACTTCAAATGTCATAAAAAAATAAAAGCCATTAAAATAACGAAGTTATTAAAATTTTGAGTACAAATAGTATTGACAAAAATGTAAAATAGTACTTTACCCTTCGATTCACAATTTTTAGAAAATTTTTGGCTTCCTTCCTCTAGGGTGTGGTTTAAAAAATGTATATTGCATTAAAAATTTATATTTATTTATTTTTTATTAATTTAATTATTTTCAATATTATTGTAAAGAAATTTTTTTCCGAAAAATATCATTTTTTAAAAGTATTTTATAAAATACCTTTGCAAGAAATGACAAAGCCTTTAGGAAAATGTACCATTTTAAAACAATTCTGCTTATAAATAGATATAGTTTATTATATTCTCTTAAAAATGTTTTTTTTTAATTTCCTATAAAAAGTACCTTTTTCAAAAGTACTATTTCAAAAAGTACCAATTTTAAAAACCAGCTGTTAAGAATGAGTAGATTTTACAAAAATAATTTTTTTAATAACATCTTTTTTTTTTTTTTTTTGAAAAAAGACTATTTAAAAAAGTACCTTTAGGGAAAAATCAAATTATAAGAAATTGTTCTATTATTAAAACATGGTTTTGGAAAGAAGTTGTACTTTAATGGAAAAAAGTCGTAATTCTGTGAAAATGCAGTACTTTTGGGTAGAAAGTAGTAGTTTTTTTTTCCAAGAAGTAGTAATTTTGTATAAAAAGTACTGATTTTAAAGAAGAAGCTGTACTTTTCTTAGGATGCATTTTTCTTTTGTAGAAAAAGTAATACTATGGTATAAAAGTAGTTCTTTTTAAAAAAAAAAGTTAATACTTTTATAAATGGCTCTTTTGTAAAAAAGTACTTTTGTAAAATGTACTTTTGTAAAAAGTACTATTGTAAAAAAGTGCTTTTAAAGGATGAAATTACAAGTAGGTCCTTTGACCTACAATTTGAGATAAACTATAATTCTGATAAAGTTTTTAAGGTTTACCCCTTTGGAACAGGGAAATTTTAAAAAAGTACTTTTTAGTAAATTTATCTCTTTTAAAAAGGTCCTTTTTAGAAAGATTTTTGCTTAAGAAATAAACATTCAAAAAAATATTGAAAATTAAAATACTTTTTTAGCAAAATATTTTAGTGTAAAATTAGTACCTTTTAAAAAAGTAAATGTACCTTTTAAAAATTGTTTTTTTTTTAGAAAAAAATTAGATATTTTAGATTAATAAACTTTTAGGGAGCAATACACTTTAAGTAAGCGAAGTTATTTGAAAATGTTTTTTTCCAATAATTCCCTGAAGCAAAAGGACTTTTTAGGAAATTTGCTATAAACACATCCTTTAACGGAAGGCTTACACAAAAGAATATACAAAAATTTTTGTTAAATAAAAAACAAATAACTGCAGTTGCTTTTCCAAAAGTACCCAAGCTTGCAGAAAAAATAGTACTTGAGTAGAAATAATATTCATTGTAAGATCATTTACGGAATCTTTGTATTTTAATAAATGAGCCACTTTAACAAAAGTCGAATTTTAATAAAACTTTCAAAGTTTCTTTTTGGAAGCACCATATTTTAACTAAAAGTACTTTTTGAAATATACTTTTTTAAAAGTACTTTTTTAAAAGTACTTTTTAGGGAAAATTACTTTTGAATGACAAATACCACTGATATGGGGCCTTTTTAAAAATTATCCTTAAAAAATTTAGAGAAAGTACATTTAAAAAATGTTAAGTTTTTAGCGAAGGTACTTTTTATCAAAAAGGTACTTCTTAAAGAAATCGTAAAAAAGGGTTTGGGAAAATAGTTGATTTCAAAAATGTTAAAAAAATGGAACGCTTTTTTCTTAATGGTACTTTTTTTTAATAAATAAGGGGAGCAAACTTAATTCGAAGATTGAAATTACAAAAAAGTACCCTTTTTTAAAACAACAGTTTCAACTACAAAACACAATTTTTTAAATTCCACAAAATCATAACTAATACATAACGAATCCATTAAACTTTAGCACTCATTAACTGACCGCTTTATATTAACCATTTTTAAATTGCTAAATGAGGAAATATATGAACAGAATGAATGGTTGATTGGCTTGTTGTTTGAGCGAATGTTATTTAATGATTTGTGTTAACATAATAATTATTACTAAACTGTTATTGGGTTCAATTTCAAAGCCAACTAAGTAAACAAACAGGCAAACAGACGGCCGGCAATTTAAACACCTATCACCTCAACCGCACGTACTAACACACACACGTACTACAATCGATGTACACAACATGTTATAGTTCTCTGGTCTTTTTTTTTTTCTTTTGATTTTATAGCACGCCAAACTGTCAGTTGGCCGCATTTCGAATGAACAAAAAAGAGAGAAAGAAACCATAATGAACATTATGGCCAATGTGTGTCTAATACAGGGGTTCTCTTCAAACTCCTGCTCACGGACCCCTAGAAAACTAATTTTTTTTCGCGGACCCCTGTGAAGCTCAAATTCATAACAAAACTTTTATTATTTCTGAAAACACTGTTTTATCGGTTCTTCATGCGGACCCTTTGGATGGTTGCTACGGACCCCCAGGAGGCCACGGACCCCCATTTGAGAACCGTTGGTCTAATATGTGTGGCGGGTACTACAATGATAATGATGACTAATTACTTTACTATTGGCCTCACTGGTTTTAAAGGTGTTTTTTAGGTTTTTATGTTCTTTAAGTAAAAATTTTATTTATTTTCTACAGAAAATGATTGATGTATTGATGTTTTTAGCTGTAAATAAATGTTGGGCTTTAAGCATAAAGGGAAAATATTTTCTAACTGTAATTAGTATAAATTTATATGTCTAAAGTTTGCCTTTTGGAAACGCTTTAACTTTATTTCCTATACTAAACATTTTTTATTTTAAGTGTTAATGTCATTGAGCTATAATGTTTCGATGTCGTTTAATTTTTGTTGCTTGTAGGTTTTAATATAAAAAAAAATTGCTTGGTCATTTGATACAACTTGATTACTAATTTAGGACAAATTTCCCTAATTGATGCCATGTGAGAGAAGAGAAAAACAAACTGAACAGAATAATATTTTTTTAGTTAATATGAATTGTTTAAGAAGAAACGATTAATTAGGGGCACAGAAAATGCACTAATTTAAGACCATAGAAAATAAATGAACTTGAACTCTGTTATATAAAAACGTTAATTTTTAGTAAAAAGAACTTAAAGCTTCAAACTATTAAAATACGAACATCTGTTTCTGTGTTAAACAATTTTATATAATAACCAGGTTATATTACGGCCGCGTTACTGAAATTTTATTAAGAAATTTTTAGGTTTGATTTATAACATAATTAATATTACAAGAAGACATTTTTTTAATCGGTTCTTTGACACTTCATTTTATAATTATTTATAAGATTTGATAGGGCTGGAGCAAAAACCGTGAAAATTTTTTATATAATTTTTTTTCTTATTGCTTTAAATGTTTTTAAAAATTTTCTAGTACTGGAGTAAGTTTAAATTCATAAGCAAATAATTCTTGCAAAAAAACCGACATCAAATTACCCCAACTAAAGGGGCACCCTTTAATTTTCAAATTCAAAATTTATTTTCGTTGTTGTAGTAGACTTAGTAATCAGGTTCCTAGTAAATATTAACCTTCTGTCTACAACTGTGCAAAAGTATGGCCATATACATTATATTACATCAACTATTGTAACACCCTTTAATTTATAATTTTTAATTTTTTAAACCTCTTTTTATACCAAACAAATAAGTGGACATTCTGTCTAATTTTTACGTTTTTGTGTCTAACGGTTCAAAAGATACAGTCATAAAGATCAATTTACATAAATTTTGGGAACACCCTTTATTTTCTGAATTCAAATTGTAGTCTTGTTATAGTTACCAATACAGATCTCTTGTATGTTTCAGCTATCTGTTTATAAAAACAGCTGATGACACATTAAATTATCTCAACTATAGGGGCACCCTTTAATTTTTAAATTCAAAATTTATTTTCGTTGTTATAGTAGACTTCGTAATCAGGTTCCTAGTAAATTTTACGCCGTCTATCTACAACTGTGCAAAAGTATGGCCATATACATTATATTACATCAACTATTGTAACACCCTTTAATTTATAATCTTAAATTTTTTAAACTACTTTTTATACCCAACAAATTAGTGGACATTCTGCCTAATTTTTAAGTGTTTGTTTCTATTTGTTCAAAAGAAAAAGCTATAGAAATCAAATTACATAAGTTTTGGGAACACCCTTTATTTTCAAAATTCAAATTGTATTCTTGTTGTTATAGCGGACTTAGTAATACAGATCTCTTTTATGTTTCAGCTGTCTTTTTATAACAACAGCTGATGACACATCAAATTACATCAACTATTGGGCACCCTTTAGTTTTAAAATCTAATTTTATACAAGTTGTTATAGCGGAGTTAGCAGTATAGATTTTTTGTGAATTTCAACCGTCTGTCTACAGCTATTCCAAAAAATGGCTATAAACATCAAATTAAATGAACTATTGGTTGACCCTTTAATTTATAATTTTTTAATATTAAGTGTGTTACTATAACGGTCATAGCAATTGATATTATGTCTACTTTTTAAACATTTTTCTACAACGGTTGAAAAGAAAGGCCCATATAAGTCAATTTACTTCAACTATAGGGACACTCTTTAATTTTTAGATATATTTTTATATTACGTTTTGCCAATGGGAACTTAAGTTATACTTAGTTTTTTTATTCTTAAAGTGGTGTCCTTTGCGGTTCATGTTACGCATAAAAACATGTATGTTTTATGGGGACACCCTTTAAGATTATAAATGGGACCACTCTCTAAGCATCACCTTTCAAATAAGAAAAAAATTCAATATCGGTTCAGAAAAGACTATATTCTCTGAACGTCTGCTTTGCAAGTTTAAAATTGCATTTAAATATCTTAAGTGGTTCATTAAATACTGAATTACGCCCAAAAAAAATCGCAATAAGATTTCTGAAACGTCTGGCAACTTGCTTTTATTCAAATAAAATTTTTTACTATAAAACTTAATTATTTTAAACACAATGCGTGCAAACTGCAAATGAATAGTTATTTAGCTGTCCACATGCGTATTAAACTTGTTTTACAAATTTTCTTAAGCTGTTAATTTTTTTATATTCAAATTAACACCATCATATTAGTTTATAGTAAGAAGCTACGCTATTGACACAAAAAAAAATAATCATATTTATAACAAATGTAAAAAATATACATTTTCAAATAAACAAAAAAAAACAAACATAATTTTCTACTTCTTTATGTCCAAGTCAAATAATGACAAAGTAAAAAAAAAACCTGTCTGAATGTTTCTTTTTTTGTGTATTTCTTTGCAACATTTTTATGTGAAAGTGGTTTTACAACTTTAAATCAAAAAAGTATATGAAAATAATAACCCAACAACAAAAAGAATGATCTTCACATTGTATGGAATTCCATTTTCAAAACAACAACAACAAAAAAACGGTAAAATATTATAATAAGCCCCAGCATGGAGGAATATAAAAAGTCAACAAAGAATGAATTATCGAATGACTGAAATTAGCTTATCATAAAACTCATCTTATTGTGAGAGAAAAGCTTATACAGGGTGTCGAGAAATTCATGGAAAAACTTTAATATTTTAATATATTTTATTATTGATTCTTAAGGCAAATAGTGTAGAGCTGAAACTGAGATAAAGATCTAAGAGGCCGCTCGGTACAACTGAGCATGTAGAATGCTAAAGTTTAGGTATAAAATATCTAGATTTATTTAAATTAATTTCGGTTTTTTTTAATCAGCAGATTTTAGTAAAAAGATTAAATATCTCAAAGATATAGGAAATAATGTTTAAGCTTTTAACAAAAACTTTCTGGTTTTGTAAAACGTACTGACGAATCATCAGAGCCTCTAATTTCAATAATAAGTTTAGCCTTCCAGCCTCATTTAAATGAATAACATTTTATTACCAACTCTGTCTAATTTTGGAACACCCCTTTCAACTTTTAACAAAAGTCATATTGTCACAGATACAAAACAGCAATAAAAGCTTAATTCAATCTTCTAATAATGAAATTTTTCTTTTTCATTTTAGATTTATTTTTAGTGGTTATCTTTAACTAAAACTTTTGTGTTTATTTTTACTAATTAATTTATATTACGAAAAGAAAGTGTCAGTTAAATTTATTTTAAAATAAGGTGTGGCTAAGAAAATTTAAATAGAAAAACAAACAAAATGTCGTTTAAGAGATTTGAACTAAAATAAAAAATTGTTTTCCCAACATGTTGCAGCAATAAACAAAAAACAAATAAACACATTTGAAATACAGAACCGTTTTTTTAAAATATATATTTTTCTTTGACATGTTGCAGTTTTAAAATCACAACTTAAAAAAACTCTAAGCTCCCTTGCGACTATTACTACAAAAAATATTAATCATCGTGTTTGTAAAAGGTGTGGTTAGCACGCTATTTTAATAATAGTTTTGAACATTTTTTAAAGAATTTTTTATATTAAAACTTTAAATAAAAACACACAATGCTAAGAACCTTCCATCGAATATAAGCAGAAAAATAAAAATTATTAATTACTAGTATATGACATCTGAAAAAGAAATTGTTTCAGCAACATGTTGCTGCAACATAAATGAAAAATTTTAATTTTGTAAGCACTGGCTTGAGTATTATTAGTTATATTAAAACTTAGATTTAAAAAAAAATTAGCAACATGTTGCAGCAACATAAACAAAATATTAAAATTTTTTTAACACTGGATTTAAAATTAGACTTAATTTGTAAAAAAAATTGCATTTCTTTATTTTAAAAATACTTTCAAGCTACATGTTGTTTCAATATGAAAAAAAATAAATGTTTTGTGAATAGCGAACAAAAAATTATTAGAATAAATTTATGAAAAGTTGCGTTTCTTTGTTTTAAAAAATACTTTTAAGCAGCATATTGCTGCAAAACTCTTTATTTATAAGCGTTAAATAAAAAAAATTTATAAAAAAACAAGGAGAGTATATTTTTTCGAGTACCTGACTTAATAGTATAGTAAGCTGTTAGCCGGCATCTTAAAGTCAATGAAACTTAAAATATCATGATTAAAAATAAAATATAAATTCCAACCACTATTTAACACTTAAGAATGATGCAGAAAAAGTAGTGGAAGTAAATGTATATGCATATCATATGTATTAATAAGTCTTTAATAAAACTTCATTATTTTCAATATTCTATAATTTTTCTATTGCTCTAAATATTTTGAAAATATGATTATATGACTTAAGTATACGAAACACGTTTGAAAATGTTAAAATAAAAAATTGATAATTACCCATCTATGTAGATATAAACACAACTGCTACAAAACAAAGTTCTTAAAAACATAATTTTAATAGAAAAATAGAAAAAAAAAATAATAACATAAGTCAACAACCGCAAACAGACCGAAAATATTCAACATTAGTAGAGACTGAACATGAGTTCAAAAAGTAGGAAAAATAAAAACAGAACAGTCAAGTAGCGGTAGACAAACTGACATATATCTTTCACTCAACTAAATGATTTAAATAGCAAAGAGTGTCTTTGTATTTTTTTTTTATAGTCAAAGAAACATTTAATTGAATTGTATGGATTAAAACTTGTGATTTGCAAGTGTTTGCTAGAAAATAAAATTTTTATAATTTTTCTTTTTTGTTGTAATTTTGCTTTTGTTAGTATTTTATAAAATAATTTTATTCAACTGGGTGCTAAGAAACTTAACATAAGTACTTGCATATACTATTATATTGTGACCACTTTAAATGAAATATAAGTAGAAAAGAAAGAAGAACGTCTTAGAACGTTAAGCAGCGAAGGCAAATTCCTTAAGACTAAAATTAAAAAAGAAAGCAAACCACAAATATTATTTACAAGTATTAAGTGGATTAAAGAAAAAACATAATAATAAATTTTTAACCAATAAACATTTTTTAAATATTAAAACTTTACTAAATAATAATAAAATCAAATAAAAATATATTTATCCTACCAACATGTTGCTTCAACACCAAACTCAGGACTTAAGCTTAAAAATAAATTTAAAAAAACATGTCATAAACCTTATCTAAAATTATGTTGCAGACACATGTTGATACAACATTATTCAAAAATAAAAATGATTAATTATAAAAAATAATAAAAACACGGTCGTGTATATGTTTTTGTACTTTGTTACAATGTATGTACTCGCACAATGTTGCAAGTTATTTAGTCAGTAACTTGTAGCTGCAACATAATTTTCAATACAAGCAAGACACATTTTGATGTAATATTTTATTCATAAATAAACTTCTATAAACTGATTAATAAAAACTAAAATTATTAAATAAAGTCAGAGTAATGAACTGATGTTATCAATAATTATGGAGAACATGTAGCAGAGAAATGTTGCAGCAACTATTTTTTTCAATTTTTTAATATTTAATAAAAGCATAAAAAAACAAAAATTCTTCTACTAACAAGTGTAGTTAAATTTATATCATCGATGAAAAGACTCTCCTACAATCAGCAACATGTTGCAAATTTTTTTTTTTACCTCAAGCACTTTTATTTAAGGTGCTTAAGAATGTAGAAAAATTTTTTTCTTAAAATTCTCACACATTTCAGAAATACTGTTGGTTAAATGTTTCTGATTTCATTTGAAGAGAAAATAACAAAAACAAATTCTTCAAAAGAAACTGAACTTTTGTTAATTTCTCAAATACTGCTGCATTTATTTCAACTGCACGACGTCAACCAACAACAAAGTCTAACAAAAACTAAAAGTACAATGAAATCGCATAGATATTTGTTGTTTTGTTGTTTTGTTTTTTTATTGTTTATTTTTTTAAGACGAATCGCGCATTATAAAAGGAAGGAAACAAAAGGGAAGTTAACACAACCATAGAGATCTTAGCTTTGTTGCAAAAGCACGTAAACTTTAAACTACATAAATTCCACTAACAAATAATTTCGAAATAAGAAAATAAAGCAAAACTAAAACGCCTTTGAAAAAAAACTCCCAAAAATTCCTGAAGTTAGAATACATGCAAGAAAACACGAACAAAATTTCATGATTTATGTTGAAGACCTGAAGGAAAAAGAAATAAAATGAAAAATAGATAAAGCAGTAATAATAAAGAAATAAAAACAGGAAGATCTATAATGACTTAGAAAAAGTAGTACAAGACATCATCAAATTAAATTTAGACTTTTCGCCTGCCTGCATGAACTATTTAAACAGATGTTTCTCTAAAAATAAATGTTATGTTATCATATGGACGCTATAACTTTTTTTAAATATTTTATTATTTAGAAATATTATCAAAAATGTTTTAAGCAACATGTTGCTAAACATTTGTAACCTGTAGAAAAATGCTTACAGCAAAATATTGCAAAACTTTTCTATCAATTTTGTACATGTAAAAGGGAAAAATCTACTTATTTCTGAACGCAAGACATAAATCATCTCCGAAAATTGTATCAAGAATACTAAGATTGTGACACCAGGTATAGGCCACTTGAACCCGTTTTTGTTTTTCTTTTATCCAGATATTTTTGAAAATATTTAAACAATATGTTGCTAAGCATTTACTAGCCTTTGAAAAGTACAAAATTCTTCTACCAGATGTTTACTTGTAAAATACTTAGGTCTATATAAGTTGTATGTACTTTCGACTTAAGAAAACTTAAGGGAAAGGAACAACGTGTTTCAAAATACGCCATATAATTCGTTGACCTAAGTTCAACTAAAAATACTGGAATTGTTATATGAACCATTGGCCACTTAACGCCATGCTGTAATTTTTTTAAAACAAAATGTGGCAACATGTTGGCAAACATTTGAAGCTGCTGAAAATTGCTAGCAATATTCAAAATCAATATATTAGCAACTTATAACAAGTTGCAAGAAGAAGACCTACACCACTCATAATGCTCGATATGTTGCTTCCTAAAATTAGATCGAGAATACTGTGGTTGTGACATCAGCTATCAACCAGTTAACGGCGTACGGTCATCGAAAGAATGAATAGCAGACTTAAAATTTAAGTATACGTCCGAATTTTGTATGGACAGTGTTTTATGGCGATACATAAAACTTCTACAACAACTACAAAAAACTTATAGAGCCAACAATATACTAAAATTTTCTTTTCCTACAATGATTTTCCCACATAAAACATAAAAGATATCTGCATTGCTTTGTTACCTTTGCTCCACTGAACTTTAAGCTGCTCATAATACCACAACATGTATAGTGTTGGAAAAAAAACCATGCAACTTACTAAAATAATACTCCTGGTTACTCTATTTGTTTTTTTACCACTCGCATGGTGGTTTTAACTTAAGTTGTTTAATTTTTTTCCCCCTGTTAAAGCTTCAGTATCACTTACACTTTACCTTATTTTTTCAATTTTTATTGCGCTTAAAACACTTAAGAGTGTTTTAAGAAGAAAAATATTTTTCGTTTTTTCCTTTTTCATTTCTCATACTTCTTGTGTTGCTCTTCTTGTTATAAAATGGAGTTTTTATTTTCTATCTACATGAATGGCTTGTATGTGTGAAAATTGTTAAGAAAAACTGAATACTTTTGTTAGTTTTTTTTTTGTTTATTTTTTTTATATTTAAAGAAAACAAACTTTTCTTGAGAGTAGTTTTTTTTTCGTACTTTAACTTATTGTGAAGTTCTTTGCCTTGTGGAAGAGGAAAACGAAAAAAATATGTTGTTTCCTTTATAACACCAGCAACATTTACGCATTTTCCGCTTTAAAACACCGCCAGTTTTTTGAGATTTCTTTCAACTTTTTTTTAATTCTTTAAGTTAAAGTGTAGGGAGTGTAAGTTTAGGGTGTTCACAAATTTTAATATTTATAAAGCAGATTGAATAAATGCTGAAAAAACAGAGCAAATAAAACGCAGGGTAAAATCCAATGAGGAAAGCAATTTAGAACTACATAATAATTAATAGTTATCATCTTCTTTCTTCCGTGGTTCAGCAAGAGTCGTGCTATTAGATGTCTCTGGAACTTTTAGCCAATGCAGCCATTCAGATCACATTAAGTTGTGTCTCCGGTGCATTAACTTTCTGCTTTGTTTTAAAACTAGGCACCTTAAGTTTCTCAGCCATGATATCCAAATTATTTTGTTCTAATTATCCTTTCTAACTTGGGCTCTATCAAGTATTTCACTACGATTTTCTTTGTTATACATGCCCTGATTTACACGCGCTTTAACATCGTGACCACTCAAAAATAATAATTTTATTTTAACTGAAGACTATGTTGGGGTCTTAACTTGTGATCTTTGGTTTAACAAGCACCCAGATACCTCTATCACCACAGTAAGAGCAGCGGCTTAACAATTGTTAGCCGGCGGAAGTAACAACTTAATAAGCTCCAATTTAAAACTCACTTTATTTTTTTCGCTTATAAATAGGACAACTAGCTATTGGCGTCCATCCAACGATTAAAAAGAAAATTGTTTATAGCTCGCTAGCTTTAAAAATGTTGCTGATACATTTTGATGTTGACAAACATGTTGCCAGATAATTTTTACAACTTTTTGCTAGTGTCGGTAAAAATTTATTTAGCACTTTTTTATCTGATGCCTGGTACTCTCTTCGCATTTGTGGAATTTTTGGGCAACATTGATTACTTCATATAGAAAATTTGTTTTTTTAATGTAGTGTTTATCTCGCGATTTGGAAGAATTTTACGTTTATTTTGTTTTTACGTATACTTTATTGTTTTAGAAATGTAAGCAAAAGACATATAATCAGCTGTTGTTTAAAAAAGTACGCATGAAATAATGCCTAATTGCTTTATATCACCGCTTTGATAAATGAAATGTTGCTAGAAACATTTTATATGTTTTCTACAGTAAAAGAGTACTACTTCTGCTACATTTTTTCATGTCTTTTCATACAAACTTTTTATGCATGCAGTTTGACAGTATTTCGCATAAAAAACTGAACAGAGTACTAGGCGTAAAGCTTAACACTCTCTTCAAATTTGCGTAAAATGTTGAGAGACTTATGGCGCTATGATTAAAATAAAATATTCGATCTAAAATAAAACTTCCTTTTTAATTATTATTAAATCCTTTAAAATTGCGACATTGTTTGCTGTGGTAATAATATAATGCCGATGTTGCAAAACATTTTGTAGAAGTTGACAAACATGTTGCCAGAAAATTTGTGCAACTTTTCGCAAAATTTTAAAAGTAAAAGACAGCAACATTTTTTATTTATTTTGCAGTAATTTTTTTATAATTGTTTTATAGACTTTTGAACAGCATTTTGCAGGAAATGATGAACAAGCTAATTTGTAGTTTAATCCAAAATTATTAGCAAACATTAAAGGCCTCAGCCTTTGTTGTTACTGATATGTAAAAGTTTCAGATCTTATTTTCGCAATGATACTCTTTTATTGCATAGTATAATGTAACACTCTTTTTATTTTCCTTGATCTGTAATTATCCCTAATATATTTATTTTTTATTTCATTTCGTTGATGATCAAAATATTACCTCTTTTCCAGTTTCTTTCTTTATTAAAAAGTACGAGGTATATTCGAAAGAATTATGGGCATTAATAGTATCAATCAACAAATTTTGTAATCCTGTATTAATGGATCAATCATTTTATAAAATTAAAAAGCAGTCATAGACGAAATACACTTTATTTCTAAGATTCAAATGTTTATACGTAATGAATTTTTAAAGAGCTAAATCTATTACTATTTTGGTATTTTTATTTATTTATTTTTTTGAACACATCTCGTACATTTTGTATCTCTATTTAAGATGCTTTAGTTTGTTAACATCTTCTCAACTACTTGGTGTTTTTTTTTTAACAAACTTTTTTTTCATATTTTTTTCTCCTTGGCTCATTCTAACGATAACAAGATTTTCTGCACAAAAGTCTGGCAAGTTTTCTTCATACATACACGAGTATGATTTAAGTTGCTGAGTACTTTGTAAAACTCACATAATCTAAATTACTTGAAGTTGTAATTCATTTTCTTTTTTTTTTTTTTTAACTTTGAATTTGATGGTAATGGTAAAAATAATATAAAAACGTATGTTATATTAGTATTACTGGCAGTCTTATTAAATTTCAAATGTTAAATTTAAGTTATAAAACGTCAAGTTTAAATTTCTACAAAATTCCAGGAATAATAAAAAAATTCTATTGTTTTTTTGACTAAAAATTTTGTATTGAAAAAACTCAATTCTGCCTTTAAAATGGCTTGACCACACTAGTGGTGGAATAACCATTGACAGAACTTGAACGATTTTTATCTTCATTTTACAGGTTTTTTGGAAAAAATCACAGCCCGAAGTGCAGCTAAAAAAAAACTGTTATGAATGGTTTCAAAGCTTAAAGAAAAATTATTGTTATGATCCCTGAATAAAAATTGTAGCAAAAATTTTAAAAACTCAAAAGTTCACTGACAATGACACATGATTATCCCGGCCGATTTTTTAACTTTAAGCAATAAAATTCTATAAAATTATTTAACAGATCATCACTCAGGAGAGTAATATCGTGATGGTTTAAATTTTTTTTTTTTTGATATTTTATCGCCACATTTCTAGAAAATGGTGGATAAGAAACGATTCGTAGGAATTCTGCAAATATTTTAATATATTTTCTTGCCTTTAAGACCAATCTTAGTGACTCGTGCACCTGTAAAAACTAACTGCTTTGACAAAGTCCTAGAAAACATGTGTGCATTCCAATGTTTTAGTGACAACACCTAAAATTATTGTTTATGCTAAGGACCACAATAATCTGGCAACCCTGCATATGTCAACATAGCGCCTTCAATTTTTAGCTTTTTGAAAAAGGTACAAAAAAACTACTTTGAAAACTCCTAATACTCATTTTGATTCTGGCAGTTCTTGTTTTTAATAAAAAAAAAAATTTTTATTAGAGTGACTTAAACAGTGCGACACAGGCAGCTTTGAAGGACTATAAAAAAGGGAAATATTATTAAAGGAAAAAGATATGATATTGTGACAGGTACACAAAAAGCAGAAAACAATGGCCATCCGGTGGCATGCATAAATATATGACGCGTCATAACTAAGTGTATTGTCAAAAATTTCACTTAAATAATTTCGCATGGTGAACAGCAATAGGCCTTTAGGTGCTCGAAACCAGACCTAATAAAAGAGAGCGAGCTGCGTATAATTTTTTAACAACAGTTATGTTTTTTAATTTCTGGTAAATTTTTTAAATTAGACCAATGAAGAAATTTGGAAAGGCCAGCTAGAAAAAATACTTTGAAATAGATAGACTGGCAAAATTCTTTAGGCACCGCTAATGCAAAAACACTTCTTAGCCAGGAATCATTGAAGAACAGAGAAGGTTTGATCTGATAAAAATAAAAAAATATTCATATTGGCTTTTAACTGACTCAGAACGAAATTATTTAATTAGAATTCTTATAAAATTCTCGTTTTGTTTTAAAGATTTTCAAGACTTAATTTTGAATCTTTGATGAGTTTTTTAGCAACAAGTGGAAAAATATCTACAACATTTCTTCCATAAAGAAAACTTTGTTTTTATTTGTAAGTGTAATCGGTATTAAACTCTTTAATTTTTAAATTTTCATTTTTTAATTTTTTATTTTTTATTTTTATTTTTATTTTTTAAGGCTAAGAATTGTTGAGAAACCCTTTAATATATTTCAACAATTTGTGCAGGCAAATAATATTTTAAACCCAAACTCTCTTTGCACTAGAAAAATGTTCTTTAAGTTGTCTTGAAATTTTGGAAGAGAGACAAGTCACAAACTTTTTCGCCATCATTTGAAAAATAATTTCTGGCATAAACTTGGTCTGGGATACAGAAATATTTACTTTTAATTTTTTTATTAGTTTTTTTAACTTAAATTTTCAGTCTCAGTGCAAAAAAACAGATTTTTCTTAGACTCTTAAAAACCCCTGCACACTGGAGAGTTAAACAAACTCATGTCCAACTAATTTTTGCGCAAGAAAAAATTGAACAAGACACTATCAAAGTGAAAATATATAGAGAAAATATTAAAAGAAAATTCTCAAACTACTGGAAAATAATAAGCTAATTAATAAAGAAAGAAAAAATAAATAAAGGAGAAAATTTATAACTCACACATAATATAAATACAAATTTACCTTTATTCTCATGATGGCAATTATAAAAGAAATCCACAAAATGCAAGAAATCCATAAATTAAATAAATAAACTTAAAAAAAATTCGTTTTTTATAATAAAATTTCTGTAAAAAATGTTTTAAATTGAAATATTTTTCATTTAATTTCTTTTATATAATGAAATTTTCTTTTTACTTTATTTGCACAAATGTATGTTTTTTTTCTTTAACTTTTAATATCCACCACTTTTATTTTTCCGTTTTTTAACCGCTTTTACAGTTTGACGTTGTTAATACGTTCATATTCGAAAGAGTACTAAACGCATGCGTGCAGGTTTAAAAACCAGATTCATTTAGTTTTTTTTCTTGCTTACAATGGCCATAAGAAAACAAGTTCAAGTTGAAGGTTTATACCAACTGAAAATAAAATAAAAGAAAAACAGTGTAAAATTACCAAGAGTAACATAATGTTAACTACATTGAAAGAGAACAAAAACTACAGGTAAAGAAATAGAATGATTAAAGCAATGGCCTGCATAAAGAGAAAAATGTGTTGAAAACAAAATATTTGTATTTTTTCTTTATTTCTTATTATTTTTCTGAACATTGAAAATTTAAAAATGTATTTTAAGCAATTTAGTAATGAAATATATAAGTCACTGAAAGAAAAAAAAAATAAAAGAATTGGAACTTAAGTTCATTTTATAATTTTTTAAAACCCTTCTTTTTAGATAGAAAAAAATATTTTTGCAAATATATGCGGACGTTTTCCAAAGAAAAAAAAAGAAAAATTAGATATCACCAAAATGTAATGCTGCAGTTTTGGGATTTTAAATAAGAATAAAATTTAATAATTAAAACTACTAACTAAAAATAACAAAACATTATAGTTACGAAATTTGACTAAAGTTTAAAAAAGAAATAGAATCCTAAAAAACATAAAACAACTACATTTGAGGTATTTCGAAATTTTCCTATTTCGTAATCGATGCAAAACAATGACGACCACTGATTTTAAAAGTAAAAAATGTTAAATGTATTTAATTACCAAACAAATAAACTACAGAGTTACAAAAATTAGAGCTCGGATTTTCTCTTTGCATTAACATTTAAAAGAGAACTGTCTTCCTTTGAAGAGAAAACTTATTTCATACGTATTGGAATAATTTTTTTTTTATTTAGTGCCGGTTTTTATCAATTATGAACGAAAATTTCTTTTCATATTTATGTAGACAACAAAAGCAAATTTTTAAACCACTGGCGACAGCAAGTTTACATATATTTTAAATGTAGAATAATTTTATTTTTCCCGAGAAGTTTCGAAGTTATTTTAGCCATGAAGTATTGCCATAAGTTGGCAGTGCTGCCATAAGCTCGTTTTATAATTAAATGCTGTATGAAAATTACAAAAATTATTTGAGAGTATGAGATTTGCTGGAACAAAACTAAAACAACATGACTTTAAATTTGAAAATATTAAAAGGCCAAAGAGAAATAAAAGAGAACTGCTTGCTGCTTGAAAAACTTTTATAAACACATTTGACATTTTTATTGTCAAAGAAACAATAAAAAGCCATGGTGTTTTGGTAATTAATGTAAAAAATCAGCTGGGCGGACGAAACTACCTAATAAAATAAATTAACCTTGCTTAATTGCTTTTTGAAATCTTTAACATTATATAGTTTTTCTCTCGTTCTCTCTGTCCATTTCTCTTTAATGGGAACATTTACAAAATAAAAATAAAATCTTTTTCTTCAAAAATCGCTCAATTAGAATTTTGTGCTGTCTAGCAACAGATCCAATTGCAAACTCAAAGTGCTTTCTGTAAGAGAACACAAAAGTGCTCTTATAGATAACTGATTTAAAAGAGAAATGAAGATTGAGTTGAAAAAAAAATTAATGAAGGCCTATATTTTTTAAATAAGTCATTGCTGTAAAAAAGAGAAGAATCAAGCGTGTAGCTTCTAGAGCTTAGAGCTTAGAATGTAAACGAATTATAGTACCTTTTCTACACCAAATACGTGAACAATTTTATAATACAGAAAGGTCATTTTGGAGTACACAAGGGTAAAAAATAAATAAAATTAGGTGGCAATTCCTTATTCAACATCATGCTTTCAAAGAGGAAGTTTTTTATTCGTTTTATTATCACACGTTTAAAATTTAATTAGTAAGGAATAAAATAAAAAAAAATTTCGTAAAAAAATGCATTGAAGTTGTTATATTTTTGTTAAATAAAAATACTCAAAAAATTATTCTAATTTAGAGTTAACAAAAAATCAAAAAAAAACAAATTATAATATAAAATTTACTTTGTTGAAATTACTGATTACTTTGATGTAGTTTTTCTAATCGTATTTATGTTCCTTGGTGTAGTATGTTGTATGTCGAGAAGAATTCAATAAAATGCTTATATGAGACGAAAGTTTTTATATGTTTTTAAAATCAATAACTCCCAAATGCAACCCTGAAAAATTATAGTTAGAAAATAAAGGAATTGCTACCACACTTATGAAGTGGATTTTTCATTAATTTTAGAGATAGTAATGAAGACAGCGTGGAAGCCATTAAAAAAATTTTAATTCGCCGCTAAGCTGAGCTTCAATTGATCACAAGTGATGTCACAATTAATAAAGGTCCCCCTCGTGTCTCTTATTGCAAAGAAGGTGTTTTATAACAACGAAATTTGTATTTGTATTCAAATTATTAATTGTAGCAAATTCGTCTACAGATAATTCGAAAA
Organism: Cistogaster globosa; assembly: GCA_937654795.1. Taxonomy (NCBI): domain Eukaryota; kingdom Metazoa; phylum Arthropoda; class Insecta; order Diptera; family Tachinidae; genus Cistogaster; species Cistogaster globosa. The sequence continues at coordinate 11,457,200 of OW569404.1, forward strand.
ATCAAAGTTGCAGCTACCAGGGGAGCTGTTTCCTTTTAAAAGACTTTAGAAGCTCCAGGATATCAGATTTTATTTATGTCGAATGCATGTCATTGAAGAGAAGGAGGTTTTCTCCGAAATATATCAGGAACTAGAAATATTGGAAGACTTCGAGGTAAGAGTTTATTAGGGTATGTTTGCTTTTATATTTTATTTATTTTTTTTTTTTTTTAATACTCTATTCTGATATAGAATTTACAAAGTTTATTTTATAAAGCCCCGCGCACGTTTATGCCAAATTTTCCTGCCACTTAGATTTTATGGATTGTTTAAAATGATTATGATTTTCAGATCTATTTCAAGTCATTAGAGTCATGTGACTGTTTTAAAGTAAAAACTTACGAAGGGGTGTTATTTAAGCTGGATGATTAAATCATTTGAAATTAAATTTTAATCAAATATTTTGCAAAAACCAAACGCAACCAAAATTATTTTCCATAAGTTACATAAACCGAATAAGATGACGTATTTTTAGGTATCCGGAACACCAAAAATAGTATGAGGTGTGTGAGAAAAGTAATGAGATTGGCAACACTGCAGGAGATCTAGCTACGTTGTGTCTACAAAACTATGTTAAATCTGATTTTTGATCCCTTCCACTTCCTCAGTTCGAGTTACAAATTAGTACAGTTAATACATTAGTTTTGACAGCGCAACTAGTAAAGTTGCTTCACAAAAATGAAGCATCGGTATTTAGAGCAACGTCGTGCAATAAAGTTTTGTGTTAAACTTGGTAAATCCGCGAGTGTGACTTTAGAAAAGGCCGACACAATTCAGTTTTGGAAGGCCGAGTACACGTTAAACATGAACCTCGCTTAGGGAGACCATTTTCATCCGTGAATTTTTCACCTCAAAACGCATAACTGTTTTTCTTCAACCCCCATATTGACCTGATTTAAGTCCTTGTGACTTTTTCCTCTTCCCGAAATTGAAACATGTTCTTAAAGGATGTAAATTTGGAACTCTGGAGAACATTCAAAAGACTGTGACCGACCTGTTACCAATTAAAGACTTCCAGCGATGCTACCAATAGTGGGAACGACGACTCCGCCGGTGTATTGCTGCCCAAGGGAACTACTTTGAAGGGGATAACATTGATGTGTGAAAATAATAAAAACCTGGGATAGTATGAAATCAGTCTTATTACTTTTCTTACCCACCTCGTGTATCAAACGGAGGCGTATGTGTAAATGTTTCCTTAAAAATTTTGATTTTTTAATATCATTTACTCTTTAAGGTTTATTGCATTATTAAAACATTTTATTTTTATAAAAATACAGTTCTCTATTTAATATGGAGTAATTCTACTATTGATCTCGGAACATGTTCTACAACCTTTTATTTTGGAATAACAATTAAAAAAAAGAAATGTCTCCAGTTGCAAATACCAATTGCATTAATCATAGCGCCCTTTAATATTCGTTGTTTATTTGAACCGGCTCCTATTAGATTATTACCGCCTCAATTTTCGAATAAATTCTCTTCGATCTGGTAAAATATTTTTTTTTTAATTTTATACAAAAGTTATTTGTAATTTTTTATTTGGAAAATGTAAATTTAAATTATAATGATTTTTTGGAAATATATTTTGATAACAATTTTTTAAAAGTATTTTTATTTTTATCAACATTTTACTTCAAATAATTTTTTATATATCAAGTTTCAATGAAATATAATTGCAATCAATTTTCCATCCCTGATACTTTCTCTTCACATTTTTTTAATCTTTTTTAAGAGAGCGAGTATACGTAATTATAAGAGAGTATGTTTCTTGTTCATTAGAATATCATATTAAAATTTTATTTGTTTATTTGTTTGTTTTATTTGACTGTTGAACCTACAACTGCATAAATTAACATTTTAATGAATAAAAATTCTTTGCTGGAAATTGATATGAGAGTGTGCGCGTCTGCGTGTATTTATGTAAAAATATTTTTTGTATCTGACATGTGTAGATTTTTGTAGACAACCTGTATTTAATTATTTATAAAATTATTAATGAGAAAAAAACTGTTTAAGAAATCTTTAACAAAAAGCAATTTATTTTTTTTTTTTTACTTGACAAGGCAACTTATACTTGGTTTCATTCAGATGTTGTTTTAAAAAAATGTTAAGGCATTGAACTTAAAAGTTTGGCTTTAGTACAGTGGTCATTAATATTAATAAGTTTTGAGAAGTAAGAGCACAAATAAAAATAACAAGGAAACGAAAGAAAACTAACTAAATTGAAGCGAGGAAGAGTGCTATACCCGTCTATGCCGAATCTTATATACCCTTCATCATCTATGTAAATCTAGTTTATTGGAGGAAATCCAATTAAAAATATTGAGGTCACAAATAATTAAATAATAATAAAAAAATTAAGTATAATTTTACGTAAAAAAATCACCGGGTCTTAATGGGTTAAGGATTTTTAAATTTAGTTTTAATATTTCCTGAAAGATTCCTTAAAAAGCTTTTAAATGATACCCATATTAATGTCTTGAAAAATATGGTGCAAAATTCTACTTTTCTATGATAAGTTCAGAGGCCCATAACTCCGAAAATATAACGAACGCCAATATTTTAACTTGATGAATTCTTATTTTTAGTATTTTAATTGTAGTTAGTTTATAAAACAAGATTTGTTCCAAATAGTACGGAAAAATCAGAGGCAGGCGTGGTGTTTTCCCGCTCCCTCGAAGGACATGGACCGATCTTTCTAATTTTCAATAGAAAAATTGTCGAAACTATGTTTGATCGATTGGTGTATCTAGTGCCTTGGCAAAGTTGATTTCAACACCAACACGGACAGACAGACGGACATTGCTTAATCGATTTCGTTATGCATAAGGACTCAATAAAATGTAGCCTTCCATAAATTTTCATAAATTTCCAATATTTAAAAATTCATTTAAATTACTAAATTTCAAATAAAAAATCACTTTACGCGAAACAAAACACTTCAAACACTTTGTATCTATAGTTTCTCTACGAAATGACATATTTTTATGATAGAAAAAGTATTCTATATTTGAATGAAGATTCTAAGGAACCTCCTCACAAAATTTTATTCAAATCCATCCAGCAGTTTTAACGTGATGTGAACACAAACAGACAGAAATTCCAAGAAACTCCATATCGATTACTATCTACACCAACATCATTGTTTTCAAATTCACTTCATGCAAAGAAATGATCCCGTGTTTTATTATATGTATGGATAAGGAACTAAATCTGCCAGGGTCAAGCTTGACTCCCACACGATGGGTTCCATGCTATATATGGGCCGCCTTTAAATTATTAATTTGATTTTTTAATTTTGTGGCAGCGGAAATAGAAATATATAATTTAGTAAAATTTTAAATAAGGCCGTTTTAAATTAATGTTACTATTGGCACACCTTTCATTAAATTTTTACACTTGATTTTTTGATTTTTTTTTTAGTGATTTGGCAGTGTAAACTCTCCATAAATTTATAGGCTCAGCCTGTAACGTGTTTAAAAATAAAGGCATATCTGTGAAAATCACGTTAATATTTGGACACCCTTTATTTAGTTTTATTTTATTTTTTTTTTTAGTTTTCATTACGGAATACACAGCAGTTAAACGTCTAAATCCCAAGGCTTAAAAGAGACAATTTTATTCGGGGCTTCTAAAGAAACACCCTTTAATTTTTAAATTTATGGTTTGCACTTATTTTTATATCAAACATATTTGTTTGTACTCTGTGTAAATTCAAAATTTCTGATTATTACGGTTGAAAAACTAACACCATATACGTTAAAATTACGTTACTATAGGAATACCCTTTGAATTATAGTTATATTTCTAATTTTTTTTCTTTTTATTGTAGACATAGAAATACTTAAACTTAACTATTGCGGTTCAAAAAAAGGCCAAGTTCGTAAAATCAACGTTACTATTGAAGCACCCTTTAGTCAAAAAAAATTTTTTTTTATTTTAGATGTTGCGAAAATGCTTTTACATACACCGTAAAAATTTCACGCGTTTTGCTATCACAGTTCATAAGATAAAAATATTTTATTAATATTACATGAATTTCGAAACACCCTTTAATTTTAAGTAGTTATTACGGCTTATAGTATTGTATCTCTTGTGAAAATTTCAATTGTCTATCTATGATTGTTTCAGGTGGGGCTGTGATAGGTGGACGGACAAACAGACGCTTATTATAGCGAAAAGAGTACGGAAGTCTATTAAACTCGAAAAAAAACCAAACTTAAAAAAGGTCTTCAATTAGAAAAATAAACTAAGAGAATTCCTCGTCTATTTTACGAGAGTTGTGGTTAAACCTGTAAAAACTAATGAGCATCTTATGGGTAATTTTCTTTTATTTTAACTAACTAAAGCTCAACTAGGCTCCTTTGTTAGTTTTATTTGTTTTTGTAAGAAAATTGCAGAATTATTCGTTAACCTGCACTGCTACTCAAAAAAAAAAAAAAATCTCTCTTAACTAAAGTGTTTTAGAGTCTCATTTAGCAGTCTTGATTTATTAAAAGGCCGTAATGCTTTTGGATTTTTCAACTTTATTTAAAAAATTTAATTTTATTTTAACTTATGAATATTTTTAATTCGACTTAAGTTCATAATATATTAAATTTTAAATTTATTAAAATAAAAATTATTTGCAAATTTTTGTGATCATTTTCAACGAAAATAGGAAAAACTAGACAACCGCAGAATGCAATGAAGCCTTTTTTAAGATCGCTGCATCCATCATTAGCTTTCTTCCCATATTAAAAATATTAAATGGAATATTTTTCTGTCTGTGATAATAAAGGTATCGTTTCCCAACTCTTATTTTTAATGAAAGTAAGTAATTTCACTCAAAATTAATTATTTCGGTTAAATATTTTTTTTTAAAACTTTACAATCTTAATTTGTTTTATCTAATGTTTTTTAACTAAATATTTATGCTTCAACATAAAAATACCTTTAATTATATATGACTTATTTTATTCAATACACAGATTTTGATATATTTTTCAAAGACAAAAAAAATTAACAATAAATAACAGAGCAATTTCAAGGTCTTGAGGAACTGTAACTGTTTGTTGAATGAAGAAGAAAAAAAATATCTTAAAGACATCAATAAATAAAGAAATAAAAAAAATACTACACCATTCATATCTTTCGCACTTAAATGTTATAATAAACAAAATAAAACTGATATAACGAATCATGTTAAAAAAAAATAAACATAAACACCCACATGCAAGTCATTATTTGAAGAGTCCTTATTTGCTGTTTTAAGTGTTTTTGTACGCAACGTCCTTATCAGCGATACATCAAAAAAAATAAAAAAATAGATGTAATAAGCCAAACGTAGAATGATTTGTATATTTGTTTATGAACAATTTGCTACGAAAGGTGAAAGCAACATGAGTACAAACAACGTCAAAAATGTTGACAACAAAACGGTAGGAGACAGAGAGATAGTGTGTGTGTGTGTGTGTGTGTGTGTGTGTAAGTTAACGAGCTGAGTTCTAATTTATATCAAAAAGTAAAATATTTGAAGACAAAATATGAATCGTAAATAAGATAACAAGAATGGGAGTCAATAATTAGAATACACTGGGTCGCAGTGAAAAAAATATTTTATAATTTTTAATTTTTCTCCCGTGAACCGTGGATATTATAAATGAAATAGAATTTTACTTTCTTGGCTTAAGGTTAATTTTCTATTTAATTTCTAAACATTTTTTTTTTTGTTTCTTTTTTTTTTTTTTTTTTTTTTTTGAAAGAAAAAATATTATTTTAGAAATAAATCAGTTCTTGGAAAATAAATACAATTTAGAAAATTACTAAAATATCACGATCAACAGCATGATTAATCGATGTACTTTTTACTTCTCTTTACATACTTACTAACTCTAAGTTTCTCTAAGTTTCACCATGATTCGAATTAGTCGCTCATATGGACCATTTTGTTGATCGTAAAAAGGACCAGATGGTAACATTTTTAAATTGAATTACGATTTTGAAAAAAAAAAAAATGAAACAAATTGCAAGAAAACTTCTGTAGTGTATTTTGTGTTAAGGTTCTAAGTCCACCAGAGCATATATGGAGTTGCCAGATCTATTAACTAAATAAAAGTTCAATACTTGGTGGAAAATGGAGATTTTAAAAAATTTAATGCCAATTTATTCAAAAGTACTTTAAATTACTTAATGTAGCAGAAGTTAAAATTTAATTAAAAACTCATTTTGTTTCTAAAAACACTTTTATTCATTTGAATATTACCACTGTTGGTTATCTTCTAATATTTAACTTTATCAATTTACAAGGAAAAAATAGCAAACAACAATATAAATGTGTTTATCAATCTGACAAGCACATATCAGCCCCAACACAAAAAAACCAAAAATGAAACGTAGTCATACAAAAGATATTAAAAGAAATAGTAAAACATCATGTCATAAATATATTGAATTCAATATGTGCTAAATAAAATATATAAAATACCAATTGTATGTAATAAAATTTTTATCAAAATAATAAAAAACAGGAAGCACGTACATGAGAGTCTGTCATATTCTTATATAAAAGTAGCGAGCAATCAGACCGTATCGCATGGTACACGTCACAAAAAACGATGACTTCTTAATAAACAAATGAAAACACATGTAAGGAATTGCTTTTTTTGTATTTAAAAAAATAAATTTTTTACATATTATATTTTATTTTAAAGAGGGAAGATTTGTGAGTTTGTGGCGGGTTATCTCCAAAATTACAAATCTGATTTTCAAATTTGTTCCAACTTTATTTAGTATCAACTCGAAGAATGAATATAGACTATATTTGTAATTAAAAATGGGTGTGGTAAGGCCATTTTAAGGGGAGTGCCTAATAGTTATAAATTTTTTGGATGGACATTGATCTGAAAGTACAGAAATTTGCCTAAGTAAAACGAAGCCCTTTTTTGAAAATTTGAAGTGGGTGTGTTACTTTTCACACAAATAAATATTTGCTATGTACGAATCCGAATGTTCATAACAATCTGCAAAAGTAATAACCACATTTGCAACACTGTTTTATAAGTAGTTTAACTCAATTGATGTGTTTTAAAATTAAATGGTAATTAATCAATGCGAGTTACTAATGGAAATTATTTTCGTTTCGATACTTATATTCTCCCTTTTATTTCTTTAGCACATTGTAAGTTTTATTGTGAAAGGACCAAAAAAGAGAAAAAGTTTTTTGGTACTTTTTTGGCAGACACGGAAATGTCTTAATTATTAACCCAGAAAAAAATTTTGAATTTTATTAATCTACCCTTTATAAAAAAATCGATCTTGTCTTATAATCAGGGACCGAAAATAAGAGTTATTTTTCAATTTTTGAAGAAATAAATCATACATAAATAAACATCGTAGAAAAGTTTTAATTACACCATCATGATTTGTAGGCGAAATGCATCCAACATTTTGCAAGATTTTTAAATTTTTGATTTTTATTTTAACAATCAAAAATAAGAGTTATTTTTGATTTTTATTTTTTTAAATGAAAAATAAGAGTTATTTTTGATTTTTATATTTTTAAATCAAAAATAAAAGTTATTTTTGATTTTTATATTTTTAATTCAAAAATAAGAGTTATTTTTGATTTTTATATTTTTTTATCAATAATAAAAGTTATTTTTGATTTTTATATTTTTAAATCAATAATAAAAATCAATTCAAAACTTTGTTTTTACTCTAATACGTAACAAAGCTTCATAAACATATTACCTATGTCACGAATTTTGAATTGATTTATATTATTGATTTAAAAATATAAAAATCAAAAATAACTTTTATTATTGATATAAAAATATAAAAATCAAAAATAACTCTTATTTTTGATTTAAAAATATAAAAATCAAAAATAACTTTTATTTTTGATTTAAAAATATAAAAATCAAAAATAACTCTTATTTTCTATCTAAAAATATAAAAATCAAAAATAACTCTTATTTCTTGATTTTTTTGATAAAAGTCATAAGAGTTACGGTCCCTGCTTATAATACAAAACCCGAACTTTAATGAGAAAGAGCTAAAAAGTGAATAAAAATTTTGGTAATTTTTTGGCGCTTTAAAAATTTTTAATTTTTAACTATAAAAAAATGTTTAATTTTATTATTCTACTGCTAGTCTTATAATAAAAAACTCGGAAAAAATACTTTAATAAGAAAGGGCAAAAAACATCAAAAATATTTGGTACTTTTTTTGTGCCTCAAAGGTTTTTAAATTACTAACCCACAAAAAAAAGTTTGGAATATTATTCTACTTTGTAAAAAAAATCGAGCACATCATATAATGCAAATCAAGAATTTATAAAAAAAAGGTACCTTAATAAAAAAGGCAAAAAATTTTTTTGAACTTTTCTGGCGCGCGCCCACAAAAGATTTCTAAATTATTAAACCAGAAAATAATTTTTAATTGTATTATTCTATTCTATAAAAAAAAATATCGAGCACGTCTTTTATAGTACAAAACACAAACTTATAAAAAGGTACTTTAATGAAAAAGGACTAAAAAACACAAAAAAATTTCTGGTACTTTCTTGGAGCCTCAAATTGAAAAAAAAAATTAAATTTTGAATTTTATTATTTTAATCTAAAAACAATATCGAACATATCTAATATATAAAATACTAACATATAAAAAATGTTTTTTTTTTTTGGTACTTTTTCTATATAAATAAATTTTTTTAATATGTAAAGTACACCTCATACATTACAAAATTAATAATAATATAATAAGCTCATAATATATCTTGATATTAAAATGACTGCTTGCTGTCTCTAAGGGAACAAAAAAGTACCAAAATGTACTAAAAAGGAGTTTCTAAGAAATAAATCGTACTGTACAGAACTTTTGTACCAATTTTTATAAGTTTTTAAATTCACATTTTTAAGTAACATTTTTTTAACTGATAAAATATAATTTAGAAAATCGGGTAATATTTTGAACCTGTTTGAACAAAACTGTTCAAAATATTTAATTTGCTGAAATAAATTTTTTTGTTTGTTAAATTTAGAATTCAATAAAAGGAATATTAAAAAAAATTACTTAATTGCTAAAAGTGCTACAACAAGAAATAAATATATTTGGTACTCTTCTATATTTTAGTGTTGCCTTGTTTATTTTTTGTCACTAGCAGAGTTAAAACTAAGAAGGTAAACATAACTGGCCTTTAAGGAAGTGAAAAATAAAAAGTAATATTCTTCTTTATGGTAAAGCTTCTTTAGGAATATTTTAAAACTAGCGAAGCGCTAAAAACGAAACAAGACACAAATGTTTTATGGCAAAATAGAAAACCAGAGAAGGAACTAAATGATCCTTTATAATAATTTCTCTGATAGTTTTAAAGCCTCTTTTTTTGTTTTTTTTATATTTTTTTTTATTTTAAGAGGAACTACGAATTTGTTAAAAATGACACTGAGTGAAGTAAATGGTTCTTCTCCTTTATTGTGTAGGTACTTTTTATTTATTATTTAGTAAATTTTTTTACTTTTCAATTAAAATAGTAAAAACTACAAATTTTATATAAAAGATCCCAATCATAATGGGAAATCATCAAAGAGAAGTCAGTGTTACGTTAAAACTGGAATAATCAAGGGTAAAAAATAGTACCAGTTCTTGATTAAAGTGGTACTTTTGAATTTTGCTGTTCTTTTATGGAAATAGCAAGAACAACAAGTTTTAAAATATGAATCAGATAACCATGATGAATCATGAAAATGTTACTTCAGATCTGGAAATATGAAAGTGAATAATTGGTACTTTTTCTTGATGGCAGTTATAATTTAAATAATCATCAAAGCAAGAATTTTTTTCGAAGTACGAAACACATGTGAAAGTGTTTTTTATTGGTACTTTTTTCTATTCGTTCTAGTCGTAATCAACTTTCAAAACTCTTTTCAATCGCCAGAATATTTTGTTATAAAAATAACGGAATTTACACATGATTCTGGCTTTAATTTACATATTTGAGCCTGGGAGCTGATTTTAAAATTGCTAAAATTAGTTAAATTTATTTTATTTTTACATCTTTTTGTGCTTAAGCAAAATTATGCAATTGACACAATTCTAAAGTTAACTTCAAATTTTAAGTGAAAATTTTAAACTAAAAAGTACAAAACTTTAATTAGTTCTCTGTTAGATAATCTACCAGGAAAATCAATATCTCTCTATTTTTGAAGCTGTTTTTAGAGCATTTAATTATCATGACATATTAATTTAAAAAAATTAATATTATTTTTACATAACGCATGTTCCATCGGTTTGTTACGCTTTTTCATTTGTTTAATTTTGCTGATTGGAATATTTCTTTCTTATTGTTTTTTTTTTTTTTCTATGGTCATTCTAGTAATCTTTGAGTCTGCAGAATAAGAAATTAAAATAACAATAAATTAATAAATTGTGTTATATCACCGCAATGAATTTCCCCATTTTTTTTTCTTTTTTTTTTTATTACAATTTTTGTTATTTTTGTTATGTCACTTACTTTTTTATGAAAATATCTATTACAATGATTTTTACACTCTTTCATGAAATTATGCTTTTATTGTTAGATCAGCAAAAGAAAATATAAAATGCAAAATTATGTTAATCACAATTTTATGCTTTATGTCAAAATATATAGAATAAAAATGGAGACTTAGCAGATTCATCACAGTTGAGAAAATCACAATTATCAGGTTTTGGATAAAATCGTCAAAAATTCTTTGCTAATCCAGTTTTTTTCTTATTTTGAATTTTAGGTTTTTAAATAAAAGTTCTATTTTTTATTTGCAGGAAGAATTTTTTGATAAAGTTTAATATTTTCAGTGAAACTTTTGAGAAAATGTGATATCTTCGTAAAATTTTGATGGTTTAGTGATATCCAAATACCTGCTAATTTATGAATTATTTTTTGAAATTTCGGTTTTCAACAAAACAAAGCTCAAAGCAACAACAACTAACAAAAAAAGTGTAATTAAATCTTAAAAACATTAGAAAAATACTGGGGATTTTTTTTTTAACATTTTCCACCATTTATAGACCGATCTTGCTAGATTCGATACTAAATCTGAGTGAATGATGGTCATAAATTTTTTTTAGCTCACTTGGGGACGTGGAAAACTGATTTGAACCTGATTACGGACAAATGGACATCGTTTAATCGAATCCCTGTGAAAAAGGATCAAAACCGTACATACTTTCAATTTGCGGCGGAATAAAAAGTAAAATTAGACTGTAAGGTAATATAACAATTTCTTTGTTGCCCGATCCATCATCAGCATTCTTTGCGTCTATCTGTATTAAACACTTTGTTGCATTTTTAAAGTTGTTAAATGATAAGTGGAAATTGTTCATAGAGGCTTTAAATATATTTAAAACAACTATAATATCTTTAACAAGACAATATAGTGTAACGGTCAATATATTGTTGTTCACGTGACTATAAAAAAAAGCTAAAAATAACAAATCGTAAAAAAAAAAGAACGTTCAAAATATTAAAATAAATAAATTAATCATTAAAAATTGTTTAAATTACTACTGACTTTTAAGAAGAAGACACTGTTTCAATTTAAATTAATTTAGTTATATAATTAATTGATATCATGACTTTCCTCCCCTACCGCTTCTGTTTCCTAAAGAAAAACAAATAAAAATTATTTTTAATTTTTTCCAAACCCAAAACTAAAGTGTAATAAATTCTAAAAACATCCAAATAAATTGGCTCTTAAGACAATAAAAATAAATTATATATATTTTTTTTTATAAAAGATAATATTATTAATAATAAACCAAAATTTTACTAATAATTGTAATATATATTAAAAAATCTACATACTGAACTTTAAACGCCACTGTACTATGAAAACATTACGCTGCCTAAAAGTATGCTGCTCTTTTTTATAATGCATCATAACAATAAACCGTTTTAAAAAGCTGCACGCAACAAGTAAATATGCTGAGATATTCATTTTTATTTTTGGGTATTTTTTTAAATAATAAAAATGATTTGTGCTTTGTAGCTTTAGCTGCAGGACTTTTCTAAAGACACACAGCAGTTGTTGGAACAATAATTATTTTAATGAATTATAAATTTTTAATTTGATTTCTAGCAGTGTATTTCAACAATAAAACAATATATTAAATTTATTAGTAAGCAATGGATTAAGTTAATTTATATAATTTATAAAATATATTTATTTTTTAATATGGATTACTTTATTTACTTATAACTTAAACCATTCTACATTCTACAAAAGTGAATCCGATATAGTTATTTTTTTATTTTTATTTGCCAGCACCAACTATTAATTAAAACAAAGTCGGGAGAATATGTAATCGTTTATAGGACGACAATATTTAGGCTGCTATATGTGCAGGGCCATATTCTGGGGTGTCAAGTATGATGTGAATAATAGCGCTGGATGATCAGTCTGTGATGCGCAAAACAAGCGTGGATACCAAATCGAAGCATAATATCAAGTACAAAGGGTGACTCTATGAACAAAATAATAGAGTTTCAAAATACGCAACATAAAGCAGCAGTAACTCTTATCCAAAATATATTTATCAGAAGCAGAAATAAGTTTTAAAGATTGTATGGAACAGACTTGAACCTGCTTGGATTCCATAATTCTTAGTAATAGCAGGGTAATTCACATGGTACTTAAAAGAAAATCGAAGAAATAATGACAGTAATATGAACTGAATAACTGCCTGGATAACAGGTCAGATAATATCTTGCTCAGATGAAAATTAAAAATAAATTATGTTACAAGCCAACTTCTAGCATTAACTTTCATTAAAATGATTATCACAGCCAGCAGCATATTTCAGGTAGATGTCTTAAGTAACTTTAGTCTAAAGTATATTCTGCAAGACTTTGTGAGTAAAAAAGAAGTTGACTGCTCACCACATCGGCCCAATACCACTATTTATAAGTCTAGAGCACTACTTTGTGATGACGATAAAAAAAATTTATTTATCGTCGTAACTTTTTTTTACTGATGAACAAAAGAGCATTAAAAATTATTTTATAATCAATTGATTTTGGTTTGGTCCCAATAGTAAGGCGCTACATATAACAGATCAGATGGTAAAAAAGAAATTCTTAACATGCAATAGACTCCATAGTGCAAAGCACTTTTTAAAAAAATTAATTATGTAATAATTATTATAAATAATAATGCATTATATTTTAAGTCTGTCATTTATTGGAATGCAATACTTGTAAATCCTGCTGTGATAAAATGTTTTCCAGCTTCATCAAGATTTTCTTATTTTTAATTGATTACAACACATGCAATTTGACTATTTATAAAAATATTATAAAATGTATGAAATCCATAAGCTCTTGAGGTAAATTTTAATATTCCTTGAATACACAGAAAAAAATTGTTTGCCCATGGTAAAGAATTTATTTAGTTTCAGATTGAAATTAATTTATTTAATCACAAGTAAAATTAAAAATAATAATATTTTATAATTGAATATATAGTTGAATCAATTAAATATTTAATTAAATTTTAGTTAATTCAAATAAATAAATGATTCAAAAAATTTTGAGGCGCCAAAGAGTACCAATAATTTTTTTGTTTTTTTTTAGCCCTTCCTCATTAAAGTACCTTTTTTATAAGTTCGCGTTATGCACTATATACGACGTGCTCGAAGTTTTGTTATAGAGTAGAACCATAAAATTCAAAATTTTTTCTGGTTTAATAATTTATAAATCTTCTGTGGGCGCGCGCCAAAAAAGTAAAAAAAATTTTTGCTTTTTTCATTAAAGTACATTTTTTTTTTAAATTCGTGGTTTGTATTATAAGAAGTGCTCGATATTTTTTTACAAAGTAGAAGAATATTCAAAATTTTCTTTTGGGTTAATAATTTAAGAACCTTTGAGGCGCCAAAAAAGTACCAACAATTTTTGGTGTTTTGTTTTTCTCATTTAAGTACTTTTTTTAAATATTCGAGTTTTGTATTATAAGACTAGCAGTAGAATAATAGAGTTCAAAATTTTTTATGTTTTAAATTTAAAAAACTTTTGATTCGCCAAAAAAGTACCAACAATTTTTTTCTTTTTAGTTCTTTCCAATTAATGTTCGGGTTTTGTATATTAAGACAAGATCGATTTTTTTTACAGGGTAGAATAATAAAATTAAAAATTTTATTCTGGGTAAATAATTTAGACAATTTTTGTGGGTGCCAAAAAAGTACCAAAAAACTTTTTCTCGTTTCTGGTCCTTTCTCAATAAAACTTACAATGTTCTAAAGAAATAAAAGGGAGAATATAAGTATCGAAATGGAAATAATTTCCATTAGTCAATTGCATTGATAGATTAGCATCTACTTTAAAAACACATCCACTCAGGTAAAATACTTATAAAATAGCGTTTGGTTATTACTTTCGCAGATTGTCATGATCATTCGAATTCGTAAATAATAAATATTTATTTGTGTGGAAATAAATTTTTAAAGGCTTTGTTTTACTTGGGCATATTTCTGTAGTTTGAGAGCAACCTACGCCTAAGGAATAAACAACTGTAAGGCATTTCCCTTATAATGGCCTTGCCATATCAATCAACCAATTAAATCATTAATTAAATTTTAGTTGATTCAAATATTTCATTAAATTTTAGTTGCTTCAATCAGATAATTAATAAAATTTTAATTGATTCAATTAAATGTTTAATTAAATTTTAATTGCTTTAATTAAATATTTAATTAAATTTTAATTGATTCAATAAATATTTAATCAAAAATTAATTGATTCAATTAATTATTTAATTAAATATTAATTGATATAATTGCATTTATAATTAAAAATATAATATTTCATAACTAAATATATAATTGAACCAATTAAATATTTAATTAAAAATATGTGAAGTGATTTAAAAACTAGGTAATAGTGCAAAATTTATTCTTTCGAAATTTTAATCCTTTAGAACTTTACTTCACTGGATTTAAAATGAATAAAGAAAACAATCTTTTTGCATTAATTTTCTTTTTAAACTAAAGCAAATCGTGTAAAAGAAATTTTCATATTTCTGCACCCCAAATGTGCTAAATTTTTATTTGAGATAATAAGAGAAGCTTATTATGTCGGAAATATTTTTTTTAAATCTTTAAAATTTAAATTTTTTAACAACTTGATTTTCTTTTATTTAACAGCTGTTAGCAAAAATGCTTTAATTTAAAAAGTACATATTAATATTGAAAATATTATTTTTAATCATATTTAAGAAACATTTAACCACACCAACAACCACGCTAAAATATGGAACCAAGCAACCAACCGAACAACCATCCAACCAAGCAACCACCAGCGCATTAACAAACAGCAAGAGCAACAGTAAAGTAAAATATTTTTCCCTAACAAAATGCACTACAAACACAACAGCGGCAACAATATGCAACAGCAAGTTAAATCAACAACCAAAAAACAATAAATGACAACAACAAAAACAAGGAAGAAGAAAAAAGTTGAAAATAAAAAAAATAAAAATTCTTCTGCCATAATCATGCCATTAAATATAATTTGATGCTGTTTGCAAATGAATTTGACTGCATAAGTGTGCATTAATTTATTAATGTAGTATTTGTGTATGTGTGTGGATTCGTGCTTGTGTTACAATATGATTTAAGGTGTATTCCTGTGGTTAAACACCACATATACTCCGGCTTGGAAATAATAACCCAGTGAGATTTTAAAATTTTTTTATGTAATTATTTTAGAGTACTTTTTTAAAAGAGGTCTTTAGTTTTTGGTACCTACTCCTTTTTACGTAAAATATTTTTAAAACGTGATAACATTAAGAACCTAAGAAGTTACTTCGTATATTTCATTCTTGATGCATAGGGTATGGTTTTTAATCGTGCCTGAAATTAATTCTTCAAAATATATAAAGTGATTTAAAAAAGTACTTTAAAGTTCTTTCTCAGCCATTACTAAACATTTTATTTTTTCATAATAAGATTACATTTTACTACAGTGGGACAGAATCAAAAATTTAGTTACCTCGCGCCTAGAAAATTTTCTAATGCTTGGCATTTCAAAAATTTTTGTTTGAATTTAAAAATTTAAAATGGTCTTCAAGCTGTAGTGTTTTAGAATAAAATAAAATATCTTTTTATATTCTTCGTGGCTTAGGTTGCATTGAGTAGTCGGCCTATCAGAGCCAACTTAACCTTAGGTCTGCTTTGCAGTTCTTTTAACACTAAGTGGAGTTAAAAAGGTTCTTTTAGTACTAAAAAACCAAACCAATAGTAATGGTATCATCTTACTCATATTTTTTAGTACAATAGAACCTCGAATGTATTTTAGTACTGAACAAGTTATAGGTAGTTTCTTCTACATATTTATTTCAAAATCTGTATCCTTTTCATCCAAATTTTTTTTCAGTAATTTAAGAACTTTAGGAGTTTTTAATATTTAAGTACTAAGTCAATTCTTAAATAATGAATACTTAGCTAATAACTTAAAGCTTATAATATATTTTAGTACTTGACAACTTATAGCTACTTTATCCTACATATTCATTTAAGACTTGTTGTTTTTTCATCTAGACTTTTTTCATTAATTTAAGAGCATAAGGAGATTCCAATATTTTTAGTACTAAGTTTCACCTTTAACAATGCATTAACATTAGTGCTAAGCATATATTTTAGAACTCCCAATAATTTTTAGTACTTGTAAATTTATAAGTATTTTGCATTTCATGTTTATTTTAGTACTTTACACCCACTTTTTATTATTTAGGAGCTTTAGGTATTTTCAATATTTTTAGTATTAAATTTCCCGTTCAGCAAAAAATACTAAAAGTGTTTAATAATTTTGACATTTTTAGTACTAAAAATATTTTTTAGAACTTGAAAAAATTTTTTTTTATTTTTTAATATTTGAGTACTAAATACTTTTAAAATTAAATTACTACAGTTTTCTACTTTTGTTAAGTTTTTAGTACTTTTTCTAATTTAATAAAACACAAAAAAAAAAATTTTTTTAATTTTTGGAATAATAATTTAAAAATAAATATTTTTTACCCAAAATACTGCTTACCTTAGATGGCAAACTTTTTTTTAAAATTTTTTTTTATAATTTGTTTTAGGTTTTTAATTTTAGTACTTTTATCATTTTAAATATTTTCAGAATTTTGAATGCGCTGTTCTTAAACTTTTTTAGTGTTTGATGCTAGAAATAATTTTCAGGAATAAAGTGTTTTAATGTTTCCTTTTAGTACTTTTTAGAAATTTTTTTTCTTTTATAACAATTGAATATTTTTTTTTTGTGTAAAATTATAAGAAACACTTTTAGCACTTTAGAAGCTCTTCTTCAGTGCTTGGAGTGCTGTAAAAACGGCTTTAAGTTGGCACTAAAAGTTGAATACTTCTAGTAGATTATATGGCAATCGTTTGCGCCAATCCCCTTCATTTGTTTACTTAATGATTAATGACTTAAAATTTACTAACCTGCCTTGGGATGTGAACACAATGTAATGTTTCCGCTAATTTATAAAAAAAAAGTTTGCTTGTAAATTATAAAAACTTTTCCTATAATCCCTCAAAATTTTTGGGGTGGGTGTAATACTCTACAACAATTCGTATTTTGCATAAGAATAATTGTGAATGTATTGTATATGATTAAAATGAAACTCACATACATTTGCATATTGTTGCATATTTTAGCCCGTAATAAAAATATGTTTATATAATTTTATTGTCATCATTTTGCTGGCAATGAGACCACACAATACAATTGTTAAAATAGTTTCTGTTTTTCATTCCCTACCTTCAACTACAGTTTAAAATAAAATCGCAACAACAACGAAAACGAAAAGCAAGACAACAGCAATAACAATGTTACAACATTCATAACAAATAACAACAGAGTAAAGAATAAAAGACAAAAAAAAAAAACTTAAGCAAACAAAACAATACAACTTTTTCGTGCAACATTCAAAATGAAGAATATCTACATATAAAATATAAACGTATTAAAACGACAATATTGCCACAATCTATACAACATCAACATGTAAAATACTCGTGTACTGCATTCAACGAATGAACAAATGTGGCAGCAACAAGCAAACAGGAAAAGTTTTATTTTTTTTTTTAAATACGAGATATTTGTTGGAGTGAGTGTATTGAACAGTGAGTATGTTAATGTGTGAAAAAGAGTCTGAGTGTATTTTTAAGCGTCTGTTGCATAGAGTTGTTGCAAGTTTCCTTTAATTTATAAGTTTTTATACATTTCTCAGTTTCATGTTTTCTTCTTTTCATCCATTCAACCAGTTAAGACGCTTTTAAAAATGTAAAGTGATCACGTTGAAATAACAAATTTACATAAAAACATTATAAAGTTGTTCATATTTTAAAATGAAATCCAAATGACACCAACAAAAATTTTTATAATTTTGTACTGCACTGAACTATTCATTATTATTTTACTTTAAAGAGCATTTTTGTACCGAAATATAAATTACTGCGCTATACTTAAACGTACAGTACTATGTTTCAGTGTACAGAACAATGCTCTATTAAATTGTATAGTCCTGGACTCTACTGAACTGATACAGTACAGTACACATTTTACTGAGCTTTTACTAAAGTTGGCTAAACATTGCGGAAATTATTAAATTTTTCTTCCTAAATTTATTATATACTAACAGTGCCCACTACTACGTCCGTATTTTAAATGTAGAATTAAAATCTAGAAAAATGGCTTTTAAAACATTTGTTGTAAAGTTCTTCAAACAGTGTTAAAAATTCTCTATGTACAAAATTAAAATGTACTTACAACCGGCACAATGATACTGCCGGTAAAATGAGGTGCCTTCACATTTGACGAATTTTTATGAAATAAAAAGTATTCTATATTTGAATCAAAGTTCTAAGGGATATTCATACAAAATTTTATTTTAATCCATCCATCAGTTTTTACGTGATGCGAACACAAACAGACAAACCGACAAAAATTCAAAAAATTAAAAGAGTTTTGTATTCCATATCGATTTCTATCTACACCAACATCAAAATTTTCAAATAATATTTTATGTATAGAAATGACCCCGTTACTGCTTTATCAAATGTATAAATTTTTCATCGATCCTGTGACTATACTGAAGTAGCCCATATGATGTACTTTAAAGACCATTTTAATGTTTGACCGTTTAGAACTCCACTGCAACTGAGTGTACCCTTCGACGCTCTATTGTGATGTATACTACCAGACTCTACTAAAATGTTGTACAATGTGCTCGAAAGTTGGCCAAAAAAATTATGAAATTTGATTAAGCCTTCCTAGCTGCACGACCCGGCTTTGCTCGGAAGCTATTTGCAAATGATTAAAATTTCATAGTAATGAATTAAAAAAAATCTTCAAACAAAAAAATACATGATAGTCTGTTGACATGTTTGAACAATTTTCGGTTTGGCCGAAGTTGAAGATGTTGCCTCTCTTTATTTGGTCCTTTATTTTATTTTATTCTTGTCTTGTGTCTTTTGATTTGATCTACGTTTTTGCACGTATACAAATTCATTTATATACAAACTCGTATCCACAAAGAGTAAAATTAAAAGGAAAAATGTACAGCTTACAACCACATGGCTTCGTCAAACCAGTTCGAACGAACATGTCGAGTCGTGAATAACTTCTTTGTGTTTATAACGACAAAAGCAAGCAGAAAATGAATAAATGAATTTTCCAAGTTTTCTGGAAATTTTTATAAAATTTTTTCATACAAACCATCTTCTGAAAATTTGGAATCGAATAAAAATTTAAGCCAAATAGCTCCACCCACTCTCACGCCATTACACTACATAAGTGGACCATTTCATTTATATATATATAGATTTTTTATGATCGTTGCTATGTCCTCTACTTAACTGTTTATTATTGTATTTTACATAAATGTACAGTACTTCACTATACACTACAGTACAGTACAGTGCAGTGCAGTGCTATTCAATATTGATATTAACAGTACTAGAATCTCATGAATTGTACAGAACTACATTATGCTAGAGTATATAGTACTGAAGTATATAGCACTAGAGTACAGTACTGTGTGGAACAAATTTGTACAGAGCTTTAGGTACTGAACTGTACAGTACTAAGGTATAATAAGCTGTGCAGTGAAAAGTACAGTACTCTACTCAACTGTGCAATACTACAGTTTATACTATAATGTACTAAACAATAAAGTACTGTTCTGGGTTAAACTGCGTAATAATATGATTTACTAAGCTGTTCAGTATTATAATAAATTTACCTTAACACAACATTATGCAGTTTTAACCTGTACAGTACCATGTCATTATGAACAGTACTGTGGTGTAATACCCACACAGTAATATGTTGTACTGAGTTGTACGTTGTACTGTACTGTACTGTACTCTATTGTATTGTACTTTAATTTAGAAAAGAAAACAATACGGTACTAAGCTCTACTATCTCACAAAAAAAATAAAACAAAAAACAAAAATGCAGATACATGTGCCAAAGTACTCAGGCATAAAAAAATCTATACGAGGAACGTCTTCCTGTTCCTCGGGGTAGTAAGTGCTTTTGGTCATTCATTAAAAAAGGGAGGGACAATGCTTGTTTTACAACTTCGACTTTTTTAAAGAACGCACATATATTTACTGATGTGGCTGAAAAGGCCAACCTTCTAGCTGGTCAACTAGCAAGAATTTTCTACCTGCTGGAAAGCAGTCAGCCACTGCCAGAGCTTGACAGAGTATCATTAACTATGCGTAAGATATTTTTTCGAGCATGTGCAGTCAAAAAGTTCTTAGCAGATCTTTATATTACCAAGTCTTTTGAGCCAGGTGGCACTCTAGCACTGGTCTTGAAGCAGTGGTCTTCGACGCTAAAAGGCTCATCAGCTACTCTTTTCAAGCATATTGTATCATACTGGTGAATTACCAATGTGCTGAAAGTAAGCTAACGTAACGCCAATTCCCAAAAAGGAATAGGCCACTAACTCTAAAGATGACCGCTTAATTTTAATTTGTTCTACGCTCTCTAAAGCGATGAAAATAAATTTTCATTTTGTGAAGTCTCTGAAGTCCAACAGTTTAATAAGGGACCGCCAGTATGGTTTCCATAGTGAGCACTCTACTGCGCACTTACAAGCCGTCCTTTCGGCTTTTGCTGTATGTGATAACTTTTATCGATTTATATCAAGCTTCCTCTTGGATCGCACTATACAAATAATAGATGGAATCGCATCAAAAATTAATTCAGGGGTACCATAAGGCTCTGTTCTTTCTTCTACCCTATTTTTTATTTGGCTTAATGACCTTCTTAGTCAAATTTTAAACCTATTTACTCTTTTCCAGATGACAGCAGCATTTGCCATTCATGTTCATTTAGAAAAATGCCAAATCTGTTAGAGGTTGGAGCCAGTGAATGTGAATGATATGCCCAATCAGCATCTCATGAAAATATCTGATTGGGGCTGGCCGTATAGAGTCGATTTTAATGCTTGTATGCTTGTGCATAGACTCTCGAACGAAAATGGTGCTTCGTCTGTATTGATGGTAAATGTATTAAGGAATCAGAAGCTCTTGATGTTTTTGGCATGACAATTCAGTGTGCTGTTCGATAGACTAAGCAAATTTTTCAAGTCTCAAAAAAAGCTTTCAAGTACCTGAGTTTTTTGAAACGATCTAAAAGATATTTCACTCCATAAATCTGGCCTAGAATGGAATACAACTCTCGTGTTAGTACCGGTTCTTCAAAGTCTGTTTTAGAGCTACTCGATCGCCTACAAAAGAAGGCAAGAAGGCTCACATGTGACAGTAAGGTATCCAACTCTATTGACTCTCTTCATCATCATCAACAACAATATAATGTGAGTTGTGTTTCGCTATTTCATCGATCCTACAATGGAATGTTTTTAAAGAGATTAGGGAATTTATTTTCGCGCGTTTTCGTGTACAACACGCTCTTCTTTAAGATCTTTTCCATTGGTGGTTGATTGACTAGCAGTTCGTGTGTGAAATCATCTTCCTGCAGAGGTTTTTCCTGTCACTTTCAATGTTCGAAAGTTCAAATCGAATGCCTGCAAACACTAGTCCCTCTATCCTTCTTCCTATAAACAAATTTTATCGATCTGATACAAGTATTGCTTAAGTAGGGGTCATCCCCTAACTGCTGGTCCGAGATAAAAAAACACTACAGCAACCTACACTAGACTGTGTGCAACAAATTACCTCGATATTTTCTATCTTCAAACAAAGTTGGTTGCATTAAGTTTTTCTTAAATACCTTCAGTTTTTTTTTGTTTTCTTCATCCAGAAATGAAAATATGGCAGTAAGGATACAACTTAAGGTAACATTTAAATGCTTGCGATTAATTTTCCTTAATACTCACACTTTTCTACATAAAAAATCTCCCACATAGTCATATTACATATGTATAATAAGTTTATCCTTACTTTGTTGCCATTTTTATCCTTTTCCGTTTGAAATGTATGCAACAGCAAGAGGAACAGCGGCTTGTTGCTGTTGTAAAATATACATAAATTTATATTCTTAGTGTTTCTGCAGGCATTTTAAAAAGACTACACGAATTTAAGGACATGTCGTTAAAAATTGTTTTCTTCTCATGAGCTGCAATCCTTTTTTTTATAACAAATATTTTTATGTCTCAGTTCATATGTCTTTTTTATCTTCTTTCATTCGTCGCTTTCAGCTGCTTTAACGTTTAACGCTTGTTCATTTATTTATTTAAGTTTTAAATATTTTCTTTTTCTTTTTTTTAAGTCTATTTCTTTTTTTTTTTAATTTTAGTTTAAAATCATATTGCTTTACGTTTAAAATTAAATTTTTATTAAAACAGACATACAGGCACCAGCATGACAGTTATAAATATAAATTTTTTGACACAATGGAGCAAATTCATGAAATTGATTTTGAAAATGAAGAATTGTGGCACGAATTATGGAAGAATATAGAGTAAAAAAAATTATGCTGAACTTAAAATTTAAGAAATTTTCAATTTTAATAGATATAATGCAATTTCTTAATTTAATAAAAAAAAATTTTTTCTGCTAAAACTATTATCCTTCTATAGGTCATCAAAAAAAAATTTTTTTTTCAAAAAACGTTAACTTTAAAATAAAATTAATTGAATGAGAATTATAATCAAAAATTAAATACAGCTGTAACCATTTAAAAAACATTCTTGTAAGCGTTCCTATTGCCTTAGACGTCTACTCGTCCCACTGTGCGGTTATAAACAAAATGAAAACAATCATTTTATATGCTGCGATTGTCATGACAATACGCTGTTGCTAATGAAGATATCGGTGTTAATAGTGGTAGTGTTGATATAAATAATTCCTTGGCTGTGTGTTGCCTTTAACGTTATAATTGTTGTTGATAATAATAATGAAGATGATGAGGATGATGATGCTGTAGATAAAACAGATAAAGATGATATACTCAGTATTATTATCTGTTATGGGTTTATAGTTATTAAAACAACAACAACAACTCTTTAGCGTTCATCATCCTCACGTAACGCAGTATTTATGAAAAATCTTTAGTAGATTTTGCATGTGTATGTGCATAAATATTTTGTTTTACCATGAATAAAACGGCAGTTGTTTGTATGTTTTTTGAAAACTTTTCATCATTTTACTTGTCAGAATTTATTGTTTTATTTTTTCGTGACAGATTTATATTTATTTTATTTTACTCAGCTTATTAATGAGGACCCACTCATACTTTGGTACTTTAGGCTTCGAATAAGCATTTGTTTCATAACGGAAACTTTTAGTGTTAAGTTTCCTTACAAAATAAATTGAAATAAACTTATGATTTGCATTTTTTTATTTGTGAAAAGATAAACTAAGAGAATCATAAATTTATAAAATTAAGGTGGCCTTAATAACTGCTTTAGAAAAATGTGCAAAAAAATTTTCTCTTTTTTAAAGTATAAAATTTATTTATATTCAATTCAGTATTGTGAAGACAAATGTGTCATGATTTCTGGCCCTGAGTAAAATATTTTTTAAAAAAATACGTCTATTTTTAACCGACTTCAAAAAAGGAAAGAGGTGTTCAATTCATCTAAATGTTGCTAAATTTAATGTTAAATATTGATCTTGTTTTAATAACAGTCATAATCTTTAAAATTAAAGGGTCCTCATACTACGTCCATTTTTTAACAAGGAGCTGTCCTTATTCCGCTATAACGAGTAGAAAGTTTGGAGATTGAATATAAGGGTGTCCCAATAAATGTAATGTTATTGTAATTTGATACGTATGGCTATACTTTTTAACCGATATAGAAAGACAGACAGATAAAATCTGTTTTGAAATATTTTTTTTCAAAAATTATAAAACTAAATGTTTTCAAATGAAGAAATTCCTTTAATCAGAAATTTAATTTTTAAATTCTTCTTTTTCCGACATTATTTTTTTTTTTTTTTTTATTTCCCTGTGTTTCTGGCTGCAAAGGAAAATTTTTTGCTTATATAAAGATTTTGTACATTTTTGAATTTAAATTTAATTACATTAAATTATAAAATTAAGACAAATATAATTTTATAATTAAGTGAAACATAAATACAACATTTTCTGATTAAATAATAAATAGAATCAGTTATATATTTAATTAAATATAAAAAAATAATTTTCTAATAAAATTAATAATTGTATATAAAAAAATTTTTGTCTAAAAATAAAATATTATTTTGACGTAAATTTATTTTTATTTAAATTTCTTACATTATTTTTAAAAAAGGGAAATTATTTACAAATATATGCGGACGTTTTCTATAGCAAACAGGAAATTCCTTTAACAAGTGCAAGCACTTTTTTCTGTGTATATTTGTTTGCACGAACTCTTGTTTGTCTAAAATGGGCATTTTGCACACTTATGCAGCTATTAAAACCAAAACACGCTTTGTAATACATGGTTATTCATACCAGAAATACGCTATGGCTCCAGTGAGACTGAAGCTAATAATATCTTGCTGTACTACCCAGATGAACTTTTATACAGTTCAACTAAGCCACAAATGCAGCACACAGTTGATATGTTGTTCCTTTCCTTTATAACTAAGACTCTATTGACTTGTCTATCGTGACTGCATAAAAATTAGCGATGCAAAAATATGACTACTGTGGCCGCAAGTATACAACTCAATTCAATAAGTTCGACTCGCTATCACTCTCAACAACTCGAAATACCAGAAATGTTAATTTTGCCCAAAAATATCCAACTAATCACTTTCGAGCTCCAAATCATTGAGCCATTGACTTTATTACGGCATCTCAGTTGGGGCATTGCAGCAGCATCATCCTTTCTGAGAGAACTTGTATTCAATTTGGCTGCTTTATCAAAAAACTGCAACTGGCAACTGGAGATCGAAAATTATGCGTGTTTTTTGTAGAAAATTACAGTTTGTGTGTGACTTTGGAGTTTCCCATTTTTTTTTTTTTTTTTAATTCTGCTTCGAATGCAATTTTAATCAACGACGAGACCAACATAGCCATAATCTTGGTACTTTATGTTCAAAAATGAAATCCAGCATCATGTCACACAGATTTTTGACGATGTCAATAATACCGGGCTTTTTGGGATCCAACTGTTAGAAACCTCGGTATCAAAGTATGACTGGAGTCCTTTATCTGGTACTACATCTATCAGGTGCCCTGAAACTTCCTTTCCAACGTGTCTTTGGTACAGCCCTTTGAAAGCTATGGCTATGATTCATACCTTAATCAAGGAGAGAGACCAAGTTTGGTGTGTGTTTGTATTGCAACTAGTTGTCATGACCCGAAGATCGACAAGGGATTTAGATAGGCCCCACTCCTAATCAAGGGAGATGTCATAACCAAAATTATGAAATCGAATTGACACCCATAATTAAAAAGAAAGATTTGGTGGACTCATGGTATTCATCCAGTAGTAGGACCAGCTTCAGGTTAGGGCCTACACGACCACATGCTTACGTAAATCCATAATGCAAATGTTTTCCTTGGGGCCTTGACTTGACATTTATAAATTTTCTTTTAAAATGCTGCAAATTACCGATTTTAGCGGGTGAGCCAGAAGTGATTTTTACTCTAAAGGCGTTTATTAAAAGCGTGATACGTGAGTAATGATAAAACAGCATAAAAAACTATTGATAATTTGACTGACTGATATGCGAATTTAGATCCGTCCAACACAAGTAAAAATTTCTTATTAAATCATGATTTAAGTTTTTCTTAATAGATATTTTTATTTATGCCTCATGGCGTTTTTTTTTTCTCATTTAATACAGAGCAGTGCTTGCTGTCATGTCCACTACACCTGTTCTAAAGTAAAAAGTTTTTATTTAACTTCCTTTTATTTATTTTTAAATGGTTTTCATTTATATAAATTTAAATTTAAAATAAAAGACTGAAAAAAAAACAACAAAAAATAAAACATTTTAATTAAAATTCTTTTTTTTTTTTGCCGAATGCATCATGAATATTGAGATATAAAAATATTCTATAAAGAAAAAATTACTACTAACAGACACATGCACAAAAAAACACATTAAATAAATTGATTCTTCCGAGCACCTAAAAAAATTAATTTCGTATGCGACAGTGTATGTGTGTGCTTTCATGTATTTCTTTTTATGGGAAGCAAAATAAAACAAACAGCGTGCAATGTGCTATAAAATGAAAATAAGAAGTTTTTTATTTTAATTTGTTGTACATGAAAATAATGTGTTGAAAACAAAAATCATTAACTGCAGTAGTCGAAACTAAATAAAAAAGAATTGAATAAAAAACTATTTGAATTAAAGTAACGTTGAACAGAAACAAAATTTAAATCACACATTAACACACACGCGCACACATATCATTTAAAAACAGTAAAAAAAAGAGCTAGTAAAAAATAAAGAACAGAAAATAAGATAAAAATTTATTTAAGGCGGACTCGGAGTCAAAGCATAGGATAGTCCCTAAATCAAGAAATTTTATAAACAGGAATGGAAAATAACTGTGACAACATTTCACCAACCTTTTAACGTTGGAATAAAAGAATATTTATTTTTCTTTTGTAAAAACGCTCAATTTGTTTCAAAATTTAATTAATTGCGTTTTTAGTTTCTTTATGATAATCAATATCTGGGTTCTCATTCTCCTTTATATTTCCTTAACACCTTTTACAATTAGTTTTAAAAATGATCTGGAACATACCGTGATAGCCTTTTGTGTTCTAAATAAGTGATTTTTTTCTGTAACGAATTTACTGTGTTGCTGCAGTTAAAAAGATCTTAACTAAAATCATTCTGTCGATTCCGCTCGTTAGTAAAAAAATTTAACTCCCGGCTAATTTACTCATTATTTTGGAGCTTATTAAAATATACAGTTCACATGCATTTATAAAACTTACCCTTGAGTTTTTCTATGTACAAAGAACAGTTCTTGCTTCTATTAAAGGTTTTCTTTGTTTTCAGTTTTAAATTTAATTAAATTTTTAATTTACCTTTTCGGCTTTGGTTCATTTTTAATTTAACTTTTATTAAGAAAAATTATTTTTCAAATGTACGCGGACGTTTTTCAAAGAAAACAAGAAAAATTAGACGCTGAAAAATTTCGCGTACATTTGAAAAATAATTTTTTTTAATAAAAGTTAAATTAAAAATGAACCAAAGCCGAAAAAGTTAAATTTTCATTGATTTATGATGATCACCGGTTCAACCGCTGGCTGGGACTAAAATTAAAAATAATTTTTAATTTACTTCAATATTAAACACTTAATTCAATCAATTAAAAATTAAATTTAAAAAGGGTGAAAAAAGTTTTCCGAAGAAATAAATTATTGAATCAATGAAAAATTTAATAAAAGACTTTATTTCTCTCTACCTTCTTCGAGACACATTCCCACAAAAACAACTGACACTTGGCTGTCCCTTTTTCTATGGTTAATAAATAACAGAGAAAATTCACCTTGCGATTGATGCTAAAGATAACCAGATACTCTCTTTAAACGGTCACATGTTTGTGATCAACGATACCGCTAAAAATTCCCAAATGCCATACAAAAGATCAATTTATAAAAATAAAGTCAAATGAAAAACTTGTTTAAGACAACAAAAGTAGGTTATGCAAAAGAAACATTTGTCTCTTTGTCTTAATTAAGCCATTTGCACTTGAACTTCTATTCTCTGAAATAATACCGTGAAATATTACATTTAACTTTGTTCCTTTTTTGGACTCAGTGGTGTTCTCTGACTGTGGCCACATATTAAAAGTTTATTATTTTTTATCTTCGTCTGCCCATAGGTGTTAGTGTTGAAATCAAGTTTGCCGAGGCACTAGGTTAGCTAGAAAAAATTTAAATGCACCAATCGATTAGACATATTGTCGACAGAGGTGATATCAGCAAGATTGGTCCAAGTCCTTCGACGCAGTGGGCAAAATACCACTCCTACCTCTGTTTTTTTTACATCATTTGGAACAATGAAGAAACTCCAACAAAAAAAAAAACATATAGGGCAATAAAGAATTAAAAAATAAGCAAAACCATCTGTTAATAAAAATTGGCGCATCGCCCATATTTTCCGAGTAACGGACCTCTGAAATTTTCAAATTTTTTTTAAATATCAATATGTGTATCATTAAAAAACTTTTGAAGAGATATTTAAGAAATACTAGATTTTTAAAAAAAAGCTGAACCCACTAAGAGCCGATGGCATTTTTATGTAATTTTTTTTTTTAATTTTAAATCTCTGTCACCTCCTTATTTGTTTTCTTGATTGGAGTTACTTCACTAAACTAAATCTAGATAACTATCGAAGGGTATATTAGATTTGGCATAGCCAAATATAGCACTCTTATTTGTTTATATAACAGAAGGTTATATAATTCTTAAGCCTGTAAAATCAACACATAATAATGCAGTGAACAGCAGCAACAGCAGCAGGGTTGACTTTTATATTGGTTCCCCAAGAAAAATTTTAAAGAATTTTTAACTCAGGCATTATGTTAAAGAAATAAATTGACTTTAATCTCAGCAGTTTGTTTAAATTTCTTTTCTCTCGATTTCTATTCATAAATTTTACTGACTGATTACATTTTAAAGAAAAAATATTCGTTTGCTTCTCTCGTTCTAAAAATTTATCTTTGAATGTTGCTTTTAAAGTAGCGGTCATCATTGAGACTCTGAGCCATCGTTTTATTGCAGTCTAGCTAACACTCCTGTTATTAAAGCTGAAATTTTCATGTTCGAGAAGTTTGCAAATAACAATTTTTTATTGTTTCCATTTTTATAAAAAAGGTTCTTATACTTTTTGCTTTTTGGGCCTCTGCCATTTGGAGAAAAAAAAACAACAATGGAATGTTGCTAAATTTTTAGCAGCGTTAAAATATTGGCATTACACTCCGTCTAAGGCTCGCTATATGGCGATGGCCTCTGCCAACACATTGTCAGCAGCTCGAAATTTATAAACAGATTTTTTCATTGGATCCATGAGTAATTCAAGACAGCTGCATGTCGGCACATACAAAAACTCCTTTACTCAGTAAAAATCTATGTCTTCTAAAATTATTATCGTTCTGTTGTAACTACCGCTTATCTTTTGTGTAAAAATTCGGTTCGTAGGACCAAAATTTCAAAATATATATTCAATCAAACATTTTTAATCTCTGTTTTGTGATCACGCATGCTAAAAGTGAAGATATCAACACTGCATGAGAGACCCTCAAAAAATTGCTTGCATTAGTGCTTAAACCCATTTTTCAGAACTTTTACCCTACTATTTAATCTGGAATTAAATTGTAAAAAACTTGTAGCCAGCTTGAAAATTATTATGTGGGATTGCTGTCAAAGAGAACAAGGAAAATCAAAAAATGATAGAATGAAAAGAATATTCTGATTCGCTATATCATGCCGGGGCATTCTTCCTTATCCAACTTCGCCGATACCAATTTTTTATTATTTTCAGGGTACTGAAGCTTAAATGGTTGACTTTTTCATTACAAAATATGTGACTACTTTATTACCGATGTCAATCACAATTTAACACAATTATTTCGCAGCTATTGTCGCCTAAAAATGTTATTTTTAAAAAAAATATATTTTTTTAATTGATTTGAAATGTGGAATCCCACTAAGAATCATGCATACATTCATGCAAATAACATATTTAAATAAGCATTTCTTTCCTTTTTTCTGCAATTAACTTTATATTTTTCTTTTGTTGAAATCATTTCAAGTGGAATGTTTTACAAATAAGGAAATCGTTGCATTTAAAACAGAAGAAGCAGAAACAAATATTTACTTAATTTAATTTCCGTCTGTGTTACAGTCCCTGTTGAAATACTTCAAATTAAATCAACTTATTATAAAATAAAGGGTGCTACATATTTATTAATTAGTTTTTATGCCTCTCCTTAATATTAATAAGTCAATAATTTTGATTGCTGGCCTTCAAGGAAATATTTTTTGTATTATTTATGGGAATTTATTTTTTTTTTTTTTTTTGTAACGAAATTCTTACTGCCAAATGATTAACCCTTTTTATTAAATATTATTAATATGTTGTTAAGAGCTCTATTATACAAACACTTTGTTCGTGCTTTTTTAATTAAAAAATAAACTTTTTTCTGATTTCGTACTTCCTATGATTTTTTTTTTTTGTGTTTTTTTCCTTGTTAAGAAAAACGAAATAGTTTAAATAACACTTCAAAATTCAGAATATTTTCTGGTACTTTACAATAAGTAATTGTTAAACGTTTTTTGTTAACTAAATGTTATTTAATAAAAGTTGAATAAAAGAGATAAAATAAAAAAATGTTAACTTTTTTTAACTTTAATTGTAGTTGTTTTTACTCAAAAGAAAAATTTAATGTTTAATGACTGTTGTTTTTTTTAAGATTTCAGATATTTTTGAGCGAAAGTTCTTCAACCTTATTCTAGCAGTAAACAAATTTTATTTTAAGAACTAAAAGTGCTTTAAGCGGCCAGGAAATATCTCTTTGACATAATGAACATTTTGTAGGTTGCTTTGGAAATTTAATTGTCCCTTTGATTGACTGTTGCTCGCCCACAAGAAGCCATGTGGCCTTATCTAATACAATAACAAAGATGCACCTCAGCCTTCTTAATTCTTTTTTTTCGGCCGTATAATAGCATTGATTCCCGCTCTGAACCCATGAAATTTCACGAAATCTATTTCGTTTCCCGATAATACTTCATGTTTATTAAAACTTAACGAGCATCTTAGTCGTAGTAAGTTATTCTTATCCAAAGACATATATTTCCTACCGAAGGTCGATTAGCCACTGTAGGGAATTTTGAAGTCTTAAAGTTCTCCGATTGTGTATTAACCTCTACAGGCCCAAAAGGCTTGAAAATACGAACTCCTCAATACCCCACAGGTACCCCTGGTATTCCCTTGTCACTCTTAGTCAAGTCCACTGGTCATCCGTAGCTTTTATTGGCGTCCTCTGATGTTTACCAGGCAGGAATCTTGGTTTTCAAGGCCAAGGGCCCATTGTGAAACAAACCATGACCTGTAAGGTCAGTTGCCCCTGTAATAAAGTTTCATCATCAACCAAAAGAAAGCATAGAAAATGTCACTGAATGGAACTGGTTGTAGGGAGGGCGGTAATATTTACTAGAGCACTATATCTTTCGCATTATTGTGTTTTGTATTTATCGAAGTTGAGTTCAAACGAACCTTGATTCAGTCGGATTATTTATTTTGCAACAAAGAAATGAGTTTCATGCACTTTAAGTGCATTTATTCACCTGACAATTCAAAGCAGCTTTGTTCAGAACATGGAGATCTAAGATAGATATTTAGGAATCGACTAACTGAGTTTTCACTTCAACTACGTGGGCTTTATCTAGTCCTTTTAATCATTAACTAACTAACAAAAATTAATTTATTTATTTATAAAAACATAATTTTTTTAATATCTTATTTTGGTCACTTTATTCAATCATTTAAACTAAAATATCTAACATTTACATGGCTCTAGTATCCTGTTTCAATCCATATAAGGTTTCACTCGCCTGTGATTCATTCGTATGTCTTGGTTGCTTTAGGCTTTTATATGCTGTTGATGGTTCAGTTTCATCATTATACTCAATTCCTTTAGTACTCTCATTTTCACTATTACTTTCATCTTGATATGATGATTCATTATCACTTCTTGCAGCACCATGATCTGTGGGTAATTTGTCAATAGCATCTAGAATGAATTTTAACGAATGACCGGTACGTGGCAACCATTCTAGCCAACTTTTAGATTGAGCTTTTTGTTTTAATCCATCATTATCGTCGTCCACGAAATCTGCATCATCTCCACTTAGAGAACGTGCACCTCCTAAATAATCTGTGTAATCATAATCACTAACAAGAGGATTTACTTTCGAATAGTAAATTGCGGCAAAGGTTGAGTAGATAATCAAAATAGCAGTACCGACCTGGAAAAATTCAAGGAAAATTGTTTTTATTAACTTGAATTTTTTAAAAATTAATTATTACTAATATCAAGATCAAAGAAGCATAAAATCTGATAGTTTAAAAGACTAAAACCTTTCTTGTAATTATTAAGTATTAAGTAAATGTTATGCAAAATTTAATATTTATAAAAATAATTTGAAATTTAGGTTATGCTAAAAAGAAAAATTTTTTTTTTTTTTTATTTTTTGAATTAAGAATGTTTCACGACAAAAAATTAATGTAAAAATATTTAATCGGATATATGATTATTCGTTCAACAATAATCTGTTAGTAAATAAACGAAATTTTAATGGAAAAAACAATTAAATTTATAAATTTTTTATTCGATTAAAAATATTTTTATTCGATTATTTTATTTATTTTATTTTTGTAATTATGAATGTTTCACTTCAAAAAATTAATGTCAAAATATTTAATCGAATATTCGATTATTTATCCAACAATAATCTGTTCGTATATAAACATAACTGTAATAAAAAAAATTAATCTATAAATTTTTTATTCGATTATTTTAAAAAAATTTAGTATGAATATTATCTATATATTTTTTATTAATAAAATAGATTCATTTATTTTCAATAATTTTATAGCAGAAATTAGTATTAAAAATATCTAAAAAAAAAATAATTTTTTATTCGATTAAAAAATTAATTTGTTTTTTCGAATATCTTCATATTTACTTATTCTTTTTAATGGAAAATTCGTTTTATATATTTATTAAAATAACTAAAGTGGAAATCAATGAAGGAAATAATCGGTACACGGTTGTAACTTGCATATGGGCGAAAATAAATCCATTTTTGATATTTTGATTAATATTTTTAACTTTATAAATAAAAGACAAAAATGAAACTAGAAAATTTATGCTGATATATTTATTCGATTTATCTATTTGTCAATTAATCGAATAAATATTTTTTCCTTTATTTTGCATAAAATTAAAAATCTTAATTAATTTTGGATTGAAAAGCATTTCATCATTGAAAAACTTTAAATCTTTAATATTTTCTTTCGATAGACAAATATTTTTTATTCAATTTACCGAATATATTATTTCACATGCCAAATTTATTTAGAATGAGAATAAGGATACAAGGCATCTGGGTTATGGTTTATGTAAAGTTATATATTCGAATAATCGACAAATATTGTGTGTTTTTTATACAGAAACTAAAATCTTAAATTAAAGTTTTTTACACTCGATTGAAAAAATTCTTTTTCGATTAATCGAATAAATTTTATTCGAATAATCATTTTATTTTTTGGAAGTATTTATTCGAATAATCGACAAATATTGTGTGTTTTTTATAGCGAAACTAAAAACCTAAATCAAAGTTTTTTATATTCGATTGGAAAAATTCTTATTCGATTAATCGAATGAATTTTATTCGAATTATCATTTTATTTTTTGGAAGTATTTATTCGAATAATCGACAAATATTGTGTGTTTTTCATTACGAAACTAAAAACCTAAATTAAAATTTTTTACATTCGGTTGGGAAAATTCTTATTCGATTAAGCGAATAAATTTTATTCGAATAATCATTTTATTTTTTGGAAGTATTTATTCGAATGATTTTTATAATGAAACTTTAAACCTAAATGAATTTTTTTTTACATTCGATTGAAAAAATATGTAATCGATTAATCGAATAAATTTTATTCGAATAATCATATTATTTTTGTTATATTAGTAGGTAACTGGAACGCAAATTTAAATTAAAGTTACCTCTATGTTTCAAAGGAACTAAAATAAATTAGTTTTATTAGTTTTACGGTTTAAAGTTTAGAAGAAAAAAAAATAAGTTTTCTGATCTTTGTAATTAAAAATTTTAAAAATATAAGCTAACTTATATAGAACGCAGTTTTATCCATAGCTAAGCTACCAGTAAATTTATAAAAAAATTTTACACTTGTAAAAATTTTTTTAATTCTTATAATTTGAAAACCCTTCATCAAGCAAGCTTTTTTACTAATTAAATTGTTAACTAGAAGAGATATTAAAATTAAAAACTAAGACACTGTATTAAATTATTTAATTTAAATCTAACTAACACTAACTCACTCACACATTGAGTTGTTGAGTAAAAAAATATTTCCATTTTATCTTAATTTTCTTTTGCTGTAACACTTCATTTCATAAATCAAATATTTCTTCAGTAGAACATAGACAAATTTTCATAAATCTTGTTTTCTTGCATTTTTTTCCTATTTTTGCCCTGTATGCAACTTGTAAAAAACAAGGAAAATCTGTAAAAAAAAAGCAAACATTCACATCCAGTTTTCTTCTTTTTTTTCTTTTTCAAACAACCCACAGTGTGGCTCCCACACACTATGGTAAAGTGGCTGTTGGCATTGTTTTTAGTGTAGTTTGTTTACTAGCATTAACTGTAAAATATTTTGCTTGTATGTGTGTATATTTGTGTGTGTGTCGGTATATATACGTGTGGGTACATGTTTGTTTTAAACACGAATGTAACTGAATAAGTGTGAAGTATGGTCAACACTGATTTGTGACTTTTGTTAAGTAACAAGAAAAACAAAACAAGAAAAAAGAAAAAAGAAGTAATCGTAAAAATAACGTTAAAAATCAAAATAAAAAACTCTCAACAAGAGCAGTATGAGTGTCAGATGTCAACTGTGTATGTTATTTAAAAATATTAAGAATAAACAGCACGAGAATGAAAATAACATTGCAAATGGCACAAAAGTTGTAATTTCACTACCTGATGATGGAGACGGTATATAAAATGACAATTGCATAAAAATTTTGCAAACAAAGTCATTTTTTTCTCAAACGAGGGTTAGCAAAACCAAAAAATTATATAAGCATTTTTAAGTCGTTGAGTGTCGTCATATACTTTTAATAAAGAATTAAAAAATTTAAAAATAAATTAATCAAGTTAAACTTAAAGCTTCAGGATTTATCATCGTATCATGTATGTGATACTGAAGCAGACCATTAGCTTTCGTTCATTATTCAAGTCCTTTGTTGCTCAGTGAGACATAAAAATTTTAATTAAAATTTTTGGATCGCCATGACTGCATTCATTTACAATAGACTGAGGTAACTTATGGATTTCACGTATAATATTTTTCTGCTTTAATTTTTATCCTAAATCGTGGCGATAATGGACATTCCCACTTAGTAAAATTTGGCATCGCATTATCTTTCACACTCAGCCAACAAATGTCACGTTCTCCAACTCTCATGCAAAGTTTTATGACCAGTAACTAAGACACTGATTCGCCTTGGAATTCTTCAATTTTATCTTCATATTGACTACGTCTTCTTGCCCATGGCTGAACATGTCCTTTTTGCCTGCTTAAGGGTACCTGTCATCCACTCAGCTTTGCAACCTTCTTGGAATGTTTTCTTTTGCCCTTCGCCATTTGATAAAGAAATCCGATGTCGCTATCGTTTTAAAAATCTCATTATCAAGTGTTTTTTTTTTCTTTTTTTTTTGTCAACTACCCGTGGTTCACCCCTACTGTGAATCCATACCATTTGTTAAATAAATTTAGGCGTAGCCCCAGCTCTGCATTTGTTAAGGTACAAGCAGTTGAACATCTAAGCTCAAGTTAAGTTTTACGTAAAAACGAAGCTTATGGGCAAATTACATGTTTCAGTTATTTTAACTTTCATGAAAAATGCCATCAAATAGGAGCCGCATCTTAATAAATTTCTTTGACCAATCATTCAGTCTGGATGATAAGAGTAGATGATATAAATTTTGAACTCTTGACAGAGCCATCTCTTCCGCAGAAGTAAATTCAATTTTAATTTTTTGATGTGTAAAAAAATGCGAGCCTATTGAAAGGAACTTTTCAAATCTTTTTTTTTTACTAAAACCTGTCCAAAGCTAGGAACCTATAAAATGAAATATTTTAACCAAAAGGGAAGAAGAGTGTCCTTTATTTATTTCGATATTTATGCAAACTAATTTAACTTACCCCCTCCCCCACCCCTCGTGTAATAAATATTACAATACATATGTTAAACCGTGAAATATGTGGAGACTAATGAAGCTCCATTGAAGTGCTTGAGTTGAGGTAGAAGAGGAATAAAAATATTTCTACCACTTAGTCGTCCGCAAATGTGTTGTTTTTCTTTTTTACAATAATTATTTTAGCGGTTGTTGTCAGTTATGTTGCCACTTATAAACGTTTTTCTTGCTTGATGCTTGTTCTTTATTACATGCAAACAAAAACACACATACATAGACATCTATATTTTGTTGTACTTCTATAGCAGCTGTGTTATTCTTCACTTTATTTATGATAAAAGGAAATTTATTTTGACAAACAACTGTCAGCGAAGACAAACAAACAAAGTGGTTATTAATAAAACGGACAGTAAATTGTTTTGTAAAGGTTAAAAGAAATAATTCAATTTATTAACGTCAAATTTTAAGGTTTTAAACATAGAGACCAAATTTTTGGCTCATGTTGCGACGGAAATGAAATTTAACAGTATTTCTAAACCTTAGCCTGTCTAAAAGTTTTCGGACTTTTCCGGCATTAATGTCTTCTAAATACTAGATATTAATTGTAATGTGAAGTTAAACTGGCTGCTATTAATAATTTCTGTTGATCTCAATTAATTTTTTCATTTGTTTCTCACACATGGTCATTTCTTTGAATCAGCACATCAAATTAAACATTATTGTTTCACACTTGTCTTGTGTTCACAGAAAAAGTTTTTATACCCATTTAATTTTTTTTTCAGATTTATTAAACATTTAATTAATTTAATTATTTATTTAATCAGATTTTTTTATTTTTTAATTAATTATATTTAATTGATTCAATTAA
The DNA here is from genome assembly GCA_937654795.1 of Cistogaster globosa. Lineage (NCBI taxonomy): Eukaryota > Metazoa > Arthropoda > Insecta > Diptera > Tachinidae > Cistogaster > Cistogaster globosa. Next base: position 11,494,523 of record OW569404.1, read on the forward strand.
CTGTTTAATTAAAAAATGTATTTGTTTTTTTAATTAAATATGTAATTAAATCAATTATTAATTTAATTAACTGAAACAGTAATATTTTTCAAATGGGTCATCCAAAAAACGCGCCTACATGTTTCTTTGAAATAAAACACAAGCTATTTGCAATATTTTCAAGCTGTTTTTTTTATTAAAACTATGATCCATTACAATTATAAGTGGAATAAAATATCATTCAAATGTCCACCATGACTGTGTCTGCAGATATCAATCCGAATATCGAAATTTTCAATGACTTTCCGACATGTTGCTGGTATTATTTCACGAATTGCAACTTGAATGTTGTTCTTTAGATCATTAAGTGTTTGTGGCTTGTTGGCATACACTCGACTTTTCAAAAAAACCCCACAAAAAAAAATCTAATGGTGTTAGATCCCATGACCTTGGAGGCCAATTGAAATCTGCATTTCGTGAAACTACACGTTGAGGAAATTTTGATCGCAAAAGCGTAATGTTTTCTCGAGTTGTGTGACATGTAGCATCGTCTTGCTGGAAATAGACGTCAGACACATCAATATGATTCAACTGTGTCCATAAAAAGTTTCTCAACATTGATTGGTATCGCTCAGCATTCACAGTAACAGCATTTCCAGCATCATCTTCGAAAAAAATGGCCCAATGATTCCATTTGCCCAAAATGCACACAAAAGTAACTTTTAATAGATGTAGAGATTTTTCATGAATAACACGAGGATTTTCATCACCCCAGATACGACAATTTTGCTTATTGACGAATCCATCAATCACTAAACAAAATTTTGCTTGAAAACAATGGATCTGTTGTTCGTTGTTCAATAATCCAACTAGCGATGTAAACGCGTTGTTGCAATGCGTCCATGGTTAAAACTGTACTACCTTCTAATAAAACAAAATGGCTTATGTCATTTGAAAAGATGTCACGTGTAAAAATTTTATAGTGCTGACATCTAGGCGTCACATTTGGATGACCTTTTATAATTGAATCAATTAAAAATTTATTAAAAGTATAATCGAAGATTAATCAAAAATTTTCATTGCTGCGTAAGTTTTATTTTACTCTGTGCCTTTGACTAGTTGCTTTGCTTATTAAAAGTGCACTTTGTAAAAACATATTCCGTGTCATCTACGCCATATTCCGTGAGTCTAGCAAGACTCGAACTAATCGTTGCCTTGTTAAGCAAAATTGCGCTTCAAACTAGAGAAGCCTTCAAGTCCTCCGCTTTCTGCTCTTTTATTTACAAGGCCCTTCAATCATCTAAATCACAGCTGCCACACGCCGTCACGATTTCTTTTTTTAATATATGGAAGTCTTAAATATCTTTACTGCTGTCCTAACATAAAGACGCCTTTACCAATTCATCAACCTGTGCTGGACAACAATTGTTGTCCATTTTGTAATTGATAGTCTGGCAGGTTTTAACCACTGCTTTTCCTTTATTAGCTTTCAATATATATTTTCACAGCAACTACTTAACAAAAAAAATATTTTTTTATACTTAAGGCTTTAGTGGGACTTGAACTCATACCCATGATTACCTATTTAACAAATATGACACTTCTAACAATGCAGAAGTATTTAACGCTGTTTAACAAGAGTTTGCTAATATTTCTTTTAATTTTATTCACATACACACCACACTTTTTAAGTGGTGAAATTAACAATTATTGAAGCTCTGTTTTTATTCATCTTAGACAACACTTTTAATGGATTATGTTATTTTTTGCGATTACAAAAATGTAAAAGATCCCATTTTTTGTTTTCATAACAATGTAATCAAAGTTAGAAAGTTGGTGACAATAGTGCGATTAAATGTCTCTAGTGAAATATTTTTTTTTCTTTTTTTAATCCTTTAAAATATCCAGTCTGTATTTCCCAGCTGTTTAAAATATATTTTGTGAAACAAAATGGCCTTAACATTTCAATTAACTATTTGAAGAATTGTGTATGAATAGTTTTTTGTCATACTGTACAGTCGTTAACACTTTTTTAACTTTTTTGGTCAACAAAACATATTGTATGTGAAATGAATGATAAAGAGATTTAATGTGAATGGTTAAATGAATGAATACATGAAGAAAGGAAGGAAGAAATAAATAAACCATAAATAATGATAATGTTGTTTTTGTTGTTGTTTTTTATTTCTGCAGGAGTTGTAGTTGTAAAAAAATTTTAAAAAAGAAAAGTTAGGTAGGAAAAATTGCAGTAAGAAATATTGTATAAAATTCGCATTTCTGGGCTTCGTTGTATCTACTCAAACCAAGAAATAAAAAAAAATATTTTTTGGTCACTTTTTGTGTCGACGTAGGATGACCCAAAAAAAAAAACTCATTTATTTCTTTTAATTGAATCATTGTTTTCAACATAAAAGTCAAAGCTTAATGAAATTCTATTTATTCACTTTAATGGGGGACTAATAATTTCCTTTTTGCCCCACTGTTGGAACTTACTTCTCAAAACAGTGAAGGCTTTTGATTGGAATAAATTTAACAATATTTCTTTTTTCTTCCTTCACTCACCTGAAATGCTGCCCAAAATTTGTAGGAGCCCTCAGTGATAACAAAATCATAATAACCCTTTAAAGGATCTCCCTTAATATAGCGAGCTTCGCCTACATCTGTTTTTGGCTCCACACCATTCGCTGCCTGTCTTTTGTCACGAAAAGTCTCTGCATCTTTGACTTTAATTTTTTCTCTTTTAGAAGCCTTTCGAGGTTCAACTTTTGTTAAAGGCTGTTTAATAATTGAATCCTGTTCTTCTTCTTCCTGCCTAGAAAAATTATACGATTCTGGATTATAAGATGATGGTGTTACTGTGCTATTTGTCGTAGTAGTTTGTTTTTTAGGACTTTTATTAACAGCTGTATTATTTTTTCCTGAATCAAATTTTGGTGGTTTCTTGGAGTTGATACGAATCCGCTCTTGCTGCTGCTGCTGCTTTTGTTTATATTTTTGTTTGGCCATTTGTTCTTCACGATTGCGTCTTTCAGCTAGTGCGTTCCAAGAAGATGTAAACGATTGATATAAATCCCACATGGTCTTGATAGATTTGAACATTGTTAAAAGATCCATTTGTTGTACGCTTTCTTGTTTCTCTTCTGATGCTAAAGCAGTACTGGGATTGCGATATTGTGACATTTGTTGCCTGATTTTCTGATTTGTGTATGTTGTATGTTGTGGAGCTAGGGTGTGTGATTGGGAGGATAGGTAATCATAGTCATCCATATAAGTGGGAGAGGGTTCACTGAAAAAGAAAATGAGAGAAATTTTTTTTTTATTTTTAGTTATAAAAGATACGAGGGATAGTTAGGAATATATTTTTTGTTTTAAATTTATTTTCATATCTTAGGCTTGCTAGTTGCAGAATTAGACTTCTATCCTCTTCACAGACACTTGCTTGAACCAACTAAGCAGACATCTCTCATTAGACTACAGCTCAGAAATTTTAGTGTTTGCGTTATTAGAGGAAGCAATTTTGCAATTTTTAAATAAAGAGTAAAAGTTGTCAAGTGACTTCAGAAAAGTAGTCTATGAATTGTTGCGAGATAATAAAACTATGATTTCAACTCTATTAGACGATGCAGCTGAGAACTTATGAAAATGGGTGCCAAAAATTTGGTCGATTGATCAGGTGTTCTAAATATGTTTAGAAAAGAAACGAGTTCAGTTCTATTATACATTTAAATAATTTTAGATCGACCACTTGTCTGGAAAGTGTTTTTTTAATTTTTTTAATTTTTTATTTATTTATTTATTTATTTTTTTTTTTTATTTTATATTTTTAATTTTGGTCAGTTTTGACAAATTTTTTTCAATATTATTTTTTTTAAATCTTGAAATAATTTTGATTTACTTATCACATTCTAAGATTTTTAATAGATTTAACTTATTTTCTTTTAATAAATTGCATCGATTTTTTATTAAATTTTTTTATTTTTTAGAGTTTCTTCAATTAAAAATTTTCTTAAAATTAATTTTTATACCCTCCACCGCAAAAAGTGGAAAAAGGTATAACTAATTTTGTCATTCGGTTTATAATTTCTACAATATCCATTTCCGATCCCATAAAGTAAATATATTCAGAGTCTTTATGCATAGCGATGTCGATTGAGCAGTATCCGTCTGACCTTCTGTGCGTCCGTGTTTGTGTTGAAACTAACTTTGCCAAGGCATTAGATCAGCTAGAGAAAATTTAAGTAAGCCAATCGATCAGACATAGTGTCGAAAGAGGTGCTATTGCAAATCAAGAAGATCGGTTAATGTCTTTCGACGCAGTGGGCAAAACACCACGTCTACCTATATTTTTTTTATATCATTTGGAACAATGAAGTAACTCCAATCCAAAAAAAAAAAAAAACAAATATATGACGCGACAGAAATTTAAAAAATAAGAAAAAAGACGTCAAGTGAAAAAATTGGCGCTCGCCAATACCCGCCGTGCTATGAGCCTCTGAAATTTTTAAAATATTTAAAATATCATTATCTCATAATCGAATATTTATGCAAAAGTAAAAAATTTTATAATAAATTGAAAGATTTACAAAAAACTAAGTCTCACAAAAGAAATGATTTATTGCTCAAAAGAACAAATTTTATCAAACATTTAAATTTCGTTTAAAAAAATTTTTAAAAATAAAACAGGAAAAGTTTCGTATAAAAATGTCACACAAATTTAAAAAACATAATTTTATCTCAATTACCAATATAAAGTAGTCTGTCGTTCTGTAGCCTACAAGTGTAGCTTCTTAAAAATCTATTAATTACTTAACAAATATAACAAAATATTAAAAAACTATTAGTTTAAACAAAATAATGCCTAATTAATATTAATCATACGCCTTCACGTTTTATTATTTCACTTTCATAAATAAGCTACCTGTGATAACTTTTAATATTTTATTTATATTTATTATAAACAACAAACTTTCATTTAATGACGCATAATATAATTTCATTTCCTCACCAGCAACTTTTAGCCAAAATTTAAACATTTAAAATGATTTTCTTACACCAACTTTAAGACTTCCATTGTTAAATTATATTTCAAACTTAAACAAAAAGTTTGATAGGAATATTCGTGTATATGTATATGTTTGTAAGTTGAAATATAAGCTTATTCATATGTGTTGTTTTGAACATATTTTATTGTCTGTCATGGTTGTCAAACGTTTCCTTAACTTTATGCATAGATGTGTAAATCTATAAAACTTTGTTTAGTTGCGACTATAAATGTCTGTAAGTTTGTTAGTTTGTATATCATCTGTTTAGTTTTTTGCCTGCTGCTTGCCGCTGTTCTTTTTTTTTTGTGTCTTTTTTGTCTTCGATAAAAAGCCACAGTTTTTACGCCTCGTTGCTTAACACCAGAAAAGACCCTCATAAAATAGCATTGAAAAGGAAATGATAACGTTGCAAAACTTCTACTATATTGCACATGAACATGCATTAACTAACACCAGCACACATTCACATGCTGATGATGTTCTTGCAATAACAACAACAACAAAAAGAACGCCAACCATTTCCTTACTTTTGACTAATTTACCATCAAATACTCATACATTTACACAAGCTTTAGAATATACAAAACTTTATGTTCGACAAACACACACACACACATACATACGTATACTTTGTCTCAATTTCTAACATCACATCCGCGTTAAGGTTTTTTTGGTTGCTCTTATTGTTGCTGCACTTGTTTCTTTAGTATGATTGTGTGCCAAGAATAGGAAGGAGAAATATTATACACATGCATGACTTTAATAATGTTTTATGTATTTGTAGTTGTATATGTATATGTATGTAAATATTTGAGAGTATTTTTGTTGGTTTAGTTTGCAGTTTATTGATAATTTCGTGCTTTTAAATTTATCTGTATATTTTGCATCTATTCATGTATTCTGCCAGTTGACAGGTTTCAAAATGTCTATTTGCCATATTTATAAAAGCATTCGTGTATCAATTTTCAGAAATCTATTGAACATTTATTAAGTTCAAATATGCAATAAATTTTACAGACAATAAAATAATTACAGTTTGATTCGAATTTCAAGTGAAATTCAATCTTATCTTTTGCCAACACAAAAACACTTTCAATTAAAAGTTTAAACAATTAAATCAATTATGAGAAAATTTCATGTGAGTATTTATAATGAAAAGTAAAGTTTTGTTCGTAATAAGTTCACAAACTGTCAGCAATTGTGTTTTAGATATTTTGGAATATTAATTGTAAGAGAAGTACAAGTTGTTGGGGAATTCATTTCATGCCACATTAGACTCATAACAAATGTGATTGGTAATAAATCCAATATTTGTCCAATTAAACTTTTAACATCGAGAGAATATATGTACCGGCCATGGCTTACATGTGTGTCTTAAATACACCCTGACAGTCTTTACTATATTTATATCTCTTGCACAGTGGCTGGTTATAATTTACGACACTTTAGATGCCTTGTATTTATTATAAAATACCCTCACAGAGATATTTATCTGAAAATTGTAAGCTTGAATTATATACAAGAGGATTTCATATCGTATATGTTGAACCCTGTAACTTTAAATTTTATATTTTTATAATTATTGAAATTTAAGTTGTCTGCTTACTGTTGTGTAAGAGTTAATGATATGTATGTAAATGTATGATTTCTATAGGCACACCCTTTAATCATTTTTATAACAATTTAATGTCAGTACCACTGCCCATCCCTGGCTCTAAGAAGACTAAGAATTCTGGGCTCTCCTTTCTTTGGAACTGTTACAGAGCTATCATCTCACTCTATAGGGGACATAGCGAAGTTCATCCGTGAATCCTCATGGTTCTCGGCTGGGTAAAAGGAGTCGCGCCGCCTTCCTTGTGGTATCACAACGGGCCATTCGATTGTGCTCAAGTGACCTTCGTCGCGAGAGGCTGCCACTCCCAACTAACTAACTAACTAATGTCAGTAAAAGCGGCCATTAAGGTCCAGTATCTGTAAAAATTTCAAGTGCTTAGCCTTTACAATTCCACAGAGAGAGGCCTGTGGCATTAAGACCAAAGGACAGTTCATTTGTGGCATAGCCATATCCCTTTCAAAAGAAGTCTAGGCTGTAGGTGCCACAAAATGTTTGCAAAGAAAAAAAACAAAGAAAGAAAGCTTTCAGTTAGCGACATGTTCTCTTAAACGGCATTAGCTCTACCCAAAACATCTATTTGAGACAGCATCTGTTCAGAACAGCATCTGTTCAGGACAGCACCTGTTCAAGACAGCATCTGTTCAGGACAGCATCTGTTCAGGACAGCATCTGTTTAGGACAGCATCTGTTTAGGACAGCATCTGTTCACGACAGCATCAGTTCAGGACAGCATCTGTTCAGGACAGCATCTGTTCAGGACAGCATCTGTTCAGGACAGCATCTGTTCAGGACAGCATCTGTTCAGGACAGCATCTGTTCAGGACAGCATCTGTTCAGGACAGCATCTGTTCAGGACAGCATCTGTTCAGGACAGCATCTGTTCAGGACAACATCTGTTCAGGACAGCACCTGTTCAGGACAGCATCTGTTCAGGACAGCATCTGTTCAGGACAGCATCTGTTCAGGACAGCATCTGTTCAGGACAGCATCTGTTCAGGACAGCATCTGTTCAGGACAGCATCTGTTCAGAACATCATCTGTTTAGAACAGCATCTGTTTAGAACAGCTTCTCTTAAGAACAGCATGTGTTTAGAACAGCATCTCTTTAGAACAGCATCTCTTTAGAACAGCATCTGTTTAGAACAGCATCTGTTTAGAACAGCATATGTTTAAAAGAGCATCTCTTTAGGACAGCATCTGTTCAGAACAGCATCTCTTTAGAACAGCATCTGTTCAGAACAGCATCTCTTTAGAACAGCATCTCTTTAGGACAGCATCTGTTCAGAACAGCATCTGTTCAGAACAGCATCTGTTCAGAACAGCATCTGTTCAGAACAGCATCTGTTCAGAACAGCATCTGTTCAGAACAGCATCTGTTCAGAACAGCATCTGTTCCGAACAGCATCTGTTCAGAACAGCATCTGTTCAGAACAGCATCTGTTCAGAACAGCATCTGTTCAGAACAGCATCTGTTCAGAACAGCATCTGTTCAGAACAGCATCTGTTCAGAACAGCATCTGTTCAGAACAGCATCTGTTCAGAACAGCATCTGTTCAGAACAGCATCTGTTCAGAACAGCATCTCTTTAGAACATCATTTGTTTAGAACAGTATCTGTTTAGAACAGCATCTGTTCAGAACATCATCTGTTTAGAACAGTATCTGTTTAGAACAGCATCTCTTTAGAACAGCATCTCTTTAGAACAGCATCTCTTTAGGACAGCATCTGTTCAGAACAGCATCTGTTCAGGACAGCATCTGTTCAGGACAGCATCTGTTCAGGACAGCATCTGTTCAGGACAGCATCTGTTCAGGACAGCATCTGTTCAGGACAGCATCTGTTCACGACAGCATCAGTTCAGGACAGCATCTGTTCAGGACAGCATCTGTTCAGGACAGCATCTGTTCAGGACAGCATCTGTTCAGGACAGCATCTGTTCAGGACAGCATCTGTTCAGGACAGCATCTGTTCAGGACAGCATCTGTTCAGGACAGCATCTGTTCAGGACAGCATCTGTTCAGGACAACATCTGTTCAGGACAGCACCTGTTCAGGACAGCATCTGTTCAGGACAGCATCTGTTCAGGACAGCATCTGTTCAGGACAGCATCTGTTCAGGACAGCATCTGTTCAGGACAGCATCTGTTCAGGACAGCATCTGTTCAGAACATCATCTGTTTAGAACAGCATCTGTTTAGAACAGCTTCTCTTAAGAACAGCATGTGTTTAGAACAGCATCTCTTTAGAACAGCATCTCTTTAGAACAGCATCTGTTTAGAACAGCATCTGTTTAGAACAGCATATGTTTAAAAGAGCATCTCTTTAGGACAGCATCTGTTCAGAACAGCATCTCTTTAGAACAGCATCTGTTCAGAACAGCATCTCTTTAGAACAGCATCTCTTTAGGACAGCATCTGTTCAGAACAGCATCTGTTCAGAACAGCATCTGTTCAGAACAGCATCTGTTCAGAACAGCATCTGTTCAGAACAGCATCTGTTCAGAACAGCATCTGTTCAGAACAGCATCTGTTCCGAACAGCATCTGTTCAGAACAGCATCTGTTCAGAACAGCATCTGTTCAGAACAGCATCTGTTCAGAACAGCATCTGTTCAGAACAGCATCTGTTCAGAACAGCATCTGTTCAGAACAGCATCTGTTCAGAACAGCATCTGTTCAGAACAGCATCTGTTCAGAACAGCATCTGTTCAGAACAGCATCTCTTTAGAACATCATTTGTTTAGAACAGTATCTGTTTAGAACAGCATCTGTTCAGAACATCATCTGTTTAGAACAGTATCTGTTTAGAACAGCATCTCTTTAGAACAGCATCTCTTTAGAACAGCATCTCTTTAGGACAGCATCTGTTCAGAACAGCATCTGTTTAGAACATCATCTGTTTAGAACAGCATCTGTTTAGAACAGCATCTGTTTAGGACAGCATCTGTTTAGAACAGCATCTGTTTAGAACAGCATCTGTTTAGAACAGCATCTCTTTAGGACAGCATCTGTTTAGAATAGCATCTGTTTAGAACAGCATCTGTTTAGAACAGCATCTCTTTAGGACAGCATCTGTTTAGAACAGCATCTCTTTAGAACATCATCTCTTTAGAACATCATCTGTTCAGAACAGCATCTGTTCAGAACAGCATCTGTTCAGAACAGCATCTGTTCAGAACAGCATCTGTTCAGAACAGCATCTGTTCAGAACAGCATCTGTTCAGAACAGCATCTGTTCAGAACAGCATCTGTTCAGAACAGCATCTGTTCAGAACAGCATCTGTTCAGAACAGCATCTGTTCAGAACAGCATCTGTTCAGAACAGCATCTGTTCAGAACAGCATCTGTTCAGAACAGCATCTGTTCAGAACAGCATCTGTTCAGAACAGCATCTGTTCAGAACAGCATCTGTTCAGAACAGCATCTGTTCAGAACAGCATCTGTTCAGAACAGCATCTGTTCAGAACAGCATCTGTTCAGAACAGCATCTGTTCAGAACAGCATCTGTTCAGAACAGCATCTGTTCAGAACAGCATCTGTTCAGAACAGCATCTGTTCAGAACAGCATCTGTTCAGAACAGCATCTGTTCAGAAAAGCATCTGTTCAGAAAAGCCTCTGTTCAGAAAAGCCTCTGTTCAGAAAAGCATCTGTTCAGAACAGCATCTGTTCAGAACAGCATCAGCTTAGAACAGCATCCGCTCCCTACTTTTCTTATTTAAACAACACTTGTTGCAGTACTTTTGCAGAGGGCTTTGACCAATTAATAGGGAAGATCCTTACCAATGTAGGACTACTGGTGGACATTGTGGACAGAACGACGTACAGACAGATATCGCTTTACCGACTATCTTGTATATAAAGATTATAAATATTATGAATATATACACTTTAAGGTAACAGAAATGAATATTGTAAAAATTATAAACGGAATAACAAACCTCTATATACGACTTTTCACCTGTAGTAAAGAGTATAAAAAGGCAACACATAAAAAACTTTTTACATATCACCGTAATAAAAATTTAAAACAAAACTTATTTATTTCATTAATTTTTCTTGAAATTAAAATCCTATTAATGTAAATCATACGCCAGTTGCAAAATTTTATTTATATTTAAAGCTCCATTTTATTTATTTTTTCTCATACAACATAAACTTTCAAAATATATGAAATATAGAGATCGTTTTTATTTAATAAATAGAAAACAAAAATTACATCAAGATATGAGTAAATGTTTTGTTAGAGAACGGGGTTCGTAAGATGTAGATTTACTAACACATCCCTTATAAATAAATCTTTAGGCAATTTGCTTTTTTATAATGTGGCAAATAGTTTTTTAGTTTTAAGTGGAATCAAAAAAGTTTAGTGTTTGCAAAATATTTTATTTTTTACACACTAACATATTAATTTAGTAACTTTTAAAAATTGAGTGTAGAAAATGAGAATTTTTATGTGTGAGTGTGTGTGGATGTGTGAGATAAAACGAAAATTTTGTTTAAAGAAGGCAGCTTATTAATTTGTTTGCAAAAGTTTTTTTTTAATTTAAATTATTTTCTTGATGACATGTAGCCTAAAAGGTAATGATTCTTGGGGCAATATAAAAGATAATATTTTTATCGACATTTAAAAAACAGCTTGAGTAAAATTTTTGGTCCGAAATTATGAAATCTTCCTGTGTGTGTTTAACAATTGAAAACAAAAGTTTCATCTAGCAATTTGACGATCATCTTTTTATGCCTCTGAGCAGCTCTACATGAAGTCTTATTATAGCACCAAAAAGCAGGTCGACATCAGTTATTCAATGCAGAACTTAATTGTTTGAATAAATTAAAGGACCTGCAGGACTTACGATGGCAAGATTTGTGGAGATGTTTAAATTTATATACAGGACATCTTTAATTTTTGCCAGGATTCAAAGAACTATCCACGATATACAAAGTAATTAATGGAATCTTTAAAAACCTTTAATCATGAGTCTTTAATAAATCCTTCAAAATAAAAATAAAATATTTGTAGGATTCTCGTTAATAGACCAATGCTGAATGTAGGGTACATAAGAGACAATATACAAATTAATTGCCTGTAGGCACATCTGAAGTGATTTGCTTAAGTAGTATGAAATTAAAAAAATATTAATTTGTTTTTACAAAATAAAAAATAATAAAAACATTTTTTTAATAAATATTTTTTAGGTCAATTTTGAAATTTTTAGTTTTTGGCAACAAAAATTGTTCAAAACCGAACTCGTCAACCTTGAGCCACTGCAGCTTTTAAACTGATGATATAAGACTACAAAAGTAGGGATTGATCTCTTTTACGCGATTTAAATTTTAGATAAATTCAATCATCAGCTTGAAAGTGCCAGAATTATTGACATTTATTTTGTGAAAGTTTCTACTGTGCATAGTAATAAAATAATCTCTATATACCTACTATAGAGTCTGAACACTATGAAGCTTTATAAAGTTTTCTTCTTGTTTTCAAATTACCACCTCATACCATCTCCTACATACCCTCTTCTACCCACGTTCTTATTTTGACGGCAGTGTTATTGCCGTCCTGTTTTTTTTATTCTTAAATTTCCGGACTTTGGTCACTTATATCAGCCTTAGATGTAGATACCGTTTTATACTAATGTAATGGCCTAATAAATAAATAAATTTTTTAATATTTAATGATCACAGAATTATCCTCATGCTGCCATTTTATACTTAATCTACACTTTTTATGAATTTATTTTTTTTTTTTTTTGTTCCCTACATAATAAAAAAAAATTCCAAATATCTTTTAATTCCGCCTGCCTATTTTGTGTTTGTGTGTGTGAATAAAAAGTTTTTTAGTTGTTAGTTTACATAGTTAAATTGCCTATAAATACTTTTGATTATACTAAATAAATATTTATACAAGTTTGCGTATGTGTGTATGTTTAAATCATATAAAGAAAATTCGTAGAAAATTCAAAAGTTAGATAGCAAATATTTAAAAATTAAATAAACACTTAATAAAATAAAGAGGAATTATTTTACAAAAACTTTTAGTAAAATACAGCTAAACAGTAAATATTATGCTTCTCAATGTTTTCTAATATTTTTTTAAGTTTTCTTTAAAACTAAATTAAATAGAAAATTTTATTTTTTTGTGTTTAGACTAAATAAATATTCAGCTTGAATCAATATTTATCTATAATTTGATTTATATTAAAAGTTTAAGTTTGTTCTTAAACTTAAAATTGATTTTATTTTAAGATTGATAGCACAGATTTATTATAAAGATTTTTCGTAATAGTTTGGGTAAAAAAAATCTTATAAATTAATTTTCAAGCAACTACCCTTGAGCTGATATTAAGGGGAACTTTTAAGGCTATTTTTAATACCCACGAAAATTCTTTGTCTATTTTTTCCATCAGGATAAAAAGTTAAACGATTGTGTTTTATCGGTAACCAATAAAAGCCAACAAAAAAATATTAAAAAAATGTTTACTGAAATTTTTAGGTCTTAGTTTGTTTATGCTAAAATGTTGTCATAAAAATTTAAATAAATAAACAATTTTATTTCTAATATAAACAAAAGTTATTCAATTAAAAGCGATAAAAAATTAAAAATAAAAAAATTTCAACAAAAATTTTATAAAAGTTTAGTTTAGTTTAGTGACTTTTTATCCCCCAAAAATCTTAACAAAAATATACTTTTCTTCCAGATGGAAACTTATTGTCCTTGCATTTGAAAACAATTAAAATTTTTTGTTTTAAAAAGAATTTCTTTAATAACATTTAATAAAAATCAAAACAAGTTAATAATTATTATTAACCATACGCACCGTGTTGTAATTAATATTAATCATACGTAGTGTAATAAAGGGAATGGCCAAAAATAAATATGAAATACTTAGTTTTTAAATGAAAAGCTTGACTTCATTGTAACCTTTCAAGGCTATAAAGGAGGTGTAGTCATATTTTCGGTTTTAATTTTCAGTGTTAAAATATCAGTAGCAGTCATAAAATAGACCTTAAACAAGGCTTTCTTAGGAAAATCAAATAATAATTAAATTCGATAGTTCTTCGATAGTTCTTCAGCCCTTATGGCACTTTGTCCTCAACCCCTGCTTTTGACTATTTCACACGTTCTGCCTTAATTATATTGTCTACAATGTGGGTTACAGTTGAGGTTGCATGTTGTTGGAAAAATTTTTTTGTATTCAATTACGCAGGTTAAAAAGAGAGTGACTTAATAAGTGCATCACCGCCAGCCTTGTTTGTGACTTCAATGGAATTTAAAATTAACGATTCAAGAGCATTATTAAATAAAAAGCTACTCCAGCCTAGAGCTCTATTATAAAGCAAGCTTGTGTTTTAATATGCGTTGGACAGGTATCTATAGTCTTCAAATTAAGGACCAATATAAATTGCTTAAAGATATGATATCGTTGATAAGATGGCTATTTTAAAGCAACCACTTTTCTTTGCACTACTTATTTGGCGACAACTCAAATCAGATAATTAATGATGGTCTTTTTTCGATCATCACCACGACAAGGGACATAGGACTCATATGTTCGCTAAATGGCATTTTACGTTAACTCTGAACTACACATCAAAAAATTCTTTTTATTGATTTTTTCTTGCTTACTCTTTAGGATTTAGACACTGGAAACAGGCTTGTTCTTAAGATTAAGACAAATCACAAAGTGACATGGTGAAATGCTTAATTTAGAAATATAACAAATTAAAACTATTTTTTAATGTTTAAATTTAAAAATTATACCCAAACGCTGTTTAATTTTAAATAATTTACAATATCTCAAAATTAATATTACTCATACGTCTCATGGTTTTTTACTTTTAAACGTTTATTTTAATTTTCAGCAATCAGGAGTAAATTGTTAACGTTAGTGAATTCACATTTAATTGTGACATTTAAATAGTTTATTTTAATTCTGATGAAATATACAAGCTTTTCCTTCTGTTTAACAATAACAGACATTTTAACGACTTGCAATTGATCTTGCAAAGAAACTAATTCATAAAATTCTTATTCAATTCCTGCTGTTCATGGAAATAACATTTTTTATGTTCATTTTTATTATGCAAAATACAATATTATTATACAACTATTGTTGAGTAGTTTATCTTGAATTTGTTTTCTTATAACGTTTATAGTTTATTTATTTTTTATTTGTTGCTTTATTTTCGATTGTAAATTTGCTACCTGCTGCGTTACCCATTTGCTTTAAGTCACTTTATTGCACAAAGTATATAAGAAGTCTTTACAATATGTCATTTTGTAAAGTTTTATTTACTGCTTTTGTATTTTCTTATTATGTGTTACTTTATTCCCTTTATCCATTATTTATTTTTGCAGTTTAACAATGTCTTTAAACGAAAGGTTCTATAATAAAAAAAAAATTAAAATAAAGAAATCATTGCACAATCGTGGAGCTAAAAGTATCAAAATATAAATCAATAAAAGCTAACTGAAATGCACAGAGAAAAAGGTATTAAAAATAGTAAAATGATTTCTTTAGATTTGTATTCGTTAGTAAAAACTTGCAATGCAAAAATGCAAAGTAAAGAAAAACATATATAAAAAACGCAATAAAAAATTAATTAAAATAAGGAAAATTAAAACAGTATGACATCGTAGTTTTTGTAGTGGATGACTTTTCGTGACTAAAGAAATGTCACGTGAAGAGCATTGAATTTTTATTGCACAAGAAGTTGCATTAAATTTTTAATGCTCAAATTCATGCTCCGTAAAAAGACCTTTTCTAAGCATTATGATATTTTAGTTAGGCTGAAGTTCGTTATCGCTTTTATAAGTAACAACTAACATTTGCGCAAGAGATCTTATTGCATGTTGAGATAATTTTTAAAGGAAAATTTTGTTTTCACTTCCTCTGAGTAAAAACAGTCCCTCTAGAGAGTAAAGTTAAGGCATTTTATACCCAAACTTCCATCAATAAGTACCAGCTTTTGGGACAAATCATTTTTTAAATAAAAATCAATAAAAATAAATCTGCCACTATTGCTAATTAGTAAATTTTTTAAAGAAGCTTAGAAGACGATAAAGTTCTTGGTCTTTTAAAAAAATTAATTAGAAACTAGTGAAAGCGATGAAGTTGTTTATCCAAGAGCCGACAGTGGTGCAACGTTAATGTCTTGAAAGCGTGAATTAGTGAAACATCATCCGATTAATTAATGATCAATAGCTGGTATTTTTGCAGAAAATTTGTATTCCAGACTGCTATAAACACATATGAAATTTTTGCAGGTTAACAAACCAATGGCTGTAAGTTACGATTTTTTTTTTAAATTTAAGCAGCTGTTAAATGAAAAAAAATTAATTTTAAATACTTAAAATTTCATTTTAAAAACTTTTCTTCTTTATCACCCGCTTAGCAAAACCTCCAAACCCATTTTTTATTCATTTGTTGTAAACTTTAAATCACTTATATAACTACATTAACCTTTCATTTCAAACTAATTTATAAAACACTTCAAACTAGAGTATTTTAATAAAATAACAAAAAAAAACTAATTAAATCATTAATTAATATTACTCATACGTCAGAGTGCATTATGCTTGAACAAAAAAGTAAATGGTGTTCTTTATTGGGGTTAAGTGGTAAAAGTAAATAAATTTAAGCGTATTAAACAGCTTTTAATGTTGTAAACAAATTTATAAAAAACAAACTAATTACATTTAGTTCTCAAACAGTGAGAAGTAATAAAACAAAAAACAAAAAGTTTTAAAAGGGGTAATTATATAAATAAGATTAAGTGTTAAAATAAAAATATTCCTTTGACTTTAAATTTAAAGCCACCGCTGCCACAGTTTTCTTTCAAAGAATTAAAATAAACACATTCTCTCACTTTTAACTCAAACACATCACAAAACTTTTTTGCTTTCTTTGTTTAATTTTTTGTTTTTAATTCATATACTTTTGCTTTCATTTAATTCACATTAACATAATCCTTTTTTATATTTAAAATTTTTTATATATTTATGTATTTTGCTTCAAAAGAGAAGAGATGCTTGTACTTTAAGTATAATTAATCTAATGAATATGGCATGATATTTAAAATTAAAAAGTAATAAAGAGAACATGACTGTTAAAAAAATATTTTAACAAACACATAAAAAAACATTTCAGACTAAAGCTAAAAAAATTACTGGAAAAATAACTGACGACAAACAAAAACTGGCATTTGTCTAAACCCAAAAATCTTAATGCAAAAATAAAAAAAATTAGACCCATGAGTAGGAAATTTAAAAAAAAAATAAAAATCAATAATAACAATTTTTTGTATAAAAAATAAAAATTAAAAAAAGATAAAACAACAATTACAGGTCTGCTTTCCATATCTCTGCCCTACAGAGCAAACATTTAATTTAAAATATGAAGATTAATAACAAATAATATCTTCAATATAATATAATCGAAACTTATGAAAATAAACTATTATAGATAACAATATTTAAAAATATTTAAAAATTATATCCCTTGACCAAATACATCATTGAAAATAAAAAACTTTAACAAAAACTTTCTATAAAATATCACAAATAGCAAACGTTTTTCGGATAAAACTAACCGATAACAAATTCACTCTTTACTCTTTCTTTTCTTTTAAGTCACCAATAATACTTTTTATACAGAAATTTAAAAAATATATTTAGCACAGTTTTTTATAAAAATTTGTTATCAATATTTTTCTTTAGATTTATAACAGAATTTTAATAAAACCTTTTTTCAAAAACTTTTTAAAAAATTGTGATTAACAAAAAAATATTTCTATTACAACAACAACACTATAAAGAAATGAAAACGAAAAAAAAATAAAATTTTATACATAAAACTAATGAACTTAAACTCACTTCGAACTCACTTTGTACTTAAGTTTAATTTGTTTAAAGCAACAAAATCGATAATTTAGTGCGACGATAAAAAAAATAAAAATTTTGGTTATAATTAAAACATCAATGATAATACAATACTTTTTTATATTGACAGTCATAATATAAAAACTAAACGTTTTTGGGCGAAATATTTACATTTTTTTTTTTATTGTAAAAAAAAATTGAATTTTAAAAAAATGTAATCAAGTGTCGAAAGATAACATTTAGCAGATACTATTTTATTACTCAATTTAAGTATAAACAAAAATAAAATTTTCAATAAGTTTAATTTCTAATAAAAAAAAATATTTTATTCCTACATGCGTTATTACACGTTGACATGCGTTGGCATGCGTCAACATATCATTATTCACTTTAAGTATAAACAAAAATAAAATTTTTAAAAAATTTAATTTCTAATAAAAAAAAATATTTAATTCCTTCATGCGTTATTATACGTTACCATGCGTTGACATGCGTCAACATTTTATTATTCTATTTAAGTATAAACAAAAATAAAATTTTCAATAAGTTAAATTTCTAATAAAAAAACAAATACTAGAAACACTATATAATTCCTACATGCGTTATTATACGTTACTATGCGTTGACATACGTCAACATCCGTTTTAAACGTGTTGTATTTAACCAACTATGTAATTTGCTAAATAAGAATACGAGAAACCTTGATAATCATCAACAATAATTTGGTTAGACGAAGTTAACATACAGCACAAAACTTTTTCTTCGTAGTTTTTTACATTTAAAATACAAATCAAAAGTAAATAATTCTCTGTAAAAATCCGCTTTAAATTTTCCATTAATCTCTTGCACCTACAAGACTTTTTAAAGCAGCTTCGTATTTAAATATAAAAATTAACTTTAACAAACAAAACATACAAGCTACGCATAATTATTCAAATATATGTATTTATTGTGGAGAATATAGCTTATTATAATTTACAATAACAATTCATTATCAAGCATAATAATAGCGAATTTGTAACAAACAAGAACTGCAATAAAATAATAACGAACAAGTTATAAATAAGCCTCATCAGCATCATAAAATAACAATGACACAACAACAAAAATACAATGTATATACTAAAAAGAACACTATATTGAAATTCACACACACACACATATAAGCACACAAAATTACGCACATACGTCTACAATACAAAAATACGTGTTAAAAGATGATAAACTTGTTCTGCTACATTCAACATTAAACTTATTTTATATCGAGACTGTTTTGTTGTTGTTCATAATGGATAAAGTTTTGTCTGTTTTTTTTTTTTGCCTCTTCTTACACATGAGAACTTTTAACACTTATTTTTATGGTGTAGAAAAAATCCTACAGCCCGCCTTAACAGCCAAGGAATCATGAACATCGTCTTCACACACCCACACACAAAGGCACGCACACATATTCGTACGCTTTAAAATGCACCCATCATTTGTTTTTTTCTCAAAAAAACTTGTAGTGGCAGTGAGTAAGTATTGAAAAAACGTTTCGAAACAGTCCATAGGGTTTTAAAAAACTCCTTGTAAACGTCGTTCAGCAGTTCCGTGACTAACAAAAGTTTTTCGACAAAATATTATCTCAGAAGGACTGGTTCTTTCGCCGAATAATGTATTTCAAATTAAAATACAATAAAACAAATCTTATGCTTGAGGTGGAAGCGCAACTAGTTGAGTCTCAACTTCAAAATATTTCGTATTAAATTGGACCAACGTTTTTTCAACCAAGTCTACATTTTGGCATTATAAAAATAAAAGTAGCGAACAATTGTTTTTTCTTTTAAATTTTATTATTTTTTATTTGAATAATTTTTACTCGAATAATTTTTACTCGAATAACTTTTACTCGAATAATTATTAATCGCATTTTATTATTTTTTATTTTAAAAGTGGAGCATATAAGTCATTTTTATCTAATTAAAATAGTGAACAAAAAAAGCTCATGATTTTTATTATATTATTATTGTTTTTTCTTCAAAATTATAATTTTTTTCATTCGAATAATTTTGACTCGAATAATTTTGAATTGAATAATATTTCATTCACACATTATTATTTTTTAGTTTACATAGTGGAACACATGAGTTATTTTGACCCAATAAAAATAAAAGTAGTGAACAAAATAGCTCAAGCTGTGTATTGTATTATTGTTATTTATTCTTCAAAATTTTAATATTTTTTATTCGAATAATTTTAACTCGAATAATTTTTATTCGAATAAAAAATTACTCGAAAATATTTTATTCGCATATAATATAAATTTCTTTTAATTAAGAAGAATTTCTAAAACAAAAAACTTAAATTTTTAAACCAATTGAAATTTTACAACAATCTAACTTTTAAACAAAGAGCTAGGAAATTGCTGCAGCCGTCTTGGCTAAAAACTTTCAAATGAATTAAGATTTATCCATTAGTTTTTCCCCATTTGATATCTTTCTTTTACTTCCTTCTACTTCCTGTTTGGGTTCGTAAAAACCTTTTTTGATTACCCTCGTATCTGAGAATGCTATTATTGTGGTAGGACGTTAAGAACGATGAGTAGAAGTAAATTTTCAGTTTTTTTATTTTTACCGTAATTTGAGTTTTTGAGTTTGAGTGTTTATGTTTGTTTTACAAGTGATTTAATATACTTGTATACTTATAAATATTTTTTTTATATTTAACAGCCGCTGTTTGTTAAGCTGTTAATAAAACGTGTCATGAAGAAAATAACTTACGGTTAATTTACGAGTTGATTGTGCGTTTTATGTAAATTAAAAAATATTAATAATAAAATATTACTATCAAATAAAATAAAATTATCGATTTAAAATAGATAAAAGATCGCGCGAAACTGTAGTCAGTTTTTTTTATAAACTCTACAAAGAAACACTGTTTAAAAATTTAGTTATAAGCTTTTTATTTAGATGAAATTTTTTTTCCAAAACTATAAAAGATTTTTTGTTTTAAACTGGCACCAAATAATGATGCTGGATAAAAAAAATCCTTTTCGTGTTAAATATTTATCATATTATTGTTGTTTCTTTAATGAAATAAAAGTGTAATTCAACTTATTTTTAAGCTAAAACACAATGTTAATAATATTTACTCGAATAATAATTTTATTCGATTAAAATTTCATTCGAATAATTTTTTTATTCGATTAATTTTTTATTCGAATCATTTTTATATTATGTTTTTATTAAAAAAAATTGAATAATTAGTCACATTCATTAATTTATAAAAACTGTTAAAATTGTTTGTTGAATGAACGTGCTATATATTTAGTGTTATTTTTTTAATGTAAAGGTGTCACACTAAAATATATTTGATTTAATATTTTCTTTATATTAAATTGTATTTTTTTTTTTATTCGATTAATATTTTATTCGAATAATTTTTTTATTCAAATATTTTTTTTTTATTCGAATAATTTTTTTTCGCATAATATTTTTATTCAAATAATTTTTATATTATTGTTTTATTAAAAAAAAAATGAATATTTAAACAAAATTCATTAATTTATAAGAACTGTTAATGCTGCCTAGAACGTCATTTATTTAGTGTTTGTTTAATGTGAAGGTATTACAATAAAATAGATATATTAGATTTTTATTTTTTTACCATGCTTTCAACCAAAGCTATTATAACCGGTTAACTAATATTCTTTGTTGAATGAACGTGCTATATATTTAGTGTTTTTTAATGTAAATGTGTCACACTAAAATATATTTGATTTAATATTTTTTTTATATTAAATTGTATTTTTTTATAATTTTATAATTTTATTCGATTAATATTTTATTCGAATATTTTTTTTATTCGAATAATTTTTTTTTTTTTTTTTTTTTTTTTTTTGGTTTTTTTAGTTTCTTAACTTCTTGCTGTTTAGACCTGAATTCTTTTGTTATAAATAAAAATGCCTTTTATTTACAATTTTTCCCGACGTTTCGTAGATCTTTTGTCTACTTTTTCAAGAGATCATCTATTTAAATAATAAAACAATTATTACAATAATTTTTTTCAATTTTTTTATCGAAAAATATTGAACAATTAGTAAAATTTTGTAATATATAAAAACTGTTAATGCTGCCAAGAAAATAAATTGGATTTAATTTTTTTAATTAAATTCTATTTTCTGTATAATGCTTTTAACTAAAACTATTATAACAGGTTCACAGCGAGTATAATTTCCTAAGCAGGACCAAATGAGATCATATATTTATTTATTTATCATTACCCTGCAGGAAATTCGCATCAATTTTTTCCATTCGTTCTTGTCTCTTGACTTTTTACAATAGAACTTGTTCAGAAATTCGCGAATTATGACTGCAGCTAGAGACTAGATGATTTTCTGGAGGCTCAATATTACGGCGCAAGCCAAAGCTTTTGTAATTAAAAACATAATTTCAAAGAAAAGAAAAAGATCGCACACAAGTTATAAAAACTCGATCTTTCAGTGTATTTTGCGAACAAAAAAATAAAAAAAAATATCTGAAATTTTAAATCTAAATTTTAAATTTAAAAGATTTAATTTTAAATGTTTTTTTTTTTAACTTTTTGTTTTATTAAAGGAAAACATTGTTTCCATTTAAACTGGTGTGTATTTAGCTGAACGGTTAAAATTTCTTTTCAATTTCTTTTTATTTTATCTAGATTTTGTGAAACAAAATGTTTATTGCTCCAAAGGGAAAATTAATGTTAAGTGTTTTTTATCTTGAACAGATATCTTGTTTTTTAAATGTAATTGATTTAAAAACAAAACATACAAACTTGAGTAAGAGTTCGATTATTTTTTTAAAGAAAATGTATCATCAATTAGTTTAATATTCTGCAAAAAAAAATATTTTGAAAACGATTTAAAACAAAAAGTTGACCTGCTTTTAAACAAAATGTCTTGAAATCTCTAACAGCAATAAAATTATTATTAAAAATTAAAGATCAACTTTACACGTTTGCAAGCTAAAGATTTATTTCCTTTTTTGCAAAGTCTACACCTATTAAAATTTTGTTTGCTCTTAGAATAAAATTTCATTAAAATTTTTAACTGAGTTAATCATATATTTAATTAAGAAATAAATAAAAAACTTCTAAGTAAATACTTATTTGAATCAATTTTTTATTTAATTGATAAAAAAGAAAAAAAAAACTAATTGAATCAATTAAATATTTAATGAATTTTCAATCTGTAAAAAAAATTTTTTTTGTTCTTATAAATTTTAATATAAAACTTGCCTTTGATTAAAAAAAAACTTTTATTGAAATTCATTTGCAAAAAAAAAAAAATTCTTTATATTTTTAAAACTAAAAGCAGCATCCTTTAACAAATCTCTTATGTAAATTTTACATACAATTTTTGTTCTACATATTTTAGTACAATATTTAATGCGTATTGTTTATACAACAACACAATGGGGCATTAAAAAAAGGAGAGTTGAAAAAAACTGTCTGTAAATATGCTGACAATATGAACAAATGATAGCTTTGGGTAAAATTTACACATACTTGCATACATTAACCCATACAAACTTATGCAAATGCTTATGAAAGGACAAGTGAAATACAGCAGTTAGAGATAACTTTCTTTTCGTAGAACAGTGCCATACATTTTTTGTATTTAAATTTTTTTTACACTAAACCTTGACTGCATAAGCTTATGATTGAAAATTTTAATTTTTTGAAACTGCTGTGTTTTTTCAGTGAAAAAATTTATAGAAATTAATAACTGATATAGAATAGAATTAAACAATATTTTGTTTTTACTTTTTTCAAATAATTTAAAAATAAATAATTTTAGTTAAAAAATAAATTTCTATTTACAGTCCTTGGCCTAAAGTAACAAAAAAAAATTATTTATTTTGTTGTACATTAAACATTGTTATTTTAAAAATAATTTTGACACATTCTTTTAAGTTAAAATTATTAAATTATTGTCAATTCTTTGTTTGATTAAAACATAATAATATTTTTTATATCTATGCAAATGCTATTGATTTTCTCAATACTAAAGCATACAATTGTTAAGATTTAGACTGAAAGATGAAATTCACAAAGAAAATAAATTTGACATTTTTTTCTGCAAATAAAATATTTCTCTGGCTGTCAACACATCAATGTCAAAGAATTTTTATTGCACATTTAATACTGTTTCAATGAAAATATAAAAAAAATGTCTGCGAAAAGAATTTTGCATACAATAAAAGAAGACTGATTTACAAATAATTCCAAAAAAGCTGTAGAGTATAAAAGAAAGAACTGATTTTTGATGGTTATTTTTTTTTTTTTTTTTTATTTGTAATAAATGAAATAATGATGAAATATAATGAATGATGTATAAATGTATTTATTTGTGTATGTCTGTAAATTCACACAAAAAACTTGAGTATTTTATAGTTTATTGCGGGCAGTATTTAAGGTTTGATTTTTATGTTTAAAACAAAACTTTGATTGTTTTGATACCCTTCACCACAAAAAGTGGGAAAAGAATATAAATAATTTTATCATTAAAATTTTAAATCACTGGAATATTTATTAATTTAATTTTAAACTTTAAAAAATCGTGCTGATTATCCCAACCGAATTATTAAAATCACTGATATTGACTATGGAAAATGAAAGCGCGGTTCGATGGTCATTTCGCTACTGCTCACTTAGCTCTTCAGGAAACTTCTCATTTACATTTTAATTAAACTAAAGATTTTTATCCAAACAATAAAGTAAAGACAAAAATTAAAGTTTAAGCAAAAACAACAATAATCAACATTGATTTTATTTTTCTTTATCCACTGTTTACGGCTAACATTTTTTTTGGCTCTTTAATACAGTTGAAAAATATAATGTTAAAAACACTACGATAATTTGTTTATATTTTCAAATATTTAAGAATCCCAGGTTAACTATATTTCAACATATTTAAATTTATCAATATCCCAAAAGCCTGCGTCATCGTCATAGTATTTATATCCCGTGAAACTTAGCCATCCGTCTTTTTTTTGAAATTCCTTTATTAAAAAGAAGTTTTTTTAGGAAGCCCCTTTTTTCAAATGCACCATTACATTTTTTCAATAATTTCTAATTAAAACGATTTTTAAAGTTTTTAACAGACATAAAAAGGGGAAGGTAAATTATTCGTCTGAATGTTTTTTTTAAAAAATTATGCATACAGATTGGTCCTGTTTTAAAAACAGTTCATAGAGTTCAAACTGGGCATCACTTTAGCTCCAAAAACACAAAGTAATACAAAAATGTATATAATTAAAGGGTGTCCCTATAAGTGACGTAAATTGACCTACATGGGCGTATTCTTTAATACGTTATAGACAAACGGGAAATTGGACAGAATTTCGATTTTTATGATCGTTATAATAACAAGTATGAATATTCAAAACTTTAAGCTAAAGAGTGCCCCAATAGTTAATTAAATTTTATATATATGGCTATACTACTGAACAGTTTTGGACAGACGGTTGAAATATAGCAGGATTCTATATTGCCTAGTCCGCTGTTACTACAAATTTAAAATAAAATATGTGGAAATTAAAGAGTGTCCCGATAGTTAGTGTAATTTTCTCGATGCGGCCAAACTTTTGAATCATTAAAGACACATAGCGGAAATCTCTTTTAAAGTCATTATGTTTTTTGTTTTGCAAGAATTATTTATTTAAATAGTTTTTTTACAAGATTCATTCCTTAAATGTACTTTTTGAAAATTTTCTTTTGCAAAATTTTTTTCTAAAAGAAAATTTTTTAAATAATTTTCTCTCAAACCATGTTTTTAATAATAGTTTTTTATTATTTTTTAATGTACTGTAATGTTAATTTTTTCGAGGAAGTGCTAGTAAGTGTTCACGTTTTAAATCTGGCTCCTTAAAGTACTTTTAATTAAAAGATTTTTTTTTTTTTTATAAAACAGTATTTAAAAAAAAATTTATGAATTTGGTTTAAAGAACAATTTTTTTGAAAGTTAAATTTTTAAAAACAATTATTTTTTAAGGAAGTTTTTAAAAAAGGATATCTTTAAACACACTTTTTTCAAAAATATATGGCGGCACTATTTGAAAAATAATTTCCAAAATTTATATTTTCAAAAGATACATTCTTTAAGAAAAACAAAATTTAATGGATCCCTTGAAAAAGCACATTTCTTTTTAAATATGATTTCTAAATGGTATGTTTTATTATTTTTCCCTCCTTCTTAAGGGGTGCATATTTTAATCATTTAATAGAGATACCTTTTAGGAGTATTGTATTTTTAAAGATGCTTTGCTTAAAAAATATTCCATTAGTTTTGAAAAGGTACCTTTTAAAAAGATACTTTTTGAAAAAGTACTTTTTTAGAAGGTACTTTTTGAAAATGTGCTTTTTTAAAAGGTACTTAAAAAGCACTTCATTTCTAAGTTTACCTTTAGTTCAAAGATATATTATTTAGGTACCTTGCTAAATAATTACTTAAATAGATTTTAAAAAGTACTTTTTTAAAAGGTACTTTTAAAACACTTTACTTCTAAATTCACCTTTAGTTCAAAGATTTATTATTTAGGTACCTTGCTAAGGAAGTATTTAATTAGATTTGAAAAAGTACTTTTTGAAAAAGTACTTTTTTAAGTGGTACTTTTTCAGCACATCTTTTTTTAAAGTTTTATTAAGTTCAAAAATTTATTATTATTTTATTAATTCAATTTTAAAAGCCTTTTTATATATATTTTTTTCTTAAACTTTAATGTATAAAATTTAAATATACGTTTAAAATTTTGTCACTTTCTTTCAAACTTTATTAAACAATTTTAAATAATTACATTTTTGTGGTTTCAATTAACAATGAAATCTAATTAAGAGCTTTTAATGTCTATAAATAAATATATAATTACATGTGTGCATAGGTATACGTTACCTTTATGTGCAACAAAGAAATAATTTCGATTACATTTACATGAAAGAAAATATGTGCAGTTTATAATCAAATGTATCTAATGTTTAGAAAACCACAAAAACAAACTAAAACAAATTTTGATTACAGATGCGAAGGCAAGCTAAAAATTTACTATACAAATTTTTGCTAACATGTTGGGTTGGAAGAATTTAACTTGAACCCTTAAAAGTCTTTTGAGTTCAACCTCTGTTTAAAATGTATATAGAGGTAAATAAATTTAACAATTTTATCGATTAGGACCAATATAAGTTTGTCATAAAATTTTATATATATTCATATTATTTTTTACTCAAAACTAATATACAGGCACATGTATGCATACATCCATACAAACACATACAGAAAGGCACATTAAAACTTTTTTACAAGCCTCAAAATATAAATGTCACTAAATATGTTTGAAATTGCACTGATGGTAAAAGCATCATCACCATCAGCAGCAAAAGTTGAACTAGTTGTGATATAAATTCCCCACTCATAGTTTGCAGCACATACTTAAATATAGATTAAAATACGTTGTAAATATTTAATAAATTACCATGATGAATGTGTACGAAGAGAGGATTTTTAAATTTTTTTTTTATGAGGAAAAAAGTAATAGAATCACCATGGCAGTACAACCAGATAATTTACATATAAATTATAAAAGAGTTTTTAATATACAAAAAAAAAAAAACGAAATACATGCAAAAATAAATTTACACATACAGTGACACCATGCAAAAAAGAAAATATATAAAATATTTTATAGGATGTTTTGAGAGAAGTTAGGGAAGGGAGATATTTAAGTTGTATAATCAAACTGTCATGAATATTATAATAGAGTTAAAATATGTATTTTGAGGCTGTTTTTATATATACGAGATGTATTTAAAAAAATTTTATTTCTAAATTAATTTTAAAAATTTTAAATTTATTTCGAATAATATTTTGTCTTAAAGATGTTTCCCTTAAGACCCTTTAAGTATTAAGAAACTTATCGAATAACATACAATTTGCATTCTTACTGACTGAAAATATTTAATGAAAATTCTAAAGTAAGACTGTTGTCTCTAAAACTTCCGTGATAATTCTACCGATCGCTATCGAGACGTGATTTCACCTTCAATGATCAAAATCGTTTATTTTAGTCATTTGTTCGGCATAACGATATTTTTAGAGATTAACTATTTTAATATTCCTTTTAATATTCCTGTGTATTAAATAACATACAATTTCAAGTTTTAAATAACTAAAAATTTTTTTGAAAA
The DNA here is from genome assembly GCA_937654795.1 of Cistogaster globosa. Lineage (NCBI taxonomy): Eukaryota > Metazoa > Arthropoda > Insecta > Diptera > Tachinidae > Cistogaster > Cistogaster globosa. Next base: position 11,522,239 of record OW569404.1, read on the forward strand.
ATTAAAAATTAAAACTTTTGTCTCTAAAATTACCATGCTAATTATCCCGATAGCCATCGAGATATTCTTTCACCTTCCATAATCAATATCAAAGATTTTAGAAATTTGTTCGGAATAACGATATTTCTAGAGATTAATTAATTTAATATCCTTGCGGCTAAATTTTATTTACAACTTTTAATCTGTAACCCCAAAAAAATATAAAACTAAAATTAACAGAATTTTCTATTATTTATAATTAAATTTTTAAAGCATAAATCCTTTGGAACAAATAAGGAAGTTCTAATAAACCATTCTTCCTGTCGCTATTATAACACCCCTCGTACAGAAGTCTACATAGTGTATACACAAAATTTGTAACAAATTTTATACAGAGCGTATGAGTGATATTAATTACTTTTATGTTGAATATTTACAAATATGATGTTGCGTATGATTAATATTAATTATTAAACATTTTTATTTTACAGTAATTGTAGGAAAAACAAATTTTTAGAAATTAGCCCTGGGCAAAGTGAGTCTCATATACATTTAACATTCACGATCTTTATTAAAGAAGTTTTAAACAAATTTTTAAATAACAAATTCATAAATTTTTAGTGCATTTGAAGTATGGAACTCAAAAAAAAAAAAAATTGCAACAAATTAAAACTTTAGTATTCACTGAAATTTTTTAATTTTTTGTAGAAAAGTTAAAAGACATTTCTACAATATAATGAATCATTTTTGCGGGAAGTCTGAAAATACGGAAAAATATTATTTTTTAATTCTAACTTTCTCTTCAATATTGGGCAATTTTTTTCATATAAAATTTAAAAACAATTCAATTCAATTCTTTTATCCTCTAACTTAAGTTTAGTAATTTGTTCAAAATTGAATATTGAAGCAACTTTACTTATAACGCTTCAAAAAAGTTTCAAAAAGCTAGTGATGCTAACAATACGATTTAAAAGAAAATTGTCGTTGCCTCTTGCCCCTAAGTAAGTCACATTAATTGCTCTCTATTTTTATTCAACGCAAAATCAGGGAAGGCCTTTTTACTTAACAGTTAGAAAAAATGTTGCTAGCAACATGTTGCTCTTAGTAAACATGAAGCCAGAAACACTGTACTTTCTACTAAATAAATGGAGTATAATGACACTAATTTTTTCCCCTTTAATGAAATTTCGTGCGTTAAAATAAAAATATTTTTTTTTTAATTTTTTTAAGTGTGCTTCAAAAAATAAATTTTGAGAAAAAACCAACTTTTAAAATTCAAAAATAAAGAGTTCTCTAGCGGAAGAGAAATAAAAACTTCTTTGTAGTTATCTTCCCCGACCGGCTACTGAACATTTGAATACATAATTTGGGTCGTAATTTTCTATGTGAGATTTTCTAAGAAACGTTAATCGATGATACCCGAAGTCTGCTTAATGTTTTAGCTTAAAATTAATGAGATGGAGAGAAATCGCTGTCGGTCAATTTTCTTATTATTCACGAAAAAAAAACACAATACAATACAAATACAATAAAATACAAATGCATGTCTCGAAGGGACGTTTTCTACTATAAAATATTCCTAAAATTGTCCTGTGCATTTAAGAAAAAAATTCCTTTGTTTGAATTCAATTTAAAGTGATTCTATTAACTGTTTTCTACTAGGTCGCTCTACTCAGTAAGTTATTATGGGGTTGATGGTTAATTTTTGAAGCAATTCTTTATCGTTCAACGAAACACAAAGTTTACCAGAAAAAGTATCACTGAAATTGAAGTCAAGTTTTAAAACTTAAACCAGTCACTTCCATCGCTAACAAGCGAACCTTTTATTTCAACAGGGCGGCCTTACGTTTCACTTACTTGGTGTCACTTTAAACCTTCGTAAAACTCTCTATCTTTTTTTAGCAATTTCTTTGTCGCGTTTCAATTAAAAGTTCCTTTTTTACTGAGCAAATTTCTTTATATGTTTCGAAAAGTCTCACAAATTTAACTCACTTTAACATGTTACTGCCTTCAATTCGTAGCTCAAATGGCTGCGAATTTTTATAATTTCTACCAGAATAAAAATAATGTCCGGCAAAGCTTAAAATCGTTGGGCAAAAAAATATCAGCAATAGTTAAACAACAAATTTTTTCTTTTCTTTCCTTTCCTTTCTTATCTTTTTTTTAATTAGCTTATTTTTATAACCCTCCTTTGATGTACGACCTTAGAAAAAAATCTTCTCTTGTTGCTCTAAGCCCATCATGGCTTTGAAACTCTGTATTCTTAATATTCCCGAGCTACTAAAGCTGGTTCCTAATTGGGATCATAGGGTTCATCCAGTGCATTACTATACCGACACAAGTTAAAGTTATGTGGTTTAACCTCTCTAGACTTGCCACAGCCTCATGGATTTTTATTAGTGCAAACGTAAAGGGTCATCCAAATGCGACGCCTAGATGTCAGCACTATATAATTTTTACACGTGACATCTTTCCAAATGACATAAGCCATTTTATTTTATTATAAGGTAGTACAATTTTTTTTACAACGTCGTAATTTCGCTAGTTGGATTATTGAACAACGAACAAAAGATCCATTGTTTTCAAGCAAAATTTTGTTTAGTGACGAAGCTCATTTCAGAATGGATGGATTCGACAATAAGCAAAAATTGTCGTATCTGGGGCGATGAAAATCCTCGTGTTAATCATAAAAAATCTCTACACCCACAAAAAGTTACTGTTTGGTGTGCATTTTGGGCAAATGGAATCATTGGGCCATTTTTCTTCGAAGATGATGCTGGAAATGCTGTTACTGTGAATGCTGAGCGATACCAATTAATGTTGAGAGACTTTTTATGGACACAGTTGTATCATATTGACGTGTCTGACGTCTATTTCCAGCAAGACGATGCTACATGTCACACAACTCGAGAAAACATTACGCTTTTGCGATCAAAATTTCCTCAACGTATAATTTCACAAAATGCAGATTTCAATTGGCCTAAAAGGTCATGTGATCTAACACCATTAGATTTTTTGTGGGGTTTTTTGAAAAGTCGAGTGTATGCTAACAAGCCACAAACAATTAATGATATAAAGAACAACATTCAAGTTGCAATTCGTGAAATAACATCAGCAACATGTCGAAAAATCATTGAAAATTTCGATATTCAGATTGATGTCTGCAGACGCAGTCATGGTGGACATTTGAATGATATTTTATTCCACTTATAATTGTACTCGTAATGGATCATACTTTTAATAAAAAAAAAAAACAGCTTGAAAAAATTGCAAATAGTTTGTGTTTTATTTCAAAGAAACATGTTGCCGCGTTTTTTGGATGACCCTTTATAAAAAGGAAAAAAAATTTATAAAGGATTGATCGCAAATGCGAAAAAATATCTAAATATGGAAGAGAGTAAATATATTAAAAGAGCATTGATAAGAAGATAAATGCTTAAAATAATCCCATCATTATCAGAATTCAATTTGACTTCCTGGATAGCAAAAAAAATTTCTATTATGAGGTTTTGAGCAACTACATCCTGATTTTATGATAGGAACTCCGATTGATTCATTGAATTCACTTTAACACAAATTAATAATTTTTAATTTCTTATTGTTTATTTATTATTAATTTTTTTATTTATTATTATTTTTTTTTTTTTAATTTAAATTATTTTATAAACCTTAAAACTAGACAAAATTTGCTTAACACTTCAATATCTAATACCTTCATAATTTATATTCCAAATGTCAAATAAATACATTCAATATAAACAACATGCTGTAAATTACAAAAAAAAATAATTCTCTTACATTTTTCCCTTTAAAAAAAAACATTTTACTTTTATTGTTGCTGAAAATCCTTTAACAACTATTTTCTCGCTATTAAAACTATTACAAAAAAAAAAGAAAATACCCACATAAATATAAAAAGCTGTTTTTTTTTTTTTTTGGAACCTCCATTTGCACATTTATTTTACATCCGGTTCAGTGTCTCTTTAATATTTTGAATGCGTTTATAGTTTGCAGCTGAAACTGAAACAGGATATTTATTGTACACAATTTTTTCTTGACAACAAAAACTTTATAGTATTGTTAGTGCAACATGCACTGTGAGGCATGCAACACTGCAACATACAAATAAATATGATTATAAAGCATCTATTGTTGCCTACACGTTAGTTAAACACAGGGCAACAATAAACAGTAGTAAACAAAACAAGAGGAACGTTTTTAATTTTTATTTCAACAGAGGACTTTTTAATAAAATTTTTTGGCATTTTTTCTTGTCATATTTCTCGTTTTTTATTAATAATAAAAGCTTGCACCTTATCTTAATTAAAAAAGAAAAAATTTCATTTCGCAAGACTATAGGAAAATAGTGGAATTTTTCTGATTTGGTTTTCTTTTCCTGCAATGATCTTCCTAAGCCATGTGACGTCATTGCTACCATATAAAAGTTTAAAACTGCACTTTCTTTTCAGTTTATGAAATCAAATTCATTTTGTTAAAGTTAAATGTGATAGATAAGAGCAAAAAGCCCTTAAGTTCTTTAAAGTATCTACTAAGGAGTTCATCCTTTTGATGGTGATGATGATGATGATGATGATTATCTGTCTATGAGTCCAGCTTGCACTTAGAGGACTTTGAAAATATTCGTTTTTACTCATTAAAAACCAAAATTCACAAAGAAAAATATTTTTGGACCTATTAAATATTTTAATTGTTCTCAGATTTAATTTTAATCAAATTTTAATTGATTTAATTAAAAATTTTATTTATTTAAAAATAATAAAAATTGCTTATTTTCTACTAATTAAATATTTAATTGATTAAAAGACTTATTTAATTAAAAAATTTTGTATTTATATTTCAATTAAATATTTAATCGAGTCAATTAAAAAATAAATTCTATTTCAGGTTGAAAATAAATTTAATATTTATTTGGTACAAAAATTTTTTCTGTAGAACCAACAATGAAAAAAGCTTTAAATGTTTACACATTATTTCAGTTTGAAATGTTTTGATCACCACTGTACATTTGTTAATATAGTGCATATAAATTGCTATATTTTCTGTTTATTTATATAACCATTTGTTGCCTTTGTTAAGGTGTGGGTGTGCGTGCGTACCTTTAAGTGTGTAAGTGTAATAATGCATTTAATAAGCTTTTATAATGGCGCATTTGTTGTTGACATTGTTAGTTTTGTCGACTCTTTTTTTATTATTTTTTTATTATTATTATTTTTCCTACAACTTTTATTATAATATTTTAAATTTGTTGCTTTTGTTGTTGTCGTTTATTGTTAGCAACCTGTATATAATACTTGCATCTAAACAAAGTAGATTTTTATATTAATGAAAGGCAATAGAACACCTTTACCTTTGCCTTTATAAATATTGTTTGACATAAACCTGGCAGTTAAATAGAAACAAGTTGTGTTAGACGCATTATGGCAGGTTACGTGGCAATGTTTTTCTCTCTAATTTCCTGAGTAAAAAATTTTCTATTGAAATAGAAAAAATGATTAATGATAATTTGTGCTTTAGGTCTCAAGTAAATTTAAGATAAAATAAACTTAAATAAAGGATTTATTGAATACCTAGTTGGGATGCAGGTTAATTTAATTTAAGCCGGAGACAAGTAAATAAAATGGTTACATTAAAACGACCTATTCTGAAAGTAGGGACATACTGTTTCTATAAAATGCTTAAGCATAAGACAAATTCCAAAAACTTTTTGTTCGATTTTTGAAATCATTTCCTCCATTATTTCGAACAAAAACGTCATTAGTGGGTCAGAAATTGAACACAAAAAAGTTCTTTTACTACCAGAGATAGTGTTCAAGTTTTATTTAAAAAAAATGGAAATTTTTTTACCCCAAACAATTTGAAAAAACTATTTTAAATAACCCTTTTAAATTTCATTACAAGCGAATATAGACAACCTTTTTAAGTATAAAAAGAATAGTTAAAAAAGTTTTACCTAAAAATTAAAAAAAAATTCATTATTTTTTTAAGAAGTCACCTCAAAAGCTTTTTATACGAAATTTTTTACAAAAAAATTTTTTCTTTCAAAAATCTTTTATGCTTTTTGGCCTAAAAGCATGCGATTATAAAGTGAGTATTTCCAAAGAAAAGGTAAAGGGTGTTTTTTTTTTAATTTTGTAATTTCTTTTTTCGTTACTCCTCAGTAAGTTTGGCCAAATATTTCGATTAAAGAAAATTTATTAAAAAAAAACAGTGCTCTCATCAAAGTATAAACCACAAGATTAAATGAAGTAAAGAAAATTACTAAATATAAAATGAGAACAATTCCAGACAAATCAATGAGATATTATTGCATCAACAAAATTGAACAGTTTAGTGTAAATTGTTAGTCAACGGCATCATCGCCTTATATTTCTTTCTTCGTCAACAGGAACATGTGACTTATGTCTCCAAATGTCAATGAGTTAAACATCGACAACATGTTTACAACAGGATATTGCTGACTGCCACACATCTTACGAAACAGTTGAATTCATAAAATTTTAGTTTGTATCTTGACCTCCAATATCGTGAAATTTAATTCCTCTTGAGCAATAAAATTCCCATATAATACTCCTCTTCATAAAATAAGAATTTTATTTAATTTAAGGTATCTGTTTAAAAACCAATTGTTATCTTTCCAAATCAAAAACAAATCAAGCCAATTCTTTGTACCCTGTTCACTATCAAAAGAAGGAAATAGTAGTCAGATCTTTAACACTTAGTAGCGGATGGAGCAAAGCTTCCAATGCACATCTTTCCAAAGAGTATTAAAACGGTCATGTTATATAAGACTAAGCATTATCATGACGTGAAATTATTGACTCAAGTCTAGTAAATATTCTAAACAGTTTTAGTTCAATTGTCTCCTTAAGTAGATGATTTGTATTTAGAAAATTTTCTTGTGATCATATTACTAATTTTTTTAAGTCACAATAAGTGACACCCTTTCAGCTCAATATCTTGCTGGCATGGATACTTAACCTTGATAACAGACTAACAGCCTTGAGCTTTGTTTTATCAGATTGGATCCACTTTTCATTATCCGTTACAATTGGAGACAAAAACAACTGCATTCTAATCACTAAACAAAATATTCAAATCGTCTTTTTACGCTAAATAGCTTTGTTCGGCATCCAATATGCCTCTTAAATGAAATTTCATTCACCATTAATCGTTCTGCAACAAAAAAGTTCTTTAGCTTAAGAATGATCTTCATATACTTCCAGCGATGTAAAAAGCCATTTGTAACAGATTTGTTGAAGAATTTTATAATGAAGTAAAACAAACTTCCATTAAATGGTATTCAGTACTTCGTTTCTGTAATTTAAGTGAGAAATTTTTCACATAAAAATATGATAGTCATCTTAGTTTATACAGGGTCTGCTAAGGAAAATTATAAATTTCTTAATTAGTTTTATTATAAAAATGATTTTCTGTAGATCACACCCTGTGTGTGTTCATAACATATTTGTAAACAAGATAAGACGATGGAAATGCAACAGTATCTTTAAAGGCCAGAACTCACTTTCTTACACAATCGTACGATTTAATCACACAAAAATCTGACAGAATTCTTTTCTACTTTAAAAATCGTTTGAAAATGGCATAGTAGGTGCTACACTGTTGCACAAAAAAGATGCAAAAGCTGAAGAAAAAAAAATCAACTCTGATCGCATAGAAAAAATCATGTTATGATTTATTTCAAAAGATTATAAAATCGACCAGATCTGCTAAAAAAAAGTTTATCACACACATACGGTTTTATTCCACACTATCATACTTTTTGAGCACACATGCAATTTTTTAAAGGTCATACGAGTACGACTAAGTATGAAAGTCAATCCTGGCCTTAAGCTCGATATGGTAAAATGTATTATTTACAAAAGAAATATTTTTTAATTTTTCCCCAGCTCTGCTTTTGTTTCACAGGCATTTTTAGCAGTGTTTTGTAGTTTTAAAAGCTTTTGATAATATTTCTTAGTAAAGCTTTTAAAAAACTTTCGAGATTTTTAATATTAATTTTAAAATCAATAAGAAGAGTTTAAGACCTTAAAAATCTGTTAAGTTAGAAGAGCTTTTAATTTAGTAACTCTAGTTAAAAGCTTCACATTAAGTCAAAAAATATTTAGCACAGCTTTAAAGTTATGCTGATACCAACTTAGTGCTTAAGCCACATCTAAACATTTAGTTACCAGATTTTATTTCAATAAGCTTTTTGCTTGTACAGTTATAAAGCTTTTATCGTCTTTTAAATATGCATCTTATTAATAAAATTTTTAAAAAATATGAATATATTTTTAATAGCTTTCAGTCAGTTTCAAAAAGCTGTAACCTAAACTTAAAAGGTTGTTCTCGATATATTTTTACTCAGACTAAAAAAAAAATATAATCCAAATGTTTCAACCATAATGAAGCTTTAAAGTTTTTTTCCGCTTTTAGATTATTTATTTAAGCTTCTAAGCTTTTGATTTTATTAAAATATTTTTAAATAAAAAGCTTCGTTGTTACTGAAAAAAGCTTTTTGTTAAATTAATTGGAATAACGTAGAATGTAAGAGACTTTTAAATGCTTTTAAGCTCTCAGGACAATAATCATCAGTAGAAAATCCTTTTAATTTTTGGAAGTGAAAATCATTTTAATTTCTTAAGTTTCCTACTGAACTCAACAACTTTAAGCTCTTTGGCTGGATAGCTTTTACTAAAATATAGATAAAGCTTTTCCTTTAAGCTTAAAATCATAATGCTATTTTCACAAAAATTTTTTATTTAATTTTTTAATTAAGTTTGAAATTAATTAATGCCCTAAAGCTTTTCAACTTAAATTTTTTGAGCTTTTAAGCTATTTCGCAAATGTTTTTATAATTACTTTTTTTCCTTTCAATCAATATTTCTCTCAATTAATTCTTGAGTCGACAAACTTTCTTTAGAATTTACTTTAAGACGTTTTATTTAAAAGATTTTTAGACTGCTGATCCTAAAAAAATAAACTTACCGGTTTTGTTGTTGTACTTTAGGCATATTGCGATTTACTGGACTAAGTGTTGCCGCTAGTCTACCATTGTTACCACCAACTGTTGCTATAAATGGTGGTGGGGTTGCATATGGATATTTTCTATAATAATTATGATATTGCGATGATCTTGCCTCTTCCGTGTTATGTTGTTCATTATCTGTACCAAAATAATCTTCTCTAGTTTCATCGTAATATTGATTATTAAATTGTTGCTGTCTATAATAATTTGATGCTGACTCTTGTTGCTGTTGACTGTAAAGGGTTTCAGGTGGTTGAGGTCTTGTTTCTGGTTGGCCAAAATAATCATAATCATCACTGCCCTCAATATCATCTTGATAAATTTTACTAAAGGGATCTTCTTCTTCATCTGTATCTTGTTTGGGTGGTATTTCTGCCAATTGCCTGTCAACTATCGATGAATCAGTATCGGTTCTTGCATAGACAATAACTGGACTTTGCTCTTCATAATACGTGTTAGATTTTTGTTCTATTCGTTCTGTGGAATTTGCTTTATTGTCACCAGCAGCTCTAGATTGCCTTTCAGAACTAAATTCTTGTTGTTTAGTTATGTGATCAAAAATGTTTTCTTTAGCTCGTTGTTGTTCTTTTTGATCCTTCAAATTTAAGGAGTCTTTTGTTGCAGAACTTTGAAAACTATTCATGAGTATATGCACTACAGTGGGTTGATCTGAGTAAAAATTTCGTATTTGCAGCAGTGTAAAGGTTGTAACGGTTAAACAAAATATTACAAATACAGATAAAGTAACGTATTTCGTGCAGTCTTTTGGCTGACTGTTGTAATAAAATTCGTGTTTTCTCATGTTTTTTTTTATTTAATTATTTTAAAGTATTTTGAGTATGAATTTTTTAAGGTTAAAACGTTTTAAAATGTTTTTGTTACAGCTTACAGTCTCGAATATATTTTTTATTTATTTATTTTTTTTTATTTTTATTTTTTTAACTCAAATTAAAATTCACAAAATTTTTCAAGTCCAGCGCGTGCCGTATTGTTTCGTTACATTTCGCATACTAATTGAAACTTTTCTTTTGGTGATTGTTAAAATTCTTGATTTTTTTTTAATTTCATCTTCTTCATATTCTACTTTCTGTAACAATTAAAGGTGTCATATTAAGAATTTTAGTGTTAAATAAAAAATCATGGAATCATAGAAATTCGGTGCAAAGAACGCGATAACTAAAAATCATGTTCAAATAATTAGTGTGGCCCAGAAGTTTTTTTTTTTAATCTTAAAGAATTATTTTAGTGCTCAAATGTTAACGCTTTTTTTATAAAAAAGAAAAAAAAGAAAAATGTGACTTGTTGCTTGTTCTTTGTTGTTCCACTGCTCTAGTTTAGAGTTTAAATTAAAGCAAGTTTTTCAGAATGAATGTTGATTATTTTGTTGAATCTTACAATTAACACCTTTTGTGGTTTATTTCATTTCTTTTTTTTTTTAATGTTAAACAGTGTTCAGTAATAAAAAAAACTCTAAATATTAACTTATTAAAAACCGTTATTTATTTTACGGTGAAAATAGCGAGAATTATTAATTGCCGCTATTTGATAGTTGTGAGTTTTAGAGGGTGAAAGTTTTTACTTTCTTCGCTTCAGTATAATTTATGTGTGTGATTATATTATCCAAACAATATAATCTAATTAGGAATTATTATTAACTGCCAATTACTTTCGCATTCTTGTCCTGAGAAAAACAACAAAATATAATAAATTGTTTTTGTTTTCAATACAAAGATACGAAAGAAATGTTCATTCGCATGTGGAGAAACCGGCAGTAAAAAAAACTAGAAAAAATCATGTACAAAATTATGACAGTTAGTAACTTGCAAGAACAAAATTTTATGGGGTTGCATTAATAATTTATAATTTACTAATTTCACTTTTTTATTACGAGGATACTTTTCGTATAAAATAAAAAAAAAATTCTCTACTCAGGAAGAGTTTACAGTGATTTTCAAAGAAGAGTAAAATATATTTTTTTGTTTGTTTTTTTCGGTTTTAGGAAAAAGTCTCTTATATCGACAAAAAGTCACAACAAAATATTGCTTATTTTAATTAGAATTTGGTATTTCAATGATAAAACCATTTGTTAAGCAGAAAATACTTTGCGAAAATTAATGTTTTTAAAAAATCATTTACTGTTCTTCAAATTTTGTGATAAAAAGTCACTTCATATACAAAATTAATTTTATTATTAATAAAAAGTCACTCATCAGCTGTATTTCATATTATTTTTTACTGATAAAGACACTATTTTTTGACAAAAACAATTTTTTCACCTTTGAGTCACTGTAAGAAATAGTTTTTTTTTTTTAATGTCACTTTCTATCAAAAAAAATCCTTTTTCACTAAATCGATACTCTTTCAAAAATATTTTAATTTTTCCAAAAAGTCACCTTTTTCATTAAAATACCAATTTTTACTCAAAAAAAGTAGCATCTTTCGGCACTGTTCTTTATTAAAATGTTTTTTTTCTGCAAAATTTTAACTTAAAAAATTTCTTTCAGTGAAAAGCCACATTTAAAAAAAATTTCTATTCTTTACTTAAAATCCGATTTTTGTCGAAATGTGTTTTTTATTAAAACGCAACGTTTAGTGAGTAAGTCATATTTTCAGCAAAAAAATATTTTTTTTAAAAATTCCTAATTTTGAGCAGACAGCTATTTTATACAAAATAGTACTTTTTTAATGTCTTTTTTATTAAAAAAAATCACTTTTGCCATAATAAGTAATATTCTTTAACGTTTAAGAGACTCTTCTTCATTAAAACAATAGCAGCTAATTCGATGGTCTCACTTTTGTTAACTAAGACTTAAATTTTTTGTGAAGTGACACTTAGAGAAGAAGTGTTTCTTCACAAAAAATATACTTTTTTACACTAAAAATTAACACTTTTTCACTGACAAGACACCAATTATTTCGCTCTAATTTGATTATTTTTCATCAAAAGGTCGTTTTTTCACAAAAAAATTACTTTTTCCGCTTAGAATTATTTTTGACCAAAAAGTCACTTTTACTTTTTGTATGAAAGCGACACTTTTTTCCCTACAAAAGGATTAATTTTGAGCGAAATTATCACAGTTTTCATAGAAAATTTCACTTTTATTATGAAAAAGTCACTCTGTTATCAAGAAATAATTTTTGCACTAAAATAATAATTTTTGGGAATAACTTTTTTTTCAGAAAAATAGACAAATTTTATTAGAGATATATGAATACTTAACAATAAAAAAGGTACTTTCATAGAAAAGAATTTAAAAAATTGCAATGCCCCGAGTGAGGATCGAACTCACGACCTTAAGATTATGAGACTTACGCGCTGCCTACTGCGCCATCGAGGCTCTATGACACGTCAGACCAATCGTCGCCTGAGACACTGACAGCGGACATAACAAAGCTGATAACGCATTGACAAAAACCTTTAATTGAAAATAGAATAAAATTTATATTTTCACATACCGAATAACAGGTGGTCGCAAATGTCAAAAGTTAAAATCTCCTATTTCAAATATTTGACTTTGCCTTGGTAGCAGGCATAAGAATAAAATTAAATAGAACCCTCAGTTCACTTTCTCCCATTTGCATTGCCTTTATTCACAAAAATTACGTTTCATTAAGTTTTTCATGTGGCAAATAGCTGCCGAATAAAAAGTTAGTGAAAGTGACAATACTAAACTTTAAAAAGTTACTAACTATAAATGTTTTATAAACAGCTTAAAAGCTCTTAAAGCTTTTGAGAGATAGAATAATATTCAACAATAACAATAATGTACTTTTCTTAAAGTACTTTTTTAAAGTACTCAAAACAAATATTTTAAATCTTATTAAGGAACCTTGTGTTAAAAGATAGTAGAAGGTAAAGTTCCTTATATTTAAAGATACTTGTTTTAAAAAATACTTTTTAAAAAAAAAGGTAGTATTCTATGGCTATTCCTAAATAATACTTTTTTTGAGAATACTTCTGAGGGTAATTTTGAGAGAAAATATTTCAGTGGTACTTTTTTGAAGGATTTTTTTTTTTTCATTTAATAAACACTTTTTAAAAGTCATTGGCAAAGGGTGCAAGCTTTTCTTGTAAGGGTACTTTAATAATTGATACCTTCCTAAAGGTACCTTTTTTTTCTACTTGACATCTGAAAATATACAAACTTTTAGAGTGTAGTTCCTTAATAGTGCATTTTTTAATTTACATTCTTTAAAAGATAGATTAAAAGACATACTGCGCTTTTAAAAATTATTAAGAACTTTTTTAAAACCTTGCAACACGTTTTCAACAACTTTTTATAAAGTACTATTTAACAAATAAAAAATACAGTAACAAAACCTTTTGATATGTACTTTTTTAAAGCATTTTTTTAAAGAAATTTAAATATCTATTCTAACAGATTATCTTCATGTCATTTTTTTTAAATTAATAAAGGAATTAAAAATTGTTACCAGTATTTTTGTATTGTGATAAATTCAAAAGTCTCGTCGCGACGCGTCGCACAGAATAGAATCGGCAAATGCGTTTCTACTAAAAATAATTTTTTAATACATGATTTGTTTTGATACATTTTTGAAATTAATTTTTATGGTACATTTTCAAAAGGTACTTTCTCAAATGTATTTTTTTAGGTGTACAAGATTTGTTTTAATACATTTTTAACTCATGTTTTTAGTGCAGGTTTTTAAATAAGTTGGTTTAAGGTACATTTTCATAAGGTACTTTTTTAAAAGTACTATTTAAAGGGTACTAAAAAACATATTTTAATACAAGATATATTTTGGTACTCAGTTTACTTATGTTTTTTAGTGTCGTTTATGTGATGATTTGTTTTAAGGTACATTTTCATAAGGTACCTTTTTTAAGGTACTATTTTAGGGGTACTAAAAATCACTTTTTAATACAAAATTAATTTTGCTAATCTTTTAACGAATTTTTTTAGGGTTTTTTTAATTACTTTTTTAAGGTACGTTTTTAAATTGTACTTTTTTAAATGTTTTATTTAAGAGGTACTAAAATTTTTTTTCTGTACTAAATTCACTTTGATTTATTATTTAACTAGTTCCCAATTCTTTTACAAATATATAACATAATTTTTTTTTATATTCCCATAAACTAATTCGCATTTTGCCGGTTTCATGCCGAAATAATTCTCGTTCTGTCAATTTAGTTCGAACCATAAGAAACTGGCTTTTCAAAATTTTCTGAGAAGCAAAGTAGGACACACCTGAATGTGATTTTTAATTGTAATCTATTAACAGTATATTTTTTTGATAAAAAATAGCATATAATAAAATTTACAAATTAATGATACTTTTTGAATTGAAGGATTTTTTTAAAGGCAACTTTTGTTAAAGATACTTTTCAAAATAGCTTTTGTTAATTATGGCAAATTTCTTTAAACTTTTAGGCCCAATTAAAAAAAAAATAGTTAGAAAAAGAATACAATTAAAAAAATTATTTAAGGTACTTATTGAAAAGTACTTTTATTAGAAATTAAGTTTTGATAGTTTTTTTTCAAACATTCTGCGATACTCACAGAAATATATCAAATTGAATAAATCTTGATTGTTAAACTTTATTCTTTATTTAAAAAAAAAAAGATTAGTGGTGTAATAGTTTCTAAGTTTGTACAACGTCTGGCACAGGGTTATTTTAAAGTCATATTTCATTCCAAATCAAATATCCAACGTTCTAATACTTTAAGACTTCACACATTTACTAATAACATTTAGATTCCCCGAGGCAACATCAGTTGCAAAAATAATTCTCTCTCAAAAATAAAACAACTCGATACTGACTAAATTAATATTAAGATACAAAATAACTACAAAAACAACAACAACTCGTTTTGCTAATTCCTTTCTAATCTTTCTAAACTTGATTTGTTGACTGTGTGTATGCACATACGTTATCGTTAACATGCTTCTACATAAAACCAAATTTGTGTCTGACTTTGCCAGTATTTAAATTTTCTGTTTATTTCTGTATCAGTTCTTCACATATAATTTGTATTTTAAGGCTCATTGCAGCAATAAAAATAATTGTTGTATTATGCAAAGGATTGACTAAAAACTATACTCTATTGGGTAGAGCATTGAATGAAAACATAAAAAAGTTAGGAAAGTTTTATTAGAAAATTCTATTTTCATTTTGTTTTTGTAAACAGATTTTGGTGGAATGTAAACATGATTTTCAAAAGTTTTATTTGTATTTTCAACATAAAAATTAACAAAGATATTTTAGTCGAATTGTTGTAAATAAATTAAAGCCTATTGAGACCTAGAGAGACTTATTAAGAGAAAAAGAGGAAAACTATCCTTTTTATCCAGCTCTTAATATTTCTACACAGTGAAGCTTTAAATAAATTTTTATCTCCTTCACAAGTGGAAAAATGGAATATTTAAGTTTGTCATTCTGTTTGTAATTTCTACAATATCCATTTCCGTCCCTATAAAAATATATATTTTGATTCCGTTCCTGTTCGGGTTGAAATCAACTTTGCCAAGGCACTAGATGATCTGGAGAAAATTTAAATACGCCAATCGATCAGGCATAATTTCTAAAATTATTCTATTTAAAATCTCTTAGATCGCTCCGTGTCCTTCAAGGCAGCCTTTATCTTTCCATATTATTTTCATAGAAAAGTACGGTTGTGCACCATATTTTTTAAGATAACAATATGGCTACCATTTAAAAGCTTTTGAAAAGACTTTAACCCATTAAGAATTGATGACATTTTTAGGTAATTTTTTTTTCTTATTCATTTTATTTATCCCCTGTCGCCCCAAATTTGTTTATTTTTTTGAAGTTTCCTAAACTAGATTTACATAGATGGTGAAGGGTATATAAGATTGGGCAGAGCCGAATAAAGATGTCTTACTTGTTTAATGTTGATATTTAAGCTGCTTGATATTAAACATTTTATTTTTTTTTTTTTACTATCCACAACTAATATACAGGCATGTCACAGAACTCAATTCCGATCGAAAGTGGTTTCAATTCCGCAAATTGCTTCTTCAGAAAATGAAAAACGAAAAATTTCTTCGGAATGAAACCACTTTCAAGTTTCAAAGTGAAATTTACTTTTTTTTAAACTTTTGTTATTTGCGGTTCTTAAATTTACTTTTATGATGTGTCCTACTTAGATTTGCCTTGTTGATACTTTGGTGTGCAAAATATTGCCACATTAAATTAAATAATGGAGATTCAATACATTTCAGAAATCAACTAAATCCATTTGAATCTGAAGAAGGTAAAACAAAATCGATCGGAATTGTTAATACGGAATTAAAACCATTCTGATCGGAATGTGTGACATACCTGATAAATTCCTTGCATTCTTAACTTACGCTTTTTATAGTTCATTATCCATTAATTTATTTAACAGCCACATTTTAATAAAAACTATTCCCGGCACCATTATGCCACTCTTAAGGGTTATTTTTAACCTGAGGAAAATACAAGCATTTTTCAACATTATAAATGGTTTTTTGAAAACTTTATAAAACATGGTACCGAAGAATATTCGCTCAGCAGAATTTAAAAATTTTGCCAAACAAAAATAACGAATTTAGAAAAATTTTCATTTTTTTCTTACTCTTAACTTTAATATACAAATTTTAATTTTGGGGGTAATAAATTTTTGGGTAAAAAAATCTGACTGAATAATTCTTAAAAAAGCCTCTTATAAGCCGTTTACAAAAAGAAAATTTCAAATGGAGTTTTAACAAAAAAAAAGTCTAAAAAAATTATATTAACAAAATGCTCTATAAAAGTACCTTCAAAAACATAATAAAATCAAAATAAGAAGAGAACCAGCTTAAAACAAATTTTTTTTTTTTTTAAATCAGTAAAAATCATACTGTTGCCATAGTACTAATGGAAGTACTAATTAAAACGCTGCTTGAAAACGATGTTCTCACATCGAAAGCGCTCGCCAAACGTAGCATATAAACAGCCTGTGACGACGGTCTTCACCGAAAGGTATGACAACAGATTTAATAATACTTCTTTTAAACAGAAAATTCTCTTCCAAAAAATAGTTCATATAGAAAATTCGATAATTATAATTTATATCAAATACCCTTAGAATTATGGTTGCAAAATATTTCTGTGCAAAAATTTATCTGAGACAATCAGGTACCTTTCGAACTCTGTCTCTATGTTCCGAGTTGAGTTTTCATATAAAAAAGCAAGATGGTGAATTTTGATGATATCATAAAAATTTACTAGAACAACGTCATAACTCAAAAAAATAAAATTTTTGGGAAAATCATGCAAAATTATTCGCCATATAGAAATTTATATTGTAAAAAAAATCAGATTAATATCTCTTATAATCTCCATGACATGTCATGCATAGGACCTACATATGAATTAAAAGTTTTGAGCTCGTTTTTCTCGAAATCCTTGTAAATGAGCGATATGTTAACATTTTTTTTTTTTTTTTTTTTTTTTTTGTAAAAGTACCTTTTAAAAACGGGATTCAATTTAATATACCACTTAAAAATTTATTTTTTTAATTTATTTAACATATTTGTTTAGCATATTACCTCAAAAAAATATTTTCTTTTAAAAGAAATAAATAAAAAAAGAATATTTTGAAAACAGTGCTATAAAAAAGTACTTTTAAAAAACTTCGTTTAAAGCAGATAATTAAAAAAAAACAATCCTAATGAATAAGGAATCTCCCAACTGGGCTTTTAATTATACACATTCAGAAAAAAAATAATTTCCAAAAAAAGTACATTTTAAAAAAGTACTTTTAAAAAGTACTGTTAAAAAATAAAAAGTGATTTTTATTATATAACTCAAGAAAAGAAAAACATAAATAATTTCTAACAAAAGTACATTTAAAAAGAGTCTTTAAAAAAAGATCTGTAAATAAGGCCTCTAAGAAAGTTAATTTTTTAAGACTTTTGAATTGAAAGGGCATTTAAGAATTTTCTAAAAACTGCACTACACTACAAAGCATCCTTAGAAAATGTGCTTTCAAACAGAACTTTTTAGCCAAATTCACTCTCAAATAAATTTTTATAAAAAAGTGGTAAGCACGTTGACTACAAACCTGGTGTCACAGGGTTCAACCCCTGTTTAATGGTTTATAAATACATATTCAGAAATAACATGAAAACTTGCAGTCTCCTTCGTCGGTATTTCATATAGCATATTCGCCGGCGAAGTAAAATAACTAACTCTCTATCTCTCTCCTTTCACCACCTGTCTTATCTCTCATCTATCCCTTTCCTAAAGAATGTAGCACGGTTACCAAAATAACTAAATAGGTAACAATGCCTGAAGTACTACTTCTCTTAAAAAAAAAAAAGAAATAGGTAAACGTAATTGTTTATATACGAGGGCTGCTCTATATATTTCTGGCCTAATAGTGAAAATGCGAATATTTATAATCAAAAAAAATTTTATGGTTTTTCAAGGTGTTCTCCAGCATGATTTATACACTTTTGCATGCGCTCAAACCAGTTGTGGAAGCACTTTTTCCACTCTGATTGAGACACCTCTAAAACATGGTTTTTTAACACTCCAACAGCTTCTTCTGGCGACGAAAATCGTTGACCACGCATTTTTTTCTTGATGTGCGGAAACAAGAAAAAGTCATTAGGTGCCAAGTCAGGGCTGTACGGCGGATGACCCATTAATTCGACGTTTTGGCCGGTCAAAAACGCTCTGGTTTGAGCCGATGTGTGAGAGCTCGCATTGTCATAATGAACAATGATTCGTCTTCTCTTGTTGGTTTTTCGAATTTCTCCGATGACTTCAGGCAAACAAATTGAAGTGAACCACTCAGAAGTGACAGTCCTACGTTGCTCAAGCGGAACAGTCGCCACATGACCAGTTTTGCCGAAGAAACAGGCGACCATTTGCTTCGAAGTGCTTCTTCCACGAACAACTTTCGTTGAATTTTGCTCGTCTTTGAAGACACACACGATCGATTGTTGTTTCGTTTCGGGCTCATACGCATAGATCCATGATTCCTCACCTGTGACGATCTTATAAACGTCTTTTGAAGCACCGCAATCGTATTTTTGCAACATATTTTTGCACCAATCGATACGAGCCTTTTTTTGAGCGACTTTCAAATTGTGCGGGATCCAGCGAGAACAAACCTTTTTTACGGCCAGGTGTTCATGCAGTATCGAATGTATGCTGGTGGAAGAAATGTCCAAGGATGTCTCTATCTCTCGGTATGTCGCATGTCGATCTTGCATTATGAGTTCACGCACGGCATCAATGTTCTCTGGCACAACAGCCGTTTTTGGACGACCTTCACGGAATTCGTCTTTGAGCGAGCTTCGGCCACGATTAAATTCATTATACCAATTTTTCGCAGTGCTATAGGATGGTGCTTCATCGCCATATAAAGACTTAAGTTCACCAATGCACTCCTGTCGTGATAATCCACGTCGAACGTTGTGAAAAATGATGACACGAAAATGTTCACGAGTTAATTCCATTTTTTTTTTCTATATTAACTTTTTCAAGTCACTGCAACCAACACAAATAATGGTCGTACGTCAAAACGTTTTGAGAATGATTATGTTTAAAAATAACAAACTTTCCAATGGAAATGTCAGATTGCACTTGGCAGCACTCAGTGTTGCCAGGCCAGAAATATATATAGCAGCCCTCGTAAAACAATTTTAAAAATTTAATTCAAAAAAGTACTTTTCAAAAAATAGTTGTTGAAACCAATCTTTAAATTTATTTTAAATAAATAACGACAAAATAACGAAGAACTGGTGTTAAAAATATGAATTGATGCTAATAACAATAGTTTTGCAATAATTAAATTTCTTAAATGGGTCAAATTTATTTGAAATATATATGTATGCAAATCAATATGTACTATCAAATAAATTAAAACTATTCACAACACTAGTGCTAAACTAAATTGCAGGAGTAATAAGTTTACTAATAAATAACAATGTCGCCATATGACCGTAAATGAACGTTTAATTTTAAACAAAATTTTGAGCTACATGCAACACAAAAATCCTAAAAGTACGCTATGGAAAAATTAAGTATACAAGAAGAACGACAGCATTAAAACAAGAAGAAGTAGAAGACCCTGCAGCACGGTAAGCAACAACAACAAAAACACCTCAAAACCAATTATTTTAGCCAACAAAACAAAAACAAAACTCCCTCAAAATAACAGCAAACCTTAACGCACATACAGTTAACACAAAATAATCACAACAATAACATGAAACAAACTTACTTGCAACACAAACATATTTGATAGTTTGTAATAATGAATTCTCAATTGTTTTCCCATACCAACTCAAAAGCATAGGTGACTTTTAAGTCAAATTGTATTTAAACTAAAGGGTTACTCCTAATTTAATAAAATTAAAGCATATTTAAAGGATTTTTTTCTATGTTCTTTATACTTCTTACGGACCCAAATTTCACATTTCTTTTATTTTCTTTTTTATTCTTTTGTAAAATCAAGTTTAACTATTTAGTTGTTGGCGTTAAAAGTGCTCTTACAAAACTCCTTTATCTTTAATTCTAAAGCCGTAAGGTATGCTATTGTTTAATTTTATACTTTGAAACGTGCACTTTGTTATACAATATTTTCACGAAAAATTGTATGGTATTCAATAGTAAACAAAAAATTTTTTAAAATTGTTGTAAAAGTTTTTGACACCGTAGCGCTTAGATTTCAATGTTCTTCATTTGTTAGCAATGCGTTTGGAGTGCAATTATGCGCTTACTCCATACACAATGTCCCGCTTTAAATAAAGAAACAATTTAACTTCACGATAATCAAGATTAGTACACTGTTTGCATTCACTAGTAAAATTAGGAGAATTTTTGCTTTCACAGGGGTGTTACTTTGTTAAATCGTGTGTGTAGAAATCTGTACAAAGTGTAACACGTTGTCCAAATGTTACCATAATACTTTGTTTTAAATGACACCTCTTGTGCTTTATCTTATGCTACGTATACGTAACACTGTTCATTTGTCTTTTGAAAAAACGCTATTTGTGTGCCTTCCCAACAGCAATTTTTTTATAGAGAGATAAGTGGCATTTTCAAAGCAAAGTCCTGCTAAATTTTCATTCATTTAAAGGAAACAATCATTAGAGCCTTAAAATATTTATGAGTAGGAAATATTTTTATTTATAATTTTTTGTTGTTTATTAAAGGCAGGACTTTAAAAATATAAACTTAAACAGCCTAAGTGTACAGCCCAATTGTCTAAAGATTTTTAATTGCAAATAGTCTACAAATATTAAAACGAATTTACATAAAAGAATTTAACCCTTCCAAAACATTATACAAAAAAAATTTGTTTAAGTACTCTAAAAAAAGTATTCCAAAAAAGTACTCTGGAAAAAGACTTCTAGAAAAGTATCCCTGAAAAATATTTTAAAAATCCTTAAAAAGTGTTAAAAATACGCATTTAAAATGTATGTATGTAGGTATTATTTGTAAAAAAAAAAAAAAAGAAAACTTAATTAAAAAGTACCAAAAAATAATTTTTGTTTCTTTTTAAAATAATTTATGTCTTTAAAAGAATCCTTATAAAGACATACCACAGAAAAAAAACATGTTTAAAAAAAGTTACTTTTATTTAAAATGAGTACGTAAAAAAGTACATTTTACAAAAGTACTTTTAAAAATTTTTTTGGAAAATACCCTTTTTTAAAAATGCAGTGGAAAATTTAAGTATTCCTCATGGAATTAATAGAAATTAAAAAAGTTTTTTTTTTAAGAAGCCTCAAAGAAAAGTTACAAAAAAAGTACGTTTCAAAAAAGTACCTTTTGAAAATATTATTTAGAAAATATATTTCTAAATTTTAAGAAATAAATTAACAAAATCTTTTTATAGCAAAACAGCTAGAGAAAAGTACCTGTCCAAAAAGTACCTTCAAAAAAGTGCGCTTAAAAAATTACCTTTTACAAATATTATTTGAAAAAATATATTTCTAAATATATACATACAAAGTTAAAGAAAAGTACTTTTGAAAAAAGTACGTTAAAAAAATTAACTTTTACTAAAAATTGTTGCAAAAGATATTTATCTAAATTTTGAAAAATAAAATTAGAAAGTTCTCTTTTAAACAAAGAAATGTTGAAAATAGTACCAAATAAAAAAAACGTATGAACTTCTAAAAAATAATTTTTAAATAGATATCTTTAAAAAAAAACTATCATAAAAAATGCAATTTTTACAATACTTTTCCTAACGAATACCAACAAAAAATACTTTTGTAAAAAAACTTTAAAAAGTACTATTTAAACAACTGTGCTTTCAAGGTTTCTTTCGTAATAATAGGAAAATTATGCTCCAGGTGCACAAAATAGTATTTAAAAAATTTAAAAATACATTAAAGAGTGGACCAATTGAAAAAGAGTACCATACACAAAAAGTACCTTTAAAATAAATTAAAAGATCATTTAAAAAGGATTTAAAAAAAATATGTTTCCAAAATTGCTTTGTAAACATTACTTTGTCGAATAGATAATTTCTTAAGCAACTGCTCTTTTCTACGATATACTACTGTTACCAACTTAAAGCTCCCAAGTGTATACTATTATTTATAACAATTTTATAAACTCCAAAAAGTATACTTTAAATTTAAAGATACATTTACAATTCTAATAATAAATTCAAATTACCATTATTGCATTTTTAATACAAATTTATTTTTGTTTTTTTTATTGTATCAACAAAATTGTTATTTTATTTATGGAAAATATAAAATAAAAATGAATCTTAATTTTATTTTTGAGTACATTAGCCTGCTTTTTATTTAATGTAATTACTTAACTTTTTAAATCCTCTTACTCAAACAAATTTTTTTTTTTTTTTTAATTTTTATCCAAAAAGTTTTGCTAAGTATTTTTTCTTAGAAACTGTTTTTTTAAAATACCAAAAAAAAAGAACGACGCAGAAAACAATGTTGAAGACAAAGGAAAACATAGAAAGAGAAATTCAAATTGTTTACAAACTACTTGAGGCAAAAATATCACTGACTGTAATTTCCTTTATTGCCACAGCCACAAAAGGTGCATTAAAGCTACATCTAGACAAAATCACAAGTCGTAGTAAAAATGTATCGCTATAAGCTGGTTTAGAATCAACCACGGCAAATCAACATTAAAAATCAAGCAACAGATTCATATAAAATGGCCACAATCAGTTTGTTGTTGAAGCAACAATACTTTCTCGTTTTGTTTCTCTCAACCTCAAATAAATGTTACAAAAAAAAAGTCTCTTGAACGAAATAAGAAATCATGACTGCCGCTATTTGTGCTACCGATGCATAAAATGTTCCATAAAAACAAACCAAGAGTCATTAAGTTTAAATAAGAGGAACAAAAATGTAAACGAATGAGGAAGAAAGAAAGAATTTACCTAAAGGTGCATTAGAATAATAGGAGCAGAATAAAGTAACACAGCTCACCCCTTAACTAAACTTTTTCTTCGAAGTGAGCTAGAAAACAAAATAAATTACTTTTTAATTTAATGTATTAAAAAAGTAGAACTCAAGCATTTAGAAGATTATGCAGCACTTCAAGTTATTTAAATTTATTAAGAAAAAAAGTATTGAAAGAGAACTATTTATAAATCTAAGTTGAACTTAATTACAATAGTTAACGTGAAAATATAATAAAGGGCGTCTAAAAGCTAAAGCAATTATAGGAAATGGACCCAGGACAGTAACGTATAAAATAGTCTATCTAGTAAATGTCTTCCACGACTTGACTGCGACCCTCTTGTTTTACTTTCCACGACTGAGTTTCAAAAATGTGACAATGAGCAAAAGTACTGATGTAGCGTTAAAATTCTATTGTTAATGCAAATGTGGTTACAAGGTTTATTGTCATAAAGCAGACAACTAAAATTTACACATGAAATTTTTCTAAGTGTGTTTAACCATAAAATTTAAGGTTTGAATTAGGGCCACCTAAAAAAAGTTCAGAACAACTAAACATAACACCCAGTAAACGAAACCCTATTTATATCACATCTCCTCTGGAATATCACCCAAATAGACAAAAAGAAGAAGCTTTAAAAAATACCTTTAAATAGGTACGATTCGAAAAACTACTTTTTCATAAAAAATTACTTTGGAAATACATTTTTCTGGTTAAAAATTTTTAAGGTTCTCTTGAAACAAATGTTTTAAAAAGTACCTTAAAAAGTACCTTGAAAAGTACCTTGAAAAGTACCTTGAAAAAGTACACTTCGAAAAAGTACCTTTTTGGAAAAATTTAAAAATATATATTTTTCCGTTTAAAAAAATTAAAGTTCTTTTTTAAAAAAAGAAAAAAGTTAAAGGAATGTACTTTTAAAAAAGTGCGCGTCACAAAAGTACCTTTTACAAAAAACTAATGCAAAAGATATATTTATATTTAAAAATAAAATATAAAAGTTCTCTTTTGAATCGTTAAATCGTTTTTACGTTAACACTTTTAAAAAACTGTGCTAAAAAAACAATTTTTGAGATCCCTTTTTGCTAATACTTTTCGAGAACGTCAATAGCAAATATTTTTGAAACAGTCTCTTTAAAAAGTATCACTAAATAGATTTTTTTTTAAACGAACATGAAACAAAAAAGAAAGCTTATATGACATAACATTCTATAACATTCAAATTGATTTCTTTTCTTTTTTTTTAATGCGAAATCAATTGGAAACAATAAGAAGAATTATTTTTCTTGTTGACTCAGGCGATTTCACAAGTTTTCAAGCTCGTCACAACTTCGTTTAAATCAAAAGGTATTTCAGTTTCTAAGCACCTCGAAGATCGTTTTACAATTCCCTTCGCTTTTTGAATTAATATCGTAGATAAATAAAACTCGCCCGGATGGAAGGCACCAGCATGTAGCTTGCACTTCCTATGTTTATTAAGAAAATTTTGACTTACCTGCTCATATGGGGCCTTGAAGAATTTTTCAAGAGCTACATTAAATCATACAACATCCTGAATTTCTATAAAATTAAAGAAAATCGAGTTCATGTTGTAAAACCTAAAGGATGTCAAAAAAAAAGAAAAACTATGACGAACAGTGAAAACGGACTTAAAATATTTCACTGTATTCCTTTGGTATCGCACTAGATGCGAAGTCGCCTTACATTCCTGCAGTAGATTCAGTCATACGAAAAACCTGTATTAAAATTAATGGTGTGATAATAAAATATCCGAAAACATTGCTTCCATAAGACGTGTATGTGGGTATAAGAGTTAACGGCGAAATTTTAATCAATTTAAAGAAGTGTTGGCCGATTTTGTTGCTATGGACGAAGCACAATTGCCTTTTAACAAACTTGAGACTAAAGAATCTTAAAAGATTCATATTTTTCAGTTATTGATCTGATGAAGTTAATTTCTTTTTTTTTTTTTTTGTTTGTGCATGCATGCAATAGGTATCCCTGCCATCAATTGTCTTTCAAAAGCAAAACTAAATTTATTCAAAGCTATTGGAGAGTTTTAAAATTATTTTGAAAAATAATGCTCGTTACCGCCATAACAATACAGGGGCGCACTTTCTGGGACTATTTCAGGTTTCCAAACTTCAAGAAATGGTTTTTATGAACTTGACATGATCGACAAGTTCCACCTTGAGAAAATCTTTTAGTTCGCAGAAGAAAATTTTTGTACCTTTTTATATTTTTTGTTTTAGTCCACGTTAATATTTAATTAACTTTTTCATTGAATCAGTTATTTATTTCAATAGAAAATAATTATCTTATTTTATAATCAAATATTTAATTAATAATAAAATAATTTAATATTTTTCGTTTATTTAAAATATTGTTTATATATTTTTTAAATAAATTGAATCAGTGAAAAACTTAATTAAATTTCGATCTGAAATTAATAACAAAAAGAGAAGAAAGGAAAACGAAAAATTTTCTGCTTTGCTTAAACTAAATGATTTAAGTAAAAAGAGACTGACAGTGAAAAAAAGATGCACAGAAAAAAATATAATAAAAAGTCACGAGGTCAAGGCCAATTCAGCCAACTGTCTCCTATATAAATTCTAAATAAAAAGGTTTGTTTAAGGTTTTAAGCTAAAAATATTTCCAGTTACAGAAATCATAAGAGTCATGCTTTGGGTAAACTTGTTTCGGTCAGTCAAGTTATAGTGAGCGTAACATTGAACGGGATCACTTAAAGCCAAAAACTATGAAGTAGTAACTTAGGAGATGTACAAATAACTTTTTCCTGAACTTCAAATAATGAAACACAGAAAGCTTGAAAGGCATTTAAAAGCTTAAAAAAAATAACTTTATTTAATTTATTCAGGGATCAAATTTGTTCACTCGTTTTTTTTTATTATTACAATTCTGCACCACTTAATAATATGATTTCAGTTTTTATATTCCAGCGGCGAAATATTTTTTTCCAGAATAAATCAAACAAATAAATTAATTAAAATCTTCATAGTCTTAATTAAAAATCACACCAGTCTTTATTACTCTTTGTGCATTGAATAAAAAAACGTAGGGTTATTTTTCAAATCACTTTTATAAATAAACAAAATATATTTTTTTATGGTTTCTATTAAAAATCATGGTAATCAAATCCATACACACACACACACAAAGCAAAAATAAAAAATAAAATAAATAGAAACTCAATAAACACCTGGCCATATGGTTGAACGTTTTATAAAAATGTACAAAAACTATAAAACTGATACACATGATGCTGCTATTCATACAAACGTACATACATGTTTAATAACAAACACACACACACACATATATACCCTACATTAATACATATATACATATAAATACATATCAATTTTATATAATATATTTATTCATTAACGTGTATGTAACAAGCTGTTTTATGTTTCCGCTTCCGTTTTAAAAACACCACTACAGCAACACCAGGCACCAGGCACAAAGAAGGGTATGAGAAGTTCAACAACGCTAAGAACAACATACAAAAAATCCAGGTTATATTTGTATGACCATTATTGAAAAGCTTATTTTGCATATGCGACATATGCAAATTACATTTTTTTTTAAACAAGTAAAACCGACAGTTGCTGCAGCATCGCACTAACATATGGACACATATCCTGTACACAGGGCAGTGATGATGTCTTCTACTGCCTTTAACAGCAGCAATATAAAATGAAATCAAATATATATAAGGAAAAATAAATAAATGTGGACAATGTGAATTATCAAAACGAGTAAGAAAAAAGCCAAAAAGAAAAAAGAGAGAAGGAAGAGTGAGGAAACAAAAGATTGAGGATTTAAGAAGAAGAAAAAAATATTAAAGAGGATAAGTAATATTAAAGGATGAGTGCTTGTACGGTGTGAGTGTTTATTAAGTTGTTACTTGTGGCAAAATTTAAACGTTTTGAAAATTGTTAAATGCACACATACACACACCCAAACACACAAGAACAATATGCAGGGCAAGAAATTATTTAAATATTCTAACAAATGAAACCAACTAAGAAAATAAAAAAAGAGTAACAAAAATTATTCTGTTTAAAGGTTGTGGTGTTAACTAGTACTTACTGGTATTATATTTTACACGCATCCTTTTATAATCTGCCCTTTTTTTAAATCGCATAATTAAGTTGTTTATAAAAAGGAAAAAACCCAAAATAAATTTAAATTTTTACACGATACGGCAACCTCTCATTTTTAATTTAACTAAATTTAATTCAATTAATTAATTTAATTTATTAAAGTTAAAAATTTTATTGAATGATTTAATTGATATAAATTTTATTCGTAATTTAATAAATTAATTAAATTAATTAAATTAATTAATTAATTTTATTAATAACTAATTTTTTAAATTAAATTAATTAATAAGTTAATTAATTTAATAAAATAACATTTTAACTAAATTTAAATTAAAATGTTAGTTAATTAATTAATTTAGTTATTGATTTTAATTAATTAATTTTTTATTTAATTTAATTAATTAAATTTATTATATAGAGAACTTTATTAAATAATTACTTATTGTTATTAAATTCAGCAACTAATTTCTTTAATTTTAATTCAATAATTAATAATTTAATTTATTTAATAAAATAATTAATTAAACTTCATTTTATTAATTAATTTATTTGATTAGTTTAATTAATTAATTATTTATTTAATTAGATTAATTTTAATCATTACATAAATTACTTACACTTAAGTAATAATTTAATTTCAATTAAATTTAATTCAATTCAAATTATATAATATAATAATAATAATATAATTTTTTATTCAAAATTTGAAAATTTTAAACAAAAGAAGATACGTCAAAATTAGTTTTTCCATGGGATAACCCTTTAATTTTCAATTAAATTTTTTATATTTTTTAGCTAAGAGGGTAAACGCAAAGCGTAAGTTTCAGTGTATTTTTATAGCAGTTTAAAGAATGAAGCCATGCATGTGGAAGTAATATTTCTACGGGCCCACCCTATAACTTTAATTTTACTACATAATTTTACTAAATTAGAATAGTCTGCCTAAAACTGTTTTAAAAATGTTTCATAATAATAAATCTAGCGATCGGTCAGTCCCGTAACATCTAAACAACGAAATTGGCAATATTTGTCGTTCGGAAATAACTTCAGTAGAATAAAAACGGAATTAAATAACAAGAAGGAGAGACAAAAATTTTTTTAATCTGGAACAAAAGCGTGGCTCAAAAACGCACCCTTGCTGCATTATTCTACGTAACGCGATTATATAAAGACGCTAGACACACTTCCAAACCTGTTAGCCGCAACACCCTAAGTGAACATGGCTTCATTCAGCTAATCTCACATCGATTTCATATAAATTTATATTTTTTTAACTATTAGCAAATCTAAGACGATCTTAAGCATTATTTATATCTTCAAAAAAGACCTTCGGTCACATTTAAACTTTTAGGAAAATAAAGATGACTTTTACCTATAAAAGATTGAAAAAAAAAATAAAAACTCTTGATAAAATCATAGAGTAGCTTCTCAGTAACTCAGCTAAAAAAAGAAAAATAAAGAAAGCTACAACACACAACGGCTGCTAGAATACTGTGATAAGTGAATGAAACCAGAAAAGTCATGTGATTTAAATACAACAACAAAAACGAATTGGCGTCCATTTACTTCTCTTACAATACATGCTCATCATTTTGCCATCTTAGTTAAAGCTGATGATGTCTATATCACTTAACTATAGTTTTGAATACACACACACAGGCAAACTAAATCCTTTAAATATACAAACACACCTTCATACTATTTATAAATATATTTTTTTAATGAATACAGATACCCATACATATATATGTTAACCAAAACAAAACAAAAAAAAACGAAAAGAAAAAAGATGTCAGTGAGTGAGTGGTTTATGCAGTTTGCTTTGCTGTCCTTGATGTCATATGAAAATTAAAATATAAAAAAAAATATATTCAAGTTAAATAAAAAAAAAAGTATTGAAACTGTGTGTGCATCAAGCATGAGTTGAGATTATCCGGAAAGTTCAATTAAAATTCAATCTGTGTAAGCTTTTACACACACTCAAACACACCGAAGCAGCCGTGTACACATACACCATCTACAAATAAAATTTACTAACTTTAAAAGCCAACAACACTGCAAGAGATACTCACATGCACACACACATACTTACACACATACACATTTGATATGCAATGAGAGTATTTAGTACAAATATCAGAATATGGTGTGTCAATTTTATAAAGTACATTCATTCAAATATTGCTGTTGAAGATTGAGATGAGTAGGGTCAATCATTGCATTTCCGAGTCAGTGAAAAAGAAAAAACAATGTAAAAGAATAAAAGAATCTTTTGATTCTTTGAATGTAACGTTCTTTAGATCCTTAGATCTCTTAGAGAAAAGAAAAAAGAAAAAAATATTTTGGCTTTATTTATAAGAGCTTTAATATTTAGAACTGGATCCTTAAAACTCTCATTTAGTTGTTAAATCTTTTAATGCAAATTAATTTTATTAAGTTTTCTTAAAAAATTATATTAAGAGATAAAGGCTTCAGGTGAGGCGCTTAAGTAATGGCGCTTTAAATAAATTAGTTTTCTTATATTAAATATCAATTAGACGGCATTATTCCAATAGATCTGCAGTTACGAAATCGTGAGAAAATATGAGAACCGACACTCTTACCCGTTATCTAAAGACGATGCAAGCAGATGTACAATACTAGAGTGGCCAGCCTAACAGAATACAACAAGGAAAGGACTATGGACAGAAAAGCTTATCTGAAATATCAGAAAATGGCTAAACAGGTAGAGCGAAGAGATAAATTATTACCTTATGCAACTGCTCACAGGTTATGGTTATTTAAAGAGCCCTTCGAAGCCCACTTCTTCTTGTTTTTAGTGATACAGAACAAACCTTTTTCGCCTGTAATCTCTGGGTAAATAAAAGAGAAACTAGAGCGTCAAGTCAAGACTGAAGTGAAGACTCGATCGGATCCTGAAAACCAGTCTGGTACCGAAGCATATATTATGAAGCCAATAAGGGGTCTCGGCGACGCGTCGAGATCTTCAGATCCTGACAATGATATGATTGTCTGGAAGCAAGTAGGTCATTGCCTACAGATGACAATAAGGTTTTTAGTCGGCATTCCACACTAGTGAAAAGCCTGACACACCCACTTACGGTGACGATCGCACGTAAAGTGTTACTCACTTATTTAACTCTTCACTACAAAAAAAGAAAAATTCTTAATGAAAATAGGACTTAAAATTCTTTACATATCTGTAGCAACAAAGCTAAAAGCTAATGTGGAGTTGTCTGTATGTTTGGTATGGCACCACTTATAGAACACATGTTCAGCAGTCACGATGACTGCGTTAATAGATGTGTCTGTATACCACGAAACTGCAATCAACTTAGGTTCCCGAAAGCAGAAGATGCAGTTTAATTCGCTATAAGTGACTTGAGACAGAATCACTATAACGCGAGATGTATCTATGAAAGCAGCAGAGAAAGAGCAGTTCACCTTTCTTTTCCTTAGCTACAGCTCAAAACGTTATTTTTGAACGCTTGCCAGAAAACATGCCCTCAAATCGGTCGAGTCAAAACAAATTTATAATGTGATTGGGTTTTCAATATTTCTTAGTTCTTATTAAAATCGTATAATTCCTTTAAAGCTCTGCTTACCAGTAACAATTTATAGTTGTGTGTAATTTTTTATATTAAATTCTATAGAGTTTGAATACAAGTAAAGTCGAACAGTCCAGACTATTTTATTATTTTATTTTGTGAGTTTCATTTGAAAGATATTTTATATCACATACAAACAAACAAGCACACAGGCAAACAAATCAGAAAAAAAAAGAAGTTAAAACGCATATGCAAAATGTCATGAACGTGGACAAAATCCTGAGATAAAAACAGAATATTGAACGCTGAACAACAGTAAAACACCAATAGAATGAAGAGTTAAGATATTCTGACAGCAAAGTATAATATTTTCGAAGAAATATCCACAATATTTCACTGTTTTGCATTTAAATGCATTTTAACGCTGCATTTTTTTTAGTGGAAATTTTTGCTGGAAAAATGTACTGTTTTTCAGTTCAAGTGTGACTTCATGTTATTGAAAAATCATTACTTTTCAGTTTAACTTAAAAAATCTTCACCTGAGCTTATGATTTTTATTAAATTTATCTTTAAGCTTGGGTTAGAAGTTAAATTTTTGATTTTTTTTTTAATTTCATTATCATTTAGAATGAAATTAAATTAAGAAATCAAATAATGTTTTAAGTAAAGATTAAATGAGAATTTTTACAAATTTAGTAGTAAATAAAAATTAATACAGCCTCGATGGCGCAGTAGGCAGCGCGTAAGTCTCATAATCTTAAGGTCGTGAGTTCGAGCCTCTCTCGGGGCAGTGGGTTTTTTGTCTTTATTTGAATTTTTAATTCAATTTAAATTTATAATTTCATTTTTAGGTTGCTCTAAAAGCAAAACATAAAATTTAATCTTTGCTTTCATATTCTTGTTACGATTTTGTTTTAATTTTTCCCCAACTTTGTTAACATAATCAGCTTAAAATCATATTTTTTTACAAAGCTTTTGAAAAAGGTCAGTCAGGTATACAACATAGATTATTTAAATGCTCTTTTTAGATTCATTTATCAACTTTTAATAAAACAGAAACCTTTTTTTCTTATTTGTCCCTTCTCAAAAGTCTAAGGAAGTAAAGAGAAACAATATAAAGAAGAAAACAATCAATTAAATTTAAATCTTTTTTTTACCTTAAAAAACGTTGAGGTTAAATACACAAAAGCAATAAAAGTATGAATCACAAAACAGCAATAATACTTTTTATAATTTTAAATTCTCATTTTAGGTTAATAAAATTTTTTTTTTTTTTGAAATTTTGAAATGTTAAGTTTTAAATTATTAAAAAAAGAAAGTTTTACAAAGCTGGCAAAAAAACGTTTAATTTGGTTTCCTAGGAAAGGTTAACTGGCTACAAATAAAATCCTAAAAGAAGGCAGGAGAAATAGGTCAGTTAAAAAATGAAGCATTAAAAATCATGCTGGCATTAGACACCTGACAGACTCTGCTCAAATAATTATTACTTGCCTTTTGCTGTAGACTACAAAAAAAACTTAATAAACGGGCAGCATTAGGCAAAGTGGTTACAATCTGAGCTAACCTTACATAAAAGCTGACTGCATGCAGGCGTTATGAAGAAATTTTTAAAAACTAAACGGTTACCATATATTAACGATATACGCCAGCAAAAAAAAATGATTTCGCGAGTGAAAAGAATGAAGAAGCCTCAGTATCTCTCAGCCATCGTCTGCAAATATCTGTGTGACTTCTTCTTATGTATTTTCTCTTCCCGGGGCCTACTCTGTCTTTTGTGAGGCTTACTTTCCCTTCGTTGATGGCTTCTCAAGATCCTGTTTAATTTTATCAAAATTAAAATTCATAAGATTTATATTCAAGTTTCGGATCGACAAATATCCAAAAATCACTCGACTTAATTTTTCCAGCCCCCTAGCAGAGACAAAATCTATTACCGGCCGTCACTGTGAGAGGTATAAGTCTTTTGACATTTGATTAGGTTTAGAAGAGGGGTGCCCATAAAAAAGACACATCCACTGCCACATGAACGAAAAGGATCCATTGTGATTCTCTTTAGATATGTCAAGCAGCAGCCAATAGTGCTCTATACCACCCATTCCTTAGCAACCTGACTTTACTGATAAAACCAAGGACAACCTCCAGATAACGCTAAACTTTGTCGCTCGCCTATTCTATTGTAAAATCTATTGTATAGTTATCTAAAAACGTCATTACTGTTGCACCTATTAAATATTTCACTTGTTTTCAGATTGAAATTTAATTAAAATTTTAATTGAATCCATTATAAATTTAATTAAAAATATATATAAAAATTCCTTATTAAATAAATAATTAAACCAGTTGTATATTAATTTAAAAAAAAAAATTTAATTAAATAATTAATAATTAAATTAATTATTTAATTAAAATTTTTTTTTTAAATTAATATACAACTGGTTTAATTATTTATTTAATAGCAAGGTCTAGAGCAGGGGTTATCATCAAATTCCTGCTCACGGACCCCTAGTAAACAATTTTTTTTTCCGCGGATCCCTTTTGAAGCCCAAGTTCAAAACAAAACTTTTATTATTTTTGAAAACACTGTTTTTTTCGTTCTTCATGTGGACCCCTTGGATGGTTGCTACGGACCCCCTTTTGAGAACCGTTGGTCTAGAGTAACATTGAGGATCACAGACAGACATTTAAAAAAAATTACAGGCGCTACGTAAGATCTCAGAATAAAAAATTGTAATAACTCTCATTATGGGTGCCCCCATATTAAAACCGTGATTTAAATCGTTTAAGCGTTGAGCAACAAAAATGTTATATTTTCTTAAATTGCATAATGTTTTTGAACTCAATACAATACAATAAAAAAAATTAATCCAAAAAAGGGTGTCCCTAGAGGTAGCGCAATTGACGTAAAAAATTTTATCCCTTCAATTATTATAGACAGCAGATGAAATTTTTATAGAATATATGTTAACATATTCTCCAAGCAAAAAATATAAAAATTAAAGGGTGTCCCCCTATCTTTTAAGCCATTAGAGATAGATACTTGAATTTTGTTTAGAAAATATATATCTAAGCCTACTATAACAGTAGGAATAAAAACTAAAATTTATATTAAAAGCTGACCCAAAGGACCATATATATTCGATGACTCTCTATCTGTCTGTCTAAAATGAAGTTTTGTTTTCAAGTACTATTTTGTTTAAAGACTTAGTTTAGCTTAATCAGTTTTAATTTAAATTCCTGGTAATTTTAAATTCAAAACTCTTTGTTGTAGTAGCCTTCACAATGAAATTTTTATTTTAATTTGCTTGTTGTTCCAACCTTCTTTAAGACTTTTGAGACCTAAAAGTATTTAAAAAAGAAGCTCTTTGAAGCATTCAAAATTAATACAATTTTATTTGATTACCTTACAAACAATACAAAAAAGAAACCATTTTTCATTGTGTTCTCTTTTTAACGTTTTACAAAACAATTAATTATAAAATTAAAAAGGACCAACTAAATTTCCATTAATAAAAAAAGACTATCAGAACATTAAACAACAAACAATTCTGTTTCAAAATAAAAATCATCCCCCAAAAAACAAAGAAAAACAAAAAAAAAAAACTTGCCAGAAAATGAGTTATTCAAGCATAAAGAAAACTGAAATGAGTAAAAATAAAATCGTAACATAATAGCAGTGTTAAGTGGCAACAAAAGAAGCTTAAACCAAGAAGCAAGAAAAAAAAAACAAAGAAACACAATTAAAATTTATCAAAACCATTTGATAGTTAGTCGTCCCATTATTATGCAAATCATTTTGACACCTAAGCTGCCTAAAAGTATACTCTACATATTTACACAAAAACAAAAGAAACACTTTAATATTCTCTACAAACTGCAAAGTAAGCGAAACAAAATTTGGGTTTAAAATCCTTTTTTTACCCCTTCTACACCTTTTTGCTAATAAAATTACACGCAAAGATCAAATCCTTAACAAAAGAACAAAATTCACACAAAATAGGCTTCTGTTTATACTTTTGGTAGTTTCTTACTTAAATAGTTTCATTTACCGTACTTTTTTAGATCTTAAATATCTCTAATTTTAAATGTTTTTTTTTTCTTTGTTGAAGACCAAATATTATTCACAAAACAAAGTGTGTAGCAAAGGACTAAATAATATTCGGCATTAATTACCCTTTTACAGTGGGGTAAGAGAAAAAACTCATACTTCGAGAATGTCTTTCTTTGTTTTGTTTTTTTTTTTTTTTTTGACTAATTTTTTTAAACCACTATCCACAAGAAAATAAATACAATAAAATACATAAAGTTTGTTCAATGTTCTCCTTTTATAATGGCTTCTCTTAAGAAGCATAGGGTGATTGCATCGGTTTCTTAATCGGTTTTTAGCTTTTTTCAAAAGTTTTTAACCGGTACTTAAATCGGTTTATTGATTGGATTTTTAATAGATTTTCCACGGTACTGAACCTTTTGTATTCTGCAATACAGCTGTTGATTTTCTTAATGTTAATTTTTGGAATATCGTACAAATCAAATTCCTTTTATTCGAATATTTTATAATTTTTTATATCTGTTTTAAACTGTTTGCAACAAAAAAGTAATTAAAGTAATTAATTTTCTATTTAATCAAGCACTAAGACAGTTTTTAAAATTAAAATATTGTTAATTATTTTTTATTTTTTCAAATATTTCACCACACCGATGGTAAACAAAATTATTCAAATTATGTTTTTTTTTTCAAATACGAGGGCTGCTCTATATATTTCTGGCCTAATAGTGAAAATGCGAATATTTATAATCAAAAATAGATTTATTGTTTTTCAAAGTATTCTCCAGCATGATTTATACACTTTTGCATGCGCTCAAACCATTTGTCGAAGCACTTTTTCCACTCCGATTGAGACACCTCTAAAACATGGTTTTTGAACACTTCAACAGCTTCTTCTGGCGTCGAAAATCGTTGACCACGCATTTTTTTCTTGATGTGCGGAAACAAGAAGAAGTCATTAGGTGCCAAGTCAGGGCTGTATGGCGGATAACCCATTAATTCGACGTTTTGGCCGGTCAAAAACGCTCTGGTTTGAGCTGATGTGTGAGAGCTCGCATTGTCATGGTGAACAATGATTCGTCTTCTCTTGTTGGGTTTTCGAATTTCTCCGATGACTCCAGGCAAACAAATTGAAGTGTACTATTCAGAACTGACCGTCCTACGTTGCTCAAGCGGAACAGTCGCCACATGACGAGTTTTGCCAAAGAAACAGGCGACCATTTGCTTCGAAGTGCTTCTTCCACGAACGAATTTCGTTGGATTTTGCTCGTCTTTGAAGACCCACACGGTCGATTGTTGTTTCGTTTCGGGCTCATACGCATTGATCCATAATTCGTCACCTGTGACGATCTTATAAACGTCTTTTGAAGCACCGCAATCGTATTTTTGCAACATTTCTTTGCCCCAATCGACACGAGCCCTTTTTTGAGCGACTTTCAAATTGTGCAGGATCCAACGAGAACAAACCTTTTTTACGGCCAGGTGTTCATGCAGTATCGAATGTATGCTGGTGGAAGAAATGTCCAAGGATGTCTCTATCTCTCGGTATGTCGCATGTCGATCTTGCATTATGAGTTCACGCACGGCATCAATGTTCTCTGGCACAACAGCCGTTTTTGGAAGACCTTCACGGAACTCGTCCTTGAGCTCGTCTCGAGCCTTGGCCACGATTAAATTCATTATACCAATTTTTTACAGTGCTATAGGATGGTGCTTCATCGCCATACAAAGATTTAAGTTCATCAATGCACTCTTGTCGTGATAGTCCACGTCGAAAGTTGTGAAAAATGATGGCACGAAAATGTTCACGAGTTAATTCCATTTTTTTCTATATTAATTTTTTCAAGTCACTGTAAACAACACAAATAATGGTCGTAAGTCAAAACGTTTTGAGTACGATTATGCTTAAAAATGACAAACTTTCCAATGGAAATGTCAGATTGCACTTGGCAGCACTAGGTGTTGCCAGGCCAGAAATATATATATTCAGGCATGTCACAGAACTCAATTCCGATCGAAAATGGTTTCAAAACCGTAAATTGCTTCTTCAGAAAGCTAAAAACGAAAAATTTCTTCGGAATGAAACCACTTTCAAATTTTAAAGTGGATTTAAGTTTCCTTGAAATTTTGTTATTTGCGGTTCTTAAATTTACTTTTATGATGTGTCCTACTTAGATTAGCCTTGTTGTTTACTTTCGTGTGCAAAATATTGTCACATTTAAACAAATAGTGGAAATTTACTACTTTTCAGAAATAAACAAAATCGATCGGAATCTGAAGAAGGTAAAACAAAATCGATAAGAATTGTTAATACGGAATTAAAACCATTCCGATCGGAATGTGTGACATGCCTGATTAATTAAAAAAAGTATTTTTAAGGATTTTACATTTTTAGCTAAATAACAAATTAATTTTCATCAAACAAGATGAAAAAAGGCATTAAAATTATTTTTTATTTCTTAGCGATTATTCTAAGCAAAATGGTCATTTCAGCGATTTATTCTGAATTTTGAAATTTCGTATCTTTGAACTACCCTGATATGTTTCCTAAAAGATCTTTTCAAAGGCTTTTATATGATACCCATATTGATTTCCTAAAAAATATGGCACACAATCATTCTTTTTTCGTCAAAAGTTAAGATGACCTCTACTTGGAAAAAAAATTGGGAAGGCGTAAATTTTTTTACTTGATATGTTTTTCTTCTCTTTTTTAATTTCTATCGCTCCAAAATTTTTTGTTTGTTTTTTTTTTTTTTTTTTTTTTGTTCGGAGTTACTTAGAGGCAGGCTTGGTGTTTTTCCCGCTGCCTCAAAGGACTATATCTGATCGACTGGCGGATTTAAATTTTAGCTCATATAGTGCCATGGCAAAGTTTATTTAAAGCAAAATAC
Source organism: Cistogaster globosa (assembly GCA_937654795.1). Classification (NCBI taxonomy): domain Eukaryota; kingdom Metazoa; phylum Arthropoda; class Insecta; order Diptera; family Tachinidae; genus Cistogaster; species Cistogaster globosa. The sequence continues at coordinate 11,560,273 of OW569404.1, forward strand.
GTACAGACAGACATCGCTCAATCGATATTCAAGGGTCGAAAATGTATATTGTAGAAATTGCAAACGGAATGACAAACTTAGATATGCCCTTTTTACCCTATGGTAAAGGGTATAAGAAAGCCTTCGGATTCTTAAAATTTTTCATATTTAAATTAAACACCCTGACTTTTATACAATATTTGTTTTTTATTTTTTGTTTTTTTGTCTGAAAAATAATTTAAGGTGCGGTCATAGTAGTCACATATTTCATCAAAAAGTGTAACCACTATTTTTACAAATGTTTATTCAAACTTTCCTGGAACATTTCATTACGAATCACGATTTAAAATATAACAAATAAGACATCTTACATTTTATATTAAGTAGGATCTTATATTTCTTATCAAGTATTTAAAAAGTTGAAAAAAAAATTCCATAATTTAGTGGTTACGTCTTTTTGGTCGCACACTTAATTAATCTGGCCGAACCTTAGGTTACTTAAAAATTACAAAATCAATTTATTTTCTAAAAATAAGCTTTTCGCGTAAATATTTTCAGTTCAAAAAAGTCACATAATACTCCCCGACGGGGAATTGAACCCCGGTCTCCCGCGTGACAGGCGGGGATACTAACCACTATACTATCGAGGATTGATATTTCGCTTGTAAAGAAAATTTTGTTTTAAAATTTATTTTTAGTATTTTTTATAATTTTATTTTGTTAAATAAAAATTTTTATTTATAAATTTTGTTATATTCTTTTGTATAATTTAAGTTGTTTTTGGTTTTTATTGGTTTAAAATTAATTTTTTATTGAAAGGATTCTGGTTGAAAAGTATATTAAGTCCCTTATAAAATAATCAAAAGGACAAAGTGAAATATATATTTGATATATTTTTTATTTTTCCTCACAATGAAGTAAAAATTTAATAAATTTACATGTAAATTCATGTATTGATTACACATAAGCACATGAATTTATGTTGTTGTACTGCAATAAAGAAACATCACAATACGATAAAGTGATGGCCAAAATTAGAGACTTACAACTGAAATCATATTTTAAACGTAAAATTTAATAACATTTTTAATTTTACATTCTGCACGTTATTGATGTTCAAATTATTCTTACATTACCAACTTTAAAAGGAGTTATATAGACATTCTTTAACGGATTAGGATCGGATATTGTTGGAGCCCATCACATCGATTTGGAATTCTTGCATTTATTTCAAATCTTTCCTAGCCTAGAACATACAAAAGGGGTCATAGAATAATTTCGATAAGTTTTGGAAGTAATTTTTTACCCCTGGTACTTGGTTTTTATTATGAATTATGGTTCGAAGGACCATATAATATTTTTTTATTTTTTCTAATTTTTAAATTTCTTACTTTTATCACCTGACTGTAGTATCAGGTGAAATAGTTTAGCGTTACAACTCTGAATACCACAAAGAGAGGATCTCGCTAGGGAATGTAGGTGAAGTTATAGCGGTCTTTCAAAGCTTTAACAATTTAAGACTTAAAAGATGGAAGAGGCAGCAATTTGTGCGCAAACTGAAACGATAATAGCTGCAGGTAGGGAGGTTAAACCGTTCATTATAAAATCGCAATAACTCAAGTTAGACCACATGCAGATACTCTGTCTAAGCGAGGCGAGATAAAAGCGCATATTGCATGTAAATATTCTGAAAAGCAATTTTTCCTAGATGGCGCTGAGATGCCTTAATAGTAATATAGAAGGCCGTAGTTGAACATAAAAAATTTCATTAGTGTGACTAAGCAGGCAGATATCCCTTGAGCCGTTTTTTGATGCATTTGATACATGGGACTCGGTGATGTATCCAAATCTACACACCTTAAAAGGGAAAGTAGCATTTAAAATTTAAGGAGAAGTCAATAGACCTCCCTTTCTCCCACAGAGAACAATAAAGGTTTAAGGTTCCGTTGTCTTCTTGAAGTTGATCATTAGCCTGTCTGAGGAGAGCTAAGACATCCGTAAGAGAAATTTAGCAAGCCCACCAGAATTTTTTCTTCAAATTGATTACGTAATAACTAAAGTTAATTGAACTATTTAAGCACTAAAGCCAAACGAATAAATTTAGTCTGACTAAATATCACGTACATATATTTTAATTTCTAAATGTATGAAAAAGGAAAAAAATATATAAATATTTTTGTGTTAATTTTGTAAAGAAAACAGGAAAAATTGCAAACCGGGAGAATGTAATGCAGTATTTTCAGGACCACTTCATCTCTCAAAAGCATCTATTGCACCATTTAATTTGATAAAAAAGAATACGAGAAGTATTTTAAGTCAATCAATATTAATTTGGTAACAGAAAGTCATTGCTCTCTTTATTAACCGTCACACATATATTTGTTCTTGCTTTCTGCTAAGCTGCAAATGTCTGAAACAAATTTGTTGTTATTGTTGTTCTAGCTTTTATTGTTAACCACAAATAATTTTTAACTTTCTCTGCTTGACTAAAACAATTAAAAAATTTAAAAAATATAAAACAAGATTTATGTTCTAATTGTTTTGCCCTCTACTGTACATATTAAATTAAAAACAATATTCCAACAAGCGGATAAATGTAGTTGTAACAAGATTGTTGGGTTAATGTTTTCAAAATATACACATTTTTTTATATGTTGTATTTTTTAAGAGTTCAATATGGGTCATTAGAACCACATAAGGAGAGAAAGAGAAAGAGAAAGGAAGGAAATAAAGAGCACATGCATACATGAGATCCACTTATATATTAAGTGGGTGGTTTATCCACACTTTGCGTGTTTGTGAGTTTTTATTAAATCAATTTTTTTTTCACACATGAGTTTTTTGCCAGGCTTTGAAATATAAAATATCTGCCAGTTTAAGGCTCTGCAAACGTATTAAAAGAATATTAAAAACAATTTAAATTTCATGTGTTAATTAACAAAAGTGAATGTGATTGGGGGGTGATGATCCACCAGCGTGTGTTCGGATATTTATTGTGTTAAAAAGGAATTTAAATTAAATGAAATGTCCTTAACAGCTTTATTGAAAGGCGTTAGCTGTAAGTAAACGACCAGACACGTCAAATTAACATATTTTTTTATATTTATTTGTTTGTTCCAATTAAATGCCTGGGTATTATTTGGAATAAAAAATTTATTTGTTAAAGATTTTCCAATTGAGGTTTCCTTTTGTAATCAAGATGTTTAGTGAAGAAATCAGAAAATAAGGATTTTATTAAAGTAAATTAAAATGAAAATAATTTTTTGAGTTTGAGTGGAAACAGAAAAAAAGGTTGTTTAAAGAATAAAATTTAAAGAAGAGTGACTAAAAGGGTTTTTAATTTTTAATTTATTTTAAAAGTTTGGCATATTTTTAAAGATAAATTCAAGTAAAAATGATATTACTAAAGCAGAATTAAACTAAAAGATCTTTTTTGTTCTACCTAATTTTATTTTTTTTTTTAATTTTTACCGATTTTTTCTTTTCTAATTTTTGTTTTGTAAACTTCTATGAAAAAAAAGATCAAGATAGCAGAAAAACTTATCAAATGGGTAGCTAAAGATGCAGTTAATTTTAAAAACACCGAACGAATTAAAAAGTTGAAAATTAAAAAAAAACACGTTAAAAAGTTTAAAAAACGCTCAAAAAGCAAAAAAGTCACACAAAAATCGCCTAAAAAGAAGTATTAAAAATTGATAGAAAGAATATGGGAAGTTAAAGTTGCAATAATATTATAAAACATCAAACAAATTAAAAACTTGAAAGTAAAAAACGAAACACTAAAAAAAGCTGGGGAAATCTTTTAAAACCCAAAAAAGAAACTCATAAATCCACTAAATCAAAAAAGGAGTTAAACGTAATAAAAGATAAAAACGATGGGAACCTGAAGATTCAACTCTTAAAAATCGTTTGAAATTAATTTAAAAAAAAGCTAAAGGTCCCGTTTGCATAAAATTATCCCACTGAAGCAAAAAGACGGTAAAATTCCCAAGAAAAAAAGGAAAATTTATAAAACTTGAAAGAAAAAATTTTAAAAAACCAAATAGGAACAATAGCTTCCATTGTAAAATGCCGATACTAAAAATAAATTCCATTTGTTACTAAACTGATGTACCAGTTTGAAGAAAACAACAACAATTTTTCATAGGTGACCTATATAAAGCGATCAAATATAAAGGCCTTGGGTTACGTAGGAAGTTTTTTTTTCAGACTTAAAAATGGTAAACGTTCGTTAAGTATATGAAAGAAAATGCTGCATGATATTCTGCATATATATATATATATATATATATATATATGCTGCATTATATTCTATATATATATATATATATGCTGCATTATATTCTATATATATATATATATATGCTGCATTATATTCTTTCTTAACAAATTAAAAATTAAAACCCCTAAAATTTCTTTGAGGAAGAGCCACAATAAAGTCTGAAAATACCAAAACCCTTAAAAAGTAAAAAAAATCGCTAAAAACAGCAAAAAAAAGTATTGGAAGTTAAACTCGAAAGAAAATTTTTTTCAGACATCAATGGACATATTTTTATAACCCAAGACAGGCAAAATACTGTACAAAAGATTGTACAAGTTAAAGGTGTAAGATTTAGTCACAACAAGTAGAGTGTCTAAATCAGTGGTTCTCATCAAATTCCTGCTCACGCTCCCCTAGTAAACTAATTTTTTTCTCCCGGACCCCTATAAAGCCCATGTTCAAAATAAAACTTTTATTATTTTTGAAAACACTGTTTTTTTGGTTCTTCATGCGGACCCCTTGGATAGTTGCTACGGACCCTCAGGGGTCCACGGACCCCCATTTGAGAACCGTTGGTCTAAATAAAAATAGGCAAAAGAAATTATTTTCTACCACAAAGATTTTCTGTTCAAAAAAAGTGTTTTATTTTTTAAATTTATCAGGGTTATTGTTACAACTTAATTTAAAAGAATCTATCATAAACAACAACCAATTTAGTCAGTGCTACCAAGTTTTCTTGCATTTAATTATAAAGAGTAATCAGCTGCATTAAAACAAACGAAAGTTGCAAGAAACATATTTGGCGTGGTGTTTTTCTGCTGCCTCAAGGGATGTGGACCAATCCTGCTGATTTTCAATAGCGAAATTTTTGAAACTATAGCTGATCGATTGGCATATTTAAATTCTCTGTAGACTGTCTAGTGCCTTGACAAACTTGGTTTCAACACGAACATGGACAGACAGCCGGAAACCGCTAATAAGACTTCGCTATGCATAAGAACTCAGAATATATACAGTTAATGGGTTCGGAAATGGATATTGTAGAAATTACAAACGAAATGACACTTTTTTCACCTGTTGTCATGGGTATAAAAATTGTGAAAAACGTTTTTTCGAAATTAGAAGGAAAAAATAAAAAATATGGAACTTAGCACTTCCTTTAAAAAAATGTTTTGTACAAAAATTTATATCAATAAATTTAAAAGAAAATATTAACTCCAATCAGTAAAGAAATTTTAGAAATCAAGTTTTTTTTACAAAAACTAAAATCAAAAATCAAAAACTATAAACTTACAAATCAGGGTTCTATAATTCGAGCGATTTAACGCGTAAGAAACTTAACTAAAATATGTGAAACAACATAAATATAAAATCTTAATTATTTTTTTTTTTTTTTTTTTTTTAATTGGAATTTTGAAGTTCTATACAAGTAATGTCTGAGCATTCTGACAGTAAATAATAAAATAAAGTTAAATATTTATTTTTTTATAAAACGGCAATCACTTCTTTCTTACATGGTCATCTTAAAAACTTTAACTTACAATAAAATTGAAAATCAATAGCTGTAAGTTGTTTTTCAATTTTATCTAAATTTTTATTTATCAATTTCACCACTAGTTGCCCTTTTTGTTTTTTACTTAAGCGGTTTCTCTCCTCTATTCTTGTAATATTCTTTTTTAACATTTTTCTCCACACCAGAAAACAATTTAGAAATTGAAAGATTTTAAAACCCGTTAAAAATAACAATAAAATAAAAATAGAACAATTTGAAACATAAAAAAACAGAAAATAGTAATCACAAAGAAAGAAGAGGCAAAACAAATCTAATTGAAAACCAAACGGAAAAAGTTTTTCAATTAAAATGCAAACACAAGTGTGAAAATGCCGCAATAGACCAACCAACATGAAAAATAAAAGTACCAGTGCAGAATATAAATTTAACAAAGTGTGTGTGTATGCGTGTGTTTGTGTGTGTGATTGCAGAAATTGGTTAAAATGTGAATTGAAGAGTATTTATAGGAAATCCTTTATTCAGGGAGTTAGAAAGAGAGATAATTCAAAACGTAATCGAAACTATAAATATAAAAACACATCAAAACCCAAGCACTCAAAAACACAGTAAATTGTTTTTATTACCCAGTAGTTCAAATGCTGGGTCCTAGCAAACTTTTTAAAATGGAGAGAAACCATCTAAGCTGCTTGACATAATAAGCACGAGTTTGTTTTGGAAACTCAATGACAACGCTTTTAGAATCAAATAACTGTCAAGGTATCGTGGCATTCAATAGAGAATACAAGTCTTGCAAACAAATCACAGTTGTCTGAGAACACCTGGCTCTCTATTTACTTTTCATAGGACTATTGAGCTTAAAATAATGAACAAGACATCGTAAAAGAGAGTACGCGATGAGGAACTGTCTTATGCAGTAATTGAATTATTTCTTGGAAAAGTTTTATGTGGCACCATCTTGGATAGCGTCTAGTTTCGTTAAAAATAAGTGTATTATTACGTTGCTAAAAATTATGGCTCAAAGATGCCTCCAGTCCAAAATTAGCATGAAACAGTAACAAGTGAGTGTCCGACAATCGCATGTGGGTTCTCTGAAACTAAAACGACAAATTTTCCGTCAAATGAAGACATCAAATAACGGGTCCGCAATCTAACTTTTTTTCAATTTGATGAATAATTAGTTTTACCCTTCCGCTGAACGAATATGGTTGTGTATATGCTTGAACAACATCGCTGGGAAATATTGCAACATAACTTTGAAAATCATGATAATGTTGCAGAATGCGTGAAAGAAAGTAGCATCCTCATCGATAAACCAAAGCGTGAATAGCCAAAATCAGTGCGTATACCCTAGAGTATTGCTGCTGTGGCAGAAAGTGTGCGTTAAGCGCCTTCAACATCAGTTCACCGTCGTTCTCAACTTTTCGGAGACATTATTGAGATGAATTTTTCATAAAGACCTTGTTATGACGCCATACAAAGTCCAATTGGTTGAAGAGTTGAAGCCAACTGAAAAAAAAGTTATTTGGCGGACTCTATATTTAAATTTATTTCATAATTTTTGAAAAAATGTTGATAATCAAAAAACGAATTTGCTAGTAAGGTTTCATTATATCACGGTCCGTTTTTACTTATTCATCTGTCAAATTATTCTTTTTCAAGGTTGCCAACAATTAACTGTCGAAATAGCGGTAAATTTAAATATTCGGTTTAATTAGGGCAAGCATTAACTGCTTAGAGGGTCTGCCTGTTATTTTACGCCTGCCTTTACCAGAAGCTTCCAAGTATCAACCGATTGCTGCTTATATTTTCAATCATCACTGAAACCCGCATAATTTTAAAACTATTTGAATTTAGGGAGATCGGTCTATAGGGAACCCAGAGACCATTCGATGAACGTTATTTATACAGATGGCATGTTGAGTTTATTCAATTGAATCATTCTATCTTTTTCAAGTTTGATCATTTCTTGCTAACCCTTTGTTATCAACAAGTAGCTCGCAAAAATTTCGGTTAAAATACTTAATATCTGTCGACAGGCTTGGGACTTAAAATTAGTTCCTCCCTGAAATCCAAAATTCAGACAATTTTTTCTTCAAACTTAACCTAAGAATATCTCACTCAGTAAAATGATATTCGAAGCAGAAGTGTTTAATCTCCGGTACAGCAGTCCGATTTATTCAAATAGTTCCAGGGGCACCTTTTGCGCCAATCCTCTACCATTTAAAGATTTAAAATTCTTATCAGAGCTTAGACAAATGAATGGCACTATTGATTATATATGTTGCTTCGCCTAGCTACCTGGTTGAACTAGTTCTAAAACTGCGTACCTTCGGAAAACGGCAGCTCAAATGTCTTACGCTTGTTGATGTTTTCGTTTTTGGAGCTAATGTTATGCAAATTCTGGGCAGATTGTTCCCATCCACTTTTCTATTAAAATTACCTAGAGATCAAACTTCTTCTTCTTCTTGAATTGTTCAGTTAAATCTGATCTAGAGCAAGGGAAATCCATGTGGAGTTGCCAGATCCAAATTTTTAAAATACTTGATATTTTTATATTAGAGACGTAAGAGTATTAATGGATTTTTTTAAACAAAAAGGTTTTTAATGGAAATTGGTGGATTTAAAAGTAATTGTTTTTAATTTTTTCCCGTTATTTGATTTAATATAAAATACTCCTTAACACATTTTCAAAATTTTTTGTTTTCAGTTTTTGTTTTGGAATCAATCAAAATTCATCAATCCTGTTACAAGCAGCAGTTTTTAAGTCAAACGAAATCGTTAATAACGGGATAGAAATCTATCATTTACGTAAAAAATTTTGTTTACGTTTTATTTGGGTCTTAAGAAATCTTGACACAAAATATTTTTCTTTTTTCTTGGGGTCCTATAAAAAATTTTATTAATCAAGCAAAATTTAAGCCATCTGGCAACCCTTTTTTATTGATATTCTAATGGCATAAAGCAGCCTGGTAGTGAAAAGGATGATTCGACATGAAACAACAGAAATGAAATTTTTATGAGGATGTTATTTTCCACTTCTCTGGTATCAAACTCCGGAAAGAAGACCTGGCTTAAGCAAGAAGTATTCTAATAATCTTATGCAACGCTTGATAATAGAAAGTCTTCATAGTTTATAAAGAGTCAAGTAACTAACTCATAGAAAATGCTAATGTTAGTACAAAACTAATTTAAGTATAAAAAAGTTGCTTTCCATATCTTTCAGATAAATCACAAACTATCACCCGAACTGCAGGGTAAATGAAAACAATTTCATTTGCTTGCTTGCCTACGTAGTATAATACGTTTACCTAGATGTATTAAATTTAAATGTAGGTTAGAAATTCTGATGAAGTTGTATAAAATGTTTAACCGAGTTCCGGTCAGTGGTTAAAGGGAAATAAATTGTTGTTTAAGATAAAAAAAAAAAATAACACAACGTAAATAGAATCAAATGGTACAGAGCAACAATGGATGAAGAAAATATTTTTCACATTTCAATAAAGAAATGAAAACAACAGAAACTATTAATGCAAAAGAACCAAATATAATGCTAAACAAATATTTTTATTTATTATAAACACTTCTGAAAGAATGAGAAGATTAACAGGTTAGTGCGTGCGTTGATTAATAAACACATGTTGAACTTTCAAAGAAGATGTTATAAATTTGTTATAAATTTTATTAGCGTATTGATATTGTATGGTCCATATAACATGTGGTACTTTTAAATACATAATTTTAAAATGTTAATACTTAGCAAGTGGTGTAGGTCGCGAAGACAGCAAGATGCCTATTAAACGGCTTTGCTTTTTTCTGTGAAAAAAAAAAGAAAATTTTCATAAAAAAAAGTTTATTCGAAGATTTAATACATGATATTAACATTTAAAATTTCAGGCATAGGGCCACAGAGGCTGTTTCCAGCATAGCTGGCCATATGTCGCTAATAACATGTTGAACATAAAGGTGTCAAATGTTGCTGTTCTCAGCACAAACCAATGAGTTTACGTGACCCAGCCGAAAAAAATGAGAAGTTTTAAATTGCACGACCTTGGAGGCATATTGCAGGCCCATTTCTCGAGGAGAGAGTTAAGAAGCTTATCGGTGACAGTAGGATATACAGTTCCATTAATTCACTGGAGAATCGACGCAATGTGGGGTGTATTTCACTGCTTTACCGTTACATCAACGGAATGTGCTAGACTGGTGTAGTTCATAAGCGATTCCACCGATTGAACTAAGTTAACTAGTTCATACTTTTAAGTACACCTAGTTCATTTTTAAGCTATAATTTGTAATTAAACTACCAGACAAGATAAACTAGAATACATAACTGTGCTTCCTTGTTGACTATTTACGACATGAAATTAGTGCTACCACGCGTTTTATTTAACATTCATTACGGCAATGCTATGGTATTGTTGCCCTTATATTTTGAAAAGAACTTTTGAACTAAAAGAGCTTTTGAACTAAAGAAAGCGTTTGAACTAAAATTTGAAAGTGCGTACAATATGTCAACAGAACATTTGAACTAAGAGAGATTTTGAACTAAAGAGAGCCTTTGAACTAAATTTTGAACTAGTTCATTTTCAAACTTTGAACTAAAAAGAGCGATCACTAAATTGAACTATATGGCACAAGTCTAGAATGTGCTCTTATGAAATCAGGGAACTTGTATATCGTACACGAAACGTGCTCTGCCGCAAGAGGTCATTCCTTTGCGGTCGATTGGCCAGTGAATCGACACACGCAATGCAGAGAAAAATGTTTTTTAGCCGAACAATTCGTATCTAGAATAATTTCCCTAAAGATTTCTTTCCAAATGTTCTAGTTGTGGCAAAATGCATTGCATAAGTAGCGAACATACCCTGAGTGCTGGTCAATAGTTGCAGTCGTCGTATAGGACGTAGCGCTTCCTGCTTAAATCACTTCTCGTTCGAATCAATATAACCTTAAACAAAATATCATTGACCATCGACCGTAGCGCGAGCTTTGGTTTCATTTTTGAAAAAATAAAATTTAACGGTGCTTGTTTTTGATGAAATAGAGTCTGTAGGATCTTTTCTGTTTAGGTTTCACTTTATATACGGTAATTTTGTTCATCAAAAAATCCGTTTAGCTTAAAATGAACCTCATTGCTGAACACAATTTTACGGTAACACATCGGATCAGTTTAGAAACCCAATCGGCGAAATAACAAAGCGTGTAATGGTCTCATATCTTTAATTTTTAGACCCGCTGGACGTGATATGGGTGTAGGCTTAGATCTTTGCGTAATATGTGTCATAATGTAGACATAAGCCCAATTCTTGCAACCGACGACGAATTGATAAATTTGGATGTTCTTTCACACTTTCGCTTACAGCGGCGATATTATCTCCAGTGCAAACATTTCTATTGCTATTTCATCATGTAAAGAAAACGTGGTATGTAATCGGTCTAGAATACGAAAAATATCTGGCTTAGATTGACGATTATGTGCACCATAAAAATCACGAGGTCATCAACAAGTTGCTTAAGTTTATAATTGATGTTCAGTCAGACGTCTTTCAAACGTCAACCTAATCATAATGATTTTCTAGAGTTTACTGATCATAAGTGACAAAAATTGAACGCAATATAACAGGTCGTTTAACAAGTAACCCTTTCGTAAGTTCTACCGGACCAAAAAAATTTCTTTAATTATGTGATTGCTCTGATGACTTGGCTTCAAATCTTAGCCACTGCCAAGCAACAAACATAGCACATCAAGTGCTCTGACTTACAGTCTTCTTGCAGAAGCAGAGACTTTGATAATGCTTAGGTGACTTCGTTAGATCGTCTAGTTTCCAGTGTCTGCTCATAAGTTTTTCTTTCTACGAAACAACTTTTTAAAGTCGCCAGGGACATCACGACTTATACCACATTGAAGATATTTAAACCAGATTTCATTCTCTCGCACATGTGTTGGAGCAACCTTAGCAAAACCTTTTCAATAATTTTCTTAATTTCGTTGATACTCATTTTAGAAAAAAATTATTTCTCAGTATAATTTCTTAGACGGCGTAACATCTCTGCTTAATTTATGTTAAGTTGTAGTCACATAAATTAAGCAGAGAAGTCAAGCAGCTTAATTGAGCTGAAAAAATATTTAAATCGAAAAAATCTCAGTATTGCATGGTGACGTCCGTCCTGATGGCTAGTAAATACAAGAACATGGTTAACCTTAATTGAGTATACTGCCAGAAGTTTCTCTGTACCGGATAGCAGCGACGATCCTCTGTTACATTTGCTTAGGTCTTGTCTCTGCTGGCAGTCTGACTTTATTTATAAAAAAGAACTCTCGATTCATGTCAATCGAAATTTCGCTTTGTCTTCTAAACTCTGTGTGACTGGATGTCTTTTCTCTATTGTTGGAGATCTCATAAATTCTTATTTCAGTCAATCATCAAATAGAACTATAAGAACTCCTCAGGGTTGGTTGGAAGCCTAGAAGGTACAAGAGAATTCAGACTATGAAAAAGCAACCAATTTTCATAGACTTCTAAATTTTTTTGCAACTTTAAAATTTGTGTTTAATTTAATATTTTTTAATGATACTAGCGGCTAAATTTCTTGGAACTCGCCGACAAATAGTATCAGTTAAATCCAGGACAACGTTTACTCTGATGAAAAATTATTAACTGGTGCCTATGTTTCGGCTTAAGTTAAGAATTAAAAAGGCCAGCTTTTTTGTTGACCTAATCATGGATAAGAAAGTAATTGAACGACTAAATTTGCCAACCACCACAACGTTAGCAAAGCAAAATTGATAATCTTTAATTCTGAAATTAACTATATGTTGAAGAGCCAAGATCTTATTATCATCGATATCTGTTTATACGAGTACACATTTAAAAAGCGAGAAAGTACCTTTTGCAAAAATAAAGAGCGGCTATTTCTTAACAAAATGACATAAACACCGGTTACATATAAAAATTATGAAAGAATCTGGACTTTCCCAATTTTTTTCCAACAATTCCCAAATAAATCGTTGCCACCTGTTCACTTAGATTCACTCTATCTGTTTCAATGTTTTTAAATATTCTTTTTTTTAATTTATACATACTTATTTTACAATTTTATTATCCCCCTAAGATTTATAATATCCTTTTATATTCCTTCAATTATAACTCAAAGTATTTAAAAAAAATCCATACTGACTTTAAGTCTCTAATTTAAATATAAAATCAACTTTAATTCTCTATAAAATGTATTTATTGCAAACACTTTTTTAATCCTTTTAAAATATGAAAAAAAAAACAATTTTGCTTCTGTATTAGTATTTGTGCACATCCGTTTTAAATTTACAAATACATAAAAACAATAAGTATAACAACATCAACAACAACAACTACAATAATATATAAATATAAAACACTAATACTCATTCAGCTTACAAAAGTTTAAAGTAACTGGTACTTGAAAACGTTTTAAGTATAAAGTGATTGTAAACTTTACTTACATTTTGTACTACTACTGCTCGTACACAACATTTGAACAGATAAAAATCTAAATTACTTTTGTTGTTCAACAATAATTCTATATTTCATAGGCAATTGTATGCAGAAGAAAAAAACAGGAAAAAGTTATACAAACACAAGTAAACGCACAAAACCTACGGCCACGTTTAAGTTGAATTAAACAAAAGGAGAGACCAAAAATAAAATGATTTTAAATAAAAGCCATGAACACTGAAAGAAAAATATAAATAAAATCGACAAGCTTTTTGGGAAATGCACTTTCGACAAGTTATAAAAACTTTCAAAGGATTTAAATTGAATAGGGAACACAGAAATTTGTATATGAAATAGAAGATCAAATGATTTATCTCAGGATTTTACTAGCACCAACATTATTTTTAATTAACATGAACATTTGTCACAAATATTGTTGAATTATCTAGCTCAATGCACTGAAGTGTGGTTGGTAGACTACAATCAAATCCTTAAAATAAAGTTGAAATATGTTACGTCAGGCAAATTCTATCGGGAGATTGAACAAAAATGAATTGTTTTATGCAGTAATTAAATACCCTCGCCGGTTGTACGGCTTCTGGAACCGTTAATTATTATGTTACACTATCTAGTAATAGCAACTGATTGAAGATAATCACCAACAACTTAAAACATTTGGGTCCTTTAAATCTCAAGGAATAAAAAAATTCGAAATTTTCGAAAATATTTGAGAAGAAATAAACCTGAAAAATTTTTCGGCCGTTTTTATAAAAACTTCAAGCAGATTATTACGAGGGCTGCTATATATATATATTTCTGGCCTGGCAACACTGAGTGCTGCCAAGTGCAATCTGACATTTCCATTGGAAAGTTTGTCATATTAACCATAATCGTACTCAAAACGTTTTGACGTATGACCATTATTTGTGTTGTTTACAGTGACTTGAAAAAATTAATATAGAAAAAAATGGAATTAACTCGTGAACATTTTCGTGCCATCATTTTTTACAACTTTCGACGTGGATTATCACGACAAGAGTGCATTGATGAACTTAAATCTTTGTATGGCGATGAAGCACCATCCTATAGCACTGTGAAAAATTGGTATAATCAATTTAATCGTGGCCGAAGCTCGCTCAAAGACGAATTCCGTGAAGGTCGTACAAAAACGGCTGTTATGCCAGAGAACATTGATGCCGTGCGTAAACTCATAATGCAAGATCGACATGCGACATCGAGAGATAGAGACATCCTTGAACATTTCTTCCACCAGCATACATTCGATACTGCATGAACACATGGCCGTATAAAAGGTTTGTTCTCGTTGGATCCCTCACAATTTGAAAAAGGCTCGTGTCGATTGGTGCAAAGAAATGTTGCAAAAAACCGATTGCGGTGCTTTAAAATACGTTTATAAGATCGTCACAGGTGACGAATCGTGGATCTATGCGTATGAGCCCGAAACGAAGAAGCACTTCGAAGCAAATGGTCGCCTGTTTCTTCGGCAAAACTGGTCATGTGGCGTCTGTTTCGCTTGAGCAACGTAGGACGATCACTTCTGAGTGGTAAACTACAATTTGTTTGCCTGAAGTCATCGGAGAAATTCGAAAAACCAACAAGAGAAGACAAATCATTATTCACCGTGGCAATGCGAGCTCTTACACATCCGCTTAAACCAGAGCGTTTTTGACCGGTCAAAACGTCGAATTAATGGGTCATCCGCCGTACAGCCCTGACTTGGCACCTAATGACTTCTTCTTGTTTCCGCACATCAAGAAAAAAAAATGCGTGGTCAACGATTTTCGTCGCCAGAAGAAGCTGTTGAAGTGTTCAAAAACCATGTTTTAGAGGTGTCTCAATCGGAGTGGAAAAAGTGCTTCGACAACTGGTTTGAGCGCATGTAAAAGTGTATAAATCATGCTGGAGAATACCTTGAAAAACAATAAAATTACAATAAATAAACAATTTTTGATTATAAATATTCGCATTTTCACTATTAGGCCAGAAATATATAGAGCAGCCCTCGTATTTATTAGTCATCAAAAATATTTGTTCTGCCTTTCTGCTTACCGCCGGTTAAGCAACGTGTGCAATTTTATTTTTTATATATGTGTGTTCTTACTTCTTTAAAAAATAACAAAAATTTTAAATTCTTTTTTTTTTTCTTCCTAATAAATTTAGACATTAAAATAGACATAAAGATAAGCCGAATTAAAATGGATTTTTAATTAAAAAAATTTTTTTTCAAACCAAACATAAGTAGTTCACTAATAATTTCAAAAAGTATAAATATTAAACTAAAAGTTTCCTTAAACTGCCGACTCTTGTTTTGTCTGTGTATTTCTAATATATTGTCCGCCCCTTTAAAAAAAGTTACACCCTATAATTTGAAATTGTATGTATTATTCCTTATTTTCTGTTAGTAGTTTTAATTTTTTAGATTTCTTTAAGAGTTTGTGTATATTTAAAAAATCATTAGTAAAGACTTTCATTTCAATTACTTCCTTTCTAAGTTCAGTATTAAACGCTAGCGTGTGTTTTTGTTTAAATTAAATTTTTTTATGTTTAAATGACGACCACCATTTTGTTATTCCAACTTTAAATAAATTTACAACTGTAAGACAAACAAACAATTGTTTTCTTTGCGGTTTTTAATTTATTTTTTTTTTTTTTGCATTTGATTAGTTTCATGTTTCATGTAAAGAAGATTTCAACTGAAGTTAAGATTTTAATTAATTTTCTTAAGTTTTATTTAGTAGAAATGTTTTTTCCTTGATGATGTTTGTTGTTTTTATTTTTTAACTCGGTCAAAAAGTTTACTTTATAAATTAAAACTACGCGAATTGTAAATGTAAAATTAATATTCAAATTGGAATTAGACGCTGGAAATGGAGTTTTTAATGACAGACTTATAATGAAAAGAAGAGAAATTTAAACCTCTATTTTTGAATATGCAAATGAAAAATTGTGGGAAAAATATAATTGAAAATGAAAATAATTTTGTAAGGGAATTAAACATAAAACAAAATACATATTTTCATTTAATAATTCTATAAGAAACAAGCAGTATAATTAGAGGAGTAAGCAGAAAAAAACATTAAAAAGACGCGGTAGAAATAGATTTTCAAGCTTTGTGTTCTTTAAAATAAATAAAATTATTCAGATAACAACTATTTTTTATGCAAATGTAATTGACAACATTTTTATGCAAAAGCATTTAAGGTGGTAGAACTTTTAATAAAACAAGTGATTACATTTTTACAGAAACATTTTCAGGTTTATAAAGGTAGAAATATTTAAAATTGGCAGCACTTTATAACAAAAAAAATAGAAAAAAAAAACTTTTGCAAGTGTTAAGTAGCAAAACTTTAAGAAACTTGCAATTGGTTAGACTTTTTATAGAAATATTTTCAAGTAGCAACACTTTACTTAGAAAAATTTGTAAATGGCAAAACTGGCAAGTTTTTTTATAAAAATGTTTAAAAGTGGCAACACTTTTCTGTGGGAACATTTGAAAATGGCAACACTTTTTTGTTAAAACATTAACAAGGGATTATACTTAATATATAAACATATCTAAGTGACAACACTTGTACATATAATCAAATATTTGAAAGTGGTAACATTTTTCTGTTAAAATATTTACAAGCACTAAAACATTTTTCCTAGAAAAATTTTTAAATGACAAAATTTGTACATATATAAAAATATTTGAAATGGCAACCCTTTTTGGAACAAAAATTTTCAAGTGGCAACACTTGTACATATGTACAAATAATACAAAGTGGCGACACTTTACTTAGAAAAAATTTGTAAATGGCAAGATTTTTCTATAGAAATTTTTGAAAGTGGCAACACTTTTCTATGGGAATATTTGAAAATGACAACACTTTTCTGTTAAAACATTAACAAGTGATTATACTTAATATAGAAAAATATCTAAATGGCAGAACTTGTACACACACAGAAATATTAAAAGTGGTAAAATTTTTCTGTTAAATGTTTACAAGTAATTACATTAAAAAAAAACTTTAAAGCGGCAACACTTGTACAAAGAAAAAATTTTTGAAATGGCAACACTTTTTTGTACAAAGATTTTCAAGTGGCAACACTTGTACATATGTACAAATATTTCAAAGTGGCGACACTTTACTTAGAAAAAATTTTTATAGGCAAGATTTTTCTATAAAAATGTTTAAAACTGGCAACACTTTTCTATGGGAATACTTGAAAATGGCAACACTTTTCTGTTAAAACATTAACAAGTGATTATACTTAATGTAGAAAAATATCTAAATGGCAACACTTGTACATATACAGAAATATTAAAAGTTGTAACACTTTTTTGTTATATATTTACAAGTAATTAAATTTAAAAAAAAAAACTTTTAAACGGCAACACTTTTACAATTAAAAAAATATTTAAATTGGCAACGCTTTTTTGTACAAAGATTTTCAAGTGGCAACACTTAGACATATGTACAAATATTTCAAAGTGGCAACACTTTATTTAGAAAAAATTTGTAAATTGCAATATTTTTCTATAGAAATGTTTGAAAGTGGCAACACTTTCCTGTTAAAATATTAACAGGTAACATATATAGAAAAATTTTAAAAGTGGTAACACTTTTTTATTAAAATATTTACAAAAAACAAATAAAATTTTTCCTAAAAAAATTTTCTAATGGCAACATTTGTACATAAATTGCGACCACCTAGTATGGATTCGCCTTGTATAAAAATATTTGAAATGGAATAATTTTTCTATAGATATATTTTTCTATAGAAAAGTGGCAACACCTTTCTATTGAAACACTCGGAACTGATACCATTTATTTACACATAACTTGGCAAGTGGCAACGCTTTTCTTCTAAACATTTGCCATTTAAATTGCACCAAACTTTTCATCAGATGGAGCTCTAAGAATATTGCAACTAGAAAACTGAACAATAAAATACACTCCTCCATGAAATATTATTTTAACTAAAAATAAAAAATTTCATTAGAAGTTCTAAAATTCACAAATAGCAAAAAAGTAGTGAAAAAAAATTTAAAAATTATAATTAACTTTTGGCCAGCTTAGTATTTATAAAATATATTATGCTTGATTCCAGCTGTTCCCAAATAATAACTTGAGACTATTTTAATTATAAACACTAAAAATACTTGCATTTATTTTTTAAAGAAAATATTGTGTTAAACAATTTTCTAAAATTAAAAATATTGCTTCAAGCGTGAAATAATGCAAAAGATTCTTTTTTAATATATCCTCGATAGTATAGTGGTTAGTATCCCCGCCTGTCACGCGGGAGACCGGGGTTCAATTCCCCGTCGGGGAGAATGTTTAAGTTTTTTTAACTTTTATAGACTTATGGACAAATTCTTATTTGTGAAGCAAGAAAAGTATTCGTTGAAGATTCGAATTATTCTTTGATAGATAGCTTTTCATTTTCTCTATTTGTATTATTTATTTTTATCCATAGTTGACCTGAATAACGGTTACTGCGTTCAACACAGTTTCTACCATTCAATTTAAGTAAAAATTAAAACAAGTATGAATGCTTTATTTAACTATGCCCTTCACCGTATATATAAATCTAGTTTAGTGAAGTAACTCCAATCAAAACAAAAAATAATGAGGTCAAGAAAAAATAAAAACTTAAAAAATACATAAAAATGTCATCGACATTTAATGAGTTCAGCATTTTTAAATAATTTTAGTATTTTCTAAAAGATCTCTTCAAAAGCTTTTTAATGATGCCCATATTGATATCCTAAAATATATATTGCACAACCGTACTTTTCTATGAAAATTTCAGAGGCCCATAACTCGGAAAATATGGGCAAGCGCAAATTTTTTTAATCTCATTTTTGTTTTTCTCTAATTTGTTAATTCTCTATCGCCCCATAGTTTTCATTTATATACGAGGGCTGCTATATATATTTCTGGCCTGGCAACACTGAGTGCTGCCAAGTGCAATCTGACATTTTCATTGGAAAGTTTGTCATTTTTAAGCATAATGGACCATTATTTGTGTTGTTTACAGTGACTTGAAAATGTTAATATAGAAAAAAAATGGAATTAACCCGTGAACATTTTCGTGCCATCATTTTTCACAACTTTCGACGTGGATTATCACGGCAAGAGTGCATTGATGAACTTAAATCTTTGTATGACGATGAAGCACCATCCTATAGCACTGTGAAAAATTGGTATAATGAATCTAATCGTGGGCGAAGCTCGCTCAAAGACGAATTCCGTGAAGGTCGTCCAAAAACGGCTGTTGTGCCAGAGAACATTGATGCCGTGCGTGAACTCATAATGCAAGATCGACATGCGACATACCGAGAGATAGAGACATCCTTGAACATTTCTTCCACCAGCATACATTCGATACTGCATGAACACATGGCCGTATAGAAGGTTTGTTCTCGTTGGATCCCTCACACTTTGAAAGTCGCTCAAAAAAAGGCTCGTGTCGTGTCGAATCATGGATCTATGCGTATGAGCCCGAAACGAAACAACAATCGACCGTGTGGGTCTTCAAAGACGAGCAAAATCTAACGAAAGTTGTTCGTGGAAGAAGCACTTCGAAGCAAATGGTCGCCTGTTTCTTCGGCAAAACTGGTCATGTGGCGACTGTTCCACTTGAGCAACGTAGGACGGTCACTTCTGAGTGGTACACTACAATTTGTTTGCCTGAAGTCATCAGAGAAATTCAAAAAACCAACAAGAGTAGACGAATCAATTTTCACCATGACAATACGAGCTCTCACACATCGGCTCAAACCAGAGCGTTTTTGAGCGGCCAAAACGTCGAATTAATGGATCATCCGCCGTACAGCCCTGACTTGGCACCTAATGACTTCTTCTTGTTTCCGCACATCAAGAAAAAAAGGCGTGGTCAACGATTTTCGTCGCCAGAAGAAGCTGTTGAAGTGTTCAAAAACCATGTTTTAGAGGTGTCTCAATCGGAGTGGAAAAAGTGCTTCAACAACTGGTTTGAGCGCATGCAAAAGTGTATAAATCATGCTAGAGAATACTTTGAAAAACAATAAAACCATTTTTGATTATAAATATTCGCATTTTCACTATTAGGCCAAAAATATATAGAGCAGCCCTCGTATGTATAAATTGTCTCTCCAATAACGTCAGAATTATTGATATTAATTACTTTTTCGTTTTTTCATTTAATATTAAAGACAAAGTATGACCAGTGATGCCAATTCGCTATTAAGTTAATCGGAATTGTTCACTCATTTCTATGCTTTTCTTTAAATTTTAAATTTTTTTTTTCTGCAAATTTTTACAACTTGTCCTACTTTTAGAATATAAAATTAATTAAAGTCAAGTTATTTTTATTTTTTTATAAACATTTATATTATTTATATTAAATATTTAATTACATTAAATTTAAATTAAATTATTTGCCAGACTTATTGACTTAAAAACAATTAAAAAAAATTATTTCATTAAAAAAAATAGCAGTAATTGTTACTTTTTTAACTATTGTTTAAGTAAATAAAAAATTTCTCTTTTTTTTCAACTGAATGAAAACAAAAAATAACATTAATTTTTTTACTGCAACAGTTTTTATGCAAATATTGTAAATTGGAACAGCTGTTATTTTAACACACATTCCCACCACTTTTAAGCTTATGAACAGCCATTTTAATATGATTATGGAAAAATTAAATCTGTTAAATAAATTCATTGTAAATTAAAACCCAACAAAATGCAACAAAAAAAGAAAATTCTGTATTCCCTTTCATATAATGAAATTAATATATAAAATCAATATTAACAACAACAAAATTCACGCATATTTTTTAATCGGTTTAATGCAATTTTTATTATAAATTATTTAATTAGCAGCATTGGGATTCCATTTTTTTTTTTTTTTTTTTTGTTTGCTTAAACATTACAGTATTTAAAAAACAAATAATTTTATGAAATATTAACGATTAATAAATAGCGTTAAATATTATAATTATTATTTAATACAATAAAAAAAAAATACTAAAATATTTTTTTTTATGTTGTTGCACAATGAAGTGCATATTTCTTTCAGGTTTTCAAACATTTTAAAATAAGCATTTAGTCATGTTTGGGAGGAGAACAGGCTTAAGTTCTCTGTAGAGAAAAATTCGTGCCCTTCTTATTTAAATAAAATTAAAAAAAAATTTTAAAAGCTCAGAAGTATCTGTCAAAATAATTAACTGACATTCGGTTTTGGCTATTGTACGCCACTTTGTCCAATTCTGGAAATTTTATTTTATGTTCTTAAAAGATTTTTATTTCAATACATTCTTAAGAAAATACACAGTTTTATACGCAACCTCTATAGTAAATTTATAGTTTAATTCTCTCTCAAGAAAACTAAAAAACTTTTTAATGGCCGTCTCTCTGTTCTTAGATTAAGTTCATATCCCAAATGATAGACTTGTGTAGTTCATAAACGAACTAGTTCATTTAAACGATTCCATCGATTGAACTAAGTGAACTAGTTCGAACTTTTAAGTACACCTAGTTCATTATTGGACTATACTTTGTATTAAAACTACCAGACAAAATAAACTAGAATTCATGTCTTTGTTTCCTTGTTAACTATTTTCGACATGAAATTAATGCTGCCACGCATTTTATTTAACATTCATTATGGCAATGATATGAAGTTGTTGCCATCATATATTGAAAAGAACATTTTAACTCAAAGAGCTTTTGAACTAAAGAGAGCCTTGAACTAAATTTTAAACAAGTTAATTTTCAAACTTTGAACTAAAAAGAGCGATCACTAAATTGAACTATACGGCACAAGTCTACCAAATGATTCCAGAAAACTTAAGTGCTGCCCATTAAACGAACCAACTTGAAAGATAAAGGCCTTGACATGGATATATATAAGCAAAATATGCAGCTACCTGAGAGCTAAGAAAACAAAACAAAAACTAAAAATCAACAAATTGCAAATGTAATCAAATATCGCAAAAACGCTAAAACACCGAAAAATCGCACAAAAAAAATAAAGGTAATTTTTAAACATTAAATAAAATTATTTTAAAAATTAAACCCAACATAAATTTAACGATATATGGAATATTTTAGAAATAGAAAATTAAACTCTCGATTAGTAAAAAAAAATATTTCTAAAAGTGCGTCCATGTTAGTAAAATATTTGACAAAAAAAAAGCGTAGCCACTATTTTAAGAAATGTTTAATCAATCTTTTCTGACACGTACGAGTATCATTACGAATACCGATTTATAATAAAATAATTGTAACATCTCTTACTTTTTATATTGAGTGAGATCTTACATTTCTTTATAAGTAATTGAGAAGTAACAAAAAAATTTTTTGTCAAATATTTTGCTAATCTAATCGTAATTTAAACATTTTAGTAATTGTATTGAATCAAAAATAATTTAAATTTAATTGAAAGTTTTATACACCACCGTAAACTAAGAGATAAATTTTTAGAAATGCTCAAGTTCATATTTTTAGTACTTACTCTCTTAAAATAAAAATTTATTTTTAAATAATGTGTTAATATTTAAAGATAAGAGGAAAATTTAAACCTAAATTATTTTAAAAAATAATTTGTTTAGCACCTTAACGATTGACAACAATTAATAAACAGCTAAAGGCTGTGCAGCATAAAAACGTCGGCAAAATTATTATCAAAATTTATAGATTTCTTTGTAAATAAAATTTAATTAAGGCCTAAAAGAAATGTGCTAATAAATATCAATTGAGGACATACATATATTTTAATTAAAATTATTTTGATAAAAAATAATAGAAAATTGCCGCGAATTTCGTGCCAAAAAGAAAGCTCTGGTAAAAATTCGTGGCAACCTCTTTTCAATTAAATTAGCGTTTTTAATAAAAAATCACGAGGTAATTTTTTTTAAACTTTCCAAAGTAATTCTTAGAAAAACATTTAAGGCCTTATTCATAAGTAATTTTTATTTTTATAATAAATTTATTAACCTGTAATAAATTTAAAAATTGATTATGAATAAGGCCTTTACACAATTTTGTTAATTAATTTGTATTTTGATTTTAATTTCACTAATTTTTTTTTTTTAATTATTATTTTAGTTTAAAATGTTGTTGTGGCTTTAAGCTCAGTTTATGCTTTAAAAAAACTTTATTCAATAAGTTTATTATTTTAAGATTTTGTCGAGGAAAATTGCAAACTCGGACTATAAATTTTAACACTTAAAACAAAGAATTTTGGTCTTAATTAAATTGTTTCTTTAGTACCAAAATTTTTCATAATATGCTCTATAGCTATTTAATCAACAACAAAAATTAATGCCATTCGTAAGCATATTTTGTCCATAAAAATTTTTTTAAGAAAAATTTATCGATATCAAAATTTCTTCATTTTTCTTAGGTTAATTAACGTATTAGTGATTTATTGAAAAAATAAAAAATATTAATCGTTTGCAAAAGTTATAAAAATATACTAACCGGTATTGAAAATTTCCTTTAAAAAATCAATATTTTACATTGACATGGTACCTGCAGGTTATATATGAATAGATGGATCCGGGCAAGAAAACCTATCATAAAAATATTTAAAACGCGGGATAACTATACAAAAACGATATAATATAATATAAATTTCTACCTGAAGGAAATTCAGGCTCATATTTAAAAAAATATATATTTCGATAAAAAATATATTTCGATTAAAATCAGATAATTAAAAAAATTATTTATCGATAACAAAAATTGCCCATAACAAACTAAGCCAAGCTAAATGTATCTTTAAGTGAATTTTATTGTAATAAAATTTATCTTTTTAATTTAAAAAAATATCGATAACAAAATTATATAAAGCAAATTTATCGATAACACAAAAGTCTTTAAATTTACCCATATCAACACATCTGAAGCTATTTTAAAGAAGTTTTCTCGATAACAAAAGAAAATTAAATAAATTTATACTATTTTACTGTCTTGAAAAAATTCACCGATTAAAAATATCGATATTTGTTATCGATATCGAATATCGAATCTTAAAACGTATTTTAGTAAACGTGTAAAATTTCTAATAAATGTGTTTTGAATACAAATACTTTCTTTAAAAATATGTATAGTGATAATTTTAGAAAATTAATTTATTAAATAAAATTCACTAAAATTCGTAGATGAATGTTTCACTTTAAACTTTAATGCATAAGTTCTTATGCTTGTGGACAAAAATTGAATAAAATTGCCATGTTTTCAAAAAAAAAAAAATATTTTAAAATTTATAAAATATTTTTGGTTACAAAATCATAACAAGTGTAAAATTTATTATTGTTTTAACCCCAAAAAGTTCAGCTTAAAATTTGTTAATAATATTTTGACGTTAATTGTTAAATTGTTCTTTTTTTAATAAATAAATTGCTTTGTTTGATTTTATACAGAAAAATTGGTTTAATTTAATTTTAAATATTATGTTTTTCAATTATTTTATTTGCAAAATAAAATATTTGTATAGTGCGTGTATGTGAGCCTTTTGTGTAATTTGCTATTTAAAACGCCTAAAATTATATTACAATATTTTAAACACTTCACTATTCGACCGCAACGGCACTGCTCAATAACAACTAATTTCTAAAAAACAATTAATTTGTAAATGAAACCACATAGAAATAATAATAGAAAAACCGCAATAAATAAATATTTAATAAATATTATAACACAACGAAAACACACACACACGCAAATACAGACACACATGCATATATGTAAATAAACAGCCATTTAGTGTGGTGATATTTTAATATATAAATAAAAGAAATATTTAAAAAATTTGCATGAATATAATTAGCACTCGCATGGTTCCTTAAAATATGCATCCTAAAAGTATGCTATTTTAAACCAACTCTTAACTAATTTTCGATAATAAATTGTGACACAAATTGAGCATTATAAAAAAAATTATTCAAAACGAGTTAAAAAATTCTGCAACTAAATCCAAGAGTGGAAAGTTAAAGGGTGTTATCGACCGACACCAAATGTTACATGCAGAAGGTCCATCTTGTTGGCAGCATAATCGACTGACATTATTATCATTAATTTTACCTGGAATTTGTTGGGCTATGAATGCAAATGAGTCAACTTAAGTTTTAATGTTATACAGATAAAATAAAGTGTTTAACACCCTTCCAAACTAAATATCTTATTTTCCTTTTTTGGTAGTAAAAGTCACATATGGCGATTTGTCGCCAAATGAAACGACACTTTTTCTGCTGTTGCCGGGATAGACTCAGCAGCGTCCAGGGTCGGTATATATAAAAAAACACAATGTCAAAATATCATATAAGGTTTTATTGATAATTTCTTAATTCCGACTTTGCAGAATGTCCCAATCTTTCCGACGGGCTACCCACCGTTCTGATTGAAGTAGCACTTCCGTCAGTACAATGGCTATCTCGTCCTCCGATTTGCGCGTTGGTACCACAATGAAGGCTTTCGTGCGATACCTCTGGAATGGTAGTTGGTTTTACAGGGAATTAGAAATTCCTCTACAAACCAGCCAGATTCTGTGCCTACGCTGAGCGTCGTTAGGTCCCACGCAAATAACGGCTCTATAGGGAATTATTAATTCCACCACAAATACCAGCCAGATGTTAGGCCCACACCTGTAGAAGTAGTACTTTTATTGGTGTCTTATCACCCGTACTAGTTATTTAAGTCACTACCAAAAGGCACTTTATTTTTGGGGAATAAGTAATTCCTTACCAAATTTCAACTTACCTTCTGGCCAGCCACCAACGACGATTTTATAATCTTTTGAAAAAGCTCACAAAATAATAGTTTCTATGCGATGCATCTTTCTTGTGTGAGAGCGGGTTACCAAATCACACTTTTTCTTGTAATTTTTCATTGTAGTGCAGAGTTCCATCACACATCACGAATTGTACGATTGTGTAGGATGGTCAGTCAATGAGCAATAAATTTGTCTTAGTAAATGTCGGCATCAAAAAACAATCCTATTTAAAGAATAATTTAATACAGCTATTTTTATGTAGTATTACAATCTGGCAACTTTTTAATTTTACTTTATACTATGTTATTAATGAAAAGTGAATGATTCATAAATATATATTATGGAGGGTAAAGTTAGTAATATTCTGGAATTGAAATGTAAAATAGGGCCTCAAAAGCTTTTTAAGAAAATTTTAACAAATCTTTTAGTTTCATATTTTGAAGGCTACATTCAAGAGAATTATTAAATATACATTTTAAAAATATGCATTTGAATTTACGATTGTTGTCAGAGTTAATACAAAACTAATTATTGTTTGGGATTTTTTTTGAAAAATATTTGGGATTTTTTATTACAATTGAAATTTCATTGACATTGTATGAAATAATTACAATAATTCTTATAAAAAAACCGACTACAAAACTGACATTGACATAGTAATGGACATTCTGTCTAATTTTCAAGAGTTTTTCTATAACGGTTTCAAACATAGGGTCATATAGGTTAAATTACATCAGTTATAGGGATACCCTTTAGTTTTTATTTTTAAGTTTGCTACTTTTTATAGCGGACTTTGCTAAGTCTATGCAAATTTCAATCAACTGCATACAACTGTTCAACAGTTTGGTCATATATATCAAATAACAGCAACAGTTTTAACACCCTATAATTTATAATTTTACTTCTTAATATACCAGACAAAATAGTGGACATTCTGTTTAATTTTCAAGTGCTTGTAAATAACGGTTCAAACAATAGGGCGGTTCAAACTATGGGTCAATTTACTTCAAATATGGAAACACCCTTTAATTTCTAAATTCAAATTTTATGTTTGTGGTTATAGCGGACTTATTAATACAGGTTCTTAATAAATTTCAGCTGTCTGTCTATAACAGTTTAAGAGATTGGATACATACATTTACTTTCATCAACTATTGGGACACCCTTTAGTTTCCAAATACAAATTTTATACTTGTTATAGGTTCTTTGTGGATTTTAACTATCTGGCTATAACAATTCAAAAGTTTGGCCACATTAATTAAATAACATTAACTATGGGACACCCTTTAATTTATAATGTTAAATGTTTATACTTGTGATTATAACAATTATAGTAATCGACATCCTGTCCAATTTTTAAGCTATTGTCTATATTGGTATAAGAGATAGACTCCTAGGTCAATTTACGTCACCTATGGGGACACCCTTTAATTTTTAAATTTATTTTTTTATTACTTTTTGCTATAAGGAGCTAAAGTGATAAGCATTTTTTTTAATTTTAAAGAAGTGCACCTTACGGTTCATAATACAATTAAAAAATTTAATTTTCAAGATTATGATTAAAATGGGACCAATCTGTAAGCATAATCTATCAAATTACATAAAATATTTTCAAATTCGGTTCATAAACGACTGAGTTGTGCAAGCACAAACATAAAAAAGCAACATGAATCGAATTGATAACCTCCTTCTTGTTTTGAAGTCGGTTAAAAACAAAAAATTCAACTGCCACTTATACTGTTGATTTTTTTGACAGTAACATTAGCTTTAATAACAATTATTAAATTGACAATCAGTTAGTTTATTTTTTAATTATTTTATAATTTAAAAATAAAAATAAAATAAAATGCAAATATTTAAAAAAAAAATAGCAAAAAATGTTTTGACGATTTTATTGAAAAAAAAAAAAGATCTGTCATCCCTGCTCTATAAGCATCTCAGCGTTTCAGTTCTCTTCCTCATCTTCTCTGTACTTCATGTTCTTTTGTTAATTAAGATCATTTCTGGCAAAAACACATTTGTTTATATTATACTTTTGTTTATTGATTTTAAAAATTAACATAAAACGAACAAGACCGTTAGTAACTAGAGCGATAATGGTCTTTCAAAATATATGGGTCACAAAAACGAACTTTCTTTTTTAGCATTGCTAAGTTTAGTTTTTTTTAACTTCTCATGACTATTTTAATTTGATTAAGAAAATAATTTCTACTTTTGTTAAATGTCTTGCATTAGGAAGCACTTTTACTTCTTATTAAAGAAAAATAATAAAAACAAATATTTAGCCAGTTTTATAGAAAATAAATAAATTAATTAGGAGCCGGTATAAAGTTTACTTTTAGCGTTTATATTTTGATTTTAAAGCAAATATTCAAATTATTTAGAGATAAAAATTTATGAAATACGATTGTAACCTTTAAAATTGTTAAAACAATATTCGTTTAAGTAATGAAATATACAAGCTTCCAAAAAATGTTCTTGAAACTATTGGGGATTAGTTCTCAATTCTGTGAAGCTTTATATTTTTTTTTTTTTTAACGTGCTATGATAACTTATACGATTCTAACAGTCATCTTGCTATAACTCTCAATGACAGAAGGCCTAAATCAAAACCTAAATCCTATCAGAGGTCTTGAGGACCACATTAACGTGCTTTTATTCCTAAAATTTTTTCAAATTCGTCATATTTACTAATAACAATTCATAAAAAAATAATAAAATAAATCACTTTATTAAACTTAAAACTACAATGAATGCATTATTTGATCAGTTTGAAAATAATTAAAATTATAAATTTAGCCTAACTTTAAGATTAAAAGAAAACAAACTTATGAAGCATACCCTAAGGCTTCATATTTAAATATTTATTCAGCTTTCTAATTTAAGGTTTTGTTTAGTAATTTAAAAGAAGAAAACATTTAATTTACCTTTATTTTTTTCTATGTATAAAATAAAGCCCTTCTCAAAGACCTCACTCAATTAATTAAAATAATGTATACTTTAAGGCTTATATTCCAATAAATAACACATAAAATTTATAAGCTTCATTTAATAAGTTTTTCAATGCTTCAAATAAAATCTCACCCTTATGATTTCTGTTTTCCTTTTTTTAATTTTTATATTCCAAACATGTCTAACTTTCCTAACCATTTACGTTGTTGAGACTAAAGTGTGGCAGCAAAGACTTAAGAATAATATCACCTTCTAATGTTTGTTTGTAAGTAGAATTTAGTTTATGTTCTATAGAGTATATTTTTTATATTTATTTTTATTGTTTTTGCCAAGAAGTTTATACGTTACCTCTTTCAATAACAATTTCACTTATTCGTCTCATATACCTGATGAAATAAAAAGAAAGACAGAAACAAGCAACACATTTTACTAGAGTTTTATTTATTTTCATCAAACGTGATTGTTTTCTTTTTATTTAAAACACAGTAGGTTAAAGGAAAAAGGTAGAAAAAAGAATTGAAGGTTAACAATGATCTTAAAAAGGGTCAATTAAATATACTTCCTTAGAAAATATATTTTTTTTTTCAATATTTTTAAAAATAATTTTTTTTAATTCATATTCTTTGGTGACACTTTGCTTTAGAAGGCACTTTTTAAAATATTAATTTTTATTAAAAGTACTATTTTTAAAAAGTACTTTTAATTAAAAATAATTTAGTAAAGTACTTTTCAAAATATTTTTGCTATAAGAAATACTTATATGAAATGGTACTTTTCTTAGGATTTTTTTAGGTACCTTAATGGGTACTTTTAAGATACTTTTTCGAATGGGTATTTGGTTAAAAAAAATATTTAAAAAGCCAGCTATCTGTTTTTAAGGCTTGCTTTTTAAAAGAAATATTTCTTAAAAGGTACTTTTTAACAGGTACTTTTTTCAAAGGTACTTTTTTTTAAAAAATACTTTGTATATTTTTATCTTTTATTAATGTGATGTTTATTAAGATAGTTTTTTTTAATTGTTTGTTTAAATGATATATTTATTTTTTAATGTTTCCTGCAAGCTGTTTTTGGCAGTACTTATTTTGCTTTTCTTTAACGTACCCTTTTAGTTACATTTTTCCTGAGGTACTTTTTATTAAGGTAATCATTTTTATTAAACTACTTGTTTTTAAGAATATTTCTTTTTGAAAATTTCAGAAGTTACTTGCTTTAAAAGTTTCTTAGTTAATAGCCATATTCCTAATTATTTTTTAGAAACTTTTTTATAAAAGTACTGACTTCTTTAGTTTCTTTTTTTTAATACTGTTTCTTCTGCTGTAAAACCATAATAAAGAGGGTCCCCATTGGATACGTATTAAAAATTAAAGGGTGTCCCTCTAGAGTCGTTATTTAACACATTCAAAAATTCATCTTTTAATCTGTTCAAGGCAGATTATTCAAATTTACCCAGAGTATAAAGAAAGTAGTAAGTCCACTTATATCCTTTTTTAACTGCACTGAAAATGGTAACAAAAATAAAATAATTATTTGACATCCCATCATATTTGTCCCTATTTAATTTCTCTTAAATATTAATATTTTCTTTATCTAGCCTTGACATTATCTAAATGTCCATTAAAGGACGAAATGTGTTTTCAGTCAGATAATTAAACCACTTACACATGGTAAATTTCAATCAAATGTCTGTCTGTGTGTGTGTGTGGGTATGTGGGTGTGTAAGTCAGGAAGCTCTTTGTCTAGTAATTGGTAAAGACTAAGTGAAAGGTGTTTGGTTTGTCGCCGTTTATAAGAATTAAATAATAAATTCATTGGGCGTACTAAATTACCAATTTTTTTATACTTCTTTTATATTTTCCTATCATGACATGGACATAAAAATAAAACAAGAAAAATATAAATTAGTTTCATTTAAGGCTTAAGTAGAAATAGAAAGTATAACTCTAGAAATAAAACTAAAACAAGATGCAATAAAATAAAGGAATCAGTCAAGTGTGAATTAGTCTTACAGAAGAAAGGGTTATGTACATTACGTCTCTATCCAAACGCCCTTTAATTTTTAATTTTGTTTTTATACAGGATATCCGCCGGGGAACTTTTTTTGTTTCCTTGTCTTGTTGATACCAATTGTTAGTCAAGTCCAAAGCTTGTAGTTGTAACGTTAAAAAGTTTTCAATCATATCACCATTCGCACTTACCGTTACGCCGTTTTCATTTTTAAAGAAATAAGGTCCAAATTGCACACCGGACTGTCAGTTTTAATGGATGCAAAGGTGATTGATGAATAATTTAAGGGTTTTCCATTGCCCAGTACCACTATTCTATTTATTCAAAAATATTCATCCAAATAAAAATATATCTCGTCACTCATTATGATTTCTTCATGAAAATCGGGATTGTTATGGATGAGCTGCAACATCATATTTGCATATGAACGACGTCGTAAATAATCTGGTGGAAGAAGCTCTTGAATCTTAAATGGAAACAAACGCAAATCATTAGAACTATCTGCCTTGAACAGCTTAAAAGATAAATTCTTGAATGTAATATATAACGACTCTATAAGGACACCCTTTAATTTTTAATAAATATCCTATGGAGACACTTCTTAGTTTTAAACTTCATAAGGGTTTTGCAGCAGAAGGACGAAACCGTATTAAAAAAAACCTTAAGAAGTGAGTACTTTTATAAAAAAAAGTCCTTAAAAAATAATTAAGAATATGGCTATTAACCAAGAAACTTTTAAAGCAAGTAACTTCTGAAAATTTCAAAAAGAAATATTCTTAAAAACAAGTAGTTTAATAAAAATGATTACGTTAATAAAAAGTACCTCAGGAAAAATGTAACTAAAAGGGTACCTAAAAGAAAAGCAAAATAAATACTGCCAAAAACAGCTTGCAGGAAACATTTAAAAAATATATATCATTTAAATAAACAATTTAAAAAAAATATCTTAATACACATCACATTAATAAAAGATAAAAATGTAAAAAGTACTTTTTTTTAAAAAGTACCTTTGAAAAAAGTACCTTTGAAAAAAGTACCTTTTAAAAAAGTACCTTTTAAGACAACTTCCTTTCAAAAATAAGTCTAAAAAACACATAGCTAGCTTTTGAAGTAATTTTCTTTAACCAAATACCCATTCGAAAAAGTATCTTAAAAGTAATAAATTTGTTTCAAGGTACTTTTCAAAAAACAGTAAACAAAAAACAACATTTTTTTTAAACCTAATAAAAAGTATTTTTAAAAGAGTAAATTTTAAAAAAAATTTCTTATGAAAAATTTACTTGCAAAGAAAGTTTTTTCAAGTACTTCAAAAAGTTTAAAGGTACCTCTAAATAAATAACTCTCTAAGAAAACTAAAAAGTTCCTTTTACTAAAGCAGATAACTTTTAAGAAAAAACTCTTTCAAAAAAAAATTTTTTCTTAAGAAAAAGACTTTTCGAAAGAAAACTAATTTTTTAAAGTACTTTTTAAAAAAGAGTACTTTATCTAAATTGTTTATTATGAAAATACTTTTAAAGTTCATTTAAAAATATTCGAGTTATGTACCTTTGAAAAACACGTCATTAAAATGCCTATGGAAAATACTTTTAAAAAATGGAGCCTTTTAAACAAAGTACCTTATAAAATTCCCTTTTTAATAAAGGTCCAATTTTAGAGGTGTCCTTAAAAAACCTTTTTAAGGAAAATAAGCTACCTTTTTAAAAATTCCTTTTAAATACTTTTTTTTAAAAAAGTACTTTTTCAAAAAGCATCTTTTAACAGGAGTAACTTAAAAAAAATAGTTCACATAAAATTGCCTTCAAAAGGATTTTCTATGGAAACTTATTAAATAAATATTTTGAAACTTTTAGATAAATTAAAATCGCTTATTATTTTAAATGTATTTCTGTGATGCCTTTTAAAAGCTTTTGTTAATTCGAGTTAATTAATCTTTGTCAAATAAGTGTAATTTATAAAAATATTTCTAAATAATTATTTCAAAACCATTATTTTTAAACTTTCCTTTTATCTACAACTAAAATGAATTTATTTTTCATAACTTTTAAATTAGCAGCACAAACCCTTTTTTTATATGTGGAACAGCCACAAAAGCAAAAAGCCAAACTGAAACAAACACAAATAACTAGCAAACTAAAAAACTTGGACATTGTTTCTTGACTTTGGGTAAATACCGCTTCCCTTAGTATGCCCTGCTACTCTTAGCCATCATATAAGTGAGCAAGAGAAAATAGAGTAAACATATAAAAGTATGCCACTACTAAAGGGACATCCATTCAAACTCAACTAGCCCACATAGCAATACTTGTTAATTAAGTGGCTTGTGGTATGTGGTACAGACATGTTGTGGTTTGGAATTTTTCTCAGTTGTTTGTTAAAAACCGTTTTTTGCCATTTTTGTTTTTTCCATATTTTTCTGTTGTTCTGTTGTAAAGTTTACTTTTTTGGGGGAATTAATATATTTTTTTCGAAACAAATTCTGTACCACTTGTCAAAAATGTTTTGTTTATAACCTCAACAGAGGAACTCAGAAAAAGTATTAATTTTATAAAGGTAACAAGGATCATATTAAGGAAAAATGTGTGCAAAAAAGAAGTCAATAAACAAGTAAATTAAAAAACAAACAACAAATTTTAATAATGATAAATCGTGGAAAAAAGAACAAAATAATTTTTTTAAGGTCTCCTGAAATAAATAATAGAAAAACTTATGCACTTTTTTAATATGTTTTTTAAAGGTACTTTTGTAAAATACAATTTTTTATGTACATTTTTAAAAGGGTAAGAAAAGTTAAAATTAAGTTCATTTCTGTTAATTAATTAAATTTCTTAGGTTACCTTTTTTAAAGTTACTATTTCAAATCTGCAGCCTTATTCTGCAATTCTCGTAGCTAAATCCAGATCGCGATGGCTAAAAAGCTAAAAATTAGTTACGGTAAAAAGTGTTACAGAATAGCATTTGTTGCCAAAAATCGGTAAATAGACTTTTAGTGATGTAGATTTAGCTTACGCGTTTTACAGAATAAGACTGTTTATCTGATGGGAAAAAATTTTTTAAATAAATTATTTTTTCCTTTTTTGATAAATTTTCGAAAAATTTGCTGTTTTAAAACATTCCCTTTTTTAAAATACTTTTTTTAAAGTACTTTCTTTAAAGTACTATTTTAAAGTACTTCTCCAAAAACGTACCGTTTTTAGGTTTAAATTTTTTAAAGTTCAATATTTATAAATATGTTTTTAAAATGCAACAAAATTTGCCTTAAAATTTAATTTTAACAATGGGTTAATTTATAAGGGTACTTTTTTCTAGTTTGTATTTTAAAGAGATTATTTTTAAAATATACTTCTTGCTCAAAAAATATATATATTTTTTTTAAACAAATTTTTTAAATAATTTTCTTAAGTATATTTAAACTACTTTTTTTAAGTACTTTTTTAAAGTACGTTTGAAAGTACTTTTTTAAACTACATTTCTTGAAACACACCGCTTTAGGGTTTTACATTTCAAGAGTATATATTTAATCTAAATTATTTCGTTAATTTTCTAAAAGTACTTTTTTTAAAGTTGAAGTATCGATTTCGTTGAGAAAAACGTTTCGCTCCACCTTTAAAAGATACCTTTTAAAGTTAATTGCTAAAAAAAACTCTTTTTTAAACTTACTTTCTACCAAAGTACAAAAAAACTTTAAGAAACTATTTTCTTCAAAAGGTACTCTTTAACTACTTCGACAAAAACGTACCATTTTTTATTTTTACTTTTCAAAAGTACAATTTGTATAAATAAATGTTTTCAAATGTAATAAAATCTTGCCTAAGATCAATTTTTAAGGGTACTTTTTTAAGTTACTATTTAAAATCTAATGGAAGAAACTTTTTAAGATACACTCTCCTTTAAAAAATGTTTTTTGAAGTTTAAAGTACTCTTTTTTTAAATGCTTTTCATAAAGTCCTTTTTTAAGTACTATTTTCAAGGTACAGCTCTAAGAACGCCCAGTTTTTTGGTTTTGCTATTAAAGAATACAATTAATTTAAAACTATATATTTTAAAGTACCCATTTTTTAATTACTGTTAAAACTTCGTTTTGAAAAATGCCTCACTTTTCCTTTAAAAAATACTTTTACTTTATTTACGTTTAACTAATTGCAAAAATTACGTTCACAAATTTTTTTCCAGGTAAAGTTTCACATGGTCAATGCATAAATCAAAATTAGTACTATAGTTTATTAAATAGAAAAGATCTCAAAAGGTACTTTTTTATAGTTTATTGTTATATTTTCAAAGTATTTCTAAGGAAAAACTTTTTAGTGTTGCCTTAAGGATGCAGTTCTAAAAGCAACTCTCTTAAGACACCTTTTTTAAATAAAATTTTTTTAAATAAATTTTTCTAAAAGGAGCTGATCCTAAAACCGTCGTTTATAAAAGTAATTTTTTTAATGTACCTTTTCATTTAATTTATGTTTCTGAAAGCCTACGTGGGCCAAAACGTGGGCCTTTTAAAAAAATGTTTCAATGAAATTTTTGTAGAGTACTTTTTTTGTAAGTTATATTTTAGCTATATTTTTTTTTTAAAGAGAAGTAGCACTTCAGGTAACGATGCCTATTTAATTAGTGTGTAACCGTGCTACATTCTTTAAGAAAGGGTTAGAGGAGAGAAAAGAACAGGTGGTGAAAGTATAGCCAATTTATTAGTTATTTTACTTCGACGGCGAATATGCTATGACGAAGTACCGACGAAGGAGGCTGCATGTTTTATTGTTAATTCTGAATATGTATTTATACCATTAAACATCTTGTTCAAAAGTTCTTATTTTATTTGTTATTAAAGATGATTTACTTAAATGACACTTTTGCTTTTAAGCAGAGTACCGAAATGCTCTCTCACTTCTCACACATGAGAGAGCAGTGAGACATTTTAGTTTTTGTTGCATCTTTTCATAAATGTGGGGGAGGCTAGAAAATATTTTCGTTTTTTCATTCATGACAGGGAGGATTTTTTACTTTCTATTTAAAAGTAAAAAATGAGAAAATATTTTTTTTGTTCATACAAAGTGCTCATTTATTAGAATTCAAAATTTTGAAAATTTTTCATAAGTGAAAAGACCGTAGAAAAATTTTTCATTAAGCGTTCACTTCTCAAATATGTTTGAGTATGTACATTTTAAATTGATTTGTTTTTCACGGAACTGCGTCCGTATGCAATAACAAAGTGTTTGTTCATTTGTTAGTGGAATATGTATGTATGTATGTTGGTGAACAAATTTTACTTTTTAGTTATCATAGTTTACTATTTCGGATCCATTTAGAACTTTAAAAAGTTTTCTAAATAAGTTATTAGTGGTTTATTAACATCTATTTATTTGTTTGGTCTAAAAGGAAAAAGGCACATATACATTAATATGTTTGTATTAAAAATATATATAGAAATATATCGTAGGCTTTATATAGTGCCTTTTTGTTATTACTTTTTATTTTTAGTTTTATTATAAATTTGTTTTTCATAACACGGATTTTCTTTGTTTTCCCCCCCTACTTGTATCAATGCTTGTATACACATTCATATGGGATTGTAGGCACACAATATTTGTTGGTCGTTAATGAACTTCAAAAAGAAATAATTTTTTTTCTCATTTCTGAGAAATTTCATAAATCTCGTCTTTGAATTCTCATATATGGAAACTTTTCAACTTTGAAAAAAATACCCATTCGTTTATGAAAAGCAGCATTAATGAGAATGATATTATTCATTCCTTATCAGGTATGAATAATAGGGAAGTTTTTTGTTATTCACTTTTTCATATATGAATGCTTAAAAACGAAAAAGATAGACACATTTTTTGATGATCGTTTATCAACGTAAAAAATAAAAAAAATCCTAGAAATCTCATTTATGAAAAATATCAAAAATGTTTAAAATTAAATTCTCATAAATGAAAAATTCTGAATTATGCTTTTAAGACGACACTTTTAGTTTTTGTAGTACAATTACTTTTTTTAAATAGTATTTTTAACAACACTGTTATTAAAAGGAACTTTATAATCGTATTTTTCTTACAGTACTTTTTTAAATGTACGTTTTTGAAAGGTACTTTTTAAGCAAAATGATGTTGGTATCTTTTGTGTCCTTTGGCTCAGACTTCTTTAGAAAATATTTTTGTTACCAATATAAATAAATAATACTTTTTCTGCGGAGATAAAAATAAAAATCTGTAACAAATCTATTTAAAAAGTAACTTTCTTTGTTACATTGAAATCGTTGGAGGCAGTAGGGTATTAAAAACGGTACCAACCTATTAGCACGTGCTCTAAATAACTCTAGAAATAAATAAGAAATAATTTAAGAAAGTATTTCAATTTAAAACTTTTCTTAAACTCAACCACACGCACACACACACACACACATATAAACAAGAAAGTTAAACTTCTCTTTGTTGTTTGTTTAACTAAGAAAATGCGTGAAACAGAATAAACAACGATAAATAATTTACTGATGGGCACTTTATTATCGTACTTTAGTTCTTATTATTAAAGTAAAACGAAGACTATTTACTCAACATATTAAACTTGATTTAAAAGAAAAATCTTACTAAAGCCACAACTTTTCATCGCTCAACAGCAGCATCCAGTGATCATCACACCTTTTTTTTAACTTTTACATGAGAGAATAAAAAACTAACTTTTCAAAACAATGATTTTAGTTTGAAGTTCATATTTCAGTTGTAAATAACCTCGAGCGTTGTGTGAACGTGTTTTATAGACAAAAATAAAATATATATTTTTTTAATATAAAATGTTTTTTCAACGGAAATGCTAAACATACAAAAGGAAACGGAAGTGCATTTAAGAAATAGTCTTAGAAAGCAAATAAATAAGAAGAAATATATACGAATAAAAAAATAAATAAACAAAATAAAGAAAAAAGTGATAAAAGAAAACAAACTTGCACATTTTAACGATTGTGATTTTAAAAAAAGATTTTAGTGGATAAAAAAAACATTTATTTTTTTTTAAGATGTTAAAAAGCAAAGAATTCATTGTAATTTTAATAAATGTTATTTTATTGCAATGTTGTCAAAATACAACAGCCTACACACAAATTTCCGCTGGTGGTAATAATGGTGGCAATGACGGTGGTCCTAAGTTATATAAGGCAGTCAATTTTGATTTATTATTTCCAAAAAGGTAAATTTGAAACAAAAAAAAAAGAAAACTTAAAAACATTTAAAATACTTAAGTAATAAATAAAATTTAATACTTTTAGATTTCTTATTAATGTTTACGGAAATTTAGATTAAACAATTTATTTTCAATATTTTGATAAAAAAAAATTTCGAAAACAATTTAGAATTTCATTAAATTGAAATCCACTCAAAAATTAGAATTTCAGAAAAATTTGAATTTCAAAATAATTTTAAGAACAAATAGATTGATTTTTTCAAACAAAATTATACCAATTCAAAAATGAAAATTTCATATAAATTCACAGTTTGGCTAAACATGAATAAAATCGAAAATTTGATATAAAAGAAATTCGAAAAAAAAAACGTAAATTTCCAAAACTGATAAAAACCAAAAATTTTATAAAATTTAAAATTAACAAGATATCGTCAAAGTTCAAAAAAAAAAGGAAATTATAGAAATTACTAAATTTTTTTTAAGCCGAAAATTTGAAATATTAAGTAAAATTTACAAATTAAAGCAAATTTTTTTCAGTTAATTAAAATTTCATAAAAAATATTACCACGATAAAAAATATTTTTAAAAATCAAATAATTTTCTAAAGTAGAAACAAAACAAAATAATTTTAAATTTTGCCGCAATGGACGATACCCTTAATAGCGACCTCTTAATGGGGCCAAGCGAACAGGGTTCAATTTAATGCTCATCAAACTCAGTGCTGTGTGCTTTTGCACAGGCGTCCGTCTGAATATGCTACCTCATCTGTAATTATGAGTGATATATATTTTTAGGAATCAGAAGCTTTCAAAAGTCTTGGCATGAAAATGCAATGGGATGTTCGTTTGAACAAACATATTTTTCATGTCGCAAAAGAAGCATTCAAGTGCCTAGGTTTTCTGAAACGGTCTAAGAAATACTTCACTCCATCTGATCTCCTATCTATCTTTGACATCTTTATTAACCGAAAATAATACACAACTCTTATGTATAAGCCGGTGCTTCAAAGTCTATTTTGGAGTTACTCGACCGCGTACAAGAGAGAGCGAAGAAGCTCATCGGTGACAGTAGGGTGTTTAGCTCTATTGACTCACTGGAGCATCGACGCAATGTGGGGTGTGTTTCACTGTTTTATCGTTACTACAACGGAATGTGCTTTTATGATATCAAGGAACCTGTTTCTGAAAACCGTAATTTCTCTGCATTAAGACCGCACTACGTATTACAAAGAAAATTCGTTTTTTAGCAGAACAGCTCTTATGTGAAATAAACTCCCTGCAGAGGTCTTTCCTGCCACTTTCAATATACAAAGATTCAAAACAAATATCCACAAGCACAAATTCCTCTATTCCCCTCCCACAACCGGGTTTTCTAGTTCTGGCACATGGCATTGTATAAGTAGAGGTCATCTCCTGAGTGCTGGTCCTAATAAAAAAAAGTTTAGTTTGTCTTTAAAATCTTTTTAATTTTCTTCGAAAATATTTTAGAAAAATAATTTTTATTACAGATTTATTAATAAATAGAAATTAAAAAGGGCGAAAATTAGCTAACTAAAGGTAGAAAAAATGTTCAAAATACGCTAGACTTAACTTAGTCAGCCTTCTAGTCACTACACCTTGAGCTAAAGTCCTTAATGAGATATCAATTAAATTAGCTCACTTTCATTTAATATCGCGACTTTGATTTGTAAAGAACTTCCAGTGCAAAATAAATATGATAAATTTTATTCAAATTATTTTTCTTTTTACTGGTGAATGTTTTATTCCAAATTACTTTTTTAATTGAAAACTGTAACTCTATTTGTAAGCATTCAAAAGGAAGCATTATTGCCATAAGCTAAAAACGGTTAATGTTTTAAATTTGTTCGTTCTTTTTTTTTCAAAATAGTAATTAAGCCCGTTTATTTCTAATCTTGTATTTCCACTTTCTTTTAGTTTTAATTCAAGTGAAAATGTAGTCTCTACAACACCTGAAACTATTCCCTTGCCAACAAAAACAGCTACTAGTGTTGTTGGTCAACCATATTATCCTTTGCCACAATCAAATGAGCCATTATACACAGCAGCTAGAGCATATGAAAAACTGCAAGAGCCAATTGTATTTGTAACGCCAGCAACACCAACAACCGAACCAGCAACATTGGCAGCAACATCTAATGAGGCAGTCATTTACGACGATGCACAACAAAACATTAACGACAATAAATACAATTCACAAGTGGTGACAAAAACTGCCATAAATATGCAACAAACAAAAAAGCAGCAAGAACAGGAACAAAAACAGCAACAACAACATAATGATAATAACAAAGTTGAAAATGAACAAGAGCAAGAGCAAGAGTTTGCTACTGGTCGTGCTGTCGATTATCATAACAGTTATCCCTTTGGTCAAGTTATCACGCCATTAATCAAAAATGCAGCACGTCCTGTGTATCACAAACCCATAACATCGTTTCCAGTTTATTCACCGTCATCATTATCATCATCATCGTTGGCAGCCGTGAAGTTAGCAGCACCATCAAATGTTGGCAAAATTATCTATCCTCAGGCCAGGTATCAACAGAAGTCACCAAGTCAAGCAGAAATTGATAAGTTACATGGCAAAGGTAAGCTGTAATATATTTTTGAGATATCGCCTTAATGTGTCAGACACAGTGGTGCACAACGTAAATAAAATCAAAATTTATCAGATATTTGACAAATTCCGTTTGGATTTATTTTAATTTCGTAGTTGCCAGTCCGAAAGAGTTCAGTTTTGTTGCTTTAGATTCTGTTCGTTTTAATGAATCCGAAATTTTTTTAAAACTTTTTTTTTTTAATGTGGCAACAATGAACACAAATGTCGCATAATTTTAAGCAATTTTTACCTTCCCAGCAAACCAATTATTTTCGACCCCATAAAGTAGATACATTCTGACTCCTTATGCATAGCAAAGTCGAATAAACGATGTCTGTCTGTTCGTCCGTGTTAGTGTTGAAATCAACTTTGCCAAGACACTAGATGAGCTAGAGAAAATATCAATACGCCAATCGATCAGACATAGTGTCGAAAGAGTTGCTATTGAAAATGCAAGATCGGTCTATGTACCTCGAGGCAGTGGGTTAAACACCATGCCTGCCTCTTATTTTTCGATGTCTCTTGGAACAATAAAGTAACTCCAATCAAAGAAAACAAAAATATGGAGCGATAGAGAATTAAAATGTAAGAAAAAAACATCAAGTAAAAAAATTTGGCGCTCGTCTATATTTTCCCAGCTGCGGGCCTCTGAAATTTTCAAAATTTTTAATATATCAATGTGGGTATCAATTTAAAGCTTTTGGAGAGACCTTATAGATAATATAAAAAAATTTAAAAATAGTTAATCCATTAAGAGCCGATGGCATTTGAATGCATTTTTTTTTTTTTCTTGTTTGAAGTTATTTCTCAAAACTAGATTCAGATAAATGGTGAAGGCCGAATATAGCCCTCTTTTTCATTTCCACTAAACTGGTTTAACTTAAAGAACTCTTAATTAATTTAAGAAAATTTAGAAAAGGCTCCTTTTGGTATGTTTTTTTTTTTTTTTTTTTTTTTTGGTCTCTAAAAAAAGCTTTTATATTTATGGATCTAAAGTGTACCGTTTAGCTGTCATGGCTTGAGTTATTTCAAGGCAAGATTAAAATGAGCTCCCTAGACGGGTTCTTTTAAGATTCTTTTTTCGAAGTTGTCTTAAATAGTTTTTGCACTTTAAAATTCAGAAAAAAGTAGTTTTATTCAGATTTTTCTTTTCTTTTTTCGTTTTTCAAAGCACAAAAATACTGATTGAGTTCGATTTCCAATCGGAATTGAACTCTGTGATATGCCTGTATATTAGGCTTTTGCTGCAAGAGAGTCATAGGCCATAAGCACATTTTTATTTGAAGAATTTTGAAAGTTTATAAAAAAAATTTTCGTAAGATTAAAAAGTTAAAAAATTATGTATAAGTTTAAGAGTCTTCTGCAGATAAGTCTTAAAATTTTATGAGACTGGGAACGTTTTTAACACATTTTAATTGCAGAATATAGAAGCAGGGTTTTATTTTATTTTTTCTTGTTTAGAAAAACCAACCAGCCTGTTTTAATAAAATCGAGCCGGTTTGGTATTCTACAGTGGCATTTGGTTGCATTAATTCAAATTTACTTTTATTGGCTTTTAAGCTTTTTATAAAACTAAATCAAGCAAGTTAACATTAAAGTGCAAGTTTTAGCGAGAAAGGTTTTCAAAACTCACAATCAGCATGAAGTAGAGAAGGTAAATGGATTTTACTCTATTTGTACATCTTACTTTTCGGATTTGCCCGACCGATTTTAATTTACTTTTTACTTGAAGTACTCTTGGTCATAGACATAATATAGTGAGTTCGATAGATGGCGCTTTTGTTAAGAGCGAACCAAATATTTTCATCACCGAAACTTATCTTTGGTTTTTAAAAATCTTTTTCTTTTGCCTTTACAGGGTGAATAATGACTATAAAGGGTAACCAATTTTAGCACTTTATTTTATATGGCGAAAAGTAAAAAGTAATCGCACAAAAATAAATCAATAAATGTAACGTTTTTAACCGACGAAGGAGGTTATCAATTCGACTGAATGTTGCTTTTTTATATTTGTGTCTTCATAAATCATTTATTTTTAATCGAAAATTTTTTAATTTTTTTTATTTAAAAGGTGATGCTAGCAGATTTTACCCGTTTGAAAAATAGTTCTTAATCCTAAAAGTCAAAGAGTGTCCCCATACAACATACATGTTTTATATGTGTATTAGAATCGTAAAGGGCACCACTTTAAAATAAAATAAAAATGCGTATCACTATAGCTCTTAATGACAAAAATTAATACAAAATTGAATCTAAAAATTAAATGGTGTTCCCATAGGTGACGTAAATTGACTTATATGCGCCTATCCTTTGAACCGTTATAGATAGAGAGACGCTTGAATTTTTTGCAATGTTGTTTTTTATTTCAATTTAATTTGAGATCATGTTTCAATTTTAAATCTTGAAACAATCTAAACTGAATGCCATCGTTTATTTTGTAAAATTATAAATATTGCAGACGTTTTGTAGTTTGAAAATTTGAATTTTAGAAACTAAAATGTATTGAAAATTTTTATAATTTGAATGGCTCATTAATAAACACTGTTATTTTTTATAATAGAAGAATTACTCTACTTGAGTTTTGTTAAATTTTACTTGAGCTCAATTTCAATAAGCGGAATCGGTATCGGCGATATTTATTTTTGAGTATCGGATCGGCGAAATGACGTATCGTTACATCCCTAATTTTAATTAGGAATTTTTTGTCATTAAATTCTCTGTTTCATTTTTCTCGCCTCTGAAATATATTCATGAATAACAATTTTTTTATGTCATCCACTTCAAAGAAAAAAAATCAATTAATTAACAACCAACAATTTTAAATGAAAAAGCATAAAATAAAACAAAACAAGATATTGGTTGTTAATCAAAATAGTTAAATATTTCATAAACAACATAATCAAGCTCAAGGCAAATTCACATAAGGTGGCAGCGCGGCTACAACAATACAACAATAAAAAGAAAAACAGACACTTAAGTGTATGATAAACTTTAGAACACAAATAATTACTACACTTTTTTCTTACCCTTTTCAATATCGTTTTTACTAAGATTTGTTTTTTAAATTGATTTAAAACTCTTCTTACAATTCTTTTTTAAGGAATAACAAAAAAAAAGAATTTTGTGATATAAAATGATTTACTTTTGACAGCTATTCTACACATTACAAAATTAAACAAAAAATTGTCAGCTGCCGCAACGATGCCACCTGGTAAAATTAATTCGTCTTGATCAAGCTAATGTTTTTTTAACCTTTTAACTTAACAAAAGCAATTGTTTTTTTTTTTTAATTAGGACCAGCACTCAGAGGATGACTCCTACTTATGCAAAGATTGTGCCAGAACTAGAAAATTAGGTTGTGGGAGGGGTGATAGAGGGAATAGTGCTTGTGAACATTTGATTTGAATCTATGCACATTGAAAGTGACAGGAAGACCTCTGCAGGGAGTTTATTCCACATACGAACTGTTCGGCTAAAAAACGAATTTTACCTGTAATGCGTTGTGCGATTCAGTGGCCAATCGACCACAAAGGAATGCGCTCTTGATGTAGATCGCGTTGCGCGTATGAAATTACGGTTTTCAGGAA
Source organism: Cistogaster globosa (assembly GCA_937654795.1). Classification (NCBI taxonomy): domain Eukaryota; kingdom Metazoa; phylum Arthropoda; class Insecta; order Diptera; family Tachinidae; genus Cistogaster; species Cistogaster globosa. The sequence goes on from OW569404.1 coordinate 11,604,598, forward strand.
CGAGTTCCCTGATTTCATAAGAGCACATTCCGTTGTAGTAACGATAAAACAGTGAAACACACCACACATTGCGTCGATGCTTCGGTGAGTCAATAGAGCTGGATACCCTACAGTCACCGATGAGCTTCGGTTGGTTTGATTAAACTGAAGCCAATTTTTTTATTATTCAATAAAACTCAATTTTTTATACAAACAAATTTTATAAAATTCAACTATATTTCTATTAGTTTCTTCGTTCAAATGTGTCTATGAGTGAGAAAAAAAATCGACAAGCAGATTTCAAATATTTTATACAATTTTACAAAAATCTTTATGGACTGAAAATTGAATATTTTCTTGTTGAACCTACTATGTTTCAAATATAGATATCAAGAATTAAAAGCATTTTTTGAAAATGTAAACATGTACATATAAGGTAAATTTAAAAAAATTTCAATTTAGAAAACATACAATAAGTATAGCATACTTTTTGGCTGAAAAAAATTTAACAAGCAATGACATGAGCAAGGGTGTTGCAATAGGGATCATCACTAGTGGTTTTCATATTTTGAAAAAATTTTTCGTATTACAAAATGACGAAACCCTTTTAACTACTCCGTTGCAATGGCAGAAATTAATTGTAAATCATTCAACATTACGCCAAGATCCAAAGTCTTTTATTAAAACAGTGCTGAACTAAAATCTTGAACCAATTGAGACGCCATAAATCTGAATTCTTATAATGGTAGAATAAAAACCCTAGTTGGCTTTTTTTAACGTACTAATATTCTCCTGCCAGTCGAAAACTCCAAAAACGAAATAAAAAACAGCTAGTAATTCAAAATTCGGCTAGGGCTTTTCTTTCAGATTGTGGGAGTCTCAATTGGTTCAAAATTTTGAAGTTGAAAAATGTGCTACTGTGTAATTAATTAGGTTCGGAATACCGAATAATGCTTTCATATTTTCCAAAAAAAGAAAAAAAAACTTACATACCGAAAAATAATTATTATAATTCGTCTAATAAATTAATTAATAAAATATTTTGGCTGTCTTTCAAAATAAATGATAAGGTGTATAGCAAAGACAATAAATAAAGAAATAATTAGTTCACCACGATACTGATTTCACTGCATTAAACATTGTGATGTAGTTTTCGTTAGATCTTTGACAGAAAATTTTGTATAATAATAAAAAAAAGCTCGACAACCATAAATTAATACAATTTGTAGTAAAAACAACAATCTTCTGTCCTTTTTTATACAATAAAAAAAATTATGCATTTTCTTACAAATTTTTCCATTTATTTTTTAGGTAGTTTCAGAGATCGTTTTTCTCCAAGTGAAGGTGTCGCCTCGCATGCTTTTAAATCAAACAATGATCATTCTTACGACCATACTCACGATCATCACAATCATGCTCCTTCCTACAAAACGATAGGAAAGATGCCCTCCTCTTCTAATATGGTAAATTCATATGTGACACCCAGTAATCTTTACGCGTTTCCTCCTAACAATGTCAACTATCCTGTGCAACAGCAAGATAATAGGGTTGTTGGCTTGAATTCAGGCTCGGCAGATTCATATACTTGGCCAGCTTCAGGATCACTTAAAGATTCTAATCTTAAATTAAATACAGCCGGTAATAATAATAATCCCTATCAATATAATGGACCCGTTAGTGCGGATTATTTACCACCTGCTAACGAGGGAGTTAGTGGAGAAAGTATGGATAAAGGTAAAAATAATGATGACAGTGATTTAGATAATGGAGCAGGGTATGAATCAATAGGCGTATTGCCAGCTAGTGCTATGGATCAGGATGATGGCAATAGTAACAGTGGCATGGCAGATGCTATGGATGGAGTTATGATTCCTCAAGATGGTTAGTAAATAAAATTTTATTTGAAGTCTTATAATCTTTATTAAAATATAAAATTTTTAGATAAAAAAATACCTGATGATAACTCATATGATACGGGAAAAGAATATCCCACACCACCACCTGGTTGGCTAAAGGAACATCCCGAATCAGTGCAGGATCATCCGCATTATGATCATCATCCGAAAAAACCGGATATTGAGTTCGTTCAAGATCATGGTTATCATCATCAGCCTGATGTTATATATGATCATGATCATTATCATCATTCCTTACCTTCATATTCATCTTTTCCTTTACATCACCATTATCCTGAAATTATTTATGACGATCATCATCATCATGACCATCCGCATATTGAACATCCACCGCCAGTCACGACCACAGAAGCTCCTCCACCGGAACCACCACCAGAACCACGTGTTAAGAAATACAGTTATTTCTATATTGGCCGTAAACTGTGGTATATCCCATTGTATTTTACCGTTTGGTTTAGTTTCTATGTACTTTGGTTGATTTTGAAATCCATTGCCAGACATAAGGTACACGTTTATTATCTTTTATTTAAATTTTTAAATGGCAATTGAGTCTGTTAAAATTTGTCTTTTCAGGTCAATTTGCCAAATCATTATGTTTCCCGTAGAAGTGTGGATAGTGATGTCGACTTTTCCCAACGACATAAGGAAATTATAAATCAACTTACGGTTTCTGTTTTAGATAATATTGATAAATTTAAAAGAAAATATATAAAATAAACTATTAAAGTTAAAAACAAAAAAAAAACGTGTACAAAGTTAAATTATTAATAAATATTCAAGATTTTTTATTTAAAACTAAACTTAAGAATTAAAGAAATATTATTTTTAATTTTGCAAACCTTTTACAAGCTTTCGCCGCAAAGTTTATCTCAATATTTTCCTTTTCTTTTTACAACTCTGGAAGCCTTTTATGTTGACTGAAAAAAAATAATCTTTTCTATGCTATTTTTTTGTTGTTGCTATTGTTTGCAGTTTTGGCCTTATGAAATTGAAAATTTAAATGAATATTAATTTATTAAGTGCCTGTCACTTAAATTGTTAAATAAATTAATTGGCCCTTACGTTTAACTAAAACTGTTAAATGCCAATTATTTTTAAATAATTTGTCTATATATACAGACTTTCATATGGTAGTAGCTAAAATAAACTTATATTTCATCAATAATTTCATATATAACAGTTTCTTCGCACTCCTCGCTGGGATTATCGACCAGTGATTCTGTTTCATCTATTTCTGATTTGCACATTTCATATTGAAATTCTGCATAGGATTCATAGTTTTCAGGAGCATCTTCATAGTCGTTGGTATTTTCTTGTTTAGGTTTATCGGCTGATTCTAAAAGTCTTCGCAGCTGATTGGGTAAACCACCTACATTACGTTTTATTTTTCGAGGCTGCACTAACACACCCTTTCTAAAAGTTTTAAAAATGTTACATTTAATAGTGAAGAGTATTGAAATATATATTATTTCTTACGCTGATTTTAATTCTTCTAATTTTGGTATAGGCACACGTTCTGGTTCTATGCCATTAGCTTCTTCTTCTGCCAATTCTTTGGGATGGGCACGTTTTTTGTGAGCCCTACAATTTGATCCGTTGGAAAATGATTTGCTACAGAAATTACATTTGTAGGGTCTCAGACCCGAATGCAATATCAGGTGATTTTTCAAAGCTTTCGATCTTTTGAAGGCAGCATCACAAAATTCACATTTGTAACGCTTGACATCACTGTGAACTAGTCGATGTTGCAATAAAGTTCTTTTCGTATTCAATTCCAAACCACAATCTGGACATTTATATGCCGATTCATTATGCGTATCCAAGTGCGACTTAAGCCTGGGTTTATTTTTAAATCTTTTGTGACACACTTCACATTCGAACGGACACTCGTTAGTGTGAACTAGCTGATGTTCTGTTAAGGCTGCCATAGTTTTACATGCTCTTCCACACTGATCGCATATAAATGGCTTCATTTGGTGATGTATGCCATTAACATGTTGCCGCATGGCGCCCACTTGTGAAAATTTACGATCACAATACGGACAAGGTACATTGTACTTTTCTTCATCTGGCAAATGATGTCTCATATGCAATTTTAAACTACTTCTTGTTAAAAATTGTTTATTGCAAACGGAACAAGTGTTACATTTTGATTTAAAATCAGGCAAATTGTCAACTACGATATTGTGTAAAGAGCTCATGTGTTTTCGAAATATGTTAGGATTCTTATATCGACGTTTGCACACCTTACAGTCGAAATGATAAGAGGAATCATCTGTTTTAATATTCTTTGAACCAAAGGGACGCCCCCGTTTTCCTTTTAACAATTCGAATGCTTCATTCTTTGTTTCATTTTGATTTTCACTTATAGTTACATATTCTTCCCCATCACCTTCCTCTTCCAGCATTTCGACAGAATGTTCCATGTCTTCTTCATATTCCTGATGTGAAGTGTGCAAAGAATCTTGATATTCTACCTCCAATTCTTCCTGCTCTGAAATAATTTTAAATCCTGTTGTTTGCTTTTCTTCATCACCAGCACCATCATCAGGATCCTCGTTGTCATCATGATCGCATTCTTTGTATTTGAGTTCCTTGAAAAGATCACTATCTTGAACATCATCTTGGGTTGTTTCTGGTAAAGCCTGCGCAACATCTTCGTTGTCCGCACTGCCAGCTGGAACAATATATTCCATTTCATTATCTCCATTTACAACATACTGATACTCGTTTTCGGTATCCGCTTCTGTTTGGCTTTCATCGGGTTTTTGTAAAATATCAATGTATTCATCAGTTTCGGAAGATATTTGAGTATTATAATTGTCACCTTTTTCGTTTACCGTATTATTTATTAAATCGGTTTGTATTTCTTTATCAATTAACAGAGGTTTAGATGGTTCCTGTAGTTTTTCTGGTATTGGTTTTATAATGTGCTGCCATCGGTCATTAATAAGACCACTTTGTGAACGCAATTTAAAGGCCTGATCCAGGCTTGTTGGTTTAATATTTTGCAATAAACAAAAATAAACCTGTACCTTATTAACATGCTCTGTAAAAGCAACTAATTCTTCTATAAGCTGTTTACATTCCAAGCACACACATTGTGATATCTCGTCGTCTGCCTTTATCTAAAAAAGAACATTTAAACCTAAAGACAAAATTTTCTAGTTTTTAAGGCAAACTTAAGTTACATTAACCCAAAAATATTTTCCTATTGAAGTGGCCAAGTCAGAACACAACTTCCCAGCTTCATTTGAGGCAAATATTGACGAGCCCTCTTGCTCACTTAGATCCTGTTTAGCACACAAGCGACACCACTTCAGCCAATCTATTTCTATATTGTCCTCAGCCATATTTTTGCTTACTGAATCTTTTAAATGTTTAGCAACCATCTGCTCTTAATTTGAAGTAGAATTCATATGAATATTTGTTTACTTTAAAGGGTTTTTTAAAAAAAATTAATTTTTATTGTTTTTTATAGCAGCAAGCTTGAATAAATCTGTAGAGGGTTGTTGCCACTTTATCGACATTTATGACGTTTTCCAAATAACTAGGCAGGCCGTTTCTACACCAAAGATGTTGCCAACACATTTAATTAATATTTTGACAGAGTAAGCAATGAGTGATTACATAAATACGAAATTCTACATATACCTACATGCGGGAAATCAGCCTTAAATAGAAGAATTATAAGAAATCGGCGAACGTAGGAAAGAAGAAAGTTATTTTTAATACATCAATAGGCTTAACTTAGCATATTTTTCCTTAATTATGACATTATATAATATGACAATTTTTACCTTTGCACTATGTTGTATATTAAAAGTGAATTATTATAATTTAGTTAATATTAAGAAGAGTTTTCCTTTAATTACTTAAAGAAAAAAAACAAATAATATACATAAGTAAAAAAGTAATATAACAGTTTATTTTCTTGTGTACGTGTTTGTGTTACTGTAAGTATGCTAATATATATAAGTGGCTGTTACGTATCTCAATTTTCCGTTGTAGCTTTTGGTTCCGGTTAACTCATAGGCACTGTCAGGGCGGGTTCCAACCCTGAGCTACACGTTGAGACAGTACAATAAAAAAAATAATAATAAATTTACAATAGACCAAAAAAAAAAGAACATAAAAAAAAAAATATTTACTTTGTTTGAAACACCATCTTTATTTTACAGGAGAACTAGATCTTATTGTTCTCCTATTTACCCTCCCTACCTGGGACATTTTTTTGTACCAATAAAAAAATTTAAATAATGTCCCCCAAAAACCACACATACACACTTACTTATACCATCGTCTCGTTCAACCTAGGCCCCAAACAAAAGACTTAGAACACAAACATTTCAATTGTTCACAACTAAAACTAAATTACATCTTTATTAGGATTAAGTTAAAAAAAATGTGTTTAATTAAACTAGAAATTAAAAATATATATGTACTAACATAATTCCTTTGAATTCATTATTTCACTAATTTTAAGATAAAAACAAGGAAACTTAATCTACAAATTTAATACGTTTTTTTTTACATCGGTTGCATAACAGAACAAACAAAAAGAAAAAACAACTTAATTGATTTCTTAAATACGGGTGCCTGAATACAAATCTACAAACTAAATACTAACAAAAATGATTTAATTTCTTTGTTACATAATATGTAACCTAATACAACACTATTTCTATCCTTATTCTCAACTAAAATACCGAATATAGATTTATTATTTTTATTAACTAAAAAAAATATTCACTAATATTATCCTTCCTAAATGAGCTCGCTTAGGTGGGTCTTCATATTTTTCCTCTATAAAAAAAAACTTACGAAAAAAAAACCGAAATTGGCTTATTTCATCTATATTCCTGATTTTAGGTTTTTTTTTTTTTTTTTTTTTTTTTTTTAAGGACAGAGATTTCACGAATTTTTAAAAATGAAATTAATTTATATTTAGGCACTAACAGAAATTCTCACTTCTAGATATTTCAATATTAATTACACGAAAATTTACATGTATGTATATATATCAAAAAAATTAAAACATACACTATATTAATCAATAAAATAATTTCTTCTTTTTTCTTTTCAGCTATCGCGACACACACAAAAAAAAAAGATTTTTTTGGACGAAATAATCCCGAATTTGAAAAACCTTTTCAACTTCGTTATAACAATTAAAACCAAATAATGGCCGCCTTTTACTTTAGGCCGACACAGAGTTACCTGGTAAGTTCTTGCTGTATATATATCTCTTTTTTTATTTTTCAGGTTTCGCTCCGAAGGATGTAATCTATCTGGCACCTCCAATATGGATCACCACCGGATGGTACTTCTGTGTCTCCTTTGTTAACTCTCTACAACATTTCAATTATTTTTAAATAAATATTCCTTTTTCACTATCTAGTAAATTCTCACCTTTTTTTTATTTTTTTAAGAAAAATTTTTTTATTCAGAATTCTCTCTTCAACAACACTCTGATTTGAATCCTTAAAAAGGATAATCAAATTCCAAAAATCTCAAAAATCGTCCTTTTCCGTTTATCACTTTTTTTTTTTTTAATAAAAAAATCCTTCGTATTGAAACGGATATTAGTCCTTTTTTTTAAATTATTAATAACTTTTTTTTTATCCTTTTTAAATTTTCACACTTATTAAAAAATATCCGAAACTTATGACTTTTCTTCTCCACTCTTTTTCTGATAATGGCCCTTTTTAAATTTCTCATACTTAAATTTTACCTACAAAAATTTTCCATTTTTCAATACTACATTCCAGCTACAAAACAGAAATTCTCATTTGACATAGTATGCTCAGATATCTTGATGTATCATATTATTTTCCTCATTATATAAAATAATATCATGTCAGAATCTAACACAGTAGGCATTTCCCATGACAAAGTTATTTGATGTTACGCCATTACTAAATAGTATGTTGGAATTATATCTGTTTCCGAACACCTTCTAACAGAATAAGTGTTAACCATTCCCTTTGCATTACAAAAACTTATGGGGAAGAAGAAAACAATAATATAAAATCATACAAAATTTCTAAACGAACATCATAAAACCATGTTAAAAGAAAATATAAAACTAAAACTAAACCTACAGGCTACAAAATAACTTACAAGTGTAACTTAAATCTACAACAAGAATTAGCAGAAAAGATAAGTATCAAATAACCACGACCAATACAATCTATTAATTAAAACATGTCTTTTTCCCTTTCAGCCCAACAATTTGTCATTCTACAAAAATAAAACATGCGCAACAAAACTCCGGGACAACCAAGTGTACGCCAGTTGTACCGGTGTGCGGCATACTTCTGACGGTGTTAGACAACAACACAAACCGAACGTGGGGAACTCCCACACCCTGTTTAGTCTCAAGCCGGGCTAAAACAAATTCAAGTTGATGGTAATGATGTTTCATTCTGTGTGTTTCATTGTGTGTTTTTCAGTTAAGGTAATAATTATAATAATTATAATAATAAAAATTTATAAAATGTCATATTAGCAATTTTTAATAAATAGCGATGTGATAAAGTTACTAAGACACATTCTATGAATTCTGCTGCTGGTTTACATCTTAAGGTCTTTAGCATGAAATATCCCAATCGGTTTACCCTGTAATGACTCTAACTGGTACAAATTGTTGCCGACTGGTTTTAAAATTCTACATTTTATATACTTAGGACAAAATTTGGAGTTAATATTTTTTTTAAATTCGGATAACACAAAATTCTTTCGGTATATTTCCTGTCCTGGGTGATATTTAGTAAGTCGTGCCCTTTTATTATATCTGCATGCACTTTTCTGATAGGCTTCGCTCAGATTATGTTTAATCTTTTCTCTTATTATTTCTAACCGATCATTTTTCTCTAAATTAACTATATAAGGGTCGGACAAGGATTGCAGCTTCCTAGCCAATTTATAGTCTGATCCATTTAAAAAAATATTATATCCAAAGAGTGCAAAGAAAGGTGTGACTCCAGTTGATGCATGAATCGACGTACGAAGGGCGCACTCTATTTCGGGCAAATATAAGTCCCAGTCTCTATGGTCTTTTTCCATATATGTACGAATGGCTGTAATGACAGATTGATTAACCCGTTCAGCGGCGTTGGACTGAGGTGAATAAAATGCCGTTTTCATATGTGTTATTTTATATGTATTAATCATTTCATTAAATAAACTTGAAGTAAATTGTTGACCATTGTCGCTGTGTAATACTTCAGGAACTCCAAATTTTTGAAACACTTCTTGAACCAAAAATTGTATTACATTTTTAGCTGTAGCCTCCCTCATAGCTTTTAAAAAGACAAACTTTGAAAAATGGTCAACCACTATAAATATATATGAATTACCATTTTTTGAACGGGGGTATTTACCTAGAAAATCTATATAAATTTTCTGAAAGGGCCTCTCAGTTTTAACCTCACATCCTATGTCTGGCATTGTAGGATGGTTGACTGGCTTACTCTCCTTACATTTTTGGCAATTATTTACATATTGCTGTACCTGTACGGCCATTCTGGGCCAGTAATACAATCTTTTTAGCCGCTCCAACGTTTTTCTTACTCCACCATGGGCAGTTGTTACTGCATCATGAGCCTTTTCGATCAGTATATGTGTAATATCTTGAGGAATCCATAATCTCCAAATTGATTCATCCAGATTCTCCAGGCGGTCGAATGTGACCTTTTTATAGATTTTTCCATTTTCCACACGCAGATCAGGTAGCATTTTTTTATTTTCTACAATGTGGTTTATCAACTGTACATACTCTTCAGATTCAAACGCATTTGTCTCAAAATCGAAAAATTCTTCAAAATTTACTTCACAAACTTCCACAGGCATCCGTGACAACATATCTGCTACTACATTTTCTGATCCCTTGCGGTGTTCGATTGAAAAATCATACGCCTGGAGTTGTAGTGACCATCTTGCTAAACGTCCACTCAGATCTTTTAGTGACATTAACCATTTCAGGCTAGCGTGGTCGGTGATGACAGTAAATTTCATCATTTCCACATATGGACGAAAGCGCTTTATTGCCAAAACCGCTGCCAGACACTCTTTTTCTGTGACTGAGTAATTTCTTTGGCAGGCATTTAGCTTCTGCGAATAAAATGCTATTGGATTTTCTTCTCCCTGGCCATTTTTCTGAAAAAGTACTGCTCCTATCCCAGACTCTGATGCATCGCACTGAATAAAAAACTGTTTAGAAAAATCTGGGTGACGTAGTACCGGTGCAGTAGTTAGCGATGTCTTCAAAATCTCAAATGCTTCAATCGCCTGAGGTGTCAACGAAAATTTTTTTCCCTTTTTAAGCGTATCTGTTAGTGGTGCTGAAATGGTGGCAAAGTCCTTTATGAAGCGCCTGTACCATCCAGCAGTACCTAAGAAGCTCCTGACTTCCCTCGGTGATTTCGGCAAAGAAATTTTTTGTATGGCTTTCACCTTTTCAGGGTCTGTTCTAAGAATTCCACCTCCTATTATAAAACCTAAATACTTAAGCTCTTTAAAACAAAACATTGATTTCTTGAGTCCTATGGTCAAATTTGCTGCAGTTAAACATTCAGCAACCTGCCCCAAAATTTTCAAATGTGTCGAAAATTCATCGGATATAATAAGTAGGTCATCAAGATACACGAAAACATTAGATTTTAACCTCGCAGGAATCACCTTGTCCATCAGACGACATAAACGTTGAGCCGCGTTACATAGACCAAATGGCATCACACGGAATTGATACAGCGGTCGACCAGGCACTGTAAAGGCAGTGTAAGGTTTCGCCTCTTCCTCCAATTCTATTTGCCAAAAGGCATACTTTAGGTCAACGCTGCTGATGTAGTGTGTTTGGTCTATACGACTCAATATACCGTCTATATTTTGCAAGGGATATGCATCTTTTACAGTGACTGCATTTAGTTTTCGTGCATCAAGGCAAAACCTATTCTTACCAGGTTTTCTGACGACTGTTGTCCTGTTTGACCATGGGCTGTTGCTCTCTTCGATTACATTTAATCTTAACATATTGTCCAGCTCCTCATAAACTATAGCTTGTACGGCTGGTGAAATTGGGAAATGCTTATCTTTTACTGGATTTGTCCCTTCAATAAGTTTTATTGCATGTTTTTCTAGCTTCGTACTTCCTAAACCCTTTTCTTCGAAAACAGGAAATTTCTTAATAACAGCATTTAATTGTTTTTGTTGTTCAGAACTCAGTATATGCTTATTTATATTATTATCATCGTCCTTCATTTTTTCTATAATTTTAGTATCTATTTCTGCTGCCGGCAATAGCATAGGCGCTATTTCAAATGCTTGCCAAAAGTCAATACCTAAATATACTTGTTGCTCTAGTTCGGGGCACAAATAAAACATGATCTGATTTCTTTTCCCATTATATTCAACTTGTAGCTCGCATTTACCTAGTACTCGATGTTGTTGCCCTGTGGCTGTACTTACGTTGCAATGAATTGGCTGTATGTGTATATTTAAATCTTCTACTATATCGCAACAATTTTTCCCTAGCAGACATACAGAAGCACCAGAGTCTAAAAGACCTATGAACTTGCTTCCGTTAATCAATACTTCGGCATATGGCCTCGTATCTTTTCCTGTAAGACCGCGATGTATTGCTTCGGCTATAACCCTTCGATGTCCTTTTCTAGCGATAAAGTCTTTCCTAAGTTTTAGTATATATTCATGTTTTTTTGGGTTTGTTCTAAAAACTTTGATTATTGAAGGTTTGGTGTTATAATCTTGCCTTTTTATCGGCCTTTGTCCATATTTTTGCTTTGCTGGTAATTCCGTAGGACTTATGTTTTCATTGCTGTCATTTTCTTCAAAGATGCGTTTCTTAACTTGTATATAATTTCTTTCGCGAACGTCTAGTGGTAACCTATGTCGAATTTGTGAAAAATCAGGGGACTTGTCATCTTTATTTAAAATTGGTTCGGGGAAACTTCGCTGGAACGTGGCTTCCCCATTAATTCCGCGCTCCTCTTGGAGTTTTCCAGGGCTAAAAGACATTTTTGACAGTTCGGTGTAATTGTATTCGATTTTCCGCATTTGTAGCAGAAAAGAGACCTTTGCTGTGAAAGGCAGTCTCTAAATCCATGTCCTTTCTGCTGGCAATTCCAACATATTACTTCTTTGACAATGGCTGCGACTTCGCCCAACATTAGATCCTCATCTGGTTCTACACTTACTACTGCTTCACTTACATACTTTTGATTTCTAACAGGTTGTGGCAAAAATGAACGATTTTCTTTTTTGGAAAAAATTCTTTCAGCTTCCACGCATTCCATACGCAATTGCTCTAGAGAATTCAGGGCCATTGGGTACACAATGCGCGCTACACTTTCCTTTAAATTCCGCTTTGCTATTTTTATCATTTCCTTCTCTGACACTGGTATTTCCAATCTTGCCCTAAGCAGATTCAGACTATGAAAATAATCGTCTATCGTCTCTCCAGGCATCTGTTTCCTCTCAACCATTTCCTGCATTAATTCCCAATTCGAGCGACAAGTCTTATATCTATTTAGTAATGCGTTTCTTAGGGTGATCCAGTCATTTATTACATTTGTTTGCAACAAAGTCCAATACCACTGCTGAACAGAACCTGATATCAGAAGATGAAAATCCCTTAAAATCTCATCCCAAGGTATACGGTATTGCTGTTGCATGTGTTCAAGTCTAAATATGAACTCTTCAACCGAGAGTTGATCACGTCCACCATGGTTACCCTTAAACTCTAGGCCAAATTTATCAATTCTTATTTTCCATCCATCATAATGTGCGTTTAGATTTGGTGACGGCAAATTAAATCCTGAGTTTTGTGGAAAACGGACATTTCTATTTGTTTCCAGTGATGGCAACACATTTTCTGTTTTATTAGTCGCGGTGTTACCCTTTATAGCTAATAGACGAACTGCCTCGGACAGTTGAGATATGCTGTCATGAACCTTCATCATTTCCTTACTAACTTTCTCACTTATCATATCATTCATTGATTGACTTTCGCAAGACTGACCGTTATTTATTAAATTCGACTTGCCACCTAAGGACAAATCTTCATGGCTCGAACTTTTATTAGCGACTTTAACTTTAGGTATTGCACCCCGGTTTACTGATGGAGCAATTATCGTCGCCGACCTATCGTCAAACTGAGGGGACCTGGTTGCCATTCTATCTAAATTATTGATTTTCAAATATTTTTCCTTCACCTGCGGTGAAGAACGATTTAAATCAAAATTTAAAATCCTATCCCTGCTTCTTTTTAATTTTTCAGTCCTTCTCAAATACTCCCTTTCGCTATCTTCTATTGATTCGGCCATAAAAATCGATTAGAAATATCTTTATTGATCATCTTACACAAAAAAACTAATAAAATTTTTCTCTGCATACAAACTAAATCCTAATAATTAAACGACTAATTATTATAAAAAACTCCTAAAAAAAAACAAAACTCAAAAATCTCTAAAAAAAAAATTTCCTAAAAAAAAACTAATAACTAAAATACATGCAAAGCTAACCGATAAACTGTTAATAACAAAAAAGTAATAATTCACTACAATCAAATTGAGCGATTATTGGATAAAAAAAAATTTATATATGCACAAAATTACAAAAAAAAAATGTTGATTAAAAATTAATAATAATAATAGATAAATTAATAAATAAAGAAAATTAATAATAACTAAAAATTTGATTTTATCTTTTTGTTAGAAAAAAAAACAATATAGATGTTTCGAGCCAGGTTGAAACATTATGAGGACAGTATAAGGTGTGTGGCTTTAAAATATTGCAGATGCTGTATGCCCTATTAAGGACTCTTTACAACAACAACAACAACAAAATAAATGTTTCGCACAAAGCAAACACATAAAAATGAAAAAAAACAACAAAAAAAAAAAAAAGGTAAGAAAATATTGAATGTCAGCTTTAACAAGAGTAATGATTCATTTTGCACCACCTCTCTACTAGGAATCCCTATTCAAGAAGTTCTTGCAACAATCCATCCACTCTGGTCCGACACAAATTAGTATAACCGGTATATACGGCACAACAGACTTCTAAATTAAAATTTAGAACGGTTACCGCATTACACAATGGTACTTAAATAGATGTTTGCTAGATCCATGATTTTAGAATACATCAGACCTCCTTTTAATAGTCACAGGAGCGGCTATTCTAAGTTCACTTCACTAACAACTTCCAACAAAAACAAAAAAATAAATAAATAAATAAAATCGAATAAACATAAACTACCCGCAATCTACCAAATGGTAAGTTCTCTTCCTTAATTAACCTCCAAGCTATAGTTCAGATAGTCATGTTTGCGTTATTTCAAACAGAAATCTGTATTCAAACAATAACACGCACCGCAGTCCGCACAGTAATCCCTAAAACTAGTTATTACGGCCTATTTGTGATTACATATAAGGTAACGAACTACTATGCTGTATCACTATTCAAATCAAATCTCCATCGTCTTATGTAATATAATAATTTCTATTGCTTAGTATACTTCGATGAAATGTATACATGTATAACTTAATTTTTGTTTGGGCGCCATATTGTTACGTATCTCAATTTTCCGTTGTAGCTTTTGGTTCCGGTTAACTCATAGGCACTGTCAGGGCGGGTTCCAACCCTGAGCTACACGTTGAGACAGTACAATAAAAAAAATAATAATAAATTTACAATAGACCAAAAAAAAAAGAACATAAAAAAAAAAATATTTACTTTGTTTGAAACACCATCTTTATTTTACAGGAGAACTAGATCTTATTGTTCTCCTATTTACCCTCCCTACCTGGGACATTTTTTTGTACCAATAAAAAAATTTAAATAATGTCCCCCAAAAACCACACATACACACTTACTTATACCATCGTCTCGTTCAACCTAGGCCCCAAACAAAAGACTTAGAACACAAACATTTCAATTGTTCACAACTAAAACTAAATTACATCTTTATTAGGATTAAGTTAAAAAAAATGTGTTTAATTAAACTAGAAATTAAAAATATATATGTACTAACATAATTCCTTTGAATTCATTATTTCACTAATTTTAAGATAAAAACAAGGAAACTTAATCTACAAATTTAATACGTTTTTTTTTACATCGGTTGCATAACAGAACAAACAAAAAGAAAAAACAACTTAATTGATTTCTTAAATACGGGTGCCTGAATACAAATCTACAAACTAAATACTAACAAAAATGATTTAATTTCTTTGTTACATAATATGTAACCTAATACAACACTATTTCTATCCTTATTCTCAACTAAAATACCGAATATAGATTTATTATTTTTATTAACTAAAAAAAATATTCACTAATATTATCCTTCCTAAATGAGCTCGCTTAGGTGGGTCTTCATATTTTTCCTCTATAAAAAAAAACTTACGAAAAAAAAAACCGAAATTGGCTTATTTCATCTATATTCCTGATTTTAGGTTTTTTTTTTTTTTTTTTTTTTTTTTTTAAGGACAGAGATTTCACGAATTTTTAAAAATGAAATTAATTTATATTTAGGCACTAACAGAAATTCTCACTTCTAGATATTTCAATATTAATTACACGAAAATTTACATGTATGTATATATATCAAAAAAATTAAAACATACACTATATTAATCAATAAAATAATTTCTTCTTTTTTCTTTTCAGCTATCGCGACACACACAAAAAAAAAAGATTTTTTTGGACGAAATAATCCCGAATTTGAAAAACCTTTTCAACTTCGTTATAACAATTAAAACCAAATAATGGCCGCCTTTTACTTTAGGCCGACACAGAGTTACCTGGTAAGTTCTTGCTGTATATATATCTCTTTTTTTATTTTTCAGGTTTCGCTCCGAAGGATGTAATCTATCTGGCACCTCCAATATGGATCACCACCGGATGGTACTTCTGTGTCTCCTTTGTTAACTCTCTACAACATTTCAATTATTTTTAAATAAATATTCCTTTTTCACTATCTAGTAAATTCTCACCTTTTTTTTATTTTTTTAAGAAAAATTTTTTTATTCAGAATTCTCTCTTCAACAACACTCTGATTTGAATCCTTAAAAAGGATAATCAAATTCCAAAAATCTCAAAAATCGTCCTTTTCCGTTTATCACTTTTTTTTTTTTTAATAAAAAAATCCTTCGTATTGAAACGGATATTAGTCCTTTTTTTTAAATTATTAATAACTTTTTTTTTATCCTTTTTAAATTTTCACACTTATTAAAAAATATCCGAAACTTATGACTTTTCTTCTCCACTCTTTTTCTGATAATGGCCCTTTTTAAATTTCTCATACTTAAATTTTACCTACAAAAATTTTCCATTTTTCAATACTACATTCCAGCTACAAAACAGAAATTCTCATTTGACATAGTATGCTCAGATATCTTGATGTATCATATTATTTTCCTCATTATATAAAATAATATCATGTCAGAATCTAACACAGTAGGCATTTCCCATGACAAAGTTATTTGATGTTACGCCATTACTAAATAGTATGTTGGAATTATATCTGTTTCCGAACACCTTCTAACAGAATAAGTGTTAACCATTCCCTTTGCATTACAAAAACTTATGGGGAAGAAGAAAACAATAATATAAAATCATACAAAATTTCTAAACGAACATCATAAAACCATGTTAAAAGAAAATATAAAACTAAAACTAAACCTACAGGCTACAAAATAACTTACAAGTGTAACTTAAATCTACAACAAGAATTAGCAGAAAAGATAAGTATCAAATAACCACGACCAATACAATCTATTAATTAAAACATGTCTTTTTCCCTTTCAGCCCAACAATTTGTCATTCTACAAAAATAAAACATGCGCAACATGGCTCCGGGGAAAAAAATATAAAGAACAAGTTCCCAAAAAAGCTATATTTAAGCAAATATTCTTATTGAGGAAAAAATATCCTATTTGAGAATAAAACCTAAAGTAGGTTGCAATAGAATAGAAAAAGAATAAAAAAAGAAATAATATTTTTATAAATTAACTTAAAAAGTTTTCGGAAATAAAGATCCCGCTTTTTAAAATTAGTTCTAAGATATATTACAAATAACCAGATGGAAAATGTTAGCAAATCCTGGTGCTGTAAAGGTACACGATATAAAGAAAACTCCTCCTTTGGCAGAAAAACTGTACATAGTGGAATGAAATAATATATTCAAACAAAAATACTTTTTTCTTCTTTTAAAGGTAACGTTTTCTAAACTGCTAGATGTCGAGATATGCGTTCTCCAAAAACGTAATATTTAGGCATGTTAAGCAGTATAATTTATTTAAATTCTTTAAGTAATAAAAGCTTAAGTTTGTTTTATTTTTGATTAAATGAAACAAAATAAAAAATAATAATACATTTCTACATCGCTACATTTTTTAAGCCTTCTTCGTTTAAATTAGGTTGCATTCGACTGTAAGTGCTTACTAAGGTATTCTAATAAAACCATCAAAAATTAGATTTATACGTTGTCATTTTTTCATATCTTTTTTTTAAACTCCTTTCATGTAGCAGTAAATTGCATTGATGACAGTAGGTGTTTGCTTAGTCTTTCAAATAAGCAGAAATCTATGAATTACACATTCTATATAAGCAGGATATGACATTCTACTTATCCCGCTTGCATTTTTACATATCTTGCTAACAAAATAAATTTTATACAAATTTTTTACTTATTTCATAAAAATTTTACTGAGAAAAATGGCTCAAATATTATAGAAAAACGTGTAAATAAAACAATTACCAGAATTTAGAATTCGACATTTTACATTGCAATGTGTTTTTTTTTTTTTTTTGATATGGTAACTCCCCAAAACATACAAACCAATTTTCCATATGTTATTTAATTAAATGTCAATAAAAGAGGAATTTTGTGCACAAAGCAAAAAATTTTGTTTTCCTTTATTAACGAAAATAATGGTTTTTTCTTGAACAAAATCATTATCATTATTTAATTTGAAACAAAACTTTTAATTTAATAGTAACTTAATAAAATGCAACCAAGTTTCATTAACTCCGTTCTGGGTGATTCCTTACCTAACCATTGGCTTAACTGGTGTCGTTTGTGTGCCAAGGAGGATAGGCAACATAATATAAATTTCTTAAATCAAAACGAATATAACTTAAAAAATGAAAATAAAAAATTGAGTATACAAGAAGCACTGGAAAAGTATTTTTCGGTACAGGTATGTATGTGCAATACTCATCAACAAGAATTAATTTTTAAAAATTATTTTTTCAGACATCTTTTGAAGATTGTTTACCAAAAATGATTTGTTATAACTGTTTATCTCTGGTATCATCAATGATTAATTTTAACGAACGAGTAGAACGTGTTCAACTTATGTTCACACATTTAGCTGAATCTCAGAACATTACAAATAATTTGGATTTAAATTCTATACGCCTAAAATTCGATTTAACAGATTCGGAAAGAGATTATTTGTTTAAAAAATTTTCATTTCGCGAAATGTCAAAAAATAGCAATGAAGTAACTTGCAGCGAAAATAGCAAACAAAGTGACGATGAGGAAAAAGTACAAATTAAGTTGGAAAGTGTTGAAAGACTAATAGCAAAGAATTACGATGAGTCTATGGAAGAACCTGGAGAATGGGAAAAAGAGGAAGTAGCATTTGACGAAAATGTAAATGATTCGTTACCAGAAAATGTGGAAGATCCTTTTCAACATAGTGAAAAGAAAGAAAAATGCTCGTCCGAGGAAGACGAACAGAAAAGTCCACTACATTCCCCTACTTTAAAAAATCGGCTTGTTGCAAAAAAATCAAAACTAGATAGAAGTAAAAAGAAAAGAAAAAGAAAAAAATTTAAACAGTTTTCTAGTTCAGATACAAAGACTGGAAGAAGGGATATTAAAGATTTTAAGATTGAGGCTACGTGTAAAGAATGTGGGATATTTTTTTCCAAATATATATCATATCGTGAGCATATGCAACAACGACATGATCAGTGCACAAGCGAAAAACACTGGCCATGTCCACTGTGCGAAAAAGTTTTGCTAAGTCTTTACAATCTTGAACGACATGTACGAATCCATGTACCACTGGAGGCAAGGAAAACAATAAAATGTCCTGAATGTGATAATCGCTACATATCTAATGCCCAGTTGGAAACTCATGTACGATATAAGCACAAAAATGAGAAACCTTTTATTTGTGAAGAATGTGGTCTGTGTTTGAGAACAAATTCGAACTTGAGACAACATATGCTCACGCACACTGATATAGCACCTTTCGAATGCGAGGTGTGCAAAAAGAAATTTAAGAATAAAACACGGTTAAAGGTAAAATCACTATTTAATAAGATAATTAAATTACATCTATCGGATTCTAATTCTGGAAGTCATAATATTTGAAAGAATTTTTATTTAATTTAATAATTATGAAATTTTCTTTGTAAGTACGTAAAAATTTTAGAAACTAAAAACATTTTCTATGCGAAAATATGCTTGTACAGGCATCCGATAAAAATCGATCGATTTGAAATAATTTCTAAAGACGAAAATAAATTCAAAATAAAATAGTTTTAAGTCGATCATCATTTTCTGGAGCTGTTACGCTCATAAAGAGTATAAAAAAAAACCAATTGCCATCCGAAAGCCTTCAGAGAAGAGTACTTTTTTCCACGAAACTGGTTCATCTTAAAGAGCTTTTAATTTATTTCAGAAAAGACTCTTTTTGATACCTTTTTTTTTTCTCTACAAGAATTCTTATATTTATAGCTTTAAAGAAAAGCTCCCTAAGTGGGTTCTAAACAAATTCATTCCTGTATAGATGTATCTTTCTGAAATTACGAAATTCTTATTCAAGAAACTAAAAATTTTCTTTCTATATACTTTTCTTAGAATCTTTTAAAAGTTGCATAGAATATTAGAACTTTTATTAGATAAACGTGTTCTTTGTATCTTTCGCAGAGAAGAAAATCTTCAAAATAAATTTTTCAGGAAAAATTTTTTCTAAAAATAATCAAAAAAGCAAAAACAAAGAATTCATAATTTTTTATGGTTTTAGACCCACATGGACATTCACAGTCCCAACAAACACATGTGTAATATATGCGGCTTGCAACTCAATTCCAGAGCAACACTGAATCGTCATTTTCTCGTACACTCAGATGATATGCAGCATAAATGTGACTACTGTGGTAAAGCCTTTAAAAGAGCAAAAGCTTTAAAAAATCATTTGCTTTTGCATACGGGTCTTAAGCCATACTCCTGTGATTTCTGTGAACGCACATTTGCAAATGGTTCGAATTGTCGCAGTCATATGAAAAAAATTCATCCTGAGGAATTGGCAGTATTAGAGGCTTCCGGTAATAAAACTCATACTAAAAATATACCGAAATTAGAAACCTTAAAGGCAGTGTAAGCTTGTCGAATGTATTTTTTATAACTAAAACAATAATTTGCATTCTTACAGCACTAAAGTAGCCGACAATCTAACACCGGTGGTAACAAAATTCAGTGGCTGTTTTGCTTTTGGTAAGAAACCAAAAAATTTAGACAGCAAAGACATAAAACAACTGCAACAACAGAAACTAAAAAATCCTGCGCTCACTCAGAATGATGATGAAAAATTGGATATTGCCTCGCCTTCTACCACTCCCTTAGATTTACAATTTATACCGCTGGCCGGTAATATGACATCTACCTGTCTACCAAACGACAAGAACCTAGAGAATGATTTGTCAACATCAACACTGGCAGTAACAACTACTCCTATACCAAATTTTGATAATATTTATCAACATTTAATGAAACAAAATCATACAGATTCTCATATTAAACAACCGCTTTCACAAATATCACCACAACTAATGGCTAATAATGTTAGTACACCTCATCACAATACTTTTTACCAGGATATTATGAATCACTCTATTAAACCTTCGTCACAACCCAGTCATGACTTGCTGCACAGTCCAGAAAGTCATCAGAGTTCAATAACATCATTAACACATGATGAACACTCAAATGCATCTTCAATACAGGGAGCATTTTATGGACCAATTAAAACAACTTTACCGCCTGGTAATTTTATGTAAATGTTTGTTATATTTTCATTATATTAAAGTGAAATTAATTTTATTTATAAAATTTAATAACTGCTATTTGTGTATTAATTTTCAGTTCGCCAAATTGTAGTTACAAATCTTTAAAATAAAAAATTTGGGAGGCACTGTCTAGACGTTATTAAACTTTTAAATAATTTTCCTAATTTTCGTCAAGAATTGAGTTCTTTGTGAAAGAAACTCCATTGTTAACTATCAGAGACGTCTGGATTTTCTCTATTGTTTTATAAAATTGTGTATGATCGTTATTTGAAATTCAAATGGTTTGTCGATTCATCTTCACGAGCTTAAAAAACTAAATCTGTCAGAATTTTTATTTTCCCCCAAAAGTTCGCAAAGTTTAAAAAAACTGACAAACATGAATCTTCCTGCAAGCTAACTGACCAAAAACGGTGGGCTTACTCTGTATTTCGATTGGAAAGAAAAGACGTTCGTAACACAATGTTTAAGACATACAAATTCGAATGATTTTCTTTTCGAATCGAAATACCTGTGACGACTGCGATTTCTTAGTTTGACATAAATTTGTTCAGTAGGTGAGCAAACAATAAACTTGAACATATTAAAATACAGGGAATTAAATGGTATTCACATTTAAAGAAAATGGAGCAGCTTGTATCGCATTCTATAGTGGCAGTTTTAAATTGTACCAAAAAGCCAGGTTGAGAAATAAATTCACACACACACACACGCACACACACACACATACATATATACAGTGATATACCAGCTAACATTTTTAATCGTAAAAGACTCTTCCACAATGTGAGCAGGCGAAAATGTGAAAATAATCGTTTGCGTTCTTGTATTTCGATCGCGCAAGTTCAGCTTAAAGCGGGGGTTCTCATCAAATTCCTGCTCACGGACCCCTAGTAAACTAATTTTTTTTCGCGGACCCCTCAGAAGCCCAAGTTCAAAATAAAATACTGTTGTCATACCTTTCGGTGAAGACCGTCGTCACTGGCTGTTTATTTAGTACGATTGGCGAGCGCTTTCGATGTAAAGACATCATTTTCAAGCCGCGTTTTGATTAGTACTGGTTAGATAGTGTAACGTGTTTGTTGCATAGATAGTGGTGGGTACAGGTAGTTTTGTCCGTTAGGATGGTGTCTATTTAAAAATGGTATTATGCAGGTAGATTGCCTGATATCTGTCATCTGTATTGAAGGTATATAATTTTAATATTTCTGTCTTTTATTATTAGGTAGGTAAGTGTGACCATCTGTGGGTGTTTTGCGTTTGTAAGTTTGTTTTAATACTTTAAGTGGTGTAAAAATTGTGTCCTACTATCGACAAACTACTTAGACAATACAACACTAAAAACAAGAAGAAAGAAAACAAGGAGACAATCGATACAACACGACGACACATTTTTACTTACACAGGACCAGAAATATATAGATTAACTAACCTTTTTCAAAAAGAAGGTTTACAGACAGCACTAAAGACGAGCAACACTCTACGCAACAATCTCAAGACATCAACAGAAATAACCGATAAATTTAACACCAGCGGAGTATACAGACTTACTTGCACCTGCAACCATACATACATAGGACAAACTGGACGAACATTAAAAACAAGGTTCACAGAACACATACGATCATATAAACGGAAAAGAGAAGACTCTAACTTCGCAATACACCTTAACACACATGAACACGAGCCAAGGGAAATAGATGAATGTATGACGTTAATACATCCTAGTAAAAAAGGACGAAGACTGGACATTCTTGAAAACATGGAAATTTACAAAACACGAACGTTTAACGGAGATATTATTAACGAACAGGTAAATACAACCTCGGACACAATTTTTACACCACTTAAACTATTAAAACAAACTTACAAACGCAAAACACCCACAGATGGTCACACTTACCTACCTAATAATAAAAGACAGAAATATTAAAATTATATACCTTCAATACAGATGACAGATATCAGGCAATCTACCTGCATAATACCATTTTTAAATAGACACCATCCTAACGGACAAAACTACCTGTACCCACCACTATCTATGCAACAAACACGTTACACTATCTAACCAGTACTAATCAAAACGCGGCTTGAAAATGATGTCTTTACATCGAAAGCGCTCGCCAATCGTACTAAATAAACAGCCAGTGACGACGGTCTTCACCGAAAGGTATGACAACAGTATTTTATTTACTGGCGGAATAAATCCAATTAACTTAATACCAAACACAGCTAGTCAAGCTAAGGTACTTTTAACTAGGCTTACTAACAAGACACTGAAACTGCACAAGACAATAGCAAACATACGGTACAACAAACAATGCCTTAACAACAGCATTACACCACGGTACATAACAATTAACATTACAACCCAAACATACGCTTCCCAACACGCAAAGCGTGTAGCGCAATTGACATGGATAAAGACTGAGATACGCTCTCTTTACATTAAAAAAGACAAACTTAACAAAGAAATTTACCACATTCATCTTGAAGTAACAGACCTATTAACAAAACAAAACCTTTATCATTTATTTCCCTCATTTTTACACTACTTAGACAAAAGGATACAAAATCAAATGACTGACAAATACAAGCGAATGGAAAGAAAGTTTACAAAACTTACAAAACAGACCGACAAACGCACAAACACAGAATTTTACCCACGTATGAAAAACCTTACAACCGTACGATTCAGCGACAATGAAACAAAGCTAATAGAGAAGGGACTAAAACATAATTTACCTTTTGACAAAATACAAAGAACAATTGAAACCCAAATTGTAGACGCCGAAGCTACTATAACATACTTACCAACTGATCGACAAGAACACTTAAGACACAAGATAGCCGATGTACTCGAAAAAACAATAAAAGAACACACTATATCCAAAACAAATCCTAGCGAACAGAAAATTACTAAACAGATAAAGACAAAACTACGAAATAATGATCTATTACTTACTAAAGCAGACAAAGGTAACACGACTGTAACAATGTACAAAAAAGATTATATAGACAAAACACAACAATTCATTCAACAGACAAAATGTACGAAATTTAAAAATGACCCAACCGATTCATTCCAAAAGGAAATACGCAGCCTACTAAAACGCTGTAAAACGTTTACTGACGGTAAACTATACATATACATGAACATGAATCCAGGACCCCCTACACTTAGAGCACAACCCAAAATTCACAAGGAAAATATACCGATCAGACCTATAGTAAATTACAAACCTGCACCTGCATATAACTTGGCTAAGCACCTCACCATATTATTGAAAGAGAAAATAAATTTGCAGAACATATACATATTGCACAATACACAAGACCTTATCAATAAACTTAAGGACATCAAAATTACCGAAAATACGAAACTTGTTTCCTACGACATTAAGGATTTATATACATCAATACCCACACAAGAAACGTTAACAATTCTACGTAACATGCTTTTCAACTTATACGACAATCAATATATTAACGAAATAATGGATATTGCAAAAACGATACTAAAACAAAACTACTTTAGATTTAACAATAACTTTTATAAATTACCTGACGGACTCGGCATGGGAAACCCAACATCAGCAATTTTTACAGAGATATTTATGCAACATTTAGAACAACTACACATCACAACCCTAATGGAAAAACATAAAATAACTCATTATTACAGATACGTAGACGACATAATATGCATTCTAGAAAGGGACAACGCAGAAGAAATTCTAACGGATTTAAACACAATACATAATAAAATCACATACACAATGGAAAAAGAGAAAGACGGAACTTTACATTATCTTGACATAACAATAACACGAGGAATTGACTCATTAAACTTTGACATATACAGAAAACCAACCACAACAGACGTTACTATCCATAGTTCCTCAAACCATCCCACCCAACATAAACTCGCAGTATTTAGACATATGATTAACAGACTTAAGACAGTCCCACTTTCTCCAGACAAATATAACAAAGAACTGAACACAATTTACACTATAGCTAAAAATAACGGTTACAACTGCACTACTATCGACAAACTACTTAGACAATACAACACTAAAAACAAGAAGAAAGAAAACAAGGAGACAATCGATACAACACGACGACACATTTTTACTTACACAGGACCAGAAATATATAGATTAACTAACCTTTTTCAAAAAGAAGGTTTACAGACAGCACTAAAGACGAGCAACACTCTACGCAACAATCTCAAGACATCAACAGAAATAACCGATAAATTTAACACCAGCGGAGTATACAGACTTACTTGCACCTGCAACCATACATACATAGGACAAACTGGACGAACATTAAAAACAAGGTTCACAGAACACATACGATCATATAAACGGAAAAGAGAAGACTCTAACTTCGCAATACACCTTAACACACATGAACACGAGCCAAGGGAAATAGATGAATGTATGACGTTAATACATCCTAGTAAAAAAGGACGAAGACTGGACATTCTTGAAAACATGGAAATTTACAAAACACGAACGTTTAACGGAGATATTATTAACGAACAGGTAAATACAACCTCGGACACAATTTTTACACCACTTAAACTATTAAAACAAACTTACAAACGCAAAACACCCACAGATGGTCACACTTACCTACCTAATAATAAAAGACAGAAATATTAAAATTATATACCTTCAATACAGATGACAGATATCAGGCAATCTACCTGCATAATACCATTTTTAAATAGACACCATCCTAACGGACAAAACTACCTGTACCCACCACTATCTATGCAACAAACACGTTACACTATCTAACCAGTACTAATCAAAACGCGGCTTGAAAATGATGTCTTTACATCGAAAGCGCTCGCCAATCGTACTAAATAAACAGCCAGTGACGACGGTCTTCACCGAAAGGTATGACAACAGTATTTTATTTACTGGCGGAATAAATCCAATTAACTTAATTCAAAATAAAACTTTTATTATTTTTGAAAACACTATTTTTTCGGTTCTTCATGCGGACCCCTTGGATGGTTGCTACGGACCCCCATTTGAGAACCGTTGGCTTAAAGGAAGAAACTGTGACGTGCTAGCAACTCTTCCGTAAGAATTGTCAACGATGCGCCAAAAACAATTGTGTAAGACTTTTTAATTACAACTTTAAACGAGTAGTGAGCCCTAAAAGTATGCTACAAAATAAAAGTTATTTTTGAGAGTTTTATACTGTTTTTTTTTTTTTAATATGGGAGTTTTAGTTATAAATAAAGTAAACAATAATTGTTAATTCATTTCGTGAATAAAAAAATATAGAATTAATAAAAATCAGAAATTTTAAACTGAAACACTTTTGTCTTACCGCGCTGTTTAAAGCACTAAAGACCGTGACACGTTTTTTAAATTTATAAAAACAGAAACAACGTTTTAATAAAAAGCATCGTATTGGAATGAAATAAAATACAGTTAAATATTAAATTAGCAGGTGCGGTCCGGTTAGTCAAAGTAATATTTCGCGTAACTATCGCCAGAAAGTTTAAGCTACGATTTTGGAATTCCATTAAAAATAATTGTGCAACAAGGGCTTGTAACTGCATCGTTTACAAGAGTCAAATGCGATCTTTGACTATTAACAATCTTCCATTGCTCCTTAAAATGCGTATTAGACGATTCACTCTTCTAACAATCTTCAAAGTGGCTCGCAAAAGCATAATTTGAAAGAACAAAAAAAATTTTTTTCTCTAGTACAATCGTGTGGATGGTTGAAAAAAAGAATTGTAAAATGATTGCGCTAGTTAAACCAACTACCAAATGCCAGCTAGGCTGTTTTATTAAAGCAATACAATAACAACGAGCTAGATCGCTTTTCCCTTCAAATTCGCAAATGAATTCAAATTATTACTGCAGAAGTTTGGCGGTTTCGAACTGTATTATTTTATCAAAACTGGGCGTTAAAGATTTTATTGTAGTCTACACCGTTCTTAATAATTCATCATCCAGAATTTGTTACCAACTGCTTGGCTTTAGAATTTTTGTTTAAGTGGTCTTTTTAGAATTGGTTTTTATGTAACATATAGAGTTTTATGAATGAGATCAAAGTAAACTGCAAAGGGATCAAAACTCAACTGGATTGGAAAGTGGACGTTGAACTCGCTGGTGTATTAGGCAGGAACTTTAATCTTAGCACAAAAAAGTTTGGTACACAAATGCTTTATTGAACCAAATATTCATATAATTCTGAAAGTGGGCGTGGCACTTTCAGCAAAAATTTAGTATTATTTTTAGAGATTTGTAGTAAAAAAGTTAGTTTTTTTACTAGTGAAACTTTTATAAATGAGAACCTAACCTTAAATTGGAAAAAAGGGCGTGATATCATTCTACACAAATACGTTCATGCAAATTAATTATTATTTTTGAGTAGCTAGAGATCTATAAAACAAATTTTGTGAAGTACACAAGTGAACTAAAATTTGTATTTTACGAGAAAACTTAAAAAACTTTCATTTCCAATCGCTTCCGTTGGCGGAGAGCTTAAGGTTTTAGCGGGTATTAAATAAACACTAAGATTATTTTCACGCAAAGTTAATTAATTATTTTATAGTGTGACTTTGCCAATTCTGTTTCTTGCACCGGCGGTTTAAAATAAAAAGACTGATAAAAAAAGTAACAAAAATGTATTATTCATGCCGCAATAAATTTGACAATTTAAAATTTATTGTGATTTAAAAAATTCTTTTGATTTTAATAAGCTTCACTTACTGTTATTAAGTTTTGTCTTATTCAGATTCCTATTTCTTTTTTAGTAAAATTTTTATTTCATTTTTACATAATTTTTTTTATTAATTTTATTTGATGTCATTGCTTTGTTTTTGCTTAAAACTTATATTATTTTTTATTGCGATAAAGTTTTTCTTTTTATAAGCATTTTTTATTATTATTTTTATTTTGCTGATATATAAATTAACATTGTTCTTTTTTTTTAATATGTTTAAGTTGTTAGTTTTTTCTTACGAATCTTTTTGTATTTTTATATATAAAAAAAGATGAAAACAGTTTGTAAATGTCTGCTTTTGTATGTAAGAAGTGTCTGCTAGTTTATAGAAATCATAACCATAAATAATAATAAATAAATTATAAATTAACCAAGAATAATAGCAAAATCTAGATTAAAGAGTATTTCGTTTCGTTGACTTTCTAATGCATCACTAAAGGATTAAACAAAGTTGCAACCGTATTAAATTGCTTAAATAATTTAATAACACAATGCGTACTTTTCATCAAGTTTTTTCCTTTTCCTGTAAAGAAGGGCAAATGTTAGTTAGGGCCTTTCTCTATATTAAGGTAACGATTTGCTTATTAAACCTTGAGTTACTTACTTGAGACAGACATCAAATTAAACAAAGATCCAAAAATCATATCTAACAAATCTAGCTCAGTTTAATTTATATTATGACGTTTGAGTTAAATTTTCGATTTTTTAAATTTCTGTTTACTAAAAAAAATTTAGATAAGCTTAAAAGCATGTATGTTATAAATTGCTTAGATTTATTGGAGCTTCATGTTGTTAGATAAAAATAATGTGATGATGTTTGACCAACTTTTTTTTTTTTTTAATTAGGAACAGTACTCAGGCACTCAGAGGATGACTCCTACTTCTGCAATGCATTGTGCCAAAACTAGGAAATTAGGTTGTGGGAAGGGGGATAGAGGGAGTAGTGCTTGTGGACATTTGATTTGAATCTTTGCACATTGAAAGTGGCAGGAAAGACCTCTGCAGGGAGTTTACTCCACATACGAACTGTTTGGCTAAAAAACGAATTTTATCTGTAATGCGTTGTGCGATTCACTGCCAATCGACCACAAAAAAATGCGCTTTTAATGCAGAGAAATTACGGTTTCAGAAACAGGTTCCCTGATTTCATTAAAGCACATTCCGTTGTAGTAACGATAAAACAGTGAAACACACCCTACATTGCGTCGATGCTCCAGTGAATCAATAGAGCTGGATACCCTACTGTCACCGATGAGCTTCTTCGCTCTCTCCTGTACACGGTCGAGTAAATCCAAAATAGACTTTGAAGCACCGGCCCATACATGAGAGTTGTATTTCATTTTCGGTCTGATAAAGGTTGCATAGATAGTAAGGAGATTAGATGGAGTGAAGTATTTCTTATACCGTTTCAGAAAACCTAGGCACTTGAATACTTCTTTTGCAACATGAAAACAACAACGAGAGCTTCTGGTTCCTTAATATATATATCACTCATAATTACAGATGCGGCAGCAAATTCAGCTGTACGCCTGTGCGAAAGCACTCAGCATTGAGTTTTATGAGCGTTAAATTGAACCCTGTTCGCTTGGCCCTATTCAGAGATTACCAAAAGGTCGCGATTAAGGGTATCGTCCATGTGCCTTCTCATAGCCTCAATTTCCCGAAGGCTTGGTCTACTGCAAAACGAAAATGCGTGGCTTTTGCTACTGTCATCTGCAAAAGAATAGATAGGGTTGAAAGTCTGATGTAGAAGGTCATTAAGAAAAATAAGAAATAGGGTAGGGGAAAGGACGGAACCTTGCGGTACCCCTGAATTTACCTTGAACTCGCTTGATGAGATCCCATATATAACAACTCGTATAGTGCGATTCCTGAGAAAGCTCGATATAAGTCGAGTGAAGCTATTACCGACATCAAAAACAATAAGTTTTGATATGAGTGCACTATATCACACTCTATAACTTTTTTCAGTTTAAAGAAGTGGGCAAGAAATAAAAACTATTAATTTTTATGTGAAAAATATTAATTGCGGCGAAGTTACATTTACCGGTTTTAATGTCTTTCGTAAAAAGAACCCGACTTCAAAACAGATTTCATTTGTCTGTATATAACGGTTCGGCCACATACATTAAAATACAATCACTCTTATTCTGTTTGGCGACGTCAACATCGTCGCCGATTTTGAGGCAACACCAATTTAACACAACATCGATATCAATTTGGTATTCCCTAACAGTCTAATGATGACGTTGACTGTTTATCGATAGTACAAATAAGTAAAATACACATATCTAATATTTGTGTCAGTTGATTCAATTTGTTTTCTTTTGTACGAGGGCTGCTATATATATTTCTGGCCTGCCAAGTGCAATCTGACATTTCCATTGGAAAGTTTGTCATTTCTAAGCATAATCGTACTCAAAACGTTTTGACGTACGACCATTATTTGTGTTGTTTACAGTGACTTGAAAAAATTAATATAGAAAAAAATGGAATTAACTCGTGAACATTTTCGTGCCATCATTTTTCACAACTTTCGACGTGGATTATCACGACAAGAGGGCATTGATGAATTTAAATCTTTGTATGGCGATGAAGCACCATCCTATAGCACTGTGAAAAATTGGTGTAATGAATTTAATGGTGGCCGAAGCTCGCTCAAAGACGAATTCCGTGAAGGTCGTCCAAAAACGGCTGTTGTGCAAGAGAACATTGATGCCGTGCGTGAACTCATACTGCAAGATCGAAATGCGAAATACCGAGAGATAGAGACATCCTTGGACATTTCTTCCACCAGCATAAATTCGGTACTGCATGAACACCTGGCGGTAAAAAAGGTTTGTTCTCGTTGGATCCCGCACAATTTGAAAGTCGCTCAAAAAAAGGCTCGTGTCGATTGGTGCAAAGAAATGTTGCAAAAATACGATTGCGGTGCTTCAAAAGACGTTTATAAGATCGTCACAGGTGACGAATCATGGATCTATGCGTATGAGCCTGAAACGAAATAACAATCGACCATGTGGGTCTTCAAAGACGAGCAAAATCCAACGAAAGTTGTTCGTGGAAGAAGCACTTCGAAGCAAATGGTCGCCTGTTTCTTCAGCAAAACTGGTCATGTGGCGACTGTTCCGCTTGAGCAACGTAGGACGGTCACTTCTGAGTGATACACTGCAATTTGTTTGCCTGAAGTCATCGGAGAAATTCGAAAAACCAACAAGAGAAGACGATTCATTGTTCACCATGACAATGCGAGATCTCACACCTCGGCTAAAACCAGAGCGTTTTTGACCGGCCAAAACATCGAGTTAATGGGTCATCCGCCGTACAGCTCTGACTTGGTACCTAGTGACTTCTTCTTGTTTCCGCACATCAAGAAAAAAATGCGTGGTCAACGATTTTCGTCGCCAGAAGAAGCTGTTGAAGTGTTCAAAAACCATGGTTTAGATGTGTCTCAATCGGAGTGGAAAAAGTGCTTCGACAACTGGTTTGAGCGCATGCAAACGTGTATAAATCATGCTGGAGAATACTTTGAAAAACAATAAAACCATTTTTGATTATAAATATTCGTATTTTCATTATTAGGCCAGAAATATATAGAGTAGCTCTTGTATTAATAAAGTGTTGTGGAAAGTTTAAAATTTCTAAAAAAAAATTAATTTAATTAATAAAACAAGCAAAAGTATTACAAACAATTAATTAAATAGTCTAAGGGCCATAATTGCAACTTGCCGTGAGGTAAATTTATGATTTTTTCTGCTTGATAAAGAGCTTTGCATTATGAAATCTCTAAGTTTTTATTGTTATTAATTAATCGATAAAAAAATAATAAGTGAACTTTTTCAAATCAGTAGAAACTGTGCCCCTGCGAAATTCTCCGGCAAGGAAAAGATTATTTCTAACTCTTCCATTAATTTTTCAAACAAGCAGGAATAAGACATTTTTTTCTCATTTCTTTTATGTTATTTTGTAAATTTCTTATTTTATTTTAAATAGTTGCATGCTTTTTATGTTTTTTAAGTTTGCTTTAGCACACAACACAACACATCACCAAAAATGACGACGACAAAATAAACGTCAACATCAATTGTTCTGAGGAAATACCAAACATATGTCGACAGTCATCGATTAACAAAAAAAAATGACTTCGCCTTGTGTTGATGACACCAAACAGAATAAGGGTGAATAACTATTTTGAAACCCTTATATTCCATCTCCAAACTTTATACTTGTTCATTGTTCAACAGTTTGGCAATATGCTTCAAATTTTAGCAACTATAGGGGCACTCTTTATTTTTTATAACTTCAAATTGTATACATACTTGCTGTTGTCGTTGTTGTTGTAACAGCTCTGCTACTGACGAGAGTTCTTTCCTTAAGAAAAAACTTTCGGCTTGTACAGCTGTTACTGGGTTGACAATCTTTGGCCGAAAAAGACTCG
This sequence comes from Cistogaster globosa, assembly GCA_937654795.1. Taxonomy (NCBI): domain Eukaryota; kingdom Metazoa; phylum Arthropoda; class Insecta; order Diptera; family Tachinidae; genus Cistogaster; species Cistogaster globosa. Next base: position 11,636,803 of record OW569404.1, read on the forward strand.
GGTCGTTTCGGAGCGAATATCCAATTGTCGTGCAAACTTGCTGTTGTAGTGGAATTCGCAATCAGGTTCTTTGTAAATTTCAACCTTCTATCTATAACGGTACAACAATTTGTCCATATACATCAGATTACATCAACTGTTTTAAAACCCTTTATAATTTAAAATATTTATACTTCTTATCATACTAAACAAATGTAAACTACATTCTGTCAAAATTTCAAGTTTTGTTTTTATATAGCGGTTAAAACGATACGACCATAAAAGTCAAATTACATTAATTTTGAGAACACCCTTTAATTTCTAAATTTAAATTATTATAGCAGACTTAACACCCTTTAATTTTGAAATCTAAATTGTATACTTGTTGTTATAGTGGAGTCAGCAATACAGGTTTGTTGTAAATTTCAAGCGTCTTTCTATGACCATACATACATTAAAATTAATGAACTATTGGGGTACCCTTTAATTTATAATTTTGAAGGTTAATACTTGTTACTGTAACGGTCGTAGCAATCATCTTTTTTCTATAAAGTTTGAACCTTTAGGTCCCTTTAATTTATAGATTTATTTAATTATTACTTTTTGATTTGAGACCAAACTGTGCTTTTATTTATTAAGATTTTAAAATAAACTTTTAATAATTTATAATTTTCTCGTTAATTTTTTTGAAAAGTTGTTTGTTTTTAAGGGGCAATTTGAAGGTTATGTTCTGACATCCGTAAAATTGTTCAAATTTTATGGGCTACACTTTTATGATATGAATGATTTTATGATACGGTACCAATAAATATTCGTTGAAGGGATAGTTGAAATTATTAAACCTTAGGAGCCATCACAGAAATTACTTCTCTCTATACAAATGTGGGGATTGATTCCAAGAAAAGTTTTTAATTTCCAAATTTCTTGAAAAGTTCTTTAAAATTTATTTAAATTAGTTTTAAAATTAGAATGACGTCATGACATCGATTTTCTGTCTTCCAGATTGCAAAAGGCAATGAAAATTTAATTATTGTTAAGCGTTATGTTGGTGTGGAATTTAGAGCAAAAGAAATTATAAAACCTCAGTCGGCCTTAGCCGTAGATTAAGGGTCCGTTAATTTACTGGGACAATAAAATAATTAACAGTGTTAAACAAAAGTTAATTGTCTTGATCGAGTTATCCTGTATAACAACCGTTTATTTTTATTCAGGACTTTATTGCAGAAACCAGGACCATGTAGAAATTTTAAGTGTTTGGCGATTTTCAGAGTTTATGAGTTGACTGTAATTATTGTGTTCATATTGTTTTATGCCAAGCGAACATGTGACTTTTAAGCGCCGATAAGTTGAACAAGAATCAGTGACACAAAAAGAAAGAATCTTCTCAGAGTTCTGAATCTTCAGAGTCGCTGACTGTATTCACCTGACACTTCCTTTTAGGTTGCCATCTAGAAATGCATTCGAGCCACCATTTACTGCCTCCTCTAAAGCACATCAGAAAGTATACCTTATGGTTCAAGTTTAGACGAGCAAACAATAGGAAGAAAAGCATTTAGTTTAGTGGCAAATTAAGGCTAGGATTGACTATCATACTCAGTCGTACGATCTGTCAAACATTACATGTGTTCAAAATGTATGATAGTGTGGATTAAAAGTGTAGACTTTTTGACAGATCTGTACGATTTTATAATCTTTTGAAATAATTCATAAAATAATTTTTTCTCTGCGATCAGAGTTGATTTTTTTTGAAGATGACTAGACAGCAACAAAAAATATTAAAAGCATCTGTTTTTGCATCTTTTTTGAAACGATTTTTAAAGTAGGACAGAATTCTATTAGATTTTTGTGCGATTATATCGTACGATTGTGTATGATAGTGAATCCTGGCCTTTACGGATGGGAAAGAGCATATTGTTTTTGTCTTCGGTACATTTAAAAGCTAATTTTAACAATACAAATGCAATGTTCCGACAACACCTTCGTTTGTGTGAACGCGAATGAAAAAACAAAAGAGAATTCCAAAGGTTTTTCTTCCAAATGTTCGTTCGTATAAACTTGGACATAAAAGGAAGCATTGAACAGCATTAATTGAGAGTCGTTGGAAAAAGCCATTGATATCAACTAATAAAATGTTATTTTAAAAGGCGAAGAATTAAATTTATCGGAGATGTTTTAGTTCAAGGCCAGTTTTAACTCAACAACAACTCATTAGAGGGCTGCTATATATATTTCTGGCCTGCCAAGTGCAATCTGACATTTCCATTGGAAAGTTTGTCATTTCTAAGCATAATCGTACTCAAAACGTTTTGACGTACGACCATTATTTGTGTTGTTTACAGTGACTTGAAAAAATTAATATAGAAAAAAATGGAATTAACTCGTGAACATTTTCGTGCCATCATTTTTCACAACTTTCGACGTGGATTATCACGACAAGAGTGCATTGATGAACTTAAATCTTTGTATGGCAATGAAGCACCATCCTATACCACTCGAGCTCAAAGACGAGTTGCGTGAAGGTCTTCCAAAAACAGCTGTTGTGCCAGAGAACATTGATGCCGTGCGCGAACTCATAATGCAAGATCGACGTGCGACATACCGAGAGATAGAGACATCCTTGAACATTTCTTCCACCAGCATACGTTCGATACTGCATGAACACCTGGCCGTAAAAAAGGTTTGATCTCGTTGGATCCCGCACAATTTGAAAGTCGCTAAAAAAAGGCTCGTGTCGATTGGTGCAAAGAAATGTTGCAAAAATACGATTGCGGTGCTTCAAAAGACGTTTATAATATCGTCACAGGTGACGATCATGGATCTACGCGTGTGAGCCCGAAACGAAACAACAATCGACCGTCTGGGTCTTCAAAGACGAGCAAAATTCAACGAAAGTTGTTCGTGGAAGAAGCACTTCGAAGCAAATGGTCGCCTGTTTCTTCGGCAAAACTGGTCATGTGGCGACTGTTCCATTTGAGCAACGTAGGACGGTCACTTCTGAATGGTACACTACAATTTGTTTGCCTGAAGTCATCAGAGAAACTCGAAAAACCAACAAGAGAAGACGAATCATTGTTCACCATGACAATGCGAGCTCTCACACATCGGCAAAAACCAGAGCGTTTTTGACCGGCCAAAACGTCGAACTAATGACTTCTTCTTGTTTCCGCACATCAAAAAAAAAATGCGTGGTCAACGATTTTCGTCGCCAGAAGAAGCTGTTGAAGTGTTCAAAAACCATGTTTTAGAGGTGTCTCAATCGGAGTGGAAAAAGTGCTTCGACAACTGGTTTGAGCGCATGCAAACGTGTATAAATCATGCTGGAGAATACTTTGAAAAACAATAAAACCATTTTTGATTATAAATATTCGTATTTTCACTATTAGGCCAGAAATATATAGAGCAGCCCTCGTATTCCTTAAAACCCATTCTGTGCAATAAGCTCACGAATTGGCTGTGGAAATAGCTGAATTGTATGCTGCTAAAAACAACAACAACGTTCTGTAGAGCGTGTGTAACAATTAATTTAATGTTAAAGTCTTTTTAGGTTAAACCCCAGGGAATTTTTTTATATGGAGTCATTTAAAGTTGAAAGTTTAAGGTTTACGATCCTAGATAGCTGCCTCAATAAAAGTAAAGTCATATTTATGCAAAATGGTCAAGAAGAACTCGTCAAGAGTTCATATGCACCAAAAACGTGTGAAGTATATTTGCATTATCTTTTATTCCAGACACACTATGGTTTAATAAAAATAATATTGGTTTTCCATTTACACTTTGTATAAATTTTAGCTATAAAATTTAATTTGAACTTTACACATGGCGAACCAAAGCATTAACTGATATTAATGAACTTTTAGATGTTTTTAAAAGGATTTAAGAACACACCAAAAAAAAAAAACTTAAAAGTAAATATTGAATTAAAAAAAAAAAAATATGTTTTTTCTTTGATGTATATTTTTTTTATATAAAACTAAACACAAAACAAATTCGTTTGATAACTGTTACTAATAGTGCTAAAATTGTATAATTATAATAAAAAGATAAAAAAGACATTAATTTTAAAACAGCTGCTTGGCGATAAGCATTTATATTTAGCCAAACCTTGCTAAAATAAAAGTCTAATAAAAAAATCTATTTTTCTTAAATCATTAATTATTTCTACAACTAATTTATGCTAAAATTATGTTTAAGCTTACAAATAGTCTTAAAGTTATTTAAGCTTATAAACTAAATTTTTATAACATTTTTATGCTGGTTGTTATTGTTTTTTTTTGTTGTTGTTGTATTTTATCATTACATCATTGCACATTTTAATAATAATTTTTTTTTTCTTATTTATTATCAATAATAATTTAACAAATCTTATGCTTAGAAATATTTTTTATTACATAAAAAAAAACAATTTTTAATTAATTTAGATTTTGTCTTGCGTTTTCAAAAATCGATGCTATAAAATACTTGGAGCATTATGTATGAGAATGGTCTTAGAATTAATCTGACCTAAAGTAAATTTCGATGTAGTGGCATTTGAAAAATAATTGTGTATACAGTTTTAAGAGAATCTATCCTCCATAAAAAGCAAAAATTGAATAAATTGATTACAGAGAAAATATTAGTAACTACAATTTTTAGTTTATAAAGTCTAAGCCAAATCTAATGGCCAAAAAGATTCTGCTATAAAAAGAATTTGTTTCTTAGTTTTCATACTACATTTGAGCAATATGGCTACCTAAATGATTCATTTTGCTGAGAGGTTGGAGATCAGCTACTCCGCCTTATTAGTGTCTTCTGTTTTTATGCAGCAAAACAAAAAACGCACACTATTTGAAATATTAATAAAAAAAAGCAAATATTCCAGAATTTAATTTCTATTAATTAGACATGTCACACATGCCGATCGGAAAGGTTTTAATTTCGTATTAAAAAAAAACAAAATTCCACTTTAAAAATTAAAAGAAATTTTTGGAAATTTGCAAAGAAATTTTTCGTTTTCTGGAGAAATTCCTAGTCTTTTAGTTTTAGACTGTACACAAGTCTCAGCAAGTTTAAAAGGAGGTGAGGAATCCCAACTTAATAGTCCTGGAAGACTTTTATATTTAAAGCAATAAAATATAAGATACGAGAAAAAGAAGAAGAAGCCCTTAAGGGGCCTATTAAGATGAGAAATGCAGTTGTCAAAAGGTCTTCTTTAGGTAAAAGACATTTTTTTATCATACAGAGTCATGAACGAAAGCTTAAACTGTTACGAGTGCGTATTTTTGAATTTCTTCCTGTCGGCTAAAAAAACTGTAAATATCATAACAATAAATAGTATGAAGAGGAAAAAAACAAGTGTATGCACAGTCCTATAGCCTTGGATGAAACGTAGCTTGCTACACCCAAAGCAAAGGAATAAACAAAGCATTGGAATTGCTGCAGGCACAATCCGTTTTCTTAATTATTCAGACATAAGAAATTGTTTCCGTGATAAAAAAATTTCGAGTAATAAAGTAATTATTTCTGAAATAAGCAGCTTTCTAGAGGTGTTTAGAGGTGTTAAGCAAGATTTTGTAGCTTTTCTTGTTTCTATAAAATCAAGTTTTATGTTGAGTAGACAATATTGGTTCAAGCGTATGGCTCGCAGGACCATTACTTATGTTAAACAAATGTTAAAGCGACTAAGCATCGCTAAGAGAAATAAGTGGAGAATTTTATATTTTGTTTTATTAGGTCAGATAATTCTTGGACTGCCCTCGTATTGCTTAAAAAAAAGCTTTTTGTTTAAAAATTTTCTTTAAAATTTGTTAACGTTTAAAAATTTTATTTAACTAAATTTACTGAGTTTTCTTTTCTAATTTTTTTTTAATTTCATTTTGAGTTTATAGAACATGAAATATTTTATTTTGTTCATTTAATTTTAAAACTTACTATATCACAACTTAAAAAATGTTTCGTTTTCTGTTTAGCAAAAATGTTTTTAGTAGGATAAATGTGTTTCTTGTTTGTTTGATTTTTAAAAACTTATAGACCTTAAAAACCTACAAATGAGTTTAAAATGATTAGGAGCGGTTCTGTTGACATTAAAATATATATATTTTTGTTGTTGATAATGTTTATTGTTGCTGTGTTTGATGATAAATAAGCGGCTGAGACTGCTGTTGCTAGTGCTATTGCAGTTTTGGCTGCTGGGCTTTTTCATAAGAGTCTCACGTAAATGGAGGCGGCATAATAATAGGATCAAAATTACGAGCATAATCGGTAAAATTATCAATTTTACGATATCCCCATAATTCCATAGCTTTTGTGCAATGCTGTTGTATATATTTAATCTGAAATGAAAGGTTGAAAGAATTATTGATTAGATATAACGGTCCAAGAGCAACTAGAGAATTTATAATCTCTTACAATATCTAAAGGCCTTTATTCGTTATTAGCTTTAGGCATAAATTCTTCTTAAAAAAAGCATTTATTTTGAAAAAGCTTAATAGTTTCCTTAGCGATCTGAGTTACATTTTGAGTTGTATATTTTTTTGGTACACCTAAACCCACATTTTCTTATAATTTTTCTGTACAGGACTGAGTTTTATTAGATTTTTTTGTGAATACATTATTATACGGTTCTGTAGAAAAGTGAATGGCACTCTGAAGTATCTCTAAAATTTTCTAATCAAACTTCATTCGACAAGTAAGTGATACATCACTCGACACAGCATATAACTTAAGAAATGACTTGCATCGATGTGCAAACCTACCATCTATTAAAGCCTCTTCTTATGTTGCACTTTCTTCTTCAATTCATTTCCTCAATACAGATCATACACTACTAACTGCAAGGGTTGGCCTTACATTTATTTAATTCTTCTAAGCAGTGGGCTGATTGCTTTGAAAAAACCACAACCTGGACATTATAAGAATTAATTAGAAGCCAGCCATCTGCGTAGATCTAAGAGAGCAAATGAATTTCCCCTGGTGAGTTTGGTACGTTTAAATCTAAGCATTTAGCAGACATATTTTTTCAAAAAATTATGAAAGTGAAAGTACACTCAACCTCAGTATATTCAAATTTGCCTTATGTTGTCAAAAGCACGTAAGTTACACTCGAATTTTCAAAAAGATTTATGTGCTGTTTTTTTATTTCAGGCAATCGATTCGTTTGAAAAATTTATATGAAAAACACTCAATTTTTTGAGTAATTTCCATATAAATTTTTCAAACGAATCGATTGCCTGAAATGCAAAAACAGCACATTAAACTATCTAAAAAAAATTAAAAAAAAAACAAAATAATTTTATATTTTTAACACCTAGAGGTATGCTTCAATTTAGTTTTTCCCATTTTAGTCCCCGTCCGGTGTTTTCAAAAAAAATTTTTGTATGCAAAACCGTAAAAAAATCTTTCTTTGATTTAAATTTGATCAGCAAACTTATTCTGTAGTTCTCGTGGCTAAATCTAAAACTGGAACTTTAAAAGGCTAAAAAGAAATTACGGCTAAAATTTTTTCAGAATAGAATTCATAGCTAAAAATCCCTAAATAGATTTTTTTAGATTTTTACCGATGGAAATTTAGCTATAGCGAATTTACGGAATAAGGCCGCAGAGCCAAATTGACCGATAGACATGATTAAGCAACATAAATCCAAACATTCTAGTAGGTAATCTCCCTTCCTATTATAAATACCCCAAATGAAATATTATTTGTTGCCTGTTTTGAAGCTTTGTGCATTAACTAAGACTGCACTGTCCTGGATTAACGAAAATGTCTGTATAATTCATTTTGCTTGGAACGAAGAATATATGAAAATATGTTTCGAATTTTTGAAAACAAATTATGTAGCCCAAAAAAAAAATATGATTGAAATAAACTCTCAAATAGATCAATTGAGGTGACCAGGTTATGCAACACAGCACAGTAAGGCAGAATCAAAATAATTTTGAAATAACTCAGCCATTTGTAATGGGCAAGGCCGTTTCGTAGTTAGTCAACTAAAATTAAGTGGCAAGAAATCTGCAACATTAATATAAAGGAAATCCAACAATTCCCAAAATAAAGATTAAAAAGCCCACAATTGGAATTTTTTGCTGTTTTTTTCCATTAAGTCCACATGAAATACTTTCAGCAACAATTCGGAGTATAGCTTTTTTATAGTAGTCTTCTTTTTCCGATCCCAGGGATTTTAGAAAATATAGGGTAAAATCAAAATTCAGATCTAAAATTGGTCAAATTAAAGGACCTCTATCTTCTACAATGCTGACCAATTTCATACGACATTTGGTTTAAACGTACGCATACATAATAAGCTTAAACAAAAATAAACAAGTTTTACATATTCCTCAAGAAAATTTTTTCTAATTAAAAAATTCTTTGTGGCCGTTTTTAAGCTAAAATACACAAAAAAAAAATAATTTTTAATTTTTTAAATTGAAAAACCTATAATTTTAAAGCCAGAAAAAATATAAACTTAAAATTTTTTCCAGAATATATTAAATTTTGCTCGCTAACTATGGGAAAAAATTCAAATAATTTTGCTTAAAATTGTATCCAGGATTTTGAAAGAACTGGACCAGGGTATAGAAAAAATAAAAATTTTAATTTTAAAATGCTTCTAACTCGATGCATTTTAAACATAAACATGCAGATAAAAGTACCATTTTGTAGGCATTAATAAGCCCTTTAGGACCATGTATAATTCTTAAAAATCAGACAAAAATTGAAGAAATGCCAAGCCTTAGAGAAATTTTCAAGTGCTAGGTTCCCAAATTTAAGATCACATAGCGCCATCCCCAGAAAGTATATGGTACCCAGCTTCAAAACTTAAGCTCGAATACTCCTCTGTTATGATCATGTCAAATTCGATCATGATAAATCGGCCTTGCCCTTTACAAATGGTTGAGATATTTCCAAAATATTTTGATTCTGCCCCACTGTGCAAAGCTTCAACTTTGTCGAGCCTACTGAGTCCAAATATGGACAAGATTTAGATCCTGTATGTTAGACAAAACAAATCTCGAATCGATAGGATGAGAAATTTTAACATATTTGGTTTGTTCTCTGCACATTTGTCAGAGCAAAGTTTTTCTCTTTTTTATACTCAATGAGACTTAACTTTTTTCAAGTTTAAATCGTGTTTTGACTGATGAAATCTTTTTATATATTTTTTTTCTATCATAAACTATTATAATTATATATTTTATATAAAAACTTCCTAAATCTTAAATGTTTCATAAAAAATTTTACTTACATCTTCTGGTTTTAAATCTTGTTTCCAATGAAACGGTGCTGATTTCGAATCACGATATGTTGAACTAACACCACCAATATTTACTTTGGTATGAGTATCTAAGAATTCTTCTACCATGGGATCAAATGGTAGACCATAAAATTGTAATATCTCTTGGGCCATATCATATGGATCTAAAGATAAATCTTCATATCTTAATGTTCTGCAAACAAAAAACAAATAAATTTAAAAATTAATAATAAAATTGTATTCTTCAATTAAGTCACCTAAATCTTGAAGGATATTTCTTTAATAATTCCTCTGCAGAATTATAATCAGCTACCAAGTCTTCGCAGAGTATTTGAGGATCTTCGCAGTCTGGGTTGCCACCACACCATGTGCGATGTCGACGAGACTGCATAGTACCGCGAGGATCACGCACCAATAAAATGATGTGAACATTTAAGCTGTAATGAGAAAACAAAGTAGGAAATGGATAATTATTAAATATAAAAAAAAAAAAAAATTAAAAAATAGTAAAGTGGTTACTTGCAGTTGATGTCGGAGAGGACATAAATTTTTTTGTGCTAAAATTTTTTTTAATAAAATTGTTACCTTTTGTAGCAAAGCACCAATTTTCTAGCAAAATGTCATCTTTTCTAGCAAAAAGTTGCCTTTTCTAGCAAAAAAAAGCTTGTTTTCTTGAAAAATTTTCTACGTCTAAAATATGTCATCATCTAGGAAAAAGTCATCTGATCTAGAAGAAAGTTACCTTCCCTAACTAAAAGGTAACTTTGTTTTCCTTTTTTTTTTTTTGTAAATATTCGCCTTTTGTAGCGAAGTCACCATTTACCAACAACAACACGCCGCTTTTTCTAGCGAAAAGTCTTTTTTTGAAGCAGAACGTCATCTTTTTTTTAACAAAAAGACGATTTTTATAGCAAAAACAAAACGCATTTTTCATGTGAAATTCACTTTTTCTAGAAAAAACTGACATTATCCAGAAAAAAAGTCACCTAGAAGAAAGTCACCTTTTTTTTTTGGCATAAATCAATTTTTTCTAACAAAAAGTTTGCTTTTGTAGAGAAATGTCACCTTTTGTAGGAATACGTCACCTTTTGCTTCCTGCAAAGTCACGTCCCCTAGCAAAGTAGTCACCTTTTCTAAAAAACACGGCTTTTCACAAAATATTAATTTCCCCAACAAGAATTCATCTTTTGACGAAAAAGGTACGTCTTTCAACAGAAAGTCATATATTCGCCACAAAACAAACTTTTATTTTAGGAACAATACTTTTTTTTTTAAAGTTTTTTCACAAAAAATTATTTTTTTTGTTTTTGGAAAAAACAACTGAAAATTAAAAAAATTATTGAAAAGGCAAATATTAGCTTTTTCACCAAAAAGTCATTTTTCATAGCAGAGACTCACAGTTCCTAGAAAAGTAATATTTTTCTCCAGGAAGTCGTCATTTTCAACAAAAATCAACCTTTTCACCGAAAAGCTACTTTTTTTTAAATTAAAGTCACTTTTTTCATTTTCTGAGAATGGAAAGAGTTTTTCTTCCCTGAAAAGCCAGTTTTCCTAACACCAAAAGTTATTTTAATTGATTAAATTTGTAAAACATCTGTTGTTTACAATCACTCTTCCAAAAACACATTTCGTCAAAAAAAAGTCACGTTTTTGTTAATATTTTGTGCACTTTATATTTTATACATTTTAAAATCTCATTGTAACTAATTTTAATATCTGCATTTTTTCATAAGCGTTTCTGTATGCTTTCCTGGCGAAATTTTCATTTTTTTTATTATCAGCACAAACATTAAAAAATGCATTTTTTATTTCTTTAATTTTACTATCTTGAAGACATGATTATTTTACAATAATAAAAATCGAAAGTGACATAAGAAGATTATAAAGTTGTGATAAACAGATTATTGTTACATTACATTTTTGATATTAGCTCTCAAAAAAAAAAAAAAAAAAAAAACATTAATTTATCTTCTCTTAGGAATTCAAAAAAAATTTTTTTAATTAAAAAATTAAAATAAAAAAAAAAATTATACAAAATATGAATTTGGAATTTAAAAATTCCTTAAGTAGTAATTCTGGTTGAAAAGAATTTACTTTAATCACATTCTATGTATTTTTTTATTAGTTTAATTTTGCGCTTGAACGTTCTCATTCTCATTTTTTTTTATTCAGATTTTCGAATGCGATATCAATTTCGAATTATTTTACTTAATGCAAGCATTTCCTCACACACAGTTTCTCATATCAATTTTCAAATAATCGTACATACAGCAAGAAAAGAAATAAAATATACAAAAATATTTGTAATTTATGTATTACGATCGCAAAAACCTGACCACACAAATTTAAACAACCCAGCAAGCAGAAATTAATAAGTTTGAAAAAACATGAATGAATTAATTAATTCGGTTTGAGTTCATTTTCATTATAAATTATTGATAAGGAGTATTTTTCGTATTCTCAGTTACAAAATTAGTTGTTTAAATAGATCATGTTTACAGTGTATCCAGCCTGAGGTAGATAAATGCAAAGAATGCTTTCTTTGGAAAACGTCCTGCTATATCGACCCTTAAGATATTAACATCAGACTTTGTCGATTCATTTTCTTTACGTTTATTAAAATATTCATTTTATAGAATCTTTATGAAATTGCAAACATTTTTTATTATAGGCGAACCCTTTTTCACCATTGTGATAAATGGAACAAATAGATTAAAATAGTGATTATTCTCTCTCTCTCTCTCTCTCTCTCTCTCTCTCTCTGTCTCTCTACATTAGTAAAAATATTTTTTGTACAACAACAATAATAGTAATTAAAGCTTTATTTAAAATAAATAACAAATAATGTTATTTAAATGTTAGGCAGCAACTAATAATCAGTCCACATTTTTATACATTAAAAAAAAAATACAAATAAAAATAAAAAACAATGAATGAAAGCAAATAATTAAAAAAAGAAAAAGACTCATGCTAAACATACGAGCATGAAATATCAGAAATCAGTGACACAATAAAGAATGCAAAAAAAAATAAATAAATAAACAATTATTAGGAGTAGAAATATTACCCAGCAAACAAAATTTATTAAAAAGAAAAATATATGGAAATTAAATATACGAATCGAAAATTTCTTTTCATAAAATAGATTTAACACTTATGTGAATACGACAGAACAAAGAAAAGATGCAAACAGCGTTGCCACTTTGAATACTTTTAACTAAAATTGTTTATTTTTTATCTGATGTGTATTTTTTTTCATTTTAAATACATTTTTATCCAAATTTAAAAATAACATATGCAGGCATATCACAGAACTCAATTCTGCTCGGAAATAATTTCAATACCGCAGACTGGTTTTTCAGAAAATCAAACCACTTTTAAGTTTCAAGTTGTAATGAATCTGGATTTTTAGCAAGAACTTTGTTTTCTGAAACAAAATAAAACAAAAAATTTTGATAAAGATGATTCAAACTTTTATTGATTAATGAAGAGAAAAGTTCGAAAATTATGAATGAAAAATGCTATCTGGAAAATGTCTACCACAACCACGCTATCAGATTTGGATTTTTTTTATTAAATTTTTTCACTTTTATTTCCAACCTCATCTTCGAAAAAACGGCTAAATTACGCCTTCAGACCACTTATCACAACATACCCGAACACGTCTTGTTCGTTCTCGCTCTAGGGTTTTTCTAAGCCCAAATAAGGCAGTTTGGCTTGTTGACTTACCCTGCTAAGTAAAAATAAGCTTCGTTTGAAAAAAATGATTTTTTTTACAAAAATCTGGGGGTTGTTTCTAAGTGGACTTTCATTGTGAATTTTAATTAATTATTTCAATGCGATTGCCAATACGTCAAAATATAAATGTCAATACTATCATGATGTTGGTGTTGCTGCAATTAAAAAAAAACTTTCAAATTTTATTTATTGCTATTTTTATACCTTTCACCACAAAAAGTGAGCTAGATGAGCTAGAGAGAATTTAAATACGCCAATTAATGAGACATAGTTTCGAAAAATTTGCTATTGAAAACCAGCAAGATCAGTCCATACCCTTCGAGGTAGTGGGCTAAACACCACGTCTGCGTCTAATTTTTTTCATATCTTTTAAAACAATGAAGTAACTCAAATCAAGAAAACAAATATTAGGGCGATAGAGATAGAAAATAACATGAAGTAAAAAAATTTGTGGTCGCCCATAATTTCCGAGTTATGGATCTCAGAACCTTTCATAGTACGATTTACACCACATTTTTTAAGACATTAATATGGGTATCATTTAAAAACTTTTGAAGAGATCTTTTGGAAAAAACTTACAATTTTAAAAAATGTTTAACCCATTAAGAACCGATGACATTTGTAGAATTTTTTTTTTAATTTTATAAATCTCTGTCACCTCAATATTTGTTTTTTTTTTTTTTTGAGTTACTTCACTGAACAAGATTTACATACATGGTGAAGGGTATATAAGGTTTGGCATAACCGAATATAGTACTCTTACTTAATAAATTTACTTTTATTTTGTTTCCTTATTTTTTAAAAACAAAATCGGAATGTGTGACATGATGGATCTGAACACTTGAAGAAAAAGAAAAGCTAAAAAATACACGATTTTTTTAAATGATGAATTTTTACCAAATAAAAAAAGTTAAATGCGTTTGAACAGTTACTTCCAACACTGTAGTATTGATTTTTAAAATCAAAAGAAAAATTCTCAGTTGGGTTAAGTGAAAATTCCTGTTTTCTTTACATATCTCTGGGTCTGGATTTGAAAAAAATACGTATTCTGTTGCATCTTCAAGGAAAGAATCATTAAAAACGGTTTAATACATTTTAATTTTTATTTATTTTTTCTTCATTTAATTATTTTTTTTTAATTTGTGTTGGTGGCACTACTGGATGAAAACTTATACCACGTAACTGGTCTTTTAGTGATACTGATCGATTCCTTTGGAAAAAGAATTGCCACTTTAAAATGACGTTGCCTTTAAAGATATAAGGCACTCTTTATAGGACCTCAAAACTTGACTTGATCAGGGTAATGCCAGTTGCTATAGTAGAGAGAACGAATAGAATTTAAAAACCGGTTAGAAATTGCCATCATAAAATGATTCTTAAATTAATTTTACTGGCACAAAAACATGAAATTCAGATCCGATTGTAACATTTAAGTTCTTCAGTTATTTTCCTAATGTTTAAATTTAAAAGCACTTACTCTTTTTTGCCGATAACATATAACTACTTTTTTTTTACAAGTAGTTTCCGAATTGTTAAAAAAGAAAAAAAATTAAATACAATTAATCCCAACTTAAGCCTTGTAAAAATAGTTTGTATATCATTTTCTTTAAATTAATTAATTTTCCCTTATTAATTCAAATTTATGGATAATTATTTTAGATGAAAACGCGTCTTGATGGCCATATCGCTACTTAGTTCCCAGGGAAACTTCTTACGGATTTAAAAAAAAAAACTATAGATTTCCTTCCAATTAATTTGAATGCATCAGTATTTTAGAAGTAACGACAAAAATCAATATACTTTTTTTGCAGTTATCATAGAGGAAAGACTGAAACTGGTTGCTTAGTATGAAAACTCATGTCAATGTCACAGGAAGAAGTCAATTGACTCACTTCTTGTACTCTGTAACAGATCTGAGATGAAACCTTAACAATATTATTTTGTACTGATGCAAAGTAAATAAAATTTTTAATTATTTGAATATCTTTTTTAACATTTAGAAGATACGATCTAAAATTATTAATTTTTCTCCACTTCCGTTGGGAATTTACTTTATTAATTTAAATCAAAAGTTTTTATATTAAACCAGGTCCAAACATAATTAAACTTAAGAGACAATAATTTTAATAATTTTTTTTTCACTTTTTTTTTTTTTTAACCAACTGTTTGTTGGGTTGATCTCTTTCACATGTTTGTTTGTGACATGATGACACGTCAATGAATTTGTTGTGTGTATAACAATCCATCATCCATTAACAAAATATGCTGAGACCATTTATTTGCGTGACATATGTATAAATATTACAAAGTAATTAAAAATTGCGAATACACAAACTGTTCAGTGGCTTAAAGAAAATTTTAAATGAAAAATAAAATCTTTTATACAGAAAAATTTTTAATTAACTCCCGTCTGGCAAAAAAAAGCAGTAATTTTAACATTTCTGTAGCAGAGTGTGCTTTTGACACAGGGATAGCAATAAAAGCGAAAAAAAAATATTTTACACTTGTTACTGAAAATCGTATTTGTAGAGATATGACGGTTTTCTTTCAAACGAGCCATATGAAAATCTAAACAAAAATAAATCTTAAAGAAGAATATTAAAACAAATTATTTTCATATTTCACTTTTTTTAAAGTGGGAAAGCGTTACAATTTTGTGTTTTAACATTTAATGCTTTTTTAATGGGAGTTGGCAAGACAAATTTTGTTTTGTAATTAGAAAATATGCAAAGAAAAGTCATTTGTAAGACACATTTAAAAGTAGCGAATTCGTTTTTTAGACTTTTTTTCATAAATTTGAGAAATAGTAAAATTGTTGAACCGAAACAAAACACAGTTTAAATAATTGGTAAGAGAGTAGTGACTTCAGTAACAAAATATTCTAATACATGTTAAAGCCACAAACGAATCGTGGAAGCTGAAATGTTGATAATGAATAACAACTGAAGACCAGTTTTTTTCCAGATAATTATAGAAAACGCATGTTCGCACCTGATTTGCATAGATTAAAATAAATCATAAGTACTTTTGAGGCGGCGATTTTTATTGTAGGCATCAGTCCTGGGGCTGTGTTAGAGCTAACTGTTGGGGAAATATCCTCCATGAGAAACTAGATTCATATAACATCAATATCATTTATCCTAGTGACAATTTTTACATTCCTGCTAGTGCTAACAGGCAAGGTTCTACTTTAGATTTATTTCTGACTAATGTTCCTAAAATACTGACAGCTGCCCTTGTTGCTAATGATTTAAGTTCTGATCATTTGCCAGTTGAATTAAAATTAAACTCCAGTTTACCGAATACAAATTCTTTTGAATACGATTTCATTAAAACCAATTGGAATAATTATGCCAATTATATAAATAGGCAAATCAATATTCCAGCATTAGAGAATATTAGAACAAATTAACGCATTATCAAAATGCTATTGTATTTTAGAAATCTGATTAAGGATGCTATACATCGTTATACACCAAGAAAAACCCTTTTTACTCTAATAAAAATATACCAAACTATCTCAGAGATTATTAGTTGTCAAAGAAATAGTGTACGTAGAATATGGCAACGCCATAGATATATAAGCGATTTCTACCAAATTAAACTGATGCAGAGACTATTTCAATAGTTAATTCTTGTGTTGATCACTTTAGTTTCTTACACCTAATAGATTCAAACCAAATCCAAACTAGTATGTCGGAGATATCTTTAATTATTAAAAATTTTAAAACGAAGAAGGCTCCTGGAATCGACGGGATAAACAACAGGTCTTTAAAAGCGCTCCCAAGAAAAGGAATAAAATTCCTAACAATTTTAATTAATGCGTGACTAAAACTTTGCCATTTTTCACAAGATTTTAAAATTGCTAAGGTCATTCCCATTAAAAAACCAAATATAGCTGCCGAAAATCCCACGTCGTACCGGCCTATAAGTCTATTGAGTTCTATCAGCAAAATTTATGAAAAAGTAGTAAAAGTTAAACTGACGGAGTTTATGGAAACAAATAATGTTATTCCGCCGCACCAGTTCGGTTTTAGAAGAGAGCATAACACAGCTCATCCTTTAGTAAGAATACGTAACTTAGTGCAAACTAACTTTGAGTCCCAAAAGTCATCGGGTATTCGGGATTCGTCTTAACTTTCCTACGGAGCTAATTAAAAAAATACAATCGTTTTTAATAAATCGTGCTTTCGGAGTACATATAGGGTCATATTGTCCTAGGAATTTTTAAATATCAGCAGGTTGCCTACAAGGCTCATGTTTATCTCCAATTTTATATAACATATACACTGCAGACTTTCCTATTTTAGATTACTGTACAATGTCCATTTTCGCTGATGACACGGCAATTATATGCTCTGGCAATCTTGCTAATGACGTTATAAATAAACTGCAAAGAGCCCTGGAAGAAATGATACGCTATTTCAACAGGTAAAAAATTATAATAAACTGTACCAAACCTCAGGCATTATATTTTAATAGGAAGCGTAAAGAATGTTATGTCCCCCAAGTTAATATTAACATACAACAAATGTCAGTCCAGTGGAAGGAAAACGTGAAGTACTTTGGTGTTGTTCTAGACAGCAAACGTCAAAAATAAAATAAATGTACTGATACGTATCTTATATCAAAACGTTCTAATTTTAATTAATAATTTCTTTAAAACTATAAAGTTTAAAAGTTTTCTCAAGATCCTTGAAATTCGCAATTAATTCGACCTTCAGGCTGGTATACAAAAAATAATGTCACAAATGAAATGAAAGCACAATAAAGTGTAACCAAGTTTAGGAACTTCTGTCATATGACACACGCTTTTTTCTGGTTAATGTAGAATCTGTTCGACAGCTGTAAACACGATTTGATGGTGATCACACACTTTTCAAGGCAACTGATGCAAATGACACTGCATGCAACTTAAAAATTTTTTTGCAATGATCATGTTGGCAGACAGACACTCCGTGGCCTTCTTTAGTGCAAATTCGTCCAAAAAACTGTGTTATTTTGTGTTGCCATGAATTAATATTCCCTGTACATTTGTAAACTGGGGACAAAGACCTTTAAATTAGGATTTAAAATTGTCAAATTTTTTTTTAAAGTGATTACAAGATAGTAAGCAATCGAAGGCATTTATCACATGAATAGATTTTTCATGTCCTAATATTCAAGCAAAGTCTTAACCACTTTCATTCTTTCATCGGATTTAAGTGGGAATTTTTAGCATAAGGAACATGTTTAGGGGATCTAAGCTTCAGGTTACATTTCTGCTAATGGGATCACAAAGAAAGACACTTAACCATTTTTAGTTACTAAAAACAATTGGGCAAATTTCCTGATATTATTTTAGTTCACGTTTTTTTTATTTTCAGAAAAACTAGCGATTTAAATTGCTATTTTAATGACAGAACTTATTAACTGATGCCAGAGTTTTATGAGTTGTTGAAAGGACATGATAAGTTCAAATATTTCTTGGCTTAAGATGAAAGTCAAAGAATATTGTTGTTGGCAGTGCCGACAAGGTAGTGGTAGTTATTATACGAGTATGACATCGGCATGAGGAAGTTGTAGTTTTACTTGCTTAGTAAAAATAGAGGGTGTTTTTTTAAGAGCGATATAAATTAAAAATGTAAAAAACATCACAAAAGATTCAATTTTTAATAAATTTTTTATTCATTTTCCATTAGCTAATGGCCACCTTGGCTGTTCTTAACGAAGCGCATTCTAAACGTACATTTTTTTGACCACTTTTTCAAGAACAATGTTGACCTCTAACACAAATACTGTTGCTAGTTTACGTGGCTACACAGTAAATAATGAGTTGGCCTTAGATACTAATTGACAGGTGCAGTTATGCAAATCAAGTTATTGACAAATTCTTATTTAAATACGCCGATAGTTACGGTCGCCGTATAGAACGTAACGCCATTTTGTACGAACCACCGGATTTACCGATGTAACGGATTTCTACCATCTACAGTTTAAAATGAAAAATCATTGACAATACGATCTTAATCGGCAGTAACATGAGATTTGATTCCATTTTTAAGGTGCAATCTTTTGGACGTAATGAAGTCCGTAGGGTTTGTTGTGGATTGGTTTCACTTTATATTCCCCAATTTTGTTTTTTAACAAAACCATTTAAGCTAAAAATGAGACTCGCTGAACACTACATTGTGATGAAACCTCAGATCAGTTTCCAGCTGCTTTAGTGTACAATCGGCAACAAAATAAAGCATAAATCTCGTGGCTATTTTTCATTCGCCAGCTGGTTCTTATACAAGTGCAGGACTTAGTGCTCAAATATTGCCTGCGACCAATGACGAACCAAATAAATTTTGATCTTCTTCTACACTTTTATTTACAGCGGCGTTATTCTCTTCAGTATGCACGTTCCTTCAACGGAGGTCTTGCTTCGCTAAACGATTCTTGTGCCATCAAAATTACAAAGCCGTCTCTATAAGTAACGCAAATTTATGACTGATTTTCAAATAAAATTTGAAAAGTTTTTCAGTGTCAATGAAGCTTCAACTGATTCATAATGGTCTGCCATTGTGTACTAATCATAAATGTCAAAAGGTAACAGATAATTAATATGACACATCCTTAGACAGTTAACCATTTCGTAGGTACCCTCGGCCTTAAAAAAAACACCCTTTAACTTCCTTGTTTTTTACTATTTTTTAACAAGTAACAACAGTCTTTGTGTTTTTTTTTTTTTTTCATTATTATTAATGCATTTGTTAATGTGCCATATTAATATTCATCATAATTTTAACCAACTAATTTGACCAAAGTTAATAATTTCTTAATTAAGAAAATAATTTTTTTGTTGTTTTTCATTTTCGCAAAAAGCTTTGTTTTGTTTAGTCATAAACCACAATGAAATAGAGAGAAAATTAAAAAAATTTGAAAAATTGTTAATTATTTAACACAAAAAAAAAGCACAAAGTATTTTTTTTTCTAACGCTGTGCGAATTTTATACACAGCTAAATAAGTACAAACAGCTTTAACGAAATTAAGCGAAAAACAGCGACTGATTATACAGCGTTAAAAAAATGTTATCACATGTGAAATTTTTATAAACTTTTTTTAACATTTTATTTAAATTAATTATAAATTTAAAAAAGTTTATTTTTGTAACAACGACAAGAATTTAATATTATTGCGTTTTTGGTGTCATAATTTTAAACTATACTGTACCTTATCAGAAGTTAGAATTTTCTTTTTATTTTTTTTTTTATTCAATAATTTGAAGCGTAACACTTGTTCATCAACCATGAATTAAATGAAATTTTAAATTAAAAAGAAACAAATCTATTGTTTCAAAAAATGAATCTATAAGTAGGTTTGCTAATTATTCAAATTAAATTTCGATAGATTAAAAGTTTATAATTAATTTTTATTTTTTATTGTTGAACGAACCTTTTATACTTTTCATTGCAGAATGATTTTTTAAGATTTTATTTTATTGTCTTATAACATTTTCCGCTTTGTTTTCATAGTTATAAAAAAACAAAGACATTAGCGTAAACGTAGTAGAAATTTCGGATTTTTGTGTAATAGAATTTTTAAGTAAAGAACTATTAGCTTTTAAGTAAACTTAAGATTATGTAAGTGAAATTATTTCCTTAATTTATTTTTGTGAAATATCGTTTTTTATACCCTTCACCACAGGTGGATAAAGGATTTTTCTAAGTTTTTCATTCCGTTTGTTATTTCTACAATATCCATTTCCGAGTTATTATGCATAGCGAAGTCGATTGACCGATGTCTATCTGTCCATCCATTGGTGTTTGTGTTGGAATCAACTTTGCCGAGGGACTAGATGAGATTTAAATACGTCAATCGATCAGACATTGGAGTTACTTCACTCAGCTTTAAAAAAAAATTCATCAATACAAAAATAAAAATATTTAAAAAAAAAATTAATTTGTTGTTTGAAATCTCGTTGAGAGTTGACAGAGTTGGAAATAGTAGGCAAATGATGTCAATTTACAATTTTTTCTAAAGTTTTGGTAATCATCTTTTTAACGGTTTTTTGTAACGGTAACTAAGCGATGATTTAATTTAGAGCAATGTTAATTAGTTTAGAAAACTTTGTCGCTCTTTTTAAGGAAATTTACATTCGTATCTTGCTGTTGTTTATAAAAATTTATATTTAAAAGAATAAATTTAAAATCAAAAAGAACTTCAAATGTTATATTGTCCAAGCCAAGTGTGGAAAAATATAAGAAACCATTTATTACTTGCGAATGAGGTTGAGTTAAATGCCTCTACTAACTTTCTTATTTACGTTAAATTTTTGCTTGTAACTTTTATTTAAATCAGCCATTTGGACGTGATCTTTTCTTTGCCTCCTAATGATCTATTGATCATCATAATCGGTTGTTTAATTGCTACTCAACATCGAAATTACACTCTTTCTAGGTTTTGAGCTTAAGCCAAAGCCCCCAAAATTTCGTGCTATATATATGTTTGCTCTTAATATTTTTATATTACTACGAAGGAAGAAAGCAACTAGAAGACGATAATGGAAACATATATTTTATTTTTAAGTCAAGTAACAATAATGACTTAAATAATGACAGTTTTATATTCGTCTTGGTTGTTTTAATTAAAGCTGGTGTATAACTTTTGGTATTTAGGATTTTATTAGCAGTTTAAAATTAAAACTGTTTATCATATGTTTTGACGAAAGTCCTTAATGTAATGTTTTTACTACAGTCATTTAAGAACTGTTAGATAAGGAGCTGTTATTTCAAAAACAGCAAAGCGATGAAGGCTAATTTGATGATATACACATACAGTAGCTATCGTGTATAAGAAACTTAAAAAAATAAATTTACAAAAGAAATTTTTTATTAGAAATTTTTGTTGTTATAAGAAATATTTCTTTTTTAATAAATTTTTTTTTATAAAAATACTTACGGATAAAAGAATATCACATACATACACTATGGAGCAAAACTGAACACTAAAGAATCTGGTGTTTTTTGGTTTAACGTGTTTTTTATTTAATTCTTCTATTCGCTTATAATTCAGTCTGGAAATAAACATTGTTACAGTTTTTGAAAAAGAAATTAATTAATAAGCAACAACAATAAAACCTATACCAAACGTTGTTTGATATTTTTTTAGATAAGCTATAGTGTTCACTTTTGCTCTCATTGCAATTTTACAATTTAAAGTGAGGGAAATTAAAATGGAAAAAATTTTACGGTATATTCCAGTATAATTTTTGATTGAGGATGTGTAATTAGTTAAAAAGTTACTTATTTGATTTCGTTTGCCGTGGTGAGTATAAAATTTTTTAATTGTTTTAAGCATGAAGAATAAAATTATTGCAGAGGTTGAAAGATTGCTTTGAATAGGAAAATCTACACGAGAAGTTGCAAAAGAGCTCGATATTTCACAATCCCTAGTAAAAAAAAAATTAAGAAAGATAAAAATGTAACCAGTCAACATGACAGAAATGGTCGCCGAAGATGATAAGTAAAGCTGATGCGAGGTATATGGCACGATCCGTAATGTCCGGAAAAGTAAAAACACCGAAAGAGGCAAATTAAAAGTATTGACTGTGAAGCTAGTGTATGGATTTTTTGGTGTGCACTTAGAAGTGTTGGTTACTTTCCTGCAAAAAAGCCAAAGAAGAATAAGCTGTCAGCAAAAAAAAAACAGAAGAGCTCGTCAAGCGTTTGCATTACGTCATAAACACTGGACCACTGAACACTGGAAACTGGTCAGACGAATGCAAAATAAATCGTTTCAACTCAGATGGTATTCATTATTTTTGGTCCAACAATGGAAAAGCAACACAGCAACATCAGGTTATAAAGACGGTTAAACATGGTAGAGAGTCTTTAATGGTTTAGCGGTGTTCCTCGGAATTTGGTGTTGGTCCAGTTGCGATGGGTCAAATGGAGTTTTTTGAAGAGGATATTGTCTTTCAACAGGATAATGACCCAAAGCATTCATCACAATTAGTGAAGAATTGGCTTGTAAATGAAAAATTTACCACAATGGAATGGCCAGCCTAAAGCCCAGATCTCAATCCAATCGAAAATTTATGGTCGATTGTGAAAAGACGACTGGGAAGTTACGAAACACCCCCAACTAGCATTAAAGATCTTTGAAGTATAGTGAAGGACATTTGGGCCGATATACCAATAGAGACATGTCAAAGCCTAGTCAGGAGCATGCCTCAGCGTGTTGCGGCAGTTTTAAACAGCCTTGGTAGCTTCTCAAAGAACTTATTTTTACCACATTTAAAAAAAGACATGGAATGCAAAACTGAAGTTGTTATTTTTGTTTTTCTTTCTGTTGTTTGTAATCTTAAGTTTGTGTAATTAAATGAAGTATAAAGTTTGAAATAACTAATAAAAGTAAAAAAAAAATTCATTAAATCTACAGTTGTAGTTTTAAAGTGTTCACTTTTGCTCCATAGTGTATGCACATACTTATGCATATTTAAAGAAGTTTAAAGTTTAAAGAAGTTTAATGAACAAAGTTTTTAAGAACTTTTTATCATCACTCATGTACCTAAAAGTTTGAGTAAATAAATGTAGATTTAAAAAATTAAATAAATAAAAGCAAAAATTAAGGAAAACAACTTAATTTGCTTCAACACAAAATGTGGAAAAAGGGTACAACTAATTTTGTCATTCCGTTTGTTATTTCTACAATATCCATTTCTGACCCCATAAAATATATATATTCTGATTTCTTATTCATAGCAAAGTCGATTGAACGATGTCAGTCTGTCCGTTCATGTTAATGTTGTAATCAAGTTTGCTGATCCACTAGATCAGCTAGAAAAAATTTAAAAAGCCAATCTATCAGATATAGTGTCGAAGAAGGTGCTATTGGAAATCAGCAAGATCCATGTCCTTCGATGCAGCGGGCCTATCTCTAATTTTTCTATATTATTTGGAACAATGAAGTAACTCCAACCAAAAAAAAAAAAAAAACAAATTTATGGAGCCATAGAGAATTAAAATAAGAAAAATAAGAAATAAGAAAAAATCTTCAAGAAAAAAAATTGGCGCTTACCCATATTTCCCGAGTTACGGGCCTCTGAACTTTAAAATTTTTTTAAAATATCAATATGGGTATCATTTTAAAGCTTTTGAAGAAATTTTTAAGGAAATACTAAATTTTTTTTAATACTTAACCTTTTAAGTGCAGATGACATTTTTATGTAAAATTATGTATCGTACTTAATTTTTTCTAAATTTTTTATTTTCTGTCACCGCAATGTTTGTATTTTGATAGGAGCTTATTCATTAAGATAAGATTCGGCATAGCCGAATGTAGCACTCTTACTTTTTTTACATCATTATAATATTTGGCGTTTATAAAAAGTTTCTTATATAAGTTTTTTTCTTTCTATAGAAACCTTTCTTGTAAAGAATTTATTTTTATGTAAATTATAGACAGAGGCAATGTTCTTTATATATTTTCTTAGAAGCAGATGTTTCTTATAAAAGATATAACTATCCTGTGCATTTTATTATAAAAAAACCAAAAAGAATATTTTTGCTTTTTAATTCAAATATTGCTTAAATGTTGGAACAACCTTTGAATTATATTAACCAAATTTCTTTTATTATTCAGTCATATCTTCACCAAGAAATCTTTGCAATGTTTATCTCAATCACTTCACCAGCCTTAAGGAGTACATGATGTAAAAGAGTATTTTCTTCCACAATGCAGCAATGTAGAGAGCATCCAATTAGGCTTTTCAAACATGTTTCTTTATACATAATTAAGATATTTAAAAAAAAAAACAACTTTTTTAGAATGTACACTTAATCAAATTTCTGCTTGTGCAAGCAATGATGTCAAGTAGAATCATAAATTAGACAGTGGCTGTGTTTTGCACGTGCATAAGACCAAAACAACAAGAATGTGGTTAATTTCATTTTACATAAATAAAGAATCTCTTGGCATAATAACAACAACAACAACAATGGCAATAATTAACACAAATTTTAATGTAAAAAAATTTACATTTTTTTAAAACGTATTGTGAAAATGAGCCAAAAGCTTCTGCTTACTATTAAATGTTAAGTGGCTTGTTTTCTAATGCCATGGTTCAGGGTTGTAAAGAGGTAATTTCTCAAATCAGACAAAACGTTTAAAGGAGATTTAGTTTTAAGATTAAAAAGCGTAGACAATATTAAACAATAAAGGCTTCTGAAAAAAAATTTTGAAGAGCAATTTTAAGTTTTTGGGAAAGTTTGCCATTCTCCTATTTTTTTACAACTGATTGATAAAAGCAACTTCTATTTCTATTATAAAATCAAATTATAAAATCATAGACACGAGCACTTAACACTTTTTTATTATTAGAAAAATGAGTTTAAACCTGGCGGTACATTCACAAAAGTTGAAACCTATTTAGAGCTGTAAAAAAAAGACAGTGACTTAAAAAATTCCTGATAAAATACTCAATACGGTATCAAGTGACTAAAGAGTAAAGGTGCAGAAATTAGTTGATTGTAGTCTTAACTAATTGCACGCTTAATCACAGTCTATAATAATCTCTGTTGTGTGACTTATGTAGATTTTTTAAGGATTTTCCTTAGAAATTCTATTAAATATCTTTACCAAAACTTATCTTTTAATAAAACATGTATTCATAATGATACGTTAATAAATCATTGCCAAAAAATGTATACGGTTAATCCGAACTAAGGAAAGAAGGACTAAAAAATTAGCTGGTAATGTTATGGCCGCAGCTTTTTCAGACATGCGTTGATATGCCTCAGTATAGAAACGACTAAATAATCAAAAACAAAAAAATAGAAAACAACGGCGATAATATTTAAATTTTATCAAAAACGCTTTGATGACATAACCAACATATACTCGAATTTGGGCTCCCAGCGGCTTTTGCCATATTCGAAGAAATACAGACAGGAAAGATATGAAACAAGATTTATCATAACTTCAACAAAAGCCTTTTTTAGAATCTTTAAAAATCTTACTTTGCATGAGATCCAAAAAATTTTTAAAAAAAGATAAATGTGTCAATAGCCACAGCACTGCAGTTTTGGTCGTAAAGTGTGTAAAAAATATCTTGTTAAAGAACTGAGACCTAGACATATCTCACACTTTTTAATTGTTTATAAATTTGCCCAAAAACAACTTGAGCAAAATACTCTAATTTTTTAAAGAAATTATTCTTTTAAAATTCTGCATAATTATTTTAAAAATTTCTTGTCTTGCTTTCTTCTAATAAATAGTTACATGAAAGTAAAAAGTATTTCAAGTCAAGTTAGGGATTTAATTTAGATTGAAGTTGCTTTGCTGTTACAGTTCTAAAAATAAAATAACTTTTATTTTAAATAAATTAATTTTCTTTATTATGAAAATAAAAGAAAATAAAAAGACAGAAATAAATTACTTTTGAATTATTTCAAATAATGCTAATGAAGACTGTTGTAAGACGGAGTGAAATTAGCCTCCTTTAAAAGTATAATAACAAAAGTATAATATAAATAAAAAAAACAGAAAAAATAAAATAAAATATAAAAAAGAAATAAAAATATTAAAATTATGACAACTAGCAATTATCAAGCTTCTAGTAACTAATGAAATATGCTCCCCAAAAAAACTAATCTTATAATTCATTTCTTAATAAAAAACACGAAAGTGCATGCATGAACAAATGTTAGGTTTGGCAGAGCCTTATATTTTGGCATATCGAAATACGTTTTGATCACTTGTTTAAAATATGACTGTGCTGGTTTTCGAGATAAACGACCACATTAAGAATAAAGAAACGGCAGATTTGTTCTTCAGCCGTATATTGTGTAAACATGTGTGTGATAAATACTTCAGGTTTAATACGTTAAAAAAATATAGCATGCGATAAATATTTTTCCCATACATATATAGGGCCTTTTTAAAAAATAAGTTTAATGCATTAAATTGAATTTGAGAAATTTTTTTA
Organism: Cistogaster globosa; assembly: GCA_937654795.1. NCBI lineage: Eukaryota > Metazoa > Arthropoda > Insecta > Diptera > Tachinidae > Cistogaster > Cistogaster globosa. Next base: position 11,663,702 of record OW569404.1, read on the forward strand.
TAAGACGGAAAAAACAGATTTATTGCAATTTTCTCATATATAATAAGCTTTGTAAGGCGTTCTGTTACTCTGGCCAAAACCTTATGTCACCTTATTTGCTGTTTAACTGTAAGCCCGGAATTTACTATACAATTTGGACTATATGTGTGGAAATTTTTTTATCGCATGCTATATTTTTTTCAAAAACGCATTTAACCTGACGTATTTGTTTTTACAACTTTTGTATAAACGGTTCAAAATATACTTAGCAGCAATAAAACAGGAAATCCTTTCTCCCAAAAGTGCTCCTTCTTATAACCTCTTGTTCTGAACGATGGCACATGGTCTAGCTAAGCAGCAATTCAGCTTTTTTGTTAAAGTCAAAAATTTAGTTGATTTGTGGACTGCCTTAAAACATTAGTCACGTTTTTTTTAGAACGATGGAGATACTTGCACTCCCAATGCTGCCGCAGAAATTTTTTTAACAAAAGTCACCATTTTGTAGCTCGTGAAAAGCTTAAGTCACTTCAAATTTTAATTTCTTTTCACTAGTTAATAATCAATATTATTTTAGTTAATAATCAATATTATTTTATTGTAAATGTTAAAATGACAAATTTGGCAATAAATTAATTACAGACTATTAAATAAAATTCCGCATATAACAACCGAAAAATATACGCTTGTTGTTATTAAAAGTAGAAATAAAATTTTTAGGGCAAATTGGCCTTGCGATAAAAAAGGACTTCCAATACCATCCAAGACGACAAAAAAAAAAAAAAATAAATAAATAAAAAAGTACACGAAATAAAATGAAATATAATCAATTTAAGTCAATAAAATGAAAATTTACTTTTTGTGACTGTATTAAGAGGGATTAAGACATGTAAAAGAGAAATTTTTCTTCAGGGATTAACAAGCAACAACAACAAAGTAAAAATTTCTTTCTTCATGTCAGTGACGAAAACAGAAAAAAAAAAAAACAATTTGTTACACAATAATTTTTTTTGTTTGTTGGGAACACACGCAAGAAAAACGAAAACCAGCAATATTTTTCAAAATAAAATATACAACAAAATACAATAGTGAAAAATTTATTTTGTTGTTGTTGTTTCGTTGTTACTGTCAATGTTATAATATTTTTTACTTATTTAAACAGCTGTCATGTGCAATAATGCATGCAACCAAACATAAAATTTAGTTCAAACAACTCTCCCACATACACCCACATACGCCAGCAAAGATTTAGTTAAATGTGCAATGTGCACGTCAAGAGATTAGAAATACTTTTTCAATTATTACCTTAAATAATTTTTGCTTGACTCTTTTTAGCAAAAAGGATTTTTTAGTGGAAGGCTTCAAGCGAAATTTCAATATTCTGAGTCTATTAAAGTCTTGTAAGTTCAGCTAGAAAATTGACAAAGTTTCTTTTGGTCAACGATCTTTAAGGGTAGTACCAGCACTAGAAACTCAAACCGAGTCCAACTATGGAAGGAGAAAATGAATGAAAGCATTATATGTTTTTCTCTTTTTTTTAGCCTTTTCTTAGAACTAAGCGTAAAACTGCTGAGCCTAGAAATTAGCATTATAAGATGAGAGGATGTTAATGAGGTTATACAGAAGATTCTTAAGCTAAAAAAGGCTTTAGGCTTTTAGCATCACCATTAGTTGTTGTATTAACAGCAATATTGAAAGCTATTGTAACACCAGGCGTTTTTTTCAAAAACCTGGAAAATATTCCACATCATAATGATTAGAAAAACTGGAAAAGATCTAACTTCACCATCTATCCTTAGTATTGGTCTTATATTTAGGATGTAAACAAAACTTCTAACGACCATGAAGGTGCTCCATTCCATGGTTCTTTTGAAATGAAAAAATAAGTTTAAAAAAATTTCGACAAAAATATCTCATCAAACAGCAACATCACTCAAACCCGCTTACATACGTTATCAGTTCCTGGCCGTGAGCCCCTTACCTGACCGTGGTCTTATCATTGAGTGAAATACAAAGCGTTGACTAGCGCCTGCCATCGGCGTAGCTAACAGAGTTGCAATTTTAAGAACATGATTGTCAGGACTATGAACTTCCTCTTACCTGAAGGTAGGAGACTATCCAGCCCCATCTGTTGAGAGTGCAACAGCTGTCTAGTCCTCACCTGCCCTGCAGATATAAACTTTTAACCACAGCCTCTACGTGTATCTCGAAGGGAACCTCACCAATAACCGGCTGTAGAAATAGACGGCTCTCTGTTTTGGCTACCGGTTCCCGTGGAACACTGGTCTGTCTGTCTTTCAGATATTTGGTGACTGCAAACCGGGAGAATGATTTCCCCTATACCCCAGGACACTATATCTGAACCTAGGTTAGCTCAGCCAGACTTTTAGTACCACCGGGGGGGAACCTGCTTCCATATAAACTAATAACATCTCAAGCTGATATACGGCTTCAAAGAAACGACTTACCACCACGCTTAAACAACCTTTGACAATCAAAGCTGCCAAGATTTAATTTAATTTAAGTTATGAGCTCGCTCATCCCAAATCACTAGACTCGAAATGAAATGCTAATATTTACACGATATTATAATTCCTTGAAGAACTGGTCGACAGCCAGGAAATTAAGGAGTTACTACGTTGCTGAAGTAGACAATTATTGTAAAGTAATTGTCTGCTTCAATGCCCTTCTTTTGCAACTCTTATAACAACCAAGTTAATCTTAATCGTTTAAATAAAAGTCAAATTTGTATTGTATAATATGGAAAATAATAAACTCCGGGAAGTCTTAAACCCTAGTTACACATCACAGGAGTATGTGACGCATTAAAGCTAGTCTAGAAATAGCGGTAATTCTTATTTCGGACACAGATGCATGTAATTATTTTCGGTAAATGCCTTGCGTGGCATTTAACTTTCGGCTCGCAGAAACAACAACCTTTTTACCAAGAAAGATGAGGTTCTTACCAATTTAAAGTTTAAGAATAGGTTAAGGTCGTTTCAACCCTAAGGCCTCTAGTCATTCGCTTTACTACATAAGATTATTTTACAGCTATCCTGAGGGAATCTTCGGAGGGAAGCAGCTACTAGATGATTCGATTTGTCTTTCGCCACTATACTCAATTCTGACAATCGATTTGCACGTCAAAACTTTTTCGGTCTTTCAGGGTTTCCCCTGACGTGTTGCTCTCTACTATTTTTGACCGCATGCTTGATGGACTCGCAATTTGTCTTTGGTTGTATCGGAATAAAACAACACTACTGACCATGGCTGCGGAGTAGGTCTTTTTATAGACACTGGTGCATAATCCATAATAATGGAGGGAGGGATAAAGACAATAACATATGTTCACTAGATCCGTCCTGTACTGGAACACCCAATTTTTACAATTTTCGACTTTCACGTTCTTTAAATTCTCTGCGATACATCAAAATTTAAACATAATTTCCTTGGTTTTTTCATTTATACCTCCTTGGCGTAGGTGAGGCATGATTTCTTATTATGAAGCTTTAGTTCGGCCTTTACGTAATCTAAGGTATCTTAAAAAAAAACATTCATTAACCTTGTGTTCACGTCCAAAAAATAAGTTACCTTATCACGTTAATGTGTACCTTATTAAAGCAAAAAAATATTCGTACGCCACTAACAAATGAAGAGTGCGAGAGAAACCGAAAATATGAAGAAGTAGAAATATTTATTGAGAGCTAGAGTGCATGGAACGAATGCATGAATACACAAGTATTTTTGCATTATAAACTTGACAAGGATTCCATTACATGTGGCCGTCATCGGCTAAAATATTAAGGTTTTGTATTTGTTTGCCATTTATATTTCGCTACACTCCTTGTTGAAAGTTTCGTAGGTCTTTGCATGTGTGATGTATGTGTTTAAAGCCATGTGTGCACAGTTTAGAAAAAATAAAAATATATGAAATTAATGTATGTGTATGTGTTACAAAAATTAGGTTGCATGTCTGTCGTTTACTCATTCTTTTGGGATTGTACATTTTTTTTCTTTTTGTTGTATTTGTTTTGTTGTAGCTGTCACTGTCGTTTGGAAAATGTTTGTACATTAGTTCTCTGCAACAATTTGAAAACGCTATTAATATAATTGGATGAGTTTTTTGTGTGCTTAAGATAATAACACTAGAACACAATGCAATCAAAGCAAAAGCAAATAGTTTGAAATAGTTTACACATCATAGAATGTTTTTTTAATGGTAATAGAAATAAAAGTTAAATTACAGTGTGGGACAAAACTAATGCAGGATAGTATGTAATAAAAAGTTTTATTTAATATTTTATGCATTATAATGTTTGTACTTAATTCGTTAAAAAATCGTACAATAAATAGCTTCAAAAAAACAGCTGGCAACCTTTAAATTTTGCTGACCAGAGTTAGATTTTTAACAATGAAGTTTTTTTTTTACTTTTAAGAAACTAAATGAAATTTATTCCATTTAGTATTTGAAAAACTTTCTTAAGATATTAAAAGTAATTTTGGAAAAAAATGATGACAGAAAAATCCTCGGGAGTTATGAGTGACCGAATAGTTGCAGAGTTGTCCAGTCTGGTGGCACCTAGAACATCAAGTCAACCAGATGGCATTAATTACTACAGGCAGATTTTCTATTGCATGGAACAAAGCCATGACAAAAAGCAACTGATGAGAATATGGGTCTTACTACAGTTTGACGCTGTAAATTTTTAAGGGGCTTAAAGAGATCACTGCACCGCACATTGTCTTCAAATAGTTGACCTCAGTATAAAAGAAATGCTGGCAATTACACGGGGCTCTATGATAAGAAGAAGGCATTTGACACGTATGACGTTAGTAATAAGGAAAAAGGACATCATTGTTTCTAGAAGTTTTTGCTTAAGATATTTTAAAAAGATCTAAAAGGACTGTGATCTACTTTATTCTTTTCTCACAAATCATATATAGTTACCAAATAATGCAATAATGTGTGTGAAGATAAATATGTCAAGTTAAATACGTTTTTTTAAAAATGTAGCATGCGATAAAAATTTTCCCCCCTACATACAGTACAAATTGTATGGTAAATTCAGTGTTTTTTAACAAAAACGATTACAGCGACAAACACATTCTATCTCGAAAAATCAAACCTATTGGGAAATCAAGGGCACATATAGAGCTATTAAACCGTACTTACAGTTTATTCAAATCGAATTTGGGAATTTTTTTATAAGACGCGGAAAATTGACTTAGTGCAATTTTCTCATATACAATGAGTTCTGTAAGGGATTTTGTTACTGTGGCCAAACCCTTCGATCTCGGCAAATCAAATCTTTTGGGAAATTAAGGGCACATATAAAGACATAAAGCTGTGAACACAGTTTATTCAAATTGAATTTGTGAAAATTTTTATAGACAAATAATGCAGTATTCGTATTTGTGTAAAAACTAAAGATGAAAAAGCTCAGATTGGTTCAGTGGTTTCTTACAATTGAAAGAATCGTAAAATTGATTGGAAACCTTTCTTTAAAGCTAATACAATGCAAACGTAATAAACATTTTTTCTTTTACATACGTTTTCACGAAACATGGAGAACACATAATAAATAAATAAAAAATAAAACTACAGCCATTGCAATACATTGTAGCAAGTAAACTCGAGCAAAAAAAATTAAAGTCAGTTATGTCGGTTGATGAGATTATTCTCAATAATAAATGAATGGATTTATCTGTATTTTCCACATAAACATAAAATATTATTGATCATTATTAGGTACTTTATATGAACAACCTTCTTAAATAAAAAAATTTATTGTTATCAGGGCTATAAACGTTCGCTAAGACAACTTTTAAAATCAAGCAGTCAGCTCACAAGATGACTTCTTGGGTCCTTTAATCAAGCTTTCTATTTAATTCACCTTAAAGTCTTTTGTATTTGTGAATATAAACACCGTCGATTGTACGGCTTTCTTTCACTTGAATAATAAAACAAGAGGATTTATTGGCCACAAAGTGCAATAAGCGTAGCAAATTTGGGTGTTGGATGTATTACAAAAGCGGCAATTTCTATGGTAAAATTACAAAGAAAAAAAATTAATTTCACTACAACATACTTATTTACTCCATGAATTGGAAACATTGTGTATGTGTGTGTTTGAAGGATTGTAATAAGCAGATAAAATGTTGCCTTTGGAATCTAGCAGCGTTGCCACAGTGATGATTATTTTATATTTTTAATGATTTTTTTTTTTGGAAGGTTAACAAATAATATTTTTAATTAAAAATTCTTCACAATATTGTCATATGAAAAGTTTATAACAAGAACTTCTAGGCAAGGATGACTGTCTTGTTACAAAGGACACAGTAGGCGAAAAAATATAAAACTAAAGCTGCGTTTAATGGTCAGTTTTTATTTGAGTTTTACGTTACTGCATATATTGTCTTAGGGATACCGATACAAATAATTTTTTTAATTCAATCGTCTTGAAAATCTCTGACGATTTTGTATCTCAGTTTTACAAAAAAGCATTCCGAAGCTTATGCTTAAACTCTTATGGTTTAAGAGATATTTAAAATTTACTTTATGCAAGGCATCAAGTTCTTCGACTCACGGAATATAAATACCACGATACACAACTTCTTAACTGGCATTTTACTTGAAAAATGCCATAAAGAGAGAAGCAAAGCTAAATTATTTGAAATAAAAATCAATAAAAATTAGATGGCTTATTGCCATAGAAAACCTACAATTAGATTAGAATGCAATGTTATGGAATGTTATGGAATCCAGTTATTAGGCACTTTCTCCGTTTCAAACTTAGACTAAGTTCAAATGCGCCAATATTATATTCTATGAATGATGATGACAGTCCCATGGTATTTTAAAAATGTTAACCTCTGATAAGACTCAAGCTAAAATCGTAAAACATGCAGCAAAATATTTAGGGCAGCTTGTAAGAGATCCGAACCTCTACTCGACTAAATAGGGTAGAAATTATTTTCTAAGTCTAAAATTAACAATATTTTGTTAAGCCTTGGCTAGATTAAAATTATTTAAAATTATAAATTTTATTTATGATCATTTTATAGCGTTCCTTCGAGGCAGCGGGTAAAACACCACGCCTGTCTCTAATTTTTCTATATCATTTGGAACAAATCTAGTTTAGCGAAGTATTTTCAATAAAAACAGATATATGGGGCGATAACGTATTTAATAATAAGAAAAAAATATCAAGTGAAGATATTGGCGGTCGCCTATACTTTCCGAGTTATGGGCCTCTGAACTTTTAAAAGAAAATTGTGAGCCATATTTTTTAAGATATCAATACGGGTATCATTTAAAAAGAAAATACTAAATTTTTTTAAAAATGCTTTACCCATTAAGAGCCGGTGACATATTTTTATTTTATGTTTTTTTTATTCCCTGTCACCCGAATATTTGCTTTTTTTTAATTGAAGCCACTTTACTAAACAAAATTTGATATTTGCCAAGGTCTAAACAAAATATCCTATTTTTTTCTGTTTTTACTGAAATCATGAGCTTCGTTTGTTGTATATAAAGCTGGTACGTTTAAACATGGAAATAGTACAGGAACACCACGAAAAAGCTCAAGCTAAAACTGAAATCACTAAACCAAGTTAAATGGCCGGAATCCCAAAAAGTTTACCTAGCTTTACCCCTCTAACACCCACAACCTCTAAATTAACCTCCACTACCGGACTTCCTAAACGAATTTTATTATTTGAGCACGTGCACCGCGTTAAAATTTATTTACGGAATGTTGTTTTTAACAACATTAACATTTATTGATTTTTATTCTTTTCTTAACAACTTTGCACGTGCGAAATTCTTAATTTCGTTTTTTCATTCTCACTTCCACATACTGTTCGTAGCTGATGCCGCTATATTATTTTAATTAAAATAGAAAAAAACAGACTATGAATGTATGAACTTATTAAAAATATGTAAAAAATTAAGATAACGGAAATAAAATTTGTACAAAGAAGTTTTGCTGACTATGAAAAATAAAAACATCGTTTATACATATGTAAACAACTTAAGAATATCTAAACTACTGCTGACGTTTCAAAACAATTTGTAAACGAAAAATTATTAAAAAAATCAGAATGAAGAAGTTGTTTAATTAAGTTATTTGTGCAAACCGTTACAAGCTGTTTGGGAGACATAAGAACCTACAACAACGTGACATGATATAAATTAGGAAACAAATAATGGAAAATGAATAAAATAAAATGTCATTGATTTTCGCGACAAACTTAAAGAAAAGTAATTATTCCGACTGCTGATAAATATTTAAAAAAAATGTTTTTTTATTGAATAAATTATTAAACTATTTTTTAAGAAAATAATTTTTGTAATTAAAATTATCTTACAACATCTGGCACTAGCTAAGGGATACACCTAAATCTAGAAAAGATTGGACTTAAAGTTAATTCATTGTTCAAAATTATATGAAAAATTAGAGGTAGGCGTGGTGCTTTGCCCGCTGCTCCGACTGACATCGACCAATCTTGCTGATTTTCAATAGCAAAATTTTCGAAACTATGTCTGATTGACTTGGCAAAGTTGCTTTCAACACTAACACGGACGGACAGACAGGCATCGCTCTATCGACTTCGCTAAGCGTATGGACTCAGAATATATATTCTTTAGGGGGATCGGAAGCGATTGTAGAAATTATAAAAGGAATGACAAATATTTCACCTGTAATGAAGGTTATAAAAACGACAATTATTATTTTAATTTTTTTTATTTTTTTATTTTTATTATTTTATTCATTATATTTTTTCAGCTCTTTAAAATTTTTCTAACGACACTGTTAAACAACATTTAGTTCATTACAATGAAAACACAACTTCTCTGTTCTATTATTATGCCACTCGACCTTGTGATTTCCAAAATTAGGCGAGTAAAAACATCTAAATTCAAGTTACTTGAAAATGTCTGGCAACTTATTATATTTAAAACTTTGTATTTATGGTCATATTATTGTGAGTCCATCAAAATAATAACTACAAATTTATTGCGTTGTTAAAAAAAATGTGTTATAAAACAGTAGTCCTGTCTTTTTATGGAATCAGAATATCGTATTCAGCATTTGTTAAAAATTCGCGCTTAACTTATTATTATTTTATTTATTATTATTTTCCTTAAGATATATATGTATTTTTTTTTTTTTATTTTTTTATTTATTCAAATTTTGTAATAATAAAAGCCGTCATAAGGCCAAAAAATATTACAATGGTAAAATATATATGTAATATAACTCTACAAAGTTAGGAAATAAATTTTAAAAATTATAATAAAAATTGTAAAAAAAAATTATTATATATGGCATCAATTTAAAACATAGCAATGATCAATAAAAGAAATCTTTAATTTTTCTATAATAAGATACAATTGGATTTATATTATTATTATTTATAGAATGAAATATTCTATCAACTTCTTGTGGTAAACTACTGACGAGAAACTAAATGACCTCAAGTCCCTTGGCAACCTGTTCCAATAGCGAGCAGTTGTTACAAGAAAAGATCTTTCAAACAGTGAATTAGTTATCCTAGGAATAAAGATTTGCACATTCCTAGAAGAGTGTATAAAACGTATACGGCAAGATAAGAAAGACGGTTTCGAGTTTTTAACAATAGCATAAAAGCTCATCAAAAGTTTAACAGTTAGAAAATCAAAGAAAGAACACTTTAGAAATCGTTGGACATACATTGAAACATGATCTCTGATTCTGAGCTGAAATACAAATCTTATAATCTTATTTATCAAGAGTTTAATTCTATGAATACCATTTGATGTGGTACAGGAAAATACATTAATGCAATATAAAATCCGGGACATTAGCAACGCATGTGCCACTTTACACCTAACATGAAACGGCAAGTAAATTTTAAGTGAGTATAGCCGTCGCAGAGTAAAATTTACTTTTGAGGCAACTGTATTTATATGATCGGAATAGCTAAGTTTATCATCTAATGTGACACCCAGAATTTTTGTTTTACTAACATATTGTATTTCAGTATTACACATCGAAACAGTAATCTCCTCGGAAGATGGCGGACCAAATCGCATTACCTTTGTTTTATTTGGGTTTATTGAAAAATTGTTTGACCTCATCCACATTTCAACATCGTTTAACTTGCAGTTAATTTCAATCTGCATGTCCCTTAGAGATTGGTGTTGTGCAACTACGAAAAATCTATTTTTAGCAATTGCAAGCGTAAATGGTGGCAAATTCAAATCTCGCATGAATTTTTGAACACCCTTTACCATGTAGAGATATAGATAGAAGTTACGAGCATTGTACCTTATCTGTACAACAAGTCAGTGAATGAGAGATATAATAAACTAATTTACATTTCGCTGCAATCAATAGCGCATGGTTAAGAATAGTTATGGTCTCAAAGAAAAATGTTAGTAAAATAAAAGAGAGATTTTGTAAAAATATCGCATGCATTTACTCAATTAAGAACATGCAAGATATTATTTTTATTAGAATCTGATTTTGAAAAAACAAAAACAAAGGAATTTTTAAATATTGAAAGTGTCATGGCTTTTAGGAATTAAGAAATTTTTACTTCTTTCCGAGTGTAAAATATTTTATGTACCTAAAGCAATGAAGCATCATAGCAGTGCTGGCTGGAAAAAAATGTTTATTATATTTAAGATAAATGTTGAAAAATAAAAAGTAAATGAAAATGTTTATCTTGTCAGAATAAGATACAATAAAGGTAACAGAAATCTTTACAAGAAGTGTTATTTCAAAACTCATTAGTAAAGTGAAATTCAATTAAACCTAACGGGCAGGAATTTATTATTGAAGTGAAACCGTGCTCGATTTATTCTTTAAAAAAATATTTTCTACTTTGTAGTGCTCTTCAAATTAAGGATTATCAGCTAAAAATAAGCAAAATGGCTTACCGTATATTTAATTAAAAATTATGAAAAATTTTGTGAAAATTTTTTTATGAAGTAAAATTCGCCTTTCGTCATGATTATTTTAAATCTTTCGAGGACTTTCTTTGCTTTTTCTCCACTCTATTTTCATTTTTGTATCTTTTAATAATATCATGACCGATGGACCGACTTCTACCAACAATTTTGAAAATACTTCTTACAATATTTCCATAGAGTCGAATAATGAGATGCTTACCCTCTAGGAGCTATTTTTTGTCGACAAAATCACTCTTAGTTTACAAACAAAACGAAACTAAATTAAGTCTTCCTATTTTTGTTTGCTTTGCCTGTCCGATTTACCGTTTGATTTTTAAATTTTGATAGAAATTTAAAAAATAAGACAAAACATCAAGGGAAGATATTCGCGTTCGCCCATATTTTCCGGGTTATAGGGTTTCTGAACTTTTCATAGAAAAGTACGATTGTGCAGCATATTTTTTAAGATATGAATATGGGTATCGTAAAGAGTGATACACTCTTCACAATAACAAAAGAAAAAAAAATCAGAATATGGGTATCATTTAAAAGCTTTTGAAGAGATCTTTTAGAATTTTTTTTTTAATGCTTAACCCATTATGAGCCAGTGACCTTTATATGTAAAATATTATATAGTACTTCGTTCTTTATTATTTTTTTAATTCTCTGTCACACTAATGTTTATTTTTTTTATTGGAGTTGCTTCACTAAACTAGACTTAATTACATGGTGAAGGGTAAACAAAATTCGAATGTAGCAATCTTACTTTTTTTACTAAATTTTCTTACTTAAGAATTTTTTGTTATATTTTTATTAAATTTTGTACTAAATTTGTACTACATTATCGCATTTCTGAAAACATTTTGTAAAAAATTTTCTAAATCTTCGTTAAATGCCAATGTTAGTTTGTTATATTGATTTTAGATAAAAAAGTTTTGTATTAAATATTTGATATGCAAATTATGCGCCTAATTTTTTAAACAAAATTTTGGCTTAAAAAATGTTAAAAAATGTGTTTTCGAGAAGTATGTTCTAAATTCTAAAAGATGCTTATTGCACTGGTGAAAATTTTTAATTAAATAAACAATTGTACTAAACAAAATAGGTTTGTACTAAACTACAAAATGCTTTGATGGTAAATTTTTAGTAAAAAAAATTTTGTTCTAAATTTGCTATATTTATGCCTGCAGAAGTTCCTACTTAAATTTACATTCTTAATAGCACCTTTAAGGAAAATTAGTAATTTTCTTTTATTTTAGAAATTTTTGTACTAAATTTTTTGTACTAAAATTATTAACTCGCAAATAAAACATAATGAATTTTTGGAACTAGTTTGTTAAAGTTCCAATAATTATTTTTATGGAAAAAATTTCAAGTCAAGCTTTGTACTAAATTTATTACTTTGCTCTTAAATTTGTTCTAAAATGAAAAAAGTGATTAAATAAATTTAAACGATATTTTGTACTAGTTTTTTTAAAACTAAACTGTTTCTTTTAATGAAATTTAAGATAAAGATTTTCTGTACTAAATTTCTTATATAAACATTTTAAAACTACTCAGTTTATGAATTAAAATTAGATAAAAATATTTAAAAAAAAACTGTACTAAATTATTTAATGATAAATAAGTAACTTCGGGTTCTTTGGGTTACAAAGGCGTCTTGTTATCTAATTCTGCCAATAAAGTGGTATTGACAGATTCATCCAATAATATGTAAATGGTTTAACATTTTTCGTTTTACAAAATTTATCTATTTCCTTAAATTAATTATTTCGATTAAGAAAAAAAAACATCTCTTTTCAATTTACCCTATCACCGGTTAAATTAAAATAATTTCCATCGAAAGTCAGTCAAAGTAACGTGAAAAAAGGTGAAAGATATAAAGACAAGGCAAAGAAACTGACAAGACACACAGAAAAAAAGTTTCTTTTATTTACAACAACAATAGCAGCGCAATAACACGCTTAACTTTCAAAGGAGGAACAGCTATGAAAAGATCATGCCTAATGTTGCATTAGAAAAGATTTTAACATCTAATGAAGAAAAGTATAATATCTGTATCAATTTGAAAGGCACGAGTTTCTTTAAGTTTCATAAAATATCTATTATTATTATTATTTTTTTTTTTTTTTGTATTTAAATAATACAATTACTGATTGGATAAAGGAAAAAGGAAAATAAAATAAAAAATGAGTAAAGAAAAGGTAACGCTGTCTGTCTATTTGTGATGGTTGGTTGGTATTTTGGTTGCCTGCCTGCCGCTATGCCTTTCTGGCTTTTAAGTAGTTCTTTCAGTCGATTCGAATGGTATCAGTTAGAAGAGTAGAGTATTGTTTGTAATACAAAATATCTTAAGTGTGGCATACAAGAGTACATCATGGCATATAATTGAAAACCATAACTTAATAAAGCTATTTTTGTTTCAGTAGAAGGGGAAACGTAACAATAATACAATACTCGTTCGTACTTAAGGTATGCAGTCAATATAAATTATAATTTGTGAAAAAAGAGAGAAAAAAAAATATAATAGAACTTCAAATAGAACTGTGAGGAAGAAATGGCAAAAAAAAAATAAAAATAATGTTTGCAAATCTAAATGCAATCATTTACAATTTACCTTGTAGAAAACACATTACAAAGCAAAAAAAAAAAAAAGAAAAAATGCAAAAAACCAAAGAAGAAATAATATAAAATCAGTTGGCGTAACAAATTTTCGATTGCAATCAGTTTAAACGGAAGTTTTATTGCAGAAAAAGAAATGGTTAGTGTTTTTTTAAGAAGTTCAAGCAGAAAAAAAAATAAAAAAAAATTCTTTAAAATATTGTGCAACTTTTTAGTATCTGACTACAAATCCATGACGCAAAAAAATTTAAGAGTTTCTGTTTTAATTCACTAATTTTTTAGCTGATCAAATTTTTATAAAATCTTTAAACTGGATTTTCCTTTTTTATCAAAAAATTTATTTTTAATTTTCTCCCGAAAAAAAAATTACTTTTGTCTTAATTTAAATTATACCGAAAAAGAAAATTATTGATTATTCAGGTTTTTGGGTTGCAATTATTTAAAACTTTAGTACTTCCTTTCTCTAAGAAATTCATGTAGTTTTTTTTGCATCTTTAAGGCAATAGCTTTAAGTTGCAATTCAAAATCAAAGTTTTCATTTTAGTTATTAAATTTAAAAAACAATAACTTTGATAAATGTTTACAACTTTGTCGTCGTTGTGAATTAAAAAGCTTTCAATAACTTTGAGAACTTTTTTTTTTAATTATTTTCAAATTATAGTCATCAAGTATTTTAAAATTAAAAAAAAAAAAAAAAAATTAATTAATGAGAAAACTTGTTAAAGCTCTGTACATAAGCTTTGAAAATTTAAAGATTTTTGAAATTTCAAATGTTTTATTAATTAACTAGATAAAAAAGCTGATGAATAAGTTTAATAAAAAAGCTTTTTAATAAGCTTTAAAAAAATGTATAGAAGAGAATTTTTAGGAATAAACCTAATGAAAAGCTTTTTAATAAGCTATAACAGTATCTGTTTAATATGCTTTTATAAGAAATCTTGTAAAAAATATTCTAATTTTTTTATTTATAAAACCGCCCCAGTTTGAAAGAAAAAGCTTAACAAAACTAAAAAGCTCATCAAGAAATTAAGGCTAAAACAAAATTTTATTTTAAAAATGCTAAAAAATTTACTTTAGTTGACATACATACTCTGGTGTTATGTAGAAAGGCTTTAACTTGCATAATTTTGATTTTACACGAGAAGGTAAAAACATAATAAAAACTGCATTTATCACAATAAAATATTTTAAATACAAATTCTTGTAGAGTAGTTGTTCTTGATAATATTGAATATTGAATAAAATTTTGAAATCTATTGGAATCAGAAAAAAAACCAATTACAAAAAAATAGATTTAGGGCCCTTCTTCACAAGACCTGGGATATGTAGATGAAAGGCTGATTGTTAATAAGTTTTAAAATTCTCGTATAAAATGTTTACTTTAGTTAAAAAAATTGTTATATGAAATCAAAAGCTTTTTTTAATTTCTGTGAGCTTATATTACGTCCATAAATAAGAAGTAAAAATATTCTTATTTAACTTCTAAAGTCAAATTGAAAAAATACTAAAAAAAAAACTTTTGCAAAGCATTTTTCTGTTTCTTAGCTTTGTTGTTAAAAAAAATTGTAAAAAGATTTACAGCTGTCGTGAAAATCTTTGAAAACCTTTTTTTAACATTATCTGGTTTTATTTTTGCAAGTGTTTTATTTTTTTTTTTTGGTTTATAAGGAGGCTTTTACGAAAAAGTTGAAAGTTACCTTGGGCATGCTAATTCTTAAATGTTAAGTTGTTTTGATTGTTTAAAGAGTTTTCAAAAGTTCTTATTTTAAAACTTTATTATTGTTGCTTTTGATGAATAAAGCTTTGGCTCCTCATATTTATTTCATATAATTATTATTAGCCAAAAAATATAAGTTGAAATATATAACAATATATTTTTAAAGCAAACTCTTTAGCAACCACCGTATTAAATTTGCTTTTAACTAATGGTAGAAATCCTTTTGCCATTACGTACTTAATGATCTATTTTAAGTGTCTTCCTTTTTTTTAATAGCCAATTTAATTAACTGCCTTTTTGTTTTCGAAGGAAAATTATTTTGCAGAATGCCGGTACTAAATTAAAAGCATTGAACCGCAATTGGTAAAAAAAGAAGCAGCTTTTGTGTTTTGTGAGGCTGCTGTAGTCAAAGTGGTAAACACGTTGACTACAAACCTGGTTGTTCAGGGTTCGAATCCTGCGGCAATCAAAACACAAAAAATGTTTTTTTCTGTTTAATGGTAATAAATACATATTCAGAATGAACAAAAAACGTGCAGTCTCCTTCGTCGGTACTTTCTTAGCAGATTCGCCGGCGAAGTAAAATAACTATCTATCTTTCTCCTTTCACCACCTGTCTTATCTCTTATCTATCCCTTTCCTAAAGAATGTAGCACGGTTACGAAATAATAACTAAATAGGTTTTAATGCCTGAAGTGCTACTTCTCTTGAAAAAAAAAAAAAAAAATTTAAAATAAAGATTATATTATGATTTAGTCTGAAGGCGAACACTCTAAGAGTTGTCGTTTTATGCTTTAAAAAATACAAGAAAATATTCTTCAAGCTTTAACTAGAAAATTTTATATTTTAATAAAAAAGCTTAAAGCTTTTAAAGTTAGCGAAATTACATCCAACAAAAGTTTAGAAACATAACTTCATTCAATCTTTATACATTTTTACTCCTTTACTGTTCTTTAATTTTCTAAACTTCAAATCAAATAATTTATTTTTTTACGTGTTCTCTTTTTTTACATATTTTACTAAAATCATTTACCTTGAACTTACAATCATTGAAAAAAAAACTAAAAACTACACTTAAGTTCTTTGTGGTTTTAGTTGTTAGTTTATGTGCGAGATGTCGAAAATTTTGGCAAGGAGATTGAAACACACACACACACTGTAACAGATATTAAAGCTAAATAAATAAAAACCCAAAAAACGGATAAAAAGAAAAACAATAAATTTTCGTATAAAAATGCTTACAAAGCGTATAAAACGGATTTAGCAACAGAATAATAAGACACACACAATTGAAATTAACCTAGTAAAATATTTAAGACCTGCAGCAGATATAAAATAAAAAAATAAAAACGAAGAAATAAAATGAAGAGCAGCAAGAACATTAAGCCACCAATACAATCACTGACTAACAACATCCTTAACGAAAAGAACACAACGTGTTTAAAATGTGCAAAGAGAGGAAAAATAGTTTTAATAATGAAAAAGAAGTTACAACAGAAATATTTATAAAGGATCTAAAAATAAGGCCTCAAGTGATTTTAAAAGCAAAGTGCTATTGAAATGCAGAATTTCTAAACTAAAATATAGAAGAAAAAAAAAACAAAGAAATATATTTGCACATTAATACTAAATTAGGCTGGTAAATTTAGAAAAGGCAGACATGAAAAGGTTTTACAAAAAAATTTAATTTGAAAAGAATTTAAAATAGAGTTGACTCAGACATTTTTTATTTTTCATGATACAAAGACTATTTAATGAATATTTTTCATTATAGTCCTACCTTAAATTCTGTTTCAAGTGATTTTTCGCAAGCAAATTCTTATAAAAAGTTTTATTTCTTTTTATTAAAAAAAAACATCTTTTAAAAGCGTTTTCCTTAAAATGGTATTTTTTGAAAAAGCTTTTGAAAAAGCTCTTTTTAGCATTAAAACATTACACGTGCTTATTTGGCGTCTTAAAACAAATTATTTTTTATTTTCAAAGTTACTGTTAAAAGCCCTTTCAGCTAGTCAGCTATTTTAAAGATTATTTTTAAAAAGTACTTTTGCAAAAGGCAATTTTTTTAAAAAGCAATTTTTTAATGCAGCGTTTTAAATGGAATATATTTAAATGTTACTTTTTTTAAGGTACTTTTTTAAGAGGCAAATTTTAAACGTGCCTTTTTAAGGGGCATTTTTTAAGTCACTTTTAAGAGGCACATTATGATAGTGCACTTTGTTAACTTTTTAAAATATATTTAATAAAAAAAACAAATTTTTAGTTTTGTTAGTTAAAAAGTACTTTAAAAAAAGTACCTTCAGCAAAGTACTTTCAGAAAGGTACTTTTTAAGAGTATGATATATTTTGCAAATGTTACGTATTTCATAAGCTTCTTTGCTAGATAACTTTACTTTGTACTTTTGGTAAACAGTTTTTGACTTTTTTAAATTATGAAATAAATCGTACTTTTTTAGAAAAGTTTTCTTGTTGTTGCTTTTATTTTAATGTATTTTACCTTTAAAAACTTCGTTTCAAAGCTGCATTTCTTACAATTATTTTGTTAAAGGGTACATCTTTCAAAGGATATTAGTTGACGAGGTAACTTTTTAAAAGTACTTTTTTAAAACAGTTTTGTAAAATATACTTTTTAAGGTATTTTTTTAAAGAGACTTTATTAAACAGGTACAAGTCTTCAATTAAAATGTTTTCCTTAACAGATGTGTTAAAAATAGAACTTTTATAAAGTATGTTGTTAAAATTTTTAAAAATACATTTTAAACGGGCATTATTCAAAACACATATTTAAAAAAAAAATTTCATTTTGTGTCCTTTTTTGAAAGATACGTTTTTAGAATTTAAATTTAATAATTATTAAAAAAACAGATTTATAACATAATATTTACCAAAAGTAAAAGTACTTATTCTAAAGAGGTATTTTAAAAGCAGCCCTTTTTTTAATTCACATTTTTTTGGGTTACTTTTAAAAAAAGTTTTTTTTTAATTCCTTCTTACAGTATTTTTTTTTCAGGCATTTTTGTAAAGGACTTTTTCAAAACGTACTATCTGAAAAAAGTACTCTTTGAATGAAATTTGTTTAAGAGTCAATTTCTGTGCTTAAAACGAACTTTAATACCAGTACTGCACTAGAAACTCCTTTTGTAAAAAGGTACCGTCTAAAGATAAAAAGAGCTCTTTAAAAGCCTATTTTTCTTAAGAAAACATGCTTATTTTACAAAGGCATCTCTTTCAAATAATGTTCTTTCTAAAACATTTGTATTTATGAAAGTACTTTTTTGAGGTACTTTTTGTAAAAAGTATTTTTATAATAAAATTGTTTTGTCAACAATTCTTCTCTAAAACATACTTTGTTTAAATTGTCCTTTTTTTAGGGATTTTATTTAAGTGTGTTTTTAAGGATTTAATTTTATTATACAAAATTTCACTTTTTAAGCTCAAAAATATGCATTAAAACCATTTTGTGCCTTAGTATAAAAAGTACTTTTTTTAATTATTTGTTCATAACTTATTTTTCAAATCACATCTGAACTTTTTTCGTAATACTTTTATTAATACGTATTTCTCAGACAGGTACTTTTTATAGGTACTTAAAAAAAAGGTATTTTTTTAAAACGAACTTTTTTTAAAAAGAATTCTTCACGTCACGTTTTTAGTGTCAAAAATATGTATTTAAAAAGAATTTTTTAAATATTTTTGCATAAAGTACTTTCTTTAACATGTTTGTTTATAATTTGTATTTTTCAGACTACTTTTGAACCTTTTGTGAAAGTAAAAGGTATTTCTTAAACCAGAATCATATTTTATAGGTACTTTTTTAAAAGGGTACTTTTTTAAAACGTATTTTGTTTAAAAAACAATTTTTAAGAGATGCATGTTTTTAAGAATTAACTTTATTATTATTAACAAATAACATTTTTAAGATATTTTAACAAAAATCTAAATAAAAATTATTTTTGAAAAAGTCCTTTTTGTAAAGGACAGTCTCGGTAATTTTTTTCATTTTAAAAATATTTTATATGTTTTGTTTAATTTAAAAATGTAAAACATTTTAGTCATCAAACCACAAATTTTAGAAATTAAAATTTTTCATTTGTTTTGAAATTATGGCAGCTGTCGTTCTAACTTTACAACATCCAGGTGTTTTAAACATTTAAGACATAATGTTAAGTACAAGAGAAAGCAAATTAATTTTAAAACAAATAACTATCTTTCATGTTATTAATTTAATTTCATTTAATTCAACTATCCATTCATCTTGAAAAGACGATTATTTCGCTGTAAAAGTAAATTTAAGTGTTTGTAAGCAAAATAACTAAAGGTTTTGTAGAGCATGAAGTTTGTATGTTGGCTTTATGTTCTCTTTTCATTACAAACTTGAGCAGTTCTTAACAGAAAAAATAAATGTGTCAGTGATATGTAAAATTGACATGACAGGTTTTATTTAAAAAAAGTTACATTTCAAAAAGAATATTCATTATATAGATTTGTCAGTTTGGTAAAACGATTTTTTGAAAGGATTTTGTAACATCCAAAATACTTGTAAATTTTAAGGAAAAACCTTATGTGGTTTTGTTTTGCATTTTGTTTTTATTTTCTTTTAGCTCAGTACACTTATCCAGCAATATTCAATAGCTTTTACGAGGGCTGCTCTATATATTTCTGGCCTAATAGTGCAAATGCGAATATTTATAATCAAAAGAGGTTTTATTGTTTTTCAAAGTATTCTCCAGCATGATTTATACACTTTTGCATGCGCTCAAACCAGTTGTCGAAGCACTTTTTTCACTCCGATTAAGACACCTCTAAAACATGGTTTTTGAACACTTCAACAGCTTCTTTTGGCGATGAAAACCGTTGACCACGCATTTTTTCTTGATGTGCGGAAACAAGAAGTCATTAGGTGCCGAGTCAGGGCTGTACGGCGGACGACCTATTTATTCGACGTTTTGGCCCGTCAAAAACGCTCTGGTTTAAGCCGATGTGTGAGAGCTCGCATTGTCATGGTGAACAATGATTCGTCTTCTCTTGTTGGTTTTTCGAATTTCTCCGATGACTTCAGGCAAACATATTGTAGTGTACCACTCAGAAGTGACCGTCCTACGTTGCTCAAGCGGAACAGTCGCCACATGACCAGTTTTGCCGAAGAAACAGGCGACCATTTGCTTCGAAGTGCTTCTTCCACGAACAACTTTCGTTGGATTTTGCTCGTATTTGAAGACCGTGTGGGTCAATTGTTGTTTCGGGCTCATACGCATAGATCCATGATTTCTCACCTGTGACGATCTTATAAACGTCTTTTGAAGCACTGCAATCGTATTTTTGCAACATTTCTTTGCATTAATCGACACGAGCTTTTTTTTGAGCGACTTTCAAATTGTGCGGGATCCAACGAGAACAAACCTTTTTTACGGCCAGGTGTTCATGCAGTATCGAATGTATGCTGGTGGAAGAAATGTCCAAGGATGTCTCTATCTCTCGGTATGTCGCATGTCGATCTTGCATTATGAGTTCACGCACGGCATCAATGTTCTCTGGCACAACAGCCGTTTTTGAACGACCTTCACGGAATTCGTCTTTGAGCGAGCTTCGGCCACGATTAAATTCATTATACCAATTTTTTACAGTGCTATAGGATGGTGCTTCATCGCCATACAAAGATTTAAGTTCATCAATGCACTCTTGTTGTGATAATCCACGTCAAAATTTGTGAAAAATGATGGCACGAAAATGTTCATGAGTTAATTCCATTTTTTTCTATATTAATTTTTTCAAGTCACTGTAAACAACACAAATAATGGTCGTACGTCAAAACGTTTTGAATTCGATTATGCTTAAAAAGACAAGCTTTCCAATGGAAATGTCAGATTTCACTTGGCAGCACTCAGTGTTGCCAGGTCAGAAATATATATAGCAGCCCTCGTATACAGTTTTTTTGCCAATAAGAAAACTCAATCAACTGCAGCTTGACTGTATTTTTTAATGCAAAAATTATTTTTATCACCACTTTTTTTGTCTGTTTTGGAAAGAAAAGTAAATCGATTATTGCAGTACAATTTTAATGCGGCCCATAATAAAAAATCGTCAGAAAATAAAATCGGACTAAGTGACCTGGTTAACTTCGTTTTTCCCAAAATAGATTTCACGATTAAATTAATTTCGAGCATTAAAAAAAATTACTTATACTGAATATCCTACTTTTTATTGAAATACTTTTCCAGTTACCAATTATTCTTCTACTTCCGATGTGGTTGGTATAAATATTGATTTAATTAAATATAAAAAAATTCACTTCAATAATTATGCTTGTGAGTAAACATGTTCTGACGTTTGACATTAAATGTCTTCAATGTTGACAATTATTTATTTATAAATGTCATCGTTAGTTATAACTGTTAAAGAAAAAGTAAGCAGTAAGTTGGCAAATATATGTACGTATATACATTAAGCACGTAACAAAGAAAAAAAAAGTCAACAAGATATTTTGTGATCTACAATTCTTTCGTTGTTGTCTCCAGTAAATTTTGTTATTCATTTGTTTAGTTTAAGTCTGTTTTCTTTTTACAGTGATTTTTCTATTGTTTTTAAGATAGTGGCGTTTGTTTACTCTTTTTAAACTATTTAGACAACTGTTGATTGCTGATGAGTGGTGAGCAGAAACGAGAATAATCTGTGTTACAGATTTGATTTCTCATCACTAGGCGTGCCAGTGAGTTTTATTGATGTTTAAAAATGTTATTAATGACTTAACAATTAATCATGTTTAATAAGATAATTTCTTGCCCCCATCAAAAAGCATCAAAATCTTTTGATTATTCTTGTTAGCCCACATACTGAAACACGAACCTTTTTAACTTAAAGACAACAAAGAAAATTCTATATTGTTAAATTGATGAATAAATTTTGAAGGTACTTTTAATAGATAACGTAAAAGAAAAGAAAACTTAAAGAAAACTTGTTATAATTATTTAAAATGCCAAGAATCTGTTATTAAATTGAATTGATATAATATACGAGGGCAAGTCAATAAGTTTTTAGAAAATCACATGAGATTCATTAAGTTTAAAATTAAAAAGATTAAAAGAAAAATAACTTAAAAGATTTTCAAAATGATTACAAAACTTTTAGAAATAATTTGTTAAAATGTTTTGGTCACATAAATTGCACATTGAGTCAAAAAAGCCTTCAAAATGACGCGTAATACAGGGAAGAGCAACATCAATTTTTTTTATTTTTTCGGATATAAAAGAAATAATTTTCTTAATTACAAAAAGTCTTGTATTAAGTCACCAGATAGGAACGATAGGGAAAATATATTTAAATAAAACGATAGCGAATTAATTCTGGTTTTATTTTTAATTTACATTTAAGTTACTTTGAATGAAAGACAGCTTTTGCTTCGCTGCCAGGTTTGCAGGGGCTCGTTTCTTACTCTTAGCGACTTCGTCTAAACTTGTGTGGCAATAGCATCTCAAGTGTTGGTCTTGAGCTCATTACAAAGTGTTTTACTTTTCAGCATTGACTATCACCTCTTTTAACGAATAATGAATGAGCCCTAGCCTTGGGATATAATCGTCGCTTATTTTCTTGCGCTGCTTGTTTGAAATGTACAGCAGTCATATTGACAGCTTGAAAATATCGACGATGACAACGTCTGTTTAAAGAAAGTAAAATAAAATCACTCTGTGTCGTCTTATATGTGTCGACTATGGCGGATGTTTCTTGCCTTTAACACCAATCTCTGTCTGGTTTTTAAGTTATGGTCCAAAATAGTGTTTAATTGCGAAGATGTAGCCTTCAAAATTATTCAGAACACCACTATTATTTCTGTTGGCCCTCATACAATATACGAGGGCTGCTATATATATTTCTGGCCTGGCAACACTCAGTGCTGCCAAGTGCAATCTGACATTTCCATTAGAAAGTATGTCATTTTTAAGCATAATCATACTCAAAACGTTTTGACGTACCACCATTATTTGTGTTGTTTACAGTGACTTGAAAAAATTAATATAGAAAAAAATGGAATTAACTCGTGAACATTTTCGTGCCATCATTTTTCACAACTTTCGACGTGGATTATCACGACTTTTTGCTTGGCGATAAAGCACCATCCTATAGCACTGTGAAAAATTGGTATAATGAATTTAAACGTGGCCAAAGCTCGCTTAAAGACGAATTCCGTGAAGGTCGTCCAAAAACGGCTGTTGTGCCAGAGAACATTGATGCCGTGCGTGAACTCATAATGCAAGACCGACATGCGACATACTGAGAGATAGAGACATCCTTGGACATTTCTTCCACCAGCATACATTCAATACTGCATGAACACCTGGCCGTAAAAAAGATTTGTTCTTGTTGGATACCGCACACTTTGAAAGTCGCTCAAAGAAAGGCTCGTGTCGATTGGTGCAAAGAAATGTTGCAAAAATACGATTGCGGTGCTTTAAAAGATGTTTATAAGATCGTCACAGGTGACGAAACATGGATCTATGCGTATGCGCCCAAAACGAAACAACAATCGACCGTGTGGGTCTTCAAAGACGAGCAAAATCCAACGAAAGTTGTTCGTGGAACAAGCACTTCGAAGCAAATGGTCGCCTGTTTCTTCGGCAAAAGTGGTCATGTGGCGACTGTTCCGCTTGAGCAACTTAGGACGGTCACTTCTGAGTGGTACACTACAATTTGTTTGCCTGAAGTGATCGGAGAAATTCGAAAAACGAACAAGAGAAGACGAATCATTGTTCACCAGGACAATGCGAGCTCTCACACATCGGCTCAAACCAAAGCGTTTTTGACCGGCCAAAACGTCGAATTATTGGGTCATCCGCCGTACAGCCCTGACTTGGCACCTAATGACTTCTCTTGTTTCCGCACATCAAGAAAAAAATGCGTGGTCAACGATTTTCGTCGCCAGAAGAAGCTGTTGAAGTGTTCAAAAACCATGTTTTAGAGGTGTCTCAATCGGAGTGGAAAAAGTGCTTCGACAACTGGTTTGAGCGCATGCAACAGTATGTAAATCATGCTGGAGAATATTTTGAAAAACAATACCATTTTTGATTATAAATATTCGCATTTTCTCTATTAGGCCAGCAATATATAGAGCAGCCCTCGTATTTTCCGGAAATAAAAATCTTTTAAATATATTGCTACGAACTTAAGATCTGACAATCCCTGTTGTTATTGTCCGTATGTGTTGTATATAGAATAATACGACAATAATCCAATAAAAGCTAAGAAACCTCAATGGCTGCGTTGGTTGTTGTTGTAACAGCTTTGCTGCTGTCTAGAGTTCTTCGCTGAGGCAAAAACTTTCGGTTTATACAGCTGTTGCTGGGTTGCCAATCTTTGGCCGAGATAGACTCGGGTCGTTCCGGAGCGAAGATCCAATTGTCGTGGGCTGCGTAGGTAGAAGTTCGTACTGTAAAACAGAAGATCATGAGTTCGAGCCCACCTTCGGACATGCGTACAAAGGAAAAATGATAATTGTAAAAGGCAATTAAAATTGGAAAACAGCAGTACAAACCTTCCGGAAAAGAAAAATTAGTAAAGAGCAGATAAATTAGTAAAGACGTCTATTTAATAAGAGTAGCAAATAATTATCACGGCGCTCTTTATAGAAGAGAGAAAGAGTTCTTGCTCTTAGTGAAAGGGAGTAACAATATGATTGTAGTGTACGTCAGATATAATTTGTGGCTATTGGATTGCCTTGGATAGAGAGCGAGGTGAATTGGTGTATGGCTGGCTTAGGTTACTAAACAAGGCATCGGGTAGTTCATGACTCGTCGGAGTAACACAATAATGTAACGTGGTGGCTGTCTTTGCAATAACCCATGTTTAGTAAATATGAGACCATATCAGACCGTAGGTTCAAAAAGTGTAGTCAGAAGCCATAGAGGAGTGAAGAGAATAGCAAATTAATACTGTGCCGCAGTGGTATTTGCAGTCAGAAGAATCCGTAGTTTTGTTCTAAAAGGAAAAAACGTAACAACATTATTCCTAGAAAAAATGTTGCACCATTATCTCCATGACCAAAAATCAAACTAATTTATACAGTATAGTCCACCGTACTGGATTCCTTGATCCCTTATACTGTGATCCCTAGGTGCCCTATGAGTTACACTGAAAAATCACATAGATGTGTCAAAATACATAGATTAACATTAAAATATCGTATACTAGAAATGATGACAATAAAAGGAAATAAATCCTGGTATATATTACTCGCAGAGAATCGATGAAATCATATATATTATTTAAATTATGCTATTATTTTAAACAAAACTATAAATATGTTCGATATAAATTATCTCTATGCTTCTTGCTATCTTAAAAAATGCAATACAAAAAGTTCGGTTATTTGCCAAAGAAGAACTATGTTTTACCTTTGCTTTTTAAAGACTTATTGTTTTACCGTCGTATTTTTTTTTTCGCTTTTATATAAACTTAAGACAATTGTGCATCATTACCCACAAGAAATTATTCACACTTTATTCATGCATTTTCTTACCATTATATCACAGTTATGCGTTGTTTAGTTTTGAATAGAAAACAAGAGATAAATTTTATGGTGATTAATGGTCTTTGGAGTTATTTTTCTTTTTTCTGTTTTCTGTTTCTGTTAAGAATGTGGAACGATCTTCAAAAAATTTCCAGAGTTTACACATCGCTATTTGGATGGCAAAATATGGTAAAAATTTTTTAGAAAATGCTAACGAGTGCGGCATATCCCATACAGAGTAATAGGCTTTTTACAGTGACTAACATCTCGGCGAAACGCATGGAAAATGTAGAAAATGTGAAACATCTGACATCTACCATTAACTCAGCTGTGAAAAACAAGATTTAAAAAATGAATTTCGGGGACACATCAATAATTAGACTAATCGTGACTTTTAAAGAACAAACTTAGTAATAGTTACAATAGACTGATAAAATGGAATAAATCCTTGGATAAAAAGATAAGGAAGAATTTTTAGTTGACATAAGTGTGTTCGTAGGTCACAAAACACTGGATTATAAACATTTATTTTAATAAATAGTTATATTTTAAAGAGCCGTTAATAAAAACAATATATATATATATATATTTTTTAAATAATAAAAAATTAAGTAGCAATATTTTTTTTTATTTTCTTGTTTTCTATTCTAATAAAAATGCCAATTTTTCACAAATAAAAAATATTTCCTTTTTATAAATAAGTACATATTTATAAATTTCAAAATTATTTTATTAAAAACAATATCCTATTTCTGTTTTCTAATGAAACGACGTAAAGAAGTAAAAAAAATATTGAAAAAACACCAAAACACTTAAAACAAAAAATATATTAAATTATTTATATTCAAATTTAAAAATAGAACCTAACGTGTGCCGCTCATTTTCGTTTAAAAGTATTTATTTATATTTTCAACGCCATTTTATTAGTGATGCCACCAGAATATCGAAATTACTGTCATTTTTGTGGAACAAAATGAGATAGGAACATCTTTCAAAGACGTTAATTTTTAGCTCTGTGTATTTTTTATGGGAAGATGTTAACATCTTCAGAATTTGAAGATAAATGTTAAAGAGCAAAAAATTATTCTAGTGTAACTAAAAAGGGGTACCGCCCTTCTTATTGAGTTATTGGTAGAGCCATAAAGTTTTATATAAAAAAAACACTAAATTAATTTTCATATCTTTTAAAAAATTGTCTTAATTGGAATAGTAGGCGTGGCACCTCCCATAGAAAGTAAAAATGATTATCGTATACCTAGGGAACCATAAAAGGTAGGGTCTTGAAATTTCCTGTATTAAAACATAATCCTATTTAGATCGCTGCAATCTCTGCCCAACTGTCACAGGTCTCTATCTCTAGAAAAAAACAATTGAAGGCAGTTAGTTAAAATTTTCAAAGAAGGTGTATTTCTAGAGCCGCTACAAGAATAAATAATTAAAACCTTAAAATGAAGTTTGTCCTGGTACAGTAGTGATTTTCAACAGTATTATGGCCGCTGTTGCTTCAAGATTAAAAAACTGAAATAGAAGAAGTTACTTTGACATATATTTTCTTATCCGTTGATTGCTTTGTTTCTGAATTAAACATGCGCTTAACCGATTTATTTCATCTATTTAAATCTTAATGTGTTTATCGTTACGTCAGATTTTACGTCAAAGCATAATTATTTAACTCGGCGTATTAATTATCACACACATCAAAGAGATTATCCCATCGTTTTTTTTATAAATTATATTTATTACAATAATAATGTTATTACAGATGACCTAAATTTTAATTAAACAAATTCTGAAAAAAAATTAATAAAATTTATACAACTTTTCTGGTATGAATAAATTTTTTGTATTGTTGTAATTGTTGTTGTTGTTTTAGGTCTTTATTTATTTTCACCCTATCATGTCATTCCATGTTTTATTGTTATGGTTCGCTTATTTTTGCATTGTTTTTTTTTTTTTTGTGTATTTTTTAACCTTCGCTTGACAGTTGACATTCCCTGCGTTTTAATTGTTGGCGCTGGCTGTTTTCATATTGTTTTCATATTGTGAATGGTAAGCTTTCATTTTCGCACACTGTCAAGACCAATTTTTGTTGCTTTTGTTTGTTTGTGCGAATTATATGCAAGAAAATTTGTTTATCTTCTCATTTTTTGTGTTTTATTTATTGCTGCAGGGTTTATTTCATTTTAATTTAGTGTGTGATATTTTTATTAAAGTTTCTTTTACAATTGTAATTAATTTTAAAACAAAAGTGTAATATAAATCTTTATTAACTTAAAGAAAAAGTTGCCTCCAACTGTGGCTTATCTTTTGTTAAATCGAATGACAACGAATAAAATGTTGGCGTTTCAACTGGTTTTATTCGCAAGTTGCTTCATTGATTCAGGAGAATTTAAGTTGTCAGTAACTGGAAATACATGAGTTTCGCTTAAATCATTATCCTGTATTCACTTTTGCTTGAAAAGTAAAAGGAATGAATTTAAAATTTTGTAATATTTCATTTCTCAAAAAAAAAAAAAAAAATATTCCACAACATTAAAAAGGTGTGGTAATGAACAAGAAGCTCAAGATGCCCAAACGATACAAGCAAATACAATGGCAACAATGCAAAGCTTAGAAATGCCTTTAAAGGATGTTACGCTTGTCAAAAGCCTGCAAAATGGTGCAAGTCTAAGAGACTTGCAACAACATTACCAAATAACATAAATAATATCAAGAGAGGCATGGAGGATATACCATCAGCTTAGAGATGGAGACTACACCAATGATATTGTATAACTGGCCAGCAGGTCAGTCCATCTGTAAATTTAGATCGTCATTTTAAAAGAATCCAAAGAACTTAAAATAAATCACTATCAGTAACCTGCTTTCAAATTTCCTCAATATTAACGTAAACACAAACACATTTTGCTATTTAACATGCCTTCTTAAATCTGCAAGAAGCATTGTAAACGACGCCACAAAACTAACGCAAACAATATTTTTTCACAACCGCATAGCGTTTGGTAATCGGTAGAAATTTTCTCCAATGACAAAGATTAACGTTTACAGCTCACGCGTGAATTCAATATTATTTAAAGGCTTTAAAACTTCTGGTGGCAAATGTTGACAAATAAATGGTCTCGAAATATTTCAAGCACCTAATCGGCAAAATCTTCTCTATAGAAATAAAGCAAAGTTAGCTCTATGAGAAAATTTGTTATGCAGAACTTAAATGAAGCCCCGGGGACCTCAAGAAGGGACAGAAAGACCTTTTGATTTTGATTTGATGACGTACAATCTGCGGCGAAACGAGAAAATCTTCAATGAATATTTAAACTTTATTCACAGAAATTGCGGATGGATGAAACTGTTTTAAAATGTTACTTAAAGTTTCACAAAGTTACAGTTATGATTGGAGCTTTTGTCAAATAAAACTCTTTTCTCAATATGAAATTTGTGAATTTTTCCAAGCCAATTTGAACGCCGTAGTTTTCGACAGAACTTTTAGTAACGCTTGCGAGGTGTAGTCATTATTTTCATTGACTGGATAAAACTGCGACGGAAAAGCAAGAGACCTTAAATTTTTTAAAAAGCTTTTATGCAAAACTATATTTTAAATGTGTTTTAGGTGTTAAAAATGCTTTGCTTTTAATAAAAAACCATTCAAACAATTTAAAAGCAAAAAAGCTTTTTTAAAAGAGCTTTTCCCAAAAAGCTTTATTTTTTAAAGATAATTATTTCCGTTTCTGGTATATATTATTATACCCTTGACTACAAAAAGTGGAAAAAGGGTATTACTAATTTTGTCATTCCGTTTTTAATTTCTACAATATCCATTACCGACCCAAAAAAGTGTATATATTTTGACTTCTTATGCATAGCGAAGTCGGTTGAGCGATGTTCGTCTGTCCGTCCGTGTTAGTGTTGAAACGAAGTTTGCAGAGGCATTAGATCAGCTAGAAAAAATTTTTAATACGCCAATCGATCAGACATAGTGTCGAAAGAGGTGCTACTGGAAATCACCAATATCGATTCATATTCTTCGACGCAGCGGGTAAAACACCACACCTACCTCTAATTTTTTCATATAATTTGGAACTCTAATTAAAAAACTAAATATTGGGGCAATAGAGAATTAAAAAATAAGAAAAAAAAGCATCAAGTGAAAAAATTAGCGCTAGCCCATATTTTCCGAGTTACGGGCTTCTGATATTTTTAAAATTTTTCAAATATCAAATTGGTATCATTTAAAAGGTTTTTAAGAGATCTTTAAGAAATACTAAAATTTTAAAAAGTCTGTTTTAATACTTTGCATAAGTTTTTATTTTATACTCTTCGTCTTAATATTTATCCTTTTAATTTTAAAATTTTATTGAAATACAAATTGATAAAAGCTCTTTGAAAAATTCTCAGAAGAACATTAATGAGAACGAAAAGCATTTCAAAAAATTGTTTTATTTTTTTTTTAGGTCAAAAATATATTTACGAGTACAATGGTTAACACTTTATTTGATTTGGATAAATAAAACACATACACTCACACATGAAATATAAAATGTTTGTATGTGATATATATATAAAACTCAAAGCAAAAAAGGACATAAACAAAGAGGCAAAAGAAAAAAAAATAGAAAACACAAATAATTTTGAACCAAAAGTGCAGTAGACTTTGTGTCTAATAATAAACACTTTTCATTTAGTGAGTGACTTAAATTTGGGTCAATTTGTGTAAAAGATTTTGCACAGATAACTTTGATTTCTTCCTTACGAAAAAAAGAAGAAAACACATTATTTTGTGTGTAAACTATTATTAAAAACATATTTAGTAGGCTTTATAGCCACAAAAGAGTTGCCAGATTTCTGAAAGTTGAGGCTCATTTAAACTGAAATTATATAATAGTTTTCACAGATGGAAATTGTTTATAAATTGTAGGTCAGCCTTTGTTGTTTAAAATAATTTTGTACTTGTTATTATAAACGGTACAACGACTTGCCGCCGCAATGAATTTAATCGTGGCCGAGGATCGCTCAAAGACGAATTCCGTGAAGGTCGTCCAAAAACGGCTGTTGTGCCAGAGAACATTGATGCCGTGCGTGAACTCATAATGCAAGATCGACATGCGACATACCGAGAGATGGAGACATCCTTGGAAATTTCTTCCACCAGCATAAATTCGATACTGCATGAACACCTGGCCATAAAAAAGGTTTGTTCTCGTTGGATCCCGCACAATTTGAAAGTCGCTCCAAAAAAGGCTCGTGTCGATTGGTGCAAAGAAATGTTGCAAAAATACGATTGCAGTGCTTCAAAAGACGTTTATAAGATCGTCACAGGTGAGAAATCATGGATCTATGCGTATGAGCCCGAAACAACAATTAACCCACACGGTCTTCAAATACGAGCAAAATCCAACGAAAGTTGTTCGTGGAAGAAGCACTTCGAAGCAAATGGTCGCCTGTTTCTTCGGCAAAACTGGTCATGTGGCGACTGTTCCACTTGAGCAACGTAGGACGGTCACTTCTGAGTGGTACACTACAATTTGCTTGCCTGAAGTCATCAGAGAAATTCGAAAAACCAACAAGAGTAGACGAATCATTGTTCACCATGACAATGCGAGCTCTCACACATCGGCTCAAGCCAGAGCGTTTTTGACCGGCCAAAACGTCGAAGTAATGGGTCATCCGCCGTGCAGCCCTGACTTGGCACCTAATGACTTCTTCTTGTTTCCGCACATCAAGAAAAAAATGCGTGGTCAACGAAGAAGAAGAAGCTGTTGAAGTGTTCAAAAACCATGTTTTAGAGGTGTCTCAATCGGAGTGGAAAAAGTGCTTCGACAACTGGTTTGAGCGCATGCAAAAGTGTATAAATCATGCTGGAGAATACTTTGAAAAACAATAAAACCATTTTTGATTATAAATATTCGCATTTTCACTATTAGGCCAAAAATATATAGAGCAGCCCTCGTAATTATACTACATTTGAAAAACATAGCGTCAGGATTTTTTATATGTCGTAGAACAAAATATGAATGCAGATTAGTCAAGAAAATTCAGCAGTTATGTGGGCACCCTTTATTTTTTTACACTTTTTATTGCTGACACAGTGAAAGAAAATTTGTTTAATTTCTAAACGTTAGTCTATAAGTGTTCAAAAGATTGGCCATATACATCAAATTACAACCATTAGGGCACCCTTTAATTTCATTATTTAAAGTATTTATTCTTGTCATTATGCTTGATATAGTAATGGACTTTCTGTATAATTTTCAAAAGTTTGTCTGTAACAGTTTCATAGACAGGGCCATATGGATCAAATTACATCAGTTATAGGGACACCCTTTAATTTCTTACTTTAAGTTTGTTTTTTGTTATAGCGGACTTAACAATAAAGGTACTGTGCAAATTTTAATCAACTGTCTACAACTGTTGAATAATTTGGTCATATACATCAAATTACAGAAACTATTGTAACACCCTCTAATTTATAATTTTAAATATTTTTATTTCTTAATATACCAGACAAAGTAGTGGACATTCTGTTTAATTTTCAAGTGTTTGTATATAACGATTCAAACGATAGGGCCATATAGGTCAATTTACTTAAATATGGGAATACCCTTTAATTTTTAAATTCGAATTTTATACTTGTTATAACGAACTTAGCAATACAGGTTCTTTGTAAACTTTAGCTGCATATTTTAAACGGTTCAAATGTTTGGGCACATACATCAACTTACATCAACTATTGGGACACCCTTTAATTTAAAATTTTGAATGTTTATACTTGTTATTATTGCGGTCAAAGTAATCGGCATCCTGTCCAACTTTTAAGAGTTAGTCTATAAGAGTTTAAAAGATAGGCGCATATAAGTCAATTTTCGTCACCTTTGGGTACACCCTTTAATTTAAAGATTTATTTTTGTATTTATTAGAAGCTGTAGTAATACTCAATTTTTTTTAATTTTAAAGAAGTGCGCTTTATGGTTCATAAAACACTTTAAAAAAACACGTACGTTGTATGGAGACACCCTTTAATTTTTAAGATTATGAAATGTTTTTAAAACGGAACCAATCTATAAGCATAATCTATCAAATTACAAAAAAATTTAAATCGGTTCAGAAATGACTGAATTCTGCAGCCACAAACATAAAAAAACAAAATTCAGTCGAATTAATAACCTCCTTTTTTTGATGTCGGTTAATAAGTTCAGTTCACAGCCGCCTTTTATTGTTAAAGAGGTGGCATTCTTGTATAAAAATATTTACAATAGCATAAACTTGTTGTTGGAAATTTTCATTAAAATATGTGTTAAAATTTCTTTTCATATCGTTTTTTAAAGTTATATTAAAGTCTTACCTGGGACTTACTAATTTATAAGTTAAATATGTTATCATCAGCATAAGAAATTTTAGGAAAATTGTAATTATTAAGTGATGCACGATCTAAGGTAAAGGTTTTAAATTTGTTCATTAAAAACTAAATTAACGAAATATTTTATTAATTCAAAAGAAAGCACTAATTAAAATTTCGTTGATACAATGAATCAATTTAATTGTAGGGTATTTCATTGTTTCCAGTATATTTGCATATATCCAGTAAAAAGATAAAAAGCATTAAATAATTTACAAATCTTGTAACTTAAAATTGTTAAATGTTTTAACGATTTGTTTTTTTATTGTTATTTTTTATTCTTCCTACAACGCGTAAAATGCATATAAAATGCTGTTAATGATGATGACTATGGCGGTGACGGTGAACAATGACTGTTGCAACTTTGATAAGAAACAAATGTGAGTTGCATAAATAAACAAATTATTTGACAAAAATGAAAATACAACTGAATGGCAATAAATACTTCAAATACTAAATAAAGAAAAATCCAACTGTAAAACTATGGTACTGTAAGTGAAAATGTGCTGACAAGATTTATAAAGTAGAGAAGTGGAATATTTTTGCATGACTTGGCAATTTTTCTTTTAGCAGCAAAAAAAAAGCAAAATCTTTTTCCTTATTTGTAATAAATTGCACATGAATGATAGACAAAACGAATTGTCCTAAAAGACATACCAACACATACCTACATTTGAAACATTAGTAGGAACTTAGCTAGCGATAGCTATTACTGACTGACTGCCTGTTCACCTGCTTGCCCGCCCATATTCTTTGTGAATAAATAATGAATAAAATGACAAGAGTTTGTAATTGTTGACAAAATATTGCAGGCAAAAAAAAATTTGTTTGTTTTTGTTGCTTTTTTTTACATTTTTAACTGTTAAAATACAACTATTTGAGTGGCTATTGTTGTATTCTATTGTTGTCATTGGCAAAAGATAAAAAAAACAAATAATTATTAAATCAAAAATAAAATGGAGGTATCATTCATAGGGGTCATTTCATGTTTACACAAAAATGTTAAATGACTTATAACTCAATTGAACAACAACAAAAATTTTATTAAATTCTAAATTAACTTTAAAAAATTATAGCTCTGAAGGGAGTCTTAGTTTTATGTAAAGGATGGGTTATTATTTTTAACACTTGGGCTGCTGTAAATGTCTAAAACCCCTAAAATTATTAGGGATCAGAAAAAATAAAAGCAGCCTTTTTTTGTTTGAGAAATTAATTAATGAAGTTTGTCTCTGAAACACACTTAAAAAGTTTCCTATTTTTTGTTCATTAAAAACATCTGTTTAAGAACAAACCTTAAAGATTTAAAGGCAAATTCTTAAATTAAAAAAGGTATTTATTTTATAAATAAGTTTTAAAAAAAATTTAATTGCTATATTTTTAATTCCCAAAGACTTCTGCAGAAATTCCTTTTTGGGGAAATTTCTTTAAATTTTTAAGATAAAAAAAATAAAATTATTTCACAACAATGAACAATTTTTAATTTTTATATACAATTTTAAATTCCCAAATATGTTTTAAAAATCTCTTATAGGAATTTAAGGGTTTGCAGCAAAAAAGGGTCAGCTTCTGTTGTTAACTTTAATTAACCCTAAGCAAATGCGGCTAATTTATTCTAACAGATACTGTAGATTCCCAAAGACTTCTGCATAAGTTCCTTTCTGGGGAAATTTCTTTAAATTTTTAATATAAAAAAAATAAAACTATTTCACAAGAATGAACAATTTTTAATTTTTATATACAATTTTAAATTCCCAAATATGTTTTAAAAATCTCTTATCGGGAATTTTGTTTTTAGCAAATGATTTAATTAAAAATTACTTAAAAATTGAAGAGTTTGCAGCAAAAAAGGGTCAGCTTCTGGTGTTAACTTTATCTTGCCCCTAGCAAATGCGGCTAATTTATTCTATCTGATACTAGAGAACTATTAACTGTAGATGATAACACTTTGATGATTTTTTTAATATTTTTCCCTTAAGAAATAATTATTAGCTCTTAAACGGAAGATATGACTTTTTTGCCACAAATCCTTTCAATTGTATTTTTACAGCAAAAAATAAAGTTCTTAAAGAAGATGGTATTCTGAGTATGATTGCAACATCATTTTTTAAGCCCCTAAGCGTTCGCTTTTATAAAATGGTGTACGAAGTACTACACTCTTTTTAATGTCCTTAGTATTTACACCACTTGCTTTAATCACATTCAGTCTATTTTTTGGCAACGGGAGAACGTAAGGGCACTCTTCGGTGTCAGTAGAATACTTCTCTAAGGGAGCGGAGCAAGTTAAGGTATATTTATTTAACATGCATGTACACACTGCATTATAATTAAAACTGCAGTAACAAGTGAATTTTTAACGTCAATGAAAGTTAGTTTTCATTACCAGTAATTTTTTCTAGTTACTAAAAGAATATAGTCAGTTAAAATTACTGCAGTATTAGCAAAAATTTACTGACTAATTTAAAATTCTTCAGTAACCATTAAAAACTTACTGATAAGGAAAATTAAATTACAATGTGAATAAAAATTTATTTTTACTACAATTTTACTGGCACTGAAAATGATCATTTTTAAAATTTAGCTGCTCTATCTCTTTGCTACAATGGAAGGCGATCTATTGAATTATAAAAGACACGATTTGTAGTTACAGTACAGCTGTTAGCGACATCAGATAATAAAAATCAAATATCTACTAACACTAGTAGCTTTATATTCTGTCGCTTAAGTTAAGTTTGACTTGCAGCACATTGTGTTGCATAAGTATTGACGGCCACACCAGACAAAATGTTACACCAAGAAAAAGGAATTATATATTTTTATTATTAAAAACTGGTTTTATGTAAAAACAAACTAAATTAAAAAATCTTGATTTACAAAATTTAAGAAATTACTTTTACCCCTAACTAATATTTTTAATAATTCAGGTCATAAATATAACACGTTATTTGCAATAATTATTATTACTTGTATAAATGTTTTATGTAACATAAATACTGAATCACAGCTGGGAGTATAAATTTAGTTATAAAAACAAAACTAAGGAAATCAATACATAAAAAATATGACACTGTCAAGACTCTAATCACATGGCAAAGAAAGAAGTGCCAAAGAAACTACTTCATGACTAAAGAATATCAAAAAATTTTTTAATATGCTATTTTCAGTACAAAGGAATTTATGTGTGTCCTTTGGCTGTGTCATAATTTAAACACTTTTTGTATACTTTACAGTGGTGGGGTGGATGTTTGCTCCACTTCGACATCTTCAGTCACTGTCATAAAGCACTTGTTTTTTCTTTTGACATTTTTTTCTGTAATGTAGAACAAATACGTTGAATTTGTACATTTTTTTTTTTGTTCCTGGGAGTGACTTTTCAGCCAGCCATAGTTTCCAAATACTTTAAAGATACAAAAAATAACTGCATTAAAAACAAACTGAAAAAGAATTTTTTATTTAACATTGCATGCTTTAAGATTTTATGAAATAAAAAAAAAACACAATTTAACACATTTGGATTTTAGCCAAAAAAAAATTAAGAAAATAAAAATAACAACAACAAAATATAAATATAAATAAAGAGCGAAAACTGTCGTCATGGAATCGAAAAACGCAACATGAAAAAAGGGGACACATGTCAAATGTAAGTTTTATTACTAAAGCAAAAAATAGAAAAAGCATTATTTTTTAAATAAAAGTGTCAACGACTTGCGAAGACAGTACTTTCAAGAGAAATTTTTAAACCGCAGTATTTGAACTAAATTTAAAGTTTCACATTTACCTGAAAATATTTAAAAGAAAGTAAAAAATATTACAGAAGAAGAAAATGCCTCAAGAAGTATATTGAAGTTTATAAAAAAAAACTGTAACAGATTCATTTTTGTTTTATATGAAATATTAAATAAAAAAAAAATAAAAAAATATATATATAAAAGTAAAACTGAGGATTCTAAAGCTAAGGTGCCTTGTACTAACACTCCAATAAAACCTAGCGTCCTTTGGCTTCTGCTACAATGACAAAAAACAGCTTCTAAGAAGTTAAAAAAAATCTGCCCTGCTTTTACGAAAAGTTTGTTTGAAAATGTTAAATGAATGATACTGAGTTGGAAAACTTTTATCGATTCAATGACCACCTTCCGAAATGACACACATTTCTTTTTGTTGCTCGCAAAACATCTGATTCAGATTTTATAATTCCTTTTTCAAAGTTAGCTGCAAAACTTGCAAGGTTCGTGATTTCTTGTCTTAAATAAAGGTTGATTTTTTAAACGCTTTAGAAAAGTAAAAAAAAAAACACATAAAATTCAGAAAAAAGCATGAAATCTTTATTTGAAGCGAAAGTACGGTTCATATAATTTAATGTTTGAAGGTTATTTCATGCAAATATTGACCTTGACTGCGCCTCAAATGGTACATCCGCTTAGTCCAACTTTGGGATTCTCTTTCCAACATTTCGGCCGGTATCTCGCGAATAAATCTTCAACGTTGTCTTCCACTGCGTCAATTGAAGCGGTCTTGTCTGTATAGACATGAGCTCTAACATAGCTCCACAAAAGATAGTCTAAATGCGTTAAATCGCATGATCTAGGCGGCCAATTGGCCGGTCCCGAACGTGAAATAAAATGTTCACCGAACTCGCCTCTTAATAAGTCCATTGTTGAACGTGCTGTGTGGCATGTGGCACCGTCTTGTTGAAATCACATGTCATGCAAGTCAAGCTCTTGCATTTGGATATCATGTCCCGGTAGCGCTCACCATTCACAGTTACGTTACGATTCGCATCATCTTTGAAGAAGTACGGTCCAATGATGCTACCAGCCCATAAACCGCACCAAACTATGACTTTTTCTGGATGCAATGCTTCTGGCTGATATTCACTTTAAAATCGACAATTCTGCTTATTTACGTACCCATTGAGCTACGTCGCTGAATGGAAGAAGCGCACGATGAACTTTCTTAACAGAGCACGCATTTTGATTATAAAATTCAATAATTTACAAGTGTTGTTCGTTTGTAAGACGATTCATGGTTAAATTTTAGACCAAATTGAAGATGTTTTACAGTGAAACAAAACACGAAACGTGCGTCAGCTTTTTAAACCAGTGTTGCCAAAAAGATAATAGCTATAAAATCACCCTTTACAAGATTTTTCCAAAGAAAAAGTCGGGCACGAAACTGTCAACTAATCCTATTTCAATACTTTGCTGTTCCTTATCCAATTTGTAGAAAGATGTTGCGCTTGTTCTGAAAATAAAGGATTATAGTCTTTTTAACGGCCAAAACTTTCGCAATGGATAAATTTATCTTCGGGAATATATTCTTATTAGAATAATTACTGGTCATGCTTCCTAGACCTTTTCCTACAACTTGTTTTAATTAAATTGATTTCCAAACGTAACTCATTTAGTTGATTTTAAAAACGTCCATTGTGTGGAGCGAAATGAGGACGGACACTTAGTGCATCAAACTATCAAAAAATATTTTTGATGTTTTCTAAACGATTTTTAACATTAGATTCTTTCTTTCTTTATTCCAAATTACATAGTCTTCTAGCAACAATATACTAAAGGTGCGGTCAGATTAGTGAAATTATTGACTGAAGAAGAGTAACTAATAATTTAACAAACGTCTATTTAATCCTCCCTTAGTGCAATATCTCAACTTTAATATTTGTTTTTTTTTTTTTTTTTGAAAAGAGAAGTAGCAATTCAGGCAATTCAGACAGGTGGTGAAAGGAGAGAGATATATATATAGCCGTTTTATTACTTATTTTACTTCGCCGGCGATGCTATGAAGAAGTACCGACGAAGGATGCTGCATGTTTAATGTTAATTCTAAATATTTATTTATACCATTTAACAGAAAAAAAGCATTTTTATTTTTTGGTTGCCGTAGGGGTTGAACTCTGGCCAACCAGGTTTGTAGTCAACATACTTACCTCCTTAACTACAGAAGCCACAGCAGGATCTTATATTTCTTAACAAATATTTGAAAAAATATTTGACGGCAACCAAGGCGATTTAATTTACCAGGTGGAAGTAATCCGACAACAAATACAACAATAAAAAAACATGGATTTTTTTCTTCTTTGCTATCTTGAAATGTCAAAAAGCGGTTGACATATCCAAAGCAAAATGTAAAAAAAAATATGTATCACAGCAAACCATATGAATCAGAAAGGAAACTTTTCTAAATCATTTCTCGGAGCTTTTACGTTCATAAAAAGTACAAAAAACAATAATTTGCCATCCGAAAATCTTCAGAAATAAGGCCTTCTTTCTACTAAGCTGGTTCATCCTAAAGATCTCTTAATTTATTTCAGAAACTACTCTTTTTTGATAGTTTTTTGAGCTCTTTTACTCTTATATTTTTTTCATACACATATTTGTTTGTCATAAAGGGAATGGGGTGAGCCATATTTAGGCATGCTCAGAAAAAGCTCCCAGGTGTGTTCTTTTAAGAGTCTTTTTTTTGGAATGCTTATTGAATGGTTTGCAGGGATTTTGCTCAATAAATTTTAATTCTGTTTTTTGAAAATTTTAATTTTTGTTTTCATTTTGTTTCTAAATAAACAACTTTTGATAGGTAGAACCAGCAAAAAACGTCAACAAACAAAAAAAAAAAAAAAATGCTGTGCTATCAACACCACCTGATTGTTTGAAAAGAGTAAGTTTTATGGTTTCAAAATTCCGCTAAAATGTGAGTATGTTTTTGACTCGAAAAATTCGAATTCGAGCAGAAGGTTGTAAGTTTTAATTGCAAATTTGAATTTCTATTGAATTAGAGAAATTTTGTGTTTGAAAATTCGAATTTAATTATGTTCGAAATTAACTTCGAAGTTTATGGTTTATGAGCAAAAAATTTTAATTGTAAAATTTTAACTTTCAAATCTGTAAGATTTCAAATTTTATTTACTTTACAATAGTAAGAATTTTCTTAGTATTTTATGTCAAAAAACTCGAAATTAGTTTTGAAAAACGGTTTGTAAAATAAAAATTGAAATGTTAATAAATAAAAAATTTATATATCGTGACTTAGTACATGAATATGTTTGTTTTATATGACAAAAAACATAAAATCTGAGTTAAATAGGAAATTAAAGTCTAGTTTATCACGTTTTACATCGACCTTTACAAAAATTACTAAACTTTCTTTCTTATATAGTGTCTACTTTAAAATTTTATTATGTTCGAAAACTCAAATAAAAATCCGAATTTTGTAATTTCTACAATATCCATTTCCGAATTTATATTTTAAGTTCTTATACACAGCGAAGTCAATTGAGCGATGTCCGTCTGTCTGCCCATATTCGTGTTGAAATCAACTTTGCCAAGACACTAGATGGGCTAGAGAAAATTTTAATACGGCAATCGATCAGACATAGTTTCGAGAATTTTTCTACTGATCAGCAAGATTGGTCCATGTCCCTCAAATCAGCGGACAAAATATTACGCCTGCCATTAATTTTTTCATACATTTTTTTAATTTTAAGTTTCCAACAGGCGTGCGTATTCAGCAGGCGGTTGTGTTTATGATAAAAAATTGAAGAAAAAGGTAAGAAAAATTAATCAACTTTTCTCAATTGAATTATACTACGATCTGATACAAGAGCCTTTTCATTTACTAAGCTTGAACAACAACTCTAAGCAACATTAAATTTTCGAGAAAAAAAATTTTTTTGAGCAGAAAAACTTTATGGTAGGAAATAATTAATAATAATTTCTTATGCCGATTTAAATGTACATGTGGTTTCACTTATATAACGAAGGGTATATAAGATTCGGCATAGCTGAATATAGCACTTATCCAAAAAATTTTTAAATTTTGAGGTAATTTTTCACTAACGAATGTTATACGACCTTATTTTTTACACTTAAATTCAAATTAGTCCATTTCTTGTAAGTCCAAATATTCTTACTAAAATGTATGAAATATTAAAAAATAATGCCCGCCCCCGTCCGTCATTAAATCTGTTAAACTTATTTGCTAAAATCCAAATGTCATAAATAATTATACATGTTTTGATAAATGAACACAAGTAAAAAGTAGAAAAAAATTATTTGGGTTGAATATTAAATGGAAGCATATACTTGTGTTTATATGTCTGTAGGTATGTATAATACAGCACAAACTTTGTTTTTATGTATTTGTATAACATTATTTATATTGTAAATTTAGATAATCTTAATGGAACATGCAATTTTAGTACACATTTGTACGAGGTGAAACATTAAAGGTCTTTAAAAAAAGATAAGCTTTTTTATTTTAATTATGAATAGACTCCCGAAAGATTAATGAGGCTTGTGTAAAATTAATGTAGAAAACCGATCAACATTTTAGAGTCTGTTAATAAAATATTTTTAACAACTTTAGAATAAGACATTTTATGTACTTATAAATCAGCTTGATCCCGCTGTCAATATTTTCAGTATCGATGTAAAAGGGCACCAGTTTACAAGTAACAAGCAGCAGGCACATATATGCTTCTAGTCAGTGTATATAAAGAAACAAAACGTGTCGTAACGTTTTATGCAAAAGTAAAAAAATTTTCAATCGGTCGTTTCGTACATGATAAAGTGTGCTACAATTGGCTTTTCACTTAACGCTTTTTAGTTTTCTAAGAGATAAGCGTTTCTTTTTAAGCGCTTTCTGTACTAAAAAGGGCAATTCAATCAGCAAACGTATGCGAAACGTTTTATCTCAAAACGTGTCAACCTCTCCGGCGAAGTACTGTAACTAATAAAATGGCTATACATTCACCACCTGTTATTTTCTCTCCTCTGTCCCTTTCCTAAAGGATGCAGCACGTTTACATACTAATTAAGTAGGCATTATTGCCTGAAGTGCTACTTCACTTTAAAAACAAACAAAAAATATTGATTCTCATAGATTTTGCTGCTACCTGCGTTTAATTAAAAGTACTTTTTGTTGTCAAGAGTTTTTTTTTCTCCCTAAAAAGAACGAATTAAAAGGAAACCGAACGTGTACTTATTGTAAAGAATGAAAAAAGCGAAAGCAAACATTTCGTTTATTTTAGTACTAGAGATAGCAACCAGAAGTCTTTTAATAAATATTATAAAATAGACATTTAACAGGGCACTTTAGTCCACTGGGTTTATATTCCAGCCGCTCCCCATTATTTCCTAACATCAATTAACAACGGATTATTTGTCGCTAGACAATAGTAAGTATCCAGTTTTTTCGCGAATCATCTTCATAATATGCAAGTCAGTGAAGGTGAATATAGAATTTTTGAATTTTTTGGTCAGATATTGATTTGAAGTAAATTTAGTAGACAGAAACAGGTAACGGAGTTAAAAAAATTGT
Organism: Cistogaster globosa; assembly: GCA_937654795.1. NCBI lineage: Eukaryota > Metazoa > Arthropoda > Insecta > Diptera > Tachinidae > Cistogaster > Cistogaster globosa. Next base: position 11,706,162 of record OW569404.1, read on the forward strand.
TTTTAAGGCGAAAAGTCCAACTAGCGTTATACTGCTGAGGTGTCTAAAGGATGGCTAAGGATAGAGGCTTAAGAAAGACAACGTTGAAAAGTTTAACTCGTTTCTCGTTGCTTTCAAAACTGGAAATAAAGAAATGATAGGATATCTTCAGACAGAACAAGCAGCCTTACCTTCATTATGGATTGTAAGACGTATGAATATTCTGCATTGTTTAGTCTTAGATAAAAAACCGTAAAAACCCTCACGACAGAGATAAAAAACCCTAAACGACAGAGATAAGCGGTCTAAATGATTCAAACACGGTCAAAGCCTACTAGTTGATAATTTTTTTTAATCCGAAAAATTCAGTTAAAGGTAAAAGAGGAAAGCATTAAGAAACGAAACTGGGGTTTAAAAAGGGATCCAAGAATATATAGGACTGTAGTAGTACAATTAGGGGCCCGTAGTGCCTGCACAATTGGTATGATTAGGTGTGACGTAAAGTACAGTTACCTATAAAATATATGTTTAAGAGACCAGTGACAAACTTTAAAAGTTTTTGTGTGTGGTTTCTGTAACTCTCATTTAGTTCTAAATTTAAAATTTATTTAGTTTTTAATTTGTGAGAGGTTTTAGAAAAATAACATTTTTGGACACTTTTGAAACTTGCCTCGTTGGTGATTTATGCACGCATTATCTTAGTATATTTAGTAATAGGTTTAGTATAAAGTTGTAATTTGAGAAGGCAAATCTATTATTATACTCGTAATATTTATAAGTTTTGGTGTTTAATTATTAAATCATTAAAACTTTTTTCCACTTTAATCCATCATATTCACAAAGGCTGTGGCGACAGTGATGAAATGAAAATTAACAACGTTTAGTCTGGGGAAAAAACTTGACAAGAAAAAACATTCGGTTTTGAAAAGCAGCGGAAACAAATAGGAAATTTTTCACATGTAAAACAAATTAATTAAAATTTTGTTTTCATTCCTTAATTATGAATTCAATATTTCTATTTTTTTTTTACTATTTTTTGTAATAAAATCTGTTTTATTCAAAATGCATTTTCTCTGACACATTCACTTAGTTAAACGAGCAAATCACAAAAATATTAAAAGAAAGTTTCAATGCTGTAAGTATATTGATATAGAGTATAATTAAATATAATTATATTTTATAATTATAATTACTGCCCACAGGGATTAAAAACAAAAGATGTAAAATAAATTTTTACCTTTTTCAGAAAAAAAAAAATATATGATAACAATTTATATATAAAAACTCAAATTAATCTATTATTTTAAAACACAAATGGTACATGAGCCTCATTGAAATTTATTTTCATAGTTTTCTTTTTTATCATGACAGCCTGTACTGAAGCACTCTATTTATTACGTTCATAACAACAGTCAAGCACAACCGAAAATGAATATTAATCATTTTATTCCAACTGTTTGTTTTTTCTTTGCGTTTTCTTAGTTTCTTTTCCTTATAAATGATGACCATAATCAGCAGCTGTCTGTCTGGTGGTCTTAAGATTAATGCTGCTCTATTTATTTATTTAAAGCGTTAATGAGGAAAAAGTGTTGTCTTGAAAATATTTAAAGAAAAATTTTTTTAGTTATAAAAGTATTTTATTTGAAAGTCTTTTTTGTACTTTTAATTACAACTAGAATCGAATAACAACTTAAATGTCTTCTATATATTACGACGACCAAAAATTTGTTTTTCGTGATAATGAATAAAAACACTGGAAAAAGTGAAATTGGTGTGGTATATGTATGTGTATGAACGAGTCGTAAATGAAATTGATTTAATTCGTAAATTTCTTTAGATTTTTTGCTTTTTTAGGTTTCTTTTCTTTTGTTCTTGATAGTAGTATTCTACCAGACGCTAAACTTTACTTTATATATTATATACTATAGTTTCAGAGAAATAAATTATTTTGCCTTCCTTCATGACTTTTTAGTTTAAAAAATATGATTAAAAAAATCTGGCGGGTCTCTGTATTTCGATTCGAAAAAAATCAATTGAATTCGTATGTCTTATACATTACGTTTCGAACGTATTTTCATTATTATACCATTGAAAAATTATTTTTCTTTATGGGCATATGACATTAAATTTTTTATTTGTTCCATTTGCAATCTATTATATGAGAACTTACTTTCGGATTTTACAATAGTTGCGCGTAAATTCTGTGTAAACATTAAATAGTGAAACAAAGTTAAATTTAAAAATATTCCGCCTTCCTATACAATTTTTTATAATTTTTATTTTGTATTTGTTTTATTTGATTTTGCGTTTTTAAAGTTTGAAATTTTTCGCAACCACTTGTTTAGTTATATTTGATAAATAACAATTCTAATTTAAAAAACCAAATTGGCGGGTAAGTTGTTTAAATTATTTCTCATTTATGCTGCTTTATAATCAAACAACACACATTTAAATTTATTTCATTTATTTGTATGTAAACAGGGATAATTAAAAATAATAACGACATGTATCTTATGATACAAAAGTACTCATCATTATCCTAAAAAGAAGGCTACAACATAATTAAAAAAAAAAACGAACAGAAAAGAATTTATCACACAAAATTCATTAAAAAAGTAAAATTGGCGGGTAAGTTGTTTTCATTTGTTATGTAAAAAATGTTTATATTCTATATAGTATAAAAAAATGAACAAATTCTCGTCAATCTGAAAAAATGAAGCATGTAAAATGTTTTATTTCCAAGCAATAACAAGGAACAACACAAATTTAAAAAAAGTAAAAGCAAACAAGTTTTTTAAGCAGTATTTGCTAGAAAAATAACCAACCTACTACTTACCAAAAGCTTCTTTTTGGAATTCGTATACATACGTTTAAAAGTATTTACCTGAAAGGAAGAAAAAGAAAATTAAATAAAAGTTAAATACTTGTCAGTTGAAAAGAAATTTATATTAAAAATTATTTAATTAATTTAATTGCAGCTATTAAATTTGATTTTTTTAGCTCTCATTTTTATTTATAATTTTACTAATTTTTGTTGTTACAACAACAAAAATTTGTTACATTTTATTAAACAAAAATATCACAAAATTAAACTGCTGTATTTATAAAATATTAAAACGTATTTGAATTGTATTTTAGGAGAAATTTATATTAAAACTTTTATTATAAAGACCGTTTTAAACTAATTTTACTTTTTATGAAAATGGCTGCATATGAAATATTATTTAAAAATGTTGCTGTTGGTGTAGATAATAATCGATGGTGTAGATAATGTTCGGATCACGGTAAAATTTTTGGATGGATTTGAATTAAATTTTGTGAGGGGTCCCTTAGAACCTTGGTTCGAATATAGAATACTTCTTCCCTATAAAATAAGTCATTTTGTAGAGAAAATAGAGATACAAATGTGAAAGTACCCAATTTTCCCAGTATATGGTTACTAAAACCGTTATCAGCATATTTTATTTTTGTAGATGGAAAATTTTTATGAATTTTAACAGAACTGTACAATAATAATATAAAAATACAATTTTAAATTTTAAGAATACTAAAATTAACACGCTGAAGAAGTAGTGGGTACTGCTAGTATTGATTAAAATTTTGACTAAGTAGTCTATTATAAGATATTTTTCTATTTTTTTTTTAATCAAATTGGGAAGAGAAAATTCTGTTAAAGCAATAGAAACGCCAGGTAATACTTACATCCTAGACTCAAGTTCGGAACCCAGCACCTGTAAAATGCAAGAAGTATAAACGAAAGAAAAAATACTTTAAAAACTAGAAGATGAACCAATAATGGCACCCCTACAAAGTAAGCAAATCGACAAAAATGTTAAAGTTTATTAACTCTGGAGGTTCTTATTACAAAAGAAAAAGTGTAGTCGTATAACTGCTATTTAATCTGGCAAACACAGCTTTATCTACAAGTACAGCAAGGAACACACGGGTAATACCATACTTTATGTGAATGCCAGGAGGGATTCGTGATCAAGATTAAAGTTAGCACACGCCATGATGGCCTAATTCAACAGTGGTCTTAACTCCTAGTAAAATTTACTGCGTCGACTGGTAATCTACTGTCGTAGCACAACGAAGTAGCAAATCTAAGAACATGGCTAGCTGATGAACTATCCCTTGAGGGCTTACCATCTAACTCCGTCTGAGTGCAACAGCACATTTTCCCGAATACCGACCTAACATACAGCCACCATGTGTAACCTGTAGGGACCTCACCAACAATCGGTCACAGAATTGGGAGGCTCTTTGTGGGGCACACGGTTCCCGTGGTTACTAGCGCATAAGGACACTGGTCAGGCCTTCGACAGGCCCAAAAACAAAACTGCCTATCTAGATTTTGGTTCTAGCACATCCGGAATCCGATTCCCTTTGTACCCCGGAAGCCCTGCCTTAGACATTATTGGCCCCGACAGTAAGTATTCCAGAGGGAATGCCAGGAGGGATTACAGTTTAAAGCAATTATAATCACGCTCGACTCTGCGACAAAAACGTTAAACGACAATTATCAGCAATTGACAATTATCCTCCGACGAAAAGAAATCAAGAGTGCAAAAGCAGGATGGGTAGCACGGAACTTGAAAATTGTTGCAGTATTTGTGGATTATCAAAGTCTACTTTTATATTTCCACTACAATGCTACTAAACCTTTTTTTTAAACCTTAAATGACAGAATTTGGTTTTTCATTTATTCGTTTGTAATATAAAAAGCTGCATTAGGCCAAAATTTTTGCTAAATCGCACAGATTTAATTCGAGAAAACTAATTATATTTTAAGACACCACTAAACCTCTTTTATTCAAGCTGTAACTAAAACTGGTGCTCCAAACTACAACTTTAGATCAGAGTTCTTTACACCTAATTAGAATGGTAATAATGAAGAAGAGTAATGGCCTGTGTGAAGCTCTTGACCAATTGGACCAATTTATGAAAAATTACTTAGTTGTGTGCATTTCAATAATAACAAATGAAGGCGTAGACTGTAAAATTAACTGCTAGAGATTTTCTTTTTTATAGAATCTTTTAAAAACTTGGGTTTACACGAGCAAACCAATCATCTGTGCATTGAAGGCGGAAATTTAAATGCTGCATTAATTATATTTAACCACCGCTACTATGCAAAATGGTCATGGAAAGTTTTGACAAGTGTCTATATACAAAGCAAAAGGTCTCCAGTAAAAACGTGTAGGCCATTTGCCCACTAGGCGTTGCAAAACAAGCCTTTGTACTCAATGAGGCAATGAAAAAATTAAACAATTAAAAAAACAGTGATTTTTCTATTTACATAATTCAAAGCTTGCGCAAATTTTACCTTCACCTTGGCTTTCACATGTATAAAGTTAATAGAAGAAGAATAAAATTTAAACATCTTGTAATCGCTTGTTATTTTACTTTACTATTTTTTGCAGCAAAAAAAAAACTAGCGAAAAAAATGTAATTAAGGCGTAGTTTATTTCGCTCTTTTAAAATTTTGTTAAACAGTGTTGCCAATTAATAATCTTCAAGTTAAAAAATTTTTTATGTTGCAGCTTTCGAACGCAAATTATTTTAATTAATATGTCACTTATGTATCGACTATAATTAGGATAATTCCTTAAGACTTTTACGGCTCATTAATATTCATTAAGCCAGTAGGTGAGGACCTTTCTTTTAAAGACCTTATTCATTTGAACTCCCTTTTTACTGGGTGACAATGGTAATCTCACGATGCATTCATTTTTTAGTTTACACTTTCAAATAAACCTTCAACCCTTTCAAATACAAATTCCCACCTTGGCACGACTGCTACAGTGTAAGAAAATTTGCTTTATTCCATTAAGCATTAACTTCCGTTATTTGTATTATTTTTTATTATCATTTCTAAAACTGCATTAATTTCAATTTTCTTTTTTAATCATTTTTACTTTAACTTGTATAATAAATCTTCTTTAGTGTTTTTGGGTCAATTAATGAAATATAATACGTACTTATATTTTCCCTACACTATTGCTTTTATTAAATGTTTAGTTTTTCTCTTAGCTTGGCTAAAATAACGAAATGTATACATTAAAGTGTCTGTGACTTGTTTGTTAAACGCCTTTCTTTTTTTAAATACATCATAAAAGTATTAAAACAAAAAAAATTAAATAAAAAGATTTTCTAACATCAGCAAATAAGAAAAGTTACTCGTACTTTCTTTTTAAAGACTTAATATGAAAGTAAAGAGAAAAAATAGTAATTTATTGTATCAACAGCGAAGAGCAAAAATATAGGCACAAGCTGTAGTAAGAAAATTCAGATCAGATAAAAAGTTCTTGTCTGCTAAAAGTTTACTGTCTCTGTACTTAGTTCCTTTATCAAAAAGAAAAGGTAATCACAATTTTAATTAAAAGCAAACGACAACTTAATAAAAATTAAATTAACTCGTTGGTGAAAAAATTTATTATTAATTTCGATTTGTTAATTTTAAATTTCTTTGTTCAGCTCTGCTAAACCAAATGTTTTACTCGCTACTGAGTTGACGTTAAACAGCAATAAAGAGTGGCCAAAGTTCAGGCTTCTAGACTCTTTTTGGCGTAAAAAAATGAAGAAAGATAATTTTTCTAAATGCTTCTTATAGATTTTAAGTTAAGATCTCTAAAGCAAATTCAGGTAAGTTGGTAATTTAAAAGAGTTAAAAAGAAATAAGAAAAGTTTTACGTTTTTTTTTACATTAATTAGTACTAATTTTTTTACGTTCTTTCGTTATAATATTGTATGAGACAGAAAAAAACATATTTATAAAAAGTTCGAAAAAATATATACGAATAATACAATATTATTTTTTTAATCGAATATTCGAATAACTTGTGTAGCAAAATTATTCCCAAAATTAGCTAATTTAAAGGAAAGTTCTTTAAGGTTTTTAAGAAACTAAAAACTTTAGAGAAAAAAACTTATACGAATAATATTAATCGAATTGAATATTCCAAAAATTATACAGAAAAATTATTGTCAAATTTATAAAACGTATTTGAAATGTTTCTAAAAAATAAATTAAATGAATAATATTATTCGATTAATCGAATATTCGAATAAAGTTAAAAAGTAAAATAATTTTTAATTTAATTTAAAGAAAGCATTTTTAAAGCTTTCTGTAAAAAACAATAACTGTGGTATTTTTCGTTTCGAATAATGTTATTCGTATATTCGATGAAGTTTTATAGTAAAATTTAAAAAAAAATTTTTTTTAAAAAAAATTTTAAAATCAGACAAATGAAAACAGAGCACTTTGAAAAATTTCTAAAGAATAAACACCTTTTTGAAAAAATTTATAAAATTAATAAATATTCGATTATTCGAATAAGTTTTTAAAGCAAAAATAAAACTAGTTAACTTCACGAAAAAAAATAAAATTGTTGAAAAGCTCCTAAAAAAAAGCAAAACGTTAATCTGTATGCTTTAGCCGAATAATCAAAAAAAAATTTTTAGTCGAATAATCGAATAAATTTTTTAACTTTTATAATTGAAAAAAATTTTTTCCAAACTTTTTTTTAAATCAAATTGGATTAAAATTTTGATTGAAGGAATAAATATATAAAAAACTATATAAATTTGTCTATTGCAAACATTTTGTTGCTTTCTGACGATTCAGAGCGAGAAGCAAAAAAACAGAGCTTTAGATAAATTTTACTGGGTAGCTCAAAAATAAAAAAAGTTTACGACCAGCTATTTTAGGATATGACATCTGGCTCATCATAGTGTAACTTAACGGCGGACTTACCGCGGGCAAAAATGCGCACAGCGATTAATCAGCCAACCTTTTTTGACCAGCTCTAGGCAAAGATTTGAAACACTGTTGCTGGAATAACGCTGTATATATCGGAAGGAGTCGTGAACAGTTGAAGAAACTGCGCCAACAACTCATAGATGGTCATTTTGATGATCTACTTATACTAGCTTCAAAATACAACCAGCATTAGTTTGATACCTCACCCAATTATCGCTTTAGTTTTGCTCTCAATTGTACTCGTATAATTTTCTTCAAAAAAAAAAAAACGAAAATGTGCTGATGTATTTATTTCTGTTTTGATTTTGTTATTTTTTTTCCTACTACTACTATTCAATTTCGTCTTCGTTATTTTTTTAGTTGGTATTGTACGTAGTGCAAGTACACAGCAGTAGCAATAATAATTTGTTTACACTCTATTAACACTCTTGATGAATGCATTTCCAAGTAATATTCGTAAATGGTTTCGAATTCCGGAAACATTTTTAATGTTCAATAGATTGTAGAAAAATGCATGTTATTTTTTAAATATTTTGTTTGTCATGGAAAGCAACATTTTTCCTTGTTTAGTCTTTTATATTTTTCAAATGACCTGTTAAGCAATATTCTACAAACTTAACAAAAAAACAAAAATAAATAAAAAAAAATAAGAAACAAAAATAATAAAATCTGCTCTAAATAGCAATTTATTTGGCCGGTTTGTTGTGAGATTTTTATTATTTTTTTTTTACTTCTTAATTTGTAATAGTTTTTTGGTTTAGGTTTTTTGTTACTTTTATTTCTTAAAGCTTATGAAAGCTTTGTTTTTTTTTTTCTAAAATTTGAGAAAGTTTATTGTTTAATTTTTTGTTAATTATTTCCCAACTGCTACTGAATCAGGTCAATGGGCATTTCAAAGTATTAATGTTTACTTTTGTACAAGTCAAAGGTCTACATTTTTTTAATAGAGAGATAGAGATTTGAATGAATAGTGAGTGATAGTTAAAACAAAAGGCATTCTAACAGAGTTGGTTGAATGCCACTATTGTCCACAGTGGTTTTGATTGTAGTTCCGTTTTATTGCTACCGCATTCGTTACCATTTGTATGATCAAATTTGTGGTCTTCGAAAGGTTGAGTTCGTTTTATCTTTTCACACTATCTTGTACACTTTTTAGAATTTTGCCCATGGAAATTGCCATTTTAAATTTCTTAAAAAAACTCAACGCTTATTAACAAGAAGTCTGTTAAACAACACTTACAACTCACATCCTTAAAAAAGAAATTTTCGCTCTATTAACTGACCATAACACGTCGATTATTTCCAGGATGAAATTGTTTATAAGTTTTTTTTTAAAACTCTTAGTTTATTTTTACAACACAAACAAATTAATTTGAACAGTTAAAAGCAACAACAAAAAATGGTTTTATAAGCCAAGAAAACTTTTACCAGAAATTAAGCACTTTTTCAATTGAAAGTGAAATTTTACTTGAGTTTTTAATTCAATGTTATTCCAAGCACATTTTTATTTTGTTCGAATTACAAACGTGCCTGAGATACGCAAAAAAAGTTTTTGCAATTATTTTTAAAATAAATAAACGAAAAATTTATTGAGATTTAAAACAATCTAAACAAAATAAATCGATACTAAATAAGTTAACTTGTAGAGCAAAAAAAAAAAATAATTAAAATGATATTGGTGGATTGTTAGTGGTTTAGAAATCTTAAGCAATTAAGCTAATTGTGACTGACTGACTGGCATATTAAGAGTTGAAAAAAAGTTAATGTTGAAAGCAAGCAAACAAATTATAAATGTGAAATGCAGTTTGGTTAGTTGTTAAATTGAAAAAAAAATGCTTTAAAATTTGCAATGCAAAACAAAACACTATTCGATTAATATAGGTCGAATATCCGAATAATTTTATTTAAAATAATTTTGTTCATTTAATATTAAAAATCCTTAACTTAAATATGAGTGGTACAAAATATATTTAAAAAATTAATTTTTTTTAATTCAAAACAAAAAATTATTCGATTAATAATAGTCAATTATTCGAATAAAAGAACAATATTTTTTACTATTTAGAAATCTAAAATTTTTCTTTTAAAAGTGTGTAGTGTAATGAAGAGTCAAAAAATGAATTTTTTAATGCAAAATAAAAAATTATTCGAATAATATTAATCGAATATTCGAATAAATTTTTATTAGAACAATTTGTTGATATTATCTAATATTTACAAATCCAAGAGTCGTAGTATGAGTTTTAAAAGAGAACAAAAAAATATTCGATTAATATTAGTCAAATATTCGAATTGGCACATAGCTGCGATTTAGGAAAGTCTTGAGGCCCTGTTCATATTGCTTTGATGTCAGATAATCAAGATCTTTCATTGCTCGTACAGAAATTTCCCTTTAAAGATGTGCGGCACGTACTAACTTTTTATTTGTTGGAAACGTTCTTATATAATTTTTATTCGCTATTTCTTTAAAGGGTCCAAGACATTATCAAAAACAATCTTCAACTATAGAAAAAAATCTTAGCTTGCTTGAGTGTCTTTTTGTTTAAATTCGAATCTTTGGAGAAATCACGAATTTTTTTGAATTGGATTAGATAGTGAAACCTTAATTTTATTGTGAAATTTTGATCTTATGGTGAAATCTTTCTATAATAAAATCGTATTTTTTGTGAAATTTTAAAAGTTTTGTTTAAAATCTAATTCGATCAAATCTTGATCTTTTTGTTTCAATTTTGTAGGTAGATATTATTTGAATGCGCTGCATTTTGAAGGTTAGAATAGGTAAGAAAGAGAAATCAAGACCCTAGATGGGTTCTAGATAACAAATATTGTTCAAATAAATATGTTGCATATTCTGGTTTAGGTAAGACTAAATACTGCATATTCTGGGTTCACTTCGATTAAATAAGCAATCCTTTAATCACTCATTCCCTATAACAAATCTTATCTTATCATAAAGTCAGCGCCTTGAGAAATCGCTTAACCCATGGCAAAATCGTGAAGTAATCGACTTTACTGTTTTCTATAGCTTCTAATTATCGCACATTTTGCCTTGTTCTTGCTTTAACTAAGCAATAGCTAGCTAACAAATCTTTTAAGACCCCTAGAAAGTACAAATAAAGTCTGCACATATTCTATCTGAACAAAACAATTTTATAAACATTGTTAAAGCAAAACATAAAAGAAAATTTATTTACGATCACAAATTTACTCTCTTTATGTGATTTTTTTCTTGTTACTTTCTTTCAGCTGCTAAATTCAATAAATTTTATAAGATCAGTCATTTAAATCACTTTTGTAATAATTTTCCATTTAAATAACTCGTATAATTTCTAAACACAATAGTAACGAACAGAAAAAGAAAGCTTTTTATTGCCGGGACAAAAAATTTATTTTATTTCTTAGGCAGACATTTGAACGTAACATTTATAATGTAAAAAAACATAAATACGTTTGCGGTTTTTCTAACCAACAAAAGAATTATTAACACAACAATTGCAGCTTTTACAATTTTATTGTTCAATTCACAGTTTGACCTATGCTGAGTTTCATCATCATGTATTGAAAAACACTATTTTTTTTAAATTTATTTGTTAACTTCCAGTATCGATTGCATTATTGTTGTATTATAAAACGTCAAATAAAAAAGAAGAAGAATAATAATAAAATAATTTTTCTTTAGAAAAAAACGTGTTTATTTTTATTATTCAACTTTGCACAGTATTTTAATTTTAGATTTTTAAACTTTAGTGCAGATTACAACAGTTTTTGTGCATTTTCTTCTCTTTATCCTTTCAAATAATTGGCATTCACAAGATTAGATAACATTAAAATAAATACAATAGCGGCATTCATAGTTCATTTTAAATTTAAAATCTTTTAAAATATACTGAAATTTAAAACATCTAAGAGTAAGTGACCAAATACTCGTACGATACTGCCTTGAATATAAGAGAAAATAATTGCTGTGTAGCCTGGGCTGGAAATGCGATTAATGCATCTGTAAATAAACAGCAAGTTAAAAATCTCTCAGCCGTCTTAGAGAAAAGAGTAAAAAACAACACCGTGTGCCAATTGCGTATGAGTTGGCAAAGGAATCTGCAGGACAAGAGATCATAAGTTCGGATGTCGCCGGAGGGTCAAAGTATTACAGTCTGGATGGTTGCGCTGATTAATGCGAATATTTACTAAAGAAAAAAGAAATAAAAGCAGTTCATTTCTTGCTAAATCACAAAATATTTTAGTTTGCTCGGATTAAAGCGACAGAAACAAAAGAAACTAGACCCGCAAAAAGTAAAACTTTTCAAGGCAAATACAATTTTACAATTAAGAATCAACATGTAAAAATATTATATCCGTCTACATTTTTATACCCCTCACTGCAGGTGGAAAAAACGGTATATCTAAGATTGTCATTTCGTTTGTAAATTCTACAATATGCATTTCCGCGTTCGGGTTGAAATAAACTTTGCCAAGGCACTAGAAGAGCTAGAGAAAATTTCGAACATTTTGCTATGGACAATCAGCAGGATCGGTCCATGTCTTTCAAGGCAGCGGGCAAAATACCACGCCTGTCGCAGATTTTCCATGTCATTTGGAACAATAAAGTAACTCCAATAAAAAAAAAAAAAAAAAAAAAAAAAAAAAAACAAAAAAAAAATATATATATAGGGCAGTCGAGTATTAAAAAATAAAAAAAAAAAATCCAGCAAAAAATTGGCGCTCGCCCTTATTTTACGAGTTGTGGGGCTCCGAACTTTTTATAGTTTTTAAGATTTCAATACGGGTATCGTTTAAAAGCTTTCGAAGAGACCTTTGAGAAAATACTAAATGTTTTTAAAAATGTCTTACCCATTAAGAGCCGCTGAAATTTTTATGTAAAATTATATTCAGTACTTATTTTTATTTCTTATTTTTTAATTCTCTGTCACCCCAAAATTTCGTCTTTTTATTGGAGTTACTTCACTAAAAAAGATTTAAATATATGGTGAAGAGTATATAAAATTTGGCAGAGCACTCTTACTTGCTAATATATAAGTTTGTATTACAGGGTTATTTTTTAGCTATTGTCTTTTTGGCAACACTGATTTAAACTGCTGACGCACGTTTCGTGGTTTGTCTCACTGTCAAACATCTTCAATTTGGTCTAAAATTTAACTATGAATCGTCTTACAAACGAACAACGCTTGCAAATTATTGAATTATATAATCAAAATGCGCGCTCTGATAAGAAAGTTCATCGCGCGCTTCTTTCATTCAGCGACGAAGCTTATTTTTGGCTCATTGGGTACGTAAATAAGCATAATTGTCGACTTTGGAGTAAATATCAGCCAGAAGCAATGCAAGAGCTATTAATGCATCCAGAAAAAGTCATAGTTTGGTGCGGTTTATGGACTGGTAGCATCATTGGACCGTAATTCTTCAAAGATGATGCGAATCGTAACGTAATTGTGAATAATAAGCGCTACCGTGAGATGATATCCAACTTTTTTTTGCCCAAAATGCAAGAGCTTGACTTGCATGACGTGTGGTTTCAACAAGACGGTGCCACATGCCACACAGCACGCGCCACAATGGACTTATTGAAAGGCGAGTTCGGTGAACATTTTATTTCACGTTCGGGACCGGTCAATTGGTCGCCTAGATCATGCGATTTAACGCCATTAGACTATTTATTGTGAGGCCATGTTAAAGCTCATGTCTATACAGACAAGCCCGCTTCAATTGACGCATTGGAAGAAGACATTAAAGCATTTATTCGTGAGATACCGTCCGAAATGTTGAAAAGAGTATACCAAAATTGGAATAAGGGGATGTACCATTTGAGGCGCAGTCAAGATCAACATTTGCATGAAAATATCTTCAAACATTAAATTAAATGGATCGTACTATCGATTCAAATAAAGATTTCATGCATTTTTCCGAATTTTATGTTTTTTTTTTTACTTTCCTATAGCTTTAAAAAAATCACCCTTTACTTTGCTGTATGCTGTTTTATAATCTATATTGAGACAATGGTAAATGTATAATAAACTTTATGAACAAAAATATAAAATTCTTACTTTGTTGCATTTTTACTGGAAGCAATTTTAATTACAAATTTCTATTTGCATTATTAAATAAAGTAAAAAAAATATTTTATGTGGGAATTATTACCGCAGGTTATTAATAAGAATAAATTAAAATAAGCCAACGTAGTTGATAGAATATTTTATATTTAAATCTAGCAAGAGTTTTAAAGATGTAAAAATGTAAAAATAAACGTTTTAAACAAAGTGAAATAAATGTCATTTTCTAAAGAGAAAAAAACTTTAAACACGATAGGGTGAAGATGAGAATGTTACAAAAACAAGTAATAGTACAATGCCGAATCTTATATACCCTTCACCAAACATAACGACATGGGAGGAATTTCTTCCCTACCGTTAAGATTTTCTATCAAAAAAAGAAAGTTGCTTTGGGTTGTTGTTCCAGTAGAAAAGGGTTTTTAAGTAGTAAAAACAACCACCTGTAAACGAAAGTGGTGTGGTGTTTTGCCCCTTACTCGAAGGAAATGGACCGATCTTGCTGACCTGTTTTTAAGGAAGGGTATAATAAATAATTTTAAGTTGGCTTTATAAATTTCATTAAATGATTCTTAAAGGTTTTTAAGCTCTTCCCGTAAATTAAGACTTTTAACGGTTTTCAAAAAGGACTTTATTTTGGAAATATATTTTTGTTTGACTTGAATTTGAGACGGGCATTTTCGTTCAAGTATCAGAAGTGAACTCGTTCTTCAATTCAGTTTGTTTGTTCGTTCACCTTTTACACTGTTCTTTGAACGAATACGAGGGCTGCTCTATATATTTCTGGCCTAATAGTGAAAATGCGAATATTTATAATCAAAAATGTTTTTATTGTTTTTCAAAGTATTCTCCAGCATGATTTATACACTTTTGCATGCGCTCAAACCAGTTGTCGAAGCACTTTTTCCACTCCGATTGAGACACCTCTAAAACATGGTTTTTGAACACTTCAACAGCTTCTTCTGGCGACGAAAATCGTTGACCACGCATTTTTTTCTTGATGTGCGGAAACAAGAAGAAGTCATTAGGAGCCAAGTCAGGGCTGTACGGTGGATGACCCATTAATTCGACGTTTTGGCCGGTCAAAAACGCTCTGGTTTGAGCCGATGTGTGAGAGCTACATTGTCATGGTGAACAATGATTCGCCTTCTCTTGTTGGTTTTTCGAATTTCTCCGATGACTTCAGGCAAACAAATTGTAGTGTACCACTCAGAAGTGACCGTCCTACGTTGCTCAAGCGGAACAGTCGCCACATGACCAGTTTTGCCGAAGAAACAGGCGACCGTTTGCTTCGAAGTGCTTCTTCCACGAACAACTTTCGTTGGATTTTGCTCGTCTTTGAAGACCCACACGGTCGATTGTTGTTTCGTTTTGGGCTCATACGCATAGATCCATGATTCGTCACCTGTGACGATCTTGTAAACGTCTTTTGGAGCACCGCAATCGTATTTTTGCAACATTTCTTTGCACCAATCGACACGTGCCTTTTTTTGAGCGACTTTCAAATTGTGCAGGATCCAACGAGAAAAAACCTTTTTTACGGCCAGATGTTCATGCAGTATCGAATGTATGCTGGTGGAAGAAATGTCCAAGGATGTCTCTATCTCTCGGTATGTCGCATGTCGATCTTGCATTATGAGTTCACGCACGACATCAATGTTCTCTGGCACAACAGCCTTCACGGAATTCGTCTTTGAATGGTATTCAATGCTTCGTTTTTTTTTTTTATTGCAATCGTTTCATTTCTATTGGGCAGGTGTGAAAGTCCCTGGCTTATGATCACAAAAACCATCGAACTGTCAAAAAAAAAAAAAGAACTGCTGCGTTATGCAATTTGGTTTATTCTTGAACATGAGAACATAAGCTTTAAATTATACACTTGAATTTATTGTGAAAAACCGTTTTTGATCGTTAATTTTTTATACATTTAAAAAGTTAAACTCAAAAAAAGTGTTTTGTTTTTCCAATTTTCTATAAAAAAAATATTGTAACATTTTAATAAATTTTTCCTTTTTCGGGTTTCAAATAAAAAAACTGCCATATATAACAGTGATAAATCGTGTTATTAAATCAATGTAAATTTTAATTGAAAATAGCAAATATCTAGCAAAAATTTCGTTAATTTGATAAAACTTTTAATCAAAATTGTAGCACTACTAAATGAACTTTATTATTAATTGAAAAAATTTTTCATAAAATGATGCGTTTTATTTGAAAAAGCCATTTTTGATTAAATAACATTTTTAATTGATTTTTATTATACAATAATTAAAAAACTTAAGTATAATTTAATTTATTTCTTTGTTCATCTAACAAAAATGTCATATGTTTAACTTAGTATGACAAAACGTTTTATTTGGATCACCGTACTTTTTTTTCTTAAATACGAATATTGTTTATTTATTTATTTTTTTCCACTTATATAAAACATTAAAGCGTAAAATTTCTGGCTTTCGATATTCCAAGAAAAATTTAACAGATTTTGGAGACAAGTGCAAATCTCTTTTATATTGAAGACATTTTTAATTGTTTTATAAATTTTTCATGCTTAAACAGATTCTTAAATTTAAGCAAGCCAATCTTGCTATACAAATGACCTCAGTTTACATAGTTCTAATACAAACACACTTATTTCCAATTAACTAGAATCTTATAAATTTACTAGTGATTTAGTTTTGCTTTAACTGACATTAAATATGACATTAAATATCTAAAAAAGCTGTTATAATAAATGATAAAACAAAATTTTGCACTTTTAAATACAGATGGCATGACTTTATGTGCTTAGTCTTCTTCTACTACCACTGCCAACGTCAATAGATAAATCTTTAACATGACCAACCAAAGTAATATCTCTAACCATCTTAATTTAAGGCCAAGGCTTTATCGAGTTGTAACAACTTGGTAAGTAATCTTTTAAAAAAGTTTCACAAAAAAGATAAAATTAATGTTAAACAAAATTAAAACTGCTTGTCTTGATAATTACGTGAAAAACTACATTAAAAAATAAAATTCACTAACAAAAAATATGAAAAACAAGTTTCAGTACAACAAAAAAAAAACACCAGTATTAAATTGATTATAAATATTTTATAATTAGCACAATAAAGCTTTGAGAAGTGCTTATAATAAAATAAAAAGATGATTATTTTTTTGGCACCAAAAAAAAAACGAAAAAAAAAACAAGTAAGAGTGTTAGATTCGGATATGCCAAATCTTATATACCTTTCACCATGTATGTAAATTTAGTTTAGTTAAGTAACTCCAATCAAAAAACCAAATATTGGAGTGGTAGAGAAATAAAAAATTAAATTTTTCTATACATAAAAATGTAATCGGCTCTTAATGGGTTAAGCATTTTTTTAATTAATTTTTTTTAAATTTTTTTAATATTGACTGAAAGATCTCTGCAAAAGCTTTTAAATGAATGATATCAATATCTTAAAAATATGACGGACAATCGTGCTTTTCTATGAAAACTTCAGAAGCCCATAACTCGGAAAAAATGGGCGAGTGCAAATTTTTTCACTGGATTTTTTTTTTTTTTTGTATTTTTTAATTCCCTTTCACTCTTTATATTTGTTTTTTGCTTGGAGTTAGTTCGTTGTTCCAAATAATATAAAAAAAATTAGAGGCAGACGTGGTGTTAAACCCACTACCTCGAAGAACATTGACCGATCTTGCTGATTTATTTATTTATTTATTTATTTTTTTCTACCTCAACTAGTGCCCTAGCAAAGTTGATTTCAACACTAACACGAATTAACAAACGGACATTGCTCAATCGACTTATCTATGCATAAGTACTCAGAATAGGTACACAATAGAGCCCCGATTTGCGTCGGTAATGGGGACCGGAGAAACACGACGCAAATTAAAAAGACGCAATACGAATCACCTTTTTCTATATAAAAAATAATTATTTTTGATGAAAAACAAGTATGAATACATTTTTATTTATTTCTATTACTTAAAAATTGTTTAGATTTATTATAAAGAAATAACAAAAAATTCTTAATGTTAAACATAAAAGAACACATAGGGAATTCCCCTTATTTCACGAAATTTGAAACCTTTTTACGCACAGTTGATGATCAGTGTTGCTAGAAATTGTAAAAATTCTTTAAGACAGAAAAGATGCTAAATCAGGCACTAGAACTGCAAAAAATTGCAATCCACAATGCTGCAGTAAAAAATTTAACCGTTTTTAGCGACGCAAATCGAAATCAAAATGATGCAAAACGGGGTAAAAACGACGCAACTTGAAATTACAAGGACACAAATCGAATTTTACCAGTTTTTAAAAAGCGATGCAAATCGAAACGACTCAAGTTAGGACGACACAATTCGGGGCTCTAGTGTACATAGTTTATGGGGTCGAATTGGATATTGAATAAATAACAAACGGAATTACAAACAAAGATATCTGAACTTTTTAAGGAATTTGTAGAAAAAAAATTGAAAAACAAAATAAGATTCAAGATTTATTACAATATTATTAAAAAGCTTTCTTTTTCTATTCATAACTATTATGCTTACAAATTATACAAATTAATTTGAATTAAAAAACAGTATTATAAGAATGTTTAAATGACTGATCGTATAAAATTTATTGGATTTAGCAACTGAAAGAAAATAATAATAAAAAATTCACACAACGAGAGTAAATTTTTGTTTGCAAAATAAATATATTTTTTTGTTTTTGATTTAAAAATTTTTGAAAATTCTTTTATCAAGATAGAGAATATGTGCAGGCCAAATAGTGTTATCTATACTTTTTATGGATCTTGAAAGATTTGTTAGCTAGCTATTGTTCAGTTAAACCATAGACGTAAAAGAAGAAACAATATTTTGCAGGATGTCCGATTATGAGAAGCTTTAGAAAGCAGTAAAGTTGAATATCTATCGATTTTACGATGGGTTAAGCGATTTTTCGAGGCGCTGGCTTTATGATGAGTTAAGATTCGTTATAGGGTTAAATGATCTCTTATCTAATCCAAGTTAACCTAGAATATGCAGTGCTTAGTCTAACAAAAACTAAAATATGTAATACATTTATTCGTATAAAATTCGTTTTTTAGAACGGTTGGCTAAATGAAAGTTATTTGGGTACTAGAAGATGGGTCTTGAATATCTAAAACTTCCCTGTCTAACTTTCAAAATGCAACGTATTTGAATTATATCTATTCAAATAATCTCTTATTAATTTTATGCCATGACATTACTCTCGTGCCACCTTGTATTACAATTTTTATCGCAAAAGACAAAGCGTACAATTTTATTTAAGCAAAAAATTATAAAAAGAAAATATACAACACATTTTTTTAAACCTACTTCCAAGTAACAAAACGTTATTATAATAAAAGTCACTGAACTTAATGTACTAAAATATAATAATGAGCATGAAAAAAACTATGAAAAAATTTTAATAATATAAAGTGTAGAAAGTAAAATAAAATAAAAAAAATCTTTGAAAAATTACTACTTCGAACACACACACACAAAGCATTGAATGGGTCTTAATTCTTATTTTTTGTGTGGTATCCAGTACAGGGGGTGTTGTCCAGCCGGTTAGCTGTGCAACACATTTGCTTGGTTAACCGGCTTTTAATATTTTTTTTTTGTTCAAGCATATTGACAGCTTGTTTGTATGAAACTTAAGTTTAGACAAACACAAAAATAAGTGCAGAAAAATTTTGCTTTTAAAGTAAATAAATGGTTAATAAATTATTCACTTCTTTTTATTACATACAGATTTTTACTCGACGATCGAACACATACATATTTACCTTCACTTTTCTTCTCGTTGAGTAAAAAGTGTTTAAAGTAGTGAAAGTGATTGGCTCTTTTTCACTTTCTACAGTGTTTTATTAAACCGCTAATGACAAAAATAATAAAATAATTTTTTAGACATTTTTTATGTTTTTGTTGCCAGCAATAAAGTAGTAAAAATTAATGAAAAAATGGAATAAACTTGAACATAAAAAACACAGAAATATCTATAAATAGACTTAATCTTTAATGTATTTAATACAAACAAATTTTTTTGCATTTATTAAAAGTTTTATTTTATTAAAAACTTATTTAATAGATTTCATTACATATTTACTTAAAAAGGAATCAAATTAAATTTATAATTGAATCAATTAAAAACCGAAATAAATTAAATTTTAAATTATTTCATAATTAAAAAAAAAATATAAATCTAATTAATCAATCTATTAAAAGCAAATCAATTAAAAGCATTTGATTAAAAATAAAGTGATATTTGTAAATGATTTCATCACATATTTAATTAAAAAGTTAAAAAAAAAATTGGTTATCAATTACTTTTTGAATCAAATAAAAAAAGACTGAAGTTAAATGATGCTTTTAATTGATTTCATTAAGTTATCAAAATTGAAAAAAAAGAATATTGTTAGTTGTTGGTTAAAAAAATCTAAAAGATTTTCTAATTAAATTAATTAAAAACTGCAACAATTAATTTCATTATTATTTATTTATTATTTAACTTAAACAATGAAAAAATCTAATTAAATTAAATAACAAATTTTGAATTGAGATTAATTTTATTGCATATTTTATTAAAAAATATTCTTATTAAATTATAATTGAAGCCAATGAAAAACTTTGTTGAAATTTAATTATAAGCCAATTAAAACCTTAAATTAGTTCTACAACGTTCTTCTCATCAATAAATCTCTTTTCATCAATTTTATAAAACCTAAAATACGTCCAAACTTTCGAAGAGGTTCTCTAAAAGGATGTTTGTAATTGATATGGGATATATAATAAAAAAAAATATTTTAATAAAATTTTTAATGCAACCAATTAAAAACTTAACTAAGTTTCAATCTTAAATCAATTCAAACCCTTAAATTGGTGTAAGAACGTTTTTCCTAATAAAAAATCTATTCCTATAAGTCTATAATGAGGGTAAAGGTTAGAATTTATGCTATTGGAAAAGACTTCTGGTATAAAGTGTCACTGTTTGCGGCTTCGCCGTTTTTAAGAACTATTTTGCAGCTGCGTTAACGAGGAAAGTCGACAGGTGTCCACAGTCCGCCTACTAGAGATTTGTCTTCGTCTCAGTCACGCATACCTGCCGTACTTATGCTCTTATTTTAAGAGTCAACATTTCTTTCCCAGACTTATGCAGCTATTACCCCTAGCGAAGCCATAACAGATGAGCGTTGATTTTCCATTGTAAACATGAGAAAATATAAATCACACAGGCGAAAAAGTTTTTAAAATTTGAAAAAAATGTTTTAATGATTATATGACATTGATTTAAGTTACAAAATTATAAAATATCAAATGATTTATACTTTTTTTAATATACTAGAATATTAAATTAAAAACAGCCAAAAAAGACTTTGTTTAATGAAACTAATAAAAAAGATTTTATTCCTATTCATTATTTTTCACTTTGTGAAAAAGTGCATTTAATTAACGAAATGTTTTTATTGCATCCTTGCAGTATTCATTTTTCAGTGTAAAAAAGAAACTTGTTAAAAAGATACAATTTGAAAAAAGTACTTTTTAAAAAGGTACTTTTTGCAAAGCTACTTTTTGCAAATGAAGTTTTTAAAGAGTTAATACGCAAAACAGTACTTTGTTTAGAAGCACCATTTGAAAAGGTACTTTTTGAAAATGCACTTTGAATAGCACTATTTGAAGAGGTACTTTCTGAAAATGTACTTTTTTAAAATGTACTTTTTGAAAAATTACTAATTGCAAGTTTACCCTCTTAAAATGAACTTTTTAAACTCGTTCTTTTTGAAAACTTTGTTAAAATGGCATTTTTTTAGGATTTTTAAAGGTACTTTTTTAGGGAAGTTTTTTTTAATAGAAACAATGCCCGTTAGTGTTAGTTAATACTACTAAATGACATTTAAAACTTGCAGACTAAAAAATAATAGAAGTAATAAAGAAATGAACGTAAACATCAAGTTTTCATGATATATTTTATATATTTTACGGCTTTAACAAACACTTACAAAAATGGACAAAAACAAAGTACTCTCGTGATGGTAAATGATGACATTTAACATCTTTAATTTTTTTTTTTGTTTGCTTTGGACCAGCAGCAATATGAGCTTTTAAAAGAATGCTAAGTTAACAATAGACGTCATAAGCAACAATGAAAAAACACTTTAAAGTGTCCTGGACGTGAAGTCTTTTGAAGAGTAGAGTGGCATGCTAATAAATACAAAACAATAAGTTTTTCTTATGCCATTTTGGCATTTGTTTTTTTTTTTTTGTGGCACTAAATTATTTGCTAACAAAAAAATTGTTTTACGTTTTTATTTTCAGTGATTTTAGCAAAAAAGACCATGAATACAGATGTTTTTTTTTTCGTTTAAGCTAAAAAATAATTAGAAGAAAACAGAATGTGAAAAGTGTTTTTAAAGCTGCGGAAGGAATAAAATATTAATTAAATCTTACAAACAGCTGTTTGTTAGTAAAGTAATTTAAAATTTCATTAAATATTTTTTATTGTATAATTGAATCAGCAATACCTGGTGTTTTTTTTTTTTTGCTTTTTTTGACAAAACAAAATTTCGCGATACAATTTTGCGTCTGTAAGTTGCGCAAAATATAAAAAAATAATTTCATAGCATTGTTCAAGCAACATTCTATTCATGAGAATTTTCCAGAGCATATTGATCAAAAATTTTACAAAGCGAACGAAGTAAGGCATCCCCTTTTCGTAGGTAATGGGTGATTCAAGTAGAGATACTTTCTTCAAAAGCCTTTTTTGATAGATCACGTATGAGTTGCGTCATGCTGTCATGTTATTTTTGTTTAGTATTGTTTGGCACTTTATAATGGAAAGACTTACGCCTGAACAACGTTTATAAATCGTTCAACTTTCTTACGAAAATTCACGTTCTGTGGGGAATGTGTTTTGTGCACTTCGCTCAACTTACGGTCAACATAATCGGCCTACTGAGTTTACTATTCGCAACACCATCACACATTTTGAGACCCAACATTTATTATTGGATAATATTCGACCGAATAGACCACGTAGCTGAGAGTGTACACGACCGTTGAGTCTATTCGGCGCCGTTCGCAGCAACTCGGACTGACGTATAGAAGGACCTGGCGCATTTTATGTCGAGATCTTAAATTGAAAGCGTACAAAATACAACTTGTACAGCTACTGAAGCTTCTCGAACTTCCCAAGCGACATCGCTTCGCTCTATGGGCTCTTAAAAAGTTCCAAAAAGATTCGACGTTTTCGAGGCAAATTTTGTTTAGCGATGAGGCCCATTTCTGGCACAATGGATATGTTAACAAACAAAATTGCTGCATTTGGAACAAAAAACAATCCGAAGAGATTCAAGAACTGCCACTTTATCCAGAAAAAAAAAACGGTTTGGTGTGGTTTGTGGGCCGGTGGTATCATCGGTACATGTTTCTTTAAAAATGATGCCGGTGCGAACGTATCCGTCAATGACGACTGTTATCGTGCCATGATAACCGACTATTTGATGCCTGAAATTAAAGCTCGTGATCTAGGCGACATTTGGTTTCAGCAAGACGGCGCCACTTCCCACACATCGCATCAATCAATAGATTTATTGAGAGAACTTTTGGGTGAGCACATAATTTCACGTTTTTGGCCGGTCGATTGGCCACCAGGATCGTGTGATATCACACCCCTAAACTTTTTTTCTGTAGGGATATGTAGTCTAAAGTTAATGCGAACAAATGCTTCGATTTAGGCCTTGGAGGAAAACAACACGCGTGTCATTCGCCACTTACCAGTGGAAATGCTCGAACGAGTGATCGAAAATTGAACTCAACGGATGGACCATCTGCAACGTAGCAACGGCCCACATTTGATAGACGCCAAAGAATGTTCATTCGAATGATAATAAACATTTCCCATTAAATTTTAAGTTTCTGTGTTTTTTTCTTTGCAAAAGTGGGGAACCTCGAAATGGATCACGCGGGCTTAAAAAACCAAAGTTTTTTATTTTCATAGAAACGTACTTGTGATTAATTTATATTGTTTTGTTAAAAATAAAATCTCTTAGGCATTTAAGGACGTTTAAGTGTAAATAAAATGTATTTTTATTTTATTTTCTCTTTGACATTCCGTTGTGAAATTTTAACATCTTCAGGGATTTAGTGAAATATGGTAATAACATTGACAGTAAATAAAAATAAAATATTAATATTTTAATAAAAAAATTACTAATAATTAGTTGTAATTATTATAACTAAAATTATAAATAAAATTAAAATTTCTCCTATGAAAATGCCATACAACCAATAACAATTTTATTCCTTCTCCCGGCTTTATGTCTCATTATTTTAGATTTATGTCGTGATGATATATGCTACTAAAAAATTAACAACTTAATAGACTTGAATTGTATTAACAAATTCATTATTCTTTTTTATTAACTAAAAACTTAAAGACAAAATCTTAATGCTTTAAGTTACATTTAATATTCTGTGGTGTTTCTTTAATATTACTCAATCCCATTATAACATTTTTACGATTAGTTTTTCCAGAAATTTTAAAGCGTAAAAGAACTTAAATTTGTAAAATATATTTATAAAAAATCCAAAGGTTAAAGGGAAAAATTATACTTAAAGGAATTTCAAAAGAATTATTGTGATGATAATTATAGTGTTTTTGAGTATGTTTTTTTAACATAAAAATGCATTTAAATACTTAGAAAAACGCAGCTTGTTTAAACTTTTATCACCACTTATGTTTAATTTTTAGCCAGTTTCCTTTTTTGACTTTTTTGTGTGTTTTCAGACATGTTTTATTCTTTTATGTTTTTTTTTTTTCTTTTTCGTAATAATATATTGCAACATTTATTTGTTGTTGTTGTTGGATTTGTTTTAGCTGTTGACTTAAAAACCGTGTATGATTTTCTTTGAAAATGTAACAAGACAAATAAAAACTATTTTCATAGAAATTTAACAGCAACAAAAATAAAACGAGTTTTATGAGCATGAAGTTGTTTTAATTTCTTTTCGTTCAAAATAATGAAAAATGAAACTGATTTTAACTTCAACGACCGAAAAGAGTTTCTAAGAAAATTTTAAATTAAAAACTGGTAATATTCACAAATGTAAACTAAATTGAAAAAGAAGCACTGATACAATAGAAAACAGGAATCCTTTCAAGACTTTTTTAACTCGCTTGTCTTAGAACGCATACAAAAAACTTAGGACTCCCTTTGGATTTGCTGGCATTAGCACAGCACTTCAATTTTTATTTTTTCTTTTTAATCATTTTATTTATTCTTTATTTTTCTATTTTTTACTCTTGGAGTTTATCTTAATTTGTATTGTTGATGTCTTGTATGGCAAACATTCCTTGTATCCAACCATAAACATCTGAACCGCACGAAGCTGAGACTAAAATAGCTTCTCCTGTGTACCAACCAGGATCTTTTAACCAACACGACAGACTTTTGATGTTTCTATGTCGTTACTTCCCTTGTTAACTAAGGCCTTCTTCTGCTCATGTCATCTGCTGTTGTAATTTACAAATGCGCCTTCGCTAACTCATCTACACAATAATATTTTCTTTTTTAAGCACCCTTACTTTACTTTTCAGGCGTCCTTTACTTTTGTAGCTGCTGTTCTGTTATTGTAGGCTCTTTAAAAACTTCATTTGCTCCTCTAAGCTACAGGCGCCTTCACCAACTTATATGCCGCGGCTACAAACAATAATTGTCTATTTTTATCTAGACTAAGGAAAGTATGTACTGCTGTCTTTTCTCTAACTGCCTTTTTAAATAACAATTTTGTTTTTGTTTTACTCAATTTGCGGATGGGAATTGAACTTAGGATTTCATGATTTTTGTTTTACTACAATTCTGCCGTGGTGATAGCAACAGCTTATTCAACTGTGTTGTTTTCTTAGCTGGTACAAATACAATGGACAACATTAAACTTTTGTTATTACAGATATTTGTAAAGGTTGCCAAATTTTATTTTAGTAACAAAATTTTTAGTGATAAATATAGTGGATTCTTTAAAATAGGGATATACATAAGTCTACAGTTTTTCCTTGTGGAAATTCGTAATATGAAGCACAACAACGACATAAAAATGCAGCTGTTATAATTTTTCAAGTTGTTTATTGTTTGTTTTGATAAGGTGACGATGTAAATGATTCATATTCAACTGCTACACTAATTTTTATACTTTTTTTAAATGTTATGAAATAAAAATGAATCAATTATTTAAGCAAAATAAATTAACTTACTAAAATATTTCGAAACTCAAGCCTAACATGGTCACATTGTACTGATTTGTTCTTCATTTGCCGGCATAAGAAAAAGAAATAAATCTATTGCAGAGTTCGCCACGTATGGCGAACTTCGCGACGAAAAATTCGTCATTCGTCCTAGTTGTATTTCTAGAAACACCTTGCTTTATTTTCAAGCTTTTAATACGGCTCCCAAGTTTTCTAGACATTGATTTTCATCATCATTTTCCTTTTTTGCATTATTAATTGTATTTTCTACTGGCCAAGCATGGCTTGCACATAGTACTCAGTTTACAGGCCAATGTTAAATTTTTACACAGAATTTATTTTGCAGATAGAGACACCCATATGGACTTAAGCTAAGATGATATATGAAGTAGCCTATTACCAATGCAGTGATTCAGCTAAGACTGCATTTTCCGTATTTTTTTTTTTTTTTTTTTTTTTGATTTGTATTCTTCTTGCAAAGTTATTTGCCTTTTTGTTTTTTGTATTATATGCCGTAACAGACCTATAAAATTTATAACACCAATTTAAGTTTCCATCCGTAATGAAAAATAGACAGTTTGATTACAGCAGGTAGTAGTCCAAACAGTTTCCCAAATGTATATTGCAAGCGAATTGCGTTTGTGAAAAATCTAGAAGAGAAAATTTAGTTATCACTTTCCATAAACTTATTGTGCATTCTGTTACCCCCAACAAGTGTATTTTAAAGTCTTGTGAAATCTACTCCTTTACTCATGCTTTTTCCCCAAAATCAGGGCTTTTAGAAGAAATAAAAGAAATATTAAGTCTTATTTCTCACAAGACACAGTGCTAGAATATTGAGTAATTTATCTAGATTAGGTCAGCTTTCAAATTTTCTGTCGCAATTAAATCTTTAAATGAAATAGAAATTTTTTTATAAAATTTGTCAAACTTCATACAAAAAACTTGACACAGATGGAGTCAAGGCAAGGCGAATTAATTGCCAGGTGGCAGCGTAGGCGAATTCATTAATTTTCGCCGTAAACATTACTGTCAGTTAGTTTTACAGTAAGAATTATGAACAAAAAATAATGAACCCGCCTTTGCTGCAATCTGGTAATTTATTCGCCTTGGATGGAGTTTTACATTTCAAGCAAAGGCGAATATGTGTAGACGAAATTAAATTTTTTGATTCCATTACTTAATGCAATTTGCAATTTTTCTCATTCTTGGTGGAATTTTTTTGGTGATATATGATTTTTTTTAACGTTACAACTTTTTCTGTATTTTCGAATGTATGTTAAATTTTTTAAACTAGATTTTGGGTAAAGGTTATTTATTTTTTAAGGATAATTTGAAGAAAAAAAAACAATTTTTGATAAAATTTTCCCTTTTTTAATGAAATTTTGTTATTGGTGAATTTTTATATATATTTCGGATAATTTGACTTCTTGGTGGTTTTTTAATTACTTTTGGTGTTTTAGAGAGCTTGCAAAAAAAAAAGTAGTTTAAAATTCTATTCGAGCAATTGTTAATGCAAGAAAAAAAAACAACAATATCATAAACAATTAAAAAAAATATAAAAATTTCTGAAATTGATTTCATTGAAGGTTACATACATGGGGCGAAGGGTACAAAAAAAAATTTATATAATCTTAATAAACTTTTACCCTGAGTATGTGCAAAGATCCTTCTACAGTGAAATAAATTTTAAAATTTGTAAAAAAAATATAATTAATTTTTATGAAGTATCTTGTATTACACATTCTCTTACTTATTATTATTTTCTTTTTATAGATAATTAAATTTATTTTCGTACTTTTTTTAAGACGAAAGAAACTTTTAAAAAGATTAAAACACTATTAATTTTTATGACCACAATTTAAAATTAATAAGTTTAGAAAAATATTATTATGCAACTACAATCTATACAATAAATATGTAAATGGTTTTTATTTTAGTTAGTAGTGGCATTACTTAAGAACACATGCTATTAATTGAAAAACTTGTTCATATTTATTATGGCCTGAAAAAGGTTTTGAGAACAAAAGGTTTGCCAAAACAATAGGTAAGAAAGGAATATAGAAAACGTGTACAGTAAAGATTTTCCAATTTAGTATGGATTATTTTGTTGTCAACATTTATAGCCAAGCGATGTGCTTTAAAATCTCTTCTTAGAATTATGTTTTTTCATTTAAAATTTCATGGCAAAAAAATTGATTAAAACATCAAATAAAATAAAAAATTGGCCTGTTCATTTAATAAAAACCGCAAAAATTTTAATTTCGAAATTTCGAAGATATTTTCGAAGAAATTTTCAAACTCTCTACTGCATGCATAATATCAATTTAAAAACTTAAAACACAATTGTTTTTTAAGAAAAAAAAAACAAAATTTACTTTGTTCGAAAAATCGAAAAAAAATTTCGAAATAATGCATTCTTTTTTTAATTATAATATAATTTTAAAATTTATAAAACATTATGGCATCGTAAAAACAAAACTAAAACAAATACTATTTTATCCTTGACTGACGAGCTGAAGATTATTTAATAAAAAAAATCTACAGTGGGCTCAATCTCATATTAAATGCTCATGATGTTTGCCACTTAGAATATTAATAGAGAAATTGCTACGCTTTAAAAATCTGAAGAAAAAATTTTTTGTGTATGTTCGAAAATTCGAAAATAAATTCAAAATTAATCTTGTAGCCTGATTTGTGGCTTCTTTAATATCACAATATTATTTCAATATATTTGGTGACATTGTTAAAATTAATATTGTGTTTGAGAGTTAAATCTTTGCACATATTTTCGAACAACAAATTTGTCAATACATTGTGAAACCGATAAGCTTACGAGTAAACAATAATTACAGTGGTCAATTGCATATTATATGCTCATGATGTTTGCGACTTAGAATATTTATAGAGTAATCGCTAGGCTTTTTAATTGTTTTTCGCAAAAATAATAACTTTTTGGTTGTTCGAAAAATCGAAAATAATTTCGAAATAATTTTGTAGTCTGTTTTGTGGCTTCTTTAATATCACAACATTATTTCAATGTTTTTTGTGAAAAATTTCAACATTGTTAAAATTAATATTGTGTTCGAAAGTTAAAGTTTTGCACATATTTTTAAACAACAAACATCTCAATGCATAAGTTTTATTTTCAGATTATTGTTCGCAAAACAATTCAGTTAAAAGTTAAGTCAGCATTATATTAGGATAAATTTGACCATCATGGGTATGTTAAGGCTTTAGCAACTGATGACTTAATAGTATCGTTATTTTGCGTTCTGACCCACTGTGCAATGCGCTAGTGTACTTTTATCGACTGCCTAGAAATATGCGAAAATTGTCTGTCAGACATGAAGATTTGCAGTGCAGCACTGGTTTTTCAAATAAACTTAACACTTAAGAGCTTCTCATGTACTATTATTATACTAGGGAATCAAGGATATTGTCGTAATGTAAATGTGGCTTAATTTTTTCAACAACAAACCACTGACCTTGCACATACTATAAAGCCAAAAATATTGTCCATCCACACTCTTTCAACTTAATGCCATTAATTTTATATCCTTAAATAAACTTTTCGTGAAAGTAAAAAATCTCAATCTTATAAAATGGTATCCAACTCACATTATGACAACATTAGTTTCACCCTATTTTCAATTAATAAACAAATATCCTTAAAGTGGTAATATAAAATTTAAAAGATTTATTTGCTCTACTTTTAATCATCACCACGTCTTTTTCATTTGTTTCCCCTTAAGGAATAAATCAATTCCCTTATATAAGAGATTTAATAATTAAATGTAGATTATTTTATAACTTCTTATATGTAGAAAATTATTAATTTTAAAACAAATTTATAATAGAAACAATGTGTATTATTTTTATGAATATTTTAGCACAAATATTCATGTAACAACTACATGCACAGCAAACAAAAGAATTTATAGTCGATTGAATTAAAAATAATTAAAAGACGCAGCCACATTTCTTTAGATTTCATTCTTAGCAGAGAGATAAGATAATAAATTATAAAATAGGGCCACTATGTTAAATATAAATACAACAAAAACAACAGAGAATTATTATTATTTTTTTTTTTTAATGTTGGAAAATAAAGTAACATAATAATTTTAAAAACGCTTTTGACACACAAATAACGGATCGTGCAAAAGCTATTCTAAATACTTCGCTTTTGTCTTGAAGATTTCTACTTGATCTAAAGAAATCCAAGATTTCGCTTTTATTTGAACTAAAAAAAGTCCAAGACTCTCCCCTTTTATTCTTTTTCACAAATAACTCAAAGTGAATTGTTTGCCAAGGTTCAAGTATGATTCGCTTCAACTTCATTCAGATTTTTATTTTACAATATTAAATATTTGTTAATATTTGAAGTATTAAAAAATCCAAAAAATATTCTTTAAAAAAAAAGCAATTTTAAAAGAATATTTAATTTTGTTTTACAACAAGATCACATTCAGAATTGTATCAAATATTACCTCAGCATCAGTTTTTTTTTTTTAATTTTATTTTAGACCTTGTCCACTTTTTATTTAAATTTTAGTTTAGAACTCGCTTTTCATTAAAAACCGACGTTATGTTGGTTGGATTCCTGGTCATGAGAATGATGTTTGTAATGAGCGGTGCCCTACATAGATTTATAGGGCTGAAACCATTTTAATTCTAAGAAATATACTAGACCATGTCTCGGGGCACATCTCAGGGGTTACTGTCGCTCAAAAAAATCGACTTGAGACTGCTTACGGAATAAGTTACTGGACGTTTTGGCTACAGTTAGCATCAATATAACTGTCGTTGGAAATTCTGTGTGCAGATTTTGAAAACTATTAAATGAGATCTCGGCACATGTACTTTGTGCATGTCTTGATTTATGGTACTGCAGGGCAAAAATCTATGAGGTCCCTTGCTGTTCCCAGGGTACATTAATGATCTCTTACCAAATAATATAATCAGTTTTATTTTTAGCCTGGGATTTATATGATAAACAGGCTATACAAAAGATCCTACGAGTCGCGGAACTTCGCTCTATGAACAGACTAAAATAAATTAGAATAATTTACTTTTTTTTAATTCTTGCTCATTTTTCATTTGTATTTTTATTGTTTCTATTCCATTTCTTTGCAATTTTCTTGGTATTTCTATCTAAGTTTAAGTCCAGTTCTAGGTTTTATTTAAATTATATTTTAGTTCTATTTCAGTTCCATTTGGTTCCAGTTTGGTTTTAGTTTAGTTAAAGGTCCAATAAATTACGGCTCTTCTTCAGTTCAAACTCAGTTTTATCTTAGTTTTGTTATACTTTAATTTCAGTTTTAATGTTTTTTTGTTACTTTTAATTTTAATTTTAAATTTAGTTCTATTGTCCTTCCAGGGAATAGCTTTTATGCTGAAGTTTCATACCTAAATAAGACCGTGAACTTTCTGCATTGAACAGTGATGTTAATTCACTTTGTTTTGTAAAACAACTGTATTGAAATAAAAAAAGATCTAAAACCTTTAGTTTGCTCTGAAAACAACTTTAGTATCATTACTGAAGAGTAAATCACAAAACAAACAAACAAGCAGCCAACTTCACTACCAAACGCGCTGTCAAAATCGAATTTTCAAATTGCTAAGGTTGACAGATTTCGTATGTAGGTGATATATAAAGGGTCCGCCAAATAACTTTTTTTTGAAACTGCTATAAAAAAAACTACTGAATATTTTCTCAAATTTCTTTTTGTAGTTGAAAATACAATCCTTCCGGTTAATAATAAAAAATAATTTCATCCAAATGGCTGCCTCGGCTGGCCATGCAGTAGCCTACACGATCGGTCCAATTTTTAAGCACATTATCGATGGTGTGCAGATGTATTTCACCAATGGCTTTACGAATATTGTCCTTTAAACCGTCAATTGTCTCTGGCTTGTCGGCGTAACAGTTATCTTTGACGGCACCCCACAAATAATAGTCCAACGGTGTCAAATCGTAGTTCCGAGGTGAATGATAATGCGATCTTCAAAAACAGGGCGCAAAACATCGAGAGTAGCTTCGGCTGTGTGGCACGTAGCACCGTCGTGTTGAAAACAAATGATGCCAATATCCTCCTCTTCAATTTTTGTGAACAAAAATTCGTTTAACATGGCCCGATAACAATCGCCATTGACTGCTCATTTTTGAAAAAAATGGCCCAATTATGCTTCTGGACTGAAATCCACACCAAACAGTGACTCGTTTTGGGTGCATCGGCTTTTCAATGTATGCGTGAGGGTTTTCTGTGCTCCAAATGCGACAATTTTGCTTGTTATGTAAACCCACCAAGATCAAAATAAGATTCATCTGAAAAGATGATTTTTTGGCATAATCGGCATCTTCTGTAAGTCGATCGCAGGCCCACTTAGCGAAGCGAAAACGCATTGCATGGTCAGTTGACTGCAACTCCTGAACAAATTGGACTTTGTATGGCGTCATAGCAAAATTCGTCTCAATGATGTCTCTAGTTAAAAAGAACGTTAGATGGCGGACCCTGTTGATTGCGCTTAGCGCGATAATTTAGGTTCAGCTGTTCGTTGTTTTTAAATTAAATTATTACTCGTATTATGATTTACAATCAATCTAAATTTAGTTGTTGTATGAGTTGTCCAAGTGCGATAAAAACTTTTTATCAGTTGTGTTTGTACCAGCGAAGGTTAAAAATGAAAAAAAAAAAAAACATTTTATGTGTTTATAAGCAAATAAATAAAATAAAAATAACTATATATTGAAATTTATTTCAGAAAAATTACAAATATTAAATCATACGATTTTTGTATTTGGTAGAACGAAATCCTGTTGTTGAAAGAGGCAAGGGGAAATATTTGTTGATGTGAATAGCCTTGATCCACCATTAAAAACTTGCATTCGTAAAAGTTGTGCTCATCTAACAGGTGATTTAAATTGTCATATAAAAGTCAGCAATAATTTAACGAAGATGAATAAAATGGGTTATGAATCATAAGTCGATTTAGACACGGTCAAAATACTCATCAAGCAAAATGCTGGATGAAATATCAATATATTTTCACTTCTAAGATGCTTGATATTCACATTTTCTTGTGTGTATTGTATTTACTTTTTAAGCAAGTACTGAATTTTCATCTTAAATGGGATTTAAAGTTGTGGTATTGACAAAAAACTTCTAAAAGAAGATAAGGAATTTTGAAACTCATTGGTGGCACTTTGAGGATTAAGAATCACAGAAGATAGTGACAGTATTTGGAATTTTATTGAAAAATTTGATTTTTTTTTTTTTGTATGCCATTAAAGCAGCATCCGAAAAAAATCCTCAAGATTAAAAAAATACAGTGACATTTTTCCGTTACTGAAAGCACGATGTTGACACCACAAAATAAAACTTGAATGAATGTTGGACGAGTCATCCAGCATGTGTACTATAAGCATCAAGCTCACGTACACGAGTTTGACATTAAGCATTTTGAACGTGTCTAGACTGATTATTACGAAAAGTAGTTGAGTTGCATTGGTGTTGTAGGATAATAGGGGCAAATATTTAGGTCCTAGTTCAGTTTTATTTTAGTTTAAATAATGTTCTAAAGTCAGTCTATTTAAAAACCCCAGGCAGTGATGGTTCTCTTCTAGAAAAATAATTGATTAAATTCTTGTTTAGTTGCAGCTCAATTAATTTTTTTATTTTTACATCAGCTAATCTAGTTCCAGATTACTTGTTGTAATATCTCTGTAGTAGTTTGTTTGTGGTACAAGTGTATCTCGGTTTTCCTAAAATTCTAACTCTAATTCAGTTTCTGTTCATTTCTATTTTCGTTTTAGTTCAAGTTAAACTTTAGCTTAGTTTTAATTAGTTCTGCAATTAAGATCTTTATAGATAACTTTTTTTTATTCACTTTTTTTCAATCTCACTGTTTAGTTTTCACAAACTTTTTCAGCACATGCGTTCGTATTTTGCTGTGCTAAAGTCTTTTTTCGGTAATAGCCTTCGCAATGTCTTCAATTTAACTTTATCGCTAAACAAAATTTTGCTTAACAAATCAATTTAAAATTTCTACAATTTTCTAGTGTTACTCTATTCTTTTTAAATATCTATTTATTGGTCTATTCATTATAAAATAGCAACGCACCACAAACTAATTGTCAGCTGTTAAAGACGTAACACAGCTGTTATATTTTGGCGGCAAGTGGTTTCAAGAAGTGTGCCACGTATCATATAGCCGAAGTGCCGTCCCTTTGTTTAGTTATTTTAGAATTGAATTTCTTTTAAATGAAGTTATAGTTCTGCGCCGACAATATCCCAACAAATTATGTATTCAAAAAGAAAACTTAGAGCTGAATTTATTAAATTCATCTATTACAAACATTTATACAAATTGATCAGAAAAACTTTGAGCAAAATGCCTTAGTACCAGCTAATCCGTAGTGAAGTTTTTCCCGTTGCACTATGGGAAATTTAACCATTTTTGTAGCCAACATTATTTCAAACCAAATGTCTGGACAAATTTTCGTAGTTTTTTACATTCAATATTATTTTTTTCTTGTCACGAAAAAAAATTTTGGTCCCGCACGCTTATGCATTTCAACGAGAAATATTTTTGGTCACGCATGCTCACTAAAAAATATAATATAAATAATAATAACTTAGAATTTTAAAACACACTTTTTAAAACCCTTATAATTTTGTTATCTGCAGAAGGACAAAGTTAAGTTAACGAAAATAATTTTCAACTAACTGGCAGCATGTGTTTTCCCCAACTTCTGAAGGTGTTTTTAATCGCGTGAAAGAACGCCCACTTGTGCTGCGATGCTTAATTTTCGCTTTCACTTTTCTATAGGCCAGAAGTTGCCTTCAGAAGAGATGTCAGTGTCATTTAAGTATGTGGGGTTCACATTACTGTGACAATCGAAGTCACTGCCACTTTTAGAATCAGTGTTTTCCAAAAGGCTTCGAGTCTTATCGATATTAAATAATTTCTGGCATGAAATTCGCTAATTTTTAGTAACAAATTATTTATTATACGAGTACGTTACTGTTGGGACATATGTGGCTTAGTGATATTTATTGTTGGGATACCTATGGCCCACATTCAGTTTTGTGAACATATTTTATGCATATCGCTCATTTACTAGAACAACGTCATTACTCAAAAAATAAAATTTTTAAGAAAATCATGCAAAATTATTCGTTATACAGTAATTAATATTAAAAAAAAAATCAGATTAATAATAAAATAATTCCATGTCGTGCATAGGAGCTACATATGAATTAAAAACTTTAAACTCGTTTTTCTCGAAATCAATTTTTTTGAGTTATGAAGTTGTTCTAGTAAATAAGCGATATGTTCTTAATTTTAGTAGATTACTATTTATTTGCATTGATATGAACGTAGCTCATTATTTATTAGTGAGTTCAATATTAAATCAACCGTGGGACATAATTGTCCCGTCAGTATTGAAAAGGTTAAGATTTCATTACAGCTTGTAATAATCTGAAACAAAAAACTTTAAAATAATTCTACAATACAACAGACTACTTTAAACCTACAATCTGGCTGACATATTCGTCATCGTTGTCTTCGCTTGCACCATGATAACTTCCACATAAAAGTAAATGTTGACCTTTGAGGTTTTGTTTTGTTTTTTTACATTTAGCTTTAAACATGGTTTAACAGAAATTAAAGTAAGAAGTTAGTTAATGTTTAATAACTTAAATAAAACAAAAGATGCAATATGTTTGAAATGAGTTTCTTAGCGTCAAGTGTTTAAGTTTTAATGGGTTAACGTTTACACTTTGGCACTAGACTATAAAAATAAACTGAATAGTGTGTTAAATAAACATTAAAATTTGTCTAGTTAAAGCAACCTTATGTTAATATTAAATAATAATAATAACAATAATCGGTTTAAAAAAAATTAACTTTAAAGTAATTAAAAACAAACATGAGTATCATATTCGGCCATGACGTGCCGAATCTTTAAAAACACCAAGTGACTAATTTATTGTTAACGACATTTTTCAATTGTAATTAAACAAAAAAAAGCTACTTTATACGATACTTGGGATATTTTCATTACTTCTGAAATTTCATTGGCATTGTTTGAAATAGAAACAATGGCAAAAAGTTATAATGCTACTGATTTTTTAAATCACAATTGTTTTTACTAATGGTAATGAAATTAAAATAAAATCATTTAATTACGAATTACAATTGGATAAAAAATAAGTTTTTTTATGAAGAAGCTTACACAATCTTTTCTTAAGACAAGTAAGACAGCTATATTCGGATTTGCCGAATCTGAGATACCCTTTACCATAGCCTTATGTACCAATCGGCATGAAAATTTCTTTTCTACCATAAAGTTTTTCTGTTAAAAAAAAAACGCTTTTTTTAAATTGTAAGTTTTGCTTAGAGTTGTTATTCCAGCTTCAGTAAATTCAGAAGTTACTATATCAGATCCTATCAGTGGTGCCAGAAACTTTTATAAATCTTCATTTACAAAAAAACCCTAATCTAGGGAAAAAAATTTTCAAATTTTTTTTATTCTTTTTACTTTTAAAAATATATGTTCAACGTTTACCAATGAACAAGGGAGACATATCAAATTTATTGCATACTTCAACAAAGTTGAAAACACAAACTCACTATCTGCTGTGGAAATATTTGACACTGTTGGCGTACTCTTCCACTGTAACATCTTCTAAATTCTATAAATATTTATTAAAATCATGTGGCGGATTTTCCTTAATTCGTCATCTAATTTTGTATCTCACTGTCTTCAATTAAATTTGGAGAAAGTTTTATTAGATTTACTAGTGAAAGAACTTTTTTATTAATAACGTTTTGAGGGTCAATATAAGACAGCTTTTTTTAATGTTGCGTCGTTAAAGGCAAATGTTTTTTTTTTTTTTTTTGTAAAAGATAATACAACGATTTTATTTAATTCAGCAGCATTAAACATTTCATCGAAAATTTTAGTTTTTAAAAATTATGTACCTGGTGAACGTCATCATTACTTACATATTTTTCCATTAGCGGCAGTGATACAATTTTTTGTTTTAGGGAATTAATTTACAATAAAATTGTTTCACATAGGTAAATATCAAGCGAGTCAATCATTTTTTATATAGGGAGTTTGACAGTCGTGTATACCAGCAAAAATTGCTGAATTCGCCTACGCTGCCACCTGGTAAATTGATTCGCCTTGGTAAATATATTTAATAAATTTTAGCAAGAAGTTGCAATATTGGCTGTCAAACAATTCAATCAAAAAAATATTAATTTTGGGAAAAAGGTCTTAAAAGGTCATTATTTTGATTAAAAAATCTTAAAAATTAAGATAAAATCTTTTTTCTGGCAACGCCTACCTTTTTTTTAATTTTTTCTCATAAACACAACCACCTGTATGAATACAAACAAAATTTAAAAAAAAATATATTGAAAAATTAGAGGCAGGCATAATGTTTTGCCCGCTTGCCTGAAGGATATGGACCGATCATGCTGATTTTCAAAAGCAAATTTTTTGAAACTTTGTCTGAACAATTGGCGTATTTAAATTTTCTGTCGCTTATTTAGTGACTTGGCAAAGTTGATGTCAACCCCTATACGGACGGACAGACGTACATCGCTCAATCGACTGCGCTATGCATAAGGACTCGGAAAATATACTTTATAGGGTCCGAAATGGATACTGTAGAAATTACAAACGAAATGACAAACTAACATATACCCATTTCAACCTGTAGTAAAGGGTATAGTAAATAAATTTTAACTCTTTCAAGTGAGATGCGTGCGAATGACCTCTAGTAACAGGTATAACAATCGAATATTTAAATATTTAAAAAATAAAATATGCTTTATTTACCAAGTAGAATATCAATGATAAAACATTAACACTTGTCTAAAAAGAAATAAAATGATAACAATAAACAATTGATAAGAACAAGTCGGAGTAACAGCACACTGAAGACATGACCTGCCTCAATACATGTGTTGTTAAATTGTATAAAATACCGGATTTAATTAATTCCACAATAAAATATCATTAAATGTTTGCTTTGAACACAAGTAGTCTTATTTATGATTAAATATTTTAAACAGTTGGAAAATGTATACAAATTGATTTTAATAAAAAAATACGACTTTCCATTTATAAAACTCAAGTTTTTAATATAAACAAAGTAAATAAAGTTTAGGTGCAAAAAAAAAAAAAAAAACAATAAAAAACTGTTACAAAAATTTTCTTTGCTTTATCAGCATAAATAATTTCATGACAATATCATTTGAAAAATTATTTTTACAATTTTTAAAACAAAATGTTAATTTACAATTCGATAAAATTCAAGTTTTTTGGAAAATTGTGTTGCTACTTCTGCAACATATGATCATGACTTTTTGACAGCATTCCGCATGAAAAGCTGAACAGAGTGCCAGACTTAAAGTTAACAATTTTTAGTAAAATTAAATTTGTTAGTAAAATTTTTAGTAAATCTTTGATGTTATGGTAAATTTTCGATTGTTAATGAAATAGCGAACATCGTGTAGAATGAAGTTTCTATCACATTGGTAACGACAAAATGAAAAAATGTGATGTCAGTAGCAAATGCAAAAAAAAAAATAACAATACAAATTGAGCCTTATCTTAGTCTACTAAAAAACATTCATTACACTTTAGTACTAAAAGCGCAACAGAGGCAGCGCCGTTTAATAATTAATTGCAGGGTTGAATTTTCTTAAAGTTGAATATCAGTGCTGCACGCACATGCGATTCTTTTGAATGACATTGAGGACATAAAGAATTTTATTTTGGCTGTGTGATAACTTACACTAAATGTAGATTTCCAAAGTCTCTGGGATCCAGGGACGTTGGATATGGCAACTTCAAACTCATTTGGCGACCTAATTTTTGATTTGACGACGTGGCTATTTTTGCCTTTAATTTCTTTTGACAAATGTCGATATGAAAAATTCAGGTGGAACTGAAGTATCATTTATTGTTAATTTTAGCAGCGGAAGATGACAAAATGGCGCACAACATTTACGATGAACTGTGTTATGAAAAAACAAGACTTTTTTTGGTATTTTAAAGTTCTGAAGTTAATAAAATGAATAGTTTTAACTAACAATTTCAATCAGACAATGTAGACGCATTAAAGGCGTTCTCAAAACTGTTTAAGTTTTTAATGAAGCGTATAAAACTCAATGGAAAAATATACTTTTTGGTAATTGAAGAGTTTATTCTAATAATGACATTTCAACTTATTAAACAAGTCCGCGTACAGAACAGCGAAAATGATATGGAATTATTTAAGATTCCAAAAAGCAAAACTAAGAACTAAGAAATTACTAATAAAACCTTGACGCTAGAAGAATAGTGGCAGAAAGAGAATATCATTGCCCTGCTTTGCCTTGCACTTCTTACTTTTTAGGCCCATCTACACAACCGACAATAGTATTAATTGAATCAGCGAAGGAGAACTGAAGTTTATTAACAGTACTTTTTACCCATTTAAATAGTACCTACTTTTTTTTAAACTAAAAGTACTAAAAAATTTACATGTAGTTTTTATGACTGTTTTTCAATTTAAATTAAAATAAAACAAAGAAAAAACAGCTACTTAAAAAATACTTAACAGCTAAATAGTTGATAGCTTTGGTTGAAGCATAATGAAAAAAATTAATGTTCAAACGATTAAATTTTAACTACTTATAAGTTTTGCGATTTATTATAAACAGACTCCAATAAATAAATACATAAAGGTTACTTTCAAAGAGCAACAGAAACAAAGTTAACAGGAATTCAAAACAGTAGTGATATTGCGGCAGAAAATCTTTGGCAAATGCATTAATATATTGACCCAAACAAAGTGTTCGATAACTGAACAAGATTGGCAGAGATTTAGAGGATGACGTGGCTCCTTTAGAGTATTAAAGGGTTTATTTGGATGTTAGGAAAATTTGAGTGGACTGTATGTAGATTTTGAATACACCCAAATAAATATAAGAAGTCAAATCAGTTTCCCGAGATTTCTGTATCTGTTTTTAACGTTCTCTTCTCCGTAATTAGAGACGTTTAAGTGTTTTAGTTTAAGGAAAAGGAAATAAAAGTTGAGTTTTAGAATTAAATTCAATTTGCTTTATTTAGCTGTGTAGATGCTCACCGTTCGCCTGTTTCAATCCAAGTGAGTCTACCATTTTAGTTTTATAAAAAGGAAATCTTATGAGGTAAATTTGTACATAACTTGTGACAGATCTTTCGATGATTAGGCTTTAATGCAAATGGTTTTAATTCACAATAAGTTTTTATAGATCGTTACAATTTATGTTTTAACATTAACAAATATTTAAAAGTGAATATGTTAAGAGATATGGTTATGTAAATGTTTCAATTGATAAATAATAATTGTTTCAAATATACATGATATAAAGAATTGAAAATAAATTTGTTTAAAATTTGTATTTTAAACATGCCGGCCCCCTTGCACTTGTGCGACATTAGTGTTTGGATGAGCGCACAGCACTTGAGCTAGGGACCTTATAGCTTCAGAAATAATTTGTTGATTTGGTACTGCTGCTGTTGCTGGATTAATTGAAGGCTTGCTTTTAACTCGTTGGTTGTCGCCACGACTTTTACGGCTCTGGACAATTTTCCCACGTAAGTCCCTTTTCCTTTCAGGATTAGGGTGTAGCAGAGTATGATGATAGCTGTTACATTTCCGACATGTGATGCGCGAGGAACATGCCCGAAGATCGTGGCTCCTAGCCAAGCAATTGTCACAATATTGGAATCGACGTACTACTCGGTTTCTTTCCTTTACACTCATTCTGAGAAATCTATGACAAAACCTTAATGGATGAAATTGCTTGCACACCATGCACTGATGAATGTCTGGATTGCGAGTGCGTTTGTAATGATTTCTATCGAAGAAAAGTAAAAAGTAATTAGAAAAGTAATGAAGAAAAGATTATAGATAAGTTTTAGTAAATATTATTCATGTGTAGTTGTTGATTTTGTGATGAGAAAAGTAGTTTGACTGGTGAAAATTTTAAACTATCTGTAAGCAAATTCTGGTTTACTGTGATTCGTTCTGATTGAGAAGGGGTAAGTAAACAAGTTTAACAATGGGACGTGTTATAACTCCACTTGTGGTCCTAACTTCCGCAACTCTTATGTTTTGGTCTGGCCCTACGTGTGTGGAAACGATTCGGCCTAGTCGCCATTCGGAAGGGGGTAACATATCATCTATCACCACTACTAGATCATCAGGTTGAAGATTGGAGGAAGGAATTTTCCATTTATATCTTTTGTGTAGTGCTTTAAGATAGTCTTCTTTCCATCTTATGGCGAATTGATGATTAAGAGCTTTTAGTTTTTCCCATCGGTTTACAAGGGATAATTTTTCTGAGGAGGGTTCCGGAAAGGACATTATAGGCTTTCCCATAAGAAAATGTCCTGGGGTGAGTGCAGTTAAATCGGCTGGGTCAGCTGAAAT
This sequence comes from Cistogaster globosa, assembly GCA_937654795.1. NCBI lineage: Eukaryota > Metazoa > Arthropoda > Insecta > Diptera > Tachinidae > Cistogaster > Cistogaster globosa. The sequence continues at coordinate 11,747,697 of OW569404.1, forward strand.
GGCGGAAATGGGACGTGAATTTAATACTCCTTCTATACGAGCAAGAACGGTAGAAAGTTCTTCGAAGGTGAATTTCTGCCCCCCAGCTATTCGTTTAAGGTGAAACTTAAAGCTTTTCACGGCGGCCTCCCAAAGGCCGCCCATGTGAGGAGCGTGTGGTGGGATGAAACTCCATTCAAACCCCTGAGTGACATATTTTTCGGAAATGTCTTTAGATGCTGATTTAATGAACGCTGTGAATTCTTTATTAAGTTCTCTGCTTGCACCGAGAAAGTTGCGACCGTTATCAGATATTATCCTGTGAGGGAGCCCCCGCCTCCCAATGAAACGAGTGAATGCCGCACGGAATGATACGGTAGACAAAGCTGAACAAGCCTCTAGATGAATGGCCTTGGTACAAAAACAGATAAATACTGCAACATATGCTTTTATAAAGGGCGCTTTTCGTAAAGTTGACGTTTTTACTTCAAATGGGCCAGCAAAATCGATTCCGGTGGTTTGGAATGGTGGTGACAGGTTGCACCGATCGGCAGGTAATGGAGCCATTATTTGAGAACAACTTTTCTGTTTGAGTATAATGCAAATCTTGCAATGCCGAATGACTTTTTTAACTCGTGATTTTAGGCGAGAAATATAGAATTCTGTTTGAATTATTCGACACATTTGAGTACACTCCGCATGTGCCAGTAATGTGTGCAAGTAAGTAAGATAGAGTTGGCAGAGTCGAGAGTTGCCTGGCAAAATAACCGGATAGCGTTCATTATAGGGAAGAGATGATTGCGATAAACGACCATTTGCTCGTAGGATTCTCTCAGAATCCAGAAATGGATTTAATGTTATCAGAGCGCTTTTTAGAGGGATTGGTTGCGAGTTAGACAAAAGCATGTATTCAGATTCATATGCAGTTTTTTGGGCAAGAGTAATTAGTCTATTTTTAACGAATTTAACTTCTGCGTGAGAAAGTTGGGGAGATTTCTGCCGTGTCTGTCGTTTGGCAAATCGAAATACATAGCATAGAACTCTTAAGGCTCTATGGTATGAGGAGAAATTCGACAAGATATCGTCTGTGGGACCTGCATTTACTGACACAGCTAATGAATGTTGTGTTTTTTGTTTATATGCTGTGGAGGGCCATGATGATTGTGAATCTACTAGCCATGAAGGGCCGTGCCACCATAATGAGTTAACAGCGAGATCTTTGGGACAACAGCCACGGGTACCAATGTCTGCTGGATTATCATGAGTGGGCACATGACGCCATATTGCATATGGCGTTAATCGATGAATCTGTGCTATACGGTTAGCGACGTAGGTTTCCCATGTCACAGGAGGTTTGGATAACCAACTTAAAACAATGGTAGAATCGGTCCACAATATAACTTCGGACTCATTGAGCTGAAGAGATTCGCGTATATGATTAACTAGATTAGCTAGCAAAACAGCGCCATTGAGTTCAAGCCGCGGTAAACAAACAGTTTGAAGGGGTGCGACTCTACTTTTTGCTACTAGTAAATTTGTGTGAGTCACCTTGTCGGTTTGACATCTTACATAAACTGCCGCACAGTAAGCCAGTTTTGAGGCATCCGAAAACCCGTGTATTTGCACAATGTCTGTGGGTGTGTACTGAAACCATCTGGGTATGACAATATCTTTTACATGGGGGAGATCGGCTAAGAGATTGTTCCATTTGTTAAGAGATTCGTAACTGACATGTTGATCCCAATCTGTCCCTTCTAGCCATAGCTGCTGCATGAGTATTTTGGCTCTTATAATAACTGGGTTTATCCATCCTGCAAATCCAAAAAAGCAAACAAAAAAGAGAACAGCAAGAATAAAATTTAAATACGGTGGTGGAATTTTAACATAATCAGACCACAAGTGGAGTTATAACACGTCCCATTGTTAAACTTGTTTACTTACCCCTTCTCAATCAGAACGAATCACAGTAAACCAGAATTTGCTTACAGATAGTTTAAAATTTTCACCAGTCAAACTACTTTTCTCATCACAAAATCAACAACTACACATGAATAATATTTACTAAAACTTATCTATAATCTTTTCTTCATTACTTTTCTAATTACTTTTTACTTTTCTTCGATAGAAATCATTACAAACGCACTCGCAATCCAGACATTCATCAGTGCATGGTGTGCAAGCAATTTCATCCATTAAGGTTTTGTCATAGATTTCTCAGAATGAGTGTAAAGGAAAGAAACCGAGTAGTACGTCGATTCCAATATTGTGACAATTGCTTGGCTAGGAGCCACGATCTTCGGGCATGTTCCTCGCGCATCACATGTCGGAAATGTAACAGCTATCATCATACTCTGCTACACCCTAATCCTGAAAGGAAAAGGGACTTACGTGGGAAAATTGTCCAGAGCCGTAAAAGTCGTGGCGACAACCAACGAGTTAAAAGCAAGCCTTCAATTAATCCAGCAACAGCAGCAGTACCAAATCAACAAATTATTTCTGAAGCTATAAGGTCCCTAGCTCAAGTGCTGTGCGCTCATCCAAACACTAATGTCGCACAAGTGCAAGGGGGCCGGCATGTTTAAAATACAAATTTTAAACAAATTTATTTTCAATTCTTTATATCATGTATATTTGAAACAATTATTATTTATCAATTGAAACATTTACATAACCATATCTCTTAACATATTCACTTTTAAATATTTGTTAATGTTAAAACATAAATTGTAACGATCTATAAAAACTTATTGTGAATTAAAACCATTTGCATTAAAGCCTAATCATCGAAAGATCTGTCACAAGTTATGTACAAATTTACCTCATAAGATTTCCTTTTTATAAAACTAAAATGGTAGACTCACTTGGATTGAAACAGGCGAACGGTGAGCATCTACACAGCTAAATAAAGCAAATTGAATTTAATCCTAACATCCAAATAAACCCTTTAATACTCTAAAGGAGCCACGTCATCCTCTAAATCTCTGCCAATCTTGTTCATGATCCGGCTCGAAGGACCATGAACAAGATTGGCAGAGATTTAGAGGATGACGTGGCTCCTTTAGAGTATTAAAGGGTTTATTTGGATGTTAGGAAAATTTGAGTGGACTGTATGTAGATTTTGAATACACCCAAATAAATATAAGAAGTCAAATCAGTTTCCCTAGATTTCTGTATCTGTTTTTAACGTTCTCTTCTCCGTAATTAGAGACGTTTAAGTGTTTTAGTTTAAGGAAAAGGAAATAAAAGTTGAGTTTTAGAATTAAATTCAATTTGCTTTATTTAGCTGTGTAGATGCTCACCGTTCGCCTGTTTCAATCCAAGTGAGTCTACCATTTTAGTTTTATAAAAAGGAAATCTTATGAGGTAAATTTGTACATAACTTGTGACAGATCTTTCGATGATTAGGCTTTAATGCAAATGGTTTTAATTCACAATAAGTTTTTATAGATCGTTACAATTTATGTTTTAACATTAACAAATATTTAAAAGTGAATATGTTAAGAGATATGGTTATGTAAATGTTTCAATTGATAAATAATAATTGTTTCAAATATACATGATATAAAGAATTGAAAATAAATTTGTTTAAAATTTGTATTTTAAACTAACTCTGCGAATAAATTACATAAAAAATATTTAAAAAAAAAAACGAAATTTTGCAACAACAAAATAGTGGAATATTAATAGGAACGCTTTTGGAAGAAGCCAAAATAATTTTTTATTAATCGATTGTTATACGCATTAAATAGCAAGAAATTTTATTTTTAAGAATTATAAATTTTTGTGTTGACAAACAAAAAAAATTTTTCGCTGCCAGGGATCAAACCCAAACTTAAAAAAGAATAAAGAAATATTGTTATTAAATTATATATTTCGTGATTTATTACTAAAAAAGTATTTCTTGTCGAAACCAGTGATGTCAGAGCATAATTTTAAAAATTTCTACGTTCCTCCAAAAAAATCCCTTTTTATATGTCCTTCAGCACAAGAAATGAAAAAAGGGTATATCTTTGTTTGTCATTCCGTTTGTAATTTTTACAATATACATTTTCGATCCCATAAAGTGTATATTTTGAGCCCATATGCATAGCGAAATCGATTGAGCGATGTCTGTTGAAATCAACTTTGCCAAGGCACTAGAACAGTGCAGCGAAAGTAATATTTTCTCGTATAACAAATGTCCCAGCAGTATTTTATTCTAACGATAACGATATTTCAATAACAATAAGAGTGAAAATTAATACTGATGAATTTGTCTCCAAGTTTAATGGAAACGATTCAAGAAAAATTAACGTTTTTAGATGTTTTATAAAACTGCTTTAAAGTTGGATTCATCCATTTTGTCCAGAAAAAAAATTTTTTTCGAACAACATTTTTTATGTATTTTGGCATTTCTCTCAAAGAGTGAGAAATTGATTTTGTTCAGACAACTCTCAGCTTGATTTGTTTTACTGCCAGTCCCACGATGTCGCAATCGTTCGTTCGTTCGCACAATTACATTCAAAACAAAAACAAATTCTTAAACATTGTTTTTGTTTTGAATGTAATTATGCGAACGAACGATTGATTGCGATATCGTGGGACTGGCAGTTAATTTTAATTTTTGTCCGGACAAAATTGAACCGAGTTGCCACAAAACTTTTTTTTTCATTTTTTTTTTTATTTTTTTGAATTGAATGCTCACATTAATAAAATAAAATTGTGGCATTTGATTTGTTTGTTCATAATAAAGAATAATTTAAAAAAAAAAATTTACAAAATGAAGTGCAATGAAGCAGTTGCCCTCAAGTTTATTATGTAAATGAAAATGCCGGAAGGAGAATGCTTGTACGATATGAGCAACAGTTCATATAAAAAAAATTCTCAGTAAGAAAATTTTTGTCTCAACAAAATGGGTGAATCCACCTTAAGTGTCTCTAGTGACCAAAAATATTTGGAAATATTGGATTATTTCCACTACGTACGATCAATAGACAGCAAAAATAAAATTACATCGGTTTTTTTTTATTGATTTTGTGTTATTTTATTTGTTGTTAAAATTATTTAATACTGAGTTGTTCTTTAAAATGGGTATTTTTTATATGCCGATTTTTTATCATCATCTGGCACCCCTTGTTATGGGCCTTTGAACTTTTTATAAAAAATACGGTTGTGTCATATTTTTTAAGATCACAATATGGGTATCATTTAAAAGCTTTTGAACAGATCTTTCAGAAAATTCTAAAATATTTTTAAAATGCTTAACCCATTAAGAGCCAATAACATTTTATGTAAAAACCTTTTTTTAATTTTTTAAATTCTTATTGCTCTGCCACCACAATATTAGTTTTTCAATTGCAGTTACTTTACTATACTAGATTTATATACATGGTGAAGGGTATATAAGATTTGGCATAGCCGAATATAGCTGTCTTACTTGTTTTCTCTGCATTTAATTTTTTTTTGCTACTCTAAATTTTTTTTAATATCAATTCAATAATTATAGCATGTGCTTTTTATACATAAATATATGTAAAATATAACAAAAACGTATTTTTATTTTCAGCAAAAAATACAACAAGAAAAAAACGATTAGAAAAGTATTTTGCAAAAACAAAATATATCACAAAAATTAAATTAATCTTTTAAAGTAACATTACAACACGTTCATTTTGTTGGTGTTACCAGATTGGTGAAAATTTTATTATAGGCATTTTCTTTTAATAAGTTGGGAATGCTAAATACTATAAATTTTAACTATTTTTGAAATAAACTATATTATTTATAAATAAAAAAACAAAAATTTTTAAATCCCCTAAATTTTGCTTCAAATGAAAAATTTATTCTTTTTTCCCTTCGCTTCAAAATTTAGAAGAAAAAAATCCCTACAAAAAGGGAAAAATTCCCTATATCTGACATTACTGCTCGAAAGTTGAATTTTTAGAAAACATTTGAATTAACGATAATTGTTTTTTTTGCATTTTCGGTTTTAAATAAAATAATTTTTTTTTATTGAAGTAAAAATTATTTGACTAAAATTAAATTAGCTGGTGAAGTTTTGGTGGATATGTGGTTATTATGGTAAATTTTTGATTGTTAAGTGACATTCTAGTTTCTTGATAGTCTAGATTCTTTTGTTCCGAATTTTCATCAAGGTTTAAATTAAGTACTAGTTAAAATCATTCTGTACTAAGATTAAATTGTCGTATTAGGTTAGGTGTAATACTCATACCCTGTGCCTTATAGTACCATCTTAACGTTGCCCTCTTTAACATATTCCTTTTATTAGAAGTAGTCATTCACGACATTCCCTTAACATACGTTGGAGCAGCTGACAAATCTGACCCAAAGATTCCTTTGCGGAATTTAAGAATTAAAAAATTTCTTGGCCCTCAATGAAACCTACATCGCACGCACTTAAAAGTTTATGGTAAAAAAAACATAATAACAACAAAAAGTAACTAGACTTAAAGTAAGAACTTCTTATTAAAAGAAAATCAAATTTAAATAATTGTTCTTGAAAAACAAAATCTATTTTTGAAAATATGTTTAATAAATGTGTGTATTTTAACTTGGCCCATTTCCAATTATTTAAAAATTAATTGCAAACTAAAAAAAATGTAAAACGTATATCTGCATGAATCTGCAATTATCATATCATTCCTAACCTCGAGCAGCTTTTTAGCTCAACTAAAATTTGGTATTTTTTATTTATTTCACTAGAAATCAATTTGAAAACAAACGCATTTGTCGTTTATAATATTTTGTAGTTTTAAATATTCAAAACTTTGAAATTTAAGAATCAATAAATAAATTGTTGATATCAAATTAGAAATTAAAGAAAACTTGCTCAAACTGTCACAGTATTCATTTTCGAAATTAAATAAAAAGAAAAATTTACCTTTTATCTTTTAGCAGCTCCTCGGCCGTACTTAAACGCAATCGTACCGTTTTCATACTCTGTAATGGGAACAGCTTACAGAATGGTGTCAAGAACTTGGGGCGCCAACAGTAGTGCGGATACTCCTTACATACAGACCATAAACGTTCATTATGCTCAAATAAATACGTATGACTTTTGCCAAAATTTAAATAGTCATCCATGTCATTTTGATAATCACAATAGAGTAAATTTTTTATATTTGTAATGGCCAGTTCTTTGTCGTCCGGATCACGTATTTGTTTGATGCCAAAGTTTAGCAAAGGCTCATAGTGATAGAAATTGCCAGGCATGGCATTTAAAATGTCACCCAAAAATGTTGAACCTGATCTCCAGGTGGTAACAACAATACTACGCACTGGTGTGCCTTCAGTTTCAGGTGTTAGGTCGGAAAGTTTTTCCGCATCGACACCAAAACGCCCAGCTGGATATTCAAAGTTTTCCATTTCGTTAGCCACTTTGGTACGTTGTTGGGCGATGACATCATTAATGGTGGCCGTCATGTTGTACATTACTGCTGTCTGCTGAGGCACGGCATGACTATAACGTTCTCCCATAAACGCGGAGGCTGAACCAAGACCATTGCCTGCAGAGGAATAGCCACCGGAAGCGGTGTTGGCACCTGCAACTGCCTGATTGCCAATACCGCCACCTAAGGCACCACCCACCACATTGCCTGAAGAAGAGGCTAACGAGGAGGGTAGTGGTCTACGTTGGGTGGTGGCTATAAGCAACAGAATGCACAAACCACTTACACCACAAATTCCTATAAGATTTGCTCTACGCGACATTTTACGGCGTTTTGTTATTAAGCCAGTGCGCTGCTGAGATCTAGCCCTTGCTACTGCTGGCGTTACTTTACTGGTGACACTACTTAGGCTACCGTTACCTTCCACCACCACCTGGACTCCTGTCAAAAGCGAAACAGTCGCTGAATCTGTTTCCTCATAGGCACTCATAAATTTTTAGCAAATTTCCTTAGTATAATTTCGTTAATCTAATAAACAATGTATTTTCTTTTTTGCTTTAACTTAAAACACTTTTTTTTGTTTGTTTGTTTGGTTTTGCTCTTTTTGCATTAAAAATATTAATTCACTTTAGAATTATTTTTTTTTTTGTGCACGAAGTTTTAGATTATTATAAAAAATATATATTATAACGCAATAATTGTATTAAAATCATAACAAGAACTTATCAAAATTTTCTTATAGGAATAAATTTATTAATTCATTAAAAATTCCGTTCTACTCCACTCAATTTTCCGTGAACTTTTTTGTAAACACAACCAACCACTTTGCGTGTAAATGTCAAACTAACAAAGTGAACGGCTAAAAGAAAAGAAGAAAACGTAAAGTACAAAAACATAAATATTAGCCGTTTTTACACTACACAATAAACACAAAAAATTGAGCTGCCAGATGTTATGATTATTATGTTAAATGGAAATCTTTCAATATAAATTATGTTCAATTCTGTGAATTATAGTTTAACAAAATTTTTAAATTTCAAAAACCTTATTTGCATTAAAAAGATTTTTTATTTCGTAATCTTGTTACAATTTTAAAAATATAAACAACCATTATTAAAAAATTTGGTAAAACAATGGACAAAAAATAAAATATTTTAAAAAATAAAATAAAAATTATACAAAAATATATGTATGTTGCAACTTAAACATTGCAAATCATTTTTTTTTTTCAAAATTTAATGACTTTTTCATTAATATATAAGACAGAAAGAGACCAATTTTTGCAAGACTTTATCTAATAAATCTCAAAAATCGAAAATATAAAATTTGGTGCTTCCTTGCTGGTGTTTAACGATTGTCTAGATATATTAATGTCAGGAGCTGATCAATGTGTATACAATTAATAACGGTCGTTGCTACACGTTTATTGCCTGGTTCTTTATCAAAATTAGGTAGGTTCATGTAATAACTCATTATGTGACCGCAGTTCAACAGCTGTTTATTTTCTTGTAATACTTTTAAGTTTTAAGATGTCAAACTAGGTTTATAAAATATGTTGTTCAAATGTTTAAAACAGCTACTGGGCTTGCCAGATGAATAATTGTGCAATGAATAAATTATTATAACCAGCAAAAAATTACATGAACTTTAGAGCTTATAACGTTTTCAGAAATTAACAATGTCTATAAATAGTCTATTCGCATTAGCAATTCTAAAACCGGTTTAGCTATAACACTAACATTATTATTATCGCAATAATGAGGGATATGTTTGATGATTTCAAAAGGTGAAGAAGTCAATACCAAAAAAATTTTTTATGCATAATCTTCCGTTAACTTTTTTATGTTCCTTTATTATTATAAAATCGAGTTGCAAGAAAGTCTTAAACACCCAGTTATTAAGCTTCATTTTAAGTCTCACTTATCCCAACACAACACTTATATATTTTAAATTATATATTATATATATTTTATTTTGTTAATTGTTTCATTTTTATTTATTCATTAAAATAATAAAAAGCTTTAAAGTAAAAGAAGGATTATTACTTAGTTATTCAGCAATATAAAAGCTTCAGAGGCCAATTTATCTATATTATGTATATAATAAAATTAATTAAAATTAAAATTATTAATACAAATTAATAATATTAATTATTATTAATTATTAATAATTAATACAAATTAATAATATTAGTTATTATTAATTATTAATAATTAATTAATAATTAATAATAATTAATTATATTAAATGTATTAACAATATGTTAGCAAAAATTTTATTTTAAAAATTATTTAACTAATATTATATTGCAAAAGCCATTTAGCCTAAAGTTCCGTGAAGGCATTTGTATTGAAATAAATATATTTGCTTTAGTTTGTACGTTTATGTTCTGCATCTCCAAGTTTAATATCTTTGCACTTGATTAACGTCCTGTAATTTTAAAATATGTTTAATTGTTTTTTTAATAATTAAATCTTTGTTGCGATCGATGTTTATAATTTGGTTTATCTACGTGAAATAAGTTAAAAAAATTATTAACACAGTATGTCCGTCTACAATTTACTTCACGACTAACTTATTTACTTGAATTATAAATATGTTAAGCGCAGAAACAAGACGCTCAAAATCTGATTATTTAATTTACTTAAATACAATTAGCATGGTTGTGCTTCAGTTCTAGATATAAACAAAATAAAATCTATTATTTCGTAATAATAAATAAAATTTCTTTATATTACTTTTTAAATATCTGTATAAAAATATGAAAATTATAAAGTTTAAAATTTATTTTATTAAAATAAATAAAACTTTAATAAACTGTTTTAAAATCATTTTTTATGTCTCCCATTATACATTTTGAAGCTGTTCAGCATATGCCTTTGACTCCGGCAACGCTATGAAGGAATAAAAATAGTAATAACTTGCAACCTGCATTATCTTTCACTGACTGTGGCCTTGGCAACTCTACTATTTCTGCACAATATAATAACCGAATAACATTTCAATTGATACATCGCTGTTGTAAACAAAAAATCCCATTATGTATGTCAAAATGAGTAATTTTTTATTGTCAACTCACATGTTTTTTACTCTCAACTTCTCAAATACAAATAGAATATTTGTTGGAAAAATTAAAAGAAAAAAATATCATAAATATAGCAAACCATCGTAATTATTCGCCTTCGTATGCATATAATCGTCGTCGTCGTAGTAGTTTTTGTGAAAAAGAAGAGGTTGAATGTGTGCAATAAGTGCCGCCCGTCAAAAGAAAAATTTTCAAAGAAAATTTAAGAAAATTAAAAATACTTAAATCTAGTTTAAATTAATATTTTTTAAAAAAGTAAACAATTCAATTTGCAAATTCCAAAAAATGAGTTCAATTATTGTGCTGGATTCGTCCGATGAGGATGAGGTAAAAAAAATTAAAAATGATAAAAATTCAAGAAATGAATGCATAGAAAGAAAAAAAGTTTAATAAATGTATATGTGTGTATCGTTTAATTTAATGTATATGTGTGAAAACTAAAAAATGATTACTTTTTGATTTCTGCTTAAGTCAAAGCTAACAAAAGAGAGTAAAGCATTAGTGATGTGAAGAAAAAGAGTTTGTATAGCGATGGTAAAGAAGTGTTGATATGTTGTGAATTGCTAAACAAAACAAAGCGCAATCAAAACAATTGGTAAATTAACTATATCTTCGATTAAGTAATATGGCTAAAAACCTCCATTTTAATATCATGTTGTAAGTGATTTAATTAGAAATAACGTTAATTTTGCGTACGATAACTTTATTTGGTCTGTAACAAAAATTCACATCACTAATTTTCTCTCTGTGCTCTTTTAAGTGTAATTGGCTTTGTTTATGTGTAGAAGTCTCCAAGAAATAAAAATAAAAACAAAACGTGAAATCTTGTTTTTAGCATTTGTGCTTGTATGTGTTTAACAGGCTGCAAATGTGTGCTGTGCATTTCTATAGATATTTCTAACATACACATTCAAAGAGTATTTTTTTTTTTTGTAAAGTGTGGCCGTCTTTTTTTGCAGTATTTGCCTTTTATATTATTGTTAATTACTCTTTTGAGGTTGTTGTACAGTTTACACCAAAAATTGTGATTGAATAACACGCAATTAGTTTTACTAGACCAAGTACCAGCTAAACGTATGAATATTTTTGGGAGACTAGGAAAACTCTCCACTAATATAGCAGAGCTCTGTTAATAAATGTATTCCCGCGTTTTATTTATTTTCATTTAGTTGACATTTAACAGAAACATATTTTGGCAGCGGAAATGTTAAATAGAAGTAGTATTTTGTTAACAGGTTGTATATTTGGGTTTGTTTTGTTGTGTGATTAAGAGAATGGTATTTTAACATTTTAGCAATTTCAATATAAGTGAAATTAATTAATAAGAATTGAAATTATGATTGATTTCATTCAATAAGTTAGAACCAAATTTATGTTATCTAGCATAAAATACTTGTTTGTACCTATTTGCCAATACCGTCCAAGTATTTTATTGCACAGTATACGTACAAGTCTATGCACTTTGAATACCTATCAGTTTTATTAACCTTAATAATGCCTAATCCATAAAAAATTTTATTTAATATTTAATGTAAAGAAACTTTTTTTCACTTAACAGAATATGTCCCTCTTAGAGGTCTTAGGTCATTTTAGATAACTGAACTACATACCTAGTTAATTGTAAAATTAAAGTTCAGAGTATTTTTCAATTTTAATAAAAACGTAATTTTGCTTGAACGATGTAAGATCCTGTATGTTGTTCGTTCAGTCATACATAGTACTGGTAATTCAATACTTTGATCTCTAAAATTTTAAATTTAATAGGACTTTATAAACATATTTTTTTTTTTTGGAAATACCTGCTATTTATAATTATTGTGTGTTTTATTTTAGTTTACAATCATTAATAATTTTTATTTTCTATTTTAGAGTCCTCCAAAGAAGGCAAATTTAAAATCAAAGCCAGATGCAGGAAATTTATCTTCAGTCACAAACGCATCAGTTCAGAAAAACCAAAATGCCAAGCAGAGAGCGATTCCGAGTGGCATCACCATTACACCTCGCCTAAGTCCTACATCAATGGGTGCTAAAAGTAATAATATGCAATCAATAAACTCATCCTCTTTGGCAGCATCATTTCAAGCCCTTAGTAGTATTATGAGCAATGAACGACAAACTCCAACACCACCTAAGGGACAAATGGCTGGTAGTTTAAATCAAAGAAAGAGAAAAACTCCCACACCACCACAAGCCCTGCCACGTTTGACCGCTAAAAGCTATAGTTCTATGTCAAATTCATCACCGGCTAAAGCAGCCACTACATTGGCACCATTACCGCCAATAATGCCCATGATAACAGGTGTACATTCAATGGCAGCAGCTGGAGCTACTCCACCGCTGCAGCTAATGGCCACACCTCCTCATAATCTGGGAGCCTTCATGGGATTAAATGAACAGCTTATGATGAATCCCCATTTAATACCAAGTGTACTGCCGCCAAACACCACCATTACAGCTCATCCAAATCCTAATCAGAATAACATAAACAATAATTTTAAAATACATCTACCCTTCAGCAAACCAACCCCTACAACGCCATCACCTGCCGCTTCTCCAGCCTCATCTGCACCCCAAACACCATCACCCCAGTTAACGCCTTCGCCGCAGCCCAGTCGTGCAGATAAAAACCCTAAGAGAATAATGCCAACTACACTTCTAAAATCATCGGATGAAAGTTGGCAAAAACACAAACAAATTACACAAAACGATAAACAATCACAAAGGACACCCGTATCACTAAATAATGATGTGGTCATTGAAATGCTGCCACCTTCTAAAGAATCGCCAAAATCGACATCAGTTTCATCGTCTAGACATCACACACCCTTGACATCGCCCACAACACCAAAATCACAAAAATCTCCAGATGTTATAATGCTAACAACACCTACCGACCACACACCAATATCACGAAAAGAATGCGGATCTATATTAGATCTTACCCACTCGCCTGACAAAGAAATAACAGCAATTGTAGATCTGGTTAATACACCCGACAAACAAACAAAGCAAATAAATGGAGATGCTAAAAATGTCATAACAAGTAAAAAACCGGAAAAGCCACCACCTAAGCCTCCTCTTGAGCCGGAATACGAAGAGCTGATTAGAGCTTGTCGTGAAGCTGATCCCTCCAAAGATATGGACAAGCTAATCAAATCAAAATTAATTAAATACTATTATGAGGTTCATAGCGATTACGTTAAATCGAAAAGTTTTCGCAAAAATATACGCAAGGTTGTGGAATCAATAAAGGCTAAACCCGACTTGGTTTACTTTAATCTTAAGACTATTGTAGAGGAACTTAAAGTAAGACGTAAAGCGAGATTGGTAGAGGAAGCAGATGCTGCAGCAACAACGACAGAAACAGCAGCAGCAGCAGTAAGTAATAGTGAAAAAAGTCCAACATCTGAAACAAATTCAAAGGAAAATGACGTTAAAGCTGTAACAGCTACTGCATCAAATGATCCTGCTACATCAACGACATCGGCAGAAATTTCAGCAACAGCGACTACACCGACGGGAAACAAAAAGCTGGATGAACAAATTAAGAAATTAAATAAGGCGCTTTATGTGTTAACCAAACGCATAGAAGTTTTGGAACAAACCGAAGTTGATTGGGACGATGATGATTCAAGTTTTCTGCAAGTTGAAAGATTTAAAAAAAGAGCGTGTCAGGTGAGAAATTTAAATTTTATAATTTTTATTAAAAAACAAAATTTTTAACAAATTTTTATTGTAAAAAATCAAACAGGAAATATTAGTGTCGAATTTTTGAATAATTTTACAAAATTTTAATTTAATTTTTTACTATGTTCGAAAATTCGAAAACTATTTCGAAATTTGAAAAAACACAAATTTATGAATTTAGCTAAAGCGGATGTACAATTAACGCGTCATCTTAAATATTTTTCCTATTTCGCTTTCCTTTTCAAGGAGCGTTTTTTGGCCACATTTTTGAAAATTTCTCATAATTTAGAAAAATTCTGAAAAGTAAAAACGATATGGTTTTAGTATTACAGAAATAATTTTATAAATTCGTCTTAAATGATTTATGGTGGAAAATTAGAATGGCTAAAGACATTAAATTTACATAAATTATCAAAGACATCAATTCACAGTGAATAACTAATTTCTGATTTCTTATATTTAAATTGCAGATTTATGAAAAAATTTGTGATCTCACGGGCGAAAGTAAGAATGCCCATCGTTTAGTTAAGAAACCAATTAAATTCAATGAGACACGTATACCACAGTTTAATAAGACTCTTCAAGCTTTCATTAACCGCACAAAGGAATTTCCCGATTATTATGATGTTTTGCGAATGTTGGAACACTGTAATCGTACCTACAGTCTGGGTTTAGTTAACTTTGAAATTAAAAACATAGGTGAGGTGATATTAAATATACAATTATCTAATTTTAAATTTAATTCAACAGTGAAATTATTAAAATATTAATTTTTTTTAAACAAATCATTTTTTTTTAGCTGAAGACGCTTTTATTAAAGTGGGTAAGTTATTGCAATCACGCCGTAAAGCTGATCTATATGAAACTGTTACACATTTTGCGGGTGATGGTAAAGATCCGGCCAAAACAGATCCAACTTTAGCGGCAAAGTTAAATGAAAATCTTAAAAATCACAAAAAAATAAACGAGATATTAGAAAAATTTGCTCGCAAACAAGACATGCCCGATGAGGAGGAAGAAGACAAGTCTGAAAAGGCAGAAGACAACTGCACAGAAAACGATACGGTTGAGAAAGAAATTGCAGCTGAAAAGGAAACAGCAACATCGGCAGATGTGCCTGATAAAGAGGATAAAAAAGGAGATTTCAAAAATTTTGTTTTAATAAAAACTGAAAAAATTGCAAATGAAATACAACCTGCTGGACAAGTTAAAATGGATATTGATGAGGAGGAAGAGGACGATGAAGATGAGGAAGAGGAAGATGATGAAGAAAATTTAGATGAACAAGTAGAAACTTTAGCTAATGGTGTTATATCAGATAATGAATCTGATAATGAAACAATAACCCCTCAAGACAATAAAACTTTAAAAAATAAATTTTCTACAATTGAAACAATTGTAGAAAGTCTTAAAAATGAAACTTTGGAAATTAAAGAAAAGAGTGTGGATACAACCGATATTGTGAATCTAAAAGAATTATCAGCGAATTGTTTGGAAATTCCAGAGAATTCGCAAGAAATTTTAAGGTCAGAAAATGATATAAAAATTATTGTAGACACTGGATCATCCACAATCAAAATTAGTTCCGAAAATGATGGTGTTTTAAAAAATAATAATAACAATATTGATATGGATATATCAAACAACAAAATAAAGACTGGCAAAAATACAAATATAACAGAAAGCTCTTCACCACCTTCATCACCTATTTCTCTTGCTTCTATAATACATACGAGCAATGGTAAACTTAAAGATACACCTCCTCCTCATCAATTGCTTAATCATGATAAAACCACAACCCTCTATCCAGCCGGTAATACAGCCACTGTTGCTACAACAACAACAACGGCAGATTTAAAAATTGTACATGTTTCTAGTCTAGAGCCCGATAGTGATAATATAGCTGCTAATAAAAGAAATGAGGTTGGTAGTCAATTATCGTCTACAAATAAATCATTAGACGAAATTGTTATATCCGATGAGGAATCATAGTGTTTATTGGATTTAACCATGCATAAACGATAACAATGAATATAATGTGGATGATAATGGTGTGTTGTTGATGTTTTCTTTCTCTCTCTCGCTTTTTTCATTTTCTTTTTTCATTCATTTTACAAAATTGCTGTTTTCGGTTGAGGTTTTTATTATGTTTCAATTCTGTGAGGTATATTGTTTTTGGAGGTTATTAAACAAATTCTCTACTAAAATCAAATTAATAATCGTTATCAAAGAAACAACAAATTTCTTAATTAAGTCACTGTTTGAATTTTTTAACATAAAAAAATAAAGAGCTTTATAACAAGGATAGATAATAATTTCGTAAACAAATTTAAAACTTCTTCACAGAACACAAAATCACGCGAACGTTATAAATTTTTGCTTGAGAAGAAAACGTTGTTAAATAATTACCACGAGTGAAACCCATAATTAAAAAAATTAACATGTTAACACAATATTTTGTTCAAATTTTTTTGTATTTATAATTTATAAAATTAAAATATAAAAAATTTTCTTTTTTTGCTATGTTTTTCGGAAATAACATTTATGCTATTTTTTTCCTTTAATTTTTTTTTCTTATTATTTATTTTTTTTTACTATGACAAATTCTTATCATGAAATTTTTTTATGCTTTCAAATATCAAACTTAAATTTTTGGGTTGTATATTTTCGTTTTACAGTAGCCAAATTTTGTTTAGTAAGATGAGTTTCTATATTCGTCTTTAAAATTTGTGTCGATATCGCTTTTTTATTTTAAAAGAATATCGCACCATTTAATGTGATAAAAAAAATTATTAAAAATTTATATAGATTTTATTTCTTGTGCTACAAATTTAAGCCGGCCTATAGCAAGAAAATTTGTAAGCTTCCAAGTTTGTGTAGAAAATTATTATTTAAATTTTCATTAATTAATTGAAACTTTTTTTATTAACACTGTTATTTTTTCCGTTTACTTATTTAAAAAATTATTGTAACTATGATTATCGAAAGTTAAACTCCTTGTGATAGAAAATATTTGTTTCTTAAAAAAAATTATGCAAAAAATAATAAGCCGGCCCTTAGATAATTAGCCTTGCAATCACACTAAAAGTTATGAATATGACGCAAGAGCAAGTCTGCCAATTGTTGCAGAAAAGTATTTATTATTTTTTTTTAATAACAGATTTTTTAAAAAATCTGTTGTGGTCTAACGAAATATTACACAGATTTTGCACTTTATAATTGAGTTTTTTTAAATCTTCTGCTAAAATCATTACACTAGCAAAATTAAAATTTTCAAATATTTTTTTGTTTAACGAAACCTCTTCAAAAATATACCCCCTCACACGGATGTATACTAGTTTTATTATTTATATTTTGTTAATTATTTATTTTCGTAATAAAAAATAAATAAATGTAATATTTGGTTATTTATAATTTTTTTTTTTGAACTCTTACTTTAATTACTAATGATAAATTTAAGGTCAAGCTTTGTAAGCTGTACATAAACTAATTCCTAAATTATCAATAATTAATATTAAGAGAATTTTAAATAGATATAAATAACACTACCCCTTTTTGTCCCTCCCCCCAAATTCTAAAATAAGCAATTCGTATTTTTTTAACTGTGTAAATAATAAAACTTAAATTAAATATATAAAATCATAAGAAATAAACATCTACTCCTTTTGAAGTCGTATAAATAAATACTTATCTTAAGTCATTGTGTATTAACTAACTATTGATATTTTATATAATTTTGTGTATAAAATATAATGTTTAAATTATTTTTTTGTTTTCTCATGCTTATCAGGTTTCTAGCTTTATTTGGAATTAAAAAAAAAGTAATAATTTTTTATTCCTTCCAACTAAAACTTGTTAATCTGAAAAGTATTAAAAGATAATAAAAACTTATAACAAAACGAAAAATAAAAAAAATAATTAAGTCATGATATAAATTATTCTAAATAAAATTTATATTTTTTAAACATTTCATTAATGTCAATCTTTAAAATAAAATTGTCTTTTATTTATAAATACACACATACAGTCCTTTTTCAAAATTGCACGATTTAAATTGCAAAATTTAAAAGCAGTTTTATAAAAGAAAATGTGCCTTTTAAAAGGTTAATTTTTGTTCTAATTTGTGCAAAATACATAATTTTAATACAAAAACCATTAAATAACAATCAAGTAAACTAAACAGTTTAATAAAAACTTTACAAATAAAATGTTCGCAAGCCAGCTTAAAATCAATTTAAAAAATTTTGTGATTTTAAATTATTTTCACAAAAAGCATAAAATATAACAGATAGATAAAGTTTAATTTCAGGCTAAACTTGTATGGGTAATACATTTAATCATTTTTTGAAAGATTTTTTGCTTTAAAAAATGTTAATACGACCTGCATTTTGCAAATATTATGATTGTACTATAAATATTTCTAGAACCAGAATGCTTTAAATTAAAACATTTACCGTTTTCTGCACCGCATATTTAAACAGTGAAAAGTAATAAATAATTATTCAAAATATTTTACCTTTCATAATTTTAAAAGTTTTTAGCCTTTAAGCTTAGTTAAATTAGCGTTTTTTGTAACCACTGGCAACACAGCACAACATTTAAAATCATATAAAGTAACACCCAAGGTACATTTATTTTACGCTCACTTTGCTCTTCATAAGCTTGTAGGTATTTTTTGAAATTCGTAAACAAAAGCTGTACAATATAAACAACTTTTGACATTTCCAATTGCAAACCAGCCGGGCGGACGACACTACCTAGTAAAATAAATGTACTTGGTAACACTTTTGGTTTTTTCATTATTTTTAATATTTCTTTTCACACTGAACACACACCATTAAAAAATTGACATTTTAACACGTCACTTATTATCAAGTGGTCAAACAAAACATTTTTAATAAAATAAAAAAAGAAAAAATAAAAGCTTCATATTTACAGCGATCATATTTTATCGTAAAGATGAGCAAAATGCAACAAGAAGAAGACACCAATTCAACGCTGTTTTATGCCCGCAATGAATATTATATTGGAAATTTCATGGGCTCTGTCAATTTTGTTTTGCCTGAACAGGGCACAGCGGGTGCAGAATTGTTATCGTACATGTATTTATCCTACTTAGCTATGGATTCAGGCCGATTGATTGCCAGCGATATTAAGGAAAATAATAACACTCCATTATTGGCTTTGCGTTACATACATGAAGCATTTGAACATTCCGATAAAATTGAGGATATATTGGAGAAGCTGACAGATAAAGTAGCGATAGAGGAAGATGAAACTAATATCTGGCATATTGCTACTGCCATAGTGTACTGTTATGATCAACAATTCGAAAATGCTTTAAAAATTTTGAACGGTTCTACAAACTTGGAGTCTATGGCCTTATCAGTACAATGTTTATTACGCCTGAATCGTGTTGATTTGGCTAAGCAATTGGTAGGCAAAATGCAAGAAATCTCAGACGACCATACCTTAACACAATTGGCACAAGCCTGGGTGGCCTTGTCTTTGGGAACAGAACAAATGCAAGATGCTTTTCATATTTATCAAGAATTTTGTGAAAAGTACAAACCCACTCCTCTTTTATTAAATGGCCAGGCTGTAGTACATTTAGGTTTGGAAAGATACGAAGAAGCTGAGGCTGTTCTTAGGGAGGCTTTAACTAAAAAGCATAACGATTATGATACATTAATCAATATGATGGTATTGTCACACTTAACGGGAAAATCTCCGGAAACAATACAACGTTATTGGGAACAGTTAAGACAATTCTATCCGAAAAGTGAATTTGTCAAGGATTTTGATAAGAAGTCATTGGAATTTGATAAACTATGCTTGCAGTATTCGTTAGAGGCCAGCGCCTAGTCTTAAGTTTGAAATGTAATACTATTTTTAATTATTTTATTCATTATGAAATAATAAAAAAACAGATAATGTTATTAATTTTAATTACTTTTCCCAATTATACAATGCAAGGTAGCAAACCAGCAACAATTTTTTATGTCCACTCCGGCTGCATATTAAAATTAATGCAGAGTGTTTAAGGGTAAAAAACGAATAAAAATTATAAGTGTCAAGAAATATAATTTTGAAGAGGCAGCAAGTGATAAAAATAGAAGATTAATAATGCTGATAATCAAATCATTATCTGCTTCTTCCAACACATTGATGTGTTAAGCAGTAAAGTAGATCATAAGTTTGCTTGCTTGGTTTCTTCAATTAGTTAAATTTTTATAACTTTCAGTGTGTGAACGTTGCTAAACTTTGTGGTTGCTGTAATAAACTTGTTTTTTCATTAAGTCAATTTAATTGTTTGCAATGAATTTGGATTTAGAAAAACAATATACTCCCTCTATGTACACAAAAAGGTTTCAAAATTTCAAGAAACCAAATGAAGAGGTTTTAAATCATTTTATACGTGTGTCGGAAAATGGTAAATATGTTTGCTGTTTAAAAGTTAATAAGTAAATAAAATTGGATTTAACTTTTGAGAAGCAGAAATAGTTTAACAATTTCGCCTTCGAAGAAAACTCGAAATCGTTATATTGAAAATGTGAATTGTAAAATTTTTTGAAAATACTAAATTCAAATCTTAATATTAAGTGAATTGTATATTACGCCCTATCAAAAAACTTTTCACACACGTTTTCAGTGATGAAAGAATATAAAGTACTTTTTTTTTTTAAAGTACTGCTTTCGTTAGATGCTTAAATTAACCGGAATCAATTTATTTTAGGTACGAATTCCATATTCTTTAATCTATTACTTTTCAAGAATATTTTTAATTTGTAACCAATTTTCTATCCGTAAATATACATCTACCAAGTGTTCCTATAATGTAGAGGGGCATCGGAAGGCG
This sequence comes from Cistogaster globosa, assembly GCA_937654795.1. Taxonomy (NCBI): domain Eukaryota; kingdom Metazoa; phylum Arthropoda; class Insecta; order Diptera; family Tachinidae; genus Cistogaster; species Cistogaster globosa. The sequence continues at coordinate 11,768,695 of OW569404.1, forward strand.
GTTATTGCTATTGTAAAAGTGCAGTATGGAAATCTGTTTAAAAAATTAATAAAGATGTAAAAAAATCATGCATAATGTTACTTCTTTTTTATTTAATTAGCAACAACACTTGCCCGACAATTGTATAAAACTCGTTTAGATGTACGTTATGGAGGAGATGATGATAATCAATTACTAGACATTTATTTTAAAAATCAAGAAAATGGTAAAATATATTAATGACATTTACTTAAAAATAATGTTAATATTTACTTGCACAAGATTACTTTTATTACTTAATCTCTACTTTAAAGGAACTCCTATATTTGTATATATACATGGAGGATTTTGGCAGTGTTTGGATAAATCTACCTCAGGTCCTTTGGTACATACTCTTATCGAAGACAACTATCGCATCATCTTAGTGGACTACAGCTTATGTCCGCATGTCACTTTGGAACAAATAACGTTACAAATTAGTAATTTCTATAAATGGCTACAAAATTATGCTGATATAACTAAGGCCCCAAAAATTTCCATATGTGGCCATTCTGCTGGTGCCTATTTAGCATTGCAAATATTTAAGGATGGTTTGTTGGCACCTTCTAACATTTTAAAACAAATAGATCAATTGTACTTAATAAGTGGCGTATATGATTTACGTGAATTATGGCCATTGAACACTTGTAATCCAGATAACATTTGGCATTTAAATGCCGAAAAGGCTGTTGAGTTGTCTCCTTTATGCTGGTTGAAAAATCAGAATTCATTGCAAGAGTATCAAAAACAGGGTTTAAAGATTCATGTTTTAGTTGCAGAAAATGATAGTGATCGTTTTAAGATGCAATCAGAAGAATTTTATAATATGCTCAAAAACTTCAAGTTCGATGCTGTTTACAAAGAATTGGAAGGGTACGATCATTTTGATATCATAGAAGAATGTTTTAATCGAAATTCGTCTATAAGTCGTTATATACGCACAAGTTTGCTATTGTTAAAATAAGATTAAAATGCTTTAAAAATGTTTTAAAACCCGGGGTAAAATTACGATCGATAGTATGCCTCCGGTTATTTAAATTTTTGTTTTTTATATTTAACTTAAGCATATAAATAAAACTTTGTTAAGGTTAAATATCTTTTGGTTTTGCGTTTTTAATGTTAATAACAAATTGTTTACTTGCAAATTGAAATTTCTGTTTTCTATTACTCATTTAAGAATTAAGCTTTATATTGTTGAATTTTTTCTTAGAATTTCATACTTTTTACTACAGGAATTATAAAGAAGCTAGTGCTATAAAAATAATATTTACTATAATATAAAAAATTCGTGGTTGTCGGTTTAACTTCACTTTATTACAAAATCTCAAAATACAAAAGGTAACAGGAATACCAAATGCTAGTAGCTGCAAGAAGAAATGAGGAAAAAAATTACATTTTCAATAACAAATAAATCTTTAAGAGTTCTACTAACTTTTGTTTGAAACCATATTTTTTTCTCTCGTAGAATAAATCCGTTTTAGAACTTCCCAAGTTAACAATTTTAGGACAGCCATCTCTCTGAAATTAAAAAGTTCTTTTATATTTAACACGGCCATAATTAATATGCTCTTACATCCTTTTCCTGTGTTGTACATTCTTTACAGTAATAAGCATCTGATACACCAGGTCCGCCACAGATAACACAACGACCCTGATAAGAACCATAATTACATTCATCGCATATTCGTACTAGAGTGCAGGGTCTTACATATGAATCGCATATTACACATTTGCCATCACATTTTTCGCACAACCTTCCAATAGCTGCAGACCGAAATAAAGTAAATTTTCACTTTTTGTGAGTAGAAATGTTTATACTTACCAACTCCTGGTTGCTTACGACAAAAAATTAAATCTGGATGATGTTTAGCCATTTTGTTGATATATTTTCAGAATTTTAAACAATTAAAATGATGTTTAAAGAAATATACAAATTTTGTTTACGTTTATGCTTCTTCTTTGTTCACAAAATTCACAATAAATTGGTAACGTAAGAATACTACTATTTTTAATGTAATACGTAAACATACACTGTTATATTATATAACTTTTTGATTTTCATTGTTATTAATTTATTTTATTTATTTGCAATACATATTTTAATCAAAATTCTTTAATTTATTTAGTAACGAAAAAGTATTAATAAATCTAACAAATTTTAATTGTAGTTGCCAACCTTTTAAAACCGGTCAAATTAAAACAGAGCCGTTATTTACGTTAACACGTGTTTTTGACAATTTTGAAGTTGATTGTGTATACAAAATACAAATAAATTTATTTATTTTTATTATAAATATCCATATTTAATATATAATGACGGCGTTGGACGAACAACCGAAAATAAAACTAGGCGACTATATTGTCATTCAAAGGCAAAAGTATACGAAACTGCAAAAATTTGGTAATTTAGATGCCACAGCCACGTTGGGCAAGGATCAGCTAGAACTGAAAGCTTTACTAGATAAACCATATGGTGCCACCTTTAAAATGTGTCCTAAAGAGGAATTGGGTAAATCACATAGAGGTCGTCAAAAACTTTACTCCTTGGAATTGTGCAATGAAATGGAAATGCGTAACATACGTGAAGTACTAGGTATTTCCTCTAGTGGCGAAGACAATCGCAATATTATAGACGATGGCGACTCACAGTCTCTCAAGCCGGAAGATATCGATAAGCTTAGAGATGAAATAAATGAAAGCACCAAGATTATAGAGAAAATTGTAGAAAATTCAAAAACATTTCATAACAAAACCGAATATTCCCAAGAAAAATATTTGAAGAAAAAGGAAAAGAAATATTTTGAATATATACAAATAAGACAACCTACCTTACGCTTAATTACCGAAATACACTACCGTCAAGATCCTGATAAAGTTATGGGCTTACGTGTCGATACGCTGTCGCAATTAATATCCTATTCAGGTGTTTCCGCTTTTGGAAATTATTTGTTATATGAAAGTGGCTCGAATGGTCTTTTACCAGCCGCTTTTCTAAACTCTATGGGTGCTAATACAGAAGCCAAAATGGTGCATTTGCACCCTGGAAATGTACCACAAAAACAAGCCATTTTAGCTTTAAATTTACCAGAGGAACAGTTACAAAGATGTATATCAGTTAACATATATTCGGTATTAAGGGAGTTTTACCAAGGCGAACAGACGTCCAGCCAGTTAGCAGAATCTATAGAACCTAATGCCAAAAAACAAAAGTTAAATGACGATAAAGGTGATAAAAAAACTTTGCTATCAAATGTACTTTTAATTAAAGTCGTATTTTTTTAGATTCTTTAGAAGATGCTACAGAAAATTGTGACTCTTCTAAACCGCCAGCCAGTTTACAAAAATGGCAAATAGATAACAAACGTGCCGTCTGCTTAATGCATGAAAAATTTGATTCTTTGGTTATTGCAGCAAAGGAACATCCTCTTAATTTAGTAAAAGAACTTTTATCATTTGTTAAACCCTCAAGACCAATTGTTATTTTTAGTCTTTGCAAAGAAGTTTTAATGGAACTTTATGTTAATTTAAAAACTGGCTCCAAAGTGACAAATTTACATTTGACTTCGAACTGGTTACGTTTGTATCAAATTTTACCTAATCGCACACATCCTGAGGTTAATATGCAGGGAAATAGTGGCTATTTACTGACAGGATATACTTTAGTTTAAGAATACAAAACAAAAGATAAAATGGAAGAAACCACCCCAATAAAATATACTAGAAAATTTAAAATATGACAAAATGAAATACGAAAATTGGAGACCGTTCATATTTTCATTCAAGCAATGGACCTCTTTTAAATGCATCTTTCAGGCGGTGCAATTTTTTTTTTATTTTTTATATCAATATATTGGGTTAACTTTGCTAAACTATAGATGCGAGATTTTCTTGTTTTATTTGTTATTTTAAATATAAAGCCTTTTAAGGCCAATTTAATAAAATTTAATAACTAAGCTAATGTCTAATAATTTTAAATTCAAAGAGCAGATATTATGGATAGTTGTAAATCTCATTGTTTTTAATTTTGAACAAAAATTTTTGACATTAAACAAAATTTATATTAAGCCCATTATCATATTACGAAAAATTAAAAATATTTCAAAGTCTGCAGGCCCACCCCTATTTCTCAGCGTGTACAAACCGATACTAATTCTACAAATAAATTTTAACAATAACATTTAAGTTAAATGAAACAAAATATTAAATAAAGCCTTCAACTTTCTTTAATTTAAACCAATGGCCACAGCCACAACGTTTTGGACAATCCAATTCCAACCACATATAATTGACAAAACGATTGTCCTCACCTGTAACACCGAAAGCAATAATAAAATCATTAATTTTCTTTATAAATCTCTACATACATATGCAGCCCACTATACGTCCATTAAAAGCTGATGGTATTAAAGTGGGATTTTCTTTTGTGCCAGCACCACGCTTCAAAACTTTAATATTAAAGGGATCACAATTGCCTTCCTTGTAAGCGTTGGCTTCTTTCTTTGCCAAGCCCGTAATCAGTTCTTGATCAGCAATCAGCTCTTCAATTTTAAAACGAAATTCAGACAAAACAAAAATAGAAGATACATATGTATATACATTTATATTTTGTAATTATGTAAATAACTTATATACCTTTATCTTGCTTTAAAAATTGAGTTAGGGAGAAACATCTTCGGTCCCTAAAAATTTTTGTTAACGTACGACGTAAAATTAAGGACATTGCTTTGATTTGTATAAATAATTAAATTCTTTTATTTCAAAATATGTAATTGTTTTTTATTTTGTCTAAAAATCGTAGTATATTCGATTTGAATGTAAATAAAAGAAGTATATGAAAACAAGAAGTCGAATTTTATGCACACTTCTGTCTAGTTTAAAAATTTTAACAAGTTTTTTTTTTTTTTTTAATGGCCCCGTTCACATTAGTATTTTCTAAAATTAAAAATTTTTAATCAAAAGTATATTAATAATTTCAATGTTAAGACGAGAAGATATGCAATCAAGAAATGTCTGTATATCGGTATCCTAAATAGGTGACCCAAATTGATCATCTTTACAAATCTAATGCCACTGAGAAAGGACAACCGTACTGGCACAGCATAATTAAAAAGAGGGTGACCATTTCAATTAAACATCGCTAGAATCCTTTCTTTTGTCATGCCCCAAGAGTTGAGCTTTATGAACTTACTTTCGGTAACTCACTTTTGCTTGATTTAAGTTGTGTACTGCCAAATATTACTCCTAGGCCTTCGACTAAAATGTTTAGCTTTATCTTTACTTCCTTTGTCTAAAAATTGAAAAGGGACGATGATTTTAAAGGTGATAGATGTAGTCTACGTAATTTTAGAAAATTCAAGAAAGTGGCCAGATATTTAAAGATTATGGCAATAATTTTTTCGATTTGTAATTTGTTCACGAAACCATCATGGTATCTCTGGGGAATGCACGCAGCTTGATAAGATAAATTTTCGAAAAGTATTGATACGTTGATTTTTGACGGTAATTTAATTTTGTTGTATGATGAAGTGAGAACCATTAAAAATCACAAAAGAAAATATTTTTGAATTCATAGTTTTGGAGGATTATAATAAAAATACTAAATAAATGTAATTAACGTTTTTCTAAGAATATTGAAGTTATCTCCAGAATGGACTAAACGCTTTCATTTCGTTTGTGATCCAAAAAGCGTCAATAATATGAAAAATTAAATTTTTGTTGGCAAAACAGAAATATTTTAAATCTGGTATCAGCACCTGATAAATTTAAATTGTACAAAAATAAAACGATTTTTGTAATTGAGACAAATTTTCTAAAATCTACTGTAGTTGTTTTTTAGGTTACTCGGTGAGTTTTATTTAATTCTGCACTCTGATTTTAGGGTTCCATTATGCAAAGGGTAAAAGCGTAACCCTAATTATTTCGCTATAATGTCCTTCCATGTGTCTTAGCACCTAACATCTTATACCGCAAAGCTAGATACTTGAAATTTGTAGAGAATGTTGCTTAGGATTGTAGCTAGAGCAGCAAATAATAAAATGAGGTTAAAAGCTTCAAAACTAATTAACATATTAAGGCTTAAGTTCTAAGCCGCAATATACAAATGATGGCATTTTTTGCCTTTATTTTTCCCCAACAGATTAATTGCATTAAATTTTGTATAATCTTTTTTTATTGGTTTATAGTATTTTCAGTTTCATTTCTGAATCATACTAAAATCATACTAAAAATAAACCACACAAAATTTGAATTGAAAACTTTTATCACTAAAACTGTGAAACTTTACCGACGTGTTCTAAAATCATCAGCCTGTTAATTCTGCTACCATTTTTCTTAAGCAGTAGTTAAAATATCTGGTAAAAACAGAAGATATCAGATTACTCTTTTGTCTGAAGTTTCCGTTTTAACATAATTTTTATTTCTGGCTTTAAACATAACAAAAGCGTTTTTCAGTATTTCGGCATATAAATTAAGTGTAGTTTATTTTATAATTAAAATAATTGCTTATGCTATCCAATTATAATTGATATAATTTCAATTGGTAAAGAAAAAAGTAACCTGACGTTAGAGGTTATGCCACAAACGCGAACCTTAAAAACTTGAATTTTCTTAAGACCTTGATAGGAGCTGTTTGAAAAATAATTTATATTGTTTTTGGTTTAGGTTTTTTTTTCTTTTGGTTTATGTTTATTGTTTAAGGTTACTTTTAACTTAAATTTCTTTTATGTTAAGTTGTGAAAACAGAACGACGGTATTTTGTTTTTATTTATATAAATTGGTGTATATAAGGATATGCTATTAGTTTAGACTGGAGCCTTTTCAACCAATTTAAACCAATGACCGCACTCACAACGTTTGGCAGTACCCTTCTGTAGCCACATCCATTGAACGTAAGTTTGATCTTCTTCGCCTGGAATTATAGGAATGTTGTAAATGACACATATTTATCATTTTTTTAATGTAGTTTTTATAAACACTTACAGATACAACCCACAATACGGGCATCAAAGGCAGAGGGTATTAAGTTAGGATTTTCCTTTGTACCAGCGCCACGTTTAAAAACTTTCATGTCGAAAGGATTATCATTGCCGGCAGCTTTTGCCAATAGTTCACGCTTCTCTATACCGGTAGCATGTTCCATAGGATCGTTCATCACTTAAATACAAAAAGGAGTAAATTAATTTTTTTTTTACACAAAAGTTAATAAATTTTGGCAGACAGAAGAAACTAGAACATTTAGAGAAAATTATTATCCCCTATAAAAGTAAATCCAGATACTTATCGACAAGAAATGATATGAAAACGAAACTTTAAATGTTTGTTACTTAATCAAACTTAAATGCTTGAACCGATTCTAATGAAATTTAGATCATACACATTTTTCAGGATTTTTCAGCCGAAAGGTGACTGTAATGAATAAAATTTAAAGCATACTTTTAGGTGTAAGAGAATTTATTAACTTTTTTTAAATATAGGAAGTGCTCTTTCATACTTTTTACAACATAATGGACAAAGCATACTGAAACAAAAAAAAAAAAAAAAAAAAGGAGCTTATTTTCCTTACTGAACTGAAAAAATTAGTGCAGTTTGTTTCAATGTTCAAATTTCAAAACCTTACAAATTTGTACAAGACAGTAGGAGCTTGTTATACATTGCTAAGAATATCAGTACTAGAAAGTCCTAAATTTGTTACACTCTAGATAGTTTCCCAAAACAGTTTCGTTTGAACAATAAAGGAAACTTTAAGGAACTTTTTAAAAGTAAAAATAAATAAAAGGAATCATTAATTTTATACAACAATAAAAAAAGACCCGAGCAAAGTTTAAAGATTTTCTGTCTAGACTAAAGGAAATAAAAGTATTCTTCCAATATAATTCCTAAATCAAGACATTTTTCATCTTTTTTTTATTCCTTTTCATTTTATTATCAGTTACTACAAAACTAATATTTTCCAGAATATTGAAATTAAAATATATCTATTCTTAATTAAAAGCCACCCTAACCACTCCCTTCTGAAAATAGGGTTGAGTAATAGACAAAATTTAAGTTACTTTTATAAACTCATAAAGTGGGGTTTAACACTAAATGTTTAAATGTACAAGTATTTAGTTGCCAATAAATAATTGAAACAGTTTAAAAAATATCATTTACCCCTAGACAAAATACTAGCAACACAACTGATGAGAAGGGACAAATCGTTAAGAGCAATTGTCGACGTCAAATTCGTGAGCGAGAAAAATGACACAAAGGTTACATAAACAACACAAATGAATTATGCACATAACAAATCTTGCATTAACCACATATAAACATTTTATAATTTTAAATAAATAAATTATTTATAAAAACTAACACTTTTAACAACAAGCAAAACATATCTTGATCTATGCCAATTGTTCAACCCTCTCTAGTACATTATTATATTTCTTTTCATTGTGTCTGTCTTTTTGAGCAAAGTATTACATAAAACCAATCAATTTTCTTCATGGCAAAGAAAAATTAATCAACTTTTCATTTATAACTTTAATAAACATATTTTCTTCATAATGGAAAATTCAAAACTTTTATTTGTTATGTAACCTTTCCTTAGTGCTTTGGCAAGAGCTGTCAAAGTGCTGGAGAATGGTTTTTTTCACATCATGTGGAGAAGAAAATGGTATTAACCTTTGCTTATTTTACATATATTTTGGAACTTACTTTTGCAGAAGCGAACTGGAGTGTAGGTGACATTTTGGCGTGCGGCAGCACGAAAAGCCATGCGTCCACAAATTGAAGCCATTTTCACAATTTATGTTGTGGGATTTTTTCAAATATATTTTAATAAAACTAAAATTTCGTAATTTCCACACACAGCGGCTATGAAAAATCTCTCGCTCGTTTATCTGGCAGCTAACTTATGGGACAGAGTTGTTATAAATGTCTATTTGACAGTCTTTTACAAAGTCAGAGTTGTTTTTAAATTTGTAAGACAAACGTAAATTCTTACCTAGGGTTGTATTACAAGGTAGTAGTTACGTAATAAGAAAAAAGGTTGTTGTCAAGAGTACCTACGGAAATAAAAAAGAATTTAAATACATTTAAGTTAAAAAATAATGGTACCCTAGCAACCATAAAAACCGGCCAAACAATAAAATAAACACAGTTTTAGTTTTAACAAACAAATATATTTTATTATTACTTTTAGAAATGTCTTCAAAACCTATTGTTTGCTTTAATTGTTCTAAAAATGAACGTTTTCAAATTTCTGATAATTACAAAATGCTTCATCGTAAACTAAAATCTCAATGGAGCGTGGAGCAGTTAGTTAAAAAAAATTAATAGATTTGTTTTTCTTTTTTCTTTTGATTGTCTCTTTTTAGAAATAACCAAGAATTAAATATTGATAAACTGTCAAGAGTGAAAATTTTTATCTTAGCTGGCCCACAAGATCAGTTTACGGAAGATGAGTTTCAGGTCTTAAAAAATTATATAGAAAACGGCGGCTCATTGTTGGTACTATTAGGTGAGGGTGGTGAAACTGAGTTTAACACTAATGTCAATTTCTTTTTGGAACAATATGGAATGAACATTAATAGTGGTAAGCATCTAATCTTTTTATAGAAGAAGCTTTGTCGAAAAAGTCATAAAAAGCAAAAAAGTACTTTTTTATATATGTACCTCTGTCAGTATGAGCAAGTATAATTTTATAGTTAAAGGTTTTTCATAAAATACTCTTCTCTTAAAAAGTACCGTATTCCAGAAAGGTCTTTTATAAAAAAAATGTTTTTTAACCTTTAGTACTTTTCAGTAAAAAGTAATCTTTCCTTTAAAAGAACCTATTTCACATTATTTTAAATAATTTTAATTCTTCTTAAAAAGTTCCGTCTTAATATTAATTTCTTTCTTAACAAAAGTACTTTTTCACTAAAAATTAAATTCCTTTAAAATATCTTTTACTTAAAAAGTACCTAACAAGGAAAATTTTCTTGAAAATGATTTGTTTAAAAAAGTGATGTGTTTTTTATAAAAATGTCGTTTTCTTAAAAGGTAATTTTTTATAGAAAAAGAACTTTTCTAAAAAGTGTTTCTAATGACCTTTTACTGAAAAAGTACTTTTTTGAAAATATTAAAACTAATTTTTCTCGTAAAAAAAGTGAAGGTGTCCTAACCTAAATTTAAAATCTTTCAACATTAATCCATTTTATTTCTATTTAGACACAGTTGTAAGACCCCATTACTATAAAAATTTGCACCCAAAAGAATGCTGCATTGGTGGTGGTGTTGTGTGTGAAGCTATGTGGCGCTATTTGTTAAAACAACAAGTGGAAATTGTAGACTATGATTTTAGTGATGAAAAATATAAGTTACATTTTCAATATCCCTATGGAGCCACTTTAAACGTATCCGATCCGGCCAATGTTTTAATGACAACTGGTCCAGTTGTTTATCCATTTAATCGTCCCTTAATGGGCTATTATTGTAACGAACAACAGGGTAAAATATTGGCCTTAGGCTCAGGCTATATGTTTCATGATAAATATTTAATCAGCGATAAAAGCAATGACGCTATATTTGATTATATAGTAAAGTTATTGGGAAGCAATGACATAATTTTTAATCATTTGGATTTTAATGATGTGGAGGTAGGAGATTTATTTTTTCTTTTATTTGAATGGCCTTTTATAATTTTTTTTAATTATGTTTATTTTTTAAGCTTAATGACAACCGAACCTTTAGTGATATTGGCTTTGTAGCCGATTTGCCAAAAGCCTGCTTAATAGATTCCATAGGTTCAGAAATTCCGGCAGATTTTAAACAAATGTTTGATATGACTTTATGCGGCCTGAGTAATCGTTTACTGAAGGATGTTATTGGTGCCTATCAACAGTTAAATGTAAAATATGAACCTTTGAAGATAATAAAGCCTCAATTTGAAATTCCTTTGCCTTCGTTGCAGCTGGCGGTAAGTGGCTTGAAGCCATAAAAAATATATGATTTTTTTAATTTCAAACTACCATTTTATTTCTAGACTTTTCCTCCGGTATTTAGTGAACCCGCTGCACCACCCTTGGAACTTTATGATTTAGATGAAGTCTTTAGTCCACCAAGATCACAGCTGGCTAATATGACGGGCCATTGTTTGCAGCTACTGCAAAATAAGGATGCCCATAGACCGCCTACCGTTAAAGAGTTGGAGAACTATATTAAGGAATGTGCTCGCATCACAGGCATAATAAATGACCAACATGATATGCCGGCGCATGAAATTTTAAATATTGTAGCCCAACAAATCATAAGCTATCGGCCCTATGACTAGTTTTATTAAAAACTAAATTTTATTCTCAAGTTAACCATAACAGTGAAAAACTGAACCTTAATACTTTTACTTCTATAAAAGAAGGGAAGAAATAAATAAAAATAGTTTTATGTTTCCTTTAAAAGAACCTAATTTCTAATTTGCTGTGCTGGCACATTCTTTTAAGTCGTCAGCTTGGTGTCTTAATTGTTCAAAAAAATCAGAACTTTTGAAAAATTGCCAACAATTTTATGCCAATTAAGCGAAATTAAATTGCACTCAATTTTGTAAATCAATACGGTTTCGTGTTAACATGTTTTGGATTCAAATTTATCATGTTTTGAAAATTGCTAATCAACAATTATTTACGTAAAATATGAGTCATTAAACTACTTGTGAACAAAAAAAAAAAAAACAAGAAAATTATAATTTTTTTTTATATTTTATAAAATCAGAAAGAAATGAAAAATTACTGATTACTTTTTTTATGTATTCGATTTTTTTTTTAAATCTGAAACTGATTTTAAGTTTATTAAATAATTTTTCAGTTAAATAATTTCTTGAATGATTATTAAAACTTTCATTAGAAAACAGTTTTCTGTATAAAAACCTGAAAAGAAATTATTAAAAAAAATATTTTCTTCTTCTTTTTAAAATAATAACTAGAGAGACAATCGAAGAATGAATAAAATCATTTAAATTCAAGCAAGTAAGAGTGCTATATTCGGCTATGCCGAATCTTATTTACCTTTCACCATATACGCAAATCTAGTTTAGTTAAGTAACTTAAATCACAAAAAACAAAGTTTGGGGTGACAGCAAATGAAAAAAAAAAAAATACATATATAAGTTCTTTACATTGTTATTGGCTCTTAATAGGTTAAGCATTTAAAAAAATTACTATTTTCTGAAAGATCTCTTCATAAGCTTTTAAATCAAACCCATATTATTATCTTTTAAAATGTGGTGCACAAATATATCTGTTTTTTAATAGGAGTAACTTTATGGTTCTAAAGGATGGAAAAAATAGAGGCAGGCGTGGTGTTTTGCCCACTGCCTTAAAGGACATGGGCTGATCTTGCTGATATTCAATAGAATTTTTTATAGCTAATTTAGTGCCTTGGCAAACTTGATTTTAACACTAACACGATCGGATATTGCTCAATCGATTTCGCTATACATAAGGTCGAAAATTGATATTGTAGAAATTAAAAAAAAGAAATAACAAAGATCTCTGAAAACCAAAAATTGGCTGTAGATCTTTAACAAGATTCTGGTCTAGAAAGGAATGCAAGTCTATGATCACTTACATATTTTTTTTAAGTTGTTTACAATAATTTGAACAAAGAAAGCATGGGAAAGCATTTTTTTATTATCAAATACCAATTTTTTGTGTGATAAAGCTGGCTGTCGATCGTTAAATACTGATCGTAGATCATTAATAAGATTCTCCTAGACGAAAGGACGAATGTCTGTCATACTTAGGTTTTTGTTGAAGATTGTGTTTACGAAATTCTGACTGGAAAAAGCACCCAAATGTGGGAGCACCCGTATTTTGTATGGAAAGTTAATTTATTGTGTGAAAGAGCAACTAATGGCTAGAGACCTTTTCATAAGAATACGATCGAATGGCTTACGATCATTAAATAAGACTTTAATCAAAGAAAGGACAAAACTGTGTTATCATTCATATTCTGTATTAGAATTTCCTTTTGTTTAAAAAAGCAAAAAATTCCAATCTGTGATCACAAAAATTTTGCAACAAACATTTTGTACATTAATTAAACTTTTTTAATTAATTAATTAAGATTCCGATCGAAAAAAGGATAGAAAAAATGGAAATCTGTGAACAATCAAGTTTTTTCTATAAAAAAAAAACCAAAACTGTGCAGCAGATCGGTAAAAAGCATTTCGACTAATAAAAATGCGATTAAACAAAAAGTGATTATAGACCGTTAAATATTATTCCACCCAAAGAATAGACGAAAATTTTTAATCACCCATGTTTGTTAAAAAATATATTATTTTTAGCTGAAAAACCAAAAATGACTATAGGTCGTTAAGTCAGATTAGAAAAATAAATATAGAAAAATCCGTGATCACTACTGCTTTGTATAAAAAATCTATTAGTCAAAAAAAAAAAAAAAAATATTTTATACGTTAGACAAAATAATGTATCGAAGAAAGAATAAAAAAGTGTGATCAGTCGAATTTTGCAACGAAAATTTTTTTGTTTGGCTGTATATCGCATAAAAATATTCCGACGGAGAGGGCGATCGATGATCATGTGTAGTTACTCAGATTTTATATCATTGTAGATCGTTAAACAAGATTCCGACAAAATGTGTTGTTTTTTATATCAAAAATTGGCTATAGATCGTGAAAAAAAATTGTGAGTGAAGAAATAAAATAAGTGATCTTTTGTCAAGAATTAATTTTATTGGGTGATCACTCATATTATTTGTTTATAAATTCGAAAATTTGCTAAATATCGTAACAAAATTTTTCAATCGAAGAAAGGACGAAAATGTGTGATTTCTTATATTTTGTGTTAAAAATCTATTTTTTTGTCTAAAAAAGAACGAAAAATTTGATCGGTAACTAAGATGATCAGCCAAGAAAAAAAGAAATAGACAAAAATAACTGTAGATCATTAAGTAAGGGTCTGATCAAAGAACTTATATTTTTAAACAATTATTTCTGGCTTAAAATTTGGCTGTAATTCTTTAAGAAAGTTTCAAATACAGAAAATAATAAAAAATAGTGATCGTTTATATTTATTTATATTAAAAATCGAAATTTGTCATAAACGCCTAAAACTGCTTTTAAATCAAAAAAGCCTTTTTTGTAGCTGTCAAACTTAAAATATTTTCTCATTAATTTTTTTGGTGTAATTAATTGTCTAAATTGAAATTTGGATTGTAATTTGACCGAGTAAATTTAAATATTTTAAATTATTAATTCCAATTTTTCAAAACATTTTTTTTTTTTTCATAAACTTAAAACAATAAATTTAATTTATTTACAACACCGGAAATTTAAAACTTGTGGGAAATTTGTTACTAAATATTAAAATAATTTTGTACGATTTCATATAAATCTATCGGAAATAAAATTTTTTTCTTTTCTTTTTTCTTAAAAGAGTTTCACACAATTTTATTTTTTTTTTTTGCTTAAGCAAGAAATAAGAAAATAAAATCATTTTGACTACCTTAGAAATTTGAGCTGAAAATACTTTGAAAAATACTCTGGAGAAATTACAAAAAAAGTAATAAATTAAATTTATTAACACAAAAACCACTTGATATTTCCGTGAATTTAGTGCGCTTGTGTGTGTGAGTGTGTTCATTAGTACAAGCGCCCTTTCTTGAATGGAATGGGGGATGTTTGAATGAATTGTATTGAAAACACAGTGTTTATATTTTAAGTGGTTTTTGGATATTTAAAGGGGATTCCCTTCAAACAATTTAAAACATGCTAATAATGTGTTGACAAATTGTTTAGCATAAATTACTCACAGATGAGGTACGAGTATGTAACAGTTTCGTAAACCATATGTTTGTTGTTTAATTGTTCTTGTTTTACTTTTGGGAAGTTGTGTTATTTAATTTTGGGTATTTAATTTAATGATCTCGTTAGAGGTAATTGAGATAGTGTGAAATAGTTTAATGTTTAATGTCTAAAATAATTAAAAGAAGGCAATTAAGATTTTTTTAATTTTTCTTGTTATTTAGAAAGCATTTATGTTTAAAAAAAAGTAATTTTAAGATTTTGTTTGGAAAAATTCCCCGAGGACCAAAATGAAGCTAAAAAACAAGGAATGATCTTCCTCTTCTATCCTTAAAAAAACTAAAGCGTAAGATTTGTGACATCCATATCGCTTTATTATTTGAGAATAAAAGCCAGCAGTTGCTAATATACACAACCTTCCTACCAGTCAAAGGTTACAAAAAATTTTTTAGACCAGGTCAATATGTCCTTGACTTTTTCAATTTCCAATCTCTACCACCAATTTCCGAAGATCATCTTCCCCATAAGAAAATACACAGGGCTTAAAATCAACTTCTTTACAACATCTTTAAAAAATGTTTCTATCTCATTTTGTTCCATTTTACATCTGTCAAATTTTTTAGTGTCACCACTAGAAAAATGACTGTAATCTCGATATTCTGGTGGCATCACTTGTAACATGACATTGAAAATATATATAAATATTTAAAAAAAAAGGAGCGGCCCACGTGAGTTTTTTTCTTTTTAAATATGAATATAAATAAATTAATATATTTTGTGTTTTTAGTTACTAAAAAAACAGCCTCCGCCTCGGAAAATGTTTTTTTTCAATAATTTTTTTTTTTTTTAATTAGGGGATGACCCCTACTTATGCAACGCATTGTGCCAGAACTAGGAAATTAGGTTGTGGAATGGGGGATAGAGGGAGTAGTGCTTGTGAACATTTGATTTAAATCTTTGCACATTGAAAGTGGCAGGAAAGATCTCTGCAGGGAGTTTATTCCACATACGAACTGTTCGGCTAAAACACGAATTTTCTCTGTAATGCGTTGTGCGATTCACTGGTCAATCGACCACAAAGGAATGCGCACTTGATGCAGATCGCGTTGCGCGTATGAAATTACGGTTTTCAGGAACAAGTTCCCTGATTTCATAAGAGCACATTCCGTTGTAGTAACGATAAAACAGTGAAACGGACCCCACATTGCATCGATGCTCCAGTGAGTCGAGCTGGATACCCTACTGTCACCGATGAGTTTCTTCGCTCTCTCCTGTACGCGGTCGAGTAACTCCAAAATAGACTTTGAAGCACCGGCCCATACATGAGAGTTGTATTCCATTTTCGGTACATCTTTGGATAGATTCCTAAAAAAAACAGAAAAATAATGTTGTTTATAATAAAATAATTTTAGACTTTATAAATACAAATTTGGAAAATTTTAATAAAAGCAATACATTTTTCTATTTCTTATGAATCTACCCACAGATGTACCAAAGTATTAAAAACAAAAGCATTAAAGGTTTTATTTATTATTTGGTGACCTTGAGCTTGGAAAAAATATGCATTTTTATTAAAATAAAAACGGTGAATTAAGAAATCAAATAATAAAAAAATATTTTTTTATTTTATTTTTTATTAATTATTTTATTTATTTTGTACATCTTTCCTCCAAAAGTTTCATAGCGGCTCCTAAAAATATAAGTATTTATTGAAATAAATGTTCATAATCCAGTGTATTGTGACCTAAAAAGAAACTTATGTCCACTAAAAATTTTTTTTAGCTTCTTCTTTTAGGATGGTGTTCCATTATTTAAATTCATTGCAATTAATAACTGAGTTTGTTCTTTCAAAGTCACAATTAATCCAATTATTAATATGTCCTCGAACCCAATTTTTTTAAATCTTATTTTTAATACTGAAAATAATGCGTCGTTTAATCATATGTTTTTGACAGATTGGTTGATGGAAGATGTTAAATGTTGTCAATGTAAACGAATGCTTCACATTTTCTACATCTTCCATGCGTTTCTCCGAGATGTTAGCCAGTGTAAAAAGCCTATAAATTTAATAAAAATATTGCTCCTATCTGTCTGCTAAAACAATGGTTTTCTCAAAGTGATTGGACACTAAAGAAGACCAAGAGGGGCTTGCAATAAGATCATTTTAAATGCACTCGAAAATATAGCCTTCCCTTCTGCATTTTAAAACAGTTTAGCAAAAATCTTTACATACAACCTCAGCTGCTGTGCATATCGCCCGGTAAAGTAGCATTCCGTTAAAGTGCACGCCTTTGCTAAGAATCCACATTAGCCCATTTAAAGCAAAGAGGCAAATATTATACGACAATTTTTCAACCATCCCTAGTTATGTCATTCCTTCACTTCACATGAGGACCATTGCTACTGAGCTGACGCTAGAAGAGGATATGACATTCTCATTCCTTCTAAAGGTACGGTCAGACTAGTCAAATATTTGACCAAAAAGACGTAACGACTAAATTAAGAAAAAAAAAATGTTCTAAAATACGTATTAAGAAATGAAAGATCATACTCAATGTAAAATATTAATAAATTGCATTTATTATATTATAAACCGTCATTCGTAATGATACTTGCCAAGGAAGATTAATTAAACATTTTTAAAAATAGTGGTTACGCTTTTTTGGTCAAATATTTGACTAATATGACCGTACTCTTAGGCTAATGGAGTCTGTAATGTAATAAAAAGCCTAACTATCTCATTCGATTTTATTTTTTTATGAGAAGAACCTGATGGTCAACAGTTCAGCCAGCGATCGGCGGCAGTCGAGGAATGTTTTCATCCTTTTATACGATGATTTTAAAGCTATAACTGCAGCACGATCAGATTATAAATTCACAATAATTGTTGAGATTATATTAATCAGTACTTCACCTCTTTTATTAAAGGAAAAACTCTGCACGGATTTGGAATTGTTTTCGATTTGGAGAGAACCAAGTCTCTGCAGTAAACTTCGCAATACAAATTTTTGTTAGATTTAAAGCCGTCCATGTAAAAGATCACGACTCAACGTCATACAGTCAGTTTCCCAATAGAACGGAGCCAAAAACCAAAAAGTTTCCGATTAAGTCGTTATAGAGGACAAAACAAATAACAACACATAAATGAAAATTCTGAGAAAAATATCTGAATGAATAACACCCTGTGTTTGCTCATCGTATTTAAAGATTACAAATTTAATCAGAAAGCTAACAAATAGAAAAATTGCATAATCCATAATCAGCCAGTGCCTTAACTCGTTTGTTTTCTAGTCACTTGTATTCCCATGCCGCTATCCCTTCATTTTGATTGTGGCACTGGGATTTCAAAAAACAAACAGCGCAAAAGAGCTAATGCTGCCCAGTATTTAAAGGTTTCTCATTTGGCGAAATGGCGCTGGTTTATTTGAAAACCTTCCTTGCGATGTTCTTTTAAATTGTGTAGCTCGAACACTTACCTGCTCGTCTTTAAATCACTTTAAAATTTTAATTATGTATTTTTTGCCTCCGATTTTTGGTGCACTAAAAAGTAATGTTCTATTGGTCCTTCCAACTTATGCCGGAATTGTCAAGAGTTAGCCTGAAGTGAGGTACAAGATGATAGTTGATAGTTAATCAGAAATAGAGCGTCGCAAATGACAATCGATTTAGCTCATCATACTGAGTCCCTTTATTTGAAGGCTTTGATTCCAACAGTTTTTCCAAGAGATCGAACAACTGTACGATCGTTACTACGTTCTTCGTAAATCTTATTCAAGCAACAGAGAGAAAGCTAGTTTTTTTTAAGATATTGTTTTGATGTGTAGCAAGTTTTTGGCACTATTATGAATTGATTCTGAAATTTTGCCCATGAACCATGAGAAAGATCGAACCGAAAGCTTATAGTCCCATAAAACCCCGCAGTTTATAAAGGAAAAGCAGAGACTACCGGAATAAAGGTAAACATATAGTGTCTAGCAATGGACAATACTTCGAACAACAATTTTATTAATTTGTTTTAATCAATAAAATCATATTGTTTTACTTCCTTTATTATTTAAATTGTGGCGCTTTCTATAATCAATAAATCATACTTTGAGTCTATTAAAATAAACATTTATTTCATTATTAACAGACAAAAAAAAAACTTAAAACTAAGTGACCCAACAATCAACATTATTAACAGTCTGCCTAAAAAAAAAAAAATAAAAAAAAAAAAAAAAACTTTAAAAATCGTTTTTATGCCGTTTTCAATATTTTGTTTTTAGGACCCACAGCAGGTGCTTTTAGTGACACTTAAAAATTAAACAATAAAAACATAAACAGTCTAAACCATTTATGGTGGTCGAATTTATAGCTGTCACATCCAATAAAGGTGTTTTTTGTTTGTTTGTTTGTTTGTTTGTTTGATTGTTTGTTTAGTTCATAACTTTTCTGAAGATGTTGTTTAACCAAATTTGGTGTTAAATAAACTATAATTTTTCTTTTCTTTTGTTTTGTTTTGTTTTGTTTTCTTTTATTTTTATTTTTTTTTCATTTCTTTGTCTCTTCATTAGATAAATTGATTTAAAATTAATTAGTTGACAGTTAATAAAATTAAAAACAACATAAAAACACACAGATTAATTTAAATGACATTTTTATATTTCTTTGAAATTAAATTTTATGATTGATTTTTTGTAGTTTATGTAATTTTAATTGTCAAATGCTTTGAAAGTTTTATAGTTTATTAAGGTTTTGACGATTTTGTGCAAGGCGAATTCATAACTGGCCTTTGAATACCCTTCACCCTAAAAAGTGGAAACAGGGTATAACAAACTTTGTCATTCCATTTGTAATTTCTACAATATCCATTTCCGACCCCATAAAGTATGTATATACATTCTGACTTCTTATGCAAAGCAAAGTCGATTGAGCGATGTCCGTCTGTCCGTCCGTGTTAATGTTGAAATCAAGTTTGCTAAGGCACTAGATCAGCTAGAAGAAATTTAAATACGCCAATCGATCAGACATAGTGTCGAAAGAGGCGCTATTGAAAATTTACAAGATCGGTCTATGTCCTTCGACGCAGCGGGCGTAACAACACGCCTATCTCTAATTTTTCTGTTATTTGGAACAATGAAGTAACTCTAATCAAAAAAACAAATGTATAGGGCGATAGAGAATTAAAAAATAAGAAAAAAAACATCAAGTAAAAAATTGGCAGTCGTTAATATTTTCCGAGTTACGGGGCCTCTGAAATTTTCAAATTTTTTAAAACATCAACATGGGTATCATCTTAAAGCCTTTACAGAGATCTTTAAAGAAATACTAAATTTTTTAAAAAATGCTTAACCTATTAAGAGCCGATGGAATTTTTATGTCAAATTAAAAAATAAATTTTTTTTTCTTACTTCGCTGTCACCCCAATAATTGCTTTTTTGATTGAAGTTACTTCACAAAACTAGATTTACATATATGGTTAAGGGTAAATAAGATTCGGCATAGCCGAATATAGCACTCTTACTTGTTTCATTTGCAACTGTTAAAGTTGCTGCGTTTTACAAACATGAGGGTGGCCAATAAGGTAATGGCAACAGTCTTTTGGGATGCACGCGGGATAATCTACATGGATTACCTTTAAAGGGGAAAAAATCAGCGGTGAATATTATGAATATTATATAAGACAGATTAAATGATTTAGTGGCCAAGAAAAAAGTTTTTCTTTATAAAGATAATGTACGGGTGCACAGGTGTGCAGTCTCAATGGCAAAAATCTATGAGTTGGGTTACGAATGGCTACCTTATCCGCCATATTCTCCGCATTTAGCTCCTAGTGACTACTTCCTATTTCCAAACCTAAAGAAAAGGCTCGGTGGAAATAGATTTAGCTCTAACGATTTTTGGACCTCGAAACATCCTATTTTTTGGAAGGGCTATAAAAACTGAAAAAACTTTGGACTAAGTGTATTGAGTTAAGGAAAATAGTTTTGAAAAATAAATTTTTGTTTTGCAAAAAAACTGTTTTTCATTCTAAGAGTCACGGACTTATTGATCCGCCCTCGTACTTGAATAATTAATCAAATTTTACAAAAACAAATTGCTTTTCAAGCTTATGCAAACAACTGATATGAATTCGCCGTGGTCCTGAGTTTAAAGATAAGGAAAAACAGGAGAATGGAGAGAAGTACTCGCAAATTAGTTTCTTTTTATCATTCGTTAGTTTTATCATACTCATAAACGCATACATACACACCCACACACACACCTAAAAGAGGAAACTGTCTTAAATAAAAATTTATGTGTCTAAACAGCGAAGTCAGTTTAATGAAGAATTCAGGAGCCTCTATATTTGTTTAAAAGTAGTCTAAATAAATCGGATTAGTGCGAGTTGAACTCACAAATGAAGTATTTTATACCATAAATGGACCTCCCTTTAGATCTTAATTTAATGTTTCATTATTTTGTATCGAAAATTTTATGTGTCTGCTTATTACGCTTGAAAAGATAAGACAAATAACTGTTTTGATTTTTATAATGGGGTACACAATCTGGATATACAAGTCGCACATGTCTATCTCTGTGGGGGAACCCTTAATATGTATATCTTACACTTTCTGATAAGTGGCTATTAGACGTTCAAACTTTGCTTGTGAAAGCGGTTTGATGAGAGTTTCAATATCAAACACTTTCGAAATCCATCCAGCGCCGCTGACAAACATGAATTTGACCATGTCATTTGACATGTCAACGGCATGTCATCATGCCGTGCTCACACGCAAAGATTGACCTTTTAATAGCCGCTTTAAGGAGAACATACTTTGAGTAAACTACAAGACTCTACCAAAGTATAACGGTTTAAAAATAATGCAATATTCATAAAATTGACATCTCTAAGGGAACACCCTTTAATTTGATCAGATAAAATCATAATAGCTATTAAAATTAAAAATCATTTCTAATCTTAACGAATCATGGATTTTTTCTAACCATAGAACAAAGTCTGGTTCGAGCATAAATTTGACTCGTAACTAACATTTGTGCCACTGGCAACAGCCGTAAAATGGAGGTAACGCTGGGAAACATTTTCAAAGTGAGTCTTGGGTTTCGAACTAAATTTGCAAGCTTCTCTCCGGTGGCAGTCTATTTAATATGAAGTGCCGACTCAAAATCCTTACAAAAGGCAACAGATTTGCCAGATATATTAATCGCGTAACAGCTCATTCCGAATCGGAAAATAATACATTTGAAAAAAAAGCTCAGCTTATAAATACTGAAGAAGACTTTTTGCATCTTTCGTTTAAGGATCCATGGCAAGTTGAGATGAGTAAATAAAAAAACTACAGAAGCTTTTCAACACAATTTTTTTTTTTGACAAAAATTTTTCTTCTAGACTTTTTTGCATTAAAAAAAAAAAATAGTCAGTAATTTAAAACTTAAGACAGGCGTGTAGGCTTTTTCAAGTTAATTTTCGTTTTTAAATGTAATTTATTAAACAGCAAATTTATAAAATATTGCAGCTGAGCAATCAAGCTGATCTGCTTAGAAGTAGAATTTCTCATCAAACATTCAAAATCAATAATCTCAAATGAAATGTTAAATATTCCAACAAAAAAAGTTGCCGACTTTGTAAACATTTTTATTTATTTATTTATTTTTTTTTGTTGTTAAAATGTCAAATATTTGAAAAGAACAGCTGTAAAAAGTTGACCGTTAGAAGTCGTCAAATGGCCACTTAAATTTGCACACACACACACATAAAGTCTTTAATTAAGTAAAGAAACAGTAAAAAGAAGCAGCAGAAAAAAGGGAAACCAGACTACAAATATTTTCTCTTCAATTGATGTTGTGGGTTCATATGTGTTTTTGTTGTTTTTTGTAGTGCTGTTTATGAATGAAATCAAAAGAAAACCTACAACTGTCAAAGAAATGTTTTAAACACACACACACACACATCGACAGACAGTGGTCGTCATTGTCGTTGTGGGTTTTGAAGTGCAAAAAAAAAAAAAAAGAAAAGAATGCATTCAAGGTAACTTCCTTTAGATATCGAATTACAAAATATCTTTCTTTCACTTGGCAAATATTTAAAAAAATATATTTACTTGATTATTTAGTCTACACAGATGTGCACAAGTATGTATGTATTTACATACAAACAAACTTAAAAAAGTAAAATAAAGCGTAAAGAAAACATTTTAATTTTAAATTAAAAAATCTAAAGTCATTTAATTTGCAAAACAACGCTTCCGAATTCGCTTTCTTTAAATAAAACTATTAGAAAGCTTTTTCTCCAAAAACTTAAACAAATAATTTTTGTCAATAAACTCTAGAAGCTGGAAAATGGTTCAAGGAAACATTAGTGCCTCTACTACATTTCATTTATTAAAAAAAACCCAGTCAGCGCATTTAGAAGACACTTATCACGGTCAGCCCTAGTAGACATGCATAAAGGGCGGTTTACATGGTCATAGAAGTCTTACGACATGTCAAATTTTTGTGCAGAATAGTACCAGTGGAATCGTCTAAACCAAATATGTAATGAATCTGCACAAATTGAGAGAAATTACGGATGAAAGTTTGACAGTCGTATGGCTCTCTATGTTTTCTGAAAATTTTCAAAAGACTATTACGAATCATTAGATCAGGGATCCATTTTTCTCTCATTTTTTTAAATACGGATGGATTTTCATATTATTTTCTTTTGGATTTTATGAACGTAAAGTCGTACCGTCTAAACCGCCCTTTAATGTCAAAAAAATTAAATACCTCAATTGCCTGTCGGCTTGCAGACACAAGGGCGTGGCTCGCCGTAACTCACTGTACTGTAAAAAGTTCGACTAATCGGCGGCGGCGGGCGGCAAGGATCGCTTAATCAGTTCCTGTGAACTCCTGCGCATATAGAGCTCTCTGTAGGTGGAAATAATTTTTCGATTACTTGGAGTTTTAGGAATATTAATATTGATAAAACTAAACAGGACCGTGAGAATACGATATGGATGTTTAAGGAATCAAATGGAAGCAGAGAGGTTAGTCTCTGCAAGAACTCCAGTTTTAGTATGGCCGTTAAGTAACCCAAAAAAAGCTGAAAAAAATACTTCGCAAGAGGTGAGTAGGGTTAACCTTAAAAGAAACTCCTCAGGCAGTCATCCAACGCAAGAAGTGCAGAAAGTTGCTTGGATATAATAGAGGTCTTTAGGCTGGATAATGGAAACATAATTTGCCAAACTACAAATCAGAGACGATTATACTTGCAGATTGCCCTTGTAAGAGACTAAGACTTTTTAACATTAGGCTAAGGTTTACAGACACCTGTTAAATGTGGATGCGAGGGGGATGTACTTGACCTTGGACAATTTTTAGCAATTACGCGGTAATGAAAAGAAAGGTCATCATTCGGCAGCCCCTATAGTTGAAAGAGGAGTCTGGTGATATCACGAGGTCAAATAGAAGTAAGGAAATCGTTAATATTATCAATTGGTTTAAAGAACGAAAGGGGTCGAAAGTAGAGCCTTCATGTTAGTGGTTTTCTTAGTTGTACCGCTTTTACATATAATAAAAATATTAAAACTTTCAGGCGAAATTTATCACTTTTATAGTTACATTTGTATGATGAGGGATCAATTATGCAAAAAAGAATTAAAAATATTTGTCTTTTTTAATGTTTCTTCAAGTTGTTTCATTAAAATTATGAACTTACACCGCCTTAAAAAATATTAGGAAAATTTTCAAAAATGGAGTTATACTACTTTTATACAAAACGGCAAATTTAATGACTTTTTAAAGTAAATTTTCTTGGGTTTTTAACCATTTAATTTAATGTGGAAGTATAAGAAATTTAAGCCTTCTTTTACAAATTATACAGCGTTTGAAATTCACTGTCAGCCATTGTATCATTTTTTGCTAAATTGATTGACTTGAAATCAAAATCAAAAATTTTTCAACAATGTTCCTTGAAATTTTGAAGGAGCTTAGCAATGTTTTTACGTGGTTTTTACCACAATTTAATTGCGCTTCTCTAAATCGAATAATTTTGTAGCCGTCTTTGTATTTGCAATTAACAGAACGAGTTTCCTTAATCTTTGTTATTCAAAAAAAAAAAAAAAAATATTTTAGAACTACGTTTTAAATCTTGATTCTTTACTCATTCTTGTGATAGTTTCCATTTAATAAAATTAACATCCACGTTATTCCAATTAAATATTTTGCCCACTTGTTTTTATATAAATTTATAAAAAACCTTCATAAATTTAACAACAAAAAAAAAAAAAAAAATAAAAAAAGGAAAGAGAACAACTTAAAAATATATATGTACATCAAACCCCCTACCACGATGTTAAATAATGTCTCCAAAATAAAAATGACATGAAACTTTCATACAACATCAACAATAAAATATTTCCCCCAATTAATGTTCTTAATGAAATTTAAAGAAAACGAATCACCTGTTCTTCAACGAAATTCCAGGAAAGTCCATGATAAAAATTAAACAATATTAAACATAAATACATACATACATGCATACATACATACATAATTTTATTTATTAACGAAGTTATCCCCAACACAGCACAAACATTCATACATACATACATACATACATACATACATAAATGCACCTAATAAACATTAAATAGTAACTCACAGTCTCAAAGCCTTTGAAAAGAAAAGGTTATTTTGGATTTGTGGTCCAACAGAAATTTGTTAAACTTTTATTAAGATTTTTTGTTTTTGTTTTTAAAGAGTTTTTATTCCAACATGTTACAAAAGTGTGGTTAGAACAAGAAAAGTGTCATCTATCATGAAGAAGCATGAATTAAACAAAAAAAAGTAGAAGAATAATAACACAAAAAAGGTGACAAAAACAAAATGTCAAACAGAACAGTACTTGCATACATCAGTTTATACAAGAAGACATACATACATATTTACACGCATACACACGTAACTTAGATTTAAATTAATACCCTTCACTTCAGGGATATACAAGTTTGTCATTCCGTTTGTAATTTCTACAATATTTATATCCTGTTCCATTAGGTCGGTTAAGCAATGTTTGTAATCGGCTAGAAATCAGTTTTACCAAGGTCTTAAAAGATGAACAGCAAATTTATGCCCACCAATAGTTGGTTAAAGAAGGGCTATTGCAATTTAGCTACGTTGGTCATTAATAGCCAAGCTCTGAAGTATTTATCGAAATTGAAGCAAAATTATTTTACGGCCTCACCAACAAGCCTTTTAACGCAAGCGATATCTTTCTATTTTCGAGAAAAATAAAATAACGTAAGTGACATTAAATAACCGAGAAATCAGAGAAAAAAACAAATTATAACAAAATTAATTATAAAAAACAATAAATATTTACATATCTTGCAGTTGTCTAACAGTTATTTTTGATGTAAAAATGGAACCGTAAATAACTTTTCACCCACGATCATACACATTTACGAAAAAAAAAATTACTTATAAACTGCCTTGCTTGTTTTGCATGTAAACTTACGAAATTAAAAATACGAATATCTCATTCACACATGCAGATTTTATTTACTCGCGTTTATGCCCGCGTTATTAAGCGAAAAAAATACGCAAGATCCTGCATTTTTATGTTTTTTCATGCTCTTTGTTAGTTATAAATTAAACGCTTGCTTGTAAATAAGGTTACGGTCAGATTGATCAAAAATTTGACTTAAAAGACGCAGCCACTTTCTCATGGAAACAAATTTTTGTGCTTCTCATTAGAAATATATTTAAATCGTCATTCGTAATGATACGTGTCAGAAAAAATAGTGGTTAACGTTTTTTTGGACAAATATTTGACTAACCTGACCGCATCCTTAGAATTGCACTCCATTGACTTTAAATTCTTATTGATATTTTTAATAAGTTTAATTTTTGAATTTAGGCAGAATATTGGATAAGGTGATTGAACAGAAAAAAATCTAGTTTAATATAATTTTAGATTACTTTTTTTATTGTTAAAAAAATATAATTTAATTCGGCTTAAGTTCTCGTTTATTATACTTTCTACATTCATTGAGAAAAAAATTTTTTTCCCCAATCACGATTTGGACCGTGGATATTATAAACAACAAGTTGCTAAGTAACGGTTAAACTCATGTTAAATTAAAACAAGTAGGAGCTATATTCGGCTGTGCCAAAACTTATATACCCTTCAACATTTATCTAAATCTAGTTTAGTGAAGTCACTCCATTAAACAAAAAAAAAAAAAAAAAAAAAAATTGAGGTGACAGAAAAGTAAAAAATTAAAAAAAATCATAAAAATTCCATCGGCTCTTAATGGGTTAAGCGTTAAAAAAAAATTGAGTTTCCTTAAAGATCTCTTCAAAAGCTTTAAAATGATACCCATATTGATATTTTGAAAATTTTTAAGATTTTAGAGGCCCGTAACTCGGAAAACATGGGCGAGCGCCAATTTTTTCACTTAATGTTTTTTTTTCTTATTTTTTAATTCTCTATCGCCCTATATATTTGTTTTTTTATTTTTTATTGCAGTTACCTCATTGTTCCAAATAATATAAAAAATTGGAGGTAGGCGTGGTGTTTTAACCGCTGCGTCGAAGGATATGGACTAGACTTGTGCCATATAGTTAAATTTAGTGATCGCTCTTTTTAGTTCAAAGTTTAAAATTGAACTAGTTTAAAATTTAGTTCAAAGGCTCTCTTTAGTTCAAAATCTCTACTATTTCAAATGTTCTGTTGACGTATTGTTCGCACTTTCAACTTTTAGTTCAAACGCTTTCTTTAGTTCAAAAGCTCTTTTAGTTGAAAAGTTCTTTTCATAATATTATGGCAACAGCACCGTAGCATTGCCGTAATGAATGTTAAATAAAATGCGTGGCAGCACTAATTTCATGCCATAAATAGTCAACAAGGAAACACAGTTATGTATTCTAGCTTATCATGTCTGGTAGTTTAATTACAAATTATAGTTCAAAAATGAACTAGGTATACTTAAAAGTATAACTAGTTAACTTAGTTCAATCGATGGAAGCGTTTAAATAAACTAGTTCGTTTATGAACTTCACAAGTCTAATACGGACCGATCTTGCTGATTTCCAGCAGCACCTCTTTCGGCGCTATGTCTGATCGATTGGCGTATTTAAATTCTTTCTATCTTATCTGGTGCCACTGCAAACTTGATTTCAACACCAACACGGACGGACAGACGGACACTGCTCAATCGACTTCGTTTTGCATAATATCCGTTTGGGGTCGGAAATGGATATTGTAGAAATTACAAACGGAATGACAAAATGTTGTAAGAAAATAAGTATGAATGATAAAAAAAAGTTCATTTTGTGGCCATACCAAAGGTTGGTACGAAGCAAAAATAAATATGGAAGACGAGTTACAGAGAGAACAACCAAGAAATGCTTTGAGTTGGGTGTGGACTTTGTGTAACCAAATTAATAGTAAATTGTTGATTAAATATATGATGTTTACAATACAAACAACCTACGGTAGATATATGCAAAGAATTGCTGATTAAGGATGTATAATTCCAGAAAAGGCGGCATTACATTCTGTTACTGACTAATTTTCCTTGGTTTCTTTGAAAAACTTCCACATACATTTGTAAATAATTTTTCCTTCTAAAGAATTTTTAGAAATTGAAAGCTGAAAGGAAAAAAAAATTATTAAAAATTTTGGTGTTCATTAAAAAAAAATTAGATATCAGCAAAATGTAACGCAGCGTTATAGGAAAATAAGCTAAGGCACTTCTAATTTTATGAATAAGAAGTACGAAGAATATTTATAATCAATCAATATTATTTTGGTAAGACGAAGTCCAGACACAATCTACAGATTTTATCGTTGTTCATTTTATTAATCGTCACATATATTATTGTTAAAAAAAAACTTTATTTATAAAAGGAATTAACGTGGAACTAATGAATGCCTTGCAAAAGGTTATTTGTAGGCTACAATTAAAATTTCATTAAAAATTCCTGAAAAACGAGAAAATCATTTAAAACAAATCTGTTTTAAATTTCTTATTTTTGTTGGGTTGCACTGAAAAAGGAAATTTTGGGAAAAAGTAAAATAAATCGAAATCACACAAAATGAGCGAAATCTCCTTAAGTTATCGAAATTAATCAAAATATCACATTGTCACCAAAAATTCCCAAAAAAAAAAATAACTTTTAACAGAAAATTCCTCTTGCCACCAAAAAATTTAAATTTCATTACAATACGAAAAATAAATAAAAAAAGTCTGTAAAAGCAAATATAGGAATAAAAAAAAAATTTACGCCAAATATCAATATTAAAAAAAAATTATACAATTCCTTTAGTGAAGGGTATAAAAGATTCGACACAGCCAAATATAGCACGCTCTTGCTTATACCCAAAAAAAAAATCTTACAAAAATATACTAAGAATTGTAGCAACAAAGAGTTAAATTTGTTGTTGTTAATTTTTTTTTTTGTTTCTCATTAAAAAAAAAAAATTATCACCTGAATAAAAGTGAGAAACCCCTACACAAAAACTAAAGAATGTTACAATCAATTAACAGGCTTAAGATTTATATTTAGATTGAATAAAAAAGACAACAATAAAAATAACAGCAACACAAAAAATAATAATAAAATGACAAAACAACAAGATTTTTAAAGATTAAAATCAAAAATGCGCTGGCATTTTTGTAAAAAAAAAGATAAAAATTCAAATGCATATGGGAAATAAAAGTCTTTAGTGGAGGGAATTTACTTGGCAACAAATTGCCATTATTGAATAATAATCTATTTTTAATGACTCCATATTGTCTCCATTATTTGTAAGTAGTCGAGTAATGACTTGCTTATTTCCCTATTTACAGACATTTGAATATGAAAGTAATGATTTGGAAAGTACCTCCTTTAGAATTTGTCAAGAGCAACGATAATAAATACAAGTTTTTGACTGCTGCTTCAGCTAAATTGATTATTATAATCCAAAAATAAAATATATAATAAAATAAAACTACTTTATTGTCTAAAAATTTTTCCTTAAAAAAATTAAAAAGATTAAAAAGTGCTGCCAAGTTTCCAGTATCACTTACATCGATCAAATTCTTAACTTTCATTTTTTTAATGAAATAAAATTTTACTTTTTCGGCTTAAGGTTCATTTCTAGTTTAATTTCTAAACATTTTAAGAGAGAAAAATTATTTACAAATGTATGCGGACGTTTATTTTTTCTTTATTTTTTCACGCAAATTTGATTTTTACAGGTAAAAGGCATACAATATGCTAACATTGGCAGAGAAAGGCTTATCTGGGGAGGTAAAAGCCGTCGCTGACTATAT
This sequence comes from Cistogaster globosa, assembly GCA_937654795.1. Classification (NCBI taxonomy): domain Eukaryota; kingdom Metazoa; phylum Arthropoda; class Insecta; order Diptera; family Tachinidae; genus Cistogaster; species Cistogaster globosa. Next base: position 11,798,779 of record OW569404.1, read on the forward strand.
TAAGACCTCCTATAATCTTTTCTTCTTCTGGAATTTTTGAAATGTTACATAATTTTCCAGAAAAATTCTCTAGTTACTCTCATGTACATATTTTGACCCGGATAACAAGGTTCTTGCTCACAATATTTTATTAAAGGATTTTATACAAAGAAAACAGTGAAAAAATACGTTGGGTTGTGTGTCGACTTCGTCTAATCAATTTAATATTGTTATGAATAATCCTCGTATTCTTATTTACAAAATTATTTAGTTAACTAAATGATGTTTACAATATACACAACTTAGAGTAGATAGATGCGAAGAATGCTGATGATGGATTTGGCGGTCCTGGAAATGCAGCATTACATTCTGCAAGCGTCTAATTTTTCTTGTTTTTTTTTGGAAAACGTCCGCATACATTTGTAAATAGTTTTTTTTTCTAAAGATTTTTAGAAATTAAATTAATAAATGAACCTAAGGCAGAAAACAATAAATTTTAAATCATTTTATTAAAATTCAATTATTGTGCGGTGAGAGAACATAGAGAGATAAAAATTAGTGGATATCTGCATCAACACAAAATATTTTCAAAAATATATCATGGAAGCATAAGTACAAATGCACTAGAACCCTGACTTGCGTCGTCCAGACTTGTCGTTTTGATTGGCGTCACTTTTTAAGAACTAGAAAAATTCGATTTGCGTCGTTGCAATTGCACTTTGCGTCGTTTTTACCCCGATGTACATCCTTTTATGACGATTTGCATCGTTTTGTTTCCGATTTGCGTCGCTAAAAACGGTTAAACTTTTTTCGTCGTTTCGATTTGCGTCGCGTTTCTGTGGTCCCCATTAATGACGCAAATCGGGGTTCTGGTGTATTATTATTAATTCTGTTGGTTGGCCACTACAGCTTCGGGTTCTATTTCAACCTATTTAAGTTTCTCAGGTATTTTCGTTCATCGACTGGTAGCTAGTGAACTGTTCAATTATTTCGTTTGAAAATAACTTTAATGGATTTATTGCTGTAGGCGTGGCTGGTTACTGGTGATTGGGGTTCCCATATGCAAAATATGTTCACTCATTACTTCGAATTTGAGTATTTAAATTCTTCTTCTCTTCTCTGCTTGTGTGAATTTTTGGCATGAGTTGAACTTTAGCACTACGAGCTGACACGCTTTGGAGCTTAAGGTTCAAAAAATGACCGACCTCAGGTCTTAATATCTCCTTTTCGTAGTCCAAATTTGCTTTTAGAACGCTACAGTAAACAAGCTTTGTTACTTACCATCTTTAAAAGTCGATCACCGGAACTAATTTTAACAGATCCGCAGAGATATCAGAAAAATTATGGCTCTTAATTTTTTACTCAAATATTTAAAGGTGCTATAAAAACACTAAAGCTGCTTTTAGACAACATGTTTTTTTAAATACATAAATATGTAATTTTGCATGTCTGTAAAAATCGTTTATTTACAGGTGGCTTAAAAATTTTGCGTTTTAACGTTTTTGTTAAATTACATCTGATATAACATTTTTTGCGTTGAAAACAGCTGATGTCAGATAGCTTTTTAGATCAAAATAGAAGACGAATTAATTGAAACCTTGTATGTGTGTATGTGTATTGCAAAGTGAAATTCGACAAGCAGCTTAAGTTACTTGCAGGTTACACAATTAAGTTATGCCTTTCAAGTTTTAATACATTCACACTTTTTTTTACCAATACACTCATGCTTTTAACAATTGAAACGAACTTGATATCAATTTTTCTTTCAAGTTGAATGTTTCAATTTACGTTCAAGAAAACAGTTGATCATAATCCTTTTGAATTATTCTTCGTTTTTGTTGCTACAAATATTTTAACTTGAATGCCATAAGGCCCATTGTAACGTCCCGATGACTAATCACAGCCGAGAACTTCTCAGTTCTTCCACTGAAGTGGAACTTCTCGCAAAGCATAACAAGCCAGTCCTAGTCGCATTCCTAAAACAGTCCAGATCTTGGAAAAGACATTTGATAGGTTTTTCAGTCATTCGTCTATAAAGATCTTATATTCGCGCATATATCAGCCAAAAAAAAAGAGAAGGATGGTTTCCAGGCACGCACGAACAGTTTAGCTACTGATACAGATTCTAACGGCAAAATTCAAAGTAGAGTGAATCGGATTTAATTTTTTCTAGAGGCGTGATATTTGCGTCCTTAATGAATTGGTATTTCAAAGTGTGAGAGAACGTATCTTCAAGGCTTGTTCGTGGGTCTTTAACTAAGAAAAGAGGATTTTAGCGTTGGATAGTTGTGGTGTAATAGAAACGAACGAGTATCCCGAGGAACGAAAAGTCTATGCCCGGTTATTTTTCGCTGATCTAGGAGGATTTTAGCATTCACGGAAACGAACTAGTATTCTGAGAAACGGAAAGTCAATGCCCGATTGGAAGTACAGTATTTCGTAAAACATCTTAGGAAGCTTATGAACTGTGAAGTGACCGTTAGGAATTTCAATACAACATGCTTACTTGTAAGACATTGAGGATAGCGATCAATCCATCTTATTGTCACAAGCAATATTTAAGTTGAGTTAAACCGCACGATCTTGTAGCCAATTTACGTCAATTCACTTTTCCTTAATCTATTTATGCATTTGTGCCATTTCTCGAACCAAAAGTAATTAACATCTATCTCTTTTTATTCGGACCAAGAAGATAAGTTTCTCATTATTCATCTGTAGATCCTACTTTCTTGACGCTATTGCTTATGGAGTGTAAGTCGGTACTAAGCACCTGGAATTGCAGGGCCTGAAACTTGAAGATAAAGACTTCCATAGTTTGGCCAAAGGCTGACTTTTGGTGCTGTGGCTTAAATCCTATTCGGGTAGAGAGAGCTTGCTTTTTTGGCGTAAGTTAAGATAGTCTCCACCTCCTCAGCAAGAAGAAAAAGCGCAGTTCTGCTAACCTTGATAATAAAAGTTCCTACTCGGGTGATCGGGCTCATATTAGCCGAAGTTAAAGAAACATGGGGCTTGGATGTCATGGCAGGATACCTTTGACAAATCCGTAGAAACTCGCTTGCATAATTGACACCTTTCTTATCCCTTCTATCCACAATGATTATCGGCAACTGATTTGTAATTTACAGCAACCTTAATTAAGCCAATTGGTACAAGTCTTGTCTTTTAACTTTAGTGGTTTTAGACTTGCGACTAGTAACTGTGGACCTTCTAACACTTATCCAAGGTTTAAGTTTCTGCCCTTGATTCTAAGTCTAAGTAGCACCCTAAGTAGACAAAACCTATGTCGATTTAATAGAAGAACGAATCAATGTTGCAGCTGGACAACACTCCGCCCTAAATAGTAAGTTTTATGGGTCAATTGCTACCTAGTGATCCTCTTGTAGATTGAAACCGTTCTTAGTATGGAACTTTACCTCTTAATTTATCCAACAATGCTAAAAAATATATTTCGTTAATGTTGCTTTACCCTGTACCTGACCTAATAACAAGTGATAAATTTGTGAAACGCAAAAAAAGCAAAAATAAATAAACAAAAATAGCGCCGACTTTCGATATCGACACACCGTGATTAGAAAATATATAACGAAGTCAATTTTAATCAGGCAGGTTTTTTTTAAGTCTCTAACTCAATAAATTCAACTTTTTAGAATTTTTCTTAAATATTTGACAATCAAAACGATTTGTGTGAAATATGTATTTTAATTTTATTCAAAATCTTAACAATAACAACAACGTTTCCTTATGTATTTTGACATATCACTTGATGTTGATTTGCTTTACGCTTTTATGTCCATCATCTTCATACTGATGGTGATCTGAAATGTTGATCGTTCTACAATAATTTCTAGCTGCCAACAATTTTCAATTTATCTCTCCAACTTAGACAAGATCAGCTTAGATCGTACGTAACATTGATGATGGTTCAATGATAACGAGCAAATAAAAATAAATTTGTATTGGATAATCGTTTATGTGTTTAAATCTTGATTGTAAATGCTGTGATTTTTATGGTTCTAAAAAAGCAGACGACAAATTTCTGAGTCTTACTGGCGTAGCATGGTCGTGTGTCTTGTTTTTTTTTCTCTTGTTTTTATTTTCATTGCTGTCATGTTGTTCATTCTGGAGATGATGCCGTTGATGGTGTTTATATAGTTTGACATTTACAGCTTTTTAAATTGTTTAAAAAAATATATAAAAAAAGAAACAATGAAAATAAAGAAAAGTAAATTAAAGCAAAACTGATACAAAATACACACTGATAATGAATGAACATGATTCGAAGGGGGTCCATAAAAGTAATGATATTTAATAAAATTGTTGGATATTAAAATTAAACAAAAACAAAAAAAAAAAAAAATGAAATTAAATAAACAAGAAAATAAATATGTAAACTAAAAATAAATAAAATTGTGATTGCATGATCTTTTAAAGTAGTAAAATAAAAATAAAAATAAATAAATATTAATTAGAAAAGAGATATTAAAACTTACATGTCTGCTTGAGATGAAGTTGTTCACAAAACTCCATAGGAAAATTTGTTCTTTTGATTGTTATTTCAAACTCGTTACTTTTTTATTTTTATTTTTTTTAATATTTATGTTATGTGTCCTGCTCTGTGGCTTTTGGTGGATTTGATCTCATGATCTTACGAACTTTTGCAGTCATATTCTCTGTGACTCTAGCGAAGCTTGTTTTGTCTTGCAAGCAAGCGCCTTTAACCAAGCGCAGTCTTCCCAGTGTCTCTAGCCAGATACGCCACAATAATTTCTGTCTTTAATCGATTCAGCCAAACACCGTTATTTTGTTACTTTGCTCCCTAGTTGAGGCTCTGCCGATGTTAAGATTACAAATTCCTTAGATTTACTCTCTCCAATTCATTTATCGCATCTGCACTACATTTTTTTTTCTTATCTTATCAGGACTATGGATGTCTAAATTCCTGTTTTAATTTAAGGCGGCTTTTCTAAAATAATTTTTTTCTTCTTTATATTCAAGGATCTTTTGGGAAGACACCTCTATCAACGAGGCTGCTTTACTTTTAGTTTTTTTTACTTGACAGCACACATCTGTTAGTGGTGAAAAGTAAAAGTTTATTTAATTCTGTTTTTTATATATAATTCAAAATTTTCAAGGGACAACAACAATAACAACATATTTTTTTATCTTCAAATCTTATTTTCAAATATTCTGCCAGTCCCACGATGTCGCAATCGTTCGTTCGTTCGCACAATTGCATTCAAAACAAAAACAAATTCTTAAAAATTGTTTTTGTTTTGAATGTAATTATGCGAACGAACGATTGATTGCGATATCGTGGGACTGGCAGATTTTTATTTCCTTTTTAAATGAAATCTTGCATTTTTGGAAAAAATAAGTAAATTGAAAACCGAAAATCACATAAAAATGTTGAAAAATAAAATAGAAGTCCTTTGGATAAAATCACTATATTTTTTAAGTTTGAAAAAAAATTCTTCTATTAAAAATATTTCTTTTTTATATTAAGATTAGTCACGTTCCTTAGTACAGCTTTCGACAATTACAATTACAATCCATCCATTAGAAGTCCACAGCTATCGGAAATAAGGAAGTTGAAAAACTAGTCTGCTTTATAACCTCTGTTTTTTGTGTGGAGTTTTTTTCAGTCCTCCATCGGACGCATCTCTAGGAGGTGGATAAGTGGAGCGTTTACCAAAATCTCATCTGATATACGCACAAAAGTCACTGGAATTTTTAGCACAGCTCGGGCATTTAAGGCAAAACTTCTACACTTAAAGGTCGTATGCTTTTTATAGTGGCAGGTAGCAAAGTACACAGTTGGCCTGAAGAGGTATCATAAAGAGGAACTACTTAAGATTAATAACGCCAATGTTTCTGTTACAAAATTTAAGTCTCTCTTCAAGGTCACTGTGTACTTTTCGGGTATGATACATCCCACTAAAGAGGGGTTATAGATAGACAGTCTCTTATACTCACAATACAACAGGATACACTGTAGAAGTGATCGTGGTGGTTTAAGAAGAGAAGTTTTTAAGAACTCTCTAGTCGCCTAGTGCATTAACATCGACACCTAATCTAGCCTTTCTTAATCCTATCGTTCTTTAATAGTTTTAATACTTTTTTTATAGTAAAAACAGCGTATTTCTAGTTTCCTAAAATAGACAGCCCTTGCAGATTTGATTTTTTCATTGTTTGACACATCGAGGAGTTTTTTGAGTTTAGAATTGCTCTCTATAAATCGGAATGTTTAGAAGGTTCTGAAGTAAGCTTTTTCCTCTTTAAGTGTTTTGATTTTTTTGCCGTCAAACTTCTTAAGTCTTGAAGAGAACAAAATATTTTGGGGCTCAATCAGTCAAAACTGGAGAGGTCCCTTACCTTAATCTTTAATTTAGTTCTCAACTCTTTTGGGTTTTCGTTATGTAATGAGCTCAATCGAGAGAAACTGCAGAAGTCTAAACATGAGCATTATCTTGATGAAAAATTAGTAATTTTTGATTGATCTCTCAACTTTTTCAGATTTCTCGCCATTTAGTGATGACTTGCTAATTTTTTTCGCTCTATCTCGTTAATAAAGTCTAATCAATCACTTCTTTAACCGACTTAAAAAAAAAAACAAAAGAAGGAGGTTATTAATTCAACTGAATGTTGTTTTTTTTAAATTATGTTTGTGTCCGCAGAACTCAGCCATTTCTGAATCGACTTTGAAAGTTTAATCTTTATTTAAAAGGTTATGCTTACAGATTGATTCCGTTTGAAAAACAATTCATAATTTTAAAAATTAAACGGTGTCCCCATAGAATATGTGCACATGTTTTTTATGTTTATCATAAGCCGTAAAGGACACCACCATTAAATAAATAAAAAAAACTGAGTATTACTGTAGCTCCCAATAGCAAAAGGTATAAGAAAAATAAATCTAAAATATAAAGGGTATCATATGGGACGTAAATTGACCTATATGGAACTATCTTTTAAATAGTTACCGACTAAAGCTTGAAAATTGGACAGAATATCGATTACTATAACCATTATAATAACAACTTTAAATATTAAAAATATAAATTAAAGGGTGCCCCAACAGTTCATTTAGTTTGATGTACATATATGGCCATACTGTGAAAAAGTTCTAGACAGACGTTTGAAATTTGTTAAGAAACTGTAATGCTGAATCCCATATAAAAATAAAAAAATTTGAATTTGGAAAATTAAGGGTGTGACAATAGTTAATTTATTTTGATGTATGTGGCGGAACTTTTGAACCGTTATAGACAGACAGCTCAAACTTGCTAGAACCTGTGTTGCTAAGTCTGCTATAACAACAAGTATAAAATTTGTATTTGGAAACTAAAGGGTGTCCCGACATTTGAAGTAATTTGATGTGTGTGACCAAAATTTTTTAGAGTGTTAAAATTAAAAGAAACCTTTATTGCTAAGTCTGCTATAATACCATTTGAATTTAAAAATTAAAGGGTGTTCCCAAACTTAATGTAATTTTACCTATACAAGCATTCAATTACTTGAAAATTAGGAAAAATGTCTACTATTATTTCTGGTATAATAAGAAATATAAATATTTAAAATTATTAATTAAAGGGTGTTACACTAGGCGATGTAATTATGTGTATATGGCCAAACTGTACAGAGGGTTGAAATTTACAAAGAAACTGTATTGCTAAGTCCGCTTTGGTCAAAAGTATAATATTTGGATATGGAAATTAAAGGGTGTCCCTATAGTTTATATAATTTTAAGTATATGACCAAACTGTTAAACAGTTGTAGACAGACGGTTTAAATTTACAGGGTGCAGGTTTAAATTTACAAGTATAAAATTTGGGCTTGGAAACTAAAGAGTGTCCCAATAATGTAATTTGATGCATGTAGCCAAACTTTTCAACCGTTTAATAGCTTAAATTTGTTTTGAAATTTTTTTATGCAGGAACTAATTGCATAAGCTTGAATGAAAAAACTCTAAACCAGAAATTTTTTTTGCTCTTTGCCAACATGGCCGGTACACTTAAATGTTAAAAATTTATAATCAAGGACTTTCGACGCTTAGCACACCACTTTCTTCTATTAAATTTTTAATACAGATCAGCCATAAAACTTTTCAAGATTTCTTTGCTTTTAATAAAATTTTGTTTTCGAATAAACTATCGTTCTAACTAAAGATTGGAGTCTGTGGGCCTTGAATAAATAAATAAGTAAAAAGGTGTTTAAAGAAGCAAATCGAACTTGAAATAATTGCAATTGACGATACAGATTAATGAAGTCAATACCCGCTGTTAAGGAGTAAAAGACCATCTAAAAACTGCTGTGCTTTTAACGGCCATATTGGCTGCCAAATTTCGTGACATCAGACTGAAAAGTTAGGGGACAAGGAAAAATGATTTCTCATTTTGAATTTTCTTATTATTTAAGGTTGAATTGCGTCTAGTTGTTGTTATTTACTAAATCGCGTAGATAGTCCTGTGTGTTTAAGTCAACACTGGAAAAAGGATTTTTTCTTTTCGTTTAAGGGCTCCTTCAGAGAAATTCCTTAGTTACTCTAACGCTTTTAAATAAATGTGTTTTACGCCATCTTGCAAAATTTAAAAAATTCAACCCGAATCAAAAACTAAATTACTAATTTAAGCTATGGATCGGATCTGCTAATCTTGTGACTTTTCGCATTATTAAGAAACATAAATTTTATATTTGTGTCTTTACTCAATTTGCTGAATGGCACCTTAAGCCTTTAAAAATGTCCTAATTATTTGCAACATAACGCCCCATCGTATAACTTTTAAAGAAACTTGATAAATGTTTATAAATTAATAATAAATAATTTTCCTTCAATTTCTTGTGTATGTTTTTAATTTATTATTAAAAAAATATTGAAGCACTAACTAAATAAATAAAAGCCTTAATATCAAGATAAGAAGCCCAAAAATAATATATAAATTTTTAAAAGCTCACAATTTAAATTCTTTCTTTAAAAGGATTACAACTTTTATGTGTGTGTGTGTGTTTGTGTGATTTAAAAACAAAAGATTTGGTAATTTGTTCAAAGTAACGAAAGCAAAAAAACTAAAAAAATTTTTTTTTGTCACCAAATGAAAAACATGTTTAACGCCAGTCCCAACATAACTACAACACCATTAAAATCAAATCTCCACACCAAGTCTGTGGCCAGCTTTAAAACAGAAGAACGAAATACAACAGAGCGACCAGCAGAAATGAGTCTTTGTTGCATTTAAAGGAAGCTTTAAGGAAATCTGGAAAAAAAAAGAAGCCAAATTGCTTTAAAGCTTAACAAGAAGATAAACCTACAGATTCCGAACTGCTGGTGTTAAAAAAAAAGAAAAGAATTTGTATGAATGGTTTAGCAACGATTATCACGACGAAATGCTAACTAAAGTGCGAAGACAACACTGTAAGACATCATGTCAAAAGCATAGACGTGGTAAGAAGTGGGAGATTTAAACAAAATGCATGCGTTTTTTTCATCCTAAATTTAAGGTTTTTCTTTTCTGAAAGCTGTCAAAGGATTTAAGGGAATATTTAAAATGAAATAAAAGCAGGTTTAGGTAGAATTAAATAGTTATTTAATTAAATTTTTTATTGGTTCAATCATATTTTTAATTAAAAAAGTAATGTAAAATTTTTTAATTAAATAATTAATTAAACTAATTTTAGATTTATTAAAAAAACAAGAAAATAGTTTTTCTCTTAAAAAAATAATTGAAATAATTAAAACTTTAATAATAAATCAATTTGAATTTGATAAAAAATTCTTTAAAAGAAAAAATTTTTTAAAAGAAAAAATTTTTTATCAAACACTACCACGATGACTGCAGACTGAGAATTTATGTTAGGAAAATGGGCATCCTTCTTATCAACTTCTGCAGAAGTTATCACGAATCAATGGACGAAAAAGAGGATAAAACGATAATATTCTCCTTGTTCTGACTGAATGGATTGGATAAAAATAATTTCCTTCATCAGGTGTTGTGGTTGGTTTCATGGCATATTCTCTCCCGTATTGCATGGCCAGAATGACTCCCTTGCTATTGCTTACTATACTTGCATTTGTACTATCGATCTTTTATTTTGCTACTTATCCTTATCCTCTTATTAAAGGTCTGTTACTTTCTTTCCTTTTCTTCACTTTTTTTATTCCCTGCCACCTTTTCGCAAAGTGCTTCGCAGGCAACAGAAAGTCATGAGTAGCCCATGGGACTCAGGTGGACTGATCGTCAGCTTACTTACCTAAACTAAATTTATATAGTGTGTGTGTATGTAATTAGGTAAGACCGTTATACAGTGGGGAATTTTGTAGAAAATATGCAATTAATTCTGTGGTTCTCTGGATTTTCGACTGTTTTTTTAATTTTTTCGCGTAATTTTGACACACAAAATTTTTTTTCTAAATACTAGAAAATTTATTGGTAATCTAAAAAAAATATATAAATCGAAAGGGTTTTGGATCCACTTGAAGCAAACAGCCAGCCAAGAACATGATGTAAAATTTTCAAATTAAAAAGCATTGTTTATTTAAGAGCTTGGCAAGAGTTATCGCTAGAATTTATATTTCCAAAATTCGTTTAAAAAATTATAACTTGGCAACCTTTTTTAATTTTCATACACCCGATTGTATAGCTTTAAGGGAGCCTGACACCAGATATTTAAGCAATATAACGTCTTTAGATAAGTCTAGAGGTGTAACTCTGCTCAAGACGTTTGGAAACTGCAAAGTAATTTCGATTTTTTTTCTAAATTTCCCACTGTGCAAAGGGGAAAAAATTTTAATAAAACAAGAAGCTGCATTTATACAATTGAAAATGAAAAAACAAATCATTCAAAGAACTTTGAATAGTTATCAGAGCTGTAAATGAATCATTCATTTTTAAATTATTATGCCAATTATTCATGCAATTCATTTAATAGATTCATTTGAATAGTAAACGAATTTCAACTCATTCTATAAATTCATTTGAATTGGAAACGATTTGAAATTTATTTCTGGCTTATTCGTTTGAATTGCTTAAAATGTCATTTAATTCTTTTTTGTTGTGAATTCGTAACGAATCAAAATTACAAAATAAAAGATTTATTTAAAGCTCTGATAGCTGTCATGCCTTGAGTTCGTATCCCAGCTTCTGCTCCTTTGGCAGTATAACACTATGACATAAAATCGTCGGTGAAATAAAAGTAAATACAAAACTATAATACGCCTACTTAACACCAGAGGCGCTGTAATACTGATCTAAAATTAAAGCAACTGCACTCTTCTTCATTAGCTTTTAATCTACTCTATCGATTTCCAAGAAGGCAGGCAAGAGAATACTCTTTACAAAAATAATGTGGCCGATTCGACTCGCCTTCAGTGCCTTAAGCAAGCGAAAAAAATTTTTAAGACACTGTTCCACTTAAGCAGGTATATTTAGGCAATAGCGTTTTGAACTCATGATGGTCGGCATTGTTAGCATAGACCAAAGATTGCCAGTCAAGAGCTTTGACGTCTTTATTTAACGTGAAATTTTGCTGATTCTTAAGGTCCGGATACCAATAAATCAAGACTCTCAGCCATATATTCTCCGCCACAATGCTGCTCCCCTGATCTGCATTAGATTGAGGTATTTTTTAAGTTCAGATCTGGCAAACGGACTTAGTCTTACTTAATAAGAATCAACTTTCGTTTGCCATCATAAGTCGCCGTAATTTCGACTCCCATTGTGTCTGGTTGGTTTTCTTTTAAAAATGTTATTTCAAGAAATCAAGGTGCTTTCAAGGTATAAGAGAATGGAATGAGGAATGCGTAAAATAATTTAAACCACATAAAAATTCGGTTGTTTCAAAAATACTGCACTTGACCCAAAATTTTTTTGATATTGACGGTTCAACTCAATCTCAACACTTGCCTAAAGCGCCGATGGGTGTTAGAGTTTCATACCAGTTTAACTAATTCGGAATATAGACTCCCTTATTGACCAAAGCCATTTTTCTTTAGTTCGTTTTCAAAAATTTTAAGTAGCAACTTTCCAAATACTACGTGTCTTTTTCTATTTGGAAAAAATGGTTTAAATCCCTTGGTCCTACTCTTCTGCTCAAGCTTAAACAATTATTTGCTCATTTGTGTTTTTTTCATTGCTTTCATTGCTTTTATTTTTATTATTGTCTGTTAGATTTGAGCATTGTTTTTGTATGGAGTAGTAGAGTAGAGTGGTGTAGTAAAGGAGATAAGGATCTTGTACGACAAGTTGTATTATGGGCTGTGTGTGCATGTTCATTTAACTGACTGCTGGCTATAGTTGCAGCCAACCAAAAACAACAACAACAACAGCATCATCATTATTATCATTATCATCATCATCATTTTAACTGTTGACTTTACTCCATAAGTCTTCTAACTCTTTTGGCTGACTTAAAGATCTGGCTGGCTGGGTTGGTTGGTTGGTTGGTGGTAAATATACAGGGGGTATATGCTTGTCTGCTGTTGTTGTTAACTCCACATCTACTTTGTCTACTTGGTTGTTAAATATTTAACCAGTTAGTCAGTCAACCACTCTGTCAGTCATGCAGTCTTGTTGTAAGTGTTTATTCGTTTGTTTGTTTGTGCTTCATTTTATTTTTTTTAGCAGACTGTTTAAACTTTCATATTTATGGCATTGCGTTAAATTGTTGACTTGTTAAATGGGTGTTCCTTTATGTTGGAATTTATTTTTATACACTTAAATAACAACAATAACGAAAACAACAATAGCAACAAATAAACAATATTTTTTTTGTAGCTGTTATTATTGTTGTTGGCTTTTCAATAAAAAAAAAGAACAATATGCCCCTTTTTCCCATTGTCCACCAGGCAGATAGACAGAGAGACAAGCAGACAGACACAAGAGGCTGGATCATAAAAAAGAAGCTGTAAACGTTTAAGCTGTTAATCTTTAATGACAAACCATTGTCAAATAAGACATAAATTGATTTTAAATACTACAGGATTAAAAATTGAGGTAGACAACACAAGAAAAAAAAGGAACGTAAAATAACAATGAAGCAAAAAGTGGGTGATTTAAAATAATGTTTCAATTGAGTTTGAAAGTAAAAATTTTTAAAAATAATTTTTATATTAAAATTTGGAATCGTAATTTCAATAGAGAAGGAACTGATACTGCTCTATTTTGCAACGTGATATTTTAAGAGAGTTAGCAGTAGAATTGAGAAGAAATAATTCTTGCAAAAAAAAAACCGACATCAAAACAGGCAAACCTAAAATCATATTTCTTAAGGACGGTAATTATACATTAATTATATTCTATTCTATTATATTCGAGAAAATTACATTAGGATTTTTTATATGTCGTAGAACAAAATATGAATGCAAATTAAACAAGAAATTTCAGCAGTTATGTGGTCACCCTTTATTTTTTACACTTTTAATTGCTGACATAGTAAAACAAAATTTGTTTAGATTCTAAGCGTTAATCTATAACTGTTCAAAAGATTGGCCATAAACATCAAATTACAATCATTGGGGCACCCTTTAGTTTCTAATTTTAAATATTTAGTCTTGCCTTTATACTTGATTTAGTAATGAACATTCTGTCTAATTTTTAAGAGTTTGTCTGTAGCGTTTTCAAAGATAGGACCATAAAGGTAAAATTACATCAGTTATAGGGACACCCTTTAATTTCGAATTTACTACTTGTTACAGCAGACTTAGCTATAAAGGTTCTGTGCAAATTTCAATCAACTGTCTTCAACTGTTCAATAGTTTGTTCATATACATCAATTAACAGCAACTATTGTAACACCCTATAATTTATAATTTTAAATATTTATACTTCTTAATATACCAGACAAAGTAGTGGACATTCTGTTTAATATAACAGTGTATATATAACGGTTAAAACGATAGGGCCATATATGGAAATTTACTTCAAATATTGGAACACCCTTTAATTTCTAAATTCAAATTTAATACTTGTTGTTATAGCGAACTTAGCGATACAGGTTCTTTGTAAATTTCAGCTGTCTGTCTATAACGGTTTAAAAGTTTGGTTATATACATAAAATTACATTAACTATAGGGACACCCTGTAATTTATAATACTAAATCTTTATACTGGTTATTATAACGGTCATAGTAATCGACGTCCTGTCCAATTTTCAAGCGTTTGTCTATAACGGTTCTAAAGATAGGCGTAATTTTCGTCACCTATGGGGACACCCTTTAATTTTGAGATTTATTTTTGTATCACTCTCTGCGCATTTTTTTTAAGTTTGAAGAAGTGTGCTTTACGTTTCATAATACATTTAAAAAACATGTATGTTTTGTGGGGACACCCTTTACTTATGAACTGTTTTTAAAACAGGACCAAACTGTAAGCATAATCTTTTAAATTAAAAAAAATTTCATAATTAGTTTAGAAATGACTGAGTTCTAAAGGCACAAACGTAAAAGAAGAGCAACATTCAGTCGAATTGATCCTTGCTTTTTTGAAGTTGGTTAAAAACGTCGGGTTCTTGAATTTAAGGCCAATATATTTCTAATGGGTCTCTTAAAACCAAAAATATAAAAAAACTAAAGAGAAATACTTACTATCACTGTTTACTATTTGACAGCTAATAATTTAGGAATGAAAACAATAGAGTTATTATTCAAGAGAAAAACGCCTAAGGGACTGAAAAAATGTGTTAATTGGAGAGTTATATTCGGTACTCTGTACCGATAATAGAAAATTGATATAATGGAACGGCCTCTAAACTTTAACATGAAGGCAATGTCATCGAACTATTAATTACTACTAGTAGACTACGTCAGAGCATTACATTCTCGCCTTTACTAATAATCACAGTTCTCAACATGTTATTCGAAAATCTAGACGCTTGTCCTACTGCTTTAAATTGGAAAATATCCAAAAAATTTGGAGACCTTGAATATCCTGACGATTCAGTTTTTGTAAAATCTACCAATTTGAATATGCAGACCAAATTAAATAAACTATCGGAAAAGTCTCTTAAAAGCGAACATCTTTTTTAAGTCTATAACGACGAAATAGAGAGTGTATATACTTTTGAGTGTCTCGACAGTATCCTATCAACAAATAATTTGGAATACTTGACTCATACTCTAAGTAAGGCTTATAAATTTTGCCTTGGAGTAGTTAATCAGTAGCTTGCACTTCTCTTGTGATCCTTATGAATATTTTCGCCAATACATTCCTGTTGATAAAACGTCTTTACTCTACACAATAAAAAATCATTGCAAATAAATTTTCCAGAAAAGAAGGAACTGTGTTTGGGCTATCGCAAGGCTCTAATTGTTTACTCATCCTATTTCTTATTTTTCTTACTGACCTTCTTTGTCAAACTTTAAACCACTTTAACTCTTTTGCAGATAAAAGCAGCATTTGTCATTCTTATTACTTTGACAAACGGCCAAGGCTTAGAGATTGGGTCCGATTAACAGAATATGATTAATATGCTCAACTACGATCTAATATTAATATCTGGTTGGAGACGGGCGTGTATAGAGTCGATTTCAATGCTCGTAAGACTCAATGTTGTATGCTTACTAGGGTTTGGTATTGCAGAAATTTTTTATTTCCCCGGGAAACGGGAAAATATTAACGCAATTCCTGGGATTTCCCGGTATTCAAGTCAAGTCAGGTGACAAGACAGACATATGAACATTTGTACTACATAATGAGAGATAGGAAAGATTAAAATATTGAAAAAGTATTTTATTAATTATTTCTTAAATATATGATTTTAGAAATGTATTTAAAAATTCACTAGACATACTGTTGCTTGTTTTCGTTGCAAATTATCTAGCAATCGAGAAAACCCTTTAACTTTCTACTGAGGTAGGTTTTGTTGTTAACAATGCTTTATAGAGATTATCCATGTTCGTGTTTTAAATGATAGTGGATTCAAATAACTTAAATTCCTTTTTAAATATTATTAGTAACTATCAGTTCTGTTTTGTGCCCACGACTTTGTCCGCGTATCATTTCGAATTATCTTTAAATTAAAATTTAGAAAAGTGTACTGACAACTGTTTTAGTATCAGTATATCGATAAAACGGAGTGACTTTATATTGGTATCGCTAGTTTCTCTGCGAAATAAAATGTTTTTATGAAAAAAGTTGTTCTATATTTAAAACAAGGTTCTAAGGGAGCTCCTCACAAAATTTTATGCAAATCCATTCAGCAGTTTTTACGTGATGGGAACACAGACAGATAAAAATTCTATAGGTGTTTTTTTTATTCCATATCGATTACTACGAGGGCTGCTATATATATTTCTGGCCTGGCAACACTGAGTGCTGCCAAGTGCAATCTGACATTTCCATTGGAAAGTTTGTCATTTTTAAGCATAATCGTACTCAAAACGTTTTGACGTACGACCCTTCTTTGTGTTGTTTAGAGTGACTTGAAAAAATTAATATAGAAAAAATGGAATTAACTCGTGAACATTTTCGTGCCATCATTTTTCACAACTTTCGACGGGGATTATCACGACAAGAGTGCATTGGTGAACTTAAATATTTGTATGGCTATGAAGCACCATCCTATAGCACTGTGAAAAATTGGTATAATGAATTTAATCGTGGCCGAAGCTCGCTCAAAGACGAATTCCGTGAAGGCCGTCCAAAAACGGCTGTTGTGCCAGAGAACATTGATGCCATGCGTGAACTCATAATGCAAGATCGACATGAGACATACCGAGAGATAGAGACATCCTTGGACATTTCTTCCACCAGCATACATTCGATACTGCATAAACACCTGGCCGTAAAAAAAGTTTGTTCTCGTTGGATCCCGCACAATTTGAAAGTCGCTCAAAAAAAGGCTCATGTCGATTGGTAGAAAGAAATGTTGAAAAAATACGATTGCGGTGCTTCAAAAGACGTTTATAAGATCGTCACAGGTGACGAATCATGGATCTATGTGTATGAGCCCGAAACGAAACAACAATCGACCGTGTGGGTCTTCAAAGACGAGCAAAATCCAACGAAAGTTGTTTGTGGAAGAAGCACTTCGAAGCAAATGGTCGCCTGTTTCTTCGGCAAAACTGGTCATGTGGCGGCTGTTCCGCTTGGACAACGTAGAACGGTCACTTCTGAGTGGTACACTACAATTTGTTTGCCTGAAGTCATCGGAGAAATTCGAAAAACCAACAAGAGAAGACGAATCATTGTTCACCATGAAAATGCGAGCTCTCACACATCGGCTTAAACCAGAGCGTTTTTGACCGGCCAAAACGTCGAATTAACGGGTCATCCGCCGTACAGCCCTGACTTGGAACCTAATGACTTCTTCTTGTTTCCGCACATCAAGAAAAAATGCGTGGTCAACGATTTTCGTCGCCAGAAGAAGCTGTTGAAGTGTTCAAAAACCATGTTTAAGAGGTGTCTCAATCGGAGTGGAAAAAGTGCTTCGACAACTGGTTTGAGCGAATGCGAAAGAGTGTAAATCATGCTGGAGAATACTTTGAAAAACAATAAAACCTCCTTTGATTATAAATATTCGCATTTGCACTATTAGGCCAGAAATATATAGAGCAGCCCTCGTATCCACACCAACATTAAAATTTTCAAAAAAGTAGAATTCACACAAAACGAGAAAATTGAAAATTTTTTTATGTCACAATCAACAAATTTGAAAAACATTCAGTGTTTTTTTAAGTTCTTATAATTTTAAACTTCCCCTTTCCCGGGAATTTTTCCGGGAATTCTCTCCCGTTTCCCAAACCCTAATGCTTACGCACAGAAGTTCGACCAAAAACTGTGCTTCATCTGTATGTATGGTATGGATAAGTATTAGGAACAGCTTTTGATGTTCTTAGTATTAAAATTTAGTGTGATTTTCGATGAACTAAACACATTTTGAAAGTCTCAAAAGATGCATTTAAGAGCCCTGACTTTTAAAACGGTTCAAAAAATAATTTCACTGCATCTAATCTCCCTACTATTTAAAGCCCCTACATTCGGTTAAAAATGGAATACAATTCTCATGTATAGGCCGGTGCTCTAAGGACTGTTTTGGAGTTACTCGACTGCTTTAATGAGAATTGGTAACTTGTTTTAAATTTCCAAAAAGATTTTGAGTAAATCAAGCTTTTCATTAAGAGCTCATCAAATATCCACAAACACTACTCCCTCGAGACTCCTTCCCATAACTTATTTTTAGTTCTGGCACAAACCATTGCTTGAGTGCTTGTCCGAGGTAAAAATATCAATATGTTTTTATATTCTTTTTTTTACTTGTTTTAACTTTTCATATTTGACAGAAACCACCGCTAATAAATAACCGATTGTTGGCCAACCTTTATGTCTCTAAATCATTTAGAATGTACCACCATATAAAGTGGTGGAAGTTACAACGCTCCACAAAAGGTAACAAAGACAAAGTCTGTGATATGCTGCTGCTGTATGCTTTCTCTTTTGCACCTCTTATGTCATAGTACTGGTTGCTCCTAAAGAGTACAATCCGTTCACTCTATGAGTAGTGGTTCCTTTTCGCCTCTAAGAGTCTGAGTTATTAAATTGTCACCCTGATCTCAATTTTTAAAATTATATTTCAAACTATTTAAAAGGATAACAAAATAAAACATTTCATTATGTTTGTTTGTATTATCCTAATTGAAATACAATTTATATCCGAAATTAACAATTATTTTGAGAAAAAAAATATTACAAAATTTACATACAAAACAACAAACAATTTGTTGGTGGAATGTTGTTACAATCTGTTAGTAATGCATGTTCAACTGGATGCTACAATGACAACAACAACAGCAAAAACAACACGTACATTTGTGAACATAGTTAAAGGTTCTGCAAAGTGTCGAAAAAACACCAGGCAACAACAATAAAAAAGTGAATTGAAAAAAAAAAAACAGACAACTAAACGAAATCATAAAATAACATGCAACAACGTTGTAGGTCCTTTATACCACAATGGACATGATGATGGGGTCTCCGAATAAAACAAACAGGAACAACAACTTAAACAAACGTGCTAGCGAACAAACAAACAAACAAACCAACTGCCAAAAGCCCAGCAACTAAGAAACAAATGCAATAACAGCAGCTAAAGAAGATTTGTCACCTGGCTGACAATAAGCAATTTTAACTTTAATGTAGAATAAAGATAAAGTTGGAGTTGTTTTAAGCCTAAATAAATAAAAGTTGTTTTATATGTTCGGTTGTGCCGAAATATAAAAACCCTTTTTTTTTCTTCAATAGTAGTGGTTTTTGTAAAATATTTTTTTAGCGATTTTTTTGTATAAAAAATGCTTTTTCACTTTAGTCGATTTTCTAAATTCTATTTTTTAATTGTCTCCTATTTTTAAAATTGACATATTACTTGATCTTATCAGTTAATATTTCTGATTTTGTATTTAATTTTTTGTGAAACGACATAAATCCAATTTTAGTGAAATAGTTTTGATTTAAAAATTCTTTACGTTTCTTGAAAACTTCTATTCCAACCCTGTATTTTACTTACTAATTTTTTATTTATTTTATTACGATAATAAAATAGTAAATCACTCTTTTTTATTTTCTTTTAATTTTTTTAAATAAACAATTCAAAAAAATTAGCTATTTTTTGTCAAATTGGCGTTTTTAAAAATTCCACTAGCACTTTTTTAATTGCAGTTTTTTAATGAAATCTGAGTAGAGATGGGGTTTAAACAAATTTTTAAGAGCATCAGCTTCATTTTTTAGTATTAGTGCTTATATGTCTTATGAGAAAAAGTGGATAGAATGGGACCACCCATTTCTTTATATGCGTTAATAGAAAAAAGCTTAGCCTTTTTCTCTTTAGAGAGTTCTTTTGGTAGTATTGTGAATGTTAACAATTTTAACAATGCTTTGTAAGTAGGCGTTGTTATTTGGTTTAAGAGTTTATTTTATGTTGTAGCGATTTTTCAAATTTAAAGTTTTTTTTTTGACGTTTTTCTTTTCACTTTAGAATCCTTGTTGGGACTTAAAAAGTATGTTTTTTTAGTTAGAATTCGGAATTTTTACATCCAAAGTCTTTCAATTTAAGAAAGATTTTGTGATTGCTGCGATTATTGATAATTTTTTTTATTTAAGAAATTAATTTTTTTTTTTGAAAGCTCTTGTTTCCCTTTTTTGAAGAATTTAAATAAATTGTTTTTTTAAATTTATATTATTATTTTTTTTTTAATTTTTATAGTTTTATAAGTTTTGATTTGCGATTTTATCCATTTTGCCTTTTTTTTCGATGCCAGATTGTTGCGATTATAGCGATTTTTGCTGATTTAAGCGATTATTTTTTTATACTTTAGTGGTATTCTTTATATAGATATTAATTTTAGAGATTTCATGCCAATTAAATATTGTTGTAATACAACCAATTTTTTAATTTTTAGCGCTTTTTCTAACAGCTAAGGAATTTCATTAAAAAGGTTTTTTAACGTTTTTTTCTTATAATCGCAAAGAATTGGCCTAACCACTGTAAGAAACTAAGCCTTTCTAAAGAGGGTTTAAATAATCCCGAAACAAATCAATAATTAAACCCCCACGCCTTCCATCATAATTGTTTCCTTTTTTTGCATTGTCGATTATATAACAAGATTTTTCTCTGTTTTAAAATGCTACAGCCTTCTCCTTGAAAATTCTCTAGTTGCTAACTTTTTGTTTTGGTAAACTTGCAAAAGTTATGACAAACATTTTAATAATGGTGTAGCGCATCACAAGAAGAAGAAGAAGTCTAAAGTTTGTAACAAAATTTTCAGAGATTTCAATGAGTGAAATGTTGGAAGAGAATAAATGTCACTTTAGGTTTCTTGTCAAAATTTCTAAAAAAAGTAGTAAAACGTTTTTGTAAATTCAATAATTTCTTTTAAATTGAAAGGTAGGAATTATAAAATAAAAATATTTTAGCATACGTTTTTTTGTATCTATTTTGTTTAAAACGTAGTTGTGGCTTAATGAAAGCATTCCTTTACTGATCAAGTAAATTGGCTCAAGAAATGTTTTCTTAAAATGCAAGTGTGCCATCATGAGTTAAAGATAAAAATTGAAATTAATTCTTTTCACTTAAGAACACGATTGGAGATCATTAAATTGTGTCGTCGTTGTGTTTTTGTGCTTTTTTTGTTAAAAAAAAATGTCTGAAAAAAATGCAACAGCGGAAAAAGAGAAAAAAACCATGGATTTAAAGAATGAAAAAATGTTAATACCCTTTTTAAGGTATGAATTTTTAAAACTAAGCAAATACTTTGCATAATTTTTTTCCTCCTACTTTAGACAAGTTTTAACACATCACACAAATCTTAGATTTCAAAATTTTAACATTTTAGAAAAAATGAGACTTATTTTTTACTTGAAAAAAAGAAAAGAAAAACATGCAAACTTGTAATTGTCATTGTCTAAACCATATAAAAACCGCAAGATCAGCAAGCGTATCAAACGTTACACAAAATTTCTGAAAAAAAAACAACGTAACTGCATTTTTGTTTTTTTTTTCTATTATTTATCTTTTATTTAAGAGCAAAAAAAAAAAAAACAGAAACAAAACTTGACGTAAATGACACCTTTAATGTTGTAGGAAAAAAAATTGAAAAAAAAAAAATCAAAACACATTTAATAAAATAGAAAAAAAAAACAAAAAACATCATACCATATTCAAATGAAACTAAAAAAAAACCAACAACCAGCAAAATTGTGTATTTTTACTGAATGACATTTTTATAGCTTCATTTTACATTTGAATTTAAGATAAAATATGTTGTTTGAATGTGCTTTAATAGAAAAAATGCAAGGTAATTTAAAAATTTAATATTTATAATTTTAAGAAATTTCTTTACCAGAAATCTTAAAATAACCTTCATAGAAAAATTATTTTTATTTTCAATGAACAAAAAAAAAAAAAAAAAAATCAAAAAATTCCAAACAAAATAAATTAAGTGACGGCTTGGCTCCGTTGAAAACAATGATTGACTTGGATTTTTAAAATGAAAATAACTGTTCAAATCATTTTCAATAAAGTTAATTTATCACTTAGCTTTTTAATTACAGTTATAAAAAATGCTAAGAAGACTACAGAGGTCTATGCTACTAGTGTTGTAAAATTATTCGAGCTTAAAATTATTCGAATAAAAGTTTTTATTTTTTTTTATTTTAGCAAGCGAATAAAATTGGAAATTTAATAAAGAATTTCAACGAATAAAGGGCAAATACAAATATTATTCGAATAACTTGAAAATATAGAAAAAAAAGGAAGTGTATATTAGTTTATTCTTTACGAGGGCTGCTATATATATTTCTGGCCTAATAGTGAAAATGCGAATATTTGTAATCAAAAATGGTTTTATTGTTTTTCAAAGTATTCTCCAGCATGATTTATACACTTTTGCATGCGCTCAAACCAGTTGTCGAAGCACTTTTTCCACTCCGATTGAGACACCTTTAAAACATGGTTTTTGAACACTTCAACAGCTTCTTCTGGCGACGAAAATCGTTGACCACGCATTTTTTTCTTGATGTGCGGAAACAAGAAGAAGTCATTAGGTGCCAAGTGAGGGCTGTACGGCGGATGACCCATTAATTCGGCGTTTTGGCCGGTCAAAAACGCTCTGGTTTAAGCCGATGTTTGAGAGCTCGCATTGTCATAGTGAACAATGATTCGACTTCTCTTGTTGGTTTTTCGAATTTCTCCGTTGACTTCAAGCAAACAAATTGTAGTGTACCACTCAGAAGTGACCGTCCTACATTGCTCAAGCGGAACAGTCGCCACATGACCAGTTTTGCCAAAGAAACAGGCGACCAGTTGCTTCGAAGTGCTTCTTCCACGAACAACTTTCGTTGGATTTGCTCGTCTTTGAAGACCCACACGGTCGATTGTTGTTTCGTTTCGGGCTCATACGCATAGATCCGTGATTCGTCACCTGTGACGATCTTATAAACGTCTTTTGAAGCACCGCAATCGTATTTTTGCAACATTTCTTTGCACCAATCGACACCAGCCTTTTTTTGAGCGGCTTTCAAATTGTGCGGGATCCAACGAGAACAAACCTTTTTTACGGCCAGCTGTTCATGCAGTATCGAATGTATGTGGATGAAATGTCCAAGGATGTCTCTATCTCTCGGTGTGTCGCATGTCGATCTTGCATTATAAGTTCACGCACGGCATCAATGCTCTCTGGCACAACAGCCGTTTTTGGACGACCTTCACGGAATTCGTCTTTGAGCGAGCTTCGGCCACGATTAAATTCATTATACCAATTTTTCACAGTGCTATAGGATGGTGCTTCATCGCCATATAAAGATTTATGTTCATCAATATCACGACAAGAGATAATCCACGTCGAAAATTGTGGAAAATGATGGCACGAAAATGTTCACGAGTTAATTCCACTTTTTTCTATATTAATTTTTTCAAGTCACTGTAAGCAACACAAATAATGGTCGTACGTCAAAACGTTTTGAGTACGGTTATGCTTAAAAATGACAAACTTTCCAATGGCAATGTCAGATTGCACTTGGCAGCACTCAGTGTTGCCAGGCCAGAAATATATATCGCAGCCCTCGTATTAAAAACAAAACAGTTTTCTACAAAACAATAACAAATGCTTCTAATAAAAGATGAAGTAGATTCCTTTTACAAAATTTGGATGTTGGTGTTATGTTTAAAATCGCCTCAAAGAGCAAATAAAAGTTTTAAAAGTTTTTTAGCTGTTTGTTCCCTTTTTTTATTTTGCCAAATAATTTAAATCATCTTCAATGCTGTTTGCATTTCTAATATTTTTTATAATTTTTCATATAGTTAATAGACATTCATGGAAAAGTTTTTGAAATGAAGATTAATACTAAAGTAGTTAATACTTTTAAAAGTCTTTTACTGACTTGACTTTTAAGATGTTAAGTTGATAAGCAATTATTATTTTGCTTGGACTGGTATCTATTGCTTTCTTAACTTTGGTGTAGCTCTACATTTTAAAATCTTTTTACAATTTCTTGACATTACGAGTCAGGAAACCTAAAAAAACAATCATGTTGTTTGCTTTAAAACTGCAATTATTTAAAAATTATTCGAATATTCGACTAAAACCATGCGAATAATTTTTTGTTTTAAATTTACAAATTTTGTTCATGCCGGGAAAATTGAACAACAAAAATTATTCGAATATTCGCATTACTTATATTCGAATGAGAACTCCATATCCTGCAGAATTGTAAGATATGGATAAAAAAATTTTACTTGTAATGGTACAGAAACCATTACTTTTTTTAGATTAGAAAAGCGGAGAAAATTATTAAAAAACACTTCATACATTTTACAACTTTACTTTTTAGACACTCATGACATTTGTTACAGATCTCACGACAAAAACTTATAGTGGCTTTAACAATGTTTATTTCAAAATTGCCAAAAACTTGTTATCGTCTTTTAAGGCAAAAAACTGAACTGCACATCTTCATAGAAAATATTCTGATAGCCTTGGGATGTGACTCTACTAAAATTATACCTACCCGGGAGCTTAGAAGCAATACATTTGATGACTATATTGAGTTAGCATATAGCTTTTGTTTCTGTATATCAAAAAATTACCATAAACATCTTAAAAAACACAAGTAAGTGTCCTACATTCGGCTACCCTTCTATACCCTTCATCATGTCTGTAAATATAGTTTAGTGAAGTAACTCCTATCAAAAATCAAATATTGGGGTGACAGAGAATTAAAAAAAATTACACAAAAATGTATCTGGCTCTTAATGGGCTAAGCATTTAGTATTTCCTGAAAGATCTCTTTAAAAGCTTTTAAATGATAACCATATTGATATCTTCAAATATTTAGTGCACAATCGTACTTTTTTATATAAAGTTCAGAAGCCCACAACTCGGAAAATATAGGCAAGCGTAATTTTTTTCACTTAAATATTTTTCTTATTTTTGAATTCTCTATCTCCCCATATATTTGTGTTTTTGATTCGTTTACTTTATTGTTCCGAATTATATAGAAAAATTAGAGACAGGCGTGGTGCTTTGTCCAATGCCTCGATGGACATGGACCATGAATCATGGAGCAATTTCAATAGCAAAATTTTCGAAACTATATCTGATCGATTGGTGTATTAAAATTTTCTTTAGTTCATCTAGCACCTTGGTAAAGTTCATTTCAACACTTTCACAAACAAAAATCACTTAGAATATATATTGTTATGAACATAAGATCCGGCAACCCCTGTTGTTGTTGTCCGTAAATGCGTGGTAAAAACAGAAGGTGAATAAGTTACTTTCACCACCACCACCAAAATTAGTTAACACAAGTTGAGCAACCTCAATGGCTGCGTTGGTAGGGGTGCGTGCTATAAAACAGAAGATCGTGAATTCGAGCCCATCTTCGCACATGCGTACGAAGGAAGAATAATAATTTTGTAAGGCTTTTTAAAATTAAGACACAGCAGTACAAACCTCCCGAAAAGAGTGGAGTTATGGCCAGATAAATTAGGGAAGACGTCTATGTAATAAAAGTAGTAGTAGACAATAGTTAGTGGAAGAAAGTGACAACATGATTACAGCGTGTACGGCAGATGTTAAGTTGTGATTATTGGATTAATAGCCATGACTAGCTTGGATGTAAAGCAAGTTGGAGAGATCTGTGTATGGTTTGGGTTACTAAACAAGGCATCGAGTAGTTCATGTCTCGCCGGAGTAACACAGTTAAGTAGCGTGGATGGCTGCGTTTGTAATAACGCAAGTTTAGTAAATACGAGAGCATAGGATCTGAAAGACAGGTAGGATCAAGTATGTAGCCAGATAGAGCCATAAGAATTTAAGAATATAGTGAATTCATAATGTTGCCACAGTGGTGTTTGCAATCAAAGAATCCGTATGTTGATCCAAAAAGGGAAAAAATGTAACAGCGTTTTATAAGGTCGGAAATGGATATTGTAGAAATGACAAACGGAATTATTAACTTATTTCCACCTGTAGTGAAGGGTATAAAAAATAGCTTAAATAAAATCATGTCAAAATAAAAGAAAAAATCTTAAATTGCTATAAAGCCAAAAGATTATAATTTTGATTAAATATTTATGTAATAGAAACAAAAAATACCTTTTATCAAAATAAAAAAAAAAATCGTATGAAACACAAAAATATCACAAAATGGAAAATAAAATTGCAATTAAAAATAAAAAGAGTACCAACATAAAAAATCGCTCAAAGTTGATATAAGAGTCAAACTGGATAACTAATGTCCTTAAATGTAAGACAGACTCAAAGTCGATAAAGTATAGTGATAGTGATGGAGGACTATTATGTTAACAGGCAGACTTACAAGAATTAATAAAAACAAATTATATAAGTCCAACTTACATTTGCCTCATCAAATTAAACTGACTGAAAAATGCTATTTGACTCAAAATGTTTTTTCATATATGTTAAAGTCATTCTACAATTTTTTTATTTCTTGTAGGACCTCCAGTTCTGTAGCAAAATAATTTTAAGTTTATTATTTGATTAAAAAAAAATCAAGGAGTTTAAGGAGTTTATCCTTTTGCTTGTATGACCTCTTATTTTTCAGAAAACTTAGCTTTTGGCGCTAAATTCAAAATAAAAAAATAATTGTTAAGTTCTTATTAAAAAATTTTAAATGATTTTAAAGGTGATCACATTCTTTTCCTTTGTAACATTACTGCGAGGAAAGCATATCCATATGGCCATCAGTGGATTCCATCCAAATTTTGTAATCAAAACTAAAAAGTCCTTTACCTTATGCCAATTTAATTAAATAAGAACTATATTGAATCAAGAAAGCAAAAAGGCAATAAAAACTCCAAAAAAATTTTATCCATTAAAAAGATTTCAAATAATAAATTTTTAAATTAATTTAAAATTTTTATTTATTTATTTATTTTTTTTTTTAATTTTAGTCCAATTTTATTTTGACCTTTTAAAGAATTTTGTTACAGCCTGTTAAAGGTCCTAGAGAATTATTTAAGTGACCAAAGAATTCTGTCCTTATGCGTGGAGGTCACCTAGTGCTTGACAAAAATGAATTTTAAAGGTTTTATTAAAAACATTTTCTTTAACAAAAATTTTATTGAATAATTTTTAAGGTAATCGCAGGATTTGCTTGTTTTCTTTTTTGAAGAACCTCTACATCTCAAGAAAAAATATATTTAACATTTTTTATTTGAAAAAAAAAATTTTTTTTGACTTAAGTTTAATTTTTTTTAGGCGTTCCGATGTCTAAGATACCTAAAAAGTAGTGTGATGGCCACATATTCTTATAATAAGAGGTAAAGTTGCACTTTATTTATGACCATGGAGGATGATATTGGTAAAAATTTATTTTACATAGAACAAAATATTTGCACGTATTAAAATGTTTAATACCTTATATTAAATTTTTAATCGACTCAATTATTTAATTAATTAAAAAAGTAAATTCCAATTTTCTTTTAATTAAATTTTTTAATTTTTTTTTAATTTATTACATAATTAATTAAAAAAATGAATATTTTTTAATTAAATAAATAATTGAAACAATTAAATTTTAAATAAAATTTGCAGACAAAAACAAATAAAATATTTAATAGTTACAACAACTTTCTTTTTGTTTAGATAAAGAAAAAAATCTGCAGCGTTATATGAGAGCTATACTTATTTAATAGATGGAATTAGGATTTGCAGCTCCTCGTACACAAGTCTAAAGGGACATGCTACAAAAAATTACTGATTGTGATACTTAAAAAAACAAAACTTTTCTCTTCCAAGATAAAGGCAAATCGTAGAGTCTTTGTGCATTTAGAGAAAGCTTTTGGTTAAAAATCTATTTGAATGTTTCCTTATTAATTGAAACGAGCTTTTGCCTCCATGTAAGATCTTAAAAAAATTTTTATTGAAAAAAATAAATATTGAAATTAAAAACCAAATTAAGAGTAAATTATTTTATTGACCAACACAAATTTGAAAACATTAGGAAGAAAAAAATTAATATTAATTTTTTGTTGTTAATACTCCAACAAGTATTATATTCATATAGAAAAAAAAGTAGTGTGTGTGTGTGTGTGTGTGAGTGAATGAATGTGAGTATAATAAATTGGTTTTTATGAAAATTAGACACTAGACCAAAAGCTCAAGCACACACATACCCAATAACACTTGCAAATAGAATTTCATATCTGTGTGAATATAAAACAATATTAATGGCTTTTTTGTGCAGAGCTGTAACCCAGGTTTTGATGTTTTGTAACAATAAAGAAACTCAAAAAAAAAAAATGTATTTTGATATTAAAATTTGTGTCATTTTGCTGTTATAATGTCTTTGGCCTAAGGTGTTCTAAGAAAAAGTTATTGTTCTTATTGTTTTTGTTGCTGTTATAAATTTGGTAAATTTATATTTTGTCTCAAATTTATCATGTTGTTTCTCGTTTTTATTTTATTTAACTTTGTTGACTCGTGTTTTAATTTAAAATCGACTAGACTGACATTATTGATTTTAATTTATTTTTTTATTTTATTTTATGCTATGTATTGTTGTTGTTGTCCAACAATGTAAAAATTGTTAAATAGAATTATGTTATTTAAACCTTTAAACTACCTGTTGCTGTGTTTTTAAAATTAAAATGTTGTTTTTTCAACATTTAAGTTATCATTCTTTTAAATATTTAAAATTCAGATTTTTGTAATTATCATATCAATATTCACGCCTTTTTTAATCTTTTTTTAACTTAATCTTAATCTTGGCGCCGTGTTATTAATGTCATAAACTTTAATTTTTAAATCTATTTAATAAAGTTATCAAAATAAATTTAAGTGTTACGAGCATAAGATTCGATTTAAATAATTTTACTAGATTAAGTTGTATTTAAATTTCATTCATAAAATGAATTTGTTGGATTCAATAATTTAGAGAGTTTTATTAATTTAAAAAATTTTAAATAAATTTTTTCAAATATTGGAAAATTCACTTTGAAATTTATGTAATCAATTTTTTTTAATGTATTTTAATATCAATTGAACATTTTTTGTAACAAAGATTATTAAATTTTAAAATCCCCGAAAAAAGTATTAAAACTTTCTTAAAATTAAAAATTTTCAGCTTTTTTCTGTTGAATTTTTAATACGAAAATATGTACTGGAAATATTCTTAACTAAATTTTGAATTATTCACTCCTTTTTATGTGTCCTTTAGTCTACAATTATTAAATACTAAAATTTCCAAAAAAAAAGTTTTAAAATCGTCAAAAGTTGGCTTTTGCAGTTTTTTTTCTATATTTGCATATTAGAAGAGCTGAACTGGAGATATTTTTTAATTTTAATTGTTAAGATATGTTCTTTAGGCTTAAAATAATAAATTAAATTTATAAATACTAAATTCCCAAAAAATTTTAAAATCGTTAAAAATGGAATTTTTTATTTTTTTCGCTGAATTTGTACATACGAAAAGCTGAGCTTGAAGTACTTGTTAAATGAAATTTTTACATTATTCAAATATATTCTTTAGGCTAAAAATATTAAATTCTATAAATCCCAAATAAATCCTAAAATCGCCAAAAGTTGGATTTTTTAGTTTTTTTTTTTTCGCTGCATTTGTAAATAAGAAAAGCTACACTTGAGATATTTTAAAATTAAATATTTAAATTGCTCATATACATTCTTTACGTTAAAATTTATAAAAACGTTTTAAAATCGTCAAAAGTGAGATTTTTCTGTTTTTTGTGTTTTTTTTTTGTTTTATTTGTAGATACAAATAGTTAAACTCGAAATATTTTGAAATGATATTTTTTAATTATTTAGATACGTTCTTTAGGCTAAAATTGTTAAATACTATAATTCCCAAAAATTTATTAATATCGCCAAAAAAGACATTTTGAGCTTTTTTTGCTTCATTTGTAAATACGAAAAGGTTAACTTGCAGTTTTTACAATTAAAACTACAAATTTTTCAAATATCGCTTTTAGCCTAAAAATATATATAAATCCCAAAAAAGTATTAAAATCGCCAAAATGAAATATTGCAGTTTTTTCTCTGCATTTGTAACTAAAAAAAGCCAAATTTGAAATATTTTTAAATAACATTTCTTTGTTTATCAGATATGTTTTTAAGACTAAAATTGTGAAATGCTTCAATTCCCAGACAAATTTTTTATAGTTCTAAAAAGGGGATTTTTTGGGTTTTTCTCTGTATGTGAAAATACCAAAAGCTGAACTTGATATATTTTTAGGTTAAATTTTTTAATTATTCAGATGTGTCTATAGTCTAAAATTAATAAATACTGTTATCCCTAAAAAAATCATAAAATCGCCAAAAGTGGGATTTTTTTCACCAAATTTGTAAATACGAAAAAATGAACTTAAAATATTTTGAAATAAAATTTCTTAATTATTCATATGTGTTCCTTAAACTAAAATTTTTAAATACCATAATTCCCAAAAAAATCAGAAAATCGCCAAAATTGGTATTTTCAGGGTTTTTTGGTGCATTTATAAATACGAAAGGCTGAGCTTGAAATACTTCTTAATTAAATTTTTAGATTATAAAAATATGATTTTTTGGGCTTAAATTAATAAAATCTCTGATTCCCAAAAAAGGTTTAAAGGTCCAAAAATGGGTTTTCGCGGTTTTTGCATAGCAACGGAACATCAAATAATTCTAAATTAAATTTTTTATTTTTACAGATATGTTCTTTAGGCTTAAATTAATAAATTCTAAAATTTCCAAAAAAGTTTTAAAAATCTCAAAAAATGGTTTTTTATACCAAAAAATTACAGTTTTAGAGTTTTGTTCGCTGCGTTTTGACCTAGAAAATTAGGATACGAAATTTTAATTTACTGGTATTAAAAAAAAAATTTTTTTAAATATTAAAATCAGTTTTTAATTATTTTTTTCGTTTTAGTGTTTCGATTACCAAAAATAAAATTAGTTATAAAATTGATATTCGAATTTAATAAAAAATGCGTTTATCTTAATAAAAAAAACTTTTTAAAAATAACAATTTAATAACTTTTTAATAATTAAAAACGAATTGATTTTGTTTGTTCTCATTTACATTTAATCTTTGACTAAGAAAAGTTTGTTAAGTAACAAAATTTGTTACTTTCAAAAAACTACTAAGTTCGGTCGATAACAAAAGTTAAATTTTAAAAGTTTAATTACTTCTTAACACTAGAGTGATATCCTATACATCAGGAGATGATATATTTTAAGGTTATATTTTCTTTATTCATGTAAAGTAGCAAAGAAATCAGACCACCCTTAAATTCTATTATTCTTGTCATATGCCCCACGGTGAGCAAAGAGCTAGATTATAAATTATCGCTGCCCCAAGACGTTGACACTGACAAGAAATTTCTATAGCAATCTCCATCTCTCTCTTTCTCTCTCTTAATTACGAATTAAAATCAATAGATTTTACCTTTTTGATTAAAAAAAAAAATAATTAAAAAATTTTGAAAACTCTTTAACGAAGACAGCTGCTGTTTATTAAGAAATCTTTATCAATTGAAAGAAAATTAAAAAAAAACTATTGAAAGTTTTTATAGACGGTAAGTAAACACAGGCTTTCATCCCAAAAATTAAATATAAATTTTCTTATTTCAATAAAATTAAAATTTGAATTGCGCTTTATTATTATTTCACCATCTTAATTTCTTCTTAACACTTTAGGCAGCTTTTCTTTTTTTTTTAATCGCCATGACTTTTATTAATCATACAAATATAATGTTGGCCTTAAGTGTTTTCATTGTTCGACAACATGTTCATGAAAATGTCACTTGATTTCAACCAATTGGCAACCACCATAATCGTTAAAACAAACGAGCGAGCTAGCGACCGCGTTTCGACTACATTTTATGGCATAAAGTAAAAATTTAAAAGAATTAAAAAAAGTAAATAATAAATACAAAAATAAAAATAAAAAAAAAATTCCAAGTACTTAAAGAGAGGCTGTTTTAGATGAATGCCTGCCTGGTTGACTGGTGGCATAAGAAGCTTAAACAACGATGGTGGTCATACCACCAGTACAGAGCATTTTTTTATTGTATTATTACTTTGTCTAATGATTCGGAAATCCGTCAGCAACAATAAAAACAACCAATAATAATAATAAAAACTTTATTTACTTAAAATCGAACAAAAGGTCATTAAAAAAAAGCGCTGAAAACTTCATAAAAGCAAGACACACAATTTAAGGGGGCAGTTGAAAAGGAAATTAAGCATAAATTTTATAATTATTTTTTTAGGATTTCGTCGTAAAATATGCTTAAATTTATGTTTATGAAAATATAAAAATTAAACTGAAGAATTTTTAAATTTGAAATAACATCATAGATTTATTGATCGTAAATAGTTTATGTGTTCTACGAAATCAACAACTTGATCCGCTTGTACATTTTGTTTGAAAATGTTAAAAATTTCTTGAACGTTTAGAAAAAAGATTAGATTTAGTTTGACTTTAATAATTCAGAATGTGTTAAAGAGAAATTCATGTAAATTTTTCAAAAAGGAGTTGTCATCACTGTTCTAAACACGTTGTTTTTATAAAATTTATAAAAATTCTTTAAACGTTTAAAAAAAATATCAGATTTAGTTTGACTTTAATAACTCAGATTATGTTAAAGTGAAATTCATGTACTTTTTCAAAAATGAGTTGACATCACTGTTCTGGCCACTTTGTTCTTATCAGAAGTTTTTGGTGTGAAATTTTTAGCTTTTTTGTGAAAGGCTTATTATAATCAAGCAACTGCTGAATCTCGGCTAAGAGTTTCGTAAAAGTTCCAGAATCGTTCTATGCAAATAGAAACGAATAAACTCTAAAGTTGATTAAGGGTGTTTATGCGTTCAATGCAACTTATTTCCATCTCTTAGTAGTGATGACCGCAGACAGTTCAATAGTCATATATCAGGATATCGAAGCAGACCACTAAAATAATGAGTCCGTTCTTGATCTCCTTGATTTCTCTACGATTTTTAATAACCGATTAGCAACTTTAATTAAGCTTCTTGCTGTCACCAGCCTGCTCTCTCTCTCTCTCTATCTCTCTCTCTCTCTCTCTCGACTGTAGTAATTGTAGACTGTCATCTTTATTGTGATTTCAAAATCTTTAAAACTTGCAAATATTTGTCAAAGGCCAACAAGGTCCCTTACAAATGTGTTTGCTAGTGTTAGATATTCATAAACTTTGGGCGCTGCCGTCTCTGCACATTCAAGGCACACTATGCAACTATCGATCCTCGATTATAATCTTGGCCAAACATATGATGCTTAAAGTTTTCATGAGCTGTCATTAACGCAATTATCCTATTTAAGGTGCCTCCATTGTTTCTTAGCTGATATCGGGACTTCCTATTAAAGGATTATTCTCAGGGAACTGACCCGACCATCGCTAGCGAGACTTCATCGCAAATCTCTACCAAGTTCCTCCATTGTCTTACAACTAACGAGGTTAAGTTAAAGATTTAATCTCTTCATCTCTTGCGAGGCTTCCTAGTCCATCCTAGCCGGTGCTGCAAGATTTACTAAATTTATAATTTAAAAATTTTCCAGTAATCGACAGACGGACTTCCACATGCGCAGTTAGTTGTTTATTAAAATAGAAGATTTGCTTTAGAGTTCGCTCGACTTCATTGACTTGAAGAGACAAGACCAAAAAATAAGAGCCGATAACCGGCCGCCGCTGCGAAGAATTTAATTACTATAAAAAGTAATTCTGGTCACTCCTGGAATTATTAACAGGGTACGAATTTCAAAAATCAGACAAAGAGCAAGATTCAAAAAAATATTCCTAATGCACGGCAGAATATTTTGTGTGAATGTTTACAATGTACTTTAAGAATCATATCTGAAATGACTGCCGATGCTTTAACAATGCGACCGTTAGGATAAGGATCCGCACAATTGAAACTGGAGATTTCAGCAAACCAACGACTGCCGTGACTTTCGTACTGTTCTAAATTCTTTTGTGTCTCTTGCTCACAGATCAGAACACTGATGAACAATCACAATTCCTTAAGCTTTTGTAGCAGAGAGGCTTTCTAAGAATCTAAACTCCCAATTGAGCTCAGTATCGGTTTGACCTAAGACCTCGAGTAGTTGTACTCTATAAACTTAAAAGGTTGTCAGGGGTAGCAGGCAGGTATTTATAAAATTGAAAAGTTCTCAGTTAAAAATCATTTATGCCAACCGATGACTGTTATTAGAAAAGGCTAAGTCTATGAATATCTAACACTGGCTTAAAACGACAGACACGTAATAAATACTGATGCAATGATTGATCTCAGTCTAAGGACAAAGGCTTACACACATTAAGTTATTAAAACGTTATATCTTTTTCTCAAATTCATTTAACCAAATTGTTGACTGTGTCCTGAAGAGGTTCAGACATCAGTTCAGTTTATGTTCGTCCTTTTTTCATTCATGTAGATTTCTTTTAGAAGTGATGATTCTGTAAACAAGAAAGCTGTCTGCAAGTCGAAAGTCGTCGGAAATACCTGACTATCAAGCAGCGTTGTTGTTGTTGTTGACGAGAGTTCTTTCCTAAAAAGATATAAAACAAAAGCAAAAGAAAACTCAATTATGTGTACGTGTGTCATAGGTAGTACTGGGAGGTGGAGAAATTGCGCAACCTCAATCGATCGTTTCCATAGGTCTATAGGGCGTAAATTAGTGACCCTATTGGGACAATTAAATAAGTGCACTGTATCGTGAGGGCCTTGGAGACAGGCTGGGCAACGGTTCAAAATACCAGGAACCATTCATTCACAGTAGCAGTTAAGGGTACGGCACCAACCGGCTCTTGATTGTGCTAGAACTGATCTTGTTTGCCTGGGTAGAAGCCTCTCATTTTCTGAAATCGCAGATGGGTGTTCATTTAGGACTTTATTACATCTGTAGCCATTAATGGTGTCCAGGACCGCCTGTCAATATAATATTTTTTTGGTATCTGCAATGGACTCCGGTTTATTTCAGATGGAATAATATTCCGGATGTCATTGCGTTAACGCCTAAAGTCCTGCTGGATGAGTCGGGGCGTGGGATCCCGTAATATCACCTCGTGATAAGGGTGACTGGGCAGGTGACAAGCCACTAGGAATTGCTTGGTCAGTAGTTTGTTATGTCGTTTGACCGGAAGCATTCTACTCTCTTCATGGAGGTGATCTATATTCGTCATTTTAACAAATTCTGTCGCGATTCTGAGTGCATTATTTTGTGCAGTTTGTAAAACTTGCCATTTAGTATCACTAGGAAACGAGGTCCAAATCGGGGCAGCTTAATTAAGGAGGTACCAGCTAATTGCCCTGTATTTTGCCACTATCGTCTCCTTAGTCATTCCCCAGGAGGTGGCAGCGAGTGCTTTTTAGGACCTTGTTCTGAGTTTTTACTTTCTGGTGGATATAGGTGGCGTGTGATAAGAAGTGATGGAAACTGTCATAGACTACGCCTAAAATTTTTGAGATCTGTACCGTAGGGATACGACGGCTTTCGACCGTGATGTCTAATTCCATTCTTACTTCTTTAGTCCACGAAGTGGAAAGAGATACCGATGACTTTGAGGGTGATAGCTGAAGTCTGCATTCTTGAAAGAATTGTGAAATGGTGGCCAAGTATTGTTGAGATTCTGGCACTTATGTCGTCAATGTTAGCGTCAGATGTTTAGATTCTACAGTCATCTGCGTACGACACTAGTTTGACATCTTGGGGTGAGGCAGGCAGTTTCGCAAGATAAGTGTTAAGGAGTATAGGTGACAGTGCCCCTCCTTGTGGCACACCCATTATTATCTTGCGGAATTTTGACTTCTGGCCTCAGAACGCTTGTCTCCCACTTAAATAGTTGGCAATGTAGCGCTTGACGTCGTTGGGAAGAGTAAAGTTTATTATGATCGAGTAGCGTTGCTGATTCTACTTTTGTGGGACAGGTCTTAATGGACTCGGTGATGGAGGCCCAAAACTGTTAAGCGAAAAAATTTTTAGGCCACTGGAAAATTTTATTTTTCCCTTAAAGAACTCCCGCATATTTTCCAATATTTATTTCTGTTGCTTTTCATTCAAAAGAGTTTAAAAAAAAAAATAACCCAAAAATTCTCTAGAGACAAGAGAAGAGATAAAATAAAACGACTTTTGATTGAGTGTTAATTAAGTGCGCAGAATCTTTTTTCATATTCAAAATAAAATCCTGGCTAAACCAATAGTAAACTGCTGTAAAGTGTGGGTGGTTTATATGGCAACAGCCTGTTTTGTATTCTGTTTTTTTTTCTTTTGTAATATTTTTTTTGTTTGTTTTTAAGTTTCTATGCCATCAAGTTTGCCAAGGAAATACACATTTTCAAAATGGCTGTTCAAATATTTACCCTGGATCAACAACAATTTTATTTATTTTCCAGTGTTTGTTTTAGGGCAGATTTCTATGGATATTTAGGCAACGAAATAACAACTGTTATAAAATTTAATTAAATTAAATTAGTTTTGGTTACTCTGTTGCTTTTTGAAGGGGGAAAAAATCAAGTTTAAAAGTATTTTTATTTTAAACTTGAGGACATTTTTAAGAATTTTAAAAGAAAAGTATTGAAATTTTATTGACGCCACTTTGCTTTAGACTTGTCGCGCCTGTTAATATGGCCTGCTGTTATATGCCACTATTTTGTTTTTTTTTTTGATTTTACAATTTAAGTGTCTGTCTTCTCAAAATTAAAATAAAAAAAATTCGTAAACTTGTCTCTAATTTTGCAAAAAGTCTGCCTTTTCTTTATTTTGCTTGTTCTTCTGCTACGTTTATCTTGTATACTTGATTTAATCCTTAATTTTTGTGTTTCTTATTAAAAATAAATATCTGTTTAAATTTTTGTTTGTTTTTTAAAGTGCGAGTAAAAGAAACCTTATGTTTGATAAAAATTTATATGAAAGAAATTAATACAATCGATTGCACCCGCCCTAAACTTAAATATTGAAAATATTCTGTTAAACTTCATTTCGTTGATATTTAGTCTTTTCTGTTTTTTTTTATTTTTTATTTTTTGTTTTTAAATTTTTTGTTTGTTTAAAGACCAGCAGTTTTGAAACTGTCTACAGTCTGTGATTAACTAGGTGAACTTAATTGTTGGCGACATTTGCTTGTTGTGGCGCCCAATCAAGTGTTTAACAAATTTAATGAGCCATGTATCATAGAAACCCTGGCAAGGAAGGGTTCATCTTGTGGTTTTTATTTAAAAAAGAACACACAAATCTTTGACTCGTCTTTTTATTTAATTTTTTTTTTTTTGGCGAAATTTTGATTGAAAACTTATTTTGTGGAAAGGATTTAAGTTAACCCTTTATGAAAGTTGTAGAAGTAGAAGAGGATAATTTTGGTACAAATAAATCATCCTTAAGAAAAGGACTTGAAAACATTAAAATTTTTAGTAAAGACTGGAATTGAAAAAAGAACACTTGTCCCTCAGCAGTTATCTAGTCATTATGCTCCATCAGATATGTTCTTGAAAGCAATTTCAGGCGGAAATACTAACTAAATATGTTAAGAGCAGCGTTGCCACATTCTTTTTTGGGCAAACCCCTAAACTAAAAATTTTAATCCCCAAAATATCTCAGAATACACCTTTTTATTTCCAAGACACCCTGAAAATAATGCTATTTTAATTTAAATCCAGTTTAAACATGCAATATTTTTTATTTTTTTTTATTTTGAAAGTCTGGCAAAAAAAGTTCATTAAGTCAGGTTGACAATAATTGTAACTTTTCCTGAATCTGAACACCCAGTAGAATTATTTTTGTGTATTAATTCCTCTTTTTCTATTTTATTTTGCTCTTTATTGAGCTCATTTCCGCGAAAGACTCTTTCTACACATTTTCTACATAAAATCGCCAATAAGTGAAAAAAAATTTTTTGGTTCCTTTAAAAATAAATCGCCTAATCTGACAACCCAGATGAAGAGGAGAAAAAATAATTTTTTAAAAGTCAATAAGGAAGTTTATCTCC
The DNA here is from genome assembly GCA_937654795.1 of Cistogaster globosa. Classification (NCBI taxonomy): domain Eukaryota; kingdom Metazoa; phylum Arthropoda; class Insecta; order Diptera; family Tachinidae; genus Cistogaster; species Cistogaster globosa. Next base: position 11,836,696 of record OW569404.1, read on the forward strand.
TGACATTGACTTAAAGTTTTTAAGGCGGTCAACAAAACTCTAGTGATCAAAAAAACGTTAAAACTTATAGTTCACCCAGATGGCACAACGTTGAAGGCCAAAAAGTCAATGAAACATTAGGAAGCAAGAAAAAAATAGGCAAAAAATGTGGAAGGAAATATTAAGGAAAGAGGAGATAAATGGATATAAAGTTTTACTTATAAATAAATGAATTTTAGTGCCAAAATTAAATTTTATAACCAAAAATAGAATCTTTTGGTGAAAAGACGACTTTTTTTAATTTTTCAAGTGATAACAAATTAAAGCCTGTTTCCTTCTTAGACGCACAGGTATCGCCCAGAACAGGCGCAATAAATTTTCACACTAGTTGCTACAAGACTGAGAAAAACCATTAAAATATACCGTCTTCAAAACAGATTTCAACTGTCTGTCTATAACGGTTAACTATTGGGACACCCTTATATTCCATCTCCAGTACTTGCTATAGCGGACTTAGCACTGCACCTCCTTTCAACCGTCTGTCTATAAGGTTTCAACAGTTTTGCCATATACATTAAATTACATCAACTGTTGTTACACCCTTTAATTTGTAATTTAAAATATTTTCTACTTCTTCTTATACCCAACAATTTATTGGGAATTCTGCCTTAGTTTTAAGTGTCTGTATACAACGGTTTTAAAAAAAGTCAAATTATATTAATTTGGTAACACCCTTTGATTTCAGAATTTAAATTATAAACTTGTTGTTAAAGCCGGTTTAGCAATTCAAGTCGCTTGTAAGTTTTAGCGTTTGTCTTTAACGAGTTGAAAATTTTACCTCCTACATAAAATTAAATCAACTATTTAAACACCCTTTAATTTCTTAATGCAAATTTTATACTTGTTGTTATAGCGGAGTTAGCAATACAGGTTCTTTGTAAATTTTAACCGTCTCTCTACAACCGTTCAAAAGTATGGCCATATATATCAAAGTTAATGAACTATAGGGGCACCCTTTAGCTTATAGTTTTAAATATTAATAATTGTTGCTACAATGGTCAAGCGTTTGTCTATAACGGTTAAAAAGATAGGCTCATATAGGTTAATTTACGTTACCTATGGGGACACCCTTTAATTCTTAGATTTATTTTTGTATTACTTTTTGTCATTGGGAGCTATAATAATACGCATTTTTTTTAATTTCAAGGAAGTGCGTTTTACGGTTCATAATACAATTCAAACCCATGTATGTTGTATCGGCACACCCTTTAATTTTTAAGATTATGATTTTTTTAAAATAGGACTAAACTGTAACTATCATCTTTCAAATAAAAAAAAATTCTAAAGTCGGTTCCGAAATAACTGAGTACTGCGGGCACAAACATAAAAAGCAGCATTCAGACGAATTGATAACCTCCTTCTTTTTTTTTGAAAACAGTTAAAGAAATGTCTAAATGTCTTTTTATAATTAAAAAATCATTATGATATGAAATCAGAGTTATTATTTTCTCATAAATATTTGAAAAAGCAGGTATAATTTTCATATCGTTTTATTGACTGCATTTAAAGGATTAATGTTCATTTTGCAAGTAAAAAATTTAACAACAGATTTGTTTAAAATAAAGAATATTGCCGGAACAAAAGATTAGATTATATATGACATTTTCTTGGTACTAAAATATTTTTATTAAATCAAAGTAACGGTAATGTGAATGCTGATCTTTTTTTATGAACTATTAAAAGGGTTAATTTGTATGAAAAATTCTGAGAAGGCTTAATTTGATTACTTTAAAACATACAGAGCACTGGAATGTTTCATTTTCTAACAAATTTAATAAAACACAAAATTTAATTAAAAAAGCAATGAGTTGTAATAATAATTAGTAAAACTAACTTTATAACAATTGTGTTTACAACATGACTTTAAAAATCATTTTAACAACAAATTTTAATGAAAACTCTGGGGACTAGGATGAGATAAATTGAGCAACTAAATCCCGCCCCATCGAACAACCAACCTTTTTTGTTTTACAAACAGTAAATAAGTAAATAAAAAAAATTTATTTCACCTTCTGCAATTGCTGTAACTGAAAGCCTAAAATTACAATAAAAACAAAATCAATTATGAAGTAAAAACAAATCTCATAAAAACACTCTTTCTCTCTCCTTAGATGTACATAGAGAAAAAGCACTCAAGCTGTTCATTAAAAGCAGCAATGATGCCAGATTATACCTAAAAATATTATCTTTAAATAAGTTGTTATATTTACCAATCTTGGACATTATTTGCTTGTCCGAAGAATGTTACAAGAAGGCTCTAAAAAATATGCATTGTTACCAATGTCATAATGTTATATCTGGAGAACTTTAATTTTTCAATTATTATTTAAAGTTTTTTTATTACCATTTTCATATTATTTTGTTAAAGTTATAAGAATTTTTTGTAATAAAATTGATTAATGCGGTGAAAGCATACCGTCGGTCACAGGCTGTTAACTGTTAACATGTTTTTTTTTTAATTTTCAGAAGACAAGAAAAAAGAAAGCCTTATTATGCCGCTGCTAAGCCGTGTTAGAAGAAAATAAAAACAAAATTAACAGAAGATATTTATTCTGGGATGATGTAAAGAAAACAAAGGAAAATAACGCGATTCAATTTTTTTGCGAGTTAAGAGTTGTCAACCTGTGTCCGACGATATGGCAATTTAGTAAGTGCTTACTTACGGCACATAGTGTCGTAATTTCATAGAACGAACATGCATAAATCCAAAAATTTTTTGATCTATATACTTAAATTGTTAAAAAAATTTTTTTAAAAATTCAGAGCGAGGTTTTGTATCCTTCCGATTTTTCTTGATATTTAAAAATTTCATGAAAATTCCAATTTCAGGAAATTTTGCATAGTTATTGAACAATTCAGATCAAAGACATGCAAAATTTCCCCTTCAGGAATTGAACCGTGCATTTTAAAATGAAAACAAGAAAAATTAGACGCTGGCAGAATGTAATGCCGCATTTTCAGGACATTTGTAAATAATTTTTCTTTCTAAAGATTTTTAGAAATTAATTTCATAAATGAGGCTAAGACAGAAAATTATAAATTTTAATGAATTTAAAAATTACCTTTGAAAAAAAAATCAAGTGTTTTACATTCGGAGCCAAAATAAAAAAAAAAATAATGAAAATTACTCAACATTTACTGTGTTTGAACTAAAAGAGCGTTTGAGTAAATGTTGTCTTTTTGCTTTATTGATTTAATGTAATCCTCATTTAATAAATGGGGCTAATGCATATGCTTTTCCGCAGCAATTCTCATGAAATGTTAATATAAATTTAAATTTAAAACATTATGTTTTTACATTTTTGCATTATAGTACTAACACATTTTTAATTAATCTATTGGTCGCTTTTTTATTGAACATTTTTTAAAGTTTTTTATGGTAGGTTGTTCATTTGTGAACTTTTTTTAAAGTAAATTTCTTGATTCTTAAACTCTTCATCGAGTCTCAGTATCGAAAAAATTACAGCCCCTAATCCTTAAGTATAACCATTCTCGGTGTCTTAATTAAAAGTACTTCAAGAGTATAAATCCAAATGGTTATTTTTTGTTGAAAACATTATACTCTACGTGTTCTTAAAGGTTTTCTAGGCCTTCCTCTTTGCCGTTTAGCAAAGAAAATTATGCCAGCGTAGATTGATTATTAAGCCAAAGTAGCACATAAAAACAATGATTTTGTTCAATGTTTATATGTATTTTTGTATAAAGTACAGGTCTTTCAGGGCTAAGAGAACGATAATCTAGCAAACTACATTTTTTTTTTTTTTTGTAAGTTAAGAATAAATCTTAAAAGACTGAGTAAAGCAATCAATTACAGGCCGTATGTTTAAAAAAAGATAGGCAAGATGTTAGCTTATGTGATGGAATTGGGAAAGAAAATAATTTTGGAATGAAGTTCGTACCAATATGTTTTTTAAGCTATTTTTAGTATCAAATTCTGTGGTTGGACTCCTTGACACCCCTCTTAGCTTTGTCTTTCATGCCAACCTTTAGTTGGTGTAAATGAAAAACTTTATACATTTATACTATAAACATAAAATCCTAGATCAACTCCAAGTTTTTACCTTAATTTGTCTTTATAAAAATTAGGACGATCATGTTTTTGCATTATTTAGATACGTCGCGTAGTTAATTTGTTATTACAAGTATTATACAATTTAGACACAGCGCAAAAATCAAACAAATTTTTAACTTTGCGTTTAGCTTTTAGCCATTCAACCAGAGCATTAACTTTTTATAAAAAATTTAAAGAAAGAATTTATCAACTCACAAAATGGTTAAAAAATCACCAATTATATCAAAATCATCAGTCCGGCTACACTGTTCATACACAAACACATTTATTAACAGAATAAAAAGAAAGAGAGAGAGAGAGAAACTCAATTTCTCCTAATTCATTTGATTTTATTTAATTTATAATGAGTAAATATCACAAGTTATAAACAAAGGTTTTTAGAAAAACAGCCAGCTGTTAATGCAGCCCACCACCTCTACACAAACAACAACGATATAAGCATTTGTTTAGTACTCGTTTATTAAAGCCAACTCGTTTTTTACAATTCCTTAATTTTGATGTGGTTGTTTTGTTTTTTGTTTGTTTTATGGTTGTTGTTGTATATCAATGTTTGGTTTGTGTGTGTTTTTTATAACATGTTCGTTGGGATGTTTATATGAGCTTGTGTGTGTGTGATAAGCTAAAGCTTGAGCAAATTATACGCAAATTTATGCGAATCAGTTGAAAAGTTACGGTTAATACGCAATCGTTAAAAAAGCGATAACTTTAAGAAAATTTGCAATTTAATTTAGCGGATATTTAAGTATAAATTAAACAAGAATTTAAATAAATTATAAAAAATTAAATAATAAATAAAATTTAAAGAAAAGAAATATTTACATATACAGAGAATTTTAAAGAATTTCCGTTGTTTGTTAAAGAAAAAGCCGCCGCTCTTTAGTTTTAGGGCGAGCAGAAAAAAAAACGTTATTCAAAAAATGTCTGCTGTGTAATTAATAATGTCACTTAATTGTCATTAGTTAGTGTCCATTTGTTTACACAAACGAACAAAAAAATTTGTTTTAAATTTATAGCTTTTTAACAAGGCGCGTCAGTTTAGTGTGCAAATAAAATAAATTTTGTTAAACTAAAACATGCAAATTATTACAGCAATAAATTAAGTTTAAATTACCATGTAGCAAAAAGCGGAAAACAAAAATAGCACACACAATGTCTAAAATTCTAGCAAATAAATTTATTTAATACCTCAACCCATTCACAATCACAAGTAGCCAGCTGTCAGCACAAGTGTCAAATTATTAAACATCAGTATTTTCATTACAAAAAAAAAATGTTTTTGAAATTTTTTTTAAAAGTTTCAAATAAATTAAAGCAAATTTTTTTTTTTTTGAATTCTTCAATGTAAAAAAATGTCAGTCCAACATATTTTATTCTCTTTTGAAAGTGTTTTAAAAATAAATGTGAAATATTGTACATTTTGTTAAAATAGAAATCTAAATAATTTCTTTTTTATATCCTGTTCCTTAAGCACGGTCATATATTATACTTCATAATATACTATGTTGTATAATGTACCGTGTTATCAAAACTATACAACACTGGATTACTACAAGGTGAGTTTTAAAAATACAATATTGACGTAACTAAAAATGAAATTTTTAAAAAAGAATTTATTTATTAAAAAAATCCTTAATTTAGGAAAAAAATTTTGTATTGGATAATTTTAGTTTATTGTGTATTTTCTGCTGTCAGGCCGCCGCAGCAAACTCAGATATACATGCAAGTTTTCAAAGTAGAAGTGAAAGTTTTTTTTAATTTATTTTATTTTTAACTATCCTGCAAATTCTCATAATATTTTTATTAAGGAAAGAAAGTGTTTGATAGTTTTTCTGAAAACATTAGGAAAAAGGCAATTTACTATCTCACTGCTAGTCATACTTAATGAAGATCGTTATGCAAATTAACATCCAAACCTATGTGGCCATAAACCAACGTAGGTCTGACTACTAAATGAATACAATGATTCTACCAGTGCCCTCGGGGTGCATAGCGGACAAGTTCAGTCACATGGTTTGATAAACAGTGCAACCATTGCTCGCTTGAGACTTGGAGAACATCTAAGCTCCACTGCACTGCTGTTTTGTTGCAATGCAACGGCACATAAGTCACAGCCTCTACTTTCATTTCCGAAAGACCCCATCAATAATCATTTCGGCGATTGTAATCTCCACTTAGTTTACTTCAGCCACTGATCAGTCTTCGAAAGATTGACGATTTGAGGCACCTGCAAGCAAAGGTAAATGCTTTTCAAAGACAGAATGTCCACTTTGTGACGCAAACGAGTTATTGTTCTGGAAGTATTTTCCATTCGATACATTTAGATTTTTAGCTCGATGATACTACAGAAACCTCATCTTTACAGAGTTTCTGCGTAAAGCTCAATATGTTATAAAGATCATTGCCGGGGATGCCAGATAATTCAAAAAGAAAATTTTCCGGCAAAAATAAAAGCACTCTCCTCGTCATCCGCATCATGGCAGCTACGCCACAGTGGTCTTAAGACAATATCATAATGCGAATGTACTTCTGTTTTTTTTTAAATAATTAATTTGATTTATGATATCTATGACTTGTAGACAGATTGAGAATTTGCTTACAACGAGTAATACAACGATATGCAGATGATTAAGATTAACGCCAGTACCTAGCCGTGTGGACATAACCTGATGGTGGTCTTATCACTGATTGAAATACAAAGTGGCGGCTATCGCCCCTTGCAGTTAAAGTCAACAGAGTTGCAATTTCAACAACATGGCTTGTGGGACCATGTTCTATCCCTTGCTTGAAAGGTTGGAGACTATTCAATCCCATATGTTGAATGCAACAGTATCGCACCTTCCCTGCGGACACTAACCTTAACCAACAGCCACCATGTGTACCCTGAAGGTATCTCACCAATAATTGGCTACAGAGATGGGTGGCTCTTTGTGTGGGCTACCGGTTCTCATGGCTTCAGTCTCTTTAATGGCACAGGTCAGCCCTTCGACAAGTACCCAACTTGTCTATTCTGATTTAGTGCCTGCACACCGGAGGACTGTGTCCCTCTATACCCCCAGAGCACTTGTGTCTAAGCCTAAGTTACTACTTAAATATTTGAAAAATTTCGATTCAGTTGTTTTAACTCAGCTTGAACTTCATTTTTGTTTTTTTTCGCTGTCGCGCTAGTCTTCTTCCTCTGAACTTTTTTCGAATCTTCTGTACATTTACCACAAACTTTGCAAGTCCTAGAACTTAATATTGAATAAAAAGTCGTCATCTTGGAGATAGATGTCCTGACAACATGTACAAACATGTACCAACTCGGTATATAATTCTTTTAATTTAATGTCATCACACCTTCAGTAAAACTTTTTGTACAACGACATACCTACCAGAACTATTGCGTCTCCTTTTATACATTGAAATATTGAGATATTTGTTTTAGCCCTTAAAGTAGAGGAGCAATAAATTTCACGTTTAATAAAGGCCTACACTCTCTCTAATGACCCTACTACTGTTTACCTCCAGATTCGATATCAAAGCAATTTTCGATATGAGTTCACTTAAATCAAGTGCTACACCAAAGAAATAGACTCCAAGTGCTGAGTTCGTAATCGTTATGTTTTGTGTTATGCCCGTAATTTGATGATTTCTTAGGAAACTAGGATGATAGAAGTGAAAGCAGGTACGGAACCATTTGTGTTTTGAATAATTAATGATTCAATAAAAATAAAGAATGAATGAGATTAGGATAGAATTGCTTCCAGATTATGCTTTATGAATGATCGTGGATATATGGGCTTTCAGATGGAATTTTGCGAGTTTAAAAGCTATAGAAAAGTCTATTTTTTAGAAATTTATTTCACAAATAAAAAATTTAATTGTCTCACATTTCACTAGTTTTATTCAGGAAGAAGCTAAAGAGAAATCAAATTACTGTGATGTCCCAGTACGATTTTGGGATTGAATTTCTTATCGTTAGTATCTCGGTCTCTCTCTGTATGCGGCTGAGAAGCCCAAATCAATGTTTAGCATTTTTTTCGATGATCAGGGCATCAAGGTAGATTAATATTTGCTTCGTAAGACTTTAAAAATCTGTTTAGCTGAGGGATTATTTTTCCGATCCTGATGGTTGATAAAATATAAAAATTTTTTCACAGGCATTTTGAAATTTTTGAAGGCCCCTGGGCTCATAAATATTTTGCTTGGTGACCAATTAATAGTGCCAGATCATGAAGTGAAGTTATCAGTAGGTTGTTGACCATTGTCAAAGCGAAAGCACTTATTTTATATATGGTAATCACTTGGTGGAAATCAACGCCTTTACCCTTCAATTAGCGTTTGGAAGGATGCAGAAACGTTTTTTAGCTCACTACGATCGTGCTTTTCTTTCAGCTTTTAACTTCCGATAGTAGATACGGCTGGATTTTGCAACCAAGAAGAATATTCGGATAACCTTTTCTCTATGACTGTACGGCTCTGCAGGAAATAAGTCATAGCCGTAGCATGCTGTTCGTCATGATAAAAAATTGCTGAGTGTTTGCTATACTTCCGGCTTTTACATAGGCAGGAAAGGATTAAGCTACTCCTATGCTTTTAATGGAAATCGTCATTTGCCTTTTAATCATAGGCTTTGTTATGATATTTAAAACAGGAACTCTTTAAAAGAGGAAAAAAGTGCTAAATGCAACAGTTTCTCCAGATAGAGGTCTCTGATGACCTGCTTTTTTATTAAAATACTTAAGAAATTGATCTGTTTAAATCCATGAATGGTTTAAATTTGTAAAGACAACAAGGATGCTATACAGTTGGATAAAAAGTTGTGATCTATAAGCCTTGTGGGTCTATTGTTCCCTAGCAGTCTTAGAAAAAACTCACTGCGTGTGAGCTGTTCTTGGTATTTTTGGCTCAACAAACTTTTGTTTCAAAGTCCAAAGATTCGTTTTGGAGTAAAACAGAAAACTTTAGTTCTGATCAAATATAAGACAATTTGATGCCCTAAGCCGATGGCAGGAGTACGGTTCCACTTTATTTAAACAAGAATTCATCTTTGTCTTTAAAGAATAGAATATTTCCAGTTACCATTCCAATTGCAGAATGGCCGAATGCACTTTAACACATGCACCGGCTCTAGTCGAACTGTAGTTTAGGCTGTTTTACCAAAAACCTTCTTGGATTTTGACAACTTGTTAAGGTGAAAATGAAACACTTCCAACCAAATCAATTCAAAATTGGAAGGAAGATTTAAGGAAACTTGAAATGGAATTTATCCCAAGAAAAGTTTATGAAACAAAAATTAGTTGAGGCGAAAGGCATTTAGTTGTTAATTTCCTGTTACCTGCAAGAAAATCTGCAAATTTTACCTGAGGAGAAGCAAGAGTCGACAGAGAATAAAATGAGTTGGGGAAAAACTATAAAAAAAGATAAAGGTTCAGTGGCGTAGAGAAAATCAAGGAACGTTTTTCGAAGGGTATGCCAGACACCACTTCTTATAAATAGATTTGATCTTATTCAATTCCATTTTTAATTGAAGACCTTGTTTTCGACCTCCTCTTCCTTTCTATTGTATCAGTTTTCGCAGCAGTCATTTTTAAAAATCTTGGAGTAAATTTTTTTTCCCACAAATTAAAGAATTTGATTTCCCAAAGTCGATGAAGGTTTGTAAATACTTTCTCTGCTTTCTGATCATAGTATTGTTTACGCACGTCATTAGTGTAAAGACTCATTATCCTGGCATGGGATGTGGTTCATATAAATGCCATTTTGTAGCCCTTTTCCTTGGCAACTGTTCAAATACAGGTGGCTCTACTTAAAAAAAAAATACAAAAATGTATTCTTCTTCATCCCTTTAACAAAATATCCTTCTGCTCCTTAATTCAAAATATTTGTTTTATTATTAAAATTGTTTGTTTTCTTTTATTTAAAGAAGAACAAGCATTTAAAAATCTTAACGCTTTTAATAAGACAGCTCTTTTATTTTTATTATTTTTACTCCAAATGAATTTTCATTTGTATTTGTACAACTTAACTCAGGGCAAATGTTATTGAAATGTGTTTCAAAGAGCAACAACAAAAACAACAGCCAGAACGACTGTCATCTCTATGGGCAACCCCCGCCCCATTTCTATGTTTTTCTTTTCTTTTAATACAAACTGAAAAGATGAGGTGGAGTGTTGAAATCTGTTCGTCTAAAAATTTAGATTGACTTAATGTCTGTCTGTCTGTTTATCTTTTTAGTATTGTTTTATGTTTGTTAGTGCTTTTTATGCGTTCATTGAATGCCGCCTTGTTGTTTGTATGTTATGCTCTGTTTGTCATTGTTTGCTGTAATTTTCTGCTCGTAATCTGAGCTCCTTTCAAATACTCGATATTTTTTTTTTAGATTTTTTATTTTAATTTTATTTTTAAAACAACAATTTAAGTTTAACAAAAGAATTTATTTATTAGTTTTAAAAGCTGATTAAAAAATTTAAGTTTCTATTAAAAGATGGACTTGTAATGTAGAAGGAACTGTATGACTTATGTCGGCCAAGCTTTCTCTTAGAGAAACCTAATTGTAGGAAAGTTGAAAGCTTAAAGGGAGTTTATATAAACAGTCTTTGGCTGTAGTGAGAAAGATCAGCAAATAAATGACAAAAATCTGATCTCCTCACTACATAAAACTCATAAGAGGAGGAGCTGGGGTTTTGGAAAATTATATGCAGGGCTCAGTACTTTAAGCATAGACATTGCTATGCTGAGCCGAATTGAAGGGCTTTTAATGTCAAACGCATTTAGATTTATGCGACTTTAAGCTCAGTCGGTCAAAAAATCTGCAAATAAAAGTCTATACATCAGGGACTTTAAATTTGAGCAAGCAAATCTACAGCAATGTTTCCAATTTCTTACGCTGTGAGGTCGATGCAGCTGGAAATATTGATTTAGATGTTAAGAGAAAAATTATCCAGGCAATAACATCGTTTTAAAATCTCGTCCATCAAATCTGTACTTCTACTCGTATGTGGGCTAAAAACTTTTATTAATAACTGCCTCAAGATAGAGATCTATCCACTCTTAAACTCCGGTCAAATACAACTTGAAATATAATGATGCTGAAATACGTGGCAGTAGATTGATCACAACTTGCGTGGAAAAGTAAATTAAAACCTGACAAAAAAGGAAGTAGAAGAAGGCCATGACAGGCCCATGTGTTTTATGTCTGCTATTGATGTGTTCTCCAGCCAGAAGTTAGAAGAGCTTAAACAAACGTCTAACCAAACGCAGCTTTTGTTTTAAGAAATACTCTAGCTTCACTAGGATTTGACTGACAGTTTTCTTGTTCATCTAGCAGACGCGACGGTTAAGGCAACGTAGCCGTTTTGACGACAATGATCGTACTCTGTGGCTCCGGTTAGTTTAGTTTACAATTCAATATTTACAGCACTCAAATAACAATTGTTTACTTCTTCTTTACATTTTAATAGGGTTTGAACTCATAACCAATTGTTTATGTTTAAAGAGCCTTAATTAACGCGCCCCTTCTGCCTACAATTTACGGTCTCTTGATGTGCTACAGATGCCTTAAATATTTCTGTCACCAGGTTTTATAAAATTTTTAATGCAGACAGACTCTTTTACATTCAGAAAAAAATCATTGAATATTGTTTTTTTAAAACTAAAGACGGAGTTCGCGTTGCGGTCGTTAGGGACTGTTACTGCTTCATGATTTTGTTTGAAAATAAGGATGACATGGATGCGAGCGAAATGCATATTTAATAGGATTGTGCTACATGGCATTCGCCGACCGTAACCATCGTCTTATTGAAATCAAAATTTGGCAACAGATTCTTATCTCGTCAGTTAGACTTTAGTATGGTTCGATTAATATCTGTGGCGCTACGGTTCATGCTGATAAACTAGCAACAACTGACACGCCGTGGAGACCAACAATGTGTTATTTGTACCGCAAATCATTATCAAATGTTTTTTAGTATTTTAAAACTTATGACTCTCACAGTGATGCACCTAATTCTTTTCGAAAGCACTGATCATTAGTTTCAGCGCAGTGATGTATTTTTACACCGGCTCTTAATTGACAATGTGAATCTAAAAATGTCATTAATAAATAAAATTATGATGATTTTAATACAACCAAATTATGGCTGAGAAGACCATATTGTTATTATTTCAAGCATTTCTTTAATATATTTTTTATATCCTGTTTATAATCCTTTAATTTGCTTAAATTTTATTTTTTTTGTTTTGGAAAAATATTTTAAGAATTTTTTTATTTTATTTTATACTTGACAAATTGACAATAAACTGTCATCGCAAAGTAATTTAAAGAAGATTTTGCCTCGGTTGATAAATAATAATTTTTAAATCAAAAAAAGGTTCTTGTTCTTAACAGTCGTTTCTTATGTTAAGTTGTCATTAGAAAATCAACAAGGTTTTGTTTAATGACAATACATTTCAAGAAACACTCACACAAAGGATAAGAAACAAAAAAAAAAAAAACCTGACCCACTAAATAAGAATTTTTTAGTTTTATTTCAACAAAGAGATTCTTATGAACCAAAATTTTTCAACGAATTAAAACCACAAAAGCAAAATACATAAAAAGGATCAACAACTAACTGTCTGTCCAACTGTCAAAAACTCTAAAACACACAACAAGCATTCAAACAAAATTTTAAATAAATTTTTAAACAGAAGCCAAAAATTTTGTTTGAATTATCAGCTTTAATTTTAAAAGAAAAAAAATCAAAAATTTTGTTTAAGAAAAACCAGCAGTTTTAAGGGAAAAAGTAGTCAAATGTAGTCTGCTACTTTTTTTCTTGTGAGTTAATCCTAGAAATCAAAGGTCAATCTTAATTTTTTAAATCAGTGATTTTTCTTTTTTCATTTCAAGCAATTTCTAATTGTTGTTAGTTTTATGATTTAGTTGCTCTTTTTCTTCACCAACAGTAGTTAGTAAAAATATTAATTACCTGAAAATTTCATTTAGTTTAGATTTTATTTTGCTGATAAGTAAAATTTGTGGGCGGTCAAGAACTCAAATGTTATTTAACATGCACACACATGGATTTATTACCAAAAAAAAAAGATGAAAAATCAACTGCTTTTTTTTAATGTTTAAATAGAAATGAGTTCAAAAGTCAGAGGAAGAAATTATAAATTGAAGCAAAATTTCTTAGATTTTTAAAAACAGATAAATTTGCTGTAAAAATTGCAAAAAATAAATCCTTTTTAACTTTTGCCGCTTTAGAAATTATTAAAGAATTAAAATACTTGTAAATAGCAAGTTTATATGGGAGAGAAGCTGGACCCCTGCTTGCAGGAAAAATTTTTTTTATTGATTCTTTACTTCTTAAAATATAATCTGATATTTTGTAAGGAACAGTATTAAAGGGCTAACTATAATTTGCTTACACTAACCTAAGTTTCTGTCAAAAGTCAATAAAAAGCCTGGCAAATACGTAAGAAACTTGGTCATGACTTTTTGGTGGCTGTATTGTACTTTATGAACGTTCATACTTGCTACACGTATTTGCAAACATTTTTCTTTTGAAATTCTTGGTTTAATCAGACGTGCAAAAATGCAGTCAGATCCAGAGAGGAAACATCCAGTATATGGCGGTGTAACAAAAACGCGATAACTGGTTTGCTACGCAAAAAGGCGAGATCTTCGTGTGCCAAGGTACTTACATACTTAAGAAAAAACTTAATACGAGCAGCCCCTTCTTGCTAAAGTTTTTACTACCCCTCGGGGTAGCAAGACTTTTTGGTCATTCGTTAAAAGAGTAAAGGATAATGCTAGTTCCTCAATTCCGCCTCTTTTAAAGGATGATCAAATAATTAACGACCTGGTTGATAAAGCTAACTTCTTGGCTGAAATTTTTGCTAGTGACTCCTACTTGCTGGAAAGCAATCAACCACTGTCCGCACTGGAAAGAGTATCAGTAACTATGCCAAATATATTCTTTCGAGCACGTGCAGTTAAAAAGGTTTAAGCGGGTCTCAACATATACAAATTCCCTGGTCCAAATGGAATTCCAGCACTGGTCTTGAAGCAGTGCTTTTCGACGTTAGCGCGTCCATTAGGAAAACTTTTCAACGTTTTGTACCATATTGGTGAGTTCCCATCATGTTGGAAGGTTGCTAATGTAACACCAATCCCCAAAAAGAGAGAGGCTAGCAACCCTGAAAATTACCGCCCACTCTTCACCACAAAAAGTGGAAAGTGGAAGTATAACTAATTTCATCATTTCGTTTGTAATTTCTACAATGTCAGTTTCCGACCCCATAAAGTATATAAATTCTGACTTCGTATGCATAGCGAAATCGATTGACGATGTCCGTCTGTCCGTCCGTGTTTGTGTTGAAATCTAGTTTTCTGAGACACTAGAATAGCTAGAAAAAATTAAAAAAAAACCAATCGATCAGACATAGTGTCGAAAGAGGTGCTATTGGAAATCAGCAAAATCGGTCCATGTCCTTTGATGCAGAGGGCAAAAAACCACGCCTGCCTCTAATTTTTCTATATCAATTAAAACATTGAAGTAACTCCAATTAAAAACAAAAAAAAAAAAACAAATATATGGGGCGATAGAGCATTAAAAAATAAGAAACAACATCTAGTGAAAAAATTGGCTCTTTCCGAGCTACGGGCCTCTGAAATTTTCAATTTTTTAAAATATAAATATGGGTATCATTTTAAAGCTTTTGAAGAGATATTTAAGAAAATACTAAAAAATTTTCAAAATGCTTAACCCATTAAGAGCCGGTGAGCTTTTTATGTAAAATTTTTTATAGTTCTTAATATTTTTTTTCTTATATTTTAATTCTCTGTCACACCAATATTTTCTATTTTTAATTGGAGTTACTTCACTAAATTAGATTTACTTAGATGGTGAAGGCTATATAAGATTCGGCAAAGGCACTCTTACTTGTTTATACTCTCATTTCTAATTCCTTACAAGAAGTTACTATTTTCCATAAAGAGAAGAAAATTTTACAATAAATTTGCATTTTACAAAACTTTCTTTTATAAAAGAACTAAACTTTTGCAAGTTTCGCTTAAAGGGAGAATAAACACAATTTGAAAGCAAGTTGTACTTGACAGAAAAATTTTTCACAATTTTTTTTTACAAAAAATTGGCATTTTTTACAAAAAGCTGCAATTTAACAAAAAATTACAGTTTTATACAGAAGCTTTCATTTATTGTAAAACTTTAAATTTTTATAAAATGCACTTTTAAAGAAAATTGTTAGTTTTAGTTTTGAAAATATTTTGCACTTTTTCACAAGTTGCACTTGACACATTATTATTGTTTAAAAAAGGTGACCAGTTTCCCTATAACTTGCCAGTTTTTCGAAAATAAACACAGGACTCACACATTTCTGCAATAATTTTTCATAATATTTTTTTTCAAAATATGTAGAAAATTTTTTTCAAAAACGTTAATAAATTACAACTAATTAAAATTGTACAATCATTTGCATATTTTGTTTTTGGCAAAATAATTTGAAATGTTGCAGTTATACACACAAATCCATTAAAAAAATTTTCTTGCAATTTTAAATTTTATTTCAACAAAAATTTCAAACTTTTTAACTCTAAAATTTTTTTTAAGCCAGTATTTTTTTTAATTTGCAGAAAAAAGACCAAAAAAAATACTGTTTGATTTTGTTTGTTCTTTAATCCCTTAAAGGGTAAATGCTTAAAGAATATAATTGTCTTCAATTTGAATCAAAGAAGTTAAAAGAATATAAACATAAAAGTGTTAAAGTTTAAAGTAGAAGAAAAAAAAATATATCTTGATCATAATTTTTTTTTTTTAATTTGTCTACTTTGAAGTCCATTAAAGCGAATGTAATGCGACAGGAAATCATGTGGTAGAGCAGTAAACAACAAATAAGTGAGAGATGAAACATAAAAGCAATAAATTTTAAAGCAAAAAAAAAAAAAAAAAAAAAATCGAAGCCTTAAAAATGCAGAAAAAAAAAATAAATAAATTTCAAAAGAATTCACACAGTATAAAAATAGTATAAGGAAACATGTTATAAAAACAGTTTCAAGTAAAACTCATTACAAAAAAATTTATTCTAAAAATAAATGATAAAAAAATCTTATTAAAAAAAAAAAAAAAATTAAAATAAAAATCAAAAAAAAAAAAAATAATAATAAATAAATAAATAAAATTAAGCAAGTAAGAGTGCTACATTTTAATATACCCTTCACTATATAGTCAAGTTAAGTGAAGTAACTTCAAGCAAAAAAATAAATAAAAAATATTGTGGTAAAAGAGTATTAAAAAATAAGAAAAAAAAATACTTTTTAAAATTTTACATAAAAATGTCAACGGCTCTTAATGGGTTAAGCATTTTTAACAAAATCTTGCATTTTTTTTAAGATCTCTTTTAAAGCTTTAAAATGATACCCATATTGATATTTAAAAAATTTTAAAATTTCAGAGGCCCGTAGCTCGTAAAATATGGGCGAGCGCCAATTTTTTACTTGATGTTTTTTTCGTACTTTTTAATTCTCTATCGCCCCATACATTTCTTTTTTTTGATTGGAGTTATTTAATTGTTTCAACTGATATAGAAAAATTAGAGGCAGGCGTGGTGTTTTGCCCGCCGCCTTAGAGGACATGGACCGATCTTGCTGATTTTCAATAGCGAAATTCTCGAAACTATGATTAGCGTATTTAAATTTTCTCGAGCTCTTCTAGTGCTTTGGCAAAGTTGATTGCAACACTATGACGGACGCACAGACGGACAGACGGTCATCGCTTAGTCGATTTTGCTATGCATAAGGACTCGGATTATATAAACTTTATAGAGATATGCCCTTGTTTCCCCTGTGGTGAAGGGTATAAAAATCCCAAAAAAACTTTCAGACCGGCGTTAATGAAATTGGTGAGAAAATCTAAATGGGAAAAGAAGTCCTAAGATGAATTAATTCTTTGTTTAGTGTGTTCATGTTGTCTTAATAACACATTAACTTCATACTGACGGGTCTTTTTTTTTAGCTCGGCTTTAAGTAACATTTTTGAGGTGCTTCAACATAGGCCTTTCTAGAAAACTTATCATTCTTTTTTCCTCAAGGCCTATTATTGCTTTTATTATCATTATATAATTTTGTTACCGCAAACATTTATTTTTGCAGCGAACATAATATGGTTATAGGCAACCATACTATAATTATGTTTTTGCCTGTATGTAACAGCAGGAATAACATTGTTTAGAGGATATATTTTAAGATAAGTAATAAATAATGTTAAAAAAACAATATAAATTCCACAAACTTTTAGAATACCCCTCGTATGTTTCGAAAAAAAATTTTTTTTCAAATCCATAATACAATCCTTGTAATTTATACTAAATTAAATAGCGTTTTTTAAACGTGCCCATTGTAAAATTAATTCTAAATATTTGGTTTTCAACAATGAAACGAATACAAATTGTGTCTGTTGGCAGCAACACAAAAAAAAAAAAAAAAAAAAAAAACAAATCCAGACTAGACCACATAGGGTGTTGGCAATAGAGCTGGCATTTAAAATAAATAAAGAAAGCCCACATAATAATGGCATAATTATGTAAACAAAAAACCCACACAACTCTTAAAGAGATGAAGAAGATTCACACTGTTGCAACCATGAGCACTTAATAATTGAAAAAAAAACAAATGGCACAAAGAAAAGCAGTTAAAAAAACCAAAAATTATCACAATTAAGTGACAAAATAATATTTAAAGCAAAAAGGAAAAATCTAACTGAAAAAAGCACATTTAGCTATGAAACCCGCAGTTTTATTGTTAAACATCACTTCAACGAAATTAACAAAGGATTCATCACTCGTAAGGAGGCCGGCTCATTACACAAACAACAAAGACGCCATGTTTTTTAGATTGAATCGTTTTATATAAAAAAAAAATACTAAAATGGTTGAATATTTTTGCATGAATTGTCCTAAAAATGTATTTATTGCGCTTTTTCTCATTTTGTACCAAACAATGAAGGCATCCTTTTTTTTAAAGAGAATTTTAAAGAAAGGTCCCTTTTTCTAATGAAAAATATAGCATTAGCTGCTATATATAAAAGAGATCCTTTACAGGATTTTTATTGCACAATAGCAAATAAAGAACTGTACAGAGAAAAATCACACTACACAGCTACCGTTTGCCATTTTTCGGTTCATTTTAAAATGCTACTGAACGTTATTGTTCATTTTAGGTTTTTGCTTGTGGGAAAAATTAAGTCCCAATAGGAAATTTAGGAAAAAGAAATATTTTTTTTTAAATCAACGACAGCCTGATTGTTTGCTAATAAATAAAAACATTAAGAAAAATAAAAATTAAAAAAAAAAAAATTAATTTTAATTTTAATAAAATTTTGCTGCTTTTAAATTAAATTTAAACTAAAATTTGGCAAATGGAAAATTTTTATGATAAAAAAAATTTATAACTATTAATAAGGATTGAGTGAATTTGAGCAAATTTTGTGCAAATTTTGTACAAATTTTGTGCAAATTTGAAACAATACCTTATTAAAATTTAATTAGATAAGTGACAGTATAAAAAATAGATCTTGTGTATAATAAAACCAATAAATTTGCGCAAATTTGAGAAAATTTAAAGATATTTCAATTAATTAGGTGAAATTTCATCCCACTGGAATAAAAAATTAAGGAAATTTCAACTAAAAGAATTAAGTAAAATATATGTTTGAGCAAAATTAAACGAATTTAAACAAATAAAAATAAAGTTTGGATGATTTAAAAAAGAGGAAAATTATTTTTTAGGCAAAATTAAATGGTATCGCTTTTAGAACTTGTTTTTAATATTTTAATTTGATTTTAAAAGCTGTATGAATATTTATTAAAATAAATAAAATTTAAAAAAAAAATGAGGAAAGTTGTTTGAAATAAAATTGTTTTAAATTGATTGAGAATCAAATAATTTATTTCTATCAATTTAATTAAACAATAATAAACGTTAAACAATCTTGTGCAGTCTATTCTTAAAAATAATTTAATTAAATTTATGTAAACTTGCACAAGTTTAAAATTATTAGCTAAAGATTAAATGGTTCAATAAATATGAAAAATTAATTACTGCTTGTGCAATTCTCAACTTGTTTGAGTGAATTTGCACAAATCTGACTTAACCCGATTAACTTAATACCAAAATCTAGTGAATAGAAAAAGTGAACAAAAAGTTTAAAAAGTTTTGCGCAGTTGACCTATAACTTTTAACTTAAATAAACTTGTGCAATTTTCAAGTTGTTTAAATGAATTTGCACAAATCTGAATGCAATTTGTGAATCGAGTAATTTTTTAAAATAAATTAGAAAATAACAAAAAGGTTGAAGAGTTTTGTACAGTTAATCTTTAACTAGAATTTAAATAAATTTGTGCAAACTTTTATAAATGCTGAGTTAAAATTTTCATTAAAATTAAGTAATTTAACACATATGAAAAAGTAAGGAATTGCTTAAATTAATTTAAACTTATTCCGGTACGTTTGCACAAATCTTACTTAATCAAAATAAAATCTGGCAAATCGAATATTTTTTTCAAGTAAATCAAGCCACAAAAAGCTAAAGAATGCTGTGACATTAATCAAAAATTTGCGCAAACCTGTAAAGAAGTTGAGTTTTTTTCTTTTTGACAAAAATAAATAAAATAAAGATTGCTTGCGCAAATTTAAGCTTGTTTGGCAAAGTTTGTGCAAACCTTACTTAACCGAAATAAAATGTGATAAATCAAAAGGTTAAAAAAGTTGAGTCATAAATTTCGTAGAAATTAAAGAGTTCAATATTTATTAAAAATAAATAATGCTTGCGCAAATTGAAACTTGTTAGAGTAAATTTGCACAAAACTAACTTCTTCTAAATGATCTCTGGAGGTTTTAATTAATTAAAATAAATTAAATAATTACCAAAAATTTGCAGAACTTAATCTTTAATCAGATTTTAAATAAATTGTGCAAACTTGCACAAACGCTTATTTATTATTTTCAAAGAAAAACAAAATAATAATAATAATAATAATAATAATAATAATAATAATAATAATAATAATAATAATAATAATAATAATAATAATAATAATAATAATAATAATAATAATATAAACTGTTTATCAAATAAAAACATAAGAAAATTGCTTGAGCAAATTTTTACGAAGTGGAGTAAGTTTGCATAAATCTGATTTAATCTAAATAAATTAAGAATTTTTATGAAAAAAAATTATGCCATTTGACAAATTTTTAAATTTAAATTACATAAAAAATTTTGTGTTTGAGCTAATTTGTACAAATTGAGGTTAGTTTTAGCAAATTGCAACCAATTGAGTGAAATCTAAAGACAATAATATAAAAATAAAATTAGAATAAATTTGCACAAATTTAAAACAATACTTTAAGGACTAAAGTATAACAAACTAAGCTAATGGACGCTTTTCGCAATTTCCTAAAAAAATAATTCGACCTTAATAAAATTTACTAATTCCAAAAGCTTTTTACATCGGCCTATAAATTACAAACCATTCGAGAATTTGCTGTGTACGAGGGCTGCTCTATATATTTCTGGCCTAATAGTGAAAATACGAATATTTATAATCAAAAATGATTTTATTGTTTTTCAAAGTATTCTCCAGCATGATTTATACACTTTTGCATGCGCTCAAACCAGTTGTCGAAGCACTTTTTCCACTCTGATTGAGAATCCTCTTAAACATGGTTTTTGAACACTTCAACAGCTTCTTCTGACGACGAAAATCGTTGGGCTCGCATTTTTTCTAGATGTGCGGAAACAAGAAGAAGTCAATAGGTGCCAAGTCAGGGCTGTACGGCGGATGACCCATTAATTCGACGTTTTGGCCGGTCAAAAACGCTCTGGTTTGAGCCGATGTGTGAGAGCTCGCATTTTCATGGTGAACAATGATTCGTCTTCTCTTGTTGCTTTTTCGAATTTCTCCGATGACTTCAGGCAAACAAATTGTAGTTTACCACTCAGAAGTGACCGTCCTACGTTGCTCAAGCGGAACAGTCGCCACATGACCAGTTTTGCCGAAGAAACAGGCGACCATTTGCTTCGAAGTGCTTCCACGAACAACTTTCGTTGGATTTTGCTCGTCTTTGAAGACCCACATGGTCGATTGTTGTTTCGTTTCGGGCTCATACGCATAGATCCATGATTCGTCACCTGTGACGATCTTATAAACGTCTTTTGAAGCACCGCAATCGTATTTTTGCAACATTTTTTTGCCCCAATCGACACGAGCCTTTTTTTGAGCGACTTTCAAATTGTGCGGGATCCAACGAGAACAAACCTTTTTTACGGCCAGGTGTTCATGCAGTATCGAATGTATGCTGGTGGAAGAAATGTCCAAGGATGTCTCTATCTCTCGGTATGTCGCATGTCGAACTTGCATTATGAGATCACGCACGGCATCGATGTTCTCTGGCACAACAGCCGTTTTTGGACGGCCTTCACGGAATTCGTCTTTGAGCAAGCTTCGGCCAAGATTAAATTCATTATACCAAATTTTCACAGTGCTATAGGATGGTGCTTCATCGCCATACAAAGATTTAAGTTCACCAATGCACTCTTGTCGTGATAATCCACGTCGAAAATTTTGAAAAATGATGGAACGAAAATGTTCACGAGTTAATTCCATTTTTTTCTATATTAATTTTTTCAAGTCACTGTAAACAACACAAATAATGGTCGTACGTCAAAACGTTTTGAGTACGATTATGCTGACAAATGACAAACTTTCCAATGGATATGTCAGATTGCACTTGGCAGCACTCAGTGTTGCCAGGCCAGAAATATATACAGCAGCCCTCGTATTCTCCTAAATTTGGTTTAAGAAAAAGATTATTTATATTTAAAAAATAACAAGAAGCCCACAAATAAAGCATCCTCTTTATTTTTTTAGGGAATTACACGCAAAAATACATGGTTCTGGTATGGTCCCAATAACCATATAATGTTCTCTGTAACAATATATGATTGCGATGACTAATTTTTAAATGTATAATTTGGGTTAAGAAAAAAAAATAATTTCTTATTAATAAATAAATAACAGGGAGCCCACAAATAAGAAAAAAATTGAATTTGGTGTGGTCCTTAGAACCATATAATGTTCTCTGTAATAATATATGATTGCGGTAAATAAATTTTAGTTGTGACGCAGAAAAAAAAGATAAGGTTTTCTGAAATTGGATTTGAATCTAAAACATTGTTGATACCTACACGCTCAAACAGTTTGTCAAACAGTAGAAAGTTTTTTATCTCAAATTTTTGCACATTGTGATAATTTCTTTTTGCAAATTCAATTGGGTGGCCAAAATCTATTTGAGCATTTAAACCACTGAGAGAAAGGAACTTTTTTTAAAGAAAATTTTCTGCTGATTCAACAAATTAAAATTTTGTTGTCATACCTTTCGGAGAAGACCGTCGTCACTGGCTGTTTATTTGATACGATTGGCGAGCGCTTTCGATGTAAAGACATCATTTTCAAGCCGCGTTTTGATCGTATCAAATAAACAGCCAGTGACGACGGTCTTCACCGAAAGGTATGACAACAGTATTTTACTTACTGGCGGAATAAATCCAATTAACTTAATACCAACTAAAATATTTGCAGAAGTAAAACGTAGGAAAAATATTTTCTTTCTTTAAAAAAATTTTTTTTAATTTTTTCCTATTTCCTATTGGGTTTACAGCCTTAGAGATACACAAACCTTAGGTCCTTATAAATTCTGCATGTGTTTGTGCAATTTTGATGCTTTCGTGGTATGTGTGTGTGTGTGTGTGTTTGTGCCGCTTCCATATCGTAAATATTCCCTTTTTCTGTTTTATATAATTTTTATATAAAGAATTAATTTACATTTGTGTGTGTGTGTGTTTTTTGTGTACGACGTTGTCCTGGACTACTGTTGCCATTAACTACTACTGTTTTTTGCTCTCTTTGTTTGCTTTTTTTTTCCTTTTTGATGCATTTTTATTATAACGATTCAGTGTTTGCTAAAGATGATGTTCAATTTCAGTTGATTTTAATGCCAAAATGATGACGACAATGATGATGATGTTGATGATGATGGAGTTGATGATTATTGCTGTTATTGAAAACCTCTCTTTGCTCATTCTGCTCACTCTGCTCGTTTGGAACACACATTTTGTGGTTTCAGATTTCAATGAATTTTGTATTTTTTTTTTTTTTTTTGTATTTCCATACACCATTTTTGCTGTTGTTTGCTGTGTAACTACTGCAAATAAATGGAAATCTGGCGAACAACTGATTTTAATAGTGAAAAAACTATATAATTGTAGTTTTTGTGAATTGTTATGGTGGCAGGCTTAAAGGATTTTGTCAACATTTTTCCTTTTCATATTTCCTTTTGTAAGTTTCCATAGGAAAATCTAATTTATTTGAGGAAATAAATTTTCAAAATTTCCCTGAGACATAAATCATTTTTTCATTCACTTTGTCTTTATCGTGATGATCCTTAAAATCATTTTTATTTGCTTTTTACACAAATATATTTTCTTTGTTGTTGTTGTTGTTGACTGCTTGGTATTCATATTTCTTTCTTCCTTATGTTAATATTAGCTTTATTACAATTATTTGTGGTTGGACTGTTGTTAATGGTGGTTTTGTGTTTGTTTGATTGTTTGCCTGTCTGTCTGTCACTGTCCCACTGTGTGTTTGTGTGACTCACGTTTTTAACGTTTTGTTTGAAATTTACTTTTGTAACACTTGTACAGGAACCAACAAATAATAAAAAAATATTTTTTTTATTATTACTGTGGCGCCATTATTTATTTTAATTCATAAAATACAAATAACTTTTAGGAAAAGAAATAACATGCCATTAAATAATCATTTGCTATTATTTTCTAATTAAAATTCACAGTTTGAGATGAAGTTCTCCTATTTTATGAAGAGATAAAATAATTTAAAAAAAATTTTAAATAAAGAGTCAAAAGGTACTAGAGTAGAACGATATACCTAATATTTTCTTAATAATTCTTTTTAGCATATAATTAGCAATTTAAATCTAACACCTTCCAAAATCTTGTTTAGAAATCCAGCTTTGAAGTTGAAGACCATGTTGACTATTAGCGTAACTAAATAATTTTTTTAGAGGCATCAAATAAAAGTTTTTGCCCCTTTAAAGATTTTTTCGGTATTATTAAAAAAAATTTAATTAAAATTTAATTAAATAATTAATTGTTTCAATTAATTTTTTAATTAAAAAATTGTTGTCAAATTTTATAATGAATTATTGCAATTGATTTAATCAATTATTTAATTGCAATAAAAGTGTTTATTTTTAATTAAATATACAATCGACACAATTAAAATTTTAATTAAATTGTTATTAAAAAAATATAATCTTTAATAAGAGCGATCAATTATTTCAATGTAACGAAGACTAAAATTTCATCGTCTAATATAAACTCCAAAAAAAAATTAATTAATCTTATTTTGATTATGCAGCACATTTGGAGGCAAATCTTGTCACAAAACAGTAAATCGGACTTATAAAGCCAGTTTCGGTGTTCGCTAGAGCAGCCATATATTTTCTCATAGGTTTTGAACAATAATCTGTTAGTGAAACAATTTTTTTATCAGAATGTCAACCTAGAAGCTTCTAATATATTAATTTCAAGTCTTAATAAGCCTAGAGGTCTGGTGTCCTCAAAAACCTCGGATGGTATAGTAGACGCTCAAGAGTCTTTTGTGAAGAAAGATCCTGCAAAGCGAAAAGAATGCCGCTCGTTTCGTTTATTTTAACATTTTCAGCCAAGAAACTTTTTAAAAGTCTTTATTTATTTAAAATATTTAAAATTATTACTTGAATTATTTAATAATATAAAAATTAACTTAATTAATTCGGCTTAAGTTCATTTTATTGAAATTTAAAAAAAAAATTTATTAAAAAAAGAAAATTTTTACAAATGATTGCGTGCGTTTTCCAAAGAAAACAGGAAATACTGGACACCAGCAGAATGTAGTGCAACTTTCTCTGGATCGCTACATCCGCCTTTAGCATTTAAGAAATTAAAATCAAATTGAACTTAAGTCAAACTAATTAATTCATTATTCTTTAATTATTTTACAAAACTGCTGCCAGCTTTGTGAAACAGCGTAGACGGTTCCGAAAATTTTGGATCGAATTTTTTCAAATCTAAACATTAAGGTAAGAATCTTGTAATTTATCACCAGCACGACTAACGAAATCGTAATCATCGTAATTCGAACGTTTAGGTCAATATTAACGGCGTTTTGACCACTCAATTGCAACTGTTTCTTGTCCACCTTTCGAATTTAAACAGTTCAACAATCGCAACGCCTTTTTTGGAAAATTAAATCCTTTGTTCAGTACGTAGGAAAACGTAAATCAAATTGCTGAAAATCTTAGTCTCATCAAGCTCATAGTTTTAAAAGTTTTTAATATTTGCTTCAGTTCAATTATTAACGCTTTTATTGTACAAGGGTAAGATGGTCAGTCTTTATAAGTTGCAGTTCGCTAAACATTTTCTTCACACAAAGGCTTGTCCGCAGTATTATTTAGAAAAAAACTGATTTATCAATGCTCAGAATATTAAAATCAGGACTTTATCCTAATATTCTGTGGTGAAATGGTCGATGCTCCCGCCATTCAACAAAAAAAAAAAAAAAAATAAAAAATAAAAAACATGTAAAGTATGAAAATTGTCGGTTCTTTTGAAAGATTAAGCTTCGATAAAATATACAATTTATAATTTTAAAAATATCGTCATTAGGGCAAATTTGATTCGTTTTTGTTTTAAAACTTTAACATATAATTCTTGAAAAAAAAAAAACACATATTTTAGCTGTGTGTCAATAAGGGTTCAAAAGTCTGGCCATATACATCAAATTACATTAACTATTGGGACACCCTTTAATTTATAATTTTGATTGTTTATACTGGTTATTATCACGGTCATACATATCGACATTCTGTCCAATTTTCAAGCGTTTGTCTATAACGATTCAAAAGATAGTCGCATATAAGTCATTTTACGTCACCTATGGGGACACAGCTTAGTTTTAAGACTTATTTTTGTATTGCGTTTTGCTATTGGGAGCTATAGTAATACGTTTTTTTTTTTAATTTTAAAGACGTGCTATACGGTTCATAATACGTTTAAAAAACATGTATGTTTTATGGGGACACCCTTTAGTTTTTAAGATTATGAACTGTTTTTAGAACGGGACCAATCTGTAAGCATAATCTATGAAATTACAGAAAATTTTCAAAATCGGTTTAAAAATTACTGAGTTCTGCAGGCACAAACATAAAAAAGCAACATTAAGTCGAATTGATAACCTTCTTCTTTTATAGTAATTTTACTTTATTTCTTTCTGTACCAAAAGTTAGGAAAACTTGGCCAAACATTACAGAAATCTACATACAAATTACGTGGAGCCTTGAAAAGTTACAATAAATATAATAAATGTAACCAAATGGCATTACTATCGACAACATAAGTTCCTCTTTTTTATATGTGAAGCTCTTTTTCCTTAAAATCTCACATTCTGTCTCTTTGCCGCTCTTATAATATAAATTGAGTGCCATGTATTTATTTCTCACTCAATTCTTTGTATTTGAAACTCATCTGAGCAAGAGCAACAACAACTGCCATAAACTGGTATTTATCTGATGATGGCGTATTAAACAACAACAAAAGCGTTTTTTTGGCAGGTAAATTTACTTTGTTTTGTTTATAATACTTACAACAACAACATAATATTAACATTTATAAAGCATTAGTACTCATATATTTATACTCTCAGTGCCTGTGTATGTGTTTAGTTTTGCCAGTTATTTTGGGGTGGGTTTATTCATGTTGGCGAAAAGCAAAGAATAAATAAAAATAAAAAATATAATAATTCCCTGATATTGGATACGCCCATTTGATCTATTTTTAAATAGAAAATTGTTTTGTTTTAAAATAATTCTTTTCTATGAAGTTGTTTTTTTTTTGTTCTTTTTGTTAATTTAAACAACAAAAAACTATTGAACAACAATGTCAGCAAAACATGATGTAAAGATAATGAGGAAGTTCCTTGTAGATAATAAAATGAATAATAAAATAGAAAATACCTATAGGCCGGATTTGACAGTAAGGAAAAAGACAAACGATGGGAAAAGTAGGTATATTTTCTTTTCTTAAATAAAAAAAGAAAAAAAATCTCCTTAAAATATTTGGTACAGGAAAATGAAGTAAATTTTAAGGTAACAATAAACAGACACTTAAAGAAAAAATATGATTGAGGTGACCATAATATTATAGCAGCAGATATTATTATAACTTTTAATAATTATATAGTCGATCTTTAAAATCACGGTTAGAATTTTAAATAGACACAAAAGACTGCTACAACAATTAAAATTAAATGAATTAAAAACTAAAAGGTGTACACACATTTACATTAATGCCTGTATATTTTAAGCCGTCTAAGGCACAGACTTTGAAGCACTTTGTCCGCTTTAATAATAATTCTTGCAAAAAAATGTCTTTAAAACAGACAAACTTAAAATCATATTTCTTTAGGACGATTGCGTCAGGATTTTTTATATGTCGTAGAACAAAATATGAATGCAGATTAAATATGAAAATTCAAAGGGTCTCGCTTTATTTTTTACACTTTTTATTGCTGACACGGTAAAACAAAATTTGTTTAAATTCTAAACGTTAGTCTATATCTGTTCAAAAGATTGGCCATATACATCAAATTACAATTATTGGGGCACCCTTTAATTTCTGATTTTAAATATTTATTCTTGTTATTATACTTGATATAGTAATGGTCATTCTGTCTAATTTTTAAGAGTTTGTCTGTAACGTTTTCAAAGCCAGGTAAAATTACATCAGTTATAGGGACACCCTTTAATTTCTAAAGTTTGCAGCTTGTTAAAGCGGACTTAGCAATAAAGGTTCTGTGCAAATTTCAATCAACTGTCTACAACTGTTCAACAGTTTGGTCATACACATCAAATAACAGCAAATATTGTAACACCCTATATTTTATATTTTATAATTTTTAATATTTATACTTCCTAATATACCAGACAAAGAAGTAGACATTCTGTTTAATTTTTAAGTGTTTGTAACAACGGTTCAAATGATAGTGTCATAAAGGTCAATTTACTTCAAATATGGAAACACCCTTTAATTTCTAAATTGAATTTTTTATTTGTAATTATAGCGGACTTAACAATACAGGTTCTTTGCAAATTTCAGATGTCTGTTTATAACGGTTTTAAAGTTTCACCACATACATCAAATTTCATTAACTATTGGGACACCCTTTAATTTATAATTTTTTATCTTTATACTTGTTATTATAACGGTTAGAGTAAACGACATCCTGTTAAATTTTCAAGCGTTTTTCTATAGCGGTTTAAAAGATAGGCGCATATATGTAAGTCATTTTACGCCACCTATGGGGACACCCTTTAATTTTTAGATTTATTTTTGTATAACTTTATGCTATTGGGAGCTATAGTAATACGTAGTGCGCGCATTACGGTTCATAATACACTTAAAAAACATGAATGTTGTATGGGGACACCCTTTAATTTTTAAGATTATGATTTGTTTTTAAAACGAGACTAATCTGTAAGCAAAATCTATCAAATTGCAAAATATTTTCAAAATCAGTTCAGAAATGACTAAGTTCTGCAGGCACAAACATAAAAAAGAGCAACATTCAGTCGAATTGATAACCTCTTTCTTTTTTGAAGTCGCTTAAAAACTAACGGTTTTGCATACATTAAAAAATATAAATTCGGTTTTGGCAAGAATTATGAAAAAACGGTTTTGTATTAAATTTCTAAGATCTCATTTCTTTTTATTTAAATTATATTCAAAAATGTTGTTTTACAGGAAGAAAAATATTTTCTAATTGGCCATTGAACTTCTAAAAACAGTAAGTGCAAGAGTAACAGACAGAGAGACAGAAAAGGATAGAAAGGATTGGTTTTCATTTATTATTTTGAAATTTAATATCCGTCCATGGTCACCAGGTGGCCTTGCCACACAATTGATTATAAAAAACCCTCAAATCAAATAAAATGAAAACCTAAAAAGCAGCAAATTCTAACAAAAACTAAAATATTTTTTATATTAAAAAAAGCATTTGTTTTTTCTTTAGAAATCGTAAAACAAAAACAAAATCTGCGGGTTCAATTGAAAAACAAAATAAACACAGATTAATTACAAACCAATGAAAATGAGAATAGACAAATAAAATGTAGACCAGACCTAAAGTAATCAAATGTAATTGATACTTTGAAATATTTCAACCATAAATGGCTAAAATAAAATCCATAACTGTGTGGCAAATAGAAATTTTAATTGAAAAATTTCATTAAAGTAATTTTTTTAAAACTAAAAAAAATTATTGATTTTTATAATCATTCAAATCCTCTTTGGCATTAGTAAGAAAAAATTAGCGAATATTTTGTTTTTCTTAAAGAGACTAAAGTAGTTTGTTTGTATTTTTTGTTTTTTTTTTTAAACAAAATGTAATTGATATCTGTTAACAAAATATTAAATTTCTTACTTCAGTTTTTTCTATCCGTTTCTATTTTGCTAAAAGAACATTTCTTTTTTCTTTTGAATTCTTAGTTTTTCTTTCAAATCTTTTTTTTGCAATCTTTCAATCACTTTCCTTTTTTTTTTTGTTTTTGTTCAACATTAAAATCCTTTTTAAATTCCTTTTGTTTTTTTTAACTACTTGTCTTTTTTTTGTCTATTTATTTGTGTAATTATCAAGGATTAGTATATAAAGTCCTTAAAGTCCTTTGCCAGAATATTAAATGTTCAAAAAAAATCTTTTAGTAATGCAAATTGTAATGACAGCCTCAGTCTTAAGTCTCTGTCACATTCATTGTCGCCCGCCGTTTTGTTGCTCTAATTCTGTAGGCTTTTTAGTATTTAACAAAAAGTGGTCTAGAGGATTTGATTTAGTCGGCTTAAGCATAATATTTATAGTAAATAACATGTTTTAGAATTAAGCCAGGCACAGATTAAAAGGATTTGCAAACAAAAGTAAGGAAGCAAAGAAAATAAGAATGAATAATACACAAAAAGGATTTGCATAAGAAGAATGACAACAGGGTTTTAAAAAACAATTTAAAATGAAAGTAAAACACTTCTGCAAATATTTTACAAGCATGAAAATCTACTAAAAGGTTCACATTTTATCAAAACGAGCACAGATATTCTTAAGATTTGTCGCTGACACAAGATTTAAATTGTTGGAAAATTGGAAAATGCATTTTAAAGGGACCAGCATTAAAGAGACGATGTGGTCTCAAGCAAAAGCTGGCTATGGAAAGAAAGAGAGAGGAAGAAGAATTGGTACCTTTTGATTTAAAAACTCTCATCTTAAAAGTACCTCAAAATATCAAATACGAACTTTTAACAAAGAAAAAAAAAAATATTTCTTTCTTTAAAATATGATAAATCCAGTGTTGCCATTTTAACAAGAAAAAAATTAAAAAGGCTTAAAATTTAAATTGAATTTTTTTTTTAATTATGACAAATAGAAATTTTATTTAAACACTGAGAGAAAAATTGAAAAAGCGTGGAAAAAAAATGAAAAAATTAAGAGCACTCAAATCGTAACTCTGGATAAGTAATCGGTCTGGACAATTAAACCAATAACATAACGGATTTTCAATTCTTTATGACAATAAGAGTTATAAATAAATCAACGCTGTCACTGCTATCACCCACAATATAAAATTAATTTTCATCAGTATGAAGTTCCAATTTAGTTATGTAACTTTTTCATTTTTTTAATTGCAAATGTTGTTACGTACCTCAATTGGCACAGCAGCTGTGATGCCAGCTAGCTCGTCAGCACCATCAGGGCAGGTCCCAACCAACAGCTGCAGCCCAGAGACAAATAAAAAAATGTTACAAAAAAAAAACTACGAACTTAAAAAAAACACACAATGAGGGAAACACTTAAGAGGGAGAACAAGGTGATGGTGTTGCTCACTTGCCTGCCCGACCTAGGACACCTGCTTCATCTAAAAGTTTATGGGTCCCATATGGTAAAGCAGATCAACCAGAAAAATAGGATTTGCAATAGGAGTTCTGCGTTACCTCCGAATTATCATTTATAGTTAGATGAAATTGCATCTTTTAAAACTATTGTTCTGTATTGAAATCCCTGAGAAAAATGTCTATAAATTGTAAAAAATATCTAACCATATTAATTTTATATTTGATCATAATATAATAATTTGTTTACTATATTATGATCATAGAATACTATTAAATGTTCACATTTTAAAATGTTATTCTGTCAGAAAATAATATAGTTTTACAATTAACAATGTTCTTATTATTATATGTTGCTCTTAGATTATGTTCAACTCTACCATGTCTACCATAGAAATGATAAATCTACTTCATCCACAAATGCATAAAAGACTTCGTTTAGAACATTTTAGTTGAGAAAGTTTCTTGCGAAAAATATAAATAAAATCTTTGATTTTATGATACTATAAGGCTCTACTTGAGGTATGTACCTTCATAGAACTCAAGTTGTAGTTTTTAAATGGCCATTTGACTGGCAAAAAGAAACGATTTAGAACTTTTTTTTAATCATTTAGTAGAAAGAGCACAGGCTCAATATAACGATTTATTAAGTACTGAAGTAAAACTCTAACTCTTATTTATCAACTGATTGAGGGATTCCATTAAAAAAACAAGGGATCAACTAAGGAGCGTTAAGTAAATCAATCTAAGTGTTTAGCTTCCTCATAAACTTGAAACCATTAGCTTAGCACTCAGGGAAATTACTAACAGTTCAAAGAAGGAATTTGCTAAGACGCGACTCTTTCCATTTCAAATGTTGTATAACGGCTGCTTATAATTGTCATGCAAAAACGCATTAATGAAATTCGATAAGGAAGGTGCGATAATGCTAACAACATAGAACAGTGATCACTAAACGTTCACTATGGTCTGGAATATATCCAGTTTTTTTTTTTTTTGGAAAAAATTCTTTACCCTCCGAAAAATTGCGACAATTAATTTTCTTTCTTTATAAAAAATTTTCGCATTGTTAAGCCATTTAAAGACATTTTTTTGGGCCATACTCAGTAATCGCGTGTAATTTTTTAATTTCGTAATTTTATATGAGTCATATTTTAGTATGACTCAAAGAAACTTCCTAGCAAAAAGACAAAATCTTTAGAATTTAAAGGCGAAGTGTGTTATGTCTTGTAGTCATAAGATAATCGAACTCTCACTTAGAGTACACTTAGGTAACCATTTGAAACCACGTCATTATTTTAAAGGTTAAAAAAAGTCGAGATCTGTTTATGTTAGATACACACCAGGCAACCTTAAAGGGAACATTAGTATTTTATTTTTATTCTGTATATGTTTAGCGTTTAAAATACCTTTAAAACTGATATTTGTTTAAATGTTTCCTGTGTGGTTGCCTCGTCTGTATTAAAACCGAAACATGGTTTCGAAAATATAATTTGTTTACTGTTATCTCGTGTTTATTTAGCATAAAATCTTCAAAACAGCGGCAATGTTCAAACAGAGCGCATGTTTCATGGTCGTTTAAATATTAGCTGATTTTTTGCCAAAAGTAATCGACTTAAAATTTAGTTCATTGTGATAAATAACTCCTGTAAACTGGAAAAAAGTTAAATCTAATAATTATTAAATATTCTAAATATTTATCATTTGCAGATGCAATCTGTTGGTCCTTTACAATGTTAATGGTGTGAGAGGACTACTAAATTACAAAGCATCATTTTGTTCGTTGGTGCAAAATAATTTTGGTCTCCTCACGACTAAGTCCTGTGGCAACCGACAGTCACTTACTATAGACTATTGATTTCTGGTCGTCTATTAATAGCTGTTAACTTCTCTTTTTATCATAGAGTCCCTGTGTGAATTCTAGCATTTGCAGAGAAAACGTTTTTCATCACTTATTACTTTTATTTGTTTTAAGTTTGAGATTTTATTAAATTTTTAATTGATTCAATTATTTATTTAATTAGAATTTTTTTAGTTAAATATTTAATGGATTTAATTATTTATTTAATTAATACAATTTTTTATTTACTTTTTAATTAATTCTTTAGTCGTTTTAATTAAAAAATTAATTTAATTTTAATCTCAAAAGAAATGAAACTATTTTGCATATTCTAGACTGAGGTCACAAAAGAAATTAACATCCAATATGTTGTTGTCCGCGATATTCAAAAGTCAGAGGTTGTCAAGAATTCACGCCAAAATAAAAATAAAATTTTAAACCATAAAACTTTTAACGAAAATGTTAAAAAAATTATTTTTCAACCAAAAAAAAGAAAAAAAAAATACTAAAACTAAGAAAGCATTCCCAAAGAAAATATTCACAGACACATTTTTGTCATTACAAAAATCCCTTAATTCATTCTTAATTTTTAAATTTGTCATTTATCATCAAAATTATTGCTTTAATCCTTTAAAATTTGCTCGTATTCTTGTTAAGGAATCTTACAAAAATTAAATAAAAAACTTCTAATGACCTTTGACATTTTTAGCAGTCTTCATTAATTCAGTAAACACCAGTTTATTACGAATAGAAAACCCTCGTCATTTTTTTTGCCACACTGGAAAGCCTTTAATACATTAAAAAAATTTTTTAAACTCTATTTAACAATTTCAGGGAAAAATATTGCACTTTTAGTGCATTCTGCTAGAAAATTGTAAATGTCCTGGCAAAAAGGACTTGTAAAGGTACATGGATAATTTTCAAAGGTTTCTTTTCGAAAAAACAAAACAAACAAAAATTTCTAGAAAAGTATCATGTTACTTGACATACCTTTTTATGGTTGCACATGAGTTTTTTTTTTTTGTTTTTTTGTTTTTTGAAGAAAGTAAAAATGGTTGTTTTAATTGTTTAAAGAAATTATTTTGAAATGAACAAATTTTGTGTTACAATTACAAGACACAGTGGGGTTGAAAAATATACAAAAAAGTAATAAATAAAATAAATCACAACGATAGTTCAATCTTAACTACATACAAAGAAATTTATGATTTTGTTATAAAAAGTAACTTTTAAAAATTTTTGAAAGAAAAATTTTCATTATTCACATGATTTTCTGAACATGCAAAATTCAAGCGAAATTATCTAGAAAAATTGATTATTATACCCTTAACCACAAAAAGATGTCCGTCTGTTCGTCCGTGGTAGTGTTAAAATTAAGGTTTTAGATCAGCTAGAAAAAATATAAATACGCCAATCGATTAGACATGGTGTGGAATGAGGTGCTATTGAAAATCAGCAAGA
This sequence comes from Cistogaster globosa, assembly GCA_937654795.1. Classification (NCBI taxonomy): domain Eukaryota; kingdom Metazoa; phylum Arthropoda; class Insecta; order Diptera; family Tachinidae; genus Cistogaster; species Cistogaster globosa. The sequence goes on from OW569404.1 coordinate 11,871,137, forward strand.
TTGGGCCATGTCCATGTCACGCCTACCTCTAATTTTTCTTTATCATTTGGAACAATGAAGTAACTCCAATAAAAAAACAAACGTTTGGGGTGATAGAGAATTAAAAAATAAGAAAAAATAAAAACGTGAAAAAATTGGCGCTTCCCCATATTTTCCGAGTTACGGGCCTCTGAAATTTAAAAAATTTTTCAAATATCATTATGGGTATCATTTAAAAGGTTTTAAAGAGATCTTTAAGGAAATAATAAATTAAAAAGTAAAGTAATTAACCCATTAAGAACCGATGACATTTTTATGTACTTATTTATTTTTTCTTTTTTTTTTATTTCCTTTCGCCCCAATATTTGCTTTTTTGATTGGAGTTACTTCACTAAACTAGATTTACATAGATGGTGAATGGGGTATAAGATTTGGCATAGCCAAACAATAATATTGTTTTATGAATGAAGAGCCCAGGAAGTTAAGGCTTTTTACTATGAAAGTTTAACTTTTGGAAAAGCATTCACCGCTTTCGATAAAGAAATAAAGACTTTATGACATTTATTGAAGAAGAAGGTAAATTCGTTAAAAAAAAATGCAAAATTACTTAAAAAAGAACAAATTGTCAAAAAAAAAAAAAAAACTGTAGGGGAAAAAAATGCAACTTTTCATTAAGAAGATGCAATTTTCGGTGAAAAGTACGATATTTTGTTACACAAATGTTAAGTAAAAAAAGTTTAAAAAAAAAGTTTTTAAAAAAGTTTACACTATAAAAAGTGTAAAAAATTCCATTTGTTTTTACAAAAAATTTTAACTTATTTTAAACAAAAATATATTTCGGAAAGAAAATTAAACTTTATGTCCGTGAAATGCAGCTAGAGAACGGTTTACATGGTCACAGAAGTCTTTCGACATGTCAAGTTTTTGTGCAGAATATTGCCAATGGGATCGTCTAAACCAAACATGTAATGAATCTGCATAAATTGAGTGACATTTCGGACAGTCGTATGGATCTCTATAATTTTCGAAAATTTTCAAAAAACAAATTACGAATCATTAGATCAGGGATGCATTTTTCTGCATAGCTGCAGTGCAAATTTGTGATTTATGTTATTAAAATCTTCTTAAGTGTCCCACTTTATAACCTTGTCATTTAAATAGTTCCTTTATTTTTATTTATTCTATTAATTTACACCAAATTATCTTTTTTATACATCTGTTTTGCCATTCAACCTAAACACAAATCAAATCTTTTATATTTCAACAATTGTATTCTTCAATATGACAACTGTCACATAAAAGTGCAGAAGACATATGACAGCTATCTTTAGCGCTAAAGTTGCAATGCATTGTAATGAAAAATCAATTTTCCTGTTTAAAAATACAAATGAGTTAAATTTAAAATCATATATTTTTTATAAAAATTATCATTAAAAATTTGTCATAATTTGTTTTACATCTAAAGTTTTGAAAAAAAACTAAAAATGTACTGTTTCGATAAAACTTCTTTAAACTGAAGCAGAATTTTCCTTATAAAAAATCAAATTAGAACACAACATTTAAAACACATGTCATTAAGAAGAACAAAATAAAAAACTTTGACAGTTTCCTGAAAATCTTTTACTAACAACAGCAGCTACAAAAATATTGTGTTTAGAAACACTTTCAATTTTCAATTCATTGCAAACTCTTTGCTTTAAAATTTATTATTTTCTGTCTTGTAAGGATGGTGTAGGTCATGTTGACAACTCTTTGACATTTGGCGCTCTTTAAGATGTTTTAATTTTTGTATTTGCCTTTTATTTTTTTTTTTCTACACTTGTCATTGTTAAGACATTTGACACATGCTCGTCAGAACAAATGCTCGCACAAACACACTGAAATGCTTAAAATGTACATATGAACGAGTGTTTGCATATGAAAGGATGAATGAATGAATGAAAAAATAAGTGAATGGTTGTTTAGTTGCACTTCATTGAAGGTAACGCTACATTTCCGGCTTAATTTTTATATGCAGCAAACTGTAACAACATTTTTAAAAGGCTACAATGGCCACAACAAGCAAAGAGAATTAGTAGTAAATAAAACTGACATTATTGATTAATGTCACAGATTTAACTTGCATGCGCCTGGGGGAGCTGTCAATCATTTCAATAATCATTTGATTTTTAAAATCCATTCAAAAATTATACAAACTACTTGAGTTAAAAAAAATGTATTTAAATTAATTAATAGTTAAATAGTAAAAGTTAAATGATCAACAAAATATTAGAACTTGAAACCAAAAATTTTAAATTTTTTTATAAAAATATTTTTACATTTTAACAAAAATACACAAAATATATAAGTTTTATAATTTAAAAAAAAAACATTTTTTTCATTAACAAAAATTTAATTTTTTTTTATTTTTAACGTTTTTTTTTAATAAAAGTTTTTGTTTTATAAAATTTTTAAATTTCAATCGATAAATTTAGCCCCAAAAACCGTCCACTCTACACAATAACAATTTATTTTGTTAACTAAAAATATCTGGATTTTTTTATATTAAATTAGCAATGTTTTCATCAAGTTTGATTTATCTCTTCAAAAATCTTGTAATTTCTAAATAATGAACTTTTTCCTTTTCATCTTTTTTACTAAAGAAGTTGTGGTTTTCTATTAAAAAATTTTACTTTCGCATAAAAGTTGAACTTTTCCACAAAATAAAAAGACATTTAATTTTTTTTCAATAATAAAATAGTTGACCTTTTCTTTTTACCAAAAAAGTATAATTTTCACTAAAACAAGCAAAAATCTTATATACTCTTTACCATTTACATATATAAATATAGTTTAGTGAAGTAACTTTAATAAGCAACAAATATTGAGCTGACAGTGAATTAAAAAGTAAAAAAATGCCATCGGGTCTTAATGGGTTAAGCACATTTAAAAAAATTTAATATTTCCTTAAAGATCTCCTTAAAAGCTTTTTAACGATACCCGGTCCGTAACTCGGAAAATATGGGGAAGCGCCAATTTTTTCGCTGAATGTTTTTTTCTTATTTTTTTAAATCCTATCACCTTATATATTTGTTTTTTTTATTAGACTATATTCATTGTTCCAAATGATGTAAAAAAATTAGAGGTAGGCGTGGTGTTTTGCCCGCTGCGTCGAAGGACATGGACCGATCTTGCTGATTTTCAATAGCACTTCTTTTGACACTATGTTGTTAATAAAAAAAATATATATATAGAGGGATAGAGAATTCAAAAATAAGAAAAAAAATATCAAGTGTTCGCCCATATTTTCCGAGTTATAGGCCTCTGAACTTTTCGTAAAAAAGTAAGAATTTTTTAAAATATCAATATGGGTATCATTTAAAAGCTTTTAAAGACACCTTTTAAGAAATACAAATTTTTTTTTAAATGCTTAACCCATTAGGAGCCGATGGCATTTTTAAAGTAAAATTTTTTATGGTACTTAATTTTTTTTTTCTTATTATTATTTTTTTTTAATTCCCTGTCACTCCAATATTTATTTTTAATTAGAGTTACTTCAATAAATTAGATTTACGTATATGGTAACGAGTTTTGATAATAGTTTTTATAAATTTAGTGCAGAGTTTATTCCTTTCACTTTAAATTTTAGAAAGTTGTTTTCAATTATTCACTGATACAATACTCCCTTATTGTTGGTCCAAGTCAAAATTTTATGTTTCTTAAAATATAAGTTTTCTTTACAAGAAATTGCGCTGTTCCCACAGATTTAAAAAAAAACGACTGCCTTAATTTTTGATCTCTAGATCACCTTGACAACATTTTTGTAACTTACACGTGTTAAGTTTATATTTCTAGTTAAACCAATTTACCACCCACTAGATGAATCATGCTCATTGCCAAGCAATATACAACACCAAATGCAGAACTGTCAGTTTAGGTGAATGTCAAAAAAAAAAATGTTTACAAAAAGTTTTTTTATGATCTCTACAAGAAAATAATAGAATTAATAAAGAAGATTTCAACTGGAAATACCAATAACAACAGCAACAACAACAATAATAACAAATAGCTTACAAAAAGAAAAGCTTATGCTACACAAACAAATTTTCAAACACGTGTAAGTTGTCTTGTTTAACAGCCCTCACCTTCGAACAAAAGGCAATATTTGCTTTTGGCAAAAGGGGTGGTTTGTTGGTTGTTTGATTTTTCTTACTGAATATTTTCGATTAATGGCATGCGGTTGTTATTACAACCTGGTACTCTTTAATTAAATTGGTGTTTTATTTTATTTAATAACATTGTTATTTCTAGCTTATCGTTCAAAAAGTTGAAATTAAATAATTGCACTTGAGTGCACTTCTTCTCTTCATGAATAATAAAGCCCATCATAATGGTTACAGCTGTAACGAAGGGGCGAGGCATTTCTTTGTACCCCTTATTAAAGTGTAACTAATCCTTATGATGGAGGTTTGTTGTTTTTTTTTTTTGGAAATTTATTCTGAAGTTTATTAAATCAACACCAAATTCTGGCGAGTGATAAAGACCAGAAATCAGAAGGAGTGAAAATTAAGGTATTGAGTTGAAACTGTATAGAAAAAGTGATGGAGTGGGAATAAAAAAATTTAATTTTGATAAGAGTTGTGAGCCCAGAAGGCAATAACGTATCCCTATTAATATCGTAAGAATATTTGTCCGGCCGTCATACACCTGTGTCTCTTTAATCGTAAAAGCACTATGGCCGCTAAAATTATAGGTCTCAAAAAAGAAAATTTAAAGGTTTTCTCAATGGAAATTGAGAGAACAATGCCCTATTTCAAAGACAAGATCAAAAATTAAAGGGTGCCCCCATAAAAGCCGTTTGTTGTAAATATATAAGCTGATCTTTAGAAAAGCAACAGACAGACCTCTGAAATTTACAAAGGGTGTGCGTTCTATAACATTAAGTTTAAATGTAAAATATTAAATAAAAATTAAAACTTATAGGGTGTCCCGATTTTTGACCTGATTTTGAAAAATATTATATTAAATTTTGCACCGAACAAGACAGACACTTTAAATTTTCAAAAAGAAACAATAAAAAACTAAACTAAAAATTGAAAGGGTGGCCCATGTATGATACGAAAAACGAAACTATTCGTGTGCAACTACAACTGGCAAATGGCGAATATGTTACTTATAAAATTTTTCTTAAGTAAAATAAAAGTAACCATTTATTAACTGAGAGCATAGTTGCCCCAAGAGGAGCGGCTCATTGAACTCCAGAGCAAACTAATGATCTTTAATTTATTTTAAGTGTGAGAAAAGTGTAAATAGAACCCAAGAGAATGAGTCCACTAAGCATGTCACAAGACAAGAAAAAATGAAATATTTTAAAACTAAATTTTTCCCATATGTTAAAACAAATTTCACTAAAAATTCTTATTTTCGAAATGCATCAAAATTTTGATGAATTGAGACATTCAGAAATGAGAATATAAAAAAATTGCATTTTCTAATTCCTACAGCAGGCAAACCGGCTTCTATTCAGTTAAGGAGCCCGGCCTTAGAGCATATGGACTAAAGTAAAAATATATAAAATATAAAATTGTTCGAACTCGAAAAGGTCCATGTCAAAAGAGCTACGGGTATTGAAAATAGAACAGTTTGTTTAAGGGTCATAATTTTTTAATGTTAAAATTTAACAAATATTTTTGGAGAAAAAAATAGGGTGGATTATATTTTTAACAAACCAATTAGGAAGTCCATTAATAATGTGGAAAGTTTAGAACTTAAGCTTCATAATATTTTTACTCTTTAATCGATTTCAAGAAAGTAGAAGGTTACGAAATATTGTTTTTTTTAATATTTTATTCAGTGACCTCTAAACCCATTTAAATTTTCTTTTAATTCGTTCCTATTTAAAAAGTTCATAAGATTAAAGGGTGTCCCCATACAAAACATATGATTTTAATATATCTATTGACCCATAACGGGTACCTATACAAAATTTTAGCAAAATTTCTAAAGCTATAGCTCAGAACAATCGAAGGTCATAAAAAAATAAGCTTTAATATTAAAGGGTGTCCCCACAAGTGACATTATTTGATATATAAGGCTTCATCTTTTAAACCGCTATAGTCGAATACTTAAAAATTATTAATTTTTAAATTGTATACTTCTATCACTGCTTATGAGAAGCTTAAAAATGGAAATTAAAGGGTGTCCCCATGAGTAATCTGATTAAATTTATGTGGCCCTAAGTTTTAAAGCGTTATAGACAGTTAAAATTTAAGACAAAACGTCTATTGTTAAGTGTGCTATAAAAAATATACTAAATTTTAAATTAAAGGGTGTCCCTATAGTTATGTTATTTAAAGTATGTGGCTGTATCTTTTGTGCTGTTATATATAAAAAAGAAAATTTAAACAAAGCGTGTATTTTATGTTAACAATTACAAGTTTAACATAATTAAAGGGTGTCGCCTTAGCTGAGGTAATTTGTTTTATAAGACACTTTCTTTTGAGCTGTTACTGACAAACAGTTGAAAATTGCTTAGAATGGGTTATTCTATGTCTGCTATAACAACAAGTATAAGATTGAAACATAAAGGGTGTCCCTATAGTTATGTTATTTAAAGTATTTGGCTGTATCTTTTGTACTGTTATAGATAAAAAAATAAAATTCGAACCAAACGAGTAATTTATGCTAACAATTACAAGTTTAACATAATTAAAGGGTGTCCCCTTAGCTGAGGTAATTTGTTTTATAAGACACTTTTTTTAAGCTGTTACTGACAAGCAGTTGAAAATTGCTTAGAATGGGTTATTCTATGTCTGCTATAACAACAAGTATAAGATTGAAACATAAAGGGTGTCCCCATTAAGGGTGTCCCCATAGATGATGCAATTTGGTGTATATGTGCTTTTCTTTTGTGTCATTATTGATAGAAAATTAAAATCTAAATAAAGTTTTTATTGGAATTTTTTTTATACTCAACGTGCTTCCTTCCGTCCGTCTGTCTGTCTATTTTGTAGTCGGGATTTTTTTACAGCAACTTTTCAATAAATGTGTCTAAATTAATTTGTGTTGAAAATATAAAAAAGACTTTTACTTTTTAAGGGCCATCAACTATAATTGAAATTAACATAATGATATGACGAAACAAACCAATTTCAAACTCCCCAAAGACTCCCACAATAAGTAGCGAAAATAAAACAGAAATTATTATACACTCAGGATATAAAAATGTGTTACTTTACAACAGATTATGTTACCATTCTTTCAATTTGTATTCTCATTTCAAAGACTCACGCATACACACATACACACACAATAACACTGTGTTATTTGTTACACTTTATTTATGTTAAAAAGTATAAAAAGGACTTTAAAAACAACCATCCAATTATACTTGACATCCAGCATAAGTTAAGAGATAAACATCTTATTTATTTTATTATTGTTATTGCCACTCCAAGTTTAATAAGAAAATAAAGTGAAAATAATAGAATTTTATAAACATTTCACAAGACTCCCCCTTTTTCTTTGACGCATTAAGAAAAACTGCCACAGAGAAAAACAAGCTTTTGAGGGTGTTAAAAAAAAAGAAAAAATTGCTGTTGTTGTTGTGCAAGCTGTTTCCTCCCCTAAAAGTCGCCAAATTATTTATTAACACTCTTTTATAGAATTGTGGCTAGAAAGATTTGTTTTACAGATTTTTTATTTTGTTTTGTATTTTTGTTGTTGTTGTTGTTTTTGTTAAAATTTATGAGTCTCTGGTGTATAAATTAACACTTAATTTTAATTGTGAAATTTTTTCGGTTGGTTTTTTTAAAGGACATCAACAGCTGTGTAAAAAGCAGGAGAGAAAGAGGCAGAACGGTTGTTTACAAATTAAAAAAATAAAAAAACCAATCCATAAAATATAAATGTCTGTGTCCGACCTAAATCATGAGTCTGGGCAGTTTTTTCAAGCTGCTGCAAACTCCTTGTCAAAGTCTGCACGTTTTAAAGCTTTTTGTTTAAATATTTATTTATTTTAATTATAATTAAAAACTCATCATTATTTTAAAAAATAAAAAAATATTTTCTTTTAATAAACAACTTTTCTATGGGACCAGCAAACAAAAAAAAAAAAAAAAAAATCTACTGGCTTAAAAATGAAAGACAAAAAAAAAAACACATGTAAACATTTAGTAACTCGAAACCCATTGTGTGTGAGTACATTCAAATTGATAAATTTAAATTAAATATAACAAAATTTTTTAATAAATAAATAAATAAATATAAAACAACAATTCGCTGATAAATATTTCAACATTTGTTAAACAAAACAGATTCTTGCAACAAATGTGTGTAAATTTATTTATTTAATATTTCTTTTTTTTTTGTTTGTTTAATTTTTGCAAAATTGAAATTTAAAACTCAAGTTTTAAACATTTAAACTTATACACGCATGCAGACATAAATTCCTTCTTTCTTGATTTGGAATGAGAAATTAATTGTTACAAAAGCAATTAAACAGTTTGAAAAAATAAAGTTTATTATTAAAATACAAAAAAAAAAAAAAAGAAAAACAATTAAATAAATATTAAACATTATTTCCCGGGAAATTTTAATAAATTATTAAAGAAATGTGTTTTGCTATAAAACAATGTTGGGAGTTTACCAATGTTTAATTTGTTTAAAATTTTTTCATGATGGAATTAGCACAGCAACGAATATTTAATAAACAAAAAAAAAAAAAAAAAAAAAATTAAACAAAATAAAATAAAAAATATGAAATTTCATGGTGAACATGTCATCAATGTATACATTTGGCTATTTATATGTGTCATTTTATTGGAGAACTTTTTGTTAAAAAATTTAGAAAACTAAATGAGAATTTTAAGGAACTTCAAAATAAAATTGAAAATTATTTTATGGTGGATATTTCTCATAAAGTTTTGCTCAAATTAATAAAATAGTATTATCAATTGATAAATGCTTTAGAAAAAACATTTTGGATGTTTATAATTTTCATCAAACTAAATGAGGTTTAAGGAAATTAATATAAATTTGTTTAAAAAGCTTTGAAAACACTATGTATTTATAAAATATTTTGGTTAAAGAAGAAGAAGGGCTCAAGAAACATAGCCGTTGCTTATTGGTTTTCTTTTAAAAGCCACTTTTGTTCCACAATAATATTGAATCGTTAACTGTCACCTGTTTATACAACGCCAACTCCTATATAATAACTAGCGTTTGGTAAGATTAGATCCGATCTTATTTTCATCTCTTAGTTCACGTAAATGTTAGCAGTCATAAGCTGTATAGATAAGTAACTCAAGCTTCAACCAGGAACATTTTGTAAGCTTTTCCAATATCATATTTATCAGATGGTGTAATGTACATTAACGTCAGTGAATCGTCATAAGGTCTTAATCAAATGGGGGTATCTGCACCTTTCTCCAAAAATTTTATGATCTAAACATATTCTGATATTTTTGCATTTGTAAATAACTCTGGAACATTCTTGTATTTCTTCAAGACTGGATAATTTGTTCGATTGAATTGATATTTTGTGCATTCAATTAGAATATGTGACACATCATCTTCTAAATTACAAGTATCACAATGGCCATCACCCGCCGCATTAATCCTTATGAGGGATAAGGAGAAACAGCTAAAAGTATGACCAGTCGTAACTCGATTAATTTGCCTTATTTAAGTGCCATATAGTACAGATTTATGAGATTCGACCCATGGTTTATTATTAACGATAGATATATTTTCCCATCTGAGCTTTCTTTACTAAGTATTGAATTTCGATACCTTCTGTCCAATTCATTACGAATTCTTCTTTCTATTTCTTTTATTGCATCTGCTCGTTTAATTTACATTTTTAGCTCCTCACCTTCGTTGCAAGCTCTCTTTGCCGCTTCATCTGCAATTTCGTTGTCAGTTATGCTTCTGTGGTAAGGATTATAGTGGAATTCAACATTCTCTAGTCTTATGCATTCGTATATCATTTTGTCGGTCTTGACACATATTCTGTTGCTATTAGATTTTTCCAAGTTAAAGCTGTCTGTCATTATTGCAACTCGCTTATAGCCTTGTGCAATGGCTTTTTCAATCGCTTTCATCATAGCGTTAAAAATACCAAGAAAGAGAGTTTAAACATTTAAATAGTGTTCAAACTTGGTTGATAAATCGCAACTTAAACTGCACAATCCTTAAAAGACGCATCTGAGTATACCAACTCGAAATTGCTTGATGAAAGCCTGTTATTTTTTTTCTAACACAATTGTTTTATCACTTTAGCGTTTGTATTTCTTTTATGTCTTTCCAGATTTAACGAGCTGTAGAAGAATTTATAAACCTTGATTTTCGGATAATTCCGTTCTAATTGCTTCTTTTCGATATTGTCTATGGTCTGGCGGTATTTTGAATATACTTTGTACAAACTGGTGTCAATCGGCGTATCAAGATTAGGTAAAAGTTCAGACAAGTGCATGCCGGTGTAAAATATGTTTATTCAATCTTTCACTGTCATTTACTTTAAGCGAAGATCAGGTGGAAGCTCAGAAACCACATGATCACAAATCACATTCAAAGGCGTGGACTTAACTAGGTCTAAGGATTTTCTTAAGTGAAAGTTGAAGCAAACAGCAAATTTCTGCATAGCAGTCTTCGTCCAATTAAAAAAAAGTAGACGCTGCATACTCTAACTTAGCACGGGTAAAAACTTAATAAAATTGGATAGCTTTTCTTGGGTCCACTCTGAACCGGCATCCATTACGAGTGTGTAAAAAATTGCAAGTTTGAGTAACTTTGTCAACGGCGTGCTTAACATGAGATAACATCGAATTATTGGCTATTGTGGTTCTTCCAAGATACACAATTTCTTTTTCCTGCTTCAAGGTTATATTGTTAACAATAACATTCAGATTTGGAGTTCTATTCCTTAAAGCCATTACTCTAGACTTCTGCGGATTAACCTTTAAATATAAACGGTTGCAAGCATTAGAAAACTTCTTGATTTAATGTATTAAATGCAGCCTTGCTTCATCAAAATTGTCACCAAAAGATATTATAAAGAAATCATCAGCAAACTAACATAAGTATATGGCTGCAATCATCTTCCAATAAATATAAAGAAGCCGTGTAAAGATTTAAAAAGAGCGAAATAAGTTCACTTCCTTGAGCAAAACCTCGATTTATAGCTTTCGGTATTTTTCCAATTATTAAGTTCTCTGTTTTAAAAAGGAAATGATCCATTCAATTACATGTTTATTTAATTCCATGTTGATAAGTTTGCCTTGCAGGATTTCTATATTAACATAGTCGCATGCTTTTTCCAAGTCAACGCATTCTGCAGCCACCTTCTTTTTATTCTTCTGCAATATTTGAACGTCATTAATGCGTAAAGTAGTGCTCATGCTCCTTCTAAAACCGAATAATTTAAATATGAGTAGCTTGTCTTTTTCTACATGTTCTTCCATAACTCGTTTCAGCATACCTTCAACACATTTATATAGCATTGATCTCATAAGTAAGTGATCGCCATAGAGAAAAGGGGGTCTTACTATTAGGTAGATGCAATGCGTGTACCAAAGCTCTTAGTGGAGCATATCAACTTCGATTATACGGTTTGCCGAACCGTGTTTCACTCTTTGCTCGAGAGTTGAAGACCATCTAATTTTCAACGTACTACTTTCGCAGGTATTCGGTTGTACTTCAACAGCAAATATATCACAGCCATCACGTTAATCCCCAAAGGGTCTTAACAATAGACGATTTAGAGAACATAATCCCTGCGGATTACCGTTTCTCGTGGTATTAGTTATCGCTCAGAGTTTATTTTTAATTTATATTAATAAAAGGATTTAAGTACCTCCTTTATTGTTGGGGAAAAAACCAATCTGTTGAAGGTTTATAAAGACATAGGATTTCTATGAGAAGAACTTTAATAGATTCCAATTCAATTTCTATATCAGCCATAAGTGAAGTTCAGTGCACTTAAATAGTGATGCCGATGTTTTTAAGAATCCCGGAATGTACACTAAAGCAACACTAATGGCAAAAGTGGGCATTGTTCCAAACGTGTCTAAATACCTCTTTTTGAAGTTCCCCCGGAGGTCTTAGTACCTCCTGGCTGATATAATCTTATTTCAGACGAAGTGCCTTCCCCCTGTGTGCAGACACCAAATCTGGATAGACAAGTTGCCTACTTAACGAAGGACTGGCCAGTGTTCTTAGTTATACTGGAGCAATGGAAACTAGTAGCCCATATTGAGAGCCGCCTATCTTTGTAGCCGGTTATTGGTGAGGTCCCTACGGAAGGTACACATGGTGGCTGTTGGCTAAGGTCGGTGTTTGCAAAGAAGATGCATTTTGCTAAATGGTAAGACCACCGTCAAGTAAAGCCATCATGACAGCTACTGACGTTAATCTGTAACATGTCCATCACGATTTCAAGCCAAGGCAACCATGTTTTATATCTCACTGACACTAATACTGAACTGATTTAACACTAATGTGTATAAATAGACGTTTTTAATGAATGAATGCGACTGGCAAATACAGGGTGATTTTTTAGCTATTATCTTTTTGGCAACACTGGTTCAAACAGCTGACACACGTTTCGTGTTTTGTTTCACTGTTAAACATCTTCAATTTGGTCTATAATTTAACCATGAATCGGCTTACAAACGAACAACGCTTGCAAATTATTGAATTTTATTATCAAAATGCGTGCTCTGTTAAGAAAATTCATTTACCGAAAAATTGTGTTCAGCGACGAAGCTCATTTTTGGCTCAATGGGTGCGTTAACAAGCAGAATTTTCGATTTTGGAATGATTATTAGCCAGAAGCATTACAAGAGTTACCAATGCATCCAGAAAAAATCACAGTTTGGTGCGGTTTATGGGCTGGTGGCAACATTGGACCGTACTTCATCAAAGATGATGCGAATCGTAACGTAACTGTGAATGGTGAGCGCTACCGTGGGATGATGTCAAACTTTTTTTTGCCAAAAATGCAATGGCTTGACTTGTGTGACATGTGGTTTCAACAAGACGGTGCCACATGCCACACAGCACGCGCAACAATGGACTTTTTAAGAGGCGAGTTCGGTGAACATTTTATTTCACGTTCGGGACCGGTCAATTGGTCGCCTAAATCATGCGATTTAACACCTTTAGACTATTTTTATGTGGGGCTATGTTAAAGCTCATGTCTATACAGACAAGCTCGCTTCAAATGACGCATTGGAAGACAACATTGAAGCATTTATTCGTGAGATATCAGCCGAAATGTTGAAAAGAGTATGCCAAAAATGGACTAAGCAGATGGACCATTTGAGGCCCAGTCAAGGTCAACATTTGCATGAAATAATCTTCAAGCATTAAATTATATGGACCGTACTATCGATTCAAATAAAGATTTCATGCATTTAACTGAATTTTATGTGTTCTTTTTTTAATTTTTCTATAGCTTTTAAAAAATCAGCCTTTACTATTGCAATTAAACATAATTCGAGTTTTTTTTAGGGAATTAATCCTACTTTGCTGAGAAAAAGGCTAAAAAGTCTCTCAAAGAGCGTCCATCACAAGCGTAACATTAGCGTTTACTGAGTAAGTTGTTGCAATGTGCAGAAAAAATTGCAATTTGGGGGCAACTTTCAAGCTTCTTAACCTTTCACTTTTAAAGAATTGATGTTACATTAGCAATCTTCCAACACAATGTTAAATAAGCAGCATGGTATTATTATTGTGCTAACAATAGGTCCACAATGAAAGCGTTAGCGTCACAGACTACTGATTTAAAACCCGTTTTGCAATTTTGCATGACAGAGTGTATTTGGCATGATTCCTGATACTCTGGCAAGGAATGTAAATCGAAATCCCTTTCTTATTTTGAGTCTTTTTCTACTGTCCTGTTGTCAATATCTCTAAAACTGCATCAGCTAATTGAAGCAATATTTTCAACTTTGAGTTCTCTTTAGTTGCTTTCAATTGCAATTTGGGGGCAATTTTCAAGCTTTTTAACATTTCACTTTTAAGGAATTAATGTTACATTAGCAATCTTCCAACACAATGTTAAATAAGCAGCATGGTATTAATATTGTGCTTAAAATAGGTCCACAGTGAAATCGTTAGCCTCACAGACTACTGATTTAAGACCCTTTTTGCAATTTTGCATGACAGAGTGTATTTGGCATGATTCCTGATACTCTGGCAAGGAATGTAAATCGAAATTCCTTTCTTATTTCAAACATATCCAGGTTCCATCGGAAACATTTGAGTCTTTTCCTACTGTGCTGTTGTCAATGTCTCTAAAACTGCATCACCTAATTGAAGCAATATTTTTAACTTTAATTTGTTTTTTAGTTGCTTTCAATTTCATGGTGTAATTATGTTTCCTTTTCAAGTTAAATCGTTTCTTGATCTGTTTATAAGTGCGATGGCCCAATAATGTTCATAATCTTATTAAAGACACTTTAAGATTATTTTTCAAACATAAATGAAAAACTTTATCAAAACCTTTTCCCTCAAAATGACACAAAATCCCCAATTAAATGCTGATAAAATACATAAAAAATTTGTTTGCCATTTAAAATTCAAGCCCAAAGGCCACCAACTTGGAAAAGCATAATGAATTTTGTCAATAAAGCATTCAATGATCAGTGATCGTTTTGAAAGAAACCAAAACATAAGAAAAACTTCAGCTACAACAATAACAACAACAACTTAAATAATTATGTACAAACTGTAATAAAATCAATAATCAAATAAGGCAATAGAACAAAATGAACAGAGCAACACTTTATACTACAGCCCTCTTAATACTCTACAAACATCAAACACATGAATACAAAAAACAAAATTTAAAAAGCGTAAAATTTAATTAACACTCGGGAGGTCCATGACGATCAATTTGAACGTAAATCGTAGTGAAATAAAATTGAAAAGATATAAATAAAAATAAAAATAAAAAGTCTTAAGAAAATAAGAAGTAAAATAAAACAGCAATAGAAACGAGGCAAATAGCAGCCGCTATATTATTGTAGTTGTTGTTGTTGTTAAGTATGTTGCGCACGATCAGCACGTACAGAATTTATAAATGCAACATGGCGCAAGATCGCCACGAACTTGAGGAAATTATTCTTGTATTTTTTTTTCTCGTTAGTTTTTATTTTGTTTTTGTTTTAATGTACAACAAATAACAAATTGTTTAAACTCAGCTAAACCTCAATTGAAACAACGATGCAGGCAGGCAGCCAGTCAGCCACTCAAAGCTTTTGGTCATTGACAACGATGCAATAATTTCTTGTAAGAAAAAAAAAAAACGTACAAAAACAACAACGGCAATAACAACAACAACGACAACAACAAAAGCAGTGATGATGACGATAATGATGAGGGTGTTTGCTGTTTATAATGGTGGGGTGTAATATGAGTCAAATTATGCAAATGCAACAAAATTATGTTACCCATCCGCAAAGATTTTTTTGTTTGTTTTGTTGTTTAGAATTTCCTTGTAGTACAGTGGGCTCGAAGGGAAAATTGAAAGTGACGTTGCTAATTAGTGTTTTACAATACGATCTTTGTAGTAAAACAGAACAGAGCAACCCTAAAAATGATGAATAATCCTACAAAAACAATAACAGTAAATTATTCAGTCATTATTGAATGAAATACTGGCCATTGTTTAAAACAAAGTTTCCATCATATTCTTAAAGGTAAAATACACAAAAGTGATGGTAACCTTTGTATACATCTGAAAACTGTAGTAAACAGTGTTGCCACTGATTTTTTTTTTGTAAAAAATTTAATTCTACTTGAGCCTGATTTTTGAAACAGGTTTAATTACAAAAGTTTTCATAACCAGCTACTGAACAAATATCTAAATACCTGCTTAAAATTAGATTTAGTCCACTTAAAATAAATTTCATTTCAATTAATTACTTAAATTGCTACAACGGCAACACTGTTTAATATAAAATTGTTGCAAGACTGTGGTGTGGAAGTAGTTTTGGTTTTTCATCTCATGTATTTTCTATTTAAAACAAAACTTTAGAGTGCTGCAGCTTTAAAAGTGAATATTTTAATTTGAATTAATTTTAAAAAATCCCGAAATCCAGGTTGTATGAAGCCTTCCCCAAATTCCACAAATTTTCAAGATTTTAGTTATAACCATTAAATAAAAAATCTTAATAAATTAAATTAAATTTTATTAAATAAAAAAATTGAATTGAAAACTTTAATAAGAAATAAAAATCTTAAAATCCCTAAAGATCTTAAAAAATCCCAAAGTTCAAACACTAGTCTTCCAAAATCGTTTGATATCAATTTAAAGAATAACTAGTTTGGCTTATGTCAGCCTTACTACCTTCTGATTAATGTGTCTATTGACCACAAGATGCAATGAAACACAGTTCTAGCCATAAACTGATTGAGAATTATTGGAGCTTCACTTTTTGAACTTAACTTGTATTTAACCAGCTGCGTTCATTAATATGCCCGTAGCCTGTTTGACACTTCTAAATTCTTTCCCTGACATAATTGTTATACCAAATAATTTTTAAAATTTTCTTGTCAACAGAGCCACTGTGCACTGTGTTGAAAAGTATGAAAAATAGAACCAAATTTGTTTGTGCAACATTTTGATTTTTTGTAGTGTTTTAGTTAAAGATTGAGAGAATTAAAATAATCGTTAGTTGAGTAATCGTGAGCAGTTTCGGGTAAATACAAAAATTTAACAGAAACAACAGGAGGGCTGCAGGAGACCTGCTGGGTATTTTGGAAATATTTTATCTTGAGTACTTTTCTTTCTTGATTTTTTTCGTTATTATAAGGCTTAAGAAGAAAGAAGGAATTATGGATATTTTTACTTAAATAAAGAAATGTAAGGATTGGAACGCTTTGGCTTCGGTGATATCAGTTTGCGCGCTACAAGCAAATAGCAATAACATGCTTATCGAACTCTTGCATCAGCCCCATTGTGAATGACTGAGATTCTATTGAATTGGCTGATTTTTTGATAATCAATTTTTGCTTTTAACGAAACTTTTCTCGTTACTCTTTGATAATGTTGAAAGAAATACTTAAAACTAAAGAGAATATTTGACCGAATTACGCCCCTGCCTCGGATGCTACATGCGAGCATGTGCAAAAAGGCTAGGAGAGTGGCTTGCTAGTCGTTAACGCCTATGGTCCTGGTCGTTCTACGTTGCTTGTCGTGAAGAATGGGGCTGCTGTGACCATTCGGTCCAAGAACGTCGACTTGCCATCGATCTCCACAACTCGGCATGCCATGCAGCAGATTGATGAAAATACTTGCACGAAGAAGTGGGATTATTCGGTTATAAGGCTGTTTTGACTCAGTACTACATACACTTCCTTATGGCTTCTTCTCAGTTTGAGCAAAAGCTCCAATCAAACATTTAGCGGCTGTCTCAACAAAAAAATTGCCGCATCTGTGGATTGTAAAAGATTGTGACAGTATGGTGTGGATTTTGAGCGGTGTTCATGATTGGCTCATTTGTTTTGAACTTGCTGCTGGACTCTTGATGGCCTGAAATAGAAGATAGAATGGCACTCAGCTTATCAAACAGTCGAACTTTTCTTTACAAAGTTTGGCAATCATGTTATCGTCCGTCTTGATGATGTCAATTGACCACCTATGAGCTGTGATTTGCTTTAAAATTAAAATCGTCTAGTGGAGGCGTTAGAAACTGTCAAAAATTTCTTTAAACACTTTGCAAATCTACCGGCAGTTTAAATGTTTCATTATGACAAATTGTTTGAAGGTCTGCAGAGGTTATTAATGTCGTACTTGGCGAGAGTATTAATGATTATGCAAGAGGTGAAGTGGTTACTTATTTCCTCACTACCGATTACTTATTGCTTTGATGCAACCCTAATTTTATTACTCATAGAAAAAACATTTAATTGTTGGTTGGCTGTGAATGAATTGTTTGCTGGTGGTTTTCTTAAGCTCAAATATTTTGTGTTCTTCTTGTCGTTAGCTGTAGTTGTATGTAAATGTTTGGCTGTTGCTGTTGCTGCTGCTGTTTCTTTGTTGCTAATTTTTTTTTTGGTTTCGTTCATTCTTAATAATGTACGATTTGTATGACGGTTTAAGATCGCTGTGGTAGATATAATTGACGACATGTTGTCTCACGATCGTGCTAAAACGATTTAAAGCTAAGTTTGCAAAATAAGACAAACACACACACACACACACAAACGCATTCATATATAAATTAACACACTCTTTAAATAAAAATAATAAAAAAAATTTAATAACTCTAAAATCTAAGTGATCAATTTCAAGCGGAAAATTATCTTTGACTGTATGACTTTAGATGTTTAGTGTGTCAGAGATTTAATGATGGTGTGCGGGACTCGTATAACTATCTAAATGATGTGTCTGTCTAGCTGTCTGTCGGTGCGACAAGTAATGAGAGCTTTAATGGGGATTTGACAGTTAAATAATTAAATGAAGTTTTTGATTTTGTAATAAAAATAAATTTTGGAAAGAGGATTGGTTTAAAAAAACAACATTAAATAAAATTAAAAATGAAGGTTTTTTCTGTTAAGAAAATGAAAGAATTTTGATAAAGAGACATATGGAATATTTTAGTTAAATTTTTGTTTTTCTCAACTTTTGTCTACAATGTGGGACACATTTTCGTTATTTTATTAATGAATTTGTTACAACAAATAATTATTTTTTGGTTTGCAATTTTTTTGTTCTGTTTCTATTTGTCAACATTTTAAACTGTAAAAAATTTCCTCATTAATTTTTAATTGTTTCACATATTTATTTTCTGTGGATGGCGCAATTTTCTTTTTAATTGACAAATACGGAAACTATTTATTTTTGTTTTTTGTTCAGTGTTTAAATGTTTTAAAGCAACTACAGCAGTCGTTAGTTAAAATGTATTTTAAATTAGTCATTTCATTAAACTTTTTTTTGTGTTGATAATTTAGGTCATTTAATATATTTAAAATTTTTAATTAATCATTACGCTGTTTAATTAGGTGGCCGTTTTAAATTAATGCCACATTTAAAAATTGCCAATTGAGGCTGTCTGTGAAATTCATCAAAAAAGTGATATTTATGTGAGACTATTTTTTTTTTTTTTGTTTATGGGCCGGAAGTTTTATTTATTAATTTATTTATTTTTATTTTTAATAAACAAAGTATAGAAACAAAATAATCGGAAAAATTTACTTATTTTAAATTCTCTAATTGTCGTTCAATTTAATTATATTTACATGTTTGAGCTCTTTATAGCTGCATTATTTACCATTAAACAAGCCATGACTGCCATAATCCCTTGATTCTTTTGTAAAGTCTTTATTTTACTAAATCATGCTAAAGCTTTAGGCCACCATCAGAGTTGCCATTTTGGTTACTTTACACCAATTTTGTTTATTTATTTTGCTAAGGTTTTACTATGTATTTTTTATTAGATTTCAGTTACTTTTACAACCAAAATATATTTTTATATGAGAGGTTTCCCGGTCATCCAATATTTTTATTTCTTTAATTTTTTTATTTTGCATTAAAACCATCCCCGAATCATTGACACAAATTTTATTTATAAAAATATTTTAGTTGTGGTAACACTAGTTACAGTAGAAGAATTAGTAAAGACGTCTGTTTATTAAAACAAAAAAAATCTTGGCCCTTCAATTCTTAGCGAAGCCTAAACAATGAACAGCAATAAAATAATTCTTGCAAAAAAAAAAACCGACTTCAGAACAGACAAACTGAAGTCATATTTCTTTAGGATGGTAATTATACATTAATTATATTATATTTTATTATATTCGAGAAAGATTGCGTCAGATTTTTTATATGTCGTAGAACAAAATATGAATGCAGATTAAACAAGAAAATTCAGCAGTTATGTGGTCACCCTTTCTTTTTAACACTTTTCATTGCTGACGCAGTAAAACAAAATTTGTTTAGATTCTAAGCGTTAGTCTATAACTGCTCAAAAGATTAGCCAAATACATCAAATAACAACCATTAGAACACCCTTTAATTTCTAATTTTAAATATTTATTCTTGTTACTATAATTGATATAGCAATGGAGATTCTGTCTAATTTTCAAGAGTTTGTCTGTAACGGTTTCAAAGATAGGTTCATAAAAGTCAAATTACATCATTTTTAGGGACACCCTTTGATTTCTAATTTCAAGTTTGCTACTTGTTATAGCGGACTTAACAATAAAAGTTCTGTGCAAATTTCAATCAACTGTCTACAACTTTTCAAAAAATTGGTGATATACATCAAATAACAGCAACTATTGTAACACCCTATTGTTAATAATTTTAAATATTTATATTTCTTAATATACCAGACAAAGTAGCGGTCCTTCTGTTTAATTTTCAAGTGTTTGTAAATAACAGTTCAAGCGATACGGTCATATAGTTTAATTTACTTCAAATATGGGAACGCCCTTTAATTTCTAAATTCTAATTTTTTATTTGCAATTATAGCGGACTTAGCAATACAGGTTCTTTGTAAATTTCAACTATCTGGCTATAACAGTTTAAAACTTTGGCCATATGCATCAACTTACATCAACTATTGGGACACCCTTTAATTTATAATTTTTAATGTTCATACTGGTTATTATAACGCTCAGTTTAATCGACATCATGTCCAATTTTCAAGCGTTTATTTATAATGGTTCAAAAAATATGCTCATATATGTTAATTAATGTCACCTATGGGGACACCCTTTAATTTTTAGATTTATTCTTGTATTACTTTTTGCTATTGGGAGCTATAGTAATTTGCATTTCTTTTATTTTAAAGAAGTGCTCTTTACCGTTCATAATACACTTAAAAAATGTGTATGTTTTATGGGGACACCCTTTAATTTTAAAAATTATGAACTGTTTTGAAATCTGTAAGCCTAATCTATCAAAATGCAAAAAAAATTTTCAAAATCGGCTCAGAAATGATTAAGTTCTGCAGGTACAAAATTAAAAAAGATGAGCAACATTCAGCCGAATTGATAACCTGCTTCTTGTTTTTAATCGGTTAAAACTTGGAATAAATGCTTTGATTAAGATCAGATTTTAAAGAAGGAAAATTAATGGCTTTTTTATGAATGATAAATTTAATTTAAAGAACCATACAGAAAATTAAGCTTTTTTAAATAACAGTTGCTTAAATGCAGCATTAAAAATTTAGCAAGTTTCAGTTTTATAATTATTTGCAGTGTCTTGAAAATGATATATAATTATTGTTTCTGCTCTATCACTTTAAAAGGCTGTTTAAATAATTAGTTAGGGCCTCGATAGAATAGTAATTCTATATAGTCGTATGCTTCATTCAGTCATAAGAAAATCTTGCACATTTCTTTGCTGATCATAAAAACCGCAAATAGTGTAACATTGCCGCAGAAAAAATCAATTGTAAATACAACTCTGGCAAATTGCACTACTAATCCATAATCGAAATACTCATGGAATTTTTTTCAATCTCACGACGTAATCTGGTAATGAAGCACGGCCTTCATGTGCAGTAATTGTCTGAATGTTCTGCTGTTAGAGAAGAAATCAACTGAAAATACAACTCTGTCGTATGCTATCAATTTTACTGTTACAATTTTTTAACACAAATAGCATTTATAACAGATCTAGTACTAAACCTGATAATAGATTAAAGCACTTAAAAGCACTAATTGCTAGAATGTTCCTTCACTTTATATAAAAATAAAAAAAAAAAAACAAAATAAAGAAAAGAAAAGAAAAGGACTCTGTTTTCCGTCTCATCAAATCAAGCGTACATTTTGGGACACTCTATATCCCAAAACGGTTTTATGTTTAATAAATTTATAATTAAAAAAAATGTTGTTGAATTTTGAGATTATAAAGGATTTAAAGCATAACAAGGTTCTGTTACTAAAAAATTTTCTTTAAATTTCTTAAAGACACAAATTCTGTCATTAAAAAAACCAAATAATTTATTGCAAAATTTTGCCTTAAAAAATAATAAATTGTTTTGTTGATTTTGAACGCAGAAAAAAAAACTTAAATGTTAAAGGTTAATAAGGGGTGAAAGGTTAGAATTTACTTAATTGAAAGACAATGTTTGGGATTTTTTTTTTTTTTTTTTTTTTGGTTTTTCTTAAATGGAAATCAATAAAGTTTAAAAAATATCGTTAAAGAGGTAAAGTGCCACTAACGAAGGAAATATAGTTAATTTAGTACATCGATAACTAATAAAAAATATTTCTATTTTATTAATTTAAGAAGTTTTTAAGCCGCAAAAAATTTCTTTTAAAATGATCGTAAAGTAAAACGGAGAAAAACTCTTAAAGGGTTGAATGTTGTCAAGACTGTTCAAATCAATATTTTATCAAGAAATATTAGTTTAAAAGGGTAAACAAGTTTGAAAGGTCGAACGAGTAAGTGGTTAATAAGGGCAAAAGGTTACAATTAAGAAAATTTAATTTTCTAACGATATTTTTTTTAATCATAAATTTTTAAAAAATTTTCCCAAGTGTAGGGGTTCAAAGGTTTCGTAAGAAATGAAAGGTTGTTAATTAAGAGATTTTTTATTTATAAAAAATGTTGCACTTTTCCATGTTTAAATCAAGTTTTATTTTTCACTTTTATTTTATTTTTCTTGCGTATTTTACTCTGTGATTCGGGCTAAATTTTTTTTAATAATCTCATAATCAACCTTTTTTAACTGACTGCAAAACAAGAAGGAGGTTATCAATTCGACTGAATGTTGCTCTTTTTTATGTTTGTGCCTGCAGAACTTAGTCATTTCTAAAAAAAATTTAAAATTTTGTGTAATTTGATAGATTATACTTGCAGATTGGCCCCGTTTTAAAAGCAGTTCATTATTTAAAAAATAAAAGGGTGTCCCCATAAAAAATACATGTTTTTTAAATGCATTATGAAACGTAAAGCGCGAACTTCTTATAAATTAAAAAAAATGCTCCCAATAGCAAAAAGTAATACAAAAATAAATCTAGAAATAAATCTTAATTAGAAGGTGTCCCCATAGGTGACGTTAATTGTCTTATATGTAACTATCTTTTGAACGGTTATAAAAAACGCATGAAAATCGGACAAGATGTCGATTACTATGACCGTTATAATGAAAAGTATAAGTATTCAAAATTATAAATTAAAGGGTGTCCCAATGGTTAATGTTATTTGATGTATGTGGACAAACTTTTGAAATTTACAAAGAACCTGTATTGCTAAGTCCGCTATAACAACATGTAAAAAATTTTAATTTATAGATTAAAGGGTGTTCCCATTTTTGAAGTCAATTACCTACATGGCCCTATCGTTTGAACCATTTTATACAGACACTTGAAAATTAAATAGAATGTCCACTACTTTGTGTGGTATATTAAGAAGTATAAATATTTAAAATTAGAAATTATAGGGTGTTACAATAGTTGCTGTTATTTGATGTATATCACCAATCTATTGAACAGTTGTAGACAGTTGATTGAAATTTGCACAGAACCTTAATTGCTAATTCCGCTATAACAAGTACTAAACTTGAAAAAATAAATTAAAGGGTGTCCCTATAACTGATGTAATTTTACATTTATGGCCCTATCTTTGAAAACGTTACAGACAAACTCTCGAAAGCAAGACAGAATGTCCATTACTTAATCAAGTAAAATAACAAGAATAAATATTTAAATTTGAAATTAAAGGGTGCCCTAATGGTTGTAATTTGCTGTATGTGTCCCATCTTTTGATTAGATATAGACTAAAGCTTAGAATTTAAACAAATTTTTATTTGCTGTGTCAGCAAAAAAAAGTGTAAAAAATAAAGGGTGACCACAAAACTGCTGAATTTTCTTGTTTAAACTGCATTTATAATTAGTTCTACGGCATATAAAAAATCCTGACGCAATCTTTCTCGAATATAATAAAATTAATTTAACGTATAATTACCATCCTTTAGAAATATGATTTAAGTTTGTCTGTTTTTAAATCGGGTGTTTTTTTTTTTTTGCAAGAATTATATTTTTACAGTTACGTTATAAGTAGTTGCTGCTTAAACTTACACTTGTTTGTTTCCTACACAGTAGCACAATCGTAAATATTCCATTCAAAATAAAGCAACGTTTATGAAAATAAACAAATCCATTAAAATTGGGTTTTGCTAACTCTGCGTCTTACAACAAGAAAAACAAAATCACACTCCAAATGGTGGAGGGCAAAGCAAATATTCTTTCACAAAAAAAAACCGCCACTATTTGAACATTATGCTGAAGGCAGAAAAAAAAGAATGAAGCAAATTCTTAAGATTTAAATTATGATCAGCTAAAACGACTTTTAAATATTCTATACGGGTTTCTTGTACTTTGAATGCTAAAAGCTAAAGGTTTTAAAAGTTTAATTATATAATTTCTGTAAGCGAATGAAATAAAAAAAATGCTAAGAAGCAGTTTTTTTAAACCTTAACCTGAATCAAGAAAAAAAAAAATTCAACAGTACAATTTCGTTGTCGAAAACTTCAAAATTTGGCGAAAATATAAAACCTTTTCGAGCATAAGCGCAGTTTTTGTTTAAAAAAGTAGATGTTTTTTATGAAAAAGTGCAATCTTTTATGCAAGTTTTGATGTGCTAAAGAAAAAAGAAAAATTTTGTTGGAGAAAAATAAAATTTTTGGTGAAAAAAAATATTTTTTTTTTCAAACGGTACTGATTATTTAAAAATGCAATTTTTGTTTAAACGTAAATGGATTTTTTTAACGACTGATATTTTTTTGTGACAAATTTGATTTTTTCGTAAGAAGTGTAATTTTCCTGAAAAAAAGCAACTATTTTAAAAACGTGTCATCTTAAAAAAAAAAAAAAAAAAAAAATGATCTGAGTACACTAGAGCCCCGATTTGCGTCGTTGCTATTTTAAGTTGCCTCGTTTTAACCCGATGTACATCCTTTTTATTTCGATTTGCATTGTTTTGTTTCTGATTTGCGTCGCGTTTCCTTGCTCCCCAATAACGACGCAAATCGGGACTCTAGTGTTTTAATAAACGCAATTGTTTTTGAAAAAGTGTCAAAAGAGAGGACATTTTTCGAGAAATTTATTTATTTCGCATAAAGAACAATTTATTTTTGAAAAAAGTGCGTTTTTTTTTTGTAAAAAACTACAAATTTTCGTCAAGGCGAAGAAAAATGCAACAGGAAAAAAAGTGAGTTATATTTTGTTCAAAATACAAGGTTTTGTAAAATAAGAGCAACATTCTTAAATTGCAACTTTTTGAAAAAAAGAACTTGTGAAAATAATGTATTTTCATATTAAAAAATTAAAACAGAAAATTTTTATTAAAAACTAAAATTAAAAATTTTTCAAAAAAGCGAAAGTTGCACTTTTTTTTAACTAAAACTTTTTGAAAAAAATTTTTGTAGAAAATTCTAGTGCAACTTTCTGCTAGAAGGGTGATGTTTTTGTTATAAATTTGATTATTTAGTAGAAAGGAAAATTTCCTATGAAAAAAACATAATTTGAAATAAAATTAAAAAAATGAAATTTTGATAAACAACTGAAAAGCGTTTTTTTTTTTTTTTTTTTGAAGAATTAAAATTTTCAAAAACAGTTTGTAAAAGAATCTCATTATTTAAAAAAATGTAAACTAAATGTAAAAAAGGCAATAGTTTAAAAAAACTGCTAATTTTCTTTGAAGGAGTGGATGGTATCTTTTGTGACAAAATAGAGTTTTTCGAAAAAATGCAATTAATTAAAAAAAGTAAAATTTTTTTAGAAATTAAACTGGTTATTAATAAACGTAATTGGTTTTGAAAAAGTGGAATTTTTTAAAAAAATTTTGGCAAAAAGTGCAACTTTTCATTTAAAACGTGCGTTTTTTATTTTATTTTATTTTATTCCTTTTTTTTTTTTTTTTTTTTTTTTTTTTGTAAAAAACTACAAATATTAAAAAAAAGAGCAGTTTTGTTGAAAGAAGAATATGCTACATTTGATAACACCATAAACGTATAAATTCATAAATATTTCAAACGCTTTAAGCAACTAATGTTTGCTGGCTCACTTAACAGTACTTTCAAAATAAAGCCAGCAAAATAATTGTTTATTTTTGTAATTGACCACCAAGTCAGTTCCTTGGAATTCAAATGAGATTTCATTTATGGTTGTAGTTTTTCAGTGGCCACAAAAGAATTAAATTCTTTCACATTTTGTTTTCTTATTCTTTTGATTGTTGCTGCTGTTTAATTACTTTAAAAACTGTTTATTTGATTGTAGAAAGAAGTCAATGTGTTAATAATGTTTGTTTGAATGCGATAAAACAAATAATTTTGCCGCTTTTGAACATGAATAAATTTTGCATAAAATTGATTTTTTTTTATTAAGAAAAAAAAAAAATAATAATAAAAATTTTATGCAGGAAATAAGAAAAAAAGATTATATAGAAGAAGTAACAAGCAGTAGTTTATACGAGGGCTGCTCTATATATTTCTGGCCTAATAGTGAAAATCCGAATATTTATAATCAAAAATTGTTTTATTGTTTTTTAAAGTATTCTGCAGCATGATTTATACACTTTTTCATGCGCTCAAACCAGTTATCGGAGCACTTTTTCCACTCCGATTGAGACACCTCTTAAACATGGTTTTTGAACACTTCAACAGCTTCTTCTGGCGACGAAAATCGTTGGGCACGCATTTTTTTCTTGATGTGCGGAAACAAGAAGAAGTCATTTGGTGCCAAGTCAGGGCTGTATGGCGGATGACCCATTAATTCGACGTTATGGCCAGTAAAAAACGCTCTGGTTTGAGCCGATGTGTGAGAGCTTGCATTGTCATGGTGAACAATGATTCGTCTTCTCTTGTTGGTTTTTCGAATTACTCCGATGACTTCAGGCAAACAAATTGTAGTGTACCACTCAGAAGTGACCGTCCTACGTTGCTCAAGCCGAACAGTCGCCACATGACCAGTTTTGCCGAAGAAACAGGCGACCATTTGCTTCGAAGTGCTTATTCCACGAACAACTTTCGTTGGATTTTGCTCGTCTTTGAAGACCCACATGGTCGATTGTTGTTTCGTTTCGGGCTCATACGCATAGATCCGTGATTCGTCACCTGTGACGATCTTATAAACATCTTTTGAAGCACCGCAATCGTATTTTTGCAACATTTCTTTGCACCAATCGACACGAGCCTTTTTTTGAGCGACTTTCAAATTGTGCGAGATCCAACGAGAACAAACCTTTTTTACGGCCAGGTGTTCATGCAGTATCGAATGTTTGCTGGTGGAAGACATGTCCAAGGATGTCTCTATCTTTCGATATGTCGCATGTCGATCTTGCATTATGACTTCAAACACAGCATCAATGTTCTCTGGCACAACAGCCGTTTTTGGACGACCTTCACGGAATTCGTCTTTGAGCGAGCTTCGGCCACGATTAAATTCATTATACCAATTTTTCACAGTGCTATAGGATGGTGCTTCATCGCCATACAAAGATTTAAGTTCATCAATGCACTCTTGTCGTGATAATCCACGTCGAAAGTTGTGAAAAATTATGGCACGAAAAATTTCACGAGTTTATTCCATTTTTTTTCTATATTAATTTTTTCAAGTCACTGTAAGCAACACAAATAATGGTCGTACGTCAAAACGTTTTGAGTACGATTATGCTTAAAAATGACAAACTTTCCAATGGAAATGTCAGATTGCACTTGGCAGCACTCAGTGTTGCCAGACCAGAAATATATATAGCAGCTCTCGTATTATGAAGATTTAAAGTTTATTTTGGATTAAAAAAAAGTTATTAAAACCAGTGAAGAAGATGTAGTGAAGTTTTAAAATTTGCTTTCACTTTGACATAACGGGTGGCAGTTTTCTTGATGTTTTCGTTGTTTTAGGCCAATAACTTTGACAAATATTCTTTATTTTTCAAAAAGTTTATCTAAATCCTTTTTCCACACAAAAGTGCTTATAACCTGTAAAACCCTTTTGTCTTAAAAAATAGGTCACTTGCAACACGAGGGATTAACTTGTTTTAGTTGTTGAAAAATATATCGAAACAAATGTTAATTTTTCTATGTAGCGCATTTTTATCTTGACAGCTTTTTCAATCTTTAAAGTTGCCAGATTCTTATGTACAGAGATGCCACAATTAATTAGTAAAAAAAGCTTTCACAAAGCGTCACGTTTTTTTTCGATTTTCAAAGAAAACAACGCTGGAAAATATTTCCTTACAAATTGAGATTTTCAAGCGATATCGTGACATTTTAAAAAATTTGTATCTTCCTTAATGACATAAAATAAATGTGGATCACATTGGTGCTTAAGCAACGAATTTATAAAATTCAGACCATGAAGCATTTTCATCATTATAATGAAGTGTTTCTTTACAACGAATCAAACGTTGGTCATGTACATAAAATTATATCAACTATTAAGACACCCTTTAATTTCTTAATACAAACTATGTTCTTGCTGTTATAGCAGACAAAAGATTCTTTGTAATTTCAACCTTCTATCTACGACTGCTCAAAAGTATAATCATATACATCAAATTAAATTAACTATTGGTGCACCCTTTAATTTATAATTTTAATACTTGTTATTATATCAAACATTTTGTCCAATTTTTAAGCTTTTGTCTATATTGGATCAAGCACATATAGCTCAATTTTTGTTACCTATGGGGACACCCTTTAATTTTTAAATTTATTTTTGTATTATTTGGTGCTATTGGGAGCTACAATGACCGTTTTTTTTAATTCTACACATTGTAATACACGTTAAAAACATCAATGTTGTATAGAGACACCCTTTATATTTTAATATTATGAAATGTTTTTAAGACGAGAGCAATCCGTAAGCGTAACCTTTTAAATTAAAAAAAAAAATTTTTAAATCGGTTCAGAAATGACTGCGTTCTGCAGGCACAAACAAACATAGAAAAAAAGCAACATTCAAATTGATAAGCTACTTCTCTTTTAGAAGTCGACTAAAAAGGAAATCAAATCCCTTTTTAAAGTTTTTTATTTTTAATTATTAAATTATAGCAAGTACCTGTGTAATAAGCAAAAATAAAATATCATAATATTTTGTGATGTTTTATTTGTTGTTTTTATTTTTCAACATCTTTAAAACTGTATAGGAAAATTTAAGCGCGCGGCTTTTTTGAAAAAAACTCTACCATTTATAAACCGACTTTGGTAAATTTCAATAGCACCTCTTGCAAAACTCTGTCTGAGAAGAGGGTGGTCATTTTTTTTAGCTCTTCTGGAGACTGGATAAAACTGATTTTGAACCGATTACGGACAGACGGATGGACATCGCTAAGTCGCCTCCTCTAAGTATTCTTTTTGGAGTCGGAGTATTGTATATTGTAAAAGGGTCAAGGATATAGGAATAGACCCATTGCTTGATAAATTAATTAGAATAAAAATAATTAGCTTGCATTTTTAAATTCAAATTTTCATTAAAAATTTTCATTAAAGAAAAATACATTTTTTTATTAATTTCTTTTTATTAATAATTACTCCACCAACAACCTGAAGCACAATAAAAGAAACCAAAGAAAACCTATAAAATATCTCCAAGATACGTTTGTATTAAAATATAAAAATACATTTTTTTTCTTGTAGTAACAAAAGTGGGAGGAGTTTTAGAACAACAACTAATGCAACCAACAAAACAAAAACAATAAAACAACCCATTTTTTATTTTTATAAATAAACAGAGGCACAAGAGTAAAATGTGAGTAATTAACAGCCAACCAAAAATCCATTTAAAACACAGAGAGAGGGAGAGAGAGAGAGAATTAACTTGAGTGACAAGCAACTTTATGAATACAAAAAAAAACTTAATAATAGATTTTAAATATCTCTCAAAGGTGTGTGTTAAAATATCTTTTGTATTTAAAGTTCTCACTTATTTGAGTGAAACAAATACATTTTTTTTCGCTTGGATACAATAAAGTTGTTTTCATTAGATTTAGGTTGTTTGAGTTGGTTGAAGGATTTTAGTTTTCTCGAGATACTCAAACCGCAACAAAGTGAAGTATAAGATTTCGGGAAAACAATAGAATTTTATAGGTATTTAAAAAAAATATTTAATTATTAAAAAAAAATAAAACAAAAAGTAGCAAATATTTTATAAAATTTAAATGACCCCATTTTTGTGAAGAAATTAAAAAAAAACTCAAATTATTTTTTTTTATAAAAAAAATTGTTAAAAAAAATCTAAAGCTTTTACCGACGGTTTTTGTTGTTGAATAAAAATAACGTTTTTTTTCAAATAGTAAGTTTCTTTTTATTTTTAATAACTACAACCAAAAATTATAAAAATAAAGTTGTTTTTTCGATTTTGCAAAACATAAAAAATAAAAAAAATATTTTTAAAAATATGGTGACTATAATGCCCTATAATTACTCGGCACCACGATGTGGATTAATTGAGAAAATGATTGAACCAAAGGTACTTTTAACTAATTTTATAACATTTTTTTTTAAATGAAGCTGCGAGAAATTTTAAAAATATTTTACTCACATTGTAAAATGTTTTATTGGATTGATGAAAAAATTTCTTAGATTTTAAGAACAAATTTTTCAGTGTGTTTTTTTTTACTCTCAAAGAATTGGATTTGTGGAAAATATCTCATAATTATAAAAAAGAAAAAGGAAAAATTAGTTGGGGATTTTTGGAATATTTCCTTAACCTTCTTAATGCTCTGTCGCAATTGCCAGATTTTAAGGGATATAAATTTCAAAATTTTTTGAAACCTTGGAGAAGCTATTTAATGGATATCTAGAGATATGAAACTTTCGATTAAAAACGTAGAATTAAGAATTTAATATAAAACGCAGACACAATCACTTTTATACTACTTAAATGGTTGTTATCAGTTGCAGCATCAACACAGATTTTGCTCTTTATTATGACGCCACCTGTTTGTCAATATTGACACTGCTATGAAAGATTTGCGTCAGTTAATTCCAGTCCAAGACCATGTAATTTAAGACCCTTAGAACGTTTATTCTTTGGAGCAATGTGTTTGAAAACAATCTGAAAAACACAATGACAGAAGATGAGAAGCTTTTTTGAACTCCATGGAATCCAAATTACTTCCATAGAAAAATCTTCCCAACGGCAACTCTGTTGTCGATTTTTTCAGATTAAAAAAAAAAAATGATCCAAATATTTTTAAAACCAAATCCAGTGAATCCAAATTACTTCCATAGAAAAATCTCTCAACGGCAACTCTGTTGTCGATTTTTTTAGATTAAAAAAAAAAATGGTCCAAATATTTTTAAAACCAAATCCAGTGAATCCAAATTACTTCCATAGAAAAATCTTTCAACGGCAACTCTGTTGTCGATTTTTTCAGATTTAAAAAAACCAAAAACCAGTGGTGTTAACTTAAATAATAATTAAATCCTTTTGTGCTGTTAACTAATGACTTAGAAGTTTATAAAATCGACCTAATTAAAGTTAAAGTCGAATCCCCAAACTACAAGTTTCAATCTCCAAAACTTCCCCAGAAAACAGTTCATTTTATCCCAGTAAAAAGACGAAAAATTAAACTTGCATTATAACTGCATTCCAAATCTTCCTCTTTTTTCCTAAAACCAACCCCACGACGTATTGAACGTCAGAAATTGAAGCATTCAAATTTCCATTGAAATGCCCACGCAATAAGTGGCATTTTTTGTGCGGTTGGTTCCGCTCAAAAATAAAACTTGTTCTATTTTGTAGTTGATTTCTGAGCGATAAAACTAAAATTTAAAGAAAATGAGTTTAAAAAAAATTCTGCATAAATGACTTCTCTTTTTTTTTTTTGTCAAAATGGTTTTAACCTGTTGCAACAGCGTGTTAAGGTTTCTAATCGATATACAGCAGTATGATAGATTTGATATCTTGAAAAGGCCATTTTAAAAATTAACCGACCAGAAATGCCGCTCAGTTATAAAGACTCTCATTTGCTTGCCGCTCTTTGAGCCATTTCGTGACCTCGGCCTAAATTATTTCTTTTGTACGCACTTCTAGATTCAAAAAGTGTAACAATATCTGGGGCTGCATTCAAAATTAAAAAAAATATAAATATTTTTCGAGCCTGTATGTTATGTTGATTTTGTTCCTTATTTTATCTCGAGTACTTCGCCATAAAAAAACTATTTCCACACAGCCTTGTAAAGTCAATGAGATTTCTGTAGGGTTTTCAAATGGACTTGATCCAGGAGCATCTTCATATATAAGAACTTTTGTTAAAAAAAATCTGTAATTATTAGGTGCTTGGATTGAGTCAAAAATGTAGAGTTTTTTCGGCAATGAACTCAAGATCAAAATTACGAACAAAATGAGATTTTTTCAGGGATGGCAACTCTAAGATACTAAAACGGTGCAAATATTTTATAAAAGGATTAAGTTTACAAATGTATAGGATTTTTTGAAAAAAGAGCAAAACTGCACTTAACAAAAAAAATATTCGTTTTTGAAGAATAAAATAACAAACAGATGTAAAATTTACTTTTAATTTTATTATATCAAAACTGCTATGAGTTTTTCAGGTTTTTTGTTATTTTTTTATTTTCGTAATGACGAATAAGATTAAAGTGTTCTGGCGCGAAATATAAAAAAAATAATAATAATACAAAAAAGTTTTGGCACGTTGTTACCAAGTTTAAAAAAAGTGTCCATCTCCCGTATTTTGCAAATATGATTTGGAATACCGTTTTTAACGATATTACAAGCAGTGTAGCCAGATTTATCCAGCGATTTATCCCCAAAACAAGGATTTCAACATGAGTTTGGGGACAGAAATTCGTGAAAAGGGATACGGGAACTTTTAATTCTCAGCTTTTTTGTTTATTATTTTTGGCATATGGTTGATTTATTAGCAATAAATTTTTTGTTTTGAATAATGAATAAAATACAGTAGAAATGATAGAATCACTGCTACGAATAAAATCAAATTTAAATATTTATAAAATCTGTTGTTGTAAGTTAGAAGTTCCTGAAGCAGTAATAAAAAGTTTTCAATTGAAAAATATGTACAAGAAAATTTTAGAATGTCACGATCATGGCGAAATCATGTACCAGGTAGTCGCAGTGGCGAATTTATTAATTTTTGCCGTTGCAGAAAATGTCAAACTTCATATAAAAAATTTTCCCTAATGTTTTATATATGACGTTTGATATTTTCTGCAACGGCGAAAATGAATGAATTCGCCATGGTCAAGACGAAGTTAACGGATTTGAAGTCTTGAATATTTGACTTGAGTATGTGTAACAATAAATTTATTTTTTTGATTATAATTCTATTTCAGAAAAACAATTACAATTATTTAAGTCTGACTAACGAATTTATTTGTTTATGTATTTAATTTTACTTTGATGCTAAATTAAATATTTATACGTTCTTATGTTAATCGACTTGTATTATACATACACTAATTTATAGTACCTGCGGTTGTCTAGGTCTAAAATATTATAGCCTTGTTTGCTATAGGGCTCTCCTCCAAACACGAAAGAAATCTATCAAAGCAGTTTGGATCTTCTAGATCAGGAGGTATCTATTTTTTAAATATTTTATAATGTGATTTCTTTAAGATCGGTTAAGGTTCATAAAATTGTGGATATGTACTCTCCCCTTTATTCTTCTCTTTACATAAATATTTAACTATGTTTAAGAATTTATTGTAATCCGTACAGACGTTAATGCCCTTTCCCCCCCCCCCCCCCCTTTTTTTTTTCTCATCTAGGTCCTAGTTTGGAAGTAAGATTTAGATGAGGACTTATCTATATTGGGAATTTTATTCAAATCTATTAGCCGAGACTCTATTAAAATTGATTCAGCTGCATAAAAATGCCCACAACCTTTTTTCTCCCCTCCTGGTCCGCTATTTAAAAATATATAAAAACCCTATTTTACCATGAGGTACCATGTTTTTTTTTTATTTGTAAAAAAAGATGAGTATTACAAATTTTTATATTCTGGGGACAGAATTGGGAATTTTTGTTTAGAAAGGGAGATTTTTGGAGATATCGTTCGTCAAATTGGGAACAAGAGCCAAAGTTTTTCTGGCTACACTGATTACAAGCCGCTATATAATGTAAAAATAAAACGGCAAACAAAAGACAAAAATGTTTTCTTATTAAACAAAAGAGTTAAAAAAGCGCTATAGTTGCGCATTTTTTCAGTAGGGATTACGTTTAGGATAACAACAAATCTAGACCGAAATATGTTAACGTCATCGCTGGATTTAATAAACATGTTCCCTATTTTTTTCGCTAAAACAAGGAACTCAATTCATGCGCATACTAAATTTATTCTGGGAATGTCTAAGCCCTCACAAGGCGGGCCTATTTAAGCCCATCTGTGTTAATTTCCTTACAAGAAAGAGATATTAAAAAGAATCAAAACCAATAAAATTCTTTCTCAAGAAAGTTATAATCCATTATTTGAAAAAAAGTTAATAGATAAACAGTCACATGAACTTGTATCTGTTAGCGAGACTGTTTTTCGAAGCATTAAATAAGCGAAAATAAAGAGTTTTTTCTGGAGGGGTCTATAGTCCTCTGAAAAAGGTTTGAGAGTAGCATAGTCCTCCTCATATAGGCTTGACTACGTTATAAATTCGCTACTTCGTAAGAACTGCGGAGCGATGTTCCTCTAAATAAAAGCTAGGAAATGTCACAAATACAGAGCCAGATTAAAGCAGAAAAGCGAAACCAGTTTTCAAATTTCAACGTCGCTAATCTTTTGTTGTTAAAGGTGTCAATGTCTCAGCTTTATAGTAAAATAAATCTTGTCGCAAGGTATTTCCATTTAAAAGAGTGCACTTCACTTTATAAATGGACAAGTTTGATTATTTTCGGATGTTGACTGAAGAAAGAAGAGTGGCGAAAAAACGAAATGTAAAAAAATTAGATGAATCGATTAAAACAAATTTTCACTTTCTCAGATTTCAGGAATACTCGTCCTTGCAGGAGCTGCTCAATAGGGTCGATTATAGGTGCCTCGTTCTTAATCAGATTTAAATTTCTTTTCACACAAAACGAAGTAAAAACCGTAGAGTTATCGCCCTTAATTAAAGAGTTATTTGCATTTTAAAATTCTGAATATTTAAATATTTTTTTTAATGTTTGAAATTATTTCTAAAATATTTCCTTAAAACACTCTTTAGTTAGCTTTCCAGCAAAAACATGAGATATCTGTATGAAATTAAGATTTGTTAAAATCCAACAATTTTAAATATTTTCAAACAAAAAGCATTATGAATCCTTCCTCCATAAAAAGAAAATTTTTAAATGAATCTTTAATTTTTTTTTCAGTTTTCAGAAGAGCAGCATTAAGAAAATTATTGATGCTTAAAAAAATGTTACCTCTGGGCCAACTCAAAATCAATCTATTATTTTTTTAAATTTCGAATTCAAACCAAAATGGTGTCCAAAAAATTAAAGCTGTATATAACTTTAAATCTTCTGGATTTTAATGACAATAGCTTTAAGAAATCCCATTTTGGAACTTTTTATGCCCGATGTGGGAATTTCAAAAATTCAATTTACGCACGAAAAAATTGTATTTGCATTTCTTTGAAGCTGCGAAAACCCTTCGGCTTTTGCCGCAATGAGCCTTTGTAACGTTTCGGCTAAAAATTAAGATCAGGCAACTTTTAGCAAAAGAGATAAGAGAGCTTTCGCTATTTGGGTTTCTTATAGGGATATCGGAATTTTCCTGAAGTGTTGTTACAAATGGTGTCTTGCTAACAAGAAAATTTGTTAAAATTTATTTAGTTCAAATTAAATTTAAGATTAAGCCCTCGTACCTTTTAGAAACAATAATATTTTTCCTCTGGAATGTTTGCAAAGATATTAAATAAATTTTAAATTGTTTACAATGAATGTCACTTGTTCTGATATTCCTCGTTCTTTCCTTTTAATTATTAAAACTTTCTCTCATTAAACAAAAAATTTGTTTGCTGTGAATTTATGTTTACAAAAATTGTCACTGATATTTTGTGTGCGTTAGTCATTATTTTAGTTTTGTTTTTCTTTGGCAGGCACCTTTGCCCAATATCTTCGATCAATTTCGATACCATATTAATCACTTATAATGAATGTCACTGATTTAACATTGATGCTGATGATGATAAGTTACACACACACTCACACTCACAAGTTTTATATATTTTATCAAAAACAAATCTTTATTCTTTCTGCTGCGATTTAAATTTTTAAGCTCTCAACAGACCAACACCCGAATTTGCAATATTTTGGCACTTCATAAGTCAAAAGGTATTTTTTTTCGTACTTAGTATCCAACAACTACACAAACAAGGCTATAAATTTTGTGACCAAAACAAAAAAAAAAAAAAAAAAACAATTTCAAAAAGGTTAAGAAAAGAAAGCCTTCAATATCATCTTAATGATTATTAATGATGAACAAGTGTAAGAGACGAAAAACTCAAGTTCAAACTAATAAAATTTTGATTGTGATTAATTTAAAAAAAATCAAAGTTTATTATTTAAATTCATAACTAAAAAGAAAACAACTAGGTACTAAACTATGAAAATATTAAAATAATTTTATTAATTTAAATCTTAAAACCAAAATTAAAAAAAGAAATAAAATAATTGCTGAAGAAAGAAAAAAAAACCAACAAAGTTTAGAAGCCAGAAATGATGGTTTTTAAAAGGCGATAAAGATCTTTAAGAGTCTTAATAAAACAAATATATGTTTTTGTTGTTACCAAGCATAAGTGTTGGGCTCCTTAAGGGTTAAACAGGTATTCATATTTGTTGTTGCTGCTTGCAGGTTTTATATTTGGTTTTTTTAATTTTGTTTTTAATGTTTTGTTTGGCGACTTGTGCCATAAATTAGTTGACAGTTTTTTTCTCTTTGAGTTTGTTTAAACTGAGTCTGTATGAAAGTGTGTGTGTGTGTGTGCATGTACATATGTGTTTTAAGAAACAAAATAAGTAAAGTTAAGAATTTTAAAAGGGAAGATAACCATCTATAAATTGAATTCCCTTTATAAGAAAAAACTGAAATAATAATGTAAACTTTAAAAAATAAGTAATACAAAATTAACCTTAAGGTACTTTTTTTTTTATAAAAATGAACTTTTTAAAAAAAAAATATATTATAAAAGAAAACAACTTCTAAATATTGCATTAAATATTAAAAAATAAAATTAATAAATAAGTCTTGTGAAAAAGTACTTTTTGGAAAAGTACCTTGACAAAAGTATTTTTTAAAACAGGGAAAATTTACTTTCCATAAGAAATTTTTAAATAAATTATTTCATTATCTTTCGGTAAATTATCTTATAAAAAAGTACAATAAAAAAGTGCCCTTATAAGCACCCATTCGAAAGGAAGATTTACTTTCTCTAAAAAATTTAGTTCTTAAAACAAATAAATTTTGTAAACAAAAGTAAAAAATTTGGAATAAGAACCTTTTTAAAAGGTAATTTTTATAAAAAAGTGTTTATAAAAAAGTACTTTTTAATATTTTAAAATGGTACTTTTTAAAACAATATTTAAAAAACTACCTATTAAAAAGTACACTTGCAGAAGAATTTATATAAAGGTTTATATTAAATAAAAATACTAAAAGTACTTTTTGACGGATTCTTTAAAAAAAACATAGTAATCTAAAGAAAAAACATAAAAGGATAAAGAGTTATTAAAAAATCAATTGAAAAGGACAAAAAAAAAATATTAAAAAAAAAACTTTGTTGAGAAAGTGTCTTTGACAACAATAACTTTAAAACAATAACTTTAAAATAAATTTAAGGAAAGCACATTTTTTAAAGTACCATATAATAGGTACTTAAAAAAAACTAAATTTTCTTAAACGTACTTTGGTGAAAAACAGCGCTTTAAAATAAGTGTTTTAAGCGAGTGTTTTTTACAAAATTACTCTTTTTAAAGAAACGGTTTCCTTTTCCACTTGCATTTAAAAAATTATGCTAAAAAATTAAATTCTGGAATTAATTTTTTTTTTAGTCTGCTTTTTCAAGACATTGAAAAATATCTATAAAAAGGATATTTTAAAACAACGATATAAATACTTCAGAAATTCCAACAAAATAGCTCTTTGTAAGCAAAAAAAAAAAAACAAGAATGTTTAAAAAAGTGCTTAAGTAAAGTTTTTAAAAAGTACCTCTCAAAAAATCGCCTGATGAAAAACCGAAACCACTGCCTTAAAAAAAAACCTTTTAGAAGAAACTTATATTGAATGAAATACCAAGTAAAAAAAGTACCTTAAAGTAAAGCAAGAAATATTTTTTTTAATAATTTGGTACGTTTAAACTTTCAGAAATTAACTCTTAAATCAGGGACTTTTAAAGGGTAATCAAAAAAATGTGCAGTTTTTTGTTTTTAAAAAACAACTGTTAAAAATAAAAAACCTTTTGAAAAGTACTATTTTTTGTACATTTAAAAATACCTTTTAAAATATGTCTTATGAAAACAGAAACTTTAAAAATCTTGTAAGAAAAGTACCTCCAAAAAACACTGTTAAAAAACTCTTTATAAGAGTTTAAGAAATGATCATTTTATAAAATAGACGCTTAAGATTTTTTTTTTAAAAGTACCTCTTTAAAGAACAGTAAACCTTTAAGAATTAAGCATCTATAAAATGCCTTTTAAAAAGTACTTAAAAACAAGTTTTATTAAATATTAAAAAATGCTTCTTGTGAAAGAAGAAACTTGTACAAAAAAGTACTTTTAAACTTAAAAAATCCCAGCAAATAATTTTGAGTAAAAAAATTTTTTTTTTAAATATGTTTTCAAAAACAAGAGTACCTTTTTAAAGAATACCGCCGAAAATTAAATACCGCAAAAAACTTCCTTAAAATTTACCATTTAAAAAATACTCTTTTAAAATTAACTCAAAAACAAGTTGTATAAAGACATAAAAAAACCCTCTTGTGAAAAAAAACAAAATTTAAAACAGGGTACTTTTATACTTCAAAAATTTTTTTCAAAAATATTTTTAAAAACGTACACTTTAAATAACTCCACCTAAAATTGAAACACCATCCTAAAATTCTTTTTAAAAAGTACTTAAACAACAAGTTTTACAAAACATTAAAAATATCTTCTTGTGAAAAAAAGTACTTTTATACTTTAAACAATACAAGCAAAAAGTACTTTTCAAAAAAATGTTCTTTATGGAAATATCTTCAAATTAGTAATCATTTTTTAATGCTATGCTTCCCTTGTCTTAACCAGATCTTTGCACCAAAACCAAACCTACACACAAACACATGCCGCTTAACATATCATGATCTTCATCATGATTTTAGTGTTACTTAATTTTTTTATTAATTTTAATTGCTGTTGAGATAAGCGAATAATAATTTTTACTTTGTTTTATATAAATACAAAAAAAAAAACTAAAACAAAAACAAGAATGTTCGATATTTTTTACTCATATAAAGCAAAAAAAATTTTTTTTTTTAAAATTATTGAAAATATTTTCCCACCGTTTATTAATGAAAAAAAAGTTTCAATAAAATGCAAAATTTACAAAAATTATTTAAAAAACATTTGTTGATAAATTCGTTTAAACAACAGGCGACACCTTTTTTTTGTCAATAAATTTAATTTATTTTATAATTTTCCCGGAAAGCTGACTCAGCGGTTTAAAAACTGCAGGTTAAACTTAATTTTTTTCTTTGTTTTTTTTTTTGCTGCCAGAAGCTTAAGTCTAGCGCCTCGAAGAAAAATAAAAATAAAAACTGTTTAAGTCATTACAATTTCTTATTATTCAACTAATTTAGCCTTCTTAAAATTTAGGCCTCATTAATCCTGTTTTAATTAAAACTCTCCAAAATGAGCTGCTTGTCAGTCATGTAAGAAAACGAAAATATGATCTTAACAACAACAACGACAACAGCACATAAAGTATTTATAAAGTAGAGTTAAAAAACTCTAGAATCACAGCAAAAAAGTGTTATGTTTTAGTTTATTTTATATTTTAACAGCTGGTTAAAAAAGTGGTTGCTTTTCACTTCTTCTACTGTTTTTGTGAGTTGGTCTTTGTTTTTGTTTAAATGCTGTCAAGTTTTCTTGGTTCTGCCATTTGTTTTTATGACTTTAACATGCAAAGTTTTAGTAGAAACTTCTACTGTTGCCTGTTTCTTTTAAATAATTTATAGAGTATTGAAATGTGTCACTGAAATATGTTTAAATTTCTTTAAATACCTAAAAGAAGAAACTGAAAAAAACTGCAACTGCAAAAAACAAATGTGGGGAGTCCTGTGCGCACGCAATAATATTTTTTTTACACGCACGCACGACATGTCATGTTGGTTTTAATATTAAAAAATACTTCTGGTATTTAATCTGTTCTTAAATGGCATAAATAATGATTTTTATATAAAAACAAAAAAGAAAAAAAACGTTTTTGTTCGCAACAAAAATTTGTTTATTTTTTATTGTTATATCGTTTTCTAATTGCAGGTTAAACGTCCCAAAACTGAACATACGGATACGC
Source organism: Cistogaster globosa (assembly GCA_937654795.1). Classification (NCBI taxonomy): domain Eukaryota; kingdom Metazoa; phylum Arthropoda; class Insecta; order Diptera; family Tachinidae; genus Cistogaster; species Cistogaster globosa. The sequence goes on from OW569404.1 coordinate 11,911,560, forward strand.
ATGATCGAAATCGGTAAGTTAACAAGTTTTTAATTTAGGAAGTACATTTTCTGTAAGTTTCTTTTTTAAACTTGCAACTCCTTTTTAGCAAAAGTACTTTTTGAAAATGTACTTTTTAAAAAAGTACTTTGTTTTAAAATGATTCTATTTGTTATTTTTAAGTAGTAGGTTGTCCCCCTTTGAAGATCATTTTTTCCGCAGGTACTTTTTTAAAAGGTACTTTTTTAAAAGGTACTTTTTAAAGGTACTTTTTAAAGGTACTTTTTTAAAAGGTACTTTTTCTATAGAAAAGCTTTTTAAGAGAACTATTTTTATGAAAACTCATAATGAAAATCTTTAACTAGAAATTTTTTATTTTATAAAAGTACAGTTTTTAAAAGGTATTTTTCTTTAAACGAGATTTTTTGATATGTACTTTTAAGATTGACATTATTTCGCAAAATGGATTTTAATAATAGATTTTTACATGCAATTTTTTTAAGGTTGTTCGCTAAAAATTGTTATTTTAAAATGTATTTGATTGAAAACTAACATTTTTCAATAGGTACTTTTTACAAAAGGTACCTTCAAGTGACTTTTTTAAAGAGCTCTCTTTTAGAGAAAACTCACGATACAAAATAAATTTAATTTAACCACATTTTCTGTAAGTTTTTTTTTCATTCATACTTGAAAGATTTGGTTATCAAAAGTACTTTTAACATAAAGTACTAATTTTTTACACGACTTTTTTAAAGAAACTTTTTATAAATTTTTTTAAGGGTTGTTTTTGTATAGCTACCATTAAAAAATATATATCATTTAAGGCTAATTTTTCAACAGGTACTTTTTTTAAAAGGTACTATTTAGAAAACTTTTTGAGGAAAACAGCTTTTCTTTTAACTCACGATATAAGATGAATTCAATTTTAGAAGTATTATTTTTCATAACATTGTTTTCTATGAGTACATTTTTAAATGAGCTGTTTGTTAAAAGTACTATTAAGATAAGTACTATTTTTGTAGATGGCCTTAAAGTATACTTTTAAAAAGTTTTATTTTAAGAAATGTTTTCCCTAAAAATTACACTTCTAAAATGTTTTTTTCTCAAAGTTCTTATATGAAGCGGTACTTTTTAACTACTTTAAAAGTACTTTTTTAAAGAGATAATTTTTATTATCTTAAAATAAATTATACAAAGCGTTGAGTTATTTTTATATTTCTTTTAAATGCATATTTAAAAGATATGTTTATAAAAAGTACTTTTCAATTAAGTACTATAATTTAATAAGCTTATAATATTACTTACTAAAGTCCTTTTGAAAAAGCTGTTTATCTTAAATAACAATCATTAATAAGTACTCCTTAAAAAGACTAAAGTAAAAGTAAAAGTTTATTTTTTCAATATCATGTTATAAGGTACTTTTTTAAAAATGGTACTTTTTTAAGGTTTTTTAATTACAGTTATTTGTTTTAAGTTTTTTTTTGTTAAAATAATTGTTTTTAATTAAATTTTTTAAAAGTATTTTAAGCGGTACTTTTTCTCAGGTACTTTTTGTACTTTTGTACTTTTTGTACTTTTTGTACTTTAATTAAAAAATACAGTTTTTTTTAATTAAAACTATTTTTAAAATTACATTATAAATTTGAATTTAACTTTAAAAAGGCCATTCTACCTTTTTAATGGAACTTTTTTATAAGGTCCTTTTTAACAGCCTTTAAATTAAATTTATTCCACTGTTTTGAAAGGTACCAAAAGTATATTGTTCATGTTCTCAGTTAATTAAAAAAAAATCATTTTATAAACGTATATTTTTTGACGGGTAACTTTTTTAAGAACTCTTTTAAACAATTATTTTCTTTAGTTCATTTTGTACTTTAATCACTCTTTCACTTGACCTATTTCCTTAACACTTTCTGAGAAGAATCCTTTAAAATAAACAACAATTTGTTTTAATGCCCTTTCTATACCTCTTAAAATGAAATTCAAGTGTCAAATATCACAACCAAATTCTAGAAAGACACTTTAGTTTAATATTAACGACCAACAAAGAACATTGAAAATTATAGAATTAATATTTGATTTCATTATTCTTAACAAATTTCATATTTTCACTTTAGGGAAAAATAAAATTAGAAAACACATGCAATAATTTCGTAGAATTAAAACAGACATATGGCAGGCTAAAAGGTGCCAACTTTACTAATTTTTATTCCAAAAAAGGAAAAAAAATGTGTGTATGTATATTTAGAGTCATAAACAAAAATGTGAACTCTTGAAAGAAAAAGTGTCAGCCTTAAGAGTATTTAACACTTTAATGTCACTGTTTAACGAATACAATAAAGGCAGTCAATATTTTTTCAAAATTTTTCTTTACATTTTTAAAATTCTTAAATGCAAAATATGCTCATAATAATAATTTATGTTTAAAGATGCAGCCTTAATACTTCTTAAGAGATTATGGAAAAAAGGATGTCTCAAAAAAAAAAAAAACAAAAAGATTTTTAGGTGTTTAAAATGATTCAAATAGTTTTCAAATTCCTTATAAAAAGCAATAATACAAATTTCCTCACACAAATAATTAGAAAATATGGCTTATTTTGGTAAAATGTTCTTGGTTTATAATTTTTTAAATAACATGCAGCCAAAGTAAAAACGCCCTTTTTGTATTTTACTTTATCTTTAATTTGACACCTTTTTTTTAAGTGTCTCAAGGTTTTAGGAAACAAGATACACAAAATATTACAAATCGTTAAAATACTTTTTAATTTACTTTACTGTCACGTGGTTAAGCATAATATTTGTGGAGATAAAGTAAAAAAATGTTAGGGGATCAAACACTTATACGCTTCATTTAAATTTAATTAAAGAAGAACTTAAAAAATTATAGGTTCCTTTAAAAACCTACAAGAAGTCCACGTAAAAAGTACTTTTAATAAAAAGTACATTTAAGACATATTTTAATAAATCTCTAAAAAACTTCATTTTAAACAATAAGTCTCAAAAAGTATAATTAAAAAAATAAAATTGGTACTTTTGGCACCTGCAACGAAGGAAAAAAATCTAAAATAAAAAAATATTTCTTCGGAAATACCTACCTGCAAAATAAAGTACTTTTCAAAAATAACATCGATTGACAGTACGCTTTTATTTTATATCTTGTACTTTAAATTAATAAAAAAATAATTTGTAAAAAGGTACTTTCGAAACACTAGTTTTAAAAAGTACTTTTTGAAAAAGTTATCTGTTAAATAAAGTACCTTATTAACTTCAGTAACTTCAAAAAATTTTAATTAATTTTAGCTAATTTTGTCGTCAACGAACTTTAAATTACTAAAAGAGTAATTTGTGATAGAGTACTTTCTAAAAGTACTTTTAAGAAAACTATATTTTATAAACATTTTTTTAAAAAAGTGTTTTCCAAAATTATTTATAAAATAAAGTACTTTATTAAAAAATACCTTTTAAAAAGAAACCTTAAACATTTTTTAAAGACTTGTATCGGTAAATCTTTTGAAAACTACTTTATAAAAAAGTGCTTTTAAGAAAACTATAAGTTATGAAAAATGTTTCTTAAAAAGCCCTTTTAAAAAGCGTGTTCTTAAAATTTCTGTAAAATAAAGTACCTTATTAAAAGTACCTTTTTAAAATGTATCTTTAAAATAAATTTAAATGACTTATTTTTCGTCAACGTACTTAACGTTAATAAAACATAATGTACAAATAAACCACTTTATTAAAAAAAACTTTTAATAAAACTTCATTAAAAAAACCTTTAAAAAAGTACTTTTTAAAAAATATTTCTAAAAATTAATATAAAGTACCTTAAAATAGTACTTTTAATTAAAAATACTTTGAAGATCTAAACAATTCTCTTCTCTCTCTCAAAATAGGTACTTTTTTAAATCTCATTTAAAACGATTGATTTCAACAAATGAAAAAAAGTATTTGAATCTAACGGCAGACAAGAGTACTTTTTAAAAAATAATATGAATTAAAAATCTGCTTTTATTTTCTATCATGTATTTAAGTTAAAAGTAATTTGTTAAAGAGTACTTTCGAAAAAATATTTAATAAAAGGTACTTTTAAGAAAAAAAAAAATATATATAAAAACATCATTCAAAAAATTACTTTTTATAAAGTTTTCTAAAAGCATCTCTAAAATAGTACTTTATTAAAAAAGTACCTTTAAAAAAGTACCTTAAAAAGTAATTTCTGACCATTTCTTTTTCGATAACGTACTTTAAATTATTCGAAAAAAATTATATATATAAAAAGAGCACTATAACCAACTACTTCAAAAAAAAGTATTTTTAAGAAAAGTACGTTTCAAAAAATACATAAAAAAATTTTTATAAGTTACCTTTAAAATAAAGTACCTGAAAAAAACTTCAAATAATTTCTTTTTTGATTAAGTACTTTAAATTACTTAACAAAACTATTTTATAAAAAAAGTACTTAAAAAAAGTGTGTTTTAAAATAGCTCTGATACAAATGACTTTTAATAAAGTTTCACCAAAATCTGTTTAAAAGGATATTAAAAACAAAATTTGTTTTTAATAAAGTACCGTCCAAAAAATATCCTCTTAAAATAGTAACTCGAAATAGTTTTTACCAAAGTTGTTTCAAAAAAGTACATTAAGTTAAAAATATTATATAAAGTACTTAAAAAATGGTTAAAAATAGAAAATTTTTTTAGAAAATGTACTTTTGAGAAAGTTCTTTTAAAAATAGTACGCACGCTGAAGAAGGAAATAATTTAGAAAAAATAATAGCCAAAAATGTTCTACCTATCATTTTTCTAATAAAATTGCTTTTTGAAAAAGTACTTTTAAAAGAAGTACCCTTTTAATTTAAAATAAAAGTTAAAAAGTACTTTTAAAAAAGTACTTGTTAAAATAATTTTTTATTGATAAAGTTGCAAATAACTTTCAAAAATAACATCAACCTTTGAAAAATAAACTTTTCAACCAGATGTATATTTTCAAATATCTAAGATCTTACAAAAGGGAAAAGAACTTTATAAAAGTACCTTGTGACAAACAAATGTTTAAAAAATGTTTTAATGAAGAACAGCGTGCAATTAAAAGAACTTCTACCAAAAAAAGTGTACCTTTCTTAGCAGGCTTTAATAAATGACCTGCATTATTCTTGTGGTTGTCATTCAATCTATATCCTCAAAATCAATCAAGTATTTCAAATTAAATTTACTATCGCTTTTCAATATTTTTGCTCCTTTTCAGTAAATTTAAAATTCTCTTTTTCTTTTTCACATTTGTTTTACACATGTTAAAGATTTACAAAACTAAAATCCTTAAAAAATCTTAGTACAATTTTCCAAATCGAATTTGTCGCAAAAGACACTTTAGTAAAACAAATAATTATTTTCTTAAATGATGTTTGAGATCTTAAAAAAAACAATTGTAATAAAAAAAATCCTTTAAACAACAGAAATCCCAACACTTGACAAAATCTATAAATCTGTTTGTAGTCAATGAGGGAGTTTAAAACTAATAGTGCGCATGTGTGCATCTTTTTTTGTTTTTGTAAAGGCACTTGACTTTAAGATTCAAACGTTTGTTAAATTTTATTTTTATAATTTAAAAGAAAGAAAAATATTTTATTTATTTTTAATTTCTTTTTTTAAGTGGTTCATAAACTAAACGCTGCATTTCTTAAACTATTTTAACTATTTATGACTTTTAAATGGGAATTCGTTTATGACGTTTTTTTTAAAATAAATTTTAGTATTAAATTAGAAATGTTTTTTATTTTATTTTTTTTTTTTAATTTAGCAGTAAAAGATTTTTAATTTAAATTTTTTTCACAGTCTCTGCACACAAACAGCAGCGCAATCATCATCATCAATAATAACACATCAGTCCTCTGCTCATCTACCCCACTTACAAGGTCCTTTGTTGACCTCACAGTCTGCTTTGGCTTCCTCGGCCGTGGCAGCAAGCCAATGTAGTCCTTTATCTTTGCCGCCACAGACACAACCTTTACAGCCTACAATTACCTCTTTGGCTTCATTATCATCGTATCACCACTCCTTACAATCCTCACCACATCATCATCCTCATCACTCTCAGCAGCTGCAAACTCAATCCCACCACCATCAACAGCAGTCGCAACAACAACAACAAGCACAGCAGCAGCAGCAGCATCAACATTCATCTTCACAACAAGTCAACTCAAGTAGCTGTGGCTTGAGCTCTGCTGCGAGCAGCTCAGCAGCCAGTAATAATCTTCCCACCCTTTCTAACACACAAACTTCTCAATTTGCTCACACTGCTGGCAGTAGTAGTTTTTCAACATATCAGCACTCTTCTAACACATCAAATTCGTCGGCAAATGCTAATGATAACTCAAGCACTCTGTCGGTATCTTCATCCTCTGCGGCTGCAACAACGAACGCTTTAACAGCAAGTGGCATGTCCCACTGGTTAACGGCCGATCATCAGTCTGCTACACAATTGCCTTCCGTCAAGTCAGAAAATCGTTCGCCCGGCTTAACACAAGCCACACACACACAATCATCAACACAACAGCAACAACAACAACAACATTTACAATCTTCGGCGGGTGATCACTCTTCTTTACATTCTGCAGCAGGTTTAATCAGTCACTTAGATAACGGTAATGCCAATTCGGCTACGAACTTGTATAGCTGTTCGTCAGTTGGTAACACAACAACGGGTTTACCTGGCTTAGATTCACCCAATAATTCTTTAAGTTCCTCTTCGATGGCTGCAGTTAATTCTTCAGCAGCAGCCGCTGCTGCAGCTGTGGCCTATGATTCTAAGCATGATTATTACAATTATTACAACAGCATGCAGCAGTATACGCCACCATTTTATTCTACCTATGGCACTCCCTTTACTACTGCTGCGGCCAGAGCTCCCACCAAAATAGAGCCCACTTCACCTTATTTGACCTCATCATACACTTCCAGCAATAACAATGCCTCCCAACTATATCCCTCTGCCTATGGCTACAATAACTTTGCCCAATTTGGCTCAGCCTCGGCGGCAGCTGCTCAACAGGATTATACATCGTATTACAACGATCAATATGGAAATTATTATAATCCAGCGAATTATTCCCCCTATGCCGTTAGCTCACCCAGTTCTAGTGCCAGTCATGGTTTTCATATAGCTGCCTCTAATCTCTCCGAAAGTCCCACAGATACTCACTCGACTACACCCATTTTGCACAACACCAATTCACCCCATTCACCTTTACCGATCTCACCCAACCATAACATGAATGCCTCAGCAAATGTGGGCTCAGGTAATACCTCAGCGTCTTTGCCAAAAAGCACACCCACCAGCAAAACAGGCAGATCGAGAGGCCGACGCCATCAACAACCTAGTCCCACCCGCAGCACTACATCCGATACACCCAACAGTGAAGCTGTCAAGCCACCAGAACGCGTCTTTATTTGGGATTTAGATGAGACCATAATTATTTTTCATACTCTCTTATCGGGTTCTTTTGCCAGCCGTTATACCAAAGATCATAGTGCTTTAATGACTATCGCATTCAGAATGGAAGAAATGGTTTTCAATTTAGCCGATACACATTTCTTCTTCAATGAAATAGAGGAATGTGATCAAGTGCATATAGATGATGTTTCATCGGATGATAATGGTCAGGATTTGAGTACGTATAATTTTGCAACCGATGGTTTTCATACGGGCGCACCTCCTGGAGCTCCGCCCAATCTGTGTTTGCCCACGGGTGTTAGGGGAGGAGTCGATTGGATGCGCAAGCTGGCTTTTAGATATCGTAAAATTAAGGAGATTTATAACACCTACAGAGGAAAGTGAGTAGTTTTTCTTTTTATGTCTTTTTATCACAAGTTTTTCATTTACATGCAAATAATTTTTGTTTGCCCCTTTAGTGTGGGAGGCTTATTGGGTCCGGCTAAACGTGATGCTTGGCTGCAAATACGTCAGGATATCGAAATGGCTACAGACAATTGGGCTTCCTTGGCCACCAAGTGTTTAAATATGATTGCTCAACGTGAAAATTGTGTTAATGTGCTGGTAACCTCTACCCAGCTGGCACCGGCTTTAGCCAAAGTCTTACTCTTTGGCTTGGGCGGAATTTTTAATATAGAAAATATTTATTCTGCTCATAAAATAGGTAAGCAAGCATTTTTACTTCCTGCCAGTCATTTGAAATAATTTGTAATTTATTTTGCTTGTTTTTAGGACAAGAAACCTGTTACGAACGTATAGTTACACGTTTTGGTCGTAAAAGCACTTATGTGGTAGTGGGCGATGGCGCCGAAGAAGAATCAGCAGCCAAGGCTATGAATTTTCCATTTTGGCGTATTTCTTCTCACAGTGATATAAGAGCCTTGTACACCGCTTTGGATATGGGCTTCTTATGAAAAACTTGTATAAACATTTTTTATGTAAATTTAATTTTAAATTTAATTATAAAAAAAACGCACTAAAAACCACAAACAAAATTTAAGACTAAACATATTAAAGAAAATTTTAATTGAAACATTTTTTGTACAAAAGAAAAAATTTATTTTATTTATAAAATAATTTATTAACATTTAGATATATTTTATTTACAATTTTTTAAAAAAGAAAAAAAAAAAACAAACAAAATTTAAAGAGCAAAGTTCAAAGCCGTAACAATTAAAAACAAAAATTTAGCACAAAATAATTTAATTATTTTGTTAGTTTTTTTTATAAAAAGCAAATTTTTTTAATTTTTTTTAATACTTTATTGTTTATATTATTGTATATTTTTGTAATTGTGGTAATTTGAATTGAAAGTAATTATAATTTAAGTTATAAATTTTATTTAATATCATTTTTACACAAAGCACATTTAATAAGTAGCACTATTTAGTATTTTAATGTTTAGATTTAGGAATTTATTAAAACAAAATTAATTATTATTAATTAAAAACAAATTATATATAAAAATAAAAATTCTAGTTAAAAGCTGTAGTATTCAAAATAAAACAAAAAAAAAAAAAAAAAATTAATATTAATTAAATCATAAAAAAAATTAAATTAATTACAAATCAAATAAAAAATCGCACTATTATTATATTATTAAGAATTGCAAGGACTTGTATTTTATTCGCTAAAAAGCTATAATTTTGGTTTTGTTTTAATAATTCGAATTAAATATTTTATCTTTGCTGCCATGCAATTTTATGTATCTTCACACTCTACGTTAGTTTGCGAAAATATTCAAAAGCGAGCAACCGATTTCAGTGAAATATTAAGTGTCTGGTGGTTCCGGATAAAGAAGCAGAATGTTGATGAAATAGCTAAATGACGCTTATAACTCAGAAATAATTTTTAAATAAAATCACCGCAAGTGGTTATTGGTGCGAAAGCTAATTCTGATAGCCACTACATTGATCAGTCAACTTAAATCATCAGAGAATGTGTAATCACATTTTAGTTAAGAGAAAGCTGTCCAATGTTTATCTCTCAAAAAACTTGATATTTACAAAGTTAAATAGTTTTAAAGTTTTTAGTTAAATCCAACTTTTTTTTTTTAAACTCTTTATGTACTGAGATGCAGTGGGTTTTCGAAATTTAATTAAATTTTTATATAAAAAATATATTTTTGAATATTTTTTAGATGATCACAAAGCAGGCTTTTTATTTCGATAACTCATTATTAATGAAGCTACAGATGTTTTACATTTAAAAAATATTTTCACGTGTGCCAACAAAGACGAAAAAGCGATGATTTTGGGAATAAAAAAAAAAAACGGGGAAAAAACATTGATGTAAAAATTCCCCGGAATTGGGTATCTTTAATAAAAAATTAAATTATCGTTAATTTTGGTATCTACAAGAAAGACAATTCATGTAAATTATAAATAAATCAATAATTAAAACAATTGTCAGTTAAGAAAATAATTATAAAAAAGCGTTTTTAATTATCACAAAAATTATGAGGGTAAATTACCTCACTCGATATCGATCGAATTTTCAATAGAATTCAAATGTCAATTTCGATCAATATCGAATGCCGCAATTTGCCTTTTGATTTTTCCCATGGAAACAATATTACTCTCGGCTCAAACCACCATACATTATGAAAGTAGAGACCGAGTCGAACAAAATTTGCTAATCGTGTAAAAATTCCGCCCAGCCGTTTTCGAGAAAAATGACTTTATTCGAAGTGGTCACAAAAAAGCCTTGGTTATTTTTGCCATAAAAACTATGATACACTCGCCCTAACTGGCCATACACATTCGTCTCGGTCTCTACTTTCAATATGTGTGGCCACTTGGGGTGAAAGTATTATAGTTTCATGGAAAAAACCTGCATTTTTTTGTGGCAATTAAAAACGCTTTTTATAATTATTTTTTAAATAAACAAGAGTTTTTATTTTTTAATTTTTTATAATTTACATTAATTTTTCTTCTTTTAGATATCAAAATGGATGCTAATTTTATTTTTTTTTTTATTAAAAATACACAGTTCTGGGGAATTTATGCTTCCCGGTTTTTTCCCAGTTTTTGAATTCCCAAACTCGACGCTAATTCGTCGACGCTATCTTGGCGCGTATTATTGATAATAAATAAAATTGATGAATGCATTAATTAATTCGATTTAAGTAAATTTTAATTTCTATTTCTAAGATTTTTTATTAAAAAAATTCTTTGGCAACAGCAAAATGTAATGAAGTATTTTTGCATCGCTTTAATATTTAAAGGTGATCACAAGTCAAGCTTATTTCACGAAAAACTTAATATTTAGAAAAACAAAATACCAACTGCGTATCTGTTTTTATATTTTTTACAACATGATTGAGTTGAATGAAAACCCTTTTTTTACATGAATTTCCATGTCTCATTTTTCGTCGCTAAAATTTTCGTTTACTTAAAAAAAGAAAATATAAAACACTTCAATACATATAAAGAATATGTAGGTACTTTTAGATACGAAAACAATACTAAATTTCCGATTTGCTAAATTTCAATCTGCAGAATAGAGCTTCTCTCTTTCAAATAATTTAAATAAATATCTGTTTGAATTTTTACATAAATTATCCCCACATTTACTTTAAATAAGAACAAATCAACATCACTATTTGCCTTAAAAAAATTTAACCTTGAAACTTTTATCTCTATAAAAGCAATGACAAAGCCGGCATAGAAAATCATTTACATTGTATTTGCAAGAAAAAAAAACAATGACCACCCAGCACTTTTTTTGTCTTTCATTTTTTCTTTTCTTTATGTTAAACATTAACTTTATTTACACTTCTTTTTAATTGATCATTAAAATGTATTAATTAAATCTTAATTTCGAATATTTTATTAACTTTGATAGCAAGTCATTCCCAATTATAAACGCCAACAACCTAAAACGTTTTGTAAATAAAATCACTCAAACGTAGTTGCCAGCTTGTATCAAATTGCAAAAATTTACTGGCGTTTTATACAGAGCGCCAAAAATTGTCAACGCAATGTAATCGTATTTTTAAGAGATTAACTCACATTGATACAGAGAAATCAAAATATATTTTTTGATAAAATACAAATTCGAATTATGGATTCCTAATTATAGAAGAAAAAAAAAAGTAAATGATGGGTTATTAATTTCGTTACTTGGAATGAAGAAATTTTTAGAAAATGAAAAAAAAAAATCAAATTTTGCCACACAAATTCACAAGACTGTAAAGATTCGCTATTTAAAAATCGAAACCCTATAATAACAGAAATTATATAAAATGCGAAAATTACAAATTTTTCTAATATTTAATTGATTTTAGACGCAAAAAAAAATAATTAAATAAGTAAAATAACTTTCTAACAAAAAGAAATAATTAGTAATAAAATTTTTTTTTCACAAAAATTGCACAAAAAGAATACTCAAACAAAACAATTCGCTTTAGTACCGAAGCTGCACAAAAAAATCAAAATTTTAATAAAATCTATCAAATATTTAGCGAAAAATTCTAAGAAAAGATCAAAAATGACTTGAAAATTTATTTTAAAAAAATTGTAAAACTTGAGAGGACTTATTAAAAAGAAACCAAACCAAACTTTGCATGTGATAGCGGTTTGATGACGGAGAGTTTTAATTAGGGATGCAACCGATACCGATATATCGGCGATACTTCTGGTTTTCCGATGTATCGATATTGATGATATTTTACCGATGTTACGCCGTTACTTTTTATATTTTTCTTTAGAGTTTTTTGAACAAATTATTTAATTTTTAACTCTTTTTTTTTTGCATGACAACTATGAGAAATAACATATTAAAGGCAGAACATAAAATTGAAGAGAGTTCTGTCGCATCTGAGAGAATATTTTCCACTGCAGTTCTGCTTCAAAGGGATTTGAGAAATCGTCTATCCCTGCAAAATTTGAGAACACTTTGTTTTTTTTTTTAACAAAAATCTTTTTAATATCAATTTTAAATATTAATGTTGTTTTCAATTTAATTTTAACATGATCTCAAATTCAATTCGTTGTCTTTTAAATCTTAATCATATCAATTGCAAATCTTAAGCCAATCTAAGCTGAATGCCATCGTTTATTTTGTAAAACCATATAGATTTCAGACGTTTGCAATTTGAAAATTTGTATTTTAGAAACTGAAATGTATTGAAAATTTTGATGACTTGAATAATGATTTATTCAATAAACACAATTTACTTGAGCTCAATTTCAATATGCGTATAAGTATCGGAATCGGTATCGGCGATATTTATTTTTGAGTATCGGTATCGGATCGGCGAAATTGCGTATCGTTACATTCAAAGTTTTAATATCTAAAAATTGAGAAATCCTTCCAGCACCGCTGACAAACGCGAAATTTTACCCTATTACACGAGTATAATGGCATGTCATCAAACCGAGCTCACATGCCAAGTCTGACCGTCTAATAACCGCTTTAAAAAATTTTTACTACAGAAAAAGACATTATTAATCGTTACTACAGCAGCGGTAAACTAAGGTCGGTTCGTAAACTAAAACTTCGTAAACAGTAGCCCAAAAAAAAAGCCATTCTTACTGATTGAGAGTTTTAGAATAATCAATAATAAATCTGGCTGTCATTTGCAAATTTCTTCTTTTCTTTCTCATTTAGTTTGCAACAAATTATTGAACGGGTGGGCATAAAAGGGCATAGCAATTTCCTGTTAGTTTTTTCTTTTTGTCATTTGTCAACATTTTTTCTCGTGTTTTTTTAAATATTAGAATATCTATCGTAGTGTCATCTAGTGTCTAGACAGCACACAATTTTTTATTTTTAAAATTTGCTGCCGCTATCTAACGTTGGGTTCTGTAAACAGTACTGCCAGGTAATTTAAAATGACATGAAAATTTAATTAAAAAAATATAAAACTTAAAAAGAACTTTCTTCTGAGATTTTTAAATTAACTGGTTTAAGGAGTTGATTAACCCTTAACATTAATTTTCTGGGCGCCACGTAGTGTTCAGTAGTATATAAAAATAACAACTGGGTGTTGAACTTGTTGTCAAGCTGAGATAAAAACCATTACATACTTGGTTAAAAATATGACTTGTTTTCATTGAATTGCCAACCTAAATAACTTTTAACTCTAAATAATTTAGTAGAGTTCCAAACTAATGAATAGCGGTGTTAGCAGGCATGGAAATGTTTTTTATTTTAAAGTTTTTGTTGTGTTGTTGTCAAGACGAGATAAATTAAAATTTGATAAATAATCTCTCATAATTAAAAAAATATAAAGATTGTTTTCAATGAAAATAATTTTATTAAGTTTTAGATGTTCCAAGAAATTTCTTAAACTGTTCCAAATTAGAAAATGTTTTCAGTTAATTTTGAATCCGGTTTTAAGGAGTCGTCCAACTTAGAAAAAAAAAAAAAAAAAAAAATAAATAAAATAAAATAAATAAAATATAATTTAAATATTATTCTAATATGTCAATTAAATAAAAATATTGTTAAATTTTAATATTGAGTACTTTCCCAAAGATTAGTGTCCGTCTACTGTAGTTTGTTTCTAAAGGCCCTGCTATAATTTGTCTACACTAGATTAAGTCAACTTAAACAAAAGTGAAAGTACATAAAAGTTCTGTGTGGCAAATTGCAGTGTTTTATAAGAAAACTTCTTCAATTATTAATTGCTTAAGCAAAGTACGGTAACAGCTGATAGTGCTTTTCGTTGTGCGCTCATAAGTAGCATAAAAGCCAATTATAATAATTTTTTTGTTTTTAAGTAAAAGGAAATACAGAAACAAATAATGAATATTTCGCAATTTCTTGTCTTGTGGTAAAGGGTATTATAAAATTAAAGTGTTCTCTGTCTCATTAACAGTTTCATCATTTCATACTAACAGAATTTTAATCCTTTCTGATGTACAAATCCCTAAGGTTTTTAACACTTATTTTCTTTTATTTATTAGACATTTGGTAACAACCTTAATGTTTTGTAATTATGAACTTGCCCCTTAAATTAACCTTTTCACTATTAAGTTGGTTACAGACTCTTTAAACTCTTTAATATGGTTCAATCTTCCAAACAATAAGCAAAAAAGCAAAATCCTATTAAAGAACTAGACGTTGAAGTAGAAGAAGAAATACAAAAGATAATTTTTTTTTTTTGTTTAAATTTGGTCGGTCAGTGAGTTAAGCAAATTGCTTGAGCACTGTTTACATCACAACATTACAACAGCACAACAATGCAACATATTTTTATTTACAACAATTATTCTTTATTGGAGTAACAACAAGAGGATGTTAAACAATGAAAACAGAAAAGGAACAAAAGCCTCTAGAATTGTTATTTATGGAGTTGTGGTGAATGATTTAAGAACATTGTGATACATTATTTTCTTAAAGTAATTTGCTTTTACGTTTGAGTTCGCGTTTTAGTTGAAGTTGGTCGCATTAAAAAAAATTTATAATTTTAATGCTACAAGTGCGCCAGCCTTCTCAATTTCTTTATGTTCCTTAGTGGATGCCAGGCTATTTAGTAGAACTTTTAACTTAAATCTGAGTAGTTGCTATCATTTTGTTACATCTGGAGTCCTCTTTTTTCAACACCTTTGTTTCCAGAATACCAAAAGTCAGTGTAAATTACGATTTCTAGATATCTTTGCTTTACAGAATAAAAAACTTGTAATTGACTTCTGCTTAAAAAGTTTTAAAAATGTTATAAAATCGTATAATTTGATTTTGTAAATATTGTTAAGCACTAGAACACCCTACATTGCAAGTTATCTTGATTTCCCTTTCCTCTATAGAGTTAATACAGTTAAAATGGCACAAAGTTCTTTAAAAGTATCAGGCCATCACAAAACTGCCGAATTGTAATTTTAATCTTAACGTTCCGTTTCAAATGTAGGGCTGTCTTTGTTTGTATATAACAGCAAAAAAAGAAATTTTTATTTTTTAATTTTTCTATTTCTTTACTGTGTGGCTCTGGCTACATTTGTTCCCATGACCTTTTTATTACTTTTGTGCAGCAACCAACTTACGTAGCCGTCCATATCACAATATTCTGTCCAACGGCGAAACTCAAACTACTTGATTTCTTGTTGAGCAAAGTAACTCATTTAACTCCTCCAGCCATATAAATCGCAATACGTTGCGGCTCTGACGAGATTAGAACTCTTGATCTTTTACTTTTACAAACAACGCCCTTTTTAATCAACTCATAAGTCAAGAGTGTCACTCTCTATTGTTATGCTTTTACTTTCCTTACTAACAGCTTAAGGCAGAATTAGTCTTTACTTTCCGTTCCGTGACGAATCAGCTGATCAGTTTCTGTTAAATGGAAAATATATATTTGTGGTTTGTTATTACTTTAACGTTCTGTTCTGTTCCGTTCGAATCAGTAGAAAATAGATTTCAACGTTAAGTTACTTGGAAGTGGTTTGGTAGTGTGAGTGCAAAATTGTAAACAAACCATTTTTGTTATTGTAATTGTTGTTTATTTTTTGTTGTGTATTGTGTTTTCTTTGTTCATTATATAAAGCTGATATGTTGTTACAGAAAAACTAATTACAATAATTTTAAAAGCAGAACGGCACGGAACAGAACAGCAACAGAAAGTAAAGACTAATGAGGCCTTTAACCTAAATTAGCACGTAAAGCGTTGTCTATCTGTCAAAAATTCCCATGCTTATACAAAACATATAAATCGAGCCGAATAAGAATATCGGATTTTTACAGTGTATTAAATAGTTAAATTGGCTACTTGTTTGTTTTGTTTTTGTTATTGTTGAAAAGTGAAGAACGGTTAAGTCTTTTTCAGGTCACTGTAGCGATTTTTTCTCCATTTATTTTATTTTGATTCTTAGGTTTTATTAAACAAACTAAATAATAATAAAGTTTAACATTTCACAGTAAAAGTTAGGCGTTGGATAACGTTACGCTTGACGCATTAATTTAGTTTGGTATGTAAAGCTTTGTTGAGCTTTGGACAATGATTTCCTTGTTTAACTATTGAGGCGCCTTAATCATTTTGTTTGTCATTCTAATATACAGAACCTTTCGCCAACTTGACATCCACAGCTGCACACAAATTGAATCGATCAGACATGGTTTCGAAAGAGTTGCTATTGAAAATCAGCAGGATCGGTCTATGGCGCTCAAGGCAGTGGGCTAAACATCACAATGAAGTAACTCCAATTAAAAAAAAAAAAACAAAAGTATGGAGCGATAGAGAACTTAACGAGTAAGAAAATAACATCAAGTAAATAAAATTGGCGCTCGCCCATATTTTCCGAGTTATGGGTCTCTGAAATTTTTATAAAAAAATTGCGATTGTCAATATAGTCAATATGGTTATTATTTAAAAGGATTTTAAGAGAGCTTTCAGGAAATACAAAATTAAAAAAATGCTTAACCTATTAAGAGCCAATGACATTTTTATATAAAATTATATATCGTACTTTAATTTTGTTTCTTATTTTTTAATTCTCTAGATTTGAAGGGTATATAAGATGGGGCAAAGCCAGGTATGGAACTCTTACTTGTTTTCTACAGTTTTAATGTAAAATCTAAAATTTTATAGTGATTTAAATATTTTCAGATCGTGACTGCCTTTAGTCTCAGAAACCTTTCCGAAATAGTGAACAAAAAAATTATTTTATTTTTTATTTCAAATTTCTTGTTATTAAATTTAAAAAATAATTTTTCTTAAAATAAATTAAATCAAAATCTTTATTCGTTTAGACACAAAATATTTGTTTGCAAATCTCTCAAAACCATAAAAAAGTCACTAAAAACGTTTGCAATTTACTGAACTTTTTCTGATTTTAATAGTTCGTCAAAGCGACATATCTGGAGCAAAAGCCTTGAAGTGAATTTTCAACGGTGTAGAATTTTACAGTTTGTTAAGCTGTGTTCTTTAATTTTCACATTTTTTAAATTTTATATATTCGCAGAATGTCCGGATAGATTGGCAAAATACCCCACTGTGCGTCGCAAACACATCTACTGCCTCTAGGGAAGCATTTTATTTTAATGCGATTCCAAGAAGTTGGAACTGTTAATTTTAATTGATTCGCCTTTTTAACACCTCGTCAAACGCGGCTGCTCAACAACAAATATTTTTTCTCTAATGCTCAAGCTCTTGTGAGTACCATTTTAAATATGAGTTCGAACAGGCCTTTAAAAAGTAGTAGCACTACAGAATGAAGTGTAATGGGTTTATAGCTGACTGTATTCAAAATAGTATGAACTTAAAAAATATGTTTGTTGGAAGCATGTTTTGTAATATTTTTTCAATTGGCCTTCTTAGAGATACAAAAAATATTTTGAAAATTTGATGAGGAAGGATCATTAGCGTAACCAGATAATTTTTCTGGAAGAGGCTATAGATCAGGGGTTCTCATCAAACTTCTGCTCGAGGACCCCTAGTAAACTAATTTTTTTTCGCAGACCCCTCTGTAGCTCAAGTTCTAAATAAAACTTTCATTATTTTTGAAAACACTGTTTTTTCTGTTCTTCATGCGGACCCCTTGGATGGTTGCTACGCACCCCCAGGGGTCCACGGACCCCCATTTGAGAACCGTTGCTATAGACCTTGAAGAGAAGAAAAGGAGGGAAAAACTTGTATCAGAAATTAGAAATTTTATAAGAAGAAAAAAAATTGTTAGGTCCTGCTATGCTAATGGGGAAAGAGGAAAAAAGAGTCAACTGAACTAGACTTGCAACCCAAGGTGCTTCTAAATCAAGGCTCTTAATTTAAATAAAAAAACATAAAAAGTAGTTGTTACATGTAGTAAACTGACACCAAGCGTCAAAATATAAAAAGTTTTTGGATTTTTCAAAACATCTTGAAATCATTGCGAAATAACATACGGTGAAAGCGATGGCGAATTCATTGATTTTCGCCGATAGCCTAAATACCAAACTCCATATATAAAAAATCTGTATACTATTATTTATATGTAGTTTGACATTTGGGCTAACGGTGAAAATTAACGAATTCGCCATCGCTCCCACCGTATATTATATTGCCATGTCTTCAAATAATTTCTCTGTTAGCACTTTTATCAAAGGAGTGTCTAGTTCCTTTTGTGTATTGCTATTTTAAACGACCTATGACTTTTACTTCTTTATTTAATTTTATTAAATATTTTTATCTTCTTTTATCTCTCAAATTCAAATTAAGTTCATTTAAGTCTCTGGCAATAATTTGAAATTTAGCTTCATTATCAAACTCATGAATAAATTTCCAGGTACCACAATGTGGTTTGCAAGTCTGTTGTAGTGTTTTGTCAGCAACTAATTATATGGTGGGCGTTAAAAGCTACAGGCGTATTTTGAAATATGTTTGTATTTTCATCTATATTTAAGCTTAAATATGTTCAAATGTAGAAATTCTATGTGCAGAGAGTGAAAACGAAGGTGCTTAATTTTCTTTGTTCGATTAGGTGTGTAAGTGTGTAAGTGTGTTCTGTGTGTGTGTGTGTGCTTGGACTTGTTAAAAACTTAATTTTACACTATACAACATGTGTAGAGATTTAATTATTCTACTTATTCTCACAATGTATATTTTGGACCCAAATGTATTTAAGCTTTATGGTGTTCAGAGTTTTTGGTCGAAGAATATTACAGCCTGAGTCATTTTCTTCCTGTTTAAAGAAGATAACAACAATTAGGTTAAATTGGCAGACCATATAATCAGTCTCGACCGTAGAACGAGGTCATGTGTGCTATATTGAAGCTTTTAAGATCCTAGAATCACTGCAAGACTGTTAGGAATTTATCAAGGACATATGACCAGTGCTAACAGGGCACCATGTCGTTAATGTCTATTGTAGGAGATTAACTTATCTATAGAAAAAAGTTATCTGAGTTATCTAGTTATCTAATGTCTTTTGTATACCTTTCTCTCTGTCTGTCTCTCTCTATCTCTCTCTCTTTCTCCCTCTCTCTGAGTTTTCAAAACGCCTGTATTGGAGCTTTAATCAATTTCGTACATAAGAAACTGATGATCTTTGTAACCTAACCTAACTTTTTGATAAGGCCGCTATTCCACTCAGTTCTTTAACTTAAGAGCGTAAAAGCAGCTTGGACTTTTAAAAGTCTAAATTAAAAAAAAAAAGTTTTAGTTCTTCATTTTCTTCTTTAACTGGTCTAATGAAAAATTAACTTTAAATTGTAAAAATCGACACTTATTTGACATGAATCTCTTGATCTATTAAGGACTCAGGTTCCATTCTCTACACCTTCTTTCAAGTTAGCAGGTCCGTGTGACTCAGGCCGTGGCTGAGTTAAAGTAAAAGTACACAGCCACTGAAGATGGTCGAAATGAAATTCCGTCACTTATTTTAGATCGTTTTAAAGCGCTATAAAAGCATGAAGACCACTTTAGCATTATGATCCTTTCCAATAGAGACTGTTCCAGAAGCAGCAGCAGTCACATATTTGATGGCATATTTTTCTGCCTGTTAATGGGGTACTAAATACTTTTTCTTCCGGGAAATAGGCCCCAAAGGCTCCCCGATCTAATATCATTAAGCGGAACAGGATAAATTCCTTTATTAATACTTGAGGTTTAGACATTTAATTTACTCTTTATCGATTTCTTTTTTTACTTTTACATGTTTTTACTCGGTTTAATTTTTTTCATTCTGATAGTTTTGTTTTCTCTCTTCCTTTGCCTTCCATTTTTTCTATTTGTAAAGCTGTTACTTTTTGATTCAAGTGAGCTCAGCTACGTGCAGCTGTTCGAACTACTTAAATTTTTTATAGTTAAATTCTAACAATAATGAGCTTCAAATTATTTTAAAACGAAACAAACACTATTCTCTTTTAGTGTTTTTCACTTTGTTTTTAATATTCATAAATCTCTGTATGTGACCTGTGCTATTTAGCCCACAACATTTTATGTCCAAAGGCAATTTATGATTTTTTATTTAAAGTCTTAAAATCACAAAAAAAAAAAAAAAAAAAAAAAATCAATATTTTTCAATGCACTTTTCTAACTGAAATAATAGAATCAATAAAATTTAATTTTAAGCTAATGGTTGGCAATGGTTTTCATTGAAGATTTGTAAGGATATCTGTCGTTTTGGTGTGTATCTTTAAATAATAAAGGGTATTACAAAATCTGTACATATAATAAAACAGTAACGGGGTTATTTCTGTACATGAAATGTTTTTTTTTTAAATTTTGATGTTGGAGTAGATAGTAATCGATGTGGAATACAAAACACCTATTTTTGGAATTTTTGTTTGTTTGTGTTCGCATCACGTAAAAACTGCTGGATGGATTTGAATAAGATTTTGTAAGAAAGTCTTTTAGAATCTTAGTTTAAATATAGAATACTTTTTTTGTTAAAACATCTCATTTCGTAGAGATACAAAAGTGAAAGTCCCCAATTTAACCAGTACAGTGATACTAAAACAGTTTTCAGTACATTTTATTTTTGTAGATGGAAGTTTTTAATTTTTTTTGAACTCTACAACAAATGTTGAAAAACTTATTTTTCTAAATTTTAATTTTAAGAAAATTCGAAATGATACGCGGACAAAGTCGTGGGCTTTGCTAGTTATAATAATAAAAAAAGGAAAAATAATTTTTCTAATTTTTATTGAATCATAAAATACACAGAATTAAATAACGTATGAAGCTTCTCATGACGCGTATGGCTATCAAAAGTTTCCTGACATGTGCACACTTTTGATGAATATTTTTAAGATCATTTTTCACAAATGTGATATAATTTCATAGACGTAATGTTGTGTTTCTTTTTCAACTTACTGGTAGTGTTATTTATGTCAGGTTATCACCATAAAGATAAATCCTAAGGATGAAAATTACTTGGAGGAAAAAATTCCAGACTCAACAGGCTTCTAAAGCCACCTCGTTAAAGCCGCCTGTCCTTTACTTCAATATCATCCAGAACAGAATAGAAGATTAAGTTCCTCATATAGACCTAATACAGTTCTTCAGAATATGCTCTGAAGTTTTTACATCCTCTGTCTGCTAAATTACCGGACACATTGGGGTGGAAAGCAATGAAAAGGGAATAAAGGCTGGTTTCGATGGGGTCAAGTTCACTAATTATTGAACCGAAACCTTTTTGTCCTTTCTGTAGTCTTGGATAAAATAGAATCCGGAAGGAACTGTGGATAGAGACAAGAGTTCAAGGTATTACCATCTACCCGGATTAACTTTTGGGATAAAAAATAAGAGTGCTATATTCGGCTATGTCAAATCTTAAATACCCTGCTTCATTTATCTAAATCTAATTTAGTGAAATAATTCCAATCAAAAAATCAAATAAAAAGGTGACAGAGAATTAAAAATTAAAAAAAAACATAAAAATGTCATTTGCTCTTAATGGGTTAAGCATTTTTATAAAATTTTAGCATTTTCTTAAAGATCTCTTCCAAAGCCTTAAAACGATACCCATATTGATATTTTAAAAATTTTGAAAATTTCAAAAGCCCGTAACTCGGAAAATATGGGCGAGTGCCAATTTTTTCACTTGATGTTTTTTTTATTTTTTAATTCTCAATAGCTCCTTTTATTTTAATTGGATTTACTTCATTGTTCCAAATGATATAGAAAAATTAGAGATAGGCGTGATGTTTTTCCCGCTGCCGCGAAGGACATCGACCGATCTTGCTGATTTTTCAATAACAATTCTTTCGACACTATGTCTGATCGATTGGCGTATTTAAATTTTTTCTAGCTGATCTAGGGCCTCGGCAAACTTGATTTCAACACTAACACGGACGGGCAGACGGACATCGCTCAATCGACTTCGCTATGCATATGAAGTCAGAATTTATCTACTTTATGGGGTCGGAAATGAATATTGTAGAAATTACAAACGAAATGACAAAATTAGTTATACCCTTTTTCCACTTTTTGGCTTTTTCAGAGACCTTTGCATGATAAAAAAAACACCTCAACAGACTTTGCATTGTAATATCCAAATGTTGCAGATTTTGTGAACATGATGAGGAGAATGCAGAAAATTTGCTAATGCTCCAAGTTACGGGCGACCACCTGCTGAAAGCTAAGGAGATCCCAATACAAGAATAGATTACAAAACTGAGGTCACTTAAAAGAGCAGGTCTAGATGAGTTGCTTTAGCTTCTGACAGGCTGTACCACCTTTTAGTGTCCTATCTAACCCCTAATAAATGGCAGAAATTTTAAACCTTTTTTGAGTTTTGCACCACCCTATATTTCTATTTAGTTAAAATGCTGCAAAGAAAAATATAAATTAACTCTAAAACGAAGCTGTGAGAAAAAAGTTTTATTGTGTCTCCTTATTCTAAATTGATTTTTATTTTTTTTATTTCCACTAAAAATCGAATAACGCCTCTATGTCGCACACCTTCTGGTTATTTTAGAATTTATGATGTTGACTTGATTGAAAATTTGCGGTTGCCTTAATGAAAATGGCATTTATAGTAAAAAGCTTATGAAAACTACAACTTAGAACAGGAAATCTTGACAAAAAAAATAAATAAATATTTTAATACAATGTATAGAATGAAATAGCAACAACAATAATAATAACAATAAAAAGTTGCTTGGCAATTGCAGCATGATTAAGCAATAAATTATGACAAGATTTGTTTCAATTTTGTTTAAACAATTCACTGGGGGGTTTTATTTTGTCTGTTGTATTGTTGTATGCAGTTTGTGTTCATAATTTACAGAAAATAATCATAATGGCTTTTTTGTTTACCTATAACAAATCATTATTTAGCACATGAGAGCTTCCTAGAGATAACGGTGTAATGGACTTTTGTTTTAATTTTTTATTTTTGATTTGAAGTTCAAATATTAAATAAATTCTATTTTAACGGACTTCACAAAAAGGTAGAAGGTTATCAATTCGACTGAATGTCGCTTTTTTATTTTTGTGCCTGCAGAACTCAGTCATTTTTGAACCGATTTTGAATTTTTTTTGTAATTTGAGAGATTATGTTTACAGATTGTTCCTGTTTTAAAAACAGTTTATAATCTTAAAATTAAAGGGTGTCCCCATACAACGTACATGATTTTTAAGTGTATTATGAACCAAGAAGCGCACTTCCTTAAAATTAAAAAAAATGCTTCCAATATCAAAAATAAATCGAAAAATTAAAGGGTGTCCCCATAGGTAACCTAAAATGATTTATATGCGCCAATGTTTTAAACCGTTATTGACAAACGCTTGAAAATTGGACAGGATGTCAATTACTATGACCGTTGTGATAAAAATTTTAAACATTCAAAATTATAAATTAAAGGGTGTCCCAAAAGTTAATTTAATTTAATGTATTTGGCCAAACTTATGAACCGTTATAGACAGACAGCTGAAATTCACAAAGAATCTTTATTCTTAAGTCCGCTATAACAATAAGTATAAAATTTGTATTTGGAAATCAAAGGGTGTTCCAATAGTTGATGTAAGTTACCAAACTTTAGAACCGTTATAGGCAGACAGCTGAAATTCACAAAGAAGAATTATTGCCAAGTCCGCTGTAACAACGAGTATAAAATTTGAATTTTAAAAATTAAAGGGTGTTCCCATATTTAAAGTAAATTAAAATATAAATATTTAAAATTACAAATTATAGGGTGTTACAATAGCTGCTGTTATTTTATGTGTATGACAAAATTGTCAGTTAAAGACAGTTGATTGAAATTTGCATAGAATCTTCATTGATAAGTCCGCTATAACAAGTAGCAAATTTGAAATTAGAAATTAAAGGGTGTCGCTATAACTGATGTAATTTGACCTATATGGCCCTAATTTTGAAACCGTTACACACAAACTCTTAAAAATTAAACAGAATGTCTATTACTAAATCAAGTATAATAACAAGCACCTACAAATATTTAAATTTAGAAATTAAAGGGTATCCTCATGGTTGTAATTTGATGTATATGGCCAATCTTTTGAACAGATATAGACTAACGCCTGGAATTTAAACAAATTTTGTTTTACTGTGTCAGAAATAAAAAGGTGTAAAAAATAAAGGGTGACCATATACCAGCTGAATTTTCTTGTTTAATCTGCATTCATATTTCTTTCTACGACGTTAAAAAAAATTATGACGCAATCTTTCTCGAACATAATAGAATATAATTATTGTATAGTTACCGTCCTTAAGATTTAATATGATTTTAGGTTTCTCTGTTTTGTAATCGGTTTTTTTTTATTTTGCAAGAATTATGTTTTTAAATTTAAAATAAATAGTTTTAAGCAATAAATTTTAGGCTTAAAGCTTAAGGAGCTTAAAAGCCAAGCGGAGTAACTAAAGTTAACGTTCTTTTAATATCTATGCAGAGATCTAAGCTTGTCGTCTTAGACTGAATATAATTTTAAGCAATAAAGAGTTGAACTGTTGCTGAGGGAAATTCAGAAAAATAAGTATTATTTTTTTTTTATTTAATAAAACATCTTGTATTTCTTCATTTAAAAAAATGCAAAAATATAAAACATTTTTTAATTTTATACTCCAACTATTTGGCTGCGTTTTATCTCCATCATTATGTGTTTTGAATTTTCTTTATTTTGCTGCTTCATCTTGGTCTAAAAAGTATCACAAGAAAGAAAACCAAAACTTACGTGAGCGAGTTACATCCACAGAAGAAAGAAAAATGTTAAATGTCATTAGGTAACTTGAACTCATAAATAATTTTTTTAATAACATGTTTTTAGTGGCTAAAAAACATAAATTTATATTTATTAGAGTGAAGAGAGCCTTAAAATTAAAAAAAAAATGAATTTTTTTCAAAGACTTTTGCTTAAGTAAAAGTTTCTTGTTGAAAGCATTTGTGGTCTGGCTATTCCTGTTAACGACTTATTTTCTGTCTTGTTCACGTGCAGTTTGTGGTTGGCTACATTTAAAATGACATCACTAAGATTTTGTCAGACTTTGATGCAAGTATTCAGGCTAAAACAATTTTTACATTTATATTTGTAGAATATTGTTAGAAAAAGGAAATTAATATTTTTACATAACTACAAAATTTCTCTCTATAAGGCGTAACATCAATACAAAAAATATGTTTAGAGTCACCGTGCTGTCCACATGGATAAACAAGTCTTAGTCTTCTTTGAGTTCTAATTCATTAACTTATTTTATTATCTAACTAATTAAAAGAAAAGCAATATAGTTGCCAGATCGTTTCATACTAAAAGAATCTAGTCGTTTAAAATCGTCTAAAAAAACAAATTGCTGCTACGAGTAGCATGTCATCGGATATAAAAAATGAGAATAAATAGTAGCAAATTGTGCGTTTCATAGTGTTGTTAACAAAATCATACAGAGATAAGTTAATAAAGTGAAATTTAGAAGGTCGTTTCTAAGACTAAATATCATACACCCCTCCCCCTTTTTATACCTTTCACCACAGGCGAAAAGAGTGTATAAACAAGTGAGACAAACATCATTTGTAATTGTTACAATATCCATTTCCGACCCCATAAAGTATAAATATTCTGAGTTCTTATGCAAAGCGAAGTCGATTGAGCGATGTCCGTCTGTCCATCCGTGTTAGTGTTGAAATCAAGTTTGCCGAGGTACTAGATTAGCTAGAAAAAATTTTAATACGCCAATCGATTAGACAGAGTGTTGAAAGAGGTGCTATTGGAAATTAGCCAGATCGGTCCATGTCCTTCGAGGCAGCGGGCAAAACACCACGCCTACCTTTAATTGTTCTATATTAATTGGAACAATGAATAAACTCCAAAAAAAAAAAAAAAACAAATATGTGGGGTGATAGAAAATTAAAAAATAAGAAAAAAAGAAGTAAGAAAATTTCCGCTCGCCCATATTTTCCGAGTTACGGGTCTCTGAAATTGTAAAAATTTTTAAATTATCAACATGGGTATCATTTTAAAGCTTTTGAAGAGATCTTTAAGAAAATAATGAAATTTTTTAAAAATGTCTAACCCATTGAGAGCCGATGACATTTTAATGTAAATTTTTCTTTTTATTTTTTAATTGTCTGTCATCTCAATATTTGTTTTTTTTTATTAGAATTACTTCACTAAACTAGATTTAGATAAATGGTGAAGGGTATATAAGATTCGGCATAGCCGAACATAGCACTTCTACTTGTTTATCATGTGCCCTAAAGGCATTTCTATTTCAATACTCCGGCTTTTTAACACTATTTTTTCTGGGGTATTGAGCTGCAACGTTTATCTGGGATTGAAGAGGCCGCAGATGTAGATAAGGAATTTCGAAGTGTGAATAGTTACTAACGATCAATCGTTCTAGTTGCTTAGAAGGCGCCTATGCCCTATTTACTGTTGCATTGCTACATAAAATGCCAATAATGCGGTATAAGTTAAGATAGTCTTCATGCCTGCATGATGCTGCCATTCATAATGCTAAAAATTGCTGTAAACCGCTTGAGGTCTTATCGAGTTCACTATGGAGTTGTGCATGGTGGTGGGTATTCAAGTTAATCTCGACTAAGGCCCTTCGACAATATATAAGTCTGGAAGTGGGGAAAGGGTAGTTGAGACCTCTAAAAGCTCCCATTAAATGATAGTCGCAATGAAATTCCTGTTGAATATAAGTTTTGCATCAGAAGTAGCTATTTAATCATTTAAAAGAATATTTCAGCATTTAGTTTGTTCTTTCAATTTAATCCAATCCAATTCAATTCCAATCGTTTAAATATTTTAGTGTTTAAAGATTTTTTTTTTACATTTTTTTGAACTGAACCTTAACATTTTCTGGCTAATTTTTGCAAGTTTTCAAAGTATTATTTAAGAGCTTTAGTTTGTTTTTTGTTGTTGTTTTAAAGTTGTTTGAATATGTTTGTAAAAATATGCTGCTACATGTTGTGGCATGTTTAGAAAACGATTACAACTCATTTAAAAAACTTTATGTGTAAGAAATTGAAGTATAACTTTTGACAATATGACATTTTAATTCTAATAAAAAACCACAAATGCTTGGAATGTCCTTTGAAATAAACTTAAACTATTTTACATGTTAAAAATTACTTGCTTGGAATTTACAGGAAATTAAATCAAAGTAAAATACTTTAATCTGGATTTTTTTGAGATAAAAGGTACTTCAAAACAGTTGCAAATACTGAAGCAAAGCAGCAACTTCGATAAAGAAGTTTAGTTTACTGCAGAGGAAACGAACGAGAGATGAGGCTTAGTAATTCCAAGTTTTATTAAAGGCTTTGGAATATCCTTTTTTTTCCTTTAGTTTGCTATAGTTTAGCATAATTAGTTGCTATTTTTAAACCTTCAAGCTGAACAAAACATTCATGTCATGATTAATTGTTATAATTATAAATAAAAATTTTTTTATGCAGCTTTTAAATTCAATTCAATTCGTTTCTTTTAAATTTTTTTTATTAGAAAATCTCAACACTTTAAATTAACTCATCACATTAATCAACACATCAACGTCAAGGGCAGTGTTATAACACTCTAAGAATCGTATGAATCAAACTGAATCTTAACGAAACAAAATACATTTAAAGACAGAAGACATACAAGACAGTCAAATGGACAGACTGAGATGCATACAAAAGCTTTAACTGCATAATGTTTTGCTAGACAACTTAAACTGAGTGACTGACTGACATTTATTTAACATTACGGGCTCATCACAACAACCATGATGACCACTTTAATGTCAATTATAACTATTTTACTATGCAACTCACATTTAGATAAATAACTACAACACGAATAAAGAATTTTTTGTAAAGAATGAAAAAAAAATATCAGTGATTCTTACCACTCTGTGGACAGACAACTTTGTCATACACATACGTCTTTCGGTATTTAAAAATATGATGTTAATTTCTTTAAACTTCTTTTACAGATAAATGATTTTGTCTTTTGCAGTGTTTTTTTTTTCGTTTTTTTTAAATACTTTTTAAGAACTGGGGGTACTTGAAGATCCAAAACGATGTTGCAAATATTGCTAATGTGAATAATATGAAGTTGGTTGTGTGTAAAATATGCATGAAGTAGAAAAACACGCAATGACTTTAATTTAACAAACTAAACTTGAAAAGAATTCTTTTAAGCAGAGGCAACAAGAGATATGAGAAATAATAAATAGTTATATAATTATTAAGACCATAACAGACAGTTTTAACCCTCAGAGGAATAAGTAATTAGCGGAATATGTAGAGTTTCTTATTCTTTTTTTCTTAAAAAAATATGCTGACGAAATCTTTATTAATTGTTTTCCAGGATTTAGGTGAGCTTTTTTGTTAACAACAAAAAGCAAAAAAAAAACACAAAAGAAATAAATAAACAAGCAAGAGTGCGATATCCGGCTATACCGAATCTTATATACCCTTTACCATTTACCATCTATGCAAATCTACTTTATTGAAGTAACTCCAATCAAAAAAGCAAATATTGGGGTGACAGAAAATAAAAAAAGAAAAATAAAAAAATAAGAACGATACATAATTTTACATAAAAATATTTTAATATTTCCTTAAAGATCTCTTCAAAAGCTTTTTAATGATACCCATATTGACAATAAACTTTTTTGAAAATTTCAGAGGCCCATAACTCGGTAAATATGGGCGAGCGCTAATTTTTTTACTTCATGTTTTTTCTTATTTTTTTTCTCTATTTATGGGGCATATATTTGTTTTTTTTGATTGAAGTTACTTTATTGTTTCAAATGATATGGAAAAAATTATATGAAACAATTAGAGGTAGGCTTGGTGTTC
Source organism: Cistogaster globosa (assembly GCA_937654795.1). Lineage (NCBI taxonomy): Eukaryota > Metazoa > Arthropoda > Insecta > Diptera > Tachinidae > Cistogaster > Cistogaster globosa. The sequence continues at coordinate 11,940,684 of OW569404.1, forward strand.
TGCCCGCTGCCTCGAGGGACATGGACCTATCTTGCTGATTTGCAATACACCTTTTTCGTCACTATGTCTGATCGATTGGCGTATTTAAATTTTTTTTTAGCTGAATTAGTGCCTAGGCAAACTTGATTTTAACACTAACATGGACGGACAGACGGACATCGCTCAATCGACTTCGCTATGAATATTTATGGTGTCGAAAATGGATATTGTACAGATAACAAATGGAATGACAAGCTTAGTTATACCCCTTTTTCACTTTTTGTGGTGAAGGGTATAAATAAATAATGTTGACAGAAAAATTTTGCAGCTAATAAACATGTTGCTAGAAACATTTTACAAACTGGCTACTACTACGTCATCATGTATCATACAAAATTATTTATAATCTTTTGACAACACATTTCACGAAATTTTGAACAGAAAACTGTCTTTAAGAACGCAATATTGTTTTAATGCAGTTTATATTATTTCGCAGTAGGAAAAAAATGTTGCCATATATATTTTGCAGGCATGAAAACATGCAGTCAGAAACATTTCATGACTTCACAAAATGAAAAGAGAACAAATTCAGCCTTTTATTTTGTTTAAATGACTTGTTTTTAAGACCCATAAAAATTAAAACAACTTTTCACAGTCATATGAACTGTCATACTTCACTGACGTTATTGACATTCATGAGTGTCTTACAAATTAGATGGATGTTTTTCGAACGCTAACATACTATCAACATTTAACTTTAAACATCTGATAACTTATTTATATAGAATTATTTTCAACGAGAGGTTTATTTCTTTTTCAATTGGTTTGGTGTAGATTCAATCCACAACAGATCGTATAGACTCCATTTTTTTCGTAAACATGCGCCGCTTGGTTTGGATTAAGGCTGAAGATCTCGTCAACAAATGTCATTATCTTACCATTTTTAATGATTTTTATTAAAAATATAAATGACATTGATCCAGGCGAAATAAGCTATTAACAGGATCATACGGCGACTAAGACTATCGACACCTCTTGATTATTTCTTGAGATCCAATAAAGTCATTATTTTATGCTAATAAACCATCAACAATTGACGGCTTAAATTTCAGCATTGTAAGTGGTATTTGTGAAATACGGCGCCAGCATAGCTTGAAAAAGTGGCTTGAACAAAAACATCCAAATGTGCCCACTCCAGAACATCATTTTAAAGTGCTTATGCTTTATATTGATGTTTCGAACAATAAAATTTTTTTTGTGATTAAAATTAAGGCGAATTAATTTACAGGTGATCTTAACAACTCAGCTGATTTTTGTTTATGTTCAACGCTGTTGTCAAAATTTCTAAATATTTTTAAGAAATAAAAAAAATTTCAAATAATTTGAAAGAGTAAATGTAAATTTTACAAAATTAAATTTGAAAACCAAAAAAACAAGATAAAATAACCACCATTTTTGACATCAACCTGCTGCTCTGCAACAATAAAATTACATTAGGTTTTTGTAGCCAGGCGGCCACAAAATATTTAATTCGCCTTGACTCAAAGCAAGCCATACAAGTCGATTGTTGCCGCTTTGCTTTTTTATGTTCCGTATAAAAAGGATATAAATTTAACCACATTTTTTTGAAGGTTAAACGATCAAGTTTTGCCTTTCAATTTTAATACATTCACACTTTATTACTAATACACTCATACTTTTCAAAATTAAAACAAACTTGATATCAATTTTTCTTTCAAGTTGAGCGTTTTAATTTACGTACAAACTTTTCTTCGTTTTTGCTGTTACAAATATTTTGTTGCCACCATAAGTTTTTGCCATCTTTACAAAAAGAAAAAAAAAAATAAATAAAGAAAAAAAAATTCTTTCAAGTTGCGTGCAGCTTACGTTACAGCTCTGAATTTAAATGAATTTTAACAAGCAGCATGTGTGATCATGTGGCTTCAGAGTGAAATCACTAAAATGTCGCTATTTATTTTGAACTGTTTAAACCGACGTTTTACTATGACCGCTATAATAATTATTCACATAAAGCTAACCGTTAAATTTGTCATTTTCAAGGTAAATTCCCTTGACTCCGGATTAGGTGCTCGTGTTATAACAACAACAAATAATAAGAATATAAAAATTTTAAATTTAAATCTGCAGACTAAAAAGAATCTCCATTAAAAACGATTACAACTAAATAATTCTTTTAAAAACTTTATTAAATTAATGTTTTACTCATTTTTATATGGCCTTTGTAGGGTTAATCAATGCAGTTATTTAATTATGCTCTTCTTCACGCATAATATCTGTCAATCATTTCATATCTATTTTTCTTTTAAACATTTATCTCGTAGACACCATATAAACGTCTCCCTGTCAGCAGGAGTTTGACACAATTTTTTCACAAACACTAAACATTTGCTGGTCATTCTCTAAACAACTTTACAAAACTGTTTATATTTTGCATTCTTTTTTACACTCCAACTATTATTGTTTGGGTTGTTGTTGGTGTTCATTGTAACGTTTAGTTAATGCTGTTGACTTAAGTTTCTTTTTTTATTTAATTCTATCACATTAAAAATGTATGAGTATTTGTTAGTTTTTGAGAATAATAGTTTATGACTTGTTTGTTTTATGAAAATAAAAAAAATTAAATAAATAAATAGTAAATCACTAAATTAAAGGAATACAATGTTGCAGAAGTAAACAACAACAAAAAAAAAACAAATAATATGTACAACTATATGTTGTCTGCGGTTGGAGTATTAAGTTCATCAAACACAACACAACTTAATAAAAAAATAATTAGGAAAACATCACTGCAACATGTTAGATGTTGAAAGTACTGAATGTTATATTAAGATGTGCCTGTTGCTTCTTTACTTGTTGTAATTTTTAAAATTGAAGTTTTTGTTGTATTCCCGTGGCATCCACTAACACTTTTGTTTCAAAAACCTTACAGTCCAACTCGTTAAGTTTTTATTGAATTTCCGGGGATTGGAAGTGTTAATGATTTGTTACAAGTAGACGACGAAGTGCGGTAAGTTTGAATCCAGGAAAATCATTTTAATAAATGTTAAGAGTGTCATCATTAGAGCTAAAATTAAGTTGCAGGTAAACGGAACTTTGTAAAAGTTTTGCTAAAGAAAACTATGAAATAAAAAAATTAAAAAAAAATACTAAATTTATGGAGAAATTTTAAAGGATTTATTAAAACATCAATATTAAACCCACAATTATTAAACCCTTCACCACAAAAAGTGGAAAGAGGGTTAACTAATTTTGTCATTACATTTGTAATCTCTACAATATGTTCTTACGCATAGCGAAGTCGATTGAGCAATGTCCGTTTGTCCGTGCGTATTAGTGTTGAAATCTAGTTTGCCGAGGCACTAGATCAGCTAGAAAAAATTTCAATACACCAATCGATTAGACATAGTGTCAAAAGAGGTGCTATTTGAAATCAGCAAGATCGGTCCATGTCCTTCGACGCAGCGGGCAAAACACCACGCCTACCTCTAATTTTCTATATCACAAAAAATCTATAGAGCGATAAAGATTAAAAAACAAGAGAAAAAACATAAAGTGAAAAAATTGGCGCTTGCCCATATTTCCGAGTTACGGGCCTCTGAAATTTTCAAAATTTTTAAAATATCAATATGGGTATCATTTTAAAGCTTTTGAATAAATCTTTAAGAAAATACTTAAATTAAAAAAAAAATGCTTAACCCATTAAGTGCTGATGGCATTTTTATGTAAATTTTCTTTTTTAATTTTTTAATTCTTTCTCACTCGAATATTTGTTTTTTTGATTGGAGTAACTTCACTAAACTAGATTTAGATAAATGGTGACTGGTATATAAGATTTGGCAAAGCCAATTATAGCACTCTTATTTGTTTTTATTTTGTTTTTTTTTTATAAATATAAATTCTTTTTCAATGGTTTCTATGTTATTGTTTTTAAATTTGGCTGATTAAAATTCTCATGTAATCAATATTATCTTAGGAGTAAGTAAGTTTTAGAATGCAAGAGCGTAAATTTAGAAAAATTATCATAAACTTTGCAATAAGATAACAATAAGAGCCGTAGCGTAAAACGCTTATCCAGTTTTAAATTCCTAAAGTACTCATTGAGGGAAACGGTATCTTAAAATTATTAAGTCAGTATGTTTGATTTTTGCACACCTGTGAATATCTCAAGTCGTCTGGTTTCGAAATTAGCAGAAACTGTTTGCAAACGCTTGAATTATGGGTAAAAGTTAATAAAAGAATATTTTAATTTTATTCTGTTGGCAATCTTTTTGGGATCGAAATACTTTTAATTCTATAAAGAAATAGAAACTCACCATTAAATAAAAAATACATAAAAAAATTTAAATTTAATGGAAGAAAGCCATGTTTTATGCAAAACAAAAAAACGAAACTTTTTACCTAATAAAATTTTTATCCAAAGTAAATTCAGCTTAAAAAACATAAACAATTTTAGTTTTATTGAAATAAATTTACAAAGAAAATCTAAAATTTTTTAAAATATTCAAAAATGAATTAAATATCGAATTTTCGCCAAAAATTTTTTTATTATTATTTTTTAAAACAGAAATTTTTAAAGAATTTGTTTATTGTTATTCAAAATTTTAACATTTATTGAAAAAATACAAAAAATATATAGTAATAATTTAAAGTACGGAGGTTTTAAGAGCTAAGTCACATTTCCAGTTTAGTGACTTTCTAAGCCATTAAATCTTTTACGCCTAGAGTCGGGGAAATCTCATGCGATTGTGAAGAGAGAAGTGCTGCAACAACAAGCTTCATATTTGGGGAGGTGTGTGCGACCTGGATACATGTTTTTATCAGAAAATGATCGTTAATATTCAAAACAATACAGAGATATTATAACACGATTGCTTCTAATTAAAACAGGTTAAATTAATGTGGACGACATGAAATTTTAGAAATTATAGGAAAGTAAAATAAAGGCTGCCATATGCCTGCCTACTTTGTGATGTTGAAAAAAAAAATAAATTAAATACATCAGCTTAAAAATGGGGTCAGAATCAATTGGTTAACTTAAGGTGTTCACATAAGCATTTGTGTCAGGTATGGTTTCAATATGAAATCGCCATTACAAAGTTGCTTAAGTTTCTTTCAACCTCTCAAGTCGTATAACCAAACAAACCTTTAAAATTTAAAACCTAAAATAGTTTTAAGAAATTTAGAATTTATGTTTAATATATTCAATTATAAACCTCGTAACTCGTTTATTGCCTCCATTGTTCTTGTAATCTTGCCGCAGGCCATTTTTTACCACAAAATTTCTTTCAGTGTTGTTCAAACTGTATTGATAAGCAAACCTAACACCAGCATTTTTTCCATGAATAAGACATGTTGCATGGGAATTAAACATGTTGCAAAATGTAACAAACAATAAAGTCAAACATGTTGTTAGACGACTGATGTAAAATTTTAAATGTTTTAGCGGTTTTAGCTATGAAGCAAACAAGCAACAGTTTAATTTTAAATAAGAAAAAATTCTTAACAAAAACAGTTGTAGATGAGCTGCCAAAGACTTGGGTATGTTGTTGATGTTGCAAACTCGGGTAACTAGTAGTCTGCAGTTGCAGCAATTTATTGCATACGGAAAATATCAATAATTAAATGCCTTTTGAACATTTGATGAACGTATTTTCTGTTTTTATAATTTCATTATAAAATTTTAATTTCTAACTTATTTTCTGATTCCCCCTGGCTTTCCGCTTTAATGGAAAAATATTACAGTTTAATTTTCTGAACGTCATTCAATCTTTTAATCTAATCAAAACTTGTACATGGCAAAATATATTTTATTGCTAATGAACAGTAAATTTTATCCTATTGAAATTATTTTTGAATCAACGTGCCCAAAAAAGAAAACCTCTAAAAGATGGTAATGAACAATTTGTAATTTTTATGTCACATTTATGGCAAACATTTGCGTGCCACAAATATCTAATAACGAAATGCATAAGTATGTATGTGTGTGTGCATGTTACGTATATGTGTGGGGAAAATAAAACATTTACGTGAATTCAAACAACAAATCAGTACAACACGAGAATATTGAAAATATTTTTGTATAGAAAGTTTTATCCTCGAGTAACTCATACCAGCTGACAAAGAAAAGAAATGAATTTATAAATTTTTAAGGGATTTTATTGTCACCAACCATCCTTGTTGACATGATTTTTTTTAAGATTTAAATGTAAAATCGTAAAATGCAAAACATAAAACTTGTATGTTAATTTAAATAAATGTTTTACTTTTTAAGGTACTTTTTAAGAAGTGCGTTTTAAAAGTATTTTAAATATTCTTTTCCAAAAATCTTTTTATCTTTGCTTATTTTACCCAAAAATTGTTTTAAAATTTTGCTTTTTTCATGTCCTTTAAAAAAAGGTACTTTTTTGAAATTATTTTTTAAAAGGTACTTTTTGGAAAAAACAAATTGTAGAAGGTTATCTGTTTAAAAAATTATGTTTAAAAGATCTTGTTTTAAAAAGGGGCTGTTTAGAAATTTTTTTGTGAAAAAAATATCTTTCGGCTCCATGTTTATTAATTTTTTTCTTAAACTACTTCTGTTTTCAAAAAAAAAAAAAAAAATAATAATAAAATAAAATAAAAAAAGAGAAAAGAAAATAATCTTATGTAAGATAATTTTCATTCCAAAATGTAATTTAACGTTTGCTAAAACCGAAATTTTTAGAGCTCTGTTTTAAAGGTACTTTTTTAAAAAGGGGGAATTAAAAAATCTTATTTTATTGTAAAAAAGCAAATCTTTAGCAAAAGTTTTTCCTCAAAAGCTTATCTTTACGAGTTACCTCTTCTCTTTTTTATAATTTCTCTCTTTAGAATGTTTTTTTAATACATCTCTTGAAAAGATTCTTTCTTCTAGTTGAGAACCATTTTAAAAATGCGTTTTTTAATCTAATTTACTTGAAAAGGTTTTTAAATTTTTCCTAATTTTAAAGCCCTTTTTTGTAAAAAAGTACTTTTTTCAAAAAGTACTTTCTTAAAGGTACTTAAAATTTTTTTATATTTTTATAAAAATTTTATTTTGAAACAAACAGTTATGAAAATTTGATTTTTTATTAAAAGTACTCTTTGTGTACTTCATATGAAATGTTACTTTTAAAGGTACTTTTTCATTTGTTTGTTTACTTAAATTTAAAATTTTAAATAAACAATTGGTTTTAAAGTTAATTTTTCGTATTTTTTATATTGTATGCATATCCTTAAAAGGGTTCTTCATTATGAAGGTACTTTCTATTTTTTTAATTCCTTTAAAAAAAGTAATACTTTTTAATAATAAAAGTACTTTTGTTAAAAGGTACCTGCCATGAAAAGTTGTTTTTAACGTACCTCATTTAGGTAATGTTTTTACACATACGTTAATTAATTTTTTTATTAAAAGTTTTTAATTATAAAATGCAATTTTGATTTGTAAAATTATACTTTTTATAAAAAAAGAACGCCTTCAAAAACCCCTTTTGCTGAATATGTACTTTGAAATTATAAAATATTTCTAACATAAAAACTTGTAAATTTATAAGCAAATACATTCATTATTACCTTTTGTTTCACAAATAAAAAGTTACATTTTTGCTATGAATAAATTTCATTCCTTAACCTTTTTACAGTGGGAGAAATTCGGTACCTAAAGGACTTTATTATTTAATTTTATACACAAGGAACAGAAATAATTTTCAAGCTCAAATAGGTTGCCTCGCAACAATTAGGAAAGTGTTATGAATCCCTAAACAGGTCTTTAGCATTATTCTGTCCTAGCCTCCCAGTTTTTTTAAATGTATGAATTGGCTTAGGAATATAGGCTGCTGGGGAGGGCTTAGCCACCCTAGAAAAATTTTATAAAAATTTTAATAATAATTTTTTTCTCTGTAAAAGGCTATTGCTGTTTAAAAAAATTTTCTATTTACGCTGACAAATGTCTTCGATACACTTTCACTTTTCTATTCATTATGTTGTGGAAGGGACACTGATCTTGATAGAGTCTTCACCTAAGAATCAACGCGATAGATTTTAAGGGCAGACAAGTCTTCGAGAGTAAATATTAAGGCATTGTTATAATGTTCCATTACCTTGTGTTTCTTACTCTGAGACGGTGGCTTAATTTGTTTCATCATCGCTATAAAACTCAAGACTCAAACTTACAATCTCCTGTCTTTTTAAACCAGCCTCATTAAATATCTCAGCCACGACTACTACACACCTTTTTATTTTTTTAAATTTATAGCTTTTATTTATTATTCATTACAAAATATTTGAAGCCCCAGCGTCCAAAGGACATTTTTGGGGCCAGTTGGTAAAATTTAATAATAAAAAAAATAACTGTGTTGTTGAACAACATTTTTTACACTGTTGCTATGTTGTTACTTTACTCTCTACACTACTATTCCGGCGTGGTTTTGTCCATGATCTTCGTGTTTTACTCAACAGGCGCTTCTTTCATCGTAGATGCTGTTCCTTTTTCTAAACTTTTTTCTGATTAAGACTCTGAGAGGTTTAATCTCCTGTTCTTCATTTATTCTCCTTTATATAACTCATCCATCCACCGCGGCTTTTTAACAACAAATAATTTTTTTCTATTTAAATGGCTGTTGGGATTTGAACTCATGAACCCCCTATTTAACAAATACGCAGGCATGTTTTAATTATTTTTTGTTGGCGATGGAAGCAACAACTTGTTTGGCTGCATGGACAACAATTACATTTGCTTTTTTTAGTATATACATGTGTAAAGGGTTGCCAGATCTTTTTTTCGTTATATTATTATTTCTTTTTTTCTTTCTTTTAAAGTAAACCAGTGTGATGGAAAGTGTTCGACATTCTACTTTTCACTTCAAATACAACAAAAGGGTTGTCCATTACAAGTCTCATGTTTAATTAACAATTTTGTATTATGATACTCTTGCGCCGAAATTTTATGCGTAAGATGAAACACAAATATTGGAAATATCTTGAAAGAAATGTAGAAAGCCAAAAAGAGACTCCTAGAAAACTAGATGGCTGTTGGATACAATTAGAAAGTCATGGGCCTTTAATTCATTAAAATTCCCTTAACTGCCAAATTGATGCCAGAATATTAATTCCTCAAACACTGTACATCATGTATTATGCAGCAAATGGCATGTTTTAGGTTTTCAATTAAAAAAATCTTGAAACTTAAATAAAACATTAAATTTTATGTTAATTTAAATTTTTGAAAATTTCAAAATGTTTTTACGGTTTTTATATTTTTTTAATAAAAAAAAAAACAAATTTTTTAATTACTGTGAATAAAAAAATCGTTGAAATTATTGCTCCTAATATTTAAATTTTTTCATCTAAAATATTGTGTTGACAAATGTTCTTTTGTAAAAAAAATATATTCTTTCAGGAGGTGAAGAGAAAGTATTTAAAATTTAGCACAAATATTCATTGCCATAATCATCATTAGAAACATATTGTATTCAAAGTAACAAAAGAGCTTTTGTCATTGAAAGATGAAAGGTTTTGATTATGACAATGACAATATTAAGAGCAAATGGGTTGAGATAGTGGAATTTGTTTTTTTATATGGAGGTGTAAAGCAAAGGACAAGCGGAGAGAGTAATCAATAGTAAATAAAATATTTTTCATTAAAAATCTGATATTTAAAAAAGCAATTATTCGTTTGTAAAATATTATCCCTGTAGTCTACAGTTCAAATCAAGTGCCTACATTCTTATCCCCTTCATTATTTTTTCCTTCACACCGTTGTTGAATAATTATAATTGTGCGGAACAGAATCTGAGTCAGACCACTTCTACTTTGGGTCTCTTTTTAACCCCACTTTGATCTTTATTTATTTACATTTTGTTTACAGGAAGTTTCTTCTACTTTCGTTTTTGTTTTCTGACTGTCATCTAATGTTTCTCCTAGAATTCTTTACTGAAACTGCTTTACCGCTAATGTTTACCTTCTGCTGAGGTACCCGTGACACCCACAGTCAGTAAGTGTCTGGGTCTGATCTTTAATCTTAATCCGACTAAAGCCGTATTCAGCCTCTTTCAGTAACAGTCTGTTAAGGGTTCATCAGTTGTTTTTATGTTTCTCTTTTGCCTTCATTCTAAAGGGCTGGACGAGTTCTATTTTAAATCACTCTCAGTCATTCCTACTTCGTTTTGGCTTTACAAAGAATAACCTTGTTAAGACTCCAAGTCCATTCATATTATTTTCCACTGCCTTGATTCTACTAGTAGGCTCGCAAAAAGCCGCAGCAAATGATATGCTGCCTTTTTGTGGATTCTTTTTTACTTCAGTACTTTCTCTCTCTCTCTCTCTCCTAGATCTTCTTGGGCAGATTTATTCCAACATAACGTGATCAAGATTAACGTCGGTACCTGGCCGCGAAGGCCTAACACGACGGTGGCCTTACCACTGAGTGAAATACAAAGCGTCGACTAGCGCCCCCTGCTAGGCGTAGCCAACAGAGTTGCAATTTCAAGAACATGGCTTGCAGGACCATGTCCTTCCTCTGCTAAATATGCAACAGCACATTCGTTTAGCACCACACCTTCCCTGCGGACACTAAACTTTAACCGACAGCCACCACGTGTACCCCGAAGGGACCTCACCAATAACCGGCTACAGAGATGGGCGGCTCTTTGTATGGGCCACCGGTTCCCGTGGCGCCAGTATTTTAAGGAAACTGGTAAGACCTTCGACAATGACCCAAGTCTTGTCTATCAAGATTCAGTGCCTAAACATCGGGGGACTGGTTTCCACTATACCCCGAGTGTACTATGTCTTTGCCAAGGTTAGAATCAGCCAGACTTCTTGTAGTACCCCCGGGAGGAATTTATTCCAACAGTTGATAATTGACTTTTTTTTTTGTTATGGGCTACTTTTCCCATCCTCGTGGTTCCATTTATTTGAGATGAAAGAAATTTCTCATAAGCTGGGTTTCTCATAACAAATTAGAAATGGTAGCCGTTAGGTAGGGGGAAGAGGGATGGTCAATACCGAATTAGACCTCTATCATATTTGCTCTCCTTTTTTAAGATTTTCCAAGCCCATTCTACAAGTATCGTTTCAAATTTTGCCTGCTACTTACGCTCCAGCTTAAGGCAACCACCGACTGTATGAAAGCAACATAGAGACTTTCTGAAACTAAGCTTTATACTTCTGACGAGACTTTCTTGTCTCTTCCTGTCGTATTTTTATGGTAAAAGCTGGAATAAAGAAAATCTCTTTATGTGTAGGAAAGTCTATATTAATAGTGAAGATCGACAGGTACCTAGACTTCGCATGATTTATTTTAGCTTGTCCACGGCTGACAACCGCCAAGAGTTTAATTGTCCTGCTTTTGATAGTACGCTCAGTTTAGGCGAGTCATATGCTGGGGATGTTATTAACGGTCAAGAGACTGAACGTAAGTGAACAAGCTGCTGTTAACCAGGCATCCTTTAGTGTATGAAATTTACTGTTAATTAAAGTATCAGAGTTTGAAGACCCTATTAGGAGCCTAATCCCTTTTGTGATCGCAAAGAGCCTTTATTCGTATTTTTTCGTGCATATTGTACAAAAATTTTTCATTTTTCATTCAAATATTTTTTTTTATTTTATAATAAAGACAACAAAATCAATATTATTTTGCTCTGCCATCATGACAAATTGACTAAAGTCTCTGGTAAATTTTTTCATTTGTTTTCTTTTTAAATTATTCATGTTAAAGTTTTTAATCTTCCCACCACCAATAAACTACAGTCGTCTGATAAAACATTTCAAAGAGTGAATGAATTAAAAAAAAATGTAAATTATTTTTATAAAATATTTATTTGTTTTAATACGTGCTTAACTTTGAAAACGCTACTGAAGATGTTTTACTATTTATTGCTGTACGATTTGTTTCCAAGCCATTTGTTGCTGCTGGCAGGAGTAATTGTTTTGAGTATCATCATCATCTTCAGCCGTCTTTCATTCAAGATTATCATTAAATGAAAAATGTTGTAAAACATAAATTGTTTTTTGCTTGGCTGTTGTAAGACCAATAGACCTACAAACCGTTCATTTATACAGCCATCTAACTTTTTAATGGTGTTTATAATCCCTGTTTAATGGTTTTGTACAGGAAGCTTTTATTTCCTTTAAAAATTATTTAACATTTGGGTGTTTTTGCACGTTTGGTTGAATTGTTTTGATAAAAGATGATTTGTTGTGGATTTGATGGGCAAGAAAATTGCCAATAAATCGAATGGATAAAATTAATTTAGGCAATAATATTAAATGAATCTGTAGTAGAGGAAAAAGGAAAAGGTTCATTAAACTAAATTAGATATTCAATTGATTGAAACTTGAGATGAAACGGTATTAAAAAAATGAGTTGTGTGGAAGGAATTCCATGTATTAAAAATTGACATAGCAGCCACTAGACCATGAGACAGTAACAACAAAAAAAATATTTTATGGGGGTGTCTGATAGCAGGGTAAATTGTCATAAGTGCCGGCTTATACAACTTTATGGCTGCATCTGTGAGCAGGATTAAATAAATTTTGCCTCAAATGAAACTTGGCTAAGAGGGGTAAGGATTTCTAGTATAAGAGTCCTTAAAAGTATGCCACCATTGGACTTCTTTTCTCGTTTTCTATAAACTGAAGATTGCAAAACAGACCATTAAAAAAGCCTTTTAAGACTGATTAATCTCTGGGCCAGTTAAAGGGCAGGTGAAGTGTGCTCTAATTGGCTTTGAACGCAAAGTACTACAATGGTTAGAAGAAAATCGAGAGAATCGGAAAAAATAATAACAAAAATAACAAAAACTTTTTTTCATGGCGAAATCATGTACAAGGTGGTGGCAGTGGCGAATTCATTCATTTTCGCCATTTTCACCACTTGATACATTATTTCGCCATGATTTTCTTTTAACAAAGTGTAGACAGCCAAATTCCTTGAATGGAGAGCACAATGTCAGACTAACGAGACGACCGTATGGCAAGAATAAAATTTAAAATAGGAAACTTTGGGAATCGTTAAAAAAGGCGCAGAAAGTCTAGTTCTAGGAACATTAAGAACTTTTAGCGTCAGGCGAGCTAGTTTACCAGTTTTAAAAGAGAGAAAACCGGAAAACAGATAAAATATTCACCATTATTTTGTATGGCGACGGCTATTTTAATCGTTTTTTTTTAAATCAATATTGACAGTTATCGATAACTGGCAATATGAATTTTGTAATGGAATGTAATGTTTTTATTGTTTCGAGTTGCCGTTGTCGTTTGAAATATTCAGCGTCGTTTACAAAAAAACAAGTTAAAGAAAATATTAAATGAACTAGAAAAATAGTAGAAAGAAAATTAAAATGGACAAACTGAAGATTATCAACCCCAAGCAATTTGAAAAATTAGTTGAAAAGTTTAAAAAAAAATCCATCCATTCTTAAGGGGAAAATACCATGAGCTACAGCCTGCCTATCGAAAAATCATTGTGTCACAGATTATAAAAAAGAAATTTTTTACTTGCAGCTTGTACTGGCATTTTATCTAAAAGACTTTAAATAATTTCAACACCGCTAATTTCTTTAACATTTTTATTTCTTCGAATAATCTTTTAAATTCTATACCCCTTAGAAATTATTATGTTACAACCATATGCTTCTTCTACTCAATTAACTTTCTATCTTTTTTCTATTGAATGTCATTTCATAAATTTTATCTACAATTGAAACATCATCAGGATGAACAAGTTTAAGCGTCAGCATAACCATTGCAAAATTTATTTATTATATCATAATTTCATATTGATTTTGTTTAATACAATATACGAGGGTGGTGTCAGAAGTCGCAGATATCAGCAGATTGTATAAAATTAATTTTAATTTCTACTTTTTAATTTATGACTGCTGGTTTTATTATCTCTTTAAGGCCACTTTCAGATAGAAAACACTTAAACTTAAATTTTTTTGTTGGATAAATATTTTGGTCCTAGTTTTTTGTTTGGAAGCAAGCACAACATGTGTGAAGAGAAATGATTTTTACTCAAATCCTAAGATGAGGTATTTAATTTGATTAATAATTAAGAGAAAGGGTAAAATAAATTAGCAAATTGCAAGTTCGGCTCACACTTAAGTTATCGATCAAACTATGAATTTATGTTTTATTTGTTAATGAGAACTAAAAATTCCTGCGCATTGCGGTTAAGACAGCATACGTCACAATCTCTCTTATTTATAGGGCCACCGTTTAGTTCTTAAATTGTAAATTATTGTTGCGTAAATTATAAAGGTCTTCCTGCCTGTGCCAATTACAAGTGCATGCTCACGTGCGTGGAAACCGTTTTTCTATGGGGGCACCCTTTAACTTTTAACTTGATTTTTTCATTTGCTGTTGAAGCGAACATAATAATACACCTTCTATGAAAGACAGACAGACAAACACACATTGTAGTAATATTAATATGATTACTATTTTAAAGTTTGGTAACAGAACCCCAAACAGATGCAATTTAGTGAGTGTTTATATTGATTTGTAAAAATCGATGAAATTTTAATAAAAAAGCACACACTCGAGATAAAAACAGACACCTTAAGAAACGACAGTTCCATTTACAGAGGAGCAAAAGAAAAAAACTTAAAAATGCTTTCTCTAATTTTTTCTAACATTTCTTTAGGTCAGATAATTCTAGCAGCACCCACGTACTTGTGAGAAACATGCAAAATATTGTATAATATATTTTTATTAATAATATTTTTATTTGAAATATATTCAATTCAATCTGTTTTTTTATATCAATCGATGGTTGATGAAAAGGAAAAAAAAATTTATTTGAATTTTTTTACCAGTCAAATATTAAATAATTTAAAGTTTTTTTTTACAATTTGTTATGCGATTCATTGTGGTATTTCTTTGTATTTAAATAAAATTTGTTAAAAAAAATGAATATTTTAAAGTTATAAAAATAATTTAAAAAATATTTAAAGTCACAATAGTGCATTTACCCACCCTCTGTTTTTCTTTCAAGGAATAAATTTAAGATTGTGTAGCAATAAGAACTCATGGAGCGATTCTCTTCGAAGGTCACTTTTGTTGTGCAATTCGAAACTATGTAAGTAAATGAATGACATGCTGGTATTCCTTAAATGCACAGTGGGGCTGGATCAAAGGATTTTTGAAAACAACTCAGCAATTTGTAAATAGTTAGGACGACTGATCCAAAACCTTACATGCGCATAGCAGAAGAGTATCTTAGCTTGAGTTTTAAAGTTGGGTACCATTCATTTTATAGGGTTGGCGCTATGTGATCTCAAAATTGCGAACCTTGCACTTGCAAATTCTTTAAAAGTAATATATGACCTTAAAAACCTAGTCAATACCTACAAATTGGCGCTTTAATTTGTATGTTTGTGTATTAAAATGATCGATTTACAAAATTAAAATTTTTGATTTATTGATACCCTGGTCCTGCTTTTTCAAAATACTGGGTGTAATTTCCAGAAATTTATTTTTAAGTTTTTGCCGTAGTTAACGAGAAAAATATATTTTTTTTTGCAAAATATGAAGATTAAGATTACCTTCGCGAACTATTTAATTTTCAGACAATTTTTAAAAATTTTCAAAAATAGGTTTTTTGTTATTAATTTTTCCCAGCATCCAAGGATGGATTGGAAAGAAATTTTGTAATTATACAGAAAACGAACTTAATAAGTCCCATAAATTCTAGCAAATTTTTTCACAGCATGGGTTGGAAAAAAATTGCAAAATACAAAAAAAAAAATTTTATTCCACAATACCTAGGAAATATCTAAAAACTTCAAAGAATTAGATTTCTGTTATTATTTTTTTCTGGCATCAACAGATGGGTTGCAACACTTAAACCACTTTTTGGTTTTTAGCTGGGTCTTCCGTCTGAAAATGTATGTAATTTTTAAACATTGCAAACGATTTTTTTTCTTAATTAAAATTTTTACGCGCAATTTTTGTATAATGTCACAAATTTTTCTTATATCATTATTATATTATTTAAATTTTGCAATTATAAAGAAAAACAAAAAAAAAACAAAGACTGCCTCATATTAATCCGTTAATTCCCAGAAAATTTTTGAAAATGTCCAAAAACGGGATTTTTTTAAAATATTTTTTCACAGAATGGGTTGGAAAAGAATTTTTCTATTATACAGAAAAATAAAATTTATTAATCCCACAATTCTTAAAAAATAATTCAAAACTTTTTTAGTTTCTAGCTGCCCCTTTCGTCTTGAAATTTATGTAATTTTATAAAAATTGCAAGAGACTTTTTTTTGAAAATTTTTTCCAATTGAGACCTTTACGAGCACAAATTACTTTTGATGCCATTAATTTTTTTATTATTATTGTAACTTTCTTGAAATCTTGAAATTTATTTTCTTTAATTTTTTTTTTTTTTTTCATTCGAGTTAAATTGTTGTCAGACGAAAAAAGTTAATTTGAATAAGTCGAAAGGGTAAACCAAAAATTTTACAGCTCGACTATCTCCTAAACATTAAAAGTTAAGGAATAAAGCTACTAAAACTATCGCGGGAATTAAACATTTTTAAATTCAAAATGAAAATATAAAAAGTTTGCAGGTCTCAGGTATCCTCCTTTAAAATACCTTGTTGCCTTTCCTTAGGCGCTAAAGGACCCAAAGCAAAAAGTTAAAGGGATACTCTACTACATCTGGATGCAATTGGGACAGCCGTTTAAAAACTTAAGATTTATTCTTACTTTTAATACCCTTTATCACAAAAAGTGGAATTTCTACAATATCCACTTCCGACGTCATAGCGACGTGTACAGCGAAGTCGATTGAGCAATGTCCGACTGTCAATCCGTGTTAATATTGAAATCAACTTTGCCAAGGCACTGGATGAGCTAGAGAAAATTTAAATACGCCAATCGATCAGAAATAGTTTCGAAAATTTTGCTATTAAAAATTGGCAAGATCGACCCGTATCTTCTAGACAGCGGGCAAATATTGAAGTAACTCCAATTAAAAAAAAAATATATGAGCCGATAGAAAATTTAAAAATTTGCTCTCGCCCCTATTTTCCAAATTATGGGCTTCTGAACTTTTTATAGAAAAGTATAATTGTGCGCCAAATTTGTGAAGATATCAATATGGATATCCTGTAAAAGCCTTTGAAGGGCTCTTTAAAAAATACTAAAACTAAAAAAAATTAATATATACTTTTTTTTTTAAATTCCCCACTGTGTTGTTGTTT
This sequence comes from Cistogaster globosa, assembly GCA_937654795.1. NCBI lineage: Eukaryota > Metazoa > Arthropoda > Insecta > Diptera > Tachinidae > Cistogaster > Cistogaster globosa. Next base: position 11,957,894 of record OW569404.1, read on the forward strand.
AATCAGCGGATTGCAGAAAACATAAAACATTTTTTCTTCAAAGTGCTAAAATGCAACATTTTCAAAAGAACATTTTCAAAATTAAAAAATTAATTAATTAATTAAAAAATTTTCAGGAAACTTTTAATTAAAAATTTTCTTAGGAAAATGCAAATAAAATAACTAGAAAAAATAAAGATGTTGTAGCGTAATTGTGCATTTTTTTAAGTTTTAATTGAAAGAATGAAACTTAATGCATGACTCTTTCTTTTGAAATTCTAATGAAGTCACGAATTTATACTTTTTTATTCAAATTTTTCGCGGCTTTTTTAGAGTCATCTTTTTGGTAACAGTATTTTTTTTGTTGTTCTTCATCTCTGTTGACCATGTGGCAATGATGTTGTTAAGAACATTTCTTTTCTTGCTAATCAAATATGCATAAATATGCAAATCTTTTTTTTTTTTTTGGTTTCTGTCAGCATTAAATTTTGGTTAAATTTTGTTCTCTAGTGTATTTGTTAAATGAAGTGGAGAAGTTAAAAGATTTCTATGAACATTCAAATGTAAACAATATACATACATGTGTATGTATGTATGTATGTTTGTATTAATATGCAACGAAGGAAAGTTAAAGGTTTTTAAATTCTGTTGTTGTTAAAAATTTTAATTTGCACAAAGGGAATAAGAAGAGACGTGTTTTTACATATTGTTTTTATTATTTAGATGTTTTTTCAGATGCATGGACCCATGTGATCGCATTTTCATCAATTTTTTCTCTATGACATTTAATAAGAATTACTAAAGAATAAAGAGACTTTAATAATTATTTGAGAGTTCTTATTTATTCGGACTGCAAAGTATTTTTTTTAAAGTACCAGACTGCAAACTGTAATTCTTCTTGCCAAAACTCACTTTTAAAAATAGAGATTAAATATTATAGAAAAATTTTGACAAATAGTTCAGCAGGCAGCTGCGTTTTACAGCCCACTTGTTTCAATTTGCTGATTCCTTTTTGTTTTAAAAATTAGTAAATTTTATTAAAAAAGTACCATTAACAGAGTTTGTTTTTCAACAAGTCTTTTGATCATAATAAATTTACCATTTGTTTAAAAATAACTGTCATACAATTTTTTTAAAAATCAAAATAAGGAAATTTGAAAAAAGTCACTTTTAACAGGTACTTTTTTTAAAAATAGTCTATTTAAAATCACAAAATAAATATTTCTTAAATAAGCTGTAAATAAAATAATTAAACAATTATTTTTTAAAAAAGTACCATTTCAAAAAAGTACCTTATTAAAAGTACCTTTTAGCAAAAAGTACTTTTTTTTAGAAATTAATTTTTAAATAAGTAATTTGAAACTAGAACTAATTTTAGCATTTTTTTAAATAAAAAAATCTTACACTTTTTTTTTTTTAATTATGTAGTTTAAAAAAATAAAAAATTTAAACAAAAATTAAATATAAAAATGTTTTGTATCTTTTTAAAAATAAGATTTTTATACAGCCAATCTTTGAAATTAAAATAGTTTAAAAAAGTATGTTATTAAGGAGTACCTTTTTAAAAATAACTTTTAGCAAAAGGTTCTAATACAAAGAGATTTTACAAAATATCTTTTAAAAAAGAGACGAATGTCTTTTGTAAAAAGTACTTTTTTGCAAAAGACATTTTATTAATTTAGTTTTACAGTATTTTTTAATTACTTATCTGGAGCAGTAAAAGTGACACTGTAATTTTTTATTTAAATTTTAACATATTTTTGTATCTTTATATATTTTTTTTAAAGCGTGAATTTAGTTAAACATTTTAAATTTGTTTATCAATAATAATAAAATTAATAAAAAAAAATAATAATAATGCAAAAAAAAAAAATATTTTAATTGTAGTCCGATATATAGAAGAGCATCTCTCACAATACACAAGCGAATAATAACCACACATAATCTGCCTTTGTTGTTATATTTAAAAAAGTACCTTTATTAAAAAGTACTTTTTATATCTTCCTCTTTTTATAACCCTGTTCTCAGGTGAAAAATTGTATAACTAAGTTTGTCATTCTGTCTGTAATTTCTACAATACCAATTACCGATCCCATAGAGCTAATACAAATATTCTGACTTCTTATGCATAGCGAAGTCGATTGAGCGATGTCCGTCTGTTTGTCCATGTTAGTGTTGAAATAAACTTTGCCAAAATACTAGATGACCTAGAGAAAATTTCAGTACGCTAATCGATCAGACATAGTTTTAAAAAATTTGCTGTTGAAAATCAGCAAGATCGGTCCAGGTCCTTCAAAGAAGCGGGCAAAATACTACACCTGCCTCTAGTTTTTCCATATCATTTGGGACAAATCTAGTTAAGTGAAGTAATATCAATAAAAAAGATCTAATATAGGAGGCCATAGAGAATTAAAAAAATAAGTAGAAACTACCAAAGGAAAAAATTGGTGCTCGCACATATTTTCCTAGTTATGGGCCTCTGAAATATAAAAATTTTTTTAAATGTCAAAATGGGTATCATTAAAATGCTTTTAAAGAGATCTTTCAGGAAATATTAAAATTTTTAAAAAATTATTAATTTATTAAAAGCAGATGACATTTTTATGTAAAATTATATCAATTTTAATAATTTAAAAAATTTTTTTTTTTGTTTTTAATTTTCAAGTCCCTGCACAAAAGTAAATTTCATATATGGTGAAGGATATATAATTTTCAGCATAACCGAATATAGCACTCTTACATATTGCTTAAGGCATTTTCAGTAAGCGTAATTTCGAAGTGGAACTTTTACTTCATCTTAAAAGTCTGCCCCAATGTATCTCATTTTCCCTTTTTCTGAACAGTTTAAAAAAAGCTAAAGTTAAGAAACTTTATTTTGCTTTTAAAAATTTTTTATTTCATATGTGCGTAGGATTAAGTTTAAAAACAGGCTTTATTTACCCTTTAACTGTTTTATGCAGGCAAAGGAAATTCATACGTGGTAAAATTAAAAAAAAAAACTATAAATATAAAAAACAGAATAAAAATCAGGTTTTTAATGCAGCAGCTGCTTTTGATGTTGCAAAAAAAGTGCATATAGTGCTTTTAAAAATGAACTTAGCTGTTTTTTGAATAGACTTTGAAAAATCAATTTAAACTGTTCGCCAAAATTATAAAAAAATTTATTTGCAGAATTTTAAATGCTTGAAATAACAAATAAATGGAATTGCCTACTTGAGGATTTTTTTTTGCCTTTCGCAACTTTTACTAAAAGAAAATTATTTCACTGAGGCAACCAGGCATTGAAACTTGCAGAATTTATTGATTTTTTATTTAACAAAAAGAAACTAAAAGTATTTTATATCATGAAATCAAAATGTATTTTATATTAAAATATGTTGCCTACTTTAAGGGATGTTAAAAAAAAATATATTTATATGGCCTACTTTTAATGGCATTTCAACAAGTTTTTTCTTTGTTTTTTTTTCGTTTAAGAGATGAAAAGCTAAAAAAGTGAAAGAGGTAGAAGCTTAATGCTTTTGTTTAACGTCAGCTGGTAATTGCAATAATATTTTTAGCATACCTTTAGGTGGTTTTGCTTCATTTCATTTTAAGCTGCACGTTTTTTTTAACATTTGGCATTTGGTTTTAGAATTTGGGGTAAATACAAAAAAGTACTTTTGTTTTAAATCTTTGCACAAGGGTTTTAAATTAATTCGTTTTTCTAATTGAATTTAAATGTGGCATACTTTAGGGAAACATTGAAAAATGTTTTACATGCAAGTTGATTTTTTTTATGTAGATTTATTCAATCATCTATTAATTAAACAATTTGTCTATTAACAAAACTTAGAAAGAAAAGAAACCTTTAATGGTTTAATTAATCAGCTAGCCAACCAATCAGTCAGTCTGTCAGTCATTAGTTCTAGTCATCAATCAATAAATTAATCAGCCAAACAATTCATTAGTCTACAAATGCAAACAGTGGACGGAGGAAATAAGAAAAAAAAATTTTAAAGAAAGAAAAGTGTTTGGAAAAGTTTAAGGCAGTTCGAAAAAATTAAAACGAATCTTTTTTTGTTTTTGGAAAAAACCAATAAATGAAATACCTGAGTAATTAAATCCACTAATTGCAAGTTGATTTAAAAAAATATAAAGAAGTTCGAGGTTCCTGTACGTAGTTTCGTTAAAAGAACCTAAATTGTTAAATAGAGCCTCACACAAGGAGGGAAAATGATTCTCTTTGATGTCTTTAGCAAAAGAGAGAAAGAGAGAGAGAGAGAGAGAGAGAGGGAGAGAGCGATCTACGTTGCTACTACATCATAAATGTCATTTAGTGTTAGAAAAGCGAAGAGATATTTAAAAAACGTTATCAATTGTGGAGACTCTTATCGCAGTCTACAAGAGAAGTAAAATTACTCCACAAGAAGTAAAAGCTTTCAAATGTTCTCTTTGAATTTTTACGAAGGTTAAACCAGAGATGCTAGAGACAAAACCTGGCAACCTCTGACGATATCAAAATGGAACAAGAGGATATTTCTAGACTATTAAAAAGGGTATTGAATTGAGTGACCAGCAGGCATTAGAAAAAAACCCGCACCAGACGCATATTAAAATTAAAGGCCATGAAGAACCAAAGCCCTTCTCAATGATAAAAAAATATTTCTTTACATATCTGTCAAGAGTTTAAGATTCTCCTGAATATTAACAACTGTGCGAAACTAAGAGATGAGATTGGCAGCCATAACTTTAATAAGGAATCGTAATGATAAAAAGAATCTTCTGCAGTTACACGCAAAAGAAATTATTATCACAATATCATCTTAATAATATTTTTAACAGTTTTTCAGATAGTTTTCAGATGTTGGTTAAAACATTTTGATTTCTTTATTGAGGCTACAAAAAGAATTTTGTTCACTCTGGAGCAGTTCTAAGCCTTTTTTATAGTGACAGCTTCAAGAGCCTCTAAGGGCCACTACTGACTATTCCACACAATCGTACGTTATTCATTCACAAGAAAGTCTTATGAATTTTTGTCGTACTTCAAAAAATCCCAAAAACAGATTGCTTAGTTGTCACACTGTCAAACAATACACATGCAACTTCAAAAAAATTTTGATCACACGAAATTTATTTTTTTATTTTTTTTTTTAATTTTTTTAAGGACAGATCATTACATATTTTATTTTTATCTGCATTATCCAAGTTTATCGACAAACAATACCTTCTTACGGCACTAACGACTAAGGGAATGACCCTTGCAATATGCCGGATTAGAAAATTTGGTTGTTGAAAATTTGATAAAGGAAAAAAAAGGAAGTTCGTGAACGGATATTCGATTTTTCGAACCTTTGCTTACAGAAAGTAGCAGGAAATATTTCTGATAAAAACGAAATTCTTCTGAAATACGCAGTGTGATTCACTAGCCAATCGATAACAAAAAACGGGCTCTAAACGAAGAACGTAGAAATTACAGTTTTTAGAGACAAGTTCACTGATTTCAGTGAGGAAACTAAAACGCATGCCACATCGTATCGGTGCTTCAGTGAGTCAATAAAACTAGACATTCTACAGTCAGCAATGAAAAATCTTAAAACTCTCTTGAAAATGATCAAAAACCTCTTAAATAACTTTTGAAGCACCGGTCGATATATGAGAGATGTATAACACTTTCGCTTTGTTACAGATGGTAGAGATAGGAGATCAAATCGATTGCAGTATCTTTTGCACCGCTTATAAAAATCAAGGTACTTGAATGCTTCTTTTGGGACCTGAAAAATATAGTTTTTCCACCAAACATCGTACTGAATCTTCATGCCAAAAATATCAAGAGCTTTTTATTCCTTAATACTCTTATTATCCATCTTTGTAAACGAGAAAGCATATTTACTCGTGAATTTCTTGAGCGAATAATATTAGGATCTTTTTATTTCTTAAAATTCATATCTCACCCAACTTTACGAATGAGGTGGGACATTCAACCAAAAGCAGCACACAGCAATAAATTTTCGTTTCAAAAATGGCCACGAAACGGTTAAAATATATGTACGAAAAGGTCGTTGGGTTGGGCTAAACGAATTTTTTTTTTGGCATTTTAATTGGAAACTTTGTTTTCTGGGCAATAAAGTCGATGCCATGGCGGAAATGGTTATGAACATTATTTTGCTTAGAATGAAAACTCTCATTCCATCTAAGCAAATCCGCGTTAAAACAAGAAAGAATTCTTGGTTCAATCAGACGTGCAAAAATGCAGTCAGATTCAGAAAGGAAGTATTCAGTATATGGCGGTGTAACAAAAACACCGTAACTGATTTGCTACGCAAATAGGCGAGATCTTCATGTGCCAAAGTACTTAGCAGCGCCTTCGTGCTTAAGTTCTTACCACTCCTCGGGGTAGCAAGAGCTTTTAGTCATTCGATAATGCTAGTTCTCCAATTCCGCCTCTTTTAAAGGATGATCAAATAATTAACGACCAGGTTGATAAGGCTAACCTCTTGGCTAAAATTTTTGAAGTAATTCCTACTTGCCGGAAAGTAATCAACCACTGTCCGCACTGGATAGAGTATCAGTAACTATGCCGGATACATTCTTTCAAGCACGTGCAGTTAAAAATATTTTAGCGGATATCAACATGTACAAGTTCCCTGATCCGGATGGAATTCCAGCACTCAACTTGAAACAGTGCTCTTCGACGTTAGCGCGTTCATTAGCAAAACTTTGCAATATTTGTACCATGTTGGTGGGTTCCCATCATGTTGGAATTTGCTCTGCACTTTTTAAAGTAACGGAAAGTATGCTTAATTTTCGTCTTGGGAAATATCTGGAGTCCAACAGTTTACTTAATGACAGGCAGTACGGCTTTCGTAGGTGACGCTCTAAGGGTGACTTATTGGCCTTCCTTTCGGAAAAATGGTATAAATCCATTCACCATTTCGGCAAAAGTAAGGTGGTAGCTTTAGATATTTCCAAGGCATTTGATAAAGTGTGGCATCACATCGAAACTTATTGCTTTTGGTGTCGGTAATAGCTTCACTCGACTTATATCAAGCTTTCTCAGGGATCGCACTATACGAGTCGTTATAGATGGAATTGCACTACGCATTACAGAGAAAATTCGTTTTTTAGCCAAACATTTCGTATGTGGAATAAACTCCCTGCAGAGGTCTTTCCTGCCATTTTCAATGTGCAAAGATTCAAATGAAATGTCTACAAGCACTACTCCCTCTATCCCCGTTCTCACAACCTAATTTCCTAGTTCTGGCACAATGCATTGCATAAGTAGGGTTCATCCTCTGAGTGGTGGTCCAATTAAAAAAAATTGTGAATTTTATATAGAACTCTAGTCATAAAATCTCATTCATAGAGTACCAAAAGATGATAATTAAGGATATGTCGTCGCATTGAATTGGTTATCGAACACGATTTTTTAAATTTAAGACACAGTTTTTGTACTTCCCACTATCGTAAAATAAATAAAATACTTTAAAAAGGGGCAATTGTAGTCTGGTTATATTTAATTTAAAATTTTTAATTTTTTGATTGTGACGAATATGTGTCTTGTTCTTCAATAATCTTAAAAATATTACTTAAATTCTTAATTACCTTTTTTATGGGACACTTAGCTGCCGTTAAGTAATCAGTAAAAAATCTTTATCCAGGGCTCTTTTTAAGTCAACGATTTTTCATCAAGAAAATTTTGTATTAAAATGTTTTATTAAACAAGTCGACAAATATACATGAAACATTTTAATTATTAAAAATAACTCAGGTAGAAAAACTGTTCTTGTAACTGTAAACAATGGGATTTACAAAAAGCCTTTATATACAAAAAAAAACCGTGAAATAAAAAATTTCTATTATTCTTCAGAAAATATCAGACAAGCAAACGAATATAAAAAAATGTTTGAAAAAAAAAACAATCTAAAATATTGATATGCAACGCAACGTCTTTAAAATATTTTGCAATTTAATGATTTTTGGTTAAAATTTAGGTCATCATTATAATGAACACAATAAGAATAAATTCAGCTTCAATATTCTCATCATTTTCATCTTCATCTCAATCATCACCATCGTTGCTGTTATAAAACATTCATCAATTGTATAAAACATCAAGTAGATGCTTGATTTTATGATTTTTCTTTTCTTATTTTTTCGACGTTATTTATTGCGGTTATTTTTATCTTTAAAAGAAAATTGTGAAAAAAAACAAAAAATTCTGTAAAACATCAAATATTTACTTTGTCGCAAAATTAATTCATCAAATTGAGAAAAATGTAAAATAAAATTATTAAAAAGTAAAATTATATTTTTGGATTAATGGCTAAAATTATATTTGAGTCTTTAGGTTTTAAAATGTTAGACTGCTTCCTTAAGTCTTACAATTATTTAATCTCCTATCATTGTTGTTATTGTTATTTTATATTTATTTAGGCAGTTTTCGGATGTCTGATTTAGAAATAAGAACGGTTTTGTTACTAATCGACCGCCAGCTTTCGTTTATTTGGTGAATGAGAACCGTATGCCTGCTTGTGGTAGCCATCGGTAAGGAAGGCCTAACAACATGTGTCTCTACTTTGATAGGGCGAAGGGAAGTAGGTTTAATATCATTACCCAAAAAATGAGTTTCCAGGACTGAGCTTGATCTCTGTGCTGTGTACTTAATCTTTTTCCTTCGAAAATCGCTTAAAGTAACAGCAAAACTTTACCGAAATCATAACAAAAAGTTTTTCATCGACGATCTAAGAAATTTAGACCAAAGCCAATGTTAGCCAAAGCCCCTGAAGGAACAGGCGATGCTAGACAGCTACAATAGAAACCTAAGAAATTTTAAATTGTATCGAAGGAGTGAAGTTATAACTTAAGCTGAGATGGCATAAGCGTGGTTCAAAAAGACAAAAGACAAGAGGAACGCTAGACGATTAAAAACAACTATTGATTAGATATCCAACCATTTTAATAAACTATTAAGGGACATTACTATTCGGTTACTTCACGATAAATTGAAGATTGTTTAATAAAGAAAGACGAAGTGTAGCTGTGTCATTGCGGTCTGGTAAACACCCAGAGCATAATGTCAGCCAGGAATTAGCAGTTACTATAGTGCAAAATTAACAGACACTCTACTCTGGGGGTCAGCGAAAACGAAATGTAATTTACAATCGACGACACTACTGCGGCGATAAACAGTCCGATAAATCAGCTAAAGGGTTCTAATACTGGGTTTTCGAATGGGAAGTGTGGTAGACATATAGAACAAGAGATCAAGCAAGGGACCAAGTGTTACTATAGTTAAAACTGATGAATCCTTTTTTTCGAGATATTCAACGAAGGCGAAATGCAATCAGTTGTATCTAGCAATGCATGCTAAAGGTAAGATACCTGATACAGACACACTCGAGTAAAATGTCTCAGTAACTTATGCAACGCATTTCCTGTGTGACTGTGCAACATTATCCATCATAATGTATTGAGAAGATGGGTAAATGGGCAAAAGCCATAAGTGACCCCAGAACAGTCTGGCAGACACATATAACAAGAGATCAAGCAAAGAGCAACTTTAATACTTTGTAGAAACTGATAGAGCAACCGTCGCTATTTGTAAAAACGAAGGCGAAATGCAATCAGTAGGATCCAAAGATGTTGACTGTAGTGGTAGTGAAAGGATACTTGGTATAAACAGTTTCGAGGAAATTACTGAGACTGCAGCGCATATTTTGTGAGATGGTGCAACATAATCCAGCGAAAAATATGGGCAAATGGTCAGAAGCCATAAGTGACCCCAGAACAGTCTGGCAGACACATAGAACAAGAGATCAAGCAAAGAACATCTGTCACTAACGAAAGCGAAAAAATGGGCAGAAGCCATAAGTGACCCCAGAACAGTCTGGAAGACACATAGAACAAGAGACCAAGCAAAGAGCAACTGTAGCTATTTGTAGAATCTAATGGATCCTACATCGCAGGATTCAACAAAAGCGAAATATATTTTATTGGATACAACGTGTAGTCACACCCGAATAAGTAACTAAGAAGGCAGCACACCTCTTTTGTGACTGTCCAACATTATCCTGAATAAAATAAGACGAAAATGTGCAAAGTGGGCAGAAATAGAATTTAAAACATGTGAAAAAACAGAGATTTAATAAAAAGGTTAAGGGCTAATAATACTGGGTTTTTGTGGGACAACTATAGTCTAGCAGACACATAGAATACGAGATAACGTAGAGACAAATTCTTTCTATAGTGAAACTATTGGATATTCTATTAAAACCTTCAACGACGGCGAAATGCAATCGATTGGATCCAGCAATGCAAGCTGAAGTTGTGGTGGGAGGATACTACGTGCAGGCACACCCGAATATGTTACTGGAAAGGCAGCATACAATGATTGTGCAAAATTATCCTGCATTAAATATGGGAAAAATGGGCATCATACTGGATGCTAAAGGCAAAAGTGACATCGATTTAGGGCAAATAGTGGCAATAACGCGAAACTTTATTGTGATATAAAGGGAGTCTAACAATTATAAGTCTTTAACAATAAATCTTAACTCGTGCGTTTCCTTACGTAACGCCACTTCCTATAAGAATTTCCTTCTTTCTTTCATATAATTAGGAATAGAGTAAAATGTATGAACACTTTTTATCAAAACTGTTCCATAAGTAGAGAATTAGGAAGAAGATATCAGGCATGTCAGTTTAAACATTCTAAGGCTTGAGAAAATCCTATCCTTTATATACTTTGGTAGCGTTTTATTAGCAATAGGCGATTGAAAAAGCCAAAACAGATATTTGAAGCAATCAATTTTCGTTTTTATTCTTCTTAACTGTCCGGGCTGCGAATCCTGAAAGAATCCTTTTAGAGATGTGGAGTCTTTGCAGGTATTCATCAAATGTTCGTTATGGGAAACACTGAGAAAATTTTAGCTCAATGTTATCCTTAAATAGAGACTTATTGACGGGACCCGGCAGACTTCTAAACGGCAATGAAATCGTCAAGCGTAAACAGAACTGGACTGGGCACATTTTGAGAAGGAGACACTCGGACTTAAGCAATGTAAAGAATTAGAATTCCCAATGCAGTAGAAGAAAAGAAAGTCCTGCAATTTTAACAAGTCAACTTAAATCTGATGTGAACGATGAGGAGAGATCTTTCTTGGAACCCTTTGTTGCACCTTAGAACCAAAGAATTCAATAAATTTATAAAGAATATGCTGCATATTCCCCCGAGAATTATTAAGAGTTTAAGTTCCATAGTTGCAGATAAAGGAGCACTTTTGAAAATGTTACAGGGCAATGCCCTTAAATCAACCCTGTTTCGTTAACCGAACACCAAGAGATTGGGTCTCATATCAAATGAAGAAACGAGGAGGCTGCTAATAAGATTTGGGTTTGGAAAAAGAGAAATATCTTAAAAACATCTTAAATTTTATTTAAATAATTAATTCGAACTTGTAGCATTTAAGCGAGCTTAGTTCCGTCTTTAATGCACAAGTAAACGAAATAGAGAAATCTCAAGCAAGTCTCCTTCGAAGCACCATTTAAGGGATCCATAAGAGCTGTTACATGTTTCACTCCTTTTAAAAGATAGAAACAAATTGAAATTGGAGAGATTTTTTAACTTATTTTCTTTCCATTAAACAAATTGTGTCGGTTTTACATTTCAATTTTAATCTCGTTTATTTCGATTAAATTCTCAAAGGTATTTGTTTTTGCTTTCCCCTCTACATGGAAAGCATTTTTGAATAAAGTAAGAAAAAAATTTAAAACATTCAATAATACATAGAGACGTGAACACTCATGTTACATGTGCTTTAACAGTTGAGCGACATTTTACTTGATTTTAGCTTCCCGTATCAACAAGTTTTTTATGGATTTTTTCCATTAAATTATAAAAACATTTTTGTAGTTTTTTTTTTTCTGCGATTTATTTTAGACAGGAAATGTTTGTCTTTTTCCGACTGTTGGTGTTTCATAAATAGATTATGTGCCTATTTTTGGAATAGCTATGTATTTAAAAGAGAGTGTATCTGTGTATTTCTGATACTCTCTCTAATAACAAGCAGTCATGAATTTCCGTTAAGCTGTCAATTTGATAAGCAGCTTAAAAGGAAACAAGAAATAAAAACGTTTTGTTTGCAAAATCATACTTTTAGTTGTAACGAATGCTCTTACTTAAAGTTATCTATGTAATATGTCTAGCATACCTTTAGGCGTCTTTGTTTAAGGAGTGGGAAAAATAAACAGATGAATTAATTTTTGTTTTATTTAGAAAAAATATTAAGTGATTTTAAATGTTTTAGGAGATTAAGAGGATTGTTTTTTAATAGATAAAATCATTCAAAATGTTAGAAAAGTTTGTAGGAAATTAGTACAGGTTTCCATCAACTTATAAAAGCTTGTTTGACTGGTAGAAGAAAAAATGCTGCTAAAGCTGTTTTGTAGGAGGGAGCGCGAACGTTTATTAGCAATGGCAGGGTTCCCTCTTTCATTAATTAAATAGTGAAAAAAGGTCTAAGTTTGTCATTCTGTTTCTTATTTCTACAATATCCATTTCAGACCCCATAGACTTCTTATGCATAGTGAAGGCAATTGAGCGATGTCCATCCGTCCGTCCGTATGTGGTAGTCTTGAAATCAGCTTTGCCAAACCACTAGATGAGCTAAAGAAAATTTAAGTCCTCAAATCGACCAGACATAGTTTCGAAGGAGTTGCTATTGAAAATTAGCCAGATTGGTCCATGTCCCTGGAGGCAGAGGGCTAAACACCACGCCTACCTCTAATTTTTCTATATCATTTGAAATAATGCAGTAACTTTAATAAAAAGACAGATATATGGGGTGATAGAGAATTAAAAAATAAAAAAAAACATCTAGTAAAAAAAATTGGCGCTCGCCCATATTTACCGAGTTATGGACCTCTGAAATTTTCATAAAAAATTTCGATGGTCAATATGGGTATCATTTAAAAGCTCTTAAAGCATTCTTTTAGGAAATACCAAAATTTAAAAAAAAAAAATGCTTAGCCCATTAAGAGCCGATGACATTTTTATGTAACAATTTTTTTCGTAAATAATTTTATTTTTTTTTTTAATTCTCTGTCACCGAAATATTTTTTTTTGCATTGCGCTCACTTTTTGACATTTATGATCAGTACACTTTCTTAAATGATTATGAATAAATTGATGACAATCAGTCCTCAATTTGCTTAACTTATAGTCACGCAAATGGATTTAGTGATGAGGCTCACTTTTCGGTTAATGGATTTGAAGTAAAAGCAATCCACAACAGACTCTACAGACTCATTTTACATCTGTCAAAATAAACCGTTTGATTCAAATTACATACAGGTGGCATCACTGGACTTTATTTCTTTAAAAAACAAGCCATAGCTCGCATTTTGTGCGAAGGAGACCCTTTCCCCGCCATAATCATTGATTATTTGTATAAAACTAGGGATGAAATCAATACCAAGAAGATGTTATTTTAACAGGATGCCGCTACTTGTTATGCGGCGGCTAAAACCATCAAAAAAAAATCAAAATTTATCATTGAGTTAATTTCGAGCAATTGACTGTCAATTGGCATTTAAGGTCATCTAATTTAACAACTATCGATTATTTCTTAAAGTATCCAGTGAAGTCACTGGCTTATGCTGATAAACCAGCAGCACTTGAAGACTTGGACGCCAACATTATTCGTATTACTCATGGCATACGGTCAGCAATTGCGCTTTCAAAATGGGCTTTCTCAAAATTGTCTGCAGTGGCCATATGACTGATTTTTTTTTTCAAATAATAATGCCGTAATGTTCGTAAGCCTCCATTACATAAATTTCAATTGTATTAAGAAAATCCATTAAAAACTATTAATTTCAATTTTTATATAATTTTTTTCTGTCTGTATAACACTTTGTCATCTTTAACTGCCCAATTAAATTTTTTTATGTTTGGGGTTACGCCATAATTTCAAGTGATTTTATAGTTTTTTTTTTTTAATTTTTATTTTTGCGGTCAATTGCAGGACTTTTTCTGTTAAACTGATTTAAGCTGGTGTTTGTGTGAAAAGTTTTTAATGGCCTGGAATGCCACAAAAAATTTTTTATTTTATTTAACATTCGTGGTTTGTTGAGAACTCACAAAAAGCAAGTGTCAGCTTTAAATGTGTTAAGGGTTTTTTTGATTTAAAAATATTTCCATAATTTTTTTATTTTTTTCCCAACGAGGATTTGAACTGTGAATATTATAAATGAATTAAAATTTACTTTTTTGGGTTGAAGTTCATTTTTTAATTTAATTTCTAAAAGTTTTTGAAAAAAAAATATTTCCAAATGTACGCGGACGTTTTCCAAAGAAAACAAGAAATTAAATTAAAAAATAAATCTTAAGTCAAGCCATGGCAAAAAAACTCTTGAAATGTAAAATAGGAAATATTTAGACTAATTGCTGAATGAATTATTTTAGGTTATAAAAAAAAATTTTTTTCCTTAAAAAAAAATATTTTTAAGTTAATGTTTTTCTAATAACGCAGGTTAATAAATTTAAAACATCTACTATTAATTTTCTAAAATATGTTTCTCTTGCAGCAAAGACAACTAATATCGCTTGAGGTGTTCGTACGATACAACCATAAAATCTTGCAGAGTTCTACCAAACGGATAAGCTACTGCGAAGCCAGTCACGACAGTGACTATAAAGCTACAAGGCTGCAAAAGAAAGCTCATTTTTCAAAAAATACTTTTCCTTCGCCCAACCATTGCTAACGGTACGGTCAGATTAGTCAAATATTTGACCAAAAAGACGTAGCCACTAAATTATAAAAAAACAATTTTTCCCTCTCTCCAAGAGTTATAAGGAAATAAAAGACGGTACTCATATAAATCGTCATTCGTAATAAAATATGTCAGGAAAGAATTAATAAACGATTTTTTGGTCAAATATTTGACTAATCTGACCGTACCTTAAAAGAAAGAACTGAAGACTATGAAGAAATATCGATTATTTGGCTCAGTAGAAGTCTGAATTATTTTTAATGATATTAATGACTTAAATAGACTATTTATTGTAAATCGTGGCTTTAATTCCTGAACGATTAATTTAAACCGCCAAATCTAGTCAATATTTTTACCCCTATAATGTCACTTTTAGAAAAATATTTTTTACATTCAGAGAAATTAAATTTTGTTCGCAACTACTTGTGGAAGAACAATGTAACAGTTACAAGAAGGAAAAATAAACAGTGCCCACTGAAGATAAATTTTTTATGCATTAAAATTTATTTTTGGCTTAAGTTCATTTTTTTTTTAATTAAAAAAAAATTTTTAGAAAACAAAAATATTTTAAAAATGTATGCGGAGGCTTTTTTAGAGAACACAAGAGAAATTAGACACCAGAAGAATGTAATGTTGCATTTTCTGCTCCGCTACATCCTTTATCAGCATTCTTTGTTTCTATCTACCGAAGGTTACATTTGCAAAATAATTTTTCTTTCCAAAAAAAAAGGTTTTTAGAAAAATAAATTTAAATTTATTTATATCCACAGTTTTTATTATAAATTTTATAAAAATAAAAAAATTTAAAAATAAATTTTTATTTCTAACTTTAAATAAAAAAGTCTGGCAACATTTTTTTTATTTTCTTGCTTTGTATTATACGTTTGGTTTAGTAAGCAGACAATTTTAAAATTAAAAAAATAGTCAGGTAAGTATGAGTTGGTGACAAACACGTAGTGTTCCATACCAGGGTTGGGCCACCCTTTAGTTTTTAATTTTATGTTTTCATTTTTAAATTAATTTTGTGTGTGTCTTAAATGTCTCCCTATAACTCTATGGGATTACCCTTTAACTTTTAATTTTATTTAAAAGACTTGTGCTTTTACAGCGGACACATGGCGGCATACTCTGTTTAAATTTCAAATGTCAATTTATAACGCTTTTAAAACTAGAAAAAAATATAACTGAAAATTGTTTGGTTGGCTTGATTGTAAAATTGCTTACAAGTTTTCTGTTTATGTTTAATATGATTTAATGTACCAACGTCTTATTTTACGCCCTTGAAAAAATCGACAAATACCAACGAAACCTTGGGTGAGACGGTAATTAAATTGATTTTATAATTATGTGCCAACTGTAAGGCCTTAAAACTGCAAAAAATTATATCTCTAAGGAGACACTGTAATTCTTAAAATCATTTTATTATTTGTTGTTGTTGTTGTTGTTGTTGTTGTTATGGTCATAATAATACAACTTGTGTGAAAATAATAAAGCTAATTAAATTTCAAGCATAGAGGCCTGTGACAGAAAGTCACATATTTTCTAAAGCTTGGCAAAGACATATAAGATGTTTTAATGCTCTGTATTCTACCCTGCTAACTTGTCGTCAAACTAAGCATT
The DNA here is from genome assembly GCA_937654795.1 of Cistogaster globosa. Taxonomy (NCBI): domain Eukaryota; kingdom Metazoa; phylum Arthropoda; class Insecta; order Diptera; family Tachinidae; genus Cistogaster; species Cistogaster globosa. The sequence goes on from OW569404.1 coordinate 11,974,244, forward strand.
TTAGCATAATTGCAATGTTCAGTCATTTGTATTGAAATTGTTCTCAGTGTAATCCTTATTTAGGCCAAGACAAACCACAATGCTGTAGAAAGATTTCTCTAATCATTTTTAGGTTTGAACTAAATTTCATACAACATTAAGTGGATACCTTTAGGCTGTGGTATCATAGAAATAATAAGTCAACGATAGTCTTGCTTCTGCTATTGTGTAGTTCATCAGATATAAAGTTATTTAATTTGTGATTAGTTTTTGCTAAAATTTTCTTTTAGCTGGAATAATTAGAAAAATATATAGAAAGTAGTAGTTGATAGTTGATAGTTGCTTTGTTGATTTCATTAACATAAACTAAAATATGTTGCATACCTTAGGGATTACTTGCATAACGAAATCATTGCCTACCTGACATGAGATGAATGACATGACAAAGAAGTTTAATTTCCATCATTCTAAATCAACGGTTCTCAAATGGGGGTCCGTGGATCCCTGGGGGTCCGTAGCAAGCATCCAAGGGGTCCGCATAAAGAACCGAAAAACAGTGTTTTCAAAAATAATAAAAGTTTTATTTTGAACTTGGTCTTCAGAGGGGTCCGCGAAAAAAAATTACTTTACTAGGGGTCTGTGAGAAGGATATTGATGAGAATTCCTGTTCTAAATCAATATTTAATAATTTTTTTTTTCTTTTTTTAACAAAAAAAGAAAACAATATGTATTTAGCAAATATTTGCCATTTTTATTAGACTTATGTTAATAGAAGCATAAATATTTGAACAATTTAACAGACATGTGAAATTGTTCAACAAACTGAAAAAGGTCTTTGACAATATAAAAACTCTTGTCATGGTGGTGAACTCTACACAATCATTATTTATTTATTTATAAATCAAAATAAAATAAACTAACAAGTGTTGTGCAAAAAATATTTTTAGCCTTTTGTCACGTTTTATTGGCACAAATAATCAAGTTCAACACAAAAAAAAAATAAATAAATAAATAAATAAAAAGTCAATTATTTAAGCCGACAGCAAATAAATACGAAAAAAGGAAAGTCAGTGTGTAAAATGTCCTGTTGATTTTCTTTGTATACATATTTATGTAAGTAACTGTAGATAAAAGAATTGTTTGATTGGGTTGGGTTTTGGGAATTGTGTCTTTGGAAAATTTAAGTAAACCAGAATCTGGCTGGCTACAGTGAGATAAAATATATTTTATTTATTGAGACAATCGCATGACAGCACACAGTGGGGTTTGTTCATACAATGTTTGGCAAAAAATATAAGAAGTGCTCGTAGAATGTTGAAATTTTGCTTTAAGCGTTCAACTAAAGTTTGATTAAAATTGGCCACGCCCACTATCCACCGCCTATAGAACCCAAAATTTATTTTCGGGCCAAAGTTTTTGAAATTTTGCACAGAGCCTTTTATTACCTCCATTAAGAATAAAATAAAGTTTGATCAAAACTGGCCACGCCCACTATCCATTGCTCATATAACTCATATTTTATTTTTTCCTACAACTTTTTGTTTCTCTACTAAAACTAATTGTCTTAAAAATAAATTTCAATACATGCATTTACATACAGACTTTTATTTATTATCTGTCATTTCTGTAACTATATCATCAAGTTCCAGAGCCTGTTTATGGGGTTGACATCTAATGCTACTTATAAAGGGATTTGCTCTTAAAAAAAATTTACAAATTTCTTTGCACCAAAAAAAAAAACTTGATATAAAAATTTCCATTTTATTATAAAAGTTAAACTTTGATTAGAAAAAAAAACACTTTTATTAAAATGAAGAATTTTTGTGATTAATTGCACCTTTTTATTAAAATCCTTTTATAAAAAAAATGTTAGACTTCATATAAAACGTTGCACTTCACAAAAACTTTGAACTTTATAATAAAATTGCATTTTTTTAGAATACAATTTTTTGAGAAAACTTGCTCTTTTTTTAAAGATATACTTTTTTATAAAGTATTACATTTTATATAAAAACTTTTTTTAAAAATTGCTTTTTAGTGATACAAAGTTGCACTTTTTTTTATAAACAAAAATACAATTTTTTAAAGATGCACATTTTTGCGAGAACTTGCAACTCAAAAAAAGGTAGAACATTCTTCATAAAATATTAGACTTAACAAATATTTGATTCATTTATAAAAAGTAGAAATTTAGTTATAATATTTTGCCATTTTAATAACATTTGTACTTCTTTTAAATCAACAAAGTTTTGTAAAAACAAGCACTTTTTTATAAAAAGTTTTACTGTAAAAAACGTTAGTTATAAAACATAGATTTTTATTTAAAAAAATATAAAAAAACTTGCACTTTTTTTTTTACAAAATAATGGACTTTATAGAGAAAATTCCACTTTAATTTTAACAAGTAAAAGTGCCGAATCTTATATACCCTTTACTATGTATTTAAATCTAATTCGGTGAAGTAACTCTAATCAAAAAAGCAAATATTGGGGTGACAGAGACTTTTAAAAATAAAATAAAAACTTTACATAAAAATGTCACCAGCTCTTAATGGGTTAAGCATTTTTTTAAATTTTTAGTATTTACTTAAAGATATCTTCAAAAGCTTTAAAATGATACCCATATTGATATTTTAGAAATTTTGAAAATTTTAGAGGCCCGTAACTCGGAAAATATTTCGGAGCGGGAATTTTTTTTATCTGATGATTTTTTCTTATTTTTTATTTCTCTATCGTCCCATATATTTGTTTTTTTTTTTTATTGGAGTTACTTCATTTTTCCAAATGATATTGAAAAATTAGAGGCAGACGTTTTGCGCTTTATGTCGAAGGACATGAACCGATCTTGCTGATTTACAATAGCACCTCTTTTGATACTATTTCTGCTCGATTGGCATGTTTTAATTTTCTCTAGCTGATCCAGTACCACGGCAAACATGATTTCAACGCTAATACGGACGGACGGACGAACATCGCTCAATCGACTTCGCTATGAATAAGAAGTCAGAATTTATCTACTTTATGTGGTCGGAAATGGATATTGTAGAAATTATAAAGAGAAAGACAAACTTAGTTATACCCTTTTTCCTTTTTTTTGTGCGGAAGGGTTAAAAAGTACCGCTTTGCTTATAAAAAGTTGCAATTTTTTTGTAAAAACTTTTCGTTACTTACTTTTGTCAACAATGTTTGCAAACTCTTTTTCTTTAATTTCAACCCTTTTTAGAAAAATCTTCTTAATCTTCTTTCAAAGAGGTTGTTAATTTTATTTAGAGAAAAAAAATTACCTTTTTCAAAAATCTTAATATTCTGAGCAATAAATTACTCTACTTGTCATAAGGGCAATTTAAATTGTTAAGTTTAATACCTGCAAGAAAAGCATGATGTCTTAAAATGCTTTGTCAGCTCTGTCTTTGTGTAGTAAATTTTTTTAAATTGTAATAAAAGTTGAAAAGAAAACAAATCTAAAAAAAAAAGGTTTTTTGAACTCTTGCATTGAATGTGTGCGCTCCTAAAAAATATATAACAAATCCTTAAAGGAGGATTAAAGGATTTGTTTACTTTGGCTGAGATTGTGCCATATTTTTTTAAGGTGATTTGTGTTTAGTCATAAATAACTACAGACAGGTTTTATGTAAATTCTAAAACTACTTTTGGGATTTCATAAGCTTGAGGGCATATAACTTGTGATAAAAAACACATACGACAGCAGTAAAGATTTTTAAAATTACAAGGAGGTATTTTTAAGAAATTTAAAAACTACTTTATAAGTAAAAAATACCCAACACCTTGTTTTTAATAAATTTAGCTTAAAACTATACAGTTGAAGGCACAATCAATGTGACGGATTTTGTTAATTAAAAAAGAAAAGCAATATTTTAGTTTCTCTTAATTTCGCTTCAAATGGGAAGACTTTAATTAACTTTATATAAAAAAAAATATTATTATTCATAGTTCAATAAATATAAAAATACTGACCTAATTCATGTTTGCTTTTAGACTACTTGTTATATTTAGTTTCTATTAAGTTTTTTTTTTCTTAAAGAAAATGAAAACTTGTAGTTGACTAAAAAATTTTCTTAAAAAACAGAATAATTATTTTTTACGCTTTCTTGATTTAAAAGAGAACGAAATCAATTTGTTAAAGTAAATTTTGGTCAAAGAATAATGAAAAAACAAACACAAAGGTTCCCTACAACAATCATCGTTATTTCGTACAGCACTAATATTGAAGACGCAGTCATAATGAACAACTTTATTACTGTTAAGTATTGCGTTAATAATGAGGAAGTAAATTTTTTGTTGTTTTTTTTTTTATTTTGCTCAAATGAAAAATTTTATTTCTTGCACTATTTTTATTTTTTCACTTTTCATGTACGAGGGCTGCTATATATATTTCTGGCCTGGCAACACTGAGTGCTGCCAAGTGCAATCTGACATTTCCATTGAAAAGTTTGTCATTTTAAGCATAATCGTACTCAAAACGTTTTGACGTACGACCATTATTTGTGTTGTTTACAGTGACTTGAAAAAATTAATATAGAAAAAAATGGAATTAACTCGTGAACATTTTCGCGCCATCATTTTTCACAACTTTCGACGTGGATTATCACGACAAGAGTGCATTGATGAACTTATATCTTTGTATGGCGATGAAGCACCATCCTATAGCACTGTGAAAAATTGGTAAAATGAATTTAATCGTGGCCAAAGCTCGCTCAAAGACGAATTCCGTGAAGGTCGTCCAAAAACGGCTGTTGTGCCAGAGAACATTGATGCCGTGCGTGAACTCATAATGCAAGATCGACATGCGACATACCGAGAGATTGAGACATCCTTGGACATTTCTTCCACCAGCATACATTTGACACCGCATGAACACCTGGCCGTAAAAAAGGTTTGTCCTCGTTGGATCCCGCACAATTTGAAAGTCGCTCCAAAAAAGGCTCGTGTCGATTGGCGCAAAGAAATGTTGCAAAAATACGATTGCGGTGCTTCAAAAGACGTTTATAAGATCGTCACAGATGACGAATCATGGATCTATGCGTATGAGCCCGAAACGAAACCACAATCGACCGTGTGGGTCTTCAAAGTCGAGCAAAATCTAACGAAAGTTGTTCGTGGAAGAAGCACTTCGAAGCAAATGGTCACCTGTTTCTTCGGCAAAACTGGTCATGTGGCGACTGTTCCGCTTGAGCAACGTAGGACGGTCACTTCTGAGTGGTACGCTACAATTCGTTTGCCTGAAGTCATCGAAGAAATTCGAAAAACAAACAATAAAAGACGAATCATTGTTCAGCATGACAATGCGAGCAATCACACATCGGCTCAAACCAGAGCGTTTTTGACCGGCCCAAACGTCGAATTAATGAGTCACCCGCCGTACAGCCCTGACTTGGCACCTAATGACTTCTTCTTGTTTCCGCACATCAAGAAAAAAATGCGTGGTCAACGATTTTTGTCGCCAGAAGAAGCTGTTGAAGTGTTCAAAAATCATATTTTACAGGAGTGGAAAAAGTGCTTCGACAACTGGTTTGAGCGCATGCAAAAGTGTGTAAGTCATGCTGGAGAATACTTTGAAAAACAATAAAACCATTTTTGATTATAAATATTCGTATTTTCACTATTAGGCCAGAAATATATAGAGCAGCCCTCGTAAAGAAAACCAAAAAAAAATTTTGTTTGACAACAAAAAAAGTAAAACTACCCCAAGATAGTTGAAAAGAACTAAAAGAAATTATTGGTGCTTTCAAAGATAATTTAAATATAACGAGAGAAACAAAAAATTGTTTTTCGTGTAGAAATTAATTTTCTCTCAAAGACAGGGAAGATTATTTTTTTAGAAAATAAATTTTTTTAATCGTTACAGTTTTAAGACAAATTTATATTTTCTTTAAATTAAGTCTAATAGTTGATAAAAACTGAATTACAAAACAATGATGATTTTAAAAAAGTGCAGTTGGCTACGATAAACACAAAAACAAGAAATTGAAAAAAATACATAAAAATGCCATTGGCCCTTAATTGGTTAAGCTTTTTTTTTTATTTTAGTATTTCCTTAAAGATCTCTTCAAAAGCTTAAAAATTATACCCATATTGATATTTTAAAAATTTTTAAAATTTCAGAGGTCAGTAACTCGGAAAATATGGGCGAGCGCCAGTATTTTCACTTTATGTTTTTTTCTTATTTTTTAATTCTCTATCGTTCCATATATTTGTTTTTTTTTTCGACACTATGTCTGATTAATTGATGTATTTAAATTTTCTGTAGTTGATCTAGTGCTTCAGCAAACTTGATTTCAACGCTTACACGCACGGACAAACTAAAATCGCTCAATCGACTTCGCTATGCATAAGAAGTCAGAATACATGTCCTTTATGGGGGTCGGAAATGGATATTGTTATGTTATGTAAAAAAACTCATACGTGACATTTATTACAACAATTTTTTTTTTTAAATTAATTTAAAATTGGCTTTTTGTAAAAACATTTTTCTTGCATTAATTCTTACATCACTGTTCCTAAGCAATTTTCTATTGCCGCTTTTTGCTTTTCACATTCAAATCACACGCCTGATGGTAAACTTATACGTGTCAGAAAATTGCATGACAAACTCATCAACACAAGAATTTAGTTTTGTTATTTTAACATCAGACACGAATAAATTATTAGTCACGTGGCAAAATAATAATTTGTTAGAAATGTGTCTACACAAATATGCTTTTAAGCATTTTGTGTTGCTTAAAATTCTTTAGACATTTATGCCTGTCTATAACAATTTTAAAGATAGTCAAATAGCATTACCTAGGGGACACCCTTTAAATTATTATTTTGTACTTGTTCTTATAGAGATATAAAGTTTAACAATCTGTGCATTTTTCAAGTGTTTGACTGGAATTGTTCAAAAGATAAGACCATATAATTCAAATTAGGTCACCTATGAGAATACCCTTTAACACGTTGGCTGCCAAAGCCTTTTTAGAATTGTGATCGTTCAGTAGCAATGTCATTTAACAATTTTGGTCACTTGAGGCCAACAACTTATTTTTATTCTGTTTTTTTTTTCTTAGTGCCTAAAACTAAGTTTTGACTACTCGCGACTTTATTTTGGTCCCTAATTTTGCAGTTATAACGGTTTTTTTGTGTCGCACATTTTCGTGCGACATGGCCTGGGAGAATATAAAACATGTTGTGGGGCCACGTCGCACAAAAATGTGCGACAGTAACTTTTTGTAGTTTTAGAGTTGTATTTGATATTTTTGTTTTATTTTACCGCAAAGTCGCTTTTGAACTATTACTTGGAATGTCTGTCGTAAATGCCTCTATAATATACAAAAAGGCTACAAACAAACACATTTCAATAACCAAGTCTCGGCAAGAGATTTCAAATGCTTTGTTGGATTTCATGTCTCCAGAACCCATAACAAAAGGAAAGCATTTTCTAGAAAAAAGAAAGGACAATAACGGAAAAACAATAAGGCGTGCTTGCGTATTGTGTTATGCCATGTCAAAAAAATCTACTGGTAGGGTAACAGCCAGAAAGTGCCTAAAAAGGACCACCACTTACTGTGCAATATGCCCCAATAAACCGCAACTATGTGTAGAATGTTTTCCTAAACATTCCCACCAGATGAATTAATTTTGATAAATTTATTTTTGCACTGATCTCCATTTACAAATTGAATTTTTAATTTCAAGTTTATTGTTTTTCTACTGATCTCTTTTTGAATTTACATGCATATACATATAAACACCAAAATGTTCACCACAGGCCAGAGAATCCAAATTACATGTAAAATTCCATATTCCAATAAACGAAAATGTGCGACGGGGCCTCAGGGTAACACCTGGGTGTCGCATGAAAAAGTGCGACGTGGCAGCCAACGTGTTAATATTAAAGCTTATGTTTCATGAACTTCTGTTAAATTCCGCTATAGTGATATTAAGTTTCATTTAATTTTACATGGGTACCCGTTACATTTCATTCGATTTGTAAAAATCATGTGTATTGTATGGTGACACCCTTTAATTTCTTAATGCTATGCAAACAATCAAAATCGGTTTAGAAATTACTGAGTTCTGCAGGCAATATATAAAATATTATAAACGATTTCTAATATTTTGAAGTCGGTTAAAAAACTTGATTGATGGTCGTCTCATATAAAAAGGGCGTAACTCGAAAAATTGTAATTTTGCAGCAGAATGTAACAATATAATAAAAAACAAAGTTTATCACAATGTCATATTTGAAAAGCAACTGCTTGTGAACCCATTATTTTTAATACTGTGTATTGCATTCAAATTTTGTCACGAGGGGTAACTGTTTGAACGGTATTCAAACGACGGAAAAACTCTATTTCGTAAAGATTCGAGTTAGGATCTTTATACAGCAGTCTAGCGATTATTTAGTGTTCTGTTCTAAGGCAAATTTATAGCAGGTTACTGCATTAGTTTCTGTTGTCAAATACTTTTAATACAAAAAGTTGCAATTTTTGCAATTTCTAATTTAAAAATTACAATCATTTGCAGGCCTTATGAGATAATGCATTCAATTACTAAGAATTCTTCTTAAACAATTCGTTTCTTAAGCGACTAGCCTCGCATTTAAATAATTATTATGACATAAACATATTTTTAATTTTTGTTTGTTTATTTTTAACTGACCTTGACCTTATGGAAGAGAAATTAATTTTAAGCAGCAAAAGATGTGTAAAACTGCATGAAAATATATATTTTGTGATGATAAAATAATTTCCATATATTGAAAAAATATTAATTTAATTATAAAAAATAAACACACAAAGTAATAATTCAGAAATATGCAAGTATTTATTAACACAATATAAAGCCAGGAATATACTCATCAATATGCAGTTTGTAGGGGGTGTCATACAGTGTTGTGTCGAGGTTGTGTGTTGTACTCAATAGCTTAGATATGGCTACGTAACAGATTGCTAGTGTTTTTTCAAATTTTTTCTTTCATCACCAAACTCGTTTTTAGGAATTAAAATTAAGATTGACGTACTCTTCTAGAAGATCTACAAATAATTTATTAAGAATTCTGGGAGAGCGGGAAAACAGGTTTCATAATTTGTTAAAATTTTTTTACTAAAAGAACATTAAGAAAATCCTGAAATAAAGAAAAAATATTTTGTTTAAATTTGGTAGCTTTATTCAACTCCAAAATATGTGATAGGCAGCTCCAATATTGTGGGAAACATTTTTCATTTTCTTTTTTAGGAAATATAAAAAAGTAAAAAATTTCATTTACGTTCGTTGTATAAATTGGCAACACTCTTCCAAGTAGTCTAATGATCTTCAGGAATTGTTTATGTAAAAGCTGTGGGATTTCTAAATGTTGTCGAGGATGTCATAAATAAATTAAAAATAGGATTTTACACAATATGGCAGGGTCTGAAAGAATTTATTTATTAAATTATTTAATTCATTTCTTAAATTATTATTTACACTAAATTTTTTTAACTTAAAATTAAATAAATTTTTTTTAATTTTCTCTGGAAAAGGCGTGCGTACATTTGTAAATAATTTTTCCTACTGAAATTAAAAACAAAAAATTATATTAAAAAATGAACTTTAAGCAGAAGAAGTTAAATTTTAATTCACTTAAAGAAAAAATATTTTTTTTTTTAATATTTTTCTAAAGCTTGTTTATTATAAACTAAACTTTTTTTAAATCTCTGGCAACGTTTTTAAAAATATTAACATACAACATGTCTTTATAACAATAAATTTTACCAAATAATCCCCCTAACAATTTTCAACATTAAACATTTAATGTTAAAAATCCTCTTAACTACAGCTCACATTTCCCTTTAACCACTATAAGACACTTTAAAACCAAAACGCAAGAGTTCATATTAAAGAACAAAAATTAAAGCAAAGAAGTGAAAATAAAAATATTTTATATTTTTCACAGCTACGTGTCTTGACAGAGAATAGGAAAAGGATGTTAAAGCCATGAAAACTTAACAAGGACATGGACATTTAAGGTAAAAAAAAACAAGTGCTTAAAATAAAATGGCTAAATAGACAAGAATATTTGATGTGACTAGTAAAAGACCAGATATTATGAATGAAGGTCGTTATTATGTGATTTTCAATTGAAACAATTGCAAGATATTTTTTATTAAGGTGTGAGACCATGTAAAACTGTACTGAAGAAAAATACAAAAAGAAGAAAAAATATACCCAGTTAGAAAAATGTCAAAATGTTTTTTTTTTAAAGAAGCTTCCTATTCGATTTTATAATTAAAATGTGATAAACTTTGTAATCAAGTAGTCTAATTTATTTATTTTTAGTTGTAAGGGAACGTAACCAAAAAAGCCACGTAAGTAGGAAAAAAATTTCAATCACGATTTCAATTTTATTTTATTACCCGTATATGTCTTCTATTGTTTGTTTTCATTCTTATCACGAACGTAATTTATTCTTGAATGCACGAAGGAAAAACGGCCAAAAACGAATGAATAAGAATAATTCTTAAAAGTATTATTCTGCGGAAATTGTGGTACAGAAATGTAGAAACGTGTCTTTAAATAAAAAGCGGCTTAAGAAAACAATCACTTTGCCAATTTTATTTTATTTTAAGCCCTCCTCTAAAAATCTAATTCGCAAGTTTGCGTATTAAGTTTTAAGCAGAGTGAAACAAAATCAATTCGTGAATATTATTTTTTTTAATTGAATATACAAATTTAAGAATTAACGATCTCTTTTTAAATTCTTTAAATATTTTATTTATTTTATTCGCTTGGGAATGAGAGGCAAAAGAAGCCTAAAGCAGATAAACCATCAACCAGTATGCATATATAGTTGAGTGAATCAACTTCAATAAAAAAAAAACAAATATTTAGGTGACACAGAATTAATAAATTAAAAAACAGTATCCATCCAAGTAAGATACTATACTTTAAACTTATTTTCGTTTCCGCGAACTGATTTCATTTTTTGATCAAATAATTTAAAATTTTTTTCCAGTTTTGCAGTACCAATGACATCAACTCTGCCTTAATAAATTTTTTCATGGCCTTAATTCTATCAAGTCCTTTTGTACCATCAGTCCACAAAAAAGAACACAATGTCTCAAACTTCAATGTGATCGGCATGATGTTTTTTTTTAAATATGATATCTATTGTATTTATACAAATATTTATATGCGTGTTCAGGTCATCGAACAGTTGGGTACCTAAAGAAGCAAAGCAGCTAGCTAAAAATCAAAAAAGGCACTTAGGTAAGACATAATTAGTCATAGGTCATCCTAAAACGAACACCTGCACCATTATTTTTAACCCTTACATTTTTAACCCTTACATTTTTAACCCTTTTTTCAGGTATAATTGTTTTTTTACACAATTTTTTACACAGGCATGAAAATTTTTACTTCCGTAACATAAATGTATAAAAGTGAGATACATATTGAAACACTCTTGTTTAAGAACGCATAGTTTTGCACGTAAGAATGATATTGAGGTGAATCTTTTTTTATTTAATAGGAAATTGCGTCATCTTTATTCACATGCATAAAAAAAATAAAAAAATGGAACAAAATTTTAATATTCGTTGCTGAGCTCCGAAAATTTCGAAAAATTATGGTAAAAACGGTCCAATTTGAGAAAAGTAAAAATATTAAATATGCTATAAAACTTTTATTAATTAAGCAAATCAGATAAGATTTTCTGTGCATATGTAGATTGTTAACTAAAATCAAACGGTAAAAAAATCTGCAACATTAAGCTAAAGGAAATCCCATAATTCCCAAAATAAAGACGAAAAATCCCAAAATTGGAATTTTTTACTCTTTTGCCCATAAAGTCCACATATGGACTAGGGCTCACATAATACTTTTTGAAACAATTTGGAGTATATATGGCTTTTTTATAGTATTCTTCTTTTTCCGATCCCAGCTTTGGGATTTTAGAAAATATGGGGTAAAGACAAAATTTCGATGTAAAATAGGTCAAGTTGAAAGACTTACATCTTCTACAAGAATGATCAATTTTATACGAAATTTGGTTTAAACGTACACACATATAGTTAGCTTTAATAAAAATAAAAAAATTTTATATATTCCTTAAGAAAATTTTTTTCTATCTAAAAAATTAGATTAGTGTCCCATTTTAGGCTAAAATACACAAAAATGCAATAATTTTGGATTTTTTAAATTGAAAATCGTATAATTTTTAAGCCAGAAAAGATATTACTTTCAAATTTTTTTCAGAAAATTTTAAATTTTGTTTGCTATCTACGGTAAAAACTCAAACAAATTTGCTGCAAAATGTACCCAATATTTCGAAAAAACTGGACCAGGGTATGGAAAAATCAAAAATTTTAATTTTAAAATCGATCATTTTTAAACATAAACATGCAGTTTAAAGCACTGTTTTGTAGGTATTTACGAGAGCTTTAAGACCATGTAAAATATTTAAAAATCATACAAAAATTGAAGAAATGCCAAGCGTTAGAAAAATTTTCAGGAGCGAGGTGTCCAACTTTGAGACCACATAGCGCCATCCCTGGAAAGTGGAGGGTAACCACCTTCAAAACTTAAGCTCAAGTACTCCTCTACTATGCTCGTGCCAAATTTTGAATCAATCGGCCGTTTTCAAATGGCTGAATTATTTCCAAAATATTTTGATTCTGCCCCAATGTGCAAGCTTTTAAATGAAACCCATATTTATGTCTTAACCAATATAGCGAACAATCGTAATTTTTATGAAATAAGAAGAGGCCCATAACTCGGAAAATATGGGCGAGGGCAAATTTTTTTTACCTAATTTTTTTTCTGTTTTTTTATTCTCTCTTGCCCCATATACATATGTTTTTTTGTTTATTGAAATAACTTCATTGTTCCAAATGATATTGAAAAATTAGCGGCAGTAAGTCGTGCTGTTTTGCCCGATGCCCTGAAGGAAAGTGACCGATTTTGGTGATTTTCAATAGCAAAATTTTTGAAACTATGACTGATCGATAGGTGTATTTAAATTTTTTTTGGCGCTTCTAGTGCCTTGATAAAGTTAATTTCAACCTGAACACGTACCGACGAACTGACACAGCTCCATCGACTTCGGAATCAATTGGTCGGAAATGTATTTTTTAGAAATTACAAACTGAATGACAAATTAAGAAGAACCATTTTTACACTTGTGAAGGGTATAAAAATAGCTCTCTTTTGCATATGGCTGTGCAAGTAGGTCCGAGTAGCCACCTTAACTATAAAACATAATCACTGATAATAGGCACTTCCTAAAAGGGAGAAAAATACTACGGTCTTTTAAAATTCATATTCACACACAAATTCAAAGTGAATGGCAAAAATGTGGAAATAAATATGATTTAAAAAAATATTTTTTGTGGTATTTATAACCTAAGAGATATTGCTAATTGAATTATAAGTTTGTATATAACAAAATGATATTAATTCAATAATTTTGTTATTGTAACCATATTTTTGTCAGTCTAAATTATAGCTTTACAATTCGATCGTAATATGATTAAAAATTAATAAAATTATTTGGACATGTTTTTGCCTCCGTTTTATACAATTTTGTTGTGTTTTATTTATTTTTGTTTTTTATTGAATTTTAGTTTTTTAAAGGAATTAAGATCAATTTATTTTTTTGGCTTAGGTTCATTTTTTTAACTTGATTTCGAAAATTTTACAGAAAGAAAAATTATTCACAAAATTTTGTGGACTTTTTTCAAAGAAAACAAGAAAATTTAGACACTAGCAGAATGAAATGCAGCACTTTTTGGATGGCTACATCCTTCATCAGTTTTCTTCGCATTTATCTACCTTAAGTTGCGTATAAAGCAAACAGCATCTATTTAACCAACTAATCAGTATTAATTTTATTAGACGAAGTCCACACACAACTCAAAGCATTTTTTTTTTTTGTTCTCTCTGCAATTCGTCTTGCACATTTGTCTTTGCTTTTTTTTATTGACAATAAGATATTAAAAATTTGTTTACTGCAATCATATATTTTAAAAGTGAACATTAATATAGTGATATATTATATTATAGTGACTATAAAAGAACCGCGAAATTAAATCATGCACAATCTTTTCTTTCATAAAAAGAAAATATCAAGAGAAATTTTTACTAAAAAAAAAACGTAGAAAAAATGTGACTTTTAAAACGGAAATAAGTTTTTAAAAGCAAAATATACTAAAAACATGATAGGACTTTCCAATTATGTATTAAGTAAAGATAAATGTTGTGCTTTAAGAAGAACAAATATAAGAAAATAGGCGTTAAAACTTAAAAATAAAAAATATTTCACTTCTTTAAAGAAAAAAAGTGCCCTTAAATTAAAAAAAAATGTTTCAATTAGTTAATAATAATAAAAATTAATTAATTAAGTCAACAAAAAAAAAAAAAAAAAAAAAAAAAAATAAGTAAACAAGAAAACTTCTTATCTAAAATGCCTAAATCGGCTTCTATGGTATTAAAGTATACTTTGCTTTAAAATAAAAATCTGCCTTTAAAAGCAAAATATGCAAATATTGCCCTTTTTAACCGACTTCAAAATAAGAAGGAGGTTATCAATTCGACAGAATGTTCTTTTTTATGTTTGTGCCTGCAGAACTTAGTTATTCCTGAACCGATTTTGAAATTTTTTAAATTCTTAAAAATTAAAGTGGGGACACCCCTTACAAAATCCTTGTTTTTTAAGTGTATTATGAACCGTTAAGTGCACTTCTTTAAAATTAAAGAAAGAAAAAAAGTTTATCACTATGGCTCCTAATAACAAAAAGTAATACAAAAATAATTCTAAAAATTGAAGGGTGTCCCCATAGGTGACGTAAATTGACTTCTATGCGCCTATCCTTTGTACCGTTATAGACAAGCGCTTAAAGTTCGGACAGGATTTCAATTACTATGTTCGTTTTAATAATATATATAAAAATTATTAATTAAAGGGTGTGCCAATGTGGCCAAACTTTCGAATTGTTACAGCCAGATAGTAGAAATTTAAAAAAGAATCTTTATTGCTTATTAAAAACAGGTATAAAATTTTAATTTGGAAATTAAAGGGTGTCCCAATAGTTAATATAATTTGATGTTTGTGGCCAAACTTTTGAACTGTTATAGACAGACAGCTAAAATTTACAAGGAACCTGAATTGCTAAGTCCGCTTTAACAATAAGTATAAAATTAGAATTTGGAAATTAAAGGGTGTTCCCATACTTGAAGTAAATTGATCTATATATCGCTATTGTTTGAACAGTTATATTTATACACTTGAAAAATAAACAGAATGTCTACTACTTTGTGTGGCATATTAAGAAGTATAAATATTTAAAATTATAAATTATAGGGTGTTACAATAGTTGCTGTTATTTTATGTATATGATCCAACTGTTGAACAGTTGTAGACAGTTGATTGAAATTTGCAAGGACTCCTTATTGCTTGGTTTGCTATAACAAGTAGCCAACTTAAATTTAGAAATTAAAGGGTGTGCGTAAAACTGATCAAGTTTGACCTATAAGGCCCTATCTTCAAAACCGTTACAGACAAACTCTTGAAAATTAGACAGAATTACCTATTAATATTTAAAATTAGAAACTAAAGGGTGCCATTTAAGTGTGTGGCCAATCTTTTGAAATGTTATAGACTAACGCTTAAACTTAACTTGCTCCTTTCCTCAATTGCACTTTAACAAACCCCTTTCAAGATGTTGCATTGTGAATATATTATTTATTGTGTTCACCAGGCAATAAAAATAAGAAAAAAGGCAAATAATGAAACAACTTGTTGAGTATTTTCTTGCACACATTAGATTAAATAAAATAAAAAGTCTTTGGGCACAAGTATTTCACCAGCAATAGAAATGCAAACAATAGAAAATAAAAGTTTTGTAAATAAGTGACACACAGAAACACACACACACATATCCTTACATATCTCATATGTATGCAACATACAAGTTACCCTCTCTTGTTGCATATGTGTTGTTTTCAATGCTAAGGTAACAAATAGTTTTTTACATTTTTATAAAAGTTTATATTTTACCGTTACGTCTTGTTCTCTATTCGTGCATGTACAAAGAGATCAAGGTTAAAGTTGTGCTGCATTGAATAATGCCTAAGGAGAGTCCCACTCACAATAATAAAAAAGATATTCACATAAAAATATAAAGCATTTAAGCATTTTGTATAAGAATTTTATAAAAAAATAAACTGCTACAAACTGACGACGACTTAAACAGAAAAGGGTAAAAATAAATGGCAGAAAGTTTTATTGTTCATTGAAGGACAATAATTTCTAGGTTTAAAACTTGTAAAAAAGAATTCTGCATTTAAAAAATGTGCTTAAGGCGATCTACGATGGCGCTGTTCCGCTTAGTCTGAAACACTTTTTCTTCATGAATTTAAACACTTTCTGGCAACAACATTTTATTTCTAATGTTCCCTTAAAATGCGGGTCGTTTTTATTTCTCAACATTCAGCAGATAAACATTTGTACTTTTGAAGTTTAACCTGTTGTTGACGTAGTTCAACTCTTAGCTGCTTCCCATTATATGACAGCAAATTTATTCTCAAGTCTTTAGGGTTTTCAATGTTGGCGTATAGTGACTAGAGTTTTCAATGAAGCGGTTTTAAAAGCGTTCTTACGAGTATTCAAACACAATTTTTTAAAACAGGTATTTAACGCATGCACCTTTAATAAAAAAGTTTGAATTTAATAGACAAGTCTTCTAAAAACAAAGGTACGTTTAAGAAAAAAAGTACTTTTTAACAAAGTACTAAATAAAAAGATGGTTCTTAATAAAGTGTTTTTTTATATTAAAATGTTATATTACTACCCAAAATTTGTACTAATTGGTACATTTTAAATTAAAAAGTAATTTTGTACCATATTATAATATACAAGGTACCTTTTTAATAAAATGTAATCAGTACATTTCAAGATAAAAAGTACTTTTAAACAAAGTACTTCTGCTTAATAAAATGTAATATTACTACCAAAAATTTCATCAAATCGGTACATTTTAAGAAAAAAATAATTTTTAACTTTTGAACAAAGTACTATTTTTTAATAAAATATAATGTTACTACCAAAAATTTTTTTAATTTAAAGATAAAAAGTAATTTTTATCAAATAAGGTAAAAAGTTCTTCTTAATAAAGTAAAAAGTACTTTTTAATAAAGTACTTTTTAATAAAGTACTTCTTAATAAAGTACTTTTTAATAAAGTACTTTTTTTTAATAAAATGTATTATTACTACAAACAATTTCTTTTAGTCGGTACATTTTAAGATAAAAAGTAATTTTTAACAAATAAGATAAAAAGTACATTTGAAAAAAGTACTTATTTTTAATAAAATGTAATGTTACTACCAACAATTTTTATAATCGGTAAATTTAAAGATAAAAAAAAATTTATCAAATAAAGTAAAAAGTACTTCTTAATAAAGTAAAAAGTACTTTTTAATAAAGTACTTTTTAATTAAATTCTTCTTAATTAAGTACTTTTTTTTAATAAAATGTGTTATTACTACAAACAATTTCTTATAATCGGTACATTTTAAGACAAAAAGTAATTTCTAACAAATAAGATAAAAAGTACTTTTGAAAAAAGTACTTTTTTTAATAAAATGTTATGTAAATACCAACAATTTTTTTAATCGGTACATTTAAAGATAAAAAGTTTTTATAAAAAATAAGGTAAAAAGTTCTTCTTAATAAAGTAAAATGTACTTTTTAATAAAGTATTTTTTTAATAAAAAGTAAAATATTACTGCAAACAATTTCTTTTAATCGGTACATTTTAAGACAAAAAGTAATTTTTAACAAATTAGGTTAAAAGTACTATTTAGCAAAGTACTTTTTTTAATAAAATGTAATTTTACTACCAACAATTTTTTTTAATCGGTACATTTTAAGATAAACAGTAATTTTTAACAAATAAGGTAAAAAGTACTTTTTAGCAAAGTACTTTTTTTAATAAAAAAAATTTTATTGCCAACAATTTCTTTTAATTGTTACATTTTAAGATAAAAAAAAATTTTTTTTAAATAAGGTAAAAGGTTTTTTAAATGTGGGATAAAAAGTACTTTCTAAAAAAGTACTTTTGTTATTAAAATAAAATATTACTACAAAACATTTTTTTTAATCGATACATTTTAAGATAAAAAGTAATTTTTAACAAAGTTCAAATGAAAAAACTACATTTTTAGAAAGTACTTTTTTTTAAAAAATGCTATGCGATCCAAACTATAAATTTAAAAAAATACCATTTTAAACAAAGTATTTTTTTTTAAAAGGTACTATTTCTTTCTCAAATTGAAACTTTTAAAGCGAAAGTTCTTTTTTTATTTTAACAGAGCGTATTATTTTTAAGAAAAAACTTTCTCCAAGGATATTTTTTTCAATTGATGGGAATATTTAAGCAGTTTTTTAATAAAAAGTACATTTCAGAAAAAGAACTTTTGACTGAAGATACTATTTGAAGATGACAATCTTTTCAAAAATTTGTTTTATTTAAAAATTCACTTTTTAAAAATAAAGCGAAATTGGTACTTTTTAAAAAATTCTTACTTGAAAAAGAAAATGTCACTTGTTTTAACAATCTTTTTTTAGGAAAAAAAATGCTATTTGATAAGAGCGCGTTTTTAGGAAAACGCAAATTTAAAAAAAAAAAAATATATATAAAAAAATTAGATAAGTTTATATTTTTAAGTGACACTTTGTTCAAAAGATTTTTAATTATTTTTTTAATTTTTATTATAATTTTTACTTTCAAAAAATTTTCAAATGCGTTTTACCCTTTTAATACAAATAACAATCTAAATAAAGCCGTTTTTATCATTTTTCTTCTTGACTGTAAAAACTTGTTTTTATTTTGCTGCATATTTATCGTTTTTCTGCTTTTATTAAGCTCCTATTGTCATGAGTATTGTTCCCATTTTCTTTGTAAATATTTAAACAGGTTGATATTTTTCTTGCATTTTTCTTTTTGTGTTGCTGTTTTTATTACTAAGTAGTTGTTGTTTTTTTTTTCATTTCCGTTTTAATACGAGTTCATTATATGCTTTACACTATCACTAACACATACTTAAATATACCCCTTTGCATATATCATCATGTGGGTGTGTATTTTCATGTCATTATAGAAACAGCTTCTTCATAATGTTTCTTTGACTGCCAGCATAAAACTAATTTCCTTATCTTTGGTTCGTTTAACACTTTTGTTGTCTGTTTTGTAATTTACGAGGAGATGATTGGTGTCTAGCAAAGATTACCTGGGAAAAGGTTTGGTACACAATTGATTTCATTTTGTGTAGGACGCTATTAGGACTTAGCATTTTTGATATTCGCACATACATATGCACATACACAAATGCATACATACATAAACATGTATGAGTTATTTAAATTTTATGAAATAAATTCTACAAAATTTATTTATTCATTTATTTTTTTTTAATTTTATAAAACAATAGAAAATTTCCATTTATTACTTTTGCTTTTATTTCATGATTTATTCATCCAACATGAGATTTATTCTGCCTGAATTTTTTTATTTAAAAAACACATACGTGACTGATTGAATTAAAATTGAAAAGAGCTTGATTGATTTTATTTGTAGAAAAATATAATAAAAAATAACGAAGGATTACTTTTGCCCAGTTTTGTTTTAAGCAATATCATGGACGATACACAGTTGGACCCTTAAAACGGAAGTTGCTTGTAATTTATGGGAAATTTGAAAATTTAAGATCTTCTTAATATGTGCAATTTGTTTTAAACATAATGAAGAACATTAATTCAAGCTCAAGTTCGTATTTGCAATTAATTTTTTTTTTTGTGGAGTTGCTGTTTGGTTGGCTTATGGCCACACGTGAATGAATACAGTTTTAAAAAAAAATACTAGAACAAGTTACCAGATCATTTCATATTAGAATAATTTAGACGTTTTAAATCGCCTATAAATAAATATCACAGTTGCTAGATAATAAATTTAAAATTTTAATTAGAAAAGTTGCCTATGAATAGAGTGCATAAAACGTTATAATAATTAATATAAAAATGTGGCAGAAAACTTGTTAAAAATAACTAGTTTTTAAGACAAAAAAGATTTGCAAGTTAAAAAATCGTTCAGTGATTTGCGGGTTGTTAAAAACGCAAAAATCGATTGTATTTTCTTATGGATGATGTCGCTCTATGTAGCTTTTTTAAAACTCAATAACAAATTCCTCGATTTTTTTCGAGTTTAGTCAGAAATTGCCATCACCTGTCACCAGCTTAGTCATCCTCATTGCGTTACCATGCTCGCTTAACTGCTTAAAAGTTTCTAATGCATTCTATTGTTTCTACAGTATTTCTTTATGTAAATATTCCTTTGATTTTAAATACACCCAATTGATTTTTTTGCTACTGTTTCTTATTATCCATTCATCTACTGCAGCCAAACAAAAAAAATTTTTTTTTAGCTCGTAACTTCACTGCGGCTTAAAATGCTGTGTGTAATTTAATTGCCTTTACACAATTATTCGTGTGCGAAAACTCAAACAAAAATTATTTTTCATTAAAATCATGGTTTAGTTGGGATATGAACTTACGACATTTGTTTCACAAACAAGTGGAAACCTCTACAAATTTTGCCAATTCAGCTGCTCAATAGCTTTTCATAAACCTTTAAGTTTATTATACTTAGCTCACACACATCACACTTATCAGTGGTGCCAACAATATGTGCAAAGTTTCAAGTTTTATTTTCTGTATTTTTACTTCGTCATGTAAAAATAGTTGAGCTTTTTTTTGTAAAAATTTAAAATTCTTTAGTTAACGTTTACCCTCATTTCCCTCTGTTTAAGTTTAGAAACCATTAAAAAAATAATAATATTTAATGAGTCGTTGTCACTGATGACACTTTCTAGTTTTATTAATTGCAAAGAAATTTATATCCCTTTAAGTTGCCATTATATTTTTCCTTCCCCCCATATAATTTATAAAGTTTATTTTGTTGTTTTAATAGTTTAGTTTTCAAAAAGACTTTTGCTGCAATAAAAGTTATTGCCAGGATTATGTACCAGTCAAGAAAATGTAAAATTGATTTACTGTGTGCATTTGCAAAGATAAATATGAATTATGTAAAGGGGTTTTCAATTGAGAGGAGTTGATGTAGAAGTAGCATTAAGTGTCACATTGCATTCGTGTGTTTTAATGTGTGTGTAGCGTAACAGATCAGACTGAATTTAAGCGAGCTCACCATGCCTTTTGTTTAATCGAGGTGTACCAGTCCTTGGCGTAGAACTGCGACTTCGGGAAATTTTCATAAAATATAATGGTGTCCGTTTTCTCCCAACGCTTCGTAAGCAACGAGAAGATGAGGCAATCACATTTTTAATTGAGATTTTTTTTTAGAGAAGCAGGTCTGTGACATAAGGCGACATATATTAGAATCAATTTTCAGCTCTTTGTTGATATCATCCTTATAATGGACAGGCACTCAGGATATAACCCTTAATTTGTCATTTTGCAAAGAAATTTGGTTACGGGCAAGTGGGTAGAGGCATTGATTTAAACTTTCTGATAGAGGGTGTTCTAGATTAATGTAGGCAGCTGCCATGATGGCCCTCACCCACGGTGTTCTTAACACTGGAATGCGTCTATCAACGGCTTTGACGAGCGTAGCGATACTCTAAATTATAACTACAGCTTAATTCTTGCTTAAGCACCGGTGATTATCTAAACTCCCATCGCATCTATCGCTGCAATCTGTTGATAACAACCTAAGGACATTAAAAACCGTATACCCTGCGGACTACCATCTCCCTTAGTGACAGTAATCGAGCCACTGGCCAGACTTTGATAGCCTTTACAATCTGTCTTATCTCTCAAAAACAACAAAGTCTAGGTGTTTAAGCACACCGAGACAAAACGTAACCCCGGGAGTCAAACTTTCTAACATTAAGAGCGATAGGAAAATTCTTTGCAGGTGTTAAGAAGATTTGAGATTCTAGTAAAAGCAGTAGAATGAATCTTAAATTGCATGGAACCTGCACTACGTGCATGAGGTCTGATATTCTACTATCTTCTATGAAGGTCTCTGACGACCTTTCCTAAAAAATAAAAAACGAGCCTTTAACTCTTGTAAAAACGTATTTTTTGTTTTTGCATGTAAAAATTGACGATTTTTGGTTAACACAACAAACAGTCAAAATAACCTGCTTTGAAAAAAAATCCTTTCAACTTTTTACTGGATGTGTTTTTTCTTAAAAAAAATGTTTAAATAATTTTAATAAGAATAATTCTATATAACATGTAATATTTGATTGGCCATGAAGGCTTTTTTATTACAAACTTTAAAATAAATAAATAAATAAATAATTGCCGTAGAAGCAACAATTGTTAATGCAAGTTATCAATTCCATTAAAACGAGTCGGAAAAAAATTTGCCTAAAAATTACAGTCTCTACATTTTTTTATGCTCATTATTGAATTTATTTGTTACTAGCAGTGTCCACGATTTTGTCCGTATATCATTTACAATTTTCTTTAAATTAAAATTTAGAAAAATGTGTTTTTAAACATTTATTGTAGAGATCTTTAAGCAGTGTTAAAAATTTTCCATCTACAAAAATAAAATGCACTGACAACTGTTTTAGTACCATTATACTGGTCAAATAAAGTGCTTACACATTTGCATATCTTTATGAAATAAAAAGTATTTCATATTTGAATCAAGGTTTTGAGGGACTTTTTTACAAAATTTTATTTAAATTCATCCAGCAGTTTTTACGTGATGCGAACACAAACAGACAGGCAGGCAAAAATTCCAAAAATAGGTGTTTTGTATTTCATTTCGATTACTATAAAAATTTTAAAAAATATTTTATTAACAGACATGTCCCCATTATTTGGTTATTTGGTTTTTGATTGAGTTTAGCTCCACATTCTCTCAATGTTTTTATGCTTTTTATTAACTCAACGGACAGCGTTGATGTTTGCAATACATCTTGGTTTTAATTTGTGCTTTAGTCACGGCTAATTATTTGCTTAACCAGTTGACTTAAATTATTCCATAAAATTGTGTTATGTGTACGCAGAGAGAAGATAAAGTTTTTGTATGGTTATAAGAAGAATTTTTTGTTCTCCGTAATAAAATATGATTGCGGTGAACAAGTTATAGTTGCTTCAGACAATACTTTAGTTATGATGTACAATTTTTTATTGACAGTTATTCGCACAAAAATTGCCATATGATCAGTTTATGTTTAATAGAAACTTATCATTTTATGGTCATATTATATTAAAATATGTTAATACTCAAAACATAGTTATGATTAAATTTAACAATGTTATTATTGTATAATTTATGATATGGTTACCTCAATCATGTTTTTGCTTTTAATGTAAAAATTAGTAGACTTAGCAAGCTCATGCTCATGGTAGCTACAGAAGATCACTCAACTCGACAATTAATTATATGCGTTACTGCATTTTTATTGTCTATTCAAAAATAAAAAATCTACCATTTCTTTTGGGAAACCCTAAATTTGTATTTTATTTCAAATAAGCCAGCAAAACTTAAGCAACAGTTTATTAAATTAAAAATATTCTCTTAGAAATTAATTTTCCATAAAATTCCTTTTAAGACTTTTAAATAACAAAAACATTTAAGAAAATTCCAATTTGAATATTAAAACAAATTAAATATTTTGTAATTGATTTAATAACAAGAAAGTAAGTAAAAAACAAACTATAAAATTTAAATAAAAATTTATTAATTCTTTACACACACACAAGCAATCTACATTGTTAAAGCAAAAGCAACAATGAAAGAATTGAATCTGTGTTTGTGCAATTGACCCAGGAACATCTTGAAACACGTGTAAGACAAGAAGGTCAAAACAAGATGCTGATACAAAACAAAAAGATCTGGGCAAGAAATAAAAACTAAGACAGTATTTCCTTATTCTTTTGCCAATTTACAAATGTTTTATGAACTGATTTTTATATAAATTTGCTTTTTGTTTAAGAAAAATTAAATTCATTTTAATGATAAAAAACTATAATTGAAGGAAATTTCTTTTAATTTTCTTATGGCCTCATTGATTTAAAAAAAAGGATAATTTTGTTGATTGAGTTCTATTGCAGCTCAAGGACAATTCACAGTTCGATTAATGAAATGCTGCCTTCATTAATGTAATGATTTAAATGAAAAATTATGTTTTAAATGAATATTTCAATGTGATTGTTATATTCTTCGCTCGCGATTTTCTGAAGGCTTTAAAGTGTAAAAAAGGTTTTTAAAGATTATTTTGTATTTTATCCTGTTTTAATTATTTGTAATGCGGCAAATTCTTAAAAACACAACATCCTTAGGACGTTTAACTTTAAAAATATAAAGAAGATTTTTATCAGTGTTTTCTCTATGGATAAACTGAAGATTGTTTGTGTTTTTAATGCACGACTACTGCATTTCAATGGAATGATAATGGTATAACTGAGAAATTTCCTCACTGACAACTCCAATAAAACAACTTAAACGGTAATATCTTACCTGTCAACCGACCTTTGCTTCAACATTAATACGAGGTAGAACCGAAAATTTAATTTATATTTTGTTTCAAATCTTGAAATTAAAAATAAAATCGATACGGTTTTCTAATTAAAGTCACTTACTTTCTTGGCTTATATTGCTACATTATTCGCAGCTATTTTTATTGCCGTTACCTAAATTTGTAGAAAAATTGTCAAGTAGCAAACATTTGTGACTTAATACACGTATTTTAGATGTGAAAACTGGACCATCGTCCTTATAGTATTTTCTTGTTGCTGACAAAAGCCGAAATAATGAGTCGATTTTTATTGAATATTTCAGTTTACGGTTGTGGAAACGATAAAAGTGTTATTTTTTTTTGCCTCTTTCCAAGAGCTTATAAATTCACTTTGCAAGCAACCACTTCTATTTATTTATCAGCCGATTTGACTGTCGTTACCTACAAAAAGGAAAAAGAACCAAATGGAAATTATTGTTCTCGTTTCTGATTAAACAGAAGAAATTAAGTTTCGGGAAAGACTTTATTTCGCTAGGATCTCGACAAATACCACGCTCTTCATTGGTCTCAGAAACACTCTTGCGATTGTGTGTTATATCGCATGTGAGTCAAAGCACCATTCTGTAAGCTTTTTAATATCCACTTACTTATATTAAAATAACTGTATCTGGTGATTTTTCCGTATCCAAACTTTTTTATTAATTTCTACTTGATGCACTAAAAAATTTTTTTGAATCCATTGTAGATTTCATTTATTTCTTTGCCTGAAATTTAATAAAAATTTTAATTCTCTCAATTATATTTTTAAATAAATTCTAAACATAAAATTTTTTAATTAAATAATTAAATGTATCAATTAAAACATTAATTGTATCAATTAAAAAATTAATTGTATCAATTAAATAATTAAAAGTATCAATTAAATAATTAATCGTATCAATTAAATAATAAATTTTTTTAATTAAAAAATTAATTATTTCAATTAAATAATTAATTAATTCAATTAAATATTTAATTCAAAAAAGTAAACAATTTTCTAATAAAATAATTAAATTAATTCAAAATTTCATAAAATATTTATTTCAAAACCAAAAAAACTGTTATACGTGTAGAAAGTTTTTTCAGTGTGCTCGTCAACGACTTAAGAAGTAACTGCCTCAAATGGAAGTTATAAAGATGGTTCGCTTTTTTAGGAGTCGGTCCGGCTATATTAAAAATAATTATTTTAATTGTACAAAGCTCTTATTTTAACTAGCATGAAAATTGTACGACTATAATCATACAATTTAATTAATGTTAATCACCTATTAGTGCCCACGACTTCCTCCGCGTGTCATTTATAATTTACTTAAAATTCAAACTTAGAAAAATGTGTTTTTTCTAAATTTAAATTTTAGAGATCTGCAAACAGTGTTAAAAATGTTGAATCTTTAAAAATAAAATGTGTTGACAACTGTTTTAGTGCCAATATACCATTAAAATTAAGTGACTTCACATTTGTATCTCTATTTTCTCTATGAAACAAATAATTTTTACGAAACAAAAAGTATTCTATGTTTGAACGAAGGTAATAAGGGACCTCCGTACAAAATTTTATTTAAATCCATGTAGCAGTTTTAACGTGATGCGAACACAAACAAACAAAAATTGAAACAAATGTTTTGTAGTCCATATTGATTATTATTTACACCAACATCAAAACTTTCTACAAATATTTTTACGGAAACGACCCCGTTACTGTTTAATTATGTGTACAAATTTTAGATTATGGTTATCTCAACCATGTTTTTCTTTTACTTGTTTGTATATCAGCACTCTCTACGATAATCAAATTTAATTCTATTTAATTTTTTAAATTTATTATATTTCAAAATAATTTTTATGCCCTTATAAAAATGGTTTTAAAGGAAGTAAAAAATTCTTGACCAAATTTTTTTTTATGGCTGTTTGTTTAAGGTTGTTTTTATTGCAAAGTTTGCTTACAACACAATTGTAAAATGGCTTAACATTATCCTACAAGTAAATAAACAAATTTTATGCTCCAGTGAACAGCCAAAAAAAAAAAAACTTTTACTGATTTTGGTAGAGAAAGAAGTTAAAATATTGTTGCTTTTTTTAAGTAACTACATTTGTGGTCGCTCTAGGGCATTTGGTTTGAATTAAAAACTTTTTTAATTAGACACGTAACTTTGTGCAACAAAAAATGAAACATGAAAATTTAATTTTATGGCGTAAATTAAAATTATCATGCTCATCTTTGGTGAATGAAAAATGTATTAAAATGCAGTTTTCATAAATTTTTTTAGTGTTTTTAAGTTTTTGTTTAAGATTTTTTTCTACGTTAAAGACTCTTGGAAACATTTTTATTAAAACAAATATTACAAATTGATATAAAAAGGGAATAAGAATACTAGACGTATAATAATACAATTTTTGTTGTTGTTTAAAAGTCTGTTATTGAAATATTGTTTTTATAAAATAGAAAACTATTATATTTGGGATTTGTGCTTTACTTTCGAATTCAATTAGTTACACGTGTGTGTTTTTAATAGATTGTTTATTTTCTTTATTTGTTTTTATTGTTGTTTAAGCAGTTTTCTAGGAAAATAACTAGAAAAGCAAGACAATAAGATATAAGAATGAAATATATTAAATAAAAAATTTAAGGGCCTACAACTTTGCCTTTACTTGCAGTATTATCTCATTATAAATCATATTTTAAATAAAAAATTTTAGCAAAAATATATTTTGTAATATAATTTAAACTGTAAGGTGATTTTTCCTTCAATATAATTTGCTGCGCGACTCCACTATTTCAAAACAATATTTTAATTAAATTCCTATCAATTTAATTCTTACACTCAGAAAAACTTTTAAAATAAGCTCATTTACAAATTTTTTAAACAAAAAGTCTTCCACTGCTTTAAAGCTTGTAGTCTCTGCTTTCATTTAAGCTATCAAACAAATTTTTATATAAGTTTTTAAAGAAATTATTAATAAAAATCTTCTGCTTCCTCTGAATTAATATTAATCATACGTTGTAGTGCGATTATATGTTTTACGTGTTCTGTTAATATCAATGCTCCCAGAAAGGCAATTGCATCTATTTTGCTTTAAAAAGAGCTGTCCTTAGCTTCTTTGCATCATAAACCTTTACATCTAAAAGCATTATTAATTCTGTTAATGGATTATACGATTGCCCTTATACTTCTTTTTATCACTGACTTTTACATCTGCGAATATTCTGGAATGTTATCAAAACCGCCATTAGGTTTAAGGTGTCCTTTTAAAGCATCCCTGGTTCCTAGAACTCTACAAAAGGAAGTTGTGTGAAAAAAGCGGATAGACAAATTGGCCAAACTGGCGCCAATAAAACCATTATCATCGTAAGTCCTATCAATATTTTGAAGTTTAAGGTCTGTACTTTCGTTTAATATCTCAAACTAATTTTTAAATGACTTTCTTAAAAAATATTGCCAAAAACTTCCTGATACCTCAGAATTAATATTAATCATACGTTGAAATAAATTTATGTTTCTGATCTTTTGTTGTAACCAACTCTCGGACATTATGTTTACATTAAAATAGGCTATTCATAAGTTGTAATTTACTAAGAGCATTAATGCTGACGACTGAAGAAATTGTCACATTTAAATCAACATAATAGTTCTTGGTCAAAGTGAATACGTCAAAAGTTTATTTCATTTTTTAATACCCACTGCAGCGTTTTATTTATTAATAATTTAGTATAAATAATTGTGAAGTTTTTCCTTAGAATGGATTGTTATTGAGTCTCTTAAAATAAAAGCACATCAAAATCTTCAAAAGTTTTGGTTTAGAAAAAACACCTTACACATTCCGTTCCATTTTTAATTTTTATTTATAGATGTTTTACTATACTGCTTAGTTCTCTTTGTTTGTTTCAAAAAATCTCTTTTCGTTCCTACACAAAAAAAAAAATTTGTTTAAATTTGAATTTTTGTTCAAGATATTTTTTTATTATATAATTTTTAAGTGCGTTCCACTTAGCTACTTAATTTTCGCATTCAATAAGTTTCTTTTTTTTTTTTGTTTGCTTGTTTCAAAAAATCTCATTGCGTTCCTATACAACAAAAATTTTTTTTTTGTTAAAGATTTATTTTTATTATATATTTTTCATGTGTGTTTCACTTAGCTAGTTAATTTTCGCTTTCAATAAGTTTCTTCTTTTGTTTGTTTCAAAAAATCTCATTTCGTTCCTATAAAAAATTTATTTTGTTTTAATTTGAATTTTTGTTAAAGATATTTTTTTATTATATAATTTTTATGTGCGTTCCACTTAGCTACTTAATTTTCGCTTTCAATAGGTTTCCTTTCTTGTTTGTTTCAAAAAATCTCATTTCGTTCCTATAAAACATTTATTTTGTTTTAATTTGAATTTTTGTTAAAGATATTTTTTTATTATATAATTTTTATGTGCGTTCCACTTAGCTACTTAATTTTTGCTTTCAATAAGTTTCCTCTTTCGTTTGTTTCAAAAAATCTCATTTCGTTCCCGTACAAAAATTTTTTTGTTTAAATTTGAACTTTTGTTCAAGATATTTTTTTATTATACATTTTTATGTGTGTTCCCCTTAGCTACTTAATTTTCACTTTCAATAAGTTCCTCTTTTGGTTGTTTCAATAAAACTCGTTTCGTTTCTATACAAAAAAAATTTTTTTGTTTAAATTTGAATTTTTGTTTAAAATATTTTTATAAAATTATTTTCA
This sequence comes from Cistogaster globosa, assembly GCA_937654795.1. Classification (NCBI taxonomy): domain Eukaryota; kingdom Metazoa; phylum Arthropoda; class Insecta; order Diptera; family Tachinidae; genus Cistogaster; species Cistogaster globosa. The sequence continues at coordinate 12,003,501 of OW569404.1, forward strand.
TGTGCGTTTAACTTAGCTTACTTTTTTCGCTTTCATTAACTTTCCTCTTTTATTTGTTTCAAAAAATCTCATTTTGTTCCAAAACAAAAAATATTTTTGTATAAATTTGAATATTTGTTAAATATATTTTTTTAATCATATATTTTTCATAATTTGAAGTCTATTTCTTTATTATTATTTTTTTTTGTTTATTTGATTTGCAGTCTTAACTTTGTTGTCAGTTTAATCAAAAATTTCAAATCCCAACAGAAAATTTAAAATTTTTACTGCTGACAAAGTTGCTAATTTAGTTTTAAAAGTAGCACAAAAGAAAAGAAATACTTTCTTTACAAACAAAGCTACGTTCCTTAAGATTTGAAAATTGTAAATTCTTAAAACTTTTAATATTCAACCATCTGAGTTTTAAACATACAACAATTTTTTATCTAAACTGATAATGTTTAAGTACTTCGTCATTATAACTCTATTCATTTCCTTGTTCAATTTATTTATTTTTTTATTATTTATTATTTTATACTTTCGTTTTGTTCTTTTTTCCACACCGATGCTATTAAGCAGCTGAAGAAAAATAATGATGATGATGATGACAAAGATAAAAGTAGTGGTACTTTAAACACACACCAATGAAAAATATGCATGTCACATGCCTCACTTATGCACTTTATCTGCGTATGAAAGTGTGAAAAAGTGTTCAAGATTCCAAACACAAGACAACAAATTAAGGGAGCAGAGAGTAAAGCGAAGCGATTTCTGCCAAGTTAAAAAAAAGTTTTTTTTTTCTTGCATTACTGTCAAGGAAGACAATTTTATTATAAATGTGCATATTTTAAAAAGGGAACAACAAAGACTTCTTAAATAATGTTCAAGTAGTTTCTTTTTGTATTCAAATCAAATAAAGATTTCTTCATTATCTACGGTTTATAATTTTTTTTCCTTCCCTGTCGTTAGTAAAATGTGTTTTAAACCAAGTTGTGGTTGTAGAAAACAAGAGGAACTTAAGTTAAAAAAAAAACTTTATTATTATTTTTTTTTTTACTTCTTATATGAGAAAACAAAAACTTTTTGGGATTTTTTTCTTGGAACATTTATTTAAAATTTTGTTAAAGTTTTAAATTTCTTAAGATTGATTTAGGTAAATTCAATCATACAAAAACTTTTTTATTATAAAAAAGTAATTTTAAGTATAAAAAATTTTTCAAATATAAAATATTTTTAAAGTTTAAAAATATCTTTGATAACAATAAAAATTTAAAGCATAAAAAGTGTTTAAAATATAGAAAATATTTAAAGTGCTAAAACTGTTCTACTTATAAAATCTGTTTTAAGTATAAAAAAGCATTAAATACCTCTAAAGTTTAAAAATATTTAAGTACCAAAAGTATTTAAGTACCAAACATTTTAAAGTTTAAAAAATTTTTAAAGTATAAAAAATGTTTAAAGTATAATTATTTTTTTTAAGTATAAAACAAATTTCAAGTGTAAGAAAGTACAAGATACTTTTAAAGTAGAAAAATATTTTAAAGTAGAAAAGTAGAATAAAATTGTTAAAGTATAAAAAATATTGAAAGTAATTTTTAAAGTATAAAAATTATTTTAAGTATAAAATACGTTTGAAACACAAGTACAATAAAATTTTTAAAACAGAAAAGAGTTTAAAGTATACACAATCTTTTAAGTATAAAGACTATGTAATTGTAAAATAAGTATAAAATGAAGTATAAATGTGTGTAACGTATAAAAGAATGTATAAAATTTTTTAAAGTATAAAAAATGTTTAAAGTATAAAAAATGTTTAAAGTTTAACAATTTTTTTAAGTATAAAATAAATTTGAAGTGTAAGAAAGTACAAGATACTTTTTAAGTATAAAAATATTTTAAAATAGAAAAGTAGAATAAAATTGTTAAAGTATAAAAAATACTAAAAGTAATTTTCAAACTATAAAAACCGTTTTAAGTATAAAATACTTTTGAATTATAAGTACAATAAAATTGTTAAAACATAAAAAAAGTTTAAAGTATACAAAATTTTTAAAGTATAAAAAGTATGTTAATTGTAAAATAAGTTTAAAGTATAAAATGTGTGTAAAGTATAAAAGAATATATAACATTTTTTAAAGTAGAAAAACAGTTTAAACTATAAAAAATTTTAAAGTATAATATTTTTTTTAAGTATAAAATAAATTTGAAGTGTAAAAAACTACAAGATGCATTTTAAGTATAAAAATATTTTAAAGTAGAAAAGTAGAATAAAATTGTTAAAGTATAAAAAATATTGAAAGTAATTTTTAAAGTATAAAAATAATTTTAAGTATAAAATACGTTTGAAACACAAGTACAATAAAAATGTTTTCAAAAAAAAGAGTTTAAAGTATACAAAATGTTTGAAGTATTAAAGCTATGTTCATTTAAAAAAATTTGAAGCATAAAATGTGTTTGAAGTATAAAATATTTATAAGATATAAAATGTTTTAAAGTAGAAAAACAATTTAAAGTATTAAAAAATTTTAGAGTGTAAAAAATTTAAAAAAAAATACACATCATTACACTTCTTTAAGTAACGTCTAAATAAATAATGCAAAAGCAGTCTTTTTTTAATTTCATTGATATGGGACATGAGCTATAGCATAAATTTCTAAGAAAAGTATATGCCGTATGATAAATATTAATTTCAATTTCACTTACACATCGTATGATTAATATTAATTTTAATAATTTTAAATAAAATTTTTCCTTAATGCCAAAATTTTTTCTATATATTTTTATATCAGATATTATAATGGTTATAAGGAATATTGAAGGAGATCACATTTGACAGCATTTCCGCAAATACCTCTTTCTTCACATAGAACTGGTTTTTTATTATAATTTCAGCAACTTTTCTACTATTTCATTGCAATAGAGTCTATAGAAATTGGGATATGAAACTGGTGCGAAAATGAAGTTAATGGCGTATGATTAACATCAATTAATTTTTCAACAAAAGTTAGTCTCTTAAGGCCAGAAGATTTTTACCTAAAACTAGTTATTTTAAAGTTTTACTGAAAAAACCGTCAATTGTTTTTTCAGTACTCCATTATTCTGGCTGCCTTTATCTTCACTGAAACGAATACTTACTTTAGTTTATTGTGAAAGTATAACACACCTGTTGGATAACCAAGAGCATTATTCCCCTGGCAAAAAAAATGCCAAGAAAATAACAGCAAATATGTGAAAGTTTTTTTTTTACTTATTCCTTCACTTATGTACTAAAACTTTTGTAGTATTCGAAAAATAATAAAATACCAAAAATTTATTGGCAGTTAAAATTTTTAAAGACATAAATATTGCAAATTTTAAACCTTCACTGTGTTGGAAATTTAAATTTTATAAAAATATTTCAAAAAGGCTAGAAAATATAATTTTAATAAGAAATAATAATTTTTTTTTGTTATTTATTTTTTATACCCTCATTACAATCTGTGGGTCTAAAGTTTAAAAGGGACTTTGTTAACTGGGTTTAGCTGGCGCTTAAATACTTTTATTAAATGAAACTTTAAATTTCTTATTAACTTTTCACTACAACGTATGATTAATATTTATTGCGAGGATGCCATAAAGTTTTGACAATATCTCTCAAATTATTGTGTGCACAATATAACAAGATACATCAATTGAAAGTACAGATTTTAAGCTTTAAAATTATATAAATGTTTTTTTTTAATAAATAAGATAAAGTAAACTACTTAAGTTTTAAAAATAGAGTGTGAAAAAAATTTTCGTTAAACGAGTGTAATTATTTAATTTTTTTATTTTTGGTTTTATTTTTCAAAATCAAACAGACGGACACAATTAATCTAAATTTGTTAATTCAGCAAAATATATAAATTTTTTTTTAAATATTTATTAAAATAGCTTTTGATTGAACTCTTAATTAATTATATTTTATTTAATTTTTTAAACAATAGTTTTTATTTTTTATATATATCTTTGATATTTCTCTACTCCTTGTGTAGCATCATCAGGGAAACAAATATTTATTTATTTGTTGTAATAAATATTTCAATACTCCTATTGATGCTACACAATAGAGCAGCGATATATCGAAAATAAACATAAAAAATAAAGACACAGTGTTTAAAAAAATTAAATGAAATATTTTTAAATATTAAAAAAAACTTTTTAGATTATTTTCATCAAATATGCTTAATTCCACACTCGATTACCTTTTCAGAAATTTTTTGCTGGGCACACAATCAGTCATTAACTCTCAAGACAAGATTTTTAATGATTTTAAAATAATTTTAATGGCAAATAACTGACAATAGAACTGTAAACAGAGAATAAAGAAACTACAAAAAAGCACGGCCTTATAACTAATGAGATACCAAGATTTTTTTAAGCAAAACAAAAAAAAAACAAAAAAAAAGAAATACTTTGTAACACATTTATAATTATGACATTAACAACTTTACAATAAGAAATGAACAGAACGATGTCTGTAAAACAATGGCAGGTACTTTTGTTGGCTGGGCCAGAGCCAATACAATTTAATAAAGTCTGCTGTTCAACATAAAAGGGAATTGTTTCCGTTTAACACTTTTATAATTTAAGCAACATTAAATTAAATTTCTGCAGCAGTAGAAATTTAAGTTAAAAGCGCAGGCTTAAATGCTCAGACATGTTGCATGCAAAAAGCATTTAACTTTCAAATAAAAAGAAAAAAATATTTAATGCCCCAACAATTTAACAATTTAATTAAAAATGATTTTTCATAAACAAAGCATTAACTAAAGTGCACTTAAGGAATAGAAAGAACTTAAGTGGTCACTCAGTTGGGTAAGCAATTATGATTTTTTTTTTTTTGTATAACAAAGAAAAAACAATCAGGCCACTTTCAACAATTTACAGCAAAACACAGATTTTAGAAACTATGAGGAGCTAAAACTATGCAATGTCCAGCTGAAGCTTAAGAAATTATATAGTTTTTGTGAAATGACTTTTGATTTCTGGGGATTTTATTTAAAGCTGGCCACAAATACGAGAGCTTATGACTTATGACACAATCTTTAGAACGAAATTAAACGATGTGGAAGAAAGAGCTTGGACGGCTTTCGTGAATGTTTGCCACAGTTTTTTACGAAACAGAAAAGCTGACAACTACTATGAAATTATTGAAGAACTGCTTTTTGTCTACAAAGCTCTAAAATGAAATATGTCTCTTAAAATTAATTTTTTTGGAGTCGCATCTTAACTTTTTTTTGGGAAAATCTTGATGCTGTAGTAAATGAACATAGTAAGAGGTTTCACCAAAATATGTTATATAGAGAAAAACTTTATTATGGCAAATCATTAGAAGGAATGCTTGCAGATTTTTGTTGGATGATTTGTTGAAATACTCCAACTAGCAAAATAACAAAAATATAAAAATAAGAAAGGAAATTTTATTTTAATACATGTTAAATGTTATTTAAATAACAATGTTTCCGAAATAAAAATTATAAATTACTAACAAAAAATTTGTGCTATTTTAAATAGAAACATTAAATTGATTGTAAAAATTGGAGCTTTTAATCGTAATTCGAAAATTATTTAATTAATGTATAAATCCAAAGCAGTTGGAAAATTTTATCAGTTAAAAAGAAATTCTAAATTCCAAGACACCCTTTCCCTAATTCCATTACCTATCTGTTACCTTAATCCTGAGCATAAAATATAGAAAAAATTATATGGAATTAATTTCAATATAATTTTGTATCGCATCTTTTGTTGTTTTGTTTATTAAAATCGGATGTCTAATTTAAGAAGAAAATTTTGACACGCCCATCAAAAAAAACCTACGTGATGGAGAAAAACCGAAAATGGATTTGAGTTCAGCACTTCAAAAACCATTTAGTCCACATAGTTTTATTAAAAGCAGGACTATCCAGTGTTATTGGAAGCAATCGTTGTTGCACATGATAATAGTGTCTTCAATATTTTCGAAAAACTGTGTGCGGGATACCATGTTACTTCTAATCGGTAAAATTAGTTTTTTAAGTATACTCTTCCGCTTAATCTTGCTAAAGCTGCATGCATACAGTCCGTGTTCAATTCTCCAAAATAGCAAACACAGGGTGTTCTTCACCATCGTTCTATAATTTACGTATCAAGAAGCTGTACTAACTTCCTACTTTTTAATAGCTGTGGTCAAGGTGGTAAGCACGTTGACTACAAACCTGGTTGGCCAGGGTTCAACCCCTGCGACAACCGAAAAATAAAATTTTTTTTTTCTATTTAATGGTATAAATACATATTCAGAATTAACATTAAAACATGCAGCCTTCGTCGTTACTTCTTCATAGCAAATTCGCCGGCGAAGTAAAATAACTAATAAATTGACTATACTTTCACCACCTGTTCTTTTCTCTCCTCTATCCCTTTCCTAAAGAATGTAGTATGGTTACATACTAATTTAATAGGCATTGTTGCCTGAAGTGCTACTTCTCTTTAAAAAAAAAGCAAAACTGACTGCCTTTAGGTATTTCCTGTTTAATTATATTTTTTTTTTCTAACGTAGCAAAACCTATTCGAATTTCTCCGAAAATTGTCTAAGAATCGACTCTAAGAGAAATTTTTTTAATTAATTACTTTTAATAAAAAGTTATTTAAATGTTTCATATTTGGGATTTTTTATTACCATTTAAATAATAAAAAAATTTAATTTTTAATAAATTGTTAGTTTAACTATTTTTGATATTAAAAAATATATGAAAATTATTTTAAATTTTTTCCCATTCAGGATTTGAATTGTGGATATTTAAATGAATTAAAATTTATTTTTTTCGGGTTTAGGTTCATTAGGTTACTTTAGTTTGTGTGTCGATTTTGTCTAACCAAATTAATATTGATATAAATATTTCTCGTATTCTTATTTACAAAATTAGTTGATTTAAAAGATGATGCTTACAAAAGAACACAACCTTAGGTAGGTAGATGCGTAGAATGCTGATGATGGATTTGATGGTAATGAAAATGCGTCATTACATTCAGCCAGCGTCTAATTTTTCTTGTTTTCTTTGGAACACGTCCGCATTAATAATTTTTCTTTCTAAAGATTTTTAGAAATTAAATTAATAAATGAACTTAAGCCAAAAAATAATAAATTTTTATTCATTAAAAATTATTTTGGCTTAAGTTAAATGCCATTTTACTTTTTTTATTTTTAAAAAAGAAAAATTATTTTCTAATATGCGGATATTTTCCAAAAAAAAAAAAACAAAAAAAAGAAAAAGACAGAAAAAATTAAACACCAGCAGAATGTTCTTTGCCCTCTTCTTTTACCTCCTTTTTCGCATTCTTCTTCTATTTTAAGTTGTTAAATAAAATGGAATTGAACTTGAACCAAAAGATTTTATTTCATTCGTTATAATGAAATATTAATTTAAAATAATGATAATGAAAAAAAATGAAGTAGCATTTAATGCTAATGCTTTCATTTTAATTATAATTAGTTTACTAACGGCAATGACATTTTAATGATGCTGTTTAATTACTAATTACAATTGAAATAAATAATCATTAAGCATTACGATAAGTGAAAATAATGGTAATCATTATTTGTCATTTACTGCTAATGAAACTGGTAATCAATTACTCCCATACGTGAATTATTTGACATGTAAATTTATTTAAGGTCTCTTAAAATATTTTTTTTCTAAAACCAAATTATTACTCAGCTTTGTGTTAAGTGACTTCTACTTATTGATCGGTAATTTTTATCCTCCTGCAACGTATTCCGTTGTCGATACTCGCTAAACTTCATTTGTATACTAAGATGAGTTTTTGATTTTAAATTATAATTATTATTATTATTATTTAAAACAAAAAACGAAAAAAGTAATGTAAAAAATTATAAAAGTGGCTACCGTGCTTCGAAAATGGTACACGGGGCCTAGAAATGACACCTTGTCACAAACAGCATTGCAGGGAATGTGTTAAGTCAAGTAAATCACTTTCAATATGTCACTGACTGTCGTCGTCAGTCTACTCTAGTCCCACTACACGCTGCTGTCTTAAATATCATCCTTCTTTCTCATCCCTCTTTCACGTAATTAGTGTCATTGCAAATTTAGAGCCTGTTAATGTACTTATTTCACTTAACACAACTGTCACACAACCATCAGCCAACAAGTATGTCAATCGTCTCCTTAAAATGTTCGCTTGTAACTTGTAACAGCTTAAAGACTATTTTTTTTTTTTTTTTTTTTTTTTTTTTTTTGTTATTTTATTCACTCTATTCAATTCATGTTTTTAAGCCTGTTGCATATTTAAAGAAAAAAAACCAAAAAACACCATAAAACTATTTTCAAGGTTTATTAAACACATGTTTGCACATGATAGAACTACTACGGCCAATGTAAATGTTGATTCGGATGTTGTTAGCAGGGGGTTTGCCTTCCAGTTATGATAACAAATAAAATCTGGGGATTGGAAAAGTAGTAGCCGGATTGGAAAGAAAGTAGTTTAAGTGTTTGTTTATTTTGTTAAGCTTCTGTTTGTGTGAGTGTTTGTATGCAATGTTTTTTTAGTTATGAATGTTAAAGGCGTTAAAGTTTTGTTTTACGCGGTCTACAGTATAAAAACAGTTCGTGATTATTTTATTGGACTATAGAAAGCAGAATAACACGTGATATGTTTAATATATTTTTTTTTTAACATTTTTCAAGTGCATAGAGAAGTTGAAAATTAATGGCCAATGCAAAGCACTGTGGGGAACAAAAGATTTTCTTTTGCAATACACACATTTTTAATAAAAAAAAATATTAACTATCTAAAGATCAGTGCTTTTAATTTAATAAAACATATTTCAAAACAAAATTGAAATTTTGCATTAAAACAGTTTAGTTTTATAAAAGTAGAACTGAATTAATATTTCTTTTTTTTGGCTTAATGGTCCGATACTTCCTTCCAGACAATGCAGCATTATATTCTGCTGGTGTCTAATTTTTCTTGTTTTCTTTGAAAAACGTCCGCATACATTTGTAAATTTTTTTTTTAACTTTAAGAAAAAAAAAAATTAACTTGAGCCAAAAATAAATTTTAATTTATTTATAATCACAGATCAACTCCTAATTTTATTAAAATGTTATTTTAAAATTAGCTTCCTATGTTTTTTCGTATATTCCAAATAAAGTTCGAAATTTCGAACATATGTAAAAATCCACTTTTTTATGGCAAAAAATATTTTAAAATTTTTTTCTTTATTATAAAGCTTAAAATGAAAATGACTTATGAGATAAAAACGTTAAAAACTATTTTTTTATAATTTTTTTTTATTTACAAATTTTAAATAATTTAAATTATAATAATTATATAAAACCTTAATTTGGGTTTCAAAATATTTCCGTGGTTAAATAATTTCGAATTAAAATCGAATTTCAAAGTTATTCAAAATTATTTTTCCATTTTAAAATACAGTTGCATAGAAATATATTTTTTATTAAATATTAATAGAAACGAAATTTGGAATTTAAAATTTAGAGAATTAAGAGAAGTATTATAATTTATTTGTTTTTTAAAAAAATTGTTCATTCTTTATTTCTTCCTTAATTTTCTAAATTCCTTATTGTCTTTATTAAAAGAATTTTAGAAGAGACTTCTATGATTTTGTTAAACTTCGAAAATAAGTTCGAAATTTCAAACACGCTTAAGAAAATATTTTTCTTTATTATTTAAATTTTTAGTTATAATTATTATTGCAATTCAATTGGTATTTAAAATATAATTTATTTTAACTTCGAAACTAAGTTCGAAATTTCGAACATGCTTAAGAGTATATTTTTCTTTATTATTTGCAGTTTTAGTTATAAATATTATTTCAATTTAATTGGTCTTTAAAATAATTTTTTTTAAAACTTTGAAACTAAGTTCGAAATTTCGAACACACTTATAAACTATACTTTTAATTATCATTTTTTTCTTTTAATTTTAACTAAAAAAATATTGGTAACAAAAATTAAATCAACGGTTGTTTTTAATATCTGAAGTATGAAATAAAATATTTTGAATATTTTCAATTCTCGAAATTGAATTAATTTCTATAAATTTCGAACAGGTTTTAAAAAATATGATAGTAATGTTAATTAATAATAAGATTTGTTTTAAATTCTATTTAAAAATTTAAAATTCTTATTAAGTAAAAATAAAATTCATCGCCTGTTTTAGCTTACTAATCTGTATTTTTGGAAATAAAATAATTATTTTAATTTTTCTAAATATTTTTATTGCAAAAATTAACATAAGAGAACATTTTTAATAAAACATTTCTTAAAACAAGCGAATAATCGATAGATTATATTTTAAATTCCAAATTAATACAAAAGTTTTATACAAAACATTTTAAGAGATTACAAAATTCTTGTTGCTTAAAACTTTTTGTCTTAATTTGGTCCTTCAGTAATTAACAGTTTTAATCGTTCACATCAAACATGTCGCAGCTAACAAAAAATTCCACTATCTTTATATATTATAAAGGTTTGCATACATTTAGTATTTAAAGGGTTTGATGTTAAATATTTTCCTATTCCATTTGTTATTCCAGTCATGTTATCAAACATGTTGCTTGTGCCTGAAAACAGGGCATTTTATTTTGTATGATTGTGTTTGAGTTTGAGACCAGCCTGTGTTTGCCTATTTGCTGCTCTCATCAAACATTTGAATGATGGTTACAGCACCTCAACACAATCAAAACATTTTGGTCAACTTAACAACAATTTGTCTGGCTGGGTTTTGCTTCTAACTAAAGTTTAGTTTCAAAGCGAGTTTCAATGTGTACGGTAGCTGTGGGAAATGTTAAAAAGCGTTAAAATCGTTAAAGAAAAAAAAAAAGAGATTTACAATGAATAAATGTGTCTTAAATCTTTAAATCCAAATAAAAAAGTTAAGAATGAAATTAAAAAAAAAATAGAATGAGTAGTGAAGCTTAAGCAAATGAATGTTTATTGCCAAAAATATAAATGAAAAATGTTTATGTCATTAAAAACATCAACAAAGTTCTGTGGGCTGTAGGAAATTCAAGAAATTAATTATTTACAAAAAAATACAGCTGAAACCAAATTTAAGTAGGTTGTTTATTTATTACTGAAATTAAACAAAAAAATATATAAATAATATAAGAAAAAAAGGAAAATGCATGGAATAATTCATAAAATAAATAAAAACAATTAAATTGCTCTTAAATCCCAAATGGCTTAAAATATTTATTTTAATACACAAATGCTTAAAAGTTTAAGCTTTTTCTATAAGTGTCAGTGATTGTTGGATATTTGATAATCTGTGTAAACGAAAAAAAAAATCATTTTAAAAAGTATTTGAAAGTTTTACAAAGTGTTAACAAAAAGTTGTAACAAAAAAAACTCAATTACAAAATTTCTTTAAAATAAGAAAAAAAAAACATAACAACTTAATAAGTCCTTAATCCTCTTCTTCATCAGCTGTTTCAAGTGCTGCCAGAATTAAGCTGCATTAAACAACTTTTATTAAAAGCTGCAAAGAAAGAATCGTAAGTAGTTGCTGCTGCTGCTGCTGTTTTGCTCTGCTCTGCTTGGCTTTTTTTATTGCTTCATTTCATTTGTTTTGTTGCACAAAATATTAAATGTAAAGAAAAATTCATAAGAAAAAGTTTATCTTGAAGTGTTACAAACGCATAAATTAAAAAAAAATTCATTTTACTGTACAAAAGAGAAGCAGACTAACAGATAAAAGTGGAAAATGTTTTCAACCAACTAAAGTATCAGCTGAGAAAACCTAAATTATAGAAATTTTATAAAAATTTAAATCTTGTTCTAAAATGATAAGTTTCTCAACTGCGGCACTTCTTCGATTTGCATACTAAGTATTGGCAACTCTAAGACAACAATCTTACATTGAAATAACTTAAATGTTATTTTAAAAGTAATTTTCTTCTTCTAAAATCAAAAGGTTTTTATATTGAGTGTCCTTTGTATTAAAGAAATACAAAAACTCTTGACTACTTATATGTTAATAGATGGCAACCCTAACACTATAATTTGAAAATCTTAAAAGAATTTCGAACTTGTTCTAAAATAATAAGTTCATTTAAAAAGTGCCAACCCTAAAAACTATTAAGATTTCTATCTAAAATAATAAGTTCATACACTGAATAAAATTAAACTTTAAGAAATATGTGAGTTTTTGACCATTTGTATTTTATAGATGGCAACCCTAACACAATAAATCTGATATCTTAAAGGAATTTTGTAGCTATTTGTATGTTAACTGATGGCAACCCTGAAAATTAATGAAAACTTTTTCTAAACAAAAGTTTTTACACTAAGTGTCAATGTAATTTAGGAAATATGAAAGTTTGTTACCAGTTGTATGTTAAGAAATGGCAACCCTAAAACAATTATTTTGTAAGCTTAAAAGAATTTCGAACTTGATTTAAATTCACAAATCTTAAAATGTTCCTTTTATTTATATTAGATGAAAGTTTGGCGTCATTAACATTTGATTAAAATTTAATACTATAAATCTTGGCAACTCTGAAAATGTAATGAATCAACATTAAAAAACTTACAACCTGTGCTATGATAAGAACTTTTTAAGCTTAGGTTCATTCTAACCTTCAACTCTGCAACTTTGAAAAAATATCTGATTTTTTCTAAAACTACAAGTTCATTAAAAAGACATCCTTTAATTCTCATAAGTCCTGGCTTAAAAAAAAATTTAAAAGAGTTAGCAAATTTCCAAAACTTACTTAGCTGTCTTCCATTTGTATGCGAAGTGTTGGCAACACTGAGACAATTTTAATAATATAAAATTTTAGCAATTTATAAATTTTCCGTGGTTTGTTTTTAAAGCGCTTGCAGCTTCAAAAAATTCATTAATTTATCAACCAGAAAATTTGGAACTATTTTTAAAGTCTCAAGTTCATTGATTTGGGTAGCAAAAGTCACACAAGAATATTTTCAAACTGAAAGCTGACAGCTTTGTTTTAAGAATCTTAAACATCGGCCAATAAACACTCAGTATAAATTAAATATTAAAACAAAAAAGAAATTTTTCTAAAATGAAAAAAATAAACGTTTGTAAGAATTTATTATTTGTCTAAAAAATAATAATTTGACAGCCGACAGCTAAAGAATTTTGTTTTTTAATTGTTGCAACACCAACAAGATGGCAGTTTTGACATTTAGTTTTTTGACGTATTTGTAGTAGATGCATCAGTAATTATTAAAATTAATACAAATACGTTTGAAAATCCCATTAAAATAATTAAAATCCACTAAGGAAATTCATTGGAAACCATCTCAAAAAAGCCCATTTTTTCTTGCCAGGGTATGCCGCATATCGGCTACTAAATATTTAATAGCAATTATTAAGACGCCCTTAAATGCTTAATGACTCACTGTATGGTGCATTATGTGGTCTGGAGGCAAGATTGCACCGTGTTTTCGAAGATGGTGCTAGAAATGATGAAATAATCGACAATTTTCATGCGGATAGTTTAAAGTTTTATTTGGGTTTATTTGTTTTTCCAAAATGATTTTTTTAAAAACAAACGATATCAAAGGCACCTCTATGATTTTCAATATAATTTTTGTTAATTAAAAAGTTTCAAAAAAAAAAATTTTTATTTTTTATTTCAGTACTAAAATGTATTTACTTCAGAATCTTTGACTTTTTACATATGTTCCGGCTTTAATAAAATTGTTCAAATATTTTAAAATAATTTTATTGCTGCTTAAAAACGCACAGTGGGAGATGTGGTAAAAAAAGAAATAAATCTGTGGTTTCTTAACGACCGGCTTAATTATACTGAGACTTAACACCACCATAGTGAAGGTGTTGTTGACTTTTAGTTTCAAATTTGTTGCTCAAAATGCTTTAATAGATATTATTGTGAGCTTCGCAGTAATACATCCCTGGTGGATAAAAAATTAAAACTGCTGTCAAATTTTTATTTTTGATCTAATTTTGTAAAATTATTTTAAAATATTTTTATTATTTTTTTTTTTTTTTTTAATTTAAACCACAAATATAAAGTATTAATATTGACTGGAAAAATATAATTTGGTAAAAAAAAATTAAACGAAAAATATAATTCTAAATTCTGCTAATTCTAGACCATAGTTTTCTCAATTAGAGCAATTTTTTTTTTAAATTTAAATTTAAATCAGATTTTCTCTCATGTATTAAAAGGAAACAAAAAAAAATTGAATATTTCAAAATGTGCTTTCTTACCCTGCAATTAAAATATCTCCCCTTCACGTTTTATGGGAAATTCGGAAAAAAAAATTAAAAATCCCCTTTTTGGAATTTTTTAAAACTTTTCTGGGAATTTTAGGATTAACTTAACTACTTAATATTTTTCAAAATTTTTCTAATTGCTGCATCAATTTCTAAAAATTAAATAAAAATAAATTTCATAGCGTCAAAAATAAAATTAATTTTCAAATGAAAAAACCAATCAAAAAACAACATTAAAAAAATTTTTTCCATTTTCGCAAAAAGTCTTTTAAAAATTTCTATGAATGAAATTTCTTTCTCAATTTTATAACACATTATCTATATAATCGGGCTGGCTGTTTTAGAACTATATAATTTTTCCGTTTTTTTTTTTACCTAATTTCCCACTGTGCGAGTTTTACTAAATCTTGTGTAAAAAATTCTTAGTTGTTGTGGTTGGCCCTGCACAATTTTTATTATTTTTTCTTTATTTATAATTTTAAAATTTTATGTAAACAAAAAAATGCTTTAAATAAGAACAAACTTTAGCTGTTCTTCAATAAAAACTGAAATACTAAAAAAAACCAACAACAACAACAAACACAACAAAAACTATAAAAACGCTTTTTATACTTTAAGCAGAAGGCGTTAAGTAAAATGGTCAAAGAATGAATGCTAAAAACCAACTGGCACGTTCTAAAAACGATGTGGAACAAATGAAAATCTGGAACACAAAACCAAATGGAAAAACTAAAAAATATTAGCAAAGCATAATATTGAAAAAAAAATTGTTTACAAAATATTTTTAATAAAATGGGAAGTCAAAATGAGGACTTAGATGCCACTAAAGAACAAAATTTTAATACAAATTTTTAATTAAAATAATTTAATTTTCATTAAAAATTTTTTCCAAAGTAGTGTTATATCGATATTGTTTACACGTACACATTAAATGAACAATTAGAAAATTAACACAATTAAAGTCCGGCCGGGAGTGGATTTATCATACAAATAATCAATTATTTTATCGAGCATTTACAGCTTCATTCCACTAATAATTGAGTCAACTTGTAAATAGAATTCTTAAGAGGCCTTGTAAGTGAGAGAAAATTAATAAAAAAAAATTATGTTCTGTTTTTTTTTATTACAAGGATGTAATTACTTCCATTGAAAAACTTTAATAAAAAATCACTTTGATTTTTTTCAATTTTTTATATAAATTTTTTAACGAGTTTTTCGCATGCAAACGAAGACAGCTCATTATTGTCACAAACATTTATTTCTAATCTAAATCCAATGATTGGAAGAGTTCTTTATATTAAGTATAAACAAAATATATTCTTTCAAATTCATAGACCAAAAGTTTTGCGAACATAACGAAAACATTAGGTCTGTTCAATAACAACCGGTGCGATAAATAGCAAAATGATTATCAGGCAGAAAATAATAAATTACTTTCTTAAATGTGAAAAACTATATAAAATCTTTAGATGTCCAAATTCATAGACCTTAGAATTTGAAAACATTAGGTCTGTTCAATAACTTTTCGTGCAAAAATTAGAAATAGATCAACAAAATAGAAATTTAAAAAATTATTTCCTAAATAAAAAAACCTATATTAACTCTTCAGATGTCAAAATTCACAATCATAAAAGTTTGAAAACAATAGGTCTGTTCAATAAATTTCTCTACAAAAACTTGAAATATGAGAATAAAATAGAAATTTAAAAAATTGTTTTTCTAAATTTAAAAAACTATATTAACTCTTCATATGTCCACATATAGACATATAAATTTGAAAATATTAGGTCCTTTCAACAATTTCCGTGCAATAGCTAGCAACAGGGAAATAAAGAGGAAAATAATAAATTACTTTTTTAAATGTGAAAAACTATATAAACACTTCAGCTATTAAAATTCGCAGACATTCAAATTTGAAAATATTAGGTCTGTTCAATAACTTTTCGTGCAATAACAACAGGTGAATAAAGCAGAAAACTAAAAAACTACTATTCGAATGTGAAAAGTTATATCAAACCTTTAGCTATTCAAATTTAGAGGCATAAAAGTTTGAAAACATTAGGTCTGTTCAATAGCTCTTCGTGCAAAAACTAGATTTTAGAACATAATAGGAATTTAAAAAATTATTTTCCTAACTGTGAAAAACTATATAAAATCTTTAGATTTCCAAATACGCAGACATTTGAATGTGAAAACATTAGGTCTGTTCAATAACTACTATGCAAAAACTAGCAACAAAAGAATAAAGCACAAAATTGAAATATTACTTTCCTAAATGTGAAAAATTATGTAAACCAATTAGCTATTCAAATTTTCAGACAAAGAAAACTGATAACATTAGCTCTGTTCAACGACTTTTCGTGCAATAACTAGCAACAGGAGAATAAAGCAGAAAACTAAAAAACTACTTTCCTAAATGTGAAAAGTTATATTTAACCTTAACCTATTCAAATTTAGAGGCATAAAAGTTTGATAATATTAGGTCTGTTCAATAACTTTTTCTGCCAATACTTGCAACAATTTAATAAGGCAGAAATTAAAAAAATTACTTTCTAAAATGTTTAAACTAAATAAAAACTTCTGCTGTCGAATTAAAATTAAGAAAGATAAATTGGAAAGTTGATAACTCCACTTAAAATTCAAATGTCATAATCAAACTTTCTATCTGAACTAGTAACTCGACTTAAATTAAGTCTAACAGGTCTATTTTAATTAATATGAGCCGCCATTTTATTCTTAGATCATTTTATAAAAATACAATCTGTTCTTGTTTAAAAATCAAACTACACTTTTCACAGACTCTGAGGTAGTTTCCTGAAAATTCTGCGGTTAGAAAAATAAGCCGTCTAATCTAAATAATTCTGAATAAACGCGAGTGATAAAAATGATCCTCAACAAGGTTGCATATTTTTGAATTACTACTTGTCGATCTCTATTTTTAAATTTATTAAATTAAAATTGGGAAGTAGCCAGCCCTGGCTTATAAAAGTTAAATGAGTAGTTACACTGAGAAAACTTAGAGGGTCTAGCAAAAAAAAAATAAATAAATTGGAACTTAAAATTTCATCAAAAAGAATAGCGAAGACTCAAATGTTTTGTCTAATTTAATAGCTTTTGTCAGGGATGGTAAAAATGCTCATTTTCTTAAGAAAGAATTTTTATTAAATTAGAAAAATACCTAAAAATTTATTTCTATTTTTATTTTAATGAATTTTCAAAAGTATTAAAATCAAAATTATTGAAATATTAATATGCATTAAAAAAATTTGATGTATAAAATTTATCTGTTTCGGTTTTTCCTTTGCTACCGGAAACAGATAATTTTTCCAAAACATGATTTTTTTCAAGTTATAAATTATTTAATAAATTTAATTCCAAATCTCTTGATAAATTTATAAAAATAGAAAAAAATTAATTTTTAAGTGTTTTTATAATTTGGAGAAATGTCTTTCTTAAATTAAACAATTTTCCATCCCTGACACAAGTTATTAAATTGAAATTGAATTTTTGGATTTGATATTGATTTCGCGATAGCTTTCAATTAAATTTTAGTTTCTAATTTATTAACGTTAACTGCTAGAGACTTTTAGTTTTCTCAGTGTAACTACTTATTTAACTTTTATAAGCCAGAGCTGGATACGTTTTAATGAGTCGCGGCAAAAATTTTATTTATATTAAAGTGATAACATAAGCATATCGCTCCATAACTCTGGAATATTTTATCTGATTGAGATAAATAATTTGTCCTCTTTTCATTTAATAGAGGATTCTCTTTGCAGAACAGTGTCAGTAGAATGCAGTCGGTAAAACAAATAATTTTTTAAGCTTAACAAGACCTTTTTGATATTTCAATTGAAAATGATAAACCTAAGAAATCACTTTTTTATGTACAATAACACTTACCATCCCTGGCTTTAGGTTCGTACATATGTGTTAAGGTAAGAGCAATACCCCATGAATTTTTTTTAACCTTAAACTGGTTTCAATTGTTGTTAAAAATTTATTTGCAAGAATATCAAGTTGAAAGCTTCTTGTTATTTATAAAAATCTTTAAATCTTTCTTTTTACTTTCAGTTAAATTTGTTTAATTATTTTGTTTAAATACTTTTTGTTTATTTTTAATTTTTAATTTGCCTTAAAAGGTCGGTTATCTCTTGAAGTTGTCGTTGTGTTTTTTTTTTTATTTGTTAAAGCTAAAGTTGTTTTTGTTTAAACAAATTGTATGAATTAATTAAAAAAGAGCATTCATTACCCAAGATGAACAGCAATTATGGCAAGACACATGTCTAGAATAATTAACAAAACAAAAAAGAAAAGCACTTGTATTAACTCCACATTTGAAATCAATGTTTTATTTAAAAATATTTGCTTAAATGAATAAAATAAAAAACCATTGAAAGCAACATTAAATTAAATTTAATTAAATTTAACTGGTATCCAAGGAAATTTAGGTATCTCAAATCAAAAAAAAATTTTTTTTAGAATTTTAGAAAAGTAAATTTAATTATTTAAAGGTAATTAAAATTATTTTGGTTCTTATATGGCAATTTCAAATTAAAAAAAAAACATTAAAGTGTTTTTGACCTAATGCAGGCCTTGAACAGTTTACCAAAGTCAAGGTTAAGAAAGACTCTTTGATACTGCGATAGTAAGAAGTCTAGAAATCGATATTTAAAGACAAGTGATAAGGATATGTGTTTCTGCAAGTTCGTGATTATTACACCATTTAAAAAATAATGATTTGAATTTAAGCTTTAAAGGTTTCAAACTTTGGAAGAAAATATTCTTAAAAAATATAATCGAAAAATTATTGTTTGAAAACTTATTTAAAGAAAAAAATTAGATTTTTTTAAATAAAATAAAATAAATTTTTATTATTTTATTATAACTTAGAAATCTCTTAGAGAATCTGGCAACGTTAGAAATTTTATTATCTTGCTGACTAATAATTTATTTTTCATGGTAAGAGAACAATTACAATTAGAACTGCAGACGACAAAAAACTTCTTAAAAGGAAGGACTAAAATATAAATATGTTTGAATCTAAAAATACAAAATCTTTACAAATTATGGAGTAAAAAAAACAATCTTAAAAATTAATTTTAAAAAATTTGTTAAAAAAAATCCGAAAAAATTTAAATTCTAATAAAAACTAAAAATAACTTCCAAAAAATAAAATGACATCTCAGAACGGACAGCTTAACACGCTTTTTTAACCTTACGAGAGGAGCCGTGTGTTTTAAGAGAAAAAAAAAGAAAAATGAAGTAACATTTGTTTTGCAAGCGCGATGATTGTGTCTGCGTGTTTGTAAAACAAAAGGACAGGGTTCAACTCCCATCAGCGACAAGATACTAAATATTGAGTTATTAAAAAAAGGAGAGTTATTTTAGTTGACATTTATTAGGGGATTTACATTTGCACAATTAGTGGAATAATTAAAGATCAATAATAATAATCACTGGAAAATTAGGGCCGTATCTTTACGAGGTATAGCCAACCAGTCAATGACCGGTCACATTTGACTGTCACTGTTGACCGAAATTCAAGCCATTGCAAAGAACAGAGATGCTTTAATGTTCTCAAAATAAAATGAGAAAATTGAAGAAAAACTTTAAAAACATATAATGTCTTTAGTAAACAAAGTTGCCACTGATTTTTTTTTAGTACCAAAATCCCTTTTAAAAAAAATTAATACAAATTTAACATGACGTATATAACAGATCTATATACAATATGTTTAATAAGCTACTCAGCATTAGGTTAGACTACAAACAAATTAGATGCCAATTAAATATCAAAAATGATACCATGGCAACACCGTTCAGTATAAAATTATTGCAGATTTATTAGTGTCAAATTATTTATATTTTAGTTTCGATCACTTATTTCTTGCTAGAAGGGTAAGTGAGAAAAGTCACAATATAGCAAGAGTGTGTGGCAGTCGCGGGGCAAAATTTGTGAAAAAGGTCCTGATTGATAAAACTGAAGAGGAGGGCATGAGCTTGAGTCTTTTGCCAGCCACAGTGTATTGTGTTGTGGAAAGTTGCGCGAGCTTAAGACGCATCTTTGTTAAACGCAACATCGAGTATTTCAAGCCTCGCTGGTATAACAAAGTGAGGAAGGTTGGATGGCTGCGTAAGTTTGTAAAAGCGCATCAAAAGTAAACAAGAAATCGTGGTAACAAATTGGGCAAAGCCAGGTTAAGAAGTAGAAAAAAGAAAAAAATACTTTTAATAAAAGTTCTAAAAGAAAGTAAAATATAATTCAAGTGATGACTTGCCACCAAAAAGATAAAATGTAACACTGTTTAAGCTACAATAAGTGTGATTATTTTAACTTATTTAAAATCTTTACAAACATCAATGTTAGAAAAATTACATTTAGATACGTTGCAAATTAAATTCTCTTTATCATAGATTTTTTCTCCTCCTCCCTAAAATGAGGAGGGGGATTTTGCCATTTTAATGTAAAATGCAAAAAAAAAAAAACACACATGCGAAAACTTAAAAGAATCTTAAAAAAACGTTTTATTTTTGTGTTTAACTACCATTAAAAAAAATTCAAGAGATACAAAATTGTAACATTTTTAAATTTTTTTGCTTTTTTGTTCTGCTTAACAACATATCAAGGTAAAAATGCTGCTGCTGCTGTAGCTGTAGCTGTTGCTTTTAAAACACTTCAACTTATACCCACAATTTCGTAGATACTTTGGCAAAAAGAAAACTGCCTCATCTCCTTACTCATCAGCCTTCTGCAATTATTTCTTGTTTAATACAGCAGTCATTGTGTCACTATTTTTCGTTACGTAAATTTATTACAAATTTTTTATTTTATGGTTGCAGAGAATCAGCAACAGCAGCAGGAGAAAGAGAAGTGTTACATACTCTAAAAGGATTTTCAGGTTAAACATAAATAATTCTTAACATAAATAAATTTATTTCCATTTAAATTTTTTTTATCATCTCTCTCTTTCTCTTACTCTCTCTAATGCAAAAGAATGGATAGATATAAAGGGTTTCTCTTTTTTTTTTAGAAATATAACGTTAATAAGCCGCAGCAATTTAAAAATAATTTTTTTTTAATAAAATAAAACAAGCCGGAATTTATTACCTTTCATCATGTACATAAATTTAGTTTAGTGAATTAATTCCCATCAAAAAACAAACAGAGAAAAAAAAATTTACATGAAAATGTCAACGGCTCTTAATGGGTTAAAAAATTTTAAAATATTTCAGCATTTCCTGAAAGATCTTTTTTAAAGCTTTAAAAGGAACCCATATTGATGTCTTAAAAAAATATGATCCAAAATCGTACTTTTCTATGAAAAGTTCAGAGGCACATAACTTGGAAAATATGGGCCAGCTCCAATTTTTTCACAGGATATTTTTTTCTTTTTATATTTTAATACTTTATCTATGACAAACTTACTTATACACCTTTTCAACTTTTGGTGGTAAAAGGTATAAAATTTTATAAATGATAGGAAATAATCTCAAGGCTAAAAATATTAATTTAAAAATTAAAAACAAACTAAAGAGAGTTCATATTCATAGACCATGCAACAGACCTTACAGGGAGACACTTTTAATTTTTAGAAACAAATAGTAGAAAAAAAAGGTTAAAAACTGAAGAAAAGCAACCCTACGAATTTGTTTGAAATGACTGTTAAATAAATTTCATTTTTTTTTTTTTTTTTTTCAAAAAAAATTTTTTCTCTGGTGTAAGTTTTCGGGAGTTTAGTTACTTTTTCGTGATATTTTTGAAATTTTAATTTTTTTATTATTTTTCTTTTAAAGAAGTTTATGATTTTAGTTTTAATAAGACAGCGTGAATTTTGATTCTGTTTCTAAGCTTTTCTAGAGTTTGGTTTCATGGTATTTATTTAGTGACTTTGAAATTAAAAGCTTTTCTATTCGTGTGCTGTTTTTTTAATGTTCGCTGCTTCTGAACACTGTCATTTGGGAAAAAATTAAAAAAATCCTTGTTTATAGAAAACTGATATTTACAGATCGTACAAATCAAAGAAACAAAAATTAAGAAAAAAGGGGTGTTCCCATACCTTATGCATATTTATGTATCTTTTAAAATATAATTGGGAGACAGTCTTACTTTTCATACAGTGTATCGAGAAGGCCCAATTTAACAAGAAACAAGCAAAAATAAGAAACTAAGAAACTAAAGGGTGTGCCTGTAGTGAACTGAATGTGACGAAACCATTTTTTGCCGACATTCGAAATTTAAGCTCCGTTTGCATTACTAAGTTTGCTGTAAAAAAAAGTATTAAAAATAACTTTAATAATTAGAGGTTGTTCCCTTATAGACACAAATTTGATATACATGTGCTTATCTCTTGAATCTAACAGAATCTAGTAAACATCTTGGAATTTATACAGAGTATGTTTTATAAAAGCCGCTTTGAAAAAAAGCAAAAAAATAAAATAAAAAATTTAAGGGAGATGCCATATATGGGCCTCTATACTTTTCATAGAAAAGTACGACTGTGTACCATATATTTTTTTTTATATAAAGAGAAGTAGCACTTCAAGCAATAATGCTTATTTAATTAGTATGTAACCATGCTACATTTTTTAGGAAAGGGATAGAGGAGAGAAAAGAACAGGTGGTGAAAGTATAGCCATTTTATTAGTTATTTTACTTCGCCGGCGAATATGCTATGAAAAAGTACCGACGAAGGAGGCTGCAAATTTTAATGTTAATTCTGAATATGTATTTATACCATTAAACAGAAAAAAACATTTATATCTTTTGGTTGCCGCAGGGGTTGAACCGTGGCCAACCAGGTTTGTAGCCTTGACTACAGCAACCTAAAATATCAATATGGGTATCATTTTAAAGCTTTTTGAGAGATCTTTCAGGAAATTTCAGCAAATTTTAATGTTAATTCTGAATATGTATTTATACCATTAAACAGAAAAAAACATTTATATTTTTTGGTTGCCGCAGGGGTTGAACCGTGGCCAACCAGGTTTCTAGCCTTGACTACAGCAGCCTAAAATATCAATATGGGTATCATTTTAAAGCTTTTTGAGAGATCTTTCAGGAAATACTAAAATTTTCTTAAAAATGCTTAACCTATTAAGGGCCAATAATTTTTTTTTTTATAATTTTTTTTTTTCTTATTTTTAAATTCTCTGTCACCCCAATATTTTGATTGGAGTTACTTCACTCAGCTAGATTTACATAAATGGTCAAGGATATGTTAAATTCGGCATAGCACTCTTACATGTTTTTAGTTAATAATATTTTTGTAAATTTAAATTCTTGGCGATTTATAAATTTTAAATAAAATTTCTTTTTTTTTTAACATAATTTTTTTGGGTGGAATATAAGAGATTTTGTTATTGTGAAACATTTTAATTTTTTGTAAAGCTTTTGTTTTTGTAAATTTGTTAAGTATTTGAATTATTTTAAATTTCTTTTTAACTTTTTTTATTTAAATGTTAATAAACTGCGAACAATCAAAATTTTAATCTTTAATTTTTTTATTATTATTATTTTATTTTTTTTTATTTTTATTTTTTTTGTATTTAAATTTTTTAATATTTTAAACTTTAGGGTAAAAGGTTTTAACAAATTGTTACTTAATTTCATATGAAAAAAAATTTAATTGCACCTCAATTAATATAATTTTTGAATTTAGTTTTTCTGCTTTTAAACTTTAGATCTTTTCAATCACAAGTTTTTATTTATTTCACTGATTTATGGCTTTTATTATTGTCAGCGTTTAACACATTTGTTTTGACGATTGTGTAAATGTTTGCTTTAGGATTTACCGTAGATTTTTGTCACAATATTTATTTTCTAAATCCTTGTTGTTTATTTAACATAATTTGTCTAATTTGTATGAATGTTTAGACCGGTGTGTGTTTTATCAAAAAATAAAAATATCAACTTCTGATGGTGACAATGGCAACTGTTTGATGTGGTCGGAGATGATGATGATGATTTGCTTAAATAAACACATGAAATGAAAAATCTAAAACTAAAAGCTCTAAATCTAGTTTAAGGACAATGAAAAGCCAACAAAATTGATTAATGTTTATCAATCTAAAGACAACATTTCACAAAAAAAAAAAAAAAAATACAAAACAAATTTAATTTGTAAAAAAAGAAACGTAATGCCAGGCAATAATTTTAAAAAACATTAAAAAATCCAAGTTTTGTTAAAACGTTTTTTTACTTTTCATCAGTGAAATTCTCACTCAAAGTTTATTATTGTGGCCGCTACAACAATAATAACCAAAACAAATATTAATAAATTGAAGTTAAAAATAAAAGAGCGTCTCCAGAAAAAAGTGACTCGTCGTCACTTTCGTCTTAAAATTCACACAACTTGTGAATTATAAAAATTTTGTTAAAAATTAAAGGGTGTTCCTATATAAACCCAAATTTTAAGTATATAAATTTTCTTTAAAACAGCATCTGTCTAGCTAAGGTTTTTAACCAAAAACAACAAAAAGTTAAAGTTAAAAACTGAAGGCTGACCTATAGTGCCAAACTCTTCGTGTGTGAGTCAAACTTTAATTTCTCAGATTTATAAAAACAATTTTCTATAACAAGTTAGAACTAAGTAAGGCTTGAGCTCATATTTTTTTAATTTTTGAATTAATTTATGAACAAAAGAAAAAATTTAATTTTTTATGAAATGGATTTAATACATTCCAGAGAATTCTACCTTTTACTTAGTATTCCTCTGATCTATAAATATTATAAAACTGTAACAGGATCATTTCTTTACATGAAATATTTTTTTTAAAATTTTGTTGTTGGTGTAGATGGTAACCGATATGAAATACAAGACAATTTTTTTTCAAAATTTTAGTCTTTCTGTTTGTGTTCGCATCACGTTAAAACCGCTCGATGGATTTAAATAAAATTTTGTGAGGTGATCCATCAGAACCTTAGTTCAAATATAGAATAAATTTTCTTCATAAAAATATGTCATTTTGTGGATGAAATAGACATACAAATAGGAAGGCATTAAATTATTTTAGTACCATTATACGGTACTAAAAAAAATGTCAGCACATTTTATTTTTGTAGATGAAAAATTTTTAACACAATTTACAGAACTCGACAATAAATTTTCAAAAACACATTTTTATAAATTTAAATTTAAGGATAAAGTCATAGACACTGCTAGTTAAAAATAAACCCATCAATTTTAGACAACAAAATACTAGAAATTAATTACTTAAAAAAATATAACAAATCACATGTTAGTTAAAGCGAACGATGTTTATATTTTCATCGCTGTTACCAACTCTTAATTAGCAAGGAAGGCCATTACTTTTATTTCTTTATATTTCTGCAGTTTTTTCAATTTTTGCTATTTTTTAACTGACTTTAAAAAAAGAAGGAGGTTATCAATAACTTTTTTTTTTTCAAGACAGTATTTTATATATTGACAATAATGACAATCACAATAAAGAAAATAATAATGTTAAATGTGTTGAAAAAAGTTTTTGTTTATTTGCCTGACAATTGTCTGTCACGGAATTTTTTTTTCTTGATAAGTTGGTACTAACACTATCTACCCACCTCAATAGATATGTCATCATAACAGGGCCGATAAATTTACTATCGCACACTCAAACACACACAGGCACACATACATATAACATGTCAATACATATGTAACATTAAATTTTTTCAATACCCCGCAATAATATAATTCTCTCTATTCCACATGGGAGAAAGGAAATTGTAATCATTTTTATATTCTCTTTGTAATTAACTCAACATTCATTCGTTTTCCCAAGATATATATTTTTTCATGTAAAATATTAATTCTGAAACGCTTTGCGATTTAAAGTCAATTAAATAATTTTTCTCTATCCTTTGGAAAAAATAACTTAATTTGAAAAGGCGAATTTGAAAAGCTTCATACTAATGTCACTTCAACCCAAAGTTTTGAAAAAATATAAAAAATAAAATATTGAAAATTTATCAAAACTTTTTTTTGTTACAAAAAAGGAATAAATATCACTAAAACTAAAGATTAAGAAAGAAAAAAATGTACAACAAAATTTCACTATATAACGACATTTCACAAAAGATTTATATTTCACCAAAAACCCCAAAATTCACTAAAATACTTTTCAAAAGAATAATAATCCCAAAATGTTGAAATTAAAAAAAAAAATTTATTTTCGCAAAAAAAAATCCTTCACAAAAACTCTGTACCTCACCGAAAATATTAAAAAATTCACAAGAAATAAAAAAATAATAATATCAACAAAGAATTAAATTACCAAAAACTCCTAATTTGATATAAAAAATATTTCGCAAAAAAACACATTTCCAAAATAAATTACATTTAAAAAAAAAAAAAAAAAAAAAAAAAATTATTGAAAAACACCATCAAAATATCACAGTTGAAACGGACTACAAAAAAAAAAAAAAGAATTAATTAAAATAAAAATTTTTAAAACTCCTATCTTGCACTAATGAATTTATTTTTCACAAAAAATCGGTGAAATTTTCTCATCCCCTAAAAATTAAATTAAAAAAAATCTCAATATAAAAACAAGCAAAATCTCAAAGAAAAAAAAAATATGAAATTATAAAAACTAATTCCAAATCAAAAATTATTTAACAACAAGGTCTTTATTTTGTTAGAATTTATATTTTATTTACAATATTTCGCTATAAACTTTGAGTTTTTAATTTATAACAAAGTTAAAATTCACAAATAGCAAACATTACTGAAATAATTCTTGCAAAAAAATCTCATTTCAAAATAGACAAACCTAAAGTCAGACGGTAATTATACATTAATCACATAATATTCGAGAAAGATTGCGTCAGGATTTTTTTACACGTCGTAGAAAAAAATATAAATGCAGATTAAACAAGAAAATTCAGCAGTTATGTGGTCACCCTTTTTCTACACTTTTTATTGCTGACACAGCAAAACAAAACTTGTTTAAATTCTAAGATTTAGTCTAAAACTGTTCAAAAAATTGGCCATATGTATCAAATAACAACCATTAGGACACCCTTTAATTTATTATTACAAATATTTATACTTTTTATTCTACTTGATATCGTAATGGACATCCTGTCTAATTTTCAAGAGTTTGTCTGCAACGGTTTCAAAGATAGGGACATTTAGGTTAAATAACATCAGTTATAGGGACACCCTTTAATTTCTAATTTCAAATTTGCTTCTCGTTATAGCTGACTTATCAATAAAGATTCTGTACAAATTTCAATCGACTGCCTACAACTGATCAACAGTTTGGTCACATACATCAAATAGCAGTAACTGTTGTAACACCCTATAATTTATAATTTTAAATATTTATACTTCTTAATATACCAGACTAAGTAGTGGACATTTTGTTTAATTTTCAAGTGTTGAAGAATCGGGCCACATAGGTCAATTTACTTCAAATATGGGAACACCCTTTAATTTCTAAATTAAATTTTTTTATATATTGGTTTAGCGGACTTAGCAATACAGGTTCTTTGCAAATTTCAAGTATCTTTCTATAACGGTTCAAGAGATTGGCCAAATATATCAATTTTCACCAACATTGGGACACCCTTTAATTTCTAAAAAAAAGTTTATACTTGTTATTATAGCGGACTGTGTGTCCATAACGGTTCGAAAGTTTGCTACATACATCAAAATACATTAATTATTGGGGCACCCTTTAATTTATAATTTTAAACGTTTATAACATTCACAGTAATCAACATCCTGTCTAAATTTCAAGCGTTTATCTATAACGGTTTAAAAGATAGGAGCATATAAATCAATTTACGTCACCTATGAGGACACCCTTTAATTTTAGATTAATTTTTTTATTACATTTTGCTGCTGGGATCTATAGTAATACGAACTCTTTTTAATTTTTAAAGAAATTCTCTTAATGGTTCATAAAACACTTAAAAACATATATGGGGACACCCTTTAGTTTTTAAGATTTTGAACTGTTTTCTAAACGGGACCAATCTGTTAGAATAATTTATCTAATAACCAAAAATTTTTTAAATCTGTTCAGAAATGACTGAGTTCTGCAGCCACAAACATTAAAAAAGCAGCATTCAGTCGAATTGATAACCTTCTTCTTTTTTGAAGCCGGTTAAAAAATCAAGGTTTTTTCAAAACAATCAGGAATTCCGCAAAAATTCATAATTTCGGTCAAAAGATAAATTTTATTAAAAAAAAATAAATTTAACAAATATATGTCCACCGCCAACTCGTAATTTCATCAAATTGTGAAGATTTTTTGGAAATTTTGTAATTTTATGACGAACCGATTTTTTACCAACTGATTTTTTATTCGACATTACGAAATAATAAAAAAATCATAGATTTCACTGAATAAACTAAGAATAGAAAAACTCAAAAAATTGCCTAGTTAAAAAATATGGATTTTTTTTCAATATTTGATTTCAACCAAAAACAAAAATTGGTAAAAAACAAAAACTTGGTGTCTCTAAATTCTACTAAATTTAACCTTGAGGGTGTTGGGTACTTTAGATGCGACACGGCCACATATGTAAATACTTTTTTTCTTTTGCTAACTAATTTCCACACTCAACTGTCAGGAGAAATCATCAACTAGTTTACAAAAAAAGTCACACAAAAGTTACAAAAATTAAAACAAAAAAACTGAATAAAAAACCTGGGCTGTCCTAAAGCTCTACAAGCCCAAACAGTATCTGCAGTTTGTGTTTTAGAATTTTTTTTGCTTTTACCTCTTATTTGAATAACACTATAGTGTAAATATATAATAGAGACGTTTTTGTAGCACAAATTAAAATAAAAAAATTTTTAATACCCTCCCTGAGGGAGAAAAAAAATTGACTTTTTTCATTAAAATTCACACAAGCAAATAAATGCTAAAATGGTTTCTCTTTTCTCAGAAAATTTGATTGCAACAAATACTCTAGGGTTCTTAATAAAAAAATGCTGTTTGAATAATAATTTTTTTTTTTTGGTTTTGTTTTTAGAACACGTAAACTATTAAAAAGGCAAAAATAGACAAAATCAATTCAAATCAATTTGCACAAAAGCTTTTTTTTAAATGACAAATTCTATTTTTGAGTTCCTAAAAAAACGGAAGTCGAAATATTAAACAGGAACAACTAAAAAAAAAAACAAAAATAAATAAAACAAATTCAATCAACAGTTTTATAGCAGGTTTTCCAAATAAGGAGGATCTGATGCCTCTTAAATATTTTATTTGTTATTAAGTCACTGATATCAAGATTATCATGGCAGAATGGATTATAGAATAGCACAATCCTGAAATAAGTTTTGATATCAAAAGAATTGCTTGCAAGTATAAACGAAGCGAGCGAAAAAAGGTCCTAATCGATTCACAAAAAATAAAAAAATAAAATATTTAAAAATTGATTTAAAGGCATCACTGGTCCATATGTTTTATGTGACAGACAGCGAGAGCTAAGAATTGACGACAATCACTTTTTAAGGAGCACAACGTTACGTGTCGTACAATAATGACTAAAAGTTTCTTTTTTTTGTTATCACATATGTGATAAAAATTTGTTTTTTATTTACATAAAACATTTTAGGTCATATCAGCTTGTGAAGCTAAATAATTTGAAAATCAAAAATAACTTTGTGTGGCCAAAAACAACAACATTAAAAACTAAAAGTTTCTTTTAAGACGCAGGTGTAATATTCTATGCTACTCTTAACGGCAAAATCGCCTAAGGAAAAAAGTTCGAATAATTCTCATACAGTTTGATTAATTTTAAAACAATATTGACTCACTCTAATATTGAAACCATTTTTTGGAGTCAGTATTTGCCTTTCAAGCTGAAAGGTTGTGTGTCGGAGTGAACACGAAACATTTTAATACTGCGGGTGCAAGTGTAACAGATAATAATAAAAACGTGCATAGACACTTAAAAAGAAAAAAAGAAAAAAAGAAAAAAAAATTTTGTTTGAATTCAAATTCATATATTGAGTTTTTGAGAAGCCTGTAGAAGGCAAGCAAGTGTTTTTTAAAAAACAAGTACTTTTATACAAAAATCTTTATAACAATTTTTAAAAAAAATTAATTGAGCCCTCTGGGCTTATAATAATTAAAAATGAGTCCCTCTCCTATGGACGAGGAAGAAACAATCTCTGGGAAAAAGAGAAAAATTCCTGCAGGGAAATCAGTTGCAGCTGATGACAGAGATGATATGGAGGCGCTGGTGAAGCTAAACTCAAAATTATTAGAAAGATTAGATGATGCAGGAAGGAAAATTGGTTTTCTCGTGCATGAAAATGCTTCCTTAAAGAAACAGATAGAAACCATAGCTGGCAATCGGGAAAATGCTAATCAAGATGCTAATAGCATTTCTTCACTTGAAGATCTGGAGGAGTTGCGGCAAAAGATTTCAGCTCCAATTCCTAAAGAAGATAGGACGACAAACGAAAAATTAACAAAGAGGGCAGTTTTGCGGCCAAGGCAGTCAAGCTCGAGTAAGTTAAATGAAAAGAAAGTAAGCAAATCTGCACCGGTTATTACGGCATATGATGTTAATGTTAAGAGTATTGTAGATCTAATTGATAAGGTGTTAGGTCACAAAAACTATTCTATAAAAATATTAGGAAAGAATGTAGCGAACATTGAGGTCTGCATTCTTGACGATTTCCAGAAGGTAAAACTTCTGTTGGAAAGGGAAAAAGTCCATTTTTATACATATACCCCTAAGAGTTTGCGTCCGTATACGGTCGTTATTGAGGGCCTTCCCGATTCTTTTGAGTCGGATGAAATACTGGAACATTTGAAGGGTCTCCAGATTAGAATCAATGTCATAGGATTAAATCGACTGGGTGGTGACAAATGGGTGGTCAGATTGACCAGAGACTCGGACATTGAACAGTTTTACGCTGTCCGATTT
The DNA here is from genome assembly GCA_937654795.1 of Cistogaster globosa. NCBI lineage: Eukaryota > Metazoa > Arthropoda > Insecta > Diptera > Tachinidae > Cistogaster > Cistogaster globosa. The sequence goes on from OW569404.1 coordinate 12,034,627, forward strand.
GTCCTCCGGTGCAGAGTTCACATCAGGAAGTTTAGAAGGACGGGCATTACGCAGTGCTTCAACTGCCAGCGGTTCGGGCACGTTTCCACCAACTGCCGAATGCCTTATAGGTGTGTTAAGTGTGCGGGATCGCATGGTCCTGGAAAGTGTGAAGTGCCGCCTCGCGACCAGAATGTGCAGGAAACTTTGGTGACCAATCCCGTGACTGGTCAAGTATCAAAGCGGATTGGGCTTCCAGTTAGATGCTGTAATTGTGGAAGCGAAGGTCATGTAGCTAGCTCGCGAGAGTGTCCACGTAAGCTAGAACTGCTTCGTAAGCAAGAGCAGGTCAAACTTTCCAGGTCTGGACCCCGTGCACGTGTTGCACATACTACAAGGAGTGAGGTTAAGTTGGGAGTTTCTTATGCTGCTGCAGCTGGAGCGGCTGTTGCTCGCGAAATTCCTGCAACAGTACCAAGAATTAACGCTACAGGACAGGGTCGTACAATTGGGACTGAGATATCTTTAGGAGTAGCTATGGCTCAATATGACATTATTGACAAAGACTGCAAACGGTTTTTTGGCGGCGGACTTTTGAGCTGCCTCGGAAAAATTGGTGGATTCGCTGTGAAATATCGTGAGTTAGACAACGACGAAGACAGATCCCGTGCCTTACTGGGCATGCTAATGTCCCTACGTCAGGATGGATAATTCGTTCAAAATTATTTTTATTAACGTAAATTCAATTGTGTCTAGACACAAAAGACACTATTTGAATTTATTTTTAACGCGACACAGACCGGACGTACTACTTATGGCTGAGCACCGTCTAGGTGCTCGCCATAAATTTGACATGGAAGGATATAGAGTTTTTAGGCATGACCGACAGAACGGAAGAGGAGGAGGGACGGCCGTCCTTGTTAGGGATGATTTGTATTGTGAGGAAATTGTACTGCGCACAGGATCAGTTGAGAATACGGCTGTCCGTATTCGAAGGCTGAGCGGTGCGGATCTGATTGCCATAGCAATGTACCTTAAACCCAGTGACACATTCACTGCGGAATGCTTTGATCCAATACAGCCACTGGTGCGTAATTGTAGTATGGTAATTGGTGCTGACCTTAATGCAAAGCATCCCTACTGGGGAGATCCGCTTACAAATGCGAGTGGGCGTAACCTCCGGGAATATTTACTCTCAAGCCCTGACGTGGAAATAAGACGAACTGACGGTCCAACAAGGATGAATGAAGTTTCCCCTTCCTTCATTGATTTTTTCTTAACTTCTGTTGACATCACTACAGTGAATACGAACTACCTTCAGACATTGGATTACGAATCAGACCACAAGGCTGTGGTGATAGACTTTTTTTCAACTAACTTTATAATGCGTGAGCGTTCCACCAGTTTTAACTATGACAAAATGGACAGACGCAGATTTATAAACAGACTGACAGCAAATCTTGACACGTGTGGTCTTCCTGTGGACAGAAACGTGACGGAGACGGAAATTGATCAATGTGTTGAGGCGATGGCAAGATCTTTCCAAGATGCTATTGATCATTCAATACCGAAGGTCTTCGCTAGAGGTAGGGGATTGAGGAAGTTGCCCCAGCACATTCTTCATTTCATTGACCAAAAGAAACGACTACGACGAACATTACATAGATGTGACGATCCTGGTAGACGAAATATTTTGAAAGCAGACGTGCGAAATTTGGACAAAATTATACAGGGGGCCATAGCAGCTTTTGAACGTGACCACTGGACTGACTTTCTCCGAAAAATTCGCCTTAATGACAGGACGTTTAAAAACATTAAGTCAGCTGCAGGACTATACAGTCGACCCGCTATTCGAAACCTGGTGGATACTGATGGCACGATTGTTTCTGACAGTGCTGGAATAGCCAACCTGTTAGCAACCCGGTTCTTTCAGGTTGGTCATTCTGGTCCAAATGCGCATTCGGGTCTATTCGGTGCGAATGTGCGGGCGGTTGTCTCGTCTTTGGACAGAACGACACCTTTGACGGTTTTTGGCAGGACTCTTACCGCTGACGGAGGACTGATTAATTCAAGGACAAATGTAGACAGACTTGGCTTCATTGACTCTGCATCTGTGGGCAATGCGTTGAGGCGTAGGCCAAATAAGAGATCCTGTGGTATGGACGGAATTGCTGATGTTGTATTGAAAAGAGCCAATGTTGTAGCATGGAGATTTCTAGCTATAGTTTTCAACCATTGCTATAATATTGGTTATTTTCCAAAAGCGTGGAAGTCGGCTCTCGTCGTTCCTATACTGAAACCCAGGTCGGATCCTGAAGTGTGTGCAAGCTATAGACCCATTTCCCTGCTATCAGCTTTTGGAAAGTTATTTGAGTTCTTCCTCCTGGCAAAGGTAAATGACATTATAATTGACAAGAACATTTTAAAAGAATTCCAATTTGGTTTTAGAAGTGGACTTTCGACAACGCACGCTCTGACGGTACTGACGGACTTCGTTGCCAGGGGGCTGAACAGAAAATGCCCCACGATAGCTGTCAATTTGGACTTTGCCAAAGCTTTTGATACGGTTTGGCATGATGGGCTTGTGTTCAAGATGATTAGTATGGGATTTGGTATTGGCATTTGCCGTATAGTGGACAGTTTTCTAAGAGATCGAGCCTTTAGGGTACGTTTGGGTGATGTAAGGTCAGACGAGGGAGCGATTTCTGCTGGAGTGCCACAGGGCTCATTGCTAGGCCCTGTGCTATACAATATCTTTATGTCCGACATCCCACAGCCTTCTCGGGAGGATCTTTTAATAATTTATGCCGATGATACCCTCATTGCCTCTACAGGTGCAAGAGCAAGCACCGTAAACGACCGACTCAACCGATATCTTGCGGTACTGACAGACTATTTTGCAAAATGGGGTCTTACCTTAAACATTTCGAAGACTGTCGCCGTAATGTTTAAAGGTAGACGCAAATATATTTACCCAAACTGTAGACAATACATACCTTGTTTAACTATTGGACGAGAACGGATTGGGACTTCGGACAGGATTAAATACCTAGGAGTCACCTTCCACGAAAATTTCGAATTCTATAGACATATCGATGATATTCTCGAAAGAGCCAAGAGAATCTACTCTTCTTACCAGGGCGTATTGAAGCGTAAGGGAGGTCTCGACAGGAGAGTACGTCTTTTGGTATACCGCCAGGTCATTCGCCCTGTCATTTCTTATGCCTTTCCAGCTTGGTTTGGAATTTCTTCTCACCAGATGGAGAGGCTAAGGAGATGGGAGCGAAGAATTTTGGTTGCTTGCCTCGGCTTGAAGCCATACTTAGGACCAAATGGCGAATTTCGCAGGCCATCATGTAGGTCAATCTACAACGCTATTGATTTTGAGCGTGTAGATGCCTTCATGGTGAAATTGGCTGTGAAATTTTTAGAAGGCGCACGAACCTCAGAGAACTCCCTGGTAAGGGAGTGTTTCTCCAGAGTAGGTGGTTTGGAGGCTCTCCAAATGTCAAGGTATCTTTCGCCTGTGGACATGCTGACTCTTAGGGGAGATGGCTTTCTCTACGCGGGTGCAGACCTCATGTTCTACCACAGGAGGCTGCGTTCATTGGATATAGAGAACACTGTTTATAATACTGTTCAATGATTTATTTTGTATTTATTTATTTATTTATTTATTTTTTTTTTTTTTTTTTTTTATTTTAATTTAGTTATTATTTCTTTTTTTTTATATATATAATTGTTAATTCATGTTTTTTGTTTACGTTAATATGAATTTTTTCCTAAATTTTTTTTACTAATTTCTGATGTTAAGTGTTAGTTCATGTTTTTTATGTATAATATGAATTTTTTTTTATATACTTTTTTCTTTATTATTTTTGTTGTTCCTTTTGTTATTGTTTCTTAGTTTTTAAGTTTTAGTTTGTAAGCATTTTTAAATTTAAGTAGATTTTGGAATCGCCTCCGTTTTTATCCCTTTTTTTGGAAGTTATGTTGATTGTTATTTAATTTTGTTTTTGTTTTTGAGAGATGTACAATATAATACGTACCTTTAGTTTAGATTTAGGAAGTTCTTGGAAAATACCTTAGTATGTAAGAAATTTTGATTTTGATTGTTAATTTTTAATTTAGTTGTTAAAATTCTTATTTGAAAATATTTGGAAAATAAACTTGAAACTAAACTTGAAACTATTGAAACCATTTAATAATTTTTAAATCTCATGTGCTAACTAACAGCTTCCTTTCATTAATTTTATGGAGTAAATAGTAAAACAAATTACAATATTTTTCTGTTTCGTCATCTTAATAGCTTTTCCAACAACAAGTAATTTTTTCCTAACAGAGTTTCTAGGTTTAACTGTCAACGTTAAATTTTATAAAAATAATGAAAATAAAAGTCATTAAAAAGCTTATAATTATTTTATCAAATATTTGCCAAGTCTGACCTCATTCCCAAAACTAAACTGATTTGAGATCACTTTACTCTTAGCTGGCTTTGAGAAGTTGGATTTAATTTAAAAATTATTTATTTAATTATGTGAAGATTTAGAGGCATCGCAATGCGCAATGATATGTAATTATAACAGTTAAATAATAAATTCACTTCATCACCATACATTTCCAAATTTTTAAATTAAAAAGGAAATATCGAAAATAAAAATAAAATATAAAACCTCAATCTCTCATAATTAATAAAAAAATATAATAAAAAAAATTTTCCATAAAAATATTAAATAAAAAATTATTAAAAAATTCGATTTTAAAATTTTCTGCTAAACAAATTATTCATAAATAGTTCAGTCATTTCTGAAGTGATAAAAAATTTTTATTTTAATTAAAAAGTGGTACTTAAATATTGCTCCCACTAAAAGCAGTTTAATTATAATATTAATAATTTAAAGGGTGCCCCCAAACAACACACATTATTTTTAAATGTTTATAGAACGCATACTATATCACTATACCTTACGATAACAAAACGAATGAAAAAACATAAACTTAAATATTAAAGGGTGTCCCCCTAGGTGACATAGTTTACCCAAATGGCCCTATCATTAAAACCGTTAAAGTCAAATACCTTAAAATAATACAGATTGTGCACCTTTATATCTGCTTTAAGAACTAGTATAAAACAAAAAAATTAAAGGGTGACCCCATAGGTGTTATTATTTTATGCATATGGCCTTAATTTTTGATCCGTTATGGGCAGAATCTTACAATTTTTAAACAAAATGTGTAACACTATTTATATATTTACAAGTATAAAAACCACAGGGTGTCCTACTAGGCGAAAATTTAACTTGTAGAGCCTTATCTTTTTAATCTTTTTTTTTTTTTGTTTAATACTTGAAAATTGTTTAAAATGTATACTTTTGTATCTGCTATAAGAAAAAATTTAAATATTTAAATTAAAAAATGAAAGGGTGTCCCCATAGGTAATGAAATTCAATGTATATGGATTTACCTTTATCTTTTTTTTCGATATACAAACAAATATAAATATTTAAAATTATAAATTAAAGGGTGTCCCCATAGGTAATAAAATTTGAAAAATATAGTCCTATCTTTGAAACTGTTTTATACAGATAATAGAAATTAACACAGAACTTGTGCCAATAATAAAAATTTAAATTTAAAGGGTGTCCCCATAAGTGTTGCTTTTTGAACTACCACAATTTTTATTATATATTCAATCGCCTTTCTTCCTTTTCCCTTCTGCCTGTTTTGAAGCTGTCGTTTTTTTCAAGATTTTCTTAAAGTCGATTAAAAATAATGAAATGAAGCCTGTTTTACTTTTAAGACCTAAAGACTGCCTGCCACCAGCTTTTTTCTTGCCTAAAGGGTATAAACTTATTAAATATAAAAAAAAGACTTTCAAGAAGAAAATAAAATTGCTTACACTTCATGTATAAAAACACAACACAAAGAAATTGTAAAAAATTGTATTGAAACACTGATTTCTGAGCAGCTTCCTGTAAATTGTCAGTCATAAATAAAAAGTTTCGAAATTCATGCTTTTAGTCATGAGTCAAAAAAAAACAAACACAAAAAAAAAAGATTGGAAAAAAATAGCAAAAATCAATTACAGAAAGCAGAGTATGAATTATGTTTAGGTTACAAATCCGGATGTAACATCTTCATTAAACTCAGTGTCTCATCATCACAATCCCATTCGTTGTCATTGTAACGTCGTTTTATATTTGTTGCTTTAAATTAAATTGAAGCTTAATGTATCTTGATAAAAGACAACTGAAATTAATTTATTTTTAACATAATTTTGCTTTTGCACAGATGTACAAAAATCTTGTCAGTTCAATTTCAAACATAAATAATTTTTTTTCTTTTTTTTGCAAATGTATTAATGTAATTGTGTGATTATGAGTCTCCATTTACATAAAGCAAGTTTTATTGGCTCTGAATACACTAATAATATAAAGAAAGCTGTGAGTGTATGGTGGTTTTTTAAATTGATTTTCTTGTTCATTTTCACAAAGTCAGACTCATAAAGAATTATGTAAAATTGTAAAAAAAAAAATTGCGTAATGTAATCTGAAACTAAAATAATTTGACGGCAACAAAAGAAAAGAAAATTAATAATTTGGGTTGAAAAATTTGTTACCTTTTTTCTATTTTTTATTTTTCTTTTCTTATCTGCATCTTATTAAGCAACATTTTTTTTATTTTAATTTTCTTTCTATCTCATCATCACTTAATTGTATTTGGGCGTTATTTAAGATAAATAATTTTTATATGAATAAAACATAATGTCACACACAGTTTGTTTTAACTCTTTCATGTTGAAGATGGTGATTAATTATGAGAATAAAATTAAAGATTAATTGACAACTGTGAAAGATTTGTGGTGTTGTTTTTTTATTTCGTTCCCTTTTAAGCAATTGGTGCGACGCAGCCTCACAACAAAAATTATTTTACTCTAAATTATTTTTTATTTTTTTATTTTCCAGCCAGGGCCCTGAAAACAACAAAGAAATGCTTTGAGTTGTGAGTGAATTTCCTCCAACCAAATTAATATTGATTAGTTGGTTAAATAGATGATATTTACAATGTATACAATTTAAGGTAGATGGATGCGAAAAATGCTGATGATGGATTTGGCGGTCCTGAAAATGTGACACTACATTCTGCCAGCATCTAATTTTTCTTGTTTTCCTTGAAAAACGTCCGCATACCTTTGAAAAATAATTTTCTTAATGAAAGTTAAATTAAAAAATGAACCAAAGCCGAAAAAGTAAATTTTAATTGACTTATTTTACTCTTTATTTACAGCGCGGCTGAGAGTTGAGTCTATGTGTTCGTAATCTTCTGTTATATAACAAGCAGATATTTCTATCAACGTATCCAGTGCGTGTTTTTTTGTTTTATGCAACCACCACTTTTTTTAGTGGTGGAGTTTAGTATTGCGTTATTTCCTATTTTAGACACAGTCCAAGCTGTTTTTCACTTATTTGCCCTTTAAACAACTAATCCGTCGCTGGTACACAACAAACATTATTTTTCTCTACATTCATAACGCGAATGGGAGTTGAACTCATGACTTTGCAATCTTCCGTTGTACAAGAAGCAGATATTTTTCTATTAGCGTAGCCGACGTGGCAGCTTAACACGTGTTAATTAACTTTTTTAATATTCTATTTATACACACCACAATTTTTAGTGGTGGAAGTTTATCTTGTGTTATTTTTTAGTCGACATACAATCCATATTCGCCTTTTAAACAATTAATACAGAGCAGCTTCTCAATACAAATTATTTTTCTTTACATTCATCATGCGAATGGGAGTTGAACCCACGACCTCGTAATTTTCTGTTGTACTAATAGAAGACTATCCGATCGACAAAACCACCGCGGATGCTCAAAATGTACCAATCAACTTCTTCTTTATACTTTATTTGTACACACCACACTTTTTAGTGAGGGAAATTAAAATTTATTTATATTGCGTTATTTCTCATTTAAGACACAGTGCAAGCTGATTCCCATCTATTCGCCTTTTAGAGAACTCATCCATAACAGCTACTCAACAAAAATTATTTTTCTTTACATTCATAACACAAATGGAAGTTGAACTCATGACTTCGTAATCTTTCGTTGTACAACAAGCAGACCACTCTATCGATATTATCGCCGCGAATGCTCAAAAACTCTTAATTAGCTTCTTTTTTAAATTTTTTCATACACTCCATACTTTTTTAGTGGTGGAAGCTAAAATTTATTCACCTTGTGTAATTCCTTATTTAAAGCATAAACCAAGCTATTTTTCACTTATTCGCTTTTTAAATAACTTAACAAAAATTATTATTTTCTATATTTATGACGCAGATGGGAGTTGAACACATGACTTTGAAATTCTCCGTTAAAAAATAAGCAGACAACTCTATTACATAATTATCGCGAATACTTCAAATGTGTTAATTCACTTCAATTTTTTATTTTGTTTATACACACCACACTTTTTTAGTGGTGCAAGTTAAAATAATCCATCTTGCGTTTTTGCTTTGTTAATACACAATCGAACAATATAAGTTTTATTTAAGGATTTTTCTATTCTTAAATATTTAACGCTTAACAAATCATTTTTATTTCTCTCAAACAATTTCATTCATATAAAAACATCAATGTTATAATAAATGACGATAAAATTTTAATAAAAAATGTGCACAGAATTAAATAAGCATTTGCATAATAACACCTTCATTAACGTATATTTCATTTTATATAATGTGAACATAATATTATTTATTTAGTTCGTAGAACTTTCTATCAATTGATTTCAATAAATATGCTGTTGCTTTTAATGTAGTTTTAGGCAGATGTGTGTAGTGTAGGGTAAATAAATTGTTAATTAAATAAAAAGTTTAAGTTCAAAAAGAAATCTGAAATAAAAAAATTCTCTGAATATTCTAAATTAATATATGGTTTGAATTTATGAACAATCTATGAACATCAATTTATATTGAAAGCTATACAAAAAATTTTAAAAATTTATTGTAAGGCCGAAAAAACCTATTTAGACTTAAAATCCACACATAATAAAAAAAAAAAATAAAAAAAAAATAAAAATTTTTAAAAAACAAATAATTTTCTAAATTTAAACAAAACATTATTTAAAATATAAAAAACTAACTTAAAGAAAGTAAAAAATAAAAAAAAAATAAAAATCTAAAAATCCCTCATAAAATAAATAAACATGTGGTAAAAGATCTAAAACAAAATTAAAAATAAAAAATATAGACTAAAATAAAATTCCACAAAAGCGATAAAAACTTGAACTTATTAACTGGAGCAGCTTCTACTGTTCTAAAAAGAAAAGAAATATTTCCTTGAAGCAAAAAATAAAAAAATGTTGTAGCATTGCTAAGGAAAGCAGAGAAAATATAAAAAAAATTTTTTTTTGAGTCCTTCAAATATAAATATTTCACGATATTCTCATGTGGGGAAAGCATATGGCCATTGGGTTGCTATCCAATTTTTGGATAGAAAATTCAAGAGACTTATATCTCAAGCCAATTTGATTAAAGGATAACTATATTTAACTAAGAAATGTTAGGTGGTAAGCACGTTCACTACAAATCTGGTTGGCCAGGGTTCAACCCCTGTGACAACCAAAAAATAAAAATGTTTTTTTTTCTGTTTAATGGTATAAATACATATTCAGAATTAACAGCAGACTCCTTCGTCGGTACTTTTTCATAGAATATTTGCCGTCGAAGTAAAATAACTAATAAATTGGCTATACCTTCACACCTGTTCTTTTCTCTCTCCTCAATCCCTTTCCTAAAAAATGTAGCAGGGTTACACACTAACTAAATGGGCATTGTTGCCTGAAGTGCAAAAACACAACAGAAACTTAAAAAAACCTTTTATACACATTTTCAAGAATGTGATAAGGATGACATTACCTCGTTTAGTGATTAAAACTGACGGCACAGCATGGTGCACTCAAGCGGTACTTGAGAATTAAAATGTGATTTCTTTTACCCAGTAAAGGTCAATTGAGCTAGCTGCGGCTTCCAAAAATACTAGACGACTACTATGAAGGAATGGTGCTAAGCATTGTCATGCTAGTAGGGTATCCATCGATGTCAAACTCAACAAATTAGAATGCTATATTCGGCTGTGTCGAATCTTAAATAACCTTCAACATTTATGTAACTCTAGTTAAGTGAAGTAACTCCAATCAAAAAATAAATATTCGGCTGCCAGAGAATTAAATAAATAAATAAAAATACATTTAAATGTCATCGGCCTTAATGGGTTAAGTTTTTTTTTAAATGTACTATTTCCTGCAAAATCTCTTCAAAAGCTTTTAAATGATACCCATATTGATATCTTTGAAAAATATGGTGCACAATCGTTCTTTTCTAAGAGAAGTTCAGAGGCCCATAATTAGGAAAATATGGGCGAGCGCCAGTTTTTTCAATTGATGTTTTTTTGTTATTATTTTTTAATTCTCTATTGCCATATATATTAATTTTTGTTTAATTTTTTATACTTCATTGTTTAAAATAATATGGAAAAATTAGAGGCAGGCATAATGTTTTGCCTGCTGCCTCGAAGAACATGTATCGATCTTGCTGATTTTTAATAGCGAAATTTTCGAAACTATGTCCGTCTAGCTCATCTTATACCCTGCCAAAGTTGATTTCAACACGAAAACACAGCCAGACAGCCGGACATTCCTTAATCGACTTCGCATAAGAATTCAGAATATATTTACCTTAAGCGCTTAGAAATGAATATTATAGAAATTACAAGCAGAAATGAAACCATTTTTGAATTTAATAATAGTTATGTTTAGACTCTTTGGATGGAGAATAGAGTGCTGCAGGGATTTTCATTTTCAACTCTTCATGCAGAAGGATTATAGCTGTAACATAATATTCCAAGCGCCCAGCTTTATCTGCTTCCTATGAAAGCCAAGACACCTAGTAAAAATCTAAGAAAGCGTTCTTGTAGCCAAGGGCAATCAATTTGCAAACCTGTAAAAGCTTACATGCGTGATTATGTAAAAAAATTTTAATACAAAAGGTTTCCCATCGCTGACTTTTCGCAGAATTGCTTCGGTCTGTTTTTCGCCCAACGAAAACAGTTAGCGCCGTTATGTTGGTTGACATTGAACTCTCGTTAGTTGAAGCGGCATTTCCGGTAGATATCATATGCTTCTTCTCAATATTGTTGTAGAGATACTACTCTGGCTATGAGATCTGATAAAAATTTAAAGGGCCACGGTTTTCTGTTAAAAGAAAAAAGTTTTTTTTTACCTTAAACTTGATAATTTTCACAGTGAGGAATTCATTTTATCTTAATGCTTTTAGATATTTCAATCACGAAATTAGCTTCTCTTCGTTGTTACGTAATACTTTTCAATAAATATTCTAAGAATTTAAATAATAATTCCACCTGTTTGTTTGTTTGTAATAATTTCAAAAATCCTTTCCATTTACGATAATTTAGTTTCCTTGAATTTTCTTGAAATTTTCTGTTATTCATTGCTTTTAAAAAGATTTGTTAGAGTGAAATATATATATTTTTTTGGTTGTTAACACACTGTGACACACTCTTTTGTTAGATACATATAATTTACAGCTCTGCTTATCATCTAAAGTAGATGTTTGTAGTTTGAGTACTATTAACAGACTAATTTGTGTATGAAATCAAAAGAAAAAAAATATAAAAACTTTGTAACTTGGGTTCATTTTCATACACACATGTCCTTAATGAAAGGACAATTATCTAACTGTTCTAATTTGTTTTTCGGTTAAATAATAACTGCAGTATGTGTGAGAAATCTGTGTTATAAATTGAAAAGAAAAAAATATTAAGACAGATGTGGACCCACATGTCTGTGCGTTTACATAAAAATGTCTTAATTTTAAATAATTAATTCTTATTTTCTTTTTAAAGTCAGTGTTGTTAAATTAAAGAACAGCTGTTGCCGAAAGAAAAGGTAAGAAACAAAAGATAAGAAATGAATGTATTTAGTTAACAATACGACACACATATCGAAACATTAATTTTGAAATCGTGTTCATTTTTGAAATTTAGTAAATAATTTGCAAGTTGATTCGCTCATAATTGGAGTGTGAAGCGAGAATAGAGAGCGAAGCAGGAGCCGTGCAAACAAAATATTAAGTTCTAACACTTATGTATTCCTGTTGTGTCTCTAGACAACTGTGGACTACACTGGACCTCAAGCGGACCAGGCAGCTGCTCAGACTGGACAGAAAATCCATAAGTATCACGGTCTCGGTACTTAATGGACACTGTCCAATCGGCAGGCATGCTGAAAGACTCGGTCTGCCCTTTAATGATTTCTGTCGCAGCTGTGGCTCGGAGGATGAGAAAAAGACCGTATTGCACCTCCTGTGCCACTGCCCATCCCTGGCTCGAAGAAGACTAAGAATTCAGGGCTCTCCTTTGTTTGGAACTCTGACGGAGCTATCATCTCACTCTATAGGGGACATTGCGAAGTTCATCCGTGAATCCTCATGGTTCTCGGCTGGGTAAGGGGAGTCGCACCGCCTTCCCTGTGGTATCACAACAGGCCATTCGATTATGCTCAAGTGTGCTTCGTCGCGAGAGGCTGCCACTCCTAACTAACTAACTAACTAACACTTATGTACTAAAATTCACGTAAAATTACAAATTAAAAAAAAATCTTCGGATTCAAAAATTGTTAAAAATCTAATTTAAAAATTTCTTAAAAAAAAAGAATATTTTGATAAAATAGAAAATAACAGTAAATAAATAAAATTCAATATTTTGGGTTGTATTGTTCCAACAGAGCCCATAAAATGTGATAAATTTTTTTCAAGATTTTTAAAGTAAAATGTCTGTACATTACATGGATTTGATATTTTCCGTATAGCAAAAATTTGCAATTGTTCTCCATTTTTCATTTTTATATTCTTTGCACAAAAAGCGAAAAAAAGGGTTAATCTAAATTTGTCATTCCATTTGTAATTTCTACAATATCCATTTCCCCCCCATTACATATTCTGAGTCCTTGTGCGATGTCCATCTGTCCATCCGTCTGAGTACGGAAGTCAACTTTGTCAAGGCACTAGATCAACTGAAACAAATTTAAATACGCCAATCGATTAGACATACTTTCAAAAACTTTGGTAATAAAACTCATAGGTTCATGTCCTGCTACGCAGCGGGCAAAACACCACGCCTACCTTTATATCATTTGGAAAAATAAAGTAACTGCAATCAAAAAAACAAATATATGTATCGATAGAGTATTAAAAAATAAGAAAAAAACATCAAGTGAAAGAAATTGCGCTCTCATATTTTCATAGTTATGGGCCTTTGAACTTTTCATAGAAAAGTACGATTGTGCGTCATATTTTTAAGATATTAATCTGCGCATCATTTAAAAGCTTTTGAAGAGATTTTTTGGGGACCTTTTTATGTAATTTTTTTTTAATGTTTCAATTCTCTGTCACCTCAGTATTGTTTTATAGCACCTTTACTTGCTTATTTTTTTTACTTATTTATTTATTTTTTTTTTTTAATTACAAAACTCAATCTTAAGGACTTCCCTTATCGAATATCAAATTAATAAAAACTCAAAAAAAAAATTATAAAACAAAAATTATAAAAATTCAACAAATAGACAAATATTCTTATTAAATAAATAAAAATACATTAAGTAAATTTAAAATTTTATAAAAACTGGAATTTTTACCAAAACGCTTGAGTGAAAATGAAAATATTATTCAAATAATTGAAAGGCTCGTTTTAACTAAAATTCGAATTTCATAATATTTCTAAAACAAATATTTTAAAAAATTTTCAAAAGTTTCAAAGTGTTGATGTAAAAAATCCCCGAAGAAGAAGTAGAGAATAAAAATGCTAAAACATTTTTTAAAGGCAGATAAAAATATAATATTGTAAAGTAAGTCCGCCAAACATTAGTTGGATTCACAAACAAAGGAAACCATACCATACAAGTTTAAGAGATAATGCAATATCAGGTCTTCTTTGTGGACACCCTTTAAGTTTTTATTTTATTTTAAAAGAAAGAATTTAAATTAGAGGGAAAAAAATTTCATTTAATCGCTTAAAGTTAAATCTTATTTTAAAAAAGACAATCATTGAAAATCAGTTCCTTAATGGGGACACCCTTTAAGATTTTATTTTAATTTCTTATAAACACACGTTTGAGTCATGACTTGTATGCAGCAGATTTTTATTTTATATTTTTTGGTGGACGTAGAACTAGAATTTCAGTAAAATATTTAAGTGTCTATTAACGCCCCTTTTTAAACTTCAACATTAAAAAATTTTACTTAACAAATTTATTGAATCCACTAATTGTTCTTCAAAAATAAAGGCCTGTGACAGACAGACAGTGTAGCAACACTTTGTACGAAAATCTTTAAAGAGTTATCAAGTCACTAAATTGGGAAGAATTGTGTTTAATAGAAAGATTTTTTCTAAATTAAACAACAACAACAAATCAAAATAATGGCTACAATAATGAAAAGTTCATTATTTACACTGCACCCCCCAGCGAACTATTCGAAAAGAAAAAAATGTCATTACTTTTGCAATTTAAATTTCTTTACAGTTATAGTTTTTTTGTTATTGTTGTTGTTGTAATAAAAGTAGCATTTGCATACATGGTAAACGTATCACAAAAGTCTGTCGTTGACAAAAGAAAAATACAGTTAAATAATAAATTTATTTCGATTTTTTTCTTCTTTTGCTATTGTGTGCAACGTAACAATCATTTTAGTTATTTAACCACCCTCACTAAACATGTGAACAGAAAATCAAATGAATAAAAAAGAATACTGAAAATATTAAATCATACGAGGGTGACTCCAAAATTACTTTATAACTAAGAGAGAGGCATTAACAAAAATATTTCATTGAAAATTGATGGTTTAAGTTTTAAGTTCCACGATGTTTGTTTGGTGGCTTTCATTTTTCAAATTTAAATAAGTTATAGGAACACCCTTTAATTTCTAATTTCAAGTTTGCTACTTGTTAAAGTGGATTTAGCAATAAAGATTCTGTGCAAATTTTAATAAACTGTCTACAACTGTTCAACAGTTTGGTCATATACATCAAATAACAGTAACTATTTTAACACCCTTTAATTTATAATTTTTAATATTAATGCTTCTTAATATACCAGACT
This sequence comes from Cistogaster globosa, assembly GCA_937654795.1. Classification (NCBI taxonomy): domain Eukaryota; kingdom Metazoa; phylum Arthropoda; class Insecta; order Diptera; family Tachinidae; genus Cistogaster; species Cistogaster globosa. The sequence goes on from OW569404.1 coordinate 12,049,782, forward strand.
AAGTAGTGAACATTCTGTTTAATTTTCAAGTGTTTGTATTTAATAGTTCAAACGATAGGGCCACACAGGTCAATTTACTTCATATGTAGGAACACCCTATAACTTCTAAGTTCAAATTTTATTCTTGTTGTTATTGCAAACTTAGCAATACAGGTTACTTGTTAATTAACGGTTCAAAAGTTTGGCCACATACATCAAATTACATTAACTGTTGGTACACCCTTTAATTTCAAATTTTAATGTTTATACTTATTATTATAACGGTCATAGTAGTCGACATCCTGTCCAATTTTCAAGCGTTTTCCTATAAGGGTTCAGAAGATAGGCGCATGTAAGTCAATCCACGTCACCTATGGGAACACCCTTTAATTTTAAGAATTTTTTTTTGTATAACTTTTTGCTATTGGAAATTATAGAAATATGCCTTTTGGTAATTTTAAAGCATTTATGTTGTTTAGGGATCACCCTTTAATTTTTATGTTTAAAGTGTTTTTAAAACGGGACCAATCTGTAAGAATAATCTATCATGTAACTAAAATTTTCGAAATCGTTTCAGAAATAATTGAGTTATGTAGGCACAAACATAAAAAAGCAACATTCAGTCGAACTGATGACCTCCTTCTTTTTTTAAAGTCAGTTAAAAAGGGGTTCTTACACCCTTTAAGATCCGCTCGAGCTGACGTGATTAGTAAATGTTCCTGATGATTTAGTTTTGTAAGGTATTTATGTATTTACTGAAAACCCTGTAAAAAATAATAATGGCCTACGACATGCCCTACTGGTGTACTTTTTGTGTCACTGATTGATTTGACCCCCCTTAAATCTCGCCTTAGATTATCCGCAATAAAGGAGGAAATCTAGTGCTGCGTTAACGCCATACAACTAAATTTATTCAAAAAGAGCTTTGTAATAGTAGTGCGATATAAAGACTATCATTTGGCCGTATTGGAGATACGGTGCAATAATACCTCCCACCCAGTTTCAGCATCAAGTAGTGTTTCGATTTAGGTTATTCATTATTTGGACAGTCCCAAGTAACTTGAAGTAGCACTTCAGGCATTATTACCTATTTTGTTATTATGGTTACCGTGCCACATTCTTTAGGAAAGGGATAGATGAGAGTTAGTTATTTTACTTCGCCGACGAATATGCTATGAAGAAGTACCGACGAAGAAGGCCGCACGTTTTTTTTCCTAATATGTATTTGTACCATTAAACAGAAAAAAATATATTTTATTTTCTGATTGTCGCAGGGGTTGAACCCAGGCCATCCAGATTTGTGGTCAACGTACTTACCACTTCGACTACAGCTTGCACAAATTAGTTACGTAAAAATGTTTTTTTTTCAGAATTATTTTGCCAACTTTTAACTACACAAATGGCAACAACTGTAAAGCCTGCATGAATTTTGTAACACCCTTTATAACACACATACAAATATCATTAACATATCGACAAAGTTATGGACAAAAGAAAAATAGCAAACAATACAATGCATCTGCATATGGATTACTTATGCATACACAAACACACATGCACACACATATGCACACACATATATACACATGCAGTACACATTTTTATAAACATACAATTATATTCGCTAACATAATGATGGTTTAGGTTACTTTGTTAGCACCCACCACTTCCAACTATTCAACATGGGTTACACACTCGTTTACATTATTACAATTTTTGCTGTTGTTGCTGGTTTTATTGTTTTTCTTGTTTGGTAAATCGAAACTTTAAATATAAAATTACAACAAAAGAGGAGAAAAAGAAACACAATTTTAACATAACATTAAATTTAACCATGCATAACATTTTTGTTGACAAAGTCTATGATCAGCTTTAACAAAACACCAAACAAGAACACACATACGCTCACATTTACACAACAACAACAACAACAACAACGACCTTACAATAATGATGACGAGGTTTACATTAACGAGTATTACAAACAAAAAAAAAAAACAATAAATGCAACAGCAACAACTAGAAATGTACAATAACAGGGAACAACATTTTAGGAGTACAAGTACAGTAATATAATAACGGTTAATTTTTTATTTTTTTTTTTTTTTTGTTTTTTTGTTATTATTATTATTGGAAGTGAGTGTACTCTCATGCAAGCATTTCCATCCATAAACATGTTACAAAGAAAAGGTGATGAGAGCCATTAAAAAAAATGCATTGAACATGTTAAGCGCAGCAAAATGTGTTTTAAATAAAAACAATTAATTCAGATTTTTACTTCTAATTTATGCATCGTTAATAGAAATTATTTTAGTAAAAGAAAATAAAAAGAATAAACTGTGTATGAAAAGAAATGTTTCCACATGAAAGAGGTAGAAAAAAGATAAACTTGAATTTTTTAAATTCGTTCATAAAATATATTTCATCTGAGATTGAGTTCTCATGCTTCGGGTGCCTGTGAGATGTTCAAATAAAATCATCAAATTTTAGAAAACGCGTTAGTGGGTCTGTGATTGTCTCTTACAGCAGACGTACAAATAAATATGGCAACCATCATTTGCATTTTGACTTCGCAACATTCCTATGTAGACTTGTCGTTGACGAATGATGTTTTATAGTTTCTGAGACATTGTGCAATTTTTTTGGAGAAGAAGATGAAGAAAAATATGATATAAAAAAACACTGTGTGAAATTTAATGTGTCTTCCTATGGTTAGAATAGGTTTTTCGCTTTACATTCAATAAAAAATACACGTATTGATCCTGTTTGGAAAGATGCAGTAAATTTTTTTTCATTCTCTAATATAAATATCACGGCATTCAAAAAAGCAAGCGAGATTCTTTTGGTCAATCAAAATTGAAGACCATCAAATATTTAAAAGTCAAATAGAAAAGTTAAACGCTTTGATTTTTATTTTTATCAAATATTGTCAACAACGTTTACAAACGTGTAGCCGCAAGAGCTCGACTACAAGCACTGTCACAGGATGAGGGATGATGAGAATATTTGAGTGTTTCTTAGGCTCTTTAGGGGTAAAAAGTTTTTTTTGTTATGTTTGTGTGAAAATCGGAAAGGGAACACAGCTTTTGAAACTTTAAAAAAAATAAAAAAGTATTTTTCAAACATTTGCTGCAAAATTCGATTATTGCGGGCTTTTGATACAATTTTTTAATATCACGAAATAAACGTGTTGTGTGACGGACAGACAGATTATAATTAAAGGCCAATTGGATTTTTTTTTTTTTAATTACAAATCAGCAATCAAGCGCAAGACCGGGCAGAACTTTTAGAAACCTTCTCAAATGAAAATAAGTAAGAAGGCTATATACCCTTCACCATCTACGTAAATCTTGTTTAGTGAAGTAACCTTAATCAAAAATGCAAATATTGCAGTGACAGAGAATTAAAAAATATGAAAAAAAAAAATCAAGTAATTAATTTTACATAAAAATGCCATCGGCTCTTAATGGGTTAAGCTTTTTTCAAAAATTTTAGCATTTCCTTAATTATTTCTTCAAAAGCTTTAAAGTGATACCCGTATTGATACTTAAAAAAAAATTTAGATTTCGGACACCGGTAACTCAGAAAATATGGACGAGCGCCAATTTTTTCACTTGATATTTTTTGTCTTATTTTTTAATTTTTAATCGCCCCATATGTTTATTTATTTTTGTTTTGTTTTTTGTTTTTTTTTTTTGAGTTACTTTATTGTTCCTAATGATGTGGAAAAATTAGAGGTAGGCGTGGTGATTTGTCCGCTGCCTCGAAGGAAATGCTGATTTCAAATAGCACCTCTTTCGACGTTATGTCTGATCGATTGGCATATTAAAATTTTTTCTAGCTGAATTAGTGCTTCGGTAAACTTCATTTCAACCCGAAAACTAACGGACAGACGAACATCCCTCAATCGACTTTGCTTAAGGACTCAAAATATTTATACTTTATGGGGTCGGAAAAAGATATTTTAGAAATTACAAACGGAATGTGGTGAAGGGATGTATTATATAATTTTTAGTCTAGAAAATTCTTAGCATAAAATGAACTAAAATGAATCCATGACTAAAAAACTAAAGAAGAAGCAATGATCAGTATATAAACTGAACTAAAAAGATGTCACGTGAATAATTTTTAAAACACGTATTGAATTGATCACAAATTCATTTCAAATAAATAATTTATTTCTTTACATAAACATTTAAACAACATTTGTGACCAAAATTATAATTAATTTAATCTGAAACCAAAAAGCTTCAGCAGTACAATTCCTTTTTTAATAACGAACACATGTGTTCTAGAAATATTTAATAGAAAAAGATTTTTGCTTTTATGCAGACCGAAAAAAATTTATTAATTTTTCACACAAAAAATTTTCGATCAACAAATTGTAAGGTATTGAAACCTAAAAGTATGCTTTGAAAGTTGTTAAGCAAAAAGTAGTAAAACCTAACAAAACCACAAAGGCAAACTATGAATTAACAAAGAAGCTTTCAATTTACAAAAAGGTAAAAATTTATAAACTAAAAATCTATAGAATGGCGAAAATTTTATTTTATTTTATGTACGTGCGTCTAGAGGCCAGAAAAAGAAAAATTTTTCTTAAATCTGAAAGTTATAAAAGAGCTAAAATTTTATATAATGAAATCAATATTCCACAAGAAGAATATAATCTCATGATTTTATTATTTTTATGAAAAAAAACAACTCGAATTTTCTATGTGCAATGAGGTGAATTTGAAAATGAAAAAATCGATGTATACTTTAGGGAGCAGAGTTTATTAGCTAATATAAAGTATAACAGTAGGAGGCAACAAAAATACTATAATCCGAATTTTGTAAAGGATTCTTAATTTAATTTTGTTTTTACTGTTGATTTCCTTTTATTCAATTAATTTTATTTAATTTATTTGCAGGCTGATCAAAAAAATTTAATTAAATGTTTAAGTGTGGATATTGTTACTAAAAGGTAAGTAGATTAAATGTCTTGTAGTATTTGAAATAAAAAAAATATTTTATTTTATTTATTCAAGCTAAGTTAAATTAACTGTTGGGACACCCTTTAATTTTAATTCTTGAATATTCATACTTGTTACTATAACAGTCAAAGCAATCGACATTCTGTACAATTTGCACGCCATAGACCCATATTGGTCAACTTACATCACCTATGGGCATACCCTTTAATTTTTAGATTTATTTTTGTATGACTTTTTGCTATTGGAAGCTGTATTGATATGTCGTTTTTTAATTTTAAAGTTGTGCCTTGTAACCGTGTATGTTGTAAAGAGACACCCTTTAATTTTAAGATTATTGACTGTTTTTAAAACGGGACCAATCTATAAACCTCACCTTTTAAATTAAAAACAAGTATCAAAATTAATGCAGAAATGATTGAGTTATAGCGGCACATATACAAAATAAAAAAACATTCAGTCGAATTGATAACCTCTGTCCTTTCTAAAGTCGGTTAAAAACTAAATCGATGCAGGTACATAATTTGAAAAAAAAGTGGGCGTTAAAGTAGGCGTGGTAAAAATATCCTTTTTAATCATACCAAAGTCTCAGTTGTATTATATGAAAATTTTAAGAAGATCAGTCTAGCAGTCTGGCCTAAGTGAGAAGTTGTGAAAAAAGGTGTGGCGTTGAAGGTTATGAGAAAGACACGTCACCCTATTCTCACACCTACCCGATATGCACACAAATTTTTATAAAAAACGGTCGGATCATTTCGTAGGAGTTTAATCACAAAACACCACGTCATGAGTATTTTATATATTAGAATTTATAGCATATTTTTGGGAGCTAGATTTTTAGTTTAAGTAAAGCATATTTTCATACAGCAAGAGTTAAAATACTCAACAAATAGATTTTTAATTTTTTTTATATTAACACTCTTCGATTTCAGTTTTTTTTAAATAATATCTTTAAAATAAAGCTGGCAGCTAAACATTTTTTATCTTTCCATTTTTCTTTTATGTCTGTCTATTTTCCACTATTCACCAATTCCTGTCATTTCAAAGCACTTTCTACTTTTACGAAAAGAAAAATGATTTTTTTTTGCTAAACTTTCCGCTTAATGATTTATTTTTTCTAGCATATGTTAACTTAATAAGTTTTATAATGTTATTTCAATGTTACGTCAAGCATTTATTTGCTTTTAATTTTTTTTTTTTCGTTTTTTTTTTAACAAGTTGTGATGTATAATTTTTTTCAATTCCCTGAAGCATTTGTTATGCAAAAACTTTTCCTTTAAATACAATTTCTTTGAAGGAAGGAATAAAAGGAATAATTTATCTTGTGGAAGTTAGTTATTTCCTGGCTGTCATTTCTTAGTTATTTAAATTCAAGTTCAATAAAAACAAAAATATTTGCAGAAAACAGTGGGTATAAAAAAATTGGAGATGATAATTTGCATTATCTTAGTATTTTTCTTAATAAAATATAGTCATTCAAGTAAAGGCATACAATTGCGGGAGTAGATTTTAGAAACTCATTTCTGGTTTTTGGAATACAAGCAAAAGCAAAGAATTTGTTTTAGAAACTTCCGGTTCCTCTAATAAGGTTCTCATTGTTGTGATGATTTAATTCCCTATCAGTTGAAACTGTAATATAACGGCTTATCATAACAACAAATATTATTCTGAGCTGTAGTCTATCGACAATTTCACAAAAAAAGCTTTTAAACCTATTAAATATTTTATTTGTTTTCAAATAAAAATTTAATTAAAGTTTTAATTATTTCGATTATTTTTTTTAATAAAAAAATTTTTTTTTAATTTAAATTTATTTGTTCAATTGAATATTGATTACAAATATTTGATTTTTTTTTAATTAAATATATAATTGAGTCAATTAAAAAATTTAAATAAATTTTCTTTTGAAAACAAAGAAAACTTTTAATTGAAATTTTTTAATGCTTTTGTTAATCACACTCTAAAAGAACAAATAATCCAAAAGAGGACAACATTAGTAAATGTCGGAAACATAAATAGAATATTATTGGATGTTTCGAAAATGAAACTTCGTGAAGAGCTTCAAGCATCTCGTATCTAAAAAGGCGTAAGCTCCTATTTAAAAGAAATATTAAGGCAATAAAAAGCCGCAACTACAAAAGCACAATTGTGGATCTTTAAGGGAAAGTTTGGCGATATTAAATTGGAACCCCAGTTAGGTTCCTAGTAGTGTTCAAATCCATTACAACAGAACAAACAGCAAAGAACAGTCAAAAAAAGTGGTCATCTCCAAACGAACGTGCCTTACTAAAGTCGGAATTATTTCTGACTTAGACCTAGAAGCATCAGCGATTACCTTACATCCTACCTATTGGATACAAAAATATGGCAAGAAAACTAGACTTGTGTCATATAGTTCGATTTAGTGATCGCTCTTTTTAGTTCAAAGTTTGTAAATGAACTAGTTCAGATTTTAGTTCAAACGCTCTCTTTAGTTCAAACGCTCTCTTTAGTTCAAAATCTCTTTAAGTTGAAATTCCAAAACGAATATAACGAATAGTCAACAAGGAAACACAGACATCGATTCTAGTTCATCCTGTCTGGTAGTTCAAATACAAAGTTTAGTTCAAAATTGAATTAGGTATACTTAAAAGTATGAACTAGTTCACTTAGCTCAATTGATAGAATCGCTTAAATGAACTAGTTCGTTTATGAACTACACAAGTCTAAAGAAAACTGTTCGCGAACTTATGTCGTAATTATGACACATTTTTGTTTGCAGGTAGAGTTTTTCCAAATGAAATCTTTAACCGTATAGAAGTGACACATGTTGAGTTTTATTTAAGTTGAGTTATTTTTTACCACTCACAAGTAGCCAGCAAAATAAAAGTAAAGTTAGCAAAAGTTGCGATAACTATGTTGGCTATGGCGCCATATTTTTTTGGTTAAAAAGAAAAAATACATTGAGTTCAAACCCCAAAGACAGATTGTCAAGTAGCCATGTTAGATGAGTTATAAAGCGTCTAGTCACTTCTTGCTGAAGTCTTTACGAGAAAGGAAAGTAATTTTTGTATCTGACGTAATAAAGGCGCCTGTGAGTAAACAGGTGATCCCAAACTCAAATGTCACCGAAACCTTGAGTAGAAAAGAAGTTGCGTTGTGTAGCGGATAAACAAAGAACCTCTCAAGAGCCAGCAACTAGTGTTGTCAGGTTGGCTATGTTGTTCAAGGCACATACTTGTTGAGCATAAGATCCTGAGAAGGAATCTAGCAGAAGCCGAAAAAAAGTAAATTAAAATTAGTGTGTCTTAAATTTGTAGAGAAAAGATTCCAAGTATCACCTCTTAAGTCTTAAAATGGCTAAAAATTGTTCTTTATTATTCTACAACTTCTTAAAAGTATCCTTTTTGTTCCAGGCACTTTATTATTCATTATTTATGAATTTTTTATTATGATGTCTACTTCAAACAAAAAACCGTTAAAGGAAATAAATTATTTTACCATAAATTTCTGTAAATTTAAAACAGTATTAAGTGAGTGGTAAAATCTCATAGATTTTACATAATGAACACAGCCTTGGTATTAAATAATAAATATTAAATATTAAGTGAGAGGCTCAATTTATTGATTCAAGTTGCAAGATAAATAAAAACCGCAAATCACAACTTCAAGTAGTAGGTTTTTGTAACATCTGTGAGGTAAATTACCAAATACTTATTGCCGAGTAGAAATAAATTGAAGTAATAATTTTTGAAAAAAACGAACTTCAAAACAGATTTAAGCTATCTGTCCGTAACGTTTTAAACTTTGGTCACATACTTCAAATTACATTAACTATTGGGATACTCTTTAACATCCAAATTTAAATTTTATACTTGCTGTGGTAACGGATTTAACATTTCAGTTTCTCTGTAAATTTAAACCGTCTATCGGTTCAACAGTTGAGCCGTGTGCATCAAATTACATTAACTTTTGTATCACCCTTTACTTTATACTTTTAAACATTTATACTTCTTAGTATACCAGACAAAGTAGTGGACATTCTTTTAAATTTCCTAATGTTTCATAAATTAACTTATTTTTAGCTTAGAGAGTCCTTTTTTATTTTATAGAAATTGCAAATATTTTTTTATTTATTTTTCAATATTTCGGTACTCCTTTGTGTACCATCTTCAGGAATTAAATTGTTTTTTTTTTTTTTTTTTTTTTTAATTCCTGAAGATGGTACACAAAGGAGTACCGAAATATTGAAAAATAAATAAAAAAATATTTGCAATTTCTATAAAATAAAAAAGGACTCTCTAAGCTAAAAATAAGTTAATTTATTAATAAAAAAAGAGTCAAAAAAAAATTGTTACTTTAATTCCTAATGTTTTCTATAACGGCTTAAAATATACGGATAAAGGTCGACGTATATAAATTATGGGAACACCCTATATTTTCTAAATTCAAACTGGAAACTTGTTATCATAGTGGACTTAGCAATACGATTTCCCTTGTAAATTTAAGCTGTGTGTATATAACACTTCAAAAAATTGGTCACAGATTTGAAATTACATTAACTATTGGGTCACCCTTTAATTTACAAATTTAAATTTTGTACATGTTGTTATATCTTTGTATATTCTAACAGCTGTACAAAAGTAGGGCCATATACATAGTACTAAATGAACTATTGGGGCACCCTTTAATTTTTAATTTTGAATATTTATTCTTCTTTATATTTTTCTGTTCAATTTTTAAGCATTTCGCTACAATAATTTAATAGTTAGACCCATATAGGTCAGTTTATGTCGCCTATGGGAACACCCTTTAATTTTCAGATATCATTTTTGTATTACTTTTTGCTATTGGGAGCTAATGGTGCCCCTTGCGGTTTATAATACACGCAAAAAACATGTTGGTTGTATAGGGACACCCTTTAATTTTTAAGATTATACACTTTTTTTATAACAGAAACAATCGACGGGCACGAACATAAAAAAGCAACATTCAGTCAAATTGATAACCTCTTTCTTTTTCAGAAGTTATTAAAAAATTCAATTCCTGCATTAAATACTTCAAAATGCATAACAGGTTTGAATTTGGTTAATTTCGAATTCTTTTTTAGCTGCACTGTAAACCATGATACTAAATAACTGACAATTGTCACTTCTTTAAACAATCATTCATAAAAACCTCAAAACCAAATTGTAATTTAAACTCGTTGCTACACATTTTTGCTTGTGTTGTTTTACAATAACGACAACAGCAACAACAAATTCGCATTAAAATATGTGCTACATTTAAAAACAACTGTTAGCAATGATACTTCTTGTGGCATATACATTCTTTCTCTTCTTCTTCTTTTTCTTCTTTGATACATTGCTGCTATTATTCATACACTCATTCATCATTGATAACAAAGAAACCTTAGAAGTGGGATTTAAAAAGTAGCTTAACTCGCATATTTTAACGAGACATATTTTAATTTAATACAGATGAAAATATTAAGTCACATGAAGGCAATTCCCTTGAAAGGGGGAAATAAAGTATAAATTACAAATCAAATATTTATTTACATTGAAAAGAATGCAAGAAGTAAAACAGATTAAATTAAAAATATTTCAAAAATTCCATTAAAATGCAAATCATTATAAGCATCTTTTGCAAAGATAAGCTTTATGTTTTTTAAGAGAAAATCTTGTTAAAAAAATGAAATATAACAATTTCATATTTTCTTTTTATTTTCAACTCAGTTGAATTATTTTCTTAAGCTAAGCTGACATTATTACAACAGCATTTTTAACAAACTGAAGTTGTTTAAATTATTCAGCTCTGCTTTTATTAACACTGAAGGGAGATGGTATTTTAAATTATGAAAACAAAAATTATTCTCTACATTTTTAATCAAAAGTAATTTATGAAATTTCCATAAAAAAAATTACATAATTTTTATTTTATTTTATTTTAAATTTAAATGTATTTTTTATAATTTCCCAGGGTCTGTTCAAATTTTGTTTTTGTTTTTTCTCATAACCATTTTTATTACATTCTTTAATGAACGTGTGAAAAATATATGAAAAATTTTAGTCCACCAGCTACTTACTACCCGGTGTGTTGCGCTACCCCTTTATGCAATAAATTATACAAAAAAAAATTACGTTTAATTTTTAACTCAAGTTGTGTTAATAATTTTTTAATTTTTTTTTTTTTTAAGTTTTTAAATACAAAACCAAACAATAATCATAAATTATTTAAATTAATTAAATTAATTTAATAAAAAATGGTACTTCAGCTTCACATCATTTTTTTATATCGAACATTCGTCAAGACATATTTAATTATCATCAAGACGTATAAAAATCACCAGGAAAATCGCTTTATAAGTCGCCAAAACAAAAATCGTCGAATCAAAAATTAGGTCGCCAAATGTGTTTGATATGAAATCGCCATATCTGGCATCCCTGGTGGGGGTATCAATTCACATTGCTATGATAACATTGTTTGTTGAATGCCAGCTTAGGTTACACTATTCTAGTTATATATTTTATCAAAATTTATTACTTCTTATGGAATATAGGCCCTGTAGCCTCCACCAGGAAAACTCTCCAGTTTCCCTTTTATGATAATTTTTCTCTTTTGAAACTTATACCGTTTCTTGTCCAATTTTTTATAAAACAAGTCATGGAATGAGTTCAATTTGAACAGTTGTCTTTAATATCACACAGGCAAATAATTACTTCGAATCCGTTATACATTTTACGTTGACGTATTTAACTTCAGTCAAAGTAACAAGTACTTTGCTGATGGATATTAAATAAAAGTTTGCTCTCTATTTTTATTCAGTTTTAAATATAATTTGTATATTATTTATTTGTTACTTTATTTTTATTTGTATTTTAGTTTATGCCACCGAAGTTATTTTTTTTTAATCTCAGAGTACAATTGAAACACAGCAAGAGTTAAAAGAAAACAAAGAAGAATAAGCAATTAGTGCCAAGCTGCCAAAGTATTCAATTTACATCAAAAGTTGACGAATTTCGTACTTTTGCGTTGACGGACACGTATTGATTGTGACAATGCTCATAAGAAAACATGCATTTTATTTGACTTGTCAGTTGAATTTGTCAAAGTTTAACGTATGACGGATTCTATGTGCCTCGGCCTTTAAAACGAAATAATTTGTTACTACTTCTTCCAGAGGAAAGTTTGTGAAGATTGTTTCGTTGGCGTTGATTAGTCCCATAATCACAAAAATAATTATTTATTAATTAAAACAATAATAACTCTCAGAATGTTACTGGATGTAAAAGTATTTTTTAAACAACAACAGTGATTTTAATTCTTATTTAGTTGATTATAACTCTTCACAAAAAGGGGCAAAAGGGTGTTTGGGTTGAAATCAACCCATGTTATGGGCCTCTGAACTTTTCAAAGAAAATACGATTGTGCGGAATATTATTTAAGATATTAATAAGGACATCATTTAAATAAAAGCTTTTTAAGAGATCTTTTAAGATATAAAATTTTTTTTAAATGCTTAACCCATTAAGAGCCAATAAAACTTTTTTTATTTTTTTTATTTTTTTGTGGTTGTTATTTTTGAATTCTTTTTTTTTTATAATAAACATTGTAAAATTGGCGTAATAAAATACCAAAAAAAAATAAATAAAAAAATTATTTCATCTCTCTGTTATGTTGGGCGTATTTAAAAAAAAATTTTATAATCATCAAATGAATTCCTTATAACGAGAATTCTTTAAAATTTTTTAAGAAAGTAACGGTTGATGTAGTGTCTTTATTACTGTTTGCTGATTATCCTTCTAAGGGTTCTCTTCTACTCTTAATTTTGTCTTCTTTCTTATTTTACTTTTTATGGTTGAGTGTATAACTGTAAACACATGCACACATACACAAACATGTTTCCTTAACTGTATATTTGTGTTGGTATCATTAAAATGTAATTTTCTAGTTAAGTATCGGTTGAATTGGTGTTGAAGATGCTGGCAAAGCTGACAATAATGTATAATGAATGACACATTCTAGGTTATTTATACATTTAAATAAATGCCCTGCAGTTCTAATGTGTATCTTATTATCATTAGAATTGTTCCTAATTATGACAGTAATATATGATTAATTTACAAAATTATTTATATATTGAAGAAAAAGTCATATGGAAATTTTTCTTCTATTATCAGAACCACAGGGTAGTCAAATGCAGGCATGTTATAGAAGAAGGCTGCTGCTGTCTTCTTATTTTGCCACATTATGTGTTAATGAATTTGGTTTACATAAAATTGTTTCTGTGGTTATTGGTGCAGATTATTTTGATTCCAGCAAATAATCTACGGGTACTGGTGGAAGACAGGATAACAAACATCATTACCAGGCCTGAAATTACAATCCTTTCTAAAACAAAACCTTTTTTTCTATTTCATGAAATGTATTTCTTCTATTTTTAATAAATTATTAAAAATATTTTTCTTTTTAACTAAAAGAAAAGAAGAAGAAGTGAGAAAGAGAGTGTGAGTGAAATTGTGAGTGAGAGAGTAACGGAGGGAAAGAATGAAAAATTTATGTAAATAAACGCCTTTTAAAACAATTAAACTGATGGCTTTTGAAAATAACTGTTGTTGTTTTTGCCAGCTGCAATATTGTGCTTTCTGCCCCATTGATTTGATTTAAAGTGGTTATGGAAAATTTAGTGAAATGTAAAATTGGTATGTTGGAAAATAAAAGAGGCAAACAAAACAAAAACAAACGTTAAAAAGCAAACAGCTTTAAAAATTCAAACATTCAGTCATGTGAAAAGTGGAAACTTTTTCGATCAATATTTAAAAAAAATATTATTTTTTTTAACAACAATTAAAATAAAACAGCTTTTTATTACTATTAAGCAAAACGTAAACTACAGCTATCAATTAAAAATTAAAAAATTAAAAATTAATAGAAGGGAAATCTCTGAACTACAAATTTGCTCAGCTGAATATCAACACAATCATAAGACACTTTTAAAAGTTTTAAAAATTACTAATTCTTTAACAAAAAGTTTAGCTGAATATGGTTTAAAACAGCTGAATTTAAAATTTTACTTAACAGAAATTAAGAAGACCTTTAATAGTTAAATATTGAAACAAGTTTCTCTCAGCTGAATTAAAAATATTTTATTATAATCATAAATTAAAACTAATAAATATTTTCTTTTTAAAAATTTTCTAATAAAAGCAGCTGAAATGTAAATTAAAAACAAATTTAAAAGAAAAATTACGCAAAATTAATTAATACGAAATTTTAAGTTTAGCTGAATATGGTTTAGTGCAGCTGAATTGAAAATTTAACTAAAAATAAATTAAGAGGACATGAAATAGCTAAATATTAAAACAAGTTTCTCCCAGCTGAAATAAAAATGTTTAATTAGTAACATTAATTTTTTTTTCATATATATTTTCTGTTTAAAAAGCTTTTGCCGAAATATCTTAAAAGCAGCTTAATTAAAATTTAAAAGTAAATTTTTTAAAAAACAATTAAGCAAAATTAATAAATATTCTAAAGTTTAGCTGAATTTGCTTAAACAGAATATATATATATATATATATATATATATATATATATATATATATATATATATATATTTAGAATATTAAGATAAATGATTAAGTTTAAGTTTAATCAAATATTTTTTATTGAAAATATTTTTGCTGAATTTAATTTTCTTCAGCTGAATTTCAAAAATATCTCTCAATAAACACTCTAACATGTGGCTCTTGCATGGTTTGATAACTGCTTGAGTTTTTCATTTATACTGTGAAATAAAATCTTTAGCTGAATTATATTTTCTATTGCTGAATTATAAAATACCGATTATTATTCCTAAATTTTCTTGCATCACACTAAAGACTTTTCATTTTAATTCCAAATAAGGAAAAAAGGGTTAACTATTTTTAATTTACATTAAAAATAGTAGCTGAATTTGACAAATGAATGTTATTTTTATTTTGTTTTATAAAAATTTTTATAAATAGTAAGAAAGAAGTCAGCTGAATAGCTAATTAAGCTTTAAAAGGGATTGTATGTCATTGGAATCTAGCTGGATTATAATTTTTTTAAGTAACAAATTAACTATTTAGAAAAACATTAGCTGAATAGCATAGTTTCTTAGCTGAATTACAAAACAAGCTGCGTTTTATTAAAATATATACTTAAATTACATTTTTTTTTATTAAAAAAATTATGCTGAATTGCATTTTAATACGGCTGAATTGAAAACTTAAGGCAAAACTGAAAACTAGTTTTTACAAATTTTAAAATTTACTTTTAATTTTTAGCTGAATATGCCTAGAATAAAGCAAATATAAAAAAAACTTAGCTGAATTGTAAATTTCTTTTGTTTATAAACAAGCGAATTATGGAAGGTATAGAGAGCGTCAAATAACTTAAAGGAAATTTTACTAATCACAAATACATTACATTATTATTTATATATATATATATTTTTTTATCACGTTTAAGTTTAGATGTTGATTTGGACAACAACTTTTGTTCCATTTTTGTAAATGTGGGCTTGGATTTTTTTATAACTAAAATTTTTCCTTGTAATGATATTCTTGGTAATTTGTTTTAGTAATTTCAGACTGCCTTCTTTATTTTGCACTCAAAAGCTTAAACTTAACAACAAATTATTAAAATTGTAAAATTCTCAAAAATAAACTAAATTGTAATTTAAAAGCAAAAATCGTGCCCATTGGACATGAGCAACGTGTTGGTTGAAGATTTTTTTTTCTTTTTTTTTCTTTCTTCGTTGGCCTACTTTTATTCACATTTAAATTTTGTGGTTAATTTCAGTAAAAGTAACAAAATACGTTTGAATAAATACTTTGCGCATATAAATTTCATGTCTATTAAATTTAAAAGCAAGTACGAGTGCTATATTCGGCTATGACGAATCTTATATACCCTTCATTAGAAATGTAAATCTAGTTTAGTGAAGTAACACCAATTAAATAACAAACATAGAGATGACAGAGAATTAAAAAAAAAGAAAAAAAATTTTAAATAAAAATTTTATATAAAATTTTTTTTTACAAAAATGTCATTTTATATAAAAATGTCATTGGGTCAAGCATTTTTTTAATTTTGGTATTTCCTGAAAAATCTCTTCAAATGCTTTTCAATGATACCGATATTGATTTCTTAAAAATTTAGAAAGTTTCAGAGCCCCGTAACTCAGAAAATATGGGCGATCGCCATTTTTTTTTTTTTTTGCTAGATGTTTTTTTCTTATTTTTTTTTAATTTTTTTTCTTTATTAAAATAGATTTGTTTTTAAAGATATAAAAAAATTAGGGCAGGGCTGGTGCTTTACCCGCTGCCTCGAAGGTCATGGACTGATCTTGCCAATTATCAGTAGTGGATTATAACATGAACATGGTCGAACAGGCGGACATCGCTTAAACGACTTTGCTATGCTGTGGTGTAGGGTATGATAATGAGTCTTGCTTCATAACATTGTTGACTGTTTAGGCAAAATGTAAACAAACAAAAGTGCTTTCCACTTCCAGCAAATTTTATATAAGAAGTCTATTTTAAAGCAATAGTCTTGAGCTAATTTGCCAATGTAATGATCATTTTGCAACACATTCAACAAAGCTTCATTACAGAGATTAATAATTTTATTAAAAATAAAGATTTGAAAAATGTCTTTAATGAACCTTTAACAATTTTAAAACAAATTTTTTATTTGTACATTTAACAGCAACAATAAATATAAATTTAATGTAACCATTAATCAAAAACAAAAAATGCTATAAATGTTCTCTCTTAATTGTTTTTTGACTTGTTAAATGACTTAATTATTTATTACCCCCCAAATTAATTCCCGTTAAAATCACCTTTTGCAATTAAATAATTGAGATTGATTTACGTTAACCGCAAGCAAATGGATTTTAGCATAATTAAAACAATATATTTAACTTTAAATGTGTGTGAAATTTTTTATAAAGCATAAAAATCTTTAAGTGAAATAAATTATTAATTTATAACCAAAATAAAAGCAACAAGTATAAAAACTGTGGGTGACTTTTGAGAATAAAAATTATTTACACCAAAAACAGTAAAAATGTCTTTAAAAAATTTTAAATTATTTTCTTAAATACTAAAAGTGAAAATTTCGCGCTTAATGAAAAATATTTTTTTCAAAAAGTACTTTTTCAAAAAGTACTTTTGTTAATAATTTAAAAAAGTACCTTACAAAAAGTCCTTTATGAAGTAAGCTCTCTATATTTTTCCTTTTTCTTGTTGTTTATAAGTATGCTGCTGTAGTTTTTATAGCAAGCACGTTGACCACGAACCAGGTTGGCCAGGGTTCAACCCCTACGGCAATCAAATAAAAAAAATATGTTTTTTCTGTTTAATGGTATAAATACATACATATTTAGAATTAAACAACACAGAGCGCAGTCTCCTTCGTCATAAAAAAACAACTAATAAAATGGCCATTTTTTCACCATCTGTCTTTTCTCTCCTTTATTCCTTTCCTAAAGAATGTAGCACGGTTATACTAGTTATATAGAAATTATTGCCTGAAGTGCTATTTCTCTTTTAAAAAAATATTATTTTATGCTAATAATAAGTATGGTACTTTTTTAAAGGTACTTTTTAAAGGTAATTTTTTAAAGGTACTTTTTAGTTGGTTTTTTAAGTACTTACATATTTCAAAAATGCTCTTTTTTCTCTTTGAAACATTTTTAAATATTGCTTTGCCTAAATTTTGGTTTCACAAAATTGTGGTACTTTTTTAATGGTTCCCGTTTAAAGGTACTTTTTTAATTAATTTCATACCCTTCACCACAAAAGGTAGAAAAAGGGTAAATCTTAGTTTTTCATTCCGTTTGTAATTTCTACAATGTCCCTTTCCGATCCATTAAAATATATTTTATTACCCTTTTAAAAAACCAAATAAAATCATGAAAAAGTTAAAGTAAAAATTACAAAATTTAGTTTAAATAAATTTTATTTATTTATTTTATTCAAAAGCATTTTTTTGTTATAAAAAGTGCAAAAACTTCCAAAGTGCAATTTAAAAAAAAAAATATTTCCCTTAAAAATGAATTTCATTATTTAAAATTTTGTTTACCCCTCTTTAAGTCCTTCACATATTTTATACAAAAAAGTCATTTACATTAATTTTTGTGTCTTCTTGCACACAAATAACAGCAAACAATTTAATACACATTTTGTTTAGAGCATAAATTTAATCAATATGTGTAATTAAAAAATCATTAATTATTCTAAGCACACAAATTTTACAAAGAAAACAGAAGAAGAAGAAGCAGTTATATGCCACCCAGCCATCAGGTAAATTGTATAAAATAAATGTGGGTGAAAAAGTTTATGTTTAAAGACACAACAAGTGCTGAAGATTGTTTGTATGTGTCGCTTGTGCGTACGTGTGGGAGGTTGAATTATGACTCTGGTGTGACTAGTGAAGTGCAAGTGTTTTCAATAAAAGTGCAAGTGCATTTTTCAAGAGAAACTGTTTTCAAGCAAAGTAAGCAATAGTGGATTAAGGTGATTTGAATAAATCTTTTTAAATATTTGCTTTTAAAGAAAAGTTAATCGCTTAAAAATATTTAAATTTATTTTTTTTAGAATTTAGAAATATTTATTTATAATATTTTTTTAATATTATGAATAGTTTTCTTTTTTTTTTTTTGCTTTAAAATTTGAACAATTTAACTTTAAGTTTTATTTTTTATTTCATGAAAAATTTATTAAAAATTTTCCACCTGTTATAATTTTTTTTATTGTTTTTAATTACGAGTACCTTCACTGAAAATTAACACTTCTTTGTTAAAATATCAGCGCTTGTAAATAAATGATTTACTTTTATTTTGCTGTATAAAATATTATTTGCCATTTTTGTTAACAAAAGAACGGAAACGGAAGTTCTTTTATTACCTTCAATATTTTTTTTTTGTTTTATTTTTTATTGCAGACACGTGTATAAAAAGGTTCCAATAAAGAATTTATTTCAAATTGTATCTCTGATATTTTTTAAACATTTCAACAAACATTCTTTGTTCAGTGTTTTAATTTAAACATAAATTTTACGTAGCAACCGCAACAAGAAGAATTATGTCCATAAAGAAAATTGATGAGCGTGTGTGTGGGTCTCAGCATAACAATTAATTTAATGCAAGCGATTTCATTTTAATTTTGTTTTTATAATTATTAAAAAAAAAATAAGTAGGCAAATCCATTAAAGTTTAAAAAAACCATGAGCTGCATTTCCAAAACACCTTCAAAAGTTATTTTCCCTTTTAAAATTTCTGGCAAAAATTTTACGGCCTAAATAATTATAATAATTTAATAGCAGCTCTACAGTTTTGAATAATAACCAAAATCAGGCAATAAAAAAATATATTGCAAGACTGGACACTAGACTTTACACTCAACCATAGAGTTGATCATATGCTAAACCATCAACAGAATACGCGCTAGACTTTAAAACATAAGATCTATAAACTATTAAATCGAGAGTTTGAACTCCAGTTTTCTATTTATTCGTCTTTAAAACAAGTCATCTACTGCGCTTAATCAACAAAAACTGGTTTTCTTTCTATCTAAGCTACTCTTGGGGTTTGAACTCATGGCTAGTCGGCTTAACAAAGACACAGAAATCTTTACTAACGCAGCACAGCTCTCTTCATAAGAAAATTAAAATTAGAATACTAGAGAAAACCTAATTTCCTTTGCCTTAAATAGAAACGGAGGAGGCGTTAAATGCTGGACAATGAATTACAATTCAAGCTGCTGTAGATTGATGGACATCATAGGAAACTTAAAAAAATATATCCTTAAACAGCTGAGACACACACAGTATTACATCGACAGGAGGCTTTGTAAAGAATATTGTTCTTCGAAATATTAGACGATTCTGGTAGTTAAAGCTCTATGATGGAATTATTGAACCTGCATCTGTTCAGAGACAAACGTCTCTGGCTGGAAACCTGAAGAGAAGACACTGGTCAGTTGTGTAACCCTAATTTCGAAGAAGCGTTTTTCTTCGAATAACTTCTAAAATCTAAACTAGGAAAAAACCACAGGGCTTGAACACCAGGAATAGAATCGTATTGATTTAATTAGAATCAAAAAGAATTGACTGGATTCAACAAGAATCGATTAGTATAAAATGGATTTAAATAGAATCGAATAGATCTGAAAAAAAATCAACTAGGATCGAATGGATTCGAGCAAAATCAAATAGAATCAAATCGAATAGAACAGCTTAGAATTGAATCGAATAGACTTAAATAGGAGCCAACAGGATCGTATTGAATAAAAAAAAGAATTGAAAAGAATCGAAAAGAACCTAATAGTATCGAATCAAATAGAATTGAATCGCATAGAATCGAAAAAAATATCGAAAAGATTCAAAAAGAATCGAATATAGCCGAATAGAAGCAAATATAATTTAATCTAATTGAAAAAATAAAATCGAATAATCGCCTAGGATCGATTAGAATCGTACAAAATAGAAAAAAAAAATCGAATATAACCGAAAAGAAAGGAATATAATCGAGTCGAATTAAATAAAACAGAATCGAATGGAATTGAATCGCGTAGAATAAATTAGAATCGAAAAGAATAGAATAGAATAAAAACGCTTAGAATCGAATCAAAAAGAATTAAGTAGGGTCGAAAGAAATATAATCGAATCGATTAAAACCGAAAAGAATAGTATAGAATTGAGTCGCATAGAATCGACTGTAATCGAAAGAAGCGAAAAGTATCGTAAGGAATTGAATTGAATCGAATATAAATGAAGAGAATCAATAAAAGACGCATAGAATCGAATACAATCCATTAGCATCACATAGAATGGAATCAAAAAGAATAGAAAAAAATAGAATCAAATATAATAGAATCTAATAAAAAAGAGTAGAAACAAATAAAATCAAAAAGAAACGAATAAAAACGAATAGAACTTAATTACACAAAATCAAATAGAAACGCATAGAATCGAAAACGATGAAATATAATTGAATAAAAGTGAATAGAATCAAACCAAACAGAATCGAATAGAACTGAATAGAACCGGATAGAATAAAATCATATAAAATCACATTATATCAAATAGTTTGAAATAGAATCAAAAAGAATCGAATAGAATAGAATTGTCTCAAATCGCAGAAGATAAAACCAAATCGAATATAGTCGAATAGTTTCGCACAGAGTCGAATAAAAAGAAAAGCAACCCAAAGTAACAGAATCGAATAGAAAAGCTTTGAATTTAATTGACTAGAATCGAATAGAGTCGAATAAAAAAGTGTAAATTTGAATAGAGTAGAAAAGAATACCGTATAACAGAATATAATAGAGTAGAATAGAATAGAACCGTACAGAGTATAACAGTATATGAGAGAGAGAATAATAGAACAGAATAAAGAAGAGTAGAACGCAGTAGAGCAGAAAAAAGAGTATAGAATAATGGGGCATAAAAGTAGAAGTTTTAATAGGGTCTTAATTGTGCTAGAGGTGAAATCTTTCTTTATAACTTTCATTTGATCATATGATCAAATTTTCTTCTCTAGAAAATTTTTCTAGTAAATCAAATTTCCCTTTTCGGGCACCTACACTTTCAGAAAGGCTTTTGCACTTTCCTTTAAACATTTCTTTTTAAGTTGGTATATTTGGTTGTACAAGAAAGACACCTTCCTAATTTTTATTTTGACTAAATTTTTTATTTTACCTAAAATTTGTTTTGAAATATTTTAAAATATTTCTTAGCGATTATTTAACTTTGCTGGCGTAACTTAGATTTAGAACTCCTAAAAGTATACTGTTTTTTCTGTCACCAGCCGCTCCTAGTTACACACAAATTTAGAATATTTTAATTTTGTTAACAAAAGCAATACTGAAGATTAGAAAAATATATATCAAAGTCTTTAAGGTAAAAATATAATTTAAAAAATCAAGATTTTTCTGTAAGGCAACGTAAAAAATATAATTGAAAATTTTTTAACAAATTTAATTTTTGCAATTAATTTTGCAAATATATTTTTTGCCTTCATGAAGTTTAAATAATTTGTTTAAAGACTTTTGTTAAGCTCTCATGTTCTTTTGTTTTTCTTAAAATTATGCCCCTTAAATTTTCTCTGTTTCTTTTAAAAACAAACAGTACTTATTTCGATTTAACGCCTTAAGGTATGCTTTAATTTAGTAATTGAAAGACTTGCCCTACAAGGCCTTGTTTCATAATGTTTTTCTTTGCATTTAGCAATTAAAACTGCCTTTAATTAAATACAAAAATTTACAACCCCTTCATAGGCGAACAGGAAAAATAATTAAAAATAAAAGCTTCAAATAAAAAGCATCTTTTATAAAAACAACAATAAAAACCAGCCCCTTTGTATAAAGCTTAAATTAAAATTTAATTAAGTTCCCAAAATGGCTGTAGCAAAATTTATAGATTAAAAAAAAGATTAAAGATTTATTTGCAAGTAATTTTTAAAGTACGCATTTAATACAGCCTAAAAATATGCCACTTTAAATCTCTTTTTCTTTTGTTATTATTTTAATTAACTAAAGTTAATTGTTTTCAAAGCAAAAACACTAAAATAAACTGACAAGCCCCAAAAAAAACTTGTGCTTCGTATTTGGTAATTGCGCTTTCTAACATCATTTTAAGCAAAAACGTTTATTAACAATGTCTAAAAGCATGCTTTGCAAAATATAAACTAGCAACAACTACAAATATTAAACAAACATGCTGAAACCATGTAAAATATTTTGGGGTAACACACCACATGAACTCAGCGTACTCATTTTAAAGGGCAACAGGTGGAGAATGTTTTTTTTGTGTGTTGTTTTTTGGCATTCCGCCTAAAAGTACTTCTAGCAAAATTTAGAGTCATATATTGCCTTTTAATGTTGTAGCATGCTTAAGGGCGTTTAAACTTTGTCGGTAAACAAATTTATACTTTGTAATATTATATGACAGATTTTATAGTTTTTTATGAGAGTCCTTAACTTCTACTTTGAGTTGAAGCACACCACTTTTCTAAGTTTTATTATGAGGCAGAAATGTTGGCAATCACTTTAAAAGTTTAAAGAATTTTATCAATTGAAACAAATTTGTACAACAACAATTTAAAATGAATATATTTTCAATTCAGTAGACAAAAACTTATGTCAATTAGCAGGATGAATAGTCATAAAGAAAAAAAAAAAAACTTTTAAAACTCGTAGTAAACTTAAAGAAATGTTTGAATAAATTTTGTAAATATTCTTGAAGTCATACCAAATGACTTAAGGGTTTTTTTTTAAGCAAAAGGAAAAAATTAACATGAGCTTGAAACAAAATAATATTTTGTGAAACATTCCAAGTTTCATAGATTGTTGTCAAAAATTAAAAAAAGGCCTCAGAGGTTTAAAAAATTATGGAAATAAAATACTTAAGGGAAAAAGGAACAGAGTGGAATATTATTAAACACTGCAATTTTACAAAAAAATAATAGATAAAACGAATATAGAAGACAAAATAAATATAAATAAATTAAAAATAGTCGAATGGACTATTTATAATGAAAAATAAGCTTTCCGAAATCAAAACATGAAAGTGAAAATTTAATTAAAGCATATTAAACACAAGAGGAACAGAGCGGAAACAAGTCAAATAGTTACTTAATTCCATAAAACTCATAAGTTATAGTAAATTAAAAAAACCAAGACAGATGAAACGAAATGGAATGAAACAGGAAACAAAATGGGATCATATGAAACAAAAGTAAAATAAGATTAACTAAAATGTTTTACAAAATTCAAGAAAATTAACTAGCCAAAAATTGTTAAACGACATTTCAACATAGGAACAAAGTGGGATTTAATGAAACATGTAGTTTTTTTCATTTTAAACCAGTATAAGCTAATACACAGGCAACAAAACACCTACAGCAATTAAATAATTATTTTTATTAACTAACCAACTGATATAAATTAATAATAAATCAATAATTCTATGGGTTTTAAAAGAAGAAGATACAAACTTATAAAACATGAATATTTCTATTTTTTATTTTTATTTAAAATGTTTTAATATAGATGAGTAAAACGCGTTAGAAATCTTTAAAAAAATATAACAATGCTTTAATTACTAGAAGGAACCAAATAGAATTTGATGAAACACCAATCAATTTTTTTTTTTTTTTGGTTTTTTTGTCTTAATATTTATTATTGCTATCAGGTATGTGATGAAAATCGATTTCGATCCAAAAACGGTGTAAAATCGAAACGAGTTGTGATGGCATCACTTATTTCTGTTTTGTTTTGTTCTTCTTCTTGTTTGTTTGTCAAATCGAATTCGATTTCATTTTTCATTTTGTTCTATGAAAATATGAAAAAAAAGAGTGTGATAGAAAACGAAAATTCCCTGTTTTAACCGTTTTAAAATCGAGCTCGCTGCTGCACACGATTTAATAAAAGGATACATAAAATTTGTACTGTTAAAATATTTAATCGAAAATGTAAGTATTTATGTATGTAATATTATGTTTGCATGTAGTTTAAAATTAATAAATATTAAAATGGAATTTTTAGGGGAAAACACACAAATAGTGCCCAAGAAGAATACATGGTGAACTTTATGGAGAAGCACCCACAACTGGCAAAGAATTTTTTTAAAGGGGATAGAATCGAAGCGGAAAAGCTATGGCAAACGTTTGCGCAGGAGCTAAATAAGATTGGTCCACCACTTAAAGACTGTAACGGATGGAAAAAGGTAGATACATATGTACGGCTTCTGTAGAAATTCAAATAAAATTTACGTTTTCTTTTCTAGATATGGAGCGATAAAAAGTCTTCAATAAAAAAGAAAATTTCACAAAACAAAAAAGAGGCTCGTGCTACCGGTGGAGGACCACATAACCAATTATACATATCAAGCTTAGAAGAAGCTATAGGAAAAATATGTGGGCTTTATGATTGTGTTGATGGAATAGAAGGATGTTTTTCATATGGAACACAAAAAGAGAACAGCACGTTACCCGAAATCGACCTCGATATTAGTTCCGATTGTATTGGTGTAGAAAATTTAGAATCCGTCCAGCCGAGTACTTCTCAAAAATCGTACAAAAGAAAACGACCAGATTCAGTTTTCCTTGAAGAAAATCTGAAAACCTTCATACACAGCGAAAAAAATAGAAATGCTGAACAAGAAAAAAGTTTAAAAGACATTACCAACAGTTTAAAAACCAGTTCAGAAATGCTGAAAAATACTGAATCCAACTTGAGACGTATTTATAAAGCGGTGGATAAGGTGGTTGATCGTTTAGATGCCCAAACTAAGGCCATTAATACCCAGACCGTTGAAATTTCTAAACAAACCACTGAAATCCAACGCCATAATAAGCAAGTAGAAAAACTTATATACGAAAAGAACAACATCAAAAAGCAATGCTTAGAGGTTAAAATGCAGCAGTTGGAAAAATATAAATAGAGTATTCATATAATTTTTGTTAAAAAAAACAAACATATGAACTTGAATAAAAAATAAAATGTGTATATTGGATAATTCAGAATTTTAAAGCGACTTATGAGTTACCTTAAACTTGTTTTTCCATTAAAACTCGACTTTTTTTTAAACAAAATTAATATGTATGTAAGTTTTATTTACTATAGAAAAGAATTTAGAAACAAACTTTCCGCAATTGCATCCCGGTTTCTGCTTGCCTCCATATTTGTTACGTTATTGGAGTCTATTTCGCGGTCACCAGGCTCCGATTCTTCAAGAGGGTTGCTCGTAATATCAAAATGGTGGTCTAATTTGTAAAAGTTACACATATTATGTAGTGCACAGCATATATTTATTATTTTTACAATTTTCTGCGGATTGTACCATAAAGCGCCTGACAAACAACGAAATCTGCTTTTGAGAACTCCGATTGTCCTTTCAATTATGTTCCTAGCTGATGCGTGAGCTTTATTAAATTTGTGTTGAGCTGATTCTGCGCTTGGAAGTCTATAGGGAACTAGTACAAAAGGCTCCAAAGCATATCCGGAATCTGCTAAAAGCCATGATCTACGATCTCCATTTTCAAAATTATCAAGGTAAAAGTTTCGTGCGAAACTTAAATTCCAGATGAAAGAATCGTGACTGGAGCCGGGTCGAGTTGCGTCAATCGCCAAAATACTCGTTTTGTAATCACATATCTAAAAAATAAAATGAAAATAAATGCATAATTTTCAAATTTTTTAACCTACTATCATGGCATTAATACTATAATAACCTTTTCTATTATAGTATAAATAGTCCTGGTTCCCTGATTTTATTATTCTAATGTGGGTACCGTCAATACACCCAATTTCGCCAGGAATTTTGAATTTTTCAAAAAAATGTTGTTTTGACTTTTGAACATCTTGTGCATCAACTGAAATTTTTATCCAATATTCGCATAACACTTTTTCTAAAACAACTACCATCTTAGAAAATGCTTTAGAAAATGTAGTTCTGTGCATTGCTACAACAGAGTCGTTCCCAACCGACCTTTGAAAGCTGCCTTCGGCTAGGAATCTTAATGTGGCTGCTAACTCGATTACCAGTGGAATTGATTTTGATTCAACATGTGATTCAATTTTTTTTAATATCCAAGTAAAGCCTTCTTTATTTAAACGAAAATATTCCTTAAAACTAAAAATATGTGTAAAAGAACGGGAAATTATTCATTCTATTGTTCTTACCTATTATCCGGCATGTTTAATGGATTTGATGCATCCCTCAACCTTTTTCGTTCAATATTTTGAACTCGATTTGAATAATTAATTATTAAAATTGATGCCGAACAAATAAATGCCATTTTGGTGCTATTAAAATTCAAACAAATGTTTACTGTTTAAAACAAAAAGTTGTAGTTTGACATGAAACTATTTAAAATGAAACAAGAAATGGAAAGTAAAACCGTTCGTTTGTCATCACATCTTATAGCAAAGCGTTCGTTTTCAACATTCGATTTTACTTAAAAACGAATCGATTTTCATCACATACCTGTATGTAGTATTTTTAAGTTGAGAAAATATTTACAAAGTAATTCTAATGTGCTATTAAACGGCTGAAATCAAAAGAAACGACATGAGAATATTAAAACGCTGTTCAGTTTAAGCTTCTGTAAAAAAGATAAAATTTAAGTCCAGTCAATTGCCTCAAGAAAAGCCCATTTTGCTATTCTAACTACTAAAAAAATAAGCAAGAAGAAGACACAATTACCCATAAACATTTTAATATAAAAAATTAATTATAAAAAGAGGAACGAAATGGAACATTCTGAAAATTTAAGATTTTCATGTTTTCTTTCACTTATGTTTACAATGCTTTTATTTTTTGTATTTTTTTTTTATAAAAAAATTAAAAAGGAACGAAATGGAATTCTGTGAAACACTTTTTTGAATATTCAAAATTTTATGAAAACTGTTCTATGCAAAGCTCAATAAAACTATAGCCAAAATTGCTTAAGCCTTTTAAACTAAAACTTAAAAAAGGAGGAACGAAATGGAATTTATGAGACACTATTATTTTTAGGCTCCTCATAAAACCAAGTAATGTTATAAATATTAAAACTACTTTTATTTATTTAAGGCTTCTTATATTTTTCTTCAAGTTATGTATCATTTTCAAGTTCAAATAATTACAGGAAAAAAACAAAACTTATTTGAAACTTGTGCAAACAATTAAAACAAGGCTGTACAAAGTAAACATTTTTACCCCACAAATATTAACGACAAACTTTAAAAAATCAGTATTTTGTTCTTGAAAACCTACAAACCATAAAAAAACATCCACAACACTCTTTTTATATTTGAAAAAAAAAAATGAAAAAAGATATAAAAATGTTTTAGAACGAATAAAAATAATAAAAACAAAAAGCGAGTTTATTTGATTCATATTCACTGGAGCGTGAGACAGTTAAAGTTACATTTAATAAAACGTGAAAAATTAAAACAGAAAAAAAAGTACGCGCAAATAAAAAGTAAAATAAAATAAATAAAACTTTAGGGAATTTCAATGAATGAAAGAAAATACATAAATGGAATTAAAAATAAAATAAATTTATAAAATATTCAAGGGCAAAATGTTGTTAAATTTTGTAATTTTATTTTTAAATATTTTATTTCAAATTTTTGATAGAACAATAAAAAAAATAAGCATAAATTTATTATTTAATTTTATAATTAAGGCGATTATTATAAGCCATGGATATATTAAAATAAAGTGGTTTGGGAACAGTTTCATTTTAGCTTTAAAAAAATTGTTTGAAACATTTTTCAACCATAATAAAAATCTTTAGCCTCAAGTCCTTCTCTTCTTTAATATAGATTTGTACATAACAGAAATGTTTCTTCTTTAACCACTCCTTATTTTAATTTCACTTGGTTGCACTCGCTCTCGTTGTTATATTTCATTCTTTATCTTTAAAATAATTTTAAATTAATTGAAGACCTAAGGCAACGGTTCTCAAATGGGGGTCCGTGGACCCCTGGGGGTCCGTAGCAACCATCCAAGGGGTCCGCATGAAGAACCGAAAAAACAGTGTTTTCAAAAATAACAAAAGTTTTATAATGAATTTGGGTTTCAGAGGGGTCCGCGAAAAAAAAGAGTTTACTAGGGGTCCGTGAGCAGGAATTTGATGAGAACCCCTGGTCTAAGGCCTTACGATAATGCAGAACCAAAGATGCAATACAAAATCGACAAATGACAGCTGCTGTCCTCTAAATAATTGTGCTTCAGTATTACAGAATTCCGAATTATTTTCAATATTGAAAAAAATATATTTTTTAGGGGGTGTTGCTAGTTGCACAGAAAAAACTATGAGCAATTTTTGTTTGAACAAAGATTTATTGAAAGCTAATATTAAGTTTGATTATTTTTTTAATTACTTTTATTAATATTTTTGCTAAGTTTTTTCCTTTCGTTTTGTTTCATTTCATTTCATTATTTTTGGTATTAAAATTTTTTTGCATTTAATATTACTAATTGTGTGATATGTCCCACTTCAAGAAAACAGTTTTTTGAGTTTATAAATTTATTAATTGAATACGAATTTTATTTATTTTATTTATTTTATAATATTTTTTACTTTATTTTTCATCAGTGGGATTGCCAGTTCTTAGGCTGACATGCTTTTATATCACACACGTTTCATAAGTGGTGATATAGTCTGTAAACATCCTCATACTTTCTTTATAAAAGTCATATTCATAGCTTATGATGCTTCCATCTGATTATTGCTAAACATTCCACTTTTTCACTTCCAGCCGAGAAGTATTAATGAAAAAATACTAAATCTTAAAACTTACATTCCCAAAACTTAATCAGAGCATGCGCATTAAGAGAAAGTTTTTTTATTCCTTTTGATGGCAATGTTGATTGACCCTTTTGCCGGTGATGTTGCTATATATAATGCCCTTACCATTATTTAAAAGACTTCTTCATACAACTATTATTAAATTATTTGTTTTAAAATAATTAAAATAAATATTTAATTAAAGCAAAAAAATAATTAATTAATTCAACGAATATTTTAATTGAAATTACCATTTAAGAATTATCTAATTTTGTTTAAATCAACATTTACTTTTTTTATTTTATTACATTACGAACCATTTTAATTAAATCAACGAAAATATTAATTAACGTTATAAAATATTTTTCATTTAAAAACATTTTGAAGAAAACAAACCGTGGATATTATAAATAAATTAAAATTTTACTTTTATTATTTACAAATATTTTACTTTTTCCAAGAAAAACAAGAAAAATTAGATACTAGCAAAATGAATTACAGCATTTTCTAGATCGCTATATCCTTCATCAACATTCTTTGCATCTATCTATCTTAGGTTGTGTAAATTTTTTTCCCCCAACCAGGATCTGAACCGTGGATATTTTATCCACTCTAAAAACCATAAAAAGGCTTCAATAAACAAAGTTCCCAAGTAAAGATTTTTGTTTCCGAATTGAAATTTTACTTTTTCGGCTTAAGTTTCCTTTCTTAATTTAATTTCTAAAAAATTTGAGAAAATTTTTCTTTTTTAAAATTTTTGGAAATTTAATTTAAAGACTAAAGTAAAATTTCAATTCGGAGACAAAAATCTTTCTTTAAGAACTTTGTTAAAAGAAGGTTTTTTATGGTTGCAAGAGTTTTTCTAGAAGACAGCTTAATTACATTTTATCACTTTTGCTAACTTTTGCATCTGATACGAGTAGTAGATAATTGAACGTTTAATGTGACACATAAAACAACTGAATGCATTGAGAAGTTGAAAAATTTGTGTAGTTAATTCCGAGCCTGCCCTGATGTTGCAGTCAGAGTCCTGTCACTTAAAGTCACATCCGCATTTGAATCTTACAAAACGAATCTTAGTGCTACCATGGATATTCCTTACACACAACCAATGATTTTTAAACCTTTCTTGTATCTTATGTGGTATTTTCAGTACATTAAAAAAATCTCTTAATGCTGACTTGCTCTGTATTTGACTTCAGGAATTGCAGAAAAATTCTTTCTGTATATTTTCTGTATGTGGAATATTTTAAAACATTTTTATTTAATAATTTTCAGTTAAGTATTTTAACAACACTTACACTCAATTAACAAAGTTATCTTATTTGAAAATGAAGAAAGCAGAAAAGTTAAATGGTAAAGGAAATTGATGGAATTAATTATATTCCCAACCCTGTAATTGCAGGATATCTTTCTTTTTGGTACAAAAATGCAACCTCTGGCGTTAAGTGGGTGACAGGATAAGGAAACACTGCTATATTTTCCAGAATGAAATGTAGAAACTATTTAAAATACAGTTTGGCTGGGATATGAACTCAGACCATCAAAGTAATTACAGGCTTATTAGTCACTATGGTAACCATCCAAGCTAGAGTATTTTTCAACTAAAATATTTATATTGAAATATTTCAAAATCTATTAGGGAGATTTCTCACAGATAATCGAGGGCAATAATTTTGTAAATCATTTTTCTTCTTACACAGAAATATCGAATGACTTAAATTTATTTCCTTCTCTCCTCAAACCCTTTATATCTACAAACTGCAAAATTAGCTCAAGTATTTACTACTTGATTTCTTAAGACAGGACGTAATAATAAAATTTACTTCTCTGAAAAGGATTTAATATAAAAAATTATGAGAAATTTTAATAATTTGGATCCTTTTTCGCAAAACCACAATCCTCTTTAATAAACATTAATTGAAACTTTGCATGTTTTATTAAAACTTCTTCAAATTTATTATCTTTTTCTTTTTTTTTTTTTTGGTGGATGCCACTGAAAGAGAAAGAGAAGCAGGTGTCATGCCAGTGTACAAGAGAAACACAGGTAATCCGGTAAATAATTCTTCTTAAGTCAGCCAAACTGTCAGTCATATACATCAGCACATGTTGTTGAATGTTTTCTTTTTTTATAGAATTTTATTTACCAGCAACTAAGGCATGATAATGCATGCATGCCTGTATGTGTGTTCCCTATGGTTGTTTGAAATCGTATGGTGTCATGTATTCGTATGCGGTTGTAGCCCTTTTTTTGGCTTAATGTTGGCATGACTTTAATCTTTGTTGCGGTCACGCTTTGTTAGTTAAAAGTTTTTTTATATTACTTTTGGTAGTTGTTGTTGCCGTTTGGTTTTTGGTATCCCCTCCACACCAAAAAAAAAAAAATAAAAAGAAAAAAAGAATACAGCATGAACAACAACAATCAGTCATACAAGTTAAAAGAAAAATGAAATAAACACCAAAATGAAATATAAATAAATGCACCTGTCACGTTTAAGAAATACGAGGGTTGTTTTTTTTTAAATATTTTCTATAGTATTATTCTATTTTTTTCTTGCTTTTTTAAAGTTAAAATATGTGTAGCTGTTGAAATACTTTTCATGACCACTGTCAGGTTTATCGAAATGCTATAAAAAGTTTGAAAACTTATTTTCGCTTGACAAAATTGTTTGGTTTTAGAAAAAATCAAAAATAATTACTTTTTCTAAGAATTATTTCACAAATCTAATTAAGGTTTACGAGTTAATGAACTAGAGAACTTAATGAAATACGAAGAAGTTTAATTAAAACAAACATCTTTTAGTCTTTTGTTATCTGGTTTTCATTTTCAGATTTGAATTCAAAGCTTAATGCTTCAAGTTCTTCTGGACGTAGACATATTGGTTTTAGCTGAATATTCCTTTGAGCAGGCGATTTAAATTTGGCTATCAAGCGTTAAAGTATCGAATGAAAAACACTGCTGTACATTAAAAGTAGAGCTGTTCGTTAACAGCGAAAAAAAAGGGTTAATGTAGGTAGTAGAGCAAATTCTGTTACGCATGTTCTGGCATTTATTAATTTTAATGTACGTGGTATATCAGGGCCAGGGTTCAACCCCTGCGACAACCAAAAAATAAAAATGTTTTTTTCGGTTTAATGGTAAAAATTTATATTCAGAATTAATATTAAAATATGCAGCCTCCTTCGTAGGTACTTCTTCATAGCAAATTCGCCGGCGAAGTAAAATAACTAATAAATTGGCTATACTTTCACCACCCGTTCTTTTCTCTCTTCTATCCTAAAAAATGTAGCACGGTTACATACTAATTAAATAGGCATTGTTGCCTGAACTTGCTACTTCTCTTTTATAAAAAAAAAAATAAAGAAAAAGAAAACAGTTTAACACCCACATATTCCTTTATGGAAACAGATGATAAGCATACTGAGTCAAGCGGAATAGAATGATCTTATTTATCAAAGGATAAGACAGAATTTCTAGGCTCAAGACTACAGCAGCGGAATCTTCCTCAGCATAATGTCAGGGTATCACAGTATAGACGGCGTTTAAAGCATTTGCTTTCTTGTTAGAACGTTAATGGCTTGACGAAATGTTTGATTTCAAACCATGATCCGCCTGAATGGAGGCTATTCATAGATTCGTCAAAGATTAGTTTGAAAGCTGTTTCACTTTACCACGGTAACTGTCTCTCTTTTATTCCTGTTGGACATGCAGTTCACATGAAAGAGACTTATGAAAACGTGAAAGCCCTCCTCCACTCAATCAAATGTGCTAAACACAAGTGAAAAATCTGTCATGATCTAAAGGCTATCGCGTTACTTTTAGGAATTCAACTGGGGTATACTAAATACTGCTGCTTTTTATGTATGTGAGACAGTAGGAATATGAAATCACATTACACTCAAACAAACTCTCCTGCAAGAAATCTTGGAACTAGTAAAAAAGTGTTGCTGCGCTACCTCTCGTCAACCCGAAAGATTTATTTCTTCCACCACTACATTAAAAACTCAAAGGCATGAACCAAGAAGGAGGGACCTTTAAATATTTGAGAAAAAATTTGCTTTCCTAAGTGATGCAAAAGTTAAGAAGGGTGTTTTTGTTAAGCAAAAAATTCGCAGGCTTGTGAAGGATTCTGCGTTTAACAGAGTTTTGGAGGGGAGAGAAACGGAACCTAAGAATACAGTCAAGAGAGTTATTAAAGGTTTTTCGGGGAATAAGGGACAAAACAACTAAGATCGGTTGGTGACGATAATCTTATAAAAATAACTTCAACTTAAAATTTATTTATTTTTATTTTCACCTCTTTCATCTAGACTTTTGCTCTCCTAGTAGTGGTGCGGTGAATAAAAAACACAGCGAGTTATTTCATCAGGAAATATCTGTAGCGGAACATTAATATTAGGACCGTTAAAATGACTTAATGCTTGCAGATTGCTGTTGGTACGTATGTAGGGATGCTTCAGCGCTCACCTACAAGAAACAGACCAAAAAAATAAAACCTACATAATGGTAATAATGTCCAACCTGCCGAGTATTCTGCTATTAGTTTTCAACTCTTAAAAAATTTAACTACTAAAATTTACAGATTTGCCCCAATTTGTTAACGTCATATATTTTGACTCATGTTGTATTACAGAAACAAGAAACGCTTTCATTGTCATTTTCCTTTTTATCAACCCAAAATTAGTAAGATTTGACTCATGAAGTGAAGAAAACATTACAAAAATATTTTTCTGTTGGCCAGTTTTATCCTCAACCGATTTGCAATTTACGGCAAACTTACCCTCATTCAATCACGTGCTATCATCAGCCCTTATTTTAGACTTCTCGTTAATTCCAGAGTGTCGACTTGTAACTGTCGGCCTTCTTTTTCATCACTAAGTCCTTAGATCTCCCTTGGCATGCATATTTAAAAAGCATCTATCGGCCCGCCTGAGACTAATGCCAGCCACGGCCGGTCATTTACAAACCTTGTGCGCTACCATGTCATCATCTATCAGCCACAGTGAACAGGTACCATGTCCTTCGTTTCACTTCTTGATCATTAGTCACTTACAACTTTCATGAACTCTTACTGACTCGGTTATCCTGCTTATCGTACCTTTAATATACCTGAATACCTTATCTCCTGCCAAAAGGCTCTTTGAGCTGTTTCTGCTTACTCTAATGGCTGCTGGTTTTACTAATTAAACCAGATAAGAATGACCAGCTTGGCCAGCCTGGCACACACTAGCATTTTTTGATTTTCAATTTACTTGTGCAATGCTTGAAGTTGGGATATCGTCTCATCTGCTTCGTTATCTATATTTAAGTAAATCATTTATTGCCCTGCCAGAGCACTACCAGATTGGCCACTGTTTTTACTGCCTCCGAGCAAAGTTGGTCTCAACTTTTGACTTCTTAACGTCTACCTTTGTTAAGGTTTTCAGATTTAAACAATTCTTAACCTTTTTCCCTATTCCAATCGTTTTTGTACAGAAGTGAAATTGTAAATAATAACTTCCCATTGCAGTGCTAAAGAACCGACCATTCTCGAATGCGACGGTCATGGACAAAAGACTAAAAGAAAAATCAACTCTTCGTTGGTAAACCATTGATATCATCTGTGGCAATCTTCTCTCGGCCTATGGCAAATACATTTGCAGTTCTTTTAGATCTGTCCCAGCATAGACTTTTTGACTGCTATTTTAATCTAGTCTGCCCTGGACTGGCAGAAAACTGGACGGGCAGTTATGCCCTTTAGCAGCTACGAACACTGGCCGCTATCTCTTTGGAATCTATACGGCGAGAAGAAAGAAACAAGAAAAACGATTGAGTATCCACTCAGCCCCAGTCACGCACTAAAAAATTGACGTCTTCATTACTTACGGTACCAATACAGTGGGAGCCTCTTCGATACTTTCTCATTAACATTTAATTGTATTAATTCCTTTTTAAGGAGCTGTGACTTCTTTTTCTTAACCACCCGCTATTAATACGACTAAGTTGCGTAACTAAGCAAAGCATCTGGCCGAAGAGCCTCTTATTCGATTTTTTTCTTATCTTTTCCTGAACAACTTTTCTTTTCCTGGTTTTAGTGACCTTTTTCGGTTTCTTTAAAACTCTTTTAGCCATCTTGTTTTGATCTAGTTTTCCTCATCCGCAGGAACCATAAGGAGTTAGGAATTTTGCTTGCCAAAACTAACGGAACCTTCCCAAACCTATAACGTTCTGGTGTTGTTTGCAGAAATATTGTTTTGAAACTTCTAAACAGATTCGTTCATTTCCTCTCTCTATCTCTTTCTCTTTCTCTCTTGTTAGTTTTAAGTAAATTTAGCGTTTATGCTTTCCGAGATTTGTTTGTCTTCTACAAAAAGCTTCAGTTCAGAAATA
Source organism: Cistogaster globosa (assembly GCA_937654795.1). Lineage (NCBI taxonomy): Eukaryota > Metazoa > Arthropoda > Insecta > Diptera > Tachinidae > Cistogaster > Cistogaster globosa. Next base: position 12,085,396 of record OW569404.1, read on the forward strand.
GAATAAAAAAATGTATGTCAAGCAGAAATGTTTATTGACTTAAATATTTAATCAGCTGTGCTGTTTTCTGTTGCAGCACTTTTTATTTTCTGACAGCAACCGATGAGGATATTAAATTGAGGAAAATAAAATTTTTATAAACATAATTGGCTCATAGTAAAATCAGCTTTGCTGTTGAAATTAGTAATCATTTATTTACAAAATTAACTGTTTTCAAATTTTGTTGCCGAAAAAAACACTGCTGCCATAAATTTTTGAAAAATTCGTTTTGTCTCTGCTGGCGAACCCTATAAAATTTTAATATTTCAGTAGTCATTTTATTATGCCCACTTAAGCAAATGATGTCAGTTAATTTTATAGTTTATTATACAATTTTTATCAAACGATAATTAAAAACACTTTGTTTTCTCACCCACTAGAGCCCAAAAAGACCAGCAGCTGCCATATCTGGTCATCTAAAAATGTTGTTGTTGGTTTTTTTGAGTACTAAACTCGTAAATTTTAAAATTCATTAATGAATTTTATTTAAATTTAAATATTTCTTTCACATAGTTGTGGTTGTTGTTGTTGCTTGTAGTCATTCGGAATTGGATTTAAGTTTTATTTAAATTTTAACATAAATTTGTTTTTGTTGTTTTGTTGCTTTGGTTTTGGACACAAGACCTTGTTCTATAAAAAAAAAACTTTTTATTTTATTTTAACTAAATTAAGTTTTCTATTTTGTTTTTATATTTTTTATTTTAAGTTTTCTACCGTTTTATTACTATTCGTACGTGTTGGGCATGCGTGACAGCAATACTAACTTTTAGGAAATTTTTGTAATTTTTGCTTAACTTAATGCTGGCAGTTTTGTTTTATTCAGTCAGGCCAATAATTCTTGCCGATCTTTTAATCCAGCTCAACGTAAGTCTGTTTTGCAAAAGGTCAAGCTGAGACAACGCTTTCAAAAAACAGTTCATTTAAAGTATGGTGGCAGAAAAAACCTATTAAACTTCTTAGAGTTAATATTTTTTTTAGAATTTAATTTAAAATTTAATTGTCTTCATTATATATTAAATTAAAAATTAAAAACAAAATTTTTCTAATTAAATAATTAATCAAATGAATTTCATATTTAATTAACAAAAAACGACAACAATTTTTCAATTAAAAAATAATTAAATCAATTAAAAGTGTAATTAAAAAAAATAAACTGGTTTTAGCAGCGAAATTTCGCCAGGTAACCCCATTGTTTTTGCTACAGTGTATTTCCGACTGTCTGTCTGTCACACCCTTCTATCTCTGAAATCGCTATAAGTAGACTCTTGAAATTTTTACAGAAAATGTTTTACTATAGGCGCTATAACAACAAATACTAAAAATTAAAGGGTATCATGAAACTGATGTGAACCTCTAAAAATATAGTTATATCTGTAACTGTGATAGATAGATATTTTCACAGTGTAGGTAATTGTATGTCTCCCATAGCAAGAAGTACAAAATATAAAACTCTAATTAAAGGGTATGCTAGTAGTGAGCTAAATATAAAACACATGGTTTTTTTTGAACTGCCACAGGCAGACATTTTTAGTTTAAATATTTTTAGTAAGAAATTAAAAAAAATTTATATATAAAGGGTGCCCCAATACTGTCGTAAATATTATATACATGGCCCTATTATTGAATTGCCACAGGCAGACATTTTAAGTTTAAATGTTTTTAGTAAAGAATTAAAAAAAAAAATTTATATAAAGGGTGTCCCAATAGTGACGTAAATATTACATACATGGTCTTATTTTTCAATTGCAGGCGGGCACTTTAAGTTTAAATATTTTTAGTAAAGAATTAAAAAAAAATTTATATAAAGGGTGTCCCAATACTGACGTAAATATTACATACATGGCCTTATTTTTTTTAGTTACCACAGGCAGACAGCTTAAGTTTTATTATTTTTTGTAAAGAATTAAAAAAAAAATTTTATAAAAAGGGTGCCCCAATACTGACGTAAATATTACATACATGGCCTAATTTTTGAATTGCCACAGCCAGATATTATAAGTTTAAATATTTTTAGTAAATAAATAAATATATATTTTTTTTAATATAAAGGGTGTTACTTTAGTGACGTAAATATTACATACATGGCCTTATTTTTAAATTGCCACAGGCAGACATTTTAAGTTTTAATATTTTTAGTAAAGAATTAAAAATATATTTTTTTAATATAAAGGGTGTTACTACAATGACGTAATTGTAACGTATATGGCTTCAGTTTTTGAATATTAGCAAGACGACATTCAGAAATTACACACAGTATGTACGAATATGTTCACTATAAAAATTATATTGAAGAACTCTATTTATTAAATTAAAGAGTATTCAAATATTGATAGTGATTTCGGCGAATTTTGATTTTTTTAACAGCCAGAGACTTGAAATTGTTACAGAGAATGTATTGCTATTTTTGTTTTACGTACAAATACAAAAATTAAATAAAGGGTGTCCCGAGAGTAACATGACTTTAATAAGTATTTTTTATGTCGTTAATAGTAAAATAAAGGGCAACTACTTTTAATTTTTAACAACAAAAAATAAAAATGTAATTATTAAAGTAGCTCATAAGTGGTCGGAACATCCTTCGTGTGTGAGTCTACTTCCCACTTGGAGGATAATTTAATTTGTTTTTCTTATATTTTTATAGAACATTTTTTTGTTCTCGAAACTGCTTTGAAATGCAGCAAATTTTAAGGGCCAAAATACTTCATTGATTGCGCAACGATTTTAAATTTTTATTATAAAAAAAAAATTGGGAAATAACTAAACAATACTTTCAACACTTTAAATGTTTATTTTTGACTTGAAAGTTTATTCAATTTTTGAATTTAAACTTATTTCTTTCTATTGGCTGTCACAATATTTTCTTTATCTTCAAAATTACTTAAGATTCTGTTATGATGCACGAATTTACATTTTAAACCTCAAAATTATTACCCTTTCGACTTTTGTTAATCATTTACCGTTTCCTTGTTTTCCATTGTTACTTTCCAAACAAACACAAAAATTAAATTTGTTGTTTGTACTTTATGTTGCATTTAACATCACGATTTTGACTTAATTTTTGTGTAAACACATCTCCGGAGCATGTTTTGAAAATGAAGCTGAGAGAAGTAAAAAAAAAGTCAAGACAATTCGTTAAAACTTCTTAAATGAAAAGGAAAAATAATTGTGGTGGAGAAAAATTGTTCGGCAGCTTCTATTACAATAATTGATACCAAGTAGCTGGGTGAAGCAAAGTCGTTTTTTTTTTTTTTTTTTTTTTTTGTTAGGAGATGTGCAGTTTTGTAGTTTTATTTTTGTTGTTGTTAATAAAGAAAACTTTAATAAATAAAAATGTTAAGAGAAGTATTTATTTATGTATTTATATATTTTTTTATTTATTTATTTAATTTTTTTATTTTTTTTTATTTTTCATATCTGACCAAAGTCTGACCAAATTCTTTTATAAAATGTGCGGGTTAGTAAAAAAAGCTCGACTTACAAACAATTGCTTTTTTTTGCTAGAGGCTCTACCTTTAGAAAAAATTTTATTTTTTATAAAAAAAAGGTGCAAATTGTTATTAAAAACTAAACTTTTTTTTTCAAACAAAAAAAATTCCAAATGTTTTTGTTTAAAAAGAACTGCAAATTTCGGCTTATGAAAATGTTACTTTCAGCTTAAAAGCTTTACGAAAAAATTCTTAACAAAAAAGTGCAATTTTATACATAAAACTTTTAATTTCTTATAGGGAAATTCGTAACTTTTTATAAGAGAAATTGAAAATTGTTACTACACAGGCGGCAAATTTTTGTCTTTTACCTAAAAAATAATTTACGATAAATGAATTTAGAATATTTGTACCACAAAAGAGAAGCCTTTAATTTAAAATATTTTTTTTTAATAAGAGAAAAATGCCACGTTTGGCTAACAAAAGCGCAAGTTTTGACTTATAAAGTTTCAAATTGTTCCTAAAGATTGCATCTTCATGACAAAAAAAAATTATTTTTTTACTAAAAAAAAAGAACAAGTAAGAGTGTTACATTCAGCTTTGCCAACTCTTATATACCCTTCACCATGTATGTTTATCTAGTTTAGTAAAGTAACTCCAATCAAAAAACAAATATTCAGATTACAGAGGATTAGAAAACTAAAAAAAAATAATTTTATTTCTTTAAAAATTTTTTTTGCATAAAATCGGCTCTCAATGGGTTAAACGATTTCCAAAAATTTTAGTATTCCCTTAAAGATTTCTTCTAAAGCTTTAAAATGATACCTATATTGATATTTTAAAAATGTTGAAAATTTCAGAGGACCGTCGTAACTCGGAAAATATGGGCGAGCGCAAATTTTTTCACTGGATTTTTTGTCTCATTTTTTAATTCGCGTTCGCACCATATGTTAGTGTTTTTTTTTTATTTTTATTTTTATTGGAGTTACTTTATTGTTCCAAATGACATAAAAAAATTAGAGGCAGACGTGGTGTTTTACCCGCTGCTCCGAAGGACATGGACCGATCTTGTTGGTTTTGAATAGCAATATTTTTCGAATTTATGTTTGATCGATTGGCGTATTTAAATATTTTTTTACTAAAGAAAAGTGCAAATTTTTCTTATAAAAGTTTTTATAAAAAAAATTTAATAAGAGTACGATTAAAAAAAAAATTTTTTTAAATAAAAATTGTTTCTTTTTAAAAATAATTCTGATTTTTTTTTTCTAACAAAAACAAAAAAAAATTTAATATTAAAAATTGCTTATTATTAAAAATAAGTCAAAGGGTAAAATTATAGGAGAAAAGGATGCTTTCCCACAAGCTTAAATTTTTACTGACCAAAAGAGTTCATCATTTTAGAAAAAAAAAAAATAACTTTTATAATAATAAAATTTTTTTTAAAAACTCAAAAATAAAATTCAAGATAAAAACTAAGAAGAAAAAAGCAACAACAAAAATGACAATTTTTATAAAATAAATATTTTTGTGAAGATAATGGAAGATGTTTCAAGCTTTTAAATAAATGAATTTTTATTTAAAAAGGCTTGTGCATGAAGGGGGGAATGTACGGCTTTCTCTTAAAAAGGTAATATAAACTTAATTCTGAGGGTATGCAAATTCTAGCGCTAGAATATTTCTACAGACAAAAGTCAATCGGCAACTTCTAAAGACAATCAATCAATCGGCAGACGCAACATACACCAGACAGTAATCAAAATCCTGTTGTTTTCATGCCTGCACATCACCACTAGTTGGGCCTTTCAAAGCTGTGCCCCCATAATGGAGCTCTGTCATTTTCCATTTAATTATTAAAACATTTCACAATCAATGTGTTGTTTAGTATTCCATTTCTTATCCACTTTCTTTATGCATAGAATTTTTGTAACATCCGGAACTGTTGATTTCTTCTGCTTTTCAAGTGAACTTTTTTTTTAATTTTTAAAAACAAACATCCTTTAACGTGCATGAAATGAGTAATTACCACGAATTTGTTATTCTACTGCTGAATATATAATCTTCACTTTTTTACAAAATTTATCATATTCATTTTCTTAAGCACCGCAAGAGCTTTAATATTTTGCACAAAATAAAAAAGATAAACCACGTTTTTTTTTGCTTTTCTCAGTTGGCATGAAAGACCTCAGGGGTTTTCCTTTCTACACAGTTATTATTCAAATTTATTTCCATCTATAATTTTTAGAAAGAAACCTAAAAACGCAAACAAAATCAAAAAAAAAAACAACAACAACGTTTTTTTCTATAGATAATTTTGTAAATGGAAAGAAAAACTAGTTTAGCAGCCGGCTAGAAAAAAAAAAGTTAAAGATACTAAAGTAAAATTAGTGAAAAAAAATATCTAAACAAACTGCCAACATATTGTAATTACACAGACAGTTGCGCATACAGGAGTAGAAACTGTGGTACTGGGTTTAAAGACTTCAATACAACAAATAAAACCCAGGGCACTGGGTTAATATTTTCTTGTAGCCGAGTGAATGGCAGGCAATGAAAAAAATATTTAAACACTATAGTTTTCCAGTTTGTTTGAATGTTTTCCAACCATTTTTATAATTTATCATTTTGAAGGCATATTTTAGTTTATATTTCTAGCAACAAAAAATAATGAAACGATTTGTGGTTGTTAAAGTTAAAGCAGAGCGAAAGAGGCTAAAGGTAGTAAAAGGTTTTCAATTATCCAAATTAGTATCAGAACAGGAAATTGTGCCATTAAAAAAATTAAATGCATATTTAAATTAATGAAAGAATTTCCCTTCTTGAGATTTGATTAAAAAGAAAATCTTAATTTTAAATTTTAGTTTTAATAAAAAAAATAGAAATAATAAAAAAAGAATAAAAATATAAAACGAAGAAAAAATACTTAAAAATATTAAAACTTAAAAAGAAACAATAAAGAGTACTACATTAGGCTAAGCCGAATCTTATATACCCTTTACTATGTCTGTAAATCTAGTTCATTGAAATAACTCCTATCAAAAAAAAAAAACAAATATTGGGGTAACAGAGAATTAAAAAAAATTAAAAAATTTTTACAAAAAATGTCATCGGCTCTTAATGGGTTAAGTATTTTTAAAAAACTTTTAGTAATTCCTGAAATATCTCTTCCAAAGCTTCTTAATGATATCCACACTAACCATATTGATCATCGACCTTTTAAATGAAAATTTCAGAGGTGCAAAACTCGGAAAATATAGACGAACACTAATTTTTTTCCTAAATGTTTTTCTCTCATTTTTCAATTCTGTATCCCCACATATATTTGTTTTTTTTATTGGTTTTACTTCATTGTTCCAATTCATATGGAAAAATAGAAGGTAGGCATGGTGTTCAGCCTACTACCTCGAGGGACATGGACCAATCTTGCTGATTTTTAATGACAACTCTTTCGACACTTTGTTTGATAAATTGTCCTATTTCAATATTCTCTAGCACATCTAGTGCCTTGAAAAATTTAATTTCAACTCTAACACGGAAGGACATCACTCAATCGACTTCGCTATGCATAAGGACTCAGAATATCGGAAATAGATAATGTGAAAATCACCAACGAAATGATGAACTTAGTTTACCTTTTTTCCACTTTTTGTGCTGAAGGATTTAAAATTGAAACAGAAAAATAGAAAAAAAAACAATCAAAATACAAAGTGAGAACGACTTAAAAACTTACGATAAAAAAATATTTAAAAATATTTAAAATTAAAAAAAAATAAATAATTAAATATTTGTTATGTTAAGAAAAAATATTTTTTTAAATATAAAACACAAATTTAAAGAAAAATATGTTTTAAAAAATTTTATTCTTTTTAATTTTAAGTTGAAACTAAATATTTTTTCAAATATCCTGAAAGATTGTATTTTATATTTCATTTCGAATTTTCTACAAAATTATTCTTTTTTCTCGAATTTCAATTTAAATGTAAATATAAATATATTGTGCAAAAATAAAAAAAATATAATTTTCAAAAATTAAATTACAATTAAAATCCAACCAAGCCTCTTTCAGTTTGATTAAAAATAAATTTTTTACTTACAAAAACAAATTTAAAACTTTTAAAATAATTTTGTTGTACATTTTATAAAATATGTTAAACTCTTCTAAAATTAAATTATTTTCTTGAAATAGGGCAGCATTTTCGTTGTAATGATTTTTTATTAAAAAAAAAAATATTTTTTATTAAAATTATACAATTTAAAATTGCAAATTTATGCACGCTTGTTTGTCATACTGCGTAAATAAATTGAAGCTGACTTAAAGCTCAAGAAATTTAATGTAATTTCCAGTTTTTTTACTTCCATAAATTGAGAAATATTTCTCTTTTCTTTGAATAAAAACTTTATAAGAGCTTTCTACCGGTAAAAAAATTTTTTGTGAAATTGTTGCACAATTTTTTATTTTATTTTTTTTTCAGAGCATAAATATATTTTTTGTTTAATTATTTAAGATTCTTTTAAATATTATTTTTTTTAATATTTTTAGCTTTTAATAAAAGCTTTAAAGCTTTAATATTACTAGAATCTTAAAGAGCTTAACCATTTCAAAAGAACAAAAAATTGTAAGCTTTTAATTCATTAACTGATTGATTGAAAGAAAGAAAGAAGTTCATAAAGAAAGATATTCATAAAGAAGGCCAGCTCCCCAAAGGGTCAGCAAGTCCACAGGAGAAAGGTACTCTTCTGTCTAAATGGTCTCCAGACTCGAGGCTCGAGAAAAACATTCTCTCACTAAGCTCTTTTTTTTCAAGGAATGCACACCTACCATAAACTTCAAAGTTTTTCCGACCATAATCGAGCTTAGTCAACTAAAATCGACTGCACTGTATAAAGAGCTACAAGAGGGCCAATGGAACTCTCCGTTGCGCCCTATATATGGTCTCAAACTAAGGCACGCAACTAAGATCCACCTCTCCCATATCATATCTTCATAAATGTCTTATTAAAAGTATTGTTATACAAAAAATAAATTAAGCTTTTTTAGAAAAAATCTTAAATCTTAGGATTTTTATAGATTTTTTTCAAATTTGCCAAGGAGCTTTTTTTATAAAAAGCTTTTGCTTAGCTTTAAGAAAAGCTTTGCTAAACTTTTTAAATTTAAGTTAAGGAAATGACTGTCTTTAAATTATTACATAATTTTTTCATTTTATAAAAAAATTAATTTAAACAAATAATTTAAAAAAAAAAAACAAATAATTCCAATTAAAAAAAGCTTTTGTGTCATAAATTAAAAGATAATAAGATTAAAAAAACACTTCCTTTCAATTTTCCTAATTATCAGCAATAAATTAAAATATTTAATTAAATTAAATAATTTAAAAATAAACTTAAGCTTTAATTTGCTTAAATTAACAAATCCATAAGTGAAAAACACATAACAAATTGTATTTAAAATTTTTATTTAAATAAATGAAAGTGAATTGTCAATTTTTCAACTCCTTTTTGATTCATTGAAGCAGTAAATAATTTAAAAATTTCTTTTGCTGATGCTGTTTAAGAAAAAAATGTTCAAAAAATTATTTAACAGCAGCAATTTAATACAAAGTAATTGTCATGATATAAAAAATGTTAAACACAATTTAAAAAAAAAACTGTGGTTGTTATTATAAATTAAGCGAATAAAAATGTTAATGACAAAAAAGAGAAAGGAAATATTAAAACATAAAAAGGCGAGGGAGCTCAAAAGTCAATGGTCAAAGAAAAAAAAAATTAAATAACTTCTGACGTTTATAATGACACTAAGCATTATTTATTATAACGGTGAACACACAAAAGGCACCACAACATAATTGACATTTAAGGTAGCAAAAGCAAAACCGTTAAGATAAAACTTCTAACAACAAATTATCACAAATTTTATTTTTACTTTACGTTATTTTTTCATAGGAATACGATAATAGAAATTGTTAATGATATTTTAATGTTTAAATATAATTATTTTGAAAGTAATGTTTATATTTGTTGCCAATTGTTGCCCCTGGCTCTGCCTCAGGATATTTGTAAATAAATTTTTAAAAATATTCTTAAAGACTAGAGGAAGCAAATGTTGTCTAGATAAGAAAAATTTTATGATAAAGAAATATTTATAAGTGATGATGTTCTATGAAATAGATTTCAAAGTTTGAAGTTAACGTAAAAAATTCAAAATAGATAAAAAACAAGCCATCAAGATGTAAATTCAGCATTCATTCACTGATGTTTGATAACACAAAGAAAACTCCTTTTTCTATGGCAAAATTTTAGACTTTTAACAAACTAAACTGACATCTGTCAAAATGTCAGGATAAGACTGCCAAAAGAATATTGCAAAAATGTCGGCAAATACAAATCTCGAGTGAATCTTGGTAGACCGGTTACTTTTACTTAAATTTTCTTTCAGTTTAAAACTTATTTTAAAAAATTTTTTCCATTAATGAAAATATTTCCTTTGTTTAAAAAATAAACATCTTTTACTTTTATTATCTTCTTTCAACTTCCCATACAAACGTGAGAAAATATTTTTAAAAAATTCTTGCAAATAAAATAATTCTACTTGTTATTCATATCATTTCAATACTTTTTTTCTTTTATCAACTGTCAGCCCTGATCTATAAACATACATTCATGTAGTCACACACTCAAACACATCCATCATTATTGATAACGTCATTTGAAATGTTAAAAAAAATAAAGAATAAATTAATTCATATTACAATCCACAGTTTTAAAAATAAATTAACATGTCATAAAAATTGCAACAACAACAAAAATGATAAAAGAACATAATTGTCACCTGGTTTATTAAAAAAAAAAATAAAATAAAAAAATCAATCATGACATGATGACATACACTGAAATAGCAAAGCTATTGAGTATGAAGAAGAAGCAAAAGAAGAATTAACATGTTTTTAATTGAGAGCATAAGATCATTAACATTATTAACATAGAAAATTCATATAAACAAACGAACTGAATTGTTATTGCTTCTGTTATAGGTATTTGTTTATGCTTTTCATCTTCCGTTAAATGTTTATAAACATGTTTGAATTGTCAATGTATAATAACAGCAAGCAAAACAAAACAAAACGGTAGCAAAGAACGAAATCTCTTACTAGAACAAAAATATTTACATTTTAGACTTTTATTATTTTTATTGTAATTGCCGTTAAAGCTTTGTTTTTTTTTTTTTTGTAACATTTATAATATTATTTTTACAACTCAGACAATTTGACGATTTAAACAGCCAAGAATGATAAAAAAAATTCATACAAAATTTTCTTCTTCTTAATTACCGTTGATTATCTTTTACGCCTGCCTTTATTTTCTTTTAATTTCTTCTGGCAACAATTATTCCCTTGCCATAAACAAAACTCTAAATTTATTTTTCTAAAACTGTTCTTTAACTTAACGATGTTATTTTTCTTTAAAAAATTAATAGCATGATTCAATATAATGGTTGTTGTTAATGTTTTTATTGCTATTTATTGATGCCTGCATGCCATAACAAGCTCCCACAATATCATTTTTTGTGTATAATTTATTCTTATTTTTTTGTATCTATTAAAAGTTGACCTTCCGTTACCTTATTTTTGCTTGTTATGGAAGCGAAATACATTCAAGCTTGCGAAAAAAAATTAAAAACAAAAAATTAGCTATAAAAAAATGGTAAACAAACGTTGTCTGCAAAACAAATTTGAGAACCAGTTTAAAGATATACAAAAGTCTCTTGAGTTCAGCAAAAACAATTGGCTTTTTATTTGTTTTCTCGATTTTTTATTATTATTTTGTTTATGTTTCTAGTGTTTTACTTCGCACAAGAGAAGGTAAGCCATGGGAAATACATTAATTCTCATGTGTGAAATATAAAATTAAGGTTCTTCTCTAGAACCGGCTTAAACAATTGCTCTTCTATAGCAAACCTTGCCGCTACTGTAAAAATATTTCTTTCTACAAAATAAAATTTGTTATAGCGTAAAAATATTTTATTAATAAAAAAATCCATCGCTACAGTCAATATATTTTATGTAAAAAAAATTTTGGCACTAGCGTTAAATTATTTTTATTACAGAAAAATTTTTCATCTGCGTATAAATATTTTCGCCCTAAAAAATTTAGTCACTAGCGTAAAAATACTTTTTCTATACAAAATGTTGCCGCTAGCCTTAAAAAATTTTCTCGATAGCGTTTAAAGTATTTCTCTATAAAATTAAATATTCTTTTAAGAAAATTGTATTGTTTAACGTATATATTTTTTCATTATAGAAAGCGTTAAAATTTTCTCTCTAAAAGCCTTTTCTCTGTAGAAAATTTGTTTTCTTTAGTAAATTTTTATATAGAAAAATTTTTTTTTATAGAACTATAAAAATCCTCTATTGACAATATTTTTTCAATAGAAAATTTCTTCTCTATAAAAATTTTTTCTCTTTAAAAATTTTTTTCTCTATAAAAATTTTTTTCTCTATAAAAAATTTTTTCTCTTCAAAAAATTTTTTCTCTATAAAAAATTTTTTCTCAATAAACATTTTTTCTCTATAAATAGTTTTTTTGTTATAAAAAATTTTTTTGTTTACAAAATACTTTCTCTACAAAAATATTTTTTTTTTGCAGATAATTTTTTTCTAGTGAAAATTTTTTTAAAAGAAAAAATTTTTTCTCTATAGAAAAGTTTTTAATTTAAAAAATGTTTCACCTTAAAAAATTTTTTCTCTACATAGAATTTTTTATGTACAAAATACTTTTCTCTATAGAAAATTTTTACTCTATAGAAATTTTTTCTCTATAGAAATTTTTTTTTTTAAATATTTTCCCTAGAAAATTTTTTCTCTTTAGAAATTTTTTCTCAGTAGAAATTTTTCTCTGTTAAAACTCTAAGAAAATTGTGTTTCTATTGAATTTCGCTATAAAATATTTTTTCTCTATAGAAAATTTGTTCTTTATAAAAAATTTATTTCTATTGAAAATATTTTTTCTATTGAAAATTTTTTGCTATAAAATATTTTTTCTCTATTGAAAATTTTTCGCTTTGGAAAATTTTTTGCTAAAGAAAATTTTTTCTCTATAGAAAATTTGTTCTTTATAAAAAATTTATTTCTATTGAAAATATTTTCTCTATTGAAAATTTTTTGCTATAAAATATTTTTTCTCTATAGAAAATTTTTTGCTATAGAAATTTTTTTCTCTATAGAAAATTTCTTCTTTATAAAAAATTTATTTCTATAGAAAATATTTTCTCTATTGAAAATTTTTTGCTATAAAATATTTTTTCTCTATAGAAAATTTTTTGCTATAGAAATTTTTTTCTCTATAGAAAATTTCTTCTTTATAAAAAAATTATTTCTATAGAAAATATTTTCTCTATTGAAAATTTTTTGCTATAAAATAATTTTTCGCTTTGGAAAATTTTTTGCTATAGAAAATTTTTTCTCTATAGAAAATTTGTTCTTTATAAAAAATTTATTTCTATACAAAATATTTTCTCTCTTGAAAATTTTTTTCTATAATAAATTTTTTCTCTATATATATTTGTTCTCGTTAGAAAATTGTTTTCTAGAAAATTTTTCACTAAAAATTTTTTTAACTAGAAAATTTTCATTAAAAATGTTTTAAATAGTTTTTTTTTTAAAGAATATTTGATAATATTAAAGATTGGAGATAATACTTTTCTCATAACTACAAATCTTTAACCGGACACAAAGTTAACTAAGACAACACGTTTTTTGTTGAATAAAGCCAGGATTATAAATTTTATCAAGTTATTAAAATACGACTGTATAGAAACTTGCGAACAAGAAACTTAAATAAACTTCTTCTTCTTGTGTAATATGATCCAACAGACAACAGCTAGTTTCTGGACAAAGCTGTTATAGCAGTTGTTGGTTAGTAGGTTCTTGTGTCGCCACAAGTACTGGTTTTGTATGTGTCTCACTAATAAGGCCAAATAGTGTACCAATATGGTCTTGAGATAAAACAAGAAGCAGCCTGTTAACAGGAGAAGGCAAATTAAACAGCAAATACAAACTTAACTAAATAAAGCAACGCTCCTAAAGATAGAAACAGTTTAAACAAAAATAGTAGGGCAGACAGAATAATAAAAAAACACTTCTCACATCTATTAAAGAAAAACTCGGTTTGTGATGAAAATAAATTGATATTATGTGCATGAAAATGATTGCGCAACGATTAGAAAAGCAACAAAAACTACAACTGCAACATAACGTACATTTATGTATGCATTCACTCATACACACTTTTAATTTAACAGCCAACAACAACAAGTAGTGCATTTAAGCATAAACAAGCTTTTAACTAGTTTTACTATATTTTCCTATTAATTTTAGGCCAAGTCCACATCTGGAAGTTGAACAACACACATTTTTATTTTATTTTTTTATTTGTTTATTTTTTCCTTCTATTTTTATACTTTTTTATTTTCTTTGCGAATTGCTGTTGACTTTAAAAGACATAGTTTTTATTATCTGTAGTTTTTATAACAAAAAAATTAAATAGAGACTTTTTAACACATTTAAGAGTTTCTTTTTATAGCGTTCTAAGCCACACACATGCTTCACACGATGTGTGGGGAAGTTTATTTAATTAAATAATGCCTTAACATTATTTTAAACTGTTGGTTAACAGTGTGATAACATTATGCGGCATTTATTTCTTCTAATTTATTATTTAAAAATTGAGTACGAATCTTTTAGCGACAACATTTTCAATTAATAAAATAAATTTGTTGCTTGCTGTAAAAATTTAGATTCGATTTACAATATTTTTAGGCTAGAGAAGATAAAAAATCTTTGTCTATAGACAAAAAAAAAACTCCCAAGCGATATTTTTTTTTTATAAAAAGAGGTTGTATAGCTTGCAGAAAAGTTTCTGTAGACAAAACACCTTTTTACTAAAAAAACAAAACTTTCTGTAGACAAGAAATTTTGTATTGATAGCGACGAAAATTTCTCTAGACATTAATTTGTTTGTAGTTACACTTTTTTTAAAATTTTCTGTCATAAAAAAACTTTACAGCGCTTGTGACAACATCTTCTGTGACAAAAAATTCCCGGTGATAAAAAATTATACCATGCTAGCAATAAAACTTTATCAGGTTCAAGTTCAAGTTTATTATTCCCAAATATTTTCAAATAAAATTTTAAATTTAATTAAAAATAAACAATCAAAAACAAAATTGCTTACATATCAAAGTATTTTTCCTTATTCTAAGCTAAACACAAAAAAAAATTACTGAACAGTATTGTAGACAGTGTTCCCTATACGATAAGACCTTATCGCTCCAGCTTTAAAATATTCCATTGATCAGAATCTTTGTCTTGCTAGTGATCAAAAATTCCAAGGAACAAAATAATCCATAGACAATTTTTATAGACAGAACAGCAATTAAATTTTCTCTAGAAAAAAATTTTGTCGCGCTAGCAATAAAGTTTCCTGTTAACAAAAAAACCTTTCTTTCGCTAGAGACGAAACATCTCGTAGGCAAGAAACTCCATCTCCTAGCAATAAAATTGTCTGTATACAAAACACTTTTTCTCGCTAGCAATAAAATTTTTTTGAATGCAAAAAACCTTCATCTCGCAAGCGACAAAATATTCCATACACAATAAAAATTACTTACTAGCGACAAAGTATTTCATTAAACCAAATTTATCCTGCTAAAGATAAAATTCTTTGTAGATGCATTATCCTGCAGACTAAATACTAAACTGTCATAGAATTAAACTTTGTCTCGCTGGTGACAAAATTCTTTTTAAGTGAATAACTTTTTCAGACTAGCGACAATATTTCTTTATAGAAAATTTTTATTTCGCTAGCGACAAAATTTTCTATTAAAAAAAACTTCAATTTGCTAGCGTCAAAATATTCCGTAGGTCTTTTTAGCGACAAGAGGCTAATGACGAAAATTTCTGTACACAAAATTTTTACCTATAGAGCTACACATAAAAAGTGTCTCTCTGACGCCAAAAATTTCTGCAGACAAAAAATTTGGTATTGTTAGCGACAACGTATACCCTGGACAAAAAATTTCATCTTGCTAACGATAAAATTTTCCTAGATAAAGAGCTTTTATCTCGCTAGCGACAAAAAATTCTGTAGACAAATAACTTCCTAGACAAGCAATTTTTCTCGCTAGCGATACAAATTTTTGTAGACATATAATCTTGCAGGCAAGAAAATTTATCTCGCTAATCACTAAATTTTCTGTAGAATAAAACTTTGTCTCGCTGGCAACAAAATTTTTTTCAAGCTCCTTAATTAGTATCTTTTCAAGCAACAAATTTGTTCAGGCTAGCGACGTTATTTCTTTGTGGACAAAATCTCGCTAGCGACAAAATTTTCTGTACACCAAATTTTTTTCTATCGAGCTACAGAAAAAAAACCAAAAATTTCTGCAGACACAAACTTTGCACTTGTTAGCGACAAAGTGTACTCTGACCAAACCTTTGTTTTATTTATTTTAAAATTTTTTGTAGATTAAAAACCTTTATATAAATATCGACAACATTTTTTGGAAACAAACGCCCTTTATCTTGCTAGCGATAAAATTTTCTCAGTTAAAATGATTTTATCTCGCTAGCGACAAGATATTCTGCAGACAAAAAATTTTGTTCTTGTAAGCGACAAAATATTTCTTCTTGCTAGTGATAAAATTTTCTGTAGACGAAATATGCTGGAGACAAGAAATGTTATATCGTTAACGATTATATGTTCTGTAGAATTAAACTTTGTCTCGCTGATGACAAAATTTTCTTTAGGCAAAAAACTTGTTCATGGTAGCGATTATAGTTCTTTGAAGAAAAATTTTAACACGCTAGCGACAACATTTTCTAAATAAAACTATCCTATTTCTTTATCGAAAAAGTGTCAGTTTGTCTCACTAACGACAAAATTTTCTGTAAATAAAATTTTTACCTTTCGAGCTACAGAAGAAAGTGCCTCTCTGGCCATAAAATTTCTGCAGAAAAAAAAATTTTTAAAAAATATTTTCTATCGAAATTATGTCCCCTTAATTTTCGTATCAAAAAAGAGTCGGTAGAAAATATTTTAATAAAAATTCTTAATTAAGACTAATTTTGGTTCTCTTTACTTTATTTTTGTTTTTTTTTTTATTTTTTTATTCTTAAGCAAAGCATTTCAAGTGCGTAATTATTTAAGCTTCTTAATTAGTATCTTTTTATATTTTTCTTTTCTGTATTTTTTTTTTTATTCTCTTGTTAATTAACTTTCTCAAGTTAATTAATAAAATTGCCTGTTAATGCTGTTAATTTAACAAAAGGTCATGTTAAATGATTTTTAAGAGTTTTCTTTTTTTTTTTTTTTTGTCTTTTCCCTTTTAAAAACTTAAGGATAAATACATTTCGGCACGAACTTAATCCCCAATTCCCCAAACAGCAAAAGGCATACAAAACATTTAACAAAAGTATGGTGATGATTTATCACAAACCTTAGTACACCTTTCTTCCCTTAAATGTTGAACTGCTTGTTGACTTAAATGCTTGCAATTGTAACTAAAGCCAATCAAAGTGTCCAGTGGCATTAGAATGGACTAAAAGTAACAAAGAAATACGAAACGTATGTTTAAATCACGCTTCAACACACTAGAGTTATGTCACAAACACTGTAGTAGGTTTTTCTCTTATGTGACAAGGACTCTCCATCCCACGGAGAGTAATAAAATAAAACACATTTGCAGAAGCTTAAGGTTAAGCTACAATCACAAGTATTTAAAAGATACAAGTAAAATAAGGGACAAAAAACTTAGGAAGTCATTAATTACATTTTTTTTTTTTTTTGTAATATGTGTCCAGTTTGGTATTTGTAATGTTTAAATGTTTATATTCCAAAACTCAAAAAAGAACTAATTGATGACTATTAAAGGATCTTAACTGGACATAATAATGCTTCATTGGCTTAAATATAAAATCCACAGGGTACTAATTTGTGTGTTTGTTTTAGTAGAAAAGAATAAAAAGGGGAAAATGATTTTTATACAAAAAAGAAAAGGGTATTAATTATCTTACATACTGTCAATTTTATTGCAAACTTCAAATTATTCCTTCTCTGAAGCTGAATTAAAAAAATATTTTATTTAGTTTCATTGCAGCTGTAATTGGCTTGAAGCAAAATGAAGCATCAGCAAAACTTTTTTTTATTTTAATGTTTCATGTCTGTACAAATTTAAATAAAATTTTGTGCATGCTTCCTTAACATTATTTGCGTTGTAGTTTTAGATTTTAAAGAGAAAACCCAAACAAAAATGATAAAAAAACACACACACAAAAGAACACAGGCAACCAAATGTAATAACAACAGTCGCAGTAAATAATACACTACGTTGCATAAATATAAATACAGCTAAAATTAAAAAAAAATCAATTCCAGTCTCTATTAAATTCAAACTATATATTCGTAAGATAAAGAAAAATAGAAAAATAAGTAAGAATGCTATCTTCGGCTATGCTGAATCTTATACACTCTATACCATGTATGTAAAATTAGTTAAGTAAAGTAATACCGATAAAAAACACAAATATTGAAAATATTAAAAAAATAAGAAAAAAATTAATTTCGAAATATAAGTTTACATAAAAATGCCATGGGCTCTTAATGGGTCAAGCATTTTAGCAAAAATATTAAATTTACTTTTTTTACCACTTAAATGACTGAAAAATAAAAAGAAAATGTTGCAATAGTTGTACTGTGCTGATTTTGTAAACAATTTACTAAAGGTGTTTATCAACATGTTTCCATCACAGCAAAATGTTTCTGGCAACACTTTTTTCCAACTGCGAGTACTATGAAAACCAACAAACAACAATTTACTTTTAAATTATGGTGTTGCCACCACTAGCTCGTTTTCAAATGTATTTTAAGCAAAATAAATAAAATGTTTAAGTTATTTCAGATAATTTATGCTCTGCTGGCTTTAATCACTTTTTTTCTATTTTCGCGTTATTTGTCAAATTTTGTTTTAATATTAAAATTTTTTTAATTTCAGCGACTTTTAAAAGTTAATGAAATTAATGATTTTCTGCTCAAAAGTTTAGAGAATATACTTTCAAATTTTTTCTTTAAAGTATTTTTTTTAC
Organism: Cistogaster globosa; assembly: GCA_937654795.1. Classification (NCBI taxonomy): domain Eukaryota; kingdom Metazoa; phylum Arthropoda; class Insecta; order Diptera; family Tachinidae; genus Cistogaster; species Cistogaster globosa. The sequence goes on from OW569404.1 coordinate 12,103,991, forward strand.
TTTGTAAGCGCGTTTTTATAATTTGCCCCACAGGTGGAAAAAGGGTATATTTAAGTTTGTCATATCATTTAAAATTTCTATAATATCCATTTCCAACCCGTAAAGTATATAGATATATACTGAGTGGACTGAGCGATTTCCCTCTGCCTGTCTGTAGGAGTAGAAATACAGCCTTACGGTTGCGGTGCCGGACTCCGCATCGCAGAGAAAAAACAAATAAAATGCGGATGGATGCAGATTTTATTGTCATATCATATTATTTTTCTACTAATTTTTTATTTCTTTTTATTGAAAAATATGTAAAAAATTTTATATAATAACAATAATTTTCTTACTGGAATTAATATCCTTTTTATTTATTTTTAAATGACTTTTTAGGTTTCCTTTTCTTCTTTCTCCCTAGTCATTCACAAAAAATATTAACACATGAATTTTTGCACTAAAAACAATAAAACCGTGGCAACATGCTGAAAAAGAAAAATATTAAAATTAAGAGTTTGAGAGAAAACTCATTGAAATTAAAAAAAATATAAATTTTCGTGCGGATTCGTTGTGCGTTTTATATTGCCAAAACTTCATATAAAAAAACAATCGCATCCGCAACCTTGAGGTTGTATTGATATTTTAAGCCTGTCCGACCTTGTTCGTGCTGAGAAAAATTTTGCCAAAGCACTAGATGAGCTAGAAAAATTTTAGATACGCCAATGCAATTAAAAATCAGCACGATTGGTTCATATCCTTTGAGGCAGCTGGTAAAACACTACGCCTGCCCCTAATTCTTCCATATTATTTGGAGCAATGAAGTAGCTCCAATTGAACGAAATGTATGGGGCGATAGAGAACTAAAAAAATAAGAAAAAGACAGCAAGTGAAAAGATTGGTGCTCGCCCATATTTTCCGAATTATGGGCCTCTGAATTTTTCATAAAAAATTCGATTGTTAATACGAGGGCTGCTCTATATATTTCTGGCCTAATAGTGAAAATGCGAATATTTATAATCAAAAATGGTTTTATTGTTTTTCAAAGTATTCTCCAGCATGATTTATACACTTTTGCATGCGCTCAAACCAGTTGTCGAAGCACTTTTTCCAATCCGATTGAGACACCTCTAAAACATGGTTTTTGAACACTTCAACAGCTTCTTCTGGCGAAGACAATCGTTGACCACGCATTTTTTTCTTGATGTGCGGAAACAAGAAGAACTCATTAGGTGCCAAGTCAAGGCTGTACGGCGGATGACCCATTAATTCGACGTTTTGGCCGGTCAAAAACGCTCTGGTTTGAGCCGATTTGTGAGCGCTCGCATTGTCATGGTGAACAATGATTCGTCTTTTCTTGTTGGTTTTTCGAATTTCTCCGCTGACTTCAGGCAAACAAATTTTAGTATACCACTAAGAAGTGACCGTCCTACGTTGCTCAAGCGGAACAGTCGCCACATGACCAGTTTTGCTGAAGAAACAGGCGACCATTTGCTTCGAAGTGCTTCTTTCACGAACAACTTTCATTGGATTTTGCTCGTCTTTGAAGACCCACACGGTCGATTGTTGTTTCGTTTCGGGCTCAGACGCATAGATCCATGATTCGTCACCTGTGACGATCTTATAAACGTTTTTGAAGCACCGCAATCGTATTTTTGCAACATTTCTTTGCACCAATCCACACGAGCCTTTTTTTGAGCGACTTTCAAATTGTGCGTGATCCAACGAGAACAAACCTTTTTTACGGCCAGGTGTTCATGCAGTATCGAATGTATGCTGGTGGAAGAAATGTCCAAGGATGTCTCTATCTCTCGGTATGTCGCATGTCGATCTTGCATTATCAGTTCACGCACGGCATCAATGTTCTCTGGCACAACAGCCGTTTTTTAACGACCTTCGAGCGAGCTTCGGCCACGATTAAATTCATTATACTAATTTTTCACAGTGCTATAGGATGGTGCTTCATCGCCATACAAAGATTTAAGTTCATCAATGCACTCTTGTCGTGATAATCCACGTCGAAAGTTGTGAAAAATGATGGCACGAAAATGTTCACGAGTTAATTCCATTTTTTTCCATTATAATTTTTTCAAGTCACTGTAAACAACACAAATAATGGTCGAACGTCAAAACGTTTTGAGTACGATTATGCTTAAAAATGACAAACTTTTTAATGGAAATGTCAGATTGCACTTGGCAGCACTCAGTGTTGCCAGGCCAGAAATATATATAGCAGCCCTCGTATGGCCAATATGTGTATCATTTAAAAGCTTTTAAACAGATTTTTCAGAAAATACTTACATATTTTTAAATGCTTAGCCCGGTGACTTTTTTATGTAAAATTGTTTTTGTTTCTTTTTTTAATATTTTATTATCTGTCGCCCCAGTATTTTTTTTTTTTGTTTTTTTTTTTTTTTTTTTGTTGATAGGAGCTACTTCACTAATCTAGATTTACATAAATGGTATATGAGAAACGGCATAGCTGAATTTATCACTTTTACCTTTTTTATTCCAGCTTAATGCCTACTTCTTGTGCAGTTTTTATACGGCTTAAAACAAATTGGTATTTTCTGCATAACCTAAAAGACAGCGGAAGTTTTTCCACATTCACCTTTTTATGCATTTAATTATCAATTATAAATAGTTCATTGAACTACTAATCAAGTTTATTTTGTCACCAAATCTATAGTCAAGTCAGAGCACACATTAATTTTAATCATAAAATTTAATGACTTGCACGTGTTTTTCGATACTTTAACTTTTCATGTTAATTTGCTTGTTTTAATTTCTAATAAAACGAGAAGTTCAGGTAAATTAAAGAAACATTTATTTATGGTGACAGGTACACAAAAATACACAAGCGTATGATTAATAATAAATAATTTAATGGCAACTAAGACGTATGATTGTTTACCAGGAGACCTTAAAGCGTATGATTAATATTAATTTAAAAAAAATGTTTTTGTTTGTACAATTCGCTTAGAGTTTGTTGATTTTTGCTTTTATTAATAAAGAAAGCAATTACAGTGATTTAGGTACTTTGTAGCATGACTTAGCTGCACGTGTTAAATCAATTTTATTTAATTTAACGCACCCACTCATCTCTTAAAATTAAAACAATCTGACCACCTTGAAAGCCAGTCAAGGGTAATTACTTTCAAGCTCTTTAATAAATTATTTATTTAATGGCGGATTAAAAATAACATTTTGTATTTTAAGTGCTGATGTTGAATGGTAAATAATTCTAAGCCGCCAGCATATTTTTATAGAATAATTCGAAAAAAATATATATAAAATTTTAATTGGCGATTGCAATTACTTTTTGTTTTAATTCCCTGTAATCTTTTATAGTGGCATATTAGCTTTATTGAAATATTTATAAAATATTTTTTACATTAAATTGTTGCAAAAACCAATGAAATAATAACCCAGCAAACAATACTTAACAAATGAAAAATATTATTTATTAAATTAAAAAATGTCAGTTTTTTTACCTTCAAATTATTGGTTTCTTAAGCCACGTCTTAACGTTTAATGTGAAATTTTTTTATTAATTTATAATTTTCATTTTCTCCTTTTTTATACCGACTTCATAAAAAAGAACGAGGCTATCATTTCGTCTGAATGATGTGTTTTTAAGGTTATGCCCGCAGAACTCAGTCATTTCTATACTGATTTTAAAAACTATTCTTTAGTTACAGGTCTATGCTTACAAATTGGTACTGTCTTAAAAACAGCTCATGATTTTGAAACTTAAAGGGTGTCCCCATACAACATACATTTTTTTAATGTGTACTATAACCCGTAAAGTGCACCATTTTAAAATTAAAAATAACTTCGTATTAATATAATTTAAATAAAGAAATAAAAGCAAAAACTAAAAATTAAAGAGTGTCCCCGTAGTTGACGTTAATTGAGCTTCTTCTGAACCGTAATAGACAACCGCTTAAAATTAAACAGAATGTCGATTACTATAACCATTATAATATGAAGTAAAAATTTTAAATTAAAGGGTGCCCCAATAGTTCATTCAATTTTATATATATGGCCATAATTTTGAACCGTTGACAAGCAGTTAATATTTACACATGACCCGTATTGCAAGGCCCGCTATAAAAACAAGTATAAAATTTGAATTTAAAAATTAAAGGGTGCCCCTACTGTTCATTTATTTTTTGAACTGTTATAGACAGACAGCTTAAATTTACAAGGAACTTGTATTGCTAACTTTGATATAATAACAATTATACAATTAAGATTCTGAAATTAAAGGGTGCCCCGATTGCGCATTTAATTTGTATGTATGTGGCCAAAACTTATAAACCGCTAACAAAGAATCAATATTTTTTAGTACGCCATTGAAAAAAAACATAAAATTTGGGTTTGAAAATTAAAGGGTGACCCGATAGTTCATATAGTTTTATATAGGTGGCCAAACTTTTTAGACAGACAGCTAAAACTAACAAAGTTAACAGGTTCCTAAGCCTGCTATAGCAACAAGCTTGCAAGTTGAATTAAAAAATTAAAGGGTGTTTCTATCGTTGATGTAATTTTTTATATTTTTTTTTTATTTTTTTTATTTTTTTCAATGGCATTTAAGAAATCCTGCCACAATTTTTTTCGAATAAAATATGTTAAAGAAACATGATATTAAGTTTGATTGTTTTAATAATTTATTCCATTTTTTTTTCTCTTGTATTGAAAATTGTTATTAATAATGGTTGAATATTTAAAAATAATTCGGCTTTAAATCAATACATTTGTCTCTTTTATTTTATTTTTGAAATTTTTTATTTATTTTTTTATTATTAAAGAGTCCATATATTTTTAATCACACCTCGTTATTTTATTTTTGGAATTTTATATAGAGAAATAAAATTGGTTTTCAGCTTTCCCTTGATAAGTATAATGCGTTAATTAATTATTATTTTCCCTTTATATTTTCTACGAAAAACAAAAACTTTTTGTTTAATAAATTACAATACAAAGATTTGTTACAAATTCCAAAATAAAGCAAACTATTTTAAAAGTATAATTATGCTTTTATCGAATGACCTCAAAGTTATGTAAATTATTTATAAAATTTTATATTTTTTCTTTCCTTTAAGTCGCTACAAAATTATTATTTCATGCTTTAAACACTAAAATTTATTTTTAGCTAAAAGCCAGCTTTTATCTAAATTGTTGCTACGATTTGATAATAAAATCAAAACTTAATAACGGTTTGTTTTTACTATTATTTTTTTAATATTTGCAACAATTATTTTTTTTCTCTCTCTCTTGTTTATTATAGTTGGTTTAACAAAAATATTGTAATTATTCTACACGCATCATTTCACTGTAATTACTTTTTTTCTATTTGTTTTTTGAGTGCACACACACACATATATACATGCATATACTTTGATGGAAATATAAATAGTTGCAGCAAGAATAAATGAGTTTGTTATAATTCCAATATTGCCAGCAGTTCTTTTTTATTATCAGTCTCTTTTTAATTGTTTATTTTTATATTTTTAGATTGTATAAGAGTCCTTTAATGTGTGTATGTGTGTGTGTGTGTGTTAAGTGCATATATGCAAGTATTTGTAATTAAAGTATAAAATAAAAAATCCTCATTAAAGAATACAATAATGAGAAAACAAACAGCAACAAGACCAACAATGGAACATATTTTAATTTATGCTTGTTGTATATTGTACACATTATCTCTATTTTTATAATAAAAGCCTTTGGGAAAATAAATAAACCAACAAACATACACACTATCATACACATGCACAACATCAAGTACTTTTAATAAAACTCTTATCCTAAAATTTTATTAAATAAAATCAGCAAAAAAAATTTTAAATAGGATGCAGAAAAGTAAAGTGGATTATAAACTGCTACTGCCCTGATGTAAATAAAAGCCACAACGAAAATATAAATAAAGTATGATCTTTCAGAGAACGTTATTTACAGAGAGCTGAGCTCAGAAATTTCCAAAAGAAAAATTATAATAATAATAAAATTAAAAAAAATTAGACTAGATGTTCTTAATGTTTTCGAAAATATTTGCAAAAAAATCATATAAAAAAATGGTCATATTATAATAATAAGAACCAAATTATATTCTCTGCAACAATAAATGGTTGCAATGAACAAGTTATAGTTGTCTTAAGTCATGATAAACAAGTTTTTGTTAGTATTTTATAACTAAATGACAAAGTAAATTTTTTCCAAGAAATAATTTTTTATAAAATATATATTTCTCACAAAAAGTAAACTTTTTTACAAAAAGTAAAATTTTCACAAGTAAATTTTTTTCAAGAAGTAATTTTTTTACAAGAAGAAAATTTTTAACAAAAAATAAATTTTTTGCAAAAATTAAAATTTTTTACAAAAATTACATTAAAAAAACAATATTTAAAAAAAAATTGTTAAAAAATTAAAATTATTAAATATAAAGTTATTAATATAAACAAAATTTATTCCAAAAAAAATATTTATATACAAAAAGTACGTTTATCATACAAAAACTATATTTTTTACAAAATATACAATTTTTACAAAAATTACATTTGTATGCAAATAGCAATTTTTTTTTATAAAACTGCCAAATTATTATACTTAAAAAAAAGAAAACATTTATTTTACAGAAAGTACTTATCTTACAAAAATTTAATTTTTTGCAAAAGATATTTTTTTATAAAAAGTAATTTGTTACAAGTACATATTTTTCGAAAAAATTCAATCTAGAATCAAAAAATATTTATTTTATTGCAAAAAGTGAAATTTTTGTACTGAAAGTGCTTTGTTTTAGTAAAAAGTACTATTTTATAATAAGTACCTGTTTTTCAAAAAAATTCATTTCATTTCAAAAAATATTCATTTCATTTAAAAAATTGAAATTTTTTTACAAAAAACAAAATCTTTTACAAAAAGTGATTTTTTCACAAAAAGTACGTTTTTTTTATTCATTTTGTCACGAAAATTGCAATTTTTTGCATAAAGTACGTTTTTATTAAAAGTAAATTTTATTACAAAGTACATATTTTCAAAAAACTTCAATTTTAATACAAAAAATATTCATTGTAATGCAAAATGTGAAATTTTTCTACAAAAAGTGCAATTTTTTTAAATAAAAAGTACGATTTTATAAAAAGTACCTTTTTACAAAAAGTTCCTGTTTTTCAAAAAAATTCATTTCATTTCAAAAAATATTCATTTCATTTAAAAAATTGAAAGTTTTTTACAAAAAGTGATTTTTTTACAAAAAGTACGTTTCTTTATAATCATTTTGTCACAAAAAATTCAATTTTTTACAAAAAGTACGTTTTTATTAAAAGTACATTTGTTACAAAGTGCATATTTTTCAAAAAATATTTATTTCATTAAAAAATTGAAACTTTTCTACAAAAAGTACATTTTTTACAAAAAGTGTTCTTTTTTACAAAAAAAAAAAAACGTTTTTATAAAAAGTACATTTTTTACGAAAAGTACGTTTTTTAAATATTCATTTTCTCACAAAAATTGCAGTTTTTTACAAATAAAGTTTTTAGTAAAAGTAAATTTTTTTACAAGGCACATATTTTTCAAAAAATTATTTTTTTAATAAAAAGTACGATTTTATAAAATGTACCTTTTTACAAAAAGTACCTGTTTTTCCAAAAAATTCAAAAATATTCATTTCATTAAAAAAATTGCAATTTTTCTACAAAAGTAAATTTTTTTTTACAGAAAGTGGTTTTTTTACAAAAAGTACGTTTTTCAAAAAGCGAAATTTTTCTACAAAAAGTGCATTTTTTACGGAGAGTACATTTTTTACAAAAATTGCATCCTTTACAAAAATAAATCCTTTTTTATAAAAATGGCATTTAAAAATAGTACTTTTTTACAAAAAGAACATATTTAAAAAAATCATTTTATTAAAAAAAATCATTTTATCACAAAAGGTGCAGTTTTCTTAGCAAAAAGTGAATTTTTAAAAAAAGTGCAATTTTCTTAAAAAAAAGTGAATTTTTTTACAAAAAGTGAAATATTTCAAAAAGTTCTATCTGTCACAAAAAGTGAACTTTTTTTACAAAACCTGAATTTTTTTAGAAGTGATTTTTTTTTTCTTTTGCAAAAAGTACTTTTGCCCTCAAAAAGTCATTTGGGCAATTTCAAATATCATCTAGCAATAAGAATAGAGAATTATGATTTAGAGACGGCAGCGCAAATTTTGTGCGAATCTCTGTTATGATGAAGTTTACTGGCAGTAGTATGCCATGAAAGCCTTAAGCCTACAGGAAATTGTAGCAATTACGCCGGACATTGTGATGAAATGGAAAGTTATCGATACTGATCACAAAAAATATTCTCTTTTTACTGTAATAAATATTAAATTAAAACTCAATCTCATTCGATTTATGTAAATTAAAAGGATCTCATATGAATTCCTCCCTACACAAAACAGCTCTACATTAAATAGTACCCGCTACACCCAAAGGTTACTTTTATCACAAAATAAAAATTTTTTTAAGGTTGTATAAAGAAATGTGTCACCAAGATTTTTACGCAGTAGAAGTTTTTCTCATTAAAACCTTTTACAGAAAGAAGCAATCAAGAAACAAACATACAAACGAGTTTTATTCTTAAAAAAAACTATCTGAAAAAAATACTTTTCTTCACTTTAACCTTCAACTTGAATTTAAAATCATCTAAACTTTCTTCATCAAAAACATTTGATTTCTAAATTAAAAATCTCTGCTGGAATTTGCACAACATATGTACGGGTTATAAAAATTATACTAAACTCACGTACAGTATGGTATAAATTACTACGAACATTTGGTTGGTGGGACGGTCTAACAAAGTATAAAACCAATAAAGAACGTAATTTCCTGTCGCTGTCATTTAGTGTAATAATAACCTTGAACAAATTGTTATGCCAAAATATCCACAGACACCATCACAATCACAAGAAGAAAGAAAAAAACATTCAGAATTTATATTTGGATGTTGATAAAAATTAAAAGTCGCCAGAGAAAAAATACTAAAATGGAAAAAGGAAACAAAATCAATGAATTTGTATCCTAGACACACAGGCTCCCAGAAAATTTAGTTTCAAACGAAAAAATACTAAATAATCGAAAGGAAACAAGAGAACAAAATTGGAAAAGAACATAAAAATAAAGAAAAAAGAAAGATTTGAATGCACAGCAATGATCAAAAAAATAAAGTGGAAAAAAATTCTTTTGTAATATAATTTTTACTCACACACAAGCACACACATGCTCGCATACCATTTCCCAATGTTTATTTTTGTTATTATTATTGTGCATGTTTATTTATGTATGTGTATGCTGTAAGCGATACATGTACTGATTTTATTAAAACAATAACTATTTTTCTCTTTCACTATGTGCTTGTATGTGTTTGTATGTGTAGCATACACACATACTCCCGCAAGACTTAAAAAAAATAAAAATGGAAAAAATGTAAATTCATGAATGCTTTTGCTCTGTGCATGTTTTTAGATAAATTTAATCACGTTTGCAGCTAAAACAGCTTAAGTCACTAAATAAAAAGAATAAGAAAAAGTATTTTTATTTTAATTTTTAGCACATTTTTTAAATAAGAAATATTTGAAGGTTTCAAATGCAAAAAATGATTTTATAATTTTTTATGCTAATTTTTCTTTTTAAGTTTTCTGGATTCTGAGCAAAAAGAATTTATGTGAGAGATTTAATATTAGATTAAGAAGTATATGGGCGCTGTCTCAACACTAAACTTATGTAGTTCATACACGAACTAGTTCATTTAAATGATTCCATCTATTGAACTAAGTGAACTAGTTCATAATTTTAAGTATACCTAGTTCATTTTTTAACTACACTTTGTATTTGAACTACCAGACGAGATGAAGTAGAATCCATGTCTGTGTTTCCCTGTTAACTATTTCGGACCAGAAATTAGTGCTGCTTTGCATTTTATTAAACATTCTTTTTGGCAATGCTACGATGTTGTTGCAATCATATTTTGAAAAGAACATTTAAACTAAAAGAGCTTTGAGCTAAAGAAGACGTTTTAACTAAAGAAGAGTACGTCAACAGAACATTTGAACTAAGAGAGTTTTGAACTAAAGAGACTTTGAACTATAATTTGAACTAGTTTATTTTCAAACTTTGAACTAAAAAGACCGATCAATAAATTAAAATATATGGCACAAGTCTACTCAACACTATTTTACATAAAATTAGGAGGCTCCACTCAACATCAAAAATAAAACAAAAATCCCATTTTTAATTCGAAATTAAAACAACTCAAGGAGGCTCGTCCTTAACGCATATGATTGCCTTTTTATACTTCTTAAAGAAAGCAAAAATGTGACACAATCGAACAAAGAAAAAAAGAGTGTTAAGAAAATGCCTTGGGCGCACCCCTTTGTTATTTCGATAGCAAAAATGCCGGATCTGTTTTTCCTGCTATAACAGCATCAAACTTATTTACTTAAATCTAATAGCGGAAAATTATTTCAGGCGAATGGTATAATTTTTTTATGCAAATTAAAAACGTGGTTGAGGCAACCATAATTTAATAGCAACATATGATTGAATTATATGTTGTTGTTGTCATATCTTATTATTATTTTACAAAATGAAAATATTGTTAAAAATATATTGTTACGAACATAAGATCTGGCAACCCCTGTTGTTGTTATCCGTATGTGCATGGTAAAAACAGAAGGTGAATAAGTTACTTCCACCACTATTGGGTGTGTGTATAGAATAATACGACAATTAGCTAACACAAGTTCAACAAACTGCGTGGGTAGAGGTGCGTACTGCACAACAAAAGATCATGAGTTCAAGCCCACCTTCGGAAAGTTAATAATTGTATACGGCTAAATTAAAATTAAAAAACACTAGTATAAACCTCCCGGAAAAGATAAAGAAAATTATGTGTGAAGCCATGGCCAGATATTAAAGTGAGATGTCTATTTAGTATGAGAATAGAAGATAATTGTCAAGGCGCCCTTTAAAGGAGAAAAGCTATAAGCGGAAGGAAGTACAACATAATTATTACAGTGGACGGCAGATGTAAGTTGTGACTATTAAGATTTAAAGGGTGTGACTGTTAGGGATGTAAAGCGAAATGGAGTGGTCTGTGAATGGTTTGGGTTACTAAGCAAGGCATCGAGTAGTTCAAATCCCGCCGGAGTAACACAGTAGTGTAGCGTTGGTGGCTGCGTTTGTCATAACGCATGTTTAGTAAATACGAGAGCATAGGATCCTAAAAATCGGGGGATAGAGAAGTGTAGTCAGAAGCCATACCACAGCAGTATTTGCAATCAAAAGAAACCGTACATTTGTGCCTAAAAGGAAAAAACGTAACAATATGTTATTGTCATTGGACCCATTTGTTAACCATTACCATAATTATGGTTAAAGTATAAACATATTAATATAAAATGAAAATATTATGATAAAAAGTTATTAAATTATTTTAACTCATTTTAAGATGTTGTTGTTTGAGATAGTTATAATAAAAGTTAATAATATTATGGTTGTTGATACTATATTATTTTGTAATTAGGCTTCGATTGTATTAAGAATTCAAGCAGAATTTATATGCATCAAGCCAATAATCCTACACTTTCGCTGCATAAAAGCCATCTAAAAATCAGATATTAACAAAAACATGTTAATTGTGACTGCTTAAAATAACTACAACATATTCACCGCAGCCACCCACAACCATATTTTCCTTAGTGTGCTTTTGTGATTTGTTTTTATAAAAATCTTAAAAATTTCAAAAAATCATTTAACAAAGTCTATTGAGCTAAAGGGCGACTCCATTGAAATATTAAATAAGAATCAGAGCAAAATACTTTTCTGACTTAAAAACGCGAACTATTATAAATAATTCGACAAAATAAATTTTTGTTTATTGCGAATTTTATTTACTTTTCGCAGATATTATGTACCCTGCATCCTCGCAAATTTTGATTAATAAAATAACTTGAGATTTCTTGTTTTGATTTTTTAGTCAGGGGAACCTCAAAATTATCCACGTATTACCAGGCTCGTGTAAATAATATCTATAACTCGCCAGTTTTTTAAATTAATAAACTTTTAAATTACATTTTATTCGTGTCTTCATAATCGTTATCTATATTTTTTCGAAATTTCTAAAATATTAAATTATAACGTCGTTTTATATCAATTTTTTTTTTTTTTTTTTTGCATTATAAAATTGTTTTGAGTGCCACCCCTTTACAGCCCTTCCGGTTTTAAATATTCCAAAAAAATCGATGATATCTTTTTATCTACGTTAAGTTCTATATGCGATATAAGTTCCATCAAAATCGGCTTGATCGTGTAGCCTTGACTGAGTAACAAACTTTCAAGCGTTAAATATTAGAAGATTTAAATTTAGTGCAAATTCTTTTAAAAATAAGTTTTATTCATTCCTTCTATCAAGAATAACTTTCTTATTTCCATTTTCATTTTATAGTTAATATGTTTTTTCTACACAACGGCATTTGCTTAATTATTTCTTTATTCTACCGCAACATCTTGTTATTCCAGCTATAAAAATGAATATTTAAAATCAAATTATATCAAGCTTCTGAAAAATTTAGGTAAAAAAAATGCTTATTAAAATGAATTAGATTTTCTCCAAGGAGTAGTAAATAATAATGCCAGTCGTAATAATGACTCATAAGAATATTTCGGTTTTTTTGTTGTTTATTCTTTATTTTGATTTGTTTATGCGATTGCATGCAAAGTTTAAAGTAGCTCTTTTATTTTGACGTCCATGTAAATTATTGAAAAAAAGTGTTTGCAAGCTTTCGATAAAGGAAGTCTTCTGATTGGCCTGTACCGAAATATTGCAAAAACGTCTTATTTTAGTTGATTTTAATATTCCTCTCCTTTAAACGTGACGTGAATTGCAACCCAAGATAACGTAACTACTACTTCCCTGTTTAAAATTTTTGTGGTTTGTCTGAGCTTTCTAAAAGCTCAACTTAGGAAACTTCCTTTCCTTTAGTAGAACTTTAAGATATGTCAGAGACATAAAGCATTTGTCCTCATACAAGGAACTGAGTGCGGAGTTAAATTTTTATGGGTTTTGAGCTGAATTACAAATGTCACAGAGTCTATGAACAATCCAGCTGTTCTCATATGCATTAAGAGCCCTGACTGCAAGCAAACTCTCTAGTATAAAATTCTTGTAATTTATTTCTCAGTTTTTCGCTTTAAACTTTCTCAAGTGCAATTAAAAATGGCGCTGAATTCTGCTGGAAAGATTTTAATTATATTCCATTTGGGATGATATGTTAAAATTTTTTGACGAAAGATGCTGACGCCTCTGTTACCAAGATCATCTTTGGCGTCTTCATTTAACCAACTCTAAGTTTAATTTATATTGTTACGAACATAAGATCTGGCAACCTCTTTTGTTGTTGTCCGTATGTGCGTAGTAAAAACAGAAGGTGAATAAGTTACTTTCACCACTATTGAGTGTGTATATAAAATAATACGAAAATTAGCTAACACAAGTTCAGCAACCTGCTTTAGTAGAGGTGAGTATTGTAAAACAGAAGATCATGAGTTCGAGCCCACCTTCCGACAATTGTACAAAGGAAATATAATAATAATTGTAAAAGGCAATTAAAAATTGAGAAACAGCAAACCTCCGGGAAAAGAAAAAGAGAATTATTGTGTGAAGCCGTGGCAGATATATTTGTGAAGACGTCTGTTTATTAAGAGTAGAAGATAAATATCAAGACGCCCTTTATAATAAAGTGAAAGAGCTCTAGCTGTTAGCGGAATAAAGAAGCAACGTGTAAGGCATATGTTATTTGTGGCTTTTGGATTTAAAGGGGATAACCGACTGGCTTAGATGTAAAGCGAGGTGGAGTGTAACGTGGATGGCTGCGTGTTAAGTAAATTCGAGACCATACGATTCTAAAAACTGTAAGATCAAGAAGTGTAGTCATAGGCCATAAAAGGAGTAAAGTTAATAGCGAATTTATAATGTGCCACAGTGGCATTTGCAATCAAAATAATCCGTACTTTTGATCCAAAGGATATAAACGTAACAATATATTGGGAAATAAATGAGTCAGGTTGACTATTAAGGTCACAAGTGACATCGACTTTGCTGATTCACATTCAATTGTTCATATTGGAATTCCTAAGTTGTGGTCATAACTACTTGGTTCGATTTATCTCACAGCTATCAGCTGATATTTCTTTTGTTTTGGAAGCATAGACGCGTGTTACAGCTTTGATTTTTATTCCGACTAAATACGAGGGCTGCTATATATTTCTGGCCTAGCAACACTGAGTGCTGCCAAGTGCATTCTGACATTTCCATTGGAAAGTTTGTCATTTTTAAGCATAATCGTACTCAAAACGTTTTGACGTACGACCATTATTTGTGTTGTTTACAGTGACTTGAAAAAATTAATATAGAAAAAAATGGAATTAACTCGTGAACATTTTCGTGCCATCATTTTTCACAACTTTCATCGTGGATTATCACGACAAGAGTGCATTGATGAACTTAAATCTTTGTATAGCGATGAAGCACCATCCTATAGCACTGTGAAAAATTGGTATAATGAATTTAATCGTGGCCAAAGCTCGCTCAAAGACGAATTCCGTGAAGGTCGTCCCAAAACGGCTGTTGTGCCTGAGAACATTGATGCCGTGCGTGAACTCATAATGCAAGATCGATATGCGACATACCGAGAGATAGAGACATCCTTGGACATTTCTTCCACCAGCATACATTCGATACTGCATGAACACCTGGCCGTAAAAAATGTTTTTTCTCGTTGGATCCCGTACAATTTGAAAGTCGCTCAAAAAAAGGCTCGTGTCGATTGGTGCAAAGAAATGTTGCAAAAATACGATTGCGGTGCTTCAAAAGACGTTTAAAAGATCGTCACAGGTGACGAATCATGGATCTATGCGTATGAGCCCGAAACGAAACAACAATCGACCGTGTGGGTTTTCAAAGACGAGCAAAATCCATGGAAAGTTGTTCGTGGAAAAAGCACTTCGAAGCAAATGGTCGCCTGTTTCTTCGGCAAAACTGGTCATGTGGCAACTGTTCCGCTTGAGCAACGTAGTACGGTCACTTCTGAGTGGTACACTACAATTTGTTTGCCTGAAGTCATCGGAGAAATTCGAAAAAACAACAAGAGAAGACGAATCATTGTTCACCATGACAATGCGAGCTCTCACACATCAGCTCAAAGCAGAGCGTTTTTGACCGGCCAAAACGTCTAATTATTAGGTCATTCGCCGTACAGCCCTGACTTGGCACCTAATGAATTCTTTTTGTTTCTGCAAATCAAGAAAAAAATGCGTGGTCAACGATTTTCGTCGCCAAAAGAAGCTGTTGAAGTGTTCAAAAAGCATGTTTTAGAGGTGTCTCAATCGGAGTGGAAAAAGTGCTTCGACAGCTGGTTTGAGCACATGCAAAAGTGTATAAATCATGCTGGAGAATACTTTGAAAAACCATAAAACCATTTTTGATTATAAATATTCGCATTTTCACTATTAGGCCAGAAATATATAGAGCAGCCCTCGTATATATCGACCAAGAGAATTGGACCCTTTAAATTGATAACGTAATCTGAGTTATTATAGTACAAAGCAAGAATTCGTGGCGAAGTAAAAGTTTGGTGTTTCACCTAAAATTTATTTGCTTATATAGCACAGCAACTGCTGTTAAAGTCATAGGATATGTTAGGCGACTACATCAGCTTACAAGAGAAGAAGATATTAATTTCTATAAACGCACTGGCCAAAAAAGATACAAGAGAACTGACAAGACCCCTTCAGCCGGTGGTAGAAAGGTCTGTCTAAAAGCTAAAATATCAAAAAGCTGCGTGAAAACTTAAGTGGGAGAGGTACCGCGGAGAGGAAAGAACCCATTCGAATTAAGAAAAAGAAACTTCGTTGGATAAGCAAAATAGATAGCCAACCATTTGACAAAAGTTACTACAGCCCAATTAAGAAAAGAAAAGTATTTTCCTTTAAGTCCTCTGCAACCTAGCAAACGCCCATAACAAGGTATCAACGAGAGAGCAACAGTTACTATTGTACCTGCTGGCAGACACTCAAGTGTAAAGTAGAAGAAATATAAAGGAAATAAATATAAAAAAAGAAAGAAGGGAAGAAACACTTATTGTTAAATAAATTTTGAAATCATATTAAGTTCTCATAAAATGTCTTGAAAGATTGACAAGGGTTTACTAGTAAAACAAACTTAAATTTATCATCTTAAAGCCACAATTATTTCAACACATCATTGCGATACATGTAAAAACACAAACCTTATGTTACCCAAACAAATACATTAATAATGAAAGTGATAATAAAAATTCAGTCGTGCATTAATAACTTGAGGGTTTTGTTTTGTTTTGTTTAAAAAATGTTTTATCCTCGTTATTATTTATAAAGAGAAAATAAAGAATGTTTTGCCAGGGGAAAGTAAGAAAAAAACCAGAGTAATACAAAATAGAAACATCATTTAAGAAAAATAAAAAAACATTTATTTCCTTTAAAGAATTTTTAAAGGTTTTTTGGATGAAATTCTAACCAGGCTTTTTTGACAATTTTATTTTCAATGAAAATTAATCTTTGAATCATTCTACATCTCTAAAATAATTAAAGCCATTAAAAACCACACAAAAAATAAAGTCAAAATTATTTCAGTCCTCTTTCTCTGGTTTATTGGGACTCCGCTTAAATATCATGAAATATCTCTGACTCTTAACGGGATTTGTAGTGAGCTAAAAGCAGAAGCAATCGTTAGTATTTAAATAAGCGAATTAAGTTTTTGCTTAAACCATCAATCTTGATCTCCAAAAAAAATCGCCTTGCGGCCACAGCGATTTCCCATGAACCATATAAACAATCTATAAGAACTAAACGAGCTTTTGGAAAAAATTCCGCTTAATATTCCACAGTGCAATTATAGACTTTGAAAAGATTTTTTCAAAATGCATTAAGCTTTCTCCTTGGCCCCGACTTAATTTGTTTCACCGATCTCTTTTTTACTAAACTGGCGCTGCACCTCTGTGTTTCTTTCACCTAGACGCGAAGTATTCGAAATATAACTTGTAGCAAATATGACCCTTTAACCCACGAAACCATTCAGATTGCATTTTGATATGGCTTTGGAAGAAATTTCCAACTATCTACTCTTTTACTAACCAGGTCTTTTTAACCAACTTAGCCGCTACTGTTATAAACTCCTGTTACGTTGTTACTTTCCATAAATACTGTTTTCAATTGTTTTTATCGTTACTCCAGCAGGTTTTTACAGAAGTTTTTATATTTATTCTCGCTTTTTTTAACATCAACTCTAAACAGAAAAATGTTTTCGTTATTAATGCTACCAATAGGAGTTGAACTCATGATCTTGTTTTATAAAAAAACATGAAGACAGTTCTATCAAAGCAAGCAACCTGGTTGCTCTCAACAGGTGTTAGCTAACATTCCCTTTTATTCTGTAGTGACAAAAATTATAACCACATTTCTCTTCTCTTAAGGTGCGGTCAGATTAGTCAAATATTTGACCAAAAAAGGCGTAGCCACTAATTTTACAAATGTTTGTACAATCTCGCCTGACACGAATCATTTAGAATGACGATTATTGAGTAGGGTGTAATATTTCCTTGAAAGTATTTGAGAAGTATTTGTTTTTAACGGACAGCATTAACTTTAAGCAAAAGGTTGCTTTATTTTATTTTCTTAATATAACAAACAAAACAAAGCTAAAAGCTAAAGTTGAACTGTTAAGAGAAAGGATTTTGCATCTACCTTCTGGTTGGTCGGCAACCCCGTTGCCGATGAACTGGCGAAGAGGGGGACAGGGCTTGACGAGGGTGACATTGACATTTTTTGTCGCATACCCGTCTCTGCTTGCGTACTGCGCATCAACGCTGCCATCTACGAACTCACCCAGACCAGACCGTCTAACAAGTTGAAATGTTCGACCGCTAGAATAATCTGGCCCTCTTTGGATTGGGGCAGGGCGGCTGCACTATTGCGCTGCCGAGGGTTCGACTACGTGACTTGGTGGCAGCGGTCACTGGGCATTGTCTATTCGGCAACCATTCTAGGAGAACGAGTATCCTTTTTAACGACTTCTGCTGAAGTTGTCAGGACGAGGAGGGGGAGAAGACGGTGGAACACCTCCTCTGTCAATGCCCTAAGCTGGGATGTATACGGCTGAGATATATTGGTCAGCGGTACTATGAGGGCCTATCTGATATATCGTCAATGGGTCAAGGTAGGATTAGTTCCTTTTTAAGGTACAGTGGGTGGTTTACCGGCCCACAACCAGACACCGTGACTCATTCACACTTTGGTCGACTGGTCTCACTTAGCGGATTCTTCTCTGCATTTTTCACGGGACTTCTACGTATTCTCGAACCCGCGGTTCTTTCTTTCTGCCCTTCTCATTTCTTCATTCCTAATTCCTGTCTTAATCTTCTCTCTCTATTTCTTCCTCTCTCTTCCTTCTAACAACAGGTAACGCAAAGAGACCAATCAGTGGACCTAAGTGGGCTGTGGCAACAAGGCCGCCTGCCTGACCTAACCAAACCTTCTTGTATGGTGAATACAACAGAAGAACAGTTTGCTAATTTAAGAACCATTCTTTGTCAATTGGGTAAGATTGACTCTTAGTAATCAGCATATCATAAGTTCAAACCCCATCGAAGTCTTGATTAGCAAGAAAAATAATTCTTATGTAGTCGAGATGCTGAGTTGATTAAGGTGCCTGGTTATTTAAAAAAATATCTTTAGTTTTAGTCTCACCGTTGAAGTCACAGAGTTTTATAGTTATAATAGCTTCATTGTCAGTTAAGGCTCGTGTTTGCTAAGTAAGATACCGTGTGTTCAATGCAACCATATGGAAAAAAAATTAGAATAAAATAAAAAATTGGAATAAAAAGTTTAAACATCCTTTAATGAAACACTTGATGCTATTCTGCAGCAAGACCTACCCTTGGCCTGAAAATAACTTGGGCTTTAAACAAGAGATTAAGAAAATTTGTCTCCTGGCAAACAGAAGTTAAAGCATGCAAAGAAATCTGGTCTTAGTGCAGTAAAAGCCAGTATTTAAATGATCATGACACATTCCTACTTGTCTTCAATATCTCCTCTACACCATTTTGTTAGACTAAAACCATTTCAGCGATATCTAGCGTTTTAAGTTCAAAGATTGTTGTAGAAATAAGCGTAAGCTATAAGTGTAGAGAAGGGGTTCTCATCAAATTCCTGCTTACGGACCCCTAGTAAACAAATTTTTTTCCGCGGACTTCTCTGAAGCCCAAGTTCAAAATAAAACATTTATTATTTTTGAAAACACTGTTTTTTCGGTTCTTTATGCGGACACCTTGGATGGTTGCTACGGACCCCCAGTGGTCCACGGACCCCCATTCGAGAACCGTTGGTGTAGAGCAAAGCAAGGACAATTATGCTGTTTAAACAATGAAAAACCGTTAGTTAGAAGGAGTTTTAAGTATAATTTTTTTCATCAAACCCAGCGAAAAATAAGTCAAGCATTAAATAATCATGGAAGCTGTTATACAAGAGGAAACGGAGTCAATTTTAAATATAAAAGAGTTCTTACAGTAACACACATTTGTTAAGGAACTTGCATGCTAAATAACACAAGGGAAGCAATTTAATCCATTTATTAATTTTTCTGTTTTCTTTTTATTTCATATTTCTTAGTATTTTTTTTTTTCTTCTTTTGCAAGCTGAACGTTTGAAAACAAAACCCTAACTAACGTTACCATCAAACTTTTATAAAACTTAATTGATTTTCCGTTTAACTTAATCTACAATTAATTACCGTTATCAGCACAAAAAGAAACAAACGAAACGGATTTAATTACATCTACGCAAGTGCCTTTAATTATGCTGATATTAAATATCGATTAACAACATTCAAGTAGTTAAGCTAAAATGAACTAAAAGTGTTAAATTGTTAAAACACATCAGCATTTAAAGCTGCAAAATATAATTAAACATCTGTTGTAATATTTTCAAATGAAATGAAAATACATAACTTTAAAAGTATGCTTTCATTTAACAAATTTCCTTTCTTTAATTTTCTTTTTCAGCATCTTATAACAACAACAAAACAGTTTCCTTTTTACACTGCAATTTTTTAAATGTCACTGCAAGGTGGGATTCAATTCCCTTGCAATATCCTTTAATATATAAAATTAATAAAAAAAAAGATTACCCTGCCTTTTAAATGTATGCAGCAAGAGCATCACAATTTGCCAAAACCATAACCATGGCCTGTAGTGTACAGAAACAACCCCCAAATCAACCTTTACCCAAACCAACCTCTTCATCGGCTGGTCCTACGACACCTAAACCCAAAGGGGCGGGAGCTCCGCGTGGTTCCTTACCAACTGATATGGTTGTACAGCCGCCTTTAGAGTTTCAGTGGCCACCACCAGTACCGGCATCGACGCACACGCATAATGTCCGTTTGAATATGATGAATCAAGATCCGAAGGATTTGCATACAGCTCGTGCCATGATAGAAGAGTTGAGATCGAAAGTGAGATTTCAGGCGGAACATATTATGAAGTGGAGAAAGGCGTATGCAATGCAGGCAAGTTGTGTTAAATGTTTTCTCTTTATCTTTTTTCTTCTTATCTTTATCTTCTTTCTTCTTGTATTCTTTAATTTCTTAGCTTTTGCTTTTTTTGACTTTTCAATAAATTTGATTGCGCTTGTGTCCTTTTCCGTTTCTATTTTTAATTCCCTTTGCTTTGTTTCCTACTTTCTTCTTTTTTTTATTGATTTATTTGAACTTTTTCTGAAACTTTTTCTTTCTTTCATTTAGTTCTCTCTCACTTTTCGATTTTTTTTTTGCATATTTCCTTTCTTTAATTTTTTGTATTATTTGTTTTCTTTTGTTTCTGTATTTTTTTTTATATTTTTTCATTTTCATTGTTTCTACTCTTTTCATTTTTTCTTTTCCAAAAAAAAAGAAGTTAAAAATTTTTATTTTCTTTCTTTTTTTATTTTTTATTTTATTTCTGCATTTTTCGTCTTTCGTCAAATTTTATTTCAGTCCTTTGCATATTCTATTTAATAACTTGTGTTTCTTTCATTTAAAGATTCTTCAAAATTCTTTTAAAAGTTTTCTTGGTTTTTATTTTTCTTCCTTTTTATCTTTATATCCTTTTTTCTGAATTTTCCTCTTTCATTTTCTTTCATACTTATTTTTACTTCCCTCTTTTCTCATCGTTTTCTGACCTCTTTCAATTCACTTTCGCCCTCTTATTTTCTTTGCTATCTTCTTCCTTTCTTTTCTTTCTTTTAATGAATTTTTCCTTGTTTATTTTTCTTTTCTTATTTTTTCCTTTTTAATTTTTGTGTTGCTTTAGCTCTCTTGTTCTGTTTCTTTCTCTCTCTCTCTTTCTCTCTCTATCTTTTTCTTCTATTCTAATAGTTTTCTACTTTCTATACTCTCTTCTTCTTCTTTCTTGTTTTCTCTTGCTATCTGTTTTAAATATATATTTTTTTCTTTGCTTCTTGTTATTTTTTTTTTTTTTAGTCTTCTTTACTGTTATTTTCTTCCTGTCTTGTTTTCATATTTTGTTGTTTGTGACTACGTATATTTCGTTGTGCTCTGTCATTTTCTTTTTCTTATTCTTCTTCTCTTTGCTGATTCTCTCTTTCTATTTTTATTTCTCGTTTTAGTCTGATTTATTTTAATACTCCATTATTTTAGATCTCATGCCACAAGTTCTTCCTTATTTAATGTTTTATTCTTACACTTTTATCTTCGTCTAGGTTCAACAACAGTACCGCTATCAGAAAGAGAAAAGCGATCAAATGAATTCTCTCACCTCTCAACTGCTGCTCTTGGAGTCCCGCCTCAAACGAAAACAAAAGCAAATTTCCAGTCTTTTACAACATCGTGAGATGACCATACAAAGACAACAGAAAATTATCGATACTCTGTCCTCGCGCCTAGTGGATCATGGTCTTGAAACCATTGAAGCCAGCTATGCCAACGAATTGGATTCGTTAAATGATTCCGATTCTGCTGTGGTCTTAGAGGACATCGACTCAGATACCAACGTCACTTTGATAGGCAGTCGAAGAAAAAGTATCGGAGCTGGCGGCTGTACGACGGGAAGTGGCAGTGATGGTATAACAATAGCTCGTTCCATATCGGATGCCATAGAAACCAGTTTAAATAAGTACGGTGCTGTGCGTAGAAATAATTGTTTTTTGCGTAGGCCCGAAATATTAGAGACTGTATACTCCGTGGAAGAAGATCCTGAACCCACTTCCGATGTGGCAGAGAAAAGAGACAAATTCAGGCAGAGATCTGAAAAGGCCTTAAGTTCTAGTTCCACCGAGGGTCAATTAGATAGTGTAGAAATACCAGCCCCTTTAATGAATGGCTCACTGCCACATACGACTGTTACCATAACGGCTCCCGAAGAAATAATTTCAAGTAAAGAAACCGCTCAACACAGTTCTCCAATAAAAGATGGCTTTACAGCTTTGAGTATGAGGGTACCACAACTTCAGAGAAATGCGAAATCCATGGAGGATCAACCTGGCAGATCAATGAGTAAAGATGACGAAGATTCTATTGTAGAAACTAGTGAACGAAAACAACAAAATCCTATGACAAACTACAATCGAGTCATGTCCAATCATCGTTCAGTGACTAAACCGAAGGATGTCAAATACAAGAGAATAAATAAGGCCAAATCTAAAAGTCTTGAAGAATTGAGAGGGCGTTTAAAAAATCTGGTGGAAAAAGTTGATCCTGTTTTACCACCATCCATGTATTCGCCAAATGTTATGCCCCAAACAGCTCAGTCCTATGCGTGACCTTCGCGCCCTTGTAATGGAGAGAATGAGAAATTAAAAACTAATTCACCTTCTGCGTCAGCCACTACCCAAAACACACCCAATAAAAAGACGAATGAAGAAACCTTTCAATTTGGCATCGAAGGCAAACAAACTTCAGAGATATCGTTGGCCCTGGCTGTTATGGCGGTGCCAAAGCATTCAGGCCCCAAACGCTCCCTGACATTGCCACGTATTTTGGTGCCCAAGGCCGCTCTACATAATAGCGGCAATGGTTCAGCAGGCTCTGGTTCGAGCTCGGGAAGTCGCAGTAGTTTCTAGCAATTAAAGAAATTTTTCATACGTAATTGTGATAAAAAAGTTAGAGAATAAAAGATTTTTTTCATTAATTAAAAAATATCATTTTAAAATGTCTGATTGAAAAAAATATATTTTATTATTATAAAACGATAGCTGATTACATTTTAAGCATTTTTAATACTATTGTAAATAGCACTTAATTTAAATTTAAACTTTTTTCTTTGATATTAAAATTTAATACAAAAATTTTTACTTTTGGTTTTATTTTATTTCCTAGACAAGAAACACTCACAGAAAATACAAACTGGTTCGAAGGACCATTAAAATTTTACTTAATTAATTCTTCTCTTTCTTTACTATTATTCTCTTTCGAGAAACATAATTTTTTAGAATTCTGAAATGCTACAATTTTTAAAAAGGAAGGAAAATTCTCTGAAGCACATGATATTTAATAAGTGGGCAAATTTTTCTGTCCCAAGCGCTTGCCGCCTAAATGATAAAACATTTATTTGTGGAATAATTGCACATTCGATTAATTTATTACAAATAAATTTTTTCTAAACTTAAGATTCTAAAGAAAAAAAATTAGGAATAATTTTAAAAAATATATTAAAAATTATTCGATTAATTTTATTCGAATAATCGAACCGACTTGCAACAAAAAAAAAACAAAAAATTATTTGAACGTAATTATTCGACTAATAAAGCAAATTTTTTGTAATTAATATACAAAAAAATTTCTGCTAAAAAAAATTCCATTAAATATTGAAAGACATTTTTAAAAATAGATCAGAAAATTATTCGGTCAGTATTGGAATAAATTTGCCACTAGATTGCTCTTCTTAAAACAGAAGAAAATAATTTAAGGATATTTTTGCCAAATTTAAATTGCAAAAATTATTCGATTGTTTTTATTCGAATAATCATATATAGTTATTCTCTTTTATAATTCTGTTAAAAAGGATCCATTTAAAGAAAAACTAGAAATATAAAAAATAAAAACTTTGGAATAAAAGACTATTAAGTTTTTAATTTACGAATAATCGAAAATATAAAAAAAAAAATATTCGATAGTTATTATTCGAATAATCGAAAACTGGTACACTGGTAATAAAAGTTGGTTCAGTATAGCGAATCAAATAAAATACATATTAAAGATATTTTTCTTAAAAAAGCAAATTTATTCGATTAAACTATACGAATATATGAGTATTTACACATTTTTGTAGATGTTTCATTAAAGGTAGCAAATTTAAAGAAAATATTTAAAACAAAATTCAAAAAACTACGTTTTTTATTTTTTTCTAATCATCCGAATTGTGATGGTGATATTCTTACAAAGTATGAAATATCAGAAAATGATCAGTATAACGGATGACGGTCAAAAAAACCGGTCTTTGTGGCAATTAAAAAATTTTAGATTTTGTTGTCTTCCTACTTACTTAATAATTACTATAATTCTGAATCAGTTAAATTTGTTTAAGTTTAAAAAAAAACGTACAAAAGCCCACTGATGAGCTGTGTTTTTAATTAAATCAATTTGTGATAAAGCAGTACGATCAACAAATATAACATTTTGCACTGCATTATCAAGATGGTTTTTAGATTAGTTAACAACACAATTGTTGTGGTTGATAGCACCGATTTCAACCACGATGGCATTTTATTTCTAGTGAACTATTCTTCTTTTTTACTTAAAATTAAATGCAAGAAAGTGAAGCATTTTAATTTTATAAAAATGTGTAAATAAGTAGACTTAAATAAACTTAAGTGCTGTATAGAAATAAAAAAATTAAAATGAATAAAAAAAAAAAACAAAAAATTTAAATAATTTTGAACTAAATAAGAATTTGAATTAAAAACAGATTTATGCCCTTTTTCATTAACACGAAGAAAGGCCGTCATATCATTTGCGTAAATTTTGTTTTTTTTTTTTGTCAAATGCTGCAGAACAACCTCTTATGGCTGTGGTCGTTTATAAGAACAAGGCTCAGAACATTCTTATTAATAAACCCATTTAAAAAGTTTTCCTAAATAAACATATTGCCAGATTGTATGTCTATATTTCTTTTCTATTGATAATTCAAGCGCAAATACTTAATATCAAATAAATCAAGCTTTTTGCTATTTCGTCATGAAATTTCAAATTTTATACATCTTTTCCTTTTTCAATACCATTAAGTTCCTATAGCTTCTTAAGAATTTCCGAGAAGTATCGAATGACGATTCGAAGGACCATTTGTATAAAAATTTAATTAAAGGGTATAAATCTTAGTTTATAAGAAAAATTTTATTTAAAGTTTTAATTTAATATTATTTTAATTAAATAATTTAAAAAATAAAGTTTTTTAATATCTAAGCAATTTAAACAAATTTTTAATTTTTACTGCAAAAATTTTGTCGATACAAATTAAAAAAAAAAACGAAAATTAAATTCCAAAATTAATTTGTTTAAAATTGCTTATGAATAACAGAATGTCAATTGTACCTTAAATTAAAGTTAATTAAACTAATAAATAAAATATGTAAATATTAATATTTAAGTAAAAATATTTAATTGTATTTAAAATAAATTTAAAAGAACTATTAAAATAAAACTAACTATAAGGGTTGTCATTCCAATATAACAAAAGGAAAAAGTTTTTGTTTTTTTAAAAATTAGATATTTAAGTTTTAAATTAAGAATTATTCGAATCATTTTAATCGAATTTTCGAACAAATATTCGTTTTTTTGTAATATTTATAGAAATATTATTTGATTAATAACATTTTAATTAAACTCCACTTGATCAGTTTTATTCGAATAAAAACTTATTCGATCTGTATTAATCGATTAACAGAAAATTGCAATTACTAAAATTTTTAGTTAAAACAATTTTAGTTAAAAAAGGTGTCTTAAAATAATTCGAATTATTCGAATGATTTTAATCGAATATTCGAATAATTTTTTTAGGTATTTTTAATATTCATAGCAAATCAAATATTATTTGATTAACAAGCTATTTTATAATACTCCAATTGATCAGTTTTAGTTGACTTAAAAATTAATCGATCTGTATCAATCGATTAACAGCAAATCGCAATAACTAAAATTTTTGGTTATATTTTGTAAGACTCTTAAAAAATTCTTTAAGGAATATTTTGCAATAAAAATTCAAGCTTAAGAAATTACACAAATAAAAACTTAAATTAAAAATAATCGAATAAAAATAGGAATATTAAAAACTTTCGAGATAAGTTTTCCCAAAGGTAATTTCATAATAAACTAAATTTTCAAAATTTTACAAGAAATAAACTATTCAGTTAGTGTTGCTGTATTCGATTATTCGATAAGACGAACACTTTTTTTCAATTACAAATTTCTTAAGAAAAATAAATTCTCAAAAAAATTTACATCAATAATTACAAATTTCTATTTTAATGAAATAAGAAGAAAAAATTTTATATTTTAAATTAAGTTAAAAAAATTACTGAATTTTTATTGCTAAAATAAACGAGTATTTAAACAATTTTAAAAATTTTATTTTACTAAAATTAAATTAGGGTGCACCCTAATTTTTTTTAAAACGACAAACAAATAAAATTTAGTTCGCAAAATTAATTGTTTCCTTAAATGAATATTAAAAATTATTTATCTAAAATTTTTTAAAAAACATTGTTGAAATTATTCGATAAGTTTAATCGAATAATCGAATATTCAGATATTTTTGTTTTAAATTTTAAATTTTTTTTAAATAAAATAATAATCTGGAAAACGCTTTATACCCAAATAACAGAAATTTTAGCCGAATAATCGAATACTTGATTATTCGTAATGTTAAAATAAAATTCTTTAAATTTTTTCATATTTTAATTAAGTTAAAAAAAAATTCAAAAACAACATTTTTAATAAAATGTGTATGTCCTATAACATAATATTCGAATCTGTTTTAGTGACATTATTTCTTGTTATTTTTTTTTAATAAATAAGCACTTTCTTAAATTTTTTTTAAATCTAACCTTAAATAGCCTTTAATGTTGGTTTTTATTTTATAAAATTTACAAATTTTTATACTTAGTGCTATAAAAAAATATTCGAGAAATTTAAAAAAAACAATTTGGTCGAATATTCCTTAATTTTTATCCCAGTTTTTAGGATTAAATTATTCAAACAAAATGCTGAAACAATTACATAAATAATAAAAATAAAAAAATTAACTCGATTATATTTAGTCGAATAATCGAATATTCGATTAAAATTATCTCAAATTTAATGAAATTAAAAAAAAATCTTTTTTTTTTTGTAATAAAATAATCAAAGAAATAATTCGAAAAAATATTTTCGAATAATTTTTACCACAACATTAATAAGAACTACGAGTAATAAATTCTAAGTCCATAATGACACAAATAAAAATAAAAAAGCACAATAAAATTAAGTGCAAAAATTTGTGAAAGTTACAAAAAATCTTTGTATGTATCAATTGTCGAATAAAACTTATTTGTATTTTTTGCACTTCTCTTAGTTACAGTTCGACGATTAAAAATGTTTTATTGCTTTGATTAAATTCGTATTCTTTCAAAAAACATAAAAATATCACTTTAATCAAAAACTGAAATAACATAAATACTGTATTGACCCTAAATATTTGAAATTAAATTATTTTCCTATAAATGACAACCCTGTAGCTTTTAATAAGCATTAAATTCACTTGATATTATTTTTTTAAACTCAGTTTAACATGATGTTCCCTTCAGTAACATAAAATTCGTATAGGCGTATGATTAATAATAATTAAAAAATACAACTCATACGAATACTTAATCCCTATTAAACTTAAATTCTTAAGAGCTCTTTACAAAAATTTATTAAATAAATTTTAAATCTAAAATCCTTTCCGAAAACTCCAAGTACCTCATTGTCATGTTTTCATTTAATTTTTACTTACACCAGGAATTTGCAGATAACATGAAAAGTGCTTCACTTTTTTACAGACTATTCAAAGCTTTTGAAAGCTGCTCCAAACGTATGCTGTTATAAAAGTTGTTTCATACTTAAACCACATGGTACAAATCCTCAATAAGCTTAACTCTAGTTATAAAAAAAACATTAGATATACAATAGGATTAAGAAGTAATTTTGAAGCTAAAGATTTGTTAAATATTTTTAATTAAAATATTTAAAATTATTATAAATATAAAATTAAATATAAATTAAATTAAAATGTAATGAAAAGATAACAAAGTTTAGTAAATTTAATTATTTTATTTATACTAACAAACCTGACACTGAAATTTATATATTTTTCTAAATAAAACTTTACATATCTAATTATAAGACATGATAAAAAAAGAAATTAAAAGAAATTATAAAATTTAAACCCAGCTTAAAATTAATCTTAATAATTATTTATTTAAATAAACACCTGTACAATTATTAAAAATTTAAAAATTTATTGAACACAAAAACAATATCCGGCTGGGTTAAAAATAAAAGCAAATTTTTCTAAATTTATAATTAATAAAATGTGTATAAACTCTAACTTTATTGCTGAAATCAAGACTATCAAAATATTTTATTAAATCATCCTAAATGTATGTTAATTTTATTTTTTATTATTAAACCTAGAAATATATTATAAATTAATAAATCAAATACCAAATTATATTTGAAAAAAATCATTTCTAAAGAACATAAAAAAACAAATATTTGAAAACGACTTTTTAAATTGTGCTTTGAAAATATGCTTCTGTTTCTTCTCCCTTTTAATGCCTTAAATCACACATTATTAAAAGCTTAATTAAAAAAAGATAAAAAGTATGAACTTAAACCTAATTAAAATTATTTACTTCTCAGTTTTGAAAATACAGACCATTTTCTTTAATCAAATATTTTAATAATTTAAATAATTAAAAAACAAAAACAAAAAAGAAATAAAAAAAACACTTTCCGATTTTAGGCTCTTTTTTTAATATTTTGCTTTCTTCAGTATTTTAACGCCTAAAAGAAACAACATTTACTAAATTAATATTACTCATACGCCCTTAAGCTTTTAAACAAAAAGAGAGCTGATCATTAAAAACTTTGTAAGTTTAAGAAAACAAAAGGAGTTAAATGTTTTAAATGACCTGTTATTTCGCTATTTCGAAAGATATTTTATAAAATTTTAATAAAACGGTCTTTTACATCAAGCATGGGTATTCTCGAAGAAAACATACCCAATCAATTTTCTATCACAAATGCCGCACCAGGTTAGAATAATTAAAGTTATATAAGCTGCTCGCTTAAAGCATGTTTGCTTGGAGACCATTCGACTCATTTCTATAACCATCTACCCCACAATATCCAAAGAGACTTCAGTATTCTAAGTTTGTTAGATCTAGCTAAGGCTAACCGCAAAACCTTTCAGGCAAATTAGTGTTACATCTCTCAGTCATTCAAGATCCAGGGCCAGATATTCGGGCTAGCGTTATGGGTGGCCGTAAAGAAGTTATTGTACTGACTCCTCCTACGAATAATTTATCTGTATAGGATTTTTTTTTTTAACAAAATCTATTAAAAACATATTATTCGAACAATCGAATATTGAAAAAAATTTTTGTAAATATTTTTTTTAAATCATAAAACTTTATTTGAAACCAAAAATTTTGATAAGTATTCGATCAAATTTGACACCATTTTTTTCTGAAAAGTTGAAAAATTATTTAAGAAATTTTCTGAAAAAATATTGTTTTAAATTGCTTACAATTTTTATTTTTTCATTTAATTTTTGAAATACATGTGAATGGTTTTCAAAAAGAACCCTTATGAAGAAAAAAAAATAAATTAAAATAGTTACGGAATGTTTTCATTCTTTTTGTATAAAAAATTTTTGAGTTTTTATTGTCTTTTTGATTCAATGGAATTCTCATTTAATCAATTTAGCCATTGATATAAATTTTTCTATACAAAAGTTGGGTATAATCCCCTGATGAGCTTTATGAGCAGTAGAGTGGTGGCCAGTAGTACATTTCAGTTTCTTGTTTAAAATAATAAATATTTCATGAGAATACCATCAGCACGATTACAGTGAAATGAAACTGTTATAAAAAATATTATCAGTATTTTTTGAAGAATCGAATACCGAATTTAAAAGAATTTTCAAAAGATTTATTTGAAAAAATTTTTGTTCATTGTTAGAATTAGCAATTTAAGAGAAGTATAAAAACAAGTTTGAAAAATCTTTGATTGCAATAAAAAATTATTCGGTTAGTGTTATTTGAATAATCGTAAAGTTCTTAACGTTTCTCTTTACAAAAATTACAAAATCTTAAAATTTGTGAATACAAAAAAAAAATATTTAGAATTTTTTACACTATTTATATTAATCGTGATCAATTCCTTTGAGAAAATTATTTTTCTAGCGTAAAACAATTTTGTGATATTCTTACAAAATACAAAAAAATCAGAAAAATAACTTTATAATAGATAACGGTGAGGAAAACATATTTATATGGCTATGAAGAAGCATTAGATTTTGTTGTCTTTTTACTTGAGTGATTAGTTATAATTCTCATTCAATCAAATTTATTTTAAGTGCCTTAAAAATCTGGCAAAAGCATTATTTCCTTAATGATCTCTTAAAAAGCTTTTATATGATACCCATATTGATATTTTAAAAAATTTTTAAATTTCAGAGGCCTGTTACTCGAAAAAGAAGGGCGAGCGCCAATTTTTTCACTTGATGCTATTTTCTTATTTTTTAATTCTCTATCGCCCCTATATACGAGGACTGCTCTATATATTTCTGGCCTAATAGTGAAAATGCGAATATTTATAATCAAAAATGGTTTTATTATTTTTCAATGTATTTTCCAGCATGATTTATACACTTTTGCATGCGCTCAAACCAGTTGTCGAAGCACTTTTTCCACTCCGATTGAGACACCTCTAAAACATGGTTTTTGAACACTTCAACAGCTTCTTTTGGCGACGAAAATCGTTGACCACGCATTTTTTTTCTTGATGTGCGGAAACAAGAAGAAGTCATTGGGTGCCAATTCAGGGCTGTACGGCGTATGACCCATTAATTCGACGTTTTGGCTGGTCAAAAACGCTCTGGTTTGAGCCGATGTGTGAGAGCTCGCATTGTCATGGTGAACAATGATTCGTGTTCTCTTGTTGGTTTTTCGAATTTCTCCGATGATTTCAGGCAAACAAATTGTAGTGTACCACTCAGAAGTGACCGTCCTACGTTGCTCGAACGGAACAGTCGCCAGATGGCCAGTTTTGCCAAGGAAACAGGCGACCATTTGCTTCGAAGTGCTTCTTCCACGAACAACTTTCGTTGGATTTTGCTCGTCTTTGAAGACCCACACGGTCGATTGTTGTTTCGTTTCGGGCTCATACGCATAGATCCATGATTCGTCACCTGTAACTATCTTATAAACGTCTTTTGAAGCACCGCAATCGTATTTTGGCAACATTTCTTTGCACCAATCGACACGAGCCTTTTTTTAACGACTTTCAAATTGTGCGGGATCCAACGAGAACAAACCTTTTTTACGCCAGGTGTTCATGCAGTATCGAATGTATGCTGGTGGAAGAAATGTCCAAGGATGTCTATATCTCTCGGTATGTCGCAAGTCGATCTTGCATTATGAGTTCACGCACGGCATCAATGTTCTCTGGCACAACAGCCGTTTTTGGACGACCTTCACGGAATTCGTCTTTGAACGAGCTTCGGCCACGATTAAAATCATTATACCAATTTTTCACAGTGCTATAGGATGGTGCTTCATCGCCATACAAAGATTTAAGTTCATCGATGCACTCTTGTCGTGATAATCCACTTTGAAAGTTGTGAAAAATTATGGCACGAAAATGTTCACGAGTTAATTCCATTTTTTTTATATTAATTTTTTCAAGTCACTGTAAACAACACAAATAATGGTCGTACGTCAAAACGTTTTGAGTACGATTATGCCTAAAAATGACAGATTTTCCAATGGAAATGTCAGATTGCACTTGGCAGCACTCAGTATTGCCAGGCTAGAAATATATATAGCAGCCCTCGTATTTGTTTTTTTATTGGAGTTACTTTATTGTTCCAAATGAAATGAAAAATTTAGAGGTAGGCGTGGTATTTTGCCCACTGCCTCAAAGGAACATAGACCGATCATGCTGATTTACAATAGCACCTCTTTCGACACTATATCTAAACGATAGGCGTATTTAAATTTTCTCTAGCTCATCTAGTGCCTCCGCAAACTTGATTTCAACACTAACACGGACGGACAGACGGACAACGCTCAATTGACTTCGCTAGGCATAAGAAGTCAGAATATATATTTTCTTTATGGGGTCGGAAATGGATATTGTAGAAATTGATTAAATCGAATTAAAATGTAACATAATATGTATAGCGTTTTTGATGCCTCCCCAAAGTATGCAACTGTTTTTAAGTACTATAAAATACATATTTTTGTTGTATTGTATTTTTTCTCATTATTTTTCCTTTCTGTTAATTGCCTTCTTAAAGATTACTTGCATTATAATCAAGAATGTAAGTTAAATAATTTGCATAATTTCTTTTATTTTAATTTTCCTTCAATCATGCTCTTTTTAAAGATCCCCAGAGTAAGCAAATTATTTTGTAAAATGTTTAACGCGAAAGCTTAAGGGCTTATGAATATGCAAAATTACTTTGTCAATTAAACTAAAAAAGACATTATAATTAAACTTGGGTCATAATTACAATGACTTATCCCTTCATAACTTAACACAGAACAATTGTCTTTGTTAAAATTACAATATTTGAATTAAGTCAATTTAAATTACAACCCCCTAAAGTATGCTAGATATTTTATTTTTCTATTTTATCTTTTATATGCGTTTTTATGCATTAATATTAAAAAAATAAAATAAAAAACAAATGAATAAGTATTTTGTGTGTACATAAATATAAACTAGAGCGTTAAAAGAATTCTAAATGCCAAATTAAAAATTAAATAAAATTTTAATAAAAAAAAAAAAACACAAACTACAAAAAATATTGGAAAACCTAATAACAAAACATATTTTTTAAATAAAAAATAAACAAAAAACAATGAAAACATATAAATAACAATAACATCATTTTCAAAGAATTCCTAAAACATCATGATCACTGTAAGACGAATTAATAAAGAACAATATAACATACTTAGCAAATTCTTTACACATGTGATTTGTAGTGTAAAAAAATTTCATTTCAAATGAATGAATATGTAAAATAAATAAACAAATTATTTTAAAAAAGTTATTATTATTATATTAAGAAAATATAATACCAAAATTCTATTAAATTGATAATAAAAATAAAATTTATGTACATGTCAAATCATGCAGTTAAAAGGCAATTTTTTTCCTTAAAATAAAAATAATTGATTTTAGCATATTTTCAGTAATAAAAATATAAACTGCTTTTGAATAAATTTGTAAATAAATTTTAATTTAAATATTTTTGAAATAATAATTCAAAAAAATACAATTTGTAACACATAGTCGTTTTATTTATAACATTTGAAAGCTTTAGGTAATTTAAAATTTTATACTTTAATTTTGGAAATACTTATTAAAATTTAAGGAAATAAAGATGTAGTTATTAAAAGAAATATTATTCGTGTACTTTAGTAAAAAAAATGCAATCTAAAATAATTGTGTACTTCCATCTACTGCTATTTCTTTTAATAGGCGATTTAAAACGTCGAGATCTTTTAAAAGTGAAAACATCTGGCAACTTTTAATAATTATTTAACAAAATGATTATATATAATTAGAAATAAATAAATTTCAGGTTTAGTTAAAAAGAGAAAACTATGCTTAAGGCTCTATTTCTTTACCATGCTTAACATAACTCATCCAACCGTCTACCTTTTAATTTTAAATTTTTTGTTGTTGAAAATTTGCGGCGCAGAAGTTACCCTTTTGCGTTACATTGAATTCTTTTTTATTTTTGCTCACATACAGAAGGTACTACTTTCTTTGTGTAAATTTTAGGGTTCTGCCTATAACGTTTTAAAAAATACGGCCACATTTGTAAAAATAACATCTTTATAACGACACCCTTTAATTCTTTACCTTCTACTTAAAGTAAAGATGAGACTACCTACCCTGTGTAAATTTTAAATATCTTCCTGCACTACTTTGGAAGGTAACCCCATAAAATTAAAATTACAGCCTCCTTTAAACACCTTTTCATTTATTAATCGCTCTAATTTTTAGAGCGAACATATTTTTATACTTTTTGTGTAAATTTGAAGTGCCGGCCTATTCCGATGGAAAAAATAAAGGTTTTTAAGCCAGTCTTTTCTTAAAATTTTTTTTTTAAGGGCAATAGAGTACTTTTTATACAAATCAATACAAAAAGTACTATTTCGGAGCACCTTTTTAAGTTTGTCATTCCGTTTATAGTTTCCACAGCATTCATTTCCGATCGCATAAGGTCCTTATAAATAGCGAAGTCGGTTGAGAGGTGTCCATCTGTCCGGCCGTGTTAGTTTTGAAATCAACTTTGGTAAGGCACTAGATGAGCCAGAGAAAATTTAAATACATCAATCGATCAGAAATAGTTTAGAAGGTTTAACTATTGAAAATCAGCAAAATCGTTCTATGTTTCTCGAGGCAGTGGGCTAAATACCACGCCTGCCTCTAAATTTTCCATATCATTTGGTACAAATATAGTTTAGCAAAGTAACTCCAATAAACAAGAAATATATGGAGTGAAAGAGAATTCAAAAATAAGAAAAAAAAATTAAGTGAAGAAGTTGTCGCTCGCCCACCTTTTCCGAGTTATGGGCCTCTTAAATTTTCAAAAAAAAAAGTTCGATTAGCAATATGGTCAATATGGGTATCATTTTAAGGCTTTTGAAGAAGGCTTTTAGGAAATACTGAAATTTTTTAAAAATGATTAACCCATTAAAAAGCCGAGAACAAAATAAATAATAAATTTACAAAATCTCTAATGACAAAAAATATAAAAATTTATTTTCTAATTTACACTTCTTAAATTGTAAAAGAATAAAGAAACTAAAAAATTTTAATTATAACTCATGCTCATTAATCCAGCTTATACAATTTTACATATTTAGCAAATGCCTCCATTTTTTCATCATATGTTTGCAGATTTTTCTTTTGCTCCCACCATAGCAAAATCCTGCCAGCAACTTCAGTCTTTTCCTTTTGTAACTTTTCCTTAAGTTCATAAAATTTTTCATCAAATTTTTTCACAAAAATATTAAAATTCTTTTCAAATTCATCATCCAACTCTTGGGAACCGTATTTCTTCAAAGTGTCCAAAATTATTTTAGAATCAGCAGTTAACGTTTTTTTATCTTCCATTTCATAAAAAGCAGAAGAGCTGGTGGAATAAAAAACGACTAAATTAAATAAATTGTCGATATTTTTACAAGAATCATAATTTTCTTGGAATTTTAAAATTTTATTTTTAAATTCTGTGACTTCAGGACTGTTGTTGTTGTTGGTGTTTAAAGCGGGATCTTTAAGTAGAAGTTCACTAAGGTTTTTCGCTTTTGTGGTATAAGTGAGAGATAAGTGCAGCATATTAAATAAAGTCATTTTCAATAGCTGTACAGAAGCAGTTAAAGAGCTGTCCTTTTCTGTAGCAGCCAAGGTTTCGTAAGAAGATTTTTGATTGCACAAATTTCGCGATTTCCAAAAGTTTACATTGGCATCACTTGAAGTGGGTTTCGCTAAAACAATCTGGTAAAATAATTATGAAAATGAATTAATAAATCAATACACTTTAAATGTTCATTATACTGACTTGTATCAAAAATAAGGCCACTAAGCCAAAAATAGTTAATTTATTTTTAAATTCCATTTTTTGCTTTAAATTCTTTAAAAGACTTCTTCTTTAGATTTCAAACTTGTTTATTTGATTTATTAGAAGATGCAGCAAATTTATATGGATTTCTTAAGGTTGTGGCGGGGTTATCAAAGTAGAACAATAGAATGTTGCAAACCAAAACAACAATAAGATTTACTTTATCAAAAGATTAATATTTTTATTTGCAAATGCATTCGATGCAATTTTTATGCGACTATAAACGATAGCAGTCCTAGTTTAACACAGTTTTTAATTATAAAAAACTGCAATGTCTATGAACGCTGAATTAATTTTAAGAATTAATTTTTAAAACAAGTTTTTTATATACAAAAAGTTTCTTTAATTTTGTCCAATTTCACGTCTAGAATTTTCAAATATAACCCCAAACAATATCAGCTTAATCTGCTAAAAAATTAATGAAACTAAGTTCGAATTTTCGAACATACCAAATGTTGAAAATGTTTTGTTTTTAGTTTTTATTGAAAAATTATCTTTTTTTGCTTTAAAGGTACTTCTATTTTAATTTGCCGAACTTGGTTCGAATTTTCGAACATACAAATATTTTCACTTTTCGAACACTCCCCAAAATCTGCAAATTTAATAAATATTTCTAAATTTTAAGAATATTTTATACCATTTTAAAATAGATTTGAAAACTAAATGCTAAAAAATTGATGAAACTAAGTTCGAATTTTCGAACATACCAAATGTTAAAAATGTTTTGTTTTTAGTTTTTATCGAAAAATTATCTTTTTTGCTTAAAGGTACTTCTATTTTAATTTGGCGAAATTGGTTCGAATTTTCGAACATAAAAATGTTAAGATTTTCACTTTTCGAACACTCCCCGAAATCTGCAAATTTAAAAAATTTCACTAAATTTTAGGAATATTTTATAGCATTTATGAAATAGATTTGAAAACTAAATGCGAGATTGAGTTCGAATTTTTATTTTTTTTTTTATTTTCCATGCAAAGAAAATTTAAAAATTTTTAATTAAATTTTGATATTATTGTATACATAACATAATATTTAACTTTAAGTCTATGTGCGAAACTAAATTCGAATATTTGAACAAAAAAAAAATCTTAATAATATTTAATTTTTAATTACTGTTAACACTTTTTGTTTTCGAAAATAAAATATGTTAACACTTTTTCACATCGAACATTCCCCCAAACACTGTAAATTTATAAATTTTTTATAAATTGGGAATTTACTATACAGTATTTGTGACCGAAAATATATTTCGAATATGTTCGAATTTTCGAAAATGTAATTTTTGTTAAGAAAAAAAATTTTTTTATTTCTTTCAAATTTAACTTTTACTTTATTAAGTTTGAATTTATTAAGTTTGAAATTTTTTTCAGTGTAAACATTTATTTTAATGTAACATTAAAAAAATTCCATTATCACTAAAAATGATTATAATTATTTTTCAAAATTTTAAATTTTTAAATATTTAGATAAAAAAATAAACCCATATTTCACTCCAAAAGTTAAAAAAACAGAAGTTCAAGTTTAATGTAGAAGTACTTAAAAAGTCCTCATTCAACTTTAATGTAATTAAAGCTGAGTCAAGCTGAACTAAATATCTATCCTTTAAAAAAAATACTTCAATATTTTGATCGGTTTAAAAGTTACAGATTTGTGGCAAATGAAAAACGATTTTCAGCCACTGTATGCCGGTGGAGAGACTGTTAGTCATGCCATTTCTTTCTTTAAATGCTCTACTTTCACTTAAAAGTTAAAAAATTATTTTTGTAAGAGAAAAACTTAAAGCAGGAATCATTTCAAAACTTTCATTATTTTCCAGTATAAAAAATTATTTTAACCCGAAAATACACAATTGACGTTCGAAAAAATCAAAAATTTCACACAAAAAATTAACGCCTAAATTTCCTAAAATGCCCAAACAAATTTTAGGAGAACTCCAGTTTATTTTCAAATATTTCTTTAATCTTTAGTTATTTCGCCAAGATCAATTACAAACATTCATTACAAAGAAAAAAAATAATTATTCATCATCCATTCCATACAATTTCATGTACTCTTTAAATGCTTCCATTTTTTCTTCGACTGTCTTTAGGGTTTTGGTTTTATCCCACCATTGCAAAATCTTAACTCCCATTCCACCTTCTTCTTTTTTCAAATTCTCCTTAGCCTGATTGATTTTTCGCCCAAATTTAGTGACAAATGAATGTAAAAATTCATGTTCAAATTCATCATCCAAATCCTTGGGACTGTATTTTTTCAAGACATCATAAACAACTTTCGAATCAGCTGTTAAGGTGCCCTTCTTAGCCATTTCATAATAATGAGAAGTGGCATCGGAATACAAATCGACTAAATCGAACAATTCTTCCATGTCACTACATTCTGTGTATTTCTTTTCATATTCTTGAAGATTTTCTTTCATTTTAACAACTTCGGGTGATTTGTTGGAAGTGATGACAGGATCTTTAAGCATTTGATCGCATATATTCTTGGCCATACGCACATAATGGAGACCTAAATTCTGCAAATCAAACATCACTATTTTCATTAATTGTGCAGAGGGTTTGAGAGTGTTGTCCTTTTCGGTAGATGCCAGAGTTGTGTAAATGTTTTTAAGTTTGCACACATTAGCATCCTTAAAATGATCTTCATTTACAGCAGTAGATTTTGCCAGCACAACCTAGAAAATAAAAGGAGTTTTAATATTTTTATTTATTTTATATTTAAGATTATTAAAGTAACTTACGGCTGCCAGCAAGAAAACTATTAAAATAGTCAAAACATTTTTTGTGGTCATCTTTGATCGCCAAATAGTCTGGTCTCAAATAAATTCTTACTAATGAATTCCTGTTCTTTTATAGGAATTTTATGCTTTGGTGTTTCAGGTAAATTAGATTAAATGTTTTTATGTTTTTGTTTTTTTTTTCGGATCATGGTAGGGTTATCGAATTGACTTTATTGTTTTTAGGTTGTTTTTTATTTTTATTTGTTTAGAAAAACCTTTGCCGTCTGTGTCATTTATAATAAATATAATATATACTTGCAGAAAATTTTTGCCAAGCACCTTAGATCTCATTATAATAAGTCACAATGTAACTAAAAAAAATATCGCTAAAAATAGAAAACATTCGAGGTGTGTTGCAATAATAATGTGTGTTTTTTAATTTTTTCTTCAAATATAAAACGCGAAGTAAAAATTTTGAATTATTTATTATTTGAAGACAGCATATAGAACAGAAATAAAAAGTATGCAAAATTTTATGATACTGAATTTTCCATCTCTGTCAGCAATGTTTGTGTACAAACATCTCCCCATTTCACTCTGTCTGTATTAAAATAACGCAATAGTAGCAGTATTTTGCGATGACTAAATTTTGCAACACGAAATGCAAAATATCTTTCTAAATACATTCAGTAGGACTGGCGATACCTTTTATTTTACATAACGACAGTTGAGGACATTGACATAAATTAGTAAACCGAAAAAGCGTCTTAAGCCAGGTAAAACAAAACTTCACTAAATTATAAAATAAACGTGCTTTGAAAAGAAAAACTATTTAGAAAAAGTCTTTTAAACAAGTGATTTTTTAAAAAACAATAAATTCTAAAAACGCTTAATTAAACGCTTAAAGCATTAAATCGTGTAACTTTAATTAACAAAAATTAATTTGATTAAGTAATTAACTAAAACGCGTAAGTTAAAAAATTCATTAAAGTGCCAACAAATACACTGCAAAGCCCAGATGGCTTTTATTTAATAAATAATAATTTTTTTAATTTTTTTTTCAGCCAGGGGTTGAACCGGTGATTTTTACATATCAATTAAAATTTACTTCTTCGGCTTTAGTTCATTTTTTTAATTTAACTTTTATAAAAAAAAAATTTTTTTAAATGATTGCGGACGTTTTTCCAAAGAAAACAAGATAAATTAGACGCTGGCAGAATATAATGCCACATTTTCAAGACCGCCAAATCCATCATCAGCATTCTTCGCATCCATCTACTCTAAGTTGTGTATATTGTTAATATCATCTTTTTTACCAACTAGTCAATATTCATTTGGTTGGACGAAATTCACAAACAACTGAAACCTTTTTTTGTTTTTTTTTTTTTTCTACAACATGTCTTGTACATTTCTTCTTGCTTTTTGTACTAAACCTTCGGTATAGTCAAGAAATGCAATTTTTTTTATTTTAATAATAATAATAATAATAATAATTTAATAAATATTTTAAAAAATCGCTAAAATTGAAATAAAAGCAAAAAACACTTAAGCTGGATTCACCCATTGTTTCCGAACAAAATTTTTGTTCCGAAACATTTTTTTTTTATATGTAGTTTGACATTTTTCTTTTTGAGAGAGAGAGAGAGACACGTCAAACTACATATAAAAAAAAATGTTTCGGAACAAAAATTTTGTTCGGAAACAATGGGTGAATCCAGCTTTATTTCTT
The DNA here is from genome assembly GCA_937654795.1 of Cistogaster globosa. NCBI lineage: Eukaryota > Metazoa > Arthropoda > Insecta > Diptera > Tachinidae > Cistogaster > Cistogaster globosa. The sequence continues at coordinate 12,144,431 of OW569404.1, forward strand.
GGCAACTTCAAGACATAAGGAAACAAACATTATTATTTTTTTTATGGAAATTTATTGAAACTTATCTTAAACTATATAAGGTGCAATCGTATGAGAATTTACTTAAAAGTTCTATAAAAAAACTATGTACAAAAATTGTTTGTTTTGAAATTGTTTAACCAATCACCGGCATAGATTATTTTTCTTTTTTTTTTTAAATCTTAGTGATTGCTTTGTAAATTTCTTATAGTTTCAAAATTAGACTATCTGCGTTTTTCATTAAATGACAGCGTCAAGTCCGTTACAAATCAACAAATGAATCATTTTAATTTCAAAATTAAAATGTAGTAAGTCAGGGAAAAATCTGCGGAGAAGGTTGTGTATTATTTTCAAATTTTTATTCTAAATAATTTGAAGCTTCTTGGTGTGAGTTTTGGCAGTTTTTCTATACCAGACTTGGCAGTCAAGATCGAGCGGGGATACATATGTTGTATAACAATATTTTGTTTTAAGCCTTGACCACCTGTTTAGTAAAGGAACCACACTTTATTGACTTGTCACATATGTATTTAATATGTTGTTTACGCAAAAGCTTTTTATCTAGGATAATACCTAAATATTTAATATTTTCACTAATATAATTGACGTTACCTTGAGAGTATAAGTTTTGTGAAGGAAAACGTTTTGGCAGCTTATTGTATGGAAATATAATAGCTTGTGTTTTGTTATCGTTATCTTTAATTTTCCATTTATTGAAGTATTTTTGGCTTGAGTCAAGGCCGGGGCACATAGAATCCGTCATACGTTAAACTTTTAAAGATTCAACTAAAGTCAAAGTAACGACGGATGAGGTTGGCACAATGAATACTTTGCTGACGGACGTTAAATCAAAGCTTGCTCTCTATTTTTATTCAGTTTTAAAAGAAATTTGTATTTTATTCACTTGTTAAGTAATTTAAATTTGTATTTTATTGTTTGTCACAAAATTGTTTTATTAAAATCACAAAACACAGCAAGAGTTAAAAGAAAACAGAGAAGAAGAAGCAGATGATAGTTGTCAAAGTATTCAACATACGTCAAAATTTAAAAGTTGACCAACTTTCGTACTTTGCGTTGAGGGACACGAATTGATTGTGACAACGCTCATAAGAAAACATGTATTTTAACTCACTTGTCAGTTGAATTTGTTAAAGTTTAACGTATGACGGATTCTATGTGCCCCGGCCTTTAAGAACCTGCTGCATTCTCTTGACTATTGCGTTTGATACCTTGCCGCAGCATATGAATGAAATCACTGTCGACAGCATAAAAAGCTACTGCTTGATTTCTAAGAATATTTATTTCCGAGTTATATAACGAATAAAGTGTGGGAGAAATAACGGACCCTTGTGGTAAACCTTCTGGTATTTACCTTTCACTAGAATAGTTCATATCGACGAATGATCTTTTATTTAAAAAGCTTTTTACTATTTTTTTCTTTTTTTTTTGGAAATAAATGGGAAAATTAAAACTATTTAGTTTGAACAACAAAGAAATATTCCATATGGAATCAAATGCCTTTTCAATATCAAGAAACAAGCAAAAAGGATTCATTTACAAGAAAATCCATGTAGAAGCTGGTCTACAACAAATCCACGTTTTTGCAATTTTAATTCGACGCTGATGTGCATTTAACTTTAAGTGTTTTGTGTAAAAGTCATGTTAGAGACTTTACAATTTCTAGCACGACAAGAGACGACGCCTTCTGCTTTAATTAAGTTTTGGTTGTTAAAATAAAATATGTGAGAGATTTTTTGACATGTAAACTGAACCATTTCAACATTTACTTTGCAAGTTTCCATTCTTCCTTTAAAAACTTATCCCTAATCAAATTAATCCTCAAATTTATTCAATAATTTCAAAATCTCTTGATACAAATCTTGAAAGAGATATTTTCTTAAAAGCTTTAAAATTAATTCATCATGATTATCCCCAGAAGCTTTGTTCAGTTAAAAATAAAATGTTTTTGAACTGGAATACAAATCAACTAATTCTAATAGCTGATCAATAATCAATGTCATCACATAAAGTATATTTTTCTGAAAATTTAGTTAAATTTTGTTTAAATTCTAAGATCTTGTCGAAGTGGGAGCTTAAGATTTCATCACTCTAGAGCATATGTTCGTTTATATTTTTCCTCTTTTTTAAATATTTAAGTGACATTTCATGAAAGGCCTTTAAACTGTCACATTCAGAGAGTTCAATATTCTTATATTTGGTGTTTTAAGTTGAACTAGATTTTCAAAGGATTTTTTATGGCTTTTTATTTACAAACGAAAATATTTAAACTTTTACATTTACTTAAGCTGAAATTATAGATTAGGAAAATTCGTAATACATTTCTTCTTATTATCTTTAAGCCGACTGAAATCTTTCACTTATGGCGATTGTTATACTAATAAATATTTCATTTAACAAAAAAAAAAAATAAATTCAATAATTTTTTAACAAGGTTTTGTTTTTTTAGCAGAGAACTAAACAAAAAAAATTTAAGCGTATTGAAGCTGTAAGAAATCTTAAGTTTTTTTTCCTTCATTAATTTATTCATTCGTCGTAGATGGTGAAACTTTTCAAGCCCTAACTTAATACGCTAGTGAAATTCTGTGGAATAGTCTAATGAAAGAGTATATTCTTCCTTTCCAAAACCATTTTCGTTTTCTTGTTTTAAATCAAGTTTTTTTGCGAAAATAGACAGCCACATTAAGAAAATAAAAATGAAGCAGGACAGCACTGCTTTGCGACCCTTTTTAACCCACTTTCGTTAGGCAACCACAAGCTTGTGTTATGATTTGTTTTCATCTTTCGTGAATACTTTTATGAATTGTTACCGACTTTCTTTCTTTTTGTAGAGTCTCTGTCGCATAATCGTTAGCATTTATTTTTTACTAAGGTACCCCAGGAGCGATGCTTTTATCTGGTAAAAATATTGTAACTACCAGCGTCCTCGAAGCGCATAAAGATCCTTGATAAGTTAGTTTTAATATCAGGAAAGTTACTTACTCTTTGCTAAAGAGCTTAAGACTATCCAAACATTCTCCCCACCATTGGTGGCTCTGGTTTCAATGTAGCATGGCAGCACATAGGAAGCAATTGCCATCCTTGTAATTTGGGTTCGAGGCCCAGTTATCGCGCTATTTCCTGAAGGGCTCAGAAATAACTGGCACCGTAATTTCAAATAACTGCCGGTTCTTACTTCCAGTTTCGCCCTCCTACAAGCTCAGGTCACTAGTGCCACCTTATTCCCCAGGGAGGCATGGTTTACAAGAGAAGCATACTCACCTGGGGTGACCTATCACCAGCGCAGTTATCTAACTTCAAACACTCCCGTAAAATCTCAGAACTTCTAAAAAATTATTTTTCTGCAAAACCCACATGTGGCTAAACTGTGCCAACTATTCAAAATAAAACATTCTAACCCTATAGTTTTAACTATAAAACCTGTTTTTCGTTTATCCTACTTACAGAGTCTTAAACATATTTTTATCTGCTCAACCTCTTGTCATTGTTTTACAACAACAATTATAAAATTGTTAATACATAATTTCACTTTCTTTCTAGGACATAACGTCAACTGGGTCTCTATGAAAAGAAAGAATTTTACTATTAACAAATATCATCACTTTCATTCCCCTCCCACGCTATTATTTCCCCTTTATTACTCCATACCATTCCATAAACAAATGATTTAATAAATAAAAAAAATCCACAAACGAGGCCTCTGTTGAGAGTAAAAAACAATATATTTTTAATCAGTTAAAGTTTTATTATGATTAATCGACAAGTAAACTGTGTTTGTTTACATTTTATAAAAATTTGATAACCCTGCCCTCATAGAACACAACTTGTACAGAGTAGCCAGATTATAAAAAAGAAAGGAAAGTAGATTTTTCAGTTCTATTGCAGATGTAGGGAGGAGTGGTTTATTTATGTGGTAACTGTACTGCAGGAGGAGAAATTAAGGAGCCGGAAGGAGACTTTAACATATCAGCTCTGGAAGCTTTGACGCAGTCTCGGTGGTGAAGGAAAGATCTTTCGTTTTACGTCATGTAAAAGGCTGACACTAAAATGTTTCTAAATACTAAAACAAAATAAAGAAACGGTAAATTAAAGCGCTAAAAATCATCAAAATTGCTTAAATCGCTAAATTAAAATAGCCGTTTATTTTGCCTGCTAAAAAAATAAGAGCAAATTTAGATAAAAAAAAGAATCACTTCGGAATAAAAATATGAAAATTGAAGTATCTAAAAACGCCAATATCTTAAACAATTTTTATAAATTTATAATTTGAAAAAGCTTTTTAATTCAATGAAAAATCCAGACTCAAAGATAAAATTAAACACCAAAATCTAAAATTTTTTACGTGGGAAAAAAATCGCCAAATGTGAAAAATCACAAAAATTTCAAAAACTCGTTAAAACTTAACTGGTTATAATAATTATAGATTATCGACATAATTATTAAGAAACTTTTTCGAATTTATAACAAAAGCACCAAAAACGCCAAAAATAATTATTTAAATAGAAAAATGTACACAAACTAAAAAAAAACGCAAATAAATGGCAAAAGCAAAAAAAAATAAATATTTAAATTAAAAACTAGATAAAGGCTTTTCAATTGAAAAAGAAACTTAAAAATTTAACGTAGGAACCAAAATCAAAGACAAATACAAAAAAAAAAATACATTTAAAAATCGCATTTTAGATAAAAAAAAGCGCCTAAATAGCAAAAACTTGCAAAAATTAAACTGAAATACACCTTTCATAAAATAATTATAAGTTATTAAGGATTTTTTTTTTCTTTTATCTATTTTTTAACACCCAAACCGTCAAAAAGAATGATTCATATCGAAAAAGAAAGAAAATTAAAAACGCAAATTAATGCTGAATTAAAAAAAAAAAATTTCATAATTTTTGAATGGCCAGAAAGCCAAAGAAGATGGGGCCCAAATTTAAAAAGTTCGTTGAATTCAAATGGAAAATTTAACGAGTAACTGAATTTAAAAACAATTTAAAAAAAACTCGTAAAAATATAGAAAATTAATTTTCAAAAACGCCAAAAATCAGAAATTAAAAAAATATCGCACAAGATTTTTAGTTAAAAGATATAGCGATATTTCATTATTATCAAAATCAAATACAAAAAAAAAGGATGCATAAAAAAATCGCCTGTTTTAGAAAAAATCACCTCAATCGCAAAAGATTGATAAAATTAAACTTAAATTAATTTCTTGGGAAAAAAACCAAAACTCTTAAAAAATAACAAATAACATCAATTAAACTCAAAAAAATGAAAACTGCAAAAATCGCAAATAAGTGACAAAAAAATTGTTTCTAAATCAAACTGAAAAAAAACAAGTATCTTATCTTATATACCCTTCACCATGTATGTAAATCTAGTTTAGACAAGTAACTCCAATTAAAAAAAAAAACAAATATGGAGGCGACAGAGAATCAAAATTTTTTTTTTAATTTACACAAAAATTGGCTTAAGCATTTTTAAAAACATTTTAAAATTTCCTAAAAGATCTCTTCAAAAGCTTTTAAATGATACCCATAATGACCATATTGACAATCGAACTTTGTTATGAAAATTTCAGAGACCCATAACTCGGAAAATGTGGGCGAGCGCACATTTTTTCACTTGACTTTATTTTAATTCTCTGTCGCTCTATACATTTTTTTTTTTTGTTTTTATTGGAGCTACTTTATTTTTCCAAATAATGTGCAAAATTAGAGGCAGGCGTGGTGTGTTCCCTGCTGCCCTAAGGGACTAGGACACATCTTGCTATTTTTCAATAGCAAATCTCTCGAAACTATGTCTAATCAATTTGCGTATTTAAATTTTCTCTAGCTCATCTAGTGCTTTGGCAAAGTTGATTTCAACACTGACATAGACGGACAGACGGACATCGCTCAATCGACTTCGCTATGCATAAGAAATTAGAATATATATACTTTAAGGGGTCGGAAATGGAACGGAATGACAAACTTAGTTATACTTTTTTTCCACTTTTTGTGGTGAAGGGTATAGAAAAGCCGAAGACAAAGGACCTGTATCCATCACTTAAAAACTAAGAAAATATGAAATAAGTGAAGAAGCTTTTAAAAAGCTTTCATGGTTTAATGCGCCTAAAAAATAATATAATAAAAAAGTTATCATCTAAAAAACGCTTAGATCTCATAAAAAAAAGCCTAAATTATGACATCAAAAAATACTCAACATTTTTTGTAATAAAAATTCTGTTTCTCGAAAAGCTTCCTTAGAATTCAATAAAACTTAAATTTTTCCATAGAACTCAACAAGAAAAAAACGTTATTTTCTTAATCATATGTATGTCATCCTTTAAAAGTGAAAACGTAATTTTACAACAAAGAGACTTTAATTTTTTATTTGAATTTTTATTTTGAATTCAAGTAATTTATATATGATTTTAAAGTCTTCGGGTGATAATACTTTTTCAGAAAATTCCTGTCTGAATTCACATTTCACTGAAGGTGGTTTTGAGAGCACGTTGATTGCTTTTTTTTCACAAATAGTTTACTTTGAGTAATAAATATAAATGTATGTACAAATGTAAAGACATACATTTTAATAAGCGCTGCACTATATAAAAGAAAAACTTAATCTTTGACTTGAAAGCAAATAAAATCATTTACTTGTTTGCGCTTCCAGACTAAAGATGATAACAAAAATTATTTTAAGTATTTCATTAATCTTAGTAACTGTGGCTGAAGTAAGTTTAACACATTTAAAAGTAAGAAAAATTAATTTAAAAAAATTATTACTTACAATAGATTTCGTGGTCTAAGGCCACTCCCGAGGAAGATTTGTGTCTCCTGAAAAGCAAATATGAACTTTTACAACCCTCAGAGGAAGACAACCTATTAACCGCTTCAACACAGCTGTTAAAATTTGTCTCAAATGGCTTGCAGGAGCTAACACTGACATATGCCAAAGGAGGCAAAATTATTAGCCAACAATTGTTAAAAACTAATGAAATCTTAAACTCCAAATCAGATAAAATTTTAGAATTTAAACAGAATCTAACAAAATTTGAAGAAATCTATTTGGCCTGTGATGGCCTCGATGCACTGTTCGATTTAGCTGAATTTTATTCAAATACCACTTCATACTATTTTGAATTGGAAGCAACTTCTCTAGATAATGACTCTAAATTAATTTTGAGTCTCTTAAGAAAACATAAATCGGAAGATTTGGATAATGAATTTGAGAAATATTTTGATGTGTTTGTGGAAAAATTTAATAAAAAATTTGAGAGTCTTAAGGAGGACCTAAGCAAAGAGAAGAACAAAGTTAGCAAGAATCTATTAGAATGGTTTGTTCGCTTTAAAACTTTAACAATTTATGATGATAAAATACTGGCCTTTGAAGAATTTTTTAAACTTTATGAATGAGCATTTTTTAAATGGGAATTTTAAGAAATAATTTTTATAAATTTAAAAATTAAATCAAAGAATAAAAAGTGATAATACAAAGCAAAGTAATAAAAAACATTTTTTTCGTAGCAAAATAATTCCGACATTTTTTTTAAATTTATTTTATTTTTTATAATTTTTTTTTATAAAATTTTCTGATGCTTCTTGTAATTGTATACTGATGTTCTCAGATTAAAAAAGAGATTATAGAAAGACAAAAAAAAAAATAATAATTGATACAATACCTTACAAAAAAACTATCTGCTCACACGAATGTTTTGGCACCATTGTACAGTGGGACAGAAACGAAGTATTTTAAACAGCATTCAAAATTTTTTAAATAATTCGACCGATACATACGCTGACAGCATTTGAGCTTAACTCTAGAATTTTAGCATCCCAAACTCTTCGGAGGCGTCACAAAAGGATTCTTAAGTAGAACACCTCGTACATGTAAATTTTTGTGATTCTTAAGATTTGTCTGTATTTTATGCGTCCACATTTATAACATGGAAATTTTTTTTTTTCAATTCTCTTCTTAAGTTGCAGCGATGGTCGTTATTTTGAACAAAACATAAGCAACAACAACATTCTCTCAAAATTCAAGCCAACTCCTAATAAAAATTTCATGACAGTTTCACGAAAAATTTCATAGTGTAAATGCCGTATAACATAATTTAATAATACTTAATTTATTTTAATTCCAAAATTTATTTTTATTTTTTTTTTTTTATTTTAAGGAACATTAATCCAAATTTATCAAAATATAGGAAATTCCCTTTCAAAAATTATTTTAATATCTTTATCTTATTAAAAAATATGTGATTTTTAATTAAAATTTTTTGAAATTTGCACATTTTTAATTATTTTGGATAAAAAAAGCCCTTTTTAACTTTCGTCTTGAAAAAAAAACCTTTTCCATGAATCAATAATATTTTTCTACTTTTCTGAAAAACACCTTATTAAAGATAATTGCTCGGGAAAATTTTTACCATTCATCAACTACGTTTTTTTAATATCGGAGAAGCTGGCAACAGTAAACTGAAACCGGTTTTAAAAAGTTGCTGCAGTTTTTCTCAATATTTTATTTTAATCAATAAAGCCGTTTAGAAATGGTTAAATTATTTTTCAAATTTGTTGTTTCTGTCCCACTATGCATCTTACGAAACTAATTAAACCTTATTTATGTCTTGTTTCCACGGCATCTGCTTCGCTCTCTATTCATGCTGCACACTTTAATCATGAGCCATACAAAAATTTGAGAGCGAAGCTGGTAGATTCATACCATGTTCACATTACAGCGTTTTTTCGTAATTCGCTCTCCCATTCGTAATTCAGCCTCTAATTACCAGCAGAATAACGTAATTCCCCAAACAAATTTTTGAGAGCGAGTTTGAGTTTAAATTGCCACGCCAATTACAATAAAATCAGTGTCATCCCTAATTTTTATCGAAGTTTTACCTGAACAACTGTCAAAATAATAAAAAGTAAACAAAGAATAAAGTGAAAAGTTTACATAACATTAAAAAATTAAATAATTATGGAAAAGAAAAATATCATTAAAAAAATTGTAATATCAAGGCGCCTACTAGCTACGGCTAGAGTACTAGAAGAGACGAAATTAAATTCCGAGAAAATTCCATGCATTCAGGAGAAGTGCTTGGAACTTTTGAAGCAGCTCCAACTCTTGGTAATGATGGAAATGCCAATCACACCAGGGAGAATGATGTAGAAAAAAATAAGTATTGAAGTAAATTAATCTCCACTACTGTGTAGGTATATCCCAGGGCTTTAAGTGCAACCGCCATTTCCTGAAGTAGTATCTGGCTATTTTTTCGATAGCACCGCAATGCATCCATTCGATCACTACATATTTCTACTAACGCGCGCTCGCTGCATTGCTCCCATTTGATAGCACTTTTTCTGCTTTCTGTAGTAAAAAAATTGTGATGCATATCTTCTTGAAATAAAACTATACTTTCTTTTTTTTATTTTTTTATATAAAAGAGATGTAGCACTTCAGGCATTAAAACCTACTTAGTTATTTTTCGTAACCGTGCTACATTCTTTAGGAAAGGGATAGATGAGAGATAAGACAGTTGGTGAAAGGAGAGACAGAGAGAGAGAGTTATTTATTTTACTTCACCGGCGAATCTGCTGCTATGAGAAAGTATCGACGAAGGAGACTGCACGTTTTTTTGTTCATTCTGAATATGTATTTATACCATTAAACAGAAAAAAACTTTTTTTTGTATTTTGATTGCCGCGGGATTTGAACCCTGAAACAACCAGGTTTGTAGTCAACGTGTTTACCACTTTGACTACAGCAGCCATCATCTTACTATTTACTTACGTTTTATGGTATCCAAACAACTACCAAACCCAATTACTTAGATGCAATATGAACACTCAAAATAGCACAAGTCATTTAGAGAGCGAATAACATCATTCGAATTGTAATGTGAACATGGTATCATATTAAATCTACTTTCGAAGCATAAAAAATTTCTGTCTTCTCTAATTTTTATCGGAAATTTATCTGAACAAGCTGTATAAAATGTAAACGAGAAACACCAAGGCGCATGAGGAAAACAATATTAAAAATGGTGTGTGGATATGTGTAATAAAAAAAAACAATTAATTTCATTAAAATTTTAAATGTAATAAATTACAAACAAACAAAATTGAAAATAAAATTTTTAAACAAATTATTTGAATATTGTTTCAGTTTTTGTGCAGACGTCCAATCGAAAAACGTAGCACGTATCGTGTAAACGGTATGCTTCGCAATCATGATTCGAAGAGCAAAGCAAGTGCTTCATTTTGCCGTGGAAACATACTATTAATACTATGTTTCCATTGACTTGAAATCAACTAGTTTTGAGGAAAACACTTCGAAGTGTTTTCATTGAGCAAAACTGTTTTGTATATTCGAATTAGTGACACAACACTGACACTTTTCTCCGTTATTGAAAAACATCCCTTTTTTATTTTTGTAAAAATCGAGTTCGTGCTTTTGTTTGTTTTTGCTTTTACGAATATTTAATTATATGTTGTTTTGAACACAATTCTTGTACTAAGAAGTATATTATTTTAAGAAACTTTAAAATAAATGTCACTTTTTCGATAAAAACATCCAATCTGAATAGATAACACGGAGTTAGACTTGAATATCCCAGACACAACACAGTGTTGCAAAGACAAAATCAGTTCGAAAAAATACATTTTCGACATGATTTGAAAGAAATCAAGTGATTTAAGTGGTTTTGGTAGATTGAAAAATGTATGGGAAATCAAGCAGCAAAATGCTTGATTTGAGCAAATCAAGTGTTTTAGACAAAATCACGTAAATGGAAACGCACTACAAGAATCAAAATCAAATTTTTTTTTAAGGCCTAACTGATCAGTGCAATGGAAAATCACTAAATTGGCATCACTATTGAACAAATTAAATTCTGTCTAACAGTCCACCCTAAATACGGGCGTTAGGCACGACGTAATTTAGCGTCTAGTTTTTACGTTGTAATGAGTAACCTAAATACCAGCGCCAACGTTGTGAAACGAACAGTATTGTTTACTTATTTGCTAAAAACCACAAAATTAAACTAATTAAGAGAGATAAAATCGCGAAATTGACCTTAAAGTAGCTGTAATGTCATTACTTTTATATATACCACAAAAAAAAAAACAATAACAACACTTCTTTTGCAGCCAACTTCACTTTTTACGCGCGTCAAAATTGGATTTTTCAATTGTTCAACGTTAGCGTCGCGCTATTTGGGTTGGTCTCATACATTTTGTATGGGCATGAGAATTTTTGACAGTTAAATAACGTCTTACGCTCGTATTTAGGGTGGACTGTAATTTGTGTGATCAAGCTCACTTAAGGCCAGGGTTCACTATCATACACAATTGCACGATTTAATCAAACAAAAATCTGACAGAATTCCGTCCTACTTTAAAAATCGTTTCAAAATAGCGTCGTCGGTGCCACACTATTATACAAAAAATATGCTAAAAATAGATGCTTTCAATATTTTGTTGATGCTTTCTCCTCATCTTCAAAAAAAATCAACTCTGATCGCATGGAAAAATCATTTTATGAATTATATCAAAAGATTATAAAATCGTACAGATCTGTCAAAAAGTCTGTCACACACATACACTTTTAATCCACACTATCATACTTTTTGAGCAAAAATGCAATTTTTGACAGATCATTCGACTGAGTATGATAGTCAATCCTGGCCTTAAATTTGCCTGGATGTAGGAGTATTAATTACCAGGTGGCAAATGTTATTGGACTAACCATTGAAAAAACACTCCTGCTGCTTAAGTTAAATAATAAAACCCCATTAGCTTTTAGCTCTTCGAATCAATTTTTTTTAAAATATGTGTAGCAATTTTTATTAATTCTCGTATACTCAGTTTCAAACACATTTACTTTTATTCTTTTTAAGCAAGTTCTATAAAGCCCGAAAATGCATCAATTCTTTCCTCGAAATCGGTTAAAGTACTATATTTTTTATACCATTCTAACATGGGCTTTTCCAAGTGTGCCCTGTTCTCTTCAAACATTTTGGTAAATTTATCCATAAAAACATTAAAGTCTTGAGCGAATTTCACATAAATCTCTTTACAATTGTATTTATTTAAAATGTCCAAGACAAATGTTGTTTCTGGATTGAGCTTATCCTCAGGAATTTCATAATAGTAATCGGTAGTATTAGAATAATTATCCAATATATCCCACATTAAAAGTGGATTCTTGGTGTTTTCATACTGTTCAACAAACTTGGTTAAATTTCTTTTAAAGTCCAAAACTTCTGGCTTATTGTTAACCACCAAAGATTCATCTTTTAGAATATGTTGACTTACGTTGAGAGCATTAGCTGCGAAATGTTGGCCCAATGACACAAGATTATCAAAAGTAAAAAGCAATAGCTTTTGTGCGGCCGTTGGATTTTTTCTCATTTCTTCTTCAGAAGAATCAAAGGAACTGCTGGCATCATCGAGGGGCTTAGTATAAACGGCCTGAAATAGAAAAAACAAACATACATAAACATCAAGAGAGTTTCTTTTTTAGTTTTTTAATTTTACCTGCAGTAGCAGCAAGACCATCAATGAGATAAAAGTTTTATATGATGACATTTTTGTGCTTTTCGTTTTATTAATTCTAAAGAACTAATAAATACCGCAGACAAAACAATATTTATATAATTCTTTTATTTTTTTGTTTAGAATAGGTTATCAATATATAATTAACCTGCAATACAAAATATCCTACAATAAAATTTACTGATTTATTAGTCACAAAAAATTAAGATTATGATGGAACTTTAGCGTTTGGGTTATATTTTGAATGCGATATTAGAGCATCATATTAATAAAATTGTTTAAATGATTTATATCTTTGTAAATTCGTTAAAAATTATTCCTGCTATTTTACAGGTGGCATTGCGTAAAGTGTTGGTCACTAATGGCAACCCTACTCTTAGTGTGGCTGCAGCATTTAGCTGTCAGAGAATCACTTATATTTTTCATATAAAAACTAACCCTGAAGCCAGACGATCAAGTTTTCCTTTCAAGTTTTTCACACATACTGCTTGTCAAAATTTATTAAAATTGACAGCTGTGACGTAGGCTGCACGCAACTTGAAAGCAAGTTGAAATCAATATTATTTTCAAGATGGCATCGTCATATATATTTGTAGAAATAACAACAAAAAATACTTCAAAAGAATTGTATCAGCTGTTTTCTTGAACGTAAATTGAAACACTCAACTTGAACGAAAACTTGAAAGCAAGCTCTCAGCAAGTTCTTAAAGTGTGAGTGTATTGGTTAAAAAATGAGAGAAATTCTAAAACTTGAATGAAACTTGAATGAAAACTTGATCGTCTGGAACCTAGTAAGTGCTAGAAATTCCGCTTTTTGTTCCTGCCAGAGAAACAAGTCGTGATAAAAACTCGGTGGCGGCGGCTGAGCAAAAAATTGTCGGCGGCGGCTGTAAGTCGGCTAAGACTATCAAGGAGTTCTTGTGTATTGTGTTAGGAAGAAGAAGAACAACAAAAATAAACAAACTTAAGATGAAGTAAATAAACAAATAAAGACGCAAGATTTTAAAATTTAATTAAATTATTTTATTTACATACATTTAATAAGTTATGCATTGTTTTCTATAGAAATATATTTATATTTCAATCAATTTAAAATAACAGCTTCAAATTTTAATTTATATTTCTTTACTGAAAGTAATTTAAATACACAAAATTAAAAGTATGAAAATTGCCAGCCAACATTTTTGAGTCTTGACAAGCCGCAGCGGCGGCTCGACTATTAAGGAAAAAGCGGCGGCTGCTTTCAGCCGGCTGTGAGCCGTACGACTTGTTTCTCTGGTTCCTGCACACTTTTTCATATGTGCCGAGCCACGAAATTATGTAATTTCAAACTGAAATTACGAACAAAATCTAGAGTGTTTATAGTGGGTTATTTGACACTTGAGTTAATTTCAGAAGCAGTTGTTTGTGCTTATGTTAGTATTATTTTATTCTTTTGCATTAAAATTGTGTACAAAATTGAAAGAAAAGAAGAAATACTTATTGTAGATTTTGATTCTTTTAAATTAAGCTATTGAGGCCTACAGTTGGCAAGTAATTAAAAAAACAATTTAATTACTGTTTCACCCGACGACGTAGGCCTTAATAGCTTAATTTAAAAGATTCAAAATCTACAATTAGAATTATTGGCCTACTACAATTATCACAGAAATACTTATTATTAATCAAATTGAAAGCAATCAATAATAAAATATAAAAAAATAAATTAAAAATGTTTAAGTTCTTAAGGCCGGGGCACATAGAATCCGTCATACGTTGTACTTTGACAAATTTAACTAAAGTCAAAGTAACGACGGATTAGGTTGGCACAATGAATACTTTGCTGACGGATGTTAAATCAAAGTTTGCTCTCTATTTTTATTCACTTTTAAAAGAAATTTGTATTTTATTCACTTGTTAAGTAATTTAAATATGTATTTTATTGTTTGCCCCCAATATTGTTTTATTAAAATCACAAAACACAGCAAGAGTTAAAAAAAAACAGAGACGAAAAAGTAGTTGATAGTTGTCAAAGTATTCAACATACGTCAAAAGTTAAGAGTTGACCAACTTTCGTACTTTGCGTTGACGGACACGTATTGATTGTGACAACGCTCATAAGAAAACATGTATTTTAACTCACTTGTCAGTTGAATTTGTTAAAGTTTAACGTATGACGGATTCTATGTGCCCCGGCCTTTTCAGTTTATATAACCATCATTAATGTTATTTACATACATGTTTGTATATATCAATGTATGTACATACGTCTATTCTTGTAAATAAATTCATGGTTGCACACAAAGTAGTATTTTACACAAAAACAGCGTTGTCTATCGTAATTTCAAGTTCATTTCGTTAAAATTGAGTAAAATAAGTTGATTTGGGCAACTGTAAAATGTAGGCGAAATTACGGAATTTCAAGTAGATTTCAGCCGAAATCACGAAATGACTTGATTTCGTGGCAGACTGAACGTGCTATTAAATTATTTGAGAATTGATTTAAGTGTGCTAATGAAATGACAGGAATTTCTGAACGACGGGACATCCTGCTATTAATTTGGGTGAAATAAACAAAATATTTTAACAAACAACTTTTATTTTTTGTATAATTAATAAATGTACATTAATAGATATTCAGTTTTAAATATATAATTTTATGCAACTTTTAAATGATAATTTTCAAAACATCCATCGGAGCATATTGCCGGTTTATCAGAACAATTTTTGCACTGAAAGTTTTTTCTTTACTAGTTCCGTTCTTAAGACAATAGTTGCATCCCTTTTGATAATTTTTATTCTTATTTGAACCTCGATATTGCGGAGTAAAAGGATTTTTTTTCCGGCAGGTGATGAAAGCTCATATCCATTCCACAAGATTCACTTTGTGTTTTTTGTGAACGCCCACTGACTGGTACGAAATTGACAGAATCTATGATTTCAGCTACAGTAGTTGGTTAATTAAGCAAACTTGATATCAAATCATCGCGAAAATCCAAAAAGGAGTTTTTGAGATTAAACATTTATAAACAAAAAATGAATTCCATACAGCCAGGTCTAGAATATGAAATAGGACCCTTTTATTATTCTGGGACTAAAATAATATAATAATAACTGGTCGGCTCGATCGATTCCAGCAATATTCTAATTATAGGCAGCAACGTTTATTGGTTTCATCTTCTCGGGCTTGTCTTGGCCTCTGCTATTGGAATCTTCAATAAGATAATGTGTCGTAGCATCAAATATTTGTTGGTAACATAACATATTCATGGAAAAAATTTTCTTAATGGATGGTTTTATGTTCTGATCTTGCAGCAAGCGTAAGCCCAAAAATGTATACATTTTATTTTTTTGAAATTTGCGGAAAAACTATTTTCAACCGTTTCTTTGGAGATGGCTTGGTGATTTTATTTTATAAATTTTTTCCGTAGGCATTAGTCGAAGAGACCAACAAATTTATTAGGTCTTCATTAAACGTTTTCTGAAATATTATTATTGGAGATGCATCACTATCAATGTCGCTAAAGGTTAAATTAGACGTGCCATACCATAAAGCCATAGCCGTAACCATGGCCATAACCATAATCATATTTGCTGCCAGCGAATAGTGGTGCCATAGCCATTAGCAACTCGTATTTGTTTTGCCGTTTGTTAAGGAAGCAGCATAATGAAAATATCCATTAAAACTCGCCAACACAATGCAGCGAACATGAAAAAAAGGACAAAATAAAAAAAAAGCAAACAGTTAATACCTAAATTCAATTGTCTACCATAAATGGTTATGGTAAAAATCAAAATTTAATTTATATCTATGGTTACGGTTATGACTATGGCATTATGGCATGTCACCAATAATCAAATATAGTGTTTCCCATAAGGTTGGTTTAAACAGCTGTTTTATATGGTTATGGTTATGGCACGTCTAATTGAACCTTAATGATCACCCATGATGGTATTGGCTTTATATTCTGGTGCCGAATATTATCACATTCAGTATCATAATCCTCATTACTTTTAATATCGCGACCATCATCCTTTTGATAATATTCTTCCCGATCCTTATCCTCCTCATTAGAATTTCCTTGCCAAGGACAATTCTTACAAATACTAAATGTGCATATTTCTTTCGCAGTGTTGTATTCATTTTCGCCGTGAGTATACCTGTTTTGAATTCGCCTTCATAAAAGCGAATCAATAATCTATGGTCATGACAAATAAAGAATATATAATAAAAGAAAATATTTTTATAGTTAATTTGATAGGTAATCCATCCCTGGTCCCACAGAAAACTATTATCATCCTTTCTGTTTTAACAAATTTTTGTAGGGAAAAACAACCCTGTATAGCTACGAAATACTAGATGTCGCTAATACACCTACTGTCACTTTTGACAGTTGTCAAACAATTGCCCATTTCCGTTTCTTTCTATTGACAAAAACCCAAGATGAAGTACGTATTTTTCAAAGTACAATACAATAAAACAAACTAAAAAGTATTTAAAGCATCGTAAAATATTAATAGTAAATAATAATGAAAATATATATTAATTTGTGACATTCAAACAACACAAATGAAATTTACGTGCGCATATGAATAACTAATGGTGATAAAAATTTAACTTTATTTTGCAGAATCGGTTTGTGTTCTTTCAGTGGGTACAAAATTTACCCCGGCCATGGCAAAACCATGGTCAAAGTTGATGGCAAGGTGAGATTTTCATAATTACTTTATGCTTGAGTTGAAAACGATAATATATTTGTTTTAATTTTGTTGCAGACCTTCACCTTTTTGGACAAGAAATGCGAGCGCTCCTACTTAATGAAACGTAATCCCCGTAAGGTAACCTGGACAGTCCTGTACCGTCGCAAACATCGCAAGGGTATTGAAGAGGAAGCTACCAAAAAGCGTACCCGCAGAACACAAAAGTTTCAGCGGGCTATTGTCGGTGCCTCCTTGGCAGAAATTATGGCCAAGCGTAACATGAAACCCGAAGTTCGTCGTGCCCAGCGCGAGCAAGCTATCAAGGCTGCCAAGGAACAGAAACGTGCCACCAAGGCTGCCAAGAAGGCGGCTCAGCCAGCTCAACCTAAATCTAAGACTGCTCCAAAACAAAAGGCAGCCAAAGTACAACAGAAGGCTGCCCCCCGCGTTGGTGGCAAAAGATAAACAGCTGATTAAAGTTGTTAAGTCATAAGGTGGCTTTTAACTTGTCTCTTTATTGAACGCAAGTGAAAATCTTTTTCGTAAATTAAGTGTTTTTTTCTAACAACCAATGCAAGCAAAAACAAATGTGAAGTGGAAAAAAAATTAGATAATAAAAAAATCATTACGGCTGCGAAGCTCATATGGATTAAAAAATATTTTCTTTTTATTTTAAAAGTGGTTAAGTGTTAAAACAAAATCAACTTGAGAATTTTATTCCCAACTAAGTACCCGGAAAAAACGGTGAAGTGAAACCACACAATATGGAAGTGGGTTACAGAAAAAGCAAGAATTGAATAATTGTTTCTTTCTATAAAAACCATTCCAACAGAATGTGCTATAGAAACTTATAACTTAAGCGAAAAATAAACGCTTTTTAAAAGTAGAAAGAGTACAATCTCGGCAAGAACAGTGACCATTATATCATGCATCAATGGACAATCGCTGCGTAGAATGAATGAATAAATCGTGTGAACACTGACTTTAAAAAAAAAAAAATTTTTTTTAATTTTGTTAATCTTTGGAACAGATTTAATTACAAAACTTTTTTCATTTTGCTGATCAAGTTTGGATAAACACAAGTTAAAAAAATGCATAATACAGTACAACAGCAACGCGTTGTTTCGGTTATTTAATTCTTACTGGGAAGTATGTTTTTGAGGCCTTGGATACATTTTTTGTGATATGAGTAGCTTCGCTAAGGAAGGATTTCCTTTCAAATAGATATAAATGGTTTCCAAAGGAAATCCTTGGGTAGAAAAATGGAGGAAAAAATTAAGTTGGGTCGCTGTGTTTTTGTATAAAAAAAATTCGTTGAGATTTTATTGTGAGTTTTCTCGCTTTTCTCCTATTCATCCCAATTAACAGAAATTCCGCGAAAGTTGACTTTTCCCTTTCCTTCTATTATAAATTTCCCCTTTTTATTGCCTGCGAAAAGTGAAAAAAGTAGTTATTTTGAACTAATAAAGATAAATGTAAAAAAGCAAAATAGCTCCCTTCAAATTCCGGTGATGCCACTTTATTTTTATTTTTTGTTCCCACGAAATTCATAATTGGAAGAATTTTTTTTCTGTGAGAATATTAATGATTGGGCTGATTATAAATTTGTTCCCCTTTTCTGATGCCTGCGAAAAGTGACAAAAATTTCGGAGAAAAAAGTAGGTAGGTATGAAAAATTAAATGTAAAAAAGGTGATGCCACTTTTTTATTTACTTGTACCCACGGAAGTCATAATCGGAGGAATTTATTCCCGTGAGAATATTCATGATTGCTGAATGTAGTTCTCATTTCATCAACTTGGCATTAAATACGTATAAGACTAGTTTTTAATACTAAAGTAAATTATAAAATTTTCTTGTGTTTTAATTTCTTAAAAAATATCTTTTTAGCAAATAAAATTCTTTTTTTTTTCATAAGTAAAAAAAATTTCATAATTTCAGATTTATTTAAAATTTTACAATACGTTTTGTTAATAGGAATGTTATGACAAAAACATCAACAACAAAAAGAAAAAAAAGAGGTATTGCTTATGCTAGAAAATCTGCATAGACAGGTTAAATATATTTAAAAATGTAGTTAAAAAATATTTGCAGAAAGAGTAATAAAAAAATACATAGTTAATAAATTTTAATACAATTATATAAAAATAGAGTCACAGTTATTTTTTGTGTTGTTGTTTAATTTATAAAACAACTAAGATTTACATTGGTGGGCGAATAGGAAAATATAATGTTTTTTATCGCACCTATTTTACAATCACAATTCCTCATGCTGTTCAGTTTTCGATACATCGCTGAATTTCCTCATAAAGGCGATGAAATCCTCACGTTTACGACCACCATTATAATCCATTTTAGATTTTAGGTATGAAAAATATTTAATGGTGGGATAGCCGCGTATCTCTTGTTGTGTACAGATATTGGTGTTACGGGTACAATCGACAGCAGCTAAAATCATGCGTGAATCCTCCATTAAGGTCTTGGCGGCTGCATTAAACTCTGGTTTGGTACTTTTACAGTGGCCGCACCCTGTAATATTTAAACTTATGATTTATTTCGTTTAACAGCAATATTTGTTACTTACAGGGGGCATAGAACATGACTAAAGCATGTTTTTTCCTTTTCAAAGTACTAGTAAAAGTTTGATCATTAAGAAACAAAACTTCTACATCTTCTTCCTCTTCCCAGGATTTCTCCGGTGGAGGTGGCGGTGGTGGTTCCTTGGGATCTTTCATAAATTCAATAATTTTATTTGCATCTCTGACGTTTACATCGAATTTAAATTCTCCGTTGACAAAGTATTTAATGGAAGGATAACCAGTTACTTTGAATCGCTCAGCTATAGAACTTTCCTTGGTGGCGTCTAGGGCCGCTAAAACACCTGGTATATTTTTTTCTTTCATCTCAATCGCAGCCTTTTCATACTCTGGTTTCATACGTTTACAGTGGCCACACCACGGTGCGTAAAACATTACTAATACGGATTTCTCATCTTTTAAAGCTGGTTCAAAACTCTGTTTAGTCAAATGTACAATTTCGGAATTTGTATCAGCGGACCAATCAGCTTCTTTGGGTTTTTTCATTGGCAACGAAGAAGGATCTTTCATAAATGCCACAATACCATCCTTGTTATTATCACCTTCATATATTTGTTTCATTTTGCCATTTTCAAAATATATGATGGTTGGAAAACCTACAATTTAACATCGTTTCAAATACCTTAGATCTTTTTAATTTGTTCTTTTCTTACCTGTTATATTAAATGTTCTTCTCGCTAAAGCATTAGATTGTCTTTCCACATCCATTGCAGCCAAAACGTAACCATCACTTTTTAGCTCCGTGGCTGCAAGGGAAAAATCTGGTTTTAAACGTTTACAAAAACCACACCATGGTACATAGAACATTATCAACATGGGCCGCAAGTCTTTCTTCAAATGCTTAGTAAAACTAATAAAATCCGTAAAATGTACAACATCCTTGCCCTTTGGATCTTCTTCCCAGGGCAAATCGCCAGCCGGATCTCGCATAAAATTTACCATGGAAGTAACAGACATTTGACGGTCATAATCTTTATGAAAATCACCATCCTTATAGTGTTTTAATATAAATGGACTTGGATTGACTTTTAGCTTTTTACATAGTTTCTTTTTATCCGTTTGAGAACAATTTATGAGCACCATTGTGCCAGTACCTCTGACAATTTCAGCAGTCTCTTTAAATACTTTTATTTGCTCTGTCGACTGTTTAGCATTGTTGGTATATAATACCAACACATTTGTCTTGGTGCGCAACAGTTTTTTGAAATCTTTAATTTCACAAATATCATCGATGATTGCATTTGTTTTTCCATTTAATTTCCCGAAAGCCGGTTCAGATGTAACCATGAGAATAATTAAATGCTAAGACATATTTCATTTTAAATACTTTTGGCTTTATGTATTTCTTTTTTACTTACTACTATTACAATTATTGTATATTGCATTTTGAAATATATTTTTCATTTATTTTTTCTTTAAAATACTATTTTTAAGAGAGCATTGTAAAATATTTTACCACAAAGCAAGAAAAATACTTATGCACCTTTACTGTTTTTTTATTTCTGTTTTGATGACGTTTTATTTCTTTAAAAAATGTGAGGTTGCTTAATAAGGATGCCAGATTTCCAAGTTAAGAATGTGGCCAGTTTCATTGAAAAATATAATAAAACCTTTCTAGTTTATCTAAATAGTTCCAAAAAATGTTTTAATTGTGGATAAACAAAATATTGGATTCATATAGACTTCAGAAAAGAAAAAATTCGCCTGAATGTTGGTTTTTTTTACTGTTTGGTACCGCAGAACTACGTCATTTCCAAACCGATATAATGTTTTTTTTTTAATTAAATGGATATTTTTACATATTAAATCCATTTTAAAAGCGGTTTACAATTCCTAGCACTAAAGGATATCCCCATACAACACTATAATATGAACCGCAAAGGGCACCACTTTAATATTAAAAAAATGAGTGTCACTATAGCTCTCAATGGCAAAAACTAATAAAAACAAATCTTAAAATTAAAGAGTGTCCATATTTTACGTAAATTTACCTATTGAGGCCTATCTTTTGAATCGTTTTAGACAAACGCTTGAAAATTGGACAGAATGTTGATAAATATGACTGTTATAGCGACACGCACAATTATTCAAAATTATAAATTGAAGAGTGCCCCAGTAGTATATTCAATTGAATGTATATGGTCATACTTTTGAACAAACGGACGGTTGAAGTTAACAAAGGACCAGCATTGCTATAACAATTATAAAATATGGATATGGAAACCAAAGGTTGTACCAACACTTCATGTAATGGCCCTATCTTTCAAATATACAAACACTTAAAAATTATACAGAATATCTACTACGTTGTCTGGTATAGGAATTATAAATTAAAGGGTGTTATAAATCAAAACGCTTGCCAAACGTACCAAATAAACAGCCAGTGACGACGGTTTTCACCGAAAGGTATAACAACGGTGTTATAAAAGTTGATGTGATATGATGTACGTGGCCAAACCGTTATAGACAGCCGGTCGAAATTTAGAAAGAGCGTGTATTGCCAAGTCCACTGCAACAGTAGGTATAAAATATGGTTATGAAAATTAAGGGATTTCGCATTAGTTGATGTAATTAAATGTAAATGTAATATAAAGTTTTAAATCTTACAAACAAACAGCTGTAATTTACAAGGAATTTTTATTTATAAGTCCACCATAAAAACAAGTAAAAAAGGTGCAACATTATAAACTAAAAGTTAAAATTTTTACCCATCCATATTTAGGAAATCATATATCCATACAGTACAGTTTCTATTCACTTTTTGAAGAAATTAAGAAGATTATTCTAGGATCTGTGGTTAAGACTAGAACTGCAGTTATCCAGTGTCAACATTTTCGGGAACTCTTTGCTTTACATAATATATTATTAAAAGTTGAAGTCTGTCTAATTTTTTAACAAAATTTTTTGAACACATTAAAAGAGCGAACATTATTTAAATTAAAAATTAAAACATGAGTGAGGTGGCATCACTTGCATTCAAACTTGTGTATTTTACACTACTTTTTTATACAACTCTGTCAAACATCGGCGTTCATTTATTCTATTTGAAAACAACTGAATTTTCATGCAACACAACTACAAGCCCATTTTTAAAGAAAATAAAACAAAGCAAATAATAAAAACGCAATTGAAAAACATAAGAAAAGTGAAAAAAATTAAATAAATAATTGCGAAATCATAAGAAAAAGAAAATTTAAGTGAAAATTTATTATTATTTTTAAGGAATTTCAAAAAATTACTATTGAACTTGTACGCAAAACAAAATTAAAGGTCAGTAAACAAAGCCAAAAAGTGTTTTTGCATTCATAAAAATCGACGCGGGTAGAAGAGGGAAATTCAAAGATGAATATTAATATGAAAGTGAATAATATTAATTGGATTGTTGTTTTAAAATATTTTCGTATGCATTTTAGGAGAATATGACACCAGCTCATACGGATTCTCCTTTAAGACGTTCCGAGGTGGGCGTGTTTCGAGAGGGTCAACAAAATGTCACAATTAATGATGATGAAGAAGAGCGTCGGCAAGCTAGGCGAAGGACAATGCTTACGGACAGTAATTCACCAGAGTCTTCGACCTTAGATGAGAGTGAAACGCTTAAAAAATGTTTGGAAATGTATAACGGCAATAAATTAAGCAAAGAAAATGCTTGGTCTCTTTCCCTTATTGATACATTGACCATTTTGTTGGACAGGCATCACAAATCATTAAATAATTTCAAGGTACATTACAATTAAATACAAAATTTAATTTTGAAAATTTTGAACATAAAAATAAACCATTGAAAAATTTTAGGTAGCGGGATCCTCTTTAGAGGCTTCTTCCAAGGTATACAGTTTAAGAGTGGACTCTATACATTCTGATGTTTTACGTATGTCGGCTGGTCTTAACGCTCAGAAATATAAAAATAGACGTATAGATGAAGACGATGGTGATGATGAGGTAGAAAATGAAGTGGCGACAGGCGGTGATGGCAGTAACGATCCAAATGCTAGTGCTGCTGGTGTAGAAGGGTCTGAAAAACAAGCAAACAAACCTAAAGCAAAAAAGCAACGTAAAAATGTATCTACAGTAACTAAAAACAAAGATACCCTAAACGCACGTCTTGATACTGTACCCTTACAAGATCCTGTTTTCGGCAAATTAAATTCTACAGTGGGCTCTATTAACTCCTCAAATCGCTTAATGAACAATATACTGCCAACCACAGATTCTGAATTACGCTTAAGAACTACTTTTCTTATTTGGGATCCCACCACATTGCCCAACTGTGATTTTACCGAAGAGATTGATCTGCAAACAGAAAACGACTCAGATTTGGCAGCCTGCGATCGTTTGCTTAGAATAAAGCGTCCTGAGGATATGAAACTGCGTCCACTACATAGTGGTTATGTTATATCCGATACTCCAGAAGAAAAAGATGATGAAGACAAACGTTCTAGATTAAGTAGTTTAAATACGGATGGGGATGATGGTCCTCCGGGATGTGACGACATAGGAGGTGGTGATATGTGCGAAATGGCTCCGTTTGCAAACACAAATGATGTGGGCATGGCTTTCGACATCAATGCCGAATGTGAACCCATGCCCGTGCTGAGTCAACAAGTGCCAATAATAGATGTGAACTATGAAGAATTAGATGATTTAACTTTAGGTATGCAAAACGTTGGACGAACATTTTTGAGCTATAAATTTTTTGAAGTTAATTTATACTAATTTCAATATTTTTTTGTTTTTTGTAGAGGAACGTACAGCCATTAATAATTGTCGTGGCCTACGCAAGGCTCCAGTGATTATCGAAGACTTGCGTCCTGTCGATGCAACTTCGAAGCTAGAATATTCATATCGTCCACTTGACAAAATATCGCAATTTTGGGCAGGTCCCTCTCATTGGAAATTCAAACGTACCCGAACTATACGATCTAGCTTGTCCGTACAACAGGAGACTGAAGGTGTTCGTCCTGTAAACCAAAGGGCAAAAAGAAACAAAAAAGCTTTAGATAAAAATAAATCGAAGCAGTTAAAGTTTGGTGAATTTCACGATGAGCTCTTCATAAAATACGACGATAAGTTTAAGAGTCGTAAGGCCAATATACAAAAGAAGTGGGATCAACGCAAACTGAAGTTGCCAGTAGATATGAAAATAGATGTAAATAGATTTTTCTATTATACACTAGCTCCTGGTATACCTGTGCGTATAAAAGGCAGCGAAAAATCAGTTGTTACAAACTGCGTAAATGCTAATGAAACTGTGCAAAATGATATGGAAAATATGTCTACTGACGATCATCATTTTGGCGCCGACGATGACGTGCTGCAGCATGATAATATGCCAATGAATGCAGAAAACTGCGCACATAACATATCTCCTGTGAGAATGGAAGTTGATGAGGAAAGCCCCAATGTGTTAAACCAAAATGAGGACGTCAACAATGATACGATATTGGAAATTGCTACAGATTTCGATGGCGCCCCTAGCCAAGTCACCAAGATCATTGTACCTTTTGCGAAGCGGGCCAAAGTAATAGATATGAAAAATCTTAAACGTTGTTGTACAGTTTTAGTTACAAAACAACTTCAGCGGCCGATTGTTGATACGGAACTGCCTAAACATCCCATACCTAAGGATGAGGAATACCAAGAGGGCGTAGCCAGCTTTCGTGACATCTATGAACATCTGCCGGAGTTGCTGACGCAAAGCATGACTGAGGCCCTATCTACCTCCATAGCATTTTATTCTGTGTTACATTTGGCTAATGAACATAATTTACGTTTAATACCACAAGAAGATCTTAAAGATTTCAAAATACGTAAAGTCGCGGGATAGTTTTTCAGAAATATTTTATTTTAACACTAAATGCTTGAATATTATTTGTTTTGAATTTTAATAATGCAAATACTTATATTCATAAATATAATTAACCGCGGTTAGTTTTGAAGTTGATAGGTATTTAAAATTTGTCCTTAAGTCAATTACGATTACAATTTTAAGATACAATTTTGATAGAAGTTCACAAAATTGGTTAAATAAAAAGTATTCTTATCTTAAAGCAAAAGCAAAATCTAGATTTTTGTAAAACAATTTTTATTTTTCTAACGTTTTTAAATTTTAGATTTTATGTAGTGTATATATTATATAGTATATCAAATTTAATTTTTTTTTTTTTAATTTCTCATCTCTTCATTGAACCGAAGTTTATTTCTTTTAAAAAGTATTTTGAACACTTAAAAGTGAAATTCTTAATTTTCACCCTTTTATGAAATTAAGTTTGCTCAAATTTATATCTTAATTATCGTATTTAATATTTTGTCTTAATTTAACTAATTTCTTAACAGTTTTTACAAGATTTGATTTTTTATATTTTGTATAGTTTTTCTTTGAAAAGTAAAAAAATAAAAATTTCTTAAACTTCCATGAAATGTGTATAAAGAAAATGTTAGTTTTTCATTTATTAAAAAAAAATATTTTATTGAATAAAATTTACAGGGCAATAAAATAGTTAAAATATACATACATACGAACATATACACGTATGTATATACATTTGTACATTGAAATGCTTTGGATCGTAAATGAAAAAAGTACAGTTTACATCAATTGCAACAGCTGCTTCCAAAATTGTTATCTCTGATATGAAATTGCAGAGAAAATTTTACCTGCATTTTTTATAGTGATGCCAAGTTTTAAAAAATTTTAGTACAAATTTGAAAACTTGATATTTGTATCATATACAAAAATTACCAAACATCGAAACCTGTGGACTCAGATAAGCGTTTTTTAACAAAGCCAAGCACTAATGAGTTCATTTTTGCTTAACTCTTTGGTGATGCCATCTCTCAGTAAATACAAGAACCTAGCTTTAAAACTAAATTAAAGTATTTTGTACACCTTGTTTTTATTTTTGTTACTTTGGTTATTGTTGTGTTTAGTGTTCATTTGTAAAGTAGAGAAAGACAAGCATTTGAATTGCCGTTTTTTTTTCTTCATTTAAAGACTGTTTGCACGAAACTGCTAAAAATGTTTATTTACTTTTGTTTAGTTCTGGGAAACTAGAAAATCCATCATGACCATTTGGTAAATCCGTGTTATTTAAATTAAGTTTTAATTGCACTAGTTTCGTGATTCAAGTGTGTTTTAACAAACTGGAATTTGTTATTAAATATAACTTAATAACCTTAATAAGTGTTATTTAATGCAAATTATTGAAGTTCAGGAGGACAAATACCGGTTGAAAATAAACCACAAGTATTTTTTTTTCAATTGGTCTCTTGTTGGTTTAGTAGTTTTTGAGTCGCTCTGTTTGTAAGAAATTTTTTGTCGATTTTCTGCGATCAAATGTTTGAAGTCATCATTTACAGAAACAAATATTAAAATGCGTAGAAAACTAAAAATTGTTATTTTATATATTAAAATTGTTTATTTAGATTTTTACTGCTCATTTATTTCACAAGCTGGTAAAATAATTAACGAATATAAGCCTTTGTTTAACATGTTGGGGAGCCTTAATTTTTATGTCCATAACCTGGCTTAAGCTAACTTAAGCAACTGTGCAAATTATAAATATTTTATTATAATTAAATGTATAAATAATGTATATAAAGATACCAATGACTATCCTACATAATCGTACGATTGATTCACAAGAAAATCTGGTGGAATTATATCCTACATTAAAAAATCGTACGAAATAGCGTGTTTAGATGTCACATTCAACGTTTTTCAAAGATGGCCTTTAATAAGTAAAAGTTTAGTCAAGTAACATATGCTTAAGCAAAGTGCGAAACTTACGCACATTCAGTACGAAAACAGATGTTTTTACATAATGCAGATGGATTAATAAAAAAAGAACTAAAAATAATTATATTTTAAATGGAAAACACATAAATAATATAAGAAAAATTTCCAACTGTGGGTAAATAGTTTTTAAGTTCAAATAAGTGAGTGCATTAAAAGTTCTATCAGATTTGTTTAATCATTTCACAAAATTTTTATTAATTTGGGCAATAGCTTAAGTTTACTTAAGCCTAGGAATCACTATCATACACAATCGTACGATTTAATCATACGAAAATCTGACAGAATTCTATCCTACTTTAAAAATCGTTTCAAAATGGCGTCGTAAGTGACACACTATTTTACAAAAAGTACGCAAAAAACAGATGCTTTTAATATTTTGTTGTTTTTCTCCTCATCTTCAAAAAAAAATCAACTCTGATCTTATAGAAAAAATCATTTTATGAATTATTTCAAAAGATTATAAAATCGTTCAGATCTGTCAAAAAGTCTGTCACACACATACACTTTTTATCCACACTATCATACTTTTTGAGCAAACATGCAATTTTTGATAGATCGTACGACTGAGTATTATAGTCAATCCTGGCCTTTAGGGATGCTTTATACATTTGGTATGTACATAAGAAATTTTGACAGATATCTTGCGCTTTAAGGCCGGGGCACATAGAATCCGTCATACCTTAAACTTTGACAAATTCAACCGACAAGTGAGTTAAAATACATGTTTTCTTATGAGCGTTGTCACAATCAATACGTGTCCGTCAACGCAAAGTACGAAAGTTGGTCAACTTTTAACTTTTGACGTATGTTGAATACTTTGACGACTATTAACTGCTTCTTCTTCTCTGTGTTAATAAAACAATTTTGGTGGCAAACAATAAAATACAAATTTAATTAAATTTACAAGTGAATAAAATACAAATTAAATTTAAAAGTGAATTAAAAATAGAGAGCAAACTTTGATTTAACATTCGTCAGCAAAGTATTATTGTGCCAACCTCATCCGTCGTTACTTTGACTTTAGTTGAATTTGTCAAAGTACAACGTATGACGGATTCTATGTGCATCGGCCTTTAAAGCAAAACAAAATAACTATTTAGTTTGACAAACGTACTTATCTAGTTTTAATTTGTCTTTAGGTATTTTTGGAACATTGCCTTTCTAAGCCACAATCCATATAAAAAATATTAAGTAAAAATTTATGTTTTACTTTTTCTTTATACACAACATTAAATTAAAGTATTTTATATCTGATGAATCCCTTTAAATATGGCAATTTAACACAAGACATGGACAACAATATTTGCATTCATAGCAAAAAAAAAAAAAAAAAAGGCGACATACTTCCATACATTTATTATGCAAATTGTATGTTGAACAAAACTGAAAACAACCTACTTATAACAAAATAAACAAAAATACTTAACAAATGTTACATTAAATCCAGAACATCTAACCATTCAACATTATTACAGTAGAACTCAACAAAATACAAAAACAAAAAAAAAAACTTTCAAAAATACTTTTACAACGACTGTAAATAAAACGAATTAAACTTCATGTAACAGGTAAAATGGGGAAAACATTAAAAACATACAGTTTGTACATAAAGTAGATTTTAACGAGGCCATTATAAAGTTAATTATGAGAGACAATAAAAGCATTGTTGGCTTATTTTATAACCTGCCACAAACAGACATTCAAATATAACCCCACCAACTAATAATAGTTGCAACAAAAACTGGGTAAAAAATAACCCAAAATTGCCCTTTAATAATAGTTGACAGGTGATAGTTTATGTTTAAGGCAATGAATGGCTTTCTTGCACAATTCATTCACAAAAGTATCTGATCAAATTCTTTCATATTGAAAAGAATCGCAAGGAAAATGGTGTTTATGTTCCACACTGTTACACAAGACAGATCCAGCTCAAAAATCAACTCTGATGGTAAAGAAACTATTATTTTTTTAATTATTAACGATTTAGAAAGCACGACTTTATGCACGTACAATCCAGGAGAAAATAATATAAGATTCCATTAGTATTTTAAAAATGAGAATAAAAATTTTGGGATACATCTGTTTGTGTTTACACGATTGGTATACATACGTTTTTGGGCGGTATGCAGAAAGAAGCATCGCTGATTTAATGATTCGTAATTGTCGTTTGAAAACTTTCATAACGACTGTCAAATTGTTATTCATATTTGCTCTCAATTTCTACAGATTCATTACATATTTTGTCTGTTCTGCACAAAAACTTGACATGTCATAAGACTTCTGTAACCATGTAAACCAACTTTTAAGGCCAAGATTCACTGCCATATACAATCGTACGATTTTACCACACAAACATCCAAAAGAATTCTGTCCTACTAAAAAAATCACTCACAAAGTTACACTATTTTTTTTTAATTAGTGCATTGTGCCACATCTAGGAAAATAGGTTGTGGGAAGGGGGATAGAGGGAGTAGTGCTTGTGGACATTTGATTTGGATCTTTGCACATTGAAAGTGGGAGGAAAGACCTCTGCAAGGAGCTTATTCCACATACGGACTGTTCGGCTAAAAAACGAATTTTCTCTGTAATGCGTAGTACGGTTCACAAGCAAATCGACCACAAAGGAATGCGCTCTTGATGCAAAGCGCATTGCGCGTACAAAATTACGGTTTTTAGGAACAAGTTCCCTGAGTTCATAAGAGCACATTTCGTTGTATAGTACTTTTTGTTTATAGTCCATTCCGCTTAAAGGCCAAAAACGGATGTAAGCCAAAACAGTCCTATTCACTTGCAGGTTTTTTCGAATTTCATACAAATTATTTGTTCTTAAGTCCATTTCGCCTATAGTCCATTTTCGTTTAAAGGCCAAATTCTCTTTGCAATTATAGCTAATATTGTATAGAAAAAAACTTTCATATAGTCCACCCTGTTTTTTTAATACTTTTTTTTAAACAAACTGGCAACCTTTTTTATTTAGAATTCTGGCAACTTTTACAAATGTTAAAATTTTTTTAAATAAACTTTTATTTTGTTTAAAAAAAGTGGTTTTATTGAAGAAATTGCATACTTTGTATATAGTCCAAAATGTGTATTATATCTGGATTCAGTTATAGTCCATAAAGTGGCTTAAAAAAATTCGGTTATAGTCCTAATTCGCTTATAGTCCACAAAAATTGTGCTACTGTAGTTGTGGACTATAAGCAAAAACTACTGTAGCAACAATAAAACAGTGAAACACACCCCACATTGCGTCGTTTCTTCAGTAATTCATTAGAACTGGATACCCCACTGTCACTGACGAGCTTCTTCGCTCTCTCCTGCACGCGGTCGAGTAACTCCAAAATAGACTTTAAAGCACCGGCCCATACATGAGAGTTGTATTCCATTTTCGGTCTGAAAAAGATGACAAAGATAGTAAGGAGATCAGATGTTTTAATATCTGCTATGGAACATTTTATGAGAAAGATGTCCAAAATATATTAAATAAATAAACAGTGTTAAAAAAAATATTTTTTTATTATTTGATTTTTAAAACACCATTTTATTTAATTAAAAATGCTTATTTTCTTCAAGCTCAAGATCACTAAATAATAAATATTTCCTTTATTGTTTTTGTTTCTTCAATGCTTCAAAATGTACCAAAATTTATTTATATTTAAATTTAAAAACAAAAATTTGTGTGTGCCGATCATTTTCGTTTAAAAATGTTTATTTTAATTTTCAACGCCATCAGAATATCGAAATTACTGTAATTTTTTTCAGTGATGCCACTAAAACTATCAAAAGATGTAAGGTGGAACAAAATGAGATAGGAAAGATGAAAGATGTTAATTTTTAGCCCTGTGTATTTTTTATGGGAAGATGTTAACATCTTCGCAAATTGACGGTGGATGTTAGATGTTGATCAGTGTAAAAAGGCTATAAAATACAAAACAAACTAAGAAACAGCCAACTTCACTCTCTAAAGCACTGTCAAAATTGGATTCTCCAATTAATAAGATTTGACGCCGGCTTTTATGGCTTATTTTATACATTTTGTATGTACACGAGAATTTATGACAGATAGATTGCCCTTTACGCACTAATTTAGATTTAGTACGAAGCAAACCATAATAGCGCAGCGTTAACGCGGAGCAATAGGAAAATTCGATTTTGACAGTTCGTTAGGAAGTGAAAATGGTTGCTTCTTCGTTTGTTTTGTTTTTTAAAGTTTTGTTTTGTTATTTAAAGTAGTTTCTTTTATTTATATTTCTATACAGTGGGTTTTATAAAATACTTTATACTTTTTAAGGCACAAAATTGACGCTCTTATTTAAGTATGACATTTCAACGAAAAAGCTAATGGTCAGACTACGTTACGCTTTGCGCGCTATTTTAGGAATAATTGTATGATGGACTTTCATAAAATGTTTTAAGAGATTAGCAAATCGAATAGACCCTGTCACATATTTTATTTTAACAGATACTAAATTACTTTTTAGATACACACACCATTTGTTGACAGATTTAATGACTAAACCTGATAGATAGAGTGTCGTGGCCTTTAGGCCTTTGAGGTCATTATGTATTTTCGTAAAAAGTAAGATAGTGAGGACTAGATGTGTGTGTGTGTGTGTGTGGGACAGACTTCTTGATAGGTCTGTAATAGTAGTTTCGATACGATCAGAGTTGCATTTTAAAATGCATTTTTCTTGTGAAACAGTGTGGCAATTAAGCACACTTTTTCTTGCAATTTTTCAATAAAGATTAAAATTCTATCAAATTTTCTTGTGAATAAATCGTACGATTATGCAGTTTGAGGTATCTGTTTACTGTAAAAAGAAGGACCATGAGTTAAAATCCCATAAGTGACATGAAAACAGAAAAAACTTATTGTTGTTTCAAAGGTGAATAAATGAAAAACAGCAGCTTAGCCTTCTCGGAGTTTTAAAGCCGGGGCACATAGAATCCGTCAAACGTTGTACTTTGACAAATTCAACTAAAGTCAAAAGAACGACGGATGAGATTGGCACAAAGAATACTTTGCTGACGAATGTTAAATCTAAGTTTACTCTCTATTTTTAATTCAATTTTAAATTTAATTTGTATTTTATTCACTTGTTAAGTAATTTAAATTTGTATTTTATTGTTTGCCCCCAATATTGTTTTATTAAAATCACAAAACGCAGCAAGATTTAAAAGAAAACAGAGAAGAAGAAGCAGTTGATAGTTGTCAAAGTATTCAACATACGTCAAAAGTTAAAAGTTGACCAACTTTCGTAGTTTGCATTGACGGACACGTATTGATTGTGACAACGCTCATAAGAAAACATGTATTTTAACTGACTTGTCAGTTGAATTTGTCAAAGTTTAACGTATGACGGATTCTATGTGCCCCGGCCTTTAATTATTATAAAGGAAAACAGTTACTGCATAGTCTCGGTAAATGATTTGGTAAAGGTGCCTGTAAATTAGAGCAATGGATGATGTGGTTAAGGACACAAACAACAGATGAGCTGATTAAGTTGCTTGTATAATAAAATACAAAAACATTATGTTACAGTCCTGGTTGTCTTAATTTTATCTATCTACACGAGTCATAATTTTATAAACTGTAATAACGCATTAAAAATAACTTCATCATTTAATTACTTTTAAAAGTCTTTTAAAAACTCATTATCCATTTATTTCCTTTGTATTTTAACCTTTTATGTATGTGAGTGACTTTTTAATTTCAGTAATTGTATGACTTAATTTGTTATTGAAAAGTTTTAATGCCAATACAAGTGAGACAACAAGTTGTTTGTTAACGAAAATCAAAGAAAAACTTTATCTGCTAAAAGTTTTGTCAAATGAAAGATTTGTTGTATTCGTTTTTTTTAGATTACTGCTTATGTAAATAGATGAAAGCATATGTATGCGAATTTGCATAAGGCTTAAAAAGTGATTCTAGAGAAAGTAAAACTTTAATGCGAAAAAAAATACATCAAAGCCATACTGTCAAGGACGTTGACAACTTTGCTTTGCATCCAACCGCAACAAACCAGTCGCTTAAGGCGAGGTGTTCCATCTGCATGTGGTGACAATATCGATAGGGATTATAAATCACAAATCGTAGCATAAGAATGTAATTTAAAAATGGGACCACCATATGCGAGTTTCTTAATTAAAGTGTTAATTTATTTATGAAACTTACAGGGTGACTCAAATACAACTAAATTTATACATCAAGTGTTTTTTCATCAACGCCATACGGCCAAGGACGTTGAAAACTTTGGTTTACATTCAACCGCAACCAACCAATCGTTTGAGGGGAGGCGTTCCATCTGCATGTGGTGACAATATCGATAGGGATTATAAATCACAAATCGTAGCATAAGAATGTAATTTAAAAATGCGACCACCATATGCGAGTTTCTAAATTAAAGTTTGAATTTATTTATGGAACTTACAGGGTGACTCAAATACAACTAAATTTATACATCAAGTGTTTTTTCATCAACGCCATACGGCCAAGGACGTTGAAAACTTTGGTTTACATTCAACCGCAACCAACCAATCGTTTGAGGGGAGGCGTTCCATCTGCATGTGGTGACAATATCGATAGGGATTATAAATCACAAATCGTAGCATAAGAATGTAATTTAAAAATGGGACCACCATATGCGAGTTTCTAAATAAAAGTTTGAATTTCATTATGAAACTTACAGGGTGATTCAAATACAACTAAATTTATAAATCAAGTGTTTTTTCATCAAAGCCATATTGTCAAGGACGTTGACAACTTTGCTTTGCATCCAACCGCAACCAACCAATCGTTTGAGGGGAGGCGTTCCATCTGCATGTGGTGACAATATCGATAGGGATTATAAATCACATATCGAGCATAAGAATGTAATTTAAAAATGGGACCACCATATGTGAGTTCGTGAATTAAAGTTAGAATTTAATAATGAAACTTACAGGGTGATTCAAATACAAGTAAATTGATAAATGCTGAATAAAAGTTAGAATTTATTTATAAAACTTACAGGGTGATTCAAATACAAGTAAATTTATAAATCAAATGTTTTTTTCATTACACGGATAGATTTGTTCTGGTTGAAATATTCAGTCAGTCAGTATCATTGTTCAATGGACCATAATACGCCATTTTATGCACAAAGACAATTAGAAAATATCACAAAATGATCTCCCAAAGAATGCACTTGTTAAAATGAAGCTTTAGCCAAAATAAGCCGCGAGTTGTTGTAAAAAGTTCATGAGACTGTCTTGCTAGTGGACAACACATATGGTCACCGTCGTCTCACTGCTCGTACTTACGAAAATAATAGCTGCTGTCACCGTCTCAACAACTCTGCAAAATTCTTTACATTCTTTATCTCTGATTATTCTCTTATAAGGTCCAATAGTAACGGCTCAATTTAAGCCCTATAAAAGCCTTAATCATACATCGAATTCGGTTGAAAAATTATCTGTACTGATGAGAAGCATTTTTATGTCGGCGCCTTTGTAAATAAAAAACAAGTAAAATTGCTATATTCGGCTATGCCGAATCTTATATACCCTTCACCATGTATGTAAATCTAGTTTAGTGAAGAAACTCCAATCAAAAAATAAATATTGAGGTGACAGAGAATTTAAAAATTAAAAAAAAAATCTGCATAAAATATTATTGGCTCTTAATGGGTTAAGCATTTTTAAAAATTTTTAGCATTTCCTGAAATATCTCTTCAAAAGCTTAAAAAAGTTACTGACATTGACCATGTTGACAATCAAACTTTTTAATAAAAGTTTCAGACGCCCATAACTCGGAGAATATAGCCGAGCGCAAATTTTTTCACCTGAAGATTGTTTCTTATTTTTTAATTCCCTAATGCTTCATATTTTTGTTTTTTTGATTGGAGTTACTTTATTGTTCCAAATGATATGGAAAAATAAAAGGCAGGCGTGGTGTTTAGCCCACTACTTTGGGGTACATGAACCGATTTTGCTGATTTTCGAAACTATGTCTGATCGATTGGCGTATTCGAATTTAGCTCATCTAGTGCCTTGGCAAGTTTATTTTAACACTAACACGGACGGACAGACTAAAGTCGCTTAATCGACTTCGCTATACAGAAGAAGTCAGGATCAAAAGTCAATTTTGAGGTCGGAAAGGAATATTCTCTTGGATTTGCAATTAAATCAGACTTTTGATAGTTTGAAATGGAAGATGTGTATGAACTTTGATAATTTCTAATTTAAAATAGATAAAGTAGAGTACCAAACAGGTCATTAAATAATCGATCGTTTGAGCCTTAAGTTTGATAGTCGCGGCAATAGCCATAGTTGCCTGTCTCTCGTCAAAGCTATTCATAAGATAAAAATCGGGAACCTTCAACAAAATCCTAAAAAATTAGACTGACTCATTGAGCTTCTGTGAAGCCTGCTGCAGTAGTCAAATAAATGAAATACTGTTCTATATATAAAAAGAGAGAGTGGTTAAATTTTGCCTATGGAGATTAAAAAAAAAACTCTCCAGTATTTTATGTTTGTGGGAAATACAGGCAGGGATATCAAGGCTGTTGTAAGTTTTGCATATCTTGCTTGTGACTTACAAAAAACAGGGAAATCAAACTCTTATTATACTCTACAATGACTTTTAAAACATATTTCGAATATTTCGAACGATATGGGTAAGGGAACACAAAGGCATAGCAGGAATGGAAATTCCCAATGTGCATGCCCTACTTCTGAACTTAACGAAGTACTAAAATCATAATTTTAAAAACCATCTTAACTATAATTTCCCAGTTACTTTAATAAGAAAAAGAAGGATACCTGCATTTCCAAAAATTTTAATTGTTGAAAAACTTTAAAGGAAATTGAATTTCTTTACCAAAAGGATTTATTTAAATGAGACAATCTGCTTTATTGTCTACTCTACCTAAAATAGAACTTGAGAAGAAATTGAATCAGAGTAATTTGAATTAGCACCAGTACAACTGTAGTGACTGGCTTCAGTGTTTGATTATTGGTTCTAGTAAAATGTTGACTTGTTTTTTACGTAAAATCACAAACGTTTCGAAATCCCTGTTTCATTTTAAAACCATCTGTATTTGCATTTATTAAAATAACAAATAAACTTTATTTTCCCAGGATCATTTTAAATGTATAAAGAAATTTCTTTAAAACTTTTCAAATGTATTCTTCTACTTTTCTTACATAAAGTTTTACCTTAAGACTTTTTAAATAAAACGGTTGGCACGTATCAAAAGTATAAGAATGCTGTTTTCGTAACCAAGTCAGAATGTTTTCAGATTTCTCAACAACATCAATAAAAGTGTTAAACTTTTAAAAAAATTTAAAAGAAAATTCGAAAAGTTCTTTAATTGTTTGTGTCACAAAATGTATAAGATTTCATTTATTGCTGATTTAAATGATTAAATGTTACTTGAAAGGCTTTTAAAGAAGATTTTAAAAAGAGCTTCAAGATTATTGTGCTAATACAAGCATCTAATTAGCTGAATTATAATTGAGTTTCCAAGTTTGAGGCGGCAATTAAAATTTTTTACACGATTTCAACGGACTTTTTTTCCGATAAACGCGCTTTCATTCCGTAATAAAGAAACTTTCAATATTTAAGAAGCCATCCCAAATGATCTTTATTCCCCTCAATTATCAAGTACGAAAAGTCTTCTATTTCCACGCCAAAATGAAGCACTTGCTTCATGATTGCGAAGCATACCATTTACACGACACATGCAACGTGCTTTGATTTGACTTCTACACAAAAACTAAAACAATACGCAAATAATTTGTTCAAAAAATTTTTTTTCGTTTCTATTTTTTTTTTGTAGTTTATTATATTTAAAAATGTTATTAAATTATTTGTTTTTATTTTACTCAAATTCACACATTTTATACAGTAAATTTAGATAAACTTGCGATAAAAATTAGGGAAGACAGAAATTATAAATTTGGGTGATTTTTTCTTAAATTTTAAAAGTTTGCCGCTTAATAACTTTTTTCGTACAGTCTTTCAGAAAACAAGCTATACCACGATCGATTTATATTTTTATCCTCTTTCGATTGTATATAGCGGTATATGTGCACGCGGAATAGTTTTCGAGATATAAGCGAAAAACTAAAATTAAAAATTTAATGAATCGTCTCAAAACAACGTGCTTCGCTCTCAATATTTTGTATGGCAAAGCACGTTGATTCACATATGACTGGGCTGTAAATCAAGAATGAGAGAGCGAGGCAAGAATATTTGGCTCCGTGGAAACATATTATTAAGTCAAGATTCATTTTAACTTTTTTTGTGTGTAAAGCCCAGGAATGTTAAAGCCAGAACAATTCGACTTTTTCTGATACAGTTCGTAGTTGAAATATTATATTGCCGGGATTGTAGTTCCATAGACATCGATTACTGGTCTGTTGATCTTTATAGAGTGATTGCACCTTCCTTTGCTTTCGTTAAAATCTCAAAAGACTGCAAGGACTTAAGCTAATCTGGGTCACACCTCTTTTTTTGAAGAAAAATAACACTCAGGCAGTTATCCATATACGATTAAGAGGTGGGCGTAATTGCCTTCTTTGGAAAGTGAAAAATTTAGGTGGTTAAAAATATTGATGTATAGAAAGCTACATTTGCCCAACCCTGCAATTACGTGTTGAGCTATTATAGCCATTAAATGCTGTTATTAGAAACGTTTTAACATATGAGAAAAAATGTTGATGATAGCGGCTGGGATACGAAACTAGTACCTCGTTTCTGTAACTTATGTGAGATGTTTCTCACCTGGTGAAATAAAAGGGTGAAATGAGTTAATAAGGTTCTTTGTGATTAATAATAATAAAAATGTTAAAGAGTTATTCTACCTCTCTCTTAATATAAAACAAGGTGACTACAATTTTTTTATGTAAAAATTTTGTCGATTAAGATACAGAAATAAGGCGCAGATCACC
The DNA here is from genome assembly GCA_937654795.1 of Cistogaster globosa. Lineage (NCBI taxonomy): Eukaryota > Metazoa > Arthropoda > Insecta > Diptera > Tachinidae > Cistogaster > Cistogaster globosa. The sequence continues at coordinate 12,183,012 of OW569404.1, forward strand.
AAAATAGTTACAGCTTCTTGGCTCGGCATGAAGGCTCACCTAACAATCTAACTTGGGCAAAATCCAGTCACTCAGACTAAGACTGAAGTTATAAACAACTGGTGATTAATCGGAGCTTGTAAAAAAATCTTTGTCAAATATTAATGATCGTCTGTAATTTGCCGCAATGTCGTGCAGGTTCATAATAATAGCAAGTCTTTGGCAATCCACTCTATACACAAATCCATTAGAAAAATATACGTTAGAAACCGCTTTTTTTCTCTTAGACAACTAGAGGTTGCACTAAAACTGTTTGGTAAATTGAGACCATTAAGTCATCAAAGCCTTGTAAATATTAGAATGATCTGTTTTTATTAGATATTTTGGCTACTGTTATTCGCTTTAATGAACACAATGAGCCAACGCGAAACAATTATATGGCGAATTCGTTAATTTTTCGCCACTAGCCTGAATGTCAAATTAAATTAAAAGAAGGATACAGATTTTATAATAAAGTTTGACAGTTAGGCTACCGACAGAAATCAATGTATTCGCCATGGCTTCCACATCTTAATTAATTCACCTTGCAATGAACCAAAATAAAAACTTCATTTCATAAAAATATGTTGAAATTTGATAAAACAAATACAATAATAAAATGTCACACCCCAGCTTTGGAAGAGAAGCGGCTCTCAGTAGCTTGGGTGTCAGACGATCAAGTTGTCATTCAAGTTTTAAAATTTCTCTCTTTTTTTAACAAATAAACTCACACTTTAAAAACTTGCTGAGAATTTGCTTTTAAGTTTTCGTTCAATTGAGTCTTTCAAATAATATTCAAGAAAACAGCTGATTGAAGTTTTTCCCTCCAAATTTGCATTAAAAATTCTGCTGTCAGTGTTTTCTTGACAACTTCCTTAAGAACTGGCTTTAAAATTGCGTGCAGCCTACGTCACAGCTTTTAAATTTTGTGAATTTTGACAAGCAGTGTGTGTAAATTTCTTGAAAAAGAATTGAACAAAAACTTGACCGTGTGACTGCACTGTAAAAGCTTTAAGCAGTGGTGCCAGAATTTTCATAGAAAAGTCTTCATTTATCAAAAAAAATCTTAATTTAGGAAAAATAATCTTCAAAATTTTTAATTACTTTTAAAAATATCTGTTCAAAGGTTTAAGATAAACAAAGGAGACTTATTAAATTTATTGCAAATTTCCAAAAAGTTGGAAATATTAAAGCTACACATACACGACATGTTTTTTACATCTGACATGTCAAAATTCCTACTGTAAAACACAAACATGTCGTGTAGGGATTATAAAATTGCTTCTGTAAAATAAATGTGAAAAGCCATCTGAAAAAATTTCGTTTAAAACGTGTTCTATTTTGATCTGACAAACCATCTGTCATCAGCTGTTTTATAATTCTAAAAAGTATTGCCAAAAACCTAGGACGGATGAAAACAAACAACGGCGGTCGACCATTGGCGGTAGCATTAGCCGGCTGTGGGTTATATTTTATATGACCAAAAATTTAAAATTAATTTTAACTATTTGATAACAAATGTGTAAATTCTATGTCATTATTATAATTCGTCATCTAAATTTTACAATAAAATTGTTTCACATAGGAAAATATGTTTAATAATTTTTAACAAGAAGTTGCAAAATTAGTAGTCAATCAATTAAAAAAAATCTTAATTTTGGAAAAAAGATCTTTAAATCTTATTTTAATTAAAAAAGCTTTAAAATTAAGGTAAAATCTTCATTCTGGCATCGCTGGCTGTAAGCGTTGTTTTGGGTCATCATTAGATAAATATGCTTGAGCTGGTTTGTTGGACAGAGTTTCTTTGTAATTCCAGTGGGTGTCAGTGGCTGTTGGGTAAATAAAACCGCAGGAGAGCAAAATGGCAATATAATTTTAAATGCAAACAGGTGGCGAAGCCAGGCCGAGAATTGCTACAATTAAGCCATTTTAGAGGCCCTGTAAAAATAAAAGAGGGTGAGAGAAAACAAAGGGACACAATTTCCGTAACATCGCAACTTTGCAACATTTAAACATTTTTTCCTTTTGTGCTGTAGCTAATGACTTGCTGCTCGGCCTTATCATCTCAATTATGTTAGATTTGTATTTTGAGTGTATCAATTTGCTTCTGACTACATCCTCCATTTTAAGAACTAAGTTTACTCACACCTCTTAATAGATTCACTATATTCTGTTTATATCGCTAGAAATATTAAGGGAATTTTTTTCAAATCTGTATTCACCCAGAGCTGCCCTTTTGTATAGCCTGCTAATCGGCTTATGTAGTTCCGTTGAAATATTGTTAAAAGTGAATTTAAAACTCGACGACAAAACAGCAGCAAAATCAGTTTGAGCCTCAGTATATTATTAAAATATATACAACAACATACATATACTTTTCTTTCAGTGTATAAATATGTTTTTTACCGCATTATAATTTAAGGCCAGGATTCACTATCATACACAATCGTACGATTTAATGACACAAAAATCTGACAGAATTCTATCCTACTTTAAAAATCGTTTCAAAATGGAGTCGCAGGTGCCACACTATTTTACAAAAAGTACGCAAAAACAGATGCTTTTAATATTTTGTTGTTTTTCTCCTCATCTTCAAAAAAAAAATCAACTCTAATCTTATAGACAAAATCATTTTATGAATTATTTCAAAAGATTATAAAATCGTTCAGATCTGTCAAAAAGTCTGTCATACACATACACTTTTTATCCACACTATCATACTTTTTGAGCAAACATGCAATTTTTGACAGATCGTACGACTGAGTATGATAGTCAATCCCGGACTTTAATGTATTAAACACAATCAAGTCCACCGACCATCGACTACAAGATGTCAAAAATAGAATACATGCGTGCTTATGAGAATAATTGTTTTAGCCGCTACACGACTACCGGCTACACTTAGGCTAATTTCTATTTTTCTTGACTTCAAAAAACAGATTAGTGCTGCCAATACAATAAATGCGTGAAATTGTGGTTTTAATAACGCAATACATTAAATATCGCTATTAAAAACGCGAAAAACTATTATAAGGGCACCATTGAAAAATAATAATCATCTGTTCATTTTTCATTTCCTTTTATTTACGTGCGCCAAGATAGCGTCGAAGAAATAGCGTCGATTTTGGGAATTAAAAACCGGAGAAAAAAAACGGGAAGTAAAATTCCCCGGGATTGGATATTTTGAATTAAAAAATAAAATAAGAATAAATTTTTGCATCTAGAAGAAAAAAAATTGATTTAAATTGTAAATAAATAAGCAAAAACATTTTTGTATTTAGAGAATAATTATAAAAAAGCGTTTTCCATGATCACAAAAAACGATTGCTGATGTTTTCCATGGAAACTATAACACTGTCGCCCATAATGGCCATACATTATTAAAATAGAGATATTAATGAACAAAAATTGACAACCGTGCAACAATTCCGCCGAGCCGTTTTCGAGAAAAGTGGCTTCATCCTGAGTGGGCACAAAAAGCGTGGGCGACAGTGTTATAGTTTCCATGGAAAACATCAGCAATCGTTTTTTGTGATCATGGAAAACGCTTTTTTATAATTATTCTCTAAATACAAAAATGTTTTTGCTTATTTATTTACAATTTAAATCAATTTTTTTTCTTCTAGATGCCAAAATTTATTCTTATTTTATTTTTTAATTCAAAATATCCAATCCCGGGAAATTTTACTTCCCGTTTTTTTTCCCCGGTTTTTAATTCCCAAAATCGACGCTATTTCTTCGACGCTATCTTGGCGCACGTCTTTTATTTGTCGCATTTTTTAGGTTTTTTTTTTGTTGTTTTGCTTAACTTTAATACATATGTCAAAACAGATGTTTACTTTTTGTAGTTAGTGGTCGGTAGTCGTTAAAAGAATTAAGTAGCTGGCGACTTGGCTATTTTTGTAGCCAGCTACTTTTGTAGTCGGTAGTCGATGGTCGGTAGCCTTTGATTGTGCTTATAGCATAAGCCGTTCAATAATACAACGCAGTTGTATTTTTATGTTTCATTTTATAATAGATGAAATATAATAAATAAAATTGTATGCCAAATATGTTTTTGTTGTTGTTGTTGTTTCAAGTCTAGCATCTGTTTTGTTCTACCTGCTTATTTCTTCCTTTATTAAGTGTTGTTTCTTAAGTCATGTTTTATAGTAGAAAAGTTTGTGTTGGATGATTAATAGTTGTAAAGCGCCTATAAAATAAAAAACTGTGTGTTTGTCAAACGGCTTGTATCGTTTGCAATTCTGCTCATACTTTTCAAAGTTGGCTTTCTTAAGCCGGCAACTTATGTACAGTTTTAACTGTCAGTTTCAACTGTTCAGTTATAACTGAGAAACTTAACTGTGAACTGAGATGTACACATGGATTCTTACGAGCAGGACGGTTTACTCGCTCTCGGTTTACTTTTTGTAATTAAAAAAAAAGCAACGTAAATAGTGATGCAAGAAGTGGTTATTACAACGAAATTTATCTTTCCACATTAGTTTATTGAAGGAATTAAGTGAAGAACCATTAGATTTCCTCAATTATTTGCGCATGACTCAAGTAGTGTATCAAAAGCTGCTTTTGTTGCTTTCCCCTTTAATTATGGAGGAAGACACAGTCATGAGAAGCTTGTTTTAGGCAGCATCTTTTTTGGCGCGATCATGGTACTCGCTAGATTTAACTTGCCATAGGCCAGGCTCAGATTATAAATATATTGCAATAAATTCAACGCACTCTCGCTCGATTCAAATTAAACTGCGAAAGTTAAAACACATGTAAAATTTTTAGTTTTTCTTTTCTTTTTTATTTGAGTTTTTCAAAATTAAATTTTTAAATTCTCCATGTTGGTTTATTCTTTGTATTTGGTTTAATTTATTTTATTTTGTCATATAATAATCAAGTCAATATAGTGTTTCTTTTGGGGGATTTTTATACATATACGTGTTAATAATTTGGTTTTTCTATTCTTTTATAATTTTCTATTTACATTTACATTAAATATAAGTAAATATATTTTTAAATATATAAATAGTTTAATGCCTTTATTTATATAAATAAAATAGTTAAATATTTATTTAATTTATTAATAAATATTTGTTTTATAACAAATATAAAATTTTGTGATCATTTTTTGGGATTAAAAAATATTTTAAAAAATATTTAGGTTTCCGAATTCTTTTTTTCTTCTAACAAATAACGTTTATACTGAACATTTAAATATTCTATAATATTATTTCTTTGGTTTAATGATGGTGTAAATTAAAAAAAATTAATATTTGTTATGTTTTTGTCGAAAATTTTTTTTTATAAAATATAATATTAGAATCTTTAATTTCTTTTATTTTAATTAACAATTTAGACAAAGAGAGTTACAGAAATGTTTTATTATATTTTTTAAAATTTTTTTTAAAAATATGTTTAGCAGTATAATGATAAAAGGCTCAGGTGCGCATTAAACTGATAAGGTTAGTTGCTTATTTCGTTTATTTATGTCTAGAAAGAGTATTTATTTAAATTTTAACTGAGGCAATTTGGGACAGAAAGACTTTTTTTATTTATATGAAAAATTCAATTATTTTTTATTATAAAATTTCGGTCCCATGATAGAGAAAAACTTAGCTATAAAAGATCACAAAAATAAGGACTTTTTACTGCAATAAATGAAATAAGCTAAAATTAACAAATTTAAGTGCTTTGCAGCAATCTTGTCATTTTGTTGGTTTAACACGGCATGTTTGTAACATTCTACTTGTTAAATTTTCTACTGTAAAATTTATACACGACGACTTTAAGTTTTAAAACATTAAATATGTTTAAAATCAAGTGGCAAAATCATACGACAAAATTTTTATTAAAGAGGATCCTTTTTTAATTAGTTAAAATATATAAAATCAGCTGTTCTAAATACTCACAGATTATATAAAATATAATAATATATTTTCGTTTAAAAGCAACTATTTCTAACATTTGTACTTTGACAATTTATACTCAAATACCAAACTAAACTTGGAAAAAAACTTATATTTAAAACATGTCGTGTAAAACCAGCTTTTATAACACTAATGAAAACATATAAATTTTTTCTTCTGAAAAATATTACAACAACAAATAAATATATAAATAACGCTATCATTATCAAATCTTTGAACTTTTTTAAGCCATCCAAAAAAAAGTCTCAAGTGACCTTATCATTTTAAAGCGCACCTCAATTTTGTTTATGTTTATTTTTGTTAGAGATGTCGTGAAGGTTTTTTTAAAGGTTTTTTCTTTTTTATTTCAAAGGGCCAAATTTCAAGAATTTTTTTTATATATTTAAACTACACAATAAATTTGTTTTTTTACCATTTCTTATATACAATTTCTTGGTTCTACTTTAAAAACTTAAATAATAATAAAAAATAAAAAAACTACAACAAAAAATAAATAAAATTAACAAAAGTGTTTAAAATTTTTCTATTAAAATTAAAAATAATCATAAATAATTTTAATTCGATTATTTTTATTGTTAAAGTTTATGGACTTAAATATGTAAATATTTTGGTTTTTTTTTGTTTTATTATTATTTTATTTTTTTTTAAATATTTATTTTTACATTTTTTGTGTAAATAAATTTAAATATTTTCCAAAAAAAATTTGTTCTGCCTTTTTTTTTACCAAATATAATATAATAAATGTCTGTCTGCCTTAATTGAAGTCATTTAATCTCATTCATTACAAAATTCTTTATATGAATTTAAGAATTTAGTCTTTGGTTTGGGGATTAAGCGATTTTTCCACTTCATTAGAGATTTCAATAGCTTTATTCTATAAAGAGAGGGAACATAAAAGAGAGAGAGAGAGAGAGAGAGAGAGAGAGAGAGAGAGAATAAAATATATAACATTATTTCAAAGTTTCTATTCTTTTACCTTTTGTTCCAAATCATTTTTAGTCTTGATATCATTAGCCCCCACTAATCTCAGTCCGCCAGTGCTGCGGCCCCAACGTAAACGTAAAGGTCCTGGTTTCCTAATTGTTCTTTCATATTCATCCATATCCTCTTCCATCGATGATGCTACTGCTGATGAAGCTAATTTTGTTGGTATATCCTTCATATCCCTTCTAGCATAATTGTTTAAAAACATCAAAAGATTCCTTAACTTTTGTGAATGCATCAAAGTGTTATATAAATCATCTTCATTATCAGCTAAAGCGAGATCATTATCATCATATAAGCCATTTTCCGCTTGATTTTCATAGGCTTCATTCATAAGAATATCTAGAGGACTGTGCATAGGCATTAAGGGATCACTGCGACGTCCAAAACGTAAACGTAATGAAGGTGAACGTATGGGCTTTTGATTGACCTCGTCAAACCAACGCTTTTCAGCTGTATGCGATACCCAATCGGGATCGCTACGACGACCGAAACGTAAACGTAGAGAAGGTGATCGTTGAGCTTTACGTTCAACTTGATGATTGGGAAAAATTACTGGTTCGGCATATTCACGTTGCAAAAGATTGTTGTACAGAGTATTGAGAGCAGCTGCGTATAGAAATAAATAAAATATGTACAGAAAAGAAAAGAAAAAAAGATAAAAAAGATTATTTTTTTTTAGAAAAGATCAGATAAATTTTCTATGTTCAAAAAAATTCGAAAGAATTTTTTTTTTTAATTTAATTAAAATCATATTAATCAGATTCTATATTTAAGAAAATGGTTGCTGTTGCAGAAAATCACCCAATTATTTTATTTAAATTTTTTTATCGTTTTTTATCCTGGAGCCTTAATTTAGAAAAAATTTATGTTTTTAAGGAAATTTTAATTTTTTCTTGAAAATAAATTTTTATTTTAATATCTTTAAATATTTAAAAAGCATTCGATATCTTGGACTTTTTTTTCAAATTTTTGTTTGTATTAGAATTTTTAATTTTCAATTAAAAAATATATTAAAAAATTTTTTTGCTTGAATTTTTTTAATTTCATAAAGAATGTAAAATTTTTAAATATTCTATGTAGTGGAAAATGTTTTGTTAAAAAAAAAAAAAAAAAAAAAAATTTACGGACAATTTTTATGTTTTAGAAATTTTTTTCTTATAATTTTCTTGAACTTTGAGAAGATGAAATTTTCTTAAAGAATTTTTTGAAAATTTTCTACGTTTAATTTTTTTTTAATGGCATATTTAAGGAAATGTTTAGTATTTTTTATCTCAATAAAAAATCTGGAATAATTTTATTAATTGAAATCTTTTTTTTAATTTCATATATTTAAAAAATTTTTTGTAGTTTTGGAAATTTTAAGTTTTTGAAAAAAAAAAAATTCTATAATTTTGCAATGTTTAGGCATTTTTATACAGAATTTTTTTATATTAAAAATAACTTTTAAGGTTTTTTTTTTAATAATTTTTAAAAAATAAAAAAAATTTTTTTTCGGAAATTTTTTTAAATTTAGAAAATGATAAATGAATTAAAATTTACTTTCTTCTAAATTTAATTTAAAAAAAAAAATTAAAAATTTTAGAATTATTTATTTTTTAAAATTATTTATACTTGTAAAAATTATTATTATTATTATTCTTAAATAAATTTTTAAAAATTAAATTAAAAAGTGAACCCAAGCCGAAGAAGGTTAATTTTAATTCATTTATAATATCCACGGTTCAGATCCTGATTGAAAAAACATTAAAAATAATTTTAAAGATTTTAATTATTTTTTTAATTTTAAGTAAATTAAAAGAAATTTTCTAAATATAATTTTAATTGTTGTAATTCTATGTTTAAAGAATTTTCTGTTTTAAAAAATGTTTAGTACTTAAAAATTTATGTGTTTTGTTGATAATTTTTTGTCGTTTGAAAAATTTCGATAGGTTTTAGTTCAAAACTAAAACTTTGTTAATGAAAATGTTAAGAAAACCTGTCATAAGTCTTACATTTTTTTTTAAATAATTTGTTATGCTATTTTTGATGGTAAAAATTGTTATTTTTTATAAAAAAAATTATTTTTTATTTTTAGTTTTTTGTAATTTTTTATATTTTTTTTTAGTAAATTTCTATATTAAAACAAATTTCTCATAAACATTTTTATTAAAAAAATATTTTAATATTTTTCTATATTTTAGAAAATATATAATTATTTTCTTGATTAAATAATTTTAATAAATTTTAATTTTAAAAATTTTATAACTAAAAAAATTTTAAATTCTTTTCGGTGCCATTAAACGCTTATGTTTATTTGATTGAAAAAATTTTATTTCGTGACTGCCTTTGCAACAGTTGATTTTGCCGCAATTATCATGGCCACTAATCATAGCTCCGAGGTCCTTCATCTGTTTCACTTTAATCTTAAAAGCCATCAGCTTGATCTTCTTAGAGCTAAATCAGCCTTGTGATGCATTTAGCCATCTAATTTGAGTTAAATTTTAGCTTACAGACTGAAAGTGGAATTAAAAAAATAAATAAATAAAATAAAAAAAACTCGTTTAACTCCTGCCTTGCTGCTACCATACAGATGAGTCTCTGAAGAGTCTTTATCCATTTTGAAATCAAATGTGTTTATTAACTGTGAATAAGGCAAACAATTTAATTTTCTTTGCAATTTCTGTAAAAAAAATTTTTACCTAAATTCACAATTTCTGTGCTTAAATAAATTTTTAATATTTTTCTGCGATAAAGATAACAGTCTTAAAATACTTTTTTTTCCTTTTATGAGAAGTTCGAGAAGGTGAAGTTTTATATATTTTTTTTAATTTATTTATTTTTTTTATTTTATTTTATTTTATTATTGTTATTATTTCATTTTTTTTTTTTTTTTTTTGGAAAATATACAAGTTGGTTTTGGTTGGTTTTTTAACAATAAAGCATTTTTTTATTTGTAATTTATTTTAGTAACAGAATATTAAATATTTAAAACAGGCTTCACTTGTTATCATGTAAAGGGAGGGAGTTGTATAATAAGTGTACCGAACATAACGTTATTTAAGAGAAAGATTATTTTCATTAGTCCAACGTTTGCCCACTAAATGTCGTTGGCGTTTGACACGAAGGTTGAGATTAGCTGCGAGGTAAAACAATTAAGTAAAGAGTTAACAAAAAAAAAAAAAAAATGTTTTGTTTGTATAAAAAAAAAACACACAAGGAAGATGTAAGTTTTAAATTCTATGTTTTAAAAATATGCAGATTATGTTCTATGATTTTACAAAAATTGACGATGAGTTAATTTCTTTGTTTTAGCAGTATTCAGATAATGTTCTATGATTATTTTTAATAATAATAACAACTATTTTATTTTTCACACAAAATTATTTGTAATAAAAAATTTCTATGTTTTTCTATGTTTCTATGTTTTATTTATATCTTTAAAAAAATTATCGACTTATTTTTTTTAAATATAAAAAGCAATATATATTGTTGTGTGCTGTGAAATCATTTAAGTAATTTTTTTTTGTTATCAAATTTTTTTTTTGTTGTAAATTTCTATGTTTTTAAAAATCCCTTATAATTTTTGCTGTTTAAAATTAACTGTTAAAAAAAATCTTGGATGTTTTATTGTTTTAAATAAATGTCGATAGAAAAACCGCGATGTTCTCTCTGTGTATAATTTGAATGATAGAGTAAAATCCTAGAGTAGCAACATAAACACTGATTCTCACTATAACAGAACGAAATGCGCTTATCTTGATTTAGAAAATAAAAATAAAAAAAATATTTAAAAAATAAAAGCGTGCATTTATTTAATATTGTGCTTTAAAATTAAGGTCATCATATTTAACAAAAATATTAAAACTTTCTTTAAAATCGTAAGGTTTATCCAGTATTTAAGACAGGCTTCAATTGTTATCGTGTGTAGTTGGATGGAAATTGAGAGAAGGATTAATGTTGTAAGCCGAACGTTTTTTATCCACTGTATGTTATTTTTAGTTGATACTTCTACTGCAACGAGGTGATGGATGATATATATCTTCATCATAATAATCATTTTGACGTCTGACACGTAGTTTGGGATCAGCTGTGAGGTAAAACAAGTAAGTGCCGTATTAACAAAAAAAAAATTCTTTTTGTTTGTTTGAAAAAATACACGAGCAATGAAGAAGATGCTAGCTTCAAATTCTATGTTTTAAAAATGTGTTATTAATGTTCTATGACTTTACAAAAACTTACGATGAGTTCATTTCTTTGTTTTAGCAGTATTTAGATAATGTTTTATGGTTTAAAAAAATAAAAATTTGCGCTCTATGTTAATGATGGTGTGGCATAACTTTCTATGTTTTTGAAAAAAAAACTTATTTTATATTTCCATTAAATTATTTGTAATAAATAATTTCTACGTTTACTTAATATGCCGATAATTTTTTACTTTTCACCATACTTTTATTCATACACTTAGAAAAATTTTGGGTCTATTTTTTTAAATATAAAAATCAAATAATATTTTTGTGTGCCTTAGAATTATTTTTTTTTATCAATTTTTTTTTTGTTTTCAAAAATCCTTAATAAAAATTTTTGTTAAAAAAAACTGTTAAAAATTTTTCTTGATATTAAAAAAAAAACTTTTTATATTTTAGAACATAAAAAAATTTTTACTAAAACTTAAAATTATTTTCAAAGTTTTTCTATAATTATTTATAAAAATCTACGTTTATAAAAATCTTGGATGTTTTATTGTTTTAGAAAAATTACGATACAAAACTGGAAATTTCTCTCTGTGTATAATTTGAATGATAGAATAAATTCCTATATATTACATGTCAAACTGCGTTTATCCTGATTTATAAAATAAAATAAAATAAATATTTGAAAAATAAAAGCGTGCATTTATTTAATATTGTGCTATAAAATTAAGGTCATCATATTTTACAAATATTTAAAAACATTTTCAGAACTGTTATAATTATGAAAATATCCCGTATTTCAGAAAGGCTTCAATTGTTATCGTGTGTTGTAAGAAAGCAGTTGAAAAATCACTGTGTCGTTTATAACGTTATTTTTGAGATGTGTTGTTTTTGTTAGCCGAACGTTTGTTTACTGTACGTTGTTTTGCGTTGATACTTCTGCCGCAAACAAAATGAGGTGATGGATGATATATATCATAATCATCTTGACGTCTGACTCGAGGGTTTAGATTAGCTGTGAGGTAAAACAAGTAAGTGAAGTCTTAAAAAAAAAATACTTTTTGTTTGTAGAAAAAAAGTGCACTAGCGATGAGGAAGATTTTAGTTTAAAATTCTATATTTAAGAAATGTGCAGCTGAGGTTTTATGATTTTAGGAAAAATAAGTATAAAATAATTTCTATGTTTTAGCAATATACATATAAGATTCTATGTTTTAGAATAATTAATATTTATTTTCTATGTTTTTAAAAATTTAGGATTAATTTTCTTTGTTCACTATTATTAATTATTGCTTTTAACAAACAAAAAATTTCTATTTTATATTTTCCATAGAAAAAATTTTTTTTAATAATTTTCTATGTTTTTATAATGGGCCCATAATTTACTGTTTTTCGCTAAAATCTTTTTTGTTTTTGTTTGGAAATTTAAGGAATTTTTTTTAATTATTAAAAACATATAAATTTTTTGTTATCTTAATAATTTACTCTTACGAGGGCTGCTATATATATTTCTGGCCTGAGTGCTGCCAAGTGCAATCTGACATTTCCATTGGAAAATCTGTCATTTTTAAGCATAATCGTACTCAAAACATTTTGATGTACGACCATTATTTGTGTTGTTTACAGTGACTTGAAAAAATTAATATAGAAAAAAATGGAATTAACTCGTGAACATTTTCGTGCCATCATTTTTCACAACTTTCGACGTGGATTATCACGACAAGAGTGCATTGATGAACTTAAATCTTTGTATGGTGATGAAGCACCATCCTATAGCACTGTGAAAAATTGGTATAATGAATTAAATCGTGGCCGAAGCTCGCTCAAAGACGAATTCCGTGAAGGTTTGTTCTCGTTGGATCCCGCACAATTTGAAAGTCTCTCAAAAAAAAACTCGTGTAGATTGGTTCAAAGAAATGTTGCAAAAATACGATTGCGGTGCTTCAAAAGGCGTTTATAAGATCGTCACAGATGACGAATCATGGAGCTATGCGTATGAGCCCGAAACGAAACAACAATCGACAGTGTGGGTCTTCAAAGAGGAGCAAAATCCAACGAAACTTGTTCGTAGAAGAAGCACTTCTAAGCAAATGGTCGCCTGTTTCTTCGGCAAAACTGGTCATGTGGTGACTGTTTCACTTGAGCAACGTAGGACGGTCACTTCTGAGTGGTACACTACAATTTGTTTGCCTGAAGTCATCGGAGAAATTCGAAAAACCAACAAGAGAAGACGAATCATTGTTCACCATGACAATGCGAGCTCTCACACATCGGCTCAAACCAGGCGTTTTTGACCGGCCAAAACGTCGAATTAATAGGTCGTCCGCCGTACAGCCCTGACTTGGCACCTAATAACTTCTTCTTGTTTCCGCACATCAAGAAAAAAATGCGTGGTCAACGATTTTCGTCGCCAGAAGAAGCTGTTGAAGTATTCAAAAACTATGTTTTAGAGGTGTCGCAATCGGAGTGGAAAAAGTGCTTCGACAACTGGTTTGAGCGCATGCAAAAGTGTATAAATCATGCTGGAGAATACTTCGAAAAACAATAAAACCATTTCGCATTTTCACTATTAGGCCAGAAATATATAGAGCAGCCCTCGTATCCAAAATTTTTAATAAAAAATTCTATGTTTTAAAAAATTCATTACAAATTTTGCTGTTAATAAAAATGTTTAATTATTTTTTTTTAATAATTTAGGTTATTTTTTATCTTTGAGAACATTAAAACAGTTAATTCTACCTGAAATTATGTTTGGAGTTTTTCAATGTTTTTCAATAAAAATCTATGTTTATAAAAATCTTGGATATTTTATTGTTAAAAAAAATTGATTCTTTAAGCAATTAATTTTTATTTTAAAAACAAAATTAATAATTTTTTTATTATAGGTATTGAAGTGGTTTAATGTTTCATTAACGATTTTAAAAGGAATTTTGTTGAGGTTTAGCACATTTCAGTTGCTAAAATTGGTTGCTAACAATGTTGAGAGAAACTGTGAGGTATAAAAACAAGGAAAAAAAATAGTTTTATAATTTTAAAACTACAAATTACGTATGTGTAATAATAAGTAATAGAACATTTTTTTATTTATTTATTTTATTCATATTGCCGACTTATTTATATACTTGTCTATTTTTTTTTTTTTTTTTTTTTTAGAAAATATTACATTTTCAGTAGTTTGTCTACTTTTTAGTTGTTTTTTTTATATAATAAAATTTTCTTAAGAACTGTAGTGAACTTTAGTATCAGAATATTCAGTGTTTAAGACAGGATCCATTTGTTATCATGCGTAGGGTGCTGTAAAATCAGTGTTTCGAATATATAACGTTATTTTAGAGAAATATAACGTTATTCGTTGTCATCGAGGCTTCTACCCCAACGTAGTCGAGGTGGACCATCTACATACACATCATATGCTGCGTATTGACGTTTAAGACGATTAGCTGTGAGGTAAAACAAATAACTGAAGTATTAACAAAATACTTTTGGTTTGTTTATAAAAGTACAATAACAAGAAAGAATATATTAAAAGTTAAATTTTATGTTTTAAAAATGTTCAGATGCGATGAGTTAATTTCTATGTTTTAACAGCTTACAGATAATGTTCTATGTCTAAGAAAAAATTAACAATTAGCGCTTTGTGTTTTAGATGGTGTGCAAATATATTCTACGTTTTTAAGACGTATAAATTAATTTTTTCTATTTTTATTTTTTTGTTTTGTTCAAAAATGAATAAAAAAATTTTTTTTTAAATTGTTTCAGTTAATCTAAAATCTCTTGTGAGATTTAGTCTATCCTAAACAAGATTTTGTTGACAATTTTTTTTTTATTCTATTTTTTTTAATTCTTTATATTTTTGCTAAAATATTTCTTAATTATTAAGTTAACTTTTGTTTAAGAATATTTAAGATAGTTTTACTTATGGCTTAAATTATTTTCTATGTTTTTATATAAAAATCTTTGTTTGTAAAAATCTTAGATGTTTAATTGTTTTTTTTTTCCTAATTTAATAATTTATTTTATTTTAAGCAACATTGAGTTTTTTTTTTTTTGTATATTTTTTATATATAAAAAAAATGTTTAGGTTTATGCAAATTTTCATTACAATCCATGTTGAACTTTTTTTTTAACAACTTTCTATTAATATTATGATATGTAAAATAATTTTAAATAAATATTTTTAAAACATAAATTTGATCAACATTGTATATTTTTGCAAATTTGAATATTTTTTTTTTTAATTTTAAACTATTTTTATTTAAGTTTAATTCCAATTTTTTTGTTATTAAAACATCCAAGATTTTTTGTCTTTCTTTTTTCAAATAATATTTTTTAATTTAATCACTAAAATTCTTTCTATTATTTAGATTGACTTTAATACAATAAAAGGCTTGTAATTCTTTTCAATAATTAAAAAAAAATTATATTACAAATTTTCGTATCGCAATAAAAAGTAATTTTTAAGAAAAGCCATAAATTTGAAAAAAAAATATTTTTTAATTTTCAAATCTTTATTTTTTTATAGATTTTTTTATACTCTTGAAAAATTTTAATTTTTTTCTTAAAACTGTCTACATGTCTTAAACAATATTGATTGTTTTATTATAATTTTTTTATTTTAAAATATAACATTTAAGTTATATTCTTGGTTTTAGAAAAATGTTGCTTATTTAGAAAAAAAAATTAATCATTAACTTACCATCTTCTAACAACTTTTCACTCTCCACTGGTATTGCCGAAGTTTGTGCCCACAACATTAGAAATGTTCCCAGAATGAATGTTAAAAATAATTGACTCTGGAAATGCATGTTTCTCTAGTTTTTCTTGAAGTAAATCTAAAATTAAAGGAAATAAAACAATCAATTTTTGAATTAAAATTAATTTTTTTGGATAGAACTAAAGAAATTTAAAGGCTTTTTTTTAAAAAAAGATGTGGTTATATTAACTTTAATTAAAAATATATTCTTTTTTGGATTTAATTGAATTTTTATAGATGGAGAAGAGTTTATTCAAAATATAAATCATTTCAATATATTTTTTTTGTACAAAAAAGCTTTGATTTCGCCTTTTTTTTAATCATAGCCCGTATTGTGTTTTTCCCCTAATATTATTTAAACATAGACATTAAGTTAACTTTACAATAAATAACTTTTATTAAAAGAATCTAAGTTAATTTATAAGTTATAAGCCTTAAAGCAAAATTTAAGAATAATTAATATTAATCATTCGCCACACAGTGGTTTGAAAACTATTTTTTGGACAAATTTCAGTAACTCATGAACGACTTGAGGTATCGTAATAAAATTTCACAGAAGCAAGGTAAAATTGTTCCTCAGTAAACCCTCAAATTTTCGCTCCCATAGGGTAAAGAAGGGTTTCTGGGTAAGTCATCAAATTTATATATTTTAACTCAAAAATATAAACAAAAATTTCCATTTCTTTGAAAGTTATAATAAAATAAAAACAAAATTAACTTAAAAATTCGCTGTTCAAAACCTGAGCAACTTTTAATATTTGGTATGATATCCTTTGTTTCTTACGACCTCAGCTGTTGCTATAGCTTCCTACTCTGATTTAAGACAGTTCGTCAACTCCTGTTTATTTTTAAGGCGTCGAGTTCCAACTCTCTGTTTTAAAATTCCAAAGAGGTTCTCTATGGGATTCAAGTCTGGCGATTGAGGTGGCCAATCCAAGATTTGAACCCCATTTGATTTGATTAACCAATTTGATAACCAATTCTTGACTAACTTCGATGAGTGTTTTGAGTCATTGTCATGTTGAAACACCCATCGAAGTGGTATTTCCCACTCAGCTTGTGAGTTGCTAAAATGTTTCTGTAAACAAAACGGTCCATCTTTGTTTGAATTTCTACAAAGGGACCAACACCACTGGCTGAAAAACAAGTCCAAACCATCACATTTCCACCCCCATGCTTTAATGTGGCATTTGAGTACCGAGGATGTAGCCGCTGTCCCTTTGGTCTTCTCACGTGGCAAACTCCATCTGAATTTAATAAGTTAAATTTAGATTCATCACTAAACAAAACAGTTCTCCATTTGGATAAAGTCCAATCCATATGTGCTCTAGCAAAATCCAACCTAAAACAACCAAAAAGCTGAAAAATTCAGAGACTACGACTTTTTTTAATGCTTCTTAGTCAGCATAGGCTTCTTAGATGGCATGAAGCTCCTTAAGTTTTGTTTCAATAAACGTTTTCTTACTATGGAACAACTAATCTTTACTATGTCTCTCAACGAAAGAAATGTTTTTTTTTTAACTAGACGGAAAATTTTCTGGTCTGTTCGCTCAGAAATTTTTCGGGGTCGACCACCGCTATTGGCTTCCTCTACTTTCTCAGTAGCTTTATACTTTTTTATAAGTCGGGAAACTATGATTTATTAATATTCAATTGGTTTGCTATAGCAATTTGGGATTTACCGTTATTAAAAAGTTCAATAATCTTTAGCTTAAAAGCTGATCCATACGTGTCCGCGTCATGGTTGCACTTCTAAAGAATTGGTACTACTTAAATGCATAAAATCCACCAAAATTATTTTTTCCAATTAAATTTTTTGTTGTTGTTTTAGTAAATATTTCGCAACAAATGCAACAATGTAAAAGTTGCATAGGTTTCGAACAGCGAACTTTTAAGTTAATTTTGTTTTTGTTTTATAATTTCTTCCAAAGATATAAAATCTATTTCTGGTTGTTATTATTAGTATGTAGACTACTCGTATATGTATAATAATAAATAAAAAGAGAATTTTTCATAAATCTATTTAAAGAGAATATATACGACCATGAGTATTTACTGGAGAAAAGTTGCTTAGGTTTCGAACAATACTGTATAGAAGCTATAAGAGCTTCTTTAACCTCGCCTCTTCATGATTTGTTTTTATCATTTTGTATGCAAAAGCTTAAAATGTGTATAAAAAAATTTTGTTGCAAACTTAAAAACACAAATAGCTAACAAAATGTGTTTTTGTAAAAATATCAAATTAAAAAATTTTGTTTTTGTTATTCGCGATCTTTTTTGTGTCGGTTTTTTAGGTAGTAAAAAATGTTTTTTATTGGATTTTTCAAAATGTTTTTTTTTTTTTAAATCGGTAGTGATTTTTTTATATTTTTGAATTTTATTCTAAATAAAAGAAAAAATTTTTTTTTTACTTTTGCTTTTTTTTTAATATTAGCGACTTTATTATTTTGTCGGTTTATTAAGTAATAAGAAATTAATATTGGACTCCTTCAAATGTTTTTTTTAATATAAATTGTAGTATTTTCACATTTTAATATTTTAAGTTACTGCAACTTTATACCTGAAAGAAATATCAGGATCTTTTTTATATTTGGTCTTAAATTTCTTTCTCTCTTTCTTTGTTTCTCATAACCTCAAAATTATATATCAGGGTATTACGTTCACTTAATGAACTCCTTGTATATAGTAATTGCCTGTTTGTGCTTTATTGCTCCAAGGTATTCTGGTTTCCAAATGTTGCTCAACTTACTACAAGTTGAGTTATATTTAATTGTTTTTTTCCAGATTATTAATATTTTTTCTCTTAAAGCTTTATTAGCATTAAACTAAGAGTGGTTATGTTAGCCATTCCGTCTGTCATGTGTAAAGGTATAGCGCAACATTCTTTAATCCAGAAATTCATTGTGTAGGTCATTATTGCTTAAGCTTCAATTAACGAAAAAACACTAAATTAAAACACAAAACTGAAATAACTGAGTTGATAACGCCCCCTGCAAGCATTTTTTTTAATCGAAAAAGTCACTATATCGTTACTTCATGGCGTTAAAATGTATTGCAAATAATTCCGAATTCTTATCCCCAGTCAGGAAGTAACACTACAGTTATACAACTAATGGGAAACTATTTAGCATCTCTAAAAAAAATAAAATTTAGTATTTTGGTAGTGTCGAATATGTGTCAGTTAGAAGTGTAAAAAGGGTTTATTTAACAGTATCGAATATAAAACTTTTAAAAGTAACAGAGTTCTGCTGCATCAAAACAGAAAATGTAAATATTAACATAAAAGAACGGTTTAAATTTAGAAAGCTAGAGATTAAGAAAATTCTGATCTTAAATATTTACTTACAGCATCATAATTTTTTTCTTTTATTTTATTTTTAAATTAACAATTTATTTTTTATAAGTTGTCTTAACATTTTTCACACGTATTTAACATAACCGAACATTGCAGAAGTCCAACTAAAAAACACTAATGTTTTTGTTTATCTGTTACTTTAATTAATTCACTCTTACTAGAGACGAAGTTGTGACCTATAAGAGATCAATATTTGATGCCTTTGCAAGTTGTTGTTGTAAATTTTTGAGCAATCAACTTATTATCATCTGGTAGTTAAAAAAAAGTTACTCTTAATATAACAAATTTAAGGGGAAGGATTTTTGTATTATTATAACGGGTCTTTCTGTCCAATTAACTTCTGATAGAGACGAAATAGTGATTGTTAGAAGATCTTAATTTGACAATAACGTATTTTGTTTTTGTAAAATTGAGTTTTTAATCTAAACAAGTAACGAAAAAGTGACTTCTATCTTAAAATACTCTGCCAAATGCTGGCACCGGCCGATATGTTCGTTTTTTTATGTGTGTGTGTGGTTTTTTTAAGTTATTAAGTTTACTTTGCTGTATCGAAATTATAAAAGAGAGAGAAAGAGAGAGAGAGAAAGAGATGTAGAGGTACTATTATACCTTCACACTATGTTCACACAAGACGAATTTTCATCAAACGTCGGCAGAGCAAAGTTATATTAATATCAGTTTAAAGGGGTAGACGTTGATGATTTAATATTATGATTAATAATTCTCTATTGGTCATTGTGAAGGCAATATGTTCAAATAATTCTCTCTAAATGTTATTTTTTGAACTTTTGGTTGGTTTTCATAGTAATAATATAATAAAAAAATGAAGTTAGGCATAATAATTTAAAATTTTATTAAAAAAATTATACGTCAAAAATAAAATTACATATAAAATGACTTTTCATATTATGATGAATTTATAAGTCTATGAGGTCTGATGATTATATCATAACCATGATATAATAGCAATAAATGAAATCTACACAGGATGAATTTTCGTCACGATATAAATTTGACTTTCATCAAGATATAAATTCATCAGGTGTTGATTCCCTGTTAGGACGCCAAATAATTTAAATGACCACATAATAATTTAACCCTTAAAAAGCCTGGTTTTTTCTCGCACCCTGGAATGCCTGAAGTATTAAAATTGATACTTACTAAAATAACGGATTTTCTTCACACATGACAGGCAACTATTTTATAGTAAAAATAAAACACAAACTTCAATTATTAAAAAAAAAAATAGCGGTTCAATTTCTGTAACCAAATTTAATGTAACTGGGGCAATGTTGCCAACTGATATTTATTTTATATCTAAAGTAATTAAAGAAAATTTAAATAATTGCAAATGTACAATTCAATTTAAAGTCCGGTGTCAGATTTGAAACTTGAGGCATTAAAGAGTTAAGTAGGGACTTAGTAAAGTAAATTAATTTACACCATTTAGTATATGACGTTTAGTAAGTTACAGTCTTTGTCGAAAAAAAATATAAAAAGATGATTAAAATTGAGTGTAAGCGTTATAAAAACGCGACTGTTAATATGTAATTTAAAATTTTTACTTTTACCGGCAGCCTTTAATAACTGTTTTTTTTTAAAGTTTAATGTCTTTTTATATCTGAATGTTTTTCTTCTTAAACTTTTGCTTAACTGTCATTTATTTGTTAACGCAAGCACACATTTATTTAAAAAGAAATTATTTTGCATTTAAGCCGTTATATTTTCTTCTTGTATTTTATGCAAATTCAAGACAGAAAAAAAACAACACTTCCGGTGGCAAAAACTTTATGCTTAAGAACTTTAACATGTTTTATCTTGACTTGTTGTATTTTGATCTCTCTAGCTTTTGCTCTCATGCGCTCACACATACACACAAATACACTTATACCAATTCAGAAATACATTCTTATAAAAAGAGTTTTATTTAACACACAAATACAAAGCAAACAAATTTACGCAATAAACATAAAATAAGTTAAAACTGTAAAACACACAAATTACAAATGTTTTTTATATTTTTGAATGAATGTTTTTTTTTATGTATGGGAGTGTGTGTAATACAGATTGTCATTTCAAATTCATGATTTTTTATATTCTACATATGGCAACATAGAAAACCTCAAGCAGAACAATTGTAATAAATGCACATGTGTATTGCTTTTTAACGATGATGGTGATTGGTTTGAAGTAGTTATTTATACGAGAGGTATCACAGAACTCTGCGTTATTTGGGTATTAGCTTAGGGGCACTTCTGAGGGAAAGAAAGCTTGGTTACTTGTAGAAAGCAGTTCATTTATCTGTTCGTTCTAATTTTACCTGAGGAAAGGATTGTTTTCTTTTGTTTTTGGCATCAAGTAAAATATTTATAATAAAATAATTTTTATCCTTAAAAGAATATAATTAAATTTTATGCAAAAATTAAGTTAAAACTCACTAAAGATTTTTAGGACAAGGAATTTTCTAATTATAGTATTTTTGATTTTGTATCAAAGACCGCAGTTATTCGCATAACTCGAGCACTTAAAAGATACCTCTTAATTAAAATGACGGTAACTTGAAAATATAATGGATATACTTTCTACACATTCAGAATGAAGGGTTCTTCTTAACTGTTAAAAAGCATCATTCCAGTTAATACTATTCCGTCATGCACTTGGTTGCACTGGTGCTAATGGTGTCTACGTGCTTTTTACCATAGGAGGCCATGAGTTCAACTCCCATCGTCGTCGTGAATTTATATAAGAGCAGCTGTTGTTGTTGCAAGAAAGTTATTTTATTTTGGATCACTTCTGGAAATTAGAGCATACAAACATGCCACAAAATAATAAATAAACTTCCTACAACCAGTGTCCAGAGGTTTACTGTAAACTGTTAAAAAGTATCGTTCCAGTTAAACCAATTATTTCATCGTAGGATGGTTGCAGTGGTCTACGTATTTACTATCATAGCAGATCATGAGTTTAACTTGCATTTAATTTTGTTAAAAGTATTTTTGGATGATATGTTAAGAAAAAAAAAAATAGGTAGAAAAAATCAGTGCAAAACTGGCGACAGTTAGAGACGAATAAACGGTTTTAGTTGGTAAACAGGAGATTAAAGCCTGAGTTCCAGTCTCTTCGTAGGCACAGTATATTGTAGTTTTGCAATTTGAATCTCGCACAAGTTACACAGTAATGTAGCGTTTAAAATTTGAGTATAACGAAAAGTTTAAATTTTTTGGCTGATGAATTTTTAATAAGTTTTCAAATGAACATGGTACCAAAATTACAAATTACCCATTTATACAATCGTCAGGTTTTCCAGTTAATGAATGTTTTAACAGAAATCATTTAGAATTTGGCAAGAAAATAATTCGATTTTAACAGCGAGTTGGCTCCAAGATTGCGAAAAATTTGTTACCTGTATGGCAACCCCTCGAAATCTAATAGATAAATTTATGCCTCCATGTCATACATTTTAAGGGATAGAGTTTCATGTCATATGATTAATATAAAAGTTAAGACTTTAAAGCCGAAAAGAAAAAATGTAACTTGGCATTTCGATAGTAAAAACCCTTTAAGATTATCGGACTTTGATACAAAAAAAATTTAAACATTTGTTAGTTAGACCTTTCGGATTAGTGAGCTATCGTACAATCGGTTTCAGTATAAGACCTCACAGGACTTCATAACTTTTCCGTACAAGGGAACTTTATAAATGCCAAATGAAATGCCTTGGCAGCCTATTGAACTTAGTTGCAATTAGTCTGCGCAAGTCAACTTGATTTCTTCTAATACACAGTATAGTACACTGTTTCTGATTTATGATGGTAGTAGCTCCATTGCATTGGCTATTGCCAATCGAGCGTGATAAAATCCAATTAAAAATCCTGCATTTGTAAAAAATTAAATAATAATTAGTTGCCACAGCCACTACAGAAATGTCTATTAGTTTTGAAAGTAATATCTGTTTTCTTGCAATTTTTAATAATTTTGCTACAGTCCTCGTATCTCTTTTTATTAAAAAAAAATATTTGAAAAAGCAAAAATAAGTTTAAGCGTGTTTAAGAGCAAATGATATTCTGAATTTACCCGATACATCTGTGAATGCATTTTGTTCATTTATTTTCTCAATATAAGAAGTTTTTTAAGCCCATTTCCTTTTTTCTGTTCATTATTTTTAGTGCCTTTAACTGGCTAAAATACTTGTTTCTTGCTACTCGTTCTGCAAAATTGCTTTTCTTAAAGTTATAATTTATTCATAAATTACAAGAGTTTTAACAAGAATGTACTCGTATGTACGATAATAAAGACGGAAGGATTCATATGCATATCTGCTTCATACATACATGAATGCAAGCCTTGAGTGTGTTCCCTTTTTTAAGACTTCATGCAGCACTTAACCCATTGTTTATCTACGTGCAAAAATATATACATGCTTTTTTATACTTTTAAAACTTGTTAAAGAATATGAGACAGAAGCGTCTTTTTATAGTTGTTTTTTTAGTGTGAAAAATATTTATTAACAAATTATCAAAATAAATAAAGCCCTAAAGTATGCTCTACTTTTTATAAAGAAATCTTATAGTTGAACAGCGTTGTAAAACTTGGCGTTTTCTTTCTGAGCGTGGCGATTTTTAAACTTTTTAATATTACCACGTTTGACTTGGTTATATGGCGGTTATTTTTAGCAATCAAAACCCACGTGCAAAAAAAATGTCATCCATCCTGAACCTTTATATGCAATATTTAGGTGTAAAAACAAGTGTTAAAGAAAAAACTAAAACAGGCTACCAGATCTTTCAGTGGTAAGACTATCTTGACGTTTTAATACGCCTATAAATAAAAACCACATTTGTGAACAGTATGACGGAAATAATTAAAACTTCGGATAGACAAGTTGTGTTTGAATAGTGTGTGTGTAAGTTTTATGTTGTTGCGCAGTTTTGTTTTTTGTTATTAATAAATATTTTTTTGGCGTTTTTTAGTTTTTAATTAAAAAAAGCAACAAATAAAAACTTACGTATATAAATAAAAATTAATCAAGTTTTTTACAGATAAAAAGAGGGAGATGGAAAGATTAATATTAGTTAAGTTGCCGCTTATATGATTTACTGAATAATTTATTCTTTTATGGCTTTATGTTAACGTTTTGCAAATAATTGACTACCCTAATAGTAAGACGCCTTTTTTGTAATTTCTCTTACTTATGTTGCTCTTAAGAAAAAGTGTTTTTAAGGGTTATTAAATAAAAACGGCTGTGCACAAAAATAAGTTTCTTAAAATGTAGTTTTCTTTAAATATTTTTAAACAGTTACCAATTTGGAAAACTTTTCCAGGCCCTGTTTTTATTATTTTTTGTTTTTTTTTGTTTTAATTGAAATGTTTTCTATAAAACTGATAACATAACAGTTTTTCATTAGTAACAACAGATTTTTTTATATTTTAATTAGATTTATGGTGTATAACAGTTTCAGCCATAGACTTCTATTTGCATTAAATTGCTTTCAAAGAATATAATGTGTATATGGTTTTTGAGTAAATTTTATAAAAAGTGTTTTGTTAAAAAACACTTTATTGGTATTTTTGTCTTTAAAATTTTTCGTATAACAGTTTTTTTTTAAATTTTCATATAAAATGAACATTTTTGTATAAAATGATTTCTGTTTAAAACTGTTTCCTAATATAACAGAAACAGTTTCAGTATATAAGTCTAGGAATAACAATTTTTGAATAAAACTTTTTTCTTAAGGAAACTGCGTCTTATTCGCTCACAACTGTTCATCACAAAACTAAGTGTACTACAGTGTTACCTATGGAAAGCTTATATATTGGTACAATTTTCCTAAGACAATGTTGCTATCATAATAAAATATTAAATTTAATTAAAATTAAAAACTGTTATAATTTTGAATAATAATTTATAACAGTTTTTTTAGCAGTGTAACTTATAAAAAATTATTTTTTGTATAAAAAAATATTTTTAATTAAAAAAAGCTTATTTAATATATGGCTAAGAAAACTAGTTCAAAGGACTTGTTGGTATAACAGTTTTAATGTAATAAATAAGCTGCATTCAAAGTTTGCTATTGTAGATCTGTTACAGCTTGTAGCTTTGGTAAATCTTAATAGTTTTAAAGCTCAACATTAAAATGCCTAAATTTTTAATCAACAATGATTGCACCATCTGTTATACCAAAAACCTAAAGAAGATGTTGTAAATGCATTCACTAACAAGAAATATTGTTTTTTGCACTTTCTTATTCTTTCTGGAAGAAAATGTCGCTCATACTTTGATGTTTTAAATTATAAAATATTTTAAGGGATCTTAAGTTTAATGTGAACTGTGACTTTCGCTTTTAAGAACTTTAAGAAGGGCTTCCAATCTGAATATGAATTTACATATAAAGAAGAGTTATTTCTTTTTTAGATATACAAATGTGTATTACAATTTTCTCAGAAGAGTTTGCTAATAGCAATTTTTATTTTTTATTATCGTATAGAAATTTTTATAATTTTTCTATGAGTTTTTTTCAATTTATAAAAAATACGTATAACAGTTTTTTGCAAAGACTTTGCAGAAATTTTTTATATGGAAATTAAGTGTATAACAGCTCCCTTTTATTTAAGTTTTGAAGTTTAAGGCTTTTTAAATAATTTTGGTTCTTTTAATTTTAATACACAATTAGTGTCTTGAATTTTTTTTCCTTAAGCAAATTTTGTGCAAAACAGGATAGTGGCTAAAAAATAATTTTTGAAGACAAATTTTTAAAGAAGAATATTTTTTTTTTAATTTTCATTTGGGCTTTTTTGTTTCCTTAGATAATATTTATACACACTTTACATTTGTCACGTTTTCTATTCTAGATTAAATGAATTTTCTAGATAAGCTATCATTAGCTATTTATCTTTATTGTTTTACGAAATAAAACTGACTTTAATGCCAGCACAATTTCGCTATAATATAACAAAATTGTTATTTAAACTTTTTTATACGAACATTGTTTTTATGTCTCACATAAACAGCTTAAATATTCAACAGAAAGAATAAGAATTTAAATTAATTCCTCTTTAAAATCGATCAGGCGTATGAGTATTACAACTAAAATTAACATTAATCATGCCACATGTTGTCTGTGTATGCGAGTAATTGCATTTAAATTTCTCCACGAACGTTTTAATTTGTAGAAAATTAACTCGTCATTATTTAAAAGAGATTCTTATTTAAAATAGAACTCAATATAAAGTTAAATAAAACTATGTTTGCACTAAAAGGAAAAGGTATTTGTTTTTAATTTAACTGTGGTTTAATGTTTTTGTCAGATTATTTTCCTACAGCTAAAAATAACTCATCAGTCATTTTTTTTAGAACTTCAGGTGTGACCTATATGTGCATTGTTGGTGTTCCTTACAGCCTTTGGCGATCAATGACAAATGAAACAAATAAAAATGTTGAATAAAAAAAAAAATTTCTTGCCATAGACAACGAAAGGAGACAACTGCCGTTAGAATGATTGAGAGTTTTTTGTGTGACACGAAATGCAATGATAAATCATTTTATTCTTTGATGTCGCAAACAATCACACGTATTAGTGATTGAAAAATTTACAACTTCCTGTTACTTGATTTCTTAAAAAGTATCGTAATGCGGGTAAACTAAATCGAACTGTTAACATTAAATAGTGTTAAGTTTTGTTAATGTCCTGCTAGAAAATTTGTTGTGGGCTTAAAATATCTCATAGCAGATTTGTCGTTTTTATTACGGCTTAATTGCTAACAGTTATTTTACATAAAATAACAGCTTTTTTAATTTTTAAAAATTTTTAAAGGTTTTTTTAAAGGTTGTTTTTTCAATGAATTTTAAAATTTTCTAAAAATTATTATTAATCATACGACACATTTTTTTTATTTTATGATTTTTTAAATATTTAAAAGAGAGGTAAATCTTTGGGAAAGATATAGAAACAAGTTAAAATTTGGTCAGAGAATTTAAGAAACGCTTAAAAATTATTACCCTTTTGTATGTTGTTGAAGAATAGAAATAATGCAATACTTTTGAGTTTAAAATTTTTCAAAATTGAATACATAAAAAATACTTAGCGATCTAAAACAACTGCTGTCGTCTTTAGTTAGTTAGTTAGGAGTGACAGCCTCTCACGACGAAACTCACGTGAGCACAACTCTATGGCCCGTTTTGATACCACAAGAAAGGCGAAGAGACTCCCCCTACTTAATTGAGAACCATAAAGATTCCCGGATGATCACTCTATGTCCCCTATAGAGTGAGATGATAGCCCAGAATTCTAAATTTTCTTCCAGCC
Organism: Cistogaster globosa; assembly: GCA_937654795.1. Lineage (NCBI taxonomy): Eukaryota > Metazoa > Arthropoda > Insecta > Diptera > Tachinidae > Cistogaster > Cistogaster globosa. The sequence goes on from OW569404.1 coordinate 12,210,512, forward strand.
AGGAATGGGCAGTGGCACCGGAGGTGCAGTACTGTCTCTTTCTCATCCTCCCAGCCACAGCTGTGACAGAAATCATTATAAGGCAAACCCAGTCTTTCAGCATCCCTTCCTATTAGACAGTGACCAGTATGTACGGAGACCATAATACTTATGGATTTCCTATCCAGTCCGACCATTTGCCTGGTTCGCCTGAGGTCCAGTGTAGTCCACAGTTGTTTGGAGATACAGCAGGAACTTTCTTCACCCATAATTTGCGAGCCATATTGAAGTAGTAGCTCTTTATGGCCAGTTTAACCGTTACCAGAGGAATTCCAACGTCGGGTAAAGACGCCAGGAAGCAATGTGCCTCGTTTGCCGAGATCATCAGCCTCACAGTTTCCTAGGACATCCCTGTGACCAGGGATCCAAAACAGGTCAATCTGTAATCGCTTCGATAGTGTGTTTAGTGAGGAGCGACATCTCAGGACCAGCCTAGATGTACAATATGCACCAGCAAGCGCCCTGATTGTCGCCTTACTGTCCGAAAAGATCCGAATGACAAGGTTGAAGTGTTCGTCCCCCAAGCACTATTTCGCATATTTTTAGAATGGCCACTATCTCGGCTGGGAACACGCTGCAGTAGTCAGGGAGTCTAAAGAAGAGTCTTAGTCCAAGGTTATTGGAAAAGATTCCGCAACCGACCCTGCCGTCCAGTTTGGAGCCATCTGTGTAGCTGCCAACAGTATTGCTCACAACCACTTCGTTACAAACCGATTCCTCCCTACTGGGATTGTGGAACTGAAACCCGTAGTCTAGAGCAGGTGTAAAAGAGATGTAGTCCACCATTGATGTTATGGACACATCCAAAACTATAATCTTGGAGTGACGTTGAAAATTATGTTTTCTATTGCCTTTGGCCTAAATTTTAATTACATTTCATGTTTTAAAATATAATTATAAGAGTTGATAATTAATATTAATCATACGCCGCCTTCTAATAAAAAAAGTCATATTTTGTACCTTTTCAGTTTGTAATAACACTCGATAACAATTTTTAGTTAAATTCTATAAAATAAATAACTTATGTTATAAGCAAATGAAGTAATTATTTTTTTATATTTTTTCTATTTTTGGGCTCTAAGTTCATATACTTTTAAGAAAACGAAATATTTCTTGGGAATAAAAATACTTTTGAATTTTAAGGTGTAATTGAGCTTCTTTCAAACAGGCATGTCACAGAACTCAATTCCGTTTGAAAGTGCTTTTAATTCCGCAAATTGGTTCTTCAGAAAATTTTTTTTGAAATGAAACCACTATTAAATTCCAAACCGGAATTGATTTTCTTCCAAATTTTTTATTTTGCTGTTCTTAAATTTACTTGTATTTTGTATCCTCATTGAGATTAGTCTGTTTGTTACTTTGGTGTGACCATTGTTGCCATTTTAAATTTAAAAAGCAGAGATTCAGGTATCATTTTTGAAAACACAAAATCGATCGGAATCTAAAGAAGCTAATAAAAATTCGATCTTAATTATTTGTACGGAATTAAAACCATTCAGATCGAAACGTGTGACACACCTGAAAATTTAATTTTATTCTGGTTGTAACTTTGATGTGACCAGTGCTGCCATATTAAAATTAAGAAGTGTAGGGATATTATTTCTTATAAATATTCAAATCGATCGGAAACTGAAGAAGACAAAACAAATTCGATTGAAATGATCAATACGGAATTCAGACCATTCCGATCGGAATGTGCGATATTCCTGATAACCAATTTTTTAACCTGACTAAAAAATTTTTTTTTCATAATTCCTTTTTATTTAAAGATTTTATATAAGATTGTCTCTTTGCAATTTAAAAAATGATTTTTAAAAATGACTAAAGAATTAATATTAATCATACGCCAACGTTTTTAATTTATCTTTTTTATTATTTATTTAATAAACCACCGCAAAAACAATAAGTAGTTTAAAAATAAATAATGCATTTTTTATAAGTTCCTTTATTCTGTTTAGGTTATAACTTTTGAACTCATGAAAAACCTATAAGAGTTCATGAAAAAAGAAATTAAAAAAAATAATGAAAAAAGTATCCTAATCATAGAATTTTGTTTGGTTTTTAGCATTCACCTAAATGCCAAGTCGTTTTGTTCATGTAAGCGTATGCTCGCCAATCACAAGCTTATTTTAAAGCCAGGCGTTTTTTTTCCTAAATTGAACTAGTTTGTTTTAAGAAGAACCCATAAATTACCTTCTTCTTTGTCATGTCTTTTTTTCTGCTTACTGTATGAGAGAAATATCAGAGAAAAATAAAAAAATTTATGTGAATTAATTTGTTTTATTATTATATTTTGAACTTGGTCTCCTTTTATTTCTTAACGTTCTATGAAGCAAATTTTCAACTTTTTTTTTGTAAATCTCTGAAAAAAATAATGATAATGGAAATCCATTAATTATCGTATTGAAAAAATTTATTATTTTTATTTGCGTCCTCTATGTCTTTTAAGATAATAGAGCCAATTTTGAGTTAGATTCATACAAGAAGAATTGTGCACCATGGAGCATCCTTCAACTATTAAAGGTAATAGTTGATCAGATCTTCGATTGGAACACTCTTTTATCTTTAATAATATTTTTAATTCTTGTTACTGTAGAGAGCACATGTCTGCACAGTGTCTGCCTATAAGATTTGAGACCATATACGTGAAATTTTGATCTGTATCATGAGGTCTCTTAACTTCAAGCTTTTGTGTTATGTTTACGTAGCGACCACAGGAAAACTTTAAGTGTTACAGCGATAAAGGTACAATATATAAAAACGGTCTTTTATTGTGAGGTATGGAGTCCCTAACATACCTGGGTACCAAATCAATACAATGAGATGAAAGCGGAATCAATTTTTTCATCGATCATTATTTGGTGCAAAAATCATTCGTTAATAATCGTGATAGAAAAGTTATGCTTAAATGGAATTTATGCCAGATATTGCACTAAATTAATAGCTTCTTGATTGAACTTGCTCCCAAACAATGTAAGATTTTCTGAAGACCAATTTTTTAGGAACTTTTCGTTTAAATTTAAATGTTCTTTTTTTGCTTCCTATGCAAATAAATCTTTTAATATCTAAAATCCACTCAAAATTTTTCACAAACTATTTTTGTTTTATTTTGTTATCAATTAACTTAATTTAATTTTAATTTCAATAAATTTCAGCATCTAAACAAATCCACTAATTATAATAAATTAAAAACCGCATGTCTGTTTTGCTTTGTAATTCAATTCCTATGTTTTTTTCATTTCTTCCCTAGAGCATTGATGATAGTTTTAATGCAACATTTAACATTTAATATTTCAATTAAATGTTTATTAAAAAAAAAAAACATTAAATATTAAACATTATTAATTACGATTATAAACATGTTTAAATAATTTTAGCATTTTAAAATACAAATTCCTAAGGGTGCTATAAAAACTATTTATTAAAAAAAATTTAACTCTATAGGTTTTTATGTTTAATGCGAAAAGTATGCTACATATTTGTCGATAACAAAAAGCCTATAAGTAGGCTTAACTAAAGGTTTCAATAATATAAAAAGAGTGTCAATTTGAATTAATACTTTAAAAGGATTAATTTCATTATGCAAACAGGTAAAAAATATTTTATAAAATTTTTTATTTAAATTTGCGAACTAAAAGTAGAGATTATGAATTATTTTCGCGCCTGTTTTTTAACTTAATGTTTTTTTTTGCTTTAATTTATATTTAAGCCAATTTGTGGCCATTTTGTGCAGCCATAAATTTTTGTTAATATTTTAATACAAGTGGCAAAAAACCTGAATTTATAGATTTAAGATGAAATTTGTTTTTGAAAAAATTAAATTGAACTGTTCAAAAGAGAATTAACTTCTAGTGAAAAGTAGTTTTTTTTTTTTGTAAAAATTCTTTTTTGTTTTAATTTAGTTTTTTGAGTAAATATTGTCTTCTTATGTTTTTTCCTTGTGACAAAGTCACCGTCCCTTGGAAAAGTAGATTTTTTTTAGTGAAAAAGTAACTCATTAGTGAAAGATGACATTTACGTGAGAAATGTTAATTTTTTATAGTGGAAAAAGTGAATTTTTAATGTGAAAAAGTGAGTTTTTTACAGAGAAAGGTGACATTTAGAGGAAAGTGGTTTTTTATTAACAATTTACTTTTTTGTGGAAAAGTGACTTTTAAGTGGAAAGTGATTTTTTGTGGAAAAGTAACTTTTTAATGGGAGGAGCTAGTTTTTAGTAGAAAAAATAATTTTTTAGTGGAAAAAGTTAATTTTTAGTGGGAAAGTTCACTTTTTAGTGGGAAAAGTCCTTTTTAGTGGAAAAAGTGACTTCTTATTGGGAAAAGTGACTTTTAAGGGCGAAAAGTACATTTTTAGTGGGAAAGTGAATTTTTAGTGGAAAAGTTACTTTTTTGTGTCAAAGTAACATTTTAATGCCAAATTGACTTTTTAGTGTTAAAATGACTTTTTAGTGTTTCAGGTGACTTGTTATTGGTAATAGTGGCTTTTTATTAAAAAAAATGAATTTTTACTCAAAAATTGACTTTTTAGTCGAAAAGTGACTTTTTAGTCAAAAAGTGATTTTTACTCAAGAAGTGACTTTTTAGTCAAAAAGTGACTTTTTTAGTCAAAAAGTGACTTTTTCGTCAAAAAGTGACTTTTTAGTCTAAAAGTGACTTTTTAATCAAAAAGTGACTTTTTAGTCAAAAAGTGACTTTTAAGTCAAAAAGTGACTTTTAAGTCAAAAAGTGACTTTTTAGTCGAAAAGACACTTTTTAGTCAAAAAGTGACTTTTTAGACAAAAAGTGACTTTTTAGACAAAAAGTGACTTTTTAGACAAAAAGTGACTTTTTAGTCAAAAAGTGACTTTTGAGTCCAAAAGTTACTTTTTAGTCAAAAAGTGACTTTTATGAAAAAGAATCATTTTAGTGAAAAAATCACTCGTTAGTCAATAATTTACTCAGTAAAAAAGTAATGTTTTATTGTAAAAATAACTTTTTAGTAAAAAAGTTTTTAGGAAAAATTGACTTTTTAGTGAAAAGGTGACTGGGAAGAGAAAGGTGGGAAGAGTGTAAAAGTGACTTTATAGCACCAAAGTGACAATTTAGTAGCAGAGTGACTTTAACTGTAAAAGTGACTTTTTAGTGTAAAACTGACTTTTCAGTGAGATAAGTGACATTTAATAATATTTTTATGAAAGGAAAAGCGACTTTAAAAGCGGTAAATTAATTTTTCAATGGGAAAGAGCCTTTTAGTGGAGAAATTTAATTTAGTCGTAAAGTTGCTTTTTAGGGTCAAAAAATGTTTTGAGTCAAAGAGACTTTTGGAAAAAATTAATGTTTTAATGTAAAAGGACTTTCAAATGCAAAACGAATTTTAAGTGAAAAATGCTTTTTTTGTGGAAACGTGACTTTTTATTGAAAAAGTACCTTTTCTAGTGGTACTTTCTTTTTTATGTAAAAAGTGCCCCTTCCAGCAACTAAAGTAATTTTTTTTAGTATATTTTGTTTTGCTGAAAGATGCTTCGTTTTTTTTTAAAGAAATTTGTTTTAAGTAGCGAACAAGTGACAAAGTGTTTTTTTAATGAAAAAGTGACTTTTAACTAAAAAACTTATTTTCTAGTAAAACAATTGAATTTTTGAAGTAGTTTTTTTTTCGTAAAAAATATTTTTCTTTAATAAAAGCCTGAATTTTTGGAGAAAAAGTATTAATGTAACAGAAAAACTCTTTTTGTAATAAAAATAGAGTTTTAATGGAAAAGTACTTTCTACAAAGTTTTTTACTAGCAAAAATTTTTTTAGACCATTTCGGAAGGAAAAATAACTTTCCGCAAAATAGTCACTTTTACATTAAGAAATCGTTATATATCCAAAAGGGTACTTTTTCGCTAAAAGGTACTTTAAAAAAAAATTAATTTTTAAAGAAACTGTTACTTTGTCACGATATTCTTTTTTTTTTTTTGACTTTGTACTAAACAGGCTTTTCTGTAGTGAAGGAAAAAAAATTATCGTGACAAAGTAACAGTTTCGTTAAAAATGACTTTTTTTAAAAAGTATCTTTTAGCGGAGAAGTACCTTTTTGTGTATATAACGATTTCTTAATGTAAAAGTGACTTTTTTGAGAAAAGGTATTTTTTTTCCTTCTGAAAAGGTCTTAAAATTTTTTTGTGGTAAAAAGCTTTTATTTTGTAGAAAGTACTTTTTCGATAAAAAATGACATTTAAGTGAAAAAAAGAGTTTTTTGTGGAAAGTGTTTTCTTTGCTCCTTAAAAAGTGTGTGAATTGTGAAAAATGATTTTTCTAGCGAAAAGTTTCTGTTTTACTTTTGAGCAGCTGATTTTTGTTCCTCCGGATGAGGAGCTTTTTTGTTAAAATTTGATTGCTTCTTAAAAAATGGACTATTTAGCAGAAATTTTTTTTTGCAGTGAAGAGGTGACTATTTAGGGGAAAAAATTACTTTAAAGTTAAAAATAAAATTTTTTGAAGAAAGATGTATTTTTTTTAATTGACGATTGAGCAAAAGTTTTTTATCAATTGTTATTTTAAAAAGTTATATATTGGAAAATATATGTTTTTATATTTTTATTTTTTTTAACCATGATTTTTGTAATTTTTGTAATTCATACATTTTTATGTAATTTTTTAAATTATTTACATTTTTTTTGTAATTTTTTATTTTTTGTTATTTTTTTTCAATTAGAAGTGTGAGTATTTTATAAAATTATTTTATTGGAAACAAAAACGAAACGAAAAGACTTTTCTTTTTCTAGACCTTAGTATTATGGTTTGTACATAATTTTATTTAAATATTTATTTAAATTCTTATTATGCAACCAATATAACGCATGTTTATTTCACTTTTATTATTATTATTATTATTATTTTTTTTTTTTTTTTGTTAAACATGGGATTTTTTTGTTCAAATTTTTGTATTCCGGTTTGTGTTTTAAAATATTTACTAAAGAGTATTGGACGTTGCACAATTGTGTGGAATATAATTACGACAAGTATGCTTGTTCCCTATTATTATTATTATTTTTGTTGCATGCACACGTACATCAGTTATTATGTTGCATGCATGAATTTAACATCGAACATTCACCTTTTAATCATAAGAGCTCTAGAAGTAGCTTTTTATTGGTGTTCATTGGGAAAAATTGTTGGTTATTCATGAATGTAACTTGAATTTGTTTTTTCTCTTTGTCAAACAAAACATAATCACGTTACTTGTTCAAACACAGTCACAGACACAGACACAAGCCATACACATTTACATATTCTGGGTTTAACAAAACTGTTCGTATACGATTTTTATTTTTTAAATCGTTAAAAAAATCGCCTTTAAAGTATCACATTACAAAAATAACAACAAAAAAAAACAAACCAAAAAAAGTTGAAGAAGAAGAATGTAAATAATCAATAAAATGGAAAAATATCACTTCAGAATATTAAACATTTTTTTATGGTTTTAAATATTTTTCTTTGGGTTTTTGACGATTGATTTCATTATTTTTAAATTTTAATAAAAAATTTTTGTTTTGAATTAAAACTTATTTTTGACTCAAGTTTAGTTTTTAATTTTTAAAAACCTTTTTTATATAGAAAAATCGTTTTACAAATGTACGCGGACGTTTAAAAATAAAAAGAAGAAAACTTAGGATGCAGCAGAATGTAATGCTGCATATTTTTGGACCGCTACATCCTTCATCAGCATTCTTCATTTGTATCCACAATTCAACTCCTAATTTCATAAAAATTAAATGAATGTTAGTTATGTTTTTTACGAAAAAAATCTCTCTTAAAAAATACAGTATTGTTCGAAACCTAAGCAACTTTTCCCGAGTAAATACTCATGGTCGTATATGTTCTCTTTAAATAGATTAATGTAAAATTTCCCATTTATTTATTATTATATGTACATATAGTCTACATACTAATAATAACAACAAGAAATAGATTTTATGTCTTTGGAAGAAATTATAAAACAAAAACAAAATTAACTTAAAAATTCGCTGTTCGAAACCTAAGCAACTTTTACATTATTTGTTGCGAAATATTACAACAACAAATAATTTGAAAAATAATTTTAGTTGATTTTATGCATTTAAGTAGTAGCAATTCTTTAGAAGTGCAGCCATGACGTGAACACCTTATGGATCAGCTTTTAAGCTAAAGATTATTGAACTTTTTTAAAACGGTAAATCCCAAATTGCTATAGCAAACCAATTGAATATTAATAAATCATAGTTTCCCGACTTATAAAAAAGTATAAAGCTACTGAGAAAGTAGAGGAAGCCAATAGCGGTAGGCGACCCCGAAAAATTTCTGAGCGAACAGACCAGAAAATTTTCCGTCTAGTTAAAAAAAAAAAAAACATTTCTTTCGTTGAGAGACATAGTAAAGATTAGTTGTTCCATAGTAAGAAAACGTTTATTGAAACAAAACTTAAGGAGCTTCATGCCATCTAAGAAGCCTATATTGACTAAGAAGCATTTAAAAAAAATCGTAGTCTCTGATTTTCTCAGCTTTTTGGTTGTTTTAGGTTGGATTTTGCTAGAGCACATATGGATTGGACTATATCCAAATGGAGAACTGTTTTGTTTAGTGATGAATCTAAATTTAACTTATTAAATTCAGATGGAGTTTGCCACGTGAGAAGACTAAAAGGACAGCGGCTACATCCTCGGTACTCAAAAGCCACATTAAAGCATGGGGGTGGAAATGTGATGGTTTGGACTTGTTTTTCGGCCAGTGATGTTGGTCCCTTTATATAAATGCAAACAAAAATGGACCGTTTTGTTTACAGAAACATTTTAGCAACTCATATGCTGAGTGGGAAATGCCACTTCGATGGGTGTTTCAACATGACAATGATCCAAAACACTCATCGAAGTTGGTCAAGGAATGGATATCAGCTAATGGGGTTCAAGTTTTGGATTGGCCACCTCAATCGCCAGACTTGAATCCCATAGAGAACCTCTTTGGAATTTTAAAATGGACAGTTGGAACTCGACGCCTTAAAAATAAACAGGAGTTGATGAACTGTCTAAAATCAGAGTGGGAAGCTATACCAGCATCTATTCTATCGAATCTTATTGAATCTATGCCCAAAAGATGCGCTGAGGTCGTAAGAAACAAAGGATATCATACCAAATATTAAAAGTTGCTTAGGTTTTGAACAGCGAATTTTTAAGTTAATTTTGTTTTTATTTTATTATAACTTTCAAAGAAATGGAATTTAATTCTTGTTGTTATTTTTAGATTATAGACACATTGTGTAGTAGTAAATAAAAAAAAATATTTTCTATAAATTTATTTAAAGAAAAGATATGAATCTATTATTACTTAGTGGGAAAAAATTGCTTAGGTTTCGAACACTACTGTATATAATAAATTTTAATACATTTTTAAACATTTTTTAACATTTTTTAAAAGATTTTAAATTGATGTTAAATTCTGATATTTCTTTAATTTCTACGTAAAAAAAAATTAATTAATATATTCTTCATTTAAATAAATATATTTCGAAAACATGAGAAAATTAACTAGTTTTTGTTAAAAAACAGGTGACTTTTCTATGAAGAGGTGACTATTCTGTAAAAAGGTAACTTTTCTAAGAAAAAATGACTTTTCTGTAAAAAGGTTACTTTTCTGTGAAAAGATGATTTTTTTCTATTAAGAAGTGACTTTACTATGAAAATATGGCATTTCTGTAAAAAGGTGACTTTTTAAAAAAAAATTATTTTTCTGTGAAAAAGTGTGTTTTAAGTTATAATGCAATTTTTTTGTGTAAAAAAAATTTGTGTAAAAACTGACTGTTCTGTAAAGGTATGGATTTTGTGTAAAAAGGTAAATAATTTTTTTTATGTTGACTTTTCCTTGAGACGGTGACTTTAGGTGAAAAGAAGTTTGCTGTGAAAAGATGATTTTTCTATAAAGAAGTGACTACTATGAAAATTTGGCATTTCTGTAAAAGGGTGACTTTAAAAAAAAAAAAAAAATTATATTTCTGTGAATAAGTGAGTTTTAATTTATAACGCAACTCTTCTGTTAAAATATAACTTTTTTGTGCATATGTGACGAATTTGTGTACAAACTGACAGTTCTGTAAAAGTATAGATTTTATGTAAAAAGTAAATAATTTTTTTTTATGGTGACTTTTCCTTGAGACGGTGATTTTAAGTGAAAAGATGATTTTTCTATTAAGAAGTGACTTTACTATGAAAATTTGGCATTTCTGTAATAAGGTGACTTTTGTGAGTTTTTAGTTATAACGCAACTCTTTTGTTAAACTATAATTTTTTTGTGCTTATGTGACTAAGTTGTGTAAAAGCTGACTGTTCTGTAAAGGTGTGGATTTTTTATAAAAACGTTATCAATCTTTTTTAAATGGTGACTTTTCTTTGAGACGGTGACTTTAAGTGAAAAGAAGGCTTTTCTGCAAAATGGTAAATTTTCTGTGAAAAGGTTACTTTTCTCTGCAATGTTGGCTTTTCCTTGAGAAGGTGACTTATGTGTGACAAGATGAAAGGTAACTTTTCTATGATAAGATAACTTTTTTGTAAAACGGTAACCTTTTTGTGAAAAAGTGAGTTTTTTTGGAATGACGTAAGCCTTTTTTTTAGAAACGTAACATTTTTATGAATATGTGACTATTTGAGAAAAAAAAGTGAAAAGGTGACTAATTTGAAAAAAGGTGACTGTTCTATAAAGTGGTGGTGTTTTTGAGAAAACGTGACTTTCCTGTGAAAAAGCGAGTCATTTTAGGAAACGTAACTTTTCTTTGATAATTTTTTTCTTTTTTTAGAAACGTGAATTTTTTGTGAACGGGTTACTTTTTATTGAAGAAGTAACTTTTCTGTGTAAACGTTGAACTTTACGGAAACAGGAAATTTTTTTAACGAGAGTTTTCTCTTGACGTGATTATTCCCTCAAAATGTTATTCTTTTTGTAAAAAATTTTATTATTATTTATTTTTATAAAGGACTTTGCTGGAAAACGTAAATCTTTTTATAAAGAAATATTTTTTTTAAAAAAGAATCTTTTTTTTTTTTAAATATGAAATTTCATTTAAAAGCTTGACTTCATGTGCAGTTTGGTATTCATTTAAGAGTATAACGCACTTTTTTCAAAAGAGTTTAAAATTTAATTTTTAACTTCTACAAAAAGTTCTGTTGAATAAAGTGACTTCAAATAAAAAATTACCTTTTTCAGAAATGTACTTCCAACTTTTATTATAAAACTCAAGTTCTACTTACTCCTCTATTAATAAAATGTTACCGAGAAATTAAGAAGAACTTATTTTCTTTTTTATTTCCCCTAAAAGTATGCCACATTTTATAGAAACTTTAACAGCAATTTATTCTCAACTATCAGGCATCAGGCACAAAACAGAATAAACAAAAAGGTTTTATTTACTTTAAATTAAAATTAAAATAAAGCTCAACTTATTCTCAATTTAAAACAGCTTAAAACGCTTTTGAATTGTTATGAATAAAATTTAAAAAATATCCAGGCTTTTTTTATTATAAATTCTTATAAAATGCGCCGTAACCAGATAGTTTTATTTAACTTTTTTATTAATTTGAATAAACTTTAGCAAAAGTGCAAAAACATTTTCTTTTCAATGTTATGCAGTATTTTAATAAATAAAAAACAAACTTAAAGTTTGTTATTAAAATAATATTCTAAAAACAAAATGCTTTGGAATATAAAATGCTTCAACTATAAGATGATAAGAAAAAGTTTAGTTTAAGCAAAATAAAAAAACTTTAGAAAAACAAAATAATTGATTAAACTAAAACAATAAAAAGTGACAAAATCAAGTAACAAAAAATTTTTAAAGCGCCTAAATGTAGATAACAAAAATTAAATTTAAAGCAGAAACAGAAGCAACTGAAATGCCTCAAGTTGTACAAACATTTGTGTCTAAAAACTATCAGGACACTTTACATTTAAAACACAGTCGTATATTTTTCGCTATTTCCTGAAATGTAACCAAACGCAACAATTTTAGTTGTTGTTGTTTTGAAGGGGTTTTTTGTAGCCTTAAGGCTGCATATCAAACAGAAGATATTCTTTTGCGACAAAACCGCCAACATTGTTTAGCCAACAAATTTTTTTTAACATTTAAAACATTTGTTCGCTTTTCTAATTGTGCACAAAAAAGTTTAAAGGAAATTTGACAGTTTTAAATAATTTTGTAAAATGGAAATATTTTCGAGTTCTAAAAAAAATGTAGTTGTGACAGATTGTTAGTTTTTCAATCAGGTTTTAAAAAATTTTGCCAAAATTGTTACTAAAAAATAGAACAGGCTTTTTTTTATTAGTTTTAACTTTAAAGGATCATCGTCAAAACATTCCTTACAAAACAAAGCATATTTTAAGGCGCTGGTAATAAAATCAGTTTTATATGTTTCTAGCTACATTTGAGAGCTGAGAAAACATTTCCCCGGGTGTTACTTTAAGCATGTGTTTAAAGTATTAAAAAATAAAGGAACAATCGAATATTTTACGACCGGATGAAATTTGTTTCAGACTGATTTGTGGGGTATATATTAAGGAGCTACCATATATTCGAACTTCTGCACAATATTCTTACTCACAGGGCAGCAAATAGCAGAGGCCACTTACAGTCACTTATTTATTAAAAATACAATTTTCACTTAAATGCCACTTTTGTTTTGAGAGTCACCATTCAGATGAAATTAAATTCCATTTTAAAAGTCCACTCTCTATCGCAAACAAGTGACTTTTTTAAATAAAAATGTTCTTTTATATCACTAAACAAAACATGTGACCACTAAAAATTTTTTTTCTTTAACGAAAAGTGATAATTTCGCTAAAATTTTTATTTTTGTCGTAAAGTCACATGTTTATTTAAATATAATGTTTTGGCCGAAAAGAAAACTTTTTACCAAAATATCAGATTTTTTACATAAAAAAAGTTTTCATTTTATAGACATCTTTTCATACAAAATTCCTCTTTTTTTTTTGAAGAACACTTTCATAAACATCTCACTTTTTTAGTCACCCAAATTTTTGAACAACTCACTTTTTGACTAAAAGATGTCAAGTTTTCATTTAAGTATTAATTTACGCTTAACAGACACTTTTTCAGCGTATTTTTATCAAAAGGGAACTTTTAATTTAAGCTTTTGTTTTAACCGAAAAGGAACTTTTTGGAGCATAAAATGACATTTTAAAATCTTACTTATAAATTACATTTTAACGAAAATTGCACTTTTTTTACCAAAATCAAATTAATCGCTTAAGATGCATTTCATACTGTGTAGTCACTTAAGTTTGTCACTTTTAGATGAAAAGTGAGATTTTTCACAAAAAACAAAAAAAAAAAATCCAATTTAATTTTAGTTTTCATTCATAGCAGATCATTTTTTTTAAAAAATGACAATGTGTGAAAAGTATTTTTTCACTAAAAATAGTCATATTTTTATATTTTAAATAAAAAAAAATTTTATTATTTTCTTTTTCGGCATCACACAAAGTTGATCTGTCCTAAAATCCCAGATTTTAACACATTTTATTTTTGCTAATCGTCCCTTTTTTCTCTTCCCCAAAGCAAAAAAAAAAAAAAAAAAAAAAATAAAAAAAATAAAAAAATATGTGACATAAATTCTCTTTGGTAAAAAGTCACGGTTGTCATTAAAAGTCACAAAAATGGGTCTTTCTTTAACTAGTTGTCACATTCTATTCTTTAGCAAAACATCCAATTGAATTCGAATTTAATTTCATTTTTAGTTTCATAAAATTATATTTTCCTCAAAAAAGTCCAGTAGTTTTTGTCACAAAAAATGACACTTTGTTCACTGTTATTTCCACGTCTCATTTTAATTTATATTTTCACAAAATTCTTGTTAACTTTTTATTAAAAATATATAATTTTAGAGAGTTTTTATTTTTATAATGTCCTTTATTTTTAGAAAGTCACTTTTGTCGCAAAAAGTACCTTGTGACGCAATAAGAGAAACGCATTTCTGCACAACATGAAGAGTGTGTTTGTATGGCAACACTTATTCTTCTGTTGTTATACCCGTTAACTAAAAGTTGTCAATATACTTGTCAACAAATTAACGGCAAACGAGCAAACTTAAAATTATTTCAAATATTTGTCTTAAAATTTTAATACTAAAAATTTAAGCGAATAAACAATTAAAAATTTTAACAAAGATTTTTGCAAATTATATTTTTCTTCTTCTTATTCTTTCTCAACTCTTGTGGGACTTTGAGGAAGCCACGATTTAAAAACAGATGCTGCTGCTTGATGTTGTGTCTCTAACAAAAAAAATGGTTGGTTGGTGTCTGTAATGTTGTCAATTAATGTTGAAGTTGTTGTTGTCATTGTCATTGCCATTTTAATAGTATAAGTTGTAAAGTTGTAAACTTATTATTAACGCCTATAAGTATGCTCAGTGTAGTGTATAATTAAAAGAGGATTTTAAAAAGCCGCGTTAGAGAAATGGTGACAATGAGAGCTATAGATTGTTTTGTTTGAAGAAATAAAGGCTGGGTAATTGAATTGGTTAAAGAAATTAATTTTATATTAATTTTATATAGTTTTTTGTTGTTGGCGATAAATTAAAATTAAAATTAAAATATTTGTGTTTTAATGCTGTGTTCTTGGTTTATTTTTTAATTCAAATATTGATTAAATATTCGAGTTACTAAAGAGTTTTCTGTTAAATTTTTAACAAAATTTTAATCTATAAGAAGCTGAGGTAGGCTAATAAATAACAATTTCTTGTGTAGCATACTTTTATGCGTATTTTATTAAATTATTTGAAGCATATTCTAGGGCTACAAAAATATTATTTTTGAGGTCGTAAACAGTGGCTTAAGATAATAAGAAATTATGGCGCAGTGGGGCTGATGACCTAATGAATGAAATATAATATAGCTCTTTTCAAATACCGGTTGGATTTTTTTTAGACGTGGATGAAATCCATAAAGGAGGAGTTCAGCTTCAAGAACATTTCAAGAAAAGTGAGCCTCTTAAGCATAGATGGCGCTACACTGAACTAAATTCTACCACCTTAGCTATAAAAAGGAATTTAATTCCTAGAAGCCGCTAGAAAAAATTAATTTTTTATTCTATTTAATTTTATTCAATTTTGAAAAATTTGCTTTATGTTAGCTGTGGCCCGCCTGAAAAATTTTTTTCATGGTAAGAATTTTTTATATTATATTATAATTTTTAATATTTTGTTAAAGGGTGTTCCAAATTTAATGAAAAAATTTAACTTGACACAAAACAGGGACTTTTGCTTAGAATTTTGTAGTAAAACTAAAATGTGATTATTTTTTAATTAGAAAGCATTTTGAAAATGTTCCTCAGTGTTAAAGGGTGTCCTAAATTTAATGCAAGATTTTCTTTTCTTAGATTTTGTAGCACATTGTGATGAATTTTTGATTCTTATGATTTTTTTAAAATTTTGCTTTAGATTAAATATGGCCAGCCTGAGAAAATAGTTCTAAAGTAAGTATTTTTAAAATGTTATAACTTCCAGCGTAAATACAATCTTGGCACCATGGCTCGTTATATTAGGTGTCTTAAATTTAATACAAATTTTTTTTTTTAGGTTTTGCATCACAATTAAAATGTGGTGTAATTTTAATTCTTATGATTTTTGATAATTTGAATTAAAATTAAATATGGCCCGCCTGAAAAAATTTTTCTAAAGTAAGTAGAATTAAATGCTTATAAAATTTGACCCTAGATTTAAATTTTATATAAATGCAATCTTGGCACCATGGCAATGGCACAAAAATATTGTTAAATAAAAATATTATAGATTTTATTGATTTTTGAAGTGAATGAAAAAATATTGAGAAAAAAAATTATTTATTAAAAAATTTACAAAAAGTGGCCCGCCTAAAAAAACTTATTCTCATAAAAATTAAATATTGAGAAACAAAGGTATTTTAAAATTTGTTTTTTATTTATTTATTTAAATAAAAACTGGCCCGTCTCAGAAAATTTACTTTCGTAAGGATAAAAAGGTAAGAATGAATTTTTTAAGCTTGGCCCGCCTGGAGACCTAGCATTTTCCTCAAATTATTTACTTTTTTATACTTTAGAAAAGTTGTTTTTATTTTTACTAAAGAAATACGAGACTTAAAAATAGATTTTTAAATTAGATTATTTTTTTTTTTTTTTGATAAAAATTAATAATAATAATTTTTGGCCTCGCCACAAAAGTCATATTATTTCTTTACAAAAAAGTGAATGCTTACTTTACAAAAGGAATTCAGATAATTACGGTATCAAATTTAGTGATTTCGAATTTTGTAAAGAATTATCGAAATGTAGATGCTTAGTTACTAAATTTGTTTGTCTTTTCTGTTTGGAGATATTGGCCCGCCTCAAAAAGCTTGAATGTTAGCAACTTATACGTTCCTAAAATAAAAAAGAAAGAATTTGAGATAATACAGAAATGGCCCGCCTAAGAAGTTGTAAAAGATAAAGTGAAAAATTAGTTTTAAAATAAAATATAATTAAGATTAACTTTGGGGACAGCCCCAAATAAAATGATTTCAGAACTTAAGAACTGCTTTGAGTTTAGTTTATAAATCTAAATATTTTTGGATCTTTGTGAAAGTAGTTCTGTTTTTATAGAGTAGAGATAGCTGCAAAAAAGTGATATTTTGTAAAAAATTCTCGCCAGGATTTTTATTTATATTATTAATTCTAGTCCTTAATATTTTGTAAATTTAGAATTGAAAGCCATGAGCTTTACCAAAAGGTTTGAATAATTATTTTTTATTTATTTTGTTGCTGAAAAATTCATCAAATTTTAGCAGTTTTAACAAACAAGTTTTTTTTTTGTAAATGATAAGAATCTTAAATATAAATTTAGAAATTATGTAGCAAAAAAAAAAAAAAATGAACAATAGATTATAAATTTTTGTTTTATATGGGATTATCATCGATGTTTTTTAAATATAATTTTTAAAAATTTTAGCCCGCCTAAAAAAGCTTTCTATTATAAAGATATAAATATTTTTAGGGCTGGAAATTGTTTTATAATAAAAATTCGAGGTTACAGTTATTATTTTCGTAAAAATATTTTGTTGAAAAAAATAAATTTTTATTTCTCGTCTCACTCGCTTTAAAATTTTAATCTTTCTAATAAAAGGGTATAAAACTAAAAAAAAATCTCTGAGCATGTAGTTTTTAAAATAAATTTATTAAACGAATTACAAACAACTAAAAAAAGGTGTTAGAAATAAAAATATGATAAATTCTGCTTGGAACTCCCACTAAAAAATTAAATTTTTATTGCATTAAATAAATCCAAAGAGAGTTGTTGTTTGCTCTTTTAATAAATAAAAACTAAAAATACAAAAATAAAATTTTCAACATTTTGTCCCATACAAATAGGAAATACACAGAACTTTAAATAAAATTTAAAAGTCCCCAGTTTCCAACGAAGTGTAAATGGCAAAATCAAACCATATGAACGTGTAGAATTGTTTAATCATTTGCCAAAAAGTTTTTTTTTGTCAATTAAGAAAATAAAAATGCAGAGAGTATGATAGCAAAAATAAAGCACAAAACAAAATCATTTATGCAACAAAAAAAAAAAAAAATAAAAAAAATAAAAAAAAAAAAAAAAAATATGTAACATGTGGGTTAGAATGGATGACTTATATTTATATAATCATATTTCAGAGAATTTAGAAGCAGTTTTTAATCCTTTTTTAGTTAAATTTAAAATCAATATTTGTTTGTGCTTTCAGTTAACATTTATATTTTTTTTCGCCTTAAAGTAGGCTTTTAGAAAAGCTTACGTAAATAAGTTAAAGTAAAAAATTTTGGATTGTTTGTCAAAGTAAACCATTTTTTTAATCACTTGTTATTAAAAAATTTCTTCAAACGTTTTTATTATTTTTTAAGCATTTGTTACAGAGAAAAATTGTTATCTTTGGAAAAAAATATTTTTTTTTAATCCTTAAAGTATGCAACAGAATTTGTTTAACAGTATAGAATTAGTTTAGTAAAAATAATAGATATATTTTATTTTTTTGATGCTATTATTTGCTTAATAAAAAAAAACCCTAAAAGAACTTTAATAAGATTTAGGGTCAGGTCAGATCAATCAAATATTTGACCAAAAAGACGTAACCACTAAATTATGGATACAAATTTTTGTCAATTAATTTGTAAGACGTCATGATGCAAGTCAGGAAATATTTTTTAATTATTTGTCAAAATAGTGGTACCGCTTTTTCGTGAAATATTTGACTAGTCTGACCGCACCTTTGGTTACGAAGAGACATAAACATGGATCATCCTGTATTAATGAAACTTTATATTGGAAAGATTGAAATAACACGGATGATTTAATACTTAGATTGCGAAATATTTCAATGGAAATTTGATATTTTGTGAAATTTCGTTTTTGTAAAAAATTCATATTTTTTCATTTTTTTTTTTTTTTTGTCTTTGAAAATTCAAATATTTGCGTATGTGTTTTGACATGATTTTTGGCAAAGTTTTAGATTTTTCCAATATTAAGCTTCGTCGACAATTCGATTGTTTAGGGAAATATGGACTTTATAGGTTTCTTAAAGAAATTGTGATATTATGGAGATATTTTTATGATAAAAATTTTGATGTCCTTCTACACTTAACTTTTTTCTTTGTTTTAATTGATAACTATATCCTCTAATATCTGTCTATTAAACTACTTTTAGTTTGTAGTATTAAAAATTCTAAAAAAAAATTCTAAGCCGCCTGGATTTTAAACCCTCTATTAGGCTTTCAAGGATATTAACATGTCTCTATCTTTAAAAAGCAAATGGCATCAACTATCAGCCATGAATTTTGACACCTCACTTTTTTTCTGTATCTCTTTAATGATGCTTTAATAAAGTTTCTTGACAACTATTTAATTATAAACAAAGATGCTACATATCATCACATGTATTTTACTTTTGTCTTCCTTCTTGACCTTAAGAGTTTTATTTCCTTTTTCTTTGTAATTTTTTTTTACCGGTTGTTGTTAAAAGGAATTTAATGAAGCCAACTGGGTGATGATGACATCAATTAAAAAACAATTGGTCATCAATCAAAATAATTCCTAAAAAATACTAAAAAAAAATAAAAGAAACTGTATCTTTTAGTTTATAAAAAGAAGGGACGTTTTAAAGAGAAATCCTAAAAGTATGCTTTGATAATTTATCATAAAATCATTAAGGTGGTTCATAAAAGCAAAGCTAACGGAACGAAAAATAAACGGCCCTAAAGAAGGCTTTTATAATTTTAATGCCTGCCAAGTTTGTAAGCAAGCTATACCAAGTATTGTAAAAAAGGGCTGTTTGAAGAACGGAAAGTGCAATGTATCAGTATTATATGTTGTCTCTTTTTTTTTATACTTTAAATCATGACAAAGAACAAAGCAAAATTAGAAAAGAAACAGGTGAAAAAAAGAAGGAATACACAAGAGAGAATTTTTAAAGAGCCAAAATTTTGCTAAATTTTGCTTTATGTTGCCATTTTTTTTAAATGGCCGTTTTTAGAAGGAAAACTTTTTGCGATATTCATTTCATGTAAATTTATTAAATAAATTTTCTTATCTAAAGTCTCTTAAAGAGAAGTCCAGCGTAAAACTTAAAATAGGTTTTGGAGAAAAAACCCGATAGAAATGGCTTACAAAATACTAAAACGAGTAAGGTTGCCAGATCATCAAAATGAGGAAGACTTTTTCACAAAGAACAGCAAAAAACGTTTTTAATTTCTTTAATAATAATTTTATACAAAACGGCCTTTAGCGATAAAATGCATTGCAAGGGACAATAAAAAAATTGTGTTTACTTGACCAAATGATATTTGTACTGGTTTAGTGAAATATTAAGAGAAATTGATATTGAACAGAAGAAGAGAATTTAATTTATTTATCTAGAATAAAATAAAGTTTGTACTTAAAGCAAGCTGTTAAAAATATTCTCCTTGTTATCAATAGCTAAACTGGGCGGCGAAGAAATTGTCACATATTTAAAATTGCAATCCTTGACAGGTTAGACCTGTTTATGAAAATTTCACAGATAATAAAAGCAAACAAATATTATAAATAACTAGAACGCGAATATAAATCGGTTCTTAAAAATTAGTCTCATTCTGAAAATGATAATGATGAAGATAATGTCGCCAATTGCTTTCAGCTGAGCAATTTGTTGTTGATCTCAGGTCTCTAAAAAGCGTTTAGGGTCATTTAGACTTAAAAGCTTAAAAGAAAAATGCCTCTTTAATTAAATAATTTTTAAATAAAATTATTGAATATAATATTCGTTAACATTGGCTGATTCTGCAAGTTGCGGTGTATGTCTAAAAATGATGATATACTGAATTATAAATTTGTTGCGTTTATTTTGCTATAATCTATTTTTAAGCCGATAACACGATTTAAAGTTGATTTAAATGATGTACTCATTTTATGAAATATGACTCAATATTTTATGTTCATGCAAATTTAAAGTTTATGCAAAATAGTAAAAATAAATATTGCATACTTTAAGGATGGATTATTAGTATGCAATTTTTTCAAACAATGAAAATTTCTTACTACCGTAAATAGAAATAATATGTACTTTAGGACAAACTTTTAGGGAAATTTTGTTATAAAACACATTTCAAGTTTATTTTTTTATATGAATATGCTAGTGAGAAACTAACTTAACTAACGTAAGCGCGACGAAGGAAGGAGTTGTACATGGGTCAGCGGGAAATTTTCTTAACATTTTCGTAAACTAAATTGTGTCCTTCCCCAAGGAGGAATAAGTTAAATAAATTCTTTCAAATATAATAAAAAATTATTCTTGATAAATAAAATTCTTTTAAATGAAATTTTTTGGAAAAAAGAGAAATTTTCATAGTTTTCTTAGTATTTTGTAAGCTTCCGCAAAAAATGACTTTAATAGATTCTTGAAAATAAAAATTAAAAATTTTTTAATAAAATTTCTCCATAGGAAGTAGATTTAATAAATTCTTTAAAATTTCCTTAAACGGTTTTTGTGTATAAACGTGGGAACTTTTTATAATATTTTTTATATATATATTTATTTGGTCACATACTTTGTTGTTGGTTACCAGTTTTTTAACTCTTTGCTGTTGAACCTGAATTTTTTATGTTATAAATAAAAAAACATTTTATTTATAATTTTTATAACATTCTTTTTATTTTACGTTAACTTTTAATTGCTGCTGTTGAAATATAAGTGAGTTTATTTAATTATTTTAATCAAGATAAATAAATTTTTTTTTATAAATTTTCTCAAATGGAATTTTTTGTGACAAGGGAAATTTTCATAATTTTTTGGTATTAAATAAATGCTCTAAAATTCCCTCACAGGCGACATTTTTTTTGTAAACATAATTTTGATTTTACTTCCGTAAACTTTAAAATACTTTTAACGAAAACAAAAATTAATTTAATTATTTTTTTTAAGAAGATAAAGAATTTATTTTTTTTTTAAATTTAAATATTTTGTACACAAGGGAAATTTTTATTATTTTTCTTAATATTTTTTATTCTTTAAATTTTGCTACTGAATTAAAAATGAATTAAAAAAATAATTTCAAACTAAACAAAAAAATAATTAAATGCTTTAAAAATTAAATTTCCTTAAAGGGACTTTTTTGGAGACATGGGAAATTTAAAAAATTTTGTAAGATTTCCGTAAACTGTTAAATGAATAAGTAAAAATAATAAAATACTAAGTTTTCAAATTTTCCTTAAAGAATTTTTTATAGACAAGGGAAATTTTAGTAATCTTGATAAACTTTTCTTTAACTTTGAAATGCTACACACAAATTGGTAATGAGTTTAAGAAATTATTTAAAAGAAAATTAATAATCAATTCTTTTGACATACAAATTTCTTAAAAGGAATATTTTTGTAGGCATTTTTTTATTTATTTCATATTGTTTTTGTTAACTTTAAAAAGCTGTTGGCATAATAGAAAAAGTTAAACAACATCTTTGCTACTTAAAAATTACCAAGAAGGGATATTTTTCCTTAAATAACAAAAGCTGTGCTATTACATTCAGAAGAGTTAAAAATCGTAAATCGCCTAAATGAATGCAGTCAATAAAATTAAAATAGTTTGTAGTTTGTTGTGTTCTTTTGTTTAAAATAATTTTTGAATAAATTTTATTTTTGTTTAAAACTAAACCTTAAATCTCCTTTACAAAAACTTATTATTTATTATGGCTGAATCCTGTTAAATACTGGCTAATTATATAATTATCTTAACCTGCCTTTATAATTAATGCCCAAACTTTTCTATAAACAACTACTAATGTAATTTGTATACAAAACCATTCTATAAATTTATTGCTTGAGTTTATGCCTGAATGTAGGCAATTGTTCTGTACGCCTATACTATAGGCAAGATTTTTTGTTTAATATTGTTTCGATATTTCAATGAAAACTAAAAAGTAATTAAATGAAATTGATTAATACTTTTAATCATATTATTACGAGTAATAAATAGGTCTAAGTTCTGCATTGAAACAAAGAATTGACTTTTTTGCTATTTAAAAAAATTTTCTTAAGTTCTGTTTAAATGTCAGTTACAGCGATAAGGTATTTCTGTTTTTCTTTTTTACAAAAAAAAAATTGAAATAAAAAAATAAAAAAAATAAAAATAAAAAATAAAAAAAAATAAAAATAATAATGTAAATAGCTTTTGTATTTTTGCCCACAGTGAGTAATAAGATTGTCATTTTGTATCAGTAATATTTTTTTAGAAATTCTTATCTGTCAAATCACTCTATAATGAGACGCATATGGAAGAAGAAGAAAAATATCCTTATTTCTTTACACACTTTTTAAGTTCATATTCTCTGAATTGAATGTTCGAAATTAAAAAAAACTAAATTCTATAAAAATAAAATTAAGCTAAATATCATTCCTTAGTCTGGTTCAAGTTCGTTTTTTTAACATTTTTTTTTTGCATAGAAATTTTAAAAGGACAAAGTAATCAAAAGAGATCTAAATTATTGCAATGTTATTTAAAGAAACTGTACCTTTATTTTGAAAGTAAGAACTTAAGCCTAACCTAAATGATAAATAAATTTATATTTCATTTTTAAATTGTAATTTTTTTTTTAACAGTCAAATATGTTTTTCTTCTTCTTTGATTTAAATTAACAGTAACAATGTCTTAATAAAATAATCTCTTCTTATAAATATAATTTCCTTTAAATATGGCAACCTGCTTACTAACTGTTATTATTCCCCCAATCACACAACGTTTGTTTTAGCATTTTTTTATTTTTATTTAATTCCCATTGTTTCGAATAAATATCTCTCACATGCAATCAAAATTAAGTTGCCTTCTTTTTCGTTTAAATGTTTAAAATTAAAAATTTTATGTTTTCCTTTTCATTTGTTTTAAAATTTTCCTCCTAAAAAATATTGCGTCTATTTACTCGTAGTCTAGAATAAATATAACACAAACTAGATTAGCCACATTAAGTGGAAACATTAAACAAATTGCATGTACAACAATCATTATTATCATTATCATTTGTGTGATTATAGCTCTGACTTAACATGTTTCGCCCTGTGGTATGCAATACAATTTACAAAAATTGTACATTGTGTTAACTACAGAGAAAAAAGGAATTTAACACCAAGATGCTGTTAAAAAGTTATTAATTTTCATCAATTGTTTTATAAAGAAAAATTATTTATTTAGCAATTGACACTTTAAGCATTCGTTTGGACATCAACAAGTTCCAATAAAATTATTTTAAAATATAATTAAAAATACATAAAATACAAAACATAAGTTTCTTAAAGCAAGCAAAATTTAAAGCAAAATTAAGGAGAGAAATTTACTAAACAGAGCTTTAATCAACGTTGCCATTGAAAATTTTTTATCCGATTAAATTTGTTAATTATTTTTTTAATTTTTATGTTTACTAATTTTATATAAAATATGATTATTATTTGATAAAATTTTTAAATTATGCATTAAATAATTGTTAAGAAAACAAAATGTGGTGAACAAGTCCTATCCTTTATCTGCTTTGAAAAAGCAATACAAAATAGTAAAACGATTTTTTCTTGGAGCCAATCGGATCTACGTTTTTGTGGTATTAAAAATTCTGCCGTTAAAATAATTATAACTTGTATGGCAGATTTTAATTAAGAAAAGTTGCACCAGAAACTCTGCAACACTGCTTTAACCATAAAAAAAAAATTTTTGCTCGCTTATTTTAACGTAAATTATGTGTATTGCTTTTGTCTAAGTCAAGCATTCCAAGCCAGTCAGCCCTGTACGAACATGTATAATACTACTTTTTATTGTCCTCAGTTATTGTACTCTAGAGTGTTATTTACGACCAAGATGAAGCGATAACAATACACACTACAAATTATTGCAGTTAAACTGATGCAAGCGTACTGGCAAAAAAAAAAAAAAAAAATACACAATAAAAATATGATTTTAGGCGCTTAACAAAAACCAGATTTAATTCTGCTGTTTTTATTTCATTGTGGGTGTTGGTCTGTTTTTTGTTAATGTTATTGTTTTCATTTTAGTTTAAATAAATATTTTTATGTAAATAAGATGAAAATAAATTAGTTATTGAATTTATTTTTTCGTGGTAACATTATTTTCTGCGTTAATATAAATTTAATCAATTACTCTCCTATTATTACCATGATATTTTTATAAAAATTTTAATTTTTCGCCCACATTTATTATTTTTTAGAGGGCTCTTAAGATTTTGTATGTTAAGCACTTTACTGTTTTTATTTTTATTAATAAACAATAAATATTAAAAAATTATATTTTAAAACTGTTTTCCTTTTTTATATTCTTTTGACTCCATATAAAATGTTTGTTGGTGTCAACAATGTTTTAAAAATATTTAACATCACTTATTTATATTGGCAACACCAGTAAAATAATAAATAACAGTAAACAGTAAACATCACCTTATAAATATTAAAACATCACACACACACACACTAGTTAGTGCTTGCAGTCACTCTCATATTTTTTTATTTTTTTATATTTAGGCTTGCCAGATTTGACGACTTTTTTTTGGCGTTGTTGCGATTGCGAATTCGAAAGAGTTTCAAAGAATGTTAAGAAATATTTATGAGAGCGAGAATTTGGGGTAAAAAATTTCGAGTTTTAATTAAGACACAGAAATATTAAAATATAAATTCTTAATTTAGGCCCGAAACAATTTAAATTCATTTTTTCAAAATTATTTAACTTAAATACCATTAAACTAAGAATAAGTATGCACATTTAAAATCTAAAAATTATGCCAGTGTTATATAAAATAGTCTTTAATTAGTGTGTAAAATGGTAAAAGAAGCGACAAAAAGTTTCAATTAAGAAAATTTATTTAAGAAATACGAATTGTTTCAAACTAATTAAAATTTTTTTTCGGCTTAGGTTAATTTTTTAATTTAAAATTCTTTGGTAAACGTCCGCATACATATGTAAATATATTTTCTTTTTTAAATTTTTTAGAAATTAAATCAAAATATGAACCTTAGCCGAAAAAAGTAAATTTTAATTTACTTATAATATTCCACGGTTCAAATCCTGTTTTGTAAAAAATACGTAAGGCAATTCTTAAATTAAAAATTAATAAATTGTTTCTTCAGTTTTTTTTTTTTTGATTTCTTGTAAACATCCAACTTCTTATACACAAGATGCAAAACATCATATGAAAATTAAACACGAAATCTATCTTAACCTCACGCACAAAATATTTAACCTATTTTACATTCATCTTCCTTACATTTCAAGAAGCATTTTATTTTTGTATATAATAAGTAAAAAAGAGCGATTAAAGCAAGATTTTTACAAAGAGAAAAATGTTACAAAACATGTTAAGAGTAAACAGTGCAATTTTATATTGGCGAATTTTTCCCACTAAACTTAAAATCTCTTTTTACCGATTTTGTCTGGCAACATTATTTTAAGAATTTACTGCACATTCATGCATGTGTATGAATAAAAATAATAAAGTCATAAATAATTTAATGACATATTGTATAAAGAGAATGAGTATTTTATTGTATTTATTATTGAAATTTTCATTTACATTTTTCATCTTATATTTTTTTAATGCATTCGTATGCGTTAAGTATTCAAAATCGCATTTATGTTAAAATGTGTAATGCATTTGATTGAATAAGTGTTAAATAATAATAATAAAAAACTACATTGTTGCAATAAAAAATAATAACTTCGTTGAAAATGTATTTTTTTATTACCGAAAGCTGCTTTTCTCTAACAAGAAAAAAAATATTTTTTTTTAATATTTAAGAAAAACATGTGAATACTTTTGCGGTAAATTAAATTAATTTGTTTGTAGTAAAGAAACGTGGTGTGAACATTTTAAAACAATTAAAATTTTTAATTGCTGCGTGTTTAAACTTAAAAAGCAAAAAAAGAATACTTTTGTTTATTTAAGAGAAAAAAATTTTACAAAAATTTTAAGAATTTCGAACAAGAGAAGAATTCGTTTTCACCGTAATTCACTGTTTATTTATTTTTATTTGTTAGGAATACTTTCGGGTGTTAAAGAGGTTGTGTTGGGATTAATAGTCACATTGACCTTAGAGACTTATTTATTTTTTTATTTGATTCTTTTCTACTCATAATTTTTATTATTTAACATTTGTAAATTTCAGTATTAGTGTTTGTGGTTTATTTTTGTTAACAAACAATACAGAGGAAAACATTTTTGGGTTAAATAAACAGTTGAAAAAAACTTCAATTTAATAATAAAATTAAAAAGGGTTGGTATCAAAATTATGCATAAATTTTAGAGATGTAAAGAAATTTAAAATGTATGTAAAAGGCCAACTTAAAGCAGGATACTTTTTTCTTAAGTTTATTTTTCAAAGACAATTTTTTAAAGTAATTTTTATGGTTTATATTTTTTAAGTTTATTATAAATTATCAATTTTTTGAAAGCTACTTTATGAAAATAAAAATTTTTTAAATGTTTTTTTTTTAGTTATAAAGGAATTAGAAAATAATATTTTTTAAAAAGTACTTATTGTAAAAGTATTTATTTTTTCATATCATTTTTCAAGAGATGTTTTTCGCAAAATTTTTTTAAAAGTTTTTTTGTTGCAAAACAACAATTTGATTTGAGTGTTAAACTTACCTTTTGATATTTAAAAATAATTTTGAAAGGTACATTTTTGTCGAAAAGAAATCTTTTTTATCAATTTTTTAAGGCTCAAACTTTAAAAGGTAATATTTTTAAAAGAAACCTATGTTGAAAATGGTACATTTAAAAAAAGTACTTATTGTAAAAGTACTACTGTAAAATATTACTTTCTGAACAGATAATTTTTTTAATGTTAAAAACAGGACATTTTAGAAATGTACTAACTGTAAGAGTACCTCAATTTAAATTTTATTCTTTTGAACAGATAATTTTTTTATGTTAAAAAAAGGACATTTTATAAAAAGTAGTTATAAAAAGTACTTATAAAAAAGTACCTGAATTAAATATTTTATTTTTTAACAGATTTTTTTCCAAAAAATTTATAGTCTTGTAATCTTATAAAGTAATTTTAAAGTTTTTCAACAAACCTTATGTGCCATAATAGTAAAAATTAAAACAACAAAAAATTATTTTAAAAGGGACTTTTTTTAACATACAATTTTAAAATTTTTAAGTGGCCCTATTATTAAAAATACATTTTTTGAAAACTATATTTTATTAAAGGCCCTTTTTTGAAATTACACTTTTTTAAATGTTATAAAAAAAAATAATTTTTTAAAAAGTACTTTTTCAAAATATAAATCTTTTAAAGTTCAATTTATAAAGGCTACAATTTAAACAGATTTTTTTTGGAAGGTACATTTTATTAAAAGTACTTATTATAAAGGTATTTTCTCACTCCTTTGTTCAAGTGTAAATTTTAGTAAATATCTAGATATTAAAAATACTTCTTTAATGGTACTTTTCACAAAAAAAGATTCTATATTCGTTTACAAAACAACTTTCGCTAAAGACACGCATTAAAAATTTTTCTTTAAGATAAAATTTATTAGATACAATTTTTTTCTATTGTTCTTTGCTAAGGTACTTTTAAAAGAAACGTTTTAAGGATCTTTATCATAAGGTACTATTTAAAAGGTATGTTTTTAAATGATATTGAAAAGTGTTATTTTTGTTTTAAAAAAAGTTCGTTTTATATTGTTTCAAGCATTTCCGGCCATTGTTGTAAAGAGACCATATTTCCTAAAAATCTCTTTCGTCGAAAGCTTAATATACCTTTTTAAGAAGTCAGCTTAAAAGATGTTTTTCAAAAGGTGCCTTTTGTAAATAAGACGTTTTAAAGAAATATCTTTTTGTTGAAAGATACTTTTTTTACAGAATTTCTATAAAAGGTACCTATTTTTGGAATTCTTTTTTCAGAACTTTTTCTTGTAGGTACATTTTTAAAAACTTTTTTTGTTGGTACCGTTTTAAAAGGTACTTTTTAAAAGGTTCTTATTTGTAAGGGTAATTCTTAGTTGCCATTTAGAAAAAAGAAGTATGTCATGAGAATAATTTTTTAGTACTTTTTTAAGGGATTTTTTTTTCTTAAAAGTACTTTTTATATTATTATTTTTTTACAACTTTTTCTAAAAAGTACTTTTTATAAAATTAAATTTTTTACAACTATTTCTATAAAGTACTTTTAATGAAATTAAATTTTTTACAACTTTTTGTAAAAAGTACTTTTTTAAAAAAAAAATTTTTTACAACTTTTTTTTTAAAGTACTTTTTTAAAAATTAAATTTTTTACAACTTTTTCAAAAAAGTACTTTTTACAGAAGTAGTTAAAAAGAAGTATATTAAAAACCTTACATTTTCATTTCAAGGCAGACTTTTTAAGCAAGTTTTGAAAATAGAATTAATTGCACTATTTTTAATTTTTTTCACAATTTCGTTTAGCAGTTTTATTGGTTTTTAAATATTTTAATGTCTTCATTTAAATCTGTAGTAATTTCGAATATTTCATTAATATTTCATGCAAAGAAAATGAAAAATTCAAATGGAAGCTGTATTTCATGTTCAATAAAAAAACAAAAATTTAATACGAATTGATAAACATCTTTTTCATCAAACTTTCAAAAAATTCAAGTCGTTCAAAGAGGTTCAAGCAAAGTAATCAACTGCTTGACAAAAATTTGAAGGTGTTTTTTTTTATGGTAATTTTCGTTTCATTTAAAAACATAACTCGAAGCCACTAGATCAATAAGTCTACAAGGACCGACACAAAATAAAAAATAATGTTGGTGGCAAGCAGTAGTAAAAAGTATTTTTCCTAATATCTAGCAGCTAGAATGTTTTCTTATTTTCCTCAAACAAATACCCTTTAACACTCAGATAAATATTTCAAATCTATTGATTAAGTTGTGAAATTTTTCACTTAAAAAAATTGTTATTCTAATTCATTATCTATAGAAATTGTATCAAGAGGTTTTATTCTTTTATATTTTTTTTTTGTGTTAACTTGGTTATTTTTATTATTTTTTCTTCGCCACACAGGAGTAAATAAATATAAATTTAATATGTATGAATTTCAATTACTCGTTTCCTGTTTGTTTTACTTCCCTTTACTTCCAACTCTTTCAGTCTCTACCATTTCCCACAAGCTTTTGTTTGCTGTCCCTGAGTGTGAGATAACAGAAGCAGGAGCAGCAGCTGTGAACATGTGAACACAATTGTTAAAGTGTGCATAAATTAACAAGTGGTTTTCAACGTCTAGCTTTTGTTTCACGGATATGTGTATGCAAGTGGGGCTGAATAGTTTACACAAAGTGCAGGATTAAACTTTCAAAGAAATATTAAAGGATCTGTTTAAATAAAATCGTATTTATAAAAAAATTTTAATGTGAAAAACAAAAACAAAAAAATAAAACAAACAAGTGCTTCCATACTTTGGTTCCAAGAAACTTTAAAATAATTAATTCTGATTGTGAAAGTACTTAAAAAATATTTTAGCAAACTAACGTTGAGGAAGATTATATTGTTTTGAATTAAAGAAAGTACTTTTAAGGAGTAAATTTAAAAAAGTACGAAAAACTCATTTTTAATAAAGAGTTTTTAAAACACCATATTTTAAACATGCTTATAGTTTAAAATAAATAAATAAAAAAAAATTTAAAGTACCTTTTTTAAACGGAAACCATTAAAAAAGTACCATACTTGTGTGACGCATTGAATTTTAAGTCAAAGTTTCTAAATAAGTTCTGGGCAAAACAGCATTAAAATGTGTAAAAAAGAAAATTTTTGAGATATGTAAGTACTTAAAAATCAAATAAAAAGTACCTTTTAAGAAGACCTCTTAAAAAAGTACCACATTTATTATTAGCCCAAAGTAAAAATATATATAAACGATAAGAAAAAAAGAAAAGAAAGTTAAATTTAAAAAGTACTTTTTTGTAAGGTACTTTTTAAAATTATTTTCTTAAAAAGTACTTTTTGAAAAAAGTAACTTAAAACGTAGTGTTTTATAAATTTCGATTTTATTTAAATTTAAGAAAATTTATTAAATAAAAGCTTTTGTATGATTAAAAAAAACAATACCCTTTTCATCAAACCCTAAAACGTACCTAAAAATAAGAGTAAATAAAAGGACTTTTAATGAAGTCTTTAAAAAAAAAGTCTTTAATTAAACATAGTTTAAAAATGACATTTAAAAAAATTACTATTTTAAAATATAAAAACTTTTTATAAATGATTACTTAAGGAAAAAAAAGTTAATTAATTAAAAAAAAATTAAAAAAATACATTTGAAAAGTAACTTCTTAAAAAAATTTACTAAAGAAGGTTTATTAAAAAAATATTTTAAAGGACATAAAAAGGTACTTTTTACAAACTTTCATTTGCTAAATGTTTTAATTTTAGTCTATTGTAAAAAAGGTCTGTTAAAAAAAAGTACTTTTTGTAAATTATAGCTTAAAATTTATATTTTTAATATTACCTTTGGCATTTGTACTAAAAAATTAATTGTGCTCAAAATATATTTAAAAACTATTTTTAAATCACTTATTAATTAATTAAAATTCTTCTCAAAAAAGTAAATTACAAAAAAATCTTTTTGTGTCAACATAACGTATATAAAGAGTTTTGGGAAAAGAACTAAAATATACTTCTTTAAATTTTTTTATTAAAATTTTTAAAAG
Source organism: Cistogaster globosa (assembly GCA_937654795.1). Classification (NCBI taxonomy): domain Eukaryota; kingdom Metazoa; phylum Arthropoda; class Insecta; order Diptera; family Tachinidae; genus Cistogaster; species Cistogaster globosa. The sequence goes on from OW569404.1 coordinate 12,241,726, forward strand.
GAACTTCCAACAAGGGGACGAATATCGTTCCTTATTTGAAAGTAAACTACTTAAAAAAGTACTTTTTTAAAAATGTTTCTTAAGTGCAGTGAAACGTTTCTAAAAATATGCCTTCATTAGGAAACTTTTAAAAAAATTTACCCAAAGTACTTTTTTAAATAAAGTACCTAAAAAATTATCTTTGAAAAAATGCTTAAAAAAGAGATTTTTAAAACTTATTTTGGAATAATACTTTTGTTGAATTAATTTAAAAAAAATAAACATTTAAAAAATTTAGAAATTAATTCATTGAAATAAAGATATCACAAAAGTACTTTTTCCAAAAAAAAGTATACTTTTTAAAATCTAAACTTTTAAAGTGTTTTAAAAGAGAGCTATGAAACAGTATGTCTTTAAAATACCAACTTTGAAAACTGTGCTGTTTTAAATTATTGTTGAAGAAATAACCTTCGAAAAGTACTTTTTGAAAAATAAAACAAATACGGGGAAATTATTTTTAACCTAAAATAAATTATAAAAAAAAATATTTCTAATAAGGAAAAACAAAATTGATAGTTGCAATTAATTTTTTTTTTGTCAAAGCAAACATTTTATTTAAATATTAAAAATAAATATTTTCATTAATTATTAACAAACCATGGAATTTTAACTCATGGCAATAATATTTAAGATCTGCAAACAAATTGTAATTTAAAAAACAGAAACCATGATAAGGGACTTAAAGATTTCAAATCTAAATATTTGCATTTCGATTTTGTCCTTTAATTTTCAATATTGTTTTACAAAAACCACAATTTCAATGATGTGGTACGAAAAACACACACACACACACAGATTGACACACAAACACAAAGTTGTAATAGGGAACGGGAATAATACGAGAAAACAAAATGAATGGCAAGAGCGATAAATAACCACAGAAGCCTTACATGAGAGCAATAACAAGGTTTTTTGTGCAATTTTTTTGCCTGTCTGTTTGTTTTTCGTAATTTAAGAGCTGTTAATGGAGTGAGTCAATAGATAGAGAAAGAGACACAGAGAGAGTTAATTACTGAAATACCAACACAAAAACACACAAACACAAATTTATTGGTGCAACTACACAACTATTCCATAAACAAAACATGTGACTCTGCAAATAGCTAAGAATTTTACGAGGGCGGTTCTAAAAGGGTTGTTTTTTTGTTGGAAACTATTCCAAGTATGACCTTTATCTTCTCATAGTACGATAAAAATGCTGGCTGAAATATGTATTGTAGAACAGCAATAACATGAATCACTCATGACTAAAAGCAGATTAATCAAGGGGTGGATTGTTCGACGTAAATCAGAGATACCTATTGACATAGAAAGACCTGTATGAGGGGGAAAAATACAACCCCAGAAAAACCTCTCCGACCAGAACTTTTTTTGAATTTTTTATAAATACAATATTCCTGATACTGATACTGATACTGATACCAGTTTACATTCAATTATTACAGACTTAGCTGTCTAATGTAGAGCTTCATAAGAGCTTACGTCACTTAAAGTCATCGAGCGCTTGACATAGCTGCATGAATTTTATATTTAAAACAGTCCGACGCTGTACTGGGTACCTGCCCATAATGCCATATGGCAACAAAATGGTTGTCTGGTTGGCCAACAAAAAACCAAAAAAGGTTTTTTATGTACCACTAGAGTTTCTTCTTCCTTGGTATATTAAATAGATGATCGGTTTCTTAAAAGAGTAATATTTTTCTTTCCGCTAAGCAACTCGACTGGGCTTAAAAAAATTAAGCGTTTCATAAAGATATTTTGGGTTAAGTCCCAAAAGTTGTGGGCGCTCAACGAAACTGACATTTGACTGCTTATGGAATTGTTGGCCCCACATAACGATCCTTGGTATCATCAATTTACAATTGGAAATATTGAGATCAGACAATGCAGATTTTAAGAACAGCATGACGAGATCTTAAAGGATGTACTTTTTGACTGTTTCGCTTAAGGGTCTGTTGGTTAGAAATTCGCAGGACATTCTATTTTAACCCAAAAGGAAGTAAGTAATCTCCTACTTAACTGAGTTTTAATTTTAATGTACTGGATTTTTTTGTAGTCTTCAGCGTTGAGTAATAAAAATGAGAAATAAACTTCGTCAAAGTTTCTCTTAGCCACCGTTTTGAATTCGGATTAAAATAATTAAAATCTGCAATTTTTAATAGAGAGTCTTCCTTTCACTTACTGAGATCTTCAAAGAGTCAATCAAGTTTTACAATCAAGTTAATACTGTAATAACTCTCTGGAGAGGAGATTTGTATTGACAGTTAAAACGAAACTGCTTCAATAGCAACTGGTGCTTAAGATAATATCAGGGTATTCAGATGTAGATAAATGAAGGGATAAAAAATTAAGAAATATGAGATAGCCAGGCACGTACCGTGAATGTCTAACACTGTTTTTAAATAAGGACCACTTTTCATTTGAGCTGTTTTTAAACGAACCGCTTATTCCACTCTTAACTCTCGCGATAAAGCGGACTAAGTGATGAGAAATAAGGTCCATCCATAAATATAAAATAAAAAGTTTTACAAAATAAACATTTTTACTTTTTCGTTTGAATATAAATCGCATATTAGAAAGCTAAATTTCAAGAAAAAAAAATATTTTTTAAATTAAAACCTCTTTATAGACTTTGAACCATTTTGCTTTCCCATATTTTTTTGCAAAATAAAATTCTCTTATTACTGCCCTCGTTTATCTACATACACAAGCATATTATTTTAGATTTATTTGTGTATTTTATATTAATATCCAAACTGTTACCCTCTTAACATAATTTTTTATAGGACAATGTCAATGTCAAAAATTGGTCAATTGTGAGTTAAAATTTACGAAAAGTTAAACAATATTATTTTATATATTCTTATATTTTATTTCTCTAGACCTTAAACACCCCTCAAAAGATTAACTACTACAATCGTTGTTGATAACTTATAAAGAAATTAATTAAATAAGTTTGTTGGCATGATTTTACGCATAGTTGACATTACTTTTGGGGATGAGTGTTAAATTAAATAACCTGTCAAGGTTAACAAATTATCAACACAAAAAGAAGTTGTATTTAAGCACAAAAAAGAGATAGAAATAATAATAATTATGTGTTTTTGTTTTAAGCAGTTACTGGGCAAACAACAGTCAATAAACTCATGCTTGAAGCAACTTGTAGGTGCCAGTTGAAGACTGATAACAATTTATAGGTTTTAATTAATTAAATATTTAACAAAATAAACTGACACGTAAAAGTCAACAAATACCCTAAATTATAAAGTTATATAAATTATACAGTTATATAAATTATACAGAGGAGTTCTAGAATGACTTAAAAGGAAGACAAATAACTTGTTGAACAGTTGAAAGGTCTTAGCCAAAGGCGCAAACTTAAGGCGATTATAAGTTAAAAATATTGATCCTTAAAATATATTTTTTTGTTTTTTTGTTTGTTTAAAAAAATGCTTATTTAAAAAGTTCTATTTAAAAAAATGTATTTAAAAAAGTACTATTTGGAAAAAAGGTACTTCGAAAAAGTACTTCTTATAAAAGTACTTTTTTTAATGTGTGAAAAATGTGAGGTTTTTGGATGTATTTTAAAAAGTACCACTTTAAAAAAGGTACTTTTAAAAAAGTACTTCTTTTAAAAGTACTTTTTTGAAAAAGTACCTTTTGAAAAAATATTTTCAAATAACTAAAAATAACAAATTGCACAGCAGAATACCCAGAAAAGGCATCCTACATCCGTCTAATACAAAATTACAGTGCTCAGTTTTTAAAGAAATTTTATTAAGAGGACTCAAGCCAGACTATTACCAAGACCATGTGGCAAATTTTTATATCAATAATTTTTCTTAAAACTTATAGGAGTTAAAAATAACTAAATTAGGTTCACCTGACACTTTCAATGCTTTTACTTTGTTTTGATCAGGGTGATCACATGGGAAATGTCAAGAAATCTATTGAGCTTTCTCGTAAGTACTCTGAGGGCACTCTATTTTAAAATTTCTAAAAGACGAATATTAACAATTTTATATTTAGCAATAAAAAAAATATTCAATACTGTTATGGTTCAGATGGTATTAATTTGCACAGAAGCGTTTAAAATTAATTCAAGGCGCAGTAAGAAGAATGAGTCCTGCATTTGAAGTTAAAGCAGTAAATCTATTTAACTTCTTTCATCGTTTAGCTGCAATAAAATGCATTTAAAAAAAGCACTTAGTTTTTAGTAATTGTGAAAATATTAGTTTTATTGACTGACACACGTAAATAAGTACAAGTATAAAATAAATAACTTCCAGAACCTACCAGATCTTTCATATTTTTTATAATTTAGACGTTTTTACTCGCCTAAAAATAATAATTGCTGATGTGAGTGATATTTTTATATTTAGAAAATGCCGAAAAGAGATCTTAAGGGTACATAACAATAAAGTCTATGTTGTTCAACATGTGTTGTTAACAAATACCAACAGAGTAGAGTAAATTAAGCGACATAAAACAATTAATTTCAAGAGTTTTTAATTTAATTTAATTTAATTTTATTTTCCTTTATTTTTATTATTTTAGTAAAGGAATCTAACGTGTTAATCAACTTTAACAATATTGAAGATCCATCAATTAAAATAGTTTATGAACGTTTAAAATTAAATCTGTGTAAAGGAAATAATAAATTTTAGGTTAAAAAAATTGTTCGCTTGTTAAATCTTCTTCTTTTAATCTTGAAGCATCTATAACTCCTTTTGTTTTTATTCTGCAGTGCATTGTTATTTTTTCAAAAAGGATAGACAGCTTGTCTGTTATGCTTCAAAAATAAGAAACTGTAACTGTAAGTAAAATTCATCGTCTTTGTAGTCATTGTTCACAATAGACTGACTGTAAGTAAAAAAGGCGGAAGTTATTTTTTTTTTTTTTGAATTCTTTCATTTTTTCTTTTTTGTTATGTTTAATGTTGTATTCTTTTTTCTTACTTTCAAAAAGTACTTGATGTTTTATCAAGTATTAGACAAGACAGAAATCTCTGTTATTTCTTACGAGTTTTATTTTTTATTCTACAGTGACAATAGAGAAGAAAAAAGAAACAAGTGTTGAAAATTATGGAATTTGTAAAAAAAAAACCCATCTCTAAAAAGATGATGTGAAATGGAGTTATTAGTGTTAGTAGCTTAAAAAACGAATTTAAAGGAGTTAATTATTTAGTTAATTCTTTAATTTTTTATTGTTGAAATAAGATGAGAATTTATTTTAAGTTTTATATAATTTAATTAAAATTTACTTTTCTTGGCTTAGGTTTAGTATTAAAATTATTTTTAAATTTTTTTTAGAAAATCAAAATTATTTACAAATGAATGCGGATGTTTTCCAAAAAAAAAAAACAAGAAAAAAGTCTCATTGGAAAGAAAATATTACAATAAAAGTCTAAGGTTCCATCATTAAATATTTTTTTGTTGCAAGTTGCAGAAGAAAATGTTTTAGTTTTTCTTTTTATATCAAATTCAATGCCTGAGAAATTTAATAACCTACGGTAAAGCAAAAATAATATATTTTAAAAAATCATAAAACTTATAACGGTCAGAATGACTGCTGTTATCACAGGAGCCTTAAAGTAATCATCGATAATTTTGGTCAATGATTTAAGTAAACAAATCATTTCTGATATTTTATCAATCGCAACGTCAAACAAAAAGCTATTTTAGATTGGCATAAATAGAAAAAGGTCTATGGCCTTGAAGAAAAATAAATCGAATCATCAATAGTCTAACTGTATTGATTATTATCGCCACTGTATTGTAAAGACAGTTTACAGTGAATTGGCTTGTTTTTTAACCGTCTTCAAAAAAAGAAGGAGGTTATCAATTCGAGTGAATGTTGCTTTTTTATGTTTTTTTGTCTGCAGAACTCTGTCATTTCTAAAACGATTTTGAAAATTTTTTGTAATATGATACATTATGCTTACAGATTGGTCCCGTCTTAAAAACAGTTCATAATCTTAAAAATTAAAGGGTGTCCCCATAACACATACATGTTTTTTAAGTCTATCACGAACCGTAAAGCAAATTTTTTTTTAGAATAAAAAAATACGTTTTATTGTCGCTTCCAAATGCAAAAAGTAATACAAAAATATATCTAAAAATTAAAGGGTGTCCCCATAGGTGACGTAGATTGACTTATATACACCTATTTTTTTAAGCGCTTGAAAATTGGACTGGATGTCGATTGTTATGACCGTTAGTATAAACATTAAAAATTATAAATTAAAGGGTGTCCCAATAGTTGATGTTAGTTGATGTATGTGGCCAACCTTTGAAACTGTCATAAAAAGACAGCTGAAATTTACAAAGAAGCTGGAGTATAACAACAATTATAAAATTTGAATTTAGAACTTAAAGGGTGTTCCCATATTTGAAGTAAATTGACTTAAAAGGTCCTATCGTTTAAAACGTTGTATACAAACAGTTGAAAATTAAACAGAATGCCAACTACTTTGTCCCGTATAGTAAGAAGTATAAATATTTAAAATAATAAATTATAGGGTGTTACAATATTTGCTGTAATTTGATGTTTATGACCAAACTGTTGAAACAGTTGTAGACAATTGATTGAAATTTTCAACGGAACCTTTATTACTTAGTCTGCTATACGCAAACTTCAGCTTAGAAATTAAAGGGTGTCCCTCTAACTGCTGTAATTTGATATATATAGCCCTATCTTTTAAACTGTTACAGACAAACTCTTGAAAACTAGACAGAGTATCCATTACTATATCAAGTATAATAACAAGTATAAATATTTAATATTAGAAATTAAAGGGTGCCCCAATTGTTGTAATTTGATGTATATGGCCAATCTTTTGAACAGTTGGAGACTAAAGCTTAGAATTTAAACAAATTTTGTTTTAATGTGTCAGCAATAAAAAGCGTAAAAATTAAAGGATGCCCACATAACTGTAGAATTTTCTTGTTGAATCTGCATTATATTTTTTTCTACGACACATAAAAAATGCTGATGCTATCTTTGTCGAATACAATAAATGTATAATTACCGTCCTAAAGAAATATGATTTTAAGTTGGTCTGTTTAGAAATCGGTTTTTTTGCAAGAATTATGTAACGTTTCAAAATACGTCAAAATTTATTTTGCAATAAAATCATATTACATTATTTATACACAATTTGCTCGAAAAAAAAAACATTGCCTTCCTTAAGGCTTTAATATAACGTGTTAAATAAAACATAATAAAATACATAAATATTTACAAAATAACAATGGCCCATATTCATAGTCATATACTAAAGTCGACTCTTGCTAAAGTTATACTCTAAACTAAAAAGCTCTTATTATCTTTTTTGCTTTCGTAGTCGAAAATAAAGCATACTTTAAGTCGAACAGACTTTAACTGGGTGTCAACTTAAGTTTGATAAATGTTTTCATACAATTTCTAATCAAACATTAGAAAAAAGTAACCCTGTTGTTATTTTGTTCACTTTGGTTTAAAAATCAGATAAAGAGTATTGTGTTCTTAAGCCAAATTAAAATAATTATGGAAAAATGAGTTAAAAACAGCTTAAGCTATTTTTAAATTTAGAGTTGACTTCAACGCCAAAAATATATTTTAAATTGTCTATAAATGAGTTAGAGTCGACTCTAAAGTAAAACCGACTTTAGCTCCCTAAAAGTAGACTTTATTTTAACTATGAATATGGGCCATAGATTTTGTTATTTAAACTGAGCTTCCTGATTTTATTTTTTTTACTTAAATTCCAATCAGTTCATTAAACTGCGTAACATTTTATATAAAAAATTTTGTTGTATAAAATTTTTTTAAATAAAATTATAAACAGAAAACTTTTTTTCGAACTTGTTAAACGTTTATAAAACTGGTAATAATTTGTTTGCATATGTAAATGAGTTTTTGTTTTGTTTTTATAATAAATTGCAATTTTATTGATTTTTACTCTATGATATTCCTATCAATTTTTAAACTTTTTATATATATCTTTTGTAGTCTTTTGTAGTCTATTGGTTTTTTTCCTAAACGTTTTGCTAGCGATTATAAATGACATTTAGCAAAGAGTTTTGTTATTGTTTTTTAGAGGGCATCGGCACAGTAAGTTGCATAAGCACTTAGAAGAATATGAGTTTTTCTTGTTAATAATTTATGTGCTTCAAATGGAAAATAATAGTTTTAAGCAGTTGCTGCAGAAACAAAATAACACTTGGAAAAAAATGCAGGAAAAAGATTTTCAAAAATGGACGTATGAGTCTTATTATTTTTATAACATTAAATAATATTAATCATACGCATTAATATTTTTAGAGAAAAATAAAAGCGTATGAGTGTTATTAATTATGTACGTACGTACGTATGATGCTAAACACACATGTTTCTTTTTTCAGTACAAACAAGGCAACCACACAAGACACATTTAAAAAAAACACCAGTTCTGTATGTTTTTTATGTGTTAAGCAAATACAAGACAGAAAATAAAAAATTATGCCTGACATCTGAGAGATAAAACTCAAATAAAAACAGATGCAAGAAAACAAATTTGTTTTTTTTTTTTAAAGAGGGAAGAATTTTCAAACAAAAGCCTTTTGAATAAACTTGAAAAAACGAGCCAAAAACTACTAATTAAATTTTTATTTTTTTTTTTTAACAATGCGATTCTCAGAACAACCCTCAAAATAACACAGTTTTTAAATAAATATTACAAGAAAAGCTATAAACCTCTAAACAGATAAGGAAACCTTGTGTTAGGAAATATTAAGTATGAAAAAATGTTAATATTTTGGGCAGCATTAAAGAAAAACTGAACTTTAACAGGACACATTGCTACACACGAGGGTTTATTAAGTGGAACCTTCTCGGATTTCTTTTTATGTTCCCTGCTGTATATATAACACCACACCTAATAATATTACTTGTAGGCTTAAATTACTTCTAAGTGAAAAGCTTAAAACAAGCTGTCATTCGCTTGAATATTTTAGCAAAAAAATTTTTTTTTTGTTGTTGATTGAGAATCAGCAAAAGTGGAGCAGCAAATTTTCATTTTTATATTTTGATATTGAGTTTTTACAAAAATGGTTTTTTTTTAATGAAAAATAATTTTCTCATATTTTAAAATAACTTTTCTTAAAGAAAGAAATTTTGTAAGTGTAGTTTGGCAACTTTCGCATATGCAGTCTTTTATTAAATATCTATTATTAATTAAATTTAAATAGCCTTCACTTATATTGTAATAAAAAAGTGCCATTTAAGTTGACAGCAGAAAAAGTTTCATTTACAATAAACTAAAATTTTGACTCTGCTTTGATTTTCTTGTACGATCGCTTAAAAAATGTTTTCGTAACAATAACGAAGTTTCAATCCTAAACCTTAATTTAGAGAATTTATTGAAGAGTTGCGAAAGTTTAGAGTACGTAGTATGGTGGCCACGTAGTCTTTGCAGGTTCAAGTGAAGAAACTGCGTACGCCAAAGATGTGGCATTTGTGGCACGCAGAAAGTATATCGGGATTATTCGAGATTAAATCATGTCATGTAATTTTTTAAACATGATCTAAATATAAACACTTAGATCACAAATGGAATGTAAAGTAAAAGAAATGTAGACGAAGGTGAAATTGGACACTCATTGCAGACGGCATTATGCACAATGGGTGTTTGGAAAAGGCATTGGCATTTTTAGTGATAGTATTTTTCTTCAAAGTAGAACAAGGACAGGCTTGTAATCAGTTAATCTAGATCTGCCCTGCCAGAAGGCGTCAATCACATGCTGGAAAAGAAGGTGCAAAATTGAAAGGTTCTCATTGTTAATAAAGCGGCAGATGAATTCTTAATGCAAGCATCTGCTATAAATTTTTGTAGACCAGGGAAATAAAATGATGCAACCAAAAGTTCTTCAACGGGGATTTTTTTTAAATTTTTTTCTAATCAGGATTTGAACCGCGGATATTATAAATGAATTAAAATATACTTTGGATAATTTTTTAATTTAGTTACTACAAATTTTTAGAAAGAAAATTATTTACAAATGTACGTGGACGTTTCCTTAAGAAAACTAGAAAATGTTCATCCAATTTTTCTTGTTTTCTTGTATTTATTCTAATTTAAAGAGATGAAGGGATGCCACAACCTTTAAAGAGGCTCGCATGTTCCTCAAGATGCCTCTCGGCAGGAAGGTCAGAAAGATGTTTCCATTAAATCGGGATATCCTCGACTAAAAAGCTGCGTCGGCAAAAAATCATGTATCATCTGGTCGAAATGCAGGTCGTAGAAACCGGTGCCTGAAAGCGGCTAATATCAACGCGGACGTTTTCAATATATTTTCTACACCGTCTAGCTTAAGGCTTGGAACTATTGGCGGACACACTTTAAATGTGGTCATTATAGGACATGTAAGCCTTGAAAAAGCTGGCAATTTGAAAAACTTAAAAACTAAGGAGAAGTTAGAAAGACCACGTCAAACGAGAGAGTGTTAGTAATAGCACAAGATTTATTGAGAGTAAAATAGTCGTTTATTACCAGTCGGATAGAGGAAATAGAGAGAGAAAGGGGAACCGTACAGTAAGCAGATTGCTTTCATTTTTTAAATACTTTCGCCTAATCCGAACCACTTGACAAATTAGTGTTTGTAATATAAATTAAAAAATTCTCGTTTCTAATCTGATCTTACTGTAGTTTTCTGAATAATTTTGTTCTGCATTATATCGTTGCCAGACCTAAAAACTTGTGACTGGGAACTTTTGCTTTAAACTTAAATTCTTTTAAAACGATTTTTATTTTATTTTATTTATTTGGGGCATTTAGTTCCATAGTTTTTATAAAATTTTCTGGAAGGAGAAGGAAGTAAATTATGTTTTCAGTTAAATTCTTAAAAAGCTTAAATTTTTTTGTTAAGTCTTCTAGATTGTTATGCAACATAGAAACAACATGTTGTTTAATGTTTTAAAAGAATTATTTATGCTTTAGGTGACAGCCTGTGCAATCTAACTTAAATATTTAAAAATATTCCAATTTTTCTTGTCTCCTGTGGTTAAAAAACAGAAGTTTATCAAGATTTGTCACACTTCTTCAAAATCTCTCTGATAATCAATCTTAGATTTAGCATAAATAAAAAAAGAACTATTAAGCGAATTCCATTTTAAAAAGCTCTCGTTAAATACTCGTTTTATAAAGTTCTAACAAGACCTTTAAATTATAATTTTTAATATTTCTGACGACATATGTAGGTGCTGCTGATAAAAAAGACATTACAAATTGAAAACACCACTTTGGAACAAAAAAACATTTAAAAAAAACAAAAGCCTTTTTCTGAGTGATGAAATTTTTGCAAAATAAAAAAATAGTCCTTTTCAAAATAAATAAATGATATTCAGATAAATGATATTTATAAACACATGTGTGAAAAAATAGAAAAAATAAAAAGGGTTATTTAGGCATGTGTTTACATTTGCCTGTGATATTATGTAAATGTCCTGCCTGAAATATGTGTGTGCTTGTGTTTGTGTGTGTGTATAAGATAAGCAAAACAGAAGAAAAGCAAGTGGTTTATTTCCGTTTGAATAAATGCAAAAAAGTTTTCTAGAAGTTTTTCCTGCTTTTGTTAGTCGAAAGTAAATATAAAATATGTTTGAAAATTCTTTTAAATCTGGGTCAAAATTTAATTTAGAAAATATGGAAAATCTAAAAGCAAACTAAAACTATTTTCTAACTCTTCATAAACTGCTCCTCCTTTGTCGGTACTGCTACATAAGACATTCACCTGCGAAATTAAATAACTAATAAAATGGCCATACTTTCACCACCTGTCTTTTCTCTTCTCTATCCCCTTCCTAAGGAATGTAGCACGGCTTTTAAAAAAAGGCATTCTTGCCTGAAAAGTTACTTATTAAAAAAAACCGAATTTTATTGTCAATGTTTTTTTCATTGCCAGTTTACTAAGTTTGGAATTGCAAAGCCTAGACTGCTGCTAAAGCTCATAAAAGTCTGTAGTACGAAAATTCGAAATTTGAATTTTGAATCTTAAAACCTGCTTAAAAATTTTAATATTTATAAAATATCTTAAAAATTCAAGTGAATTTAAAAATTCGATTTGAATTTAGAAATTTGAATACAGGAAATTATTAAGCCTCAAATATTTTTATAAAACTTATATTACAATCCAAATATTATTGATAAAAATTTAATATTTATGAAAAAATCGTACAACCAGTAAACTTTGGGAGAATTCAAAATTCGGATTTAATTTCGAAATTTAAAAAAAGTATATTTTATGGCCCAAATAATTTTAAAAAAAATATATCTTAATTAAAAATTACAAAATTTCAAAAAATTAAGTGAGTTCGAAAATTCGAATTTAATTTCGAAATTTTGAAAAAAGTCAATTTTAAAGCTGATATATGTTTTCATAATAAATATTCCTAAAAAATCCAAAAACATACAATTTTAAGTAACTTCGAAACCCAATTTTAATTTCGAAATAATTTAATATTTCTAAAATATTTTAAAATTCTAAAATAATAAAAAATATCAGTATTCAATTTTAATGAAACCTTTTTTTAATATTGTACATATTTAGGAAAAAATCTAAAAGTATTAGATGAGTTCGAAAATTCGAAATTAATTTTAAAAACTTAGAAACCAATCAATTTTACAGTTTAAATGTAGAAAATTACTTTAATAATGAAGATATAAAAAATTCCTTAATTTTTAAATAGTAAGCGAGTTCTATTTTAATTTCGAAAGTTAAGAATATTTTGTTAAAATTACAAAATAAAAGTATCTAAAAAAAGTTTTATATCATGTAGGTTTTAGTCTGTTGCTAAATAATATGAAATTTGTTTGAAATATATAAATAATTGAAAAATTATACAGTTTAATGTATCTTCGAAAATTCGAAATAAATTACAATATTAATACAGCGAAAAATTAATATAATGGTTTAATATTTTAATATTATTTTAGTAAATATTGACTGAAAAACCGAAATTGGTTTTGTTTTTCATGTTCGAAAATTTCGATTTAATTTCGAATATTTAATTTATTGTAATAAAAGGTATTTTTTTTAAATAAACATTAAATTTTAAATAAACAAATTTAACAAAAAGCTTCTTCCTATTTCTTCTCTTGTTTCCTTCTTTTTAAAAAATTTTCAATTCACCCTTCTATAGAGAATTTATGTGTGTGAATGTTTTCGTAAATATTTTGTTTATTTATCTATTTTATTGTGTCAGATTACCATCATAAAAAGAACATAGATTTTGACATGTCTATATTAGACTAAAAATAGTATCAATGTAACAAATGATGTTGATGTTGGTGTTGATGATAATGATTGTATTACATTTAATGTTTTTATGTGGTTTTTGTGTTTTCCCTTACTTTCCGACCGACCAAGTGTTTGATTATTTTCACACAAATATCTATTGTTTATGGTTTTTGTTCGTGCCTTCAAATATTTGTATTGTTTTTCCTCATTTTGAATATATTTCTATTGTGAAAATATGATAAATATCTTAACACGTTTATTTACTCAGAGATAAGTAGATTTATCATCATAACGTCGTAATTTATTGGGTATTTAGAGAATATATCCTGAAGCTAGACAACTTTCTTTTTATTTAATACTAATAACTTCAATAGAATCTACTAAATTTTTCGTTGGAATCTTTTCTTATTTTTTGCAGAGTTTATATTGACATCTGGTAGTTGTTGAGCCCGTTAATTAGGGCAGATTTTTGGGGCTTAAGATTCATATATTTTTTGAGAAATAAAATAAAACACTTGTAAAATATTTTAATTCCCGTTAAAATTAAATGTTAAACCAACATTCTTTAAATTTTAATTCAAAGTAGTTAAAGTTAAAGAATTAATATAATTAAAACGGTAGGAAAATATTTTGGTGCAAAATAGGCACGAAAATTTTAAATAATAAAATTTTTTACTTAGAAATTTTTGGTAAGATTTTTAGTGGCATCAACTGAAAATTTTTGGGACAAATATCGAAATAAAAATTTTTTGTGATAAACATTTTAAGTAAAAAAAAAAATTATTAGACAAATTAGAAAAAATAACCTCCAGTGTTTATATTTGTGAAAAAATACTTATTCAAATTTTCCTGCGCTAAGGATTTTAAGTATAAATTTATCACAATAAAAGCAGTATTTAGCGATAAAATTTTCAAGTGATTATAAATAGCGAAATTCAATAAAATTTTGTAAAAAAATCTAAACAAAAATTTTTGGTGAACATAAATTTTAGCATAAATTTAGGCTTAATATACTCCGTATTTCGTAATTGCATTATTAAGTGATAAAGTTTGCAGGTAATTGCAAATAGCTAAATTTTGTGATAAAAATCCCCAACAAAAATTTTTGGTGACAATAATTTTTACCTCGCATTTGTTATTGTGGTATTAAGTGATAAAATTTTTAAGTAATTATAAATAGCGAAACATTATAAAATTTTGTGATAAAAATTCCAATCGAAAATTATAGAGAAATTCTGTAAAATTTTGTGATAAAAAAATCAAACAACAATTTTTGGTGAATGAATTTTTAGGCCTAACCTACTCCGCATTTCGTTATTGCATTATTTAGTGATAACATTTCCAAGTGATTATAAATAGCAAAATTCTGTGAAATTTTGTGATCAAATACTCGAAAAAAATTTTTTGGTGGCAATAATTTTTAGCATAAATTTTTACTAGATCTACTGCGCACTTTGTAATTGTAGTAGTTAGTGATAAAATTTTCAAGTGATTATAAACAGCGAAACATTATGAAATTTTGTGATAAAAAGTCTAAACAAAAATTTTTGGTCACAATAATTTTTAGCATAAATTAAGCCCTCATCTACCTAGCATTTTGTAATTGCAGTATATAGTTATAACAGTAAAAATGATTATAAATAGCAAAATTTTGTGATAAAAATTCCAAACAAAATTTTTTTAATGACAATAATTTTTAACATAAATTTAGATCTACTTCGCCTTTCGGTATTGTTGTATTTAGTGATGCAGTTTTCAAGTGATTATAAATAGCCAGACATTTTGAAATTTTGTGATAATAATTCCAAACAAAAATTATTGGCGGAATATTTAACATAAATTTAGCCTTGATCTAACCCGCATTTTGTATTTGCAGTATAGAGTGATCAAATTTTTAAGTGATTATAATTTGCAAAGTTCTGTGAAATTTCGTGATAAAAATTCCAAGCAAAATTTTTGGTGACAATAATTTTTAGCAAACATTTAGCCCTCATTTACCTCGCATTTCGTTATTGTGGTATTTAGTGATAAAATTTTCAAGCGATTATAAATAGTGCTTTTCTGTGAAATTTTGTGATCAAATATCTGAACAAAAATTTTTGTTGACAATAATTTCTTACATAAATTTAGCTCTTATCTACCTCGCATATCGTAATTGTAGTATTTAGTGATAAAATTTCCATGTGATTATAAATAGTGAAATTCTGTAAAATTTTGTAATAAAAATTTCAAACAAAAATTTTTTGTGATAACAATTTTAAGCATATATTTAAACCAGATCTACTACGCATTTTGTAATTGTAGTATTTAGTGATAAAATTTCCAAGTGATTATAGATAGTGAAATTCTATGAAATTTTGTGATACAAATTCTACACAAAAATATTTGGTTACAATAATTTCTAACATAAATTTAGCCCTTATCTACCTCGCATATCGTTATTGTGGTATTTAGTGATAAAATTTCAAAGCGATTATAATTAGCGAATTTCTGTGAAATTTTGTGATCAAATATCCGAACAAAAATTTTTGGTGACAATAATTTTTAGAATAAATTTAGGCTTAATCTTCCCTGTATTTCGTAGTTGCAGAATTTAGTGATAAAATTTTCAAGTGATTATAAACAGCGAAATTCTGTAAAATTTTGTGATAAAAATTCCAACAAAAAAAATTTTTTTACAATAATTTTATACATAAATTTAGACCAGATCTACTCCGCATTTGTTATTGTGGTATTTAGTGATAAACTTTTCAAGTTATTATAAATAGTAAAATTCTGGAAAATTTTGTGATAAAAATTTCAAACAAGAATTTTTGGTAATAATAATTTTAAACATATGTTTAGACCAGATCTACTACGCGTTTCGTACTTGTAGTATTTAGTGATAAAATTTGCAAGTGATTATAAATAGAGAAATTCTGTTAAATTTTGTGATCAAATATCTGAACAAAAATTTTTGTTGACAATAATTTCTATCATAAATTTATCTCTTATTCACCCCGCATATCGTAATTGTTGTATTTAGTGATAAAATTTTCAAGTGATTATAATTAGCGAAATTCTGTGAAATTTTGTGATCAAATATCCGAACAAAAATTTTTGTTGACAATAATTTTTAGCATAAATTTAGACTTAATCTACCCTGTATTTCGTAGTTGCAGAATTAAGTGATAAAATTTTCAAGTGATTATAAATAGTAAAATTCTGTGAAATTTTGTGATCAAATATCAGAACAAAAATTTTTGATGACAATAATTTTTTAACATAAATTTAGACCAGATCTACTTCGCCTTTCGTTATTGTGGTATTTAGTGATAAACTTTTCAAGTTATTATAAATAGTAAAATTCTGGAAAATTTTGTGATAAAAATTTCAAACAAGAATTTTTGGTGATAATAATTTTAAACATATGTTTAGACCAGATCTACTACGCATTTCGTAATTGTAGTATTTAGTGATAAAATTTGCAAGTGATTATAAATAGTAAAATTCTGTAAAATTTTGTGATATAAATTCTACACAAAAGTTTTTGGTTTCAATAATTTGTAACATAAATTTAGCCCTTATCTATCTCGCATATCGTAATTGTAGCATTTAGTGATAAAGTTTTCAAGTGATTATAAATAGCAAAATTCTATGAAGTTTTGTGATCAAATATTTGAAAAAAATTTTGGTGACAATAATTTTTTCAAGTGATGAAAAATAATAAAATTCTGTAATATTTTGTGATAAAATTTTTAAGTTAAGATTTTAAATAAAAAAATTTTTTCTGAGTAAATCCAAATCTTTAATTATAAATTGACTAATAAATTATGATAAAAGCTTTCCGAAAAAAAATTTATTTATAAAGTTGGCAGTGAGACATTTCTGATAAAAGTTTTTACAGGGAAAATTTCATAATTTTACATGAATTTTTTTTGGAAAAATATGAAAAAAAATGTATATAAAAATATTAGACAAAAATCCTTGGGATAGGCAATTGTAGTTAAAATTTATCGTGTTAAAAATTTTTAGTGAGACGTTTTCGAATTAAAATTAGTAAATGAAGATTATTAGTGTTAAAAATTTTAAGTAAGAACTTTTTGTGATGAACTCTTTTCCTTATAAAAATTATTGAAAATAAACAGTGTACGTGTATAATAATTTCTGTATAAAAAATAAATAAAATTTTTTAGTAAAATTAATATAATTTTTCTAGTTAAAAAAGCTCTATTTTAAAATGTCAATATATTGAGGCTGCTGTAGTCAAAGTGGTAAACACGCTGACTACAAACCTGGTTGTTTCAGGGTTCAAATCCTGTGGCAATCAAAATACAAAAAAATGTTTTTTTTTCTGTTTAATGGTATAAATACATATTCAGAATGAACAAAAAAACGTGCAGTCTCCTTCGTCGGTACTTTCTCATAGCAGATTCGCCACCTGTCTTATCTCTCATCTATCCCTTTCCTAAAGAATGTAGCACGGTTACGAAAAATAACTAAATAGGTTTTAATGACTGAAGTGCTACTTCTCTTTTGTAAAAAAAAAAAAAAATAAAATATTTCATTCCACTAGAATTGATTCCACACAATTGATTTAATTTCGTGTTGTGTATGCTTCATCTCGTCCAAATGAAATCTTAGTTATGTGCTCGTAGGTATGTTTATTAAAAGTAGGGTATCTTAAATTAAACCTAGAATTCAGTTAAACGTTTATAGAAATAGAGAGCCTAGTTATTGACTAAAATATTTTACATCAGATGTTTTTTTGTTTGTAAGAAAATATCGAAAATAAAAAATAAAATAGCTTTATTAAAAATATGACCTGAAGCTTAAAAAAAACTAAACAGAAAAAAAACAATATTTTCACTAACTTGAAGTAAAAGGTTTCATTATTTTTTTCTCTTTGAAAGACTAACAAAGATTTACTTTGAAAACTAAAAAATGTATATTTTTACTGCGGGCGAGAAGTATGAAAAAACTCTGACTTTAGAAATGCAAAGCAGCTACAGAGATGATTCATGTAGTTTCAGTATTTTTTGTTTTATAATTTTTTTATTAATTCCCAATTTTTTTGAGCACTAAATAAATACCTCCTTGTGCTTGATTATCGCTTTAATCTGTTTAGTTAAACAAATTTTATTGAAAGTTTAAAAACATGTACTCATCGTATTTTAGAATAGAAATTTAAAACTTAAAATGCCTTGGAAAAAGATAATAAAAAAGTTTAAATTTTTTAGTTTTTGTTCTTGTTTTTTTTTTAACCGCTTAAAGCTGTGTTTTGTTTTATTTTTTGACGTGCGTAAAAAACAAAGTTCTAGATTTCCAGAAGCATTCTATTGAACCTTTTGTTTTCATTGTTTTCGTTGCCAACTTGCGTCATAGATTCTTTAAAGGAAGTTGTTAAATAATTCGATTAAATAATCATATAAAGATACAATTTTTTTCATTTCTTAAAGTCATTTTAGTTAAGAACAAAGCAATTTCAAAGAACTTAAAATTCTTTTCTTTTCATTTCTGATAAAAAAAAATTTATTCGCGAAATTTTTTCTTGTAGTTTAAATAATTGTGTTAAAAACGTTTTTAAAAAAAGAATTAAAAAAATTAAGGGATCAAATTTTTTGTAAGATTTTTTTAGTAATATAGATTTATAAGGATAACAATTTTTAATTATAATTGTTTGTGATAAAAATTTCTAGTGAGATTTTTTGTTATAAAAATTTCAACGGAAAAATATATCGTGCAAAAAACGATAAAATAAAAATATAATGTTAAATTCCTTTGTAATAAAAATTTCTGGAATATAATACGTGAAAAATATTTTTGTGATAAAATTTCCAATTAAAAATTTTTTGTGATAAAAAATTTAAAGTTCAAGTTTTTTGTGATCAAAAATTTCGACTTTAAATTTTTCGTGATATATTTTTAGTGATAAAAAATTTGAGCTACTAATTGATTAAAAAATTGAAGAAAATTTTTTCCGATTAAAAATTTTAACTGAAAATTTTTGGTAATAAAAAAATTATAACTGAAAAATGTTATTGATTAAAAATTTTACCTGAAATGACTATAAATTTTAGTTGACAATTTTTGGTGGTATAAAACTTCAGCAAATAAATTTTTGTTATAAAAATTCCAATAAAAAAATTTCGAGCAATAAGTTTTAAGTATAAAAATTTTGTGATGAAAAAGTTCAAGTGAAAATTTTTTGCAAAAACATATTTTTTTTATCACAACCGTTTAAATGTAAATTTAAGTTATATGTACACTGTATTAAGTAAATATATTCTTTAATGATACATTTTTCAGTTAAATAAATACAAGGAAATTTTTGTGATGAAAATTTTAATTTTTTGATGAAAATAACTTCGTACCAAAAATTGTTTGGGACGAATACATGTACTAAAAATATTAAAGTAAGAATTATTTGTGATAAAAATTTACGCTGCTAAAAATTTTTGATAAACAGTTTATGTGAATAAAATTTTCTATGCAGAACATTTTAGTTGTCGTATTAAAATATTAAGTGAAAAGTTTTTCTTGAAAAATAATGTCAGTAAAATAGTGATAAATAAAATTTTAATTATAATTTTTAGTGAAAGTATTTTGTAGAACAAACGCTTGAATTAATTTTAATACTTTAAAGAGAAAAAAATTTTAAGTGGAAATGGCTAAAGAAAAAAATAAGAGAAATATTTTTTATTTAAATATTCAACGTTTTATAAAAAAAAATAATTCCCATTATTTCTTAAAAATTTTTTTTCTATTTTTCTGAGTTGGAATATTGAAAAAAAAAAAAAATATTTAATTTCCAGTCCTAAAATATTTATCTTAAATTAGTGGATACTAAAAATTTTATATCTTAAAAATGTAATTAACTGTGCTTCAGTTTAATAAATTTTGAAGTTTTTTTTTTATTTTTCATAAAATAAAATCCTGTGACATTAAAATTTAAATATGATTATTTTTTAATTTTGTAGTGCAGCAAATTGCAAAAATAATATGTTAAAGAGTTTTTCGGCAATTTATAGTAAAGTTAAAAAGAAAATCAAATTTAAATCACGCACACCACTACATACTTTAATTGCTTTCAGCAAATACTGAATGTTTATAGGTGCGTATATTTATTTTTAATTTTTATTCTATCACCCACAAGCTTTGCATGTGCGTTCTGTTTCAAAAATGAATAAACGTAAATTTTTATTTTGTTAAAATATTTCATTAACCATCATATGGGGAAATGTCAATAAGATTATGGGAATAAGTAAAAGTCAATATAGAATTAAATATTGTTGGCCATATTTTTGGTCAAGCCAGTGGTCACAGTGGATGCAGTTTATAAAATAACATTTAACCGAGCGCATTGATTTCAAGCCATAACTAATTTTATGAAACAAGGTACACCTAAATTCGTGAATGTCAATAATATTTAAAATAAACAAAACATTCTGTATGCTTCAGATATTTGAAGTGTATTATTTGATCAATTTTTCAATCAATTGGGTCCCTATTAAACACAAAATAATCAAAAGTTTCACAATCTTGCGGCCAATTAACCGCTCATTTTCAAATAACTATAAGTTAAAAAATCTCGCCTAAAAAAATATTGTTTTTTTTTTCAGAAAATATCCCAACTTGATTTGGGCTCAAAATATTCATTTCCAAAACTTGAAATATAAATTTATATTCGTTTTTAAATATCAACCCAAGCTGAGTACAAATGACAGTTTAATCCCTTTATTTGTTATAACATATCAATTCATACTGAGTGCTAATGGTAATAAGGTTGCCAGATGAACAACAGTAAGTCTCGCTAAAAATATTTTAGATTACTCCGACTTAACTGCATTTCCAGACGAAAAAATTGGAGCAACTGGTGGCCATTTTTGTCAACCCAGTGGTCGCAGTGTAAGCGATTTATACGTTAATTATTTTTAAAAAATAATTGAAAATCAAGGCCCTAATTTTTTTTATGAAGCCCAAATCATATACGAGGGCTGCTCTATATATTTCTGGCCTAATAGTGAAAATGCGAATATTTATAATCAAAAATGGGTTTATTGTTTTTCGAAGTATTCTCCAGCATGATTTATACACTTTTGCATGCGCTCAAACCAGTTGTCGAAGCACTTTTTCCACTCCGATTGAGACACCTCTAAAACTGGTTTTTGAACACTTCAACAGCTTCTTCTGGCGACGAAAATCGTTGACCACGCATTTTTTTCTTGATGTGCGGAAACAAGAAGAAGTCATTAGATGCCAAGTCAGGGCTGTACGGCGGATGACCCATTAATTCGACGTTTTGGCCGGTCAAAAACGCTCTGATTTGAGCCGATGTGTGAAAGCTCGCATTGTCATGGTGAACAATGATTCGTCTTCTCTTGTTGGTTTTTCGAATTTCTCCGATGACTTCAGGCAAACAAATTGTAGTGTACCACTCAGAAGTGACCTTCCTTCGTTGCTCAAGCGGAACAGTCGCCACGTGACCAGTTTTGCCGAAGAAACAGGCGACCATTTGCTTCGAAGTGCTTCTTCCACGAACAACTTTCGTTGGATTTTGCTCGTCTTTGAAGACCCACACGGTCTATTGTTGTTTCGTTTCGGGCTCATAGGTATAGATCCATGATTCGTCACCTGTGACGATCTTATAAACGTCTTTTGAAGCACCGCAATCGTATTTTTGCTACATTTCTTCGCACCAATCAACACGAGCCTTTTTTTGAGCGACTTTCAAATTGTGCGGGATCCAACGAGAACAAACCTTTTTTTACGGCCAGGTGTTCATGCAGTATCGAATGTATGCTGGTGGAAGAAATTTCTAAGGATGTCTCTATCTCTCGGTATGTCGCATGTCGATTTTGCATTATGAGTTCACGCACAGCATCAATGTTCTCTGGCCCAACAGCCGTTTTTGGACGACCTTCACGGAATTCGTCTTTGAGCGAGCTTCGGCCACGATTAAATTCATTATACCAATTTTTCACAGTGCTATAGGATGGTGCCTTATCGCCATACAAAGATTTAAGTTCATCAATGCACTCTTGTCGTGATAATCCACGTCGAAAGTTGTAAAAAATGATGGCACGAAAATGTTCACGAGGTAATTCCATTTTTTTCTATATTAATTTTTTTAAGTCACTGTAAACAACACAAATAATGGTCGTACGTCAAAACGTTTTAAGTACGATTATGCTTAAAAATTACAAACTTTCCAATGGAAATGTCAGATTGCACTTGGCAGCACTCAGTGTTGCCAGTCAGAAATATATATAGCAGCCCTCGTAAATATGCCCGAACCTTGGGATTTTAAATAAATTTGTATTCATTATAAAATATCATTCCAAAATGAGTACAAATGATGATTAAATCTCTTTGTTGGTTAAAAAATATAAATCTAGACTGAGTACAGATGGCAATAGGATTGCCAGATTGCTCAATATCTTAACAGCTCCTAAAGTAAGTCTCTCTAAATTAATTTTAGATAACTCTGGTTAAAATACATTTGTTTGGAATAATTAGTGGTGGATGGGGGTGCGGATCCCCATTAAAAGTATTTGTAAATTCCCAGCAAAAAATTTCAGAAAATAATTGAGTGTGAATTTAAGCATTTTTGGCGGGGGTACTTCCCAACTAGATTACCAACCTAATGATTTTAAAAAAATATGAGACTTTTATAATAAATTATTGAGAACTAATTACAATGATTATTACAGGAAATAATAATTATCATTAGTACGAATTTGAAGATATTCTTTTTAAACTTAAAGAACTAGTTAAATTAGAAAAAAATGCGTTTTCAAATAATGAGTACTTTAATACATCTGACGTCAGCAGGAGGCTGGTAAAAAACTGCGACATTAGAATACTTGGGAAATAAAGAGAGTTTTCGAGCAAAGAAATTGTCAAAAATTATTTATCTGAAGCACTAAGACAGCAAATTGTCATAATTTAATGTAAGTTTTTTTTTAAAGTAAAGTGGGTCTTAAGCAAAAGTCTGAAAACATAGAAGAAGGAAGACGGTTAATAGGCAAGAACCCTGCAAGTAAGGCAGTTCTTAAACGTCCTAGTAAATCTTGTATTTAAAAAATAAGTTTTCAAATTCTAAATGCAAGAAACAGACAGAGTTAGAAGGATGGTACTCCATTATTAGACTTTTTAAAAAATGTTGTTGGTTACTCTGGCAATAATGTTCATTTTCCAGCAAATACCTAAAAATTTAAAAGAAGGTAGACTTGGACCACATACAAAATACTTAACAATTATTTTTTACTTAAAGAAATACGACAGTACGACTGATAAAAATTTATGTAGGTTTTTACTCTAAGAATAAAGCCTGTGGATATACGAAAAACGGGGCAGTTATATCCCAGCCATGGTAATTGTAATTTATATTTAGGACATAGTACTAGGACTCGTTAAATTTAAAGCAGGTTTTTCTGTGGAAAAGTACTCTTATAAGCAAAAGATTGCTGCTCTGTTAGGTGAGTACCCCACCCATCACAAAAAAGAACCTCTCAACCAAAGTAATTATTGTTTAATATTTTTATCAACAACCACAGCAGTGAGACGTTTTTTGTTTTGCAGTGTCAAAAAAGTACTTTTTCAAGAAAATAATTGTTGGTATAGTAAAATGTACCCCACGCACCCAAAAAAAGTACCTCCTAGCCAATTTAATTATTACCTAACTTTTATTTGAACATCTAAAATAGTGAAACGTTTCAAATTTGTTATAGGTTTCATTGTAAAAAAAGTACTATTTTCCAGAAATTGCTTGTTGGTGCAGTAAACTGTACGCCAAGCATTCAAAATAGTACCCCGAGCCAAGTTAATTATTATTTAACTTTTATATGAACATTTAAAGCATTGAAACGTTTTAAATTACTTGTAGGTTTCAGTGTGAAAAAAGTCCTTTTTTTAAGAAATTGTTCGTGGGTGAAATAAGCGATAGCGCACATATCACAGAAAAGTACCCCCAACCAAAGTAATTATTTGTTATTCCTTATACCAAGAACCACAGCAGTAAGATGTTTTAAATTTGTTGTAGGTTTCAGTGAAAAAAAAGTACTTTTTCAAGAAAAAGCTCGTTGGTGTAATAAACTTTAACCCATGCATCTTAAAAAGTACCCCCAATCAAGTTAATTATAAATTTACTTTTATCCAAACAGCAACAGAATTGAGAGTTTCTGAAATTAATGTAAGTTTCAGTGCAAAAAAGTACCTTTTCAAGCAAATGTTTGCTGCTATGGCAGGTAGGTATCCCACTCAAACAAATAAGTATCTTCCATTCCAAAGTAATTTTTATTATCTTTTATGTGAGGAAGCCCAGCAGTGAGACATTTAAAGTTTGTTGTTGGTTTCAGCGAGAAAAAAGTACTTTTTCAAAAAAATGCTTGTTGGTGTAGTAAACTGTACCCTTCAAATCCAAAAAAGTGCCCCCCAACCAAGATAATTATTAACTTACTTTTATCTAAACAGCAACAGCTGTGAGACTTTTTGATTTTATTGTAAGTTTCAGTGCAAAAAAGTACCTTTTCAGGCCAATGTTTGCTGCTATGGCAGGTAGGTTTCCCACTCATACAAATAAGTATTTCCCAATCCAAAGTAATTATCCA
Source organism: Cistogaster globosa (assembly GCA_937654795.1). Taxonomy (NCBI): domain Eukaryota; kingdom Metazoa; phylum Arthropoda; class Insecta; order Diptera; family Tachinidae; genus Cistogaster; species Cistogaster globosa. Next base: position 12,266,612 of record OW569404.1, read on the forward strand.
TCATCTTTTATCTTAAAAACCACAAATTAGAAGTCTTTAAATTTTTTTTAGCAGATTTCAGTGTCAAAAAAGTACTTTTTAAGAAAATGCTTGCTGTTATGGTTCCTCCTAGCCAAAATTACTATTAATTATATTTTATCTGAATAACATTAAGATATATGTTTGCACAGATTTCGGATGGAGCAGCTCAACTGGTTAGTTGAAAATTGGGTGAATTTTTAAGAGAAATACTTGCCTTGTCAGCTGCAGTATAAGAGTCACCAACATTTTATTATAAGGAAGAAGTGGAGGAGGAGATCTTCTCTTCTAATAATAAAGTAAGGTTACGTTTCAGTGTAAAAAAGTACCTTTTCAAGTAAATGCTGGCTGGTGTAGTAGGCGAATACCCCACTTATGCAAAAAAATTTAGTTACTAATTAGCTTACATATGGAATTTTTAAAAGATGACTGTAAGACTAAAATGTATGGTCCGATAGAAGACTGACGCAATAGGGGCTTATAGAGGGGTATCCTTTAAATAAATTATTAAATTTCAGACAGAAGACTGACGAAATAAGAGCTTAAAAAGGGGTACCCTTTAAATAAATAAATTAATATTCTATAACAAAAACGGTAATAGTGCTGATCTTAAAATTTGATGCGGGTGACTTTAGAAACAGAGGAAATTTTTTGAAATAGAAATTGTTAATACCAGAGCTGGTACTGCGGTTTTTCTTCTCCAAAAACTCGTATTAGTTATCTTTTACGTGCAGTTAGTACAACAAATTTTTTAATTTGTTTTATAAACACTAAATTAGTGTTAGGTTTTGATTGTGGCATGACATAACGTCCATGTTCATAATGTCTATGGATATTATGTCACACCAAGAAGTGACGCAGTGTCCATTAAGGGCCGGCTATGAAGAAAATCTTTGCTAAAAGAAATCTATGTTGTTTTAAGTGTAGTCAATATGACACTTTCAGAGGTGACATTATGTCCATACTAAAACGACACAATTTTCATTTACATTATGAACATTAACATTGTGTCACTTTTGAGTGCGACAAAAGTCCATTGACATTAAATTAGACGATAATTCATAAAAAAGTCAAGTCAAGTCATACACAAGTGATTTTCTATCAAAATTATGCTCTCGCTAACGCATTTTTAACTTTTCCATGTTTTAATCAGATTCAGATGTTTTAATTCAGATCTAAATAATATTTAAAAATTAAAATAAATACCCCCGCGAAAAATTCTTTAGTCAAATAAAAAAGCCGCTAATACCAGTTACCCTTTTTTAAGGTCCTTTAAAAAACAGTTGGATAAATCACTTTTATTTAAGACCATTATGACATTGAGCAACTATCTGCAAAAAAATCACAATTTTTTGTTGGGGTTTTCTTGCAAACGATAAATCAATTATCGTTTGCTATTTTGCAGTTTTATTTTAACAACAGCATTTTACTTATTGTCATATATGGCTCAAAATAAAAATAAAAATTTTTTTAATAAAATTAAAAAGACTTCAGTTGCTGGTTAAACTGTTGGGTTATTGCAAGAAATGATTTTTCTGTTTTTTTATTTTTAAAAGTATTTGATTTTCATTTTTTTTCTTTTTTTTCGTTTGCAAACATTTGTTTTATGGAAAAAGCTATTATTTGTGAGATATGTGTGCTGAGTTGAGAATCTATGAAGCGTTAAAAAAATATAAAATAAAGTTAACCAATCGACCATTATCGTTATCAACACCATTTTCCGTAACCATATTGATTGATTTAAAAGCTTGCTGTATGAGTATTCGTTTTATCAGTTTTATTGTTTTAGTTTCTTTTTCTGTTGTCATTTTATTAGCTCGCTTTTCACCTTTTTTTGTTTTTTTATCGTTTTGAAATTTATTGACCAGAAAAATTTTCTTTCGTTTCCTCAACCGGAAATGGTTAAACTACAACCAATTTTTATGAATAATTTTTTCACAGCCTTTTGTTCTCCATTTATTTTTTTTTCCTTTTTATTCTCACAAAAAATATTTTCATAATTCTTTGCTTAAAATGTATTTAATAATGAAAAAGTGGGTTTATTAGTATTAAATTACAGTAGCTAGATGATGCTCACATGTATGTATGTGTGTATGTTTGCATGTAGTTATTTAAAAATTTTATTTAAGAAATCGTGTAATTAATGTCATTATTTAATCATAATTTTATTTAAATGGCTCTTTAATATAACGACCGTAATTATGTTTAAATCAATTAAATATTTAACACAATTGAACTCTGAAGATTTCCAGAATATTAAATATTAAATGAGCGCTATACATTAAATTACTTGTATTATTTTTAATTACCACAAATATAAATCAATATTTAATAAATAAATTTTGTTATAACTCTTTTCGCCACTTAATGCACTATGGCCTTAAAACCACAAAAAATGAAAAAATAAATAAAAATTATAAAAATATTCAATCGTTAACTGGCAGCTACTTAAAAGGAAAATTTTTCGAATTTTCGAACTAACCTCGAGATTATTAAAAAATCAACACTGTAATTGATTTCTATTTATTAGATATTTGTTATAATATTTTATGCGGAGTCATTAAATTTTCATTTGACAGTCATTGAAATTAGACAATCCTAAGCATTGTTTGACAAAAATTAGAAAAAAAAACATCTCTGAAATAACAAAAAAAAAGGAGACATCTGGCAACATAAAATTTAAATGAACCGTTTGTTATAATCCGTTTTAAGGCAGAATTAGTCTTTACTTTCCGTTCCGTGACGAATCAGCTGATCAATTTCTGTTAAATGGAAAAAATGTATTTGTGGTTTGTTATTACTTTGACGTTCTGTTTTGTTCCGTTCGAATCAGTAGAAAATAGAATTCAACGTTAAGTTACTTGAAAGTTGTTTGGTAGTGTGAGTGCAAAATTGTAAACAAACCATTTTTGTCATTGTAATTGTAGTTGTTTTTGTTGTGTTGTGTATTGTGTTTTCTTTGTGTATTATAAACGGCTGGTTTGTTGTTATAGAAAAACTAATTACAATAATTTAAAAAGCAGAACGGCACGGCACAGAACAGCAACAGAAAGTAAAGACTAATGAGGCCTTTAGTCATACAGTCATGAAAGAAATAGTCAACAACTGTGCTTGCGAAGGCATCACATCAATAGAATAGAATAGAATAGAATAGAATAGAATAGACATAAGAATTTATTCAAAGAAATAGCAAGCGGGATTTAATATGAATGAAGTTGTACTTCAGTCCGAGTACAAGAGACATTTAAGTCAATAGACTTTTCCAAGTGAATGTACAACAAAAAAAAATGGATGTTAAGTTCGCAGGACAACAAAGCACTAGCGATTGAATATAATTTAGAAAACAATCACTGTCCATCACGTTAACGCCCCAAAGCACACACGTTACATCGAAGTAGCAAAGTCTTTAAGCTGGACTTCCAAAAATTATTTCATTCCAAATCAAATTCTTCAAAATATTTTTTATTTTTAAATCTAAAAAACTAAATCGGCGCTAAAAAAATTAAAAAAACCTTGAAATGGACACAGCCTTCTTAACAGGTCTGACGTCTTCCTGCATTGTGATTACAGTCGCTAAAACGAACGTGCTTTCATCGAACAGTTTTAAATAATGCCAACGAGGCCGCGAGGCTTCTAGATTTACATGGATTTTGGAAGAGTAGAGTAAAAAATTTTATTTCCCTCGAGAAATGAGTGGTTTAGGGGAAATTTTAAGGAAACCAAAATATGCACAAAATTCGTTACGATAATGTGTGGAACTGGATCCGGTAGCTTTTCAAACGAACTCGGCATAATTGATAATTATCGTCTTCCGAAAGAAATCAGCCAATTTCAAGCTAAGAGTTCTTTGATTAGACGGGCAGCAAAAAATTTAAAGGGAATATTGACATATTTATTGACTGTCAGGTAGCACTGCTAGACAGCCGATATAAGAAAATCTTGGTCAGATTTCTGTCGCTATATATCTAACGGACGACTTAGTAAGAACAGGATTCTAAGATTTTAAGCCGAAGACTAGTGAAGATAGTATTTTTAAATAGTTTCTTTGAAAGGCTACAAATATTTGGCGTAAACTAATAGCATGTAGAGTTGCCAGATTATTGTGACCCTCTTATAAGCGGAAATCTAAAAAAAATATTTTAGAGTTTTTGGCTGTGCTGACGTAGCACTGGACTTTTGAAAAGCAAACTTTCTTTTCATGTTCTTTTTCACAAATAAAATCGCAGGAAAAAAAGTATTCAGTCTTTCACTTTATCTGGGCATGCTTCGATTTATCTATCAAAAGATACAAATGTCTAGACAACTACAAAATAGCTGATCTCAGTGGTATTACTAAAGCTAGAATTGATGACTTTCTAAGATAATAAACGGCATCAGGTTTGAGTAAACTATCCCTTCAACTATTTTCCCGATAATAAAACAAAAAAAAAAAAAAAAAAATATGTTTTTTTTTTGTTTGTTCAAAAAGTCACCTAGCTGTCAAATAGCCCTTTTAGTAGCAACGTAACGTTGGGTGGCATCATTGTACATTTGAAGACAAAGTGATTCAGATGGAAGAAATGAATACTACGAAAATTATTATTTTTGACATGGGAAGAGCAAGCACCAAAGTGCACTAAACAAAGTTAAGCTACTAATATGCGGACCCCGGACAGTGGATAACAAACTCACTCACCCACAATCAAAGGGACAAATTTTACCACTAAAAACAATGTAAAATGTTTGTTGATCATAACTATATTTTTTTATTAAAATTTAATTTTTAATTTAGTTTTTTAATCATTTTTTAATACTCTTTCTCTCGCCTCTTTAAATTTGTAAATTCCTAAAAATGAAATTTTCGTAAAATCTTAACGCACTTGCAACAAAACACTAAACTGCTGACTTTAACAATTTTAAGAAAACAAAAAGGAATTAAACATGAACCTGATATATTAAATTCAGATTTGTTTATGCAACATCATTTAAACACTTCTAAAAAGGTCAAGTAAACAATAAACATTCACACACTTAAACTGCAAACATATCTCTACCACATTTGAATATGATGAATGTTTGAATTTTACATCCAAATGGTTTCATTTCTATTTCAGGTTTAAAAAAATAGAAACTGACTTTGTGGCGGTTGTTAAATACTTATAAAGGGTGTGCCAAAATTATCTAAAAGTATTTAGAAAGAATGTGGCTAAATCAGTATGAAATCTTTAATTAATTGTGATAAAAAAATAACTGCATTCTGACAATCGAAGGTGGGCTCTGGGAATTTTAAAATCAAATTTTTTTTCGGTTAAGAAAAAGTCAGCTGCTGCGAAATTTAAAAATGTTAACATTGGGAAAATTTTGAGCCGCCCCTTAATATACAGCAGCAACAACAAAAAATTGTTTTACTAAAATAAACCACAAAATAAAAGTTTTTTATCTTTACTACTATGACGTTGTCATTAAAACATGTTTACATTTTCATTCTCACACACACAGCCTTACTTACACCCATTCACATGTTCGGTGCACTCATTATCTTGCTCACAATTATTAACTGAAATTTAGCGGAACAAACATTATTTATACCAGGCATGGGAAATTGAAATTAAAATTAGTAAATCTAGTTAAGTGAAGTAACTTTAATCACAAAAAACAAAACAAATATTGGGATGACAAAGAATTAAAAAAATAAGAAGAAGAAAATACTTAAGTACTTTTAATAATTTTTTATAAAAGTGTCATCGTCTCTTAATGGGTTAAGAATTTTTTTCAATTTTATATGTCTTGAAAAATCTCTTTAAAAGCTTTTGAATGGCATCCATATTGATATCTTAAAAAAATTCTTCAAAATCGTACTTTTTTATAAAAGTTTAGATGCCGATAACTGGGAAAATATGGGTGAGGGCCAATTTTTCTACGTGATGTTTTAATTTTTTTTTATTTTTAATTTTCTATCACCCCGTATATTTGTTTCTTGATTTGAGTTACTTCATCAAACTAGATTTGTCTCAAATGAAATGGAAAAACAGAAGTAGGCCTCATAGGAAATGGAGCAATTCTTCTGATTTTCAGTATCAAAATTTTTGAAACTATGTCTGATCGCTTGGCGTATTTAAATTGTCTCTAGCTCATCTAGTACCTTAGCAAAGCTTAGTTCTATTCGAACGCGAACGGATGGACGGACAGTGCTCAATCGAATTTGCTATGCGTAAGGACTCAGAATATATAAACTTTATAGGGTCGAAAATGGATATTGTAGAAAATACAAATGACAAACCTTATATACCCTTTTCCACCTGTGGTGAAGGCTATAAAAATTCACACTTATTACTGCGGGGAAATTATATCCATAGTTTATCAGGGGATTGTAACCAAATTACAGGATTTTGTTGCTTTTGCATGTGCATAACAAATACTCAATCACATTAATGCAAATATTTTTTTAATTCGAATAAACTTTATCCGAATAAAAATTTTAATCGAATAAAATTTATCCGAATAAATTTTTAATCGAATAAAATTCATCCAAATATTGCTCATTTACTACAACAACTTCATAAATCAAAAAATACAATTTTTGAGAAAATCATGCAAAATTATTCGCTATACAGAAATTCATATTGTAAAAAAATTCAGATTAATATCTCTTATAAACTCCACATACGAACGAAAATACTGCCATGTCGTGCATAGGATCTACATATGAATTAAAAACTTTGAACTCGTTTTTCTCGAAATAAATTTTTTTCAGTTATGACGTAGTTTTAGTAAATGAGCGATATAATTAAAAATCGTTAATGCGGAAATAGCTCACCAGGAGACTGTAACTAAATTACAGGTTTGTTGCTTTTGTATGTATATAAAAAATATGCAATCACATTAATGCAAATATTTTTTTTTATTCAAATAAAAATTTTTCGAATAATATTTTTAATCGAATAAAATTTACTCGAATAAATTTTTATTCGAATAAAATTCTTGCCAATATGTTTTTTGTTCGAATAAAATTTAAATAATTTTTTTTTATTCGAATGAAATTTATCCGAATATATTTTTTTCGATTAAAATTCGAATAATTTTTTATTTGAATAAAAATAATTTCTCGAATCATTTTTTTATTTAAAAATTGTGTTTTTGTTTTAAAATTATACATTTGCTCATATGTTGGTTATTTACTGTGTTTTATTTTTTGTATGTCTTCTATGATACCATTTGTCAGTTGTTTTTTATGGCTGCAATTACCTTCAAAAGATTCTAAAACAACTCCGATTAAAAAATGTTTTTTCATTAATTACTTCCGCTAATATTTGTTCATTTGACTTGATAAATTAGATTAGAGAATCGTTTAAGGGAGCAATTTTACAGCTTTCCTGAGACGCAATAATATCGAAATTCATGCTTGAATCCCTTACCAGTCTTCACGTAACAGATGTTAATATTGTAGCTGAGACTGGTAGAATATTTAAAACATGACCATTTTACCCGTCAAATGAGTGAATACTCATGTTAATATAAAATATTACAAGAATGTTTATCACGCAAAACCTTGGACAGTAGTAGTTTGCAGTCAATTTTCCGTCCTTTCACTGGCTAGGAATCTCATTATTGAAATTTTTTTTTGCAAATGTACTGAATTTTCCATCCCTGTTGCATTCGTATATTAATTCATGCAAAACAATAAAACAAAAAATAATAGCCAACAACATTGAAAGGAAGCTAAATGGATATGTATACATGAGTGTGTGTGTGTGTGTTTGTTTGTGTATGTATGCGTGGGTTGAGTACCTTAAGCAGCAGTGCAACAGTTAATATTGTGTTCTAGCAACCTTAAAAAATCTAAAACAACAGAAATATTTATCATTATGCAGCTTCTTTTTAATACATTCTTGCTAGTTTTTAATCATCTTTTAAGCTTCATTAGAATGAGAATAAGTATAAAAAAATATTTGATAGGTCTTCTTCTTCTTTTTTTTTTCTTAAAATACAATAGTTCTTGTTGTCTTTTAGTGTCTTTACTTTACCTACAACACATACACAAACATGTATTTACTTCAGTTCATCATAATAAAGTTTTTGTATTTAATATGTGTCACGATAAGCAATTGGAGGGAAAATCTTGAAATTCATTTGAGCATGAGAAATTTCATTGAAATTTAAATAAAACAAATTTTACTTCGAGTTTTATTTTTCGTTGTAGTACTCGTAGATAAATTATTCATGTAAACATGGCTAAAGAAAGAATATAAAACTTGTCCTGCATTTTATCAGTTACATTCATTTTGGTGACTATTTTAGTTTTTGTTGCTGTTGTTATTATGAGCAAAAGAGAAACAAAAATATATTGTCTATTGTTAATGTGTAGAATGCAGGAAATTTGTTATGACAAACAATGCTATTGTGTTAATGACAACAAAAGTTTCAAACAAAGTTAAGGAGATAACTTTAAATCAAAAAAATTTTCGCTCTAATTAAAAAAATATATACAAAACTTTGTTTAATAAAATTTAGTTTTTATAGGTCTTTCAAATGCTTTTTATATATTATAAAATTAACGTGTAGTCACAAAATCGTATAATCGATAATTAAAATCTTGTCATCATTACGGCGGGAAAATTTGTAATTTTTTATAAGTCTTGCAAATTTTTTTTTTTAATTATAAATCGAAAATCGAAGACTTCATGAGTTTCAATAGACTAGATTGCGCCTCCGGTCGAAATAGTCGATATATATCTGTTAATATATAGTAGGATCTAAATTTCATCAAATAATATTTCGAATTTTTCGGATCAATCAGTTCTTTATTTATCACTGAAATCCTTTGAAAAGTGTTTCAAAAAGTTTTAAATCATTTTTTTTATTTCTTAAGTTTTTTTTTCTGTCAGGAATTTTTACTGGTGCCTTAAAAGAAGTTCTAATCAGCCATTATGCTATTTTTTTAATTTTGTCACACAATTCCAATTCGTTCCCTTAAGAAAACTTATTAATTTAATTTTTATAATTTAATTTAATTTTTTTCTAAAAGTTAATTTGGTTTAATTTTTTTTTATACAAAAATTTTTTTTGGTTTTCCTAGTGTTTCATTAAATTCCATTTTGTTCCTCTTATAAATTTTTTGAAATATAAAATTAAATTTAAGAAATTCTTAAATATTTTATTGTTTTTTGTTTAAAAATATATTTTGATAACTCAAATAATAAAATTTATTTCAGATTTTTTGAGACGTTTGTTTTCTAATTCTATCTTACTTTACCTTTTTATTACTAAATTTCGTTCCCTTTAAATTTTTTTTACTTAATTTTGTATTTATTTTTATTTTGTTTTAAAATACTTATTTTTAAGTTTAAAAAATGTAAATTTTTTGCGAGGGTTTCATTAAATTCCATTTCGTTCCTAAGCTTTAAATAATTTTTTTTGGCTCTTTAACTCATGTAAGTACATCATTTTTTGATACAGAAAAAAATTTAAGATTTTTTTGGTGTTTCACAAATTTCCATTTTGTTCCTCACAATTTTTTTAATTTTTTTTTTTTTCAACATTAATTAATTTTATAAAATTGACTAGTGCTTGCAATATATAGCTTTAAAAATTACAACTGTCCTCTTTAAAATTGTTATTTTTCCATTATTTTTTATTTTTTAATTTTTTTTTTTTTATAATTTAAAGTTTTTATGAATTTCTGTTTTACTGCCTTAAATTATAAAATATATTTCATTTTTTTCTTTAATTTTCATCTCTTAAGTTTGAAAAAATAAAAAATATATTTCCAACAATGTTATTAAAGGCAATCAGATTAAAAATAATTTTTAATTTCCTTCAACGTTTCTGCTACGAAATGTATTTGACTTTAAGTCTTAATGAAATGTCAGTTTGTCCGCATAATTTCACTCTTTATTCAAATTACTTAACACAAAAATCCACTTTCTAATTAACAAGAAGTCACGAGTTGTCACTGTTCAACTACTCAACAAGATAAATTAAAAATGTAGGTGAGAATATGTGCGTGTATGAAGTGCATAAGTGAGAATGAATTTATGACATCTAACACCTGCATGTGTTGAGCATAAAAGTGCAGTAGAGAATAATAATTTTATGGCAGTTTTAAAGTTGTCGCATGCTTTTGTGCAAGCAAATATGCGTGTAAGCTCTTGAATAGAAAACATACTTTATAGAGATGAATCAAAAGTTAGAGACGGCCTGTTAAAAAACAGCAAATTCAGGTCAGATATTGAGACAGTTATGGAAAAAAAAACCTTAGCAAGAAAGCAAGAAATCACTCATCATTTTTCTGTTAACTTTAAACAGGTGTCATTGTTTTAAGGAAAATTTTTATAAAATTAATTTATCACAAAAGCACACATAAACAACTAAAACTTTGAAAAACAATTCTTAGGCTTCTGATATATAAAAAGTCTTAAAAATTAAAAAAAAAATTAAGACTTTCCAAAGGCATTATTTTTACTATGTTTCGCAATATTCCATTCTGTTCCTAGTATTTTTTTGTTCAAAATTGTTAAAAACGTTTTTTGTATAGTTTTTTAAAATATGTTTATATTAAAGCAACTATTTTTCTTATGTTTCATTAAATTCCACTTCGTTCCTTATGTGCTATTTTGATTACTTCAGTACAATAAATAAAAATTTAAGTTACTACTTTTTAAAAAATGGTCCCAAACATAAAATTTCCAGTGTTCTACTATTTTCCATTTCGTTCCCCATATCTTTCTGATTTATTTTAAGCTTTAATTTTTTTTTAGCTTGAGTATAACGTTACAAAATTATTAATTTTGCAACCTATAATCGTGTTTAGTGCTTCCCATATTTCATTGCAATCCTTATGCATTTTTTATGAAGTTTGAGCACTTTTGCCAAAGTTTTATTTTAAAAAATATTTATTAATTTTTCATACCAATCATGAATTTATTAAAAGAATTACTATTTATGAAATTCCAACAACAACAACAATTATGTAGCATTTAATATAGTTCCGTAAGGTTTTTAGTGGAGAAATTTCTTTTTAAATGGGTTTAAAAAAATTTCATGTTTCGGAATATTCCAAAGTGTTTCTTATAAATTTATTTACATAAATTTTTATTCATATTAGATTTTATACAAAAATAATTAGGTTTTTGTATAGAACCCATTTTTCAAATTTTTACTAATGTTTCATTTTATTCCATTTTGTTCCTCTTGATTTTATTTAGAATAATATTAAAATTATGTTGAGGTTCATTAGCTAACTATGCAAAAGCCATAAAATTAAAAGATAAAAGAAATTTTTTTTCTAGTATTCTCAATTCCATTGCGTTTCATGAGAAGAAAATTATTTTTTTATGATTATCCTACTCTCATTCCTCATTTCATGTCTTCTGTGCTTGCCTTAATAGAAAAAAAGTATTTAAAATTTGACAAACAAAATCAATTACACAAATACTTCTTCTGAAACGAAATGGAATCAAATGAAACAAGCTTAAAAAATCTTAGGATTTGTTGCTTGAACATTTTATAGCAAACAACAACAAAGTAATAATAAAATTTTAAAAAATAGATATTAGAAACGATTTGGAATTATGTGAAACATTAAAATACTCATTTTAGTTTTTGTACTTTGTGCCTAAATTTTATAAAAAGATTTAGTAGTTAATAAACTACACAAAATATTCTCAAGGAACGAAATGAGGTACAATGAAACACACAAAAAATCATACGCTCCATTGTTTGAAATTAAAAAAATACACACAAATTTCGCTCAAATACTTCTCCATTCAACCCTTAAGCAATAAAACAATAAAATATATCCCGCAGTGTTTTAATGCTCTTCTTTAACCAACTGTAAGTGTTCTTCTTGATTGTCATTGTTACTTGTTCCCTTTCTGTTGGCAAAAAAAGCAAATTGCTTGTATCATTGCCTACTACATAAATGATCATTGTAAATGTTATAACACAATTATTTGTTAAATGAATAATATTACAGTTATAGTTCTATTAACTATAATAGTGTTAGTAGAAATATAAATTGTTATTCGTTTTAGTTGTGCTGACAAGTCTTGACGGATGTGTAAGACCACAATAAAAGGGCGCCTTATATAAGTTAATTAAGATTTTATACAGTTTATGATTTTGGCATTTAGTGGTTATAAGATTTAGGAGACAAAAGGTATTTAAAACTATAAAGACATTTTGCTAAACGAAGACGTATGATTGATATTAAATCCGAAAAAATTTATAAAAATAAATATTAATCATACGCTTAGAGGAAAACATATTAGAATGTTAAAAAGATTTTAGATTTAACGAAAATATGATGAAGTTTTCATGCTGAGGGCTAAAATAAGTTATTTCTTCTTCTAAGAAATATAAAATATGTAAGAAATGTTATAACTTAATTAAAGTTTAAAAAGAAAAAAAATATTTTAAGATGATGTCGGCTTGATATGTGTGTGTCAGGAGAAGGCTGAGATTTAAAATATCTGGTGTAACATTAATGAAGAAGACATCATTTTATACGAAAAAAAAGAGAAAATTACATGACTGCTGCTAGAAACGACAGCAAGCAAATTTCTGTAAGCCGGTGCTATGTTCCTGCAGTTTAGTATGAATTTTTTTTTTAAATTTTCAACCACTTTTCTGTTTTTATTTTTAAAATTATTATTAATTTTTTTTAATTTTTATATCGTTAAAATCTGTTATAAGTTTATCTTTCCACGATTTACAGTTTGATTTTCATTTTTTTAAATATTTTCATTTTTAATCCAATATTTTGTAGAGAAAGAAAAAAATTTATAATTTTAAATAATTTCTGTTTCATTTCCAAAATAGTGCCGCTTCATTTCTTTTATATCTTGTAATAATTTCACCTTTCTTTTTTAAGAAATTTCAATTTTCTCATTAATTTAAAGAAAAAAAAAAAAATTGAGTGTTTCAGATATTCCATTTCGTTCCCCTATTAAAAGATCTTTAAATTATTAAATTTTTAAATTTTGTTAACATGTCCCATTATAATCGAACTAAGAATAAATTTTATTTTACAACTTTAATTCCTTTTATTTGGATTCTGAGCTAAATTCATATTTTAACTCCGGGTTTTAACTAAAAATAATTTGATTAAAAAATTAATTTATTTGGCAAATATTTTGTTCTATATGCCTTTGAATTTTATTTAACTTTTTTTATTTATGTTTATTCTATATAATTTTAAATTTACAAAAGAATTATTTTTAAAAACTAAAAAAAAACTTGTGTTTCATTATTCCATTTCGTTCCTTTACTAAAATATAATTTCAAAACACCTAACGTTAATGAGTTTTTACTAAAATTTTAAGAAATAATTATGATCACGTTTATAAATAGTGTTTCATAAGTTTCCATTATGTTCCTTGGTTGTGATATTATTTTTTTTTATTTCTATTTTTTTTTTATTTGTTTAAAAGAAGCAATATGTTCTAAGTTATCTTTAATTACGGTGTCTTATCTTCTTAATATATTTTCTTTTAATTCAAAAGCGTTTTATATAATTTCATTTAGTTCCTTTTTTTTCTTAAAAGTCTTTTTCACTTTTATCAATATTCCATTTAAGTTTATTTTAATACTGTAACGAAATTCAATGCAGATTGTTATCCTAAAGTTTGTTATTTATGAAACCTACACTCATCTTAAAAATATCTACTCTTTACTTTCCCCTCCTTGAATATTTAACTTAAAAAAACCTGCATTGCAACTTGGCAAACGAAACATAAGAAAAAGCAGCAGCGAAAATTTTCATAAAAAACTTTTAATCTCTAAGACGTTTATTTCTTACTTCCTTTTAATATTCCACCGTTTAAGTTTATAAGTTTTTTTTTCCTACTCAAGGATTTTTGTACCTTTTCCTGAAATTATGTCTAGATATTTATATTCTTTATAAAAGTTTTGCAATTTTTATGATTGAAATGTTCATTAAAACTGCAAGTTAAAGACAACCTGTTGTATCGTTATCGTTTTAATACTTTAAATGTGACAGTCGTAATATTTTAGCAACAAGTTCTCAATTTGCCTGAGTGCTTATTGGCTTCAAACATAAAGTAAAAACAAAGATGTATTTTTTTAGTAAATAACCTTGAAAATTATTTTTGATAGATAAACAGCAAGTGAAATAAATCGCAGAGGGAATTCAAGTTGTCAGAGTCATGGTTGTCTTAAATTGGTTTATATTTTTTTATTTTTGCTTCTTAAAGCATTTTTATTAATTGTGGCTTAGGAATATTTGATTTCAATAATTATTTAAATTAATTATTGCTAATAATTTTAAAAGACTTCACTTACCTTTGAAGAATATGTAAGAAATTTAGGCTGTAATAGATAGAAAAGAAAAAAATATTATTGAATATAAAAAACCATATTTATAAAAATTAAAAACTTTTTAAAAATTTAATGAATTTTACTTTTATTAAACGTTTTATAATTGTACAAGATAAGACTTTAAAATAGCTGCTTTTTATAAGCAATGAACGTCAAACAAACCCTCTCTCTCTCTCTTTATCAACAGGGTGAAGAAAACACTTCAAAAACATGTGCTAGCAATCAGTTAAATTACTGCAACTTAAACAGCCAATTTTATATAAAAACAATGAGACAAAGTGTCTTTAACTATGTCAATCTATTGATAATTTAGTCAAAATTATTTCGATATTTTGTGTAAAATGACTTGTTTTCATGAGCAATGAGCAGTTTTCCTTTTATAAATTTTATTACCAAAAGGTAATAAAGAATATAAAAATAATGTAAATTGGCGCTATATAAACCTTCTATAAAATTATTACCCAACAACAACAACATCGTTTAAAACACTTAACTGCTTTAATGATGCGCAACTGAAATTGTGTGTAAATTTGATGACATTCAAAATTTTATAGAGCGTATGATTGATATTATTTTTGGGTTTCACCTCAAAATTATTGTCTGTCATTATTTGCGGAGTTTGTATAATTTAAAAGTTAAAAAGCATAAAATTGTAAAACTTAATATAAATATTTAACAGATTTATTATTTATTTAATCTTTATGTTTAGATATGAAATTAATAATTCGTTAAATGGTGCGTATGATTGTTATTTATTTTAGGATGGTTTTTAAAACTTATCCTCTCTGTAAAGGGTTGATGAAAAAAGTTTAAGCAAACAATTTTTAAGACTTAGGAAGAAACTTTGTGGAATACGTTTTTCGATAATTAATGTTTATAAAGCATAAAATTTGTCCTTCTACTTCTACTTTTTTTTAGATTAATATCTTGAATTCGTCTAAAACTTTGAAGCTGGTATTAAAAATTAAAATTTTTATTTTTTATTTTGAATTAATTATTTTTTAATCAATTAATATCAAAAGTATGTAAAAAATAATCTTTTATTTATTTTTCTTTTACTAATTTGTTTTCAAATTCCAAAAAAAAATTATTAAAAAAAGTTTTCAAATTACTAAAAAAAAAATATTACAAAAATTTTTAAATTACTAAGAAATTTTTTCTTAAAATTCCTAAAAAAAAATCAACAAGATCTACTTCGGGCATTAATAAATAAATCTTATCTTAAATAGATTATTTCACTTTAAGTTTTCACCTAACATTCAAATTATAGATACCTTGTTCCAATTCCAATTCGTTCCCTATATAAATTTAACAATTTATTTGTTTTGTTAATTCTCTGTCTCGATTTTAAAAGATATCTATTTACTGTTTAACTACTTTCCTCTACAAGTTGTTCTCAAAAAATCTTTTATTAATTCAAATTTTAATTTTAAAATTTGAATATATAATAATTCTGTAGTCTAATTTCAATTTGAATTTATATTTTACCTTATAAAACTCTATTCTGAAATTTTTGGCTTTTTATTTTAATAAAACAGAAATTTATAAAAAAAAAAATTTTTCACAATATTTTACTTCAGTCCCACTGTACGTTTTTCTTATTTATATGACTCCAAGGAATACAATGTAAACTTATAATTTTAAATTATTTAAAAAAATTCCATTTGTTTTTTTTTTTCAAATAAGCAATTTTAATATAAATTTAGAAATGTTTCAAACAATTCCATTTCGTTCCCTTGAGAGCAAATATTCTTTTAATACATTTAACATAAGTAATTATTATTTCCATCATTTTCATTTTATCTACCACAGAAACAAAAAATCCATAATCAATAGTAAATATTTTAAAGTGTTTCATTTTTTTCATTTCGTTCCACAATAAATAAATTATATTTACAGTTTTGTATTTTGCATTTTAGGTAATCTTTTCGGTGAGTCAAGTCATGACATTAAAGTTAAAAACGTTTTATAATAATTATACGATGTTTCATAAGTTTCCATTTCGTTCCAATTTAAGGAAAATTTTTATTTTCCAACTAATTTTTTATATTAATAGAGTTGCCCATTAGTAACTCCAGAATTTAGCTTAATTTTAACCTTTTCCATTAAGCTTTTTTTTTTTGTTTCATTACCTTCCTTTCAAATTTTGTTATTTTTATTTAATATTTTGCTATGGATCTTATTTAAGAAAGGTTCAATAAATGCATTTCGTTTTATTATAATTTAATTGTATTATTATATTTAAATTTGATACTTATAGTAATCAAGACATACAAATTTTTTTAAATTATAAATTAGAGTGCTTGGTTCAATTTAATATATATTTGGTGTTTCACAAAGTCCATTTTGTTTCACAAGTTCATTTTAAAGTTTCATTTTTTGATTTATGTTTTTCACAAATAAAATGAACAATAAAAAAATTTTGTGTTCCATTCCACTTTGTTCCTTTGATTTTAATTTTTATATTTAAAAAAAAATTTTTTTTGTGAAAGTTATAGTTATTGTTATATATAGTTATGCATTTTAAATTGTGCTACAAGATTTCTGTCGTTCCCAGGTAAACGATTATTATTTTTTACTTATTTTTTGTCACTAAATATTTTAAAGTAACTAAACTATTTCCATTCCGTTCCAGGTGAGATACTATTGTATAATTTTTAGACTAAATCACACAATTTTTTTTAACAAAAAAATTAATAGCAAAAAATTTACATTTTTCCTCTCGTTTCCATTTCGTTTTAAGTTTAAAAATAATATTTAAATCATAATTTTTTTTATTAAGTATGAAAATCTTTTTGTTCAAAACATTTTCATTTTATTTCATTGTTTCATTCACATAGTTTTCTTATAAATTATTACTTTTAAATATTCAAAATTGTTTCACAAAATTCCATTTTCTTTGTTTTCTATCTAAAAATAAATATTCTGAGTTAGATGTTCAGTTTAACTGTCGCCATTTTGATTAAATACTATTTTAAAACACTTTTATTTTTTAAAGTAATGAAATCTTAAATTTTTACCTTATGTTTATTTCTTCTACACTTCTCATTTAAATTTAAGCTTAAAAAAGTTTCATAGAAATTCCAATCCCCAATGAAATTATAGTCATCGTTATCCTCATGCTAACAAATTAATGCAGTCAACTGTAAATTTGCCATAACTCTTGTGCATGTTCATATTAATGTATGAGTAAAAATAATTCTCTCTCTTTCTCTGTCACTCTCTTTGATATGAAAGAACCTTCAGGCTGCATATTTCTTGAACAAACATAAAACTAAATTTAGTGTCATAAATTTTGTTTTAATAAACTTAAATATTTTTTCTTTCCTTTTTCTTTTTATTTTGCAACATTTCTAAACCTAACGGTAAACATGTTGTTGTTGCTGTTTTTTTACTACTTGGCTTTTTGAAGATTTTGGAATTATTGATTTTAAACTGTTTAGAAATAAAAATGTTCTTTATCAGAGATTAAAAAATGTTACAAACTGTAACACCTGTTGCCAGGCCAGAGGCCAAAGATATTTATGAGAGTTGTTTTAAACTTTTTTTCTACACTTAATTAACTTATTGATTATGGGAAAAAAAGTTTTATTTTTAGATGAAGTAAAATATTTAAAGAGACTCAACAGTGTTGTTGTAATAAAAAGTTTAACAATCTGATGTTTGGTTTTTACTTTATATTCGTAAATCAGTTTTTTATAATTTAATTTTTTGTAATTTTTTTTTTTTTTTTTGCAGGAAATTTTTGAAATCGAAAAATATGTTGTTCACTTCATTCTATTTCATTCCCCCTTAACTTATTTTTAATTTTCATTGTTTTTCAGATTTATGTTTGCACAATTAATTTACGTCTATCCCTGTAATTTTTAGGTCAAATTAAAAGATTAAGGTTAAATTAAGTTAAAAAAAATAAGTGTAAATTTAAAAAAAAACTGTGTTTCAGCAAATCTCACTTCGTTTCTCAGAAGTTCTTTTTTATTTTGCTAAAAATCTAGAGTATATTTTTTCACCTTGTTTTTAGTTCCGTATATAAAAATGTTAGTGTTTCAACAAATCTCATTTCGTTCCTAAGAAGATTTTTTAATGTTGTTACAGTTTTAGAAATAATATATTCATTTTCTTTATAGTTCCATATTAAAAAATATTAAGAGCAACTGTGTTTCAAAAAAATCTCCTTTCGTTCCTTAGATTTTTTTCATTTGGTAAAGTTCTAGAATTAATATTTTTATTTTCTTTTTAGTTTTATTTAAAAAAATAGGTTCTTATATAGAAACTGTGTTTCAACAAATTTCGCTTCGTTCCACAGACGACTTTTCATATATTTTTTTTTTAATTCTAGATTAAATTTTTTGAGATTTCTCTTAGTTTCATATTAAAAAAAATAAGTATAAATATAAAAAACCGTGTTTCAAAAAATCTCATTTCGTTCCTTAGATTTTTTTTAATATAGAATTATTTTTTTTTTATTTTTTTTTAGTTCCATATTAAAAAATTAAGTGTAAATATAAAAAACTATGTTTTAACAAATCTCACTTCGTTCCTCAGAATTCTTTTTCATTTTGTTGAAGTTCTAAAATTAACTTATGAGATTTTTCTTAGTTTCATATTAAAAAAAATAATTATAAATATAAATACCGTGTTTCAAAAAATCTCATTTCGTTCCTTAGATTTTTTTTTATTTTGTTGAAGTCCTAGAACTATTTTTTTATTTTCTTTTTAGTTCCATATTAAAAAAATTAAGTGTAAATATAAAATACTATGTTTTAGCAAATCTCACTTCGTTCCTCAGAATTTTTTTCATTTTGTTGAAGTTCTAGAATTAATTTATGAGATTTCTCTTAGAGTTATATTAAACAAATAAGTGATAATATAAAAAACCGTGTTTCAAGAAATCTCATTTCGTTCCTTAGAATTCTTTTTCATTTTGTTGAAGTTCTAGAATTATTTTTTTTTCATTTTCTTTTTAGTTCCATATTAAAAAAATAAGTTCTTTATAGAAACTGTGTTTCAAAAAATCTCATTTCGTTCCTCAGAATTCTTTTTCGAATTGTTAAGGTTCTAGAATTAATATTTTCATTTTCTTTGTAGTTACATATTACAAAAAAATAAGAATTTATATATAAAAAGTGTTTCAACAAATCTCGTTTCGTTTCACATTTTAAAGTTCTAGAATTAATTTTTGACATTTCTCTTAGTTTCATATTTAAAAAATAAAAGTAAATATAAAAAACTTTGTTTTAAGAAATCTCATGTCGTTCCTTAGAAAATTTTTTTTTGTTGATTATTTTAGAGTTCTAGAATTAATAATTTTATTACCTTTGTAGTTCCGTATTAAACAAAAATTTTGTGTTAATGTAAAAACTGTGTTTCAACAAATCTCATTGCGTTCCACAGAAGATATTTTTATAATGTTGAAGTTTCAGAGCTATTATTTTAATTTTCTTTTTAGTTTCATATTAAAAAAAATAATAAATTTAAAAATAAAAAACTGTTTCAAGTAATCTCATTTCTCATTTCGTTCGTTTTTTGATTTTTCTGTTTGCCATTTTAGGAAAGTTAAAAAAAAATTTTCATTCTTTTAAATGTTTTCTACTTCCTTTGCAGCGGTACTTAATAATTTGACAATTCTTTATAAAATATAAAGATCACAAATTTTAATCTTTTAAATTTTGTTTCATTCACTACAAATATTTAGTCTTAAGGAATCAGTGTACGTTTAATTATTATTAATTTTAAGCTTTTTTTAATATTAAACAGGCATTTAACAATAAAAAAATAGTTTTATATAGAAAAAAAAATAAAAACTTTAAGTCTCGTGATTCGAAAAATATTAATTTTTTGAAAAAATTAAATTTTTAATATTTTTTATTTAATATTTATTTATGTATTTTTCTATAAAAAATTTATTAAAACTTAACATATTATTTATTTACAGTCAACTTGATTTGTTTACTAAAATAAAGAGTTTGTTGCAATAATTTAACATTTAAACAGGTGAAAATTTCGTTTGAAATTAAAGTTCGTATTATCCCGGTTCTACTGTTTCTACGTATGATTAATATTATTTTTTATTATTATTTTATTTTATGTCCAATTTGTTATAAAAACAAATTAAAAATTCTTTAAGTTCCTTACTTAACATTTTTAATTTAATTTTCAAACATTTAATTGAAATTAATTTATTAAATTTAATTCCTTAAATTATTTAATAGTTTCGATCTATTGATTTTTTTACATATGTTTTTATATACCTTTAATCTGTTTAACTTTCTATGACTTAGCATTTTGTCTCTTTAAATAATATTTTTTTTTCAGGTTTAATTAAATATTATATCACATTAAACGTTGCTTTTATTATTTAATATTTATAAATAAATAATTATGCATGCAAAGCCAGGAGGACTATTAAAATTGTGACAGTGTTGTGTAGTTATTATTTAATTAAATATTAATTTATATTTAATATAAAAAAGTCTGCCTTTTAATTACACTTAATAAAATATATTAGTTTCTCAAAGTTTATTAAAAGTGATTTTTTGAAAGTTATAAAAAAAGTGGAAGAATAATAAGGACAAAGTTAGCAATGTCTTGAAGCTATAAAATCTATAAATTTAATTAATAATTTATTTTCTTTATATTTAATTTTTTTCATAACAAAATAATAAATTACCCAAATATTTGAAATATAAGAAGCTTCTTTTCTTCCCTTTCCTTTCCTTTCCTTTTCTTTCCTTACATTAGGCTTGTGAAGTATAGTCTTTTTCCTTACATTATTAAAATATAAATTTCCTTTAATTTATACGAGTTAAATAGTAAACAACAAAAACTGAACCATAATTTTAGGCATTACATTAATTACCTTAATAATAAAGCCTTAAATTTATTATGTTTAATGCTTTTTATATTACTACGGTTCTTATGTTATTATCCAAACATTAAAACACAACTTTAGCTAAACAATTTTAATTAAATTTATTTTAAAAAAAAGTTTCTCTTCTTATGAATTGTTCTTGAAAAGTTAGGACAAACTGTTTGTTTTTTTCCTTAAATGTAATAAAAATTTTAAGCGATTTATGGGTTATAAAAGAATTAAGAAAGATGGGAGAAAGAGTTTGCTCTACACATATAAAATGACGAGAGGTTGAAAAAATATCAGGTATAAATAGGGGACTTGTTTCCAAATTGGATATACGAGGGCTGCTATATGTATTTCTGGCCTGGCAACACTGAGTGCTGCCAAGTACAATCTGACATTTCCATTGGAAAGTTTGTCATTTTTAAGCATAATCGCACTCAAAACATTTTGACGTACGACCATTATTTGTGTTGTTTACAGTGACTTGAAAAAATTAATATAGAAAAAAATGGAATTAACTCGTGAACATTTTCGTGCCATCATTTTTCACAAATTTCGACGTGGATTATCACGACAAGAGTGCATTGATGAACTTAAATCTTTGTATGGCGATGAAGCACCATCCTATAGCACTGTGAAAAATTGGTATAATAAATTTAATCGTGGCCGAAGCTCGCTCAAAGACGAATTCCGTGAAGGTCGTCCAAAAACGGCTTTTGTGCCAGAGAACATTGATGCCGTGCGTGAACTCATAATGCAAGATCGACATGCGACATATTGAGAGATAAAGACATCCTTGGACATTTCTTCCACCAGCATACATTCGATACTGTATGAACACCTGGCCGTAAAAAAGGTATGTTGTCGTTGGATCTCGTACAATTTGAAAGTCGCTCAAAAAAAGGCTCATGTCGATTGGTGCAAAAAATGTTGCAAAAATACGATTGCGGTGCTTCAAAAGTCGTTTATAAGATCGTCACAGCTGACGAATCATGGATCTATGCGTATGAGCCCAAAACGAAACAACAATCGACCGTGTGGGTCTTCAAAGGCGAGCAAAATCCAACGAAAGTGGTTTGTGGAAGAAGCACTTCGAAGCAAATGGTCGCCTGTTTCTTCGGCAAAACTGGTCATGTGGCGACTGTTCCGCTTGAGCAACGTAGGACGGTCACTTCTGAGTGGTACACTACAATTTGTTTGCCTGAAGTCATCGGAGAAATTCGAAAAACCAACAAGAGAAGACGAATCATTGTTCACCATGACAATGCGAGCTCTCACACATCGGCTCAAAGAGAGCGTTTTTGACCGGCCAAAACGTCGAATTAATGGGTCATTCGCTGTACAGCCCTGACTTGGCACCTAATGACTTCTTCTTGTTTCCGCACATCAAAAAAAAAATGCGTGGTCAACGATTTTCGTCGCCAAAAGCAGCTGTTGAAGTGTTCAAAAACCATGTTTTAGAGGTGTCTCAATCGGAGTGGAAAAAGTGCTTCGACAACTGGTTTGAGAGCATGCAAAAGTGTATAAATCATGCTGGAGAATACTTTGAAAAACAATAAAACCGTTTTTGATTATAAATATTCGCATTTTCACTATTTGGCCAGAAATATATAGAGCAGCACTCGTATGTTTTTGAAAGTGTTAATATTTGAAATTTTTAGGACTTTTTTAAAGTTATGAATTTTACATAATTTTAATTATTATTATAATTTGATTATTAATGCTCCAATAGTAAGAAACGAGTCTTGGAGGATTATTATGATTTTGGCATTCATGTAAATGATTTTACAGCCAGAGATGGTAAAGTTAACCCTTGATTTACGCACTAGTTAACATATAAATAGTGAGTCTTGTTCTTGGTAATATCCCGACAATATTCGTAATGGAAACAGGGCAAGATCCAACTACATGCAGGCAGTTTTTAATAGAGCTTAAGGAACATCCATTTGACAGAAAGGCCAAGACGTTAGTTATTAGCAATAAAGGTGCCCTAAGCTAGATAACTGCCCTGGCAGTTAATTACGCTTACTTCAGTTACGTTTGACCAATATAAAAATCGGGAAAGATGATAGGCTGTGCCTTAAAGATGCTGAGAAGGAAGCACATTAACTGTTATAACGAAAATGATTAAAATCAACAAAATATGAAATTTCCAAGCCATGTGTTGACTCAATATACAGGAAGTAGTGGCAATTAAACAAGACCCACCCTACTAGCAGAAATTATTACTAAAACTTAATGATGAGCAGTATAGTCAATATTCTCGTCAAAGTATTATAACGTTTCAATTAAGCGTCTATACCCCTAAGTTAACACACGAAAAGTTTGAACTTCTTACTCGAGTAAGAAAGCAACAACCAGAATGCAAGGCATCATTAAAATCTATAACACATCCTAATTTTAAAAGGACAGTTTTATACAACAATTCTTCCTTTAATTAATTTTGTATATGAACAATAACTTCCTTTTTCTTCTATTTACTTCCTTTCTATAACTCCATTAAAAACAAAGCTATTTATCATAAATCATTTTATTATTAAATTATCATAATAAATAATTAATTAACAAGACAGCAATTAATGCGTAAGAAAAATTATTTAAATACAGGCAAACATATTTTCCCTCTATCCCCTTTTATGTTTTGCCATATCCCTTCTTTTTCGTAATAACAAATATTTCATAAAATTATTGAAAAATATGTTTTAAGTGTTCTTAGATATCCTCATGCAAATACAACTCCGCTGCTTCAGTTAATGCTCTAATTAAATATGAATTTGTTTAAAAGTTTGTTTTAAAGCAGCAAAGCAATTATTAATAAAAAAGTTTTAAAGCAATAAAAGCACTTTAACTGTTCGTGTTTAATATTTAAAAATCTAAAAAGCTTAAGAATAAAAGTTCTAATGTTTAATTTCATTAAACTGTTAATAGAAAAAATATTCTTCAAGCGGTTTTTATCCTTTCTAATATTTATGGTAAATGGCAGCATGTAAGCGAATAAAAGGAATGTAAAACACACAAAATCCAGCAAATTAAGATAGAAAAAAGGGAATTAATAAAGTTTGGCTAAAAATAGAAATTATGCTAATTAAAGTTTGTATTAACTTAGTTATCACTTAAATGGTTTAAA
The DNA here is from genome assembly GCA_937654795.1 of Cistogaster globosa. NCBI lineage: Eukaryota > Metazoa > Arthropoda > Insecta > Diptera > Tachinidae > Cistogaster > Cistogaster globosa. Next base: position 12,290,929 of record OW569404.1, read on the forward strand.
AACCCTAATAACTAAAAAAAAAAAATTTTCAACTCCCAAGAGACAGAATTACTGTGGAGGCAGTTGTTTGCATTTCAATGGTTTGAAAAAAGTCTGATTACTAAATGTATCAATAATCATTAAATTAAATGGTATGAATAATAAAGTTATAAAATCGTTTTTTTTTTTATTAAAATAATAGGAAAGTATTTTCTTATGTAACCCTTAAACAGCTTAAATTTTAATTTGTATTCAAGTTTAATTTTAAATGGTTTTAATTGAACTGTGGAGTCTTGTAAGTACCATCTGGACTATTTATTTCATTATGCGTTTTATATTAATATTATATTTATAAAATTTGTGTTATTACTTTCTGTGGCAATAAACTTAGTTTTATTGTATTAATCGAATAAATTTTAATCGATTAATAATTATTCGAATAATTATTCGAATAATTATTCGAATAATTATTCGAATAATTATTCGATTAATCGAATAAATTTAAACAAATTATCTGAATAATCGACAGATAAAAAAAAATAAAATAAATGTGCACTATTTTATAATGTATTCTAGTAAACATTCAACAAAATTAAAGATTTTTGTTTTGTTAATCGATTAAACAATAATAATATTCAAGAAATATTTTTTATTTTTTTTTTTATTTAAATCAAATTCAATTGATTACTTACTACAACGGTTACAAAATAAAATTTTATAATTTAATCGATTAATATTTTAAAAAATATAGCAGTTTAACTTGAAATTATTCTTATTTGTTTGTTTAGTTTTATAAATTTAATAAAATATTCGAATATTCGTATTAAAATATTCGATTATTCACTTACTTTTAAGTCTTTATAATAACAAACAGATAAGAAGGAATAGAGAGTTTTCTTTAAAAATTTTACATTTTAATCGATTAATAATTAATCGATTATTCGAATAAAATTTCAAAATTTATTCTACCATTCGAAAAACTTTTGTTGTTTTGTTTTGCGATTTATAGACTTTTTTATTATATTTTAAATCACATGTTAATTTTAATATTAAATTATTTTTATTCCTGTTAATATTTAATCGCTTTAAAAATAATCGTAAAATTATAGTTCTAATTAACTACAATTGTTTTCTTTTTTCTCGATATTAATTATTCGATTTTTTTGCTTAATATTTGTTTAATTCTTCAAATCGAATTATCAAATTATTCGATTAATCGCGTGTTAAAAGATTTGCAGATTTAAAAATATTTTTTAAAGTTTAATATTTTAAAATTATTAATGCATTTTTGTCATTTGTTTTAATGTTATGTGATAAAATTTTTTTTTTATAATTTTCGAACAATAATTTCGATTAATCGAATAAAGCCAAAAATTATTCGGTTCTTTAATTAATTTTGTGTTATCGTACATTTAATATTATTTATTGTTTAGATTTCTTTAAACTTTTAGCTATTTTTTATAGTTCATGGTTCTGTGTTATTTACTAATCGGTTCAATAATTGAATTCGTTGGAAAGAAACTGCCTCCACCAAAGTTTCTTTTAATTTTTTCTATTGTAGCATAATAAATAATGTACATTATACGCGTTTCGTAGCTCGTAAAAAGCTTTATTTGTAGTGTAAATTTCATAAGAATTGGTTCGGCCGTTCAGTAGTGATTGAGCAACGAACAAACTTTGTTATATTTATGACTCTAGTAGGATTTTCATAAAACTAAACTTGGAGTTCTAATTAAATTATTATTAAAATTACAAAAAAAAAAATAAATAAAATTTAATAGAACATTTTCAAAAGTTATTTAGTCATATTTAATTTTTTCTTAGTATAATAAACATCAAATAGCGCTGAAAACAAAGTCTTAATCATAATAAAATTTATGTGTCTTATACCTAACGCTTTTAAATTTATAAACTTTCATACAGTAAGATATAAATACAAGAGTAATTATTATTTTTTCCACTACTGTGCAAAACTATTGAAATATCATAAGACGTATGAGTTATATTAATTCAAATGTTAAACTATAAAACATTGAAACAAAACGTCAACATAGAATTTATTAACAGACAATACAAGCCTAGAACTATCTTAATATTCGCATGTAATCAGGTTGCGACAAACTTAGTTGAAAAGCTTTTTTTAATATCAAAGATTTAGGATGTAATTATTTGAATCCCTAGCTTGCACCTTAAAAGCTTAACTTAATCAAAGGACACATTCAAAACATGTTTAATATAAATTCCTTATAATTACTAAAAATCCTTTATTTATTAGAAATTTAAAACTCATTTTACAGCATTTTTATTTTAATTGAAAGATAGAATATTAAGTGGTAATTTACTTTTAAAGTTTAACATTTTACTTAAATTTTTGATTACATATTTTTTATATTTTCTACAAACCTGTATTAAAAGATTAAATTTTAATAAAATTGTTTTTTTTTTTTTTTTGTTTATTTGTCCATATATTGAAAATCATTATATAAATTGTTTTTTTTTACTCTTCAAAGAGATGGTCGTAAATGTTAACTGTCGTTAATGTTAACTGTCATAAATGTTTTTTTAACATTTTGGGTTGAAAACAAAAACAACGATTTTACATGTTTAGATATACATTTTTTAATAACACTTTAATGTTAAATAAATTACATTTTATTTAATATTAATTATTAATATTAGGTCTAGTTTAATAAATTTAAATAAAATACATATGACTTTGATCGGTTTGCAAGAAAAATCCCAAGTTTTTTTAAATTAATTAATTTATTTTCTTATTTTTTTTTTTTTTTTTTTTTTTTTTTTTTTTTTGTTTGATGTTCAAAATTAACAAAATTTTCTTAAATTTGCTCTTGTAATTATTATAACTTTAAGCCATTAAAAATATTTATCGATATTAAAAATTTGGTAACTAAATTTCGAGTTTAAATTTGATGGCAAATTAAAAAAAAAAACGACTTTAAATAATTAAAAAAAATCATGTCCTTTTTTGGTAAAAAAAAATTTATAACTTTTTAAATTAAAAATGTATTTAAAATTATTAATAAATAAATTCTGCGATTCCATTTAAAATATTAACATATTAGCTGATTGCCGTTAAAAAAAATTTTAAGTAAAAAAAAATTTTTTTGTTGCACATTGGGGTATTAAGCTAAGAAAAAAAATGTAAGGTAATACAGTAATTTCTAAAATTTAAGAATGCACTACTAGTGTTATAGTCAGGATTTAGTTTTATTGTTTAAAGGGGAAAAAATGATACGAAGCTTTTAAATTAAGAGACATTTTTGATGTTTTCAAAGTTAAAATTTTTTTAAATTTCACGTAATCTTTTTTATATGAGTTATTTTTTTACAGTTAAGCAGATATTTGACTAAAAAAAATTATAACTGATTTACCTATTTATCTATTTTGGTTTAGCTTTTCGATTTTTCTCATATATAATTCGTTAAATTTAAAATAAAAAAGGGTCCGTCTAAATAAAAATTTATACAAAAATAATTTTCATAAATCCAATTTAAAAAATTATATTTTTTATAAAGATATTTTTGTATAAAATAAATAAGAAGAAAATTTTATATACATAATAAAAGATTATTTAGATTTCAGTTTGAAATTTTTATTAAATTTTTAATTGATCCAATTAATAATTTCATCACAAAAATTTTTTATATATTTTTCAATTAATTATAGATTTGAGTGAGTTAAAGATTTAATTAAATATTAATCTGAAAACTATTTAAACTATTAAAAGGTGTTTTAAATTTTTTAAAAAATTTTTATTTATCAAAAGGTTAAGAAAAAAACAAAAAATTTATGTAAATTTTTAATCAGGTTTTTTTCTAAGGGAAGCCAAACAAAAACTAAAAACTGCTTTGAATCTCTAAGGTTGCCTTTACTATCAAGAAATCAGAATTCTCTCTCGATTTTTTTAGTAAATAAAGCAATCAACACGCAGAATATTTTATTTTGGGGAACCTTAGTTTTCTCTTTGGAAAAAAAGTTTTAAAAAATCTTAAATTTGTGAGAATTATATAGATTTCGAATAATAGGACCTAATATCCTAAACATTAATATGTGATATGTCCACTTTGCTATGTGGTTAATTCCTTTCAATTCTCCCACTGTGCACAGTGAGAGACGCCTAAATAACGTATTGCTGGCATATTTTTCAAGGAATTTCTTTAGAATGAACGTGAAGATCTGTTTATTTTTACTATATCGATGGGGTTCGCCTTTCCAAAAGCCTTATAACACTTTCATAACCAATTTATCAAGTTGGATGTTAAGCGAATATCAGCTTTGGTAGCCCTTCGCTGTCAGACATTTATCATTTTAAATTCTAATTTACAAAACCACCAAGAGTCCTCACTTTTAATCTTTAATTTTTTTATTTGTTTGTTAAAAAAAATATTGATGAAAACAGATGGTTTATGTTTAATCAAATTTACAAACATGATATTAGTGCAAGTAATGTTAATAATAACAACAATAATAAGCTAACTTCATTAATATGATAATGTTGAAACATGAAGAAACAATATTATTTCAAAAATAATATAATAAGAATATTTTCTTTTCCCAACCTCCATCAGTTTTAGTAATTCAATATAAAATTTGTCCTCTTTGAATGTTGGTTTTTTGTAAACATAATAAAGAGAAAGAGAGAGGGAGAGAGAGAGCTACATAAGCAAAAGATGTTGTTAATATTTTTGGATTTTTTAAATTTTAAATTTTCTTTAATGTTCTTTTATTTCCTGTTAACATTTAAATACAATACCCATCAAAGTGATAAGGCCAGTGTATATTATTCTAATAAAATTAATTTTTATTATTTTTTTTATTTTATAAAATAATTTAAAAATATAAAATTGTACTAGTTTTGCCTAAAAGTTTGAAAATATTTAAATAATTAAACGAGAATTTCTGTGTTCATCAGAAAATAATTTTAAAAAAAGTTTTGAAATATTTTTGTTCGATTATCGCTTTTCTTATTAAAACAGCATATATGCTTTCATCAAATTTTTAAAAACCAAGACTGTTTTTTTTTTATTCATTAAAAAAGTATTTGTGTTTAAAAGAGTATTTCCAAATGTTCAAAAATAAAAATTTAAAATGTTCAAAAATCCATATGAAAAAAATTTTATGTTAAAGTTTTACTCTGTTAATTTTATAAAATGTGAATGTTGCTGGCATTATGTGTATTAACAGCAACATGTTTCTAGCAAATTTGTTTTTCAAAAGAGCACTTATTATGAAAAAAAAATTCAAAATAAGGCAAACAATTCTGCATACTTTAGGATAATTAAAACGGTAGTGTTGAAATCACCAGTAAATTAATAAATTTTTCTAGCAAGATTTATAAACATTTTAAACCGTTTTCACAAGCTTAAAAAGGTATAGAGATTAAAGCTAAATATTTCAACTGCGTGGAAAAAGCAGAGCAACATTAAGTTTTTCACTTGGAAAACTCGACATTCAAAATGTGGTTCCTATCCCGCAATTTATAAAAATTCAATTTTTATTTATTTATTTATTTTTTTGTCTTATAAAAATAAAAAATCCACTTAATTTCAATTTTTCAGAAATTTCATTTGATAAATTTAAAAACTTTCCATATTTCTATAATTAAAATGTTCAGCATTTCCTGCGAACTGCAGAAAAACATCCATATGAAAAAATAATGTTGTTAAAGTTTTACTCTGTTTATTTTGTGTAAAGTTACATAATGTTTTGGTATCATGTTTATTAACAGCAACATGTTTCTAGCAACATTTTTTTCAATTGCGAAATAATATGATCACTTATTTTGAGGAAAATTTTAAAATATAGCAAACAATGCTGCATACTTAAGGATAATTATAACGGTAGTGTTAAACCTGCTGGTAAATTTACAAATTTTTCTAGCAAAATATTTTAAATTTTTGAAAAAAATTTTGCAAGCTTAAAAAAAGTATAAAAATTAAGGCCTGGTGCTTTAATTGAATTCGTAAAAAATATTGAGCAACAATGGAGAATTTGAACTTCAAAATGTGGTTTATATTTTACAATTTTTAAAAATTCTATATTTTTATTGATTTAAAAATATAAAAGAGCCACGAAATAGAACTTTTTCTTTTTCATTTATTTTATTTGTTAAATTTTTATTATTTCTGTATTTAAAACTTATTGGCTGCTTCCAATTTTTATTTTAAATAACAAGAACGTACAATGTACAGGTGCTCAGCTATTGTCTGAAAAATTCCGTTATAAAATAATACTCACTTGCATTATTTAACAGCTCTGTTAAAATGTTGCCAGATACATTTAAAGTGTTTTTTTCACAACCAGAGTGTTATTTTGCAATTTTTTCACGCATTTGTATAAACGTGTTTTTTATATGAGGTTTTGGTGATTTGAAAACCGTTATTATTTGGTTAAGCTTTTGTTTTTATTATCAAATTTGGCTACTGCTTTAAAACAAAAAGCAAAAATTTATCGCGTCAATCGCTTTAAAGCGTAAAACTACTAAAAATTAGGAGCACGTTTTAAAAAGAGTCCCGATTGACTCAATGAAATTATTTAGATTTTACACGTTTCCTGACGAGAAAAAAAATTCTGGAAAGAAGTACAATTAAAAACTGGAAGTATTCAATAAGTAAGATGTACTTAAAAAGGTTTCAAATACCTCACTTTAAGAGTATAAATACAACCTTGCGGATGCGGTTGTTTTTTTATATAAAGTTTTGACAATATAAAACGCTCAACGAATCCGCACGAAATTATAATTTATTTTAATTTCAGTGCGTTTTCTTTCAAACTCTCAGTTTTTAATTTTTTCTCTTTCAGCATGTTGCCACAGTTTTATTGTTTTTAGTACAAAAATTCATATGTGTTAATACTTTCAGTGAATGACTAGGAAAAAGGAAGAAGAAACGTAAAAAGTCATTCAAAAATAAATAAAAAAATATATTGATTCCAATAAGAAAATTGTTGTTATTGTATAATATTTTTTACATTTTTTTTTCAATAAAAAGAAACAAAATATTAGTAAGTAAATAATATGATATGAAAATAAAATCCGCATCCGTTTCCGCACTTCATTTTATTTGTTTTTTCTCTGAGATGCGGAATCCGGCACCGCAACCGTAGGGTTGTATTTCTGCACTAATAAGAAAGCATCATTAGACACAAAAAATTGCGGAAAGCTAATTTTTTAAAGCAGTTGTTACCATAAAAGAATTTCATGTCTTTGCTTTTAACTTTTTTCTTTTTAATTTTGCTTTTTTTCAATTATTGGTTGGCATAAAAAACATGATTGAAAATCTGTATTTGAATCAGCAATGTCTTTTGGTTACATTTTTTATATTTTTGGAACATTAAAAGGGTCCACGTAACATGTATCAATTTGTTATATTTAGCAAAATTTTCGTTAATTTTGATACAGTTATGGAACAAAGTAATATTACTGAAAACGTACTTGCTCGATTTTTTAAGGCAATAATCTCTCTTAAAGATGACTAATCTTTCTTTCAATTTGGTTTTAATCACAAGAATTATACACTTGCAAATGCTATCAAAATTCTGTATAAGAAATCAGTTTGAAATAAACAAAAAAAATGTTGCCAGAGTTGTACTCTTTTCGATGAAGCGAAGTACCCTGTTTATTATTTCGTGCAAAATGTTGTCAAAAGTCCATATAAAAAAATATTACGAAATACATAAGAAATAATGTTGCTTAAGTAGTTCTCTGTTTGATTGTGAAAAAGTCACGATATGTTTCACGCAGCATTTTTTTTTTCAAGTAAAAAATGTTTCTGGCAACATTTTTTATATTTTTAACTACGAAATGACAGCACTTTTTTCGTACGGAATTTTTGAAACATTTTTCACGCCGCTTGTTTTGATTCAATTTTGTTATGTTTTGTTTTAAAAGCAAAAGAAATGGAAAAAGTGTAAATTTAAAAAGAAAAAAAAAAAAAACAAAACAAAAATAAATTTACCGATGCAGAAAAGCGTTTGCCCAGTAAATGTATCATCTTAACTGCTGTGTTGTAACCACTAGCTAATTGTAAAATTTTCTAAACAAAATAATGTATGTTGTTCAATATTTTTCGCAAAATCGAACAGTACTAGACTTTAATGAAAAATCACGAAATGTTCCTTGCTTCATGCTTAGAAACAAAAAAATGTTTCTGGCAACATATTTTTTTAACTATGAAATGATATGAGCTGCACTTATCTCTTACAGAAAACTAAGTACTCTGTTAAAATTTGCAAAAACTGTTTGCAACTTAACTTATTTCGCTTAAAAATATTGACGATTAGACGATGAAGACTTAGAATAAAATTGTAGTTTTATTACCTTGAAATTAAAGTTGCATATAAACCTTTGTTTATAAATTTTAATTTATACTTTCAAGTTAAGCCTTATTTTTCCAACTGAAGCTTCTAATGACTGACCATCTTATCCGATTGAATACTGATATAAAAGCTATGTTACTGATGGTTAAGGAAATTATTAAAAACCTTCAAAACTGTGACCCTTAAATTAATAAAATTTTTATAAATTTTTCTGAGTTTTTAGACTGGAATCATAGGCCTTAAATTTATTATTTTTTTCATACGTTTTCTACGTTTTTCTAATTTTTCTTGCTTAAATTTTTCTTTTATTCAACAAATAAATATGTTGTTGTTAACAATTATTTAAAATGATTTCAATATTTAACTTCTAATGAAAAAGTTTAATTAAAAAAAAAAAAACATAACTTTTTTGTCTTTCCGTGGCAACACTGGTTGGAATGATACGAAAATAGCATGACGATTCAACAAGCCTTTTGTAAAAATTTTTGTCCTCTTAAAATATTATGCTAACATTTTTTATTTCCCCATCCTTAATACTTTAACGGGCATCTTATGGTTTCAGTTCTTAAAAGGATTTTTTTGTAAAATATTTTTTTCCCCTTTAAATCCCTAATGCAATGTTGCCATTTTTGGTTTTTTTATATTTGTTTGAAAAACCTCTTTATTTATTTTTTTGTATTTAATTTAATTAATTCATTTACAGAAAAATTATATTTTCTATATCTGCTTCCTTAACCGTTCATAATTCAACATCATGAGAAAAATACTGTTAAGCCAACAGAGTTGAGTAGAGTGTGAGTAAATTGTAAAGACTTTTCATGTTTTGTGGCCAAAGTAACGAGTAACAAAAAGCATAATGAATAATTTCGTTTTACAAATACGCCGTGGAAAACAACAATTAAAAAGATAAATACATGGATGAGTGTAATTAAGGATGTGTGAAAGGATGTAGTTAAACATTAAAACAATGTTACTGAAAACATGGTAAAAATTGTAATAAAACATTAAAGGACAAAAGGAATGAAAAGTTTAAAGATAAAGGAAACAATTTAATTGAATAAAATTTTTATTTTAATGTGACAAATTTTTTTTTATTTTCAAAATTTAAATTATGTTAATTAACGTTAAGCTTACAAGCAGTTAAAGAATGGGAAATTTTAAAAATTATTTTTTCTTTAATATTTAAGCAAATTTTATTTTAAACTTTAAATGCCTTTAACATTCCCATTGTTTGTTTTTCTTAACCACCTTCGCCACAAACAACATACTAACAAAAACAACATTCTTTTGTTTTAAAAATAGAAAAAAAAAAAAGAAAACATGTTAAAAACTTCAAACAATTCGGCTTTTTACCGGATGCTGTAAAAGAAACTTTTTTTGCAAGAACAAAAAAAGTAAATTTGGAAGATAAAAACTAAAATCATAATTTTTAAACATTTCTTGAAATTTTTGCAATTTTTCATAAAATAATTGTTTTGCATTAATGTATTTATATGCAAATAAAGTTTGACATTTAGTATTTGAGGATTTAGCTGTCACTATTTCCGACAGCTGTTGCGGTTGAAGTGTTACCATTTTCATTAATTGTTGACTCAGTATTCAGTAGAGCAAAAAGAAAATTAAAATCTACTAAATTTATGAAAATTGTGTTTGAAATTCGTAAAAAAAATATTTAAAATCAAATACTTCTGCTAACATTTGTTCGTGCTCTTTACTTGTTGTATAAATTGAATTTTTTTATTTAAAATTTTTGTTTAATTTTTTCCTAGAAGAATTCCATTTTTTTTCTTACAAAAGTTGTGAAATTTTGTCTATAAATTATTTCAATTTCCTTTTAAAAAAATATGTTATTTAAGAAAAACTGCTGCTTTTTCTTAATTTTATTTAAAGTGAAAACTTGTTTACATTTTAATTTTAAAATTTGAATTTTTTTTTTTTTTAGATTAAAATTGCACAACTGAAATTTTTGCACTTTTATTTCTGAGAAAAATTTCTTTAAAAAAAATTCTTGTGCAATTTTTGTACAGTTCGTTTCTAAGAAAAATTTGTGCAATTTTTTACTAATAAATATTTTTTTAATTTTTTTTAATTTCTTTCTAGAAAAATGTGTTTTCTAGGAAAAAGTTGTGCAATATACTTTTGAAGAGAAATGTGTGGAATATATTTTGTAGGAAAATTTGCGCAATTTTATTTATAAAAAAATATATTTAATTACATTGAAATTTTGCTTTTTCTGCTAGAAAAGTTTTCTTAATTGTTTTTCAAAGATAAATTTATTTAGTTTTCTAAGAAATTTTTTGTAATTTTATTTAAATTTTTCTTTTCATTTTTGTCTGAGAAGAAATTGGATTTTTTTTTTTTTAATAAAAATTTATTCGTTTTTTTTTAATTAAAAAGAGAAGTAGCACTTGAGGCAATAATGCCTATTTAGTTATTTCGTTCTTTTTTTTAGGAAAGGGATGGATGAGAGATAAGACAGGTGGTGAAAAGAGAAAGATATATATAGACATTTTATTAGTTATTTTACTTCGCCGGCGAATATGCTATTAAGAAGTACCGACGAAAGAGGCTGCATGTTTAATGTTAATTCTGAATATGTATTTATACCATTAAACAGAAAAAAATATTTTTTATTTTTGGTTGCCGCAGGGGTTGAACCAGGTTTGTATCCAACGTATTTACCACTTCGACTAAAGCAGCCCCGTTTTTTATTTCAAACAAAATTTATAATTTTTATTTTTTCTATGAATTTTTTAAATTTAGTTTTGGTAAAATCTATAATTTTTTTCTGGAAAACGAGTTTTTAAAAACAAATTAATAATTTTGAATTTTATACATTTGTATTATATAATTTTTTTTACACAAAATTATTAATATTTGTTCTATTAATAATTGGTGATGTGTTTTCGTTTTGCTATAAATAACTTTTTAATATTAAAAAAAAAAAATTTTTTTCTTAGAAATATTTGTGCAATTTTTTATTTATAAATTTTTGTGCAAGTTTTTACTAAGAAAGATTTGTACAAATTTTTAACCAGAAAAATTTGTTCAATTTTTTACTAAAAAATTTTTGTGCAAGTTTTTACTTAGAAAAATTTGTGCAATTTTTTTTTTAAATGTTTGCACTTTTTTGCTTAGAAAAATTAGTGCAAATGTTTACTCGGAAAAATTTTTGCAGTTTTTTACTTAGATAAATTACTTTAAAAATTCTGTGAAAAGTTTTACTTAGAAAATCTGTAAATCTGTAATCTGTAATTAATGAAATTTGTGCAATTTTTTAATAGAACATTTTTAGAAATTTATTTTAAAGAAAAAATAATAAAATTTTTTTAATTTCTTTCTAAAAATTGGGCTGTCTTATTCATATCTTTTTTTTAATTTTTATCTATGATGATGAAAAATTCAAAAAAAAATTATTCAATGTGTTTTTATAAAAATTTTATATTTATATTTTTTATATTTTTTTTAGGATTACTGTATGATTATTAATTTAAAAAAATTATGCTTATTCTTCTTTTTTCAATTTAGATTCAAAAAAATTTTTGATGTTGTTTATAAAAAAAATTTTTGAAAAATTTTTGTACAATTTTTAAAATTTTTTTGTGCAAAAATTTGTGCAGAATTTTCTTCTAAAAAATTGTATGCAATATTTTTCTAGGCATAATTTTTAAAATATGTTTAAAGAAAATATAAATTTTTTTGTAAGAAGAAGAAGAAGAAATAGTGTCTGCCAAATTTTCTAAAAAAATATGTTATTTTGTTAAATCTTTAGCACAGTACAAAAATACAATATTGTTTTATAATCGTTTATCATATCTAAACAACCGTTATATTAATAACGTGTAACAGTTAGAAAACATGCAGTAAATGGTACATTCATTACCTCATCATCTTTAAATTATAATCCTATTTGGTAAAGGTTGACTCTAAAACTGTTCGAATTGTTCAATATTGTAACAAAAATTGATATGTCATACGTGTGAACAAACCAAATCAGTCGACAACTTAAAATTAAAAAATTGTAGAAAAGAAATTTTAAAAGCGTTAAAATCCATCAATCAAAAGCAGTGACTTTCTTTAGACTCATGCTAATATTGACCAAGCGCCAAAGGTTAGTTTTTCTGTGACTCTAAAACTTCACAGAAAAATCACTTTAAATTACCAAAATCAAGCAGATTTAGAAAAAATCAAACAGACTAAATAAACCTCCAAAAACCAAAAGTAGGCAAAAAGCTCTAATAAATTAAACGTACAAAGTATTTATATCCAATGACATTCAAAGAATTATTTGTTGAACTCTCATACTCGCTTATCCAGGAATTATAATGATCATTGCAATGCAAAATTCCATCAATTGTTGACAAAGCCAAAACGACAAAATGTAATTAGTGGAAGACGAAATATGGTTGTTTGTTAATTAAACGCACACAAATAGATGTGTGTAGTAAACACACACACAAACACATACATCCATACACATAACAAACCCCAAAATTTAAATATAAGGAAATGTAATATTAAAACTTTTAATAGAAATTACAAAAAATAATTGAAAAATAGTTTTAGCATTTGTTTGAATTATTTAGAAATAAAGTGATTACGAACAAAATTAAGGATAAACCGTTAAATAATATAAAATTGTTAGCATACTTTTAGGAAGTTCAAAATAGTTTGTTAATGATTTGTTTCTAAACAAAAAATTATTTAATTGCGTTTTATTAAATAATACTTTAACTACTTTTTTTGTAATCAAACTTTTAATCCTCAAACTATTTGAGTTTATAATTCAATTTTTGCTTAAAGTTTATAACTAATTGTAACAAACATTAATTGGCTTTTAAAGCCTTTTGGCAAATACAATTTGATTTTAAATATTTATGGGCGTATGCGTGTGTTCATGCGTATGTGTGTGTGTGTATGTGCAGGTGTGTGTGTTTCACCTAAGTAAACTATGATATTAATTGAAATTTTATGCCTTTTCCAGAATAGGAGCCTTGTTATGGCACAGGTATGTTGAAAATTTATTTTTTCAAAATTGCTTTATCTAACCAAAGGTAATAATTTGTATTTTAATTTTAATTATTAAGTCAAATGTCTTAATTTTGGTCGGTTTTCATATTTTGATTTTTAATAAAATTTTGATTTTTTTTTTACGAGGGCAGACTGAAAATTGCAGAAAATTTTAATAAACTATATAATTGCGTGTAGTTATGTTTGCAGCTAAATAATTTGAGTTCATGGTTTTTAAATTCGTACTTTTTATTTTTTTAGGTAACAGGCTTTTTCTAGTCCTGTAAATAGGCATTTTTGCGAGCATTATTTTGAAATACTTTTGAACATCGTAAGCACGCACTCCTTGAAGATAAAAAATTTTAGCAATTTTTATTATTTATATCTAGTGTGATTTATATGCTCAATTAAGCTGCAAAAAGCCACTAGCGGTTTCCAATATAATTTAATGGATTTTATTAACGCCTTTAGAAAGCCTATCTGAGGAGGTATTTAAAGCCGCTGTAATGATTTTTTATTTGTACACAAAACGCTTTTTGCATTTAACAAGAAATTCACGACGTTTCTTCCATTATACTGTAAAAGAGGGTACTTGACTTCCGCCTTGTAAATTTTTAATTAACTGCGAGGGTTGTTCAGAAATTAAAGGAGTTTTTTTAAGCGTAATAAAATTTTTGTTCTATTTTTAGTTTAAGAATAATTTTAAAATTTTTATTTTTTAATTCGGCATTTTTTGAAAAGTACTTTTAAAAAAGTACTTTCGGAGGTACTTTTTAAAAAAGGTACTTTTTGAAAAAGTTTGTTGTTTTGTTTCAAAGCATATTTTAAACTATTTTAACTTTTTTTAATTCACTTTTTTAAAAACTTTTTTTTTGCCAAAAAGTACTTTTTATAATTGTATCTTTTTAGAAATTAAAGGAGTTTTCTTAAAGCGTAATAAAATTTTTGTTCTAATTTAAGTTTAAGAATAATTTTGGAATTTTTTTATTTTTAATTCGGCACTTTTTGAAAAGTACTTTTAAAAAAGTGCTTTTTTCGGAGGTACTTTTAAAAAAAGGTACTTTGTTGAAAAAGTTTTTTGTTTTGTTTCAAAGCATATTTTAAACCCTTTTAACTTTTTTAAATTTACTTTTTTAAAATTTTTTTTTTTGCCAAAAAGTACTTTTTATAATCGTATCTTTTTAGAAATTAAAGGAGTTTTCTTAAAGCGTAATAAAATTTTTGTTCTAATATAAATTTAAGAATAATTTTGGAATTTTTATTTTTTTAAATCGGCACTTTTGGAAAAGTACTTTTAAAAACGTACTTTCGGAGGTACTTTTTAAAAAAGGTACTTTGTCAAAAACTTCCTTGTTTTGTTTTAAAGCATTTTTTAAACCATTTTAACTTTTTTAAATTCACTTTTTTAAAAACTTTTTTTTTTTGCCAAAAAGTACTTTTTATAATCGTATCTTTTTAAACAATATTTTTTAAAGAAAAATTTATAATTAACGTTATTTACACGCTTCTTTGAACAAGCACATTTTTTTAAATATTTTTTAAGTACATTTTTAAAAGTATAATTTATAACAGGTACTTTTTAATAATTTTTATGAAAAGAGCTACTACTTCTATAATTAATTAATTTTTAATTTTAAGTTATTTAGAAATTTTATAAAAAATTACTTTTTAAATTTATTTTTTTTAAAAGGTACCAATTTAAAAAAGTAATAATTTCAAGAAAACTGCTTTAAAAGAGAAGGAATGGAAATATATTAAGAGGTACTTTTTATTCACTATATTTTTTCTAACAGTACTTATTCTAATATAAGAAAATAACTTCTACAAATGTACCTGTCAAAACACATAAGTAAAATTATAAAACATTCATAAAAATTTTTTATCGGAATTTTCTGTTTTAGAAAAGATTCCGTTAGGAAAAGTAGTGTTTATAGTGTATATTCCTAAAATAAAAATTTTGAAAGCACATATTTTTGAAAACATATAAACTTTTTAACATTAAAGATTTTAAATCTGTCTCTTTAAAGAGATAGATTTAGAAAGATTCTTTTCCCAAAGTACTTTTTAAAAAATTTGTTTTACGGAAGATGACTTAGAATTTTTTAAAGGCAGTTTTTTCATGGCAGGCATCATTTTTTAAGAAATTAAATTTAAAAAAAAATATGTTTTATGCAACAATGGTACTTTTTTAAAAGAACTTGTTTTTAAAATCCGTGTTTTTTTAGAATACTACTTTTGAAAAAGACTGCTATTCAAAATAGAGTCATTTTAATGGTGACTTAAATGATCATTTTTTAATTTTTTCTAAAGGTACTTTTTGCTAAAAAAGGTACTAAAGGTACTTGTCAGCTTAAAAAAAGTTACTATTTAAAAAATTTATTTTTTAAATAATACGTTCTATAATAATACTTTCTTAGTTTTATTTGGTAAAATAAAAATTATTTTAAAAGGTACTTTTATAAATGTACTTATTTAAAAAGGTACTTTTTTAATGGTACTTTTTGGAATGGTACTTTGTTGAAAAGTACCTTTTTAATTTTTTACTGAAATAACTTAATAAAAAAATTTAACTTTAATATGTTTGCGATGTAGTCTTATAACAGCAAAATGTAAAGAATCTCGAAAAATAAAGCCAAGTGCTACCTAGCTACACTTCCCAATAAAAATTTAATAAAATCCAAAATAATTTGAAAATTTCCTAAAATCTTAAAATACTTAAATACTTAAAAGAATTTCAAAACAAAATGGCTTAGAAAATTAAAAGCCATTTACAGATAACAGTGCCTAAAGCTGAGTATATTTTAAAAAAATTGAGGCGTAATTTATTACTCCCAAGGAAAGAAAATTAAAATTATTACAAAAAGCTTAAGAAGAGATATCAATTCGAAGAATCACCTGTACAAACATTTTATTGGTTATGGAATAAATGATAACATATTGAATAGATTTAAGAATAAAATCAAAATCATAGAAAGTTTTTTTTTTCATTGTTTATTTAACGTACTTTGTTTTCTTTTATCAATTTAAAAACACATTTTGGACAAATATACGAGTTTTATGTATTTTTTTAACATTTCCTGTTACGACTTGTTCTTTGCATTTCTATTTCTGTTTTTATTTCCATTTTACATAAACATTTTTGTAACTAGTTTTTAGATTTTTTTTTGTGTGTTGTTAATACTGAAACATGTTTGTGCATGTAGTGTTAAGAAAAATTCTAACTTTTTATTTAATTTTTTTGTTGTATTTATAGCTTTTATGTTTATAGAACATTTTTTAACATTGTCACAAATTTTTTATATATTCACAAACCAGAAAAAGTTAAAAGTAAATTTATAAGTTGTAAAATATTCAAAATCACTAAAATGGCAACACTGTTAGTAATGTAAAAATTTATTCATTGATTGTTGTGGACTTAGTTTTGTTTGACAATAAAAAATTATAGCCGAATTTGAAGCAACCAAATATATTGTTGCAGAGAACATAGTATTTTTCTCGTAACCATAATAGTACCATGTCTTAAGCGAAGTCATTTTTAGTTACAGTTCCATAGATTATTTATTAGTCTATAATAAAAATGTCAAGCGTCAGTAGTTTTACCACCATTCCACTTGCCTCAACTCCCACATATACACACACACACTCAACATTTTCATGTAGTTTAAAGAAAACATAATGTGTTGATACTTATTATCAGTCATTTAAGACAAAAGAAAAGTAAACAAGTTCCAATAACATTAAACTATAAATATAAATGAATTGCGGTGAAATGCGGTCTAATGTAAAGATAAGATCATCTCTTCATTTATTGCTTTATTACAACAAAGTTAACTGAAATTAAAAACCACGTGCGCTATACTTTTTTATAATTCAATTTTCTTTGTTTTGACGTAGTGAAAAAATTAATATGATTTCAAAGAATGCTTTTAGGCGTATAATCAATATTTAATTGAATTATTTGTTATTAATATAAAGTATAATTGTAAAAAACTTATTCAACACCTCTGCTGCAAGGCAGCAAATAATAATGTTTCAAATTAAATTAATAATCTCTTATTTTATTTCTATTTTTTTTAATTATTATTGATTGAGTGTTATTCAATTATCCTTAAGGGAATTTTGGGAAAAGTCAGCGAAATATAATGTTTATATAACGTTATAACAAACAAAAATATAAGAGAACTCAATAATTAATTGAATTATGGAAATAAAGTACGAAAATGGAAAACCTTTTAATAAACATGAATAAATTTATAATATTAATTTATAAAGAGCTATTTTAGTACCAATAAACTTTATTCAGGCTTAAGTCTGTTTAAAAAAAAAAAAAAGAAAATAAATTTCAAGAATTGTTCTAATATTTATCAAGTATTAAGATGCAGTGATCTAGCACTCCCTCCAATTTCTAATAGAATCCTCTTTCAGAGTATAAATAGAACCTTATGTTTGCGGTTGCGGTTGTTTTTTTTTTTTTTTTCTTTTATATGAAGTTTTGACAATATAAAACGCATAACGAATCCACACATAATTAGAATCTATTTTAATTTCAATGCGTTTTCTCTCAAACTCTCAAACTCTCAATTTTCAATTTTTTCTCTTTTAACATGTTGCCACGGTTTTATTGTTTTTAGTACAAAAATTCATATGTTTTAATACTTTTTGTGAATGAATAGGAAAAAAGAAGAAAAAAAGAAATGTAAAAAGTAATACAAAAATAAAAAAGACATTGATTCCAATAAGAAAACTATTGTTATTGTAAAAAATTAGTAAATGAATAATATGATATGACAATAAAATCCGCATCCGTCGCCGCACCTCATTTTATTTGTTTTTTTCTCTGATATGCGAAATCCGGCACCGCAACCGTAAGGTTGTATTTCTACTCTTACTATTCATTTTCTTTTAAAAAGTAAAAAATTTTAAAATAAGTTTTCTTTTGTATAAAACTAAAACTGAAAAAAAAATTTTGCCTGAAAAAGTATTTTTTAATATTTATTTTATCAATTTAAATTTTCAAACAAAAGTGAATCACTTAAAAATGAAGAAACACACATTTCAAAATAACCATCTCTGATCTAACTCTCACAAGCAAGGTTGCCATAACAATAACTTGCCAATTTGGCGATTTTTAGTTTAATAATTTATTTCGTCAAATTGAAATAATTTAAAAGGTTTTCAAATAAAAAATAATTTTGCTTTTTTTAACGTGAAGTCAGCAACTAAAAAGCCAATGTCAAAATCGATAACTTGCAGTTAACGCTTTAAGTCCAAAAAAAACTTTTCTGATTTCCCTTCCTAAACAAGAACATATATCCCACTCTCTATAACAATGAACCATCAGTGCTTAGGATCTCAATATATAAAAAAGAGATTAAAATAAGTTGTAAAAAGTGTTCAAAAATTCTCGCTTGAGTGGGGTTAAATTCAATTTTATCAGCTGACAGTTAAGTTTAAGATAAAATCGGATCATGATTTTTATTCTGAACAATTTCTTTAAAAAGTTTCGTCGCTGCACATTGGCAGATCAAAATATTGATTAAATTATTTTTCAAATGTAAATTTGAGGACAATTGGATGTTTGTAAAAGCTGATGGACTCCAAGATATTCTCACTTAACGGGGGCGCTGTATTAAAGAACACAACATGAATTGCTTGGTTTTTTTTTGGTGGGAATGCTACACTTACTGTATGAAAGAGGACAACAAGATGTCAATAATAACCATCTCTTTCTCTGTCTAACTGTATAAGAACGCAGACTTAAGTATTTGCAGAAAAGTGTTATTTCGAACTTCTGCACTCAATGACATCGTAGATTTTAATAGATCTTTGGGGGTTCAATGGGAAAAAAGAGAACGGTTCGGAAACAATTGGTCTTCGGAAAATTACAGTGGTACAATGAAAAATTATGAATTCAAAATTAAACCAAGGAAACATTTCTTTATCAAAAACGTTGTTATTTCGGTGATTAGTCTTGTACTTGCAGAGCATATTGCAAAAATTTATATTTTATTAATCTCGAGCTTACAACTTGTAGAGTTACTTTTTGCCATAATTTCTTATCACATTGGGTCGTTAGATATTTCATATACAAAATTAAAATTATAACAAAAATTGTAATTAAATTTAAAAAAATAAGCATTTAAAAATAAAATTTTTTATTAGAAATCAGAAATGGCAAAATTCTTAATTTGTTTAAATTAAGTAAATTAAATTATTTTTTAATTTATTTATTTATCGATAATTTTCCTTTTTTAACTGGTTCATAAAAAAAGAAAGTTATTTTATATAATATTATAATTCTTGTTGTATAAAAGAAATATATTTATTATTGACTTTGTTTTCTTAACTTATTTTAAAATATTAAAATTTTTAAATAAAAAAAATATAGAAAAAGACGTTATTTATGTCGTCCTTTTCTTCTTATGCTGCTTCTTTATTCGATCAACCATTTAAGTTTCATACAATCTGGCCACACTTTTAACTACAGTTAAATTGCATTTGTTTACAAAATTTTCTTTAGACAAACTCATTCCACCATTTTTATTTATACCGTTAAAAAAAAAACTTTTTTAAATTTCATTTATTTCTTATTTATTTGATGACAAATCACAACAAGAAATACAAACTTAAAAAAAAGAAAACCAAAACAAGAAAACTTTTTAAGTTACTCAATGAAATTAAGTTCACTGCATGACCACCACTTGTTTATAATTTTTTTTAATTTTTTTTCAATAGAATTTTTCTGTAGTTTTTCTTTTCCAATTTTTTTCCTATATTATTTGTATTAACAATATGCTGTAAATTGGCTTATTAAGTGGTTGTTTGTTTAAACACAATAGTCAATGACAAAATTATCCAGTTTGTTAGTAATATCATTCATCTGTTCAGCTACTAAGAAAAAAGAAGAAGCAGAAAGGGATACCAAGTATGTAAGTGGATGGTTAGTTTGTGTTCTTTGTGAGTAATTTGTGGTTATTTGTATTCTTCTTTGCTTTGAGCAAAATTGTTTCTTATTTCTTAACGAGTGGATTATTCTTTTTTTCGTCCTAAAATAATTATGCTTTTATGTAAACGTAATAAATACCCTAAAATTGTGTTATTTGTAGAAAGAAAAAATCAACAATGAAAGTGAAGACATGTGGTCTTAGAAAGATGATGCCACATGATTGATTCTGATGCCTCCATCCTTAATTTTAATTACTAAATAATTATCATTTATTTATTTCTTAGTTCTTAATAAAATTTGCATTTAACTGCAAATTTAAAATACTTTTCTTTAAACAAATTTAAACAAACCACTAATTTTTTGCAGAAATAAATAAAAATATAAATTTAATTCTCTAATTTAAGTATTTAAAAATTTTAATTGCCATTTTAATTCAAAGAATAAATGAAAAGTCAAGCATATGTGACATTAATTTAAAATCATTATATACAATGAACGTAAAATACAAATAAAATGTTTTATTACCGAATATAAATGGATAAAAAAAATAAGTTTCACCATTTGATTACTATCACCAGCCTGAATGTATGCTATGATTTTGTGCTGCTTTAAAGAAATGTGCGTTTAAATTTGAAAAGAAAGAATTGCTTGGGTTTAAATTTTATTTATTTTTGTTAATTGCCCTGCAAGCATTTTTCATCTAAAGAAACTAATGGAAAATTTTTTTGCTTCTCTAATGAAGATTAAACTCGAGTATTCGGTTATGATCGAATAAGTGTGTGTTAGCAATGTAAAAATGGTGTCTATTTTTAAATATAAAATAGATAACTTCTGGAAGTAATGAAAATAAGTTTAAAAAAATGGAAACTGTTAATTTCAACACCAAAGAAAATTTTTAAGATAAGAAACTTGAATTTAAATTTTATGAATTTAAAAAATTGAAATGCATCGAAAAAATAGAAATTACGAAAGTTTAGGCCTACAAGTCAAACTGAAAGACATTAGTATTTTTGTATATCTGTAATATTATCTAAATCAGTTAAAGCGGAGTCAGAAATGTAATCTAAGGAAATCAATAAACGATATTTAATCAGTTTGTTTTTGCAAATTTTTGAACTATCGACAAATGAACAACAACAACAATGAACAACTAGGGTAGTTGAGAAAAAGTTACTCTTAAAATAACAAAGTGTCTTTGTATTAATATAACGGCACCTATTTTTCAATTAACCTTTGGCAAGGCGAATCAATTACAAGGTGGTCGCAATGGCGAATTTGTCCATTTTCGCCGTTGTAGAGCATCACTTTGATGTCAAAAATAGCTGTCTATGCAAAAGGAAGCCGATTTAAATTTATATTTCTATCATTGTTTGTTACTTTATATGAAGTTGCAATACCTCACATTTATTTTTTTTTTTTGGTTTTAAAATTTAATTTTATAAAATTAAAAATTTTTTTGCTTTTGCAAATTATTTAAAAATTTTTTATTTTTAAAATATTTTAAATTTTTACAACAACGTCAAACATTAATAAAAATCAGCTGTGCTATTAAGGCCAGCTGTAAATTAATTCGCCTTGACCTGTGAGAGCGACAAAAAAGTATTTGCTTTATTTTTTTATTTTTCTAAAATTGAATTTCGAATCTAAAGAAGTAACGAAGAAGTGACTTCTGTTTGAAAATGTTCTACAAAATGCTGTCAAAGTGTTTTTCTATAAAAAAATTTAACTTGTATGTTTTTAACACTTCAAATTAATTTAAATCCATGCAACTCACCTTCTTTTTAAAATAATTTTTATGTCTTTTTAAAATTAATAGTTTCCAAAAAGCGTGCGTTTTATTTATTGCGCTTTCTCGGCTTAGATTTGTCAACTCTTTAGCAAACCAGTTTCCTAAAATGTTAAGAGAACCATAAAACTGTAAATGGTTGGTAAAAATGATTTTAAACAGCGAAATCAATTAAATTGTTCAATTCACAAACAGTTCAAAATTGTTTTAAACACACCCAAAGTAGTTGTGCACAGTCTGTTACCTTTATAGAAGTCAAAGCGCCAAATTAATAAAACAAAAAATTAAGGTAAAAAATAAAACTTTAATTTTACAAAAAAAAAGAAAAATATATTGACAAAAATCGACTAAACAACAGCTAAACGAAAGGAGAGTCGTTATATATGACATAAAAATTATAGAACATACTTTGTTTAAATTTCAATTGCCTAACTACAACTATTCAAAGACTAATACCGCATTTAGACTGGGCAATTTTTCATGAAACTTGCATGAAATTTTTTCTTGTTGGTGAAGCAAGAGGAGTAAACAATATGGTATTACTGGGATTTTGAGGGTATATTATTTTTGTTTATGTTTATTTTTAAATAACGCATGCCGCTGCAACTTAAATAAGAAATTGAGAAAAAATGCCTCAAAAAATTGCATAGTGTAAATCTGGACTTAGTCCCTGTACATTAAATTACATCACAGATGGGAGCACTCTGTTAATTTCTGATTTTAAATTTCATATTTGTAATTATTTTCAAGTGTTTGATTATAACGCTTTAAAAAATAAGATCATGTAAATTAAATTATGTCACGTATGAAGACAAACATAAATTTTAAGACTATTTTTTATTACTATAGTGATAACAACCCTGTTGTGATTTTATAAATGTGTCCATTACGGTTCAATAGAAATAAAGATATTATTTGTGTTGGTACTCTCTTTAAGTTTTAAAAATTAAAAAAATGGTATCAATCTGTAAGCATCACATTTTAACTAAACAATTTTTCGAATCGGCTCATAAATGACTGAGTTCTATGGGCATAAGATACAAAAAAAAAAAAAAACACAGACGAATTGATAAGATTTTGCCATTTCTGAAATCAATATAAAAAATTAACAAAATTTGTATAAAAAGATGGGAGTATTTTCACCCCTATCGTATTTGGCGTAGACGTATTTCGACTGCAACAATTTTGTAATAAATTAATGAAAACTGTTACGAGCTATCTCTAATCTATTACAAAACTTAAAAAAAACGCTGAGTTTTTAGTACGAAAACGCCAACGACGATAAGGGTGATTTTTTCGATATTAACTTCATTTTCTTCCCCGGACACTCTGTAAACATTCGAAAAAATATTACAAGTGTTTTAGCAAATATTTACATAAAAATTACGACAAAACTTGTACAATTCTTCTGTTATGTGACGACTTATCTAACACTTTTACAACAGGTTGTGAATTGCACAAATGTATTTAATCAAATGTATTTAATCCTGTTGGTAAAAAATACACATTTTGTTTTATTATTTAAGGAATTTTTAGTTACTAATTTAATTTACTACATTAAAAACAGTTTTAGACTCAAACAAATCAAGTAAAGTTTAAAAGCAATGCCAACAACAACAACAACAACAACAAAGTGTAATAATAATCAATTTTGTTAATAAAAAATCACTGTTTTCAGAGCTCATATTTTAGTCCTTTTTTTAACTGATCTGACGACAAACTGCAATATTTTGTTAGTCATATTCTTTACCATTTTCGGAGTAATTAGGTGATTCAGTTATCGGCTTATAAAATCTTTAGGCGATTGTCTATTAAAATTAAAAAATGTTAAAAATAATTGAAATTAAAGAAAGTGTAATAAAATTTCTTAAACATTCAGGCATGTCATACGTTACAATCGGAAGGTTTTTATTTTCGTATTAATCATTTTGATAGATTTTATTTTACTTTTTTTTAAATTCTTATAGATTTTTCTTTTCCTAAAAAATGGTGGATCTCCACTCTTTAAGTTAAATGTGGCAATACTGCGCACACTAAAGTAAACAACAGGGCTAATCTAACTAAGGACACGTAATAAAAAATATTTAAAAGGAGCAAATAACAAAATTTCAAAGAAACTAAATTCGAATTTAAAATTTTATAGTGGTTTTATTTTGAAGAAATTGTTCGTTTCCAGTTTTCTGAAGAATTTTCGGGGTTGAAAACACATTCGATGGAAATTTAGTTTTGTGAAATGACTGATTATTTCGTTTTTGATTTTTAAATCACAATTTTATTTTGATGATCCAAAGTGATAGCGGAATACGGAAAATAAAAATTATTACTATAAATTTTGAATACACAATTTATTAAAAAACATTAAAAAAAATGGAGAAAACAATTGAAATTATAACAGACTCATTATTATCGTAATGAATAAAAAAAAAAATTTCAAAAATATGGCTGCAAAGTAGCTGTAGGACATGGATAAATGTTCTTGCCCCTACTAAAATCTTATTGGGTTTCAGATAGAAATTTGATTTAATATATAATTAAATTAATTATACTGTTTATAGGAAATAAATGAATTAATTATAATTTAAATTTATAAAATTAGTTTTTTTTATAAACAAATAATTGCATCAATTAAACATTTCGTTGAATATAAATATGAAATCAATTAAATTCTTTAATAGACGCAGAAACTTAGTTCTGTGTAAGAAGATTATTGACATAATCTTAAAGTGTTTCAAAATTTAACATGAAAAAATTATATATTTTTAATATTTATAGGAATATTTAGTGGTAAACGCTAGTAAAATATATCGAAAAAAATTTTGAGGTAAAAATGTTCCTTGTAAATTTTTTCAAACATGAACACACAAATTGGGGCGTTTATTTTAAATGCAACATAAGACACTTTGGCTTTAAGCTGATGCACATATTTAAAGGATTGTGTTTCAAAGGTTTTAAAGGTATTGAAGCTAAATCTCAAGAAGACAAACTTTTACTTATTATCTCAGGATGATTATTTTTTCCCAATAACACTTTCCGTCATTACAAAACCGTAGCAGTTCTTAACATTTAATGTTGTTTTTTTTATTTAAGTGAAAGTAACACTTTCAAAATAAGCGGCTTAATTAACAATATCAAATTCCTTGAAAACATTTTGCTTATTTAAATACAAAAATTATTATGTCTTCTTACTTTAATAATTTTACAATTTAATTTTTACCACTGGTGTGTGAAGCATAAAAAAATTAACAATTAATTATTCGTGAAAAAGAAACAAAAACTAAATTTCATATTAAAAATTTAATAAGAATTTTAAGTAAAAAATATAAAATTATTGATATTTTATGTTATTCATTAAAATTTTATAGTTCCGAGCAAAATTAAATTTTTAATTTTCATATTAAATCAAGATTTATGCATCAAGGTTAATAAAATGTGCCAAATTTTATTCCACGGCATGTCATTTCTATTTATTTTATAATTCAAATTTAAATAAAAGGTATTTTTAAATATTTGTTGTAAAGTTCTATAAAGAGGTTGTGAAAATTTTCAATCTACAAAATAAAATGTGCAGATAACTGTCTTAGTAGCGGTAAAATTGGATGCTTTCACATTTTTTCTTATTTCTCTGCAAAATGACTTTTCTTTGCAGCAATAAAGTAGTCTATATTCGAACCAAGATTCTAAGGGACCTCCTTAAAAATTTTTATTTAAATCCATGCACCAAATTTTACGTGATGCGAACACAAACAAACGAAAAAAATTTGTGTTTTTTATAAAATATTTTAAAAATGTTTAATGAACAGAAAGAATACTGTTACAGTTTTATTATATTTGGAGATAAAAAAAACGGCTAATTTTGGCATTTCTTAATTTTGAAAAGTAAAAATTCTTTAATAAAATATTTTCTTGCCACAAGCTTTGAAATTTAAATTATTCCTTATCGTTTGTCATGTTACTTATTCAAATAAACCATTTTTGATTTAGAGTGATACATAAATTAAAGTGACCGCTTTTTTGATCCATTAGTGAGTGATTAAAAAACTGAAAGCAGTTTTTTTATTAAACAGTCCACAAACTTTATATTTATCCTGTATTGTGTTTCTAAGGGGGAAAAAAATAAGAAATTAACAACAAGGAGAAAGATTATGTGACCCAGAACTTTTATTTTTTAAGGAATTACACGAAGAAACAACAAGAAAAAAATTTTTTTTTTGGAATTTGAATATAAAAACCTAAATTATTTTTTTCAAATATTTAAATGAGTTTTTTTATACATTTTGTGATTTGTTTTTAATTATCACAAAAAAAACAAAATATATATTTTATTTGTTTGTTAACAAATAAATTTAAATTAGTGGTTTTAACTTTAATTTACTTTTACTTTTTTCTATTAATTTTCTATTATATTTTTTTTTGATATGGACGTTTTTCAAAAAAAAAAAAAAAAAAAAAAAAAACTGCGTTTTCTGGATCGCTACATCCTTTATCAGCCTTACTTAGCATTCTTCGCATCTATTAATTAGTTTTAATATAAAAAAATTTTTTTTTACATTTTTTATATATTTTTTATTTTATAGTTGTTAATAGCTGAATGTGTTCTACAATAGCGATTAAGAAAAATAATGAAATATCGATTAAAAAATCAATAAAAATCCTAACCTCCAAAATTTACATAGTTAATGTTAAAAAAAAGACAATCGAATTATTGTATAATTATAAAATTTTTATTTTTTAAATTATTTAATTTTATTAAATTGAAAAATTTAATGCATTTCTTTTTTATAATGTATTTTTATATATAAATATATATTTTTAATAAACATTTCTTCCTGCTAAATTTAGAATATTATTAATTCATTTATTTATTTTTATTATTTTTATATTTAATATATAAATTAAAATTTATGTTTAGTATATAATTAAATGAATGATTTTAGTCAGGCTTACTTTCTCAACAAAATTGGAAATTAGAAATAAATGAACTTAAACCTGACCAAAAATCGTTCATGTAATTTTTTAACAAATTTTATTTTATTTAATTAAAAGATCTTGATAATTTGTATAAAATATTTTTTAATTTTTTATTTTACTTACCTTTTTCAATAATTTTAAGTTTAGTTAACAACTTAAATTTTTTATATGTATTTTTTGTTATTTTTTTTTTAAATTTAAATCGATATTTTTTTAACGCTTGCACTTACAATTTTAAAATTGTAAAAATAACTTTTTCAATTTTTACACTTTATTTATTAATAATTTACGGTTGTGTTTATTTTGTAAAATACTTTTTTTTTACTTTAATATTTCTTTCCACTCAATTTCCTTTAAAAGAAAAACTTGTTATCAAACATTAAACGCCACCAACAAGTAACGAATGTTTGAAATCATAACAATGTCTGCAATATTTATACCACTTTATTTAAATTTACGAAGATTCTTTCGTTTAGAATCGTGTTTTCAATGTTATAAAATTGTTGTTGTTGAATTTGCATTCGCATTCGTAGAAAAAAACTTTTTTGCTTTTTGTTTTTATTAAAAAAAAAAACAAAAAATGAAGTAAAAAGCTTTTAGTTTAGGGTTTGAAGATAAAATACAAAATGGTGGATATCTTTGCTAAAATGAGGAAAATTTATGAATGCCTAAGTAAAGGATTAATTAAAGTGTGTGTGTGTGTGTGTGTGTGTGTGTGTGTGTGTAAAGAATCCCACTTTCTTTTTGCATTTTCTTGTTGTAAAAGCAGTTTGTTCGCAGTATGACGTCATTACTACTCCCAATGTTGTTTGTTTGCTTTTTTTACGCAGGCTGCCTTAATCTCACTTTAAGAATTCAAATTGTTACATACTCGAGCCCAATAAGAGGATCCCAATATCTAAAATCGACCCGTTTTTTTTAAATTCGTTTGATTTTTTTTAATTGCAAAAAACATCGCAACATTTAGTTTCTCTAATGTCGCTTTATTTATTGACCTCTGTATTATTTTGCTTTAATACTGTTAAACAATATATAATTTCATAGGCGAGTTAAAACGTCTAAATAGTTATACTATGAAAATATCTGGCAGCTTATTGTAGTTTTTTTTTTTTTTTTATTTAAGTTCTATAAATTATTAAATCTACTAAATTTCACGCTCTAAAAGATAAAATTCTTTATGATATAATTCTATTATTCTTCTTCGATTATGTACGAATTCGCCACTGCTATCACTTGGTTAACGATTTCGCCTTATATAAAATTTGTTATCTAATCAACTTTTGTATAGCAGTTGAAACAATGTTTACATTCTTTCAGTTGTCAGCACCAATTCTATTTGTGTCCACACTCATTTTAACATCAGTCACATTTAACTTGAAGCCTAAAATTATCGATTCAGTAACCGTGGTCGTTGTAGGGCCGCCCTTCAAGACTTAGACTTTAAAGTTCTGGTTTTTTAAAATTCTCTCTCCAATAATTTATTACAAAAAATGAAAAATTTTTGTTTAAAGTCCTTTCAAGTGATTTTTAGCAGGCAAGTAATGTGTTCATTGCCTTTTCGAAGATCCGTCTGTCCTGAAGGATTTTAGGTTGAAAACTGTAAGTTGTTGATATAAGCATTTGGTCATTGGCTAAGACAGATATCCTTTTTTGTAACTAGAATTAGTATTTGTCTGGATTTGAATCAGTCTTCAAATGTCTCGATGAATCCTTTTAGCTTCTGCACCAAAAGGGAATTTTTTGATGGATAAAAAAGTTCCCAAAAAAAAATCTCAGACCCAAGACAAATCTAAAACTTTAGCTCTTATCTTAATATCATTCAGCTCTCGGTTCGAGACGACTGACAGATACTGCACAACAACTGCTGTTTTGCCTTCTTATGGGAGAATATTTTCTCTTTAAGTTGCTAAACTAAAACCAATTTACCGAATCCTACAGACTGACGATAATTTGTCTTTTCCTTCTAGAGAGCTGCGGCCGTTAACCGTCGTGGGTGTAATGGCCTTTGAATTAGTTTTTTTTTTTTAATTTGTTTAATTCTTCAAAAACCTCCGCAGTCTGCACAGTTTGCAAGATAAATATAAGTCGATAGATGCTTTGAGTCCAAGTACTAGTGAAGAAGCCTCTCTTTGTCAAGCATGCAAGTTCTTGTTACCATTAAAAGAAGAAGTGTTTTGAAGGAAGACTGATAACAATACACCGCATACTACGGACCAAGCTACTCTTAGCCATTCATACAATAGCGTGTACTGCTCGTCCGTGGATAAAGATAATTTTGGAATCCAACTTATTTAAAGAATCTGCTTCCAGTCCCTACCTTCAGGGTATACAAGTCATACTTCGGAAAGTACACAACACTTTCATTTACCTGACAGCTAATGATTCAGTTCTAATTATAAAGATGAGCAGCTACCGACTAACGCAGATACAGACTTCGTTGAAATTAAATAGAATTTTTATTAAATAATTTGATACTTTTTTTTCTAATTTTAGATCATTTTTGAACTACTCTTTTTAAATTTGTTGTGGTTTTGTTTTTCTTATTTGCTTGTAGTCGTAGTTGTTGTTAAACTTTTCGTAAAGTTGTTTTCCATTACTCCATTGTGGTTGCATGGCATTGTAGCTGTTGTTATTGTGGCATTAAACCTACATAAAGCTTAAAAAAGTTTAAAAAGAACCTGTTGTTGTGTTAACAAATACAAATAAACAAAAATATAATAAACATGTATAAAAGGATATAAATGTGTAAGAATGTGTAATTGGTAGGCGGTGCTTAATCAAAATAAAGATTCATGTTTGTAACATTTAAACAATTTGTACACCTGTGATACTTCCACTATTCTTACTCCTTCCTATACACTTGTTGATTTCCTGTGGAATTTCTTGTTGCTTTTGTTGTTTTTTTATGTTAAGTTTAGCTGTGGATTGGATAGTGGTTTATTGCTCAAAAATATTGAAAACTTTTTTGATATTTTCTAAAGAAATAAAGAAAGCAGATTTTTTTTAAATAATTTAAGAATTATAATTCAGGAAACTTCGACCTATTTATGAAAAAAAGACTAGTAGTAATTGCAGAGATGGCAGTGAGTGTGTTTGTTTTTCATTAAGACAGCTTAAGATGATGTTATACAGAGGCTACCGCGGTTCTAGCTGTCTCTGTTCCGCCATAATAAACTCAGTTGTTTCTAAAGGTTTAATAGACAACACATGCGGTTTTCTTGCAATCAAACTTGTTTTAAAGAAATCTCGAAAACCAAGATATAACCTCATGAAACCATCTGCTTGAAAGATGAAATAAAATTGATACACAAGAAAAAATTCAAATATGAAAATTTCTTTTATTTTTGCCAACATTTTTCAATATAAATTTATACCCTTCACCACAAGTGAAAAAAGGGTATATCTAAGTTTATCACTCCGCTTGTAATTTCTACAATATCCCTTTCCGGCCCCATAAATTGTAAATATTCTGAGCTCTTACGCATAGCCTAGTCGATTGAGCGATGTCCGTCTGTCTACCCGTGTTTGGGTTTAAATCAACTTTGCCAAGGCACTAGAGAAAATTTAAATAACCAAATCGATCAGACTTAGTTTCGAAAATTTTGGTATTGAAAAGCAGAATAATCGGTCTTTCGAGACAGTGGGCAAAACACCACGTCTGCCAAATTTCTTTTGCCGATATATATTTACATATATATGGTCCCTGCAAGTGTTTTTATCGAAAAAGTCACTACATCGCTACTTCATGGCGTTGAAATAATTCGCAAGTAATATCCAATTCTGATCTACTTAGTATCCCCAGTCGCGAAGAAACGTGCCACTACAGTTATTTATCAAATAAAACTATTGAGCATCTCTAAAAAGGATTAAAATTAAGTATTCTGGTAGTATCGAATATGTGTCTGTTAAAAGTGTTTATTTAACAGTAACGAATATAAAACTTTTAACAGTAACAGAGTTCTGCTTTATCATAACAGAAAATGTAAATTTTAACATAACAGAAAGGTTTAAATTTAGAAAGCAAGAGATTAAGAAAATTCTTACCTTAAAAATAATTTGTGTTTAAATAAATTTACTTACAGCTTTATATATCTTTTTATTTTATGTTATTTTGTTATTAACATTTTTTTTTAATTTTTACACGCATTTAACATAACCAAACATTGCAGAAGTCAAACTAAATAACATTAATGTTTTTGTTAATCTGTTACTTTAATTAATTCACTCTTATTAGAGTCGAAGTTGTGACCTATTCGATGCCTATGCAAGTTAATTTTGTAAATTTTTGAGCAATCAACATATTATCATCTGGTAGTTGAAAAAAAGTTACTCTTAATATAACAAATTTAAGGGAAAGGATTTTTGTATTATAACGGATCTTTTTGTCCAATTAACTTCTAGTAGAGACGAAATAGTGATTGTTAGAAGATCTTAATTTGACAATTATGTACATTAGTTTTGTAAAATAAAGTTTTTTATCTAAAAAAAGCCACAAAATAGTGACTTCTATTTAAAAATACTCTGCCAAATGCTGGCAGGGTTAAAGGATGTATAAGATTTTGCATGACCGAATATACCACTCTCACTTGTTATTAAATTAAATATAAATTTCAATTTACATTTACGTTGAGGGATGTGTGGAACATTAAAAATCACTTAAATCGTTATATGATCTGGATTTGAGGGAGTAATTAAATTTACCACACAATCACACACACACACACACATTCATTCTTAATAACAACAAGAGTATGTTTGATTTTTAATATAAAATAAATAAATCTTCCATATTTTTATTTGCTGATGGCAATTGCCACCAGAAAAAAGTCCAAGTAATACAAACAAGCAAATAAGCAAATAACCTATTTAGCTAAAAAATTGAAGATATTAAATTTAGAATAAATCTATCAAAAGCGAGCTGTAATCACACACAAAATATTCATTTTAATTTTCAATTTTATTTTTTAAATTTTTAACAGCGGACATATAAATATTTACGTTCATAAATTTAAAATTAGGCCCTGTAAAACAGGAACATAACTGTTGTTCTTTTACTTACTTTAACAGTAACTAACAATATCAACTCTGCCAGTTGCGGCTAAAAAAAATAAGGCCATGTATATGAAAATAACTTTGCTATTGGGATACCCTTTATTTTATTAAATTAATTTTCATTTGTATTTGTTTCTATAGCAGATATAACAATAAATACTCTGTAAAGAATCAAAAAATAAGACCACAATCGCCGTTATTTATGGAAACATCCTTTAATTTTTAAATTTTTTCTTAACACTCTTTTACAGCTCACATATTTACTTGCTGTAAATTCTAAATGTCTGTCTGCTACGGTTAAAAATATAAAAATGTTAACATTTAAATCATGCTACTAGAGGAACACCCTTTATATTTTAATTTTCCTTTTTTGCGCTTTTTTTATAACGGTCATCAAAATGTTTAAACTTGACTTGTCAGACTATTGCGGTTCAAAAACGTACATGAAAAGCTCTTTACTACTAGCACACCCTTTAATTTAAAGTTAAATTTTTTTCTGCTTGTTTTAATAGCGCACAAAACAATTGATCGACACTGTACAAATGTCACGTGTGTGCCCATTGCAAAACACTCTTTAAGTTTCAATATTTGTTGTTATAGCGACTATATTTATACACTTTCTGTGAAAATTTCAAGAGTCTGCCTATTAAGTTTTTAGAGATAGAAAGGCTGTGACAGACGACAGACTCTGTAGCGAAAATAATGTCCTACAGTGATGTCGGATCATAATTTTAAAAATCCCCACGTTTCTCAAAAAACGAAAAAAAGAAATCTCTTTTTTCCTTTTTTTCTACGCTATTAGCTCAATAGTTTCAATAAAACAATATATATTTTTTAGACAAAAGTTAATTTTATTTACATGTTAAAAACTTTGTAATTTAATGCTTTCCGACAAACAAAAAAAACTTGCATATATTATGCTTTATGAATAGAGATGTAAGAAATAACAAAAATGTACTTTCCTATTTTCAGCAAAAAATACAAAAAAAAAAAAAAAAAAAAAGATTCAAAAATTATTTTGCAAAAGATATTACAAAATTTAAATGAAAACTAAAAGTTAAAGCTGTTTTTTAAAAAGAATATTTTGTTACATTTTTTGATACCAGATTGGTAGAAATTTTTTGTAGAGGTTCTTGTTTAAGCTGGGAATGCTGATATGTTGAATTTCAACTATTAAAAAAACATTTTGTTAAAATAGAAAATCTGTCCTTTTTTACCGTACCCTTTAAAATTAAAAAAAAAAATCTCTACAAAAAGGAAAATTTCTCTACATCACTGATGGGTTGCGTTTTTACACTTTGTGGACGGAAGCTTAAAATGTAAAAAATAACAAAGAAATAAATTAGAAACTTTTTAACAGCTGACTTAAGTTTAGAGTTTAAGTTTTCCATACCTTTCAGAAGTGGCATGAAAGGATCACAAAGTAGATCACTTCACGAATATAAAAAGTTGCTCTTCAGCAGATTAAAAAAAATGTGATAACACCTTTAAAACAGTCAATTTATCTGTAGTTAACGAGTTATTTTCATCTGAAAAATGTAAATTTTCGAAACGAATTTAAAAAAGTAATGCCAATTTTTTTTTTTCAATCAACTTTTTAAAATTGTAAAACTTTGAAAATAGTTTCAATCCCATACAGGAAGAAAATCAGAAATTATACGATTTTAAATTTGCAATTTTTATAAATTACACTCTATTAAATGTTTTTGGCAAAGCTCTGTCAATCCTTCCCAGATATAAAGGAGATTTCTTAATGAACCCTTAATATTTTTAACTCTTTTAAAGGCATCGATACATGAAAAATTTAATCATTTTGCTAAATAGATTACTAATGAACCTTCTTGTAATCAATTCAATTATTTATTTTTTCGAAATCTCTAACTTATCCTGATGTTTCAAAAAGACGGTAACCGGGTTTAAAAAACTCTGTTTACGTTTTGTTATTTTCATGACCCAAATGTTGCAAATGTTGATTTATTTGATTGACAAAAGTCTACAAAATTTTATCGCCGCCTTTGGCGAGAAATCGCCAAAACTGACATTACTGATTTATAATAGACAGCCGTAAAATAAAAGAATTATATTAAATTTAAATTTACTTAATAAAAAAACTTCTTAAATATTTTAAAATTATGGATTATCTATAGATTACAGTTAATTTTCTATCTAAAAATGTAGTGTTACCAGATTTTGTGCGTGTCGAATACCCAAACTAAAACTTTTTATCGCCAAAAATTTCTCTGAAAATAGCACTATATCAATTTAAGTAAATTTAAGCAATTAATTTCATTTCTAACATTTGGTACGAGGGCTGCTATATATATTTCTGGCCTGGCAACACTGAGTGCTGCCAAGTACAATCTGACATTTCCATTGGAAAGTTTGTCATTTTTAAGCATAATCTTACTCAAAACGTTTTGACGTACGACCATTATTTGTGTTGTTTACAGTGACTTGAAAAAATTAATATAGAAAAAAATGGAATTAACTCGTGAACATTTTCGTGCCATCATTTTTCACAACTTTCGACGTGGATTATCACGACAAGAGTGCATTGATGAACTTAAATCTTTGTACGGCGATAAAGCACTATCATATAGCAATGTGAAAAATTGGTATAATGAATTTAATCGTGGCCGAAGCTCGCTCAAAGACGAATTCCGTGAAGGTCGTCCAAAAACGGCTGTTGTACCAGAGAACATTGATGCCGTGCGTGAACTCATAATGCAAGATCGACATGCGACATACCGAGAGATAGAGACATCCTTGGACATTTTTTCCATCAGCATACATTCGATACTGCATGAGCACCTGGCCGTAAAAAAGGTTTGTTCTCGTTGGATCCCGCACAATTTGAAAGTCGCTTAAAAAAAGGCTCGTGTAGATTGGTGCAAAGAAATGTTGCAAAAATACGATTGCGGTGCTTCAAAAGACGTTTATAAGATCGTCACAGGTGACGAATCATGGATCTATGCGTATGAGCCCTAAACAAAACAACAATCGACCGTGTGGGTCTTCAAAGACGAGCAAAATCCAACGAAACTTGTTCGTGAAAGAAGCACTTCGCAGCAAATGGTCACCTGTTTCATCGGCAAAACTGGTCATGTGGCGACTGTTCCGCTTGAGCAACGTAGGACGGTAGCTTCTAAGTGGTACACTACAATTTGTTTGCCTGAAGTCATCGGAGAAATTCGAAAAACCAACAAGAGAAGACGAATCATTGTTCACCATGACAATGCGAGCTCTCACACATCGGCTCAAACCAGAGCGTTTTTGACCGGCCAAAACGTCGAATTAATGGGTCATCCGCCGTACAGCCCTGACTTGGCCCCTAATGACTTCTTTTTGTTTCTGCACATCAAGAAAAAAATGCGTGGTCAACGATTTTCGTCGCCAGAAGAAACTGTTGAAATGTTCAAAAACCATGTTTTAGAGGTGTCTCAATCGGAGTGGAAAAAGTGCTTCGACAACTGGTTTGAGCGCATGCAAAAGTGTATAAATCATGCTGGAGAATACTTTGAAAAACAATAAAACCATTTTTGATTATAAATATTCGCATTTTCACTATTAGGCCAGAAATATATAGAGCAGCCCTCGTATTTTGTATATATTTTCAATGACTTAAAAATTATTTTTTTTTAATATTAAAATTTTTTCTCTCCGCTGTGTCAATCATTTCTCTTAAAATAGAATTAAAGATCACATTAACTTTTTTTGGATGTGGTTCTCATTTTGATCTTCGTGCTACTAACAGCCGAATTTTTTTAATAGAAACACGGTCTTATTTTCATACTTATGAGATTACTAGGTGACACGGTAACGACAGAAATAGATTTTTCCATTTAAAATTTATTATTTTTTTTGCGCAATAACGTAATTGCCATTCCAGATTGAATCAAACACATTTCAATTTCAAATAAATTCAATATTCTAAATTTATACCAAAAGCTGACCCGACAGACTTTGTCCCATTCAATATTTGAGGAAAATAGAATCAAGTTTTAATTTCAATTAATTCTATTCGTTTTTTTAAATTAAAAAAAGAACAAAACAATGCTTGTGTTTAATTCAAGACTGCCATGATACACAATATTCGCCTTATCATGGTTGGCGTTTTTAAAAAGTTTTGTAATAGATTAAAGATAGTTCAAAACAGTAATTATTAATCTATTACAAAATTGTCGTAGTCGAAATACGCCAAACACGATAGGGGTGATTATTTGATTTCTGCTTTATTGCGTTCTCCAACTCGGAAGAAAATCTTTAAAACATTAGACAAATTTCATATCTTAATAAAAGCATCAACTTTTTGTTTTGAACAATAATGGATTTCTTTATTAATCAGCAGAGTAGACATTTGTATGCTGATTTATAAAATGAACTAACTGCCTATTGCGCCACCTATTGAGAATTAAAGTTCCGTTAAAGCTGTAAAATTTAAATGATTTTGACGAGAGCAGTATGTGTGATCAACTTGCAAGCAAAATCTTGTACGTGCAGCTCTAGCGTTTTTAGTTTTGTTTAGGTTGCCACACTTATTTCTGCAGCAGGTGTTTTTGCGTGACTACCACAAATGGTTTTTATGTTAAGGCAAATTATAAACCGATAATGTGATTTTTTTCTTTTAATTATAACATTTGACATTTGCATTATTGGCTGGCTGCATACAACCATGAATATTTCAGTGAAACGAATTGCACACAGGTGTTGATTTTAAATATTAAATTTCTTTGTACATATAAACTGTGTCGTTTTGATTACAGCGGTAAAAATGTCTTTGTTATGAAAACTAAATTAAATTAAAACAAAACAATAAAAATATTATATTTTCTTAATTGGCAATTAAAATTTGTAGTTTTTTTTATAAGAATTTGATGTGTAACTAATTTCAAAAATATTTTTTGCTTTGAGTTCTTTTTTTCTAACTGCCTTAGAATTTACAAATTACTGTTGAAAAATCGTAAATAATTTTGTAGAGGTTTCTTTATGTGGGACTTTTTACTTTGATTACTATTTCCTCACCACGGGGGGTTTTATAATTGTCAACATTTGTCTAAAGCTTAGTTTCCCTATATTATCCATATTTAATATTTGTCTCTCAGCTTTTCTATGCCTAATGCCAGGCATTTGCTCAAAAGATCATATTTGCTTCCAGGCACATTTGTAAAGTATTGTCTTCTTCAAATTCATCCTTGCCAGAAAATACTTAAGTTTCCATTCGATTATATTCAAACAACTGTCTGCACTATTTCAGCCACAAAGTCATTACCACAAGGGTTTCTTTAGAGATTTACCTATCCACCTCCTGTTAAGTATTCTTATTCATTTCTTTCAGGAATTTTTGTCATCATTAACTTGATCCACGCAAGAATTCATTAAATTCCTAACAATGCGAAAATGTGGTCTACCCATACAAAGCTACATATGCGCAGGTAACGGAAATTCCTACAGTACACTCGTTTACAAAGATCCAAAATTAATTAGCAGACAGAATTAATACATTTTTATAGGTTCTGCTATCAGCGTTAACTCTTTGACCAAGAAAAAATAACAGTCTTTCACATTAAAAATTAGATTTCAACAGAAACTATGAAAAAAGTTGTAAGTGTTATTACTGGATATTAAAAGTCTGGCAACCACTCCGGAAAACTGGCGCTATCAGCATCTTGATATCATCTCCCAATTTTCTGTAATGCCATAAGAAATGACTCAGAATTATAACATCATTTAATGTGAACTCTGTTGGCACAAACTTTAGAAAATATTACTGCCACTTGTTTATCGTTTCTTTCGTTAAACACATATCCGCCCGTAAATATGCAATAGTTATTTAATTTAAAAAACTTTCTAATTTTTATTCACTATATATGTTAATTTTCAAAAGCATATACGAAGTACTACATACAGCAGAAATGAGATCTAATCCAGCGTTTGCATATCCTTAAAAAAATAAAAAAAACCATATGTGATTTATATTAAAATATGCAAATTGAAATAAATTTTATAAGACATACTAAAATACTTTCTAATAAACTCAATATTGTAAAAGCATTTATAGGCAGTAATGTATTTACAACTGTTAAAGAAAGCTGACAAGCCATAATTTTAAATTTAAATCCTAAACGTTTTAATCTGTAACTACTAAGATCATAACTAAACTATAAACTGATAATCATTTCTCAAAAATCTTCTGCAATATTAATTTTAACAGGCAATTCGTTAAGAATTTCTTACGTACATATAAATCCTTTCAAGTTTTGCTTTGGCACTGTCTTATCGACAATGGGAAACTGCATAATCCTAAAAGCAATGTACTACTATTCACCGCATGGCGGCGATGCTGTTTCCAAAGCGACATTCCTATACTATACTTGACAGTTGGCGCCAAAACAAGCGTTCTGCTGTCATTCTTTATACGAATTTCACAAAAGAAATTTTTGTACACAAGCACACAGCAGATCACATTTAATTTTAAAAAGCCGACAAAAGCGCAACTGAATATTTTTTAAGAGAAAAATAATTGTGTAAATATACAAAAACAAAATGTTTGAAGCAAGATTAGTTACCGCCACCATACTTAAGAAAATCTTGGACGCCATCAAAGATTTACTAAATGAAGGAACTTTCGATTGCAGCGATTCCGGTATACAGGTACATGCTTATACATTACTTAATAAATTTATGTTAATACATTGTTTTATTTAGCTACAAGCTATGGATAATTCTCACGTTTCTTTAGTATCCTTAACCCTACGATCCGATGGCTTTGATAAGTTTCGCTGTGATCGCAACATTTCCATGGGTATGAATTTAGGCAGCATGGCCAAAATATTAAAATGTGCCAACAATGATGATAATGTTACCATCAAAGCTCAAGATAATGCGGATACTGTTACATTTATGTTTGAATCGCAAAATCATGAAAAGGTCTCAGATTATGAGATGAAACTTATGAATCTCGATCAAGAGCATTTGGGTATACCCGAAACAGATTATTCATGTGTGGTACGTATGCCTTCTATGGAATTCGCCCGCATTTGTCGCGATTTAGCCCAATTTAGTGAATCAATGCTGATTTGCTGTACCAAAGAAGGTGTTAAATTCTCAGCTTCCGGTGATGTGGGTTCGGCCAATGTTAAATTGGCTCAAACTTCCAGTGTGGACAAGGAAGAAGAAGCTGTCATTATTGAAATGCAAGAGCCAGTGACATTAACATTTGCCTGTCGTTACCTGAATGCTTTCACCAAGGCCACCCCTCTTTCGCCCCAAGTACAGTTGTCAATGTCTGCAGATGTTCCATTGGTGGTTGAATATCGTATACAAGATTTAGGCTATATACGTTACTATTTGGCACCTAAAATTGAAGATGATGAAAGCTAAATTATTAGTTTGTATCACATTTGGGTTAAAGTTAAAAAATTCACATACAAAACGTTCTTATTTATTTAAGTATAACAAAGATTTGCACAAGTTAAGTTTTAAAGTCCTTAAGCGTTTTAAATTTGGAAACCGGTTAATTTTTTTCTATTTGCACCCTTACGTATTAATTCTCTGAAAGGGGAATGCATTCTTTTATACAAAATAAACTACTCCAAACAAAGAAAAATGTTTTTATTTTAAGATCGTTGCCTTACTGCCATATATAAAAATTAGCTCATCATTAAACAAAAAGCGAAATCTGAATAAAATTCGTTTTCAACTAAAAAAGCTAAAATCAGAATAGCGAATAAATCGAAAATCAACCTAAAAGTCGTATACAAATTTTGGCAAGTAGGAGATTGGCAAGAAATCGAATATTTATTAGAAAGTGGGAATTTCAATTAAAACTTGGAATTCCAGTAATTTTACCAAAATTTCATAAATCTTTAAAAGTTGGAGTTTTGAAAAGAGTAGGGTTTCAAAAGTCGTAAAAAAAGAATTTAAATGACAGCAGTTATGAAATTTACAGAGTTGAATTTCGACAATGATGACTTACGAATTTTAAGGTGTTTGATTAAATAGTTTTTAAGAATTTTCGAATTCTAAAAATTTCAACTTTTTTTAATTCACATTTATGAGACATTTTAAATTTTTTTTGCTTAAAGCTGGATTCACCCATTTTGTTCCGAAACAATGGGTGAATCCAGATTTAAATTTTTGACCATTCAAACCAGATGGCTACATATTTGGAAATTAACACAATTTTAGCTGAATATTTTGTAAGTTTTTATTTATTATTTTACTTATATTAACATTTTTTTGCAAAATATACTTAACATTTCTATGCATGTAAAAAACTATAAACTATCCTTTACTTTTCTTCACTATTTCATCAAATGCGAATCGAAATATATGAAAACAAAATTGATTCAAAAGTTATAAAACCGCTTCAAAAAGGGTAATAAAACAAAATTAATTATAAAATGTTATATAAAAATCTATTCAATTATATAATTAGGATGTACTACCAACAACGGATCATCTTGTTCTTCTTCGTCCTCGGTACGTTTAGGGCTTTTGCCAGGTTGCCTAAGTTCGGTAGTTTTTAGGGGTATTATTACTTGATCGTGATAAATTAAACGGTCGATAACTTTTTCAATAAGATTTTTACGTGAAATCAATTCATCTTCAGATTCTATTTGATCAGCTACTTGCTCTAAATACCAGGTGACTACATCACTGCGCTTCATGCCACTATCAGTGCCTTCGGTTTCACAGCGGGCTTCTTCATTGCGCATGTGCAAAACTAACATGGTCGATAGATTTTTATAGTCCTCAAAAGACAAAGTTAACTTTTTCTTTTGTAGCACAGTTTGTCCTGCTGAGTTATTTAGTTCCGATTCACCATTAGTTGCTGTATCTGCTGAAGTACCGTTGGTAGCACCATTTTGCTCCATATCTACATCACCGGTAAAGGCCTCATCTATATCATCGTCATCCAAATGTATATCAGGCTGCTCTACTCTTATAATTGATTTGTTCAGTAAACGGAAAGCTTCCTTAACATGACGTTCTTGAACCTCATTCATACACTCCAACTTAGCCATAGCTTCACTCAGTCGTATCATAGATTCCAACTGTCTTACAGTTATACGCCATGTACTTCGTCCTGAGGTACCAGTATCACGTTGTCTTAAATGGCCATAATTCTCTACCAAAAGTTTACAGGCTTCCTGACTGATGACCGGCTTGAATTGTCTAGCAAAAGTTATATAACGCAAAACTTCCTCACGCGTATAGGCTCTCTCTATATTATCCTCTATGTTGGAATGTAGATCGACAATTTTGCGAGCTATAGCATAATCAACCACCTCATTACATTCATCCACTAAGATGAAGAACAAATCAAAACGCGACATAATGGGTGCGGATAATTGTATATTTTGTTGTAAACTTTTTGAGCGATCATAACGACCGTTAATGGGGTTTGCGGCAGCCAAGATGGAAGTTCGAGCATTAAGCGTTGCTCTTACTCCCGCTTTTGCTATAGATATAGTTTGCTGTTCCATAGCTTCGTGAATAGCCACCTGATCACGTGGATCCATTTTATCGAACTCGTCAATACAACAAATGCCATTATCGGCCAACATTAAAGCGCCTGCTTCGATCACGAAATCAAAACTTTCCTCATCTCTTACTACAGCGGCGGTAAGACCAGCTGCAGAGGAAGCTTTACCGGATGTGTACACGGCACGGGGTGAAAAGTCGGCTACCTGTTTAAGAAATTGCGATTTTGCAGTACTGGGATCACCCACGATGCAAACATTGATATCACCACGTAATGTAGTTTCTGGAATAAAATTTTTTGTTAGAAATAAAAAATAAAAGCATTTGAAAAAGAAAATATGGAGTTCTATTTACTTACTTTCATGTGTGGTTTTTCCCACGCCTCCAAATAATTGCAGCAATATACCGCGTTTCACCTCATCATTGCCATAGATCGATGGGAATAAACTGGTTATAAGATTGTTGTACAGATTACGATCTTTTGACATTTCATATACTTTATTCCATTCAGCATCAGTCATTTGCTTTTTCATATCCTCAGCGGTTACCTCCGACATGGGCAAATCTGTTCCGCCGAAACGAACATTTGTAGCCTGAACACTGCAAGCCAAAAAGGCCATACGATAATTAAGTTCACGCATGCCTAGAGCCTTAAGGCCGGTCAAACCTTCGGGACCCTCGCCCGGTTTATGACGAGAGCCCATATCAGCCTTTGCGCCCGGCATACTTAACACACCAACATCGGGTACAACTATCAAAGTGCCCGTAAAGTCATAACGATCACCAGCTTGAACAGTTTCTACTAGTTCGTTACGTAAAATAATTTCTACCGAACGTGGTATACAACCTCTCGGCAATTCCGCTTGAGTTTCCTGAATGCGAATTTTTTGAAAATCTACAAACAGGGACTTTTCTACATCCAACATAAAACGACGACGATTGGAACACACAGGATTGCGACAAATGGTTGGATTGGTGAATTTAAATTGTTGCTCGACATTGCGTATTTCAGTTTGACAATCTAAACACATAAATACACCTAATACCAGTTCGGGATGCACTGGATGAGTACGCACCACTTGGCCAGAAATTCGAATCAATGTGCCAATCTTAGAAGTAGTTAAATCACGCACTTTATGACGTGTAGGTACTTCAGTAAAGGAAACATAACACTCTTTTTCTGCCTTAAGACCAAGACGGTCCTTAACATAGTTTGACACTGATTGGCAGAGATATGGAAAGATTCTAAAAGTTTGATAATAAATTCAGTGCATTAATAATTATTTATTAAGAAATTACTTACCTATAATACTCCTCTATAATAGTGGTGGCCAAATTTTGATTATATTTTTCTACATCGTCAAAACTAACCTCCAAGGTATAGCGATCGGGCGATTCCAAATCGGCGGCCGATTTAACATATTTAATTTCTCCATCTTCTTTAAATCTTAAAAATATATATCATATCATTAACGATTGTGGCTTTTATTGTTTTCAACATACTCTTCCAAAAAATCCTGAAATAATTTTTGACATCTTATGCCCACTTCATCTTTTACTCGCAATTGACCAATATTAGCATCAGCTACATCCATATTTTGATTTTTACGAAATTAAGTTATTAATTTTAGAAATAAAATAAACTAAAAGTAAATTGTGAAAAGTACACGCCAATATTTTAAGCATTAGCTGCAAATTGGGCGCCAAAAGGCTAAAGATTTGTTTACGTTTAGCAGCTGACATTATAGCCCATCTATTCAACACCAGAGTACAACTTAGGAATTTTAAAGAAATTAAATTTAAAACGAAAAAAAGCATATTATTCATGGAATAACAAATATTAAAAAATAGTATAAAAATTCTTGTATTTACTAATTGCCTTAAGTAATTTTTTAAGTGTTTCAAATATTAACCTTCAGCATATATCGTACACAGCTTCTGAAACAACAGCATGTTTCATAATATTTAAATTTTTTGTTTATCATGAAATGCAACGCTGTTTATTTATTGTTGTTTTTATAGTCGTCAGCTG
This sequence comes from Cistogaster globosa, assembly GCA_937654795.1. Taxonomy (NCBI): domain Eukaryota; kingdom Metazoa; phylum Arthropoda; class Insecta; order Diptera; family Tachinidae; genus Cistogaster; species Cistogaster globosa. The sequence goes on from OW569404.1 coordinate 12,334,525, forward strand.
TTTGTTTTATTTGAATGGTGAAAATTTTTGCAAGCATTTTTGGCAATAAAAAACAAACTGCTTTTAGCACATTGTCACATAAAAAAATTATATCTAATAAAAGCCTTTTTAGTCAAAAATAATGTAAATCCATAAAATGTCTTCCGAATATTTTAGCTCTCTAACGGGCTCTTCAAATTCGGCTTCGTCCACAGTAAACAATAATAACAGTAATAATGCATGTACTTCCACTAGATGGCTGACAGAAGAAGTATTTGCATTAATTGATTTAGTGCAACGTAATGAAGCAATTTATAATCCCCGACATAAGTACTATTTTTGTCGTCCCTATGTGGAGAATTTTTGGCGAGAAGTTGATTTGAAATTAGAAAAAAATCGTAAGTATAAATATAGTTTTCAATTAGCAATTCGATATAGGTATATGCTAGAAAAAAATTTATTAAAAAAAGGTTTTTACGTTGAGCCTTTTTCAGAATTTGCAATTATTAATGTAGACTTTAAATTTTATTTTAGCTGGTGCTAGTCTGGCTAAATGGACAAATTTGCGTATATCATTTCGTCGAGAGTATACGAATTATTTGGAGGAAAAAGTTCCCCCCTGCTGGACATATTTTGATCGCATGTTTTTTCTTCATCCCTATTTAAGGAAGTGAGTGTTGCTTACGTCCAGGAATATTTAAACTAAAAATATTTGTTTTTTAATTTCAATTTATAGAAAACATCAGCAATCTAAATCATTGGACTCTCAAGTTCAAGATGCTTTAGTTCAAATAAGTTCTCTATCCAATCGTCTGCAAAGAGAAAGAGCAGTAGCAGCTGCTGCTGCAGTTAATACACTCAACCCTCAGTCGAATGCAGCATCCCCATCGCAACCTCAATTGGATCATTATTTAGAATATTTTGATGATCCGGAACCAAACGCTTCGGAATTGGAGGACATGATAGATGATGATCCTTCTAACCCACAACATTTTGCCCATTCCACATTGGCAAATGATATAAAGTCTGAATGTGAAGATAATGTTGATGAATATGATAATGCTGAGAGACCGTTGGATGACGATGACCATGAAGTAGATGATGCAGATATGAGAAATTTTGTTTTAAACTCTTTAGAAAAAAGGCAACAACAACAGCAACGGTTACAACATTTGCAGCGTCTGCAATCTAGAGCTTTTTATGAAGATTTTCGTAACAAGAGGGCCAAGTCACATGAAAATATTTCCTCTTCACAATCAACGTCCTCTTCTTTATTGGCCTCCTCAAATAATCATACCAGTAATGTATCATTTGTAAGGCCCACCTTTGCTAAGCCGTTGGAGGTGGTAAGCACAACCACACAAAATCTCAATTCAAACAACAACAACAGCAATAATTCAAGTAGCTCTTCAACTTCGTCTGCACATACCAGTGATAATGAGCCAGTTACAAACTCTACGCCACGCTCAAATTCTTCCACGCATAATCAGCATCACTCATCTTCCTCTTCTCATTATTCCTCCTCAATAAGTCATTCTCATAGTCATCATCAACGTTTTGAAATTTCTCCTATAAATTCGGCAGCATCCAATAATAACCCTTTAATCACATTAGGCCCACAATTATCCTCCGGCTCAGCCGGAACATCATCACTAATGGCTCCTGCGCCGGCTACACCCGAATTATGTGATTGTAAAACTGATCCAGATGCCATGTTTTTAATGAGTCTGTTACCCGATATACAAAAGTTAAACGGTCGTGATCGGGGTAAAATTAAAATAGCTTTTCAAAATATTTTGCAAGACTATCTTTATCCAGATTAAGCGGAGTAAGCGTTTGAAGCACCTATCTGAAATTAAAAAAAAAAAAAAAAACAGGATAAATTACAGATTATAAATGTATACTAAATGCTAATAGCAATTAAAAATAATTTTAAAATATATAATAAAAAAATCCTTTCTTGTTTCCCAGTAAAAGATTAAAAAATGCTTTAAATGTGCTTATAGTAGAATATGATTTTAAAGTAAAATAAAATAAATACAATATTAAATTATAAATAAATTATTCCTTGAAAAACGAGTGCTATTTTGGACTGCTTTATATTTCCTGTTATTTGCAGTTTTGACTTATTGATGGGGATTAATATTGGGGAAAATGCTGGATATTTAGTGGGTAAGCATAATTAATGGACTAAGTGTAAAAAAATACCAAGAAAAAAGAAATTAACGTAAACAATTTGTAATTAAATTTATGAAATATTTTTAAAACACTTTACGAATTAATATTTAAAACTGCTGGGCTAATAGTTTAATCTATAACAATAATAATGTCGCTATTGCTCTTATAGATTTTGTTTTTCTTAGTTTGAAAAAACTGACTAAAAAATATTTAAATCAAAGTTTTAAAAATGGCGGCAAAATATTTAAAGCAAATTGATTTTTATACATTTCTTTAAATGGTCAAAAACGTACATATGGCATTTTTCAATATTGCAATAATTCATCTGGCATCCTGTAATCAGTTTACAGTGAATATTAATTGCAAGAAAAAGCTGCAGAGCTTGTGGGAATTTGTAGTTGATTCTTGCAAAAAAGATAAAAAGAAACGGCGTGTACTTCCTAAACTATAAAAAAATTCTCAAGTATTAAAAGTTTTATCAATTTGTATACCATAAAAATATATTTTAAACACATATTCGTGTGCAAAGTAATAGTAAGATAAAAAACTTGCCTATAATTATGCCAGCCGTAGTAAGAGTTAAAAGACGTATTGATGAAGAGCCCTTATCGGCATTTGTATTAAATGGCAAAAGGCGACGACTCGAAGAGGAAAATGTCTCGCCATTAGGCAACAAAGAAGAATTATCAACTTTACTAAAATTTGCCGGTACTATCAAGGAACAGGTAAAGGAAAATTTTTTGGGCAAATTAATAAACTGTAGGTAATGTTTTGCTAATTTCTACACTAGGATGACACAGCCACTAGCCAATTTGCTCGCCTTACAAAAGAGGAAGCTCAAGAGTTAGTGATGCAAAAAAATCACAAACCCCTAAATGCCACCGATAAGGCACGTCAGGAAATGCGTCAACATCAACATGAACAACGTTTTCGTGTTGTCAATTGCCTACGCACCACATTAGACGAAGACAATGCTAATGCCAAATGCAAAGAAGTTACTATAGTTGATATTGAAAAACATGCTACAAACGATAAGACTGCTGAAATTCCTAAATGTGAGTCGGCTACTACGATCGCAGATAAAAATTTAGTTGAAGCTTCAACATCGTCTGCAGCTGCAGCAAGCGCCTCTGCAGTTGCCTTGACCATACCTACAGATTCCGATACAGGTTATGTGTATGATCTTTATATACCCGATAATGAGCAACAGGCTGATTATGTTGATCTAATGGATGATAATTATTTAAGGTTGGTGTTACATGTCGATATGTTTATGTTTACAAATCGTTTTATATAAAATAGAAGGCCGTAAGAACAAAATACACACAAAAATTAAATTTAGTATTCATGCATTATTTTCGTAATAAAAGGTTTTTCATTATTAGTAAATATGTTAAGCTACTGCTCATATTTTTTATATTTTTCAAGTCTTTATTATTTAAGTGAAAGTAAATTTTTTTTATATAAAAGTAGGGTTAAAAATATTTCAAATGTTTTGTTTAGATTTATTGGAATTGAATGTAGCTTTAAACATTTTTAAGGGATGTTTAGAAAAATCTAAAGCTTTTTGCAAAAACGTGTTTTAGGGAGCATTTTCAGTTGGACTACGAACCGCCCTAACAGTTTTTTAAAATTGCTATTATTTGTTATATCATGTTTTTCTCGCTGTATTTAATCGAACAAGACTGTAGTTGATGTATCTAAACAAGAAAAGATCTGTTCTGAAGGTTTTGTTACATATCGCGGCTTGAGCCTTAGGCGAAATATAGAAAATATCTGTAAAAACTAATTTCTCAATTTCAGAATCCTCTCCTCATTTATTCTTTTTGCTATATATTCTTAATAAGTCTAATTGAACATAGCAACATTTAAAACAACATTAGCATTAATTTTAAAATGTTGCTAAACATGCTGTAGTCAAGCAGTGATTAATAATTTATTTTTGAGTGCAAAGAATAGATGCGTTTTGTTCACAACTTTTGCAAAAATGCATAAGTTTGATTTTTAGCATATATTTTCGTAAATGTTTTATGTAACTGTTGTTAAAACCTTATTCTTTTTTTTGGCCATATTGGCTTCCTTTGTATTAAAGTAAATAAATAAATAAATAAAAAATTAATCTACTTCAAGATAATCTACTATTAGGTCTTCAGATTCTAAAAATATAATCCACAGAATTATCCAGCCAGCAACTTTTGAAAAATTTTAAAAAGATGTAGCAATTTATGTTTATAAACATTTGGAAAATGTTGCCAGCCTATGCGCTTAACATCATGATGTGAAAGAGTAGCATGTTACATTTGTGTACAGCCTCCTTTAAAATGAACGACACGTTTTAGGGGAATTTTTCTCTCATTTTCAGAATTTGTAAATTTTTAAGATGAAAATACATGACAAAATTACAAAAAAATCAAAAGGAAACATTTAAAGATTTATGAATATCACGGAGACAGATTTTCGGGTAAAATAAAAGCTTGGAATACATAACAGCATTAAGGGTTAGATATGAGATCTTGAATAATATTTTACCTGCGATCATTAATGCTCAAAAAAATATCATTCCCAATTCTTTAATATTTTTTGTGGTTGTTTCCAAATTCACAATTAGATTTACTATATTAAAGGAATAACAAATTATTTTTTTTGCACAAAATTCGAATTGAACTACGAAATAAACCACGACAGTTTTCAAATTTTTATTTAGGAGAATATTCAAATTACTTTAGAATTTTATTGTTGCATTCCACAAAGTTTGTCTTATTTTTGGAAATTTAAGTTATTAGAAAATGGTGTGTTGCTGCCAATTTTTTTAGTTTTTTTTTATCAAGTTATAAATTAAAAAAAGATACAAATTACAAAACATAAAACTATACTTCTACTGTTGACTCTATTTGTTTTGCACACTTCCTTATTGCAAGTGTGTCAGTCACTTCTATCATGTGAGCGTTGTGTATCTATACTTAGGATACAAAAACATGTTGTTCAACATAGATTTATAAAATCGTGTTTTTGCATTATTATGAATAATTTCGTCATGCATTTTCTTGTTTTTAATAAATATGAACAAAAATACTGCTAAACCGCATAAATATTTTGTAAAATTATAAAATTGTAAAATCTAAAATCTTGTAAAATCCCTTTCAATAATTTTGTTATTTTTACTTTCTTAAAAAATTCATTTAAATTTTTTTTTTTCGTTTTTATTTACTCTTTTTTCCCTTTATTAATTAATTAAAAAAACGAAAGACTACAATATCCATTTAATTATTACAACGAGGTACGCCTTCAATACTATTGGTAGTTCCTTGTGTCTTAAATTGTCATCAGCCCCAGCAGAAAAAAACAAAAACGAAACAACAAAATCATCACATTAAAGCAATAAATATCAGAATAATTATTGCACCTAAAAACAGAATATGAAAATAATTAAATGTATTTTTTCCATGACTTCTATAAATTTTTGTAACTATTTTATTTTTTTTTAACATTCTAAATTTTAAATTCTAGATTTATTTTGCAATTTGCTGTTTGTAAAATTTTTTAGTTGCTTATAGTTTAGATTATAATGCACGATAAAATTTTTTATAATTTTATTTTTTAACTATAAATTTTTTTCTTAAAACCAAGGCGAATTCATATCCGGTGATATCTGATTCATCTGTTTATTTTAGAATTTATGTAGTTAAACTTCGCACATTACAAATAATTTCCATTTAATCCTTCTTCTTTTCATTACACACTCTGTATTGGACAGTTAAAATAGCGTTAAAAACTTTAATGTTTCCTTTTTGCCGCCAAATTTGTATGAATTCGTCTAGTTATGTTTAAGAGTGGTTGAAAAAATATAAATCATTTGTTATTTCTTCAGTAGTATTAATACAAATTGAAATCATTTTTTATGTTGCTTAACCTCATTTAATTGAAATAAATTTTTTACAATTAAATATTTTTTCATTTCTTGTTGTGGTGCTTTTGTTGCTTCGTGTTTTGTTTTCTATATTCATATTCTGAATATATTAAAAATTAGTTGTCGTTCAGTGTTAAATAAATATTATTGAAAATAATTTTATTCACCTTCTTTCCTTTATTTCTTTTAAGGCGAATTCATTTTAAGGTGACTTTAAATGCACAGCTGTGTTTTGTTTTTGCACGGTTTGTTTTGGAAAACAATTAAGAGGATTCCGTTATCAAAACAAGGGCAAATTCAAGGCGAATTAATTACCTGGTGGCAGCGTAGGCGAATTCAAAATTTTTTGCTGGTATCAATTACTGTCAGATTTTTTATATATGCACTTTTAAGGCGAATAAATTACCAGGTGACAGCGTAGGCGAATTTAGTATTTCTTGCTGGTATACACCACTGTCAAACTATGGGTACATTTTTTATATATGGAGTTTCGTGTATACCAGCAAAAAATACTGAATTCGCCTACGCTGCCACCTGGTAATTGATTCGCCTTGTGCAGTTTGACCGAAAATGTTTACAACGAAAATTAATGAATTCGCCTACTCTACCATATAGTAATTGCTTCTCCTTTGCCGCCACCTTTAATGAATTCGCCTTGGTTTTTTTTATTAGTTTTTTTTTTTTTTATTATTTATTTTATTATTATTTTTTTATACAGGCTTTTTTTTAATTTAAAAACTACTAAATGTTTTGTAATTAATTATTTAAGTTAGTTTTCTACTTTATTAATTGTAAGTTAATATTACATTTTTTATATAATTTTTATAAAGAAAAAAATGTATTATATATCTGATGTTTAATAAAATAAAAGCTTGGTTTAAAAACCAAACAGCATAACAAATAAAATAATTGAAAAGAATCCTTTGAAAATATGAACAAATCTATATTAAAAATTAGTAAACTAAATGCAAATGTAAAACTGAAATATTGTCTAAAAATTCAATCTAAATGATTTAAATAATAAAAAACTGTCTTTAAAATAAACAAATACATGCATAAATTCACAATAAAAAAAATTTGTAGTTTTACTTTCTTGTTTTGTTTTTTAAACCAAGTTTTTATTTTATTATAATTTAGCCATGGCGCAATCATGTATCAAGAGATATCATTGGCGAATTCATTCATTTTCGCCGTTGTTAGGAATATCAAACTTCATATAAAAATTTGAAGCTGACATTTCCAGCAACAGCAAATATAAATGAATTCTCCACTGGCGCCACCTGGTACATGATTTCTTCATGATTTTTTTTTTTATTTTGGTTTTTTGTTGGACTAAAAAGATTTTTATTACTGATTCCAAAATTTTTTTCTAAAAAAAATCTAGAACATAAAAAAAATCTAAATTAACGATAACTTTCGTTATGTGATTACATGGTTTTCTTTACAACTCAAATAAAGAATAATAGACGCAGGATATGCGATTGTGGTATTAATTTTTATAACGTCTAGTACGGGGCCCATAAGAATAAATAAAAATTGAAATATCGAAAAATCTTAAACTCAGCACACAAACTGAAATTTTAAATAAATGTCGAATTTTTTCGAAATTACGAAATTAATTAACACGCTTATTTCAATTTAAAGTTTACAAATTTTTGTGTTAATTAAAAAAAAAAAAAAAATTCAATTCAAAGAACACAATTTCTTCAAATAATCCAATTAAAAATGGAACGAAAATTTTCGAAAACATTAATATCTAAAAATTAAAAGAAAACCTTACTTTACGAGAATTCATTCTCAAATAAAAAAAAACAAAGAAAACAGAATGAATGATTTTTCCACAAATAAAAATTTCTTCAAAATTAGTTAAACTCTTTTAAAAATAACATTTTCATAAATGTTAAATCGAAATTTCTTCGAATACGAAATTCCACTATGAAATTGAAAATTTACAAGAAATCAAAGTAAATAAAGAAATAATTACAAAGTGGATAAATAACATTTTTACCAAAACATTAAAGCTTTATGTCGGAAACTTAACGGCAAGACCTCGAAATTTTGCTAAGATGCCTTTGTAAAGAACGTTCAGTTTTCACATCAGCTAAGAAATGAAGAAGGCAACGGTTTATTCTTTATGTTTTTCACTTAGGAAAAATGCATTAATCGTCACAAAAGCTTATTTTATAAAAATCGGTATTCTTTTTGTTCGCTTTCATAAGAAATAATCGAAAAGTAGCAATCGGTAAGTAACTTTTTAGCAATAAATATTAATTTATATATTTTAATACCAGGGTTGATTGATAAGAAACATTTTAGTACTTCAGTGTTCGCCAGTTAATGTGCTAAAAGTACAAATTTTTTATTTTTCTAGTGTTCGTCCTTTTGATGATTTCATTTATGAAGATCGCTACAATAACGATGATGATGATGACGAATACGATTCAGAGGACTCAAACCAGGAAAATTATTTTGCTAATGAATATCCCGACGAAGATGATGATGCTGCATTAAATAGTGATCGAGATGATGATATGGATGAGGTGGAATATGAAGATGAGGGTACTAAACATTTAAGACAAGAATTGGAAAAATTTGTATTTGGTAAATTTTGTTTTTATTTTCTTCTCAATAAAAAATTTAATATAATTTTCTGTTTTACTTTAAACAGGAGACGATGAAAGTGATGCTGAGAGCTGCAATGATTCTTCTTCTGAAGATGGCGGCTATCATAACACATACCGTGACCCTTATGTGCATTCCATAGATCCAGAAGAGGAAGGTTTTTGCAATGATGTTGATAGTTGTGATGTTGATCGTTATGGCTTGGCCTATGCTAGTTATAAGGCTCGTATATTGAAGAAAAATAATAGCAAAATGGGTTCGGATATTGAAGATGATGCGAGTGATGAAGAATTTAATAAATCAGGCACAGATGAAGAGGATGATTATTATCACAGTGCTAATGAAAGCTCAGATTAATTAATTTATTTTCTGCTAATTTTTTATATAAAACAAATAAAGCTGTTTTGATTTTTTAAGTTTAATTTAATTATTACTTTAAAAATAAGAAATTGACATACATAGGTTGTTAATAAATGCACATGACAAAGCTTATTTTAATCCCCTTATGAAAACTCTGGAAAGTATGCAGACGGCCCAGATAAATAATGACTTGTTTCAAATTTGCCGATCTTTAACAAATAAATCATTGCCTTACTTTTAATTGCATTCACTAGTTTCACGGCGAAATTATAACAGCTGTAAGTTGTAGTCTAGCAATTTTGAAAATTTTCAAAGCTTTAAGAAATGGCTGGCAAAAAATGTTTTAAATTAATTTTAAAAATTTTATTAAGAATTTGTTGCTTTAATTTTTTCTTTGTATTTTAATCTGCGTTTTTCACACGCCCCGTCCAGCAAGTACGATATATCTTGTTAAATACGCCTTGACTGATCTGTACTACGTTAAATTAAGTTAGTTTTAGTGAAACTGCACTTTAATTTACTAACAAGGAGCCAGATTATGTTCTGTAAGATAGTAGGTTGCCAGATATTTATTTAAAATTACATGGAATAACAATAAAAAGAAAGGAACTAGAAGAATATTTATTTATTATTTATTTGTAAATTCTAACTCTGAAGTTTTTTTTTAACAAGCAGTTAACATGAGTAAAAATATACATTTTAAAAATATTAAAAAACGATTTAACAAAAAAAAAAAAAAAAAAAAACAAGAAACTATTTTTGCCAGCTTTTTAAAAACATTATTTAAATGGATACGGCAGCTCTCTTTTAATACTCTTTTTTACAACAATAAAATGCAAACAAAAAGTTTCCAAACAGTGTTGCAAAAGTCGTCGGTAAATTAAGGTCTTAGCTACGCATTCGGTTGTAATTTACGTAGATTTTATTTGCACAGTTTATGGCCCATAGAGAAAACTATTGTAAATTTTCTATGCAAAGATATGAAAAAGAAAATTTTAAATGAAAAGAGTAATTGAGACATTTTTAAATTTATTAATTCTGTGCTCATTATCAAGTTTTAGTGGAAGTTTATGTTCATAAAAAAATTACGTGTTCAAAATTGTGTTTTATTATCAGATTAAAAGATATTAGCGTTTTTTTTTTTTTTGTTTTTGAAATTAAACAAGAAACCTCACAAATTATTGTCATTATTTAAGTGAAATAAAAAGTGTGAAAAATCTCAAGTTAAACAAAATAATTTTATTCTTAACACATTTTACATTCCAAGTAGAGTGTGTATATATATTTTTTTAATTGTATTTATGATTTTAAAATGCAGAAAAAAATCTTTGCGTAGATTTTCTTGTGGTTTCAATCTTTTTCTCTTAACAAAAAGAAACAATTGACGCCCCTTTCTGGGGGAGCTCTAGAGCAATAACAAAAAATGACAGTATAAAAAATATATACAAGAAGAACCCAAAGCGAAAGTGTGTAATTGTGTTAGAGAGTTTAAAAGAAATTGTTGTGAAAAAGCGAGTGCATATTAAGGAAAACGAAAACAGTGCAAGAAAAACTATAATATTTAATGGATTAAAAATATTTTGTTATTTAAGGTATGAGTTTGTTAATTATTTATTATTTTTTTTTTTTTTGCTTGACATATGTTTATATCTATAAAAGGAGTTGCCAAATTGTAGCAGATTTTGCTGGCGTTTAAAAGGCTCTTTAAAATAATTTTTAATAAAATATTTGTTATCCTAAAATTTAATGTCTACCATATGTTTGTTAAAGCAAGGTACGTTTTTATTCTTTATCTAAAAAACAGCAGCAATAGTTACTTTTGACTTTTTACACAATTTGTCTTTTTCTCTTCGTTTCATCATACTCATTTATTTAATGTGTGTACATTCATAGTCTTCTCAATGTTATTTATGTATATACTATTTTTGTTTTTATACTAATAATGTCACATGGATTTTGTTAGTACCCAAAAGGGTCACATTCTCACTTTAAGTTTTTTGTCGAAATTTGTTTAACATTTATTTGGTATTTTGTTGTAATTAAATTTTATATCTAAAATCTGTAAGTTTTTGTTTACAGCATTTGTAAACATACAACAGATCCGTTAACTCTTTCTTTTTATTTATTTATTTTTTTTTGTTTACCTTGAACAAACAGGGCTGCTGTTGACTTTAGCCAGGGTTTTTTCTGTTTTAGTTGTGGTTTGAACAAACCGTGCAATAAATATTTGATTAATTTATGTCTATACGTTTTTTTAAAGTTTTAAATTTAAATTATATGACAATCATATTTGTAGTGATAAATAAAGCAAAAATCTCAGTTGTTATATTATAACAACAACAAATGAATAATAGTTCGGCTATGCCAAATTTCATATACCCTTAACCATCTATAACTCCAGGTTCCCCATTCAATATTCTAAATAAAAATTGTCATAGAACATTGCTTTCTAGCACGTTACTCCTTTCACAAAAACAAATATTGAGGAGACAGAGAATTAAAAATAAGAAAAAATCAGGTACTTTATTCAATTTCTTTTCTAATTTTTTAAGAACTTGTTCAGTTTTTAAAATAAAAATATTGTTTATTATTTTTTATTTCTTCAATATTTTGCCACAATGTTGGGTGGCTCCTTCAGGAAACAAAAATATTTGAAATAAGTTTTTCAAGAAATAAACCTGAAAAATCTTGTCAAACTAACTCAACTCTTTATTTAAGTTGTAGCAATATGCGTTATTTATAAAAAAACATAATTAACAACCACATCCCCTCAAAATTCAAGCGATACCATATTGCTTACCCCTCTTGCTTCACCATCTAACAAAAATTTCATGCAAGTTTTATGAAAAATTGCATAGTGTGAATGCTGTAAAAGAGACAAAAATTCAAACATTTTAACATAAACATTTCCATAAATTTTCAATACTCAAAAAACTTTCAAATTATATAAATTTCAAAAAATTATTACCTTATTAGAACTCAATTTTCCGCGTCTTAAAAAAATTTCTCAAATTCAATTTGAATAAACTGTGATTACAGTTTAATAACTACTTTTGTGCCCTTGATTTCCCAATAGGTTTGATTCTCCGATATCAAACGCTTTGGACACAGTAACAAAATCCCATACAGAACTTATTGTATATTACAAAATTGCACTGATTCAAATTTTCGCGTCTTCCGATTGCACTTCATATTTCTCTTGCAGCAATTCTGATACTCTGTTCAGCTTTTTGTGTGGTATCCTGTCAAACTACATTAATAAAAATTTTTTATGAAAAAAGCCATGAAAAAATGTTGCAGATGTAGTTCTCTGTTTTAACTGCAGAACAACATATGAAATATTTTTAGCAACATTTAATCAAAGCTGTGAAATAAAGCAAATAAGCATTATTAAACAACAGCTGATCACATATTTTTTGCTTACATTTTTAAAAAAATATCGTCTACGTGAAAACATTTCTTCCAAATCGCGAGATAGACACTACATTTTAAATGTCAAATTTTTTTACATGAAATAATCAATGTTGCTTAATAATTTTAACAAATTCGAACAGAGTACCCTATGCTTTAGTTGGTAAAAAATGTTTCCAGAAACAACAAATGTTGCCAGAAACAATAAATGTTGCCAGAAAAAACAAATCTTGCAACAAGAAATGTTACCATATATTTTCTGACTTTTTCCCAAAATAAAACCAATAATATAAATAACTAAAAAGAAAAAGTTCCGATCCTGCCAGGAGTCGAACCTGGAATCTTCTGATCCGTAGTCAGACGCGTTATCCATTGCGCCACAGGACCACATAATTACTCGTCAATACACATCTTTTTGTACCTGTACTAAAAATACCCAACTGCTATTACTCATAATGACTATTTATAGATAATTTAAACAAGTGTAAATCAGAAATACAAACATAAAATAAAAATGTAAATTTAACAAAATCTAAATTACAAAGAATAATAAAAATTTAATATTCATGGGATGATTAAAACGCACATAGTGTGGGAATGTTAAGATATTTAAGAAAATCATCACAATACATTACAATAGCGCTCACGTATGTATATTTTAAGATATTTAAAATACACAAGTAGTCAATCAAGTAGGTAGCATTCGTGTAGCTCATTTTAAACTACAATTTAAACTTCACTTGAGACACAAGTCTAGAGGTTAATCAACCGATCTTAAGCTTACTGAACATTTAAAGACTTATGTTTTAACTAAAGCTGATTATACGGCCTACAAAATCTGAGCTTTAGCTTTTTTTAACTATTAATAACGGGCCTAAGCTTGTTATTCTGTTCAGTATTTTGTGGAAAATACTGTCAAAAAACCATTAAAAAAAATCAAAAATAATGTTGCTACAGTTGTGAATATTTACAAATTGTTTTTGGCTTCATGTTTATCAACAACAAAATGTTTCTAGCAACAATTTTTTTTAATTGCACTTATTTCTTTGGGAATTGAAAACGAAACCCCTAGTGACCCTTAAGTGAAAAACATGCTACACAAACAAAAAAACCGTATCTTAAGACAAATTTATGATAGATCAAAGTCTAGTTTGAAAATAAAAAAGCAGTCAAACACATTCCACATAACGTCGATGCTCCATTCACAACAACTGTTAATCTCTCCAGTAAAAGGTCGGTCAGTTTCTATATAGACTTTGAAGCATGGACTCGGCAAGAGTTGTTTTTCACCGCTTCAGAAATCCAAGACACTAGAGTGCTTGATTTAAGACTTAAAAAATATGTTTCTTTCATAGAACATCATACTGAATATTTGCGCCTAAAACATCAAGAACTTCCGATTCTTTAATATTTGTATCGCCCATATCATATTCAGTAGTACAATTGGACGAAAGCATTCATTAAGGGCCTCATCAGCACTCAAATAAACCCTGCATCATTTGTTTCTTGAGGCATCGTCAAAAATATTTGCAAAAGAACATAGAAGCAGTAAAGACCTTAGTTAACATCCACTATGTTTTCAGCCTTTAATAATTTGAAAGCATCTTACATGGCTTGTGCTTTGCTTAGGAGTCGTTCTTAATGGAGTCACCCGACTGTTTGCATAACTTTGCATGTGTTTCTATTACTTCCTTGAGTTAATCCCTTTAATTGCTGGAATTGAAGCGGGCTAGTAACAAGAATCTTCAAATTTGGTGTTTATGGCACCACGTTAGGCTTGTTAACCTATAAATGTTTATTTTATTAAAATAGCCCTTGCGAAGCACACTTAAGTATTTTTTTTAAAGCGAGATGTTGTGCGTTTTAATAATAAAATAAAAATTAACTTCGATCCTGCCAGGAGTCGAACCTGGAATCTTCTGATCCGTAGTCAGACGCGTTATCCATTGCGCCACAGGACCATGTGATATTTCCTGGTTTTATCATGTCTTTGTATTGTATGTGAAATTTGGCAACGTGGCATTTTTTAATACTAAAAAACGTATTTTATGCCACGTTTAGAAATGCATTTGACTAGAAAATATTTTTGCGCTTATAATCAGCGTGTAGTCCTTTTGCTAGGCTATAGCGTCCATAAAGGCCAATTCTGCTCAATATATTGTTATTTAAATTTTTTATCTTCCTTTTTCTCAGCATAGTTTATGTTCCCTTACGCTTTTTTAACTCTCTTTCGAAGAATTCCATTTTAAGTTTTTATAGATCCTTCAATGTACCTTTGACATCTCTTAAATTATTCAGATATCTGTTAGGTTCTGAAAAACCGGAGCAAAGTGATAAGTGCAGCTTTCCTGAACTACTTACAGATTGAATAAATTTACCTTGTAAAGTTTATAATCGAAACTAATCAAGTCAAATACAATGAAAAAAAAAAATAAAAATAATAACACTGAATCTGCCAGAAGTCGAACCTAGAATCCTTTGTCAGGCGCGTTATCCATTGCGCCGTAGGACCATATGTATAAAAATTGTTACATGCTAATTTTCGGTTCTATTATAAGATTGGCAACGTAGCATTTTCGATGAAACTTTTAATTTAGTCTGATTGAATATGTGATTGCTGTACGACACATTTTATGACAAGTTTAGGATTAAGCCTATTAATAAAAAACGAATTTAGGTAATCAAAAATCTCTTAATTAGAATCACTATGGTTGGCAAAAGTTAAAAGAGATTTTAATTCTTTAGTATAAAAAATGATAAATTACACCATGATTAATTAGAAAAGTCGACAAATAAATATTTAAAAATAAATGATGTTAAAATTATAAAATAAAAAATTTCGCATCGACTAGGTATCGAACCTGGAATCTTCTAATCCGTGGATCGATGCGTTATAATTGTGGCACAGGACCTCACCGAATCTAATGCACCCACAGGGTGAACTGAAAAAAGTCTGCTAGTTATGCACGACTTTGTGTAAAGTAAAAGGGAGGTGGAAAATTATAAATCGATGACCAAACATCTGTAGCAAAGGACTTGATAATGAATAGGCAGATCGATGCTCCTAGGCGAACTTTTGGTTTACCTATCAGGAATAAAAAGTGGCTTGAAAATAATTTAAAAATGTAGCTTTACTCTTTATAAGGATATGGTAACGTCACATATCATACGGACTGTTATATAATTTGATTATGGCATGAAAAATTTCTAGTTGTATACTCTCTCGTTTTGGTGATCGGGAATTTGTATCAGCAAAGTCGTGGACACCAATTGCCTGGCGTGCTTTGTCTTAAATAATCTTATTCACTGTAATTGAGGTTTGTGAAATCTTTCATAACTTTTAGGTCACCTTGTAGTGCTTAGTAAGTTATCAAATGATAAATTTTTTGTAAATACCTAAACAGATAAAATCTAAATTGTCGTTTAAAACACGCAAACCCGGTTTTACTTGCTATAAAATATTTTGTTGTTGTTGTTGATATAAATTGATTGTTAATCAGTTGTTGAGATACAAAATACGAGTTTTATTGTTTAAACTGATGTATGTCCATAAACAGTGTTAAGATGTTTAAATAAAAATTATAAAAGAAAAAAGAAAACAACTTTAAATGTTGCTATTAATACTTAAGAATGAAATATTTTATATGCTTTATTGTATTATAACTCGCCTTTATTAAGCCTATTTAAATTTATGGAGAAGCGTGCGATAAGTGTGTTTAATAAATAAAAACCAAAGAAAGCAACAAAACTTTTTCTTTGCTTTGCTTTATGTATCTATAAGCGTCAATCAATTCAAATATAACAAAAGGTGTAGATCTATTCATCTTGTCGGTCTTTAATATTTTCGTATACAAAAGAAATAAATGTATATTTATTTGTTACTGCTTTACTGACTGATTAACATAATAACTTATTGAAATACAAGATGTGAGAAAAAAAACACTATATTTGTAATAATAATGAAAAAAAAACTCTTGAAAAAGAAACGACAAGAGTAAAAGAAATTATTGCAATAAAAATCTCTGATGTAACAGTTTTTATTCATTTTTATTTCTTTCTCTTTTATTTCATTGATGTTGTTGGTACGATTGTAATCAAATTGATTTTCTTTCTTATTCAACGAACTGTCAAAACCGTTCATTGTTGTTGATATAAAGAAGAAGAAATACAGTAAAGTGTTATCGTTTAATGTTACCAGACGTTTTCTTATAAATAACTTTATTTAGTTCTGTTAATAACTGACTTTAGCTTCCTTGTAAAATTAAATGATTCTATTAAAAAAATATGCCAGTACTTGTTAAAATTTTTATAGTTTTAACGACAAACTTTTAACTTTTTTTGTTAACAAAAAAAAAAAAAAAAAAAAACTAAATTTACCAAAGAAAAAAGTTAAAAAGAAGTCGAAAGGTAAATCTCACAATTTTTGAAGTTTTTGGGTGCTCTACATTCCGGATGGTCTGCTTTAAATTTGAATTTCAAAAACAAATAAAAAATCATTTTTTAATAAAAAAATGTGACAACTTCAAATGCATAAAACGTTAAAAGTTAAAAGTTAAAGATAGAAATATCTTCCCTTTAGTATAACACTCAGTTTTAGCTGAACTGCTTTCATAAGAACGGAAACCAAGCTGTAATTATGGAACTCACATAAAAACTTATTTAATTTAAATTTAATTTGGGGTTACCCTGTTATGTTTCCTAAATTGTCTGTTTGTCCAAATCGAAGTACTCAATTTAAATTTGGGAAAATTCTTTACGAACTTTACTTAAAGGGTGCCCCATAGAGACCTGATTTTGACAGATACGGCTTTAACCGTGACTACACACTTTTCACTTACACAAAGTATAAAGCCACCACATTAACCCACGAAGGGCCTCTATAACAACCTTTTCGATCTAGAGGTTTCTGTCATTCCCACGCGAATTGTATATCTACTCCGGAACTACCCGAGTCTATCTCGGCTAAAGATTATCAACAACAGGTTTCTTTGGTACCAATGGTTAGCCACTAGTCAGACTTCAAACCCCTTCTCTGCCAGTTTCTGGCTCCTGTAAACCTAAGTGATTAATGCTCCGTATAACCCAGAAACAATTTCGTTAAGGAGACGGGATCTACAAAATAAACATACCCTTCAAGTTACACCAAAGTCAAATCAGCTCTGCTTTATGGCTGCGACAGCTGATACCACTTTACTTACCATTTACAAATTCTTTAGCATCTCGCAATTGCTGTCTCTGATGCAGTATTTTCGCATCTTCGGCCTCAAACGATAACAGTAACCGAACGGGGCAACTGCCTTCAAACAAAAAAAAAAAAAAATAAATAAATAAGAAATGGAAGGCACAAATTATTGCAAAACTAGTATAAACGATCAGCTTTAGGTAAAAATTAATCGAGTTTATTTATTATGTATTCAATTCATCTGGTAGCGCTTTACGCTGCTCCAAGCTGAATTCACCTATTTTGTCCGGACAAAATTTTTGTTCGTACAAAATTTTTTTATATGTGGTTTGACATTTCTCTCAGAGAGTGAGAGAAGTGATATTGTTCAGACAACTCTCAGCTTAATTTGATTTAATTTTAATTTTTGTCCGGAAAAATTGAACTGTGTTGCCACTAAAAATTTTTTTCCAAAAAAGCTAATCTTAGTTGCCACATCATATAGTGTTTGCATAATATCAAATAAAAAATCATTTTTCAATAAAATGTATTGTTTCACAAAATGGAGTTCAATGAAGCAGTTGCCCTCAAGGTTACAATGGAAAAGAAAAAGTCCGGAAGAGAATGCATGTACGACATGAGCAAAGGAAGCGAATTCCAATGTTGCCACCTGGTAAAACTAATTCGACTTGTTTACTTATGAATTTATATTGCAGCTTTGTTTGTCCGGGCAAATTTTTCGAAATGGGTGAATAGTGCTGCAGAAAACTCTGTAAAAAAATTTTTTGTCAACAAAAATTTTGTCCGGACAAAATAGGTGAATCCAGTTTAAGTCTTAAAAGAAATTAACTCAAATTTTGTAATGATTTCTAAAATGAATTTCTTTGATGGAACACTTAAATCTAAAATTTATAAAGTTTTTTCAGCTTGTTCTTCTCTTTTTTTAATACCTTGCTTTCCTGTCCATAAATCTTTTGTCAATCAATTTATAAAATTATTAAAAACAGTTGTTTTTAATTTAATGACTCTACCACCGGCATTGTGACTAAACTGACATGTTCTTTGAAATATTTAAATTTATCTTAAGTTTCTTTCTTGTTTGTTTACAAAATTGACATTGAACTTTTTTGGTTTTTGGTGCCTGTTGATTGTTGTTTATTGTCTCTGAGATGTTGTTTCGTTGTTTTAAATATTATAATTTATTACATTTTAATGTCTTACGTCATGTTGTTGTAACATGCCCGGCTTTAATGCGTTGCTTCCAATTCACGACCAACAATGAACTGCATATGGCACGCCCGTCCGCCCCTTCAGTCATTACAATGTTACACAAAAATACAAAAGGGACACAAATAATTTTACAATAAAAATAAATTAAAAAAAAACAAAATTTTGTGTAAAATCATGTTGTTCATAAATCATTCATTTAATTTTTTTTTGAGTTGTTTAGTTGACGAAAAACGATTTCGTTGTTTTGTACTTTGATTTTTCTTCATTTTGTTGTTGTATGAATAAAATTTTAAACTCTACCAGCAGCATTCATTCTTTAAAAAAATTAACTTCATTTATTAATTTTTTTTTTTTTTTCTTTCTTCTTTCACTTAAGTTTTCAGTGGAGTGTCTGTTGTTGTCGTCATTTCTTTTTGCTGTATTATTATGATTATTGTTGCTTTTGTTGTATTTTAATGTGTTGTCATTTTATTTTTAAGCAACCCACACTTTTTTCTTCCTTTCTCTGGTTTTTCTAGTAGGAGTCATAACAATGTAGCCCAATAAATTGTTGTAGTTGTTGTTATTGTTGTATTCTTTCTTTCTTTCTACATGTCATTGTGCTATTTTTGAAGAATTATTTTATTTATTTATTTGTTAAATTTCTTTTTATTACTGTTTAGTAGATTTCCCACTTATGTTGTCGTTTCGTTATTGACAGTGATTTTTTTATCGAAAGTTTATCACTGTTTAAAAAGCAAATAAATAGTTTTTTTCTCTGCGGCCAGATAGAATAGAAAAACAAGTAATAAATTGAAATGTTGTAAAGAAATAAATAGAAAAACGAGTTTCATTGCATTATGAAGCCAAAAAATATTTAATTATTCTTTGATCGTTTAACAACTTTTCACGGCAAAACCTTTTACTTTAATATGGCAACCTTTGCAGCCACCAGAAAGTAATGTAATTAGGAAAGGGAGCCAGATCTAAGTTCGAGGGTAGACGGACAAACATTTGCAAGGCAAATTAATTACCAGGTGGCAGCATAGGCGAATTTATAAGTTTTCGCCGGGAACAATACTGTCAAACTTCACGTATAAAAAATCTGTATACCTAATATATAATATAATCATATATGGAGTAGACTTATGCCATATAGTCCAGTTTAGTGATTGCTTTTTTAGCTCAAAGTTTAAAAATGAACTAGTTCAAAATTAAGTTCAAAGGCTCTCCTTACTGCCATCCCTAAATTACGACGTAAAGCGCAAGATATCTGTCAAAATTTCTCATGTACATACAAAATGTATGAAGCATCCCTAAATAGCACGGCGTCAACGCTTAGCAATTGGAAAATCCAATTTTGACAGCGCGTAAGATAATGCAGTTGCCTGCAAGCTACTGTTGTTTACATATTTTGTTGTAGTATTTAGAGAACGTTACAAAACAGTAATGACATTTTTGCTTTTTTCGGGCTTATATAGCGTTTTTATCACTGTTTTGCATTTCATTTTATAGGGTTTTATTAAAAGTGATAGGTTAACATTACTGTTCACAACAAAAAGTTGCGCTTTTATTTAGGTATGCACCTTCAGCGTAAAATCCATGCGTTATTTTGCGTCGCGTCTTACGCGCTAATTTAGGGATGGCAGTTAGTTAAAAATCTCTTAGTTCAAATGTTTTGTTGACGTATTGTTCGTACTTTCAACTTTTAGTTCAAACGATTTCTTTAGTTCAAATATTCTTTTCAAAATATGGTGGCAACAACATCGTAGCATTGCCATAACGAATGTTAAATATAATGCGTGGCAGCACTAATTTCATGTCGGAAATAGTCAACAAGGAAACACAAACATGGATTCTAGTTCATTTTGTCTGATAGTTCAAATACAAAGTATAGTTTAAAAATGAACTAGGTGTACTTAAAACTATGAACTAGTTCACTTAGTTCAATCGATGGAATCGTTTAAATGAACTAGTTCGTTCGTTTATGAACTACACAAGTCTAATCTGGAGTTTGACAGTAGTATTTTTGGGGATGAACTTAATTCTTAATTTATTAAAAAAAATTAATAAAGAAAAATTTTTGAACTTCATAAAAGCGATGTTTAGACCTTAAAAACCATCAGTGCGATTAAGAGGCGGCACATTAAATGATGTTTCTACTCTTCCTGCAGAATTTTTCTTTGTTGGAGTTTTTACACTTTTTCCTTATTTCAACCTTTTTTCGAGTAGCCTAATTGGTTATTTGATGCTTGCTGGAGTTTCTGTCAAATAATGTTAAGATTTTCATTATCTTTTAAAAATTTGAGATCCAAGAATACCACAGACTATTCCAAAGTAATTGTTTATTAAGACATTTAAGGCAAGGCTGACAATTTGGATATATGACCAAATCACTCACATGTCTCTAAGTATCTAAGTATCATCTCACAAGTGTTGCCATATTTTATTTCCAAATAAAAATATAATATTGATTAATTTTAAATCTGTACAAATTTTCGTTAGTCACGATAATGTTCTTAAAATATTTCTTTCTGCTAAGCCTTATTTACTAAAAAAAAATCTTTTAAGTCATGCTTTACTGATTTGTTTTATACAAATAAACGTTTTTGGAGCATGAAACAAGCAACTGAATATTTGTTCAACAAAATATCATGTTACAGTTGTATTTAATTTACATTGTTTTTCAAAAATCTTTTAACATCGTATTATGTAAATTATTCCTCATTGTATTTTATTAAAAGAAAAAGATTAACAGTTGTTTTTCTTGGAAAATAATACTATTAAGTTTAGCTGAAATTTAGTTATTAATTACCTTTGTTAGTTCTGTGGATGTCGACAAATAGAAATAAATATTACTAATAACAATTTTTTAGGAACTTTTGGATAAAACTGTCAAAAAAGTTATTAAGGAATTAACAAAACAAAAAAAAAAAAAAAAAAAAAGAAAGAAAATCGCACAATTATCAAGAGAACGATAAATTGGCAACCTTTTAAAGAGAGCTGTTAGATGACAGTTAACATGGAGTTGCCAGCTTGTATACACAAATAAAACCTCAGACTTATGCTGGGAACACAATTGGGACGAACGACGAATTTTTCGTTGCGCATATTCGCCGTCAAAAATAAAACACATTGGTGTATATGAAAATTAACACAACACCGCCGTCGACGAAATTCGTCGTGCGTGACGAACTCTCCGATAGATTTATTTCTATTTCTTACGCCGACGAACGACGACTAAATTGGAACAGGGTTGCCGTTTCTCCTTTCAGCTTTTAAATATATTAGTAAATAAAGTTATTTTTACCCTAATTATTGTTTATTTCTTAATATACATCATTAAGTTAAACATCCACAATTATTTTCCATAAAATTGCTTTCTAATGGCTTTTTCTTAATGCTTAATTTTTTTTATAACTATTTTTTGTTCTATGGTAACACCTTTTTGTTATAGACAGTAAACAATGTTGTTTATTATAACAGCTGTAACTTTTTCGTCCTAATTGTGCGCCACATTGCGAATGTACGCAGCGTACTTTTACAGATGAATTCGTCGTGCAAGACGAAATTCGTCGTTCGTTCCAATTGTGTTCCCAGCATAAAAAAAAAACGGTAAAAATTTATAGTTTTTATAATTTATAAAGTTATTTAAATTCAGATTCCTCTTGACCTTCAGCTATATTTTTCAATGATTAAATTTAGCGTTCATTGATCTTCTACTTAAACCCCAATTAACAAAATATAATATACTAACAAGTTTCAAGTGTTAAAACTCTCAAAATTACCACAGACATACCAAATTGGAAAATAAACAAAATAAGCAAATGGTCGTCTTATGAAAGCAGTTTTAAGAATGAAAAAAAAATGTATAAAAGAAACTAAATAACGAAAATTATGCATATTATTACACATGAAGTTTTTAACACAGTTGGAAATTGCATTTGATGATGGAGATGGTACAATGGTGAATTGCCTTTTAACGCTGCCACTGCAAAAGGCAATGCAATGCCATAAAACTCTTTCTGTGAAAAGAGGACCCAGATGATGATGATACACACAGCTTGAAATTTTAATTTGTTTGTATATAAATCTTAAGAGCATGTTTTTTTCTTTTTTTTTCTTTTGTAAATATAAAGACCCCACTGACAATATTTTTTTTTTTTATAAAATTTTACTATAATAAACACAAAGCGAAACTATTCAAATTTAGCTTTTTAAATGTTTTCTTCTAGCTTTTATTTCTTTCGTATAGCAAAGTTGCTTTACACTCCTAAATTAAATAAAAATCATCACGACTTTTTTACATTTCAAGCATTATTGCAGTTGTTAAGCTTTAAATCAATATTTTTGTTGTTTCTTTATTTTGTCCCCTTAACAACTACTGACAACTAAAATAAATGAAAATAATTTGTTTACTCGAAAGTAAAAAAATAAAAAATAAAACACAAACCAAACAGAAAGTAATATTTGCTAATCATTTATTTTCACTTGGTTAAAATAAATATTTATTATTTACTAACTAAATTAAATATTTGCTCTTTAGGTTAAGTCGCATACACAATTAGGTGCAATTCATGCAAATAACGGCTCAATATTACCGTGATTATAAAACACATTTATGTTTATATTGTTAAGAAATGTCAAAAAGTGGTCATAAAATCGAAAGGTCTTACGAAAAAAAAAACTTTTTATTTATTTTTAAAGAGAGAAGCAGGGCCAAGAACAGTTTGTTTTATTCCGTTAATTTTTAGTTTTCTATTGTTCACACAAGAAATTTACTTAAATGCTCTAAACAGATAGACCACAGCGAGCTACAGACTACAATCTGTCAAAAGTAAAATACACACGTTCATATGAAGGCGATTTTTTTGGAGGCATCTCAGCTACATGACTTCTAGACTAAAATTTTCTTGTCGCTGTCGCCAATTTAAACTAATTTCTATTTTTAGTTACGATCATTGACAAATAAAGTGTTGACAATTTACAAGGAACACGTAGGAAAAAATCAGCTTGAATATATGAAACGAATTATATTTAAATACATTTAAAAAAAAGTTATTTTACCTGAAATACCACATCGAAGAAGCGAAAAAGTAATTTTAGGCCAGACCTTTTAAAATAAATTTTTTTAATTGATTTTTAATTGTTTCTTCTATGTTTCAGTTTCTTAAATGAGCGATTTTGCATTAGGGCAAAAAAAGTTGAAGTGGCAACATTGAAATATGTATTTCTAAAAGAAACAACTGTTAACATATTTCAAGCTGCCGCCTTCAAAAAACTACACGGCGATATATGAAGTCAACTACATTTGTAGCCATGAAGCCGTGTAGTTTGCTTTGATCTATGAGTTGAGAGCATAAGAAATTTCTGACTGCCTAGAAATCGTTTTTGTTAACACAAAAACGTTATTTTTTGTGCCCATTTTTATTAACCTTTGTTCTCTTTTCTGAGAAGCAGAGTTGTAGTTAGAAAAATTTCTTAATGAGAATAAAAGCATATGAGCTGCCATATTAATAACTAAAAAAACGCCAAATGAAAGTCAAAATTATTTGCTGGAAAATAGTAATTTTTAATTTATTGCATGATTATTAAAAATATCATTAAAAAACTGTATACTCTGCGAATCAAATTGTGTAAAGTTCAAAATGAACAAAAAACTCAAATTTTACCAAATAATAAAAATTCACCCACATTCAAAAGGTTATAAGTAAATTTAGACAAAGTTCACAAACATACTTAAGGCTCACAAATTGATGAAATTGGAACTGTGTTAAATTTTCGATTTCTAGGTAAAGAGTTATAGAAAATAAAAACTTAATAAAACTTCGATAAACAAATAAACAAAAATACCGTAAAATTTTATTTCTTTGGTTCAATATTGAATTAGCTTTGAATTCTTTATTATTAGCTGCCAGTTTAATCTGGGTCAACCTTTGTAATCGATATTCAGTCCGATTTGCAAGCTTTTATCTATAACGGTTCGAAAGATAGGCCTATATAGGTCAATTTATTTCACTTATGGGGACACCCTTTAATTTTTAGATTTATTTTTGTGCTACATTTTGATATTGGTAGCTACAGTTAAATGCACTTCTTTTAATTTTTAAGTGGTGTCCTTTACGGCTTATAGTACACGTAAAAAACCGTTATGTTGTATGAGGACACCCTTTAATTTTTAAGATAATGAAATGTTTTTAAAACGGCACCAATCTGTTAGCATTACCTTACCAATAATTTTTTTTTTCCAAATTTATCAAAAAACTGACTGAGTTATTAAGGCACAAATATAAAAAAGCAACATTCAGTCGAATTGATAACCTCCTTCTTTTTTTGAAGTCTGTTAAAAATAACTGCAGTTAAACTGTCTGGAGATGCCATATTTCTTTTTAATAAGCAAACGACAACTCTTTAGTTCCGTGATTTGTTGTTAACATTTTTAAATTGCAAACTAATCAAAGTAAGTACAATTAATACATTTAATAAATTTAGTTGTCGTTAGTAAGTGTCGAAAACTCATATTTTTTTGCTTCTTAAGTAAACTACTTAATTTTTTTAAATTTATATGTTAGAACGTATGTAAATTTTACCAGGATTTTTAACTGTTAACCCAATTTACCTAAATTTATATATTTTTTATAAGTTTTAAGAATTTTTTTATTGACCTAAATTTACTAATATTGACTGTTTCTACAAACAACTTTTTAACGTCGCTTTCAAAAAATAATGAATAAAAATAGAAATAATAAAGTATAATTGTACAAAAAAATAAAACATTAATATACAAACTAGCAATAACAGTCTTTAATGAAAGAAACGTAAAGAATGTGTAATTTGTAAACTTGACTCTTTTGACTACTAAATTCTTTCAATTTCTTTTTCTACAATTATTGTTAAAATCTAGGTAAACAAACTAGACATCATGTTCTTGTTTTTTTAACACAGCAACTTTTTCTTCTTTTAGAATGCGCACAGGAACATATGTACACATGTTATGACCTACTTAACCATAAAATTCAAACTTTTAACGATATGAACGCGTTTGCGCACATTTTTAAATTGAAAAAAGAAAACAAATAAAATTACCAGCAATGAGTAGAATATAAAAAAAGTTTTAACTCAGACTTGCAAAGTGTGTAACAAATATTTATATATTTTTTTCTATTAAATTTTAATGTACAAGAAACAAAAAAAAAAGATTAAACAATATTAGGGAAATTGCTGTTTATAATTAAAAGATTTTGAAATTATTAAAGCGTGGCACTGCTGGTAATAATAATAATGGTGTTAATTATCTGTGTAAGTGAATGCTTAAATTAAAACAATATTTTATAGCAAAAAATAAGTATTTGTTTTGCTTGAAAACATGAAAAAATTTAATCCAATTTTTTTGAGCTCATTAATTATTAATAAGCAGTTTAAAAATTACATCAAAATATCTGTTTTTATTATTGATTCAAAGTTTGAAGAAAGTGTTGGAAAATGAAGTAATTGTTTTTCAGTATTAAAAAACGTATTTTAGCGAAAGCTGCCACATTTGACGATTTTTTTCTAACAAAAGGCAGCTTTAGCGATCTTTCGCTCTTACTTATATCCAAGTAATTTAATGTAAACAAAAAACACCGTTATGTTGCTCCAACTTACGTAATCACTTTTCACTTATGTATATCTGTTTCCTACATAAAAAACACGATATAAAGCCACTATTGACAGAATATAAACTGTATGGTTCGACGCTAAATATTAATTTAAACATAATTTAAAAAAATGCTTTTATTTCCTTTTTGTAAACGATTGCTTACTAAATCAGGTCGAAAAGAAAGAAATAATGTTTTCATTATCTGCAGTAAAACAACAGACTCCAAAGAATGGACAACTAAACTTAACATTGTCTCAATATCGGTTTACGTTTACTTTTATTTCAGGCTTCTAGAGAGTGTTCTTTGCTTTTTGTGAACTTTTCTATGAACTAGAGGGTACCGCATAATAAAACAGAAGCTGTTAAAAGGCGAATAACAGCACTTGATGAAAGATAAAAGGGAAACAGGAAGTGGCTTTCTGTAGATTTTAATTAGACTGCATAGAGCTATGAACTCTGAAAAAAAAGTTGGCAGCGTATGGAAACTCGAATTGT
Source organism: Cistogaster globosa (assembly GCA_937654795.1). Lineage (NCBI taxonomy): Eukaryota > Metazoa > Arthropoda > Insecta > Diptera > Tachinidae > Cistogaster > Cistogaster globosa. The sequence goes on from OW569404.1 coordinate 12,361,486, forward strand.
GCTTAGGCGTTCCGCAGGCAGGAAATTGAAAGAGGTACTTAAATAAAATCAAAGTATCCTTAGCTGGTGAAAGAAAATAGAAGATAATATTGAAAGGCGTTGATTGGAAGAGGCTGAGACATAACCTCACATTACGTGTGTATTCGATTCTAGCACTGGTTGGCATTTAATTAGGCCCTCAGCATACATATGTCTGCCAACGGGAAGCTTTAGTGTGGGAGAGTGGAGGCACCCCTTCATAGTTAGAAAAATTTTAAAATTAAATTTTATCAATGGCCTGGGCAACTTAGACTTAATTAGTGTCTACGCTTTACTTATATTAAATTTTACGTTCATAACCCCTTGTGGTCTCGTTGTCTTGACAGTAAATTTATTTTTTATTTTTTTTTTTTTTGATAACAAACAATAATAAAAAAAAAAAAATACGAAAGTCTGTATTGAAAACTAAAGTGAGTGAGTAAAAATGTTGGTCAACATCATGATGAGTGTGTTTTGTTAAAATTAAAAAAAAAATATTTATATTTATATAAATGTACATGTGAGTAATAAAGCTTCTGTAACTAAGGCGTTGTAGTCATAATCCTCATTCTCGTTTTTTTACATTATTTATTTAATACGAAATTGTGTCTTTGGTACAACACTATGTTATTGTTTGTTTGCTTTAGTTTTGTTGTTACTTTTTTACTCCTTTTGTATATTCTTTTGTATTTTTAAACCACTGTTGAAGAAAAAGGGTGTATGCTTATGTTTTCATTCCTTTTTCCCATTTTTTTATATACACACATTTAAAAAAGCTGTGGCAACACTAATGGGTACCATAAATTCATAAATAAAAACACACACAAAACAAAATAACAGTATGTCAAGTTAGAGAGTGTGTCGTATATTGATAACAAAAACAACCCCTCTCAGTTTAAAAAAAAGGACAACAACAACTATGTAATAAGACACCAATAGTAAAATAGAGTAGTAGTGTGTGGGATCCACAAAGTCAAAGTGCATGTAAAAAAATGCACGTGCTTTTTGATTACTTTGCATGAATTATTATTATAAGATTATTCATGTTGCTGTTGTTGGTCTCTATCTATTTTTTTTATTTATTTTGTCTTTGCGTGACTTTGTATGAGTTGATAAACAGTGTTTTTTTTTTAAAGAGGGTTGTCTCCACATATGAAAAGTTGACGTAAATACGTTATGCATGAAATTTTGACAAAGGGTAGTTATAAGGTTTTTTACCTCTACACACATACACGTGTACATACATACATACATATGGGTATTGTTTATTTTAATTTAAGATATTTATTAGCCTTTTTTATATATTTTATGATTATTTAATTATTGTTGTATTGAACAACTCCTTAATACATAAGTAGCTCTGAGCACGTTTATTTAATGAGCGGATTTTTTAAGCTTGTTGTGTTGTAAATATGTATGAAAACGGAATAAAATCTACATTATTTTTTCACTTCTGTACTATTTACGAGGGCTGCTCTATATATTTTTGGCCTAATAGTGAAAATGCGAATATTTATAATCAAAAATGGTTTTATTGTTTTCCAAAGTATTCTCCAGCATGATTTATACACTTTTGCATGCGCTCAAACCAGTTGTCGAAGCACTTTTTCCACTCCGATTGAGACACCTCTAATACATGGTTTTTGTACACTTCAACACCTTCTTCTGGCGACGAAAATCGTTCACCACGCATTTTTTTCTTGCTATGCGGAAACAAGAAGAAGTCATTAGATGCCAAGTCAGGGCTGTACGGCGGATGACCCATTAATTCGACGTTTTGGCCGGTCAAAAACGTGCTGGTTTGAGCCGATGTGTGAGAGCTCGCATTGTCATGGTGAACAATGATTCGTCTTCTTTTGTTGGTTTCTCGAATTTCTCCGATGACTTCAGGCAAACAAATTGTAGTGTACAACTCAGAAGTGACCGTCCTACGTTGCTCAAGCGGAACAGTCGCCACATGACCAGTTTTACCGTAGAAACAGGCGACCATTTGCTTCGAAGTGCTTCTTCCACGAACAACTTTCGTTGGATTTTGCTCGTCTTTGAAGACCCACACGGTCGATTGTTGTTTCGTTTCGGGCTCATACGCATAGATCCATGATTCGTCACCTGTGACGATCTTATAAACGTCTTTTAAAGCACCGCAATCGTATTTTTGCAACATTTCTTTGCACCACAAGACACGAGCCTTTTTTTGAGCGACTTTCAAATTGTTCGGGATCCAACGAGAACAAACATTTTTTACGGCCAGGTGTTCATGCAGTATCGAATGTATGCTGGTGGAAGAAATGTCCAAGGATGTCTCTATCTCTCGGTATGTCGCATGTCGATCTTGCATTATGAGTTCACGCACGGCATCAATGTTCTCTGGCACAACAGCCGTTTTTGGACGACCTTTACGGAATTCGTCTTTGAGCGAGATTCGGCCACGATTAATTTCATTATACCAATTTTTCACAGTGCTATAGGAAGGTGCTTCATCGCCATATAAAGATTTAAGTTCATCAATGCACTCTTGTCGTGATAATCCACGTCGAAAGTTGTGAAAAATGATGGCACGAAAATGTTATTCCATTTTTTTCTATATTAATTTTTTCAAGTCACTGTAAACAACACAAATAATGGTCGTACGTCAAAACGTTTTGGGTACGATTATGCTTAAAAATTACAAACTTTCCAATGGAAATGTCAGATTTCACTTGGCAGCACTCAGTGTTGCCAGGCCAGAAATATATATAGCAGCCCACGTATTATTAAATGACTTTAAAATAAGGAAGGGCTATCATTTCGTTTTTATATTTTTAATGTTTGTTACGTCTAAGCTCCATCAATTTGCACCCGATTTTAAAGGTTACTTAAAAGGTTATACTTTCGCTGCCTGGTAGGTACCAATTAATAAAATTAATAATTTAAGAGTTTTTAAATGACTTTAAAAGCATAATAGCAGACGTTTTTAATTTTCATAAAGTATCACCATAAATACTTTATGGAAATTGCTATCTAACAAGAAGAAACAGAAAAAGCTCTAAAAAATAAATTTTAAAGTTGTTTCATATACGAAATGATATTGACATACGATATAAATTTATCTTCTAAACTGTAAAAGACAGAATTTTAGAAACACACACCTAAAAATAAGTCTCATTGACTCTTTTAACTCAACCGGCTGCACACCCGTCAGTCCGTTGCGTGGGTTTTTTTTTGCCGGAAGAACTTCGATTGCCTGTTTTGAAGATTTTTCTTTTGACGCGCGAGCGATATTCCAAGAAAAATAGATGTTTCATTTTTGTTGCTGTGAGGAGTTGCTTAACGAAGCAGTTTTTTCAGCAATCTCTGACTTTTAATTGAATAGAGAAACATTAACGACTATTCTAGGCTGGCATGAAGTAAAGTGTTCCATGACTTACGAGTAAAGACTAATACACGTCTTATGTGTCCTTATACTTTATTAATAAGAAAATTTTTCTAAAAGTTTCAACAATTTACACTTGTGTGAAAATTTATGCGTCACATTGTACGAATTGGCAATGCTGAAGTTGGCTGCAAATGATTGTTTACAACATAAAATTAAATATAAATACGTATAAGCAATTAAAAAAAAACAGACTTTAAATTTTTTTTTGTTCTATTCCACATTTTTTTTTTATTTTATTTTAAACATCAACTAAAAAAATAAATTTTTTTTCAATAAAAATCCATCAATCATGTCATTTCAATCTTTCATCAACAAAAAAAAAAAAAATTGAATGGCACTCAATAGCGCAGTGACCAGCTGGGCAAAAGGTTACCAAAGGCCAGATACATAAAGAAAAATTTTTAAGACGTGTTTTTTGAAGTGGAAAGAAAAAGTTTTTTAAGATTAATTGTAAAGACAGTGAGACGATTCTTGTGAAAATAGTTTTAATTCAGTTTATTAAATGAAAACATTGTTTATTTCCAGTAACTTGAAAGTTTTTCTTTAAAAGTTGTTGTTACATATGTATTTCTTCTTTTCTTTTTATTTATAAAGAATTGTTAAGTGAAATGATTGAAAGATAGTTGGCCAAGTTTTCACTTAAATAACGAATAAAAAAAAAATGTTTTTTTGTCGATAAAAGTTTTTTTTATTTTGCAAACAACAAAGTGAGAGTTCAATTCATTATAGCTTTCTTCTTATAACTAGCACCAATTAAAAGTGAACAATTGTTACATTACGAGGTGTGTTTAAAAGTTCATGGGAATTTTTAGTTTTATTAAGAAATTTTTAATGACTAAATGAGAATTATAACACCTTTCGCTTTCTTGCATTTGTAGCCTTTTTTGAAACAAGGTAAGGACATCAGATTTTTAATAAATACAGTTTTTCCTTCCCAAATAAAGTCGAAGCGTTGTTCATGTAGGAACAAAGTCTGGCGATTTTTTTTTTCGATCTCGAAAAGTTTTCCAGTCTACCAATTTACAAGCTGTCGAAAAAGATACTTACTATGTAGATGGAAAGCAAGGAGTGGAACATACATTTAAACAACAACAACAAATTCTACCGATTTTTGTCTTCTTTTGGGAGAGTGCTGTCTTACGAATAAGTTTCTAAAGAATGTCAAAAAGACTCACAAGAAAAAAGAAGTGGAGAGTGCTTTTGATGTTTACGGTTGTGTTTTGGAACCATATTCTAACTTTCGACCTCTTAACTTACCAGTGAGTATTTTGCAGTCATTCTTCTTTCATTTCATGTCAAATGGTTTTAAAAAATTATTGTGACGGTTTCTAAACCAACTTCGTTTTTCTTTTTCTATGAATTTCTTTTGACACCATCCAAATGTTTACTGCAGTTCTGACTTTCCTAAGAAGTAAAAAGCATATAATTTACTGTTTCTACTCTTCATCCTTGGCTTAACCGCGTTTAGTTTCACAGGATTGTTCCCTCTTTTCCGGTAATTCCATTTCCGGAGTTGTCTTCTCGCTCATCGGTTCTTGTTATAGAAGCTCAACTCTTTTTGCAACTTACTGTACAGTTTTGTCGACTTTGATCGCATTCAATCCCTCTTCCACTAGATCACAGACTGACGTATTCTTTTTCCTGCAAGATTTCGTCATTCGTCTTAGTAGATTCTTTCTATTCCACGGTAAAGAAGAATGAAAATTCACCTGCATAAAGTTCCGCAAATAGTGCGTATTTAACTTGAAATTCGGTGTATTCACAGAAATTGCATTCAATGTTTTCACTTATGATGCTTTTACGTATGTGGAATTAATTTTTAGTCATTGAATTTCTTTGGGAAACGCGCTTCCCTTCGCCATGACTAAGACTTTTTTGTATTAAGTCCGATAATAAAATAAAACCGAAGTTCTTTAAGTATTTAATGAACCGCCTTTGCTTTGTTGTCCCTTTCTTTTATGGGGATCAGAAGCCTTCTTTGAAACTTCGCTAATTCGGTGGAATATGATTGACATCATTGACAAGAAGACACAGTTTTGAAAAATTAAATTTTTTTATGATTTCCATTCGTATTTATTTAATTAAATATGAGTGAAGGCCTGAGTTATGTCATGTTTGAGGGCACCGATGGCTGGCAGCTTATTGACATTGAGCAACTGTTCATTGATGCCCTTCCGGAGACAACACCTGCGCTTGCAGGGGCCTGATGTTGGCAGATAAGTATTTTCGCGTTCTGGGTGGTGGTCAGTCGCCTGCATAGCAGGAATCGAGAATAGCAGAGAGCACGCTCCATGAACCGGTAAGGAGTGAATACCTTTGGGTAGTAACGCGGCAGCTTTTCCATAGAGCCATATCTCGGGTAGGGTGGTTGCGTCCCATGTGTTGTTGTATTGCAACAAAAACGGCCAATAGTGCACTGTGAGTTTGGGCCAAGCCCAGTTCTTTAGCAGGGAGGAAGAGCCTGGTCTTTGCCATCTATAATTCTAAAAGTTGCTACTTGTGGGGCAGTCATACGCTCATTGATTTTACACAGTAAGAGAGGCATTGTGGGGTTACGACGTTGGGGCGGGTACTTACGGGTACCTACATCAGTAGCTAGCGACGTTTTACTGAAATCATCCTTGAATTTGTTGGAAAATTATTGGCCAATTGATATGCAGCGCATGGAGTTGACGCTGAAGGCTTTACCAGAGATGCTTTCTTAGAAGAACAGAAACTGTTGCTGACAGCAATAATCTGAATCTGCATAAATGAGTGTTTCTAAAAATATATTTCCTACTACTGAAGCTTGTTAAGGCTAGCGTCGTGTTATATACTTTGTCGTTTAAGACAATTTTTGCTTGCAGCATTGGCACCAACGGATACAGAATTTAAAATTGAAAATTTATATTCAAAACAACATGACCTCAGCAATGACCTGTCCTTAATATTAAACCCAATAATTAAATTAAACTGTCACTTGACGAACCGGTTGACAAAAAAAGAAATAAAATTCCTTTATTTTATTTTACTTTATTTCTTTAACACACCTCGTATACATATAAAGAAAATGAAATCAACTTAAGAAGAAAATGTTTAGTCAGCAATTTATTGTTCAAAATAAACTAGTGAAAAAAGTTAACGATTAAAACTAGAATTAAAGTCACTTCTTTACTCACTGTGTGTGTTTAGCGTTCAATTAGAACAATTATTTTGTTAATAAAAACACGTTTTGAATGAAAGGCAAGAATAAAAAATTTAATACTTTACAAAATCTTTATAGAAAAAATTATAAGCCAATAAATTATTTATTTTTCATTGGAATTTCCAAGTAACCATTCAGTTGTAACGATTATAAAAATACACTTCAAAAACTTTTCAACACTATATTTTTGTATTTAAAAAAAAAAATTGATTGTCTTTAATGAATTGTGTTTCTAGGAAAGAGGTGTGTGTTTGTGTGTGTGTTATCAATTATCGCTTGTGATGAATGAAGATCATAATGGCCATTAAAATGTAAGCCAGAATGCTTACCCCAGTTTTAGTAGAAATTATACGAGTATTTAAAGAATTTCAATTTCAATTTTATTGGCAGAAATTAAAGCAAATCATTGGTAGAAAGTAAATGTTAAAGAAACTAAAAAATTTTACTGCGGCCTTTAATGTTTACTAGTGTTGCCACATTTAAAAAAGTTTGTTTTTCTGTCATTGCTTTCTATTATCTTAAACAAACACGCTCACATTTGAGATCAAACATTTTTCTTGGCGATCGTAAAGCAATACATCTTCTTATTGACAGTGGAACTGAAGGTATATATATTTTTATTGGACCGAATTCTCTGGAATTTTTAGTTCTTATGTTAAAAACAAGTACGGCTCTTGAGCTTATTTGAAATTTTTCGCCATTGCAGAGTTAGTCCCATACCCAGCAATTTAGAAGAAATCCCAAAACTTATTGTAAGTGGATTACACAGATCTATTTTCACTCACAGAATAGTGAAGCGATTAATTTTGTTGTTTTCGCAACAACAGCTCTAGATTTTGTGATATCGTACATACATACATATGTGATCTATTGCCAAGCAATAGAATTAATTTTTGCCCTAATTTTACTTCTCTGAGAATTATAACACTAATGGAAATCTTTGAATTTCTAGAAAAATTAAATAAATTTCTAAAGATTAGATTTATCATTTTTTTTGTATATTGACTATAAAAAGAACTTGGCAATAGTTTTAAGACTCTGAATACATTTTATGTTGTAAATAAAATTACTTTTTTATATTCATCAAGCGACAACATGAATGGAGTTAAAGATACCAAAGAGAGAAATAAACGTACAAAAAATTAACGCATATGGCAGCACTCTTTTTTTTGTTTTTGCAAACTGCATACAGTTTGAAAGTCATGATGCCATAATTGATTCTCTTTAAAAAAAAAAAAACTTTATAACGGATAAAATCCTTTAATAACAAGAGAACAAAAATATTGCTTGAGAAATTAAAAAAAAAAACTAATAAGAAATTCAGTAGCGTAACTTTTTAAAAATATTATTGATAACACATTAAATTTAATGCTAAAATAAATTGAACAAGTTTTTCTCTTAATATAATAAACAATATTGTTAAATCAGTTTTATCGATCTAGAATAGCGAACGACAAACTTACCAAGCAAAAGTGTAAATAGACTTTAAAACAAACTACAAAAAAAAATCTATTTTCTCTAGTATTAAATTTTGTCTATTGTATGCATGCAGTTTAAGTATGTGCAGCTTGTTGTGGTGACATTAAGTGTTGTTGCATGAAGTAAATTTAAATGCAAATTGTTGTTGTTATTCATTGCTCATATAAAGTTATAAGGAAAGAAAAATGAACGATGCTCTATAAATTGAAATGCACATCGTTGTATCACGTATTAATGTAAAATAAAAACATATAAAATACAACTTCATAAACAGACAAATAAAATAATTCATGCATCATGCATTCATTCAGGCCTACTCTTTGGTTTAGCTTAACTTGGCCTGACTTAGTGACTTGATGGCTGAAAGTTTGCTTGTTTGCTGCCTTGTGGTTCTTGTTCGTTTTTGTTTTCCTTTTTGTGTTGCAGCTCACGGCCCAAAGCACCATCAACTATTATTTGACAGCTATAAAAATAGCCTCATTGTGTCATCCATTTATTTAGCATTCTGCTACTACAATAACTACATACATATTTGATGATATCCATTCTATTTTATACCATTTTATTGTATTATAGCTTCATCCAATGTATTTACGTAGATATTTTCTACTTTACAGAGTACACATGCACCACATTTTACTTGTCACAAAAGCAAAAAAAAAAAAAAAAAAAAAATACAAAATTACTGACTGTCCGACTGGGTGTATGTTTAAAAGTGAGTTATTAATTGGCTTTTGCTGATATTTTGTGTTGTATGTATTTCAGAATTTTTTGTTTGCAAAAAAGTTCCTAGTAGCGATGGAATCGTGAATGATTCAACATTCACGGTCATGCCCGCTTTATATTTTTAATAGATTTTATTTCACCTATGTAATTATTTTCAAACTATTTGGAATTTGTTGAATTTCTGAAATATTATATTTTTAATTAAAATGTCTGAATTATGTTTAGAAAGCTCTGCTAAGGAATCTGAGTTTTTGATAATCACAAAAAAATATTTGTAATATTTTAACGCATGTGTGTGAAGATAAATACGTCTAGTTAAATACGTTTTTTTTAAAATGTAGCATGCGATAAAATTTTTCCTCCCTACATACAGTACAAATTGTATGGTAAATTTAGTGTTTTTTTTTAACAAAAACGATTATAGCGACAAAACCCTTCGATCTCGGCGAATCAAATCTTTTGGGAAATCAAGGGCACATATAGAGCTATTAAACTGTAATCACAGTTTATTCAAATTGTATTTGAGAATTTTTTTATAAGACGCGGAAAATTGACTTAGTGCAATTTTCACATATACAATGAGTTCTGTGAGGGATTTTGTTACTGTGGCCAAACCCTTCGATTACAGTTTAATAGCTCTATATGTGGCCTTGATTTCCCAAAAGATTTGATTCGCCGAGATCGAAGGGTTTGGCCACAGTAACAAAATCCCTCACAGAACTCATTTAATATGACAAAATTGCACTAAGTCAATTTTCCGCGTCTTATAAAAAAATTCTCAAATACAATTTGAATAAACTGTGATTACAGTTTAATAGCTCTATATGTGCCCTTGATTTCCCAAAAGATTTGATTCGCCGAGATCGAAGGGTTTGGCCACAGTAACAAAATCTCTCACAGAACTCATTTAATATGACAAAATTGCACTAAGTCAATTTTCCGCGTCTTATAAAAAAATTCTCAAATACAATTTGAATAAACTGTAATTACAGTTTAATAGCTCTATATGTGGCCTTGATTTCCCAAAAGATTTGATTCGCCGAGATCGAAGGGTTTGGCCACAGTAACAAAATCCCTCACAGAACTCATTGTATATGAGAAAATTACACTAAGTCAATTTTCCGCGTCTTATAAAAAAATTCTCAAATACAATTTGAATAAACTGTGATTACTGTGTAGTAGCTCTATATGTGCCCTTGATTTCCCAAAAGATTTGATTCGCCGAGATCGAAGGGTTTGGCCACAGTAACAAAATCTCTCACAGAACTCATTTAATATGACAAAATTGCACTAAGTCAATTTTCCGCGTCTTATAAAAAAATTCTCAAATACAATTTGAATAAACTGTGATTACAGTTTAATAGCTCTATATGTGGCCTTGATTTCCCAAAAGATTTGATTCGCCGAGATCGAAGGGTTTGGCCACAGTAACAAAATCCCTCACAGAACTCATTGTATATGAGAAAATTACACTAAGTCAATTTTCCGCGTCTTATAAAAAAATTCTCAAATACAATTTGAATAAACTGTGATTACTGTGTAGTAGCTCTATATGTGCCCTTGATTTCCCAAAAGATTTGATTCGCCGAGATCGAAGGGTTTGGCCACAGTAACAAAATCTCTCACAGAACTCATTTAATATGACAAAATTGCACTAAGTCAATTTTCCGCGTCTTATAAAAAAATTCTCAAATACAATTTGAATAAACTGTGATTACAGTTTAATAGCTCTATATGTGGCCTTGATTTCCCAAAAGATTTGATTCGCCGAGATCGAAGGGTTTGGCCACAGTAACAAAATCCCTCACAGAACTCATTGTATATGAGAAAATTGCACTAAGTCAATTTTCCGCGTCTTATAAAAAAATTCTCAAATACAATTTGAATAAACTGTGATTACTGTGTAGTAGCTCTATATGTGCCCTTGATTTCCCAAAAGATTTGATTCGCCGAGATCGAAGGGTTTGGCCACAGTAACAAAATCTCTCACAGAACTCATTTAATATGACAAAATTGCACTAAGTCAATTTTCCGCGTCTTATAAAAAAATTCTCAAATACAATTTGAATAAACTGTGATTACAGTTTAATAGCTCTATATGTGGCCTTGATTTCCCAAAAGATTTGATTCGCCGAGATCGAAGGGTTTGGCCACAGTAACAAAATCCCTCACAGAACTCATTGTATATGAGAAAATTACACTAAGTCAATTTTCCGCGTCTTATAAAAAAATTCTCAAATACAATTTAAATAAACTGTGATTACAGTGTTGTAGCTTTATATGTGGCCTTGATTTCCCAAAAGATTTGATTCGCCGAGATCGAAGGGTTTGGCCACAGTAACAAAATCCCTCACAGAACTCATTTAATATGACAAAATTGCACTAAGTCAATTTTCCGCGTCTTATAAAAAAATTCTCAAATACAATTTGAATAAACTGTGATTACAGTTTAATAGCTCTATATGTGGCCTTGATTTCCCAAAAGATTTGATTCGCCGAGATCGAAGGGTTTGGCCACAGTAACAAAATCCCTCACAAAACTCATTGTATATGAGAAAATTACACTAAGTCAATTTTCCGCGTCTTAAAAAAAAATTCTCAAATACAATTTGAATAAACAGTGATTACAGTTTAATAGCTCTATATGTGCCCTTGTTTTCCCAAAAGATTTGATTCGCCGAGATCGCGGGTTTTGTCGCTATAATCGTTTTTGTTAAAAAAAACACTGAATTTACCATACAATTTGTACTGTATGTAGGGGGGAAAATTTTTATCGCATGCTACATTTTTTAAAAAACGTATTTTACTTGCATATTTATCTTCACACACATTTTTAACGCTCATTCACGCAGCTCTGTTTAATGCTTAATCTTTTGAAAACTAGCGTAATTGAGTCGTGCCCCGATCGTACGCTAAAGTTGTTTTGGCTTTAAGTAAAGCTTTTATTATAATGTATTCTTTTTTAATATTATTCTATTTTAAATGTTAAAAAAAGACAGCAAAAATTAAAATAAAATGCTTTTTTTTTTTGTTAATTTTATTTATTTTCTGCTTTAAATTAAAAACACAATACAACCATTTATTTCTTGTCAATACAATAATCTTTTGTTTGTATTTACACATGCTTTTTTGTTAAGTGTATTAATAAGCCGGCAAAAAAACAACAAATTAAAAACAGTTTTTCTCTTCTTTATTTACCAAAATAAATTTTGTTTTGCAAACAAAAACAAAGATTTTAATATGTTAAGAGGCACAAGCCGACAAAAATAATTTTGACGGCGTCTGATTTGTTATTTTTATTAGCGGCAGGTTGTTTTTAAATCAAGTTTTATTTTCATTACATTTTTTGTTTATCAATAAATAATAAATGATAAATTTTTTTAATTTTAGTATTTAGATTTCAATGCGTGATGTTTTTAAATATTTTTTTTTTAAATATATGGGATCTTAACTCCTAATTACTGGCAAATTTAAAAATTTATTAAAGTTATTTAAATAATTTTAGATGTTTCTATAAAACTGATTAATTTTTTAATATTTTTTTTTAAATTCCTTTTTCAGGTAAATTTCAACAGAAACGTTTGTGTTTAAATAAGGTAAATTTTTTTTTTTTTTTTTTGGTTTAAAAAAATGTAATGCCTTAATGTAAAGACAGAAAGAAGTATTAAATAAAAAAATCATTATGCAATACAATAAAAAATTACCATCTTTAACGAATTGAAATATAAATTCTAAATTAAAAAGTTTTTTGTTATTAAATTCTAGAATTCTTTGTCGAAAATACCGTCAAATAGCTTGAGTTCACTTTTCTAATACAAAAAGTTCTCTTATTTCCCGAATAGAATCACATTAAGGCGACTGATAAAGGTAACAGGAAACAGCGTCTTGTTAGAAAAGTAGTTTTCATATATTTATACGACCTAAAAGACACTAAGTAAAAAAAACTTAATAAATTTCTCTAAGATGCTGTTGCAGAATTCAGTTTATTGCCTCATGGCCAGACGTATAAGTATAAGAGAAACAACTAAAAAAAAAGTTGCCAGATCTTTTCAACTTAGAATAATGTAGGCGTTTTTACTCACTAATAAATAGAAATCGCAGTATTAAGCAAAACGTCATACAGTGAAGTTGTATGGTCATAAAAGTAAAGTTTTACAGCATGTATTAATAGAAATGAGAATATCGCATCCTGCAAGCCATCGTAGGCTTATAGGTTGCAATGAAAAAGCATAAAAATACAAAATGTTAAAAAGTAAAGAGTGTGCCATCAAAGACACTCATTTTACTTATAAAGTCTTTATTTTCCACAAAAGCCATTTTGAAATTTTTACCGTAACATTCAGACACTATTAATTTTCAACAACAAATGCAAATAAAATTTAAAAGGCTGGATTTAGTTTTTTTTTTCTTCAAAATTTATATTTAAAAATCTTTAAATTGCATTTATTTCTTTCTATTTGCTATTTTTCTTTTTGTCTAACAAAATTAAATGATTTAAAACAACAACAAAAAATCACTACTAAAACTTTCCCTTCTGGTTCAAAATATCTGCCAAAATATAATAATAAATAAATAATTTAATAGTAACACAAATTATTTTCACTGTCCAATTACAGACAATCGTTCAATAATGGGCAACAACGTAAGAAATACAGACAAATGTGCAACATAATACAGCCAAAAAAAAAAGCAAAAACAAATTAAAGGTTATTTGCCTTTTTCACAAAAACAAATCTCTTAATTTATTTATTTATTTCTTTTTTGACATTTTTATTTTTTATTTCTCTTTCTATTTGAAAACAATTACAAATTGTGTAAATATGAAAATTGTTTTCTCAATGTTGCAAATTAACGTATTTGTTGATTACAATAATAATAATTTTGTGGTCATAAATTATAAGCAGACAAGCAAAATTATTTTTTAAAATAATTAACAAAATGAATTTTTAGTAAGAGAAACAATAATCAAGAAATCTGTAAATAATTTTAAAAATTTTATCACGCACAAAAATCATCTCAAAAACCATATTATGTTCCAAATAAAAATATATGGTTGTAGTGAACAAATTATAGTTGTGTTGACTAATAATTTTGTCACTATAAACAGGTTTTTGTTAAAATTTGATCTTAAATTTTGCTAAAAAAAAAATCCTAAACACATTCAAATTTTTTTAATAATTCCTCAAAAATAACATATTATTTGTAACCATAATATATTTTTATCAAACATAATGTGTTAATTTTTTGTAAACAAAGTATGATCAGAAACAAAACATTTAATGGTTGGTTTGAAATATATGACTTCGCCCATGGCTAAGTGTCTTGAATTAAGAGTAAAATATATAAAAATAATTTCTTTAAAATCGAGTTGAACTTACATACGAATGGTTGCGTATCATATATGGGCCACCCTTTAAATTTAAATTATAATTCTTAAAATTATTAGAGTGGACATAGTACAAGATAATTTGGGTAAATTTAAAATAAGGCCCTCCGAAAATATACTTTATAAAATTTTACATAAAAAAGTCAGAGGCTCTTAATGGGTTAAGCATTTAAAAAAGAAATTTTAGCATTTCGTAAAATACCTCTTCAAAAGCTTTTAAATGATACCCATACATCGATGTCCAAAAAAAATTGATGGTGCCCAATCGTACTTTTCTATGAAAAGTAACTATATGCGGAAATTTTTTTTTAGAAAAAGACCGTCGTTAAGTTAAAAATGCGCCTTATCGCTGAACACAATTTTGCGAGAAAACATTGGATCACTTCGCCACCGCTTCAGAGCTTAATCGGCAAAAAAATTACGCATTATTGGTTGCACAGGCTGCCGTTATAAGAAAAACCGACCCACTTGGGTCCTCAATGGTCCCGTTGTATTGCCTGAAAGAGATGTGCGAAGGATCAATTCAGGTCCCTTTGTAACCATCTAATGGCTGAGATTTCAACCTAAATCACGCTATACTGGTCTTGTAGCCTAAACTTCACCTTGATCAGGTTTCTAGGGATACAGACGCCTCCCCCGACTCGTCTGTGTAGACATCAAGCACATCTTTTCGATGATCCATGTGAATCATAGCTGCATTCAACCTAACTGCCGAGTTCATGGCCAGCTGTTTGGACGTGAGATCGACGGAGTCGCGTGTATTGCACCGGTGACCATCAAGGCCGAAGTACGCAGAACCCTGTTCAGTATACTGCAGTTTGTCAGTCGCCCCAGTGCAGACAACAAACCGAGAACCCCATACATTAGTATGGGATTAATCATCGTGTTGAAAAGCTAGTACGCCGTTTAGGGGTGGATGCCCCAGTTTCTGCCTATAACCTTTCTGCACACATAAACAGCCACTGAGACCCTGCCCGCCTGGACATTAGGGTTCCATAACAATTTGGAGTGCTGGATGATACTTAGATATTTCGCCCGGTCAGATTATCTAAGCTCCACTCCATTATAGAGTGGTAGCGGAAAGATGGGAATCTTGTTTCTCCTTGTAAAGAGTACAAGTTCCGTCTTCCGAGCGTTCGCGCTAAGCCCACTCTCGGTACATCACCTTAGGTACCCTATACATGGTAGCTTGCCTCATACTGGTAGTAGTGACCCTATTGTTCAGAAGATTTCATACAAAGCTGATTATCGACTGGCTTACATTCAGTTTTTACAAGGCCGTCGTAATGGCCTTCGGTTTCATATTGTTGGCCACCAATGCATATTCCTTATGCTCTAGGAATTCTTCTATAAATCCCACAAGCGTATGTAGTACCGTCTCAACGGATCTGACCTTGATATATGCATGTCGAGAGGCAGAGATTCGATTCGGATTAATTGTTGTTAATTATCTGTTCCACTGTTTTCAAGACGAAGAAGGATAAACTTATAGGTCGAAAGTTCTTCGGCACAGTAGGCGTAGTAGGAAGGGAATCCCTTGGGACTTAAGACCACGGAGTAAAAACTCGACGGCTCCGGGATATACGACCATTCAAAGCCTGCTGAGTATATCTGAATCAACCATGGTATTACAATGTCCGCATTGTGCTGCCGGATCAGCCGGTATAATACCATCGGGACCTGTTGATTTAAATGGATTAAAACTATTCAAAAATCACATCAGTCTTTCTCCATTTATAGGGAAGGGGACTGATGCGTGGCAATCCATGATGGCTAAGCTTTATCCTCCGAAAAGAGTACAGCCCGGAAAATGAGTTTCCATAAGAACCTCTAGGGTCTCCTGTGCACTCAAGATCCAATTGCCTTATGGTTTCTTAATAAAACTAACGCATTATTGCTTTAATGACTTTAATTTCTTCAACAGCTGGATCTCAAGATCTTTGCTCACATTGTTCTACGTAGTAAACATTTTTTCAAAAATATTTGGTGTGAAATGTATCCACAGTTCGACGAATGGCTTGCGCAGTTCGACAATTATGGTCTTCATAAAAGTCACGAAATTGCAGGCTGACATTTTATTTGACAGTTAACCTTTTCGTAAATTCTATTGGGCATCAAATAAATTTCTGTAAACTGCTATGTGATGATTATATTATGGTTATCTCAACCATATTTTTTCCTTACCTGAAATCTTCTTATCGTTAAAGCAATGGTGCAAAAAACAACGGTATTTCCTAATTAATATAAATCTTATTTTAATTTTGGCACACCCTTTAGTATAACAGAGGCAAATTACTTCTTATAAATTATATTAAACATATGGCACCTCAAATTTCCGGTTTTGTGTTTTTTTTCTTTTTTTTTTGGAATAAATATCACATGTTGTTCGTTTTTCTTCTTTCTTATTTGCCCCACACTGTGGTCTTTGTTTATGCACTGCAAGCTTGTCATTTTCATAACCTTTATGACATTTATAATGCATTCATTTCAATGTTCAAAATCAACATAATTGATTGTACTCGTATTCAATTTTTTTATAAAACATGTCGCTGTGTCTTAACATTAATTTCACATGACATGAAATATTATGTGGTCTCGAAGTATGTATGAGATGAGTTTATGTGTGTGATTGTAAGACAGTTTAACTAAATTTAATTTTTGTAATAATATACACAAGGTGGTATATTTAGTTTAAACATTAGAAATTATTGAAATTACTACAATTAAAAAAATCATTTTTTTTAATGTTAAAAAAATTATTTTTTAAAAGAAGAAACATTTAACAAATTTGTACAGCACCACCCACCATTTCATTGATTTTTAATGTACAATAAGACATACACACACACATGCATATGTACATTAGTAATTACTAACTTAAAGTTCATATGTCTGTCTCCTCCTTCATCGTCTTAACTTTTTTATTGTAATGACGATCGTATGGCGTGCAATGAAACATTAAAAAAATAAAAAATATTTTCAAATTTTGACTTGCATATTTATAAATTGAAAAGCAACAACAACAACTTTATGCTAAAAAAAACATATCAGCGAGTGAAAGTGAAAGTTGGGTTTATTTCTGGTAATCAAATTGTTTGTTTGCCAAAAAAAAAATGAAAATAAAACTAAAAAACCGAAAAAGATATAAATAACTAAAAGTTGTTAACTGTCATATGAAAACTAAATAGACATTAATTGGTTTTTATATAAAACAAATTTTATTTTTGAGCAGCCAATATTTTAAACGTATTTTTTTTCTTTAATTTTTATTTTTTCTTTTCACACAAAGCAAACAAAACAATATAAAAGTGGAGCAATAAATTATTTTCAAATTGTTATTTAAATGTTTAAATGGAAATTTTATCACACCAACAACCACGAGCAATTTTAAGTGAAATTTTATTTTAAACCAAAAATTCATATTTTACTTTCTTAACGTAAAGTGGCATTAATTCCTGCTTAAGGTTAGTTACGCTTCACGTTTTTCAAAAAGTTATAAATAGAGAACGGCGAGGTGTTTCTTATGATCAAAGCTCTACTCTCTTCTCATATCTTTTTTTACAGGGTTGGGTTCTTAAAACAAGTTGGCTTTAGACAACCCAACCTACTAAACTTTCTTCGTGACATGTTGTTATAAAAATACGATTTGGCAACTCTTTACATAACAATAACAATAAAGCTATTGTTGTTGTTGTAGGAGCTAAATTAAGTGTTTACTTTTACCACTAAAAAAGTATGGCGTGTGTGTAAGTGTTGATAGAATAAAAGAAAAAGTTAAGATTTACATGTTGAGATCTTTCGAGTCATGAGTTCAAATCCCAACTACGATTAAAGTAAAATAAAAAATATTTATTGTTGTTAAGTAACCCTCATAGATGAGTTGTTTCAAATGCAAATAAATATAAAATGGAAGCTTAAACCCCCCATTTTATATTTATAAGCGGCGGCATTTAAGTAGCGCCTGTATATAAGGACTGCAGGGTAGAGATAGAATCTATGAAAATTGGAGATCATGGCTTAACCCTTTTGTTGTATTATGTATGAGAACAATTTTGTGAAAGCTTATTTTCAAAAGCCTACAAAAGTCTGCATTACGAAGAGCTATGCGAGGGCTGCTATATATATTTCTGGCCTAATAGTGAAAATGCGAATATTTATAATCAAAAATGGTTTTATTGTTTTTCAAAGTATTCTCCAGCATGATTTATAGACTTTTGCATGCGCTCAAACCAGTTGTCGAAGCACTTTTTCCACTCCGATTGAGACAACTCTAAAACATGGTTTTTGAACAGTTCAACAGCTTCTTCTGGCGACGAAAATCGTTGACCACGCATTTTTTTCTTGATATGCATTAGGTGCCAAGTCAGGGCTGTACGGCGGATGACTCATTAATTCGGCGTTTTGGCGGTCAAAAACGCTCTGATTTGAGCCGATGTGTGAGAGCTTGCATTGTCATGGTGAACAATGATTCGTCTTCTTTTGTTGGTTTTTCGAATTTCTCCGATGACTTCAGGCAAACAAATTGTAGTGTACCACTCAGAAGTGACCGTCCTACGTTGCTCAAGCGGAACAGTAGCCACATGACCAGTTTTGCCGAAGAAACTGGCGACCATTTGCTTCGAAGTGCTTCTTCCACGAACAACTTTCGTTGGATTTTGCTCGTCTTTAAAGACCCACACGGTCGATTGTTGTTTCGTTTCGGGCTCATATGCATAGATCCATGATTCGTCACCTGTGACGATCTTCTAAACGTCTTTTGCAGCACTGCAATCGTATTTTTGCAACATTTCTTTGCACCAATCGACACGAGCCTTTTTTTGAGCGACTTTCAAATTGTGCGGGATTCAACGAGAACAAACCTTTTTTACGGCCAGGTGTTCATGCAGTATCGAATGTTTGCTGGTGGAAGAAATGTCCAAGGATGTCTCTATCTCTCGCTATGCCGCATGTCGATCTTGCATTATGAGTTCACGCACGGCATCAATCAACGACCTTCACGAAATTCGTTTCTGAGCGGGCTTCGGCCACGATTAAATTCATAATACCAATTTTTCACATTGCTATAGGATAGTGCTTCATCGCCGTACAAAGATTTAAGTTCATCAATGCACTCGTGTCGTGATAATCCACGTCGAAAGTTGTGAAAAATGATGGCACGAAAATGTTCACGAGTTAATTCCATTTTTTTCTATATTAATTTTTTCAAGTCACTGTAAACAACACAAATAATGGTCGTACGTCAAAACGTTTTAAGTACGATTATGCTTAAAAATGACAAACTTTCCAATGGAAATGTCAGATTGCACTTGACAGCACTCAGTATTGCCAGGCCAGAAATATATATAGCAGCCTTCGTAATAAGTCACACAATTGAAGATACCTCAACACGAAAAGACAAAATGTGGTTGAGGTAACGATAAGCTAAAATTAATTTTTATATTTTATGGTTGTCGTTTAATCTTGTTTTTATTAATAATATGTTTGTTGTTGTTTCTTAATATAAGAATAATATTTTGTTAATGTAACCATAATTATGTTTAAGCTGTAAGCATATTTAGTACAATATGATCATATGATAAAAAAAAAATTTATTAAACTTATTTTCACAAGTTTTTTTTTCTTTTTAATTATTAAAATTTTTTTTATTTATTCATAACTTTCATGTGTGCGTGAAGATAAATACGTCAGGTTAAATACGTTTAAAAAAATGTAGCATGCGATATGTTTCTCCCCTACAAACAGTACAAATTGTGTGATAAATTAAGGCCTTTTTTACCAAATACGATTACAACGGCAAAACTCTTCGATCTCGCAGAATTAAACCTACTGGAAAATCAAGAAATTTATAATTTGTAATTGAAAACATACAATTTTAATAATTTTGTTTCCTGTTTCCTAAAGATGCCACCCAACGGTGTGGCGAAATATTGAAAAAAAAAATAAAAAAAAAATATTTTTATTTTAAAACTTAATAAATAGAAAAAGAATATTAATTATAAAGGTCAAAGAAACATTTAAATTTAAATAGAATATTATAGTTATAAGTAATATTTTATTTTGGGATTGTCATAAATATTTCTGTTGTGATTAAAACTTTAGCACTTTTTGTGTGTAGTAAACATTTAATTAAATCAAATGTTAAGAAAAAATTATTTTTCGTCACTAAAATATTGTTAAAAACACTTATAATTGTTTCACCGCAACCATATTGTTGTTATAGAGATCATAATATGATTCTTGTAGCCATACTGCAACCATGTGTTTTCTCTACGTATATTTGTAAGCTGTTGGCTGGCGGCAAATTTTTCGTGAATATACATACCTTTATCTTGTTCTTATTTCTCATTGTCAATGATCGCCAAACAAGCCCGCGCGGAGTCACTTACACAATACAACCACAAAACAACTTAACAAAGAGAGCAAAACATACACATGCTAGTTTTCGACAAAAAAGGCATTTTTCATAGAAATAAATCTACATTGACTATTTTAAAACGAATCATAAGACTTACATTTGTTACTATTTGTTGATCTATTAAATCTGTAAAACAACTGAAATCATTAAATATTTATTGTTTTTGTATTTGTGCTTGTTAATTTGAAAGTGAATAATAATTAAATTTTATAAATTATTTTAATTTCAAAAAAGTATTTTTTTCAGTGCAAAACCAATACATTCTCCTTTAATGCAGACTCTCTGAATGCCGACCTCTGCTCATTATAATTTCTTATTATTATTTTGACTTTTCCTTATGTCGCTTTCAAACCCTTTTAACTCAGTAGCATTCTTAAGCAACAAAAGCCTTGTGGCTTTTCATATCCCATAAAAAATATATTTGTTGCTGCCGCTTTTATCATTTTCATTTTTAAAAAGGAATTTATAATTTTCTTCCCTTCAGCAAAACACTAAGAACTGAAAATACTTCTTTAATATTTTTTCTCTTATTCCCAGCTCTTGTTCTTGTTTTGTTGGCTGTTCTTCTTTTGATCATAAACAAACTAAAGGTATAATATTTTTGATAAATGCACAAATGCTCTTTCATTTTGTTTAACTGCTTCTCTACCCTTCAGTGGTTGTTATCAGTGCTTTCCTGCTGCTTCCGTTTTATTTTTATGCTGATCGCTGTTATTGTTTCTTGTTGTTGTCTTTTTAATGGGATTTTTGCACAAATCAAAATTTTTTTTGTAATTTTTTTTCTTTCTTCATTTAACACATTCTTGTTTTAATTTCTTTTGATTTGCTGAACAAAAAAAGGAAGTTCATTCATGTTGTTTGGAAAAAAAAATAATTATAATAAAAGAACAACAAATACAAAGATTAATTATGTGAAACTTGGTGGGAAAATTGCTTGCTTTTGAAATTGAGTTAAAAGTAATGAAATGTGTATGTAGATTCAAAAT
This sequence comes from Cistogaster globosa, assembly GCA_937654795.1. Classification (NCBI taxonomy): domain Eukaryota; kingdom Metazoa; phylum Arthropoda; class Insecta; order Diptera; family Tachinidae; genus Cistogaster; species Cistogaster globosa. The sequence continues at coordinate 12,383,095 of OW569404.1, forward strand.
GAATAAAAAGAATAAATATCAAGTAGTTAAGGTCAATGGTAAAAGAGTTTTATAGTTTTGGCGCCAAAATTTGTTTATTTAAGGTCTTTGGGAAAATATTTAAAATTATGCAGATTTCTTTCGGTTGGTGTTATTTTTTATTAAAATTTTGTTTTAAGAAGCCGTACACATTAAAACAATAAGATTTACTACAGCAGCTAACAACTCATTACAAATGTTGTTTAATTTACAAAAAAAAAACCGCTTTAAATTTTTTTTTTATCGCATGCAATTTAAAAAAAATTCGCTAAAAATTTAATTTTCTTTTTTCTTTTATATAATAAATTTTCTTTAATAATCTTGCATACAAAAAGTGAAACTTAAAAAATTATTAAATGTAGGGAAAACTTTTTTATCGCATGCTAGTAAAAAAAAGCTTGAAATTTATTTTTTTAATTAATATATAATTCTTAATTGTTAAATATAAATAGTTAAACAAAAAATATTTAGATTTTAATTTGTTTCAGGTACCCTAAATGTAAGGAAAATTTATCGCATGTTTTTTTTTTTAAACGCCAAAAATTTTATTTAGAAAACGATTCTTTAAACTTTATTTAGATTTAAATTTGTTTAATGAACCCTAAATATTGGGGAAAACTTATTTATCGCATGAAATTTAAAAAGAACAAAAAGGCTTAAAATTTCATTTTCTTTTATTTAACATATTTTCTTTAATAATGTTAAGTATAAAAAGTAAAACTTAAAAAATTATTTAATGTAGGGAAAACTTTCTTATCGCATGCTAGTAAAAAACACTTAAATTTATTTTTTTAGTTAATGGAATATTCGTAATTGTTAAATATAATAGTGAAACATAAAATATTTTGATTTCAATTTGTTTCATGTTCCCTAAGTGTAGGGCGAAACTTACTTATCGCATGTAATTTTTTTAACGACTAAAATTTTATTTAACTTTTTAATACATCCTTTTTTGATTTTAAATATAAACGACTCTTTAAATATTAATAGATTTTAATTTATATAATTTACCCTTAATGTCCCAGAAAACTTATTTATCGCATGCAATTAAAAAAAAGCAAAACGTGTAAATTTCATTTTCTTTTATTCTACACACTTTTTTTAATAATGTTGAATATAAAAAGCGACTCTTAAAAAATTATTTAATGTAGAAAAACTTTTTTATCGCATGCTATTTAAAAGAGACTTTAAGTTTTATTTTTTTATACAACATAATTTGTTCATTGTTAAAAATAAACAGAAATACTTAGAATATTATTTTGATGTTAATTTGCTTCATGTACCCTTAATGTAGGGGAAAGCTTAAATATCGCATGTAATTTATTTATTAATACTAATTTTTTTTATTTTTTTGAAAAAGAAAAGCTTATTTTTTGTTTGTTTTTTAATTCAACATCCTTTAAAAAACGACTTTTTAAATAGATTTTAATTTGTTTACTGTACCCTAAATGTAGGGAAAAACTTGTTTATCGCATGCAATTAAAAACCCATTAAATTTTATTTTCTTTTAAATTTGTTTTAAAAATATTAAATATGAGAAGCGAAATTTGACAAAATTTTATTTCGATTTAAATTTGTGGAATGTACAATAAATGTTGGGAAGAACTTAATTATCGCATGATATTTTTTTTAATAAATTTAAATACATATGTTTTTATATTTGAACACATAATTCTTTCACTAAATTTAATAAAAATCAATTAAATCAAAAATAAAATTAAAGTAACATGTGCCTGTCTCTCCCCATTTTGTATTTAACGTTTTAAAAAAACTTTGATTTATTTCTTGTTACTGGCATTAAATTTTACTTAAAATCAATTTTTTTAATTTTTTACAATGTCGTCTGTCTGTACTGTTGCATCTGCATATGAATCATAATTTTCATTACTCAAATTTTGTTTCTTTTATTTTAATAAATTTTATCATCACGTCAAAGTTTAAAAATAAAACACGCTTTTTATTCTTAAACTCAGTTGTTGAGGAAGCTAAAAAACAGAAACTGTCTCTTTTTTAATTTTATAGCCGTTTTTAAGGGTTTTACACTTCCTTGTTTTAAATTTACAATAAGAAAAAATATGAAAACGACTTCGGACTCTTTGAAATCAAAATTACATTTAATCGAAAGTAATAAAAAATGTTAAATGTGAGTACGTGATTTTTAAATTGCACTGTCAAGAGTGCATTAAAAAAGTGTCTTTGGCAAATGGCAATCAATTAGTACTCTACAGTTTTAAATGTGATAATGTTTATATTGTAAGAGAGCAGCTTGAAAATTCCATAAGTTTTTGAATGAAAAGTTTTTATGTTTAACATTCGTGATTCTATTTTAATTTTTTTTAAAGGAAATCGTTTTAGTTTTGAGCGTTAGGGAAGGCTAATTTTTTAATTATTTGAGAGCTAAATTGGAGCTAAATTACTTAAAATATGTTTTCCCAATTGTACGGTTATAGTTCAGTCAATTGGCAAACAAAATCAAAACACGTTTTTTAATTATATTTTTTAGGCGAATTGGGCAACATCATAAACTATTGCCGAGATCTGATCTTAAATGCCAAGATGCTAAGAGTCCGCTGACCGATTCTCTCTCGCCGCAAATTACATACAGTCTCAAGTAATTTTTTTCTATGAAAATATATTTTAAAATAATTCTGGTGTTTTAAAATACAAATCGTAAAAAAAATTTTCTGTTAAAAATTTTATTTTTTTTTAAAACAATTTTTTCAATTCTTTTATTTTCTTTTTGTGGTTTTCCAAAGACCCATTGTCGCACTTTCTTTTTTTTTTCAATAAAATTTGATGGAAATAAATTTTGCAGAAGAAACAAAACATAAAATCACCTAAAAGTTACCCTAAAGTTAATCTGGCATCCTCCTAAAAAAAAGGGTAAACAGTAATATCAACTAGTAAGATTTTTTTAAGCGTAAATTATCAGCAGAAAAATTGTTTTGTTAAATAATTTCGAATAAAATAAAATAAAATTCTTTATTTTTTAACAGTTGCAATATTCCTAATGTAGAATACTCGTTTTAAAATCGCAAATTATTTAAAGAAATTAAATAAGCTTCCATGTTGTCAATTTATTTATATAATTCAATAAAGACAGTGAACTTTTGTATAAGAAAATATTATTAATAATTATCTCTTAATTCAAAGCAACGCAACAGAAAAAAAATCACAAAAATACTTTTATTATTTAATGATATTTCCATCATGTCTGGTATCTGCCTGACTGCCTGCCTGACTACCACTCACTAATCATTGTGAAAGTGACTAATCTGTGTAAATATAAATGAAATAAATTATTTATATTTAATGAAGTGTGGTCATTCATTACAAGTCAAAGAGTGGCAAAGTGCGAAACGAAAGCTTTTATCATCAAAAAGTCGTAATAGTTAGTTTTGAGGTAAACTTTACAATGAAAGTGAAATAATATTAATTTGAACTCAAGCCGAAGGGGTCAGGAAATTATGTGGGAAGCTTCGTATCATTCTTGGGCAGCCTCTTTTTATGCTAACAGTCTTGAATTTATTACAAGTTTGGGGATTTTTGTTAGAAATTGCAGAACAACCTGGAGTTGTCAGACTCAGTCGCTCGCTTTGCGTGGGTATTTTATATAAACCTTTTGGGATCATGGCTGTTACTAGTAAAATTGTGTCAGGGAAGATAAGATACTTGAAGAAATTTGTAATACATTAGGTTCCTTGTAAGCCCTCCTTTAAGTATTGTAACACCAATTTTTGTCAAAATATTCGTATGCCCCCACTAAGGTTATAAATTAACACCCCAGGAATTATTTTCTTTAATATTATTTTTTTAATATTAAAGAACAATGCACTTTACTACTATAAACAGTCAATTATCTATTTGACGTTTAAAACGTCTAGATTATTTAAACTCAAAAAATTCTGGCAACTTGTTTTATTTGTTTTGCTTAATATCTCACCTGCAATACAATAAAACTTTTGTTAAATATAATGACAGAAATCTGCTTTAATACATTTACTTTTAATTTAAATTTAATGAAGGTACGTTATTTTTTATTTAAACACACTCCTCTTTTCTTCTACTTTTTTAATTATCATCTGTGCAAATTTTTTTCTCGTTTTCAAAATTATCGCTTCGCTTGATAACTTTTTTTGCTTTTAATTACAATTTTTTTTTGCTTTCTTTGAAAAATTTGTTTCTTTTGAAATCGATATGGTTTTTTAAGGTGAAGAGGGGAATTTCTTTGTATCACATCAAGTATTTAAGTATTAAATATAAGTTCGAGTTGACACTAAGTCGTTTTGGATTTAATTTATATTAAAAAAAAGAAGAGTTTCTTTTTGACTTACGTTTTTGAAAAAATGAATTATTTTTTACAAACAAGTGGGTGCAATGAACTTTTCAAAATTATGAATTATTAGTCATAATTGGACTTAGAAAATATTTCCCTCTATTTAAATTGGTATTAAGCTATTGTGGTCTATTAAAATAATTGATAAGTTTAGTATTTAAATTAAATGATCGAAAGTGATAAAAATTAAGTCTTTATTAATTAAAAAAAAGTTAAAATCAATTTTAACATTTTCTTAGCGTTTTTTTTTTCTACTGCTATTAATGTTTGAAGAATCTCTTTCTCTTGAATATGCAACATACACAATGTTCTCTCTCTCTTTTTATTTTTTTATTTTTGTTCCTGTTATTAATTTACTTCCCTGATATTTATTTTCTTTTACATTTTTCGTTGCCAATTTAGTGTATAATTTTTTATTACATCATTACTCCTGTATTTGTGTTGTAGTTTCTGTTTTTGTAATGGCTAATAATGCCGTTACAAATGTTAAAACCAATATTAACAAACTGCAAACACACAAAAATAAAAGACGTTACATTACAAAAAAAAACAAATGTTTACTTTATAATTATCATCATTTAAAATGGTTTGTTAGCATGTTTGCTGTTGTTGTTCTTAATTTTAATATTTTCCTCTCTCTTTAGCAATAATAATAATAACAACAAAAGCCTTACCAGTGTTTAAATCAACACAAACTGTTAACAGTAAGTTTAACATAATTTTAAGCACAATTAAACTTTTAATAACACACAACTCAGGCGTTAAAAAAAAAATACAAAAATAGAAAAGTATAAATTTGAAGGTGCATGTTTAAAAGTATTTAAATTAAATTTGAAAAATGTTTTAATTTTACAATAATTTGTAATGCATGTTAATGCATGTATAATGTAGTGTTTATGCATGCCAGAGATGGAAACTTGTCATTAGTTTATCTACTGAAGTAGTATTTGAGCTTCTACCACATTTTAAGTTTTTAAGAGTCCAACTATTAAAATAAATTATTTTCTATCGAAGAATCGGCCTCTGAAATTTTGGTTTTGGGTCCACATATAGTCACAGCGGAATATTTTTTTTATGAATGGATAAAGTCGAACTTTCCATTCTTTAACCTGTTAAAAAGAGCTTAGCAACGTCGCTAGTCGTTATTTGGTCCTAAAAACAGTCAGCCGGTCCCCACAACGATAAAGTATAACAGGCGACTGGCCGTTTATCTTAATTAGATAACAACACCCAAATTGTTTTGTAGTAACCAGCGTTCCAATTAATTTAAAATTATATGGTCTTTATTAATGGTTACACTTTTAATTTTAAACACAGGTGTTTTTCGTTAACTTTCAATATTTTTTTTTTGTTTGCAATTTTAAAACCCAAATGTTAAGTGTCAGGTTTTTGTACATGAAAACATGTTAGATATCATATTTTTAATGACAGCTTTCGGTACCGTTTATTATTGTCGATTCAGAAAAAAAAAATGATTAAACAAGTTGCCCCTGTATAAAGTGTTTTATTTATTCGTTATTTTGAAAATTGATATGTCACCAGTCAGGCAGGCATTGTACTCTTAACAGCTTGTAGATACAATTTCAATAGAAATACAAGTTTATTATTTCAATCTATTAATTTTATTAGTTTTAATTTTACAAATAAACTTTTAACATGAAAAATATGACAGCGCCGATAAAAAATTGAAGAAAAGTTTTATTAAATTTTTTACACAAGAAATTTTATAATTTCATTACGTCTAATAAAGAAAATAAAACACAAATTATTTAAAACTCATTAAAACCTTCACATATATTTTTTATAAGAACTGAACGCCTGAAGTTGGAGTGTCATATTCCTTGGTTAATCTTAAAAGATATGGCATCCTTAAAAAAAAGAAATAACTCAATTAAGAGGTGACCAGATAAGATGTCAAAGTAATAAATGTATGTCGCTTTTTTAGAATAGCATGTCGTTCAAATGGACGTCTTGTCTTTCTAGGCAGTGCTTTTAGTGGTCGGTCCCATTTTTGATGATTTCAGCTTGTTAATATATATAAAGGACTTATCGCTGCCCCTAAGAAAATAACTGAGTCTCCTGACCGCAGTGGAAAATTAATTCACAATCTTAATGAGATAACCCAGCCCAAAAGCTTTACAACCTCGAATATAGCGTTCCTTAACTCTATTATATATATAACGCAGATAAATCTATGGTGTTGAGCTCTGGCCACTGTACCGGCTGATGACCGCTGCATGGAGTTTTTCTTAATTTTGCACCAATATCTAAAGTACGACCGACTTCATGACAAGTCTTAAACTACCTATTTGGAACTGACCGGGAATTTCGATAGTAAATTTATAAATTTCTTGCTTTCGGCAAGCATGTATGAAGAGTGGTAATTTCTACTGCATATTTTGACAGCTGGTAACCCTGGAAGTTGTCTCCGCAACGCTCATAATTCATAATACATTCATTTCTGTCTGCCGAAATTCTTTTAATTGGATGAAGGAAAATTAAAATCATTTTCAATTGATTGCAAAAGTATTGATGGGGCCATTTTTAGTGGAAATAATTTGGTCATTGCAAAGATTTGAACGTGAAAACTTCTGGTTGGGTGGTGGATTGAACTCACCTTACTTGCCGAATTCCACAGAGTATCCTATGAGCTTTTCTAATAGTTGATATTACATGTAAGTTTGGTATTCGGAAAAAGTTAAGGAAAGCTAATCTTCATCTCTGTGGAAAGATGTTCAACTTACTAAAGGTTTTTTCATACAGAAATTTCAACTACGGCAGTGGCGAATTCGTTGACAGAGAATTTAACTCCCAATATATGGACCTGTAGATCCAAGTGCGTCATATATTAATATTGTAATTCAACGTTTTCCCCTCTAATATTACGATTGTCTGTTTATTTTTTTATCTCCTCGAGATATAGATTTTTTATAAAGGTGGGTATGGATTTAAAAGAAAAATTTTCAAGGCCTACGTTGCGTTATTTTAATTGATTTTTAAATTTTGGTCAGTTTCCACTGCATTCATTCATTCAAACCGTCAACTTTCCATTTCAACCATCTGGCAGCCCCGCACTCCGTTATATTATTTCATGCTTCATATGCTTTTTAATATGGGTGGGAGTAAATAATAAGAAGCAGACATTTTATAGCAGTGTTAACGTTAAAAAAATATGTTGTAAGTAATTTCTAAATTAAAAGGAAAAACTCTATTCGTTTTTTATTTATTTCTATAAAATAAATTACTTTTATAACTTTTATCTTTTATTTAAAATGAAAGCTTTTCCTTTTTTTTCTTTCATAACATTACTATTCACTATATTGCAAAACGCAACTACTTGACATCTTGCTACAGTAAAAGTGAAAGAAATAAAAAAAATTAAATTGCTGCAGCATCAATGTTTTAGAAACATGTACCAGTACATGACAATCATGATGACGTTGTTGACCTTATTCCCTTTAATTTTTTTTTTAATTTTGCGGTTAAAATGTTCCTTTTTCTTTTGTTTTATACAGAATATTTTGTTTATTCAAGGCGAGTTTTATTTATATATTTTGTCTTGATATTTATTTTAAATTACTTGAATGTAAAGAAATATTTTGTTGTTTTGCTGTTATTTTGTGTGCATATCAATTAAATTCTATGATTTTTTTTATCGCACTTAATTTACTTGTACTTGTACAAAAATGAACAACATTGACCGCACTTGACGTGTTTGTTCTTTTTTTTTTTGCAATTTTATTATTATTTTTATTAAAATGTACTTTTATTTATTGTGAAAAAATTCTAATGTGGGAAGGTAAGCGAAGTATTTTTATTGCTGAAATATTGTTATAAAAAATATTAAATTTTCTAGGTCTTAGAGGTTAACCTCTGCGAATATTTATAATCAAAAATGGTTTTATTGTTTTTCAAAGTATTCTCCAGCATGATTTATACACTTTTGCATGCGCTCAAACCAGTTGTCGAAGCACTTTTTCCACTCCGATTGAGACACCTCTAAAACATGGTTTTTGAACAGTTCAACAGCTTCTTCTGGCGACGAAAATCTTTGACCACGCATTTTTTTCTTGATATGCGGAAACAAAAAGAAGTCATTTGATGCCAAGTCAGGGCTGTACGCCGGGTGACCCATTAATTTGACGTTTTGGCCGGTCAAAAACGTTCTGGTTTGAGCCGATATGTGAGAGCTCGCATTGTCATGGTGAACAATGGTTCGTCTTTTCTTGTTGGTTTCTCGAATTTCTCCGATGACTTCAGGCAAACAAAATGTAGTGTACCACCCAGAATTGACCGTCCTACGTTGCTCAAGCGGAACAGTTGCCACATGACCAGTTTTGCCGAAGAAACAGGCGACCATTTGCTTCGAAGTGCTTCTTCCACTAACAACTTGCGTTGGATTTTGCTCGTCTTTAAAGACCCACACGGTCGATTGTTGTTTCGTTTCGGGCTCATACTCATAGATCCATGATTTGTCACCTGTGACGATCTTATAAACGTCTCTTGAAGCACCGCAATCATATTTTTGCAACATTTCTTTGCACTAATCGACACGAGGCTTTTTTTGAGCGACTTTCAAATTGTGCGGGATCCAAAGTGAACAAAAGTTTTTTATGGCCAGGTGTTTATGCAGTATCGAATGTATGCTGGTGGAAGAAATGTCCAAGGATGTATCTATCTCTCGGTATGTCGCATGTCGATCTTGCATTATGAGTTGACGCACGGCATCAATGTTCTCTAGCACAACAGCCGTTTTTGGACGACCTTCACGGAATTCGTCTTTGAGCGAGCGTCGGCCACGTTTAGATTCGTTATAACAATTTTTCACAGTGCTATAGGATGGTGCTTCATCGCCATACAAAGATTTAAGTTCATCAATGCACTCTTGTCGTGATAATCCACGTCGAAAGTTGTGAAAAATGATGGCCCGAAAATGTTCACGAGTTAATTCCATTTTTTTCTATATTAATTTTTTCAAGTCACTGTAAACAACACAAATAATGGTCGTACGTCAAACCGTTTTGGGTACGATTATGCTTAAAAATGACAAACTTTCTAATGGAAATGTCAGATTGCACTTGGCAGCACTCAGTATTGCCAGGCCAGAAATACGTACGTTTAAATAAATATTCTTTAAATCTCTTTTTTAAATACTTTGCTATTTATGAGCCAACCTTCCCTTTCTTGCAACTTGATAATTTCTATTTACGTATTTACACTTTAAGTTTAATTAGAATTTTTTGCGTGCCAAGAATGTGAAAACAAATGACAAATATTTTATAAATATGTATTTCCTTTTAATGATTTTTTTTGCAATACGAAAAATTTTTCTTTTTTTTTGAATTATTTTATTTTAATCAACTAAAATAATTTTTTTTATATAATTAATTATAGAAAGTGGCTGCTGATAAATTTCTAGCGTCTTTTTAACAACCTTTAATTTGTAGCGAGAATTCTAGTGAAGGTGGCAGCACTTTGTTTGCTGCTAAACAGTTTTCAAAGTGTTGAAAATCTCCTTAAGGCATATGTAGACACAAATTTTTTTTTATTTCGTTTTGTGTTTTTTTTTTTAATTTTTTTGTTGTTCTTAAAACTTAAGTACATCAAGAGATGGAAAAACACAACATAAAGTAGCAGTCTGTGTTTCTAGAGTAGTTTTCTGTAATTTGTTATGCACTTTATAGAATCAACTTCTGCTTCTGGTGTTTCTAGTCAATTGTTTCTTCAATGTTGCCTGTCTAAATGGGCTGTCACATCGTTCACACTTACATACTCGTACATAAAGTATTAAAAAAAACCCATTTAATAAAATTATTAGAGCAATTCGTATAAAAAGTTTTCTCTAAGCCTTCTAGGGCTTTGAATATAATTCATGTTCTTTTTAAAAAGTGGACTGCTGCTTGTGGTACGTTCGTGGAATAAACAACTGTTTAATATTTATGAAATAATCATTAATTCTATTAAACTTGAGAATAATTTTTCTTTGACTTTGAGCAAAAACAGCTACAGATAATTTTCTTTCTTTGCAACATTATTGACGTTTGATAGTGTAGCATGATTATTTTGTTTTTTTCTTATCAAAACAATTTAATTTTTTAACGGTTATTTTAGGCATGAGATAAATAGGTAAGGTATTTTAGTAAGTACCGTTATATATACACAAGATTAAAACAAAAACTATTAAATCACATTGTAGAAAATATTTATGTGTGTGAAGTTCAATTTTTAACATTAATAACCCTAGCCAGAATCTGTTAGGATAACAGAGCTATGTTAAGCACTTAACATAAGCAATGTGTATATAAAAATAACCTAATGTTAAAGTTTTCAGTCGATGTTTAAATAAAATGAAAATGGATAGAAAGAAATGATTAGAGTTGTCTTTTTTTCATTTACGAGAGAAGTACAAAAGTCCTTTTTCAAATTTTAAAAGTGGTGTTTTTGTTAAAACCCCTATTATTTCCTAAAAAATATAATGTTGGAATAAAGATACTACTAGAAGTATTCTCCAATAATTTTGTTTAATTCACTTTAATTTTATATAAGAATCGACCTGAAACTCTTACATTAGATTTTTTTTTGTATTAACATTGCTTATGTTAAGTGGTTAACATAGATCTGTTATTTTAACAGATTGTGACTGGGGTTATAAATTTTAAAATTTAACTTCAACATATAAAATAGCTTTTCCTACAAAGTGACTTTCATAAAAATACAGTTCCATAGAAAATGGTACTAATTGAAAATTAGTTTTTTTAACGTACTTTTTTAATTTTTATTCTCCAATGACTCTGCTTAAAGGTTGAGTTAAGTTCTCGCATGAAACGAGTTTACACAGAGACCAGCCATTTGACCCATTGTGATATTCACACCCTTAGGGTTAAATAAAAAAGGTACTTTCTGAAAAGGTACTTTTTTAATTTTGCTAAAAATTTTATTTTCTACAAGCTTTCTTTTTTCAGAATTAATTTTTATTAATGGTACTTTTTTCAAAAGGTACTTTTTGAATATAATTTTTTCTTCAAACGCATGCTTTGTAAGAAAAGCTAATTTAAAACACCTTTTAATGTCTTAAAGTGATTTAAAAACATACTTTTAATAACTTTCTTTTTAGAAAGTATTTTAGGTACTTTTTTAAATTTTTATTAAAGTACTTTTTTAAATATGTTTAATATTCTTTATTAATTAAATAAATAAATAAACCACTAAATAAAATATTTCAGAAGGTTCTTTAAATGTTTGTTTGCTTTAATAATTTTATTTTTTCAAGCATTGTTTTAAAATGTACTTTTTTGAGTACTTTTTTAAATATACTTTAAATAAGGCTCAATTTTGCAAAAGTAAAAGTAATAATAGCTCTGTAACATCCTTTTTATATCTTTCCTTTTTCTAAGCAGTCTACTTAAACAAGTACTTTATGCTACAACTTTTTTTTAGAGCCAAAAGGTAATTTTTAAGGTATTTATCGAAAATATTTTTTTTCAATAATTTTTAAAAGTTATTACTGAAGAAGTTCTTGTTTCTTGAAAAATCAAATTTGCTTTTTTATTTAAAAATGTTTTTTGAAACAAACTTTTGGTACTTTTTTAAACAATATTTCTATTAGAAATTTGTTTTTTTAAAAAGGTTTTTCAGTTATGTACTTATTTTAATTTTCTTTTAATTGTACTTTTTATAAAGTGGGGCTTAAAAATGTTATTTTTAAAAATTATGACTATTTAGATCAAATGTATTTTTTGAAAGGTACTTTTTAAAGATGGGTGTGAAGATAGCTCCGTCAGTTAGCTTCGTTTTTGACAACCCTGTTATAGTTTACATACCTCTCACTCTGAAAATGTTAAGTTAACAGAATTGAATTATTTTAACATTTCCTTGTGAAAATTAAAAAAATTATATAAAAAGTGTGTAAATATAATCAAAATTTAATATTTATTTTTTTATAGCAAAACATAAAAAGTCAAAATATAAAAATTTCTAAAATCAGGTCAAAAAAACTCATGCTTTTTTTTCTTTCTTAATACAGGCATTTACCAAATGCCCAAAAATGGGTCAAAAATGAAAAGGTGCGGCTTAGCGGACTACAGGGGGCGAAAGCCAAGGCATTGTAGATTCCAGAAGTGTATAGGTTATATTCAGAATTTGTATAGGTTTTTAGTAACAGAATTAAGAAAAATGTGAAATTACGCATTACCCCATATGGACATTTTTTAAATTCCTAAAAATGGGTCAAAAATGAAAAGGTGCGGCTTAGCGGACTACAGGGGGCGAAAGCCAAGGCATTGTAGATTCCAGAAGTGTATAGGTTATATTCAGAATTTGTAGAGGTTTTTAGTAACAGAATTAAGAAAAATGTGAAATTACGCATTACCCCATATGGACATTTTTTAAATTCCTAAAAATGGGTCAAAAATGAAAAGGTGCGGCTTAGCGGACTACAGGGGGCGAAAGCCAAGGCATTGTAGATTCCAGAAGTGTATAGGTTATATTCAGAATTTGTAGAGGTTTTTAGTAACAGAATTAAGAAAAATGTGAAATTACGCATTACCCCATATGGACATTTTTTAAATTCCTAAAAATGGGTCAAAAATGAAAAGGTGCGGCTTAGCGGACTACAGGGGGCGAAAGCCAAGGCATTGTAGATTCCAGAAGTGTATAGGTTATATTCAGAATTTGTAGAGGTTTTTAGTAACAGAATTAAGAAAAATGTGAAATTACGCATTACCCCATATGGACATTTTTTAAATTCCTAAAAATGGGTCAAAAATGAAAAGGTGCGGCTTAGCGGACTACAGGGGGCGAAAGCCAAGGCATTGTAGATTCCAGAAGTGTATAGGTTATATTCAGAATTTGTATAGGTTTTTAGTAACAGAATTAAGAAAAATGTGAAATTACGCATTACCCCATATGGACATTTTTTAAATTCCTAAAAATGGGTCAAAAATGAAAAGGTGCGGCTTAGCGGACTACAGGGGGCGAAAGCCAAGGCATTGTAGATTCCAGAAGTGTATAGGTTATATTCAGAATTTGTAGAGGTTTTTAGTAACAGAATTAAGAAAAATGTGAAATTACGCATTACCCCATATGGACATTTTTTAAATTCCTAAAAATGGGTCAAAAATGAAAAGGTGCGGCTTAGCGGACTACAGGGGGCGAAAGCCAAGGCATTGTAGATTCCAGAAGTGTATAGGTTATATTCAGAATTTGTAGAGGTTTTTAGTAACAGAATTAAGAAAAATGTGAAATTACGCATTACCCCATATGGACATTTTTTAAATTCCTAAAAATGGGTCAAAAATGAAAAGGTGCGGCTTAGCGGACTACAGGGGGCGAAAGCCAAGGCATTGTAGATTCCAGAAGTGTATAGGTTATATTCAGAATTTGTAGAGGTTTTTAGTAACAGAATTAAGAAAAATGTGAAATTACGCATTACCCCATATGGACATTTTTTAAATTCCTAAAAATGGGTCAAAAATGAAAAGGTGCGGCTTAGCGGACTACAGGGGGCGAAAGCCAAGGCATTGTAGATTCCAGAAGTGTATAGGTTATATTCAGAATTTGTAGAGGTTTTTAGTAACAGAATTAAGAAAAATGTGAAATTACGCATTACCCCATATGGACATTTTTTAAATTCCTAAAAATGGGTCAAAAATGAAAAGGTGCGGCTTAGCGGACTACAGGGGGCGAAAGCCAAGGCATTGTAGATTCCAGAAGTGTATAGGTTATATTCAGAATTTGTAGAGGTTTTTAGTAACAGAATTAAGAAAAATGTGAAATTACGCATTACCCCATATGGACATTTTTTAAATTCCTAAAAATGGGTCAAAAATGAAAAGGTGCGGCTTAGCGGACTACAGGGGGCGAAAGCCAAGGCATTGTAGATTCCAGAAGTGTATAGGTTATATTCAGAATTTGTAGAGGTTTTTAGTAACAGAATTAAGAAAAATGTGAAATTACGCATTACCCCATATGGACATTTTTTAAATTCCTAAAAATGGGTCAAAAATGAAAAGGTGCGGCTTAGCGGACTACAGGGGGCGAAAGCCAAGGCATTGTAGATTCCAGAAGTGTATAGGTTATATTCAGAATTTGTAGAGGTTTTTAGTAACAGAATTAAGAAAAATGTGAAATTACGCATTACCCCATATGGACATTTTTTAAATTCCTAAAAATGGGTCAAAAATGAAAAGGTGCGGCTTAGCGGACTACAGGGGGCGAAAGCCAAGGCATTGTAGATTCCAGAAGTGTATAGGTTATATTCAGAATTTGTAGAGGTTTTTAGTAACAGAATTAAGAAAAATGTGAAATTACGCATTACCCCATATGGACATTTTTTAAATTCCTAAAAATGGGTCAAAAATGAAAAGGTGCGGCTTAGCGGACTACAGGGGGCGAAAGCCAAGGCATTGTAGATTCCAGAAGTGTATAGGTTATATTCAGAATTTGTATAGGTTTTTAGTAATAGAATTAAGAAAAATGTGAAGTTACGCATTTCTCCATAGTCGATACGAAAAAAAAAAAAACAATAACAAATTAAAAAAAAAACAAAAATTAACTTTAACTTTAAAAATATGTTTAGTTTTTTTTTACGATTAAAGAAATTAGGAAAGTGAAAATAATTTTAAAATTCACCCATCCGTGGATGTAAATTAATATTCAGTTTTCCACGTCTGGTAGGAAGTATAAAAAATTATTGTTACTAGGTCAAGCTTTTTTTTAACTGTTTAGTAGAGTTGGAAAAAAGAGTAAATTTTTATGAGTTAGTTTTGCTTTTAAGACAATAAGGTGAACAGGTTAGGTTATTGCTTATATTCTAAATCAAGTAATCCGCATTTAGTAGAAAAATTTTGTAATATGAGTATAGATGTTATTTTATAAACGAAATTTAAGTGCTATCAACTTAATCTTTGCATCATTATGAAATTATAATCGTCCTTAAAATTTTTAACAGCCATTAAAATCAATATTTAGCAAAACATAGGTATAACAGTTGCTCACATGGTCACTCTAAAGAGAGTGATCATCTGCAAGTAAGTTCTTTCTTACTATTGGTCATTGACTTCTCTCTTATTATGTTTGATAAGTGTTGCCGCTTTAGCCTTAATTACATACAAGTTTATTTTTGCGAAGAAAATACATTTGTAATACCAAATTTCTAATTAGATTTTGTAAATATAAATTACTTATTGGAAAAAAATTTCCTTTCATAGCATTTAACTAATGAAAGCTATTCAAATAATAACAGCATTTCTTAACGTAAAAAAATGTACATTCTCATGCATATGAAATTTTTTGGCATATATTATAGGTACATAATATACAGAGCCGGACAAAAATATTCACACAGCAGTCAACTTTCTTTTTAATCTTCTATATTTTTTTAATAAAGCAGTAAAATGGTATAGTTTTCAACAAACTTATTTGTTTATTTCTTCCCTATTTATACGTAGAAAAAAAGGGGTTGCTTACCATGTTAATTAAAAAAAATAAATTAATTTTTAATTTAAAGTGTTTTTTTAGGTGGACAAAAGTATTAACACAGTTGCATATCTTGGTGTATAATCTACTAACATAGCAAATTTTTTTTGTGCTGGCAATACTTTTTGCAATGGAATATTTAAAAGTGCCGTTACAAAATATTTGCTGTCAAAATATTTGCTTGTTGGTTTTTAGTTAAGAATTTTTTGTCTACAATGGCCCGTAAGCAAAAGAAAACAACAGAATCTGAAAGGAAAATTATATTAGAGCTACATAGGGATAACAAATCGTATGCAGAAATCGGCCAAATAGTAAAAAGAAGCCGATTTACTGTAGCCAGCATAGTAAAAAGGTTTAAGGAATCTTCTAACTTCAAGAATATGCATCGTATTGGCCGGCCACGAAAGCTTACAGCAAGAGAAGAAATGAAAATGGTTAAAAAAATTAAAAAAAATCCTAAACTTACATAAACTGAATTGGCTGCGGAATGTTTAGAAGAAACAGGAAAACAAATTCATTCAAAAACTGTGCGACGAACCCTGCACCGTGCCGGTTACAGCTCTAGAGTCGCCAGAAGAAAACCAGCGATTAGTACAGTGAATAAAAGAAAACTTTTAAACTTCGCGAAGGAGTACGAAAACAAAAATGAAGGCTTCTGGGATAGCGTGGTGTTTTCTGACGAAAGCAAATTTAACATTTTTCAATCCGACGGAAGAACACAAGTTTGGAGGAAGCCGAATACCGAATCGGAAAAAAACAACCTTGTTTCTACTGTAAAATACGACGGTGGAGGGGTTATGGTGTGGGGTTGTATGTCTGCAAATGGGATCGGAAACCTAGTTTTTATCGATAGTACAATGGACAAGAAGGTTTATTTAAATATATTAAAAGGAAATTTGCTGCAAAGCGCTGAAAAGCTTGGCATAAGGGAAAATTTCTATTTGCAACAGGACAATGATCCGAAACATACTGCGTTTGATGTTCGTATGTGGATTGCTTATAATGTTCCCCATATCCTAGCCACTCCACCGCAATCTCCGGACATGAATCCTATTGAGCATCTTTGGGATGAATTGGGCAGACGGGTAGAAAAGCGCAACATAACGAGCAAAAGCCAACTTAAGGATATCCTAATGGAAGAATGGAGTAATATTGGTAGCGACGTCACGAAAAAACTTGTGCATTCCATGCCAAAACGTTTAAAAGAAGTTATCATAAATAAAGGATACTCTACAAAGTATTAAATTAATTTCAATTTGAATATTTATGCAAGCTTCATATAATGTGTGAATACTTTTGTCCGCCTCTATTAGTGCCTTAGTATGAAATACTTATGTTTTTTATTCACACTTTTTGTTGAATTTAGTCCTAGTATTTATACTTAGTTAACTAACAAGTGAATAAATAATTTTGTAGAAAACCAGATTATTACATCTATTTATTTCAATAATATTGAAGGTTGAAAACAAAATAAGTTACTGTGTGAATATTTTTGTCCGGCTCTGTATGCCTATATAAATAATTCCTAATACTAAGAATTTATAAACATAAGTAATGTACCTAATTTAAAAAATCAAACCGACACAATATGCAGCATTATTTATTTTAAGTTTATCAAAATGATACCTTTGTTAGTTTATTGTCTTTAGTTTTAGGGAGTGTTTAACTAAACATAATAAAAATTTGCCTAGTCTGAACTCAGCTTACGTTTTTCCTAATTCTATTACTAAAAACCTATACAAATTCTGAATATAACCTATACACTTCTGAAATCTACAATGCCTTGGCTTTCGCCCCCTGTAGTCCGCTAAGCCGCACCTTTTCATTTTTGACCCATTTTTAGGAATTTAAAAAATGTCCATATGGGGTAATGCGTAATTTCACATTTTTGTTAATTCTATTACTAAAAACCTATACAAATTCTGAATATAACCTATACACTTCTGAAATCTACAATGCCTTGGCTTTCGCCCCCTGTAGTCCGCTAAGCCGCACCTTTTCATTTTTGACCCATTTTTAGGAATTTGAAAAATGTCCATATGGGGTAATGCGTAATTTCACATTTTTGTTAATTCTATTACTAAAAACCTATACAAATTCTAAATATAACCTATACACTTCTGAAATCTACAATGCCTCGGCTTTCGCCCCCTGTAGTCCGCTAAGCCGCACCTTTTCATTTTTGACCCATTTTTAGGAATTTAAAAAATGTCCATATGGGGTAATGCGTAATTTCACATTTTTGTTAATTCTATTACTAAAAACCTATACAAATTCTGAATATAACCTATACACTTCTGAAATCTACAATGCCTTGGCTTTCGCCCCCTGTAGTCCGCTAAGCCGCACCTTTTCATTTTTGACCCATTTTTAGGGATTTAAAAAATGTCCATATGGGGTAATGCGTAATTTCACATTTTTCTTAATTCTATAATAAAAAACCTATACAAATTCTGAATATAACCTATACACTTCTGAAATCTACAATGCCTTGGCTTTCGCCCCCTGTAGTCCGCTAAGCCGCACCTTTTCATTTTTGACCCATTTTTAGGAATTTAAAAAATGTCCATATGGGGTAATGCGTAATTTCACATTTTTGTTAATTCTATTACTAAAAACCTATACAAATTCTGAATGTAACCTATACACTTCTGAAATCTACAATGCCTTGGCTTTCGCCCCCTGTAGTCCGCTAAGCCGCACCTTTTCATTTTTGACCCATTTTTAGGAATTTTAAAAATGTCCATATGGGGTAATGCGTAATTTCATATTTTTGTTAATTCTATTACTAAAAACCTATACAAATTCTGAATATAACCTATACACTTCTGAAATCTACAATGCCTTCGCTTTCGCCCCCTGTAGTCCGCTAAGCCGCACCTTTTCATTTTTGACCCATTTTTAGGAATTTAAAAAATGTCCATATGGGGTAATGCGTAATTTCACATTTTTGTTAATTCTATTACTAAAAACCTATACAAATTCTGAATATAACATATACACTTTTGAAATCTACAATGCCTTGGCTTTCGCCCCCTGTAGTCCGCTAAGCCGCACCTTTTCATTTTTGACCCATTTTTAGGAATTTTAAAAATGTCCATATGGGGTAATGCGTAATTTCACATTTTTCTTAATTCTATTACTAAAAACCTATACAAATTCTGAATATAACCTATACACTTCTGAAATCTACAATGCCTTGGCTTTCGCCCCCTGTAGTCCGCTAAGCCGCACCTTTTCATTTTGGACCCATTTTTAGGAATTTAAAAAATGTCCATATGGGGTAATGCGTAATTTCACATTTTTGTTAATTCTATTACTAAAAACCTATACAAATTCTGAATATAACCTATACACTTCTGAAATCTACAATGCCTTGGCTTTCGCCCCCTGTAGTCCGCTAAGCCGCACCTTTTCATTTTTGACCCATTTTTAGGAATTTTAAAAATGTCCATATGGGGTAATGCGTAATTTCACATTTTTCTTAATTCTATTACTAAAAACCTATACAAATTCTGAATATAACCTATACACTTCTGAAATCTACAATGCCTTGGCTTTCGCCCCCTGTAGTCCGCTAAGCCGCACCTTTTCATTTTTGACCCATTTTTAGGAATTTAAAAAATGTCCATATGGGGTAATGCGTAAATTCACATTTTTGTTAATTCTATTACTAAAAACCTATACAAATTCTGAATATAACCTATACACTTCTGAAATCTACAATGCCTTGGCTTTCGCCCCCTGTAGTCCGCTAAGCCGCACCTTTTCATTTTTGACCCATTTTTAGGAATTTAAAAAATGTCCATATGGGGTAATGCGTAATTTCACATTTTTGTTAATTCTATTACTAAAAACCTATACAAATTCTGAATATAACCTATACACTTCTGAAATCTACAATGCCTTCGCTTTCGCCCCCTGTAGTCCGCTAAGCCGCACCTTTTCATTTTTGACCCATTTTTAGGAATTTAAAAAATGTCCATATGGGGTAATGCGTAATTTCACATTTTTGTTAATTCTATTACTAAAAACCTATACAAATTCTGAATATAACCTATACACTTCTGAAATCTACAATGCCTTGGCTTTCGCCCCCTGTAGTCCGCTAAGCCGCACCTTTTCATTTTTGACCCATTTTTGGGCATTTGTCAAATGCCTGTATTAAGAAAGAAAAAAAAAAGCATGAGTTTTTTGACCTGATTTTAGAAATTTTTATATTTTGACTTTTTATGTTTTGCTATAAATAAATAAATATTAAATTTTTATTATATTTACACACTTTTTATATAATTTTTTTAATTTGCACAAGGAAATGTTAAAATAATTCAATTCTGTTAACTTAACATTTTTTGAGTGAAAGGTATGTAAACTATAACAGGGTTGTCAAAAACGAAGCTAACTGACGGAGCTATCTTCACACCCATTTTTTAAAGTGCGTTTTATAAAAGGTACTTTTTTTAAAGAGACTATATTAAATTAGTTTTCTTAGGAAACACGTTTTAAAATGTTTTTAGAAAAATGTACTTTTTTTTAAAGATACTTTATTTCAAATGGGTTTTGTCAAAAAGTACTTTTTAAAGTGCGTTTTATTAAATATGTTTTTTTACGGAGACTACATCAAATTAGTTTTGTTAAGGGGTACTATTTAAACGGTTTTTTAAAAAAGGTACTTTTTTCAAAGATACCTTATATTAAATGGGTTTTGTCAAAAGTTACTTTTTAAAGTTTGTTTTATAAAATATACTTTCTAAAGGAGACTAAACCAAATCAGTTTTGTTTTGGGGCACTATTTAAAACGTTTTTTAAACAAGGTACTTTTTTCAAAGATACCTTATAATAAATGGCTTTTGTCAAAAGGTACTTTTTTTTAATACTTTTTCAAAAGTTACTTATTGTCTTTTAATCACCATTGCATGACAACAGAAATGTTTTGTTTTACTGGTGTCCATTTCTTTTGTTTATGTTTCCTAATATTTTATGTTTGTTTGCTCGCCATAATTTTTAACAAGAATTTTCTTAAACAGCAATTCATTTCGTTTATTTAGTAAATTTGTTTATTTTTATAATTGTTGTATGTCAATAGCACCTCTTTTTAAATTTGTTTATTTTTTATTTTAAATTCAATGACTCTTTGTTCAGTTTTTTAAATCTTTTTGTTTTCTCTTTTTTTTTAATTCTTTAGGATTTTTACAATAGAAGCGTTTAAACCTCTTAAATATACAAGTTCAAGTGCAGGCTAAATAAGACCTAAAAAGTGTAAAAAAAAACCCTCAAATATTATTTTTTCATTAGAGAATCGCGTTTGCACAAACAAAAGCAAATAGTCGTGCTTTTGTCACAAAAAAAAAAAAAAACAAACAAAAAACAAAAGAAAATAAAACCATGACAATAAAGCTATTTATGGATGGCTAACCATGTAAATATTTGAATTTTTTATTATTCTTTTGTATATTAAACCTGCAGTAGAGGTATTATTTATTAAACACAAAATATGGCCAAGAATATTTTATAAGAAAATAAAATTATAAATTAATTTAAAAGCAAGTTAAGAATAGTTGGAAATGAATTAAGGAGTGCTTGTGGATAATAATCTATTTATCGCTTCATCTTCTAGATCGAGGTGTTTAAGATCATCAAAGCTGTGTAAGACTGGAAATAGACATTGACGGCAAAAATTATGTCCCATATGTTTCTAATCGAAAGTATATAAAGTAAAATTTTAGCAATCCTGTTTTTGGGCTTATTAAAAACTTAATTGGGATTTGTAAGATTTTTATTAATGCAATTTAATTTTCTATTATTAATTCTGCTATGAATTATTGAAAAAGTTAAAACTTAAGCGTCCAATTTTTGGGATTATTAAAACTTATATGGGAATTGTGTAAATTTTTTTTATGCATTTAAATTTTTTTAATATTACTTTTACATTTATTAGATTGATTTTAATATAATTAAAAAATTAAAATTTTAGCAATCCTGTTTTTGGATGTGTGTGAAGATAAATTTCGAAATTTATTTCTCAGACACAAACCAATTGCGTTAACACAGCTATGTTAACAGGTTAACATAGCGCTGTAAAGCATATAAATCCTGGGGGTTATATATTCAAATTGGACCTGTGGCCACATTTTTGGATCAAATGGAACCGAACCAAAAGCAAAGAGCTGCCTGGGTTACTGCTTTTCAGCGAACAATGTAAAACAGCCTATATTTTATGAAATTATTAAGGTTTTCACATGTAAAGTTTTTTCTTTTTTTTAAACAAGGAATGTAAGTTCCAGGAGCACTGTAGAAGATGGGCGGATAGAAATTAATAGATTTGATAGAAATTATGCCCTTTTATGATTCCTAGTACTTCATAACTATAGAAAATGAAATTTTGATAGAAATTTCTGAAATTTTTTAAAATTTCAAATTTAAAATTTCTTTAGAGGATGAACTCCAGGAAAACAGTAGGAGATGGGCGGATAAAAATTGATTGATTTTATAGAAATTATGCCCTTTTATGATTCCTAGTACTTCATAACTATAGAAAATGGAATTTTGATAGAAATTTCTGAAATTTTTTAAAATTGCAAATTTAAATTTCTTCAGAGGATGAACTCCAAATTTTAAATTTTAAAAAATTTCAGAAATTTCTATCAAAATTCCATTTTCTATAGTTATGAAGAACAAGGAATCATAAAAGGGCATAATTTCTATAAAATCAATCAATTTTTATCCGCCCATCTCCTACCGTTTTCCTGGAGTTCATCCTCTAAAGAAATTTCAAATTTTAAATTTTAAAAAATTTCAGAAATTTCAATCAAAATTCCATTTTCTATAGTTATGAAGTACTAGGAATCATAAAAGGGCATAATTTCTATAAAATCAATCAATTTTTATCCGCCCAACTCCTACCGTTTTCCTGGAGTTCATCCTCTAAAGAAATTTCAAATTTTAAATTTTAAAAAATTTCAGAAATTTCTATCAAAATTCCATTTTCTATAGTTATGAAGTACAAGGAATCATAAAAGGGCATAATTTCTATAAAATCAATCAATTTTTATCCGCCCATCTCCTACCGTTTTCCTGGAGTTCATCCTCTAAAGAAATTTCAAATTTTAAATTTTAAAAAATTTCAGAAATTTCAATCAAAATTCCATTTTCTATAGTTATGAAGTACTAGGAATCATAAAAGGGCATAATTTCTATAAAATCAATCAATTTTTATCCGCCCAACTCCTACCGTTTTCCTGGAGTTCATCCTCTAAAGAAATTTCAAATTTTAAATTTTAAAAAATTTCAGAAATTTCTATCAAAATTCCATTTTCTATAGTTATGAAGTACAAGGAATCATAAAAGGGCATAATTTCTATAAAATCAATGAATTTTTATCCGCCCATCTCCTACCGTTTTCCTGGAGTTCATCCTCTAAAGAAATTTCAAATTTGAAATTTTAAAAAATTTCAGAAATTTCTATCAAAATTCCATTTTCTATAGTTATGAAGTACTAGGAATCATAAAAGGGCATAATTTCTATAAAATCAATGAATTTTTATCCGCTCATCTCCTACCGTTTTCCTGGAGTTCATCCTCTAAAGAAATTTCAAATTTGAAATTTTAAAAAATTTCAGAAATTTCTATCAAAATTCCATTTTCTATAGTTATGAAGTACTAGGAATCATAAAAGGGCATAATTTCTATAAAATCAATGAATTTTTATCCGCCCATCTCCTACCGTTTTCCTGGAGTTCATCCTCTAAAGAAATTTCAAATTTGAAATTTTAAAAAATTTCAGAAATTTCAATCAAAATTCCATTTTCTATAGTTATGAAGTACTAGGAATCATAAAAGGGCATAATTTCTATAAAATCAATCAATTTTTATCCGCCCATCTCCTACCGTTTTCCTGGAGTTCATCCTCTAAAGAAATTTTAAATTTTAAATTTTAAAAAATTTCAGAAATTTCTATCAAAATTCCATTTTCTATAGTTATGAAGTACAAGGAATCATAAAAGGGCATAATTTCTATAAAATCAATGAATTTTTATCCGCCCATCTCCTACCGTTTTCCTGGAGTTCATCCTCTAAAGAAATTTCAAATTTTAAATTTTAAAAAATTTCAGAAATTTCTATCAAAATTCCATTTTCTATAGTTATGAAGTACAAGGAATCATAAAAGGGCATAATTTCTATAAAATCAATCAATTTTTATCCGCCCATCTCCTACCGTTTTCCTGGAGTTCATCCTCTAAAGAAATTTCAAATTTTAAATTTTAAAAAATTTCAGAAATTTCAATCAAAATTCCATTTTCTATAGTTATGAAGTACTAGGAATCATAAAAGGGCATAATTTCTATAAAATCAATCAATTTTTATCCGCCCAACTCCTACCGTTTTCCTGGAGTTCATCCTCTAAAGAAATTTCAAATTTTAAATTTTAAAAAATTTCAGAAATTTCTATCAAAATTCCATTTTCTATAGTTATGAAGTACAAGGAATCATAAAAGGGCATAATTTCTATAAAATCAATGAATTTTTATCCGCCCATCTCCTACCGTTTTCCTGGAGTTCATCCTCTAAAGAAATTTCAAATTTGAAATTTTAAAAAATTTCAGAAATTTCTATCAAAATTCCATTTTCTATAGTTATGAAGTACTAGGAATCATAAAAGGGCATAATTTCTATAAAATCAATCAATTTTTATCCGCCCATCTCCTACCGTTTTCCTGGAGTTCATCCTCTAAAGAAATTTCAAATTTGAAATTTTAAAAAATTTCAGAAATTTCTATCAAAATTCCATTTTCTATAGTTATGAAGTACTAGGAATCATAAAAGGGCATAATTTCTATAAAATCAATGAATTTTTATCCGCCCATCTCCTACCGTTTTCCTGGAGTTCATCCTCTAAAGAAATTTCAAATTTGAAATTTTAAAAAATTTCAGAAATTTCAATCAAAATTCCATTTTCTATAGTTATGAAGTACTAGGAATCATAAAAGGGCATAATTTCTATAAAATCAATCAATTTTTATCCGCCCATCTCCTACCGTTTTCCTGGAGTTCATCCTCTAAAGAAATTTTAAATTTTAAATTTTAAAAAATTTCAGAAATTTCTATCAAAATTCCATTTTCTATAGTTATGAAGTACAAGGAATCATAAAAGGGCATAATTTCTATAAAATCAATGAATTTTTATCCGCCCATCTCCTACCGTTTTCCTGGAGTTCATCCTCTAAAGAAATTTCAAATTTTAAATTTTAAAAAATTTCAGAAATTTCTATCAAAATTCCATTTTCTATAGTTATGAAGTACAAGGAATCATAAAAGGGCATAATTTCTATAAAATCAATGAATTTTTATCCGCCCATCTCCTACCGTTTTCCTGGAGTTCATCCTCTAAAGAAATTTCAAATTTGAAATTTTAAAAAATTTCAGAAATTTCAATCAAAATTCCATTTTCTATAGTTATGAAGTACTAGGAATCATAAAAGGGCATAATTTCTATAAAATCAATCAATTTTTATCCGCCCATCTCCTACCGTTTTCCTGGAGTTCATCCTCTAAAGAAATTTCAAATTTTAAATTTTAAAAAATTTCAGAAATTTCTATCAAAATTCCATTTTCTATAGTTATGAAGTACAAGGAATCATAAAAGGGCATAATTTCTATAAAATCAATGAATTTTTATCCGCCCATCTCCTACCGTTTTCCTGGAGTTCATCCTCTAAAGAAATTTCAAATTTGAAATTTTAAAAAATTTCAGAAATTTCTATCAAAATTCCATTTTCTATAGTTATGAAGTACTAGGAATCATAAAAGGGCATAATTTCTATAAAATCAATCAATTTTTATCCGCCCATCTCCTACTGTTTTCCTGGAGTTCATCCTCTAAAGAAATTTTAAATTTGAAATTTTAAAAAATTTCAGAAATTTCTATCAAAATTTCATTTTCTATAGTTATGAAGTACAAGGAATCATAAAAGGGCATAATTTCTATAAAATCAATGAATTTTTATCCGCCCATCTCCTACCGTTTTCCTGGAGTTCATCCTCTAAAGAAATTTCAAATTTGAAATTTTAAAAAATTTCAGAAATTTCAATCAAAATTCCATTTTCTATAGTTATGAGGTACTAGGAATCATAAAAGGGCATAATTTCTATAAAATCAATCAATTTTTATCCGCCCATCTCCTACCGTTTTCCTGGAGTTCATCCTCTAAAGAAATTTCAAATTTTAAATTTTAAAAAATTTCAGAAATTTCTATCAAAATTCCATTTTCTATAGTTATGAAGTACAAGGAATCATAAAAGGGCATAATTTCTATAAAATCAATGAATTTTTATCCGCCCATCTCCTACCGTTTTCCTGGAGTTCATCCTCTAAAGAAATTTCAAATTTTAAATTTTAAAAAATTTCAGAAATTTCTATCAAAATTCCATTTTCTATAGTTATGAAGTACAAGGAATCATAAAAGGGCATAATTTCTATAAAATCAATGAATTTTTATCCGCCCATCTCCTACCGTTTTCCTGGAGTTCATCCTCTAAAGAAATTTCAAATTTGAAATTTTAAAAAATTTCAGAAATTTCAATCAAAATTCCATTTTCTATAGTTATGAAGTACTAGGAATCATAAAAGGGCATAATTTCTATAAAATCAATGAATTTTTATCCGCCCATCTCCTACCGTTTTCCTGGAGTTCATCCTCTAAAGAAATTTCAAATTTGAAATTTTAAAAAATTTCAGAAATTTCTATCAAAATTCCATTTTCTATAGTTATGAAGTACAAGGAATCATAAAAGGGCATAATTTCTATAAAATCAATGAATTTTTATCCGCCCATCTCCTACCGTTTTCCTGGAGTTCATCCTCTAAAGAAATTTCAAATTTTAAATTTTAAAAAATTTCAGAAATTTCTATCAAAATTCCATTTTCTATAGTTATGAAGTACAAGGAATCATAAAAGGGCATAATTTCTATAAAATCAATGAATTTTTATCCGCCCATCTCCTACCGTTTTCCTGGAGTTCATCCTCTAAAGAAATTTCAAATTTGAAATTTTAAAAAATTTCAGAAATTTCAATCAAAATTCCATTTTCTATAGTTATGAAGTACTAGGAATCATAAAAGGGCATAATTTCTATAAAATCAATCAATTTTTATCCGCCCATCTCCTACCGTTTTCCTGGAGTTCATCCTCTAAAGAAATTTCAAATTTTAAATTTTAAAAAATTTCAGAAATTTCTATCAAAATTCCATTTTCTATAGTTATGAAGTACAAGGAATCATAAAAGGGCATAATTTCTATAAAATCAATGAATTTTTATCCGCCCATCTCCTACCGTTTTCCTGGAGTTCATCCTCTAAAGAAATTTCAAATTTGAAATTTTAAAAAATTTCAGAAATTTCTATCAAAATTCCATTTTCTATAGTTATGAAGTACTAGGAATCATAAAAGGGCATAATTTCTATAAAATCAATCAATTTTTATCCGCCCATCTCCTACCGTTTTCCTGGAGTTCATCCTCTAAAGAAATTTCAAATTTGAAATTTTAAAAAATTTCAGAAATTTCTATCAAAATTCCATTTTCTATAGTTATGAAGTACAAGGAATCATAAAAGGGCATAATTTCTATAAAATCAATGAATTTTTATCCGCCCATCTCCTACCGTTTTCCTGGAGTTCATCCTCTAAAGAAATTTCAAATTTGAAATTTTAAAAAATTTCAGAAATTTCTATCAAAATTCCATTTTCTATAGTTATGAAGTACAAGGAATCATAAAAGGGCATAATTTCTATAAAATCAATGAATTTTTATCCGCCCATCTCCTACCGTTTTCCTGGAGTTCATCCTCTAAAGAAATTTCAAATTTGAAATTTTAAAAAATTTCAGAAATTTCTATCAAAATTCCATTTTCTATAGTTATGAAGTACTAGGAATCATAAAAGGGCATAATTTCTATAAAATCAATCAATTTTTATCCGCCCATCTCCTACTGTTTTCCTGGAGTTCATCCTCTAAAGAAATTTCAAATTTGAAATTTTAAAAAATTTCAGAAATTTCAATCAAAATTCCATTTTCTATAGTTATGAAGTACTAGGAATCATAAAAGGGCATAATTTCTATAAAATCAATCAATTTTTATCCGCCCATCTCCTACTGTTTTCCTGGAGTTCATCCTCTAAAGAAATTTTAAATTTTAAATTTTAAAAAATTTCAGAAATTTCTATCAAAATTCCATTTCCTATAGTTATGAAGTACAAGGAATCATAAAAGGGCATAATTTCTATAAAATCAATGAATTTTTATCCGCCCATCTCCTACCGTTTTCCTGGAGTTCATCCTCTAAAGAAATTTTAAATTTTAAATTTTAAAAAATTTCAGAAATTTCTATCAAAATTCCATTTCCTATAGTTATGAAGTACAAGGAATCATAAAAGGGCATAATTTCTATAAAATCAATGAATTTTTATCCGCCCATCTCCTACCGTTTTCCTGGAGTTCATCCTCTAAAGAAATTTCAAATTTTAAATTTTAAAAAATTTCAGAAATTTCTATCAAAATTCCATTTTCTATAGTTATGAAGTACTAGGAATCATAAAAGGGCATAATTTCTATAAAATCAATGAATTTTTATCCGCCCATCTCCTACCGTTTTCCTGGAGTTCATCCTCTAAAGAAATTTCAAATTTGAAATTTTAAAAAATTTCAGAAATTTCTATCAAAATTCCATTTTCTATAGTTATGAAGTACTAGGAATCATAAAAGGGCATAATTTCTATAAAATCAATCAATTTTTATCCGCCCATCTCCTACTGTTTTCCTGGAGTTCATCCTCTAAAGAAATTTTAAATTTGAAATTTTAAAAAATTTCAGAAATTTCTATCAAAATTTCATTTTCTATAGTTATGAAGTACAAGGAATCATAAAAGGGCATAATTTCTATAAAATCAATGAATTTTTATCCGCCCATCTCCTACCGTTTTCCTGGAGTTCATCCTCTAAAGAAATTTCAAATTTGAAATTTTAAAAAATTTCAGAAATTTCAATCAAAATTCCATTTTCTATAGTTATGAAGTACTAGGAATCATAAAAGGGCATAATTTCTATAAAATCAATGAATTTTTATCCGCCCATCTCCTACCGTTTTCCTGGAGTTCATCCTCTAAAGAAATTTCAAATTTGAAATTTTAAAAAATTTCAGAAATTTCTATCAAAATTCCATTTTCTATAGTTATGAAGTACAAGGAATCATAAAAGGGCATAATTTCTATAAAATCAATGAATTTTTATCCGCCCATCTCCTACCGTTTTCCTGGAGTTCATCCTCTAAAGAAATTTCAAATTTTAAATTTTAAAAAATTTCAGAAATTTCTATCAAAATTCCATTTTCTATAGTTATGAAGTACAAGGAATCATAAAAGGGCATAATTTCTATAAAATCAATGAATTTTTATCCGCCCATCTCCTACCGTTTTCCTGGAGTTCATCCTCTAAAGAAATTTCAAATTTGAAATTTTAAAAAATTTCAGAAATTTCAATCAAAATTCCATTTTCTATAGTTATGAAGTACTAGGAATCATAAAAGGGCATAATTTCTATAAAATCAATCAATTTTTATCCGCCCATCTCCTACCGTTTTCCTGGAGTTCATCCTCTAAAGAAATTTCAAATTTTAAATTTTAAAAAATTTCAGAAATTTCTATCAAAATTCCATTTTCTATAGTTATGAAGTACAAGGAATCATAAAAGGGCATAATTTCTATAAAATCAATGAATTTTTATCCGCCCATCTCCTACCGTTTTCCTGGAGTTCATCCTCTAAAGAAATTTCAAATTTGAAATTTTAAAAAATTTCAGAAATTTCTATCAAAATTCCATTTTCTATAGTTATGAAGTACTAGGAATCATAAAAGGGCATAATTTCTATAAAATCAATCAATTTTTATCCGCCCATCTCCTACTGTTTTCCTGGAGTTCATCCTCTAAAGAAATTTTAAATTTGAAATTTTAAAAAATTTCAGAAATTTCTATCAAAATTCCATTTTCTATAGTTATGAAGTACTAGGAATCATAAAAGGGCATAATTTCTATAAAATCAATCAATTTTTATCCGCCCATCTCCTACTGTTTTCCTGGAGTTCATCCTCTAAAGAAATTTCAAATTTGAAATTTTAAAAAATTTCAGAAATTTCAATCAAAATTCCATTTTCTATAGTTATGAAGTACTAGGAATCATAAAAGGGCATAATTTCTATAAAATCAATCAATTTTTATCCGCCCATCTCCTACTGTTTTCCTGGAGTTCATCCTCTAAAGAAATTTTAAATTTTAAATTTTAAAAAATTTCAGAAATTTCTATCAAAATTCCATTTTCTATAGTTATGAAGTACAAGGAATCATAAAAGGGCATAATTTCTATAAAATCAATGAATTTTTATCCGCCCATCTCCTACCGTTTTCCTGGAGTTCATCCTCTAAAGAAATTTCAAATTTGAAATTTTAAAAAATTTCAGAAATTTCTATCAAAATTCCATTTTCTATAGTTATGAAGTACTAGGAATCATAAAAGGGCATAATTTCTATAAAATCAATCAATTTTTATCCGCCCATCTCCTACTGTTTTCCTGGAGTTCATCCTCTAAAGAAATTTTAAATTTGAAATTTTAAAAAATTTTAGAAATTTCTATCAAAATTCCATTTTCTATAGTTATGAAGTACAAGGAATCATAAAAGGACATAATTTCTATCAAATCTATTAATTTCTATCCGCCCATCTTCTACAGTGCTCCTGGAACTTACATTCCTTGTTTAAAAAAAAGAAAAAACTTTACATGTGAAAACCTTAATAATTTCATAAAATATAGGCTGTTTTACATTGTTCGCTGAAAAGCAGTAACCCAGGCAGCTCTTTGCTTTTGGTTCGGTTCCATTTGATCCAAAAATGTGGCCACAGGTCCAATTTGAATATATAACCCCCAGGATTTATATGCTTTACAGCGCTATGTTAACCTGTTAACATAGCTGTGTTAACGCAATTGGTTTGTGTCTGAGAAATAAATTTCGAAATTTATCTTCACACACATTGTTTTTGGGCTTATTAAAAACTTAATTGGGAATTGTGGGTTTTTTTATTAATGCAATAAATTTTTTTATTATTAACATTATTATGAATTATGGGATTAATTCGTCTTGTTTTTTTATTTTCACATTATTGAAATTAATTTCGATAAAATCGAAAGAGCTAAAACTTTATCGTCCATTTTTGGGATTAATAAAACTTATGTAGGAATTGCAGAATTTTTATTTAAGAATTTAATTTTTTTAATATTATTTTTACATTAATTACATTAATTTCAATATAATTAAAAAATTAAGATTTTAGTGATCCCTTTTTTGGGGTTATTTAAAAAATTTTTGGGAATTGTGGAATTTTTATTAATGCAATTTAATTTTTTTATTATTAACATTATTATGAATTATTGTACTAATTCGCCTTATTTTTTATTTTCACATTAATTAAATTAATTTTAATAAAATTGAAAGAGCTAAAACTTAAGCGTCCAGTTTTTGGGATTATTAAAACTTATATGGGAATTATGTGATTTATATTTATGCACTTAATTTTTTTTAATATAATTTTTACATTAATTACATTGATTTCAATATAATTAAAAGAATTAGGATTTTAGTGTTCCCGTTTTTGGGATTATCAAAAAAAAATTTTTGGCATTAATTAGATTGATTTCAATATGATTAAAAAAATAATATTTTAGTCATCCCGTTTTTGAGATTATTAAAAACTTAACTGGGAATTGTGGGGTTTTTTTAAGGCAACTTAATTTTTTTATTGCTACCATTATTATGAAATATTAGAATAATTTGCCTTGTTATTTTTCACATTATTTAAATTAATTTCGATAATATTTAAAGACCTAAAACTTAAGCGTCCATTTTTTGGGATTTTTAAAACTTATGTGGGAATTGTGGAATTTTTATTTATGCACTTAATTTTTTTAAATATTATTTTTACATTATGTAGATTGATTTCAATATAATTAAAAAAAAATTTTTGTAATCCCGTTTCTGGAATTATTTAAAACATTTTTGGGAATTGTGGAATTTTTGTTTAATTAATCAGAAATTGAAAAATTTCATATAGTTTCATTTAAAAGCAGAATTTTTGTTGTAGTTAACTAAATATTTATTTTTTCACTTTTACAGAAAGTCTTTGATTAATGCTTTTTAGAAAATATAATTTATTAAGAATCGATGTAAATTTTTCCTGCTTTTTAATAGGAAATTTTGTAAAAATTGAATTTTTACAAAACTGGAAATTTTTACAAAATTTCGCCTTGTTTTTTTATTTATTTCATTTAATGATTTGTGATGGCTTGCTTGTCTTGTAATTTTTATTATAGCTATGCCCTAAAGTATGCTATGATTTTTTTAGATTTTAAGTATCAAGTCTATTAAACTAATTTGAACTAGATTTCCTTTGTACATTTATTTCTGATTTAAAAATTTTCAAAGTGATGGTTAAGACAGCATTTGACTTCACTTAATCTTCAATTTTGTATTTAACCAAATTGTCTGCCTTTTAAAAAATACTGTGAAATAATATTTTTAAATTGAATTTTAATAAAACAAATCCTAAATTATCTGGTTAAAATATCTTTATATTTCTTTTTTGAATGACTCATATTTAAAATAAATATTTTTTTAGTTAAAACTATTTTCTTAGAATTCTTTAATGCTGTTTGTTTTTATTGTTTTTCGTCAGCCTAAAAGTATGACTCATTTGAAAGTTGCCTGAAACATATACTTTTGTATTTTGTCCATATATTTTTATCCTTGGGCCCTAAAGTATGCAATAAAATTTTCATTTATTACTCATCATTTTTTAGATAATCAAGGTTTTATTTTAATAACGCAAATAATTTTTTTTATTTTCTTTTTAGGTGTTTTTTGTTTTTGTGCAAGAAAATTTGTTTTCGTAAGAGAACATTCATCAGCCAATTTAAATATGACCAATTTAAATATGACCACTCCAAACACTATGTACGAATACTAAAATAAGGTAAGTGAACAAATAATATTTTTTTTTTTCGAATTAATAACAATTTATTTTACATTTGTTTTGCAATAAAAAATGCAAATATTTTAAGGTGCTGCGCTCCCTGTTTTAAGTTGAAATTTAATACTTTTAATTGAGAAACTTATTTGTTTTAATTTGTTTGAGGCAACGTTGTGTTATTAAATAAAACAGTATCAAATATTGGCAATAATATTAACTGATTGGTGTCTTAATAACTCTTTCAGGTTTAAATTTATTGCCTTTGTGCAGACATTTTTTTTGCTTTTCTTCTCTCATGCTGTATTCAATTACAGCAAAAACTTCATAAACACAAATTAACTGACAGATCTTTGTTTTTAACCAGATTTCACTGTTATACATTTTATTAAGTAATTGTTTATTTTATGAAATCTATATTTAACAATAACTCTTTGTGTATGTGTGACACATGCCTGTTACTTGATTAATTATCATGTGTCAATCGTTAAACTGTCTTATAAAAATATAAAACTTTTACAACCAGTGTTTTGTTAGCGTGAATGATATGGTTACGTAGCATTTATAATTTTCTACATACGTTGTGTTTTTTTGTCTATTAATTTTTAACAAATTATTTAAAAAACAACAGGGAACAATCAAGATCAATTTTGTATTTTAAAAACGTTAAAAAAATGTTGTGAAAAATATTAATATTCTAGACCTTACACAACCAAGTAAAGAAATTATTTCTATGAAAAAAATTTTAATTTAAAAAATGCTACTTTTTATCAAGGTACTTTTTTTTAAGGAAGGTACTTTTTTAGCCTGGTATTTTTTTCCAAAGTACTTCAAAAATTTTCTTTTGAACAAGGTTTTTCCTAAATAATAATTTTTTCAAGCACTTTTTGGAAGGTATTATTGAAAAAGTACTTTTTTGAAAAGGCACCTTTTTAAAGGTACTTTCTTATAATGTGCCTTTTGTAATTTTTTATTATTTTAAAGGGATTCTTTAATTAAATGTAATTTTTAAGTTTAAAATGCTTTTTAATTTTTATCAAATGTACGCTGGAAAAGGGTGGTTCCTTAAAATACTCTTTACACTTTTTAATGTAATGCCACTTTACCAAAGTTAACTTTTACAAGTTACAGTTCTAAAAGGTATGCTATATAAGCCAACATTTTTAAAAGCTACTTTTCTTAAAAAGTGCTTTATTAAAAGTACCTTTTTAAAAAAGTACTTTTTATAAACGCAGGTCTTAAGATGATTTTTACTTTTTAAAAAGGTTCTTTTAAATTTCCTTTTAGGAAAAAAAACTTTTTAGAAGATAATTGTTCAAGAAAAGTACTTCATAAAATAATATTTTGTATAAAAGTACTTTTTAATAAAAATATTGTTGTTCAGAAAAGTTCTTTTAAAGAAAAATATTTTTTAAGAAAGTATGAATAAAAGAAAAGTAGTTTTTAAAGTAAAGTAGTTGTAGTATTTAACAAAAGTACTTTTCAAGTTAAGTGCTTTGTAAGAAAAGTACATTTTCAAAAGGTATTTTTTTTAATTTCCATTTAAGGAAAAGTACTCAATAAAAAAATAATTTTCTTTAAAATTTTTTTGAACATTTTTTTTCATAAAAAGTACTTTTTCTCAAAAGGATATTTTAAAGAACCTTTTCAAAATATACTTATCTTAAAAAGCAATTTACGTACTTCCTTAAAAAACGACTACATCTTTTGCTCGAAACACTAGTTTTCTTTAACAGTTAATTTAAAAAAAAAATTTCAAAAGTACTTTTATAAAAAAGTATTTTTCTCAAAAGTACTTTTATAAAAGTTATATTTAATATTTATTTTTTAAATATATTTTCATTAAAATTACTTTCAGCATGTTTCTTTTTTTCTAAAAGGGCACTTTTTGCGTGAGGTACTTTTTGCACACTTTTATCTCCAAAATTTGCTTTTAAATTTTCTACCTCTTTCAAAAAATTACTGTCTCTAAAAGATTTCTTGGTAAAAATGTACTTTCTGGGTAAAAAATCCTTTTTAAAAAATTTTTTTGATTTTTTTTTACTTATTTTCAGTCTACATGTGGTCCATTTTTCACTATCATCGGTTATAATGTTACTATATCTTAATCAGATAATAACTAAAGCAGTATGAGCAATGACAGTACTCACCTTTTTAAAATTTTTTTGAAAACACTTTTCTCGAATCCAGAAAGCGCCGATCTATCACTATCATCGATTACAATGTCACTAAATCTTGTAGTAGTAAAAGACCATTCTCGATCACGAAATAACTAAAGTCCCTGATAGTGACAGGATTCATTTTTTATAGCCAACCTTATGTAAGTTTTCTTAAAAGTCCCTTTTCAGTGTAAATGCTCCCGAATGTTTGTAATATTCTGTCACAACTAAAACCTATGACTTTTGGGTACAGTGCTCTTTCTTAAAGTATCATTAAAAAAAATGGTCCTTCGAACCAATTTGTTTACTTGTCTTTAATTATTATTTTGAAACATTTTTTTCACTACTTTTTAGTACTCAATTTTCAAATTCTAAACTCGAATCTTTTACCATTCACTTCTTAGCATTGAACTGTTTACGTGTGACCTAATTTCATTAAGAAAAAATTACATTCTGCTTGTCTGCATTCATTAAAAGTAGAATTAGTTTAAGTAAGTGAAATAATAAGAACATCTTTTACCATTTTTGGCCATAGAACTGGTTTAAATGTTGTCTTTCAAATGTTCAAACGCGTTGCATTAAATGTGTCACATTCTTCTTTTTTTATTTTTTTCTCTATAAAACTACATTCATTACGGACTGTTTGTTGTTTCGTCTGTTGTCGTACTTTTTTTATTTTTATATTAACTTTTATTTCTAATAAATATTTTTCGATATGCATTTCAATGGAATTTGTATTATTTTTTGTAATTTTTTTCTTAAGAATTTGTAAGTTAAGCTGTCGTTTTCTTTTTAAGATCATGTGTTTGTTTGTAGTGATCTGTTGTATCTTGTGTTTCCATTTTCGTTACGCATTTAGTATTCTGTTGAAAACCATTTTTTTGTTTCGTAATTTGAAAAGCTTGACTTGGGGAATTTTGTCTAATTTTGCTTGATGTACATTTTTCGTTCTGCTTCAACGGTTTGATAAATGTGACCCAATAATTATTGTATTTAAAATGAACAAACAACTGGTTAGAAGAATTGATGCGGATTTATTTTTCTACTAATGACTGGTAATTTTTTTTAATTTAATTTTATTTATATAAAATCAAAATCTATAATTGAGTCATTTATTTAAAATAATTTAGAACACAAAGCACCGTTAGTTCAATTAATTTTATTAAAAGTATTTTAATTTCTATGTCAGTTCTTTCTCTCTCTTCTATTCAAGTCATATAAAAATTAATAAATAAGAATTTTTGGTACTGCGAGCCACAAAATGAAATGTTAGTTTAGGTTCGAAGGACCATTCAATATTTGTCAAATTTGTTTATTAGAACTTATGATTTAGTTTTTAAGACATTTTCGTAATGTGAAGAAAATTTAAGAAAATACATAAATATTTACTTTATTTTGACATACTGATTTATATTGTGTAAAATATGTAATTTTAATAAAAATTATATAAAAATTTTTTTTTTTCAATTATAATTAACCGACCCAAAAATGTAGAATGAAGTCTCTATACTTGTAGTAATTTGACATATGTAACTTTTTAATTAAAAAATACCATTGGTAAATGTCAAACACTTTCATTGTTTTAAATTAAAATTAAATATTCTTGCAAAATTTTTGAAACTATTCTCTGAATGACACACTTTACCTAATTTCTACATCTGTTGTATTTGGGAGTTTATTAAAATTCTGTAAGGCAAAAAAACGTCAATGAGAACAATTGTAATATAAAAAATTAAAATTTTACTCATGAATATATATATGACATTGTTTACCTTTTGGCGACATAAAGTAAATCAAGTTGAAGTTAAAAAATGAAGAAAATGGTTTAAATTCAAAGGTTACATAGGCACTATTGAGTATTTTTGTGCTAATATAATTTTTACTTATTGATTACACGAAGTAAATATTTTGTAACAAAATGTAAATAATGTAAAATAGAGGATGTAAAGTATAAAGATAAAAAAATACCTTGAGAGAAATACTCTTCAGCTATAATTGTTTTTTTTTTCTTATTCAATAGGTAAATTAGGTAAACTAAATGTAAAAAATGTAAAACTTTACATTCAGTTTAAATATACATATTTTTAAATTGTATACATGAAGTAAATTTTTTAAAAATGTGTAAATAATGTAAAATAGGATACGTTTAGCTAAAATACAATTCTGGGTATTTCTCCTAAAGCATAATTATTTTTTTTTACATAAGGTAAATTATGTAAGGAATGTTAAGTAAATCAGATTTAATTGTGAATTATCTGAATAAAAAATCTAATATTATTTATTCTTTTTCAACAAGAAAGCATTTCTGTGTTAGTAACAATTTATACCAATTATTATACGAAGTAAAATATTTGAAACCTGTGTAAATAATGTAAAATAGTATGCAAAAAATAAAAAGATAAAAAAAATCTGAAGCATTCCTCCTAAATCACAATTAATTTTTCCTTTTTGACAGTAGGTAAATTATGTAAAGAATGTAAAGTAAATAAAAAGTCTGACGCTTTCAGTAGTTTTACAGCTAAAAAGTATTTTGATCCTTATATCAATTTTTACTAATTTTACGAAGTAAATTATTTTTATGTAAAGTTTGTAAAAAATACTTTATGCTCTTAATGCTTTAATTTACATCGATACTTATCTTGTTAATTTTTCTTGATATAATTAATCATTTGTAATTGTTTTCTTGATATTTACACAAAGTAAATAGTGTAAAGTAAAATCAAAGTTTGCAAAATAAATAATAAGAAAATTTTTGAATAAAAAATATTTAATCTTTTTTAGTATTATAAGAACCATGAACCATTTTAATTTGAATATTAATTTTTACTTTTTAATTAAATGATGAAAATTATTTGATACAAGGGTAAACAATGTAAACTTAAAATATTTTATCAATTGAAATAATGAGGGTAACTACTTTGATTAATTTAATTTAAATATTATTATTTTTTTTTGTCGATATTAAGTAAATTGTGTATAATAATTTTACAAATGTAGAATAAATTAACGATTAATAAAAAATCTAAAAATTCTGCGGTCTTAACTGATGTAAAATTTTTATGGTGTCTTAGCAATAAAGTATATTGGTGTATGTTTTTTTGGTGTAAAGTGTGTAAAATATACTATTTCCTTCAACAGAAAGACATGAATAAGAATCATATTCATTCTGCTTTATTAAATTAACCGCTTGTAAATCTTTTCCTAATTTTTACACAAGGTAAATAATGTAAAATAAATGATAAAAAATTTAAAATAAATAAAAAATGACAAAAAGAATTATTAAAAAATCTTCAATTTTAATAAATTTTTGTGGAAATGCAATTTTTACCAATTTATTACGTAACGTAAATCATTTGAAAAAATTTTGAATACTGCAAAACAAAAAATTTCTTCAATTATTAAAGTACCTTTAGGACTTTAATAATTTTAAAAAAAATTTTTTCTTTAATATTTATTATTCTTGAGTTTCAAACGCTAAGGTAAATAATGTAAAACAAATGTAAAATATGTAAAATAAGTAATGAGAGAGTCTTTTCTAAAATTTTTTCTAAAATTTTTGATAGTATTAAAAGAACTGTGATACATTTTGATGTTTACATCAAATTTTTGACGATTACTTACATGATGTAAAAAATTGAAATCAGTGTAAAAATTGTTTAAAAAAATATTTAATCAATTAAAATAGAAAGATAATTTTATAACCTTGAGCAATTCAATATAAATATAATTGGTTTTATTGAGTGACATAGTGTAAATTATGTAAATTAAATGTAAACAATATAAAATAAAAAATTTAAAAGTACTAATGTTGTCACAGCAGTCAAGTATTTTAGTGTTAATTTCAGTTGATTACCAAATTGGTTATTTAGGTGTAAAGTATAATGATTTTTTAACTAATTTACACAAAAAAGAATTTTGTTTATTTTACTTAAGTAAAATAATCGTTTTTTAATGTTTTCCTATTTTTTTACAGAAGGGAAATAATTAAAATATAAAAAATTTTTAATAAATAATGTGGAAATAAATACAACATCTTAAATTTGAATCAACTTTGGTGTAAATATAAATTTTTACCAATTTATTACATGATGTAAATTATTTGAAACACACCTAAAAGCTGGAAAATATAATAAATGAATTCAAATTAATAAGTGTTCTTAAATTGACTTTGGAATTTTTTTCTTAAGTTGTTATTTTTCTTGAGTTTCATAAGCTAAGGTAAATAATGTAAAATATGTGTAAAAAATATAAAATGAGCAATGAGAAAGATTTAAAATAAAATTTTCGTGAATTTTCCATAGTACCATAAGAGCTGTGATACATATTTAAGTTTACATCAAATTTTTGAATATTATTTACATGATGTAAAAAATGTAAAACAAAGGAATATTTGAAACTATTATGCTATCGTTAAAACATTAATCATTTTTATAAAAGATATTAATTTTAACCTAGTTACATAGTGTAAATTATGTAAAATAAATGTAAAAACTCTGAAATAGATTGCACTAAATGTAAAAAATGAAAAATTCTTTAATTTTACTTAGTGCCATAATAATTATGAAGTTTGATGTTAATATCGAATTTTGCTAACTATACATTTTGTTGTTTACACCAAAAAACTTTTTTTAAATAAATGATGTAAATAATTGAGATAAGAGTAAAAAATGTAAAATAAAGGAATTTTTTAAATTATTATGGTATCGATAAAACCCTTATCGTTTTTTAATACACTTGTTTTACCTCAGCTACGTAAGGTAAATTATGTAAAATAAATGTAAAAATTCTGAAATAGATTGCACTAAATGAAAAAAATGAAAAATTTTGTTTTTTTTATTAGTGCCATAAAAACTATTAAAAATTTTTATGTAAATATTCAATTTTACTAATTAATTACACGAAGTAAATTACAGGAAACAACTGTAAATAATGTAATTTGGAAAGATACCTAAAATAATTGTAGTACGCAAAGAACCATATGCAGCTTAAACCAAATATAACTGTTTTGCTATTGTTTACATCAGGTAAATAAGTGTAAAAAATCCAATATATGTTTTTACAAGCATTTTTCAATATTTTAATTTTCTTTAACAATTTAAATTAATTACGCAATTCATCCCCGTCTTAATAGTTTTAACTAGAATTTATTAGAACACAGAAATTCAGATATCTATTTGTTCAATTAGTAGTTTAAAGTTTTCTGTTTGTCATCTGTAAAATTAGAACACTCAGCAGGTAAATGATGATTGCAACAACGTTCATAAACAAGTTTTTAATTTTTATGTCACATAAACGGTAACACAAATAGTTGGAAAAACTTTGAAATAAAAAAAAAACAAGCCAAAGGAAGATGACTTTAATTCATCAGAAAAATACACAAAAATAACATCTGTGTCACGTAAAATGTAGCTACAAAAGTATAAGTAGTTGCACTACTCTACTTTGATTCATTACACATAAAATAATAAAATAAAATAAAAAAAGAATAATGTGAAATCTAAAATGGGTCTAAAGAATTGTCACAAAACGAGTATCAGGCAATAACTTTTTATTTCATTCTTCCATGTGCAGAACCAGAATTCTAAGAAAAAATTATTGACCCATTTCAATGGGAGAATTTTTTTTACATTTTCTCTAATACAACATAAAGATTTATTTGATCTTTTTTTTTATTCAATGATTTCGTTTAGTAAATTCTGTTAAAATAAATTATTATTATTTGATTTTTATTATTGCAAAATTGTATTTTAATGTTATTATTTGTTTAAGTTTTTTTTTTTTCTTTTTTTTATTTATGGCTCCAGATGGTTGCAAGCGGCCAACGAACGAACGAGTCAGTTATAATGGTTTATTATTATGGCCGAACATTTACTGGCGAAGAGTGGTGTTATATTTACGTGGTCGAAAACTTGCTTTTGACGTTAAAAATAATAGTGTGTTTTGTGTAAAAAATAATTTTTGCTCACACTAAAAATGCATATTTTTCTAATGCTATTAATTTTTTTGACACAATTGAATCATGTCGAAGCACACCACACCACAGCAACATAAACAAAAATTTTTTTCAAACTTAAATAAAACATTGTGCATTAATTTCAAAGAAAAGTTTATTCTTTTTATATTGATAAACAATGTGAATAACATTTTAGCAAAATGGTACTTCAAGAAATCTTTTTTTAAAATTAATTTTAGAAATATATATTTTTTAATGAAAACTTTACTAAGCCTCCCTTTGGAATTATTTAAATGAGTAACTTTTTAAAAAGTACTTTTTTGGAAAGTACTTTTTTGAAAAGTACCTTTTTAAAAAGTAGTTTTTTAAAAGAAAGTCTTTTTGAAAAGTACCTTTTGAAAATCACAAATTTAAAGAACACAGAAGAATTTCTTTAACACACACCTTCTAAAAAGTACCCTCAGGGAAAATAAATTTAAATAAATACTGTTAATGAAAGTACATTTAAAAAATACAAGAACAACTTCTTAAAAGTACCCAATAATAAATTTGTATATAAAGTTTTTATTAGATTATAAAAAAATAAAAACCATACTTTTTATAGAATCGGGAATATGTAGTACCTTTTACGAAAAGTACCTTTTGAAAAAGCACCATAAAAGCACATAAAAATAGTAACTGTTAATAACACCTTTTAAAATAAATCTTCTGGGAAAGTATATTTAAAAAATCTTTAATTAAAATTAAAAATAGTACTTTTTAAAAAAAAGTACCTTTTTTAAAAATTTCACCTTAAGAATCATATTTTAAAAGTATTTTTAAAAATACCTAAGTTGAAATTTAAAATGGTGCTTAAATTAGCTTTTGGAAAAGGTACCTTTCGGAAAAGGACCTTTTAAGTTGCTTTTAAAAAAATATCTTCGTGAAGAGAACCACTAAAAAAGCATTTAAATAAAGGGCATTAAAAAAACTTATTTCAAAAAAGAAAAGAAATGGCACCTGTTTAAAAATAAATATGTACCAAAAAATGTACCCAATAAGAAAGTTCTTCAAAACCGAATTCTTGTAGTAAAGTATTTTGAAAAAAAAATAGAATCTTTCAGAAACAACTTTTAGAGTACCTTTTGGAAAAAAACTAGAATTTTAAAGACATTTTGAAAAGAGAAAATTTTTAAAAAAGGTTACATTTCGTTTTTTACAAGAAAATAACTTTTTACAAAAAAGTACCCTTTTACAAAAAAGTACCATTTTACAAAAAAGTACCATTTTACAAAAAAGTACCATTATGCAAAAAAGTACCCTTTAAGAAAAAAGTTCCTTATTAAAAAAGAAAAATATGTTTGAAATAATTTCTTGCAGAAGAAATTTTTATTTCTTCTTTAAGAAAAAGTACCTTTGTTAAAGAGTACCTGTCTTTTACAGGGAAATGTTTTTTATAGTTAAAATTACCTTGCGAGAAAAGAGAATTTTTTTTATTAATAAAATATATTTTTAGAAAATTTAATTTTTAAAAAATTTTTTCTTTTAAAAATAATTTTATGTTAAAGATTTTTTGGCAAAAATCTTTTCAAATCAGTACCTTTTTTTGCTTTTTGAAAAAGATACGAAATATATTGTTAGCAGAAAGAAAGCTTTTACCAAAAGAACTTTTTAAGCTAGAATTAGTTTTAAGAAGCATTAAAGAAAAAATCCTCTAAGAAGAAAGGGTATTGTGGAAAAAGTACTATTTATGAAAAAATATCTTATAGGGCAAAAGGATCTTTAAAACAACATTTATTTTTTATTAATAGCTTACGTTTAGGGAAAGAAAAAAGGGGCGAAAATTAAATATTAGAAAATTGGAAAGGGTACTTTT
The DNA here is from genome assembly GCA_937654795.1 of Cistogaster globosa. NCBI lineage: Eukaryota > Metazoa > Arthropoda > Insecta > Diptera > Tachinidae > Cistogaster > Cistogaster globosa. The sequence goes on from OW569404.1 coordinate 12,425,956, forward strand.
TCAAAGGTACTCTTTAAAAAAGTACTTTTCTTCTCTTAGAAAAAGTTGTTTTTTCGATTAAGTAAATTTATGTAAAAAGGTACAAAAAAAAGTAAGAAACAATGTTTTAAAGAAAATTTAACTTTTATGAAGAAAAGTAAATTTTTAGAAAAAAATTTACGTTAAAATTATAACTTCTTTTTAACGAAAAAAAAAAAAAAATAGTTGATATAAAAAGGACCTTTTTTGAAAAAGAGCCTGTTAATAAAAAGACCATTAAAAACATGACCTGCTTTATATTTTAAGGACTTTTTTTTTATAAAATACACCCGTTTATGGAAAATGTGCCTTTCAGCAAAAAGTACCTGGTACAATTAAGTTGGTTTTTGGAAAAGTACTTTTTAGAAAATTTTGTTTTTGGTTTTTTAAATATGACAAATTAAAGCTTTTGTTTGTTTCTTTTTTTATTTAATTGCATAAAAAAATATTTTCCCTACAATTTTTAATAAAATAAATAATCAATCAGTAAAATTGATATTGTTTCACATTCTTTATAAAATCTTTTGACGATGATACAATTAATTGAATGTAAATTGTAGAAAACTATTGATAAAATAAAAATAAAAAAGCAAAAAAAAAAAAACTGATGAGAGATTCTTTACAAAAAGAACAATGTAGTGAGTGACATTTAATGAATAAAACGCTTGTGTACGAATGGCATGGAAAACATAAAATAAAATAAAAAATAAATTTTACACACATCGTGTCTGTCCACTTTAACGACCATAAAAAGGCACAAAACAAAGTTTAATTGTCTATTTAAAAATAATAAAAAAAAAAATATGTATAAAAATACAGCAACCATTTCATTAACATGCAAAGATTTTTAGCATAAAAAAGAAGACTTTTTTTGGAAACGAAGAATGGAGAAAAATTAACAAACAGGGAGTGCTAAGCAATGCAATCAGATACTTGTTTGCTTTTGGATTTTATCTTTAACAAATTTAATGAAGATTATTTTAGCATTTATTGCAATTTAAATGCAGAGATTTTTGTACAAAAATTTTTTTTCTTCTCTGCAAGATTCAAATTTCAAATGTCAAGGTAAAATTGTGATTTGTGTTTTTAACATCAACTAAATAAAATTTCCTTAAATGGCCATATTTTAATGTGATTCTTCTCAGTTGCCAATTGCAATTGAAAGTTTATTTATTTCATTAACAATTATTGGGTGTTCAAAAATTCACGCTGGTATGGATTTTTTCCTTTGGGTCTTAACACGTTTCATTCTTTGCTATTTCATTAACTAATGGTTGATTGTTAATTTTTCTAACCAAATCATTTTAGGCAATGGAAGCACTAATGCATCCACAACATATTTGAAAAATGAGGCTGGGTAAGCAGCGACTAGTACTAAATAATATAAATTCTACCCGTGACATTACCTGATTATGTCTTGTTCGGTGTCTTGTTTCGGTGAATAGTAATTAGTCACACCTGGATGGTGTGATCTTAACGAAGATGTTTAAAGCCAAAATGTGGACAGATACAAATTCATTCCATAAGAATATTAATACATAAAAAACGCTAAATTGGAAAATATGCTTAAAAACGCCAAAAGTACATAAATCTTATACAAAAAAATCGCTAAAATTAAAAAAAAATATATGATCAAAAATTAATCACAAGAGTATAAAAAAATTGAAATTACTAATTACAGAAATTTAAAAAAAGATTAAAAAAATTCGAATAAAAAAACTCTTAAACGGAAAAAGAGTCAAATTCAAAAGTGCTGAAATTCTTAAAAAATAAATCTGCAAGTGAGTGACACACCAAAAAATCTGTTGCAAGTGTAATTGTCTCTTACGATTCAAGTTAAAAAAAATATTATCAGAAAAGATATCAAAAGTGTAAAAATTGCTTAAGTTGTAAAAAATACAGGGTGATTTTTTAGCTATTTTCTTTTTTGGCAACACTGGTTTAAACAGCTGACGTACGTTTCGTGTTTTGTTTCACTGTCAAACATCTTTAATTTGGTCTATAATTAACCATGATCCATTTTACAAATGAATAACGCTTGCAAATTATTGAATTTTATTATCAAAATGCATGCTCTGTTAAGAAAGTTCATTGCGCGCTTCTTCCATTTTATGGTCAGTTTAATTGACCCACTGAAGCGACAATTTGCACCAAATTTACATTGTTGGACATTAAACCACCAACTCGCTTACGTAGAGTGCGAACTGAAGAAAATATCGCAGCTGTATCGGCCAGTGTTAATGATGACCGTCAATTATCGATTCGTCGCCGTTCGCAGCAATTGGGCCTTTGTTACTCAACAACGTGGAAAATTTTGCGTAAAGATTTAGGTTGATGCCTTTCAAAATACAGCTGGTGCAAGAATTGAAACTGAACGACCTACCGCAACGTAAAATTTTTGCTGAATGGGCTCTTGGAAAGTTGGGCGAAGATCCACTTTTTTACCGAAAAATTGTGTTCAGCGACGAAGCTCATTTTTGGCTCAATGGGTACGTAAATAAGCAGAATTTTCGATTTTGCAGTGAATATTAGCCAGAAGCATTGCAAGAGCTATCAATGCATCCAGAAAAAGTCACAGTTTGGTGCGGCTTATGGGCGGTGGCATCATTGGACCGTACTTCTTCAAAGATGATGCGAAGCGTAACGTAACTGTGAATGGTGAGCGAAAACAATGCCTGTAATGCAAAAACTAAATTAAGATTTTTGGAAAAAGAAGTTTAGTGCGAAGGACTACCTTTAAAAAAATATTTTTATTTCAAACTTTTATGGTTCGAAGGACCATTTTTTTAAATGCAACTATTTATTGAGTAGAAAAATAAATTTATTTAATCGTTTTAAAATTATGACCCTATTTTTTTAAGGCCATGAAAAAGAGTATCCACTAACATTATTTTAAAATATTTAGGGAACTACAAAAGTGACACCAAACAAATTTGAAACAGATTTCTTAAAAACTAAAGTGCGCCTTCGAGAAAAATCTTGGGAGTATATGGAAGGGTATTCCTCTCCATTCAAAGTAGTTATTAGTTATCTTACATATAGTATCTAGAGAACTACAACAGTGACATTCTTTACTCTCTACTCTGAGACCAAAATAAGTTTTTAAGTCCAAAGGTTGATGGTACAGGCCGGAGTTTGTCGGTTACTTCCCATAGAACTAAAGTAAAGGACCAGTTTAAATAGGAGTTTTTTTTATTAGAACCAGCACTCAGGGGATGACCCCTACTTATGCAATGAATTGTGCCAGAACTATGAAATTACGTTGTGGGAAAAAGGATATAGGGAGTAGTGCTTGTGGACATTTGATTTGAATTTTTGCACATTGAAAGTAACAGGAAAGACATCTGCAGGGAGCTTATTCGACATTTGAACTGTTCGAGTAAAAATCAAATTTTCTCTGTAATGCGTGGTGCAATTAACGGGCCAATCAATCACAAAGGAATGCGATATTTGCATACTGTTGCTCAAGAAGGTGACTAAGTTTCTTGATATAGAATTTGGTAAAACGCACACAGTTTTTAGGCTAAAAATTAATAAAATTTTCCTTTGTCTCCTCTTTATGTGTAAAAAAAATATATACAAAATTTTTTAATTAAATAATTAATTGAATCAATTAAATATTACATTAGAAAAGAAGTTTCAAATAAATTAATAATTTAATCAATTAAAACTTTAATGCACTTTATTTCCATTTTTTTCCCACTTATAAAAAAAAAAAACTGACAGCAGGAAAATGAAGCGCTGAAGGAATATTTGCAGAGGGAACTAGGACGAATTTTTTTCATAACGCTTGAGAATTCCGCTTACCTTTTACTTTACTTTTACCTATTAATCGTAACTTATATTTAGTTTTTCTTGTTTTTAAATTCATAATTCCATTAAAGAGAATTGTCTGTAAATAAAAGATGGTACCAACGTTTTCACGATTGGTTTCTGAGCTTCATTTCTATATTGAACAAATTTTCTTGGTCCTAAAATAAAAGAGTATAGAAAGAATGACTCTCTATCCCGTCATTGAAACAAAAACTAAGATTAGATTTGTTTCGCTTTTATAGCGAATAAGACGATAACTTAGTTCTGCACCAACGCAAGCCTAAATAATGATCAGAGCCAAAAATATCTCAGAAATGCATTTTGAGTTGGTTTTCAGTACTGAGAATCTCAGGAATTGAAAAACAAATATTCACAAAATTTTTTAAAACCCTGCGCATTAAAATTTCAAAGGCACTACAATGTGTTAAGCGACGTCTCAATAAGTTTGCTGCATACAGCCGTTTGTAATTGCGATATTTTTGGTTGGTTCGAAGGACCACATTGAAAAAAAAGGAATTTTTTTTGCTCGGTTTCAATGGTAAACTGTTTAATACCAATAATTATTAATTACATACTAGAGAAAATCGAATCATTATTCATCAGCACACGTTTATTAACAATTTCTTTTAATTAATAAAAAGAATAAAAAGTTTCACTTTCTTTTTTCAAATGTTTTTGTTTTTTTTATCAATTTTTATTTCTTTTTATATTTTTTACTTACAATAATTTAATTACCTTCACTTAATGTGAAAAAAAAAGAGAAATATTTATGACTTTTGCACAGTCTTTTTATCTCAAACTACTGGCCAAAGAAATCGAAATTTTATTACTGTTTTTAATGTAATTTTTCCACATTAAAACTTCCTACTACAAACAGAAAAAACACATAAAACTAAACAGGATCTCTTTATCATTCAACTTTAATCTGACTACAATTAAAATAGAGAAATTAGTTGGTTCGAACAAACACTGAATCAAATGAAGACGAAATTTTTAGTGATTTTTTCTTGTTGTTGTTGCTAAAAGTTTAATTAAAATGAAAAACAAGTAAAAGTAAATATGTTCGGCTATGCCGAACCTTTTATACCCTTCAACATTTCATTCCCTCCATTCAGAAAAACAAATATTGAGGAAAAAAAGAATTAAAAAATTAAAAAACAAAAAAAAAATTTTTTTTACATAAAAATGTTACCGGCTCTTAATGGGTTTAATTTTTTTTTAAAAATTTTAGCATTTCCTAAAATAACTCTTCAAAAGCTTTTAAATGATACCCATATTGTTCATATTGAAAATTAAATTTTTTTATAAAAATTTAGAGGCCCGTAACTCGGAAAATAAGGGCGAGCGCCTATTATTTCACTTGATGTTTTTTCTTATTTTTTAATTCTCTATTGCTTTACGTATTTGTTTTTTTTTTTATTGGAATTACTTAGTTGTTCCAAATGATATCGAAAAACTAGAGGCAGCGTGGTGTGTTGCCCGCTTCCAAGAAGGACATGGACCGATTTTTCTGATTTTCAACAGCAAAATTTTCGAAACTATGCTTGATCGATTGGCGTATTTAAATTTTCTCTAGCTCATCTAGTGCCTTGACAAAGCTATTTTCAACCTGAACATAAACGGACAGATGGACATCGCTAAATCGACTTCGCTACGCATAAGAACTCAGAATATTTATACTTTATGGCGTCGGAAATGGATATTTTGGTGAAGGGTTTAATCAACACCTCTACTCTTGTGTACATTTTCTGCTATTCCGCTTCGTTTAGTTAATGATTTTTTTTTAAATATTTTGTCGTTTTTTTTTTAAATTTTATTTTAGATTTCAATTTTAGCGATTTTCTCCATTCTGTATTCTTTGGCTGTTTTTGTTGCTTTAAGCGGTTTTTCTGTTGTATTCAGTTTATTTTAGGTTATTGTACTCCTTTTAAGGGTTCCATATTAAGAGGGCAATCGTTAGTATGCCATCGCTTGTTTGTCGCTATTTTATCTGGCACAAACCTCTTTCTATGGAATCGTTCTAATTAGACGTTTGGAACTTTTACAGAAGTTTTAATTTAAAGTTAATAAGTAAAGGGTGACCCTATAGTGAATTGTTTTTTTTTTTTAAACTTTTGCGACAGACTTTAAACTTACACCGAGTATGAGTCACAATGCCTGCTATAACAGCAGGTGGAGAAAAACAATAAAGGGTGTCCCCATAGATGTCTTGATTTTTACGTGTCTATATATTTTTAATCGTTGTGGTCACACCTTGTATACTTACACTGACTATGGCCTACTCTGGCTGCTGTTACTTTAGGTCTAAAAAAATATATTAAAGGGTGTCCCTATAAGCACTCGACTTTCACTTATATTTAATATAACTACGAACAGACCTTTTAAACTTACAACGAATATGAACCACTATGTCTGCTATAACAACAGTTCAATAATTATTAAAGGGTGTCCCCATAGCAACCTAATTTTTACGTATATTTTCTTATTTTTTTACACCGTTATTTACAGACCTTTTAAACTTCAAAATATGAACTATCATTGGCACTGTAAATATGAGGTCTAAATTTTTTTAAAGGGTGTCCCCTTAGACACGTGATTTTTACGCATATGTGCTTATATTCAAAATCGTTATGGGCAGCCCTTTTAAACTTACATCGACTATGAACCTGTATGTCTGCTATAATAGCGGGTATAAAAAAAATACTAAAGGGTGTCCTCATAGGGACATGATTTTTACTTTTTTTATATTTTACACAGCAACAAAAGCAAACGCTTTATATTTACAAAGAAAGTGAAACCTACAAAATAACAAATTTTAAAAATAAAATTATAACTTAAAGGGTGCCCCCATAAGAAAAGTAATTTTGAAATATATTGTCTTATTTTTAGAACGTTATAGGCAGGCACTTTAAATTATCTACAACAATAAAAAAAAAAATAAATATTAAAAATTAAAGGGTGACCCATAAATGACCCAAACATAGCACGGAAGCTTTCGTGTTAGAACTTAGAAAGCAATTGTGAGATTGTTTTAAGATATTGAACTTTAGATCGACAAAAATATTCTTGTGACAAATTCCCTACTGTACGGCCTCTTGTTAAAAAATAGTTGATATCAAATTTTACTTTTACTTAAATATTTTTTTTTTTTCATTAAAAAAGTTTTATTTTTTTAACTTTTCCTTCCTTGTTTCAAGTTTATTTTAGTTGCTCTCATAGCTTTATGCCATTACAACTTTAATAGTCTCATTTTGTGTTAAATTGTGAACTCAAAAGTTAAGCCAAAGCGTAGGTTGGTTTTTTATGGGAGTTTAAGACAGCGTGCCAAACCTGCTTAAACCAAATGTTCAGTAAATAAGAAAAGAAAAAAAAAAAACACTGCTGGCAGATCTAAGAGCTCTTGTTTGTTTCTTTGTACGAAAGCAAAATTTATGACTTTTCCATTTCAATGTATAAAATCTTTTTTAATATTTTAAACAGGCTGGTTAACTTTAAAATGGAGTAAAAAACAGTCTTTAGAAATAATCAAAGAAATAATTTTTTATTTTTTGTATGATGACAAATTTTTATAGCAAAAATATGAAGAATGACTCTAAAATTATTTCAGTTTTATTATTTATATGTTCATTTTCTTTTATCTAAATAAATAAAATATGAACCATAATTTTTATAAATACAAAACAAGACCGAACAATTGAGTCTTGTAGTCTATTTAGAGCCACCACCATCACTATCACTACAAGACTGACTGACATTGATTTATGGCAACAAATGACTTTTATTTTTAAAACTGACATTTTGATGCTGGAATGGCAGCAAAACATGTTCTCTATGAAGTGGCCTTAAAAAAGGGGTGTTTAATTTATGAGATTTAAAAAGGAAACTATTTAAGAAAATAAAAAAAAACTGAAATCGTTTTAGAAGTTTGTTGCTAATAATAAAAACCTTAAAGAGTTTTAATAAATTCTTTTATTATTGTGCGAAGTGGTCGCTTAAAAAATCATTAAATTTTGATTTGCTCTTATAATTTACATGGTCAGCTATCGAGCTGAACGAACGGTGATTTTTATACCCGTCACCACAAATAAAGGAAATTTTGTCTTTATATTCACCAAAGTCGATTAAGCAATGTCTGCCTATTCGTCCATGTTAGTGTTGAAATCAGCTTTTCCAAGGCCTGAATGAGCTAGAGAAAATTTAGGTACGCCAATTGATTATGCATAGTGTCGAAAGAGGTGCTATTAGAAATCACCAAGATCGGTCCATGTCCCTTGAGGCAGCGAGCCAAACACCACGCCTGCCTCTAATTTTTTATATCATTTGGAACAATTAAGTAACTCTAGTCAAAAAACCAATATATAAAGCGATAGAGAATTAAAAAATAAGAAAAAAAAACATCAAGTGAAAAAATAGGCACTCGCCAATATTTTTCGAGTTATGGGTCTCTGAAATTTTCATAAAAAAATTTCGATTGTCAATATGCTCAATATGGGTAGCATTTAAAAGCTTTTAAAGAGAAGTTTCAGGAAATATTAAAATTTTTAAAAAATACTTAACCCATTAAGGGCCGATGACATTTTAATGTAATCTTACTTTTTAATTTAATTTTTTTTTTCTTACTCTTTTTTAATTTTCCGTCGCCCCAATAATTAATTTTGTGATAACAGCTGTTTCACGAAACTAGATATACATGCATACATGGTGAGGGGTATAGAGGATTTGGCATGGCCGATTATAGCGCTTTTACTTGTTTTAATTTCCCTGGTCTGCTTATCAATGTTCGATCAATGTTCGATAAGCAGACCAGGGAAATTAAAACCAGTAAGAGCGCTATATTCGGCTATGCCGTATCTTATATACCCTTCACCATGTATGTAAATCTAGTTTGGTGAAGCAGCTGTTCAATGTTCGATAAGCAGACCAACGAAAGCTATACGAGAATAGAAAAAGTGAATTTCGAATGGTAGTAAAATTTTATTTCCATAAATCATTAAAAAATTATGTAAATTAATTCCTGAATCATTCCGTTAAACTTATACGCCCAGCACTAACTTCGCCCCAAAAAAGATCGCCACCATTGAAAAAGAGATTTTTGAAATATTTACTTTATTATGGATTCGAGACTAAAATAGCGTGATGTGGCTTAAACTACCACCATTTACATAATTACACAAAGAAAAAAAGTTTCCATTCATTAAACTTTTATTTGTCTTGAGACTAAAGTTTAATTAAATTTTTAATTGATTCAAACATTAATCAATCTTTTTTAAGAAGGAGGTTGCTTTTTTTGTTTGTGCCTGTAGCATTCAGTAATTTCTGAACCGATTTTGAAGTTATTTTGTAATTTAATAGATGATGCTTACGGATTGGTTCCGCTTTAAAAACAGTTCATAATCTTAAAAACTAAAGGGTGACCCCATACAACATACTTGTTTTTTTTTTTAGTTTAAAATTAAAAAATTCGTATTGCTATAGCTCCTTGTAGCAAAAAGTAATACAAAAATATATATCTAAAAATTAAAGGGTGTCCCCTAGGTGACGTAAATTGATTTATATGCGCCTATCTCTTAAATCGCTATAGGAAAACACTTGCAAATTGGACAGAATGTCTATTACTATCATCGTTATAATAACAAGTATAAACATTCAAAATTATAAAGTAAAGGGTGCCCCAATTGTTAATGTAATTTGATGTATGTGGCCAAACTTTTGAACTGACAGATAGTTGAAATTTACAAAGGACCTTTATAGCTAAGTCCGCTATAATAACAAGTACAAGATTTGTATTTGGAAATTAAAGGGTGTCCCAATAGTTGTTGTAAGTTGATATATGTGGTCAAACTTTTGAACCGTTATATACAGACAGCTGAAATTTACAAACAACTTCCATTGTTAAGTCCGCTATAACAAATATAAAATTTAAATTTATAAATTAAAGGGTGTTTCCGTATTTGAAGTAAATTGACTTATATGGTCCTTTCATTTAAACCGTTATATAAAAACATTAAAAATTAAACATTATTTCCTCTTCTTTGTCTGGTATATTAAAAAGTATAAATATTTAAAATAATAAATTATAGGGTGTTACAATATTTGCTGTTATTTGATGTTTATGACCAAACTGTTGAAACAGTTGTAGACAATTGATTGGTTCTTTTTTGCTAATTCCGCTATAATAAGCAACAAACTTGAAATTAGAAATTAAAGGGTGACCCTATAACTGATGTAATTTGACCTATATGGCCTATTTTTGACACCGTAAGAGACACTCTTGAAAATTAGATAGAAAGTCCTTTTCTATATCAAGTAAAATAACAAGTAAAAATATTTAAAATTGGACATTAAAGGGTGCCCTAATAGTTGTAATTTGATGTATATGTCCACTTTCCTGAACAGTTATAGACTAACGCTTAGAATTTAAATAAACTTTATTTTACTGTGTCAGCAGTAAATATGTAAAAAAAAATAAAGGGTGACCAAATAACTGCTGAATTTTCTTGTTTAATCTGCATTCATATTTTGTTCTTCGACATACGAGGGCTGCTTTATATATATCTGGCCTAATAGTGAAAATGCGAACATTTATAATCAAAAATGGTTTTATTGTTTTTGAAAGTATTCTCCAGCATGATTTATACACTTTTGCATGCGCTCAAACCAGTTGTCGATGCACTTTTTCCACTCCAATTGAGACACCTCTAAAATATGGTTTATGAACACTTCAACAGCTTCTTCTGACGACGAAAATCGTTGACCACGCATTTTTTTCTTGATGTGCGGAAACAAGAAGAAGTCATTAGGTGCCAAGTCAGGGCTGTACGGCGGATGACCCATTAATTCGACGTTTTGGCCGGTCAAAAATGCTCTGGTTTGAGCCGATGTGTGAGAGCTCGCATTGTCATGGTGAACAATGATTCGTCTTCTCTTGTTGGTTTTTCAAATTTCTTCGATGACTTCAGGCAAACAAATTGTAGAGAACATAGAGAACATAATTGGATTATTGTGAATATTTCATAATGCTAAGAAAAAATATGGCTGTAGTATAATTACAAGAATCATTTTATGTTCTCCGTTTAACAAAAATGATTGTTGTTAACAAATTATAGTCATTTTATACAAAACTTTAGTTCAGCTAAGTCTTTCTATCAGCTCATTGTCTTGTAAACCCTAAATTAAATTCGACTCATGTCCCAACCTACAATTTATTTTCGTTTTTTAACATTTTGAGAAAATCTAAAAACTATAAGAAAACGCACGTGTAAAAATGGCCTGACGTAAAACGTTTTTTCAATTAAATGACCTAAAGTTTTACATCTTTAGATGCTCGAATTGATATTATTTGCTTTCATTCATTCCCATACTCTGCTGCCTTTAGTAGAGCTGCTCCGTTACAGGGAGTCCACACCTGATAAATTTATATCTTGATGAAAGTCAAATTTATATCATGATGAAAATTCATCCTGTGTAGACTTCATTTATTAGTATTATATCATCGTTATGATATAATTATCAGAGCTCATAGACTAATAAATTCATCATGATATGAAAAGTCATTTTATATGTAATTTTATTTTTGACGTATAATTTTTTAATAAAATTTTAAATTATTATAGCTTAGGCATTTTTTTTTATTATGTTTTTATTATAAAAACCAACCGAAAATTCAAAAAATAACATTTAGACAGAATTATTTGAACATGTTGACTTCGCAGTGACCAATAAAGAATTATTCATCATAATATTAAATCATCAACGTCTACCCCTTTGAACTGATATTAATATAAATTTGACAATTGTTTTGCCGGCGTTTTATTAGGCATTATGATAAAAATTCGTCTCGTGTGGACATAGTGTTAGGCCCCTAGACATTGACATACTCGCTGAGAATGCTTGTGAGTTTAGTTTTAGTTTTTCTATTTCACTAAGAGTTCTTTTTTAACGATTTGTTCGTGCTTTTTGTAGTTTTGCAATAATTAACTTCATAATTAGCCTCAATAAATTTTAATTAATTTTTTTTCTTTTAAAAATCATTGGCCTTTTGTTGTTTAACCAAACAGTTGCCACATCTATTGAATTTTATATAAAAAAATATTTAACACTTGTCGTTATAAAATTTGTATGCATTTTTATTTATTTTATTACAATTTTCTTGAGAGATCTTGTACTTAAAAGAAAAATTTATGTCAAGTATTTATTTATGAGTCTGCAAACAAGAAAATAATAAAAAAATATTAAGCAACAAGGTGCAGTGGATAAAAAAAAATATTTGAATATTAATTTTTAAATTTCATTTGCATTGCTAAAGTTGGCAACTGCTCTAACACCTCAGCCAAAAATCAACAAAAGCAACAAAAAAAAATTTTTTTTTTTAAATAAGAAATCAAATTCATTGACAGTGTTGAGGAAACTTGTGTGACAGTAGCACCTGTTACCTTAAATTATTGTAAATATTTATTTTTAAAACTTACACACGCATAAAATTACACAATTATTTGAGTTTAAGAAGAAGAAGAAGAAAAAGAAAAATAGTATTTTAAAAATTTGTATGGGTGGCTCAGAAAGATTCTTCAGAATAATTGTGTGTGTGTGTGGGGTAAAATATTTAAGGCAATTAAATTTTTTTATAAAAATCATAACAATTTAAAGGTGAATTTAAAAACAAAAAAAAAAAAAAGTAATTTGATTCATACAGTAGAATACCAAGTAACAGGTCTTTTTTCGGCTGTGCCGCATCTTATGTTCTCCTCTTAAAAATGAATAATAAAAATATATATAGAATTTCTTTATAAAGTTTCCTAAATTTTTTACGTGGCACAAGGTCAGAGGTACAAATGGAAACCCTTAAATAAACACCATACAATTCTAGTAAAATTTCACTAAAACAAAGAAAAAAAATCAAAAATAATTATGTAAAAATTTGCAAACATTTAAAAAATCGTAAATTAAAAAAACTCTTAAATCTTAAATCGACAGAATTTCATCAAATCGAAACATTTAAATGAAAATTTATCTTTATAATCAAATAAAAAATTTTGGTTTAAAGAAACTTAATTTTTTTATAAATTTTATAATTTTATTAATTCAATATTTCCACCAACAAAAATTTTTATAAAAAGTTATCCGGGAATTGTACTACAAAAAAATACAATCGTAGAAAAGATAAAAAAAATCCCTTAATTCCAGGATTTAATTCAAAATATAAATAAAAATTTGGCTTTGACACAAAGTTAATATTGCATAAAGTCGAAATAACAATTTGCTATAATAAAAACTAAATACTGAAAGAAATCTGTTAATATCGTAAAAACAAACACAAAAAAAAAAAAAACAGCAAATGTCGAAAATTCCAAAAAATTTTCAATATTCAAAATCATTAAACTAAATCCTGAAACAGGTAGACAAATTTTAAAATTCCAAAATTTATCTAAATTAAAAAATTAATTTAAAAAAAAAACTATTTTAGCATAAAATCTTAAAACAGTTTTATTGTTGAATCTCAAAATAATTTCACAAATGCTTAAAATTTCAGAAATTTACAACCAAAAAAATACCTGTGGTTTGCAACATTTACCTAAATCGAACTAAATAAAAAAATTTTAAAAGTTTGAAAGATTCGAAAAACTCCTTAAATTCCAAAATTTATCTAAATACAAAATAAATAATTAAAAAATATAAATAAAAATTTCTCAATTTATTTAAACTTAAAATAAATAAACAAAACTTTTCCCATAAAATGTTTAAAAATATTAAAATATACACAAAAATTCCAGAAGGGTTACTCAGTAATTCGATTCGAAAGAAAACACTTTCGAAATACAATGTATAAGCCATATCAGTTAGAATGATTTGCTTTTCGAATCGAAATACAGAGTAACCCCCCAGGATCTATTCAAACTCAAAGTAAACATATAAAACTTTCTCCTCAAAATCCTAGAAAAGATTATCAAATACCCAAAATTTCTTAGTTTATTTAAGCTCGAAATAAATAAAAATTTTTACAGCAAATCCTAAAAAAAGATTGAGAAATGCCCAAAATACCATAATTTATTCAAACTGAAAATTAACAAATAAAACTTTCCCCACCAAATCCTAAAAAAGATTGACAAATACCTAAAATTTTTTAAATTATTTAAACTCAAAATAAATAAAACTTTTTGCAATAAATCCTAAAACAAGAATGAAAAATACTCAAATATTCCAGAATCTATCGAAACTCAAAATGAATTTATAAAACTTTTACCAACGAATCCTAAAAAAGGATTGACAAATGCCAAAAACACCATAATTTATCCAAACTCCAATTAAACGTATGAAAGTTTCCCCACCAAATCCTACAAAAAATTAACAAAAACCCAAAATTCTAGAATCTATACAAATTTAAAATTAATATATAAAACTTTTTCCTTCAAACTTTTTTAAAAAAATGACAAATACCCAAAATTCCTTAATTTATTAACACTCAAAATAAATAAATTTTTTTACATTAAATTCGAATAAAAAATTTATAAATACCTAAAATTCCAGAGGCTATTCAAACTGAAAATAAATAACAATTTCACTGAAAAAAAAGCTTGACGACTCCCCAAATTTCTAGAATTTCTCTACGTTCAAAATACATAAAAATTAAATTTCTCTATAAAATGTTAAAAAACATATACAATTACCAAAAATTTCAGAGTTACTAAAATTTAAATTTAAAATTTATAAAAAAAAAAAATAAAATGTATTCGTTTTAAAGTTAAAAAAAAAAAAAAACATATTGACGAACGCCCTAATTTCCGGACTTTATTTAAATTAATATAAAAATTTTGCTGTATAAAAAATACTTAGTATTTCAGAACTTATCTTAGTTAATTAAAATAATTTTTGTCATAAAATCATAAAATATCGAGAAATGCCAACAATTCCAGAATTTATTTAAACTCAAAACTTTCTTCATAAAAATTTTAAATGGCTAAAACTAAAGAAATTTTCTTACTTCAAAATCAAAAAAATTAAATTTTTTATAATATCATAGAAAGGATTAAAAAATACCCAAAATTTTGGAATTTATTAAAATTCAAGATTTTAGAGAAAAAATTTAAGAAATGAAAAAAAAAATTATTAAAGTGAAATATTTAAATTTTTTTTTTAACTTCATAAAGCGAGCGATATTAAAAGATGTTTTTTAATTTAAAAACAGAAATTTGAAATAACGAATTGAAATTTTTAGTTAGGAACCAACCTTCCTGCCGCTTTTTTTTAATTTCATTCCTGGAAAATATTTAACTACAATTTAGCAAAACACACCTCTATACTACAATGAAGGGTGTATAAGAGTCGTTACAGACAAATATTACAAAAAAAAATCTTTAATTTGATACGATACTTGTTTTCATTTTTCAATTCTTTATTTGTAACTCATCATTTTAATAATGTTTGCACCTAAAAAATTTTTTTTATTTTTTACAAGTGCAACTGGTTTGTTTTGCTGTGCGATCAACCAAATTTTTATAAATCAAATGATAAACGATACAAAACACATGCAAAAAGCTTGTTCATTAAGTGGGTGGCAGCTTAACAAAAGCTACAAATTAAAAATTGTGAAGAAAACAAATCTAAAGCAAACATATTTATTAATGTAAAACAAAAAAAAAAATATTAGACTACTGAAATTAATAAAAAAAAAAAATGTAAATGACCTAGAAAATGTAGAAAACATTTAACACAAAAATTAAAGACAAAAAAAATAACAAAAGTGTGAAAAAAACGATTAAAATACAAAAAAAGCAAAATAAAAAATATGAATAAACTTGGAAACAAAAATTATAAATAAATTTATAACAAAGCAATTAAGTAGTCAACAAAATTATTAATTAAAAATTGCTTAAGAAATAGAGAGCAACAAAAAAAAAAAAAAACAAAAGAAATAAAAAACAATAATTTATTATAACAAGCAGAAAAGGGAGTGTTCAAAATGATTAAAACACTAGAAATATAAATGAAATATTGAAACACTAATTTTCTTAGACTTTTTAAGGACATAATTTTATCAAAATGGCAACAAAAATAAAGAGTCAGTTTTATTTTTGTAGCACAGTGTAGTGAAGAATAACAACCCCATATGGTGCTTCTAATTAATGCGAATCGAATTTGAAACAGAGTTTCCTTAAACACAAAAGTAGTAGGGCCTTTTCCATACAAATTTTAAAATAATCATATTATTTCGTTCAGTGTATATTATTTGTTAGTTTGTCATAAATTTGCCAGCTGCCGATCAATATTTTTATTAAATCATCCTCTATATTTCCAGTATTAAATGCATCATCGAAATATTTCATCGTTTATTCTCTAGAACACGATACTTCAATTCAATTAATTTTAATTAACTCAAGCATTTGTGTGTGCGTCTGTTTGTACGTTCATTTGTTTAAATATTTTTTCTAAAAAATGATTTTATTGCGACTTTTTTTTAATAAAAAAATATATAAATTTTCAAACATGTCACATACGTTACAGATGTGTCTTGTTTCTATTTTGGAGAATAAAAAAAAATCTCAAATGAAACTAAAAATTTATGCAAATGAAATTGTTATTGTTGTTGTTGTTGTAGTTGTTGTTGTTATTATTATTACGATTAATTTCACCTTCAAAAGTAATTTAAATTTAACTCTTGCAAAAATTTTAATTTTATGGTTCTAATAAAAGTTTCAACTATTAAAATGTCTAGTTAAAATGTTTAAATGAAAAGTAAAATTATAAAAAAAAATTCAAAAAAAAAATTATTCAAAATTTTTCTTAATACTTAAGACACATCACAGGTCTTTTACGTACAGGATACAAGCTCGTCAATGTGTTATTACTGCATTATTTTGCACAGGGTAAAAATATCACAACAGTCGCTGGCCAAAGGCTTAACAATCATTCGAATAATCACCGTTTTTGAATCAACAATATGAAAAATTATTTTAAAAATTCCAGGCAAATTGTTAAAATTATGAATCGATTAATCGATTAAATTTTTTTATTCGATTAAAGAAAACTTTTATTAACTTATAATTTAATTATTTTTCTTTGATTTATGTGTTTTTTTGAGTACTTGTCCCAAAGAGGTAACATCAATGGCTTAAAATTATTATTAGTCGATTAAAATTTCCTTATTCGATTAAGGAAAACTTTTCCTAACTTCTAATATATGTTTTTTCTTCGATTAATATATTTTTGTTTTTCTTTCGAATAATCGCCAATGGTTAAAAGTTATTATTAATCGAATAAAATTTTTTTATTCGGTTCAACAAAACTTTTCTTAACTTTTAATATATTTTTTTCTTTGATTAATATGTTTTATAGTTCTTCTTTCGAACAATAGTAAAAAAAATTCATTTGATGGTTAAAAACTATTTATCGATTAATCGATTAAAATATTTTTGTTCGAATAAAGGAAACTGTGCTTAACTTCTAATATATTTTTTGACGATTGATATATTTTATTGTTTTTTTTCGAATAATCGCCAAAAGAGATTACTTCAGTGGGTAAAAACTACTTATCGATTAATCGATTACAATTTTTTTGTTCGATTAAAAAATTTTTTTTTAACTTCCTGTATTTTTTTTCTTTGATTTATATGTTTTATCCTTATTCTTTCAAATAATTGACAAAAAGAGATTACTTCGGTGGTTAAAAACTACTTATCGATTAATCGATTAAAATTTTTTTTTCGATACAACAAAACTTTTAACTTGTAATATATATTTTTTGTTTAGATTAATATTTTTTCATTATTCTTTCGAAGAATCGTCTCTATGAGGTCACATCCATGGTTAAAAACTATTTATCTTTTGATCGATTAACATTTTTTTATTCGATTCAACAAAACTTTTCTTTACTTCTTACATATTTTTTTTTTAATTAATATATTTTTTCGTTGTTCTGTTGATTAATCATCAAAAAGAGATGACTTCAATGGTTAAAAATTATTATTGGACAAATCGGTTAATCGATTAATATTTTTTATTCGACTCGAAAAAAAACTTTTCTTAACTTCTAATAAAATTGTTTCTTTGAATAATATTTTTGCGTTATTTTTTAGAATAATTTAATCTAATCGAACTAAAGAGGTCAGTCATGTCAATGGTTAAAATTATTCGATTAATCTTTTCTTATTCAAATGTATGAAAGTTTTCTTAACTTATCTCAAAAATGTTAGTCAAATAATGTGATATTCAAAACTTTTTTGTTTACCTAAATTGATATGTTTTTTGTTATTTCAAATGATTAACAAAATAACTGCCATAATACAACGATTAATCGAAAAAAATATTTTTTATTCAAATAAAAAATTTTTTAATTTGGTATAAAAAGTGAATTAAAAAATTTACCTTAATTTTGTCCCCAAATATAAATGTTCTTATGTTTTTAAAGTTTAAAACTATTGTATTTTCTATATGAAATTATTTAGAAAATTTTATTCAAAAAAACTAAAACTCGAATCATACCTCGACATACTTTCGAAGAATCTTAAAACTGCCGTTATATACTGAGAGGCACAATTATGTGATATTCATGCATTATCTAGGTCCAACTAGGATAGTCTACTGCTTTAAAATTATTCGATTAATCGATTAAAATATTTTTTTTATTCGAATAAAAATTATTTTTGTAAATTTTTTTTTTAATTTTTTAATACTTTAATAATTTTTTCTTCATAATTCGAATAGTTGAAAAAATTTTTATTTTAATTTATTTTATAAAATTATTCGATTAAAATGTAATCGAATAAATCACATGCTGTATTAAAAAACGCTGGAAAAGGGATCTAACAACTCTGAACATCATTTACTAGGGTCAATTGCCCACTGTGTTCGAATTCGAAATTTTTTTATATTTTTAACGTTGAAATTTTAAAGTGTGGACAGACAATAATTTTAGATAATAAATAATGAAAAGTTTTTATTTTTTTAATAATGCCGCAAATTTTGGAAAATATCCGAAAATAGCACACGACTATCCATCATTTGTCTTTAGATACATATACGAAAAATCTACGTATGTTATTCGTCCAGCATAATTTAAATTATTTTATTTTTGCTAAGAAATATTTTGATTTAAAAAATATTTAGAGAAATCTGCCTACACAAGAATAAACAATTTGTATTAATTGTTTATTTTTTTTTTTTTTGCTTTTGCAATTATTTTTTCGTCATTCTTATGCAGACAAATATTTTTATTATTTTTAACATATTTTTAAACTGGCCAAACGCCAACTATTTAAAGAAAATATATTTTTCCCCGTTAAATTTGTGCATAAAATAAGAAACAATTTATTTTAAAAATTTTAAGTGTTTTAAAATTAAAAATTTTAAAACATCAACTATAAAAAACACTTAGGCCAACTTGTCAAAATTGCTTTTTGAAAAAAATTAAAAGAAGTTTCAAAATAAAATTCGTGTGCTAAAAAATGTTTCTTTCCAAAATTGTTTTTATCAAAATTTGACAGAAATCTTAACATGAACGATAAAAATAAGTTTTGTTATTTTTGGACAAAGAAATAAAATAAAAAAAATAATTATAATTTGCACATAAATGTAAAAACGTGGAAAACAAGGATTAAGTGATTTAAAACTTTTGGTTTGTCATCGTTGTGGGAACGTCAGTGAAAAACATTCATTATGGAAACTGACCTGTAAATAAAAAAATTTATAAAAAAAATAAATTAAATTTATTTTGAAAACGGTTCATAAAAAATGCGACGTAGGGTATTTTAAATTGTACGGATTTCATTTTATAATGCAACAAGTTCCAAAAATAGGTGATAAAATTTATAACAAAAGTTTTATATGTTTTAAGGTTTAGAAATTTTTCGAAGGTTTTGTGATTTAAATTTTCCTTTTTTTTTTTTTGTAAAAATTTAAATTTTCATTTGACTTTGGAAAATTTCCAATATTTTATAAAGGCCTTGCAAATTTTAAAATTTTTGAAGGTACCTTTTACAGAATTGTACTTTTATTAAAATTATTCTCTTATTTTACTTGTATTAGAAGAGTTTTGATTTAATTCTCTTGTCTAAATGCTTATTTTTAAGGTACTTTTCGAAACTTATTAATTTCTTTGAAGGCACTTTTTTAAATGCCGTTTTCAAGACTGATTTTGTAAAAGGTTTTCTTTTGTATTTGTTAAGATATATTTTATTAAAAGGTTTATTTTCAAAGTTATATCTTAAAGGCGCTTGTTTTAGAGAGGTGTTTTTTTAACTTTTTCAGAGAAAGTACTTTATGCAAAAGGTACTCTTTTTGACTTAAAAAAAGTACTTATTTAAATATTTTCTCAACAGGCTTATTTTAAGGTTTATTTTTAAATGTTTTTCAAAGTACTGTTTTAAAAAAGGTACTTTTTGAAAAGGTACTTTTTTGAAAAGGTAATTTTTTAAAGGTACTTTTTGAAAAAGGTACTTTTTGAAAAGGTACTTTTTGAAAAGGCACTTTTTTGAAAAGGTTATTTACTTTTCAAGAATTTTTGTCAATGGATTTTTATTAAACTAATTTATCAGAAAATACAATTTTAAATCGTACTTTTTGATAAATTCTGAAGAGTACCTTTTCCTTGGGAAAACATTATTTTTTGTTATGTAATTAATTTAAAATATCTTTCTGAATCTTTAATGAGATTTTTAGTTTCTGTCAGATGTCAAATTTTATTTGTTTTTAGATTTTTGAGAGAAATTAAATATTTTTTTAATTTTGTTTATCATTCTTTGTTCAGGAATTTAATTATAATAATTTAATATTCTTAAAACACAGATTTATTTATTTTTTTTTTTTTTTGCAAATAATTGAATAAAATAAATAAATAATTATTTTCTCTTTTTTTTCAGGTAAATGTTTAATTTTTAACAATTGTTGCTGTAAGATTTTGGGTAAATTTTATTTTTAATTAAACAATAAAAAATTATCTTTAGAGTACTGCTTTCAGAATATTTTAAATTATAAATTTAATAAAGTGTTTTAACAAATTTTTTTCATTTTTCTCTGGGATTTATTCTTAGTAAAATTTTTACAATGTATTTTTCAATTAAATCTCAAGGTGCTAAAATATAAAATAATTTTCTCATTGTTTGTTTTTATGACTTGTTATGACTGCTTCTCTGTTCAAAGATTTTTAAAAATAGAAATCACATAATTAAAAAAATTACAGTTCGCTATAATGATTTTAATAAATAAAAAAATGTTTAATTTAAAATTAGCAAAAAAATAAGAACAAACAAAATTATAATTAAAAAAAAAAACGTTTGTATTGTAAAGCAATATTTAGCAATTATTAAAATCAAAATTAAAAAAAATTGTTTTCGAAATTTTTAAACAACTACTCGACTAAATTTTTAATCGGTTATTCGAATAAATAGCTTGTTAAAAAACTTGTTTAGCTTACAATATAGTAAATTATTGTTAAAAAATAGTTTGTATATTTAATTAATATGATTATTGGTTATTTAGGGAATTGGTGAACAATTATTTTGATACCGGTTACTCTACAAAATTAATTTTTTCGTAAAATTAAAAAAGTTTTACTCTGTTTTGGAAATTTTTATCTTAAATAAACTTTAAAACATACAAATAACTAACTTTTTATTAAGTTTTCAAATGGTTACTCGAGTAGTCGTTTTTAATTATATTAAAATTTAAAGAGCTCTCGTTTTTTATTCTATTGGAAATATTTTTTAAAAACATTGCACAATAATATTCGATTGTAGTTTGTGTTAAAGTTTTAAAATAAAACTGGTTACTTTTGTGACTCAATCCGGCCTTTATTAATATAAAAAATCTTAAGTAACCATATACTCGAGTGCCTGGTATTCATTAAAAAAAAAACTTAAAACAATTGTTTTCTTTCTTTTGTTGTTTTCAGTAGTAACCGATTGCTCAAATGCTGATTACTTGAATATTTGTGGAACTTACTGCAAGCGATTTTGTTCTATTGATTATTCGTTGGTTACTTATATTGTTGTTGTTGTTTTTAAAAAAATGTTTATATCACACGTGCAAATATTTTTAATCAGTCTTTCTGTTTTCACAAATTCCAATAGTTTATTTTCTTATTAAACGTTAATTTTTTCTGTGCACATTGGTTAGCATTTCAACAAAAATCAATATTTTTAAAGTGAGGCATCAAAAAATTTAAATGGTTTGTGGTACTTCCAAAAAATCGGTGTTAAAAACGCCAATAAATTATCTTAACTAAATTCCACATTAAACTTATATGCCTTTTTGCAAATCAAATTAAATCAATAAATATACAACAAAGAGAAACCCTTCGCACACGAATTCGTCTTGTATTTGGTTTTCTGTATGTCCGTTACAGATCCTGTATCTAATAGTTTAGCTATCTTGACATATTCACAGAAGACGTATTCTTTTAAGTGCTACAGAAAAAAATTATAAAATAAAGTAAGAGAAAGATTAAAGGGTGAACCGATAGAAACCTAGTTTTCACAAATATTTTCTTTTGTTAAACCATTTAGCAGTCAGCTAAAATTTGCACAAAGTGTGTTCTAACAAAAATTATAAAAACATAACCTGAAAAATTAAAGGGTGTCCCAAAAAAAAATTAAAATTTTATTTGTTTTTATAATAGATTATAACAGGCAAACCTTTAAAGTTTTAACAGCCCGCTAAAATAAATAATTAAAATTTAAAGGGTGTGCCCACAGAATACCCCATTCATTTTGACGATTATTGCCTTCTCTTTTGAACTGTAATAGGCAGACTCCTTTAACTTTTAAACACAAGTAATAAAAACATGAAATTTTAAAATAAACAGGTGGCTCATACAGGGTAAAGAATCCGTCGTACTCTTATTAAATCGAGTATCTTTAAAAATGAAGAAGACTTCATATTACGCCAATTATTCGTTTACAGCATTTACGTCTAAATTCATAACTTGAATTGATTACAGTTTAAGTTACTAAGTTCAAAGTGGTACAAAGCAATCAAAATCCACATAGACATTTAACCTTTGGCGTGTGCTGTATCAGCTTGAGTTAAAGGTCGTTCTTTTCAAGAGTTTACTACTCGTTGAATGACTTTTTTAGGGCTCTGTGGCTGCTATCACCAGCCTTACAGATATCATCCTAGCAACACAGAAAAGTATTTACGCACCTATAAAAGGATTTACTTTTTTTTCAAATTCAAATTTAATTAAACTTTTAATCAATTCAATTAATTATTTAATTAAAAAATTTTTCAATTAAATATTTAATTGACACAATTAAAAATGTAATTAAATAAAGAGATGTAAAAACAAATGCTTTAAATATTTTACAACTAAATTAATTAGCAATATAAAGTTATTGAGATTTTTCCGCAATTGCTTCTTATACTGTTGTCATACCTTTCGGTGAAGACCGTTGTCACTGGCTGTTTATTTGGTACCCTTGGCGAGCGCTTTCGATGTGAGGACATCATCAAAACGCGGCTTGAAAATGATGTCCTCACATCGAAAGTGCTCGCCCAACGCACCAAATAAACAGCTAGTGACGACGGTCTTCACCGAAAGGTATGACAACAGTATAATTAGCAATTGCGGAACAAATCCAATTAACTAAATGTTGCTAATTAATTTAGTTGTAAAATATTTGAAGCATCAGCTTTTGTATCTCTTTATTTAATTAAATTTTTAGTTGTGTCAATTAAATATTTAATTGAAAATTTTTTTAATTAAATAATTAATTGAATTGATTAAAACAGTATAATTAGGAATACTTATCACATTATTGCAGCGATTATATAATAGTTGTCGTAACCATATTATATTTACTCAGCACTTGGTAGTTGATGTCTTCTAGTGAATGAATAAATATCCTTAAAATAAATACCTTTCTTGACTTTTTCTTTTTTACGTTGGCTAGTTTTCTTAATTGCTGCTATAAATTCACAAAAAATATTGTTGATTATGCCATTCATATTTTTTATGGTCTATTTAAATAATTTATTCTTTGTGAAATTGCTCAATTTGGATTTGAATTTAGTGTTTGTGCTTAAAAAATGACGATAACGCAACAATAATCTTTTAACGCTGTTTAAATTTCTTTGTTTTATCTTAATTTACAAATTGTTTTTATTTTTTATTTATATTTTTATTATTATTTTTTTCATAAAATTCAGTAAATGAAGCCGTGGAAAGAAAGAGGGGTTTTATTTGAAACAAAGAAAAAATACAAAAAAAAAATAATAATAAAAACACATTTAAATCAAAATTAACTTTCGCTAACCATGACATATTCAAAAAACTTTGTGTGTTGCTGTTGCCACCGTACGAGTTCAGCAACTTATTTTTTTTTGCTGGCTGTTTTATTAAACAAAAAAAAAATATTAATTTAAATTTATTTTCAACTGAGCAATTTTTACACTATTTTGTGTGTCAGCATGAAAAATTCTGAAACGTATTTAAAATTTGATGTCGCGTTTTTTTTTTTTTTGTTGTTGCTTCTCAAAAGAGAAATTTCAAATTTATACTTTCAGTTTCATTCGCTTAAACGTCTAACGAATCCAAAAATAAAATTATAAAAACCATTAAAGAAAATATAAAGGGTTTTACAATAGAAATCTTTCTTGCAGTATCAGCTGTGTGTTTTTGCATTTACATTTTTAAATTTTCCCTCTACAATGTTATGGACGTATGTACGTGAGCTGGCCGATTGTTTATTGGACATTATTTCTTCAAAAAACGGAGTTCACACCACGTTTGTTAGAGATCTTAAACGCTTAATGACCATTGACTTTTTGAGGATATTCTTCCGGGCGAGATGTGTATTCAAAATGATGGCGCTAAGTGCCAAACGAAGGCTGTACGAGGGCTGCTCTATATATTTTTGGCCTAATAGTGAAAATGTGAATATTTATAATCAAAAATGGTTTTATTGTTTTTCAAAGTATTCTCCAGCATGATTTATACACTTTTGCATGCGCTCAAACCGGTTGTCGAAGCACTTTTTCCACTCCGATTGAGACACCTCTAAAACATGGTTTTTGAACACTTCAACAGCTTCTTCTGGCGATGAAAATCGTTAACCACGCATTTTTTTCTTGATGTGCGGGAGAAAAAAAGAAGTCATTAGGTGCCAAGTCAGGGCTGTACGGCGGATGAACCATTAATTCGACGTTTTGGCCGGTCAAAAGCACTCTGGTTTGAGCCGATGTGTGAGAGCTCGCATTGTCATGGTGAACAATGATTCGTCTTCTTTTGTTGGTTTTTCGAATTTCTCCGATGACTTCAGGCAAACAAATTGTAGTGTACCACTCAGAAGTGACCGTCCTACGTTGCTCAAGCGGAACAGTCGCCACACGACCAGTTTTGCCGAAGAAACAGGCGACCATTTCCTTCGAAGTGCTTCTCGAAGTGCTTCTTCCACGAACAACTTTCATTGGATTTTGCTCGTCTTTGAAGACCCACACGGTCGATTGTTGATTCGTTTCGGGCTCATACGCATAGATCCATGATTCGTCACCTGTGACGATCTTATAAACGTCTTTCGAAGCACCGCAATCGTATTTTTGCAACATTTCTTTGCACCAATCGAAACGAGCCTTTTTTTTGAGCGACTTTCAAATTGTGCGGGATCCAACGAGAACAAACCTTTTTTACGGCCAGGTGTTCATGCAGTATCGAATGTATGCTGGTGGAAGAAATGTCTAAGGATGTCTCTATCTCTCGGTATGTCACATGTCGATCTTGCATTATGAGTTCACGCACGGCATTAATGTTCTCTGGCACAACAGCCGTTTTTGGACGACCTTCACGGAATTCGTCTCTGAGCGAGCTTCGGCCACGATTAAATTCATTATACCAATTTTTCACAGTGCTATATGACGGTGCTTCATCGCCATACAAAGATTTAAGTTCATCAATGCACCCTTGTCGTGATAATCCACGTCGAAAGTTGTGAAAAATGATTGCACGAAAATGTTCACGAGTTAATTCCATTTTTTTCTATATTAATTTTTTCAAATCACTGTAAACAACACAAATAATGGTCGTACGCCAAAACGTTTTGAGTACGATTATGCTTAAAAATGACAAACTTTCCAATGGAAATGTCAGATTGCACTTGGCAGCACTCAGTGTTGCCAGGCCAGAAATATATATAGCAGCCCTCGTAGCCATCGACTTATTTAAACCAAAATTTGGCGATATTCTGAACAGTACATCGGATTCTAAGTTCGAGCGATTTGACAGCTCTCGATTATTTCCTGTGGGATTTCTTGAATTCTAACATCTAGGAAGCCAGTCAACATTGTAACTGTTACTCGTGAGAACAGCCGCGATGGCTTTGTGCCTTAAATTATTTTCAAATGTTAACGCCATTGTATTGATCTTAAAACTAATTTACAAATTTTAGGCTGAAATTTAACTTTTTGTGTTATTTGTGACAATTTTAAGTTCTATAGAAGTTATTACGTAACGCACTGATTGGTCTTGCGATAATTTATGATACCTTTTACGGATAGAAATAGAGAAAAGAAGATACAAAGGTGTTAAAAATGATTAATAGATAAAAAGCTTCAAGAATTACAATCCTGCCAGTTTAGAAGTTCATATTTTTGAACAGTTTTACAGCGCCTCTGGTGTTCAGTAGATGTATTAATTTTTTAAAAATTAAATTTTTCTTCGCCGGCAATTTAAGGCTGCAGACTATTTAAAAAAAATTAATTTCTTTTAAATAAAATTAAAATGGTCATTTTTGAAATAAAGGAGATTTTTTTGGATCAATTTTAAAATGTAAAAAAATTTAAAAAAATAATTTCATTTTTAGTTTTTTAAATTAAAAAAAAAAAATAAATAAAATTATTTTGAGTTAAAAAAAAAATAAATAAAAAATTTCATTTTTAATTTTTAAGTCACTTAATTTTATTTTAAATGTTTTTTTCATAATTTTTCATTTATTAAAAAAAATAAAAATGGTTCCTATATTAAAATTTACAAAAAGAAAAAAAAAAATATTTCCTACTCGTTTTAGTCAGTTTCGACCCACTGTAGCGTGGTCGATGCCTAAATTATACAACTTCGCAAATAATTCTCTGAAAGTGTTAAATTATGCATTTAGAAATTGTTTTTTATTAACATTTATTTCTCTTTCGAACCCACTGTGCAAGGTGGTCCTCTTAATAATCACTCGGGAGAGGGGGGGGGGGGGGGGGAGCGAGCTGCATTCCACCTTCCATTTATTTCTTACAGTGCTCAAAGATAGATGTTTCCGCTTTATTGTGCGGTACATTATAATTTGATTGCGTAAATAATTACCCGTCTCTAATGGAAAATCCTTTTACGATATGAATGATCTTTTAAACATTTTAAAAGTAAAATTTTTTCTGTATTATTATCGTTTTGTTTGGAATTCTTAACTGCTTATCAAACAAAGTTTTGCGGGTTTTCTTTTTTAACAAAAGAATTATTAAAATAATTATTAATATTTCCGTCTCTTTTTCTTAATTAAAAATATAACAAAAAAATTAAAAATAATTTAACAATTAATAAACTTTATATCACTCACGTTATAAGTGGAAGCACTAACAAATAAAATATGATAAATATGTCTCTTTTAACACATATTGAAGCGCAAAATATTTATGTAACTTAAACACATGTGGACCAGCTTTAAATAAAATGTTTCTTCCTTCAGTAGCTTAATTTAATGTAAATTACTTTTACAACAATAAAAGATATTAAACACATCAGTATTTCCTAATGACCGGCATTAAATAAAACAATAAATATTTATTGAATCATATTTATGTAAATTGTTTTTGCTTTTAGATTTTTGTCTCTCAGTTTTTGTTTCTCTTTTGAGTAAAAAGAGTATAAAAAAAATATATTGATGACGATGATGATAATAATGATGAAGAATGTTTGTACTTTAAAATCAGTGAGTAACACGATCGTTTTACATTAATTTGTAAGTTTTATTGTCAGTGCTGTTTTGGCCAAGTCTTAGTTTTTTTTTATTTGTTTTTATTTCTTTTTCTTAACACTGTTATTGTTACAATTTGTTTAAGTAGTTGAGTGAGAGTGTGTCTTGCTAATTGAGATGCTCTGCTAAGTTGCCAGATTAAACGATTTTAGCATTCATGCAAAATTTTTACGTTTAAATACAATCAAAATAATTTCTTTTCAAAATCGTTTTTAAAATTTTTTTTATCAGGCATGTCACACTTTCCCTTCGGAATGGTTTTAATTCCGAATCGATTTTATTTTACATCCTTCAGATTCCAATCAAATTTGCTTATTCCTAAAAAAAATGTTGAGTCTCCCTTCTTTAATTTAAATGTGGCATAATTGCAAAATGTGTCAAGCAAGGACACATAACTTAAGTAAATTTGAAAACCGCAAATAAGAAAATTTCAAAAAAACTAGTTTCCACTTTAAAATTTAAAAGTGGTTTGTTTCATTCCGTACAAAAAATTTCGTGTTTCGTTTTCTAAAAAACCAATTTGCATCCTTGAAAGCACTTTAGATCGGAATTGAGTTCTGCGACATGCTTTTATATCTTTAAAATTTTTGTAACAAGATTAATTAATCGAAAAAATAGTAACTAGAAGTAACTAGTAAAATATCATTATATATTTAAATTATGAGAGCTTGTCCATCTTTAAATCCAAGCTTTCTAATTATATTCGTGAAATTTCTTTAAAACTTTATTCATGTTTGTTAAGCGAAGACTTTAAAGTTCTTAGGAAAAACCTTTCAATGGAATCGCCAAGATAAAATTTTCTAAGAAAATAAATGTTTGTGCTGCCTTTTTCATAAAGTATGGTCGAGGCGTATAGCTCTTAAATCGTTTTTAAAACTTGTTTCCGAGACTAAAATTTTGCATAAAAAATAGTTGTGCCATTGAGAACCCCATGTGTTAAAGTTTTTATACGATGCCATTACATTACTTTTATTTAAAAAAATTGTATCAAAGTTATACAATCGAATTATTACTCAAAGCAATAAATTTTTACCGAGGACCGTTCAATCGATTTAAAATACAGCCACCGTTTTGTAGAGCGACTGTCTGTAGAGGAAAAAAAAAACATAAATTAAAGGATTTTTATGGTCCAAGATATTAATAGGAGGAGAAAAAACTTCTTTTAGCCTTAAAAGTGAGAAGATAACGGAAAGCAGTCTTAATAGGAAAATCTTTTGATCCTAACTACTTTTTTGACTCAAACGAGGAAATTATCTCTGCAAGAAAGGTCTGCTTAAAGGAGTTTGTTCAAACCGTATGTTAAAAGGGCCTGCAAAAGTTATAAAATAGCTGAGTAAAGTAGCTTAGCTAAATATCATGTTGGTTATTAACACACCATTAATAATTAAGGCTTTCGATATTGGATTTTCGCTATCTATTGTCAAATAAACAAAGCTTCGTGCGCCATCTACTAGGTTCATACCCAATACCAATTACCAATTCAAAGGTTTCTTTAATTTTAAAATTAGAAGGTTTCTAAAAATTTTGTGCTGAGTTTGTATAAATGCTTGTTCATTAATATACTTATAAAAACAAAAATTTATTATTACTTTAATTTATAAATTAGTATTTAAATTTTAATCCCTGATAAACAATAAAATTCTTAGCGGTTGAATTTATACAAGCCGCCAAAAACGGCAGCTGTTTTTATGCCGAGGCAAGCCGATCAAAACGGCGGCGGCGACAGTGTTCGACAAAGAGTCGGTGGCGACGCGCCTTCTACTTTAAATCGTACAGCTTGTTTCTCTGCTCTGAAGTACCCATAGTCTCTACCGCTTAATTAATTTAGGCAATTATATACTCAGTTTATCTCTCACTCTCTCTCTCTCTCTCTCACCCTTAAAAAAATGGCTTTAAAAATTTCCATGCTTGATTTACATATTTTATACATTGAAGTTCTCAATATTCTTTTATTCTTAATTTTTTTAAGTTTTGACGTTTTTTTAAGAATTGGCGATTTTTTTGACTGATTCAGTGTGGCAACTATTTTACGCTGTTTTTTTTTTTCTCAATTGTAATTGTGACTGCAACTTTATGGCTGGTTGAATGGGGCTGTCATCCACATATTTACACTCCACTATCGCACTTATGAATTTAAAACAAGTGAATTTTAGTTGTTTTTGTTTTTGTCTTTCTCTGCTTCTTTTATGTATTCTGTCGTTTTGTTATTGCTTTATGTATGATGTGTGATGTGATATTTGTTTTTGTTTTTTTGTGGCTGCTAATAGGGCCTTTAGACAACATTCAATGAAATCCCATATTTTAGTCGTATTTTAAACACGAAAACGAAAAGGCGGTTTAAAAAACAAGAGCAACGTACAAAACGGAGTAAAAAATATTTAAACGTGTTGGAAAGCGAGAAATTTCAATTAAAATAAAGTGTTGTCAAAACGTAAATAAATAAAAGTGAATTAATAAAAAATAAAATACTTCGCATTAATTTAGAGAATTAATTAAAAATTAAATTTAAATAAAATAATGAAAGCATTTTTAATAAATAAAAAGAAAAATGGAAATACTATTATCAAAAAACTGTGAATAAAAGAGTGAATGTTAAAAAAATGTGAGTTAAATCATAAATTATTTATCAATTTTAATAACCAAAAATTAAAGGAGATTTTTTAAAAAATTTAAAATAAAAGATAAGAAAAACGTGAAAATACAAAAATAAAAATATATAAGGAAAAGTTGTACGAGGGCTGCTCTATATATTTCTGGCCTAATAGTGAAAATGCGAATATTTATAATCAAAAATGGTTTTATTGTTTTTCAAAGTATTCTCCACCATGATTTATACACTTTTGCATGCGCTCAAAACAGTTGTCGAAGCACTTTTTCCACTCCGATTGAGACACCTCTAAAACATGGTTTTTGAACACTTCAACAGCTTCTTCTGGCGACCAAAATCGTTGACCACGCATTTTTTTTCTTGATGTGCGGAAACAAGAAGAAGTCATTAGGTGCCAAGTCAGGGCTGCACGGCGGATTAATTTGACGTTTTGGCCGGTCAAAAACGCTCTGGTTTGAGCCGATGTATGAGAGCTCGCATTGTCATGGTAAACAATGATTCGTCTTCTCTTGTTGGTTTTTCGAATTTCTCCGATGACTTCAGGCAAACAAATTGTAGTGTACCACTCAGAAGTGACCGTCCTACGTTGCTCAAGCGCAACAGTCGCCACATGACCAGTTTTGCCGAAGAAACTGGCGACCATTTGCTTCGAAGTGCTTCTTCCACGAACAACTTTCGTTGGATTTTGCTCGTCTTTGAAGACCCACACGGTCGATTGTTGTTTCGTTTCGGGCTCATACGCATAGATCCATGATTCGTCACCTGTGACGATCTTATAAACGCCTTTTGAAGCACCACAATCGTATTTTTGCAACATTTCTTTGCACCAATCGACACGAGCCTTTTTTTAAGCGACTTTTAAATTGTGCGGGATCCAACGAGAACAAACCTTTTTTACGGCCAGGTGTTCATGCAGTATCGAATGTATGCTGGTGGAAGAAATGTCCAAGGATGTCTCTATCTCTCGGTAGGTCGCATGTCGATCTTGCATTATGAGTTCACGCACGGCATCAATGTTCTCTGGCACAACAGCCGTTTTTGGACAACCTTCACGGAATTCGTCTTTTAGCGAGCTTCGGCCACGATTAATTTCATTATACCAATTTTTTACAGTGCTATATGACGGTGCTTCATCGCCATACAAAGATTTAAGTTCATCAATGCATTCTTGTCGCGATAATTCACGTCGAAAGTTGTGAAAATTGATGGCACGAAAATGTTCACGAGTTAATTCCATTTTTTTCTATATTAATTTTTTCAAGTCACTGTAAACAACACAAATAATGGTCGTACGTCAGAATGTTTTGGGTACGATTATGCTTAAAAATGACAAACTTTCCAATGGAAATGTCAGATTGCACTTTTCAGCACTCAGTGTTGCCAGGCCAGAAATATATATAGCAGCCCTCGTAATTTATATTATCACAGCAAAGTTTGAATCATAAATATTAAAAAAAATATTTTTTTTAATTAAAAATGTGATTACTTACACTCTACTAAGATTTTATAACATCAACAAGTGTATTAAAAATCGCTTAAATTACTTCTGCAAAACTAATTTTGCCAAAATTAATATTTCATTAAAAACATTATTTTCGGGCAGTTACAAAAGTTATTAAAAAATAAATAAATAACAATAAAAAGTGTTCTTTTGAAATCTAGATTTATTTAGTTTTTACTTACTTTTAATTTAAATTATAGATAGAATTATTACTTCTTTAATGTTTGGATGTTTGCATTTACACTATGCAATTTTTCATGAAACCAGCATGAAATTTTTGTTTGAGCAAGTGGCGTAAGCAGTATGATATTGCTTAAATTTTGAGTGGATGTTACTGTTGCTAATACAGAAATTAAAAAAAAAATATAGTCTAAGTCGTGACTTACTCAACGACTTAACAGATTCTTGTGAAACATGAATTTAATAGTAACTTTTTCTTTATATTCTGTTTATACTTTTTTTTTCTAAAACATTTTGTTCGAAAGGAGAAAAAAACGTGATAAAATCTTTAACTTTCAAAGCTTGCGAAAAAAGGACGCACACTTCAAGGTGTTTTATAAATCCGAAGTATACTTTAAGGCTTTCGAAATAAGTAAAATTTATTTTTTATTAAAAAAATTTCTATTTAAAATAATCATGAGCTAGCAAAAATTTTAAGTGATATAAAACGAAACATCACCTCTGTATGTATGTTTGTAAATACCTCTGTATGTATGTTTGTAAATAAATTTGCGGTGACACTCCGGGGATGGCTCTTACTTATGCAACGCGTTGTGCTAGAACTAAGAAATTGGGTTGTGAGAAGGGGGATAGAGGGAGTGGTGCTTGTAGATATTTGATTTGAATCTTCGCACATGGAAAGTGGCAGGAAGACCTCCGCAGGGAGTTTATTCCATTTAGGAACTATTCAGCTAAAAAACGAATTTTCTCTGCAATGTGTTGTGCGATTTACCAGCGAATCGACCTCAAAGAGGGGCATTCTTGATGCAGAGCGCTTTGTGCGTATAAAATTTCCTGATTTCATAAGAGCACTTTCCGTTGTAGTAGCTATAGAACACTAAAGCACACGCCACATTGCGTCGATGCTCCAGTAAATCAATAGAGCTGGATACCCTACTGTCACCAATGAGCTTCTTCGCTCTTTCCTGCACGCGGTCGAGTGTCTCCAAAATAGTCCTTGAAGCACCAGCCCGTGACCCTGACCTGCACTAATTCTGTTTCGCCTTAGTTGATTCCCGAAATAGAGTGCTTGACGGTTTACACAGTAGAAACTATTGGTTCCTAATTGATCCCATACTCCAAGTGTCCAGTTACATATCTGACTACATTTCGCCTTCTGCAATTTGAACGGATTCAATGTCCCAGGGTTAGAAACTTTAATGTTCTTAAACGGTTTCGTCACATCCGCAATTGAATTGAGGACACGTTGCCACTAGCATAACTTAATAATTTTTCTGAAGCACGAGCTGCAGCTCTTTAACAGACAAGAAAATATTAGAAGTTCTATAAGAAGACAAATTCTAGGAGGGGGTATAAATTAGTGAACGTCGTCATTAAGCTGTTAGGGAATACCAAATTAGTATTGACATTGTGTTTAATTAATGTTGTCTTAAAATTGACGACGATGTTGACGACGCCAAACAGAACAAGGGTGATTATTTACGCCAATGCTCGTCGGGTACCGTCCCGAAAGTTTTCTAGTATATACGACGTTCCGTCTTTCATTCCCGCAGCTCGCGTTTTTAAGCGATAAGCTTTGACCTACCGTCTTACCACTGTGTGCACATAATGCGTATATTAGCGCCCTCACGTCGAATTATAGAACAAATAGCAACTTTGTTTACGCGATTTACAGGACTACGCGCACTCCTTACTTGAAATTTGGAAACCATTTAGCGCAGTAGGGACACAATAGTATTTTGCTGCGGAATATTGGTTCTCGTGTTACCACTAGTGTACTTAAACTACTGGTCGGACTGTGAAGTTTATTATATCATCGTTTCAGGCTTCTGCAATTATGACTTGGTATCTCAGAAGCAGTAACGCCAAGGAGTCGAAGATCTTCAAGCCAACATGTGCCGGGTGGATCTAGAATTGATCAGGTCTGCCTATTCCTCCTTTTTTGGCAAGTTTTATCTTGGGAATCGATCTCTGATTGTCTGTCTCTTTTAGTTTGCTCTCTTCGACCAATTTTTCTTTTTGTGATTTTAATGTGTTTTTAGTTCTCATTTCTAAACCGCATACAAAAGACAAGACTCCTTCCTGGCCGGGTATACCCGGTAAGCGATTAAGTTGCTATTTAAAGAAGCGAGCTAATTTCTGTTTGCCTGAATAATTTAGCCAGCAGTTCTCTAGCAGAGTTCATCGGAAGAATACAGCCAAGACGCAGGCGTTGCCAGATCGCTGGCATATCTTTAATTTAAAAAGTGATATGTCAAGTCGCATAAAAATTATATGTTTATAATCCGAAATTGATTTGACGTAAGGAAAAAAACAATTTTCATTACCGACGCGCTATGGCAAAAATACATAAAATGGGCTTTAACCAGCCATCTTTAGGTCTTTGTTACTATTTCCTGTTTTGAAAGCTAAAGATAATAAACGAGAATAAAAAAGACGTTACTCAATTGTGAGAATTTTGAGGTTTTTCACAAGGCAAAATTTTTTTTCCCTAATTAGTGGTTACGTCTCTTTGGTCAAATATTTGATTAATCTGAACGTACCTTAAGTTAATTTTTAAAAAGTAAATTTTCTGACCTTTCAAATCATAAAAGTTATGAAATAAATTTTTATTTGCCCTGTTGCATTAACTTGTGTCTGTCTGTCTGTTCACTTGAATGCTTAAATATTTTTCTATTACGAAAATATTTTTTTTCTTTGCTTTATTATGCTGTCGGTCTTTAGTTAAATATTTAATTATTTCTCTTTGTTTTTTTTGAAAGGAGGTCAGTGTCAATCAAAATACATATTTCATATTTAATGAGTTGCTTAAAGGTTTTATGCAGTTTTTACCCTACAGAAATACATGAAATGAAAAAATAAAAAATAAAATAAAAATTAAAAATTGATCATTTAAATGCGTAGAATTCAGAGGCTGCTTTTTAAGAGTTTATTTTTATTTTAAAGTTTTAAACAAATTATATGTTAAATATTTTTAAAATTTTTGTTTTTGCTAGTTTTAAATTGTTTTACGTTTTATATTGCTTTTTAATGTTAAAAACAATATTTAAAAAAAATGTTGAAATAAATTTCATAAAAATAGTTGTTGTTGATCAGCAGCTCATAAAGATGCTTTTTTATGAAATAAAAAAACACATAATTTATAAATGAGCACAAAACATTAAAATTAAAAAAAAATAATATAAAAGCAAAAGAAGTTGGAAAATTTTAAACAAACTGAAAGCTGCTTTAAAAGTGTTGGATCAAGACAACCTACATTAATTGATAGTTCCACCAAAAAAGGTAAATTTTGAAATGTTTATTACCCGCTTAAATAAATTTGAACCTTTAACATTTTGAACAAATTCATAGTGTAAGAATAGATTATTTATTTAATAGATTTATTATAGTTTTGAAATTGTTTTTTAGGAGTATTAGGCCGGTCTTCAGTGTGCTTTTCATTTACAACAAAACATTGATTTATTTATTTTAGACTCAATAAGAGTTTTAAAAAACTTAATACATAATTTTTTTTATTAATCAAGTTGCATTTTATAATTTATTAAACACAATTTTTTATAAATAAAGTCAGAATTATAACTTATCGATATCGATAATTTAAAAAACACCAAATTATATTCAAATTTTTAATGAAACTTTAACAAAAAAGTTTGCTGTCGACTTTGTATAACGGTAAACTGGAGTTGACGTTTATTGTTATCGATAAATTTTAATAGATAATATGTTATCGAAATGTTTTCCTTAAAAACTTGTTATCGAAAAATTTTCTTAGAACACTAGCTACAAAGTATTTTTCTTCAAACATTTGCCACTGAAAATACTTCTCCAAAACTTTGTTATCGATAAATCTCTTGAAAAATTTTTAATCGAAATATTTATTGTCAATAGTTTTAGAAAAAGAAAAGTTATTTGAAGATTTGCTATCAAAAACTTTAATTTTAAAACTTGTATCAAAGAGATATAATTTGCTTGCAAATTTTTTCTAAACTTTTGTTATCGATAAATTTTTGTAGTCAATATGTTATCGAAATATATTTTTTGAAAACTAGTTATCGAAAAATTTTCTTAGAACACTAGCTACAAAGTATTTTTCTTCGAACAGTTGGCACTAAAAATTCTTCTCCAAAAATTTTTTATCGAAAATTCTCTTGGGAAATTTTTAATTTATTAGTTTTAGAAAGAGAAGTTATTTGAAGATTTGCTATCAAAAATTTTAATTTCAAAATTTGTCATCAAAGAGATATAATTTGCTTAAAATTTTTTTTTAAACTTTTGTTATCGATAAATTTGTGTAGTAAATATGTTATCAAAATATTTTCTTTGAAAACTTGTTATCGAAAATTTTTTTTAGAACACTAGCTACAAACTATTCTTCTTCGAACAGTTGTCTCTGAAGTTTCTTCTTCAAAAATTTGTTATCGAAAATTCGCTTGGAAAATTTTTAATCAAAATATTTATTTCCAACATTTTTAGAAGAAGAAAAGTTAAAGTTGAAGATTTGCTATCAAAAACTTTAATTTCAAAATTTGTCATCAAAGAAATATAATTAATTCTAAATTTTCTTTAAACTTTTGTTATCGAAAAAGTTTTCTCCGATAACTTATTATCGAAACTTCTTTAAAAAATATTTTTTTTGTTGCGAAAAAAATAATTTATCAATAATTTTTCTTTATAAATTTACTATCATTAGTTTTTTTTCTAAAAATTTGTCTTTAAAAATTTTTGTTTAAATATTTGTAAACAAAAATCTTTTTTAAAAATTTTTTTATCGAATAAATTTCTCTGGAAATTTATTTTCGAAAAAGTTTTTTATTTTCTTTGAAAACTTGTTATCGATAAATTTTTTTTTTGATAACTCTTCTCTGTAAATTTGTTATCGAGAACACTTAAAAAATTTTAATTGAAAAATTTTCCGTAAACAGCTTACGAAAATATAATGTTTCTGAAGATTTATTATCGAAAACTTTTATTTAAAAATTTTTTTCGGAATTTTTTTAAATAATTAACTAAAAGTTTTCTTTAAAATTTTGTTATTGAAAAATTTTCTCTGAAAATTTATTATCGAAACCTTAATTTAAAAAAAAAAATGTTTTTAAAGGTTTCGTTAAAAATAATTCGTCAATAAATTTTTTTATATATAATTTTCTCTAAAAATTTATTATTAAAAATCTTTCTTTACTTTTTTCCTATGTAAAAGCTTTCTTAAAAATATTTTATCGAATAATTTTCTTAAAATATTTACAATCGAAAATTTATTCACGAATTATTTCTTTACAAAAATTAAAAAAAAATTGAAAGAAAATTTTCATAATAAATTTTCCCACAAAAAATTATTGATAACATAATTAAAAAAAAATTTTTTATCGATTATTTTTTCTAATAATTTATTATCCATAGTTTTTCTCCGAGAATTGAACTTTTTTCTGAGGATGTGTTACTAAAAAAAAGTTATTTAAAAATTTATTATGAATTTAATTAATTTTTAATATTTTCAAACAGTTCAAATAATTTAAGATTTTTTAGAAATTTAACTTTAAAAATTTTCATTATTTTTTTTAATTTCATTTTCTATCGAAAAATTTTTTTGTGGAAATAATTTATCGATAAATGTTTTTTAATTTATTTTTTAGAATTTTCTATAAAAAATTTTTATTGAAAAGTTTTTATTGCAAGTTTATTGTGGTTTTTGAAAATTTTTTTACAATAAAAATCGAAGAAAAGTTATAAAGTAAATTATAAATAATTTTTTATTTTAAATATTTTATCAAAAAGTTTTGCCTTTTTAATTTCTGTTGACAAAAAATTATTGAAAAATAACGTGTTTTCATTTTTTAATACAAAATAATACATTTTTTTAAACAAAACTTTGTTATCGATAAATATTTTTGACAGAAACCGGTGTTCGCAGATTTTTTTAAAAATGTAACTTTAAATTAAAACTTGTAGAGATCATGAACAGAAACATGGAACAGATCTTTCTCAAAAATATTAAAATATAATCGATTTACTGTTTTTAAGTAAACATATTCTTAAATATGTTTTGAATTGAATTAAATGAAAATGTGTGAAATCTTTATGCCAAAATATTGTAGCGTTTTTAAGCCAAAAATGTGCGAACAAATTTTCGAAAAAAGTTTCATTTTTATTTTTCCTTTCATTTTGTCATTTATAAATTTTGTGGAATTCTTAAAAAAAAGAAAGTTTGCTTTAAGATTTTGTTATCGATAAATTTTCCTAGAAATTAGATGTTTTGCTAACAGAAACTTTTTATCGCTATAACAAATCAGAAATTTCATGAGAAATTTCAAACATGTTTTTGTTCTATTTGTTATTCCGCATTTATGAAAAAAATATAATTAAAACTAGAAACTTTCACTTGTTTTCACTTGAAATTTTATTTAAGTTGTTTTTATTTAATTAAACGATGACAACAATTTAGTTCATATTTCAAAACTAAAAGAAATTTTTTTCCAAACGTTTGAGAAAGCACTACCTACAAGTGGGATGTTGGACTTTATTTATTAATTTTTTTCTTGTCTTTTGCACAGTTGCTTGCTAAATGTGATCTGATTATTTAATGAATTTGCAAAACACACATTTTAAAAATTGGCAAAAACAAAATATAATTTTTTTTTTGTTGCCAAGATTTCTTTTATTTAACTTTAATTTGGAAATTTATTTGGCCATCAATAAAACGAAATCTAGCGCATATAAACAATAATTACAGATTAATGCAAAACTACGAGGGTAGTGACATAATTGTCTGACCCCCCATACAAAGTGGTTGAGTTCTTCAAAGAAAAATATAAATAAAAAAAAAAAACAGCAGTACAAATTCGCAGTCACTGAGGGTAGATTAGAATAGGGGTTAACAGTTGTGAGTGTAGTCGCGGTAGATGGCGCCTGTATATTAGTAAATCAACTGAGAGCTAAATCGTAATTCAAACCCTAACAAAGTCTTAGAGAGAAAGGTAAAAACATACAATATCAAGTGCTAGTCGTAGTTGATATATTTAGAGGGCCTGCTTAGTAAAACTAGCGATCGTTAGTTAAAGCCCATGCGAACCTACATCAAGTAGTAGCTGAGCAGTGAGGCTCAAGCTGAGCAGTGAGGCTCAAGCTTTGAGGTGTTTAAGACCAAACGAGAATTGCAGACATTTTGCCTCCCATCCTGAAACAACCGTTTGACTATATCATTTCTTACAAAGACGTTTATAAGGTCTTTACGAGGGCTGCTCTAAACATTTCTGGCCTAATAGTGAATATGCGAATATTTATAATCAAAAATGGTTTTATTGTTTTTCAAAGTATTCTCCAGCATGATTTATACACTTTTGCATGCGCTCAAACCGGTTGTCGAAGCACTTTTTCCACTCCGATTGAGACACCTCTAAAACATGGTTTTTGAACACTTCAACAGCTTCTTCTGGCGACGAAAATCGTTGACCTCGCATTTTTTTCTTGATGTGCGGAAACAAAAAGAAGTCATTAGGTGCCAAGTCAGGGCTGTACGGCGGATGACCCATTAATTCGACGTTTTGCTCGGTCAAAAACGCACTGGTTTGAGCCGATGTGTGAGAGCTCGCATTGTCATGGTGAACAATGATTCGTCTTCTCTTGTTAGTTTTTCGAATTTCTCCGATGACTTCAGGCAAACAAATTGTAGTGTACCACTCAGAATGACCGTCCTACGTGGCTCAAGCGGAACAGTCGCTACATGACCAGTTTTGTCGAAGAAACAGGCGACCATTTGCTTCGAAGTGCTTCTTCCACGAACAACTTTCGTTGGACTTTGCTCGTCTTTGAAGACCCTCACGGTCGATTGTTGTTTTGTTTCGGGCTCATACGCATAGATCCATGATTCGTCACCTGTGACGATCTTAAAAACGTCTTTTGAAGCACCGGAATCGTATTTTTGCAACATTTCTTTGCACCAATCGACACGAGCCTTTTTTTGAGCGACTTTCAAATTGTGCGGGATCCAACGAGAACAAACCTTTTTTACGGCCAGGTGTTCATGCAGTATCGATTGTATGCTGGTGGAAGAAATGTCCAAGGATGTCTCTATCTCTCGGTATGTCGCATGTCGATCTTGCATTATGAGTTCACGCACGGCATCAATGTTCTCTGGCACAACAGCCGTTTTTGGATGACCTTCACGGAATTCGTCTTTGAGCGAGCTTCGGCCACGATTAAATTCATTATACCAATTTTTCACAGTGCTATAGGATGGTGCTTCATCGCCATACAAAGATTTAAGTTCATCAATGCACTCTTGTCGTGATAATCCACGTCGAAAGTTGTGAAAAATTATGGCACGAAAATGTTCACGAGTTAATTCCATTTTTTTCTTTATTAATTTTTTCAAGTCACTGTGAACAACACAAATAATGGTCGTACGTCAAAACGTTTTGGGTATGAGTATGCTTAAAAATGACAAATGGAAATGTCAGATTGGCCAGAAATATATATAGCAGCCCTCGTAGCTTCCTTCAGGATTAAGTGGCGTAGGAGCAACATTGTGAGGAACCGTGATACCGGAATATTCATAGAAGGTTCTCTTAGCTTTTCTGTCAGATCTTATATCTTCTTAGATGAGTTTGGCGTAAATGTCTCATTACATCTTCAAGTCGAATACAGTGTATTTAAATGTAAGATGTTTTCTGATGGGATGGCACGTAAACCAGTTTTTGTCGGGGGAATATTTTCATCTTTGTGGACATTCAGACGGCATTTCGGTTACTCTACTCTTGTACTACCACGACCAAGCAGGATTGGCTTTCTATAAACATCTTTGTTGGGTACCTGTGCAAAAGAACCTGCTATGGCAATGAAGGGGGCGTACGAGGTGGCCAGAAGAAATCTGTCTTGAATAACTATCATGCGTTGCTTGTCAGTCATTATTTACTTGGAAACTATGAAAAGCAGTATCTCTAAGCACTTTCTTTAAAATACCCAAAATAGATTTTTTAGTCTTGGCAGGTGCAGGGTTGCCAGATCAACGTGGCCCTCTTTTGCTAAAAGACGCTTTACGGGTCTTATAAATCGAAATTGGAAGAATATTTCGAGGTTGCCTGCACTACTTATCGGTCACTGGATGTTTGGAAATAATGTATATCGACTTGAACTTTCTTTCAACGATCCTTGCTGCAGATGTATGAAGAGTTTAAGAAAAGAGTCAGTCTTCCACCTTCTCTGCGAATGACCTGACTTATGTTTCACAGGACTATGATTCCTTGCAACTACATCAGATTTCTAAAGCCAGGCTTGAGGATCTAACATCCCCTCACTGTGGCCCAGCTGATCTTGTCATAGCGAGGTTCCTGCAACTCTTCTTAACTGTCACGTTAATCAGTCAAGCAAACTGATGTCTCACAGAGGAATCACAGGACTATTATGATGTAAATTTCTGCGATTTTATAAACAAAAAATAGCAAGTCAAAGCCACAGACTAAGAAACGAAATAAAAATCTATATGTTTGTATTTTGGGATCAAAAGAGTGAAAAAAAATATGTTACGATATGTTTGCCACAACCATAATTATTAAAAAGATCATACTTCTTCTTGCTGATTGAATACAATTTTTTAATTTTAATTATTTCTTTTATTTCCCATTTAAGGATCAATTGTTTTTTTTTTTTTTGCGTTTCAAGCGACAGACTAATCAAATGTGCAGCTGGACTGAAGCTTCAAAGCTGCCTGTTTCCATACATTGTAGTTTTTTTTTGCAGTCAGTTTAAGTTAGCTGTTGCACCACCCTCGTAAAAATTT
This sequence comes from Cistogaster globosa, assembly GCA_937654795.1. NCBI lineage: Eukaryota > Metazoa > Arthropoda > Insecta > Diptera > Tachinidae > Cistogaster > Cistogaster globosa. The sequence goes on from OW569404.1 coordinate 12,467,787, forward strand.
AATTAGATTTTACTTTGCATGAAGTTTTGATTAATTTACTTTTAAAGAAAATCTTTATAAATTTTTATGTGCAAAACTGTGAAAATTAAACGACTATTAAAAGCCATGTGGTCGAAACATTTATAAATTTAATTCATGGCGCGTACGATGATTTATAACACTGTTCCTTTTTTTAATTTATTATTTTATTTATACATTTATTGTTTTACTACAATTTTCTTTTCAATTTCAAAAATGAATAATTGCCATTTCCTTCTATTAAATTTCGCTTACTTTCAATTTACAATGAAAATGTTTGGAAAAATAAAAAAATAAAATCTTTAAACATTATTTTCCTGGTCTGTATATTAATTTCCTTTTGTCTGAGCTGGCAGGACCGGAAAATTGTTTTATTTGCAATTTGTTGTGCCTAGACATTTGAAATTGATTGACAGGACGACAGAAAAGTAATAAAAAAAATGTTATTTACTCTCGTTTTCATTTTTATTAATATCCGCCCGCAGTGAAACTAAAATATTATTAATTTTTTATGCCTACTAATTTATGTTAATTTATTAACAGCCAACTTGCTTTATAATTTTGTATATTTTGTTCGAAACATTAAAGCTTTAAAGGCTTCAAAAAAAAAAAAAGAAAAAACTTGTAGAAAAAAAAACTTAAAATTCCAAAAAGGTTTATAAACATTTTTTTTACGCTTGTCTTTAAGTAGATTATAATTATTAAAATTTAATGTTCATAATAAAAAAATAATTTAAACCAAAAACAGCTTAACAAAATTGCACAGGGATGCCACATAGGAAAATTTGAATAAATCACATTGATGCCAGGGAAATTATAAAATGCAAAATTTCTTAAAATTAAATATTTCTGCAGATAATTTTTAAAGACCAATAGAACTTACAAAAGGGTAATCTATCAAACAAAGTATCCTACTATTTCCACTATTTAACATTTACGATCAGTACACTCTGGCAAAACATCATGAATGGATTGACGCTTGAATAAAGATACCAAATTATACAGATTTACTTTCAAAATCAGTCATCAATTCAAGCAACTTATAGACGACAACTTTGTGATTCTTATGACGCTTATAATCGTCCATCTGAGGAAGCCATCCCTTTAACTGTGCATATATTTTACATACTCCCTAAATGGCACAATAACACAACACCTACACGTCGAAAGAATATATACGTACGGAAGAGAAAATCGCCACTGAAAGTGAAAGTTTGAAAAAAGATCAAATTTTATTAAAACGTCGTCCGTCTACTAAGTAAAAATTTTGCTCAAAGAACATGGTCTACATCCATGTAAGGTCCAGCTGGTGCAACAATTAAACCCACGAGACCATCATAAGCATCGTTCTTTCGCCGATTGGGCTCTTAAGCAACTGGAAACTGATTAAATTAAATTATCCCGTCTTAATTAATAAATCACCGATATTGATTATTGAGGGTGAAAGCACGTCTCGATGGCCATTTCGCTACCGCTCACTTAGCTCTTCAGGAAACTTCTCACAAACAAACTAAAGATATTTGTCCAAACAATAAAGTAAAGACAAAAATCAAAGTTTAGGCAAAAAACAACAATAATCAACAATGATTTTAATATCTTTATCCACTTTATACGGCTGACATTTTTTCAATATTCTATCGCAAAATTGTGTTCATCGATGGGACTCACCGGGCTGAACCCGGGTTTATTACTCAACAAAATTGTCCTAGATATGATGAAACCAATCCACAGCAGACACAACAAACTCCATTACATTAAAAAAAATCCCGGTAAAAGAATTGGACCCAATTTCTTACAAAAATTTAAGCAAGAGCTCGCGTTATGGTCGATAGAGATTGTTACCTCTTTAGGATCAATGGTTTTTTATTTTTTGAAAGTACGGTTTACATTATTCTGGGCGGGATGCGGTTTCAACAGGACGGCGCTATGTGCCATACAACGATCACCCATAGACTTAATAAAATCAAAATTAGGCAATAAGTTGATTTCGAGAAATAGAACTATCTATCAATTTGTCTCCAAAGTCGTAAGATTTGAGACCTCACGATTATTTCCTGCGGGGCCATGTGTCCCAAAACTAAGCGCTTCATCAAAATTAGCTGTGGTGGTCAGATGCCTGAAATCATTTTCAAAAAATTTTTTTAACTGAAATTAAAATTGAAAAATCAGCCCTCAATGGGTTCGTTTTTAAACTAACACTTTTCTTTACTTGATTCAAGAAAATTTGTTTAATTTAAGCACGAAAAATTTTTTAGTGCAGAACATTTTTTTCCCTCAAAACATAAATTCCCACATTTTGCTTTTAAACCAATTGGCAACTCTCAAGCTTACGAATTACTAATGGGAGACATAACGAGAGAGTAGGAAATTTTTTAAACAAACAAAAGAATGGGTGAAAAAACAGTATAAAAAAAACCAACAACAACAACTGCAACGGCAACATAATCATCATAATCATAAAAGTTATTAGTTCCGGTCAATAACTTTCGATTTGTTGTTATTGCTTTCGCCTGAGCAAGTTAACTTTTTTTATAGTGTTATTGTTGTTGTTTTTGTAGCTGTTTGTTATTACAGCTGGGTTTATGGTTAAATCAGTCATCCAACAACTACTGCTTTTTCCTTTTCTACTCTTGTTGTTGTTGTTGTTGTTTTTGTTAAGGTTTGTTTGTCTATTTGTTGTTAATAGAAACAACACGAAGAAGAAGAAAGAACGCACAGAAATCAGTTTCAAATTGCCGCTTACCGGCATTAATAAATGCATTTACGAGCAAGTTTAATAAATTTAACTTTAACTCTTCTCTCTCTCTCTCTCTCTCTCGCTTTAACTAGACTTTGCAATTTTTGGTGCGCTTATCGTAAATTGCGTGAAATTAAATCTAGACCGGTTGGCCTTTTTTCATGTTTTATTTAACAATTTGTTTTACAATTTTTTTTTTTTTTTATTAATTATTCCGAAATGTGAATGGATTTTGCAAACAGCCACCAGCCATTTGTATTCGTTTAGGTTTTAAATTAAAATATAGTTTTACGATATTGGAAGTGGGCGTGGCATTTCCTATGCAGTGGAAGTATTTATTATTGTGTAGCTTGAAAACTATAGTTGTTAGAGCCTTGAAATTTTGTGCCAGTAACTCCCTTATCAATGCGCATAGTAAAAAAAAAACTGGATTGGAAAAGAAGGCGTTTGATCGGCCACACGGAATAAAATATTATCGGGTAACTAGAGAACTATACCACGTACAGCTTTATACCTTTGAACAAGTTACTCTCTTATAATTTTTGTAGTCTAGCGAAATACAGGTTGAGTTTGAAAAGTGGGCGTGGTGCGTCCCATACGAAGTAAACTGTTATCGTGTTCCCACGTCACTATGTACAAATTACTTCCTTTTTAACGTGCATAGACAAGCAAAATAATGGCTGGATTGCGACGATGGGCGTATTACCTCCCATACGAAGTGAAATGTTATCGTGTTCCTGTGGAACTCTAACACGTAGTGCCCTAAAATTTTGTAAAATAACTCCTTTATTTATATGGAAAGTCAAGTGAAATATTAGCTGCATTGCGATAGTGGGCGTGGTACCTCCCATTAGTAAAAATTTACTATCGCTTACCTTAAGAACAATAAAAAAAGGAGTCCTAATAATAACGGTAATAGTTTTTTTTTTAATTAGGACCAACACTCAGGGAATGACCCCTACTAATGCAATGCATTGTGCCGGAACTGGGAAATTCGGTTGTGGGAAGGGGGATAGAGGAAGTAGTGTTTGTGGATATTTGATTTGAATCTTTGCACATTGAAAATGGCGCGAAGGACCTCTGCAGGGAGTTTATTCCACAAACGAACTGTTTGGCTAAAAAACGAATTTTCTCTGTAATGCGTTATGCGATTCAATGGCCAATTGACCACAAAGGAATGCGCTATTGATGCAGAGCGCGTTACGCGTATGAAATTACGGTTTTCAGGAACGAGTTCGCTGATTTCATAAGAGCACATTCCGTTGTAGTAACGATAAAACAGTGAAACACACCCCACATTGCGTCGATGCTCCTGTTAGTCAATAGAGCTGGATACCCTACTGTCACCAATGATCTTCTTCGCTCTCTCCTGTACGCGGTCGAGTAACTTCAAAATAGACTTTGAAGCACCGGCCCATACATGAGAGTTGTATTCCATTTTCGGTATGATAAAGGTTGCGATAAAAGTTAAAAGATAAAAGTTGCGGTCATTCTAATGAAGGCATCAAAGAGTAGCGGGTATATTTAAAAAGCTTTTTTTATTTTAAAAATTAATTAAATTAATTATTTGAAACAGTTTATAAAACTAACTTTATTTTTTTTAATTTTAGTCCCAGCCAGGGATTGAACCAGTGATCTTCATAAATCAATTAAAATTTTACTTTTTTAAGCTTTGGTTCATTTTTAATTTGACTTTTATTAAGAAAAATTATTTTTCAAATGTACGCGGACGTTTTCCAAAGAAAACAAGAAAAATTAGACGCTGGCAGAATGTAGTGGTGCATTTCCAGGACCGCAAAATCCATCTTCAGCATTCTTTGCATCCAACACCTTGATTTGCGTGTACTGTAACTTTAAGCAATTGCAACTGGCCAAGCGCGAGATCTTATCACACACGACTTTATTATTTTTATTTTAATTGACTCGACAAAAACCTTTTTTTTAATACGTTTTAAGTAAAATTAATCAGTATAATTGGTGTGCAAATATTTACGCAAGATTTTCTGTTGTCTATATTTTTAAGATAAAATACTGAAAACCCTTTTAAAAGAATTATGTCAAGAATTATTTCTATTGACTTACTTTTGTATAATTTTGTTAACAACATACACTGTACTATTAGACGACGTTACCTTGCTGTCCGATGTTTTACTTAATACTGTCATGCTGCTCGAAACTGCAGTTTCTATTTATAGATGAGTTAAAACGTCCAGATTCGTTTTATAAAGAACGATCTGGCAGGTTTTTTTGTTGCTCTTGTTTAATTGCATTAATTTATGTGTGGACAGGAGCCGCTCAATAGAATACTGCAACAACATTTAAAATAGACTAATGGCGATGTTTGTTTTATAAATTTTATGTTTGTGAAATTTAAGAAGAATTTTTGTGTTATAAAATTTTACAAATAATAATTTTCTCTAAGTTGCTTAAAGGTATTAAATCTTCTATCGTAACAATATTTTCATCCTAATGAACACTTGTTGATTGTGAAAATTGCCGTATTTGCTGATCTGAAAACGAAAATGCGATTTTCGACAAAGTAGTGACATCCAATCATCCCTTTTTTTTAATGATAGCGACCTGGTGCTTAATATCGTGACGTAAAAATAGTGGTTTTTGTACACTTCACCAGAAAAATTGGAAAAAAGGTTAAATCTAAGTTTATCATTCTGTTTGTTATTTCTACAATATCCATTTCCGACCCCATAAAGTTATTATGCATAGCGAAGTCGATTGAGCTATGTCCGTCGGTATTAGTGCTAAAATCAGATTGCCGAATCACTAGGACAGCTAAAGAAAATTTAAATACGCCAATGGATCAGGCATAGTGTCGTAAAAGTTGCTATTGAAAATCAGCAAGATCCGTCCATGTCCTTCGAGGCAGTGGGCGAAACACCACGCCTGCCTCTAATTTTCCATATTTGCATATTTGGAACAATGAAGTAAATTTTACATAAAAATACCATCGGCTCTTACTGGGTTAAGCATTTAAAAAAAATTTAAGTATTTTCTTGAAGATCTCATCAAAACCTTCAAAATGATACCCATATTGATATTTTAAAAATTTTGAAAATTTCAGAGGCCCGTAACTTGGAAAATATCGTCGAGGGCCTATTTTTTTTTTTTTTTTTTTTTTTTTTTTTGTTTGGAGTTACTTTTTTGTTCCAAATGTTAGAGAAAAATTAGAGGTAGGCGTGGTGTTTTGCCCGCTGCTTCAAAGGACATGGACCTATCTTACTGATATTCAATAGCACATCTTTCGACACTATGCCTGATCAATTGGCGTATTTAAATTTTCTCTAACTAATTGTGTTTGGTGTGAAGCTTCAGGATGGAAAAAGACGACTCTTTAGAAAGATGCTAAAAGGTCCAGGCAACGTCAGGTAGTTTTAAATAAAAACTCGTTTTAGTTCCCATTTTATTTCTTGTAAAATGAGCGCTGCTTAAACCTTTTTTTCTACGTGCGATTGTTAAAAGAATATTTTTTTTTTGTTTTTGCTTTAGCGATTGTTTTATGATCAATTTTATTGTATTCGTTTACATGGAATTGTATTTGTTTTTCTGGCAAAACTGTATGCATACTTCGTTTTATTGTTCATTTTGTAAAATGAAAATTTATTGGGGCTTGTTTTGAGGTCTAAACAAATGATCATAAATTTTTTAAAGCTGCTCTGGCTATAACCTTTAATATCATTTTGTTTAAGCTTTTGTACTTTAAAGTGGCACGTGATTTCCTTGCGGTTTTAGGATTTATGATGATTTCGTTTCAATTATTTGAGATTTTTTATTTTTATTTTTAAATATGTAACAGACATACTTAAAGTGAATAAAATGGTGTAAAATATTAAAGCTTGTAAATTGAGTTTTTTTATATATTAAACAATCGTAGGTTGATTAATATTAAATACTTTTTTAAAGATAATTTTTGGTTCTTTGATATTTTCGGTTTTTTGTTTTTAAATTAATAATCCTGCTTTTAACAAAATTTTAAACAATAAATCATTTTAATCTCATTCGTCAAAGTGTTCTTTTCGTTTAATCTTCTTTTGAATATTTAATTTTATTTACCGTATTTCGGCATTTCTTTTACTTCTTATTTATGGTTTATTTTTTTTAATAAAGTTATCTTAAGAACAAATTATTCATTTAGTTTATTTGTTGTTGTGAGAATTATTTGTCTAAAAAAGAAGGAGGAGTGTTTTCCCACTATAATTTAAAACGGCTTTAATGCTTAGTAGCCATTAGGGCTTTAACAACTTGATTGAAAAAAACTAAACAGTTTATTTTGTTTTGAGGGCTTTGAAATTTGTAACACTTAACACTTTAAGGTGCGTTCACAATGATGGAAGTTTCATATAAATTCGTTTCAAATTTTGCGAAATTCGTTTTTCGCAATTTTTATCAAATACAACGCTGTATTTACTGCCCTTAAAAAGAAACATGTCAAAAACCACTTTTCAAAAAAATTGTATTCTGGGATCTCTTGAAAGCAAAATTTGCATGTAACTTCATGTTTAGAATCATATCATTCCGGGAGCCGTTCTAATCATGAAAACAATAGTTTAACGGGCTAGAAAATATCTCATGATGTAAATAAATTGTAAAGGGTCTTTTCTTTGTTATAAAATCACTTGCCGTCTGCATGAATAATACACGGTTTAGGCAATAAAAACTAAGTTATAAAGCGCAAGTGATAAATACTGTATAAAAAGCGTAATTATTTTTTAAATAAATACGTTAAGTGATAGTTAGACTCACACTTTAAGGACTCCTTACTACATATGGAACACCCTTTAATTTTTTATTTTATACCTTTATGATTTGCTGTTAAAAATTTAAAGGGTCTTATCTGTGACGCTTTTAATATAAGACAATATACGTTTAAATTACTATTCCTATGGGGATACCCTTTAAGTTTTTATTTTATTTTTAATATGACATTATAGTTGACATAGTACTGAGTGCCCTGTGTAAATTTCTCTAACCTGTTTAGAGTGATTTGAAGGCAAAGACAAATTAAGGGAATATTACACCTCTTTGGGGTCACCCTTTAATTATTAAGTTTACTTTATTACTTATTTTATTAGCAGTCATAACGATATTTTTTTTTTTGCGAAAATTTGATTCAAATCTTGGAGCCTTAAGTTTTCGCACTGAAGGAGTAAAAGACAAAAACTTGACGCTAATTTATCGCTACACTATTTTTCTATCTGTCGTAGGTCCTTATTACCGAAACCGTAGTAAGTAAAGCTTCAGGCGTCATAAGGCTATAAGCCTTCAAGGCGAATCAAGCAGAGTACTTAATACTCAATGTTCCTTACTACATGTGGCTTTAAGTAACGGTGAAATGTTAAAAAATTCATAAAATTCATTTAGGAGATTTTTCTCATCCAATAAATCCAGTGCCTCGTTTCTGTAACTAAAGTGACAAATTTCTCACATAAAAATTTTCTGCTCAAATTTGTTTTAAGCAGGGGGACTTAGAGTTAATAACGCTATGTGTAATATAAAATAATAAAATTAATTGCTCTAGTTCGCTTTAAGTGTAGAAGATGACTAAAATACTTTCTTTGTGAGAAATTTCTCACCTTAGTTGCAGAAACGAGGTAGAGAATTCAGTAATTAGACTTTTAACTCCTGAAACACCCGAATTATTTTTACTCACTTTGTGTGAAATAAGATGATTACAATATTTCTAGAGTGAGAAATTTCTCACTTGAGTTACAGAAACAAGGTAAATGTTTCAGTAATTAAGCTTTCACTTATGAGGATCTATGCCATTAATTTCATAGTTGCCTGAATTCAATTAAGAAGAAACTTCAACGCCATACCATGTTTTATTAAAATATTTAGAGGAAACTTGCAAACAAAGTGAGTGAATGGGTCAGCTTTGCCCTGGAAGCTATTATTCCAATACTGAAAATAAATTTTAGAGTACTATTTCCGCTTAAAGTGGGTTAATTTAAAAAATGAGTTTTTTTTATTAATTAAGATTTTATTTTCTTCTTTGAAAACGTTCGCCAACAGAGTTCCCCTCTTTGTAGGCCTCTTTAAAGGTAATAAAAAAATCTCAAACATAAAACGCAAAAGAGAGAGAAAGCAACATAAACTAATAAAAATTAATTTAAGCAATTTATTTTTTCAATCATAAAACTGTCATATGCTGTTAACTCCCAATTAAATTGATTTATGTTGTATAAGAATTCTTTTATTTACATAATTAGGTAAATGACATTTATTCACAATCAAATATTCTTAACAAAATCTATCAAATATAAAAATAAAACTAAAAAAAAACCAAAAAAAGCAAAATAACACAAATAAAATTAAATACGTGCACGCACACATGCTGACACTTAATCTTTCACACAACATTTTATTCATTTCTTTCTCTTCTCTTTTTTTTTGTCTCTTTTTAGCTGTAAAATAAATTTTTAATAAAATGAATCATTTAAGCAGCAATTAACCACACAACAACAACAGTTACAACAATAACGATAAACAATATTCGTACCTAGACCCGAACCTAGACGGACTTCTAATGACTAGAACGTTACACTTCCCAACAAATCTTTGAATTAAAGATTTCTTTTACTAAAATATCTATGACACCTTTACTTAGATACTTTTTTAATGAACTTAAACTTAACTAGTACTGCTGCCACGCCTTTTTCTAACACGCCTTATAACACAAATAATGTCTGAAAAGGTGCGCTCTCTTAACTTAACCTCTTCAGTAGGTTCTGGTAGTGGTAGTGGTAGTGGTGTTATTATTGGCTCTACAACCTTAATTGGCAATCCTACTCTTATCTCTAGTACCTTGAGTACTAAACACAATTTAACACCCACTGTTGATTTAATAACAGCTGCTCACTTACGTGACTGCTCTTCAACTACAGCGACGGTATTGAATACCAGCCTTAACAGTAGCAGCAATGATATGGAATCATCATCTGGATTTGCTCCAGGCACTGCTATAACTGCTCAATTAAATTTCCAACTGATACCGAATGTAGTGGATATTAATAATCCAACAAATGGCGCTGGTGGTGACGGTCTTTTGGATTATAATTCAATTATGAATTCATCACAGTTTTCTGCCATTTCTAATGATTCATTGCAAGTTCAACAGACAGCAACAACAACAACACAAGCAACACAGCAGCAATCAACTCATGTGGGAGCTTTAAGCAATAATAGCATGGCATTAGTTAAGGCTGGCGCTGGTAAACCAGTTGTGGCTCAAAGTGTAGCTGGGGTAAGTTTTAATTGATAATTTATGGTCACTATTTTTAATATTTATTTAAAATAACTAATCGAATAATTTTAACAAATATGTAGTAATTAACTCTAATATTTTTTAAAACGCTTATAATTCTTTAACATTTCTTTTAAATGTACTTTTAAAAAAAGGTACCTTTAAGTACCTTAAGGTTCGTTACGAAATGTACGTGTATGACATACACACTTAATTAATTTTTTGCAAAGGACGGTTAGCAATATATTTTATAAAATAAATTTTTACAAAATTCCCCTTTTTTGGTACTTTTCAAAAGGTACTTTTTTCAAGGTACTTTTTTAAAGGTACTTTTTTAAAGGTACTATTCCTTAAAGACACTTTTTTTAAATGTCCTTTCTTTAAATGTGTCGTATAAGATACTTTCTTTAAAAAAATACTGCAAGTAAAAAAGGTAGTTTCAGCATATATTAATTTTATTTTAAATGGTACTTTTTGCAAAAGTTAATAACTTCCGTTTTTTTTTTTTTTTTGTAGTAAGTAGATTATGTGAAAAAAAATATTTGATATAAAAGGCAATTTTGGCTGAATTAAAACATAACTTTTTAAAAGTTGTTTCTTAAACGAACCATTTTAAAATGTTTTTTTTTTCTGAAGGTACGAAAAAAGGTACAATTACTAAATTAGTTTTAAAAAGAACTCTTTGAAACTTCTTTTTTATAATTGACCCTTTTTAAAAGTTAGAAAAATACTTTTTAAACGCAAGTTTTTGTTATATTAATGAACATTTTAAGTAATTGTCTGTCACTCATGTTATTTTTTTGAAGGTACGAAAAAAGTAAATTAAATTTATAAAAAAAAGTTCTTTTTCTAAAAGCCATTTATAACTGTCCTTTTTTAAATTTAAAATTTAGAAAAATACTTTTTTAAAGGTTCTTTTTTAGGGAATTTATCGAAAGGTACTTTCTTTAGGATCCCATTTTTTTGTAAACTTATCCTATTGAAATAACTTAATTTAAAAAGTTACTTTGTAAATGTACCATATTAAAAAGTTATGTTCTGTAAAGACATTTTAAAGATAATTTTTTACAAATATTTTTGCTACAAAATTTTTTTACATGGTACTTTTTTAAACGGTTTTTCAAAAGTAAATGTTTTAAATATTTTTAAGGCACTTTTTGACAAAAGTACTTAAAAAAATTCTTAAATGGGTCTTATTGAAAGTATATTTTAAGGGTAGTTTTTAAAGATTAATTTTTAAAGGTATTGCTTTAAAAGGGTCCTTAATTAAAAGTTGCCTCTTTTAAGCCAATCTTTTTTATACAATAAGTTTTGAAAAGACCTCTACTATCAGGTGCTGGAAACATTTTTCAAAATTCATTTTAAAAGATATTTTTTTGGTTTGTTATTTACTGAAACCTTTCAAGGTACATTTTTTATGGGTAATTTTTTAAAGATAATTTTTGGAAAATAACGTTTATTAAAAGATTATTTTTAAAAAGATTTTTCTCAGGTAGTCTTTCTACCTTTTTCAAAAAGTACTTCTTCTTTTGTTAAGAAGATATTTTTTTTTATAAAATTTCTAACCTGGTACTTTTTCAAGCGGTTTTTCTGAGAGGTAGTTTTTGACAAAAGTACTTTTCAAAACAAGTTCTTTTATGTATTTTTCTTTAACGTATTTTTAAGAGTACTTCTTAAAGTTTAACTACAATGTTTTTAAGGGGTCTTTTATTAAAAGCTGCCTTATTTTAAGCCAATATTTTTTAGTATAAATTTTGATGGGACATTTTCTACAAAAATTCAAAATTCATTTTCTTTTAGTTTATTATTTACTGAACCCTTTAAATGTTACTTTTATTAGGGAAATATTTTTAAAGACAATTACTTCAAAAGGACATTTATTACAAAATTATTTTTATAAAGATTTTTCTTTAGTACTCTTTCAACCTTTTTCAAAAAGTACTTACAGCTAGTTTCCGAAAATATACTTTTTTAATCAGAAACTTTGCAAAAGAACTTACCTTTTCATTAAATATATTTTTAGAGAACATTAAAAAAACTTAAAAGTCCCTTTCCTGAAATATAGGTACTTTGAAGATGAATTAATTAAGGGCTATTTTTTAGATAATTATTTTAAAATTACCTTTATTTATTAATATATGCTTTTTATATACGGTTTTCTCCGGTTCTCTTTACACCTTTTTTAAAAAGTACTTTTTCCAAAAGGTACTTTTCCCAAAAGGTACTTTTTCCACAAGGTACTTTATTAAAAGATGTCTTTGTTGGCAAGAACATTTTTCAAAGAACCTTATTTTAAATTAAAAGGCTTTTTTATTTGCAGGCACTTCTATGAAGTTCTTTTTTAAACGCCCGTTTTCTAAAAGTATCCTTTTATATATTTGACCTGAAACCTTTTAAAACTTTAAGTCTTAAATACAACCTTTTGTTTTAAGCATAATAACAGGAAGGACACAGCAAAAACAAAAGGATGTATGTACATACGATGTAAATAACAACTTGCAGACAATCATTTAAACGTAAATTGTGTTTTATTTTTTTTTTTTTTTTTTTAATTGTAATCAACTTTATAAGCAAATCATACCAAAATGAAAATAATAAATACCCCACTTGGCAGCAACCCACACAGCAACATTAAATACATGAGCCTAAACAATTTTATGCAATTTGCAACACTGTACTCTTTTACATGTTTTCAGATACACAAACACACACACACACACACACATACGTACATTTTGATAAAAGAAGGAAGGGACAAAACTTAAACAAAAACAAGTTGTTGACTGCTTTTATTTTTGTTGTTAAAGTAACATATTTTGTTTGTTGAAAACTCAAGTAAACGGAAATAAAACACACAACACACAACCAACAAATTTTTTGGTCTGGCAATCAAAATTAAAAAAAAACAACAACTAAATAAATTATAAAAAGAGATAGAAAAGTGTCAAAAGGGAGAAAAAAATGACGTAAAGAACGGGCTGTTTTAACACGTCTGAAAGAAATTCTTAAATGTTTAATTATATATTTAATTCTGTTTTTTGGGGGTTGTTGAGCTTAAAGCCAGCCTTTAAACTGATAAATAAATAAGTTCTGTGTGGTCTTTTAGAAGGGGATGTAAGTTTATGTAAATTGTAATAGAAAAACCGGGGTGTTTTGTGTGGTATTTGTCATTGTCTGTTTGTTTGTTTGCTAGCAGGGTCACGTAGTTGAGTTAGTTTTCATAAAACAAAACTTTTACTTCCTTGCTTTTATTACAAAGTTTTTATTTATTTATTTATTTGTTTCTTTTCTTTTGTCGTTAAATATATTTCAAAGACTAATCCATCTAATGATCACGTAAATTGCATGTTGTGAAATAAATCGTGCGTTTTAATTATCGACACTTTTTAGTTAATTAATCTACAAAGCAGTGTTTTTATGTTACTTTTCGCTCAATGTTTTTGTTGAAAGTTAACAAAAATCTCTTTAGAAAATTGTATGCTAAAAAATATAAATAAAAAAAATCTAACAGTAAATAGGGATTAAAAATTTTTTAATTCTTAAACGGTTAACGATGCGCCTAGATACTTTTTAGGCAAATAAGTAGCGACTGCTGTGGGGCCCAAGAAATAAAGAAGACACAAAAGCTAAATTGCCTCTTGCTTTTATTTTTTTTTTTTTGTTCTTTTTTTTTCTTTAAATTTATAAAACTTTGTGAATTTTTAGAACTTTGTTGATGAATTTAAATATCAATTTAATTTTATATAAAATAAAAAAAAATATTGTCTGTCCAAATACCTCTGTTTTTTACCCTTGTAACTTTCAGTAATGTGCGTTATTCAAAGAGTAGCTTTCAACTTTCTTACGAGGGCTGCTATATATATTTCTGGCCTGGCAATACTGAGTGCTGTCAAGTGCAATCTGACATTTCCATTGGAAAGTTTGTCATTTTTAAGCATAATCGTACTTAAAACGTTTTGACGTACGAACATTATTTGTGTTGTTTACAGTGACTTGAAAAAATTAATATAGAAAAAAATGGAATTAACTCGTGAACATTTTCGTGCCATCATTTTTCACAACTTTCGACGTGGATTATCACGACAAGGGTGCATTGATGAACTTAAATCTTTGTATGGCGATGAAGCACCTTCCTATGGCACTGTGAAAAATTGGTATAATGAATTTAATCGTGACCGAAGCTCGCTCAAAGACGAATTCCGTGAACGTCGTCCAAAAACGGCTTTTGTGCCAGAGAACATTGATGCCGTGCGTGAACTTATAATGCAAGATCGGCATGCGACATACCGAGAGATAGAGACATCCTTGGACATTTCTTCCACCAGCATACATTCGATAATGCATGAACAACCGGCCGTAAAAAAGGTTTGTTCTCGTTGGATCCCGCACAATTCGATTGGTGCAAAGAAATGTTGCAAAAATACGATTGCGGTGCTTCAAAAGACGTTTATAAGATCGTCACAGGTGAAGAATCATGGATCTATGCGTATGAGGCCGAAACAAAACAACAATCGACCGTGTGGGTCTTCAAAGACGAGCAAAATCCAACGAAAGTTGTTCGTGGAAGAAGCACTTCGAAGAATTGGTCGCCTGTTTCTTCGGCAAAACTGGTCATGTGGCGACTGTTCCGCTTGAACAACGTAGGACGGTCACTTCTATGTGGTACACTACAATTTGTTTGCCTGAAGTCATTGGAGAAATTCGAAAAACCAACAAGAGAAGTCGAATCATTGCTCACCATGACAATACGAGCTCTCACACATCGGCTCAAACCAGAGTGTTTTTGACCGGCCAAAACGTCGAATTAATGGGTCATCCGCCGTACAGCCCTGACTTGGCACCTAATGATTTCTTCTTGGTTCTGCACATCAAGAAAAAATGCGTGGTCAACGATTTTCGTTGCCAGAAGAAGCTGTTGAAGTGTTCAAAAACAATGTTTTAGAAGTGTCTCAATCGGAGTGGAGTGTTTCGACAACTGGTTTGAGCGCATGCAAAAGTGTATAAATCATACTGGAGAATACTTTGAAAACAATAAAACCATCTTTGATTATAAATATTCGAATTTTCACTATTAGGCCAGAAATATATAGAGCAGCCCTCGTATATTTCTAAAAGCCCCACCCAATCACTAACATTCGTTTTCAGATTATTTATTTTTTCTATATCGATTAACAGTTCTCAAGTTAATTTTTTATACAAATAGCAAGTGTCTATATCAATGTTGGCAGTTCATACAAAACTTACTCTGCTATCTACTCACTTTCATAGACTAAACTTGCAAACATCATTCTCAATTTTCAACTTGATCTGATCTGCCGTAAGACACCTTTTTTCGAATCTTACCTTTTTACACTTTACAAAATCTTTGCTACAGTTAAAATTCTACACTCTAGCCTACTGAAGGCTTTTAAGGCTTCTTAATCTATCTTCTAGTTTCTGTAGTTAACTCCCCGCTGAGTCTGGTTTCCAAATTCCTTGCTAAATTGAACTCTCTGTACTTTTTTAACAGATTTGATGTCCTGCTTTCCAAATCATAATTGTTCGTTGTCATTTTCCTCTCCATTTGTTGACAAACCTGTATTTTTTACTGTGACCGCTAAATCTAAATATATTTAGCAATATGGGATTTTTGAAATGCAGAAGCAACAGATAACTCCTACTGTTCTTGGAAAGACAAGCTGCCATTAGAGCTATCTTGGCAACGCCGTATAAAACTGAATCAGTTAGTCGGCACCATTAAAGTTATACGCTGCGGGGTTTGTGAAACCGCTGAAGTGGAAGGCTACGATTTGTTAGGTAGAATGGCGAGGAGCTGGCTACCCTGCTTATGAAGGAATCTAAACTATTTTGTGGACTTGGCGTAAACAGAACTTGAAAAGAAGTCCAAACGACGCTCAAGAGCATTATATGTCAGGGAATCAATCGAAACTTTGAAATCTCAGTAGCTTTCTTAAAGACTTTTATATATTAAAAAAGCATCTCTTAGCTGACTGAGCATTGTGAGCAACGGCTGGTGCAGATTTCCTGAGTATAAACAGGAAACTTTAAATCATATACAGGGTGATTTTTTTGCTATTATTTTTTTGGCAACACTGGCTTAAACAGCTGACGTACGTTTCGTGTTTTGTTTCAATGTCAAACATCTTCAATTTGGTCTATAATTTAATTATGAATCGTCTTACAAACGAACGACGCTTGCAAATTATTGAATTTGATTATTAAAATGCGTGCTTTGTTAAGAAAGTTCATCGGGCGCTTCTTCCATTTTATGGTCAGTTTAATCGACCTACTGAAGCGGCTATTCGAGCTATTGTGACTAAATTTCGCACCAAATTTACATTGTTGGACATTAAACCACCAACTCGCTTACGTAAAGTGCGAACTGAAGAAAATATCGCAGCTGTATCGGCCAGTGTTAATGATGACCATCAATTATTGATTCGTCGCCGTTCGCAGCAATTGGGCCTCTGTTACTCAACAACGTGGAAAATTTTGCAGAAGGATTTAGGTGTGATGCCTTTCAAAATACAGCTGGTGCAAGAATTGAAGCCGAACGACCTAATGCAACGTAAAATTTTTGTTGAATAGGCTCTTCGAAAGTTGGCCGAAGATCTACTTTTTTACCGAAAAATTGTGTTCAGCGACAAAGCTCATTTTTGGCTCAATGGGTACGTAAATAAGCAGAATTGTCGATTTTGGAGTGAATATTAGCCAGAAGCATTGCAAGAGTTACCAATGCATCCATAAAAAGTCACAGTTTGGTGCGATTTATGGGTTGGACCGTACTTCTTCAAAGATGATGCGAATCGTAACGTAACTGTGAATGGTGAGCGCTACCGTGAGATGATATCCAACTATTTTTTTGTTGCCCAAAATGCAAGAGCTTGACTTACATGACATGTGGTTTCAACAAGACGGTGCTACATGCCACACAGCACGCGCAACAATGGACTTATTGAGAGGCGAGTTCGGTGAACATTTTATTTCACGTTCGGGACCGGTCAATTGGCCGCCTAGATCATGCGATTTAACGCCTTTAGACTGAAAGAGTAAGCCAAAATTGGATTAATCGGATGGACCATTTGAGGCGCAGTCAAGGTCAACATTTGCATGAAATAATTTTCAAACATTAAATTATGTAGACCGTACTATCGATTCAAATAAAGATTTCATGCATTTTTCCGAATTTAATGTTTTTTTTTAAACTTTCCTATAGCTTTTAAAAATCACCTTTTACTTAAGGACAGTGACGCTCTGTGTTACTAGACTATTGGAGGAAGGGAATCTGCCAACACTTCAACCAACGACAATTCTCTGATTCCTTCAAATATGGCGCTCTAGGATCTCTCAGAGGTAACAAATGATTTTTTGGCTTTGTTTGGAATTAAATACTTAAAATAGTTGTACGCAAGACACTGCGACTTGTTGATGATCTGCCAGACGCCAAAGCACCTTCTCTAAACCTGCTCTTCTGAGGAATCCGAGGACTGAGTTTGGTTCTAGTGTTGGTGGAGTTCAAGCTTGCCCAGCTGACGAATTTTTCCATCACAGAATCTACACTGGCTGTTGTGTTCAATGCCAAGCCTCTTCAGGTGCTTGTTAACCTGATGACAAGCCATCAAACTCGTGTAATAGGGAAAATTTCGTGTTTGTCAGCGGCGCTGGATGAAAACCAAAAATTGTTGATATTTTGTGTTTGTCATCATACTCGTTCAAGGCCAGAATTCACTATCATATACGATCGTACGATTTATTCATACAAATATGTGACAGAATTCTTTCCTACCTTAAAATCGTCTTAAAATGGCGTCATAGGTGCCACACTGTTATACAAAAAAGATGCAAAAAACAGGCCTGTGAAGAAGCCGCTGTAGATGTAGATCTTCCTAAATAATCATTCGTTTATGCTTCGACTTTTGAAGGCAATCCAAATTGCATTTAAAAAACTTCAACGCAAGATTATTAAATATTACCCGAACGAAAGAAGGAGTCTTCACGTAATTCAGTCCAATAAACACATATGTTTTATGTAGGGCTTTTGGAAAATGGGAAAAGCAAAGGAGACATCAAAATTTCCTAACTTTTTACAAGTTACCTCAAAGGAGTGGTTTGATATTCCTTGAGGATTTTTGCTTCAAGTTAAAATTTCTTTTAATTTTCAGGACTTTAATTAAAATCCATTCATAAATTTTTTTAGGAGCGTTTAGCTAAGTTTAAGCTTATCTAGCTAGAAAAAATATCGTTATGTAACCCTTATTCTCAATTCTAGAACCACGTCTTGGATATTTAAAGAATTTAAAGTTTTCATTGTAAATTTAAAATTTGTTAGAATTTTTATTGATTCTTAACATGCCAGTCTCTTAATTTCCAGATTTATTATTAGTTTCTTTTATAACCTCACTTTTATTTTAGTGGAATTTGAAACGTGTTTCTTCTTTTGTACAGTTTTTCTGGTTAACATTTTATAAAGAGACTTAAGGCTCTTTTCAACAGGGGTGTTGGCCATATGAACTTGCCTAACAAAAAGGCGTTTTTGGTTAACAACAATTATTTCCAACACGTTTTAATATATTCCTTGTTTTGGTTAAAACTTCAAGTGGTTGAATTTAAGGAAAAACAAATTCACATTTTTAAGGGTTGTTTTAATTTAACTCTATTTATATGTAAATTAAGTTATCAGGCAAGCTTTTATGTTTTATTTCAAAGCCTTAAAGTATGCTTTAATATATTTTCTGTTAGCTGATACCGTCTCAAAAGAGCAGTCAGTGCTTTGTATTTTGTATAGAAAAAATAAAATTGCAAAGGAGATCCTAAGGATATAGAAAATAAAATGAAAAAAAACATACAATAATTTATGTTGACATTTTGTATTGATACGTGTTGTATTTTTGTGTTATAAAACAAATATTTAACAAGTTGTGAAATCATTAATGAAAAAAAAATCCCCTCAAGAACCATTTTATTTGCTGCAAAAAAAAGAGCAGGAATTAAATTATAGAAAGAAAAAAAAATACCGGAATATATTTTTCACAAAAAGCAAAAAGAACAGGTTGTTTCTTTTCGTTATAAAAATGTTAACGTATTTTGCTAACATGATTATTTAAAATCATCCAAAGTCTAGCAGGTTATTACGTTTACAAAATTGAGCAATAATAAAAAAATCCATAAAAGAAAATATTATCAAGACTTGTCTGTTACAAATGGAAAAGGAAATGCAATTTTCAAACGTAGACAAATCGACATTAAATTCAAACAACGAAATAGACGTTCAGACATAAAAACTAAAAAAAAGACTGGCAAAAATAAACTGATACATACGGCAAAAAATAAACAATTTAACACCAATCCAACGAACTTTAATAGCAGACAGCTGCACTTATCATAAACAAATTAGACTTAAATATTAAAATTATATTAAACACGACAACAGGAAAAGCACTGTGGTCGGCAATAGACAGAAAATGTTGAAGCAACTTTGTTTTATGTAATGTAGTTTTCTGGGATCTAACTTCTTTGTCAACAAGTTGATAAAGAAAAAGAACTATGATAAAAATGTAACGTCAATACTTGATCATGTTAGCCCTAATTTGAGGGTGATCATACCAGCGGATAAAAACAACTTACTTACCAACACTCTTGGGGATATAGAGACCCCCGAATAGTTATTTTAGGCATCACGTTTCGCATGACCATGAACTTGTTTCTTCAACTTATTTTTTGTTGCAGAGCTAGAAACTATCTAAACCACTGCTACCACTTCCAGTAGAGTCTCATTAATAACCACTACAGAGTCAAGCCGTAGTACTTCTAGGCTACTGGCTTCGATGGTTCCAGTAGTAGCCCCTGGAAAAGCCCAGGCGTTTAGTGTTGCCTTATACCTTATATCCATGACAAGCGCACCCCCAGAAAAATTATGGTTCGCAGGACCATGAACTTGTTTCTTCAACAATTGCTTCTTCAACTTATTTTTGTTGAAGAGCTAGAAACTATCTAAAGCACTGCTACCACTTCCAGTAGAGTCTCATTAATAACCACTACAGAGTCAAGCCGTTGTACCTCTAGGCTACCGGCTTCGATGGTTCCAATAGATAGCCCCTGAAAAAGCCCAGGCGACTAGTGCTGCCTTATATCTAGGAGCCATAGCATTAATAAGGTGGGAATCTCCATGACAAACTCACCCCTAGAGCAATCATGGTTCGCAGGACCATTAACTTGTTTCTTCAACATTTTTTTCTTCAACTGCTACCACGTTACTTTCAGAAGAGTCTCACTAATAACCACTACAGAGTCAATCCGTAGTCTCTCTAGCCTACCGGCTTCGATGGTTTAAGTAGAGAGCTCCTGAAAAAGCCCAGGCGACTAGTGTTGCCTTATACCTTATATCCATGACAAGCACACCCCCAGAGAAATTATGGTTCGCAGGACCACGAACTTGTTTCTTCAACATTTGTTTCTTCAACTTATTTTTTGTTAAAGAGCTAGAAACTATCTAAACCACTGCTACCACTTCCAGTAGAGTCTCACTAATAACCACTACAGAGTCAAGCCGTTGTACCTCTAAGCTACCGGCTTCGATGGTTCCAGCCGATAGCCCCTGAAAAAGCCCAGGCGACTAGTGCTGCCTTATATCTAGGAGTCATAGCATTAATAAGGCGGGAATCTCCATGACAAATACACCCCTAGAGAAATTATGGTTCGCAGGACCATTAAATTGTTTCTTCAACTGCTACCACGTTACTTTCAGAAGAGTCTCACTAACAACCACTACAGAGTCAAGCCGTAGTCTCTCTAGCCTACCGGCTTCGATGGTTTAAGTAGAGAGCCCCTGAAAAAGTCCAGGTGACTAGTGCTGCCTTATACCTAAAGAGCCATAGCATTAAGAAGGCAAACACACCCCTAGAGAAATTATGATTTGCAGGACCATGAACTTATTTCTTCCTTAAAAGATGGAGGCCATCAAAAACACAGCTACCATTTACTAACAACCAGCACTGGGCTTAATCATAATCCCTTTGGGCTACCAGCTCTCGTAGTTCCAGTAATTAGCGTACATTTCTGAAGGCCTTACACCTAAGAAGCCGTTTCGTCTGGAAGGCGAACTCTCCATGACAAGCAAGATTCCAGGGAGGACCCAATGAACTCAGTAATATTCAGATGTTGGTTTAATTTTCTTTATCAACCCACTTACTTTAATTTAAACTTTGTTAAAGAGCATCTTCTTATATTTTAAATGACTTTTAAGGATCAATTTGTACAGGGTTAAACCGTTATTCCCCTTCCTGGCTATCGGCTTCCGTAGTTCCAGTTGTTAACTACTGATCAGATTACTAAAGTCCATATGTCCTTAGATACCCAGGTGACTAGTAGCGTCTTTTACCTGAGGAATCATTACGTCAGGAAGGTAGACTCCCCATGACAAACACGACTTTAGGGGGCACCTAATGGCCTCAATAATATTCAGATGTAGATTAAATATTCTTCTGCACCCACTTTAATGAAGACTTTCTTGAATAGATTTTTTTTTCTTTTTGTATTGTCAATGACTTTTCAGGAAAAATTTGTGCAGAGTTAATCCGTACTCCCTCTTGGCTACCGGCTTCCGTTGTTCCAGTTGTTCGAAAGTCCGCATATACCTTTAGGTGACTAGTAACGTCTTTCATTTAAGTAGCCATTTCAAGCGGGACCAGCAGGGGAAACCCTATGGCTACAAAAAAATTCAGATTTAGGTTAAATATTTTTCTGCACCCATATTTTTGTATTGAAAAAAGATATTTTAGAATAAATTTGTTTTTCTTTGTATGTAAAAATTAGTTTTTTCAATAAAATGTGAATCCCCAACTTTTTTTTACTTTTTACGTTCAAGCGACAATCAATCAAATTTGTTTAAAAAAGAAAAACACCTGCAATGTATGAATGTTAAAGGAGCCAACAAAAACAACTTTTACCAATAATTGGCTTGACAAAGATTAATTACTTTCAGACTTAAGTCTCAACTAAATTTGTTAATATTTCTGTACTGCTTCTCTTACGCACTCGAATGACACATTATTCTGTGTAATAATTTGTCAGGATTTTCATTCATTGACTTTAACTTTAGTTGTGATAATCCTTTTCTATGATTTCTATTTATCATCCAAAATAGTAACAATAACAAATTGTGTGTCTTTTTTTTTTGCTTTTCAAGGCTTAAAGAGGATTTTACACTTTGTTTTTCTCTTCTTATAAATTTGTTTAGCCGGTTTTTTTCTTTTGGATTAATTAAAATTAAGTGTTTGCGTCTTGTCATCTGGTGGGTAGAAGAACTCATTGCTTTACAAACACTTGCCTTGACTTTGCTACTGCTTGCTTAAGCTGATATTAATGGTATGAGGTTTTCATAGAGATGTAAATAACAACCACCATCAGATTTTAACCCACCACCACATTATGGTTATTAACCAAAGCACTAGAAATTGATCCTGTCACTTACATCTACGTTTACTTGCTTTTGATTTAACGTTTTTTCTTTCTTTTCATAAATAACTCGTGCTTTAAACGTCATTATCAAATCTACAGCAAAAAAGGGTACAAAGAAACATTTTTTACTTTTATTGCAGTCAAATGATATAAAACATATTTAAAATAAAATACACTTAAAGAAAAAGTTGAAGTAGTAAGTCATTTGTTAAAAAAAAAAAATACAAAACCCAATAGAATGAAATAAAATTTACTCAACATGAAATCACACAATTTTGAATACCTTAAGTTTGAATAAATTTTTCGGCTCAGCTTAATGTCGATCATGTGATCATGCAAGATACACACGAGGCAACATTCAATAGAACATCAAATTAGAAACCATGTTTCTTTTTACTTGCACAGACGAGGCATAACGTAGAACAAAAAAGGAAAAGAGAAATTGTCGTTATTATATTGATGTGATTATGTTTTTAATTTTTTTTTTTTTTAACTTCCTGAATCATAAAGGAATCCATACGCAACCACAGAACTGTAGACATCGATACACATAAGGTAACATTGTTTTTAAAATCATAAAACGTCAAAAAATTTTAAAGTATCAGATGGCATGCGAGTTAAAAGTTGTCAACCTGTAAGCAACGATATTTAAAATTAAATACACTTAAAGAAAAAGTTGAAAAGTTTAGTAAGTCATTCGATATTAAAAAAATCCAAAAACCAAAAATCGAATTACATAATTTTGAACTAGTTTACCGGCTCAACTTAATGTCTCTAGTCGATCATGCAAGGTACACACGAGGCAACATCCAATAGAATATTTAATTAGAAACCATGTTTCTTTTTAGTTGTATAGACGAGGCAACTACACGAGAAACATTTAAAGAAACTTATGTTTTGTGTGCATGGTTTTTGACGCACAAGTAAATCAGCCAATAAGTATTTTATTTTTGAAGGAGAAGACGTAAAATAAAAGAAAAAAAACAAAAATATGGCAAAGAAAGTTTATTGAAAGAACTAATAGAATATGTGGCCAGAAAATTTTGAAATTATATTGATGCCATTATATTTTTAATTTTTTTCAAAACTCTCTGAATCGATTCACAACCACAAAACTGTAAAACATCGTTTTTTAAAACATTAAATTTCATTAAATTTTAAAGTATCAGATGGCATGAGAGGAAACATAAATATCAACAAGAAACATTACTACACACGAGGGAACATTTAGTGAAACGTGCCTTTGTTTCGCATCACACTTATATTTTGTCAAGTGGTTCTCAAAGTCCATTAAATATGCAGAAGTTTTATTTTCGACAGTTTCGCTAAAAAAATATATTTTTAGAATATTTTCTCAAACTTAGAGTTACTTGGTACCTAGAGCGGCACAAATAGGTAAAATTTAAATTGAAAACTCCAAGATTCTAAATTGTAGTTTTGGGCACGTTTCCACAAAAACGTTTTAGTGAGATTGAATAATAAAAAATGACAGTTAAAGTACCGACAAAATTTATGTGTAACTAGACGAGTTTTAAAATATTTTTTGTTTGGCCATAAACGTGAATAAATTACTTGAGTTCAAAGGCATCTGTTTATGGGGTCCCACGCCACATTCGGCAGTAAAGAGTAAGTTTTTATATTTGGAATAAAGATGTTTTTCATTTTAGTTAACAAAAACGTAATTAATTTATATTTAACTCATCCAAAAAAGCTCAATGTCAAGGGCAATTATGAATGATGAAGAGGGAGAGATGGTAGGACGGAAACCTTTTTTGATTCTAAACTAAGAATCTAAAAGCAGAAGACTGCTTGCCTTGTTAAGAGATAGTTTTCTTCCTTCTTTTTTCAAAGCTGTTCTACAATTAGGATAAGCGCCTTATTTCTTTCTTGACACTCAATAAGAAGGAGCTCAGGACAGGAATACGGACACCAAACAACACAGATTTTGCAACAACAAAAATGACAAAACTAAAATAAGAAACTGACTTTAAAATCTTAAAAAATGGAATTCAATGACTTCCAGCTTTCCTTACAGAATCTCACTGAAAATAGTAACAGGATTGATTCATTTGCAGCCTTAACTTCACGCAAAGAAACAAAGTTTGCACAAAAAGTCTAATAAACCGCCTTGCACAGACTTCTTCTGATTATCAACAATTTCTTCAAGTGTAGAGTTAAAGAGTTAAAAAAACAATAAATTTTTGTAACCATTATTTTCTGTCATCCAACATACAAACACTAACGATTATAATTACGAAAGCAGGATACAAAAGCAAGAAGTTAGCAGTCAAAAAAAAAAAAAAAAAGGATTCATTTGTGAAAGACTTCCAGTCTCAAGTATCATCACAGCTCATTTGCATGCAAAGAGAAAGGAAAGAGAACCAAAATTTTTTTTAATGTTTAATTCATATATGAAAATAAGTTTGTATACATACATTTGTTTGTGCATGTGTGTATGCATGTGTTTTGTTTGCCTGAATCTTAATGCAATATGGGGGCGTAAATTTAACGGCATTTCCAAACAACATACAAACACATTCTCCATCTCCCCTCTCATTGTAAATAGAGTTAACAAAACAATGCAATTACACACTTTCACGCAAAGACATACACACACACATACATACATACATGCATACATACATACATACATATTTACTAACTGCATTTCTTATTGCAAAGGGAGTGGAGTGTGTTGTGTTGTGACATTAAGTTCAAATTTTTATCGATAATCTTTTTAAATTTGTTTTATTTATTTATTTTGTTTTTTTTTGTCTTTTTTATTAGGGCAGGGTATTTTGAAAACTTATTTATTTTCTTTTTAAAGCAAAGTGGAGTATATTATGTGTTAGTAAATTACACATTGTCAACAAGCAGTTGGGGGTTACTAAGTATTTTAATTCGATAGAAAATATTTTTCAAACACAATATTCAACGTCATACGAGGGCTACTCTATATATTTCTGGACTAATAGTGAAAATGCGAATATTTATAATCAAAAATGGTTGTTTTTCAAAGTATTCTCCAGCAAGATTTATACACTTTTGCATGCGCTCAAATCAGTTGTCGAAGCATTTTTTCCACTCCGATTGAGACACCTCTAAAACATGGTTTTTGAACACTTGAACAGCTTCTTCTGGCGACCAAAATCGTTGACCACGCATTTTTTTCTTAATGTGCGGAAACAAGAAGAAGTCATTAGGTGCCAAGTCAGGGCTGTACGACGGATGACCCATTAATTCGACGATTTGGCCGGTCAAAAACGCTCTGGTTTGAGCCGATGTGTGAGAGGTCGCATTGTCATGGTGAACAATGTTTCGTCTTCTCTTGTTGGTTTTTCGAATTTCTTCGATGACTTCAGGCAAACAAATTGTAGTGTACCACTCAGAAGTGACCGTCCTACGTTGCTCAAGCGGAACAGTCGCCACATGACCAGTTTTGCTGAAGAAACAGGCGACCATTTGCTTCGAAGTGCTTCTTCCACGAACAACTTTCGTTGGATTTTGCTCGTCTTTGAAGACCCACACGGTCGATTGTTGTTTCGTTTCGGGCTCATACGCATAGATCCATGAATTGTCACCTGTGACGATCTTCTAAACGTCTTTTGAAGCACCGCAATCGTATTTTTGCAACATTTCTTTGCACCAATCGACACGAGCCTTTTTTTCAGCGACTTTCAAACCTTTTTTTACGGCCAGGTGTTCATGCAGTATCGAATGTATGCTGGTGGAAGAAATGTCCAAGGATGTCTCTATCTCTCGGTATGTCGCATGTCGATCTTGCATTATGAGTGCACGCACGGCATCAATGTTCCCTGGCACAACAGCCGTTTTTGGACGACCTTCACAGAAGTCGTCTTTGAGCGAGCTTCGGCCACGATTAAATTCATTATACCAATTTTTCACACTGCTATAGGATGGTGCTTCATCGCCATACAAAGATTTAAGTTCATCAATGCACTCGTGTCGTGATAATCCACGTCGAAAGTTGTGAAAAATGATGGCACGAAAATGTTCACGGGTTAATTCCATTTTTTTCTATATTAATTTTTTCAAGTCACTGTAAACAACACAAATAATGGTCGTACGTCAAAACTTTTTGAGTACGATTATGTTTAAAAATGACAAACTTTCCAATGGAAATGTCAGATTGCACTTGGCAGCACTCAGTGTTGCCAGGCCCTCGTACAAAATCTAATAATTTTATTTTTTAAATGAAACAAAAAAATACACACAGAAAAAAAAACATTATTGCATTTTGAGGAGGGAAGAAGCTTACTGCAGTTAGCAGAGAATTTCTGCTTTGTTGAGATTTTGAAAGATTATTATAAAAGATTATAAACGATAAAATGGATAAAATGTATTTTAAGCAGTCAATGGAAGTTTAAAATAAATAAATTTTTTTGGCAATTTTATGTGGGATATTTATTTAAGTAGGGCATATATTTTTTGTTCTGTTGAAGTTTTTAAACATGAAAGAATACTTTTAGCATTTGATATAAATTTAAAAAGCTTTATTTAAACAAGATAAAAGAAATAGTATTTTTATTAACAATAATGAGCCATAAGGTTATGCTTACAGATTGGTTCCACTTTAAAATCAGTTAGAAATTTTTTAAAATTTAAAGGGTGTCCCCATACAACATACATGTTTTTTACGTGTATAATGAACCGTAAAGGGCAACACTTTAAAAAAAATTTCGTAGCACTATAACTCCCAATGGCAAAGAATAATATAAAAATAAATATAAAAATTAAAGGGTGTCCCTTCACAAGTAAACCTATTTATTGAACCTTTATAGACAAACGCTTGAAAATTGGACAGAATGTCGATTGCTATGGCCGTTATCGTAAAAAGTATTATTTTTTAAAATTATAAATTAAAGGGTGCCCCAATAGTTCATTTAATTTGACATATATGGCCTAACTTTTAAACAGTTGTAGACATACGAGTGCAATTTACAAAGAACCTTTATTGCTAACTCCGTTGTAACAACAGGTATAAAATTTGGATTTAAAAAATTAAAGGGTGTTACAATAGTTTATGTATTTTAATGTATGTGTTCAAACTTTTGAACTGTTATAAAGAGACAGCTGAAACTTATAGGAGAACTGTTCGTTAAAACAAAAAACTCAATTTAATTTTAGAAATTAAAGGGTGTTCCCAAAGTAAATGTAATTTAAACTATTTGGCCATATCTTTTGAACTGTTATATACAAACACTTGAAAATTAAACAGAAGGACCATACTTTGTTAGATATAAGAAGAAGTATAAATATTTTAAATTATAAATTAAAGGGTGTCACAATAGTTGATGTATTTTGATGTGTATGGCCAAACTGCCGGTCAGTTATAGACAGACGGTGAAAATTAACAAGGAGCTCTAGCTCTAGGAACGCTACAACAAATATAAAGCTTGGAGATGGAATATAAGAGTGTCCCAATAGTTAATGTAATTAATTGTATGTGTCCATTCCTTTTAACCGTTATAGACAGACAGCCTTAATCTGTTTTGAAGCTGGTTTATTACATAAGAATTATTGAACTCCCATATTAGAATTTTTTAATTCCCATAGACAGTATATCAAGAAAGACTTCACACATTTAAGAGAAACGTATTTTACTTTTAAAGTAAAAAAGAAAATTTCTCTTTATTTTTTATAAGAAACATATTTTTTTGTTTAATTTATTAGAAATAAGTTTTTGCACTTATAAAATGTTTTATTTGTTTTCAGAGTTAAGTTTAATTAAATTTTTAATTAACTCAGTTATATAATTAGTTAATAAAAAATATCAAAAATTTTCTAATTAAATAATTAATCAAATCAATTATATATTTAATTAAAAAAACAAAACAATATTTTAATTAAATAGTTAATAAATAAATTATTGAATCAACTAAAACTAAAACCTTCGATAAAAACATAATCAGCAGGTGGTTTAAAATATTGCCGCTACTTTTTCCATCATTCTGATAAATTACGACTTTCGGATCGACTCCTCTTTTAAAGAAATTTACGAATTATTTTTGGTTTTTTTTTATGCCGTCAAATTAATGGAAGCACTCAACAGTAGAAGTGGTTTAGTTTTAAAGCAGCACTGCACAGTGGGCCAGAATCAAAACATTTTGGAAATAATTCAGCCATTTGTAAACAATTAAGCCGATTAAACCAAAATTGCACATGACAATAGCACTTAAATTTAAAAGCTGGGTATTATCGTCTTCCCAGGGATCTCAAAAAATTTCGGAAATTTATTGTAAAACGGTCCAATTTTAGGAAAGTAAAAATATTAAAATGCAATAAAATAATAAAACATAAAACTTTCCGTTCGCGTGTAGTTGGTCACGCTAAATCAAATGGCAGAAAATTTTTCTAACATTTAAATGAAATGCATCCCACAATTCTCAAAATAAAGACCAAAATGGATATTTTTTACTTTTTTGCCTATAAAGTTCACATATGGTCTAGGGGCAGGGGTTCTCATCAAATTCCTGCTCACGGACCCCAAGAAAACTAATTTTTTTCGCGGACCCCTCTGAAGCCCAAATTCATAATAAAACTTTTATTATTTTTGAAAACACTGTTTTTTCGGTTCTTCATGCGGACCCCTTGGATGGTTGCTACGGACCCCCAGGAGTCCACGGACCCCCATTTGAGAACCGTTGGTCTAGGATTTACGAAACATTTTCAGCAACAATTCGGAGTATATTCAGCTTTTTTACAGCAGTCTTTTTTTCGTTTCCCAGCTTTGGGATAAAGGCTAAAGTCAAAATTTCAGTGTAGGTCAAATTGAATGATCACCTTAATACGAAATTTGCTTTAGACGTACGCACATATGTATAGTTGGCCTTAACAAAAATAAAAAAAAATGTATATATTTTCTTTAAGAAAATTTTTTTCTATCAGAAAAAAAGATTGATGGCACTTTTTCGACTAAAATATACAAAAAATGCAATAATTTTAGAATTTTTAACTTGAAAATTGTATAATTTCTAAGTGAGAAGAGATATAATCTTGAAATTTTTTTCAAAATATTTTAAACTTTGCTCGCTTAGTACGATAAAAAATTTTACTAAAAATTGTACCAAATATTTTGAAAAAACAGGACCAGGGTATCGAAAAACCAAAAAAGTTTTAATTTTAAAATGCTTACAACTCTATAATTTTAAAACATAAACATGCAGATTAAGGCACCATTTTGTAGGTATTAACTAGGCCATTATGACCCGTGTATAATTTATTAAAATCAGATAAAAATTTAAGAAATGCCAAACATTAGAAAAATATGCAAGTGCGAGACTACATAGCTCTTCTGCTATACTTACGTGAAATTTTGGTTCAATCGATCTAGCTGTTTACAAATGGCTGAGTTATTTCCAAAATATTTTGATTCCGTCCCACTGTGCACTGTCATATTAAGGTATATATTTGTCGAATCTTTGCAGGTTTTTTGCGCAGTAGGACACGCTCATAGCAAAGGAGTAGTTAAGCTTAATTTAAGAGTTGAAGCTTTCTAGAGCTTTAGAAGCACTCCAAATTTATACATGACCCAAATGTGAATTTTATAGTCGAAGATCTATAGAATTTCTGTTTTTTTGATTTTTAAGGAATGTGTTGCAGAATTTTAAGATTTAATTTATTTACTTATTTTTTAAATACGAGGGCTGCTCTATACATTTCTGGCCTAACAGTGAACATGCGAATATTTATAATCAAAAATGGTTTTATTGTTTTTCAAAGTATTCTCCAGCATGATTTATACACTTTTGCATGCGCTCGAAGCATTTTTTCCACTCCGATTGAGACACCTCTAAAACATGGTTTTTGAACACTTCAACAGCTTCTTCTGGCGACGAAAATCGTTGACCACGCATTTTTTTTTTTGATGTGCGGAAACAAGAAGAAGTCATTAGGTGCCAAGTTAGGGCTGTACGGCGGATGACCCATTAATTCGACGTTTTGGCCGGTTAAAAACGCTCTGGTTTGAGCCGATGTGTGAGAGCTTGCATTGTCATGGTGAATAATGATTCGTCTTCTCTTGTTGGTTTTTCGAATTTCTCCGATGACTTCAGGCAAACAAATAGTATTGTATCACTCAGAAGTGACCGTCCTACGTTGCTCAAGCGGAACAGTCGCCACATGACCAGTTTTGCCGAAAAAACAGGCGACCATTTGCTTCGAAGTGCTTCTTCCACGAACAACTTTCGTTGGATTTTGCTCGTCTTTGAAGACCCATACGGTCGATTGTTGTTTCGTTTCGGGCTCATACGCATAGATCCATGATTCGTCACCTGTGACGATCTTATAAACGTCTTTTGAAGCACCGCAATCGTATTTTTGCAACATTTCTTTGCACCAATCGAATTGTGCGGGATCCAACGAGAACAAACCTTTTTTACGGCCAGGTGTTCATGCAGTATCGAATGTATGCTGGTGGAAGAAATGTCCAAGGATGTCTCTATCTCTCGGTATGTCGCATGTCGATCTTGCACTATGAGTTCACGACGGCATCAATGTTCTCTAGCACAACAGCCGTTTTTGGACGACCTTCACGGAACTCGTCGTTGAGTGAACTTCGGCCACGATTAAATTCATTATACCAATTTTTCACAGTGCTATAGGAAGGTGCTTCATCGCCATACAAAGATTTAAGTTCATCAATGCACTCGTGTCGTAATAATCCACGTCGAAAGTTGTGAAAAATGATGGCACGAAAATGTTCACGAGTTAATTCCATTTTTTTCTATATTAATTTTTTCAAGTCACTGTAAACAACACAAATAATGGTCGTACGTCAAAACGTTTTGAGTACGATTATGCTTAAAAATGACAAACTTTCCAATGGAAATGTCAGATTGGCCAGAAATATATATAGCAGCCCTCGTATTATACTTATAATTAAATTATTAGTATAATGAGAGAGTAAAAATAGCTATAGCAACGTGGTCCTTAAGGTTAAATTTTGATATCTATTTGTAATGGTTGCTCTCTGTGAGAAAGTCTTCTATTAGCTTCAAGTCACGGGTTCTCGTAATATTTATTATTAATAGTTTTAAAAATGTCGTTATTTTTTAAAATGCTATTTTTAAATTTATTAATTTGTGGACAATCTTAAAAATTACGTACATTTTTCTTACATTAAGTAAAAATCTTTATTTTCTATTTTCCCTTTTTTATATATTGAAAAACAGTCCTTATAATTATTCAAATAGCATTTTTATTAATTTTATTTTTATTTAAAAAAATCTAAAATTTATTTCATATTTAGAAACGATTTAATTATCGATATAATTCATACAATTGTTCTTCTTCGTTTTTTTTTTTTATTATCAGCTTGTGCCTCTGGTAAAGATATTTTGAATAGGAAATCTAAAAAAAAAGATTTGTTTTGCAAAAATAAACCCAACTTAACCTCATTTCCTTTTTTTTTAGCCATTTTTTTTGTCTTCTACAATAGTTTCCTTTATAGAATGTCTGCAATAGTTTTGTAAGAGAGAAAGAAAGAAAAAAATCAAAAGAAGAAGAGATAGAGCAACATGTAGTGTGTGACAATAGAGATAATTATCTTGGCCCTAAAAGTACTTTTTCAATAAATAAAAATTATATTTATTGGGGCAAAAATATTCCTTAAAAAATTCGTACGGTTGTCTTGACAATCTAAAGAATGGAAATCTAGGAGTGTTGTGTTAGCAAGAGATTAGAATGACTAAAGAAAAGGCATAGTTTTTTATAACAACGTTTCTCCTGATCTACTTCGTTTAATGGCTAAAAAGCACATACAAGAGCGAGATAGATATACACTTCCAAGATTCAAAATACTTGAGGCCTTCTGAAACAGGTTAGATGGCAGAATAACTCACATACAGAATAACAAGGCTGATTGGGCCCATTATAAAAGAAGGGCGAACTGAAAATCTGTTTAGAGCCTGGGGTATTTGACAGATGTTGGAGTTACAATTACTAGTCAATAGAATTAGCGAAAAGGTAAAGGCTGCAGTAACTTGGCTTCTATGCTAGAATCTGTCTTGAAGATATTTAGGATCATACATATTTTTAAAAGTCTTTCCAAACTGGCATCAGCGGAGTTACTCGATCTGTATCTGTTCGCTTCAAGATGCAACTGGTTGTTGTGGTGAATTAAAATCTTTGCACATCTAGACCTTTTAGCGCTCACCCACTACTCTTATACCAAAATTTTATCACTCTCTCTTTCTCTTTCATCCACTCTCTCTTTCTCTTTAATCCTTATCTATCTATCTACCTTTTAATTCTCGCTTCAGAAAACGCAAATAACCGAGCTTTAATTCATTAGAGCTCATCTAAAGCTTAAAAAAAGTTCTCAGTCTAAAGACTTCCCTTTCTGCACAACCATTTGTGAAAAAGTACTATTTTTAGTACCTTTTTAATATTATAATTTTGCTACTTGCCGCCTAGTGTTTACTCGAATTTAATTTAAAAAGGCAAAACATATAAATACAACGAGACCGCCAGAACCTACCAAACGTAAAAAGCAATTGTGTCTAGAAAAAAAAAAAGGACAGACAAACAATGACAACAGCCAGCAATAATACCAAAAAAAAATCCCCCTTAATAACACCCCACGTACAAAACAATATACTCGCCAGAACAACAACTTGGCTAAATGCCAACAAAATTGCAAAAACATTTTCTTTTTTAATAATGTGAGTATGTGTGGCAGTAGTATGCTACTGCATGCATGACTATGTAAAATCTTGCCTATGCAAGAAACCCCATAATTTATGGACAATATGAATTCTAAACAGAAAAAAAGTCATCATGCAAAAAATTTCCCATATGAGTTTTAAAATTATTTCTTGCTGTGTTTGTTTATTTGCTTGTTTGCATTACTTGGACAAATACTTGTAATATTATTGCATCAGAATTAAATTGAAAAAAAAAAATACTTTTTTTTAAATGTTTTCAAGTCTCTTGCAGCACAAATTTATTTGTTATAATTTCTTTTGGCGCTTTTTTTCCTTCTTTACTTGCTTTCCCTCAAATGTTACAAACAAGAAGTTTAAAGCCAGCCATGCATAACATTTTCTTAAAAAAAAGTTAAAGTTTAGTTTGTTTTCTACTTTTACGCCGAGAAAATATCTCGTTGTTAAACGCAAAAAACTAGAAAACATCTTTAATAAGAAAAAAAAAATCGTCAAAATACACTAAAAATCACTTTTACAAAAAAAAAATCGCTTGAATACAAATGATCACAGACAGAGAGAGAGAAAGAGAGAGAGAGAGAGATAGAGAGATAGATAGAGAGAGAGAGAAACTTAAAAATCAAAATAAATATGGATGTTCTCGTATTCAGAGCTTAAATTATCAACATCAAAACTAGACTTCTTTAAACTATTTATTGTACTCTTCCCTACGGGACATTTAATGATCAATAGGTACAGGATTTTTAAGGCGTGATTTAATTTTTAAGAGTATTAATGCTTAAGCTCAATCCATCCACCCAATACATTGAAAAATCAATTATATTATTCTTAGCTTCCAAAGGCCCAAAGTCGTTTTTCTAATTTCAAAAGTTGTAATTTTGGAAAAATCTCTATAATTTCCTTAGAAACAAAATGTTAATATATTTGACTATTGGAGCTTAATACAGACACTACTAGGAGTGTTCTACAATAGTTTTTTTTCCTACCCACTTTAAATTATATTTAAATATTTTCCGGAAACTCTTTTATTCAATTTTTAATATTAACATTTCTTATGTTAAGTGATTAACAGTGGTTATGTTAACTGATTAACATAGCTCTGTTATCATAACAGAATGTGGCAAGGGTTATAAATTTTAAAATTTAACTTCAACACACATTAGATTTTTTGGATTTCTAAATTAAACAAAAGAAATTCTATGATGTCGTCGTCTAAACCAACCCACAAAAACTTCTTTGAAAATGTGACTTTTTCTTAAAGGAGCCTCTTCTCCAGTTACACTACTGATACATAAATCGAAAGGAAGCGTAAGGCTAAAGTTTAAAATTGAAAAAATAGGTAATTGAAATAATTAGGACACTCAAGCCGGCTGTAGCAAAAAAGTGTTTTACAATGCTGAAATAGTTCCAAAAGTTTATAACTCAGAGGTTATTTGTGAACCCGAATATTAAAGATATAAAAATATTTATAGAAATGTCAGGGTACTGAAATAACCGAGGAGTAAACCTGTACCACGTATCTTATTTTAGAGAAACAATACCTGTGCTCGGTCCGGAAGGTGACGTGATGGATTATTTAATGAAACTTAATAGAATTTCTACATGAAGATTTTGGCGGTTTAATGACGCAGTTAATTTAACATCACTAAAATAATGTGGAATTGGTTCCAATGGGCTTAGGGGGCCACATCTCTTTAGTCAATAAAGATAAACACAGACTTAACATTTAAGGAATGTGTATACAAAACATTAGCTGCCGACAAGCTTGGTTTTAATGAACTATTTACATTCCTATAAGAAAATTCAGATTGACAAATTCATATTATTTTGAAAGATTAATAATCAATTCCTTTTATACTTTTATGTAAAAGGATTTCGTTCTAAGAATTCTCTTCGACTTCTAGATGGATTAAGTGCACCACATGTTGATAACTCAATTCACACTTTTCTTCTGGCAGCATGAAAACAAAAGATTTTTCGTGAAAGTACACGGCTGAAAAAGCTTTTCGAAAAATTTAATTCTTGTCCCCAATTTAAAAAAAGGTTGCCAGACATTCAACAACACTTTCTTTATCTGCTTTGATTTTATGGTTTAAACATTTTTTTGTTAGATGGACAGTCTTTTGAACATTCCAAACTGAGCCAGTTTCCCTAGATTTTTCAATAACTCTCTTCACTGTTGAACCGCAGTAGTTGCGTTTTTAGAGGTTTCTGCTTGTCATAAAACAGAAAATCACGAGCCATGAGTTCAACTCCCATCGGCGCGCCATGAATATCGAAAATAATAATTCTTACATAGCCGCCATATAAAAATTGTCTAAAAGGCGAATTTAAATGGAAAAATGCAATTCAAACCTTAGAAAATCTTGAACAGAAAATAACAACAACAATTGTTGGATAGGTTAGTTGGTAAAGGCGACCAGGTGTATTAAACCAGCACCGGAGTTAGTTAAGTAGGTTCCTTAAAAACAAGGAAATTGGAAGAAAAAACAGTTGTTTTGTGGACGTAATAAATGAGTTGATGAAGGTGTCATATATTAAGAAAGAAAGTCGTAGATCAACCCTTAAAGGAGTGAGTTGGTAAGAGAATTAACAACATAACGACACTGTGTAAAATTCAGTGGGAATAAATTAAAGGGACTGTTCAATCAATACAAGGACGGGTCAAGAAATCTGAAACTTTTTGAACTTTCCGTCGCTTAATTGAAAACGCAACACTGTTCTTGACAACAAAAATTAATAAAAGACTCGCATGTGACTTGAAGAGAAAATGTCTAAAAATTTAAATTTCGTTTTCTTATAATCGTGTGACAACTTTGCGGGAGTGTTTGTCCTTGTTCAACCGCTATATGAACGAATTTTTGCTCTGGGTTCTGCGTTAGTCTGTTATTAATATCAATAGCTGTCAAACACAACTAAAATGACGCAGCTTGTTTAAATCTAGCAGGAATCAAATGAGAGATTTCTTGCAACAGGAGTAGTGTTGCCATTTTAGCTAAGACGCATTAAATTTAAAAATCATCGGACTTGTTGACTCGCTTTCGTAAAATAAGAGATTTTCAAGCCATTCAATATCTAAAGCAATGTCATATTGTGATCTGGATGGCTATGCGGGCCAAAGGCGAATATTTGCTAAACAAAACATCGAACATTTAAAGTTTCATCGGGGTAATATAGTGATGTTGCGTGAATCGGGGGAGCAAATCTAGCCAAAGCCAAGCAGTAATAGAAATAAAAGAAATATTCTTTACTTGTACAGTAAAATCCTACTGAAGAGTAAAATAAAAAATTGACGTGCTGTTAGAAAAAAGTCCCCGTCCAACTTTTGTTGCGCAGCTTTCGAGTTTGTAGGTGAGAGAGAAAAGACTAGTAGAAACGGGTACACTATTTTATGTAATTGCAATTCTCTTTTGTTTTCTCATTCGTCTAAGCAATCAAGCGCGAAATTGCGGAAGCAAAATATGAATGTGAATTGAAGAAAATGCAGAAACAAGAATTCTATGTTTAGACGGCGACAAACGTTACAGTAATTGATTTTATTTTTTTCTTTGGAAGCCAACGCAAGTTTTAATTTTGCATTAATTTTGGAACACTATTTACAAGCACAATATAATATACAGTGTGTTTGCTTTAAAATTTTGTTTTTATTTCTGACATCTTTTTTTATTCCTGTAAACTTTTGTTTCTAGTCTGGTTATTTCTCTAAGTGTTGTTAATTATTGTTATTTGCTTTTTTCTTTTTATATTTTTCCTTAATTACTTTCTTTTCCCTCATTATCAGAGAGTACATACCAGCAATCTGCTTAAATACGTTTGCAAAAATCTTTGAGGTAGGTTTTACTTTGATTGTGCTGCACTCATTCCCTCAAAAACACCTCTCCACCTTTTGCATCAGGTGATTAATGAATCATTTTCAGTTTTTTTTTTTTTTTTAGAAAATAATTCTTTTTTCTAAACATTCTCTCACTGTATGTTGCTTACCTTTACAACCCCAATTTTCTCAGCTTTGATTTTTTTCCCTTTTCATTGCATTCTTGATTGTTTGATAATTTTTTTTTTTTTTTTTTTTTTTTTTGTTCTGTTTGTTCACAAAGCAAAATGTCATGCCTGATGCCTTCGAACTTAAAACATTTTCATTTCATTTTCATGTTTGTTGCAGAAGAATTTTTCATTGTTTTTGTGCTCGTTTTCTTGTCTGAATGAAATAAAAAAAGAAAAAAATACCTTCAGTTGAATTATTTAAAAACGTTTGAAAACACATAAAATTAGACTGACGACGACTGACTTTAAATGTAATTTTGCTCTGCATGTTTAGATATTTTTGTTTTTTTTTTTATTCTTTAAAGATTTTCCTTATTTTTATGGTTGCAACTTAAAACCCCCAAGTGAATTATTTATGAGCGAGTGAGTTTTTTGAAATAAAATGAAAAAAAAAATAAATAAATTAAACCGCGATATAATCTTATTGTTTTTAATTATAAACTGGAAGATACTTCTTCTATGCACTGATATCTACTAGATACTTTTACATCTTAATGAATTTAGTCTAACATGAGTGAGTTTTTAATAGACCTTCTAGGTGGTTTGTATTTAAAATTATTATTCTTTTAAATAAATATTAAATTTGTTTTAAAATAATTAAATAAATGAAAAAATGTATAAAACGAGAGAAGCTAAACTTAAAATGATGTCTTTAAAATTTGAGGTAAAGTGAAGAAAAATAAGAAGATAAAAAAAATTTACAAAAACAAAAACATCATAAATTACAACAAATTAAGTGATACTGTTTTGCCATCTGTGTAAAATAAGAAAAGTAAAATGACGGAATATTTAACGATTTTTTTTTTTTTTTTGTTTGTTTAAGTTTTCTCCATAGACTGTATGAGAAGTTTTGCTAATTGTTTCTTAGCAACTAAAGAAATTTTTTATAGAATTAAAAGTTGTCTTTCTATGTGATATTATATTAACTAATAAACATCAAAAAAAAAATAAATAAATATAAATAAATATTTTAAGTGCTGGGTTTTGAACCTTTAACTCTGTGTAAATTAATTTCTTATCAGTTAAAAATAAAGTCAAAGAGAATGACATTTGCAACTATAAAATTATTATCTTTTGATATTTTTACAATATCCATTTCTGATCCCAAAAAGTTTGTATATTCAAAGTAGATTAAGCGATGTCCGTCTTTTTGTCCGTGTTAGTGGTGAAATTAACTTTGCCAAGGCACTGGATGAGCTATAGAAAATTTAAATACCCGAAAAATTTTCTATTGAAAATCGACAAGATCGGTCCATGTCTTTCGAGGCAGCGGGCAAACCACGCCTGCCTCAAAGAAGTAACAAAAAAAATTTTCAAAAATGCTTAACCCATTAAGAGTCGATGACTTAATTATTTTTTTCTTATTTTTAAATTATCTGAGGACAAATCCCCACCAAAACAAGTTTAAGTTTCCAAAACAGAAAACTTAACAAAAAATAAAAATATAAAAACAAAACAACAAAAAATTAAATTCGCCAAAAAATAATGATTGAAAGATTAGTGAAAAAAATTGACCAAAAATTTTACATTTTACCTTAAACTAAATTTTATAAAAATTCAAAATATATAAAATTAATTTAATTTGAAAAATATTTACTTTAGTAAAAAATCGAATTTTAATAAGAAATTTAAATTTCACTATTAAATTTTATACTTTACAAAAAATCGAAAGTTCCCCGGAAGTTCGAAAACGCTCTAAAAAATTTAAATCGCTAAAAAATCACATTTTATAAAAAGTTTTGTAATAAAATCGGAATTTTATCAAAAAACTTTTAACTTCATATAAGAATCATAATTTCACCTCAAACTGAAAATTTAACAAAAATTCAAGAATATAAAAAATTAATTAAATATGAAAATTTACATTGTAAAATCATATTTACTTGAAAATTCTAAAATAAATATTCTTACAGCAAAAAAATTTGATCGCTTTAAAAGAATCGGAAATTTTATTTAAAACTAAAATTTATACAAAAAATTAAAAAATTTATTAATTTGAAAACTCAAGAAAAATCGTTTTTTATTAAAAATTTTATTTAAAAATCAAAATCACAAAAACAAAACTAAAAATTTATAACAAAATAAAAAAAAAAAATTTAAAATAAGAAAAACATTACACGAAAAACCAAAGTTCACAAAAAACTAAAATTCATAATTCATTTCATATTTCATTTTGACGTAACGTCTTACGTTAAACATTTACAAGTGTAAAGTTGCATATATTTGAAGTAGCGTCATATAAAGAAAAACACGAATTGTTTTACATTTATAAATGTATTTAAAAATAATTTATGCTGAATTTTGTTGCCATTTCTTAAAGAAATAGAGAATATTTCTTTTATTTCTATTACTTCTTGGCTCTGGCTAGATTTTCTCCCTTGATTCACGCAACAACACTGTATTACCCCGATGAGACTTTAACTGCTTGATGTCTTGTTCAGCAAATATTCGCCCTTAGCTCGCATAGCTGTCCAGATCACAAGATGACATGGTTTTGAATATTCTCTAAATGACAATCTCTTATTTTACGAAGACGTTTTAATAAGTCCGTTACTTTTTGAATTTTATGCGTCTTAACTAAAATGTCAACACTGCTCCTGTAAAAAGAAATCTCTCATTTGATTCCTGCCAAAATTGAACAAGCTGCATCATTTTATTTATGTTTGAGAGACATTAATTACTAGACTAAACGCAGAACCCGACTTAAAAATTCGTTGATATTGCGGTTAAATAATGCCTAACACTCCCGCAAAGTTTTCTCACGATTATGAGCAAACGAAATTAAATTTCTTTCATTTTCTCTTCAAGTTACATGAGAGTCTTCCATTAATGTTTGTTGACAGGAACAGTGTTGCGTTTTCAGTTAAGAGGCGGAAAGTTCAAAAAGTTTCGGACTTCTTGACCCGTCTTTGTACTGAACAGTAATTTTAATCTATCCAAACTGAATTTTACACACTGTTGTTATGTTGTTAATTCTCTAATTAACTCACTTAGTTTTATCCAACAATTGTTGTTGTTCCTTTCTAATCGAAATTCTTTAAGGTTTAAATTGCGTTTTTCCATTTATTCGCCTTTAAGACAATTTAATATGGCAGCTATTTAAGAATTATTCTTCTCTAAATGGCGCGCCGATGGGAGTTGAACTCATGACTCGTGATCTCCTCTTTTACTACAAGAAGAGAGTTTATAAAAAATATAGGCTGCTGTAGGCGAAGTGGTAAACACGTTGACTACAAACCTGGTTGGCCAGGGTTTAACCCCTGCAGCAATCAAAGATAAAAATGTTTTTTTTTTTCTATTTAATGGTATAAATACGTGTTCAGAATTAACATGAAAACGTGAAGTCTCCTTCGTCGGTACTTCTTCATAGCATATTTGCCGGCGAAGTAGAATAACTAACTCTCTATCTTTCTCCCTTCACCACCTGTCTTATCTCTCATCTATCCGTTTTCTAAAGAATGTTCCCAAAATAACTAAGTACTGGCTTTGTTTGGAATGTTCAAAAGACTGGCCACCCAACAGAAAAATGTTTAAACCTTTATATCGAAGTAGATAGTGAACGTGTTCTTGAATGTCTGGTAACCTTGTTTTAAAATTAGGGACAAGAATTAAAATTTTCGAAAAGCCCTTTCAGCCAAGTACTCTCACGTAAAATTCAATTTCGATAATTGATGAATTTGTTAGAAAAAAAGACTTGAATCGATATCAGTGGCCGTGTTGAGCAGCATATTATTAAGCAAATAGCAAATAATTCTATTAATTGATATATATGTATTTGAAATTAAAGAATTATGTAATTATTGGAATGATAATCGAGTATCAAAAATATTAAAAATTTTCAAATATAAATCCTTGAAAAAACTAACAAAAATATCTTTAATTTCACCATAAAAAATTATCATTTCCCAAAAACCTTTTACTCCAAAATTATCCCCATTTTAGGAATAAATTCTCTATCCTTACAACAATAATATTTTCATTTGATATATTATTGTATATAAAAAATAATTTAAATTCCTCTTCCTCTCTAAAATACTAAAAAAATTTAATTACATATTTTAATCCACGTAAAGACTAATTTGTAATTAAAATTTCATGACAATCGGTTTAGCCGTTTAGGCGTGACTGAGCAACAAACATCCAAAATAGCTAAAAATGTGAACATAAAAACTTTAATTTTTACAAATTGAGTTAACTAACTACCATTTTCTCTTCAATCAGCAGTTTTAAAGTCCTGTGTAGAAAAACTAAAAACACTCCTTAATAAAAATATTGGTTTTGCGTTTAATCGTCTTTATTATTTAAAAAAATTCCACGTCATAAAGTTTTACGAAATGTGAGAGATATAAAATTGTACAATTTTGCATAAAAAACTCGTATTTTTATGAAAAAAAAAACTCACAAAATAATAATAAAAATATAACAACAAACGACATACTGTTATTTGTGTTAATATTACAATATTTATTCTACAAAGCGAAAATAAAAAAACTGTTTACAGTAATGTTGACTCGCAATAATAGTGCTTCCAAAAACAACAACTACTAAAACAGACAACGCCCCAAATAATATTTTTTTCGTTAAAGCAAAAATTCCTTGACTCATCAGCAGCAGCAGCACCACCATCATTATCATCGTCATTATTATCATCATCCTTTTAACTTAATTACACAACATTCTAATGTTTTGGTATTTTACTTATTCGTCCTTATTTTCACAAAAAAGGATTTCTTTTACTTTTGCAACAAATTGTTGCTTTCAAAAACTTTTTGCTTTAGTTTTGCTAGAGGCTTAAAGCAGAAATTTAAAGGTATTTATTCAATTTAAATGCGGCTAAAGTTTAACTTCTCAAATTATTAAGAAATAAAATTTATTTCAAAATTTGTTGTACATTTTTTGGATCAACAGGAATCAACAGATTTTATTTACTTTTCTTATTTATTTTTTTATAATGTTAGAGCCTTTAATGAGAAAAAAAATATCATTCGCGAGTTGCCTCTCTCAAAATTCTGTTTGAAAAAAGCAAGGCAGCGCCGAGAGTATCCACTTGAGTTAGAACAAAGAACTCTGTCGTTTCTTATGATTCATAAAAGTTATTTGCTCTCAATTTTAATCGTCTTTGATTTGATTCCATCGAATTTAAAGCGTGGCCTTAGAGTCATACATTTTTTTTAAGATTTTGATCAAAAACCCCGTCCCTGATATCATTGTCACATGGAAAAACCTAAATCAGCATGTTGAGCCTTGTTTATCTGTTGAATATGTTTGTTCATGCTCATGCTCATCCAATCCAATCAGCGCTGCATCAACGCCTTTGAAGAATCCGAATGTGTTTGGTATTCTTGAAAAATGATGAAAATTTACACAGAAAAAGGTTTTTGTTTGTTTTCAGATTTAGCTTTAATTAAATTTTTAATAGTCCCAATTACATATTTAATTAAAAAATAAACAAACAAAACTTTTAATTAAATAATTCATTAAATCAATTATATATTTAATTAAATATGAACAAAGCAATTTTCTAATTGAAATAAATAATTTAATCTATTTAAATTTTATTTAAGGTTCAGAGTAGTGCCCATTTAAAAAGATACCTCCACTCGAAGACCCAGACGATCCAATGTCATTCCATTCAAATATTTAAACTAAAATTCACAAGCTGTCTACCAACTAACTCTTAGTCATCAGACTTCCCTGATGAAGCTGTCGCTTAGCGCATCGTGATACCTTTCGCTTAGTTAACTAAGGCTGCTGCCCTGTAATAACTCCTATTCGTACTGGCACATCCAACAGAAATCCACTTTACCGTTATTAAATATACTGACCAGTGATCACAACTTCCACAGACTTCCCTCAAATGTAAGGAGGCGTTATCGAGTTTCTTTTGAGGGTTAAACAAGAGATGAGTTTTAAACCTTTTTAGTGAAGGCTAAAAGAATTTTTGAGTTATTTCTCTAGTAAGTAGTCTTAAGCATCATCTTCTTTTTTGATCACACTCGGCAAACTCGATTATAAAAATATAACTGTCCCCTTTTTGGAATCTGTAAGACGACCTCAAGTCGTTATTGACTCTTTCTTTGATCATCTGATTAAAATGGAAGCTCTCACGATCATCGAAAACAAACAATTTTGACATTGTGATGTTTAACAGAGACCGGAGATAACTTCAAGCACCATTAAACACATCCATCTCACATCTTCGTATCTAGGATCAGACATCTTTCTTTTACAGCTTTGGAATTTCAGTCTACATTAATATCGCCAGCAATCGCCTCGCAAAAGAATTTTATTAATTTTTCTTGAAAACTCTATAACTAAAACCACATCACTTCATTCCCTTACAACGCTGATCAGATTTATAAACAGTGGCAGCTTTAAACACACAATCCTCCCTTTTATTATTATGCGCTTCTGTTTTTGTTATTATTTTTGTAAACGAATGACAACAATTTTACGCGATACTATTTTATTTTTTTCTTTGCAAAACATCTCTTGAGCCATAACTACTACATTTAGAGGGGGAATTAGGTCATATGGTGTTTGAGTGCATGACAACTACCATATTTATGTATTTATTTAACAGGGTTGGATAAACGTGTTATTTAATTGATAATATTTTTGCAACATAAAGTACTTTTTGCAGTTCTCAAAAATTTTAAAAGCATGTTAAAGTAGAATAACACACATATTTATTAAAACTGCTAAAAATCATATTTAATTTTATAAGTTACAGCATTTTGTTGTTTTATGTTTAGGTACTTGTTTACAAAAGGTTAGATGCAGGGGGTAAAATAAGGTACTAATTTAAAATATTAAATAATTTTGATTAGTTTGTTCTAGAACTGTAAGAACTTTAATAAAAAAATCAGTTAAAAATTATTTTAATATAAATTTAACTTTTTATTTAAATGAAAAATTCATTTGGTACTTTTTTGAAATAATATTTTAGTACTTAAAAAAATTTCATAAATCACAAAAAGTACTTTACTTTTAATTTACCATCCCTTAAAAATAAACGCTTTTTCATCCATTCATTTTGCACGAATTGAAAAAAATTTACTCGATTTAAAAGCTGACAGACAGCTAAATGCGCAAAATGTTTTGTGGAACTATTTTTTTTTTTTTTTGTACATTAATTTGTGCACACACAGTGCGTTAGTTTGGTTGAATGTTTACCAATGTGATCTAAATTCATCATTAGCAATTTAAGTTCGCAGTTTTTTGTCTCAGCATATTTTTGGTTTTTTATGCTAAAGCACAGCCAGAGAATCGTAAAATGTTTTGAATCGTTTCTTTTTATTCTAAAGAGGGATGAATAGAAGTGTTTTCGCAATTTTCAAAAACAAAAGGCAACAATAAAATAAATTATTGAAGTTGTTGTTGAAGAAAATTCGTTATTATTCTTTTTTTTTTTAATTCGGTCTTAGT
The DNA here is from genome assembly GCA_937654795.1 of Cistogaster globosa. Lineage (NCBI taxonomy): Eukaryota > Metazoa > Arthropoda > Insecta > Diptera > Tachinidae > Cistogaster > Cistogaster globosa. The sequence goes on from OW569404.1 coordinate 12,512,410, forward strand.
GAAGCAACAGAATATAAAAATAAGTTTCACTTAATAAAATTCGGGCCAAGTACTTTATATTTTGTCAAGTAAATAAAGCGTTAAAAAAGTACTTATTGTGCAAACAATTTCCAGTTGCAGATTAAAGACCAAGTATTACAATTTATACGTCCATGTTCGAACAAATGCGTGTTTTCAAATCGCAAACATCCTAAACTTATTTGAGCATGTTTTCGCTTTAAAGTTTAATTGTAACAAATGGCATCAGTTCGCCTGAGCATATATTTGCGTTTTGAAGCTGCCAGACTTCTCGTGATTACAATTAACAGACATCTATTTTGCCATTTCAAATCGTTATTGCCAATTTTCAGCGGAATTGACATATTAGAACAAGAGTTTTATTTTCAGATTCTACGTTATAAATTAAGACAAATTTTAAAACAATTAACTGGTCTTCTTTTTCTTATATTGGTTTTCGAAAATTAGATTTAAAGAGAACAAATATGGGGTTTAAGAAAGGTCGTTTTAAGAAACATCGTTGAAAATATTAATTTTCAACAATTTTTAAAATGTATACGAGAGCTGCTATATATATTTCTGGCCTTATAATGAAAATGGGAATATTTATTATCAAAAATGGTTTTATTATTTTTCAAAATATTCTCCAGCATAATTTATACACTTTTGCAAGCGCTCAAACCAATTATCGAAGCACCTTTTCCACTCCGATTGAGACACCTCTAAAACATGGTTTTTGCACACTTCAACAGCATCTTTTGGCGACAACAATCGTTGACCACGCATTTTTTTCTTGATGTGCGGGAGAAAAAAAGAAGTCATTTATTGCCAAGTTAGAGCTGTACGGCGGATTAACCATTAATTCGACGTTTTAGTCGTTCAAAAAGGCTCTGGTTTGAGCCGATGTGTGAGTGGTCGCATTGTCATGGTGAACAATGATTCGTCTTCTCATGTTCGAATTTCTCTGAGGATTTCAGGCAAACAAATTGTGGTATACCAGTCAGTATTGACCGTCCTACATTGCTCAAGCGTAACAGTCGCCACATGGCAAGTTTTGCCGAAGAAACAGACATACGCATAGATCAATGATCAATGATGATCTTATAAACGTCTTTTGAAGCACCGCAATCGTATTTTTGCAACATTTCTTTGCACCATTCGACACGAGCCTTTTTTTTTAGCGACTGTAAAATTGTGCGGGATCTAACGAGAACAAACCTTTTTTACGGCCAGGTGTTTATGCCATATCGAAAGTATGTTGGTGGGAGAAATGTCCAAGGATGTCTCTATCTCACGGTATGTCACATGACGATATTGCATTATGATTCCACGCATGGCATCAATGTTCTTTGGCACATCGGTCGTTTTTGGACGACCTTCACGCAATTCTTCTTTGAGCGAGCGTCTTTCACGATTGAATTCATTATGACTTATAATACTTATTTTTAGTAAAATAATTTAAGAATTTAAGGTGAAACAACATTTTAACCGACTTTAAAAAAGAAGGAGGCTATCAATTCGAGTGAATGTTGCTTTTTTATGTTTGTGCCTGCAGAACTCGGTCATTTCTAAAGCGATTTTGAAAATCTTTTGTAATTTGATAGGTTATGCTTACAGATTGGTCCCGCTTTAAAAACAGTTCATAATCTTAAAAATTAAAGGGTGTCCCCATATAACATACATGTTGTTTCTTAAGTGCATGGTGAACCGTAAAGGACACCACTTTAAAATAAAAAATAAAAATAAATGCTCCCAATAACAAAAATTAATACAAAAATAAATCTAAAAATTAAAGGGTATCCCCATTGTTAACGTAAATTGACTTATATGCGCCTATCTTTTGACACATTATCGAAAAACGCTTGAAACTTGTTAAAATAACAAATATAAACATTCAAAATTAAAAATTAAAGGGTGTCCCAATAGTAAATGTAATTTGATGTATGTGGCTAAACTTTTAAACTGTTTTAGCCAAATAGTTAAAATTTACATAGAACATTTATTGCTAAGTCCGCTATAGTAACAAGTATAAAATTTATATTTGGAAATTAAAGGGTGTCCCAATAGTTGATGTAAGTTAATATATGAAGCCAAACTTTTAAACCGTTATAGAACCTGTATTGCCAAGTCCGCTATAACTACAAGTATAAAATTTTATATTAGAAATTAGAGGGTGTTCCCATATTTGAAGTTAACTGGCTTTATCGTTCAAACCGTTACAGACAAACTCTTGAAAATTAGACAGAATGTCCCCTACTGTATCAAGTATAATAACAATTAAAAATATTTAAAATTAGAAATTAAAGGGTGTCCTAATAGTTGTAAATTGATGAATATGGCCAATCTTTTGAACAGAGTAGAGACAAACTTTTAGAATTTAAACAAATTTTGTTTTACTGTGTCAGCAGTAAAAAGTGTAAAAAATAAAGGGTGACCACATAACTGCTGAATTTTCTTGTTTAATCTGCATTCATATTTGTTCTACGACATACAATAAAAAAATCTTGACGCAATCTTTCTTGAATATAATATAATTTAATAAATGTATTATTACCGTCCTAAAGAAATATAATTTTAAGTTTGTCTGTTTTGTAGTCGGCTTTTTTTGCAAAAATTATTTCAATTAAGAAAGTGCGGAAGAAAAATTATAATTCTTTAATGTCTAAATCCTTTGAACAACACTTTTTGCTTATGGCTCGTTTCTGTAATTAAAGTAAGAAACATTTTACTGGGTTTCAAATGTTTTTCACTTTAGTTACAAAAACGTCCCACTTGACTGCGAAGTGATTAATACTGAAGTATAGTTAACGAACACAGTCCTTGATATCTTGCTAGCATGATGTGTAATATAGTTCACTAATGCTGCAAGTAACTCGTCGAAAAAGGCAAGTAACATCATCCCTTTAGGTTTCAATGTTTCAACGAGCTGTATTTTTTTATTTATTTTTTTTTTTGTATTTATTTCCATAGAATTTATTTTGTAGAATCTGTCCTCTGTCTCATGCAGTTTTTTCCAGTAGTTGGATTTATATCCAATATCGGTTTCTGACTTTTTTAACAGAATTTATTTTGAAAATAAAATTTAATAACTTATGGATTCTGGCGTCTAGCCTTGACGAATTACTTGTTTAGAACTGAGTTCAAACATGACGAGGTCAGAGAGTCTTTATTGCTTAAATAATATCTGCCTTTTACATTACGGAGGACCATGTATGTCGTCTCGTTGTTTATTCATGACGTCCTCGCTGGTGTTGCTTAACATGTGTGCGAGCCGAGGGACATCAGTTCTAAACTGTTTAAAGTTTAATTGATAGTAACTTCGCTAATGCAGTTTGACCGGTGACTTAATTCTTGTGCCACAAGTTTAATAAATCTTTTAAAATTTTGTGCCAGTCTAACAATGCTTTGGCCTTTAGTTTAGATCTAAATCGAGGAGAGAACGTTATCTCGTTATCGAATAGCATTTCATTGTATCGTTAGCCCAATAGCAATATAAATTTTAGATATGCTCTGCTCTTTGTCCACCTGTCGAAAAGCATGATTTTCAATTAGTTCTCACGTTGATACATGGGAACATTTTAAGGCTCATCACATCCTCCTGGTGGTAAGATCTCTCAACATCAAACATATATTTGTTTTAACGTTTTGCATTTAGATAAGTACATCTCCGCACAAGGCAGAGCTGATGTTGTAGCCGGGAGTAAAATGCACTTTGCAAATTACCAGAAACTCGGAAATTCAAAGGGTCTACCATAATTAAGAACTGTAGGAACGAAATATGTGGACATAAAAGAAAATAAAGCAGCAGATGTTCTTGTTAATCTGCTCTGTTGTGGCTAAACGTGGATTGTTCCAGTTTTATTTTTTGTTCATGAATGAGACTGGTTTTATTTCCTGCCATTTCTAATGTACAAATTTTTAACAAAAGTCCTTTTTGTTCAATTTTGTCCTATTTTGGAGCTCTTTAGACGAAATAGCTCTTTTATCTTTTTGCTTTTTATTTCTCTCTCTCTATTTTCTATTTTTGAAGTTAATTTAATTTTCTTCTCATTATTTTGCTATTTCTAGAAAACGTGTCGTTTTCCAAAACTCGAAGAATGTGCCCATTTTCATTATGAACGTGTCCAGCTGGGACCGCTGTCTGTACGTTTGGTAGATGACAAGTCTGAATTATTAAACAGCAGTATTGCCTCGCAATCGATTGGTGGCGATATAGCGGGCACAGCAAATTCAACACAAGGTCCCTCTTCTATCAGGCCATTTTCACCCTCCTCCTGCTGGTTCATCATCAAAGTATTTCCTCACAGATCAGATCCCTTTCTGGTCAAACGATCATTCGATAATATGGAAATGTTGGATGAAATGTTGCATCGTTGTGTGTATGATCGTAAAATAAGCGGCCTTAAGAATCTTAATGAAATGGAATTTAAAACGGAAGAAGATGTGGAATACGCGGTGGCCAAGTATTTGGAAAGATTCTCCAAAATAGCCTCAGACTCTCTAACATGTGGCACAATCTTAACCTGGTTGCAATTGGATAATAAAGGTCGACGTTTGCCTTTGGCTGATGATGATACAATGAGAACCATTAATACTCCAGCTGTGGGAGCGGCGTATGGTGTAAGACGTTATCAAGCCCAAGCCTCTGATGAAATATCCATTGAAGTTGGTGATATGATTTCCGTTATAGACATGCCCTCGCCTGCAGAGTCAATTTGGTGGCGAGGCAAGAAATCGCATTTACAAAAGTCTCACTACGAAGTTGGCTTCTTTCCACAATCTTGTGTAGCCACCATAGGCGATAAGATACCTCGACATTTTCCAATGCCCGCACCCCTGGTGGGTCAGGTTGAGGTATCACCCACTAAACCGGTTTTACGTAAACACGGCAAATTAATAGCCTTTTTTCGCTCCTTTATTTTATCACGTCCCTCACGACGAAGACTTAAACAAAGTGGCATTTATAGGGAACGTGTTTTCTCTTGTGATCTCTCGGAGCATTTACTGAACAGTGGCCAAGAAATGCCCATGGTTTTAAAATGTTGTGCCGAATTCATAGAGGAACATGGCATAGTTGATGGCATTTATCGTTTATCCGGCATCACATCGAATATACAGAAATTAAGAAGAGCCTTTGATGAGGAACGTATTCCGGATTTGGGTAATCCGGAAATGAAACAAGACATACACGCTGTTAGCTCGTTGTTGAAAATGTATTTTCGCGAACTGCCCAATCCTTTGTGCACGTATCAGTTGTATGACAATTTTGTGGAAGCTATACAGGCTAAAAGTGAGAGCAACGAAAGATTGAGATTAATGAAGGAGACTGTGTTAAAACTGCCGCCACCTCATTACAGGTAAGAGATTTGGATTTTAAAAATGAAAACTATTTATTAATGTTTTGTGGTTTTTCTAGGACTCTGAAATATTTATCCGAGCATTTGAATAAAATCTCTCAATATTCTGATCGCACGGGTATGACTGATAAAAATTTAGCCATCGTTTGGGCTCCCAACTTGCTGCGTTCGCCAGCCTTGGAATCCGGTGGTGTGGCCGCTTTGAGGGGTGTGGGCGTGCAGGCAGTAGTAACCGAGTATTTAATACGCAATTGCCATCATATATTTGATGTGTTAGAAGAGGCCACGGCTCGTTTAAGTTATATTGCCACACAAGGAGCCACACCTGTTACTTTGGCCGAAAATCGCATGGATTCCTTGACAGACTGTGAAAGTTTGTTAGTCGAACAAAGAGAACATGATCAGAGTCTGATGTGTGTGGAAAGACCTAAAAGTCTTAGCGCCAGCGGCCCTAAACTTATAAGCCTAGAAGAAGCTCAAGAAAGACAATTACGTTACGATGGTTTTGATATGAAACATTCTATGCCCATTAATATGATCTCGAGTGTAAATTCTGGACAAAATATTGGTTCTTACATAGAAGTGGGCGGTGGTCCCTCTAGTTTGCCCGACAAATATCATACGGTTTTGTCAGTGCCGCGCAGTTGGCAAAAACGTAAAACTCATTCTTGGAAATCATTATTTTCACGCAATCAACGACCTGTTAGTAATGGAGCAACTCATGATTTGAAGTCTTCTATAGCGGCAGCCTCACAAATTACGGATGATGATTCAACGTCGCCACCGCCACGTCACAAAGAAGCTACTCAGGTAACATTTGCCGAAAATGATTCCATTATTGGTGTAAATGGCAAACCCTCTAAAAGTGCTCTCATGAAGCGTGATGAAAAGCACAAATCGATTGAATTATTTGAAACGTCACGCTCTTATTGCGGTGAAACCAGCAAACCAATTGAGGTGTGTGTACGTTCTAATTCTATAGACAGTTTGCGTACAGCCGGTCATTCGAGATCAGTGTCACATGACTCGTACTTTGACTTATTGCAGTCACCTCAAAGGGGTCACATAACTACTTGTCCCTCAAGGTAAGTGGAGTAGTGGCTATTTTTCTGTTAAAAATTTTCATATCTATTTTATAAAAAAAAACTTTTAATTTAGTAATATTGGCGAGATTTGTAATTTTTTATGAGGTTTAACACATTAATCTTGCCTTTATGTTTTTCACATTTTTTGTTATTTTGGCGATTTTTTTTTATTTAGTTTTCTTCTTAAGGTATGTTTTAAACATAATAAATTATTTCAAGAATTTTTTACAATTTACTTTTTTCCTTCCTTGACTTCCGGTTTTTTTTTTATTTAGTGTTTTGCACTTTTAGCGGTTTTTTTTCGTTTAGACGTTTATAACCGATTTTATTACAGTTTGTTTTTTAGTTTTTATATCAAGCGATTTATTTTTTTACTGTCAAACGACGTTAACTGATTAGTTTCCTCGTGTCGCGTTTTTCTTTTCCTTGTTTATGATTTACTATTTCTGGCGATTTTTATTTATTTATTTATTTTTTTTTTTTTTTTTTGTTTTATAAAATCACAATTTTGAAACTTAACGCTGTTTATGATTTCTAAATTTAAACAAATTTAGCTTTACTGGATTTTTAAATAAAACAAATTTTTACATTCTGCGATTTTTCGATTTAGGCGATTTTCGGAATATTTTTCGTTTTAATTTTTTCATTTAATATTATTTTTTTTTTTTAGTTTTTCCACTATAAATAATAATTTAGCCTAGGGACTGTAATACACGGTTTTTAAAGGGCCAATTAAGCTTTACACACAGAAAAAAAAAATCAAATGAAATTTAATAAAATTTTGTGCTTTTTTTACAGAGAACTTTCCGAATTGGGTTTGAATTTTGATCGCGAAGAGCCGGAAATGCGCATATTCTCCGAAAGTGAGTCTCTAGTTAGTTCACCTCGGGTGGGCAAAGAAAATATACCGCCATCTTCGGGTAGCACATCGCGACGCATTATGAGAGCTAGACCGGAGGAATTTTCCAGTCAAACCAATAGCGTTAATCCCAGTCCCAAAAAGCAACCACGTCTCAATTTATTACTTTCACCAAGTAATGCTGCTAGTCCTGGTAATTGGTCTCAGACCTCCGCCAACGTGGGGGAGTGTAATAGTGACATTTGCCATGAACACAATGGGGATGAAAGTTGCTGTAAACGTTATAAATTAGAAGATCAATTGTCAGATATTCAATTTATAGACTGTGGCACTCCAGAGCATGCAGTGCCCACTACACAGACATTGTATACCAGTGTACAAGTGCATACACCTCCTAAAGCTTCATTATCCAAGTCTTCGTTATATGGCTCTGCAGAAGTAACGTCACAACGGCAACAGCAATCGCAACAATCTCAGGAAACTGGGAAAGCTACAAATTATTCTACAGCGCTTAGTTCACGTTACAGTTACCCTTCAGTGCCCTTGGGTTCAAAGCGTAAAGATCAAGATGCTTCTAGTGCAACAACTACAAGTGTTAACAAGGAGCGTTTTAGTTATCCGGGTACAAATTCAGCCAAGGATAGACGTTTCTCATCAAAAGAGGCCATGAATAAAATCTTATTCGATCAAACTGAATTAAGAGAACACAAAAAAGAAGAAGAACAGCAGCAAAATATTAATAAACAAAGGTAATTTTCTTAATTGAATTAAATATAAAATTTATAACTTTAAATTATTAAAACTTTTATTGCAGAACTGTGTCCTTTAGTAACACCAGTGCTTCATCTAATAATTCCCTGAATAATTCCCCTAAACCTTTAAAACATCATTTGACTGGCAAACCCTGTTATGATTTACTAAAACCTAAAAATCGTAATAGTTATTGTGGCCCTCAGGACTTAACAATGCAAGAACAGCTGCTGCGCAGTTGTTCTGGCGACATAACCAAAGAAAATCTACACAAATCGTTACACAACGAAATGGAACAATCAAAACTATCAGTTACACCTTCATCACCCCTACAAAGTCCCCGCTATTCTTTGCTAATGGGCGAAACTAGCTCCGAAAATAGTTCGGCCGTAACAACACCCCAACATGACTTAGAACCCTTAATGGCAAGTTCGGTTATGTCGGGCATTTCGGCTGCCTCTTCGAATCAAATGCAACAAATGCTATTGGGCGTGGAGACCTCAAGTTATTTGGGTACTTCCCATGAATCTTTGGGATCAAATGTAAGTAAATTCTGCTTAAAAAAGAAAACAAAAATATTTGATTACAATTTTGTTGAATTCATTTTTATAGATAAATGACAAACGTGATATGCAGGCTTTAAAACGTGAACTATCTTTGGATTTAAATACCGTAACGGGCTCTAAACTGAACGCAGCGGAATGTTTAATGCAGCGCAATCTAAATTTAATATCACCCAATTCTAATTTCACAGACAATACCAGTCAATCGGTGACACCTAGTGAATTTGGCTATCAAAATCTACAGCGCCAATTGAGCATGCACTCATTAATCGAAACCGAAGAAAATTCACCAGCCTACGAAGAATATGAGAATACTCCAAGTAATCTCAATTCACCACTACATAAACAAACAGCTAGTCCTATTAAATCTACCATAAGTATAACATTTAATTTAAAGTCTCCCTCTAAGGAACAGGAAACGAATGAGAAGAATAGCAAATCTGCGGTTCTAAGACCAAAAGAGAATAAAAAATCCCAAAAATTGCTGGAAACCTCATTCGATGAAAATACTGTGTATGAACAGGTAAAATTCTTTAGAAACTCGGTAACAGAAGTTAATCAGCTGTTAAACGATGACCGTAAATTCCTTAACACTGAATTAGAAAACTTAGCCGAGATCGAAGAGCTGAGCGAAAGTGAAAGAGATTCAGATAAAGAATTAACACCCGTAGAAAATTTGGAGGATATACAAATGTCCGATGAAGAGAAATTATTGTACGAAAATGTCGAACTGCGAAAACCAAAAAGTGTGTATGAAAATATTTCAGGAGAAAGTATGAAAGAGAACAAAACAGACGACTTTCAAGATACCGAAGTAGAACTAGACAGTTTGGATAGTATAAAAGACCCGGTATCGGAAACCCTCGAAATCTGCAATACAGCTAGACGTTCGCCATCAAATTTCAGTGTCAAGGAATTGGCCACGAAATTTGAATCATCACCCATAGAACAAATGCCGGCATTTGATTTTACCACTCGCAACTCCATAAGAAAAGTCACACCTCCACAACCAAATATCAATACACATCCCGAAAGGCATAACAAACTGCCACAGACGACATCGCTCAAACAGAAGCTTAATAAAACTCAACAAATAACAAGATCTTTAGATGAAAATGCATTTATACGCGAATTCGGCAATAAAAATTTGCAAGAGTTGCAAATAAAAAGTACACAGCAACTACCCGAACTCACTGAGCACAATAGTCGAAGAAAAAGTTTTGATTTTACACGACCCAAAACATTAAATCCACCTAAACGATTGCCGGGCATGGCCATAACAGAAGAACACTATCCCACAAAAACCACAGAGAAAACTTTGCTAAAAATTGAATTGCCCAAAGAAAAGAATTTCAATAATCTGATGACTTCCTCATCCCTAGAAAATGATTGTAATGAGAGTAGTGAATTGAAAATAACACCCACAACAGAGAATCGAATTTCTCTAATACAAAATAATGTACAAACCGAAAATCCACAAGATCTTAACAATTCAAATGTCAATAATCCAGCCATAAATAGTCCCCAGCTTAAAGTTTTGTCGGGTGTTAAACTTGATCGTGAACGAATCGATCGCATTAAGGAAGAGAGACGTCAGCAATTAACACAAAAATATCACACAGATAGTTTCAAATCGAAATCAAAATGTGATTTAAATTCATCGAAAAATGAAGATGAGAAATTTATAACGGACAATACAGCGTTGCGTGTTAAATCTAAATCACGAGCCGATATGCGTACTTTGCAAAAAGATATGGATAATCTTAAGGAATTCGGTAGAAATCCACCCTCTACGGCTGTCTCTGAAACTACTCTTCATACTCATACTCAGCATCGCGTGAGAAGTATTTCGGATGAGAAAAATCAAAATAATTATGTCGAAACAAATGCCAATAATGTGACAACGACAACGGGTACAAATAAAGATTTTATAAAACGTTCTCCACATTCTCAACATGCCTTGAATAAGGAGGTCATTACACCCAGTAGTCCGGAACAGGAAGAGTTTTCGGCACGTGCTACAGTACAAAAATTCGAACGTAAAAGTATGGATTTTGCCAATGGCGTAACAAGTGGAATTAATACGAATGGCAGGGAACGCATTAGACAGCAGGAAGGTCATACAATGGGTTTAACAACAACCTCTCATACAGCAACAACGACTTCTAGAAATAGTTTAGCATCAAAGTGAGTAGATTTTTTTACACCATAAATTTAATATTTTCGAATACTTTGGTTTAGTGTCACATATTTTTTTATAGTTTTTTTATGAAACTAAAGAATTTCGTTTTATTTATTTTACTTAAGAACTTTATTCGACAAATTCGTTTAGCAGAATTTAATACTTTAAGAAATATGATTTTTTTTTTCAATTCACTTTTTATAATAATTTTTCTGAATTAGAATTTAAGGCTGAGAAAATATATTTATTTATGTAAATAAATAAAAAGGAATCTTTAGCTTAACTCTTTTTTTACATATTTTTAGAATTAAAACTTGTTAGGTCAGGCAGGCGGCCGTGTTGCCACAGCCTACTTGGGTCCATTGATTGGTCCCTTTGTGTTAACTGCTATTAGAAGGGAGAGAGAAGAAGAAACTGAGAGAGATGATTAAGACAATAATTAGGGATGAAGAGATGAAAAGGGCAGAAAGAGAAGGAGAGAAGAAAGAACCGCGGGTCCGAGAATACGGAGAATGCCCGAGAGAAAAATGCAGAGAAGAATCCGCTAAGTGGGTCCAGTCGACCAAAGTATGCGCTCATCCCCTGAATGAGTCACGGTGTCTGGTTGTGGGCCGGTAAACCACCCACTGTACCTTAAAAAGAAACTTATCCTGCCTGGAGTCATTGACGAAATATTAGAAAGGGCCTCATACTACCGCTGACCAAGATATCTCAGTCGTATACACTTCAGCGCAGAACATTGACAGAGGAGGTGTTCCACCATCTCCTCCTCCCTCTCGTCCTGGAAATTTCTGCAGAAGTCGTTAAAAGCGATATCCATTCTCCTAGCATGGGTCCCGAATAGACAGTGCCCAGTGACCGCTGCCACCAAGTCACGCCAAGCCGCCCTGCCCCGATCCAAAGAGGGCCAGATTGTTCTAGCGGTCGAACATGCCGACTCGTTAGACCACCTGGTCTGGGCCAGTTCGTCAATGCGCCGTCCGCGAGCAGAGAGGGATATGCCACAGAAAATGTCAATGTCACCATCAACAAGCATTGTCCCCCTCTTCGCCAGTTCTTCGGCAACAAGGTTGCCAAAAACGGTCCCGTGTCCCCTTCAGCATTTAGAGACAAACTCAGATGTGGTGAACACACTTTTGAGGGACGTAATTGCGGCTTTACTGTCAGTACAGATGAAAATATCCCTGTTGGATATGTTATAGTACCTCAACCAGCATACCGCCTTTCTAATAGCAGATATTTCCGCCAGTAAAACACTACAGTCGTTTAAGAGTCTGATAAGCAAACAAAAACACAGTAACCATTGAGTAACTATTTTTAATTTTTCTTTCATTTTTTCATTTTTCTACATAGGGGTTGCCAATGGTTACTGTGTTTTTGTGATAAAAATTTTTGGGTTTTTTGTGGCCTTTTTGCCTTGTAGATTCAATGGAGCTCTCATTTAATTAATTTGGATTTTGGTATAAGACTCTGAGGTTTTCTTTACAAAATTTGGGAAAAATCCACTAATGAGCTATATGAGCAGTAGTGAAATGGCCATATGGAAATGCTTTCCCCGCAGTAATAAATTTCATTTCTTAGTTTAAAATAATAAATATTTAATGAGATATTTATATTTGAAGGAATTAAGCACAATTAAAGCAAATTAATATTTATTTATTTTTTTTTTCAAAATAAATTAATATTATTGCAATATATATTTTTTTATTATTAAAAAATTTATTTAAAGCTTTGTTTTGTTATAAGTTATGTAAAAAGAATATATTTATATAAATTTGTGCATTTTTTATTAAATTGCAAAATTTTTGTTTTTATATTTTTAATTTTTCTCATTTTTTAATTTTTTCGCTAATCAGAATTTGGCAACATTTTGCAGTCCTTTATTTTTATTTGTTATTTTAGAGCTGAAATACAATTCTTTTTTTGGAATATAATTTATGTTTTTAAGATTTCAAATATTGTTTTTCCTACATTAAAAGGATTTATATTAAAAGTTTTTTTGTGATAATAATTTTAGCTACATTTGTTGTTTCCCATGGGTTGAATAGATTTAGTTAAAGGTTTGTTTTTTATAGTTTTAGACAGTGGAGTAATCAAAAAAAAAAATAATGTTGAATTCGAAAAATTATTTTTGTATAAAATATAGAGATTTTTAATTTCCGTTTGCTTTCAAAAAAATAAAATTTAATTTTTTTAGTTGTACAAAAATTAAAAACAAAAGTAAATAGATCGATATATTTTGAAAACGACCGTGTTTAAAGGGCAAAACAATTTTTTTTTTTTTTTTTTGAACGAAAGAAAATATTTTTTGCAGTGTCTAGCGCTCAGTTAGATCTTGGGTAACACGGTCCAATATGAGATTTATTATTTCTACAACAGCGTCTCTAATAGTGTTTTCAAAGTCAACTTAAAAGACTTTACGTATCTCCAGAAAAAATATCCGTAAGACTTGACGAACGCTCACAGTGGGTTGAATCAGTTCCAAAATATTTTTAACCGACTTCAAACAAAATTGGAAGATTATCAATGAATGTTATTTTTTTTTTTTTTTTTTTTTGTTAAATGATTGTTTTATTTGTTAAACGATACGTAGACTAAAAAAATTTTTTTAAAGGCTTCATAACCTTACTTTTTGATGAGGAGCTTTAGGATGTGTCCTAAGTCCTGGATCAGGGCGAAAAATTGGAAAAATAATTTTTTTTGGGACTTAAATTTCTAAAATATCAGTAACTAGTTCACGAGCTAATTTTTTATGTGTAAATTTATATGTAAAACTAATCTGTCTTTAAATAATAATAATTTTTTTATTAACTTTTAGCTGCTTTAAAATTTAAATAATATTTTTATTTTATTTTCTTTACAGTCGTGAGAAAATTTCACCACAATTTTCTATACGCGATGTCACAGCCATGTTTGAATCTCGTTCACAAAATCAACAATAATTATTTAATTAATTTAAAGTTATATTTAAATATAATAATATTTACTACATCTACAATCACTTTAAAAATATAAATACAACAAATATTACAACAATAAAAATATATTTAAAATTTATTATAATTCATTAAATATAAAAATATTAGAATGTGTATTAGAAAAACATATTTGAAAACTACTTACTCCTCATAATGTAACAACAAAAAAATAAAAACAAAATGCTATAAAACAGTTAAAGAATTAAAATTTTGTTGAAAGAAATAAAAGAAATAATTGTTTTTTACAAATAATTGTCAAGAAACAAAAAATATTTTTGTTTAAAAGCATTAAAATTTATTATTGTTTTTATATTTTTCTAATAATAAAGAACATAAAATATAAAAATAATTTTTAAAACATTAAATAAAATATTTTATTACTTAAAAGGCAAAAAGAAAATATTATCAAAATTAATTTTTATTATTTAAAACTGTGTAGAAAATTTTAAACAAAAAAAATTTAAATATTGAAAATTTTAAAATCCAAAGATGACTGCTTTTCTTTACCATTTTTAATTTTGTTGTTAAAAAAAAAAGTTTTACATTTAACTAATGCTCATTTGAATTATTTTTTTTAGCAAAAGAAGAAATATTTGTATATTTTTAATATATTTTTAAGTTTAAATAAGTGAAAAAATTTTTTAGATTTTAATTAATTTAAGTTTAATTTTTTTTTTTCTTTAACTTTCAAAACAAAATACGTATTGAATGAAATATTTATAAATGAAAAAAGTTGCAATACTAAAGCATTTTTTTTTTTTTTTTTGTATGTTAAAAGTTTTTTATATTTATAAGTTAAAAAGTAATTGTTTTTTAAAAGAAACATTTTTTTATTGAAAAATTATTAAAAATTGAAATTTTAATTTTGAGAGAAAGAAAAAAAGATTTATTTTAAAATAGAGCGACTTGTTCTAGAACAAATGTATAAAACCAAAAAGATGATTAAATAACTCATTTCGAACATATTTTCGAAGAAAAACGTAATTCAATCATATAAATTCGAATGACTTTTTTTCGCATAATTAATAATTTTTATTTTAAGTCAGCGTATTTAGAACAAGTTCTAGACAAATAGTTTAAGCTTCTGCGGATTCAAAGCACGTAATACGGTTTTCGTTATTAATTGAATTCACAATTTTAATGCGAAATTTTCTAAATATTTCGTTGAAAAGTCAATTTTGATTGAAAATTTCAGCTGCTAGCTGTCGAATGTTGAATTTCTGTAATAATAAAAAGTATAAAAATTAAAATCTAAAAGGTGTTCTCATAGAAGTCAATAATAAATAAAAAAATATAAAATTTAAATTTACTCCATACATTGTTCTATACCACCCCTCGTATGTTAGTCTAACTCGAACTTTAATAATTTTTTTCTATATTTTTTCAAATTTAAATATCACAAAAACAAGCCTGAAGCACTGCTACTACACATCGTCTTTGTCAAAGTCAAATTTTTGTTCAGCTTTTGAATAATTAATCGCTGGCTCATGAAATTGACTCGTGAACAAAACATTTTAAATAGCAAAAGACATTAAATCATTTAGAGAAAAACCATTATAACAAACAACCCTGATGATAAGACAGTAAGTAGACAGAAAAGGAATTCTTTACATAAAAGAAGACGTTTGGTTTATGTTCGAACATATCAATGTCTCAATTTCATACGATCGATGCAACCACAAAATTATGTTTGCGTAAGAAAGGACGCTACTTTGCCAGATTAGAGATGATTTAAAATAAGCTACAAGAGAAGTTGCAAATTTCGGGAATAAGTTTCTCTACCCTCGTAGGTTTATAATTGATTAAAAAATAATATAAAAATTTGTCTTAAACGGCTTCTTAAACACAATAATTGAAGAAAATTTAAAAGTTAAAAAGTGACTGTCTTGTTACGTCATCGTTTTCTTCAGTGATCGCATTATCGCTTTTGAAATTCACTTGTGAAAACATTTGGTGTCAATATCAGATGTAAATTCGAACATCAAATAACATTTGTAGTTTCATTTTCAGTGAACTCTATTTTTGTTAAAAGTATCAAAACCACGATAAAAATTTATTATGTCTTCTAGAGCAGGGACATTGGCTCTTATTCTCCACACAATAAAACATGAACAAATTTATGTTCTATATTCTGTCAACGTTTTGTTCACATCTGAACATAACTATGGCTCGTGAAAAAATTGATCATAAAATATTTGTTATGAAAAATGGTACTTGGCGAGAGCAGAACTAATTTAAAATAAGTTACGAGGGTAGTTTCTAAATTCGAAAAAAAAAACATTTGATTCTTAAAGGGTACCAAAAGTCTAATAGCTGCACAAATGAAGCTGATAAAATTTTCCTTATGCGATTTAGAACTAGTTGATTCAAAAAAAGGTTTTAATAGTTTCTTTTTATAGTTTTATTTGTTTTTTAATAGATGTTTAATACAGCGTGTGTTTGTGTATGACTGCGTGTATAGTATTAGTTATATAATTTATTGTTTATTGCTTAAAATATTAAAAAAAGAAAACAAGTTTTTTATTCTAATTGTTTCTCTTGTCCTTGATTTATTATGATTTTTTAAGAACTGTTTTTAAGCATTTAAATCTTAATTTTATTATATTTTCTTATTAAAAATATTGTAAAAAAATTTTAATTGATATAAAAATATATTTTTAAAACTAAAAAAATTAAAGCAAATATGTGAGACAAAACTCTTCTTTAAAATAAAATCTAAAGCATTTAATAAAAGAAAAGCTTTCCATTTTCAGCTTAAATTTTTATTTTTACAGGCGTCTTGAAAAAATAAAAAGGCGCTTAGAAAAATTAATGAAAAAAGGTAACAATCAAAGTTAAAAAACAGGAACCATAAAATTAAAAATAAAAATAAATAAAACTTAAATTAAATTAACAAACCTTAAAAATTTGTAATAATTATTTAAATTATAATAAAAAAACTTAAGTTGTGTTTGTTTTTTTGTAACAATTATAAATAACACAATTTAATATTTTAAATAATTAAAAGCAAACTGACTTCAACTTTTTAACCAACCAAAATATTGTCATTTAAAAAAATATAGAAAAAAAAATAAGAACTAAGGAAACAGTGGAGCAACTAGTTACTTTTAATTCAAAAATTTTATGTAAAAAAAATTAAGATTTTTTTCCGAAAATTTTCAAATTTCGAAAATATCTTCGAAAGTATTTTTGAAATAATATTTATATTTTATTTTAAAAAAAATTAGCTTCAATATTTTTTTATTTAATATTTCACATATCTTCATCCAAAATGCAAAATACCGTATCATCGAAAAATTCGAAATTGTTTTTTTTTTTTTTTTTTTTTTTTTTTTGTCTGAGTTACAACTTAATACACCATATTGCACTTGTTTAATGAATTTCAAACCTCTACTATGGAAAATAATGCAAGTTAAAAACAAAACTCTTCCTCGATCTCAGCAAAAAAAAAAAAACCTAAAAATGATAAGTGTAACGCCGGCAAATAGTGTGAGCATAAAACATTTTACAGTGACAGGATACACACAGAAATGAAATAGAGGCGATGAAAAAAGAAAGAAATAATTAAGTTGAAAGTGCTAAAAATGTGTTTCTGCACTCACGGTAAACGTCGCCAAAAATTGAAACTGGGACCAAAAACAAATTTTGTGTTTGTGAGTGTCTTGTTTCTAAACTGTTCTCGTTTTAATAGGAAATGTTGTATCAAAGAGCTAAAATGAAGTTATTGCGGATTATTTTTTTTTATTGTATTTATGAAGTTTAATATTGTGCATAAAAGAAATATTTATTAAATTAAATTCTAAGATATGGAAATTGACAGTGTCAATGAAATAAACAAGGCTTACAGCCAATCACAGCAAATTTTAGCAACGATCGATTCTTTCGCAAACTGTCACGTAAATTTCGATGTCAAATATTAAACTAAATTTCATTATTTTAAAAAAAAATCTATTACATTTTCGTCAACGAACAAGGATATATTTTTTTATAATCGCAATTCCATAAACACATTTAAATCACATTTCAAAATATGGCATTTGAATTTAAAGCGCCCAAAATATCCTACGCAAGGTTGTTTTTGTTTAGTTGAGAAATGGCAAGTTTTACGTTTCTGATTACCATCATTTTTTAATTATTTGTCACCGATTTCCTAAACAAAAAAAAATTTTTTCTTCTTAAGGCGGGCTTATGATCACAATTAGGAATGGAAACGCAGACAGTAAAAGTAATTTCGCTGTCTAAAGCAAATAAGTATATACTATTACATCTTTTCACTCGAAATGATTTCTTTTTTCCCCAAATTACAATCGTAAATAATTCTCATGAACAATTTTTCATGTTAACAAAAATTCCCCTTATCCTGATTGATTTTTTCCCTCGAAATTTTTTCACTTTTTTCTTGGATTTGTTTACTTAAATTTTGCTAGGGAACTGCATACATATTATGCAAATTTTTATCTGTTATAATTAGAATATTAAAGTTTTTTTTTAAATTTTTTACTTCAAGATCAGTTATGGCGGTGCTTGACAAGATGCAAAACAAAGAAGTCTATTTCTTGTAAATTTATAAAGATTTTTTTTAATTAAAAATGTCATTAAGAGAAAAAAATGGAGATATAAAAAATAGATTAAAAAAATTTATTTTATTGAAATGGGTCAGTAGCAATGTCTCGGGTAACTTAGAGGGGTTATATGCGGCCTTCACACGTTTTTGTAATAAAATTCTTAATTCGTTTTTAAACTTCAATTTAACAGTTTTATAAGCTTATTCTTCTTCTTACTTACATTCAATGTGCACTGATAGATTTACAATTTTGAACAGCTGTAAAATAAAGGGAAGAAAAATATCACTTCATATTCACGGGGTGACTGTTATCAATAATTTCTCCTGTTCTGTATTTCACTCCAAATCAGAACAGTCCGAATTTTCAAAGAAATGTTTTAAAAGCTTAAAAAAAGCTTAAAAATACTTTAATTTTTTATACAAATTTAGATTGATGATACGTTATTTGTTTCAAAGGGTTTTCTTTCTATAACGTTTTTTATTTCTCCTGTTTCGCTATTTTGCATTTTAAGTAACGATACTCAAGTCTTTTTTTACATAACGATTCCAATTAACATTTTCTATGTTCGGTAATTTTGATAATCGGCGTTTCGTTTCATTGTAAATTTTTACTAATTAAAAATATGTAAATTTATTGCTGAAGAGTTTTTCGATTTTATTTTGTTGAACTTTAAAGAAACTTTAAGGCCTGAAATAAAAGAAAAGGCATCATTCATGATCATAAATATTTTTTCTTAATTTGTTTTTTTTTTCTACTATTTTTTTTTTTAGTTTATGTTTATACACGCTCCACAGCTGGTTTGCAAATGCTATTGGTTTTCCACGTGCGCCAAGATAGCGTCGATTTTGGGAATTCAAAAACCGGGAAGTAAAAATTCCCCGGGAATGGGCATTTTCAATTTAAAAAAAAATTAGCATAAATTTTGGAATTTAGAAGAAGGAAAATTTATGTAAAATATAAATAAATTATGTGAAAATGCGTTTGTACTGATCACAAAAAAAATATGATTTTTGCATGAACCAATCCCGGGAAATTTTTACTTCCCGGTTTTTGAATTCCCAAAATCGACGCTATCTTGGCGCACGTTAATTTTCTTCTAGATTCCAAAATTTATGCTAATTTAATTTTAAATAGAAAATGCCCAATCCCGGGAAATTTTTACTTTCCAGTGTTTTTCTCGGTTTTTGAATTCCCAAAATCGACGCTATCTTGGCGCGCGTTGGTTTTCCTACCTTTCAGTTTTTTTTTTTTGTTCGAATACTATTTTTCGTAACTTGCGTAACTGAATACGGCAATTTTGTTACACTCTATTCATGCATTCCACATGAAAAACTGAACAGAGTACCAGGCTTTAGACAAGGATGATCATGTACTGCATATAATGTTTTTTTATTCTAAAAGTTATTTATAATTTTTATCTTTTTTTATTTAATTTTCGTATTTCTATAATTTTAATTTTTCAAAGAGTATAAAATATACCGATCTAGGAGAAGTTAATTCTCATTAAATTTAAAATAAATTTCCGAAAATTGTCAGTTTTTTAATCATTGCTGATTATAAATTCTATCAAAAAAAAAAAATATTTGGCAGTTTGAATCTTAAGCCTTCAACCAGACAGAGGTTAATGCGAAGTGCAAATATTTTAGCCAAAATAGTGACTCTTGTCGAAGAATTATAAATGGCTTTAATCAGCTAGTGAAGTTCACCGACTTTGTGGGGTCAGAGCTTGGCAACATTGTGATTACTTAACTACGATTTAAAGACGAAGATACAGGCCATGCAAAAGATGCATCGATTAAAGTGGTGAAGATAATTCTGAAAAAAAACGACTTCAAAAACTGTGCAAAAGCTTAGCCACTACATAAAATAACATTAACTGTTGGGTCACCCTTTATTTTCCAAAATCATATTTAATACTTGTTGTTATGGCGGACATAGCAATATAAGTTCTTTGTAAATTTCAACTGTCTGTTTGCAACTGTTCAACAGTTCGGTCATATACTTCAAGCTGCAACAACTATTGGGACACGTTTACACGAGAATTAAAACTCAACGACAGCTGTACAAAACGAAAGTTTTTCCCTTAGCGATAATTTATCGACTTCAGCAGGGCTGTTACAGCAACAACTATTGGGTCACCCTTTAATTTCCAAGTCTACAAGTATAATTGTTAGAGCGAATTTAGCAATTCAGGTTGTTTGTTAATTTTAACCGTGTGACTTCAGCTCTTCAAAAAGCCATAAACGTTAAACTAAATGAACTATTGGAGCACCCTTTAATTTATAATTTTTTACTTATTGTTATAAACGATCATGGTAATCGATATTTTGTCTAATTTTCAAGCATTTGTCTATAATTAAAAAAAAATAGGCCCATAAATTTACGTCTTCTGTGGGAACACCCTTTAATTAAAAAAAAAAAATTTTTTACTTTTTGCTGATAGATGCTCTAGTAATACGCAATAGTGGTGCCCATTAAGGTTCATATTACACGTAAAAAATATGTATGTTGTAGGGGACACCCTTTAATTAAAAAAAATATGAACTAATTTTAAAACGAAATCAATCTGTGAGCGTCACCTTTCAAATAAGGAAAAACAAATTCTTTTTAAATTTGTTTAAAAATTACTGAGTTTTGCGGGAACAAACTTAAAAAAGCAACATTCACATGAGTTGATAACTTTTCCATCTTTTTTTGAAGTCGCTTAAAAATATTTTGGAACTGGGGGAAAATTACGGCACTCCATATTGAACGAAATTTCAATAGAATTAAAAAGTAAATTTCGATCGATATCGAATGCCATAATTTGCCCCCTGATTAAAGCAACTGTGAGCGTTCATCAAGTCTTACGGATATTTTTTCTGGAGATACGTCAAGTCTTTTAAGACGACTTTGAAAAAACTTTTTGAGACGCTGTTGTAAAAATAATAAATCTCATATTGGACTGCGTTATCCAAGATCTAACTGAGCGCTAAAGGCAGTGCAAAAAATATTTTCTTGTGTTCAAAAAAAAAATTTTTTTGCCCTTTGAACACGGTCGTTTTTAAATGTATCGATTTCTTCACTTTGGTTTTGTTTTGTTTTAATTTAATTTTATTTTATTTATTTATTTTTTTTTTTTTTTTTTATAAAAACTTATTTAAATTTTTTTTTTTTTTGAGACCAAAAAGAAATTTAAAATCTTAAAATTTTATACAAAAATAATTTTTCGTATGCAACATTATTTTTTTTTGCGATTACTCCACTGTTTAAAACTACAAGAAAAGAAAACAAATCTTTAACTAAATCTATTTAACCCATGGGAACCAACAAATGTAGCTAAAATAATAAAATCACAAAAAAAACCTTTTAATGTAGGAAAAACAATATTTGAAATCTTAAAAACATAAATTATATTCCAAGAAAAGAATTATATTTCAGCTCTAAAATAACAAACAAAAATAAAGGACTGCAAAATGTTGCCAAATTTTGTTTAGCGAAAAGATTAAAAAATGAGAAAAATTATAAAAATTTTGCAATCTTAAAAAAAATGCATAAATATATACTTTTTACATAATTAATAACAAAACAAAGCTTTAAATAAATTTTCTAATAATAAAAAAATATATATTGAAATAATAAAATTAATTTATATTGAAAAAAATAACAAAAAAAAAATAAATAAATAAAAAAACGAACTAAGCTCCCCTTTCTAAACAGAAAAACTAAACTAAAATATTTTATACATTTGATAGATGAAATGAAGAAAAAAAAAGCAAAAACAAGAAAAAATATATGAAATCTCTTCACACACTTTAAAAACAAAAAACTTGAAATCTTTTTTTTTATTAAAAAAACAATTATAAAAATTAAATAACTTGTTCATATTCAAATATAATCGTAAAAAAAATATAAAATAAACAAGAGTTTTATTTTTTAATTTAAGGGGTTTAAAAAAGGTGTTTCCACACAAAAGGTTAATGAAATTTATATTTTTTTTATTTAAAACTCTTAAATAGGAACATAAAAAAGTAGCAAAAATTACTTCAGATTTCATTCTAAAAGCAGAAATATGAATGACATTTCTTATCGATTTGATATTGGAGCCCAAAAGATAGAAATACATTTTTAAAGTAAATTTTTTTTTTAATTTCCAACATCAGCAGCAGCTCTAAATCAAGCAAAACAAAAAAAAAAAACAGAGTGGCAACGATTTAGTATTGACGTGAACAGAAACGAACTTTCTTCTTCTTACTGTCGGGATCATGATAAATGAAATGATACCCATATAAAGTAAAGCAACGTGTTGAACCCTTTAATAACGGTTGTACAAATTCTCCCTTTAGTGAAACTGAACCCACTCATGTTCTATTAAAATAAATAAACAAAAATTAACTGATTTTAATTTAAAACCCTGAAAATTCATTACAATAAATAATATTAAATGAAAATATTTTTATTTAATTAAACTTTAATAAAAATTCCTGCTTAAGCTTTGATTTTTCTCTTTTTATTTAATTTTTTGAATCTTTAATTTATTTAAAATGTTTGTGATAAGTTTCCTGAAAAGCAAAGACGTGCGTGCTTTCACTCTCAATACGAGACAATACGAGCTCTCACACATCGGCTCAAAACAGAGCGTTTTTGACCGGCCAAAACGTCGAATTAATGGGTCATCCGCCGTACAGCCCTGACTTGCCACCTAATGACTTCTTCTTGTTTCCGCACATCAAGAAAAAAATGAGTGGTCAACGATTTTGGTCGCCAGAAGAAGCTGTTGAAGTGTTAAAAAACCATGTTTCAGAGGTGTCTCAATTGGAGTGGAAAAAGTGCTTCGACAACTGTTTTGAGCGCATGCAAAAGTGTATAAATCATGCTGGAGAATATTTTGAAAAATAATAAAACCATTTTTGTTTATAAATATTCGCATTTTCACTATTAGGCCAGAAATATATAGAGCAGCCCTCGTAATCAATATCGGTTAATTTAATAATCTTGATCGGGATGATTAGCACGATAATTTTAACGTTTATTTAATTTAATATTTCCGTAGTTGAAAATGAAAACATTTTCAATAAATACTTTTTGCTTATATTTTTTTTATCAATTAAAAAAAAAAAGTTAGAGTGCTATATTCGGCTATGCAGAATTTTATATACCCTTCACCATGTATGTTAATTTAGTTTAGTGAAGTAGCTCCCATTAAAAAAAAACAAATATTGAGCTGACAGATAATTGAAAAATAAAAAAAAATTTTTTTACAAAAAAATTTTATTGGCTTCTAATGGGTTAAGCGTTTTTAAAAAAATTTTAAAATTTCCTAGAAGATCTCTTCAAAAGCTTTTAAATGATACCTATATCGATGTCTTAAAAGAAATCGTACTTTTCTATGAAAAGTTCAGCCAAGTTTTTCTTTTTTCTAAATTTTAAATTCTAAAGGGTGATTTTTTACCTATTATCTTTTTGGCAACACTGGTTTAAACAGCTGACGCACGTTTCGTGTTTTTTTTCACTGTCAAACATCTTCAATTTGGTCTATAATTTAACCATGAATCGTCTTATAAACGAACAACGCTTGCAAATTATTGAATTTTATTATCAAAATGCTGGCTCTGTTAAGAAAGTTCATCGCGCGCTTCTTCCATTTTATGGTCAGTTTAATTGACCCACTGAAGCGTTTATTCGGGCTATTGTGACTAAATTTCACAACAAATTTACATTGTTGGACAATAAACCACCAACACGCTTACGTAGAGTGCGAACTGAAGAAAATATCGCAGCTGTATCGGCCAGTGTTAATGATGACCATCAATTATCGATTCGTCGCCGATCGCAGCAATTGGGCCTCTGTTACTCAACAACGTGGAAAATTTTGCAGAAGGTTTTTAGGAGTGATGACTTTCAAAATACAGCTGGTGCAAGAATTGAAGCCGAACGACCCACCGCAACGTAAAATTTTTGTTGAATGGGCTCTTCGAAAGTTGGCCAAAGTTCAACTTTTTTACCGAAAAATTGTGTTTAGCGATGAAGCTCCTTTTTTGCTCAATGGGTACGTAAATAAGAAGAAGTGTCGATTTTGGAGTGAACATCAGCCAGAAGCATTGCAGGAGCTACCAACGCATCCAGAGAAAGTCACAGTTTGGTGCGGCCACCCTGTTTTTAATTTTAATTTTTTGTACCCATTTTTATAGCAGGCATAGCAGTACAAATTTAAAGCGTCTGCCTATAGCAGTATAAAAAAGGCCATATTTATAAGATTCACGACCCTTGGGAAACACCCTTTAATTTCCAAATCTATTGGTTACAATTTATTTTTATAGCGGACATATTTGTACATACTCTGTGTGAATTATAAATGTCTGCTAACTACGGTTGCCAAACTAGAATCATTTAAGTGATATTAAGTCAATATTGGAACACCCTTTAATTTAAAGTTTTATTTTTTCTACTTGATGCAATAGCACACACAATTTTACTGACACTGTGCCTATCACAGTTTAGAAAATAGCAAAATATTTTTGAATATCACATCACTTTTGGCAAACCCTTTAGTTTTTAGTAGTTGTTGTTATAGCGACTATAGTAATACGTCTTCCGTGACGTATGTTATTGCTGTCCGTGAAGCCACCACCTTACTTTCGCCGAAATGGTGAATGGATTGACACTATTTTTCCGAAAGGAAGGCCAATAAGTCAACCGTAGAGCGTCCCCTACGGAAGCCGTACTGCTGGTCACTAAATAAGCTAAATACTTTCCATTACTTTGGAAAGTGCAGAGAAAATTGCGATTGGGCGGTAGTTTTCAGGGTTGCCAGCCTCTCCCTTTTTGGGGATTGGTTTAACCTTCCAACATGATGGGAACTCACCAACATGGTATAAAATGTTGAAAGGTTTTGCTAATTGACGCGCTAACGTCGAAGAGCACTGCTTCAACACCAGTGCTGGAATTTCATCCGGACCAGGGGACTTGTATATGTTGAGAATCTTTTTAACTGAACGTGCTCGAAAGAATATATCCGGAATAGTTACTGATACTCTTTCCACTGCGGGCACTGGTTGATTGCTTTCCTTCACTAGCATTATCCTTCACTCTTTTAACGAATGACCACAAGTTATTGCTACCCCGAGGAGTAGTAAGAATTTAAGCATGAAGCCGCTGCTCGTATAAAGCTTTTTTGCGCCTAAGTACTTTGGCTTCTTGTAACCTGTACAAGTATAGATTCCCGTAAGTCTCTTAGAGCATTTTTAAGGGTTTATTTGTTAGTTATATGGTATTCGTTCATTTTTCTTTTCATACGGTTATAAGCCCACAAATGCTCTATGGGATTCAATGCTGGGCTTTGGGAAGGTTGAGGTAACACCTTTTTTGTATTATAAAGCAGCCTTTCTCTGGCTACAACGGCAGAGTGCTTTGCATCATTGTCTTGAACAAGCAAAATGCTTTTCGCCACGCCAATTTTTTCAGCAGATTGAATGAAATTATTTTTTTAAATATTTAAATAATCAATCTTGCTCATAGTCCGGGCGCCGTTTGCGCTCTGACGTCCCAGATCATTACATTTCCACCTCCATGCTTGACAGTATGTGTAATATTCCGTGATTTTAGGGCTTCGCCTTGCTTTCTCCACACTGAGTTCAGACCATCACTGGCAAATATGTTATTTTTCGACTCGTCTATGAAAATTACTGTGTTCCAAAAAGCATTGTCTTTGTGTTTATATTCATTCGCAGAACCTAAACGTTTTTTAACGCTTGATTTTGAAAGCAGAGGTTTCTAACGAACAGAGTATCCTTTTAAATCTTGCGTTTGGAGAAAATTTTAAATAGTCTGTGGTGTTAAATGAACTACTTCAAAATTAATTAACTAAATCTAATTAAAAGCCAGTAAATTTCCCAACAGGGAAAAAATTCCAATTGTAGCACAAATAATTGATTCTGAAGAATATTTAAAACACAAGAAATTTGTAACAATGAAGCAGCAGTCACTTTAGCTCCTGCACCCAATAAGTAACAAATTAAAGAACATCTATAAAATGGTCACACTCTTTTTCCCTCTCACAAAAAAACTCTATAAACAATACCATCACTATTTCTCATACGAATGGCTTAAACGGTCCCAGTTTACTCCCTTTTGATCTGAAAATTGAAACGGGTGTTAATTTTGAGACTAAAACTGTTGTATCTTTACCCAAAGAGTTGTAACTCTTATAAAGGCTGTCTTAAATTACAAGTAGGAGCAATATTTAAATTAAATAGAAAACAAGGTTTTTAGTCTGGCCTTCAGTGCACTCTTTTATTGAAATTTTTCATAACCTTTCTGGTTAATTGGCTTTGATTGCTTGAAATCGAATGGTTTTAAATTAAACGATTTTAGGGAGGCCAATTCTAATCACCGCAACGGAAGAGTACATGACCAGCAAATGTCTCATGCAGTAATTAATTTTGTTTCGCTGGCTGCATGGCCTTGAAAATCATCTTGTTAAAACACATTCGATAGCATTCAATTTCAGCTTTTAGAATTTTACAATAAATTCCCTCGAGGCCGAATTGATATTTCACACACTGCTTCCATAGAGACATTTAAATGGCTTCTTTTTTATGACCAGTGGGCTTAAAGTTTCCAGGCCCCTTAAATTTTTCAATTAATCTTTTCACAGTTGACGAGGATAAAAGTTTAATCCAACCATGTTGTGTACAAAATTTACGAATGGCAGCCGCCAAACTTTCGTTATTTTTATACCCTTCACCACCCTTCAGCAGGTCCCTGTTATTGTTAAAATCAAGTTTGCCGAGGCACTAAGTCAGCCAGAAAAAATTTAAATATGCCAATCAATCAGACTTAGTGTCGAAAGAGGTGCTATGTAAAATCAACAAGATCGGTCCATGTTCTTCGAGGCAGCGGGCAAAACACCACGCCAACCTCTAAGTTTTTTATATCATTTGAACCAATGAAGTAACTCGATAAAGAATTAAAAAATAAGAAAAAAACATAAAGTGAAAAAATTGGCGATCACCTATATTTTCCGAGTTACGGGTCTCTAAAATTTTCATAAAAAAATTTCGATTGTCTATATGGGTATCATTTAAACGCTTTTGGAGAGTTCTTTCAAAAAATACTAAGCGTTTTTAAAAAGGCTTAACCAATTAAGAACCGATGACATTTTCATGTAATATTATTTATTTTTTTTTTCTTAATTTTTTAATTCTCTGTCAACCCAATAATTGTTTTTTTATTTTTTATTTATTATTTTTTTTTTTTTTTTTTTTTTTTTTTTTTTTGATTGAAGTTACTTCACTAAACTAGATTAACATACATTGTGAAGGGTATATAAGATTCGGCATAGCTGAATATAGCTCGCTCACTTGTTGTTCTTTTTTCAGAGTTTCAAAGCATTTAAAATTTTTTTGGTGAATTTTAGAGTGATAATTCCTGCTTTTTTATATAGAGTTTTGCATTCTCATAGCAGACAACTGTTAAAAATCAAAGTTGCCACTTGACTGGAAAATGTGTCAAAAAATTAAAATGATACATTTTTATTGAGAGACATTTATTTTTAAAATGACTCGTTAAAGTGACAAATCTCATTTAAGAAACTGCCCCATTATGATTCATGACATATTGGCTTGATCAAAGAGGCTTTTTGATTCCTGTAATGAGCTCTCTCGGTAAACTGTAGTTTTAGTATAAAATATTTCTTGCCATTATTTAATAGATCTTTCCAATTATAATGATTTTAAAAATTATTCGTTTTCTGACGATCTTCTGAAGCCTATTGTTTACCAGTCCAACTTATATATGTACTTGCCAGAAAAATCCAAAAAATCGCGAACAGTTAGATGAATTAGATTTGCAAAAGTTTCTTGGCATATGCATGCTGATGTCTGTGGTGTAAATTCCAAACAACCGCCGATATTAAGCACCAATTGTAGATAGCAAGCTAATACAGGAAACTATGTCGCTAAATAGGTTCGAAAAAATTAAGTCAATGTTACATTTCAATAACAATGATGACATGAAACGAAGAAAAGATCCGAACTTTGACCGCCTTTTAAAATACAGCCTCTAGTAAATGATTTCCTTCAAAAATTCAAGTCGGAACAGTACGAAAGATGCCTTTCCGTAGAAAGAGCAGCTATGCTTCACAGAAAGTAAGTCATATCTAAAATAATACTTTCCAATGAAACCACACAAATGGGGGTTTAAATTATACGTGTTGGCCGGAATATCACGATATAACTATAAATTCGAAATATATTCAGGCCAAGAAAACAATCACACACAAAGGCTTCCTTAAGAAACTGATTTGGGCTCCTGTGCAAATATTGTCATAAGATTACTGCGAAATGTACCATCTAAAAAGAAATTAAAAGTATTTTTTGATAATTTCAATACATCCTTGCCATTGATGCTAACCCTAGCTAACCGTGGAATTTATTCACTGGGAACAATTCGTAGAAATAGAATTCCAAACTTAAAATTTGTTGACGATACAATTATGATGAAGAAACCACGTGGAGAGTTCTGTGAATATGTTGCAACAATTGATACTTTTGACATTTCTTTAGTTTCTTGGAGGGATAACAAAATTGTCAACTTAATGTCAAACTATTAAGACAAGAATCCTTGAAATATTTGATAAGAAGTTGGGAAGAAAGACAACTATTGCCTGTCCCAACATTGTGCCAGAATAAAATAAATTCATGGGTGGTGTTGACTTACTAGACTCATTTATAGGACGCTACAAAATAGAAATACGCTCTACGAAATGGTACTTGCGCCTCTTCTACCACTTGATCGACACATCCTTGATCAATGCTTGGCTTTTATATAAGCGTGCGGAAGCGCAAAAAGGTAATGTAGTCAAAGATAGTTATCGGATTTTCGTATGTAAGTGGGTGAAAGCCTTTGCAAAATTGGGAAAATATCAACACCACGGGGAAGGCCTTCTGACGCCACAAAAAATCTTGCCCTTAAGATATAAATTATAAATTTATTTTATTTACTAAATAATTTGTTTTCATTATCATTTAAGAGAAAGCATCAGAGAAGCTTGCCAATTCTACAAAACGAGGTATGACTTGATCACATAGACCACTAGCTGAGATGGTTAGAAAATCGACTTAAATGCAAGTTGCCAGGCTGTTATGGATATACTTTTGTCAAATGTAAAAAGTGTGACACTAGTTTATGCTTCAACAAATCAAGAAAGTGCTTTAAAAAAATTTCTCTCCGAATAATACTACAAACCACATCCACGATATTTTTGTAACTTAGACGTATTTTTTTATATGATAAAAATTTAAGGTTCTTCAAAAATAAAAAGGAGTATTAAACATAAACGGACTAATGTTTTCAGATTTGCTGCATGAAAATGTATATATGCAATGTTTTCCAACTTCTTTTGAAACCATCGGAATCGAACCAAATTTTATTTTTGTCATCAAAACTTAACATATAATAATCATTATATGCCAAAACATTTTTATCCTTAAGGAAATTAAATCATGCAACGAAGGGTTAAATAAGTTTAAAAAAATGTATATTTGGTTTGGCTTAGAAGAAGCAAGCCCCAAGCCCAGATGTCTAATGCATTTTTTTCTCTGTTTGCAAGTATTGTAGCCCCCCCCCCCCCTTCCATAGATATTTCTCGGGTTACGCTTATTGTTTAAACAATACTTAACTCTTTATTTTTTTTGCTCGCCCTTCATAAAACATTTCTCAATTATCTTTCATTTGGGAATCTTAATACATGATCCCAGTTCCAGACTATTTTGCTATAATATGGATATCTTCTTTCATAAAAGTTCAAAAGAAAAATTCGTTCGGATTTAATACCTCAGGGGTTATAAAATGTCAAAAAGCGCCTAAAACTTGCTAGTTTTATAAAATAAACTTAAAAATAAAATCTTTTTTATTTTCACATTTTCTAAAAAACGTTTAATTTTATTCTCTTTCCTACCTTTCACAAGGTGTCAAATTTTAACATTTTTCTCCTGTGTCTTTTCACTAATTTTCTGAAGATAAATAAATTAATCTCTAACACGTGTCATTTGCCACAAACTCTTAGGAATCAATCAGTCAAATAAGCGAACCGGACAATTGTTAGAAAAATAAAATTCAAATAATTTTCAAGAATATTTCCGGGGTTTTTTTTTCTACTCAATATTCTTTAATTTCACCACGCTTGCATTCTAATTATTGCATTTTATGTCAGCTTAATATCACACAGACTTTTGTTTTTTTAGGTTTTTTTTATTATGAAAATGTAATTCCCAGAAATCAAGAAAACTCTCTTAAAAACTTAAAACATGCAAAATATAACACAAGTGTGTCTTGGATCAGGTTACCTCGAATTCAAACTCATGAGTCTTGAAAATCTTTTTGAAAATTAGCGCTCATACTGTATGTAACAATCATATGAACTTACACAAATGCACACTCATATTAAACAAAAGCTCATTTAGTTTGATTTTCCAAAAAAGAAATTAACTTATGTTATCCTGTTTAGCAGGATAATAGGGCGTTTGCAAAATATTAATAAAAAAAAAAATAAAATTAAATAAAAATTCTTCCTGTTGAGGGCGAAAAGTTTCAAATTTTCTCTTTTGTTGTATAAAAAACAAACACAAAAAAATAAAGTATGAGTGCTGCTGGGGCAAAAGGTTATAAAAATGTTGTTGTTCTTATGTTTTTTTATCACATTACAACAACAACAAAAACTGTGCTTTTGTTCAAGTAATTTTTGACATATTGTTGCTCTTAATGAGTCCTTATTTTTTTGTTTGTCTCCTCACATGTTACGAAAAAAAAAAATCGTGTGAAGTAGAGACTTCCTTTTCATCATAAAAACAGGGCACAGGCTTAGTTTAAGAGGTTGCTTTGAAGCACCGCATAATAAGGAAGAAATCTACAACAATTAATTAAGTTTATTAAACGTTTTAGAACAGTTTGATAATCAATTAGTAATAAATAAGAAACATTTTTTAATTTTTTTCGATAAGCTTGAAAAATGTTATGTGGTCACACTGCACTAATCGATAACTGCAAAAATACTGTTATCGATAAATACGAATAAATTTATTTCTAAAGTATAAATTATTGCCATTAAAAATTCTTATGTTATTTATTGTAGTTATCGAGAGCTATCTAAAAAACCGCAGTTATCGATACATACGAGAAAAAAATTTATTTTCTATTGTATAGTTATTGCAATTAAAAATTCCAATGCTATTAATTGTAGCTATCAATGGCTAGGAAAACCTTTTTAATAAGCTGCCTTTATTGATAACTGCGAAATAATTATTTTAACAAAAACTATAGTTATCGATAAATGCGGAAACAAAATAATTTCTATTACTGCTTTCAAAATTTCTTATGTAGTTATCGATAGCTACGATAATTTTTTTTAAAAGCTGCTTTAATCGATAACTGTGAAATATTTATTTTTACAGAAACTAAAGTTATCGATAAATGCGAAAACAATATGCTTTCTATTATTGACATCTAAATTTCTCATGATATTAAATGTAGTTATCGATACCCTGGATTTTTTTTTAAAGCTGCTTTAATCGATAACTGCGAAATATTTATTTCTAAAGAAACTAAAGTTATCGATAAATGCGAAAACAAAATACTTTCTATTATTGACCTCTAAATTTCTTATGGTATTAAATGTAGTTATCGATAACCTGGATTTTTTTAAAGCTGCTTTAATCGATAACTGCGAAATATTTATTTTAACAAAAATTATAGTTATCGATAAATGCAAAAACAAATTACTTTTTGATATTGCTATCAAAATTTCTGATAGTATAAATGAAGCGATCGGTATCTATGAAAATCCTTTTTAAACACCTAATGTTAACGATAACTGCAAAATAATTATTATAACAAAAACTATAGTTATCGATAAATGCGAAAACAAAATAATTTCTATTATTACTATCAAAAATTTTTATGGTATTAAATGTAGTTATCGATAGCTACGATAATCTTTTTTAAAAAACTGCTTTAATCGATAACTGTGAAATATTTATTTTTACAAAAACTATAGTTATCGATAAATGCAAAAACAAAGTACTTTCTATTATTGCCACCTAAATTTCTTGTGGTATTTAATGTAGTTATCGATACCCTCGAATTTTTTTAAAAAGCTGCAGTTATCGATAACTGCAAATTATTTATTTTAACAAAAACTGTAGCTATCGATAAATGCAAAAACAAAATTATTTCTATTATTGCCATCAAAATTTTTTATGGTATTAAATGTAGTTATCGATTGGGACAAAATTTTTTTTAAACTTGTAGTTCTAATAACTGAAAAATATTTATTTTAACAAAAAACATAGTTATCAATAAAAAAAGAAAATAATTACTTTATAAAGTATAAAAAATCTTATCCTAATAATTGTAGTTATCGATAGCTGCGAAAATATTTTAAAAAAAATTGCAGTTATCGATAACTGCGAAATATTTTTTTTAAACAACAGTTATCGATTAAAAATAAAAAAAAATACTTTTTATAGTTTAAATTATTGTCAGTGATAACTTACCACACGATAACTACTATTAACTTTTTTAAAAGCTATTTTAATAGTTACATTTTTTGCTATCGATAAATTTAAGAAAATGAAGTTACAAAGGAGCCTCAAACCCAAATACTTACCTGGATTTTTGCACCTTTACTCAGCTTCTACAGTACTCTCTATAAGAAAAACTCTCTGATAAACGTCCTATCATACAGAGCCCCATAAAGATGTACATCAAAAGCAAAGTGGAATATCTTGAAAAGGCTAAGAAGTCCCAGAGTTAAAGGAGCATTAAAGCCTTGTGGCTTCCTCCAGTGTCCATTTCTGGATCAACTCCAGTATTTACACCTGTTTATTTGTCATATCCAGGTTCATACTGTTGTCTAATGCTCCAGAGCCTAAACAATACCAAGACGATTGCTCATCAACAATGCCAGAGACTGAATGTATGCACGCATCTTGATTTGACTCCCTTTAAATCCAAGGCCCTAATTACGGGGAAACTGGCAACAAAACCCCAATGATATTCATCTCTGAAATAAAACCTCCAATACTTCTCGTTATCGTTAGCTACTAAACGATAAAAAATTTTTGTTATCGATTACTATTAAAAAATTTAAAGAATAAATTTCAAAAAATTTTAAAGTTATTGACAACCAAAAAACATTTTGTTGCTGTAAAAGCCCTGTTGTTGTTGAGAGTTTTTTTCTGAAGAAAAAAATTTCGGTGCGTACAGCCGCTGCTGAGTTGACAAACTTTGGATGCTGAGTTTGATTTGGGACGTTCCGGAGTGGAAAACCAATTGCCGTGGAAACATTTTGTAGTTTTTAATTGTTAGGACACATTTTGCTAAAATAATTTTAAAACAATTTTTAAAAATTTTAAATAAAGAAATTCTATTGTTATCGATAGCTAAAATATATTAAAATAAAAATCTAAAGACAAAAAATATCTTTAAAAAATTCTTATTAATTTCATTATTAAAATTCTAATAAATTTTGTGGTTATTGAAGACTACAAAAATTATGTTATCGATTTATCGATAACAATAAATATAATATAAAAAAATTCTTTTAACGATAATCACAGATGATTACGAAACTATTATTAAATATCTAAAATTTGTATTTTTATCGATTGCTATTAACGATTTTCTAAAGAAAATATTAAAAAAAAAATTAAAGCAATCGATATTTTTTCAACTTTCTTTAAAAAATTTACTGTTTTAATAAAATCTAAAGCAAATTTTCACTTATCGATTAATAAAAATATTTTTCTATATGAAAATTTTACGCAATCCATAATGAAGTTTTCTTGTAGTTATCGATAAATAAAATTATTTTCTTAAAGAGAAACTTAAAGCGGTTGTTGAAGAACGTAGGGCACTTTAATAACTTCAAAGTTTAACAAAAAATAATTGTCTGATTAATTTGTAATGTGTTGCTAGACGGCTTCAAAATGATGACAACAAAGCGCACGTGAGGTTGTATCAAATATTTCAAAAGACTTACAAAAAGCCGCCTAAAAATATAAGTGAACTTTAATTATTTGATCAAGTAGTGTTTAATAAAATTTATGTTACATTTTCACTATAATTTTGTTTTTATTGTTTCATTTGCTTCCAGTTTCTATAATTTAATTATGATATGAAAATTACAATGAAATGACAAAACTACCCCTTTTAGTGGCAGCCTCTTTATTTACAGATTTCAGATAAAAACTTGTATAAAATATTTAACGTTCATTTATTTATTCTTTTTGTTGTTATTGTTTATTAACATTTGTAAGAGAGAAAATTTTAAATCCCATTACAAATCCCCTGACTTAATTTTGCTGTGTTGTTGGCATCTGTAATTTTATTAACCTTTTTCTGATTCTTTTTTCTTTTCTCTCATTTGAGATTTAAGGACTCGTAAAATGTTTGAAACAAACTTGTCGTATGTTTGTAATTTTAGTGTAATTTAATATACGACACGCGTCTCTATTTCATTTAAACATCTAAACTTTGTTTGTTGGCATTTGCTCTAAGTGGCAGCAAGTTCTTCTTTTTTTTTTTTTTTCTTTCTTTCTTTTATTGTTGTTGTTGTTGTTTTGGGTCTAGGCCATAATTATGTTAAAAATTTTGTAATTGTGGGGTGTTACTTGCAAATTAAGAGCAATAAACTGGTAATAGTTTGACAAAAGGTAACTAATCAAAAAGATTTCTTTCATAATTGTTGTTTTTCCTCATGTGATGTGAAAGTGTATTTTATTTTTTTGGGCTTAAAATTTAGAGAGAAGTGGGAAGAGTGGAGATTTACAATACTGATAGATAGAAAAATTAATTTTAGCTGTAATTTATTACTTTTGTGTGACATGCATAGCGAAGTCGATTGAGCGATGTCCGTTCTGTCCGTCCGCTTTAGTGTTGTTTGCCGAGAAACTAAATCGGGTAGAAAAAATTTTAATACGCCAATCGATAAGACATAGTGTCGAACGAGACGCTACTTGAAATCAGCAAGATCGGTCCATGTCTTTCGACGCAGCGGGCAAAACACCATGGCTACCTTTAATTTTTCAATATCATATGAAACAATAAAGTAACTCAAATCAAAAAAAAAAAAAAAAAAAGAATATATATATGGGACGATACTCGTAGAGAGCTAAAAAAATAATAAAAAAAAACAGCAAGTGAAAATTTTGGCGCTCGCCCATATTTCCCGAGTTACGGAACTCTGAACTTTTAAAATTTTTTAAAATAACGATACGGGTATCATTTTAAAGCTTTTGAAGAGATCTTTAAGGAAATACTAAAATTTGTTAAAAATGCTTCACCCATATAGAGCCGATGACATTTTTATGTACAATTATATATTCAGATTAAATTATGTTTCATATATTTTTTTAATCTCTTTCACCCCAATATTTGTTTTTTGTTTTTTGATTTACATGTATGATGAAGGATATATAAGATTCCAAATATAGAATTCTTACTTATTGTTGTTGATTAGCTTAAATTATTTATTATTATAAATTATTTTGTAGTATTCACTGGGGAAAAGCAAAGACATCTCCAAAATTTAATCATTTGTTTTCCTGCTATCGAAATGAATGCTATCGTAAGACTGTATATTATTTTAATGCAAGATCACGTTTTTCACCACACAGATGTATTTTTCAGGCTCCTAAACTAGTGGCAAGGTTGCCAGATCTTACCATGTTATTAATAGCTAGACGTTTTTACTCGCCTATAAACAGAAATTGCAAATGAATGTTGTATCAAAAAAAAAAAAACTTATGCAGAGCTGGGTAGATAAAAAGAACTCAACGAGTAGATAAAATACACATAACAATATTATCAGGTATGTGAGACGATTATTTTTACCATAAACATAAACTAAAAACAATATTATTTGAAAGTGTATGGAAAATAAATTTATTTAAAACGAAAAAATAAGTTCAAAATTGTTTTTTTTTTTTAATCAATCAATTACCATTATATTCGTGTATATTTAATATTTAAATTTTTAAAATCTGATATTCAAATATATGGCTGTTTTAATTTCATTCAATATGATTAAGAGATTAATTTACAAAAAATTTATAAAGTAAAATATTAGAGTGAAAAGTATAAATTGGGGAATCAGTTTGGTATAATTTAGGTTTTTGCCTACCATTTCTGGTGGGAAAATGAACTGCTTCACATTTTAAATTATAACAAAAAAATTATTTTGTCAATAAGAACCAGTCGGCAGATTTCAGTAAAAGGATAGAAGACTTGGAGATCACAAAGGGACTTTTAGAAAAACAGAGTCGCAAATTAAGGGAACAGATCAGGTATACGGATAGTTTATTGGAGCAGGGAGTTGAAGAAAACACATCGTTGCTTGAAAAATTGAGACAAAAGGGATTAAGTGAGAATGAGCTTAAGAAACAACTGAAACAGCAACAGCAAATAGACGTACAAGAAGACATCGTACAAAGATTACAAATAGCTTTAGGAAATGCAAAGCGTGAACTCGACATTATACACAAGACTAGGTCACCCACTACATCAATAAGTAAAGAATTGACAGAAGAGGATTCCAGAGTTCCAAAATAACAATAGAACACGCAGACCACGTAGACGGCAGCTCTACGGTTATTGACGAGCAGTCAGAGGAGATTTATAATAAGGATATTCGTATAGAGGAGAAAGCAACGGCTCCTGACCTGATATCCAAAACTTGGAGCATCATAATAAATGCAAAAAGGCAGGAAGCAGAGGCTATACAACAAAGACGACAAAAGTTTCGACGATTTGAAGAGAACAGAAAGGATAGATAACACATTAATTGGAGAAATTGATACATTGGTAGTATCGGCAAAGGAATTTTTGAAGAGGCGGGTCACCATCGCCGAGAGAAATACAAATTGCAGACAGAATAAGTGAAGAAATTTCAACCAACAATATGATGTCTTTTACGGAACTTTTGAAAAATGTATCACACATGGTGCCAATTTTCTACGGCGCAGATGGCTCAGAACTTACGACAGAAGCAAAATAAATTCATTGAAGGCTGTATGCTTGCGAAAGATAAACTCTTGGAAGCAGTTGGTGTAGTCGACCTGCTGAAATATATAAAAACAAGACTTTTTGGGAACGCCTGCTCATATTTGCACAACAAGGATTTCGGAACAATAGAAGCCCTATATTTGTCTGTCAGAAAAAAAATTTATAAAGGCCAAAACCCTTAATGAAATACAAGAGTTAATATTTATCAGTAAGCGAGCATCAACGTAAAGCGCGTATGAATTTGACGAAAGGTTAGAAGGGCTTCTTATAGACGCAACAGAATTAATTGCTGCACTATGGCAGTATGCATCGCATCGGAAATCTGGGTTTACGTGACCCGCAATTGGTATCCAGGTGCATTGGGCATGAAAATGACAAACTATCTGAATTGGTGAAGATCACAAAGAATGCACAAAACCTGTTAGGCGCCAACATGCGGTTGTCAAATGTTATGACAATGCAAGCCCAGGAACCGTTGTACGAAACAGTCCCACAATTAGTAAATGAAGCTAGACAGCTCTCACTAAGACAGCCTGTGGATTACACACTAAGGAACTTTGTGGGTTCCGCAAAAAAGGCTCCAACAGTACCACTTAACACTACAGATCTTAACCTTACATTTGCTAACATTTTATTTGGAAATTTTAAAACTGGTTAATTAATTGCCAAAGCTTATTACTCTACAAGTGAAACTTACTTCAGGTTGAGAAATACAACAAAACTTGATTTAAGAACACAAGAAATAATTTATCTCATACAACTAATAACGGCTTTAAGTACTTGAACCTTGAGCCGTGTAATATCACATGCTGAACCTTTAAATTATTATTTCTTCTTCTATTTAAAATATTTAAAATGATTTGTAAAAAAATAAAATAAATAAAGAATAAATTTAATGCAAACAAATATAAATGAAATATTAATATTCGCTATATGGTTTTGGCAGAATTGAAAGCTGAACATTTCTTATTAATCTATGACTCTTTAATTTAAACTTAATTTAAATTAAATTAATTTCATATAAATTTACTTTTATTCCTTGAATTTGAAATATTTTTTCCGGCGAATCAAGAGTTTAATATTTTGTTTTTGGAAAACGAAGTTGTCTTATCGATTTAAAAGAGTATCTCGATGGTGAATTCACTGGTACTTAACGTAAAACCAGTGTTGTCAGTTATGGCGATTTTTCGCCAAACGTGGCGATAAAAAAATCCTCTTTGACAATTAAAATATAAAAATGGCGAGAGGCGATAAATCTGGCGATATTTTTATCTAGTTTTTACGATTTTTTTAATGATAAAATTGCAATAAAAAATAACAATAAATAAAAAACATCCCAGCTTGATTTTAAACTAGCGGTGCCCACGACTTTGTCCGTGTATAATTTATAATTTTCTTAAAATTAAAATTTAGAAAAATATGTTTTAAAACATATGTTTTAGAGTTCTGTAAACAGTGATAAAAACTTTTCATTTACAAAAATAAAATGTGCTGACAACTGTTCTAATACCATTATACCGGTAAAACTGGGTGCTTTCACGTTTGTATTTTTATTTTTTCTACAAAATGACATATTTTTAAAAAACAAAAAGTTTTCTATATTCGAATCAAATTTCTAAGGGACCTCTTTACAAAATTTTATTCAACTCCATCCAGCAGTTTTTACGTGAAGCGAACACAGACAAACAAACGGACAAAAAGTCCAAAAATAAGTGTTTTGTATTCCCCGTTAATGTTTTATTATATGTTTAGTTATAATGATATAAAAGACAAGAAATCTAAATATTTTCACACAGAAAGCCTGTAACTCGTTCCTGTAACTTAAGTGAGAAACTTGTCATATGAAACTATTTTAGAGTCATCTTGTTTTACACAAAGTAAACTGGAGTAAACTATGAATTTATTCATTAAGTTTCATTATAAAGTTAATGATTTACTTTAGCTCATCCTGTGTAAAACAAGATGACTATAATATTTTTCTTTTCATTTAAGTAACAGAGAGAACATCTTTAGCTCATATTAAAAATTATATATTTTTTTCCGATAGAAATTTTATTAAATTTGTAATTGTTTCAATTACGAGGGCTGCTCTATATATTTCTGGCCTAATGTTGAAAATGCGAATATTTATAATCAAAAATGGTTTTATTGTTTTTCAAAGTATTTTCCAGCATGATTTATACACTTTTGCATGCGCTCAAACCAGTTGTCGAAGCACTTTTTCCACTTCGATTGAGACACCTCTAAAACATGGTTTTTGAACACTTCAACAGCTTCTTCTGGCGACGAAAATCGTTGACCACGCATTTTTTTCTTGATGTGCGGAAACAAGAAGAAGTCATTAGGTGCCAAGTCAGGGCTGTACGGCGGATGACCCATTAATTCGACGTTTTGGCCGGTCAAAAACGCTTTGGTTTGAGCCGATGTGTGAGAGCTCGCATTGTCATGGTGAACAATGATTCGTCTTCTCTTGTTGGTTTTTCGAATTTCTCCGATGACTTCAGGCAAACAAATTGTAGTGTATCACTCAGAAGTGACCGTCCTACGTTGCTCAAGCGGAACAGTCGCCACATGACCAGTTTTGCCGAAGAAACAGGCGACCATTTGCTTAGAAGTGCTTCTTCCACGAACAACTTTCGTTAGATTTTGCTCGTCTTTGAAGACCCACACGGTCGATTGTTGTTTCGTTTCGGGCTCATACGCATAGATCCATGATTCTTCACCTGTGACGATCTTCTAAACGTCTTTTGAAGCACCGCAATCGTATTTTTGTAACATTTCTTTGCACTAATCGACACGAGCGTTTTTGAGCGACTTTTAAATTGTGCGGGATCCAACGAGAACAAACCTTTTTTACGGCCAGGTGTTCATGCAGTATCGAATGTATGCTGGTAGAAGAAATGTCCAGGGATGTCTCTATCTCTCGGTATGTCGCATGTCGATCTTGCATTATGAGTTCACGCACGGCATCAATGTTCTCTGGCACAACAGCCGTTTTTGGACGACCTTCACGGAATTCGTCTTTGAGCGAGCTTCGGCCACGATTAAATTCATTATCATTAAATTCATATTTAAGTTCATCAATGCACTCTTGTCGTGATAATCCACGTCGAAAGTTGTGAAAAATGATGGCACGAAAATGTTCACGAGTTAATTCCATTTTTTTCTATATTAATTTTTTCAAGTCACTGTAAACAACACAAATAATGGTCGTACGTCAAGATGTTTTGAGTGGGATTATGCTTAAAAATGACAAACTTTCCAATGAAAATGTCAGATTGCACTTGGCAGCACTCAGTGTTGCCAGGCCATAAATATATATAGCAGCCCTCGTATACGTTTTATTAAAAAATAAAAAATAAATTTTTCTATTAAATTATTACTTAAATTAATTATATATTTAATTAAAAAAGTATAACAATGAATTTCTAATTAAATAAATAATTGAATCAAATAAAATTTTAAGAAAACTTTAATCTCAAACAAGAAAATATTTTATGGATGCAAAAACTTTTTCTGTGCACAGAAACGAGCCACTGCCGGAAGCATATCCGAAGATGTGAACTGATAACAGAGCATATGGCTGTGATCGCAGAATTAAATAAAACAAATACAGGAACTAAGCTGAGTGCTACCTTTTCAGTACCGCGTTTCCCTATAGTTGTTTTAGAAAGAGGTCACTCATGGTGTTTTGGCTGTTGCGTTTCTTTTTTCTTGTCTTTTCCCATAAAATTTAAATTTTATTTTGGTGACATTTTGTTTTACTCGGACAAGTCATTTATTATTTTATTTATATACTCTGGTTCAAAAAAGAACGGTTTCAAGGCCAATGCAAGAATACCAACCAGGTCAGAAGAGTTATTTATTTTGTATTTCAAATAAAGCAAAAATAAATATTTTATTTTGTGAACTCTTATTTAAAGAGCTGTTTTTGAGAGAAAAAAGTTTAAAATTAAATATAAATAATCGTCACAAAAAAAAAAAAAAAAAAAAATAATAATAGTCGTATAAACAGTTCAAAAAGAAACCATGAAAATTTTCATATTTTTTGTGTTGGCAATTTTGGCGGTCGTTACAGCCGAATGTAAGTTTTTTTTATTATTCTAAATTACTTTTAAAAT
Source organism: Cistogaster globosa (assembly GCA_937654795.1). NCBI lineage: Eukaryota > Metazoa > Arthropoda > Insecta > Diptera > Tachinidae > Cistogaster > Cistogaster globosa. Next base: position 12,553,908 of record OW569404.1, read on the forward strand.
TCTTTGGTAAATTGTTTCTTATATTTATAATTTTTTTTTTTTTGCTTTCATTTAATAACAGCCCATTTGCATTTGAGCGTTAGCAGGTTATAAGTAGTTTATGGCGATAAACCTGTTTATTATCAGGTCTATAATCTGAATTCCCATACAAACATTAGACCAGTTATAAACCTGTTAATAACATAGAAAATTAAAAAAAAAAAATTTTTTTGGCGATTTTTATTGTTGCAACTCTGTTCTGCTACATTTGGCTGGTAACACTCTAGATCAGGTGTTCTCATCAAATTCCTGCTCACGGACCTCTAATAAACTAATTTATATTTTTTTATTTGGATGGTTGCTACGGACGCCCATTTGAGAACCGTTGCTCTGTTCAAACCAAATACAGAAACTATTCGATTACACTTCGAATCAAATTTATTTTGTAATATTCACAAATATTCTATGTTATATTCGTGAATGTCATTTATAATATTCGCGAACGTATAAAATATTTGAAGAACTAACAAGTCAATTAAATAATTCGCCTTCATTTATTTTATATTTTAATTTCTAAGAATTTTTTATTAAACAAAAATTATTTACAAATTTTTGTGGACATTTCCAAAGAAAACAGAATGTAATACAACATTCTCTAAATCGCTAATTCGTTAACAGCATTCTTTGCATCTACCTATTCTACGTCATGTACATTATTTGCTTATTTTATTTTAATATTCGTGAATGCAATTTTTCCTATAAAATTTTATTTGTGAAAATAATTTTTCTTTAGTATTTAGAGGATAGAAATAACAAGTAACATTCTATTGGCAATTATTCTGAATAAAAAAAAACTGTATTCTCGAATTAAAAATTTTTCCTCCCCTGTCACGAACAAACTCACGGTGTAAGTTCACGCATAAAAAACTTTTTACTTTTAGTTCCAATTGAATGAAAATGAGAAAATATTTTATTTATTTTAGTTGATCCAGAGTTACGGATACAAGTTAGAAGAGTGGAAGATGTTAGAGCCGAATAGTTAATTGGCAAACTTTATTCTACAAACTTCAACTATGAATGGATAATAGCAACATCAAGAATTTATTTACTGAAAATAATAAATTTTACAATCTAAAATTTCAAATACATTTTAAATTATTATTTCTTTTTCTATTAAAAATTATTTAAAAGAATCTGTAAAAATTTAAATAAATAAAAGATAAATTTAATGTAAATAAATATAAACGAGACACAGACTAAAATTAGGGCTGCTTTATCCACTTTCGATATGAATTAAAAGGCTGCTTTACATGATCGCTTAAGATTTTTTAACGCTTTAGAGGTTCTTTTAATTTTATTAAAGAATTTTAGTTAGCGAAGCCAGTATCTGAAATGTTACAGAGAAGAAAATCACAAAGAAGAAAATGTTCGGAACACTATAGAGAAGTCATCGCGAATGCATAAACGGAGAAAATAAACATGAAGCCGGGCTGAGTTACCAAAACTGTTATCTGAAATGTAACAGAAAAGAAAAACAGCCTGATCGAAGTAAGTGAAATCAGTGTTTGGAAAAATATAGAGAAGTTAATCCTAAAGCCAGCCTGAATGCAAAAGAATTTTAGTTAGCGGAGCTGGTGTTTAAAACATTATAGAGAAGTTAATTCTATAGTCTGGAGGGCCGGCAATGCAGAAGCACTTTCATTAGTGATGCTGGCTTTTAAAATACCTTGGAGAAACAACCTTAAGCCGGGCTAAAGGCCAGGAATGCAGAGCAGATATTTAAAATGCAATAAAGAAGTTATTCCTGAAGCCCAGCTGAGTGTTGTTTTATTCACTTTCTTTGGAATTCATTGGAAGTCATTCATTGAAAGTTATTAAATTTTCTTAGAGATTTTTAATTTATCTTTTTAAATTTGGGACAAGTTTTTTGAATTGGGTGTTGTGTTTCTTTATTCTGTTGAAACTCATTTAATTTTTTGGGATTTATTTCATTTGACACTCATTTCATTGGGAGTTTTTTTATTTGGAATTTATTTCCTAACTCTAGAAGTTGAATCAGAAACACTTGTGTTAATTGTTTATGAAAGCTACAAAATTTTTTAAAGTCTAAATTGGAAGATCTAGGAAGGCCTTTAATTATACACAGACAAAAAAAGTATTTGGAGTTAGTTTCCTTTATAATACAAAACTTATAAGGTGGAGGGATATACAGAATTAATACTAAAGCAGTTGACTATATTTTTGGATACTTTTTAATTCCCTTTCCTGGTGAGCAAAATTGCTACCCTGAATATCGCCTTTTTTCTACATCCACAAGTTCAGTGTCACCTAACTGGCAATTACTCTAGGCTTGTGATTTTTTTGTTTGTCGATTTAGAAATGTCAACTAGCTTTTCAATTTTAGAGTCTCGCATAATTGTCATTAATCGTTTTAGGTTGAGGTTAATCATGGCATTCACAAGACATGCTATTCGTAATCCTCATTGTTATGCAAGTCACGGCTGCCGTATCAGCACCTTATTCGAGCCTGCTTGCCTTTATTACGCTTCAATTCAATTTTACTTTGATTGACCTCTAGCAGAGTATCTGTCAGTTAGCACAACAATAACTCTCGTTTCCTAGTTCTGTTAGAATTATGGAAATCTATCAAACTGTTCAGCAGTTATACGACTACACTTTCCATTTTGTAAATGAACCGGATTCCAGCTGTAAGCCTGAGGACACCTCAAATTCTTTACAGCTTTTCGCAATTTGGTCGGCCAGTTTGCAAGGTGGCTATTATTACTCCGTAGCTGACATCATATTTTAGGTGCCTTTCTGCTTGAAGCACTGATGATAAAAAAACAAAGTCTGGTAAAACTACAAATTGATTCCTTCGTCATTCAGTCAGAGGAGGAAGACCAAACAAATATAAAAACTAAAAAAAAAGTTTGGTTAACCATTTTCAGTATTTAAAAAAAAATAATCCAGATTATGGCCTCTAAATGGCTTAAAAATCAAATTCAACATGAATATAAAAATACTGGGATGTGCAATATATCTCTCCAGGTATCACAAAGCAGTTTTAAAGACACCAATATGCCAGCTCGAATAAATTAAAGCTGTAAACACATTCACCACAGCAACTACCGACTGCAAAATTTCTAAAATAGAAAACATGTGTGCATACGAAAATGATTATTTTGAAGACAGCAAGGCAATATGGCGAAAGGTTGTTGTCTAAACTGATTTTGCCGTGCAGTCCAATTAAATTAATTTCTATTTTTGTTGACGACAATAGACAGTTGAGTGATGTCAGTACTATAAGTCATGTAAACTAATAAGTGCTTAAAACCTCTTATTCGGAAAAAAGAAAAAACAATAAGAACTTAAAATAATCATGCGTTATTTATTAAAAGATTTATTTATATATTTAAAGATTTTTATTAGTTTTTAAGTATAGGTGTATGCATATGTATTTTCAAGTATTTTTTTTTATAAAAAGTACTTCAATCGTGGTGGCGAAAATATACGAAGAATAGCTCGAAATATTTTAAAGGAATGTTTTCGAGTGTATATCAAATTACAATTTCTTTTTATGTGGAAAACATTCAGTTCGATATATATTTACTTTTTTATTACGATAATTTCAATTTGTCTATCTTTATTAGTAGATGGTTTCTTGTATGGGAAACCTGTTAGTTTTTAACACAATTGAGTTTTTGGTAGATATCATGATATTGCATAGCTTTCAACATTTTGTTGTTTCGAGAATTTTTTTATTGCTGTAGACTAGTAACTTCGTTTGCATTTAAGGGAAATAGTTCAATATATTATTAATTTTGAAGACAAGCGAAACGAAAAATCGACGCACTATTAAAAAATATTGTTTTAGTCTTCTAATAGCCTCTTACACAATAATCTAAATATTTTTTTAATCAAATACCAGAACTGATTCTTTTAAAAAACGCTAAAAAAAATATTAAAGTGACATCACTGCAATACTTTATAATCATATTTTTATTATGTAGCTGCTGCGTTCAAAATAATTTTGTAGCTGGCTACATGGCGGCAAATGTAGCTAGCAGCATTTGCTGCCGTGTGTTCGTGTAGCCTGCTGTGGCGAATGTGTTCAGAGCATAACTCTTGCTTTCTCAGAAAAAAATAATATCTTTCATAATTTAATTAAAAGTTTCATTGAAGTTAATTAATTTTTTTTTTCACTGCCTCAGTTACCAAAAAAAAAGATTAAAATCATATTTCGAGATATTTTTAACGCCTTCTATAGTTACTGGCTTCTATTCAGCGACAATTCCTGCTGCTTTCCATATGGTTAAAGTTTAATATAATTTGCGATATAAAAAGTAGACATCAAAGTCACGCGAGAAGACTAATTTGATTACAATTGCCACAGCAACATAACAAATCGACACAGCATGTGATTGTACGTTTAAAAAAGTTCTCATACGAAAATTTGTTATTTTCTTATCGTTTAGACAAAAAACAAAAAAAGAGGAACGAGTGTTATTGAGAGATGATGACTTCAACAACGTGATACTTTTAATAATTTTTGTTATACGTAAAGGCATATAAAAAGCAGGGACTTTAATAATATCTCTAATCAATAAGTTAACAACACACAACACTGCCCACTTGTGAGCTAAAATAAGGCAGAAAAAGTTTTAAAAGAAGCAGCACTGAACAAAATCCACCCCGAAAATACAAAAAGAAAAATTTTAATAACAAGCAAAACCACTCGACTTCATGCGGGTTAATGAATTTTTATTATTGTCAATCCTTAACAATCATCGGTCTTTATAAAACATTTAATATTGCATATTTTACGGGTAATTTAAAGAGAGTATGTGTGTGTGTTTATGTATAGTAAGTGAGTACTTGTTATAAAGAGTGTGTGATATTAACACAATGGCACTTTGATTTTTATTATTGTTTGTGTGTTTGTTTGTTTGTTTGATTTAAATAAAATAAACATTTGATTTTATAAATTTCACATGCTGATAGGTCACGTGTTGACAATTAGTTGGGTACAAATATTTACTTCTGATGGCATTCATAAAATCATCGCAACATCTTTTTAACACAACGACAACTTGTTTCGGCAATGAGTGACGTAAAAATCTTTTTAAAGATTTTAGATTTTAATGATCACATCATACTTAACACTGTCATTTGTCAGTCAAAAATTCTAAAAAAATATTAATAAAACCTCCACAGCTGGGGAAATATCTAAAGGAGTTTGTAAATTATTCTACAAAAAAATTAGGAAAAGGGAAAAGTAAAAGAATGAAAAAAAAAATTTCTTGAAAAGTAAATATAAAATAAAAATCTCCAAGATGAAGTTGGTGATTTTGTCCTATTTGATTTTAATTTTATAAACAATCCATGTGATAACTTTATCAGAGGTTTCAGTAAAAAAAAATGATAAAAATTATTTTTTTAAATAATAAAACTTCTTCAATAAATTATTTTAGTTTAGGTCTGTAAATTAAACTTGTGATGAAAACTATTACAGTTTTTTTTCTAAAATACTGCATGTTTGCCTCCATGAACTAAATTTTGACTACTAATTTTAAAGTAACTCAGGTAATGAAACTTGTGATAATAATTATCACAGCTTCTCTTTTCCAAGAATTTATACGAAAGCTAGTGAATTTGTTTATCTGCTAAAGAATATGTTAACAAGTAAAAAATGTGTATTTTCAAATGATTATCTGTTAATTAATTTTATCACAAAAATTATCACAGGCCTTTTTTTTAATAGTCAATAAATTTCATTCAAATTATATTAATTTTTTTTTAACCAGCAACTACATTTTGGCTTAAGATTTGAAGGCAATGCCACGAATAAATTTTTTATAAATTTATATCACAAATTTTATAATATTTTTAGCAAAACGCAATAAACTCAAAAAAGTAAAATTTTTATATCAGGACTATAAATTAAATTTGTGACAAAAATTATTACAGGCTTTTTTTCTTTAAATTTATTTTAAAAGTCAATAAAATCAATTTTAATTGCAATAAAAATTTATTTTTTGGCTAAAAATTTGTAAAAAAGCACTTGTGATAATTAATATCACAGCTTTACTAATATAAAATTTTTTTACAAAAGTAAGTAGAGGCTTAAAATTTTTATAAAAATTACATAAATAAGAAAAAATATTTACAACTCAGGTCCACAAATTAGTATTGTGATAACTATTATTAATTTCCTAAAATATTGAATTATTTTATTTAAATTAAATTTAAAATTGTTTTCATCCAGCTTCTAAATTTTTGCTAATAATTTTAAAACAACTTTAATATAACTTAATATAACTTGTGATAAATAATATCACAGCTTTTGTTTTTTAAGATTTTTTTAAGTTAGTTGATTTTTTACATTAAAAAGTATAAAAAAAATTATTTAAAAGTTTAAGAAGCATTTAGCTGGTGAATTACTAGTCCCAGTGATAAAGTATTTAAGGTGACATTAAATATCACTGGTTAAACATGCTTTTTTATTATTTAAACATAAGTCAATATTTATATTTAGGAAATTGTTAAAGAATGAGTAAGAAAGAAGTTTATCTGGACTAGTGATATAAGTTATCACAGTTCTGATTTTCCAAAATGTTAAATTAAATATATAAAAACTTAGATTTTCTCTTAAAATAAAACTGACTAAAAATTGTATACCAAAATTTTTAAATTAAACTTATGATAGTTAATATCACAGGTCTATTTTTAAAGACAAAAGTTGTTGGAGCTTTTGTTTATACATAAAAACTTATTAGAATTTTTTTTAAAGTTTTACTTAGAAAATATTCTTGTGATAAAAATTATCACAAGTTTGTTAATGTAGTATTCTTAAAATGTTTTCAAAAAATGTTCGGAAATTCACTCTTTTTTTACCAAATTAAATTGTATTAAAAAAGTCTAGTGATATTTTATATCACAAATAAAATTTATTCATATATTTCTTTTTAAACATTTATTATGTGTAGCGAAATGAATCCTATTTTTATAAAATAAAAACAATTGACCAGACTTATAACAATCACACATCTTACGGTATTAAACATCACATCCCTCTTTTATGCTCAAAATGTTAAAAACTATTTAATTAACGTTTAAATGATTATTTAAGACCTTAAAAAATTTTTTTGAAAATAAAGTTAAAGCTGTGATATTATTATTTATCACAATTAAGTTTCTAAGAAGAATAACAAAAATGTCTTCAAATTGCCATAATTTTTTTTAATAATTTTATTCACGTTTAAAGCTTAAATTTCTTAATCTTTAAACTTGTGATAATTATTATCACAGTTTGAAAAAAATTTTTTTCATCGATTGAAAATTATTATTAAACTTTCAAATGACTAAAATTGCAAACCATTCAAGTAATTAAATTGATGAAGACAACAAAAACCTGTGATAATATTTATCACAAGTTGTGTTTTATAGAAAATATTAATAAAACAGTAAATTTGCTGTTTTTGCCTTTATAAAATAAAATTTTCTTTTAAAATAAATTTATACTTATCAATTAAAGCTGAAATATTTATTATCACAGGTCGGATGTTTTTAACTATTGCAAATTTTTTTTTTATTTCTTGGAATTTTATTTATTTTATTTATTTTTTATTACGATATTTTTTTAATGCATAAAACAATGTGTTTTAGTTTAGTTTAATCTTTTTTTTAATTTGTGATATAAATTTTTATTAAAGATTTAATACAAATCGTCAGACAACTTTTGGCTTTTAAAAAGTTTAATAATTTTGGATTTCATAATAGGAAGAACTTAACAACACAAGCTTTCAAGCTGAAAGGATTGGTAACGAATGAATGACTTTTGAAAAATTTAACTTTTCCCGAAAATTTAAAAATCAGTTATCTTTGTCGCTTGTAAATCACGTTTCTTTCACATTTAAATCATCCGATGCTTAAATTTACTAATTGGGATCTTTATCACACTCTCACGATATCTGGTGATATTTTCAACAGTTTGATGTACGTCAGGATGTACAGGGAAAAATGTTTGTCCTCCTTTTAAAATTTTAAACTTAATTAAAGCTTAAAAATCTAATAGCATTCCTTTTATTCAATAAAAATTTTGAAAACTTAAAAGTTTCATCAAATATTAATAAACTCTTTATTATTTTAATTTTTCATACATCATCAAAAATTGTTATGAGAAATTATAACAAATACTAAAATCATTAAAGAATTTATAACACTTTTGCACGTTCAAGAAAAATGTTTTATTTTTTCTTTTAATAAAAATAATTAAACAAAAACAAAAGAGTCATTCAGTCTCTACAAATAAAAAAAACAAAAGAAAAGAAAAATAAAGAAGATAAAGCTGTTACCTAGATTTTAGTCACCTTTTGATGTAATTTTTAAAAGAATATAAAATCCTTGTTTTTTAGTCTAAATGACTGTATTTCAAAACGTATGAACGCATGTATGTGTGTTGCTTATACATACTATCAATGAAATGTTTATGTATTTGTAATTTATAATGTAAACCTAATGATAAAAACAAGTAAGTAAATTATTAAATGAACTAACAGTAACCACATAAAATGATAATATAAATATAAACGACAACATTGTGATGATGAAAGTAAGTACTCAACAAACAGCAGCTACATGCTTTCTTCATATTTCCTAAAGCAGGAGGGATAAATAAAACCAACTAACTATAAAATAAATTCTTTAGAAAAGAGATGTTTGCAAAAACTTTTCTTTTTTAAGCAATCGAAATTTTGTTTTCTATTTTTGACGTTTTTATAAGAAAAACCCCTATTTGTAAAAACCTTCTTTGAATTAAATTTCTCTTGATTTACTAATTTTTTTCATAAAAATTTTTCCCCCGGAACGAAATGGAATTTTACGAAATTTTCAAAAATGTTTTGTAAAAGCCGTATTTTCTAATTGTTGCGCAAAAGAATAAATAAATATTTAAAAAGGGAATGAAATGGTTATAATGAAACTTCATAAGAAATATATGTTTTACACATACAACAGTCTATTCTGTTGTTTAACTTTTATTTAAAATTAACAATTTATTGTAATAAAAGTACACAGGGAACGTAATACCATCTAATATAACACGACTAAATGTGAAATATATCTCCTGAAAATAAGTATTTTTTATAGTAAAAAATTTTTTTGTTTAAAAACTTTCTATAAATAATGTGCCTAAGGAACGAAATGGAATCTGTTGAAACACTATTTTAATAGAAAAAATTCTCCTATAATGAACACTTTTATATTATAGAATTAATTGAAAATCTGTTATACAAAATGCACATATGGAACAAAATGGAATCTAATGAAACACTACTGAAACACGAAACACATCTTCCAAGAATACGTATTTTTATAGTTAGTTTTTTTGATAATCTTTATACAAAACGGATGCAAGGAACAATATGGAATCTTGTGAAACACGTCTAAATTAGGCTTAGTTTTATCCTCACATTAAAAAAAGATTATATTTGTATCATACATTTTTTTTACAATTTTCTATAAAAAATGTACCTAAGGAACGAAATGGAATGAAAGAAAACACGACGATAGTAAAAAAATATCTCCTATAATAATCATTTTTATATTTAAAAAAAAAATTTTGTTTGACTACTTATTAAAAACACGTACGGAACTAAATGGAATCTATTGAAACACGACTGTATTACGAAATATATCTCCCAAGAATAAATATAATCATGTTAAATTCTTTCTTTGATAGTCTTTATACAAAATGTGCGTAAGCAACAATATGGAATCTAATAAAAAAAATATTTTTTGCATTATAACTTTTTTTTCTATTTTCTATAAAAAATGTACCTAAGAAACGAAACGGAATCTGTTGAAACAGTAGAAAAAATTCTTTTCTAATGACCACTGATGACAATCTGTTATAAAATAATAAACACACGGAACAAAGTGGAATAAAATGAAACATTACTGAATTATGAAGCATATCTTGCAAGAACACGTATTTTCATATTAAATTCTTTTTGTTTAATAATCTTTATACAAAATGCACGCTAGGAACAACATGGAATCTACTGAAACATATTTATTTAAAGTTTAAGCTAAATTTTATTCTTACGTTGAAAACAAAAAACATTTTTTTATTATAAATTTTTTTGACAATTAAAAATTATAAAAAATGTACCTAAGGAATGAAATGGAATCAAAGAAAACACAAAGATAGTAGAAAAAGGTCTCCTAAAATGAGCATTTTTATATTTAAAAATATTTTGTGTTTAACCACCTATTAAAAACTCGTATGGAACAAAATGGAATCTAATGAAACACGACTGATTTCAAAAAAATTTTTCCTAAAAATTATAATTTTCGACATAATTTATGTTTTTGTCAACGTTTATAAAAAATACACACAAGGAACAAAATGGAAACTTAAGAAACATGTCTAAATTAAAAAAATTCATACCAACAAAATAGTTATATTATTTTATATTTTGGAACGAGGAGCAAATGAAAATTACAGACATCTAAAAAAATGGAATTAATAAATGAAAAGAAAATAAGGTTTTTTTTTCGAAAAAGAAATGAAATGGAATAGCTGAAACATTGTTATTAATATCAAAAAAAAATTTTAGTGTTGAAAAAAATTTGCAACAAAATTTTCGTTGATTTGAAAAAGGAAAGGAATGTAAAGGAAATTAATGAAACATGTTTTAACTGTCAAAAATATTTAAAGTTAGAAAACATTAAAAATGTAAACTTTTTAGACAAGGGAACGAAATGAATTTAATGAATCATTGCTTTTAACATATCAAAATCTGAAGTGAACAACTTACAATAGAATTTATATATAAATTTCGATCGATATTGAAAGCCGTATTTTGCCCCAGTTTTTTAGTTGGTCACATTCAACAAAAGAACAAGACCTCTTGCATTAAGTACTTTTTCTACAATTTCTATTTAATAAACTTTTTCAAATATATATTTTTTTAATTAAGGATATTATGGTTAAACATGTGTCAGATTTATAAAACTAAAGTTTAACTACAAGAATCCATAAAGTAGCAAAAATACACACACACACATATACACACCCTCTTTGGTTATGCCTTGCACAGCAAGTACCAAAATCTATTGCCATAAAACCAACCGAGCAGAGAGAAAAGGATAACTATTATGTAAAAAGAAAGAAATCTAACAAAAAAAAAAAAAACAAACGAGAACAAACCTCCCAAGTCCGAACAAACATAGAAACGTCATGTGATTGGTTAAAAGTCAAGTGAGAAACCGCCCTAATTTTTGGTTAGAAAGAACAATTTTTGCCATTCATTACCAACATTTAGAAGCAGATTTTTTTCTCATTTCATTTAATCCCAATCGTTAGCTGTCGTCTTGTTTGTACGTCTGTGGAATTATTTATAAGGGCAATTTTTATTTTTCCTTCTCAAGCATCCAGTTTAAGTCAATTCTGTGTGACAAAAGAAAAAAAAAGGTTGGGGGTTCCTTATCCCCATTCTTTATATGGATTACAGTCCTTGGTGTTGGCGTAAAGTTAGTGGGGTCAACCACTTTGTTGTTGTTGCTGCTGCTTGTTAAAAAGCCTGCCTGGATCTTTTTTGCTTATGATTTTCTGTATAAAACATGGCTTCTTGTTGTGATGACGAGGATGATGATGATGTTGGTGCTTCTAAATTAAACTGCAATTTTTTACCATTTGTTTTCGTTTTAATTTGTTATTGAAGAATGTGAAGTCACGTTAAGGCCTTTAAAATTGAATTAGTGACAGCAATATTTGCTAAATTATCTTTGTCATGATAACAACAGCTTTAAACTTGTTTATTATATTTTCAGAGAAAAATAGCTTGACAAAAACAAATAAAAAAAGACTTACTTAAAAAATAGTGTAAAAATATGAATTTTCCATTTCTAAAGAATTTTAAAAAATATTTTTAGTATTTAACACTAGAGTTATTTTTTTTTTTTTTGAGAAATATTTGGTCAGTTATTTCAAGTAGCTTGAATGTAAAAAGTTTGGATAACTTATTAATTAGTGAACTTCCAAAATCTTCTCTGATTTATATTCATTACCGAAAAAATAGCAATTTGGGTTACTTTATTTTTATTTTATTTTTGTAAACGGAACGAAATGGAATATTGTGAAACAGTGTTGAATTTCTGATTACCTTAAAAAAAGAATATTGGGACATTTTGGTAGTAAAAAATTCAAAATTTTTGTCAGAGGAACGAAATGGAATTTTGTAAAACAATGGTGAATGTTAAATGACAATAAATCTTTTTTAATAAGTAACTTTATGCGAAAATTTTTAATAGTAAAAAAAATTTATTCAACAAGTTTTATCAGTGGAACGAAATGGAAACTTTTGAAACATTGGTAAATTTTTAATTAAATAAGCAAAGAAAAGACTTTTGAATTAAAGAATCTAAAAACATTTTGGAAATTAAAAGAAATAATTAAGAAGCTTAGCCAGAGGAACAAAATGGAGTTTAGTGAAAAAAACTTTTAAATAATAGAATTTTGTTACATTTTAAGTATTAAAAAAATAATATTAATATTGTTATAGGAATGAAATGGAAAATTGTGTAACAACTATATGTTTTCCAGGACAATAAGACTTGAAAGGCTTTTTGGTTTTCTTCTGGGAACGAAATGGAACACCGTAAAATAGTGATAATTTTTAAACGGCGTTAACCACTTTTAAATAACGAACTATGCACATTTCTTTGGTAATAACAAGCATTTTAATTAACAAGTTTTGTCTGAGCAACGTAAGGAAATATTGTCAAAAGACAGTAATATTTTTTTTTAATGTCAAGAGACAATAATAATTTTTTAATGCCAAACTTTTTAATATAAAAAACCTTGCGATAATTTTTAATACAAACAAAATTCTAATCAATAAGTTTTGCTAATGAAACGAAATGGAAATTTGTGCAACAATAAGTTTAGAAAACCTTTAAAATTCAAGATTATGACAATTTTTTTAGTAAAAAAAATTTTGAACATTCAAATTTGTTAAGGGAACGAAATGGAATTATTATAGAGCATTGCTAAATTTTAAAATGACATAATTAAAAGTGTATTTTAAATAAAAAATCTTGAGACAGCATTTGGTATTAAAAAAATTTAAAGAGTTTTGTCAAAGGAACAAAATGGAATTCAGTGTAACAATGATAAATCTCTAATAGCAAAGATTATGAAAATGATAAAAGAAAAAAAAAACGACATTCAGACACTCTTTTGTAGCAAAATAAACTTTAAATGAACAAATATTGTCAGCGAAACAAAATGGAGTTTGTAACACAAAAGAAAATTTGTAATAAAAATAAATATGAAGGATCTTTCAAATGACGACATCTTATGACAATTTTTAGTAGTAAAAATAGTATAAGTTTCGACAAAGGAACAAAATGGAAATGAATTAAAAAAATTTTTTTAGAGAAACGAAATGAAATTGTGTAAAACATTATCAAATTTTTTGCACCAATAAAAATCGAACGAAATTTATAAAAGTTTTGGTTATCAGAAACAGAAAATTTTAAAAAATTGGAATAAAATTCTTTTTCTTAAAATATTAGAAAATTGTAAACAATTTCTTTTTACTTGAAATTAATCAAAAATAAATAAATACACTACAACAAAAATGAGTGCAATTTCTATAGTAACAATTTCTCATCTCAAATAATAAAAAAAAATTTTTTTGGTCACAATTCTCGTTACTGAATGACAAATTTTGTATGAAAATGTTTGAGCTTTACGTAAAACATTTGTTGGTTCCAAGCTGTTTTTATCAAAAGGATAAATTACATATATTTTGTTCATTTACAAACTCCATGACAAGTAATTAGCAAAGAGTTACAAAGTAAAAATGGTAAAATAAAATGACAATGTGGTAACTGAGTTATTTACTTTTAAAGGTAATCAATATACAGACAGACAGACGAAAACATCGTTAATAAATTAAATATTTTCCAACAGAGTAAATACATAAATAAACTGCGTTAGTTTTACAATTACAGTGGGACAGTAATTTATTTGGTTTAAAAAAAAGTTTTAATATTTTTTACAATAAGAAATTACGGCATTTACACTATGCAACTTTTCATGAAAATTTTGTTTGTTGGTGTAGAAAGAGGGGTAACAAATATTATATTGCTTGAATTTTGAGAGCATGTTACTGTTGCCTGAGTTTTTTTTAAATAACGCATGTCGCTGCAACTTAAATAGAGTATTGAAAAAAAGCCTCTAAAATTTCGTAGTGTAAATCTGCACTACTTGCAATTTTTGGCCTCATTGGTATAGAAATTAAGAATTCAAGTATTATTCAATTCAATTATTTACAAAAAAATATTTTCTGCAGACGAAAAACCACTCTCAAACATTTTATTTAATCATTTACAGTGTTTCATTAAATTCCACTTCGTTCCACAACGAAAATAACATCAAGCTAAACTTTATTTCTTTCATTTGTTTTGAATTTTTAAAAGAAAAAAAATTCAGTTGCATTTTATTAAAGTATACGGCATTTCACAAAATTTCATTTCGTTCCTCTTCTCTTAAGTATATAAAACAAATAGGTTTTTAAATGTTTAAGTGTTTGCATGTATTTAAGATTAACAATTAAGCAAATGCTTTTTTAAATTTTTCATGTTATAGTCAATTCCATTTCGTTCCAAGTTTTAAAAATAAAAAAAAATTTGAAAAAATATTTTTTTAAAATTAACGTCACTAAGAAAAGATTATGCTTTTTGGCCTAATTTTTGCATTTGTTTTGTATGCAAACAAGAATTTTTATTTTTATTTTAGTTTTTATTAATAAAAGATTTATTTTTTCATTAAATTTGATCACAAACTCATTTTTTTTAAGTATGAAATAATTTTTTTTTTAAAAAAGATTTATTTTTTATTTCCAAAAAATCCTATCGAGAACCGATTATTCCAAACAAAGCCAGCTTGAAAATTTTGTGGTTTTATTTGTCTTAAATTATAAAGAATAATTTTAAAAAAAATTTTATTACATTTCTTTTTCTATTTATTTTTTTTTTTTTTTGTCCTACTGTAATATTAATTTATGTTATAACGAGGGTGGTTGCATAATTACTCGACTTTTCTTGCAAAGATGAAGCAGCTTAAAAACAATTTTAATTTTGAAGACATACTTCTTTTTCTTTCTGGCAAGTTTATCATTGCCATACTTAAAATGTTTGCTTATAATTGTGCATCCTATAGAAGGATCCTTTTGAATATTTTTTATATTTCAGTGTTAAGTAAAACGGCAAGAAATAATTAAAAAAATAATAAAATGATAATAATACTCACACTTACAAGCCTCAAGTGTAAAAAACAACTTGAAAATTCGACCACATCTTTATATATAAAAAGAATATAGACGTTTTAACTCGCAAACACAATTCTGGCCATTTTTTTTAATTAAAAAATTATAAAACATAAAAATAAACTATGTTGCCACCTATTACAATTGTTATCTTTAAATAGCTCAAGAAAGTGGTTTTAGAATTAAAAAATTACATTTTACATCTTAAAGTCGAACAGTCAATTTAATGGATACTAATTCTCTAAAAGGAAGTCACTAACGACTGTGGAAAGGCATTTGACAGTCAATCTCCCTCTGCTATTTTTGAAGATCCTGTGCTTTAAGGCATTTCTAATTAAACAAAATACCCAATGAGGGATGTGTTTCACTGTTTTATCGTTATTACAACGAAATGTGCTCTTATGAAATCAGGAAACCTTTTCCTGAAAACCTTAATTTTGTACGCATTGGCCAGTGAATCATAAGACGCATTACAGAGAAAATTCGTTTTTTTAGCCGAACATTTCGTATGTGGTATAAACTCCCTGCAGAGGTTTTTTCTGTCACTTTTAATGTGCAAAAATTTAAATCAAATGTCCACAAGCACCACTCCCTCTATCCCCCTTCCCATAACCCAATTTCCTAGTTCTGGCACAATGAATTGCATAAGTAGGGGCCATCCCCTAAGTGCTGGTTCTAACAAAAAAATTGCTAGGATTACTTCCAAACGTAAGATGCCGTATACTCTACTAAAATTTGGCCAGAACAAATTTTCTGTCAAAGTAGGTGAGATATTCAACTGTGAATAACAAGGCATTACTTTGGGCCTTGGTAAAAATATGAAAATTTAGTCGGAAATAAAAAGAAAATTAAAACTAAAGGGCTACAAAAAACAATTCTGTGCACAACAGATCTATTCACAATCAAAATTTTGCATTGCAAAAGTATTGCTTTGGAAGAGCTTGAAGCAGTATGAAGAAATTGCCTTAAATATTCTTTAATTTAAAAAACGATAATTTTTAATATTGTGCAATAAATCATTCCCTTTCTATTCCTGTGAAACTTGTAACAAGGCTCCGAAAGATATCAACGCCTTTTAAAGCATTTATTTTTTGGCCAAAAGTGATACCAAATGTCAATATATAAAAAAATTTTTGCTTTCTATCAAACAATCAAAACTGGCGACTTACATCACAGATATGAGTAATGAAAATAGTTGACTGACATTTCGAGATCAATTCACAGCAGTGTTACCGTTCACAATTTGACATTGTTTTTTCTTCTGGCAGTAAGTGACTTTTTGTGAGACATTTTTTACTATCTCAGCCAATTTTGTGATTTTTTTTATTTTGTTGCGAATTTACCTTTTATGACCTACCCTCGTTTATCTTTAGTTCACAAAAACATGCGAAAAAATCAATTGCGTACATTAAATTCATTAAATGCCACAATTATTGTAATTAATTTATGCAGGCAAATTATTAATTGATAAAAAAAAAACATTTATCCCTGATAAATAAATTAATTTGGGGAATATGAAAGTGTATTTGTATAAATGTGTGTGTGTGTGTGTGTATGTAAGCATAAATAATAACAGTAGTTGGGAGGCTTGGAGTAGAAAATTTATTTGGCTGTGTGGTTTTTATTGTAATAGAAGTTGTATTTAAATGCATTTTTAATTTACGTTGTTAAGGTAGCGAATTTTAACTTTCGATTGGCAAAGAAGACAAAAATGTTAATTTGATGTGCTTAAATGGCAGTCCATACAGAAATATACATATGGATATTTACAAGTTTTATATTTGTTAAGAGTTTATGAAATGATGCTTAACAACATTAATATTTAAAAAAAATATTTAAATTCTTGCTATGAGAAAAATATTTTTAAAATCGTTGTTAATTTTTTTTTTTTTAATTTCAATTTTTTTATTTTTTTGTTTACTAATTTTTAAGCAGTTTTTAATGCCATAAGACACTCAGCAGAGTAATAGCTCTTCATTTAAATTGCCACCTCTGGTAAAATTCATAATAAATCGATCGAATGTGTGAGACCCTGAATGACATCACGACTTTTAGTCTTTAACTGCTTCAAAGTAAAATCTTTGTTAATGTACTTTAAGGAATTGCCCTTCATCGAGTCTTGTCCAGTCGACGGCCAACCGTTCATCTTTGAGACAATCGCCGAATTTCTTCTTCTTAATTTTAACCGTTACATCGTTTGTATGGTATGTAGGCCCATCTAGTTGAAAGCACAGCTTGGATATATCGATGTTGTTGAGTTGTGGCCACAGAAATTCGCTAAGCATCGGTCTTTACTGATTTATCTTTAATTTTGGTCTATAACACCTTTAATAATTTTAACAGTGTTGCCACATGTTTCTTATTTGAAAATGACAAAAGAGATTAAACCACAACTACTTAAATCCTTGATATAAATGCTTGTTAACTATTTTTATCCAGTTGATGAACTAATTCACCTCAGTTCACAGAATATCCATTTTAAAAATTAAAAAAAAATCCATGTTTTGCTTTTCTGTATTTTTTTTTTTTTTTTAGTTTACTTGAAGAGAAAAATCCTCCTGACATTTTTTCTACAATATCATGATTTACTTAATGTAAAATCTAAAGCGAATATATATTCTTCTTGATTGAGAGGCTTTCTAATCTCTGTTCGGCCATCAGGACCCTTCAGTTCATAAGTCTCTGTTTTACACGGAAATTATTCTTGAAATAAAAAGTTATTTTTTTCAAATCCCGAAATTATTTCAGATATTGGACTGATAGGCCCCTATAAGGGACCCTTCAGAGTTACATGTATATAGGGTGTGGTATATGTGATATTCCATATTTGTCCAAAATGGTCATTTATCTTCTCAAGAAATTTTGCTGAAATCATTTCTTTCTTAAAGTTAATTTTCTCAAGTCCCAAAATTATTTCGAGAATTATTTTACATCGAATTATTTTCCCTTTGTGTTAAGTTTTAATCATTAATAATTTTCTTAAAACAAAAAAGAACTTTACGTCAAAAAAATTTCCCTTAACATGAACATATTTTTCCTCCGTAACTTTGTCACTTGTTTCTTAGACAATCTTAGACATCATGACAAGATGCAGAGGAAAGAGCTTTTTATTAAAAATGTCATTAAATGAAAAAATTTTACTGCAATTCGGTGAATAGAAGAAATGTCACGAATAAAATCAAGGGATTAAAAGCGTCTTGCAATTAATGCCGACCAAAATTTAAATTTTACCTGAAGTCACGTTCTTGTGATAAATTTATTAATTCGTTTCTAAAAGTTTTATATATTTTAAACCTTGACCAGACCTTCACTATGCAATTTTCTGAAGCATTTTATTTTCAACTCTCTATTTTATTTTCGATTCTCAACCAATACGATATTGATTACTGCTCTTGTTTCACAAACATACAAAAATGTCATGCTAGTTTCATGAAAAATTGCATAGTGTAAATGCCGTATTTAATATAAAATGTTTTACGAAGGGTTTTCTTCATATTTATACTTAATATGCACTGACAGCTTATTTATTTTTAACAACAGTTCAATGATAGAAACAAATACTTAAAAAGAAATTCATAATTTTTATTTGGCGATGAATTAAAATTTCACGGATATAAATTCACGATTTTTATGATTGTAGTCCAGTTTAATGAAGCTTGGCAAAGCTTTAATGAAGTATTCTGTTTAGAAGAGGTCTGTGGCGAATCCAGAATTTTACTTTGTGGAGGGGGGGGGGGGGGTCTGTTTCTGAGTAGTGGTCCAGTAGTAGAATTCCTCCAGTATAAAACGGAACGGGGGTATCTGGAATTAAAAAAAGCCGCACTCCCCTTCTGCATTCTTATTACCAATGTTTTTTCTTAAAGAAAAAGTAGATATCTGACTGTTTCCATTTCGACATATTGATGAGCACTTAAATTCAAAAAATAAAATCTCTTACATTTATTACTGATGATAAAAAATTGATAAGACTTTTTCACAATGAAAACGACAGTAACATCAATAGCAGTCGCATTAAATATTTTAACAGAGATCAATTTATTATTATAATTTTGAATGTATTGGGGCTTCAGCCCGAAAGCCCTCACCCCGTAAATCCGCCGCTAGTATCTTGTGTACTACTTGGCTTCTTAATACCACATTAAATCTAAGAGAATGATATTTTTAGTTTGCCCCTAGAAATTTTCCAAGTCATTCGTTTGGTAGACACTTTTATTTGTCGGGGTCTCCTACTATGCGACGTTTAAAAATTGCACGTGTTACTTGACAACTGTTGAGGGGAGCAAAAACAAATGTTTATGACGATAAATAAATAAAATAAAGAGAAAAGTTTAATTGGGATTGATTATAAGAATTTTTTTAATATTTTTCATTTAAGTTGTTTACCAAAATGCTGAACAAGAAAAAATATATTTTTTTGTGTAATTTTTTAATCATAATTATTTAAATTGTTTAAAAGCATATTTGTCAAGATTTAGGCGTTTTTTAATTTAACTTAAATAACACTTATACTAAAACTAAAAAAATTATAACTGTGATACTTTTTATCACTGCAAAATTTCTTAGTACACAAAATAATGTTCATTGTTTTGTTATAATTTAATCTAAAATTTATTAATTAAGTAAGAGAAAAATTATAATTTTTTAATTAAAAAATATCACAGAAAATTGTAAGAAAAAAAATTATTATGTGATATTTTTATAGTGATTAAAATTGTTTTTCCAACATAAATTTATATTGCAGAAATCTTTATTACAATATATTTTATTAAGTTATTTCTTTGTTATCACAAATTAAAAATTTTATTGCTGACACAGTAAAAAAAAAATTTTTTAAATTTTAAACATTAGTCTATAAATGTTCAAAAGATTTACTTTAAAGAAGGGAACACCCTTTAATTTCTAAGTTTAAATTTTATACTTGTTATAGCGGTCTTGGCAATACAGGTTCTTTGTAAATTTTTGGCTGTCTGTCTATAACGTCTCAAAAGTTTGGCCACATACTTCAACTTGCAACAACTATTGGGACACGCTTTACTTTCCAAATACAAATCTTATACTTGTTATTATAGCGGACTTAGCAATAAAAGTTCTTTATCATTTTTAATTATCTGACTTAAAAAGCACATTCTTCAATTTACATTAACTATTGGGACACCCTTTACTTTATAATTTTTAATGTTTGTACTTGTTATTATAACAAATTTCAAGCTTTTGTCTATAGTGGGTCAAAAGATGGGCGCATATAAGTCAATTAACGTCACCTATGGGGGTACCCTTTAATTTTTCAATTTATTTTTGTATTACTTTTTGCTATTGGGAGCATTTCTTTTTTTTTAATTTTAAAGTGGTGCACTTTACGGTTCATAATACACTTAAGAAACATGTATGTTGTATGGGGACACCCTTTAATTTTTAAGATTATAACTTGTTTTTAAAACAGGACCAATCTGTAAACATAATCATTCAAATCACAAAAAAGTTTCAAAATCGGCTCAATAATGACTGAGTTCTGCAGGCACATACATAAAAAAACATTCAGTCGAATTGATAACCTTCTTCTTTTTTTTTTTAATTCGGCAGGTGTTTTGCCCCCTGCCTCGAAAGACATGGGCCGATCTAGTTGATTTTCAGTATCAATATTGTCGGAGTTATGTCTAATCGATTGGTATATTTTTTTCTAGCTTATCTATTGCCTTGGCAAAGTTGAACTTAACACTAACACGGACGGACATCGCTTAATCGACTTTGCTATGCGTTGTAAATTTTACTTCCTTCCTTCCTTCCATTTCTTATATTTTTAAGAATTTAACATAATTTTATGTTTCCAAATCTTTAGAAAATTAAAATTAAATTAAATTAAATTTCGATTAAATTTTTTATTTATTTATGTAAAAAAAGCAACATTGCAGTGTATTTATAGCTATGCAACTCAGTGTGCGTATATTTAAATACACACATACATGTAAACGATCACAGCACTTTAATGGAAAAAGCCGAAATCGAGAAAATATAACCCAGTTAAGACTTAAATAACACACTAATTGGCGAATTACACATGTAAGCAATAAAAGAAAGAAAAACACAAGAACAAAAATGATTAAATAACTCTGATGAAATTTTTAAGGATATTAATTTTGCAAATAAAAATAAAACTTTAAAGAACAAAGAGGAAATTTTTAATACAAATGCCAGTACTCACTCTTGATGACAATTGAATTTTATATGTGTTAGAAAGAGACAATTATATACTCATATTTGAAAAGGATTTGTTAAAAAAAATGGGCGTCAACATTTATTCTACGTATGTTAGGAGTGTGAGTATTATAATGAAAATGTTATTTTTTCTAAGAAAAAAAGGGATGATTTTTTTTTAATAGAGATAATGGCTGATATAAAGCATATAAACTGCAGCATCACTTAATGTGATTAACCGCTAAGGGCATGAAGGGTCAATCAAATATTAAAAAAAATTTTAAATTATATTTGTATCGAGGTAAATTTTGTATGAAATAGACCATCATTATCAATGCCTTGAGATTACTTATTAATCAAAAATAGCCCTGGGATAAAACATAATATGCCAGAATAAGCACTGATCGCAACTAAAGCCAGGTTACCAATCTTTAGACTGGTTACACCGGGTTCACACACGGCAGTTTTTGTTGCAGAATATTGTAGGCGTGAGAATGAAAAACAAACATATTCTGCACTTCTTTCTCTTTCACAAAATTCAGAATTGCTGCAATAAAAATTGCCATGTGTGAACCCGTTAGTATAACCGTAACTACAGAATTTTCCTTGAGGGGGTTATAGCTCCTAAACGAATGGGAAATTTTAATAAGAAAAAAATTTGGCCGTCTAAGCTCTCCCTAGGCAGGCCTGTCAACGTCAAGGAGACTTCGACCATCCTGGACTGGAAAATGAATACTCAAGTTGGTTGGAGTAAAAGACGAACTTGGTCCTAACTTAATAACATTAATGTACACAAGAAAAGTATTTCGTACTCCTATACAAGGATCTCACGTGTAGTGTGTTAAAGCTAAAAGAAAATATGTCGGAAATCAGCTTTAGAAAGGTCAGAGATCTACATTTGAATATGAATCACTAATGCCCTACGAATTTTAAATTCAAATACAAAATATACTCTGCTTTATATGGTTCTAATTGACTTTCATGTAATAACTGCATCTGCCAGCAGTGCAGTGAGGCTCTAATGCATGTCATGCAATAATTTGAAGCTTATTGACTCTGACTAAGTTGCCCCGTACCCAAACTTTAATAAAGTCATTAAAATTTTAGTCTTCTTCAGATGTGTGTGGTATGAGATTTACATTATGAAGAACTATGATCCCGGATATATAAAGACGACTCAAGATTAATCTTTTCTAATAAAATTTTGTTAAGTTTCTCATGCCGTCTTTGACATGAATGCAGATTTTTACAGCGAAAATTTATAAATGAAAGCGGAATTCATGAAAATAAAGGGTGATTTTTTACCTATTATCTTTTTGGCAACACTGGTTTAAACAGCTGACGCACGTTTCGTGTTTTGTTTCACTGTCCAACATCTTCAATCGTCTTACAAACGATCAACGCTTGCAAATTATTGAATTTTATTATCAAAATGCGTGCTCTGTTAAAAAAGTTCATTTACCGAAAAATTGTGTTCAGCGACGAAGCTAATTTTTTGCTCAATGGAAACGTAAATAAGCAGAATTGTCGGTTTTGGAGTAAATATCAGCCAGAAGCATTGCAAGAGCTACCAATGCATCCAGAAAAAGTCACAGTTTGGACCGTACTTCTTCAAAGATGATGCGAATCGTAACATAACTGTGAATGGTGAGCGCTACCGTGAGATGATATTCAACTTTTTTTGCCCAAAATGCAAGAGCTTGATTTACATGACATGTGGTTTCAACAAGACAGTGCCACTTGCCACACAGCACACGCAACAATGGACTTATTGACAGGCGAGTTTGGTAAACATTTTATTTCACTTTCGGGATCGGTCAATCGGCTGCCTAGATAATGTGATTAAACGCCTTTAGGCTATTTTTTGTGGGGATGTGTTAAAGCTCATGACTAAACAGACAAGCTCGCTTCAATTGACTTATTGGAAGACAACATTAAAGCATTTATTCGTGAGATACCGACCAAAATGTTGGAAAGAGTAATGCCAAAATTGGACTAAGCGGATGGACCTTTTGAGGCGCAGTCAAGGTCAACATTTGCATGAAATAATCTTCAAACATTAAATTATATGGACCGTACTATCGATTCAAGTAAAGTTTTCGCATTTTTCAGAATTTTATGTGTTTTTTTTTTAACTTTTCTATAGCTTTTAAAAAATCACCCTTTACTTGACTGTCGGTAAAGGCAGATGAAACTTCTGTCATTTAACTCTATAGTAAGTACTACGTCTGTACTAATCAGTCGCAGTAAGAAAGAACTACCAAAGCTAGATCGACTTTCCATCAATATTTCGTTTTAAATTCCTGCTCAGAGGGACAACTATTGCAGTAACAGATGATCATTTAAGTCAGAAGTGGAACTGTTTTGAAAAGTTTTAACACGGTGGCTCTGGCAACTCAGTTGAGGACTATGGAAAGTAGTATCTGCAGATACTTTATGTATGCAAGCAGGGTTGCCAGATTACTGTAGCTTTCTTTTAATGAGAAGCTAGCTTAGTATTTAAGTTATAAACCGTAAATCAAACAATATTTTACGATTGTTGGTTCTTTAAATACGATATTTTGAAATCAAGCATGCTGATCCGGACGACCTTTTATAATTTTTCACAATTGACGATTAGGCAGAGCACTTTCTAACCTCTCTCTGAATGTTGTATCAAACAAAAAAAACCATACTTTTGAGTAATTTGCAAAATATTTGAGTCCTGATTTAATGACTTTTTAAGATATCTCAAATCTACTGGATAGATTTAATCTCACCTTCCCTAATTTGCTGTTTTCGAATCTACTTAACTGCATTCGCTGAATCACTATGAAGACCTGGCTTACTTACGAAAACTTATGAGGCTGTAAGTTCTTAGCGAAGAGCATTTCAATTATCACTTCGTCATATATTAAAAAGAAAAGTCACGTTTCCCTTGGTTGACGTCTTTTTTTGAACCCAAATAGAGAATGAGCTGACGTCTTTAAATTATTATCGGTGATGCGGATTCCCGATAGTTGAAATATTTTTGAGGAGTTGATTGACAGAAAAGGTTTTTTGCTTCTGCTTTAATCTCTTCTAATTTTGAATGCATCGAAAATGTGTTATAAAGAGCAGATATTGTCTGTGTAGTTCTGTTCATTATCCATTCCTCCATTCTGTTGTGAAGACAGACAGCCTTTGAATGGTGTTGTAACCTTCGTCAACGTATTTTCGATACCAATATTTAAAAGGCACGCTGACGATATTGCTGTTATAGGTGGAATATTGCGAGCAGTAACCGCAACCTTTAAAAATGTCGAATAAATATCTGCCAAAGTTGATCAGGCATAAGGAGGCTATAAAAATTAATACGTCAGACATCAAATAATATCAGTTTTTAGACAAAAAGAAGAATGCTACTGGCCAATAGATGGTACTTTGGTCTAACTAAGCTGTTTTAAAACAAAAACACCTCTTGATACATAAAAATCACTTTCTATAAGAGATACAAATTTTATCCGAGCTGATAAATGGTTCTGAATGGGTACTTGCAAAAGCAGATGAGGCAGTACTCGAAGAGTTCAAGATAATGTTTCGCAAAATCTATGGAGCAGTCCGTGAATATGACACCGTATAAACCACAAGCTGTATGAGCTATAAGTCGACATTGAGTTAGTTAAGCGTATCAAATTACAACAATTACCTTGGCTACATCATGTTGTAAGAATAGATACAAATGCTTCAGGTAGAAAGTCATTTGAATACGAACCTGATGACGGTCTATACAGAAAAGGAAGACCAATAATTCAATGAAAAGTTTAAGCGAAAGAAGACATCTCGAAAATTGTTGTTGTAAATTAGAGAAGAAGCGTAGAAGATCTAAGAGTTTAGAAAACTATTCTATGTTCGGCAGCAAATGTTCTGGAATAGCCACCCAATTAAGTGCGTTAAAAAGAGGCGGAGACAAAGAGCAACCTTGCCAGATGCACACATTGATAGTGATTGGGGTGATTTTTGCGTCCTTGTGTCTCGTGCCAGTATTGGGCAACTGATATTCTCCAGGATCCCTATGCATCAAAAGGTGCTTTATATTATCAAAAACCTTTTTGAAATCAATGAAGCTTCTTATATATTCCATGCAAGGTTTTGTGGAGCGAAAACTTGCCCGTTCGACTCTAACGTTGTGGAGTAGGTCACTCGATAAGATTGTTCAACTGGGGGCATATTACGGCACTCGATATCAATCGAAATTTTAAGAGAATTTAAATGTAAATTTCGATCGATATCGAATGCCGTAATTTGTCCCCTGTTTTTAAGTTCACTGCCTGGCATGTTTGTGTTTCAAAATTTAACAGCGACCATGTAAAATGGACAATTGAAGTAGCGTCCGTCGGCTTTAAGAAGTTCACAAGCTTATTTTTAAAGCTCGTGATTGTTGTTGCTATTGTTTGCTCTATGATGTTATCATTGTTTAAAACTTGGCTAGATTTAGTGTTTACTGAATTCCTGTCCATATTTTTAAGGAGTCTGGTAGCTTTACCCAGCTCTGTAAAGATCTTTACTTCTGTAGATTTCAGAGATTAGTTGTGCTTCTTTAGCCGTGCTCTCAACCCATTTGTGTTTGTTCTCTCTGGCCCTGTGTTTAATGTTTTTAATTAGAAGTTTTTTTTGTGATGGGTTACGCGCACAATGGGTTAATAATGACTCTTTTGCTACTATTTAAAGGTGGGGGTTGTAATAAACTAAAAGGATAATTGAGTTGCACACTCAGGATGACTAACTACAGCTACTACTGAAATGGGTTGGTTTTATGAGTACGAGTAAATGTGCTTGTTGTTGTATTTCCTCTTTTGAATATTCAAAAGATGCAAAAAAAAAAAGAAAAACATTGCTGAACGTTAAAAACTCAAGTACAGATTTTGTGGTATATTTTCTGTTTAAATCACTGTTAATGTAACCGTCAACGGGCAAACAACTAACGGTAATTTATTAACATTAAAAAAAATATAAAATAATAATAATTTAATTTAATTACAATTACAATATAATTTAATTAATAATTTAATTAATAACTTAAAGAATAATTAATAAAGAAAAATATGTCAATACAAATAAGTGAAAATTTATTGGAAACGACAGCAACAAATTTAATTACAAAGTTGCCACAAATAATGCATCCAAATGCAGGAGTGACTACATCACAACAACATCATCATCAACAACAAGCTGAAAGTAATAAGGCAACTACGACAACAACAACAGCACCAACAATAGTATCATCGAAAACTCCATTTTCTATTGAACATATTTTGTGTCAAAATTTAAATAATAATATAATTAACAACAACAACAATAATAATAATAATAATAATAACAACAACAACCATATTTTAAATAAATTAAAATCCTCAACAAAAAATTCTTTAAAAACATCATCAAGTGATAGTGAGAAATTAAAACACCAACAAACATCACTGCCATCAAATGAATATAATAATAATTCTCATTCAAATTCTAAAACAAATTCAAATAATTGTAACAACAGCCGTCATGAATCAGAGGAATATCAAAAAGTTGTACATCGCGAAAGGTAAGAATTTTTGTGGAATTTTTTAATTCAATCCATTGCGATACAGCGAGTTAAAAAGCAGGTTGAGAAGAATATTTTATTTAATCGGAAGCAGTCATTTGTTTTAAAATTGTAAAAGATCATTTTTCTAACGGTAACTTTAAAAAGTTTTAAAAGAATTTAAATTGTTCCGTTATCGTTTTAAGTTTTCAAATTTATAAATAACTTACGTCGCCATTACAAATGCAACAAGAAACAAAAAAACATGAATTTTGTTTAAATATTTTTTAAATCTATTTTGTTTCCACTCAAGTGGTTGATGTTGCCACTGATTTTTCCAAATGTTTATTTTGTTAACATCTTCATCGGCACAAATTTTTCATCATTTTTTTTTTATTAATTCGAAAGTTTAATACAAATAAATCAGCCAGCCGTACAATTTATGCGCGAGACATTGTGTAATCTTCAATTATATTTTTTAAACTTGTTACAGGGGACATAATTAAACATAAAAAATACGTAACTATTGGGACAACTTTTAATTTCTCTATTTGCTTTTATATAATAACATTTTCATACATATTCAGCGGAAAGTTATAGATTCAGCTTATTACGGTTTAAAAATTTAATCCATAAATGTAAAAATAACGTTACTATCGGGACACCCTCTATTTAAATTAAATTTTCAATTTGTTTGTGCTTGACATAAATTTAAATAACGTGTAAAAATTTCAAGCAAACGGGCTAATAACTTTTACAAAGATGAGGACATATTCAGCAAAATTAAGGCCTCTATGGAAACACCCTTTAATTTTTATATAAATTTTAGGCACTTATTTTTATATCGCATGTATTTTGTATGTACTCTGTACACATATTATATGTCTATCTTTATAGAAACATTTTATGTAATTTTTTGCATTTTATTTTAGCGGGCAATCAAATCTGTGGAACTTTAACAAAACGTCTTCTCTCGAAGTTACACAATTTTCCAAGATTTTTGTTATAAATAAAGAATTTTATTGTACCTCTTTTGCTTTAATCTCCGTATTTCTATAATCTTTGGAACGTAAAATATAGAGTCGACTAATCGACTTCTTTCAGATTACCCGCCAATTTCAATTTTACGAAACGACTTCTTCCAGAGAATGAAAAATAATTTAAAAATTCATAAGAAAAAACTGATAAAAGTAATTTGACAAAAGAGCTTGTCTTTCGAAAAAAGTCGTTTTATGAAAAGCAAAGTGTGAAAAACTGCCCACTTATCTAGAACAAGTAAAAGCTGGCCGTCCAAATTTTCCGTCAGAAGATTCGCATCTGAATACAACATCGGAGAGCATTAAAGTCATGACTGCTATATTAGGATCCAATCTCAGCGAGTCAGATTTGAAGAGCTTTAATAAATTAAGTAAAAATTTAGGAAAATTTTAATATCGGAATAAAAAAGTATTCGAAAAGACATTTGATCCAATAGGGCAGTGCAAAAAAAAATTTGTGTCACAAGAAGAGATATTTAAAAGATACTGGAATCTGCGTGATTATAATAAGCGGCGTCATTACATTTTTAGCATGATCAACATTCAAACGAAGAAATCCGAGACTTTAGTGAAAGCATTGATTTCCCGTAATCGGAAATATGTTTATTTGTAGCACTTCGAGATAGAAAAATATTTGAAGAAACGGATTCGACAATCTAAACCGTAAATAGGCATAAAATAAATTAACAATTTTTTTTATTATTTTCACATTGCAAGGAAAAAGTGAAGTAATTTTTTTACAATAAAACCGAAATATTTTTTCCAGATTAATTTTTTTTAACTTTTTTCTTATTCACTTTTAACAAAACAGCTTGTCTTGAATTAAGCGAATATGATCATTTTCTGATTTAAAATCAAACCAATTTTGATAAAACGACTTGTATGGTAGAAGATAATTTTTTTTTTGTTCTAAATCACTTTGACAAAAAGTTTTTAAATTTTTTTTCGTTTTAAAAATAACTATTGGTTTAACAAGGAAAAAAAGGTCGCATATTGTTCATTAAGTATCCAAGTTTAATTTTCTTTAATTTTCTAAGCAATAGTTAGTTAGTTAGGAGTGTCAGCCTCTCACAACGAAGCTCACTTGAGCACAACTGTATGGCCTGTTGTGATACCACAAGGAAGGCGGCGCGATACCCCCTACTCAATTGAGAATCATTAAGATTCCCGGATGACCTTCGCTATGTCCCCTATAGAGTGAGATGATAGCTCCGTAAGTTTTGTAGAAATGAGAGCCCAGAATTCTAAGTCTTCTTCGAGCTAGGGATGGGCAATGGCACCTTCTAAGCAATAACTTTCATTAGTCTTTTTAACTGTTTTTTTGCTCTACTGAAAAGTTGTTGATTTAGAAAGAAGACGTTTTGTCAAATATCCACAGAAATATTTAAACTTGAAGTGTTTTCTTGATTCTTTTTAAAAACAAGGCTTCACGTACGTGAAAATCACATCATTTTCGAAACACTCTTTGATTAAATTTATTTTCTGTTTGTTACTAAAGTGCACATCGTTTAACTAACACTGTGCAACTTAATGTGTCTGTCTAGCAGTTTTCATAAAATAAAAATTATTTTGTGAATATTACGTCACTTTCAGAACACCCTTTAAATTTTTAGTATTTTTTTTTTTTTTTTTTTTTTTGTTATAGATGCTTTAGAAATACACCTTGAGTGAATATAACAAGAGTTAACCTATTGCTGTTCCAGACATAGGAAAGGACTGTAGCGAACGCTTAAAACTACTTGCAAATTATTGAAGAATCAGTTGCTTCTACTTTAACATTCTTGCAAAATAGACTGATAGCAATTGAATCTAAACAATTTACACAAGATTAGTTGAAACAAGTAAGAGAGCTATATTCGGCTATGCCGAATCTTATATACCCTTCCTGATGTATATAAATCTAGTTGAGAGAAGTAACTCCAAGAGAATTAAAATATAAGACAAAAAATAATTACATAAAAATGCCATCGGCTCTTAACGGGTTTAGCATTTTTTTTACATTTTAGCATTTTCTTAAACATCTCTCCAATAAGAAAACAAATATTGGGGTGACAGAGAATTAAAATATAAGACAAAAACTTATTACATAAAAATGCCATCGGCTCTTAATGGGTTAAGCATTTTTTTTTAATTTTAGCAATTCCTTAAAGATCTCTTTAAAAGCTTTTAAATGATATCCATATTGATATCTTAAGAAAATGTGATCCACAATCGTACTTTTCTATGAAAAGTTCAGAGGCCCATAATACAGAAAATATGGGCGAAAGCAAATTTTTTTACTTGATAATTTTTTCTTATTTTTTAATTGTCTATCGTTTCATATATTTGTTTGTTTTTTAATTGGGATTACTTTATTTTTTCTAAATGATATAAAAAAATTTCAGAGGCGTGGTATTTTGGTGCTGCCTCGAGGGACATGGACCGATCTTGATTTTCATTAGCAAAATTTTCGAAACTATTTTTCTAGCTCATCTAAGTCCTTGGCAAGTTTGATTTAAACCCGAACACGGAAGGATATACGGACATCGCTCAATCGACTTCGCTAGGCATAAGGACTCAGAATATAAAGACTTTATTACACGGAATGACCAACTTAGATACACCCTTTTTCTACTTTTTGTGGTGAAGGGCATAAAAAAGAGTTAAAAGCTGCCTTAAACGGTTCAAAAATTAAGTTCATAATTATAGATTTTAATTTATATTTTTTTAATAAGATGTCAAAACCACTTCTCTTGGGGAATACCCTTAGATTGTTTTTTTATATCTGTTATAGCGGAGATTTTATTACATATTATAAGTAAATTTCAAGCTTCTGCATGCTACAGTTCAAAAGATACGACGCTTCACTTCTGGCTGCTACGGTTCAAGAAGTTAAAAAAAATGCTTTTTTGATTTTTAAATTATATGTTGCACCCTGCTATAGTGGTTACATAATTAGTGGTACATAATTTGTTTAAAATTGAAGTGTCTATCTATTACTGTTGAAAAGATAAGCCCTTATACACCAAAAAAACATCTCTAAGGGCGCACCCTTTATTTTTTATTACCGCTCTTTGAGCTGAAATTGTAATATACAGGCAGCATAAACTTTAAGAGTCTGTCCAATTACCATTAAAAAGGTAAATTCATACTCGTCAAGCTCCATAGGCGCACCCTTTATTTTCTAGCTTTATTTTTTTAAGCTCTTTGTTAAAAGGAACCATGGCGCAACCCTAAATTTGGACTGTCTGCCAAATATATTTTTTTAAAAACATTTGCGTTGTGTGGAGACATCCTTTAATTTTAAGCCTCTTAGCATTTTTTGACAATCATACTAATCTGTGTAAACATAACCTTTCCAATATAGAAGAGACTTTAAAATCGGTCCACAAATGATAGAGTTCTGAAGCACCAAATAAAAAAATTACTGACGATGTGGTAAACTTCTCCTATTTAGGAGTCTTTTATAAACTAAAACCTCAAATGGAACTAGGAATGATAACACAGCACAATTTATTACTGGTAAATGAATTTAAGAAGGGAATAGAGGCCAAGTCTTTTAAAATCTTTTAATAAAACAATAATTTCTGTACGACCAGAGTTGCATTTTAAGTTGCTTCTTTCATTTGTGACTATAATTTTTCCCATAGGGATGCCAGATTTTCTTATGCAGGAATTACATTCTCACTTTTCATTTACTCTTTAGAACGTAAAACTAAAAATGTTGTGTTTCGTGCAGCCTTAAATTGAATATGGTCATTGTTTTATTCTTTTCTTTTTTTTTCAATGAAATTAATATTTTATGTTATTCAATTTTCACCAAATTTTAGATGGGAAGAAGTTCGTCGGGCCAGCTTTCAGTATAAATGGAAAATAAAGAATTTGGAAAGTGGTTCTTGTAAGCAAAAGAAACAAATTTCGAATGGAATTAAATTAATTCATTTGAGTCACTTTTTTAATTCGATTTTATTTTATATTTAATTTCTGGAGTATCGCAACATTTTTTCTTTCTAAAAACATCATTCTCAAAAAAATTCTAAATGTACTCGCCTGCTTAGGTAATCGAAAGTAAATCACGACTCCTCGTCATAACGAGTGATTTATGATAATCAGGAGAAAGGAGGCCATTTCTACGACAAACATACACCTGATTTTACAACTTCTTCAAACTAAATGAGAGTTTTAAGAATCTAAATATAGTTTTAGCGTTTGCAAACGTAAAGGTTCTTTTAATATCAAATAGAACCTCGTCAATTTTATTTTACTTTTCTCTTTTCTATTTCTTATTTTATTTTCGTACTCAAACATCCGAATCACACAGTATGTAACTTTGGCGATACTGAAATTATTCAGTGTTTTGTTTAACAATCAGATGCCGCAAATATCATCCCAGTCATCTCTGTAGTTCAGGTGAAATTTGTACTTCTTCTACTGTCTTCTAAAGCCAAAGCTTCATCGAGGTTTGGACTACGATTTTTTTGTCTTATTTAACGGATGCCTTTCTGCTACGCAGAGGCTTTTAACAACTCATACACTGCAACTACGTAAGAATTATTTTTCTTTTCCATCCGAGACTCTAAAAAGCAGTGTAGCCAGATAAGTGGATTTCTCCCCAAATTAGAGATTTCAACATTAGTTTGGGAACAGAATTTCGTATGGAGGGATTTGGGATTTTTCAACAAAAATGTTAGCAATAATAAAATTTGTTATAGTTCCTTCTTTATTAAAACAGTTAATATTTAATGTTAATGGAGTGCTTGTAAGTACTCCCAATTGATTAGTCATCGAATGTATCGAGTTAAATGCATGGCAGTATTTTAACGAAAAAAGGTGAAAATAATCACAGTGTTTTTTAGGCATTTTAGTTGAAGCAGAGGTAACAGCAGAGTAGGAATGGATCGATGTTTTTTTCCATGCGATGCATCGCAAACATGCATCGATAATGCATCGTATTTCATAAAATAAATCGATGTGTTTTATACATCGACTGTTTTTTTTTACTTATTTGTTATTGAAGTTTTGATGATTTTTTATTTATTATTATATTTTCAAAAAATCTTAAGTTTATTTTAAATCTCCCAATACTTTTTTTAATGCTGTTTCGAAATAAAAGTTTACCAACTCTTTCACCTCTCAATCTGATTCTTTGTTGAGTTATCACCTGCGCCGCTTGTAAAAATAGTCTTTCAGACAGAACCAATGTTCCCACCATTGTAAGGTATTTAAAAGCGATCTTGTAAAGCTAAGGAAATTGCGATTTATAATCTTTCCAAATATCCAACGGATTTTCGTTCAGACTTCCAGCAGGAGTCCTCAAATAAAATTGAAAGTTCATCAGATAATATATCTTCAATCTTATTGCTTTTCCAATTTCTATGAACACGTTTATATATCAATCTATACATTCTGTTTACACTTTGTCAATTCGATGCATCGAAAGAAAACATCGATATTTTCCGATTGTTTAGGAGCAAAAAAAACATCGGATTATATTGATGGTTTGACGCAATACATCGAGTGTTTTTAAAACATCTATGTTTTTTGTCCATCCCTACAGCAGAGGCATTATCAGTTTTTTTTTTTATGAACATGGTCTTAGGTCTTAATAATTTATCTGCCGTTGGAACAGACGATGCAATCAATACTTGTGGCGCAAAAAAGTCCCTCTATGTTTTCCTTAAAAGGAAAAATAGTTCTATTAAATTAGTTAAATGCGTTTGCTATTCACTGAACATATGCAGCTCGGCACCGGCAAAATAAATCCCCAACTCTGTCGAATTTCTTGCTTTCCCCATTTTATGAGATACAAGCGAAAGAAAAGCTTACAAGATTCCCCACAAATTTAACAAACTACGAACTATTCAAAAATTTGCAATTAAAGAAGATTTAAATCATTCATAAATAAATTCGATCCCGTGTATAGAATTTTAAAAATATTTATACACTCATCAGTTTACTGCATACGACAGCGAGCGAAATAAAATTGAACATGTTTATTGGCAGAAGCACACAAAAAACTCAATTGCAAAAAACAGTTTTGGCTTATGGACAATAGATTACGCATAAAAAAATAAAAAGCTGGAAATTATTTCTTTCTTAAAACCGCTGCCTCTGTGTTCAATTTATTAATTATGCCAATAAATAATGCAGTTAAGGAAAGAATATATTTGTGCATGAACACTACGAAAACCAAAGTGAGGAATAAGCTACAGTATGAATAGTTAGAGTCACTTATGAAAATAAAATCTGCTATAAGTTTGAAGTTTCTGAAACTGTCAATGCAAAGAATAAATTTCAAAAAAAAAGTTGAGAGAATAATAACAATTTATAAACTCCCATGCCCGACTCAAAGTGTTATTTTTCATGATTTTAACATTTTTTTTTCAGAACTTACAAATCATCTTCAGAACGTCATGCATCTTCTAACACAAGTTCGTCAACACCAACACATGCAAATTCAACATCTTTAACATCGGCGTCAACAACTACGCCGCCGGCAACAAACTCTCTGCTTAATAATCTGGCCAGTTATGCACCTGCCCATCATACGCAAGCATCGTCGGTTTTAGGCTCATCAGTACATCCACATGTACCGCCGCCACCGCCACCCAGTAACGTTTTATATCCCAGTGCTGCCTACAGTGATCATGGATTCTTACAAATGACTCTTGGCTATTTGTCACCCTCATCGGGTGCCTATAAGTCAGTGGATCCCTATTTTCTATCACAAGGTAAGTGTGACTTAAACAAAAAACAAAGAATTTTTTGTTGTAAAAATTTCATTAACACTTAAAACTACGGTAAAGCAAAACTAAAAATATATATTTTAACTGAAAATTAAATTTTATAAGTTTTGTGTGTGACCTTTTCCAATTTAATGTTGGGTCTTTTTAGCTAAAGAAATATTTTTTTTACTTATTATTTTTAAGCTGGTCTATTTGGTGGTGGCCATTTGTTTGCTGGTGGTTGCATGCCTGAACTGGCTTTAGGTCTGGGCATGGGTGTAAATGCTTTACGTCATTGTCGCAGACGTAAGGCACGCACTGTTTTTAGTGACCCTCAACTATCGGGTTTGGAGAAACGTTTTGAAGCCCAAAGATATTTATCAACACCCGAACGTGTAGAATTGGCAACTTCGTTGGGTTTGAGTGAAACACAAGTAAAAACATGGTTTCAAAATCGTCGCATGAAACATAAAAAACAATTGCGTAGAAGGGATGTAATAAATGGTGAGTAGTAAGAGATGTTTTATTTACGGTTTCAAACAAAAAATTGGAATTTAAATATTAAAAAAAGGAAAATTATTTCTATATATTAAAAAAAAGTTATGACTCTTTATTCATGGTTTTCTTATTTAACAGGTTTTGTAGATGGAAATAATTAAAATTTAATTGTTTAAATAACAAATAAATTTTTCGAACATACGAAATAACATTAAAAAATCTTAAAAATACTTATTCAAAAGATTTTGTTTAAAGGTTTAAAAAAAACTGTAATATTTGCAAATTTAATATTATTTAAAAATTCTTTCTTATTTTCGAAATTTCGAACATACTTAAATCATAAAAATATTTGCCTTTTCACAATTAAAAATTTTTATTAACAATATTTTTTACCTGTTTGGTTTTAAAATAAGACACATAAATTGTTCGAAAATTACGTCAAAAAAATATGAGCATATTTAAAATTAAATGATTTTCATTAATAGTTTTTATACAAGAACTGTTAGATGTGTAAGTTAAATGATATAGAAAATACTTAATTTCGAAATTTCGAACATACTTATATAATAGAAATTTTTGTATTTTTATACTTAAAACTTCTTTTAAATAATATCTTTTAGCTGTTAAGCTACGAAATTGATAAATTACTTTTATTCGAAAGGTCGAAATATAACTTTTGACACATAAATTTTTCAAAAATTCAAAATTACGTCAAAAATATATGAGCATACTTAAAATTAAATGATTTTCTTTTATAGTTCTTATACAAGATTTGTAAGATATGTAAGTTTAATGATATAGAAAATACTTAAATTCGAAATTTCGAACATACTTATATAACAGAAATTTTTGCATTTTCATAATTGAAACTTTTTTAAATAGTGTTTTTTCAGCAGTAAGGGTTTGAAATTGATATTTTACTTGCATTCAAAAGTTCGAAATAGAACGTAAAACACAAAAATTTTTCGAAACTTCAAAATTACATTAAAAAATATAAGCCTATTTTAAATTAAATGAATTTTATTAATAGTTTTATGCAAGAACTGTAAGATGTGTAAGTTTAATAATGATAGAAATTTGATAGAAATTGATTTTCGAAATTTCGAACATGCTTGAATAATAAGAATTTTTGCATTTTCATACTAGAAGTTTGAAATTGATATTTTACTTGCATTCGAAAGTTCGAAATATAACTTTTGATACATAAATTTTTCGAAGATTCAAAATTAGGTAAAAAACAATATGAGCATATTCAAAATCAAATCAATATCAATAATATTTCCATGCAAAAATTGTAAGATTTGTAAGTTTAATGATGATTGAATTTTTTTCGAAATTTCGAACTTATTTAAATAAATAAAATTTTTGCATTTTCATATATAAAACTTTTTTTTTAATAATATTTTTTAGTAATAAGCCTTTTAATTAATTTGCTACTCATATTCGAAAGTTCGAAATTGAATTTTAACCTTTAACAGATTTTTTAGAAATCAAACGTTTTTATATACGTGTTAATATTTTAGGCTTTGCCTAAAAAATTAGTTTTTGTACAGTTTATAATTTGAGATGAAATTCGAATTTAATTTCGAAAATCTTCACATACTTAAAAAATATAAATATTTTTACATTCTTCTATTAAAAATTTTATTTGATGTTTGTTACGCTTTTAAATTTTAATTTTCTTTGATATTTCGAATATTCGAAATTAATTTTAAACTTTTCAGGATTTTAAAAATAAAAAAAATAAGACAAAATAAATTTTAGACATAAAAAGTAATATTTAAAAATTATTAAATTAATTTCGATAACTATTTTTTCAACAATATTTTCATAATATTAAAAACTTGACTTAAAAGAATTCATTACAAAATTTATTTTTAATAAAAAAACTTTCATCCTCTTAAAAAACTTGTTGTCATTCCCTTTGAAGTACCGAAAATTTAGTTCAACAAATTGACCCCATAATATCTTTAGCAGTGAAAAATTCTTTCAGAACACAATAAACCACAAAAAGCTGTTTATTAAAATTGAAATCCATTTACGAAAAAACTAAAACATAAGAAAATTTTCTTAAGAAAACTATTAGACAGAAGGCTGGACGGCCATTATTTCTTATAAAACAACAGACAGAGTTACAGTAAAGGGAATATAAATTTCAACAATCGCCATCTTTGTTACTTAAACTTGAACAATTAAATTATAAAAGTTTGCTAAGAAAACAATTTTAAAAGAACAAACTTTTCTTTTAACATTTTAGAACCCGTTGATTTCTCACGTACGGAGGGAAATGGCGGCGTTTGCAATAGCAACAACAACAGCAGTACAAACAAAAATGGCTCCTTAAATTCATTAAATGCGTCGTCTACAAACTCTTCATCTGCACATGGCAACAATAACACAGCGAGTATAACAAATGAAGGAAAATCCTCATCCTCCCACCATCATCATCATCACCCACAACTCAGTCAGCATCCCCATCACCAGCACCAGCACTCGCAACACCATCAATTACAAATATTGCGCAACATGTCGAATGGTCACAATTTGGATGGTGGTGTGAGTTTCTTGCATCACGATTATTCCACCGATGATTATTCGGATTTAGATGATGACGACATGGATGATGAAGAAGGCAGTGATGTTGATATAATTGGTGATACAAAATTATATAATTTAACATAATGCTCGCAGAGTTTATTTAGTCAAGACGTTGACGTCATGAGAGAGTATAAATAATTTTAAATAAAATGTAAATGATTTTTTTTTTTTGTGTAAAAATTACGATGAGTGCAGTTCTAGTCATTTTTAGTGATAAAATAATTAATAATTAATAAATATTATTATTTTGTATTCTTTGAAATAAAATAATAATTTTTAAAAATAAAAATTATAAGAACTTCCATGTTTAAAATTAAAATTAAGAAAAAATATATTAGAATATTTTATGAACTGTAAAGTGAAGAATTGTTTATATTTTATATTTTGCTGCTACCAGGAATCAATATTAGAAATTGACATAAAGTATCTTCACTGGAAAAAACTACTGAGAAACTCCTGGCCGTTTGAAGTAATTCGTAAATAACTTTGGAGAAAATCGTTAACACTTCGGAACAATACATGATTGGAGGCATGTCCCAATGTATGAGTATTGTTGTAGTGGGTACGAAATGTGATGCTCAGACGAGTTTGGATTCATGCGTCTTTCCAGTTCTGTAACGTCCTAACAGATTTGTGGAAAATTTTAAAAAATCCTTAAAACATTATAGGGAATTAATGATAGAAATTAAAATAAACTTCTAATCCTTTCCCGCGTCACCATTTAAACCAGTGTTGCCATATCTGGCGATTTATCGCCAAAATTAATTTAGAAAAATATTACTATCCCTATTCCAAATTCACTAATTTTCTCAGTCCTTTTTCACTTTATTTTTAAAATAAGCCACCGCTACCAAAATTGCCAAGTCTCGTTGTTGTAGTTTTTAAAATATACGATGATGAAAAATATCCTTTGAAGGGGGGTACCCGTGGTCCAATAATTCATCAGGTAAGTGCAATAGCTGTTTTGACATTCAAAATAAGTATTTTTATGTGTAGTTTGACATCCATGATCAAAGTATGTTCATTTATAAGAAATATTCAGTTGTTGAACTGCACTCATCTTTCAAATTAACGCGTCATGGCTGTACTCTTCTTCTATATGCTTTGATTCTATGGTTTACTTTGTTTTTAAAGAAACTCACTATACTGCTGCATTTTTTTCAGATACAGAATATCCATTCAATTTTATATAAAAGGGAACCTTTCTCTTCTCTCCAATTTTGATAATTTTTTAACTCAAGTTTCATTTTTGCTTTAAATTAAACCTCAGCCAGAGCGCTTCTCTGTGTTTTGATTCGATAAGAAAATCATTTGAATTTTTACGGTCTCTAAATTGTATTTTAAAACGAAGAACTGGGTAATCCTCCAGAATTAAAGTCTCTTACAGTTGGATAATGAATAATAGTTTGTTTGAAGGAGTGGATGTATTTTTCACCTGCTACGATTCCAACAATTTTTTACCTGACTTTTATTTTTGTTTTTAAAATAACACCCACCGAATTTAAAGACTTTTAATATTAAAAAATTCAGTTCAGCGTTTAATTGCTGTAAAATAAAATAAATGCACGGAGAACTCCTCGATGAAAATGCAAATTTGCAATTACCAGTCGGTGGCCAAAAATCTTTGATTGGGTGGTGGGTCACGCAACGTAATGAGGGGAAAAAAATTCAAAATTCAATCTTTTTCTCATCACTGAAAAACAAAAGCGGTGGACTTCAATATTAAACATCTCTTCTATATGTTTTCTCTTATAAGAGCGGACAACTCATACCCAATAATTTTTCATATGCTTTTAAATGCGGCTTTTTTTCAGCAAATTCATTTTTACGTTTACATTTATAGGTCTACACAAGATAAAAATTCGGCAAACAATTTTTGTTGTACGCAGTGTTGGCACTTTTTTCCAAACTTTTTCGCCAAATAACAAACATCGACAGTCATAAACTTTGGGCCAAAACTCGTATAGACTTGTTGGTACTTTATTATCAAAATATTAAGTTCAATTGGTGAAAGGAATTTTCGCCAATTAGTTCCACAGGTACCAAAAGCGTTATTAGAGTCTCCAAATCTTTTAAAAACTTCTTAAACTGCATAAAGTTTAATTTGAAATACAGAGTTACAGCATTTTGAAATTAAAAATTGACAATAAATTTCAAAAATAGAAAAGTATGTTTTTTGAAAGCCGATCGCTCATTTCTTTTAGTAACTTTTTAAAAATAGAGAACAACTTTTTTGTAAAATCAAGGTATCAGTTACATTTAAAAAATTTTTATTTAATTCAGTTTAAAAGGTTCTTGAACATAATTCCGGCATCAATATAGTCAGATTAGCAATCCATACTTAAACTATTTATTTTATTTTCAATTCTATTTATTAAATCTATATTTTTCAACACACAATTCGTTGTAAATATTTTTGGGAGTTGATATCAAAGAAAAAGGTACTTTAACGCCATCCACTGTATCTCACTGCTTTTTTGTTGTTGTTGTTAAAACCCCTTCACTAAGTACGTTTATCTAGTTTACTTACGTAACTCCAATAAAAAAAAGCAAGCATTTGGGTGACAGAGAAAAATAAGAAAATACAATTAAAATTTCCAAATCACTTGTTTCAAATGACATGAAAAAATTAGAGGCAGGCGTTAGCCCACTGTCTCAAAGGACATGAACCAATCTTGTTTATTTTCAATAGCACCTCTTTCGACACTATGTCTGATCGGTCGGCGTGTTTAAAATTTCTCTAGCTCATCTAGTCACTGGGAAAGTTGATTTCAACACTAACACCAACGGAGAGACGGACATCGCTCAATCGACTTCGCTATGTATAAGGACTCAGGATATATACACTTTATGAGGTCGGATATGGTATTGTACAAATTACAAATGGAATGACAAACTTACTCGTAGATGTACCCTTTTTTCTCTTTTTGTAATGAAGGGTTAATTATAGCAGTTAAAGTGATGTACCTACGTTTAAAGTCGACTTCAAATGTATAAAAAAAACGCTGCAATGTTTTTTTATTTATTATTTTTATTTTTATTTCCAAAGTTATCATAAAGAAAATCATAAAAAATATCCAAAAATAGCGCCAAGTATCTCGTCCTTCGCCATTTTTGTAGTTTTATTGCCAACGAGGATTTTTTATCGCCACGTTTGGCGAAAAATCGTCATAACTGACAACACTGGTTGTACGTTAAGTACCAGTCAATTCACCATCGAGATACTCTTTTAAATCGATAAGACAACGTCGTTTTCCAAAACTAAAATATTAAACTCTTGATTTGCCGGAACAAATGTTTCAAATTCAAGGAATAAAAGTAAATTTATATGAAATTAAATTAATTTAAATTAAGTTTAAATTAAAGAGTCATAGATTAATAAGAAATGTTCAGCTTTCAATTCTGCCAAAACCATATAGCGAATATTAATATTTCATTTATATTTGTTTGCATTAAATTTATTCTTTATTTATTTTATTTTTTTACAAATCATTTTAAATATTTTAAATAGAAGAAGAAATAATAATTTAAATAAATATTTAAAGTTTCAGCATGTGATGTTACAAGATTCAAGGTTATAGTACTTAAAGCCGTTATTAGTTGTATGAGATAAATTATTTCTTGTGTTGTTAAATCAAGCTTTGTTGTATTTCTCATCCTGAAGGAAGTTTCACTTGTAGAGTAATAAACTTTGCCAATTAATGAAACTGTTTAAAGATTTCCTAATGTATCGTTAAGATTTGTATCGTTAAGATATGTACCGTTTTCTGGTACTTCAAAGCTTTCAACCGTAACATTTGATTTCACGCCGCCATTGAGCACTAAAAAAATACAAAATATTTTGTCGTATTAATTAGATTTTGTGTTTCCTTTAATAATGTTTTCACAACCAAAAAGTCCTTTAAGTAAACAAAAGCCTTACTGGCTTTGTTTTCGGTTTTTATTATAATTTAGAATCCAAATAGAAAAACTTACAAGCGGCTGTAGCGATTCCCATAATTGCTGATACGAATAATATGAAAATATTCATGGTTTCCTTTTTTGAGTTGTTTATACGACTGTTTTAAAAATTCTATTAAATAATTGCCTTTTATATAAATTTCACCTCAAGCCGATTATTATTATTATTTTTTTTTTTTTTTTGTGACGATTATTTATATTTAATTTCAAATTTTTTTTTCCTTAAAAACAGCTCTTTAAATAAGAGTTCACAAAATAAAATATTTATTTTTGCTTTATTTGAAATACAAAATAAATAACTCTTCTGACCTGGTTGGTATTGTTGCCGTGGCCTTGAAACCGTTCTTTTTTGAACCAGAGTATAAAAATAAAATAAAAAATGACTTGTCCGAGTAAAACAAAATGTGACCTGAGTCCAAAACAAAATTTAAATTTTATGGGCAAAAGACAAGCAAAAAGAAACGCAACAGCCAAAACACCATGAGTCACTTCTTTGTAAAAAAAAACTATAGAGAATCACGACAGACTTTTTAATAAAATGCAAGGTTCGTCAATTATGAGTCGACGACAAGAAATCACTAGTCTAGAGTAAATGCCTGTTGGGTGCCTTGGGGCCTTGATGATGAGTTGAGGTTGTTATTAGTGGTAGAAAATTTTGCTTATCAGTGACAAAAACCAGGGGATTGGAACAGGATTCAAGAAGGTAGCAGTCAGCTTAACTCCTGTATTTGTTTTGTTTAATTCTGCGATCACAGCCATATGCTCTGTTATCAGTTCACATCATTCGGATATGCTTCCGGCAGTGCCTTGTTTCTGTGCACAGAAAAAGTTTTTGCATCCATAAAATATGTTCTTTGTTTAAGATTAAAGTTTTGTTAAATTTTTATTTGATTCAATTATTTATTTAATTAGAAATTCATTGTTTTACTTTTTTAATTAAATATAGAATTAATTCAAGTAATAATTTAATAGCAAAATTTATTTTTTTATTTTTTAATAAAACGTATAATTGAGCCAATTACAAATTTAAATAAATTTCTATCGAAAAAAAATATAATATTTAATATGAGATAAAGATGTTCTCTGTGTTACTTGAGTGAGAACTTACCCACATGAAAATACTATAGTCATCTTGTTCTACACAGGATGAACTAAAGTAAACTATTAGCTTTATAATAGAATATAATAAAGAAATTCATGGTTTACTTTAGCTTACCCTGTGTTAAACAAGATAACTCTAAAATAGTTTCATATGACAAGTTTCTCACTTCAGTTACAAGAACGAGTTACAGGCTTTCTGTGTGATTATATTCAGATTTTTTTTGCTTATATATAATTATATCTAAACATATAATAAAACATTAACGGGGAATACAAAACACTTATTCTTGGAATTTTTGTCTGTCTGTCTGTGTTCGTATCACGTAAAAACTGCTGGATGGATTTGAATAAAATTTTGTGAAGAGGCCCCTTAGAACCTTGATTCGAATATAGAAAACTTTTTGTTTC
This sequence comes from Cistogaster globosa, assembly GCA_937654795.1. Taxonomy (NCBI): domain Eukaryota; kingdom Metazoa; phylum Arthropoda; class Insecta; order Diptera; family Tachinidae; genus Cistogaster; species Cistogaster globosa. The sequence goes on from OW569404.1 coordinate 12,597,256, forward strand.
TTAAAAGATTGTCATTTTGTAGAAAAAATAAAAACACAAACGTGAATGCACCCAGTTTTACCGGTATAATGGTATTAGAACAGTTGTCAGCACATTTTATTTTTGTAAATGAAAAGTTTTTATCACTGTTTACACAACTCTACAACAAATGTTTTAAAACATATTTTTCTAAATTTTAATTTTAAGAATATTAGAAAATTAGAAGTTATACGCGGACAAAGTCTTATATTTTCATTGCCAACGAGAATTTTTTATCGCCACGTTTAGCGACAAATCGCCATAACTGACAACACTGGTTGTACGTTAAGTACCAGTGAATTCACCATCGAGATACTCTTCTAAATCGATAAGACAACGCCGTTTTCCAAAAAAAAAAATATTTAGGTCTCGATTGGCCAGAAAAAATGTTTCAAACTCCAGTACTAAAAGTAAATTTACATAAAACTAAATTAATTTAAATTAAGTTTAATTTAAGTTTAAAGAATCATAGATTAATAAAAAATGTTTAGATTTTTAATCCATAGCGAATATTTTTTTGGCAGAATTAATATTAATGTATCATTTATATTTGTTTGCATTAAATTTATTCTTTATTTATTTTAATTTTTTACAAATCATTTTAAATATTTTAAGTAGAAAAAGAAATAATAATTTAAATAAAGATTTAAGGGTTCAGCATGTGATATTACAAGATTCAAGGTTCAAGTACTTAAAGTCGTTATTAGTTGTATGAGATAAATTATTTCTTTATTTCTTCTGTTGTTAAATCAAGTTTTATTGTATTTCTCATCCTGAAGAAAGTTCCAGTAAGTAGTTGAAGCTTGTAAAATTATATTCAAACTTTTGACTTGTAGAGCAATAAAATTTGCCAATTTATGAATCTGTTTAAAGATTTCTTATTTGATCGTTAAGATTTGTAAAGTTAAGTAGTAAGGCCCAGTTGTCGTTCTGAACATTGTAATCCAGGGCTTCATTGAACAATAAAAAATACAAAATATTTTGTCGTATTAATTAGATTTCGTGTTTCCTTTAATAATGTTTTTACAACCAAAACTTAATATTTTTTTATTTATTAGTGGCTACTCTTTTTATTATAATTTAGTTTCTAAATAAAAAAACTTACAGTCGGCTCCAGCGATTCCCATAATTGCTAATACGAATAATATACAAATTTTCATGGTTTCCTTTTTTTGAATTGTTGACAAGTCTGTTGAAAATCTATTAAAAAATGCCTTTTATATACATCTCACCTGAAGTAGATTATTTTATTTTTAGTTTTTTTTTTATTTGTCCGCGGTGAATATTTATATTTAATTTAAATTTGTTTTTCTAAAAACAGCTGATTAAAAAGTTGACAAAAACAAAAAAAAATTTTTTAAATTTGGAATGTGGCCTTAAAGCAGTTCATCTTTACACCAATGAGGGTTGGAAAAAACCTAAAATTAAGTCAAACTAATTCCCCAATTTTGACTTTTCACTCTAACATTGTACTTTAACATTTGTACATTAACATTTTTTAATCATACTGAATGAAATTAAAACAGCCATATATTTCTTATAAATCTCATCATACTTGAATATCAGATTTTAAAAATTTAAACATTTAATATACAGCAATGGATTTGAGAAAAAACAATTTTGTACTTATTTTTTCGTTTTAAATAAATTTATTTTCCATACACTTTCAAATAATATTGTTTCTGGTTTATGTTGGATAATCGGCAGAAATAATCGTCTCACATACCTCTTAATATTGTTATGTGTATTTTATCTACTCGTTGGGTTCTTTCTACCTACTCAGCTCTGCATATGATTTTTTGATACAACTTTCATTTGCAATTTCTATTTATAGGCGAGTAAAAACGTCTAGATATTTATAAAATGGTAAGATCTGGCAACCTTGTTGCTAGTTAGTTTTTAATTTTTTTTCACCCTAAAGCTAAAGGAGCCAGAAAAATACATCTGTTTTGTGAAAAACATGATCTCGCATTAAAATAATATAAAGTCTTGTGATAGTGTTCAATTCGATGGCAGGAAAACAAACGATGGAAGTTTCGTATTGTTGTTGTTTTTCCCCAGCAAAAACTGTAAAAATTGTTGTTAGATTTTTGCAATCTCTCATTTTAAAACATCTCGAAGTTGTAAAAGACACATGTTAATTTAAATTAATAAGAAAAACAACCATTCTTATCACACATTTTAATTGGAGTTTATTTTTATATATTTTCATTATTTAAAACAAAAAAAAAAACGTTTTTTAAAAATTTAACTATTTTTAAATTCAACAGTAGTCGCTTTAACGCCTTCACGTTTCTAATGCAACGCCTTCTCAATTTAAAGGCAATAAAAAGTTTACCACCATTTCCCATCATGAGGGTGAATTTTATGTTCCTCTTTGATACTAAACAATGCGACTGAATGATTTAAACTAATCAACAACAACAAGAACAATAATTGTGGGTTGTATTTGCGAGTCAATTAAATGTCACTCAATACAATGATTTGGAAACATTTGTAATTATCCTTTTTCATAAAACGAAATAAAATTAATGAAAGAGGGAAACATTTTAAAGCACAAAGCAAATCAATCAGGCAATTAATTTTATAAAAAAAATATTTAAAATTTAGATGCATAAATATTTTTTGAGTTTTTTCCTTACATATGAAAAACAAAAATAAAACGAATTTGCTTGGCTTAAAAGAAGGCAAGGTTTCCAAAAAAGATAAATAAATCACATAAGATGTATAGCGACACCTTTTAACTTTTACAACTATGAACTGTTTTTATTAAAAATAAGAAAAAAATTTCAATGTCGGTTCATAAAAGACTGAGTTTTGCGGTCAGAAACATAAAAAAGCAACATTCAGACGAATTGTTAACCTCTTTTTTTTCGAAGTCGATTAAAAATCGCTTGAATTAAAAAAAATCACTTAAATCAAAAAAGAGTAAATTTGAAAAAACAATGAAGTCGGAATAATTTGCAATTAAGACTTTAACATATAATTTAATTAATTAATTATTTTTAACAGCTGTAAATTATATTTTTAATTTTAATTATTTTTGCTAACTTTTTTCAAATGCTTAGTAAAGTTTTATTTTAATTTAAGATTTGAATTTTTTTTTTCTTTTTTACTTTTTAATATTTACAAAAACAATGCGATAACGAGTGCTTTTGAACACAATCTTTGTTAACTTAAGTTTCTTATTTTTTACCTTTTTATCAATTTTTAAGGTCAAGCCCATAGAGAGGAGATATCTTTTTTTAAATTTTTTAAACACACGAAAATTTTTCCTTTTTTTATAAATTTTTTAAACAAAATTAAATAACAGCCAGCCACATATCAAAATAACAAAATTATTAATAATATTAGAAACTGTTATCTTACCGTTGTTAATTAAGAAACCAAAATTAAAAAAAATAAATAAACCAAATGAGAACGATAGCAGTTGAACCCATCACCACATGAAGACAGAAAATAAGCAGACATTTCAGTTTTTCAATATGTTTGTAACTTCCACAATTTTATGCATATGCTTCATACAATACAGATTTATTAAGTTTTTTAAGTTTCAAAAATCACAACCAACCAAATTTCACAAAAAAATTTAAATTCAAAAATTTTAATTTTTGCAAAAAAAAATAATAAAAAATCACCAAAAATGTGTTCGTAAAAATAATTTGAAAAAAAAAAAAAAATAAAAATTTCTCAAAGTTACAAAATCAAACAAATTGATATTTTAACAAAAACTTCTAAAGTTCGAAGATATTTAATTTAACAAAAAGTCGGAAATTAAAAAAAGGAAGTTAAAAAAAATTTAATTTAAAATACAAAATCACAGAAAACTTGATTCGTGAAAATTTTAAATTTAATTAAAACAACTGGTTTTATTAAAAATGTTTTAAAAAATTTATTTTAAACCCCATTTTTTGGAAGATAAAACAAAAACTAAAAAATAAATAATAAAAAAGTCGCAAAACAAATTTCTTACAAACCGTCTAAAAAAACTAGACAACGTGATTATTTTAAATTACCCAATCTCCACGAACTTTAAAAATTCAACAAATTTTTAGAAAATCTCAAATTAACAAAAGCGCAAAAATAAATTTGAAAAATTGACTTTGAATAAAAAAGTTTACCAATTAATATTTTATTCAAAAAAATTTAAACAAAAAATATTTAGAAAAAAACCTAAATTAAAAAAAAAAATCGTAGTCTCCAAAGATAAAAAAAAATAATAAATCAAAAAACTTCTTTATATTAATAATTCACAAAAAATTAAAATTTTAAAACTCACAAAAATTACAAAATTCACCAAAAATTAGTAGCACTACTACTTTTAAAATCTTTGATATGTAACAAAAGAAATTTAAATTAATTTTTAATTTTTCCCCCTGCCAGGGGTTGAACCAGTGATCTTCATAAATTAAAATTTACTTTTTAGGCTTTGGTTCATTTTTTAATTTAACTTTTATTAAGAAAAATTATTTTTCAAATGTACGTGGACGTTTTCCAGAAATTTAATCTTAAAAAACATATTAAACATGAAATTAAAAAGTCTTTTTAAAGAACAAATTTTGATTTAAATTTAAATTAATTTAAAAAAAAATTAAAAGTTGCCAAAAAAAAGAAGAAGAATGCTGACACAGGTTGTAGCGATTATTTATTTTTTAATTCTTGTAACGGTTTTTTAGTTATTCGCATTCAATATGTATCTTACAGAATAAAACGACAAAACAGATTTCAAATATCTGCCTATAAAGTTAAAAAAAATTGACCACATACATAAAAATATATCAACTATAGGGTCACTCTTTAATATCCAAATTAAAATTTTATATTTACTGTTCTAGCGGACCAAGCAATACAGGTTTATTTTAAAATTTCAGCCCTCTGTCTAGAACCGTTTAACAGTTTGGTCATAAACATCAAATTACATCAAATATTGTAACACCCTTTAATATATAATGTTAAATATTTATTATTTTTATTATACCAGACAAAGTGAGCGGTCATTCTGTTTAATTTTCAAGTGTTTGCATATAACGGTTTAAAAGATAGGGTCATATAAGTCAAATTAAATCAATAACGGGAACACCCTTTAAATTCTAAAGTCAAATTATATACTTTTTATAGTAAACTTAGCAATAGAGGTTCCTTGTGAATTTTAGCTGTCGGTCTATAACAGTTCCAAAGTTTGTCCACATACATCAAATTACATTAACTATTGGGACACCCTTTAATTTATAGTTTTCAATGTTTATAATTGTTATTATAACGGTCAAAGCAATCGACATCCTGTCCAAATTTCAAATTTTTGTCTGTAATGGTTGAAAAAATAGGCGCAGATAAGTTAATTTACGTCATCTACAGGGTCACCCTTTAATTTTAAAATTTATTTTTATATTACTTTTTGCTACTGGAAGGTATATATTTATACGCATTTTTAATCCTTTCCGGTTCAACTTACACTTAAAAAAACATGTATGTTGCATGGGGACACCCTTTAATTTTTTACATTATGAGCTGTTTTTAAAACGAAACCAATCTGTAAGCATAATCTATCAAATCACAAAAAAAAAAAAAACAAAATCGGTTCAGAAATGACTGAGTTCTGCAGGCACAAACATAAAAAACCATTCAGTTGAATTGATAACCTCCTTCTTTTCTAAAAGGCACTAAATTTTACAACAAAAAATTAAATATTTAAATTTTAGCTTTTCATCTATCAATGGCAAATAAACAGTCAATGTTCAATAAAAAAAATTGAAGTGTTAAAAAATTATTTTATTCTTCTTCTTCTTCTTAGGGTAAATATGCTTCCACACCAACCAAATTATCACTCTTTATTATTTTTCATAATGAATTACACGTGTATGAAGAAAAGGCCGAGCCCCCTTTTTAATTTCAAACTTATTTTGTTGTAGTTTGTCAATAAAAACTGATGTTTCTCCGTAATTCAATCTATTAAAAGTGTATTTATGGTCAAAAAGAGAAAAAACTTGTTTGTATTTTGTCTGTTGCCCCTTCAACGTTTTTATTGCTGTTTTGCGTACAACTACAACATGTTTCTCGTTTAAGATTCGTACGTATTCGTTTTGAATTTTTTAAGTGTTGCATATTTAGAGGTTTTTTCTCAGGGAAATAATTTTACATTAATTTTAAGTTGATACAAGCAAAAGAGAGATCATTTTATTTTTGTTGCTTTCAAAGTAAACAATTTGCTATTTTACTTCAGGCTTTAATAATAAAAAATAGTAAAAAATCGTATTAACGAATCAATTCTCGAAATTTAACCCAAAAAAAAATTTTTTTTAAACAGAAAAAAAATCAACTAAAAAAATTAATCAAAAAACACAAAAAAGTAAAAAAATTTTCAAAATTGTACTTTCAGAAATATTTATAGAAAATGTAATTTTTAAAACAAAAAGAAATTTGCTTAAACTCTAAAATAAAAAGTCGACAATTTCCAAAATAAGTTTTTAACTGAAAAAATAAAAAATTATCGTAAATCAATACTTCAGACTTTCACAAAAAATTAAATCCAATTTAACAAATGAATAACTAATTGGGCCTAAGATCATTTTTATCTAATTTCTAAAAATTTAATTAAGAAACAAAAATTAATTGCAAATGTCTGTGGACATTTTCTAAAGAAAAACAGGAAAAATAATAACCAACAGATTGTATTGCAGCATCTATTGTTTCGCTACATCCATCATCAGCATTCTTCACATCTAATAATACGAGGAATACTTATAATCAATCAATATAAGTTTGGTAAGACGCAATTTAAAAATAAAACAAACTAAGGTACATTTGTTTTACTAGGTAGTGTCGTTCGCCCAGCCGGTTTGAAATGGGATATGTCAAAAGTTGTTTATATTTTTTATAACTTTTCTTTACGAATTTCAAAAAACACTAACAACAAGCATATGCAGAACAAAGAGAGCGTTTGTTTTTAGAGCGATTATCTTTTATTTTCTCTTGCTATTTTTGACATTTCCACTCACAAAGCAACAATAAAATGCCTGTTGTTCTTACAAATGTTGTATTTGTTGTAGAGCCGCTATTACCCAGTAAAATAAATGTACCTTCAAACAAAACTTCTCTTTGTTGTTCTCTATTAAAATTTTAAACAATTTTACTTAAATAAAAATAAAGTAAAAACTTTTATAAAAAGATTTTTGAAAAAAGGTAAACTGAACCAATAATTAGAAATTCATAAAGAATCTGAATACCGAAATTAATTTTTTCCATAAGAAAAAATTCAAAAATGGAGAGTTTACAAAAAATATTCAAAACTTTTCACACAAAAAATTTAAATAAATAAAAAATTGATTTTTTTTCTGATCCCTTTACTGCAAAAAGTGGAAAAAGCGTATATCTTAGTTTGTTATTCCATTTGTAATTTTAACAATATCCATTTTCGATCCCATAAAATATATCTATTCTGACTTCTTATGTATAGCGAAGTCGATTGAGCGATGTCCGTCTGTTCGTGAGTGTTAGTGTGGAAATCAAGTTTGCCGAGGCACTAGATCAGCTTGAAAAAATTTAAATATGTTAATCGATCAGACGTAGTGTCGAAAAAGGTGCTGTATAAAATCAGCAAGATCGGTCCATGTCCTTCGAGGCAGTGGGCAAAACACCACGCCTACCTCTAATTTTTCTATATCATTTGGAACAATGAAGTAACTCCAATAAAAAAAAAAAAAAACAAATATATGAGGCGATAGAGAATTAAAAAAATAATAAAAAAAAATCAAGTGAAAAAAATTGGCACTCGTCCATATTTTCCGAGTTATGGGCCTCTGAAATTGTCAAATTTTTTAAAATATCAATATGGATATCATTTTAAAGCTTTTGAAAAGATTCTTAAGGAAATGCCAAAATTTTTGAAAAATGCTTAACCCATTAAAAGCCAATGGCATTTTTATGTAAAATTATATATCGTGCTTAATATTTTTTTCTTACTTTATTATTCTCTGTCAACCCAATATTTGCTTTTTGGCAGAGATCTCAAAACGTACAAAACATCTCTCCCTGGCAAATATTTATATTGGCTCAAGTGTAGTTTGCTGCCTAAGAAGAATTGCAAACAGTTTTGTTGCTGAGCTATGAGTTGCAAATTGTTAAATGAGTTTCTACAAGAGGATCCTCTTAAATTTTCTATTTTAATTCATCTTAAGAAAGATCACTGCCTTGAATAAGTATTTTTTTTAAGTTGACATTTTTCATAATATTTTACCGGCTTTTTTATTCTTCCATGAACCGATCTTTAAGCCGACGCTGAGACTTTTTTGTGTTTTTAATTTAGCCTCCACTGTAAAATTTGTATAGTGCAGACCTTTTATACCCAGAAGGAACTCCAAAGGCAGCCACCAGACAAGCGATTTCATAACTCAAATCATATAACCGAAGAGTTAAATTATAAAACAAAAAGCAAAAACACAATGAAAAATGAATACAATTATTTAAGGTTTTACTAAATAATGTCAGATTAGAATGCACGATTTTCAAAGGTCGAAAAACAAAAAATGAGGGTTGTGAAAAAAAATCGCCCATTAGCTTAAAAAGGCATTTTTGAGCAGGCTAAGTAACCCTTACAACAAATTATGCCCCATTAAAAATGATTTCCTTCATATAGAATTTCCTATGCACTAACCACAGACTTCTTACGATTAATTATCTTCAAAAAGCACTATAAACGAAAAAAACGCTTAAAAGCAATATTTTTGGTTTATTTAAATAGAGAGTGAGTGTTAAATAATACACAACTTGCTTTATCAATCAGTATTTGGCCCATTCGTGTTTATTTATATTTTGTTGTTTTTTTATTATTATTTATAAAGTTTATCTGCAAAGAAAAAATTTAGTCTGGAAGATCAACTTGTGGGCAACATACCCAACAGGCCAAAGCGATTTTATTAAATTAAAAAAGAAATACAAAAATACGCATAGTTTTCATATAAAAAGATCTATTTGTAAGTAAATTTTATTTTAAAAAATGATAAGAATTTTTCAAAAAAAAATATTGAAATAAAATATTTAGTAATAAAAAATTTGATTTGGACTTTAACCTAAAAATCTTAATGTTTTTAAGAAAAAATAATAATACAAACTCATGTTGGCACAAACTATTAAGAAAATTTTGCTTAAAATTAAAAAAAAATAAAACAAAAATACAAAACATGCGTGTGTCAATGAATTGCGAATAAACAAAGAAATAAATGCAAAAGAAAAACAAAAAAAAAAACAAAAAGTAATCTGAGTGGGTGTGAATTTATGTCTAGGAGCCCATAACAAAACTTCTCATTTTAATAAATAAAAATTAAAATTACAAAAAAAAAATTTTTTTTGGTTGCTACGTAGACAGTTTTGAGTAAAAAAAACAACTTTGAAATCTTCCGAATTTATATAAAAAAAAACTTTAAACTAGTTTTCCATGTTCTCTTTCGTCTTTTTTTTTTTTTTTTTTTTTTTTGTTTGTGACAGATAGCAAAATGTTAATCGTTAAGACTATTTCTAGTTATCATTTATTGTTGTCTTTATTGCTGTTTTATTAATACAACAACATTAAAATGATAACAACATTATGTTTATGTTGTGTGGAGAGGAGTATTTCAGGGAGAGAGAGAGAGAGAGATAGAGAAACTGAGCAATTAGCTACAACCAAAACATATTTAAAGGCCTCTAAAAACTAAAAATCAATCAATATTAAAAATTATTCAATATTATCTCTTAAACTTTAAAGGGTTTTTCAAAATTCATGCAAAACTTGAATTTGCCGACAGTAAAAGATATTAACAAAGACAAATTTGAAAATTGACAGTAAAAGATATTAACAAAGACAAATTTGAAAATTGACATCAGAATTTAAAAAAAACGTATTAGGCAGACATCAAAATATAGGCCTCAAGGGAAGCGACGAATTATATTGCAGGTGTGTGTTTAGTTAACATAAAAATGGTATCATTTAAAAAAAGAATTTTGCGAAACGTACCTTTTTATAAAAAAGTACAGTGAACATTTTGGTTCTAAATTTCTTTTTAACAAAATTGCATTTTTACAAACGACAAAATTGGATTTTAAGAAATTTTACTTTAAAAGTACTTTTTCAGAAGAGTACATTTTTGCAAAAAGTACTTTTTTCAAATTTCATTTATAAATCAGAAATTTGTTAAAAAAAGTTTTTTTATCACAATTTAAAGTATAAAACATAATTTAAAAATTTTATTGTGTTCTATCTTTTAGGAAAAGCGCATTTCAAAACAAAAGTACCATTTGTAGAAAATAGCACTTTGAATAAAAACATTGTAAATCTTTTAAATGAACTAAATAGATAAAAGATTTTCTTAGATACTAAAGTGTATAAGTAGCTGCTAAAAACTTGCCACAGGAAGATACCTATTAAAACATTATTTTAAAAAAAACTGATATTTTTAAGCAGATTAAGCAGAAATACTAATTTATATTTAGAGCACAAAAATAGAGTCAATTTGTTAGCTGTATTTTTAAAAAGGATTAAAATAGATTTTCAAGAGGTTTTATTTTAATAGTACCTTTTCAGTAAAGTACTTTTTTTAAAAAGTACTTTTTTCAAAATCTATGCTTTTAAAAACCAAGCAGTATTGCTTTAAAAATCTACTAAAAATTACAATTTGCTCATTAATCAAGTATAATTTCAATAATATTTTTTATTAAAAAATGTATGTTTTAAGAAAAGTACCTTTCAAGATTAAAATGTAATAATTCTCACACTCACTTTTTTAAAATGATAATGAACAAAGAATCATAAAAAGAGCACTATTAAAAGCCTTTCTTTAATTTCAAGTTTAAAAGGGTCTTTTTTAGGGCCTGTCAAAAAGTACGTCAAAATGTACCTTTTAAAGAATTACTTAAAGAGCACTCAAAATATAATTTAAAATTTGATATTTTTTTAGATTAAAAGAGCCCAGCTGATTACTCCTTCAAATAGTACTTTTTATTTAATAAAATAAATAAAATAAAAAGAAATAATAGAAATATTGAGTTTAGTATTTAACATATTTATCCTGTGTTTAATAAAAATTTGTTTTATATCACTTTTAATTATTTTTATCATATTTCATTTTATTTTATACAGGCTAAGATTTTGTTTATTTAAAAATGGCTGAAAAAGGTATAAAGTTTTCAAAAAAATTAAAATACGATTTCCTTAAAATTCGATTTAAAATTTTTGTTTTTATTGCTTTTTTTAATTTTACTAAATTCTTTAAATTATTTCAATTTCCTTACTAAAAAACTTTTAAATCTTCTTAAGTTTGTATTGAATTTGATTCTAACCTTAAAATTAGTTTAACTTAAATTTAACTATAAATATTTAAATGTAATTTATCTTACTTTACTCGTTTTGAACACACATTGTTTCTTGTTAGCTTCGTTAAAATAATGGCCAGAAAACCCTGTAAATATCCCGTAGCTTTGTTTGATTTGCATGTTTTCTTGTTTTAGTTTTAGCACAGCTCCTTTGTTTGCTACCAAAGTGCAGGAAATTAGTTTCTTTTTTAATTGTTTATAATTTTTTAATTTTTTGTCTTTACACATTTTAGACAAAATGACACAACAAGGTCCAGCTTTTGACTCGAACGCCATGACCTTGACACGTTTTGTGTTACAGGAACAGCGTAAATTTAAATATGCCACCGGTGATTTGTCACAATTATTGAATTGCATTCAAACATCGATTAAAGCTATTGCCTCGGCTGTACGAAAGGCTGGTATTGCCAAATTGCATGGCATTGCCGGTGATGTTAATGTTCAAGGGGAAGAAGTTAAAAAATTGGATGTTTTGTCTAACGAATTGTTTATCAATATGTTGAAATCATCTTACACCACATGTCTAATGGTGTCTGAGGAAAATGAAAATGTCATCGAAGTAGAAGTTGAAAAGCAGGTGAGCATAATTATTAAACTTTAACATTTAATCATTAATAACAATTGATTGATTTTTGTGCGTTTGTTTTTCAAGGGAAAATATATTGTTTGCTTTGATCCCTTGGATGGTTCGTCTAATATTGATTGTTTGGTTTCGATTGGTTCCATCTTTTCCATTTATCGTAAACAATCCGAGGGAGTACCTACTGTACAAGACGCCCTACAGCCAGGTAATAAAATTGTTGCAGCCGGTTATGCTTTATACGGTTCAGCTACCGCTATTGTTTTGAGTTTGGGTCCTGGTTCGGGTGTTAATGGTTTTACCTATGATCCGGCAATTGGTGAATTTATCTTGACTGACCCCAATATGCGTGTGCCCGAGAAGGGTAAAATTTATTCCATCAATGAAGGTTATTCCTCCGAATGGGAAGCTGGTGTTTACAATTTTATTGCTGCTAAGAAAGATCCCAGCAAAGGCAAACCATATGGAGCCCGTTATGTTGGCTCTATGGTAGCGGATGTTCATCGCACTATTAAATATGGCGGCATTTTTATCTATCCTGCTACCAAATCTGCTCCAAATGGCAAATTACGTTTGTTATATGAATGCAATCCCATGGCTTATTTGATGATACAGGCTGGTGGTTTAGCCAGCAATGGTAAGATTTCTATTTTGGACATTGTGCCCCAAAAGATCCATGAAAGATCTCCCATTTTCTTGGGCTCCAAACTGGATGTTGAAGAAGCTTTAGACTTTTATCAAAAATCTTAACTAAGTCCGGCTTAAGCCTAAGTAAAGGATTGTGATAGTTTTTAAGTTTAACATTTTGCTACTGATTTTATTTTATTTTATCCATTTTTTGTTGTTCTTTTTAAAAAAAATTTTTTTTCTAAAAGAAGAATTTAAATAAAAACAAAAACTGTTATTTTTCTAAAAATAATTCTGTTCTTTATTGTTTTATTTCTTTGTTACCTTAAATTATTATTAATATGAATTGGCTTTATGCTTGGGTACAAATGTGAAGCCATCTGGTACCGGACCCAATAGCATTTCACTTAATTTTACCCAATCTTGGGAATTAGGTGAACTCATTAAGGTTTCCATTTCATCACGACCTCTAAATGTTTGTGGTCTTTGATTAATTTTTTGTGGGGGATACAACATTAAATCGTAGGGTATATAACGGTATAAAAATGATTGCCATTCTAATAAGAAGCGTCTTGTATTCTCAACACCTTTAGTATCTGAACCCCAATGTTCAAGACCATAATTAACATATTTGCGCATTATTTCAAAACGTTCCGAAGATGAAGGATCCCAATTTTTTTGCTCTTTTATTTCTTTGAAAATCCAAGGTTTAATAAGTGCACCACGACCAATCATCACTGAAGAAACATTTGGTGCGACTTTCTGGAAGAAACATTAAAGAAAATATTTTCAAAGGAATAAATAAATTCGGCTCAAGTACGTTTTAATTTTCTAAAATTTTAAATTAAGGAAGAAATATAATTTTCAAATTTTCAGGGTCGTTTTCTAAAGAAAGCAGGAAAAATTAGAAACCAGCAGAATGTAATGCAGCATTTCTTGGATCGCTACATTCACCAACTCTCTACTTTAAGTTGTGTACATTCTATACATTATATTTTTAATTAACTAATTTTTGTATCTAAGAATACAAAGAATATTCATAACCATTTAAAATAAATTGGTAAGACGAAGTCCTTAAACAACCCAAAGTTTCTCTTGTTCTCTTTATAAATTAGCTAATATTTGTTCTTGCTTTGTGCTAACCCTCGGTTTATCTACATATGCTTTTTCTATTTTCTACTGGTTTCTAATTTCTCCTGCTTTTGTTAGAAAACTTCCCCAAAAAAATTATAAATGTTTTTCTCTTAATAAAAACGGTTAAAAATAAATTTTTATGCATAAATTAAAAATCATAGAAAATAATTCCTTTCGTTTCGCTTCAAGTATCTGGCCTAAAGCTGAGTACGTAAGACTTTATAAAAATTACTTTTTATAAATAAAATTAAACTTAATGGATCGTTTGAGAAGATACGAAACAAATATAAAGGTTGTTTTCAAAATACCTTTTTATTTTATTGAGAACAAAAACTGATTGTTTTGTTAATGATGATTTGATTTTTGGAATTACCTTCTTTTCCATAAAGTCTTCATAGCTTAAAATATCACCATTACCAATTACTGGTATATGCTTGACTTTGGCAGCACATTGTTCAATATATTCCCAATTAGCATTTTTGGTATAACGCTGTTCTCGAGAACGTCCATGCAGCTTAAATAAATAATCATTTTTATTCTTAATTTTGTCGAAATTATTAAAAGTGAATACTCACTGTTATTGCTGCGGCTCCCCATTCCTCAACTAAAGGCATTAAATTATGTGCAACACTCTTGTCCGCATATATGCCAGTACGCATTTTAACGGTAAGTGGTATTAAAGGGTTTAAAGCAGAGCATGTACGCACAGTTAATTCCAATATGTTAGTTCTTCTCATTAACGCACTACCACCACCCTGTTGGTAGATTAAATCTATAGGACAGCCAATATTTAAATCTAGGAAATCTACTTTTGCCGTTTCCTGCAGTAACTGAGCCGTTTGTGATATTATATTGGGATTATTGCCACATAACTGTACACCAAATACGTCTTCGGATACATGACGCTTAGTTAATGCCCATTCTTGTGTCATACCTTTGACTAAGGGTACGCAACAGGCCATTTCGCCACAGGTAATGTCGGCACCAAACTCCTTGCAAATGCGACGAAAAGGCAAATTGCCCACTGTCGTTAGGGGAGATAATATTATCTTTTCAGCAAAGTCTATAGGTGTATTTCGCTTTACATCTCTCCCTTTAGTCTCATCATCATCTGTACAAGATCCTACCGATTTTTCTTTATTGTCTTCATTATGATTTTGTGTTTCCTGTAGTTTTCTAGCATCTCGCAATTTTTCAGATTGTATTATCAATTGTTTACTCTTTGTGAAATCATAATCACGTTTACGCAAACGAACTTGTAATTCAGATGTGATTCCATTAAGTGTAGTAGATGGTGAATTTTCATTGTATAGAGGACTTTTAATATTTCGCCCTTCGGTATCAAGGTGAGACTTGGCAAAGCGGCAGGTAACACCACGAGGACAAAAACCTTTAGCTTCGAAAACATAACACATTTCTCCTAAATCTTCACCCTTATTGGCCATATACTGCTCCAAGTCATGAACGTATCGACAATTTTCTAAGGAGCATTTTGTTTCAGAGGGACCATTTATTAACGAATTGCAAAGGTGTAGTGTTCGATCTTCTTTAAAAACAGGCCGGTGCTAAAAAATAAAAATTATTTCCTGCTTTCTTAATAAACTAGTTTCGCTCACCTTATTTTGTCCCCGTTTACGATCTTTCTTGTTTTTTTGAAAATTGTTTCCTTTAACATTATCATTTCCACGTTCGCAACTTGGTAGACCTTCTCCTTCTGAATGTTTTCTTTTGTTGTTTTCCACATTATTTACATTCTCTTTGACGACGTCATTTTTTCTAATGTCTTCAACTAAATATCTATAAAAAAAATTAATCTATTTGTAGCTTTCATCAATACTGTTTAATAGTAACTTACTGAGGTTTTATGTAACAAATGCCAGGTTCCATTTTTAAAACACTAATTCTTTAAAAAACACTTAACTTGAAATATAAATTAATACCATCAAATTGCAACACGTGCTGCTCGTATAAAAACAAAACTGAATTAATGGAAGAGAGTAAAACATACAACAGGGTAATTCATGTTATAATAAAGTTGGGAAAACAAATGATACACTAAAACAAAAAAATTTCTTCAAAATCTATAAAAATTGTTAGAAAAATTAGAAAACAAAGTATTAATAAAATACTGCAACATAAACTATAGCAAAAATGATAACTATATTTGGTTTTTTCTTTAATATTTTAGCAAATCAATTACTTTCACCTTGATCCGGCATCACCAGCAAAAAACAAAAAGAACTGTAACATCTGTTTTTTGTTTACATGCACAAATTAGAATCACAGTTGCCATACCCAACAAGTTATCCAGATTTTGACGACTTACAACGAAAAGAGTTGACTATATTTAAATTTATTTATCGATTTTAAACTCAATTTACTTGGTTTAAAGACAATAAAACAGTTTATAAATGTAGGTATGACAAAATTAATTATATTGAGCCCAATAAGCAAGAGGTAGAAAAATTGGTCATCATTTATTAAGCACATATAACTAAATAAATTAAAATAAGTGGCTTAATATTAAATAATAAATTCAATTAAATTAATTAAATCGATGGCCATTTCGCTACCGCTTAGTTAGCTTTTCAGGAAACTTCTCACAAATATTTTAAATAAACTAAAGATTTTTGTCCAAACAATAAAGTAAAGACAAAAATCAAAGTTTAAGTAAAAAAACAACCATAACCAACAATGATATAATTTTTCTTTATCCACTGGTAAAAGATAATGAAAAATAAAATATCACAACACCACGATAATTTTTTTCTGTTTAATGTTTAAAAAATAACTGAATTAAGTTGTATGAAATATAATAGAGTTTTGCTTTAAGGTATAAATATATCACAACAATTTTATATGCAAAAATTTTTAAAAGAAATTCAAGAAAAATATGTCATTTCCTAGACACACTAGAGATGTTAAAGTTAAAGCATCGAATTTTACTGGTATAACGGAACTAGGACAGTTGTCAGTACATTTTATTTTTGTAGATGTGAAGTTGTTAACATTGTTTACAAAACTTTACAACAAAAAATGTTAAAAAAACATTTTTTTCTAAATTTTAATTTTAAGAAAATTGGCAATAATATAATATAGTTTTATTATAATTATTGTATATTTTTATTTTTTTATTTTCAGTTATGATCTTAAGATTTAAGCTGAGCTAGTGGTATCATAATAGTTTCCCACAAAACTAGTTATAGTTATGGTAGCGATTCTGTTAGTTACACGAATTTATTCACACGCGTGTTAAATCTAGTGATTAGTGCATGTTCAAATAATTATTAATTGAATAAATTTTTCTTATAATACAACTAAAAGTCTTTTAAATATTTGTGAACAAAACACAACAATAAATTTCATAGACAAATTCAATTTAATTTGGCGATTTAATCAATACATCTGGCAATTATGGAAATATCTCCAATAAGATTGGAATAACGAGTTCTTGTATCTGTGAATTAAGTAAATATAAAGTAAAACTTAAATGCTTTCTTATCAAAATGGTTCAAATATTTAGTTTTTTACTCAAAGCTACACAAAAGGTAAGAAATAGTCTTTAAATGATAACATTTATTAAAAAAAAACCTTGTTTTCACAGCCACTCAGAGCTTATATGAAAAGAGGAGGCAACGTTTTCATAGACACCTTACGTCTGACAGTTAAAGGAGGTCATGGTGGTAATGGTTTACCAAAATACGGTGGCATTGGTGGTCAGGGTGGCTGTGTCTATTTGGTAGCCAAAGAAGGCGTTACACTTAGAAATTTAGCACAAAAATACAGAGAGAAAAAAGTTGCAGCTTCCAGTGGTGAAGACAGCAGTAAAATACGTATATTGGGCAGACGTGGATTAGATGAAAAAATTGAAGTGCCAGTCGGCATACAAATCTATGATGAAATGGGTAAACTGATAGCGGATCTCAATGAAGACGGTTCAACGTGTATTGCGGCTGGTGGCGGTATAGGTGGTTGTACGGGAACTAATTTTTTGGGCAAACCGGGTGAACACAAAGTAGTTAATTTAGATTTAAAACTAATAGCAGATGTTGGCTTGGTTGGTTTTCCAAATGCCGGCAAAAGCACATTCCTAAAAGCAATTTCGAATGCTAAACCCAAAATTGCCTCGTACCCATGTAAGTGAAATTTAAATTAAATAAATTTTAGTACATTTTAAATTAAATTATAATTTTACAGTTACCACAATTAGACCTCAATTGGGCACCGTAAACTATTCTGACTTGCGTTCAATTACTATTGCAGATCTACCAGGTCTAATTGAAGGAGCTCATGCCAATTTTGGTATGGGTCATAAATTTCTTAAACACATAGAGCGAACACGTCTATTATTGTTTATGGTTGATATATTTGGTTTTCAGTTAAGTCCTAAGCATGAACCACGCGATTGCATACAAAATATATTAGCCCTCAACAAAGAATTAGAATTATATGATCCTACATTGTTGGAAAAGCCATGTGTTTTATTATTAAACAAAATGGATGTAAATGGTGCAACAGAAATTTTAAGGAGCACCAAAACATTAATTGAAAATCTTGAAAGTAAAGTGAACGAATGCCCGGCAGAAATAAGGCCCGATAATATAATAAAATTTGAACGTATAATACCAATATCGGCGAAAAACGCTGCCAGAATATTAGAAGTAAAACGAGAATTAAGGAAAGTGCTAGATGAACAAGCTGAAAAAGAGCAATTGATTGATGGATTTGAATTGAAAGAGTCATTGAGAAAAAAAGTTGGCGAAAGAGGTCCTAAAATTACATAAGATTTTTTTTTTTTTGTTTTTTCTTTGTATAAAATTTTTTTTAAATATAAGTATTTTTTGATACAGTTGTGTTTAAACTGAGATGTTTATAGTTTTTATTCAACTATTTCAATGGAATGCCTTACAAAATGAAATTAGTTCAAAGTAAAATGTATGTAGCAAGAAATTAAAAGAAAAAATTTAAAAAATGCCAATTGACAACTTTTACCGTAAAGCTTTCAACTTACAATTAATTATAATTTAAAGAACAACAAGACTTAGCAGTTTTATTTATTTATTAATTTGTTTTACAGAAAATCTTAAATTAACACAAAAACAAAACTTCAATAAAAAATCGAAAAATAAAATTAAAAAAACTTGAAAGTTTTCCAATAAGCCACGGTTCTACTAAACTATTTTAAATCTATGAAAAGTTAGAAAATTCGCAAAAGCAAAATTAAAAAAAAAACAATAAAAATCAAGATTATACAATCAAATCAAAATTATCACCGCAAAAATTGAGACTTACAAAGTATGTATTAGGAAACTAATTAATCGACGTTTCACATAAAATTTATATGTTTTTTTTTTTAAGATTTACATTTTTAAAAGACAACTTGTTTTTTCGCTAAAATATTATAATTTCGAAAATAGCCAAAAATTGAAATAAAAAAAAATTTATCAAAAACATTAAAGTCCCAAATTCAGAAATAATAATTGACTAAAAATAGAAAATATACAAATTTGCAATTTTTAGTTAATTAGAAAATTAAAGTTTTACCAAAATTGGTAATTGACCTAGAAATACGAAATTATTTTTTATAATTTTTGGTCAAACAATTTTGGAATAAGGATTTACAGCCTGAATAAGATTATTAAAAAATTGTTACATATCCATTAAAATGAATAATAAAAAAAAAAAAAAAAAATAAAAGAATATAAAACCAGCAAGCGATTTACTTTACAGACATTCAATTAAAAATGTTTTATAAATTATGGGATTAATTTTTTTAATATTGATTTACTTATTTTTAATTATTTTATTTGGAAATAATTTTAAATATTTCTTTTTTGCAGTTGAATATAGATTTCTGCATAAAAAGCACATAATAAAAAGTAAGTAAAAAATTTTTGTATTGCAACATGCAAATTCATTAAATAATTGGTACATTTTCGTCATTCTGGTACTATCTGCTCCTAAAATAAATAATAATTGCAGGAGCACTTGCAATTTCAATGATAGCTGCCAGATTGAATTCGTATAAAATCGTCAAATTTTCAAAAATCGTAAGAATATTTAAAGTTTATTTTATATGTATATGATTTGTGTTTTACAAATGACTTATCAGTTTTCTGATCTAGTGCAATTTAATGTGAGTGCCAAAATTAGCTTTTTAAATAATGTTAACAATCTGACATAATCTATGATTTAAAAATTTGTTGGTCACATCAATACAGAACGCACTTTAATCGAAGATATGTACATGTTTAGATGAAAAATACACATATTATGTCTGAAATGGTTCTCTCGACATGCTAGTTTTACAAATGACGATTAAATGAAGATTTTACAAATGATATTGAATATAAAAAATATTATTTCATTATCTATTAATTGTGATATACGTACAATAGAAAGTATCCAAATAGCTTGTTACCTGTTTTTGAACTCACAAAATAAAAAACAAGTTTTGTATAAAAATATTGCTTTTGTAAATGTTTAAGCGTTTGTTATTTATACATACCATTCCTATCTGATACCTAACCATGCATATATGTAAATGAAGTTAATTAATATTTTCGATTTTTTTTGGATCATAATTTTCACATACTCTTATGAACGTTAATTATTCTATTCTATTCTTGTTTTTTTTTTTTTTTTTTTTTTTGCATAATTTTATTAAAACAAAAATCCTAACTGATGAACTTCAAAATGTATATTTTTTATTTTCTTCCAAAATCGTCAATGAAACGTTAAAATATTATTTCCTTTTTAAATCGTCAAATGTTGATGGGTCTTTATATCTGGCAATTGTGATAGCAACATTTGTTTTTAATCAGTTGTCAAAGTGACACCAAAGAGAGTGGTTGTATTTTTTCGTGTACGGCAAATCCGCGATAATTTGTTTAAAGTGCTTTTGTAATAAAAATAAAATCAAAATAAATCATAAAAAACGCTTAAAAACAACAACAAAAAATATTTACCAGTTATTATTAATAATAATCTACAAGAAAATTACATGAAGTTTGCCGAAAATGTGAGATTTTAAATGGAAAATTCAGAAGTGAAAATTTTTTCTAATTGGGAAGTCAGATTACAAAGCTTAACACGAACGAAGAAAAAAATTTCAAAAAGCTAAGTAGAAAAAAATGTGAATACATAAAGGCAAAAAATGGTATATAAAGAGAGTGCAAATAAATAAGGAGAGTGAAAATGCAATAGAGAGCAAGAGTGAGAGTGTTTATGTTTTGGTTTGGTTTCCTAAATAAATAAATATAAAATAACAAGAAAACCAACAACAATAAGAGTAGCGGTGTGCTTTAATTTGTTTTTTTTTTTGCCGGTTTGTTGTTTGTTTTTCTTTGGTTTTCTTTTAGTCGGCATGCGTGTGTTTGTATGTGCGTAAATTTAATAGATATTTTTTGTTAACTTTGTTGTTGGTGTTGTACATACTTGATGTTTACAAAATGTCACAAAATAATCAACGTAAACATTATCACATACATGCTCCATATCAACACCCCCAACAACAGCAGCAACAGCAAGCTCAACATCATGGTCACCATTTAACGGCGGCGCAGCAACAGCAGCAGCAGCATCAACAATGGTATTCGCAGCAACATTATCAACATGCTCTTCATCTGAGGGATTCGCGCCATATTCAACATCCTCAACATCATCTTCATCATCATACTCAACAACAGCACCAGCAGCCACATCACAATCATACAATGTCACCACACATGTTTACAAGTGGTTATGTTGGTATGACATCATCTGCAGGAGTTGTTAGTGGTAGCGGTGCGGCGGGTGGGAATAGTGTTGCTAGTGGAGTTGGCGTTGGTGTATCCACTTCAGCACATAAAACAACAGCGATGAGTGGTGGTGCAACACCGCACACAATGTCGGCTTCAACGAGCGCGGTGCACCATTATTCTTCTGCTCCGCCTGCTGCTGGTGCGAATGTGGCGGGTGTTGGTACTAATGTAGCTACTGCTAGCAGTGGTGCGGCCTATACTGGTCGCAGTACACTCTTTGACCTTGAAATGTTAACATCACAATCACAACAACAGCAGCAGCAACAACATTCACAACATGGTGGAGCTTCTGCTGCACATGCACACTCTATGCTATCGAGTGCCAGTTCGAGTGGACGAGTAGGATTTGATGCCTATTCGCATAACTCTTTATATTCACAACAAAATCAAAGGCAATTTTCAGCTGCTGGTTCATCACATCATCCACTGGCTGCTGCCACACATCAAAGTGCAGCTCATTCCCTACATCCTCATCATCATTCCCAGCAACCACATCATCCAAACCAACCGCAACAGTCTTCTCTACATCATCATCATCAGCAGCATCAACACCATCAGCATCAGCAACAGCAGCAGCAACATTATTATCATCATGCTCAACAAAGTTCAATGCTACGGACACATACTCAAGTTATGCCTTCAATGCTGCAGCATATCAAATCTGAGCCAGTAGAGCAAATAACCGTAACACCATCAATACAAACTGAGGAAGTCATCATAAAATGTAAGCTTTTTTATACTTCTTTGTTTGTGTTTTTCTTTCTTAAAAAAGAAGTTTTGCTTTTATGTCGTAAAAAAGATATTGTTTTCTTTAAATGCTTTCAAATAAGATTCGGTTTGAAATGTTAGAGAAATGGTAGTAACAATTTTTTACTTAGGAATTGGCTGTTTAAGAAAAGCTTTATAAATTGTATTATTGTTTAATATTTCTACTTACATTTTCTATTAATTTATAATAAACTTTCAATACCTGGAGATGCTACAGAAACTAAAAGAAAATTATAGATTTTAAAATGAACAAAAGACATCAAGTTTAAATGATTTAATTGTAAATATTCACTTATGTTTTTAGTGGCACAGCATCGATTTTCTTGATGTTAAAAAAGTAGAAGATACTTTCCTTCACAGATAGTACCTATGCGTTAGAGAAGTTCAGCCATACCCTTCAAGTTACCAACTGAATTTTGGGACGGTCATAAAACAACTAATTGATTTTTAATATTTTGTTAGAGACAGAGAGGCGTTACTACATCTTCAATGATAATAAAAATAAAAAGCAATTAGTTTTCTTTTTTAAAGAAAAAAAATAGGTTCTCTTTCATTGCTTGTTTGTCATACGTTTAGACATATAAATGTCTCACTTTGAGCCAATGTATGCAATAGTTTACTCAAAACTTTTCTACAGAAATTTTGTATTTTAAATTTGTATGCCTCCCTTTGTATTGAAAAACGTTTTTTGGCTTTTTTCTATAATGCAATTTTTTTATAATCGATTTGTATCGATTAAGTAATAAAAAATAAAATGATAATTTGGGCTAATAAGTAAATTTTGTATTTAAAAATCGTGACCCCATTCTCTTATCTCGAAGAAGGAACATCTGTGTGCGAGCAGATTTTCCTTCTTTAAGAAAGTAAGGTTATAATTAAAGACGCAACGCGCACGTGTTTTTCAACTGGCACTTAATAGTGTCCACCGTTCTAAAATATAAATAAATAAATAATTTTCTATGCAAATATCCTGTTCAGGATTTCTCACTTCCTATACGAAGGTATAGGTCGACGTGCAGTTTCTGGAGAGAAGTTACATATATCTAAAAACTTGAGGGATACCCTGGCGCTGTGGTTTTGTACCCCTGCCATAAAAATAAGATTAAAAAAATTCATTAATTTAGATCTTGCAACTGTTTATAATAAATTCGAAATTTGTTAGGATTAAGATTTTTGCGACTGGCTTGGATATAATATGTAGCTGTTCCATGAAGATCACAGGTAATGTACAGCTACAGCAAGGCCAGCCTCTTCACTTTGCATACCATTTCATCGAACCATTTTAAAGGTCAGTCGCCAAGATGATAAGTGAGAATTAAGCGGATTGCTATGATGTATAATTTGTGCATAATTAATTATGAAATCTCTAATCTCCGCGCTAAGGCAACAAGTTGGCTATTTTTAAAAAAAGTTCACTCACTTACCTTCGCACATTTAGACGAGCTTTTAGGCTGTGCTTTGCTCTAACTATAACCCATTCAAGTTGTATGCTTCTATTTACAAAACTACCAACAAGTAGATTTTTGCTTTACAAATAAAATTCACCCATCCCTTATGCCACAATCAATGCCTCTGACATAATGCTATTAAAAACCGCCTCAACATCTTACAAAGCCACCATAATGTATTTGCCGTAAAAAAAAGATTTCTCACTAGTTCTTTTAGACAGTTTCATGTTGATATAAAGTATCGGGCTACAGAGTTGGAGTTAGAACACCTAACCGAAAGGGAAAAGGTTTCTTCGTACTTCGGAAGATATGCGACGCTCAAAGCCTCAAAGTAAGAGCAAGGCTTTCATTATGCCTATAAACAGATCAGGATCAGAATCAGGTTGCGATCGTTTCAGAACCTTAGCCATATCGGTGGCACAGTAACTGCGAACTTACAAAACTTCGCTAACAGGCAAATGGCCTTATGATTGTAGAGTTAATAGATCTTTTGATAATCTGGCTTTTTAATAGAACCGGTTGTTTTTGGAGGACTAAATGAACTTGCATTGTCCCGCTGGCCATTTGACTTTAATATTACAAAAAGTAAACTACGCTTGAACAGTGGCATATCGTAACGTCGAAGGACATAATGTCCATCAACTTAGAGTCATAACATCCATAAGAAAGATGCAACGTTTTTTATAATCTGGCTTGCAAAAAATCATTAGTAAACAAACCCGGTGTTAGTTATACTAAAGAGGAGATAATCTTTGCGACTGGCTGAATTCCGGCTATGCAGGTAATCTTTGATAAGCGAAACCGTTATTGTTTTAAGTGCAGAAATAATGACACCATGTCCATACTAAAAACGACACTATAACATTTTTCAATGGACATTATGTCTTCTTGAACAGAAAGATTCTAAGGGTAATCACAGATTTGATCACAGTCCGGTACTACTAGATGAAAGGCTGCTGATGAAATGGCTGCGAAAGAAGTTATAACACAGGATGAAAATTTTAGTATATCATCGGCTTAATCAGGGGAATCAGGTAGTTAAGCAAAGGGCAATACGTCCAGTTAAGGTTTTTGTATTTGTTCTTGAAGGCAGCCAAAATGGATTCTCTGAGATTGCAAGTGGCACAGTCCTTTTTAAACCAAATAACTCAAAAAACTGAAAGTTTTTCATAGAAATATTTTTCGACAATCAAATTAGAAAAAATTGTAGTAAGATTCAACTAAGGTCCCTATATTATATGCTGAGGGGGATTCCTTGGCAAGTATTGCAACCATTCTAAAATCATGCATTCCCAATCATTAGTATTGTTTTCTATTATTAAAATGCTAATAAATCGTCGTGTGCTTTTTAGCCGACTCAGCATTAGGGATGGACAAAAAATATCGATGTTTTAAAGACACTCGATGTGTTGTGTCGAAACATCGATATAATCCGATGTTTTTTTTTGCTCCTAAACAATTGGAAAATATCGATGTTTTCTTTCGATGCATCGAATTGACAAAGTGTAAACAGAATGTATAGATTGATATATAAACGTGTTCATAGAAATTGGAAAAGCAATAAGAGTGAAGATATATTGTCTGAGGAACTTTTAGTTTATTTGAGGACTCCTGTTGCAAGACTGAACGAAAATCCGTTGGATATTTGGTAAGATTACAAATCGCAGTTTCCTAAGCTTTACAGAATCGCTTCTAAATACCTTACCATGGTGGGAACATCAGTTCCGTCTGAATGACTATTTTTACAAGCGGTGCAGGTGATGACTCAACAAAGAAACAGATTGAGAGATGAAAGACTTGGTAAACTTTTATTTCTAAACAGCATTAAAAAAAAGCACTGGGAGATGTGAAATAAACTTAAGATTTTTTGAAAATATAATAATAATAAATAAAAAACATCAAAACTTAAAAACTGTATAAAAAACATCGATGTATTTTATGAAATATCGATGCAACATCGATGTATGTTTGCGATGCACCGCATGGAAAAAAACATCGATGTTTTTTTTACCGTGTCCATCTCTATTCAACGTTTATTAGAAAACGTTTTATAGTTATGCAACTAAAAAAAATATCTTGCAATAGAAGTAAACAAAGATAGAATTTTTATTACAAAGTGAGGTTAAGATGAAATATTCATAAAAAATAAAATAATTTTAATACGATTTTTAATGCAAATTTTCCATACAAACTTGGCGTACAAATCATTTCAAATTTGTTTCAATATTTTATGAATACGGCAGATAGTATGCAAATAATTTTAAAATTGAAGTAAAAAGAGCAATTTGACAATTTCAAGGCAAATTAAATAAATTTTTTTTAATTATCTATTTAAAGCCAGGATTGACTGTCATACTCAGTCGTACGATCTGTCAAAAATTGCATGTGTGCTCAAAAAGTATGATTGTGTGGACTAAAAGTGTATGTGTGTGACAAACTTTTTGACAGATCTGTACGATTTTAAAATCTTTTGAAATAATTCATAAAATGATTTTTTCTATGCGATGAGAATTGATTTTTTGTGAAGATAAGGAGAAAGCAACAACTTAATATTAAAAACATCTGTATAATTGTGTGGCACGTACGACGCCATTTTGAAACGATTTTTAAAGTAGAACAGATTTCTGTCAGATTTTTGTGTGATTAAATTGTACGATTGTGTATGATAGTGAATCCTGGTCTTTAGAGCTTAATTATTTTATTATATTATTGAAAGATACGTTAATTAGTTATCAAAATATAAATACTTATAACAATAATTAAATTAACTGGAAGTTTAATTTAAAAAATGAATTAATTTTACATAATTAATCTGAATAATTTTTTTTTAATTTATTTTCAATTAATGGATTAAAATTTTTTTTTTTTGAGTTTTTTTTTGGGTTTTTTTCTTAACATAAAATTTTTTTATTTCTTTTTTAATAATTTGTTTTAAACATAAAAATTATTCAAGCCATATATGAACATTATTTTATAACTTATTGAGTTTAAGTTAGACTAATTTTTGCATGAGTCGTGTTCAATTTAAATTAGTAAAATTTTTATAATAAAATAAATCTAAATGAAACAAGAACATGGGTTGTAAATTAAAATTTTTATTTTTATTCTATGCGCATTCAAAACAATTAAGTAGAAAGAAAATATGAGCATTTATATATTAAAAGTAAATATATATAAATTTTATTATAAAACTCTGAAATATTAGTGAAATTATTTTAAAGAAAAAAAATTAAAAATAATTAAAATTATATTTAAAAATTCAAATGCAATACACGACTTTATTTAGACTCAGCATGTTTATATTACTTAACTACGATTTAAATTTAATTAAAAATTATTCGCAAGGAAATTAAAAAAGAGGAAAAAAAACCAAGAACTAAATTTTTTTTTTCAATTATTTAAGAGATGGGGGAAAATACAATTGCTTAGAGACTTTAAATAGTTTTTCTTGTTTAATTGCTTTTAATTTAATTTTACTTTATTTATTTATTTTACTTTATTAATTTTTATTAATAAATTAATTAAATTCTTCAATTTTTTAAAATTTTATTACAAAAATCAAAAATTATAAAATGGATAGAAAACCGAAAAAATAAGAAACAAAGAGGAAAAACTAAAAAAAATTGATGATATAATCAAAAATAATGTTCTACATTGCAGTTTTTATTGTTAGGTAGAGAGAAATACATTGAAATTTTGTTTTTTTGTTTTTTTGTAAATGGAAAGAAAATAATCTATAATTTTTAGTATGTATCCAGCAAGAGCTGAGTAAATATTTACAAAGAGCATCATCGTCAACATCATCATCGTCATTGTCGACAATACGGTGAGGAACGATGAAAATAACGACACGACCAACCACAGCTAACAACAACGGAGACGACTTGTACTAGTAAAACTGCTACAACGGCTGTTATTATTATTAATATTATTATTATTACTTACTTCTACTTGTAAAGTGACTGACCTACCTATCCATACATCCATCCAATCCAATCCAATCCAATGGCGAAGTGAAATGAATGGAAACATAATGTAAAAAGGCATACAAGAAAACAAGAACCGAACGAACAGAGAAACAACACAAAGACAAAAAAAAACAACTGCAAAAAAAAAAGAAACAAATAAATAACTCACGAGTACTGAACTGCACACAGCCAATGAATATAAAAATCTATCCAACTATAAACCAACTGAAATTCATGAAAACAAAGTAATCAATTTTGATTATATTTCATTTCATTTATTTTATTTTAGAATTTTGCAATATTTTATAATTTTTTATTTAGTTTTATTTAAAATTTCTTAATTTATGGAGCTGGATGGCAATAAAATATTATAGCAAGCGGTAGAGGTTAAGAATTTTAGGGCTGGGTTATTGGATTACATTTTTCAACGAAGGCATATACTCTATACGAAAAATATACTTTAATAATGTTTAAATAAATATAAAAAGCATTAAAGAACAACTTTCATAAAAGTGGGGAAAAAATACATAAAAGTTTTTAATGCCAAGAAAAGTTTTTGTTACAACGAGTACAAAAACGAGTACGAATATAATGCCAAGAGCCAAAAAAAAAAAACAAAAAATTAAAGACGAACAAAATAATTTTATAATAAAATAAAATAAAAAAAGGCACGTAGAAACAGCAGTGACTGGTTTGTGGCAGGCAGCAGAGCAAATTGGAATTCATCCATCTCTCTGTATATGTTTGAAAATTTATACCCACAAGATGTATTTTTGTCTGTATATACAAAACTGGTATATATGTATGTATGACACGATAATAGTATACACACCCAAAATTATTGACTCGTTTTTAAGTTGTATCCCTATAAATGTAATACTATCCATTTATTCATTGGCACACACTTAAAAGCCGGCTATGGCAAAATTATCTCATTCCCTGTGTTTATACTCGTGTTTAATAATATTTCCCTTAAGTAAAAATAAATGTTCTAGGAAAAACAAATTTTTTATGGAAAAAATATTCTATCAAATGTCATCGCTATACAGCTCGTTTTATTAATAAGAAGTTTGAAGAAATTTTACAGAAAATATTTTAAATAATTGAAAGTGTTTTTCTTATATAAATTGGATTTTCCCACTTTAAAGATTTTTTTTAGTTTTTCTTGTTGTTGTAATAAATCAAATATGTAATATAAATGTAAAATATAATTAAGGAACACACACACACACATACAGCTACATATAATTTGCACACAAAAAAAAATAAAACTTTTTTTGTTTCTTTGTTAAGGTTGTTTGAGGTCATGTTGCGAATTTTTGTTATTTATTTATTTTTTATTTTTTTTGTCTTTTTTTCGTTCTCAAAATGCTTATACATATTTTTACTACAAACCTTATTTAAGTAGTGTTAGTGAATTTCCAGCTTTGAATGTAGTTAATGGCTTTTATTTTGCCATTTAACTAACACCTTTTGGTGAGAAGGGTGTTTTTAATTTTCATATATAATTTTGTTTAATTTTTGTATAAAAAGGGTGGCGTTTTAAATGAGTGTTTTATATATCAAAGATATTTTTATCTGTTTCAATTTTCTCCATTTTAAAAAATTTATTTCTATTGTATTTAAGGGATTTTCAGAATTTTTATAAAATTTACTTTCAAGTCTATTTGTTTAAAAGGAAATTTTAAAGAAAGAAAGTCTAACCAAACATGAAATTCCTTTTAAAACAAATAAGCGAGCTATATACGGCTATGGCGAATCTTATATACCCTTCACCATCTATGGAAATCTAAGTTAGTAAAGTAACTCCAATCAAAAAAGCAAATATTGGGGTGACAGAGAATTAAAAAGTAAGAAAAAAAATTTTACATAAAAATGCCATCGGCTCTTAATGGGTTAAGCATTGTTTTTAATTTTAGTATTTCCTTACAATTCTCTTCAAAAGCTTTTAAATAACACCCATATTGATATTTTAAAAAATTTGAAAATTTCAGAGGCCCGTTACTCAAAAATATGGCCGAGTGGCTATTTTTTCACTTGATGGGTTTTTCTTATTTTTTAATTCTCTATCGTCTCATATATTTGTTTTTTTTTATTGGGGTTACTTCATTGTTCCAAATTATATGAAAAAATTAGAGGTAGGCGTGGTGTTTTGCCCGCTGCGTCGAAGGACATGGACCGATCTTGCTGATTTCAAGTAGCATCTCTTTCGACACTATGTTTGATCGATTGGCGTATTTAAATTTTTTTCTAGCTGATTTAGTTACTCAGTAAACTTGATTTTAACACTAACACGGACGGACAGACGGACATCGCTTAATCGTTTTCGCTATGCATAAGAAGTCAGAATATATGGGGTCGGAAATGGATATTGTAGAAATTACAAACGATACGACAAACTTAGTTATAACCTTTTTCTACATAAAAAGCATTTAAATTTTCTGGGATGCAAACAAAAAATATAAGGCCTGTTCAATAATTTTACTAGCAAAAACGAGAAAGTAATACAGGAATTTTTAAAATTTTTTCTAAATATAAAAAAACAAATTAATGCCTTAAGGCCTCATCGGACTTTACTTTCTGTAGCTGCTCTGTTTCGTGCCGTTCTGCTTTTTGAGGTTTTTTTTATTAGTTTTTCACACAACAAAAAAAAACCTAAAATTACAGTAACAAAAATAGGTTTGTTTACAATTTTGTACTCAATCTACCAAACAACTTTCTAGTAACTTAATGTTAAATTCTTTTTTCTACTGATTCGAACGGAACGGAACAGAACGTCAAAGTAATAACAAACCAGAAATACATATTTTCCATTTAACAGAAACTGATCAGCTTATTCGTCACGGAACGGAAAGTAAGGACTAATTCTACCTTTAATAACAAAAATGATATATAAGACTTAAAAACTTTACATAAGGACTGTTCAGTAATTTTACTAGCAAAAACTAGCAACGAGAGAATAAACCGAAAATTTTCATAATTATTCCCCCAAATGTAAAAAATTAAATGACGTTTTATTATTAAAAATTAGCACAGAAGTTTGTTGTGGCTTTGAGAATGATAGGTAAGACTTAGAAACTGTACGGTGTGACCATTTAACAGTACCATTTTGAAAGTAAATATACTTATTTCCAAAAATGTATAAAACAAAGACCTTACTACTCTTCTTTAAATTGTAACGAAAAAAGTACATTACATTGAATGTTTCATCACTGGCTTGTTTACTTTAAATTAAAAAAAAAAACATACAAACACCTGCAAAGCTCGAAAACTCTAAACCAAATTTCTGTTGTATTAAACTTCTTTTCTGCTTACTCCCCTAGTTTAATTAAGAAAAATAACAAAATAATATTAATTTTTATATTCCTTTAATTGCCAAACACTTGCATTTTCTACAATTAAAAAAAACATTCTTTTATCAGGCATTTTTATAGCAAATTATTTTGTAAGCAAAAGTACGAAACAGCTGTTTGGTTAATTCTTGCTAGTAAACATTTTAATAGCCATCACTTGCAACAGATTTATTCCCTCACACATTTTTACGCTTTTTTTCACTGTCTTCGAGCAAGTTTTTAGAGTACATGAACTCGTTATAGTAATAATTAACAACAATTTGTAATATCGAGTTTACACACATCAATTTCTCTTGCAGAATTTCTGAATTTACTATAAAAAAAAATAGAAAAAACTTAAAAATAGAAAAAAAGTGAAATATACAAAAAATCGCAAAAATGTGCGACGTTTTCTTAAACCTTCAAATTTACTTTCCTTCACTCTAAAAAAAATTTTCATTTATATTTTTTTACAAAAAAGTAAACAAAAATATTCAGGCATGTCGCAGAACTTAATTCCGATCGAAAGTGGTTTCAATTCCGTAAATTGCTTCATCAAAAAACTAAACACGAAAAAAAATTCTTCGGAATGAAACCACTCTCAAATTTCTTTTAAAATTTTGCTATTTGCGTTTCTTAAACTGTGTCTTACTTGGATTAGACTTGTTGTTTACTTTGTTTGGTGTGCAAAATATTGCCACATTTAAATTAAATAGCGGAGATTCAATACTTTTCAAGAATACACAAAATCAATTGGAATCTGAAGAAGGTAAAACAAAATCGATCTGAATTATTAATACGGAATTCAAACCATTTAGCAACAACAAATATATTTCAAATCTCTCAAAACCGTAAAAAGTCAATAAAAGTCATAAACAATGACAATTCTAGAGCAAAAGCCTTAAAAATTCACTACACGATTGCAGTCAGCCGAGCTGTGTACTTAAAATTTTACATTTCTTGAATTTTATTTCGGGTCGAATTTCCGGTTAAATTTGCAAAATACCCCTCTGTGCGTCAGACGACATTCGCCATACACAGCGAGCTCTGCAATAGATTTATTTCTGTTTCTTACGCCGGCGAACAATTTATTGCAATGTGACCATGTTTAGCCTTAGTTTCTAAGTATTTTATTAAATTTATTTATTTTACTTCAATAATTGATTTATTTTTATTTTAGTGCAAAAATTAGTAACAAAATATAAATATTTTTTTAAGTTGTGTTTTTGTTAATGTTTAAATTTTGAAATATTATTATTTTATGTGGTCACCCATTAACAAACAGTAAATGAATTAAAAAATTATAACAGCTGTATATTTACGACGTTATGGTTAAGTTAAGCATAAAGCAACAGCTTATCATCGAAATATATATAACAGAGTTTAAAATATAATTTAATTATATTATAAAAAAAATATTATTAATATTAAATTTAACAAATTTTTGGTTACATTTTTATTTTTATAACTTTTGTAGAATAATAAAATAATTTTATAAAATTATTATCACGTACTCAAAAACCTTGCAAGGAGAGAGTTTAAAAAGAGCGTAAAAATGTAAGAGAGACAAAATTTGTTGCAAATGTTGGCTATTAAAATTTTTACTAGCAAGAATTAACCAACTAGCTATTTCTTACTTTGGTTTACAAAATAATTTGCCTAAACAATGTCTCGATAAAATAAATTTTTTAATACTGTAGAAAATGCAAGTGTTTGGCAATTAAAAGAATATAAAAATAATATTATTTTGTTATTTTTCTTAATTTAACTAGGGGAGTATTAAGAAAAGAAGTTTAATACAACAGAAATTTGGTTTAGAGTCTTCGAGTTTTACAGGTGTTTGTATTATTTTTTGAATTAAGAGCAAACAAACCAGTGAAGAAACATTCAATCCAATGTACTTTTTTTCGGTACAATTTAAAGAAAAGTATTAATTTTTCTTGTGTAATTATCAACAAGTTATATAAATGTACGAAGTAATTAATATTATTTTTAGTATAAATATTTTTACATCTAAATCACAATAAGAATGTTTTAAAGAACTTGCTGCAAGAAAAAAAATTATATTAATGTAATGATGCGTTTAAAAATCATAAACGCTTTTAAAAATTACCTTGAACTATTATTTTAAATTTTTTCGTATGGTTACCAGTTTGCTGGCTTTAAATGAGCTTTGTTTTATACATTTTGCCATTCTAGAAAATTTACTTTAAAAATTATACTATTTAATGGTCATACGGTACAGTTTTTAAGTCTTACCTATCATTCCGGAAGCCACAACAATTTTCTTTGCTAATTTTTGCTAGTAAAGCGTTCAATAACTTTTTTACATTTGGGAGAATAATTTTGAAAATTTTTGTTTTACTCTTTCGCTGAACAGACCTATTATCGAATCACACATTTTACACTCATAAATCCAATTTAAAGCAATTGTCATGGAATTTAATTTTTCCATGTTATATAACTTTTTAAATTAATAGGTTAAAAAAATTTAATAAAATTACAACTTCAAAAATTAAATTCTACTTTACTTAAAAATTAAATTCGAAATTTCGAACATTGAAAACTTAAATTTTTCCTTTGTTGTATAAAGGCTTCTAATAAAGTATTTATTTTTCGAAATGTTTAATTAAATCAAATGAACTTTTATTAGTCTTCTCCCTAGGGAAATGAGATTTAAAAAAAATTTGTTAATTTAGAAAAAATATTTTGAGCTTAAAATCGAATTTATTTGAATTTTAGAAGTGATAGCAGATTATTTTTATTTAAGCTTTAGGGCGTATAGTTTACAAATAAATTAAGTTTTAAGTTTTCTAAAATTAATATTTCGGGCTTATAGTCGAATTTTTATAAATTGTGTAAGTGATACCAGACTTTATTTATTTGAGTTTCAATTTTTTTATTGTAAAAATAATGTTTTGGGCTTAAATTTGAATTTTTATGATTTTTTAGGTGATCACGACAATATAATTGGTTAGAAATTACATTATCACTTCATTCATTCATCTGCGTAAAATATCAATTTCTTGTCTGCAAATATTGTCATCATGCAAATAATAAAGAAAACATAAACTATATTTTCTTTGATATTTTCAGCATTAAATTTCAATATTAATCGTATATTCTGAACTTCTTTTTAAGCTGAACCCGTCGATGATGTTGGTTATCATCACAAAAGTGCGCCAAAAATGGAAAACAAATCTTTTCATATGGAAGAAAAACGTAAACAATATGAACAGCAACAACAGCACCAGCAGCAACAACAACAACAACACCATCAGCAACAACGTGCTCAACACCAACAACAATTACACGAACAACAATTACATCAACATCATCATCACCAATTGCAACAAATAAAACAAGAACATTATCATCATCCTGAAAATGAACAAACTACTCCACATAATGAAGACGTTTCCCAACAAGCACAAGAACATAAAAATTCCCAGAATTCTACTATAATGCAACCGGCACCAGCAGCAGCAGTAGCAGCCGCAGCCACAGAAACAGAGGAAAGGCAACAAGAACAACAACAGCACCATCAAATATCCTTGACTAATATAAAAACAGAGGCAAAGGTAAAAAAGAAATAAAACCTCAACAGCATGAATACAAAAGAAGCAGCAATAAAAAAAGAACAATAAAAATAAACAATAACATAACCTACAGTACTAATTCACATACAGATGTACATACATACATTTATACGTAGATACATATGGATGTACAGATGTAGATGCACATTTCTATATAATTTTGTCTCATACACAATTCGTTACACACATTTACTACGGCACAACACAAATGTTTTCATTCATTTTTCTTGTTTTTTTTTATTTTATTATTATTTTGCTTTTTTTTTTTGTTTTGCTACAAATTTATTGTTTGTTGTTATTTTCACTCATTCAGTGTTTATGTTTGTTTTTTTTTCTACAATTTTTTTCATCTATTTTTTTTTTAATATTTCACAGCCGCTTAACTTTCCTCGTCGCAAATTACAAACAGAACGTTCCTCAACTCTGCCGATATGCCAACGATGTAAACAAGTTTTTTTAAAACGTCAAAACTATACACAACATGTTGCTCTATCCAGTTGCAATATTGTCGAATATGATTTTAAATGCTCCGTATGCCCCATGTCCTTTATGTCTAATGAGGAATTGCAGACACACGAACAATTACATCGCTCAAACAGATATTTTTGTCAAAAATATTGCGGCAAATTCTATGATACAATTGATGAATGCGAACAACATGAATATGGCCAGCATGAATATGAAATGTTTAAATGTAATGTAAGTATAAAGTAAATTTACATATCTATCTAGTGTGTATGTATCTACAATCGTATAAACATTGTTGTATTTGTTCTTAAATTAATTATTTTAGCCGCAATGTATTAAGTGTTTATAGGCGGGAAAAAGCTTCTTTTTAATGTCTTTACATATTGAAAAATGGTGTGAGAAGTAAAGTAAAAGTGAAAGTAAATGTTTTACTTTAAACTAATTGTGTATGTTAAGGTCGGGGCACATAGAATCTGTCATACGTTAAACTTTGACGTATTCATCTGACAAATGAGTTAAAATACATCTTTTTTATGAGCGTTGTCACAATCAATACGTGTCCGACAATGCAAAGTACGTAAGTTGATCAACTTTTAATTTTTGACGTACGTTGAATACTGTGATAGCTATCAACTGCTTCTTCTTCTGTATTTCCTTTTAACTCTTGCTGTATTTCAATTGTGTTCTGTAATATTAATAAAAAGATTTTGGTGGCAAAACATAAAGAACTAATTTAATAAAATTAACAAGTGAATAAAAAACAAATTAAATTTAAAAGTAAAGAAAAATAGAGAGCAAACTTTGATTTAATATCCGTCAGCAAAGTACTCATTGCGCCAACCTCATCCGTCGATATTTTTACTTCAGTTAAATACTTCAAAATACAACATATGACGGATTCTATGTGCCCCGGCCTTAAGAACCCACAAATTTAAGATTTTCAGATATCAGCACTGTAAAAAAAATGACTCGCTGTTAATTTAATTTAGACAAAAACAAGGCGAATTTATTTTAATTGACTACATTAGATCTAAAAGCAACACGCGTTTGCAAAATTAAAAAAAAACGCAGTTGTTACAATGCAAAAATTTTCAGTTTTGGCATTTGCGAATTAAAAAAAGGCCACCCTCTGTAGGACGTTTAAGCTTTTGCATTCACATGTTATTGATTGCCAGTGGACAAGATTTTTTTGTAGTTGTCGAAAAGCAAAGAAATGCAATATCCCTTCTTCAAATGTTACTACATACGAACTTTTAAAAGTAGCGGTCCAGCAGGTTAGATATTATTAGAAATCCTTTGCTCAGTCGCATAATCGCATAATCGATCATTATAGCTTCAGTGGCAGTATTACATCTTTGTGAATCTTTTTTGTTATTTTTTGTAAGGCATAGCAAAGATAAATTTTAAAAATTAACTTAAACTGCAATTCAATTTTCATTACCAGTAAAATTTAACTGGTCAGTGAACAAATTCTGTAATCATAAGGTTCGGCAGGCAGTTGTGATTATCTAGTCCACTTTGGTCCATTTGACAATACATTTGAGTTACCTGTGGAGTAGAAGAGAGAAAGGAGAAAGACAGTATACTGAAGAAAAGATAAAGAGATGAGTCAAGTGTAAGTAAGGAATAATAGGTAAATAAGAGTAATATAGATATAATGCACAAGGCATTTCTTGGTCGTAGGTAAGGTGGTTAGAGCGTTTACTACTGGGCATGTGATTGGTTAAGGTTTGCGTCCCAGCCGCTGTCAATTTAACAACAGCAATTTTTTCTTATATTTATTAAGGTTTTTCATACAAGAAAATCATCATTGGCAATCTTGTTCCATTTGTTATTTCTACAATATCCTTGTCCGTCCCCATAAAGTTTATATATTCTGAGTCCCTTATGCATAGCGAGGTCGACTGAGCGATGTCCGTCTGTGCGTCCGTGTTAGTGTTGAAATCAACTTTGCCAAAGCCTAGATGAGCTAGAAAAAAATTTAAATACGCCAATCGATCAGACATAGTTTCGAAAATTTTTCTATTGAAAATCAGCAAGATCGATCCATGTCCTTCGAGGCAGCAGGCAAAACTTCATGCCTGCTTCTAATTTTTCCATATTATTTGCAACAACAGAGTAACTCCAATCAAAAAAAAAAAAAAAATAATAAACATATGTAGCGATATAGACTTAAAAAACAACAAAACACTAAAAAATATAAAGTGAAAAAATTGACGCTCGTCCATATTTTCCGATTTATGGGCCTCCAAAGTTTTCTTAGAAAAGTGCGATTGTGAACCATATATTTTAAGATGTTAATATGGGGTGAGTAACATTTAAAAACTTTTAAAGAGATCTTTCAGAAAATTCTAAAAATTTAAAAAAATTCTTAACCCATTAAAAAGCGATGATATTTTATGTAAAAACAATTTTTTTTTAATTCTCCACCTCAATATTTGTTTTTCTTTTTTAATTGGAGTTACTTAACTAAATAAGATTTAAATACATGGTGAAGGGTATATAAGATTCGGCAAAGTTCATTAGAATAAAATTAATCTCAAACCCGCTGTTTCACTACGAAGAAGTGCTTAAAATTTCTTAAGGACAAAAAGTTTTCCTTTTACACTTACAATCTAATGTGGATGATGTGTTGCATAAAATGCAATATACCTTTTAATTGTAAAAGACCATGTCAAGAAAATAAAAGCCCTTTGCAATTTAATGTATGGTCACTGTAGCCGAGTCGACGTAAGTTCGGTGTGTGCAAATAAACATTATTTCTCTCTTTGTACATTAAACAAAAAAACTCAAGATGCAAGCGTAGTGTATAAATGATACAATTGCTTTAAAAAGAATCTAAGAAACGTTTCCCATAGGGCTGATGGCTCTAAATTTTCTCGTCGCAAAGAGTATTTAAAAATATTTCCACGTTTAACGGCCATCTAATAACATCTTATAAGCGACCATGTTATACAAATTTTAACGTAGATGATGCAAATTTCCCTCAGTTATCAAGTTACAAACATCATAGTAATATCTGCGATTTCAGCTTTCGCTACAAAAGACTGTACTCTGAAGTTTTTTAAAGCAAATCCCTTGTTAACAACGACAGTGATATTTCTCTCAAAAAAAAAAATTATGCTAAATGTTTTAAAAAAAATTTAGCACTGCTAATGCGTGAAGCCATTTAACCGATTTTACAAAAAATAACGATCTTTAACTTAATTGTTGCTTTTAACTTAGAATCAATTAGATCTTTCTCTTCGTCATTTTTAAATTTTATTGCCGCATTAAATAAAAATTATTAAATTAAAAAAAGTAATTTATAAACTTTTTTAGATTTGTTGTATAAGTGTAACGCAGCGTGATCAATTATTAGCACATCTACATGGACACAAGTATCAGCCCCGCTTCGATTGCTGTATATGTCGTTTATGTTTTCAAACTTCACTTGAACTACATGATCATTATATAGCAAATGAAGATTTCTGTGGTAAATTTTATGATAAAAAAGGTAATTCGCTTTAAATCGTATGAAAATTACATAAACTCAACTCAATTTGATGTTACAGCCTTTAAAAAACCTATTACCTCGTCGTCGTCACCTTATCTGGGAAAGCCGGAAAGTTCCAATCTCGAAATAGCTCATACATTCTCTTTAAAAGGTGAGTTAAAATACAATAACAACAAAACTTTATATGAAGTGAATGTAAATTATTTGTTTTTGTTTTAGATATACCTCCTGCCAGTAGTCGTCATTTGGATGCTTTATATGCAAAACCCTCCACCTCAAAAACTTCCATGGAATCTTCCAAAACATCAACAACAACACCCTCATCCTCAGCAAATGAGTTTGCTGCCTTAGAACCCCATATTGAGGTAAAAACA
This sequence comes from Cistogaster globosa, assembly GCA_937654795.1. Taxonomy (NCBI): domain Eukaryota; kingdom Metazoa; phylum Arthropoda; class Insecta; order Diptera; family Tachinidae; genus Cistogaster; species Cistogaster globosa. The sequence goes on from OW569404.1 coordinate 12,636,213, forward strand.
GAAATTAAAGTAGAACCGGATTTTTACCCACCCATGGATCAATCCGATTTTGCTAGTTATGACAATGATTATGGCACACCGGACTATAGATCTGGTTCTAATCAAAATTTAGCATTTCTACAAGACTATCAAGATAATGCTTCCAGCTCTACAAATTCATCGTTTTCGTTTAATAATAATGAAGCCATACAAGAAGATGATGCCATTTGTTGTGTCCCTAAATGTGGTGTACGTAAATTTTCATCACCGTCTCTACAATTCTTTGGCTTTCCGAGAGAGGAAAAGTATTTGTCACAATGGTTACACAATTTGAAAATGATCTATGATCCAAATGTTAATTATTCTGTATATCGTATCTGTAGTTTACATTTTCCTAAACGTTGTATAGCCAAGTATTCGTTAAGTTATTGGGCTGTGCCCACCTTTAATCTGGGCCACGATGATGTGGGAAATTTATATCAAAATAGAGAAAGTTCTGGGGGGTTTCCCGGTGGTGAATTGGCCAAATGCAGCATGCCTGGTTGTCCTTCCCAGCGTGGAGAAACCAATGTAAAATTTCACGTGTTTCCTAGAGATTTGAAGACGTTGATTAAATGGTGCCAAAATTCACGTCTTCCCGTACACAGTAAAGACAATAGATTTTTTTGTTCTAGACATTTTGAAGAGAAATGTTTTGGTAAGTTCCGCTTAAAGCCCTGGGCTATACCAACCCTTAACTTGGGCACGGTTTATGGTAAGATACACGATAACCCCAACATTTATCAAGAGGAGAAAAAATGCTTTCTACCCTTTTGTCGCCGCAGTAGATCCTACGATTGCAATTTATCTTTATACAGATTTCCAAGAGATGAAACTCTGTTGCGTCGCTGGTGTTATAATCTGCGATTAGATCCTAATATGTACAGAGGCAAAAATCATAAAATTTGTTCTTCCCATTTTATCAAAGAAGCCTTAGGCTTAAGAAAACTCAATCCGGGTGCAGTGCCCACCTTAAATTTGGGCCACAATGATCGATTTAATATATATGAAAACGAACTATATACACCACCGCCTCCACCACCACCACCACCTCAAGCTTCTACATCGTCCAAGGCTCAAAAATATGCCCAATTATTTAAACAAGAAATGGAAAACTCTACTGGATCACGTATCTATGATGGTGTATTCATGAAGTCCATGGTGCAAAAATTCTCTTCCTCGGCCTCCTCGAACAGTTCTAATAACTTGGACTTAGGAGATGTTTGCCTTGTGCCGTCTTGTAAGAGAACCCGTCATTCTGATGACATAACTTTGCATACTGTACCCAAACGGCCAGAACAGCTTAAAAAATGGTGTCATAATTTAAAAATGGATTTGGTTAAAATGCACAAAAGTGCTAGAATTTGTAGTGCACATTTTGAAAAGTATTGCATAGGAGGCTGTATGAGACCTTTTGCTGTACCCACTTTAGAGTTAGGACATGACGATACAAATATATTTCGTAATCCTGATGTTATCAAGAAATTGAATATCAGAGAAACTTGTTGCATACAGTCCTGTAAAAGAAATCGTGATCGCGATCATGCTAATTTGCATAGATTTCCTACTCATCCCGAATTGTTGCAAAAGTGGTGTGAGAATTTACAAAAACCCATACCGGATGGATCTAAACTCTTCAATGATGCTGTTTGTGAAATGCATTTCGAAGATAGATGTTTGCGCAACAAGCGTTTGGAAAAATGGGCCATACCTACCTTGAACTTAGGATGGGATGACGCTCCCCACAGTTTGCCTTCAGAGGAAGAGGTCAATGAGAATTGGGTGAAACCTTTTGCTCCCAACAATGGCGATGAACAGGGTGAATGCTGCGTTAGCAGCTGCAAAAGGAATCCTCAAATTGATGATGTTAAATTATACAGACCTCCGGAAGATGCCGAACAATTGGCCAAATGGGCCCATAACTTGCAGTTAGATGTTACGGATTTGCCAAATCTCAAAATATGCAATTTGCACTTCGAACAGCATTGCATAGGCAAGCGTTTGTTGAATTGGGCCATGCCTACTCTAAATTTGGGTGGCAAAGTTGAACATCTTTTTGAAAATCCCCCTCCTTTACCTGCTATTTATAAAAAGAAAATAAAACCTGAGAGATTTCTTAACAGTCAAGGAGGCCCTAAATGGGCTCCAAGGTGTTGTCTGCCACATTGTCGTAAAATGCGTTCCGTCGACAAGATTCATCTTTTCCGTTTTCCGTACAGCAACCGCCAAACTTTGGCTAAATGGTGTCACAATTTGCAACTGCCGTTGGTGGGTAGCTCTCATCGTCGGATCTGTTCCAGTCATTTTGAAGCATCTGTTTTAACCAAGCGTTGTCCCATGACTTTGGCCGTACCCACGCTAGACCTAAATGCTCCACAGGGCTATAAAATATATCAAAATCCTGCAAGACTCAAACAAATAAAAATGGGTGCTCAGAGGCACTGTGTTATAGAATCTTGTCGCAAAACAAAATTAGATGGTGTTTCACTATTTCGTTTCCCCCACAATAGATCAATTTTGTATAAATGGCGGCATAATATTAAAAATTTGACCAAGGGAAAATTAACTTCTCAAACGAGAATATGCTCTGAACATTTTGAGCCTCATTCAGTGGGAGAAAAGAGGTTATCACCCGGTGCTATACCTACTTTAAAGTTGGGACACGAAGCCACAGATTTGTATCCGAATGAAACAAGGTCGTTCTTTGATTTAGAAAAGTGTGTAGTAAGTGACTGTGATTCCCGCAAGGACATGGAAGACATAAAACTTTTCCGTTTTCCCCGAGATGACGATGAATTGTTAAAAAAATGGTGCAATAATCTCAAAATGAATCCCAATGATTGTGTTGGCATTAAAATATGCAGCAAACACTTTGAGTTGGAATGTCTAGGACCAAGACAACTATACAAATGGTCTATACCCACTTTAAAGTTGGGCCTTAAGGAAGATGATTTAGTAGAAATAATACAAAATCCTCCACCCGACCAAAGAACCGGAGAATTCCTTTTCAAGTGTTGTGTACCCTCATGTGGTAAGACACGAAAATATGATGAAGCACAAATGAATAGTTTTCCGAAAAATTTGAAATTATTCCGTAAGTGGAAACATAACTTAAAGTTAGATTTTCTCAATTTCAAAGAAAGAGAAAAGTATAAAATTTGCAATGATCATTTTGAGCCAGTATGTGTAGGGAAAACCCGACTTAATTATGGAGCTCTGCCCACCTTGAATTTAGGCCATGATGAGGTGGATGATTTATATCAAATAAATCCTGACAGAATAAGACCGAATCTGTTTATTAAACAAAAAGATGTAGAAAGACTAGAAAGGCAAAGAATTTTAAAGGAGGAAAATGAGGAACAATATGACTGTGAGGAAGCCGACGATGATGTAGCAGATCCCTTGAGTTTAGAGCCAAGCGATATAAAATGTTGTGTTACAGAATGCACCGCTCCTAAATCAATAATGAGAGAGCCTTATGATTTGCCCGAAACTAAAGAATTGAGACAAATGTGGCTTAAGGAATTGGAAAAAACTGAGGAGGAATATTTCTCGCCCGATGCTAAAATATGTGGTTTGCATTTCCAGTTCTTATTTCAAAAGTTTGAAAACCGAATGCTAGAAATGATAGAGGAAAATGAGGATTTAAAATCAGATTTCAATAAACTACAATGCAATTACCAAAAGTCTAACATATCTCTGGTTATAAATAGTTATCAGTGTAGGGTGCAGGATTGTCATACCAATTTGCTTAACTCTTCCATAAGATTATACTTCTTTCCGTATGGCAAACACTTGGTTAGCAAGTGGTCTCACAATACAGGAATTATCCCCGATGAACATCGCCGGTATATGAATAAGGTTTGCGCTCTACACTTTGAGTCCTATTGTATAACCGAAAATCAAAGATTGAGATCATGGGCCATACCTACTCTCAATTTGCCTTCCTCCGAAAAGGAAAAACATTTCTATAAGAATCCTGATCTAACAAAGATCGACAAAAGAATGTTGGGCCCGCAGATATTGAAATGTGCCGTCAACAATTGCAATTATCTGAAAATGGTAGATGATGAATCTCTCAAACTTTTTAACTTTCCCAGCGATGACAACTTGTTAAAGAAGTGGTGTGATAATTTGAAAATGTCTCACCATCTTACGCCTTTGCTAAAAATTTGTTCCTTGCACTTTGAAAAAATATGCTTTGGTAGTTGCCGCATACGTTCTTGGGCAATACCCACCTTACATTTAGGTCATGACGAAGCCCCCGAACATCTTAATAAAACTACAATCAGACAAGAAGTTTACGACGCTCCTGAAGATATAGCTGAAATACAATTAAAACAAGTTAAAATCAAACGGTCACTTGATAGTGCAAAGTGTTCTGTACCCAGCTGTCGAAAGAGTAGATTGCAACATGGAGTTCGTTTTTACAATCTCCCGTCAAACTTAAAGATGAAACGCAAATGGTTGCATAATTTACAAATCAGCCATATGAAAACCAGTCATAAAGTACAAAATATTAAGGTTTGTAATCACCATTTTCACAAGAGATGTCTGGAAGGCAAAATTTTAAAGCCTTGGGCAGTACCGACAATGCATTTGGGACATTCTGAAGCCCTGTATGACAATCCTCGAAAGTTAAGAGCTGAGCCATCAGTGCGCTGTGTCCTTACCCATTGCAAGAATCATACAGGGCCAAAGACAGTACGCAGCTTTCTATTTCCAAGGTCACCAGAGTTTTTGGAAAAATGGTCGAAAAACTTAAAATTGGAATTGGAAAAGTGCAAGGGCAAAATATGTGATGAACATTTTGAAAAGGAAGTTTTAGGTATCAAAAAGTTAAAAAACGGCGCTGTACCTACTCTTAATTTGGGTCATACTGATCAGAATGTATACGATAACACCGAATTAATAGAGAAACTTAAATTACAACAAATTGAAAGGGAACTAAAAAAAGATTCGTGTAAAGTAAAAATTGTAGAGGACGATTTGGATGAAGAATATGAGCCACACACAGAAGACGAAGAAGAGGAGGAGGAGGAGGATTTGTGGGAATCAGAAGAAGGAGAGGAAGAGGAAGATGAGGAACAATTATATTTTGATGATATTGATGAAGAAGAAGAAGCGGAAGGTGAAGGTGATCACGCTGAAGATAATGAGGAGTCTCGACAAGATGAGGATGAAATAAGTGTATCAAATTCTATATCCGACTGGAGTTCTATTAAGTTTAAGGAACTCAGAGTCGCTATTACTCCCCTCACACCAGAAGATTTAATGGATTTATGTTCACGTTCATCATATGAACGGGAGTTTGGTTCCTTAACACCGGCCAGCAGTTTAAGAGGCCGAAGATCTGTAACACCAGCTTCAAGCTGGAAAGATTTACGTCCTGAAACTCCTGATCAAAAAACAAACAATTTCAATAGTAGCAACAGCAGATCAGAAACTCCTGATAAAAGAACATTTAATTGTTTTATGGAACCCCGCTCAGCCACACCAGAACAAAAATTAGATAATTTTTGCGAGCCAAGATCTCCTGACCGAAAATCTATTAGTCCAAAAGATCCACTTGGTGAAGGTTTTGAAGACTTGGGCTGCAAAACCGCAAACTATATAGAATCACTTGTGTTTGCAGCACATGAAAAGACTGTGACTAATTTAACAGCTGTAAGTTTAAAAAGGGACAACTCAGAAACAAATAACGAAACTTTCAAAAGACAACGTTTAGGAATTTCTGAAGAGGAAGCTTCAAATAATTATTCGCCAAACGAAATGGTGTACACTACAACAACAAACTTAAGAACAGATAAAGCTCTTAATGCGGTGGCCCCCATTTGTTGCTTAAAACACTGTGGCAAAGAAAAAACACCAGAACAACATTTAACCACCTATGGTTTTCCCAAAGATCCACAATTATTACAAAAATGGTGTGACAACTTGGGCTTACAACCCGAAGAGTGTATTGGACGCGTTTGTATAGATCATTTTGAATTGAGAGTGATCGGCATCCGAAGGCTTAAATTGGGAGCTGTGCCAACTTTAAATTTAGGACCAAATCGAATTGCCAAGCACACCAACTTAGAGGAAACTGCACAAAAGAAAAGTGTAACTAAGGAATTTTCTGAAACAGGAAATATGCAGGAAACGGACTCCAGTTTGCGGCCACCACCACCTTATAAAACACCCAAACCCAGTAAGCAATCGGTTTTTCGGCTATGTTGCCTCAAACATTGTCGGCGCAAGAAACTCTTAAAGCAGGAGAAGAAAAGGAAACAACAGATGAAGGAACAGAAAGCTGAAAAGATAAGTTGCCAGGAGGAGCGACCGGAACTTCTATTTAAATTTCCAACTGATCAGATTATTTTAAGAAAATGGTGCAAAAACTTAAGATTGCCCTTGAAATTAATTACAACAACTGATTTACGAATATGCTTTAAACACTTTGATCCTGCTGTTATTAAAAATGGCAAGTTACATCCCAAGGCTGTACCCACTCTACAATTGAGTGATACCAAACGGGAGCCCATTTACAGAAATAACCTCAGCTCGAAAATCAAACAAAAATCAAAGGCCAAATGCTATCTTCCCCATTGTGGCAATAATATGTCCGATAACATATTCTTATTGCCATTTCCGGAAACTGAGCCTTCGACTTTAAGGAAATGGTGTAAAAATTTGAAACTCAGTTATGAGCAAAAGAAATATAAAGGCCTGAAAATATGCAGCGAACACTTTGAATCTTATGTTTTCTTTAAGAAAAAACATTTACGCACGGGAGCCTTACCAACTCTTAATTTGGGACATACCGATGCAATTATCAGGAATTGCCGAAGGTTGCGCTTGAAGAGGGAAAACAAATGTAGTATTAAAGAGAAATGTTGCATATCTGATTGCCAGGCAACGAACATAAAACTTTACTCATTTCCCCGTAGTTCAGAACTACGGAAAATTTGGTGCAATAATTTACAAATCGAGTTACGTCATCACTATAAAATATGTGCTCGCCATTTTGCGGCGGATAGTTTTATAGTGGGCACAGACAATCTAAAGCTCAATGCTGTACCTGTACTAAACTTAGGCCTGAAAACCGAAAGTCATTTGCTATTGACAACAAATCCCGATGAAAGCAAATGTATAGTGGAAAATTGTCAAAAAACTCCCAGTGTAGACAAAGTAAAACTGTTTAAGTTTCCACAAAAACAGGAATTGCTTAAAAAGTGGCTTTTTAATTTGAACTTATCAGTGGATACCTTCAATCCGCTTGATGTGGTCTGCAGTAAACATTTCGACAAAAGCTGTATTAAAAATGGTATTTTACATGAAAATGCCATACCCACCCAATTTCTAGAGGTGTCTCCTAAAGGCTGGATTTACAATAACAACGAGGATCTATATGAAATGCCTAGAAAATGTTGTGTCCTCAATTGTGAGAAAACTTCTGAAGACGCTAAACATTTTTACAGATTTCCCAAGCACAAAGAGGATTTAGAAAAATGGCTTTACAACCTAAAATTACAAGTAGAAGAATCGGATATTAAGGATTTAAGAGTATGTGATAGACATTTTGAACAGAGCTGTAAAATCTCCAACAAAGACTTAATAACACAAGCTTTGCCGACCCTTAATCTGGGTCATAACGATAGCGATATTTATGGCAATAACTTTATAAAGTGCTGTTTGGATAACTGCAGCATAGAAGGCTTTTACTATCATAAATTACCTGAAGATCTAATGCTACAAAGCTATTGGTTCCAAGAACTGGAAATGGAAACTACCTACAACACTTCTCTTTACATATGTTCCGTGCATTTTGTAGCATTCTATGAAAGAATTTTGGAAAAATACAGTGCTTTTCTAAAAGAGTCCAAGGAATATGAAAAGCTTTCTGTTACCTATAACGAGCTCAAAGCTTTACCTGCGCTACAATGTTACAAATGTCACATAAGTAAATGTAATTCGGGGTTTAAACTGATATGGAAACTATTCAAATTTCCTAAAGATGTTACTTTATTCGGTAAGTGGCTTCACAATACCAGTTTAAAATTTGACTACGATCAACGTCATTGTTATCGCATTTGTGCTCAACATTTTGAGGAAAGATGTTTGAGTGAGAAAAAGTTGCATCGTTGGTCGTTGCCCACCCTTAAGCTGCCTTTCAACAACAGTTTATATGTCAATCCCCCTGAAGCATTACCCTCCAATCATGAAAACCTTAAACACTGTTGTGTCTCCAATTGTCCCACTGAAAAGGGGCCATTTTACAAGTTCCCTATCAAACAGTTAGAGGTTAGGAAATGGATACATAATCTAGATTTGGGGACTCAACAGTGTACCCTTAACTTGCGAGTTTGCTATAAACATTTTGAGAATTATTGCTTCTCGAAGGCGGTTAATAAAGTTAAACATTTGAAATCTTGGTCCGTGCCTACTCTCCGTCTAAAAAGGAAAACCGATCTTTTTCTCAATCCTGCAGACAAAATTGCCTTCTATGTGTGCTGCATAGAAAGTTGTCGACAAATCCTAAATAAGTCCAAAGAAATTTATCTGTTCAAATTTCCCTTTAGCAACACCTTGAAAGATAAATGGTTGCACAATTTAAATGTCGGCAAACAGGAGTATAAGGAATCGATGAGAATTTGTTCTGCCCACTTTGAAATGGATTGTTTCTACAAGGGTTTTAAACTTTTGCGCAAACATTCTGTTCCAACTCTAGGACTAAACAAACCGCCAGCTGAACTCTATAGAAATCCTGCAAGAAGAGCCTACTTTAAATGCTGTGTCAAAATGTGTAAAGCGCCTTGGAAACAATTGTCGAATTTTCCCAAGGACAAAACACTGCTGAGAAAGTGGTGTCATAATTTACAGTTGGACAAGGAAATCAAATTAGAATCTTTAAGGGATTGGAAAATATGTAGTCGACATTTTGAACAGCAGTGCATAAACAAATTTGGCTCTATACGAAGTATGGCTGTGCCTACGCTTAAGTTGGGTCATCGCAAGAAATTGTTTAAAAATCCAACAGTTGCTTTAAAAGCGAATATGAAAATAGAAGAGAACAAAATAAAAGATGAGGACAGTATAAAGCAAATAGAGGGCAAGGAAACAAATCATTTACAAACAAATTTGGAAAAAGAAAACTTGGAAAAAAATTCTAACGGAAGTGATTTAAAAAACACAAATACTGAAACGAAAAGTCTTTTATCCAAAAAGCTAACAAGCTTAAAATCTCTTAAAGCTTTTAGGAAACCTAATAAGTTTGTATTAAAAAAACAACAACAAAAAGCTAAAACTAAAACACATCTTAACAAAAACAATCTCAAAACTGTACAAAAAGATCCAAAATCAAAAGAATTTCGAAGTGAAAAGGAAAAAGAAACTTTACGAGAAGCTGGTCTTAGTACTACAGACGAAGAAGAAGACAAACCACTCAAACAATTGAAAGCAGAAAAACAAGAACAAACTTTAATAGAACCTTCTAAATCACAAATACCTGAAGTTACTGAAGCGAAAATTTCAGAAACCCTAAGAAAAGAGCAAAAGATTTTAGAGTCAGATGTACCAGAAGACGTCTATCTAGAGAATTTATTGGAAATTTTAACAGAAAGTCCCGAACCCTTTAAACAAGAAGAAACTAACTCTGATAATTTTTTAAGGTTAGAAACCCATGCGCAAGAGGAAAAACTCTCATTTACAATTCACGAAATAAAGCAAGAAATTTTAGATGATTCACTACAAAACGAAGAAAAATATCTTGAAGAGCGACCTGATTATAAACCCAGCGAACATAATGATCACGAAATGCTTAAAGAAAAAGAAGAAGAAGATGTGGAAAAAAACATAAGCTTTAGAAGCAAAAATCTTATCTCATGTTGCATAAAAACCTGTAGAAATTATAACAATTTTAAAACGGATGTAGCGCTTTTTAAGCTGCCCAATATACGCAAATTACGTGATCATTGGCTAACAAATTGTAAACTTAATCAGCGACAATATTCGGCAAATGGAGTCTTAAAAAGACTCAGAGTTTGCATAGAACACTTTCATGAAAATTGTATCAAAGAAAATAACCGTCTACTGTTTGGTGCAGTGCCAACGTTACAACTTGGAAGTGAATTGGACTGTGAAGAAACTTTAAAAAAGTTTAGCTATTTAAGATGTAGAGTAAAAAGTTGCCAACGTTCTTGTCAATATGACAAAATTAATCGCATACTTTTTCCCCAAGGGGAATTAAAAACAAAATGGTGTTTCAACATAAATATTGAAGAGAAAACTATTAATGCCGATGACTGGATATGTCATAGACATTTCGAAAAGAAAGCTTTAATCGACTGTCGCAAACCCAAACCAAATGTGCTGCCTACTTTGCTCTTAGATATTGAAGAAAGGAAAACTACTACAACTATCAACCTGAGCTGTAGTGGGAAGAGTTCGGTACCAAATCATAAAGACTTCAAATACAAATGTTTATATCCAAATTGTAAAGAAAAGCATCAAGTTTTATATGATTGGCCTTGTAAAGGTATTTTTAATATTATATGGAGGGTGGTAAAGAAATTAGATCGGCAGGTGGAGGATGCTAATGCCTGGAAAAGAATGTTTAAACAAACTTTAAAAAATAAAAAATTCACTGAAAGTTCGGAAGCAAAGTCCGAAAAAAATATTCAATTATGTGATGAACATTTTTATTACTTGTACAAAATAAACGAAAAAGCCATAAATGATAAAGGATTAGCTAAGGAATACAAAGTTTTAAAGCAAAAAGTTCAGCTCACTTTCAACTCTTTAAATTCTTTAGAAAAAATCTATACAAAACAATGTGCTGTGCCACAATGTAAAATCGATCAAAATATCAAAGCCTATAAATCCTTAAAACTATACAGTTTTCCTTCAAAGGATATGGCGAAAAAATGGTGTCAAAATATCGGTATAGAATACAGTTACCTGCAAACAAAACCAAATTTAAAAATATGTGAACTACACTTTGAAGGTTATTGTCTACTTCGAAGAAATCTTTTGGATTGGGCATTGCCCACTTTAAATTTACCACTGACAATGGAATCTAAAAATGTTATACCAAATGATGCTGCTAGAATTATTGGTGTTAAAGAAAAATGTTGCATTCAAACTTGTCCCAATGCCCAGAATGTAGAAAGAAAAACTAATACAAGATTGTACAAATTTCCCAAAGATGCTGTGGTACTTCAGAAATGGTTAAAGAATACCAACTGTGAGAAGACATTCGATGAAAATGTCACACGCATATGTGGCTTACATTTTCAGGCCTCGGATATCATCAATAAAAGAACGGATCTCAAAGAACACGCCATTCCAAAATACTACCTAGATCCAAATCCAAACTTTACAAATTCATCTCCCACTAGCTCGGTTATTGATGAAAATATACAAGTTAAACAGGAATTGGATAATTCCGAAGAATGGTGTGCTTCCCTACCGCAAGATTCATTTACGAATGATAACGCCATGCTTAAGACTCAAAGAACAGAAACTTTACTAGAGCTTAAACTGAAAGAAGACAACAACAATAAAGAACCATATTACAATCAATTGATAGAAATAAAACAAGAAATTATCGAAATTCAAGAAGAAGAGCCACAAACTTCCTTATTTACCATACACAAATACGAAACCTCAAGCCCGCCACACACTCAAAACTTTTACGCTAATTCAGATAACAATTCAACGGCCGCTTTTGTTATAAGCGATGTTAAGTCCCAAATCTATTTATGTTGTGTACAAAAATGTACCAACAGTTCGGAAACCGTCGGCATACGTATGTTTAATGAATTTCCCAATGATTCGGAAATTTTTATTAAATGGTGTTTTAATCTAAAAATAGATCCACGCAACTATAAGGAAAATCAATATGCCATATGTGAACAACATTTTGAGCCTGTTTGCTTTACGGACAGTGGTCTATTGCAAACGTGGTCTGTACCTACCTTGAATCTCAATTTGAATGAAAATTCTTTTATACATCAAAACGATATACCCGAACACTTAAAGTCTTGCAATGAACAGTGCATTGTTTACGGTTGTATAAATCCCTTGAAACCTCTCTTTAAATTTCCCTATAATCCCGATATTTCACTGAAATGGTTTGCCAATCTTAAGTTAGACTATACCGATTTTCGAGCTCAGAATTATCGCATTTGCCGAAGACATTTCTCTGCTGTTTGTTTTGAAATAGGTGATGTAAATAAATTGAAATTTGATGCTGTGCCCACACAATTTCTGGGTCACACTGAAAAAATATGGCATTTCAATAGTATGGAAGAGCCACAATTGCAACCGGATGCTATTGTTGCAGGTCTTAATAATCAGGATAATAGTCGTGGCAGTAGTCAGGGATCTGTAGCAAGAATTATATCTCCACACGATCTAGAAGATCATGATAGTAGTTATTTTGAAGATTTCGAAGAATACTATGGTCAAGATGAATAAAACTATACAAAATGTATATTTACATACACCACTACGTAGTATATATCTACATACATATTATTATATATAAACTAATTAAAGTTTTAGTTTTAGAAAATACAATTAACAAAACTAATACACAACAACAACACAATTCATTAAAACGCACTTTTTGTTACTCAAACACACACAATTATAGCTGCATTTAGATGAAAAGCACAAATGATTGAGTTATTTTAAAAATTAAATAATTATTAGCTTTTTAGAAATAGTGTTTTTTTACAAAAATTATCGTTTTATCGAACCAGTATTTATTTTTTCATTTTTTTAATATTCGCTTTTCAAACGTACAGTTATTAATTTTCATTCAAAATTTAAAAAACTTCAAAATTGTAAACTTATAAAATTTTTTAAAGATTTTTATAAAATCAAAAACATTTCCATTTCTGTGTGAAATACAATTCTTTAAACGCTTTCTTAGTGCACAATATCCATCTCTGTGTGTTTCTGTGCTACCAGATAGCAAGAAATATGCATGCAAATACTAAGGAAGTAAAAAAATTTTTTCTTAAACGGAACACAGCGTAAAATATAAACAAACAGATTGTTATAGATCATATTAATTATTAAATGACAGGCCCAGTGGGAAACTATCATCTGTAAACTAAATGAAAAATTATATTCTCTGTTAAGCTGTATCGTATATAAAAATGTAAGCCAATCAAACAAAGCCGGCACAAAAATGTCGGCGGTAGCTGTTAAGCTCGAATTGAGTTTCCGGCGGCATCTGTTAATTAATAATTAAGTTGAAAAAAATTAAACGGCGTATTTTTTTAAACATATTCAAAGAAAATAATTAATTTCTTAAGGAAATTCAATATGAAAAGCAAGAAATTAATTTTTGAAATGCATGATTTCATATTATCAACATTTGAATTTCTAAATAAGTTTGAAAAAAATGTTTTTTTTAATTTCTTATTTACAAAATGTAGATAAAAATCTTTTTTTTTTTTTTTTTGGGAACATGCAAACATATTTATTTAGCATTAATTTTAAAAATTTCAGTAAAATAAATTTTTAAGCTCTCAATATTTTTATAACTTTTTTATGCTGAAAATTAAATATTAATTTAGTAATTGGTTAAAATATACAAGTTTTATTGTTTGAATTTCCATAATAATTCAGAATAACTAATTTTATCATAATCGTAACAAGTCAATTTTAATCTTTCTAATAAAAGTTTTCTTTTAGATTTTATTTATAAATTAATAAATACTGGTTTTAAGATTGCATCCATTATTTTATACAAAAAAAAGAAAGAAAAAAATATTTAAAGATTTTTCTTTTAATTTGAACGAAGTAACGTTGAGCGTTATCCAAAAAAAAAAAAAAAAAAAAAATCATGTTTCCAATTTTGTAAGCAAAATTTCAAGATATAATTTTCGTGTTCCTTAATATTCATATTATTATTCATAAGTTTTATTTTTTGTTTGTTATTGTAAATTTAAATAATTAAAAAAACCTAAAAAATCTATCATTTATAACGTTATAAAATCAAAATTAAAATATCGTAAAATAAATATAAAACAAATATTTTTCTTAAAATAAGACATTTAAAACGGGTTGAAGGAATTCTCAATAAAAATAAAAAAACTTTCTACTATAAATAAGGCTAAAAATATATTTCTTTAATTATTTACTTGTAAGATTCAATATAAAAAACTATTTTGACAAAATCCATGCAAAAAAGTCATCATTATAAATAAAAGTAACCTTAAGAACATTTTTTTTTAATGACAAATAACTCAGTATTTTACGTCTCAGTGTGATCTGAAATAAAATATTTATTATTATCGCTTGTTTTTCTGTTTTATAATAAAGTCATTGGCGAATTTTGAAAATTCGTGGTTGTCTTATTTCTATTGCCATTTTCTTTCTTTTTTGTTTTCGTTTTTACTAGTTCCTTCAATCTGCTCTAAGGAATTAAATAAAATGTTCTCCATTTAATATTAATATTTAAATACATATTTATCAAGTATACTTCCTTTATATTAAATATAATTAAAATTTGTATGTAAGTGCAGCTTTTTTTTTAGAATACTATTTATAAAATATGCAAAATAATTAAAAAAATATATTTGTTAGAAAAGAAAAATTACAAAATAAAGAAAAAAGGCAACATAATCAGACATTATTGACTATAAATCACATATTAAATTAGTTTATAAAACAAAACTTAATATAAAAAAAATCCAAAATTTTATGTAAAACACAAAAACTTATAAATATAAAAAAAAAAATTAAAAAATAAATATATATTAAAAGAAAATTTTCAAAGAATAATTTGTTAACTACATTTTCAGCAACAGGTTACTGCTATAAGCAGCTGTAGAAAATTAGGAGTTACTGCTTAAACCGAATCCGAACAACAATTGTTCAATTTTTAAAAATGGTTCGTAGTTTGTATGGATGTTTAAAAACCACTAAACCAAATTAAATACTTCCTTCTATGGACTTGCTCGAAATTGCTACGTAAAATTTTAGGAAAAAATTCGAAAATTTTCAGTGGAAAGCGCTGTAGGCGGTTATTCAACATATGGCTGAGTGGTTGGCCTTGCAGCTTTTAATTCTTTGAATAAATAAATAAAAAGAATAAAAAATATGTTCTTTCTGTATTGATGGTTACGTTTATTCAATTTATTGAATTGAACTTCTATTATTTTAATTAATTTACACAATTTAGTTAGACGATTATTTACTGATTCGCGATTAATACGCAAAAATAAACAATGGCAACCCTTCAACTTTTGTAACGGATAAAACTGTTGTACTACAAGATCTTCACCAGATGACATTCAAGGCCGAGGCACATGGAATCCGTCATACGTTAAACTTTGACGTATTCAACTGTCACGTCAGTTAAAATACATATTTTCTTATGAGCGTTGTAACTGCCATCCCTAAATTAGCGCGTAAAGCGCAAGATATCTGTCAAAATTTCTCATGTACATACAAAATGTATGAAGCATCCCTAAATAGCACGGCGTCAACGCTTAGCAATTGGAAAATCCAATTTTGACAGCGCGTAAGGTAATGCAGTTGCCTGCAAGCTACTGTTATTTACATATTTTTTGTAGTATTTAGAGAATGTTACAAAACAGTAATGAAATTTTTGCTTTTTTCGGGTTTATCTAGCGTTTTTATCACTGTTTTGCATTTCATGTTATAGGGTTTTATTAAAAGTGATAGGTTAACATTACTGTTCACAACAAAACGTTGCGCTTTTATTTAGGTATGTCATTTCAGCGTAAAAGCCATGCGTTATTTTGCGTCGCGTCTTACGCGCTAATTTAGTTATGGCTGTTATGAGCGTTGTAACAATCAATACGTATCCGTCAACGCAAAGTAAGAAAGTTGGTCAACTCTTAATTTTTGACGCACATTGAATACTTAGACAGCTATCAACTGCTTCTTCTTCCTTGTTTTCTTTTAATTATTGCTGTGTTTTAATTGTATTCTGTGATTTTAATAAAATAATTTTGGTGGCAAAAAATAAAATACAAATTAAATTAAATTAACAAGTGAATAAAATACAAATTAAATTTAAGAATGAATAAAAATAGAGAACAAACTTTGATTTAACATCCGTCAGCAAAGATTTCATTTTGCCAACCTCGTCCGTCGTTACTTTGACTTTAGTTGAATATGTCAAAGAACAACGTATGACGGATTTTATGTGCCCCGGCCTTAAGGCATATAAATTCGAACTATTTCTTTTCGAGTCGAAATACAGAGTAACCCCACAGGGTATTGAATTCAATCTCTAACTAAAACTTTTTTGTTGCGCTGTCTATTAACGATTGTTAATTTTCAATAGAAAAAATTTTAGGTGGAATCGTGAGTGGTAAAAATTAATTTAATTAATTAATCATTTTTTTTTTTTTTGCAAAACGAAGTTTGCGTAATCGGGTAGTTATCTCTGCTAAAATCTAGTTCGAATGCCAATTATTATATGTATGTGTCAAAATTTTCCAATGTTCACTTTTACCGCCAACTTTCAAGATCAAAGTCATCAATATTCAATACCTCACTAACTGCCAGATGTTTTACTACTAAAACTCTGGGTTTGGACTCTAGAAGCCTAATTTTATTTTCTTGGTTCACCAAGGGCCAAATTATTACAATTTTTATGTAGAGTGTTATTTTAATTCGCGTTCGTCCGCATTATTCGTTCAGCTAAATATAAATCATTAAAAAATTATCTTTTTATAATTTTGTTTGTTACACAAAAAACACAAAATTCAAAGTTTTAAAAACCTAAATTTTATTAAATTAAATCAACTACTTCTTTTATTTTTACTGGATAATTATAATTAAAAGCACTTTATAAGAAAAATAAATTATTTTTTTCTTTTGGTTATTTTAAAAGACAAAATTATTGCAAAAATCATTTTCCTCTTTAATTTGTTGCGGCCATTGGGCTGTTTGTTGCTCCTGTGGCTGTTGAAGTTGCTGCTGCTGATGTTGTTGCAACTGTTGCTGCTGTTGACTTACTTGTTGTATTAAATCTTCAGTATTGAATATAATCATCTGATCACCATTTAAAATGCCAGCCGCTGATAAGTCGTTGGCTTGTGTTGTCACAACTGAATTTAAAATCTGATGCTGTTGCCGCTGGCCATCAATATTTAAATCTGTTTCAGTGCAAAATGAATTAGCGCTGGTTTTACGAAAATTACGTAAATTTTCATGCTGTTCTGCTAGAGAAGGAGACAAAGGTGAAGAAGACGTTACGGTAGATGACATAACTGCTGGTGCAGAGGTTGTGGTGGAAGTCAAAGAGCCTGGAGTGGTTAAGGCCATAATAGTGGTATTATTTGTAAGATTCGTTAAGGAGTTCTTATTGACGTAAGTACGTAAAATTGGCTTGACAGTTTCACTTTTCGTTTGAAAGTCAATTAAGTCATTAGAAATTTGTTTGCTATTAGTAGAAGTTGTATCGTTAGAAGCATTGGAACTACTGCTATTAATACTATTATTAGGGAAATTAATGGAATTGTGTGTATTACTAGCGCCACTATAACCTAAGGCAAGAAAGAATTAGTTGAAATGAAATGAGCTGGTCGAAAAATAAACAATATTTGTATTAAAAATGATTTTGAAGTTTTATTTTTCATTGATTGAGTAAAAAGAAATAAAAACAATTTAATTAAGCTTAATTGTTACTTAAATTATAATTATTTTCGAAAAAGTAAGAACTAAAATTAATTTCAAAAATTAAAATTTGTTATGTCAGTTATTTTTTTGTAAGAGATGGTTAGATTATAATAAAAATATAAACGGCGAATAAAGAATGTATTAAGAGTAAATTAAATAATTTGGATAGAAAAATAAATATAACAATCTTAAAAAAAAAAACAAACAAAAAGTGTGTTCTACGTTTTGGTTCATGTCTTACGAATATCACTAGAGGAATCATCCTGCAGTATGGAACCTTCACACAGAATATTGCGATCACATTTTGTAACCTAAAAAGTAAAAATTCAGTTTTTAATAAAAAAATTTCTTGAATGTTTATTTTTAGGATCTTTTCGCAAAGTATGCAGCAACAATCGCCAAAAATTTTAAAAATTATCAATAATTACCTCTCTATATTTATGCAAATACACCGACAATGGCTCCACATAGTTATCGAAACCCAAATTAGCAAATGCATACAACAAATCATCACCATTTACTGTCTTGCGATTTTCCGACATGCTACGTTCTATAGCCTCCGATGTAATAAAAGATATAAATTCAGACACACATTCTTGTATACATTCGCGTGCGTCTTTGGCAATTTTACCATTTTCAGGAACAGGTATTTTCATAATTTTTATAATATTGCATATTGGCAAAAAACGATCCTGTTCTCTTAACATATAATTGGAATGTGTTTGACGATTGTCGGAGTCTTCATCTATAGGAAAGACAGAAATTTTTATTTTTTATCTACAAAAAATCATGTACCCTTTTGTATCTTACCAGCAGACATGTCTTCATCTTCACGTTTTATATATTCATTAGCATACTGGTTGTCACTATTAGAGGACATTTCGTTTTTTTTATACAGCAAAATCTACTGTATGCTATTATGATTTATTTTGATAAAACTAAAAATATTTATTAAAAATCCTTTTTTTATTATAGACTTTTTTTGTACTTTGGTTGTCAAACTCTTTTGTTCTTAGTTTCTCTTTCTATGCTGTTTTCGCTTTACAACACTATTATCTGCACAAGGTTGTAAATTTTGGGCTTAAAATAAGAGAGTCTCTAAATACGAAACCTTATTCAATTTAAAGCAAATAACACCTCATAGTACGTATTGATGCAGAATTATTTTGTAAATTATTAATGTCTTATTATTTATTATTATTATAGCCAACAGCAACGCTAGTGTTTTAAATCTCTTTTCCTCTTTGATTCTCGTATTTTTCGCAATTAGCTCAAAATAGTTAATTTGTTAGATTCATCAGGCGACTACTAAACGCAACTTTAACTGCCTAAATTTTTCTACTTACTGCTCTTGGAAACTACAATAAAAACTATGTTTTTTTAAATTTGTTATTTATAAATAAAATAAAGTTGCAACACATTTACTAAAGACCTACAAAATTTTTCAATGTAAAATGTTAAAAATCGTTTGCTCAGTGTTTGAAAATTATAAATTGAATGAACTTCGACATAATTTATTTTATTGTAAAAATTAAAATCTTGTGTGCAATACCAAACTTTTAATTTTTAAACACAAAATAGGCGTAAGGTTAACTGAAATTTATTTTAAAATGGGATAAAGAGCTCTGTACAATAGCTCCAAATTCCAAATATATCAATCTATAGCTCATGTTGACATTGCAGTATTATAAAATATTATCTGCCTTTCTGTATTGAATCCGGATTTTGTGCTTTGTTCCTTTTTTTATATACAATATGGATATTTAAATTTTACAAAAATCGGTTCGGATTTAAGAGACACATAAAGAAACAAAGAAATCTATAACACATAAAATGTCGATAGTACAGTATTATATATATATAACCGTCGTTTTTAAATGCCTTTTTAATACAACTATAAGCTAGGAACGCGTTACTTTAATTCAATTCTCTTTTGTGCTACTATTTCTTAAACAGCAACCATTTGACATTTCTCTTAACGATCTATACGATCATTACATCGTGCTATTTTCGATGAGAGCGGTCGTAGATTTTTAACAGTAATTTTTTGATATTAAAAAACATATAAAAACGGTCAAGAAATTATATTCTGCAGTTATAAAATTGTATAGAAAATTTGTTTATTAGTTTAAGTGCATGATAAATAAATAGTTACAAATGTTGGCTGCAGTTAAAATTAAGGAAGAGCCTCTTGATGAAGTTGAAAATTTGCAGGGAATATTTAAGCAAGAAGAAGCTTTTATAAAGCAAGAAATATGTGGTAAGTTTATTTATCTTGTGTAAGTTGATAAGGGTGGGATTTATGTAAACGAATTTCTTATGGGAATTAATTGCGTTTTTAAATCATTTTACTTAAGCAATAACATCGTAATCCATTATTTTAGCTTTTGTTACATTTTTTGCAATAATCAAAGGCAGGTAACAAAATAAAGAAAAAAAAAACCTTTTTAAATGTAATTGTTTGTGTGTAGTAAGCGTTGATTTAGTACTCTACTAGTGGTTAAACGATCATTAAAAATATCGCATTGTTTTTGTTGTTGCCGTCACTCATTTTGTTTCGTATATTTTCTCTTTAAATGAGAACTTTTTTTCTTTCGTTTCCTACATCTGTTGTATTATTTAGTACATAAAGTAGCAACCCTGTCAGAAGTTTGATAGAGTAACCACACTATTAATAATAATATATCTTTTTATTATAATTTTTGAAAAAAATTATGTTTAACTTTAAGAAAGCTTATTGCAAAATAATTATTTTTGCTTTACAAATTTTTAATAATATGTTTTATATTAATGTTAAATGAATTTAATGTGCATTTGTTTGTCTTGATGTAACGAACTTTGTACTTGTGGCATCTCTATTAAACAACATTATTGGCTGTAATGTCAACAAGAACCGTTATATCAAGAAAGCATTTATTTTACTGTGGCTAGACACAAATCCCTAAAATTTTAAACATTACTTAAAGAGTATAATTTTAAAATTTAAGTTTTCTACTGCGAATGTAATTGTAAAATAGAAAAACTTTGCTCATTTGAAATATTACAGCTGAAACTGTGGACCACACAACTAATTTCCACATTGTGGAGGAGCAGGATAGCATTATTACCGTTAGTGCCGCCGACATGAAATCTGAAGATGAAATGCGTTTTATAGATTCCATAAACAATTGTGATGTAAGAATTTACAATAAAATGAAAGAATATTTTAAACAGTTTTTGTTTTTAGCAAAACAAATTTACGGGAGTGTGTTCAAAATGTTTAAAATCTTTTACAAATCGTGCACAATTCTTAAAGCATACAAAACGGAATCACTGCATTACAAAACAAAAGTGTCCCGTATGTCCAGTTACGTTTATAGACGCTGCCTCCCTGTTAAACCATTTAAATTTGCACCGCGAAAACTTTTTCTTTTGCTCCCATCATTGTGGGGCAAATTATGCCACTCTGCCACTGTGTGAAGAACATGAGCTAAAGGAACATAAAATTGTAAGTAAGCCTTATAACGATTTTAGGATATTTTAAAAATTTTTTCCTTTAATTTAGCAAGCTTCACCGAAAATTCGTTACAAACATTTTTGTTCATTTTGCCGTGACGGCTTTAAAACTGAACTCCAGTTGCATGTTCACTGGCTTCAGCAAACTCGAGGCTGCGGCAAATTAATGCAAGATGTTGTACTACATTCCAATAATATTGCAAACAATTATACTAATGTTAACAATTCAAAAAACCTATTATTAGACAAGCAAATAACATCAGCCACAACAAACTCTGTGTCAACTCTTCCAATTACTAAATTAAGACTAAAATATGCCACTACAACAACACCACAAACAACAAATAAAAGACAAAATGAGCCGGATAGGGAGGAAAATATAGGCATTAATAAACGTTTGAAAACATTTGATAAAATAAAAGCTGAAACGGAATCCAGTCAATTGCCTTTTAACTATGAAACGGATATACAAATTAAAGAAGAACCAGCAGATGATTATGAAACTACAATACCTTCAAATTTAATACCTGAAGTTATCATTAAAACTGAAGATGAAGAAACGGAAAAAGCTATTAAAGAACCTCCCATGAAGTCGGTATTTATAAACAACATGATTGGTCCAGAGTCTACTGGTAAATTTATACCGCTCGAAGAGTTAGTAACTTCGGAAAATATAAAAATTGTTCCCAAGCCTGAAATGAAAACTTATTCAATTAACCATCTGGTTAATTCGAATATAAGTGGTAAAATTATAAATATGAATGCCAATAATTTACCTGTTTTGAAAATTATAAATAATAACGCCAGCAATATAAATATTAATAATGCTATAAATAATGCCACTAAGAAGAATGAAAGTAACTTAAGATTATTCAAGATAGCACCAGCTCCTATGCCTGCAGCAAATAAATCCATCAGCACTTTTAATTTGATGAATGTTAAGAATTGTAATACTGGTAAACTTATGTCTATTAAATTACCGAATGGTCAAAATATTAATGGGGATATTAAACCTTTACCGAAAGGTGGTTTGCAAATAATAAAACTCTTGCCCAACACTCAAGTTATGGCAATTGCAGCTAACAACAACAACAATAACAATACTAATAATGAAGATAATAAACAACCATTAGTCAATAAATTAAAAATTTCACCCACTATGGCTTTTCAAACAGCAAACTTGAAAGTAACATCAACTTCGCCAATCGTAGCAACCACAACTCCCGCAACAGAGGCATGTGATCTCTCTACCTCAAACACCAGCGCGTCAAGCGCAGTATCTATTAAACTAAACTCCCTTGAAGAAAATACCACAATAGATGCCGAAGATTTCAAGAAACTACAGGCTGAGGCCCTTATTAAGGCTGAGGAGCATCGTAAAAACTTTTATATTCCTAAAACTCGTTTAATGATTATCGAAAATATACCAGAGAGAAAACAACTGATCGACAATATGAAACAACAAATTGCAGAGGTTGAAACTAAAACAACCGAACAAATTCAAGGCAAACCTGCGGGAAATTTTATTTTGAAAACCAATCAAAGCGATGAACCAGCTTCGCTGTACTTGCCCATTTGTACATCTATGGATGTGGAACTAGTACAAGCTCGCTATCAGAATCCTAAATATGAATACAAATGGATATGTCCCTATTGCTTTAGGGGCTATGAAATAAAAACCGCTTTAAAAATGCACTTGATAAAGGCCCACAATTTAAATAATCGTGATATGGAAAAGATTAATGTACAGGCGAAACCTTATCGATATGAAGGTGAGAGTGTTGTTTATTCTTCCCAAGCAAACATATTTCATTTTCTACTATTTTCAATCATTTTCAATTTTTTTTGTGAATCCGTATTTTTACGAGTTTTTTTTTTTTTATCAATTTCATGCTTCAGTGGTCTCGAAAAGAATTCTCCTTAAATAATTTAATTTTTGAAAATAAATAATAATTTTTTTTTGCACCAAAATAAAAAGTATTTACCAATTTTTGGGAATTTTTTTTACATAATTTTGTTCTAATAAATTTGTTAAACGCTTATTTTTTCTGAAAAAAAAAACTTATCAATGTTTTGAAGTAAAGTTTTCGAAAGATTCGTTCTTGTTAGTTTTTTTGTCTAAAATCCATTTTATAGATTTTTGCAAATTGTCTTTCAGAAGTAAATACATTCACAGTTATTTCAGAACATTTTTATGTTTTCGATACAAGTATATTTTTTTAACCAATTTTCGGCTAAATATTTAAAAAGAAATTATCACCTTATTTCACGACTAAAAGTTATTAAAAAATAATTTTTATTATTCTTTTTCATATATTTTTATTAAAAATAACATTAATTAGTTTTTATATATATTTTGTAAAATTTATTTTTTAACCACTTTTTCCAAACCTTACAACGATTTTTTTTAGACGAAACGGTTGAAGATGTTAAACATCAAATAAAAGAGGAGCTCCTCACACAAGACACGGATTCACAATTCTTAGCAACATCATCTGAAACGGAATCGCTGAATCTTGACAATACATCGTCCTTATCTCCGAAACCGCTTAAAGTAACAAATACAATACAACAAAGACCACGTTATGTTTGTGATAAATGTGGTCGAACTTGTTCTTCTAAAACTATGCTTAACGATCACATCTTGGCAAATTGCAGTCGTGAGCCACAGTATTCCTGTAAGGAATGCAATAAGAAATTCTTTTCTCATGGAACGCTACAATGTCACATGACCATACATACAGGTGAATTGCCTCACAAATGCAATTATTGTGATAAACGTTTTCGTACCAGGGGTCAGGTAAAAGTTCACCATCGAACACATACTGGAGAAAGACCATTCTTTTGTCAGGTAATTTACATTAAATTAAATGTAAAAAAAAAACTTTTAATTATTTAAGTTTTCTTCGAAATTTTAGGTTTGTTCTCAACGTTTTACCCATCGTGAAACCTTGATTGCCCATTTATCACGCCATATAGGCATGAAACGCTATAAATGTTATGGCTGTGATAAGCATTTCTCTTGCATTAGTGCCCTAAAGACACATCGTGAGATACGTGCTGATACTTGTGGCAAAGTTAAATTTAATCCACGTGCCATTGGTCCTCGTGTACGTGTCATACGTGGTAATGTTGTATTTGAACCTCAGCCAGAAATTAATCCCTACTTAAAGTCGGAGGATCCCAAAAGTGTCTTGTCTGAACTACAAAATCAATCTGAGCCACAGTCATCTTAATGGGAAATGAAACAAAAGACAATCAATTATTTTCTTATTTAAAACACAATTATTTGTTTAATTAGTTTTTAGTGGAATGTTAAAAGAACTCTTTTATTTACTTTAAGTTTTTAATTGTGTATTTTTGATACGATTGAAAAAAAAAACAAACACTTGAGAAGTTCACACGTTAAATTTTTTTACTTGTAAAATATTGCTATAATCTTTCTTTTTTTTTTGAATATTTATGTTATGCAGAATGCACGTTTGTAATTACCTTTTAACTAAAAATACGTATAATTCCAAAAAATATTTTTTTATATCTAAATTAAGTTATTTCTTCTTTTTAAATTTTAAATCTGCTTGAGTTTGTTTAAAAATTTCGCATAATAAAAGAGGAAACTAAATATTTTTAAATAATTGAGTTTTACTTATTTAACGGTTTTTATTGTGTATGCCTAAGTGGTTGCCAGATTTGACGATTTGTAGTAATTTTGTCGTTAGAAAAATCTTATTTTTTCAGGTCAATTATAAACAGAAATTCCATGCAAGTTTTCTCACTTTTCTCTTTTCTCTTTTCTCCTATTATAATTTTGTTCCCTTTTTTTATTGCCTGCGGAAAGTGGAAAACAAAAAATTCAGGGAAAAAAGTAGGTATTATGAATTATGAAAAGCAAAATAGCTCCCTTCAAATTGCGGGATGCCACTTTTTTATTTTTTTTGTTCCCACGAAATTCATAAATGGCTGATTTTTTTCTCGAGAAAAATTTTTTCCGTGAGGCTTTTTCCTTCCGATTTAATAAACAATTTTACGAGGGCTGCTATATATATTTCTGGCCTGGCAACACTGAGTGCTGCCAAGTGCAATCTGTTATTTCAATTGGAAAGTTTGTCATTTTTAAGCATAATCGTTCTCAAAACGTTTTGACGTACGACCATTATTTGTGTTGTTTACAGTGACTTGAAAAAATTAAAATAGAAAAAAATGGAATTAACTCGTGAACATTTTCGTGCCATCATTTTTCACAATTTTCGACGTGGATTATCACGACATGAGTGCATTGTTGAACCTAATCTTTGTATGGCGATGAAGCACCATCCTATAGCACTGTGAAAAATTGGCATAATGAATTTAATCGTGGCCGAAGATCGCTCAAAGACGAATTCCGTGAAGGTCGTCCAAAAAAGGATGTTGTTCCAGAGGACATTGATGCCGTGTGTGAACTCATAATGCAAGATCGACATGCGACATACCGAGAGATAGAGACATCCTTGGACATTTCTTCCATCAGCATACATTCGATACTGCATTAACACCTGGCCGTAAAAGAGGTTTGTTCTTGTTGGATCCCGCACAATTTGAAAGTCGTTAAAAAAAGACTCGTGTCGATTGGTGCAAAGAAATGTTGCAAAAATACGATTGCCGTGCTTCAAAAGACGTTTATAAGATCGCCACAGGTGACGAATCATGGATCTATGCGCATGAGCCCGAAACGAAACAACAATCCACCGTGTGGGTCTTTAAAGACGAGCAAAATCCAACGAAAGTTGTTCGTGGAAGAAGCACTTCAAGCAAATGGTCGCCTGTTTCTTCCGCAAAACTGGTTATGTGGCGACTGTTCCGCTTGAGCAACGTAGGACGGTCACTTCTGAGTGGTACACTACAATTTTTTTTTCCTGAAGTCATTGGAGAAACTCGAAAAACCAACAAGAGAAGACGAATCATTGTTCACAATGCGAGCTCTCACACATCGGCTCAAACCAGAGCGTTTTCGACCGGCCAAAACGTCGAATTAATGGGTCATCCGCTGTACAGCCCTGACTTGGCATTTAATGACTTCTTCTTGTTTCCGCAAATCAAGAAAAAATGCGTGGCCAACGATTTTCGTCGCCAGAAGAAGCTGTTGAAGTGTTCAAAAACCATGTTTTAGAGGTGTCTCAATCGGAGTGCAAAAGTGCTTCGACAATTGGTTTAAGCGCATGCAAAAGTGAAAAACAATAAAACCATTTTTGATTATAAATATTTGCATTTTCACTATTAGGCCAGAAATATATAGAGCAGCCCTCGTAGTAAGAATTTTGACTGCTGGAAATCTTTTTTTAAATATATTTTTTGTGTGTTTTAAACCGAAAAGAAAGTTATTGGAATTTAAAAGGATTATACATTTTATTGGGACCACTTTCATTAACCTTCTATTAGCCCAATTATAAATAAAAACACCGTGCAAGTTTTTTCACTTTTTGTCTAGGCATTTTTGTAAACTAAATTTGAAATATTACATTTGAGACCTGCTTACCTGTTTATTATTTTGTTTTTTGCTTTAAGTTAATAAAACACATTTGTTTCTTAATTTCAAATTAAGAAAACAAAAAAAAAAAAAAAATAATAATAAAAAAATACAGCCTCAACTTGACCTAAATATGCACAGAGTCACACCAAAATCCTTATTAAAATGCTATGTACGATCATAACGATTCTTTTTTTTTTTTTATCAAGTTTATAGTTTGCCAAGATCCATAACGCTAGATATTAGGCTAATGATGCAGCAACTCTACTATTGTAATTAAAACCGATTTTCGAAAAAAAAAATATTCATATATATTTTTAAATTATTTTTTTTTTGTAGTTTATTTTTATTTTGAAATAATCATTTTATTATTATATATTTTAAATATTTTTGTTGTTGATGTTTTTTGTAGTTAAATATGCTTAGATTTTATCAATTGCAATAGGTTTTTCTTTTTTCTGGTATTTTGACTAGAATTAAGTTTTGAAATTATAAAAGATTTTGTGTTTTAAATTTGTTTTCGTTTTCTTCAATTTTTTTATGAAAGTTGCGTTTAAGAGATGACTTAGAATTTTTAGTAAATAGAATAAAAGTAACGAACAAATATATTTTATTTACGAGTATTTATTGAATTACAAGTATTCAATTAATAATTATTCAAAAGAAAATAAAAGTTATTTAATAATAAATTTGTTGTTGACAATAATAATCATAATAATAACATTTTTTAATAGTTTTAACAAATATATGCTAATGTTGCATTTTTATTTTTTCGAATACACATATATGTTTAAAAATATTTGGAAATTATTTGCATATAAGTTGCATGTCAAAGCTCTAAGGTCACCTACTTTTTGTTCTTTTAATGCAAAAATAAATGGAGCATTGAATCATCATTGGATCATCATTATGTTTGATACAGTTCGTCTAAGCATTAATTTTTAAAACGGTACTTGAAAAATATTCAATGGGTTGAAAGTAAAAGTTTAGCTTTAAATAACACAGAATTAACAAAAGTTATGAAGGTATTCCCGTCTGAATTTAGAATTTTATGGCCTCTTCTGCGATTAATATTTGCGAGTTAGTGTGAAAATACCAGATTTTATGTTCCACAAATTTAAATCGACTCAAAGTTAATAAAAAGATATATAAGGAATATGATAAACAATTGTTCAAAAGAGATAAGACAAACACTGTTTTCATATCATGCTACCTTACAACCCACCACTGGCTTATGGAGCAGTTGAAAATTGTTTCAATTTAATGATTAATTATTACAATAATATTGTCACCATTTCAACAGGATCTTAGCAAAGTTTTTTTATGATCCATTTTTATATTTTTTTCCACAAAACACGTTCAAAAGATAATCTCTTTGGTACAAACATGTATTACAATGGCATTAAAGTCAAATTGTAATAATTTTTTTTTTTTGACGATTTTCAAGAATCTAAGGTCTGGTAACAATATGGTATGTTCTTATATACACAATAGCCAGGCAAGGAAATGTAGTTTTTTTTAAGGCATTTGTACCAACATGTAAAGTAGTTTCTAGAGGATAAAAGCGTTAATTATTTTAAATATCTCATGGACAACAAGTCAATTAGTAGTTTTAAATAGTGATGTAAAAATTTCTAGATTACAAAAACAGCTTTTCTTTCAGAAATGTTTAAGAAATTTATTGCCACAATCACTGAATGCAGAAGTAAGAATTGCAAACTACGTTTTAAAAGATTTTTTTTTACTTTAAAAAACTACTTGTTCTATTTGCTCTTAAGGCCTCTGGCACACATTTTCTTACCTTGGGTTATTTCAAGTTGATCTATTTTTGTACTTGTTACTAAGTGACCGAGTTTAAAGAAATGTCGATAAATCGTATTCAGAGAAAATTCTAACTGTCACTTTTGACTTTGACAGTTTTAAGAAATTTGCTTTAAGGCCTTAGGTTAGAGCTATGAGAATTTAATTGTTCATTTACAATTATATTTCTTTGTAATTTTCTATAGCAGATTAAGTAAACGTTTAAAAGGATGAGAATTAAATATGTTGAAGGTATTAATATTAATATTATTAATTCTTCTCAGTTTGAACACGGCAGATCAGCAATTTGCAAATATTCCTAATAATACCGATTTGAATTTCTCTGGAGATTGTTATAACGAAAACTACTTACTTTCAATAGTAACACGAGTGCTTCAGGCACCTGAGAATATATTTGACGCTAAAGTAGAGAGGCAAAAAAGGTAGAAAACGAAAAAAGTTTCACACTTTTTACAGGTGTTTAAGCAGTGATTCAAATATATGCATCTCAATTTATAAGCAAATGATATCTAAATTTCATCTAAACTTTATTTAGTTCGCGACTAAATTTCGAAATATAAAAGCTGTGCCTTCACATATGTTAATTAAAAAATTTACTTATGCATTTTGAAAAAGAATTTTTTTCAATACTACCGGTCTTTTCTTAACACCCATTTTTCTTTTTTTTTAATAAAAAAAACACTATAAAATTAAATAACAAACAAGTATTTTACTTGCACCCTGAAATTAAAAAAATGGGGTCTAATCGCCGAATTCGATATCAAATAAAATCTCTTCTCATTTTCAGTTTGGTATCATGGCACTCGATGTGGAACAAAAAATGTCGTAATTTTAAATGAAAACAATCGACATCGAGCAATCAATTTTTTTTAATTTAATTTCTTATACCCATCCATTTCCATATCCATTTCCGACCCGATAAAGTATATATTCTGAATTGTTATGGGTAACAAAGTCGATTGAAATCAGTTTGCTGAGTAACTACTTCAGCTAGAAGAAATTTAAATACGCCAATCGATCAGACATAGTGTTGTAAGAGGTGCTATTGAAAGATGGGTCCATGTCCTTCGACGCAGCGACACCACGCCTAATTTTCTATACCATTTGGAACAATGAAGTAACTCCAATAAAAAAAATAACAAATTGATTAGGCGGTAGAGACTTTAAAAATAAGAAATAAACATCACGGGAAGAAATTAGCGCTCGCTCCTATTTACCGAGTTACGGTTTTTAAATATAAAAGCTTTTTAAGAGATTCTTAAGGAAATACTAAAATTTCTAAAAACTCTTAATCCATTAAGGGCCGATGGCATTTTCATGTAAAATTATGTTTATTTAGTATTTAATTTTTTTTTTCTTATTTTTTAATTCTCTGTCACCCCAACATTTGTTTTTTTGATTGGAGTTACTTTACTTAACTAGATTTACATTAATGGTGAAGGGTATATTGTTTTGAACTAAATTTGTTGGCACAAAAAGGTATAATTCTCTCTTTTTAATATTAACATTTCTCGACATTAAAAATTTTTCAAAAATCTGCTACATTTTCTTATTTATTATATTCGATACATATGTTATTCGATAATTAGCTTAGTCGACACATATCGAAATATTATTCGATACGGCAGACAATCTATATCGTATGCAATGATTAGACCCCAGGTCTCAAAAGGATTTATCAAAACTTATCACAATTCAGTTAAGAAAATAAACATGTGCAAAAATACTAAGAAATGCAAAAGTATTGAATTATCCATCCCTGATGCAAACATTGTTTGACTTCTAAGTACCGTTAAATATGAAAACTATTTTTGCATTAATACAACAAAATGCAGTTGACTTTATAACTTAAACAGACTCCCATTTTATATCGAGTGTTGTTTTATAAAAAAAAGAATTAAATTATAAAATACAGTCTAAATTTTAGTATATTTTTATTCTGTTGCTTCTTCTTTAAATAACAATTTTCTTCTTCGTTTAAGTTATTTTCATAAATGTTTTTATAATTTTATAAATTTTTGGTTTTTAAATAATTAAAAACATTTTTTTTTATTGTTAATATTAAAATGAAGCCCTTTTAATAGTTTTTTATTGGTTTTATTTCGATTTAGTATTGAAAATTTTGAAATTTAATTTTTGTTTTTGAAAATGTTGCAATTGTTGAACAATTTTTTGTTTGTTTTGTTATATATTTTTAAAGTGCTTTTTGGTTGGTTATAAACTTTTTTTTTGGGTAATAATTTAAGGTTTTTGTTTGTTTATTTTTTGTAATTATTAATTATTGCTCTATACTGTTTATTATTTTTTATTTGTTGTCTGTTTATTTTTTTTATTTTTAAAATTTTTGATGATGTTTTTTTTTTATGTAAAAAAGTAACAAATATTTTATTTATATATATTTTAAATTCTATACAATTTATTATTATTTCCATTTTTGTCTGTATATACATTGTTTTTTTTATAAATTTATCTTTGTTGTATATAATTATTGCCTTTTTCTCTTGACGCATGATATTTGTCTTCTAAAAAAAAAAATATAATTAAAAATAATATTTTCTTTGCAACAAAATAAATTTTTTTTACTTAATAATAAACTATTTTTAAATCGTTGTTTAAATATATATTTTGAAACTACAAATGTTTGCTTATTTTTTGAAAATCAAAGAGAGTAAAAGGAATTTAAAAAATTGATCTAAGAAATTTATTAACAAACAAATGAATTTGCCATCATCTGATAATTGATTCGCTTTAAGTCTGCTGAAATTTACAAATTTTTGTTTGTTGTTATATGGCAGTGGCGAATTCACTCATTTTCGCCGTTGCAGCAAATGTCAAACTTCACATAAAAAAATTTTCGCTGATTTTTTATAATTAAAGTTTAATACTTTCTGCAACGGCGAAAATGAATGAATTCGCCACTTCCACCACCTGGTACATGATTTCGCTATGGCCAAGGCGAATTCGTAACAAGTAAGCTCACAGTGAAAATCTATACAACACTGAAAGAAATATGTTTATTTTGTTTTTGTACTAATCGTGTTCGGCTGCCTAAAACAAAGAAAAAGAGTAAAACTTTTGATCACAAAAGCTAAAAATAGTCCTGGGCTGTCAAGGACATCTGTTATTACTTTGCCACCTGTTTATTAATTTTTTCAGAAACTCTAAATGTCATACTTCATGTATAAATAATTTATATAATTTTTTTTACATTTTCGCTTTTCGGCGAAAATAAATAAATTCGACATCGCGATCAACTGATAACAATGCTAGTATTACGCTTTAGAAGAAAATTACCGTTTTATTACCCTTAAGTTTGCAGCGTTCAAGGCGAATCAATTACCAGGTGGCAGCACAGGCGAATTCACTATGTTTTTGCTGCTAATTATTACTATCAAACTCGATATATAAAAAATTTGTTTACATTTTTTATATATCGATGGCTCAATATAAAAAGGTCTAAACAAACTTAATAAAATTCCAAAAATTTAAATAAAAATAAATAAAATTAAATATGAAATAAATTGTGTAGCTTTATTTTTATTAAAAATTGCATTAAAATTTTTTGTTGTATTTAAAATTTTTAGGATTTTATTAAATTTTTTTTCTCAACAAAAAATCGAGTTAGGCCTTTTTATATTAAACCATCGATATGGAGTTGCCACCTGGTAATTGATTCGCTTTAGCAACGTTGTTTGCTATTGGTAACAATTCCGCCAAAAGTTTGCGAGTAATTTTTTACAGTTACGAAATGAACAGTAAAATTTTAGCCACAATATTTTTTTAATGATTTCGCACTAATTATTTCATAGAAACAGAGGCTTAAATTTGATAACTGTCACTAAACAAGCATGTAATATTTTAAAGAACTGAAACAAATATAAAAATATAAAATTTTCTGTATATTTTGACTCTCTTTGATTTTCAAAGTTTAAAAGTGTCTATCAAAACCGATCGCTTCGTTAAAAAGAGTTTTGTAAAAATGTTCTCCAATTTTTTTTATTGTTATTTTTGTTAATATTTCATTGTTTTTTCTAAATTTGCCTACTTAATGTTGTGATTATTTTTTCCCTTTTTCTTCTTCTTTTTTCTTCTTGAGTACAAAGATTTTAATTTTTCTACAATTTCTTTGTTTGCTGATTTTATTATATATGATTTTTTTTTGTTTTCAACTTTTATTTAATCAATTTTTTGTTCTTTAACTCTTATAAGCTAAAAGCGTATTTAATTACCTTATTTTACATGTCTTTTTAAAGTAAAGTTTTCTTTTTATTTGAAAAGTTATTAAATTTTTTTGACTTTCAAAAACTGTTTAAAAATAAAAATTTAAAATTAATGAAAACAAATTTTATGTTTGACTTTCTAAACTTATTGACTACGTAAAAAATAGGTGGGAAAATAAAATCTGATTATTGTTTGTTAATTTTTACAAAAATGTTTTATTTTTTTGCTTACGAATAAAAATGTTTTAATTTTTATCCATTTTCTAATAAGAAAAATAAAAATAAAAACAATTGATAAATTAGTCTACTTTATTGTTAACTATGATTTTGTTTTATTATAAAACACGCATCCAAGTGATGAGATTAATTATTAAATGATGAGTGGCATCACCAAGAGTATTAAATGGTACCGTTACGAGAAATTTCTAAAACTCTCATCTGCTATTTATATGAAAACATTATTTGTGATTTTACCGTTAGATGTTATTATATGCATTTTGAAATGAGACTCAAAATAAAGTCAGAGCTGGTTATCCAGACATAATTGCAACTAAGATGAAATTTTAAAGTGTAAATTCTTGCTTATCAAATGAGAAAGCGAAAAAACAGCCAAAAAAGAAGTGCTATATAAAGAGAAAAAAAAAAAAAAAAAACGCCAAAAACTCTTGTTTCAAAGTTCTGCGAGTGGGATTTTTAAAAAGCCTGCAACTGCTGAAAGCACTCTAAAATTTATCAAATCGATTGGATTTAAACGTCATTAGGCAAAGTCCTATAGCATTAAAAATAATTTGAGGAAAGCTCTTTGTTTAAAAGCAAAATACAACCCTTTTTTATGCAAATTTTGAATAAGTTTTTCTATTAAAATTTTCTTTGGAAGCCATTAATAGGTTAAACCAGTTATAGATTGGGTCTATAAAGCAAAACGCTACGTATGATACCCTAAAATGCAATGCCGATACAGTAATAATTTAGTCGATTTCGAAGCTCACAAAGCCCACAGTCGTGTGATTAGGCGCGAAAACGAACACAAGTTTCCTCTTTTTTAAAGGATACGTTAATCAATCCAAGTGAAATGCAGCTCTTAGATATGGGACGTCGCCTTGAAGTTTCGGCCGCATGCAAAAGAGGTTAAAGAAATTCTTCGCTGACGGAAGGGAATTCAACTCTATTGACTCTCAGGGTTAGCGATACGTTTTCCTGTTTTATTTTTACAACAATGGACTGCGCTCTAATTAAAATTGGGGACTTGTGGCCGGCGCCTACTCGTTTTTTGTGTAGAACACGATGCTGATAAAGCGCCTATCCGCTTGTCATCAATTGGCCAGCAAAACGCACTACACACTTTAAAAAATTTTCATCCTTTAAATTCGTATGTAAAGCAAAACTCTGGGAAAATGTCTTTCCTGTTAATTTCAGTGTGGGAAATTTGAAATCTATTTCTTTCCCGTAATACGTACAGGGCGGGCCTCTCCCTTGATTATTAAGTTAAAAGATTTCTTTTAGTTCTTGTTATCAGCTAGCGATGGATGCTGTCAGAAGTGTGACACTTACCATCCCGTAATAGCGATCAAATTTAAATTTCTAATGGAAATACTTCGGTTAATTTAAGCAGAGAAATGTGAACTCTTAAAAAAAGAATTATTATGGAAGAGCTTATTACGAAGAGAAGCCTCGTCACCTTGATTTTGACGCTGGCTACCAGTCGAACTTTAGTTTTAATACAGACTAATCTGTGTCATGCAAAACCTTGCAAAGGTGGGTGACCTGCACGTCTACGGTGGCATGTAAAATTCTAAAATTGACTGAAATAGAATTATCTTGAACTACAAAACTACGAAAACTCTACAATATAAAACTCTAGATACGATCTACTGTGACTTATTGTGGACCTAAAACTTTATCCTGTCATGGCATGACTTGATGAACTACTCAAGAGACAGTTAAGAAGAAACGGGTCTGAGACTAAAGCAAATGACGCTTATAAAAGTATAGAAGAAGAATGTGCACTGTTCACAATTTTGTTTGCGAAGAGAAGAACTAACTGTAAATAATGAAATGTAAATGATTTGAAAACCCTTGTTATTGTAATATAAACCGAACAAGCATTAAGTCACCTTATCATTTTGATGCGCGTCTTATTTGTTTGTTATTATAATAAAAGTTAAATCTCAATAAATATTTTAATAATTATTGTAAATTTTATTCGAAAAACTAATACGAAAAATTAATACAAAATGAAAATTCTTTTTATATTAAAAAAAATTTTAATTTCATGAAATTGATGTTTTAAAACGGACGCCATGTTTGAACAAAATTTAAAAAATTTTTTTTTTGTTGTCAAACTTTTTGTTTATCTCACCATTTTAATTATAACGTTATAATTTTTTCACTTAAAATATTCAAATTTATATTTAAATCTTAAGTGCTAAAATGTTTTATTTTATTTTTAAAATGTTTTATTTTATTTTTTGTTTTGTGTTGGTTAATGTTGTCTGTCTTCTTTCTAATCTAATTTATTATATTGTTTTAATATTTTGTTTAAATTACGTTTTTATGTTTTAATAATTTATATGTGGCAGTTAAAAAATGTTTTAATTTCATTAAGATGTTACCATTCGTTTTATACTTCTTTCTGTGTAATTTGTGTACGTTTTATGTAATTGTTTAAGAAATCTGGCAACCGTGCTTTCATTTAAATTAATTTTGTTTGTTGGGTTGTGGTAATGTGGACCTGAAAGAGTAGAAATAATAATTTCAATTTCAAAAATTTTTATTAAAGAAAAACTCAAACTATTTTTAAATAAACATACCTGGCATTGGGGGAGGGTTATAAGGCTTAAAAAAATATTTTGTATAAAAGTAAATTTCTTAAAGAGTTCTAATCATAAAAGCTGCAAAAAATAGATTGAAGAAATTTCAGAGTCAAAAAAGGTAATGACAACATAGAACATAAAAAAACACAAGAATTAAATAAAAACCCTAAAAAAAATTATTTAAAAATTACATTTTTATTATTTTTCAGCTTCAAGTTCGAAGCTATTTTTTAATTTTCGTTCATTTATTAAATTTAATTCTTAGGTAAAGAATTTTTATGTTCGAATATTGAAATTTTGGCTTATAAATAAAAAATTCAATTTATTTTCATTTTTATTGAAGCGAACAAAAGATCGTAGCAATTTTTTTCTATGTTCGAAAATTCGAACATAATTTCGAAATCTTGAAAATACTTCATAAACATATATTATTTCAAGCAACCCTGAAAAAATTATTATATATTCATATTTTAGTGGAAATTATTCTAATAAAGATAATGTACTTTGCACAGTGGGGGATTTTGCAAAATAAAAAAAAAAAAAAATTGAAAAGTATTTATATTTTAAATTAGAATGTGGAAGTGTTAAAAAAGGTGCTGCGATAGATTGCCGTATGTACCACAATTTCCATTATCTAAAAAATTTAAATAGCAACTTAAAAATAAGAAATTCGTATTGATGTTACTTTGTGATAATGTGTGGTCGTCTTAAAAAAATAAGGTTAAAATTTAAAGTAAGAGCTCGACTACTTTTTAAATTATTAAAATTAGACTTAGACTCTATTGTGAATTGACGTAAGTGAAATTTTTATTGAATGAAAATTTTCATTTTTAAGATATTGAAAATTTGGCTAGAATCAATAACTTTTGAACCGTTTTTGTGTGGAGGCAAGTGCTTGGAGATTTTTTTAAATTCGAAATAATTCGAAATTAAGTTCTGAACTCTTTTAACATGCAAAATGTTTTAGAGTGAAATTACTATTAAAAAATAATTATTTTAAAGTTAGTTTTCCTACAACTTCGTATGTTCGATAATTTTTTTAAAGTTCGAAAAATATATAAAAATTGTAAAAAAAAAAATTTATTGAATTAAATTTTTCATTTCTAAGATATTGAAAATTTCGCTAGAATCAAAAAGTTTAAAATCGTTTTTGTGTGGATGCAAGTGCTTTGACATTTTTTTAAAATTCGATATAATTCGAAATTAAGTTTTGAACTCTTTTAACATGCAAAATATTTCAAAGTGAAACTAATATAAGAAAAAAATTGTTGTTTTAAAGTTAGTTTTCCTACAACTTTGTATGTTCGACAATTTTTATAATGTTCGAAAAATATATAAAGGTTGTAAAAATTTTTATTGAATTAAAATTTTCATTTTACAGATATTGATGATTTGGCTAGAATTAATAAGTTTTAAATTGTTTTGTGTGGAGCCAAGTATTTCACCAATTTTTTAAATCCGAAATAATTCGAAATTAAGTTCTGAACTCTTTTAACATGCAAAATGTTTTAAAGTGAAATTTTTATAAGAAAATAATTATTTTAAAGTAAGTTTGATCACAGTTTCGTATGTTCGAAAATTTTTTTAATGTTCGAAAAATATATTAAGGTTTTAAATTTTTCGAAATTTGTAAAAAAAATTTTTCTAGGTGTTAAAATATTTTTGTTGTAACTTTGGTAGCATTTACCGTTAATAGAACTCCTGAAGAAAATAGTTAAAATAATTTTTTTTAAATAAAGAAGATAAAAATTAAGTAGCTGAATTAAATTTGAAAAAAATAAAGTGCCATTGTCCGCTATTGGCCTTAAATGCATATAAAATATCCAATTTACCATGTTGCCAAATTTCAAGTAGTCTTAATTTTATATTAAAATAATAAAAATAACCTTTAAATAAATTAAAAAAAGAGAAAGTAGTTTTGATTTTTTTTTAATTTTAAACAATTTTTATTTCAAATCTTTATTTTCGTTTGTTTTTAATATAAATTAAATAATATGCTTTATTATTTTATTCTTTTTAATAAATATTTCGTTAAATATTATTAATATTATTATTTATTTTTTTATTTATTTTGTTGTTGTTTTTAAATTTAATATTATGTTTTTTTTATATATGAACTTGGACTAATTTATCAACAATTTCTTATGCAATTTTTCAACGGTTTAAAACTCTAAAACTCCATAACAATTTTTTTTTAATACTTATTTTGTTTTTTTTTCTTTCTTAATTATTTTTATAAATTTTATAATTTTTGAAATTATTATTTCGTTATAATTCTTGTTTGTTGACTACTTAAAGCATTACCATTCTTTTTTTTAATTTTTATAATTCTTTATAATAGTTTTGATTAAAAAAGGAAATAGGAATAGGATTTTTTTATTTTTTGTTTTTTCTTAAATGATTTTTTTTAATGAAAATTATAATTTTATATAATTTATTTAAATTTATTTTCTTTTTCGAAATTTAAATATTAACAGGAAAAAGTATGTAGTGTCGTTTAAGATAATAATTTTTAGTAGAGATTTTTTTTTCGTTAAGAGGAGCAAAAGGATATGTTCTTTTTTAAATGTTTGTATGAGTGTTTTCTTAGTTTTATAAATCTAAATTAATGTTTTGTGATTTTCTTATTTGTTTTTTAAGTTGTTTTTAAGTTTAAGTTTATAAATATAGTTTAAATTTAAAATTTTTTTTGGAAGAATATGCTAAGTTGAGATGAATGTATGATATGAATATGAAATATATCCGTTTAAAAGTTTTTTAAAAGCTTTTAAATAAAAAATAAAAAAGCTGATATGAATATGAAATATTTCTGTTTAAAAGTTTCTTGAAAACTTTTTAATAAAAAATAAAGAAGAGCACTCATAAGGACTCATTGAAGTGTGATACGTTTTAGCTTTTAAGAATGAGTAAAAAATTTTTATAAGAAAAGCAAAAGCT
Organism: Cistogaster globosa; assembly: GCA_937654795.1. NCBI lineage: Eukaryota > Metazoa > Arthropoda > Insecta > Diptera > Tachinidae > Cistogaster > Cistogaster globosa. The sequence goes on from OW569404.1 coordinate 12,674,678, forward strand.
TTTGCTTTAAATCTAGCTCAAAATTAAAAGCTTTTTTTGTTTTCATTTTAATCCGAATAAATTAAATAATTAAAATTTTTTTTACAAAAATATTGCAGCGTAATAACAGATTGGAAAAGGACACTTCGCAATTGCCGGAAAGTTTGACAAGCTTTTCTTAATTGTAGCTAAAGCTTTTTGCTTAAATAATTTAAGATTGCTATTAAAAGTTAAATTTGTATTTTTTATGGAACAAAGAAGTTTAAAAACCTTATAAACAGTTTATATAAAATTAAAATTAAAAAAAAAAAATTGAAACAAAAGCTCTTTTTAATTAAAAATTAAAGTATTCAATACATATTCCAACCATATAAAATAATAATCTTAATGTAATTGTGTAAATAATCTTGATAGAAATAATTAAAAAAGTTAAGTTTAATGCAACATTAAAGAGTTTTACAGTTCTTAGAAATGACATCTGAAAATTTTTAGGGCCATAAACTTCTATATCAATTAAAATAATCTTATTTCAAGCACAAATAGATGCCAAATTTTGTTTTAAAAGTAGCAATTAAAAAGCTTTCTTCAAAAAGCAATACAAATTAAAAGTTAAGAAAATTATTTAATATTTTGAAAAACTTTAATAAGCATTGTTCGAATAGTTTTTAAAAGAAAATTTCCTGAAAGCTTTTCTAAACAAAAAAAAAAAAAACTTTTGAAATTTACAGTAAAAATTTTAAAGGGTTTTAAAAGAATTTTTAAATATTATTCCTTTTTTGTGAAATCAACTCTAATTAAGCTTTATTTTTATTAAGAATACAAATGAGCTTTTTTAAGACATAAATACGGAATTTTTAAAAGCTCATTTTTAATTCCGTTATCTTTCTTAAAATATAAAAACTTCTTTTTAAAGTTTAAATTAAAGAGCTTTAATAAGTCATTTATTTGATTAGAAGTTTTTGTTAAAAAAAATTCTTTTATTTTGCTTTCTCTTGTAGAGATAAAAAAAAACAGCTTTGCAAGAGGCTCTAAGCTCTCGTCCACACGTGCAGTTTTTGTTTCTGCATGTTTTTTATAGTTACTTTTGCAACTGCATTCGTATCCACACATTCAAATTTTATTTCTGTAATTTGTGTCTCGATTGCTTAGATTTTGTTTTTGCTTAAACTACGAATAACATAACAAAAGAGAATTGCATGCATATGAAACAGAGTACCTGCTTCTATTCTCTTTCACCTACAAACTCAAGAGTTGCCTTATGAAACTTGCAAAGGGCTTAAATAAGTTTTTACTTTAACAGAGACAGATAGAGAGAGAGATAGATAGAGAGAAAGAGAAATAGAAATAGAAAGAAAGGCGAAAAATAATTTTATTACAAAGCTTTTAGAAAGCTAGTAAGTATAAATTTGAAAATGAAATCTTCTACAGATTTGTAAACTCTGATGAGCTTTAAGCTTATGCCAGCTTTAATCTCCTATTAAAATATTAAGTTTCTTAAATACGTTTTTTAATAAATTAAAAGTTTTAAATTTGTTGCTGAAAGCTGTAATGGTGAGTAGGAAAATCGACAATTGAAGTTACCAAAGAACATTGTGAAATGCAAAACAAATATTTGCCTTAAAAAAGAAATGATTTTTTTTTTTTTTGGAAAATTTAAATAATTTTAAAGGGATTTTAAAAATGCAAAAATGTGTCACGAAAAAAGCTTAAAAATAAAACTTTAATGTGCTTTGGTTAGTGTTTGTGTATTGAATACTACAGTTACTGATTTTTATGCTGTACGTTCGTTTCATTAATTAATAATGATTTTTAATAAATGTTAAAATGAATGAGAAAAATGTTATTAATTTATTTTATTTTTAATAAGTTTAAAAATTTTGTTGTTTGTTTATTTGTAATTCTATTTGTTTCGAATTTATTTAATAATAAATTTTGTGTTTTGTTGTTGTTGTTGTTTCTTGTCCTAAGTAGTAGTAATACGTATGTTATGTTATTTTTTAAATACTTTAGCTTAACAGAGTTAAATATTATTTATTAATCTTTTTTTTTTTAGTTTTGTAGTTTTAATATTAATTTAGTTAATAAATGTTATTAAGAAGTGGGTTAAGAAAAGGTGGAGGAGGCTGGGTGTTTATTTGGTTGGGTTGTATGTTAAATGTTTTGTTAAATTGTTAATGTGTTCTTTTGATAGTTTGTATTATATCGTTAAAGAACATATAATAAATTTTTATGTTTTTGTTTTGTTTGTATGTAAATTATTGCTTTCATAAATAAGTTTTTTTTTATTAATTTTTATTTTTTTAATTATTATTTTTTATTTTAAATGCCTGGTTATATTTATGTTGTTGCTATTATTTGCTAACTATTTTGTAATTTTTATTATTTAAATTTTTAAAATTTATTTCGTATATTCTGGGGTTTGTACAAATATTTTTCCTTTTTTAATTCGTTTCATGTTCTTTCACATGATTTTTTACTTCCTGGTTTATTTATTTATTGAGTGATTTTTTATTTTTAAGTTTTAAAATTTTAAGCTTCTCTTTTATTCTCTTAAGTTGTTTTAAGTTTATGGGAGAAGGTTTTAGTTAATATTTGTAAAGAAAAATTTTTTTGGGGTTTAAGTAAAGCTTTAAGTTGTTTTTTTTTTGTCTAGTTAATGGTTTTTGTTTATCATTTTTTGGCATAAACTTAGAAAGCTAATTGAGAGCATTAAAAGAGTAAGTTAAAGATAGTTTTGTTTAAGAGACAAATAGAGAGTCAAAGAGATTTCGTTAATTAGATAGAGTAGCAACTTAAATCATAAAATAAATAAAATATTTTTGTTGTTTTTTCTTCAGTAAAGTCTTTTGTTTTATATATATTTTTAATTCTTGCATTTAGAGTTTATATAATCTTAAGAACGCAATTAATAGCATAACTTTTTCTAGCAGAGTATTAAAAGCTTTAGGCAAAACTTTAAATATAAAAAAAATGAATGTAGAATTTAATTGTAATAAAAAACAAAAATTGTATTAAAAACTTTTTAACAGTAATTGAAAAAAAAAACAAAATTAAATTAAGAAAGCTTTTGCAGATTAAACGCTACAAAACTTGTGCCAATCTTAATTTAATATACGTTTCTGTACCCTAAAATAAAAACAAACGTTTTTTAACATTGACTTTTAGATTTTAGTTAAGTGTTGCATGTAAAAAGAAGTGTTTAAACTTTTCAAGTGAAGAGATGTAAAAGTTATATATTTTGGAAATATTTAATAAAAAGCTCATCCTTTAAACTGATTAAAAAAAAATTTTTTTTAAATGTAAATTCAATTAAAATTTTTTAGAACTTAATATGAGTAAAAAAATGCTATTTCGAGTTTCATTAAAAGCAATAAAGGTCCTAAATTAATTAAAAAAATATATAAAGTAACAAATGAATTTCACCTTTAAGCTTTAAGAACTTAATCTTTATACAAGCTTTAATTTTCAAATATTAAAAATTTTTTAAGCTCCGTGATGTAAGAACGAAAGCTAGAATATATCGCACATTTTTTCCTTATCATAAGCTCCAAAATTTATTCTTAGAATTCGTAAAGCATTGTTTTGTGTTTTTTAGTTTTCTGTTTTAAGGCAGAAAAAGCTTATAAACTTAAAATTAGTTTAAATTATAAATGTACTAAGTTAAAAATTACAAAGAAGTTTAAAAGTTTAAAGTTAAATTAAAAATTTAAAGTTTGAATTTCAAATAAAATAGGTTTTTTTATTAAAGCTTATAAAAAGCTTTTTATTTAAGCTTTTCGCCTTTTTAATTTTATTATTTATTTTCTTAACGAATTCGACTGTTTAAAACGCAAGTTTAACACAAGTTTAACTATTTAAGCTTTAAAGCTTTTGAAAAAAACTCATCACCATATCTAATATACACATTTTATAGCTTTTCTAAGCCTAAGAGAAAGTCTTTTCTCTTTTATTTTAGATAATAACGTTTTCTTCTACAACTTGTGAAATAAATTTTTTTTTTGAAAGATAAAAAAATGCTTTTAAATTATGGAAAGGTTTTTAATAAAAACTATTAAATAATATATTAAACGCTTTTAATTTTGATTATGTATTTATTTTAAAGTGTTCGAAGAGAACTTCTTACGAAAAAACTTAAGTTGAGCTTTTAGGAAAATAGGCAAAATCCTGGCCAACTAAATGCGCCAAGGAAAGAACCTGGAAAAAGCTCTTATAATTAATTGTGATTGACAACAGTTTATAACCACTTTAAATATCATCTTATAGGTTGAAGCCCACCTGAAGAAATAAAGCAATAATTGCCGATAGGGAGATTGTCCCTAAAACATAGCGGTCTGCTAAAACGATGTTATACATCATCTTTGGTTTGTTTATGTTTTAAAAAATTTTAAATACAAAACATTAATTAAGTAAATTAAATTAAAATTAAATAATTTTAGATGAATTCAGTAATAAAAAGCTTTTTGAATTGGTTTATAGGGAGGCTTATATAATTTGTAAATATGTTTGTTTGTTTTAGTTAGTTTTTGATAGATTCTTTTAATATTAAAATCTAATTTGGTTATAAAGAAGTTTTTTTTTATCATGTATTTTTTAGCTTAAAGATTTTATCTAAATTTATTAGTTAGACTTTTTTTTTTGGTTGAATATTTTTTAACAACAAAAATAATTATTTTATCAATATTCGGCTAAATAAAATAGATAAAATAATAATTTAATAATAAATATTACAAAAATTAATAAATAACAATTTCTCTTTAAATGAGCACTTTAGCGTTGTAAATAACGCTGTTGTCTTGTATCTATTTTTTTGCATTTTTTTTTAAATACAATAATTATTTTATATTTTTTATCTAATTTTTTATAATAATTTTTTTTAATGTTACTAAAGTACAATACATTCTTTTTGTTGTTATTTTCTTTTCTTTGCTTTATATATTTAATTAATCATGAACATGATTTTATTTTATATAAACTGTTTTTTATTTAATTTAATTAATAAACTTATTAAATCTACTTAAAAATTATTAACAATTTCTTATATAAATATTTGGTTTTAATTAATTTTAATTTTTGTATTATTTTTTTATTATTCAATTTGCATTAAGATGTTCGTATATAAAGTTTGTATTTTGTTATATATAATTTTTGGTTTTTCGTTATTTTTTTTTTTTCTTAACATTTTACACTGGACATGTTATTACATCATATTCAAACATTAACGAAACGGCAACAAAAACAAAATATAACAAAAACATGGTAAAACCTAAGCCCTTATTCATGCGCCAATGGAAACAGGCAATTGACATAACGACGAATAATAACATCATAAACAATATCGTTATGGAACAGACCATGCCAACGGAATTGACTTCTACGGGTGCGCCATAGCAAATACCATATAAGAGCCAGGGTATAGGTAGACTGTAAATAGAAGAAAAGAGAAAGAAAAATTATATAAATATGCAACTTGTTAAGTAACTGTTTTTATAAATAATGTTTATAAACAGTGTTTGTAAACAATGTTTACATAAAATGTTAATAAAAATGTTTATAAACAATGTTTTAAATAAATGTTTGTAAAAATGTTTATAAACATGTTTATAAGCAATGTTTGTAAACAATGTTTATAAACAATGTATATAAACATTGTATAAAAACAATGTATATAAACAATGTATATTTAACAATGTATATAAACAATGTATATTTAACAATGTATATAAACAATGTTTATAAACAATGTATATAAACAATGCATATAAACAATGTATATAAACAATGTTTATAAACAATATAAAATGTTTTAAACAATGTTTCTAAAAATGTTTATAAGCAATGCTTGTAAGCAATGTTTATATAAAATGTTTATAAGCAATGTTGACAAAAAATGTTTATAAACAATTTGTAAAAAAATGTAGATAAGAAATTATTCAGATAATTCAAGAGATTCTTGATTTCTTTTGGTTTATAAATAAAATGGATTTAATTATCAATGTATATTTTGTAATTATTAGAAAGAAACACGTGTATTAAAAAAATATTAAATGAAAGTTTGACAAACAAGTTGTTAAGCAGTTCTAAAAAAATTTTTATAAACATTGTTGCAAAACAAAGCTTTTAAAATTTTAAACATTTAATGTACATAGTTTTTTAATTTAAAAATAATTTTCCTCGTTATTAATATTAAAACAAGATGTTGAGAAAAAATTTTTGCACTATGGAAAATTATTAATTTGTATAAAAAAGCCCGGCAACATTACCCTTAAATAACTATAGCACAATGTTGCTAGAAATGTTTATTATTTAAAATAGTTTATTTACAAGCATCATTAAAAAGGTAAATTTTAAGTTGTTAACATTGCGGTTATTTAAATGTAATTTACAATTGATGTCTTTTCAAATAACCTAAAATAGATTAAGTAAAATTTTCATACACGTTAATGCTTAAGTATGCAATATGTTTAGAAAAATTGTTGGCAGCATTGTTGTTCTCTTTTTTTTTGTTAATTTTTGCCTCCATTCTAATAAACCTAATAACTTCTATAATTGTTGATTGCTCTTTTTGCTGCCTGTTGTGCCCCACAACAATTAAAATGAAGGTCGAAGTCAATAAAAAACAATAATACTGAAAAAGTCACATATACTATTCAAACACTAAAAGGAAATAACTTCTTTTGTCTGTCTATAAATATTTTTTTTTTTAACAAAAGACCAAAACTACACACACAAAAAAAAAAAAAATAAGAATAATAATAATAAAATAATACCCACCTACCCCTTCTTATTTGAGTTACAACAATAAACAAACATTCATAATTTCTTTGCTTAACATTGTCCTTTACGCAAAAATCAACAACAAATTTAATAAATAAATATAAATAAAAGAAAAAAAAAACGCCCAAAGTAAATGTCAACATGAACTTTTTACTTTTGTTTTCAGAAAATATTCACTGTTTCTCTGGGGATTTATTATTACAAAAAAATTGTGTTTCATGCTTGAAAAGAAAAGAAGAAATTTATTAATAAATTAATTTTCTCTACATAAGGATATGCACGTGCGTGAAAAGCGAAATTAATTTATTTTTGAGGTCAAATGTGATCAAGTCTACTTTTGCTTTTCATTTAATTTAATTATCTATAAGTTAAAGAAATTTGGAATTAAAGATAAAATAATGTCTAACAACATGTTGCTAATTTTTTTTGGTATCTCAATTTCTTGCTTAAAAGTTTTCTGTTAGTAATAGTCCGACTGGTTGTTCTGTAATTATTTTGTAATCATTATTAAGAACTAAAGTAATTTCATTGGAGTGAATCATATGTTCCTTTAGCTTTATAATTAATTTAGTTTCGTGATTTAAGAACATGTTGCTGCAACATTAAAATTCTATTGCCGAAAAACTTGGCCTATAAGTTTGTTCACATGATACAAAACATTTAAATGTTGAAGCAACACTTTGCTAATTTAGTTGCCTTTTTCTACTCTAAACAGATTATTTTTAAGAGCAGCAAGTTTTTTGAATTCGACAGATATTTCTTCTTTCAGCTTTAAACAAGTTGCTGTAAAGATAATAAAATTAAGTTATTTTTATTATGGCAATATTTCTATGTACTGAGAGTTTAAAACTTATACAATTTCTTTGAAACATTTCGGCAACCTTTTTATATAAAAAATAAAGTTGCTAGAATATTTTAACAAAAATAAAGTTTAAAAAAATATATGTAATTTCTAGCAACTTTAAAGTTTGTTGCTTCAACATGTTAACTTAAAACTTTTGCTGCAACGTTTCTCAAGAAATGCAGCTATTATTTAAAAATTATAGTATTTTATTGTATTTCAAAAAGCTGGTTTATAATATTAATACTTTATCGACTGCATTTAGGTGTTTTAAAGTTAAGCTCTAGGGCAAAAAAACGTCTGCTTAAGAAGTGGATTTTATTTTAACTTTTAAATGTAATTTTTTTTTAAACTTAAATTTTATTCTTTTGATTTTACTGAAACAGTTTTTTAAGAGTATTTCAATCGGTAAAAGTAGCGGTTATCAAAATGTTGCTTAAGCTTTTTTTTTTTTTTTAAATTTTACTTTTTTATACATTTAAACATGTCATATTGTAATTTTGCAGAGATAAGAGTCTAAAGACATTGGAAAGTTAAAATAAATTGCAGTCCTTTATGACAATAAACATATTTCATCTAATGTATAGCATTCTGAATTTCTTAAGAAATATTTTAAAATTCCAAGATGCTGTAGAATGAATATATCCCGTTATAACAGATCACAAATTTTTGTCGTAAGTACTATTCTACCTCAAATAGAGGCGCAAAATTTTTTAAAAAAGACAAATGAGATATCTTTAACCTACTTTACACATTTATGTTCCTTCAACATTGTTTATAAACATTTTTTTTTTGACTCCAAAAAATAGTTTATTTTTTCCATAAAGTTTAGATTTTTTTAAATATGCAAATTTTATTTTAACATATTCTGCTTAAAAAATGTGACAACTCGTTAGTGGTGCCAATGCTACGATTCAGAAGAAAATGTTCTTTTTCATTGTCTTTAATAATTCCATGCGAAAAAATGTAGATTTTATTATTTCCTAATATTTAAAAATTTTTTTATGTGAAAAATATGTTGCAGAAACATTTTGCAGGTCTACAAAAAAATGCTGGCAAAATAAAAATGAACAAAGCATAACTTTGGCAACATTATTATTTACTTGTTGGCAATAATTTGCTTATACAGACTCTTGGCAACTACAAAAATGAAAATGTGCGTAATAACTCTGCTAAATAGTGATAAAAGGTTCTTTTATACAGGGTTAGTGTAATGTGGTACAAGCAACGGCTGTACGAAGCAAGAGGAGTAGTTGTCAACAAAAATAAAAATGAAAATATGAAATAATAAATAGAAATACAAATGCTTAAGTAGAAGGTTGTTATTCAAACTGTTGCTATTTCATTTCTATTCTCTCTGTAAATAATAAATGATGATGATGTTTACAAATGTATTTGCCAAAGAAAATATGAAACCAACACGGGCACGCACTTAAAGAGAGACATGCAGGGGATTGTAATAAATGAAGATGGGTTGAGTGATAATTAGTCTGGTGGGTTGTTTGTACTCAAAGTAAAATTAGCAAGAAAAGGAAAACGACAACAGCAGCGACATCTACTAAAATTACACCACATGAAAAATGGATGAAAAGTATTAAGTGTGAGTGCATGCAGGTTTTAAATAAAAAAATATTGCATATTTGTGGGGGCAGTTGTGTTTCGTTCGTTTTCTTTTATTGTTTCTCAAAAATGTTGCTAGTTTATTATATTTTAAATAACTAAAGGCAATTTTTTCTTTCATATAAAAAAATCTCAAAGTTATCTTTGTGTAAATTTTTTACTTATTTGTTTAATTTGCTCAGGTTAATGAAAGTAAAGAATGATGCTAATGGCTTAAATTTCAAAATTTAATGAAAAATATGTTATTTTTTGTTATTGTTTTAACTTTAATTAATTATTATTATTTTTGTAATTGCTTGAAATAAAATATTTTCAAAAGTTTTGGTTTATTTTTAAGGGTTTTAATATAATTATTAGGCAAACACATTATCAGACAATTTTAAGCAATCGAGCAATTGAAAATATAATCAGAAGTTAAGAATTATAACAGAAGTGTTGTTATAAAAAAATATTTAATTCCTCTTGATATCACTTTAAGATGCAGAAAAAATATGAATTGTAAAACAAACAGAGTTTTTTACAATTTTACAAATTTACAAAATGTTTGACTGACTTGTTGCATCAACATGTTGCCCTATTTAAAGTCTTAAATATTTTAATTTAAAAAAAAAATAATAAAAATCGAACATTTAACTCTTTTTTGTGTCAAACAATAGAAAAAAATGTTAAAAATTTTAAACAAGTGAAATAATTAATTATACAGACGGAAGGGGAAAACTGTCGAAGTGTTGTTGTTTTTTTTAATTTTTTTTGAAGCCACTTAAAGAAACAGAAAATAGGATTTTTTAGAATAAATATTATTTTTTACAGTTAAGCCTGGTACACTGTTCAGCTTTTAATGCGGAATGCTGCCAAACTATATAAATATATACTGTAGAAAAACATATAAAATTTTTCTGGCAACAATTTATCAAAGTTGTGAAATAAAAAAGAGGAATTATTTCATGCGGAATTTTTCAAACAACAGCTGATCATGTGTATTTTGCTTACATTTCTAAAATAATGTATGACACGTAAAAACAATAAAACGTTAAATTTTTGCAATCGCGACATAGACACCACATTTTAAATTTTAAATTTTCCATATGCAATAATCAATTTTGCTCAACAATTTTCAGAAATATGAACAGAGTACCAGGTTTTATACAAAATAAGAAAATTAATGCAACTTGTTGCATCAACATGTTGTTCTAAGTGATATCTTAAAAATTCTTAATTAAAAAGAAACAAGGCTTAAAAATGTATCCGTTCAATTTTTTCATTTTAAACATGATGAATTATTCATATGAAGATTTAGTTATTTCACAAAACAAAAAAGAAAAAACAAAAAAAGAAATACAGTTAGCTGGTAGTGCCAATATTACAATTGGGAAGAATATTTTCCTTTTAAAGCCCTTAAGAATGCAGAAATGCTTAATGTTGGTAACAATTCAACGAGAAATAAGCTTAGTGCTTTTATTTCGCAGTTGGTAGAAAAATGTTGATGGATACATTTTGCAATAGAAAAAACATGTTGCTAGCAACCTTTTGTTTCATTAAAACTTTTTAAATCACGGGAATATTTTTTTAAATTTAACTTTAAACTTTCTTTTTACAAAATAAACAGAGTACAACTTTATCAACAATATCTTTTTATCAATTTCGTGTTAATTTTAAGATCGAAATGTTGACCAGAGTACCAGGTTAAATGCTTTAATGTCGCTGTAGAAAAATAATTTTTTTTGTTTAGTTGTGGCATTATGCAAAACTCATTTAAAACTTCTTTCACTTTTGCAGCAAGCATTTTTATTAATGAAATATATTTTGCTCAATGATTTTTTAGAAAAAAAAAAATTAACAAAGTTAAAGACAAGTTTTCGCTAAAATACTGCTTACCAATATGTTGCTGAAACATTTAACTATAAATGAGATTTGATCACTATTTGAGACATAGCAACGTTGTTAATATATAAAAAATGAATTAAAATTTTTAAAGGATCTTCCATACAAGTGAAATTATGTGTTTAGGTAACCAACATTTTTTAAACACAAATTGTTGCCTTACGTTGCTGAAAACTTTTTAATTAAAATTTTCGGGTTTTAAAACGTTTTATTGCTATTCTTTCTTTCATTTTGTTTTCATAAAATTATTTAACAAAAATTATATAATTACACATTTTTTTTTCTAATATCAAGTTTTATTCTTTGTAAACATATGTAAACTATATGTTGCTAAAAAAATTGGCGCAACATTGTTTTTACAAAACAAAATGTTTTAAATTAAAATGAGACTGAAAAAATGAAAAAAATTGTTTAACTATTTCTCTGGTAAAATTTACAAAGCTACTAATTTTTTTTCTATTTTCTAATTTAATATTTTGTTTGTATTGAGTAAAGAGTAATAAACCATTTAGTAGTTTTTAAATATAAAAGAATTTAAATTAAATCCTGATGATAAATATACCCACTCAACTTTCTTTAATACAAAATTAATGTGCGGTGAAAAATTATTGCCAAAATAAATGTTGCTTTGATTACCTTTCTCCAGTAAAATCTATCTAGTTTTTGTTGTAAATGGTTAATGACATTTTAATGGTTTTTAAACGTTTATTTGTGTTTTTTTTTTTTTGCACAAAAAAGGAAATGACATGAAAGTTTTAATATATATTTTTCTTGGCACGTTTTAGAATTTGCTAAATGAAACGTGATATTAAATTATCTTTTTAAATATTTTATGAAATAATGGATAAATAAAAAGCCTTAAAGTAGGCAATTATTTTCCTTTTTTCTTAAAGCCGTAAAGTATGCAAATAGAATTGAATAAAAAAAGCTTTTATTTCCCGTATAGATAAACATTTATACTGCGATATTATAATTTTCATACGTTTTACTTTTAGATTTTTAAAATAAGTTTTTTTATCATTTCCTAAGAAATCATCAGATTATCTGCCAGTAATTTTTTGAAACTTTTAGCAAATATCTCTTAAGAAACTGGCTCTTTTTTCGTGCTTGTTAGAACACATCTGTGGTTTTTATTTTTTTTTTATTTTATCTAAAAAAAAACTTCTTTGCTTCAAAAAAGTTTTTTCGGATAAACTTTTGCAAATCTCAACGTACTGTTTCCTTTACAAATTTATTGCCTAAAAGGTATTTTTCATTTTAATTATGCAAAAAAGTTTCACCCAACTTTATTACAATGAAATGATAAGGTTATTTCATTTGGAACAGAAGATTTTCTTTTGCCTAACAAACAAATGATTGTCACAGTTTTGCATTAATATTTTTTTTTAATTTAAAATAAATGTGTAAGAAATAAGAAATGAATAAAGACCATTTAGTTTGTTTGAGATTGCTCTTGCTTAGAAAATGTTTCTCCACATGCTGACTGCTATTTGGAAAGGGTTTTTCGTTAAAGTTATAATAACTTAATATTAGGAAAATACTCAAGCTCCAAAACTTTTCAGTTTTTATTAGTTTTGATGACTCTACCTAGTTGCGGAGTGAAATAAAAAAAAAAAAAAAATATCAACGAGATCTCAAGCTTAATTATTTATTAATTAATAGTTACTGTTAAATAGGGCATACAAAACATAGTAATTTTCAAAAAGAGTGAATATGTTGCAGAAACATTACTGATACTTTATATATACATATGTTTATCAACATGTTGCTTAGACTGTAACTAATATTTTCTGTAAATTTATTTTTTAAACACTTAAAAGTCCAATAAAAAATGGATGTTAGTAATCTTTGCAGCAACAGTTGCCGGCAAAATGCCAAAAATATTTTTTAACGATAATTTTCATTCCTATTTTGAAGTGTTTCAACTTATTCCATTTTGTTCCAAAATAATATTTGTTGAACATTTTTAACTCAATACTGGATTTTTCTATCATAATGAATTTAAAATATGTGGAAAACATTTTATGTTTCACATGATTCCATTTTGTTCCAAAGTAATTTTCTCCTATATCAGCACCTTTTTACTGGCTTAAATTATCATAAGCAAAAATTTGTAAAATAAATTTTTTGTTTCATTAAATTCCACTTCGTTCCCATGCTATTATTTAAAATTACGTAAAAAAAATTTTTTAAATTTTGTTCTTATCACAATACAACTAAGTTTTTTGCTAGGTGTTAAAGTGTTTCAAATAATTCCATTTTGTTCCAAAGTGACTTTTGTTGTACATTTTTAACTTGATAGTGGTTTTATTTTTTATAGTTTAAAGTATATAGAAAAGCTTTATGTTTCACATGATTCCATTTTGTTTCAAGCTGGGTTTTCTTCTTGATCTGCATTTTGTAAAATAAATTTTTTGTTTCACCATTTTCCACTTCGTTCCCAGGCTAGTATTTAAAATTAAGTAACAAACTAATTTTAATCTTTTCTTATCACAATATAATTACGTTTTTTATAGGTAAAAAAGTGTTTCAACTAATTCCATTTTGTTTCAAAGGGACTTTTGTTGAACATTTTTCATTTAATACTGGTTTTATTCATCAAAATTTAAAATATATAGAAACCATTTTATGTTTTACACAGTTCCATTATGGTCCAAGGTAATTTTTCTTCTAAATCTGCACCTTTTTACTGGGTTATATTAAAAAATTTAAAATATATAAAATAAGTTTTTTGTTTCACATATTTCCATTTCGTTCCTAGGCAATTATTTCTATTAACGTAGAAAAGATTTGTTTTATTTCAATACAGCTATATTTTTCTAAGCTTTTAAGTGTTTCACTTTTTTCCATTTTGTTCCAAAGGGCCTTTTGTTAATCATTTGCAACCTAGTAAGGATTTTTATTCATTATAATTTTGTTTCTACGCCATTAAAAATAGGGTATCTGACTTAAATATTATTTACCAAAGATTTTTATTTAGTGCTTAAGTGTTTTACATGATTCCATTTCGATCCCAAGTTCTTTTTATAAAAGAACTGGAGCTTATTACCGGTCTAAAATTTCATTATGTTTCAAAAGATTCCATTTCGTTGCCGCTTTAACAAAATAATTTGCAATTTTTTATTTATTTTTTATTTATAATAATAATTTGTGTGTTTCATTAAATTCCATTTTGTTTCTTTTCATTTTTTTAAATATTAAATATTAAGGCATATTTTTTTTTGTTGCTTGTTTCAGTAAAAGCGGTTTTTAAGGAATTTTCTTTCTAAAATATTTTTTTTTTAATTTTTACCTTCATGGCCTTTTTCAATTTAAAAATTAATTATTGAAATATTGAAGAATGTCAAAACAAACATATTTACTTACCCTACAGTAACATCAAAGATATTACTGCCCACAGAACTTGAAACAGCCATATCACCAAAACCTTTACGAGCCACAATTACCGATGTTATCAGATCTGGTATGGAAGTACCAGCTGCCAAGAACGTCAAACCCATAACCTAAAATATGATTTATTATTATTATTAAGTTGACAGCCACTATAATGCAGAATAAAATAGAAAAGGATATTTTTTGTTTTCAACATACCTCAGGTGGTATACGAGCTGTATCACCTGCTACATTGGCCCACCATACCATCAGATATGAAAAGGCTGCTATCCATAATATGGAGCCAATAAACGTTACAGGAAATAGTTTTTTACCTTTAGGCGTACGTGTATCCGGTAAAGTCAACCACATGGGTATTAAAAGCGGGGCCACTAATACATAAGTTAAACGTTTACGGGCAGTATCTGGCCAAGCCATGCTTAAGGGCTCCGGCTCATCTTCGATTTCTTGTGTCTGCTATTAGGGGATTTAATTCGTTTTTGGAATATACAAAGGTACAAATTGTTAAAATTCTTTCAAATGTAAGGCATAGTTTAAGGGATTTAAAGTTTAAATTTTAATTATTTTTACAAAAGGAATTTTTAGTTATTGTTTTTGTTGTTCAAATTTTATACATAACTTTAAATAGTTTTTGGTTTGTATAATTATTTTAATTTCATAAAAAATATTTTATAATATAAATAGTTCTTTTTTTTATTAAATAATGGTTATTGTAATGTAGGGTGACTATGAATTTAAAAAAAGTTTTCAAAATTTTTATTTATTAAAAAAGTGCATCTTAAAATGTTTCAACAAAATAATAAATGTTTATTTTATTAATTAAAAAAAAAGAATTTTGAAGATAACAAATAAATTATAAATAAAAAAAATTATGTTATTTTTGTCTATAAATTCTTGCCTATTTTTAGGCACTTTAAAAAACTTTAGCAAAAAAATATGTTATTCAAACTTTTAAGTAAAGAAAAAAATTTAAGGCCTATTTCGAGGCCTTTTCAAATAAAAATATATAAATGCCTAACTTAAGGCGTTTTATTAATGAACTCATTCCTAAGCCATTTTTAATAAACAAAATTTTAAAGTAAACATGCTTTTAAGTTTATACTAAAAGTTGTAATAATATTTATTGTATTTGAAACACAATTTTATGTAAATAAAATTTTTTATACTTTTTATTTAAATTTTTTTTTAATATTTCAATTTTTGGCCGAAATTTTAAATCTTACAAAAATATATTTTAAGCCCTATCTCCGTTTATTTTAAAATTCACTTTGACTTGGTTCTTTTTTAAGTCCTTAATTTTTTACTTTAATGGGAATTTCAATTTTAATGACGCGTTTCAAATTCTAGTTTAATTCAAAATTAGTAAATTATTGATGATATTTAAAATTATTTGTCAAGATTTTCCAAAATGTTTTTAATAGTAACTTTGAATTTGTTAAAAAAAGAATTCAATATTGTTTAAATTCCATTTCATTCCTGGTGTGATTCAAAATTAGTAAATTGTTGATGATATTCAAAGTTATTTGTCAAGATTTACCAACATTTTTTAAAATTAATTTTGAATTTGTTAAAAAAAGGAATTCATAATTATTTTAATTCCATTTCATTCCTGGTTTGATTCAAAAATAGTAAATTATTGATTATATATAAAATTATTTGTCAAGTTGTTTTAAAATTTATTTTAATATTAATTTTGGATTTGTTAAAAAAAAGAATTCACAATTGTTTCAATTCCATTTCATTCCTTGTTTGATTCAAAATTAGTAAATTATTGATGATATATAAAATTATTTGTCAAGATTTTCCAACATTTTTTTAATATTAATTTTGGATTTGTTTAAAAAAGGAATTCATAATTGTTTCAATTCCATTTCATTCCTACTCTGAAGGAATATAAAGGAATATAATAAGCAAGTTTTCAAAACATTAATTAGGCGAATGCACTAATTTCGAAAGCTTTTAAGTCTTGACGAGAATCGTTTCAAAAATTTAACATTGTTCCTAGTCGTTTTTTCTTTGCTCAGTTAAATGACGTACGATTCCTAAAAATTTGGAATTTCACTTTATTCGATTTGAGACAGAAAGTATTTTCAAATTTAAAAAGGTTTCTGCTTGAATCAGCTAACTTAAAAATTAAAAAAAGTGCATAATTATCGTTTCACATAATTCCATATCGTTCCACTTGAATCAGAAATATCTTTTTACAGAACTTTTATATCTTTCATATGTTTAAAATATATTTCTATGATACTTTCTTTATTTTGAAAGGTTATTTAAAATGTTTCACATAATACCATTCCGTTCCAACCCTTATTGTTTCACTATTTCCATTTCGTTTCCTGTCTTAAAATTTCCGTATTAAAATTTAGCACTTCAGAGTCTTATAGAAGTAGAAATTTATATCAAAGATCTTTTGTTTCGTTTCCATTTTGTTTCCATAGAAAAAGGAGAACTGCTTAGTGTTTAATATTTTTATTCCTGGTTTATGTTTTGGATCTTGTAAGTTTTGGCTGAGTGTTGAAGAGGAGCTTTTGTAATATTTTATTTTTAAAACATTAAATTTTTCTTGCATTTAATTTTACAATTCTAGGATTTATCTCTTTAATCATAATTTTACTAGGTTGCTTTTTAATCCATTTTCTTATTAACAACTATTTGCTCTATTACCTTGACAACGACTTAAGCATGAGTTCTAATTTGTTTTTTTTTTATTTCTCTTATTCCACTTGAATACTTTCTAACATGTCATGTAATTTATTTCTATTTGCAGTGTGTATTTGAACAAAATAAAAAAAAAAACGAGAAAAAAATTTGCAATGAAAAATCAATATTTAAGTACATTTTCCACTAATTTCGCAATAACAACAACAACAAAAACACTTGTAAAATATTAAAACAACAATTGCTCATCATGTGCTTCTGTGTCTGAATTCTACATACGAGAACAATAAATTTATTTTTAAGCCTTCTCAAATCCGCTTATGGTTTTGCCCAACAACAACATTTAAACATTTTTATTGTTGTTGTTCAAGTAATTTCCCACATCGTGTGCTCGTGTTCATATGTTAAACTAAAAATGATAAATTTTTATACACAAATATCGTGTAAACTGGCTGTGACATGACAACATCATGGATGATTATAATTTTCATTATCATTATCATCAACAGTATCAGCATTGAAAACTGTATCAGTAACACTAACAACAACAACAACAAATATGATGTTCAATATGTTGTTATAAATAAAATCCTCATGATTATTAAATACACTCACTTAAAGGGTTTTAAAATATTTAAATCTCTTTCTATCACTCGAGCGCTCTTTGTCTCGTTAACTGTCATCAACATATGGATTTTTCATTACTAACACTAATACATTTGCTGTAAGGAGATGATTCCTTTGGCTGCTGTTAAAGCATTTTATTGCAAATGTTTTGTTGTATTTCATATTCATACTGACATTTTACATTTTGCATAATTTACTACAAAGACTGGAAACAAATGCGGTAAGTTTGTCTCGAAAGAAGAGAATGGGAAAGGGTTTTGCTTTTTATTTAAATCAGCTTCGGATTTATAATCAATTGCTTTGCTCATTGTCATTGTTTTTATCATACACTTGACTCAGTTTAATTTTTTCAGTTTGCTGTGACATTAAATTTAAGGAATTTTGTGTTATTTTCATGAAGAGATTAAAAGAAAAAATAAATTATAAATTGCAAAAAATGTTTTATATATATTTTTTTGTTATAAAAGGTAGCTAAAAAAAGGTACTTTTTGAAAAAGGTTCTTTTTTAAAAAATTACTTTTTGAAAAAGGTACTTTTTGAAAAAGGTACTTTTTGAAAAAGGTACTTTTTGAAAAGGTACTTTTTAAAAATTATTACTTTTAAAATGTTTGTTTTTAAAATTATTGTTATTAAGAAAACGTTTTGCCTAAATGAGTATAAAAAAGTACTTTTTTTAAAATTAGTACGCTTTTTTTAAGTACCTTTTTTGTACTAAAAATTTTTATGGGTCATTTTCAACAGGTCCTTTTTTATATAACCGGATTCCCTAAAAAAATTGTATACAATATAACAGCAGGTTTTTTTTGTTTAAAAGTACTTTTTTATAAATCCTCATCTTTTTTTAAACGCACATTTCCTTTAAAAATTTTCTTTTGGTAAGACACAATTTTGACAACTCTTGTAAAATTAATGTATTTTTAATCATCTTTCTGCTTAAAAGTACTATTTTATTGAAAGTACTTTTTTCAAAAAATTTTTTTTCAATAATGGACTTTTCAAACTGCTATAAAATTCTCAAAAAGTTCTTAATTTGTAGAACCTTTTAAAAGAAAAGTATTTTTAAGGTACTTTTTTCTAAAACTTCTTAAGCTTTTTTAATTTTTCAGGTACTTCACGTTTTGTCTAAATTTGCTCTTTTTTAAATTATGAATTTTTCAAAGCGTCTTATTCTTATTATTATTTTTTTAAGGTACTTTTTAGATCGCCGTACTATTTTCTAAAGTATAAAAAGAGATTTTTCTCAAAATAATCATTTTAGTCCAAGGTACTTTTTTTAATATATTGAACTTACTAATTTAGAATAGCTAAATTATTTCTAAAAAGCGTTTTAATGGAAGTTATTCCTCCCTAAATTTTAATTTTATTTAAAAGTACTTTTCACCTTAAAGTCACCTTTTCCTCTTTTTGTATTAAAGCAGTGTACTTTGGTTTTTAAGTACTTTTTTAGAAACCATCTTGTCTTGTAAAATAATCTTTTTTGCTAAGGTACTTTTTTCTCAAGTGCTTTATTTATAAAAGTAAGTTTGTTTGCCTAAATATGTTATTTTTTAATCTCCTGTTTTTAAGATCCTTGCTTTCCTAAAGGTACCTTTTTTTTTAAAAAAAATTTAAACGCACTTTTGATAGCCTTGCTTATTTGCTCCAAGGTACTTTTTTGTATAAGATATTTTTTTTAAATATGAATTTTATTGAAAGTAAGTTTTTTAAATTAAAGCTTTTCTAAAAGAGTACTTTTTTGGTAGGACATTTCTAAAGTCCATTAGTTTTAAAAAATTGTACGAAAGGCTGTTTAAAAGTTAGTTTAAATATGATTTTCAAAAAAGAAAAAAGTTTAACAAAATTTACCTGTTTTGTTTGTCTATAAAGTACTATTTCTTAAAAGGTACTTTTTTAAAAAGGTACATTTTACAAAAAAGTACTTTTAAAAAGTGACCCTTTTTTAAATTAAAATTTAATTTTATTCAAAAAAGATATTTGATTGATTGATTGATTGATTGATTGATTTATTATTTTCCAAAAAAATTATTACAAAAAAGAAACTTAAACTAACAATAGATACAAA
This sequence comes from Cistogaster globosa, assembly GCA_937654795.1. Classification (NCBI taxonomy): domain Eukaryota; kingdom Metazoa; phylum Arthropoda; class Insecta; order Diptera; family Tachinidae; genus Cistogaster; species Cistogaster globosa. Next base: position 12,694,516 of record OW569404.1, read on the forward strand.
AAATTCCTTACATACTAGAGTATTTTTCAAGGACTGCTACATTAAAACAATGAAAAATAATTTTGTACATTTTGATACAACAATTAACAAATTAAACAAAGATTTTAAGAAATTCCCCAAAAAAGGAATAAAAGGGGAGGCAATTAAATTAAAAAAAAGGTAATAAACTTAAATCTACTTACACACTAATGAAACAAAAACAAAACAAAAAACAGGAATAAAATAAAATTTATAAAGTCACTGCGCAGTGTTATACACTCTATCAATAATATTTAAAGTATTAACTCTTCTATGATAAAATAGAAGGTCTGCACCCTCGTAGAGAAGACCAGCTCCCCTAAGGGTCAACAAGTCCACAGGAGAAAGATACTTTACTCCTTGAACGGTCTCTAGACTCACGGCTCGAGAAAAACATTCTCTCACTAACCTATTTTCCACGGATCGCGCACCTTCCATGAACTTTAAAGCTTTCTCGACCATAAACGAGTCTATTCGACTAAAATCGACTGCACTGTATATAGAGCTACAAGAGGGTCTACGGAACTCTCCGTTGCGCCCTATATATGGTCTCAGACCAAGGCACGCAACTAAGATCTGCCTCTCCCATCTTCTAAGCCTTTCCATCTGGGCAGAAGAAATTCTAAACCAAGCAGGAAAGGCATAGGAGATGAGAGGACGTGTGATCTGGCGATACACCAAAAGGCGTACTTTTGTATCGAGTCCACCTCTGCGCTTTAGCACGCCCTGATACGCGCAGTAAACCCTCTTGGTGCGCTTAAGCACATTGTCGATGTGCCGATAAAACTCAAAGTTCTCATGGAAGGTGACGCCAAGGTACTTTAACCTATCTGAATTCCTAATCACATCGCTTCCTACTCTCAAACACGGTCTGAAGGATCGGCAATTCGGGTATATGTATTTCCGCCTACCCTTAAACATCATAGCAACAGTCTTATGAATGTTTAAGTTGAGGCCCCACCTATTGAAATAGTCTGTCAGTTCAGTCAAGTATTGATTGACTCGTTCGTTAACAGTCCTTGCTCTTGCTCCTGAAGAAGCAATAAGAATGTCATCAGCATAGATCAACAAAAGATCTCCCTGTGGAGGTGGAGGTATATCTGATATGAAGACATTATACAAAACTGGTCCCAGCAACGACCCCTGTGGCACTCCCGCAAAAATCGGACCCTCATGAGAGAGGACATCTCCAATACGAACCCTAAAAGAGCGGTCCCTTAGAAAGCTATCAATCATACGGCAGATGCCCGTACCAAAGCCCATACACATTAGTTTGTAGATGAGACCATCATGCCAAACGGTATCAAAGGCCTTGGCAAAATCCAAACTTACTGCAATAGTAGGGCATCTCCTATTCAGACCCCTGGCAATAAAGTCCGTAAGTACAACTAGCGCGTGTGTCGTCGAAAGTCCGTTCCTAAATCCAAATTGAAAATCTTTTAGAATGTCATTGTCAGTAATAACGTCATTGATCTTTGCCAGAAGAAAGTGTTCAAATAGCTTTCCAAAGGCCGATAATAGGGATATAGGCCTATAGCTTCCACTCTCATGAGGATTCGTTTTCGGTTTTAATATGGGAACCACCAGAGCAGACTTCCATGCTTTTGGGAAATAGCCAATATTAAGGCAGTGGTTGTATAAAATGGCAAGAAACCGCCAAACCACAATGTCCGTCTTCCTCAAAACAAAATCAGATACACCATCCATACCACTAGACCTTTTGTTTGCCCTCCGCTTTAGAGCATTACCTACTGCGACTTCATTAGTAAAACCAAGTCCACTAATGTTCCTACTAGAGCCAACCGGTCGTCCGTCAGCTGTCAAGGTCCTTCCAAAAACCGTCAAAGGCGTCGTCCTATCTAAAGTAGACACTAATTCTCGAACCCTCACACTGAGTGGATCTGCACGCGCTGCTTGACCAGGACTTACCTGGAAGAAATGGTCCGCAAGTAGATTAGAGATACCACTATTATCAGAAATGATTGATCCATCACTATCAATCAAACTTTGAACCGAGGGTCGAGAATTTAAACCTACGGCCGTCTTTACTTTTCTAAATGTCTGGTTATTGAGTCGCACACTTTTTAAAAAGTCCGTCCAATGTTCGCGTTCAAAATTTGCTATGGCACCTTGTACTATTCGGTCAATATTTCTTAAGTCCGCTTTCAAAATGTTACGTCTTCCGGAGTCCTCACACCTATGCAATATTCGTCTCAGTCGTTTCTTCTCGCCAATGAAATGGAGTATTCTCTGCGGCAGCTTCAACAAGCCTCTTTTTCCGGCAGAAACTTTGGGAATGGAATGTTCCATAGCATCCTCAAAGGCCTGCCCCAATTCATCAACGCAGCTGTCAATCTCTGTTCGAGTCACGTTCCTGTCAAGGGGAAGACAACATGTTGCCAGATTATCGGACAGTCTTTGCAAAAATGTCCGTCTATTTAGTTTGTCCAGGTCGTACCTTGAAGGCTGTTGCGCCGCTAAGCAGGGGTTCATCAAAAAGATCATCTCCACGGCTCTGTGATCGGATTCATAATCTAGTGTTCTAAGTCGGTCCGCAGTATTTATGTCCACAGTCGCCAGAAAAAAGTCAATGTAGGACGATACATGAGTATTCATCCTAGTTGGTCCGTCGGTTGGCCGAACGTCCAAGTCCGGGTTCGAAAGCAAAAACTCTCGGAGGTTACATCCACTCACATTTGTATACAGGTCGCCCCAATACTATACTTCACAGGATCATTTCTGTAGTCAGTCTACATCTATTTTCATTGCAAAATGAAAAAAGATATTTTTCGGAGGTACTTTTTTATATTTTTTGTAAGGTACGTTTTTCTGAAAAATACTTTTTGACAACAGGTAATTTTTTTAAACAGAATTAGTTCTAAAAGATTTTTTAAAGGAGTAGTGGAACAACTTCTTTAAATAAGTTTTTGCTTTTTAAAAGGATTTTCTTCTTGAAAAGTACTTTTTTCTTAAGCCCTTTTTTTAAATAATTTATTTCATGAAGAAATGTTTTTCTAAAAGGAATTTTTTTGAAGAATTGCTTAAAAAAACGTTCGATTTGAAGGTCTTTTTTTAAGGTACTTTTTTCTAAAAGATACTTTTTGATTAAAGGTACTTATTTCTAAGTAGTCTTGTTTAAAAAAGTTTTAATTTTTTAAAAGACTAATTCATTACAAGAACTTTTTTTAAACAATTTTCTTACTCCAAAAAGAGCTTAAAGGTTTTGGTGCGAAATGTGATATTTTCTTAGAAAAACTTTTTTTTTTAAATTCCCAACTTCTTCTTTTCTTACTTATTTTATTTTAGAAAGAATTAAAAACACCTTTTTGTATTCAAAATTTTTTCCATTATTTATTTATATGTAATTTAATTGGTTAAATTATATAAAACATTTTTATTCACTTTATTTTTTAAATACTTTCATCTTTTTATTGCATTTAATTTTGTAGATTTTAGTTTTATGTTTCAATTTGTTTTTGCTTAAATCCAATAAAGAAAATAAATGACTATTTAAAGAAATATTTTTTTATTCCTCTGGTATCTGCATGTACGTGTGTAGTCGTCATTGCAGATGCCTTTATTTGATGAAATGTTTTTTGAAGTTGTCTTTATCGTTTTCAAAAAAATTCTTCACTTTTGTGTTGCTTTTAACTCAATTTATTTAAATATTTTTCATTATTTTTTCTTTTATAAATATAAAAATACATGACAGCACATGCACCCGCATGCATGACTGTATTCTATACATATGCTTGTTCGTATGTGTGTGTTTAAGTATTTAAATAAATGAAGTGATTATTCATGCAAAAGCATTCATTCAAATGAGCACATCCATCCATCTTTGTTTTGTAGAGCGCCTTGTATGTATACAGACAACATTTAACTATTTATTGCCATTCTTGTGATCATGTTATTGTTGAAAGTTAAATGGAGTACGAGTTCCGTAAATAAAATAACAACAAAAAAAAAGGATGTTGTAAATGGATGTCTTCTTTTATTTCATTATTGTAAATTGGCATGATACTCCCATACACACATGCGCACACACACTGAAACTTACAGTTAAAAATTGAATACACTAACAATGAGTAAGACATTCTATTTAATAATGTTAGTGTCAAAAGTGTCAGGAAACAGGAAAAATGGTAGAGAAAGAACACTTATTTCTAATACACAGCTATTTTTGAACTCTTGCAGACATCATGGAAAAATTGCTAAAATTATTTTCACAAATTTGGAAAATAACAAATTTGGAAAACAAAAAAGAGAAAAAGAGAGAAAATAAAATTTTTTCGTTTAACACATTTTAGTGAAGTTGTTAAAAATTAATTAAATTTAATAAATGTTCATAAGTCCTACAAAAAAAATTTAAAAAAGTACTTTTCACAAATAATGTACTTTTTGCGTAAAAAATTTAAGGACGTACCGATTTAATTGCTTAAATTTAAATCTTAATAGTTTTCAAAAACGGTTGTCTTACAAAAAGTACTTTTAAAGAAAATGTACATTAAGGAAAAATGTTACATTTCCTAATTTTACTTTTAATTTTTTAGGAAATTGGGTCATTAAAAATTTATTTTTATTAATAGTATATTTTGGAAAATTATTCCTTTTGAAAAATGTCTCTAAAAAAAGCATTTGGTAAAAAAAGGAGATTTTAATGTATTTTTTTTTTAACAAAAGAACATTTTTGAAGACGAAAGCTTTTTGTTGCAGTATTTTTTTTTTAGATATAATTTACTTTTTGGTAAAAAGTATCTTTTTTGAAAATGTCCTTTTTTTAATAAACTATGTATTAATGAAATGTATGTACTAAAATTAGCTTATGAAAATAAGTATACCTTTTATAAAATATATTAAAAAAGTACATTTCAAAAAAAGAACCTTTCAAGAAAGTACCTTTCAAAAAAGTACCTTTTGAAAAGTACCTTTTGAAAAAAGTACCTGTTAAAAAATTTCCCTGTTAAAAACTAGCTACATTCTTCAGATATTTATTTTTATTTTTGAAATATTTTTTTTTATTTCCTTTTGTAAATAATACCTGTTTTAAAACTGCACCTTTTTTACGAAAGTACTTTTTTATGTATGTATTTAAATTCGCTTATTAAAATAAGTATACCTTTTATAAAACATAATAAAAAAAGGACATTTCAAAAAGGGACATTTCAAAAAAGTACCTTTTAAAAAAGTACTTTTAAAAAAGTACCTGTTAAAAAAGTACCTTTTTAAAAATACCATTTAAAAAAGTACCTTTTAAAAATGTACCTTTTGAAAACAGTACCTTTTGTAAAAAAGTACCTGTTAAGAAACTTCTGTGTTAAAAACTAGCTAATTCTTCAGATAACATTTCTTTTTATTTTTGAAAATATTTTATTCTTAATTTTTTTAATAATACTGTTTTAAAAACGCACCTTTTTGATTAGAGTACTTTAAAAAATGTATTTTTTAAGTAGATTTAAAAAGTTAACTAAGAAATGTAAGTTTTTAAGAAAATACCTCTTTAAAAAGTGTGTTTTTAAAAAGTATTCGTTATGAAAACGCAGATTCTGAAATGAATTTAATTTAATTTTTTTCAAGTTACTCCATTCAAGAATTAACTTTTTGACCTGTTCAAATGTTACTTTTAATAAAAGTATCAATTCTTGAGAATACACAAAATTTTGACCAATATGGAGTTTTAGAAATACTTCTTCAAAAATTTATTTAAAAAGGATTAAAAAATTTTTTTTTTATTTGTAGACATTTTAATAATAGGTTTTTTTAAAAGTACCAAAAAGAAAAAAACTCGCATATAAAATGTATATTTCTATAAATAAATTTTCCCAGTACGAATAAAAAAAAGGACGTTACTAAAAGTATTTATTTGATAAAAGTACTTTTAGAAAAAAGTTTTCTTTTTAGAAGTATTTTTAAAAAATTTTTCTTTTCTTTTTTTCAATTTCTTTAAATTTGAACTTTGTGATAATTTAATGAACAGTCCAACACACATTTTAGTTTTATTAATGCACTTTTTCCAGTTTGTTTTTGTTGACATTTTCTTAAAATTTTTTTCCATTTATGAAAAAAAGAAATATTAAAAAAAAGCGAGAAAAATATTCAATTTCTTTCTTTTAAAATTGATGACTAAAGTGATTGATATTGTTTTTGTTGTTATTATTTTTCCAATCGTGTTATTTCCTGCTCTACTTCAACACACATAAAACTAAACATGTTTGAGTTTGGGTTTGAATGATGCAGAAACCAAAAGGACAAACAAAATGAATCCTCAATTTCATCATTAACGTCCAAGGCCAGGCATTGCATCGTTCATGTTGGTTTCAAAAGTTGAAAAATGTACTTTATCGTTATATTGTGTTGTTGTTGCTGTTATTTGATTTAAAGAATGCCAGCATTTAGTTTCAATTTAATGTCACAATTTTGTACCATTCTTTACAACTGAAAATGAATATTGTTGGTAATAAATTGTATTGAATGGGGAAAAAATGCTGGCAAAGATTTAGTCTGTGGCCCGGAATGCCTTGCTCTTGATTGGTTTGCTGTTGCCTTTTTTCTCTTTGAAAATTAGAAGAAGTCTTTTATGAGGGAATTAAAAATTTTAACACACATTCAGGTACTTAAATGTAAAAACATCAGTTAATAGCTGCGAGGGCGGATCACAAATTTTAAATTTTGTAACCTTCTTGCTCTATTAATTGATTATAATTCTCATTTGATCAGTTCTGTTTTAGGTAAAAATATTGTAAATAGATTTGTATAAAATTTGGGTGAAAATCACTTATGAGATTTGTGAGCGATAGCGAAGTTGCCAGAAGAATATGATTTGCCTACAGTGAAATATTGTACCGTTTTTTTTTTGACGATTTTTTTTCTGTCACAATCTTACAAAATTGTTTAGTGCTGGAAAATTAAATAATTTAAAGCAATTTTAACACTTTATTTCATTATTCAATTTAAAATTTAATTCTAAGTAGACCTTTCCTATTTTTAAGTGTGGCAGCTACAAATCTAAGGGCGTGAAGTTCTCGCATAAAGAAAAGCCATTTATTTTAAAAGTGACACTAGACGACTAAGACATTGCTTTTTAAAAGCTGTTATAAACTTTTAAACAAGCCACCAGAATATGAAATTCATTTTTGCCGTGTCATTTTTAAACCATCTGGCAACCATATTTATTTATAATTCCTCTGTTGATTTATTATTTTTTTTTTTGGTTTCCTTTGCTTTCTCATTTGTATTTAGAAGCTTTACAAAGGGTTCAAATTATAGACTCAAGTAATTATTATTTTCGTTAAGGCACCTGACATTTGATAGTGACCACTTTGAAATTCCTATTCTGTAATTAAGACAGTCTCTTTATAAATTAAAACCTTGCTGGGCTTTAACACAAATTTTACTGTTCTCTTTTTAATAGCGTGGTTTAATACTTTTAACAACTTAAATGTCCATAAATTCTCACTTTTATAATTATCTTACCTCCCCTCGTACCAACCACTGCATGCAACACTATATGAGAATTTAAGAATGTTCATTTACTCAATTAAAATCATGGCTTGTAACATGAATCTTTGAAATTGGTCTTAAATGTCTAAGCAAACATGTGACATGTTTGTACATTTTGTGACTACATGTTCTACTTCTTGTTGTTGCTTTAATAATAATAACAAAAACAATAACAATTTTGTTTTGTTTTTTTTTTTTTTTTGTAGAAATCAATTGATTTTTTCTTTCTTAACAATAAAAATTAAAAGTACAAATCAACGGTTTACAGCAACAAAATAGTTTTGTGGTTGAGTGTGTGTGTGTGTTACTTTGTCACCAACATTAGACGCTGTGGTAACAATGTCATCAGCAGTAACCAGCGCGTTTAGAAATATTTGTCCTTGTTGTTTTAATTTCTTTTATTTTATTTTAAATTTATTTTTTTTTGTCTTCTCTCTTCTCTTTTTTTGTCTTATTTATATTTTGATAAATTTTCCTTTTTTTCTTTTTGACAAAAACTACAACATCCTTTAAATTAATGGACAAAATAAGGTTTGGCAAAAACAACTACGACAAAAGCCACGACCACACACCAACTATGGTGGCATCTTTCATAATCAAAAAGTATTTTTGCCCAGTTGTCTTAAAGTTGCTTAAATATTGGTTAAAAAAAAAAAACAAACAAAAAAACACAGTTTATTGGAATTTTTTTTTATTTGTTGGCAAATTTTCAAGAAAATCCTTTTCGAAGGTTGCTATTTCGTTAATAGAAAAATTAAAACTAAAATATTTGCATTTTTATGTTTTTTTTAATTTAAGGAAATATATCAAAAAATTTTAATAGATAGTTTTTGTTTTTTAAGGCACGTTTCAATTCCATTCCATTCCGTTAATTTTAGCGTTTTTGTTGCATAAAAAAATTTTAATATTAAAGATTTTTCTATTAAGAAATTAAAAATAAATATTTCTTGCTTTTACTAAAGCAATGTTTCAATTCCATATTGTTTTTTTTTATATTGCTGTTTTCCTGAAAATTTTATTAAATATTTGAATTTCCGCTTTAGTTTTGTATAATTTAAAAAAATTTCTATAAGTACTTTAGTTCTTCTCTAAATATCTATGATATTTATTAGATTTAGTGTGAGTTTAAGACAATTGCAGGTCGATGTTTTAATTTCATATGGTTGCTTAACATTATTTTAGTAAATACTTTACAAGATGAGTAAGTTTCCATTTACAAATTTCCATATAAGTATATAAATTTATATATTTTTGAGGATTTATTAAAATTTCTTAAACTTTGTTTCAATTCCATTTCGTTTCTCCCCAAAAACTAAGTGTTTTTAGCATTTGTTTTTATATAAAACTTTGCTGCCTTCAAAAAATTTTTTAAAATTACTCTATAAGTTTCATTATCATTTTGTTCCCTTTATTAATTAGAAAAATACTAAAGATATTATTAATTTTTTCTTATTTCTGTATTCCTTCCTGACTCTTATAAGATATTGATGAGCTTTTCTATGATTTTATGCCTATTTGGGGTCAGTGTTTCAATTCCATATTGTTTCTTGTCATCAGTTCTACTAAAAAATATTTTAAAATGTTTGAATTTTCACTGCAACATGTCCAAAAACAATTTTTATTTATATTTTTATTATAAAGGAATATATGAATATTTTTAAATACCAAAAAATTTTAATATCAAATATTTATCTGAACATAAAAAATAACAACAAAGAAAAGTTTTTGTTTGACCTTTTAATTAATTGTATTTGATTTATTTTATTTATTTTATTTCAAGCAGTTGGTCCTTATTTTAGTTTATAATTTTGCAAAAAAAAAAAAAAATGTGTTTCAATTCCATTTTGTTCCCTTGCATAAAACACATTTTTTAGTTTCCAGGTTATAACTTCTTTAATGTTACAGTAACATTATTAAGAATAATTCATCACATTAAGTTTGAAATAATGTTTCAATTCCATTTTGTTCCCTTAAATAACACATTTTTCCGTTTCCAGGTTATAAAATTTCTTATGTTATGATAATATTATTAAGAATAAATCATCACACTCAGTTTGAAATAATGTCTCAATTCCATTCCATAAAAATAAAGTTCCTTTACGTTCCGCTATGTTTTCTCTTATTAAATTTTGTGATTCACTTATGTTAATTAAATGTCATGTTTCGATTTTATTCTTTTTTCGCCAGAAAGACAAATCTAGCAAATCTTTATAAAGTTAAAAAAATCTGTTGGTTAAACCTACATGTTGCAATTCATTTTGTTTTCCTTAATTAATTTGGAATTTTAAAAATTTTATATAAAATTGTGTTTCAATTAAATAATTTAAGCATGCATTTTTAGAATCTTGGCAAAACGTATAAAAACTCTTAAAGTTTTTCGTTTAACGTATTTAAATATTTAAAATATTTGTAACAACATTTAAAGCCATGGCAATTACACAAGATATTTGTTTACTTTTAGGTGCCAATACAATTATTACTAATTACATGTATTGATTCAATGCTAAATTATCAATGAATAACACACAGACACACACACACACACATAAATAAATAACTAATTTTTTTGAAAATTAAATTTGTATTAAATAAGAGGAGGAAAAATTAAAAATTGTGATAAACATCTTGATTCTTAGGTTGACAATTCATATTTAAAATACGAGGGTGGTCCCACAATTATGTGGGACAGAATTCATATTGCGGCACAATATTTCTTTTTATCTCTAATGATTAAATTGCAAACAATATGATTTCCTACTTTTTTGTCCAAATTAAAACCTTAAAAACCTTAACCACGTTGAACAAAAAAATTTAAGGTTGACCACGAAATAAGGTATTGAACTATGAATGCGATGTAGTGTTGAAAATTTGCTGGCTCTCACAAATGAATTTGCTTCAAATTTCCTAGCCTCCTAGCCTTTGTAGTGACTAATCAGGGAAACCTCTAACTCTAAAAAAGGTCTTGCGTTATTGGAAGTGAAGTATTTCTAACCCTTTAACCCAACTCTACCCACGTTATTTGGTCTAAAGAAAGAGAGGTGAACATAAACACTTAAGAGAAAAGTACCTCAAAGTTAATTAAACGTTTGTATCTCTAACTGCATACATAAAAATGCTGTCTCAATGGGGTCACCCTTTAATTCTGAACTATATTTGAATATTTAATATTATAGTGATCATAATAATAGAACTTCTATGAACGTTTCAAGAGAACATAAAGAGTCCTGTAACAGACCAGCTGACAGAGAGGCAGACTGACTTGGTAGCCATAACATTAACGTATTATTTATCATTGGAGCATGACACCAGCCTTAAAACTACATTGAGGGTGTAAGTGAAGAACATGAAGTAACTTTTTCGCAGATTAATTTCTCTTGACAGAATATAATTCTGGAACCCTCCTCGTAATTAATTATTTTAATATAAATAATAAAAACTGAAAATGGTTAAGGCAAATATTTTTTAAATTAAATAATTATAAACTTTAATTAAATCAATAAAACTAGTTATAATTAAATGTTTTAAAAATTATTGAGATTAAAAGAAAAAATGGCAGGTGACTTAAAAAAAAAATTTAAAAATAAAACAAAGTTGAGCTAATTATTTAAAGCTTGACTAAAAATTATTATAAAATTATTTCACTAAATCAATTAATTTTTATACATTAATATAACAATCAATTGAAAATTAATTAATTTCTTTTTTGGTGTAATAAAAGCAGTCAAAAAAAAAATTATTTAATTAAATTTAGTTTTCAATAAATAAAAGAAAATATTATTTGGTTTCGTTTAAAGAGGGTTGTTGTTAAGAAAGAAAAGTTAATTTTAAGTTAAAGAAAATAAATTATTTTGTGAAACTAACTTTGATGCTAAATTTTCGCGTTTGAATTTTGACCCTTTGATCTATCCAGCTGGCACGACGACCGCTTAACGATGGCTTTAAATTTGTTAATTTTAAATTTAACAAATTCATAAAATTTTATTTAAATGTTTTATCATTGAACATTATAAAAATAGAGAGTAATTTGTGTAAAAAAAAGAAAAAAATTATTATAAGAAAATTTAATATTTATTTTTTTAAATAAAATTAATTAAAAAATAATTTACTTAAATATTTGTTAAATATACAAAAACAAACATACTTAAAGTTAATAAAGTTTATTTTTAAGCACTTTTGTCAAAAACCATAAATTAGAAAAAGCTTGTTTTCTTGATACATCAATAACTTTAAGTTAAAGGAATAAGAGAACAAGAGAGAGATAGAGATACAGAGATAGGGGGATACGAGCAATAGAAGATTCTTTTTGCTTTTGAATTAAGTAGAAAGTACTTAAAGCGGCCAGATTTAATATTAATTATTAACGAATTATTTTTTGAGGGTTATGTTCAGGCCCAACTCGGAATATTTTCTTAAACTGCCAAATAATAAAAAACAAAAAAATTTTAAATAAAATTTTATAGCTTTGCTTTGTCTATTTTTTATTTGTTAATATGTGTTATATATTTTTTTAATATAATTAAAGAAAACTATAAACTACATTAAAGCTCTAATTTAAAGTAAGCTTTTTATTTAGTTTGTAAAGTAAATGCATTTTTAAAGGAAAACTTAAGCATGAGTAAAAATCTCTAATACATTCAAACATTGGATGTGCTATATTAAATATTTGACAATGTTATTAAAGAGAATATATTAAAAGCAGGAAACATAAAAAAAATCTGAAAAATATATGATTTAAGAAAAAAGTACTTTTTTTTTATATAAGTACACACTAAAGTACCAGTACAAATTTTTTTAAACAAAGAGTCTTTAGAATAAGAGCAAGCCTTTTGAAAAGTATATTAAAAAAAAGTACTTTTTAAAGAAAATATTTAAAAAAAGTACTTTCTGAAAAAGTACCTTTCAAAAGAAGCTACTTTTAAAAGTATCTTTTAAAATGATTACTTTACTTCAGAGTTAATTTTAGATCATAAAAAAGTACTTTTTTTAAATAAATACTTACGAAAGTACCAGAATTTTTTTTTTTAATAAAGAGTCTTTAAAATAGGAGCAAGTCTTTTGTAAAGTAAATTAAAAAAAAAACTTTTTAAAGAAAATATTTAAAAAAAGTATTTCTGAAAAAGTAAAAAAGTACTTTCTTAAAAAAATATTTTTAAAAAAGTACTTTCTGGAAAAGTACCATTCAAAAGAAGCATCTTTTAAAAATATCTTTTAAAACGATTACTTTATACCAGAGTTAATTTTAGCTCATAAAAAAGTACTTTTTTTATATAAGTACGTACAAAATTACTAAGTAATTTTTTTTTATAAAGAGTCTTTAAGATAGGAGAAAGCCTTTTGTGGAGTATATTTAAAAAGTACTTTTTTAAGAAAATATTTTTAAAAAAGTACTTTCTGGAAAAGTACCTTTTAAAAGAAGCTTCTGTTGAAAGTATCTTTCAGAACAATTACTTTACATTAGAGTTAATTTTAGCTCATAAGAAAGTACTTTTTTTGTAAGTACTTTTTTAAAAAGTACCCATTAAAAGTAACTCTCATTAAAAGAACCCTTTCAAAAAAGAAATATTTGAAAGCTTTCAAAAGTAGTTCAAAAGATAAAAATTACATGTGTTTGAACATTGATGATAAAAGGTACGTCAACCTCAAAAAATTATAATTAATTTTATGTCACAGAGTGGTGCATATTTTTAGGCATTTGTATGTGACCAAACAAAAAAAAAAAAAACACAATAAATTTATTCCTATAGTCTCAACGAACTTAAGTATTTTCATCAATATAAAATAAAGTTTTAATTTTATTAAAGCCGAGTTTCGGTCCTTCGAACCATATGATAAATGATGGGGTAGAATTAAAACAAATTATTTAATTAAGAGTACTGGCTAATGGGCCAATCATCAAATTGTACTTTTTTAAACAGTTAAGTGTTTTAAATTAAAAACTTTTACTATATTCTCTTATGTTTATACTGGTTAATATGATCATTGTTTACTATTTTAAGTTGTGAATATATATATAAAAAGCTTTAAAAATTTTAAAAGCTTTTCTAATTTAAAGACAAAGCAAAAATCAGTTACAAAATTCAACAAATAAAAACTTAAAAAGAAAAAAATTTTTATCAAAAATTTTTTTTTAATATTTTTCCGAATTAGGTCTTTAGCGGTAAGAAAAAAAAAAGTAATGAGAAAAGAAATCATCAATTGATATTCAAATTAATTAAAGGAAACAAATTCATGATTTATGATGGCAAGTAAAAGAAAGAAGGACACCAAATAGTTAAAAGAACAACAAAATAGTGAAAAGAGTTTTTTAAGGTGGCAGGTGATAAATGAGAGCGAGATTCTTTTTTAAGAAATTTTGATTAGGTTTTATAAACGTTTAAGTAAGAGAGACATAAGTTATACTTTAAAAGGTAGAAACAAAAATAGATAGATAAATAAGTAGAGTAAAGACAAAGACAAAGACATACATAATTTAGAGTATTTCTAAAAAGTTTTAAAGATTTATCTTCCAAAAATAGTCACACATAATCGTTGCATTAAGTTTTATTTTTCATAAACAATTTCTTAATTTTAATACTTAACGAAAACCAACAAAACAATTTTATTTACATCAATCATTTATGCAACCAAAATTAAAAATTTAAAATTAAATAAACTTTAAAAACTTGAAACGTTACAAACGCAAAAATGCAAACGCTGCAGGCTTACAAACGAATGAAATTTTATGAACTGAAAGACTTTTAAAATAATTTTTTTTTATAGGAAAAATAAACTTAATTTCATTAAAGATGTGTGTATGAGCTTAATAAGTAATATAAATTTTCTTTTTTATAAAAGTACTTTTTTTAAAAAAGTACTTTTAAAAAAAACTTTTAAAAAAGTACCATTTTTAAGAAATGTACTTTTTGAAAAAAAAAACACTTTTTAGAAAAGATTTGTTTTAACCTGATTCTTTTTAACATTATTCTCTAATTTTATTAAAACAAATTGTGACGATGTTCTATAAAATCAAAAAAGTTGGTCACTGTTCAGACGGAGCTCACAATATCCCACTTTATCAAAAGAAGATCAGTATCACTGTGGGTATATTTTAAAACCCTACTTTTCTCAACAAAGAGTCCTGATTGAATCTCGTAGTTTCGCTAGCCGTTATTCTTGACGTTAGTGATTTTAAACTGTCGGCTGGTAACTGTCGACCAGCTACCATTAGAAAGGCTCGTAGTTCCCGACTTAAAAAAGTACGTTTTAGAAATAAAGTTTTTAAAAAAGCATCTTTCAACAAAAGTACCTCAATAAAAACTATGATTTTCAAAAGAACTATTGAAAAATAACTTTTGTACTGAAAAAAAAACAATAAGTTGAAGAGTTCCTTTTGAAAAAAGTATATTTTACAAAAAGTACTTTTCGAAAATGTATTTTTTTTTAGAAATGTACCATTAAAAAAACAAAAAATATTCTGTAAATCATAAACACTTTAAGAATTTTATTTTTTAATAAGCCTTTCGAACGCTTTTTGTGATCTGATTGAACTTGAAAGTAAAACTAAACGAGTGTTATACGATGTAGTCTAAAAAGAAAAGTATAGTTCCTTGTCTTTTAATGTTTTATTTTCAATAAATCTTTTAATTTAAGTTTTTATAACTCTGAAATGTTATATCATATTGTATTACATTCAAACTAATCTTCTTGTAGAGTTTTTTATTTGAAAAATATTTGAATGAAAATGGTTTTTAAGATTATGGTTGAAACATTTATATTTATGCAATTGATTGCAATTCTGTGTAAAAGTAAACAAAGTGTATATGGTATGCACATCTGGAACTTCTTGTGTAAATAACAATTTATATAAAAAGTGGTTTCAAATACAGGAAGGGCGAATAATTAAAATTAATTTAATTTTTATAAATTACATTCGTTTTTTTTTCTTGTACATTTAAGAGAAACTGTTTCTAGAACATTTTTCAAAAAAGAAAAAGAGATTAATTTTCTCTTTGCAAAGCAAAAGCAATTATAAATCAAAAATAAGGAAACATAACCTCAAACTAATTTTTTTTTTTAGTTTTTTTATATTAAATGTAACATATGTAAGGTGTCACGTTCTGTTTGTTATATGATGTACGAGTCTTTTCCACCCAACAGATTGGATTTTATTTAAGATTTTATTGACTAGCAGAAGAGCATTTTACGTTACACAATCTACAGTGACATAAACATTCATTGTGATTTCCCAGAATTTTTCAACTCAACTTCTATGTTACTTTTTTTTAACGCTCACATACACACATTTTTAATTGGTAAAAGTTGAAAAGGAAATATAAATTAAAATAATAACAACCAAAAATTCATAAAAAGAAAGAAAATTTTAATGAGGATTAAAAAATAAAATAAAAAAAGGCAAAACAACATAAAGTTTATATTGAAAAAATATCTTAAATTTAAATGATGAACCTAAATTATAAAAAAAAAACATTTGAAAGAAATTCCTAGCATTTATATTTAGAATTTATTAATGGTCCTTCGAACCTTTCAATATAAATAAAAATAAGAAAACTAAAAGTTAAATTATAGATTTTTTATTGAAAAATGATGTGGATTATTAGCACAATAATTTTAAATAATATTATTAAATTTTCAAAATAATTTTCTAAATAAAAAATTTAATACTAAATTAGGTCCTTCGAACCTTGAAAAAAAAAATAAATACAAATTTTTTTTACTTGGTATTGCAGTTTAAATTTGACAACTTTGTTAATGATTAATCTGAGTTACAAAATTGAGAGAGAAAAATATCGAAACTTAACCTAACAAAAATCTGGTAAAGTCTACAGGTATTCGAAATGAAAGCTCGATTAAAATTATTCATGCTGGAATTGAAAAATATTGAAAATATTGAAGAAGATTTAGATTTATTTCTTAAGCCATTTACAGCATGTCGGCACATTAAGGCGTAATTTCTTTTGCAAGCTTTCGAACGAGAGCTAGAACAAGAGCTGAAGCTGTCTAGTCATGCCTAGATGCTTGTGGAACAATTGGATAATGATTTTTCGTATCGAGATTTTTTTTATCTGAGACATTAAAAATAAAAGAAACTGTTGGTTTTCAGAGTGCGAGCGCACTACACACTAAGATATCTCCGTTTTGGATTGTGGAAACTCACTGTTAATTCTTGGTTTAAAAAACGACATTTACAAAATAATGGTAAAGCGATTGACCATCATGCATATAGAACTTTTAATAAAAATCTTATTTAAATAAGTTTGAAAATCTTAAAATTCTCTCATTTACGAAAATCTATTTTGGTTTTATTCAATTTTAGTCTAGAAAAAAATGCTTTAAACACATCTCAGAATAAAAGTATGGTCCTTCGAAGAGACCTAACTAAAAAAATAAAATTTATAATATTTAAAAACTATTTTCTATTTAATAGTCATTCTATGGTCTCTAGGGCGCAAGCCGACTATAAAAACTGAAAAACAAACTTTAATTTGAAGCTTATTCTCAATAATATTAAAGGTCTTTAAAAAATGGTCCTTCATTTTCTAAAATAGCTTTTTTTTAAAGGCACCAGTAAAGTTTCTGTTCACAGCCTAAGGCTCTATGTTTCGTCTTGCAACAGAAAGATTGAGTGGATTTAACAAGCAAATAGTTTTAAGTTTTAGTTTCTTAGTGGTATTTGTAATCTTGAAACCACTTTGGTCCTTCGAACCTTTAAACTGCGATGCTTAGATATTTACTAAATGGTTTGTTTATTTTTACTTTGTATCTTTTAGCTTTAAAATAAATAAAATAAAGTTAATATCTCGTAATTAAACAATTTAAACTTGTCTTAATACCAAAATTTAAATTTTTTTTTGACATTTTCAGGGAAATGATATTAATAAAATAAAAAATACTTAACTTTTTAATTAATTTGTTTAATTATTTAAAAAAAATATTTTAAACAAAATTCGTTAAGATTGTAAAAAACATAAGCAAATATGCAGTTGATATTGTGTGACCTAGAATTTAGCATTTACATGATTGTTTTTTTTTTTTTATCAAAAGATTATATTTTTTTTTAGCAAAAAGCATTCGGTAGTTTATAAAAAAAAAACATACTTAAAATAAAATATATAATTAAGAGCAAAGAAGGTTTATTGTTTTTATAACCAAAATTTAAAAACGTTCTGATAGATCGCTTTAGTAAAGCTTTAAGTTTATATTTCTTTTAGTAAAAAATTATACTTTTGTGGTATCATGTTTTCTAAAGGGATAAAGGAGAAGGCCTAAAGCTTGATACGGTATAAAAAAGTTTAATTAAACTATACAGCTTTTAGGCTGTCTTTTATTAATTTGAAAAAGCTTTTGGTTAAAGTTTTTAATTTTTTTTTCCCACATTTTTTATACTTTTTTCTAAATTGCTTAGCAGTTAAAGAGCCTCAAAAATTAAAAAAATTTTTTTTTTTTTCATTTAAAGCTCTAAGCTTTTTTAATATAGTTTTTGGTTGATAAAAAAAATAGTTTGAAAGCTTGATATTCTACTAATTATTGTTATATAAGAAAGGAAAATATGTGGAAATTGATAAAACTGAGCCTTTAATTGCAAGAGCTTAAAGCTTATCGTGTGGTTTGGTCTACATTGGCTTTTTAAATTGCAACTAAAACTTTTATTTATTTCTCATGTTCATTTTTGAAACATAACTAAATTTGAGTTTAAGCTGATATTGAAAAGCTTTAATTTAAAATAAAGCTTTTACCAGTGTTTTTAACTTTAAGTTCAAATGATAATTATATTAACACTTTTAGGCTAAATAATAACGAGTTTCCACGGGTCATTTTTTTTATCAATTCTGAATTTTATGGGTGAGAAAACGAGAATTGAAATGATTTTGCATTCCTTTTTCTTCAACAAAATTCAGAATTGCTGCTAGAAAAATTGACGTGTGAGAACTCGATAAAATGAAAATACGATAAAAGCTTTAATTTTAAATGCAATTTTTTATATGCATGTAAACAACAAAGCTTAAAGCTTTACTTTGATGTTAACGTAAGTGTTAAAAAATTGGTGATTAAAAGCTTCATTTAGAAGGAGCTTTGTTGCTTTGTTCTTTCTGGTTGTATTATTTTATAACGTTAAAATTCAAATTTTATTTTAAAGGAAGTTTTAAAAAGCTTAAAGCTTTTAAAAGCTCTTTATGAATAAAAAGTTAAAAGAAAAAAGTTGGAGATTGGGGTTTTTGTTTTATAAACTTAAAGCTTTTATAAATTGTTAAATTTAATTTCGTTTTTAAGCTTTGCCCTTAATTTAATTTTTAACTTTTCTAGCAAAATACTTAAAAATTAAACAAAAATTTATTTTATTTTTATTTTAATTAAAAAGAAACTTTTTATACTCACCGAATCTAGGGTTGTGTCAATATTGCCGTTTGGACGATCAGCTAATGTGGTCTCTTTCAAATTAATCTTCACATGATTGGCAGCCGAGGTGGTAGCACCACCTCTTTGGGGTTTCGTGGCATCTAGCAGAACCTTTAGCGAGGCGATGGCATGCAGCTGCGTTGCCTTTTCGTCCACTTTGCCTGGAACATCATCTTTGTCATTGTCATTGTTGTGTTGTAAGTTTTTTTAATTTATTATTTTAGTTTCAGTGTTTTTTTTTTAATTTCAATGAATTTAAGATTTTAGCGAAATTATTTTGAAAAATTGAGGGAAATATTTAAAATATTCATTTTTTTTTTAAATTTTTAGTGAAGAAAGAGAAAAAAATTAATTGCACAGTGACCATTTATTTAGTATTTTTATATTAAAAAAATTAAGTGAGATTTTTTATTTTGAGATTGATTTGATTTTTGGAAAATGTAAAAATCCAAGTTGGTTTTATTTTGATTTTATTTTATATATATTTTTGCAAAATCATAAAAAATAGAAGAAGAAAAAAAGAAAACAAGAATTTTAATCGATTAAAAAAATCGAATTAAATAATTTGATTTTTTTTTACTTTTAAAAATTAGTTTTTTTTTATTTTTAACACAAAATAAAGAAAGATTTATAAAGATTTATTTTTGTTTTAGAAAAAAGATTTTTTTTTTGAATTAAGTATTTAGAAATAAAATAATTTTTGTGTTTATAGAGATAATCAGTTATGGAGATAGTTTTTTAAATAAATTTATCAATTAACAAAACAGTTAAGTTAAACAGTTAAAAATATCACTACTAAAGAGAAAGAGAGTAATAAAAAAACTACTTTTTAAACAGCCAAAGCTGAGAGAAAATTTAGTTAAAAAAAATTATATAGAGGAGAAAAGGGTAGAGCAATAAAGGGAAAATCACAAATATAAATTTTTTAGAATAAATTAAGAAAGAGAGAAGTTATTATTAATTTAAGGTTAATTTTAAACAAACAGCCAAAAACAATGTGTTGGTAGGGAAAGTTTTAAACATTTAAAAAAGAATATTTAAATAAGGTGATTTTATGTGTTTGCTTTTCTATCACAGATTTATTGCTAGAGCCTTTATAATCCTAGAGATACATGCTCAAAATAAAGAGCTTAAAACATTTTTTTCTCCTTTGATGGTAAAGTAAGAACTTAAATATAATTTTTAATTATATTTTTTTATCTTTTTTTAACCTCAAGTACTATTTTTTATTTAAAGTTCGTTAACTTTAATTTAAAATAAGCACTTTTTTAACACTTAAGAATACTCTAATAGCTTTTAAAGCTTTCATTTCGACTAAAGCTTTAAAACCTGTATTTAGTTTAAACTGTATAAATTTATAAAAGATTGATTTGTTGCCAATCAAAGGAAAAGTTGGAAAATAAACTTAAAGCTTGTTAACTTTATTAAAGCTTATTTTGAAACCTTTAACTATTAAGCTTTTAAAATTTTTTAGGTGCATTTTTTTTTTAATTTTTATATTCAATTATATCGGCAACAAAAGCTTTAAATTATGGTCTTATCCTAAAGTCTGTATTTCAAATGAAAGCTTTTCCAAAGTACGTAGTTGTATTTGGTAAACTTTTAAAGCTTTTTTTTCAACTAAAGGTAATTTAATTGAATTTTTTTTTTAAATAAAATAAGCTGTTTTAACGTTTAAAATTAATATAATTTTTTTAAATTCTGCATTCAAGAAAGCTGCTTGAATTAGTACAGATGTAATCAGGGCCTTTTTTTTATTAATTTAAAGCTTTATTTAGCTGATATCCAAATTTCTTGGAATTTAAAGATCGCTTTAGAGCATCAGTCTTTTGTCTAATTTAGTGAAAGTTTACTTTTCGGTAAAAGCTTTATGAAAGTTCAAAGCTTTTTTTGAAGCTAAAAGACTTGATGTTGGTATGAACACTTGTAGAACATGAATTTTTTGAAACGTAAAGGATTTAAGTGTAATACCTAAAATTAAACTTTAGAGCTTTAAGCTATTGTTTGTTCATTTAGTCAAAGGCTTAACAATGCCTTACAGATCCAAGCTTTTATTGCCTATATATAAATGATTAAAATAGTATCAGCTAATTTGGATTTGAACCGTTAGTAAATAGAATTCTGTTGTCATACCTTTCGGTAAAGACCTTCATCACTGGCTGTTTATTGGGGAGGTTTGACGAGCGCTTTCGATATGTGAACATTATAAGTGTCACGGAAAGGTATGAACGATTGGATTAAAATATTTTTAAATATTTTATTTGAATGTGTAAGTGTTTTCTACTTAAAGCTTTTTAGCCAAATGAGAGCCTTTAGGTCAGCTCATAGTTTAAATATTTCCTTAAAGCTTTAATTAAGGTGTAAGTAACTAAAGGTTAAGATTCTCTTTTCAGGTAATTAATTACTTTTTATTATAAAACATTGTTGTGAAAGCTTAAAGCTATAATTTTTTACTCAAAAGCCAAACACTATAAAAAATTCACCCTATTTGAAACTTAATTATCGCTACATTTCGATCAATAGTTAAGAGGAAAAATAGGAAATTCAAAGTAAATTAAATCGAAAAACTGGGAGTTTAGGAAGCTTTTAGAGACAGAGTAAGAGATAGATAAAAAAGTAGACTTCAAGTGAACTTAAACTAAGATTTACTTTATTTTACCATATTAAAGAGATGATTTAGGGAGACACATAGAGAGTCACAGATAGAGTTTAAACTAAGTTTTACTTTCAAAAATAGTAAGAATAAGTTTAAATAGAAATAAAGAAAAATATATTCAAATTTTGTCAATTTCAGTTTAAAGATCAAACCAATTTAAAATAAAAACATCAATTATTTATTTAAATTATAAATTTAAGTATTTTTCTTGGTAGCAAAATTCGTCTTTTTCAATGGCAAATTGTTATTACAAAAAAATCTTAAAAGAAAATAAAAAAATATAAATATTTTTTCACTACAATTATAGTTTCCACTACATATATTTACCACGCCACGGCCAAAAACTTTTGATTTTGAATGATAATTTGATTAATGTTTCATTTGTATTTTTTATATTTTCAAATTCGTTTTTTGATATTTTGTTTTTTTTTTTGGTGGAAGAGGATTTTTTGAAATAAAAATGTAATGTTGAGCTGCTTGAGGTGGGTAGGAAAAGATTACATACGAGTTGTATTTATAATATTGTGGTCTACTGATAAGCGTTGTTGGTTTATTGACAATGTATTGCATAATTTTGAACAGCATAAGGCTTTTAGGTGTGGGGAGGGGTGTATAACACACAAAGATGGAAAGTGGGAGAAATTCGAGGAAGGTGTTTAAACTTAATTTAAGTAAAAGTTGGTGGGTATTTTTGTTTAAGTCTACTAAAGCAGGCAATTTTTAAACTCATTTAAAATTCTTTATTAAACAATGAAGATGCTTATTAACGAGTACTGAAATAGAAGGTTGCTAAGAAAAAGCTTTTGCTAGTGATTTTAACAATTTTATTTAAAGCTTTTGTAGTGGTGAGCTTACTTTTTTAGGGATAAAGAGGATCAATTTACATTAGGGATTTGTCAAGGAATATTTTCAAAGAATCACTTAAATTTCCTTTGAAATTGATAAAAGAGTTTCCTACATATAAAGCTTTGGATTTGCTAAAATTTATAAAAAAAAAATTTAAACAGAAATTACTTTTGGAATATTAAAGCAATAACATAAAAAACTCAAACAGTTGTTAAGCTTATACTTATTAAAAAAAAAATAAATTAGTTTAAAAACAACAACATGCCATTTAACATTTAAACTTTAACGCTTAAGCTACATTGATATTAATACGATACACAAAATGTGAACTTAATATAAAACTGGATTTGAAGACATATACTTAAATTAACTATAATATATTTTTAAAGCTTTAATTTTAAACCATCTTCTTCTTAATTATAAAACTTTCATATTTTAAATAACTAAAAATTACTAAATGTTTAGAAAAGCTTCAGATAAAGTACTTAACTAATAGAAATATATAAATAACAATGGATGTCTTTTACCTTCTGATTTGCAAAAGCTTATAAAAAAGCTTTGTATGTTATCATTTGATTAACTATTTTTTGATTTGCTTTACTTAAAATGTTAAATAATTTTTGTTAACGAAATAAGAATTTTTAAAATTTTTCTTGAAAGCTTAAGCAAAGCTTTTCTAAAAAAAAAAATAATTAGTTATAGCGTTTTTATACAATGTTTTTATACAATTATTTCTACTATATGTAAAGCTTTAAGTAAATACTTGAAAAAAGCTTCAAAAAGCTTTAATTTATTTCTATTGTAACAAAATGTAAGCATACAGTCTTGAAAGCTTTGGCTTTTAGAACATTTTGGTTAAGAGTTTATTTACGTAGTTGAAAAAAATTTCTTTTGACAAGACGTTTGAAATCTTTTAATTTAAAAATCATAAGCTTAGCATGAAAAGTAAAGCCTCATAAAAAGCTTTTTAATTATTAATTGAAAATAGATTAATTTTCAAATAACGAAATAGGAATTAAAAATTTTTTTTTAAAGCTTTAGAAAAGCTTTTCTGAAAAATTTGTTTAAAAATTATTTACATAGTGTTTTTTTAAATTTCACTTCTCTTTATATTGATTTAACTTAATAGTTCTAAAATGCTTAAAGCTATTTCCATTGTAGCAAAATAAAAGCTTTAATTCTTGATAGCCTTATGAAATTGAAAAAAAACTACTTCTCAAAAAAGATTTCTTTTAATAAAAATTTTGAGAGCTTTTATTTGTAAGAAAGCATAAGTTCAGCATGAAAAGTAAAAGCTTATAAAAAGCTTTTTGTGTTATCATTTGGCAACTATTTTATGATTGGCGGATCCTTAAAGGGTAGAATAGTTTTAATTTAATAAAAAAAAATTTTTTTTTTTAATTTTTTTAGAAGCTTAGAAAAGCTTTTCTAAAAAAGATATTTAAAAATTAATATATTTTGTTTTTTATGTTTTACTACTCTATATATTGATTTGACTAATTAGTTCTAAAAAGCTTAAAGCTATTTGAATTGTCTTGATAGCTTTGGCTTTTAAGGCATTTTAGCTTATAATTTGTTTATAAAAGGAAAAAACTGCTTATTAAATAACATTTCTTTTGAAAATAATTTAAAAACCTTTCTTAGAAATCAAAAGCTTAGCAAGTAAAAACGTATCGATTTTTAAATTCTTAAATATTTAAAAACTTCAATTAAACTTCAATAAAATAAAAAAAAAAATTAAATTATTGTAAAATAGAATTTAATTTAAAAACTATATAAAACGAAATAAAATGGTTTTTTTTAATGATAATAAAGCTTTAATAGAAAATTCTAAAACACATTTTGTTAAGTTTAAATGAATTTTTTTTTAATTTTAATTTTTAGTTACTTGTAGTTTTTTATATTTTCGGAGTTTAAAAAAATTATTATGACCCTGAACTTTTAAATTAATTCTATACGAAAAAAATCCAAGTTTGTGTATAACTAAAACAAAAGCTTAACAGCTAATTGGTTTCTAAGATAAACATTACAATTTTGGCATAAAAACATCTTTTTAAATTAAATTCTGCAAAACACTAATTAAGGCTTAAAATAAAAAATTATACCACGATGTAAAAGCACAATTTTTCAGCAAGTCATTATATACGACAACAAGCAACTATTTAAACGTAGCATATCCTAAGGCTGTTTAATCAAGTGTGCAAAAAATAAAGAAAAACTATTAGAGATACTTTTAAAATTAGATTTTTTTTGTTACTATGAATTTGAAAAATTAATGCTTTATAAAGTTTCTATTAGAAACAAGATTCTTTTTTTAAACAGTTGATAATAAATTATGAATATTTCCAGAAACTTTTGTTGCAATTTTCCCATAAATTAAATTTTTGTTTGTAAAGTGAATCGCCTTTAACTGCAAAACTTTTCAGTTTTACCGCCAATTTTTCTTGATTTGTAATACGATTTGCTTCATGTAACAGAAACTGTATTGCGTATGCAAGTATATAAGTTTAGTAAATGAGTTTTGCTCATAATGTGGCAATTATTTGCAAAAAAAATGTACAATTTTCAGAGAACATTTTTTTTTTATTAATTTGAACATGAGCCAAAAATTTATGAAAAAGGAGTTACAGAAACAGAACAAGATAAAACTAAATGGGTTTTGTTCCTTTATTATGTTTTTCTTGCAAGTCGAAAAAATATTTGTTTTTCAATTAAATTTAATGTTTTAAAAGCACTGAGCGAAATTTTTTCGAAATTAGTAGCTGAAATTTAATTTGAAAAGCTGTAATAAATAATGAAAATTTTAATTTTGTCTTTTATTTTGGCTTACTGCAGACTGTTTTATACTTAATTTTATTACATCTGATGTGATTTAAAGAAAATCTTCTTAGCAATAAAAGACTTTAAAATAAAATTTCCTTATAATTGATTTTTCCCATAAAATAGCAAAATTTTTAAAATACCTTCAATTTTCTTTTTGTTTTCTTACTGAATAAGAATTTTTCACTATTTGATAAAGTGTAGAAAGAATTTTTTTAGGACAATTTGTTAAGGTTAGAAGTCTGGGAAATTTTATTATATAAAATTTTTTTACTTTTTTTAAAATGTGTCATTTAACCCTTGGGAAATTTTAATGATTAATCGATTTAAAAAATTCCCATTAAATATTATTTTCAGGGATATATTCAAATTTATAAATTTTTTTATTAATAATATTTTTTAATATTATAAAATTTTAAAAGATTTTGATTAACAAAATTATATAAATCATAAAAAGGTGTTTTTAAAGTAAAATTTAAAAGTTTCTTCCAACAAAAGTTATATTTTAGTTTAGTTTTTTTTTTTTTTTATTAAAGTGAAATGGAAAAAATGAGGAAAACTTTTGAAAAAAAATTTTTTAAATTATAACATTATAACTTTAAAAAATATGGCAGGGAAATTTTACAAAAATCTTGAAATGAAATTTGTTCGAATAATAAAATTTACCTTAAAAGGAAAAAATAAAAAAAAATACTTTATTTTTAGCAAAGGGAAATTTTAACAAATTTTTCTACGGAAATTTTGCAAAAACACTTAAAAATTTCTTTGAAAAATAAAATTTCCCTTAAAGGAAATTTTTTAACAAGAGAAATTTTTTACATTAATTCAAATTTGTTTCTGCACATGTTTAAATATGAAATAAAACCCAAGAAAAGATACGGTATTTTTAGGAAAGGGAAATTTTAATAAAAATTTCCTGTTAAAAATTTTATTTCTAAACTTTTCTCACTTGTAAACTTTGTTTGTAATTTTTCGTTTTTTTTAAAGCTTTTTGTTTAAAAAATATGTTAAATATTTTAAAAGTTCCAATAATTTTGTTCCAGAAATCATTTGTTTGTTAAAGAAAGAAAAATTTTTCAGTTTTTATTTTATTTGCAAATTTTTCAAAAAGACTTGAATTTTTTTTTAGAAAAATAAAATTTCCCTTAAAGGAAACTTTTTTAACAACATTTTTTAATTTGTATTTTATTGGCAATTAATTTCTTTCTTTTTAATTATCATTGCTTATTTATGATTTTTAAAAGCTAAAGAAAGTAAAAAAAAAAAAAAATAATTTTGAATTTTCTTCGAACATAATTAAATAAAAAAAAACTTTTTTTAATACAATTTGCTTTTGTACAAGGAATATCAATTAAATTAGTCTTTCCTCCTAGCAAAAATATTTTTATTTATATAAACTTAAGCTTTAAATTGTTTATGCCCCTTAAAGTATGTTATCAAGAACATTTGCAAAAAATAAGATAAATAAAATAGAAAGCAAATCAATATTAAAGAGATAATTTACATATGCCAAGAAACACTCGTATTGAAATTATGAAGACATTAACAGATTCCTAAAATTATACTACAGAATTTATGTACAAAATATATTTATTAAAAATATGCATGTGTTTCGTTACAGCCAAAGAAAAGAGAAAAAGAAAAACGTTAAACAATATTGCTAAAATATCTATTAGAATTAATAAATGTGACAAACAAAAGGAAGGTCATAAAAATAATAATAATAATGATGATAACCATTTATTACAATTTTTATTATTTATTTTGTAGAGAAATCTTAAGCAACATTAGTTGGAGTTGAGGATATAAAAGATAAAAGCAGACTCAATAAAGGCCCTCCTACATGTTTTTATATATTTTTATTTCTTAAGAAGCATTTTAAGAAAGAAAATAAAAAATAATTGATTTTAGCTTCACCAGCAAAAAAAAAAGAATTTATCATATTTTTGGCATTTCACACATACATACGTGGGGCTATTAGTATTGACACATTAAAATAATCTGTCCCAGGGCGTTTTTTAATAAATTATTAAAGAATTTTAAAATTTTTATAATAAAAAAGAATTAAAAAAGTGTTGCATATATTTAGGATTTCGTATTATTTTTTTAAATAATTGTATTAACTTTTTTAAAGGGTTATGGGACCTTAACAAATTAATAGATTTTTTTTATTATATTTGTTTAAATATCTGAGAGTTGCCACCTTTTTATAAATTTAATAAATTTTGTTTATATTTCAAAGAAAGATATATTAAATTTATTGGTCATTTTGTTGTGTAGCTCGAGGTAATAATGTTATTAGGTGCTTATTAGCTTGAGAACATTTACTTAAATATATGTTGCCTCCTCTAAGGGGTTAATGCTATAAACCAACTAAATCCTATTTCCAATGTTAAAATAATCGTATATGAATTTGGTGTTTTATAATATACGCATCTTAAATTTTTAAGCAATTCTTACATATTTAAAAGTTTCTCTAATAAGTGTTGCTTACTTTAAGGCGTAAAATTTGTAACTTAAATAACGCCTGTTAAAAAATATTTATATAAAAATTTGAAGATTAAGAATAAACAACTTTAATTTTGAATAAAACATTTAGTTGCTTAAAAGTAATGTGGAATTGTGTTGCCTACTTTAAGGGGACAAATGTATAAATTATTTAAAGCCTACTTTTAAAATTAACAATTGAAATAAAATTTGCAGTCATAAAGAATATGACTTCAATTTAAAACAAGTTCGATATTTAAAATTTACAAAAATTTGTTTGGACTACTTTAAGGTGTCAATTTTTTAACCTAAATAACGCCTATTTGGAATAAAAATATTTATATAAAAATTTGAAATTTAAGAATAAAATATTTCATTATTTAAAACAATGAAAATTAATAACTAAACACAAGCCTACTTTTAAGATTTATGGTCACATATAAATTTTCAGCATATAACTTCAATTTAAAACATGTTCGATATTTAAAATTTACGAAAATTTGTATGAACTACTACTAGTGTCTACTGTGGTTAATAATCTAATAACTTATAACTTAAATTTTTAGGAGTTTCGAAAATTTTATCTTTAATTTAATTTGCAGTTCTTAGTTACTTTAATCAGAAACATAATAAAAATAATTTGTGTTGCCTACTTTAAGGCGAACAAGTTATAATCTAAAAAAATGTTATATAAAATTGCAGCCTTAGATTAGAAATTTTTATTTTTAAGGACAACGTTTAGCTACTTAAAATTTATGAAAAAATTTGTTTTGCCTACTTCAAGGGATTACAGTTATAATTGTATTAGCTAAAGCCTTCTTATAAGATTAATAATCTCACATTAATTTGCTGTTCTAAGACACACAATTTTATTTATGTACAAGTATATCTAAGAGTCACGAAAATTTGTGTTGCCTACTTTAAGGATACATTTTATAACCAAACTAACCTATACTTTGAAAAATAAGTAATCATATTTTTATTTAGAATTCTAAAACACACAACTTCTATTCGAAAAAAATTTAATATTTAAAAGTTGTGATAATTTAAGTTACCTACTTTAAGGCGTCAATTTAAAACACATAAACATATTTATTTTTAGTATTAAATTAATCAATTTTAAAACATTTTTGTCACAGCTCATTTATTTTTCACTATATCATTTCTATGCTTACAGACTTTTAAATCTTTTAGTCATGTTGTTTTTGTGTGTCATTTTAATTTTAACAAGTAAAACTTGTCACGCCTTTTTCATGTATTTCAAGTATGAATTTTGCTACACGTTAAATACAAAATGAATATAATTTTTTGTAATTATTTTTTTGTTTAAGAAAAAAGTTCTTTTTCTGTTATTTACTTTATAAATTTAATGCAGTTAAAAAAAGTCTCCAAATAGCATTGACAAAAGCATTTAAAGAATGAAGATTTGCCTTAAGATTTCTTACTTTCTTTTCGTTTCTTTTCTTTTGCTTTATTTGCTTTTATTTTTTTATATTAAATTCCTACTATTGTTTATGTGGAATTTTTATTGCCTGTTCTCTTGTGTTTATTTGATTTTGCAAAAAAGAATTCCTTTTATGTTAAATAGTGGCTTAAAAGTCTTAAAGTAGGCTATAGTTTTTGTTTTATATTTAAGCCTAAATATAGGCTTAAGTTTTGTTTTTATTATTTTAAACGATTTTAAAAATTGTGAATCATTGTGAATTGTTTTTCATTCGTTGTATTTTGAATAATGTCTTTTATAATTTTTTATTGCCAAAAATTCACACAATAAACAAAAGCCACAATTGTTTATTGTGTGAATTAGTATTAAATTTTGTTACAATATTTATAGCCTGGTGACGATCGAATAAATTGACGTTTGGAGAGTCGTAAACACAAATTGTTTTTTTTATTACAAAAAAAGAAGTTTCAAAAATTCTAGTTGAAACAATAAAAGACAATTAAGGCTTTTATTTAAATGGAATTATATTTCGTCTTTATTTCATTAATTCGTCTGAATCTTATTTTTTATTTATGGAGCAGAACTCAGTCAGTTCTAAATCGATTTTGAATTTCTTTTTCTAATTGAAAGGTGAACCGAAAAATTCGATTATTTTTGCAAGATTTTTTTTCTTTTATGGTGAAGATTTACGGCGGCTGTGGTAGCTTTTAAATAGCGAGGTATTTAAGAATTTATGAATTTTTCATAAATTAAATTTTCTTTAATTTTTAAAACGTGTGGCGTATGAGTGATATTAATTATTTTTTAGTTTAATTTTAGATCTGGCATCACCATTAAAGAATTTTCTTTATAAATAATTATTTTAAAATAAATTTTCTTGCTCGTGCTTGGAAAAAAAGTAATTTGATAAATTTGTATAAAAAAATATTGAGACCTTCAAAACACATGCTAGGAAAGCTCAAAGAAGTAGGAGCCAGTGAGGCATCAAACAGAACAAGTTTCTATTTTATTCGAACGCAAGCGGATTGGAAAGCAAGATGATAATCGCATTTTGGGGCATCCTGGCTACTGTGCCAGAGCATGAAACATTCGAATGCTATAATATTTCTAAGACAGCAACTTTTATTCATATACACATCTACCTGCCTGTAAAAAACCTTAAATATCAAAGCACTTTTATCAACTTATTTTAATTAAATAATTTCTATATTAATTGACAACGTTATCTGAACTTTTCTGAAAACAAAAATTCTAACTCAACAATAGTTAAATAAAAACTTTTTTTTATTAAAATATTTCCCTTGTCTCTTCATAGCTCTTGTCATTTTGCTTTTAATGATTCATTTTTATTAATAATTACTCAAAATTTGAAAAGAAGCAGAAAATTAAAACTTTATTAATTTATTACTTAACAAGCCATTAAAAGTTCTTTAATAGAGTTGTAAGAAGAAAGCTTTACGACACACTCTCATGTCGTTTAGTAAGAGAACATTTTTATTGAAATATTAAATATAAATTAGAGCAAAAATTTTTATTTAAAATTTTTAGTTTCAACGAATAAAAGTAAATAATTGAGATTAATACGTCACTTGAAATAAAAAAAAAAAATTAAAAAAAATAGTTTATTCATTAGAAGCCTAAACATATGCTAAGTTTAGTGTAAATTATTTTTAGATTTAAATAGGAGTTTAGTTTAAGGTTTTTCATTTTAAATAAAGTCTTCAACATTTGAATTTATTTAATAGTTGTAAAGAGCACAAAGAAATTAATAGATAGTTTTATAGAATAAAACAGGAATTATTTATATAAGTTTTTTTTGTATCAGCCTGCGAAGTCCGTCTGCTTTGATCACTTGTGGTAAAACCAATTAAAGCTATTATCAAATTTTTAAAAATGTTAATTATTAAATTAAACCATCATTTGATTTTAATGTTGACACATAAAACAATTTTATTTCTAACGCCTGAAAATAGGTTCACTTTAGCTTTAAAACAAACATTAGTGAAATTTTTTTTATTAATTATTCTAATCCTCTTTACGGTCTATTTGTGATCCAAATTATATTAAAATCATCTTGGCCGTTTCAGCGTGATTGAGCTACAAACTTTTACATGTTTATACTACTTGAATTTATATTAATCATACGTCGCGCTTTTGAAACAAATATTTATATTAATCATACGTCTAGGTTGAGAAAATTAAATAATTAGAGCTTCTGTAATCTAAAAGTTACTGCAAGACAAAAAAAAAGACACTTTTGTTTCAACTCATTAATATAACGACTATTGAAAAGAAAATCAATATTTTTGCATATTAAAAATTGTAACCTTAAAAACATTTATTAAATCCCATTAATATGATGTATTTATACTTTGGAAAATCTGTAGTTTCATATTCAATAAAAGAAAATTTTTAATAAATTTTAGTGACGCCATACCAGCCCAAGTGTTACAAAGCTTTTGGGCTATAAAGAAGTTACATTCATGAATAAGGAATCCACGTAGCAAATGTAAGTATTCTTTGGGGATAAATTTGTTTCTGTTATGTTTTATTAAAAAATTTTTAATTTTATTTTAAAATAATTTGTTTTCAAAATCTTGAAGTCTGGCTAGAATTTTGTATTATTTTTAAATTAATTATTTATTATTCTATTGATGAAGACCGTCTATTTTTAGTTATAATTTTCTTTTATAATGATTTTAATCATTTATGTCTTACAAAAACCCTTAAAATATGCTTTGATTTTCTCGCTGATTTTTTTTATTAACAAAAAATTAATTAGGACTTTATATTGCCTACTTTTAGCAGCATCTAATTAAAATATCTATTGCTATCTTTTCCATCAGCATGAGTCATCTTTTTTTCTACATTTTCTTTTGTATTATTTTTTGTTGCTTTAATTTGTAAGACATCTTTTACAATTTAAGCCCCACCTTCACAGCATGTTCAAAGAGTTTTGTTTGATAGACTGAGGCAAAGAATGGAATAAAAAAAAATCATGTCAATTAGTGCCTATTTTCAGGCAAAATAAGTAATTTTATTGATTAATTTTTCAATATTATTTGGATTTAAAAATATTTTCTTATTCTTTTAAATTTTCTTGCGTAGCTGGGCAATTTAAATTTTATGGATTTTTATTTTGCAATTTCTTTTAAAAGTACCTTTCTCTGATTATTTTTTTTTTGTTGTAAAATATTTGCCATTACACAGAACTGCATTTGGACTTTAATTGTTAGTTGTATGCCTGCATTTTACAACCCCATAATTATTCTACAGCCATTATTATTATTATTGTTATTAATTTTTTTTTTGTTGTAAAGCAAAACACACAATGGGAGCACAAAAGACAACAACACTTAATATACAAAATAATAAATTAGTAATAAAGAGATTAAAAAAAAATGTTTGTCCGTTTAGCTACATGGCATACTTTTAGGTCGCAATTATAAACATAAATGTGTTGCCTATTTTTAGTATCTTTTTATTTTTTATTATTAAAACAACAGCTGTAACAAATTGTTACTTGTTTTTAAATCTGTTGGCATTTAATTTTTTATGCCAAAATAAGAAATTTTTTATAAAAAATGTTCATTACGCAAACAAGTAAATTATTGTGTCTTTCTAATAATTTTTTTTTAGTAAATGAAAATTATGTTTTAGCCTAAAAGTATGTTAAACAAAAGTGCTACAATTTATTTAAAAAACAGCATGCTGTACGGAGAATTTGAAAGTAAGAGAACTAATAAGGGACTCTTCTTATTCGCAGTAAAATGCTTTCTTTTTCTTTGCTTTAATTTTAAACACCTTAATATAGACTTAATTTTTTAATAAATAATAATTGGCCTGGTCTTTATTGATTGGAATTATTGAAATAAATCATCATGTAAGAACTGTGATTTTCAAGTATAAAGCTGCAGATTTGGAAGACTTCCTTCTGACATTTCCATTGGAAAGTTTGTCATTTTTTAGCATAATCGTACTCAAAACGTTTTGACGTACGACCATTATTTGTGTTGTTTACAGTGACTTGAAAAAATTAATATAGAAAAAAATGGAATTAACTCGTGAACATTTTCGTGCCATCATTTTTCACAAATTTCGACGTGGATTATCACGACAAGAGTTGATTGATGAACTTAAATCTTTGTATGGCGATGAAGCACCATCCTATAGCACTGTGAAAAATTGGTATAATGAATTTAATCGTGGCCGAAGCTCGCTCAAACACGAATTCCGTGAAGGTCGTCCAAAAACGGCTGTTGTGCCAGAGAACATTGATGCCGTGCGTGAACTCATAATGCAAGATCGACATGCGACATACCGAGATATAGAGACATCCTTGGACATTTCTTCCACCAGCATACATTCGATACTGCATGAACACCGGGCCGTAAAAAAGGTTTGTTCTCGTTGGATCCCGCACAATTTGAAAGTCGCTCAAAAAAAGGCTCGTGTCGATTGGTGCAAAGAAATGTTGCAAAAATACGATTGCGGTGCTTCAAAAGACGTTTATAAGATCGTCACAGGTGACGAATCATGGATCTATGCGTATGAGCCCGAAACGAAACAACAATCGACCGTGTGGGTCTTCAAAGACGAGCAAAATCCAATGAAAGTTGTTCGTGGAAGAAGCACTTCGAAGCAAATGGTCGCCTGTTTCTTCGGCAAAACTGGTCATGTGGTGACAGTTCCGCTTGACCAACTTAGGACGGTCACTTCTGAGTGGTACACTACAATTTGTTTGCCTGAAGTCATCGGAGAAATTCGAAAAACTAACAAGAGAAGACGAATCATTGTTAACCATGACAATGCGAGCTCTCACACATCGGCTCAAACCAGAGCGTTTTTGACCGACCAAAACGTCGAATTAATGGGTCACCCGCCGTACAGCCCTGACTTGGAACCTAATGACTTCTTCTTGTTTCCGCACATCAAGAAAAAAATGCGTGGTCAACGATTTTCGTCGCCAGAAGGAGCTGTTGAAGTGTTCAAAAACCATGTTTTAGAGGTGTCTCAATCGGAGTGAAAAAAGTGCTTCGACAACTGGTTTGAGCGCATGCAAAAGTGTATAAATCATGCTGGAGTATACTTTGAAAAACAATAAAACCATTTTTGATTATAAATATTCGCATTTTCACTATTAGGCCAGAAATATATAGAGCAGCTTTCGTACCTTTCACCACATACGTAAATTTTCTTTAGTGAATGAACTCCAATCAGAAATATAAATATTGGAGGTGACATAGAATTAAAAATTAAGAAATAAAAATTTACATAAAAATTTTATTGGCTCTTAATGGGTTAAGCATTTTTAAAAAATTTTAGTATATCCTTTAAGATATTTTCAAAAGCTTTTTAATGAGACCCATATTGAATATAAAAAAAAAATGTGGTGCACACTCGTACTTTTTTACGAAAAGGTCAGAGGCCCATAACTCGGAAACTATAGGCGAGTGTAAATTTTTTCATTTGATGTTTTTTTTATTCTATATCGCTGCATTTATTTATTAATTTTTTTTTATTGGAGAGGCAGGCGTGGTGTTTTGTCCGCTGCTTCGAAAAACATGGACTGATCTTGCTGATTTTCAGTGGCAAAATTTTTGAAACTATGTCTAACCGATTGACTATTAAAATTTTCTCTAGCTCATCTAGTGCCTTGGCAAAGTTGATTTATATCCGAACACAGATGGACACCGCTTAATTAACTTCGCTATCCATAAGGACTCAGAATATAAATACTTTAAGGCGTCAGAAATGAATTTTTGCAGAAATTACAAACGGAATGAGAAACCTTAATTTACCCTCTTTCCCCGTAAGGTGAAGGGTATAAAAAAAGAAAATGTTTGTTTTAATTTGGAAGACAGCAAAAATGACATCCTTTTTTCTTTTAAGATTTCCTTAGAAAACAACAGCAATTGAAAAAAGTCCCATTAAAAAATTAAGCAAACAGGTAACACTGTATGACATTTTTAAATGATGTATACTTAAAGTAATAAAAATAACATTATTTATGTAGCATACATTTAGGTGGTGACTTAAATAGTCAATGTTTTTCCCTCCTACCAAGTGTCAGCTTCAAAAAAAAAAAAGAAAGTCATGTTTATGCCAACATCACTCGTTGTTTGTGATATTAACGTATTGTTTTTTTTTTTTTTTTGTTTTTTATATTTTGTTTTAAGTTAAAACTGTCATTTATAAAGTGAATTTATTGTCTTGTCATTTTGTCTGACAGACTGATGAGAGTACAACAAAATAAATAGCTAAAGTAATAAATATGTTCGCTACTTGTAATATTCATTGATGGGCTTATTTTGCTTGTGATGACATTAACCGTAAGGGATTTTAGTTTAAAATTTAAATTTTTTATAGCTTACAAATTGCCAAACTATGTAAAGCTATAAAATATTTATATAAAACTATTTTGTCTTTATTGGTTATATTGGGTTTACAGTTTTATAGCATATTTTTGAGCGCTTTAACTATTTGTAAATAACCATAAATATTTAAGAGGGTTTTTAGTTTTATCCTACACATATTTTTGTAAACAGAAGCTGTTGAAAAAATGTTTTGGAGTTTTTAAACCTGCCCTTAGGCCTTCATTAAGTCTATTATAATCTGTAGCAGTTAGGCGAATTTAAGTAAGAATGTATGTTGTTTTGGTAATTTTTGTTTTTAATTTTTTAATTTTTGTTTAAAATATTAAAAAAGTTTAGACATAAGTTTTAGTAAATGCATTTAAGTTTAACTAAATTTAAAAAAAAAAATTATTAAAAGTATTTTGAAAAATAAAAAAATAATATTTTTTAAATAATAAAATTAGATATAATTTTAATTCAAATTTTTATTCTGTTTGGCCTATTATCACTTTTGCGTTTAAATTAAAAAAGTAAGCAGAAACAAATTTTCTAATTAATTTTAGTTGGCGCCTAAAAGTAGAAAACTTTTTAACTAAACATGTCATTTGAAATGTACAACAAATTGACTATTTTATGCTTCTAA
Organism: Cistogaster globosa; assembly: GCA_937654795.1. Lineage (NCBI taxonomy): Eukaryota > Metazoa > Arthropoda > Insecta > Diptera > Tachinidae > Cistogaster > Cistogaster globosa. The sequence continues at coordinate 12,730,680 of OW569404.1, forward strand.
AAGTAGGCATGGCTGTTTGATTTTCAAAAGTTATCAGTAAAAATTTTTAAAAATAGTTTAAATTGGCGCCTAAAATTAGACGTTTCTATTTTAAAATTTAAAATTATAAAATCACTGTATAGTCCTAAAAGAAGGCAAGATTTTTGGGCTTAAAACAGCAAGCGCTAGAAATATTTCCAAATAATCTTATTTAGCTGCTAAATGTAGCTAAAAAATCAGCTCAACACCTCATTTGAAATGTATAACTAAATTATTCTCCTAAAAGTAGGCTGTTTGATTTTTGAAAATTTAGCAATAATAATTTTTAGAAATATATATGAAGGAATGAAGCACAAATTAATTTAATTAATATCTTAAAAAAGATTTTAAATTGGCGCCTAAAAGTAAAGTAGATACAATTTCAGCTAAGCACCTAGTTTGAAAGAAAGGCATGATTGTTTGATTTTAAAGCATCTATAGGTAGACATTTTGAATAAACGATATATATTTATTTTTTAAATGTAGAAAACATTATGTTTATCCTCCTAAAAGCAGACTTAGTCGTTTGGTTTAAATAGAGAAAATTAAATATTTTTAAAATAGTTAGAAATAGCGCCTTATAGTTGACATCTGAGAGAAGTCAGTTGGCTGTTCTAAGTGACTTTAGTCAACATCAGATTTTTATTTTTTCATTTAATCTCATTTATATATTTATTTTGGTATTTAAAAGCACACATTTTTTTAAAATCTTTTTACAAAAAATGTTACGTACACCTATTTAATTAAAAATTATTGCATAACTTAAGGCTGCAACAAAAAGTTAAACCTTAAATTTCTATTTTTTTTAAGATTTTTTTTTTGCTTCAAGAATTTCCAAGACTTATTTTTAAGTAGCAGAATATTTTGTGTGAAAAATGAAAACATTGTTTAGTTCTATACCAAATTTGCTATGCAGGACCAGAGTGGTATTGACTGGTAATAAATATGATCGTGTTCTTATTTAAATTCGACGTTATGGTTTTCGATCTTTGTCCTCTTTCAGGAATGAATTTAATGATGTCCACAACCTTTTGCAAACAAATTAAAAAATTTCTAAAAAACTAGAGAGTTTTCAAGTTTCAGCTCTTGAGACTTTGTATCAATAGGTCCAGTCGTTTAAACATTGCTGATTTATCGCTAAGGTATTTTGCCGGTCTTAAATAAGTTAAACTGCATTGAATGCTTAATATTAGCAACAATGCTACTTTATATAAAATGCTCCTAAGTATAGGCAACAGTTTTTTTAATTTTTTATATTCTTTGATACAAATTTTTAGCCTTAAGTTGAATTTCTAATTTATTTCACAGTATTAATAGAATTAAGAAAATTTTAATTTCCTGTGTATCCTTAAAGTAGGCAATTGTTTTTTTAAATAAACCTCTGAATTCTGCCTGCTGCCGTTCTTTTGAGCATAAAACCTCAATTCTAATGTGAGCAAATAAAACAATGTAAATATTTGTATATTTATGGAAAATAAATAATCTCGCTAATTAAATCAAGATATTATGGTCAAGATATAATGTTGCATTTATGAGCATTTGTATTTTCCCTATTTAACTTAAAATTAATTTCATTATCCCTTTAAGTATGCTTTAGATTTATCACTTATCATTAATGACATTTTAAGCAAACTAATTTACAAAGTCATAAAATTATTTTGTTGCACAAGATGTTTTATACAGTTGAGGCTGAGTAATTAATTTAATTATTAACTACAATTTTAATAGTCTACTTTTATGTGTTATAACTCATTATAGAACTTTTGCAATCTGAGATTTATCTAGAATGTAATTGTTATAAATTTTTATGTATGCAAAAAAACACGTTAGACATTTCTTGTGAACTTTAGACCTTGAAGAGGAAAAAAAGCAATTAAGTTTAAGTCTTTTAGGTTAATTGTGTTATAAGACACTCCTGAAAGTAGGCAAAATTTTCAAAGGTTAATTGGTGATGAAGTTATGTGTGCATTAAAAAAGAGAGAAGATTTTCATTGAGTTTCATCTTTAATTTTAATTAAGTTGGTTATATTTATATTTTTTCATATTTGATTTGCTGAATATTGAATTTTTACTTGCAACGTGTCCTGTTGCATTGTTTTCAATTGCTAATAATAATGACCCCAAGAAAGAAATATATATTTATGTTGGAAAACGTAGAAGAAGAAATCAAGCAATTTTAAGTGGTAAAAGCAATCAGATGGCAAAAAGCATCAGCATTTTCATCATTATCTTTCTGACGAGAATTTACTTGTGGCAATAAGACCTCTAGCAAACAGTCACGTTTATAGCAGGGGTAATTGAACGTTATTTATATTGCACAAGATGTTACAGAGAGAAAGAGACAGAGACAGAGAGCGAATGAAGAACAAAGAATAAAAAATTAATCAGTTTTCCAAAAATTTGCAGAATAAAAATAAATATTAAATTGCAAAAAAAATCCAAGGAAAGTTTTTTAATTTTTTTTCTTTAATTAAAAAAGGCCTTAAAGTATAAAAAATTATTGCCTATTTTAAGGAGTTTTTTATTTTTGTCTTAAATGTTAAATTATTATTATTTTTTTGTGTAGCTACGAGTTAGCATTTTACTATTCTTTTTCGTTTAAAAACATATATTTTCAAACTGTTGTAGAAGAGTAATTACAATAAGAATGCAACTACGTGCTTTAATTTTATTTTATAGCGAGTTCTGTTTAACAAGTTATATTTTTCGCACAATTAGTGCACAATTTTTAAAAACATTTTCAACTCTAGTTGCTTGTCAGTAACCATTAAAGAGTTTTGTAGTCAACAAATGCATTACAGCAATTTAAAGCATACTTTTAGGCAAGAATGCTGAGTGATATAATACCTATCAACTTAATTTTCAATTTTCTGCTTTCTTTTCATTTCAGCATATAGAAAAAATGTTTAAATTGCAAATATTAAAATTTTTTTTTAAGGACTGTAGAAATTTTTTAAGTCCTTATTTAAGGCGACATTTTTTAAGTGAGTTTTTTAATGTCCTTCTTTCATGTTCGTAATCGAGAATTTGTAATTTCTAAATAATTGTTGCTATAAATAAATATTTAAATTGATTTCAAGTAAAATAAAGAAAATAATTAATAAATCCAAGTTTGCTCTTTGCTGTTGGCTATACTTGCATAAAAGTACCATTCGAAAGAGTACTTTTATAAAAAATCGTCTGTCCAAATAATTTGTAAACAAGCTTTTTATAAATATTTGTATATGAAAATAGTACCTCAAAAGAGATACGTTAGAAAAACTTATCTTAAAAATATATGTTGGAAAAGTACTTTTAAAAAGACAAATTATAAAATAATTCTTTAAAAAGGTACTTTTGAATTGTGCCTTTAAAAAGATAGATATTTTTGAAATAACATCTTTTAAAATAAGTATTTAAAAAAGTTTTGCTGTAACTTGATTTTCTCAAAATATTTTTTTTTGTTTGAAAAAAAAATTCTTTTAAAAAAATATTATTTTCTTCCCTAAAAAATTTTTTGCTTTACCAAGGAACACATTTTTAAAAAACGCGTTTTTAAATATCTCTATAAAAAAAGTTGCGTTTTAATTATATAACCATACGGTTTTTAAAATTTTTTTTTAAGAAGTACCTTTTAAATAAGTACTTTTTATTCTGAGTACCTTTTATTCTGAGAAACTTTTTAAAAATAATTTTTTAAAAAAAAGGAGTTTTCTTTTAAATCAAACGCTTTTAAAAAAAGTTCTTTAAAAAAGTACCAAAAAAAGTACCTTAAAAAGTACTATGTAAAAAAAACATTTTTGTTTAGATTTACACAAATTGTCTTTCAATTAATTTCTATTGCAAGAAAATAAAATAAAAATCCTTGTAAAAAAGTACCTCACGATTTTTATTTTGCAATAGTACTTTTAGAAGTTATTTTGAGAAACGTACCTTAAAAGAGATACCTTGGAAGAGTACCTTTAATAAGATATCTTTAAAAAGTAACTTTAGTAGCTACTTCGAAAAAGTGCTTTTACAAAGTTACTTTCGAAAAAAGTACTTAAAACAAAATACAAATGTATTAAAAAATTCCTGTCTATTTAAAATTTGTTGTATTTCTTAAGAACTCTTTTTTATTTAAGTTTCTTAAAAAAATGTTTTTAAGTTATTCATTTAAAAATTAGTTTTTTGATTATGTACCTTTTGTAAAAGGGAACCTCTAAAAAAGTACCTTTTAAGTAAGTACCTTTTATTTAGGGAAAAGTAACTTTAAGAATCATGCCCTTCTAAAAAGCACTTTAAAAATATGTACTTGAACTATGTACTTTGTGAAAAAGAAATCTTAAAAAAAAAGTACCTTAAAAAAGTACTTTCTTCAAAAATAATTTAACAAGTACTTTATACAGATAATTTAATAAAACTGCTTTTGGATATTTATTTTCGATAAGAAAAATTTAAGTTCATTAAAAAAATTTTTTTTGGTTTCAGATAAAAACTAAAAACAACTTTAAAGTCGTAAATATAAATTTCTCTATTTTTCTTTGTTACTCGTACATTATGCAAAAATATTACGTACTTTTTTAATATTTTTATCAAATTTTCAAAATGTTACGTTGAATAATAAACATTCAAAGAATACAAACACTTTAAAAGTTTTCTTTTGCTTTAAAGAAAACTAGAAAAAATAACAAAAAGAAAATTAACATGTCATTTAATGGGCTGCAATATAAAACCCATTTAATGAAGGACATTGTAAGACTTATCCTCTTCGACGCAAACGTACATATGTAATATATGAAATAGATAAAACCACACAGACAAATCGTCTTCTATTAAAATTAAAAGCAAAAAAATGTTGCAAAACTTGCAAAAAATTATAGAGAAAAAAATTAAAAAAAAAACTTTTAGCTTAGAAAGACGATAATGACGACAAGGCTGATGATGATAAAGATAATTTATGTTAATATCCAAATACATACTTTTAGATACTGACTACTATTTAGGTTTTTTTTTTTTGTAATTTTATAAGAGGAAAATTCACACACACACACATATACAAAAAATAATATCTACTCATTAGTAACAAAGTCATCATCAAGCTGGATTTAGTTTTACTATTTTATAGACTTTTTGAAAATTCAGCACAAATGTCCAAAAAAACATTAAATCCTTTTTTTGTGGTATTTTCCCACGTCATAGAAGCGTACAAAGCACGCACATACACCATTTAAAGGTTTGCAAATACTTAAGCTAAAATTTAACCACAAATTTCGCAAAAAAAAATTGAGTCTGCCTCCAATGAAAAGAAAACAAAAAGACTCTTCCAAAAAAAAAAAAGAAAAAAAGGACACAAAGCTAAATACTTCCGTTGGCATTTAAGCTGTCAGTAGCAGAAGGTTAGAGGTTTTTCGTTAGGGAATTAATATTGAAAATTAAGCTGGTGGCCCAGCAGCCATTGCAAACTAAATTAGTGATTTGAAATAAAACCAAGAAGAAGAGAATTGTGTGATTTAAGAAGAAGAGAATTGTGTGATTTAAATTAGAGCATACTTTAAAAATGCATAAATTTGCTCAATGTTTTTGTTTTAATTTTTTAATAACAGCTACAAAATTTAAGTTTTATATTTTAAGCCAAACTTTTTCTAAATTTATTATTCTTTAGAAGCATAGAATTGAAAGGAAAAATAACTTGAAAATTCGTTCAAGCAGCTTAAATATTAAGAATTTTAACTGCAGTAATTCGAAAATAAAAAATCATAGTGATATTTTTTACAGAAAAATTAACAAAGTGACTTTTCTATTTAAAAACTACATATTACTATTTTACAGTAGACCATGTATTACAATGGAATTTTCATGTAAAAAGAAGTCACAGTCATATTTCTTATAATAAAACTATCACAGATAGAATTTTATAGAAAATATATAATATTTATATAGAAAAACTAATACAGGGATATTTTTTTAAAGAAAAACTATCACAGTGATATATTTTTATGCAAAACTATCACAGTGATATTTTTATAGAAAAATTTTCACAGTGATGTTTTTTATGCAAAACTTTCACAGTATAGTGATATTTTATAGAAAAATTATCACAGTAATATTTTTATAGAAAAATTATCACAGTGATATTTTTATAGAAAAATTATCACAGTGATATTTTTATAGATAATTATCACAGTGATATTTTTATAGATAATTATCACAGTAATATTTTTATAGAAAAATTATCACAGTGATTTTTTTATAGAAAAATTATCACAGTGATTTTTTTATAGAAAAGTTATCACAGTGATTTTTTTATAGAAAAATTATCACAGTGATTTTTTATAGAAAAATTATCACAGTGATATTTTTATAGAAAAATTATCACAGTGATATTTTTTATAGAAAAATTATCAAAGTGATATTTTCATAGAAAAATTATCACAGTGATATTTTTAAAGAAAAATTATCACAGTGATATTTTTAAAGAAAAATTATCACAGTTATATTTTTATAGAAAAGCTATCACAGTGATATTTTTATAGAAAAACTATCACAGTGATATTTTTATAGAAAAACTATCACAGTGATGTTTTTTACAAAAAACTATAACAGTGATATTTTTATAGAAGAACTATCACAGTGATATTTTTATAGAAAAACTATAACAGTGATATTTTTATAGAAAAACTATCACAGTGATATTTTTATAGAAAAACTATCACAGTGATATTTTTATAGAAAAACTATCACAGTGATATTTTTATAGAAAAACTATCACAGTGATATTTTTATAGAAAAACTATCACAGTGTTATTTTTATAGAAAAACCAACATAGTAATATTTTTAAAGAAAAACTATCACAGTGATATTTTTGTAGAAAAAAATATAGCAGTGATATTTTTATAGAAAAACAATCACAGCGATATTTTTTTATAGAAAAAATATTACAGTGATATTTTTATTGAAAAAATATCTCAGTAATATTTTTTATAGAAAAACTATCACAGTTATATTTTTATAGAAAATATTTTTATAGAAAAACTGACATAGGAATATTTTTCTTATGAAAGTGACTTTTTATAAAAAAAACTATCACAGTGATATTTGAATAGAAAATTTTATCGGGTTAAATTTAATTTAGAAAGACTACCAGTGATATTTTTAAAGGAAAATTATATGAGAAATATTTCCTTAGAATTATATTTTTACAGAAAAGTAATCACAGTTATACGTTTTTAAGCAAAACTATCAGTGTGATATTTCTATAGAAAAACTATCACAGGGATATTTAATATAGAAGATATATTTATAAAGGAACTGTCGCAGTAATATATATATAAAAGTACTTTTAAAGTGATATTTCTTGCAGACAATCTACCACAGTGATAGTTTTTTATAAAAAACGTATTGCAGATTTATTTCTGTAGAACAACTTTAATAGTGATATTTTTATACGAAATTTCTTATAGTGACATTTTTAAAGAAAAACTGTCGCAGTAAGTAAGATTTTTGTTATAGAAACCATTTTACAATAATATTTTTGCTGAAAAAACGAGCAATTTTAAGTTAGACCTGCGTTCACAAATTAGCCGTGTTACTTTAATATTTCGCTTTACTTTATTTTCGCCAAATATGTGCAATTTGTAAAAGAGATGATGGTTTAAAAAAATGGCTTGCTTAAAAAGGTTATTTAAAATAAACTGTATTTAAATAAAACACATTTTTTTTATTCAAAAAGGTACTTTTTCTTCACAAAATTTGGTACTACATGAAAACTACCCGTATTTCGATCATGGATATTGTTATTTTTTACTGGCTCTCTTTGCAGACTGCTGCGTTTTTAGAGGAGTTTTTAAAAAAAGACTTTATCTTTGTAAAGATATTTTTTAAGGGTGATTTTATGTTTTTTTAAGAAAAAAGAGAGTTCCTTTTCTAATATTTTATGCTTTTAAACCGTTTTTTACACAATTTAGTTTTTTTTCTTAAAATGACCTTTGTACAAAAAGTACCTTTTTTAAAAGGCTTTTTCAAAAAAGTACTTTTGAAAGAGGTATTTTTCTAAAAAGTACTCTTCTACAAAGGTTGTTTTAGAAAAAGGTGTTTCCCCGAAAAAAAGTACTTTTTCAAAAAGGTCCTTTTTTAAAGAGGTACCTTTTTAAAAAGTACTTTTTAAATTCTTGCTTATTTAAAAACTCTTTTTTTTTAAATGAACTTTCTATCAAGTCTAACATTGTTCAAAAAGATTTAAAAATGCTTTTCTTTAAAAGTACTTGATTCAAAAAGGTATTTAAAAAAAAAAAAAATCATGTGTTTAAAAAAAATTAAGAAAGATAAAAGAAAATTTCGTAAGCAAATTTTTTGTTTTTGATTTAACAAAAAAATATTTTCATCATATAAAAGAGGTGTTTCTTGTGAATATCTTTTAAAAAAATTAGCTTTAAACTTTAAATTGCTGTGTTTACTTTGACCTGATGTAGCGCTTATTGTGGGAAAATTTTGTATTTTCTGATATCTTGTCTTTTCAAATACCTTGTCTTTTTTTTATAAGTTTATGAATAAATTACTTCCCTTAAACATCTGCTTAAGCCATTAGGTCGATAACAACACCAATACGGTTGCTTAACTGTTAAAACTTTGGGGTAGTTTTGGTTGTCAGTAGTTCAAGGAAAACAAGAAAGGGAGACAGGCAGGCAGGCAGACAGACAGCATAATAAAAACTATATTTTAAGCACACACTTTTACAACATATAACAACAACAACGAAAGAAAAGAATTTTTCATTATAAACGTTTAAATTGACACTTTAGCTTGTATTGTTGTCGTTGTTGGAAAAAATGGTAAAATATTACATTAATATGCTTTTGTACGTTCACATATATATGTGTGTGTGTGTGTTGTATCTGGGGTGTTTATAAAGCTATTTAAGGTTAGAGGATGGTACGATATTTCAGCGCGTAAATGTGTGTGTGTGCTGAAAAAAAGAATATGGATAACACAACAACATAAATATTGTTTGCTGGCGATAGTGCTGTCACTTCCGTTTCCGTTGGAAGTAGCACTCACATACTCACAATGTGAGGTTGGTTGTAGGTAAACATGTGTTTTTTTTTTTTTTTTTTGTAAACGTAATTGTTGTTAGTTTATATTCTTTTACAAAAACAAACACAAGTAAGTGAAACATTTTCTCTAGAGCATCGTACAGCAAGTTTTAATGAAGTACAAGAGAAAAGACAGAAACTATTAAAAATATCTAGATTATACTAACATAAATCTGGGTAGCTTGTTAATCGGTTTGATGAACAGAAGTATTAAATAAAAAAAAAAAGAAAAGTTTTTTTTAAACAACTTTAATTTCGTCTTATTTGTATTTGACAAATTGATTTTTTTGCATTAAATAAATCCCAGGCACCTAAAGGTACCAAAAAAAACCAGTTTGTATAAACTGAAGGCTTGTGAAAACTTACACTATAAAACTAAATTTAGCATAATAATTTTATAATTCATTATTATCAAGCTGTTGTCTGTCCAGACTTTTTGTTTAAATTCGCGAAACTGTAAAATTGGTTTTCAAAATAATAAAAATAATTCTGAAACCTTAAAGTCACTTTTTTAACTTTCTTTAATGCAAACACTTTAAAAATAATGTTTGTATAAAAAATTATAATTTTTCTATTTACAAACCAGACAGATTTCCTTGATTATTTTGTGCTGAGGGTAACCGCATGCCTTTCATAAAGTTTTGTGGTGGATTCCTTTACAAAATGACAACAAAACTTAAAACACAACTCCACTATTTATCTGGTTGAAATTTTGACCCTTTTTGTAACTTTTCTGTTTTTGTTTTAATTTAACTTTTAAAAGTAAAATGCAGATGTTTATAAGAGAATGTTTGTGAGTTACATTTTGCGGTTTTAATTATAGTTTTTGTGTTGAAAAAATAATATCACAAAATAGTTTTTTGTTAAATAAAGACAAAAACCTTTTCCCTTTGTTGGAATGTTTGCTGTTATTGTTATCATTTGTTAAACATGTTTGACCATGTTGGCATAATTTCATTTAAATTAATTCAAAAAGAACACAACATCAAAAGTAATTTATCATTAACACACATTAACACAGAAAATATGAACAAAAGAAAAACAAAGCCATTAATTTTTAGTTCAACCAAATACAACTTTTTGAAACGACTGAACATGAAAACATTTTTTTTAACATAAAATTTTGAAAGATGATTAATTAGGGCAGCTTTACAGCAACATTAACGAACTCTTCATCTACTTTACTTCGTTTTTTATTCTCAGCCAAAAAAAAAAAATTTTTCAGATTACTTTCTTAAGCCTCATACTACTCATGCTATGATCTTATACAAGATTCCTGTCTTATATTCAAATTTCTACTCAATACTCTCTTATATTCAGACAACCGTCTTATCTTTTGAATATTTTTTGCACTCAAACCACTGTCTTATATTTAGACTACCGATGACTTATAATCATATTATCGTCTTATACTCACACTGCATCGTACACTCAAACAACTGTTTTATAACCAGATTGACTTATACTATACCGTCTTATACTCAGAACACCGTCTTATATTTAGACTACATCTTTTACTTATACTTCTCGTACACTTAGATCAGCATTTAAACTTAAATCTCTGTTTAATATTTAAATTACCGCCTTATACTCAGACCACTTCTTATACTCAGATTATTCTCTTATACTGAGACTATTGTCTTATGCTAGATCTGCTAGATCACAGTTTTAAACTTTAAAAACTGTCTTATACTCAGACACGTGTAAAATAATTAGACTAATGTCTTGTATCAGCCTAATATCTTATACTTAGCCTACAGTCTAATACTCAGAGCACAGTTTTATACTTTGACTATCGCCTAATACTCCGACTACCTTCTTGACATTATTTTGGTCTTACACTCAGGGTAAAACTTAAGTGTTGTCGTTAAATAACAATTTTATATTCTTCTTACTGTCTTATACTTAAGCTACCGTTTATCACTCAGACACTCAGACTATATTTTACTCTAAAGCTAACGTCTTATACTCAGACTATATCTTTTACTTAAACTCCTCGTTTACTCAACCACCGTTTTGTTGTCAGACCAGTTTTTTATGCTCAGAATACCTCTTATACTTATACTTATACTTACGTCTTATACTCAAACTACTTCTTATACTAAGATTATTCTCTTATACTGAGACTATTGTCTTATACTAATCGCTCTTCTATTACGATCATTTTCCTTTCAGACATCTCTTTATGAAGTAATAAAAAGCATTCTCCTTGTGCAGTGTACTGCATTATCGTTAATAATTAACAAAAAATATAAATAATTTTAAACGAATGTTATAAATAACATTTTTTTGACAGGCTTAGCTAAACACTTTTTTGTGCGACTGCTTATGTGTGCCATGATATGCATACCTTCATGACTTTTATCTTTAATATTAAGAAATAATATCATTTGGCCTGTGAGAGTAATTGCTTTTTTAATATGTTTTTTTTTTGAAATAAATACAAATGGCGGCGGATTTTATAACTGTTTGTACTATCAATGTAATACTGAAAGCAAAAGATTTAAATTTCTTTACCTTAAATGTTCTGCAATATGTAAAGAGATCGAGAGTGAGATAGAAAGAGAGAGAGTAGAAGAAATAAGCAGAAATATAATAAAAAAACTTGTTAAATGAAGATTCAGGCCTGACAAAAATCTTGTAGTTGTTATTAAAACATACTGGCGTTTATATTTTCATTTAATTTTACATGTTTGTTTTTCTTGATTGTAAATAGCATTTCCTTTTATGTTTCGTTTTTTTATATTATAAAATGTAAAAAATACAAAAAATCAGGAAGAAATAAAACATAAGAGAAATAAATGTAATTGTGAAAAATAAAGATTTTTCTTATTAAAAAGGTCACAAACTTTTTTAAGTGAAGGTTGAATTTTTTATTTCTCTTTTTATTTTTATTAAACAAAATATATTTCATTTAATTCAGTTCACATTATTAATTTTTATTTTAAAGACGTGAAAGTTGAATAGAAATAAATGATGGTCTTAATTTTTATCTTGTAATTAAATATAAACTTGACTAAGTATGAGAATATATTTTTAGTATAAGATTTTGCTTTTAGTATCCAATGACAGCATTAGTAGTAAATATTAGTGTTAGTAAACGAAGATGGACCTGTACAAGATGTTACTCTCTTTATCAGAAGTCTTAGCGTAACATAGTTTTAGTATAAGATTACAGCGTAGTCTGCATAAATTGTAACGTGATAGGAAACCTAAGTAAGCATAAGACGGATAATTCAGTATAAGAATCAGTGTAAGATGAAAACTATAGTAATTAACGATGGTTTTAGTGGAAGACATATGAGACGATGGTATTGGTATAAGACGAGGTTCTGATTATAAGACATTAGAAAGCGACTTTAGACTTTGTATAAGACAATAGAGACTATTGTACAATATAAAAGTCTTAGTATAATACAACAATCTTAGTATAAGACAAAAGCCTTAGTATGGGACAAAAGTCTCAGTATAAGACAATAGTTTTAGTATAAGACGATAGTCTTAGTATAATATAACAATCTTAGCATATGACGGTCGTGTTGGTATAAGACAAACGTTTAATTATAAGACAATAGTTTTCGCATAAGACAATAGTTTTGGCATAAAACGATAGTCTTAGTATAAGACAATAGTCTTAGTATAAGACAGTAGTCTTAGTATAAGACGATAGTTTTAGTATAAGACAGTAGTTTTAGTATAAGACAATAGTCTTAGTATAAGCAAAAAGTCTTAGTATAAGGCGAAAGTTTTAGTATAAGACAGTAGTTTGAGTATAAGAAAATATTCTTTAGTCTTGGTATAAGACAATATTCTCAATATAAGACAATAGTCTGCGTATAAGACTTTGTATAAGACAATAGCCTAAATTTAAGATTATAGTCTTAGTATAAGACATTAGTCTTTGTATAAGATGATAGTCTAAGTATAAGACAATAGACGATAGTTCAAGTATAAGACAGTAGTTTTAGTATAAGACAATAGTCTTAGTATAAGACAAAAGTCTTAGTATAAGACGGTAGTCTTAGTATAAGACAGTAGTTTTACTATAAGACTATAGTCTTATTATAAGACTTATAGTCTTAGTATAAGAGAGTGGAAGTAGCATAGGACAATAATCTTAGTACAAGACGATAATCTTGGTATAAAACAATAATTTTAGTATCAGGTAATATTCTGCATATAGTCTTAATATAAGGCAATATCCTTGGCATGTTCTTGTATTAAACAATGATTTTGATATAAGAAAATATTTTTAGGAAAAGAAATAGCCCTAGTTAGAGATGACGCTGATGATAAGATAAGCCTAGCTAAAGCTTTAGCCTTTGTAATCTCAAAAGTTTTAATATAGAGCGCAAGTTTTTATAAGTTTGGTACAAGAAAGTTTTTTTTTTGCAATAACACATGATTGTGTCATGCCATCTCAGTATATGAGTCATATGGACCATAAAATACATTGAAAACTAATTTTTATTAGTCATAACTTTGTCAGAACCATAAAGAAAAAAATAATTTTTTAATTGTTAAGAGTATTTAGATTATTTAAGATTAACTGCTTTATTAAGTTTTTGTTGTGCTGTGTTTTAATACCAAATAACATTTCTTTCAATAGAAAATGGAAGAAAAATTTTTTATGAAGTTTTTTGGGGTTACATAATTTTTTTTTTCGATATATTTTTCTCCCATGCAAGTTCTTACTCTTTTATTAAAACAAATAAAAACAAACACACACTATTAGATTTATGCGAGTACTAACGACTTCACATACAATTTTTAAGCCACTAAATAATACACAATAGAAAAACCCTTTCGCTGTAGATTTTGCAGTTATTAAAACCTTAAAGCTTCAACAGGAATAAATAAACTTTTTGAAAACTTAATAACGATAGTGGAATATAAAAACTAATGTTTTTATGGTTTTTTGTAGTTTTTACTACGAAAGAGAAATAATATTAAGAGGAAGTTAAAGTTCTTTTTTTCAAGTTTTGCATGAAAAATTGGAAACCATTTTTTTCTTCGGCTAGAAAACTTTTGTTAATGTGTTTAAAGAGGAATTCGTTGAAAATTCTTTTCCATTTTATCTTGAGGAGAAGTAAGTGTAAAATATGTCTGTTGTATTAAATTATGAGGTGTTAAGAATTAGTTTTCTTTTAAAAAATTATGTAATTTCCGTTTTTAAAGTGGAAAAAAGAGTTTTTTATTTATATAGTGATAACAAGAATTGATTAAATTTAAGCTTCAATAAAAGTTGGGAAAGAAAATTTTCTTAAGAATAATTTAGAAAATAATTTATTGGAAGGAGTTTCTTAAACTGAGGTTTTTCTTGGGATATTATTATTTCCTGTGAAAAAACTGATAAAAATTTTCTCGGATTTTTTGTGTCCTTGTTATGTCATTAAAAGAAGTTAAAAGGAGATAATAAGATTTTTGTTTACTAAATTTACAAGTTTATATTTAAGCTTAGAGAATTTTTCTCTCTCTGTAAAATTGTAAAAGTGGGCAAGACAATTATTAAACCTTTTTTCAACTTTTAACAAAAATTTATTAGAAATATTTTCAAAACTTTAAAAATCTTTTCTGGCTTTCGCTTAAAGCTTTTTTTAATAAAAACTTTTTAATGAAAGCTCTTTTAATTTTATAAATTACTATTACTATAAAATCTTTGTAAGCCTTTTAATAGTTTTTCTAAAATCGTTCATCCCAATCTTATTTTTAAGTGTTTTTCTTTAAAGCTTTTTAAAAAGTTTAACAAAAAAATTGTTCTTCTAATTGTAAAAAAAGCCTAATAAAAAAAAAAAACAAAATAATTTTAGTATTAAGCTATCGAATTTTTTTTTTTGCAAATTATTCTTTAATTAATTACAAAAAGCTTCCAAAAAAATTATAAGCTATAAAAAGCTTTTACAAAGCTTTTTTTTTAATCTATTACTTTCATGTTTGAGGGCTTGTTCTTCTGCCTGTTAAAAAAAAGATTTGAGGTCTTTCTCCAGACATTTTTATAAAAGCTACTGCTTGAAAGCTTTTTGAATTCAAGCTATAAAATCGTTTTGCTTGAAACTATAACCTTAAATATCTCTATGGAAATTTAAAATATTATGTTCCTTTTGCAAACCTTAAAAAAGCTGTAGCTTATTTCTTCTATTTTTTTGTTAAATCTTTTAAGCTTTTGGGAATTTATTGAAATAAAACTTTTGAAGCTATTACTTTTCTTTAAAACTATGACTAATAATTTAGCATCTTGTCTAAATTATTTTAAATTATTTTACTTTAAATTATTTTTGAAAGTTCCTTTCTCGATTAGCTTTTCTAAAACATTTCTAAAGCGCCTTTATAAAGCTTTTCTTTTAATGTACATAACAATTTTGTTAACCACTAAAATTTGATAAAAATAAAAGTATTTAAAAAAAAAGTGTTTAAAGAGCTTTCGAAGAGCTTTTGAAAAATCTTTTAGTATAAAGAAAAATTATATAAAGCATTTTTATGGTAGTGACTCGTAATATAGATACCATCATATTATAACTGACACAGACAGCGTGTGGCTTACTCTTCACAATTTGAATGTGATGGTGCTGCTCATTAGCTAATTTGGACTATTTAGGAGTCATTTTCTAAAGAACAATCATTTTTATAGAGGAAGTTATCTTTTTTAAAAACATAAAAAATATTAATAAAAGCTTTAAGGGAAGCATTTTTAAAACTCTTATTTTATCAATTACGCTTTGAATGTTTGTGTAAAAAAAATTGATAGCTCAACTTGCTGGGTGTTTCAATAGACATATTTTTTTTTAACCAAAAAGCTTACATGAAAGTTATATTTTAGAGAAGACATTTTTATATTCGTAACAGTTTAATATTTGTGGCAGAAAAAATGTTTGGCCCCTATTAAAGGTTTTATGTGGTTTTATATAGAAATTTACGTAATTATTTAATTGTTTTAATTATTTATTTACGAGTAATTGTAAATTATTTATCATTCAATTAAATATTTAATTAATCCAATTACTGATTTAACTACAAAATAATTTATTAATTTTGTAATTAATAATAATTAAAACAATTTAAAAATTTATTTAATTTAAACATTAAATCAATTAAAAAATTTAAAAGTAACAAAAAACTTTCTGTGACACAAATGCATATTTTAACAAATATTTTATAAACAACATTTTTTACAAATAAATAAATACTAAATAACTTTATAAATCTATCTTTATCTTAATTTACCTTAAAAGCTGACATTACTAAGCTTTTTATATTTTAAAAAATTTTAAAGCAGTACTAAAATATATTTATAAAATGAACTATTTGTGAAAAAATGTAATTAAAGTTAACTTTCAATAAACAATTTGAATTAAAATTGTATTTTAACTAATAAAGTTATTAATAAAAAAGTAACTCCAAACTGACAATAAACAACAAAAATTTTATTTTATAATAATAAATATTAATAAGATTATATTTAAATATATTTAAAGTATTTTTTATAAAAATATATATAAAATTATTTAAAGTTAAAATATATAATTTTGAACGTTAATATAAATATTTCAAAAACGAATGTTAACAAAATCAAACCAACGTAAAATAATCAAATATTTTTTTTATAACATGGAAAATCACAAGTATTTAATTATTATTTTATAAAGTTATTTTAAATTCTGCAACTGATTTTTCATATTATAAAAAATGAAACTCAAATAATTTTTTTATATACAGGGTGATACATATGATTTGGTTAGTTTAATTAATCAATTAATTTATGAACACAATCAACACAAAAAAAAATATTTATAATTTTTGTATAAATTTTATTATAATTTTTTAGTTCAAAAATTTAATTAACGCACGTACAAACACTGAAACTACAGACAGAAATTCTCATAAAAAGTATACAAAGGTTTTTGGTTTTTGGTTTTTGTTTTTATATATAAAAAATATAGGAAATAGAGGAGGTTGTTTTTTTTTTTCAATATTCAAAAGTGTTTTGCATTTTATATATAAAAAGTATTAATTTTTTTAATTTATATATAAAATAGTTTATATTACACAAAGAATTAAGAAGTAAGTGTTTTTAGGTTTTATTGTTTTTGTTGTGGATTTTGACTAATCAATTGACACGTAGCGATAGATAGTGAGCGCAGTTAAAAGTTTGTTTTTATGTATTAAAATGTTAAAATGACTTTATGATTTTAATTTTTTTTTCAATAAGTTGAAAAGAGCTTTTTTGTTTATTTAGAGAAAAGTGTAATTGATTTTAATAGTTTTTGTTTAATAAAAAAGAGAAAACTTTAAGCTCTGTTTACAAGTGTATATACATATGTATGTGTGGAGAAATGCATTATTAAAAAGAAATTATATACAAATTAAAAAAGCTTTTTAATATACAGGCAGGAAAGCTTAGAAAAATGTGCAATTTAAAAGCTTTTAAAAATAATAATTTAGAAGCACAGCTTAGGACGCAATTTTTTTTATTTTAACAAAAGCTTTTTGTTATAATTAAAACTTTTACATAAAAAAATTTATGCAAACTTTTCAAGCTTTTTTATTTTTTATTTAATTTATTTATTTATTTATTTATTTTTTTTTTTGAGAGAATTTTTTCCAATTGTATTACAATTCTAAGTTTATAGAAAGAGCTTTTATTTTCACTATAAAAAAATTATACTTTAAACCAAAAAAATTTTAAAATAATAAACTAATTTGTTTTAGTTGTTTGTGATAATAACAAATTTTTTAAGGGTAACAACAAAAGCTTTATTTTTTTTATTAATTTAAAAATAAATTATATTTTAAGGGATTCTGTTTTTTATCTGAGAAAAGCTTAATTGCAAGGAAGCTTATTCAAAATATTTACAGAGAAATTTATATGTTACAAGCAACTACAGCTTTTAAGCTTATCATCACATAAAAGTTTTCTCTTTTTTTTTTCTTTGTAATTTGTTACATCACCCTGCATATTTTTATTTGAAATCGCATAAATTTTCAATTTTCAAACACATAAAAATCAAGCATTTCAATAATTAAAATAATTGTAAATAATTTTCCAATATCGTAACAAACTCAAACATAAAATAAAGCAAATTATAACATTTACACTAAAAGCTTTTTTTGTATATTTTGAATAAAAAGCTTAAACTGTTTTTTTTTTTTGATATTTAGTAATTTGCATAACTAGAAAAAACTTGAGCTCTTTTCTTTTCTTTTTTTTTAATTTAAATTTAAATTGTTGCATTAAAATTGTAATAAAAAATTTAAAAAATTTTGTACTTTTATACGGAATGTTAAAGAGAGCTTTTGAAATGAAAACTGACTGATATTTGTTTCAGGTTTGATTTCTGATTGATATTAACAGGGGAAGAAGTATTAATGATAATATTTACTGTTATTACAATTTCTCATGGGTTTTCGTTAGGGATCAGTGAAGGTTAAATAAGCAGGACAAATTTAATTGTTTAAATTAAGTGGGGAAAAAGTGTTCTTGTATATGGGGATTTAATTTGTGGGAGAACTAAATGTTGTTATATGTATGTTTGTATGCGTGTGAGTATGTGTGAGTAGTGTGATGTGGTGTGTGCGTGTTAGTGAGTGTGCAAAACACTATGGAAACATCATGAACTCACCATCATGTAGCGGATCTATTGTGTGAATCATAAGCTGCAATAGGCCATGACGGAATTTTGCACCAGTCTGTGTACTACTAGCATTTCCACCACTGCTATTACCTGTAGCGCCAGCACCACTACTGGATCCAGGTGGTCCCGATCTTGACTCCGAGGCTGCTCTAGATGTTACCGAACCACCAGGCTGTGTTGCCATTGAAGTTTCCGAGGAATTGGCAGCATTGCCCTTAATTTAAGGGGAGACATATTTCAAAAGAAAGAAAGAAAAAGAGAACAAAAAGATACGGGAAAAAATTTAAGGGAAAAAAAGAGAAAAATCAAAATCAAGATGATGAGTTAACGCCAGGAAAATGATTTTCAGTTTTTCAATATGTTAATGATTTTAAGCAAAATAATGTCATTGCGATTAAAATTAAAGAAGAGAGATAAAAAGAAATATAGGCAAAGAGAGAGAAAAAAGAGATAAAGTTATTAAATATTAAGCTCTTTTTTAAAGAGTTTATATATGACAAGTGATAAAGACTTGAGCTTATGAACTGAAAGTTACCGAAAAAGAAATAACAATAAAAATTGTATTTTTATCTCGTATAATAAATTTAGGTTTTATTAGCAAGAAAATATTTATCTGAAAAGCTTTTAATCAGTTTTTTTTAAGCTTTAAGTTTCCTTTGCTGATAAAATTTAAAAAAATTATAAAGTTTTCTTTCATCTTATTTTGTTTTAAAACTTTTTACTGCTAATTATTTTAGAAATATTTTTTTAAGCTTAGAATTTCTCATCTAAAAGCTCTCAGTAGTCCATATATTTCCTGAATAAAAACTTTCTTATTTTTTTTAATAAATTACTGTTAATTCTGAGCTTTTTGAATCTATTATTAATTTTTTATATAAAGATTTTTAAAAGGTTTAAATTTAGAAATAATAATTTTTTCTAATGAAAGCTTTAATTTCCCTAATTTACATTATTAATATTTTTAAGCTTTTTTTATTTATTATCCTTTTTTAATTAAAGTTCTTTGAACGGTTGTTATTACAAAATTGTATGTTAATAATTTTTGTATTTATGAAGTAGAAAGCTTTCGTCAAAAAAATGAGTTTTGTTTAAAAAGCTTATTACTTAAAAGCATTTCAGGCATTTTAAATTTAATTGAAGCTAAGGTGATACTTAACACCATTTTATAAATTTTTATATCCAAAATTAATTATAGTTAAGCTCTTGAAATAACAATTTATGCCGGGACTCGTTACATTAAAAAGTAACTTTTAAAGCTTTTGCCTTTTTAAATTTTTTTTTTTTCATAGAAAACACTTTAAAAAGTATATGTAACTATAATGTAGTAACAATGTCAAACAACAACAAATGTCGAAGTTTGTAAGAGCTTTTAAGTTTCTTTTTTTTTGGTTTTCAGATTTAAAAAGCTCTTTTTTTAAACTGTAATTTCTTAGCTGTGATGTCTTTGTTTTCTTCTCAAAATAATATTTGTATAACAAATTATATTTTTATTTAATTCTTTTAAAGCCTTTTAAGCTTTTAAAGCACATTTTTTATTGTTATTTCTTTTTAATGTTAATCTAGATAATTACAACAAAACACTAAACAAAATGATATGATTAATAAAATAAAAGTTACAAAAAAAAAAAAAAAAAAATAAATAATTTTGTTGTATAAAAGCTTGCATTGGTTTTTTGGTGAGTGAACAAATAAAGCATTACGATTAAAATTTCAAAAGAAACTTAAAGTCAAATGTGTGTAAAGGCAAAATTATTATTGACAACTTTACTAAACAAATTCGCTAAAACTTGAAAGCTTTGTTTTTTTTTTTTGAAAGTTTTGTTTTCATCTTTTCTTGGAAAGTGTTAATTTCTTTTAAGTTTTTGCTTAAACGCCACATTCTTATTTAAACTAAAAAACAAATCCATTAAACAATTCAACATTTAGTAAAGAAAAATTCTTTAAATCATAAAAAAACACTTAAAAGCTTTTATCGAAAATAAAAGAAACACATAAAGAATAAAATGATATGACAGAGAATAAAATTTTCGATACATTAAATAAACTGAATATTAAATGAAAAATAGATATATTTTTGTTAAAGTATTTGTTTAAAAAATATTTATTTTAAATATAGAAGCGCAGTGGGAAGTTTTGTTGTATTTAGTTCATTTCTTTTTCATTATTCCTTTTGAACTTGTAGAGTTTTTTGTTTGTCATTTTTTTATAAAAGAGTTATTTATTAACATTTTTTTTTGGAAAAAAGTTATTTGAACACAAAAGAGAAATAAAGAGGAAAAATTAAAAAAACAATAAAAGTTTATTTTAAATAACTTTTGAACTTAACGCAAAAAAGCTTTATAGATAAAACAAGCTAAATAGAAAATTTTAAAGCTTTTTCTATATAAAGATATAAGGAACTATAAGTAAAAAGCTTGAAAAAGTTGAAAATATTAAGAACAACTAAAGTTAAATATTTGCAAATAATTTATAAGAATTATTTTTTAATGTTTTCTTTAAAATGTAGTTAAAAAATCAATTTAAATTAAGGGAATAATGGATTTTTGTTTTTAAGCAATGAAATGAAACTTTTATGGCGAAATTTAATGAGAAAAAACACCTTTAGGATGAATGAATATAAAGACACCAAAAATAGATACTTTTTAAGCTTTAATTTAAGCTTTTTAATCAATTTAAAAATTATTAATAAAATATATATATATTGTTGGCTAATTATGAGCATTTTTGTTAACGAATCAGTCGAATATAAAAATTAAACATTTAAAGAACAATATTGCTGCCATAACTAGAATTTAATTTTGAAAATTTAAATAATTTTATTGCCTCACATATGACTTGACTCAAGGTCATTAAATAGTCATACATTTCTTTAGAAATAATTTTTAAACTAAAAAGCCTTATCCGCAAAATTTTAGGTAAAAGGCCTAAATCATCTGTTTTTACTAAAAAAGCTTTTAAACCTGAAAAGCTTTTAATCCTTAAAACGCTGGGTAATAAAAAAATAAAAAAGTTAAAGTTATTATTACGTTGTAAGGCTAAAGAGATTTTTGAGTTTTAAACAGTTAAAAGCTTAAAAGCTTAAAGAGCTTAAAAGCTTTAAAATTTTGTTTAGCTTAAATTAATTGCTAGGACTGTTCAGATTTATTTATTAAAACTTTATTTAAAGCTCAATAAATTTTGCATCAAGTTTTATACAAAAGCTCTAAAGAAAGAAATAATCTTTAGGTAAATAATTTTTGAAGCTAAAAAACTTAGCAGCATTTTACTAAAAAATTTCAAAAAGCACACTAAATTTTTAACATTTTGGCTTCGAAAGTATAAAAATAGTCTTAGCTTTTTAATTTTAAAAAGACTTTAAAGCTTAAAAAGCTCTGTTTGTTGCGATATGTTTAATTTCTTTAATGCATGGAACACCTTCCACTTTTTATTCATCAGCTATTGTAGCAAAAATAGTACTACATCCTTTGAAAAAATTCCCTTGTAGCAAAAAGAAAAAGGTAGCGTTTCTTCCCTTAATATTGAGCCCTATCAAACTGGCCAAAAAGCTGATATCTCAGTATGAACTTCCCAATAAATTTTATTATTTTTTTCATTTACTTTAATTCAATTTAAATTTTAAAGTATTTCCAAATTTTTATATGAACGCTTAAGAATTTCATACAAATTTCTTACGCGTTGAACGCTTGTATTGCAAAAAGAGCAATTTAATTTTAATCTTATTTTTCAGTTTAAAATTTTTTTTTTTTAAATATTTTAACGATTTTGATTGAATATCTTAATATCAAAAACAAATTCTTAAAAAGCACAAGCTACTATATTTGCCATCCCTGATATCTACTTTTTGCAGTCGTTAAAAAAATTCTCAGCCTCAAGGGGGTGTTACGCACGTAAATTTTGCAGTCAAATTCTGTGAATGTTTGTGAATTTTTGTACTAAAAAACTCGCACTTTAAAAAAAAAGAATTAATGCGTCTGACTGTTTTTATGTTAAAAAACTGACGCAATGACAATCATTTGATTGCAGCATTTGGATATTTTTGTCACCCGCTATACGATTACAATTAAATAACGTTCTATTTGTGAAAGAAGAATAAAGCAGTGGGTATGTTATTTTTCTATTGTTGTTGTTTTTAGTTTAAAAATAAAATGGGTCACGGGAGAATGATAGCGTGAGAGGATAACGAGAGTGTGATAAAATGGTTGTTTCGAATGGAAAATAATAAATTTTATTAAGATTTTTGTTTAAAAAACTTTTCATTTAGTGTGTGTGTGTGTGTTTTTTTTATAAAAATATATATAAGAGTATTTGAGTGTGTGTGTGTGTGTGTGTATGTGTGCAAATTTGAAGGTTAACATGCAAACCCATTTAAATGTGTCATAAATATGTGCATGTTTTTGGTTTTATTTATTTCGGTATTAAATTTATTTTTTTCTTATTCATTTAAAATGTAAAAACATAAAAACTTAGTAGCTGGTCGGTCATATATATGTTAATGTCACTATTTAATTGTGGTTAAAGCAAATCTCATACAGTTATAAATTTTTAATTTTAGTAAATTGGAAAAAATATGAAAATACAAAAATCCGCTATTTTATACTTTAATAAGGAAAAAAGCAAAAATTTCCAAATTATAAATCACATGCTTTTTATCAATTTTTTCATCCACATACTTTACGTAAAAGTTTTATTTAAAAAAAAGAAGAAAAATATTGAAAAAATTTATTGCATTGGAAAAAGGCCATAAATGGATGATGGTTGTTCTTCAATAACTAAAAAAAAATACAAGATAAAATACAGAATCCATTGTGACTGGTGACGAATACATTATTATTGCGACATATAGATTGATAGCATAATTGAAAAGTTTCAATTCAGAGAAAATAGATGGTTAAATATGTAAAAAATCTTTAACATTTTATTTAAAGATCTAAGACTCTAGAAAAAAGTCCTGAAAAACATTGCCTTGTAAATCATACATGAAATGTATGGAATTTAGAAAATAGATTTGTCAAGGCACTTCATAACCAAGAGAAAATTTAAATGGTCAATTTTGCTATTGAAAATCACCAAGATCGGTCCATGCCCTTCAAGGCAGCGGGCGAAACACCACGGCTGCTTAAAATTTTTTTTATCATTTTGTACAAATCTAATTTGGTGAAAAAAATTAAATCAAAAAAAGAAAAAAAAAATTACAGAATTTAAAATAAGAAAAAAAAAATTGGCACTCGCCCATAGAAAAGCGCGATGGTGCAACATATTTTTTTAAATATCAATATGGGTATCGTGTAAGAGCTTACAAAGAGAGCTTTTCAAAATTATTAAAATTTGGAAAAAATTCTTAACCTATTAAGAGCCGTTGACATTTTTATATAAAATTATCTAGAGTACTTAATTTTTATTTTCTAATTTTTTATTTCTCTTTCAACCCAATATTTTTTTTTATTAAAGCTACTTGAATTAACTTAATTTATGACGAATATAGCACTCTAACTTGTTTAGTTCCAAAATGCCTAGAAGAGCACTTGGGAGGAAAATTACAAAAAAAAAAAAGTTGAAAACGTCTATTCTTAAATACTTAAAAGTTTTTAAAAACATAAAACGGCTTTAAGCAAAATTTTAATAAAATTTAAAAAATGAAAAAAAAATTTTTAAACAAATTTTAAAATTACAATTAGGAAATTTTGTAAAATTTTTTTCTATAAATTATCCTAAATTTAATTAGTTTAAATAAAAAAAAAAAAAATAATATAATAATTTTTTTTTAATTTTCGTAAGCTTTTTACTAGATAATAATACCATGTTAAAGCTCAAGTAAAGCTATTTAAAATTTTTGTAAAGCTTCATAGTCGTTTTTAAAGCTATTATAAGGACTCAATGAAGCTTTCTAAGCTTAGTTCATACTTATTCTCAATATAAAGAAGCTTAATAATAAATCATTTAAATAAATAAAACATCCTGTTATTTGTCTAATGAATTAAATGATTTTTGATTTGTAAAAAATCCTAAATTTCTTTAAGCTTTTTTTTAAATATTTGTATTTATCAGGCTTCAATTAGGCTTTTTAAATATTTTTGAAACTTCATTTTTGTTTTTAAGGCTTTTATTTTGGTTTTATAAAGATTTTTGAGCCTTAATATCGTGTTTTCTCAATATTCAGAATTTTACTGAAAATAAATGAAAATCTAAGTCGATTGTAGATACGACTAAAAATTAATTTTTTGTTGTTTTTTATTTGTTTAGAGTCTATACTACCACGAGAAAAAAAAAGAAAAAAGGCCGAAGATAGTCATTATTATAATTATCAAAGAAATACTTTCACATGTAAATGACAAATTGTCTTAACTTTTATTCTTTAACTTGTGCTAAATTTAATTGGTTTTGAGAAATAAAAAAAAAAAATTTAATTTAAAGGTTTTTTAAATTCCCTAATGCTTTTGTTATATAATTTTTTTTCAATCAGTCTTCCAAATTTCACTTCAATGTTTTTACAGCTTTCTGAAAGCTTTTATATAAATTTCTATCAAGTTTTCTAAGCCGTTATTATGTTTATTCTCAATAATAAAAAATCTATAAAAATTTACTTAATCAAATATTCAATTCTTATTAACTTTATATTGCAATTGTTATTTTTTTCCCCTAAATTTATTTCCTCTAGAATATATTTTTACTAACATTTTTATATGCACGACCTTTTAATGATTTTATTTGTAATTTATACAGTTTTATTAATTTTACAACAGCGAAAAAAAATCAATTAACAAATATCTATAATCCTTTGAAAAGGAAATTGTGTTTAAAAAAAAATCTAGAAAATAAAAAAAACAATAAAAACAATTTGAACACATGGTGTCACAACAAAATAAATCAATGCCAAAAAATAATGAAAATGAAAAACTATCCAACCAATAAAACTATAGTTTATTTAAAATATACACTCTCATGCAAACATGTAAATGCACTTACACACACACGCACATACACACACACATATACACCTATACAACTGGCCTTGTACGAGTATTTTATGCTTTCTTTTCTCCCTCTTTTATTTTCCTGAAAAATCGCATGGATTTAAAATTGTATTCTGACGATAAAATCAGAGGAGGCAAATATTTAAAGAATTAAGTGCTGCAGCCACTACCCAAGTGTATGTTTGATAACGATATTTTATTAAAAATTAAATGATGTCTTTTTTCCTTCTTTTAAATATTTTTCACTTACAAAGTGGTTGCCCTAATTTTGTTTAAAAATGTTGCCTGGTCTTATTTTTCCCTTTACCTTTCAAATTTATTAAGGGATTAAAAAAAAATCATATTTTCAAGTATTTAATGGATTTCTTACTTATTTCATAACCAAATGGCAGCATTTATGAAAAAGTTTTATATAATTGGAAAATTTAATTTTTTTTGCATTGTAGTTATTTCTCCCAAAACTGTTGTACAGTCACATTCTGCTTAAAGTGATGTGCATTTGTAAAAATAGAAGTATGGAAAAGGTATGAAGCGAGTTAAGCTTGAAAGTCTGATTGAAGTTTTAAAAAAGCAGGCGAAGCAACTGCACCCTGTGTTCATTAATTTTGTAAAGCTGGCTGCTTTTAAGTTACTGATTCAGAAGCTTTTCAATGATGTCTAACAACTTCTTTTTAATAATTTTGGCGTGCGGAGCCATCAACAAACGGTTTTTTTCTTGTGTTTCATAACTTTCCGATTGTGGGCTGATATTTTTTCTATCTGTCTTCCCTTCCTCGTAAACGCTAGAAGAGTTTAAGGAGTGGTGAACTCCATGAGTTTTTAAAGGATATTGATCTTTTACGATCTGCTCAAATCGCACCCCTTTAAGGCCTGGGGTACCTTATGATATCTGTATGTAATATGTCACGTTCTGTATTCTCTAGTCTTATGGTATGGAAAAGACATTAACATTCATTTGTTCTTCTGTCTCTAAATCTTAAAGGGACAGTCTCCTCTTTACGATTTCAATTTTTCTCGAATCACACCTTTTTGAAAGCATGGGTTAACCCATGTCATCTTTGTTCAATATGTGTCGGCCTGTAATTTTTAGCTTTATATTATGAAACGTATCTTAACACTCAGCCTTTGAGTCTGTAAAGGACAGTCTCGGTACCTGGCCGCGAAGCCCTAACCCGACGGTGGTCTTACCACTGAGTGAAATACAAAAGGTCGAATAGCACCCCCTGATAGGCGTAGCCAACAGTGTTGCAGTTTCAAGAACATGGCTTGCAGGACCATGTGCTTCCCCTTGTTTGAGGGTTGGAGACTTTCCAACCCCCCTGTTGAATATGCAACAGCACATTCG
This sequence comes from Cistogaster globosa, assembly GCA_937654795.1. NCBI lineage: Eukaryota > Metazoa > Arthropoda > Insecta > Diptera > Tachinidae > Cistogaster > Cistogaster globosa. The sequence continues at coordinate 12,757,694 of OW569404.1, forward strand.
TTTAGCACCGCACCTTCCCTGCGGACACTAAACTTTAACCGACAGCCACCACGTGTACCCCGAAGGGACCTCACCAATAACCGGCTACAGAGATGGGCGGCTTTCTGTATGGGCCACCGGTTCCCGTGGCGCCAGTATTTTAAGGACCCTGGTAAGACCTTCGACAATGACCCGCATTTTGTCTATCCAGATTCAGTGCCTGCACACCGGAGGACTGTGGCCTCCTATACCCCGAGTGTACTATGCCTGTGCCTAGTTTAGAATCAGCCAGACTTCTTGTAGTACCCCCGGGGGAAACTTTAATGGAAAGTAACATTTTTCGATTTTAATTCTGCTTAAAACATATTTTTTTGAGGCATGGGGTACCCGCTGACATCTCTGCTCAAAATGTGTCGCCCTGTAATTTTTAGCCTTCTGCAATGAAACAGACATTTATATTCATTTGTTCTCCTGTCTCTGAATCCTTAAATGACAGTCACGTTTTTTTGATTTTAATTCTTTTCGAATCACATCTTTTGAAGGCATGGCATCTATATCTAATGTGTGACGTCCTTTAATTCTTAGTCTTAATTCTTATTCTTATGTCTCTGAGGACAGTTGCCTTTTTTAATTTGAATTCTTCTGAAATCATTTTTAATATCGAGTTTAGTGGCCTGGCGGCAGCACATGGATACCCCCATGTGAAAGTGTGTTAGGTACGGCACAAAGCTTTAATGCATTGGCAAATAGAAAATTTTTGCTTATTTCAGGGCATCTTTTAAGTTTAGAGGGACTATGGATTTAAGGAAATGAATTCAGTGTTTAAGAGAATGAAAAATTTTACGTCTTTTAACTGACCTTCCAGCAGAAGATCTGACACATGCAAATGCCTTGAATACAAACACTACTGCTCTGTCTTTCGTTAAGGTCTTCTTTTAAAATTGTCATTCACTTGAGTTTTTGTAGACATTACGTGGATTCGATCAAGTCTTTTCTTCACTCATCCGTTTAACTGGCATTAAATTCTGATCTAGTTGTGAATTATTAAAAAAAAATTATGACAAAGTTTTACGATCCATAAATATAAATTTTAAAGGCTGCTTTTATATATTAGTTTGACGTCAGTTTTGAGAAAAACCGTTTAAAAAAAATCACTAAAAATAAGGGTTTTTTTGCGTTAATGTGACCTTGAATAGATCGAAAGCTCATAACCCCACTTTTTAAAAAGTGAGTAAAAGCTTGTAAATTCTGTTTAAATATATATATATCTAGTACAAGGCCTTAAATATGGTTTGTCTTCTTAGTAATAATCGCAGACTGGAAAGAAAATGAATCATCTATCTTCACTAAGGATTCTTAGTTAAAATTTATTAAATAAAACTGAATTATGTGTTTAACTCAAACTAAGAATGGACGCTTATTTAAGGGCTCTACTTAAGTTCAGAATTCATTAAAAGAAAAAAAAATCCAAACGTTTTTTCTTAGTTCTACTTGAGAACATTGTAAGATAGAACATTTATTTGAGACGTCAAATACTAAAACCAGCATGTGAACAAAAGCAAAAATTGCAATTTTTTGTCACTTAAAATTAAAAAAAACTTTAATAAATGAGATAAAATTTGTAATGTAACAAAACAAAAAAAAAAAAAAAAAACAAAATTCCAATATCCTGGGAAAACATTTTTAAAATAACTTTTATTTTGAACTTTTTCTGTTAAAAAGGATTCATTAATTTTGCCTTATTTCTAAAAAACACTCTACATGACCTTGAAATCACGTCCAAATGATTCGCTTACTGGTGTTATTTTTATCTTTTTCAAATTATGTTCATTTGACTACGCAAAATAATAAAAATAAAAGTAACAGCAACATTAAAACGCTTTTATTTTTTTTTTTACTGTGATAAAGATTTTTTCCCTCTTTCCAAAAGAAAATAAAATTTTTTATTGACCCACTTTTTTTTGTGAATGTTATTTAATATTAAATTCCAATAATTTAAAAAAGATTTAAAGATTAACATGTTTCTTTTAAGGCAGGAGCAATAATCATTTCAAGAAAAACGTTATTTTTTTTAAAAGAGTCCTTTTTTACGAAAATGGTACCTTTTTTTTACAAAAATAGTACTTTTTAAATCATGCTGTTTTTCAAGTACATATATAGAAAAGGTAACTTTTAGAAAAATTTTCGAAAATTACAAAAAAAATTACAAAATTAGAAAAAAGTACCGCTTAAGAAAAATTATGTTTTTATAGGGAAAAATGATTTCGCTTATAAAAAATCTGATTATTAAGAATAAGACCTTAATAAAATTCGTTATTATTTTAAGCTCCATTTAAAAAATAATTTAAGAAAAAGTACTTTTTTAAAAAAGGACCATTTTAAAATATCTCTTTAAATAAATAAATTTGTGAAACAAGTTACTTTTATAATTATTACCTATTAAAAACAGAATACTTTATACAAAAAACAAAAAAAAAATTCTTGTACATTTTATAAGTAAGTGCATTCGTAGGAAAAATTAATTACTTAGTAATTTCTTGTTTTAGCACTAAAGGAAACAAGACTTTAAAGAAAACGTTTTATAGAAATGTTTGACTTCTCAAAAAAAAAGTAGTTTTAAGAAAAAAAATTTTCTTCTAAAAGCAAATTTAAGAAACAAGAGTAATAATCATTAAAGGAAAATAGTACTTTTTACAATAAACTAACTATTTAGAATATAACATATTTATAGATAAAGGAATTTTTAGAAGAAATAGTTTTTAAAGATTATTAATTTTCTAAAAATTTACCCAACATAAAACAGGTACTTTCAAAAGTACTTTACAAAAAATATTTTCTTTTTTAGAAATGAGCAAACTTCTTTTTAGAAAAAAGGAGCTTGTAGGAGAAAAACTTATTAAGAAAGCAACTCCTAAGAAAAATTATATCTAAATAGGGAAATGACAAATATCATTTTTAAGTTTTAATGAAATAAAAAAGTCTGGGAAAGGACTTTTGAGAATGGAAATTTTTTTTAAGAAAACAAAAAAAATATTTTTGTATTAAAAAAATACCTATTTGCAAAAAAGTACTTTTTAAAGAATTTTACTTTTTAAGAAAAAAAATATTTTTAAAGAAGGAAGTTCTTAAAAAATGTGACTTTCAAATAAATTGTTTAAATAAGAAAGGGCTTTTTTAAGTAACAGGTATTTTATTAAAATTACTATCTTTTTAGAAAATATCCGATTAAAAAACTTCCTTTAAATAGAGGTGTGTTAACAAAATATTAAATTTTTTTAAGAAATAAAGTTATTATTTAGTAAGTATCTCTCTTAAAAAAAGTACCTTTTTAAAGAAGTTTATTTTTAGCAGAATCATCTTTAAAAAATAAACTTCTTTGCAATATTAATTCCTTGTAAACGTTTTATCAAAAAAAAATTTTTTTAATTATCAAAATTTCGGCTTTTGGAAAGAAGTACTTTTTGGTAGAAACAATAGCTTTTTACACAAGTACCTTTGCTCTTTTTACTAAAAAAAAATTAATTTTAAGAAAAATAATTTTGAAGAAAAATTGGTTTTTTGTAGCATAAATAGCTTTATAAAAAAGTACTTTTTAAAATGGTAATTTTTTTTTTTAAAAATTTTTTTTCTAAAAAAAATAATTTTTGAAGAAATAATTATTTTTATAAAGAAGGAAATACTTAAAAAAATACTTAAAAAAATTTATATAAAAAATTTAAAAACACCCTTTTTTTAAAAAGTACCTTTCCTAAACAGATGCTATAAAAATTCAAGTTAATTTTTTAGAAAATTTATTTGTTAAAAATTTTATATCAAAATTTGTTGTTATTTTTTAAATATCAAATTTAATGTTTCTTAAACTGAAAAACAAAAAATCTGATTTATTTAAAATCATTTTGTTTTTGTCGTTTTTTTTTTTAATTTTGTTCAGTGGTTTTTCCAGAGTTTAATTGACTTAAAAAAACGCAGCCATTGTTTAAAATTTCTGTAATTTACTAATAAATATATTAATTAATTTGTGGTTGCAATTTTTATATGACAAACCAAAGAGGCCACCAAACATTTAAATAAAACTCAACCCAACCCAAACCAGTCCAGTCCATCATTTTATAAACATTGAAACTTTGCAATTGAAGAAAAAAGATATAATAAAAATAAAACCAAAAGCATTCAACATTATAATTAATTATTCCCCATTGTTGTATATTAAACATTAATTAGTTGCTCATATTATTATTATTAAAAACTCTCTAGTGTGTGTTTTTTGCGTTTTTTTTGTGCAGTACAATTGCAGTAACACAACAACGAAACAGTTAAAAACTATGTAAAAAATTATTTAAAATATATTTTAAATCTAGTGAAGAAGAAATTACTAAATATTAAAAAAGAAATATTACTACAAATTAAAATAGAAAACAACACAAATGCATACATATATACAGACATCTACATATATAAATAATTATAAGTTCTAAAAAGATTTATGCTTAAAAAATTACAATAGAACACAAGCAAAATAATAATAACAATTATTAAAACATAAAAAGCGAGATTTGTGAAAATTAATAGAATTTTTTTTTACAAATGTTTGTTGCCATAAAAAATGTTTTAAATTTTTATATAGTTTATAATTATTTTATTATAATTTTGAAAATTCTATTAAGATGAGTAATAAAAATTGAAATAAAAGTAGAATAAAAAATTTAAAGCATACTTCTGGGCGTCATATAAATTTTTATTATTATTTGTACAGAAGATGTTAAAAGTTTAAGGAAATTTATTAAAAACGATTTCGTATATAGATCCCAAATAATGTTATATTACGTCGGCCCAGATGGACAATTCATAACTTGCAAAAACATCGAATCGGGTTATTATTTAATTTAATTAAAAAAAAAATTTCTTTAATCAATCCATAATTTTTTTTATTTACTTCTAACCCGTTGTAGCAACGGAGTAATAATGTTTTTTATTTTGTCTTCTGAAAAGCACAAAAAACTGAGGCCGTAATGAACTGCCTTCTGGTTTAAGTGGCCGCATTTCTACAATTTTTAAACAGTTAAATAAGAATGTGACAAAGACTGTAAATATTGGTTATATTAACACTCTTCTTTCAGAGGCAATCCTATCCATAGTAATCGAAATAAAAAAGCTTAAAACTATTATTTTTTTAGTCATGTACAAAGTCTGGCAATACCAAATTGTTTTACAAAGTTAAACCGAAAACTCATCAGAAGTTGTTACTTAAGATGACGTTTGGATTAGAAAAATTTTCGAATGGTTTAAGCAGACTTAAACAATATCTTTAGAATAAGTAAATAATAGATTTTGTTAGTTTTTCCGTAAATAAAAAAAAATTCAAATTTTAAGAAACTGTGACATTATAAATGGTGTAGCAAAAATCCTGGCATTAATTTCGGTACATTTTACAACTAAATTTTCAAATTCGCTTGTGAGTATCAGCCAACTATAAAAGAGATCTCCAAAATCCTTTAGTTTTAGTCATATACTGAGTAACGAGCACTATTGGAAGCTTACTTACCTAATCGATAGATCAGACAGGTGGCAACCCCATGAATTGCTTAAAAGTAGGATTAATTGAATCCGCTTAACTGTAAAGTTTCCTGTCTTAGCTGCGATTACAGGAAAACTGCACATTTTGCAAAGAATATTAAGACACAAAATAATTTCCAGGGCTGACAAGGCTCTCAAACCGTCAGGCTAAAGATAAGAAGGAGTCTAAAAGATCCCGTAACGATTTCTGGTTCTGTCTGTAAAGTGAACCACTTGTTTTTCCTTAAGGAGATACTAATCACAATCATTATGACTTTTGTCAATAAGAGTTCTTACTTTGCTGTTTCTTTAAATTTTAATTCTGAGAGAAAAAAGTGTTGCATACTTTCCGGACAACAAGAAGACAAGAAGGTATACATTTGCAAGGTATTTTGAATTTGAAGACAACGCAGCTATTTTTTCTAACCTGTGCAAAGTTAAGCCCAGAAATAATTGATACATGGCCTTTAATTTTAACCATGACAAAAAGTGCAACCATCCAAACAACAATATAAGAGTCCTAGCAGAATTCCAATTTGTTTAAAAAAAGAGAAGTAAAATATCAATTTTTCTTTACTTTAAAATTTCATAAAAAACCAGCGATATTTACTTCGAATTACCTAAGAAAAAAATTCCATTTTCATTACCTTCTAAGAACCAAAATATTTTCTGTACTTTTTCCCTTATATTTTTATTTAAAATCTTTAAATAAAACTTGGAAAATAACACATATAAAATGGACATGATTTAAATAATCCAACATTTTTTTTTAAATCACAAAATATCCTTGACTTGTCGGTTACTGCTTTCAACTGATGGATGTTGTATGAAAAGTATAAAAAAAACTAAATCTAAAATAAAAATAAATGAAAATATATAAAAAATTAAGGTAAACATGAAAAAATAATAAATCAAGCCTAAAACTATGCTAAAGTAAAACACACATTTTACTACAACAGTCTGTGAAAGCAGTTATGCCGCTAACAGGCTGTGTTTAGCTGTCTAAGCAAAATAAATAAAACATTTCCATCCATTCCATTCATTTCCATTCATCAACAGAATGTAATAATTTTTTTTTACAATTAGACTGCAATCGAATACTTTCGAGCGAAGTTGTATGAGTGAGATTTTGTGGCAACACAGTGGTATTTTAAAAGCTTAATAAAGATTTGTAGCTGATAAAGAGCCTTAAAAAAAGCCAACAAGTAATTTAATTTTACAATTCTAGATATTTTGCAGTCAGAAAACAGAAACAAATTTAAAAAGTACTTTTAAAAATTTACTCTGTAAAATAGAACTTTGAGACTTTTTATTTATTTAAAAAATCTTTAATAATTAAAGGAAGAAGGTATGGAATCCTTTACAAAAAATATAAATTTGGAAAAAAATTGTACAAAAAATATGAATATAGCAAAATTAATTACTAGAACACCAATTTTTGTTAAAAATTACGTTTCTCAAAAAGTACTTTTTTTAAAAAGTACCTTTTCATCAAAAGAACCTTTTTCGTCAAAAGTACCTTTTCGACAAAAGTACCTTTTTCGTCATATAACTTTTTCGTCAAAAGTCCCTTTTTCATTAAAAGTGAAATTTTTGTAAAAGGTACTTTATTCCCATAAAGTACTTTTTGAAAAAAATAAGTTATTAAAAATTTAACGATTTGAAAAATAAGTTAATTTAAATATAACTGACACAAAAAATTTGAGTAGAAGTTCCTTGAAAGATATATTTAGAAAAGTACTTTTTTTAATACCAGAAAAAATCATTTTATAAATTATTTAGTTTTAAAGCCTTTTATTGGAACTGTAAGTTAAAAAAGAATACGTCTTTAAAACACCCCTTTTTAAAAAGTACTTTTTTAAAGTAGCTTTAAAAAAAAAAAAATAACTTTTTGAGAAAGAAAAAGTAAAATCCTGTTTAGAAAAAGTACGTTTTAAATTAAATATTTTCTTTTAAAAATTATTTTAAGAACCCGTGTTTTTTAGACAAGAAACGATTTAAAAGTTTTTTGTTTTGACTTATCAGTGAAAATAGACTTTTTATTAAAACTTATATTCAAGAAATGTTTTATTCAGAAAAATATACTTTTCAGATAAAGTACTTGTTAAAAACGGAGTACCCTCATAAAGGGTCTTTTATTAAAGCTACTTTATTTTACTTTTGTTAGAAGGTGTAGTCTAAAAAAAACATGAAATAATGTTTGCTAAAAGTACCTGAACGAAAAAGTACTTTTTTAAAAATATATCTTTCTGAAAAGTATTTTAGAAAAAAATTACAAAATAAGTTTTTAAAAAATTACTTTGAAATTAACCTAAAAAAAAGTGATAAAAGTTACTACCAAAAAAGGTACCTTTTGAAAAAGTACCTTTACAAAAAGTACTTTTTAGAAAAAAAAAATGATAAAGTAGTTTTTTTATAAAAAAAAGCTTTAAAAAAGATAAGGAATCGATTAGAACAAGGTAGCCATAAAAAGGTACCTTTTTAAAAAGTACCTTTATGAAAAGTACCCTTTAGAAAAAATTATTTAGAAAGTGAAGTTGAAAAAACCGCTTTAGAAAAAAAAGAATCAACAAAAAAATAATCTGAAAATATTCCAAAAATTTTCCTAACCTTTCCTTAATTTTTTTAAAATATTTAAATATTTTTTGATGACATCTTAAGTAACAAGAATATTCTTGAAAGTTTCTGCACGATAAACCAAAATATTTCCAGTTAACAAATATTGTTTTTTAAATTTATTTTTAGTTTTTGTAAGCATATTAAACGTTTTTTTTTTATCTTAAAGAATAAATTAAAAAAACCTTCGTTAGAGAAAGAAAATGGATTTTCTTTTTTTTTCTTGTTTAACATATTTTTCGCTTCATGTAGATGTTTTTTCAGCAAGAGCTTTTCAATTTGTTTGTTACTGAATGAAAACGAGAGGCATGTAGGTGAAGAGCGAGTAATCCTTCAAAGGAGAATTTCGTTCATGGATAAATGTTATGTTACAACCATTTAAACATTTATGATTATTGGTCTAAAAACGTGCTTTAAATAGTTTAGTGTAAAATCTTAAAAGTTTTATGGGCGCATTGAAAAATGTCATAAAAATGAAAATGATGTTTAAGAGAGCTTGTTGTTTCTTTAAAAAGAGGATTTAGCACAAAAAAGGAAAAATTAAAAAAAAATTCTAAATGGAAAATTTTCTAAGAAGCTGTTGGAAAATCTGAAGTATTATGTGTGTTAATTTTTCTTTTTCTGTTTTGTAAAAATATTTAATATAAAACTCGTATGGTAGAGGTGGTAAAAACTACTTTAAGGAGCAAATTTTAAGCATTTGTGAAGCATACTTTTAGGCATAGAAACAAAATGTGTCAAGTTTTTATTATAAAACATAGTGTATTTTGTTTGTTTGTTGTTGAGTCGTAAAACTTTTTAATTACAATTGAGAGGGTGTAAATAAAAGGCAACGGTTTTCTAATTTTTGAATCTGTTAAAAAAAAACAAAGTGCTTAACCAGAATGAAACTAAAACTTTAATTTAATAACTTTCAAATTGTTTTAATTTTATTTACGTTAAATAATTCCTAGCAACAATAACAAAAAAACCAAGTTTAATTGCAAACTCTTTGCCAAACACTAATCAAATTTTAATTTGAATTTTTTTCTGCCTCACACATGAAACAGCACTTTACTATTCCTTGGTCTTCACAAATATTTAAATTTATTTGAAACAATTTTTCCAGTGTTGTTGTAGTGCCAAAGAACAAAACAAAAGAACCGAAATGCAGTTTAATCAAAAAACCAGCATGAAATATCTTCATTTGATTTCTTTCTTTTTTAGGGGTTGGCAAACAATTTAAAGTTTTTTTCCTAACAATTTCAAACTTTTAGACGAGAAATTAGAAGGAGAATAAGAAAATTTTATGTAAGTATTTTCTTAAATCATGTAGTTTTATTTTTTTTTAATAAAAGTTTAAAAAAATTTACGAGTACAAATATTTGAAATATTTTCTTTATAAAAATGATTTCATAAATGTTTACTTCTATTCATTCTCAAGACACACACACACATTTTTTTTGTTTGTAATTTTCTATATGTATGAGTGTAAAACTGTGAAGTATGCTTTATATTTTTTTTATTTTCTTTTGAATAGAAAAACACTCTTCTTTGACCTTGAAAATGATGAAGTATAATTTTAGTTTGTCAGTAAAAAGTAACGATGAAAAATACAAACTCAATTTATAACCATCATAATATACGATTTTCTTTTAGTTTTCAATATGCATATGATGGCTTAGATTTTGCTTTAAGACGATAAAGGTAAGTTTTTTTTTCTAATAACATGCAAAGGATTTTGAAGTGAAATTTCTACTTTTTTCTTTTGATTCTTAAGAAGGGAGGCCAAGCAAAAAATTAATTTTGCAAACATCTGCAAATATTTTTTTTAAATTGCATTAATTTAGTTAACTGATAGTTTCTCTAAATGCAAAGTAACATTTGTTTTACAAATTTGCAATAAAAATAAAATTTCGGTTACCAAGGTTCTCCACTTTCAGTTGTATAGTTTCTAATTTCCTATAATAAACTAAGTAACCACTTTCTTTCATTAAACTTATGCTGATGACTTTTATATAATAAAAAAATCTTATCAAGACAAAAATCTTATAAAAGACGGTTTCTGCCTGCTCTTTCACCATAGAAAACATTGAATCCCTTAAAATGTTAGATTTAATTTTTAATAGAAAATATAATTGAAAAGACCACATTACGAGGGCTGCTATATATATTTCTGGCCTAATAGGGAAAATGCGAATATTTATAATCAAAAATGGTTTTATTGTTTTTTAAAGTATTCTCCAGCATGATTTATACACTTTTGCATGCGCTCAAACCAGTTGTCGAAGCACTTTTTCCACTCCGATTGAGACACCTCTAAAACATGGTTTTTGAACACTTCAACAGCTTCTTCTGGCGACGAAAATCGTTGACCACGCATTTTTTTCTTGATGTGCGGAAACAAGCAGAAGTCATAAGGTGCCAAGTCAGGGCTGTACGGCGGATGACCCATTAATTCGACGTTTTGGTCGGTCAAGAACGCTCTGGTTTGAGCCGATGTGTGAGAGCTCGCATTGTCATGGTGAACAATGATTCGTCTTCTCTTGTTGGTTTTTCGAATTTTTTCGATGACTTCAGGCAAACAAATTGTAGTGTACCACTCAGAAGTGACCGTCCTACGTTGCTCAAGCGGAATAGTCGCCACATGACCAGTTTTGCCGAAGAAACAGGCGACCATTTGCTTCGAAGTGCTTCTTCCACGAACAACTTTCGTTGGATTTTGCTCGTCTTTGAAGACCCACACGGCCGATTGTTGTTTCGTTTCGGGCTTATACGCATAGATCCATGATTTGTCACCGGTGACGATCTTATAAACGTCTCTTGAAGCACCGCAATCGTATTTTTGCAACATTTCTTTGCACCAATCGACACGAGCCTTTATTTGAGCGACTTTCAAATTGTGCGGGGTCCAACGAGAACAAACCTTTTTTACGGCCAGGTGTTCATGCAGTATCGAATGTATGCTGGTGGAAGAAATGTCCAAGGATGTCTCTATCTCTCGGTATGTCGCATGTCGATCTTGCATTATGAGTTCACGCACGGCACCAATGTTCTCTGGCACAACAGCCATTTTTGGACGACCTTCACAGAATTCGTCATTGAGCGAGCTTCGGCCACGATTAAATTCATTATACCAATTTTTCACAGTGCTATAGGATGGTGCTTTATCGCCATACAAAGACTTAAGTTCTTTAATGCACTCTTGTCGTGATAATCCACGTCGAAAGTTGTAAAAAATGATGGCACGAAAATGTTCACGAGTCAATTCCATTTTTTTATTTATTAATTTTTTCAAGTCACTGTAAACACCACAAATAATGGTCGTACGTCAAAACGTTTTGAGTACGATTATGCGTAAAAATGACAAACTTTCCAATGGAAATGTCAGATTGCACTTGGCAGCACTCAGAAATATATATAGAAGCCCTCGTAAATACACTGAGGTGAAACTAATAGAAAGATGAAATAAAATAAAATGCATTTCAAATAATAAATTCAACTGCAACAATCTCTTCGTGCTATTAGAAACGAAAGCCCTACTTCTAACAATAATCTATTTTCACATCTACTTATATGGTTGGTCTCCCAAATCCCACTTAAAAAAAATTAAAAAAATCTTTAACACTGCTCTCAGAATCTCTCTGGGAGCTTTCAAAACAACACATATTTTTAATCTGCTCTATGAAATAAGTATCCAAATATTGGAAACAATAAGAAATATTATCAAATTTCTTAATATTATTAGACAGCGACTGATTGTTTTCTGTATTGCTTGCTATCAATTTAATGTGAATGCCATGTTTTGAGAAAAATTGATTTTAATATTATTTATTTTTAGTTTGAGTTTGCAATTTTAATAATTTATATTTTACATTCATGACTATTCTAGAAATTGCCACATGATGAGCAGATAATTTAGTTAATTTGCACAAAATCTTAAAAAATCTTAAGAAGAAGAAGAAGGTCGCAAAGATACAAATGAAAGTGTAACTCTGATTCTACAAAAACTATTATTTTATAATTTTCTTTTTTTACAGAAAAGCAAATCGAACAGATCTGTCAATACGCCTCTCACATATTTTATTTTAATACGCACTGATAACGATTAAATTCGATGGCGTATGATGAAGCCAACTTTCTTAAAATTTATTTTTGTTTAAATTACCCAAACCACCATTTTATTTAATAATTTATTAAAAACTCGCTATAAAACACATTGTTTTATTCACAAACAATTTTCCCCTTAAGTTTCCAACAATGTCATTTCATCATTATCCATTTCATCATTATGGAGTGGCAACTCTGAATTTGGTGTTAAATCCGTACTGACCGTCACATGTATGTACTTTTAAGCACGTTTTTCATTAACATTTCTAAGAGATCCTTTTTTGGAAGACTTTTTTTAATTTAATTTCTTAAAAAAGTTTTTTTCTTGTAAAAAGTATTTTTCTTTCAAAGTTGTCAATTTTTGTAAAAAGTACTTTTTTGTAAAAAGATTTTTTCTAAAACATTATTTTGAATTTTTTTTTCTTATTGTTAAAGATATTTTTTGTAAAAGGTACTTAATTGTGTGAGGTACTTTTTTGTGCAAGGTACATTATTGTAAAAGGTACTTTTTGTAATAGGTAATTTTCAAAGATAAAAATTTTTTAAAAGTTTTTTCTTTTAAAAGTCTTCTTTTTTAGAGAATAAAATTTTATCCAAATTTTTTTTTGTTAAAGGCAAATTTGCATGATTTTTTTGATTGAGAAGTCGTTTTAAAATATGATTTCTTAAAATAGTTTTTGTCAAAGTTAGTTTTTTTTTTGTAAAACATATTTTTTAAAGACTCATTTTGTATAAAGCAATTTTTTAAAGAAATGTTTCGTAGAAATTTATTTTTTACATACGACTTGTCAAAACAGTTTTTTAAGGTGTCTTTAGAAATGGTACTTTTTTGTAAAAAGAATTTTTTCAATATAATTTTATGAAGGGAATTTTTGTTAGAGCTAATTTTTTTATCACAGGTAATTTTTGGTAACATATATTTTTTACAAAAGGCACCTGTTAATAATTTTTTTTTTATAAAAAGTAATTTTTCAGAAAGGATTTTTATACCAATAATTTGTAAAATACACGACACCCTTTTTGATAAAATTTAATTGTTCTAAGAGATTTCTTTTTTTTTTTTTGTAAAATTTTTTTTTAATTTTTTAAGGAACTATTTCTAAATGACTTTGTTTGGAGTACGTTCATCGTTTTCTTCTGATATTCTAAGACTCTTGACCAAAACAATACAAGTAGTAAGAACATATCGTCACCAAAAACGGGTCCACTTCATAAACAATATGAAATGTTTGATTAGTTTTAAAAAAAAAATCAATTTTGAAATATTTTCTGGGCCTTAAGTGTGTAGAAAAGTGGCAGTTTGTTTAATTATATGAGATAGCTCTGTAAAAATATTGTTGGTTTTAAGGAAAAAACTTATGAATGTTTAAAATCAATTTTTTAATTTAAAATTTAAAAAACACTTTTCATTCTATGCGACGATACAAGCCATTTGTTTTGATTTGTTTTACTTCTATGACGAACTTTAGCATTAGCATCAGCATCAGAATCATAACAACATGATTCATGACCACAAGCGAACAAAGATAGCAGTATAAATTCCTAGATGATATTTGTTTTACGTGCGCACAAACACCCATAAGATAGAAACCAACACAAAGACACCATTTGACATTTCTTTGCAAAAATGTGCGTAAGCAATTTTAGCAATTAAATGATAAAAACAATAGTTGCAGCAATGAAATGAACAATCAACTGATAGAACTACCAAACTGTCGTACAACTTTGTTGTTTTCTTTTTTTTTTGTTGCCTTCAAGCTCAATTAGATGTAATAAAGTGATTGATTGTGTGGTCGCCGTGCGTCTGTGTGCAATAAATTTGATATCTAAACAGTTTTTTTTTTAAACTTTCAAGCGTTAATTTAAAATTAATTTTAAAACGTTGTAAAACTTTGTTTAAATAAAACGCTTTTTGTAAATGTTCGGTTATAAACTTTTAAAATTTGCCACATTTTTTCTTTATTGGCTGGGTTTTGTCCCCTGGTTGGTATTGATTTTACACAAAGAAGAGCTAATAAATGTTTACAATTTGCAAAACATGTTTTTAAAATACACTACGGTTCTATTGATTTTAATAATTATTTACATAATTATTCATCAAGTGTTTGAATATTTTTATTTAAGATATAAAATAAAGAAAACTGTACGCAAAGTCATAATTAGACAACAATTAAGGCGTTTGGAGAGAGGAGAAATTGATTTGACCGTTGCTCAACGTGTATCAACATTTACGAAACTTCAAGTAACTGAAACAACTCAAGTTGGAAACAAAATTACAAAAACCACATTTAAGCAACCGGGGAAAAAAGAAGTCAATTGTAAAAATAATAAAAATTTGTCAAAGGGCTTAGATCTAGAAAAGAGCGATGAGCAACAAGAAATTAAACAACAAAAGTGTGAAAATAATGAAGTTTAAGTAGAAAATCATATTAATAAAAAAATACCTGAAGCGGTACCACCTTCCTAACGGCAGGTTTTATTTCATGAAAATAATTAATTTCGGAAAGAAATTGTTTTAAACTAAAGAATTATTTGCTTAAAATTAAGAAATAAAATATATAAAGCCTACTTTTAGGCCTTTAAACTAATTAAACTTTATTTAAAAGCCCTAAAAAGAAAAAAAGAGTGGCCTACAAAAACTAAATATGGAACTTAAACATATTTAAAATCTTTTAGGCTGTTAACTAGAATAAAAAAAAAATAATTTTTTTAACGCTCTTAAAAGTAAAAATTTTGAAGCCTATTTTAAGGCTAATAAAAAATTTTAACAAAATGGTCTTACAGTATTCTTTAAGGCCTTAGAATAGCTTAAAAATATATATTTAAGCACGAATTAAAAAAATTATTTAGTGTAGCCTACCTTTAGGCTTAATAATGAAAAATTAAAATCTATTTGTATTTCAGTTTTTTTTTGTGCTCTAAGCATTCATTTATAAATTTTATTTAAGTTTTCTTACATTTTAAAATTATTGAGGCCCATTTTTAGGAAGAAAATTAAAATGAAATTAAATCCTGTTTCCACATTTTTAGGTCTTAGACTGGCTTATACACATTTTATCTATGTTCCATTAAAAAATTCATTCAGCATACAACACCTTATGGCTTTAAAATGAATTTGAAATAAAATAAAAATTTTCACGCTTAAACTGGCTTAAAAATCAATAAATTGTAGCATAATTTTAAGCTTAAAAAACAAGAATCAAGCTTAAATATAATTCAATACTTTATAGCCCTTAAACTAGCTTTAACATTACATTTAAATTTTTTAAATAAGTGTAGCATATATTTAGACTTGGAACTCAATTTTTAAAATTAAAATTAATTTATAGGCCTTAAAATTTAATGTAGCAATTTTTTAGGTTACAAAATAAGCAGGGTATTTAATCATACTTCAGTAATTTGGAAGCCTTAAGCTAAATTAAATAAATTCTATTTAAGTACTTTTAAAAACGAATAAAGTGCAGCATACTTTCAGGTTTAAAATTAAATCTGGGACCAAACGAATTGCAATAATTTAAAATCTTTAAGATATCTAAAATAATTAACTTAAGAACCTTTTTAAAAAAAATATATGTAACATACTTTTAGGCATATTTTTTTTTTAATTAAATCAAATTTTATGGGCCTTAAATTAAAGCAATTTAGTGTAAAATTAGTTTTAAAGTAGAATTCTTTAAGGCTACATAAAAAATAATCAATTAATTTGTAGCTTTAAAATTTTTACTTAAAATATATTAAACAAAGTAATTAAGTGTAGCATACTTTTCAACAAAAATTAAAATGAAATTACCACAATTTTTTTTCAACCAAAGAGAAATAAAATTAAAAGCTACAATTATAAATAAAAACATTGATTTAAATTAAATAATTTTTAAACTAAAAAAACTTGTAACATAAGCTTTCAATTTAATATATTAAGCATCTTCATTATTCTTGATTTTTTATTTAAAAAAAATTTACTCTTCATTCCTTAAATTTGGTTACAATTTTTCAAATAATTATTTTTTTTTTCAACAAAGCAACCACAAATTGCTTAGAAGGAATAACAAAAGAAATGAAGTATTATAAGTATTTTTCTTAAAAGTCCAACAAATATGACTTTGAGGCAAAACCATTTAACTGTCAGAGCACATACAGCAAATAGCACTGGGGAGGTCATAGCATACTCATTTAGAATTTCAAATGAGCCACACAGCCACTCAGTTCAAGTCTTTTCATATAAATTTGTATGCACAAAATGCTCTAGAGTAACAAGATAAAATTTGTATGCACATGACACAAAACGGAAGAGCAGTGTAACTCGGTCTTAAACATTTCAAACTTAATATGAATATGTATGTGTTTGTAAACAAATACAATTGTGTAAGTATGAACAATACAGACTCTTTAGTTCTTATTTAAATTGGTCTTTTTAAATTTAATATACTTTTTTTTTGTACTTTAAATGTTTGTTTCCCAAAAAAAAATATATATTATAAACCATTATTTTTTTTATGCCTAAAAGCAGGCAACATTTTTTATATAAAAATGTTCACTTGAGAGATTAAAATAAATGACACATAAAAAATCTATACTTTAACATTTTATTACTTTATGAGTTAAATTTAACAAGAAAAAAATTTTGTCAGCAGATATAATTTTTGGTTGAAAAAATTCGGAAAAAAATAATTTTGACAAGAATTAAAAATACAAAACTGTAAAACTTATGAGCCAAGCACCACTAATGACATATTCGAAAAAGCTTAAAAAGAAAGGAAACTATTTGAGATCTTTAAAAATTAAGTTGTCCCAAGAGCTTCAGAGTTTTGGTTCTGATGGCATTTAATCTTAATCTTCTGCTGAAACAAAAAGTAAAAATAGACTGAAACATATGTCTATACTTTAACGATACTTAGACCAAATCCTGATAGTATAAAGACTTAATAATGACAAGAAGAAAAATTAATTCTTAAATAAAAAATTATCACAATTTTTACTTTAATAAATTTTATTAAAAATTGAATTGTTTAAATGTGATTTTAATACAACTAAATTTTCCTTTGTCTTCAGATTTAAAGAAACTTTACATTTAATTTTTTTAAAAATAATTAATGAACTCTCATTTAGTCAATGATATTTAATTGACTAAATGAGAGTTAAATCATGCAAATTGACACAAACATATTCATATTAAAATGAGATATCAAGGAAACAAATTCTTTCTTTCCTCTACTGGTCAGCTTAAGCCAATTCTCAGTCCAGTCGATCATTGTAAGGAATAATTTAGCTGTAAATTTTCCAACCCTTTTAATATTTATTTAAATTTGAAAGAATTATTTTTATTTACAGCACACAAAAATTAAGACCAGGACCAAAAATATATGTAAAAAAATAACTAGAAAAAAAGTAATTATTTATAAAAGAAACCTTCAATATTTTTAGTATTTTTTGTAACTCAATAACAAAATATGAGAGGAAACAATGAAATAAATAAAAATAAAAATTCCATTTTTTCTTTTAATGTCAACACATTTTGACACGTTTTATTTGTTAAACATTACGAAAATATATATTTTTTTTATATTCCATTTATATTTTTTTTATATTTTTTTTATATTCCATTAAATAAAATACAATTTTAAATGTCAAAAGTTACAAAAACATTCAACCCCGTTACATTTCATCTATTTGTACGCACTTAATTTGCAAACCCTGAAACTATGCTTCATTTATTTCTTTTTGTTCTTTTCTTGTTGATTTAATTTATTTAACAACTTCCACCAGCACATAATGTAATTCATGTGTTATTTTTATTTATATTTCATTTTATTCTTTTATTTAAATTTATATATTTTTTATTTTTAATGTCAAGGTATCTTGGTGTGTATTCATTTTTTTTTTTTTTTTTTTTTTTGGTTTCCTTGACAAGCTTTTTTCTATACAATTTTTTAAAGCAAAACTTAGTGTTTGGTATATTTAATTTACTTTGGAATAAAATTACTAGAAAAATATATAATTAAAATGGGAAAGTATTCTTGAATAGCAAAAAGAAATATTTTTTTTTTGTAAAAAAAATTTTAGATATTAAAGGCCATAATTAAAAAATAATTATGTATATTTTTCATAAATATAAAAGTTTTAAATTTGATAAGCAAATCTTTAAACTGTTAAATAATTTTTTTTAAATGGCCACAATAAGAGGGCTGCTCTATATATTTCTGGCCTAATAGTGAAAATGCGAATATTTATAATCAAAAATGGTTTTATTGCTTTTCAAAGTATTCCCCAGCATGATTTATACACTTTTGCATGCGCTCAAGCCAGTTGTCGGAGCACTTTTTCCGCTCCGATTGAGACACCTCTAAACACTTTGAACACTTCAACAGCTTCTTATGGCGACGAAAATCGTTGACCACGCATTTTTTTCTTGATGTGCGAAAACAAGAAGAAGTCATCAGGTGCCAAGTCAGGGCTGTACGGCGGATGACCCATTAATTCAACGTTTTGGCTGGTCAAAACGCTCTGGTTTGAGCCGATGTGTGAGAGCTCGCATTGTCATGGTTAACAATGATTCGTCTTCTCTTGTTGGTTTTTCGAATTTCTCCGATGACTTTAGGCAAACAAATTGTAGTGTATCACTCAGAAGTGACCGTCCTACGTTGCTCAAGCGGAACAGTCGCCACATGACCAGTTTTGCCGAAGAAACAGGCGACCATTTACTTCGAAGTGCTTCTTCCACGAACAACTTTCGTTAGATTTTGCTCGTCTTTGAAGACCCACACGGTCGATTGTTGTTTCGTTTCGGGCTCATACGCATAGATCCATGGTTCGTCACCTATGACGATCTTATAAACGTCTTTTGAAGCACCGCAAACGTATTTTTGCAACATTTCTTTGCACCAATCGACACGAGCCTTTTTTGAGCGACTTTCAAATTGTGCGGGATCAAACGTTTTGAGTACGATTATGCTTAAAAATGATAAACTTTCTAATGGAAATGTCAGATTGCACTTGGCAGCACTCATTGTTGCCAGGCCAGAAATATATATAGCAGCCCTCGTATTTTATTGTAAATAAAATACCAAAAAATTCGAAATTTACGTGCACTTTTTACACTGGAAAAAAATTTTTTTCTCCCTCTCTCTTGCTCTTGCTCCTACTGTTGCTCTTACTCTCGCTTTCATCCGCCCTCTATTTGTTATTTTAAATTTTCTTAGACTTCTTTATTTTTAAATTTAAAATAAATTATTAAGACTTAAAGTGGCCTTTCTTCACTGCATTTTTTCTTTTCTTTGAATTTAATTTCAATATTTCGCTATTCAACGGATAAATAAAGATTTTAATAACTGACTATTTTTTATCCAGCTTAAGTTCATGTGTTCTTTTTTTAAATCTTTTTTTTTCTAAATTAAGATTTAAAAGCTCTTATTCGCTGTATATTCGACCGTCAGGGCAGTTAGCAAAATACAATAAAAATGTCTTTGACGACTAAAAGGGAAAGCAGTGAATTTCAATGTGGTGTGAATTTCATTCAACCGCATTTTACATGCTGAAATTGATTGGTAAAATAAATGTTATTTACAACTGCAGTTAAATACAAAAAGTGCAAAGAACTCATGTAGCAATCTAGAAAATTCTCATTTGTCTCGTGGTATTTAAAAATGTCATTTTCACATTTCATATTTTTTTATTTAAAAATAAATAAATACTAAAATTATTCTTGTGGAAAATTAGGCGAGTAAAAAAGTAGCAAGTATGGCACTTCTTTTCTCAAAAAAAAAAAATAAAAATAAAACGTTTTTTTTTTTAATTTTAAAGCTTTCTTTGCTTGGCATAAATAAAATCAAGAAAGACAATTTTTAAGGCCTATTTTTAGGTCTTATACTTAATTAAACTCTAGTTGAGACTTCTTGCTAAAACCCTATTAAAATGCCTTTTAAAACGCAAATAAGTGTAGCCTACTTTTTGGCCAAATCAAACAAAATTATTGAAGCCTACTCTTTGATTAAAAACTTATAAAAAAATTAAATCCTAATTCAATAATTTAGGCCTTAAATCAGCGAAGACAAATTCTATTTAACCACCATTTAATTTGAGGTGTGTTTCCCAGTTTTATCGTTAATACAACGAAATGTTTTCCTATGAAATCAGGAAACTTGTTCCTGGCAACCGTAATTTTATACGCGCAACAGGCTCTGCATCAAGAGCGCATTCCTTTGTAGTTGATTGTTTAGAAAAACGCACTACGTATTACAGAGAAAATTCGTTTTTTAGCCGAACAGTTCGTATGTGGATAAACACCCTGTAGAGGTCTTTTCTGTTACTTTCAATGTGCAAAGATTTAAATCAAATGTCAACAAGCACCACTCCCTCTATCCCCCTTTCCACAAGCTAATTTCCTAATTCTGGCACAATGCATTGCAGAAGTAGGAGTCATCCCCTGAATGCTGGTTCTAATAAAAAAAAATTAATTTTCTATAGCCTACATTTAGGATAAAAACATAATTTGGTATTTTATTACATTCTAATATTTTCTTAGCCTTAAGATAAGTTTAATGAATTCTAATTAAGCATAATAAAAATATTATAATTAACTGTAGCCAACTTTTAGGCTAAAAAAAAGAATGAAATTATTTCTTAAAGAAACCCTAGTTTTTTTTTGGCTTCTTCTCTTTCGCTTTTAAAATATGGTTGTTTTTTTATTTTTAATTAATTTTATTTTTATGTTAATCGAAAGCTGGCTAAAAATGGTATAAAAAGATTTGCAGGATTTTAAAATTTATTAATAAAAAGTTTTGAAACTTGCAGCTGCCTTGGACAAGCAGATCGGAGTTTGGTGAAAGTGGGAATATATCTTTCCTTGTTTCTGGAAATAACTTTTTAATGGACATAAAATCGATGGAATTTTTTTAATAAGATTTAGAAATTAAATTCATTCGTATTGAATAGCAATTTTTGAATCTCTTAACTCTGTAAATGGAGATCTGTACTTCGTAGAAACAAATTTTCGTAAAACAAAAAAAAAAAAAACAAAATAAAAAAATTATATCAGATCACAATTTGTGGATGTAAAAAATATACACAGAGAAATTTTCAGTCTTCTTGTTTTTGCAAATAGGCCTTATAAAATCCTCCTTTTTTCCAAAAATATACTTTCAAATATGCGTCATAGCAAACGAACCACATTTTTTTTTTTAATTAAAATTAATTTTTACATCTTGATACAATTGGAATTATAATTAATTATTATCTTTATCAGTAAAAAATCAATCACAAAACGAAACAAAAACTTTTTAATTTTTTAAACTCATTTTTTTATTAAATTCCTTTGGCATAAAATTAAAAAAAAAAAAATTTATTGAAAATCATGAAAATCTTGACCATCAAAGTACAACGAACAACTGGTAATAAAACGTACATTTCTTCTTTCCTCTCCCTTTAAAGCTTGATCGTGACAAATAAAATCTTCTGTTTGATTATTCGGATGTGACACATTTTCATACAGCACTGTATCGGGCAGGCGAACTCTTGCATCACTCTCTCCCTTATAGATAGTAGTGGCAGAATACACAGGACTTTGGGCTCCTCTTCTAGAAGTTTTAGGCCAAAATCGTTTATGCAATGGAAGAGATTCTTTAGGTTGACAACAGCAGTCGATTAAATAATATAAAACGTAATAGGCGATCAATAGAATGAGAGCAAATAAAATGGCACTTAAAATGCTGGCAGCAAAAATGTCGGGTCTGATTAAAAACCATAAAATGGGAAAGAACACAAACCAATAAAAGCAGAAAATAATTAATTGCCAATATTGAAGACGAGTAAAGCGGGCCATTGTGCTTGATTTTTTTTTCTTAAATTAATTTTCGTTAGTTTTCTTTTCCTTTTTTTGTCTTTAATTATTTAATTATTCACTGTTAATTTTATGCTGACTTTTTAGAAACTAATTCAGTTTTTTTTTTCAGTTTTGTTTAAATCACAAATTTTTTTTCCTTTACTTCTGTGTGGTTACACAGCTTGTGTTTGCGGTTCTAAAAATTCTTATAATTAAACGCAGCTGAGCTGTATTTAGCCTTGACTTGAGATTCTATTGTATGATAAAATATTTTATTTAATTTTAAGAATTTCAAAGAGTTTAGTCAAAGTAAATAAGTAAAAAAAGTTTGTTTTAGGCAAACTGTTTCAATGATAAGAACTTTAAAAGTTATTGGGAATTTTTTAAATTCCAAAAAAAAAAAAAAAAATGAAAATAAAAAAACAGAAAATAAAATAAAAACAAAAAACAAAATAAGAGTTTTAAAGGTTTATTATTTTAAATGGATTTATTAATTTAGTAATTTTTATTATTTCTTACCCAAAAAGCGCGATCTAAAAAGGGCGAGAATATTTTTACCTCTTGGTTTTCTAAACTGTTATACACAAAAAAATCAGTACAAGTTTTTAAGGTCATCTAAGGAGAACTAATATTTTTAAACAAAATTTCAATAAAAAAAAACTTTTTTTGACGAAATAGGAAAAATCTTCCGTCAAGAAACGGCTTTAAATGTCATTTGTATGATATTCATGTCCAACTCGAATCTAACAAAATACGAAGTGAAAACCATCGCTCATTTCTGTTGTACAGTAAGACTTATACCGACTTTACACACGTCAATTTTTCTTGCAGCAATTCTTGAATTTTGAGGGTGAGCAAAAGAGAAATAATAATAATTCTGCACTCCTTTCTCTTCCACAAAATTCAGAATTGCTGCAAGAAAAATTGACGTGTGTGAACTCGGTATTACATCAGTCCATCTCCTTTGTAGACGTCAAAACATAGTAATCGGTTTTGATTTAAATGATATATAATTCCATAATGGCGGCGCTAGTTCCAAGGACCGCTTCTTAAACTTAAAAATTTTTTTGTTGCATTTGAAATTTCTATTTCCTCGTCTGAGTAACGTTAGCTTAAAGGTTCATAACAAGATGTTTTAAACTGCATTTAACACAGATCGAGCAATCACACGAATTTCGCTGGCTCCATATATCAGAGCGGAGGCATAAAAAATTACACTTTCAACACGATGTCAATAAAGCGGTAAGGTAAAATGGCTTGGAATCAACCCAGACAAGCACAGCTTAATAGTGGGACTAAAGAAGATACTTTAGCTGTATAAAAAATACATTAAATGTCGCTAAAAACTTACTGGCTCTCGAAGGAGTATCTTCTGAGGAAAGTATATACGAGGTGGGAGTTCTAAACCACTTCTGGCCAAAAAGTGCATGAAATATATGGAAATCATGCACCGGCCATAAATCATTCATGCAAAAGCAATTAATGTCATGCAAAAGCAATTAAAATTTATTAAGCTGTTTTCTTTAAGACTATTTAAACTTAAATTAATCTTGTTTCACTTCTTAATAAATAATATCATCCAAAAAACTTTTGAGCTGTTGAATAAAAAAAATTAAAATTGTAAATATTATTGAACTCATGGAACAAAGGCGCCCATAGAGCCATTTGTAGCCCCTAAATTAACAAAACTAAAGACAAAATTACATGCAACTCAAAAATTCCACATTTATAGTCAAGACTCTCTTGAAGCAAAGGCTTGACATATTTATTTAAAAAAATAAATAAATCTTGTAAAACAAAATTTTATTTATTTTATTTTATTCACAACTTAAAAACAAATGAATTAATATTAATGCAGATTTTGTTTTAAGAATGCTTTCATTTCATTTGCATTTTTGCCTCAATTTTACTTACTGTCAATTTTTTTTTAAAAACTGCTTGAAAATGCAGTGCACAAAATCCGGTAGGAAACTTTCTTTATCATTTTTGTTTTTTATACCCTCCAACTTGAACTGTATGTTTTTCTTCTTTTACTTTCTTACTTTCTGTTTCAGACTTTTGTGTACTTTATTTATTATTTAAAAACGACTGTTATTTCAACATCTTGACGTTGGTTTGAGTGTATTATTTAGTATGAAATATTTTTAAATATTTTGTTATGCTTCTCTCCATATAATGAAAAAAACTGAGATGATTCAAATATGGGAAAGATTTAAAAGTTCTAAAATTAAGTGTTATACGTAAAAAAAGAAATGAAAATCCTTATTCTATAAAAAAATTAAAGAAAGAAAATACTATTGATTTATTTTTTTTTTTTATTAGGACCAGCACTCAGGGGATGACCCCTACTTATGCAATGCATTGTGCCAGAACTAGGAAATTCCGTTGTGGGAAGGGGGATAGAGGGAGTAGTGCTTGTGGACATTTGATTTGAATCTTTGCACTTTGAAAATGGCAGGAAAGACCTCTGCAGGGAGTTTATTCTACATACGAACAGTTCGGCTAAAAATTACAAACTATAATTGAAGAAGAAGAAATGGTTCGAAAAGCCACAAAACTACTTTCTTTTAGTAAAACTGTTATACGTATTTTAGCTAACCACTATAAAGCCACAGTTTTTGTATAACAAATCACAGGCACAATGTGTTTGAAGAGTGCATAGTCAACATATTTACGTTAAGCTGGCTTAAGAATTATCTCTTAGTTCATTAATACCTTTCCTACAAGGAATAATTCTCATTCAGTTTATTAATTTTATTAATTTTTCAATCTTGAGAATTTATAAACAAAAACAACTTTTGTGCGAAGTACTAATCGTATTTAGTGGCAGCTGTTCCTTAAAACTACAGAATACCATTGAAGCTATTTTGTCGATAACAAGAACTCTCGTATACTTTTTTTCAAATTTATTTTATACAATATATTTTTGTTCATACAAACTAATAATTTCCACAATAATAAATAATTTTTGATAATAATAATTTAATATTTTTTTTTTATATTATAAAATGCAAACTGTTATACAAACTGTTATACATGTATAACACTTTATTTATAATAAAATAATTTCTCCTAAATAACCTCAGTATTCAAATTTCTTTTAAATAGGGTTTTATAAAAAATTTGGATCGTATAACAGTTTGCATAATATTTGTCCTCAGTTTTTTCCGTTGTTTTTTCCTTGTTATAAGTACTGTTGTACTTCTGCAGTTGATGTAGTAGTTTATGTTGCTGTTATTTCAATATTTAGTACACGATTTTTGTACGTCAACGACTTGCATTTCTTAACAATGGAATTTGTAACAAGACTTTGTGTGAGAGTGCCAGTACGTGTGTTGGCAGGTTTATGTTGAGTTCGTATGTATGTCATGTTTCATGTTTTACTAGTATTTATTTTATTGTATATTATAGTATTATTAAAAAAAATTTGTTATACAGTTGTTGTTGTTGCTGTAGATTTCAAGACATGAAAAGAATAGCAACTCGCGCTGCAGAGTGTTGCAATGCAGTTGTTTTGTAAAATTTTTTCTTTTTGGGTTTTCGTACAAAACAAAAATGAAATATTTGGTAACGGAAGTCTGTTAACGTTAATAAGAAGCAGCATATTTTGCAATATTAAAAAAAATCTGAAACAAGAAGAATGAAGCCTGAAGCATATTTCGTGTAAACAGTATTTAAAACTCAACAGAAAAATCAACAAGCCATGTACATAAGTGGCACAACTTTACGTTGAGAAATATAAATAAATGTCAAAAACCCTTTAATATAAAATTTTTGGTAAAGCAAAGAATATTTGAATTTACTAAATCATCTTCAAGTAGCTGAAATATTTAAAGCCTTTCAAAGACATGAAATATTTATTTTAAGTTTTTGTTTTATTAAATCAAATAATTTAAAAGTTTTGTTTGAAGAAAATTGTTAAAACTTTAACTATATTTTTTTTTTCAACTCTAAAAGCTTGCATTATTAATTTTTTGATAGCAAAAAACTGTTATAACTGTTATACGTAATGCTTTTTGATTTGAATATAAAAACTGTTTACTTTTTTGGGATTAATTTTAATTTATAAGTAAAACTTTTTAATATTTTTTATTTTTCATAAAAATAAATTTACTTAGAACTGTTATACTTAATATAGTCTCTACAAAAAAATTTGTAAATTTTAGTTTTTTTTTTTTAATTCTTTAAGTAATTCAACAACAGTTATTTATGATAAAGGAAATATATAAAAATATAACTTTATTAAAAAAACTGTTATACAATATTATATACTTCTTGTTATACTTCTTAACAACTTTAATCGAGATGCACACTCAATAAGGTAGGGATTTTATTATCATATTTTTATTAAAAAACACCAGTTGTGTAAAAAATATACAATAAATTAACTCTTATACATCATTAATAATTTTTTTTTGAGCAATAACTGTAGTCAAGCAAGGTTATACACGAAAAAGCTGTATTAACAATGTTATTCGCATTTATAACAGTTTAGAAAAGTTAAAATTAATTTAAAAATGTGTTCGAAAACTTAATTTTTATAATCATGTAGCTGTTTATTTTTGCTAAAGTAGGTTTTTAAAATTTTGTTACCAGCTAAGTTATCTATGTGCAAAAACAAAAACTTTTAATCACAAATTTAACAAAACTGTTATACTAAAAAAAAAAGTTTAAAAAAAAATTTTTTAATTTTTTAATTATATTTTAAATTAGTTTTGTGAGAAGTAGATGTTTTAAAGTTTTTTTAGTTCTGATAGAAACTGTTATACTAAATTTAATTTATACAAATCTTTAAAAAAATACTGTTTGTATCAAAATCTATGAAATACAAATTTTGCCGCAAAATTTACACTTCAGTATTGTTCGTATAGAAAATCTACGTTTAAGAGCGAGTAGAACGGTTCGATTAAATAGCATTTTCCTATTAGAATAATCGCATCAAATGTCAAAGACAGTAATCCATTTTTTTCAAGTTTCGTTATTTTTTACAGCTTCTTAAGAATCCATAAGCTTTCTTTAGATTCTTTTATTAAAAAAAAGTACATTATGATTGGAAGAAAATTCAGTTATCCATCCCTGGTGCAAGGTTTCAACACAACATGCACACACACAATATATCGTTTAAAAAAAATTTCCAACTACTAAAAAGCTGCCCGTGTTGCAGCAGTTGAGTATTTGTGTTTATATTTACTTAAATATTAAAGCATACTTTAGGGGGCTTTAAGAAAATTACATTATTTTGTAAACAAAAAAAAAAGTTAAAAACTTTTTGTAAAATCTGTTAAATGTAAAAGTTGAAAACTATTATTTTTTATATAACGATGTCCAACGATATAAAAATATAGTAAATTACTAAACTTTCACCTGTAAGTCTTCCTGGCTTCTGAGTAAAATTTCTGAACTATTTAAAAAGTTTTAAAGTTTTGTTTTATTTTTTTTTTCTTTCTCTGTGTAAAAAGTACTTGTATTTATCTCTGTACCCATCAAGACAAGAGCATGACTTCCTGCCCTTATTTTATTACATTATTTTTTTTTTTTAAAGGAAACTTTGAAAAACGTGTACAAGTTGCGTTTTAGTTTTAAATTGTTAAGATTTCGTGTTAAATAAGTTTCATTTCCATCCTGCATCCAAAAGCAAGGTGGATGTTCAATTAATTTTTTTACTTATTATTTTATACTTAATAATTGCTTTCTTCAGGTGTATGTATGAGTATGTTTGGGTGTTATAAAATTTTCTTCACATAATTAAAACGACAATTTGTCAATGCAAGCAGTTTTTGTGTTTTTTTTTTTTTAACTCAACAATTGATGTCTTGTAGTTGTGTATTTTAAATGCAGGTGAAGAAGAGCAGTATGATGACCTGATAAAATAAATAAAGGTTTTAAAGAACTAACAAGAAACAATTATTAATTATAAATTTAAAATTATTTATTTAAGCGTATAATTATTAAGTGAGTTTTAGTTTTAATGAAGTTCAATATTTTGCACAACTTTTTGCAGTAAAAAAATAAAACAAATAAATTCACATTTTTAACAAATTCTTCGTAGATGTGTTAAGAAATTTAAAAAGTTTTCAAAAGAAAAGTAAAGAAAAAGTTATGAAAACTTTTTATTTAAATATTTTTCTTTTCAGTGTAAAAACAAAGTTTTCTTACATTCAAAATTATTTTAACTAATTGACCTTGGAATTTATTTTTTAAAGAAAAATTTTTTTTTAAATACAAGATTTTGGTTGTTTAAATTAATCAGCCAAGTTTGAGTAGAGGTATCTACCAGAACTGGACCATCCTTTAATATTTTTTTTTTTTTAAATTCAAAATTGCCTTGAAATAGGTGTTCCATGAGGACAACCTTTTACTTTAAATTTTATTTTTTAAGCTGGCAGTGACTCACTCTACATAAATTTCAAGTCTAAAAAGATACGTTCTTAAATGTTAAAATAACGTTGCTATGAGAAAACCCTTTAGTTTTAAATTTTATTTTATTATTTGTTATTCTTATAGCCACCATAATAATACATCTTTTACAAAAATTAAAAAGAAGTTTAGCAACTTCAAGAGATGGGAATCTGTGACAGATGGACAAATATTCGAACAAATATTTTAACGATAAAAATGGGTTAATAGAACTTTTAAAACTATCGAGTCAATTTTAAAAATATGAAAAATATATTTTTTTGAAGAAAATAAAGCAAAATGTTAAAAAATTTCAACCTAACCTCAAATAAAACGCAGAAAAGCAGCAACTCAACTACCAAAAGATGAATATGTTTGTGCAGTAAAACTTTTTAATGAAAATTTGTATACTTCAAAGTCACAAAAAAGGTGTCACGTTCCCACACAATTAAAATAAAGTTTAAGATAAATAAATAAATAAATTAATTAATAATTCTGCGACTTAAGAGAAAATTAATGCTACGTGTGGAGGAAAGCCACAGGATTAACAAAGACTACAAAATATTTTTTTATTATTATAAAATAAAAAAAATATATTAAAAAAATCTTAAGAGCCCAGATCATATTATGCTCAAATAATATAGTAGATCAAAACTACACAATAGTATTGGTAAACATAGTATGATAATTATAATTTTGAAAATTATTAAGTAAAATCATACGAGTATTGAAAATAATGGAAAAAAATTTTTAAGTTTTGAATTAAAAATTTCTTTTAAATAATTAATATATTTAAGATTGGCTTAAGTTCGTTATTAAGTGTGTTATTTAATTTTAATTACTCTCGTTTTTTTAAACACAAAAAACCAACTCACTCCTTACTAAGAAATATTAATTAAATTATAAATTTAATAACAAAAAAAGTGATGAAAAATTAATATTAATTTTAACAATAATATGATTTGGCTACAATCATATATATTTTCTAGCAGTGTAATATTAAAAAAAAAACAAATTTTTTTTTTGATCAGTTACTACTAAGTGTAAGTAAAATTAAATTAATTTAATTTTTATATAAAAAACATTAAAAAGATTAAAATCTAAATTTAATAGAAAAACATTCAACTGATTTAAAAAGCAAATAGAAAGTTTCAAAACATGCATTCTAACAGCCAAAAGTGCAATTTGTTTATAAATTAAATAATAAAATTAAATAACAAAAATTAAATTAAGAAAAAAAAATTTATAAAAATTTAAAAAAAATTTAAATAAATTTTAAAAAATTTTCAGTAAAAAAATTAATTAAAAAAAGAAAAAAGAAAAAAATACACAAACAGCCAATTACAGCCAATTACAGTAAGGAAATCAAATATTATAAAATAAAAAAAACTAAAAATACAAGATATATTTTAAATAAAAATTGGCCAAAAATTAATAATCTTTTTATGGTCATTTTAACTGAAAAAAAAAATAAAAATAAAAGGGATATTTGTTTGAATTTAATTTTTTTTTAACAACGAATTATTTTTATGTTTTAGTTTCTTAATCAAATCAAATCAAATTCAATTTTTTATTTTGAAATTTTTATTTTTCTTATTTCGTTTGCAAAAAAACTTCCCAACTACTTACTGCTGGCATAAGCTGATCTGTACTTCGGACGCGAGTCACCTTATTTTTCGTTATCACTCTCTTGACGCACGTCTCCACCTGTACGTTCCACTTCATAAAGGCCACATAGGCACAATAAATGCTAAACAGGATCAATGCCTCCCACCAATAGATGCGATTATCGCGAAAGAAGTAAATCAATACCATTAAACTAATACTGTAGAAGGTGCAGTCACGAAATAGGGGCCACCATGTCAGCGTTAGCACCGTTCTCGAAAATAGCGCACACATACCGATCACGAAGAGTATATTGAAGACGGCCGAACCGACAATTGTACCGATGCCAACATCATCGAATGATACAAAGACGCCAATAACGCTGGTAAATAATTCGGGCGCACTGCCGCCAGCTGCCATAAATGTGGCACCCGCAACATCATCTGTAATGCCCAATTTTTCGATGATCACATCCAAGGAAGGCACAAAGAATTCATCGCACACGATGGCCAAGGCTACAAACATGTATATCACACCGATAATGTGACATATAACAGCACCATTTTCCAGTTGCTCTTTAGTAAAGAGATCTTTCGGGAAGAGCGGCGTTTTTATGATGGTTACATTTTCATAATGGGTATCTGTAAAGACAGAGAGAACAAGGAAAAGAATGAGAAGGCGTGAGTAAGTAAATTTTGTAAAAAAAAAGGGAGAAAGAATTTTTTTTGGGCTTTTTATTATTTTAAATTTTATTCTCCGGTCTGCTATATTTTTGGATTAAAAAATATAGAAGATGTAAAATTTGAAAGCTGTCAGGGGAGGGCCTCCCATTACTTGGCTCAAATATTAGTTTTATTTTCTTTTGCTAGAAACAGCATTAGAGAACTCGTCACCCTCTTCTAAAGTTTATTGCTTTACTGTTTTTTGTAAATAATTTATATTTGTTGTTTGTTTTTGTTTTTGTAAATCATTGTTAAGTGATTAATTTTGCAACAAAAATTAAATCAAAGAACACATAATTCAAACAATTTTTTTTTGATGACTCATTAAAATTCTAATTGAAATTATTAACAATGTGTAAACATTATAAAAAAAATTTAAATAATTATAGAAAAAAACCGCATATAAGTATAAATAAATACTTCAACTTTATCTCTAAGTAATTATTTTTAATTATTAAAACAAAAATAATCAAAACAAATTAATCACTTGAAAAAAGAAATACATTTTTATCAGCTCTCAAAAAAAAAAAAAAAAAAAATACTTGAGCGTATTTAAGTGATAAGAAATTTAAATGAAATTAAAAGTAAAACAAAAAACTCTTAATAAATTATTATTAATTAAAGACAGACGCTGATTAAATAAGAATTTATAAATAGCTACACCGTGCTACTCAAATTGAAATATAAAAAAATAATTTTTAATTTTTGAAGTAAATTAAAATTAAAGCTTTCCTAGCTTTAATAAATTTCATCATATTTCTTGTAATAATTCGGAGACTACTGCACAATTTTTTTGAAATTTTTTAAAATTTTCTTAATATTTCAATTTCCAACTTATTTAAGACGAATTAATTTTACCAGGTGGCATCGTTGCGGCAGCTGACAATTTTTCTGCTTAACTTAGTTATTTGTAGAGCAACTGTTAAAAATGTATTATTTTATATTCAAAATATTTCTTTTTTAATTAGGACCAGCACTCAGGGGATGATCCCTACTTATGCAATGCATTGTGCCAGAACTAGAAAATTAGGTTGATTGGAAGGGGGTTAGAAGGAGTAGTGCTTGTGGGCATTTGATTTGAATCTTTACACACTGAAAGTGGCAGGAAAGACCTCTGCAGAGAGTTTATTCCACATACGAACTATTCGGCTAAACAATTAACCACAAAGAAATGCGCTCTTTATGCAGAGCGCGTAGCGCGTACGAAATTACGGTTTTCAGGAACAAGTTCCCTGGTTTCATAAGAGCAACGATAAAACAGTGAAACACACCCCACAATGCGTCGATGCTCCAGTGAGTCAATAGAGCTGGATACCTTACCGATGAGCTTCTTTGCTCTCTTCTGTACGCTGTCGAGGAACTCCAAAATAGACTTTGAAGCACTGGCCCATACATGAGAGTTGTATTTCATTTTCGGTCTGATAAAGGTGACATAGATAATAAGAAGATCAGATGGAATGAAGTATTTTTTGTTCCAATGAACATCGCATTGATTTTTCATGCCAAGAACATCGAGAGCTTCTGATTTCCTTTGTTTTTTTATATTTTTTTAAATAGAATTGTGGAAAGTTTTAAATCAATTTGAAAAGCAAATCTTCCAAAAATCGTTATTAAAAAAGGTAAAGAGATAGTGCAGTTACATATTTGCTTAATTCACAAAACCCTTTGTATCCGTGTAAACTGTGTATTGTTCAATTAAAATACAATAGTGTATGCTTGTTGTTGGAAATTTTCATATAAAATTTCAATATACCAATACACTTTTATTTTGCATGTTTTTAGAAAGTTGTATTGGTAATCGTGTTATCAATCACATGTGAATTCCATATCACATTGAGAAGAAATAAATAAACAAAAGACATTTTAATCGTTTAGCGTTCCAAAAATATACTTTTCGAATAAAAAATTGAAGATTTTGCTTTTTTCAGTCCTGTTGTCCATTTTACTTCCTGAAAACCTTCTTATGAATACTTATTTTCTTCTTCTTGTTTGCTTTTTGATTTTTTTAATATACAAAATAAATTGATACAATAATACACTGCGTGTTCACAAGCATATAAACAGAAAGTGTATTCAAAACAAGAGATTTTGTGAATTAAGCAATTAATTGTGTTTTGAAATTTTCAAAAAAATTAGTGCCTTTTTTGTTGTTTATTGTTGTATTGTTGTAGCAGCGCTGCCATCTTTTATTATAGTTTTTAGTTGATTTTTTTATGATTTTTTTACAGTCTTCTAATAAGTTACAGTCTTTTTTTCTTCCGTATTAAAAAAAAAATTTAAGTGTTTTGTTTTTAATTTAAAGTAAAACTTGAGTTTTTATATTTATTTTTTTTATTTTTTATATCATTTTCCATTTATTTTTTTAGCATTTATTTATTTCTTATTTTATTTTTTATAATTTTTAATTTTAATTTAAATTTTATAATTTATTGATTTAGTAAATATTTATTTTTTTTTTTAATTGATTTATTTATTATTTTATTTTTTAAGAATTTCTAGTATCTCGAAAAAAGGCTATTTTTTATTTTTGTTAAATTTTAATATTTTCATTGCTTTTTTTTGACATTTTTTTAATTTTCTATCGTTTGTCGTTTTTCTGTTTTTTTTTTTTTTTTGCGAAATGTCGTAATTTTCTATTATTCCGAATATTTGTTATTTTTGTTAAATTTTCGAAGCGAATTCCGATTTTTGGGTGAATTTGCGGCGACGTGTTAAGATTTTCCGCCAAACCTTCGTTTAACTTATTTAAGAGCTCTTATATATCTTTAAACAAAATTTTTGTTCATTTTTCTGTTATTTAATGAAATTTTGTGTTTTTAAAAATTTTTTATTTATTATAATAATTTATAATTTTTTAATTATTTTTTAATTCATAGATTTTTTGTAATATTTTGATTTTGTTTGGAAACCCTTAAAATTCTGTCGTTGAAACTCATATTTTCTGTATTTTTTATTTATTTTTATTTTAAATAAAAGTTTAGATGCTGTTCGATCTTTTTTTTAATCTGTCTCTTTTTCGAAAGTTTTTAAAGTATCCTTTTTTTTTGCATATTTTCAGGTTGACTTTAACTATATTTTTAGTTATATCTTCATGCTGCGATATCTGGATAATGCTAAGCTCTATCATCTTTTAATAGTTTTATTTAATTCAATTTTATTTGAATTATTAAATTAAAAACAGAATTAATAATTTTTAGTCAGGCTTTATTTCGCATGTTTAGTTCCTTTATATTTTTGTTTTGTTAATGTTGTGCATTAGTTTATAATCAGAAAAGAAATTTTTAATTTAGACAGTAGGAGACTTTATTGTAAATTAAATATATCACTACATTGTTATTGAGCATTAATTAGTGATTGACTTCAGGTAGTGTATGTTTAAAAATACTATTGAAAACTCCTATTATTATTACTATTACTATTATTATTATTAAACACACAACAATTAAAAATTATTTCTTTATTTATAGTGAAATAAAATTTGTAATACGAACCTAAGCCGTACTAAAAATTTTTAATTTAAATTTTTAGTTCCTATATTGACAATGTTTTTAATATTAAAATATACCACATGGTCTCTAAGAATCCATATTTTTATGCTTTTGAATTAATTATTTTATAAAAAAATTACAGACTGTGATAACCCCTAATGTTTGCATTAAACCTTTTTTATTAAAAAAATATTTTTGCTTAACCACGTAACATCTATTATATCATAAATAAGGCGCTCCCTACACTTTAATAGACCGAACTTAAAGTTCGTTAAGTAACTTGAAACAAGAGACCAGGTGGGTAAAATTAAAACGGGTTTTTTTGGAGAAAAGCGGTAAAAAATAAGATATCAAATGTTAAGTTTTATAAAAAAAAAGAAAATTATTTCAACTTAAACTTATTTAAAATAAAGAAGTTTTTAATTATTTCTATAAAAACACGGCAATATTTTAGAATTTACTTTCAAATAATGACTTCTAGAACGAATATAAAATATTCAGGAGATTTTTATGTCAACATCAGTTCTATTATCACATCATTTCCAAATTGTATATGTTTTATTTCAAATGAAGGAATAGAATTTAATTTTTACAATCATCATTTAGACAACACATAGGATTTAATAAAATATTTTAAAATCTTAAAATTTTTTATCTAAAAAACAAAACAAAAAACAAAGAAAATAATTTTATGTCACACCAATTGATGCTTAAAAATTTCTTTCACATGTGATGTAACAAAATATATTCCAAACAACAATTGATTTAATTATTAAACAATTCAAAAAGTATGTCAAGATACAAAAAAAACACACATTCAAATGTAGAATTTTTGTTAGAAAAAAAAACAATGTGAGTCATCAGTAACTTAAAACTTGACTTCATTCATGCAAAAATATTAAAAAAAAATAGCTACAATAAATTTGCAACCGGTTTTAAAATAAATAAATTAACACCTTCATTAAATAACTCTAAATTTATTAGAGCAAAAAAATCTTAAAAAAAATTTAAGAATAATTTCAAATATTTTATTTTTATTTATAGAATTTTGTCAGAAAAAAATTTAAGAGTATCAAAATGTAAGCGAGGCGTAATCAATATTTTGTTTAACAAGATTTAGAAAAGCAAATTTTTTAAGCAGGTTTTTGTTTATTTTTAAAAAGTTGACTTCTTCACCTACAAATTCTTAAAAAGTAAGATTTTAGAAGGTCCCTTAAATATTTTCTTGTTGCCAATATGATCTCTTATACGATAAGAGGTATTTTGATCTAAAAAATTTAAAAATTTTCTAAGTGTGAGTTGGAACCACTAACATAAGGTTTCGTTC
The DNA here is from genome assembly GCA_937654795.1 of Cistogaster globosa. Classification (NCBI taxonomy): domain Eukaryota; kingdom Metazoa; phylum Arthropoda; class Insecta; order Diptera; family Tachinidae; genus Cistogaster; species Cistogaster globosa. Next base: position 12,793,283 of record OW569404.1, read on the forward strand.
CATATAGTGGCCACCCTTTAATTTTCAATATATATTTTTTTAACTTCATGAGCGGAAATAGTTATGTGCTTTGAGTAAATTTAAATAAGAATCTATTAAAATAAATTGCTTTTCCAGAGAAATAACCAAACATACTCTGCGTAAATTTATGGTGTCAAGTTCATAAAATAAGGTCATTTATGCGTTACTATTAGGACACCTTTTCTTTAAGATTATTTTTAATAATAAAATTTTTTCTTAAAGCAAGTTAAACAAATTATTTATTTAATATAAATTTTTTTATTAATTCAATTATTTTTTTAATTAAAAATTATTTCCTCTTTTTTTAATAAAGTTTTAATTGATCCAATTATTTATTTAATATGACATTTTTTCATTGGTTCAATTATTTATTTAATATGAAATTTTTTTAATTATTTCAATTACTTATTTAATCAGATTAGTATTTTTTTTAATAAATTTTTAACTGATCAAATTATTTAGTTTTTTTTTAATTTTTTTTAATTAATTCAATTAAATATTTAAAGAGAAAATTGTGTTCTTTTTTTAAAAAAAATTTTAATGACCCGAATATTTATTTTATATGACATTTTTTAATTGATTCAATTATATAATCAAATACAAAATTATTTTTTAATGAAATTTTTAATTGATTCAATTGTTTCTTAAATATGAAAATATTTAATTGTTTAATTTTTAATTTATTCACAAAAGTAATTTCTTTTCTTTTTAGAAAAAATTTTTAATTTAACTAATTATTTATATAATATAAATGTTTTTAATTAATTCAATTATTTATTTAATTTAATTATTTTTTTTATAAATTTTTAACTGATCCAATTATTTATTCAATATAGAATTTTTATTGAATTCAACTATTTATTTAATTAAAAAATTATTTCCTATTTTTTATAAATTTTTAATTGGTCCAATTATTTATTTAATAATAATTTTTTAATTAACTCAAATATTTATTTAATTAGAAAATTATTTTGTTTCTTTTAATAATTTTTAATTGATTCAATTATTTATTTAATTGGAAAATTTATTTCATTTTTTTTAATAACTTTTTAATTGATTAAATTACTTAATTAAAATGAAATATTTTTAATTAATTCAATTAAATATTTTATTAAAAAAAATTTTTTTGATTCAAATAAAAAATTAATTTAATTTCAATAAACTTTAAGAGGTGCAAAAACATTTTGCTGTGATTGTACACCTCAAAAAAGGCGTGGCTCTACATCCATAAAAAAATTATTCTTATTCTGAATGTATTGATGAGCCAGATGGGCACATTTTGTACAATAAAATTTAACAATAATTTTAATCTTCTGTCAATACTTTTAATCTTTTGCAATACAAGCGAACGTGCCGAACACATAAATTGCTTTGATGAATCACAAATAACATCAGCGCGTTAGGAAGCAGCTAAATTTTATAGTTCATTTTTTAATCTCTCAAATACAACTTCCAGAATTTTATCATTATTAAGCTTTTAATATTGTTTAACAACAAATCAAAGTTAAACAATTAAAGCAGCAAAAACAGAAACACAGAAAGAAAGCAAAAAAAAATTTTATTTAATTTAATCATTTGTTTGTGGATGAATTATTGAAGTATGAATAATTTTATGAATGTTTACATGCATAAATTATTATTTTAATGTTCTTTTTTTTACAATTATTTTATTATGTGTAAAAATATTAAATTACTGCTGTAGCTTTATAAAAACAAATAATGCACAGTGGGATGTGATAAAATTTGTCGAAGAAAAAAAATTAAAAGCTCAGATATTCAATGCAATTAAATATAACATAAATTAAAAAATTTTTCTTATTGTACTGCGCTACCACAAATCACAGATTTTTGGATAAACAAAAGCATTCTGTTTAATTAAAGACAAAAAGCAAGTAAGAAATATTTTTACTTTTATTTCTATTTGCTTCTCAACCAGCCAGTCCACTGTGCTTTGTTCTCTTTAAGGCCTTCACACGAATTGTAAAGCAGAAAAACAATATTGATAACTCTTAGCTTTTGTTATCAATCGCATTTGGCATGGTTATCGAAAATTTGTTACACCCTTCACCGCAATTGGAAAAATGCTGTATTTAAGTTTGTCATTCCGTTTGTAATTTCAACAGTATCCATTTACGACCCGTCCGTCCGTTGGTTTTCGGTTTGAAATCAACTTTGCCAGGGCACTAGATTTGCTAGAGAAAATTTAAATACGCCCAGATCACATATAGTTTCTAAAGTTTTGCTATTAAAAATCATCATGACCGGTCCATGTATCTTGAGGCAGTGGGCTAAACACAACGCCTGCCTCTAATTTTTCCGTATTATTTGGAACAATGAAAAAACTTCAATAAAAAAAAAGAAATAAGTGGAGCGATAGAGAATTAAGAAATAAGAAAAAACATTCAAGTAAAAAATTTGCACTTGTCCATATTTTCCGAGTTATGGGCCTCTGAACTTTTCATAGAAAAGTACGATTGTGCGCCATATTTTTTAAAATATCAATATGGGTATCATTTAAAAACTTTTGAAGAGATCTTTTAGAAACTACTAAAAGTTTTTTAAAATGCTTAACCCATTAAGAGCCAAAGAAATTTTTATGTAAATTTTTTTTTTCTCTTATTTTTAATAATTTCTGTTACCGCAATATTTGTTTTTCTTTTTATTAGAATTACATCACTAAAATACATTCACTTATGTGGTGAAGGGTACATAAGAGTCGCATATAGCACTCTTGCTTGTGTTTATAATTTTATTGTTTTTGGCATTAACAATTATTTTGATTGTTGTCGTTTATTGTTTTATTAAATACCAGTCAGCTTTTAAGCATTTTTTTAATAATTTTTTATTGTATTATTTTTAAAAACACATTAAATTATTTTTGCTTTTTATCAAATGAGTACTTTTTAAAGCGAAAAAGATATAAAATAAAAATGTTTAATGTTTAATGTTTTGCATAATAAAATGGTCAACTAAAAAAGACGTTTAAGAACGTGACTTAAATGTTAAAACTTGTTAAATTTGTGTTTGGCTTTTTGTGCAGCCACCAGTCTTATTTCAAGTCTACGTAAAGGCCATTTTTAATCAACTTTCCAAATTGAAGAAGAAAATAAAAAATAAAATTGCTTCAAGTAATTTAACAAAAAAAAAAAAAAAAAAAAAAAAAAAAAGGGAGACGAGACGAGATGAGACGAGACGAGACGAGACGAAAAATTCTAAATTCTTCAAATACGAAAATAAGGTTTAACTCAGTTCCAGCAGTCTAAGAAGTTCTTAGCTTAAATAAAAAATTAAAGTATTAAATTCAGCTAAGCTGAATTAATTTAAAATAAAATTAAATGGTATTAAGAAAACTTTTTAGTTTACAAATCTAATCAAATCCGAATAAAATAATAACTCAGCTCAACTTTATTGCGAGTTATTTAAAAATATGCAAATTCAGCTAAGCTGAATTTAAACATTTTTTAAATTAAAGAATTTTTTATTAATAAATAATTTCAATATACTGTAAAATTATATAAATCTTCTTTATTATGTTTAATATTTACATTCAGCTTAGCTGAATTCCATCGGCATGAAATCCTTTCTCTGCTTTAAAAGTATTTTTGCAAATTCAACTGTTTTATGTGAACTTAAAGCAAATTCAGCTATCATTTTAATAAACAATCTCAGAGAAAGTTAAATAGTAAAACATTTTATTTTACAAGATTTAAATTTCTCCTCTAAAATATTAAATTCAGCTAAGTTAAATTTTATTAGAAGCACAAAATTTCCTCGATTTAAAACTTATATAAAAATGTAGTTAAGCTGAATTAATGATTAGTACTCTTAGCAACATTTCAATTAATAAAATTATTAATAGATCAGTCTTTTATAACAGTAAAATGCACAAATCTCTTAAAAGTCGCACAAAATTGATATTCAGCTTAGCTGAATTATAGTAAGTAAATAATTTTTTATGTTTTAATCTATGTGCCAAAAAAGCTTGAAAAATTCAGCTTAAATGTTATTAAAAAAAAAAACTTTTTAGTTTACAAATCTTTTCAAATTCGAATAAAATCAAAACTCAGCTCAACTTTATTACGAGTTGTTTAAAAATATCCAAATTCAGCTAAGCTGAATTTAAAATAATTAAAATTAAAGATTTTTTTTTAATTTATAATTTCAAAATTATATAAATCTTCTAAATTATGTTTAATATTAAAATTCAATTAAGCTGAATTCCATCGACATGAAAATGTTTATCTGCTCTAAAAGTGTTTTTGCAAATTCACCTGTTCTATGTAAACATAAAGCTAATTCAGCTATCATTTTAATAAAAAATTTCAGAGAAAGTCAAATAATAAACATTTTATTTTACAAAATTTAAATTTTTCCTTTAAAAAACTAAATTCAGCTAAGTTAAACTCTATTAGAAGCGCAAAATTCCCTTGATTTAAAAATGATTAAAAATGTAATTAAGCTAAATTAATTAATGGTACTCTTAGCAATATTTCAATTAAAAAAATTATTAATAGATCAGTCTTTCATAACATTAAAATAAAATGTCGTACAAAAATGATATTCAGCTTAGCTGAATTCTAGTAAGTAAATAATTTTTCATGTTTTAATCTATGTAATAAAAAAATTTGCTAATTCAGCTTAGCTGAATAAATTTAAAGCCGTTTCAGTAATTATTTTTTCAACAGACTAAAACTTTTTAACTTTAAAATTGTGCAAATATTTAATCAAAATAAATTTTAGCTTAAATGTATTCTAAGTATTTTATAATATTACTAATTCAGCTCAGCTGAATTGACGTAGCAATATTTTTCGTAGCTCTAATCAAAAAACAAATATTGGGGTGAAGGAGAATTAAAAAATAAGAAAAAAAAATGTTATTGGCTCTTAACGGGTTAAGCATTTTTTTTCTTTTAATTTAAAAATTTCTTTAAAGATCTCTTCAAAAGCTTTTAAATGATACCCATATCGATATCTTAAAAAAAGATGGTGCTCAATCGTACTTTTCTATAAAAAGTTCGGAGGTCCATAAATCGGAAAATATTGGCGAGGGCTAATTTTTTCAACTGATATTTTTTTTTCTCATTTTAAAAATTCCTATCACTCCATATATTTTTGGTTTTAATTAGAGTTACTTTAGTAAACTAGATTTGTTCTAAATAATATGCAGAAATTAGAGGCAGGCGTGGCGTTTTCCTACTGTCTCGAAGATATGAACCGATCTTACTGATTTTTAATAGCAAAACTATGTCGGATTGTTTGGCGTATTTCAATTTTCTTTATCTCATCTAGTGCCTTGGCAAAATTGATTTCAACTCAAAAACGGACGGAAAGAGGGACATCGCTCAATCGACTTCGCTGTGCATAAGAACTCAGAAAATGTATATTTTATGGGGTCGGACACTGATATTGTAGAAATTAAAAACGTAACGAGGAATTTTGTTTTACCTTTTTTTCAATTGTGGTGCAGGGTGATGATGAAGTAAAACTGATTGATTTCTTTATTTTTCAAACTTTTACAATTTTGCATTTAATCACTTTTGCTGAAGGCCGTTTGCGATTCGTTTTCCCATTGTGTTTTATTTGTTTCAAGTTTTTAAAAAAAATTTCTTAATATTTATTTTTATTTCTGCATTTTTGGGTAATAAACAAGATATGGGTTCAGTTGATTAATGTTTTAACTATTAAAATTTCCATAGAGCACAGTGGGTCCAAAAAATATTTTTATATAATTCTTTTCAAATCAAATATTTAAAAGTCTAATAAAATGAAAGTAATATGACACTTGAAAAAGATTATAAATATTCGAGATTTTAAAAATAACAAGAAATAAATTTAAAGGTATTTAGCGTTTGTAGCTTTTATAACAAAAACCCAAATTGCCTAAGTTTATTATTCAATGACTCATTTGCTGTTAATCAAGTTTAAAATTTAATGAAAAAATATTCTCAGTGTTGTTAGCAGCATAATTAATACCCTCAACTTGTTTTTTATTGAATTTATGGCGATGTATTAATTGTGGGACGGGTACCACTGTGAAACTTTAAATTACTCATTCTACTTGTATTTCAATATAGAACCAAATAAAATAATAACAACAAAATCAAAAGAAGAAAAATAACAAAAACAAATATTTGTTTCTTTCTAAAGTAACAAAAACTCATTTTAAATGCAAATAAAATTGTGTTTTTTTGTTTTAATAAAAAAAAACAACAACAACAAAATGAGTAAGACACTAGAAAACTGATGACAGTTCTTAAAGACGCACAAACGAAGTTTTAAAAAGCAAACAACAATAACAACAACAACTACAAAATAAATATTTATTTATTTATTTATAAAATTGATTTCTGTGGCAAATTCAAAATCCGCTCAAAAGACAACAAAACAGTTGAAATTAAAACGCGAAAGAGATACAAGACCCGCTAAACGAACGATTTAAACTAAAAACAAAATATAACAACAACAAAAAAATGGCTTTATCATCCACTTTACCCCTAAACAGTTATCCCGAAGAGCCTAAACTGTACATTTCCTCAGCAACACTTAATTTGAAACCCTACAAACTTAAAAGTTCATTAGAACAACGTGAACTTTTAGAACATGTTACCTTTGAATGGCATACAAATGTCAGTACTCCGCCTAATACTCCCGTGGCACCCATTGTGGAAAAACTCGTACAACAACAAACCAATAGTCACAGCAGTCAACAACAACAATCAATTCCCGAACGTTCTAAAGATTTATTTCTACCCGCTTTCACTTTTGCCGAAGAGGATAATTTGCCAACAAAAGTGGATAAATTTATGGCCTGCGAACGTTATCACAGTCAGTATCAGCAGGCCATGACAAAACGTATCACAAATTTGTGACTCTTAATTTTAATGATTTTTTTAAATCTTTTGTTAAATGTGTGGCAAGAGCTTAAGTGAAAAAGTTTTATAAATTAAAAAAATACACTTTTTATTTTGTTTTAATCAAAAAGAAAAAATTTAATAAAAACAAAAAAAAATTTTTTTCCTAAAATTTTTCTAAAAAAAATTAAAAAAATTTTCTCAAAAAATAAAATTTTTAGTAGACCAAATCAATATATTTGTAATTAAATTATGTGGAAAGCATTAAAACTTTAAAACAGATTTTTTAAAAAATTTTATTTTCCAAAAAAAAAAAAAACGCTAAATTTAAAAAAACGCTTATTTCAAAACATTTTTCGTTTTAATATTTTAAAGGTTTTCTAATTTCATTATGCAAAAATTGTAAAAGAAATTAAAACTAATAATAAAATTTATTTCAAATTAAAGTTAAAAAAGATAATAATTTTTGTTTTAAATAAATTGTCGATTTTTGGTGAAATTCGTGCTTTTTTTCTGTAATGAAATTGCGATTTTTCCTGATTTCTAGATATTTAGTGGCTTCTTTATGCTTTTTTGCTAAAATTTATTTTAAAATTTCTTTAAGAGAAATTTAGACTTTCATTTGGCGTTTTTGGGGTACCATTTCTCAAAGCGCTTAAAACGTTACCCAATAAACATCGCTGTAATGGCTGATCATTTGCTACCAGACTTAATAGCGCTTAAAATTCTTAACAGCTCGAGTATTATTATGGCCGCCTAAACAACAATTAATAATACAATAATGTAGAAAATTAAAGGGTGCGCTCCCACAGAGAAGTGATTTTCATATATTTTGCCTTGTCTCTTAAATCTATCTAGACAGACACTTAGAGTTAACACGGAGTAAGATTTAAAAGTGTTTCAATTTATTTTTCTTTTCTTTCTTAAAAGGTGCTTGCATGATTCGATAGGGTTTGTGTTGTGCTACATTTCATTGGAAATAATACTTTTATAGCAAATAATTGCTGTTTTATTGTAAATTACAATACAAGTAGCAACTGTTACAACAAGCAAAGAAATAATCGATTTTCAAAACCCACATAGTGGTGGCACTCGAAGCGAAACAAAAAAAAAAAAAGAGAAATGAAATGAAAAGAAAAGAATTGAAATACGTGTTCTTGACACACAGATAGAAGAGCTCATGTGCTCATGAGCTCACAGTAATAAATAGTAAAATGCAAAAAAAAAAAAAAATTAAATGGATAAAGAAAATGTTTTTTTTTTCTGGGCAGAATATTTGCTATGACACCCTACACTTTATTTATCAGACACTCATGTTATTGTTATTTATGGAACACGTTATTGTTTCGCAAAATATATTAAAACTTTATGTTTGTTTCTAATGAAAATTAAATAAATTAATCAAATGCCAGTTGGACTCTAATGCTTATTCTTCCCTTTTACATATGGACCACCCTTTAGTTTTTAATTTCATGTTTATTTTATTTTAATTAAAAAATCAATATTGCCTCATTACGGTTTTAGTATTAAACCAATAAATACCAAATAATGATATACTATGGGATCACCCTTTAAATTGTAATACAATTTTTTTATATTTTTTACAGTAATAAGCACACAGTCATATGTTATTTTTAAGCATCTGCCTGCTGCGATTAAAAAAATTCATATTCGTAAAAATTACGTATGTAAAGGGACACCCTTTATTTTTTATTAACATTTTTTTCCATTATTTTTTCTTGATTAACACAAAATTGAATAATATAATGATTTAGAAGTAAAAACAATATACATTAAAATTAAACCTTCAATTGGGCCACCCTTTAAGTTTTAAATTTTTGGTTTTATTCTTGCTTTTTAATATTTTTATGTTTGTTGATAAAAGTAAGAGGAAAAAATATTTTTTTAAATCAATTTTTTGGGGCACCCTTTAAATTTTAATTTTGTTTATAACAATTGTTATTACAACGTGCATATCTTTTGTATTAATTAGAAACACCAGTATTTTTCTGTTGATAAAAAACACGTGGCAAAAGCCATGTTTCATATGGGACACCCTTTAATTTTTATTTTAAACATTATTTTTATATCGGACATAGTGTTACATACTTTATGTATAATTTAAATGTTTGCGTTTCTTACGACTAACAAGATAAGGCCAATTACATGTCAATGGGAACACCCTTGAATATTAAATTTTATTTATTGAAACTTCTAACTAAAGTTTTTTTCTGTAATTAAATATAAAAAGTCCGACTTTCGGGGATGTGAAAATAAATACTCTATAGGACCACCCTTTAATTTTTTAATTTTTCTTAAGCGCCTGGCTATAACGGTTCCAGAGACAGGAGTTTGCAACCACCAGGTAGAAAGAGACAGACGTGATTTCAATTTTTATAGGAAAAAGTTTAAGTGTAAAAATCTGCTTTCGTATTCATTCCTCTTTAAATTTTAGCATTTTGTTTCATTTGCAATGAATTTGTAGCATTTTGAAACTGAATGTTTACCCTTCATTTTTTGATTTTTACATTTGAATTTCCAGGAAATAAAAAAAATTAAAACAACAAAAAAAATATTTACTATTGAAGGAAATGAAATGTAACGGAAATTGTGGTTTTTTTGATGCGCACGCTATTGAATGCAGGCTTTAATAACTGTTATATTAAAAAGACTTCAACACTATGGGGTAATTTAAAATAAATATCTGCCAAAAAAAATATTTAATAAAAATTAAAGAAATAAAATATAATTAAAAAATACAGCAAAAAACCCAGATTTTATAAAACAATATTTTTTTTTTTTGAGAAATTAAATAAAAAAAGGAAAAAACAAAAAATTCCTCTTTTTTAAAAAAGGAAATTGCCCTAAAATTTTATAAATTTTTTCGAGACTTAAATTAATTTAAACAATTCTTAGTTAAAGAGAGTTAAGTTCAAAAACAAAACTAAATGTCTGAAACCCAAAATTAAAAAAAAAATATTTTCTATTTTTATTTTCTTCTTTTTTTGTGAATTTCCGCCACCCCTCAATTACGTTGAAAAGAATTCACAGTTTGTTTAATAAATTTTTGTAAACAACAAAAATTGTAACTTACACTGGCAATAAATCAGAGTAAATATTTAAAGTTGAAGGAGAAATTCTTAATGTAAGTCGACAAGTAAAGTTCTCATTACAAAGGTGTCAGTAAAGAGCGGAAACATCACGAGTTGATAAACTTGCAAACTAAAGAAAATAAAGTGTAGCATGTTTATAGGCTGTTAAGGAAGTCTAACATTTTTCCGTTGCTTCTACTGGGCTTTTAATTTCTAAGACATTATTTTTCAACAGCTTAAGTAGAAAAAAAATATAAGAAAAATAAAATAAAAAATATTCATACGTTATAAGGAAAATGTCAGGGTCTTATTTTTATGAAGAAAAAAAAGAAGAAAAATAAATTTGTGCAACAAAACCTAGAGGAGCCAATTTGTCTAACGCCAACTAACAAAACACAAAATAAACCTTCGATGCAATTAGTGAAGATTAACAAAATTTAAATAAAAAATTTCTATATTTATTTTCATTTAAAAAAAACGAAATGCGATATAAAAATTCGAATTAAACTGACAAATAAAGAGTGTGTCAATGGCTGGCAACTTTAAGGCTTAAACAAATTAAATATTTATGCAAAAACAAACCAGCAATAACAGCAATAAAACAAATTTAAATTTAAACTTACATGCCACACATTCATAAAAAAACAATCGCTCTCTTCCCCCGCCATCCCCTATCGCTAACTGCTCAGAACCTGAAACCGTTTCTTTTTTTAGTTTGAATTTCATTTGTAGGTTTAAAGTGATAAATAAACACACAAACAGAAAATATAAACGTAAATAAAAAAGAAAAAATAAGAAAAAATAAAAACACAGCCCAATGAACGAGCGAATGAAACCGTTAATAAAACTGCAATTAAAAATTTACACAGTCAGGCAAACAAACCTGCCTGCCAGATGTTTAAATTTATTTTTTTTTTTTCTGTGTTTTTTTAGATTTCTCGTAAACAAGTTCTTGCATATGTGTGTGAGTTGGTGTATTTAGAACGCCCTCCAAATTGAATGTAAAATTACACTGAAACAAAATTTGTTTTTTGCAAGGACACCACTGATAAAGAAATAAATTTAAAACTTGGAATAAAAATAAACTTGCAGCAGAAGTAAACTTGACTTTACTTTTAGGTCACAACTGGTTCTAGAGCTCAAATACACTTTGTGTCACAACTAATTTTAAGCCTTACGTTAGCAAACTTCACCTTTTTTAAATCTTTAACTTGAGTGGAATAATTAAATGTAATAAAAAGTTAAGCTAAACTCAAAAAAAAACAAAGTTTTATTACAACTGCAACTATACTTGAACTCTAATAGAACGAAAACTTATCCAGGCTTGAAATTAAATTTATTTGAAACTAAAGCAGCGCTTAACTAGAGCTAAACAGGAACTCTATCACAACGAGACATAAATTAAAGAAAAACTTAACTCTAACATAACCACAAAATAATTAGAACTTGTCAAGGATTGAAATTTTAGCTTAACTAGAACAAGAATGGAATCAAAACTGAGCTATAAATACGCTAGATTTAATAACCAGATTCAGTTTAAGTCCTGAGTCTAAACAAAGTCCAAATAGATTTGAAATGTAATTGTTGGCATAGAAAAGGGTGTCGAGATTTTTTTTAAATAACATTGAACTGAATGAGAATTATACTAGAAACGAAGAATGGAAACAGATTTTAATCTAAAGAGTAGAAGAGAAGAAACATGAAACTACAGCTGGACTAGAATTAAACAAGAGCCTTAAATTACTGGCACAGAAAAGGAAGTCAAGATTTATGTTAAATCACATAAAACTGAATGAGAATTATACCAGAGCTAAGGAATGAAAACAAAGTTAATTTAAATCTAAAGAGTAGAAGAGAAGTTAGACGAAACTACAGCTGGACTAGAACACAACAAGGGCCTTAAATTACTGGCATAGAAAAGAAAGTCAAGATTTGTGTTAAATCACATAGAACTAAATGAGAATTATACTACAGATAAGGAATGAAAACAGAGTTAATTTAAACCTAAAGGGTAAATTAGAAGTAAGACTGACCTACAAATTGACTAGAACACAACAAAAGCCCTAAATTACTGGCACAGAAATGGAAGTCAAGATTTGTTTTAAATTACATAGAACTGAACGAGAATTATACTAAAGGTAAGGAATGGAAACAGATTTAAAACTAAAGAGCAAAACAGAAGTAAGATAAAGCTTCAGCTGGACTAGAATACAACAAGAGCCTTAAATTACTGGCACAGAAAAGAGAGTCAATATTTGATTTAAATCACATCCAACTAAATGAGAATTAAGTTGAAACTATAGAATAGAACCAGATCTCATTTAACCCTGAAGAATAGTTGAGAAGTTGAACGAAACCACAGCTAAACTGGAACACAACAAGAGCCTTAAATAACTGATACAGAAAAGGGAGTCAAGATTCGTTTTAAATCACACTGTACTGAACGAGAATTATTTTTAAACTAAAGAGTAGAAACAGATTTAATTTAACCCTAAAGAGCAAAACAGAACTTAGACTAAACTAGAGCTGGACTAGAACACGACAAAAGCCTTAAATTACTGGCATAGAAAAGGGAGTCAAGATTGGTTTTAAATTCCATAGAACTGAACGAGAATTACACTAAAACTAAGGAATGGAAACAGATCTCAAGAGAATTAAAGATTAAGAATGGAACGAATCTAGTAAACCCTAAGAGCAGAACAGAAGTAAAACTAAACTAATCGCAACAAGAGTATTGAATAATAACTGGCATAAAAAAGGGAGTCGAGATTTGTTTAAAATCATAAAGAAGTAAACGGGAATTATGCCGCATATGAAAAGTAACTAAAGATGAACAATAAAATCAGTAGGTAAATAATATTTAAATTGAAGCTAATACTGCGATGAAAATTATGTAGATTTGCAATTAATACGAATTAAAATTGAACTGTATTCAAAACAAAATCTAAATTTAATTTAATCCAAGATTTACTATAAATAAACTAAACGTGAATAAACTAAAACTAACCCAAAAAAGATCTTGAACTTAGAGCTAAATCTTAAGCCAGCAAAAGCACTGAATAGTCAAAAATATAATCGAGATTTGTAATGAAACGAGTAAAACTGAACGAGAATTATATCGGTTGTTTTTTTAAACCCGATAGTATTTTAATCATGAAAAATAACACTAAAAAAAATTTTTGATTAAAATGTTTTTCTTATTATTTTCAGTCAACACAAATACACTCTCCCTTGAACAACGCTATCAAATCATCCAGGTTTATTTTGAAAATCAGTCATCGATTCAAGCAACTTATAGACGACTTCATGATTTTTATGGTGGACATAATCGCCTGTCAGAACAAGTCATCCATCGAACTGCAGATAGATTTTGTGCCACATACTCTTTGGAGGATGCAATAACACCAACAAGTCGAAGGAATGTGCGTACGGAAGAGAATATCGCTGCTGTAAACGACAGTGTGAAAGAAGATCCAAATTTATCGATTCATCATCGGCCGCAGGAATTGGGGCTCTGTCCGTCTACTTCATGGAAAATAAAAATTTTGCGCAAAGATCTTGGCCCCGTAAGAGGTCCAGCTAGTGCAGGAATTAAAGCCAGTTGGGCTCTAGAGCGGTTACTAATTGACCCGTTGTTTTATCGCTAAATTGGATTCAGCGTTGAGGCTTATTTTTGGCTTAACGGGTTTGTTATTAAGCAAAGTTGCTGCATATGGAGTAAGACCAATCCAAAACATACCCTACAGACTCCATTGCATCCAGAAAAATACACCGTTTAGTGTGGTATACACGCTGGTGGCATCATTACATCTTACTTCTCGAAAAATGGGCCGGATCTCACGTTACGGTCGGTGGAGATCGTTACCGCACCATGATTATTAATTTTTTGTTTGAAAATATGAATGACATTGATCTGAACGATATCAAGTTATTGAAATCAAAATTTGGCGATAAGTTAGTTTCGAGAAATGGACCTGTCAATTGGTTTCCAAGGTCGTGTGATTTGACACCACTGGATTATTTGCTGTGAAGCCACGTAAAGTCACTGGCTTATGCTGATAATCCATCAACAATTGACGCTTTGGAGGCCAACATTGCTTGTGTTTTTCGTGACATACGGCCAGCAGTACTTTAAAAAGTCACCCAAAAATGGACGTTCAGAATGCGCTTTGTCATGAGCAGCCGCGGTGGCCATATGTCCGAAATCATTTTTAAATATTAATGCCATGTTTTGATCTTTCGAAATAAACTGTTATTTAAAATCGAAAACAGTAGTTAATTAATGTTGTGATTTGTTCTAAATCAAAAAGAACTGAATGAGAATTATACCAAAACTGAGAATATATAATTTAGTTCGAAAAAAACTGTTATTTGAAATCTAAAACGGAGGGGAATTAATGTTGAGATTTGTTAATTGAAAATTCTTCATTTTTTACAATTTAAAATTCTATCGGGCTTAAAAAAGACACCTTTTAAAAGAAATAAAAACTTTTACTACAGGTAACTAGACAAAAACTAAAACAAAACTTATATCGTAGTGTATCAGAGATTAACAGAAACACTGGAAAAAAAACTAAAATAGAATTAAAGGGGAGACTTACTTTAAATAAAATAGAACTGAATGAGAATTATACCAAAACTGAGAAAATAATATTTAGTTCGAAATAAACTGTTATTTAAAATGTAAAACAGTGGTGAAGTAATGTTAAGATTTGTCAATTGATCAAAAAGAACTGAATGAGAATTATGTGTCTTTCTCTTTCTCTCCTTGTAAAACAAATTGATTATAACTTTTGTTGTGTGTGAATTTTTTCACTTAATTTAAAGAAAAATGAACAGAATTCCACAACTGAAATACTATTTCTTTTAGAGAAAAAATGTTTAGTATAATTCAGTTGTTTTTAAAACACTTCTTTCGACAAATTTTCAGTTATTTAATTTTATTTATTTCTTGTGTATTTGATAATTGATTTTTCTCCGGTCTTTCAATCGTTTGTTTAAGTGCATGAACTCGTATTTTATATTTTTAATTTTTTTGTTGTTGGTATAATATTTCAACTGTAAGCTAATTTTATTAAATATAAAATTCAATCAATTAAACTATTAAAACAAAGTATACACGTGTGTATGTGCGATAGCAATTGTTAGGAGCAACAACAACATCACAAACCACAAGAACAATTTTAATGAATAAAATGAAAAATCAACATGAAAAGTCATTTCAATCTAAAAGAGTTTTTTTTTATAAGTGTGTTGGAATAAGCACACGCATACATATATGTATATATGCATACATACACGAGCACATACATACATACATACAAATTGAAGTAATTTACTCTTTTTTAATAATTTTTTTGGGTTTACTTGGTTTTACAACACAGTCTGTGGTAATGGAGTGTTATGGAAAAAAGTAAATAGTTGTTACTGTCCAAGAGTTAGTTGAAAAAAAAAATCACACTGCCGTTGTTGTGATTGTAGTTTAAATGTAGAAAATTATTCGACCATAAAGTGTAAACAATTTGTAATTTAACAAATGGCTTAACAAAGAATTACAATTAAAGCTGCAACAAAACCAATAAACAATTCAAATATTTAAAATGCGAGAGCAGAAACTGGAAAGAAGGCTGCTTTTAATACTCAATAACAGGTTTTTTTATTTTCCATGAACCCTCCTAAAAGTATGCCCTTGTTTATGCAATTAAACTATAAAACAAAATTGCAGCAAAACAAAAATTGTACTTTTTAACGATGCAAGAAAAATAAAAGCTTATGGAACAATAAATTAATCAAATCAGTTTTAGATATTTGGTTTTTTTTTTTTTTTTTTTTGCTAAAAACTGCCAACCGCAGACTTTTTTACGCTTGAAATAGTTTTCATTGAAATAAGAAAATATACAAAAAATAAAAAATGAAATAGAAAATGTTGTGCAGTTTCACATGTTTCAAAGCAAACGAGAATAATTATTAGGTCTATGGCGAAGAATTAGCTCAATGTAAGCAGGCATAGTTTTGAATAATTGTTGGTTTTTATTTTTTTTTTTTTAGTTCTTTTTAGTTGATGTTTTTTGTTTTCTTTCTTTTGAATACTTGAATAGGAAAACAATTTTACGGAGAGTAATTTTAGTCAAGAAAAAACAAAGAAAAACTACACAAAAATGTTTTTCTTTTATTTTAAATACCAAATTGTTGTTGGCTTTAGTTTTTTGTTTTGAAATGTTAAAATGTCAAACAGTTAGAGGATTTGAAAGACAGGGAATGTTTGCTCAATATCAGCTCTTAAAATGGAAAAAAAAACTAAAATAAAAAGTAAATAAATGATGGATTAATGTGTGGCGTGTTACAATAAATAAAAAAGCAACAACAACAAAAACACATAAAGTAATTTCGAGGTCAGTAAAAATGTCTTGACATAATAAAAAAAAGCATTTAAATCCAAAAAGGTTTGTAGGAAAAAGTCTGTTTCAACAGTTGACTGATAAGTTTTGAGAGAAATCCACAATTTTTTTTTTAACAAACAAATAGTTGAGGCAACTTTTGCTATTTCTTAAGAGTGGATATAGAAAGTTCATCTGGGTACCATTTTTTAAGGAATGAAGAGTTAAGTTTATAAATCTAAGGCAACCTAATGGAGCTACTCACTTAAAACAGCTAATTTGGAGTGAATGATGGCTTAATTGCATATGTTGCTTCAAAGGTTGCCTCGTGTGTATCCAGTTATTTAAAGAAAACCAAGAATCTTTGCAAATATTTCGCTAAGAAGCTTGGTATGAGCACCAATGCTGCCACATAAATGAAATATTATTACATAAATATCAAAGGAACAAAGTGGAACCGAATATATATTTTTTTTTAATTTAAAACATTAAAAATTTTTGTTTAATTTACCAAATCAATTTGTTTAAATTTAAAACAGTTTTGAGAAAAATTTAATTTTAAGTTAATATTTAGACAGGGAACGAAATGGAAATTATTGAAACATTGTTCAAATTTATTAAAATATTTCAGGCATTTTTAACATTATTTAAGCCTATTTGCCAAAATTAAAGTTTCAAAAATTAAGGTTGAAAATTGCTAATGGAACGAAATGGAATATTAATAAAACACAGGCTAAACAAAAAAAAATATGTAAAGTAAATGAAATGTTTAAAAGTGTTAAAATTTAAGCTGATTTCTTTAATTGAAAAGCATAGGAACGAAATGGAATTTTGTGAAACATTATATACATGCCCATTTCTGTAAAATTTATATTTAAAAGATATTGTTATCAGATTTATATGAAACCCAAGAAAAAAAATGTGAATGGAACGCAGTGAAAACTTGCAGTGCCTACGACTTCGTCAGTATGTCATCCCCAGTTTTCTTTAATGTCAAATTTAGAAAAATGCATTATTAAATATTTTTTGTCGAGTTCTATAAACAGTGTTAAAAATTTTTTATGTACAAAAACAAAATGAGCTAGCAACTGCTTTAATACCATTACACTGCTAAAGTTAGGTAATTTTATATTTGTATCTTTGATTTCTCTACGAAACGAAAAAATTTTTTATGAAAAAAAAAATATTCTATGTTTGAACTAAGCTTCTAAGGCAGCTCTTTACAAAATTTTATTCCAATCCAATAAGTAGTTTTTACGTGATGCGAACACAAACAAACATAAAAAAATTTCTAAAAATAGGTGTCTTGTATTTTGTTTTCGAAAAAATATTTCATGTACAAAAATGATTTTATTACAGTTTTATTATATTAACAGACTAATATTATTGCTTATTATAGTATTGAGGAACTTCCCATACTTTTTATTAATTAATTTTTAGAAATAAGCAAAATGGTAATGCCTGCTTGCCAGAGTAAAAATTAAATTTTATTATGACACTTTTCATGCCACTCTTACAGCTAAAAATTTTATGTTTAACATAATAAAATGTTCACGGTTCATTAATAACAGGAAAATGCCACAAAAAATAAGGACATGTAAAAAGAAAAAAACTTCCCTTTGAGTAAATGAGGATGCTTAAAATAAAATTAAAGCATCAAAAACAATATAAATACAGGCAAAACAATTATTTAACGAAGTCAAGTACAATAACCTAAATTAGTTTTGGTCGATGGAAATAATAGCATCAAGACATAAGTAGCTCGTACTTGTATTCGTATAAATTACAAATTTTGTGATACATAAATAAAATGGTTCATATAACAGAGTACAACTAAACACACACCCGCACATAAAATTGTTTATGTAAATAAAGCTTGTGCTGTATATATTATAATATAACATTAATTTTATTCCTTCTGTTTATGCTATTTGCCTCTCAAGCTAACAACCATTAAATAAAACAAGTGTGTCGTAGAAAGGTTGTTTTTCAACATTTTGCTATTAACTCAATACGAACTTATGGTTACAGAGACAGCTAAAAAGACATCTGTTTAACGTTAAGGACATAAATACATATTTTGAATGAATAAAAATATTTAACAACTTCCTCTTTATCTATTTACTCTGCTAAATCTGTAACATTTATGTAATATGTTTGTTGGCAACACCTCTTTGTTGTTGTACCATTATTAGAATAATTGAAATATAATTTTTTGAAAATTAAATGATTTGGAATTTTATGAAATATAAGCTAAATTAAAAAGTTTATTTTAAAACTATTATAAATAAATAAATATAATAAAACAAGGCTTAATAAAGTCACTGAATTTTAAGTAATTTTCATAAAAGGAACGAAATGGCATTATGTGAAACAGCTAGGAAAAATTATGTTAACTTGTATTTTTTACAAAACCTAAATAATTGAATCAGAGAATAACAAATTTTGCATTTTTGGAAAGAGGAACAAAATGGAATTTTTGAAACAGTAAAAAAATATTATTTTAATTAGTTTTTAAAAAGACCCCATAAATATGTCTTAAGAAA
The DNA here is from genome assembly GCA_937654795.1 of Cistogaster globosa. Taxonomy (NCBI): domain Eukaryota; kingdom Metazoa; phylum Arthropoda; class Insecta; order Diptera; family Tachinidae; genus Cistogaster; species Cistogaster globosa. The sequence continues at coordinate 12,812,170 of OW569404.1, forward strand.
ATTAAAAAAAAAAAATACCAAACTTTATGTAATGGAAATGCAGGGGAATGAAACAGAATCATATGAAACATTGATAACTAAAATTTTGAAAGCAAAACTTTACTTAAAAATTAAATAGATTACACAAAAACAAAAACAATAAGAAAAAAATTATTAAGTATAAAAAACATCACAGGGGAACGAAATGGAATTGAAAAAACACCACAAAATGAAGTTAATAACATGAAAACTAATAATTAATATTTAAAACAACAAATTCCTTAACATTTTTAAAGATTTAAATTAAATTTTAAAACTTTTTTAAGGCGGAACGAAATGGTATTAATGAAACACTGCAAAAATTAATAAATAACATAATAAAATTATTATAATTATATATATACAAACAAATTTAATTAGTTTGTTAGTTATTTCATTTAAGTTTTATAAGTTTTTTGCAAGCGGAACGAGAGGAAACGGGGAACGTAAGACTATATTAATTATTCAGATTAATGTATAAATTATAAATATAAAAAATTATATTAAATCATATATTATTAATTATTTAAAAATTAAAAATAAAAATTTTAATAGTTTTTAGCAGGCGGAACAAAATGGAATGAAGTAAAATGTGAGCTAAGACAAACTATTTAGATAATAAGTGACATTTAAGTTTATAAAATCATAATTGTTGTCTAAGTCCTTAAGATTAAAACATAAATTCAAAAGTGGAACGAAATGGAATTATATGAAACATGATAAAAACAAAGTTATTTAAATTATTTATTGTGCAAAAAAAGTAAATTAAAGAGTTTAAGAGATATTTTTGTAAAAAAAAAAACAGAATAATATAACAAGAAATGAAACAAATATAAATGGCTTCAAAAAATTTATTTGTAACTTTGTGGAAAATATTGCTTCAAAATTTGTAATGAAAAAACACATTTTTTAGGAGTTCTACTAGAATTGAGTTTTAGGACGATTTTTTTTAATATCTATACAAAATTATTTACTTTTGTATTTAATTTTGCTATTGGAACGAAATGAAATCAAAGGAAACATTGGCTTAATATTAATCTTTTTTATAGAAATTCATATTAGAAACATTAGTTTTAAATCAGCTTGGCAAAATCATGCCACTTGCTTACTTTTGGTGAAGGGAACGAAATGGAATTAATATAGAACCTTGGTAAAAAAAATTATACAAAAATATTTTTTTTTATATAAAATTTTTATAATTTCTAGTAAATGAAACGCAATGGAATATACTAAAACACAATACAGCAAACTGAATAAAACCACAGCGACAAAAACCAATAAAATTTGTTTTTCTCGGTGTCAAAATTAAGTACTTGCCAACTTATAAAAAATAGCATAATTGATAACATTTATCTGGTTTCTATACACTTTAACAGGTTTTGCTGCTAAATGACTTGACATCGTAGGTAAATCTGTTAAGAACATATTTCTTTTTTATCTTAAATTTTATATAACGATAAAATCTGCTACAGAGCTCTTTCTGTTAAATATTTATAGCCAAAAACATTCCAAGGGAAACAAACTATTTTTTAAATAAATCAATTGCATTCGAAAACTTTTAAGTTTGTAATAAATATTTTAAAAAAATTTTAATAAAATTATAAAAAAATAATTTATTTTATAAATAAATAAATCAAGCAAGACACAAAGTTGCTACAATCACATGTGTAATAGTTTAAGCCCTACAATATGCTTTTAAATACAGTCAATAACAAGGGGAGCACGGCTAAAAGTGGCAATAACAAAAGCAGGAATATTTCAAATTTTAAATAAAAAAAAACTGCATGGGTAGACACATGCTAACATTTCTATTTAAACAAACTACTCATGGATGACTGTATGGAAGTATGCATGTCTGTACAGAGGTATGTATATGAATATGTGTTTGTAATAAAATAAATGTTCATACAAACAGCCATAATACTAATAACTAAAACAATAAAGCAAATGTGTCATATTAAATCATAAAAACACACACACGCACACGCACACATCCTCAAATATTGACAATCTACACATTTGAAAAGGGAGTGTGTAAAAGAAAGAGAGACACAATATTCAGAATGCACCCACCCAACTTTACTAACAGACAAATATTTGATAATAAATTTTATTGAAAAATGATTGATTTTTTTTTTCTTCCTGAAGTTTTGCATGCCAAAAATGTCAAATATTTCAGAACAAAAAATATTTTTAGTGGAAATGGAAGTGTACACAGCTCTTGAGTAATAAATCTAAGTGCTTTCGACATTTTATTGTTTTAAAATAAATTTCAAAAACAAAATGTTAATTTGAATAAAAATGGGAAGAGAAAACAAGAATTAGTTTAATAATGTTGTACCACCGACTGGTGGATAACAACTCAACTCACATATAGACACCATGTTAAGGCATGTTAAGTGAAAACTTAAAAAAAAATACAGATGAAATCTAAAGCTAAACTAAAAAAATAACAAAAAATAGAACGGAATGGAATTAAATCTTATAAAATAATGTCTCAATTTATTATAAAAACATATTTTAATATCGAAATATTGAACAAAACGCTAAATTATTTTAATTTCTTTAATTTTTTATACGAGGAACGAAATGGAATTACATGGAACACATTTTAATTTCTAAATTAAAAATATTCATAGCATATAATATGATTTCTCTCGCTAAAAATAAAGATTCGCTATCACAAGGGTGTAAAAATGTTGAACAGGAACAAAGTGAAAATAAATGAAACACTGCTATTTGAATAAGATTTTCATAAAAAAGAATGCATTAATTACGACACTTTAAAAATGCATAAATTCTAATTTGAATATTCAATAATTTTAACACATTTTACTAAGGGAATGAAACGGAAAAATATGAAACATGGGTAAAAAAATATATACAATTTTTAATTATGTTTAATATTATTTTCTAAGCTGAAATAAAAATAAAACTGCTCATAATATCAAAAATATTTTTAAATTATTTCCTAAATTTATAGAATATTTTCAAAAAGAAACATATTGGAAGAGATAAACACTACTAATAACATAAATATTTTATAAATATTATTCTATATTTCCTTTTAACGAGCTTACGAATTACAGATAATAAATAGAAAAACTTTTTTTTTTACATTAATGTGCAAAAGGAACATTATGGAAAAATGTGAAACATAATAAATTTCAAATAAATTAGTACAAAGGAACTTGGTTTGCTTTTGTTTACATCTTTAAAGCATAAACCTATTTAAAAAAATATTTTCCTTTTCTAAGGAACGAAACGGAATTTAGTGAAACATTCCATAACTCTAAAAAATATACAATTAAAGTTATATTGTTTTTTTACACTCTTAAGAGCTGCGCTAACAATGCTAAGAGTTAAAAAAAATTCGAAGAAAAACGAAATGGAATCAAGTGAAACATAGCCAATTTTAAGATTTATATTCTTAATTTTTAATATAAGAAGTCTTTTAAATATCAAAATAAACTCCTACTTGAACCACCAAAGTAAGCAAATTGCCGAAAAAGAAATAAAAATTTTTGTTAAAGGAACAAAATGGAATAATTTAAACTATGGTTATTTATTTACTTATTTATTTATTTATTTATTTATTTAAATATATATTTATTTATTAAATAATATACATTGAGGAAAATATCTTTAAACAAATTACTTATTTTATTGTTTTTAATTTTATAATAATAATTTTTTTAAGAGGAACGAATTGGAATTTGAAAAAGCATCGCATAATAAGCAAGCTAAAATAATAAGACGATCGTTTCATGCGTTCTCTTTAAAGAAGGAAATCCTTACAAACAAAATTCATACTTTTTTTAATAGGAACAAAATGGAATTAAATGAAACACAACGAATAAAAACAAAAAAATGCTTTTATTTTAGAAATTTTAAACTTCTAAAATTTACTTTCAAATTAACAACTTTGTCATAGATTGTGTTAAAGGAACGCAATGGGATTTTGTGAAACACTAAACTTTAAAAGTACAGATCGGATTTCTTATCAAAAGTGTTTTTTTTAAGAAGAAACATAATGGAATTTAGAAATGTATTTTAAGAACTCTGGCAACTCTCCAATTTAATAAACAGTGCCCATCACAATGACGTTTGTAGAAATTTTATAATTTTATCTGTTTTGTTTTAGGAAATTTTCTCTTCACAAAATAGTTAATATTTGAATAAATTTTCATTTAAAACAAAATTTGAAATCTTTAAAAAGATGCAAATAGTTTTTGTATCGATCTACAACAAATAATTGGTGTTCTCTTTCACTGAAGGACATTTCAATCATTTATTTTGTATTTATTTTTTTTTTCATTTCGATGACAATTGCAATATATTTAGCTTTTGTGTTTAAATTAAACTTTTTCAGTTTTTATTTTTGCTTTCGCTGATACAACATTAAAATTTGTGATGACTAATGATATTTCCGCCTGGCTACATTTTAATATGACTTTTGTCATTTGCTGTATCTCATTATTACTGTTTCCTTTGACTTTAAGAGTTTTTTTATTTATTTTTTCTTTTGCTTTTTTGTTTGATTTGAAGTTTTTTTCTTTATACTTATTTTTTATAAAATATTTTTTTTATTATATAAAAAAATTCTTATCTTCCTTAAGAAAATATTAAAATAGTGACAAAGACTTAAAAAAAATACATACATATTTCATTTGAAATATTTTTTGACATTCATAAATACGCACGCACACACACACAGTTACTTAATTTCTTTTATATTTATAAATGTGTATAACATTTTTTCTTTTTTTTTTTTTTGCTGTTTAAATCCCTATTCAACTTTGACCTTTGATGAATTTTTTAAATGGTTGGCAACAGCAAACGCACACAAAAATTGTATACAACAAAAACAAATAAAGACAAAGATTTTACATACAACATCAGAACAATAGTCATATTACGAATATTTTACGGAGAGATTTTTGCTCATAAGAATTTTAGACAGAACTAGAAAATAATTTGGAAAATATTTATCATTTGAGAACCTTAAAAAATTAAATTTTATTACAAAATTTTAACACCGACTTCTATTCGAAAAAAATTTTCAGTATATTTTTTTCCTTTTTGAGAGGATTTTTTAAAGAAAATTATAAGCTTTATGCAAAGCAACATTTTCCAAAAATTTAAAATATTTTTTCAAATACATATTTTTAATTTTTTCTATAAACTTTCTCATCTTCTCAATAAAAAAATTATTTAAACTTTAAAAAATATTTTGTATGGGCAGTTTTCCTACTTAATTTCGTTGTAGGAGATTATTTGTCAGGATACGAGGGCTGGCAACACTGAGTGCTGCCAAGTGAAATCTTACATTTCCATTGGAAAGTTTTTCATTTTTAAGCATAATCGTACTCAAAACGTTTTGACGTACGACCATTATTTGTGTTGTTTAAAGTGACTTGAAAAAATTAATATGGAAAAAAATGGAATTGACTCGTAAACATTTTCGTGCCATCATTTTTCACAACTTTCGACGTGGATTATCACGACAAGAGTGCATTGATGAACTTTGTATGGCGATGAAGCACCATCCTATAGCACTGTGAAAAAATTGCTATAAAGAATTTAATCGTGGCCGAAGCTCGCTCAAAGACGAATTCCGTGAAGGTCGTCCAAAAACGGCTGTTGTACCAGAGAACATTGATGCCGTGTGTGGACTCATAATGCAAGATCGACATGCGAAATACCGAGAGATAGAGACATCCTTGGACATTTCTTCCACCAGCATACATACACCTGGCCATAAAAAAGTTTTGTTCTCGTTGGATCCCGCACAATTTGAAAGTCGCTCATATAAAGGCTCGTGTCGATTGGTGCAAAGAAATGTTACAAAAATACGATTGCGGTGCTTCAAAAGACGTTTATAAGATCGTCACAGGTGACGAATCATGGATCTATGCGTATGGGCCCGAAACGAAACAACAATCCACCGTGTGGGTCTTTAAAGACGAGCAAAATCCAACGAAAGTTTTTCGTGGAAGAAGCACTTCGAAGCAAATGGTATCCTGTTTCTTCGGCAAAACTGGTCATGTGGCGACTGTTCCGCTTGCGCAACGTAGGACGGTCACTTCTGAGTGGTACACTACAATTTGTTTGCCTGAAGTCATCGGAGAAATTCGAAAAACCAACAAGAGAAGACGAATCATTGTTCACCATGACAATGCGAGCTCTCACACATCGGCTCAAACCAGAGTGTTTTTGACCGGCCAAAACGTCGAATTAATGGGTCATCCGCCTTACAGCCCTGACTTGGCACCTTATGACTTCTACTTGTTTCCGCACATCAAGAAAAAATGCGTGGTCAACGATTTTCGTCGCCAGAAGAAGCTGTAGAAGTGTTCAAACACCATGTTTTAGAGGTGTCTCAATCGGAGTGGAAAAAGTGCTTCGACAACTGCTTTGAGCGCATGCAAAATTGTATAAATCATGCTGGAGAATACTTTGAAAAAGAATAAAACCCTTTTTGTTTATAAATATTCGCATTTTCACTATTAGGCCAGAAATACATAGAGCAGCCCTCGTAATAGGGATATAACGTATTTTGTAGGCCCCTATATATTTCGATTGCAATCTCTCAGAATATTTTTGTTAAGTAAAAAACACCTTCCGCCCACCAACTCAGTGAGTCCACATCTTTATAAAAAGTATAAAATTCTACCCATAATATGTTTTAATTCTTAAAGCATTTTTGGACTTACTTTTTACCCATAAAAGTCCTCTTAAGCTCCAAAAAGGAAAAAGATATCCTATATTTTAACTCATATAAAGACGTAGTTGTGATCCAAAGTTCATCAGAATCGACTTGGCCGATTAGATGTGATTAAGCAACAAACATACAAAAATACAAGCATAGGTTTTGTAGATTTTTATTAAATAATTAGTTTTTTCTTGATATTTGTGTTACAGGTGCGAAACTCTATCACATATGTTCTACAATTTTTCAAACAAAATTTAGCATGATAAAAAATGTAACAAATTAAAATTTTTCAAACCGCTAAAAGTATGCTAAGTTTTAGTTTGAGGTATTTTAGTTGCCTAAAAAAATTTTCTTTAAAGTTTTGCTAATTTTTTACATTAATTTATGCCTAAAACCAAAAAAGGAAACCCATTTCTTTTAAAATAAATATGATTTCCAAAGAAAATCTCTCTTTATTTTGGAGTGATAAATTACGCGTTCTTTTACAAAAAACAATGGTGCTAAAAAAATTTTTCCTCAACTGAAAGTTGATTTTTTTGTCTTTTTATATAAAAAATATATTTTTTCATCAACAAATTATTTTTCCAATTTTATTTGAAAAAAATTTAAAGAGAGAAAAATTTTTTAAGAGAAAATTTTATACTCTTTTTAAACAATATTTTGTAAGTGTTTTTTTTTTTTTTCTTTTTTTTTTTTTTTTGAGAATAATACGGCATTTATACTATGCAATTTTTCATGAAACTAGCATGCAATTTTTGTTTGTTGGTGAAGCAAGAGGGGTAAGCAATTTTATATTGCGTTAATTTTGAAGGGATGTTACTGTTGCTCATGTTTTTCTTTTAAATAACGCATATCGCTGCAACTTAAATGGAGAATTGAAAGAAAAAAATGCCTTAAAAAAATTGCATAGTGTAAATCAAAACTAATACAAAAAAATAATTTCTTGCCATTTTGACAGCAATAGAAAATTTTCGTTTTACTTTCCTCATTATTAATTTCTTTTTTTTTTATTTTTATAATTTTAAGAAATCAGAAAAAGCTTAATTATCATATTTTTCTGACAAAATTAAAAAAAATCATTATTTCTTTTTAATATTTAATTTTTCCTTTACATTTATTTTTTTCCTTATTTCAAAAAACTTTTTAATTTCAATTATTTTTGATAAATTCTTTTTTTATTTCAAAATTAAATTATTTGTTTTAGAGAAAATATCCTTCAGAAGATTAAATAATTCATTTAAATGTTTGATAGTTTTTTTTGCTTTGTATGGAATAATTTTAAAATTCCATTTAAAAATTGGTTTTGTTTTATTGCTTATTTTTCTTTTTGTGGAATCCTTTATATTTGAATTTTATATTTTTGCCATAAATGGAATTATTTTCTTTTGCTTTCGGTACCAATTGTTTTTTAAACAAAATAAATCACATGATTTGGCAGAATTTCAAATTTTGTTGAGGCTTAAAGAAAAGAAAAAGTTTGTAACTTGACCTTTTTTTTGTTTTATTGTTTTTTTTTAGCTGATTTTGACTTGTGTAGGTTTTAATACACAAAAACAAAAACAAAAACAGCAAAATCTCAAAAAAAAGTTTTTAGCTATTTTAACACATTAAAATATGCTACAGTTTTTGGACGCTTTTGTTATTTATAAAGCAGAAACACAAGATGCGGGAAAGAAATACACACACACACACACACAAATACACCCAAATACGCCTAGAAGTATGTTAAAAGTTTTTAAAATATTAAATTCACAGCGCATAATTTGTTTATGATTTTAGGGTTAAAATTCCATAATGGAAACGACAGGGGATGGATTAAGACAAATTTATTTGGAAACATACATATTTTTGAACAATTCAATTTTTGTTCAAAATTTAAAAGATAATTTAGGTTACTTTACATTTTTAAATTAAATCATTAAAGTTATTTCCAAAAATTTCACATTCAATGACATCATAAACAACATTTTATTATTTTTTTCTTTCAAAAATTTTGGGCATGACGGCACAAAAAAACACAAATTTTTCCACACTAAATGTTGTAATCGTAACCCAGTCATTAAAGGTAAAAGAAATATAAAACGTGATATAAATTCTTGTTGAAAATCTTTAAAAAAATATATATAAATTTGAATAGAATGAAGCAGGTATTTTTTGCCAGATAAAAAGGAAGGAAATAATTCAAAGTAATATTTATTAATAACTTTAAATACCAAAAAAAAGTAATAAACCTTCTAATATATCTAATTTATTGTGTTTCTCTTAAGCTTGACACTTTTTTAAAAATTAAACTAAAATATAAAAACTAGAAACCAATTGAGAATTATAAAATTAACTGAGCTCAAGACTGAATTCTATTTTCGAATAAAAAGAAATTTGTTTTCGAAGGAAAAACAAATCTTCGAAAAGAGAATAAATATAAACTAGAAGAACCAATGGGGCCTACTAAGCTCTTTTCGCCCTATTATTAGCTCTTTTTGTTTAACGCAGACGCAAAATTTTTCCTCTCAGCTTCTTAAAAAAAAACATTCATAGCGCTTTTGTTTTTATAAACTTAAATTTTAATTTTTAATTTAAAAGAAAAAGGAGCATCGACAAATGTATTTAAAAAAAAAAAAATTCAAATAAGAAATATATCAAATCAAAATATTTTATAAAAACAAATACATCTGTTTTAATTTGTTAATACATAAGAAAAATATTATTATTTCACACTTTTAAAAAATAAATCTTTCTTTGTAAATGTAAAAATTATCTATAAAAAGCAGAAATACAATAAATTTTTTTTGTATGGCGTAGACTACGCGTATTGTCTTTAAAAAGTTTGCATCCTTTAATAGAATGAAAATTTTCTTTGATCATTTTTTTTCGAAGAGCTTTTAAAGAATCTTGAATTCCGTTTTCTTCATAATAAATCTAAAATTATTTTTTTTCAAAATGTTTTTTTTAGAAATAAGTATTCTCTTTAAAAATGTTATCTTAAAAAAATAACCTCTTTAAAAATATTCCCTTTGAAAAATTTTCTTTATAAAAAATTCTCTTTCATAAATATTATCTTGCAGAAAATGATCCCTCTTGAAATGTTCTCTTTTTAACGAACGAACCATTTAAAAAGATGACATTTTTTCCTGGCTTTTTTTCAATTCTCTTTAAAAGTTTCACCAAGATTCATTGCATCATACCATACACGGTGTTATTTTAATAGCGTCGGAATTTATACATTTCGCTTTTATTTTATATTCGTTATTGTAGTTGTTTGTGTTATTTTAAATAACATTTTTTTTATTTTGCGCCTAAATCCAAACTTTTTAAAAGATAGTCAAATACTCAAACAACCCAAGTCATTATTATTTGCAGTCAAGTAATTTAAAGTCAAGATATATATTTTTCTTATTTCATTTTCGTCCTTTTATTAATATTTTAAAAGGGTTTGAGGCAGACATTTAAGCTTCTAACTGAAATGAACTAGAATTTAAAAAAATTTAATTTATTTTAGGCTGGCAGTCAGAAATATTTACAATTCAAAATAAAAGAAGAATTAGACAGAAAATTTTATATGAAATGATTACGTTTCTGTTAAGATAAAAGTTCTTATGACGTAGTCGTTTTTTGTTCTGTGACTGAGTAGGATTTTTTTCTTTTGTATTGAAAAATTTTAAGTTCAGTTGAAATGATTACGTATTTGATTCCTTGATAAAATATTTTCTCTTCTCTTTTTTTTTCTTGTTTTGTTGGCAAACTCATATAATTTTAACTCTGATTAAATGTATGTCTGTACGTATGTATGTATGTATGTATGTATGTATGTATGTATGTATGTATGTATCTGTATGACATGATGTATATGACCTCATTTGTAAATAAATTTTTTATTAACCACAAATTAAATAATGGACTTTTTCGATTGAATATGAGACCATAATTAAAGTTCATAATGACATTGCAAACTTAGTAACTCTACCAGTGGATGAAACTTTATATTTGCCATACAAAACAGTGTAAGGAATTTTAATTATTTACTAAAGGTAAGCAAATTTTTGCTCTGTTCGACTAATTTGATGCTAAATATCTTTGTCAGAATATCTTTACATAAAATATATAATTTTACACTCAAAAGCAATACATGAAGAAAACATGATAAATTTTAATTTTTCACATGATGTAAAAAAATATTTTCCAGACCTTTGTTGCATAAGATATCAATTTTAATTGAATTTTATAAGAAATAAACAGTTTTTTATAAACTTTACTGATTTAATATTCTTTACCAAATGTAAATTTAAATTTTTACATTATTAAAATTTTTATTAATTACATTATTATTACGTTAGAAATAATTCTTAGTTTAGAAATATAAAAATTCATGTTTTTCATTATTTTGGGCATATTCCAAATTATTTACCCAATGTAAAGCATTTTTTTTAAGTCTCTTCTTGTTTTCAATTTACTTCTTTTAACATGAAGTAAATAATTGTATACCCGAACTAAATTTGGTACAATTTATATAAGATTAAGATAAAGTTCAAAGTTTTTCAGTTACTCATAGTTTCGACAAATTTTAGGTACGTAAATTACATTTTTTACATGATGTAAAAAATTTTTACCTGAACATAATTGCGTAAAATATAAAAAGGCTTCTAATTAAATTAAAATATAATCTAGTGCTGCTCATATTTTTTACAAATTAAAAATTATTTACCAAGAGTAATTGTCATATCCTGTTTTTTACATTATGTAATTATTTTTCTACCACACCAACACTACTTTAGATATAAGTATTATTTCAAATATATACAAATTTATATTTTTTGCATATTTTAAGTTAAATTTCAATTATTTACATTATGTAAAAAAATATTTACCTGATACTTACTGCATAAACTGTAAACTGCAAAGAAGGTTTTTTTAATACTTTACAGTTTCACACAATTTTATACAGTTTAAAGTTGTAAATTACAATTTTTTACACGATGTATGAAAATATGAATCTTGGACAAACTTTACAAAAAATTCCTATTTCCTATACACTTTGACAAATTAAAAATTATTTACCAGAAGTTAATATCATAAATAAATAAGTAACATCTGCCAAACTTAATCGTATAAGATAGGAATTTTATACAAAAAATTTTACTGTTACGTTGTAATTTACTATTTTTTACATTACGTAAGCAATTGTTTACCCAACCTTGATTACCCAATCGTTGGTCAAATTTATAAAAATTAAATGTGCTACAAATTTTTTGCATAATTCAAATTTGTTGCCATATGTAAACAATTATTTATCCGATGTTTTCTGCATAAAATGTATGTCTTAGAAGAAATATATAAACATTCCACAGTTTCTCAAGTTCTCCTACAGAATTAAAAGTTTAAGCTTAGTTTCTTTTAAATAAGGTAAAAAATTATGTGCCCGAACCCTATTTCATAAAACATAAAAAAATTTAATAGGAATTTATAAAAAAAAGGCTAGAGTTTCTCATATTTTTGCGAGTTAAAATTATTTACCAAAATTAAATATCATATCTTGTTTTTTACTTTATGTAAATATTTATTAGAAATGATTCTTAGTTAAAATGTATAAAAATTTAAGGTTTTCGTCATTTTTGGCATATTCCCAATTATTTACCCAATGTAAATAAATTTTTACCTGAATTTCTTACAGCATAAACTGTAATCCGTAGATAAAACTCGTACAATTAACCAAAGTTGACCACGTTTTTGACAAATTTGAAAGTCGTAATTTGTCATATTTTACATGATGTAAAAGATTGCTTTACCCGAACTTCATAACGTAAAATATTAATATGCCCCAATTGAAACTAAAAAAAACTCCAGATTTTCTACAATTTTTTGCAAATTAAAAATTTTTTACTTGACTTGATTTTAAATTGAGATTTAGAGATCACTTAGGAAACACAACAACGAAAACAGATATAACTAAAAAAGTACTAAAGTACTTAAAAAATATATATATTTTACATTAAAAAAAATGAAAAAAATTTTTTTGAAACTAGCTTTACTGTTTTTGTTAGTGTTTTTCCTTTCAAAAAAGTTAAAATTAAGAGCAAGTTTTTTTTTTAAAGTACTTTTTAAAAAATAGCATCGCAGAAAAAGTACCAGTTACAAAAAGTACCTTTTGGCAAAAGATGACTTAACAAAAAAACCTGCTAAAAAGAGACACGTTAACATAAAGACCCTCGAAAAAGTACCTATTAAAAGCTGCTACTTTTAAAAAAGTACCTTTTTAAAAGACGCTTGAAAAAGTACATTTTTTTAAATATTTAATAAAATAAAAACTTTTATAAAAGAGTACTTTGAGCGAAAATTTCTTCTCAGATATAAATAATTTTAACATTTTTTTTTTTAGCTTCCAGAGGAAAGAATATTTAGAAACAAAGCTTGTTTGCACATAAATAACTGCATGGAATTTTGCATATTTTAAAAAGTATTTTTAGAAAAAAGGCTAAAAAAAGAACTAGAAGAGTAGCTAGTAAAAAAACTTTTTAGAAGCATTTTTCGGTAAGGTAACCCTAACGACTTTTTTTCCAAATGGTACTATTTTAAATAAAATATTTAAAAAAAAAAAAAAGAGTCGTTTCAAATAATACATTTAAGTAAGAAAAACCGTAGAAAAATATTAAATAAAAAATTGAACTCATAAACAATATGTTTTAGTGAAAAGTACCTTTTATAAAAATTAAAAAAAAAGTACTTTTAAGAAAAAAGCCACTTTTAAAAAATTATCTTTTAGAAAATTTAAAAAAAATAGGACCCAGAAGCACAACTACTAAATAAACTAACCTTGGAAAAAAACTTTTACAGAACTTAATTGAAGCATTTTCCGATTTTTTTTTTCAAAAAGTTATTTTTTAAATAGAATATGAAAAAACCAAGTGCCCTTTTAAATAATACATTTGAGTTAGAATAAACGTAGAAAAATATTAAGTAAAAATTTAAACTAATAAATAATATATTTTAGTAAAAAGTACCTTTTATCAAAATTTCAAAAAAGTACTTTTAAGAAAAAAACCACTTAAAAAAATATCTTTAAGAAGACTTTAAAAATAATATTCTTTAGAAAAAAAACACTCGTTTCACAAAACCCACATTTGAGAACATAAATTTTGGGAAAAAAAAAAAGTTAAAAAATAATTTTAATAAAATTTAACTTTAAAAAAAGCACTTGTTAAATGCAATATCTAAATTAATACAACAGTTGCTTTTCGAAAAATTACGTTTTTAAACAATTTCTGCATGAAAAAATTTTGTAAGAAGAAAATTAAAAAAACTATTTTTTAAAGAAGGGACCTGTAGAAGAATTTACTTTAAGCAAAATATACTAAAATAGTTACCTTTAGCAAAAACAAAAGATATATAAATTGTTTTTTAAATAATTAATATATTTTGAAAATAATACCTTTTATAAAACAGTGACTTTAAAAAAAGTACCTTTTCGTTTTTTTTTGCCCTTAAAACTTTTTAAATACATATTCAGAAAAAAACATTTAAGAAGAAAACTTTCAAAATGTTTTAGAAAAAACCCCTTAAAAATAAAATGTAAAAATCTTTTAAAAAAAAGTGCTTTTAAGGAAAGAGTACTTCTAACAACAAAAATGTACCTATGACTAAAAAAAAAACCTGCACTTTTCTTAAACTTTTTTTGCTTTTTTTGTGTTTTTAACTCACCATTGTCAGTTCTTTTATAAGAATCGTCATCCTCCTCATTCACCTCATTTATGCTCTCATTTTCCAAATCGAAATTTCTCTCATCTAAATCGAGTATATATTCGGTATCCTCTTCGTTCGATGTTTGCGATGATATAATTTGATAAGAGGGCGGTGTTAAAACGGTGCCCTCTTTATCAATATGGACATTATCTGCACCGGCAGCATAAGCAATTATCGGCTTATCCTGCTGATGTTGCTGTTGCAGGTGATTATTAATGTTGTTATTATTGTGATGTATTTGTTGTTGTTGTTGCTGTGTAGCCGATTTAGGTTTAGCGGCTTCAGCCAATGCATACGGATGATAACATGGAAGTATTAGAAGAGTTGTGAGGAAGAGAAAGACATAAAGGAGAAATGTGGATGAGTTTAAAGTTGTTAATGATGGGAACGATGATGATGATGTTGACGATGTTGCTGCTGATGATGATGTTGTAGTTAATTTGCTGAAATGTTGCTGTGTTTTACGTTTGTTGGGATTTTTATTAAAATTATTTATTTCATATTTTATTTTGTTTATTAAAGATAATACTAAAGTTGTTGGTTGTTGTTTTTGTTTCTGTTGTTGTTGTTGTTGTTGTCTTAGTTTAATTACAAAACTGTTTATTTGTTGAATAAACATTAACATTTGTGTTAACAATAACGTTGTTAAAACTTTAGCAACATTTTTTAGATACTTTGCTGCTGGCACAATATTAAAAGCCTCATACTTCTCATTAGATAACAGCAACTGCCACTGCCACGGCCACTGTTGCTTCTGTTGCAGTTCTTTTTTTACTGCTGGGTTCAACCTTAGACGTCCTCTTCTACGTCTGCTATTAAAATCTAAACATATTTTTTCAATTGTGTTTTTATGATGTAACTTTTCATGTTGCTGTTTCTGTGGCTGCGGCAACATGTTGCTTATGTTTTTTGTGGCCGTTTCTGTGTTTGAAAAATGTTCTTGTTGTTTTATTAAAATTTGTGCCTTTAAGTTTTGTAATTTATTAAGAATTAAGCAAGGCTTTTGAGAAACGCCCTTAGCTAAGCCTGTTTGATTTTGTTGTGCATTTTGATCTTTTACCTTAAAGGCGCCTGGTGCTAATGTTGCAACAACATTTTGATCTTTTTCAGCATTATTACTATTCTTAAAGGGGCTATGCAAGGCAACATTGTTGTTAAGCTGTTGAGACTTAGCCCCTGCTAACAAAGGATTGACTGTTATCCCTTGTGGAAAGAATGCGTTGCTTTCAAAAGAATTTTCATGTTTGTGTTGTTTTAGACATTTTAATTGTTTGGCTGCTATTGTATTTGATGTTGTTATTGTTGTTGTTGTTGTTGTGGTTTTTGAAGCTGTCAAAATATTTATTGTAGCTGTTGAATTTATTAAATGTTGCTGTAAACATGTTGCTTGTTGCTGCAACATTGGACCCTTTAACTGATCGTGTTAATTTGTTTTTCTTTTCTTTTTTCGTTTATATTTTTCTTTAAATTGTGCGATTTTATTTTTTATTAATTAAAGGGATGTTTAATTTAAATTTTTTTCTTACTTTTGTTTCTTTAAAACCATTAATAAATCGTTGTTGCCGTTTGTTTATTTGTAATAATGAATTTAATTGAAGTTTATATTTTTGTTATTTTTATTTATTTATTTTTTTTTTATTTTAATTGATTACATTTTGTTATAATTTTTGCTAAATAGTTATAAAGGTGCGTGTGAGTGTAAGTAGTTTAATATGTTTATAGTTAGAGTAAATTGATTTATTTAATTTTAGCTAATTTTTCTTTTAATTAAGAAGACTTTTGTTAAATTTTAAATTAATTTTTATAATTTTTTTTTATTTCTAATTTTTTAACAATTTACATTTTTATTTAAATTTAGTTTTTATTATTTCTAATATTTTAAGTTTTTTTTATTTTCTTATTAACATTTTAATTTGTATTTTATCACATTTTTCTAGCATACTTTTTGGCTTAATTTTAAATAATTACTTTTCTTCTTGTTGACTTTGCTACATGTTTTTTAGTTTTAAAAGTATTAAACTATTAGTTAACTAAACTTTCTAATCCTTAACACACTTTTCGAACACTTTCTTTTAATCCTTTTTTTTAAACCAAAAAAAAAAAAAAAATTTTCCTATTTTAATATTTTTTTACTTTTTTGTTTTTTAAACATTTTCTTTAAAAATTTCAAAAGTTTTGCAAAATTCCTTTAATATTTCTTAATTTCTATATAATTTTCTTTTCTTTTCTTATTTAGAATAAACTCCTTCGCTGTAGCCTATTTTTAGGCCACCTTTTTTTAATAGATTTTTTTTGCTGTTTTGCTTTACACTTTTTTCTTGTTTTAATAAAAAAAAACACCCCAATTGAATTTATTTAAGCGCTTTCGAGTTGTGTTTAGTTCGCGTACCTTTACCGTTATGATAACTCGTTTATTTTTCTAGTTTTCGTTAAGCTATTTTTATATATTTTTTTATTTCTTTGCATAACGTCTAGGCGCACGCTTTATTTTTTAGGGGGTGAGTAAATATTTTATACATAAGGATGCTTTTTTTGTTGCTGTTGTAAGCTCTAAAAGCTTTTTTCGTTGTTAAATGTCATGTCATATCTGTGTTTTTATTTTTTCTTTATTGAGTTGTCACTCGGTGAATGATGCTCATTATTGAGTGTCTTAGAATTAAAGTACTCATTTTGTAGACTTTGTTGATGTAGTGTAGAGATGAAGAGAGAGCACGAGAGAGCTGTAATGAGATAAAAAGAGAACAAAAGAATTTTAGTTTAAAGAATTTGTAAAGAAAATTATTAATTCGCTATTTAACATTAAAATGGAATTAATTATTAATCTTGCAATAAAATTATTTAATAATTAAATTAAGTTGTTCTAAACATAAATTAATACACTCAAAAACTAAATCTAAATAAAACAAAAATAAAAAATTCTTTAACATTTCTTCTTCCCCAACTAATAAAATATTTTTAAATTTAAGCCAATAATCGAAGTGGAACTAAAACCTCGTTTTTAACGAGGGCTGCTATATATATTTCTGGCCTGGCAACATTGAGTGCTGCCAAGTGCAATCTGACATTTCCATTGGAAAGTTTGTCATTTTTAAGCATAATCGTACTAAAAACGTTTTGACGTACGACCATTATTTGTGTTGTTTACAGTGACTTGAAAAAATTGATATAGAAAAAAATGGAATTAACTCGTGAACAGTTTCGTGCCATAATTTTTTACAACTTTCGACGTGGATTATCACGACAAGAGTGCATTGATGAACTTAAATCTTTGTATGGCGATGAAGCACCATCCTATAGCACTGTGAAAAATTGGTATAATGAATTTAATCGTGGCCGAAGCTCGCTCAACGACGAATTCCGTGAAGGTCGTCCAAAAACGGCTGTTGTACCAGAGAACATTGATGCCGTGCTTGAACTCATAATGCAAGATCGACATGCGAAATACAGAGAGATAGAGACATCCTTGGACATTTCTTCCAAAAGCATACATACTTGTTGGATCCCGCACAATTTGAACGTCGCTCAAAAAAGCCTCGTGTCGATTGGTGCAAAGAAATGTTGCAAAAATACGATTGCGGTGCTTCAAGAGACGTTTATAAGATCGTCACAGGTGACAAATCATGGATCTATGCGTATGAGCCCGAAACGAAACAACAATCGACCGTGTGGGTCTTCAAAGACGAGCAAAATCCAACGAAAGTTATTCGTGGAAGAAGCACTTCGAAGCAAATGGTCGCCTGTTTCATCAGCAAAAACGGTCATGTGGTGATTGTTCCGCTTGAGCAACGTAGGAAGGTCACTTCTGAGTGGTACACTACAATTTGTTTGCCTGAAGTCATCGAAGAAATTCGAAAAACCAACAAGAGAAGACGAATTATTGTTCACCATGACAATGCGAGCTCTCACACATCGGCTCAAACCAGAGCGTTTTTGACCGGCCAAAACGTCGAACTAATGGGTCATCCGCCGTACAGCCCTGACTTGGCACATAATGACTTCTTCTTGTTTCCGCACATCAAGAAAAAAATGCGTGGTCAACGTGTTCAAAAATCATGTTTTAGAGGTGTCTCAATCGGAGTGGAAAAAGTGCTTCGACGACTGGTTTGAGCGCATGCAAAAGTGTAAAAATTATGCTGGAGAATACTTTGAGAAACAATAAAACCATTTTTGATTATAAATATTCGCATTTTCACTATTAGGCCAAATATATATTGAGCAGTCCTCGTATTAGAAAAAAGTGTGATAAAGAAGAGCAGAGACCTTTTGAAATATGTAACTCCCCAATCGACGTTTTTACAGCACACGCCTGGGAGGCGAGACCTTTTTATAATTCGAGTTTTTTGGTAAACTTTGGCAGCTGTGTATTTTCAACTCAAATATAAAATTAACTGCATATCGAAGCTTTGCTTAGGATGGTCTTTTTTCTCAAAGCTAAAAAATGTCTAAATCACGAAAAAAAGCAGGTAAAGGAGATAAATTATTAGAGATCTTCAATTGGGTACCAATATTTTTGGCACTATTTTGAAACTATGAAATTTTAGGTAAAAGAATTAGCTTTTAAAAAGAAGCTTTGATTGGTTTCTATGGCAAAAACTCAGAACAAAAGCTAAACTCTCACAAGCCGTAGATATAGAGGCGGGAGAGGTGCCCAAGTGGCTCCAATAAGTAACGAGCGATAATACTCCTTTGAATATGAGCAAACCTGCCATAAAGTTCGTAGCAAGGCCATTCACGAAAGTGATAACAAAGCCACTCTACTACAGAGCTAAAGCAGAGATGGACTTAGTGCGAACCATGGCTACGCAAGGGTTGACTTTCAAATATCTTAAACACTAAGAGGGGACAGCTTCTAAGCAAACAGGTCACCAGTTAACTCGATCTTAAAAAAAATTTCACAATTGTAAGATGACGGTGAAAAATCACTAGTCCAGGAAGAACGTTTGAAGGATGGCGCAGTGTTTGCTAGTGCAGACAAAGTTCGCGATTTTAGCTCGAACTGTCTGATTTAGCATGCGAGCTACACTTGGTTTTAAGAAATACCAGAGACAAATTAAGACTTAAATATTTTTTCAGAATTTAAAAATTTGCACTTAAATTTTTTATTGTGATTTGTTTGTCATTTATGTAATGAAACACAAAAAACAACAATGTAATAATAAATCACGTTATCGTTAATAAAACACATATTAAACTGAGAGACTTATAAAAAAACAATCCTTTAAACATTTGAGTTAAAACTCATTTAATTTTATTTTTTACTCTTAAAGCTTAAATTATACAACAACAGTTAACAGTACAAACACAGACAAACACACTCACGTGCGTAAAAGTGAGTTTTAAAGAGAGAGAGAGAGAGAAATATAGATATATTTTTGTTAACATGTGTTAATAATATTTTTGTTGTTTTTTTAATAACAAACACAGCTGATTAAAGCTGCACTAAATATAAACTCCTGAGAGTATGCTTTAAATTTACAGCCAGCTGCTCTCTTTGAAAATGTAATTCTCTTGTTTTTTTTCCTCTTCTTGCATGTGTGCGTGTGATTTGTAGTTTGTTATGGATTTTCTTTTAAACCGTTATTTGCCACTACTAACACTGATACCCAGTTTCAGATGTTGTATTTTTTTGTGCTTAATTTTGCTACCACCTCCTAGTTTGTGCCACTTATTTGGTTGTTTTTTTTTGCTACTTTTTTTTTTTTTTTTTTGTTTTTTTATTTATTGGTCTTTATCATATTTTCTTATTATTTCTTTTTCTTTTTTTATTTCTTTTTGTTAATTGTAGGTTTGTTAATGTTTGTTTTTATTTTTGCACCACAAAAGTCCTTAATAGTTCTATATAGTCTCTGTGTGTGTATGTATGTGTGTGTGTGTATGAATTTGTAAATTTTTTTAATTTCTTTCTTATTACGTTTTGGTTTTTATCTTTTAAAATGTTCTCTCGTTAATGTTTGTTGTAATTTGTGCATGCACACCATTACAGCCATAAAATGCCGCGGCTGTTTTTATGTTTTCATTAAAGATTCAGGGTTTTTTTCTGTACTGTCGCTGTCGCTGCCACTGCCACTGCTGTCTGTTGTCCTTAACGAGTGTACTCCACTACTCTAGTTTGGACAAATGTAGTTTATCTGGTTTCACAATGAAGGGTTTTTTATTTTTATTTCTTTTTGTTTGCTTATGTGTTTTTGTAATAAAGTAGCAGGAGTTGTTGTTGTTATTATTGTAGCTTTGCACTAATTTTTTTACATGATTTTTTTTTTCATATATTTTAATGGAGCAGTGGATAAAAAGAACATGAAATTAATAAAATTAGGCGAGATTGCCAAACCTTCAAATCTTTGTTTAATTTATTATAAAAGACAGAAAAGCAGTTTTTCTTCTTCTTAATAACAGCAAACTGTCGGATTTGTTAAAAAAAATTTCTTTTGTATCTAAAACTGTAATATTTTTGCAGGATATTGAATTTTGTGTCATGAGGATTTAATGAATAAATTACATTAAACCATTTCTTTAATTAATTTAAGATATTTGTGGCAGATATTTATTAGCGATTTTTTGTGTTTTAGGCGATTTTTTTTTTTTGGTAATTTTATTCATGACTTAGAATTTATGCTTCAAATTTGAAGACAAAAAAAAAATAATATTAAGAAAATGAAAGTAAATTAAGACTTAAAAATTTATAGAGCCAATATTGCCTAGAATAATTCAAAAAAAAAAAATTATAAATTTATCAAAATTATTAGATTCGCCAAAAAGCTTAAAAAATCTGACAAAACTAAATTTGCCAAAAAAAAATTTTCAAAACAACCAGAAATAATATTTTATAAAAATGATTAAAAAATATATTCATGTAGACATAATTTTAAGTCATAAATTAATTTTAATAATTTTTTTTAACTCCTGTTTTCTTTAAAAAATATTAAAAGAAATGGAATATTTAAAAAAAATTATAAAATATTTTTGAAATTATTACTCAAAACGTTGGAAATACTGAAAAAAATACATAATGAAAATTTTAACTTTGCACGGAAAATTATAAACAAAATAAAATTAACCAAAAAATTGTCAAAAACAAAAAGAATTCCACAAAAAAATGAATTGAAATAAAAACAAAAAAAAGAAAACCATGAAACTTCAAAAAACTCATATCTTCATCCACCATCTTTCAAAGAACTTACAAAAAATAAATTAAAATCAAGAAGTATAGTTTGTCAAATTTTAGAAATTTTTATTTAAGAAAGTAAAAAATACTTTAAAATTTTTAAATAAAAAAAATAATATTTTTTCAAATGTAAAAAATAAGTAAATTAATAAAAAAATTAAAACTTTTCAAAGCAATGTCTCACGCAATTTTATAGAAAATACAAAATCAAATAATTGGCAACATAAGAAAGTTCTGAGGAAAAATGGCAATTTCCCCAGCAAAAAAAAAATTTATAAGGAAAAAATTCATTAAAAAAATCTAAATTGAAAAAAATTTTAATTTTATAATAAAATTAACTGACATACGATTCGATACCTTATGAAGTAAAAAAACAGAATTTAAAAAAAAAAAAAAAACACAAAAATTTCATTTTATCGCACAAATCCTGCAAAAAAATTTAACGAATAAATCAAAGCAGTCGAAAAATAATGATCGATTGGCACAGAATTTTTTTTTTTTTTTTCGTTAAGACTCAATGTTTACTAGATTATCTAAGTTAGTAAACCCCCTTGAAATTTTGCACAAAAATACTTACACACCAACACCTACACACACACACACACACACGCACAAACACATGCAAAAACACTATAATATCCAAACAAAAGTTAAAGTGCTGGAAGGAAAAATAAAATAAAATAAAATAAAATATTGAAAATGTATGAGAATGTTGCAACGCTGTTTTTGTTAAAATCTGTTAAAAAAAAAAAACTTAAGTTTTCATTGTATAATCGAGCGTTAGTTAAAGTAGATTTTGTTGGTTTTTAGACTTAGGATTCGTTTGTGATTCTATTTATTAAAGAAAAAAAAACCGCAAAAAACAATTAATGTGTCTGTTTATTCTGGTCTTATTTTTTTCCATTTTTATTTTTAATTTTATTTATTTATTTTACCATTTAATAATTTTTTAGGTTTTTTTTAAATATATTTTTTACAGTTATTCTGCACACTCTTTTTTTTAAACTTTGATTTATTTCTGAAGTTGTTGTCTCGTTTGTAGCTGTGTTTTGTTTTTTTTTTTTTTTTGGAGCGTAGCTAAATCGTGTTATAAGTGTAGCATATTATAAGGGGCTAATGGAATTATATGAACCGTAGCACAAGTTTAGGCCGTTAATGAAATCAAACGTAAAAATACCGTAAACAATTAATTTGGAATAAAGAAAACAATTGTAAGAAAATTATTATGGAAATAATTTCACTTTTGCAAAGTGTTTGAGGTGCTTCAAGATTAAATGGTTATAATCAACCATCGATAAACTACTTACGAGGGCTGCTCTATATATTTCTGGCCTAATAGTGAAAATGCGAATATTTATAATCAAAAATGGTTTAATTGTTTTTCAAAGTATTCTCCAGCATGATTTATACACTTTTGCATGCGCTCAAACAAGTTGTCGAAGCACTTTTTCTACTCCGATTGAGACACCTCTAAAACATGATTTTTGAACACTTTAACAGCTTCTTCTGGAGACGAAAATCGTTGACCACGCATTTTTTTCTTGATGTGTGGAAACAAGAAGAAGTCATTAGGTGCCAAGTCAGGGCTGTACGGCGGATGACCCATTAATTCGACGTTTTGGCCGGACAAAAACGCTCTGGTTTAAGCCGATGTGTGAGAGCTCGCATTGTCATGGTGAACAATGATTCGTCTTCTCTTGTTGGTTTTTCGAATTTCTCCGATGACTTCAGGCAAAAAAATTGTAGTGTACCACTCAGAAATGACCGTCCTACGTTGCTTAAGCGGAACAGTCGCCACATGACCAGTTTTCCCGAAGAAACAGGCGACCATTTGCTTCGAAGTGCTTCTTCCACGAACAACTTTCGTTGGATTTCGCTCGTCTTTGAAGACCCACACGGTCGATTGTTATTTCGTTTCGGGCTCATACGCATAGATCCATGATTCCTCACCTGTGACGATCTTATAAACGTCTTTTGAAGCACCGCAATCGTATTTTTTCAACATTTCTTTGCACCAATCGACACGAGCCTTTTTTGAGCGACTTTCAAATTGTGCGGGATCCAACGAGAATAAACCTTTTTTACGGCCAGGTGTTCATGCAGTATCGAATAAATGCTGGTGGAAGAAATGTCCAAGGATGTCTCTATCTCTCGGTATGTCGCATGTCGATCTTGCGTTATGAGTTCACGCACGGCATCAATGTTCTCTGGCACAACAGCCGTTTTTGGACGACCTTCACGGAATTCGTCTTTGAGAGAGCTTCGGCCACGATTAAATTCATTATACCAATTTTTCACAGTGCTATAGGATGGTGCTTCATCGCCATACAAAGACTTAAGTTCTTTAATGCACTCTTGTCGTGATAATCCACGTCGAAAGTTGTGAAAAATGATGGCACGAAAATGTTCACGAGTTAATTCCATTTTTTTCTATATTAATTTTTTCAAGTCACTGTAAACAACACAAATAATGGTCGTTCGTCAAAACGTTTTGAGTACGATTATGCTTAAAAATGACAAACTTTCTAATGGAAATGTCAGATTGCACTTGGCAGCACTCAGTGTTGCCAGGCCAGAAATATATATAGCAGCCCTCGTAATATTTCATTAAAAGGTTTTAATAAATAAATCCGCCAATTGCATGTTGGACTTAGACGCCAGAGATTTTATTTCACGTATGAGCCAACTTATTCTTTTTTCATTATTATTTTTTGTTAAAACTTTCAAATATCTGCCCCTTATCTTATTATCCAAAACTGCGTTATTGTCGGGACACTTTTGTTACTTATTTTTTATAGCAGGGATAGCAATACATACAATCTGCAAATTTTAATCATCTGGCTTGGTCGGCTTGATATGTGAAAATCACGTTAACTATTGGAACACCCTTTGATTTCTAAATTCTTTGTTCATATTTATATTTATAGCAGACATATTTGTATATTCTAAATGTCCGTTTACTACGGTTAAAATCATGTCATTATGGGTGCACCCTTTATTTTTTACTTGTATCTTAAATTTTGTTGTACTTGTTCTTAAAGCAAACATAAATATACTGCCTATTGCAGTTCAAAAATAAGGTTACATTTGTAAAAATCACTTAACTATAGGGACACCCTTTAATTTCAAACATTATTTTTTGTACTTGTTGCTAAAGCGGATATGGTTGGAAATACTATGTGCAAATTAAACACACATTTAAGAAAATAGCAACATTTTTATAACTATCACATTACATTCGGAACACCCTCTAAATTTTAGTATTCTAAGTTAGATTTACAACTAAACTTTTTATGAAAATTTTAAGGGTGTAATTTGTACTGTTTCAGAGATAGAGGGCTGAGACCAAAGGACAGACATCGTAGCTAAAACAATTAGGTGACTTTTTTACCCTTTAGATGCGAAACTCGAGAGGAACCCTAAAAATCAGGAGAAATAAAATTAACAAAGTTCAGAATTCTTTGCAAGCAGCAGGCACTTCGACAGCCTAAGACTTATAGATTTTTCCTGATAAGAGACACAAGACTTGCACAGTTTATGCAGCAAAATGTTATGAGCTTAGACCAAGACTTGGCCGAATTAAGTTAAGCAAATTCATCTGTAAATTCTGTCAGCAACACCCATTTCCCTGGATCACGGATTCCATAATAAAATCTCTTTGTTTTCACTAACGAGCAATTGGAAGATATGATTATATTTTAGAAATAAAATAATGATAACGTGGGCTTTAAGAAGACGATTGCGTGCCAAAACATACGAGTGGTACTTTTTATAAAAAAAATATTCAGGCATGTCACACATACCGATCGGAATGTTTTTAATTCCGTATTAACAATTCCGAACGAATTTTTTATTTTTTTTTTTGCCTTGTTTAGATTCCGCTCGATTTTGTTTATTCCTAAAAAGTATTGAATCTCTGCTATTTAATTAAGATGTGGCAATATTTTGCACACCAAAATAAACAACAATGCTAATCTAAGTAGGACACGTCATAAAAGTAAATTTAAGAAACGCAAATAACAAAATTTCAAAGAAACTAAATTCCACTTTGAAATTTGAAAGTGATTTCATTGAGAAAAAATTTTTTGTTTTTAGTTTTCTGAAGAAGCCATTTACGGAATTGAAAGCACTTTCGATTGGAATTAAGTTCTGTGACATGCGGGATTTTCAGGCGGCAAGTATTTTAAACTTAAGTTATCGAATGGCCTTTCACAATTTTTATATTTTTCAACAAAAGTATTTTTACCACAAAATTGATATTTCTAGGGGGAAAAATATTAAAAACTATGCCAGCTAAAAGTATTTTCCCAAAAAAATTAAAAATGTTCATTATATTGCTTAAGATTTTTATGAAAGCCATCTTGTTTTAAATTGTAAAACTTTAAAAATGATTTTGTAAACACATATTGAACTACCCTCGTACGTTAATCCAAAAAATAAACATAGTAGGCTAAGACTTGCCTTCTTAGTTTTTTAAAACAGTTTTAAGAACTTTAAAAAATAAGAAAGCTTAAAAGTTATAAGGCATTTTACACAACAACCTACAAATTAATATTAATCATACGTCACATGGTAAATTGATGGTAAAACAAATTTTTTTTAATATGAAGCTAATAACTGCTGGAAACTGAAGAAAAAACTATTAAAGCTAAGAACGGAATAACAGTTTCGATTAGAGAAAAGATTAATGGAAACAAAGGAAGAGTTGAAGAATAAAAGAACAGATGAGGAATAAACAATGGAAAATGATTTCAATGAGGAAAAGTTAGGCAGACAAGAATCAATACAATTCTATAGTTTACTTAAAGTAAATTGCTTTTAAGGCACTAAAATTTGTTTAAAATAAGTGATATATAAATCAATTAATTAATTAATAACAAATAATATTAATCATACGTCACAATATTTTTTTATTTAAAAAAAACATGACTCAAATAAGCAGCTGTTTTTTAAATACTGAGATGATAAAAAAAAACTGAGGAAATAAAATTCATTAAGACCTTTGATAATAAAAAAAATAGGAGTACACAAACGTTAGACTTAAAGAGCAAGGCGATTTTTGAAATTTGTTTTTTCTCCCAAAAGAATCATTTTACTACAAGTTCTGTTGCCTTTTATTACATTAAAAAGTACCATGTTAAATCAGACAAAGCTAAAATAATGAAAAATCCTTTTAAAGAATACAGTTCGTAACTTAATTTTCTTCTTGTGTGGCCAATAGTAGAATACAAACTTGAAGTCTGCAGGAATTTTAATATTTAGTTAAATAATTTTCCAAACAAATGATACTTTTGAAACACATGTAACCCCCACCTTAGTACTTCCAACAATACAGTGCTTGCAGTTCTATTATTTTCCATTAAATTTTCCATTAGTTTTTAACAAATATTAGGAAAGCAGTCATAATTTTCTAGCACTAATGTATTCTTAGAATCTGCAATCATATTTAGAGTTTTAAAAAACTATTTTCATAAACTTTTAAGAGACATTCATTTCCCTCTTTAAATGTCTTACACAGACACAAATTTACAAACACAAATATAATTTATTATGCAGGTCTTAATAAAAGATTTTTAAATTGTTACCTTGAATTTCTTTGCTAAAATAACGCAAGGGTGCTAATCTGTTCATTAAATATTTATTTATGTTTTCAATAAATAATAACAGACAGGGTTGTTAAAACAACAAAAATATTATTAACAACAGGGAAAGTATTAAATAAAACATTGAAACAAAAATGAATATTATGATTCGCTTCTGGTACTTGCGACTTTGGTATTAAATAAACTTTAAAAGTAAAAGCAAGAACTTCATAATTGGACTATAATTTTAAAAATAAAATTTTTCTTACAAATTAGATTAAAAAGCTCTGTTGCTTATTTAATTTTTAAGATTTTATTTTAAACCATGTTAAAGACTATTTTCTTTGTTTTCAAACTTCTTTTAATGAAGAGTTTTATCCTGGTTTTTAAAAAAGTTATAGGCATTTTATTAAAACAAACTCTGAATTAATATTACTCATACGCTACCAGTTGAAATAATTTTAAATTTAATTTTATAAATAAAATTCTTTGCATTTTTAACCAAGAGAAGATTAGATAATAGCTGCGTATAAATTAAGAAATCGTTAGCGGCTGCATATTATCTTATAATTCAAGCTTTCAGGTAGGAATATAAAAATTTATAACCACAGTCTAAAAAAGGGGTCTGATCGGAAAACTTCCAATTTCATTTTATATCACAATAACGCTAATACTTCTAGCAACTATTTCGCCAGGAGTAAAACAATGAATTATCAGGCATGTCACACATTCCGATCGGAATGGTTTTAATTCCGTATTAATAATTCCGAACGATTTTTTTTTTTTGCCTTCTTTAGATTCCACTCGATTTTGTTTATTCCTGAAGGTATTGAATCTCCACTATTTAATTTAAATGTGGCAATATTTTGCACACCAAAATAAACTACAAGTCTAATCTAAGTAGGACACATCATAAAAGTAAATTTAAGAAACGCAAATAACAAAATTTCAAAGAAACTAAATGCCACTTTGAAATTTTAAAGTGATTTCATTTCGAAGAAATTTTTTGTTTTTAGTTTTCTGAAGAAGCAATTTACGGAATTGAAACCACTTTCGATCAGAATTTAGTTCTGTGACATGCCTGTATATTCTGGCCATTCTTTTACGAATATAAAATGGACTATCAAAACTACCTTCTTTAGCAAAAAAAAAAAAAAAAAACTACGGTTGTGAATGGATCTCAGGAGAGCAAAACAACTGTTTCAAGAATTTAACTCTGTGACTACCGTCCATGACAACAAAATGAGTTTTCATTAAAACGACTAAACAGAGGCAATCGCGAAAGAGGTCACTAATTATCTCCAGTTTTTATGTTGCCCATTAAATCACATAAATCTGACATTAATAGTCATGGACAGCTTTGTGATCGTAAAAATTACAGTTCCTTTTTTCGAGCTTTCGAAATGTATTTTTACTTTTTACTTTACTTCTTAAATATTACTAATCCTTCCATGGAACATTTTAAGCATTTTGAGTAAATAAGTTCCGAATTAATATTAATCATACGCCAGAGTGTTAATAATTGGAGAGCCACTTACACGCTGACCCAAACAATTAAAGTTTAACAAGAAATTAAAAAAAAATATTAAAACCGTTTAAGAAATACAAAATACGAAGGCCGTAATTGAAGTTTTTATAAAAAACCAAAAAAAATATAGAAATTTTTAAATAAAGTTGTTTTTTATATATTTTATTTTTAATATCTTTTACTATAAATAGAGCAACTTACGAGGGTGGGTATAAACTATTCAATATGTTAACAAAAATAAAACTTTACTGTTTTGCATTTACTTATTTCTGTGTTCCCCATGAAAAATTCAACTACCGTAATAAATATCTTTTATTTAAATTTCTCATTTTTTGTATATTTTCTTTCTTGTAATCTACACACCCTTTATATTTAAATTTTAAACTATTTATTTATATATTATTAAAATCAATATTCTGTCTTTTTTCATAATCTTGAAAATATTTTTTTTAATTCTTTAAACATTTTTTTAAGGATTTTATAAAATTATATCTTATTTAATATTAATCATACGCCAAGTATTATTTAGAGCTTAATTTTTAATTGTCATATTTTTTAACACTTTACAAGTAGACATATGCATAAATAAAAAACTTTAAAAATGCCACTTTTAAAACGTAAAAAGTTAAGTACAAAAGGGGATTTAAGAATGGTAATCAAGAAAAAAATATTTCATATTTTACTTTCGAAAAAAATTTCCTAAAGCAAATTATCAGGCATGTCATAGTACTCAATTCCGATCGAAAGTGGTTTCAATTCCGTAATTCAATTTCTTCAGAAAACTAGAAACAAAAATTTTCTTCGGAATGAAACCACTTTCAAATTTCAAAGTGGAATTTAGTTTCTTTTGAAATTTTGTTATTTGAGTTTCTTAAATTTACTTTTATGATGTGTCCTACTTAGATTAGACTTGTAGTTTATTTTGGTGTGCAAAATATTGCCATATTTAAATTAAATAGTGGAGATGCAATACTTTTTAGGAATAAACAAAATCGAGTGGGATCGATTGGAATTGTTAATACGGAGTTTAAACTATTCCGATCGTTATGTGTGACATGCATGATACAGGATTTTTTACACATGAATTTCTAAAAAAGCCTTTTTATGACTCTTGGAAAGTCTAGAAAATATTTAGTATGCCTAAGCTTAGTTCTAGGCCATGACAACATGAGAATAATTCAGTATTACCATCTAAAAGGAGAACCAAGAAGCCAATATAAAACCTTCTCATTCCCTTCATCATTATTTTTTCGTGTTACATGGAGTTTTGTTTAATATCACGTTTCTTCTAAAGAACTCTTAAAATTGGAAAAAAAATCTGATCTGCGTGATTTCATCTGCTAAAAGTACACTGAGACCTTTGCAGGGATATGGTGGCGTATGATTAATATTATTTAAAAATATATCCACAAAGACATTATAACAAACCCAACCACAAAAGACAAAAATATATATTTTTTTAATTAAAGCTTATAACTTATAACTAAAAAAATGAAGCCAATCCACATAATCTGTTTAAAGAAGCGCCTACCAAAATAAAGCCAAATATAAGGCAAATATAAATTATATTAATTTCCAAAAGAAAAGCTAATGGCTCTTCTAAATAAATCAGTAATGACGTAAACTTTATTTAGTAATTTTTGAAATTCCTCCTTTGAAGAACAATTTCTTTAAAGTAAGAATGAAGAACGCAAACTAATTTTTAGAAATTTTAAAACAAAAAAATTATTTCAATTTTCCTTTAATGTTTCTATTATCTCCTGCTTTCTTCAAAAAAATGTATTAATAATACTAGACTTCAAAAAGATTCTAAAAGCAAATAGAAAATTTTTTTCTTTTATTAGCTTTAAAGGAAAACATAAATTAACCCCCAAGCCTGCAAACAACACACCCACCTGCTTAACACAAGGTGTAGCAATAAAAGGATTTTAAGGCCAGAAAAAAAAACAGAATAGTAAAGAAAAGAGAATAAACAGAATGTAAAAGAAACTAGTTAAAACCAAAAGAAAAACTTTTTTAACAAAAATACACAAATACACAGAGACAGACACATACACGCAAATATTTATAAATGAATAAAGAAACATTCATTTTAGTGTTTGTTGTTAAATAACGAAACTTTGCTTTGGGTTTTTGTAAAATTTGCTACGTTTTCTTTAAATCCTTTTTAATACTATTTTTTTTGTTTCTTTTTTTAAAATCATGGTCTGTTTATTGTTGCTATTTTTGTGTTTTAATGAAGTATTTCTTTGAAACGCATATAAATTCAGAGTAGTACAAATATGCAAATACTTCTAAGCAGTCCCTCACTTACTCACATACACATTGACCATTTTAATAGAACAAGCGCGCTCATTTAAATGTTATACAGCCACACAGACATGCACACACATACAACTACACTACAGTATACATAAAATTGTTCTACTACTTAAGAGTGTATAACCGCTGTAATACTATAAGAACATATACAAACACACACACATATACACAAATAAAAACAGCAGAAAACCTACAAAAAACAGTATTTGAAAGGAATGAATTTATTTTGCAATTTTTGGTTTCCAATTATGAAATAATAATTAAAGCTGTAGAAAAAAGCAAAAGCAGTGTCTGAAAACTTGGTTAAATGCTTTTTGATTTTTACTAAAATTAATTTTATGAAATTAGGGCGAAGACAGCGTATGATTAATATTAATTGAACGCTTTTTGGTTTAACCGATTTTTTAATTCTATTAAAAAAAATATTTAGAAAATGAAAAACAGTTTTGGATTTATAAACAAGAAATACATTAAAAAATAGTCTGAGAAGAAAGCATATTTCCAAAACAATTTTTTTTTTAGTTTGTTGCTAAATCAAGCCACAACTGCCTGATAGATCTTAATGCAATTTGTATCACAGCCACAACTTTATACTGGTTTAAATCGAGGGTGAATATTCTAAAGTTTCAGCCAAGAACTGGAATACTTAAAAACTACATACAGCCCTGCTTCAACGCGTTATAAATAATATTTTTTAAATAAAAAAGTCAACAAAAGACGATGTAACAATTTAATATTGATCTATAGAAAAAATTAAATAGACCAATTATAAAAAAAAATAATTACAAAAAGAACTATCGTTTTTTATAAAAAGGTGAAAATAAGCACTCGCCTATATATTCGAAAAATAGGCCTCTTAATTATTTCATAGAAAAGTACGATTATGCACCATATCATTATCATTAACATATCAGTATGGATATCATTAAAAAACTTTAAAGAAATCTTTCAGAAAATATTAATATTTTAACTATTAAATAAAAAAGTTTGATTTAAAACAACGTGATTAAAACTAATAATAAAATTTCATTTAAGACAGCAATAATTAAATAATTAAATCATGATTCTGGCGTATTATTGATATTAATTATGAAACTTTTGGCTTAAATTGGACATAAGTTCCATTTTAAAATTAATGAAAGAATTACAAAAAAAAAACTTAAAGACCAGCGAAAACAAGTCAAAACATTGAACTGCCTAAAATCAACAAAAATATACAATTTAATTATATTTTAAATAAGAATTTAATATTTCCGTGGTGTATTTTCTACGCTATTTAAAAAACATATAAAAAAAATATAAGAAAAAATTGAGAACGTTTATACTGCCTCAACTATATTAAATAAAATTTATATAGGAATTTTAGTTTTATGGTTCTGTAAATGAATAAATTACTTTATAAATGAAATGTGTTGTTGTAGCAAAAATATTAAAAATAATTTCGGTCGTACCAAGGAGTGGATGGCGTACGATTTATATTAATAAAGATGTTCTTTTATTACAGGTGAAAAAGGATTTAACTAAGTTTTTCATTCGTTTCTTATCTCTACAATATACACATCCCATGGGATCGAAAATTCTGTATATTGTGAGTTCATATGCATAGCGAAGTCGGTTGAGCGAAGTCCTTTTGCCAGTCTGTCCGTCCTCGTAAGTGCTTAAATTAACTTTGCCAAGGCACTAACAGCTAGAGAAAATTTTAATACGACAATAGATCGCTAAAAAATTCGAAAATTTTGCTATTAAAAATCAGAAAGATCGATTCACACTACGCCTGCCTCCGTATCATTTGCAACAATGAAGTAAATTATAAAAATTATCACTCGCCCATATTTTCCGAATTGTGGGCCTCTTAATTTTTCATTGAAAAGTACGACTATTTTTGTATGATATGGGTATCATTGAAAAGCTTTTGCAGAGATCTTTCTTTTTTTATTTAGCACCAGCACTCAGGGGATGACCCCTACGTATGCATTGCATTGTGCCAGAACTAGGAATTTAGGTTGTGTAAAGGGAGATAGAGGGAGTAGTGCTTGTGGACATTTGATTTGAATCTTTGCACATTGAAAGTGACAGAAAAGACCTCTGCAGGGAGTTTATTCAACATACGAACTATTCGGCTGAAAACCGAATTTTCTCTGTAATGCGTAGTGCGCTTTACTAAACAATCAACCACAAAGGAATGCGCTCTTGATGCAGAGCGCGTTGCGCGTATGAAATTACGGTTTTCAGGAACAAGTTTCCTGAGTTTCATAAGAGCACATTCCGTTGTAGTAACGTTAAAAGAGTGAAACACTCCCCATATTGCATCGATGCTTCAGTGAGACAATAGAGCTGAATACCCTACTATCACCGATGAGCTTCTTCGCTCTCTCCTGTACACTGTCGAGTAACTACAAAATAGACTTTGAAGCACCGGCCCATACATGAAAGTTGTATTACATTTTCGATCTGTTAAAGGTGACATAGATAGTAAGGAGATCAGATGGAGTGAAGTATTTCTTTTGATTCCTTAATATACATCACCCATAATTACAAATGAGGTTGAATGTTCAGCAGTACGCAGAGTGGCGTATGATTAATATTATTTACAAGAATATTGTTTTAAAATGGCTTAAAACTTCCGTTTTTTTTTTAAATTGTAGAAAAATTAGAGTTAATATAATAATAATAAAAAAATAGACTATAAAATGCTAAAAAAAAATAACTTAAAAGCAATTACGGTGGGCGTGGCGTATGATTAATATTAATTTATTAATTATTTTCTTAAAATGTTTATAACTTTGGTAACAAAATTTATTAAATAACAGTATCAACAGTAAAAGAAGGCTTAATCTTGTCATTTCATAATATAATGAAGAATTGTAATCATTTTTAAAAGGTTGATTTTTTATGCCATTAAAAAAATTATAAATTTTGTAAACAAATTATAATGAATTTAAAATTATAATTAAAAAATAACTAAAGTGGATAAAGCAAAAAAATATGCTGCAAAAAAATCTAATTAAGAAAAGTACTTGATATGAAAGAGAAATATTTTTAAAAACGATATATCGTCGGTCACAAGTTGACAACTTTTAACTCGCAAGTAAATCAAATCGAATCGGGTTAATATTTATTTAAATTTTTTAAAGTAGAGTAATTTCAATAGCTTTGTTTTCTTTAAAATTATTAAAATAAAATACATTAATAAATAAAGTTTTAGAAAAATAATTTTAAAAAATTAATCATGGTGAGCGTGGCGTATGATTAATATTTATTTCGAAATTATTTTATTAAAATGTTTATAACTTTGTTTTTAGAAATGATAAAAAAGTAATAAAAAAGGTTACAGAAAGCTTAGATACTTAAGAAAATAATTGTGATAACTTATAACGAGAGTTTTAATTTTAAGTCCTCAAAAAATTGCTTTCAATTAAATAAAAAAAAAACTAAAAAAAATTTTGCAAAAATTTTAATCAAAAATATTAAACATTAAATTTGTTTATAATTTTGAAACTCAATAATTATTTAATTTAAAGAAAATAATTAGTTTGGAATTTTTTTTTAAGTTTTTGAAATTAAAAATTTTAAAGCCAAAAAACTTTTTTTCAACTTATTTTTAAATGAAATATTTTTGTTGCGTAACATTTATACAAAATAATTTTAAGCTTCTTAAGTTCTTACTTAAAAGTTAAATTATTTATTTTTAAAATATTTTTAATTTTTTTTAATGTATTTATTACATACACACCCTGGTATCATTTTAACATACAAACACACTTTTTAATTTACACACTTTTGCAACATTTACACACGGTTTGTATGATTTGTTTTTTTCTGCTACTTTTGCAGTTGTGCTGGTTTATTCTCTATACTTTGGTTTTTTTTGGCTGTTTTTTTTTGCTTCTGTAGTTGTTTTTATAACTTGATTATATAAAAAAACAGAAAATTGGGACTTAAAATTTTTCCACCCAAAAAAAAAATTAAGTTAAATTGCTAAAATTTTCTAAAGTCCTTAAAAAATTAAAAAGGGAGAAATTAGTTTTTTATAGTTTTTATTTTAAAAGTTAAAAAATTTATTAAAATTTTAAATTTTTTGAAAAATTTTCTTACTTTTTTTTAGTCTACTTTTTTTGTCTACAAAAAAAAATTGCTAAAACTTTTATAACACAATTGAAAAATGTTTTATAAATTCATTTGAAAAGGTTTTTATTCTTTATGTATTTCTTTTGTTAGGTTTTTGTGTAACACTTTGCAAAAATTATTTTTAAAGTCTGTATTTTAACTTCGAAACGTGCGCGTTTTGAAACGAATGTAACACCGCAACGTAGAATAACGTTATAGAGCTTTATTTTCAATTTGGTAAAATCGAAAGGTCCTTTTGGTTACACACTTACACACCTTTAAAAGAAAAGCACTTGAAATTAAACACTTATAAAAATTATATGAAAAAAAGCTTTCGCTAGGAGTAAAAGCTTTTAAACATTATGCTCTAGTGTTTAAACAAATGGGAGAGAAAGAGAAGACATGTTAGTTAAAAGTCTAGTCCATTTTAATTGCACGTTTATGCATAAGAAAAATAGTTCATGTTTTTTTTTACAAAATACTACAAAACAATCGGAAAAATGAGCACAAAAGCCGCCTATTAGGTGGCACAAGAATAAAATAAGGACTTGATATAAAACAGGATGGAAACAAAAAACAGAACGGAAAAAATAACACAGCACACATACAAATATAAAACGCAAGCAAAC
Organism: Cistogaster globosa; assembly: GCA_937654795.1. Taxonomy (NCBI): domain Eukaryota; kingdom Metazoa; phylum Arthropoda; class Insecta; order Diptera; family Tachinidae; genus Cistogaster; species Cistogaster globosa. The sequence continues at coordinate 12,847,964 of OW569404.1, forward strand.
ATGCTTAAACATGAAAATTTGCCAATAATTCATAGAATCTACAGAAAAAAATATAACAAAAGCACTCACACACACTCACGCTCATGAAAATATACAAAAGCTTTTAAGCAAAAAGAATACTGAAAATAGTACAAATTAATTACAAATAAGATTTTTAAAGGAAATATTTTTGTATTTAAAATTAAATTTTACAAATTCAGAAACTTAAAAAAAGAATTCTTCTTACTCCTCTATTAAAAGAGAATAAGACACTTTAAGCTTCTTATTTTAAAGCTTTGAAAAAATAACAGGATTCTCACTCGTTATTTTTTTTTTTTCTAATTTTTTCAACTCAAATTGTGTTTATTTTCTTGTGCAGCTTGAAGAGTTGTTTTGGAGACCATCTTAGCTGCTCTTAAGTTGAGCCTCTTTTTACACTAAAGGTTTTATTTATAACAACAAAAAATGATGATTGAAATCATGAACAAGGAATTTAAGAAACTTTTTCAGAAAAAAAAATTATAAAAAAAAAATATTTAAAAAAATTTTTTTTTTTCATTTTTTGTTTTTTTTTTTTTTTTTTTTTTTTTTTTGTGATTTTGGCTCGAGAGCAGACTTTATTCACTTGTATTATTTTAAGATTTTTAATTATAAATGAATAAGATAAAATAAAATATTTAATTTAAAATATTTATTAGATGCCCCCTAAATTATACTTCACTTATTGTTTATTTAAAGCCGGCATATTCAGTTGATATTAAATGCTTCTTTGACTCTTTTTTTAAAACGGAAAATTTGGTCTACTAAAATTTTAAAATTTAACTCACATAACAAACTGATATTTTATACAAATTTGGAAAAAAATAAAATAAAAAAAGTAAAAAAAAAGTATCTTTCGAAAGATATGAAAACTTACACAGAATTTTAAATAAAAAAAATTTGCCAAAAACCCCAAGCAAAATAAACAGAAATCAAGAACTAACCCAAAAACCTTGAAGTCAACGCAAAAAAAAAAATTAAGAAATTGTCGAAAAATTGCAACAAAAAAATTTTCAGACTGGAATCAAAAATTTCCAAAAGTTTTTAAAATCAATCAAATTAAAAAAAATAATAATAACTTTTTGTTTTAATTTTTTTTTTTTTATTGTTTTTAAAACGAACAAAAAAATTTTTTGTTTTGCGATTCAAAAAGAAGGCTACACACCTTTAAATTACGTCACTATTGGGACACCCTTTAAGTTTAAATTTAAATTTTAGACAAACATGACATTTAAATTGACCCCGAGAGTATCAATCTGCCTCTTAGATTTGTTGCTCTCTTACATCAAGAAATGAATAGATTCCTAAAAAATTCTTATTAGATTTTACAATCCATAATTCACCAGTTCTTGCAAATTTAATTTAAATTCATTTCTGTTTGCTTTTTTAAATTTTTGACTACTTCAGTTAAGAGGCAAACTTTTTCAAAAAGAAAACATTTCCAAAGATAAAACTATTGGGGTCGTTCAATCCAAACAAAATTTCAAGTGTTAGAAAAACAACAGATTAATTTTTTTGTTAAATATTTTTTAATAAATTTTATTTACACCATTTTATTTAAAGAAAGTCGTCGTTTTATTAAAATATTCCAACTTTTGGACCTCGTTTACCCTGGCAACAACAAAGTCAACGGTTTTTTCGCCCGTGGGTTTAATTTGCGATGAGGGCAGTCTAAAACCCATAAAAGAATTAGAAGATGGACACAGTTCACAGCAGAAGGCCATTTTTGTGCCAACAGTTTCATAGGCCCAGTCATTTGAGGCTCCTGAAACCGGATAGATGGCATCATAAATATTGCCACCAGTGTATTTCGTACCATAACGTTCACTAATAGCGGCGACACTAACATCGAAAACTTGTTGTAAATCGTCATAGTTGGCGGGTAAAGTACCCGTATGACCATAAGGAAACAACAATAATTGAGAATAAGAATGGAAGGAGATGTAGAGCGAAATTTTGCCACTTAAAGTCTGCAGATATTCAGACATAGAACGTATTTCAATTTCAGAAAAGGGATGAGAGCCGGCAAAAGTATCAGATTAAGAATTATTGCTTGATCCCACAACATTCCACTAAAAGCCCCAATTACGATTGGGATCGGCCCCAAAACATCTGCCATAAGGACTACGTGTCTTGCGCCACATGCGATCTTTGATGTGAGTGTAAACATAACCATCAGGATTGACATGAGGTAAAATGTACCAGTTGTAGTTTTCAGCAACCTGTTGTACGCTGGGCTCATTAGAGTTTAACAATTGATTTATTAAAAAGGTGGCAGTGGCAGGACCAATCCATTCACGAGCATGAATGCCAGCTTCAATAAACACACCAGGCTTTTCCGAATTGCTTTTCGACATTTTAACACCCAATATTGAACGACGTTGATAAGATTTGCCACCCTCGATCAAAGTTACTACACCGGGATTTTCACTAGCCAAATGTTGCATCCACCTGTAGGTGTCATCCAACTCATAATATTGATTCCAGTTATAAGAAATAGAGCGTGCTAAGGGATCAAATCTAGCCACTACTTCCCTACCATCATCTAGTTCTTTTTGCAAGTTTTTTTGAATCAACTCATATTTCACTTCGTTTGTATCCATGATTTCCAAAAAATCAGGCAGCTTATGCGGAGCAACAATCACATAAGTTCGTCTGTTGACAGGGTGTATTCCATGCAAGAAATTTATAGAATCCGAAGTTCCTTCCAAACTTTTTAAAAACTCCAATTCTTCCTTATTGCAAGCGATAACTTTGTACACATAGCGGGCACGTTCACCATAACAGTAAGCGGCTAATAGACACAAACTCAATAATATTAGCGTATATTTGAACGCCATTCTTGTTGTTCAGTTGCACTCACAGAAGTAACTAAAGTGGTTTTAGAAATAAAATAAAACTTTTATAGTTTTTTATATAAAACAAATGAAAATAAAAAACCTTTGCAGCCCATTGAGTGGGTTAAATTGATAAAACAACAGCACGAAAACAAGATAAGAAATAGGAAATAAATTTTTATTACCCTCGATATCTCCATTTATTTTGCGTACATGTCGTTTGTAATTTTAATGAAAACAATTTTTTTTTTTTCGAGGCATAAATTTGATTCTTAAAAACAGCTTTTAAGAACACTACTGCTTTTGTTACCAAAAAGGCATCCTTGGAAGTAACGAATTTAAATTAACTGGCCCTATCTTTTGATGCAATTCAGCACAAAACGTATTGTTTTAATTGGAGTTACTTCATCGTTCCAAATGTTATGGAAAATTAAAGGCAGACGTGGTGTTTTTCCCACTGCTTTGAAAGACATGGATCTTGCTAGTTTTCAATAGCAAAATTTTTGAAAATATGTTTGATTGATTTGCTTATTTGGATTTTCTCTAACTTATCTAGTGCCTTGGCAAAGTTCATTTTAACTCTAACACGGACAGACAGACAAACATCGCGTAATCGAATTCGCTATGCATAAGAACTCAGAGAAAATACATATTTTGCGGTCGGAAATGGATACTTTAGAAAGTACACATGGAATAACAAACTTAGTTATAACCTTTTTCCTTTTTTTGTGATGAAGAAATGTGCTTCAATTATGAAAAACTAAAATAAGCGGGGATGATGATGAGAACTTAACAGAGGTTGATTACAATTTTGAAGTAAAGTGAGGTTAAGGTTTTTTATTAAAAAGGTATCATTTCTTAAGCTGAGAATTGAATTTTTATAAAAATTATCACAGATCACAGATTATCATTAAATCTTTAAAACATCTTTTTAATTAATAAAAAAAAGTTTTAATTTTTTTAATTTTTTTTTCTTGGACTTACGAGGGCTGCTATATATATTTCTGGCCTGGCAACACTGAGTGCTGCCAAGTGCAATCTGACATTTCCATTGAAAAGTTTGTCATTTTTAAGCATAATCGTACTCAAAACGTTTTTACGTACGACCATTATTTGTGTTGTTTACAGTGACTTGAAAAAATTAATATAGAAAAAAATGGAATTAACTCGTGAACATTTTCGTGCCATAATTTTTCACAACTTTCGACGTGGATTATCACGACAAGAGTGCATTGATGAACTTGAATCTTTGTATGGCGATGAAGCACCATCCTATAGCACTGTGAAAAATTGCTATAATGAATTTAATCGTGGCCGAAGCTCGCTCAAAGACGAATTCTGTGAAGGTCGTCCAAAAACGGACATGCGATATACCGAGAGATAGAGAGATCCTTGGACATTTCTTCCACCAGCATACATTCGATACTGCATGAACACCTGGCCGTAAAAAAGGTTTGTACTCGTTGGATCCCTCACAATTTGAAAGTCGCTCAAAACAAGGCTCGTGTCGATTGGTGCAAAGAAATGTTGCAAAAATACGATTGCGGTGCTTCAAAAGACGTTTATAAGATCGCCACAGGTGACGAATCATGGATCTATACGTATGAGCCCGAAAGGAAACAACAATCGACCGTGTGGGTCTTCAAAGATTCAACGAAAGTTGTTCGTGGAAGAAGCACTTCGAAGCAAATGGTCGCCTGTTTCTTCGGCAAAACTGGTCATGTGGCGACTGTTCCGCTTGAGCAACGTAGGACGGTCACTTCTGAGTGGTACACTACAATTTGTTTGCCTGAAGTCATCGGAGAAATTCGAAAAACCAACAAGAGAAGACGAATCATTGTTCACCATGACAATGCGAGCTCTCACACATCGGCTCAAACCAGAGCGTTTTTGGCCGGCCAAAACGTCGAATTAATGGGTCGTCCGCCGTACAGCCCTGACTTGGCACCTAATGACTTCTTCTTGTTTCCGCACATCAAGAAAAACATGCGTCGTCACCAGAAGAAGCTGTTGAAGTGTTCAAAAACCATGTTTTAGAGGTGTCTCAATCGGAGTGGAAAAAGTGCTTCGACAACTGATTTCAGCGCATGCAAAAGTGAATAAATCATGCTGGAGAATACTTTGAAAAAAAATAAAACCATTTTTGATTATAAATATTCGCATTTTCACTATTAGGCCAGAAATATATAGAGCAGCCCTCGTAAAATATATTTTTATAAAATGCCAAAAATTGTTAAGTTACAGATTGCCAAATTAATTTTATTGATCTTATAATTTTAAAGCCATTTTAAAATAAACATATTTTTAAATTTTCTTTATTAATAAAAATATTTCCAAATAAAAAAATTATGTCAAACTATTTGTGATTGAACAACATTTCAACAAAAAGAAAAATTTTTTTGTTATGTTTAAATCTCCCCTGCTTTCTATATAAACAAAACAAAAAATGTTTACAGACCTTATCATTTTGACACATAATTTATTATTAATTAATTATACAAGAACAACTAAGAAGTAAAGAAGCGTATACTTAATAATTAATTCAATTAATATTAATCATACGCCCAGTTGATTTTACAAAAATAATTTATCATTGTTGTTTAGAATTTTTTTCGAATTATTTACCCCACTCACACTCTCTTTCTTTTTTTTTAATATTCATGTCAACATGTTAACAAATTTATTTATTTAACAAAAGGAAGTTAATAATTATTTACAAAAACTTACAGGGTTGCTTAAAGACAACAAGACAAAGTGGGCGTAGTTTTCAGTCATATCATTCATTTTCATTAAATTTTTTTTTAAGAATTTTTTTTCCAACCCTCGTATTTTTAGTTTTCTTAAGCAATTAATAAGTCTTTGTTTTAGTTTATGTTGGCTCTTTTATTATTCTTTTATTTTTGTTTATAAAAATCATTAATTCTCTTTTACTTTCATTTGATTTCATATTTGCAATAATTGTCTGTTGTTGTTTGAAAGTAAAAGTGCAGATGCGTCTAACTGCGTGTTTGTATGAGTTTTAATTTCTTTTTAGTCTTTTCTCACCAGAAATTGACATTTTGACAATTTAATCTTTTTTTGTCTTTATTTTATGGTCCTTCGAGTAAAATGTCTGTGAAATTTTATTTATTGTTTATTAATATTTTTTTTTTAAATTTATGTTTCTTTGTTTTCCTTTGTATCAATGGTCACTACCTGCATAAATGTGTGTGTGTGAACAAACACATATTTTGCTTGAATTTACTAACACTAACGCATGCTTTAAATAAATAACAATAGAGGAAATGTAAGAAGACCCACTGTACAAAAATAAATAAATTGCTTGTGTAACTTCTACAAATACATTTGTTTGTAAAATATATTACGTTTGTGTGTGTGTGTGTGTGTATGTAGAAATACTTGATATGTGACTCTGGTTTTGAGCTGCAAATGTTTATTTATTAATTGCGGTCTTTGTTGGTTTATTGTACTGGTAAATTTCTTTGCTCCTCCCTCTCCTGCTCCTTGAACTATAATCACCAACTGCAAACATTTAACTTAAAGGCTGCACGTGCAACACACAAAGTCTCTACAGCTACACAACAACGAAAGTATTAAATCTGTAGCAAAGAAACTTTATTGAAAGCAGCCAATTTATATGTCAAGTAAACATCACACACAACAATAAACTTGAATTAAATTTCTTAATTTAAAGGAACTCATAAATTCAATTTAATAATCTTCAATATTAAACACGAAAAGTATTTGAAAAAAATTTATTATTAATGGATGCTGGCAACAAAATGCGTCTTCTGTCAAGAATGAAAGAAAAAATTTGTTACAGCATTTCATTGTTTTAAGAACACAACCAACAACTAATTAATCATTGTGATCTATTTTCACATCATTATTATAATTTATTGGGATTTTATTTGACTCAGATGTTAATGTCGCATTTGTTGTCTTTTTTTTTTTTTTTTTTTGAAAACCTAATTGATTAATTAAATTACTATTTTTTTTTCAAACAAAAATTAAAATTATTTTAATCCTAAAAAAGTTGTAAATGAATTTTAGTCTCTCTCCTACCAGCGAAAAACTTTCTATAGGAAATTTCACTCTCTTTAACGGACAAGAAATTTTCTATATAAAATTTTGCTCTTTTTCACAGACGAAAAATGTTCTACAGATAATTTCAACCTTTCTTCCATAGATAATTGTAGTCTATATTTTAGCGGCGAAAATTTTTCTGTAGAAAACTGTAGCGTCGCTTTTAGGGGCGAGAAAATTTTTATAGACAATTTAATTTCTTTAACAGACGAAAAAATTTCTATCAAAAATTTTACTCTCTTTAACGGACAAAAAACTTTCTATAGAAAAATTCCTTCTCTTTTACGGACGAGATATTTTCTAAAAAAAAGTTTAATTCTGTTCTATAGATGAGAACATTTCTATAGAAAATTTCAATTTATTTCACGGATTATTAAATTTCAGTTTCTTTAACACATGAGAAAATTTCTGTAAAAATTATACTCTCTTTAACGGACAAGAAATTTTCATTGATAAATTCACTCTCTTTTACGGACGAAATATATTCTGAAGAAAATTTAGTTCTGTTTTACGGACGAGAAAATTTTTTGAAGAAAATTTTACTCTCCTTAACGAACAAGAAAATTTCTATAAAAACTTCAATTCTCTTTAACGAACAAGAAATTCTTTAAAAAAAATTTTACTCTCTTTAACGGAGACAAGAAACTTTCTATAGAAAAATTCACTCTTTTTTACGGACGAAAAAACTTTCTATATAAAAATTTACACTCTCTTACGGACGAGATATTTTCTAAAGAAAATTTGTATCTGTTTTACGGACGAAAAAATTTTTTGTAGAAAATTTTATGATCTTTAACGGACAAAAAATATTCTATATAAAAATTCAAAATCTTTAACAGACAAGAAATTTCCTATCTTTATCCTATTTTTACTCTCTTCTAAGAGCGAGAGATTTTCTATAGAAATTTTTACTCTCTTCTAGGAACCAGAAATTTTCTATAGAAAACTTTACTCTCTTTTACAGACAAGAAAATTTTCATAAAAATTTTCAGCCTCTTCTACGAACAAAAAAGTTTCTATAGAAAATATCAATCTCTTTTACAGACGAGAAATTTTTGGAAAAAAATTATCTATTTTTTTACGGAAGAAAAATTATCTATAGAGAGTTTCAGCTATGTTCCACGGGCGAGAAATTAATAACATTAAATTTTTCCGCTCTTTTGATATGAAATATCACTCTGTTTTATTGGCGAGGAAAAAAAAATTTTTTTTTTTTGTTTTTTTTCAAAGAGAGAATTTTTTTTTTTTTTTTGTAAAATAAGAATAACCTGATTTTTTTTTAGAAAGAAAATACATTTTTTTATAATTTATTATGAAAACGTAGAATATTAAGAAATCTTTTAGGAAACATTTTTTTTTAAATAATTTTTTTTAAATCAAAAATTCTGTAAAAAAAAAATAAAATTACTTTCAGAAAAGAAAGCAAGTGCCCCCCGTTGAGGGCAAAGAGAATGCTGTTTTGATAATAAAATCATTTGTTTTAGGGTCTCAAAAGGAATTTTTTATCTAATAAAAAATTTTCGATTCGAAAAAAAATTTTTTGTAAATTAAAGCAAAATGCTTTAAAGTTTTTACATTCAAGAATTATAAAACATTTTTCCTTCTTTTTATATTCTTTTTAAAAGCTTGAATAGAAAAGACAAAAAAAACCAAGTTTCTGTTAATTTAAAAACATGCAGACATGTTCTTTTATGGATTTCGCACACACACACACACATACACTTTTACATTGCCTTCGTTTCCTATGATATTTTTTTTTCCTTTTAAGCACAAAAAATAAAAAGTAAATGTTAAAGCGAACATGCAATCATATACTAATGCATAAGCTCACACACACATACACACACATACTCACACACCTTAAGAAAACCATTTATTTTTAAGGTAATAAACAACGTAAAAATTGTGTACCTAAAATCGTTGAAAAAAAACGAAAAAAACAACACAAGTGGCTGCTAATGCAAGTAATTTATAAAATGCATTTTTATGTTTCGAACACTCACTCACACAAATACTCTTTCATCTAGATATTTTTTATGCTTGTGTTGTATAAACTACACACACACACATACACATAAGACCACCATATCAACATTAAACAAATAAACATATGTGCGCCTAAAATCTTGCTAAGCCCACAAGCACAAAATAATAAGAAGCCTGAGCGAGCAGGAGAGAGTGGTGGATATGCCACAGTACGATTTAAAAAATCTACGTTCATTCTTTGCCCATTAAGATTGCAGCAAATTTTTATTTAAAGGTTTTAATACGTCGTCTTTTTTAAGGATTTTTAAAGCTTTTTTTTCCTGCTGTTGCTGATAAAAAGAACAAATTTTGTTTAAATATTATAAACAGTTGTTCAAGTAAATGGTTGCTATAAAGCGCTACAAATATGTACATATTCAATCTAACAAGAGCATCTGCACAACATCTTACTTAAGCAGAAAATAATGTACAAATTTTTTTAGAAGTGTTTGAGATTTTTTTTTCAAGAAATTTTAAACACGCTACAAAATGCAGGAATTATAAAAAATGTTCATGAAAGAAATAGTTTCTTCAGGACTATATAAAAATAATAAAAAAAAAATTCTATGGAAAATTTTATGGCTGGTGATAAGTAACAGCGAATATTGCTAAAACTGATTGAGAACTATAACAAAATAACTATACAAAATAACTCTAGCACAAACAACAGAAAATAGCAACCAACTATGTATATAGAAAGACATCTGTAATTGTGGCGGAATTTTTCAAGAACAAAATTTTTGTAGAAAAGTTATCAAAAAATTATTTAGAAAAAAATTACAAAAAAAATTTTAATGATAAATAAAACAAAAATAAACTAAAAAAATTAAACAGAAAATTATCTAAAAATTGTTCTTAATAATTGATTTGTTTTTTAACTTAAAGTTAAAAAACAAAATTTTAATTTTTAATTTTATTTAAATTTTTATTTTTTTTATTTAATTTTATTTTCAAAATCCTAAAAATATTACATTTTTTTAATATTTTTTTAATTTCAATTCTTTTATTCTTTTCTTTCTTTTTTATTTGTTTTTTTTTTTTTAATTATTTTTCATTTATATGAAATATCAATATATTAAGAGAAATCTCTCTGCGGCAAAAATTTTCCTGCTTAAATACTTTTAAAAAAATAAAATTCTTAAGAAACTTCTTACAGAAAAATTTTAAAAATTTCTTTAAAAATAACAAAATTATTTATTGCAAACTTGTTATAAACAGCCAGCTTTTCATAAAAACTTAAAACTATTTCCCCTACAGAATATTATACAAAAAAGAAAACTTCCAAATAAAAACTTTTATGAGTAAATTTTCGATAATTTTAAAGAGAAAATTTTTAAAAATATAAGTTTTTATAGAAAAAAATTCCTACATTATATATTAAAAAAAAAATTTTCGGGGGTAAAATATTCGAATAGAAATCTTTACCATAACTAAAATACTGTTCAAACAATTAAAAAAAATCCCTCTTAGGAATTTTTAAAGTTTTTTAAAAATAAAACTCACACTAGAAATATTCTTAAAGTATCAAATATGTTTAAAGCTTGTTTTGATAAAATTTCACAAAAAAAATTTAAAATTTTTGGCGATTTTTCTTAAGAAAAATATTCTCTATTTTTGAACAGCAAACTTTGTTTTCTGTGATAAAGAATTCGCCTTATTTTTAAAGAGAAAAAGTTTAACACACTTTTGATAAGAACGTTTTCTATTCATACGTCAAAAAAAAAAATTTTTTTCAATAATTAATCAATCAATTAATTTTTATAACTTTTCTTGTAAAAAATTTTCTAGTAAAAAATTTATGAATTTTCTAAGAAAACACAATTATTTATTTTTTATTATTTTTATTTTTTTTGAAAAATATTTCACAAAAATTTCAGAAATATAATTTCATAGAAACAATTTCTTTTCTAGAAGAGCAAGATAGAGAAAACATTTCTTAAATCAAAAGAAATTCTTTCACAATTTTTTTTTTAATTTTTACAATAAAAATTCTAATTTTTTTGCTTTTTTTCACAACGAGAAAACAAGAAAAAAGACAAGAATGTTTCACAAAAAATTTAATTAAAAAAAAAATATTAAAAAACAATTTTATTTATTATTTTTATTTTTTTTTTTTTTTTTTGTTATAAAATAAATATAAAAATTTTATACATATTAAGAAATATTTCTACTAATAATTATTTTAAAAAAATTACATTGAAATAAAATTTAATTTTTTTTATTGTTTTTTACCATTTTATCTTTAATAAGAATAATTTTTAAAAAATTTATTTTATTAAAAAATAAAAAAAATAACGACGTAACTAATTTTTAAAAGAAATTAAAAAAAATCATATTAAAATAAAATATATTCTTCTTTTTTTTTTGTTTCTTACTGTTTAATAAAAATAATATTAAAAAATATTTATTTAATTAAAAAATTACAAAAATGTGATGTAAATAATTTTTATAAGAATTCAAATAAAATCAAATTGAAATACTGTTCTCTTTTGCTTCTTACTATTTTATCTTTAATAAAAATAATATTACAAAATATTTATTTAATTAAAAAAAATATTTATTTAAATAAAAAATAAAAAAAATTAACAATGGCATAAATGATTTTTATAAGAAATTAAGAAATCTTACATTATAATAAAAACTATTCTTAATTTTTTTATTTGTTTCTTACTATTTAATCTTAAATAACATTAAAAAATACTTATTTATTTAAAAAAATAAAAAAATGTCGTAAATATATTTATAAAAATTTTTATTTTTTAGTACTAGAGAATTATTTTTTCTTTTTTTTTTTTCAACAGAGGATTTTCTTAAAGTAGTTTTTTCTACAACAGAATGGAAATATTTTAAGAAACATTTTTACAAATATAAAAAAAAAATAAAATTAGAAAACTGTAAGATTAAAAAAAAATCATTTCTAAACCAAAACTTTCCCCCTGAATTAACGCTGGAAGAATTTTTTTTCTAATTTAAAAAATAACTCAGCTGAAAATTTTTTAAAACTAAATAAATTATTTTCCTCTTTAATATGAGTTTAATTAAATTAATTAAATTATTTTTTTATTTAATTTTTTATTTATATCTCTGACAGTGAGAAGAAGGTCTTTAAAAAAATTTTTTTTTAAATATAAATTTTGAATTGATTTTTTTTGTACCACAAATTTTGCCGTTGAGTCTTAAAAAAAAATTTTTTTTTCTTAAAACATGTTTTATTTTTTTATGTATAAAATTTCATAAAGGACACATTTCTTTGTTTTTGTTATTTAGTGCAATTACACATACATACACACACAAATACACTTAAAGTATAAAAAAATATATTTTTATACATTTTGTATTTTGTCATTGCATTAGTAACGTTATTTGTTGCTACTGCTGTTGTTGTTGTTATTATTATTCTTTACCAAGTACATGCATTTACTTGAATTGTATTTATTTCTATTTTTTCCCTTTTTTTTTTGTTGTCTGTTTATGAGGGTGATTGCTAGTGGCATGTTTACAACGTTATCGCTCGTTGTGATTGCGTTAAGAGAATGGGGTGTAGTGTTGTATGTTGTAGATGCGTATATTTGTGCAACATCTTTGTATATTTAAGTTTAAGTTAAAAGCCGATGAGACAGTAAGTCTTGCTAAAAGTTTTCTTGTCGTTGTTGTTGTTGTAACACTTGAAAAAGAACGAAAGTGAAAAAAAAATGTTATAAAAAATACTTTGAGAGAAAATATTGTGTGAATAAAAATTTATAAAAATTTTCACTATAATTAAAGTGACGTTTATGAATGTCATATGTTTTTTTTTTTTTGTTTTTGTGCACATTTTCTCGGGTTTTTTACAATATTTTTTTTTTTCCTTTTTTTATTTTTTTTATTTTGTATTTGTGCGTTGTTGTTCTGTTTTTTGCTGTGTTGTAATAAATGAATGCCAAAGTGTGTTTGTGTTTATTCTCTTTTTATATATTTTTTTTTAAGAATTTCAAGGTTACTTTGCACACAGTAGACGTTGTATTGCATTGTATTGTATACCGTTTCTATAAATTTGTTTATAAATGTGGGTGTGGGGGTAGAGGTGCGTTTTGGTGCTGGTGTTGGTGTCTATATTTCAGTGTAAATAAGTACGTACGTGTGGTGCAAAAAGAACTTTTATGTGAAAGAAGATTATTGCGTGTTCCACACTCTTTGTTACGGCCATTTTGAGGTTTTAAAATCGTATAAATTTTTCCAAAAACCTTTTCATAATCTCTGAAAATTATGAGAGACTAAAAAACTGATTTATATTTTTTTAAAAGACTTTTACAGTTAAACCTCATATCAGCACTTGAATGCAAGGGTGAATTTTACGTATCTGTATTTGTAGAGTGTTTTTTTTTTTTTTTGCAACGTTTACTAATTAAGATGCACGCAACGCATCAACGAAAACAAATAAAACATGTCGAGCTTTTATATCAACAATATTCACCAATACATAAACACATTTATGTGATATTTATATTTTTTTTTTTTTAATTTTAAATCTTAAGTGTTGATTTTCCAATAAAACATCATCCACTGAGAATTGATAGCAGTTGTGTTTATTTTATTGATTTTTATATTTCATTTAAGTCAATAAAAAAAATTAATAAATTTTATAAATATAAAAATAATCAATTTAAAATATTAAATAATATAAATTTTCTTTCTTTAATTTGAATTTATATTTTTTAGAAAAATATAAAGAGAAAAATTTTAATAAATATTTTTGTTAACATTTGACCATGAAATTATTATGCACAAGAAGTAAAACATGATTGCGATGAACAAATTATATATTGGTTCCAACATTACTTTAGTTATTATAAAAAAGAATAAAAATTTTATTTCATAACTAAATAATTTATAAACATACAAAAATTACAACTTGGTTGCGATAAACAAATTATTGTTGTTTCCAAAAAAACATTAGTCACGATTCATAAAAAAAACATTTTTTTTGACATTTGATTATTTAGTATTTTTTTACACTTACAGTAAAAAATTGCGGAAGTGAACAAGTTATTGTTGTTTTAAACAAAATGGTAACATTTGACCAAATGATTTTTAACCACAAAACGAGCAATATGGTTGGCTTTAGCTAAATAACATTATAAAAATTCAAACCACATCCAAGCCGAAATTGATATAGTATTTATAGCCATAACATGTTCCTAAAAAAATTAAAAAACATTTTTGGTTTGAAAAATATGTTGATTTTGCCTTTCGCTGAAAGACTTCGCCTTCAGCTGAGTGATTTATTTGCAAATTATCGGTTCATTTAAAAACTTTTGGAACTAAAATGTTGTTTTTTTTGTTAAAAAAATTCATATTAAATAAAAAAATAAAAAAATTATACAAACAAAAATTAGTAGTGAATCATAATAATATGATCATACGTTAAACATATATATGGTTATATTTTACCATGTTATTATTATGCAAAACAAATTTATTTTTTAAGAACAACAATACAATTATTATACTTTAAACTGATAAAAAGTAGTAAACTTCCCAACAATGTTGCCAGATTTGCCAATTTTTAAACCAGCTTGTCGATTTTTTAAAAATCGGTAAAAGATATTTTTAGGCAAATAAAACCAAGCAATGAAAACTAAAGATTTTTTTAAATTAAATAAAACATATTTTATTTTTAATTTTTATTTCTAAGTTAGTTAGCATCTGTGATTAGTTGTGTATGAAACAGTTATAAAAATAATACTGACTTTGTTTGGAAGCAAAATTTTTAAAACTAAAAATCAAGCAAAATATCATGAAGATCAAAAAGAAGAATCAACCGATAACGAAAAATCATTACATTTAACTAATTTCTGACTTTAACTTTTCGCTTAACAATTATTCACAGGCATATATTAACGAACTTAATCCTAACTAAACAAGATTTATTGCATTTAAAAATAATTTGAGTAAAATTCTAATTTAAAAGATTAGAAAAAATTAATTGATTTAATACTGTCATAAGAACAATATATTTTATTAATAAAAAAAACTAGAAATAACCTTCTTACACCCGGTGCTCTTCGCCAATAAGATAACAAACTTTCGTTTTGTATCGGAGTTAACACGCCCACTGTCTCAACCCAGCCAGTATTTCTGTAGACTAGGCAAAAAATTTAAAGACTAAATTTGTTATAATTTTCTAGTTAAACGATAGTAATTTTTTATTTTGTATGGGCGGTGACACGCCTACTAATCCAACTCTGCTAGTTTTTCGCTTCACTCTGCAAATTATTAGGAGAGTTACTTTTACGTAATTTAAAAAGTCTACCTATTTTGATAGTTGTTTGAGTACAAGATAATATTTTTTTACTTTAAATGGGAAGTGCCACGCCTACCTCTTTAAATAAAAAAATGCTTGAGCAGCTATGTGCATTATTGTAGCGATTTTTTTATAAAACCTTAAAGCTCTTTTTATTTAACTTACATGGCAGATCGATAGCCAACTACACGGGAGCGATCATTTTCCTATTTATATCGAAATCACCAAAGCTAACAATACCAACAGATGTATTTCAAACAAATTTTTCAAGTTTAAAACCGACATCGCAAATTGGCAAAAATATCAAAGTTTAGTTAACCACAAAGTTTTTAATTTGCAATGGACGTATAATAGCAATAAGGATGCAGCAAGACTAAAAAAAATTCTTATCGGATCTGCAAATGAATCTATTCCCAGAACCTCTTCTTGCATAAAACGTAAACCAGTGCATTGGTGGAGCAAAGAACTTGCGCAAATGCGGAATACCAAACAATTCTGCTGGTACACATTTAAAAACTGTCCTACACTGGAAAATAAAATTGAATACAGGAAAGCTAACGCGGTTTTTAAAAAACACGCGAAAATTGCAAAAGCAGACTCTTTTTTTAAATTTACTTCCGAAATTAGTCCTTCTTCTTCATCTAAAAAAATATGGTCAAAGCTTAACATGTTACAGGGTAATAATAATAGACTAACAATAGAGTGTATAGATCATTTAAACTCTACTTATTCGGAGCCTGATAAAATTGCAACACTATTTGGTAGTGTGTGGTCTGGACAATCGGGTGATCGTAATTTCTGTCAAAGTTTTATAAATAACAAAAACTCTATCAACATTGCAATAAACTACGACCCACATTCTACTTCAAAATTCATTGAGTCTGAAATTACCTTATTAGAATTGAATTCAGCGCTTAATTCTCTCAAAGGAAAAACACCTGGTTTTGATAAAATAAATTACCCAATGCTAAAAAATTCTCCAGTTTCATTCAAAGAAGTTTGCGTGAAACTATTCAATAATATAATCGAGACTGGTAATATTCCTCAAGAATGGAAAATCTCAACCGTCATACCCTTACTGAAACCTGGCAAGGAAAAAAATAAACTAGAGAGTTATAGACCAATATCTCTTCTACCGTGTGTAAGCAAGTTATTGGAAAAAATTATGGCTAAAAGACTTTGGTGGTTTCTTCAAAAAAACAAGCTCATACACCCAAAACAGGTAGCTTTTAAGACCCGAAAAGGCACAAATGATATTTTACTTTATGTTGATCAACAAATTACCAAAGCCCTTTCATCTGGTAATCACCTCACCATTGTATCAATGGATTTTGTAAAAGCCTTTGACAGAGTAGGCATTCATACTATCATTTCACTGCTAAAAAATTGGCGTATTGGACATAAAATGCTTAATTATGTATTTAACTTTCTATCCAACAGAAAATTCAGAGTAAGGGTTCACGGTTTTCACTCTCCTGTTTTTCCATTATTCAACGGTATTCCACAGGGCTCTCCTATCTCAGTGATATTATTTCTAATTGCTTACGAAAAAATAAACGGCATCATTTTAAAACACCCCACATTTCAGCATTGTATGTATGCTGACGATCTTTGCTTAATTGTGAAACAATATAAACAAAAAAATATCGACCTAGTCAAAGTTGATAATCTCATCGATGAGTTAACAGCTTGGTGTGATGATAATGGCGCTATGATTTCGTTTGAAAAAACTAAAGCTATCCATTTTTGCCGAAAAGTTAATTGTACACAACAGACATTATTTATACGTAACCGTGCTATAACTATGGTAGATCAAATGAAGATTCTAGGTTTAATCTTTGATAGTAAATACAACTGGAAAGAACATATATCATATCTTCACAAAGCTCTAGAAAATCGATTGAACCTTATTAAATGTTTATGTGGTATAAATGCAAATTCTCATCCGAAAACCATAGTGAACGTTATAAAATCATTGATTGTTTCAAAAATTGAATACGGTCTGCCCTTCTATGGGCATGCTACAAAAACATCATTAAGCAAAATTCAAACCATTTACCATGCCGCAGCAAGGTTTGGTATTGGAGCCTTTAAAACCACACCAATTTTAAATATCTTAGCAGAATCCGGATTACCAACGTTCGATAACTTAATAATCTTTAATACTGCTAAACTTGCCACTAAGATACTTGTGCCATCTGAAAAACAAATTCTGCAATTCAATCCTAAGTCTAAGCGTAATAGTAAATTAAAATCTGCAGTTCAGCGTATAACAGAATATATAGAGTTAATTGGCATTAGCTCTTTCCCTAAAAGAGCTTTTATTTGTTTGCGACCACCTTGGCATCTTCAACAAAATAGTATTGATACCTCGCTATTAGCATTTCCTAAAAATTCTACTACAGTTGTAAATTTTATCTCCCTATTCTTACAAAAGAAGGATGAATATAAACAAAATGGGTGGTTGTTATGTTACACAGATGGGTCAAAGTCTGTCAATGGGGTCTCTTACGCTTTCATTGATGATAGCTTTAACGTTATTCAACAAGGCCTGCTACATTCGCTCACTCCAATTTTTATTGCGGAAGCTGTTGCAATCTTAAAAGCCATCAAATGGATTAAAAATCAACGAAATAAATATGTTATCTGCTCTGACTCTAAATCTTGCATAACAGCTATACAAAACTCTACAAATAAAGATGATATTATTTGCGAAATTAGAGACAACTTAATTCGTTTTCCACACAAAATTAAGTTAATGTGGATACCTGGCCACTCAAATATAGTAGGAAATGAAAGAGCTGACACAGCGGCTAAAGAAGTACCAAAGTTACCAATGATATTACAACTTACCCAAAATAAATTGGTTATACATTCAGCTATACGTGATTACATTCATAATAAACAAAATATTCAATGGAGGTCTTATATGCATTACTATCATCAATTTAATCCTTGTTGTAAGGCACCAGCTTATCCAGTAGGAGTTTCTAGAAAAGCTTTGCAAATATATATACGATTGAGGCTCGGCCATAGTAGATTAACTCACCAACATTTGATGGAAAAAAAACAAACACCAAAATGCCTTTTCTGTCCCGAACCTAAGATGACGATGCAGCACCTAGTCAACGAATGTCAACACATCTCTTCAATATGTAATGTCAATAATATATCATTCTTTAACTTACTTCTAAATATATCAAAAGAAAATGTTAATAATTTGACAAAACTCTTAAAAACTTTAAATATTTATGACAAGATCTAATATATGTATTTATCGCCTTTAGTATATAGTATATGTTAATCCTCTTTATGAATTCATATTTAATTTTTTTTTAACAAAGAGCCGATGGCCCTAGCAGCTAGTGCTCGTAGTACCTAATAACTTTTTAATAATTTATTATTTCTTAGTTATTCATTAAATAAATAAATTTTTATTTAATTTTCCAAGTTACATGATAATTAATATATACTTTTGTGTAGGAACTACCACGCCCACTTTGACAATCCAACTAGCTTTTTGTTTGACCATGCACAATAGTAATTGTGGTGGGTGGTTAATCTCAGGTTTCCAACTCTTCCTATTTTAGTTATCTAAGTACATGGTACAAATTTTCCACTTTATGTGGGAGGTGCCACGCCCACTGTTTCAATCTAGACTATTTTTACTACGCTATTCTTATTAATTAAAGATTACTCTCAACTACAATTCCCAAGTAAAACGATGATAAATATTTACTTTGTATGGAAAGTGCCACGCCCACGCCCACAACCACTTTCTATTCCAATTAAATATATACCCTGACAAATAACAAAAATTAACATCTTCTGGAAATTTGCTCAACTATTGTAGGCAGCTATAGCTTGCTGACAAACTAACACATCGTATACTTAATATATCGTCAGCTAAAATGAAAAATCTGTTATAAAAAAAAATTTATTACAGAAAGAAAAGTTTTTACAAAACTTAACAGAAAAACAGGTTTTTTTTGTTTGATTATTGATATTTGGTTTGATTGATATTTTTAAAAGAGACAATTTTTTTATAGAAAAATTAACACAAATTTTTATTATTTAAATTTTTATTTATTTTTGTATTTCGATAAGTTTTTTATATTGACTAAATCTAAAAATAACTAAAGAACTTTTTTGTTTCTGGTATTTATTGATTTTGAGATTGGCGATTTTTATTTGACGTTTTTTAGAAAAATTATCTGGCAACACTGCTTCAAAAAATATAATTTTTTTTTGAATTCTAAATAAAAGAGTTTATAAGAATGTATGTTTCAAAACAGATTAAGTACAACGTAAGATTTTTTTTATTTTTTTTTTATTTAATTTATAATTTTTTTCTTGTTCTTATTTTTTTTATTTATTTTTAAACGATATTGATATATAAATGATATTGTTGTGCAAAAAATTTTCTTTAATATATTTATTATATAACAATGGCTAATACATTCAACTAAAGTACTTAAAGACAGACAGTTAAATGCAGAAAAAAATATAAAAGAAAACCATGCACTAACGTGCAAGATTTGATAGTTAATGCATTAATCACAACAACTTTTCTTTTACATTTTTTGTATTGCTGCAATATTCCTTTTGTTGCTGCTGCAGTCGTTAAAAATAAATAGAAGCGCTTTTATGACGATCATTTACATCTTTCAACCATCATCATATTTTTGCCTTTTAAGATTTTACATTAAATTCACATACAAATAACATTTAAGCAGGATATACTGTCGTGTGTATGTATGTATGTAAGTATGTGTGTATATAACAGTATAAATACAAAGACATTTCTTATAAGCACCGCTATATAAACACAAACAAATATTTAATAAGAAAAAATAGATTCTAAAGAAGACATTATAAAATGAAATACATGAAGAGTAGTATTTTTCTTTTTTTGCTTCACATACCTCAAGGCGCTTTAATTGATTGACACTAACAATGATTTACATGAACATTGAATTTTTCATACCACAAGCACAAAAACAACAAGCGCAACAACAACAATAATAATAACAACTGAGAAGACAAAATAAAAAAAAATTGAAATGAAGTGGACAATAATGCCAGTAACAACAACATAAAGAACTACAACAACTCAGTAAGATGCCTTGATTTAAGTACCATATTTAAATACGAGGGGAAGTCTTGTAGAGACATCCAGGGAAAAATTTTTAATAAAAATTTAAAAAGAAAAGTTAAATCAAAAGAGACGACTTTTGACTGAAAATTTTTAGATTAAAAACGTATTTTTAGGATTATTTAATGCCAGAGGTGGGCATTGCTCAAGTATGACTAGCGTGCATTATGACTAAATTTTTATTTCTCTCAGGTGAGCATGTACAAACGTAAGCATTGTGAGTAATCGTGCGTGAGTGTAGTTTTTGTATGAGCGATTTGTGATCCTTTTTTTAGTTGTTTATGACTTTTTTTTTGCAAGTAAGTAGGTCTTGAGCGTAAATTTTAATGAACGTGACTTGTATTTATTTGCACTTATCTGAACGTAAAAGAAAGTGAGCTATAATAACTAAAAGGAAGGTAAGAATGCATAATTAATTTATTTTTCTCATGAGCATAAATTCAACTCTATTTGAAACAGCTTTAGCTTTTTAAGAAAAAAGCTTTTTGTGCTATCAAGAAATACTTCTAAGAGTTATACCAAAGTAAAAACAATTTCTTAAGCCATTTCCAATTTAAACTAATTTTCAAACTGTCCTCGTATATTTTTTTTTTCTTTCTATAGAAATGTAAGCGTTTTATTGTTTAAGCAAAAAAATAAAAAGAAGAAGAAAAATATTATAAATAAACTAAGGTTAAATACTCACTTTTCATATTAAAGCACACATACAAACACACACACACATACCCAAACACACACATTATAAAATAGAAAACAGATAAAACAAAGAAGCAAATATAACAAATTCAAACACTTTAAAAATATTTATGAACAAACGAACCTACAAGTTGATATAAAATAATAACAAAAACAACAACTAAGCCATGCACAACATTATCATCGGAAATGTATGACAAGCAACAACAACAAAAACAATAAAAAAAAAGAAATTTCTTTTTAGAAAATAGAAAAATCCCTCAAACAAAACTTAAATTAAAAAACATATAAAAACATTAACAATTTTCATTTATTTTAAATACAACAAAGAGGTCAACATGTTACTCAAAATGAGTAAAATTAGTGGGAAAAAGTACTTAAATTTCATTACCGAAACTAACGTTTTTAAAAATGTAGATTTTTATGTCAATTTAGTAAAAAAAAGGGTTTTTTTTATAAGACAGCCAGACCTCTTCGCTGAAACTTGATGTTGTTAGGTACTTTTTGAGAAAGATTTTTTTTAATATAATGTACTATTTATAAATAGTACTTTTAATTTTTTTCTTTAAAATTTTTATCTTTTTACTTTACTTTTTGTTAAACATACTTTTTTAAGGTAATTTTTGCAAAAGAACTCTTTTTTTTAAAGGTAATTATGGTACTTTTTTAAAAGGTACTTTTGTACTTTTTTGTAAAAGTACCTTTTATTATAAAAATCCATTTAGTATAAATATAAAAGGTTCTTGTGTGTAAAATATAGATTTTGTAAGGGATAAATTTTGCAAAAAGTACATTTTACAAAATGATCTCGTTGCTAAAAGAAAAAAAATTGGCATTAATATCATTAAGCGAAATTCACTAGTGGTAAAAGATACTTTTCCAAAATCTTTGAAAAAGAGAGGTATTTTTTTGTAAAAGGCACTATTGAAATTAATTTTTTTAATAAATTTTGTAGAAGTAACTATTTGCAAAAGTTTAATTCCAATTTAAAACTTTACAAAAAGCACGTTTGCTAAGATTTCTATTAATATGAAGGTTGTGGTACAAAAAGTACATTTTTAAAAAAGTATCTTTTCAAAAAGTACTTTATTTTAAATTTACATTTCATGATAATTACTTTGTTTTAAGGCAAGTCTTTGCTAGAGATAATTTTTAAAACTTAATTTATTTTTTTTTGTTTTTTGCAAAAGGTACATTTTATAAAATTTGTCTTCAAAAAAGTACTTTTTTTTATAATACTTGTAGCTACTTTTGTTTAAATTTCAGTTGTTGAAAGGTATTTTTTAGTAAAGTAATCTTTTTAAAGAAATACTTGCTAAAAATAATTTTTTTACAAAGGTACTTTTTCATGAATATTTTTTGCAGATCCTTTTTAAATTTAACTTTTTTAAAAAAAACTGCTTTCGTAAAAGTAACTTGTTATCAAAGAATATATTTATAATATGATTTTCTGTTAAAAAAATCTTTTTCCAAAAAGTACTTTTCTAAAAGTACCTTTTGTACAATGTAGTTTTTTTAAGAGTTACTTTTTGTTTATGATATAATTTGTAAGTTTCTGTTCTTTAAAAGTTTTTTATGAAAAATACTTTTTGTTAAAGTTTATTTTTCCAGAAGGTGCTTATGTAAAGAATAATTTTTGTTAAAGGTACTTTCTGTAAAATTTAGCATTTTGTAAAAAGTAGTTCTTTTAAAGCACTTTTTATAAAAGTTGTGCGTTATAAGCAAAAAAAATTTTTTTTTGTTACAGTTGCTATTTTATGAGGGACTTTTAAAAAGCTCAATTTGTTGAGAGATACTTTATGTAAGAGGTTTTTTACAAGCTGCTGCTTAGAATTATTTTTTTTAAATAAATATTTCTAATGGTACTTTTTGAAATATTTACTTTGTAAAGATATTTTTAAATTCTTTTTCTAAATGCAAATTTTTTTTGCTTCGCCTTACAAAAATTACTTTTCTTGTTTCCCTTTTGTTAAAGATTTAAAAAAGTAAAAAATTTGAAACTTTTCAAGAAGAACCTAGAAAAAGATTAATAACTAAAAATTTATCCCGCCTTAAGCAGCAGTTGGACTCTGTATTTGATTCTGAAGATTAATGTCCCCATTATTAATAAATATTTTTCTTTTTAATATCATTTTTATTAAAGAACGCTTATTATTTGTGGGTGCTTCTTCACTCACGTTTTTCTAATAAAATTTAAAACTTTATCATTTTCTTCGTTGTTATTGGAATGGGTTGGTTGATTGGAATGGAGTTGTTTGTCTGTGTATTTTGACCTAAAACTAAGCTGTCATTAAAAATAAAATAAAACAACGAAAAAAAAATCTTTCATGTGGATTTTGTTTTTTTTTATAACAAAAAGATTTTATTTTGATTAATCAAAACGAAACACGACATAAAGTGTTTAGAGCTGTAGTGGAAGCAAGAAATTTTTTAGAAATACGAAGGTAATTCTATATGGCTTTAAGAAGTTTTATTAAGGAAACTAAGAGTTTGATAAAGGTAGAGCACCTAAAACAATCGCTTAATAGAGTGACTATACACAATGGAATACATGGTCCCTTGAAATAAAAATTTATTTATAAATTTATTTATACCTTAAACACACGCACTTGTTTTTTTATTGCAGCTTCGATTCGTCCATTAAATTATATTTAAAAAAAATTTCTGTGCGCATCTTTGGCTACTGATGAATTATGATGTTTTATTTTTTAGCGCCTGAAAGTATGCTACGATTGTGTTTTTTCCATTCTAATGACTTTACGCTTCATAAAATTGAATAAAAAATATTCTGTATATAAATCCATATTAATATCCTTTTGTGATCTAAATTTCATCACAATCAATTAGACCATTTGGACATGATTAAGCAACAAACATACAAACATAACATTTTTTTTGCATTTTTAATATTTATAAGATATTAATAAAAAATTATTTTTATTCATATTTATTAAGCAGCTTAATGTGTTTTTGTGTATTTTAAAAAGACATAAAAAATATTTCACACAACTAAAAAAAGATTTATAATTAAATAAAAATTAAAAATAAAACAAAAAGCCACAAAGGCATAATTGGCATTTGATTACACAAACATTTATAGAATAAAATTATTTTATTAAAATAAAACTGCACAAAAGCAAAAAAATTTAATTAAATAATTTTGTTTAAAAACACAACATTATAAAACGCGCAAGTTTAAATTATAAATTAAAATAAATAAATAAAATACAAAAAAAAATTCTTGCAAAAAACGACTTTAAAGCAGAAAAACTTAAAGTTGTATTTATTTAGGACGGTAATTATACATTAATTATATTCTATTATATTCAAGAAAGATTGCGTCAGGATTTTTTATATGTTGTAGAACAAAATAAAAATGAAGATTAAAAAAAATATTTGCCAAAAATGGAGCAACTCGTTTCTATCTCTCCTGCAAGAGCGTGTAAAATGTGGTGCAATTTTACTTTTAAAGGATGAAAATAAGCCACCCTTGAAATGGCAAATTGGCCATAAGTCTGAAGTTATTCTTAGTGATGACGGCGGGGCTCATGCTGCACATATTAGCACTAATAATGGTTAAATCAAACGTGCAGTTACTAAACTTGCTGTTCCTTCAATTGACATATCAGTTGAAGGCTCCAATCCTTCAATGGTTGGAGAATGTTAACCGCAAATTTGTCCCTGCATTTTGCATTATTATTCTGTGCGTGAAAATGTTATTTTACCTTGAGCGTGAAATTTGATTTTTTGCTTTTGCAGATTTCAGTCAACTGCCTACAATTGTTCAATAGTTTAATCAAATACATCAAATAATAGAAACTCTTGTAACACCCTACAATTTACTTCTTAATATACCAGACAAAATAAGATAATTTGTTTAATTTTTTAGTGTTAAAAATATAACGGTTCAAACGATAGGGCCTTATAGGTCAATTTACATATAAGTCCATTTACGTCACCTAGGGGGACACCCTTTAATTTTTAGATTTATTTTTTTATTACTTTTTGCTATTGGGGTTTTAAAGAAGTGCGCTAGACGTTTCATAATACATTTAAGAACATGTATGTTGTATGGGGCACCCTTTAATTTTTAAGATTATGAACTTTTTTTAAAACAGAACCAATATGAAAGCATAGTCTATCAAATGGCAAAAAATTTTCCAAATTGGTTTAGAAATGACTTAATTCCGCAGGTACAAACATGAAAAAAGCATCATTCAGTCGAATTGATAACCTTCTTCTTATTTTTTAAGTCGGTTAAAAATGAGTTAAAAAAAAAGACCAGTGGATCGATTCAATAGGCACTTGCATTGTATGTGCTGTTGCAACAAAACCACTAATGGTGGGGTGTGAGTTTAAATCATTTGTAGCACTTCAAAAAGCAAGGCGACAATGGTCCTGCGAACCGTGTGAAAAAAACTGGTTACATGTGCTAGTTGAAGCCTTTTTGGAAGCTATACTAAAGGCAACGAAAGGCAACGAATACAACAACCCCTGCTGTATACGGTAAGCCCCACCCCCCTTGACTATAGGTTTCTTTTGATGAAACCTTTTTCTAAAATTTATAATTTTTTTAGTAACTTATTTTCCTTAAGTTGTTGTCAATATGTTGACGATATTTTTAGGTTAAAACTGGTTTAATTTTTTTTTTGCCTTTTTTTGTATTTATTTATTTTATTTATTTTGTATCTTTAATGTTCTTATTTATTAAAAATATTATAAAGTTATTTGTAAAAAAGACGTTATATTTCCCCTGTCACAACCTTGAGTAAATAAATCAAACATAAATTGTATTTTTTTCTTTCTTCTTCTTGTTATTTTCGCTTGTAACGGTTTTTTTAAGTTTTGCACTTTTTTTCTTCAATTGTTTTATTTTAGTTTGTTTTTTTTTCATTTCTAAATTTTTTTTATTTTGCTTTTCATATCTCAAATTTTTTTGATTTTTATCATCACTATCGAGCATTTTGTTTGTGTGTGTGTTTTTTTTTAAGTTTACTACCTATCAACAATTTTTGTTGTTGTATTTATTATTATTATATTTAGTTCACTTATGTTGCAAAAGTTCAAGTCCGCTTTAAAACAAAATGACAACAAGAAATACAACAACAAAAAGTAATATAAAAGGGTTGTGTGTGTGTGTGCGGTGTTTTTTTTTCAGATTTTTTATTTTTAAAGTGTTTTGTTACCTAATGTTGCATTTCAAATTTACCGTAACCGTTGTTGTGTGTACTTTCTTGATTGTTGTCGTCATTGTTGTTATCGAATAAGAAAGAAAAAACTAGTTCATTGCCATCATTGCTGAGAGTTGCCAGATCTGACGATTATTCAATATATGTAGCGATTATTAAAATTTTTTGGCGTTTAAATTTTTCAATTTATGAAATTTCAATTTAATAATTAATCAACGAGATTGCTTTACCTTTCTTCTTTTTTTCTTTTATTTTGAAAATTTTTAAGGTTTAAATTATTTGGGTTCTCAGAAACGTATTTTTTTAAAGATATTCCACAGATTAAACTTTACATGCAGCGTATTCCCAAGAGGATAAATCGTGTTTAAAATTTAACATCTTCAGGTATCTACTGTGGCAGACCGATCAATTAATTTGAAGAAAAAGTCTAAATCACCTTAAATTTAATTCGCTTTACTTTATCAAAAATTAATTATATCTTCACATCGTTCATGCAGAATGTTTACCTTCAATGTCCAAACCATTAAGACATGTGTGAAAACAAAAACAATTGTTATTTATCTGTAGCGTTTGCCATCGCCGGTTTAAACTTACTGATACGGCTTCCTTAAAGCTTTTGCAAACTAAATCGCCGACTTAAAACCCACTGAGGCTTTAGTGGGCGTGCCAAAGTTTGAATTTGTTTTATTTCTTTAGATTTGCATTTGTTACTGAACAATCGATTTATGGAATCTGTATGTTTGCTAGTATTTGACATACTTAACGAGTTTAATAATAAATAATAAAATAATAAATAATAAATCAAATAATTTAGTTAACAAAATCAGAAATTATATGATCAGGAAATGTATGACGAATTAAATTAATTGTTTTTGACTATTAAGCATGTGGAAACATCATGTTCTAAACTTAATTATTATCATCTTTAGTTTTAAAAAAATAGCCAAAAATTTCGCATTGTTATGTCGTGCAAGTCATAACTCTAAATATTTTTAAAACATCGATTAACTCTTATTTTTGGCAATTTTCGTGTATATTTCAAACGGTTATGTGAAGTAGTCTTCGAAATTTCTAAAAAATACAATTAAAACAAAAATTAACAAAAATAAACATTTTGGCGATTTTTAACGATTTTCTACACTCACTTTACTGCTAAAAAAATCTAACATCTCTGGCATGGCATGCTTTTAGTAGTACCGTTATTTATATAAATATGAAAACATTTAAGTGTTGTGCAGTGGCTGAAAAGCAAAAGGGATTGATAGCAGGGGGGTAAATAAAATAAATACGGGTTTTTATAAAAGAGTTTATATTTTTAATGCTTTGTGTATGAACTAACATATTTACATTTATGTGGGTGGTATGTATGTATGTTTATAGTCAGTCCTTATTAGTTGTAGGTTATGTTACATTTAAAGTTGTCGGTGCAATCATAATAAACTTAAAAGTGTTTACTATTGTTACTGTAATGATGACGACAATATTAATGTTAAAGTTCTAGGCAATAAACAGAATGTAAGCGAAGCTAAAAATGACTTTGTCGCTGAAGACAGAATATAGCACACAATGATATGAGTAGCAAAGAAGACAATTTTATTCATATTCATTCAGTTATTAAAGAGTAAAGACTATTTTTTTATAACTTACAGTTATACAAATTGTTATAATAAATATTTGAAAAGTATGACTATTGACAATTTTCTTTAGTTCATTAGAGAGAAGGGTTTTTTTTCTCAAAACATAAATGGTAACAAACCTGCAAAAACTTAAGTAAAATTAATTTAACTCAATAAGAATTATAAGTAATCAATTAAATAAAAGAAAAAACTCTTCTTTCACTTGAAAACATCTTTTTTGAACGAAATTTGCCAGAAAAAAATTTTAATACTAAAAAGAATAAAGTTAAATAAAATATCGGAAAAACTGTACTTTATGCTTTTTTCAAGAATCATCACAATCATTATTGCCACTATTTGATAGAAACTTTCACTAGTCGTTAGTTATTTTAATAAAACTGTTGCTTACGAAAAAAGTTTAAACTATTGCTCAGGTTTTATAAAAAATACACAATTTAATCGAAGTAATTTCTATTAGAAACCACAAGCCTGCAAAGAAAAAATAATTGTGCAAGATTCTTTTATAGAGTCTGACCAGAATGATTGCGATGCGGTGAGATTTCTCTTTGCAGGAGAGAAAAATAATCACAATACAATAGAAAACGGCGATGGCAATACTTGTCATTGTTTGTTTACATTTTTATTAATTTATTTGTGCAAACATTTTTATAAAATTTTCTAAAAAATTTACTGTTTGTGTTAAATATTTTGGCAGTAATTAAAATAAATGGAAGCTATTAAGAAAATTGTTAATTTCGTAGAAGCCACGTTTGATTTATGTGTGGAGTTAGAAAGCACAAAACATATTTTATGACAAAAATGTATAAACTTCAAAATCATGTTTTCTTGTTTACAATAATGTTGTGAACATCGCCAATTATTTAAAAACTATGGCAACATTCGAAATAGAAAGAGGCTAAAAAATTAAAAGATTGAAAAAGTCTGCTATAAAAATAATAAAAGAGATTTCAATTTAATGCCGTTTTTCCCTGAGGTTTTTTACTTTAAAATCTTATGAAAAACTGCACCGCATTAAATTAGCGTTATTTGGTGTTCAGTTTCATATTTATTGATTGTTTTTTGATTCTAATGTAAGTCCCATATCTGCGAAATACACTACCGTTAAACCGTTAAATGTTAAGACTGGCAACACTCTGCTATTAAATACAAATATTATTTGTGGTGTAAGTCTTTGCTAACTAATAAATGGTTGTGGTGAATATAATAAGGTGAATTAGTAATAGAGAACTGTACTTTTTCAACAAAATAAATTACACATTTTTAACTTTTTTAATTTTAAATACTTTGAAACGATTTTAAATAATTTTATCTTAAAGAAGAAATCTTTTTTTTAAATTAAATAAAGTCTTTGAAAGAATTAACTTTAAGATATTCATACTTTAAATATTTTCGTCTTCTCAGTGCAATATATATCTCACCCACTGCATTTGAAGAACCCTGATTACAAGGTTATTATCCTTGACACCATGGGAGTATATTATAAGATGGAAAAAGAAAAAGATAGAAAAATTGCTATTCACACTTTATTCAACTGCCTGTAGTGATAAATTTATAAAAATTATTCCTACGCAAAAAGTGTAATCACAATGATTCTCGGGATCAAAGTTTAATTTAAATTTTTTTATTGGTCACAATCTTTCGGTGTGAATCACTTAGTGAAAAAACGCAAATTTTACGTTTCAAAAAACAAACAAACAATAAAAAAGAAAAGAAAAATAAAATAAAACGCATATTTTTCAATCATTAATTATGAAATAAGTCAAATCTTTATTTAAATAATTAATAAAAATAAACAGATGTGCCACTTAAAACAACAACAAAAATCAAGATAATATTAGAACAATGCAAATAATTTACTACGATGTTGAAATTAACAAAATTCGCAATTCGAATTAATGATAATTATAGAACAAATTGAATACCATTACAACTTTTAACTAATTCCAAATTTGAAACATGTTTTACAGTAGTCCACCAAAGATTAAAAAAATTTCAATCTCAAAAACTTCAAATTAACAAAGCAAAAGTCACAAAAACGCTAAAAGAACGAAAAATCGTCATTATCATCATCATAAAGAAAATACACTGGAAAAATCGTAGGCTCAAGAAAACCCGTAAGAAAAGTAAAAAAACACAAAACTGCAAATTAGCTTTCACAAACAACCGTTATTTTGGATTTAGATTTGTATATTTTTCTTTTTTATATTTGTTATAATTCTCATATGGTCAAATTAGGTTTAAAACAGTCGAATGGGATTTTCTTTTTAAAATCTAAAAAAGACACTGAGAAGATTGGTAAGCACTAGCAAAATGATCATATGGATATGTTTTTCTTATTATTATTTTTTTTTTTTTTTTATTTGCATAAGTTTGGAAGGAATTAAGCAAAAATATAGTAAATAAGAAAACAGATTAAACGTACAAAATGAAAACAATTTATTTATAAAATGAAAATGTTACAAATAGAAAAATTTATTAAAATAAAAATTTATTCAAAAATTTTTAAAAAGACAAAAATCAAAACTTTTATAAAAAAACGCTATTTCCATAAAAATCAGCTAAAACAGAAATTTCAAAAAATCGATAAAATAAAAATAATACAATTTTCAGAAAAAATTTTATTCTATGAAAAATTCTAAATTTTAGTTTTTTTTTTAGCAAAAAGAAAAACCTCTAAAAAATAAAAAAATAAAAAAAGGAACAAAAAGATACAAAAAGATACAAAATTTATTACAAAACAACAACAACAAAGTTTTAAAGTAAGTTCAAACCTCAATAATAAACTGAGAATTTTTAAAATTAAAACAAACCCAAAATCAATAAAAATCGAAAAATCACCAAAAACATCAAAAATCGTCAAATCGCAAAAACTAAACCATTAATATGCAAAATTTACAAGAAGGAAAATCCAAAACTAATATATAAAAATCAAGACCTTGGCAAAAAAAACAAATGATAATTCACCACAAATTAAAAAAATAGTATCGAAATTCTTAAGATCATTGTTGAGTAAAATAAGAAAAAAACATATTCACACAAAAAGATATATTTGATTTTTGTAATTTATCAATAAAATAATTAATAAAAAAGTCTTAAAAAATTAAACTTCATTAGGAAGTAAAAAATCGCCGAAAAAAGATAGAACAAGTTTCCAGCAAAAATTAAACATTTTTAAAATATCAGATAAAAAAAATCCATGACGTAAAGAAATATTTAAGAATCCACCAAACCACAAGACACGACAAAATTTCTTCACAAAATTGCCAGTTAATTTAAGATAAATAAGATGGAAAGTAGGCAATAACTATAAAATAAATTTTCACAAAAAATAAAGAAACACAAAATTTGAGAAAAAAAATTGTACAACGTTTCTCACAAAATTAGTTCATTGATCTAAATTATTGGAATTATTCAAATAATCGTAAATTTATTAAAAAAACAAATTTACAAAACTATTAAATATTTTGGTTACAGAAGATAAGTCCCAAAAGAAATAACTCTCGCACAAAAGAATAAAAAAAAGAATAAAACCCAAAACGGACAGTTAGGGTTAAGAGTTAAATAAAAAATTAACAAAAAATGAAAAAAATTCAATTAAAATAAATAAAATAATTCCTGATGATAAGAGCCCGAATAAAAATTAAATAAATTCCAATTCTTAACTTCAAATGAAATAAATCCAAAAAAAAGTGAAATACGTCCCCTTCGGCCGGGCTTCATTATTTTCTTCTCTACTGTATTTCAATCACCAACTTCGCTAAACAAAATTCTTTTGCATTGCTGGCCTTAGGCCTGGCTTTAGGATTTTTTTCTCCACGTGATTTCCAACACTAACTTTTTACTCCCATAATAAATTATTTCCCAATAAGAAAATCATATGTCCCAATTTGACAGAGAATTATAAAATAAGAAAAAAAAATTATTTACATAAAATGTCATTGGCCCTTAATGGGTTAATGGGTTAAAAATGCTATATTTGGCTATGACGAATTTTATATTGGGGTGACAGAGAATTATAAAATAAGAAAAAAAATTATTTACATAAAAATGTCATTGGCCCTTAATGGGTTAATGGGTTAAAAATGCTATATTTGGCTATGACGAATTTTATATTGGGGTGACAGAGAATTATAAAATAAGAAAAAAAATTATTTACATAAAAATGTCATTGGCTCTTAATGGGTTAATGGGTTAAAAATGCTATATTTGGCTATGACGAATTTTATATTGGGGTAACAGAGAATTATAAAATAAGAAAAAAAAATTATTTACATTAAAATTTCATAGGCTCTTAATGGTTTAATCATTTCCTAAAAATTGTATAATTTCCTACAAGATCTCTTCAAGAGCTTTTAAATGATAACCATATTAATATTTTAAAAAATTTGATGCACAATCATCCTTTTCTATGAAAAGTTTAGAGACCCATAACTCGGAAAATATGGACTAGCGCCGATATTTTTCAGTGGATGTTTTTTTCTTATTTCTTAATGCTCTAACCCCCCTTAATTTTTTTTTTTTACTTTAGTTACTTTATTGTTCCAAATGATATAGAAAAATTAGAGGCAGGCGTGTTATTTTCCCTGCTGCCTCAAAGGAAATGGACCGATCTTGCTGATTTGCAAAAGCAAAATTTTCAAAACTATGTCTGATCGATTGGCGTATTAAATTTTCTTTAGCTCATCTAGAGCCTTGAAAAGTTTATTTCAACTCTAACATGGACAGACAGACAGACATCACTTAGTCGACTTCGCTATGCATAAAAACTCAGAATATATTGATTTTATAAGGTCGGAAATGGATATTGTAAAAATTACATACAGAATGACATCAAAATTTTTCCACCTATAGTGAAGGTCACAAAAATATCAACATAAAAATGCAAAAGTGAATGAATGCGCCATTGCTACCAACTGGTATTAATTCCTTTGGTTTTGACAAAAATGAAATATGTTAAATCTTTTGGCTAAATGACAAAATTTTAGTTAGGCTTAAGTTCGAATTTTCAATTTTCTCTTTATTGAAATATATTTTTTTTAATGTTATGTCAATTTTCAAACTGTTTCAGAAAAGTTTATTAAGGCTCCTGTATAATATTATGGATATTTTTAGGTTTTTTAGTTCATCGTCAGCATTTTGGGTAACCAAATACTTCAGGTAGCGGAAGCTTTAAATCTTTTATAATAAAAAATATTGCCACCTAGAGCTTTCCCGGATCTTTTAATAAAATGATTTATTCATAAAATAAGCGACTTTAAAACAGATAAATTTAAAATCATATTTCTTTAGGACGGTAATTATACATTAATTAAGTTTTATTATATTCGAGAATTTTTTACGAAATATAAATGCAGATTAAACGAGAAAATTCAGCAGTTATGTGGTCACCCTTTATTTTTTATATTTTTTTAATGCTGACACAGTAAAACAAAATTTGTTTAAATTCTAAGCGTTGGTCTATAACTGTTCAAAAGATTGTCCATATACATCAAAAAACAACCATTAAGGCACCCTTTAATTTCTAATTTTAAATTTTTATATTTGCTATTATACTTGATATAGTAATAGACATTCTGTATAATTTCTAAAGTTTTTCTGTAAAGATTTCAAAGATAGGGCCATATAGGTCACATTACAACAGTTTTAGGGACACCCTTTAATTTCTAATTTCAAGTTTGCCACTTCTTATAGCGGAGTTAGCAATAAAAGTTCCGTGCAAATTTCAATCATCTGTCTACAACTGTTCAACAGTTTGGTCATATAAATCAAATAACAGCAACTATTGTAACACCCTATAATTTATAATTTTAAATATATGTACTTCTTAATACACCAGAAAAAAATTAGTGGACATTTTGTTTAATTTTCAAGTGTTTGCATGTAACGGTTCAAACGATAGGGCCATTTAGGTGGTAAATTTACTTTAAATATAGGAACACCCTTTAATTTCTAAGTTCAAATTTTATGCTTGTTGTTATAGCGGACTTAGCAAATTGTAAACCGCAATTATCTGTCTGTGACAGTTCAAAAGTTTGGCCTCATACATCAAAATACATTAACTATTGGAACACCCTTTAATTTATAATTTTAAATATTTATACTTGTTATTATAACGTTCATAGTAATCGACATCCTGTCCAATTTTCAAGCGTTTGTCTATAACGGCTTAAAAAGTAGGCGCATATATGATAATATACGTCACCTATAGGAACACCCTTTAATTTTGAGATTTATTTTTGTATTATTTTTTGCTATTAAGAGCTTTAGTAATATTTCTTTTTTAATTTCAAAGAAGTGCGCTTTAAGGTTCATAATACACTTAACAAAACATGTATATTATATGGGGACACCCTTTAATTTTTAAGATTAAGATTATGAACTGTTTTTAAACCGGAACCAATTTGTAAGCATATTCTATCAAATTATAAAAAAATTTTTAAATAAATTCAGAACCGACTGAATTCTGCAGGCACAATTATAAAAAAAAAACATAGAAAAACATTCAGTCGAATTGATAACCGCCTTTTTTTTTTTTTTTTTTTTTTTTTGTTGAGTTGGTTAAAAATAAAAAATAAATTAAAATAATGCGTTCATTTATATATTCTTAGATTATATTTTTCTTTATAAAATTTCTTCAATTCCTTAAGAAAAATCTAGAAAATTGCGAATAATAAAAATATTATTTTTAATAAAAACCACACAATTCCTTATCCTTATCGCTAAACGTTCCAGAATTGTTTTTGTTGTAAATTCTAGTGCGTAAAATGTTTACAAAAGTGTGACAAATTGACGTCATTTTAAGATTAAGTAATTTTTATTTTAATTTGTACTTCCTCGAACGAACATTAAATAAGTTGTTGTTTTCTTTTTCTTTCTAAATATCAATATTTTTAAATTCTAAATAAATTTTTTTATACCAACGAAGAGTTCTAGAACTTTTCTATTTTTTTTCATTACTCCATATTAAACTGAAATAATATAAAAATAAAAAACTCTAAGGAAAATACTGACGAATTTGCTTTCAGACTTGTTTTGGATTAAAGAGCAATGAAATAATCAAAATTTAATCTGTTTTGAATTTTGTGAACAAAAACCTTTCAAAACAAATTAGTCAGAGAATGCATATAATACACATCGAATTTATATATAGAATTTAGCTTAAATGAAAAAAAACCTGATTTTAACCAAATAAAATGCAAGTTTGACTGAAATGAAAAATAATATGAAATCATGTCATTCATTAATTATAAACACGTTTTTAAATGAAGGTAAATTAAGATAAATAATGTTATGAAGAAAATAATTTTTATTTAAATTTATACTGTCAACTCAGTTGTAGTTAAGACTTGGAAACGCTTAAGTGGTTTTCTTAAATAACTTCAATTTCATTAATAATTGGTGTTAAAAAATTCAATAGCACTTTAAAGAAAAATACAAAAATAGGTCAAAATATTGAAGGAATGATTTGGAATCTAATGAAACACAGCATTTTAAGTTCATTTAACTCTTATTTTAAATATTTAAATATTTGCTATACTCAATTTTTACATTTTCATAAAGTGGAACGAAATGGGATTTTGTGAAACACTTCTAATATATACCTAAATATTTTAAATATTCATTAATTTAGTTTAATAATCCAAAGAAAAAAAGAAAATAATAAAATTACACGTTAAAAAAAAGGAACGAAATGGTAAAAAGTGAAACACTGCTAAACATTATTCCATTTAAAAGTAAGTAATTAAAACTTACGTTCTTAAGAAAAAGGACTAAAAAAATTTTATATAAAAGATTTAAAAAACTTGAAACGAATTGGAATAAGTGAAACATTGTCAAAATAAATTTTATAATAATTTTACAATAAATTACTATATTTTCTTTAACACTTTTTTGATAGTTCTAAAGAAAATGCTTAAATTTAGAGTTCTATAAAAGTGAAACGAAATGGCAAAATGTGAAACACCCATGAACATAGTTTCATATAAATAAAAAAATGATATAGTTTAATAAGAAAAACTAAACAAATTAATAATATAAAATATTTTAAAGGTTGGAACGAAATGGACTAGAGTGAAACATAAAAAAATTAGTTTTATACTTTTTTAGTTCCATTAAAATTATAATTGCATTTAAATTATTATTTTGTTTTTAATATTAAAAGCACATGTTACAACGGAAATTTTTTAATAGCGAAATGAAATGGCAAAAACTGAAACACCCGTTTTATATTAATGTTGTGAACAAAAATTGTAGTTTTAAGTAAAAAAGCGAAAAAAAAATTTTTTAAAAATAAAATTCCTATTAAAATAAAAAAGAAACGTTCAAACTTAGTGTTTTGTAAAAGTGGAACAAAATGGAAAATATGAAACGCCACTGAATACTCCTTATTTTCATTAGTTTTAATTAAATTCGTATTTTTCAACAAAGCCAAAATCGAAATGTTTATTCGATTCCAAATTTTAGTTCTTGGAACGAAATGGATTGAAAAATATCAAGAGTTATTTTCGTTCGTTAATTTCAAGAAATTTTTTTTTTATCAATTTTAATACTAAAAGCAAAATGAAAAAGATTAGAATTATACAAATTGGAACTAAATGAACTGAAACACTGCTAGAGTATTTTTCATACATTTATTTTATCAAAATATATTTTACCAACATCAAACTCAAAAGTAAAACACTAAACGAAAATGAAAAAAAATAAACAAATTGGAACGAAATGGAATTTTAGGGAACATAGTTTTCGTATAACTGTTTTCAATAAAAAAAATATTTTATTTTAAAAATATAAGTTTCAATAAAAAAGAGAGTTATTAAGTTAATACATAAAAATTTTACGTAAAGGAACGAAATGGAAAAAGTGAAACATTGAATAAAAAATTTTTTATACCTCTTTTCTTAAAAACCGAATATTTTCCTATCGTCAAGATATAATTCAATAAAGTACCAACATTGAAGCTAATATTTTATATAATTTTGGAAACGGAACAACATGCAATTCAAATAAAACAATTTTGTATGATGCTTAAAGGGCATAAAGCTTAGTAGACTAATGCTGCATTTCAATTAAAAAAAAAGAATTATAAAAAGAGAAGCTGTATTTAAATTGGAACGAAATGGAAATAAGTGAAACATTAAATAAAAACTTTTTTTATTCCTCTTTTCTAAGATTTCGAATTTTTTATCTAACATCAAACTGTAATTCAACTAAGTGCCAACGTTGTAAAGCTAATATTTTTTATAATTTTGGAAACGGAACAACATGCAATTCAAACAAAACACTTTTGTTTGATGCTGAAAGGGCATAAAGCTTGGTAGACTAAAGCTCCATTTCAATTTAAAAAAGAATTATAAAAAACAGAAGCTGTATTTAAATTGGAACGAAATGGAATTTAGTGAAACATTTAATAAAAATTTTTTATTCGGCTTTTCTCAAATTTCGAATTTTTTATCTAACATCAAAATATAATTCAATAAAGTACCAACGTTGAAGCTAATATTTTATATAATTTTGGAAACGGAACAACATGCAATTTAAATAAAACACTTTTATATGATGTTTAAAGGGCATAACCCTTGGTAGACTAATGCTCAATTTCAATTTTAAAAAGGAATGATAAAAAGCAGCTGTATTTAATTAGGAACGAAATGGAATTAAGTGAAACTTGGAAATGGTTTCTTATAATTTGCTAGCCAAATATACAAAAGAAAATTTATAAAATTTGAAAACTTAGTTAAAGATTTTACTTTTTCTAAGCACCTGTTTTTGGAAGGAACATTATGAAATAAAGTGAAACATAGGCAAAGACAGTTCAGTATTTGCATATATTATAAAAAAGATTAATTTTATAAAAGATCGTATTATTTAGCTCGGTATTTTACTAAAGGAACGAAATGGAATATAGTGAAACACATAGTATTATTTTATTTAAAATATTTATATATCATTTCTTTTTATTTCCTTTTATTTATTTGCTATTCTTTGTATTAAAATTATGACTTTATTCAAGATTTATGCGTTCAACAAGCCCCAATACAACTCGTCCCCTTAGTCATTTTATTTAAAAAACAATATCAGCTTATTTTAAACAATCAGCATTGGAAATAGAACCTGACGCCTTTAATTTTTTATTTTTCATAAATAAACAAACTTTGTTGATAAAACTACTTTAAAAATTAATAAACAAATTTACCACAACGCAATGTGGTTTTAACGTATTGTTTTTAAAAAGATACGTTTTCAACCAAAATGTGTGTTTACAGCTTTTGTTTTTTGTTTTTTGTTTTTGTTTTTGTGTTTTTTTTTTGTCGTGTACATTTTTTTATAATTTTTTCTTTCATTACCTTAAAAGACAAGCCCTCTTGGTGTAGAAATTACAACACTACGTAAATAGTTTTCATTAAAACATGTTTATTTCAGTTTTTATCAGACTACAGTGACTACCAAAAAAGATCATTCCATAGAAATTAATTAGGAACGGCTTTAAACTATTTAACAGTTTCGGTGTTGCCGTAGTCGAAATCTTATAGTTCAATTGAAAAAAAATATATTTTAGTTTCTGAGCTCTGATACCCTCTTTTAAGTAACGGTTATTTAATTTCATTGGAGGAATTACTTTCGTGTAGCATAATTGACCCAACATCGAACAAGACATCAACATAACGCCGGCATAACAACGGTATTAATTTATTATTATTTATTATGCCCTTGTATGTGGCGAAAACGTGTTGATGTTTATGTTCTGTTTGTCATTAGAATTGTTTCAATGTTTTTAACAGGGAAGAGAGTGTTCGCACTGTTGATCAATAGATGGCGTTTATTCCAAATTGAAATGTCCTATTTAAGAGCGAGCATCATTGCTCAGACAAATGTTCGGCCAACGATGGTTGCACATTAAACAAACATGGACATTGAGAGTCTTTATTAGCCAAATTCATGTGCGACATGATGTTCATACCAAGTGGAGCTGTAGGGAAAGAGATTAAGGCAAAAGCCTGACACTGTCCGTGCAAAGAAACTAATTATTTAAAGAGAATCCCTACAATCAAGTTTTCACCAATTTAGTATTACAAAAAAAAAAAAAAATGATTGTGTAGCAATATCACTCAACACTGAAAAGCGATTTTTATTTAAAAAGCGTCCTTATGCATAGCAAAGTCGATTGAGCGTTGTCCGTCTGTCCGTCCATGTAAATGTTAAAATCAACTTTGCCAGGAAACTAGATCAGCTAGGAATTATTTAAATACGCCAATCGATCAAAAAATAGTGTCGAACGGGATGCTATTGGAAATCAGCTAGATCGGTCCATGTTGTTCGACTCAGCAGGCAAAACACCACGTCTACCTCTATATTTTATATCATTTGGAACAATGAAGTAATTCCAAAAAAAAAAAAAAACAAATATATGGGGCGGTAGAATTAAAAAGTAGAAAAAAAGCATCAAGTGAAAAAATTGGCGCTCGCCCATATTTTCCGAGGTACAGGTTCTGAAATTTTGAAAATATCAATATGGGTATCATTTTAAAGCTTTTGAAGAGGCCTTTCAGAAAATACTAAAATTTTGTAAAAAATGCTTAACACATTAAAAGCCGATAGGATTTTAGTGTAATTTTTTTTAATTTTTTAATACTTTGTTATCTCTGTATTTGTTTTTTTGATTGGAGTTACTTCACTAAACTAGATTTAGAAAAATTGTGAAGGGATTCGGTATAGCCGAATGTAGCACTCTTACTTGTTATAACTAACAAAATATATTTATTTATATTTTTGGGAAAAAAAACTTTTTAATTCTTTAGTTTTTTTTTTTTTTTTTTGCAAAATACTCTTTTAATCCATTTTGCATTGTGTGTTTTTTGCTGCAGTTAAAACAATTTTTTTTTTAATTTATTTAAATTTGGTGCTCATTTGATAAAAGGTCCTATAAAAATAGTTTATTACATATTAATTTTTTTTTAGCAAAAAAATTGTTTGTAAATAAATTTATAACGAAAAAAATTTTTTGTAGTCACTGTATTTCCATAGTAGAGAAATAATACTTACATATTTTTTATATACATATGTATGCAAATAAACAGAACTGTATGTTACATACATATGCAACGACGAGTAGATACTTGATAAAAAACAACCATACCCCCGGAGTACACACCCTCTTTTTAACACAAGATGTTTTATCATGTGTCTTGTGTTCGGTTCATTTTTCATTCATAGAATGTAAGTTAAAAAAACAATTTTCTTTACTGTAAACATTACATTTGCTCTCTATTTTTCTATTCCACTCTTTCTCTCTCACACTCTCTCTCTTTTCTTTGTTTTGAGAATTTTACGACATTGAAATTTAAGCAGTTTTATACTTTATTTCAAGGGGATTGGTAAATTTAATTTATCATTTAGTTTGTAGCGATGACAACGAGAAATGACGTCAATGATATCGTCATTTATACCACGACTGACTTTCCTACACAATCGTACGTTTATTTCACTAGACATGTTATGAAATTATGTCGAACTTACAAGAATCGCACGAAAAAATGCTTTTAGTTGTCACACAAGAAAGATGCAACTCTGACCCTACAAAAGCTGTTATCTGTCTTAGACTTTATTTTAATACTCACTATCCTACCTCTTGGAAACACATGCCATTTCTGACAGATCTAACGACTACATGTTATTATGTATTATGATCTTTAGATATGAAATCATTTACATAAATAAAGAAAACTGACTTTCTGTTTCTAACACTTTCTTTTCACTAAATTCGCTTATTTTTTTATATTTTTCTCGTTTTTGAATCTGTGTCTAGTTCACTTTTTGTCTAAAAGTAGATATGTAAGCCTGTTTTAGAAGTACCAAGCCACGCTCAAAACAAGTTTGGACAGCAGCGCTCAAAATTATTTCATTCTTGTGGAAGCAATAATACAAAATCTAATATTTTTCTTCGTTAAAGAAGAATGAATATCAACTGTTAAACTATAGGGGTTGAAAATATTCGTATAAAACACTAAATATTTATCCACCTTAATGTACTGAAAAATTTAAAGTCTTTTTCTCTCACTCTTTTCTTACAAAAGTTTGTTTTGTTGTATTCATGACAGAGCAGTTTATTGTAATGCCGATAGTTGCCAGATTAAATAACATGTTAATCGTCGACTTTCACACAAAAAGTACAATGTTATTAAACAGCATGTTTAAAATTGGCCGAGCATTTGCATTGATGTTGATAACAGCTGTAAGGAATAAATACCAGAGCTGTAAAAAATCATTTTGAGACATAAAGGCACTGAAAATAATTTACGTAACAGAAACAATTATAGCAAAAAAGTCATCTCAAACATTTGAAATAAAAAGTGTAACCACTATTTTGTAATTAATTATGCAATTATGCAAAGGACGATTTATAATATAAAAAATGTGCTATCTGACCTTCTATTTCGAGAATGATCTTATATTTCTTAATAAGTATTTGAGGAAAAAATTTTTATTTCTATAATTTGGTGGTTACATCATATGTTTGAACAAATATTTGACTGACATTTTTAACAGATAAAAAAGAATTTCGAATGACAAAAATATAATTTAAGAAGACGAAATTGTTTAATTCGGCAAAAAATACACTTTTAATAGGGCAAGCGATTTGCAGATTGAGTTATTCAGTATATTTCTTCCAATTACGTTCAAATTCCATTTTTTTTGCTGCAAATAAAAAGAACCCTTCTTAATTTAAGTAGGATAGAAGGATATCGATACATATCACTAATATTATAGGGTCCCCTTTTGATCCCCTTGCTTTCATCATGATTCCCGGTTAATTTACGACTTTCATTAGAGTTCAATATTGTCACCAGTACATACTCTCGACTGTGTGGGCGTAACACCGGTAACTGTCAACTTTTTCTTTTCCTCACACAGTCTCTCGTAATTGCTAATTATTTAATCTGCTCATTTGCCAGTTTTAGACATATTATACAATGAACTCTAGTGTCACAGCCTCTTCCAGCCTCGATATGTTAGTGTCATTTTGTTTGATTTGTATCTATTACAGATGATCTGCCACTAACGCAGTTAGTTTAAGATGCCTCTAATGCATACAGTCACCTTTCTTGACTTTCTGTCGAGGTATTACTGCGTTTGGAATGCCTTTAGATATCCACTTTAGCTAATTTTTTTCCTTATTTCTTCCAGCTACCACTTGCGAAGCTACCTTGTCCATCCCCATAAGATTATTGAGGTCCTGTTTGATTTTATCAATAAGAGTTGATAAGACTATTTAAGCTGGAGTTCGACAGGTATCCACAATTACTTCTACTTTACGAATACAGCTTTCTGTTACACACAAGACCAACTAGATCCCTATTTGTGACACTGCTAGTAAGTATAACTTGAACTACTCACGAAACACTCAGTTGCGACATTTTTATAATATTGAAGCTGCCACACTAAAGTAATTTATGCAAGTAAATAAGAGTCCTCCCTGAATCACAGGGATATCTGAAAAACATATAGTTGCCTTTCCTAAGTTACGGTGTTATCAACGAACGTCAAATAATTTTTAAATAACTTTTATAATACTTTTTCTTAGTCGAAAGGTACCAAGAAACATGAAGTTTTTGATTTTAAACCAACAGTTATTTAAAAATCGATTAATTTCTTTGCATTTAACTAATTTCTAATATTCTTGAAAAAAAAAAAAGTTCTAGCAAAAATCGTCAAATTCAGTGATAATTATTTTTAGTCTGGCAACAGGGTACGATTTTGTGTTTTTCAAAGCAAGTGCCAGCTGTTGTTTAATGTTTAATAACTTTTGTTGTTGTTCTTTTTTTGGGTTGCGTTGCTGCGCAGTGCCCACAAATAATTTATCGTGTCGTTAACTATATTTTCTTTTGCTGTCATTTAGTTTAGTTTTGTAAATTTGTACAGAAGCATCGGGAAGTTTTAGTGAATAATAAGTAAAAATTAAAGAAAAAAAAAAAAAAACATCGTAAATAATTAACATGTGATTAATGTTTTTAATTTATACTTCAGGCTCATAATAAATTAAAAATAAAACGATTTTGTATGTTTGTGTTAAAAGTAAAATTTTGTTATTTTTGTTTCCTTTTGTTTATCAAAAAACATAAGATTTTTACAGCCATTTAATGCCCACATAACAAATAATAAAAGGTGAATTTAACTTAAATTTGTTTAACATCAGATACCTACAAAGTTAGAAATAAAGTGAGAAGTAAAGAAAATTTTAAAGCATCGTTAAGAAAGATGGGAATAAAATAATTAATCTCTGACATCTTGAAAATAATTTATTTTTGTTGAAGCTAAAGTTATTAAAATGTTACTTTTGTGGCTCTGCTACAGGTTTATTGAATTTTCAAAAACGGCTTGTGAGTTACACGTTGCAATATTTTTTCCAGTTTCTTCCTAAAAAAGTATTGAGACAAAAACAAATATTAATTTATAAGATGCTTTTATTTTAAAGGGTGATGTTTAATGTTTTTGGTTTTAAGACAAACAAAAGAAAAAAAGAATTATTGAAATCAAAGAAATTTTTAATGACATTTGAGTACAAATGAAAATCGTAAGCATTTAGCTTTTTATAACTTTATATGGGGAAAAAGTTACAAAACAATTCTTTGATTTATTTATTTAAGAATCTCTATTAATATCTGAACATTTTTCCATTTAACTATTTTTATTTACTTTTAAATCTAAAAAATCACCGAAATCCAAAAATAACGCAATTTTAAAAAAAAAAAAAAAATTATCGAAACTTAACAAGGCACCAAAAATAGTGGTAAAAGCACTGAGTTGTCAACACTTATTAGGATTGGCCATTTAAATCGTGCATGATACACTAGGCAATTCGGTCAAAAATGTCGTTTGTATCCTAGTTGAATAGTTTTTATAAAAACAAAATATGTGACCGATTTCTTTTGATAGATTTTTGCTAAAACAAAAAAATTAAAATTTACTTTTGGATTCAGGTTCATTTTTTAATTAAATTTTTATAAAGAAAAATTATTTTTCAAATGAATGCAGACGTTTTGTGAAGAAAGCAAGATAAATTAGACTCTAGCAGAATTTAATGCCACATTTTCAGGACCCCCGAATCCT
This sequence comes from Cistogaster globosa, assembly GCA_937654795.1. Taxonomy (NCBI): domain Eukaryota; kingdom Metazoa; phylum Arthropoda; class Insecta; order Diptera; family Tachinidae; genus Cistogaster; species Cistogaster globosa. Next base: position 12,891,994 of record OW569404.1, read on the forward strand.
TCATCAGCATTCTTCGCATCTATCTACCTTAAGTTGTTTATATTGTAAATATCATCATCATTCAACCAACTAATCAATATTAATTTGGTTGGAACAAAATTCACACACAACTCCAAGCATTTCTTTATTGTTTTCTCTACAAAACCTCTTGTACATTTGTTTTTGCTTTTTTGTACCACAACCGTCGGTATGGGCGGTTTGCAGAAAAATGCCTCACTGATCTAATGATTCGTAATTGTTTTTTGAAAAGAGACATACAACTGTCAAATTTTCATCCGTATTTGCTTTCAATTTAAGCAGATTCATTACATATTTTGTTCAGCCAATTCCATTAGTACCATTCTGAACGAAACTTTGAGATGTCGTAGGACTTCTGTGACCATGTAAACCGCCCTATATGTGACAGTATAGCATCTCAACACACTTTTCTTAAGATTTTTCTTAAGCAGGACAAAATTTTATCAGATTTTGTTGTGAATGAATTGTATGATTGTGTAGGATGGCCAGTCGTTGCCTTAAAGAGCTTGACGCAAAAAGACTAAAAAATTTGGCCCAAAAATTTTGCCTTCATATTGTTACGTATTTCTCTTTATCAAACGTAGATATTCATTGGATTGCAAATAGCAGTACATTAAATATTGATTTTTCTCTTGCATGTCACTTTATTTAAATATTCCCAATTTCTTATTCTACGACTTGTACTAGATAAGTAACCCCAAACTTTTGTTTTTTTTAAATGCGTTTTTAAAAACAGCTATCCATGTTTCTTACTCCAGTGAGACTTGAACCGCAATACACTGTATCCTTGGGAACGCTCTTATTCACGATTTCCTGTTGTACCAAGCAGTCCCTTTTATCCATGTCAGCCAAGACCACGATTTCATTGTTTAATACGTCTTACCGATTCCATCTTTTCTATAAAACGCAATAATTTTTTTACCACAACCTCACCTTTCGTTTCCAGTTTTTTTCCATTTACTAATTTATTCTTATTTAAGAGACTCAAGACGGTTAGATTTCCTATTTTCCAGTTATTCGAATTTTAAACAACTTATTCATCGCGAAAGCTCAACAACAGTTGTTTTTTGTATAGTTCTAGTGCTGATGGGAGTTGAACTTGTAACTCATAAGCTTTTGTTTTACAACAAACAGACAGCGGTACCAGAGTTTCTTAACTTTTTTATTCTCTTCACAAAAATCAAATAAGTAAGTGGCAGGTGTTATTACTTTTTAAACTCTGTTTTATCTAAGACACCATCCATCAATTTTATGGAAAGGGTTGCCAAAATGTATTTTCTTAGCAATTTGTATGTTGTTCCAGAAAAAAGTATACAATTGATAAAGGGCGATTTGTACGGACACATATAGTTTTGAAATAAAACAGAGATACATTTTTTAAATTGACATGAAGATGGCCTTATTCCAGAGATAATCTTCTGGCGTTATAATTTCTGGCGTATCACCGCCACGGCTAGCTCTGAAGGTTCATTGTCTTTTTCCCACATTCGCGGCCGTATATCAGTACTAACGCGGCAAATGTTATCCTCCAAGTAATGATTGCTTCGTGCTTATTGGCGTAGAACAGCGATTTCACATATCCTCACAGAAATCGCACAATCTTGAAGGTCAACTCACGGGTCTGAAAGATTAATTAATGCAGCTACCAGACGTTCCCTTCAATAAATCAATTGTGACACGAGCTGTATAATATGTTACCTTGTCGTGTTGAAATCACAGCTCCTGCACATCATGGTTTTTCAATTGATGAACGAAAAAGGCAGTAATCATGGCTGTTAGGCGGTCACCGTTGACTGCAATGTTCTGACCAGCATCGTTTTCAAAGAAATACGGATCAATGATTCCACCTGTTCATAGGGCAAACAGTCATTTTTTCTTTAGATGTAACGGTATCTCAACATACACTTAAGAACTTATTGATGTATCACTTTTTTTTAAGATAAGCACAGATCTGTCAAGCGAAAGCTGTCACACATATTATTTTAATAAAACTATTCTACGTTTTGGAGTTTTGACCAAACCGCATAGTGTACCATGCATGGCTTTTTGTTGTAACCAATTCAAATTGCCAATCCTGATCAGTGTTGACAACTCAGTGCTTTTAGCACTATTTTTAGTGCCCTAACAAACAATAAAAAACTTCGCTTATGAAAATTAGGAACAGATCAATAACTTTTAAAATAAATTTGCACAACTTGAAAGCTTTTTTCAGACATCAGTCTATTTATATTGAAATGCCAAGCCATTCTTAACATAAATCATTTGACAGCTGACAAAATCACCGCCAATTAAAAAAAGTATTGCCAACTTTGAGTTCAATACGTCTTTAAAAAACACCCATTGTAAACTCATTCGAAATTAATCTAAAATTCTACGGGGAACTTTCGACAAATTATTTAAATTGAAAAGTCTTTAAATGTTTTTGGTCAAAGATACTATAACAATAATTGTTGTTGTAAGATTTTTCAATATGTTTTACTAATTCTTTTGCGGTGACCAAGGAATGAATATTGGCGTAGATAAAGGTGCCTGGGTATGGCTAAGAGGTCAAAAGAGAGTCCTGCGCTTTATTTTTATTTGTAACTAAAGCGTTTTAGATGATTTTTTTTATTGATTTTTCGTTTTTATTGTGTTAATTGTTTTGCTTGTTCTTGTTTATTTAGTTCTAAATTTTAAAAATTTAAAGTTTCATTTATTTCAATAGAATTGTCTGGTATTAGTGTCACTTATAAATGTCACAAGTAAACTTTACCGATAAATCTTATTAACTCTTGTTTATATTTATTATACATTTAAGCTTTTATTTAATTAAAACAAAACAACTAGAGTTCAATGAGCTTTATGATTTGTAAAACTGTTCATTTATTTCTTATCATGTGTATCAAAAGTGACTTGAAAAAATTTATTTAATTATTTGCTAAAAATTACATTTAACAGCTGACAGATAATTTTGTGCAAACATAAGATCTGACAGGGATGTTTAAACATGAATATGTCATAGACAAAGATGATTTTCATGTGTCAAAGTCATGTGCAAACAAGAAATTGTTTGTTGTCTAAACAAATCGATGGCTCGTCATTACGGCGTGTTTCAATCATAAGCCCTACGATAAATAAAAAAAAGATGAGTGACCTTATATTCTATTATTAATCTTTTAAAGAAAAATTTCACTTTAAGGAAATGTCAGCTTTTATTGGAGACTCCTGACAATATTATTTACACGTTGAAATATAAAATAATAAGAAAAACAATTTTTAAATCCTTCAAACAAAAATTAATCTGTTTTACCGAACAGACCAATCTAAATCAGGCTGTTAAGGTTCTAGCCTTAATGTTAAAAGAAATTAAATATTTAATAAAAGTGGCAACGCCATGCCCTGAACAGTAATGCTAACACTCTCATTTTAAATAAAACCCACTAAAGGCCAGAATTCACGTACGATTTAATCACACAAAAATCTAACAGAATTCTGCTCTACTTTAAAAATCGTTTCATAATGGTGACGTGGATGCCACACTATTAAACAAAAAAGATGCAAAAAACAGTTGGTTTTAATAATTTGTTGCTTTTTTCCCCTCATCTTTAAAAAAATCAACTCTGATCGCATAGAAAAAAAAATATTTTTTAAATTATTTGAAAAGATTGTAAAATTGTAAAAATCTGTCAAGAAGTCTGTCACAAACCTACATTTTTAATCCACACAATCAATACTTTCTGAGCACACATGCAATTTATGACAGGTCATACGTCTGAGTTTGATAGTGAATCCTGGTCTTAAATAGAAATGAAAAAATCAGTAATAAAATCGCTTGATTGTGCTGAAAGTTACCAAATTGTCATGACTTTCCACCAATAAAAAAGCAATGATGCCTATTTTACTACCTAATTTACGGTCCACACTTGGGATAAGATCTAGAATATTTATCACAACAAAAACCAAATTTAATCCCAGAGATATTTTTCTTACATGTAGACCTTAAATTAGTCTCATTGCAATGCCTTAACAATTGAACATTTCCGAGACATCATTTAAATGAATTTTGCATAAAGCCCTTGGTATGACGCCATACAAAATCAAATGGGTTCAGGAACTGAAGCCAACTGACCATCCAATGCGTTTTCGCTTTGCTAAGTGGGCCTGCGATCGACTTACAGAAGATGCCGATTTTGCCAAAAAAAAATCAGATGAAGTTCATTGTTATCTTGGCGGGTTAATAAACAAGCAAAATTGTCGCATTTGGGGCACAGAAAACCCGCACGCATATATTGAAAAGCCGGTGCACCAAAAACGAGTCACTGTTTGGTGCGGATTTTGGGCCAGAGGCATAATTGGGCGCTACGTGCCGCACAGTCGAAGCTACACTCGATATTTTGCGCCCTGTTTTTGAAGATCGCACTATCAGCCGCAAAGCTGATGTCGTTTGGCCACCTCGGAGCTGCAATTTGACACCGTTGGACTATTATTTGTGGGATGCCGTCAAAGATAAGTGTCACGCCGGTAAACCAGAAAAAATTCACTCTTTAAAGGACAATATTCGTGAAGCCATTGGTGAAATACAGTTGCACACAATCGATAATGTGCTTAAAAATTGGACCAACCGTGCAGTCTACTGCATGGCCAGCCGAGGCAGCCATTTGAATGAAATTATTTTCCATTATTAACCGGAAGGATTGTACTTTCAAATAAAAAAAGAAATTTGAGAAAATATTTAGTACTTTTTTTATAGCATTTAAAAAAAAAAAGTTTTTTAGGGGATCCTTTATATTATGAGTTTTTATGCATAGTGAAGTCGATTGCAAAGTCCGTCTGTCCGGATTTTCGGATTGAAATCAAGTTTGCCGAGGAACTAGATCAGCTAGCTGTTGGAAATCAGCAAGATCGGCTTCTGTCCTCCGACGCAGCGGGCAAAACACCACGCCTACCTCTAATTTTTCTGTAGTTAAGACAAAAAAACCTTCCAGTGAAAAATATTTCTCGAGTTACGGGCCTCTAAATATAATATGAGTATTATTTAAAAGCTTTTAAAGAGATCTTGTAGGAAATACTAAAATTTTTAAAAAATGCTTAACCCATTAAGAGCCGATGACATTTTTATGTAAACTTAGATTAATATTTTTTTCTTTTTTTTTTGATTTTCTATTGCTCCAATATTTATATTTTTTGATCGGAGTTACTTTACTTAACTAGATTTACATATATGGTGTAGGGTATATAAGATTCGACATAGCCGACTATAAAACTCTAACTTGTTCTTATTCTCAAGTCTAATTTTTTCTTCTAAAAATTTCTCCTGTAGAAACCAGTTGTACGAGGGCTGCTATATATATTTCTGGCCTGGCAACACTGAGTGCCGCCAAGTGCAATCTGACATTTCCATTGGAAAGTTTGTGATTTTTAAGCATAATCGTACTCAAAACGTTTTGACGTACGACCATTATTTGTGTTGTTTGCAGTGACTTGAAAAAATTAATATAGAAAAAAATTGAATTAACGTGGATTATCACGACAAGAGTTGATTGATGAACTTAAATCTTTTTATGGCGATGAAGCACCATCCTATAGCACTGTGAAAAATTGTTAACATGAATTTAATCGTGGCCGAAGCTCGCTCAAAGACGAATTCCGTGAAGGTCGTCCAAAAACGGCTGTTGTGCCAGAGAGCATTGATGCCGTGCGTGAACTCATAATGCAAGATCGACATGCGACATACCGAGAGATAGAGACATCCTTGGACATTTCTTCCACAAGCATACATTCGATACTGCATGAACACCTGGCCGTAAAAAAGGTTTGTTCTCGTTGGATCCCGCACAATTTGAAAGTCACATTAAAAAAAAAGGCTCGTGTCGATTGGTGCAAAGAAATGTTGCAAAAATACGATTGCGGTGCTTCAAAAGACGTTTATAAGATCGTCACAGGTGACGAATCATGGATCTATGCGTATGAGCCCGAAGCGAAACAACAATCGACCCTGGGGGTCTTCAAAGACGAGCAAAATCCAACGAAAGTTGTTTGTGGAAGAAGCACTTCGAAGCAAATGGTCGCCTGTTTCTTCGGCAAAACTAGTCATCTGGCAACTGTTCCGCTTGAGCAACGTAGGACGGTCACTTCTGAGTGGTACACTACAATTTGTTTGCCTGAAGTCATCGGAGAAATTCGTAAAACGAACAAGAGAAGACGAATCATTGTTCACCATGACAATGCGAGCTCTCACACATTGGCTCAAACCAGAGCGTTTTTGCCGGCCAAAACGTCGAATTAATGGGTCGTCCGCCGTACAGCCCTGACTTGGCACCTAATGACTTCTTCTTGTTTCCGCACATCAAGAAAAACATGCGTCGTCACCAGAAGAAGCTGTTGAAGTGTTCAAAAACCATGTTTTAGAGGTGTCTCAATCGGAGTGGAAAAAGTGCTTCGACAACTGGTTTGAGCGCATGCAAAAGTGTATAAATCATGCTGGAGAATACTTTGAAAAACAATAAAACCATTTTTGATTATAAATATTCGCATTTTCACTATTAGGCCAGAAATATATAGAGCAGCCCTCGTATGTTGAGCTTTTCATTTTTCGGACATTTTACTTTTCAGCTTGCGGTTACTAAACTTAGAAAGTTTTTTATTATTTTTTTTTAATTTCTATAAACAGCAGTTACATTATAACAAACAGTAACCAAGCGCTTGAAATACTGTATTTAACATGTTTTTTTATTTTTTAATAAATACAAAATAACAAATCAGTTGCTAAGTAAAATTAAATAAAAAACGTGTTTAATAATCATATTTATATTTTGCTAAAGCACTATTTGTGTAAAGAAAAATATCAACAAATAAATAGTAGTTTTTTTTAACTGCAGTTAAAACAATTAACAAAAACTTTTTTAAATTAAAAATATTTTATTTTTTCAAAAAAAAAAAAAAAATAGCAAACTCAAAGTCCCCGTTGCCACATTACAATTTTTATCTTCATCATCTAAAATAATGGCACCTACTAAAGGCCAGGATTGACTATCATACTCAGTCGTACGATCTGTCAAAAATTGCATGTGTGCTCAAAAAGTGTTATAGTGTGGATTAAAAATGTATGTGTGTGACAGACTTTTTGACAGATCTGTACGATTTTATAATCTTTTGAAATAATTCATAAAATGATATTTTCCACGCGATCAGAGTTAATTTTTTTTTGAAAATGAGGAGAAGAAAACAACAAAACGTTAAAAGCATCTGTTTTTTGCATCTTTTATGTATAATAGCGGGGCACCTACGACGCCATTTTGAAACGATTTTTAAAGTAGGACAGAATTCTGTCAGATTTTTGTGTGATTAAATCGTAGGATTGTGTATGATAGTGAATCCTGGCCTTAACAGTAAATTTGCTACGAAAGTTAACATTAGAAGAAAAGACAAAAAAACGTTAACCCCATTTCTTGAGAAAAAATTTCTGGCAGCACTTTTAATGACATCAAATCTTTATTTAGTTTTTTTTTTACAAATTTGCAATCATTTCAATAGGTTAATGAAATTAAACAGTTCATCGACTTTTTAATTTATTTTAATTTGTTTTCAATTAACAAACAAATTAAAAACAAAAAACTAAAATGTCTTGTCCTATTTTTTTGCAAACAAGTTAAAAGGTATTTGTTCTAAAAACAATAAAAAATATTAAAAAAAAATTTCTTTTTAACGAAGTTGGCTGAAGCACGTTACGCAGTCCGCCGTTTTTAATAGCCGATCATAGACAACTTTTTGAATTTTTTTTTTTTTTTTAGATTTTTTAAAAAATTTTACACGTTCCTAAATGTTGTTTAATTTTGAATTTGTTCCAGCATCATTACAAAAAATTATTTTGTTTCACTAAATTCCATGGCGTTCCTCAACTAATTTTATTAAATTTTAAAAAATTCTCGAGTTGTTTTAAGTGTTTATTTTTTTTCCTTCAATTTTTAACTATGTTTCAAAAATTCCATTTCGTTTCATTTTGATTTTGCCTATTAAAAATCTTTAAAAATTAACAACTTTACATTTTATTTCTTTTTTCTTTCTTTGCTTTTTGTTTAACCATGAATTTTATTAAAATTATTTATTTTTCACAAAATTCCATTTTGTTCCACTTGACTTTTTTTTCGAAAATTTAACAAAATTTAAAATATTTTATAATATATGTGAGCAATATTACAAAAAGTATTAGATTTAAACATGTTTTATAAAATTCCACTTCGTTCCATTTTTTTTTTAATTTTGCTTAATTAACTTTAAATATTGATATTTTAATTGCTCTGAAGTTTAACTTGAGAAGTTTAGTTAAAGCTTAAAATGTTTCATAAATTCTCATTTTGTTCCATGTTATTTTTTTATACAACGGTTTTTTTAAACTCTTATAATAATTATTTCTGCTGGTATTTTTAAGTTTTTCCTTGCGCTCTTAAGTTTGAGACACAAATTTATAAACTTTTAGATATTTCAATGAGATCCATTTCGTTTTCATTTGTATTTCTTTTAGCAGTTTCTTTAATTTTAATTAAACTTTTGCTGTTTTTTATGAAATTCCATTTCATTTTATTCAGAAAATCACTACTTTCTTTTTAGATTTATAGAATGAACCACAATTTTTATTTATTTTTAATCTCTTTCTAAGTTTAAATAAAATAAAGGAATAGTTTTGTTGAAATTCCAACATGTTTCACTAAATTCCATTTCGTTCCATATTTTTCATTTGTGGAATTCGACAGGATTTTTCAATTTATATAAAATGTTTTCCTAATTTTATTCCTTTGTTCTTTTATTTAACCAAATATATTTTTCCATTTAAACTTGTTTGATGATAATCCATTTTGTTCCATTTGAAATTTAAAAAAAAAATAAATTTCCATTTTGATTTAACTGAAGTTTTAAGTTCATAATAATTTTAAGTTCAATAATTTTTTCACCTTTTTTTTATTTCATTATTTTTTTTTTTATTTATTTATTTAATTGTTTTTTTTTTTTTTTTTTTTTTTTTGTTGGTTATAAAATGTTAACAAGAATTTTGTTAAATTTTAACATGTTTTTAAAATACCAATTCGTTTCGTTCATTTGAATTTTTAAGATTTCAAGGCCAAAACGTGTTATTTTCAGATACAAATTTTATTTTTAATTTGTTTTTATTAAATTTCTTTTTTGTATTGTCTTTTGTATTTTCTTTTGTATTTTATTATTATTATTTTTTTTCTTTTTTTTTATTGCAAAAAATTTGAATAATCCAACTATTTTATTTCATTCATTTCAGATCTAAAAAAAATCTAAAAACAAAGAAAGATTACTGTGACACATTACAAACTTAAATCACCAGAAACGATTATGAAATAAAATATCAACGTTTTTCATCAAAACATGTTGTTGTCAGCTTGAAAAAATAAAAAAATAATAAATAATGAAAAATTTTCTCAGTGAAGACCATAAATAAAAAAAATTACAATAACAATTTAAATTAAATAATACAACAACAAATGAAACTCTAACTAATAAACAACAATTATTCAAACCCCTTTAAAAATAATTTTAAAGAAACAAAACACAAAATAAAGCAAAATCAAATCAAATAAAAACGATTGCCTTTCGCAAAACAAGCAAAAAAAAAAAATTCAAAATAAATAATAGTAAAAAAAATTATCTGCGATAAACCACAGAAAAAAAAAACAAAAGTGTTGAAAATAATTTTTTGCACACACTCAGGGAAAAGCTAAAAAGGCAAGCAACAAATGCCAGCTTCTACACAGTCCAGTCTAAGTGGGTCAACAGCTTGGACGCGCTCCATCAAATACACACAACACACTTGGATTTAAAAATTAAAAAAAAAATAATTAATTAAAAGAAGTTGATTGAACATATAAAACTTCATTTAATGTTTGTAAAAAAAATAGTATTAAATTTGTTATAAAAATTACAAGTATTAAATTCAAAAAAAAAATAAATTCATTATAACAAGTTGCCTCATAGAGTTTACGCAATTATACAACATTCCAAAAAAATATATTTAAAAAAATAAAAATAATAAATTGTTGTTATTGCTCCATAATTTCAAATAACGTTAGCAGAAAAAAAAACAGTTAAAATTATTTTTTAAAATGTTATTGAAAAATCATTCAAAGTGCAAATATTTATGGCATCACATGTTCCTTATTCTAATTATATTGGATTTTGGCGCTCTAATACAAATCGCAGCAGCATTTAAAGTAACGGTAAGTTTATGAATAATCTATTTACATTTTTAAAATATTAAACGGAAACAAGAAATAATCAAAATAAACATGATTTGCATTTTACAAAGTTAAATGTAAGAAAGTGTCCATTTAAAATTCAAATGCCATTGATGGGCGGTTAAACAAAAGCTGAATATAAATCTGTAGCTTTAAAACAATATCCGCAAATAAATCTTAAAAATAAAAAAAAAACTTAATAAATAAAACTTAAAAATTATAGTTGAGCCTAAATTTTTAATTTGGACCTTTTAGTGCTTAGAGGGATGCCACCTTATTGCTTTAATGCAGTACTATAATTCGTTAAGAAATTTTTAGTTTTTTCAAAACTTTTTTAAAATTTAAAAAATAAGGCGATGACACACAGCTCGAGTTTTTAAAACTTTTATAAAAACGTTATTTTTAACGACACGTTTAAGTTTACGTTACTCGAAGACGATGGCAAACAATAAAATTGAAGAAAAATCAGCATGGCGATGGCAACAGAGCAAAGTTTGATGTGTGTGAAGATAAATACGTCAAGTTAAATACGTTTTTTTTAAAATGTAGCATGCGATAAAATTTTTCCCCCCTACATACAGTAGAAATTGTATGGTAAATTCAGTGTTTTTTTAACAAAAACGATTATAGCGACAAAACCCTTCGATCTCGGCGAATCAAATCTTTTGGGAAATCAAGGGCACATATAGAGCTATTAAACTGAGATCGAAAGGTTTGGCCACAGTAACAAAATCCCTCACAGAACTCATTGTATATGACAAAATTGCACTAAGTCAATTTTCTGCGTCTTATAAAAAAATTCTCAAATGCAATTTTAATAAACTGTGATTACAGTTTAATAGCTCTATATGTGCCCTTGATTTCCCAAAAGATTTGATTCGCCGAGATCGAAGGGTTTTGTCGCTATAATCGTTTTAGTTAAAAAAAACACTGAATTTACCATACAATTTATACTGTATGTAAGGGGGGAAAATTTTATCGCATGCTACATTTTTTAAAAAACGTATTTAACTTGACGTATTTATCTTCACACACATCAAAGTTTGTTGCATCGGCAGAGGCAGGCAGGGCTAACAGGTGGTGTATGTTAGCTACTGCAATTGAAAACATGATCCACATTGCTATTTCCATCGATCGTTCTTCAGATGTGATTCAAAACTTGTTTATTTTTTCAATGCCCTAAAATAGCTTGCGAAACCAAGTCCGAAGTTGTCTGTATTTACCTACACATTTTTTTAAATATTTTTATATGGCTGAAGTTTAATTCATTTCAATACCCTTCTCTACAGTGTTGAGTTCTTAGGCGTAGCAAAGTCGATTTAGCGATGTCCGTTTATTCGTCTGTCCGTACGTGCTCCCCCCGGGGGTACTACAAGAAGTCTGTCTAATTCTAACCTAGGCACAGACATAGTACACTCGGGTTATAGGGGGAACCAGTCCCCCGGTGTGCAGGCACTGAATCTGGATAGACAAGACACGGGTCATTGTCGAAAGCCTAAGCAGTGCCCTTTAAGAGACTGGCAACACGGGTACCGGTGGCCCATACAGAGAGCCGCCCATCTCTGTAGCCGGTTATTGGTGAGGTCCCTTCGGGGTACACGTGGTGGCTGTCGGTTAAAGTTTAGTGTCCGCAGGGAAGGTGCTGTTGCATATTCAACAGAGGAGTTGGAAAGTCTCCAACTCTCAAACAAGGGGAAAGACATGGTCCTGCAAGGCATGTTCTTGAAATTGCAACTCTGTCGGCTGAGCCCAGGCAGGGGGCGCTAGTCGACGCTTTGTATTTCACTCAGTAGTAAAACCACCGTCGGGTTAGGGCTTCGCAGCCAGGTACTGACGTTAATCTTAATCACATAATGTCCGTACGTGTTCGAGTTAAAGTCCACTTTGCCAAGACACTAGATTAACTAGAGAAAATTTAAATACGCCAACCGATCAGAAAAAGTTTCAATTAAAAATTAGCAAGATTCGTCCATGTCCTTTCAGGCCTGCCTTTAATGTTTCCTTATCATTTGCAACAAATCTAGTTAAGTGAAGTAACTCGAATCAAAATAAAAAATAGATAGATAGAGAATTAAAAAATAGAATAAAACATCACGTGGAAAAATTTGCGCTCGCCCATATTTTCCGAGTTATGGGCCTCTGAACATTTCATAGAAAAGTACGAATGTGCACCATATTTTTTAAGACATCAATATGGGTCTCATTTAAAAGCTTTTAAAGAGATCTTTCAGGGTTTACTAAATTTTTATAAAAATGATTAACCCATTAAGAACCGATGACGTTTTTTTTTAATTTTCTTTCACCCCAATATTTTTTTTTTTTTTTTTTTTTTTTTTTTTTGAAAGGACTAATTTTACTAAACTAGATATCATTTATTACTTTATTTGAAGTAATTCTTTTCCAAACTTAACTTCTTCACTTTTGTTGTTTTTCCACAATTTAACAAAATAGTTTTTAAGGTTTTGTATTTTAAAGTGAAAAATATACTTGTGATTTAATCATTCTTTTTTTTGTGTAACAGATTTAAATCAGTTCTGTGGAAAGTAAAATAGTTAAGTTTAAAAAATTCATCATTTTATTTCATTAAGAAAATTTGAAAATTCTGTTTTAATTTAATAGACGAAATCATAATTCTTGCACTGTATGCAGATTTTTTTGGGTGACTGTATCTTTTGCAGTCAAGAATATGTATATTTTACCCTCAAAACTATGTAAAATTGAAATTTTTTACCCACAGACCTGGTTTAGATTTTCCTATTAGAGGAAGCAAAGTGATACCGATATTTTTATTTTATTAATTTATTTATTTATTTTATTTTGTTTTGGTTCAAACAATAAACAATTAACATACATAAATACATACAAATAAAAGGTCAATATTATTGAGTGCTGTATTGCTTTGTATTATTGTCATTTTGCTTCACTCTTCACTCTTCTTCTTATTATTATTAACTCATTTAGTTGCTTAAAATATTTAATAAATTACGATTTTACTCTTATAAATCTTACACACAAACATACGTATGCATATTTAAGGAAATTGTTAAACGGATTTTTTTTATTTTTGTGTGAAACAATTGGACATTAGGTGCGTTCCCGTACTCAACTTTGCGAACCCGCGGGATCCCAATGTTACCGAAAACTGTTCCCGTACTGCATGGTTGGATAGCAGAGAGAGCTTTTGAGAATAAAATTCTTCTTCTTTCTGCATGAAACAACCTAGACTTTTTCTTTGGGTAGATTGTGTAAACTGAAAAACAATCAGCTGATTGAAATATGAACAGTAGCAAATACAAAAATTTTAAGTTTCAGGCACTCAAACGTCTACCAAAAGTGTTATTTAAAAGTTTTATTCCAAAAAAAAAAAAAAATCTAAAATAAACATAAAAATTTTCGTGTTTTTATGTTTTCTTTGAAGAACTGCATGTGTATTTTGTTTGACATGTTGTTTTGGGATAGAAGATTGGTTTTTTGTGTTCCCGTACTTAAAGGAATTTTTGTGTTCAATTGAGAATAATTTTTGTTTACTCTCGTTTTACCGAACTTTAACCAAAAATTACAGGAACAGAGCCATTAATTTAAGAAGAAAAAGGCAAATGTTTAGTGACATCAGTGAAAAGAAATCATCAATGTACAATGTTGTCAACACTTTACAAAATATTTCATTTTTCTTTTCGTGCAATCTTCATACATATGAAAAAAAGATAGATGACTTGATTTTGTTTAATATATTGCGCCATGTACTGATATAATATATTCGTATACCTTGGCTTTAAGAAGAAGGAATTTAGATGAGCTAAATTTTTTCTAGAGTTGGCTTCGCCCTTTCCAGATATGCATATCTCCGTCCATGTTTCTAGGTATACATTTTTTTAAACCTAGAGATCATAAAGATATTTTTAAGTATTTTAATAAATCCCCCGAAAAAAAACATTCACGAACGCAAAAGTTCTTTCAACACAAGAATTACTTATGGGAACAATCAAAAGGTTGCTGTAGTCGAAGTCGTTAACACGTTGACTACATACTTGGTAGTCCAGGGTTCGACCCCTGCGGCAATCAAAAAACAAAAATGTTTTTTTCTGTATAATGGTATTAATACATATTCAGAATTAACATGAAAACGTGCAGCCTCCTTCGTCAGTACTTCTTTATAGCATTCTGACCGGCGAAGTAAAATAACTAACTCTCTATCTCTCTCCTTCACCACCTGTCTTATCTCTCATCTATCCCTTTCCTAAAGAATGTAGCACGGTTACCGAAATAACTTAATAGGTATTAATGCATGAAGTGCTACTTCTCTTAAAAAAAAAAAAAAAATATTAAGAACGGCCATCGACAAATCCAATTATAAAAGGAAATTCTCCCAGTGTGTTTCATAAATACCAGGTTCGACCTCTAAACCTTCAAAATTGAAAACTGATAATAAACTTCACTTCTTTAACCGCCCTTGCAATTTGACATTTAATTCAAAATAAACATATATTTGTACATACAAACAGAAAGAAAATAAAACAAAAAAAAATTGGCCAAAAATTTCGCCAAATATTTTAAGTTCCGCCATGTATCGCGCTTGCCGTTATTTTATAAAAATTAAGCCAAAGAGGATTTTTTATCGTCACGTTTGGCGATAAATCGCCATAACTGACAACACTGTATACAGCATTTATATGGATATTCATTCAAAACATCATGACCTTTGACGCCATTTGCAAAAATTAAAAAGAATTAACATAAAAATTCCTATTACTTTTGCTCCACCAAAACCGATTTTCTCTCAATAATTAAGCCAATAGGTATAAAAATTGCTTTGAATCCCTCCATAGGTATACCAAAATACCTACATACGTTAACTACAATGCAACACATACATACTAACATATTTAAATACGCTACAAACACATAGCAAAACATCATTTTCCAAAAAAAAAAAAAAATTCTTTCCCTGCCAACATTTGGTAGAGTATTTTTAGATAGAAGTCACTGATTCGTTACTTTTTTAGAATAAAAACTAAATTTTACAAAAAAAAAAAATTACATTATTGTCAAATTAAGATCTTGTAACAATCACTATTTCGTCTCTACTAGAAGTTAATTGAACAAAAAGACCCGTTATATTAATATAAAAACACTTCCCCTTAAAATTGTTATATTAAGAGTAACTTCTTTTTTCAACTTTTTTTTACCAAATGATAAGTAGTTGATTGCTCCAAAAATTTACAAAAACAAATTGCATGGCCATCGCATATTGATCTCTTTTAGGTCACAACATCGACTTTACTGAGAGTGAATTAATTAATGTAACAGATAAATAAAAACACTAATGTCAGTTTGATTTGTGCAGTGTTCGGTTATGTTAAATGCGTGTAAAAAATATTAAGTAAAATTGGAAAAAAATTAATTATAAAAAAAAACTTAACTTAAAGACATTCGATAAAAACAAGAAGCAAGGAAATTGTTTCAAATATTTTGAAAGTCTAGACCAACCAACATAATAAAATCACTTGAAAAACGAAACAACGACTTTTCGCTATTTGTAAAGAAACAAATTGTTTTAAAATGTGTCAAAAGTAGAACCAAAAATTAGCTTTTCAATTTTAAGATTTGTAAAGCAACTTAATGTTTAACATCTTAAAAGAAGCTATATTGGCCACACCGTTTTTTTTTTAATTTACATAATTTTACTTTTACTGTTACTTTCATTATGGTATGTAATCGTACGTACATACACACATACATATCTATTTAATTCAACTTTTTTTATGTCATGCCAATGGGTCTCTTTAATAAAAATGTACATACCGGTATAAAATGAATATGAATGAAATGCATGTATGTATGTATGTATGTGTTTGTTTTGTTTGTTATTTCTTCTTTTGCTATCAATGGTGGCTTTGACCTTCAGAATGGTGGGTTACTCATTTTGTTGTTGGTTTACTGTTACCAATTGTTATGCATATAAAAGTGTGTTTTTTTTAAGTATGGAAATGTAAAAAAGAGAGTTGTTCAATTGAAATCAGTGACGCATTTTGTCAATAGTAATTTTTTTATGCAAACATACAAGTGGGACAATAACAAACTCTGCAATCATTTTTTATCGAAAAAGTCACTACATCGTTACTTTATGACACTGAAATGTATCGCAAATAATATCGAATGAATTCTGATCTAATTAGTATTCCCAGTCGGAAAGAAACGTACCATTACAGTTATAAAACTAATGGGAAACTATTTAGCATCTCTAAAAACGATTAAAATTGAGTATTCTGGTAGTGTCGAATATGTGTCTGTTGGAAGTGTAAAAGAAGGTTTTCTTTAACAGCATCGAGTATAAAACTTTTAAAATTAACAGAGTTCTGCTTTATCAAAACTGAAAATGTAAATTTCAACATAATAGAAAAGTTTTAAATTTAGAAGGCTTGAGATTGGAGAAATTTTTACCTTAAAAATTATTTTGGGTTTAAATAAATAACTAATTTGTTAACATAAATTTGCTTACAGCTTCATATATCTTTTTATTTTATTATTAACAATTTATTTTTTGCAATTTTTCTTAACATTCTTCATACTCATTTAACATAAACGAACACTGCACAAGTCAAACTAAATGATATCCGTGTTTTTGTTTATCTGTTACATTAATAAATTCACTCTTAGTAGAGTCGAAGTTGTGACCTAAAAGACATCAATATGCGATGGCCGTGAAATTAATATATAACAAATTTTTAAGAAATCAACTTTTTATCATCTGGTAGTTGAAAAAAAAGAAGTTACTCTTAATATAACAAATTTAAGGGGAAGTGTTTTTATATTAATATAACGGGTCTTTTTGTCCAATTAACTTCTGATAGAGACGAAATAGTGATTGTTACAAGATCTTAATTTGACAATAATGTAATTTTTTTTTTTTGTAAAATTTAGTTTTTATTCTAAAAAAGTAACAAAGAAGTGACATCTACCTAAAAATGCTTTGTAAAATGCTGTCAGGGTATGTAAGTATGTATGCATTTATGAATGTACATATGTATGTAGGTGTTTATTAATTTATATCAATTGTGTTTTCTAATCATTCTGCTATCTTTATTATAATTTATATGTTTGTATGGTTTTCATCAACAGCTACATAAATCATTTTATGATCATCAAAAAAAAACCATTGCCAACATTGATCTAGAAATACAGCAATAAAGAAATGAGTTGCCAGATGTAGCACTTTTAGTCCATACAAAAGAGGAATAGGTGTTAAAAGATACAAAAATACAGTTTGTTTTTAATTACTTAAAATGTTACATTGCTGTTAAAAATTAAGTTTTTTTTTATAAAGAAAAAACATGTTGAGTTTGAGTTAGATAATTCTGTTGAAAAAAAATTATATTTTTACATTTATTCCGCTATAAAAACATTAAAAATATAATTTTTTAGTAAAACTTGTATTATCTTATAGGTAACAAATTTTTGTTATAAGAAAATTATTTAATTCACAATTCCCTTGCTTTAATGTCTTACTTACATTATCAAGCAGAATCCAGCAAACAAGCGTTTTTTTAATATGTTTAACTAGAACACATCAGTTTGCTTCAGTACAAACTTTTATTTTTAGGTCACCAGATTAATATCGATTATGACTTAATACCAGTTCAGTGATTTTAAATCGTAATCGCATATTTTATACGATATAATTTAACCAGTATATGGCCATAATTATTGCATAACAATTTTGTTAACTTGTTGTTGAAGTAGGTAATAATATTTACTTTCCATTTCCTAATACAATCAATTAAATACGTGCTAATTGTTCACAATTAAATAAAGTAATAATAATCTTAATTAAATGATATAACTGAAATCGTTAATTGCATAAAGTTATTTTTTAATGAAGAATTAATTTATATCACACAGATATTACATCACTTATTAATCCTATGTTAAAATAAAAGGAGACTTTGATCCATCAGAGTATTATAAATTGAAAATTGACGGAAATTAATCAGTTTGCACTAAAAACTTAATTTTTTATATTCGAATATTTTAATAATTTTAAATTTCTAACTTAAATATTTAATAATTTTAACCGTACGAGTATTTTTTTATTTTCTTTAAGATTCTTAATAATTAAAAGGCAACTTACATTTCGTTCCACTATTTAGATTCTTATTAAACAATTGATTTCGCTAAAAAGTGATTCTTTTTTAAGATATTTTTAAATAGAATTGCATAACCTATTTTTCATTTAATTCGGTACAGGATTTTGAAAGCCATAAAGGATTTAAAAATAGACACTAATATATTAGCAAAATAATACATAAAACATGTGCATTTTAAATATTATAATTTGATAGTATTCGCGTACAAAGTTCGATGAAATGAGTCGACAATAAGCCACTTCAATATCGTATTATTAGCTAAAATAATCGAATATCAGAATGTATAAAAAATTAAAAATATAATAAATTCAATCTATAAACTGATAAGTTATCTTTATGAACTTGTTTTTCAGTTTCAAGAGTAAAAAAATTCCTAATGAAAAACTAGAAACACGCAGTGTTAAGTTAGGTTATGAATACAGGGGGTCTTTGCTTTAGATTTAATTATATATTTTTTGCTTAGAAGGTGTGAAACTACAATAAATAAAAAAATGCCTGTTTATCATTATGTATTCTAGAAGCCTCGAACCTTTTATGGCCAAATTTTTTATTATTACTTTTGACTGTTTTCTTATCTAACTTAACATAATTTTTTAAAATTAAAAATGTCAGGGCAGTAAATTACCATTACCATTAGATAAGAGTAATTTTAATAGAAAGAAAATTCAGTAAGAAGCATTAAATGGCCATTAAATTATTTTGATAATAAAAAAGATCTCATTTATGTTCGTTGCAATATTTATTTATTTATTTTTTTTTCGTGATACGTCTTTTTTAATTAAAATTTTTTATTTTCTTAAAATATAGAAAAATCACCAAATTCCTTTTTTTATTCCCTCTACTTTTGCAAAATTCTTTTTAATTTTGTTACACAAGTCTGGCAACTGTTTCAAAAATTGTTGTTGATACTTTTTGGAAAAGAGTAAATTAAGCAAACAACAGTACCCTTGCAAGCATTTTCTATCGAAAAAGTCGCTACATCGCAAATAATATCGAAATAATTCTGATCTAATTAGCATTCCCAGTCGGAAAGAAACATACCACGTACAGTTATATAACTAATGGGAAACTATTTATCATCTCTAAAAACAATTAAATTTGAGTATTCTGGCAGTGTCGAATATGTGTCTGTTAGAAGTGTAAAAGAAGGTTGTCTTTAACAGCATCGAATATAAAACTTTTAAAAGTAACAGAGTTCTGCTTTAGCAAAACAGAAAATGTGAATTTTAACATAATAGAAAGGTTTTAATTTAGACAGCTGGAGATTGAGAAAGTTCTGACCTTAAAAATATTTTATATTTAAATAAATAACTAATTTGTTAACATAAATTTACTTACAGCTTATATACCTTTTTACTTTATTTTTTTTATCATTTAATTTTTTATAATTTTTCTTAACATTTGTCACACGCATTTAACATAACCGAACACTGCACAAGTCAAACTAAATGATATTAGTGTTTTTGTTTATCTGTTACATTAATTATTTCACTCTTAGTAAAGTCGAAGTTGTGAGCTACAAGAGATCAATATGCCATGGCCATGCAATTTGTTTTTGTAAATTTTTGGAGCAATCATCTACGTATCATTTGGTAAAGAAAAAGTTGAAAAAAGAAGTTACTCTTAATATAACAAATTTAAGGGGAAGTGTTTTTATATTAATAAAACGGGTCTTTTTGTCCACTTAACTTCTGGTAGAAACGAAATAGTGATTGTTAGAAGATCTTAATTTGACAATAATGTATTTTGTTTTCGTAAAATTTAATTTTTAATCTTAAAAAAGTATTAAAGAGAAGTGACTTCTATTTAAAAATACTCTGCATTAGATTAATAGGGATGACTGGCTTAAATGTTAAGCAAGGTGGAGGAGAGATCTGTGTATGGTGGTTAATAAACAAAGGCTTCGAGTAGTTCATGTCTCGCCGGAGTATCACAGTAGTAGGGTAGCGAGACCATATTAACCTAAAAATCGGTAGAATAAAGAAGTGTAGTTTGAAGCCAGAAGTAAAGATAATAGCGAATTTATAATGTGCAATCAAAAGAATCCAATGTATGTGAAGATAAATACGTTTTAAAAAAATATAGCATGCGATAAAAATTTTCCCCCCTACATACAGTACAAATTATATGGTAAATTTAGTGTTTTTTTTTTAACAAAAACGATTACAGCGACAAAACTAAAATCAAATCTTTTGGTAAATCAAGGGCACATGTAGAGCTTTTAAACTGTAATCACAGTTTATTCAAATTGAATTTGAGAACTTTTTAATAAGACGCGGGGGGAAATTTTATCGCATGCTTCATTTTTTTAAAAACGTATTTAACTTGACGTATTTATCTTCACATACATAAGAATTCGTACGTTTATCCAAAAAGGCAAAAAAGTAACAATATATAAACTTTATGGGTTCATGAATGGATATTGTAGAAATTACAAACGGAATGACAAAATTAGATTTTACATTTTTCCCACTTCTTGTGGTGAAGGGTATACAAATTGTCATAATAAATTATTTAATAAAATAACTTGACTTTTGTTACAGCGTTTTAATTACAAAGAAAATTTCTGGTGTATTTATAACTATGCAAAGGAGTGTATAAAAATGTTTGCAAATACCTCATCTACTTGGACTTTGATCATTAAAATAAACATCTAAAACAAATATAATATATGTGTGTGTGGATGTTTCATTCTTTTTGTTGTTTATAAAAATTATGATTTTGTTGTTATTTATTTCATTTACTGGTGCACCCACAATAATGATTCAATCAATGATAAGCATTGATAAGGAGAAACGTGTATGTTTGTATGTATGTATGTTACACACATGAATATTGATTATAAACAAAATATAAAAAAATTTTCTTTATTTAATTTTCTTTTTTATAAAATTAACATTTAATGGCTGTTGATTAAAAAAATATTTCATTTCTTGGCAGAAAATAATTTACCAACTGCATTATAGTACGACAAAAAAAAACAAAAAGAAAAACTTGTGCAATTGTCTTTATTTCCTCTTAATAAAGAAATGTTCTTTTGAAATCTGTTAAAATTCTAATTGAAAATATAAATTTTGAGCTCTTTGTTGCAATCTATTCAAATTCGCTTAAAATCACTAGAACAACTAATTTAGAATTTTTCTTAGGTTAAGTTAAGTTCGACAGGCCGCTGTGGTTTCACAATCCACTTGGATCCCCCTTTATGTTACCTGCCAGGCAGAAAAGTGGAAGGAGAAAGTCAGAATATAAAAAAGAAGATAAAGAAAAGAGTCAAGTGTAAGAAGGTCAGAATAAAGAAGGAAAAAGCAATAGAAAGTGAGAGTAAGAAATACCAAAGGCCCGCTGGCCGGGATATGGCATCAATCAAGCTATCGATAGAGTTGTTGCCTTGAACGGGTGTGGGGCGTATAACCCACTAATTCTTCCCGGTTTCTATGAGGAAACATCAGATAGGTTCCTAAATATCGTTGACTGAGGTGCCTCAGTCGCTTGTATTCTAGTGCGGGGCATAAACAGAGGAAGTGTTCAATCGTTTCCTCCTCGTCCTGACAGCTTCTGCAAAAATCATTGCATGGGAGACTCATCCTCCTCGCATTGTTTTCCAACAGGCAGTGCCCTATTACTGCAGCTACCAAGACTCTCAATTGCAGCTCTGTCAACTGAAGTGGTGCAGCCGGTTTCCTGCGATTTAATGAGGGCCAGATGGTGCTTGCTGTTGAGTGAAGCAACTTGTTCAATCATCTGCCTGAAATCAGAAAGAAGGGATGCTACAAAACATATCACTGGCAACATCATGAAGGATTGTCTCCTTCTTTAACAGTTTTTCTGCAACAGAGCGGCTAAGGGCAGTGTCATGCTCCCTCACCCATTTAAGAAGGATGACTGAAGAATTATCACATTGAAGACGGTCCGGTATATGGAAACAAGATTTAATGAATTAAAAACATCTTTGAGAAACATGATTGCGGCTTTGCTGCGGGTACAATAGCAGACATCTCTGTTAGATATTTTATTGAACTTAACCATTTCGTCGCCTTTTTAATAGCAGATATTGCTGGCTATAAAACACTGCAGGCATTTGAGAGTCTAAAGCTCATTCTTATCCCAAATTCCTCTTTGTAGACGCCTGCCTCAATTTTCGTTGCTCTTTTAAAGTCATCTGTTAAAACGCAGAGTGTTCGCGTAAAATAACTGACAATTAACCAGTGCTGCCAATACCACAATTAACACGTAATTTAAACGATGACATTTCTTTTTATTTTTATTTTTTTTTAACAGAACTCTGCTCTTCTCAAAATATAAAGTAAATTTCATCTTTCCAAGCACTAGTTATAAGTGTTTTTTTTTTTTTAAATGGTCTTTTAGAGACAACAGGTCAGAGGCCTGAACCACAAGAAGGAGATGGCCAATTGAAATTACCAAACGGCAAAAAATTACGACCATTGAATTATGAATTATAAATCTTAAAAGACTCTAAAAAAAATCAATTGTAGTGCAGAGACGGGATCATCCTTCTTGCTTTCGAAGAAAGAGAGACCGATGATGCCACCTAAAACAGTCTGGTTTCTCGAGAAATACTTTGTGTAAAGTCATTTTGTTAAAAAATGCGTATCTTGAGGTTGGTCTATTACAGGCCAAAGTGGTTTAAGAGTGTTAAGAGAAGAACCAATTGATTAATGGCCTTCAATTGTACAATCAGTTGCATCGTGTAGGAGCAGCATATTAATGCTGGATATGAACCTCTCGTGAGTCTAGATTTTAAAAGATCAAATCTTTGCAATAAAACAAAGCAAACCAAAAGTAAATAAAAATAAATTTTTTTCTTATAAATAAATTGAAAATAATTTATTTCCAATTTATTAATAGTTTAAAAAACAACGTCCTCAATTTTCTTTGACGAAACTAAAAGCCATTAATTATTTATTTATTTAAATGAGAATAAGTTTAATTACACTTAATTGCTGCCAGGCAGGTGACCATTAAAAAAAAAACTTTTTTTCTTTCTTGGCAAATAAATACATTTTTAATTTTTGAAGAACTTTGACCTGAAGCTAACAAAAAAAAACTGTGTGACATTTAATAAACAATTTAATTAAAGTGTCTACTTTTTCTAAACATTAAATGACGTGCTAAACTTAAGCCCATTAAAACTTTTAACGATAGCATTTTAAGAATAATTCTTGCAAAAAAACCGACTTCAAAACAGACAAACTTAAAATCAATTTCTTTAGTTCGGTTCTTATACATTAATTATATTCTATTAAATTCAAGAAAGATTGTGTCAGGATTTTTTTTATACGTCGTAGAACAAAATTTGAGTAGAGATTAAACAAGAAAATTCAGCACTTATGTGGTCACCCTTTTTTTTAACACTTTTAATTGCTGACACAGTTAAGCAAAATTTGTTTAAATTCTAAGCGTCAGTCTATGACTGTTTAAAAAATTTGCCATATACATTAAATTACAACAATTGGGACACCCTTTAATTTCTAATTTTAAATATTTTTACTTGTTATTTTACTTGATTTGTAATGGACATTCTGTCTAATTTTCAAGAGTTTATCTGTAATGAATTCAAAGATAGGACTATATAGATAAAATTCCATCAATTATAGGGCCACCCTTTAATTTCTAATTTCAAGTTTGCTACTTGTTATAGCGAACTTAGCAATAGAGGTTTTGGCAAATTTCTATCAACTGTCTACAACTGTTCAACAGTTTTGTCATATACATTAAATAACAGCAACTATTGGAACACCCTTTAATTTACTTCTTAGTGTATCAGACAAAGTAGTGGACATTTTGTTTAATTTTTAAGTGTTTGTATATAACGATTCAAATGATACAGCCATATAGATGGTCAATTTACTTCAAATATGGGAACACCCTTTAATTTATAAATTCAAATTTTATACTTGTTGTAGCGGACTTAGCAATACAAATTCTTTGTGAATTTTAGCTGTCTGTTTTGGCATCATACATCAAATTACATTAACTATTGGGACACCCTTTAATTTACCAAATACAAATTTTATACTTGTTTGTAAATTTCAACTATCTGGCTATAGCAGCACAAAAGCTTGGCCACATGCATTAAATTGCATTAACTATTGGGACACCCTTTAATTTATAAATTTAAATGTGTTATTATAACGGTCATAGTAATCGACATCCTGACCAATTTTCAAGCGTTTATCTATAACGGTTCAAAAGATAGGCTTATATGCGCCCATTTACGTCACCTATAGGGACACCCTTTAATTTTAAGATTTATTTTTTGTTTTACTTTTTGCTATTGGGAGCTAAATTTTAAAGAAGTGTGCTTCACGGTTCATAATACACTTAAAAAAAATGTATGTTGTATGGGGACACCCTTTAATTTTTAAGATTATGAACTGTTTTTAAAACGGGGCGAGTCTGTAACCATATTCTATCAAATTACAAAATATTTTCAAAATCGGTTGAGAAGTGACTGAGTTCTACAGGCACAAACTTAAAAAAACATTCAGTCGAATTGATAACCTCCTTCTTCTCTTTTTTCTTTAAGTCGGTTAATTAGCTTTTTTAGAAAATCCAAATAAATATTTTTTTAAATACCAACACTTTTCGCACTTCACACTCATAATTAAGATAAAAAGTTTTTTTTTTTTAGAAAATTTGTTTTTTTTTACATTTTGCAACGAAACTTGGAAAAAGTTTGTCTTGCATGAAAGCTTTTGTGTAAAAAGTTTTAAGGCAATTTTTAAATTTTTCAAACTTAAAAAAAGAAACAAATAACTATTATATGAAAGACTAAAAGCTTTATAATAAAAACAGAATTTTAATTAAAAGCTTATTATTTATTAAAGCTTTGTGTCAAGCCATAATTTTTTGTCAGCTTAAAACAAGCTTAACAATAAAAGCGTTACACCTTTGACTAAAAACTGAAAACTTTAAAAGGGAAACACAATTTTTCTTAAAAGAAAGCTTAAAGCTTTTTTCTTAAAAATCTTTTAATTAAAAATTAGTCTTAAAATATTCATGTGAGTGAATTTAGATAATTCTCTTAAGCTTAATATCTCCTTTTTTAAGAAATAAAATTCATATTAATCAAAAGCTTAAAGCTTTATATTTAAAATTATTTTAAATAAAGAGTTAAAGCTTTAACTCGACTCATACTCATTTATTTATTAATTTGTTTTGTGGAAATAACAAACTACAATTTTTTTTATAAAAGCTCAAAGCTCGGTGAAAAATAATTAAAAGTTTTTGTATGCTGATTATAAAAAAGCTTTCAAGCAAATACGTATGATCAGTCATTTAAGTTTTAAGTACTTTAAAAATTATTTTTAAAAGCTTTTTAAGCTTTAACTTTTTGATTAATTAATTTTCCCTCTTGGTTTTTCTTTCAGGCTAAGCTGATCTCAAATTACAATTATCCAGTCGAAGAGCATACAGTTCATACACCTGATGATTATATTTTAACCATTTATCGTATACCCGATTCGCCGAAAGCAAAAAGTCTTAACAACACCGAAAAACCCGTAGTATTTTTACAACATGGCATATTGTGTGCCTCTGACGATTGGATTATTAATGGTCCGGAAACCTCATTAGCCTACATGTTCGCCGACATGGGTTATGACGTATGGCTGGGAAATGCCCGTGGCAATACTTACTCACGCCAGCACAAACACAAACATCCTGATTCTTCGGATTTTTGGAATTTTAGTTGGCACGAAATTGGCGTTTACGATCTGGCCGCCATGCTCGATTATGTTTTAGAGGAAACCAGACAACAATCGTTACATTTTGTGGCGCATTCTCAGGGTACAACGACATTTTTCGTTTTAATGTCATCGCTGCCGTGGTACAACGACAAAGTGAAAACAGTTCATTTGTTGGCACCCATTGCCTTCATGAAGAATCATTCATTTTTATTGTCAAAGGTTGGTGGCATCTTTCTGGGCTATCCCTCATTTATGAGCATGATTTTAGGCGGTTTGGAATTGTTGCCAACCACCAGCATACAAAAATTGCTGTGCGAGTTTTTGTGTTCACAGGATTCACATTTTAAGTTTTTGTGTTCCGGTATATTGGATTTTATTGGCGGCTGGGGTACAAAGCATTTAAACCATGTAAGTAGTTTTTTTTAATCTTAAAAAAATTAGTTTTAATACTTTTTTATTATTTCAGACACTTTTGCCTCATGTTTGTGAAACTCATCCCGCCGGTGCCTCAACCACACAAATAATTCACTATTTACAATTGTATACCTCAGGAGATTTTAAGCAATTCGATCATGGAATCGATCTTAACCTAAAAAAATACAATCAAGAAACTCCACCCCACTATGAGGTGGGCAACATTAAAAGTTGTGTCAACATGTACTACAGTAACAACGACTACATGTCTGCGGTGGCAGATGTCGAGTACTTGGCCACTCTTCTGCCATGCGCTGAACTTTTTCGAATACCTTATGATGATTGGAATCATTATGATTTTCTGTGGTCAACCACTGTCAAGGAAGTGATCAATGATCGTATTATAGAAAAGATAGAAGCATATGAAAGAACTAACACTAATCTACAGATTTTATAGACTTTTCTTTATAAACTTAAAAAGTTTATAAAAATTTAAATTAAATTTAAAAAGGTTGTAAATACTTTTTGTAAATAATTTTTTTTAATGTATTTAAGACTTAAAAGAAAAAAAAACGAACAGAATTAAAAAAACGACAACAAAGAACAAGGTGATACTATTTAATAGGTCTTTAATATTAAGAGTCGAAAGCTTTTTTAACGTTTAGTATTAAGAAACCAACACATAAACAAAAAAAAAAAAAAAAAATAAATAAATTTAAGTGTTTATTTTTTCTAAAAGCAAATGGAAAAATAAATAAAAAAATTTTAGTATTTATTTAAATAAAACGCTTTTAATTACAAAAAAAAAACTAAGTTGTTTTTCAAAAATATTTCAACTTTATTTCGACAATAAAGATTAAAGCTTTTAAGGTCCTTTTTGCAGCCAAAAGTATTATTCTACAGAAAAATTTAAAGTTTTCCTTAAATTACGATTTACATTCAAATTTAAAAGATAGCGGCTACCCAGAATTTTTAGAGCCCTCTATATGTGATTTTTCGTTAACGTTTACCAACACTTACTTAAAACTAAATATTTACTACTAACAGTCTGGCATTACCCAACCAACATGCAGTGTGAGAAAAATTTTACATGCAACCAGCCACACAAAGCGGCCATATTTAATAGTGAATACAACGCCATAACAGACGTGTCGATTTTTCAATGTGTATACAAGAGAGGAGAGAAAATGAACAGAAATCACATTTTGTAATTGAAATAATTAAGTTTTACCAGAAATTTTTTAATGTGTAAAAATTAAAAATACGAAAAAAAAAAAATATAAACAAACACAAACTTCTTGTTTCAAGCCATCGTAATTATAAATAAAAAGATAAAAAGAAATCATGAATTAAAACTATAAGCAAGAAAAATAGAAATTAAAAAGAAAAAATTTACAAAATAAAGTAACAAAGAGTAAAAGGCAAAAAATAAAAAAATATTGAAGTTTTACCCTTCTACGAGTGTAAACTTTTAGAGCTTGTAACCAATTGTTCATTAATATGGGTGAGTTTTGTTTTACTATATTTTTATTATTTATTATAATATTGCTAAGATATTCTTCAGTTTTTATTGTGCGGTAATTTTTTTATCACTTTTTATATTAACACTTGATAGTGGCAGTGTTCATTACTACCCTTCCCTCGTTTCATTTTGTTATTGAACAAGTGTCAAACAGAAATGCCGCTATGCCAGAGATGCTTTTTTCAGTGGTTTACAGTTGCGTTTAACCCTTTAGAATACCGCAAGTTTTGTGACATCACCGATTCGTTGTTAATTGTAATTTTTTAACTGCTCTGTTCGTTTTTTTGGAAACAAATCTAGCTTAAGGGCACCGCTTCAAAAATAATTTGAGTATCATTAAAAAGATTATTTAAGGGTCTTTTTGATTAAACAGGAAGAAAAAAATATATTTAAGCCTATTCCTACATAGGAGATAACACGCCTTCTACCTTTTTCAATCTTTTTTCGTTCTGATCATAGCAAAATCATGTACCAGATGATAGCACTGGCGTATTCATTCATTTTCGTCGTTGCTCGAAATGTCAAATACTGAGTTCACAGACGGTAATTTTTCTTGCAGCAATACCTAAATTTGTGGAAGAGAAAAGAGTGCAGAATCATTTTATTTCTCTTTTTCTCACCTAATTGCGGAATTGCTGCAATAAAAATTGCCGTGTGTGAACCCGGTAAAACTTCGTATTAAAAAATTGACAGATACTTTATATGTATATAAAGCTTAGCATTTTGAGTGAATTCGTCAACTAGGAGTAAAAAATAAATACATAAAATACTATCAGATTAAAATTTGGTAAAAATCGGAGTTTCACAAAAACATATTGTTTTCAATAATTGCAAAAAAAAATTAAATTTTCTGAAAAATCTAAAAAATCACTAAAAAAAAATAGCGGAAGAATATAAAACTCACCAAAAATAGAAATTATTCACTCGAATTCGAAATCTTCTCGAATAAAAACTGGGTCTTTTTCGAAAATTCGACATCGAAAAAGGTTTGGCTAAAATAAAAAAAAAGTGTAAGACGCAATTTTTAACAAAAAAATTAAATGAAAAATTTAACGGCAGGAGTTATGGACCTCCAATCTTTTTTTTTTTTTTTTTTTGGATTTGTTCCAATAGTTTTTATACTTTTAAAAGTTTACTAAAAGAGAAACAAATCTTGGACACTAAGGCGCAGCACTTTACTCTGAAAAATTGTAAATGCTTTAGAGTTTTTCACTCCTTTATTTAAATCTACCATGATCGCAAGGTAGACGATCTTCTAATGTTCAAGACATCCTTAGGACACTGCATGATAAGCTTTGATGTAACTTTGATTTAAAATTTTTTTTATTTTTTAGCCGATACCAGTACCGCATCTACATCATCTGCTGCCGCCGACATGCTGGTCAAACTTTCCACAGATGGTGTACCCAAACTGTTTTGCCCGGTTTGCAATAAGGCCTTAGTATCTCTTGCTGGTTATGTTAAACATGTCAAGAAACATGAACCTCCTGGCGGTTTCATGTGTCGCTATTGTGAAGCACGTTTCTGTTCCGATGAGGATCTTAAAAAACATCGTGAATCGGAACACACAACGATAGCATGTCGTCTTTGCACAGATGTCACTTTCACCACTGAAGTTGACTATCGAGAACATATAAGGAGCGCTCACCAGGGCAGGGACAGAGAAATATTTACTTGTGATAAATGTGGAGCTGCTTACAAAACTATTGATCCCTACCGTCGTCACATACAAACGGAGTGTGGTCGTATTAAGCCATACAAATGTGATCAATGTCCAATGGCATTTGTAACGAAATATAATTTGAAACAACATTTAGAAAATCATTCGGGTGAATTAAAGTTTTGCTGCAGTTATTGTGGACGTAATTTTAGGCAAAAAGCTCGTTTAGTCGAACATGAACGGACTCACACGGGTGAGAAACCCTACAAGTGTGATGTGAGTTAAAAAACGCTTTTTTAAATCGAATTAAAAAAATGTAAATATTTTTATCAACATTTTTTTAAGGTGTGTGGAAAAAGTTTTTCGCATCGAGAAAGTATTGTAACTCATTCTTCCATTCATACCGGCATTCGTTTGGTGGAATGTAAGGGTTGTGGTTCAAGATTTTCCTGTTATTCAAATCTCATCAAACATCGCCGAAATCGTCCAGATTCTTGTGGATTACCGGAATTTGATCCACCACGAAATCGTGTTAGAAAACATACTTCCCGCAGTAAGTTGGAATTATATATTTTTTTAAAACTTTTTAATAAATTTTTGAACCGTTAAATTACAGTTCCGGCAACTTTAAATCCTACCTCTGAAATTAAAGTGGTCAATGTTAATAAAATTATTAAGCCCGGTGATCAAGTGAAAGTGACTGGTGTGAGAAAAGAAACATCAGAAAAGCCGTTGAGAACGAAACCTACTGCTCGTAAACGTACAGGCCCAGCACCAGCGCCATCAAAACCAGCCCCCACTCTTCGCAGAAACGTAACTAGAAAAAAGGTGTTAAATTGTGATCTTTTAGAGGATGATAACTTTAAGCCTGAAGAATTTGTTGAGGAAGACGAAGATGAAGAGGATAATTTTCCACTCAAACCGAAACGAAATCTGGACAACAATAAAATTGAAGAGAACAACATGCCCCCTCCACCGCCAGAAATTATAATGAGGGACAATTCCCCACCAAATCAAATAAGTACACAATGGTCTGATGACAGTGAGGACGAATATGTGCCAGACTGCGAGCAAGATGATTCGGATGAAGAAGAGGATGATAGTCGATCTCTTAAAGATTTTAAAATTCCAATGCCAGAGGCTGCTATTAAACAAGAAAATGATGACGAGGACGAACATGATGATGTGGCCGTTACTACGAATATACAAATCGAACCTTTGGCAAATTTTGAATACAATCGTATGGATTCTTACAGTGCTGAGGTGAAATACGAAGATGAAGAGAATAATTTATTTGATGAAAAAAATCGTATTTTAGAGCATCTTTTAAATGAAAATGATTACAGCCAACTAAACGAAGGAGTAGAGGACAAATCTAAAAGTCAATCGAAAACTAAAAAAAAACGTAAAATGCCTGACAAAAATTACAGTCTAGATTCGGATGATATTTTAAAAGAATCTGAAGTAGATTACATAAAGTACGAAGAAAGTGATGATGTGGAAGATTACAAAGAAGATATTCTAGAGGAAAAACACAAGGTAAGTTTGCTATTTATAGTTACTTCAAATTGCCAAGTAAATGTATGTTTTATAAATTTTCAAGACTAACGAATTAACAAATGATGATATTAGGAATTGTTATGTTTTACTGGAAGATGTTACCAACTGTTTCCCTGCGTTGAAAGAATGCTCAACGGTTAAGGTATCACGAAATGCCCAACCGTTCTTTTCAAAGTCCGAAAAAATTAAGAAATTCATTAAAAAACGGGGCAAATATCGACCTAGACGTTCAAAAACTACTAAAGACGAACGTGGAGCTGAAGAAATGCCCAAATCTGGTAAATCGCGTCGTTTAGCTTCAATTACGGCCAAACAATTAAAGGAACGTTTAAAACTTTTAAAAAGACGTGATAAATCTTGGCAGTGTCCAGACTGCATTAAAATCTATTATATGCGTAAACCTTATGAAAAACATTTAAGAGAGGATCACAAAAAGTCTGAAGATTTTATTAAGGAGATTTTCAAAAATGAATTGGAAGAAGTTTCAACTGATGATGTCTTCAAATGTCATATATGCGATAAAATTTATTTGATGGAAAAACGCCTACTATCTCATATACCAAAACATGGACCAGATGGTAGTTTGATATACAAATGTCCTTGTTATTGCAATTTATATTTTAAAACGCGCCTAGATGCCACTGCTCACGCCCATGAGCAACACAAAGATCTATTGTGGTGTGAAATATGTGAGAAATATATGACAGGTTGTGATGCGCTTAAATCGCATAAGGCTCGCAAACATGGCGGCAATAAGGACTATAAAAATTCACGTAATTTAGTGTGTATGAAATGTGGCAAGAAATTTATGGGACGTACTCAACTTACCGATCATGAACGTTCCGATTGTGGTCGTTTGCCTTTATACCAGTGCCAGGAATGTGGAAAATGTTTAACCACAGCTGGTATACTGAAAACTCATATGTTATTGCATAACGATGCCAGGCCATATCAGTGTGACAAATGTGGAAAAACCTTTAAGATTAAAGCCCAGTATAAGACTCATATTAAATATGCCCACACTGATGAAAAGCGCTTCAAATGCCATGTAAGATTGTCTTGAATTTTATTGAGAACAAAAATTAATAGCGATGTTTTTAATTGTTGTTTTTTTTTTTGCTTTTTGTTTTTGTATATTTTCAGCTGTGTCCCAAAGAATATCCCTATCGTGAAAGCTTATTGACCCATATGTCAGTGCATACAGGCATCAAACGTTTCATGTGCAATGGCTGTGGCAAACGTTTTACTTGTGTTTCTAATCTCCAAGCTCATCGTAAAGTTCAGGCAGAAAGTTGTGGTCTTTTGCCCTTAAATGCTAAGGCAACACAGTATATGGGAGTGCAAAAAGGTAATCTGTTGATGGGTGCCAAGCCTGAACCTGGCTTAGATTATGTGGAAACCAGAACATTTGTAGCCAAAGATGTTATAACACATGATTCGCCCATGGCTCAAGAACTCCACAGTCAAGCCAGAAACATGCAACAAGACGGATCTCTAAGCGATGGTATTCCTTTAAACTATGTAACGGGATCTGAAATTATACTCATGTATAATAGAGATTAAGCAGCAAACTATTACTTTTTTCTATATTTTATAGAAATACCTAAATTGAATTATAATTTATAAGAATTTAAGTTAAGTTATTTTTAAGATTTATTTAACTGTTAGCCAGAGAAATTTACCGATTTAAAATCTGTAATTTTTACAAAGATTTATTTCTCCCAAAATGAAATACATTTAGAAATGAAAAACAACAACAATCTTTTGAGATTTTCTTTTAGCCTTAAAGGGTGTTTTAATTTTTCCATTTTTTATATTGAGAAAATGCTACAGATTTCTCTTTTTACACAACTATAGAAGTATTGAAGAAAAAAAAAAGCAACTAATGGAAAGACTTAACAAAATGTAATGTAAAAAATGGCATTATCTGTGATAAAAATATGTTTTGAGAAAAAAAAAACAAACAAAAATGTATTTTTAGAACTCCATGCAAAACAGTTTCAAACTGTACAAATTTTGTTTTTCCTTTTTTATGACAAACCTGTATTATGCCTTTAATAATCGTCACCACGCGATACAACTTCTTTACACGTGGGACGTAACATAATAGTGTGTTCATATTGGGCTGTATAACAGCCTTTAATATCACACAATGGTGGATACGCCTCAACTATGCCTTTGTCACACAAATCCTTTAAGGCCATTTGGTATTTAGTGGCACCGGCACGATCTAGCCAACGTTTGCAGAACGCTAATGTACCAAAGTTTTTATTAATTAATCTTAACAATTTGCTCGACGATTGCAAACGCAATGGTACATGTTGGACATCAAAGTTCTTCATGTAGTGAGAGCAGTCCATATCATCATGCACGAGACCACGGCCAGTCGAACCGAATGTTTCAATAGCATAAAATTCATTTTCTTCCATACGTGTTGAGTCGCCACCCTTGACGATAGGTACAGTTTTGCCTGAATGGATGCCTGTGAATGGAAGGAGGAAGAAAAACAAAAAACATTTTCATAAAAAGTGGACAAAAAAGCCTTAATTTAAAAAAGTATAAAAAGTCTACTCACGATATGGACTGATCGAATGTCCATTCAAATTACGTATCGCCTTGACTCCATACACCTGGCCATCCAACTCAACTTCATATGATTCCATAACTTCTTGTATGGCAGCTCCAATATCACATAGACGAACATCAATGCCAGCCTCTTTGATGCCTGTATTCGTGGCATCTTTCACGGCCTGCAACAAAGCATCGTACTTATTGTTAAAAGTTAATGTGAAGGCACAATCAATTATGCGGCCTTTGATATGTGTGCCAAAATCAATTTTGCAAACATCATCATACTGCAGCACAGTAGTGTCACCAGCATTCGGAGTATAATGGGCAGCACAATGATTTAGAGAGCAACCGGTGGGAAAGGCCAAACCAGCCTCCAAACCATTTTCACCGATTAAACGACGAGCAGTATTTTCGAGTTCTTCGCAGATCTGTATCATGGTCATGCCAGGCTTAATGTAACGTTGCATATATTGGCGAGTTTGCCTGTGGGCCTCGGCGGCATGGCGCAATTCCTGATAGATATCAGTATGGGCGCGATCGAGAGCACGTTTTTCTTCGGAAGTAAAGCGGTTGGCAGCTACCGTATCATCGGGCAAATGTTTGGGTTTAGGATGATGCATAATTTCCCCTTCTGGAAAATTGCCATCGGGGTAAAGCTCGGCAATAGGTATTGAGGGAGGTTCAGTTTGAACATTTTTTGCAGATTTATTTTTCTTATTTTTTCTTTTATTTACGGATTTCTTTTCTGATTCATCTGTGGCAGCTTCACCGTTAACTTCTACTTTGGCATCTACAACTGGGGATTCACCTTCTCCACCATCGGCTGCCTTTTTAGCAGCAGCTTCAGCTTTAAATGTTTACAAAATGTTTAATTTGTTTCTTTAAAAAAATTGTTTTGTTTGAAATTACCTTGTCTCAATTTTTTATTGTTGGGTTTAGGCTTCTTTTGTTTTTTAACCTCTTCTTGTGGCACTGCACTAGATAACTCATTGGCTTCTGCGGCTACTTCATCGTTTTTGGCCAAAACGCCATCGACTTTTGTTTCTTCTACGTTTGACATTTTATTTTAAATGAACGTTTATCAAATTCTAGTTTTATTTTTATAAATGCAATTATTTTTGCAATTTATACTAGTCAACAACCGTATAAAGCGTAGTTTTTGCAAAAAAATAGAATTAAAAGAGAAAATGAACACGAGTTCTTTTGAAAAGTCATAAAAACCGCAGGAAAAAAACAGTTTTCAACACTTAATTAAGTCATGCAAAATTAAAACGTTTTACAACACCTAACAAAATATTGTCATTTCTGAATTTATATTTGTAAACAAACCATATTAATCATTAAACTTTGTAAAAAGAAAACAATAATGGATGATATATTCTTTCCGACACAAAAGCCTTCCAATAATACAGATTCCGATGAAGTGGACTTAAAATTCTTCGATTCACATCAAGATCATAATAAAACCACCGGCGAAAGTAGTCAAAAGTCCGAGTTTGATAACAAAACAGAGGATAATAAGGATGCCGAATCCAAAACTGAACACACAAGTGAGGTAAAAAAGGAAAATGCTGAAAATAAAACCGATATAGATGATCATCAGCCATTAAGTCGCAAACAAAAGTCTAAAAAGGAAATAGAAGAGGAAGAAAGAGAAAAAATGCAGTGAGTAAAGACGAAAAATTAAAAAAACCTTTTTTAAAAGAGCTGAAACTATTTTCAGAGTTTTGGTTTCAAATTTTACAGAAGAACAGTTGGATCGGTATGAAATGTATAGAAGGTCGGCTTTTCCAAAAGCTGCCGTTAAAAGACTAATGCAAACTATAACCGGCTGTTCAGTGTCACAAAATGTAGTAATAGCAATGTCAGGCATTGCAAAAGTTTTTGTGGGAGAAATTGTAGAAGAAGGTAATTTTTATATGCGAATTGCAAGAAAGGATTCTTTTCATTAATTTTGGCTTAAAAATAAATATATATATTATAGCTCTAGATGTTATGGAAGAAATGGGTGATACTGGCGCCTTGCAACCTAAATATTTACGTGAGGCGGTACGTCGCATGCGCCAACGAAATCGTATGCCAATAGGAAAATTTCAAAAACCTTATTTTAGATTAAATTAAATAATTATATTTTAAAGTTTTTATTTTCTTTACATGGTAATAAGATACAGTTTCCAATTTTAAGAAGTATTGTTTTTAAGTAAAATCTAAGTTCTCGTTTTTTTTGTAATAAAGTTTTCGTCAACAAAAAATAATATTAAATTGCTCCTAAGATTGTTTTAAAAATGTCCCATCTGCAAAATTACCAAGTATATGTTTATGGGAAAGCCGTTTTATTTCTGTGTAAAATTTGCTTAAATAAGAGATAAATTTGCTGGGGAATGGCAGTAACTATCAGGCCCAACATTTAGAAAACTTTGACCATAAGCACTAATCGGCGTTATTTAGTTTTTGCGATAAGCAATTAAATATCAAAATGCGTTACTTATTTATTCACCCCTATTCTGCGTTTCGATTCGAATTGAAATTTTCTCCGTCTGACAACTTTGGTATTCTGCGTTTCGATTCCGATCAGTTTCTTTCGATTGTAGGTATTCTGCATTACGATCGGAGCTCCGTTTTTCTCAGTTGCTTTTTTGTTAACGGAGGGGTTTTCTTTTTTTGTGTTTTTTAGTTAAAAATTGAAAAATGTAGGTAGAAAATGAGATAAAATGTTCAGAAACGTTTAAAAAACACTTAAAATTATTTTTAACAAATTAAATAAATTTTTATTGTTTTAAATTGTTAATTTTTGTACCCGAATCTGATGTGTTTTGTTTATGTATTACGGGTCAAAAACAACAACACCAGAGCAGTATGAAAAACTGGCAGATGTAATGGCATCTAAAACAGACATTACATGCGGATACCACCAGCGATCAAAGGAAGAAGTAGCAGCGTTCTGAGAGGAAGTTGCAAGAATTCTCAATGCACTAGGTCCTTCAACAAAAAACGCCAGTGCAAAAATTAGTTGCCGTGAACAATTAATTTTTGTTTTTAATTTTTTTTATTTTATTTAACAATTTTTTTATTAAACTATATCAAGAAATTATTTTTAATTATGTAAACATACAACTTTTTGTATTAAATTTGACAATTGTTTATGAAAATGATAACAAACTTGCTTATTTTGCTATTTCATTTCCACATTCCACAATGATGCTATTAATTTTGTAAACGTTGTTGTCTTCTTCTTTTTCTTTCGATTCCGTTTTTCTTCAGAATACCAATTTACGATCGTAACGGAACTGAATGCGGAGACTTAATCGAAACGCAGAATAGGGGTGATTATTTGTTTTAAGTATTTTATAATCTGCTTACAATACGAACAACAAGGTAGTTTTTTTATATTAGATTTTTAAATTAATTGAGAAATATCAATGAATGCAGAAAAATATTTTAATAACTGACTCACATCCACGAGTGCTAGATGATAGATAAGAAATCGGCAAATTTGCAATAAATTCTTTTAAATATTCACATCAAAACACTATGAGTAATAGAATTTTAAATAACGTATTCCGAATTCCTTGTAAAGATTCATTTTCCAGGAAACATTGAAATTGTTTCTCTTTTGAAGTGCTAAATTATTAAAACTTGCATTAGTATGCTGCCTAAAATTAATAAATTATACTTAAAGAAAAGAGGTTATCGAAAAATCGGCACTTTAATTTTGAGGCAAAAAACCGTCAATATGGCAGTCTTGCCGATTCATTTGTTTTGATGTTTTAACATTCTAACGGTATTATTTAGTTTTACATTGTTTTACAATGTGATTCTTTTTTTGCAGTGCAACCAAGTTAAAGGTAATTTTATAACAGTGAGAAGTGGAAGCCAATAATTTAATAATATTACATAAGAAATTACGAGTGTTTTTAAAAGAAAGTGTGTAATATAATCATGATTACAAACTGAAGTCGAGAAAAATGGTGTGTGATATGTGAACATCCAAATTTTATTTTGAGTTTAATCACGCATTACGTATAGCTTGCTGTGTTTTTAATGGACTTTTATCCACAACAATTTAAATAAAGGTAATTGATTCTTATTTTATATTTATAAGTAAAGGGTACATGCCGACTGATAATGCACTCGTAGCATAAAAAAATAAAAACAACAAGTTATTTTTTACTTTCTTAAGAAAAAGATCAGTTTGCTACATTATTTTAAAGGAGGAACATCTGTGTGTGAGCAGATTTTCCTCCTTTAAAAAAGTAAGGTTATAATTAAAGACGCACTTAAAAGTGTCCACCGTTCTGAAAAATTAAAATAATTTTCTATACAAATATCATGTTCAGGTTTCCTCACTTCCTATACGAAGGTATAGGTCGATGTGCAGTTTCTGGAGAAAACTTGTGGGATACCCTGACGCTATGGTTTTGTACCCCCGCCATTTAAATTTAGATTAAAAAAAAAAAATTAAGAAAAATAATTTTTAGACAGGCAAATTTTACTTTGACAGTTTTGGTAATTTTCTTTTAAACTTTGTTTGGCATTCAGACACACAAAGTTTTCCTTTACAAATTTTGTTTTCTTCTGCTTAAACGTTCTTAACTAGGGTGTCAGACGATCAAGTTTTCATTCAAGTTTTAAAATTTCTCTCATTTTTTAACCAATACACTGTTGCAGGTCAGATCAGGCGAGAGGAATAGCCTAAAAGGAAAAATAGTGCAAGCACCGGCTGACTCGGTAGGAAAATTAATTTGGCACTTCACTCAGAAAACGATTTTTTGTTTTGTCTGCATATCAGATACGAACACTGGATATGGTCTTTGTGAACAGAATGTTTGGGGTTAATTTGTGAATTGAGAAGTTGCTTAAATACCTGCCCTGGTGATGCCATTTAGCTAGCTGGCTTCACAGCTGCTGTGCCAAAAAGAGTCACGTAACAACACTCACACTTTGAAATCTTGCTGAGAATTTGCTTTCAAGTTTTCGTTCAATTGAGTCTTTCAAATTACATTCTAGAAATCAGCTGATTGAAGTTTTCCCCTCCAAATATGCATTAAAAATTCTGCTGTCAGTGTTTTCTTCACATCTTGCTTAAAAACTAGATTTGAAATTGCGTGCAGCCTATGTCACAGCTTTCAATTTTTGGAATTTTGACAAGCAGTATGTGTAAATTTCTTGAAAGAGAATTGAACAAAAATTTGACCCTGTGACTGTACTGTAAGTAGCTACCTTCAGTCAAAAAAACAAATACTAGGGTGACAGAGAATTAAAAAAAATCATTTCTAAAAAAGGTATTAAGTGATACTCAGTTTGATGTCTTAAAAAACATGATTTTTAATCCTACTTTTCTATAAAAAGTTCAAAGGCCCATTACTCAAAAAATGGTATTTTTTTACTTGATATTTTTTTCTTATTTTTTAATGCTCTATCGTTTTATAAGTTTGTTTTTTTATTGGAGTTACTTTCTTGTTTCACATGTTATGGAAAAATTGGAGGTAGCCGTGATGTTTTGTTCTCGCTAATTTTCAATTGAAAATTTTTCGAAATTTTTTCTGATCGATGGGCGTATTTAAATTTTCTCTAGCTCGTCTAGTGCCTTGGCAAAGTTTACATCAAACACTTATACGGATGGACGGACATTCTCAATCAACTTTGCTATACGCAAAAACTCACAATATATATATTCTTTATGGGATGGGAAATGCATATTGTAGAAATTTCAAACGGAATGACAAACTTAGTTACACCTTCTTCCCACTTTTTTGGTGAAGGGTATAAAAACAATTTGTAAATCTCATAAACGAAATTACCTACGTTGAAGGTGCATTTTCTATTTATATTTTGCTACGATTACTCTTTTCTTTCACCGTTTTTAGCATAAGCTCACATTTTTAAACGTCTTATCATTCTTCGTTTTTTTTTTTTTTTTTTTTTTTTTGCAAAAAATTTTTAGATTTTTATTTTTCAATACACGCGAAATACGATTTGATATGAGTTGGTCAGAGTAAATTTGAATGGCTTTTTTTTTTGTTGTTATAAATATTTTATCAAGAAGAAACAGAAGGAGTTTCATTTTTGTGACCGGAAATCATCTTTAAACTTAAATAAATTGCTTGTTTTCCTGCAAATTTATTTTGGCTTCTTCTTACTTAAAAAAAAACAAAAATTATTTTTTAATTATATCACAGCTGAAGTAGGAACGTTTATGTAATCTAACGACAGTTATAAATACCCTAAATAAGCTTTTAATACCTCTTTTATTTTTTATAAAAATATATTTAATGTTTAATTTTTGATAAACTAAAAATGTATTGTGTTTTGGCCAATCACATTTAAATTCAACATAAAGCGATTCGTATTAGAAAACTTGAAAAAACAAGTAGCAAAATCGTGCTATATTTTGATATTTTAGAATTACATATGTAATCCAGAATTATCAATCAGTTGGTTTTATTGCATGACAATAAAAATTTATAATTGAAGCAATAAATTATTTCTATTGATTAAAAAGAAACAACGCGTTAGTCCAACGATAAGAAGAAAGTTAAAAGAGAATAAACACAAAACCTAAAGTTTCTAAACCTTTTTCCAAATAAATTTTATATTGATTCAATTCACATCCTATTGTAAATTGTATGTTGTAACAAATACAACCGGAGTGGTTGTAAACATACTGTTTTAAGTTTCTTTTGCTAAATTTATATAAATGGCAAAACTTTCAAAGTACAAATAATAAAGTTTTAATAAAAAATAAAATTCCAATTAAAATCACCAAAATTTCTATAGACAGTTTGGAATATATTTTTAACCAAAGTAAAATCATTTTGCTTCTACGATATTGAGAAATTTTTATTTGATAAATATTCTATTTTATTTTAGAAAATATTAACATAGAAAAATACCAATAACCTTTGTAAAACTATTGTTGAATCCGACAACAGGTTGTGAATTGAATAAATATTTTTAGTTAATCAGGTCAAAGTGCTACAGTCGGTCACTTCCAACGAATGCAACTTTTAGAGAAGTTTTATTTTATGGCCGAAAACACTAAAATGAAATTAAAAAATAAAGGGGTGTTCCCATGAAATGAAGACATATTAAGCTGCCTTAGGTGCCGCACCTAGAGTCCAGATTTTTTCACTTTTTAAATTACGGGGTATATCTTCCATAGTACTGTTTTCAACGAAACACAATTTTTTTTCGTAATTTTCTTAAAAGATAAAGGTTTACCCTCATTTTCGTGATAGGTGATTGGGCTTGTTATCTTTCATTTTAAAGAAAAAATTAATCGGTACACTGAAAGAAAATAAATTTTGGAATAAACAAAATACGAATGAAAAAGTTCTTATTTGCACAGAAACGTTAAGCCGATGACATTTTTATGTAAAATTATGTTTTCATTTCTATTTTTTATTTATTTATTTTGTTTTTTATTTATTTTTATTTTTTTTTTTTTTTTTTTTTTTTTTTTGATTACAATTACTTCACTAAAATAGATTAACATTCATGGTAAAGGGTATATAAGACTCGGCATAGCCGAATACAGTTTAACGGGTTCTTATTTTTTTAGGCGTTGTTCACACATTCATTGAATTCTCCATATGGCATATTTACATATTAAGTTGCCAGACTTGCATTTAATGGCACAATTTTTTTTACAAATTAAGCGAAACAAAAATGTTACGTAAGGCATACACAATCGTACGATTTAATCGTTTCAAAATGGCGTCGTAGGTGCCACACTATTAAACAAAAAAGATGCGAAAAACATATGCTTTTAATATTTTGTTGTTTTTTCTACTCATCTCCAAAAAAAAAAATCAAATTCAAAAGATTATAAAATCTGTCAAAAAGTCTTTCACACACATACATTTTATTCCACACTATCATACTTTTTGAGCACACATGCAATTTTCGACAGATCATACGACTGAGTATGATAGGTAATCCTGGTCTTTATACACATAAGTATACTTTAACCGATTTTTATAAATAATGCCATCTTGGAAAGGTTAAAAGTTACCGCAAGATGACACTAATTTAATAGAAAAATAGTAAAACTTTTCGAGAAAGGTATGTTCACAAAAAATAAGAAATTAACTTTTTTAAACACAATTGTAAAACATTGCAAAATCATACTTTGAGGTTTAGAGCGTCTAAAATTACAAACGATATGATAAACTTAATTGCACATAAAATAAATGGATAAATCCAGGGTAATAAAAATTTGTTCACCATTTCTTATCTTGTTTCGTGCAGTTGTTTTATCAACTTAACCCAGTCAATGGGCTGCAAAGGTTTTTTTATTTTAATTTGTTTTATATAAAAAACTATAAAAGTTTTATTTTGTTTCTAAAACCTCGTTAGTTACGTCTGTGAGTGCAACTGAACAACAAGAATGCCGTTCAAATATTCGCTAATATTATTGAGTTTGTGTCTATTAGCCGCTTACTGTTATGGTGACCGTGCCCGCTATGACAACTATCGTGTGTACAAAGTTATTGCTTCCAATAAGGAAGAATTGGAGGTTTTAAAAAGTTTGGAAAGAACTTCGGATTCTATAATTTTCTTGTACGGCATACCCCCTGTCCACAGACGGACTTATGTGATTGTTGCTCCCCATAAGCTGCCTGATTTTTTGGAAATCATGGATACAAGTGAAGTGAAATACGAGTTGATTGAAAAAAACTTGCAAAAAGAACTAGATGATGGTAGAGAAGTAGTGGCTAGATCTGATCCTTTAGCACGCTCTATTTCTTATAACTGGAATCAATATTATGAGTTGGATGACACCTACAGGTGGATGCAACTTTTGGCTAGTGAAAATCCCGGTGTAGTAACATTGATCGAGGGTGGCAAATCTTATCAACGTCGTTCAATATTGGGTGTTAAAATTTCGAAAAGTAAGTCGGAAAAGCCTGGTGTGTTTATTGAAGCTGGTATTCATGCTCGTGAATGGATTGGTCCTGCCACTGCCACCTTTTTAATAAATCAATTGTTAAACTCTAATGAGACCAGCGTACAACAGGTTGCTGAAAACTACAACTGGTACATTTTTCCTCATGTCAATCCTGATGGTTATGTTTACACACACACCAAAGATCGCATGTGGCGCAAGACACGTAGTCCTTATGGCAGATGTTTTGGGGCCGATCCCAATCGTAATTGGGGCTTCCAGTGGAATGTTGTGGGATCAAGCAATAATCCTTGCTCTGATACTTTTGCCGGCCCTCATCCCTTTTCTGAAATTGAAATACGTTCTATGTCTGAATATCTGCAGACTTTAAGTGGCAAAATTTCGCTCTACATCTCCTTCCATTCTTCTTCTCAATTATTGTTGTTTCCTTATGGTCATACGGGTACTTTACCCGCCAACTATGACGATTTAAAACAAGTTTTCGATGTTAGTGTCGCCGCTATTAGTGAACGTTATGGTACGAAATACACTGGTGGCAATATTTATGATGCCATCTATCCGGCTTCAGGAGCCTCAATTGACTGGGCCTATGAAACTGTTGGCACAAAAATGGCCTTCTGCTATGAACTGCGTCCAACTTCTAATTCTTTTATCGGTTTCAGACTGCCTTCATCACAAATTAAACCCACGGGTGAAGAAACCGTTGACTCTATTGTTGCCATGGTAAACGAGGTCCAAAAGTTGGGATATTTCAATAAAACGACTACTTTCTTTAATTAAAATTGTGTCAATAAAATTTATTAAAAAATATTTAACAAAAAAATTAATTTGTTGTTTTTCTAACCCTTGGAATTTTGTTTGTATTGAACGACCGCAATAATTTACCTCTGGAAATGTTTTCTTTTTCATAAAGTTTGCCTTTTGACTGAAGTGCTCAAAGATTAAAAAAAGTAAAGAGAATTATATGATGTTTGTTTTTATTTTACCAATAAATTAAGCTTATAAGGCCGCACTTGTCTTAAACTTTATATTTTTTTTATTTATACAGTGCTACCAAAAATTGATTTAAGAAAAAAAATATTAAATAATATAAAAAAAAACAGAAATTTTGGCAACACTGCTCAAGCATAAAACAGCAAAAATACGAAAGAGAGAAATAGAAATGAGAGATAAAAACTGAAAAGAGTCATAAAGTTCATTTCTGCTTCTTTTGCTACCCCTTAAAGCCAGGGTTCACTATCATACACAATCGTACGATTTAATCACACAAAAATCTGACAGATTTCTGTCCTACTTTAAAAATTGTTTCAAAATGGCGTCGTAGGTGCCATGCTGTTACACAAAAAATATGCAAAAACAGATGCTCTTAATATTTTGTTGTTGCTTTCTTCTCATCTTCAAA
This sequence comes from Cistogaster globosa, assembly GCA_937654795.1. Taxonomy (NCBI): domain Eukaryota; kingdom Metazoa; phylum Arthropoda; class Insecta; order Diptera; family Tachinidae; genus Cistogaster; species Cistogaster globosa. Next base: position 12,936,137 of record OW569404.1, read on the forward strand.
AAAGTCAACTCTGATCGCATAGAAAAAATCATTTTATGAATTATTTCAAAACATTTTAAAATCGTACAGATCTGTCAAAAAGTTTGTCACACCCATACACTTTTAGTCCACACTATCATACTTTTTGAACACACATGCAATTTTTGACAGATCGTACGACTGAGTATGATAGTCAATCCTGGCCTTTAAACTTCTCTACACCTCTTGCCCATGTCTACGTCAACGTCTACTTTATGACTTTTTGCCACTTATACAATGCCCTTAATGTAAACTGGCTCTAACAAAGATAACAACTTTGTTGTGTTTTCATTCAATTCAGTGACTAACAGCGCTTAAAGTGAGAAAAGAATAAGTTGGCTGCATGCAAAATGATCCTATAAAAAATCGCAAAAAAAAAATTAAAAAATCGCCAAATGAAAAATTGCCCAAAAAAAGAAATATGTGAAATGAAATCCAAAAATAAATAAAGTATCGCCCATGTTTATTTATATATTTCTTTACAAAATACCAAAAATTTTATATCAAAGGATCAATCGTGTCTGTCACTACTGAACAGCAGTAAGGGCATTGATATTGGTTTGATTACCTTTATTCTTATTCATTTATTTTTATTTCATGCGCCTTTTAGGCAAATTAATATTAACGAAACGTTTACACATTTTCTTATTCAACGGTAGTTGAGGTTTTAACTCTCTCCAATATAAAGTAAAATCCAGAGATTCTGAAACTTGAGCATTTTGCTGCGATGCTGATGTTAATTTAAAAAGTTTATGTTCTAATGTCAGCTTCCAGTTTTCGACATAGAAGACAAAGAATTTACCCGTGGCCAAATATATTATTTCAATGTAACTCATAATGCTGAAACCATACATAAGAGACATAATGCCACCAAAGCGATCTGTAAAGATTTAGAATTAAAAAAAATGTGCGTTTAATTTTTGTTAAACGTTTCTTTTTTATAACAAACTTAGTAAAACCACCCAGTCGCCCACAATATCCATTTCAGTAAATGATACATAACGTTGCTTAAAATACAATTTAACAATAGACAATGGCTTTGAGCTGTTGAGACATTTCCTAAAAAGAAAAAGAAAATTATTATTATTTTTTTTTTAACAAAAGAGAAATTCCATATTTTTAATTCATTTTGTGTCAACTTACAATATGCCTTGACGATAAGGTTCCCCATTATTTGAATGCATTAATATTTCGTTGATTTCCAAATTGAAATCGACACCATTACATCTCGGCAAACATTTTGGACAACGGTGTCCACTGGTAAAATCATCCTTCTTATCTTCACCATTCGCATGCACATACGCAAATAAGTCCCAGCCATACCAAATGCTTTTCCATTTCATCAAACAGGGTAAATTGGAAAAATTACAATAAGTAAAATTTCGATTGGTGCCTGCCATTGGAGGCGTTACACAACCACAGTGTCTTATCATCGACTCCATACGGCATAGAAGTAAACATTCATCCATGGAATAAAAGGACCTTAAAGATAAGGAAGTAGGAATATTTCAAACTCAAATAAATATTATTTAAATGATTTGAAAAGAAGAAAAACCTACTGATTTAAAAGTCTTTGACCTTCGTCGGCAAAATAGCAATTACGAACATGTGGTGCAAACTGTCGCACTCGTTGGGTAGAGCCAAAAAATTCCGGTTCTATAGGTACTTCCACTATGGTGTTGTGATCGACTAAAATTTCTCCAATGCGATTTGATTGTATGGTGGCATAGTCGTCACGGGGAAAAATATACAACTATTAAATATCAAGAGGCAAATATTTTATATAAAATTTTAGATTATTGTAGAAAATTGTTGTAAGTCCTTGATTTTTTTTTTTTTTTTTTTTGTTCTTAAATATGCGATTTTCTTTAGTTTTAGCGATTTTTCAGTTTTCTTTTGTGCAAACTAAAGGATATTTCTCGATATTGAAAATAAGTCAAAAACTTTAATATATTTAAGGGCACAGAAGTCTTACGACATGTCAAATTTTTGTGCAGAAAAGTACCAGTGGGATCGTCTAAACCAAATATGTAATGAATCTGCACAAATTGGGAGAAATTACGAATGAACATTTGACAGTCGTATGTCTCTCTATGTTTTCTGAAAATTTTCAAAAGACAATTACGAATCATTAGATCAGGGATGCATTTTTCTGCAAACCGCCCAAAAACCTGTGTATACCAATTGTGTAAACGCGAAAAAATCTGTCGTAAGATTTTTACTCTCATTTTTTAAAATACGGATGGTATTTCATTTTATTTTCTCTTGGATTTTACGTACGTAAAGTTGTACCGTCTAAAGCCCCCTTTACTTATATTCGATTTGCTTTATCTGCAAAGAAAGTGAATTATGCAAAAAAAGTGAAGGCGAGAGAGAGAAAGTAAACGGTTGTTTTTTAAGCCCGATAGAACTTTTTATTATAAAAAATAACACTAAAAATACAATTTTGATGAATATTTTTTTCTTATTATTTTCAGTAAATTCTGGCAACTCATTATGAATAGACTCAGGCTTGAACAACGCTATCAAATCATCCAAGTTTACTTTGATAATCAGTCGTCAATTTGAGCGGTTTATAGAAGACTTTGTGATTTTTATGGTGGACATAATCGTTCATCTGAGCAAGCTATCTGTCGAACTGTGGATAGATTTCGTACCACATACTAGGGATGAACAAAAACCATCCATATTTTAAAAACACTCGATGTATTGTGTCGAAACATCGATATAATCCGATGTTTTTTTGTTTTGCTCCTAAACAATCGAAAAACATCGATGTTTTCTTTCGATGCATCGAAATGACAAATTGCATACAGAACGTGTAGATTGATATATAAACGTGTTCATAGAAATTTAAAAAACCAATAAGAGTGAAGATATATTGTCTGATGAACTCTCAGTTTATTTGAGGACTCCTGTTGGAAGACTGAACGAAAATCCGTTAGATTTGGAAAGATTATAAATCGCTGTTTTCTAAGCTTTACAAGATCGTTTTTAAATGCTTTACTAGGGTGCCAGACGATCAAGTTTTCATTCAAGTTTCATTCAAGTTTTAGAATTTCTCTCATTTTTTAACCAATACACTCACACTTTAAGAACTTGCTGAGAACTTGCTTTCAAGTTTTCGTTCAAGTTGAGTGTTTCAATTTACGTTCAAGAAAACAGCTGATACAATTCTTTTGAAGTATTTTTTGTTGTTATTTCTACAAATATATATGACGATGCCATCTTGAAAATAATATTGATTTCAACTTGCTTTCAAGTTGCGTGCAGCCTACGTCACAGCTGTCAATTTTAATAAATTTTGACAAGCAGTATGTGTGAAAAACTTGAAAGGAAAACTTGATCGTCTGGCTTCAGGGTTACAATGCTGGGAACATCGGATCCGTCTGAAAGGCTATTGACGACTCAACAATGAAACAGATTGAGAGGTGAAAGACTTGGTAAACTTTTGTTTCTAAAAAAACGTATTGGAAGATGTAAAATAAACTCAAGATTTTTCGAAAATATAATAATCACCCAATCGTTTTTGGCATAGGCGTATTTCGACTGTGACAATTTGGTAATAGATTAATGATAACTGTTACGAGGTGTCTTTAATCTATTACAAAACTTTTTAAAAACGACTAACTTTCGCCACAGAAACGCCAACCACGATAAGGGTGAATAATAAATTTATAAAAAACAATCGATGTATGAAAAATGTCAATGTATTTTATTAAATATCGATGCAACATCGATGTATGTTTGCGATACATCGTATGGAAAAAAAACATCGATGTTTTTTTTAACGTGTGCATCCCTACCACATACTCTCTAGGGGATGCAATAACACCAACATGTTGAAGGAATTTGCATACTGATGAGAATATCGCCAAGTTGTGTTTAGCGATGAGGCTTATTTTCGGCTTAACGGGCTTATAAATAAGCGAAATTGCCCACAACATACCCTGCAGACTCCATTGCATCCAGAAAAATGCACCGTTTGGTGTGGTTTACACACTAATGGCATCATCGAACATTATTTCTTCCAAAATATGGACGTGTCTTACGTTACGTTCAATGGAGATCGTTATCGCACCATGATTAATGATTTTTTGTTTGAAAAAATAAATGTCATTGATCTGGACGAAATGTAGTTTCAACACGATGGCGCTAAGTGCCATACGGCGACCGCAACCATCGACTTATTGAAATCAAAATTTGTCAATAAGTTGATTTCGAGAAATGGACCTGGCAATTGGCTTCCAGGGTCGTTCGATTTGACACCTCTCGATTATTTTCTGTGGGGCCACATGCTGATAAACCTGCAACAAAAATTGACGCTTTGGAGGCCAACATTGCTTGTGTTATTCGTAACATACGGCCAGCGGTACTTGAAAAAGTGACCCAAAATTGGACGTTCAGAATGCGCTTCGTCATTAGCAGCCGCGGCGGAGATATGCCCGAAATCATATATACATATATAAATTAAAAGCAAGCAAGAAAGAGTAAATTTAATTTAGTGAAGTAACTCCAATAAAAAAATATGAGGTGAATTAAAAACTTTAAATTAAATGTCATTAGATCTTAATGGATTAAAAATTTTTAGAAAATTTTAAAAGCCTTTAAATGATACCCACATTGATATCATTTAGTTCACAATTGTACTTTTCTATGAAAAGTTCAGAGGCCCATAACTCGGAAAAAAATGGACGAGTGCCAATTTTTTTACTTGGTATTTTTTCTTAAGTTTTAATTTTCATCGCTCCATATGTTTGTTTTTTTTTTTATTGGAGTTAATTCATTGTTCGCTCGCTGCCTTAAAGGAGATGTACCGATCTTGCTGATTTTCAATAGTAAAATTTTCGATTGATTGGCTATTTAAAATTTCTCTAGCTTGGCAAATTGATTGTAACACCAACACGGAAAGACAGACGGTTAGACGTACAGGCGGACATTGCTCAATCGACTTCGCTATGCATAAGGACTCAAAATATATACATATATAATTGATGGGGTGGGAAATGGATATTGTAGAAATTACAAACAGAACGACATAAAGGCTTTTTCCACCTTTGGGAAAGGGTATGGAGAGGTATAGTTTGCACCATCTACACAAGCGACAATGCTCGTTGTTACAACTGCAAAAATATACTCCTTCCATGTTCATAATTTTTAATATTCGTAAAGTCAAGTCAGCAATATTTTAAAATAAAACTAATCTACAGTTCCAACATTAAATGGCTATTATCTCATGGACCTAAATTTGCACTTCCATTTACTAAGGCTACGCTTCCATTGTTTCGTAGCATAACTGACGGAGAACAATGTATACAAACAATAAGGGATAAAGAGAAACAAGAAACAGCTAGAATTAAGTTCGTGACATTATTGGAAGATCATAAGCGGAGAATCAAAATAGATGCAAGAGACTCACTAATATTGAATACAGTGGTTCAAACTGAAAAATACTTAAGAAATAACAAGGATTTAATCATATTGAAATCGGATAAGCGTAATAAGACTGTTGCAATGAATAAAAAAGACTATGTGTTAAAAATGAAGAGTATTATAGACGATATGTGCTCATACAGACGACTAAAGAGAGATCCTACTACAAGCCTACAAAATAAGAATAATGCTCTAGTGGAAAAATTGTTTAACCTAAATCTCATAAATCAATTTGAGAAAAATAAACTTACAACAAAGATAGCTGTCCCACCTAGAATATATGGATTACCGAATATTCATAAAGAGAATATGCAACTACGACCAATATGCTCATCGATAGAATCACCTTCATACGGACTAAGCAAATATATAACAAACATATTATCAAACTTGACAATAAACTCAGCATATAATATAAGTAACGCAAAAGAATTAAGATCTAAGATAGACAATATTCGAATTGAAGATGACGAGATACTGGTATCCTTTGACGTTATATCATTATTTCCCAGTATTCCGGTTAACTTAGCGTTGAACACAATTGAAAGCAAATGGGAAATATTACAAAAACACACAAAAATTTCAAAACTGCTATTTATGGAGATGGTAAGGTTTTGCATAAGAGATTGCAGGTACTTCAGATTTAATGGAATATTTTATGACCAGAAGAAGGGTATGCCAATGGGATCTCCAATATCACCAGTTATAGCAGATATAGTTATGGAGGAATTACTGAATACAGTTTTAGGAAAAATGAACACAAAACCGAGAATGATGACAAAATATGTGGACGACCTATTTGGAATTTTAAAAATTGATCGAGTTGACGAAACATTAATGAATTTAAATACATTTAATAAACAAATACAATTTACACTGGAGAAAGAAACTAATAACACACTACCCTACCTTGACGCATTAATAATTAGAGATAAAAACAAGATCGTAATTGACTGGCACCAAAAACCCCTGGCCTCTGGGAGACTCATAAATTTCTATTCAAAACACCCCAGGAATATAATTATAAACACGGCAACGAATTTTATAAAACGAGTATTAGATATTAGTAACTCAAAATTCCACGAAAAAAATAAGAAGATAATTAAAAATATACTGAGTCAAAATAGTTACCCACTTCAGACAATTAATAAATTAATTGATTATGTGACTAAAAATAGAAATAATAACACATCAGCTCAAAATCGAGACCAAGAAAGATCAACGAAAATTTATAAATCAACAGATTATATACCCGGATTATCAGACAGATTAAAACGTTCGGACATTTATGATAAAGAAAAATATACACTAGCGATGAAACCAATAAACACGACAAATAAACTTTTTACCAATACAAAATGTAAATTAGACAAAATGGATAAATCTAATTTAGTGTATGAAATAAAATGCAATGGTGACGAAACCGACATATGCCAAAAAGTATATGTTGGTACAACAAAAACTAAATTAAAGACAAGACTATCATCGCACAAATCCGACTTAAAAACTGACAAGCAATCGAATCAAAAAACTGCCCTTGCAACCCACTGTGCAATAACTGGACATCAACCAAATTTTAAAGAAGTGAGAATATTAATTGAAGAGAGTAATGCATCAAAGAGATACATGCAGGAGATGCTGCATATAATAAATATTCCAATTGAAAAGAGAATTAACTATAAAACAGATACGGACAATTGCGCTCATGTTTATCGATATACAATCAACAAACATAGAAACGAAAAACAAAAAAGACAGTCAGTGACATAAGCTTAAACAATAAACATCAGACGACACTGATATATGTAAACATTTAGGTAATTGTTAATTTGTTTGTTATGTTGTGAAAAATTGTTTTTATTATGTTTGTATTTATTGTCATAGTTTTAAAAAATTCCCTGAAGATGACCAACAAAGTTGGTCGAAATATTGGACAATAAATTATTTAAAAAACAATCAAAAGAGTTTTTTGTAATTTATTAAATTTGAGGACCATAACAAAGCCGAAGCATAATTACAACAAATATTTACACACCAAGGTCTACAATTTTTACAACAGAAGTTATAATATTATTTAGAAATTTCCTGCTTTAAATCGCATGTAAACATAAAGAAAACTTCTGGAAATGGCGCAAATTCTTACATTAACATTTTCAGTCAAAATTAATTTTATCATTTTAAAATTATGCTGTAGCTTGGTTTATCATTTTTAAAGCTTAGGTTCGTATCCCACGGGCTGTAAGTTTTTATCGTAATTTACAGCTGCAAAACTGTAAATGCGCCTGTTTGACATCACTGAAATTTTTTTTAATAAACATAAGCTGCGATTGTAGGGCTGTGTAACCTGGAACTTTTCTTTTTAACATTCTTCACCACCGTCTAAATATCTCCTAAACTCTACTTTTTTTTTAAGGAATGTAACACAAGACACTAGAAGTCAATATCTCTCGAGTAGATTTTCAACATTATTTTTTAGAGTCTATAGGAAAATAGCGAAAGCAAATCATTTTCCAAAAAAAATTTTATTTCTTACCTGAAATGCTGTATTTTCAAATTCAGTACTTGAAAAATCATTTGACTCACTGCGCAACACAAATTGTATTGAATTCAAAATCGAGTTTGATTCAAATTTTATTTTTTCCGCTTTATTAGTAAAACGATCAGCAGCATAACGCTGTTGTCTGCAAACAACAAAAAAAAAAATATAAAAAAAGTAAAAATATTACAATACTTACGAATCAATCGAATAACTCCTTCTGTTATAATTAAACATACAACACACACTGGACGAAGTCATGCGTTTATAAAAATATTCCGTGGTGTCTATTTTGGCACCATAAATCGTTCCTCTTATAATTAAACTTTTACAGTCTGGTGCCAATTTTTTCAAATAATCTCGTATCGGATAATTTGTGGTATTGAACATAAATGTAAAGATTTCGTCTAAACGATTAATGACAGTTAAATTGAGCGATTCATTGTCGTAGGGAAAGATGAAGAAGCGCTTAAAGTAAAATAAATGTTGAACCATTTCCTCTGTCGTTTGGGCCACATAGTTGGGCTTATAAATTTGTTGTTGTTCAAAGCTGAAAAAGGGAAAATAGATTAAAAAGGTTGTAGTATAAAGTTATAATATACTAATTTTTAAGAGACTATTGAGGACCAGCATAAAAACTTAAAGGGCCACCCTTTAATTTTAATTCTTGAGTTTTAGTATTTTTGGTTCAGAACTCAAAGGTGCTTTTTTAAACGGCTCGAAAGGTTACACAATATAATTCATTTATTCTATGAGGACACGCCTTAAGTTTTAATTCTAATAATTGTTATTGTAGCAGTAACATGCATAAGTGAAATAGACGTCTCTATGGCGACACCCTTTTACTTAATCTCTTGTATTTGTTAATATAGGGCACATAGGTCTACATAAACTTAGTAAATTTTAAATGTCAGGCTATAACGGTTAAAAAGACGAAGCCATAACTTCTCTCCGCGGGCACCCTTTAATTACAAACTTATTTTATTATTTGTTATTGTAGCAGCTACAACAATGCTTGTCTATAGCAACTAAAAACGCCTTAGACAGACGGACGGGCACTACTTTAAACAGTATGAAAAATGGGGTACCATTAGTCTTAGAATTGTCACATTAGTCTCATCCCCAAAAAGTAAGAGTGCTATATTCGGCTATGCCAAATCTTATATACCCTTCACCACGTATGTAAATCTTGTTTAGTCAAGTAACTCCAATTAAAAAGACAAATATTTGTCAAGACAAAAAAGTCACCGTCTTTTAACGGGTTAAGTATTTTTAGAAAATTTTAGCATTTCCAAAAAGATCTCTTTAAAAGCTTTTAAATGTTACCCATATTGATGTCTTAAAAAATACGGTGCACTATCATACTTTTCTAATAAAAGGTCAAAAGGACCATAACTCGGAAACTGTAAGCGAGTGCTAATTTTTTTACTTCATGTTTGTTTTTTGTATTTTTTAATTCTCTATCGCCTTCATATATTTGTTTTTTTTAATTGGAGTTATTTCATTGTTCCAAATGATATGGGAAAATAAGAGGCAGGGGTAGTGTTAAAACCACTGCCTCGAGGGACATGGATCGATCTTGCAGATTTCCAATAGCACCTTTTTCGACATTATATCTGATCGATGGGCGTTTTGAAATTTTCTCTAGCTCGTCTACTGCCTGGGAAAAGTTGATTTCAACCCCAACGTAAATGGACAGGCGGACATCGCTCATTCAACTTCATCCTCAAACTCTTTTAATTTGAATATGACGGATAGTAAAGGAAATATATTTGGCGTAATACAAAAATATAGAAAAAACATATTAAACTTTCCTTTTCAATGTCTGCTCGTCTGTCATCTCACTCTGTCTCTATCACCGTAATAATGAAATATTCAGAGAAAGCCTCTATAACAGCAAATATTAAAAATTAATTTCCGAAACTTCGATTTTTCGAAAGTGATGTGATTTTTCATACCTGCCGCTTTATTCTGTAAATCACTAAAACTAAATCTCTATAGCTAAAAATCTACGAAAAAATCTATTTAGCGATTTTTGGCTACAAATACTATTTTGTAACACTCTTAGCTGTATTTTATTTTTAGTTTGAACCGTAATGAGCTGAGACTATAAATTTATGCAAAGTATAGAGATGACCCAATATTTATGTTAATATTACAGGTCCTTATTTAACTCTTCACCACAAGTGTTTCAGGGTATATTTACGTTTGTCAATCCATTTGTAATTTCTACAATATCCATTTGCGACCTTTAATTTTATGGTAGAAAAGACTTTCTTATGCCATTTTTTATTTCAACTATTCAAAGGGAACCACACTGCAGGCTGATGTGATTATACGTTATTTGACGAAGGGTGTATATGTTTCGGCATAGCCGAATAAATCACTTTTAATTGTTTTAAGTCCACCCAAAGTATGTATTACTATGTCTGTTGGAACAAGTTTAAAATATTAAATTAATTGGTGGCCCGTTAAATGGTGTGTTGGTTCAACCCGCACTTGGCAGTTCAGATTTTAATTGAATAGTAAAAGTTCAAAAATTGCAAAAAAATATTTTTTTTTCTTAAAATATTATGAATATCTCCGATACCAGAAAGTCGATTAAAAAATAAAATGAATAAAATTTGAAAGTTATTTTAGTGCAAATATTTTTATTTTCTTTAAAATTTTATTTCATGGTAAAAACTGTCTTTGATTTGAATGTTAACTCGTAAATGGCACAAAGACAGCTTACGATTTTTTTTACGAATGTTTGCATATTTATTTATGACATAAATGGTTAAATTATTTGTGTACCGCTTCACAAGTTCCAATATCAGTTAGCGAGTTAAATAAAAAAAAGAAAAGATTTTAAAAAATGTCAATATGAGAATGTATCATTTCGAATCTTTTTTATGTCAATCTACTGCTTGATTTCTTTACGTAGAAATATTTCATAATCTTCTCATAAAATATTTTTTTTTTTTTGTAATTTTAAAGTGAAAAATTAAATTAATTTTTTACTGCATGAAAAGCTTTTTCGCTCTTTTTAATTTGTCGTCAAACAATATATTCTATCGTCAAATATATCAAAACTGTAGATATGAAATTTTTGACTCAACCCGTTTCTGTTCAAATAAGAATTTTTTCATTCGTATTTTGCTTATTCTGCAATTAATTTTTTTAAGTGTACCGATCAATTTTTTCTTTATAATGAAAGATAACAAGCCCAATCGCCTATCACGAAAATGAGGGTAAACCCTAAAAAAAGTTGTGTTCCGTTGAAAAGAGTGCTATGGAGAATACACCCTATATTTTAAATATTGAACACTATGTGGAACCTAATATGTCTTCTTTAAATGGGGACATCCCTTTAATTTTTAATTTTATTTTAGTGTTTTCGGTCATAAAATACAACTTCTCGAAATTTCTCGAATTTGTAGTAAGTGATCGGATTAACTAAAAATATTTTTTTAATTCACCACCTTCTGTCGGATTCAACAATAGTTTTACAAAGGATATTGGTATTTTTCTATGTTAATATTTTCTAAAATAAAATAGAATATTTTTTAAATATTTTTTTTTATTTCGTAGAAGCAAAATGATTTTACTTTGTTAAAAATATATTCCAATCTGTCTATAGATATTTTGGTGATTTAAATTGGAATTTTATTTTTTTATTAAAACTTCATTATTTGTATTTTTAAGTTGTGACAAGTATAGAAATTTAGCAAAAGAAACTCAAAACAGTATGTTCACAACCACTCCGGTTGTATTTGTTACAACATACAATTTACAATAGGGTGTGAATTGAATCAATATAAAATTTATTTGGAAAAAGTTATAGAAACTTTAAGTTTTGTGTTTATTCTCTTTCAACTTTCTTCTTATCGTTGGACTAACGCGTTGTTTCTTTTTAATCAGTAGAAATACTTTACTGCTTTAATTATAAATTTATATTGTCATAAAATAAAACTAACTGATTGATACTTAAGTACGATAATATAGAGTAGCACAATTTTGCTACTTGTTTCTTAAATTTTTTATTACAAGTCATTTTATGTTGAATTTAAATGTGATTGGCGAAAAAACGATAAATTTTTAGTTTATCAAAAATTAAATATTAAATATATTTTTATAAAAGATAAAAGAGGTATTAAAAGCTTATTTAGGGTATTCACATATGTCGTTAGATTACATAAACGTTCGTACTTCAGTTGTGATATAATTAAAAAAATAATTCTTGTTCTTTTTAAGTAAGAAGAAGCCAAAATAAATTTGCACGAAAACCAGCCATTTAATAAAGTTAAAAGATGGTTTCCGGTCACAAAAATTACCTTCCTTTTGCTTCTTCTTTAACAACAACAAAAGCCATTCAAATTTACTCTGTCTAATATCAATATCAAATCGTAATTCGTATTTATAAAAGATTAAATACCTCATATTTTTTTTCCAAAGAAATAAAAAAACAAAAAACGAAGAATGATAAGACGTTTGAATAATGTAAGCTTATGCTCAAAACGGTGAAAGAAACGAGCAATCGTAGCAAAATATTATTGGAAAATATACTTCAACGAACCTTATTTTAGTTCATTTCGTTTATGAGATTCACAACTTGTTTTTATACCCTTCACCACAAAAAGTGGAAAAAAATGTGTAACTAAGTTTGTCATTCTAAGTTCTTGTGTATAGCAAGGTCGATTGAGCAATGTCCGTCTGTCCCTCCACGTTCGGGTTAAAATCAACTTTGCCAAGGCAGTAGATAATCGATCAGACACAGTTTCGAAAAATTTTCAATTGAAAATTAGCAAGATCGGTCCATGTCTTCCAAAGCAGTGGGAAAAACACCACGTCTGCCTTTAATTTTTTCATAACATTTAGAACGATGAAGTAACTCCAATAAAAACAATACGTTTTGTGCTGGATTACATGGATTCCAGGGATATATTTTTGGTAACAAAAGCAGTAGTGGTCTTAAGAGCTGTTTTCAAAATTAAAATAAAAGTCATAGGAATAGTGACTTTAATGTACAATTAGCAATATTCCGTTCCCTGCAAGAATCAACTTTATGCCTCGAAAAAAAAATTGTTTTCATTAAAATTACAAACGGCATGATCAACTTAATTGTCCGCAAAGTAAATAGAGATATCGAGGGTAATAAAATTTATTCACTATTTCTTACCTTGTTTTCGTGCTGTTGTTTTATCAACTTAACCCACTCAATGGGCTGCAAAGGTTTTTTTATTTTAATTTGTTTTATATAAAAAACTATAAAAGTTTTATTTTGTTTCTAAAACCTCGTTAGTTACGTCTGTGAGTGCAACTGAACAACAAGAATGCCGTTCAAATATACGCTAATATTATTGAGTTTGTGTCTATTAGCCGCTTACTGTTATGGTGAACGTGCCCGTTATGACAACTATCGCGTGTACAAAGTTGTCGCTTCCAATAAGGAAGAATTGGAGTTTTTAAAAAGTTTGGAAGGAACTTCGGATTCTATAATGTTCTTGCATGGCATAAACCCTGTCAACAGACGGACTTATGTGATCGTTGCTCCCCATAAGCTGCCTGATTTTTTGGAAATCATGGATACAAGTGAAGTGAAATATGAGTTGATTGAAAAAAACTTGCAAAAAGAACTAGATGATGATAGGGAAGTAGTGGCTAGATCTGATCCCTTAGCACGCTCTATTTCTTATAACTGGAATCAATATTATGAGTTGGATGACACCTACAGGTGGATGCAACTTTTGGCTAGTGAAAATCCCGGTGTAGTAACTTTGATCGAGGGTGGCAAATCTTATCAACGTCGTTCAATATTGGGTGTTAAAATTTCGAAAAGCAAGTCGGAAAAGCCTGGTGTGTTTATTGAAGCCGGTATTCATGCTCGTGAATGGATTTCTCCTGCCACTGCCACCTTTTTGATAAATCAATTGTTAAACTCTAATGAGCCCAGCGTACAACAGGTTGCTGAAAACTACAACTGGTACATTTTTCCTCATGTCAATCCTGATGGTTATGTTTACACTCACACCAAAGATCGCATGTGGCGCAAGACACGTAGTCCTTATGGCAGATGTTTTGGGGCCGATCCCAATCGTAATTGGGGCTTTCAGTGGAATGTTGTGGGATCAAGCAATAATCCTTGCTCTGATACTTTTGCCGGCCCTCATCCCTTTTCTGAAATTGAAATACGTTCTTTGTCTGAATATCTGCAGACTTTAAGTGGCAAAATTTCGCTCTACATCTCCTTCCATTCTTATTCTCAATTATTGTTGTTTCCTTATGGTCATACGGGTACTTTACCCGCCAACTATGACGATTTAAAACAAGTTTTTGATGTTAGTGTCGCCGCTATTAGTGAACGTTATGGTACGAAATACACTGGTGGCAATATTTATGATGCCATCTATCCGGCTTCAGGAGCCTCAATTGACTGGGCCTATGAAACTGTTGGCACAAAAATGGCCTTCTGCTATGAACTGCGTCCATCTTCTAATTCTTTTATGGGTTTCAGACTGCCTGCATCGCAAATTAAGCCCACGGGTGAGGAAACCGTTGACTCTATTGTTGCCATGGTAAACGAGGTCCAAAAGTTGGGCTATTTTAATAAAACGACTACTTTCTTTAATTAAAATGGTGTCAATAAAATCTTTTAAAAAATATTAAAAAAATGTATCTGTTGTTTTTCTAACACTTGAAATTTTGTTGGATTGAACGACCCCAATAGTTTTATCTTTGGAAATGTTTGCTTTTTGAAAAAGTTTGCCTCTTGACTGAAGTGCTCAAAGATTAAACAAAGCAAACAGAAATGCATTTTAATTAAATTTGCAAAAACTTGATAACTATGGATTGAAAAACTTATTAAAGATTTTTTAGGAATCTATTCATTTCTTGATGTAAGAAAGTAACAATTCTAAGAGGCAGATTGATACGCCCGGGTTCAAGTTGAGCTTTTTCTTGATTTAATGCTGCAAGAGAGAAGTGTCATGTTTGTCTTCTCAACTTTCATTTGTGTCTCTTGCTGTAATAACTTTCTTTACACCATCTACACTTGTCATAAATATGTTGCCTATGGAAGAGACATTGAACACTTTATGTTAGACCTCTATATTTTACCATTCATAATGAAAAATATTTCTTCTTCTTGCACTCGTATAACCTAAATTAAAAACAGTTCTGTATACGTTTTATCAAGCAAATTAATTGCCTTAATGTTCAATTCGCTGATAAAGTTTTTCTTTAAGTATTTACCACAAACAAATAAAAGAGTGCGAGTGCGATTAATATAAATTTTATTACTTTAACTATTGTGATTTATGATTTGAGTACGAAAGGTTTATTTCGTAAAAAAAAAATTTAATAAACGTTTGATTTTAACCTTTATGTGAGTGACCAAAAAAAAAATTGCTTTTGTAAGAGCGAGATGGGTAACGGCGCACGTGAAATGTAGAACCCCAATTATGTTTATTTTCAATATCTCTATTTTTATGTTGGCTTGATTTCATTTGCATAGAGTCCATGGTTGCTCCGGTCCCAAAGAAAACAAAAACCTCACATTAGTTTGCTGGCTACCTTTAACTTAGTCAGCTGATTTTCTTGAAAAATCCGATGGTATTTTTTAGTCGTAAGCCCAATCAATTAAGGCCCCTGAAGCCGGATAGATGGCATCATAAATATTGCCGCCAGTGTATTTCGTACCATAACGTTCACTAATAGCGGCGACACTAACATCAAAAACTTGTTTTAAATCGTCATAGTTGGCGGGTAAGGTACCCGTATGACCATAAGGAAACAACAATAATTGAGAATAAGAATGGAAGGAGATGTAGAGCGAAATTTTGCCACTTAAAGTCTGAAGATATTCAGACAAAGAACGTATTTCAATTTCAGAAAAGGGATGAGAGCCGGCAAAAGTATCAGAGCAAGGATTGTTGCTTGATCCCACAACATTCCACTGGAAGCCCCAATTACGATTGGGATCGGCCCCAAAACATCTGCCATAAGGACTACGTGTCTTGCGCCACATGCGATCTTTGGTGTGAGTGTAAACATAACCATCAGGATTGACATGAGGAAAAATGTACCAGTTGTAGTTTTCAGCAACCTGTTGTACTCTGGTCTCATTAGACTTTAACAATTAATTTATAAAAAAGGTGGCTGTAGCACGACTTTAACAAAGACACCAGACTTTTTCGACTTGCCTTTCGAAATCTTCTGTCAGCCATGCGATTCTGTAGATTCTTTACAACATGAATTAAATCCTTGCATATTCTGCAAAAATTTGCTCTTGTGATTCTTGCCATTCTAGAATAGTGGCTAGGAATTACAGCTTTAACTATCCGTAGAGCATTTCTGTTCTAATTTTCAACATGTAGTTTTATACTTCAAGCATATCCTAGGCAAATATGATCTACTGATCCTAATCACGCTGGATAAGTGGCCGTAAATCTTTGGAGAAATACTCAGGTACCCCATCACTTTGTTAAAAGTGTAAAGAGAAAAACTCTCACGTCTCCGCCGAAAAACTTAATGAACAAAGATAAATTAAATTATAACAGATATAAAGTCTAAGGGTTCTTAAGAAATTTCAAGAAGTTGAAATTCAACCGATACCCCATGACTCGGGTAAGAGTTAAATAAAAATGTTGCCATTTTTATCTTTTTTATTTCATAGAAATCGTATTAAAAAATGTTTGATAAGTTTTGAGATTAGTAAACACATTGTATGTATGAATGTATGTAAAAGTGTGTGTGTATGTATTGTTAACTACAATCAGCACGTAAGGCGTCTTTCGTCTCTCCAAAGTTCTTGTGTTTATAAAAAAATGAAGCAACGCAGCGTCAACTCTTTGCAATTGGAAACGGCGAATGTGACAGCGCCTTCAAAAGTAAAGTTAGTTGCGTTTATGTTTGTTTTTCAAAAATGCTTTTGTTATTGTTGCAAATTAATGAGAATTTATTTATTTTTAGTTTAGTCTGGCGATTTTATTACTGCGTTTTCTTTCTATTCTGTTGGTTTTATTAAAAATGATAGGTTAGCATGTCTGTTTATGACATTATGTTGGCGTTCTTATTTAGGTTTAATATTTCAGCATTAAAGCTAGAAGGCGCTTAGCTCTCAAATTGATTTTGATTGTTGAGCTTGCGATATTTCTGTTGTGTTCGTAATAGTAGGGTGGGCCGGGGGTGGGAGCTATAGCTAAGGGGAATGTTGTTTTTCTCTTATTTTTAACTCCTCCCTGTCTCTCAGTGATTTCTGCTAGTAGAATGATTTGTTTTCGCCTCTTTAGTTACGATTCAATCTCTAGCAGAGACCTGTGCCAGTTAAAACAAGCGGCCGGTAACTTTTTAAAATTAGCAACGCCGAAAAATTTTCAGCTAGTGGCCGGCTAAAAACAAAATTATTGCATAACGCCCCTATTAAATTAGACACGCAAATCATATAGACTACAATTTGCGAGGGAGCATATAACATGAAGTGTTCAAGACGAGAGATCCCATAATGATTTGAAGGTCTTGTAGTTTTTACTGATAAGTAAAAATTCAACCTGGGCGGACCAGATGGGTGTAACTATTATTTCCTTAATTTGAGAAAATTATAGTTGTTGCTAAACCTCCACTAAAGCAGAAAGGGCAGTGTTACGGTTAGGGGTATTGATTTAAAAAACCTATTAGACTTGTGCCATATAGTTCAATTCAATGATCGCTCTTTTTAGTTCAAAGCTTAAAAATGAACTAGTTCAAATTTTATATCAAAGGCTCACTTTAGTTCAAAATCTTTCTTAGTTCAAATGTTCTGTTGACGTATTGTTCGTACTTTCAACTTTAAACGGTTTCTTTAGTTAAAAGCCTTTTGAGTTCAAATTTTCTTTTCAAAATATTATGGCAACAACACCGTAACGAATGTTAAATAAAATACGTGGCAGCACTTAATTCATGTCCAAAATAGTCAACAAGGAAACAAAGACATGGATTCTAGTTCATCTTGTCTGGTAGTTCAAATACAAAGCGCAAAGAACTTAATTTTTTTTACATTTTTTAATTATCTGATTTACATACATGGTGAAGGGTATACAAGATTCGGCTTAGTCGAATATATCACTCTTGTTATAAATTTTAATTCTACAAATACTTACACTTTTTGAGCGAACTTAAGCAGTTTAGTGCGATTAAACTTGTTGGGACTACAGATAGCGACACCTGGAAAGGGAGTATTGGAAACATGTACACGAGTAGTGGACATATGAACTTCTGTTGGCTGTCGTATATACTCCAAAGTCAATGATATAATAATAAAATGTGTCCATATTACAACAACAAATATAAAAATTAACCATATTAATCTGAAAGTTTATTAAAGTTTTTCAATTTATTAAAAAAGTTATTAGTGGCTGTAAAATCAATTTAAATACCTGGCATATTTGAAGGGAGTGTAGTGCAGCAATAAACGCAAACCATGAATGCCACTTTTGTTTAGAAAATTTTTTAAATGTTCATTTTTTAGTAAAGCTGCTAACATGTCTCTCTCTTTCTCTCTCTGTCACTGTGGAAATTTTCAATTTACATTTCAGCTTTTATAGGACAGATTAACCTTTTTCCTCTTGCTGATTTAGTTAATCAATCATTTTGATGGAAAGCGATAATTATTTTTAAGACAGCTTATAATTTTTTTAGTTTATATTCTTGTAATTGATATTTTTTGCGGCTGTTGTTCTGAAATTGTATTATAATTTAATGTTTTGAAGGGCTGGCAAAAAGGAAAGAAATAAAAAGACTTAAGACTTTTTCTGAAAATTGATTGCCAGATTATCAAAAGGTGTTGTGATAGAAGCTGTTTGGATGGAAGAGCTAGTACAATAATTTTACTGTAACTGCCAAGATTTTCCAGAACGAATTCTTAGACTGCTCTGGAAAGTTTCTTGTGATTGGAAATAAACCTTGAGATTTTAATTAATAAAACAAAATATGGAACCATTATGTTCCCCGAGTGAATTTGCTTAAACTTATTTTGCACTGAAAAGTTATACGGAGACAAAATATTTAGAAAATAAATCAGTATTTTTTAAATGCCAGAATCAATTAAAACAGAGGTGCATTCGACTTTAAGTTGGCATTTGAGCCTCCCAGATCTTTTAGAAATGGAAAAAAGTATGGCTTCTTAAACACCTAAATAACAAATAATTTGAGCATATTTTAAACAAAAGTTTATACATATTAAGATGCCGCTTAAGCAAGATACTGGCAAATTTGACGTAAAGTTTTTGTTGTGTGTCGACAAGCTTTGCTTGTATAGAAATCAACGAAGTCAGTACAGGCCAGGATTCACTATCATACACAATCGTACGATTTAATTACACAAAAATCTGACAGAATTCTATCCTACTTCAAAAATCGTTTCAACATGGCGTCGTATGTGCCACACTTTTATACAAAAAAGATGCAAATAACAGATGCTTTTAATATGTCGTTGTTGCTTTCTCCTCATCTTCAAAAAAATCAACTCTGATCGCATAGAAAAAATCATTTTGTGAATTATTTCAAAAGATTACAAAATTGTACAGATCGTACGACTGAGTATGACAGTCAATCTTGGCCTTAAGATAGAAAGAAAAAAGGAAATAAGAAAAGTTTGTTTCAAATGGCAACACCTTTTAAGTTTAGATGAGAAAAACTGGTTGTTTTTGTTAATAAAAACATTTAAAAATAAATAAAAATAGAAGAACACATGAACTCTAGACTCTGGCAACCCTGGTCATGATTAATGTTTATGCTCTAATTAAGAGTGTTACCCTTTACCATATACATATGTAATCTAGTTTAGTGAAGTAACTCCAATAAAAAAAAAAAATAATAACAAATATTGCGGTGACAGAGAATTAAAAAAAAAATAAAATTTTGACATAAAAATTTCATCGGCTCTTAATAGGTTAAGTATTTTTACAAAATTTTAATATTTCCTAAAATATCTCTTCAAAAGCTTTTAAATGATATCCATATTGATATTTTAAGAAATTTGAAAATTTCAGAGGCCCATATTTCGGAAAATATGGGCGAGCGCCAGTTTTTTTACTTGATATTTTTTTTTATATTTTTTAATTCTCTATCGCCCCATATATTTGTTTTTTTGTTTTTTTTTTTATTGGAGTTTCTTCATTGTTCCAAATGATAAGGAGAAATTACAGGCAGGCGTGGTGTTAAGCCCACTGCCTCGAGGGACATAGACCGATCTTGTAACGTTCAATAATAAAATTTACGAAACTATCCCTGATCAATTCGCGTATTTAAATTTTCTCTAGCTCATCTAGGACCTTGGTAAAATTGATTTCAATACTAACACGGACGGACAGACGGACATCGCTTAATCGACTTTGCTATGCATAAGGACTCAGAATATATATATACTTTATGGAGCGGAAATGGAAATTGTAAAAATTGCAAACGGAATGCTAAACTTCAATATAACCTTTTTTTCCAACTGTGGTAAAGCGTATAATAAAAGAACACATGAACACTAAAAATCTGGCAATCTGGCAACTCTGGTCATGAGTCAAATTGTTCGATCGCTGAATAATTCAATGATTCATTAAGGCTGTTGCCAAAGCCAATACCGTTATCGCTGTGTTTATACATTTTTTAAGTTGCCACATCATTTTAATTATTTTTTTGACTCCACGAGTGTTAGTTTATTTATTTTGTATTTTTTTTTTTTTTTTTTTTTTTTTTTGTTATCCATCTTCACATGTTTACTTTAATGATTGTTAAAATAATTAAAAACAGGTCTAAATGTAAGAAAATATACAAATTCAAAAGCCGTTACAATGCTGAAGCCCATAATCAAACCCAGAAGTCCACCAAAGGAAGCTGTTAAAGAATAAAAATAAATAAAAATTCGCTAATAGAATTAATAGATAAGTTACCCAAAGCAGATAACCAATTTTGATAAATTTCCATGCGATATCTGGTAGTCATAAGATCGCTATAAAATACATGCAGCAAAATACTATTGTAATCATTCGATACATTCCTGTTAATAAAACAAACAAACACAAAAAATTAATTTTTTTTTTGCATTTAAAATAGCAACTGACTTTTCTTCATTTTCCGGTTGAAAGGATAATTTAACATTTATCTTGCCCATGGTTATCTCGGAAAAATAATGATTTGATTCACAGTCCGGTAAACAATCACAGGGAAATTTATGTGTTCTCAAAATTGTAGAAAAAGTAAAATTTTCCTTTAAGGCTCGAGAAAATATTTCTGCAAAACATTTGCAAAAATAAACTAAAAATAATATTTTACTTTTTTCGTATCTTACCCCTACTTTCTAAAACGCACTTTAAATCCTTTATACCACATTTGGGATACGAACCATTGTTTGGTAAATTATCAGGCAAACAACCACACTTTTCCACAGCTCTTAATATGCGACACTCTGACATACAATTTATAAATGAATAACGTTGCATTACCGCCAACTTACGCTCATTGTAGAATAAGCAATTTCTTAAATTGACATCCATGCTTTTTACATCATTTGTGGCGTACGACGATTCGGGAACAATGCGCACAAAACTTTCTCTTGTCGAGGTGATAACTTTTGTTTCAGCATTTTCATCGGGAAAATCATACGCATCATGTATCATAAAACGAAATCCATAACTGCTAAAATATGTACCAAAATAATCGTAGGCCATGGGATCGAGAAATATTGACAGACCAGTGGGATAACCGCAACCTGTTACACGATAGGGTCTTTTCGGTACTTGATAGGCAATTTTTCTGAAAAAATGAATGTGTTCAAGATCAGGTCAAGAGAAAAAATAGAATATCGTATATTTGAATTTGATATCACAACAAAATAGGAGAGCTTCAGGAGATTCAAAGATTCTTTAATGAGATGGTTAAAAATTGTTGCTCTTTTAAATAGGAGGACATTGAGTTCCATTAACTTACACTATATTGAGGTTGAGTATTGCAAAGGAAATGGAAAAACTTTAGTATCATCTCATTTTTATTTTTTATTTTGGGTCCACGGAAAGCATAGGAGCGAAACTTTGTCAACAGACTTTAGCTACAAAACCTAACGATTCGACCTGGTTCCTCGCAAAAACAATTAGCCATCCGCTAAGTCATAAGATACTTAAAAAGCATCTGTATGTAAAGTCAAATTTTAAAATTTATATTTAAATTTTATGTTGGTCATTCTGTCACGAAAACAGAGCTATGTTAACCACTTAACATAACCAATGTTAATACAAAAAATCTAATGCATATAAGAGCTGCCGGACGATATTTAAATGAAGTTGAAGTTGATAGAAAAAAAAAATATTGGAGAAGACTTCTAGTATTGTCTTTATCAAACTCCAATAGTCAACTGTTCCGCACACTCTCTTTCATTTACGAGAAGAGTACCAATATTCTTTTTCAAGTGGTGTTTTTGGAAAAACCTCTATAATTTCTTAAAAAAAACATAATAATAATGTAATTGACTGCTGGAGTATAATAAAGACACTATTAGAAGTCTTATCTAATATTTTTTTCCATCCACTTTAATTTTATTTAAATATCATTCGCAAACTCTTATATTCGATTTTTTGTTTGTTTTAACATTGGTTATGTTAAGTGATTAACATAACTCTGTTATCGCCACAGAATGTGAGTAGGGTTATAAATTTTAAAATTTAACTTCACACACATAAAAAGCATAAGGTTACTAGGCACATCAAATTTCAAAATCCGTCGCTATTAAGGGGATAATAAGACGTTTATGTTTTCTACTTTAATTTGATCTGAAAGAAACGAGTTTTAAAAGTCTGAGAACATCGAAATCCTAGAAACCTGACCGGCTCAAACATTTTACTCCATCCTACTTATCATTTTCAAAATTAAAAAATTCTTATCCTTCTTCTCTTACAGCCGTCCTCTCGGACCTTTTTTTGGATTCAAGTAAGCTGAAAGCATTATTTGTTGTTAGAAAGACACGTTAGTAAGGTAACATAAACTCCTTCAAATCTCCGGGTGACTACGCATAAAGAAGTTCAATTTCAAGGAAAAAAATGCTTTTATAAGAAAAAATTAACAGCTGGTATGTGGAATTAACTTCCTGCAGATGTTTTTCCTGCCACTTTTAAATAAAATGCTCACAAGCCATATTTTGGCACAATGCATTGCATAAGTAGGGCGTGCTGGTTTGAATAAAAAAAAATTAATTTGACACTTGTGAGAGGGACATGGTGCTAAGGTGTCCATATACTAATTTTAAAATAATATCAAGGTTTGAAGGCTAAAACTTCTTGAGAACCCGTAGGCTTTTGTTGTTTGTAAATGACAATAAAAGAGAAGATTTTTCAAATTAAATTTTAAATCACATTAAGGATGAAAAGTACAGAAAATATAAATAAATTATTGTATTTCCATACATGGGTACCTAAATAACCCTTTAAGTAATAAATTTTTAACATTTTTTATAGTCAAAATTTTTAATTTGTGAAACTTACTCTGGAAAATTATTTTTTGCTCGACCAAAATAATTAAAAGAACAACAATCTCCCTCAATAGTAGTTGTTCTCTGAAATAAGCTGTCACATCTCGTATTGGTACCCTTCCAAACACACTTCGATAACATCTCCAAACAGTTGGGTGTTAATTTTTTCGATAAATCCGTTAAAGTCATGTTATTCAGATCTAAAATCTTTTCAGCTAAATCAATATTAATACTCGATTCATTTAAAGCGAATGTATAATACATGGTGATGCGAAATGTACGCAAAACTTCTTCATCGGTGATATTGGGTGGTCGCCGCCTAAAAAAGAAATAAAAATTTATTCAATATTTTATGAGAAAGTTGGGTAAATGTGTGTTCCAGTAGGGTACTTGTAGTTGTTGGTGTGATAAACTTATGAGCTGACCCAATTTTGGGAATTTGAAAAAGGTCCATATGTAGAAATGCGTCATTTACATTTTTCATAATTTTATTACTAAAAACTTATACAAATTCTGAAAATAACCTTAATAGTTCTGAAATCTACAATGCCGTGGCTTTTGTCCCCTTTAGTCTGCTAAGCCGCACCTTTTCATTTTTGATCTATTTTTGGGCATTTGTATTAAGAAAAAAAGCATAAGTTTTTCGACCTTATTTTAAAAATTTTTACATTTTGACTTTAAATGTTTTGCTATAAATAAATAAATTAAAAATTTTAATAAATTTATACACTTTTTATATAAAATTTTTTTAATATTCACAAAGAAATGTTAATATAATTCAATTCTGTTAACTTAACATTTTTTGAGTGAGAGGTATGTAAAGTATAACAGGGCTGTCAAAAACAAGCTATCTGGCGGAGTTATCTTAAAAATCTCTATTTTTGTTATGTATTTCACTATTCCAATAATAATAATAATAATAATAATAATAATAATAATAATAAACTTTCATGTTAAACGGGGTGAGGAACAACCTCCCTGCACCAAATTTTAATACCAATGCGCCAAGTGTGAATATTCTAGATCTTAGAATTCTTTAACGAGCAGAGGCATCTAATTTTTATTAAAAAATTTTCATTACATCTTGCGTGACGAATCTCCAGACAGGCAGACAGAAAGAATCTCCTAAAATTTGCGATTTTGTATTCTAAACTGAACTTTATTTACGTCATTTTTATTTTCATGTGTAGGGTGTTTATAGAAGCAGCCCGCTATCGTTTTGTGTTACTTCTAATGAGCATACGATGTTTCTTGGTTTTTTTTTCTTATTAATTCAGTCATATAGAAAAACATGGTTGTGGTATGGTTAAACAAACCATATAATGTTCTCTGTAACAATATATGGTTGCGGTCAATAATTCATAGTTGTTTAAAAAATACTTTTTTCTTACAGCAGAAACAAATTTTTGAATATAAGAACAAATAAAAAATTTGATATAAAATTAAAGGGTGTCCCCCGAAGAACATATTTAAAAAATGAAATAATAATTACAGGGTGACCCCTAGAAAAATTATTTAAAGAATTAAATAAAAATTAAAGGGTGACCCCTAGAAAAATAATTTAAAGAGTTAAACAAAAATTAAAGGGTGTCCCCCTAAAGAACATATTTAAAAAATGAAATAAAAATTAAAGGGTGTCTCCATAGAGAAATGATTTTTACATATATGGGCTTATATTTTATATTAATACAAACAGACTTTCCCTATTTACAGAGAGTGTGCTCCCGCTATAATATTAAGTAACAAATTATATTAAATTTTATAGGGTGCCCCTATACAGTAGTTGATGTCAAAGTAAATTGTCTTATCTTTTGAACTTTAATAGGGAGGCAACTTATATTTTCCACTATTTATAATAAAATCAAAAATTAAAAATGACAGGGTGACCCATTTTTAGTACGAAATCTTTTTTGTGTGTAAGCTTGACTCTTACTCGGCTGATTTTCTTTCGTCATATTCTGTTGTAACATAAATATGGTTGTACTTAACCATGTTATTATTATGGTAAATAACAATATTGTTTTTTGATAATGGTAACCTGAACCATAACTTTTATTTAAATTGAATACTTACAATGTTTTCACTAAATTCAAAGCTTTTTTGCGTGATATTTTATTGAAATTACAAAATGTTATGGCCGGAAATGGTATATCCCAGGTGGGATGATGTGAACTTTCTATTACCGTTACCGTAGGTGTCTCACGATTCCATAAATATGACACAATAACCAAAACTATCGATACCATAATCGAAATAATAACAATAAATAACCAAAAGTAACGTTCCCTCTGAGTCATATCCGAACGTGTTATATAATTAAATCCATGCAACGATGTGGTATTGCAATAATTGCGTAAACTTTCCTTAAGCCAATTTTTTATTTGTTTCATAGTTAAAGGATTTTTCTTTTTAATGTGAGATTTCTTCGAACCATATTTTGTGGACGTTGAAGTAAATGAATTGTTGCCAAACTGTTGTTGATGATAATTGTAGGGCAACACATTTCGTACTGTAAAAATGGGTTGTATTTTTTTAGCAGACATCAGTGCTTTACTTGAACTCTAATAAAAGACTAAACACAAGTAAAAAAACCAACAAGTGACAGGTTAATTTATTTAAGGGTTTTTCTTCGTTGACCCTCTTTTAATGTTTTATTAGCATTTAATTATATGTTTTTCTTTGTTTTGGCTATTAATGAAATTTGGAAGTATTAATTTTGATTACAGTGGTAGTTGTTGTTTTATTTTCATATTTTCTTTTATTATTATTTTGTTATTAAAACTAAACAATGTGGTGCTCATACTTTTTATATTCGTTTTTTATTGTTGAGTTTGTTGTTCTAATTTTTGTTTACGTGCCTCCTCTTGTTTTGCAATCTTTTGACGTTTTCTGATGCGATATTCGATTTGTTTTTTTGTCAACCAATTGCAAGCTGGACGCACGAATACAAAAAATATCAGCTCAAATCCGGAAAGAAAGCTGTAGCCCATATAAAGACCTGTAATGCCACCAAACGTTCCCAAAAATGACAGCCAATTTTCATAGACATCCAAGCGTAAACGTTCAGCATGAAGTTCAGTGATAAAGACCCGCAGCAATATGTGATCAGTGACATTAATACCTTTGCTGTAAAAAAAGTAAGAATGTCTTATTATTATTGAACTCAAATATCCATAATAGGACAAGGACAAATCTATCAAAGACATCAAGAGTTTTTTTCAGACAGGGACTTGACAGCTGCCGGTCGAAGATAAAAAATCAATTGTCAAGAAAAAGTCTTAAGTAAATGGCTGTTGGATAACGTAGGATGAACATGAAGGTCAATGCCTTCCGTTGAATAGTTTTATTAACAAAATGAACAAATTAAAAAAAATTCGTAAGCATAAATACTGAATACGAATTGGGACAATTTTCTTATATAAAAATAAAAATTTGGTAAAAATTTTTGATGTACGAAAAAAAAACATAATACAAAAAGGATGTGATAAATTTGTTTCTATAAAAAATTGAAATTATTTTTTCTTAGTCAAAAAAAATTGGGACAAATTTTTTCTATAGGAAATTAATATGGAAAAGTTTTCAATACAAATAGAAAAACAAAAAAAAATTAAACAAATTATTTCAAAATTTTTTTCTATGTCCAAAAATTTTTTGGGACAAATTTTTTTATGTTCAAAAATTTTTGAAGGAAATGTTTGCAAAAAATAAAAATAATATAATAATAATAGGACAACTTTATTCTTTCGAAAAAGTTAACCAACAAATATTTTCTCTAAAAAAATGGGACAAATTTTTCTAATACAAATACAAATAAAATAAAGTTTTTTCAAAAGAAATTTTTGAAACTGTTTTATTTGAACAGATAAAAATTTGAAAAATTTTTTTTTAAACAAAAGATTTTGAAAAAAATATAAAAAAATATATTTTTTAAAATTTTGGGACAAATTTTTTCTCTATTTCACTATGGTACACTATGGTACAACCATGGCACAACTTTCTCCATGTGTAAAAACAAACTAGGACAAAATTTTTTCTACATATATATAATAAAATTTTTTATCTAACAAATGCGAGAATAAAATAAAATTGGAATGAATATTTTTTTTAATTTAAAAAAATTTTGGACAAAATTTTTAATTATATAAAAAACTACTTCTAACAAATCTTTTTTATATATACAAAGAAATGGGACAAATTTTAAATATATATAGATATTTGGGACACATTTTTGTAACATAAGAACGATTTTATGTAACAACTTATTTGGTTTATTTTTTTCAGAATAAGCTTTCTTAATATAAAAAACAAAAAAAGATTGAAAAATCATTTTCTTTAAACAAAAAAAATTTTGGGACAAATTTTATCGTTATGCAAAATAATTTGGTATTCATATTTCAGTTTGGCACATCTTATTCTATGTATAAATATTGCGGGACAAATATTTTCCACATAAAAAATTTCTTTGTCTATAAAAATCAATTTGGGACAAATATTTTTTATAAATAAAAATATTTTGGACATACTTTTTTAATATATAAAAAAATCTACTACTGACAAATCTTTTATATATATATACAAGCAATTTGGGACGATTATTTTCATATATATCAAACATAATCTGGGACATATTTTTTCTAATATACGAACGATTTCACAAATACATATTTTAAGTCACGAAATATTTGTTATTTTTTTTTTTTGGAACACACTCTCTTAATACAAGAAATTTTAGAAAATTTTTTTTTTCTTTTTAAAAAACTTTCTTTTTAAAAAAAAATTTTCTTTTAAAAAAAAATTTTTTTTGAGACAAACTATAAACAAGTTATCTTACTACAAATGTTTTTCCGTTATCGAATACTTTCTTGTCAGTCCTCCAGAATCCATTGCAATGTTGTACATGTGAAAATCACACAAAGGATAACAGTCACATATAAGCCGCTCATCATTCAGTTCAAATTGCGAATATAACAACTCTGAAACCAATAAAGCTAAAATGTAAATAAATTTTCTATTAGCGGAGATAATAAAAAGTAGGTTCGTAAATAATTTACATTTATATTTGAGATAACATTGAACATCCTCTAAACCACATACCGTCCAATGTGACATTTTTGGCATAAATGGCAAAGTGCACTGACATCGCTTATAAATCATTGAGGAACGACATTCGGCTAAACAGTTCATCTGCGAATAGGAACCGAAATGATACAGCTGACGTTCGTTTGGTAAATAACATTTGCGTGAATTAATGTCTAAAGAATCTACATGATCGGTAGCATAAGTTTGTTGTGGCCAAACACGTACTTTATTTGAGGTGCCCGGTGTTATAATACGTTGCATCGTTGCCATATCAGGAAAATCGTGAGCATCATGTATTAAAACTCTAAATCCAGGGGTAAGAGTTGAGCTGGCTTTATAGTCTTCTAGATAGGGATCTAATAAAACCGAAAGTCCATTTATATAACCGCAGTTGGAAATATATTCTAAATGATCGTTTGCCACAAAATCGGTACGTTTAGTTGAAATTTTCTTCAAAGCTTTATAATTAAAGGAACAGCATTGGCCAAAGGCTGTTTGTATTTTCTTAAATAAATGACCACAGCCTATGAATTCTCCATGAAATGTACATCTCAGCAGTTCCTTATCACAATTTGGTGAAATATCGTGCAAAACCTTTAACATTGTGTAATTGTTTGTTTTTAAAATTGTATTAAAATTTTTATAGTCATCCGAATCCGCCATTATATTTTCGCTTGTGTAAAGAGCCAAATTAAAATATTTGG
Source organism: Cistogaster globosa (assembly GCA_937654795.1). NCBI lineage: Eukaryota > Metazoa > Arthropoda > Insecta > Diptera > Tachinidae > Cistogaster > Cistogaster globosa. The sequence goes on from OW569404.1 coordinate 12,965,373, forward strand.
TCAATTCGTTAAGGGTTGTGTTGGTGGTTCTTTGGCTGAAATAAACTTTTTAATAATATTTAAACAAAAATTTACCGGGTGATCCAAATACAAATATTTTTTTAATTAAATAAAATTATTTTTTTTTAATTTTTTCCCAAATCAGAATTCGAACGTGGATATTGTAAATGAATTAAAGAGCCACGATAAAATATTTGCTCAGTCCGTTAGGGGTTGTGCTGGTGGTTTTTTGGCTGAACATTTTTATTACTAATATTTTAGCAATAATTTACAGGGTGATCCAAATACAAATATTTTTTTTACAAATTAAAAAAATTAATTTTTTTCCAAATAAGGATACGAACGTGGATATTGTAAATGAATTAAAGAGCCATATTAAAATATTTTATCAGTTCGTTAAGGCTTAATTTATAAATAAAATTAAATATAATTAATTTTTTTCATGCATATAAATGCCGCAGCTGACTTCGCAGTAGCTTATCATGCCCTTTCTATTTTTCAAGACTTTGTATCTCGTGAATAGCTTAGACGTTATTAATCTTAAGAGTGTGGATCGCTTCTAAACTTTTCACGTAGCATCGCTCTTCAACATCCATCTCACAAGAAAAGTCTTTACGGGTAAAATCGCAGCGCTAATTGTCATCTTCACAATGACCGGTTATACGAATACCGACCTCATTGCCCAAAATATATTCATGAGCAGTGTGACAAGGTGCGCCATTTTCATAAAAATAAAGATTATGCGAGTTCATTTCTCAATTTTTAGGCTACAAAAAGTTGCTCGCCTTCGCATGAAAATCCGTTTACCGAATAATTTTTGAAAAATAATGATGCCCCTTTTCTAAAAATTCACATACACTCTCTATAGATGCAATAAAATTCTCGACAATGCTGTTACGGTACGCCGATTCCCAGATGTGTTAGTTTTCGTTATTGACAAAGCCGACGACATGAAAATGCGCTTCGTAACAAAAGATGTTTTTTTCGGCTTGATTCACCATCATATTCGAGCATCTGTAAAGTCCAAAGTAAAAAACCATAGCAAAGTGTACGATCCCTTGCCTTTCGTTGCTGGATTAATTTGACCTTTAAGCGCATATGACGAGATCTTTAAATGAAATTCTTATCACTTTGGCGCTTGAAACAGCGAGTTGTTGAAATCGATAACGTGTCGACATATCTAGATTGGATTGGCTACAACAGCCACATTTGTGACGGCTTATAAGCGCCGCACGACGAGGATGACCATCAGCTTTGACCATAATGCGTTAACACACGAGGTGGGTGCAACACAGCCCACCCATAGGAAATGAATTTAAAATATTTTTCAATGTTTTTTAAGCGCAGGGCGATTTATTTCTATCCGCCGAGAAACTATACTGACCGATAGTAAATATTATAGACGAAAAAATAAAATCATATGATTTAAAAATATAATTGATTTGGGAACACCCGTTATTTTCTCATTTAATAGAACTTACAATTTTTTCGCCAAATTTTCCGCTTTACTTTTTGATATTCTATTTAAATTACAAATGGTTACTGCTGGAAATGGCATGGACCAGGTGGGATATTGTGTTGTCTCCGAATACAATATTGTCGGTGTACTAACGTTTAGAATATGCGACAATAATAAAACAAATCCTGACATTATAACTGCCATGAGAACGACTAAAAACCAAAATGCACGCTGCCATGTTGAAGCGCCCACAAAATTCGTAAATCCATGAATGCTAGCAATTTCACAATAGATTTCAAAGCCCGATTTACGTTTACAGGCAGTGTCATCATGGCGAGCATGTAGAAAATTTAAAAATCGTGGAAGTTTTATGTTGCCCACATTAAGTTTTGAAGATGTTTCAGCATTTGATTCGGTTTTTAAATTTTTCTTTATTTTTAATTTATATAATTTTATCAATTTTTCTTTAAATATTAACCATTTTGATTTACGACCCGCTATTAAAACCGGATGCTCTAATAACTTTAAACGTAGTTGGGTTTTTTGTGACGACTGATTTTTATATAAAAGCGGTTTTTGCTTTTTAACACTTTTAGGTTTTAAATAGTCTTCAAAGTTCACATAATAAATTGGTGTTAAAGAAGAATTTTTATCGAATTTTCTTACAGCGGCCATAATAGTGAAAGTTTAGCGTTTTAGAAAGAATATTTATTTGAAAAAGTTTCTTGGGTTTTTATAGTGTGTGAAGCTAAAAAGATTTTTATCTTTTTGTGTCAAGAAACACCTTTTTGTTGTTAATTTGACTGTTTCATTTTTTGTTGCCTAAAAGTATGCTTTAATTAATTATTGGTTATATTATGGTTTGAGAAGCATTGCTTGAGATATTTATATGTAAGTATTTTAACCTTAAAAAAATTGTTTATTAAATTTTAAAATTTCCCTTCTCCTTATAATTAATATTTTTTTTTTTTTTCTTATCCTTTCTAATTTTTATTTATTTACATTTGGATTAACCACCCTTATTGAAGGCAAAACAAGAGGAAGATATTAATTTCTTTTTGTGGGTTATTAAAACTATTTATTCATTTCTCTTTATCTAAATTGTTTATTTGTACTGTGCACTTAATTTATTATTGTTGTTATTTAATTCTTTTTATTTATTTATTTTTTTAACGTAAAAACAATTAAAACATTTACAATGAATTTTCAACAGAAATTCTATGAAAAACAATTCTAAAAGTTAATTTTACTTGCAAAAATATTTACATTTCATTAGGAAGTATGAAAAAAAATTTTTTTCTGTATTTTTATTTACGTTTAATTTAATTTATGGTTGTGGACTGAAAAGGCATAAAATTACATGACGCATACGATAACAATAGTGTGCTTGCTACCTACCATCCATGTGAGAATGAAAAATTTATTCATTTATCATTCAATGGTTATCTAAGAATAAATAATTCTTTACATGAGGAAAAATATTTAAGTAAAATAAATTTTTTTTAATGTAAGAAAATAGAGAAATATGTAAATGGAGTTTCCAATGTGGATCGTCAGATTTATTTATTCTTCTTTTAAAAAATGTTAAGGAGAATCATGGCCAGACAAATCGGCGTAGCGCTTGAATACTGCAAAACAGAAAGAGATGCATGTACACAGGAAATGGTTTTGACGAGAAGACAGTTTATGGCACATATAAGATGTTGGGTGAATGAAGAAATATAAAAGCTGAGAACAGTTGAGCCAAAATATTCGACGAATATTCACAAGCTCGAATCGGTTCATCATAACTTGGCGAAAAGACTTTTGGATCGTTCTAGAAGATTATGTGTGCAACAGCTGTCTACTTTAAGGACATTTCGAAATTTGACCTTGCAACAGGTTCAAAAACGTTGGAGAATCGCCTAATGAAGAGCTTTCAGCTGAAATGAGATTCTTTTTCAAATAAAAAAATTATATTCTGTTTATGTTACACAAGCGATCAACTCGGCTAAAAAAATGTTTATGAAAATCAGTTAGTTTTTTGCCAACTAAAACCTCGGCTAAGCATAATTATGCTCATGCTGTCGCATCAAATGTCAAATTCAAGCCTAATGATAATTTCGTTTTTCTCGCAGACCTCAATTTAGTCTCATTGCAGAGCCATGACATTTATAATGAGAGCTTTTTTATGAGAGATCACATCAAAACAATTTACGCACATTTACAAAAAAAAAAAAAAACGCAATTAAAAGAGCAAAAGTTGTAAAAAAATTAAATAAATATCTTTAATTTTTTGTGATTAAAGGTGCAAAATAGTTTTAAAATTCACTGCAACAGTTTAGTTTATTGCACGACTGCCAGATAATTGTTAATTTTCGTGAGATTATTATAACGATAATAAGAGATTAATTAGCTCTTTTATTCTGCTGGCGTCCGCTGTCCCAATCATATCAATCAGGCCTGCCATATTTGCCGATTTTTTTACTCAAAATTATCAAAGTAGCGATTTACCGATTTTTGCTCCAAAACTGACGATTTTTTTGATAAACACTTAAAGCGTGGTAACTTTGCTTGTTTTAGTATAAAATATTACTTTTGGCATCACTAGAATACTTTTTACATTAAAAGCCATCTTTAGTAAGTTCGTTATTTTCTATAAATTTGTATCCTTTACAATGAAAGTGATGTAAGTCGTATAAAAAAAGTGAGCTGATGAATTGCTTTTAATCAAATTATTTTAATGCGATTTTCATAATATCAATAATGAACCATTTCGAAAAATGCTTTAAGCTAAGAAAATTTAAAAAATAAGTTTATAAGTTATAAAAAATCGTCAAAAAATATAAAAATGGTAGATTATAAATTTTTAGTATCTGGTCATACCTTTCTACCTAATGACCTTGAATTTGAATTAGCCTTATGTCATGTTTTATCAAACTATTGTAACTCTAATGACATAAAAATTTTTTTTGGATTATTTCGATATAAAACACTTATAGTTCCATTGAAGAGGAATTTTTTTTTTTTTTTTTTTTTTTTTTTTGTAAATCGAATATATTTTTACTTATTTTGTGTTTTGTTAATAAAAATATTTTAAATTGTACAAGGATGGATTTTTATAATTTGCCGATTTCTTGCTGATTTTTTAAAGCTGATTTTACTTTGTAAATATATCGATTTCTTACCAAAATCATCTGGCATCCCTGATCCCAATGTTTATCCCAGTTAGTCCCAGACATTGTGTAATTGGTGAGTTTTCCTTTTAAACTCATTGGCATCACTAGAAAAGCTAATCCTGTTGTTTACTTAAGGTAGAAGATTGCCAGATTAAAATTTCTGCAGAAATCATTAAAGAAAAACTACGAAATCGCATTATTGCAATTTCTACTTTCCTCATAGTCATCGAAATGTCATTGATGATGATAATGATCGTCAGCTTTGTCATTGTATTTTCATTAAAACAAAATTAACAACAATCACAAAAACAATAACAAAAGTCTTAATAAATTAGTAAGTTACAATGAATTTTCACGTTAAACATCTGCGTGATTGTTTTTTAACACTTTTTTTATTGTTATTGCAGTTGTTTCAGTTGTTGATTTTTTGTGTCACACTTTGATTGAAACAATTTAAAATAAAATGAATTGTATTTTTTGTTTATTTATTATTTTTTTTACTATTTTCTCATCATACCAGAACATCACATGTTTAAAAATATTTAAATTAAAGTATTGTTTTTGTTCAATACAATACAGAAAAGCTTTTGAACAAATGATTTAAAATTCAATTAAACGAAATTGTTTTGAGTTGGGCTAATTGTTGAGTGTGTGTAAGTGTTAGTGTGTTTTAAGAGAAGGTTTTCTTAAACCTCATATGTACATACGTAGAGTCTCAAAGTCGAATCTGAGTTATAAGACCGATTAATATTTTTTAAATGAAACAAAAAATATTTAGAGTCGCCCTTTCAGTGATTTGGCACAATTTGACACTCAAATTATCTTAATTGTGGGTTTTGAACGAGCGCAGCCAGCATCGTTTAGTGTGTTTCGCTTTAATATTTTTACAAGATGTTGCCATATGTTTAGAGATTTCTTCCTTGACCAAATGCATGTTTGGGGCCTTTTTGTGCCTCCACTATTAATCTAATTATAGGAGCCATAAGGGTTGCAAATTTGTTGTGGTTGTACGCCAATATCAGGAGCTTTTTTTGGAGTTAAAAACTGCTGTAATAAAAATTCAGCAAAAAATATTAAACGGTCAACAATCTGGTTGAATTTTCAGTGTACAACTTCGTTTTTTAAGATTTTAGCAGCTTTCTGAAGCATTAAATAAAGACTTTTTTGTCTTTGAACAATTTTTTTTAATTTTAAAATCCATAGAATTTAATAATTTTATATAGAGTTTGACGTTTATTGTGATAATAATGTCATCAAGTATTAGACTCCCAGTTACAATTGGGATAATCTTTGGTAGTCTTGTGTAGTTCATAAACGAACCAGTTCATTCAAATGATTTCATCGATTTACCTAAGTGAACTAGTTCATACTATTAAGTATACCAGTTCATTTTTGAACTATACTTTGTATCTGAACTACCAGACAAGATGAACTAGAATCCATGTCTATGATTCCTTGTTGACTATTTCGGACATGAAATTAGTGCTGCCACTCATTTAATTAAACATTCGTTTTGGCAATGCTACGGTGTTGTTGATAAGAACATTCGAACTAAAAGAACTTTTGAACCAAAGAGATCCTTTTAACTAGTTCGTTTCGCACAAGTCTAATCTTTGGGATAATACGTAAGCGAACGGCGCACAAATTGGTATTTTCCAAATCTATCCGGACATTAGACAAAAAATTTTATTTATGAAATGAAAAAATTTAAGTTCGCAACTCGACAGACTGCAGAATTCTACATCGTATAGTGAATTTTCAAAGCTTTTGCCGTAGATTTGTCATTGTGGGACACTGTCAAAATCAGCAAAGTTGAGTAAATTGTTTTTATCAACCGACTTAAAAAAAAGATGGAGGTTATCAATTCAACTGAATGTTGCTTTTTTATGTTTGTGCCTGCAGAACTCAGTCATTTCTAAACTGATTTTGAAAATTTTTTGTAATTTAATAGATTATGCTTACAGATTAGTTCCGATTTAGAAAGAGTTCATAATCTTAAAAATTAAAGGGTGTCCCCATACAACATACATGCTTTTTAAGTGCATTATGAACCGTAAAGCACATTTCTTTAAAATAAAAAATGCATGTATAGCTTTCAATAGCAAAAAGTAATACAAAAATATATCTAAAAATTAAAGGGTGTCCCTATACGTAAATTGAGCTATATGCGCCTTTCTCTTGAACCGTTATAGACAAACATTTAAAAATTAGACAGGATGTTATAATAACAAGTGTAAACATTCAAAATTATAAATTAAAGGGTTTCGCAATAGTCAATGTTGTTTGATGTATATGTCCAAGCTTTTGAACTGTTTTAGGAAGATAACTGAAGTTTAGAAAGAACCTTTATTGCTAAGTCCGCTATAACAAAAAGTATAAAATTTTAATTTATAAATTAAAGGGTGTTCCCGTATTTGAAGTAAATGTACCTATATGGCCGTACCGTTTAAGCCGTTATATACAAACAAAGGGTGTTACAATAGTTGCTGCCATTTGATGTATATGACCAAACTGTTGAACAGTTGTAGACAGTTGATTGAAATTTGTACAGAACCTTTATTGTTAAGTCCGCTAAAACAAGAAGCAAACTTGAAATTAGAAATTAAAGGGTGTCCCTATAACTGACAAAATTTTATCTAAACAGCTTTATCTTTAAAACCTTTACAGACAAACTTTTGAAAATTTAACAGAATGTCCATTACAAACAAGTAAAATAACAGTTAAAAATATTTAAAATTAGAAATTAAAGGGTTCCCTCATGGTTGTCATTTGATGTATATGGCCCATCTTTTGAATAGTTATAGACTAACGCTTAAACTTTACACAAATTTTTTTTAATGTGTCAGCAGTCAATAAAAAGTGTAAAAATAAAGGGTGACCACATAACGGAATTTTCTTGTTTAATCTGCATTTATATTTTGTTCTACGACATATAAAAATCTGTCTCGAATATAACAGAATATAATTTATATAAAATTACCCTTCTAAAGAAATATGATTTTAAATTTGTCTGTTTTCAAGTCGGTTTTTTTTTGCAAGAATTATTGACTTGACGATTTTAAAGCTTTGCATCATATTTTTTTATCGCTAAACGAATAAAGCGCTTGTATTGGTTTGTTTTGTTTTCTGTAAAAGACAAAATTTACAGTTACTTAATTTTTAAAAAAATTTTATTTTAAATTTTAATGATGAAAAATTTCACTTAGAAAAAAAATTTTTTTATTAAAAAAAAAGAAATTTAAAAGATATTTAAGGGTGAAAGCTGCCGCGATCCTAAAATTATTTTAAATCTTATATAAAATTTGAGTTTTCTACTTTAATACTACAAAAAATTTCAATAGCGTTCAATCCAGAGATCATTTCATAAAACGCTCTCACCCTAAATATTATGACACTGCAATGACATCTCTAGGATAAAATTTTACATTTATTGAGATAAATATTTCAGCTGTCATTCTAAGTGAAGACCATGTGTTATTAACTCATTTAAATTTTAATATTTTAGGCTGTCATTGCTGGAATCTACATGTTTCTTTTTTCTTCTTCTTTGTGATGCCATATTTTTTATAATTTATTACTGTTATTAAAACAATGTAATCTCCTCTAAAATAAAAGCGTTATTTTGACGTCATCATCAACCTTGTAATGATACTTAATTATCATACACAATAATACAACTAAATTATTAAAATATAGCGTGCTTAATTAAAAAGATGAGCCGTTATTAATATATTTAAATTATAAAAACGTGATGATTGAAAACACTTCACATTTACACACACACACACTACATACACTTATTAATAAAAGTGGCGAGCCATGACATGACATGTTTTGTAAACTTTTTATTAAAAAATACAAAACAAATGATTTTCACAGCGGTGCTTAATTAAATTTAAGGAAAATGGAATAAATAATACAAAAAAAAAAAATACGCATGTAGATTAACAGGAAATACTTTAATGCAGTTTAGTATTGGTTGGGGTAAAATAGCGATTTCTTAACTTTTATTTTGAATCGTTAATAGCTTTTATGTTAAAGATGTAAGTCAGAATAATAAAGTTTTTTAAATGATTTTTCCAAGATGCTTAAAGAAAACTGCAGTTTAAAAAGGTATTTAGCTATCACATTTTTTCACGTGTACATTTTCAGGTTGCCACATAATCCACTTTACGTTTCATCGATCGCTTCATGGTTGAGTTCAAAGCAATAAATCGCCTGTAACATAAAATCAAAATACTGACATTTTATTCTCGGACCGTGAAGTTTTTTTTTTAATTCATTATTTCTTTACATATTAAAAATTTAATAATTTGCTGGCGACGTGTTGTAGAGATAGGAGAAAAATAATTTTCATGAAATTATAATTTTTAATATATTTTTTCTGTACCAATATTTTAAATTAAACAGGCAAAGTAACAAATAAAAAATATATTTTATTATAAATCCTTTAATTTTTCTATTTTTTTTTTCTTTTTTGTATTTTACATTTTATAGAGTGTTTACACTATGCAATTTTTCTTGAAACTAGCGTGAATTTTTTGTTTGATGTTTATGCAGGCTTAATTAAAAATGTTTCTTTCCTTTCAATAAAATTTACAAAATCAAAATAATTGTGCTGATTGCCGAACAGTACAATGGTACCATTTTAGAAATGAAAAATCGCCCTACAATGAATTATGAAATTTTGCGCCAATCGAAAGTGAAATATTTTTTAACTAAAAAAGGCCTTCAAATAAGATTAATTTTACAAATATAAGACTGGACTTATTAAAAAAAAAAACAATCGCATAAATAATTAAAAGAAGAATGTCCCAAAAATAAGTTCATTAGACAAACTGGCCCCAGCTCTTAAACTTAAAAAAAATCAGGAAAAATTTTTAAAGCGAAAAGGGCCCCAAATTAAAGCAGAATAAATTACCGCAACTGAACTGGATAAATTTCCTCACATTTCGGTGTTTTTACTTTAAAAGAAAAAGGTACTGAGTTCTTTTAAAGGGCGACCCCATTGTAAAGCCGAACATAAATCTTCTTTAAAAGATTTGTATTAATTACACGTGCTGCTAATGTATTTGCAAACTATTTTCATTTTGTTCCACTGTCTATTGCTTTGTCTTCGTTATGATTACAGTCAACAAAAAAAAAAAAGAAGCGTTAAAAAAAGAAGAAGAAAAAACCCTCTTAAAATAAAAAAAGCTATTGACGTCAAGAGATATTCATCTGAAGACAAAATAAGTTTCTTTCTTTCATTAAGTTTGCTTTGTTCTTTGATGGCAGTTTAATTGATGATTTCTTAATATTTTTTTATAAAATTTTTATTTAAAAGTTATAAAAGGCCTTTGAGGGAAATAAAAGAACAATATAAAATTGTTAATTTAAATTTTTAAATAAATCATTTCAATAGAAATTTTAAATAGAAATTATTTTTGGGAAAAAAAAGTAGTGCACAGTAGCGGTTTTTTTATAAATTTATTATTTTAATTATTATTTTTTTAATAACAGAAGACATTAGAAACAGATTTTCAATACTTGTCCAAAGGTTGTTTTTTAAACCCTGTCTTATTGCGTTCACTTTTTGACATTTATGCAATGGTCGCCAAACAAGTTTGCGCTCTTAACAAAGAGAGCAAAAGACATCACACACACATGCTCAATACAAAAGGCATTTTTTCAGACTTCATTACATACAGAAAAACCGAACATTGAAAAAATTAAATTAAATGAAGCCGCAGCACGCGTTACGCTCGATGGAAAGAGCTAAGCAAGCGGTGAAGCCAGGTGAAGTCATCGATTTATGTTAATAAACCAGCAACAATTGAATCCTTAGAGGCCAACATTATCGTGTAATTTGACGGGTGGCCAGCAATGCTCTCGGAAGCGGGCCATAATTGAAATGCTCAAGAACAGCACATGTGGCCAAATTTTTGCAAATATTTTTTGAACAATTTAAAGTTCTATTGATCTTAGAAATTACCCCTTAAAAATATCAGAAATATTATAGAGTGTTCCGCCATATGCTTTTAAACAGAGTGGCATTCTAATGTCTGATAACAGAAAATTAAAATACATCTTTGAAAAAGACTGCTCAGGGAGCGCCTTATAAAAAAGTCAGTCGGTAAAAAGGGGAAAAGAAAAAGAAAAAAAATCGGTAGACGTTCTAAAACCCAAACAAAAGAAAACATGACTTAAAAAGAAAATAAATAAAGATCTTAGTAAAGGGCCTACTTCTCAGTCCAATTTCGGAGGACAATATGACAGCTGTCAAATTATTATACCCTTCACCACAGGTCATTTGTCATTCCGATTGGAATTTCTACAATATCCATTTCTGACCCCATAGAGTATATATATTTTGAGTCCTTATGCATAACAATGTCCGTCTGTCTGTTTGTCCGTCCTTGTTAAGAGTTGAAATCAACTTTGCCAAGGCACTAGATGAGCTAGAGAAAATTTAAATACGACAATCTATGAGACACAGTTTCGAAATTTTTGTTATTGAAAATCAGCAAGAGATCTCTCAGAAAATACTAAAACAAAATTTAAAATGCTCAACCCATCAAGAGTCGGTGACATTTTTATGTAAAATTATATTTAGTGTAAATTTTTTTTTATATTTTTTAGTTCTCTGTCACCCCAATATCTTTTATTTTTAGCCGACTGAAAAAGAAAGAAGGAGGTTATCAATTCGACTGAATGTTGCTTTTTTATGTAAGTGCCTGCCGAACTCAGCCATTTCTAAACCGATTTTGTGTAATTTAGTAGCCTACGCTTACAAATTGGTCCCGTTTTAAAAACAGTTTAAAATCTTTAAAATTAAAGGGTGTCCCCTGGTGTTTTATGAACCGATAAGCACACTTCTTTAAAATTAAAAAAAATCATTTTACTTTAGCTTCCAAAAGCAAAAATTAATACAAAATAAATCTAAAAATTAAAGGGTGTCCCCATAGGAGACGTAATTTGACCTATATGGGCTTATGTTTTGAACCGTTATAGCCAAACGATTGAAAATTTGACAGCACTTGTTATAATAACAAGAATAAACATTCAAAATTATAAATTAAAGGGTGTCCCAATAGTTAATGTAATTCAATGTATGTTGCCAAACTATTGAACTGTCACAGACAGATATTTGAAATTCACAAAGAACATTTTTTGCTAAGTCCGCTATTATAAAAAGTATAAAATTTATATTTGGAAATTAATAGGTGTCCCAATAGTTTATGTATGTGGCCAACCTATTGAACCGTTATAAAGAGACAGATAAAATTTACAAGGAACCTGAATTGCTAAGTCCGCTATAATAACAAGTATAAAATTTGCATTTAGAAATTAAAGGGTGTTCCCATATTTGAAGTAAATTGACCACCTAAATGACACTATCGCTTGAACCGTTATATACAAACACTTGAAAACTAAACAGAATCTCCACTACTTTGTCTGTTATATTAAGAAGTAAAAATATTTAAAATTATAATTTATAGGGTGTTACAATAGTTGCTGTCATTTAATGTATATGACCAAACTTTTGAACAGTTGTAGACAGTTGATTGAAATTTGTACAGATCCTTTATTGCTAAGGCCGCTATAACAAGTAGCAAACTTGAAATTAGAAATTAAAGGGTGTCCCTAAAGGGTGTAAGTTGACATATATGACCCTATCATCGAATTCATTACAGATAAACTCTTGAAAATTAGACAGAATGTCCATTACAAATCAAGTAAAATAACAAGTAAAAATATTTAAAATTAGAAATTAAAGGGTTCTCTTACGGTTGTAATTTGACGTATGTATATGGACAATCTTTTAATTGACTTAAAATTTAAACAAATTTTGTTTTACTGTGCCAGCAATAAAAAGTGGATAAAATAAAGGGTGACCACATAAGTACTGAATTTTCTTGTTTAATCTGCATTTATATTTTGTTCCACGACAAACATATGAAAACTCTTTCTCGAATATAATAGAACATAAATAATGTAAAAGTACCCTTCTAAAGAAAAATGATTTTAAGTTTGTCTGTTTTGAAGTCGATTTTAATTTACTAAATTAGATTTACATATATGGTGAAGGGTATATAAGATTCGGCATAGCCGAATATAATACTCTTACTTGTTCATTTTTTTTTTTTTTTTTGCTGCATACAAACAGCGAGAACCCTAATTATTATTTAAAAATATTTTAGTTGGGTTTTTCTAAACATTTTCACTGAAGACTGTGAAGTCATTTATTTGCATTTTTGCTATTTTTGAACAACAAATTGAAATATTTAACAATAATTTTTTTTTATTGTCTCTACTTGCTCTTATTTATTCAGATTTTTTTTCGTTGTTGTTTTAAAGTATTTCAGACGTTTTAATTATAAATTTATATTTTAATTTAAAAAAATGCTTTTTCGTTGCTTCAGTTAGAAAATAAGAAATTTAAAAAAAAACTTGTGCAAATATTGTGTTTTCGAGGAATTTCAAATATTTACTTTTAAATGAATATGGATAAATATGGATGATGATGTAAATTAAGCCTTGAGCAAATAAAAAATGCAGCCAATAATTTTTTTAAAGAATTAAAGACGGGCTTAATTAATTTTTGTTTAATACGTATGTTTTTTTATTTTTAACATTGATAAATTTAAATTCATTTAAAAATAAACTTCATAAATATTTTCTTACGAATTTGTCATACTTCATTATGATACTCGTCATAATCAAGTCGCTTAAACTTTTAATTAATTAAAACATTACGTCGTTAATAAAACTGGAAATTATGACGTTTTCATCTTCGTTATTATTTTGTTTTTATATTTCGCATAAATAAGTTTAAAGCTCTTTTGGCACATATTTACGCTTCTTGCCTTTAGTTAATTTTTATTAATTTTTTTTTTTTTTTAATTTTCCAACAATTATATTTCAAAATTAAAATTACAAAGCCTTGTAAAGGGTGAGTCAAAATGTAGACAAGAAGTAGTTTCCTTGATCGATTTAAAAATATGCCATAAAGAATTATCGAAAATCTAAGGGTGTAAATGCAGCCCTAAGAACTCTTCTACTTCAAGTCACGACTTTGGAGGGTTTCAAATTAATACAAAATAACCCGATAAGGAAATGGCTGATAAGGTATGTATGTGGACCGTAAAGGCCATAATACTATATAAATTTTTAATCGTTAGATCTTTTAACACTTTCTCAAAATAATAATTTGTGCACGCACAGAGTTGCATTTGGGTTTGCAACTTCTTTGTGTGACAGTGTGTCAACTTAACGGAATTTTATCAAATTTTCTTATAATTGAATAGTACGATTGTGTATGATTGTCAGTCGTGACCTTAAAGAATTTGACTTCGGACAATGGGGTAGAAAATATTTAAATTTTGTTTTTTTTTTTTTGCAGTTATAATGCACTTGATATGACCATCAATGTTAAGCATAAATTGCAAAGTTATCGTTTATAGTTAATAAATTGTTGTCATTTGAAACTTAAAAACTCTGACCTTGGGTCTGTTTATTTCAAAATATTCAGAAATAAAAAATAATAAAAATATTAAAACTTATTTTTTTCAGCTTTGGTTCATTTTTTAATTTGTTTTCTCACAAATTTTAGAAAGAAAAATTATTTACAAATGTATGCAGACGTTTTCAAAGAAAAGAAAAAAAAAAGAAAAAAAATTCTAATGGGAAAAAAAACAATTTTTTAAAAAATTGTAAAAAAATATAAAAAAACTGCACACGATACGAATTAAAAAGTGTATAAATATTTTCAATCCGATGAAAAACCAAAGAAATTTCAAACCTTTCAAGAATCTATAAATCCCAGAGCCTATATTTTTAACTTAATTAAGCCGCTTCTGAAAGGTCTGAAAAGATTGGATTCCCAGCCAAAGCTCAATTGCTTCTTTGCTAACTCGTTTTGCATTTAAAATGTTATCTTCATTGGCACAGCTCCTTAATAGTTGCTTATTTATTTACTAAATATTTTATTTCTGCCCCACTGTGCATCGTATTGTCAGAAGATGAAATTGCATCTCGTGTCTTGCAGCACTTTTGTTGCTCTACAATATTTTCCTGTAAAATACTTTTCATTTTAGTTACAAAAACAAGTTACAGTTTCCCTTAATTTTTATGAATCTCTTCATTAAAGAATTTAAATCATTTAAATCAAGAGAGCAGAGAAGTGTAACTCTTCATTTTTTATGTCCGTTAACTGCCCACTACTACGTTGTTGCATTGTTTGTTTTTGTTTTTTTTTTTTTTTACTTCATCAGATTAATGACGCAAAAATCACATCTTATGTAAATATTGTTGAACCCTGTGGTAAAAAAAAACCTGAATTTATTTTGCCGGATTTTAATTTAAAAGTTTCTTTTTTTACTCATAAATACTTTAAAATTATGTTTTTGTTTTATATTAAGTTAAACATTACGTCAAAACACAAGTAACGGTTAAAAAAGGCGGTAAAAGTTTAAATTTAATAATGATTGATGACAGTTGTTTTTTTGTTTGTCTTTTTTTTTAAGTCAAACGACGACTCATTTTTATAAAGATGACAATGCAGTGAGGAGTCATAAAACAAATTAATTTAAGCCGCCTTTAATGAAATTTGCCAGAACCATATTTAAAATTAATCAAAGATCTAACTAACATATGAATATAGTAGACTGTGTCTAGAATAGAAAAATACTATTATCTAGTAGACTGCAACTTAACCATTACTACGTTTATACGCACGTCTTATACGCAAAAAAAAAATATTGTGAATAGAAAATTTTGCCGCATAAACGGTGAATTAATTTTTTATTTGCGAATAGCTTACTCACCAAAAAAATTCTTAAATAAAAACCAAATTAAAATTGTTTATAATTAATTTATGAATATAAAAAATTGAGCGCAAAGTATTTTGGCGGGTAAAATTATAAAATGCTCAAATAATTTCTGTCGACATTTTACCAGTAAAATTGCTATCTGGTAGCACTAAATTGTCGAAAATATTCTTTCCGTATAAAGAATGAGTTAAATAATTAGAAATAATTTTTATTTGCAAATAGGATACGTATATATGTAGTATATGATTGGACTACTAAACTATGAGTAGACTTGTCTATGACTGCAGCTGTTACTAGTTTTTAACTGTGAAATGTTTAAACTACTTGAGCAGCAGTCGTCATCCAGAGAGTGTGCTTCAAATATAGTGTATTAGTGAATCTGCTTCGAAAAAATTCTGTGTCACAATTATAATAATTAAAAAAGATTGTATTTTATATATTTTATAGGTGATCAAAAATTTTCTTAACTTAAGTTCTAGGACGCTTAAAGGCCTAACTATAATGTGCATAAACTAGCTTGAGCTTATGTCAAAAACCCAACGAAAAGCCTGTCAAATGCTTAGGTAATTCTTTAAAGATTTTTATGTGGCTACAATGTACTTACATAAATTTAAAAAATAATTTGCCACAGTTGCACATTCATGTTTAAGTCGTACTTTCCTAAAAATATATATATTTTTAAATAAATAAAACTTGTAAAGAAAAAGGCATCGAAAAAATATATTATATATATTTAATAACATTGATTTAAATAAATGTACTTTCTTTTACTAGTTTTCAATTAAATTCGATAAAAAATGGCATGTTTTTTATGTATTTTTGGTCAAAAGTACCAAAAGATGCAACGGTGTCACTGATTTAATTTAAAAGCAATTAAAAAAAATTATAGCGAATTGTTATAATAAAAACGCATCATTTTCTCTCATATAAACCCTTCTTTTTTCTACATTTTCTATTAAATAAAAAAAATCTTTTTCAAGGTCGCTCTCCACTGCAATTTTTTCTTTATTGATTTATGTATGTATACACCAAGCGCAATCAGCTGTTTCTGTACGGAATCTACGATCAGCTTCGTACATTGCTTAAGCAAATG
Source organism: Cistogaster globosa (assembly GCA_937654795.1). NCBI lineage: Eukaryota > Metazoa > Arthropoda > Insecta > Diptera > Tachinidae > Cistogaster > Cistogaster globosa. Next base: position 12,981,897 of record OW569404.1, read on the forward strand.
ACATTTGACGAAACTTGACGAAAAGTTCTCTCAAGTACATTATAGTTTACCACATTTGATTTATTTGTATACGCACAGTTGTATAAGTTGGCATAAGCTAGTATATGCATAGGCCCAACTATAATGTGCTTAAGATAGCTTAAACAACAGTGCGATTACACATAATCAAAAGTTCATCTTACTTAAGCGACTTTTCGTGAAGTTTCATCAAGTGTGATTTTCTTAAACAAACAACGAAGCCGACCGTACTTTGCTTAAGAAATCAAATGTTATTTGTTTCATAAATTTAAATAAGCGAACTGCAATAGACGCAGAAATTGTTTTTTTTTTGTATTTAAATTAAATAAAATAAAATTAAATAAAATTAAATTAACTTGAAAAATCATCAAAAAAAAAAACATCTAATGAAATCAAATATCGAATGCAATTTTTAATATATTCCGAGTCTTAAATAATTTTAACTTTTTTTCCATTATATTTCACATCTATAATAATAATGTTTAAAAAATTTTAGGTATGTACACACTGTTGCATTTTTTAGTACTTTTTTATTAAAGAAATAATTCATAATCATTTATTGTTGCTTATATATTTTTAAGTTGTAGATATTTAATAACATTTTGGGTAAAAAGTCGATACATTAGGAAAGTGTGGAAAGAAAACACTTTCCTTCAAAGGACAAATATTTGCAACTATGTGACGTAAGTAGATACGGTAATAAAGTACAATATAGCCACCAAAAAGTCCTCAGGACCCTTAGTTTACGAATTAATAAAATTTTAAAGTTTTTTTTTATAAAAAATCATTTTTTAGCTCAAAACCTAAGTTATATAAATTTAATTTATTTTTATAAAAATTCATTTTTATAGATGACTACATAAGGATTTTGGGCTAGAATAGAATGAAATGAAAACTTAGCTAATTTTTTAATTTATTCAATTATTTATTTAATTACGAATTTGTTTTTAAAATATTATATTGAATCAAGCATTTAATTAAATATCAATCTGAAAAAACAAAAAAAAACCTTTAACAGGTTTAAAAATTTTTTTCTGTGTAAACGTTACTAATCTCTAGAGTGTAGACTAAGGGATATTGATACCAGGTGAATGGCTAAGCTTTTACGTGTATTTTGTTTTTGTAAAAACTTTTGAGCTGTCCAAAACGTCTGGCAATATGTGTGTATGTATTTCAATATATTTTTAGTGGCTTTCTTATTTTTCACAACTACGTACACACATATTGCCAGACGTTTTTCACAGCTCACTAAGATTTTACAAAAACAAAACACATGTAAAAACTAAAATATATGATGAACAAATGATCTGATGCAGTCACCTGTTTAATGCGCCTTATGGCTTTCTTATATTTGACAAATACATACACAAATATTGCCAGACGTTTTTGACAGCTCAAAAGTTTTAACAAAAACGAAATGCACGTAAAAGCTGAAACAAATGTTGACCGCATAATCTTATTCAGTCAATGCGCCTTGCTCTAGACCAAGGCGAATTTAAGTACCAGGTGGTGGCAGTGGCGAATTTATTCATTCTCGCGGTCGCACTTAAACTCTATATATTGGAAATCTGCGTATTTTTGTTTAATTTTTTTTTTTGTAACCGACCTCAAAAAAAGAAGGAGGTTATCAATTCGACTGAATGTTGCTTTTTTATGTTTGTGCCTGAATTGAATTGATTTTTAAAATTTTTTTGTAATTTGATAGATTATACTTACAGATTGTTTCCGATTTAAAAACAATTAATAATCTCAAAAATTAAAGGGTGTCCCCATACAGCAAACATGTTTTTTAAGCGTAATCTGAATCGTAAAAAGAATTTTTTTAAAGCTTAAAAAAAGCGCATTACTATAGCTCTTAATAACAAAAAGTATACAAAAAATAAATCTAAAAATTAAAGGGTGTCCTCATATGTAACGTACATTGCCTTATATGCGCCTATCTTTTGAGCCATTATAGACAAAAGATTGAAATTTTAACAGGATGTCGATTACTATGACTGTTATATTAAGAGGTTAAAACATTAAAAATTATAAATTAAAGGTTGTCCCAATAGTAAAAGTAATTTGATGTATTTGACCAAACTTTTGAACTGTTAAGGTCACATAGTTAAAATTTACAATTAAACTTAATTACTAAGTCCGCTATAACAACAAGTATAAAATTTATGTTTGGAAATTAAAAGGTGTCCCAATTGGTGATGTAAGCCGATGTATGCCACCAAATTTTCAAACCGTTATAGACAGACAGCTGAAATTTACAAAGAACCTGTATTTCTCAGTCCGCTTTAATAACAATTATATAAATTTAAATTTAGAAATTAAAGGGTGTTCCCATATTTGAAGTTATTTGACCACCTATATGGCCATATCGTTTTAACCGTTATATACAAACATTTGAAAATTAAACAGAATGTCCACTACTTTGCGTGGTATATTAAGAAATATAAATATTTAAAACTATAAATTATAGGGAGTTACAATAGTTGCTGTTATTTGATATGTGTGAGCAAACTGTTGAACAGTTGTAGACTGTTGATTGAAATTTGTACAGAACTTTTATTGCTTAGTCTGCTATAACAAGAAGCAAACTTGAAATTATAAACTAAAGGGTGTCCCTATAACTGATGTAATTTGACCTATATGGCCCTATCTTTGAAACCTTTACAGACAAACTCTTAAAAATTAGACAGAATATCCATATCAAATATATTAACAAGTATAAATATTTAAAATTAAAAATTAAAGGGTGCCCTAATGGTTGTAATTTGATGTAAATGGAAAATCTTTTGAACAGTTAGAGACTAACGCTTAGAATTTAAACAAATTTTGTTTTACTGTGTCAGCAATAAAAAGTTTAAAAAATAAAGGGTGACCACATAAATGCCGAGTTTTATTGTTTAATCTGCATTTACATTTATATTTATATGAAAAATCCTGACGTATATTGTTCTGGAATATAATAGAATATAATGTGTAATTACCGTTCTAATGAAATATAATTTTTAGTTTGTCTGTTTTGAAGTCGGTTTTTTTCTTGCAAAAACTTTTTTATGTTAAGTTAAACACTTTTAGTGGCAGCAAAAATTAATAAATTAGCCACTGCTGTCATCTGGTACATGATTTCGCCATGAACAAGAGCAAGACAAATCAACTACCAGGTGGCAGCTTAGGCGAATTTATTATTTTTTGTTGGTAATCATTACTGTCATAGTCCAAGGCGAATTAATTAGTCGCGATGGCGAATTCATTCATTTTCGTCGAAACCCTAAGTTATACATATTTTCAAGGCGAATAAATATACGGTAAGCGATGGCGAATTCATCGATTTTCACCGGTAGCCTAACTGTCACACACCATATATAAAAATCCGTATACTATTTTTTTATACGTAGGTTGACATTCGGGCTAACGGCGAAAATTAAGAATTGGCCATCGCTCCCACCGTATATTATTGCGTCATGATGTTTTTATGTATGGAGTTTCGCCACCGCGACCACCTAATTATTGATTCACCTTGGTCAAACTCCGTATATAAAAAATCTTAATATATTTTTTACGGCGAAAATTTATAAATTCGCCTAAGCTGCCACCTGGTAATAAATTCGCCTTGAACAAGAATATTTTTTCACAGCACAAGTACCAAAAAGTTTTCTAATTTAAATTACATCTTAATTTGGACAAGCAAACAACCTTTAATCGAAATAATTCTCTTTTTTTTAAGTTTTCGATTTTCGGTTTACTTTTCTCGATTGAATTGTTATTTATTTAAAATAATTTAACTTTAACTTTTTGCATTAACGTCATGGGATTGTGAAGTTATTTTGGTTTTTGAAAATCCTTCGATTTTTTGCAAAATCTGTCTGGCTTTTTGTAGGAGACATTTTATGTAAATTAACACCAAAAAAGAAAAAATAAGAGTTCGTTGAATTTTTGCCTTAGTCTATATAAATAATTAAAATACGAGTATGTAAACAGAAATTTGAAATCTTAACAAATTTTATGGCGAAATTTTTTTTATTGTATTTTTTAGGCTGTGGAAAGAATTGATTTCGTCTGGGTCTTTAACCTTTTGATTTAAATACTTACGCATGTTAAATTTCTACAAACAGACGTACATTGACTCAAAATCATTTAATCCTTTGTAAAATTATTCTAAAACTTTATATAGAAAATATTCTGAAATAAAAGTCGAAAAACAACAACTTATGAATTTTTTATAAAGTTTTGTTCTTTTTTTTTTCTTTAATTTAAGAAATAAATTATTTCAACATTTTTATATTCGTAGTCTAAAGATAAGAGCAAGTCGCGAGCCATCTTTATAATTTTTTGTATATTTTTTTTTTATAATTAGAATTCTTGATTAAAAAAAGTTGTGATCTTTTTTTAAATACGTCAATTTATTTTTTAATAATTTTTGTTGCCAATTCGTTTATAAACTTGGGACTTTTGAAAAACCAGCCGCCAAAGATTTGTAATTATTTTAAATATTGCATCGATTGAATCATTTAATATTTCCAAATAAAATATAAATAAGCGAAAAAATAACCACTTTCTACTGTTCCTAGAAATTCGATGATTTTATAATTTGTTAAAAAGTTAAATTGAAAAATATTTTTTACGGCATAAAAGCTTAAAATAAATTACTTAAGCGTAGTCAGTCTTATTCTATTTAGAATATACTTTAAATGCTTTAAGAGTTAAAGAAATATCAAAGTATTTTTTTAGTTGAATATTTATTTCAAAATTGTGTCATAATCAAAAAAGATTGAGGTTATGTTCAAGTCATTGCCTTAGTTTAGTTATATTTAACTCATAATCTAGTCAGATCTTAGTCACAGTCTACTTGCACTCTAGAAATATGATGCACATAGTCTACTTACGATCAAGTTATACTCTGATCGTGATGAGTAACATTTTAGTTTTAATTTAGTTAAAGTCCTTATTTACTTTCTAGTCTATTCATATATTCATAATCCAGTCATAGTCTAGCAATAATGTCAGCGTAATATGACTATTGTTTATCACAATCAAACTTAAGTCGAATATAATCAAGGCCTAGTCATAACGGCCAGGATTTAGTCAAGTTATATGTTCGTCAAAATCTGATTATAATTTAGTTAGAACTGAAAGTTATACGAGGGCTGCTATATATAATTCTGGCCTGGCAACACTGAGTGCTGCCAAGTGTAATCTGACATTTCCATTGGAAAGTTTGTCATTTTTAAGCATAATCGTACTCAAAACGTTTTGACGTACGACCATTATTTGTGTTGTTTACAGTGACTTGAAAAAATTAATAAAGAAAAAAATGGAATTAACTCGTGAACATTTTCGTGCCATTATTTTTCACAACTTTCGACGTGGATTATCACGACAAGAGTGCATTGATGAACTTAAATCTTTGAATGGCGATGAAGCACCATCCTATAGCACTGTGAAAAATTGGTATAATGAATTTAATCGTGGCTGAAGCTCGCTCAAAGACGAATTACGTGAAGGTCGTCCAAAGACGGCTGTTGTGCCAGAGAACATTGATGCCGTGCGTGAACTCATAAAGCAAAATCGACATGCGACATACCGAGAGATAGAGACATCCTTGGACATTTCTTCCACTAGCATACATTCGATACTGCATAAACACCTGGCCGTAAAAAAGGTTTGTTCTCGTTGGATCCCGCACAACTTGAAAGTCGCTTAAAAAAAGGCTCGTGTCGATTGGTGCAAAGAAATGTTGCAAAAATACGATTGCGGTGCTTCAAAAGACGTTTATAAGATCGTCACAGGTGACGAATCATGGATCTATGCGTATGAGCCCGAAACGAAACAACAATCGACCGTGTGGGTCTTCAAAGACGAGCAAAATCCAACGAAAGTTGTTCGTGGAAGAAGCACTTCGAAGCAAATGGTCGCCTGTTTCTTCGGCAAAATTGGTCATGTGGTGACTGTTCCGCTTGAGCAACGTAGGACGGTCACTTCTGATAGGTACGATACAATTTGTTTGCCTGAAGTCATCGGAGAAATTCGAAAAACCAACAAGAGAAGACGAATCATTGTTCACCATGACAATGCGAGCTCTCACACATCGGCTCAAACTAGAGCGTTCTTGACCGGCCAAAACGTCGAATTAATGGGTCATCCGCCGTAAAGCCCTGACTTGGCACCTCGTGACTTCTTCTTGTTTCCGCACATCAAGAAAAAAATGCGTGGTCAACGTTTTTCGTCGCTAGAAGAAGTTGTTGAAGTGTTCAAAAACCATGTTTTAGAAATGTCTAAATCGGAGTGGAAAAAGTGCTTCGACAACTGGTTTGAGCGCATGAAAAAGTGTATAAATCATTCTGGAAAATGCTTTGAAAAACAATAAAACCATTTTTGATTATAAATATTCGCATTTTCACTATTAGGCCAGAAATATAATATATAGAGCAGCCCTCGTGCTAAGGCCTAATATAATAGTAGTAAAATCATATTAAACAGAATCGGGCTCTAGTCTGGCCATACTCAGGTTATAGTTTTTTTTATGAGGCAGTCATAAGCCAATCATGACTTGGGGTCAGTTAATTAAAATTGTATTCATATTGAGGTTATATTCCTTTAAAAAACTGTCATAGTTTTCTTATACTCATAGTTTAGTTCTAGTCAAGGATATTTTTGTCATAATGTCATCTTATAATTCAGTTCTTGTGATTTGATTGTATTCAAGTTTTCTTTAACTTATAATTAGGGAAATTTCTTATTGTTGTCTAGTCATAGTCTGGCTATGGTCCAGTAATTGTGTTGCCATACTATTTATTAATCGATCATTTAGTTTTACGCCACATTAAGTAATGGGAACTTTTTCGTCACAATACACATAAAAACTTCTTTGGCACAAAAAAAAATAATTTCTTAGGTTAATTTTCTCAAACGAAATTATAACAACTTAAATTAATTGGTTTTGTGTAGAGCTAATGGTTTTCGTTAAAAAAGAAGAAGTATGATTTGGAACATTAAGTGAACAAATTAAGAGAAGATTCTGCTCAAAATTTATATTTCATCAAGATAACTCTGGCAACTGAAAACATTACGAGTGGAATAAGAAGAAGAATAAGAAGGACACATAAGCAGTAGAAAACAAACCTTAAAAAGAAGAATCAATAATTTAGAAAAGAAATGCTTTCATTTCTTAACCTTTCTTAAACAAAGAAAATTAATTTTAAATCTTTTGACGGTTTTGAAACGTTACTCGTCAAAGAAATTCTTTAATATTTCCCTCCGTAATGATTAAATAAGACAACGGATGTGCGTCACACTCCACTATGTAAACGGTCATCAGTCAGTAAACTTTAATATTTATTTTCTCATCTTAATCATAATAAAAAGCATCTGTAGTAAATAATTAAAAAAATATAATTATAAAACCACACCATATGGTTCATTGTAGTTCCAAGTATTTGGCGGTTTCAAAGGAAAAATAAATGATTTAGAGAAAATCCGTTTAATTTGAAAAACATTTGTGTGAACTTTTAAGTTTTTTATAAAGGAAATTATAGCCGGTGAAAAAAATAATAATTAGTAAAGATTAATAAGATTTGTGGTAATTTAAATTCTCTTCTTCAATTTGTAAAAAGGCAGGAACGTAATAAAAAAAATTGCAAGAAGAAAATTTAAACGTGTGGCCGGATCAACACGACGCAATATTTTTTAGTTCTCTTCAAAAGTTGCTACGTATTTTAGTGTACATTTTACTTTGTCTTCATTTAGACATAAAAGTTTTGTTTCTAAAATTTTGCTAAATTCTTCTTCTTTTTAATTTAAATTTCAAAAAAAACAAAATTCACACACATGAGTTTAAATCCCATCTGCGCCGTAAATAAATAGAAAAATTGTCTGAAGAGGCGAAAAAAGGAAAATTTGCAATTTACATCTTCCGGATTTTCAATTAGATAAAGAAAATAATTTTTGTAAGGTGTGGAACGGGGGACTTAAAGATTTTAACCGCCATCGACTTGGCATTTTTGAATTTGAGGAAAGATTTCTATTTCAAAAAACAAAATACGCTTTTCATTCTTTTGTGAAGAGTTGCCACTACATTAAACGCTGATCTGCCTTAAGTGAATTTGCCATAATTTTAAAATTATAAAATTTACTTTACGAGTAGTTCGGCAGATTATGAAAATAACCTTTAATATAGACTTGTTTAGTTCATAAGCGAACTAGGTAATTTAAACGATTCCATCGATTGAACTAGTTCATACTACTAAGTATACCAGTTCATTTTTGAGCTATACTTTGTATATGAACTACCAGACAAGATGAACTAGAATCCATGTCTGTGTTTCCTTGTTGACTATTTCGGACATGAAATTAGTGCTGCCACGCATTTTATTAAACATTGGTTTTGGCAACGCTACGATGTTGTTGCCATCTTATTTTGAAAAACAACACTAAAAAACTTTTGAACTATAAAGTACGAACAACACGTTAACAGAACATTTTAACTAAGAGAGATTTTGATCTAGTTCATTTTAAAACTTTGAACTAAAAACAGCGATCACTAAATTAAAGTATATGACAAAAGTCTACTTTAATATAAATTTTACTCTTAAGCATTCACTCTAAATTAATAACACTTAAAACATGGCGACTATTTCTCATAAGATTTATGGCGCCAAAATAAAAAATAAAGCATTTGGATGACCATGAACTTTTTCTTTTAAATGCAAAACTATATACAATAATCAAGAAATATGCAAAAAAAAAATTGTGCAGAATAACAAACAATAAAAATGTATTTTTAAGCAGAGAATTTGAATTTCAATTTTCTGATACATATTGATGCATTTAGATTAAATTGCGATCAAGAAAAAAAATGTGAGTGAACTTTTATATAAAAAAAATGAACACAATATGGTCGTTAGATGCCCAGAAAGCCATAAGGAATTAATAAAATTGTATTTTTGTTAACGCGTCACAAGAGTTTTTTCGTATGTTTAAATTAAAATAATTATTTAATTATTATTCTGCTTATACGCTTAAAAAATCATGGCTTAAAATCTGACACAATTAAGAACTAAAAAAAAAAACATAATTTATTTTTATAACAAATTTTGCTTAATATTCTGATAATATTTAAATGCCGCATTGACGTCATAGCGTTGACTTTCTTGCACTTTAAAAAAAATAATTATTTCAAACATTTGTCTCAGTTTCTTGCGATGTGAATAGAAATTTAAAATCGTTTTAATATTTAATTTAAATTATTGCTATGACATTTTCTTATTGCTTTTTTTTTTCTTTGTTTTTTTTTTTTGTTTGTTAATTTATTTTAACTTTTATGAACCCATATTATTAATCTTTATTATTTGGTCTTATTTTGAAAGCATCTAAGTATAAGAACAAATATCACGTTGGCTTCAACTTATTATTTTTTGGCGGCTTTCCATACCTGGTAAACTTATGGCTTTATACAAGTTTTATTTATAGTAGGGCGTAGTTTTTGACAGTTCATGTCGATTATATTCACACCTATTACAGTTAGTGCAATGGAAACATACGATGTTGTTGTTTTGGATTTAATTGTAATCGTTATCGTTATTTATTGTTGAGTGTTTATATTTTGCATGTGAGAGCAAAGTTGTTTTAAAACGACTCTGATTTTTCGTCGCCATTTATGGAAAAAAAACGTAACAAACATAAACTTAGAAATTAATAAAAATTGTACCAAAAATAAGATTACATATTCGTACCAACAAAATTTGTTAGCTAAAAATGTTGGAATTTGTCTTTTATAAAAAAAAAAAGACTTCAAAACAGATGAACTTAAAATCATATTTCTTTGGGACGGTAATTATACATTAATTACATTCTATTATATTTGAAAAAGTTTGCGGTAATTTTATACGTCGTAGAACAAAATATGAATGCAGATTAAATAAGAAAATTAAGCGCTTATGTGGTCACCCTTTATTTTTTCCACTTTTTATTGCTGATACAGTAAAACAAAATTTGTTTAAATTTTAAGCGTAAGTCTATAACTATTCAAAAGATTAACCACATACATCAAATTACAACTATTAGGGCACCCTTTATTTCTATTTTAAATGTTTTAAATTGTTATTGTAATGGTCATAGTAATCGACATCCTGTCCAATTTGATATAGTAATGAACACTCTGTCAAATTTTCAAGAGTTTGTCTGTAATGGTTTCAACGATAGGGCTATATAGATTAACTTACAGCAGTTATAGGGACACCCTTTAATTTATAATTTTAAATTTTCTACATATTATAGCGCACTTAGCAATAAAGGTTCTGTGCAAATTTTAATCAACTCTCTACGACTGTTGAACAGATACATCAAATAGCAGCAACTATTGTAACACCCTATAATTTACCTCTTAATATACCAGATAAAGCAGTAGACATTCTGTTTATTTTTCGGTTTAGAAATGACTGAGTTCTGCAGGCACAAGCATAAAAAAGAATCATTCAGTTGAATTGATAACCTCCTTCTTTTTTTTTTTTTGAAGTCGATTAAAAAACAGAGTTAAATAAATTATTACTTTGGCGTGTGTGTAAACACAATAAATAGTTAGCAAACGCATGTAAGGCAACCACGGTGGTTGGATTAACAGAGATGTCCACTTGTTGTAAAACAAAATATCAAAAATCATGACTTCAAATCCCATTTACGTTATGACAAAGAGAAAAATAATTGTTGTTGAGTAGTCACGATGGATAAATTGTTGTAAAAGGCTAGTTACTAAAGAACAGTAGTTCAAACCTCCCGAAATTTCGATTAGAAAAAGAAAAGAATTGTTGTGTAGCTCCGCTAGGGAATTGGTTAAGGCGCCTGTGCAGTTAGATTGTTTAAGGCGGCTAAATAATTAAAGAAAAAGAAAAGTTTACTACTGAGGCAAGTAAAAGCATAACAACAATGTGCGGCAGTCGTAGCTAAGTCGGTTTTAAAGGGTCTGAATGATAAAGTAAAAAAATGTTGTTATTAAGTCAATTGGATTTGTTCCCCCAGTAAATATTATAATGTTGTTGCAAATGCTTTTTAGCGCCTCATGTTTTATTACGTTAGAAAAAATAGCTCATACTTCCAACCCTGGCTTAAGAAATTAAAACTAAACAACAAGAAAAAAAAACAAATCGCAAATAAATGCAAATAAATAAAACAAACAACTGGGGAGCTTCATTTATCATGTAAACATGCCAGACAGACAATCCACTCTTAAAAACAAATAAACAAACACTTTCATTACATGTTATTACACCTCTCACTAGAACTGCCACAACAACAAAAAAAACCAAACAAAAGCTTGAAAGTACGCTGACATTATTCCTAAAAAACAAAAAAAGAAATACCCATCTTGAAAATCATTTTTCCATACCTTTACATCGGCCATCTGTTAAATCTGTTTTTCCCAAGAAAACAAAAACAAAAAAACGTCAATGTTTTGCATTGAAATTAACACGATTGACTGACCTCGGCTTGTTTTAAATTTGTGTTTTATAAAAAACTAAAGGATTTTGACACGAGAGATGTGTGAATTAATAGGTTTTTTTCTTTCTACTTTTTTATTTAAATTGTAACGACGCACAAATGGACATATGTATGTACATAAATTTGGACGTACAATGTTGTACATATGTTCATACATTTAACTACAAATATTTACATAGAATACAAGAAAAAGAGCGAAGCAAGCCTGAATTGAATAATATTTGTTGTGTTTAATTTTATTTTTGTTTTTGCTATTTTTATCTATTTTTTATTTATTTTTTTTTTTTTTTTGCATTAAATTTGCCCAAGCTTTGTAATCAACAATGAATGCATGTTGAAAAAAATTCAATTGAAAAGTAAACAAAACACAACTGAAGCAGCAGAACTACAAATAGGAATATCAGAAAATAAAATAAAATAAAAGCATTGATTAGGGTTGATATAAAACCTGGAGCACGCAGCTTCAGTTATGCCCAGGGACAGGCAGTTTGTAAACGCATTTTGTCAGTGATTTCTAATAATCAACAACAATGTGCCTACTTGTTTTCCTAAACCTAAGCCAAGGGATATAACATAGAACCATCATCTTTCACGATTTCGCACTGGAATTTAATTTGTCTTGTCAATAGAGGCAGCAAAAGAGAGGGAGTCCGTAATTATTTGTCGTTGAAATAGAAGTACAAAATTGGAAATCCAAGCGATGACATAATTCTGGTACAATTTTAGGTTAGAATTGATCTTTTGCTACGAGGACCTGCAGAGTACTGGAGCTTTTGCAAATCGCGATAAAAACTTACGGCGTTTTAATCGAGGTATTGGTAGTTGTTGTTGTTGTTGTTATAATAGCTCTGCTGTGTTGCTGGGTTGCTAATCTTTGGCCGAGATAGACTCGGGTCGTTCCGAAGCAAAGATCAAATTGTCGTGGGAACGATCGGGAACGCAATGTGGTATTGCTTGAATTTTGCGGGTATGTTACTGCTGCAACTTAAATAGAGAATTGAAAAAATGCTTAAAAAATTGCAAAGTATAAATTTGGACAAGGTCAAAAATTGCGTAGCTAAATAAACAATTGGATGAATATTCATTTTTGTTTCAGTTGGCGATGAAAAGTCTGCAATTTATATTATAAAGTCCCCATAATAGAAAATAAATGTTAAAAATTAAGTGCTTTTATCTTTTCAGCTGCATTTTACCAAACGAAAATTTGCCTAAAAATTTTTAAACCCAGATTTAAGGATGCTTTTTTACACAGATTTTATATGACAACCTAAAATTTAAACAAGCTGGATACACTGGCCTTTACAAGATAACGCATGGATAAAATATAAAGTTGCCAGACTTAAGGTTGCTTTTTTACACAGATTTTATATGACAACCTAAAATTCAAACAAGTTGGATACACTGGCCTTTACAAGATAATGCGTGGATAAAATATCAAGTTGCCAGATTTAAGGTTGCTTTTTTACACAGATTTCTTATGACAATCTAAAATTCAAGCAAGTTGGATACACTGGTTCTTACAAGATAACGCATGGATAAAATATAAAGTTGCCATATAGTTTTTATGCTGTTACATAAAAAAAAACTCCGCCTAATTGATATTTGTCGCCCGCTGTTTTTATTATAAGTCAATCAATTGTTATGTATGAACAAAGAGGCAAAACTTAGATCCAAAGAAACAAAAAAATAACAAAAGCACATGTCAGTACGCGTGCGCTAGTAGAAACTTTTGTACAGGGCGGCTTCAAAGACTGCGTAGACAATTTGCATTTTATTACAATAAAAGTCAATATTCTTGTGAAAGGTCGCCGTCATTTGTTTATATTCTCTAATGAAAAAAGCAAAGCTATTAGACAGATCTACTTTAGATAAATATTTATATATGTAGATGATTGATAAATGGTAGAAGGGATGATTTATTGAATTTTTTTTTAGTTTTTTTTAATATTTATGTGAAAATTTTTAAGTGCGAATGTAGAGTAAATAATGTTTATTTATTAAAAAAAAAACTATTGTAAATGAATGAATTTAAATTGAGTGTAAAACACGTTTTTTTTACAATATTAATTATAAGTTAACAACTAATTAATCAATCTAAGGCTACATAATTTCGGTTGATTAACAATTTATAACAGTCCACGCTAAATACGGGCGTTAGGCACGACGTAATTTAGCGTCTAGTTTTTACGCTGTAATGAGTAACTTAAATACGAGCGCCAACGTTGTGAAACGAACAGTATTGTTTACTTATCTTATTTGCTAAAAACCACAAAATTAAAATAGTTAAGAGAGATAAAATCGCGAAATTGACCTTAAAGTAGCTGTAATGTCATTACTGTTGGAAATACTTTTGTATATACCACAAAAAAAAAAAAACATTAACAACTCTTCTTTTGCAGCCAACTTCACTTTTTACGCGCGTCAAAATTGGATTTTTCAATTGTTCAACGTTAGCGTCGCGCTATTTGGGTTGGTCTCATACATTTTGTATGGGCATGAGCATTTTTGACAGTTAAATAACGTCTTACGCTCGTATTTAGGGTGGACTGTAAGCTACATAATTTCGGTTGATTAACAATTTTTAATACCATTTTCTTTCTTTGAGGTTATAAAGAGAATTACCAAATTATAAAATTATGCTGCCAGATTATTATAGAAGTGTAAACTGCTAAAATAATTTTCTTGCTTTAAACGGTCTTTGCCAGTAATTGTAAATCGTACCAAATACAAAATTCAAAAGTGTGATTAAGACCGAATCAATGTGGCTTATGCAAAATAAAAACCCAATCATACGATACCATAAGACAATAACATCTTAAACAACAACAAAATGCTTGGCTGCCCTTAAAAAATAAAAATAACACGCGAGTTCCTTATCAACCTTTAGCTAATTGTGAGTACATGTGTCCTTAGATTTATATTAAACTTTGAATTGAAATAAAACTATGATTAAGTTGATAAGAATATTAATTACTTTATAGACAAATAACAAATACAAAACAAAATTTTAATTTTATTACAAAAAATATTTTATTATTTAAAACAAAAAAAAACAATTTAAAGCCGTCAATTCAATTAAAAGAATCGTTCGATTAAAAAAAATTACAAATTTTTATAAAATGATTTTTTTCTACTCGTGTTTTATGTAAAGAGTTGCCACTCTTTCCATGTGGCACTAAGCTAAAGAAGAATTTTTTTTCAATGTTGAGCAGTCTTTTAAATAGAATTGAGGAAAAATGAATAATTAAGGGGTAGTGAACATCCCAGTCACTCATTAAAAAGTAATTTTTGTATTCTTACAGAAATTTTATAAATTCAATGTTTATAAAAATAAACACAATCAAGAAAATTCGACAGGGTTGGCCAAGAAAGTATCTCTACAGGTGAAAAAGCAAATGGTAGAGCCGGAATAATGCACAACAAAAACTTTTTAAGAGGTGGACGGTGGGTTAATCTCTAAGGGTTTTTCTGAGGCCTAACCCCCTCGGCGGAAAGTTCAGAAATTTACTTGGAATAACCGAATTGGCTTATACTGCATAGCTTCTTTAGTTATACTTAACTGTACTTCAAGGTTTATCAGATACAAATTGAAAAATGCGATATTTGGCTGCAAAAGGTTGCTATTTGAAAAAACCAACTATGAATTGTAAAAGTGTTAGAAAAGTGCTACCAGCTGACAAATATGAATTCTATAGAGGTCTTTAGTCTAAGACCTCTGGTGTCAAACAACTTCGATAATAACCAGTCTTCAGTATTAAATCATTATATGGGGTGCGAGAAATCATTAAGAAACAAAGGGAATCGAAAAAAAGATCCCTAAAGGCGCTAAGATATATTCAGCTTAATCATAAATATTTTCACGGAATTTCTTTCTCACGGAAAAAAATTTCTCGAGAAAAGATTCCTTCAATTATGAATTCCGAGAGAACAATGAAATAAAAAAAGTGGCAGCACCGTAATTTCAAGGAAGTAATTTTGTTTTTTTTTACATTTAATTTCTCTTTTTTAGTTCATAATAACTACTTTTTCCCTTGAGTTTTTTTCTTTCCGCAGTCAATAAAAAAGGGAACAAATTTGTAAGTACAGAAATGAAAAAAGTGAAAAAACTCGGGCGGATTTTTTTTTTATGATTGGGCTGATTAGAAAAATTAACTTTGAAAAAGCAGCTGCTGAGATTCGAATCGATGCAATAAAAGCAATCATATGCTTATGGCGCATC
Source organism: Cistogaster globosa (assembly GCA_937654795.1). NCBI lineage: Eukaryota > Metazoa > Arthropoda > Insecta > Diptera > Tachinidae > Cistogaster > Cistogaster globosa. Next base: position 12,997,621 of record OW569404.1, read on the forward strand.
TGTTCTTGACGAAGCACATTCTGAACGCCCAATAATGGAACACCTTTTTGACTATTGGCCATATGTCTAAGGCTTCTTGGCATAAAACAGAGTCTTCACGTGAAATAATTGAAAGATGTCAAATCTGTCCATCTTAATGGCCAATTGAGAGATCCGTTTCTTAAAATCAACTTATCGCTAAATTTTTCAATTCAATTCGCGATCGCCGTATGAAGCATAGTATTATACTTTTAAATAATTAATCATGGTTCGGCAACGATTTCCTTTACCAGCGTGTAAACTGCACCAAATAGTCAATTTTTCTGGTCTGTTGTCTATAGTTCACTTCATTTGTTCAATTTTTAACGAACGATGTCAAAAATTCTTTGGATTTGGCTTAGAAACTTATGCTTCAAAAAAAGACTAAAGACAAAGCAGAATCTTCCATCTGTAATAGAAACCTATTTTAAGGATTTTCCAAACTCTTTGCAAGAGGCTTTAAAATTTGGTTGATGATTCGTGGATTAAAATTAATCGAGAGTTAAAAAATTAAAACAAAAAAAAAACAAAAATATAAATTTCTGTATTTTTTATAAAAACTTATTGAACGCCTTTCGTACATGAAGTACACATGCTGTTAATATAGACTTTTATTTTTAAACAAAAATTGTGTGTCCATGATATGTAGGTGCTTTCAAATCTTTGCTTTAGCTTAAATCTTAACAATTTTATGAATTTATTTTACTTTTCTAACGAACGCCACTCACTGATTTAATTAATCAGGGTCATAAACCACTCGATATAAACATGTCACTGACACTAATCTTTGCTTCTCACTCTCTACTATTTCTCACACTTACGTTAACAAGAATAGAAAAGACATAAAAAATACATTTACTTGTTATAAAAAAAATACATTATTATTATTTAAATCTTAATTTAACGATCTCAATGCTAATAAAATTTATATCCAATTATGACTACAATGATACTCGCCAGCCACCACCAGTTATTGTTTGACCTACAACCAGTTGATGGATATAGTGTCATGGTAGCATACAGTTTCAAATCTTTAAGTGGACTTATATAATTTTCAGTAATTTCATCAATTGTTTTGTTATTTAAAAGATCATCATCAATATCATTATGATCATCATCATCGCTATTGATTGTAGGATCATTATTGTTTAAACCAAATTTATCAGATTCAGTGGAATAATTAGGAAATTCAACTATAAATAAAAAGAAAAATAATGTTTTGAAATATAGATTTATTTTAAATTGAATAAAGTTATTGGGAATACCTTCTCCTCCTGTAGCAAAACGTAGTATTTTACTGCTATCACTCCAGCCATAATGATTTCGAGCCAGAACAACCACTTGATAAATGCTTGCTGGATGTAAGCCATGCAAAGTATAAGTGTTAGTATAAATAGGACCTGCAAGATAAGAATTTTAATTAAATTTAATTCCTAGAGTGTTTTGGTAAAGCGAAATTTAGTGTGGCAACTTCAAAAAATATGGCAGCTTCAATGTATTTATTTTATAAACTATAAACAAACCAAAAAGAGTCTTAATTTACATGAAGATGAGTACTTGAGATATTTTGTAGCGACAGACTCCCATAAAGAGTATATATTCTGAGTCCTTGTGCATAGCAAAGTCGATTGAGCGATGCCCATATGTCCTTCTGTCCGTCCGTATTAGTGTTGAAGTCAACTTAGCCAAGGCACTAGATGAGCTAAAGAAAATTGAAATACGCCAATCGATCAGACATAGTTGCGAAAAATTTTGCTATTAAAAATCAGCAAGATCGGTGCCTGTCTATCGAGCCAGCGGGCGAAACTTCACGCCTGCCTCTAATTTTCCACATCATATGGGAAAATTAAGTAACTCTTATCAAAATAAACAAATTATGGCGCAATAGAAAATTAAAAATAAAATAAAATTATCCAGAAAAAAAATTGACGCTCGGCCATATTTTCCGAGTTATGAGCCTCTGAAATTTTCTTAAAAAATTTCAATTTTCAATATGGTCAATATGGGTATCATTTAAAAGCTTTTGAGGAGATCTTGCAGGAAATGCTAAAATTTTGAAAATTGGTTAACCCATTAAGAGCCGGTGAAATTAAAATTTTTTTTTTTTAAGAGCCACTTCACTAAACTAGAGTTACATATTGGAGAAGGGTTTATAAGATTTGGCATAGCCATGTAAAGCACTCTTGCGTTCGTTTTGTACTATTTTCATTTTCATTAAAATAGGCTGTTGCCCAGATATAAGGAATATGCATTAGTACATCTTAATTAAAAACATATATTTTGATGATTTTGTGCACGAATTTGTTATTTAAAAATAAATTAAAAGTGGTTGTATTTAAATTTAAGGATATTAGGCGATTAATCGCCATAAAACCCAAGAACTGTATTAAATATTAAGACTTTCAACAGCAATCAAAAATGGCCTGACCTAAAATCATTGTGTAAACTGTATCAATATGAATTTTGTTTAAATTTATTTGGCACTTTCTAATTTTTTGTAATAATTTAATTAACATTTTTTTTAAGAAATGAAGCGAAAACTCATTGAAAAACCATCCTTTTTGCTATATTTTTTATTTTGTTTCTCATATTCCAGAAATGAACAATGAAAACTAGATTTTTAAACTTTTTAACACAGCAAACTTCCCCGGTTGAAGCTAATTTTATCATAATTTTAGGGCGCAATACAATAAATATTGAACTTCTGAAACAAAACTAATATTTCTAAGCATTTTTGCTTTATATAATTTTGACTCAAAAAAGTTGAAATAAAAATTCTTTATCAAAATCATATAAAATATGTTAAGTCGATAATGCAGTTCAATCAAATTATTTCAATTTATTTAATTTTCTACATGGCCACAAATTTTTTATTTACCTTTTCTTTTCGACTTCAAAAGAAATTTATTAAATATTGTATAATTTGTTCCTCAGTTTTTCAACGATTTAAAAATCGCTTATATATTTTCTGTAACTAACTGGCAGCTTATTTTACTATCCTATTTTACTTTCTTTCGCTGTTGCCAGATTAATGGCTTTTATATTTTTTCAAATGGTTTTTATTGTTGCCAGCCATTTTTTTTTTTTGTTTGAGATTGCAAAAAATAATTACTTTACAATTACAATTATGTGTTCTTGCCATTTAATTAATGATGATAAATTTATGACCTTTCAAATCAATAAAATGTTAAGACAACTATTTAAAGATACAAAAGTTAAAAGTAAAAACAATACATATTAAACATTAGGGGCAGCAAAATAAACATTAGGGATGAAATAAAAAATACATTTGAAACTTGTAAAGTTTAAATATAAAACATTTATATACTTAAATTTTTAAACAACTTTTTTGAGTTTCACTGTATAAAATGATTTCTCAAGCACAAGAAAATTACTCACAATACAAAAATGTAATTCTTTAAATAAATAAATAAATAAAACATGTATTTACCTATTGATATTGAGGAGGGTATTGTTAGTTCTGTCCATTCTATTGCATATGATGTCGTCACTGTTGTTGTAGTATAAACATAACTGCTGTCTGTGAATATAAAAAATAAAATAAAAAATAAAACGAAAACATAATGTGTTCCCTTCAATTAATCAATTAATCTTTATAAACACTTTTGTTACTTACCAGATGGCACTTGTCTAAATTTAAGTTTAAATTCAATAATTGGCGAGTAGCTTTCAGTTTGCCACACCAATATGTGGGCCGTGGGTGATTGCATGTCAGGGCTAATCTTAAATGTACATGGCATTGGACGGAAGGTCACCTCCATATAGGCACTTTGTATTCCAATTGTATTCTCGGCTCTACACTCATACATACCCATATCAGATTCACGTGCATTTTTCAGTATCAGTGAGTGTTTCATGGCAGCATAGTAACGTTGACTCTGCGTAAGATTATGTGGCAACTCTTCGGTATCTTGACGTCCAAAATAGGGACCATATGAAATGGGTTTGCCGGCATGAAACCAACGTACTTTTGCCAGGGGAGCAGATTCAACCAAACAATCCAATTGCAAGCGTCCTCCAATTTTAGAGTAGAAGATTTTACGCGGTGTCTGAATTTCAGGTGCAACTAAGGGGAAAGGATTTATTTTTATTCTCATTCGTAAGTTTATAAAATTTACACAAGTTTTAATATTGGAATTGAATACTTTTTTAAGAATTTGGAGTTTAATCAGTTTTAAAAAAATTTTAGAGTCAGTCAAATATCAAGCCGCAATTTAAGAAATTGAAAAATTGGAATAAGAGAATTAAAAAATAGGAAATGGAAAAAATCGTTAAAAAATTGTTGCCAAGTGGTTTTTTGAGCGCTTAAATTTCAAGATTTATTTTTTATTATTCTTCAAGCCCAGAAAATTCGCTGGCAAGTAAAAATTGCCTTCTAGAATATCCTGCACGACTGTTGTGCAAGTAGACAATTTTAAGGAGAAAGAAAAGACTTTTTCATCTGTAAGACCTATGACTTGCTCTAAAACATAAACGCCATTTTTGCCCATAATTTCTTTTTCTCTCTCTCTCTCTCTCTCTCTGTCTCTCTCTTTCTCTTATATCTTAATCCAGAATTTTTAATAGTTCTAGATAGGAATTAATATTCCAAGGGAGCTTCTACCAGGTTTTAGTTTAGGGCTCAATAGTTTGGCTTTAAGTGACCGCACCTTCTCTATTCTTTAAAACTAAAATGAAGGAACCGAAACGCAGGTTCAAGTAAGCTTTCGCCTACATCATTTTAGCTATAAACGAAGCCAATACTTCACAAGAATAAATTAAAAACGGTTAGAATTCTTTTTCTATTCTTCGCTTTTATTTTTAATTGGATATTAGAAATTTCCAAATAGAACAAAATTTTTCTAATCTGTCGCTATTTTTTGTGATTTAAGCGACTTGTTTTTATTTGTGCAATTGTTTTTTGCTTTATATTTTTATACTTTGGATCCGCGTAAATAGAATTTTCGACAGAACAATTTTTTTCTAATTTGGCGATTTTTTGGAGAGTGTGTTACGATTTCAATTTTTTGTGATGTTAGCGATTTTTTTTTTTTGTTTCAGTGAATTTCTTGGGCTATAGATTTGTACATTGCGGTTCTGTGTAGAAAGAAATTTTATAGGTTCATTTACCCGGCATTATGTTTTTTTTACAGAACTATGTTTTTCCAATTTGTCGTTATTTTGGAGATTGTGAACAGAATTAGATTTTTTGACTACGCGATTTAACTTTTCATATATTTTGCATACGTATGGGAAGTCTATGCACCCGTTATAACTAATTTTATAAGGAACTTTATTTTTTATTTTAGCGATATTTTGTAAGCTTTGGAGAGAGTTGATTTTTTTTCTTGTAACATAAGCGATTTTTTTTTAATTTGCGTTTTTCTTATTCTTTATATTTTGTATCTTTATAAAAGCAAAAGTCTGTCAATGTGTCCGCAAAACATAGAATTCGAATTTTCGAAGATCCCAAATACGTTTTTTTTAATCATTTCAAACATACTTACACCACACAATTAACTCCACACCATCTGAAACCGGTTGACCCACACCATTCTGTCCCGTACACTCAATATGGCCTGACATATTACGCGATTTTATTTCCACTATATGAATTTGACGATTTCCTACCAAATAATCAATAATTGTTTCATTGTTATGCGTCCACGTTATGGCCGGCAGGGGAACACCCTCACAAATAACTTCCAGAACAGCACCAACTGGTAGCTCTATAAAGCCACTTGGAGTGGTATAGATACGTGGAGGATATTGTACTTCTATGGCATGGACTTGTACAGCTTTGCCTTCGTTAGTGATAATCTCACAATAATATTTGCCAGTATCCTCGGCTTGAACATTCATGACCACTAAACTGCCATTGGTTAGTAAATGATAGCGATTCATGAACACTGATTCAGATTGAGGGGATTCCATAAGGAAATCCTCATCCTTAAGCCAACGTACCGAAAGGTGAGACACTAAAATTTTTATCGTTTTTTTTTTATATTTTTATTAAATTTTTTTCTTTTTTTTATAATTTTATGACTTACACTTGTAGCCGCAGGGCAGTAAAACTGTATCATTTTCATAGGTTTTCACTGTGGTCGGTACTGTATAAAAGTCCACAATATTTACCTCGTGGGCCCAACTTGTTCTTAGATGTTTAATAACAAGTAAAATAAAAATTTGACAAATATTTTTACACAAAATCATTTTCTGTTTTTTTAATTTATAATTTATTATAAATTTTTTTTTAATTTTTTTTTTGTTATTCGCGTTAATTTTTACACCGTTTAAGACTAACGCTCAATTTGAACTGTTTGATTTGAAGATGCCGTCAGTTCTTGATCTTTACATTTTGGTCATCATTTCTTTTTTTTTTTCTTTATGCTACAATAACAAAAATTAAATTGACAGACGGACGGACAAATGTACCAGAACAAACAACAACAACAACAACAAATAATACACATATGTACTAATAATACTCCTAAATAATTGTTCGCCTGCGCATTTGTTATTGTTATTGTTATTTTGTTTGTTATTATTATTCAATTAAGACGTGCTTTTGTTGCAGAGGTGCAGATAATGCTCGCTCTATATATTTGTGCGATTAAGTGTGTAGTTTGTAGTCATTGAATTCCATAGATGTGTACGAATGTGTACTAAAGATCGTATATTAGTGTTTTCCTGTGACATTCATTCATTCAATAGGCCACCATCAAATATCATCATCATGATCATCTTTCATCCATGTACTCGTATTTTAAATACAAAAAAAAAATGTTTTCTTTTTATGAAAATCCCTCTTAAAGCGGCTTCTTAAATTCATGAATTTATTTCGAATTTGTACTTTCCTTTTTTTATAATGAACTTTTGGTTAATTATTGCTCCAAGAATGTACAAGTTACGTAAGTAAATATTACGGAACTAAGAAAACAATTGGAATGCTAATTTTCTTATAGCCCATTTACATTTCAGTCATCGGACTTTTCGCCACAACTTTGATGCTCTTATTTAGAAATGACACTTTACGTAAAGCTAAAGCGCTGTTTTAATTTGGTATATAAAAACGTTAATTTTCCCACTTTTGCAGTCTTTTAATGTGAATGCCAGATTTCTCTTACACTACGTTTCCACTAGCTATCAAATTGTTATGAATGTCATGTCACATATAAACTTGGCTCAAGGCGCATTGAACAGGTGACTGCATCAGATCATGTGTTCATCATATGTTTTAGCTTTTACGAGTGCTTTGTTTTTGTAAAATCTTATTGAGCTGTCAAAAACGTCTGGCAATATGTGTGTATGAAGTTGTGAAAAATAAGAAAGCCACTAGAAATATATTGAAATACATACACACATATTGCCAGACGTTTTTGACAGCTCAAAAGTTTTTACAAAAACAAAATACAAGTAAAAGCTATTGCATTCACCTGGTGATATTGTGCCATGACTTGGCTAATTCATACTCCCAATGTTTGTGTTTCGTTCATGCGCTGATCGATCATTTCTCTAAGCAAAAACCTTGCATGTGAGAGCGGTTTAATGAAAGAGAGTTTTCAATATTAAAAATTTTTGAAATCGTTCTAGCGCCGCTGACAAGCAAGAATTTTACCCTATTAAACGAGTATGATTGCATGTCGTTAAGCTGCTATACATTGAATTCACCCATTTTGTCCGGACAAATTTTTTGTTAAAACATTTTTTACTGAGAGTTTTCTTCAGCACGATTTAACCATTTCGAAAAATTTGTCCGGACAAACAAAGCTGCCATATTAATACACAATGTTACCACTAGGAGTATTTGAATGGTCGCACAAAAGTTCGTTTTTAAAAATAAATTCGCACAAAAAAATCGTTAGAAAAAAAAATTGGAACATCTTTTTTTAGCATTATTATTAATTAAAATCATAACAAAGTAAAAAAAAAACAATTGAAGCAAAACAAAAAGCTCATTACAGAAACTATTTTGTCATACATCTTCAAATATATAGTTGTCCAAAATTCAGCGACAAAAAAAGTCTCACTAAAAGTCGCAGACCGCTAAAAAAGGGTTGAATTGTGACTTTAGTCATGCGAACGGTAACCCTGTGAATACACAAGTAAACAAGTCATATTAATTTTACAACGTGGCAACACGGCAGCAGGTCATTTAAAATTAATAAGTGTTTTCTTGGTGTGTAGGCAACTGCTACATTGAACATTTTGTATATTTTGTAAAAAAAAAATTATTAAAAATTTATTCTTTATTGATAATGAACATAAAAAAAAAACACACAAAAAATATTACAATTTTATACTATGCAAGCACTTTATGATGTGGCAACTCCATTTAGCTTATTTTTAAGTTTTCAGTGGTAACTCCGTTTAATTTTGACCGGGAAATATTAAATGTAAACTAAATCAAGCTGGAAGTTGTCTAAACAAAATCACTTCTCTCACACTCTGAGAGAAATGTCAAACTACATATAAAAAATGTGAAATGGATGAATACAGCTTTAAAGGCCGGGGCACATAGAATCCGTCATACGTTAAACTTTGACAAATTAAACTGACAGTCAGTTAAAATACACGTTTTCTTATGAGCGTTGTCACAATCAATACGTGTCCGTCAACGCAAAGTACGAAAGTTGGTCAACTTTTAACTTTTGAATACTTTGACAACTATCAACTGCTTCTTCTTCTCTGTTTTCTTTTAACTCTTTCTGTGTTTCAATTGTGTTTTGTGATTTTATTAAAACAATTTAGGTGGCAAACAATAAAATACAAATTTAGTTGAATTAAAAAGGTGAATAAAATACAAATTAAATTTAAAATTGAATAAAAATAGAGAGCAAAGTTTTGCTTAGCATCCGTCAGTAAAGTATTCATTGTGCCAACCTAATCCATCATTACTTTGACTTTAGTTGAATTTGTCAAAGTTTAACGTATGACGGATTCTATGTGCCCCGGCCTTAAGGGTAATCACTTAGAAGGACATTGACAAATTAATACCGTTGTTCTGCCGGCGTAATGTACATGTATTGTTGAATTCGATGGCTAATGGCAATTTCTCACTCTGATAAAAAATGATGTTATTGTGCTACGAAAAAAGTAAATTACTATGAAAAACAAAATACGTTTTAAATTCAAAAAAAAAGAAAATTTATATAATTAAAAATTTTACACCCATTTAATTCAAAAACTATACGTAATAAGGCTTGAAAAAACCTATGATCTCTTAAGCATTTATAAAAAAAATTTAAGTATTTTCTAAAAAAGCACTTCGAAAGCTTTTAAATGATACCCATAAATATGGGCTAGCGCCAATTTTTTCAATTGATGTTTTTTTATTATTTTTTTAATTCTCCATCGCTCCATATATTTGTCTTTTTTTTTATTGAAGTAACTTCCCTAAACTAGATTTGTTCCAAATGATATGATTAGAAGCAGGCCTGGTGTTTAACCCGCTGCCTAGAAGAACATGGTCCGATTTAGCTGATTTTTAATAACAAAAGTTTCGAAACTTTGTCTGACGCCAATCGTATATAACTTTTCTGTAGCTCATCTAGTGCCTTGGTATAGTTGATTTAAACCCAAACACGGACGGACAGACGGACATCGCACAATCGATTTCGCTATGCATAAGAAATCAGAATATACTTTAATGGAGTCGGAAATGTATATTGTAGAAATTATAAACGGAATGACAAACTTAGATTTACCCTTTTTCCACCTGTAGTGAAGGGCATTAATTTTATAGGACAGTAGCCGCCAAATGCAATATCAAACAGGTTGTATGACAAGGGTTTTTACCTTACAGGCAAACGATAATACTTCTTTATCAAAACGCCTTATCTTCTATGGCAACTTCTTATTTGACATAACCATTTTTTCCAGTCGGCTGTTAGACACAAACCCGTTTAAAGTTATAATTTCCAACTTATTAAATGTTAGTATTTTTGTAGTGTGAAACACAGCTAGTTAGCATTCTTAACGCTTATGTAACTTTTTAAAATTTTGTTGTTGTTGTTAACATTTTTTTATTAATTTAATAAATAACTTAAAAATTAAAAAAAAAACATTTTATTTCATTAATTTTTAAAGCTTTAAAACTAGCTAAACAAGTTGTGAGTTCATGTGCATTTATTTGTTAATTTGTATGTTACAAACAATTCATTAACTAATTGTTTAAATTTAACTAACACAATAGCACGAGTGTTTTAAGTTATTTTAATTAAATAACAAACGGTTTTAAACAAAACTAGATGATGAACGTGAATAATTAATTTTTCATACAAACAATTTTACTTTTCATATTGAATAAACGTGAGAATAACTATCTACATACATATATACATATGTATTTCAATTAATTTTCAAATCTACCTCAATTAAGTTTCTATAAATAAAACAAAACAATTTAATTTGTGAATTTGTTTCCAATTAAAACGTCTACAATTGTAAAAATTTTATTAAGAGAAAAAGAAGTCCCATCAAACAAATTAACCCATGAAATTTAGCATTAGAAACCAATCATATTTATTATAGCATAAAAGATGAAATCATCAATATGTTAAGCGGGTATGACTAATTTAAAATCGTATTTTTAATTAAAAATCATACGGCAATATTTTTAAAACATAGCAAAAAAAATCGTGATGCCATATCGGCGCTGATTAAGACTAACGATGCCACTTAACGTATTTAATTCCTACGTCATCTTAATTCATTTTTCGCATATTATCGCATTATATTCAAATTTCTTTAATAAAACACATCTAAATTATTTATTTAGAAAATGTTGGTCGACTTTTTTTAACCAAATCATGCAAGCAGCACTTATTAGTTTATACAAAGAAGTTTTCTGGCAAATATTTTTCACAAATTTGACTTGCGAAATATTTATGAATTATTAATAAGTATTTTACAAGATGCCTGGAAGTTAATGTTAAAATTTATTAATAATTTTTATATTTAAATTAAAATATACAACATTTTATAAAAATATTGTGTAAAACATGATTTATTTTTTAAAGTAGTTTTTCCAAATCTTATAACGGTAGCAATACCGCTGGCTGCTTTGTGTTCATTGCCCGAATTTCTCTTCGTAAAATTAAATAAGACTTGTAACTCTCGAAACATGATCAACAAATTTTGGCGTTTTTTAAACAGTATGCGATTTGTCATCAGATGGTCTATAAGTTTGTGATGCCACTTAAAAAAATTATTAAAAATCGCTACAACAATCGACAAACATTAGTACAAACGAAGTACATTTGGCCAGATTACTATTTTTCAGAATACTATAAAAAATAAATAAATAATATCAAGTTACTTAGGGGACCCACGTTACTAAGGTCATGTTAAGTCGTTTCGTCTTATCTTTTCTCGTAGCTGGGTGCTAAAAATAAACAATTTCTTAAAAATAAAAATAATCACCTGACATTCAAATTTAAAAAAAAATAATCTTTTTCAAAAATGCTATAAATATTTTAATAATATATTAAAAAAGAAATTGAAAATTAATATGCACAAAGAATAAAGATACAAAAACAACATTTAATTTCAAAAAATGCAATTACTCTTATCACACAGATTTTCTTAAGGTTTTAAGCACATTAAACAGGAAATTTTTAAACCTGTGCTTTTTTTGTCTATTTTAAAAGAAACAAGATATGTACTCTTCTGTTTAGTTCTGGATTAGAAACGTTTAGTTTTTACACATTTGTGTACATTCATTTAGCGGAAATAGTATTTTTTTTAATTAATATCTACTTGTAAAGAACAATGCAATTCTGCTGCAAGATTTAAAATTTACATAAATTAAATAAAACGGTAACAACCATAAAATTACTTGTAAATTACTGTGCAATGGTGATTACAAAGATAAAATTCTCGACAGAGTTTTAGTATTTAATTTTAAAGGAGTATTTAATTTTAGCTCATTACCATATCTTCTTTTTAGAAACTTTAAATTATTTACTAAAATTAAACCTTAATAAAGCATTTGATATAATAAATTTCAAAAGATTAAAAAAAACCTCGATGAATAAGAATATTTTATTATTACTCTTGTTCTTTTTACAATTTGTTGGTTTCTTCCTAGCTCTTTACCTTATAACAGGTAGTAATAAAAAAAATCAAAAGTCAATTAGTGCTGCCAAATTTTTTCACAAGTAGATTTGTCAACTGGTTATTAATTTGACGATTTTTAGAAACAATAAATGGAGGGCGGTGGCGATTAATTTATAAAGATCGTGACAAAACATCACCAGTGTTCGGGTGCATCACTTTAAACAATAAATACTTTAAATGAAGAAATTTAAATTACCCGTCTGTTCACAACGATTAAAGAGTTTCAAAGGTTGTGAGGCTATTCATATACCTTTTTCTCATTATGACAAACATCTGCCATAGTGTTTATTGGTAATTCTAGAGTTATTAAAATACTTTTAATGTTCAGTAAAACTTTTAAATCGTAATCTAGTCCAGGCCGAGTCAACCTTGTATTTTGCAAGCAGATTTATTTTTTCAACTGACGCTACTCAGATTATAAATTGTTATCTGGTACTGTGTTACCATCATATGTTTCGCTATCCGCTTTGAGAGTGTTTGACATCTAGCCAAACTGCAATTGCTGTGATCGAAAGAGTATAACTCAATCCAAGAGCGTTGACTCGCCATCGCTCATCAAAAACTAGATGGTTTTCACACCAGCATGATAATAGTTTTGCATAAAGATTTGGGATTATTCTCACACAATTAGAGTCTTACAGAAGCCCCAACCGGACATCAAAAATACATGAAAAATTATCTTTTATCAGATGTGCATTTTCATGGTGACGGCTATGTTAACAAACAATTTTTTTTCAAAAATGCTGCTGGAAATACAATTTTAGTCAACGGCGAACGTTATGGATCCTAAAATAAATATTTGAACCCGAATAATCTATGGTTCAGCAAGATGGCTCACCTTGCCCCGCAACTCATTAGACAATTTAGCCGTCTTGTCGTTTTTAATCGATTGCCCTTCAGAGATTTTATTCATTTTTCTGGAGGGGCGCATAATTTAGAAACGATTCATACTCTGAAGTCCGAGCCATTCATGAGATACAACTACAAACTTTCAACAGACTAAGACTAAGAATGTACTAAAATAAACTCTGGGTTTGACAGTAGAACCTAACCTAAGAAAACCCGGGTTTCTATCGTACAGCACTAAAAATTTATAATTGTACATACACTCACACACGTATGCACATATGTAATTTTAAAATGCAACTGTCCGCTTTTAAAATAATGACGATTTTATATTAAATGATAACGATTTAAATAAACTCTTAAACAATTAAAAAAATGCCAGAAATATTCTCTTAAATTCTTTTAAAATAAATTAACACACCCATAACATTTTTATTTAAATAAATCTAAAGAAAAATGTATGCAATGCAATTTAATCATCAGTCATCAGAAAAAAAAGAGTTAAAAACCAGAGAGAGAATTAGAAAAAGAAACCGAAAAATAAGCGAAAAAATAAAATATTTAAAGCGAATAAAATTAGAAATCGAAGAGCAGCAGTAAGTCAATACAAATTTAATAGAGAAATTGTGTGTTTTATATAAAAGGGGAGCTGGAGAGGGTGTCAAGGGGACTTAAGCGACCGCTTCGTTTCAAATTCGTTTGTTTGATATGAGAACTATCAAAAGGGGTTCGTAAATAAACGATCCCAATAAGACAATTCGATTAAACTCGATTGTGAGGAGTATGTGTAGCTGTTTTTAGCAAAAACTCGCTGTTATAAACGGAAACCAGTTAGTCGTCTTGCTACGAGCAATTGTTAAACACACTGCACTCAAAAGATAAAAAAACACAAGATTTTTCTTCGCAAAAGAATTTTTTTTTAAATAACAGCGGTTAAAGAAAAAGAAAAATATTGCATAAAAACAAGTTTGTAAAATATCTATATATATAAAACACACAAACATAAACAAGCTACATACACATGTACACAGATAATAAATAAATGAAGACCTACATTTGAATAAAGTGCTTGAAAAAAAAAAAATTATTAAAAAACAAATCAATAAATGCAGTTATGAATTAAAGAAAAAACCGGTAATTTTAGGCAAAACTATTTAGCAAAATCATTAATATGTTGTGCTAAATAAAAACAAAAAACTACTAAAAAAAAACAGCCTTAATTAAAGTACTTAAAATATAAAAATAAAAAAATAAAAAGGTCAAAGTGCTACTTACATTCCTTAAAATATTATTAAAAATATAGAAAAAAGTATGACTTCAACTGTATTGCAAGTCCCTACGACAACAACTTCAGCTGAAACTACCGCAATGGGTTGGTCCCATGACAAATTAAGATTTTCCTGCGTTGACAACATTGGCTTGAAGCAGCTATGGAAATTAATTGCATTAGACACAAATGCAACAGCCACAACTTCAAACACAACCACAGCCCAACAAACAAATACAGCTACACATAATGAAAAAAATAAAAATAATAATAACAACAACAATAATAATGAGGTAAATTTATAAAAAAATTTTACATATTCTAGGCTAAAAACTTAATTAATTTAATTTTTTTAATAGTTTAAATTATTAAAAAATACGCTTGCAAATTTTATGTAAAATTTTTGTTCTTAAGTTTTTCTTTATCAAATCTTAACTCTCCGTTTTTATAAAAAAAAATCTACCATAAATTTATAATTTGATCAAAAATGTTAAAAAAAATATTTTTATTTAAAACTTTTGTATTCTGTAACTTGTTAGCAAAGCAACAAAAATTGAAACATAAACGTGACTTGCGTCATCAGCTGAAAATATCTACATGCATGCTTGTTCATACTAATGTACATACATATGTAATTAGCATGGCAACATTGTTTTTCTTTATTGTTTAGCTTTTATTAATATAAACCGTTATTTTTAACACTCTTATCAATTCAAATGCACTCATTGTTGGTCGCATGTAGAAAGGCATGAAATTTGTTTATATACATAATTTGCAAAATGCAAATGGCTGTAAAAACGTTATTGTTTCGTAAAATATTCGTGTGAAATATATTGGAATCTCTAATAAAATACAAATTCGAAAAAACTGCGTATTAAGGCATTTCTACTTTAGACCAACATTAACAAATCCCATGCAAATGCAATAACAACACTCAACTTTCTTTCAACAACAACAACTACCTACAAATTGAATAATAGTTGACAACATACATACATAAGTATGTACATACAATGTGCCTGAAGACCGATAATTAATGAAAGCCGAAGATATGCGTAGTCAACGAAATTAAAATTGGAAAGCATGGCTTTAAAAACAACAACAATAAACCGTAAACTATAAAAACCCTGGCAACCACACATTCATACTTACATATTTAAATGTGTAGTTTTTACTGGCGATTTTATACACAATTTAAATAAAACACGTTTAAAAAATAAATTAAATAAAACCACATTTTTTTCAGTATATTTTTTATAAGTCATTAACAGACGGCAATTGACGTCACAAACGTGCCGAAAACCAAATGATGGTGGTAAAGACAATATAAAAAAACTCAACGACTAATGATTAATATTTTTAACTTGTTTGAAGCTTAAAATATCTTTTCATGTGTTCCTTTTCTTTTGAGACGAGAGTAGAGAAAAGAAATTCTTAATTTACTAAGAAATTTTTTGTACAAAATTTATAATTTGCTTTATGAGCGTAATTTTAAAAAGTCTATACTTATTTTGGCAATTTAAATGTAAAGCACACATATAGATATTCAGTGAACAGTGTACTAAAAAATTATGCATACACCTTTAGTTCAGAAAAAATTATGGAACAATTTGTATAACAGTACTTTTTAATTTTTTTTAATATTGATAATATAACTTATTTATCACTGTTTATAACTCAAACCTAACCTATTTTATTTAACTTGAACTATTAAGAATATTTTTTTGTTTCACTGTATATAAGCAGCACGTGAAATTTTAAGTAAAATAATAATTATTATTTAAAATCAAATTGATGTTTGATAATTACAACAAAAAATGTTAAAAAAATGACTATAGTTCTATGTTATAAAATATATCAGGGCTGGAAATACTTAAAGTAGAATATAAATTTTATTACCTCAATTGTCAGTTTTATGAAAATAAATCTGTATAATTAAAATTATCTGCCCATAAATAATAAACAAAATGAGACAAATACGCAATACTTTTTCAATAGCACACTTCACAAAAATGATTTTGTTTATTTCAAGCGTAATTTTCTTATTTTAATTCTTTTATCAGTCAAGCACGTGAAATAGGCATGCGATTCCTTATTGCGAAAGTAAACATAAAGTTAAAGGTTGTTCGCTAATTAGCTTAAAAATAATTTTTTTTGCGAATTAAAGTGTTTAGCATTATGCTATTTAAAATTCTGCTCTTTAACTTGAGTTTTATAAAGAAATAATTTAAAAAAAAAGATCATGACTTTTAACATAGAAATAATTCATTTAAAACACTTTTTTTATCAAAGTTAAATTTTTAGCTTCAAAAAAATAATAATAGTAAAAAATCAAAATAAACGTTTATATACAATTTTATTTAAATTAAGTTGTTGTTTTATGTTTTTTTTTTTTTTTTTTTTTTTTGTTAACAAAAGATAAGAAATATAAAATTTTTTAAGCATTTGTTTATAATTCAAAATCACGTATCATTTTGATGTACAATGACTTCCTAAAAGGAAACCCTGAATAACTAGAACTATTGTCATTATAATTATATAAAATTAATCAGCTTAATAAAATACCTTTGTATCATATTTTCTTATAGTTGAAGAAGAATAGCTATAATTAAACATTAAAAAAAGTATTTAACTTAATATTGTTGTTTTTGAAATCATTTTTATTTATGTCAAAGCAAAAAACTAAATCATGCATACTTATGTAAATCATGATGTAAAACAATAATATAAAAACTTGCTATTGACGCATTTTGTTGTGAGTCTACTGCCTTCTTTGAACTAGCAAATTTTGCCGCAAAAACGCACGAAAACAATTCAAGATTCTGGTTATATTTTGCATAGAAAGCGTATGGCAACCTTAAAAGAATTTAACGTTTCTATACCAGTGTTATCAATTGACTCGAATATTTTGATGTCCTTGTAATGGTATGCAATTAAACGTATAAACATTATAATTGTAAAAAACGTGCGTATAAACTTTTGTATGTGTAAAAGTAAAAAGATTTTAAGAAGAATTCGTTAATACATAATTCGCATTGGTAAATGCTCTACATAAAATGAGGTTCACGTGGATGCAATTCAAAAATGGCTAAGTCTTCTAACTTCATAATATTAAGCTAATGGTTTATAGCTAAATGATATAAAATTTCTTAGACCCAGCCGAAAAATTTTAATTTATGAATAGCTTATACGATGAGTACTTACTAACAAAAATATTACTTTAATGAGTTTATTAACCTTCAACTTGAACTGAAAACACTGTTATGTTTTTATTACGATTTTGTATGGGAAAGCGTTAAAAATGTATCTATATAATTAATAATAATTATTTCCGGCATATAAATATTTTCAATGTACTTTTTGAAAACAATTCCTACGCTAAATGATTTAACAACTTATAAACTTATAAAAATATTTTATATAGATTTGTTTTTAATCTAATAACTAAGGTCAAGGTGTTGCGGCTTAGTAGCAAAAACATTTAAAAAATCATTACGTGAACTAAATTCAAAAAAGTTGGTTGTTTCATAAACCGCTTGTTTACTCTGTGTGCAATAAAGACTTTCACGCAATTTAGTTCTGCTCTTTTTCATTTGACCTTTCTATAAAATGTTTCTTTTGCCTTCTCTAGTGTTTCGAAAAGGTTACCATATTTCGACTTTCATGCTACATTTACCAGCAATGATATCAATTTAAAATTTTCAAAACTTAATAAACGTCGCCCTGACGAGCCATAGAATAATTGATAGTCTTATTCATGCCCTAACATGTTATTTAAGTTTGTTCTATTTTTAAAGAACGCAATCTCTTGTTCAAACGTTATTCTGCTAAAAAAATGAAACTAGACAACAACTAGAAAATTATGTTCAGACAAAACATGAATAGCGACACGTAGTCTCCAGAACATCAACAATATTTATATTAGTTATTCTGCCGACGTTAAAACGGCATGTAATGAAAAAACATGTGTTTCAACACATACCGTTTTAATAAACAAGTTTGTTGTGCTTGCCCTGATTTAATTTAAGAGCAAAGTTATTATATAGAACCTTTTACTAAAATGTTTTTTATATTTTTATCTACATTTTTGTTTTTTTTTTTTATTTATTTACATATTCTTATACGCTTGGTTTTTTTATTTTTTTATTTTTATTATTATTTTTTTTTTTTAAGTCACGGTTATTATTATTATGCATGTAAAGTAATATTTTGTTAATGTTTTTACAACGTAAGCGTTTACAAGGTCTATCTTATTTTAAAATCTGTTTTTTAATTGTTATGTCTACAGATCTAGAACGTAGTAGTTTATTTAACTCAAGGTTATTTTTCAACTTTAAATGCATATGAAATATGTACATGTGTTTTTTCAAAAAACTAATAAAATAAAAATATAAAACATAGCGGACTGACTGAATCATTTTACTTTAACATAATTGGCATCACCGTCTTCTATACGGTTATTATTTTTTTTACATGTAACGAATGCAACATAAATTAATGACGGCCAAAAAGGATGCCATATAAAAATATTACTATATTAAGCGATAAAAATAACTAGAAATAAATAAATAAATGATGTACTAACCGTTACAAAGGTTTATTTACTTTCTCTGCTCTTAAGGTCTAAAATTTACTGCTGATTTTAAAAAGATTTTGATTAATTTTTATTAAAGTACAAAATTTTTCATTATTTATTTTAGCTTAAATTTCTGTTGTTTATTTTTAAGACAATCGCTTAACATAATAACTATTTTTAAGTAATTTAAACAATACAAAACACATTTTTTTATCCACTAATTAGTGTTAAAAAATGAAATATGTAGTCAAGCATTTAACTTTTAATAATGTTAAGTTCAATTCCTTATAAAAATATCTACAGGTGTTTTAATTGTAACAAAATAACTCAATAAAATTTATTATGTTATACAATTGCAGTTAAAATGACGTCAATTAAAAAAGTATCTATTATTTAACAATTTAAAACTTGATTAACGAAACAAATCTCTGCGAAAAAAAATATTTTTATTAAGGAGAAAACAATTTATTACACATTTTTTTTTTCTATTAAGAACTGTTTTATTAATTGGTAACAAATTGTTATCGAAACCTAAATGGTTTGTAAAATAAATATTTTTGACAGCTACAACTTTCTTTTGTAAAATGTTTAATTTTTTAAATATTTAAAATTTTTGTTTTTAACTGTAATAAAATTTTACTTTCTTAAAAAATGCCATTAAATGACGTTTGAAATTTAATTAATTAATTTATATTAAGTCATAAAAAGCTTTAGAGTCTGTTCTTTATCTACAAAAGATAAGTTCTTGAAGATAAACAAAAACAATTTAAACCTTTTGCGTGTTGACAAAGATGCTGACATCTCTTGTTTCGTAAATTTTGCAGGGAAAAGGACAGTAATGTTTACATTTTTATATTACGTTAAATTGAAAAGAAAACAATTAAAATAAATATTTTTGGTAAACACAAATACCTACAACAAAAAATTCCTTAATGTATGTGTTTATTTGCATATTTTGTAATTTTTAAAATTAACATTTTTGTTAATATTGTTTTAAATAATTCAATTCTTTTCGAAACCATAAACTACATTTCGCAACTTGTTAAAAAGGAAAAAAAAAAATAACAAATGAGAATAATGTTCCGTTTATTTTGGCTTACCGGCTTTTTCAGTATTGCCAGATGTAACATGTACATTTGTGGCGCCCAACACATTTAATACAGTGATTCAACTGTAACGTTTTTTATAAAAACCAAAAATCTTTTACTGAATTAAGCACATAAATTAACTCATTTTTTAATTATTTTACAATTCAAAAAGTGACTCATAGTTTGTTGAAAGCAATGAACAATGACCCCTGGTTGCTATAAATACTATTTTTATTTTAAATATGTGTTTTATTTTAAAGTGCGCAAAACTTTTATCAAAATAAGCCGTTTTTTATTGATTGGCATTTCCTATTAAAACCTCGAAAAAGGCATTAATTGAATATTTATAAAGCATAAAAAGGTGAATCAACTAAAAATGTTAATTATTTTGATTTAGAATAAAATAGTTTTTTTTTAATTGCTAGCAAAAAAAATTAATCAGTCGTAAAGCTAAAAATGTTCATGTTTTAAGTAGTGATTTGAAATTTATGAAATTATTCATACATTCCAAAATTATATTTAACATGAGAAGATTTAAATATAAAGTTTGATTTTAAAAAATAAACACATAAAACTTAAAAGAAATGTTCTTAAAATGAGTAAATGAATAACATTTTTAAGAAATAATTTAATTAATTAAAGAGATATAATTTTATTTTAGCTTCACAAAAATATTCTTATTTATTTATCAAATGCTACTGTTTTTTACACCAGCTGCAGTTATCATCGCCTTAGCAGTTAAAATATAACATCTCACTTAAATTTTAATTTTGAATTTTTTATTTTATGTTATTTTAAAATTAATAGTATTTGTATGCAAATAATTAATTTTTGTTTTAATATTGTAATTATATTTTAATTATAAATTCTTACACGTTTGTAACAAGTCGTCGCCTGTGAGCTAACTATTAGAATTATAAATAGCTTATGAAATTCTCTAAGTAGAAAATGTATATACAAATATTTCATATATCTACTGAAAGAAACTTGAAATGAATTTCTATGATGCCATTAGAAATATCATATGAATATTAATAGTAGAATTAAATAAAAAATAAATACGAATGCAAATTTAAGTAACAAGAAGAAATAATGTGACCAACGCAACAAAAATTTAAATGCAAAATAAAAATAAACAAGTTAGGGCAAAAAGTAAAGAAACACATATTTATTTTCAAGCTTTTGCAAAATTTCAGCAATTCGTATATATTAGATCCCACACGTCCTTAAAAAACGCAATAGGCGCTTTAATAGTTTTGTCATCACTAATGTGTAGAGATGCCAGACGTCTCATTATCAAACAAAGTTAATATACACACTTATTTGACGTTTATTTTATTGCTTCTAAAATTTAAAGCAGTTTGATAAATATAAATTTTCCTCACTTTATTATTCAAAAAAACAATAAGTGTAATTATTGTGTATTAGCTTTAATTTTATTATAAATTTTATTTAAAAAAAATTATATCATGCCTTATCAAACCTAAAGTAAAAACCGGAAATTTCTAATTTGTATTTGTGTTTTTTTTTAATTATTACCTGACGTACATAAAATATAATCGTTGCTAATTTAAATTTAAAATATATTATTAGTTTAATTTGTTAATGTAAGTTAAACTAAAGGTTTAATAATTAAGTTGAATGACATAAATAAAAAGAGAAAACTAAAAAGTTTAATAGAAGTTAATATTAAATAATAAAAACTATAATTAATTTTGAATACATTAAGAAAAAAGGCTTTTATTTTATAACTTAAATCTTTCAAATTAATTAATTGTTTTTAATTGTAAACTGAAAGTAAACAATAAAAATAATGGCAATAAATATTTTTATTTTTGTCAAAATTTATGCAAGTGACGTCGTAACGACTCAACAATATACTCCGTACATAAGTATGTATACTATTTATTTTTATATCTTTTAGAGACCTGTTCTTTAGACTAAACTACGTCAGTCTTTTATGAAATCAATTTGCATTAACAAATTATTATAAAATTGTTGCTGAAAGTTTACAAATTATTGGCAAAATTTTATTTAAAAAGTCCTTAAGTGAAGTTTTTAATACATTCGTAAATGTATGTATGCATAGATATATGATGAGTGTATTATTACGCTCCTATAAAATTTAAAGCTTACAAATTTTATTTAGTTTAAGTTTAGTAAGGTCAGTTTTGACGTCACTACCTAATTAACAATAAATATTTGTGTTCCTTAACTGGACTTTCAACGACTACAAAATGCAGACGAACTTAACAGCTAAGTAAAAACAAAAAATTGCATAAAATAAATATAGAACGTTTATATACAGCACTTGCAAATTATTTTCATTAATATTTATTTACTTAAACATGAAAGAAAAAATAACATATTAAATTAGATTGAAAAACGCCAAACTTACGTACAGTAAATTAAAATCGTGTAAAAAAAGTTCCTCAATACATAAACTCCTTAAAAAAAACCCGTTAACTTTTATTAAATAATCGAGAGAAAATTTACAAAATTTGAGGTAAAATTGAGAACCCATTTTTTTGTGTTATTTAAGTTGTACTAAAAAAAATTTAATTATTTATAAATTATTCTGCTTTATATATAAATGTGTATTTAATCAAATGTATTTAATCAAATTTACTTAAAATTTACAAATACTTTTTAACTGTATTTTTTTTACTAAGCAATAATGAAACACTTAGCGGTTTTTATAAAGTGAATGTGATAACGTGGTATCTATCATACATATGTATATAAGAAAAAACATGTTTATATATTTAATACATATATTTTAAAAAATATCACCAAAATGTGTTACCTTTTTTATAAATAAAAATGTTTATTATATTCAAACCATAAAAGATAAAACAAGAAAAATATAAGTAGAAAAAAAGAAGAAAAGTATTCATATGTATGCATAGCTTTCATTCTCACTTCAATTACTCAACAATTGGTTGAACCAACCTGCTTACAATTAATATAATTATGACAAAAAAAATAATTTATTTTTAGCAACAATTTTTCTTTAATAATAAAATTATATAAAATGTAAATTTATTAATTTCATAAACATTCAAAAATTATAATATTTTGTTTTTTTTTTGTTTCTTTTTAGAATTTATTATATGAGAATTGTGAAAATATAACAGATTACTTGGGTCAACGTGATTTTGATGCACCTAGCCGCATGTCTTTGCTAAAATTTCTTGCTATTGTAAGTATTTAATAATATTTTTAATGCATTTATTTATTTTTACACTTACCATCATTATGTGTGAATTATAAATTACAATATTTACAAACAATTAAAGCTATGTAACAAGAAAACAACACCAAAAATTTTCCATGCATGGAATTTTTCTTAAAACAAATTTATATAAACAAGACAAGTAGAAGACATTAAATTAAATACAATGCTGTGTAAGAAAAAAGTTATTATTCAAGGCAAGTTAAAGATGTTGCGCTTTCTCACTAATTGCAACCGGACAATTTATCGCATTTTCAAACACCCTTTTATTCTCAAAGTACTAATTAAGCTTAAACAGTAATTTCAGAAAAAAGCGTTTCAAAATAAATTTTTGATAATAATTTAAACTAATCAAAAAGTTTAAAACTATAAAAAAAATAATTTATTGATAAGGACAAATACAAATGCTATTTAAATGACGCAACAATGTAGACAATTTCAAAAGCAGCAATTAATTTTTTTAACATTAATAAAATAATTTTTCAAGAATTTTATAGTCTTGGGCCATGTATTGTTGAAAAGATTACACGAGTTAATTGAAAAAAGAGTCTGACACCTTATCTTTATAAACTAGCCAATCAACAAACCAGTAAACACGCTCACTTAAACCATTTACGTCATTTAATCAATGTTAAATTACAAATTCAAATTATGAAAATCATATGCAATAAGACACGTATTATCAGTCATAACGCATTAAAATTTTCCTTAATTTGTTTTCTTCTTCTTTTTCATATTCTATGTAGTATAAATAATAAAAAAAATTGTATAAGTCAACATTGCCTTATCTAGAAATAGAACACACCCTCACTATTAAATTAAATTCTTTTATTGTTTTTAAAATGTATTTAAAGTTAGAAGAATAGAAAAAAACTTGATTTTAAAACACTTGACTGCGTTGCTTGGTTTTTATTCTCTTGCATTTAAACCTTTAACAACATATCAAATACCGTTGCATTATCTAATGTTACCATATAATATAAAACTGTTTGGTGATGCCACACCAAGTCATTCATTAACATGTGATTACCAAATAAACACAAAGTCAAAAGTTTAAAATAAGTGTGTTTCTCATTCAAAGAAGGGTAAAAGTTTGATTAATGTTTACAGTAAAGTTATCATAATTCACATATCAAGAACGTTATACAACATCTTTTAGGAAAAACTTTGAAATAAATATAATTGTTCCCATTTTTGATAAAAAATGTCTATAGTTGCAATTATTAAACCCGTTTGTCATTTTAAATTAAAGCGTCAATGCTTGCTGGTTGTGTGCAGTGTTGACCTGATATTTATAAAGTCAAACTTTAAATTTTAAAGATATTAAAAAATCAAGAAATTTGAAATATAAAAATTTTTTTATTACTATTTACTAAAGAAATGTTAGAAAAAATAATTTAATATTAAATAGATGTTTTCAATTTGATAGATGACAGGCAGTTTAGTCAGCTTTTTATTTTATTTATTAATATTTTGCTGCTTTAGTGTCTACTTATCAATGTCACAAGTTTGTTTTTATACTGTTAAAAAAAATAAACTAAAGAATTATACATATATTGTTTTAGTTTAGCACCATGTATGCAACTATACAGTATATATATAATATATATATATATTTATATAGACAGGGAAAAATTAACATTTGGATTTGTGATTGAAAATACGACAATAGTTGTTTTGAATTTCCAAACATTGATGTGTTCATTTGGAATTCGTACGCATTTTTGACTAGAAAGTATATTTATTTAGGTTAAAAAAATATAATTATTAATTTCATATTAAAAATAATCGAATATTTAATCAGATATTAAAACGCTATTGAGCAATACATCAAGTTCTTGACGTGTTATCAACTTTTCGTGTATGATGATCATGTTAATCACCTCTCTCGTGTTTGGCGTAGGCGTCTTTCGACTACGACAATTTTGTAATAGATTAATGATAACTGTTGCGAGCTATCTTCAATCTATTGAAAAGCTTTAAAGAAAACACGAAAACGCCAACTACGATAAGGGTTATTAAAGTATAAAAAATTTTGCTTCAAACATAAAAAGCACGTTTTTTTCATATTGCACCTTTCTCATTGAAATTTTATATTCAACATTCTTTTTATTTAAAATCGCCAAAAAAAAAAGATTATCTGTCTGGGAAAATGTAATAAATTTTGGCGCTTCATTATGATATTCTTAGAGCAGCAAGTTGCCAGATGCCATCTTAATTTTATTACGAACGTGTGATAGACTTTTAATAATAACAATTGGTTTCCTTCTTTAGCGTTGATGCAAGTTTTTGACCAAAAACAATTTTTGTACACTTAAAATTGCGATGTAGCCCCCTACATCTTGATAAAACATAAAACTGATAGCCCAATATTTCGTTTTTGTATATGACGCTTTTTCAAATCGTCAAAAGTTTTTTTCAAGCAACAATACATAAGACTCACACTGCTATTAAAATAAAAGTGGGTCTGAATTTTAAAAGAATACTTTTACATTCTTTTTTAATTTGGTTAGACTTTTTAAATTCGTGACGGATTTTTCAACGAGAATTTAAATTTTGTTAATGAAAATTTTAAGTTTGAGCTAGACACTAAGATCGCTTAAAAACAATCAGCAGGAAGGTTTTTTAATCTTAAATTTTTTTTTCTGTCTAGACATGTCTGTAAGAAAAAATTGATTCAACATTAAGATTATCAACACAAGTTTCAAATAAATTCAATGGAATTTTTGGTGATTTTTTTCTTAATTATTTGTTAACATATTTAATTCAAAACAATACAAACAAATAAACACTTTTTTATTATATATTTTGTGTATTCAAAGCCTTATACTAATAAAATATTTTTTTTATTGTTTAATTGCAGAACGCCTTAGAACTAAGTGCCCCAGCAACACCGGTGTTACTACAACAGCAACAGCAGCAACAACATAATAATAAATCCTGTGGTTGGTTGCAACTTTCAGGGCATCCAGAAAGTATAGTACCCTGTTCAAGTGGTGTTGTACGCAAACGTGTGGCCAGCTTTTCCGACTATGAAGTATTAGCCTATCAAAAGCTGTCACAAGAGCCACTTACTTGTAAAATAGTACCCGCATTTTATGGCTGCGTACAATTACAGTCTGGTGAAATGTTTATTGAATTACAAGATCTGCTTAAGGGCTTTAAAGATCCTTGTGTAATGGATATAAAAATGGGTTGCCGTACTTTCTTGGAATCAGAAGTTGGCAATAAAACTCTTAGGTCTGATCTCTATCAAAAAATGATAAAAGTGGATCCTTTAGCACCCACCGAAGAGGAACATCAGCAACAAGCTATTACTAAGCTACGTTATATGTTATTCCGGGAAACCATGTCCTCGTCACATTCAAAAGGTTTTCGCATAGAAGCTTTAAGATTGAAGGGTAAAGCACCCATTAAGGATTTAAAAACCGTTAGGGATAGCGAACAAATTACACAAACCATAGAGGAGTTTGTTAACAACAAAAAAGTTGTTCAAAAGGATTTAATAAAACGATTAAAGCACATGCGCAGTGTTATGGAAAAATCCAAATTTTTCCAGACCAATGAAATTGTGGGCTCCAGTATTTTCATTGTTTACGATGACTCCAAAGTAGGCTGCTGGCTAATAGATTTTGCCAAGTCCAGACCTTTGGAAGAAAATCATTGCCACATCAATCACCGATCTGAATGGGTGCCCGGAAATCGTGAAGAAGGTTTACTTAAAGGAATGGATGAACTTATATGCTCCTTCGAATTAGTTTACAACAAACAAAATATTTCTAACACTAGAAAATGTTTGCAAATCTAAAAATTGTTTTTAAACAGAAGAAAAGCAAATTAAAACAAAAAAAAAACAAAGACTGATCATTTGTAAATGTTTCGCATTAAGTATCTTCCATTGTAAATCAAATACATTTTTCCTTATATTTTCCATATTGGAAAACATGTTTGTAGTTAATTGAAAGACTTTTAATATAATTAAGTTTTTTTTTTTTAATTTTGTATTTAAAAACTTAAAATTATTGCAAAGAGTATTGTATTTCATAATTCAAATTAAAAAGAAAACTATGTATGTAAAAACCTATATTGTTGTTGTTAGATACAACAAACAAAAAAAATACGTTTCTTTTTCGTTTGCCTCAATTAATGTTTGTTAAACAAAAATGAAAATTATAGCGAAAAATAAAACATGCATGTGTGCATATGTATGTTTGCTTCATAATTTACTTAATTAGTTTAATTTTAATTCTAATTATTATAAAATATTTTATTTAAACAAAAAATGTACACAACTAGAAAATTAATTAAAATAAAATGTAAACAAATTTATTCTGTTATTGAAAAAAATTATAAATATAGCTTTTTATTTTAGTAGGATTTAAAATAATTAGTCCCCGCAAAATATTAAATAAAGGGCTTGTTCAGAAATGCAACACTGCGCTGCATATCTAATGCGCATGTGTGAGTAGTTTGCGTTGCCAATTCAAAACAGCTGATTCTGATAATTACTTGATGCGCAGATAAATAGAAACTCATTTGTTTTCCATTTGGGGGTTTTCACACAAGACTAATTTTTAATCCGCACAACTTTTGTTCTTTCGTATTCACACTAGACTTATTATGCTGGCATAAAATTGTGCACGTATACACAGCTTTGTGTGTGTTAGTATTTTCTTTATTTATTTCACGTTTGCCTTTTATTCGTTAAACACATACATAAATTGCGAAACATACTTGGCGGAAATATGGCTGAAATAATTGATGATGAATTGACAATAATTTTAGGAGGAATTTATGGTGCCTGTAACTTGCAAGCTGCATCATTACTCCCAGAAGCTGAAGATTTCAATTAATATTTTATTCATAAGAAGAAGATGAAGAAGATTTCAATTAATATTTTATTCATATTTGACAAAAAGTTCGTTTTCAATTTTTTTCTTGTAAAATACATATAAAAATTAACTCAAATTAACTTTAAACTTAATTTCCCTTGATAAAATATTATAAGAAAATTGAATTAAATCATAATAAAATTCATCATTCATGTATTCATCTTTACGCGTCGATGGACGACTAAAAACTAAAACTCGCTCTGCAAAAAAAAAACGCAGAACCTGTGTTAAATCGTTTTATTTTATAAAATCCTCCTTATAGAATTAAAAAAAGATAAAACTGGTAGATTGTTCCAAAAATAATTAAATTGTCATCACTTTTCTACAATAAAAAACAAAACAATGTGAGATGCAGCCAACTTCACTTCCTAACACACTGTCAAATTATTATGGTTTTCTTCATGCATTTTATATGCAAATGATAGTTTTTGACAGATTGATTACTCTCTGCGCGTTAATTTAGGTTTTTCTGTTACTCGGCGATTTTTGTGATGCGTGTTTGATGTTTGCGCATCAGAAATATCGGTGATGCAGTTTAGAACACATGATATTTGCAGTGATGCTAACTAATGTTTTTTTGAACACGCTGCGCATCATATGCAGTGCAGTGATGCATTTTCCAACAAACCAAAAGTTCTCTAAAAATCACAGCATTTGTATCGAACCTCAATTTAAGATGTTTTATAAAAAAGGGTTCTTTTAATATTCAGACTTAATGAACGCTTCTAAATATGATGTTATTGTCTAGAGATGTACAGTTACCTCCCAAAAATTCCATTCGTTTTCTTTTTAGTTTGAGATGAAGGTATTAAAAATAAAGGCTCTGAAAATTTATTTACAATGTAAATGAAAGGAAGTACCTAACGTTGCAGTTTAAGTATTATTTTGTTTTGGAGCACAAAACATACGTAAAAAACCTGCATTTTTTACGTCCAAATCTAAACGTCATTATATTAAGTTAATAAAATTATCTTCATATTTTATTTTATTTCGTCTTAAGCTCAGTGATAATAAATAATGCTAATTATGATTTTATCTCATTTCAAATTGTCTACTCCTTCTCTACATTCCATGGAAATCCAAAACATCTGTTGCCCTAATCTTATCATTCCAAGAGTCTTTCTAACAATTTTTAAATGCCTCTTGTCAGTCGCAAAACAGCTTTGTTGATAAATAAATGTCGAGACGTTCAAATTTTTAAAGTAAGTGACATATAAAAATCAGAAAATTACTGGTGTTGCACAGCTCTTATAGAAGGCTTCTAATGTCATAATAACTTGGAAAAAATTCCACCACTTCTATTATTTTGGGACTGCCCTCGTTGCTTTATATACATCCATATAGATAAATATGTACAAACATTATTTCAAGCAAAACAAGCTTATAACGGAAAGTTACAGTTAAATAAAAAATATTTATAAAAGAAGTCTGTAAAATTTCAAATCGTTATCTTAAATATATAAACATAAATTTTTAATTAAATATAAATTAACAAAGAGATAAAATTGACAAAAATAACAACAGAATTAACAAAAAAATAAGTAAGAGTGCTATATTCGGTTATGTCGAATTTAATATACCCTTCACCATAGATGTAAATCAAAAAGACAAATATTAGGGTGACAGCGAATTAAAAAATATAACAAAAAAAAACTATAATTTTACATAAACATGTCATCGGCTCTTGATGGGTTAAGCATTTTTTTAAAATTGTAATATTTCCTGAAATATCTCTTCAAAAGCTTTTAAATGATACCCATGTTTGCATCTTAAAAATATGGGAAACAATTGTACTTTTTTATGAAAAGTTCAGGGTCCGATGACTCGGAAGTTATGGGCAATGGCCAATTTTTTCACTAGATGTTTTTTGTTATAATTTTTGTTAGCTCGTGAACAATACTTTCAGAACCGTTATGGGATTCGTAACTATTAAAAAAACTTGTTTTTTAAATAGAAATGACAAAGATGATAGTTTCAATCTACTTTAGCCAATGCCGAAACCGGTGCTTAATTTAATGAATTTTGTTTAACTGTTCTATTTACTGAATGTTAAATACAATAATTATTCCGTTAAAAAATCGTCAAATTTGGGGAAAACTATCAACACGTCGATATATTGTCGTGTCTGGTAACCAGCAACACAGCCAAACAATGCAGAGAGTAATTAAAATAAAAAAGCAGAGAGATACTTAGGAGCAGTGTTGCCGAATTATGCCAAATTGTGTTTAATTATTGTATGCGTTTGCATGTAGGTAATTTATGGGTAATTCGAAAACCTTTTGTTTTATAATTATTTTTAAATGCATACATAAATATAATACAACAATGGTAAAAAGTTTTTTCAAATGGTCAGATACGAATATAAATATCTTTAGATGTGCTCCAAAATATTTGGCCCTGTCCTGTACTTAGGAACGTTTTGATTTCGAGTGTAATTCAAAAGAAGGGCAATTGTACACATATGTCTCATTCTTTTCAACCAAAACCCTTCTATTATAAAATATTATTTCATATTAGTTAATTTTGGCTTCTACTGGGTGTAATTTTAAATATTTCATTTGGTAACACTGCTTGGGAGACAACATTACAATTACAACAAAAAGGGGAAAAAGTGACAGCGAAAACATACACACACACACCCACTCATATCAGAAGCAAATACAAAACATAATATTACATGACTGCAACCGGCAAATTTTTCAATTAAAAACAATTTCAAATAAATTAAGAGGCGAAAAATAAAACAGACTTTTACCAGAAATGGATGAAACAAAAGACTTAATTGTAAGTTTAAAGAAAACGTAATTAAATAACAAATATCTTTGATTTAAATTAAAGTCTGTGATTATTACTGTTTTAAATGGTGGCCAATGGATTGATAGTTGTATGGAATCGATTATAAAACAAACAGCTGTACAATCTCAGATACATGAATTGCAGCAAGAACAGCAACATTATCACCAAAAAATATTGCAACATTTTAAAGCGCAAAATCCGTTTATGTCAACCATGTCCAACTCACCAAACTCAACATTTAGAAAAACAACTGCCGAAATACCAAATGATTTAGCAAAAAGCTATTTAAAAAGCTCAATGCCCAACATAGAGGTTTGTGTCTTTGATGATTATAGTAGTGATGACACACTCAAAATGCTCAGGAAATGGAAAATATATTTAAGCGAAAATTTTAATATTGTCATGCGTATTGTGCAAAATACAACGGGCAAATCAAAAGGAGGTGAATGAAGAGAAAAATATAAACTAATGCGTTAAAAGCTATGATAAATTTTGTGAAATTTGCAGTTGGTTATGGACGCAATAAAGCTATAGGAGCTTCTATAGGCAATTGTCTATGTTTTCAAGATATAGACGATGAAATGCTGCCGGAACGAATATGCAAGCAGTATCATTTAGCCAAACAATTTCAAAATGCGGTAAAGTTTTTATTCAATTTTATAATCCATTTGTTTTAGGTTTTAATGTTTATATTTTTTAAAGTGAATTAAAGTGTAGCGAATAAGTGACATAAGTTATTCTTCTTCTTTTCATTTATTTCAAACGAAGAAACTTTACGCAACGCGATGAATTGCAAAAATATGGTCAACTAGTTTTATGTTTTGTTTTTTTAGGAGAAAGTTTAACACTTTAAAAATGTGTTTTATTTAATTCACTTTTAAATTTGCATCGATTTTTATCGTGCTTTTTTACAATAATTTTTTTTTTATTATTTTTTAATTTGATTTTCACATTTATATTTTTATACC
Organism: Cistogaster globosa; assembly: GCA_937654795.1. Classification (NCBI taxonomy): domain Eukaryota; kingdom Metazoa; phylum Arthropoda; class Insecta; order Diptera; family Tachinidae; genus Cistogaster; species Cistogaster globosa. The sequence goes on from OW569404.1 coordinate 13,029,427, forward strand.
CTTCACCACAAAAAGTGGTAAAAGGGTAATACTAATTATGTTATTCCGTTTGTTATTTCTACAATATCCATTTCCGACCCATAAAGTATGTATATATTCTGAGTCCTTATGCATAGCAAAGTCGATTTAGCGATGTCCGTCTGTCCATCCGTGTTATTGTTGAAATCAACTTTGCCAAGGCACTAGTTGAGCTGGAGAAAATCGAAATATGCCAATCAATCAGACATACTGTCGAATGAGATGCTACTGAAAATCATCAGATCAATCAGATCGTACCATGTCCCTCCAGGCAGTGGGCCTGTGTCTAATTTTTCCATATCATTTGGAACAATGAAGTAAATCGAATATAAAAAATATGATAGAGAGTTAAAAAAATAAAAAAATACATCAAGTAAAAAACTTGGCGCTCACCCATATTTACCGAGTTATGGGCCTCCAAAATTTTTATAAAACCATCGATTGTCAAAATGGTAAATGTGGGTACCATTTAAAAGCTTTTGAAGACACCTGTCGGGAAATACTAAAATTGTTTTTAATTGCTTAAGCGATTAAGAGGCGATGGCATTTTTATGTAAAATTATATATCGTACTTAAGGCGAATAAATATACGGTGAGAGCGATGGCGAATTCATCGATTTTTTGCCGGTTGCCTAACTGTCAAACAGCATATATAAAAAAATCTGTATACTATTTTTTTTTTTATATTAATTTGACATTTGGGCTAACGGCGAAAATTAACGAGTTCGCCGTCGCTCCAACCGTATATTAATGCGCCATGGACGATACTGTAAAATTCACAAATCTAAAACAAACTCATTAAAAACAAAAAAATGTCTTGAAAAATCCGAAAAGTCCACATTAAGGCGAATTCATAGAAGGCCTTATGAGCTTATGCATTCACCTGATATTGATTCTCTTTGCCCTATAAGGTTCAATCAGTTCTTAGTTATAAACAGTTTAATAAAAAAATTTCCAGAGTAAATATAATTTTGGAAAATAATTAATATTGTTCTTTATGTTCTTTTCCAGATAATTGGATCTAAATTTATACGCACGCCTAATAATTCGACATGCCGCTTTACGCGATGGGCCAATGATTTACATACGGACAAATTGGTGTTACAAATCTATACATCAAATGGTCCCACTATTATAATGCCCACCTGGCTATGCCATCGTCAGGTGTATGAAAACATAGTGGGAGGATTTTCAGAGGAAGGTAAGGGTTGTCCCGAAGATTTAATATTTTTCTACAAACATCTAGACAATCACGGTTTGATAAAACGTGTAGAAGAATGTTTGCTACAATATCGTTATCACTCGGAAGCAACAACATTTACTGTGCCAGCAAAAACTATATGGCAAATAAGACTTCAACATTTATTAGACCATGTGTTAAAGAAACCACCCTGGTGCAATGGATTTTCTATATGGAATGCCGGACGGCAGGGTAGAAAATTTTTTCGTGATTTACCCGAAGAGCAGAAGAAGAATGTTAAAACTTTTTGTGATGTAGATAAAAGTAAAAAAAAAAACAAAAACAAAATAAATATGAAAAAATATTATTTTTAATATAATTTTTTTTTAATTTAAAATTGCAGATAAAATTAACAAATTGTACAAATATTATGATGGTATGTTGAGGCAAACAACATTTTCGATACCGATACTACATTTTTCCCAAGCTCAGCCACCAGTTGTTATTTGCATGAAATTAGATTTCACAAATGGGGATTTTGAAATGAATTTGCAAAGTTTAAAATTTGTCGAAGGCAAAGATTATATATTGTTTACTTAGAGTTGTTTATTACATATATAATTTAATTTAAGTACTTAAGGTATTTTAAATATCTTTCAGTTTAAAGTTTTAATTAAACTGTAGTGATATTTTTAAACAAAAGATTATTGAAACAAATTAAGCATAAATAACACCAAAAATTATTAATTAAAACATTGCAATTACTAAATTTAAGAAAATTTATATAATATTTTAAGCAAAAGAAAATACATAAATTCTTTTATTTAATAAAAAATAAGTTTTATGCGATCATTACCAATATACTTCCTTCCATGGCGAAATCATGTACCAGGTGGTGGTAGTGGCGAATTCCATTCATTTTCGCAGTTGCAGAAATGTTAAACTAGATAGCGAATTCATTGATTTTCGCCGAAACGTTAAGTGCCAGAAACCATATAAACAAAATTATACTCAATTTTTTATATATAGAGTTTGACATTTCAGGTTTTGAGCAAAATTAATGAATTCGCCATTGCGACCACCTGGTATTGATTCGCCTTAATTTCGCCATGCTTCCTTTACGGTGGGAGCCATGGCGAAATAACTTACCAGGTGGCAGCGTAGGCGAATTCAGTATTTTTTGCTGGTATACACGACTGTCAAACTCCATATATAAAAAATGTACACAAATTTTTTATATATGGAGTTTGACAGTGGTGTACGCCAGCAAAAAATACTGAATTCGCCTATGCTGCCACCTGCTAAATTATTTCGCCATGGTGGGAGCGATGGCGTGTTCCCGAATGTCAAACTACATATAAAGCAATAGTATACAGGATGGCGAAATAATACTAGGTGATCTCGATAGCGAATTCATTGATTCTTGGCGAAACGTTGAGTGTCAAACATCATTAAAAAAAATTATACACATTTCTTATATATGGACATTTAAGGTTTTGGCGAAAATTAATGAATTCGCCATTGCGACCACCTAGTATACTTTATGGAATCGGAAATGGAAATGGAGAAATTACAAACGGAATAACAAAATTGGTCTTACCCTTTTCCCACTTTTGTGATGAAGGGTAGGTACAAAAACTTAATAAAACACACTTCTTAAAAATTATGATGTAAAAATTATTTTACAATAGAAAAAATTATCACACTAAAATTGAAGCAATATACGGCAAGAAAAAAAATCAAAAAATTAGAATTGATTGCAACGTTATCTGTATAAAATTTTCAGTGTGCTCATACTTGTTGCTTCGTCTAAACCCAGAAGTGTTAAAAAACCTTTAAATTATCAGGTTTCTACACCACAAATATTTGCCATAGAGCTTTTATTATTTATCGGTTATTCACTATTTTGTCGCTTTCATAGTAAAATCACCTGAAAGAATATCAATGTCAATAACGTGGAGCTTATCCATTTGTTCCTGTACTTTTATGCTTCTTTTTTAAGACAGCTGTTTATAAACATGACTTAGAAATTTATAATTTTTTTAGTTTCAAGAATAATTTACCAGAGTTCTGAATAAAACACAACATGTACATATGCGAAACTTGTACATAAAAGAATACAAACACAGTTCAGAGCAGTGAACACATATTTTTTTACATATAAATTATGTGTGTATCTAAACTTTGTATGTTGCCGAGCACATAAAGAACATGTGTCGTGGATGGAAAAAAATTGTTGCGCAACATTGATTATTTCATGTGGAAAATTTGACATTTAAATTGTGGTGTTGCCAGAAACATTTCATATGTTCTTCTACAGTAAAAACAGAATGCTACTTCTGCAACATTTTTTTACGACTTTTTCATGCAAATTTTTTATGTATGTAATTTATGAAGTCAATAAAAAATTGAATTTGAAATCCCGTAAGTTCAACACATTTTAAATGACTTCAAAAAAAAAAAGAAGGAGGTTATAAATTCGATTCAATGTTGCTTTTTTATGTTTGTGCATGCACAATTTAGTCATTTCTGAACCGATTTTAATTTTTTTTTGTAATTTGATAGATTATGCTTACAGATTGGTCCCTTTTAAAAAACAGTTCTTAATCTTAATAATTAAAGGGTGTCCCCATACAGCATGCATGATTTTGAGTGTATTATGAACCGTAAAGCGCACTTCTTTAAAATTTAAAAAATGCGTATAACTAGCTCCCAATAGAAAAAAGTAATACAAAAATAAATCTAAAAATTAAAGGGTGTCTCCATAGGTGACCCAAATTTACTTACATGCGCCTATATTTTGAACCGTTATAAACAAACGCTTGAAAATTGGACAGGATTAGTAATCGACATCCGTTATAATAACAAGTATAATGTAATGTAACGTAATGTTAATGTAATTGATGTATGTGGCCAGACTTTTCAACTGTATAGCCAGATAGTTGAAATCTTCAAAGAACTTTTATTGCTATGTCCGCTTTAATAACAAGTATAAAATTAGAGTTTTTTTTGTTGGTGTTTCTATATTTGAAGTAAATTGACCTGTGTGGTCCTATCGTTTGAACCGTTATACACTAACACTTGAAAATTAAACAGAATGTCCACTACTTTGTTTGGTATATTAAAAACTATAAATATTTAAAATTATAAATTATAGGGTGTTACAATAGTTGCTGTCATTTGATATATGAGACCAAAATGTTGAAGAGTTGTAGACATTTGATTGAAATTTAAACAGAATTTTTATTGCTAAGTCCGCTATAATATGTAGCAAACTTGAATTTAAAAATTAAAGGGTGTCCCTTTAACTGATGTAATTTGACCTATATGGCTCTATCTTTGAAACGGTTACAGACAACCTCTTGAATTAGACAGAATGTTCATTACTAAATCAAGTAAAATAACAAGTATAAATATTTAAAATTAAAGGGTGCCCTAATGTTTGTAAATTGATGTTTATGGCCAATCTTTTGAACAGTTCTAGACTAACGGTAATAATTTAAACAAATTTTGTTTTACTGTGTCAGTTTAAAAAATTAAGGGTGACCACATAACTGACGAATTTTGTTGTTTAATCTGCATTGATATTTCGTTCTACGACATATAAAAAATACTGATGCAGTCTTTCTCGAGTATAATATAATGTCCGTGTAAAAACCGGTGAATATATCGTAAATAAAAAGTGAAATTTGTGTTCCCATGTAGTTTTCATTCTCCTTGAAGGGAAAATTGGCATGAATTTCCCATGAAATATTTGTTCCCTACATTGAAGCTATCAGTGCACAGTGAATGTAATTAAGAGGATTAAGCTCCGTAAAAAATTATAAATTGAAGTTAAAATATGATTAAACAAAATTGTAAGAATCGATTTAATAATTTTATTACAGGAACTTTTCTCTAGGCAAAATATATAATTTTTGTTCGGAACTTGCAAGACACATCTAATGCCTTGAAATTATACGGGAAATTGCTATTGACTTATGTATTTTAATAAAATAAATTTTCATATTAAATTTATTAAACAAATTCTAAACAAAATATCGTCATTTCGCCATTTAATTACGTTTTAATTAAAAACTACAATCTTGAGCTGTTTCCTACTCTTTGCTATAACGTCCACAAAAATCTTCACAAATTTACAGGTAATAGATTTTTTGTTTTGCTCAGCATGTCTCACTCCACTATAGTAATTGATTTTGATTTAGAAATTATGTTAATAATTTTAATATTCTAATAAAAAAAAATCAAGGGAAAAGTGAAAAAATTTCGAGGGAGTCATTCACGATGGGGAAATGGCAAAATATATTCATGATAGGTGAGATTAAAAAACAAAACAAACACAAAAGTGTGTTCGGCAACATATAAAATTTAGAAACACATATAAAAATGTAAACACGTTGCTTTCGGAAAGTACATGTTGTAAATAAAGTGTGAGTTTTCTGAACTCTGCAATTTACTGTTAAAATCTATAATGAAGAAAATGTTATTTTTTTTATTACAGCTAATTATTTAAATTTTCTTTTTTGTTAGTATTCTTTTATTTACTCAACTTTTTAAACATTGTTTTATTTAGAAAAACTAAAAATAAAATACAAACTAAACATAATCTTGCCTTAAGAGAAAGGTGCTTATTAAAACAACTTAATGAGAAAAAAAAACATTGTTAAATGTAATGTGTTATTAAAAATGGGTTTTAAGGGCGAATTAAATTGTTGCAATGATATCATGTTTAACTATTATAACCTAATCTATCAAAAACTGAGCCGGCCTTTGAACTCTTATGGAAGGGTTTGTCAATATTAACTCTTCCTAAACGTTTTGATATGGTTGATACAGCAGTGTTAGAGGTGGATGTTAAAGACGAGGATTTACCCAAACGCTTGTGAACAGGTAATTCATTGCGGTTTATAATTTCATCGGCTTTCATTTTTGATATTGTTTTGAATTTTGAAGGTGATGAAGCTTTCAGACTAATAGATCTTTTTGTGTTATGCAGTTTAGAATCTTAAGTGATAAAAAAAAAGAATTCAATATAAATAATATATATTTTTGTATAAATAAATGAATATACTTACTTAAACCCAAACGAGCTTTTACGTTTCCTTCTTTTACAAAATCCTGTCTAGCCTTAAAAGATTTTCTGGCAGGTGAACTGTTTCTTCGAGGTGCAATTTCTCTCACTTCAGCTGTTGAGGCAAATTTTACAAATTTTTCACTACCCCCTGAAATATCCATTTCGTCATGTATATCATCGTCTGATAGACCCATACTTTCACTTTCGTCACTGTCCTTTTTTAGGGGAACCTTTTTTACCAATATAACTTTTTGCTTAATAGGTTTAACAACTGTGGGAGCTACAGTTTTAGCTTTTACAATAGTAGACAGGCGCTAAGGAGTAAAGAATAAAAATTACAAAAAGTAGGTTTCAATGTTTCTAGATTAAAATTAATGCACTTTGAAAGAATAAAAACATAAGAAAGTATTTTATTAATATGTTTTCCTTACATTCTTAGCTGTATTTTTTAATATCGGTTTTAACTGCTTTGTTATTGTGTCTTCACTAGACTTCCCGCCCAGTCTAGAAAATATAGAGGCGGATGTTTGTATGGATTTGCTACCCACGCCCGTTATTGTCATTTTGACATTATCCAAACTTTCTGAAGACGTCTCATTTTCATCTTCAAGTTCAATAGTATCCTTAGAGTTTTTAGCTAATCTTTGAAAAATATCTGATTTCTCCTTAGCAGCTTCTCTATCAGAATATACTGTAAAGAAATTAATTCCATATTAAAAAAAAAAACAATTGAAAAAATCGAAAATAAAACTTACACATAGCTTGTTTGGCCAAAATTTGTTTACTTCTTTCGGTAGTGCCGGTAGGTAATTTGATTTTATATTTACCCTCATGTTCTGGCAAGACACGGCGCGGTTTAACGGCGGTTAAAGGAGGAACAACTGCAGCTGAACTCGATGATGCTACAGTTGCTATTATTAAAATAAAATATTTTATATACAACTGAATTAAATCTTTATAGTTAAAACAAGCACTCACATTTTAGACGAATTTTATTTTTTTCCAAAGGTGTTATAGGATTTGCTGGTACAGCTGCTATTGGTACTGGACTTTCTGAACTTAAGACTTTTTCTCGAGCCGTTTGATCACTCACGGTTTTTGCATGTCTGTAGGTAACTCGTTAGTTTAATTTTTTAGTAATAAACTTTATTTACCTTAATATGGCTATAATATCACCCATTAATGTTATGCCCATTTCTCTTAAATATTCCTTATTTAAGTCCATTAACATGTCAACCTGTATACGATTTTCTACAAAGATGTGAGCATAAGTGGCTGCAGCCGGCGAGGGTATGCCAGAAGCATTAAAAAATTTTACCCATTGCCCTAATTACAAACAAAAAAATGCGATTAATATATTTTAATATTTTAGAACTAATAATAAACAAAATTTGTTCGAAATATTGAAAAAAAAATAAACTAAAATTATTAATTTAAAATTGTTATATATTCATTTACTAACCGGCCGTGGTCGTAGACATTTTTAGTTTTTTTTGCTTCCTTTAAAGCTAAAATTATCTTTTAATGATATATTTTCTAATTTGTGGATTTTATACTAAAAATATATTTTTTATTAAATTGTGCTCAGGGGTCGGCATATCAAAAGGCAACAACAAACTTAATGTCAAACACACAGATGTTCAGTAATGACAAATAGTCAATTTTTTTATATGTGATTTTTATAGCGATTTTTAACCTACCAATACACGTGCCAATTTATGTAACACATATACCCGAGCACGGTCTCACAGACATAAAAATTTTAACTAGATGAAATACTAGTTCTTTGAAACAAAACTTTTAAAAAACGTTTTTTATTTAAACTCGAAGATATAATAAAAAAATAATATTCAGTAATTTTATTGATTTTCAGTCGTTAACATACTAGTGAAAAAAAAAAGAATTTACGTAAAAGCGTTTTGTCGGTCTCACAGACCAACGCGCGGGTATAGGAAGGTTAATATTTTATTTTTTACAATTTGTAATTTAGTTTTAAACTCATGAGTCCATACTCTGCAATTTCTGGGTTTGAGGGTGAGAAAGGAAAGGTGGATAGTTTATACAAAAACAAAATCGAAGCAATCAAGACCCAAATTGCAGAACGCGATTTCAAAAGTGAATTTAAGGAAATTGCAAAAATGAAAATTGCATGTCTAAACGAGGACTAATATCATAATGGTAATTTATATGTTTATATAAAACTACTATGCGAATATTTAAGAGGATTATTACTTTTTAGATATAAATTGAATAAAAAATGTAGCTATCAAAAAGCATAGTTCAGAGTTAGTCCATTTTTCTTAAAGCAGGCACGAAACCAACAAAAAAAAAAAAGATTTATCTTTGAACAATATGCAGGCTGTTAGTGGTTAATTATGACTAAAAACTTTATTTTCTAAATAATAATAAATTTTGTCCGCTTAAAAAGTATTTACCCGTGCAGTTATCTTTGTGCGATTTAACTTTGCTGAATTAGTTTTTTTTATAACAAAAGAAAATCTTTTAATAAAAATGAAAAATAATGAGAGTCATTTATTAATTTAATAGATTTTTAGATTTGCCAATTAATATATTCCAAAAGATATTAAATATTTGAAAACTTTATTTTACCACTAATATGTATTTTAATATTAATTTTTTTATTGGGTGTTTCTTTAAAAAAAAAATTAATTTTCATTAGAGTGGCAGCTTGGCGAATGCAATTGCCAAAACACATTGACAGCTGCAATTGTTAAGAACGACTGTGCTAAAAAAACAAGTTAAATCGGCCAAGATATCGGAAAATTAAATCAAAATGCTTTTAATGAACTACGATTATGTTGAAAAATTTATAGAAATATTTAAGTTTTATTTGGCCTTTGTTAATTTCGTCGACGCCGTCGTGCCAAATTGTAATCGTTCTTTGTGGACGCGTGAAGAGTTTCGCCAGAATGAACGCGAACTATACAGTCTTTACAATAATCTTTTGGATTTAATTAAACAGCATAATAGTCGTGAATTTCGTAAATTCACACGTATAAACGTAACGACATATCAATATTTGATACGAATTTTAAAAAAGAAGTTGTCTAAATATTCATTGCGAAAGCCAATATCACCGGAATGCAGGCTCCTGTTGACATTAATGTAATTATTTTATAATTTGAAAATACACTTATGCACATACATTCATATAAATTACTGAATATGCACTTATGCATATAACAGTAATTTAAGGTTAAAAATTTCTTGAGCGCATCGTATACATTTTAAAATAACAGTTTTTAATATCTGTTGTTTACATTTTTTCACGTTATACCTATCTATGATTTTCTCTTTTTACTTATATATCAGTTATTTAGCACATGATTCCGCCAAAACTTTATTATCTTTGGCTTTTCGAATGGGTAAATCAACAGTGAGAGAAATTATTTTGGATACTTGTCAAGTAATATGCGAAGAATTGGGACGCTCTTACTTGAAACCCCCAACTACTGATGACTACTTTAGTTTCGCAGAAGAATTTGAAAAAGATCTGGGGCTGCCAAATTGCATTGGTTGTATTGATACGATTGAACTTCAACATGACAAGAAATGTTTTTCACCCATTGTTGTAATGACCGCCTGCAGTGCCAGGTACCTATTTACACACGCAGATGTGGCCCTGCCCAAAAGTTTGACAGAAAAAGAAAGTTTTATAAATAAACTGTTAGATAAAAAACTTTCTATGCCCAATGATATGGTTATGCCCGATACTGGTTTAATGTTGGCTCCGTATTTTATAACGCCGTCAAATTTTCCTCTAGTTGATAATGTTATTAAACCTTACCCAGGAAAAGTTTTAATACCAGAAAAACACAACCTTAATGAATATTTAAAGGTAGGTTCTACAATATTAGAAAATACACTAGGATTATGGATTTCGAAGTGGAAAGTATTGCAAAACAAATTTACGTGCCGCATGGAGATCGGTGTTGAACATATTGTTAAGGCTACCATGATATTGCACAACTTTGCCATGCAACACGACACAACTTATTTTCATAAGAAATTTGTAGATCATTATGACGAATCAACTATGGAATTTATGCCGGGCTTGTGGCGCCAACAAGATTTTGAAATAACTCGTTCGAAAATAAATTTTAATAGTAATGCTAGAGAGCAAGCATTTGCTCACCGAGATTTATTAAAAGATTATTTGTATAATAAACTTGTTAATCAATAAAAAAAAAAAGAACTATATATACGAAAAACTAAAATAAAAGTTTTTATTACATCTGTTGTTGCAAGCCGTTACTCTGCTGATGATTAACAATTTCCAGTGTAACGATTTCTAGAATCCTTTGTTGCAGGCGCATTTGTGTTAAAGCAGGTAAATTCGCTTCTTCAACTTGTAGGGCTAAACTGTTGAAGAATACTTGGTTTGAAGAGGGTGGGGTAAAATGTTTTTTCGCATTTTGTAATAAGCTTGTCATTTCCTGGCATGCTTCCTGTATTAATGCTTCTTTATCGTATTTTTTCTTTCTACATTGTTCACTGTCTGGACGATAACTGTTCACTTGTATACTATTATTGCCTGCTTGGGTAACACTAGGATTTGTAGTGTTGGTATTAGGAGTATTGGGGTTATCTATTTTCTTAACATAATCGTTTAAATCAAAATTTTCGATTTCAAAATCGGCTTCATTTGATAGTTCCTGTTCATTGTACATAGAAACGTCAATTTGTTGATCCTCCGATTCTGTGGTATTCAAATTATTATTTGCAGGTTCCGGTTCATCGTCGTAGTTTTCTTCTGTTTTAAACATAGGATTACTGAAAGAATTTAAAAAGAAAATATGCTCATTACTGTTACATATTTAGCCTTGCTAAGGAAGATTTATATCTTACTTACTCGTCAAATTGATTATTTAGAAATGACATTGCATTGTAATATTGCCAGGTTCTATTGCTCAAGACGTCACCATCCTCTCCTTTTTTCATTTTCTGTTTATAAGATCGCAAATATGTGTCCCGTAAGTGTTTCCATTTCAGACGAACCGCAGTTGCTAGAAAAGATGAAGGTTGTCACCAAAAATCACTTTGAAAACTAAACAAAGTAATAACAACTAACATCTGGAAACTTACGATCTTTGCGTAAAATTCTACCGATTTCCTGCCATTTGGCTTTCTTTTCATCCAAGTACTTTATTGTACGATATTGTTTTTCGTATAGTATGGGGTTCTTTTTAATAAACTCAATTAATCTATATTCCATTTTGATCATAAAACTGTATTTTATAGAAATAATCACAAAAGCGTCCTGTCCACGGAAAAGTTGCCAACAAACAGCTGAGATATATTTTTGTAAGGCTGCCACACTTCTAACCTTAATGAGGTGAATTTATATGTATTTTGAAATCTAAATTTAACGATTTTTAAATATAAAATAATTCACTACCTGTTGAATTGTTAGGGCTTCATATACCAGCTCTAAACAACATAAACTTTTTAATTCTCCTTCTAAATACCATACTACCAAGACCAAGTTGAGGGCAAAGAGGATTAAATTTACCGCTAAAGTTAGTACTAGTGAATGCAAGGCCAATTATAAAATAGGGGATACTGATAGCCCCGGTGACTATTTGCGCTTTTTTCGTCGAATGTCAAAATTTACAACAGCCGAATACGATTTGAATCTATTGGTAAAAAATTAGGCATAATTTCAACTACGTTCATAACAACCAATTAATATGAAAAAGCTCTACGAAAAATAAAATACATTTGCCATTATCACATGGCAGAAGCTGAGCTTGTAAAAATTAAATAGTGCAAACTACATTTGTACTTCGCCAAGATATCAGCAGAGCTTTTACAACAGCAAACTTCTTTAATTTCAATTCATAAAATTTATTTTATTTATTTTTTATTATTAAGGAATAGGTCTCTTTATTTTATATATTTCGCTACTCCTTTACAATTACTCCTCAACAGTTATTTATTTCAACATTAATTAAAAAACATATTTGTTTTTCAATAAAATATAATCTTCCAAACTGTAATAAATAAGCGATTTCCGTTTTGTACGTCTTCACTTTTGACATTCACTTGAGATGTTAACACAGCTGTGCTTCTGGCATCACCCTTAATATATATACTTTTTAAAATATATCCAAAAAACGTAAACAAAGTTCATTTTTATTTCTTTTGTCAACACGCGGGTTCAGCACTATTTAATATTATTTTAAATAAAAATGTCTAACTTTGAATTATTAAGTGACCAAGGACTGCGTTTAGACGGCCGTAGGCCTCACGAATTACGCAGAATCAAATGTAAATTAGGAGTATTTGAGCAACCAGATGGCAGTGCATATTTAGAGCAAGGCAATACTAAAGTGTTAGCTGCTATTTATGGTCCTCATCAAGCTACCAGTAAAAAGTTAGATCTAAATGAAGTTGTCATTAATTGCCAATATAGCATGGCCACATTTTCCACAGCTGAAAGAAAAAATCGTCCACGTGGTGACCGCAAATCACAGGAAATTACACTCTACTTAAGACAGGCCTTAAAGGCTGCAATCAAAACCGAATTATATCCACGTTCGCAAATTGATGTTTACGTAGAAGTTTTACAGGCTGACGGTGCTAACTATGCTGTCGGTTTAAATGCTGCAACTTTGGCATTAGTTGATGCTGGTATTTGCCTTAAAGAATATGTGGTGGCTTGTACGGCTTCGCTAAGTAAGAACAATATACCTCTAACGGATGTTTGTCACTTTGAAGAAGTTTCGGGTGGACCCACACTAACCGTTGCTTCTTTGCCTACATCGAACAAAATTGCTTTTATGGAAATGTCCCAGCGCTTTCACTTAGATAATTTGTCAAAAGTAATGGAACAGGCTTTAGCAGGTTGTCGAGAAATTCAGGCAATAATGGAGACCGCAGTCCGTAAACATTTAATGCAAATGGGTTCTGCTGGTGATTGGAGTAACATTGCTAAATAAAAAAATACATAAACTTTATTTGCAGTTTCCTTTATTTTCAATTTTACTTTTTTTATTATTAGGATCTATTGGCTACAGTTTTTTCTTCCTTCCAATTATCTACCATTTCAGATAAACGTTTTTTTCGAAATTCTATAGCAATTTTTTGTATCAGACTATTAAGATGTTCACCTCCCTCTAGAAATTCTTTAAGGTTATGCACGGTACCACCCTGTATCCGATGATCTGTTATACGATCTTGCACAAAATTATAAGTACGAATTTTTTCATTACGATCTAAGTTTCCTTGTTGAGCTTTTCGTGTCGCTTTAGTACTGGCTTCTGAAGATTCTAATTGCATTTGCAACAACCTAGCTTCCAGCCTTTTTAGTGCAATTTCTTTATTTTTTATTTGGGATCTTTCGGTCTGACTTTCAATTGCTATGCCAGTTGGAATATGGACTATACGCACGGCTGAGTCAGTAGTATTAACATGTTGACCACCTGCACCACTAGCTCTTTTAGTTTCAATCTTTAAGTCTTTATCGGCTATAACAACATTTACATCCGCTGGCCTTGGAATAACAGCTATCGAAGCAGTGCTTGTATGTATACGCCCCGATTTTTCAGTAAACGGTACTCTTTGTACACGATGAACTCCTGCTTCGTAGCGTAAGCGGTTGTAGGAATCGTCATCATTAACAATAACATTAGCATGTCTTAAGCCTCCAATATCTGTTAAATCTTCATCCAAAATCTCATAATCCCAGTTGTTATTATCAAAGTAATTTATATACATATCATACAGTTCCTTAGCAAATAGCATAGCTTCTTGGCCACCCGCCCCAGCGTTAACTTCAAATATCAAGGAGGGATAATATTCTGTATCAGCTAGTGTAAGCAATTTTTCCATTAACTCTCCCTCAGATTTTTTTAAAAGTTGTGTATAAACTTCAACTTCTTCTTTTATTAATTGTTTCATATCTTCATCTTTTTCCGCGTCAATATCTTGCTGTGATGGCATATTGCCCTTTAACGCACCATGTTGTTCTAGTAGTTTTACTATATCCGATAACTGTGCCATTCTTCTGTATTCATCATCTCCGTTGGCCGCGTTTGTTCGTAATACATAAAATTCATTACGCAAAGATTCCAAAAAGTTCTGTAACTTTTTATTACGGAAATCCAAAATATTTTTGTCGGTCGCTGTAGCCACTAAGCGATGATTTGTTATATTTTTTTCATTTCTACAAATATTTTTCAAAATATGTATAAAATTGTTTTTGTGAGGCGCCCGTACTAATTTATTAACTAACATTTTGGTCTTTGATAAAAATTATAATTAACTTGGGTTGAGTAACTCGAAAAGAAACGATAACAGTTTTCTAACAATTTAACAGCTGTTTATGTTTACTTTGGTAAAACAGAGCTGGTATACGAATTTGAACATTAAACTATGCCAATGGGATTGATATATAGGTTATTAACAATCAGAAACTTAACGGTTTCCGTAGTGTAGTGGTTATCACGTGTGCTTCACACGCACAAGGTCCCCGGTTCGAACCCGGGCGGAAACAGATTTTCAGGTTGTTGTTTTTAATTTTTATATAAATTTTAACATTTTTATAATGTTTTTATTTGAGCTTTTCAATTATTATATTTTAATTGATTTATAAGCAATTGGTCTTTTATTTATCATATATAGTTTCAATATTTGGCTACTCCATCGTGTAGCATCATCAGGAAAACAAATATTTAAAAAATAAAATATAATATTAATTGAACTTTTTATTTTTCACAAAGAAAAAAAAATATTTTTATACCCTTCACCACAAAAATTGTAAAAAAAGGGTAAATCTAAGTTTATCTTTTCATTTGTAATTTATACAATATCCATTTCCGACCCATTAAGTATACATATTCCGAGTCCTTATACATGGCGAAGTCGATTGAGTGATGTCCGTCTGTCCGTCCGTGTTAGTGTTGAAATCAACTTTGTAAAGGCACTAAATAAGCATGAGAAAATTTATATACATCAAGTGAAAAAATTTGCGCTCGCCCATATTTTCCAAGTTATGGGCCTTTGAACTTTTCATGGAAAAGTAAGATTGTGTGTTAGAAATATATAAAAGCTTTTGAGGAGATTGTTCAGAAAATACTCA
The DNA here is from genome assembly GCA_937654795.1 of Cistogaster globosa. Classification (NCBI taxonomy): domain Eukaryota; kingdom Metazoa; phylum Arthropoda; class Insecta; order Diptera; family Tachinidae; genus Cistogaster; species Cistogaster globosa. The sequence goes on from OW569404.1 coordinate 13,044,802, forward strand.
AATTTTTTATAAATGCTTAACCCATTAAGAGCAGACATTTTTATTAAAAAAGTTATATATTTTTAATATTACACTCAGAGATTATCTTAATTTTCAATTACTTTACGGAATTTTTATATTAGGTTAGCCCACTTGGGTCGTTGGTTACTTGGTTCATCTTTGTCACAAAATTTATTTACAAGGTAAAAAATTGTGTTATTTTAAGTGATCACAGATTAAAGTATAGTAAAGTTATAGCATTGTTATCGAGATAATTGGGTTTTAAGATTTTCATATAAAATTGATTTTATGGCCAAAAATTCAATTTTTTGGTAATTTTTTTTTAATAATCACAGATTTAAGCCCGTTTTCTTCTAAGACGGATAGTTATTAATTACTGTGTTAGAACGTTTTTATAAAACTTAGTAAGCACCACTGCATCATATATTGTTAGTCAAGGCGAATTTATATAAGGTGGCGACGCCGCTACAACAATACAGCAATTAAGAGAAAAACTTTAAAACAATAAAATTTTTAATTTTTTTTATAAAGAGGGGTAGCACTTTAGACAATAGTGCCTGTTTAGTAATTTTCGTAACTGTGCTACATTCTTTAGGAAAGGGATAGATAAGATAGGTGGTGAAAGAAGAAAGATAGATAACCGTTTTATTAGTTATTTTTCTTCGCCGGCGAATATGCTCTGAAGAAGTACCGACGAAGGAGGCTTCAATGTGCTTACCACCTTGACTACAGATTTTTTTAATAACGTTTTTAGCAAGACGTGCTTTTTTAAATAGACTTTAAATTTGTTACAATTCTATTTTAAAAAAAATATAAAAAACGCACTTTTCTTATATACAATACAATGCGAATTGATACCAGGTGACTTCAGTAGGTTTTACGTGTATTTTGTTTTTGTAAAATCTTGTTGAGCTTTTAAAAACGCTGGCAATATGTGTGTATGGATTTGTGAGGTTTATAAATGTTTAAAACAAGGCGAGTGCCTTGCGTATTAGCAAAGTCACATACAATAAGAAAAAAGCAAGAATTTTAACAACTGGCAGAGGAAAAAAGAAAACATATATTAATCGCATGAGCTAATGCAGTCACCTGTTTAATTCGTCTTGATAAAAACACATTTTTGACAGCTACTCTACACACAACAAAATTAAACAACATATAGTGATGCCACCTATCCTTCCGTGTCTAATCTAGTCCGTTATCTATGGCCGCAACAATGCCACTTGGTGAAACTAATTCGCTTTAATGTTAGTTTTAAAAAATACAATTTTTTTTTACAAAATGTAGATTTATTTTTATTGATTACACTGAGTTTACTTACGTACGAACCACTACAAAAAAACTTTTAAAAAGACGTTCAAACCAAAAAATTTTAAATTTTTAAATTGATTTCGCGCTAATTAAATTAAAATTTTGATACAAACAATTTTACAATTTTAGTGATTTTGATGCGAGCAGTTTTTTTTTTTTTTGCTAATATAAAACTTCAGCAAAAATTTATTAAAATATATTTTTCGTTTATTTTTAGTTAATCTGGCAGCTTTTTGTATTTCTTTTTGGCCTTTTCCTTATCTGCATTTCTTGTTGCACAGTTTTGATTTCTTATCAATTGTCAAATTAGTTTTGTCAGCTGGCAGTCTTTTGTACACAAATTTTCGTTTTTGATCTCATCAGAAAAAAAGGCGTAAAACTTTGTCGAGAAAAATGTAATTTTTAAAGAAAAAATTTGATAATTTTTACAAGTTGCAGCATACATTCATCATAAAAATATTTGCTTGACTTACATTTACATTAAATACTTTTTTAATTGGTTGTAAAACGAAAATTAAAGAAAAGAAAACAAGAAGAATTGTTGACACAAAATAAAAACAAAATACATAAAAAAAACTAAGAAAAAGATTGGCTGGCCAATTAAAAGTAATTAAAACTAATTAAAGAAACCTTAACAAACAGCAGTAAATAACGATAACAAGAAACAAACAAAATAAAAACTTCAGTTGAAAAGCAAGTGGGTGAAGAAAATTATGTTGATTTTCTGATTATTTAGTTAATTTGTTGCTTTTGTTGTAGAATGCCTCCATTAAAATCATATTCTCCACAAAATGAATATAATGGGAACGGAAATAATTCGCCTACCGATGCATCAGGAACAAGTGGGACAGATTCATCAGCTTCGAGTTCTAATGGTACCACCTCGTTAAACATAAATACGCAACGTTCTACAAAAACACCACCGTATTGCAATGGCCAGTATCCGTTTAAGGTTTTGACAAATCTCAATCAATTGCGCTCACAAAGACGCTTTTGTGATGTTGATATAGTGGCCGGTGGGGCCACATATGCAGCTCATCGCGTTATTTTAAGTGCTGCGAGTGCCTATTTTGAGGCCATGTTTAGACCAGAATTGGGTTTAAATGAAGTCAACCAAAAGACAGTTGTATTACATACAATTGATGGTGAAATCCTGAATATATTATTGGATTTTATCTACACAGGAAGGTGTGAAATAACTCAGGTATAATAATTTGTACACACGTATCCCTTGGTCTTGTGTAAAAAGGCCCTAACTTACATAATTGTGACTTTAGAGGAGAATGTGAAAACATAATAAAAACTGTAATATTTATTTAGATAAAATGTTTTGGAATCATTAAATTTCGAAAAAAATGCGAGTTGGGCCCTTTTACATGATACTAAAGATATTTAGATTTTAATACGATTTTGCAATTTATATGGAATTATTTCTTTCTTTCTGTCTACACGCAAACTTAATCATCTTAATTTCAAATATTTTTTTCTTGTTTTCGTTTATTTCTCTATTTGCCATAAAGTCCAACGTCCAAGAATTATTAGCTGCTGCTGATATGTTGCAACTGCATGAAGTAGTAGATGGTTGTTGTGAGTTTTTGTGTCGTGAATTACATGCTAGCAATGCCTTGGGTATTTTACGCTTTGCTGAAGCTCACAATTGCGAAGCTTTAGCTAAGAGTGCATTAAACTTTGTGCATGCCAATTTTCCAGCTGTAAGTGTTAACAATTTTTTTTATTAACAAGTGGAAAATAGAAAATTGCTTATTTTTTCTCTTATTATTATTATGAAAAGATTACTCAGGAAGATGAATTCTTAGAAACACCACAAACTTTATTATCACAACTTTTGACCTCAGAACTTTTGCGAGTTGACTCTGAATCACAAGTATTTCAAGCCGCTTTGCGTTGGATAAAACATGATGTCACTCAAAGGAGATGTTTTGTTTTTGATATTTTGTCATTGGTACGTTTGGCTTTAGTGCCGGTTAAAGTTATAGATCAGGCCTTAAGAGATTGCCGTGATATGTCGGTTAAAATTGCCCTGAGATCTATATGCCGTGATATAGCCTCTAAACGGGGCCAATTGGTGCCTTTGCGTGTATGCCCTCGTCAATTGGCAAAGAAAAATATCTATATAATTGGAGGTTCTAGACGTGAGACTACTTCTACGTGGAATCCAGCCGATGATATATTTGATACGGTTGCCAAATTTGATATATTTCGTAGGGAATGGACAGAAACAGCGCCTATGGAAATTGGACGTATATTACCAGGTGTAGCAGCCTTAAATGGTAAAATTTATGTTATTGGCGGAGAGAGAGGAGCTCAAATTTTGGCCAATGGTGAAGTATACGATCCTCAAAATGACTGTTGGTCTCCTATAGCTCCTATGATAGTGCCACGTTGTGAATTTGGCTTATGTGCCATGGATAATAGTTTGTTGGCCGTGGGTGGCTGGATAGGAGATGATATTGGTGGCTCCATGGAACGTTATGATCCGGATAAAGATGTCTGGCAAATAATTGGAAATCTACCAGAGCCCCGGTTTAGCATGGGTGTGGTTAGTTTTGAGGGTCTTATATACATAGTGGGTGGTTGCACCATATCCAGCCGCCACTTACCAGATTTAGTAAGGTATTTAAACATTAATTAAGGTCTTAAATAAATATTTATTGCACATTTTAATTTCAAGCTATAATCCCGTTACCCAAGAGTGGCAACCTTTGGCAAGAATGCAAGTGGCTCGCTGTCAAATGGGTGTGGCTATATTAGATCGTTTTTTGTATGTAGTAGGGGGTAATAGCAGCTCTCAAGCTGTTTTAAGCTCAGTAGAACGTTACAGCTTTGATGATAATACTTGGTCTACTGTGTGTGCAATGTCGGTACCAAGAGCTATACCCGCCGTAGCAGCTGCTGATGGTTTACTCTATGTGGCTGGTGGTGATCAGGTTTGGATTTTTTGGTTTTTCTTTTTTTATAAAGTTTTTCTATCTTCCTATTTTTAGCCTTGCGAGGCCACATTTTACCGAGCCCAAGTCACTATAAGTGCTGTAGAGTGCTATGATCCTTTAACAGATACTTGGAAAAATTGCCCCGATCTGCCCGTTAGCCGCTCAGAAGCAGGTGCTGTTGTTGTTTAACCTTAATATAAAACGGGTTTACGGATATCAATAGGAAACAAACTGTTCTAGTTTTGATCAAGTATTTTTAGGCGTTATAGTAAATCTAACATTCTTGGAAACAAATCAGTATATTAATCCTTATCCAATTTAATATTTATACTTTATTTTACACTATTTTTATTTTAATTTTTTATACACAATTTTTATTTTCAAGCGAAAAAAAATCAGATGTAACAATATCCTTTAAAAGGTTTACATATTTAATATAAGTTTAAAATTTCATCTAAAACAAAGCTGAATGTAAAGAAAAAAATCACGTATTAAATTGATGTAATATTAAATATAAAACTAAAAAATAAATTGTATTTCCTTAAAACATTTTTAAATTTTAATAACTATTTAAAAAAGAAATGGGCATCAAGTTGTATTGCAAATGTATTAACATTTTAACCTGGTGGTACTAGTTTACTTTTATCATCAAGGTGAATTAATAACAGGTGGTTCTGACAGCACAGATAACTATTTCCGCTTGTGATTTTTTCTTCTTCAAATGTCAAAAGTTATAATCTATTGTACAGACAAATTTTACTTTGACAAAGCTTGTCAGTTTTCTTTTAAACTGGTGTTCAGGCACACAAAACTGCAATGTAAGATTGGCCTGTGTAAATGGGTTCTATGTTTTTTGGTAGTCGCAAACAGTGTTGCCGTTTGGTTACATTTTTTGTAACTTTTGAACACGTAACATGTATAATTTCGTTATATTTGTCAAATTTTCGTAACTTTTGGTACACACGAAATAAAGTAATATCACTAAACTACTACTTTTTTCATTATTTAAGGTAAAAACCTTTCTTAACGTATCCACCTTTCTTATCATGTTAATTAATAATTTTAATAACAAAGGCTACTTGCAAATGCTATCAAAATTCTACAAAAAAAATTGGTTTTGAATAAACAAAAAATAACGTTGCTGAGAAATCAAGAAATGTTTCTTGCTTCATGTTTAAAAACGTCAACAATTTTTGTTGTTGAAATAAATGAGTTGCACTAATTTTATGCAAAAAACTACTCCGCTTAAACTTGCGAAAATTGTTAGCATTCTTAGTTATTCCGCTTTAAAAATTTGACCACTTGCTTGTGGTACCATACCGTACCTTGATTTAGAAGAAAGCTGTCTTCTAATTTCCTTAAAGAAGTGCCGGATTATATTACGGAAAAATTTTAGTAATTTTATGTTAAAGTTTTAAGGAAATAAGAATAAAATTAATAAAGTTTTTTTTAAATTATTAAAGTAGTAAATTCTATTATAGAAAACGGTTAAACGGATTAAGTTAAAAAATCGTACCTTAATTAATTTTATTTAATGGCGAATTGAGTCCTGATTTAAATGCTTATAAAAATCATCGGGCTGAAATTGTTTTTTCATACGTTTTTCTAATTTTTTTATTTTCATTTTGTATTTCTTCAATAAATAAATTTGTTCCCTTGTTATTTTCCCTGAAATATAGAATAAAACGTTTTACTGTATTTTATATAAATTACTTTTAATTACTATTTATTTATAGAAATTTTCAAAATGGAACTTTCATGGAAAAATTTAACTTTTTTGAAGGAACTTTTCCTGCTCCTCGCTGGCAACACTGATCGCAAATCAATTGTACAGTGTTGTGCAGTGTTGTATTCATTGTCGCCGTGAGTTTACCTGTTATGAATTTGCCTGTTTTATCATCAATAAAATTATCGAAAGCAATCGAAAATAATTGTATCAGCTGTTTTAATAACAAAAACAACAACTTAAACTGTAACCAGACAAAATTTTATTCTTAAATATCCTTCTGTATAATAAATAAAGTTATGAACACCTTACGACCGTGCGGTTGCAAGGGTGTACGTACTTGTCTTAAATGTGAATTGGATTTTAACATACCAAAGCCTAGTCTATGGAAAGAATTACAGAAATTAGATCCGTGGTCCTGGTGCATTAAGTGTAAGCTTTTATATCCAGGATGGGATTGCCAGAAGGTTCAGAATGAACATCCGGGTCATGTGCAAGAAAAAGGCTTAACAATACCAGGTATATATGTTAAGGCAAATTTTTTAACTCCCGATGAGGGAAAAGAAATAACGAGCCAGTTGGACGCTTTACCTTGGTGTGTATCACAAAGCGGCAGGAGAAAACAAAACTACGGACCAAAGACCAATTTTAAGAAGAAGAAATTGCAAAATGGCACTTTTAAAGGATTTCCCAAAACAACTCAGTTTATACAAGATAAATTTAAAAATGAAGAACTATTGAAGAATTTTCAAACTATAGAACAATGCTCTTTGGAATATGATCCAACAAAAGGTGCCTCCATAGATCCTCATATAGATGACTGCTGGATTTGGGGAGAACGTGTGGTAACAGTTAATTGTTTAGGTCATTCGGTGTTGTCATTAACTCTTTACAAAGATGCTTTAGAAAACAAACTGACAAATAACATTAAGTATAATCTAGATTGGCTAACAAAATATGAAAACAAGTTGCTTCAACCTTTGTTAAAGAAAGATGAATTGGAAACATTTAAAGATAAAATCATAAGGATAATTATGCCGGAGTAAGTTTAAGAATAATACGTTAAAAAAAAACTAACTTTGAGCTTATTCTTTAAGGCTCTCTCTTATAGTGTTATTTGGTCCTGTGCGCTACCAATTTGAACACTCTGTATTACGTGAAGACGTTTCAGAAAGACGGGTATGTTTAGCATACAGAGAATTTACTCCCACGTATATGGAAGGTGGTGAATTATATGAAAAAGGCCAAGAAGTATTAGAAAACGCCGTGAATTTTTGGCTTCCTAACTTCCCGAAGGAAACAAATAAAAATTGAAAATAAATATGTGATATTATGTGGCCAAAATAGTACTGCAAATATAAAATACCTACTAAAAAAAAGGACATTACTTTATTAACTAATTTATTTTTATTCACTTAACATTTCAATACAATCATCATTTGACCACACATATTCTGCATTTAAATTTATATCTGTCGCTTCAATCTCTTCTTGTAAAATATCCACTTCATTTTGTTGATTATTTTCCTCTAGTAATGATGATTTAACAAAATCTATTAAAGTTACTTTAGCTGGTAGCGGTATGCGGTGAACCCGTTTTATATGATGCCTTAGATTTGTACGAGAACTTAGCATTTTGTGGCAAATGACGCATTTATTGTCTGTGTGAGCCTCTCGTATATGCTTGAATAAATCCTCAGTGATGTTGAATGGTTGAGTGCAAAATTTGCAAACATGAGATTTATCTATATGGGTTTTAAGATAGTCCGACTTAGCATAAGCCCGAGGACAATATTGACATATATAGATAGCAGGTTCTGTTTCCTCAACATTTATAGGATAAGATAAATTTAGATTATCAAGAGTTTTTAAGTCTTTAACTTCAACTGCCTTTAAATTCACTGTTAGCAGTTGCTGAGGAGGTTTAAATGATCCTTCATCATTGTTTTTGGCTTGATTTGAGTCATACCTTTCGCTTAACTCCAGTGCTTCGGGTATAAATTGTGTAACAATAAAGGAATCATTTTTACCCGGGGTTATTTGTTTTGAATGACTTGATTTATTTAAATTTGTAAGTTTATTTTTGTTATCATATTTATACTGTGGCAAATCTAACATCTTTTCCTTTTCCAGCGTTTCACATAAATTTGTTTCATTAATTTCATTTAATTCATTTTCATCTATTACTTCTATAAGATGCTCTTCTTCAATACATTGATTTAATAGCTCTTGGTATATACTTTTTAATTGTACGTTTGCAAGTTTGATTTTTTTATGTAAATTATAACAAAATTTTAAATCTTCTAAGCATTTCCAACACAACAAAGGAAATTCTTCAGTCAAATTTAGCAAATCCTAAAAAGATTATTTAATTAGCCTTTTATGTTTCACTTTTGCTAGGCCACTTACTTTGCTATTGAAAAACATATCCATTATTTCGACAAAGGACTTTTCTATGAAATCTTCCATACATAAGCTATTTTCATTTTGTTCTAGTCGTTGTTTAAGTGAAATTTTATAGTTCCATATGTTTATATCGCCAATATTAAAACATATTCTACATTGCTGCTGTATATTTTCCAAATTTTTATTTAAATCCATTTTTTTCAATGCAAGCGTAAAAATTGTTTTGACAGCTGGTGCATAACAACTTAAATGTTATTAATTTATAGTGAGTTTCTATTTAAACGTTTGTAGACATTTGCAAAGCAATATGGCAGCTCGATTATTTAACTTTTGATACTTGAAAACATAAATTAGACCTTGAAAATACCGTTACAATAACATATTACTAAGCCTTCAAAAGCTATAACAATAATTTTGTGAAAAATAAATTAAATTGTTACAATGAGTTATTTATGCACTATTTTTGAATTCATACAGAATTTGTGCCTAGAGGATGCTGAAATAAGAAATATGTTTAAGGAAATTGATGATATAAATCGAGAAAATACTAAATTTGAAAATCAGTTGGAAGGTAATTTTCACATAGAGGTTATATAGAATAACGTGCAGTTAGTTTCTTTTTTGCCCTTGAAGAATTCGATCGTGAACACGTTCGTCTACAAATTCAACTTTACAATTTAGAAACTTTTGTTTCTCACAACGATTTATCGGCCCTGGAAAATTTTCAGCAAACATTGTTAAAAATGTATAAGGACAGTGTTGATTTAAAAAATCTAATAGGAAAAATTGATTTTACAAAAATCCTGCAATGTTATCATATGGAAATGGAAGCAAAGTGCCAAAAAGAATGGCAGCCAATAAAGGAATGTTTTGTTAAGACACTTAAGTGGCACGAACAAATGGAACAAAGAAATATTGTACAGAAATACCGCCAAGCTGAAATTGTATATCGGCAGGCTGAAGAGGCCATAAAAAATCAACAGGAATCAATGAAGAAATCGTTTAAACAAAGCTTGGAACTTATCAATCAGGCAATCAAGAGCAGAAATAATTTAATTGTAGTCTTGATTAGGGGAAGTAAAGATTTAAATGATTATAAGTCCAAGGTAATATGAGTTTATGTCTAATATTGGTAAAGAAGAATATATCTTGCATATTTTATTTCTTTTAAGATGATAAAGTTAAATCAGTATCAAGTCTATATAGAAGGTTTGAGACAGGAAAAATTAAAGATTGGAAATCTACTGGAGCAAGCACAGCTTAAAGTAAGAAGTTATTTGTTATTGAAAATTATATTTTATTTCATTCTGATTTACTAATTTAAGAAGAAAAAAAATACTCCTTTATAATAAAAGACTTAAGGCTATTGTTTGTCCTTAACTGACAAATCAGTTTTCTGTGAAAACAAGGTTGTCAAATTGAATTGTGAATATATTTTGTTTCTTCCAAAAAGTTAATTTAAAAACACTAATACTAGCAGGAAATTAAATATGTTATTTAAGTCCCGGAATCGAAAGGAACATACCAAAAACAATAATTTTCAAGGTTGTTGTGTTCCAGAAAATGCTTTAAATAATGCCAGTTAATATTCATTTTTCAAAAAGGGAAAAATACGAATTCGAGCTAAAATAAAAATTAAAAAAAGTTCAACAAAAAATAGATGCATTAAAAAGTAAACTGTTTAGAAATGTATCACTCCCCTGAATTGAATGCGCATCACGTTCATAGGCGCATTATAGATGCAGGTAAAACGACAGTAGCTGGAACTGACAACAGAGTAATTGAAGAACTATCACTCGTAGACTATATTCTCAAACAGGGATCAATAATTAACTCCAATTATTTTATATTAAATGGATTTATTTAATTAATTTATCCCTAAAAGTCTTTAATAATATGCATTTTAAACTAATTTTTTCTATTTATTTCCTAAGGCTTTTAACCCGATGCTAAAGTTAAGTAGCAATCACAGCCTGACGTCAAATTTAAAGCCAAATACTGAAACTAGTAATTTAATTATGCCACAATTACCTTCCTTTACCGAGATTTTAAAAAGCTTTAATCAAACTGAAAATATCACAAATATAACTGCAATTGAAAATACCACGAAATTTTGTGTTAAATCAATTTTACACACTTCTAGCGGCAAGCAATCGATAACTAAAAAACAAACTAAAAAAGTTTGCTTTAAAAAACAATTAGAAGAATATCAAGAAGAGACGACTGAAAATGTTTATTATAGTGAAATTGAAACCGATGTAGAAATTGAGGAAATACCTATACACAATGGAATGGAAATAAATGAGTATCAGGAGGAGAGGAAGAATTTACAAAATGATCCTGAAATCGAAATTGTAGATTTATTGACACCAGTAGACAACTTAAAGGAAACATGTAAAGAAAATGAAAATGATATGGCTGCAATGGTGCCTAATTCCAAGTCTAAAAATGATATGAATAATAAACCATTAATTGAAATACAAGATTGTATTATTTTCAAAACACCATTTCCCGTACAAGAAGTTTTGAATGATCGAAATAAAAATAATCGTGAAGCAGCTAGCTGCTCCAAAAAATCTGTAGATACAAACTCGTCTATTTCGTCTCATGTGGACATTAAGGAAGTTTTAAATTCTACTAAAAAATCTTTTTATGAAGAATTTTTAAATATTTCTTCATCTTCTGCTGAAACTGCTTCAAAAATGCCAATCCAAAATATTAATAATAATACAGTGGCTTTAAATGATTTTGCAACATTCTTTAATGATGATAAGGATTTTTTATTTACCTCTAAGGAATCCAATGAAATTATTAAAAGAAATGAAACATTAAATGACTCTAAGACAAAAACAACTTCAGCATCAGAGACTCAAGATATTTTAGATTTTGGCTCCAATAAAGATTTCACTTTTGATTCCGACGATAATATGTCATATTCTTATAATGCAGGAAATATGGATTTTATGTAAAAAAAAAAATTGAAAACATATCTGAAATTTTTATTTATTTATTTTTTTTTTTTAAAGTCAAACTTTTGTTTCAGTACTCATCTCAATCACGTTTATAGCTCCATATGAGCTTTAAAATATTTACTTAAAAAATTATCTTAAAAATTTTATATTTTATTTTTAAGTATTAAAATTCTTAATAAAAAATAATGCTTCATAGAAGGAAAAAGCCAAAAAAAAAAAAAGAATTAACAGAACAGTAGTGTAACAAACTAAAGATTATGGAGTTGCTTCACTGTTCATTAATTATTGTTTTTTTTTTTGACATATTTTGCGTTACAATAATAATAAATATATGTATGTATGTATGTATGTACTCGTTTAGGTAATGGAATCGGTATGTATGTAAGTATATTAAAGCATAATTGTAGTTTAAAATTATCTAATATTCATCTAAATCGAAATCCTCATTATCCAATTCGTCAAGTTGCATACTTTGGAAATCCACCTTGTAACGCAATATACCTAAGAAAAGAAAGATTTTGAAATAAAAAAGAAATCAAATTAAATGTTAAGAAAATTAAATTATAAAACAAAAATAAAAAAAATTAAAAACAAAAGAACATTTACTAGTCATCTCAATTTAGGAATTGACCTTTTCGTAAACGCACGCAAAAGCGGCTGATGCACAGCATGACCAAAAATGTAAACTGTGGCAGCACTGCAGCAATATTTTTTGCTCAAAGAACGCAAAAATTAATTATAATTAATTACAATTTAAAAATGAAACTTGTTTATTGTTTTAGATTTGAATTTGAAAAGAAATCCAAGTTTTAAAAAATTTAATGTTGAAAATAAAAAAGTTTTTAGGTTTTATTTTTAAATTATTAAAGAATTAATTTAAAATATTCCAAAAGTACATATAAACATATAAGATTTCCATTATTTTTTTTCTCTTAAAATTATTTAACAAATCTGAACAAAAAAAAAATCGTAATGAAAGAGATATGTTACAATATGAACAATTTTAGCAACGTAGTCGTAGGTAGGCGGAGTATGTCTGCGTTTATTTTTATTTATTCAGGCTTAAAAAATTTAAGTTTGAGGTTATGTTCCAAGATTTAGGACTTGTTCAAAAATGCATCACTACGCTGCATCTGATGCGCAGCGCGTTTGAAAACACCATTGCAAATGTTATGTGTTTTAAAATGCATCACAGAAATGTATGATTCGCATACAAAGGCTGATGCAATGGTTAAGTATTTTATTTGATATTTATTATAATAATATTTTCTTAAATTAAATTTGTTAAATAACATTTGTTTATGCATTTCCAGCATTGAATTAGACGTACAATTTTCAAAGCTTTTATCAGGAAAAAATAGCTTTTTGTTAAATCTCTTTCAGTTTGTCAATTACACAATTTTATTTTAAGCGTTCGAAATTGTAACCAATGATAATCTCTTTTTGTTTGCGCATTAAGTATTAGCATCAGCTGTTTTGCAATGGCATTGGATGCAGCGCAGTGCTGAATTTCCAAACAAGCCCTTAATTTTTGCTTTAAAAATAATAGGTTTTTCTCAAGTTCGACTTTTTACTTGAAAAATAACAATTATTTTTCATTGTAATTTTTTTTATTAAAAAAAAACAACCGTTATTTTTTGAATTTTATTGCTCGCCTTAAATATAAAACTTATTGTTCAAGTTTTATTTTTTGCTTAAAAAATTGCAACTCACATGATGGTAGAAAGAGCGTTTTCCGCTCTAAAACTAATATTGACAAATAAAAATTAAAAAGTAACTGTTTAAAAAAATAATTTTTTATACAGAAAATATAAATTGTAAAACAATCATTAAAAAGAATTTTTTAAATTAAAATTTATAAGAGTTACGGTTCCTGAAAAATTTTGTTATTTTTTGTGCAAACTAAGCAGTTTTACATCATTTCTTTTAACATCTAATTCACTAATTTTAAAATTTTCACTTTTTTCTTTTTCACTTACTGCAAACAGGCCTATTATTGCGAATGTGAAATTTTGCCTTTCTAAATTTTTCTAATTTTTATTACTTTATCACGCCAAGACTGCATATTTCTGAAAAGTTCTACTAGAAGGGATCAAAAATGGTTTAAATTTTTAAACTTAAGAAAAATCGAAGCATACTTTCAGGTACAAGAAAATACATTTTTATACCCTTCACCACAAAAAGTGCAAAAAGGATAAATCTAATATTGTCACTCCGTGTGTAATTTCTACAATATCCATTTCCAACCCCATATGTATTCTGACTTCTTATGCAGAGCGAAGTCGATTGAGCGATGTCCGTCTATCCGTCCGTGTTAGTGTTGAAATCATGGCGAAATAATTTACCAGGTGGTGGCAGTGGCGAATTTATTCATTTTCGCCGTTGCAGAAAATGTCAAACTCCATATATAAAAAATCAGCAAAAATTTTTTTTATATGAAGTTTGAAGTTTTCTGCAACGGCGAAAATTAATTAAATTCGCCACTGCCACCACCTGGTACATGATTTCGCCATGGTTGAAATCAAGTTTGCCGGGGCAAAACACCACGCCTACTTCTAATTTTTTTATGTAATTTGAAACCATAAAGTAACTCCAAAAAAAAAAAAATAAATGAAAATAAATATATGGGGCGTTAGAGAATTAAAAAATAAAAAAAAACATCAAGTGAAAAAATTGGCGCTCGACCATATTTTCCGAGTTACAAAGCTCTGAAATTTTCAAATTTTTTAAAATATCAATATGGATATCATTTTTAAGTTTTTGAAGAGACTTTTCAGAAAATATTTAACTTTTCAAAAATACTTAACCCATTAAGATTTTTGCTAAAAATTTTGTTTTGAAATAAAAAATTAGAATTTTCACTAAAAACTGAAAATTTAACTTAAAAAGCTCTAGATTACAAAAAAATTGGAATTTCACTAAACGATTAAAGTTTTACCAAAATATTTATTTTTACGAAAACTTCACCAAAAATTTAACATTTTTTTACTTGCAATAAAAAATTTAAAATTTCAAATGTTAATTTTTTTTTACCTTTTATTTTTTTTTCAATTGAACTAATGTTTTTGTTTTTGAAAAGCATACAATTTGTTTAATAATATTATTTCCTGTTTCCTGAAGATGCCACCCAACGGTGTGGCGAAATATTGAAAGAAAAAAATAAAAAATAATAAACAATATTTTTATTTTTATTCTAAAACTGACCTAGTGCTTGTTTCATTATAAAATAAAATTAAATTTAAAATTTTATTTATCAACAATTTATAAGTTTTGTGAAAGCTCCATATTGGCAAAAAACACACACACACATTTAGACTATCGAGTAATTTTTTATATTATAATTGCAGATGTGAAGCTGAAAGCCAAATATCTGACATCTTCTGAGTATTCCTTTTAGCTAACTAAGAGCGTTAGCTTTCCCGCTTATATATCAATAGATTCTTTAATGAAGGAGAGTGCAGGGCAGACGCCATGGTGATACATAAGCAACTCAACTTCACCCCAAAAATCAATTAATTTTTGCATTTGTTATTCTTCTAATAATAATGTTTTTATTTGATAGCTTTTTTAGTGTTTTGAACTGTGAATGAATTACATTATAAACTTTTTAAAAACATAAACATTTTTAGGTGCCAGGAACGCTTTCTATCACGCAATCTTTACTTTTGAAATGTGTAAAATACTCGCGACCTCCAACTTAGTACTTTCCAGTCAAATAAAATTTTATCAAGACTTTTCTAGCGTTTGACAGGACCTTTGACAATCTTAATACTTAAAAAAAATAAGTTCAATTAAGTTTTAAAGACCTTAAAATTTTAACCCTTGCGAAAATATTTTTTTAAAATTAAAGTAGACTTGTAACTAAGTTAATTTAAAATCAGGTAAGAGATTGGTTTAAAAACTGTAACTTTTGACATTGTTTGCGTGTTGAAAAAATGTCTGTCATACGTTTTAAAACCTTTCGAAACACTTGTCTTCGAATTGACCAGTTTCTATTTTATTTCTAAACAAATGACTGTCATACTTTTTGTAACCTTTCAAAACACTCGTCGTCGAATTGACCAGTTTCTATTTTATTTCTAAATATATATAAATTCACATCTAACAAAAAAAATAAAAATAAAAACCCTTCAAAAAAAAAAAAAAAAAAAAAAAAAAAAAGTTAATTTTCTTAGACTCTCTTCTCTTTTGCAATGTTGCCATTTCAATTTTAAGTCTATATTTCGTAAATAACTCAATCAGCCCAATTATAAACAGAAATTCCGTGCGAGTTTTCTCACTTTTTGGAGAAAAAAAGTAGATATTATAAGTTATGGAAGAGAAATTACATGTAAAATACAGTGTTGCCAGCGAGATACAGGAAAAAGTTAAGCTTCTCCTTCAAAAAAGTTACTTTTATTCATTAAAGTTAAATTTTGAAAATTTATTTACTTATTAAAAAAATTCAAAATGAAAATAAAGAGAAAAACATATGAAAAAACAATTTCAGCTCGTTGATTTTATGAGCATTTAAATTAGGACTCAATTTTAATATTCCGTGATTGAAAACTGAATGCTTCGCCATTCAATAAAATTAATTAACCATGGATTTTTTATCTAAATCCGTTTAACCTTTTTCTGCGAGAGAATTTACTACTTTATTAGTTTTAAAAATACCGTTATTAAAAATTATTTTAAGTCTCATTTGCGTAAAACTTTAACATAAAATTACTAAAACTTTCTCCGTAATATAATTCGGCCCTTCTTCAAGCAAATTAAAAGACAGCATTCTTCTAAATCTAGGTACGGTATGGTACCACTAGCAACTAGTAAAATTTTTTAAGCAGAATAACTAAAGTTGCTAACAATTTTCGCAAGTGTAAACAGAGTAGTTTTCCGCATAAAATTAGTGCATTTCATTTACTTTACAGTTGAGAAAAATTGTTGACGAAAACATTTAAAACTTCAGCAACGTTTTTCTTTTTGTTTATTTTTGTTTTTTATGTAGAATTTTGATAGCATTTGCAAGTAGCTTTTGTTATTAAAATTATTAATTAATATGTTAAGAAAGGTGGATATGTTAAGAGAGGTTTTTACCTCAAATAATGAAAAACGTACTTTTTTAGTGATATTACTTTATTTCGTTTGTACCAAAAGTTACGAAAATTTGGCTAAATATAACGAAATTATACATGTTACGTGGAGCTTTCAAAAGTTACAAAAAATGTGATCAAACGGCAACACTTGTAAAAAAAGGAAAATAGTTCTCTTCAAATTACGGTGATGCCACTTTTTTATTTTTTTGTTTCGACGGAATTCATAATTGGAGAAATTTTTTCTTGAGAAATTTTTTTCCTTGAGAAAGAAATTCCGTGAGAATATTAATGATGGGGCTGAATACGTCTGTTTCTTTGCTTTAGTTCCCGTGGATCCCAATTTGCACGAAAAGCGTTCCCTTGCCTTAAAATTGTGTAAATGTGAGCGGTTTTGAGAGTATAAAATTCTACTTAAGTCATGATTCATATTTAAAAATAATAAAATAGTTATTTAATGGCAAATGAAAACGTTTTGAAAACTTTTGTTGCTGATTTATTGGACAGTTAAAGTAATTCTAGTGATAATGGTGATCTATTAAATAAGAGCCTGACTTTTAAGAATCGCTAATGTTGGATACTTTTAAATGCCAAAAGAAGAACAGCATTCCCCATTATTTGAATGAAATTGTTTCTTTAGATACGGACAAGAAACTCAGACAAAACTTTCTTATATCGAGAGATTTATATTTAAATATATCCGCAAAATTGGCTTTAAAGTCAAAATGCTTCTTTGCGAGCTAATAAATACTTTCTATCTAACACTTAGCTGGCTATAACTTTGTGATTTTAAAGGTCTGCAGAACACCAAATTTGTAACGACTCTTCCATATTGAGTTTTTATTTTGTGTTTGTCTGTTTTTAAGAGAAAATTATGCTTTTGCTCTCATTTTCACAAACCGTATCCAAAAAGAAACAGACCTAATATCTTAAAGGTTGTTGTTAGGTCATCATTTAAGAAGTTGGCAACCTTGGTCGCATCCTAAAAATTCCACAAATTTACCCTATGTCTCCACAAGCTATCAACTTGGTGTAAACATCATGTCGCACATGAATTCGGCCAATGTAAACACCCAATGTTCATGTTTCGTTTATGTGCAAACATCGTTGGCCGGACATTTGTCTCAGCCATGATGTTCGCTATCAAATATGACTTTTAGTATGATTTCTCTGTTTCGAGTTTCTATTGATCAACAATGCGAACACTCTCTTTCCTATTAAAAACATTGAAACTACCCTGACGACAGGGCTAGTGGAGACGTTGGGTTAAGCAGAGAAAAATGAGGAGCTCTCACTTCTTTTAAAACATTAAGATATTAATCAGCTGTGTGGTTAAAAAGTAACTTATTATTTTTTTGAGTGTGTGTTTACCGTTATCTGTATTGTATCAACATAGAGAATAAAAGCAATAAAAATCTAGCGGCATTTTTTCTGTCAAATTACAAAATAAAAAAATAAAAAATCCATGTTTTTAGAAAAAAAAAAGAAAGTTGAGCATATATGGGTTGGGTTACTTGTAAAACTTCAAATAAATACTAAACAGGGAATGAAATATTAGCACGAAGGAAAAATTAAAAAAAGTGAAAAAAAAACAAATAAAATTATTACTGAACAAAAGCTTAAAACTGAAATGCCACAAAAAAAAAAAAACGATAAAATCTAAATTAATTCAATCAATAAATTGGACATAAATAATTATTAAGGCAATTAGTCTTTCAATCAATTAAATATTTTATTACGGTTTTCATTTATTTTTACTCATATTACGTGAACAGCAGCTTGAAAGTTTAAAAAGTTAAAAAAATTAAAAATGAAAAAATAATACACATTTGTTTAAATGGAATTCGAAAGAAGTATTTTTTACACATACAAACATATGCAAATATATACATAAATATGTTAAGAGTTAAGGAAAATATAAAATACGAATACATTTTAATAAACTTTATTTAAAAAAACGCTAGCCACCACAAATGTAGGGTTGTTAAAATATTTCCTTTTATATTTATTATAAATATTAATGTCAGTTGGACAAGCTGCTTCTCTGCTAGTTTGTTACGTTTTTTGTTTTTCTTTTCAAATATGAAAAATGCTGGAAAAAATATTATTTGTAGGATAATAACAAACTTAATAATCATCAAGATCAACATCCTCCAAAGGTTCATCAGCTTGTAGCGACTGAAAATCAACTTTATAGCGTAAAATACCTTTTTCGTTTAAAGGTTTTAACAATAAGCGTTTTTAAATACACATTAAAAAAGGATTTTTGTTTTTAATTAGCAATAACAAGATGGGAAAAGAAAAGAAAAAAAAAGAAGTATACAAAACCAATTTTAGTTTTAATTATATATGTTTTTACAAAAATTACTGCTATAATTAGCCTACTAATATTGTTAATTGAATAAAAGTGCAAATATTTTTGTTATAAACTTACCACCAATGCCACCAAAGCCTCGTACAAATTGACTACCTTCTTGAGATTTGTCTGTAATTATTTCGAGAGTGGCGCCAAACATTTTGTAATTATTCGCCAGCCATTCTAATAGGGGCTGAGATTCAATCAGTTCCATTTCTACGCCAGTCTAAAGAGAGATAAATATAAATACTAATGTTAGACACAAGCCTGCCATATTTGCCGATTTTAGGCCTTAAAGTGCCGATTTTCAGAATTTTGCCCCAAAAAATGCCGATTTTTTCGATAAACCCTTAAACGTGGTAGCTTTGTTTTGATATAAGGTATTTTTTTGGGCATTACTTGTTACATTAAAAGCAGTCCGTTAAAAAGTTATAAATAGTGAAGATTCGTTAAACAATATTAAAATAATAAATCACAAGTTTTTGGTATCCAGTAATTCCTTTCTACCAAATGAACGTGATTTTGAATTGATAGAAATAAAAATCACAAAGGTGAATCGAAAGAAATATTTTTTCGTTTAACGAATGTCCCAGCAATATTTTATTTCAACAAAAAAGTTAATAAAACATAAGATTGAAAAATAACAATGGTGAATCTGTTTTTGGCTTCAAATCCGAAAATTTACCTCATGAGATGTTTTATATAACTGCCTTAAGTGACTTTAGTGACCAATAATATATGCAAATATTATGTTGTTGGCATTATTAAATACTGAATTTCTGGCATATTTTTTGTTAATAAAAATAATTTAAAATGTATTTAAAATAGGTATTTTTAATTTGCCGGTTTTGCTAATAATTCCGATTTTGTGTGCAAATAACTTATCAAAATCATCTGGCACCCCTGGTTAGACACTAAATTCTAAAAGTTAACGATCTCTTTCTCTTCTCTTATTTGCAGTGTTACCGCTAGGAGTTTTTAAAAAGTCGTCAAAAGCTCGTTTTATAAAAATAAAGTCGCACAAAAAAATCGTCTGAGAAAAAAAGGGGCACATCTTTTTTTTAGCATTATTATTGATTAAAATTATAATGAAAATTAATAAAAAACAATTGAAGCAAAACAAAAAGCTCATTACAAAAATAATTTTTATTACATATCATAAGATACACAGTTGCAATAAAAATATACACATGTATCTATACATATTTTCATGTTTACTAACAGCGTTACTTCAGTTGAATAAATTTGGGTGTCGTATGCTACTTATAATTTATAATTTACTGGAAATTAAATGTTTTATGTGAAAAACATTTAATCGGTGACAAAAACAGTCTCACAAAAATTCGCAGACCGTTTAAAAAGGGTCAAATTGCGAGTTTAGTCGGGCGAACGGTAACCGTGCTTATTTTTCATATTTTTTTGAAAGTGGGTGCAACTAAGGGATTGCCAGACGGACCAAAGAGAACCGCTGTAGACTGCTTGATTATCATAATTTAATGCTTAAATAAATGCTCGACTTTAATTAAGATTTCAAATTACGGAAACAAATTATAAGGCAGGGTACCAAATATTGATATTCACTAGCAAAGTGAAAGACAATCTAGCTATATAAAATCTACAAAAATAAGCGTGCTGCCCGCGTGCAGTTATTTGGATGTTCTTAAGACCCCTAAGAACCACTTAAAACTCCTCACAAATTTTATTTTATAATACCATACATAATTATTAAGAGCATTTCTCAGACCGATCTGTCATTCATTTATTTAACTAAAAAAAAAAAAATTTATCACATAAATATTAGTATTTAGTTTTTTTTCTATTAAAACAGGGTGGATGACCTAGAGTTAATATGAATATCTGATTGAGTAACCAACAATCTATTATTCTCTATATACGCACACACACTTTCAAGACCAATACTCTATGATCACAATATTAACTATTTCTAGTTAGCTAAGCCTTAGTGTGATACTTACTTCTTTATCCGTAAAATGCGATTTATCTTTTTCTTGTTCGGGTGTTAAATGCAATACAGTGGTTGATGTTGAATTGGCATGATTTTTCAAAACATAACGTTGTATGTCTAAGTTTTCCCAACATATTAACGTTTCCACTGAGCCCAATTCTAAGGCGCGTAAGGTATCTTCAACACCAAAACAATATTTTCCCGTATCCTTAAGACATAAAAGAAAATAAATAATTCAAATAGATTTTCGTAATAATATTATTAAATAAATAAAAATTTTAACAGTCAATTTAATGGCCTCAAAAGGCCAAATACTACTACCTGTTATAAATAATAAATAAATAAAATACCTGGGAAATTTCATCGAAATATCGACCAATTAGTTTCTTTTCCTGAATAAATTTAACGTTTTGTAAAGATTCCGCAGCTAATTCAATAGCTTGATTGAAGCCATTTTCGCCACCATAAGAAACATCTACAAGTTTGATTACTTTCGATTGTAGTCTCTAAAATATTTTTTTTGTTAAGAGATTAAAAAGAAAATGACAAATGTAATATTTTTCACTTACCGGATCAAACATATCAGATTGACTCAGTTCAGTTTTAAAATCCGCACTACCCGCCAATATAAGGCCTGCTATGTTGGGTTTATCATTTGTGATAAACAGCTGGGTAGCGACTTCAGCAACTTTACGCACATAGTTGTGACGTTTTTCCATACGTAAACGGGCAAAACGTAAGGCGGACTGACCACCGCGGCCATGCTTTTTCGGCAGATCAACGGTAAATTTGTGCAAAACTTCCCTGGTATTACCTTGTAAGGTACCAAACAATGCACCATTACCATCCATAACAATAAAGCCAAATTTATTGTCATCAGCCAAGAGTGCAGTCAATGCTTCAGTGTGAAATTTATTATCACACAAATACAGAGACGTATTAATGGGCTTGAAGGGCTCAAAATCGATATTAACCTTTTTCTCTTTACCCTCTTCGGTGACAATAGTACCGCAGTAAATGACCAAACCATTTGGAGGCACTAATTGTAAAGGAATGCATTTTAGACATATATGCGGGGTTTTAAAAATAATTAAACCTTACATACCTTTGGTGTACAATTTAAGTCTATGTTGGACCGAGGTGATAGCACCCAATACAGAGAGACGATTTACACGTGACTTGATGTTGGAGGCGGTGCCGAATTCATCAGCCAACATTTTACTCACTCTGGATATTTGATCTTTGGGTGGAATTATTAAAGAAATCATGCTGGTGCCATTGCTGATATGAAAGGAAATATATACAAACTTGGTTAGTTTAGCATACTGGCTATCCTAACCTTTTCTAAATCACATTGCACAAATTTGTTTGCGATTCAGCCATAGGAACAACATATCTTTAAAGCACTTACCCTCGAGCCATTTCCAAGCTTTTTATCAATTTCTTTATTTTCCATATTTCCACATTGCGATCCGCTGACGTTTCTTCTCCAGACATGTTGAAAGAATTTACGCAAACACTTTTTACACCTTCAACGATTATAAATTAAATTAGAACTCAAAAACTTTCTCTACCACCTCTTCAAAAAACACCCCTTCTTCAACGGTTGCAGTTTTTCCCCAAGACTGATAAAAATTTATTTTTGCACTCCAGAGGTATTTGGCCTTACGTTTTTTTTTATTCTACCGTTGAGTTTCGTTGTCTGACGTCCTTCTACTGAAAAAACGAAAAGAAGAATATTATGAACTAAATTGAAAGAAAAAGGCGCAGGTCATCATTGTTGTATGTATATGTTGCAAATTATGTGTAAAAATTGTCATCTGCGTTCCACAAAAACAAAGAAGACAATATTTAACAATTAAAATATTTAGTTTATTTAACTAATTATTATTTCAAACTTACTCCCTGTCAGAGTTCGTTAAGAGGGATATTAATTTCGAATCTTTCAAGGATATTTTGACGAACTTTAATACATTACTTTAAGGATAAACAAATGAATCAGCTACAGCAAGAAAAAGGCTGATAGTGTGGTTGCCACACTCTTTTCTGTTAATCCTAAAATGTTTATAAAAGTTCCCCTTCTTAGTATAAGTCGTTGGAGGATCAGCTTATTATTTGTTATTAACAAGGCATTTTAAACGGGTATATGCAAGACGAATTCATGGCTTCTTGATGAATTTATTATAAAATTGTTCAGTTTTTTAAAAAGTCGACAAAGTGGAGTGATTTTTGAAATGTTAAAAGTTATATGATTTTAAAAAATTCACAGAGTGGCAAGAACATTATTTAATTAACAATTGGCATCTCAAAGACATTCAGAGGAGATTGATAGCATTAGTCATGAGGGTAGTTCAAAAAAAATATGAATGAGCGCCAAAAAGAAATAGAATAGTTTTTGTGTACTACTAGAAGCGCAATTTTTGCGGCGTTTGCTGAAAAAAGTGAAAATATTCTGCAAAGAATTAAAATATATTAATAATTTAAAATTAACAAATTTAAATAGTATTTCAAGAAAAAAATGCCACCTAAGAAAGCAACCAGCAAGAAGGCACTAACAAAATTAGCAGCACCACCAGCAGACGCTGAGGTTTTTAAAAATGGTGAAAAAGAGGTGGCTGAAGAATTAGCAACTGACGCGAAAAGTTTGGCCAACGGTAGTGGACTTAATGATTTAGAGGACGCGAAAAAACCTGAAAAATCAAAGGTTACCAAACGTGGAAATGGCCGTGGTAAAAATGCTGCACCAGAGTTAGAGGCCGAAGCTCTTCCTAGCAAGAAGCCGGTTGCTAAGGGTAGAGCTAAAGGGAAATCACATGAAAATGAGGTTATAGAGAAAGAAACTGTTAGTGTACAGCCCGAAAGTGAAGTAGTTGAAACAAAGGCAAATGGTGAAGTTGAAACGAAACTTAAGGGGAAAGGGGGCGGTAAAAAGGCCGAATCGAAAACAAAAAAGGCTACAAAAGCTAAAGAAAATAAAAAGGAAGCAACCTCTAACAAAAATTTACAAGAAGATTCTAACATAGTTGAACAAACTCTGGCGGCTGAAAATACAAATACAAATGTATCGAGTGGTAAAAAAAAGAAGCAAAATAAAACGAAAGTAGATGAGTCGATGGAAATTAAACACGAAATAGAGCCAGAATCCGTGGCAGAAAGTCGTAAGTAGTAATAGTTTATAGAATTTAATTTTTAGCTTCATTTGTATATTTGACTTTATTACTATAAAGCAAAAAAGTCCCCCAGAAATTCAAAGAAACTAGAAGAAAAAGCTGCAGAAATTGAGCCACAAAAGAAGAAAGGCAGAACTGTCAAAAAGGAGAAACCAGCGGAAAATGACGAAGTGGTGCTACCTGCTTCGGAGAGTTATGAAAACAAAGCTGAAGTTAAGGAAAATAAACCTACTAAACGAGGCCGAAATAATGCTAAGACCGTAATTACAACCGAGGAAATACCACCTATTAATGGTGATACTGAAGATGTGTTGCCAAAAAGTAATTAAAGCAATAAAATAATTCTTATTTAGCGATTTCGAAAAATTATTTAAATTTTAGAACGTTCACGCAAGGCACCAAGCGTTGAAAAACAGGTTTTAAAAGATGTCACTAAAAAGGGGCGAGTAAAGAAAGCTGATAAAAAGGATGATCTGGTGGAAAAAGATGTAGAATTACAGGAAAAAGAAGCCGAAAATGCTACCAATGTTGATGTTAAGCTTGAGAAAAATGAAGATATAGAAGGTAAGGGTCATATAGGTATATTTTATTTATTATCCAAAGCATATTTTTAAACAAAATTTTTATATTTTTAAATTACGAAAAATATGCTTTACTTTTTAAGACAAGATTTAAGATTAAACTTGAAAACTTATTCAAAGAAGGTAATATTTTAATATATAAATAAGGTACTTTTTACTTCTTGTGTCTTTAATCAATGCAAATTCGTCATGATGTGTTTAACATTTTTATTTCTATAATTTTAGATACCGACAACATTTCAGAGAGCACCAATAAATGCTTAGTCAACGATACTTTTACAATCCAAAATTGAATGAATTAATCTTTTGGTTGGCATTAAATAATAAATATTTATTTAACGATTTATTAAAATTATCGAATTTTACTTGCTGAAAACTCCAAATTATTTATTAAATACCCAGTTAGCATTTGAAAGATTGTTTTAACAAAAATTATTAATTTGAGTCTTTTAAAACAACCCAACATAACTAAAAACAGACTGGAATATAACTCCGACAAATGAAAATAGAGTGACTTCTTAAAAAAAATATAATATACAGAATGAGTGCAATCATTGATTGTTTTATTTTTTATTTACCAAGTTTGATTAAAAAAAAAATACAATTAGAAATCTGCGTAAAATATAATTCGAAGAAGACATTGAAAGAGTTTCGTATTTGATTAAAAGTACCATTGCAAACAATTTCGAAAATGAATCAAGACACAAGTCATAAAGGACTCGTTTAGAAGAGTTGCTGATAGGGATTATTATAATTGCGCAGAAGTGTCAAAAATGACTCGAATATGTTTAGTAAATACAAAAAAAAAAAAAAAAAAAAAATGCAACTGGGTATTGACACTAAAATATGTCTATATTAAAAGCTAAATGTACATGAAATTAGTATTTTTTTTATGGAGTTTTACGCATGTTTAAACATATTTTTAATCGAAATAGTTATATTCAAACATAAATAAATGCTCTAAATTAAAATTTCTAAAAAGTTAAACTTGAGTTAATTATCTAGAATTTTTTTAGATGGGTTTCACATTAAATTTCCTGTAATTCATTTAATAATTTTATTAATAGTTCCAATGAAATCTAGTATAAGGGAGGAATAGTTAATTTTTAACAAAAGTTTATTATTCCGATTTTTAAATTTCTTTACAATTAAAGTTTCAATGAGTTGAATATAATTATTATTTCCTTCCAAATAAAAAGTGGGAAAAAGGTTATAACTAAGTGTCATTCCGACCCCCATAAAGTATATATATTGTGAGTACTTATGCAATCGATCGGAAATAGTTTTGAAAGAGGTGTTATTGAAAATCATCAAGATCGGTCCATGTCCCTCGAGGTAGTGGCCTAAACACCGCTCTTGCCTCTAATTATTCCATATCATTTGGAACAATGAAGTAACTCCAATAAAAAAAACAAAAAGATGGAGAACGATAGAAAATTACAAAATGAGAAAAAAAACATTATGTGAAAAAATTGGCGTTCGCCCTTATTTTCTGAGATATGGATCTCTAAAATTTTAATAAAAAAGTTCGATTGTCAAGAGATCTTTCAGGAAATACTAAATAAAAAAATGCTTAACCCATTAAGAGCCAATTGCATTTTTATGTAAAATATATCGTGCTAAATTTTTTTATTATTTTTTTTTTAATTTTCTGTCACCCAAATATTTTTTTTTTATTTATTTAACCAATTATTATTTTTTTATATAGAAGCTATTTCGCTAAACTAGATTTACATGCATGGTGAACTTTCTTATCAATATTGCAATGGTGTACTGCATACTTTACTCTATTTGAGAATATTTTCTCATTAGCATTAGATTTCATTCTCCCACACTTTACCACTAAAGTACACCATTCAAAAGAAAAATTTTTTTTAACAAAAACTGGCAAAAAAATTTTTTTAGAAACATTATTTTTGTAAGCAGTTTTTATATGAAATTTTAAAGATTTTCCCAAAAGTTTTGAAGCCTTTAACTAAAGTGCTATTGTAGAAAAGAAACCAATTTTAATAAAATAAAATCAATACAAAAATTAATTATTAATATTCTTCTTAATGTTTCCTTTTCTTTATAACTAACAAATGCTTTTCACGCAACTTGGGAAAAACTAAATCTAAAAATTTTTTCCAGAACATCCCAACTCAAATATAAAAGAAGAAGATGAAATAGAATCGGCAGAACCAGCAGCAGCAACAGCCCCAACAACAGCAGCTGCAGCGGCTAAAAAAGCAAAAGGTGGTCGTAAACGTGCCGCACCGTCAACTAACAAGAAAAAAACATCAAAGACTACTGCGGAAAATGGTGAGAAGTTAGACGACGTTGTGGATAATGCTGAACTGGAAGACGAAGCAGATGGTTCGAAACGTAAGTTAGATATGACGTGCGGCACGCAACTCAAAACTCTCTTATTTTCCTGTTTTACAGCTTCTAAAACAAAAAAGAGCAAAACTGACTCGGCTCCTCTAAATGCCATAACTACTCAATATAACAAGGCCGACTTTGACTTGCCGCCACCGGTCGATGGACAAACGTGCGAAGAGCCCCGATTTAATTTGAAAATTTCAAGCTGGAATGTGGCAGGCTTAAGGTCATGGGTTAAGAAGGACGGTTTGAAATTTTTAGATTACGAACAACCTGATATATTTTGTATCCAGGAAACCAAGTGCAGCAACGATCAACTTCCTCAAGAAGTTGTACCCATACCAGGCTATCATCCCTATTGGCTGTGTATGCCAGGCGGTTATGCAGGTGTGGCCATCTATTCAAAAATAATGCCCATTAATGTCGAGTATGGCATTGGAAATAAAGAGTTCGATGATTGTGGTAGAATTATCACAGCTGAATATGAAAAGTTCTTTCTGGTTAATGTTTACGTACCCAATTCGGGTAGAAAACTTGTTAATCTGGAGGCTCGCATGAAATGGGAAAAACTATTTCAAGAGTTTATACAGAATTTAGATGCTCGCAAGCCAGTTGTCATCTGCGGTGATATGAATGTATCACATCAAGAGATTGATTTGGCAAATCCTAAAAGTAATACTCGCAGTGCCGGTTTTACCAAGGAGGAAAGGGAAAAAATGACTGAATTACTGGCTTTGGGTTTTATAGACACATTCCGACATTTGTATCCGGAACGTAAGGGCGCCTATACTTATTGGACTTATATGGCTAGTGCCAGATCACGCAATGTAGGCTGGCGTTTGGACTATTTCATTGTATCGGAACGTTTTATTAAACGTGTCGTTGACAATTGCATACGTAGTCAATGTATGGGTAGTGACCATTGTCCCATTACTTTATTTTTGAACTTGTAATAAAAAATATTCCAACATGAACGTCTTAAATATTTAACGTGTTGAATTAATTCAAAATCTTGAAAAACAATACACAATTTTATGTCAAAAAAAAAAAAAAAAAAAAAA
Organism: Cistogaster globosa; assembly: GCA_937654795.1. Lineage (NCBI taxonomy): Eukaryota > Metazoa > Arthropoda > Insecta > Diptera > Tachinidae > Cistogaster > Cistogaster globosa. The sequence continues at coordinate 13,072,735 of OW569404.1, forward strand.
AAAAACGAAAACATCTACAGTCTTATTCGGTAAAACGCTAAAGCTAAATCTCCATGGCTAAATTTGAAAAAAAAATTAAAAAAATCTATTCAGCGATGTTTGGCTGCAAATTGTATTCTGTAAGAAACACTTTTTGCCGTAATTCTTTTTTAGCTTTTTGTGATTGAGATTTAGATTAAGTTACGAGAATTACAGAATAGGACTGCTGGTTTAATGTTTAATAATTATTTTAGAGGTCATTTTGTTTTTCGTTATAAAAATTTTAACTGTCTTTTTTTATATTCATGAAAAGTGTTAAGTTTTTATATACAAAAAAATTCTTTCAATTTTGTTTGATTGGTTGGCTCTTTTAATTTTGAATTTTAAAAAAAGTTCTATTTGTTTAAAAATTTTGTATTTTCACAATTTTTGTTTTATCGTCACTTTTTATACCAGAAAAGGATGTTCTTGAAAACAATTTATATTCGAAGTATTTCTACGCAATGGCAAGCCATTTGTCATTTTATTATTTTAATTTCATATGTGTGTATTAATATTAATAAAAAGTAGAATTTTATCAGTAAAATAAAATAAAAATTAAAAAGAAAAATGATGGTTGCAAGTATTTTTTTTTTTGCTTACTTCTGGAAGTTGACAATAGTTACTTTCTCTCTACAACGTTTTTGTGTGTAAAGGGAAACTACATTATGTTAGGTTCGGTTGGCAGCTTTATTATTTATTTTTTTTTAAAGAGAAGTAGCACCAGGCATTTTACTGTCCCATTAGGCCAAAGGACTTGTTCCCCTCTAACCTAAGGCTAAAACCGACTGAGATGCAAATTTTTCTAGCTCCAAATTCCACCAACTTGAATCTTAATAATAGCAATTTATATATAAATAAATCATTTCATAGATCACTTGCAGGAGAGGCTGTTACAACATTTAGTGTAATCAACTAGGCTCCTCCACATGTTAGCTAACTTTTTCCTTTAGTCTATTCATACACCCCCGACTTATTAGTGGTAGAATCACAAACTAATTTTATTGTGTTCTTTCTCACCTAAGACACAATCCAATATTTTTAAACGAATAACAATACCTACAGATATTTCGAGGGTTGCCATATCGTATTTTTTATTGTCAGTGATATTTCAACCAGTGTTGTCAGATTAGGGGATTCATTTATTTTAAAGAGAAGTAGCACTTCAGGCATTAAAACCTATTTAGTTATTTTGGTAACCCTGCTACATTCTTTAGGAAAGGTTTAGATGAGAGATATGACAGGTGGTGAAAGAAGAAAGATAGTTATTTTACTTCGCCAGCAAATATACTATGAAGAAGTAACGACGAAAGAGGCTGCATGTTTTTAATGTTCCTTCTGAATATGTTTTTATACCATTAAACAGAAAAAAAAAAATATATTTTATATTTTTATTGCCACAGGGATTGAACCCTGGCCAACCAAAGAAATAAGGAAAAATAAAAATTGTGAGAGAGAGAAGGAAATAATGAGAATAAGACACTGTAGTTAGCTGTTTGTGGTTGCTCTAATCAGTTGCTATATATGACTCACTATCAAGAGCTATCTGGTTGGTCATCGGCTCATTGTGCGATTCAAACTCTACCATCTTGTTCTCTTTTGTGGCTTCTTTTAGTACAAAAGGGAAATTGAACCGATCTTGGTGATTTTCAATAGCAACGCTTTCGAAATTATGTCGATCGATTGGCATAATTAAATTTTCTCTAGCTCATCTAGTGCCTTGGCAAAGTTAATTTTTTCACTTACACGGACGGACAGATGGGCATCGCTCAATCGACTTTGCTATGCATAAGAACTCAGAAGAATACATTCTTTATGGGATTGAAAATGGATATTTGTAATAATTACAAGCTTTCAACCTGTGGTAGAAAGTATAGAAATAAAAATTTGTTGGCAATTATAAGCGAATGCAATTTTAATAAAGCGAACGAATAAGATTGTATTCGTGAACAGATTTTTTTTACTATACAATTAAAAATTCTCATTTATCTACTGCTTGGTCACCTAGTAACAGTAATGGCATAAGATCTTCCACGTTAGTAGATTGAGATCTCTTTCAAGCTTTTTTTTCTTTTACTAGAAAGTCGCATGTTTCACGATTTCTTATTTTAAATTAGCGACTGCCTTTTCAATATTTCCCAGATTTTCGAAATCACCATTTTTTATTGTGATTTTGAGGTTATTGTACAGGAATAAATTTAATTTTTATATTTTATGTTTGTAAATTCGTCCAAACGATTTATTTTATTTTTTTGTTTTTAAATAATAATTGTTTTTAAAAAATCTTATAAATTATTTACAATTCTAAAATCAATTATAATCTCAAACAAATCTTTTAAAACTTAAATTAATTAATTAAAAAATATAAAATCACTGGCTCTTGATTTAACATTAAACTTTTTTATATCACAATCTTTAAACATTTAGAAGGAAGAACTTTAACTCTTTCTCTCTCTCTCTCTTTCTCTCCTTGAATTAAACAGCATTCGTAAGTTCATTAACCCATAAAATTATATAAATTAAGATTTGCTTGTCGCTTTAAAATCTCGCCCATACAAAGGGCAGCTCTTTGCTTTTGCAATATTAAAGAAAATATCTGAGGATTAAATTGATATTGTTGTAAGCGATAAAATGGATTATATATCAAGGTGGATATAGGATTAATCAAATGAGTGCTGGTGGAAGTTGAAAATGCTGGCAAGGATGTTGTAGCAGCTGGTGGAGTTAACGCTGTATAGGCAAATCTTTTATAATCCATAGCAAAATCCTGGCTGTTTGTTTGTTGCTCATTTTGAAGTTCATGATATTTTCTTTTTCTTGGTGTTTTATCGGGCAGAGCATAAGGTCGAAATATATCGGCTGTAGAACGTTTTGTGGCTGCTGTTACATTGGTATTAGTTTGATCTGAACTTTCCTTTGCAACCTTGGTTGCTTTTAATGAATTATTTTTCCTTTTGTTGGCTGTTTTAGGGGGTGTCGACGAAAGGCAAGCTCCAAATTTTTTGTGAGCATATACACGCTTTCCTTGAAACTTCTTGTGATTATATTTATTATCATCTCTTTGTTGTTGAGTAATATTAACATTTTCTGCGGGCGCCATTGTTTAAAAAATTTAAGTAGTCTTTAATTCACTTTAGCTTCTTGTATTTAATTTTGTTTTTATGCTTAATAATGATCTGTACTCATTGATGTCTTAAAACAATCTGTTACATTGCGCCAGATGATCACTGATTTTATATAACAAATCATTATATTCTATAATGACCTGTGTTCCCCCGTACCGTGCACAGGTAGAACAACTATTAACGGTCACGCATAGCCTTTGTCGTTTGTTTGTTCGGCGTTTCAATAAATTATCATTAACCATAAAGTTTATGACACCTTTAACAAAGTTGATGTTGTGTGCATGAACACTGCAGGTTGTATAATTTTGCCTGTTGCTACCTCTCTAAGTGCTCTACTAGTTGATTCTAAAAAAAAAACTGAAAAAAAGGAAAGTAAATTTCTGAAAAATTTGGAAATTTGTGGAAGGCCATAATAAACATTTTTTTGTTTGTAACAGAATCATAAGGGTTACAACACTAATTGTTAGTAGATCGTCTTGTCATGTTTTGGTTACCTGGAGCATTAAACATTTATTTAAAATTTCTTACTTTAAACCAGAACTTATACACAATTTTCTTTTCAAGCGAAATTCGTGTTTAGTTACCTGTTGGACGGACGGTATGTATTTATGTGATTTTAGAAAAAAAAGGTCACTAAATATTGAATAGAGGTATCTTTAATGGAAATCAATTAATATTTCATTTAGTTGTGTTCTTTTAAGCCGTTTTGAATTATTTAAAGCATCGTATTTAACCACGTTTTCCTTTTCAAATAAATGTTTTTCACAAAGTTAAAATTAATTAAATGAAATTCCTAAAATTCATCAAAAATGTTGTCAATTATCTTACACGAGGAGTATTAAAGAAAAATATCAACAGAAAACATTTTAATTTAATTTTGTTTTATATTTTGAAGAAGCATTTTAGTTTATATTTATCTATAATTTATGTTTTTAATAATGTAATCCGTTATTTGCTTTTCAATAAATATTTCTTGTTCTTACTCTCAGTGTTTAATATTTTTTGTGGTTTCTTTCATTTCTTGTGAGCTTCCTTTCATATAATATTTTTTTATTATGGTTTGGTTATTGATTCTTGAATCATTTCTTTTGCCAAATATTCGCAAGTACATTAACTAAATTCGTTCGATCTTCAATGAAAGTAAAAATTTAAAATTTTATTAAGATTGACCAAACAACCGATCATACAATTTATAAAATAAGATTTTTAGTCATGGAATAAAAAAAAACAAGAAGTTTAGTGAAGTAATATCAGAATATATGTACTTTATGGGGTCGAAAATGGATATTGTAGCAATAACAAACAAAATGACAAACTTTCCTACAAGAACAGTGACCATCATTTGATCCATCAAATGACAATCACTGAGGATGAAAATATCCATCACTGCGTAGAACAAAGTTTCTATCACATTCTTAAAGGAAAAATGAAAAACTTGATGTAAACATTTGTATACGTGTGATGTTTGTAGCAAACAGTGACTTTTTTTTACAAAAAATATAATGAAAATTTAGCTTTATTTTTGAAACAAATTTAACTACAAAACTTTTTATAAAATATATTTTGAACTTTGCTAATCAAGTTTGAGTAAAAACTTAAATGTAATTAAGAAGCAAAAAATTCATTTAAATTTAATACGAAAAGCCGTACAACGGCAACGCTGTTTCAGTATAAAATTATTGCAAATGTGTTAGTGAATAATTGTGTATGTATAAGTTTCCCTCACTAATTTCTTGCTAAGATTAGTTATACCCTTTTTCTTTTTCAAATAAAAAATAAATAGCTACGCTTTATACTGCATTTACACTTTGTCTAAATCAAGATTTAAAATGAAACAGTGTATACAACTGTGATTATATGTAAGGGAGTAGCGGCAGAATAACAGAACTGATTTGTTTAAAATAATCTCAATTCAAAACAAAGAGACCATATTCTCATAATAATGTTATCCAGTTTAGGGGTGCCAGATAATTTTTAAAAGAAATTGGCATATTTGCACAAAAAATAAATGGACAGTTTGGTTTTATTACTTATTTATATATTTACTTAATATTAAGATTATATAAATATGAAATTAATTAACCCTGAAGGTTAGCACTGGCTGCAAAGGCCATCGGCTAATTTGGTTTCATAAAATCGGCAATTTAAAAATTTCCACTTTAAATACAATTTAAATTATTTTTATTAAAAAAAAAAAAAAAAAAACAACAACAGAGCAATTTAGTATTAAATAATCATAACAACATATAACATGAAATCAATAAAAAAAACCGTTTTACAAATAAATTGTTTTTGTTATTGGTCGTATGCAGTGGAAATAATCCAATATTTCCAGATATTTTTTTGGTCACTAGAATCACTTAAATCAGTTTAATAAAAAGGTTAATTTTTCTGGAATCTTTTCCCGCTTTTAAATTTTGGATACAAATTTTTCACTCTTCTTGTTATTATTTCTTTCTTTGGAATAAAATACTGCTGGAATATTCGTTGCATGAAAAATATTTCGTTCGCTGCACTGTTCAATTCATTAACAACAGTCAGGGTTGCTTAAGTAATTCTACTTTAAAAAATTTTTTTCTATTAATTAAAAAACACGTTTTTTTTTGGGTAGAAAGGAATGAGTTCATATCAAAAACTTGTGATCTATCATTTTAATATTGCTTGACGATTTTTTTATAACTTATTAACTCATTTTTTAAATTTTCGTAGCATAAAGCATTTACGTAAATGATTAACTTTTATTAATGTAATAAAAATCACATTAAACTAATTTAGTTGAAAGGTATTTATTAGCTCATTCTTTATTATGACTTACATCACTTTTATATTAAGGATACAATTTTTTTCGTTTTTAATGTAAAAAGTGATGCCCAAAAATAATATACACAAAGTTACCGTGTTTAAGAGTTTTGATTAATTTGAGCCTAAAAATCGGCAAAATCCTGATAAATCGGCAAATATGGCAGGCCTGATGCAGTTTTATAATTTCCTAGTTTTCGTGCAATAAACCAATTTAATTCTCTCTTGTTTCTGTTCAATGGTGTTTGTTTGCAATTGTGTGCTTATTTTATGAAATCCTTTTGATGAGATCTTTCAGGAAAATGGTTTCATTAATGCTATCATTGCAGTGCCATGAGAGATTTGAGGTGTGGGATTGAATTAGATGTTTGTTAAGACAAATATCCCAGATCTCATCCCAAGTGTAAATCTTTGTTAAAATCGAGGGAAAAAAATCAGAACAGCAATTACATGAAGATATTTTCCCAATTTTATTTGTCTTTCTACCTCACTCACAACAGGGGCACTTAATGTATAAAGATGCCACTATTTGAAAAAAGTATTAAACATTGAATTATAGCCAGTGATGCCACGACCAAAAAATTTTTACAACCATAATTTCTTCAAAAATAACCAAAATGAAAATGCATTTTCAATTATTTAAAATTAATTTGAAGTTTGACTTTTTTAAATTTTATTTATAAGGAAATACATGAAATAATGTTGGTTGCTGACGACAAACATATGAGAACGGCTGAATTGATGTGGATATTTTTTTCACGTACATATGTAAAGATACAAAGAGAGATCTTAAATGTTAATCTCCGAAATAAATTCAATCATAAAAAAATTTTCTGCTGTATTCATTATTATTTTGTAAAAGGTTGCCAATTAAAAAAGTCAAGGAATTCTTTTTGTATTCTCAGAATTAGAACATAAAATAAATAATTATATAAATGAATTAATATATTACTATTTCGGCTTACAGTCCACCCTAAATACGAGCGTAAGACGTTATTTAACTGTCAAAAATTCTCATGCCCATACAAAATGTATGAGACCAACCCAAATAGCGCGACGCTAACGTTGGACAATTGAAAAATCCAATTTTGACTGCGCGTAAAAAGTGAAGTTGGCTGCAAAAGAAGTTTTGTTATTGTTTTTTTTTTGTGGTATATACAAAAGTATTTCCAACAGTAATGACATTACAGCTACTTTAAGGTCAATTTCGCGATTTTATCTCTCTTAATTATTTTAATTTTGTGGTTTTTACTAAATAAGATAAGTAAACAATACTGTTCGTTTCACAACGTTGGCACTCTTATTTAAGTTACGCATTATAGCGTAAAAACTAGACGCTAAATTACGTCGTGCCTAACGCCCGTATTTAGGTTGGACTGTTAAGGTTCATTTTTTTAATTTAATTTATAAATATTTTTAGAAAAAAATATTTACAAATGTGTGAGAACGATTTCCAAAGAAAAAAAAAAAAAAAACAAAAATGAACCTTATGCCGAAGAAGTAAAATTTTAATTTATTTATAATATCCACAGTTCAAATCCTGGTAGACAAAATGTAAAAAAAAAACTATAAACTAATTATATTTATTTAATCGCGTATCAAAATGATAGATAAATAAATAAAAAATTATATTTTAGTTTGAATAAATAACTAAAATAAAATGGTACACATTTTCTACACATCAAAAAATAAATAACGAATTCTGGTTAAAAGTAAAAGTGGCAACTCTGATTATAGTGTTCTCCTCTGCTTAGGTTTGAATTATATATTTTACTCCTAAAAGTATGCTACACATTATCAAGTGCTTGAAATTTACTTTTCTATACCTGTGTAATTATTTTTATTGAGAAAAAATTTATTTAAAACTATCAGCGGACGTTTTATATTTATTTTTAAAACTTTAGCTTCTAAATTTTATTGTTTCCATACAGTCTAATCCATTAAATAGAAATGTATGATAAGAGATGTACAAGGCAGTTTCCACCCTCAATTCTCTTGACAAAATGATAACGACCTAAATGGCCACATCCTTTTAAAACAAATTCTGTGGTTTAATTTTGTTATTTATAAATTTAAAATACTTTTAATCATAAAATTAAGACTTTGATATTTCTTTCGGTTATAAAACAAATGAGGGTCTGAAAGGTTTTTCTCAATCAATTCTATGTACTTTTACACCTTTATCAGCTTGAATTCGTTAAGCACTAATTTCAAGTTCATGTTGGTTTGTTTTAGGTGTCAAACAAGTTCTTACAAACTGATGAACCATTTTCTTTAAATTACTTTGAGAACTATAATTTGTCAATCAATTTAAATAAAAAAAACTTGTTTTTCTATAAAAATTTATTTTTTAAATTGATAATGAAAAACCTTTACGCTTTTGTTAAGAAAAACTTTCTTTGAATTTTTATCTTTTTGAAACAATCAAAATGCATTCGGCCTTTTATTCATTAATTTCTTGGGATTAATGTTTCTCACTCACACAAAAGAAAATATATTCTTTTCTTTTGGGGTTTTTGTACATTTTCTAAAGACATGGAATTCCCTCTTTCTATTGTTACCTGAAACAAAAGAAATAAAAAACAAAAACAAAAGTGCTAAAAATACACAAATCAAAGCATCGTTTTTTCCCATTTCACAGAAGAACATGGTGGTAATAAAATAACAATTTGCAAAAGGTAAAAACAATAACAGAAAAACACCTTTATGATCGAATGTTTGCATAGAAAAATCTGTTAAACAAATGTTTTCCAATGAAGTCTTGATGATGTTCTTGCAATTTAACACGAATTGAATTAAAATTTTTGTTACACTGGCGCTTCATAAAGAAACAGAGCTCTTAACAAATCAAATTAAATCTAGGGATTTCTCTTTAGGCCGTTGTTTTACTAATTTCTATAGCATGTGCAAGTTTGAGGTTAAGGTCGATTTTTTTTTGAAAGAAATTATTTTACTACTTACAATTTCTTGCAGGATTAAGATTTGTGGTTTTACCGATAATTCTACAGACAAAGTTAATTAGTAAAATAAACAAACTGCTGGAAATTTTTAAAATAAAATGGTTGAAAGGTAAAACAGAATTTTTAATAAAAAAAAAAAATATTTTTAATGAGTTGTTGGAAATGTTGGCTTATTATTCGATTAAAAATTAACGGCTAATGGTTACAGCTAATTTCATATTTTTCACAAAAAATAACAATAACAATATAACAATTTTTGATGAGCAATCATAAGATTTTTAATTTTTAGGGCTCCTAACCCTGTCTGTCCGTCTGTTCTTTTGTCCGTCGGTCACATCCCTCTATCTTTGGAACCTTAATAGCAAGACTCTTTCACAATAGATGTATTACTTTGGCCGGTATAATAAAGAATTTAAAAAATTAAAGGGTGTGCCGAAAGTGACGTGATATTCATAAAAATATTGAATTTTTTTTAACTGTAACACATCAAATTTGCACAGTGTTAGTAAAGCTGTAGAAAGAAGAAGAAGTAAAACTTTAGACCAAAGGGTTTCCCAATATTGACGCGATTTTCGCTAACATGTGTTTAGTTTCTCAACAGTAGAAGGCAGACATTTAGAACTAATACAGAGTAAGCAAAAATGTGTGTGCTATAAGATTAAATTGTAAACATTCAATTTAAAAATTAAAGGGTTCTTCCAAAAGGCCGTGAGTTTGACGAATATGGCCTAATTTTTTAAGCCGTTATAGGCACCCACTTGAAATTTGTGTAAATAATGTACTGTTATGTATATAAGAATAAAATAGAAGTAAAGGGTATGCAGATAGTAACGTGTTTTTTCACGTATTGTTAAATCGTTATAAAAAAAGTAGAAAAATTAAAATTAAAAGGTGCCCTAATAGTAACCCTAATAGTAAATTACCCAAAGTACGTTTTACCACGTCCCCCGTAACAAGTTGGGTGATCCATACATGATACGGTACCCTTCGTAAGTGAGTTAAATTCACACTTGGAGGATTTATTTTATTTAGGGAACTACAAGGTGTTTTATATTAAAAAAAATCAAGTGTTTCTAATTGGTTTCAAGTTTTTTTTTTTTTAATAAAAAAAACGGGTTTTTACATACACAAAGGAGTTACTTAATGTGCGATCACCAATTTTCAAGCTTGTTTAGATTGATGGTGCTATAATCCGAATCTTATATATCCTTCACAATAGTGAAGTTGAAGGGAGATTTACTTACAATGTTATGTTTTCCAATTTTACAGCTAAATGGCTTCGGTTTTCTTTCTTACGACTTTCGACTTCACTTTTACAATATAACATTTAAAGTAATAAAATAATCATCCGTTTAAATCTTTTATAGTGTAAAATGGGATCAAACACTGGTCAAAATAAAGAATAGAAATTGCATGGTTGTATTTAAACTCTTTGGCGATTTTTAGTTAAAATTGTTTTTTTTTTTTTGTTGCGATACTTGTGTCTGTCTTTACATTGTGGATAATTATTATTTCGTGAATTTTTGTTTTTAATTCTTGTTAATTTTAGCTTCACTTCTAGTTGGCCCAAAGTAAAAATGTATAGCTTGAAAATCAATGTTTTGTTTATAATTTAATTTTAGTGTTTTCTATTTTTTTTTTAAGTTTTAAGTTCAATTTCTAAATTTTCGTTTTTAATAAAATTTTTTGTGTTGGCATTCTAATTTTTTTTTGTCAAATTTAATTTTTTTAATGTTTGTTCTCTCTATAGTTAGTCTTTCAAGGTCAAGTTTATATAAAATTGAAATATAATTTTTTTTAGTACATTTTGATGCTGACCTGTTGTTTTGGACATATTTCGAATATTTAACAAAATTCCGAATTTTTACTAATTTAAAAGTCGATTATGGTTGGACCATGAAAAAAAAAATTCATTTTATGGATGGTAACTTTTTTCAGTTGCCAAGAAGTTATCGAAGTCGTTATTTTGACAGATCGGCAACTGAAAATAAATGTAGACAAGCAGGTGAATAAAAATTAGCTAACAAAGTGGTAAAAAGTAAAATAAGATCAAACAAGGAAATGCTAAGCTCAGTGGACTTGTTTTTCGACGACCAAGAGAACTAAGAAGTCACTTAGACGGCGCTTGAGGGACAACTCGAAACCTCTTGAATTACCACCTGTTCTGTGAGTAAATTTTTAAAAACATAAATGTATTTAAAATAACTTTCAATAAACATTTCTTGTTTAGCTTCAAGACATATTTTCGCCTGACAAAAGATGCAGTGACGTACATAGTGGACACTCTGTATAAGGACTTAAAACAAAGTCATAGATCTACAGCTGTTACAGCTGTTAAAAATTTACCTGCTTTAAGATTTTTTGCGGTAGGCAGCTTTCAAAAATCACACGGTAATGTTTCAATATAGGAATGGCGCAACTCAGCAAAAATGACGAAAATAGAAAAAACTGAAAATCAAAACTATTTTTATTCAAAAACAAAGCGTTAAGGTCTTAATAGCTCAATTTGTTGTCTGGTAGTAATTTTTACGATTTTTTAATCTACAGGAAAAAATATATTTAAATTTTCATTAAAAAAATTAATAAAATAAACATTCTTACTTTTTCGCTTAACAGTTTTTTCAATTGAAAACTCTTCAAAACAATAAGAAAAACAAGGTTGCCAATAGAATTATTATTATTATTTAACAACTAAGGTTGCCAGCCTTCAGTTGCCATCCGTAATATGGTTTTGGAAACTGTCAATGCAACTGAAGTTTGATTGCCAGCGATAATCGACATACATACATACACTTAAGGCTAAGACCGACTCAGACAGCAAATTTTTCTAGCTCCAAATTCCACCAACTTGAATCTTAATAATACCTATTTATATGTAAATAAATTATTTCATTTCATAAATCATTTTATGAAAGAACTCCTCTTGCAGCAGAGCTGATACAACAACTAGTCTAATCAACTAGGCTCCTCCACATGTTAGCTAACTTTTTCCTTTAGTCTATTCACACACACCAGACTGTTAGTGGTGGAATTACCAACTAATTTAATTGTGTTCATTCTCACCTAAGACACAATCCAATATTTTTAAACGAACAACATTACCTACAGATATTTCGAGGGCTGCCATATCGTATTTTTTATTGTCAGTGATATTTCAACCAGTGTTGTTAGATTAGGGGATTCATTTATTTTAAAGAGAAGTAGCACTTCAGGCATTAAAACCTATTTAGTTATTTTGGTAACCCTGCTACATTCTTTAGGAAAGGTATAGATGAGAGATAAGACAGGTGTTGAAGGGAGAAAGATAGAGAGTTAGTTATTTTACTTCGCCCGCAAATATGCTATGAAGACTTCCGACGGCGGAGGCTGCACGTTCTCATGTTAATTCTGAATATGTATTTATGCCATTAAACAGAAAAAAACATTTTTAGTTTTTGATTGCCGCAGGGATTGAACCCTGGCCAACCAGGTTTGTAGTCAACGTGTTTACCACTTTGACTACGACAGCCTGGGGATTGAGGAATTCTTTAAGAATATTTTTGTGTTTTGAGGATGTTAACAGGTTTTTTGGAGATTTTTTTAAAATAATGTTTAATTCAAAAAGAGTAAGATTTGTGTGAGAGCCACCATTTGTATGTTAAAAATGCTGGAGAAAGAGTCACTTGATATCATATAAAAATACGAGGAGTAGAAAAATTAATACGATAAAAATTATAAAGAGAGAAAAAAAAACAAGATTAAAAATATAGAAGATGAAAAAGATGTTCCAATTAAATTAATTAATAAGAATTAAACCATACAAAAACTGGAAAATAAAACTGTATAAAACGATTATTTTTAAGCCCATCAAGTAAAATGAAATTTAAGTTTGTATGTGTGCAAATAATGAAGAACGTTCATTCGAAGAACTGTTACTTGATAAACTGCCATCCCTAAATTAGCGCGTAAAGCGCAAGATATCTGTCAAATTTTCTCATGTACATACAAAATGTATAAAGCATCCATAAATAGCACGGCGTCAACGCTTAGCAATTGGAAAATCCAATTTTGACAGCGCGTAAGGTAATGAAGTTGCCTGCAAGCTACTGTTGTTTACATATTTTTTTTTCTAGTATTTAGAGAAAGTTACAAAAAAGAAAGGACATTTTTGTTTTTTTCGGGTTTTTCTAGGGTTTTTATCACCGTTTTGCATTTCATTTAATAGGGTTTTATTAAAAATGTAAGTTAACATTACTGTTCACAACAAAACATTGCGCTTTTATTTAGGTATATCATTTTAGCGTAAAAGCCATGCGTTAAGGCCGGGGCACATAGAATCCGTTATATGTTAAACTTTGACAAATTCATTTTGACAAGTCAGTTAAAATACATGTTTTCTTATGAGTGTTGTCACAATCAAAACGTGTCCGTCAACGCAAAGTACGAAAGTTGGTAAACTTTTAACTTTTGACGTATGTTGAATACTTTGACAACTATCAACTGCTTCTTCTTTTCTGTTTTCTTTTAACTCTGGCTGTGTTTCAATTGTGTTTTGTAATTTTAATAAAACAATTTTGTTGGCAAACAATAAAATACAAATTTAATTAAATTAACAAGTGAATAAAATACAAATTATATTTAAAAGTGAATAAAAATAGCGAGCAAAGTATTCATTGTGCCAACCTCATCCGTCGTTACTGTGACTTTAGTTGAATTTGTCAAAGTACAACGTATGACGGATTCTATGTGCCCCGGCCTTTATTTGCGTCGCGTCTTACGTGCTAATTTGGGTATGGCTGTCAGTCACTGTAGTGATTTTTCAATCACAGTGATTGGATTACAGGTATAGAAATATCGCTCATCTTAAGAGAAGCTTAACTTTCGTATTTAAAATTTTTGTTTACATATTTTTTAGTGAGTGTTGCCACTTAAAAAATAAAACGTTAAGTTATGTAAAAGCGATTTAGGATTTAGTAAATTGTTCCCTTATCGCATTTAGCTTTGTTTGCTAATCTTTTTAGAGAGTAACGTCCCAGAATTTGTATAAAAATGTAAATACATTAGAATTTCATTAGAATTTATATGAATGGATTAAATAAAATTATATTTTAGCAACTATTAAAGGGATATCTAAAGTACTGGGGTCATCCGTGGGGTAACTGGTAGCTGTTTGTTAGGATGCAATTGTCAATTTGAATTGTTTGATTTATTTTTAAAATATCTTTATTTTGCAATAGAGAACTATTTCTTTAGCCCCTTCTATTGAAGCAGCTTTTTTTAAATAATTCCAGAAAATACCTTCGAGAGCTAATTTTTGTTTTAAATAAAAGTGTTTGCAATATTTCAAATTTTAAAAATTATATTCTTATTATTGGTTTTGTATTAATAAATAAGTCTTTTGTCTCTTTTTTTTAAACATATTTACAATAAAAACACTTAAAATCTAAATTAAAAAAATATTCAAAACTCTTCTTCTTAAGAATAGTATTTATCACGTTGCAACTATTTATAACAACAAGTTAACAAAAGCTTGTTAGGGCTGGTCTTAAAATAAGTTCTAACAACCATTAAACAGGGGAGCTGTTACATTGGGATACCCCATGGGATAACCGGTTGAAGTATGTAAAGTTGCGGCGATATTTGCTTGTTGAATTTGGGCCATGTAGCGCATATAAAGCGCAGCTCTTTGTCTTTGCAAACGCATGTTATAGGAATTGGGACTTAAGGCGGAATAATCACAAGATTCCATGGGTACCATTGTCGTTGGACATGATACATTGATGGCAAGATTTAAATAATTTTGTTGTTGTTGTTGATGATATTGTAGATTAATAGCTGCTGGTAAAGTTTGTACTGCATTAGTAGAAGTCTCTAAGGATTCTGATGATTTGGAAAGTTTTCGTTTTCTGGGGGTATTATTTTCATCCAAGGCATAGGGCCGGAAAAGTCCTCTAGTAGAATTGTTGCTTTTAACTTCCCCTGCTTGAGGTGGAGCAATGTTGGCTTCAATATCCTGCTCACGTTTTCTTAAACGTAAACCTAATTTTTTGTGTGAATAGCCGCAATTGAACTTTTTGTGGGTGTATCCTTGGCCCAAAGTTTGTTCCTGTTGATGTTCCATTTGTGAGGGAGCCATTTTAGTTGAAAGTTTTATTGTTTTATAAATTTATTTTTGGACTTAAAGCGTTTGTTTTGCTGACTAAAGACAGACTGATGCCGGTTTCCTTAATTCATCCTGCTTTTATAGTTCTCTGTGCAGTTTACCGTTCTTTATATCTTTCTCTCTCTCTCTCTCTCGAGTTTTCTTTAAATTTCTTTTATTTTATCTAGCAGGTAGTGTTTTTTCCTCTTCTGCTTTTCTTTTTCTCCCATAACATTTTCCTTCAAGTACTGCTTGTTCTTAAGCATCAATTTTCCTGAAAAATAATTTTCATCTTTTAAATCTCTTTATTGTTTTAAGATTCCGAAAAAAGTCTGTTAAACAATTGTATTGTTTCTGTGTGAAGATTTATATTCAGAAAGTTGGGATTAAATTGTTTGTTTTATTGCTGTGTATTTTTCTAAAAAAAATCTAAACACAATTTAAGCGTCAAGCGATAAAAAATTATAAATATTCCCGATTATGAAACAAATTGAAAATTTTAACAGTCATTCAAAACTTGTTTAACAGTTCTAATGAGTTGTATGTCGGAATTAATGTGAAATGTTTTTCTTTAATAATTGAAAACTCTCGAATTTTCGTTATTTTGAAAATATGCTTTTAACGATTATCAAACGTAAGTGAAGTTGTAGTTTTCTGCTGCGGATATTTTTGAAACAAAGAAAAGTAAACAAAGCAAGTGCGAAAAATATACTCAAAATTTACCCCAGACCATTATGCTTGCCTGGCTGGCGTCTCTATTCCTAAAAATCAATCCAAATAGTTTCACAAAAAATGTCATCGTGTAAGTCGGCTTATTTATTTGACCATTCTCTTACCACTTCTATAACTTTTAGTTTCAACATTACTTTTAAAACATATGGATTCTTATTCCTTGAATTTATAACTTTTTTATCTCTTCAATCAAGTCTTCGCTTAACGCTCTTATACTGCTTTTAGTTTAGCCTTTCTTTTCGCTTAAGGCTTCATAATGTTCTGTTTTGGGTCGCATTAATTTTATTCAAACTTGTTTCCTCTCTTGGCATAAAAGGTGACCAGATGTGAATAATAGTAAAATTTAAAAATAACACAATAAATTAATTATGTCTTTTCATAAAGCTACGCTATCCCATTGTGTTCTTTTGTTTTGCTTTTCGTGCTTAATCCATTTTTCGGTGATTCGTTTTTTGCGATGCTTTTTCGTTCTTAAATGTTGGCCTTGAACTCGTTCTAGTTGATTTGCTTGTTGTTTTACCGTACACTAGGAACTTGCGATAGTCCCAGAGAAAAATGATTGCCATAAAATCATTTGGTTGCCAAATTTTTTCGTAACAATTTCGAACGTTGCATTGCTTACATGGCGTGTAGCGTCATCTTGCTCAAACTACAAATAGAATATATCCATGTTATCCAGCTCTGGCCACAGAAAGGCGGTTTAAATCATTGTATACCGACTACTTGGCGAAGTATCGTTATTTTTGAATCTATGGCTATGTTTTCTTTTCGTCTCATCAGTCTTGGTCTTCTGGGAGGCTTCAGGACGAGATGAATGTAATTACACTCAAACCTTGGCTAACAAACTGCATATATAAAATTGAGAAACATATCGATATCTTGTTTTTGCAAGTTTGACAAGTTCGGTAAGTGAGAAACGAAGCGTTTTAATAAGAAAAAAAAATTTTTTGTGCTATCTGGTCACCCTAAACATATGTTTTACAATCGCTTAACGCTTTTATTGTGTTTGTATTGAGTTCTGCTTAAATCTTTTCAAATTCTTTGTTTTTCTTTTTTTTACTGTGAACTATTTTTAATTTTGTTGTTGTTTTGAAAAGGGCACTCAGTGTTTTTATTTTTTTGTTTTTTCATTTTTAATCTATTTTAAAATCTTCTATTGTTTTTTGTCATTTTGCACCCTGCTGAGATTAACATTTTTGATTTTATGCTCAATATGTACAATAATGCCCCGACAAGACCTCCCTTTCTTATCATTTTTTTCTCACAATGTGTCTGGCATTTTTTTTTGTTCATTCTTTACATTCAATCGTTACTTTAATTTATCATTATTTTTTTTTAATCTTGAACATCAATTGAGAGGCGTTTCAATAGCAGGTGAAAATTGTGTGATAGTTTATCTCTTCGAATAACTGCATTGTATTATAAAAAAACAATATCGATTGTTGTTTTTTGCTTTAAATATTGATGACATTGATCTTTCTTTAAGGTCAAATTGTTGTAAAGAATTACGCAAGAGAATTAGAACAACTACAAATTCAGGGTCGCATGTTGTACAATAATTTTGGAAATTATTTTATGAAAAATTTTACAGTTTTTGTATTAAATTGTGTGGAATTATAAAACAAAAAGTTGTTTTTAATACAAGGAAATTACTATTGGATTTTGTTGTGTTTTCTTTTAATGAGACTGAATAAAAATTTATAAAGTCAGCTGAAAAAACATTTAGCTACGAGCTGGGAAAATTCTACGTCCATGTTTTTCTTGGGTGCTTAATCGCTAGGTTGAGGTTACAACACCAGAAGTAAGAACTAATCGCCTTAACAGTTCGCTTGAGTCGATGAGAGAAATTTTACATGAAAGCGATAACGACATCGTCTGGTAGAAACAATGTTGATTCCGTTATTAATACAAAAACAATATTAGACTTCTTTTACGAAAGAAGAACGCAGATACTGATTCGCTGCGCAAGAGAACGATACCATTGTGTCTTAAAGGCCGGGGCACATAGAATCCGTCATACGTTGTACTTTGACAAATTCAACTAAAGTCACAGTAACGACGGATGAGGTTGGCACAATGAATACTTTGCTCGCTATTTTTATTCACTTTTAAATATAATTTGTATTTTATTCACTTGTTAATTTAATTAAATTTGTATTTTATTGTTTGCCACCAAAATTGTTTTATTAAAATCACAAAACAAAATTCAAACACAGCAAGAGTTAAAAGAAAACAAAGAAGAAGAAGCAGTTGATAGATGTCAAAGTATTCAACATACGTCAAAAGTTAAAAGATGACCAACTTTCGTACTATGCGTTGACGGACACGTATTGATTGTGACAACGCTCATAAGAAAACATGTATTTTAACTGACTTGTCAGTTGAATTTGTCAAAGTTTAACGTATGACGGATTCTATGTGCTCCGGCCTTAAGGCTCTTAGGCGTGAAAAACATTCATATGAGGAACATCTTCCTGCCAAAGTTCTTTCTGCCCGTAAAAATTAATTTTTTTTTGAGGAAAAAAAATTCTACTAAAAATACGCTACCCCCGTTTTTTATAAAAAGAACAGTCAAGTAAAATGTAAGGTTTATTAAAAACGTAATTTGCTAAAATTAGGACAGCGGTCACCAACTACTTTCATTTGAGGTCTGTTTTTTTTTTTAAATCACGACCCTCGCTATCCGGAAATTAATAAAATAAACGAATGGGTTTGCGTTATTTTATTGAGTTATAAACAAATACTTTAAATAAAAAGAAGTAAAAACCAGTGCTGCCGTTTGGTAACATCTTTTACATTTTTTGTAACTTTTAAAGGCTCTACGTAACATGTATAATTTTGCTATTTTTGGCCAAAATTTTGTAACTTTTGGTACAGACACAAAATAAATTAATATCACTGAAAGAGTAGTTTTTTCATTATTTGAACATTTTCTCATTATCTGAAAATGCAATTAAATTCCCATTTAAAAAAATTAGTTTTAAATAAACAAAAAATAACATTGCTGAAGTTTTACTTTGTTTAATTCGTGAGAAATTACGAAATGTTTCTGCTTCATGTTTAGAAACAGCGAAATGTTTCTGGCAACCAGTGTTGCCATTTTTTTTTTCTAAAATACTTACAATTTGAGAAAAAAAACTGATTTTCAGAAGAAAAAACTGCATTTCCCAAAATATTTTGCAAGAAAGAAATTATAAAACATACACATCTATGTATTCAATTTCATTCCATTTTTTATTGAAGTTCTAAAAACACAAAAATACAAAAAACATAAAAACATAAAAACAAACAGCTAACATAAAAAATTATTCAAAACAATATAACAAAAAAGCAAATATACATATGTTTATACATATATATTAGGTATTTAAAATTAATTTCGTTTGAGATCTGGTAAATTAAAAAATAATACAGATTTTTGTGTATGTACATATTTATGTATGTAAGTATATCGTTAAATGTTTAATAATTGTCTGAACAATCAACCCATAGAATATTTCTATTACTTCTACAAGATAAATAAACAATAAGTTACCAAGGGTATTTATTCATCTTAATTAAAAATATTTGAATTAATCGCTGCTTTATTGCAATGTAATCATATCTCAAAACAATTGATTTTGAGAAAAACGTGTTTAATGTTTTCAGTTTAGACAATTAGAACATAATAATTCATTTTATTTGTACATTTCTTTTTTGAATTTCATTTCCATTTGTTTGGATTGCATAAAATTTGTGCAGTTGTTATTACTTTTTTTTAGAAAATCTTTAGTTCTTAAAATGCCGCACAGGGTAGGGATTTCTAGTTTGTTTCTTCTTTTATTTTTATTGATATTAATTTGTGAAAAAACGCGTTCGACGTTAGCTGTTGCCACAGGCACTGACAAAATTGCATAGACTAAAGTTTTTAAATGTGGAAATGCTTCAGTTTGGTTGCCACGTTTTATTTGAAATATAACTTCCCAAAATTTTTGAATATTTCTTTCTTCTAATAAATTTATATTTTCAAAATTAAGGTGGATTAATTCACGCCATTCATCATCTACTTCTTGAATGTTAGTCAATGGAACTACATTTGGTACAAACGCACACAATTTATAGATACTTTTAACTTTACCTTTCATGACATTTGCAGGTGCTAAAATTTCCACACATTTAAGAAAATCATTTTCAAAATCAAACTTTTTTAATAGTGAATTACAAAGCTGTACATAAAACTTTAAGCAATTAGTTCTGAAATCATATTCTTTATCCGTCGATAATTTGTGCGTTGTATTTAGCGCTAAAGAAACCTCAGCACCTAAATAAATATCGTTTGGGTCCTTTATATATGTTCCATTGTTAAAATCAATTGTTTTAAATGTCTCGAAACATTTATAATCCTCTTTAACTACATATTCAAAAATTTTTCTATATAGACGGCTTATTTCGCTATATAATATGTGTATTTGTGGACTTTCGCTTTGAAATAAGCAGTTTAATTTATTAACGTCGTTTAATATGAATTTTAAAAATAGTAAATATAATTCCAATTCTGGGTTTTGTAAATAGCTTCTAATTCTTTGCACCGAGTCGAAATTTTCCAAGTCTTCGTGTAAAAAAAATAGTTTTAGGACTTCCATACGGCTCAGTAGCTGTTTCACAGTTGCTTCCAATGAAAGCCAGCGCGTTTGTGAAGGGTGTAACATTTTTCGAGGATTATAATCCAACAGCACTTGTAGTTCAGTGAATAAATCTACCCTTTTAGGACTATTTTGAATGAAATTGTATATATCCCTTGCGCCGCCTTCAACAAATTTCGGTAAAGCACTGCACGCAGAATTAGCACAAAGGGCAAATGAATGGCAAATACATTTAAATATAATTAAATTTGGACAGTCTTGTTTTAATAGTGTCGCCACGGAATGGTTTCCACCTGTCATTACATTAGCACCGTCCGCAGCAAATCCTATCAAATTAGTTTTGTAGCTAATATCATATTTATTAAAAACGTCTGCTATTGATTTATAAATCCCATTGGCGGTGCAGTCCGTAACTTTAACTAAATCAAAAAAGAAATCACATATCTTGCCTTTAAATTCAACTCGAACCACTAGTGACAACAGCTTAGTGGTTGAAATATCTGTGGATTCATCGGCGCAGAGCGAAAATTTATTTGATTTTAATACACTGCATAGTTCTTCGTGATGTGTTTCCCCAATAACGTTTTTGATTATCGCTGTGGTTTTCGTTCTTGCACATTTTGTTTTTTTTAAGAGGTCCGAATCTTCAACAACTGTTTGAAGCAATGGAACTAAATGGTCCATTGCCAAAAGCGCAATATTATGTTCTGCACAAAACGCTGCTAAATGCAGTTCAATATTGGACACTTTGGCATTACACTTCCACATTTCGTTATATGACAGATCAGATCCCGAATAAAGTTGTACAGCTTTTGAACGTGCTTGGTGTTTTGATGTTAATACATGTACCTTTAAGTCTGATATTCCTGCTATTGCCTTTATTTCGGAATTACAAAGCTTACAATAAGCATAATTATTTTCACTTTTCCTTATCCAATCCTTGAATAATGGATGCTCTTCCCATGACTTGTTGTAGTTTGGTAGTTTTCTTTTTCGATTGTTACTTGAGCGAGGTGGAGAATCTTCAATTTGCATTCCGTTTTGCTGCACATTATCATTTTCTTTAAACAGTTTTTAAAATTAAATAGATTATTACTAAATATAAAAAGGGGAACTATTACAAAGTATACTAACCATTCTTTTTCAAATATTTATCCATTATATGGACACTTTTCTTTTTCTTGTGATGTGCAATTATGTACTTATGTTTACGGTTGCGCTGCTTAACATGTACATATGTATATCTTGAACAAAAAACAAAGAAGTAACAGTGTTGTAAAAAAAGGTAGTCGATCGCATTGTTTTAAAAACTTTTGAATTAAAAAAATTTTTGCAGCTTTAATTGTTTAGTAACCGAAAAGGAAGCTTGATCGGTAATAGAAAAATAAAATTCTAAATACATACATCTGGATTTATGTAAAAAAAACTGACATATTTTTAAAAAACAGATTTTTTTGCAAAAAAAACTTAATAGCTTTTCATCCCTCAAAAAAACTGGTAAAATCAGTTAAAACTGCACATTTGGCAACGCTGCTGGCAACTCTTCTTCTGTTGAACTTGTGAAAATTGTTGGCAACTTTATTTATTTCGCTTGAAAACTTGACAATCGTACCATTACCTTAAATTAGAAGAAAAATATCTTTTAATTCCCTTCAGGAAAGGCCAGATTATATTTTAGAAAAATTGTAAGTAATTTTATGCTAAGTTTTAGGCAAATAAGGCTCAAATTTGTCTTTAATAACGGTATGATTAAAATAATTAGTGTAGTAAATTCTATCAAATCTCAATCTTTTAAAGAAAAGGGTAAAACGGTTTTATTAAAAAAATCTTGCTTTTATTAATTTTTTTCAATGGTGAGAGTAGGTAGTTTTCTATACTGAAATATTAGTATTGAGTCCTAATTTAAATCTTCATGAGTATCATTTGTATGAATTTTTTTTATTTTTGTTTTGTTTTTGTTCAGTAAATAAATTAGTTGCATTGGTATTTTCCCTGAAGGATGGAATAAAACTTCTTACGTAACTTTCTTGAAGGAAAAGCTTAACTTTTCCCTGTCTTTCCCTGGCAACACTGGTTTTTACAATTTAAATGAGAAATATTACATTTTTTGTCTTGGCCTATCATACCCAGGATTCAGGAAGTAAATGTTACTGAGGATAACGATAACATTACCAACATTTTTGTATTGGCTGACGTCAAGTTCGTTGTAATTGCAGATATTTTCGAGTTTTCGCAAAAAAAAAAAACTTTTTCTTTTTGTCAGGAGCTGCTATACAAGCTTTCCTTTGTCTTGAACTGTTTAAGGTGCAGATCATTAATGTGTTTAAATACCTCTAATAAGAAAGCAATGGAAGTTACGATTTCTTTATCTAAGAAAACTTAAGTAATTGTTTGTACACGTTTGATAAATTTTGAAAAGAAATGTGTTCATGTCTTTTAAATTGATGAAGAATCACTGTAAAATGCAGCCTTTGCTGAACCATCTCACATTATTATACAATAACAGATCGTCATATTTAGCATCCATTTCTTCAAGAAATATTTTCAATTCATGATGTTTTAGTGCTGACTTTGCCCGAAGAAAATTTATTATTATTTTGATCACTTCTTGCATAGTTCTCTCACACAGTTTGGTGGATGATACAATGGTAAGGAATCAATTTTTTAATACATTTTTCACTGCACTGATTCTCATGTTAACACAAGGTCCGCATAAAATACGTCTACTGGGCGGATCCGAACCGTGGTCTGCCAGTTGGTCAACCCTAATATAGGATAATAGAGAATTTTATTTTAGGGGTTACCCTTCCTCCCTGGCGTAATCTCATCATTTTTTTTTTGTCTGACTAAACATATATTCTTTAGAGAATTTGTGGAGGAATTTTAAAGTCTCAATTATAAAGTTCTCTGGATTTGGAATAATTAATAATCTTTTTGCATGGGACAACCCACTAAAAAGTGATGTTTTAGGTCTCAGCAGATACAACAAGAGGGGTAAAAATTTACTAGAATATGGGGTTCTGCTGCAACGAGAAAAGGTCTAGATTTAGTAGGAAGTGACACAATGGATCTATCTTTTGGTCGCAATGTCCTTTCTCTTATCATCCCATTACTACACCTTCAAGGTGTGTCCTCCACGTTTTACAATGACTTCAAACATATGATTTGTAGTGAGTCATAAAGTCACTTTAAATAGTCCAGGGAAATTTCTTTACAAAATTGTTAAATGATTTACGACCGCTTGTCATTGAATTGTCTTCGTCCTTCATATACTTCCGAGGTAAGAAAACTTCAAACATTTTCAATTATGTTTAGATCAGAAAGCGGCCCACGCAGTAATCAATTTGATCTAAAATTAATTCTTTTAAAGTTCTGGCGTTATGTACAGGAGCATAATCCTATTGAAGAACACATGAAGTTGGCACAAAAATTTTAATTACGCCCAGTTGTATAGGTTTCTCAAGTCATCCTAACGCGTACGTTACAATACCCCACACAGGTCGCAACGTGCATGGCTTGCATAACACTGCCCTCTCTGCTTTACTGCCATCCCTAAATTAGCGCGTAAAGCGCAAGATATCTGTCAAAATTTCTCATGTACATACAAAATGTATGAAGCATCCCTAAATAGCACGGCGTCAACGCTTAGCAATTGGAAAATCCAATTTTGATAGCGCGTAAGATAATGCAGTTGCCTGCAAGCTACTGTTGTTTACATATTTTGTTGTAGTATTTAGAGAACGTTACAAAACAGTAATGACATTTTTGCTTTTTTCGGGCTTATATAGCGTTTTTATCACTGTTTTGCATTTCATTTTATAGGGTTTTATTAAAAGTGATAGGTTTCCATTACAGTTCACAACAAAACGTTGCACTTTTATTTAGGTATGCACCTTCAGCGTAAAAGCCATGCGTTATTTTGCGTCGCGTCTTACGCGCTAATTTAGGGATGGCAGTTAGTTGAGGCTTAGCAACAACTTTAATTTTCTGAAATCAAGGAAATAGTATTTATACCCATCGGGTTCGCTTAGGTTGAACTTTTTCTCATTAGTGAAAACCACTCAATCTTCCAATCCTTATGGGTGCCCTTCTCTTCAACACTTCAAGTCATATGATCCCTTGCAAATGGTAATGTATTTTGTCTAATTATAGTTTCTCTTTTGATCCCCACCTGATCCCATCTGGTTTTGCACATTTTGCCGCACATACTTTTCAGTGTTTTGCTAAAGTCTCTGCAGTTCTTGCTTGTCATCCTGAAAAATCCACGAGCTATTCCGAAAGGTCAGCAAATGTTGCACATGGTGTCTATTTGTATTTTTTGACCTTCAAAAGGAATTTATAAATTTAAAACTTACATTTTTGCGCAAACTACCCTTCAAATATTTGAGGAAAAAAATGCCAAAACTGTTAATTGTTTTTCCTCTTGGCAATTTTTCCCTTTTCTGGGAAGTGTTTATAATAGGAGGAAGGGGAAAAGGGAAAAATTTTTCACAGATAATATAATTTTTGATACTGAAATGATTGGGTTCGATTCGGTTTTATGAACCTTTCACGTTTCTGCTGGAGTTTTAAAGCCATTGCAACTCTTCCTTTGACTTGCATGTCCTTCCTTACACTTGCATGTTTTCTATGATTGTGATTACAATTTTGGGGCTTCGTTAAATTTCGCCACTGATGGATAACACGAAAAATTCAAAATTAAATGCACATTAAGTTTTAAATCTTTACTTTTAATTTGAATTTTCTTTTTACCCGTGTTTGCTAATTATTAATTCAAGACTAATAAATTTCAAAAAATATATATATTTTTTTATTTTTAGAGCTAAAAGGATACAAATTACTTTCTAAATATTATAAATATACTCTTAAGCCGAGAAACAAATCGTGATAAAAATTCGGCGGCGGCTGAGCAAAAAATTGTCGGCGGCGGTTGTAAGTCGGCTAAAGCCGACTATCATGGAGTTCTTGTGTATTGTGTTAGGAAGAAGAAGAACAACAAAAATAAACAAACTTTAGATAAAGTTAATGTTACAAATAAAAACGCAAGATTTTTAAAATTAATTAAATTATTTTATTTACATACATTTAATAAGTTTTGTATTGTTTTCTATAGAAATATATTTCTATTTCAATCAATTTAAAATAACAGCTTTATATTTTAATTTATATTTCTTTTCTGAAAGTAATTTAGATATACAAAATTTAAAATATGAAAATTGCCGGCTAACATTTTTGAGCCGTGACAAATCGCACCACTCGACTATTAAGGAAAAATCGGCGGTGGCTTTCAGCCGGCTGTGAGCCGCACGACTTGTTTCTCTGGTTATGGCCTGATAAATAACAAACTTTTATGT
Source organism: Cistogaster globosa (assembly GCA_937654795.1). Lineage (NCBI taxonomy): Eukaryota > Metazoa > Arthropoda > Insecta > Diptera > Tachinidae > Cistogaster > Cistogaster globosa. Next base: position 13,098,466 of record OW569404.1, read on the forward strand.
GGGTCTAATCAGTTGAACAAAAGTGAATTTTGGTTGTAAGGGGTGTTTTTTTAAGCCCGATAGAACTTTAAATTGTAAAAAATAAAACAAAAAATTAAATTGAAATGAAATGAATAATTTTTTTCTTGATTTTATTCGTCAGGAATGACCACCTTTATAAAGCGATTTGGAATTAATGTTTTGATATTTAATAAACTAAAGAGGAATGTCAATTTAATTTGTAATTTGTTATAAAATTGTGTGCATGTTTTTTTAACCCGATAGAATTTTTAAATTGTAGAATTTAACACAAAAAATTAAATTGTAATAAAGATTTTTTTATACGAAAGACCAGAAGACGGCATTAATATTTAAAAATGATTTCGGAAATATGGCCACCGCGGCTGCTTATTACGAAGCGCATTATGGACGTCCAATTTTGGGTTACTTTTTCAAGTACTGCTGGCCGTATGTCACGCATAACACGAACAATTTTGGCCAGTGACTTCACGTGGCCGCACAGATAATAATCGAGAGGTGTCAAATCAAGCGACCTTGGAGGCCCATTGGCAGGTCCATTTCTCGAAATCAACTTATCGCCAAATTTTGATTTCAATAAGTCGATAGTTGCGGTCGCCGTATGGTACGTAGCGCCATCTTGTTAAAACAACATTTCGTCCGAATCAATATCATCCATGCTTTCAAACAAAAAATTATTAATCATGGTGCGGTAACAATCTCCATTGACGGTAATGTGCGATGTGGCCTTTTTTTTTAAAGAAATAACGTCCGATGTTGCCACCAGCGTGTAAGCCACACCAAACGGTGCATTTTTCTCGATGCAATGGAGTCTGTAGGGTATGTTGTGGATTGGTCTCACTCCACATACAGCAATTTTTTTTATTGCCTCATCGCTGAAAACAATTTGGCGATAAGACAACGGGTCAGTTACTAACTGCTTTCTTGAATCATTTGATAGCGTGTTTCAAGAGTGGGTCTATTTATAATGATTTGCAAAAATTTGCTGAAACTAATAAAAGCAAATTTTTCATCAAAATTTAATTTTTAGTGTTATTTTTTAGTATTTAAAGTTCTATCGGGCTTAAAAAACATCCGATATAAAACATTTTTTTCCATACTTTTTTTTTCGCTTCTTTTTAATTTGAATAAATTTGAAAAAACTAGTAAAAGTAAATGAAATTTTCACGACATCTTCCTCTTTTTATCTTTATCATTCAGAATTATTATTTTGCATAATATATTAATTTTAAGTACTTCCGGTTTAGAAAAAAAAGAAACACTTAAAATTTACCATATGCAGAATAAAAGAAATTATTATTGTTAACTTACACTGTTTCCAACACCACACACTAGTCAAATTAGTGTTTTCAAACAAAACGATGCATTTTTATAGTAAATTGTGTTACAGATTTTCAAATAATTTGTAGAATTCTAGGCATTTTGAATTGTTTGTTTGTAAAATGTAAGACGATTAGTAAAGAGTAGCGCCATTGCATTTACATAAATATAATTCAACTCCGATGTATGCAAAAGGGAGGATGATTGTACGCCATAGGGATTTTAATGTCTTTAAATGTCAGGCTTCGGATAACAATTATGTTCGTTGGTACAGGGCAGGGATGGGCAACTTTAGCGGGCCATTACCAATGGTTTTGTAGGTAAATCAAAATTATATTTTTAGAAAATGGTAAAGACAGTTTTTTGAAGTTTGCTAATTTCATAAATTTTATTTTCAGATCCTTTCTTTCTTGCAGTTCATTTAATTCTAACTAAATTTTCTAATTTTCTAACTAAATTTTCGAAATTTTTGTCACATCTGTTAACAAATATTATAAAAAAAACAAAAATAAATAACTCAATAAAAAATGGAATTGAAAATACACCAAAATATCATTCTTTGCTGCTGAAATCCATAACTCTTTCTTCAAATTCTTGTTGCAAAGCAAATAAAATAAAAATATATTTTTGTTTTTCGTAACTATTTTTATAATTTAATTGAAATGTCGGAAAATAAATAATATTATTACAGCTGATTTGATGTTGCAACGATGTTGCCATACCATTCGATGAAGAACGTCGTCACTGGCTGTTTATTTGGCGAGCGCTTTCGATGTGAAAACATAATTTTCAAGCCGCTCTTTGACTAGTACTGAAGAGATAGTGTTAGGTGTTGATAGTGTTGTGTTCAACAGTTTCAATTTAATTTTAAATGTGAAAATATTTTCGATTTATCAAATTTTTTTTTTTTTCAACTTTTTTCGTAATGATTTTTAGAGACTGTTGAATGTTGTTGTTTTATATCTTTGTCGAATACAAGAGAAAAGAATATAAATTTTTTTCTTAGTTTTCTTTTGTTTTGTTGCCTGTCACTGCTAAATATGTTCGATGGCTGCAGTTTATGTGCACGTTGCCCACTCCTGACGTAGCGCATGCGAAAATGGCAATCAGGCTGATCTAAAAAATATCGAAATGTCACAAGCTTTTGAAAAATATTGAATACAATATAATTCTAATTTAAACAAGATAATCGACATGTCTTTCGAGAATTGTTAAAAAGATGACTAAAATCTATTGCTTTATTCGCATCCTTTATAATTAAGATTTGTTTCAGGAAAGAAAAATTGTTGTATACAAGGAGAACTAAACAAAACTAAAAAATTTTGTTAAGTTCTCTCGCAGGATGACCTTTATGTGATATTTAACATTGGACTGGTTAACTTAACTTAAACTTAAGTTTCTTGTACGTTGTCATTGAACTGATAACCTCAATTATGTCTGTCGCAAAAAGGTAAGCAAACGTCAACCTTTCTTGTAGTAAGTTAAGTTTTGTCGAAGAGAATGAAGTGCATCAGCCCAGATCCTACTCGCTACAACACTCTATTTAAAGCTTTTTTTCAAACAGACAAAAAAATAAAGTTGGTGTTAAAAGCTATAAAATGACAAAAAAAAAGGCAACTTAAAATAAAATGGGGCGAGAAAAAAAATGAGATTCTTTGACTGGGTTATGGGAGGTTAAGGTGGCTGTTAATATTTTACTTGGCTGTTTACCTATGACCGATCCGAGGAAAACATCTTTTGAATTTGATGATCTTAAGGACATCTTCATAAAAAGAGAGTTGGCCGCCAACAACATTCGAAAAGCAGAGATCGCTTTAGAATAAAACAGGTATAAGAAATGAATTAGTTTAAGTTCTTACTTTAAAAGCTCTGTTTAGTTTAAAAGCTCCTTTTAGTTCAAAAGTACTTTTTAGTTCAAAAGCTCTTTTTAAACAATCTTTCCAAGTTAATTGAATTGACCACAAGTAAGATGGCAACAGTCTTAGCGTTGCCAAAACCATTTTCTTATATAAATACATAAAATGATTAATATAAATTGAATGGCAACACTGCATTGATTTCACAAAGATTAAACAAAGAGCCATTTTACACGACCGCATTTTTCATGAAACTATTCTCATAAAATTTTTGTTTGTTGGCAAGAAGTGTAAAGACGCAAGTGAGGTAGACAAAATGTTATAAAGCCATTTCAAACGACGGCATTTTTTTTGTTTCATCTTTTTTAATTCTTTTAAAAAGTTTTAGCGCATTTCATAGCATCTATACATTATGAGGCATTTTACATAAGAGGTGTAGAGACGAAAGCGGGGTAGACAAAATGTTTTAAAGCCATTTCACACGATGGCATTTTTTCGTTCCATCATTTTAAGTTCTTTTTAAAAGTTTCAACGCATTTCATTGCGTTCATACGAGAGGTGTTGAGACGTAATCGGGGTGGACGAAATGTCATAACAGCTTCAATTTTATGGGAATCTTTTTACACTTGCCTTGTGTACGTTTTGTTGTTTGTGTATTATTTGAAATAACACAAACAACTGCACTAATGAATACATAATAAAGCGAATAATGACAAATTGTATGAATGCTGAAATTTTTAAAGATAATTGAAACAATTCAAAGTGCTATATTCGGCTATGCCAAATCTTATATACCCTTCATCATATATGTAAATCTAGTTTAGTAAAGTAACTCCAATAAAAAAAAAATATTTTATAACAATGACACCGGCTTTTAATGGGTTAAGCATTTTTTAAAATTGTTAGTATTTTCCGAAAGGCCTCTTCCCAAGCTTTTAAATGACACCCATATTGATGGTCGAACAGGGCCTCTTCCAAAGCTTTTAAATGATACCCATATTGACAGCCGAACTTTTTTATGAAAATTTCAGAGGTCCATAACTCGGAAAGGACAGGCGATCGCAAATTTTTTAACTTAATTTTTTTTATTGATTTTTAATTTTCTGGCGCTCCGTTTTAGTATTTTCCAAAGGGCCTCTTCCGAAGCTTTTAAATGATACCCACATTGACAGTCGAACTTTTTTATGGAAATTTCAGAGGCCCATAACTCGGAGAGGACAGGCGACCGCAAATTTTTTAACTTAATTTTTTTCTTAATTTTTAATTCTTATTTTATTAGAGTTACTTCATTGTTTTAAAGAATATGAAAAAACTATAGGCAGGCGTGTTTAGCCCACTGCCTCGAAAGACATGCACCGATCTTACTGATTTTCAATATCATCTCTTTCAAAACTACGTCTGATCTATTGGCGTTTTTCGAATTTCTTTAACTCATCTAGCGCCTTGACAAAGTTGATTTCAATACTAATACGGAAGGAAAGATGGTCATCGCACAATCTACTTCGCTATGCATAAGGACTAAACTTGTGTAGTTCATAAACGAACTAGTTCATTTAAACGATTCCAGCGATTGAACTAAGTGAACTAGTTTATACCTTTAAGTATATCTAGTTCATTTTTGAACAATACTTTGCATTTGAACTACCAGGCAAGATGAACTAGAATTCATGTCTGTGTTTCCTTGTTGACTATTTCCGACATGAAATTAGGGCTGCCATGCATTTTAATCAACATTCGTTTTGGCAATGCTACGGTGTTGTTGCCATCATATTTTGAAAAGAACACTTGAACTAAAATAGCTTTTGAACTAAAAAAGCGTTTGAACTAAAAGTTGAAAGTACGAACAATACGTCAACAGCACATTTAAACTAAGAGAGAGAGTTTATTGGGTAGGAAATTGATATTGCAGAAAATAAAAACTGAATGAAAAAAAGGGCCATGAAAATATGCCGTCGTGTAAAATGGCTCTAAGAAACCCATGTATGTATTTTAGTTCATCTTCTCAAGCAGTTCAAACTCTGGGGAAAATTAAGAACTGAACTAGAAAGATAAAGAAATTCAATCTAGTTCCTTTAGTTCAATGCATGAAATCATTCAATTGAATTAGTTCATTAATAAATTATCAAAGTCTTAACTCCATCCGAAATGATAAATCCATTATGACGCTTATTGTTAAATGTTCAAAGCACTTGGAAATGGTGTATAAAAGTTACCACATTTCCAAGAATTTCAAAGTGCATTAAAAAAATTCAAAAAAAAATCTTAAACGTTCTTTTTATGAAAAGAAAATACAAAAGCAACATTTTATGATGATTAATGATAAAAATATCAAATAAAATGTTTTTGTAACAAATAAATCCAACACATTAGTAGCGCACATATCCTGTTACATTTTTCATGAGAGATGCCTTAATGATGAAACAATTGATAAGTGAGAGATCTGTCTGTCTTTTTACACGTCATGCTGTTTGTTAAAGATCACAAAAAAAAAAAACAAGGACAGACGACAATGACCTTTAAATGTTTAAGAGTTTTTTGTTCGCTTAGCTTGTTCTTTTTTTGTTTTTGTTTTTTTTTTTGTTCTGCCAGGATCAATTGTAAAAAAATCTGTTGTAAAACAAGCGGCGTCTAAATGTTCTTTATCTCTTCTTCTTTTAATTTTGTAAACAGCAGGCTATGGGTATTTGTGTGTGTGTTTTTTTTTTCTTGGCCTAACAACTGAGCTGGCAGGTAGATAGAGAGTAAGAGAGAGCGTGTGTAAATATTAAAGTGTGACCTGATCCTTTAAAGAAAATACTGTGTCAAAATTTAAATTCCTTAGAAATATGAAAAACAAACAGCATAAAATTTCTTTTTCAAATTAAATCTCCCTAAAGTGTTGTATTAAACCCAACAAGGGACAATTTTGAAACACTATTGTTGTTGTTGTTGTTGCAAATATTTTAAATCTTTGTATTATTTGACTTAAGTAAAGAGATCCCTTTTTGGTTAAGTATCTGAACAAAAATAAAATTGAATAATTATCCAAGAAAAACATTTGTGTCTCTTTTCTCAATCTTCTTAATCTATTTTAACGGCTGTCAGGCAGGTCCTTGTTTTTTTTTTTTTTTTTTTTTTTTTGGAAAGTAACATGATCCTTTTGTCTAAAAGTGCCAAATTAATGAATGAAACAACAATAGATTTTTATGACAAGAGGAGTTGTGTCATATGGATTTACAATTGTTTGCTTTTGCTACAATCGGATCATAAAATATTTTCGTTAATTCGGGATAAAACAAAGTCCTTGATATTGTTAAAAGGACTTAAATTTTCTACATGTCATGCCATTTAGTTGTTATCAATGCCAAATTTATGGTTGGTGTTTTTTTTTCGTTTTTGTCTGTCCTGTTGAAATGTGTGCGGGATTATGAGAATTTCTTTTTAATCTGAAACAAATGGTTAATTGTAGATTTCGCTACAATAACACATACGTTTTTAATACGAATTTAATTGTAGAATACAAAATTCAAAGGAAATAAATATTTAAACGCGAAATTTTTGTAATTAGTAAAAATCCTTGAATTCATTTAATTACAGAAAGTCAAATCACAATCGTAAATCGAACATTATACTGACATTGTGTCCTTAGAACTTTCGCCTAAATATTTCTTGGAACTTAAGATAATTAAAGTTCACATTAAACGCTCATTAAACGAAATTTATGATAGAAATTAAAATTTTTTTATTTGATGTGTTGACAAGGTCTTGTAGATTCCATAAAATATTTTAGCGTCTCCTTGTTTTTTTTCCAAGTTGTATCTCGAAAATTATTAAACATACAATATTTATTTAAATCTCAAAACAGAAAGTTGAATCAAATAAATCTGTAAAGTGCAAGTTGGGTTCACACACGAATTGTTTCGTACCATACATGGGCCACCCTTTAATTTTTAATACTATTTTTTTAACTTTTACAGAGAAAATAAATAATATTTAAAATAAGTTCCTGTGAAATTTACGTCACTATTGGGGCACCCTTTAATTTTTAAACTTGCTTTTCGAGCCAACTAGCAATACCTATTCTGCGCAAATTTATAATCTCGGCTTAAAAAAGTCCATATGTGTTAAAAACACGTTACTATTGGGACACCCTTTATATACATAAATTTTACTTTTTTTACTTATTTTTACAATATTGTGATTTCAAGCATTTGCCTATAGGGCTTTCAAAAAAATTGTCATATTCGTCAAAATCATTGCCTCTAGGGAGACACCCTTTAAATTTTTAAATTTATTGTTCAGACACATTTTAACAGCGGATATATTTTGTACATACTCTGCATATATTCTAAATGCTTGCCTTTTACACCTTAAAAAGCGAAATCTATAAACGTTAAATTCCTGTCAAAATAGGTACACCCTTTAGTTTTTTTTTAATGTTGGTATTTTTTCTTATAGAAGACACATAAAATGTTATAAAGCGTCTGCCTATTGCGGGTTAAAAGAAAGGCTACGTTACGAAATTCGTGTCACTATTGGGGCACCCTTTAAATGAAATATTTTTTCTAATTATTGCTCTAGCTTTCATTGTTTTACAAACACTGTGCAAATTTTGACATGTCTTCATATCACAGCTCGAAAAATAGCAATATTTTTGTGAATACCACGTCATTTTCGGGTCACCTTTTAATTTTTAGCATTTGTTATTATAGCGGTTTAAGTAATACACCTTTTGTGAAAGTGCCGCCTATTACGAGGGCTACTATATATATTTCTGGCCTGGCAATACTGAGTGCTGCCAAGTGCAATCTGACGTTTCCATTGGAAAGTTTGTCATTTTTTGACGTACGTCCATTATTTGTGTTGTTTACAGTGACTTGAAAAAATTAATATAGAAAAAAATGGAATTAACTAGTGAACATTTTCGTGCCATAATTTTTCACAACTTTCGACGTGGATTATCACGACTTAAATCTTTGTATGGCGATGAAGCACCATGCTATAGCACTGTGAAAAATTGGTATAATGAATTTAATCGTGGCCGAAGCTCGCTCAAAGACGAATTCCGTGAAGGTCGTCCAAAAACGGCTGTTGTGCCAGAGAACATTGATGCCGTGGGTGAACTCATAATGCAAGATCGACATGCGACATACCGAGAGATAGAGACATCCTTGGACATTTCTCCCACCAGCATACATTCGATACTGCATGAACACCTGGCCGTAAAAAAGGTTTGTTCTCGTTGGATCCCGCACAATTTGAAAGTCGCTCAAAAAAAGGCTCGTGTCGATTGGTGCAAAGAAATGTTGCAAAAATACGATTGCGGTGCTTCAAAAGACGTTTATAAGATCGTCACAGGTGACGATTCATGGATCTATGCGTATGAGCCCGAAACGAAACAACAATCGACCGTGTGGGTCTTCAAAGACGAGCAAAATCCAACGAAAGTTGTTCGTGGAAGAAGCACTTCGAAGCAAATGGTCGCCTGTTTCTTCGGCAAAACTGGTCATGTGGCGTCTATTCCGCTTGAGCAACGTAGGACGGTCACTTCTGAGTGGTACACTACAATTTGTTTGCCTGAAGTCATCGGAGAAATTCGAAAAACCAACAAGAGAAGACGGATCATTGTTCACCATGACAATGCGAGCTCTCACACATCGGCTCAAACCAGAGCGTTTTTGACCGGCCAAAACGTCGAATTAATGGGTCATCCGCCGTACAGCCCTAATTTACCACCTAATGACTTCTTCTTGTTTCCACCCATCAAGAAAAAAATCCGTGGTCAACGATTTTCGTCGCCAGAAGAAGCTGTTGAAGTGTTCAAAAACCATGTTTTAGAGGTGTCTCAATCGGAGTGGAAAAAGTGCTTCGACAACTGGTTTGAGCGCATGCAAAAGTGTATAAATCATGCTGGAGAATACTTTGAAAAACAATAGAACCATTTTTGATTATAAATATTCGCATTTTCACTATTAGGCCAGAAATATATAGAGCAGCCCTCGTAAGGTTCTAAAGATACAAAGCAGTGACAGACCGACAGACAGTAATTTTAGCGAGAAAACGATAGGACCACGTTTTTACAATTATCAATTAGTGTACCTACAATTATTAGCATTCACCTTTCTTGTTTTTCGACTAAGAAAATAATGTCTTTCTTCCTCAGTTGAGTGCAATCACGATCGTTTAATATGTTGGGGGCTAAAATTTGTGTTGCCAGTTTTCTTAACTGCGTTGTTGCATGTCTCACGAATGCGGCTTTAAAAAATGTCAAATTTGGTGGTGCGAAACGTTTGCATATGTTTTAGGGCACTGCAGTGATATTTTATTTTATTTTATTTTCAATTCAATTTAAATAATACAAATTTTCTTAATCAATGTTATTCTCCTTAAAAGGTTTTTTGCCACATTAATAAATTTTGGATCTGAACCAAAAGTGATGGTCTGGAATGCACTCGTATTTGCTCAGGCTAGGGTTCAGCAAATTTATTAATATTTTCTTAAACAGTCTTGCCACATTTAAAGAAAGGGGAAAAAAGAATTATTTCATTCAAGGAGGTAATACTCAAGTTGAAGGATAACAATAATAATAAATAATTAATTTGGCGGGTTAAAGAGGCAGCTCCATAATTATTTTTTACTGGTTTTGTCATTTCCAAGGGCTAAATTAGAGTTTATATCAGCTATTGCGCTTTCAACCTGTCATGATTAAAATCAAACGAGACTGCTGTAATAATATTTACAGGTAAAGACTCAGCCATATAAATCGGTAAATTCGGCTTAAAAACGATTTTTAAAGTGTCCAACAAATAAATAACCTTTTTTAGTATCAGGAAGGTCTACATATGACAGCTCTTATACAATTTTTGCTTGGACGCCAGTTTGTTTAGTTCATTGGAAGTTTTTTAATCATTTTTTAGAGATGCAATTCTTGTAGATTCCAGCAGTTATCGAAGTCATTTCGTACAATATTTTTGTCGATTTTTTTGATAAGAAATTCTGCCATGCTGTTCCAATTCTTCTTTTTTCAGGCCAGATATGTTTGAGCATTAATTATGTTACGTACACAGCCCTGTCAGCATTTTATTTGAGTCTTTTGGAACGAAGTTGTCATTATCCTTTCAGATTTATGAAATCAACACAAAATTAAAGCTTAATGCGATTCAATTCCGTTTTATGTCGCCATCTTTTACCGTACTAACAGTTGCTCTCTACTTGACCTAATTTTTTTGTGTTCGCCAGATAGCAATTCGACTGAAACTCCCCTTCCCTGGTTCAACCGGTTTCAATTTTCATTAACTTTTTCTTCAAATCTCCCATTAATCTATTGAGTCGATTAATTCTCTAAAGTTTTTCTGCTCTGCTTTTCACACTTCACACATTTATCTTTGACTTTAAGCTCATTTTTTGTTTGCTGTTTGTAAAGACTTTTAACCCTCAATAAGCTGAGTCCGCTTATATCCATAATATCTATCTTGGGCGGTGCGACCTGGGATTTGATCTGTCATATTCTTTGCTTTTTTGCTCTCCTTAGTTCTTCGTGACTTTGATGAAATTTAATCTTTACTCTTCAAGAGTTCTGGAAAAAAGCTTCCACCTACTTGCTACACTTTGCTACATTTCTTTTAGTACAACCAACATCACATAAAAAATTATTTCCTGTCTAGAATGTAAATATATTTCTGTTGTAAACGCCAGCTGCTTTAAGACGTATTCTAGTGATTTTTACATGTGGCAATACTGTCCCTTAGATATAGAAATTTTGGTGGGAAATAAACCGAAGTAATAACTAAGCAGAGAGAGACAGATATTTATAAATTAATGATAATCATCACAAAAATTGCAAAATAAATAAATTTCGATTTGTGACCCACATTTAATCTACAACTAACTTTACGGTGTTTATAACCTCAAAATCTTAACTTTTTGTTTTCTTTATGCATGAAGATGAAGAAAGAACTTGATAATTCCTGAAAAAAAACCGACTTCAAAACAGACAAACTTAAAATCATACTTTTCTTAGGACGGTAATTATGCATTAATTATATTCTATTATAATTGAGAAAGATTGCGTCAGGATTTTTTATATGACGTAGAACAAAATATGAATGCAGATTAAACAAGAAAATTCAGCGGTTATGTAGTCACCCTTTATTTCTTACACTATTTATTGCTGACACAGTAAAACAAAATTTGTTTAAATTCTAAGCGTTAGTCTATAACTATTTAAAAGATTGGCCATACACAACTTACAACCATTGGAGTTAAAAGTCCTTACAAACAGCAAACAAAAAATGAGCTTCAAGTCAAAGATACAAAGTGTGTGAAGTGTGAAAAGCAGAGCGGAAAAAACTGTCAATCGACTCGATAGAATAATGGGAGATTTAAAGTAGAAGTCAATAAAAATTGAAATTAGTTGAACCAGGGAAGGGAAGTTCTAGTCAAATCGCTATCTGGCGAACACAAAAAAATTAGGTCAAGTAGAGAGCAACTGTTAGTACGGTAAAAGCAGGCGACATAAAACGGAATTGAATCGCATTAAGCTTTTATTTTATTTTGATTTCATAAATCTGAAAGGATAATGACAACTTCGTTCCAAAAGACTCAAATAAAATGCTGACAGGGCTGTTTACATTATATAATTGATGCTAAAACATTTCTCGCCTGAAAAAAGGAGAATTGGAACAGTGTGGCAGGACTTCTTTACATAAAAATCGACAAAAATATTGTATGAAATGACTTCGATAACTGCTGGCATCTACAAGAATTGCATCTCTAAAAAATGACTAAAAAACTTCCAATGAACTAAACAAACTGGCGTGCAAGAAAAAATTGTATAAGAGCTGTCATATGTAGACCTTCCTGATACTAAAAAAGGTTATTTATTTGTTGAACACTTTAAAAATCGTTTTTAAGCCGAATATACCGACTCATATGGCTGAGTCTCTACCTGTAAATATTATTACAGCAGTCCCGTTTGGTTTTAATCTTGACAGGTTATTGCGCTTTCAATAGCTGATATAAACTCTAATTAAGCCCTTGGAAATGACAAAACCAGTAAAAAAATAATTATGGAGCTGCCTCTTTAATCCGTCAAATTAATTATTTATTATTAATGTCATCCTTCAACTTGAGTATTACCTCCTTGAATGAAATAATTCTTTATTTCCCTTTCTTTAAATGTGGCAAGACTGTTTAAGAAAATATTAATAAATTTGCTGAACCCTAGTCTGAGCAAATAAGGGTACATTCTAGACCATCACTTTTGGTTCAGATTCAAAATTCCTTAATGTGGCAAAAAAACCTTTTAAGGAGAATAACATTGATTAAGAAAATTTGTATTATTTAAATTGAATTGAAACTAAAATACAACGAAATATCACTGCAGTCTCCTGAAACATATGCAAACGTTTCGCACCACCAAACTTGATATTTTTTAAAGCCCTAATCGTGAGACATGCAGTAACGCAGTTAAAAAAGCTGGCAACACAAATTTTAGCCCCCAACATATTAAACGATCGTAATTGCACTCAACTGTGAAAGAAAGACATTGTTTTCTTGGTCGAAAACCAGATAGGTGACTGCTAATGATTGTAGGTTCAATGATTGATACTTTTTAGGGATCCGTTCACAAATTGTAAAAACGTGGCCCTATCGTTTTCTCGCTAAAATTACTGCCTGTCTGTTTGTCACTGCTCTCTATCTATAGAACCGTAATAGGCGACACTCTCACAAAAGGTGTATTACTTAAGCCGCTATAATAACAAATGCTAAAAACATAACATAAGAACATAACATTAGGTCAAGTAGAGAGCAACTGTTAGTACAGTAAAAGCAGAAAACATGAAACGAAGTTGAATCGCATTAGGCTTTTATATTGTTTGGATTCTATAAATATGAAAGGATAGAGAATTAAAACTTTGTTCCAACAGGTTCAAAGATGATGCTGACAGGACTGGATACGTTGTGTGTGAACATCCAGTTTTGACTAGAATTATAATAAAGATCACGGCAATTAAGAAGGACTCTGCGATGAAAACCGATGTTGACAATTATTAATCGATGAGCAAAGATCACTAGTCTAGAAATAATGACTTTAACTGCAAATGTTTGCTGATGAGAATGAATGTCGTTGTTGAAGACAAAACGGGGTTGGAGACGGAATTTCAAAAGTGATTAACTTAGATTATCTTTTTTTTAATTGTGAAACGAATTGAATTGCTTTCAAAAACAACTTAATTTTCATACTGCTTTTGGAAATATCCAACAAAAAAATTGTTAATTTATCGAAGAGCGTAACCGATTTTTCAAAAGAGATCTATTGAATTTGAAGGTCTGCATCCAAATCAAAAAAATACTTTATGGATGAAGAAATATGAAAAATAACATGTTTAAGAAAGCACGTATAAAATGATCAACTGAACTATAACATGCTGCTAATTTTTTACAAGCAAATTGCGGTAAGGATTGTGATGTCCTTTTTTAAAATTAAAAATTTGTATAAACGAAGAAGAGAAATAAATAAACTGATCTGTAGAAAAACAAAAATCCGACAACTAACGATTAAAAGTGTGCAAAATTGATTAGAAGCCGGCAAAACACTAGAAAAATAAGACACACACACTCACACGCAGTTAAGACAGGACTAAAAAAGCAAAAAAAAAAAAAATAAATAAGAGAGAGCAGGGTTGTGAAAAACTATACGCTATTGAAATGTGAGCCTCTGAGTGTTTAGGTAGCAACAAAGAAAAACAGTTAGATAATGCAAATTCAAAATATTATATTTTCTGGCTATTAAACCGTTGCAGGATGAGACTAGTGAACAACAAAAGGATTTTAACGAAATGTTTTTTCTTGTAAAACAAAAGCTGAATTAACAACACAGCTTGAAACTACAACAAATGTCTTAAAGTTAATAAAAACGTTAAGATTTTATTTAAACATGATCGACTAAGGAAATAAAATGAGAGACATAAATTGCTTTCTATCCTGATGAGCATAAGACTGCTTGCTATATAAGGATGGACAAATAATTGTTACTTAAATAGTCAAGCAACGATCTTAAGACGGTGAACATCTTAATTCACAACATTTAATATTTTTAACTCGAAGAGAAATAATGGCTCCTTCACAAAATCAGGATATTGAAACACTTGAATACACGCACAAAAAATTCAACTGTGGTTATTCGCATAAAAAGCTGGGCATGCGTTTGATACGCCGAAATAGTTACGAGGAAGTGAGAATGCAAACATTTAAGAAGGAAAAATGTACAGAAATAAACGGGAACTCTAGCAAAGTTACGCTTTTTAGACCTTATGACTTGCAGAGTAAAACAAGCCGAGATACAACTCAAACTCCACAAGTTCATGAAGCTGCGAATCCACAAATTGTAGCTACTCACCTAACGGAACCTCATCATTTTTTGCCCTTTTATGCTGCTCAATTATGTGTACAACAGTCCCAGGAAGAATATGTTCTGAAACTACAAAGGCAACGTGCCGCTCTCTATATCAAACATGTGATGCAATTTTATGAGAATGGCAATGGTTGGCCCTCGGTACATCCTAATGCCATTAATAATCCAGCATTATACTCACATCAAAAATTCTAAAAAGATATTTAATTTAAAAAGACTTGAGAAAAAGAGACAATTTATAGGAAAAAAAGAAGCATTTAGTGATATAATCTTCGAGAAGAAACATTTGTTAAATGCAACTCTGTTGCCGTTATTTTTATTATTTAGTATTTAAAAACAGTTTTCCATTATTATTATTATTTTAAAAATAAAGCCAAAAAAATAAAAAAAATAATAATTAATATTGTTGTTTTTGGATTTAACCAAGTGCAAGTTGGGCCACCCTTTAATTTTTAATTTTATGTTTAAACTTGTTACAGCGAACATAGAAATACATACTTTAAGTAAATTAAAATTTTTTTTTTTGAAAATAACGTTACTATTGGGACACCTTTTTTTTAATTTTAGTTTTATATTTGCTTGTATAACAACCCACCAATACTTATACGGTGAACATTTATAGTTTTAGGTTAAAAAAGGCCATGCATAAGAAAATAACGTTACTTTTGGGACACCCTTTTTAAAAATAATTTTTTTTTTATTTTAAAAATTTAATACTTGTTTTTATAAAAATACTTCACGTAAAGTGTCTTCATACTACGATTCAAAATCAATTACTTTAAAATCACGTTACTATTGGGACACCCTTTTTAAT
The DNA here is from genome assembly GCA_937654795.1 of Cistogaster globosa. Taxonomy (NCBI): domain Eukaryota; kingdom Metazoa; phylum Arthropoda; class Insecta; order Diptera; family Tachinidae; genus Cistogaster; species Cistogaster globosa. The sequence goes on from OW569404.1 coordinate 13,113,869, forward strand.
AATAATTTTGTACTTTTCGTTATAGTAGACATAGCAGTACATCCTGTGTACAAATTTTAAGCGTCTGCATATAACTGTTTAAAATATAAAGTCATATTCGTCAAAGTTCTGTTTCCTATAGGAACACCCTTTAATTTCTAAATTTATTTGGCAAAATTTTTTATAGCGGATATGTTTTATTCTCTGTAAAAATTAAAAATGTCTGCCTACTACGCTTAATATACCTTAAATTTCTGTTACTAAAGGAACACCCTTTAGGTTTACTTTAACAATTTTTATTTGTTCTTATAGCGAAATTAGAAATACTTAAGCTTAAAGGGTTTTTATATTGCGGTTCAAAATCAATAACCTTAAAATCACGTTACTATTGGGACACCCTTTTTAATAATAATTTTGTACTTTTCGTTATAGTAAATCCTGTGTACAAATTTCAAGCGTCTGCATATAACTGTTTAAAATATAAAGTCATATTCGTCAAAGTTCTGTTTCCTATAGGAACACCCTTTAATTTCTAAATTTATTTGGCAAAATTTTTTATAGCAGATATGTTTCATTCTCTGTAAAAATTAAAAATGTCTGCCTACTACGCTTAAAAACTTGGGAACTATGCGTTAAAATCCAGTCACTGTAGAAACACCCTTTAGTTTTATATAATTTTTTTAAATTGTTCTTATAGAGGACATAGAAATACTTCAGGGTCTTCGTAATGCATTTCAAAACCAAGTGCGTTGAAATTACGTTACTAATGGGACACCCTTTAACATAAAATTTTACATTATCCACTTATAGCTGTGGCTCACATGATTTTCTATGCAGTGCAGAAATTCGACAGTATTTTTTATAAATATCACGTCACTTTTTAAACACCCTCTAATTTTTTATTTGTTATTCTAGTGGTTAAAGTAATACATTAGAATATGTGGGACATCCGCCTGACCGCCTTAATTCTTTAGAACACTTTAGTGTGGCAGATGTAAGATTCTTGAAAAACATATTTTGTGTGGGCTTATCTGATCTCCCTTTCTATACAAGAAGCACTCTTTTAAGTAATCTGCATCAAACTTTCTTCCATTGTATACTTTTTCAAATTATGTTTCTCTCGATGAAGTTGCGTAAAAAAACGGATATTGTAATACCAGTATGATGAAACTTTGCACAAAAAACTCGGATAATTGAATTAAAATGTCTGCTTGACTGAGCACTTGATGAAAAATGCCCGCCCACCTACTTCATTGCGGCTTCATAGTTTGGGTCCTGCAAAAGTTCGAATCGCAGATCGATTTCGGTCGAAAAATTATCTACTCTAACCAGGAGGATTTTTGTATCGTCGGCGATGTCCACGAATAAAATTTACTTATCTGGGGATCAGAAAACCCGCATGTCGTTTTCAAGACCCCCTAAAGGATCAATCCATATCAACTCAATTTAGCTCTCAACCCGACTTGCTCAGATTTACACAAATTTTTGTACACATACTGTAGACTGCAAAATTATTTTATTTGCGAAGTTTCAGATTTTTCGCTTTGGTACTTTGTGAGTTTTTTAACGGTAAAGTTGGGGAAAAAATAGAGGATTTTGGGAGAGGTTACCATCTTCAACTGATAATATCTCCGCTTCTGATTAAGAACCAAATTATAACTTTTTAAATAAGCTCTTTATATATGACATGCATTTTTTAATTTAAAAATAACAATTTTTTTATTAAAAAAAAGCAATTTTTAAAACAACTACTTTTTTTAAATTTAAAAAAGTATGTTATTGCTTGATGTCAGCTTAAAGTACATGCAAAGTTTCAATTTGGGATTCTAAGAAGTTTTTAAGTTATCAACAAATAAGTACATGGACATTGTCAAAATTTTCGCAATTCGTACTTTCCAAGGCAGAATAAATATATTCACAGTTTTGAAGTATCTGAATCCACTACTAACAGAATAAGTTTTTATACGAGGGCTGCTCTATATATTTCTGGCCTAATAGTGAAAATGCGAATATTTATAATCAAAAATGGTTTTATTGTTTTTCAAAGTATTCTCCAGCATGATTTATACACTTTTGCATGCGCTCAAACCAGTTGTCGAACCACTTTTTCCACACCGATTGAGACACCTCTAAAACATGGTTTTTGAACACTTCAACAGCTTCTTCTGGCGACGAAAATCGTTGACCACGCATTTTTTTCTTAATGTGCGGAAACAAGAAGAAGTCATTAGGTGCCAAGTCAGGGCTGTACGGCGGATAACCCATTAATTCGACGTTTTGGCCGGTCAAAAACGCTCTGGTTTGAGCCGATGTGTGAAAGCTCGCATTGTCATGGTGAACAATGATTTGTCTTCTCTTGTTGGTTTTTCGAATTTCTCTGATGACTTCAGGCAAACAAATTGTAATATACCACTCAGAAGTGACCGTCCTACGTTGCTCAAGCGGAACAGTCGCCACATGACCAGTTTTGCCGAAGAAACAGGCGATCATTTGCTTCGAAGTGCTTCTTCCACGAACAACTTTCGTTGGATTTTGGTCGTCTCTGAAGACCCACACGGTCGATTGTTGTTTCGTTTCGGGCTCATACGCATAGATCCATGATTTGTCACCTGTGACGATCTTGTAAACGTCTTTTGAAGCACCACAATCGTATTTTTGCAACATTTCTTTGCACCAATCGACACGAGCCTTTTTTGAGCGACTTTCAAATTGTGCGGGATCCAACGAGAACAAACCTTTTTTATGGGCCAGGTGTTCATGCTGTATCGAATGTATGCTGGTGGAAGAAATGTCCAAGGATGTCTTTGTCTCTCGGTATGTCGCATGTCGATCTTGCATCATGAGTTCACGCTGCATCAATGTTCTCTGGCACAACAGCCGTTTTTGGACGACCTTCACGGAATTCGTCATTGAGCGAGCTTCGGCCACGATTAAATTCATTATACCAATTTTTCACAGTGCTGTAGGATAGTGCTTCATCGCCACACAAAGATTTAAGTTCATCAATGCACTCTTGTCGTGATAATCCACGTCGAATGTTGTGAAAAATGATGGCACGAAAATGTTCACGAGTTAATTCCATTTTTTTTCTATATTAATTTTTTCAAGTCACTGTAAACAACACAAATAATGGTCGTACGTGAAAACGTTTTAAGTACGATTATGCTTAAAAATGACAAACTTTTCAATGGAAATGTCAGATTGCACTTGGCAGCACTCAGTGTTGCCAGGCCACAAATATATAAAGCAGCCCTCGTATAAATTATTTCCTTACTAAATGAGCTTTCTATTGCATTTGTTTTTTCTAAGCTTATAGCTTTTATTTTATTTTATTTTTTTTTTTGAGATCTCATGAATGATAAAAACTTCGAGGTGATACATTTTTCATCTTGTTTGGAAAGGTTATAGGCTCTTCTATCTGCAGAAGAAATATCGATTTTTGACGAGCACATTAAAAATGGGAACCATTAATATATCTGCCTTCGATGGAAATGTAAAATATGGTGATGGTACGTGGGGTTGCAAAAGACTTATTTTAACCTCATTGCTCTTCCCTTAATCACATCTAGCACACAACGCAAAAACCATTTACTGTCATAAAAACAAGCAACAAAACTTTTAATGTTTTTTAGTGGAACGTCATCCTTTGAAGGTATCATTTTGTCAAGAACGCTTTCACCACTGTTAGAAAATATTATAGTTTTTAGTTGGTATTGATTTATTGGTGTGTAGCAGTGTTTTTTTTTTTGTGAGTGCCTAAAACCGTTTGACATCTTGAAAATCTTTCTTTCAGAACCTTTTCTTCTTCGACATATACTTCTTGTCTTTCGTAGACAACGCCAAGCTTTTATGTATTGCTTACACCACATGTAGTGTTGGAAATGAGTAAGAATTTGATTCCAAAAGGCCTCTGAAGGCTAGCTTTTGATGTCGTTCTTTTTATAGTTGCCACCTTATCTATCACATGGGTCTTTCCTATGACAAGTCACAAGGAAATGCCATTCTGCATCAACGCCAAAATCTGGTATAAGATAAAATAAGTAAATAAAATTTTTTGTTTTTATACTGGTCAGCGCAGCCCTCTGAGAAGTAAAAGATCTTTTTGGGCCTCTCATCAAAAACATCTGGCAATAACTCTATGGATTTATTTTGAAACAAATGCACTTCCACCGTATCATGCGTTAGGCAATCTGCAATTACCACAATAATGTTATGATTCACTACCTTATCCTCTTTGAAGTATACAATTATTGGATGAATAATGGCCTGTAAATTGTTCCAGTGAAACCCCTGTATTTCATTTTCTAGGACAAAGTTAAAGTTTTCACAGAAGTCACATATCACTACAAGTTCGGCTTCCTTCAGATCGATTTTAAGTTTATCAAGAAATTTGCTCTGTTCTTTAGCGACAAAGGAATGTGTGTACAAATGTACAAAAATCATTTACTTAATTCACAAGACCGCTTGTATCCGTGTATACTGTGTATTGTTCAATTAAAATACAATAGTGTATGCTTGTTGTTGAAAATTTTCATATAAAATTTCAATACACTTTTATTTTGAATGTTTTTGAAAAGTTGTACTGGTAATCGTGTTATCAACTATATGTGAATTCCATATCACATTGAGAAGAATAAAATAAACAAAAGACATTTGTGTTGTTTAGCATATCAAAAGTATACTTTTCACATAAAAATTTTAAAATTTTGCTTTTTTCAGTCCTATTGACCATTTTACATCCTGAAAACCTTCTTCTGAATACTTATTTTCTTCTTCTTATTTGCTTTTTGACGTTTAATATACAAAATAAATTGATACAATAATACACTGCGTGTTCACAAGCATATAGACAGAAAGTTTATTCAATACAAAATACACCATACAAGATTTTGTGAATTAAGCAATTGTGTTCTGACAACAAAAACCCTAATTTCTGTGTTGATTTCATATGGACAGATCCTAAACTCAAACAAAGTTCTACAGTCTGGTTTGAGTTTTAGAGGGTTGGCATCGTTGGCCTGATTTTATTTTCTAAATGCTGCATTTTTAAATTTTTATTTCTTGAAATTAAAGAAGGAAGTGGCATAAGTCACTTTGCTTTAAAGCTGATGCACATTTTAAGGGCTTTAAAACTATTGAGGCTAAGTCTCGCGAGGACATACTTAAACTTATTATCTCAAGATAATTATTTTTCCCCAATAAAAACTTCGGTCAACGTAAAACTTTAGCAGCTCTTAACATTTAATTTAATTTCTTTTTCTTTTTTTTAAGTGAGTTATGCCATTTTCAGAATAAACGGCTCATATGATGGGCTATGTCACACAGCCCATCAGACAATTGATCTTCAATGCACTAAGTTCTGTTCGTTGGCTATGAAGTTTTATTTCATAATTCTTAATAATTATTTGTATTTTATTATACAAATCGATCATTTCCAAAACTTTAGGAAATTACCCTAAAATGTCCCGAACCACAAAGCTCAAAAAAAGAAATGGTTCCCTGCATTAGATTTATGGTAGTGGCCAGTGTATTACAGTCTATCGAACTCGATGCATTTGAATATCTGAAGGGGGTAATCTACAATTACTGCATCAACTATGTATCATTTTCCTGTACTGTCACCTCCTAGATCCTCTTGTCTGCGACAGATTGTATTGATTTGTAACTGTGATGTCTGCTGGCTGTGAGAGGGATGCCACACAAATTTTCAGCGTCTGCCTAACGAAACACTGCGGGTGCTCAATTTGTCGCATTCACTTTTAACGATGTCTCGCACTCTTTTATTCAATTCTTTATAAATCGAGCACAGCTCAGGAGGTGGTCCAATATAATATTTTTTATTTGTTTTCTTGTTAAAATCATTCTGATCTAATCTTTTGTGTTCCAGATATTCTTTGGACATACGGGCAAATAACAATGTGATGATTCGTTTTGTTAGAAAAAATGTTAAATTTTAATACTAATTAATTGTTGTGAATTCCCAGAAGAAGAAGAAGATGAATATCCGGTTTTACTGTTAAAAGCCAATGTAAAGTAGAAGCCATAAATAATAATTAATGGGAGGATTCCCAAAACAGCTTAAATTGACAGGGTTCTTAAATAAAATACTTTAGGGACTAAAGAAAAAGAAAACTGAGAACAAAGAAGATTTACAGCAATTATAAAAGGCACACAGACCACAGAAAAGTGAAACACCTACATTAAGGACAAAAGCATAAAACAGGATTAAAACAATGAAAAGAACTAGAGAAAACTAGAAGATTACTATTCCTTACCTGCACTTTCAAGTGTTAAAATATTTTGTTACGCTAATTATTTTATGGCTACCGGTGAATACCAAGAAGCGACAAACAACATATGTTCTTTAAATTCTAATAACAAAAAGGACATAAAAGCAGGTAGTTTCCTTTTTTTGTGTTTGAGTGTGTTAAAACGAAAGAAAACGGAACCTAAACAAAGTTTTAAAAACCCTCATTTCATCAATAGAGGGTTTTTCTAGTCAAATAAACGGTAGTTAAGTACCTGGGAAAAAAACATTACAAATGTCTAAACGATTATATAATATCCGACACATAAAAAATTAAATGTATAAAAACCAGGACAATTTCAAAAAACACATCATTACAAACTCAAACATCAAAGTGGCAACAACTAAAAAAGAAAAAACGTTAAAAATATTTAAAATAAATTTTTTCAAAATGAATAAACAAATTAAGCAACAAGCAAAATTGTCCATTAACACTAAGGACTGTACTCACCAAAAACGAAACAGTGAAAAACGTTTACGTGAAGAGGATGACGAATCACAAGATAACTCTAACAATCAAATGCCTAAAAGAAGACAACCCAAAACTCTTTTTAGACCCTGGTGTGATACTGAAACTAGCCAAGCAGCAAAGAACCTTGTTAACAATCGAAAGGACGCTACAGTCAACAAAGCTTTGTCCAGTGCTCCTCTTCCTTTAACACCCTACCAAATGGCTGTACACCAACAACGTTATCAAACTGCTATGGCTCTACAACAGGCCTATTATCAGCGTCAATTAATTATGAATCATTTATGGGCCCAACAGCAACAACAAATGTTGATTTATCAACAACAACAACAATTATTCGCATTTGGTCAACAACAAGGTTTAAATTATAAAAATTAAGATAATTGTGATGAAAAACAAAGATGAACTATTTCAAACCAACAAACAGCTGATCCAGCAAATTAACTGTACGGCAATAGAAATTTGGCTCTGCAAAAAGGTAAAAGTAAAGCTGCTCCACACTAACAGACATCATTGGCAAAAGGAAAAAAATCAATAATTTAATTAAAATTTAGTTAAAATATAAGACTGTGATAAAAACACTCGTTTACAATTAAATTGTGATAATAATTATTTGATAATTTAATAAAATAAATTTTTGTTAAAAAGAAACTTTATAGAAAATTTATTCTTCTTCTGTAGGAATAGGGGGCTGCTTAGAGGGTCTGGGTTTAAAAAACATTTGTTTGAATAGAAATAAGAAAGTTTTTCAAAATGTTAAAATTGTTCACAACGAACTTTTAGTACCAAGGAAAAAGTACTTTCATGTTTTTTTGGGAAAATTTCATCGTACAATCAAACCGTTTTTTTTTATTTTGGAACACAATATTTAATAATTTATTATTTATTTAATAATGTGGTTCACTACTTTTCATTACCAGTTTGTTCCTCAGTGGTCGGCAAATAGTACTTTTTAGAATATCGGCTACAGCACCAAGTCTAGTTTAATCCAACCGACTTTTTTTTTAGTTTAGTGATTCTTGTTCGTCGACTGTTAATTCTTACTTGCTTCTTTTTCCATCACAAATTCCCACATAATGGCCATTCAGTCAGTATTATGAAATCCACGGTTCAACACCTGGCTGGGAGAAAATAAAAAAATAATTGAAAATAATTTGTATGATAATTTAAATGATTTTCTTTAAATCGAAGTACAGAGTGGCAACTCTGGGATGTATTAGTTCCCTGTGTTGTGAAAAACGTGTTGGGAAAACGTAGACGATTATTATTTAAAACCCATTCAATATTATTTGAAATTATTTATAATTTACATTCATTTATATTACAAACGCTGTGAAAAAGTATTTGTAAAAAGTTTTAAATAAAAGTTCTAACGCCTGATTCAATTTCTTGCTTTTCTTTAAAAAACGAGCCTGGCTTCTGTTTAAGGTAGATATATGTCATCTTAAAAATATTATTTCAAACAAGACAAGTTAGAGTTATTAAAAAAATCATATAATAGACACAGACTAACATCTAAGGGAAACGCATTAAAGATGTAGAAAATGTGAAACATTCGTTTACATTGACAACATTTAACATCTGCTATAAACTCAGCTGTAAAAAACGGCACATAATTTTTTGGTAGTAAAAATAAGATTAAAAAAATGGATTTCAAGGACAAATTAATAATTAGACTAATTGTGACTTTGAAAGAACAAACTCAGTTATTAATGCAGGAGATTGTTATAATGGACAACATCCTTGAAGAAGAAGATGAAGAAGAATTTTTAGTGGACATAAGTAGACTTGTGCCAAATAGTTCAATTTAGTGATCGCTCTTTTTAGTTCAAAGATTGAAAATTAACTAGTTCAAAATTTTGTTCAAACGCTCTCTTTAGTTCAAAATCTATCTTAGTTCAAATGTTCTGCAGACGTATTGTTCGTACTTTATTCTTTTAGTTCAAACGCTTTTTTTAGTAAAAAAGTTCTTTTAGTTCAAGTTCTTTTTAAAATATGATGGCGACAACACCGTAGCTTTGCCATTACGAATGTTAAATAAAATGCGTGGCAGCACTAATTTCATGGCGGAAATAGTGAACAAGGAAAGACATTAATTCTAGTTCACCTTGACTGGTAGTTTAAATACAAAATACTTAAAATTATGAACTAGTTCAATCGAAGGAATCGTTTAAATTAACTAGTTCGTTTATGAACTACACAAGCTCGTAGGTTACAATACACTGGATTATGAACATTTGTTTAAATAAATATTTATATTTTTAAAAGCCGCTATGGAACATCTTAGGACAAATATATTTGAAAAAAATAAAATAATTATTTAATTTTTAAGATTATGAAATGTTTTTAAAACTGGACCAATCTGTAAGCATCACCTTTCAAATAAAGAAAATAATTTTCTGCTGGCACAAACATTTAAAAAAGCAACATTCAGACGAATTGATAACCTCCCTCTCTTTTTGAAGTCGGTTAAAAAAGGCAGTCACTGCTGAATATTACAACATTTCAGTTGTATTTGTTATTGTATTGAAATAATAGAGAGCTGTATATAATATTTTTTTTAGATTTAAGAATATTTATTTAGTACTTTAAATGCGCGCGGGAACAATAATGCCACATGTTTTATGTTAAAAAAGCAAAACAAGAAATAATCGCAAACTAATGACACAAAAATTCTGCTCATGCACGCTAACTTACGACAAATATTTGTTTAATTACGTGATTGAAGTTGAATAATCAATCATGATCACGGTCACAATCATGAATTATAAACGCTAATTATGTAAGTTTTACGCATTACTAGTTCATAGATATTTGTTTAGCCACGTTCAAAATTCCGCTTAAAAAATGTTTTTTAATAAAATTTGTTCCAAAGATCGGCTAAATTTGTATTACATTTTTTATGTAAAAAAAATAATAGTTTTAAAGAAACTTTTGTAGTTTTTTTTTTTACAAAACTCAGTGGCAACGCTGTTTGCTATAGGCATGACATGTACAAAAATTACGTCAATTTTTTTAAAGTGGCATTTAAGAATATGATAGAAACTTTATTTTAAACAATCGCCGGCAAAGGGACGGTGTAATGTATGGCAATGTTCTAGTAGGGAACTAAAATAATTCTTTATTTTTCCTTATTTTTGTTGTTATTTCAATTACATATTGAATATTTTGTAAAAAACTAACTGAATCATCAAGTGTTGATCTGTCACATTATTCAGTGGTGTTCGCTATGTCCTAATTTCTGGTATTTGTACTTTTCATGATGCGCAACACATCACGGCTGACTCATGTTCGAATTTCACCGCTTGACAATATGGAAATTCTTTGGATATTTTTATCTGAATGGTACGTGAATATAAGACGAAGGAGTGAAATGATTGTAAATGCTTGATATAGATAAAAAATACTAAAATCGGAATTAAAATATGAGAGCGTAAAGGCCGGGGCACATAGAATCCGTCATACGCCAAACTTTGAAGTATTTAACTAAAGTCAAAGTATTGATGATGAGGTTGTCACAATGAGCACTTTGCTGACGGATATTAAATCAGCTGTTTTTGTTTACTTGTATTTGCAAATTTTTTTTATTAAAGTACACATTTCAAATGAAATTGGACGATATTTTAGACTTTCTTTTATTTGTAATCTTAATCTTGATATAAAAAACAGAGGTCGAAAATTTTAGGTCAGGCCGCTTTATCAATATCGAGACAATAATGGATTTTTTGCGGTAAATTTTTAAAGAATGTTCAACAGTGATGCTGAACAATTTAAGAAAACTGTAAGAATGGAGAGACATGTATTCGATATGCTTTTTAACTTAGTGAAGGAAGATCTTACTAAAAACTCCAATAGACTCCAATACCTGCAAAGTGACATGCCTGTCTCGTACCGATCGCCATCGGCTTTGACAATGTTCAACTGAAAATTAATTAAACTTAAAGAAAGCAATTCAATGTATAAAAACATTTCTTACCTGTTGCGCCTGTTGCAGCAGCTACAGCTGCCCAAGACTTTTCCTTTATCATTTTGTTTCTATAATCTTGCTTGCTTTTGTCATACAAGCAAGGAAACATTTGCACCGCTTTAATCTCCATTTTTTATCCCGGTCTTAAGTACTTTGCTGATGGATATTAAATCAAATTTTGCTCTCTAATTTTATTCACTTGTTAATTTAATTAAATTTGTATTTTATTGTTTGCCACCAAAATTGTTTTATTAAAATCACAAAACACAATTGAAACACAGCAAGAGTTAAAAGAAAACAAAGAAGAAGAAGCAGTTGATAGTTGTCAAAGTATTTAACATACGTCAAAAGTTAAAAGTTGACCAACTTTCGTACTTTGCGTTGACGGACACGTATTGCTGGAGACAACGCTCGTAAGAAAACATGTATTTCAACTGACTGGTCAGTTGAATTTGTCAAAGTTTAACGTATGACGAATTCTATGTGCCCCGGCCTTAAAATTTGAGGTTATGCCGGGTTCTTTTTTGATACCAAATCAAAAGCAAAAATATAAAAACAAAGTTGTTTAAAACAAATTTGAAAATGTTTTTCTGGATCACATAGCAGTATGAAACATACTTTACGACGTATACTCTTACTTACGAAATATAAATAATAAATTTCGTTAAAATTGGTCGAACCATTTCAGAGAAGCGCGATCACAAATACTGGGACACGAGATTTTTAAATATTGCGATCAAAAGACGTCAAAGTAAAATGTAAATATTACTCAAATCTTAGTGTCTAAGTATTTGTTACATTATTCTAATGCATTTTTAAATATGCAAATTTACAGCTGCTCATAACACACAGTGACTTAAAAGTGAACATAAAAATTAGTAAAACTAGTCTTAGTGTTTTTATAAATCTGAGGATAAGGATTTTAATACCTTCATATTTATTCCTTGTCATTGTTTTCTCATTAATCCCCTCTTGTTTTAACTACTCCCAACAATTACATTATAAAATTCTTAAAAAAAGGTAAAGTGAAATCAAGTCACCAAAACGCACAACTAAAAAAAACAGGCAAAAAAAAAAAAAAAAATCCAGTTTCTTAAAGATCAACACAATTTTTCCTAAAAAAAATGCATTTTTTATCCTGTCAATAGTTCTAGGAAACAACAAGACACATTTGAAAATTTTTAAAACAAAATAAAAGATGATTTGAAAAAGAAGAAATCAGTTGGAAACAAATAAACGTGCCTGTTGAATAAAAAACCATATCTAATCGTTTTGTTTAAAATAGAGGAGGTTCCATTACTGATGACATGTTTTCCTTAATTAGCCACACAGAGCTGCATACAAATTGCCAGAAAAAAAAGACAATCTTTTGTTCTCCTTTAAAAATATAAAACAAAAGGAGTAGACGAACAAAGAAGATAAAAGTTTCCAATAACCTTTAGTTGCACAGGGTTTTACATCAGGAACTGATAGCTTTAGACGTTTCATGATGACAATGTTGTTTTCTTTAATTTTTGCTTTTAACACACTAAAGAAAAATTACCTTGGCAAATTACGGCATGCAATCTGGCATCTCCTATAATGGTACAACTCTATTGCGCGCCAAAAGTTTATTGATATTCGCGCAGTTTGTTTTACTCAACATTAATATCAAACCGTCTTTATTAAAAAAACCCTTTTTATTATAATTTCAAAGAAAAAACAAACAAAATAAGATTTTATTACATTGTCGGCTTTATTTTAAACACGTCAAGGTCTTTTATGAGTTAATGGTTCTTAAAAAAATTTTTTTACATTTTGGGAACTCCAGAAAAATAAAAGAAAATTAAAAATGGTTCAATATTTAATTTTAAAGGTGAAAATTGCTTTGTAATGTTTAATCTAAGGACAGACAGAACAAAAGAAAACCTTTTAAAAGAGAGATTTATTTTTGTTTGTGGGTTTGATACGGTCTTCAAAAAAGATTTTCATTTGTGGTTTCATCTCAAGGAAAAACACATGCCGAATGATTAAAACGTGCCGTAAATGAGGAGAAGTGGCTGAGCTGATTAAAGAAAAAAATTATCAATCTTTTTAAATCCTGATGGTTATTTTATACTTAAGACTATAATTTTATTAAGCTGCTGCTTTTTATTTTAGTGTTGGTTTACTTGAGGACTTGGACGACGTTTTTTTTTTGGTTAATTTTGTCTTCTTCTTTATTTTTTAGGTGTTTACAAGAGATTTAGATTTTAATTAATTGATATTAAAAAAAGTAAAAAGAGTTTAAATCTTACTAAAAATAAGCAGCACCCAGAAGCCCCAGCTTTTAAGCGTACAGTACTTGCCAGAATTAGTAAAGCCGAACATTGAACTGTCCCAAACAGTGTTCCGCAAAGATTACAAAACTTAAAGCTGCAAATAAAATCATAAAACTCTTGGTACAAAATTTAATGGAGTAAGGTTTTATTAGCGGATAAAGAACATAAAGTACTTAAGTTTTATGACCCCAATTAGTTAAGCAGGACCATAAACAGAGATTAAGAATTTTAAGTAAAAAAAAAAAATAAATAAAATGGGAAAATAAGCCGCAGGTAAAATGTCAGCAATAAATATACAAATTTGAAAACCGTTTAAAATTTTAAAAATGATCAAAATATACTGGAGAAGAGAAAAATTAAAGTACATAAGTTAAACAAGCTGGCTGTAACAATAAATAACACTAAATACTAAAGTGTTCTTTATAAGGAATTTTTTTAATATCTCAATTTTATCAGAAATTCTCGATAAACCATTAGAAGTGACTCATAATAAAAAGACTAGTTTACCTCATTACAAAATATATAAGAAATGTTTTTTTCCTAAACTTTAATTATTTTAAATTTAAAAATCATTTATTTTTAAGCGACTTCAAAAAAAGGAGGAGGTTATCAATTCGACTGAATGTTGCTTTTTTATGTTTATGCCTGCAAAACTCAGTCATTTCTGAACCGATTTTGAAATTTTTTTGTAGTTTAATAGATTGTGCTTACAAAATTAAAGGGTGTCCCCATACAACACACATGTTGTTTAAGTGTATTATAAAGCGTAAAGCGCACTTCTTTAAAAATTAAAAAAATGCGTAGTGCTATAGCTCCCAATAGCAAAAAGTAATACACAAATAAATCTAAGAATTAAAGGGTGTCCCCATAGGTGACGTTAGTTGATATGCGTCTTTTTTTGAAACGTTATAGACAAGCCCTTGAAAATTGTACAGGATGTCGATAACTATGATCGTTATAATAACAAGTATAAACATTCAAAATTATAAATTAAAGGGTGTCCCCATACGACACATATGTTTTTTAAGTGTATTATGAAGCGTAAAGCGCAATTCTTTAAAATTAAGAACAAATGCGTATTAATACAAAAATAAATATAAAAATTAAAGGGTGTCCCCATAGGTGACGTTAGTTGATATGCGCCTATCTTTTGAACCGTCATAGACAAGCCCTTAAAAATTGTACAGGATGTCAATTACTATGTTCGTTATAATAACAAGTATAAACATTCAAAATTATAAATTAAAGGGTGTCCTAATAGTTAATGTAATTTGATGTATTTGGCCAAACTTTTAAACTGTTGTAGCCAGAAAGTTGAAATTTACAAAATACATTTAGTGCAAAGTCCTCTTTAATAACAAGTAGATAATTTGTATTTGGAAATTAAAGGGTGTCCCAATAATTGATATATGCTGCCAAACTTTTGAATCGTTTACAAAGAACCTGTATTGCTAAGTCTGATATAAAAACAAGCATAAAATTTAAATTTAGAAATTAAAGGGTGTTCCCATTTTTTAAGTAAATTTACCTCTATGGTCTATCGTTCCAACCGTTATATACAAATAATTGAAAATTAAACACAATATCCACTAGTCTATCGGGTTTATTCTTAAAGTATAATTTAAATTAATAATTATAGGGTGTAACAATAGTTGCTTTAATTTGATATACAGGACCCAACTGTTGAAAAGTTGAAGACAGTTGATTGAAATTTGTACAGAATCTTTATTGCTAAGTCCGCTATAACAAGTAGAAAAAATAAATTAAAGGGTGTCCCTATAACTGATGTATTTTGTCTTATTTGGCCCTATCTTTAAAACCGTTACAGACAAACTCTTGAAAATTAAACAGAATATCCATTACTTTATAAAGTTAAATAACAAGTATAAATATTTAAAATTAGAAATTAAAGGGTGCCCTAATAGTTATAATTTGATGCCTTTAGAGTTTAATCAAATTTTGTTTTACTGTATCAGCAATAAAAAGTGTAAAAAATAAAGGTTGACCACATAACTGTTGAATTTTCTTGTTTTATCTGCATTTATATTATGTTCTACGACTAATGAAAAATCCTAACGCAATCTTTCTCGAATATAATATAATTAATGTATAATTACCGTCCTAAAGAAATATGCCTTAAAGCTTGTCTGTTTTAAAGACGGCTTTTTTTTGGAAGAATTAGTTTTATTAAATATCTGTGTTGTTCGAAAGACAGAAGAGAGAGAGAGAGAGAGAGAGAGAGAGAGAATTTCAAATTTCTCTAATGATTTATTTTCAGTTTAAATAATTGTTCTCCACTACTAAATTATTTGTAAATAAACAAAATTAATTAAACTACATGAAAATATTAACGTCATTTTATTTTATACAATGTGAGTTACAGTTAAACATGAACTTTTTTATTACTTTATATGAAAAGCTTTTTAATAACTCTGACTCATTCTGTATAAAACAGGATGATTATGATATTCGCATGTGAACAACTTATTACTTAAGTTAAGCAGGGGTGTTTTTACAGTTTGCTGGCAACACCATTCTTAGTTGTCATTGCTTAACAAAAGTGTGGGAAAATATTTGAGAGAACGACTTGATTTTTTTTTAATTAATCACAAGAGGACCCTGTTCTTATAATCATTCCCCGGCATTCTGCTTCTGCTGCCATGAATTTCCAAAATTATTTTATATCTTAAATCATTATAAATTTAATATATTTATTATACTTTTACACATTTTGCGCTTTAAAAACCATAATAACGGCATTTGTTTGCAGTTATATTTTTTTTAATTAACAGCTCATTTCATGAAGTTGTTTTAATTAAATCTCTCATAAAAACGCACCTTTCATTAATATCATGACTGCAATAGGAATAATTTGAGTTCCACACGTAAAAAAAATAACTCTGGGGTTTACTTTGACATTTGTTGAGGTAAATATACCAGATCCCATCCCCAGCGTAGCCCTTATGTAAGAAAAGAAGAACATTTTAATTTTTATTTTTTTAATTTTATGAAAACAAAATTTCATGAAGACAAAATTTTATTTGTAAATAAAAGGGTTTGTTTAGTGTTTAAATGATTCCTTGGCCTTTATAGTGTTTTGACTATAATGGCGATGTTAATCGTTAAATTGAATATTTGTTATTCTATAAATATGCAAAATTTAATTTTAAAAGACTGTGTGTCATATGATTTAGATCGTAAGACAATTCAATAGCTGTAATACTCTTTTTCTAATCATATTTCAGTCATTTCGTTTTTATGGCTGAAATTGGCTCCTAAATAATGCGATTCAAAATAACAGGAAATTTTTCTTTTGAGTTATATAAAACCAAAAACCATAAGACACCTGTATTATCAAAGAGAAAACCGAAAGCTACATCATTTAAAATTTTTAAATTCTCAGCAGGTTTTTTAATGGCAATAAACCTATTTCCACAAGTGGTTTTCTACCAGTCTTATGAAATTTAGTCCCGTGTATGCAAATGTTAAAATCTGGCTACCTTGCCGAAAAATCTGCATTGATTCCATTACATAGCGTCTACACCTGGCATTATATCTGAACTTTTTATTTTAACACAAATTCAATCTCAAACTTAATTGTATTTAAATCAGTGCTATTCTGGTGCTATGATATTTAGATGTGAAAGTGTTTTTAATGGGAAATCTCATCTAACCAATTTGATGGTATAATTTGTCAAACAAAAGCATAATTTTACCAATAAAGGCCAGGAATGACTATACCACATAATCGTACGATTTATTCACAAAAAAGTCTAATGGAAATGTGTCATACGTTGAAAAATCGCAAGAAATGTGCCCTTAGGTGCCACACTGGCAGAAACGGAAAATGCAAAAAATTGCAACTCTGAGAAGTTATTATTTTATGACATTTTTCAAAAGATTAGCAAATTGTCACAAAATCTGTCTACTTTTTGGACCCACACGTCAATTTTGACAGATATAACGACTAAATCTCATTGTGTTTCATGCCTTTAAAGGCCAGGATTTTGCTTTCTGGAGCTGGGGGGTTAAGAACTTATTTCTATTATAAACAAAAAGAGAACACACAAAATGTTTGTAATATAAAAGAAAAATCAAAAATTAATTTTATATTTTTTTTATTGTTTATAAATTTATTATTTTTAAATATTAAATAATAAGATTAACAATAAATAAATAAGTTTAACTTTTAAAAATATTAATAACAACTAGTTTTACTAGCAATTATCACATCAAGTTATTCTATAACTAAAGTCTAAATAATTTGGATAAACTGGCAACACAAGTTACTGTTGGCCAAAAACATATAAATGTTGCTGTCTTTGTGAAGCCAATTGTTGCATATAAAAAGCCGCTGCAACATTTTGTTGTAATAAAGCAGCTTGATATTGACGATAAATGGCATATTGTTGTTGCAGCATCGATTGTTGTGCTTGTGTATATTGCTGATTCTGCAGTGTTGCCAGATTGTTGGGTTGCTGTTGTATTATTACCCGATTTATAAATTGCTGTTGTTGAGTCTGCTTGGATACTTGAGAGTTATTTGTAGGTAATATAACTTTTGTTGATGTTTTTCTACTGTCGCCATCAAGCCAGGGTCTAAACAAGGATTTTGTTTGTCTTCTTTTTGCTAAAGGTTGTGGTTTTGCTCCCTTAACTGATGATTCCAATGTAGTGTTTTTTGTGGTTGTTAAAATATTTTCTTTATTCTCCATTTCTTCACGCTTGCGTTTTGTGCAGCGTGCCCCAAATTTCTTGTGGTTGTATTGTTGCATTTTTAAATCAAATTTTTTATGTTGATAAACTTGGACTAAAGACATGTTCAATTTTCTGGTTGACTGTTTAACGTTTAAGTTGTTTTAAGTGAATGATGTCAAACCTTGGTTACGCATAATACTTATATGAAATGAAGCAAGTACCTGCTTCATTTTTGGTGGTAACAGCCCTGTTTAGAAAAAAAGTAATTACCTGTACCCTTACAATTACCTTTTGTACCTTTTTAAAGGTTGCTAATATATTTGTAGTTTTATGATCCCCTTACTTTACTTTAAAAGTGATTACTGGCAAAGCTATGGAAGGGAACTTTACAAGGATGTGATATATCAATAAATAAATATTCGTTTTATTACTGACTACGATACAAGAACAATGACAGTTATTTGATGGATCATTCTGCAATTACAGATGATAGAAATACCTATTATTGCGTACAACAAAGTTTCTATCACATTCTTTATAGCAAAAAAAAAAAAAATAATGGAAACCTTTTTATTCATGTGATGTCTGTGATAAAAAGAGTTCCACATAACTTGAAAGAAGTTAATGCGAATTTTGCTGTTCTATTGGAAAAATTTTAATTACGAATTTTTTTTAATAAACAGCATTTTCCACTTTGATAAGCACAAACCTAAACTTAGATTTAAAATAAAAAAAATCTAATTTCTCTTTAATAACAAAACTGGTACAATGGTAACACTGTTCAGTATAAAATTGTTGCAAAAGGGGTTTATTACCTTAGTGTTGTTAGAAGTACGAAAAATTACCTCTCATATGACATATAATTTACAAAACCCTCAAAATATGTGTTAATTTTAACACAAAAAATATATTTTTAACGTGTGAATCTAGTTTTTACACATTATAAATTCCTTCCGGTACAAATTGCTGAACAAATTGTAGCTAATATCCTTATCCATATAAAAGACTGTCCATAATCAAAATTTTATCACAATCCATTTGATCGTTTAGGCGTGATTGAGTAACAAACATCTAAACTTTTACATTTTAATTATTTGTATTTGTATGGCAGGGAATTTTACTAATGTTTATTTTGTGGTTTAGAATATGTTAATTAACTGTGATGCATAGTTTTTGTAAGAGACTTGTCGTCTAATACAAAAATATATAAAAAGTTTTTAATTTTATATATGATTCATTTTTAACCGATTTCAAAAAAAGAAGGAGGTTATCAATTCGACTGAATGTTGCTTTTTTTTCTGTTTGTGCCTGCAGAACTCAGTCATTTCTAAAACGACTTAGAATATTTCTTGAAATTTGATAGATTATGCGTACAGATTGGTCCCGTTTTAAAAACAGTTCATAATCTTAAAAATTAAAGGATGTCCCCATTTGTATACACACGTTTTTTAAGTCTATTATGAAACACAGAGTGCTCCTCTTTAATTTTTAAATTTGAAAAAAATGCGTATTACTAAAGATCCCAGTAGTAAAAAGTGATACAAAGAAAAATTAAAGGGTGTGCCCATAGGTGACGTTAGTTGATATGCGCCTATTTTTTTAACCGTTATAGACAAGCCCTTAAAAATTGTACAGGATATCGACTACTATGATCGTTATAATAACAAGTATAAATATTAAAAATTATAAATTAAAGGGTGTCCCAATCGTTAATGCAACCAAAGTTTTGAACTTACGTAGCCAGATAGTTAAAATTTACAAAGAACCTTTATTGCCAAGTCCGCTATTAAAACAATTAAAAAATTTGTATTTGGAAATTAAAGGGTGTCCCAATAGTTGATGTATGTAGCCAAACTTTTGAACCGTTATAGACAGACAGCTAAGATTTACAAAGAACCTGTATTGCCAAGTCCGCTATTAAAAAAATTATAAAATATGTATTTTGAAATTAAAGGGTGTCCCAATAGTTAATGTAACCAAACTTTTGAACTGCTGTAGCCAGATAGTTTAAATTTACAAAGAACCTTTATTGCTAAGTCCGCTATTATAAAAAGTATAAAATTTGTATGTGGAAATTAAAGGGAGTCCCAATAGTTGATGTATGGGAGCAAACTTTTGAACTGTTATAGGCAGACAGCAAAAATTTACAAAGAACTTGTAATACTAAGTCCGCTATTATAACAAGTATAAAATGTGAATTTAGAATTTAAAGGGTGTCTCTATAGCTGATGTACTTTTATCTGTATGGCCCCGTCTTTGAAACCGTTACAGACAAACTCTTAAAAATTAAACAGAATGTCCATTACTATATCAAGTATAATAACAAGTATAAATATTTAAAATTATTTTAATTTAAAGGGTGCCCCAATGGTTGTATATATATATGGCCATCTTTTGGCCAGTTATAGACTAACGCTTAGAATTTAAACAAATTTTGTTTTACTGTGTCAGCAATAAAAAGTGTAAAAAATAAAGGGTGACCACACAACTACTGAATTTTCTTGTTTAATCTGCAGTCATATTTTGTTCTACGATTAATGAAAAATCTTGGCGCAGTCTTTCTCAAATATAATTGAATGTAATTAATGTATTATTTCCGTTCTAAAGAAATTATTATTATTTAAAAGTAAAGGCTTTCTGCACTTGACTTCACCCAAGAAATTTTTCTACCTTTTAAAGCCCTCTGCAAACATAGAATGGGTTTATGGTACGAAAAAGCGAATAGTAAATCTACTTTTTTTAATTAGAAATAGTAGGAATTAGGTGGAATCAAAATTGAGAAATCAAATGATGAGCTGAAAAACTCGAAATGCAACAGGGCATTTTCGCCTTCGAAATTGCGAATATGCACTTGAGCATGGACTTAGTCGAAAACCATTTTTGTTGAACTAAATGATAGATAACGATAAGTCTCAACCAAGATCAGTATAGTTTTTTTATTTTAATAATAATAAAAATTGCCAAACTGTGATTACCCCAAATATTTATTATTATGCTCCTGTGTTTATAATTGATAATTTATATTTTTGCTTTCTATTTATTTTACACAAAATTATTTTACTATAAAACAAAAAATTCTAAATAATTGGACAATTGTCTCTACCACTTTCAAGACTTCCAGATTATCACACACACACACACCCTAAACCTTAAGTAGCTGAATGTAAATAATAAATTAAAAATGTGACTACAAGTACATTGAAGTGTTGAAACAGCGTGATACAATTATTGTTTTTCAAAATTTTCTTATCTAAATTATTTTTTAAATAATTGACTGAAACTAAATAAACACATGATGATGATTTAAATAAAATGAAAAGCATATTTAAACAATTGAAAAATGGAAAAGTGGACCTCTCAAATCACTTATGACTCATCAAAGTAGTGTTGAAAACAAATTTACATGAAATTATTTTTTAAATAGAAAATGAATGGGTGAGATCTTTTTTGTTGCCGCTAATAAGACTTGTTAGTGGATTAAAAATAAATTAATAAAAATTCGTGTGAGTGTTGCTTTTTTAATGTTTGTGCCATTATGACTCAGTCATTTGTGGATGGATTTAAAATTTTTTTATTTAAAAGCTTAAGTTTTTAAAACAGTCCATAATCTTACAAAATAAAGGGTGTGCCCATACAACATACATGTTTTTACGTGAATTATGAACCGCAAAAAGCGGCACTGCGGATCACTATTGCTGCTAGTAGCACAAACAAAAATAGCTAAGTATATTTAAAATTATAGGGTGTCCCCATAGGTGACATAAAATGGCCTATATGGTCGTATCTTTTGAACCGTTACAGACAAACGCTTGAAAATTGCACAAAAAATCGATTACTATGATCGCTATAACAAGTATAAATATATATAAAAAATTTATAAATTAAAGGGTTCCCCAAAAAGTCGATTTAATTTGATGTATATGGTCATATTTTTTGAACAGTTGTAGAAAATCGATTGAAATTTACAAGCAACCTCTATTGCTTAGTCTGCTATAAAAATAAGTATAAAATTTGTATTTGGAATTTAAAGGGTGTCCCACTAGTTGGTGTATGGGGCCAAACTTAAGAACCGTTTTAGACAGTTAACTAAAATCGGTTTTGAAGTTCGTTTTTTTTGCAATAATTATTTGTTTCATCATTGTTTTTATTAAAATTTTTGATTGAATTACAACGCAAATCACAAAGTTTAAGTTTTCACTTAAACAAGTCTTTTGTCCTTACTATTGACGTACATATATTTAGAAATTAATAATATAAGATTATAATACTTAAATTTTTATAACAAGAAGTAATTAAACAAATAACAGCGATGAACAAACTATAAAAGCAGTTCAAATTACACTTATCTAAATATGACTGTGAATAAATGGTTCTGAATTGAGTAATATTATTGCTTATTATCAATCGAAACTTTGTTTAATATAATCACATTACTTAATACGTTGAAAATAATTACGCTATTACAACAAGAGTTTTTACAGATCTTTTTTTAAGACAACGTTTAGACTATGATAGCGACAGCTTTGAATTGAATTAAATTTAATAAAAAAGGCTTGTTTAATAAATTCGAAATTTTGTATAGCTTTATAAAGGTTTTAAATTGGTTTAAATGCTTAAACCAAGAATTTTTGAAAATTCGAAAATAAGTTCTAATTTTCGAACATAAGGAATTTTGTTTTAAATTTGCTAAAGATCATGTGTGATGTAATATAAAGCTAAAACATTGAAAAAAGGCTAACATAAAGTCAAAAATATGTTTTCGAAATTCGTAATATAAGGTAAAATTCACTTAAACTTTTAAGAATTATACATATTTTAACTTAATTAATCAGATAGCTAAACTGACTTTTTTCTTGCAATTAAGATTTAAAATTGAATGTTCGAAAGTATACAATATTTTAAATTTTTTATTCTATTCGAAATTAATTTCGAAATTTCCGAACATAAGAAAATTTGTTAAATATTTCAAATGAAAAATATGTATATAATGCATATAATAAAGTCCCAAATAAAAAGCATAAATTTCGCAATAAATTCTAACTTCGAAATTTCGCCAAAATATGTTTAGCTAAAAATATAAATTAATTTTCCTCTCTTTTAACCTTTAACCATATACAAGCTGACATATTTGAAAATATAAAAGATATAAAAGTTTTTATATAATCACGATGAAATAATTAAGGATTAAATACTCTTGAAAGGGTTTTTTGTTTTCGAAAATAGAGGAAACTTGGTAAAATAAATATGTTAAGTTTACTGCTATTACTGAAATTGCATATATTTTAGAAGCCTTTTCAAGTATAAAGAGATTCGAACTTAAGTTCGAACATCTTTTTTAATAACTCTAAATGATAGACGACTTTAATGCTTTGCATTCTGTGAGGTTTTTATGGCAAATTAGCACAGAGAAAAGACATCATATATCACAAAGTCATGCGACATCCTGTTAAGCTGTTTGTTTGCTTATTATATTTTATGTTTTGGATGTTTATTTTGCGTTCTGTTGTTGTAATAAGAAAAAGTATTTTTTTTTTAAATAAAACGAAATTTTATGATCTTGTTTTTAACACAACAAAATTTAACTCAATGGCTGGAAGCAATAAAAAGGTTTTATTTTGCTTAAATACATTTTAAGGGGTAGGAAATTTATTTTACAAAAAAAAAAATAAGTAAAACACACACATACAAACTCAAGAAAATTGAAGATAAGTCTTTTATTTAGACAACAATCTTTATTGTATGATGGTCTTGTATTGAGTATTCGCGCAGGTTTTATCTCTGGCTTTTAATACAACACAAACTCACAGCAGGGTAAAATATTTCTTTGTGCTACTTTGTTAAATAAACAACCTTAGCAAATTGTCTAAATATACATTTCCTTTTATGTCATTCAAATCAAATCGTCTTGTGTTGATTTCAATTGAGACAAAAATTTCAAACTTGCTTAAGAATTATTGATAATCAACAGAAATTGTATCATGCTGTTTCAACACAATGTTTTTATATTTTTTTTCTTTATTTATTTACATTTAACTGTTTAAGGTTGAGGTTGTGATTATCTTGATGCTTACTTATGAGAAAGACAATTGTCCAATTATAAAGAATTTTATTTAGTTCAATAGATAAAACAGTTAGAAAATATTTCAGAATTTTGGTTTGTAACTATTTAAAATTAATTATCAATCACCACAAAAAGGGATGATTGTACATTTTTATTAGGGCTAATCACAGGTAGCTGTAGAGTGAATAAAATTTACTTTAATATTTTTGCAAAAGGATTTTCGTGAAATAAATTAACATTTATGGTTTAAAACTTTGAAAAATTTAAAGAAATAAAATGAAACCAAAAGGAGCCAAGAAAAGTATAGCGGCATTCAAGTAGTAATTAGTTTTGCTTTTGAACACAACTTTTCCTGAACGCCTTTTCATCGGAAGCTTAGCACTGTTTTCGGTTGCCACAATTTGTTTCTTTAGCAAGCGGTATTTGAGAAGCTATTTAACAAACAAAATTCCAGCCTTAAATCGATCGCATTATGGAAACTGGATAGAAATTGATTGGCAGCAAGAGCCTAAATTTTGCTCGACAACAGCTAGATAAAGACGGCTGAGAAATCCACATAATTTTTCTATTCAGTGTCTCGTTTCTGTAATTAAAGTGAGTAAATTTTCACATAAAAATATTAGAGTCACTTTATTTTACACAGAGTGACCTAAAGTTTTTTAAGTAGTTTTTAAAAAAAGTAATGAAAAATTTTATAGAAAACTCTAAATCAACTTGTGCCCAACAAGATGATTCTAATATTTTTATGTGAGAAGTTTTTCACTTTAGTTACAAAGACGACTCCTTAATTAACACTGTTTGATTTTGAATTGATCATATGTGCTGCTTTTTAAAATATTTTAGAATTGACAGCCATGATTTAGGCTGCACGAAATTTAATTGATTTTTTTGAATATGACATGGACAACATGAGAAACTCACTGAAACTGCTACAAGAAATAAATCTTTTAAATCATTATTTTTATTAATCGTTTTATTACAACAGAATTAGCTGTTAAACGTGATCATCAACTTGATAAGCGACTTAAAAAAAACTGAAATATATTAGGTGACCAGCTATAAAAATTGAGAGCGTTTAGCACGAGCTCATCCATTTGTGGTGGATTGACCAGTGAATTGCACTATTCATTACAGAGAGAATTCGTTTTTAGCCGAATAGTTCGTATGTGGAATCATCTTCCTGCTGCCATCTTTCCTTTCACTTTCAATGTACAAAAATTCAAATCGAACATCGAAAAACTGCCTCTAAACTCCTTCTCACAAACTAATTTCCTTGTTTATGATACAAAGCATTGCTTGGGTAGGGGTCATCTCCTGAGTTCTGGTCCGAGAAAAAAACGTTTAAACGTGGAACCTTCTGGTAAACTGAATTTTCGTAGCGACACTGTTTTTTCATTAGGACGATGATGACAAGACCATTTCTTAGAAAGCAAGAATTTCAATAGTAAAATTATATTATAATGAAATCATGTACCAGGTGATAGCAAAGCGATTTAAGTCGTATTCGCCTTTGAATATTAAAATTTTTACACAGATTTATATATAAAATAAAACGTTTAAAGCAATGAAAAATAACTGAATTCGCCATCACCTAGTAATTGATTCGCCTTGAACTCCATAAATACTTTAATGCTTTTAATTACTAATTTCCTTACAACACAACAGTAAACAATATTTAGGCCACTCACAGTAAAATATTGTAAAATTTCTTTATTACCTATTTCCCTACAATTATCTTTAAACTTGTTTTCCTCTATTTAATACTCTTTAAATGAATGTTAAAACTATGTTACAATAAAACAATTAACAAAATTAAATGTTTTTTATTTAATTAAATTATAAAAGCGTAAAAAGCCAAAAAAGCAACCGTGTTTAGGCAATTAATTGGTAGAAGTTTTTTTTTCTGTTAACAACATCAACTCATTTGGTAAAGAAAAACGCTAAAGACTTCCGTTGCTAAAATATATCACACAAATGGAAGTTTGGCAAAGTAATAAGTAAAGTGTCATAAGTACATTTTTATTAAATAAAATTTCTTGTGGCCAAAAAAATAATGTTTAAAATAAAAATTATTTATAGAAATATTTCAGTAATAATTTAAAATTACTTAAAGCCCCTATCGACATTTAATTTACTTTCGACAATTTAAAGTCCTAGTGAGTGACTGGCTTAGTAAATAATCAGCCGTGTTCCATTTTTAAATGAAGTTTTAGATCTGTGTGTGTATGGGAGCTTAATGCAGTCCTTTTCACACGGCTTGCAAGTCAGTAATCTCTTGAATATTTTAAGGGTAAACTTTAGATGCAGCCATGAGACAATAAACTAAGCTTCAAAGGTCAACCCAATCATTGTCTTCTTTTCATTACGACCTTATCGATGCTTGAAGTGAATTTCGACTTTGACACGTGATAGTGGAATCAATTTTTACATCAATAGTTTTTATGTGAAGTTGTCAACCTACGAGGCAGTGCCACAGAAACCTTGTTTTGCTTTTTTTGTGATTCAACTGAAAACAACTATTTAGCGAAGAAAAATTAGGTGGTGAGGGTAGGGCTGATGATGTCCCTTATAATTTACATGTGATTATTTTTTGAAGAGCATTCTGCACAGTCTACCACTTATTTATACGATTCCCTTCATAAATTTAGCTGAATAATCAAGCTGACATCTGGGGATATCGCCTTACCTATCGTGGTATCGTGTGCTTAGAAAATGGGGTCTGGCCTTAAGACCTTGGCAAATAATAGGTAGCATGTTTTGCAGTTTTCAGCTCCTCTCCAGCTTTAAACAATGCCAAAATCTGGAATGTTATGCTTGAACAAAGCGGCTCTATTCCGATAATAATCCTTAAAAACATTTTAAAAAACTGTACAATATTTCTTTCATCTAAGAGTTCTTCGTGGAAACTGTCATTGCTGGTTAAATAGTTTTCTTTTTCTCCTCGGCGTTGTAGTAAACCGGAACCCGAAGTGTAATATTATATTGATCCTTTGGTATTTACACGGCTGGCTGACTGTCCTCGCACTCAGAAAAATATACTTAAGATTTATAAAACTCTTAAGTGATGGCCTGGAAAATTCCAAATTCGTTAAAAAGTTTTAAAAATTTTCAAATGTCCAAAACGTCTTTAGTAGACATGAGTACAATCACATAAATTTTCTTGTGTTCATTCCCTGATTATTTGTTTTCGGATTGAATGATGATTAAATTTTTAATTGACTCAATTAATTATTTAATTAGAACTATGTTTTTTTTTTTTTTGTTTCGAATGAAATAAATAATTAGTTCAATTAATTATTTAATAGAAGTTTTTTTATTTCCTTTTTAATTAAATTTATAGTTGAGCCAATTAAACATTTTATTAAATTTAAATTCAAAAATAAATGAAATCTTTAAAAGATACAAACAATTTTTCGGTGTAAATTCCGTCTCTACGTGTTCTGCTAAAATAAATTAATTTCACTAATTTTAAAGTCAGTAGACCCAGTTTCTGGAAATTGTATTACATAACCTCACAAACGCTAAAATTTTAGAAAGCTTTATATATGAAACAAGATCCTTAACCGAAAGCAGATGCTTCATTTTAAAACTTGTGATGCAAAGTGATGTGTCCGATAGATGTAGCCTTTCAACTTTCAACTTTTAACCCAGCAATGTCTAATGCAGCTTGAGATTCTTAAATTAAGTTTGTGCAGCATTTAAACTAAAATATCTATTTCTTGATTTTGTCTTTCTATTTGTTTTTGAATTTTGTTTCTTAAAATTACATGGAAATAATGCAAAAATAATTTTGAAACGCCAGAGTTTTCCCCAACCCAATCCCCCTAAGACTACCAGGGGTCCTTATACTCTCTCACAAATATTTCTTTCCTTAAAATATTTTCATTTATTTCATTTTATCTCTAATTTTTTTTAGTAAATTAACTACGATTTTATGTACTTTATCTAACGAGCGTTAATTATTTTGTAGTTTCATTGTTTTAATTTTCGTTTGGCTTTTTTTTGTCTCGCTTTTTGTCCATAAGAAAAACTTTAAATTTTTTATTAAAAATGCAGCCAAGTAAAAAGAAGTTTCCGTTTTGCATGTTTTTTAATTGCAACTTGAATTCATGAATGAACAATTTTTTTTAATAAAAAAAAGAAACTTTAGTCACATGAGTTAACTTGAGTAAAATTTGTTGTTTGTAAATTTAGTAGTTTAATAACAGGGAAACTTGCGCAATTGTCTAGAAGGTGAAAAAAGCCAGCAATTATTTATTGGATTTTATAAAGCTGATATAGATTTCTTGACACTGAATTTATATTTTTTTATTTAGGAAGTTGTGTAAGAATCAAACTAGAAACCAGGGTTGGCTACAAAGTTGGTCTAATACTTGAGTTGTGCAGCATTTTTTCTGAAGGCTTGTAATAGATTTAATCACTATCTTTTTTAATAATATTTTAATGGGAAAAGATCATTTTAAAGAACACTGAAGTTATCGATAAAAAAGTTTTTAAAAAAATCGAATGGAAATATTTTTCTGTTGTAGATAACTTTAAAAGCTGGCAGAATAAAGCTTTTAATAGGTAAAAAATTTATAGAAGAAATAAGTGCAAAAAATACTATTAAAAAAGTATTTATCGATAACTACAAAAAACTTTTATATGAAAAATTAAAATATTTTTCTTATTATTATAAATTTTTTTCCAATCAGGGATTGAACCATAGATTATTATAAATTAAATAAAATTTACTTTCTTGGCTTAGGTTAATTTTTTAATTTAATTTTTAGAAAGATAATTAAGTTTTTAAATGTATGCGCACGTTTTTCAAAGAAAACAAGAAAACAAGAAAAATTAAAATTAAAATTTTTTTTATTAAAAACTTCGAATAGATACATACATATATTCCTGTAAAAATTTATATTGGTGTTATCGTTTCTTTTAAAAACTTTTCTAGTTAGCATTTTTAAGTTATCGATAACTTGACTAAAACTGTGTATGGCTGTTATCGATTCTCTTCAAAATTCGTCTACTTAGTTTTTTTAGTAAGGTGAAAAATTTATTTAAATTATCGATAACTTTTTAAAAAATTTTTGCTATCGATAACTTATAACAATATTGTATAGAAATTTTTAAATTGCAGCTTTGTATTGCTGTTAACGACACTCCTAGGAAATTTTCTACTTACTTTATTTTTAATTAAGCGAAAAATTGCTGAGTTATCGATAATTTAGAAACATTTTTAAAGAAATTTTGTTATCGATAACTAAGAGATATATTTTATACATATTTATTAATTCGAAAACTATGAAAAATATTCTAAGACTATCTTAACTTAGAAAAAAAAATACTTCTGAATAAATTTTTAATTATCGATTGATATTCAAAACTTTATAAAGAAGTTAAGCAATAATAAAGCATTTTTATTAAATTATTAGAAAATTTTAAGGCCAGTGATAGATTAAAAAATTTTCTAATATAATAACTAAGTTAATAATTGTAGAACCACGAAAAAATCTTTTAAAAATTTTTTTGTGATCATCGATAAATAAAACGAAAGTTTTATGAGATATTATTTGGGTATGGAAAAACAGTTTTTGAAATGTAAAAAATTTGTGTTAAAATTTTATTACTTTGAGTTTATTTAATAATGATATTTATTTTTCGTTATCGATAACTTCTACGATATTTCAATAAAATTTTCCCAACTACAAAAAAATTTTAAAAAGAAAACAGACAGAAAAATTTTTAGAGTAATAAAAAAAAACTATTATAAAATTATAAAATCTTCGAGGACCCAGTACGGCATAATTCATACCGAATTGTCTATCTTTGGATACACTGTCTTCTCGATATTGACATTTTCTTTATTGACATTGCCACCGATAAAAAAATGCGCCTCTTCAGTAAAGACGATATTACGGCAGATTTTAACATCCGATTTGAGAGTTTTTAAGGCCAAAACAGAGAACCTGAGACCTTGAAAGCCAATAATTCTATATATTTGTACAAAATTCTTGTCATGCTGGTGCATGAATGCTGAGGTGTTTAAATTGATAACGTTAAGACATTCTTCCGTTGAGTTGCATGCCTTCGGCCACAGCAGCCATTTTGTCATTGATATGCGATGTACGATGCCGAAGACCATGAGTGTTGTCCAAAAGCAAGCCAAACTTACGAACTTTTTGTACGAACTTGCATATAGCTCTAGCTTTAGGTGTGCCTTAAAAAAAACACAGTTTGATGAACATAGAACTAATTTTGGAAATAAATTTGCAGTATTTCCCGATTTTTTTCAATAGTTGTATAGTACTGTGTGGCAAACACAGTTTGTTCTGCCAAGTTATGACTGACTGATTTTTATATGATGGCGGTAACTGTGGAGCATAGTATTTTTGTCTAGCACTGGCTGGACTAAATAAAATTAAAAAAAAACTTCCTTTTAGTAGAATAAATTCATTTTTAAATTTATTTTTTGCGTTAATCTTGGGTTACCATGTAAAAAAAGGAAACACCGACAAATTATGAAATAAGTAATTTTTTTATTAAATAAATTTTTTTTAATATTTTTGTACAATAAAGTTTTTACTTAAATTTTTAATCATAAAAAAATATATAAAAATTTAATTATTTTAATTAAATAATAAAATAAAAAAAATCACACAGTGATTATAATCTTAAGTAAAATTTCTTTTTACAAGGAGGTAAAAAATTTGCGCTTAATTTTTTTATTCATTTCCCGTTAAAAATGCTACGGTGAATGGTTTCTTCTGTTGCACAGCAGCAGACGTCTTCTCGTTTAACATTTTGATGCTGTGAGTTTCCATTTTTGTAGACTGAGAACAGGAGGATGTTGTTAATTTCATTAATTCATGCAAATATGCTGTGGCTCTCATGGACTGTTCAATGATATTGAAAGTTTGTTGAGAAAATTCCTTATATTGTTCTTCGATGGCAATGTGTTCGAGTTTTTTAACACGACGGCTCATGCGACAGGCAATGGTGTTCTTATTACGTCTTTCTTGGTCCTTGGGTGTGCGTTGCTTTTTAGGAAATTTCCTCACCATATTGCCATGATATTTGCAAATACTGCGTAAAGTTTCATCACTTATCTTTGGTAAGATAGCAGCAGCAGGTGGTATTACAGCGTTGGCAACATCTAAAGATGTTGTGGCGGGATGTTGTAGGGTGTTACCAAATGAATTTAGACGTAGTCTTTTGGAGGGTGGTGGTGTTGAAGTTTCTTCTTTTTTAATGTTAGCGGGAGACCAATTAAAGGGTAATGAATTCTCAAACAAATTTTGATGAAATGGACTTTCATTTATTCTCTCAATTTCCACTTTAATAAAATCATAGTCTTCTGTAGACGAACTTGAGGAGTCGTAACGCAAACGTTTATTTTGATCGAATTTCTTATGACGATATTCAAAATTTTCTGCCATTAAAATATTCATTTTGGATTTATGTATTTTATAAAAATTGAAAGTTTTTAAATTATTTAAAGCTGCTGCCACTGCTGATGATGTTCTTTTTCGGCTGTCTTCGGATAGACTATGATTCTTGTTAATTTCTCTTGTGTTTTATATAGCGAAAAAGGATTTGGCTGTTTGTTATTTAGTCTTATCGCAGGCTTATTTTGCTAATTATCTTATTTGTCACAAACAAAATTTTATGATGTTGTTTGTTTTGGTTGTTTATTTTACAACAGCTTTTGCGAGCATTTAATTGTGTGTAACATTATCACTTGTAGCAGGTAGTGAGCGATAGAATTTTTGTAATGAGTGAGTGATAAGCTGTTTGTTTGTTTATTTAGTTAAAATGTAAATAAGCGGGCATGCATGAGCAGAATTTATTTTTGTACATTTTCTCTTCTACACAAATAGTTGACTCCCAAAAATAATTAAGAAAATACAAACTCAAGTCTGATAAAAAGAAATTATTAAATAAAAAAAAAGAAATAGAAATAAGAATGAAAATACGAACTTGAGCCTAATTAAAATATTTACGTAATCTTAAAATTTTCTTTTTTGTCATTAAAAAGCATTTTCGATGCTTGTGTTAAGCACTTTCTTTTTAAAGTCGAAAAACCTAAAAATATTAAAGTTAAGTCAGACAAAATTGTGTAGAAACAGCGTAATGGACGGAAAGCATTCAAAAAGAATGTAAATCCCACCTCTGAATCAAAAGTTAACTGAATAAAACAAAAAAACCAACTTCGAAAAATATATAAAAATTTTCCATTGAAAACTAATGATTTTAAGATTTTAATTGAGAGAGGCCCATCTCTGCAACAAAGTCTGCTAAGATGACCTTTGGAGGTTATCACGCTAAAAATATCAACCCTAAAATCTATATATTTCTAGTGTGCAGACAAATTTTGCTACCCTCGTAAAGGGAATTAATTTCAAAATGTACAGAAAATTCATATTACGCAAAGCCCATCTCTGCAACAAAAGTCTGCATTAACGACCTCTAGAGGGTTTTACGCTGAAAAATCAACACTGAAATTTATATTTTTTTAGTGCACAGAAAAATTTTGGTTCCCTTGTAAAGGGAATTTTAAAATGTACGGAAAATTTAAATTATGCAAACCCCATCTCTGCAACAAAAGTCTGCTTAGAGGACCTTTGAAGGTTATCGCGCTAAAAATATCAATACAAAAATCTATATTTTTCCAGCGTACAGACAAATTTTTGTTTTCTTAAAAGGTATTTCAAAATTTACGGAAGATTTAAGTTATGCAAAGCCCATCTCTGCAACAAAAGTCCGCTATGAGGACCTTTGAAGGTTACCACGCTAAAAAGAATTAACAATGAAGTCTATATTTTTTGGTATACAGACAAATTTTGCGTCCCTCGTAAAGGGAATTTCAAAATGTATGGAAAATTTAAATTATGCAAAGCCCATCTCTGCAACGAAAGTCTGCACCATCTTTGTATTAAAGGGAACACCGAAATCTGAAAAGGTAACTAGCTAAAGGAATCAACTCCAACTATATCTTTCCAGCTTGCGGTTAAATTTATTTCACTCGTAAAGGGGGTTTAAAAATTTACTTAAGATTTGAATTGCAGAGCATTTCTTTTCTAAGACTGTAATTTTTTTATAGGATCATAAAGCACACAGTATAGTAATCTTCCCAGCAAGAAATAAAATTACCATAAACAAAAATCTCGCTTTTAAAATTTTTTTTAAAAAGCGTTGCCGTTGTGGCGCTTTTGGCACTAAATTTAAATAAAAGTTTTTTAACTGGTTTAAATACTACATTGGGCTTGTGTTAAGCAAAGTACAAAAGGAATCTTATAAAATGTTATGTTATGAAAACTGTTCCAAAGTTCAGGCTAAATTTGCGTTAAATCTGTTTTAAGAAGTCAATGGCCACACATCACATGTATATAAAGATTTCGGTTATTTTTCTTACTTCGCTTTTAAGTCATTCGACTGACACTGACACGAGCTATATGGCATAAAAAACTATCTTGTGGAAACCACTCCACTACATGGGGCAGAAGTGGCAGCCGTTGAACTCAGGCCTTATTTTAAGGAAATTTGTTTTAATGCAGAAAAATTTGTGTTAAACGTGTCAGCGATAATGTTGGTTTGGCTTCTTAATTCAAACGTTGCACAAGTTTTTCTGTGATTCTTACAAATTTGATTTAAATTATTTTTTTTTCTTCATCAATATAAAATCGTGACTAGAAATAACAAAAATCATTACCTGTTTAGCTGGTATTTTAATAGAAAATTATATATTTTATTTATTATTATTTTTAATAAAAAAAAGAATAAATAAATAAAGCACAATTAAAATGTTTGATGTAAAATAAATTTATCTCGGGTGTTTAACAATCACTAATTTATTGATTACAGCTTTAAATTTGCATAATTACATTTGAATGTGATAACAAGACGCGTATTTAATTTATGTAGTTATTCACAAAAGTGATTAGTTGTAGGTTTAATTCCCCACTTAATGAATGATTTAAGTGAAAGATTTTATAAGACGTTTTTGAACTTTGACTGCACAATTAAAAACAGCAAATGTTGGAAATTTTTCTTTTAATAAAAAAAAAAAAACGGAAATTATTATAATATGAATTTAAACCTGAAATTAGTTAAATCGTCTTAAAACTATAGTTCAATTTAATTAATTTGGTTTTTATATTGTAAATAGATTTTTTTTTAAATTTCAATAAAATAACACCAACAAATGCGTTAAAGTTTTTTATTTAATGAAAATAAGATGTAAAACATATCTTTTCTGAAAATGCTACCCAGCTTTAAAGAAAGAAAAAAAAAAACAAAAATATTGTTCTCTTGTTCCTATAAAAGTGGAATTGAAACATTTTGCTATTATAGTTTGTATAAAAAATTTTTAAAGAAAAATAGTTCTCTTTATATATGACCCACAAAGTTCTTATTTTTAAAGGAAATTTTTGCAATGTTCCTATGAAAATGGAATTGAAACAGCAGTTGAATCATTGTATTACCACACTTCGAAGAAAGAATTTTAAAGGAAAAACACATTATAAATAAATGATCTACACAATTTTAATTTAAAAGAGAAAAATTTTCATGGTTTCTATGAAAATGGAAATGAAACAAAATAATATTTTTAAAAATCAAGCAACTATTTCACAGAACTCTTAATTTAAATAAGTGTAAACAATAATCTGTATAAAGTTAATCATTTCTGTAACATTCCTATGATCATGGAATTGAAACATGACAAAAATTGCTTGAAAATAAAAATATAAAAAGTAACATAAGAAGCAATAATAGGTTTACAAGAACTAACTGGGAACGCTAAGTTTCCTTCAAGGGAAATTATATACAAATTTAAAGCTAACTTTAATTACTTTTATAAAATCGTTTTTGAAATTGAAACATAAAATAAAAAAGTTTCTAATGAAAGTGTAAAATATTTGTTGGTTGGTAACTTAATATCTCGAAGTACATATCTTTTTTTTTACTACACATTTTTTTTTAACACATGCCAAATTGGAACACAGAAGTACGAAGTTATAAGAATAATACCAAAACCGTTATATTATGATCTCGCAAGAGAATAAAAAATTATGTGTTAGGTACATGTTACCGAATTTATATATAAAAAGACAGTAGTTAGCGCCGTTCAAAAGCATGAGCTAATATTGTAGAATATAATATAAATTTTAAAACGTTCCTATTGAAATGGAATTGAAACAAAAAATTTTTTATTTTTGAAACTGAAACGTGCAAGTATTACAATCTGGAAATAAAATAAATACAAAAATAAGAATTCTTCAAAAGTGAAAATAAAAATTGAAACAAAATGAAAACGGAAACATTGACTGATGAATCCCTACGTGTCATAAGTAGCTAATAACAGACTATTCCTACAAAAACTTATCATAATTAAATAACCCTTTATATTAATTGCTGTTATAATAAATAGTTAGTTGCTATAATAAGCAACAATAATAAACAAAAAAAAATTTTTTTTGATTTTGTGTGTGTATAATTAAGGGAATTAATGAAATGTTAAATAAAATTTAATTATGAAGGAAATTTAAAATTAGTTGCAACAAACGTGTAATACATACTCTGCAAGCTAGATCTCAGCTTATAATTCGCTTTAGAAATTTTTTAAATATTTAATGGTTTTCGAAGAAATTTTAGCTTTTCAAACACAGACTCTTCAGTTCATATTGAAATGGACAACAAAAATATTCAAAAGTGTGTGATGTGTGTGTGAACAGTTACAATCAGCATGTGAGAAAATAATTACAGATTTTGAGGACAAAAATAAATCCCGTAATAAACAAATAAAACATAGAAAATTCCTTAATTACCAATTAAGAAAGAAAATAGCTAAAAACATAAAAGACTTTTTAAAATTTTGATTTCAATTTTTCGAATGCAGCTTTGTCATTTTAGAACCTTCCAAACATTGCGTATCATTTTTGAGCCATCGTTTAATTTTCAATTTTTTCTTTTTATTATTTGTGATTAAAATATTAAAGTATCTGTTTTGTATTTTACTATTTAAAAAAATAAGATTTTGTACATCAAAATCACGTTACTATCGGAACACCCTTTACTTAACTTTGTTTTATTTTTTTTATACATATAGCAGATGTAGCAGTTCATTCTTAATTTCAGGCGTCTGCTTATAAAGGTTTAAAAAACAATGTGATAAACAATAAAATTATGGCCTCTAGGGAAACACCCTTTAATTTTTAAATTTGTTGTTCAAAATTAATTTTATAGTCGACATATTTGTTCGTAATTTTTATTAAAGCTAAATGTTTTTTCTACTACAGTTGAAAAACTAAAGTTGTATAGTTCAAATCACGTCACTATAGGAACACCCTTTTATTTTTTTTGTACTGTTTCTTATAGCGATCATAAAAATACTTAAAGTGTCCGCCTTTTGCGATTAAAAAACAAGGAAAAGCAAATGAAAATCTAGTCACTGTTGGAACACCCTTTAATTTAAAGTTAATTTTTTTATATTTGTTACTATAGTTCTACTGACACTGTGTCAGTTTAAAAAATTACAATATTTTTATGAATTGCACGTCACTTTCGGAACATCCTTTTACTTTTACTGTTTGTTAACATAGAGATGGATCTCTGAAAATATTTCCAGGGCAGTTGTATTGTAGCTCAACTTCAAAAATTTAGCTCGATTGCACTTCTGCCAATAGCGTTTGAATTTTATTTCGTTTCAACCGTTTAAAAATTTTTAAATTTTTTTCTCAAATATTTTGTTACTGCCCCAGTGTGCATGTTGTCCTTATATTATCACGGAGTCAATTTATCAATTTCTTTCAAACAATTCAATTTGTTTGTTTTTCTTTTAATTGACGCTTAAAGATTCGGCATATTTTTAGGTTTCATTGGTCAGGGATGGTAATCGGGTTTTGCAAAATGATAGCAGCCTGTTTTTTTTAATCCCTAACATTTTTCGTTACGTTGTTTTGTTAGAAATATTTGACTCAAACAAATTTAATTCACAATAACTTAAATAGTACTTTGAAGTTGTTTTCACTTTTATTTTTGCTGCTAAAACTAAATTGAATAACTTCGCAATTGAACACTCTCTGTCTCTGTCTCTGTCTCTCTCTCTCTCTCTCCCTTTTTCTCTTTGTATGTTTTTATTTGTCCATTAAACTTAAACAAATTTATTTATAATTTTACAAATAAATACATAAATATATTTAATTAATTATTTTTATCACATCAAATTAAAAATAAATTTGTACTAAAGTATTGAAATTTAAATGGCTTTGTATACCCAGCAAACACACGGGTTTTGAATTTCAATTAAGAATGATTTAAATGATTTGAATACATAAAAATAATTTAAAGTGAATGAACATATCAAGAAAATATTTCTTAAAGTTTTCAAAGATAGTTATTTTATAAAGAAAAAAGTCGTATTCGGTTAATAAATTCCTTAACTCAAATGAGTTTTTTTTTCTAGAAAGTAACCAATCACACAATTACTAAAATCACTAAAGATTAAGTAAACAAACTTATAAATGGTAAATAAAAGTGACAAAAATAACTTTCATTCTACTTTTGTAAAATGAATTGAAAAAAAAATTACAACAACATTTACAAAAGCAATTAAAACTGTAATAGAACTTAAAACAAAGTTCAAACAAATATTTGTTCAATAAAATTATTTTTAATTTTTGTTTTTTGTGTAACTGAAATGAGAATCTTCAATCATTAAATTTTTTGGAACCATCTAATGTTCAGTTTAATATTAAATTAAATTATTTTCTTTGTAATTATGACAATCTACTATTCACAGTGGGACAGAAGCAAACTTAAAAAAAAAAAAATTAATTTACAATTTCCAAACAGCTGGACCGATTGAAACAAAATTTTACAGACTTAGAACAGGAGATAAAATTTAACTTAAGCTTTCGAACTCTTAAAGAGCGACCCAAGAGGGACCATAATAAGGCACTTTGGACATGTGGATTTTTGTATGGCTTTTTTAATTGAAATTAATTTGTTTAATTTTAATAAAATATTAAATTAATCCTATAAATATTTCACCGTATGTTTTGCAGTTTCTTTGAAAGTATGAAATATTTTGTTTTCGACCCATTGTGCAATCAAAAAATTTTTTTTTATATTCCCTGCTTTAAATTCCATTTTGTATTACGGAAGCATAAAATTGATCGATTCGGTGTATTTTAAAGATTGAACAATATGTTTGCTGGGTTGCAATAATTAGTTCTTATTGTATGTGTCTAAAGGTTTCCATACTAAAAGCTTAACATATTCTAAAACAAAAAAGCCACTTTAATATTCTACGTATGTATGAATAAGCAAACTGTATAAAAATTAAAAAAAAGAAAAACAAAACAAACAACTTCTATTTAATCTTGATTTTTATTAAATCGTCATTTGTTTTGTTTTTTGCGATTTTTTTTTTATTAATCTATAGATTGATTACGTTGGCTTCGGCTAATGTTTTAGCATTAAAAGTTTATTTAAGTTGTTGTTGTGTTTTTTATTTCGTGATTTTGCTCCCCTCCGATCTAATGAAGTTTTATTTTTTTATTTGTTACATTGTCCATAAATACACCATTGACCATTATTTTGTAGTTTAGATTTAGTCTGGACTTGAAGTTGAGCGGTTAAAAATTTTAAACGTTGGTTTGGGAAATATTATTGATTAACAAAAGATAAAAAATATTTTATAAAAAATAAGACTACAGAAAAATAAATAGAAAAAAAAATGTTAAAATTTTATAATCATTTTTTAATTTTAAGTTTAAGTTTGTGTTTTATGTTTGTGTCACCTCAACTTCTTAATCTGAAACAAGTTACTGAAATACGTGAGTGAAATTTATTCTTAAAAAAATATAAATTATTAAAAAAAAAGTTTTTTTTTAAATAAAAATTTTATAAAAAAACCGAAAATTCAGCACTAAATCAATTTTATTTTACAACAAAAAATTAATTGAAATTTTACTTAATTATAAATTTGTAAACCATAAAGTTTTGCGTGTTTGAATACCTTCAGAAATTTTAGTCGTTTACAATCGAGCTGTGTGGAACTGATACTCCAGATGTTATTTTTAAATTACAGGAACTTAAAGAGAGACCCATCTTTGTGTCTCTTTTGACAAATTTATTGACACCGCCCAGCCTAAATGTGAGCGAACGATTGAACGAACATGATGGCTCACCCCACTACTTGCTTTAGGACATATAAGTTTGTCTAAGGACAAACCATCTGAACTTCATAGCACTGTGTGTGTCAAGTGAAGTGTAAAGGCTCTCTCTGTTAGTTTTATGTCTCTCCCGCTTTTTTGTCTTCCTTCTTCTTTAAAATAGTCCATTTTCTGGTCCGGTCCTACGGCAGTTTCGTTTCGCCTTGGAGACTCTGTGAGTGTTCTTAATGACAAATAAGTTTTTGTACTTGTAAGACCGTTTATTTTCATACTGAAATTTTTTATAATGTTTAATTGATTCAATTATTTGTTTAACAAAATATTTAATTGATTTCATTAATAATTTAATTAGATTTTTATTTTATTATTTATTTGTTGAATATCAAATTTTACAGCCCTTTTTTTAACAAGCTATTTTTTTTCTATTAAATATTTATTTGAAGCAATTAAAAGTTTAATCAAATTTCTTAAGGCAAATAAAATCAAATTTTTATAGTTAAAGAAGAATAAAAATCCGAAATGTTTTTTTTATAGATTCCAGGCTTTTGCTGCCTGCTACACTACAGAGCAGATTCGTATTCGCACAGTTGACATCCTTAAATTTTTTGTTGGTATTTAACACTATGGCGTCTAGCGCTTGGGCTTTTAGTCTATCTATCACTCCCTCTTAGTGAAATGTCTCTTATGACTCAAACTGCTAACTTTTTCGAAAATCTTTCCTCAGTGATATTAAGTATTAAAGGGTAACTTACGTAATCGTGCTTTATTCCTTAAAAAAATATTTTCTAGCAACAAAAAATTTTGCGATATTTCAAAAAATTATTCAATATTAATAAACAGATAAATGGATAGTTATGGAAATGTAGTTTAATCTTAAATATTTTCCATAGTTTTTTATTAACTAATAAAGTGAATGAAATATTATTAAATGCATTTAGATTTTGCAAAGAAATAAATTTAAGGTTAAGACTGGCTAACCTGTTTCAAATTTAATTATTTTTCTTATTTTTATTCCATTGAATGCATAATTAAGAAACTAAAATGTTATTGAAAAAAGAATCATTTGAAAAACCACTTATTGTTAAATATCAACTAGAATTAACACTTTATAAGCTACCGGTTGTCAAAATAAAATTTAAATAAAATACACTGCCCTACAAAAAAACTAGACAGCATTTAATATTTCAGACTTCTAGAGAAAATACTTAAAAAATTTATTTCTTTTAATTCTTTTAATTAAAACTTTTATCAAATCTACCTTAAAATTAAGTCACATAACATCAATCGATTTCGAAAGTTTTTTATTTGTTTTCAAATTTTAATTATTCCAATTTTTCTTTAATGAAATATTTTTTATCTGCCACTAAAAATTGCAAGAAGAAAAAGCAATTTTTATCTGAACTTAATTTTTTTATTTAGCGCGAGAGAAAGTTTTTTGTGTTTAAATGAAAAATAAAAAACTGAATTAGAAGCTGCCATCAAAAACACTTCATATAGAACCCAACACAACAAAAGAAATAAAAGAAAGGAAAGGTAATTTTCATGGCAGATCTATAATGAAGTTCAGCCATTATTTAGTTTTCCAGAAATTTGGAACTCTTGGCAGAAAAAGCGAGGTTTTTTCCTTTTCTTGCGGCTACAACAATGATCATTGAAAGGAATCCCCATTTCAGGCTGCTGTAGTCATGGTAGTACGCACGTTGGCCAGAGTTCAACCCCTGCGGCAACCAAAAAATAAAAATATGTTTTTTTTTCTGTTCGTGTTTCCCCCTTCGTTGGTACTTCTACATAGAAATTATTCTCCGGCAAAGTAAAATAATTAATAAAATGTCTATATCTATCTTTCTCTTTTCACCACCTGTCTTTTCTCTCCTCTATCTTTTTCCTTAAGAATGTAGCTCGGTTACATTAATTAAATAGGCATTGTTACCTGAAGTGCTACTTCTCTTAAAGAAAGAGGGCCACTTTAATCTGGCAAACCTAAAGATGTGTTACTCCTGTCTGAAAACGCATTAGAGATAATGAAGTTAGATTTCGTTTTAGCTAATTCACTTGCCCGCTTATACTATTACAGGTCTTGTGCACAGGAATCCAGTCTATTTTAATGATAGAAAACTGATTCAGCCTTGACAGCTCTTTAGAAAAACTTGGTGCCCAACCTACATTCTTGTCTTTAAATTGTAAATAATAAGTTTTCAGTTTTTGTTTTTTCATGAAGCAGGTACTTTTATTTAACCCAAATGGTACTTTTTGTTAATAGTATCTTCTGTTGAAAAAAGTACTTTTTAAAATCTTAATTAAAAACAATAAATTATTAACTAAAGATTGTGATGAAGATGCCAACTTGCTATAATTTTTATGTTAATAAAAATTTTGGACTTTTTTAATTTTGTTTTTATTTAGATTTAATTTTTTTTTATTATATTTAATTTATTTATAAATAAGTCTTAAATTTAATTATTAAATTATTTATAATAATTAATATAAATAACTTTTTCTACTTGCCCCCCGCAAAAACTACCTGTACAAACACAATAAGAAAACAAATAAGAAAATGAATAAAAAAAATCAGCCAAATCATGAATATTCCCACGGAATTTTTTTTCCACGGAGAGATTTTTTTTCAAAAAGTCATTTCTCTGATTATAAATACCTTCGGAACATCATAATAAAAAAAAGTGGTATCATTTATTTACTTACATTTTTTTTCCTTCATAATTCATAATAAATATCTTTTCCCCTGCTTTCTTTCACTTTTCGAAGTCTATTAAAATTTAATAAAAAAATTCTTCTTT
Organism: Cistogaster globosa; assembly: GCA_937654795.1. Classification (NCBI taxonomy): domain Eukaryota; kingdom Metazoa; phylum Arthropoda; class Insecta; order Diptera; family Tachinidae; genus Cistogaster; species Cistogaster globosa. The sequence continues at coordinate 13,155,609 of OW569404.1, forward strand.
TTAAGTATTTAACTTTAACAAAAAATTTAAATAAATAAAATGTATTAAATTTTCCATCCCTGTAATTCAAACGTACTTCACGATTTCTTAACAAAATGTTTGTTTTAGCAATTTCCATTTGAATGCTTTTTTACTTTTCAATTCGTCTATTATTATTTAACGTCTCTAGTCAAGCATAAAGCGAATTGCATGCATTAAAAAAACCGTTATTATGAGGTAATAACTGTTTAGATAAAATAAGATTCTCCCGCAGAAAGAGAGAATAAAAAGACTCTCTCGTCTAATTTTGTGCAAATTGTTAAAATCAGGCCTGCCATACTAGACGATTTATTTGCATTTTGTAGATTTTTGCTCCAAAAATGCTGATTTATTCTTTAAACTTGTAAGCATGGTAACTTTGTTTGTTTTGGTATATTACCTTTGGGCATCACTTTTTACATTAAAAAAAGACTGTTAATTAAGAATGTTGTTCTGTGAAAAATTTGTATCCTTAATATGAAAGCGATAAAAGTCAAAATAACAAAATTAAACTAATCAATTCCTTCAGGACAAATTAGTTTAATGTGATTTTCATTGTATTAATAAAAATTAACCCTTAATGAAAATGCTTCAAGCTAAGAAAATCGTCAAATTATATTTTAAAATGAAAGATCACAAATTTTTGGTATCTAGTCATATCTTTCTATCAAATATACGTGATTTTAAATTGATAGAAATGAAAGTGAAAAAAATTAATTTACCTATGCAACTGCGACCATTATTATGCAGAGAAAGAAATATTTTTCTTATGTCTCAGAAGTATTTGATTTCAACGAAAGAGTCAATAACATGAAGATTGAAAAAAAAAAAAACAATGGCGAATTTGTCTCCAAGTCTTCAAGAAATGATTCCAAAATAAATTAACTTTTTAGATGTTTTATAAAACTGCTTTTACTGTCTCTTATGAACAAAAATATATGGAAACATTGAAATATTTCCACTTTATACGACCAATAACGAAAACAATTTGTTTTTAAAACGGTTACTTTAATTGATTTTATGTTATTTTATATGTTGTTAATATTGTTTAATATTGAGTAACTCTGGTTTGTTTTTTTTTTTTGCAATAAAAATTATTTTATCTATTTAAAATAAGTATTTCTTATTTGCTGATTTGTTCGCTGATTCCTAAAACTAAGTTGCCGATAGTGCCGCTTTATTTGTTCAAATATGCCGATTTCTTATCAAATTCATCTGGCACCCCTGGTTGAAATACAAAGGCCATTTGAATAAATTTTTTGTTTGAAAGACAACCAGTGTTGCCGCTTGGTAACATTTTTTTACATTTTTTGTAACTTTTGAAGGCTCCACGTAACATGTATAATTTAGTTATATTAGGCCAAATTTTCGTAACTTTTGCTACAGACGAAATAAAGTAATATCACTAAAAAGTCCTTTTTTCATTATTTAAGGTAAAAAGCTCTCTAAACATACTCTCTTTCTTAACATGTTAATTAATAATTTAAATAACAAAGGCTACTTACAAATGCTATCAAAACCTTCCTTTCGTGAGAAATCACTAAATGATTCTTGATTCATGTTTAGAAACAGAAAATGTTTCTGTCAATAATTTTGCCAACTGTGAAATTAATGAGCTGCACTAATTTTATGCAGAAAACTACTCCGTTTGCAAAAATCGTTAGCAACTGTAGGTACTCCGCTTTATAAATTTGACCCCTTGCAAGTGGTACCATACCGTACCTTGATTAAGAAGAAATTTTATGGAATTTTATGTTAAAGTTTTAAGCAAATAAGACTAAAATTAATTTTTAATAACGGTATTTTTTAAATTTTTAAAGTAGTAACTTCTATCGAAGAAAAAGGTTAAACAGATTTAGTTAAAAAATCCTACCTTAAGTAATTTTATTGAATAGCGAATTGAGTCCTGATTTAAATGCTCATAAAAATCATACGTTTTTCTATTTATTTTAAATGAATTTGTTCCCTTGTTATTTTCCCTGAAATATGAAATAAAACGTTTTACTAAATTTTATATAAGCTACTATTTATTTAAAGAAGTTTTCAAAATGTAACTTTATTGAAAAATGTAACTTTTTTGAAGGAAAAGCGCTACTTTTTCCTGTCTCTCGCTGGCAACACTGAATACGACATAGATAAACAACAACAAAATTTACTTGCACTTTTTCTTTGAGGAATGAAAGTTTTTTGTTCAAATAAAACACCTTTTTTTAACATGAACTTGGCAATGAAAAAGGGTATATTTGAGTTTGTTATTCTGTGTGTTATTTCTACAATATCCATTTCCGACCCCATTCTGAAAAATATTCTGAGTCCTTATGCATAGCGAAGTCGATTGAGCGAGGTTAGTCTGTCCATCTCTCTGACTATATATCCATGAAAGGGTTGAAATCGACCCTGCCAAGGCACCAGATGACCTAGAGAAAATTTTCAATCGATCAAAAGTATGTAGTTTCGAAAGTTTTGCCATTGAAAATCAGTAAGATCAGTTCATGTCCTTCGAGGCAGCAGGTAAGGCAACACACGTGTCGAAATTTTTTTCATATCATTTGGAACAATGAGGTAACTCTAATCAAAGAAATAAATATATGGGGCGATAGAGAATTAAAAAATAAGAAAAAAAAAATATGAAGTGAAAGAATTTGCACTCGCCAATATTTTCCGAGTTATGAACCTCTAAACTTTTCATAGAAAAGGTCGATTGTGAGTAATATTTTTTTTAAGATATCAATAGGGGTATCATATAAAAGCATTTGAAGAGATCTTTTAGGAAATGCTGAAATTTTTTAAGAATGTTTAACCCATTAAGAGCCGATGGAATTTTTATGTATTTTTATTTTTGATTCTATGTCACTAAACGAGATTTACAAAGGTGAAGGGTATATAAGATCCTACTTATGTTGTTGTCAGATGATGACTAAGCAATTTAATACCTGTAATCAATTTTACACATAGAAACATGTGTTTGTTTAAACAACAATTACTTAACAACAGATCACGTTTCAAACAACTAAATTAAATTTTATATGAGATAATAGAAAATTTTTTGAATACAATAATAAAGACAAATTTATTTTAACAAAGTAAAAATTTTAACTTGAAAACAAAAATAGAAAAAGATAAAAATTTGTATTCTTTAAATAAATTTGTGACTTAAATTTTACGTTTTAAATGAGAATGAGTTTACAAATTGAAAGTTTTTGCAAATAATTCGAAATAATGTTAATATTTATTTACATAAATTAAAAACAACTTCTTTCCAACTGCAAATTAAAAAAACAAGGAAAATTGTGTAAAATAAATCGTCTTCATTTTATACTTGGAAAAGAAAAAATTTTAATTTTAATTTGTTAAAGCTGCTAATGAGGATCAGTAATAATATAAAGTTATTACAGAAGAAAAAGATTTTTTTTATCTTTAACCATTTTTTAGAGAAAAAAGTTATTCAGCAAACATAATAATTAAGTTTATAAGGTTTTTATATTTTTTTCTATTAATATTTTATTATTATTCAGCTAAAAATATTTATATATTTATTACCTAAAAATTTATTATAGTGATATATAGCTGCAAAATATTCAATTCAGCTATTAAAATGATTTATGATTAAAAAACAACATTCAGCTACTGGAACAGGAATAATTTTTAAGTTTTAATTCCTATTCCGCTGCTGTTTTAATCTAAAAATTTAAATTAGGCAATTCAGCTGAGATATTTTTATAATTCCATAGCTGAATAGAAAAAACTTAACTGAATTGATAGTAAAATTTTGAGTTTTAGCATATTTTTTAAATATATTTGTTATTCAGCTGTTAAATATTTAATTCAGCTAGACTTTTTTTTACTAAGTTATAAAGGTTTGAACTATTTTAAAAAGAATTTAGATGTTTATATTGCTATTCAGCTAATATATTATTAAATCTAAAAAGAAAATTAATTTTCATTGATCTTAACTATTTCTAGTAAAAATTTATTAAGAATATTTATTTAATTAAAGTAAAATAAACGAAATCAATTTAATTTGACTGAAATTAAGTTAAAAAAATTTTTTATAAGAAGCTATAAAATATTTTTTAACAATTCAGCTACTAAAAGTTACAATTCAGCTATAAATAATTGTTGTAAATAAATGTTGCAAGCAAAATTGTAATAAAATCAAAAAGTTTTCTATTAAAATGTTTAATATTTATTTAAATCTACATTATTCCTAAGAAAAGATTGCTATTCAGCTGCCAAAAAAACAATTCAGCTAAAATATTTTTATCTTTTCAATCAGCTTTTGAAAATATATATTTGAAAATTATATTTTTGGCCTAAAATTTAGCTATTCAGCTGCCATAGAACCAATTTATCGAGAAAATTTATATTTAGAACAAAATTTTAGGAGTTTTCGTTCCTTCAGCAGAGAAACCAATTCAGCTAAGAAATTTTGTGTTAAACATTAGTTTGCTGCTGCCTTAAAAATATTTAATTAAATTTCATTCTTTTTGCAAGCTAAAACTAAGAATTCAGCTAATGTAATTATTTAATTTTAATAATAACTGTAACACTCACAATAAAATTTCACTATTTAACTGCAAAAATTTTAGGCGTTGCTAAAAAAAAAACTTTAAAGTTAACAATTCAATAGTTTTTTAAAGTAAATATTGCTATTCAGCTGCCAGATATATAATTCAGCTACGAAATTTTTATGTTACTGATGTTTTTTTTCTTATTAAGCTAATTAAAATATAACTCAGATTTATTTATCTTAAATATAAAAGTTTTTGTTTGTTTTCAAGAAATTATTTTTTAATTTTTGTTATTCAGCTAAGAATTTATTTAGTATTTGAATTGAAAATTTGCCACATTTTTAATTTTTATGACTAAAAAACAACATTCAGCTACTGGAACAGGAATCATTTTAAGTTTTAATTCCTATTCTGCTGCTGTTTTAACCAAAAAATTAAAATTAAGCAATTCAGCTGAGATATTTTTATAATTCCACAGCTGAATTTAAAAAACTTAAGTGAATAGATAGTAAAATTTTGTGTTTCAGCATATTTTTCAATTATATTTGTTATTCAGCTGTTAAATATTTAATTCAGCTAGACTTTTTTACTAATTTTTAAAGGTTTGAACTAATTTAAAAATAATTTAGATGTATATATTGCTATTCAGCTAATATATTCTTAAATCTAAAAAGAAAATAAAATTTCATTGATCTTAACTATTTCTAATAAGCATTTATTAAGAATATTTATTTAATTAAAGTAAAATAAACGAAATCAATTTAATTTGACTGAAATTAAGTTAAAAAATTTTTTTATAAGAAGCTATAAAATTTTTTTAACAATTCAGCTACTAAAAGTTACAATTCAGCTATAAATAATTGTTGTAAATAAATGTTGCAAGCAAAATGGTAATAAAATCAAAAAGTTTTTTATTAAAATGTTTAATATTTATTTAAATCTACATTATTTCTAAGAAAATATTGCTATTCAGCAGCCAAAATAACAATTCAGCTAAAATATTTTATCTTTTCAATCAGCTTTTGAAAATAGTGTCTTATATTTTTGGCCTAAAATTTAGCTATTCAGCTGCCATAGAACCAATTTATCAAGAAAAATTATTTTTAAAACAAAATTTTTATGTTTTCGTAGTTTTCCCTTAATATTTGCTTTATAATCAGCAGCAGAGAAAGCAATTCAGCTAAGAAATTTTGTGTTAAACATTAGTTTGCTGCTGCCTTAAAAATGTTTAATTCAATTTCTTCTTTCTTGTAAGCTTAAGCTAACAATTCAGCTGTTGTATTTATTTAATTTTAATAATAACTGTAACACTCACAATTAAATTTCACTATTTAATTGCAAAAGTTATAAAAATTATATAAAGTTAATAATTAAACAGTTTTTGAAAGTAAATATTGCTATTCAGCTGCCAGATATATAATTCAGCTACGAAATTTTTATGTTATTGATGTTTTTTTTTTCTTATTAAGCTAACTAAAATATAACTCAGATTTATTTATCTTAAATATAAATAGTTTTTGTTTGTTTTCAAAAATTATTTTTTTAATTTTTGTTATTCAGCTAAGAATTTATTATTTGAATTGAAAAATTGCCACATGTTTAATTTTATGATTAAAAAACAACATTCAGCTACTGGAACAGGAATCATTTATAAGTTTTAATTCGTATTCTGCTGCTGTTTTAACCAAAAAATTAAATTTAAGCAATTCAGCTGAGATATTTTTATAATTCCATAGCTGAATTTAAAAATCTTAACTGAATAGATAAAAAAACTTTGTGTTTCAGCATATTTTTCAATTATATTTGTTATTCAGCTGTTAAATATTTAATTCAGCTAGATATTTTTACTAAATTATAAAGTTTTGAACTAATTTAAAAAGAATTTAGATGTCTATATTGCTATTCAGCTAATATATTTTTAAATCTATAAAGAAAATTAATTTTTATTGATTATTTATTTCATTTTGTGTTCCAGCTAGCGATATACCCCGTTGCCAAGAAGCTGATCAAAACTTAAGCCAATGCATTCTGAAGGCGTTTCAGCAAATGGTGCCAAGAGCCATTAAGGGCATACCAGAACTCAATATACCGCCCACGGAGCCCTTAGAAATCGATAAAAGCAGCTATCAATTTGTCAATAATATTATACAGGGCAAAGTTGCATTGCGCAACGTTAAAATCCATGGCCTGAGCAATACGGTCTTCAATAGCGTGGAGTACAAAAAACAGGGTGATAAATTCAAAATGGTGGTAAAATTCCAAGTACCCGAATTATTTATCGAGGGCCGGTATAAAGCTGAAGTGAAGATCAATAATGGAAAAATGAATTCCAAGGGAGCGTTTAATTTAACAATGAGTAAGTTGTTGTTTGTTTTTTGTAAAAAAAAATTTTAATTTCTTTTGACATTTTTGTAGCTGCTATTGATGCCATAGGAATGCCGGAAGGTGAATGGTATGAACGTGGCGGCCAAAGATATTTACGTTTGACTAAATTCAATATTGAACCCACTTTGGGTAACATGCGTTTCTATGCCACCGGTCTAATGCCAGATCCTCTCTTAAGTAAGTTTTTTGTTAAATCAATTAAAACTTTAATTGAACTAATATTTCTTTTTTTATTTATTTTAGACGATGCCGCTTTAGAGTTCGTTAATCAAAACTGGCGCACAGCCTATAAACCTCTTATAAGTGAAACTAAATCTACCTGGGAACCTGAATTCCTTAAACTCAGCAACGAATACTTTTCACATTTGCCCTTTGATTCGCTGCTTCTTAAAGAATAAATTGAATTTTAATTTTTTTGTTAAATGTTACTGGCAGAGCTTTATTTAATTTTAAAGTAATTTTTTTTATTAAAAAATAATTATTGCAAAAATATTGTAAAAATAAAATGATAAATTCACATTTTTCGTAATTTAATGTAAATACGAGGGTTACTACTTATTTTGTAAACAACAAAATTGTTATTAAAGAATTTCATTATTTCGTTCAAAATATTTCGGTTTCTTCTTTTTAAATTGGCATGTATTCGAATCACATGTTTGTAAATTCAGAGACCAAAAAACGCATTGTGATTTTTAACGAATACTGGGACATCCAAACATAATTAAAACTCTACACAACTTTCATGTCAGTGATAAATCTCCATTAGCCTAAATATATCAGGCTGTGAACTAACTAAACATTTACAGGCAAGGCATTGTATTATCTCTCGCACTCTCTCTTTCTCAAATCTTCCGAATTTTAAAAACGCTCAATAAATGCGAGAATTTGACATTCTCCTGATGAAACTTTCAAAAGTACATTTTCGAATACATGATTAGTTTTTCTGTAAGAATAATCCGCTCTCTGAACAGTTTCAATTTAAAAAGCCACAGGAAATTCCTTCTTTAAACTTCGTTTTTTAAAGTTTCCAAAAGTCGTTTCTTTAAGCCGATGCTAAAAAATTTTCTATTATTAAAAGTTGAGATATTTTTTTCTCTAAACACTTTGTCAAGTTGGGATTGACAAGACGGCGGCATTAAGTCTGCATTTAAGTAGTCCGCGATTAGCAGATGTGCAACATTGAGGATGTTTTAGGTCTTACTTAAGACAAAACAAGCAGAGGCTTTCCTCATAATGAAGAGGAATTCGTTATCTTATTACAACGAGTCACTATGTTTATGTGAGTGGCGAGTGGAATAGGACCTCTGTAAGCGAATGAAAGGAAGTGAAATTATTTCTCCCGGCCTAGAAAAAAATAATTAGAAATCTTTAGGAATTTAGATGATAATTAGGAATGCACACATGTATTTGTTTAAAGCTGTAACTATTTTTAAACTGGGAATTTAGGATCACTGTAAAATGGCAGCTCTGCTGGAATTTTATTAGAACGTTTTTTTTTTTAAATCTCGAAATCTCAAAAAATTTCAAATATTAAAGAAACATGTAAATTTTTGCCTCAACGTTTCATAAATCAAGCAATTTATCTTGTGTAAAGTATTTGATTTCAATAAGGTGACGTATCGAGTCACCAAATGATTTTTTTCATTTTTAATAGCATTCAATCAAGAAGCAGATATTGGAAAACTATTCGCTACATTAGTAGATAACAATTCTTGTCGCAGTTACTTTTTCTGACAAAATTTTTTTTATTCTTTTTCACAAGTTTTTTATTAATCGAATAACTATAATCGATTAATCGAATAATTATACTCGATTAATCGAATAATTATAATCAATTAATCGAATAATTATATATAATTATAATTATAATCGATTAATCGAATAAATATAATTGATTAATCGAATAATTATAATCGATTAATCGAAAAAAAATTGAGACATTTTAAGAAAGAATGAAAAAAGCATTAAAGTGAAAGTAAAAACCGATAAGCGATTTTTTGTAATAATTGATTTCAATAGAGCATTCGCCATCGAGAAGTTGCAATTTAACGAAACAATTTAGCGATTAAATTATACATTTCAATAATCTTTATTATTAAGAAATTAAATAGTAAAATAAACAGATATTAAAAAAAATGTTTTTTAAAAATGAAGATATATATTTTTACATTTTGCTTGAATTCAATCTATTAATTTAAACGATTATTCGAATAATTTAAACGATTATTCGTTAAGCATTTTTTAAAAATTTTCCTAAAAGACCTCTTCAAAAGCTACTAAATGATACCCATATTGACCATATTAATGTTACGTTCTTTTTCCTGTGTGAAATAAACGTGCTTAAATAATAGAAGAAGACTTTGTCCAGATAACAGGTTTTTCTTAAAATAGCAAACAAAACTTGCTCTGGCACTTGCAATTTCGTAAAAAATTTTTAAAATATCGATATCGGTATCGTTGTAAAGCTTTTGAAGAGAACTTTAAGGAAATACTAGTTTTTTTTTAATGCCTAACCCATTAAAAGCCGACCCATATTTTCCGATTTATGGCCCCCTAAAATTTTCATAAAAAAGTACGTTTGTCCAAATAGTCAATATGGGTGTTATTTTAAAGCTTTTGAAGAGATCTGTCAGGATATGCTAAAATAAAAAAAAAAATGATTAACCCATTAAGAGACAAAGGCAAAAAATTTTATTTCTTATTTTTTTAATCTCTTTAATTCAGCACTAACATTATGAGTCCTTTTTGGAGCCACTTCCTTGCTCATGTGGTACTTGACTGATAATTTTTGATTAATTTACTTTTAATAAATCCCATGCTGTCAACAGCCATTGCAGAGCCTCACTGAATATCCATCATCTGTCTAATGTGATACGGTTCCCTACAGCATTCATATTTAACTTCAGGCAGTACATTCGGCCATGTACTCTAAAAACCTTTTGATTCTTAGGGTCGGTGACAGCACTAAATTTATTTTGTTTCAATAAATCTAGCAAAATCAATCACTTGATAATTTTCACCGAATGATGAATATTTCTTTAATTTTGTCAAAAAAACATTTTTAGTCTGACTTAAGTTCGTTGAAAGGTTTTTTTTTAAATTTAATTGATTTTGAAATAAAATAGAAACATCTGGACATAAACAGAATTTAATGAATTTTATATAGCGCTACACCCTTCATCCGCGTTCTTTATTTTATTTTTATTTAGTAGTGTACTTTGTGATCATCATCTGTGTGAACAGTCATTATTAAACACTATTATGCTGATTGGGGATAATTTTCTGGTTTCCCCATTAATCGTTCCGTTTTTGATAAATCGTATGCACATTTTGTCAAAAATTATTTATTGAAAAAATCTTTAAAAAATATTTCTTTCTTTTACTTTTAAAATCTGTAGCGTGTTTTTAAGCCATCAGTGTTTGCCAATTTAGTTTTCAATTTTTTATTCAACATTACAGTTGCTGAGATTTCCATAAAAACAATCTTGATTTATCAACTGCAGTTTAATTACAAAACACACTTGGTGCAACACGGTTTAAGCAAAACTTTTGCAATATTCTGATATTTTTCTTAATGATCAAATAAAAAACAAAAAATTTAAATTATAAAGTCATTTAATTAAAAAAAAAAAAAAAATCAAATTATGTGGCAACTACAAGATTTAATAATTTTTTTAAGCTTTAATTTGCTGCTTATCTACGCTAATGATTCAACAGATTCATCATCATCATCATCTTCCAAAGTGGCAAGTAAGTAAGTTATTTTATTGTTGTTGTTGTTGTTGTTATAATAAAACATGAATTTTAGTTGACCTAAAAAGTTGTTCAAACTCAATGCGGCCTGCCTGACCTTGAGTTTTTTTGTTTTGTTTTTTTAAGTGTTAAAAAAATTTATAAAAAAAAATTAAAATGAACGACAGAAAAATAATGAATTTTATTTTGTGAGATTTTTAAAACTGTTTTAAGAAAATCTTCCAAGAAAAGTAAAATAAATTTTTTTTTCGATAGAGATTTTTTAAAATAAAAATATTTAGAAAATCATCATTTCAGAACTTTAAAACATCGCTTAATACACAAAATTAAAACGAACCCAGAAATCGAGTTCGTTTTAATTTTTCTGAGTTCGTTTCAATTTTTGCACTAGAAAAAACTGTGGCCAAAAGCAGAGTAGAGATTACTGACCTTCCAAAAGCAAAAGTCTAAAAAAAAGAGCACCGCATGGACGAAAAGTGGGTCTGTCAAGGAACATCTCCAAGCCGCTTAAATTCATACCACGAAACACAACCCCAAAAACAAAGACAAAAAAATTTTTCATGTCAAAAAATTTTCAAAAAAAAAATTATAAAATTATGGAGGGGCTTAATTTGTTATTAGGAGTGAGAGGCCAAACTTGTCTAAATTTGAAGGATAAAATATTGAAGAGAAATGAGAGTCTTTGCCATCTAGAGAGCAATCTTTAACTTAAAGCGATAGTTATCGAAATAGCCAACAGAGACTTTTCGAAGCAAATGTAAGCATTTGGCATTTTCACGCTCTAACTCATTTTAACCCTTAAGGCAGTAGAAAAGAGATCTAGCTGCCCGTACGGCATTTGGAAGGGACGAATGTTTGCCATACTAAAGGACTGCAAAAACAGTTAAAGCGAAAAAAACGTTTAGTTTAAGATAGAATTTATCGTCTCTGGCCCTAAGTAAAAACCTTGAATATACAGCTGCGGTCAATATAATAACACCAGGCACAAATTTATAATGACTTGGCTTGCATCTGTTTAAAATAAATAATAAATACTTTGATGTTAATGGTTTATTATCATTTGGCGTTTTCAACAGTTTATAAACACGCTAATTAATATAAACAAAAAACTACACAGTTAAATAATAGCACTTCAGCTAATTTGTAACAAAAATTAGCGGTTTTTCTTAAAATAAATCAAAAATTTCACTCAGATATCTTGTAGATATATTATTTGTATGGTTGTAATACATTTCGCCCTTTGCTTGCTATTACCGTGACACAACGTCTTCATATAAAATTCATTTAATGCTGGCATCTATCAAATTTGATGGAGCTCCAAATTTTCTGCACAGCCCCCTAGTGCCTTTTAACGCTTGTTGGTTTAATTGTAAATACACCCTTCTTTATGTCCGTCCACAGATTTTCGATAGGGCCTAAATCTAAGGACTTCGCAGGCCAATCCTGCCATTATTTTGCGATGTTGCTGGTGTGTTTGAGGTCAGTTTCAGTGGGGCTAGCGGCATTTTGTAGGAAGTATACGGCAGCATAATTTCATCAAGGATTTTTACATAAGCCGATGAATCCATAACGGTTTTGACCCACACCTTGATACGAGAAGCAACCGCATATCATAATACTATGACCTCCATGTTTGATAGTTTTTGTTGTGAATTGTGGCTTATGTTTGCTGTTAGGTGGCCTACGAACAAAACATCTGGACCCCTTTCCACCAAAAAGGACAATTTTGGATTCGTCAGTCCATAGCACTTTTCTCCAATTTTCCTTTGGCCAATTTAGATGTGGTTTAGCAAAAGATATCCGTTTAGCTACAAAGAGGCGGGACTTTTCGAGGACTACAGGCATTTAGGCTGCTGTCTCGAAGTCTCCAATGTTTTTTTAAGCTCCATAGCTGTCATAAAGGGATTTGCTTTAGTCGTCCGCACTAACCGTTTTACTATTAAGGGTGACAAAACTACCTACGAAACGGTAAGTGTTGACAAAAGATCTTCTATAACTGACAAGAAGCTACGAAATTCGTTTCGAAATTGTAACTGTTTTTTACACTAAAAAAAATTAATATAATAAATAAGTGAAATTATTAAAACTTTCGAATCAGAATAATGCAACTGGTGCTGTTATATTGACCGGCACTGCATGTATCGGGTGTTTTTTTTTAGTTGCACGAGAATTTAAACTGATAATAAAACACAGAAATATTGTTCAAATAAAATTTTTTTATTCTAATCTTGGTGATATTTTCGTGGCATTTATTTTTAAAATATTATTTTTGGCACATGTCTGCCACGGCTACGACTAATTTTTCCAAAAAAAAAAAAAAATAAATAAATAAATAAATAAAATATGGCCGTATGGCGTCAATAATGGGTTAATTATGGCTTTTGTAGATTCAAAAATTTTTGGGTTGTCCATTGGCTTAATATAGTCCCATAAAAAGTAATCTAGAAACGTAAAATCACATGAACGAGGGAGCCATTAAATATGACCACTTCTGAAAAGAAAGTTGTTGCCAAATTGATTTTGCATAAATCGATTGTTAAGAGCGCAGCATGGCAAGTTGCCCCATCTTGTTGGAACCAAATGTCGCTAAAATTTAGTTGATTAATATTTGAAAGAAAAAAAGTCAGCCAGTATGTCTTGATAATGTTCACCATTCATCGTTACGGCAGCTCCTTGCTCATTGCAACACACAGTTAATTTTAGTATATGTAACGGTAATACTTAAAAACTTCAGATTACGGTTATTTTGCTTATTGACGTGGCCATTTAAAGAGCTTCATTACTAAACACAATTCTGTGACAAATGCTCTCTAAAAGACTTCGCTTTATAACCGACTTCAAAAGAAGAAGGAGGTTGTCAATTCGACTGAATGTTACTTTTTATAACCGCATTCAAAAGAAGAAAGGTTTATCATTTCGACTGAATGTTACTTTATTTAGCCGACTTCAAAAGAAGAAGGAAGTTGTCAATCCGACTGAATGTTGCTTTTTTATATTCAAGCCTCCGTAACTCAGTCATTTCTGGATCGATTTTGAATTTATTTATTATTTGAAAGGTGATATCCACAGATTGGTTCCGTTTTAAAAAGAGTTCTTAATTTAAAAAATTAAAGGGTGTCCCCCTTACAACATTCATGTTTTTTTCGTGTATTATTAACCGTAAAGGGCACCACTTTAAAATTAAAAAACTACGTATCACCATAACCCTCAATTATAAAAAGTCATTCAAAAATTAATTTAAAAAATAAAGGGTGTCTCCATAGGTGACATTAATTAACCTATGTGGGCCTATCTTTTGACCGTTATACATAAACGTTTGCAAATTAAACATAATGTCAATTGCTATGACCGTTATACTCAAAGTTATAAATTAAAGGGTTCCCCAATAATTCATTTGATTTAATGTATATGGCTATACTTTTAAGAAGTTATAGACAAACGGTTTAAATTTATAAAGAACCTGCATTGCCAAATCCGTTATAACAAGTATAAAATTTGTATATGAAAATTAAAGGGTGTACCAATAGTTAATGTAATTTAATGTGTGTGGCCGAAGTTTTGAACCGTTAAAGAAAGAACGCTGAAACATTAAAGGGACCTGTATTGCTAAGTCCGCTATAACAACAAGCATGAAATTCGAACTTCGAAATTAAAGAGTGTTTCCAAAATTAATGTAATTTGTCTTATATGGCCGTGTCTTTTGAACCGTTATATAAAAACACTTGATAATTAGACAGAATATCCACTACTATAAGGAGAACTGAAAATATCTTAAGTTATAAATTAAAGGGTGTCCCAATAGTTAATGTAATTTTATGTGTGTGGTCAAACTCTTGAACCTTAATAGACAGACAGGTGAAATCTCTTTTTTTTTTTTGTAAGAATTATTTTTTGAAAATCCACAAATTGGATCGTTTTTAATCGCTTTATGATTGATGACTTGCTAAACTTTACTGAACGCTGAAAAGAACTACATTTTCCATAGAGTGATAATATCAATCTACTCGAGTCAATGAAAGCAAGTTTCAAACTCATTTTCAATTGTTTAAATGAAGTAGTTCATAAACGAAGTAGTTCATTTAAACGATTCCATCAATTGAACTAAGTGAACTAGTTCATATTTTTAAGTATACCTAATTCATTTTTGAACTATACTTCGTATTTGAACTACTAGACAAGATAAACTAGAATCCATGTCTGCGTTTTCTTGTTGACTATTTCGGACATAAAATTAGTGTTGCCATGCTTTTGCTTTTGAACTATGGAAAGCGTTTGAACTAAAAGTTAAAAATTACGAACAATTTGTCAACAGCACATTTGAACTAAGAGGGATTTTGAACTAAAAAGAGCCTTTGAACTAAAATTTGAACTAGTTCATTTTCAAACTTTAAACTAAAAAGAGCGATGCCTAAATTGAACTATAGGGCACAGGTCTATTTATTTTCAAAGCTTTTAAGTATATTTGAGTTCAAAAAATATTTTTTTGTATTTATTCTCTTGATTAATTTTGAAATCTTTAAATAAGTCTGGCCATTTTTATAATAAATTAAATCTTAATATTTTCATAATTTTATTAATTGCATTAACAGCTTCAAACACTCTTCAGAAGGTCAAAGGTCAATAATGTTATAAATACGTTCATTATAGCTTAAAGCTACCAGTTTATGCGCAAACTTGTAAAGTGTGTGTGAAATGCTTTTCCAAAATTAAGATATAAAAACAAAAAAGTCTTAGAGCGAGCTTAAACGGTGACATTTTTTCATATCACTTTTTTAGTTAGTTCTCTTTTCAAGTTGCATCGAATTGTCTGCATTTTAACGATGAAATTTTTGATGCCATGGAAATTTATTTCTTTCGTACTTAATTTAATATTTAATTGTGCAGTTGCTTGTGTTATTTTAAATAACCCACAATAACAAAACGTACCGAACGAACGTAGTCAAAGCAATTGAAAAAATTAATTCTCTCCAAATTCAAACCATGCAATTTTGCCAACCCCGCTTCTCTACAGCTCTTGCCAACAAACAAAAATTTCATGCAACTTAAGTTTCATAGAAAACTGCAACGTATTAGTTGGCTCTTAGTATTTTTGGTGAATTTTCCATAATTTGTTTTATCACCAAGCTCTGGTTGGTGGGTAGAACAATAATAGTTTTGTTCTGTGACATTAATAAGTGAATTATAAAACGTGGAAATAAATATCCTTTCGTTATATATCAATTGAGTTAAGTCCTGGCAACAATTGTGTTAATAACAGTCCAAAAAATGCAGGGATTTTGTTTAAAATGGCTTTTAATTTGTTCTTTAGCAGATTTCAAATGAAGCATAATTTATTATTATTTTTGTTTTTTTTTTTTCTATCAATCCCATAGTGCAGCCTTATATGAGGGCTCATTTTCTTTGTTGGTAATAATTCCTAAATTGTTAATTATTTATTAATAGCATAAATGATAAAATTAAAGTCAGTTAAACTAGTGAAACGAGTTTGTTATCAACAAGTCATAAAGCAACGTAAAGGGTGATTTTTTAAATGTTTGGTATTTTAAATGCAGTTTAAAAACAAAAATATTTTTTAACAAAGCGGAGGAAAAAATATGGTTAATTTAGCTTTTTTAATAGTCAAACTAATTTAATATAAAAAAAAAATTGGTCAGACTTAAATTCGTATTTTTATTTTTTAATTTTTTTTTCAAAAAAAATTTTACTTAAATTATTTCTTAATTTTTAAAAAAGAACAGAAAACGTTTTTTCTAGGTTTGTACTGCCTTCTTTAGTATTATTTGTATGTATGAAGTGAAATGATAAAAAAAATGAAATTTCGAACCTAAGCCTGACTAAAAAATTTCTCATTTAATAAAAAATATTATTGATTAACATAAGGTGAGAAAAAAATACAAAGAGAATTTGATCAATTTTTTGTTTAATAGTCACAGCTTTAGCCGCTTAAGTTGTAACTCTTCTTTCCAGGTCTTTAATTTTTTACGATAGAAGGGATTATAAATTGTAAAGTTACAAGAATTATGAAATTAAATCACTGCCCTACCGTCTGCTTTACATAAGTATACGTCATTTAGCCTCAAATGTGTGAAGTGGGCAACAATATGTATTAATAAATCATGATATTGTTGTGACTTTTACCACACTAAATATTTCACTTGCATTCGTTGGGGGCCTTCAAAGGCAAACAGAAAAAACCAAGCACCATAATGTTACTCTATAACGAAATATATAAAGTTCAAATCAAATAAAAATTTTAATTAGTAAAAATAGAAATATGTTATTTAGCATATGGTTTTACATTTCATTTACTTTGTTTTTCAAAGTACAATTATTTTGTTGTTCTATTCGTCTCGTATACATTAAATTTTTTTTTATTAAAAATATGACACTGAAAATAAGTTTTTATCTTTAAGTTGCTATTAACGACCAAATAACCTTTAAGGGGATTGAACTGTAACATTCTCAGATAAGCTTTAATAATAAGTGCTTATTATTCTAAATTACATAAAAGCTGTCTAAGTAAGTACAATTTTTTATGGTCTACCAATTAATTACAAAATGTTTTATTAACTTTAATTCAAACAATTCGTAGGCATCTTAAATATTTAATTTAATTTTAATAATACTACTTTGGTAATTAATGTTTTATAGCACAATAACTATAGTAATTTTTGTTAAGATGTATTCTAGTCATGGCAGGAAATATTTATTGTTTGAAAAAAAAAAATAAAAAATGGAATTTTTTTTTGTTCCAAGAAATTTTCAACTAAATGAGAGTTTTAAGAAATTTAATAATTAATTAAATCAAATGTCTTCAACAGAACTTGGCAATTTATTAAATCTTATTTTTTATTTTTTAAAATCCTTTTAGTTACACATTTAGCTACACATTTGCAAGCGTCTCTGGTAATTACAATGGTAACACTGATTATACTTTTTGTAGAATTTGTGTGCGAAAACATAATATTTTTTAACTAAACTTTAATTACTTCGTGGTTATTCCTCACATGCTTATATAGTGTAAATTTATTACAAAAAACAGTTTCATAATTAATTTGTTGGTATTAATTTATTGTTTTTGTTTACGCTGTCCGTAATTCTCATTTAGTTTAAAGAAAAAATTAGAAATCAGATTTTTAGTTTTTTTTTTCAATTTATGAGAAGTTTTCAAACAAACTACCATAAAGGCACCAAAAGGCCCCAGCTTGTGACCCAACAGATACATTTTTGCTTAACTGTTTTAATAGGCGAATTATTATGACAAGTAGCAGCGTTAAACGTTACACGTAAACGGTAAAACTTTAATATACAAATTGATAATCTCTTATGAAATCTTGCGCTTATTTTACAGCGTGTGTGCTTATTCTTCTTATTAGTTTGCTTAACGTGGACAAACGTAACTTGAGACCATAAACGAACGGCCAGATCTGCCATTAAATGTTGAAACGATTTTAAAAAGACTCGAATCCCTTACAAAATTTATCACTCTCATAGACAACAAGTTGGCGGATTTTGCTCTGCTCAAAATTCGTAAAATATTTTGCTCAGAAAATACAGAAGTGATATAAAAGGAAGACAGAAAAAAATGCTTGCTTTTTAGCTGCTGGAGCAGTTGGGTGCAGACCAATCTATTTCGGCTAAAAGCAAACGTTTACAGTGTCGAGGTTTATTTCTATTGTAAAAGCAAGCCAGGCACCTTTTCTTCTTCACCTCGTGTCTTAAATAAAACATTGTTTAGTTATTTATTTAAACGTCTCAAATGATATGCATTAATTTTTAGTTTTGTTTCATATTTCTTAGTCTTTAACTCTGGCGAACCGTACGCTTTTGAATAACTTGAACACAACTGTTCACATTACAAGACGTTGCGGTTCCGGGTCGAATCGTTTTTTCCCCCTCTAACTAAGGTTACGTTAAGGTTTGGGTAACCATTTTAATTATCTCTAACCAGTGCACGGAGGATGACCCCTAATCAAGCAATGCTTTGTGAACAAATAAATTAGGTTAAAGGAAGATAGAGGACATTCGATTTGAACTTTCCAACATTGAAAGTGATACAGGAAAGATCTCAGCAGGAAAACGATTCCACACACGAGCTGCTCTCTCTTTAATGCAGTTCACTAGCCAATCGACCACAGGTGGATGATGTTACTGTTTTACTTATACAAGTGCCTTAACCACAAAATCTGCTGTTATAAGGGCGTATTCAACAGCCCATCCATCACGGTTACACAACAATTGCTTTACCTTTTCTAATTTAAATACTCCAGCAGGTTTAAACTGCAGTTTTAAATTTTTTTCCTCTTTTTAAGCAATTCATACAACCCCAATTATATTTTTTTATTTATTCAAGTTGCTGATGGGAACTGAACTCATGATCTTCACTTATTAAATAATACACAGACACAACTACTAACTCCACTAACGCGGTTTCTCAACTTGTGATAGTTAATGTTTCTTTTTACACTATTCACACACACACACACACACACACACACACACACATACACCACTTTTTATTAGTGGTGTAAGCATTATCTTATAACACTTTGGTTACCACACACACAGAGACAACAACAATATAAGTTTTTTGTCGTTTCACACAAGAAGGCTATTAAGTGAATGCAGGTTACTCCAACGGGTCTGTTGATTCCTTAAGACTTCATTATGAGTTTTCCAAAAAATAACAAATAACGTCATCGTCAAGAGGGCTTCCTTTTCTAAAGCTCAATTTAGCCTAAACGATCATGTAGAATCGGGCATCAGGTATGACGATCAGTTAAACTATTTTCGATATTGACCTCGAAGTCAGAGACTTTATATGGGGCTTTAATGTGGGATTTCCAAAAAAATAATCGGTAACCACAGAGCTTCTTCTTTTTTAATGGCGCAAATTTCGACTGAACGGTTTTTAAGAAACGGGCATCTGGTATGGCGATTAGTTAAACTGTTTTCGATATTGAAGTCGTTGATATTTTGCACAGAATTTGTTTTAAATAATTCAAACAGCTTTCGCTAACTTTTAAATTTTTCGAAAAATTTTTATTTTTCAGTTTAAAATTTCTTCGAAAATTTATTAACTGAAACATTAAATTATTTCTTTTTGCATTTTTTTCACAGCTTTTAACAACTTTCCGTCGTGCAATGAAAAAGATGAAAACATTAACGATTGTTTGCTTAAAGTTTTTGCCGAAATGATACCACGTTCCAAAAATGGAATACCCGAAATAAATATACCACCCATCGAACCTTTTGTTATTAACAAAACGAGTTTTATATTCTCTCATCCTCTGCTGCGGGGCAAAATGAAAGCTCGAAATATAAAAATTCACGGTTTAAGTCAAATCACTGTTAATAGTTTGCAGTACAAACGCAAAGGAGATGAAGTGAGTGTTATGGCCAAGGCACACATTCCTGAACTGTTTGTCGAAGGTGAATATAATTCGAAAATTCGAATGAATACATTTAATATAACATCGAAAGGACCGTTTAATGCAACATTAAGTAAGTTGATGAAAGCAATTGAAACACATTTTAAAACGACTTTATTAAGAATCTTTTTTTAATAATTTTTTTTTTTTAATCCAGCCAATATAGACGTTAACATACAAAGTCTTTTTAATATAATTGAACGTGATGGCCATCGCTACATGGGCCTTAAAACCTTTAATTTTGAACCCACTGTAGGCAAAATGAAATTTATTGCAGAAGGCCTTTTGCCAGAGCCATTATTAAGTCAGTTTGTGATTTTTTCTTGATTTAATTATTAAAATAATATTTTTTTTTCTTTAATTTTTGTTTTGCAGACGATGCCGTTATAGAGTTCCTTAATACCAATTGGCAAACAGTTTATAAGCCTTTGATTGCCGAAACTCGTGATGCCTGGGAGCCTGTAATTATAAGACTCAGCCGTGAATACTTTTCTCGGGTCACAGTAGATGCCATCATTAAAGAGAATTAATTTGAATACAAAATAATTTGTTGGATGACTTTAAATTATTTTTTGGGGCAAGTTAAAAAATGACTTTCGATTTTAAATGGACAATAGGAATTTGTGACAATAAAGTGAGCTTTTGGTAAAAAATATGTATTAAGGGGTATAAGAAGGATTTATTTTCTTAAATTTAGACTGCAAATTTTTCTTGATCCGAAAAAAGAAAAAAAAAATTTTATAAAAAAAAATATTTATAAAAAAAATTTTTTTTTTTGTTAGAAATAATTTTTAATGAGAGACTTTTTTTAATGAAAAAAAATTAATTTTATTAAATAAGTGCTGAGTGACTCGCCATGTTACCATTCTGTTACTTCTAACTAAGGGGTGGCCATATGGTAATCAAATTTTGTCTGATGTTCTTAAAGCTGTCAAAATGAGAAACGATATTTAGCTGTCAAAATATTCAGAAGTTAAGGTTTCTTTTTTATCATGATTTTTTAAGTTGACCGAACATAAAAAAATTGTTTAAAACTAAATCGAAAATCTGGCTCAATATGATATACGTTACAAGACCACAAGATCGTTTTTTATCATGGCTTTAGTGCGTAGTCACTCACTCCTCTTACCCTGCAAAAGGTCACACAATTGTCTACTGCTCAACTACACTTGTGGAGGGATTGGCATGGCAGCATCGTCGGACCTTATTCCACAGCTCGGCAATATCAGTATACATGAGCTGTGGTTCCTAAAAGGTACGACATTAATAAGAAGCAAAGAAGAAAAATATCGCAACTGAATTATTTCACCGCAAACATTCACAACTGGCTGAGAAAATCATGAGATTTGACATCTCTCGACTATTTGCTTTGGCGTTACGCCAAGTCTTCAGTATATGCTAACAGTTAAACTTATTTGGTCGAGCTCAAGGCCAACGTTCGCCGTACCAACTAAACCGAATCTTTGAAAATAATACCGATTATAGAGTGTCAGCCAGCATATTCAATTCTATGATTTGCTCTTTCAGACAATGAATGCAGTTATAAATTGATACTAAAAATTGTTATTGTGTTGCTTAAGTTTTTATTCCAAAAAGTCTTATTTGGTCACCTTAATTTTTTTTAAATATCAAGCGTAAACTGCATTCTTATTAAGAACTGATAAGCAACAAATTAAATAATAAGTCACACTTTTAAGGAAATATCAGTTCGTCGGGCAGTGGGGGGATTAAGAAAATTTTACTGTAGACTCTAAACGGCTTAAACGATAGAAAAGCTGCAGTTTTTTATTTGGACTTTTTAGTACTTTGAGAGAGAGAGCCTTCCTCGGGCGTACGAATAATTAAAACATTTCCAAACAGGTGAGTCAATTTTTTTAGTTTAAGTAAAATGTTTATTTGTTAATTTACATAAATCTAGAAGTTTTCTTTTTAAACAAAAATCTTTTAGATTTTTTTATGCGAACATAAAATTAAAAAAAGGACAGAAATGATTTTTTGTAATTTCAAGCACAAAAAGTACGTCCATCTATTTCTACATCTATCAAAAGTATAAAGTGTATATTTTTATGCAAAACATTGTTCAGCAGCACTTCTAGTACTTCATTCTACTTTCAACCAGAATTTCTGCTATGAAAACAATTTAATATGTCTTTTTTTTACCGTGCAATTGAAAATTTTTCACCTCCGTTTTCTTTTCATATCAAAAAAAAAAAAAAAAACGTAATAAATAAATAAATAAATCAATAAATAAATAAATAAAAAACTTAACACTATTTTTGGAAATTTTTCAAAACATTTTTGGGAATTCTTGGATTTTTATTTTGCAATTTTATAGCAATTAAAAAATGTAAGTTTTAATCGATTAAGCACTGCAGTTCTCTCTCTCTCTCTCACTCTCGATTTTTTTTGTCAAAATGCCCAACTGTACGTCGACAGTCCTTAAGGCCTTCTCCTGCATGCGACGAAGTAGCTTAAAAATAATATATTATCCATCAGCCACATATGACAAGATTATTGACGATATAATTTTTTTTCCTCTTTTTCCCCTTTCATGCTTTTTTTTTTAAATGTGTCTATCGGTCTGAATCAGTGTCACCAGAGAAAGACAGGGAAAACTTACGCTTTTCCTTCAAGAAAGTTACGTTTTTTCATTAAAAGTTACATTTCGAAATTTTCCTCAAATAAATTATAATTAAATGTAATTTATATAAAATATAGTATGAAGTTTTATTCCATCCTTTAGGGAAAATACCAATGCAACTAATTTATTTACTGAACATAAACAACCCGAAAATAAAAAAATTTAATACCAATGATACTCATGAGGATTTAAATTAGGACTCAAAACTAATATTTCGGTATAGAAAAGTACATGCTCTCACCATTGAAAAAGATTAGTAAAAGCAAGATTTTTTTAATAAAACCGTTTTACCCTTTTCTTTGAAAGATTGAGCTTCAATAGAATTTTTACTACACTAATTATTTTAATCATACCGTTATTAAAGACAAATTTGAGACTTATTTGCCTAAAACTTAACATAAAATTACTTACAATTTTTCTAAAATATAATCTGGCCTTTCCTGAAGGAAATTAAAACACATTTTTCTTCTAATTTAAGGTATTGGAAGGGTTGTAAAGTTTTCAAGCGAAATAAATAAAAATGTCAACAATTTTCGCAAGTTCAACAGAAGAAAAGTTGTTGCCAGAAACATTTCGCTGTTTCTAAACATGAAGCAGAAACATTTCGTAATTTCTTACAAATTAAACAAAGTAAAACTTCAGCAATTTTTTGTTTATTTTAAACTAATTTTTTTTAAATGGGAATTTAATTGCATTTTCAGATAATAAAAAAATGTTCAAATAATGAAAACAACTACTCTTTCAGTGACATTAATATATTTCGTGTCTGTACCAAAAGTTACAAAAATTTGGCCAAATATAGCAAAATTATACATGTTACGTAGAGCCTTTAAAAGTTACAAAAAAAAAAAAATGTAAAAAATGTAATCAAACGGCAACACTGGTCTGAAACCCTATAACTGGATTTTAATGGATATCAAAATCAATCTTGTTTAAGCATTGTGTTTTGTGTATTAAATTCTTTCTGCAACACATTTTGCATCTTCTGAAATGCTGTAAGAAGTACAACTTTTTTAAATCATTTCATTATGACGTAGTCTGATGTAGGTTTGAACATATTAAATTTTATTTTAAACGCCTTAAAGTATGTTTGGTTTTTTTTTTTAATTTTTTTTATCTTCTTTAAGACGATGATCTAAAAGTTATTTTTTTATACAGTTTTTTACGTAAGTGACACTTCATATCCAACTTTTGTTGCGGTTTACGTTCTTTTTGAAACTTTATATCCTTTTCTACATCTTTAGCATTAGGTAAGCAAAATTTCATAAAGATTGACTAAGTAGTCAGACCTTGAAAAAGTAACAAACAAAGAAAATACCATTTGCATTTGTAGATGTTATTAGACTGTATATAAAAAGACTCAATGGAATGTTATAAAACTCTTAAAAAACAAGGAATATGAGAATTAACATCTTTTGTTTTTCAATTTAGTCATCAGGAGTTATTTATTAAATATTTTTTTTTATTTCATTTTTAACAGATCTTTTCTCTGGGGACAAATTGCGACAATCGATATCGATCGAAATTTCTATAGAATTTAAATGTAAATTTCGATCGATATCGAATGCCGTAGGTGTCTTTTTCCTTAGGCGATGCATTATTCGTCGTTAGATTTTTTTCTGTGAAGTATGGCAACTCTTAATTAAATAATTTATGAAAATGGAACTTCATTTTAGTTTATATACATCCCAGCCCTGGCGAGCTAAAATCATGTGCAAACATGCAATAAAGTTATCTTCCAGGTAAAACCAACTTCTTGGACATTTCTTTGTTTTGAAAACCAAATATAAAATTCTCCTGCTCTTAAACATACACCCGTTATTTATGTGGTGCAAAAAAATGTTTCAATATCAACTTTAAAGAAAATACTGGTTTGATTGACATTGACCAATATTCTTAAGAGGGTCCAAATTCATGCGTTAATCTTTAAACATTGAACTCATAGAACAGCTTTAGTTTTTTTTTCTAATAAAACATTTCGTGTCTATTCTTGACGATAATTGTTTTTGTACTTTAAGCAAAAATTGATTTTTATATTTGAAATTAATAACCAGTAATAAAATAAACAAGTTTGTATTTTTTTTTTTTTTTTTTGAAAATCTAAAATCGTTTTAAACTCAAACAGTTGTAAAATGAACGTTGAAAGTTAAAGTTGATAAAATTTAAATTTAAATTTCTTAGCAAAATGTTGTTATTTAAATGTGTTAAAATAATTTTAATAATCTACAATTTAAATATTTGGAGAGTAAAAAGTGAAGAAATTTTCAATAACACATCGAGTGATCCTGTGACAACTTTATCACCAAACACAGAAGCTGATTTAAACTCTAAACGAATTGAAAGTTTTCCAACAACTTCAAATAGCTTTGAAGCGAAAGAAAATGATTTTATGCCCATAACAGTAGAGAATTTGCCAACTCCCTTAACTAATTTAGGGGAAACTTTAAATCCATCATTAAACACAAATTTTCAAGATTTAAAAGATATAGAAACGACTCCTAGTTGGGAACTTATTTATCCAGAAAAAAATTTTACAACTCAAATACCAGCATTAAGCATCTCATCCAATACTGTCTTAATATCAAACTCAACTACAGAATCTTCGGAAATAATTTTGCCTAAATATTTTAAAGGTAATTTTTACTTTTTTATTGTTGTAATAAAACTTAACTTTAATTGTAAAAACAATTTATTTTTTTTTAACTGTCTGATATTTTTGTAGTATTTCTTTTTTTTTTGATTTCATTATTTGTTGTTTTCTGTAGACTGTTACAGTACGTGATGTCCTTCACAAAAAAAAAAAAAATAAATAAATTTTGTCTGTTTAAAACAAACATTCAAATATGCTCTAAGCATGTTCTGCTTAAATCAAAATTAAATGTTAAGCGGGTCATAAGAAGTGTCACTTGTAAATTAAAATATGTTTGTTATGGTTACACACGACTTGTTGACACTCTTCAGTTGATATGACATTGATAAGGAAAAGCCTTAAAAATTTTCATTGAAAAAATATCATAATGCAAAGAAAAATAAAATAAAATTAAAATTTTAAGCTATTAAAAAACAGGGAAGGGTTAAAATAAAGAATATTCGATTAATCGAGTAAAAATAGTTTAAAAAAAATTATTCAATATTTAAAAATTATTGGGAAAAAATAATTTTTTTAATATAAAAAATTAGCAAATGCTTTATTTTAATTAACCTTAAAATTTTAGCATAATATGGAAATAAAAATTATACGATTAATCGAAGTAAAGAAAATATATTCGATGAAAATTTATTTGTATACGAAGTTTTTTTCTTCGACTACATATATACAAAACGATATAAAGTACAAATTATTAAATTAAAAGTATAAAAAAATAAATCAAATTATTCGAATAATTTATTATTCGATTATTCGATTATTGGAATAAATATGTTCAGTAAACTAACATAAAAAAGTAAAAAAATTTAGTGTTATTTAAAAATATAAGTTTAATGTTAGTCGAATAAAAGTTATTCGAATAATCTTAAAGAGTGATGGTCTATTATTATCTTAAATTAAGCAACCTAAGCCTTATAATCTGAGGGAGTAGAAAAAAGCTTAATTTTGTTATATTTTGTTATATTCGAATAAAAATTATTCGAATATAAATTATTCGAAAAAAATTATTCCAATAAAGCAAATGATTTTTTTCTAATATGTAAAATAAAATAAATTATTTGGTGGCAAATTAGTTAAAATATTTTACTTACCAAATATGCGGCGGTTTATATTCATCCAAATATTGAGCTGAAGTGGTATTTATTTTTAATTTGTTGAAAAAGTTAACTCTAAATTATATTTTAGTGTCATATAATTTAAAGATTAAGTAAAGTAATCTTTTTTTTTACCATTTTTTTCTATTTTTATGGATCTTGAGCCCGAAGAGCAAAATAGATATTTACATTTCTAAGGGTCGAATAAAATAACAAAAATAAAATTTCTTACTTATCTAATCTATGATCGTAAATTCGAATAATAATCTTCATTTAATAAAACTGCATACTTTTCTTTGCGAAAATTAAAGATGAAAATAAAACCGTTAGAATTTAAGAAAAATACCAACAGACGATAATACAGCTAGCACTTCAATAAAAAATGGCCGACTAATCGAACAATTTAAATATGAAAAAAAATTAATTTTCTATGCTTTTACTAAGAAGACAAAGACGAAACAAAAATTAAGTTACACTAACCAGTAATTTCACTATTTCAAATTAAATTAGTTCAAACAAAAATGTTACGATTAATCGAAGAAAAAATATATTTTATTTGAACAAGAAAACATCAAAACCTTTTTTTGTATAAATAAAATGAAAAAGTTAAATAATAGAAAGGTTTCACTTCAAAAACCGGTTGCTATATGAATAAAAATTAATCGAATAATCGTAGATTTTAACATACATAATAAAATGTAATTTTGATTATTATTTTATTTTATTATATTTCGATTTAGTGCCAAAAAGTTCCAAATTTAATTAATATAATTGAATTGTCCTACTTTTAATAGTTGGATTTCTTTTATCAAAAACTCTACGAATAATCGCAGAAAATCTTATTCTTTTTCTAAAATTAACAAAACTGGGATATAAATATTAGTTCGGATTTAAAAGTTGCAAAAACTATGCAAGCTAATAATTTTACTTAAAAAATATTTTTATTCGATTAAATATTATTCGATTAATCGTATGAAACTATATATTTTTCTAATGGTGCTAAAAAAGTATAAGACTTCAATAAATTAATAAAATTATTTTACATACGAAGTTTAAGGCTCGACTAAAAATTATACGATTAATCGAATAAAAGCTAATATTTTTTATAGAACGAATTAATAAATTTGAAATATTGTATTAATTTTTATTTTATCATTGCAGTTGATGACATTGAAAACTGCCAAAAATTCTTCGGCCAGTGCTTAAAACAAGTTCTTGCCAAAATTGTGCCGAAACTTAAGAATGGCAGCAAATTACATGATATCAACCCCTTGGATCCTATTTATTTTAATGCCACGTCCTTTCAATATAACAGTGGACCCTTTAACGGCTTTATAACAATACGATATGCCCTGGTTTATGGTTTGTCTACGATGAAATTTAAAAAGGTCGACTTTTACAAACAAGCCGATCAATTTAAGGCGCGTTTAAATATTGCGATACCAAAAATGACAGTAACCGGTTCCTACAAGGGAGACATGCTCGTTAATAATGTGAAAGTTAGCCCAAGGGGAGATTTTAATGTTTCCATTAAGGCCATAGACATAGATTTGTTAAGTTTGGGTGTAATTTTTAGAAAAGATGATCATACATTTTTGAAATTTACAAAAAGTAATGCTACCACTTCATTAAAGGATGCAAAAGTAAATGCTACTGGTATATTTCCAGATCATAGACTGAGTAAGTTTGGAATTTATTTACTTTTTTCTTTTTTTAATAATCATTTATTACAGATGACATTGTTGTAAATGTGGCCAATCAATATTCCCGTGAACTTTTTACTGTAGTGTTGTCCGAAACACGCAACAGTTGGTTGCCCATCGTATTAAATGTTTTAAATGCAGCTCTGTATATGTTGCCATTTGATTTTTTCTAAATGGAAAATTAAACGAAAAAGGAAATTTAATGTTATTTTAATTGAAAATTGAATATTTGTAAGTATTTTAATAAATTTAAATTTACTTGAATTTTTAATTTTTGGTAAAAGTCAAACACTGTAAAAAAAAAAAACGCCAAATGCTACTAAAATCGTCTAAAATGAAACAAAAGAAAAAAGCGACAAAATCCCTGAAAGATTAAAATGTACAAAATTAAAAAAAGGGAAAAAAGAAACGAAAAGTTTTAAAATCTTTAACTGAAAATAAACAAATTAAACGACAAAATCTGTTAAATTTAAAAATGCTTGAAAAGAAAAAATAACGAAAATCGCTAAGATAAAAAGGAATCGAAACGAAAGGTAAAATAAATAAATGATGTTTTTAAAAATTTTTATTTCATTTTATAACTTTTTTCTTAGCTTTAAAGTTAGAGTTTAAAGTTTTGGTAAATTCTTTAAGTTTTATTTTAAGAGGCAGGAATTTCATTATTTTTATTTTAGTTGACTTATAACTTCATAATTCAAATTTTATAAATTTTAAAATTGTTTTTTATACTCTTCGCTTTATTATAGATTTGTTATACTTTAATTCAAATGTTATTATTCCAATTTAAAAATTTAAACAATTTTATTTCTCTGAATCATAAGCGAGGTATGTTCAAAAAGTAGCGTTTAATAATAATAAATAAAAAAATTTTTCTTTTTTATTTAAAGTAACAGCAAAATTGATTTTTTTTAATTTAGAATTTTTTCCCAAACAGGGATTGAACCGTGGAATATTATAAATGAATTAAGATTTACTTTCTAACTCAGCTTCATTTTTTAATTTAATTTTTATCAAGAAAAATTATTTTGCATTCCGCATACGTTTTTCCAAGAAAACAAAAATAAATTTTTATTCAAAAATACGAGGGCTGCTATATATATTTCTGGCCTGGCAACACTGAGTGCTGCCAAGTGCAATCTGACATTTCCATTGGAAAGTTTGTAATTTTTAAGCATAATCGTACTCAGAACGTTTTGACGTACGACCATTATTTGTGTTGTTTACAGTGACTTGAAAAAATTAATATAGAAAAAAATGGAATTAACTCGTGAATATTTCCGTGCCATCATTTTTCACAACTTTCGACGTGGATTATCACGACTTAAATCTTTGTATGGCGATGATGCACCATCCTTCAGAACTGTGAAAAATTGGTAAAATGAATTTAATCGTGGCCGAAGCTCGCTCAAAGACGAATTCCGTGAAGGTCGCCCAAAAACGGCTGTTGTGCCAGAGAACATTGATGCCGTGCGTGAACTCATAATGCAAGATCGACATGCGACATACCGAGAGAAATCCTTGGAAATTTCTTCCACCATTATACATTCGATACTGCATGAACACCTGGCCGTAAAAAGGTTTGTTCTCGTTGGATCCTGCACAATTTGAAAGTCACTCAAAAAAAGGCTCGTGTCGATTGGTGCAAAGAAATGTTGCAAAAATACGATTGCGGTGCTTCAAAAGACGTTTATAAGATCGTCACAGGTGACAAATCATGGATCTATGGGTATGAGCCCGAAACGAAACAACAATCGGCCGTGTGGGTCTTCAAAGACGAGCAAAATCCAACGAAATTTGTTCGTGAAAGAAGCACTTCGAAGCAAATGGTCGCCTGTTTCTTCGGAAAAACTGGTCAAGTGGCGACTGTTCCGCTTGAGCAACGTAGGACAGTCACTTCTGAGTGGTACACTACAATTCGTTTGCCTGAAGTCATCGGAGAAATTCGAAAAACCAACAAGAGAAGACGGATCATTGTTCACCATGACAATGCGAGCTCTTACACATCGGCTCAAACCAGAGCGTTTTTGACCGGCCAAAACGTCGAATTAATGGATCATCCGGAGTACAGCCCTGACTGGGCACCTAATTACTTCTTCTTGTTTCCGCACATCAAAAAAAAAAAAAAATGCGTGGTCAACGATTTTCGTCGCCAGAAGAAGCTGTTGAAGTGTTCAAAAACCATGTTTTAGAGGTGTCTCAATCGGAGTGGAAAAAGTGCTTCGACAACTGGTTTGAGCGCATGCAAAAGTGTATAAATCATGCTGGAGAATACTTTGAAAAACAATAAAACCATTTTTGATTATAAATATTCGCATGTTCACTCTTAGGCCAGAAATATATAGAGCAGCCCTCGTACTCTTTGCTTTATTATAGATTTGTTATACTTTAATTCAAATATTATAATTCCAATTTAAAAATTTAAACATTTTTATTTCTCTGAATCATAAGCGAGGCATGTTCAAAAAGTAGCGTTTAATAATAATAATTAAAAAAATTTGTCTTTTTTGTTTAAAGTAACAGCAAAATTGAATTTTTTTTTAAGTTTAGAATTTTTTTCCCAATCAGGGATTGAACCGTGGAATATTATAAATGAATTAAAATTTACTTTTTAACTCAGGTTCATTTTTTATATTATTTTTATTAAGAAAAATTATTTTTCAAATGTATGCGGACGTTTTTCCAAGAAAACAAGAACAAAAATTTTTTTATTCAAAAACATTAAAATTGATATTTTAAAATTTACTTTAAAATAGACCTTATAAGTGAACTTACCTCGTATATTTTATAACACAAGCATTACATACATCATTATTCAATAAAATAAATTTCACAGAATTATATATTTTATTACCAACTTCAAATAAAAAAAGCATTTTAAATTCAAGGTTAAACGTGCTTAAAATAAAAAATTAAATAATTGAAGTTTTACAAAAGAAACATAAGAATTTAAAATGTTTGAGGTGGGGCAAATGTTAAAAAAAAACATCATCTAGTTTTTTTTTACAAAATTATAAATTTAATTGATTTTCTATACTTAACTGTGCAAATCGGCATTTATTGCAGTTGCAGTAGATTAAACGCGTGTCTTATTGCTCATTTGTATGTCGCTATTGTTTAGTGTAATTAGTTTTGTGTTAGAAATATTTATTTGTTTAACATATTAAATAATTAATAAACCTAAACACGCACTCTTGCAATAATATCGTAATGAAATATTTATTTAATAACTATAAATTAACCGTTATTAACGAATGTGTAATTATACCCTTCACCACAAAAAGGGGAAGAAGGGATTATTTAAATTTGTCATTCCATTTGTAATTTCTACAATATTTATTTTCAATCCCATAAATGATTAAAAATTCTGAGTTCTTTTTTATAGCGAAGTCGATTGAGCGATGTCCGGCTGTCTGTCTGTGTTAGTGTTGAAATCAACTTTTCTAATGCACTAGATGGGCTAGAGTAAACTTAAATACGCCAATCCAAATTTCCTAAGAATTCTTAACCCATTAAGAGCCGATGACATTTTTATGTTTTTTTTTATTGCAGTTCTTATACTAAGTCAGTTGTGCGTGTATGGTGAAGGGTATACAAGATCTCGGCTCTGCTGAATCTCAATAACACTCTTACTTGTTTTATTTTAAAACAGTTGCATTTTCCTTTCTTGTGTCGAATCTTTTTTTTTTACTCCAGACTTTAATACGCAACTAGGATTTGGGAAACGGGAATCCCGGGAGGGAATTCCCATAAAATCTGTCCATAATTTCCCGGAAAAATTTTGGCTAAATTCCCGGGAAGCGTAAAGTTTAAAATTATTAGCACCTTAAAAAAATACACTGATTGTGTTTGAAATATTTTGATTGTGAAATTTAAAAATTTTCAAATATCTTGTTTCGGGTGAAATCTACTAAATCTATACGTCTGTACATGAAATATTTTTAAAAAAATTTAATGTTGGTATAAATAGTAATCGATATGAAATACAAAACACCTATTTTAAGAAATTTTGTCTGTCTGTCCGTCTGTTTGTTTGTGTTCGCATCACGTAAAAACTGCTGGATGGATTTGAATAAAATTGTGTACGGAAGTCCCTTAAAGCTTTAGTTCAAATATAGAATACTTTTTATTTCATAAAAATATGTCATTTCGCAGAGAAACTAGAGATGCCAGTTTGAAGTCATATGATTTTACCAGTAAAACTACGAGTATCAGTAAATTTTTAAAATCGTTTACACAACTCTACAACAAGTGTTTTAATACACATTTTTCTAAATTTTTATTTTAAGATAATTAGAAATCATATTCTTTATAATGAATAGTGGACAATAAAATCTACCTCAGTGAAAGGCTTTTTTTAATTGTTTAAAATGTTGCAACGAAAACCAGCAACAGTTTGTCTAGTGAATTTTTAAATGCAGCTTTATATTAGGGTTATTCACACCGGCCTTGTTAATTCGTTAGTCGTTATTCGATAGTTTTTTACGTGTATTTTGTTTTTGTAAAATTAACAAATTATCGAACTGCCGAGTAACAAAGTACCAGTCTGGCAAGCTTGGTAATTTTCTTGTTACTCGGTAACAACATAAATTTTATTTCCTCCAAAGAATTTTCAATTAAATTTTTTACTATTTTTGTTTTTGCACTTCCTCGAGGCATTTTTGCTTTTTAATAAATTTAAATCATCTGTTTTGTAGCAAAAGTTACCGCACTACTGAGATAGAACAAAAAGTGTGTTCACAGTAAAGTGTTTCAACAAATTACCAACTAACAAATTACCGGATTAACAGACTCGGTGTGAATACCCTTATTATATTTTTCAAAAACTAATTAATTATTGAACATATCAAATGCTTAGTTTTGTGTCAAATGTAATCTCCGACCATCAATATGCCTTCCGCAATGGCCTTGATCCTACGTCCCTTCTTCTGAGCCTCACTGACTCAATAAGGAACCCTATCAATAGCATTAAGCTAAGTATTCTTATTTCCTTAGATTTGTCTAAGGCTTTTAACTCAAATGTTTTTAACAAAGTGATTTATAAACTTTTAAATGAATTCAATTTTTATTTGACTGGGAGAACCCAATTCGTTGCTATTAATAATTCTGTTTCGAATATGCTTCCCCTTGGTTCTGGTGTCCCTCAAAGTTCGGTTTTTGGCGCTCTTTTATTTATATTTTATATAAACATTTTGTCCTCAGTAGTTGACTCTATGAACTGCACTTCCTTTGTCTTTGCTGATGATATTTCCCTTTTATTTTAAAGGGACAGGTCTTAGCTTCTGGATTTTTACCCCAAACTCTACTTACAAAAAATGGAATGAAAAATTAAAGAGTGGGCCCTTTTCAATGATTAGGAATGTGATCTCTTATTTACAAACATTAAAGGCTGCCACGTGATAGTTATAGAGAGTATATATATAGCGCTGTCCACTAAAAGAACAAACATAAAAAATTAGGATTACACGGTGTGCCCATAGAACAACTAATTTTGACGTGTATTATCTTCTTTTTGGATTCATTAAAGGCAGACACATTAAATTTAAAAAAAAATGAAAGGTTAATAAAATAAAAAATAAAGGGTGGTCCACATATAACACGGAACCCTTTGTGAATAAATAAATCATTAATAATTAACAAATTAATTACTTAACAAGATTAAATAAAAATTTAATTTCTTTTATTTGTCTCAAATATGTTAAATAAAACAAAAGACTTAAGACACAAACTTGCTTTGTTATGTTTTAATTCATTTTAAATTTCAAATAATTAACTGCTTTTATTTTATAATTTTATTTCATACTTTTATGCTAAAAATTTCAAAAGCTACCTTGAGTTAAAAAAACTAACGATGTAACGCTTAGATTGAGATTTAAAAATCAAAAAAAAAAAAAAAAAAACGGAATATTGAATTTAAATTTTTCATTTGAATGGCAAAGTAGTTTTGTAGTTGGTTAAAAGCGCTTAAAAAAAAGCTTTTTTGTCTGCCATAAGCTTAAGATTGAATTTATTAAGCTTCCAAAAAAATATTATTAAATGCACAAGACTCTAGTTTTAAGCCGACAGACATACCAGTAATAACAAATTACACAAAAAATATAATTTTTCGATTGTTTTTGTTTTTTTTTTTTGTTTTGGTTTCTTTTATGCTCAAGTTGTATAAAACTTATAAATAAATGTGTAAAAGCAACATTTCAAGATTTGCTACAGAAAAGTGAGCACTGAGGCAATTTTAACAAAAAAATAAAATTAAAAAAAAAAAAATAAATAAAATTATTAGAAAATTTAAGGAAACTAAAAATTATAAAAAAATATTTTAAATAAAATTAAGTAAAAAAATTTAATAAGGAAACAAGTTTCACCATAGATTTAAAGAAAATTTAATAAAGTGTTTGTGTGCAAGCTAAAAAAAAAACAAAAAATAAAAATAATAAAATTACTTCCTTTTTGTGATAAAAAAAATTTGTATTTCAAAAAGAAAAAACAAAACACTTTTATTAAAAAAACAGCCAATAACTAAAGCAACAAACAATGCAATTATTAATGTTGCAACTACTTATTATTGCAGCAGCAATAATCGGAAGTACAAAAGCTGCTATAGCAACATTGCCCAATGTTCAGGAATTTGCAACATCACCAGCTTCTTTGCTAAATGTGGATAGTTTGCTAGCATTTCCACAAACAACAGAGGCCAGCAGAAAAAATGTTAGCAGTATATTTAGCAACACAAATACAAGTGGTAATAAATAAATTAAAAAAAAAATAGAAATAATAAATAAAATAAAATAAAATAAAGGAAATATTTGATTTGATTTTTTTTTTTGCAAACAACAAGAACTTGAAATTTGAAAATTTTTACATAATTCAAAATATTTTAGAAAGCAAGAAAAAAAAATTACGTAAATTGAAGAAAACTCTAATGAATGTTGTAAAATAAATCAGGTGGCTGTGCTTTAAGTTTATAGCTGGCGTCATGTTAGCTAAGTTAAGCCTACAACAGTTGCCCCGATAAGAAAATTGTTGGTTGTGGTTTTATGAAAAACCACTAAAAAGGAAAACATAAAATAAAGTTAAATTCATAACTAGTTTTTCTTTAAATGCCGTTTCAATTTATGAGTGTCACTTAGGAAAATATTAAATCAATGAAATTGGCCATAAATCACAAAAGAGATAAATAGCATAAAACCACAATAATAAAACTTTAAACATGTTACGATTTTTTTGCTTCATAAAGTGAGTGATATAATATTAAGATAAAACATTTTAAAGGTTCTTGAAAAAATAATTAAAGATTTAAAATTTTCTGTTCCTTATTTTAGGTTAATAATTTTTTTTTGTCTTGAAAAAATACCGAAATCAATAATTCCTTAAAGCTTTCTTAAGTAACAAGGATTTTTCTGTACATTATATCAAATCTGCTTTGAAAATTACGATACCTTTGTATTGTTATGAAAGCATCAATATGAATATCAGCAAAACAAACAAAAAAAAAAAAAAAAAAAAAAAAAACAAACTAAAAACCCAAAACCAAAACCAAAATTAACATTTAATTATTACTTTCCCATGGTGTAAATTTTTTTTTTGTATACTAAGTAAAAGTACTTTAAACATTTACGATAAATATATCTAAACACACATTACTCAAAAAAAAATCCTTATTCTAAATGCCTTTTTAATATTCTGGTTAGTGATGTTAAAAATTAAAAGAAAAAATTAATATTAAATAAAAAACGATATAACAAAACTTTACAATTAAGAAAAATATTTCCTTTATAAAAACATAATCCAAAATTAATATTATATTATAGCTTTCAAATAAATAAAAAATTTTTTTTATTGACCAACTCAAAGTAATTTAAAAATTTACGATAAAATTTAGAAATAAAAAAGTTAATAAATATAGTTAAAAAAATATATTTAAAAAAAATTAATACGAAATAAATAATTTCTATATACTTTTTGGTATATGATACTAAAAATGCTTTCATTTTTTTACGACAAATAAGAAAATTATAATAAATAAAAACTTTTCAGCGATATTTTTAAAAAATAATTTAATACAAAATTAGTATTTTATTTGAGCTTGCATATAGTATATAATTTTTTTTGTTAATCTATTTAAAAATACCTTCAAAATTTACGATAAAATTTAAAACAAAAACACTAAAAAAACACAATCATTGGAAATTAATATCAAATGAAGCATATATGAACTAATTTAACTAACCTTCTTTTTAACAATGTTCAAAATATTAAAAAAAGTTACGATATTAATTTATATAAAAAAAATAAACATTTCGAAATACATTGGCTTAAAAAAACGTAATTCGAATTTCAAATAATATTATAGTTTTCGTGTGGTGAATAAATTTTATTTATTGACCCGTTAAAAGTTCTTTAAAAACTTACGATAAAAATTTTGATAATTAAAAACTAAAAAAATGAAACAAATACAATAATCCAAAATTAAAACAAAATTAAGGCATTTACATGCTTAAATAAACTTTTTTCTATCGATATAAACACTATTATTAAAATTAACGGTAAATAATAATATCGTAATATTATTTAAAATTGATGTTAAAAAATAAATTGATTTATATGCCATATGAAAGTAACAACGATTTATTACGATTTCGGGATTTTTTTTAACCAAGGTTAAAAAGTTTTTTTTTTTTATTAAATATTTAGATTTTATCGTAAAATTTAAACTTATTTGCAATAAAGCTAACATCGATTTTAGTATACCATATAAAGTCCTAAATTTGACACAAATTTCGTTTATACTTAAATTTCTAGAAGAAATTTTTATTATATTGTGTTTTACTTTATCGTAAAATTTTTAAGGGCTTATAATGTCTTGAACAAAAAAATTCGAATGCCAAATTAAAGTTAATATTAAAAAGTAATTTCGAATTTGAAAATTTTTATCTTATATTATTTCTCTTATATTTTTTCAAATATTTAAATGCTTTTATTCGTTATTTAAGCAACCTAGGCTTAAAAAATAATACAGTGCATTTTTCTTAAGAAAAAAAATTGTTTACAAAATACTACATGTTGCAATTGTTTTAGTAAAACAAATAGTCATAAGCAGACGATAAATAAAGAATAACAAATGAGAGCTTTGGGTTTTTAAGTCATTAACACTATAACACGCCAAAGTATACAACCACTTAGAAACAATAGACCATTAAATGAACTAAGCAAACAAACAAAAAAAAAATAAATGTCATTTTTTTTTTTAATATTTTTCTTTAAAAACTTACTTCACATTCAATTAAAATACAAAACGAATTGATGTAGGTCAGTTAGCAGTTTTATCACTTTTCGCTCTATAAAACAAACGAAAATGAAAATTATTTGTGGTGTTTAAAGTTAAATAAATGAGTCATTAAAAGTGAGTGGTTGCTTGTGTATAAGAAACATATGATCAGCTTTAAATTAAAAAAAAAAAGACAAAATTGGAAAATTAAAAAAAAAAAAAATAAATAAATAAATAAAAACCGTTCCTTGGAAATTCAGATATATCAGTCATTTGATCGCTTTTAATTTAAAATAATTATGGGTACACGGCAGGCATTAAGATTCAATGCAAAGAACCCTCAAATTTTAAATGACCACTTTTTTGTTAAGGTTTGCCTTTATGAAAAATAAAAGAAAAAATGTTTGTTTTAATATTTAAACAAAAACTCTCTGTTTAACAAGTGTTAATTGAAATCGCAAACATTATTGAATTTCAACATTGACTGACCACATATTTGCGCTGATGAAATTTATATGAATTTCTCAATTTATACACAAGAGTAACCTTCAAAATCAAAGCAAATAATTATTTATTTATATTGAAATAATTTGTTTTTTAAATCAAGAAAGTAAAACAGCTGACTTAAAAAATTGGTAGACAACAAAAGACTTAAGAAACAAACTTCTGGCTTAAAGCCAATATAATAAAAAAAAAAGTTTGTTACTTAAGTCTTTTGTTTTATTGTGCAGTTATTATAAAAGCTTCTTATTTTAATTGTTACATTAACGGGTTTTTAACATACGAGGGTGGTTAAATAACATTATAATTTATTTCAAATGTAAAGTCTGCCAAAATAAATGAAAATGTTTGTAAAAAGTTGTTTAAAAAACTGGAATTAAAATTGAGATATAAAAAAGAATTAGTGTAAAAGAGTATAATCCTTACATTTTAGTATGACCAAGGATTCAGAATATTTACACTTTTTGGGGTCAGAAATGGATATTGTAAAAATTAAGACGGAATGAAAAATTTAGATCTGTACTTTTCCCACTTTTTGTGGTGAAGAGTATAAAATTTAAAAACAAATCATAAAAAATTATTCATTTATCGACATTGAAAACATTTAATACCGTAAAATTTAATACCGTATAATATAAAAGTGTACAATTTAATACCGTATAATTTAATGTTCATAAATTTTGCTTTTGAAATAAAAAAAACTTAAACAAGTCTACAAAAGTTAAAAGACTTTGCTTAAGTCATAGGAGTTTCCTTTTAAAATCTCTTTAAGGGTTTTGATTAGAAAAAGATTTTTTTTAAAAGATAAAAAGCATACAGATACTGAAGCATTGACAGAGACCATATAGACCAACCCGGCCACTAGTCGATGATTAAAATTATCTTATAAAAATCGTTATTTATTTTATATTTTTTAATGGTTTCCAATTTTTGTTACACTTTTTGCTTTATTTCTTAAACGTTGTGCTTAAAACAATGTGAACTATTTAAATAGTTTTTTGATCTTGACCCCAATTGTAGTACAACAGTATTTAAGCTGAAGTGTGTGCATAAGCTTTTAATTTTGCTTAAAGTTTTTGACCAACATTTTTAAGTTTTTTCCTTTTTTTAAAAGGTACGAATTAAGTGACTGATAAACAAAATAAGTTAAATTAGGAAAACAGAAACTGAAGTTATTATTAAAATGACAAGAATTTTTTTATTGGCGTATTGTCTGCACAAGATAAAAAAAAAATATTTGAAATAGTAAAAAATATTTACTTTAAATTAAGGCGTCAAAATGCCAAATAAATATTTTACTTGATCAATATTAACTTAAACAGAATAAATAAGTGTCAAATAGCGCAATTAAAATTAATAAAATAAAGGTTAGGTATTTTAACTTTAAAAAATATTTAAACAATATTTCAAATTGTTATTGTAAAACAATGAAATAAATTTTGCGCTCATAAAAATGTCAAAATAATTAAATAAATGGAGTAACAGATTTATTAATTTTATAGCAAAAGGTAGCCCTCAAAAAATAAAAATTTCGGTTTATGTTAAAAGTTTAAAAAGTTTCAATTTATATTAAAAAAATAATATCGTAAGTTTTTTATTACTTAGTACATTGAAAAAAATAAAAAATTACACATAAAATGTTAAGTCTAAAAATTGCTAATTTCGTATTTTACAAAAACATAAAAATTTTATTTATTAAAAAAATTTAGCTAATTTTTAGGTTTTAAAAATTTTATTTCTAATAGTTTGAATATAGATATATGGATTAAAAATTTGTTTTAATGCCACTTCAGATAAACTACTGCCTGTTTTATTTAATATATATTATTTTTTAATCTTTAAATTGTTTTAAAAAATTTATCGTAAATTTTTTAATTGCTTAATGTTTTTTTTATAACACATTTTTCTCTTTATAAAAAATAAATTATAAAATTTTAATACAAAAAATGGGCTTTTAGATATTTAAAAAAATTTGAGTTCTTTTTTTTTAAATTAAACAAAAATCGAATTATTTAACTTTACAACTTTTTATAAGTTGAAAGTGTTTCTACTGGCGAATATAAAAAATCTAAATGTCAACAAACTAAGTATTGCAGATTTTTTAAACTTTATTTGTAATTTTAACATGCTTTTAATATGAACAACAATAGTTTTGTACACCATACAAACGCTAAAATATATTACTAATTTAACTGTTTTTTTAAATATCGTAAAGCACCATGTTTAAATTTTTTATATTATCGTAAAATTTTCTGGGACTTACAACTTCTATGCAGAAGAAATTAATATAGCATGTGAAATATAATAAAATATAGTAATTTCAAATTTCATTAAATATAAAAAAAAATATAACGGTGTAAAAATTTTATATAAAATAAATTTTTTTTTTAAACAGTTTAAGTCAAAAAAAAAAAACTGATTAATTTTTTTTATATTTACAAACATTTTTAGTCTTAAAAATAATAGCAATAAAAATTTTTATTAAATGTACAAATTTTTTTTTATTTATCGTAAGATTTTCAAATTTTTAGAATTATGCTAGCAATAAATATGAAGTGCCACAGCATAATTTAAATTAAAAATGAATTTTGAATTTTTTTAAATTTGGTTAAAATAATGTATAGATATTGATTTAAATTTTATCGTAAGTTTTTCTACGACTTAAAATATCTTTTAAAGAAAAATTTTAATACCGTAATAAAACTTAAATAAAGTACTAATTTCGGATTAACCAAGTTTTTGAAAAAATGTATTTTAGAAAAAATAAAATTTTTTTTAAATTTTTTTATAAGTATTTTTATTATTTTTTTTTTTGTATTGTTATTAGATTTATTAATATTCTTTAATTGAAAAGATTTTTTTATTATTCTATTCTGTACTTTGAAAGATTATCTATGTTGTTAAAATTTATTTTTTCTAGTTATAGCTTTCATAAATATAACAATGTAATTTTTGTACTTTAAAGACCTCTTAAGTTTTATAACTTTGCTTAATTTCTTTAATGTTACAATATTATTAAATTTTATAAGACACTAAAAAAACCTTTAAGACAACAATGACCTTTAGGGCTGCACTATTAAATTTTAATAAAGATTTAAACAATAAATGACTTTCAAGTACTGACCATTAATGAATGTAACAACAATAGAAAAGATTTAAAAAAACAACCTTTTTATTTATACTTAGATTTAAATAAATTGTTTAGAAGTAACAAGAAGCTAAAAATAAGAATACCTTAATCTTGAATTAAAAACATTGGAAAAGTAATTACAGAATGTGTACTTTAAAGGGTTAAGATCATTAATCATGTTAATGAGAGGTTTTGTCGGAAGAAGAAAAAGAAAAAACACAAGTTTGTGGCTTAAACCTTTTGTTTTCTTAGTTTCAATTAAAGTTTATGTTTTAAGTCTTTTGATTTCTTTTTAAGAAATTAACATATTTTTCCTTTTTGATTTTATAGGAAGAGATTTGCAAATCACTCCATGTTCCCTAAACGATCCCAACAAAAACGAATGCATTAAAAAGCTAATGACACAAATCATACCTGAACTCAAGGTAAGAGAAAATATTTTAATTAAGATCATTTGAGTTCTATAATTTAAAAAAAATTCTGTATAAATTTTCTTTAGACCGGTCTACCTGAATATGGCTTGAGTTCCATTGATCCCTATTTTTATAGACGTGGCATTTTCCGTTATGCCAACGATGGCGTACAAGGTGGTTTACTGATCAAAAACATGCAAATTCATGGCATTTCGAATCTGCAAATTAAATCCTTTTTGGGCAATTTCACTGAAAATAGTTTTATAGTAAAAATTGGTTTAGAATTAAAGCAAATCATGGCTGATGGCCAGTTTAAGGCTGATGTTAAATTTGGTGGCTTAAGATTGGTGCCTAAAGGACCCTTCAACATAACAATTGGTATGTGAAGAAAGTAAAAGGGAAAACTTTTCACTTTTATTTTTAAAATATTTCATTAAAAAAAAAAGTTCTTGAAGAATTTATTTCAAATTAAATTTATATTCTTTTTACTTTCTTTTTAGATAATGCTCGTGCTACAGTTTTAACTGATGGCAGTTTTATGAATAATGACAACAGTGTTAGATTGCAGTTACATCGTTTGAATGCTAATGTCGCTATAGGAAATGCTAAAATTATTGCCAATGGCATTTTTTCAGATCGTAATTTAAGTAAGTTTTTCTATTTAAACGGTCATAGACAAAGCATTTTTAACATGCAGTTCGTTGCTCTTGCTTTTAAATGTATAAAAAGGTTAAATAAGGGAGAAGAGGACAGGATGCCACCATTTTGTTAGCACCGAGTGAATATTCTCTTTAAGCGCCTTTCTTCACTCAAGAGCAATGTTTTTTTCACTTTGTTCCTGCTCCATTTTAGAACTACTTTTTTATGACCATTGGGATGTGGCATCATTAGTTTCATACTGCTACAAAAAAAGAAAATGTTTTTCGTGAGAAAAATTGGTTTATGTCTTGGATAAGATAGAACAGATGTGAAAAAATTGTTACTTTCACTACCAGCAAAGTTGTTGAGTTGCCACAGTGGCTGCCCTACAAGAACACTGATCATCATTTGATCCATCAAATGACAATCACTGATGATAGAAATATCCTTCACTGCGTAAAACAAAATTTCCTAACATTCTTAATAGAAAAATGAGAAAAAATGTTTACGTGTGATGACTGTAGTAAACAGCGTTGCCAGTGAGTTTTTTTTTTAACAAAAAATATATTGCAAATTTTGCTGATCATATTTGTTGTCGCAGGGGTTGAACCCTAGCCAACCAGATTTGTAGTCAACGTGCTTACCACCTTGACCACAGCAGCAGCGGTCTTTCCTCCCCTGTGCTAAATCTAAAATCTAAATCGAAAACTAAATATTTACATCGTCTAATAAAATTACTTGCTAAATAAAAATTACTACAAGGTCTATCATTTCCATTTAATACCAAATGGAGTAGTAAAATGGCAACGCTGTTCAGTACAAAATTATTAAAAAACGTGTTAGTAAAAAATTGTGTATTTATAAGTCTCGCTCACTCATTTCCTGCTTTATGCGGTGATAGACAGGTTTAGGTATCTGCTAAAAAGAAGACCATGAGTTCAACTCCCAATAGAACCTGGAGTAAAAAAGAAAAAGGATTGTTGTTGAGAAGATGCCTTAAAAAAGTTGTTTGAAATTCTAATAAAAAAAAACAGCAGCAAGGACAACAATTATTTTTTAGCCGCAAAAAATGAGTTGCTAAAGGCAACATAACGTAGAACATTACAACAACATTACAACAATGTGTGGTAGTCAAGACTATAAACACAAGAATCTGAAGTGCAAAACAGGAGATCGTTAGATCGACGTTCGCTGTTTACGTTCTGGTCTCGATGACTGTTTCAGTTTAAGTACATTTTTACTAAACAAGATATCGAGTAGTTCGTATCTCG
This sequence comes from Cistogaster globosa, assembly GCA_937654795.1. NCBI lineage: Eukaryota > Metazoa > Arthropoda > Insecta > Diptera > Tachinidae > Cistogaster > Cistogaster globosa. Next base: position 13,199,008 of record OW569404.1, read on the forward strand.
CCTGAGTAAGAAATTGTTCCAGCCTAAACAAAAGACCGTGTAAACACAAATCGAGCCAAAGACACCCAAGTGAAAGCAAAAATCAGAAAACAAATAGCGTGACAGAAAAGTGTAATTAAATGTTTGGAAACAAAAGAATCCCTGCGTTTGAGAAATAAAAAAAATACGAAAGTCTTTTCCTTAGTTCAGGTCACTCGAAAGATATCATCAGGCTCGAAATTGTAAACAAGAACGTAAATGTTTGAGGTGGCTGAGACTGAAGGTATTTGGAGCAAGAAAAAACATCAAATTTTCCGAATATGTAACCGTAAGGTGGAGAAGATTTAATCAGAGATTAAAAAGGAATCAAAGAAAAGGACTTCACCAGACGAATGTTAATTAAACGAAAAGGGCAACAGAAAGTCTGTTGGTTAATCAGGCTTAATAAGTAAAAATGTTATCAGTTCTTAATGGGTTAAGCATTTTAAAAAAATTTTACTATTTCCTAAAAAATCTCTTCAAAAGCATTGAAATGATACCCATATTGAAATCTAAAAAAAAAAATTTTAAATTTCAGAGGCCCGTAACTCGGAAAATATAGGCGAGCGGCAATTTTTTCACTTGATGTTTTTTTTTCTTGTTTCTTAATTCTGTATCGCTCTATATATTTGTTTTTTTTAATGGAGTTACTTTATTGTTTTAAATTATATGGAAAATTAGAGGCAAAGGTGGGGTTTAGCCCACTGCCTCGAGGAACATGCACCGCTCTTGCTGATTTTCAAAACAATGTCTGATCGATTGGGGTTTTTAAATGTTCCCTAGCTTGGCAATGTTGATCACTCAAGCGACTTCGATAAGGACTTAGAATTTATTTTTTATATAATCGGAAATGGATGTTGTAGAAATTTCAAACGGAATGACAAAATTAGATTTACACTTTTTCCATTTTTTGTGGTGAAGGATATAAAAAGTTGCTTGCTGAGAGGTTGGATGGAGGCCATTTTAACTCAAGCCTTCTATTAGCATTTTCGCCTGCTAAACATGTGTAAAAGCATTTACATGTCAAGCAAGAGCAATGAAGAGTAATACATAGGCTCTGTTTGCTTCTTCTTTAAATAAAAAAAATTAAATTATTAAAAAAAAAAATTTTTTATTCTCTCTTTTCAGACACCATGATTTTAAATTTGGTTAATGAAAACTTACCTGAAATTACCCGCATCGGTATACCAGCAACTCGTGAACAATGGGCACCCATTTTAGTGGAACATATTAACAATTTCTTTGCCCAAGTTCCTATAGAGAAATTCTTAACGCAATAAAATTCTTTGTAGTTTTGTTTAACCAAAAAGTGAAGAAGAAATGAAAATGTTTTAAGTTAAGTTTATAATATTTTTCTATTAATAATTATCATTATTTCATACAAATTCACATTTACAAAAATTATTAATTTTTAATGCTTTTTATTTATTTGAATTTTTATTTGCATTTTCCTTTAGCAATTATTTTAAGAATTAATTTAAATATTTTTTTTAATTTAAGAAATCAAATGAAATTAAATAAAATAATTCTTCCAAATTTTTAAAAATAAAAGAAAAAAATGTTATTTTATTATTTACATGAAACAAGAGAAAGATTTTTATATTTGGAAATATTTTAACAAGTTTAACCATCTTTAGGGAAAGGAAAAGGTCTCTGGAAGAAAGAAGAAAAAGCTAATGGGAGATGAGCTACCAGAGATTATTACAGAGTTGCCAGACAACCGTAGTGTTTTTTAATAGTGAGACGCCCTTTTTTTTTTTGTTGACCAAAAGAAATATTTGTATAGTAGCTTTTTTTTGGATGAACATTATATCTCTGGTTGATATACACGATAAAGATATTAAAAGATATTAAAAAAAATAAAAAATAAAAAATAATCACTCAACCCCAAATATATGTAAGACTTGTAAAAATTTTTTAGTTTTTATCAAGACAATTAAATCAGTGTTCTCTGCGTAACATATTTTGGTAGATCTACCAATTAAATAATAAGTCTTCTTTACAACGTCTAAAATTGATTTCATCGAATTTCATAACAGTTTGAAAGCCATTAATAATTATATTTCAGTGCATATTTTTAGGAGATGCACAATTATACCAACAATACAAAGGATGCCACATCAAATATTTTTTTGGTGATCTGTTTACAAACGAGCACAGTCTAAGGGTGAGTAAACATATTTAATTCACAAATACTAAGCGGCAAGAGGTCAACTTTTAATTTCAAAAAGAAGTGACATCTAAAAAGATTTTCATTTTTTTTAATTTAGAAATTTTTATACTCATTTGAAGGTTTCTTTTTTTCTTGTCATTAGACATTTGCTGTTTACGCTCCTTTTGGTTGGGGTTATGTGAAAAAATAAATTAAAAATTATGTTGTTTTTACAAATGGACAGTTCAAAGTTAAAAATAATTAAATAACAGATAGTGCTTTTATCCATAGTGCCTAATTAGCAGCAAATTTATTTTCTGTATTCATAGGGCTGATGGGATTTGAATTTGTGACACGTGATCTTCTATTTATTATGCCCTTCACCACAAAAAAGTAGAAAAAGGATAAATCTAAGTTTGTTATTCCTTTTGTGATTTCTAAAATATCCTTTTCTAAACCTTATGCATAGCGAACTTGATTGAGCGATGTCCGTCCGTCCTTCCTTGTAAGTGCTGAAATCAACTTTGCTAAGACACTAGATAAGCTAGAGAAAACTTAAATACGTCAGTCGATCAGACGTAGTTTTTAAAATTTTGCTATTGAAAATCAGCAAGATCGATACATGTGCTTCGACGCAGCGGGGAAAACACCACGTCTGCCTCTAAAATTTTTATATCATTTGAAACAATGAAGCAACTCCAATCAAAAAACAAATATATGTTTGCGATAGAGTATTAAAAAATAAGACAATAAAACATCAAGAAAAAAATTGACGCTCGCCCATATTTTCCGATATATGGGCCTCTAAAATTTTCATAAAAAAGTTCGATTGTCAATATGGGTATCATTTAAAATGTTTTGAAGGGATCTTTCAGGAAATACTACAATTGTTTAAAAAAGCTTAACCCATTAAGAGCCGGTGACATTTTTGTGTAAAATATTTTTAATTTTTTTTTTTGAACATTTCAATATTTATTTTTTTTATTGTTGTTATTTCACTGAACTCGAAGGGTATATAAAATTTTGCATAGCCAAATAAAGCACTCTTACTTGTTTTTTCTTTTTACACACAAACCACACTTGTTAGTGGTGAAAGTAACAATTTATTCACTTTTGTTTATTTAGCAAAGACATAATCCAACTTTTGTAATTAAAAAAGAACAGCAGAGTGGAATTTAAAGGATGCAAATTTTATCAAGTTCTAACAGGACGAAAATTCTCTGTATTACCCAGCTGCTTATTCTTATAAACAAAATAAAATTAATTATAAATTTTTAAATAAAAGAAATGTAAAATAAATAAGGTTTTTTTACACATTAGAAAGTATGAATTTTTGGCATTTTTAAATTTTGTGATCTTTTGTTTTTCTCAGTAAAAATGACAAATTTCTGTTTAAACAAAAGTACGTTTTATCTTCTTAACATTTAAAATGAGCCCATTTTTTATAAATTTAGTCCATTTAAAATACATAACAATTATCTTTAAATATCTTTTTTACTCGAAATAAAAAAACAAGTGGGTGTTTAACTAAAGAAATATCAAAATTATTATTCTTTGATGTTTGAATATTCCAAAAAAAAAAAAAAATAAACGAAATTGTTAAAAAAAATTATGACAAACAATTGTCAATTTAATAATAATGAATCATTTATTTTCGTTTTGTACGTGCAAAGAAATCATAACAGAATTTAAAAAATGACAGCTTGAAATTGATAAATATTAGAATTTAAGCCAAAAAATAAAATGAAATTGATTGACAGTCTTAAGAAAAAGATGTGGCGAATTTAATTATTTTATTTAAATAAATTTGATTTATTAACCTGAGAGTGTTCATGGGGGAGAAGATGGGAAGGATTATAGAAACATAATAAAATAATTTAGGGAATGTTTTTTTTTCTTAACGAACAAGATTTATTAAGAAATATTTTTGCTTATAAATTTATAAAGAAACTTATTAAAAAATAATGTTTTTCTGAAATCTGTAATTGATATGATTTTTTTTCCAAAGAAATACTGACAAAAGTCATGTTTTCGTTGCAATTTTTGCTTAAACTTATTAAAAGAGTAAGTGACATGTGTACAACAATACAAAATTATTCGCTTAACATTAGCACTCAACAACTGACTGGCATTAAGATTATATTCGTTTAACAGGAATGAAAAATTTAATAAAACACGTTTCAAAAAAAAAAAAAAAAAAAAAATATATATATATATATATATATATATATATATATATATATATATATATATATATATATATATATATATATATATTTTGTTGAGTGAAGAGAATTTTGTTAAGGGCAGATTAAACAAAACAGCACCAGCATCAGCGTCAGCAGTTGTCTTAGTGGGAACTAGATGCCTAATAATTGATCACAATTATTTTAAAATACCAGTAGGACGACAATGAAATCTTAAAACTAGATGACAAAGCTACACAAAAGTTCATACTCATGTGTAATAAAATACAAGAGACAGGACAAAAAAGACAACAAAAAGAAGTTTAATGATATTTAATTGTGACATTAAATTAAATATTAAGAATTAAAGTTGTAATCTTAATTTATTGTTAATATTTGCTAAAAATAAAATGATGACAGCCTAGTGTCTTTACAACAAAAAATCATAAACTAACTGCTGCAAGCCACTGACTGTGAAGTGTATTAATGAAAACCGCAGCCACAAGATATGTCACTACAAAAATTCTGCAAATGCTTTGAGTACATGAACTCTTAAAACAGATTAATTCATAAATGAATAGATACGATCCTGTAAGATATTTAGATTAACACATGCTTCAATCGATCAACATTTCAACAACATAATAAAATAAATAAAAATCTTATTCATTTTTATAAAAAGGTGATCTATTAAAGCTATGCGTTTGCTTTTTTTATCTTTTATATTCCAACAAAAATTGTGCTTTTAGAATATCTTTACATTTTGTCACACTAAAACAATTAATAAATTATGCATTCCTATGTACACTACATTATCGTAAATTTTTAAAATATTTGTTTAATGAAAATATAAAAAAATTTGATGCCAAATGAAGATTTATTCTATAAACTAATTTCGGTTTTTTATAAACTTTTTTTTTTGGTTTTATAGAAATGAAAAGGCCTAAAAACACCAAACCCTTTAGAGGGTTAGCTCTATTGACTTAGTACAAGACCTTTACCATGACTTGAAATTTTTCTTTATTATTTATAAATTAATATTCATTACTCATAAATATACTGAAGTTTATTATTAATAATAATTATTAATTTTTTTTTTTTAAAGTTTAAAAAAAAAAATATTAATAAAATAAAATGTTTGTAAAACTTAAAAAAAAAACGAAAAATGTTGTATTAAAAGGCAACTCTTATTAAAGCGAACCCTACTTAAAGTCTTTGTAAGAAAATATAAAAAATAAAAACTTACTTTTTCTCGTAAAAATATATTATCGTAAATAAAAAGAAGACTTTAATTTAACATACATAGAATGCTTAGATGTCAAATGATAGTTAATATTTTAAAATAATTTCGTATTTTTTTTAATAATAAAAACTATAGAAAAAAATTGTATTAACACATATCGTAAATTATAAGATAATGCAACATGAAGCATACACCACATGAAAACTTATCTAAATTTTATATTTAGAGTTAATAATATAATTGAAAAATTATCACTAATAAAAAAGAGAAAAAAATTAATTGCAACTTTTAATTCAAAAATGAAGTAATTATCGTATTTTTTAAATAAATAAAATCTTTTAAAAAGTATACACGAGCATGGCAGTTTCTTGTCAAATATTTACTTAGGCTTTGCTTTGATATAAAACCAATTAATGGTCTTAAAAAAGTAAGAAAAATCTTAATGAAATATTTATCGTAAATTTTTAAAATACTTCTGTACAAAATATAAAGGAAATTTATACAACAAATTAAAGCTTTAATTTTATATTAATTTCAATTATTAAGAGAAAGCGAATTGTCTTATTTATAAAGCTAATTTGACAACAAAAATTATTTTAAAAACGTTTAAAACTTAAAATATGTTAAATTTTAAACAAAGTCTGCTTCAACAAATAAATATCGATTTTTCGTTACCGAAAAACATAAGTTAATAGTTATTAACTATAAAACAAGCTTAGAACTAAATTACCAAATGAAAATTTTTTTATTTACGATAATTTTAATTTTTATAACAATAAAAATTTAAGGTAGAAAATTAATTATAAATATTTTTTTAGATATTATTAAAATAATAAAATTTAAAAAGAAAATTAAAAAAATTTGTTCTAATAAATTATATAAAAAAGTCATATCGTAAATAAAACAAAATTGCCCTTGAAATGTGTTTGTGTGTTAATCAAAGCGTCTTTTCTTAAGAATATAAAGAACGCAAAGAGCACGTAAATAACAAAAGTTTTTTTATAATTTGTTATAAACATTATTTATCGTAAGTTTTAAAAATACTTCTTTACAATATTTTAACGAGATTTGTGTACCATGTGAATGCTTTAAATTAAAATAAATTTCTGTATTTAAGCGAATTCGAATTTTGTAAAAAAAAATAATTTATTAAAAAACTCGAAACTGAAACTTAAGATTTGACAAAAATAAACGTTTTACCAATTTACCATTGTAATCAAAAATATTTCGCTTACAGAGAGACTTAAATCGTGATTTTTAAGTTTATGGGTGTTTGTAAGAGGTTGAGGTAGATTTATGGTTTTAGTTCTTATAAAAAAATTTTAAAAATAAATAAAAGACTTAGGAAACAAACTTTTTACAAATTTAATAAATGCGAGCAGAATGATAATATTTCTTCTTCTTTTATTTTTGCTTAATTCAAAAGCTACATGTTATTATTGTTATGTATGGAAAATTCTTGTAACATCAACATAAATCAATATTGAGAAGAAGAAGAAAAAGAAGAAGAAGAAACAAAGTCCTCATTAAAAAAACATACAACAACCAGAAATAAATACTAGGGCACGAAGTAAATTAAAAAATAATAATAAAAGAATCATGACAGCAACACAAAAATCTTTTACTTGTAAAATTCGTTTGCCACAATTCCTTTTAAAAAAATATGCGTTCTGTAAAAAGAAGTTGTAATTGATTTCTTTATAGCGAAAACAACCAAAAAGCGTTTATTAAAAGTGAGCTGCTTAACTATGAAATAAAAACAACAAGAACAAAAAAGGAACATGTGTAAGTGGGTATTGATTTTATTCAGTTTGTCTGCCGGATAAGACTCATACATAAAATAACAACAACAACAACAAAAAATTCTGGTATAAAATTTGTATACATTTGTGTTCTGCTTTATTTTTTTGCCAATCTTTAACTTTTTTGTTCTTGTTGTTTTTTAACCAATAATCAACAACAAAAAACGATACAACAAAATCAAGAAGACAGTAAAAAATCAATACGACTACACGTACATAACTGTTGTAGTAACATTGTCAACGTCCAGTCTAACAGATACACGCGAACCTTAAACGTAACCGGTGCTTTGGAGCGGTTGGGTCCTAAATTTCTTTTAAAAACAACTCCGATGTCTTTACAAAAATAAAATGAAAAATAAATTTGAATAAAATGAATTATTGAAATTAAAACAAAAATGACTTTTGCGTGCCAAATGTGATGTTAATCTTCCTAAAAATAAAAACAAAAAATAAATATTTTAATTTTTATTTAAACTAAAGTTTAAAATCAATTTAAGAAAATATGTTAAAATTTATAAGTATTTGTGTTTGGGCTTTAATGCTTTTGCAATGCCTAAATTGTTTGTTGGCTGAACACAAATTAAAGAACTTAAAAGAAAATTTAATGCAAAATAAAAATGAGTTATTGGCTAAAAACGTGACTTTAAATAAAACACATAAATTATCAGAAAATAAGGAAATAGTAGCAAATGAAATAAAAGCTTTTGAAGGAACAAAACTGCAAGGTAATGAGTATTTAAAGTAAAAAGTTTTAAAATAAATAAAACTGCCAATTTTTAAGGGCGCATTTTGAATATTTGTAAGTAGAAAACTTTAAACAAATTATTTCCTAAAAAAAATTTATGTCTAACAAATTTCAATTTAAAGAAAAAATTACAAAAACGATTGTTATTAAGAAAATTAAATCTAAAACTTACAACAAAAAAAGTAAAAAAAATAAAAAAAAAAAATATTGAAAAAAAAATTTAAAAAAATCATAAAAATAAAATATCGTAAATTTTAAAAATATATTAAGCCATTGACCAATGTAATTGAAGCTTCACACTGTCGATTGCTTTTTTTTTTTTTACTTAGGGACTTAAAATGAGTGTGATAAAATTTTTTAAATAAATATAACACAAAAAAAAAAAAATCGTAAAATTTAAAAATACTTAAAAGCCATTAGAACTGAATTTAATGATATAGTAAGCTATTATTTAATTACTTATTTCGTATTTCTTTTGTTTTATAAAATCACCCATAATTTGAAAATAAAGTACAATTTTAAAATTTATCGTAATATTTTCTAAAATTTGCAATTTTATCAACAGTTTATTTTAAATAAAATTTTTTACTGCTATTTTAATACAAATTTCATATTCTATTTATTTGTTAAGAAATTATGTTTTAGAAAAATAATTTAAAAAAACAATTTTGCAAAAAGTATCGTAAATTGGAAAAATTGTATTTTAATTGCAAGTAGCTTATTATCAATAATTATTAATTTGTGTAAATAGTTATTTTAAAAGTTTTTAACTCCGAAAATATTTTATTAATATGGTAGAATTTATGTTGTATTATTTAGCAAATTTTATCGTAAATTAAATAAATACTTAAAAAGCAAATAACAGTTTTCTTAATATACTTCATAAAGCTGCTATTAAAATACTAATTTCATATTAATTTAATTTCAAATTTATTAAGAATTATAACACTTAATAAATAAAACAAAAATTAAAGCTATCGAAAATATTTAAAATTTTTTTAATAAGTGTCATCATAAATCTTTTAAAATTTCAAAATTAATTGTAGACTACTACTCATGCAACATAATAGTTTAAAAAATAATTTCGTTAAAATTTTAATTAAAAAAAATTTTATTTTAAGTTCTGAAAAAATTATCGTAAGTTTTTAAAATTTTTAAAGTGAGATAACTGAAAAATTTTTTGCTTTATTAAATTGTAATAATATAATACTAATTTCATATTTAATTTGTTTGTAAATAACATAGTTGGGGGGGGGGGGGGGGGTTATTAAAATTTACGATATTTAAAAATTATTTTATTTCTATCTTTTAGAAATATTTAGATTGCACTTCAAGTTATGAAAATATATTTTGAAATTAGTTAATTTCCAAAATATAATTTTGTTAATTGCAATATATTTTTTTACATTTTTAAGTTTATCAGATATTTTTTTAAATTAATTTAAAAATTTATCGTAAATTTTTAAATTCTTTAAAAGCAAATAGAGAAATGCTTTATATCATATTACAGTTTTATTAATAAAATAATTTTGTTTTTAGTGAGATACAAAAAAAAAACATGTAAGTAAAGTTGAATTTAATACGCTTTATCGTAAATTTTATAATCTCTAGAATTAGCTTTAAATAATTTTTTTTTCTTTGAAAAGGTGAATTAAATTTTACCTAATTTCAATTTATTTAAAAGCTGCATCTTTTAAAAATTATTGTGAATATTAAAATTTACGATATATGTATATAATTTTGTAAACAATAAATTTCTTTGTAATGAATATTATATTTATTTAAACATTTTTTCGCCTTTAGCGTTATTTATTTGTTCAATTGGAAAGTTTGCAATTAAGACTTAGAAAACTTGTTAATGGAGTAACATTTGGCAATAATTGACCATTTGATTGTTGTGTATTTTATATAAAAATAAATATAAATAAAAAATCAACATAAGTCTTCTGTATTTTTTTACTTGCTCGCAATAAATCATACGCATTGAATTTATAACTTCCAAGAGCTGGAGTACATTTTTATTCATATAGCATTTGTTTAATGTGCAGAACAACACATTGTAGAAATTTTACGCATTCTTTTAAAGACAGTACGATTTCCTATAGATTAAAATGTGTCTATGCCGGTTAGAAAAAGAATTAATTTGCAAATGTAAACAAATCACAGAATTATAAAACGTTAGAAACTACACACATATATAATTTTGAAGGTCATAAGCTTTAAGTTATACATACGTGTTTTCTTTTTTTTCTATGACACACACACTAATAAAAGTTTCAGAAAATGTGACTAAAATTATAACGAAATACATATTTTGTCGTTAATATTTTTTGTATAAAATGTAGATGAATTAGCAAATTGTTTAACATAAGTCAATGAACTTTAAAAGGGAAATGTTTTAAGTGGATTGTAGCTATAATTTTGTAAGAAATAAAATTCATATTATAAAATACTTTAAGTTTAATATTTCAGCTTTTATTTTAAAGGGTATAAACTTCAAGTATATAATTAATGAAATATTAAAAAGAAAAAGTTAAATGAAAATCAAAATTATAATTTTTATATTACGATTTTTAATATCGTAATTGCTTAAAACCTTAAAATATTACAATTTTAGAAAAACCGAAAATGGAAATGACCTTGAGCCATATAATTCTGTTAATAATTTTTTTTTAGTAATAGTACAACGTTTCTTAAAACTTACGATAAGGTGAAAAAAATTAAAATTTATGAAAACAAGAAAAAACGAAATTAGCTGCTGGCTTGGGCAACACGAAATTGAATAAACTTGTTGTAAAAACAATTTATAACTTATTTTTATATTTACGATATAGTGTGAATGGCAAAAAATTTTCAAAATGAAAGCGATTTTTTTTTAAGTTTTTACTTAAACTTTTATACGTGTTAGCTAATATTTGTGCAAAAAACTCATAATATTCCACGGCATTTTAAAGATTTTTTTTATAACTTTGTAAAAATTTTTATGTTATAGAAATTTTTGAATGATAAAAAATTATAACGATATTTCTTTTAATATTATAACAATATTACGATAAAAAAATTTATAAATTTCTATATAAAACTTTTTATAAAATAATCTAAAAAATTATATTTAACAATTATAACAATTTTTTTCCATTTTACGATAACTAAAAAAAATTGAGGTTAAGATTTGAAAAGAAAAAACCTAAACTTGTTTACAAATTAAAGTAATTAGAGATATATTAAACTTGTTTTAACAGCAAAAAAAATTATTTAATTTACGATAAAATTAATACAAGCGACGAACCTAGAAAAATAATTATATTTTCTTTATATATTTAATTTAATTTGAAATATAGTGAAAACCGAAATTAGCTTATAATTCAAATTATTAAACAGCAATGTCTTAGTGTATTGGACAAGTACTTGTATATCCCAAAAAATTTACGATAATTAAAAAAAAATTAAAATCTTTATAAATTTTATTTCATAATTTTACTATTCGCAACATATTATTAAATAGTAATTTTAAATATAATTTAAAAATAACATAAATTGCGATATTGAAAAAAAACAAATAAAAATTTTATAATGAATAAAATTTTAATTAAAAATTTAAAGTGTTAAAATTCTACTTTCACCTAAAATTTAAGAGAAACTAAAATTATTTACTTGCTTAAATATTTTAAAAGATTTGTATAATTTGCAATAACTGTGACCAAAGTAGGCAAAAAAAAGTTACGATAACAGTAAGTTTCACAGCCTAAAAGAAATTTGTTAATTGAGTAAAGTATAACTTCTTTTATTTTTGCAACTTGTATTATTTGAAAACAATTAGCGCCTTAACAGTTAGTTCGTAAAAGTAACAACTTACCGTTTCTTAGATCCCTCACAACACATATTTTTATTTTTTTTTATTATTTGAAATATTTAAACATTTGCCATTTTTAAAATAGTTTGGAAAAAAAAATTATTTATTTTTCTATATTTAAATACATTAAGTAAATATTTCTGAAGCTAAATTGTTTAAAAGATAATGTGTTAAAATAACGCTTTCTTTTTGTTTTGCTATTGTAAATATTTTACGAAAAGAAAAAACATCAAACATAAATTGGCACTCCACTAAAACTATTCAGACGTCACACATATTATAAACACACCTTTTTCCTATTCAAAATTAAGTTTCTAAATTAGCGGGTGGCTGGTTTAACTTGAATATGTTCTCTATTTATTTTTTTTTAATTATCCATTGTTTGATTATTCATAGAAACTGTTAAGAAGAGCATAAAACTGGTTATAATGAGACCTAATTTAGAAAGAATTGTCAAAAAAAGTAAAAAATACAAGGTGACCATTTTGCTTTATTTTTGTTTAAAGATTTTATTTTATTATTCTTAATTTCAGTGATATTATATTTTTTAAGCATTATTGTAAATTTAAATTATAATAAAAATTCAAATAAAATAAGCAATTCATATTACACATATATGTACCTTAAGTCTGTTGATTTAGCGAAAGACTTAAAAGTATTTTTTTATTTAAATCAAATTCGAAATTAGCTTATATTGGAAAGAGTCTATAAATATTAAAAATCCAATGAAAATTGTATCGTAATGTCTCAAACTATTTACGATAAATATAAAAATGAAAAAAAAATTGAGGGAATAAGAAAAAAATAAAAAGTATCGTTATAAATCACACCTAATTAACTCTGCCAGGTAATTTAATACCTTCAAAATTTTTACAAAATGTGCAAATACTTGTAGTTAGATTAGTTTTTACGATATTAAAAAGTGCATTTATTAAATCTTTATTATGACAACATATTTGAGAACAAAAAAAAAATTGAAATATGTCGCTTTAATTTGCTTCTTCATTGAATAATCACACCATTAAAAAACCTCTGTATCGTAAAAATATTTACGATAAATTTAATAAAGATAAAATACTTCTAAAATAAAAAAAAATTAAAATAAGCAGAGATTATATACCTTTTTATGGCACAATCAGATTTCCTTTAATGAAGCTGTTTATAGTACAAATATTTACGGTATATAAAAAATAATAATGAAAATATAAACAATAAAAACCAAAACTGCTTTGATAATTTTCCTTTAACGTTGCACTAAGATTATATTTTTTAACGAGAGAAACTTTACGAGTAAAAACTTTACGAGAAAAATTTACGATAAAAAAATTTATTTAAAGAAAAAAAAACTTCAAATTAAAAATCTAAAAGTAGCTAGATAACTTAATTACTAAATACTGTTACTCAACGTTACGCAGCAATATGGTATTAACTTGAGTTATTTACGATAAGCAAAGCATAAATATGAATTTGTTTTGAGAACCATAAAATAACGACTAGTCTGGAAGATTATAAAAAAAAAAATAGCTAAGTAACTAGCAAGGATATAATAATAAGTCACTTACGCTATTACATACAAAAAAAAATTTTTTTTAAATAAAAATTATTTTGCTTCATTAAATAGAAAGTTAAATGAATAAAATAATTTTATTAAAACCGAAATTAACTTGATTTATGTTCTTACGGTTTATGTTATTAAACTTAACAAAATAATATTTTGGCTTTAAAAAAAATTTACGATAAATTTCATTTAGAATTCCATTCAATGCATAATCTGGCAAAAAATGTGTTAAATGACCTAAATTTCTTGACAGAAATAACCAAAATAAATAAGGCTTCCAACTAATTGAACAATTGTAACATAAGTCATGTAATAAAGGAAAATATTTTTGGAACATTAAATACAATTGTCGTGGTTAAAAAACAAAAACAACAAAATTATTGCATTGTTTACAACCTAACAATGTTAATGGACATGTTGCAGAACAATGCCGATGAGTAACAAGTCAATTTTAAGAATTAATAAACAAATACTATGAAGAAAAGTGAAAAATATTTTTGTTGGTTTAACGTTTTTAAATGCCGGGCACGTTGAAAACGTTTAAGTGTTTTTTGCTTAAAGAAGTTATTGGTTTTGAAACAGAATTTAAATTATTATTTGTGGCTTCTTTTTATGTTTTTTTTTTCTTCTCTATTTAAATATTTTAAATTATAAATTGCTTTTATTAAATTACGTTATTAATATGAAGGTGTTTAATTAAATAATAATTTTAATTGCAGTTTATGAATTAAAAATTAATTTAAATTAAATTAATTTAAATTAATTTAAAATTAATTTATGTTAATAAGAACAAACATTAAGAGTTATGAAATAATTATGCTGATTAATTACGAACATTGAATAAATTTTAAAAAGCCTTTAAGTTCTTCTTGGGAGAAAAATTAAAAATAAATAATTCAAACGTTACAAATATGAGTTTCAATTAAAAACAGAGTTCAAGGAACTTTATAAGAATTTTGATATAAAAAAAAATTATTTAAATTAAATTAAAAATCTGATTTTTTTCTTTTCCGTTTTTTCTAGCTTCACTTAGTCCATTCAATGAAGCTGACCTGGCTGCAAAATCGACAAATCGTACGAGTCGTCACTTATTTTACAGCCCTCAGTTTTTCTTTATACAAAATTATGAGGCCAATGTTGCAAAATGTTTTACTTCCACAGGCTTAGCAGGTGTTTGCATGACTTTTAACAGCTGTGTGCAAAAACAAAGACTTAAACGTCAATCCTATGGCCTCTTGGAAATACAGCCAGGGCCAGCCCAACAAAACATCATGTCCTACTTTCAACAGCAGCCAGAACTTTGTACCTTTTACGATGAATATGGGCGTTTATCGTATGGAATGTGTTGTATAGACAGCCCAATTGCAGGCCCGAGCCAAAAGCCACAATCACAAATACCAATAGAAGAGAATGACAAGCCACTGCCTAACGATCAAAACTTTGAAAATCCAGAGAACAATGATGATTCAGAAGTTTTAGAGGCGGATTTGAGTAGCTTTCAGCCACAACCACCCATTTACGATACAACAGACAATACAATTGATTATGATCCCATAGAGAATTTAAAACAAGCTGCCTTGTTTAACAATCACAACAATTATATACGTTACCCCTGGCCACAACAATTTGTGGGCTTTTCCGGCATACAACAATGGCCACCACCATTGCCTACACATCCACCCTCCATAGCCAGCTGGCCGCCACCAGCACCTACCCATCCCCCAAATCATCATTATCCCACACATCCTCCTACAAATGCAGGAAGTGGCGGCTCACATTTTTATCCGGCCACCACCAGCAGCACTACACGCAGACCTCTATATCCTCATTATTCGACACGTAGAACCACCACTTCTACAACTACTAAAACTACCACTACAACAACTACAAAAAAGCCTAATAATGAAGGCACCTCAAGTTTGGGTTTACCTCTGCAATGTGGCTTAAGAAATGCTGACAATCCGGATCAAGAAAGAATTGTAGGTGGCACAAATGCCAGTCCCCACGAATTCCCCTGGATAGCAGTGCTTTTTAAGTCGGGCAAGCAATTTTGTGGTGGAAGTTTAATAACGAATGTAGGTTTTTTATTAAATTGAAATCAGTTTGAAAATTTATTAAAACTTTCTTTGCAGAATCACATATTAACAGCAGCCCATTGTGTGGCCAGGTAAATTTAAATAATTTTATTTTATCCAAACCAAAAAAAAAAAAAAACTAAATAAATTTCAGAATGACCTCTTGGGATGTAGCAGGCTTAACAGTGCATTTGGGCGACTACAATATACGCACCGATTTCGAAGCGAAACATGTTACACGACGTATTAAACGCTTAGTAAGACACAAAGGTTTTGATTTTAGTACATTGGTAAGAAACACTTTAATTTTCGCTAACATGAGGTAAGAAAAAATATAAATTTTACCACAATTTTATATTCCCCACAGCACAACGATATTGCCATATTAACACTTAACGAGCCGGTGAAATTTACTAAAGAAATACAGCCAATTTGCCTGCCCACCACAACGGCTCAACAAAGCCGCAGCTATAGCGGTCACATTGGCATTGTAGCAGGCTGGGGTAGTTTACGAGAGGAGGGACCACAACCCTCTATTTTGCAAAAAGTACAAATACCCATATGGACAAATGCAGAGTGTGCCCAAAAATATGGACGAGCAGCACCAGCAGGCATTATATCATCTATGATATGTGCTGGGCAAGTGGCCAAGGATTCTTGTAGTGTAAGCTCTTCAAAATTGTTTTTAAAAGTAAATAATTTAAAAAAGAAACTCTTTTATTAGGGTGACTCTGGGGGACCTTTGATTGTTAATGATGGTGCTCGTTATATACAAGTGGGTATTGTTTCATGGGGTATTGGCTGCGGCAAGGGTCAATATCCTGGTGTTTATACTAGAGTTACTTCGCTACTACCTTGGATATATAAAAATATAAAATAGATTTTCAAATTATTTATTACAAAATAAAGAATCTTTTATTTGAGAAAAAAGTGAATTTTTTAATTTCTCTAACGATTTTGCTTTCCAATGATAATGATCTTTTAAACATTTTATGTACACTTTTCAAAGCTCCTTCAAAGCTTTTTTTCTCTAATTTTTTTTCTCTGAAGTGTCAGGTCAGACAAATATGCGGAAAAGAGATCTACGCTAAAGTCTCCTATTTAGACATGCTCTGCTGAAGAATCTCAGGACTGCTATTGATTCTTGGGTATTCAGATCTGAAGATTCAGTAGAAAATTGCTTAACTGGTTGTATCTGCTGCGAGGTAAGGTATCACCGTCCTCCGAAATAACCTGTGAAGTAGCGAGTGAGCACTTTCAAGTTATTTTTACTTTCAGACACGAAAGCTTTAAAGCGATTTTAATGATGTATCGCAACTGCTTTGGCATGCCTTTGTCCGGCAACCCAGTGGTAATGAATGATCCTATTCATCTCCATCCAAATTTTTTTAAATTTTGAAAAAGGTGCCGGTTTGACCATGGCATGGTGACAGAATTTTAGGCCAAATCAACTTAATTTAAGATTCGTGTTTTAAAAACCAAACAGCAACAAGTTTTCGAGGCAATCAGCCTTATTAATGTGGTCTTTGGCATCTATATTTTTGTAGCAGATTAAAGTAAATACGCAATAATTTTTTTTCCCCTTAAAATAATTTAAATCAAGGCACTACTTAAACAACAGTTATGAGGCAAAGACTTTAAGGTCCATTATTTCATACAATGCTAATGGCTTGGTATTGCTTAGGCATTCTGAGATTGTGTTGGACACCGGATAGTATTTAAAGGGCCTCTGAGATCGAATACACTTTCCTGGTTAAGAAAGTTTTGGTATCACTAAAACTTTAGCCTGCTTCCTTTATTAAGTAGAAGGGGACAATCCTTAAACTAAAGTTAATAAAGTTGTAAGTTGAACCAGAATAGTTTTTCCGTGTTTCCTTTAATTTTAGAGGTTAAAAGGTTACTATTGATCTCTGTGAATTTTTCTACTGTGTAAGCAGAACAAGACTTTATTGAAATATTTCTTCCCTCCATATTTCGTAGCTCACTTCATGAAATATGTTCAGATTATCAGCAGGATTTTAACAACTTAGTAAGTTACCAAACGACTTATGATCTACTTCTCCATTTCATATTTTTTTTAAATAGGCTACAAGTTTAAAAGGGCAGTTTTGTTCTACATGTTTTGAAATTATATTGTTACGAACATAAGATCTGGCAACGCCTGTTATTGTGGTCCGTATGTGCGTGGTAAGAAACAAGAAGGTGAAAAAGTTACTTCCACCAGCATTGGGTGTGTGTATTGAATAAAGGCCTCATTAGTCTTTACTTTCTGTTGCTGTTCTGTGCCGTGACGTTCTGCTTTTTAAATTATTGTAATTAGTTTTTCTGTAACAACAAACCAGCCGTTTATAATACACAAAGAACACACAATAAACAACACAACAAAAACAACTACAATTACAATGACAAAAATGGTTTGTTTACAATTTTGCACTCACACTACCAAACAACTTTCAAGTAACTTAACGTTGAATTCTATTTTCTACTGATTCGAACGGAACAGAACAGAACGTCAAAGTAATATCAAACCACAAATACATTATTTCCATTTAACAGAAATTGATCAGCTGATTCGTCACGGAACGGAAAGTAAAAACTAATTCTGCCTTAATACGACAATTAGCTAACACAAGTTGAGCAATCTCAATGGGCTGCGTTGGTAGAGGTGCGTGCTGTAAAACAGAAGATCGTGAGTTCGAGCCCATCTTCGGACATGCTTACAGAGGAAGAATAATAATTGTGTAAGTCAAATTAAAATTAAAAACTGGAGTACAATTCTCCCGTAAAGAGAAGGACAACTATTATGTGAAGCCATGGCTAGACAAATTAGTGAAGAGGTCTATTTAATAAAAGCAATAGTAGATAGTTGTCAAGACGACCTTTATAAGAAAGAGTAGAGTTCTAGTGTTAGCGGGAGAAAGTAACAAAACGATTACAGTGTACGGCAGATGTTAAGTTGTGGCTATTGGTTAATGGGAATGACTGACTCAGGTGTAAAGCAAGGCGGAGAGATCTGTGTTATGGTTGAGGTTACTAAACAAGGCATCGAGTAGTTCAGGTCTCGCCGGAGTAACACAGTAGCGTAGCTTGGATGGCTGCGTTTGTAACAACGCATGTTTAGTAAATACGACACCCTTAGGATCCTAAAGACGGGTGGATCAGGATCTAGTATGTATGTAGCCATACTAAGAAGCTAGAAATAACGAATTTATAATGTGCCACAGTGGTGTTTGCAATCAGAAGAATCCGTACGTTATCCAG
This sequence comes from Cistogaster globosa, assembly GCA_937654795.1. Lineage (NCBI taxonomy): Eukaryota > Metazoa > Arthropoda > Insecta > Diptera > Tachinidae > Cistogaster > Cistogaster globosa. The sequence continues at coordinate 13,217,901 of OW569404.1, forward strand.
AAAGGGATAAAAACGTAACAATATTTTAATTTCACTAGTTCCCTATTTATGTTAAAAAACACAATATTTTTCGACTAAATTATATTATTAAAAATTTTAATATGGCAACACTCTTCACAAAAAACCTTTTACTCACCTCACTTTTTAGCTAAAAATTCCCCTACATTATTAAAGGTACCAAATCCAACTCACTGATTTAACTAGCACCCTTAAGTTATGCTACAAAATATTTGCAACTAATTTAATAAAATTTTAGTTGCTTCTAAAGGTAGTAAATAAACATTTTAAAAAAAATGTGTGTACAATAAAAATTTGTTTATATTTAATATGTAAATAATTGAAAATTTAATGTTTTATTTTTCCTAATATTATTTCAGGTGTTTTGTATTGTTTCTCTTTTACCCAAATGTGAATCATAAATTTGTTTGTTTTTCGAATTCATTTTATTTGGACCAATGAACCATTGTCAAGGCTAATAATATAAACAATTTTAATTGCTTTAAATTAAATGGAACATAAATGTTTCATGGCATGTTTTAAGAAAAATATTTATTAAAAAAGCAACACCAAAAATCAAAATAAATTTAATATTTGGATAAACATTCAATCAGCAAGTAAAATTTTTAAAGTAAATTTTTAAAGAAATTTTTTTAGTAAGAAATCATTTTTTCTTTTTCTATAAAATAAATAAAATTAGGGAATTTAAAAATGTGAGTTTAATGGAAATTTTAATTGTTGTGGAGTGAAAAAAAAAAACTTGCAAAAAACTTTTAAAATTTCTTGTTTTTATTGATGTTTTTATAAAAAATAATATTTCAGGGATGGAAAAGTAAGAGACACTTCACTTGGGAATTAGTAATTTCTGGAACAAAAAATTCATTGGGATAGAAAAAAATTATTATAAAAATAAAATTAATTATTTTACCGTAAAGCTCTAAAATAGTTATAAATGAAAGCAGCAAATCAGTTAATAAAATTATTAATTCTTTTAAAAGCTTTTCCACTTATTTTATACGAATTTAAGATCTCTGAAATAATTTAAAAAGGTATTTTGCTTAAATTCCTTTTGGCGAAAATGGCTGGAAATTAAAGGAAATTTTATTTACAAAAAGACAAAATATTTTGAAAAAAAAAGTATAATTGATGCATAAAGAAACAAATTTATTTAAAATTTTGCTAAGAATAAAAAAAATCACATTTGCTTTTTTGGATGCAATAAAAATATGTAAAGAAAAAATTATATATTTATTTTTACCTAAATAAAAATTCTTGTCTAAACAAAATTTTCTCTCTTTACAACAAATAAGTCACACGATTTATTTTTTCTTTCTTTGCCACTTGCTATAAATGTCAATGTTCTTAGAAACTGTTTCAGCTTGTATTTTTGCAAACAAAACATTGTCAACTCAAAATACAATAAAGCAAAAGAAAATGCTGCGAATTAAAATACAAAAATAAAAATGAAAATTTCCGTTGACACGCAACACAGTCAGTCACTGAAACAAGAGGCATTATATTTGGCCTTAAGTACAATACGTGATGTCTGTCTAATTCTAATATTATATCTAGCTGACAGTGTGTCTGTTAGTTTATATGTTTGTGCAATTTGAATTCTATAAGATTTTATATGTGAAAAGTATGAAAAAGGAAAATCCAATGTCTGAGCATTAGATTAAATGTAAAAACAACAAAATGATTATAAACAGCATGAAAAAGTTTAAATAAATGTATAGAAACCAGAGCAACAAACGAGAAAAAACCTTCTTATTTTTTTCCGGCTTGACCCACTGAGTTGCTACTGAGGCAATTATGCTCTTTTTTATTTTTTCCATCATGAAAGCTCTTTCCATTAAAACATTTTAAAAATTTTCTTTTATAAAAAAGTTTTTTTTTTAGAAAAAGTATTTTATCCATAAAAAAGTAACATTAAAAAAGTACTTTTACAAAAGTACTTTCCAAAAAGTGCCTATTTCAAAAAAGTACCTATTTCAAAAAAGTACTTTTTAATGAAAACCAATTTTTTAAAACTAAATAAGTTTTACCGTATGTGTGGTTAATGGACTAAAAGTAATTTGAGGTCAACCCACTGTTATGCATGCCAATAAACAAAGCCTCAGAGTTTGGAGTTACAAAACGCTACAAGCAATACGTAAGGCTTTGCTGCATGGACCAAAATACACTATTTGGTGCCGTTTAAAAGCTGATAGAATTGTTAGACCAAACTTTTCTAACATTCAGTACTCTAAAAACGTAACTCTTTCATAAATAGTAACTAATTACTAAAAGTACTTTTTTGATTTAATTTTGAGTATTTTTTCGATATCAGGTATTTTTGTCAAAAAAAGTTATTTTTCTATAAACGGTACTATTTTTCATAACCAAAAAAAGTACTTATTTTCATACAAATTTTTTTCGACATCCATTAATAAAATTATTTATTTTTTCTTTCTTTTTTCTCTTGGTATTTAAAAAGTATTTAAAAAAAACTGTTTTTAAAGGGGTTTTCCTTCAATAATATTTTTATTTTTCCTAAAAGTACGTTTTCTTCTAATTAAATTTTTTTTGGATAATACAGAGAGCCAGTAAATTTAAATCCACCAACAAGGGCTATGGCTATAATCAGTTCTAAGTAATTCACTGGCTTAAAGTTTCCTCTTCATTACGAAATTTTTTTCAAGAAAGTACTTTTTCAAACAAAAAAGTACTTTTTCAAACAAAAAAGTACTTTTTCAAACAAAAAAGTACTTTTTTTAAGAATTTTTTTTCCAAAAGCTATATGTGGCTTAAAGTTGCCTCTTCTATACGAAATTTTTTTCAAGAAAGTACGAAAGTACTTTTTCAAACAAAAAAGTACTTTTTCTAAGATTTTTCTTTCCAAAAGCTATATAAAAAATCATTTTAAAAACCCATTTTTTATTGCAAATATTTGATTTTTTTAGCCAAAAATATTTTTGTGTCAAAAACAAGTTCAATGATCTTTTACCTAAATTTCTGTTTAAATTAATTTGTTAAAAATAATGAACAGGATGTTCTTGAAAAAAAAATTACACACAAAATTATAAATGTTTCTGCATTTTATTTCAATATAAAATTTAAAATTTTCTTTAAAAAAATTTTAGTTTTAATAAAAATTTCTTTATAAAGTACCATTTCAGACTTTTGCTTTTACCCTTGACCAAAGTATTGAAAATTTTTATGCTAAAAACAATTAAAACCACAAAATACGTATAGAATTTGTATTGATTTGAATTTCATTTGCCTTTGTTGTTGTTATATTTTCTTTCAATTATTTTAAAGTTTTTATTTTGCATATTTTTTTTTTTTTTTGTGAAAAAGTCAGCCAAATTGACACACACATGTGTGCTGTTGCCGGTTGGACTGATAAATAGATTTTTAAGTTTCGTTTATTTTTTGTTTCTTTTCTAAATACTTTTTTACTAAAAACCTCTGTTTATCTAAAGATTTGTGTTGTGTATCTGTTATCGTGCAAATTAAATACGATTTTTATTTCGAAATATCTTTAAAGAAAATTTGAGAAAACAAATCTATAGTTAGCTAGCGCTCGCAGCAATTAAATGCATTTAAATAGATTTAAACAAAAGAACCACAACCAAAGTAAGCACTTCTGGTAGAACAACAAAAAACTCTCCGCAATAATACTTACTACAAGAATTTGTTTCATTAAATAATATATTTTACAACAAAACTATTCCTTTTTAATTAAAGTAATTTTTCATTTAAAGTACTTTTTTTTTCAAAAAGTATTTTTCCCAACAAAAGGCCTTTAAACCTAAACTTTTTTAAATTAATTCCTTCATATTAAAGTCTTTTGCATTAAATATTCTTTAACCTGAATTTTAAAGCAATTTTTATTAAAATTTTATCGCTTCTAAATTTATTTTAAAAGTACTTTTTTATTACAAAAAGTCAATTTCTTTAAAAGGTCCTCTTTATACCCTTCACCACAAAAAGTGGAAAAAGGGTGTGTCTAAGTTTGTCATTTCGTTTTTAATTTCTACAACATCCATTTCTTAGGTATAGCGAAGTTGCTTGAGTCATGTCCGTCTGTCTGTCCGTCCGTCCGTGTTAGTGTTAAATTAAATTAGCCAAGGCACTAGATGATCTAGAGAAAATTTAAATACGTCAATCGATCAGTATTAGCTATTGAAAATCAGCAAGATCGGTCCATGTCTTTCGAAGCAGTGGGAAAAATACCAGGCGTGGCCTTTAATACTTTCATATCATTTGAAACAAATCTAGTTTAGTGAAGTAACTCCAATAAAAAAACAAATGTATGGGTCAATAGAGAATTGAAAAATAATAAAAAAAAATTAAGTGAAATAATTGGTACCTGTCCAAATTTTACGAGCTATGGGCCTCTGAGCATTTCATAGAAAAGTACGATTTTGCACCATATTTTTTAAGATATCATGGGATATCATGATATGGGATTCATTTAAAAACTTGTGAGAGATCTTAAGAGGCGATGACATTTTTATGTAAATTTTTTTTTATGTTTTTAATCTCTGTCACCCCCATAGATTTAATTATATGCTTAAGGGTATATAGGATGTGCACTCTTACTTGTTTAAGTTAAAAAGTACTTTCTGTTATTTTATTTTTCCATTAAAAGTATTTTTTTATATGTTAATTTTGCTTTAAAATTTGCTTCTTCCATCAGATTAATTTAAAACTAACAGTTTCTTAAATAAAAAGAGATTTTTGTTAGAGATTTAAAAAAAAAAAGTACTTTTGTATGTTTTTATACATAAAGTACTTTTTGTATTCAAAATCTTTTTTTCTATGTAAGTAGTTTTTATATTTCGTTATTGATGAAACTATAACACAAACATTTATAACATTTTATATTAAATGCTTTTTTAGATTCATGGTACTTTTCATATGAAACTCGTTTAAGGCACTCGTCCTCTTTAAAATTTTTTTATTGAAAATATAACATTAAAAATAATAATAAAATTAAAAATATTAAAAGTAAAATGTTAACTGTAAGAAATATTTAAGAAAAGTTACTGAAAAGAGCCCTTTTTTATAAAAAGATACTTTTTTCAATATTTTTTTTAATAAAAGTGATTTTTTGCTTGTTAAAGTACGTTTTATATTAAAATTTCTTTGTATTCAAAATTTTGTAATTTTTCTTCTTTCTGTTACCTCCGCTAAGAATAAATTTTATCAAAATACTATCAAACGATTTTGCTCCTTCAAACAATATTTTGTCTTGAAAATAGTACTGATGCTTAAAAAAGTACTTTTTACTTTAAAGAGTATTTCTTGTCATAAAAATTTGTTTTGAAAAAAAAACTATATTTAGTGTTAATTAATAAAAAATAAACTAATTATATAATGTTTATTTTTTCCTTTTTTTTAATGCTAAAAGTAATGATTCTCTGAGCCATTTTTTTCTTTAAAAAGTACTTTTTCCTTTAAAGGTTTTTTTTATAAAAATTAATTTTTCTACGAGCATTTTAAACCCAAAAAAATATTTTTTTATAAAAAAAATTTTAATTTGAAATAGTACTTAATTTTATACTTTGGTACTTTATTTTATACTCTTATATTAAAAAGCCTTTGTACAAAAAAATAAAAAAAAAATTTTAGCAAAATAATTTTTTTTCTAATACATATTATTAATCCTTAACCAGTTTTTTATTTTTATTAAACAAATTTCTTTAAGTATTGTTTTCTTTAAAAAGTACATTTTATATAACGATAAGAAGGTACTTTTTTTAATAATTTTTGTTTAAAAATTTTTCTTTCATAAGAAAGCATGTTTCTTTTAAATTATTTTTGCTTAAAAAGATTTTTAGAATTTACTGTTTTAGAAAGAATTTTTTATGGTAAAAAGTACTATTAGAATTTAAAGTACCTTTCATATAAAAAATGCTTATTAGGTTTGAACTCCCTCGAATATAGAGAGTACTTTTAATATTAAAATAAATTTCTTTTGGGTATTTTTTAGCAGAATACTGAAGGTGATTTTGTAATAAAAGTACTTTTTTTATTAAAGGGACTTTTTTCTTTTTAACCTATTTTCTACGAAATAATTTCTTTCCTTTTTTAATTAATTTTAAATTACGTCTTATATTGAAAGTTCTTTCTTTAATATCTGTTTAATACTAAAGACTTTTAAATCTAAAAGTAACCTTGAATCAAAAGTACTTTTTTTCATTTAAGGTACTTTTTCGTTATAAGTTCTTTTATATATATTTTATTGTTCTTTTTTATTAATTTTAAATTACGTCTTGCATTGAAAGTTCTTTTTTTTAAACAGCTATTTAATGCAAAAAAAAAACTCTTAAATATGAAAGTACCAAAAGTACTTTTCACAAAAAAATTTACTTCTTTTAAAGGTTAAAGGATGTTTTTTTTTAATAATTTAATATTTAATACTAAAATAATTTACCTAAAACGCAACAAACTTTAAAACTTTTTCTACTAAAGATTATTCTTAAAACTCAACTAAAAATACTATTTTCAACAAAAAAGTACTTGTTGTTTGACGTTACAAAATAATTTTTCAAAAGAAACTTTGAATTTAAAGTATTTTTTGTGTTGCAAAGCTCTTGAAAAACCACTAATACCAAAGCGCCTAATGTAAAGAATTATTTAATATTCATGTTTTTATTTTTTATTTAAGGCGTTTAATAAAAAGGACAACTGCGTATTTTTTATTTAAATATAAATTTTACCTAATAAAGAGCAGCTAAATTTAGCTGTCCTAATAGGCCTATAATACAGACAGACATTAATAAAAATTTAAAAATAATGTGTTTTTTTTTTTAGATGAAAGTGTGAACAAAGAAATTTATTTTTGCACTTGGACGTCATGCCAGTGCTTAATTGCACGTGTTTCAATTTATTCTATTTGTGATCAATTTAATATTACGAAAAGTTTTTATGTCAACCATCAACAACAATATTTAATAATAAAAAACAAGTTTGCTTAAGCAAAACACTTAAAAATACAATATGTTATTTTTTTTTTTTGTTATTGATTTTTGGAACTGTGAGTATATGGAGGGCAATCAAAATATTAATTTTGGTTGTGCTACGTTCTAAGTATTTGTGTTAAATTTGTTTTTGTTTTGTGTTTCAATTAAAAAGAGATTTGTCACGATTTCCTTAAATAGTTAATTAAATTTTCAACACATTCGAAAAACAATTAAACACACAAACGAGGAATTATTGATAACGAAGATGTATTTCAAACATTAAAGGTACTTTTTTTAATGTTGTTTAAAAAAAACCTTTTCTTCTTATTATTAAAAAAGTACTTTTTAAAAATTTTGTTCAAATGCTTTTTAATAAGGTAATTTTTATGAGGTAATTTGTTGTAAAAGTACTTTTGTAATGGTTATTTCTTTTACAAAGGTACTTTTTCCAAGGTACTTTTTTAAAATTTTTATTTTTTATGCAGATAGTACTTCACCTTCTCTGCAAATGCCCTCAGGTTCCAGAGCAGTTAAATAATGTTCATTTAAAAGTTTTTTAGGTAGTTTCTTAAAAAAAAGTACTATTTGAAAAGTTACTATTTTTAATATAAAGCGGCAAAGGTACTTTTTAAAGAGTAGTATTCAATAAATAACTTTAAAACAGTAATTTTATTACATTGCAAATTCTTTTTTTAAAAAAAATTTAGAGGCACTTTTCTAAAACTTAAATGTTTCAAAAAGGTACTATTTTAAAGGTACTTTATTTTACGATACCAAATGCCTTTAAATATATTGAATAAAACAAAAACAAATTTTAAATCATTTAATTTATTTTTCTTTTGTTTTTTACTTATTTTTTTTTTACTAAAAGTACTTTTTTTTAAAGTACTTTTTTAACTAAAGATACTTTTTACTAATGTAAATACAATTTTTTTTTCTAAAATCTTTATTTGCCTTTTTAGTTATGTAAAACTACCTTCTGTTTTGAAAATCCATTTTAAAAAATTTGATGGGTTTCGAAAGTACTTTTTACAAAAGAGTACTTTTTATATTAGAGTACTTTTTATATTAGAAAATTTTTTATATAAGAGTACTTCTTATACTAGAGCTACTTATGTTGAAGGCGATTTTTGAAACCCCACTTTTACTTTTAGAAAAGGTACTTTTATACAGGTATTGGAAGGGTACTTTAATACGACACTTAAAAATGAACATATTTTTAAAAACGAACTTACGTACTTCAAATTAAAAACAGATTTTTTAATTTTTTTTTAACCAAAAAGTACTTTTAAAGGTACTTTTTTTGAAAAAGTACTTTTAAAGGTACTTTATTTTAAAAGCACTTCATTTAAAAACAATTTTCTTTAAAGAAAAATTTACATTTTGAAAATAATTTTGTTCAAAAATCTTGTACATACATAACTCCCTGGTACAAAAAATATTTTGATGGTTAAGAAAGTATGCAAAAGATTAAGATTCACAGGTAAATACAATTAAACCTCCTATAAAGAAGCAAATTCAATTTTATGTTTTATTTCAAAATAATTTTATCTTAAGTAGAAGACTCTAATAAATCGAAAAAAACACTGATAAATTTATATAAAAAAGAAATAGTTCAAAAATTGTGATGATTATAATTTATCATCATTAAAAACTTTATTCTCTTTTCTTTTTCCTACTTATTCCAGACAAATTAGGCACTAATGTCTGAGGAAAATAAATGTTATGATTTTTTTTATACTCCTATTGGCATAAACAAGGGAATGAAGTGTGAAAATCAGGTCGGTACATCACCCCCTATAGAGTTCAAACAAAACGAAAACAAAAATGAGATACATAAAATAAATATTTATAATAGCAAATAAGTACATACATATAAATAAATAAATAAAAAGCTTATAAATGAAAAACATTAAAATACAAAGAATAATAATGATGATTTATTAATGAACATTTATTTTCATGTACATGAGCATCAAATGTTGAAAAATTAAAGGCAAAAAAACGATTTAAATTTTCAAAGAAATGTTCCAAATTTTAAAAAACAGTTCTGTTATTGGCTGCTTCGGTTCTTAAATACCCTTTACTTAAAATTTTGTTAAAAAAAAAAAGAAAAATTTTGTGTTAAAAAGAAAGTGGTCTGTTGAAAAGGAGTTTTTTGTGATCAAATTTTTTTAATTCGGTAAAATTTCTATTTTCCAGCTTAAATTTTGAAATTTTTATTAATTGTAATTAGATTTTTAATTCAAACTTTTTGCAGAATTTTTATTTTTGCCGAATTTTTACTCGCTTATGAATTTAGTTTTTTTTATTTTGGCGATTTTTATCGATAGTTTTTTTAAGTGATTTTTTGATATTTTTTTTTTGTTTTTTTTTTTTTTTTGTGAAAGTTGTTTTTTATATAATTATGATTATTTAATGACCTTTTAATTTTCTGTTGACTAAGTTGAGCAATTTCTATTTTTTGTGAAACAAGCGTTTTTTTGTGAACTGCTGTGGAAAAAAAATTTTAAAAAAAAATTTTTTTTGCAGAAACCAGAGTTTTAATTGAAAGTTAAAAATTGGCTTAAATTCTTAAGTTATTCGTTTTATTGTTGTTTTTTTTTTTTTAATTAAAATTTTAAATTTAAATTTTCATGTCACTATTGAAATAATGAATTTCTTGTGAAGTTTTTTTGACCCCATAACGTCTCCATATATTCTGGATCCTTCTCAGCAGAGAAATAAATTGAGGGAAACTTGTCTGACCATCATCATGCTAAAATGGGACTTGCAGTGATCCAAAATAACGCACAGAGACTTTAAGCCCAGTAATTCGCTTGTTAATAAAAAATCAGCACAGTCTGTCTATAAATTTTTAACACAAATGGGAGAGAAGCAATGCTTTCTTCTTCTTTTTTTGCCTTAAAAGTTTAAGATTCTTATACTTTTTGTTGCTTAGTCAATAGGCTTAATGGTAGATAAATAGACGCAGTGGTTCGGCCAGTAGAGTCAAAAAGGACATGTAATTGCCACCTGAGTGGTGCATCTCATTTGCTTAAATATGTATGAGAGATTTTCAGAGGAGATAAAATGAATCTCAGTTAACGTCCAGTAGACCACTCGAGACAGCTTGACGTCAGTACCTGGTCATGTCAGCTTTAATCTGAAGGTGGTCCTGCTCTTTTTAAATCTTGCTGACCGGTAGTTCCAACCGTGGGATTTACGTGCGGGTAATTAAAAATTATAAAATAAATTTAAAATAATAAAAAGGAGAAAACTTAAGATTTGTGGAAAAGACACAAGACAGGACTGAAGTGCGTAGCGGCAAAGAAAGTATTTTAAACAAATTAACTTTTCTTGTATTTAAAAAAAAATACCAAAAAAAATTTTTTTTTTTTTTTAATAAATAAATTTTAATTTTAATTAAATATGACAAGTTTTCTGCTTAAAATCGTTTCAATAGACGAACGAACTTTTTTTTTGCTGCGTATTTTTAACACAACAAAGTTTTGGCAAACGTTTGTAATTTTTCAAAATGTTTGACTATAAGGCCGGTCAGTGTGTTGTTTTATAGGGTTTTTTTTCTTGTTTTGATTTTTAATAAAAAAGAAAAAACGAAATAATTAAAAGAAAATTTGGCAAATTTTCAAAATGAGAACAAGAGAAAAATTTGGTTTTTTTTAAAGTCAAGTAAATAATAAAAGATAATAAAAACAAAAAGAAATAAATTTTAAGAAATATATAAAAAGATTAAAAAAGAGTTCAAAAAATTAAATAAAATCAAAAAGAAATAGTTCTTTTGTGGTTCCAGGGTTGAAATAAATAACAGTTCTTAAGAATATTGAGAATTTTAGCAATATCTTTTTTATGGTCCAGTCTATCCGTTTAAAAGATTTCCGCACTCTTCTTTGATTTAGTAGCTATTGGAGTCTGCGCGTTTAAATTTTTTGTTGATTTTTTTTTTTTTTTTTTTTTGAGAAAAAAAATTTTTTTTGGTATGTTTTGCTATTAGATTTTCCTAATTTCATGTTTGCTTTACTTTTTTGTGAGTTTAGCTAAATTTTGTAAAAAATTTTAGGTTGCAAATTCAGTGCGACTTGGGCTACTTAACTGAACGCGTTGTTAAACTTTTCTTCAATAAATAAAAATTTTCAATAAAATAAGAATCTTTTTTTAAGGCCACAACCTCTAAGGAAAAAATAGAAAGAACAAAAAGAAAAATTACACAAATTTAAAACTAAAAAAGTATCTTTTCTTAAAAAAAAAAGAAATTTAAACTAAAAGCAAAGTAAATTTACAAAAATGTGAACTTTTATTAAATTAAAAAAAGAAAACTTTTAAAAAATATAGAAATACTAAAAAAATTTAATTTTAATAAAATTAGTTTTCTTTTAATTTCATTAAATAAAACCTTTATGTAACATTTTATAAGAAAATAAAAAACATAAGAAAAATCTAACTAAAATACTTTTTCTGTAAATACCGGAAATGATTTGTAAAACTGTTTTTTAAATAAGCGCTCGCTAAAATGTGTAAAATTTGAAAATCTTATAAAAATATTTCAATTTAAATTTAAGTTTCATTTCTGTTATAAATTTTATTTGCTTTAAAATCTATTTTCAGTGATTTTGTAAAGAAAAAAGAAACGAAAGAAATAAATTTTAATACAAATGTTTTTGTAAAAAAAAGTACGAATTTGAATTTTACAAGTTTTTTTCAAAAAGAATTGTGCTTGTATGAGTGCGTGTGTGTGTATTTTTGTGTCTCTTTTAACATTGAGAAAGTCTGAAACGTGAAATTTTTTACAAAATTAAATAAAATTTTGAAAATAAAATAAAAACGAATTGAATTAAAAATTCTAAGACACAACAAAAAACAAATATAAAAAAGCCAACAAAATGAGTTCTGGGTAAGTAAAACTTTATTTAAACAAAAAAAAGAAAATTTAATATTTAAAAATTATATAAAAATAAGCAAAAAGAAAAAAATGTACTTGAAAACAAAGACAATAAATCGATTAGTAAAGTGCGAAAAAGACTCGTAAAAGCTGGCCTTTTTAAGGCCTTCAAGAAGCCAAAAATTTTTGAAAAAAAATTTTCCACTTTTAAACTTTTTAAAGGAAATTTTTAAATTTTTTTTAAAGATATCCCATGATCTCATTCATGATCACTAAAAATTAAATTTTTCTAATTTTTCCACTGAAAACTGCAGCTAAATTAATAATTTGCACAAACACATAATTCACAGAAAACACCCACTTTGAAATAATTTTTTTTTTCACTATTTAAAAACTTAAAAAGCATTAAAAAAAAAAATTATTGTTGAAATGAGACAAAATTTGCTTTTGCTACATTTGCAGGAAAAAAACACAATCTTTTTCTGCTAAATTTAGGTCAAGGAACAAGAATTTTTTTTTTATTATTAAAGAAAAAATTTTTAGAAAAAGTAAAATAAAAAGCAAAACAATGTTTTGAGTTTTCATGCTTAAAAAAAAAATAAAAATCATAATCTTATGTTTTAAATAATGAGTCAGTCACACAAATTTGTTTGGGGTCATTAAAAGTTGTCTAAAAAACTGATTACTTTTTTTAAGGTCAAAACTGAAATAAATTTATCGGTTATGTCAAATTTTATATACCCTTCACCATGTATGTAAATCAAGTTTGATGAAGTAATTCCTAGAAAAAAACAAATATCGAGGTGACTGATAATAAAAAATTAAAAAAAAAATTACATAAAAATTTCACCGGCTCTTAATTTTTTAACAATTTTAAAAAATTATAATATTTCTTTAAAGATTTCTTTAAAAGCTTTTAATTGATATCCATATTGATATTTTAAAAAATTTGAAAATTTTAGAGGCCCATAACTCGGAAAATATGGGCGAGCGCCAAATTTTTCACTTGATGTTTTTTTTTTTATTTTTTATTTTTTTAATTCACTGTCGCTCCATATATTCCATTTTTTGAGTGGAGTTACTTTATTGTTCCAAATGAAATGGAAAATTTAGAGGCAGGCATGGTGTTTAGCCCACTGCCTCGAAGGACATGGACCGATCTTGCTGATTTTTTTTAGCAGAATTTTTAAAACTATGTCTGATCTATTTTCGTGTTTTTATTTCCTTTAGCTTATCTCTAGTGCCTTTGCAAAGTTATTTTAACCCGTAGATGGACGGACAGACAGACAGACATCGCTTCATCGACTTCGCTATGCATAAGGACTCAAAATATTTATACTTTACGGGGTCGGAAATCGTTATTGCAGAAATTACAAACGGAGTGACAAAAAAAAAACAAAATGTTTTCACACAAAAAAAAAAAACAACTGTTGATGTAACCCAGCAAACATTTTTTATAAGTGTTAGCTGTGGCCCCTTAAATTTTCCACTCCCATGAAATAAACATTTTTGATTTTAAAATATTTCCCTTTCCCTCAATAAACAAATAGGATATCGGCTACAGCCAGTACGCTACGCTACCCTTAACGATGTTAATATTTTTAATAACGTTTTTGTTGGGAGATTGTTTTTTTCCTGCATCCTTTCAACCAGCTTCCTTGCCTTTCTTCGAAAAATCTGCTTTGTTGTTGTTTAGATTAAAGAATATTAAAATTAATAGTTAGTGTAGAGCTAGTAAGTGATTATCCTGTTTCTATACCTTCTAATTTTCGCCTTAAATCACATTCTAGGAATAACCTTCATCAAAAATAAAGAATTTTACTATCCCGGCCCTCCAGACACTTTACCACCCATCTAATAAAACGTCTGAATGTCTAATTCGCATTGTTTAATTATGGGAAAGTTTAACGATAACAAATTTAGTTACGCAGAGTTAAAACACTCGAATAATTTTTTTTAAGATAAACAAAATTCGGTCTTTTTTTGTTTCCACTTTAATATTATTTTACAAAAGAGGAAGAAGGCGGTAAGGAAAAGCGTCAATTTTTAAAAACTGTTAAGCAACAAATCAATTAAAACTAAAGATAATTAAAATATTCTACAGATTTTTTATAATATATAAAATTTTACAGTTATGTTACTGGCGAAAATTAGTGACTGTATCTACGCTCCCATCTGGTAATTAATTTGCCTTGCCAACTACTTTTGACTTTGTTATTTATTCTCTTACTGTAGCACTTTTAAATCTTACCACCTAATCGTTGCTTAACACGCGTGTTAAATTGGTTCATTGTCAAGATAAATTAAACAAAAATGTTTGTTGGGTTATATTTGACTTCTCTTTGCATAGAAAACGGTTGGCAAAACTCTTAGAATGCTGAACAGTTTCATCACAACATTAATATAAATAAATAAAGTACTAAACCCATAGCGGTACAGGGAGTGTGTTACATTTCATTAACTAAGATTTTCATTCTGGAAAAATTATTACGATTAAATTAAATGTGACATTCTATCAGAGCTGTAAATGAATCATTTATTTTTAATCATTTTAGCATAGAATTCACAAATTTTGAATTAATTCTTTTTACACAAAAAAAAACCAAATTGAATAAAATTTTAGTCAATTCAAATGAATTCGGTACAAAATGAATTGCAATTTATTTTTAATGCAAATGAACTAATTTATTTTAACTTATTTCCAATTCATTAGAATTGAATTGATTCAAATGAATTTGGTAAAAAATGAATTGCAATTTGTTTCTTATGCAAATGAATTTGTTGAATAAACTGCAAAAAAACTTCATTTCCAATTCATTTGAATTGATTATGAATTAATAAGCAACGAATTGCAATTCATTCTAAAAATTCATTTAAATAAATTTAAAATCAATTCAATTCAAATGAATAGAAAATAAATTAGAAATCACTTTAAATAAATTTATTTGAATTGGAAACAAATTGCAATTCATTCTACAAATTCCTTTGAATTGGCAGCAAATTGAAATTCATATCTGCTGAATTCATTTGAATTAATTCTAAATTCATTCAATTGTTATTTGTTGTAAAAAAAATTAATTCAAAATTTGGCTAAATCGTAACGAAGATTCACTTGCAGCTCTACAAACAAACATGCAAACACGGATTTATTTTTATATATTTTGATGCGAACTATGTATGTCTCTGTTCTGTAACTAAAGTGAGAAAATACTCACATGAAAATATTATAGTCCTTCTATTTTACACATATTTTGATAAAGTTCATTACGAACTTTTTCTTTACCGTCTATTGCAAAGTTCATGTGTAAAACAGAAGGTCTCCTGAATAAAACAGAAGGAGTAAAATATTTTAATGTGAATATTTTCTCACTTTAGTTAAAGAACAGCGACACTAGAATCAATGAGATTTTACAAATTTATACAAAGAATGCTAAGAATGTCAAATAAAGTTGATTGGTCTCAATAATTTTTCTTCTTTTTTTGTGGAAAATTTTTTATTCATTTTGTATTTTTGAAAAATGGGAAAAATGTTATTTCGTATTGTCATCAAACACACTTAAAGTTAAAGAAATCTTTCAAAATTTAAAGAAAGTGGCAGAATAGTTTACGAATTAGTTGAGTTTTTGATGGGCATGTCACATGGTTTGATGATATAAACAAAATGATTGCGACTCTACACGCAATCGTTCGATTGCTTAATATCTTTTCTTACACAAAAACCAAATTAGGGAACTTTTCAAACTCATAATTTACAGTAAGTTAAAAAAGTGGAAGATTTATACTAAAATTCAATTTAAGGCATCCCTTGTATCAAAGCCTTTTCGAAAGTTTAGTGGGCAACAGAATTATTTTTTAGATTGTTGTACCATTCGAAGTTTCGTTAAGAAAGTTTTCGAAATCACCCGACACGATATAAACGTAATGATCAAACTTAAACAAAAGAGTTAAAATATGCAATACAATTGATTTTTATTTATATATAAAGAGGATTTTCTAATAAGGGCAAAACGTTGTGATATTAACAAGCTGCGAAAAGCTGAGTATTATCGATGGCCTGCGATTTCTTGATTGGGAAGGCATATGAAATATAGGCCAAAAAAATTTTTTTTGTCAATGATCTGCTGCGCTCGCCATTTATATTGATGGTTTTACCAACCTCATTTTCAAGAATATACGGTCTATAAGTGTTACTGGCCTGACTTTAATTCGCGCCAAGAAATAAATTTTTTATCTTGGTTCAGCTTTTATTTGCTTGTAAACAGAGCTTTATTTTCAGAAATTGGCCTCGTCACCAACCAGTATTTTACTGTTCACAAATGAACAACGAACACAAACAACGCCATTAAGAACTTTGTTATAGACTGGCAACATCGATTCGCCCTAACTAGAATATCGAAGAATAAATTAAAATTTTATTTTTCCTGATTGAAAAAAAAAAAAGTTTTAAAATTAGGAAAAGCGATAAACTTCATTTTAAATAAAAAATTTACATACAATTTAACTCGTACATTTGCATGATAGTCAAGGAAATGTTACTTGCCAGTCCATCTCATGTTGACTATCGTTACTGTTAATTCGACTTCTCAATTTTTGCTACTTCATAGTCCATTCAAATGATTCAATTCTCTCCAACAGACAGATCGGTTTCAACAGAAATATTTCATTTTTGCAACAAAAAAAAATAAATGTCCATAGAATTAATGTAATTAATTAATAATCTTACAACGCAATCAAAAATATTTCGATTTGCGAACGCACCCTTTGCATAACGAATTTCTTAATAAAAAAAAAAAAAAAAAAAAAAACAAAGAAATTTTAATAGCAACAACAACTAATCCCCCTTCATTTAAGTTGTCTGTTCTCTGTGAAATGTTTCTAATACCTACAGAATAAAAAAAAAACAACCGTTACAATAAATAAATGAGTCAGCCATTTTGCGTATTCATTTGGACTGATTACAAAGAAACTTGTTTAAAATTATAACAGCTGGTGTGGAATTCAAACGTCATCAATTAAAAATTTATTTAATTAAATTGTGTTTTTTTTATTGTTTAATAGTAAAAAAAAATATTTCTAGATTTTAATCATTAAAGTTTGTATTTTTGTTTAAATTAAATATGTAAAATTAAACGTAATTAAATTGTATTAATAAATAGAAATTATGTTGACAATGAATTAGTTGATTTAAGTAGGTGTTAAATTGCCTTTAATAAAAACTTAGAAGAAGTGATTTTTTCTTTTGTTTTAACAAATGGCGCCAAAATGTTTTTGTTTTATTTTTTTTTTTTTTCAACTTAATAAATTTCCAATTAACCGGTTGTATTTAACAGAGGCGTTATTAATCAAATTTGTTGAAATTATTAATATTTGTGTCTCATAAAACGTTTAAGAAATTTTTTTTAAAGAAGTGTGAAATAATTTTATGAAAAACATAAAAAGTTTTTTAACATTTTTAAAACACATGAAAACGTACATTTTTAATAAAATTAGACAAAAAAACAAAATATAGAAATCTCGAAGATGGGATTGGTGAGACTATCAATATAAATGGTAAGCCCAGCAGATCATTGACAAAATTTTTTTGGCCTAGATTTCATTTACCTTCTAATAAGAAAAAAACCGCAGGCCATCGACAGTACTCAGCCTTTTTTGCTTGTTATTATTACAACGTTCTGCTCTTATTAGGAAAGCCTTTTTATTAATAAATAAAAATCATTTGTATTGCATGTTTTAACACTCATGTTTAGGTTTGATCATTATGTTTGTATCGTGTCGGGTGATTTTGAAAAATTTCTCAACGTAACTTTAAATGGTACAACAATATGAAAAATAATTCTGTTGCTCACTAGACTTTCAGAAAGGCTTTGATACAAAGAATGCCTTAAATTAAATGTCAGTATAAATCTCCAACTTTTTTAACCCACTGTAAAGTATGAGTTTGAAAAGTTCCCTAATTGGGTTTTTGCTTAAGAAAAGATATTAGGCAATCGAACGATTGCGTGTAGAGTCGCAACCATTTTGTTTATATTATCAAACCATGTGACAGCCCCTTCAAAGTCTCAACTAATTCATAAACTTGAATTATTCTGTATATTTGATGACAACACGAAATTAAATTTTTCCCTTTTAATTTTATCGTGCTATTTTCCCGATATTGGTTATTGGAGGTAAGAGCACGTCCCGATGGCTATTTCGCTACCGCTTACTTAGCTCTTCAGGAAACTTCTCACAAATATTTTAAATGAACTAAAGATTTTTGTCTAAACAAGAAAGTAAAGACAAAAATCAAAGTTCAAGCAAAAACAACAATAATCAACTTTGATTTTACTTTTCTTTATCCACTGTATACGGCTGACTTTTTTTCGGCCCTCTTATACAGTTTTAAAGATGTTGAAAAATAAAAAAAAATTAAAAATTAAAAATAAATGAAAATTTTTCCACAAAAAAAGAAAAAAAAATTATTGAGACCAATCAACTTTATTTGACATTCTTAGCATTCTTTGTATAAATTTGTAAAATCTCATTAATTCTAGTGTCCTTGTGCTTTAACTAAAGTGAGAAAATATTCACATTAAAATATTTTACTCCTTCTGTTTTATTCAGGAGACCTTCTGTTTTACACATGAACTTTGCAATAGACGGTAAAGAAAAAGTTCGTAATTAACTTTATCAAAAGCTGTGTAAAACAGAAGGACTATAATATTTTCATGTGAGTATTTGCTCACTTTAGTTACAGAACAGAGAGATACAAAATTCGCACTAAAATGTATAAAAATAAATTCGTGTTGCCATGTTTGCTTGTAGAGCTGTAAGTGAATCTTCGTTACGAATTAGACAAATTTTGAATTATTTTTTCTTACAACACATAATCAGGTATGTGATGGAAATCGATTTCGAAATCGAGACGACTTAAAACCGTAAATGGTTGCGATATCCTTACTATTTTCTTTTTTTTAATACCTTCAATATATATTTCAATAACTCTCCATTCAGTTTCTACAATTACTTTTGAGTAACTTCTTTACTTTTGTTTAAAATTTATCTCAAAACGAATCGTTTTCAAATTGATCGATTTCCATCACATACCTGAATAATTGAATTAAATTTGAATCAATTCAAATGAATTCAGCAGATATGAATTTAAATTGGTTGCCAATTCAAATGAATTTGTAGAATGAGTTGCAATTCGTTGCTAATTAATTCATAATCAATTCAAATGAGTTGGAAATCAATTGCAATTCACTTTAATATATTTATGTAAAATTTAAAATAATTGCACTTCATTCTACAAATTCATTTAAGTTGGAAGCGAATTATAGTTCATTTTAACGAAATTAATTTAAATTGACTCAAATTTCATTTATTTCAATTTTTTTTTTTTGTGAAAACAATTAATTCAAAATTTGCTAATGAATGATTCACGAAATAATTTAAAAATAAATTATTCATTTACAGCTCTGCTTTATAGGAATCCAAACGGCAACACCGAATTGTCTTGTTGACGATCAAGAAATTTAAAAATGCAAATTTTTTTTTTGCAACGAAGCAGATAAGAAATACAATAGTGAGCCAGACACTCAAAATTTTATGTAATTTACTGCGAAAATAAAGTCCGTGTTATGCCCTAATGAATTACAAAGGAAGAAAGAAGTTATTAATTATACTTTAGCTGCAGAACTACAAACGAGTCTAAAGTTGTGTTAAGATTATTTCAATATTTAACTAAAAAGGTGTTACCACTAAATTGTGAAAATAAAATGTTGATGATATTTGACTAATCTGATCGTATCTTAAACAAAAGTAACATTAAAGATAACGTGCGATAAGGGGATCGGGGTAAAGAAAGGAAGTCACGCACCATAAAAATATTCATTTTGCTATAACTGCAAAACTAAAATAGTAGAAGTCTTAAAATTAAAGGGTTGGCTGGCAGAAAATTAACTTAATAGGATCGAGGGAGGTAACCTCTTTACAAAAAAAAAGTATTTTTTTCTCACATTTGGAAAACATATTGAACCGCCAGTGTCAAAACTAATAGAATTAGAGAGTGGATAGTTGTACTTCCCTACAGAAAGTACCCCCATTATTTTAAATATCTTTATACAAGAGGAACTATGCCATCAAGTGTCTTTGAGTTTGACGGGTGTTTGAAAAGCAAGGAGAAAAGATACTCTCATTTAATTTTTTTTTTAATTACTTATGACTGCATGGGTAGCGAACAACACCGGGCTTAGCTAGAAAACTTTGTTTTCAAAAAAGTAATAATTTTTTTATAAATTCTAATTTTAATTTGTTTTGATTATTAAAGAACCCTTTGACCATTTAATGAACGACTTTATTTTATTTTTGGAATAAATTTTACAAAAAGAAAAGAAAAAAAAACAACGTGTGCAAAAATATAAAAACATAAAAACAATTCGTTAGAAAAAATGTCAACAAAATTTAAAGCAAATTAATTAAATATAAAATTATTTGAGGTGCAAGATAAAATAAATAACTCAACAAATTTAAACAGACACAAAGGAAAAACAACACAAAAAATAGTTCAAGAGATTTTATTAACCAAAAGCGTGTTCTCTATTTATTTAATTTATTTGGCTGAAGAATAAAAGCAAGAGGAAACGTTGTGAACAAATGTTTTATGTGTTAAGATTTTAGTAGTTTGCTATTATTTAATATACGGGTTTCCATTAAGAACTGGTAGAGGTTGGAAAATAACACGCCAACTTGTCACGCAATAAATTTGTTCAGTCGCAATATTATTTATAATTTGTTCATGAATTTAACTCGTGTTTAGGCAGTCAATGTCTGCTTCATTTCCAAACACAGCCATCTGTTGTTAAATCGCGCAAATAGCCCCTGCTCTGTTTAAAATATCAAAATAATAATCCTCATAAAAAAGAAAAATTTTTACCCAAACCGAAAGTAAACAGCGACATTTATTCTCGACATAAAAGAACCTGAACAAATTTATGTTTGTTTGTGGGAACAAATCCATGGTTCGTGCCTACGTAGTGTTAGGGATTAGTTGTGACACACGTAGCATAATTTAGTTGAAATCACATGTTATTGACATCCATTCCTATTTAATTTTAATGCCTGGGATATGACAAAATTTTGCTCGAACCAGCAGTAAGACATCCATTATAAGTGTGTGTTAAGATGAAAATTAATCAAAATCTCTTTGTATCAGTTAGAGCACCCATTATTCTGTCTAGAAATATTAGGAACAAAATATTTTTATTTTATTTTTAAATTTTTTTAAACATGAAATTTGTTTAACCCACTAGAAGATGTGGGCGTTAGTGTGTGAATTTATATTTTTTCAAGGACGGTGACAGTTTTAAATATTTTCACTTGTTTGTTTTATATTGAATCCTAAGGTAATTAAAATACACATGGCAGTGTATGGATTAGCGTAACGTCCAATAGCCTACACCATCTCGTTGTCAATATACACACGTTTTAGATGATTGTATTGGCAAAGATCTCGGATGTGGTACCTGAGCATAATCCCATGTGATCAGTGCTCTTGGGCTTAGGTTAAGGGAATTATCTTTGTGATCAGAAAAAAGTTGCGGGAAGAGTGTTATCTTTAAACTGGGGCCCAAATCGCCAGGTACTGTCGATTACACTTTGCAGGAACCTGTCGAGTAGCCGTTAAGAAGAAGTATGTGAATTTTTACACTGGTAATTCCAGATTGAATAATCGAATAAGTCTCAGAATTTTCTGTGATGACCTGCAGCTTTTTATTTCGTAAATATTTTCAAATCACTGCAGTACTTTTTAGGTGGATATGTTGTCTATTTAGGATTGACGCAGAGTGACTGAATATAAAGTTCTGACAAAGGTTGAATTCAATATCTACACTGACAACCATGAAAAATTTCTTTCTGGACTTTAGAACTGCCTTTCGACTTTCGGCTGCACAGTTTGATATTCACCTTAACTGGGTTCTGAGCTGAAAAACTTTCCACGAAGTTAAATGGCAAATGAGCTTGCGGGACTAGGAGCCACTTAATATGTACCAGGGAACTTGAGTGTGTGGACATGCCTCCAGCTTTAATCACACCTCTCCTTTACGACAGGGACCTTAGTGACTTAATGTAAATAGTCACCTTTTAGGAACTCTAGGCTGAAATGGCTTTGCCTGAATCTGATATCTCACTCTTCTGTCAGTACCAAAAAGGGATGTCTCTCTTATTGTCACCATTATGACAGGACACTTTAGGAGTGAAAGATACATGAAAAGACTGAAATTTAAAGTAAACGGCGATTGTAGAATCAATAAAGCATCTTCTATGTAATTGTGTCTCTATTACTCTCTCTCTCTCTTTCTCTCTCTTTAGTAAGAGTAGCTCACGTCTTACTGAGCTTCCATTTTTTTACAAGAGCTAGCTGATTTGCAAATGTTTGTGTTCGTCATTTGTTGATCGTTATAAAAAGAAAGAAATCTTCTTTTTGGTTCCTGTGGTATTACAATGGTCTCTGTAGCCTTCTTTAGCCTGATGAGTCGACTGTTCCTTTAACCTAACCCAACTTTTATTAATTTTTTTAAGTTTTAAGTTGTTTTTTTTTAATAAAAAGAGAGCAACTAAAAAGTAAAAAAAGAAAACGGCAAAGAAAGAACTTTTTTTAATTAGATTTGTCTCCAAAACTTTATACTTTAATTGAAGGAAATAAACAACTAAATAAAATTTACCGATTGCAAGTCGTAAAAATCATAGTGTGAATACCCGCCAACTGCAATAGACTTCTAATTTATCGGCTACAGCTGTTTAAAAGTTGCATATTTATTATAAATGATTATGGATATTTTAGTGATGCAATGAAAGCTATCGAAGCCTTCTTATGTACAATTTATAATTAATAAATTAATTAATAACGAATACAAGCCACTAATTAGCCAAGCGTTGAATGACACGCACCACCATCATCCTACTGAAACAAATTAGGCCGCCATTAATTATTTTTATTAAAAGAAAAATCTGTGATATTTTCTAACACTTTTAAAGTTGTGGCTTTTATTTTAAAAATATTTTTCTATGTAATTTAAATTGTTTTTAGTTGTTTTATAATCTGTTTATGTGTCTGCTTATGTTGATTTTCTCTTTGCTGTTGTTTCCTTCAATAATCAATAATTTTTTTGACACTTTTTCATATTTGTTTATGACATTTCGATCTTGACTTTTTTCTTTGTACTTTTTTTCTTTTAACTTTAAAAATATTGACACCACTAGCAAAGAAAATTATGCAAAAAAAATGATGAATGAATTGAAAAATAATTGTAAAGCAAACTGATTCAAGTAGGTGGCATATTTGACTCATATTTGCCTGTCAATTAAATGTATGAATGGCTTTTTTTTTTGAATAAAAATAATATTCGAAGGTTTAAAACAGCTGAAATCATAGAAAAATTTTTATAAAATTAATTTAAATGTTTAATCCCACAAAATTTGCGACTTCAAAATTTTAAAGTACCAGCGGCTAATTGTGACAACGAGGAAAGCAGAGTATGAACTCTACAAGAGGTGCGACAAGTGGTGCTAGGTTCAGACAATCTCGTCTCACTTTAACCCCTACTTTCGACCACTTACGAAAACTCGAGCTGTGATTTGTGGAGCTATGGCCGCCATAGCGCAATTTGTTTTGTTAGTATTAATGATCAGCGAGAGCTCAAGTAAAAACGCTGGCATAAAAAACAAGGACCATAAAGGAATCGTCATCAGTAACTACGTTTTAAAATTATTGCATTTTTCTACTTCTTTTTATATTTAACCAACTTTAAAAAACAAACTGGGTTATCAATTCGAGTGAATGTTGCTTTTTTTATTCGAGCTTTCATAACTCAGTCATTTCTGGATCGATTTTGAAATTTTTTTCTTTTTGAAAGGTGATGCTTACAGATTGGTCCCGTTTTAAAAACAATTCTTAATCTTAAAAATTAAAGGGTGTCCCCATACATTATATGAACATGTTATTTACGTGTATTACAAACCGTAAAGGGCACCACTGCGTATCACTATAGCTCTCAATGGCAAAAAGTAAAAAAATAAAAAAATAAATCTAAATATTAAAGGGTGTCCCCATACATTATATGAACATGTTCTTTACGTGTATTACAAACCGTAAAGGGCACCATTGAGTATCACTATAGCTCTTAATGGCAAAAAGTAATAAAAAAAATAAATCTAAATATTAAAGGGTGTTCCCATACGTGACGTAAATTCACCTATATCGTCCTATCTTTTGAACCGTTATAGATAAACGATTGCAAATTGGGCAGAAAGTCGATTGCTTTGACCTTTATAGTAACTAGTATTAATATTCAAGATTATAAATTAAAGGGTACGCCAATAGTTCATTTAATTTGATTAATATGGACAAATTTTTTTTTGAGATGCTTGAAATTTACAACGAACCTTTATTGCCAATTCCTTTCAAACAACAAGTATAAAATTTGGATTTGGAAATCAAAGGGCGTCCCAATAGTAGATGCAATTCGCATTACCTTTATAGACAGAACGATAAAACTTAAAAGGGACCTGTATTGCTAAGTTCGTTGTAATAACAAGTTTATAATTTAAATTTAGAAATTAAAGGGTGTGCCCAAAATTAATGTAATTTGACCTATATGGTCAAATCTTTTAACCGTTACATACAAACGCTTGAAAATTTGGCAGAATGTCTACTACTTTGTTTGGTTTAAGGAGATGCATAAATATTAAAAATTATAAATTAAAGGGTACTCCAATAGTTCATTTGATTTGAAGTATATGGACATATTTTTGAACAGATGCTTGAAATTTACAAAGAACCTGATTGCTAAGTCTACTACAACAGCGAATATATAATTCCCATTTATAAATTAAAGGGTGCCCCTATAGTTGCCAAGCTGTTAAACAATCATAAAGTTTGGAGGTGGAATATAAGGGTGTCCCAAAAGTTAATGTAATTTGATATATGTGGCCATACTCTGGAACCGTTATAGACAGACAAATGAATTTGGTTTTAAAGTCGAGTTTTTTTGCAAAAATTATTTTCTTTCATTTTGTCAAACTCTTAGAAATAAAAGCAAAATTTACGTAACTCCTTGGACATATGGTAAAGTTGTTGAGGGAGTGTATATCTCAAAATAAACGTTGTCATTTTGTAATTTTTTTTTCAATTCTCTTTTAAAGTTGCAGCGATTTTTTTAAGACGTTTTAATGATGCAATTTTTGTGGCCGGCGGAATTTTGAATTTTTGCTTTTATTTTGATAATATATTCGTTATTGTAGTTCCTTATGTTTTTCAAAAATTACCATATGATCCAAACCAAAAAAATTAAGCCCATAGCCTTTCTTCAAAGAAAATTTGCCCACAAACAAAAATTTCATGCAACTGACTTTATGAAAATGTAATCATGTAATTTGGGCCTAAGGAAAATGGTTTTCAAAATAAAATAGAATCCAGCTTATGACTGCTTGCTACGTTTATTTTTATATGCGAAATTTTAAGGGGAAAAGTGCATTATGTGCCAGTTCCGTTTTATTCTTTAAGAGAACAAAATTTTTTGAAATATGTTGCCTGACTTTTGAGACATCATTTTAGACTTTACTTTGTCTCATAACGTTTAGTGACTATTAAAGTTTTAATTCATATCCGCGTTATTCTAAAAACTTTATTTATCAGGAAATTAATTTTGGGTTTTTTTTCGTCTTCTATCTAGATTAACAATAATTTGATTTTGTTAATCTGCACACAACTCAACACTTATTTATTATTATTTTTTCATTTAATTTAATATTTTGTTGTTAAAATTTAATTCACACCTCATTTAAAGAAAAAAAGGAAAAAACTGTTCAATGCCGTTTTAAACAACAAAACAAAAAAAAAACATCCTCAAAGTCAAGAGTGATTTGTTTGTCCCTCCATATGTCTTGTGCTTTACTGGTTGAATGGCTTCGTTCGATTCCAATGTTGATGGTCATGACAAACCGTAATGAATCAAAATGTCGTAAAATTTTACACAATAAAAACTAAATATTTATTTAAGACTTTACGGCAAGAAAAAAATAAAAATAAATAAATAAATAAAATAATATTAATAATTACCAAGTAAGTTGGTTGCATTCGTTTTTAAATATTTATAATTTTATTTAATTTAACTTCATGTTAACGACTTATTGAGAAAAGTAAACAATTGAGCAAGCGGCGTTTTGAATCTGTGAACCAGAAATAAAATTTATATTTTAAGTGAGTGTGACAAAATGACAACAAAAACGTAAAGAAAAAAAAATATAAAAATACATAAAATATCAGGTTTAATGCACTTGTAAACAAACAAATATAACAGATTAAAAATGTTAAGTTATGCAATTCTGCATATAAATAAGTGGTATTTTTTAATTAAATATTTAACAATATGAGGCCGATTCCACAATCACCAAATTTGACTTTTAAATAGCAGGTTTTAAACAACAACAAAAAAAATATAAATAAAACAGTGGCAACATTGTAAAACTTTATCTCATTGTCATATGGCATCACATTATTTTCTAAGTGAAAAACTAAAGTTTTTTTTTGGTTGATAAGAAAAATTAATCCTGCAAAAAAAATCGACTTCGAAACAGACAGATGGGCAGAGTCATTGAATATGAAATTAAAATTTACGATTCAAAGGAAAGCTTATATACATCAAATTACACTATTTCTCGACACACCCTCTTTTTTATGAATTTAAATTTTTATATATATTTTTATAGCAGACAGACAGTTAAATAATTCTTGCAAAAAAAAAAAACAGACTTCAAAACAGATTTTAGCTGTCTGTCAAATTACATCCACTATTGTAAAACCCTTTAATTTATTGTATACTTTTTCTCATAGGGGACTTAGCATTACAGGTACCTGGTATAACGATTCAATAGTTTTGCCACATACATCAAATTACATCAAATATTGGTACACCCTTTAATTTTCAAACCAAAATTTATACTTGCTGTTGTAGCCGACTTAGAAATTCAGATTTTTGTAAATTTTAAACCGTCTTTCTAAAACGGTTCAACAGTTATGGCGTCTACATCAGAATACATCAGCTATTGTAACACCCTTTAACTAACAATTTTAAATATTTTAGCTTCTTAATATACCAGATAAAGTAGTGGATATTTTGTCTAATTTTTAAGTATTTGTCTATAATGATTCAAACTGTAGGTCCATATAAGTCAATTGGCATCAACTATTGTAACACCCTTTAATTTACAATTTTAAATATTTAAGCTTCTTAATATACCAGACAAATTAGTGGATATTCTGTCTAATTTTCAAGTGTTTGTCTATAATGGTTCAAACTGTAGGGCCATATAAATCAAATGGCATTAACTTTTGGGACACCCTTTAATTTCCAAATATAAATTTCATACTTGTTATTACAGCGAACGTAGCAATAAAGGTTCTTTATAAATTTCAATTATCTGGCTCTAACAAATTAAATTACAATAACTATTGGGACACCCTTTAATTTATAATTTTAAATGTTTATACTTGTCATTACAACGGTCATAGTAACCGACATCCTGTTCAATTTTCAAGCATTTGTCTATAACGGCTTAAAATATAGGCGCATATAAGTCAATTAACGTCACCTATGGGGACACCCTTTAATTTATAATTTAAAATGTTTATACTTGTTATTATAACGGTCATAGTAATCAACATTGTGTTCAATTTTCTATAATGGTTCTAAATATAGGCGCATATAAGACAATTTACGTCACTTTTGGGGACACCCTTTAATTTTTAGATATATTTTTGTATTACTGTTTGCTATTAGGATTTAATTTTAAAGAAGTGCGCTTTATGGTTCATAATACTTTTAAAAAAACATGTATGTTGTATGGGGACACCCTTTAATTTTTAGATTTATTTTTTTTAACTGTTTGCTATTAGGATTTAATTTTAAAGAAGTGCGCTTTATGGTTCATAATACTTTTAAAAAAACATGTATGTTGTATGGGGACACCCTTTAATTTTTAGATTTATTTTTTTTAACTGTTTGCTATTAGGATTTAATTTTAAAGAAGTGCGCTTTATGGTTCATAATACTTAAAAAAAATGTATAGTGTATGGGGACACCCTTTAATTTTTAGATTTATTTTTGTTAACTTTTTGCTATTAGGATTTAATTTTAAAGAAGTGCGCTTTGTGGTTCATAATACTTTTAAAAAAACATGTATGTTGTATGGGGACACCCTTTAAATTTTAGATTTATTTTTGTATTACTGTTTGCTACTGGGATTTAATTTATAAGAAGTGCGCTTTATGGTTCATAATACTTTAAAAAAAAACATGTATAGTGTATGGGGACACCCTTTAATTTTTAGATTTATTTTTGTTAACTTTTTGCTATTAGGATTTAATTTTAAAGAAGTGCGCTTTGTGGTTCATAATACTTTTAAAAAAACATGTATGTTGTATGGGGACACCCTTTAAATTTTAGATTTATTTTTGTATTACTGTTTGCTACTGGGATTTAATTTATAAGAAGTGCGCTTTGTGGTTCATAATACTTTGAAAAAAACATGTATGTTGTATGGGGACACCCTTTAATTTTTAGATTTATTTTTGTTAACTTTTTGCTATTAGGATTTAATTTTAAAGAAGTGCGCTTTATGGTTCATAATACTTTAAAAAAAACATGTATGTTGTATAGGGACACCCTTTAATTTTTAGATTTATTTTTGTTAACTGTTTGCTATTAGGATTTAATTTTAAAGAAGTGCGCTTTATGGTTCATAATACTGTTAAAAAAAAAAAACATGTATGTTGTATGGGGATACCCTTTAATTTTTAGATTTATTTTTTTTAACTGTTTGCTATTAGGATTTAACTTTAAAGAAGTGCGCTTTGTGGTTCATAATACTTTAAAAAAAAACATGTATGTTGTATGGGGACACCCTTTAATTTTTAGATTTATTTTTGTATTACTGTTTGCTACTGGGTTTTAATTTATAAGAAGTGCGCTTTGTGGTTCATAATACTTTTAAAAAAACATGTATGTTATATGGGGACACCCTTTAATTTTTAAGATTATAAACTATTTCTTAAATGGGACCAATTTGTAAACTTAATCTATCATATTATAGAACATTTATATCGAAATAGGTTCAGAAATGACTGAGTTATGGAGGCATAAACGTAAAAAAGCAACATTAAGTCGAATTGATAACCTCATACTTTTTTTGAAGGTTAAAAAATGGGGCCATTTATGTAAGTCAAGGCATGTGTATTTAATGGAACATCCTTTAATTTAAATAAAAGAAAATGTTTCAGTTCAGAAATGGCTTAGTCTTGCGAGCAGCACAAACATAAAAAATTGGGCTTGAGAATGCCAAAATAACAAAAACCCGCGCCAGCTGGTAGTTGCGAGATCTTCACATCGACGTCTTCAGTGCAAAAGGGTATTTGTCAGTTGTCAAGTAGCACATGAAAAATGCAAAATATAATCATTTAGTATTCGCTCGCGAAATAATTAAATTCCAAAAAACTATTATTTTAAAATATTACAAATAAAATAAATAAATGAATAATTGGAAAATTTATAATAAACTTCGTGAAAAAAATTTTTAAAACTTCGCGAATATAATAAAATAGTACTTGGGAGTAGAATTTTTTTTCCTGTCCCTCAGCACCTATAAATTTTGTCACTTTAACATTTAAAGTGATTTGTTTGTCAGGTGTAATTTACACAGACGCCTCTATTTAACTGATTTTGATGATAGAATTTTCATCAGCTGATTCTTGGCTACAAAACCTCCATGATTGTGTAAGAATTGGTTTTTGAATGGCATTTGATATTCCAACAGCATTGTAAAAGACAACACAAATCGTGTGATATTTGTCATTTTTAACATCTGTATCGTAACAATTTCTTTCATAATAAAACTACGAAAAACGGTAAAATTAAAAAAAAAAAACCAAAATCAAAATTAAAATTAAAACACATTTCTTAAACTTGATGATCAACATTTTTCTTATGTTTTACATTTTAAAAATTTCGTAAGCAACTCATCCTAAATAATTGACTGAAATTTATTTTTTTCAATTTAATATTGAATAGTTTTTTTAATTAATTTTATTTAAAATATCTGTTATTATGTTATAATCAATAGTTAAACCTTTACAAACAAC
Organism: Cistogaster globosa; assembly: GCA_937654795.1. Taxonomy (NCBI): domain Eukaryota; kingdom Metazoa; phylum Arthropoda; class Insecta; order Diptera; family Tachinidae; genus Cistogaster; species Cistogaster globosa. The sequence continues at coordinate 13,247,905 of OW569404.1, forward strand.
TTCTTTACAACATTCAACTCTAAACAAAATAAAAGAAAAATTTTATAAATTAATTTTTTTTGTTTTTTTCTTTTACTTTTATTGCCAATGTGCCCATCATCTTAATTGTCTGGAAGGTTGCTTGTTGTTACTTTTTGTAAAGAGTGAAAGTAAACTCATCATATACATTTTTTTTTAAATATCTTTGAACAAAAAGTCAGTTTTCTTGTGCAAAAACAAAAAAAAAAAAACAATCATAATAAATTGGTACCCTCATAAACCATTAACTGCATGAGGCCAACTTTAATTTTCAAAACAACATAAAAAGCTACTTTAATTGTAAAACAGAAAAAAACAAAAAAAAAAAAAAAACAGAAGAAGCTTAAAACAAAAACTCATCTTCAAATCAAACGAGAAGCAAAATTGGTAGCACTAACGCAGAGGCAATAGAATTGTGAAAGAATTTATGATAAATGATTTTCTTAATTTTCATTTAAGTGATTTTAACAAGATTTTTAAACGGTGAATAGCTTAGGATAAAATAAAAAATATATACAGGGTATCCCGTAATTAACATTACAATTTGTAATAAAAAAATGCTTAGTTGCTTAAGATTATTTTCTGTCAAATCAGAACGTGCTGAGGATTGTGTATTAAATGGTGCAAATTGTTTCCAAAATTTAACGTACAATTATGAGCCCTTTAAAGAAATTTTTTCCTGATCATGTTGCATGAATTTTATTAATACAACGTTGATTCCTTCTATGTATGTTTTTCTACAGCCTTCTTTTTCAAATAACTCCATGATAAGTCTCACGATTTAAGAGCTAAATTTGATCTCATTGAATGAATTAATGAGTGAATTATTAAGGGAAAAGGTAGGGTGCTGAGACTTGAGATGTTTTATATCCCCTACGAAAAATCTTAGGCGTGACATTGGCTCTAGTATTTGCAGTTCCTCAGTATCTTTTCTGCACATTTGCAAAAGCTGCACATCTACTGCTCACAGAGCCCAGTCTACTGAGATGCTCTCTCAATGGCCGATATAAGAAAGCCTTTAAGCATTTTTAAGTAAATTTAAAAAAAGACATGAGATGATTTAAAATCGGTTTTGATTGTATGTTTCATTTATCAACTTTTCAAAACTTAGTCCAGCAATAATATCAACTCAGAAGTGTTCCCTTCTTAGTCTTCATTCAAAACTGCATAATTATTAGGTCCATCATGAGGTGCATATATTCTATGATTCCATCCAATGTATCTGCCTTCTCATTGACCTCTACTCCTCCGATTTCACTACCCTCGATTTAAGATTTTTTATAGTGACAAGACTTATCACACAGAAGTCAACTGTTGTCGTTTGCTAGTTTAGGATCACAATCCAAGTTCCGTATTTTTAAATTCCATCTCGAAAGTTTGTTGAAGCTAAAAAAAAAGCCGGGGAAAAAAAGTTTAAAATATCAGTATTTGTAGATATACGAATTAAATTTTTAAAGTAACAGGAAAGACTACAGGACGGAGATTATTTCAAGAAATTGCTTTGCTCTTTATACTGACCAATCAATCCTGAACACACACTTTGGACAAAAAAAACTTTATTATTGTAGTTCATATTTTAAAGACCTCAGATTTGCTTGTTTTATAGCAAAAAAAAATCGACAATTTCATATAAAATCGACAATTTCATCTAAAATCTACAATTTCATCTAAAATTAACGATTTCGTCAAAAGTCAAAAATGTAATAAAAAAATCGACAATTTCATTTAAAAATCGACAATTTCATCTAAAATTAACGATTTCGTCAAAAGTCAAAAATGTAATAAAAAAATCGACAATTTTATCTAAAATTAACAATTTCGTCAAAAGTCGAAAATGTAAAAAAAAATTCGACAAAAATTCATAAAAACCGACAATCTTATATAAAATCGACAATTTCATCTAAAATCCACAATTTCGTCAAAAGTAAAAAATGAATTAAAAAATCGACAATTTCATCTAAAATTAACGATTTCGTCAAAAGTCAAAAATGTAATAAAAAAAAACGACTATTTCATAAAAATCGCCAATTTCATCTTAAATTAACGATTTCGTCAAAAGTCGAAAATGTATTGAAAATATCGACAATTTCATAAAAATCGACAGTTCCATCTAAAATTAACGATTTCGTCAAAAGTCGAAAATAAAAAAAAAATTCGACAAAAATTCATAAAAATCGACAATTTCATCTAAAATCCACAATTTCGTCAAAAGTAAAAAATGGATTAAAAAATCAACAATTTCATTAAAAAATAGACAATTTCATCTAAAATTAACGATTTCGTCAAAAGTCAAAAATGTAATAAAAAAAAAACGACTATTTCATAAAAATCGCCAATTTCATCTTAAATTAACGATTTCGTCAAAAGTCGAAAATGTATTGAAAATATCGACAATTTCATAAAAATCGACAGTTCCATCTAAAATTAACGATTTCGTCAAAAGTCGAAAATGTAATAAAAAAATGTAATAAAAAATTTCTAAAAAAATCGACAAATGCAAAAAAAATCAGCACTTTCAACTAAAAACAAAAGTCGAAAATGTAATAAAAAAATGTAATAAAAAATTTCTAAAAAAAATCGACAAATGCAAAAAAAATCAGCACTTTCATCTAAAATCAGTAGCTTCATTTAAAAACGACAATTTAACAAAAAACCGCCAATTACATTAAAATTTTATGCTTCCACAAAAATTTCACAATTAAATAAAAACTCTGCAATTTCATTTAAAATCACCAAAAGGTAGTAAAACAAATTTATATACCTTTAAATATAAATGGCAAAGAAAAGTTTCACATTTTGCTTGAAACCTTAAACAGCCTAATTTAGAGTCTTCTAATAATGATTTTCACGTATCTCAAAATGTGTTTATAAAAAAATTAATTTTCGTTTAATCGCAAAGATTTTGCTTAATTTCTAAGAAACATTACATTTTATATAAATTTTCTATTTGTAGATGTGAGTCATTTTCAAGCTTTTTTTTAAAAATACATTAAATTTATTTTCACATATTATTTTTTTCTTAAATACTTATTTAATTTAACATAAAATGTTTCGATTGCGTGTGTAAGAATAGTTGTTAATAACTAAATAACGCCGTGATTATTAATTATGGCATGAAAACTACAATATTTTTTTATTTTTATTTTTTCTTTTTAAAGTATTTGTCTCGAGTTTTCCTTTTCACTACATGTGTTTAAAAAAAAGAACAAAATATAACAAATAACGCACATGTTTATCTTCCGCCTTTTGTTGTATAATTTACAGCTGACCTTGATATTTGATTTTCCAAGTTTCCATAATATATTTTTAGAGAAATATTTTTTTAATTCAAAAATATTTAAATTTTATTTAAAGATTTTATTAAGGATTTGTGTATTAACTGAAAGTCATTAAAGTAAAATATTTTTGAAAAAATCCTTTTAAAAAAATATTGATTGAAAAGTTTCAATTTTTGGTTTGATATCAGAAGTTAAAAAATATATTTTTAAATAATAAAAAAAAAAAAATAAATACATTAGTGAATTTTCAATTGTGTTTCTTAACGCCAAAAATGCTGCATGTTCCCCAGCAGTCAATTAAATTAAAAATTATTACAGTTAATTTAGTTTTAATGGCTCTCTTTCTTATTTTAATTAAAACAGTTTAAGACTCTGGATCATAGATCCACCGTGTTGCCATATTTATGGTCATATATGAATATTTGAAAGTTGCCATATATTTACAAAACTTACTGAGGAAGTGTGAAACTAAAAACAGCCACTTCAAAAAAAGTGCAAAATAAACTCGGTAGCAAACAGACTTCATTGAACATGAACATAAAATCAACTAAGTCAAGATTTACACCATGCAATTTTTTGAGGCATTTTTTTTCCAATTCTCTATTTAAGTTACAGCGTTATGTGTTATTAAAAAATAAACATAAGCAACAGTAACATCCCATAAAAATTTAAGAAATACCATACTACTTATCCCTCCTGCTTCGACAAAAAACAAAAATTTTATGTTAATATCATAAAAAATTGCATAGTGTTAATACCGTATTCCACTCGTTTGTTCGTATAAAGCGCTCAAAAGATAAAATTTTTGAGTCCTCAAAAACAATAATGCGTTTTGTACTGGTAGCACCCTTTACTTAGATGAAAACAGCAGATTAAAAAATTACACAAAAAAATTTTTTAAAAAGAAAACCTTTTTTTCTAATTTTGTTATGAGAACAAGATAAACTGAATTTCTGTTTGATAATAAAGCGTCTTAAGTCTTAATACAATATTTCATTTAAAGAAACAAATCAATAAAATTTTATAACTCTATAGTTTCTCTATTTTTTCTATTTTAATACTATAAAAATATAAAAAGAAAAAAACTCCGTTATATTATTGACAAGCACAGACAATAAACAAATATTACAATTCAAACCAAATAAACAGCTGGGACCAATGAAAAAAAAAAAATAACAACCAACTTTACATGTCAAATATTCATAAATAAAAGTTTTTTTTTGCAAAAGAGCTAAAAACCATAAAATAATTTTAACTGATATTTTAATTAATTTTTTCAAAAGAGAAATGCAAGCCAAATAACAACAAAGAAAACAAACTTATGAGATAATTTTCAACATCCAATAGATTTAGACCAGGGACCGACACACGAGTGCAAACTTAAATTGTGCTCGTAAACTAAAAGAAAGTGGGAGATAATGAGTGAGAAAATTAAAATTTTTAACATATTCAGGACAAACATAAATGGTAGTAAGACAAGAACAAGACTTAAAATTTTTAATTTTTTACAGAAAGTCATGGTCAAGTGGTGGGCACTTGGATTTCTCTGCAATCCCTCAAGCATCCATAAGTGTGACTGGCCTTAACAGTTCGATACGATATTTTCGTTATTTTCTCTAAGTTCGACTTAACGGACGCTTAATAGTGAAAGTAAAAAAATTGATAAGATTTTCCCATCCCTGACATAAGCAATAAAAAATTCAAGATGTTGATAAGAAAAAATTGACTACAAGAAAAAATTATTACGTTTTAGTTAAAAGTGAAACAACAACACATTAAAAAAACGTTATTAAATTAAACAAAGAAATAAATAATTACTTTCAATTATGAAGACATAATATTTTGTGAAAACCTTATGATGGGAAAAATATTGAAGAAGGCCTCAACAATCGTAAAAGCAAATCTTTTGTAATACTAACGTACATAGAAAAGTCGCCAGAAAAATTGTGTCTAGTTGCCACACTGTCATGCAAGAAAGAGTCAACTTAAAATACAACTCTGATCGTATGGAAACTATTACAGACGTGTCAAAAAAATCTTGCATATATATTTTGTTTTAATGCAAACTGTTCATTTTTTGGGACACACATACGATTTTTGACAGATCTTACGACTTAATTTTAGCGTATCAAGACCTGAAGAAATATTAAGCTGCACTATAGTTTTAAAGAATTCGTAAAGTTTTGAAGATAAACAAACTAATGAATGTTAAAAATTACTGTTAAACTAAGGACCATAGGCAGCATGTTAATGTCATGTCAGATCTCAGCTTAAAGCGGCTTTTAGACGATAAAATTATGCTTGCGAGCACGGCTTGATGCCATCGTACTCGTGTAGTAGGTTAAAACTCGTGTTTGTCAGCAGCGTTGAATTGATTTCAAAAATTTTTGATACTGAAATTCTCCCTCATCAAACCGCTATTACATACAAAGTTTGACTGTGTAAAAGACGCTTAAGGCAAATGCTAAAATGTGTTCTATTGCAAAGCTATTCCCATCAAATACCAATGTGAGACTTTATCTATTCCCTTCTTCAATTTTTATTCTTTGGCTCTACCTAGATTTATTCAGAAGAGGTAAGTTGGGCTTTCTAAATACTGATCTATCTCAAGCTATCTAGAAACAAACTGAGTCCTTTATACGAGGGTTGCTATATATATTTCTGGCCTGATAACACTGAGTGCTGCCAAGTGTAATCTGACATTTCCATTGAAAAGTTTGTCATTTTTAAGCATAATCGTACTCAAAACGTTTTGACGTACGACCATTATTTGTGTTGTTTACAGTGACTTGAAAAAATTAATATAGAAAAAAATGGAATTAACTCGTGAACATTTTCGTGCCATCATTTTTAACAACTTTCGACGTAGATTATCACGACAAGAGTGCATTGATGAACTTAAATCTTTGTATAGCGATAAAGCACCATCCTATAGAACTGTGAAAAATTGGTATAATGAATTTAATCGTGGCCGATGCTCGCTCAAAGACGAATTCCGTGAAGGTCGTCCAAAAACGGCTGTTGTGCCAGAGAACATTGATGCCGTGCGTGAACTCATAATGCAAGATCGACATGCGATATACCGAGAGATAGAGACATCCTTGGACATTTCTTCCACCAGCATACATTCGATACTGCATGAACACCTGGCCCTAAAAAAGGTTTGTACTCGTTGGATCCCGCACAGTTTGAAAGTCGCTCAAAAAAATGCTCGTGTCAATTGGTGCAAAGAAATGATGCAGAAATACGATTGCGGTGCTTCAAAAGACGTTTATAAGATCGTCACAGGTGACGAATCATGGATCTATGCGTATGAGCTCGAAACGAAACAACAATCAACCGTGTGGGTCTTCAAAGACGAGCAAAATCCAACGAAAGTTGTTCGTGGAAGAAGCACTTCGAAGCAAAGGGTCGCCTGTTTCTTCGGGAAAACTGGTCATGTGGCGACTGTTCCGCTTGAGCAACGTAGGACGGTCACTTCTGAGTGGTACACTACAATTTGTTTGCCTGAAGTCATCGGAGAAATTCGAAAAACCAACAAGAGAAGACGAATCATTGTTCACCATGACAATGCGAGCTCTCACACATCGGCTCAAACCAGGGCGTTTTTGACCGGCCAAAACGTCGAATTAATGGGTCATCCGCCGTACAGCCCTGACTTGGCACCTAATGACTCCTTTTTGTTTACGCACATTAAGAAAAAAATGAGTGGTCAACGATTTTCGTCGCCAGAAAAAGCTGTTGAAGTGTTCAAAAAACATGTTCGACAACTGGTTTGAGCGCATGCAAAGGTGTATAAATCATGCTGGAGAATACTTTGAAAAACAATAAAACCATTTTTGATTATAAATATTCGCATTTTCATTATTAGGCCAGAAATATATATAGAAGCCCTCGTATTCAAGGCTTTGCTGGGATTTGAACTCATACTCACGATCTTCTATTGAAAAAACACGCAAATATTTTAACCAAATTTCCTTGATTAATACTCACACACACCACACTTTGTTAGTGGTAACAGTAATAACTTATTCCACAGGGTTTACAACACACACGGATAATGAAACAAAAATGCAGCATAATTTTTTCCAAACATTTTAACAAATAATTATCATCTTTGAAAACAGTCCTGAGATAAAACCGATTTTTGTTGTTTTATCATTTGAAATATGCATTCTCGTGATGTTACCATATTTTTAATAGCCTTCTTTTCGTTGTTGCTTCTAAATATTTGACAAAAAGAAAGAAGTTATTGAATTCATTTCAATTATGGGCCTGGTACTTTATGACAGCGTTTTTTGCCTGAAATTGTACCGAGTTCACACACGTCAATTTTTTCTGAATTTTGTGGAGGGGAAGAGTGCAATATCATTTTATTTCTTGTTTTCTCACCAACAAAATTCAAAATTGCTGTAAGAAAAACTGACGTGTGTAAAGTCAGTATTGCTAAAGATTTTTAAAGGGTTGCCAGATCGTACTCGCGTTATACTGTCAAGTAATATGTAAAAAGTTCAACAGATATCAGTCGATAAACAAAATTTACTAAGGAAGATAAGAGGCTTAAAAATGCTCTGGAAACTCTTAAATATGCCTCGTGATTGTTTTAACGTTTTCCTTAATTTTATTCTAAATAAATAAACTTTTTGTATTAAAAAAATTGCCTTGTTGAAATTTAAGAGCCACTAAAAAAAAATAGGTCATTGGCGCATGAGACCATGCTGTTGTAAGTACATGTCGTTTACAATAATACCATTCAATTTTATAGTGAAGGGCTAAATATTCTTTTGCACGGCGCAAAATTTACCAACTCCATCTTTAACGCCATGATGGATATCAACAGATTGCCATATTTATTTTTTGTCTACCACCGCGATTTTACTATTTCTCTTTTTTAATCAATCTTTTTGATTTCGAGTCTGAAATAGTTTACAATTAAAGACCTTTTTTATTTAGATAATTAAAAAATAAATGTGGTAAACTCTAATTATTTTGCTGCACTTGAGTTGCTAGCATTTGGAAAAAACATTCCCCTGTAAAAAAAAAAACAATCAACAACATTTAAGCAAGTTTTGTATACTTCAAACCACTGTTAGCAGTCAGCTCAACACTTTGCAATAAAACACGTTTACAATAGGCAATTGCCAACCCTCCGTCATAAATACTCCATCATAATTACAAGACCATTTGCATGCAACAAAATCCGCCTGTATGTGTAAAAATGTAATAGATACAAAAACAAATTTCACGTAGGTATGAACTAATAAATATCTGTTCTGAAATTTAAATACAAAATTGTACCCACAAATACCAGCAGCTGTGTAGTTTAACAAATAATTGCTGGCACAAACTGTTTTTACAACCAACAAACAATTCAAATGTTGCGATTCAAGTCGTGCGATTTGGAGTTCAAAATACGTATCACTCCTTCAATGTCTCTTTTGTTCGTAATACAAGTTGTAACTGATTAATAAAAGTATTGTTTTTTTTGGTTTGTGTTGTTTTGTTTACAACATTGGCCACCAAGCCAGTGCTGCTAGACATTTTTTTCTAGAAATCGTCAAATTTGGAAAATATTATCGTCAAAATCGTCAAGTTATTGAAAAAAAGTCGTCAAAAAATCGTCAACCAAAAAATGTGTTTTTGAACCAGGACGATTTTTTTATAGAAATAAAACAACCTTTTATATTACATGGGTTTTGTTTTAAGAATATAATACAAAATAATAAAAAACTTATAATGATCTTAATAATTAACAATATTACATATTTTTACCAATTTAAAGCAAGACTATGTGTTGAAGGTTGTTCTATAAATGGGTTAAATATGTTATATACAAAAAAGTTAAAGGCAACAAAAATTTAATTCAGATATATGCCAGATCATAAATATGTACATATGTACATAAATGATTTCCAAAAGAAACGTTGTTTTTTTTTTTTTTTATTATTAAATATGCTATTTACTAAAACATCAAATTTTAATAAAAAATCATTGAAATCTTATACACATTGGCTCATTATTAAATTAGCTATGAATACATATTTGAGTTATGTGTATTTATAAAAATTTTTTCAATGTTAATACTGAAACATTCTGAAGAATTATTTTTTAAATAATCTTTTGAAAACAGATTGCCTTCAAGAGTTTCTTTTTCCAAGGAATTCCTAGCCTTGGTTTTGTTGAGATTAATGTTGCTAAATATTCTCTCAACATTAGCTGATGAGTTTGGCAAAGTCATTAAGTTGTTTGCAAACTCGCACAAATTTGAGAAAACCGGTTTATTGTTTGGTAAGTTAATTGATATAACCTTTTTCCAAAATATATTTATGTTTAAAGAAATGTCTTTAAAATCAAAAAATCTTAGCTCTCTTATTTCATTTTCAATATCTTGATATTTGGTTTTAGGGACCAAATTCGGAAAACTTTTTAATAAAGGAAGAATTTCATAGTTTTTGTTTAAAATAACTGAAGGTTCAATTAAATTAAAATTTTTAATAATTGTGTCATTAAAATCAAACCTTTGTTTTATTTAGTAGCATAATTCAATGTAAAACGATACACGATTTTTAATAAATTGCTTGTAAGTTTGAACATCAATTGTGTATTGAGCTAATTTTTCTTTTACATACACACCAACAAAAACTTCTTCCGTTTGTAAAAAATTCGTATTATCACGAAAATCAATTTCATTCAGGGATCCATTTCTTATAAAGTCATCTTATAAAAAGTTAAGCAAAAGAGTTTTAAGAAGTTTTGACATTTCATTGTACATGTGGTGAATTTGAATTCCTTCACTTTGCAAAATTTTGTTGATATTATTGATCAAATTAAGTATATATTTCAAAAAACAAAAATAAAGCTCGGTAATGTTGTTTAAATTTTTAAATATATCTTTTGCAGTATCAATATGGTCGCAAAAGAAAAATATATTTTCAGAGCCAGAAACAAGTCTAAAATTCTTACTACTACTGCTTCTAGTGAAAGCCATCTAGTTTGGGATGGGTGAAGCATTTTTTTGAGGTTAATATCTATTAATGACTGTATATCAAAAAAACTGTTTACTTCTTTTTGGGCTATTGCTAATATAATTATAAATATTTCGCGCAAGTGTTTCAACTCTTGAAGGTAGTTTCAAACAAGCGTACGACGAACACAGAGTCAAAGAATGGCAAATGCATTTAAATGCTACCAAATTCGGTATTTCTTCTTTAAACAACCTAGCTTCGGAATGGTTCTTTCCAGTCATGTTGCTAGCTCCATCAGCTGCGAAACCAATCATATTCTTTTTAAATTTAATTGGATTTTTTTTGGAAGTAATCTGCTATGGCTTTGTGCAGGGATAATGCAACACAGTTATTTACATTAATTAGTCCAAAAAAAGATCTTTTATTTTAAAATTGATGCTTATTCTCACTACTATGCCTAAAAGCTTGGTTTTACTTATATCTGTTGATTCATCAACGCAAATAGAGAATTTATTTATATTCACTATCAAATTGACTTGTTCCTACCACTTTTTTAATAATTTGTGTTGATTTTGTCCTCACTAAGGACATGTTTTTAGCTATAGATGAATCGAAAAAACAGCTTTTTATTAATTTTGTTAAATGATCTACTGACAAAAATGCAATATTATGCTTAGCCAGAAATAACGAGATTTTAATTTCAGCCTCTTTAGCTTTTGTTTTGTGGTCAACAAGAGATGAAGATATAGTTGGTTGACACGGATCTTTTATAGCGTCCAAATGTTTCCTAGATTCAGAGTGCTTTAGCAGATCTGACCTACCTGATGCTACTTTTAAATTGCAGCAACATATACTGCATTTAACCCGTTCGTTTTCCACTTTAACCCAATGGAATTCATCTATCTATTCATTTCTCATTTTTCTTTTCTTTTTTTGGCAAAACCTAGGTATGAAAGAATATAAACATGTAAATATTTTTAGTTTGTATGTAAGCGGCAGCAGAATGTACATACTTGTGTATTATACGAACTGATTTCTGCATAATTAACATCTTCATTGTGTTCACTGTCCTCAATGTTTTTATCTAAAAAGACGTACATATATATTTATTGTTATACGGGTAAGCCTTGCACTGACTCCTTACCTTTTCTTCTTAAATATATTTCCTGAATATCATGTACAATATTTTTTATAATTTATTTTCCAAATTAGCTTTAGCTCAACAGTTTTGATGTTATATCTGTAGTTTTTATTTCTTGATTAGTTTTTTCAATTAACAGTTATATTTTTGCAAAAAAGGCTTTGATAGTTATCTCCTTCTTTCTTTAGTCTTTTGCATGTTAGTATTCTTTCTTTTAAGAAAAGCATTTATTTACCAGACTAAAAATTCTTTACCAGGCTTAGTGATACCACATTTATATCTTTTTGGTGTCTACACGTACAAATGCATATCATTACAGACGAAAAAATGTAATATCAACAAATCGTCAAAACAAGAGGGAAACTGAAAAAAGAATCGTCAATCGTCATTTAGGTACATTTGCTTTAAAAAATCGTCAATTTGACGTAAAATCGTCATGTCTAGCAGCCCTGCACCAAGCTTAAGTAAGTTTGAGTACAGACACCACAGCAAACGAACCAGCCACCTAGCAACATCACGTGCACATATAGACTTTAATAAAAGCGTTGCCAGAATGATGATATTTCTTAATCAAATTGCGATTTAATGATTTTTAGAGTTCTGTACACAAAGTGTACGTATGTCACAGCCCCCTCTCTTTGGACTTTTGCAATTTTCACAGAATCGGGTGTGCCGAAAGTGACGTGTTATTTTTAATAAGTTTATTATTATTTGATATGCGCTATAGCAACAAGTAAGAAAATAAAACTTTAAATTAACAAGTGTTCCAATATTGAGGAGATTATCGCTTTTATGGCTATGCCGAATTTTAAAAACCTTTCAACATCTATGCGAAGTATCTCCAATCAAAAAAGCAAATATTGGGGTAACAGAGCATTAAAAAATAAGAAAAAAAATTGAAGTACCATAAATAATTTTACATAAAAATGCCATCGGCTCTTAATGGGTTAAGCAGTTTTTAAAAATATTAGTATTTCCTTAAAGATCTATTCAAAAGCTTTAAAATGATACCCGTATTGATATTTGAAAAATTTTGAAAATTTTAGAAATCCGTAACTCGAAAAATATAGGCGAGCGCCAGTTTTTTTACTTGATCTTTTTTCTCATTTTTTAATTCTCTATCGCTCTATATATTTATATTTTTGATTTGAGTTACTTTATTGTTTCAAATGATATAGAAAAATTAGCCCACTGCTTTGAAGGACATGGACCGATCTTGCTGATTTTTAATAGCACTTTTTTCGACACTATGTATGATTGATTAGCGAATTTAAATTTGGCAAACTCGATTTCAACACTGACATGAACGGATATCACTGAATCGACTTCGCTATGCATAACAACTCAGAATTTATATCCTTTGTAGGGTCGGAAATGGATAGAAATTAAAAACGGAATGACAAAATTAGTTACACCCTTTTTCCACTTTTTGTGGTAAAGGGTATCCGGAGAGTAACGTTATTTTCACATGTTTGGCCTTATTTTTTTTTTTTTTTGAGTCGTTGTAGACTATAAATTTACGCAGGTTTTTTACTGTCGCTAAAAAAATAAGTACACAAATAATATTAAAATGTGTCCTAGTAGTAATGTCATTTTTACAGGGACTTGTTTTTACTTTAACTAAAATTCGTTTTACTACGTCCGCTGTAACAAGTTAATAAAAATAATATAAAATGGTAACGAGTCTTTCGCATGTCAGTTAAACTTACACTTGGCGAATTTATTTTTTAATTGATTTTAAAATTCGACACAATATAGATTTCATATTCAAAAGAATAACATTAAATATGCTTATCAACTTTGTAAAGAATTATTTATGGAAAAGCTGCGTAGGACATATAAAATTTGGTCATTGACCTGATAGCTTAAGCCGTATAGGTGGCGCTGTTTATGTAATTTAAAATGCTCTAATTCCTAAATTACTACTTCTTTTTTTAAAATTGAGTCTGTTGTATTTAGAATGAAGTCACAGTATGAATAAAAATATAAAATTTAATTGAAACCATTCAGGGACTTGAGATCATTAATATTTACGAATACAGTAAAAAGTAGTTCTATACCTTTTTCGAAAGATAAAGATCTATTTTTGTTTAACATTTCATTAAAATGGATTGAGTCATATTACATTGCACTCTATTCCACTAATCGTTCCCTCACATTTTCGCTTTAAATTTCATTAAGAGTTGCTGATTCTTATAAAATAAATAGTTTTTTCCCTTAACTCTTTTCTGAGTTCAAAATTAGAAAAGCCACAGAGAATATTGCTCTTTTGAAATAAAAATCTATTCGTGCTTCCGTTCTTATATCCTTTCTGAGTCCAAGTTTTTAAAATTAAAGTACAGGTAAAGGATCTTTTTAGATTTCAAATTTCATTAAAATTGGTTGAGCTGTGTGAAATGATCGTTTCTTCCTCCTATCGCCACTCCAAATTTGTTAAGGATCTATTTTTGTTTTTAACTTTTAATACTTTTAACCTGTAAATATTTATCAAATAAATAATCGATTAAATTATTGTTCTGGCAACGCTGTTTCAGTAAAGAATATATCTCTATAAAGAACGGTTTTCCGTCCTTTTTTCCTTAATGAAACACATTTTTTAAAATACTTTGATAGATCTATTTAGTTTTCAAACTTCATTAACATCGCTTGAGACATATAAAATTATCTTCCCCTTATCGCTGCTCCGGATCAGAGTTTAGAAGATCTACCTTATTTCTTTCTGTGTATAACAAAATATCCGCACTAAAGGCCAGGATTGACTATCATACTCAGTCGTACGATCTGTCAAAAATTGCATGTGTGCTCAAAAAGTATGATAGTGTGGACTGAAAGTGCATGTGTGTGACAGACTTTTTAACAGATCTGTACGATTTTATAATCTTTTAAAATAATTCATAAAATGATTTTTTCTATGCGATCAGAGTTGATTTTTTTTTTGAAGATGAGGAGAAAGCAACAACAAAATATGAAAAGCATCTGTTTTTCTATCTTTTTTGTATAATGGTGTGACACCTACGACGCCGTTTTGAAACGATTTTTAAAGTAGGACAGAATTCTGTCAGATTTTTGTGTGATTTAATCGTACGATTGTGTATGATAGTGAATCCCGGCCTTTGTCGTCAATCTGAATCTGATTTTAAAAAAGACCCAGATTATTTTAATTTCTGAAAAAAATTATAATTCTGGCAACACTGTTCAGTTCTCCATAGAGTACTCTCCCCATAATTTATGATTAATTGTATGTTAAAAATGAACAAGTATGAAAGCTTATGTACGACTCTATTCATCTTAAACAAAATTGTTTAAAGATTTGTGTCTGAATTTTTCTGTGTGTTTGTTTTGTTTTTTTATTTAAAATTTGGTTTATATTGCAATCAAAATTTTTTTTTATTTTCCTAAAGAAATAAAAGCTTCTCTGTCAAACTGTCGTTTAGGCAGTTGGTTGTATTTTGGTTGTTTTAAAAATGTTTGTTGCTTTAGACGACACATAGACGACTAGCAACTTTTTTTTTTTTTTTGTTAGTTTGGCGTTGATAAAAAATGTATTATGTCGTTTGCTTTTTTATTTATTTATTTCTGTTTGTATGAAAATTACGTTAAGACGTAAGAAACTACAACTAAAACAAAAAATACAAAACAAAACGATCTTGTTGGCGGTTGGTTGGTGTCGTTAGTAGTAGATTCATAGTTATTTTGTTGTGATCACCACAATCTGGTCGCATTAAGTGTTGAACGTTCAGTGCGTAGACATCTTGTAACGCGCTAAAACACATTCCTTAATTTACGTTTAAGTAATGAATTTTTCTTTATCAACTCAAAGTTAAACGTAATAAAAAGTTATAAAATAAAAAGTGTTAAAGTTATAAAATAATTTATCAGTAAAAATTTATAATAAAGTGAAGAATTTAAATTAACCGCCATAAAACATTAAAAACTTAAAGAATTTATAACAAAAACTTATAAAAAAAATTAATTAATTAATTGAAAATTAATATAAAATAATAAAAAATTAAAAGAGATTATTTAAAGAAAACAATTTAAAAATCAATTATTAACTGAAAAGAAATAAGTTTTTTAAAACAATTTTTTTTAAGTTTAACGAATGCAATGTTTTTAATAACAAAAAGATAAAACAATTTATTCAAAATTAAAAAAAAATAAAAAGTCTTGAGTTAAAAATATTTTTGTTTTAAAATGTAAATTGTCAGAAAAACATTTTCAGCAAATTAATATTAATTTTTGTTTTTAAAATTTTATTTAATAATATTTAAATATTTTTCATTATTTAAAAAAAAAATTATTTTTTTAAAAGAATTTTTAAAATTTCTTAACCTCAAAAATTTGCTTAAATTGCTTAAACAAAACATACATTTTTCTTGTCTTAAAATTTGTATTTTTTTTACTCAATATCTATAGATGTCAATATTGTGTCCTTCAAAAAAAATCCTTGATAAATATAAAATATTTGTGGCAGGACTGATATGCGCTTTAGTTTTTCCAAAATCCTTGCAAGTTTTCATTCTTTTATAGTTCTTTTTAGTTACGAAAACAGAAAATGTGGCAAGAAGTCAAATGCGATAAATATGTTGGTTCAGGTATGATGCCGTTCTTTTCTTTTAACGGAAACGAAGCTTAACTTTAAGGTTATATTTATTATTAGCCGTAGGATGTTCTGCCAAAAACTCAATGTTATTGTGGTTGAGAAAAACATATGATTCTTCCTGCTGTTGTAATGCATTCTGAGTTAAAAAGCTACGGCTTTTGTTTAAGAAACTCCAAATGACTCTTGAGTTTAATGTCTTTAAGACAAGTCAATATGACTAGAGGCCTCCTTACTGCGTAACCCAGTCACTAGAATTTCAACGACTTGATTTCACTTTCAGTAAACTCTATTGTTTAAACGTTTTTCATTCTTTTAATAATCTTTCCCTCATTTCAGGCAAATTTCAAGTCTTTAAATGCTCTTCCTTAAATTTAAAATTTGAGACGTTGTCACTTCTATCGCTTTGGGGTGACTTTGGGTAGACACTCAACTACTCCATTCTGTGCTTCTCCAACTTTATTTTCTTTTTGTTTTTGGAACAAGAAAAAAAGTATGTGACAGTCAAGCAAATAATTAACAAATTTTAATGTAAAGTTTAAGCTTTAATTCGGTGATAAAGCGATAAGGCCATGGGACTTACTTCCGATTTCCGGAATGAGAGAGTACAGAGCAAGAAAATCATTTGTGCAGCTCTGGATTTAATTAGAGGGCGGCGTTACCTTTTCACACCAGCAACAGCCACCGCTAACACCGTCACAGTGTTAAAGAGATAAAATCTCTAGAATTTAACTTGAAATCCAACAAGCGGAGCATACATAACGTTGTGGATGTATGTCAGTTCCGCAAAACTCTCTTTTTCGATGAACTCCATGGTTTATATTGATTTTATTCGAACCATTAAAAACATTCATTGGTTCGGTTTTTCAAATAAAGAAGTCTCTCTCTTTCTTGTGTCAATTGTAAAGAATTTTAAATTGTAAAGAAGTCTCTCTCTCTCTCTTTCTTGTGTCAATTGTAGACGTGTAAACAGAGATTTTTAGTGAGTTGATGATGTAGTTTTCTTGTCTGAGGCTCATAATCAATGTTTCGGGACTTTAGCTAACATTCTAATGCATTAATTTAATGTTATCGTTTGGAGGGCTTAATATTGGTTGACAGTGTGTTTTTAACTCTCAATGGATGTATATTTTCTGCATTGGTCAAAATTTTAAAGTATTTCAAAAATACTTCGCTTAAGAGTTACCAAACTGCAGCATCCCAGTTCTGCTTATATAGGAAACATTTTTATCTCTTCGTGTAGTTTTCTTTCTTTCGGAATCCTTCTCTTCTCTTCTCTTCTCTTCTCTTCTCTTCCTTTTTTTTATTTTTTATTTTTTTTTTTTTGTTTTTTTTTTTTTATTGGCATAAAACTTAAGTGCATTAATGGCGGTACATCCCCACATCTTGCATGAATTGAATAACAAAACATATTACGTAATTAAAGAAAAAAATGGATCCTTGTCACGCCTTTATTTTATGCCCGCCTTCTAGAGCCTTCTAGATAAAGAGCTTGACTTGTTTAACACTTATACAGCCTTATTTTTTTATTACACTTATTTTTCTTCCCTCCTTCTTTCCTTTCTTCATATTTCAAAGTATCTTTTTTTTCTCTATATGAAAGGTTTTCCTATTTATAGCCCACTACACTAGACGAGTGATGATTCATTCGAAATTCCTTTGAAATAATCTTGACCTACAAAAGCCTTAATGATTTCTGTGAATTCATAATTAATTGTAAAGGATCTTCAGTCGTTAATTAAACTTATTGAAAACTTTGTCGTCGTTGCCATAAATACTGATTGTAAAGATCATTATAAATTTGATCATTATTTTTTTTTTTGTTTCATTGTAAGTGTGAAATTGTTTAAGATGATGCTGATCTGGTTTAATTGATTGCATAAAAAAATTTTTTTTTGTTATTTTAGGTTTTGCCTTCAGACACGATTTAATATTTTTGTTTTTATTTTTTATTTTTTTTAACAAACTACTCATGCCCCAATAAATTAAACCATAAAAACCGCAAATACGATCAATAAAATCAATACGTGTTTTGTTGCTTTAATATTAAAACAACAAAAAAAAAAAACACACAGACAATGGAATACCGCTTCATTTTAATAATAAAAAAAAATAATCAAAATCTTTGTTATAATTTTACAATGAAAAAAATTTCAAAAAAAATTGAAAAAAATATTTTAACAGTTTTTGGTGTTTAAAAAGTAATGATCTTTACTTTTGTTAAAGATCAATAAACTTAAATGAAACACTTTATTTTTTATATAACATTTCCTTTAACTTCCCTTAGGCTGTACTCTCTATAGGCGATTTTATAATGATTTGCATTTAATGCGCTATGATCAGTCTTTGGAATGACTTGTAATATATTATCGCTTTAAGCTTTGCTTGTAGCTTACACAGCTCACAATGAGTATGAACGTCAATTAACGTTTTTCTTTTGAATACCATTAATAGTCGCGATGTTTATGGCGCGTTTGAATCGGAAATTATTAATGTTTTCAAATAAATCACTCACCGTTTGAAGAAAATTGCAATTTATTCTTTTATTTTAATTTTAAGAAAGTTGGACTGAAGATCAGTGCTGAAGTTTCAGTGCTCTAAAGTTGCTGCCTTTTCCTAGCAAAATGTTGATCATGAAAAGAAATTTCAAGAAAACTTATAACCAGGTCTTTGGTTTTTTTTTCCCCGGTGACGCCGACTTCCAACCTAAATTCGATCTTGATGCATGATCATTCACTATATTTACCGTGAGGTAAGAAGTTCATGGCATATTCTGGTGGAAGGTTCAAATGGTAACAAGTGATCGTTTTTTACAATTACGCTGTTGGAACCAGCTGACCTTGATCGCTCTCACATTCCTCCTTCCGTTAACTAAACGCGCTAAATAATTTTGCAACAGGATTTTAAAGTCATATTTGAAATGGGAGAATTAATTTCAGAGATGGTCATCCTCAGGGCAATTAGTTTTGCGAATAAACTACTGGCCAAATAGTAAACTGAGCATGAGCGGCCCCATGACATTCTCTTTTTTTTTTTTTGTAGAACGAGTTTACTACAGTTTCACTTGAATCCACCTTTCTTTCTGGACACTTGTCAAAACTTGACAAGACAAAACTTTAAATAAAATTTTTTTGTTTTCTTTTTTTGTTTCCTTTGTTTACCCATAAAAATCAAAGCTGATTCTAATCTGATGAAGCTACTTACATTAAAGTCTAAAGTAAAAAAAAACTATATTAGATTTTCTCCATTAAAATCAAATCAATTATTTCTGCTCCAGCCCAAAAACCAAAAAATAAAAACGAAAATATTGAAAAATCACAACAGATTTATCAACAGTGTCAGTTTCAGCGTCATTGTCATCAATTAAATATTTTATAGGTTGTTTTATTGAAATGAAAAGAAAACCAAACTCAAATTCTACGCTGGCATTGAACTTTGTACGCATGTTTTTGCGATGAATCATCATCAAAAATTTTTTCTTATTTTAGAAACAAAACTCAACAAAAGTCTGTCTCATGTGTATTTTTGAAAGAATTTTAATTTATGGATTTTATTTGTTCATTATGTTGAATAAAATATAACAAAAACTTTATAATAATTTTTTCTTTTTTGGGGTTTAAAATTATTCAGGTAGCGAAGAAGTTAGAATGATCAACAACTGTTTGAATTAAAGGCAAAATTTATTTTATATGTTTCTTTTCTGGCCACAGTTAGAGAGGAGTCAAAGAGGTTAAATATTGTGGAATATAAAATTTTATTTATTGGGATAATAAATTAGATTAAAAGGTAAAATTTTAATCATTAAATAATTGGTTCGAATTAAAATTTTTTTCCTACTTCTTATAAGGACAAATAGAAGAATAAGGAATAGTAAAAATAGTTAAAAGAGAAGCGAAATAATGGAAGATAAAAATTATAAAAAAATTTTAAGCGAAAAAAAATTTAATTGAAAATATAATTTTCAAATCTTGTAAAATTATGAAAATAATTTTTGAAAAAAATTTTTGAAATTTTATAAAATTGAAATTAAACTTAAAATTTTAACTGTCAAATCCAACAAATAATATAAAACAAGGTGAATAGAAACAGTGATGTGAATTAAAAGAAAGCTTCATATTCAAGAAACAGTGCAGCCAACCAATAAAACAAATTTTTACCTAAAGTGTTGCCAGCTTAAGAAAATTTTAATTAAAAAATTTACTTCTACTTATACATACATCAATATTTAGAAGCTCAGTTATTTGTGTTTAAGAAGTTTTCTTTTCTTTATATTGACCCCACTGTTGCTATTCAGCCTAAATGTTCAGGGAAGATTCTTTGTGAAAATTGTAAAAATAAAAACAAATGAAAAAAAAAATAAAGGGAAATTTATAAATTATAGCAATTATTTAGAGTTTCAATAAAAAAAAAAAATAAAAACTTAAAAAAACATGAAACTAAAGTTAAATTTAAAAACAAACTAAATAAAATTTAAAAAAAAAATAAATTTTAAGCTGAAATTAAAAAATATGAAGCCTTATTAAAAAATACTTAGAACAAAATCCTTCCATAATCCCAAGTGAAAAGTGTTAAAAAAAAACTCTAAAAAAAACATAAAAACAAAAACCTTAATTTCAAATCACATACAAAATGGCTGCCACAGTTCAACAACATTGTGCAACAAATGGCAACTCTACAACGAAACGTACAAACAACACTGCCACCACAACAAATCCCCAATTAAAACGTTTAGTCTATTCCAAATATCGTGAACTACTCGGTTCCTATAATGGTCAGGCGAATGCCTACATTGAAACACTCCCCTCGTACATGGTACAAAAAGATACCGGCTTTAATTTGGAAACTAAAAATTCCGATTTAATTATAAATTCAACCACTCAAAATGGAATTACAACAATTAGTAATCAAAATGAAATGTAAGTGCGCAAAATTTTTAAGAAAAAATAAAAATATTTATAAAAAAATAAATAAAAAATTAAATAACAGATCAACAAGTGATTTAATAACACATTTTTTGTTCAGCTGAAATGCAAAACGAAAAATATTTTTAACCGTAAAGATAAGAAAAGAAAAACAATAATTTTATTAAGATAAGTTTATAAATTATTTGTTGTTGTTGTTGTTGTTCTTTACTGTTGTTACGTTAATCGTTTAAACAATTAAAAGATAAAAGTTAACAAAAAATTTTTTAAAAATTCATTAATTTGATGTTTTTGTTTTTTTTTTTTTTTTGGTGCGAATGTCAGAATATTAGATAAATTTTACATTTTATTTGAAATTTCTTTAATTTTTAAAGGAAAGATAGGAAAAACAACATGACATAAATAAGAGAGGATTTTTAAAAATCAAATAAATTAATAATTTCATCACTTTTTAAACATTTATTTACTTTAATGCCTTCTGCAAGAGTGGGCGGCATACTTTTTGGAATAAAATTTTAAACGTACAATTTGCTTGTGATTGGTTTGATGACCTGCAGCCTGTTTCTATAACTAAAGTGAGATATTACTCACATAAAGACAGTCAACAATGTTATGTGAAAAGCTTCATGAATTACTCTAAATCAGGGGTTTTCACCAAATTCCTGCTCACGGACCCCTAGTAAACTAATTTTTTTTGCGGACACCTCTGAAGCCCAAGTTTAAAATAAAACTTTTATTATTTTTGAAAACACTGTTTTTTCGGTTCTTCATGCGGACCCCTTGTATGGTTGCTACGGACCCCCATTTGAGAACCGTTGCTCTAGATCATCCTGTGTCAAATGTTTTCATGTGAAATATTATTTACTTAAGTTACCAAAACGAAGCACTGAGTTCATTTCTCAGCTACTGCCAAATAACATCTCTTCTTTTTTTCAAATATGATTATTAACTTCCAGATCCATTGTTTATCATGCCATCGGCTTAATTTAACATGGTGACCTACATTTCCTTACAGCTTTTAGCGCACTGGAGAAATTTTCGCCTCATTGTTTTCTAGATCATATTTTTACATTTCAAAAAATGTGAAAAGCTCAAAAATATTCCTTTAAATAACTTCTGTAAACATTTTTACATTGAGCAGAGGAGGAAGAAGAAGCAGGCATTGATCTGGCGTACGATCTTTAGTTTGATATTTCTAGTCTATTCCAATTTATATAAAACTCACTCACTTTTTTGGGCCTGAGAAAAAATTTCTCAATATCACTCAATTGAGAGCAAGACTCTTACACGAAGGGTTGCGTTTTATGTATGGGTCACCCTTTAAATTTAAACTTATTATTTGTTAATAAAGGTTTAAAACGTTTGCCTGTTGGGTTATATATAAAAACAAAGTCTTCTATAGGTTCACCCTTTAAGTTTGTATTTTATATTATTTTTATATTTGTCGCTATAGCAGATATTAAAATACGTAGGAACTCTTCGTAAATATCAAGTGCCTCACTATAACGGCTGAAATCACAGCCTCTATGAAACACCCTTTGATTTTTAGACTTTTTATTTACAATTATTTTTATTTGTACATATTTTACGTAAATTTAAAATTTCTATCTTCTACAGTAGAAAAAAGTTAAAATCACGTTAATAGCGGAACACCCTTTATATTTTAGTTTATTTAAAAAATTTTCTACTCTTTTTATAGCAGACAAAAAAATTAAAGTGCCTGCCTATTGCGGTTCGAAGCCAGGAACATAAATTTTAAAATCAGATCACTATTGGGGCACCCTTTTTTTAGTTTTGAAAGTTCGTAATTTTACATACACTGTGTAAATTTTACGTGTCAAATTTAATAGTTCAAAAAACAAAAATATTTTTATATAATTCACGTGACTTTCGGAACACCCTTTAATTTTTTTATTTTTTTTTTTTTATTACCTTCTGTAAAAATTTATACAGTTTACCTATTACAGTTCTAAAGATAGAGGGCTGTTATACACAAAAATAGGGTTACGATTTTACGCTTTGTGTATGGAACCCTAAAAATGGGTTCCTATTGAGTATTTAAATTAACCAGTGAATGCCAATAATCATGAGTTTAATAATTAAATTAAAGCGGAATAGCCATTTGCTTCGTTTTCATTCTTAAATTGTTTTGTTTTTTTTTTAATTTTTTTAAATTATGAGAAATTACGACGTCTGAAAAAATTAAAGCCCGCTTTCTATTGAATCTGTAAATTTTTTGGGATAGTTTTTATACCAGTTTTTAAAAACAATTTCTCTAACCCTCGTATAAAAGACATGAATTTATTCTCAAACAAGAAAAGCATACGGCAAAACATATTGCATTCCACGAAGTGAATTACAAGTGGAAAATATTCTTGAAACTCTTTCTTATTCATGCTGATAAAATGTAAAATGAAAACAATTTTATACAGCTGAGATTTTATTTTCACATTTTTTTTATTTAATTTTTATCATCGTTATGTCATTCATTATCCATGAATGTATAATTTTCTTTCGTATTTTCATGTACAATTCCAACAATTTTTAAATTTAATTTAATGACACACAGTCGCCGAGTCATACATACATTCATTCAATCGCTCATTCTCGCATGTTTATTCGCAGCTCACCACCACTCTTTAAATCTGTGAACCATTAAAAAATGCCCTTGATCTTGAACAGAAAAATGTGTGAAACAAAAAAAAAATCATGCAAATTTACAAATAAAAAAAATTATAACTTTTTCTTCTTTTATTTTCTTACAAAGAAACAGCTTTAAAAAGAAAGAAAAAAATCAAAAAGTGTGGGTTTGTTGAAATTTTTTTTGCTGGTTTTTCATGTTAAGAACTGCATTGAAATGGAACTAAACTACAAAAGTTGAAGTTGCATTAGTTAAGTAGATTAAAGTCAGATAAAAAAACGCCAACATGAGAACTTTTGTCTCAAAAACAAAAACAAAAAAAAAAAGCGAAACAATGGCTGCAAAGTAGTCTAAAAGTAGAACTGAAACTAAAAGTGGCTTAAGGAATTTAAAGAAAAAGAAGTTCAAACTCGCTATCATCTTAAGTAGAACTGTTATAAAAATAGAATTATAACAGACAGCAATAACATTGGTTGAGATAATGAAACAATGTTAAGAATTATATGGAAATCTTTAACAGTTGTTTAGAACTTTAAAAATTGGAAAATGGAAAAAAGATGCTTAAATATAATCACAGCGTGACGTTAAGCGTTTAAAATTGCATATTATAACAAAAAAAATTGTTTTTAATTTTTACTACTGCTGTCTATAATTCTTCGTTATAAATAATATAAATAAATCATTGAACCTTTTGGACAAGAATGCACTTTAAACCTTAAGAAAAACTAGAAAATTTAGTTTTTATGAAATTAGGGGTTGAACTGTTGACATAAATGAACTAAAATTAATTTTTTTATTTTTTTAAAACCTTTTTTAGAAAGAAAAATTAATTTACAAATGTATGCGGACGTCTTCTTCTTCTATATCCTTCATCAGCATTCTTCGCATCTATTTACCTTAGATTTTGTACATTGTAAACATCATCTATTTAACGAACTAATTTTGTAAATAATAATACGAGGAATATTCATATCAATATTAATTTGATCGACACACAAGCCAAAGTATATCTTTACTGTTCACTTTGTCTTGTACATTTGTTGTTGCTTTTGTATCAACCTTCAGTTAAACACGAAAGCATGAAACTAGAAAACTTTTTATTAATTTATGTAGAAAAAACTATTTACTACAGTAGTTTTCTTATACAAAATTTCATTGCTTCGAAAAATGTGTATAACAGTTTCACCTGGTATAACAGTTTTATTTCCAGAAAACAACTTCATATGTATATGAAACAATTTTCTTAAATATTGATTGTGTGTAGAAATCATTTTTTATATTAATTTTACTTTAAAAAAATGTGTATAACAGAATTCTTGTTAAGGTTAATTACTTAAAATATTTTTTTTTTGTAATAAATGGTATATAAGTGTTTTGTACTAAGATTCAATTATTCTAATTCGTCATAATTGTTTATACCTGCTTTGATTTGCAAAAAGTTATGTATAACAGTTTTATTTTATGCAAAGATACATTTTCCATTAAGAGATTTTAACGTCGTTGGTTTGGTAAAACGAAATATTTTCTATTTATTTATTATTTATTTTTTAAAAATACAATAAGATTTATATTAGTGCTCTTAAATTATTGAAAAGATAAAAAAATTATTTTTTATAAATTTGCAAAAATAAATAACAAGAAACTTTCACTAATTTATCATAAAATTTTTTTTAATGGCTACATGCATCAGTATATTATATAAATAGAAAATGAATTATTAGTATTTAAATGAAGTTTCGCCATAAAATAAAATATGCAATTTAAGCAATTTAAATAAAAAGTATTTTTCAATTAAAATATCAAAGTAATAAAGCCTCTTATTTTTGTAATTATTTTTATTAAAAAAGTGACAGAAATTTTAAAATTTTTATTTTATTTTGAGTTATGAAAGAAAAATTATTTATCAATGTTTCCTATAGTAAGTGTCGTAACAACCATTGTATATTTCAATAAGAACTACAGTTATTCATAAAAAATTTTTTTTAGTATGAACTCAAATTATTTTTTTCCAGAAAAAAGCTGGCATCCATGCGTATATCTTTTAGATCATCAGAAAAATTTTATTGAAATTTTTAATAAAGTGAAAATCAGTTTTCTTAAAGTTAAGAAATTTAATAGACAAAGCGAGAATTATTTTTGAGGCCAATATAAAAGAAACAAAAAAAACTATGTTCTTTATCCCTCTTTAATTTTAATATGTCCTAGATTTGCATTTAGAGTTGAAACTTTTAAATTCTTCTGTTGATCTATTTTGCGACTATAATTTCTGAGGACACTAAACGGTGATTAACAACTTTTATTATTTTTAAATAATTTTCCAACAATTAAAGAGGCTTTGTTTTTTATAGTACTCTACTGTTTGCTTTCATCTGTCAAATTTTTGTTAAGGTGGCCAGATGTTATTTTTTCTTTTAGGGCATTAGCTTCGTAGTGTGATTTTGTACAGTTTGCTTTTCTACTTTCATGACGTTACAGTCTCACATAATGACTGACAATACTTTCATACATAAGTGGTGGCAATTCACATTGGTTTTTCTGCTCATATTATTTTTCTATTTAAAATTCCGTAAAATTATTTTCATTGCAAAAGCTGTCTGCTGCATTGAAATTAATGAATCATATTTTTGTAATTTGTAATTATGCGCTTCAATCTAATTATTTTTAGTTAAATTTATTTTCATATTCAAATTGTTGCCAAACATGTGAATGTTACATTTTCCTCTTGATTTATCCCCTAAAACCCCTACAGCGCAAATGCGTGTAGAAAAATATTTTTCATGATTTAAATATAATTTTTCTTTTGAGTGCAAAACAAACGTCGCCTGTTATTTTTCTGCTTTTTTCACAGCAAAATAATTGTTTTAAATAATTATTAATAAATTTCATTTGCGATTTTTATTTTATTATTACTTTTTCTTTGGTGATTTTTATTCCAAAATTAGCTTATGGCGCATTTTCTATTTAAAATTTGTTGAAAAAAATTTTTGTTTTTATTTGGTTGCAATAAATTGAACAACAAACATTTGTTATTAAACGATTTTTCAAATTTTCTCTTAAGCAAAATATTTTGTTAACAAAAAAATGTTTATGTTATACACAAATATTTTTATTTAAAAATATTTAAAATTCTTGGTCTGTATAAAAAAAGTAAGAAAATATTTAATTTTAATCACTCTTTTCTGTAAAAACACTTTATAAAATTGTTTTGTAAGAAAAAGTACGCAATATCACTTTTCCAAGTGTTATACTTTAAAGTTAGAGAAATTCTTTGAACTACACAAAGTAAAATATTTGTATAACAGTTTGTATAACAGTAGTACAATTAAGAAATTATAAAAATATTATATAAAAAAAAAATCTTTTTGCAAGATAAGGCTCTATGCATATTTTTTACTATACATTGTCCATTGGATGCAATAATTTATTCACATTTTGTTAAATTAAATTTTTTATTTAATTTTTATTTTTTGAATTTTTATTTTATTTTTATTATGTGCCACAATTTTACGTATATAAAGAAATTTTGATAACTAATCTTACTCAAAACCTCATGTTTTACAATTTTCTCATAATTTTTTTTTGTGTATAACAGTTTTGAAATATATATTTGTATAACAATTTTTCGTACGAAAAATTTGAATTGTTATGGTTAAACTAAAGACTTTACGTATTATATTTATTTTTATAGAAAAATAAATGAGTTTAGGAGATTTATAATTTTCTTATTTTTTATAACAATAATTTTTATGAAATTTTGATTAAAAAATTTTTAAAAACAAAAGTTTTTTGTTATAAATTTTTATTAAAAATTTTTATGATAGTTTGCATAGAAACCAAGTTTTCTAGGCGATGTATCTATTTTTTAAAACAAACTATCGAAATTTTTGTTTTTTATCTAAAAGTTATGTGTATAACAGTTTTTCCTTTAAGTAATTCATAAATTTTTTCTGTTTTACATTATATGCGAAAGATATATTTTTACAGTAAATGCCTGATAACGAAAAACAAATTTACAAATTTACCTATAAAAAGTTATCATTATAACAGTTTCTTTTGTAAAAATTTTTTCTTCAAACAAATATTTTGTGTAAATGATCCAGTATAAAAACTTATGATTCCAATAATAATGGTTGTTATACAAGTTATAATTATTTTATTTAATTATGTATTAATTTTTTATATGCCAAAAATATGACAGTTTCTCCCACGGATAGTTTTCAGTAAAGAAGTTATTGACGTAGAATATTTGTTAAATTTTTATAAAAAATTTTTATACAAACGGCTTATTTAGTTTTTCTAAAGACACTTTTAAAATTGAAAATATTAAAATAAATTATCGATGTATAACAGTTTTCTTTTAAATTGAAAAAAATGTTTAAGGTCTTTTAAAATATATTGTTATAAAAAAAATATTGTTTGTTACAGAAATTTTTAGCATTTCGTTTGTTACATTAAAAAACTATCAGTATAACAGTTTTTATTTATGATTGTCTTACATGTTTTTTTATAATGCTTTTTACTTAAAAAGCTCTTAGTTTATTAGCTTTAAGTATTTATTTTAGTTTATTTAGAGAATAATTTTTAGTACAGTTTTAAATAAGGCGTTTTTTGTATAAAATGTGTGTTTTAAGAAATATTTTTAGATAAAAAATATATTATGGAAAAGCTATTATTACAGAATATATTACACACCAGTTTATAAGCACAAAATCAAATGTGTTACAGATTTTTTTTAAAAAGAAATTTTTATAACAGTTTTCAAAATTTTTATGAAAACTGTTATACACATTTCTTTAATATTTTTGCCTAATAATCTTTTTT
This sequence comes from Cistogaster globosa, assembly GCA_937654795.1. Lineage (NCBI taxonomy): Eukaryota > Metazoa > Arthropoda > Insecta > Diptera > Tachinidae > Cistogaster > Cistogaster globosa. The sequence goes on from OW569404.1 coordinate 13,276,291, forward strand.
TTCTTTCTATTGAATATTTGACGTATAGCATATTGTTATTTAAACTGCAATTTTTGCTTTTACAATTTCTCCATTAAACGAACTTTCTTGGCGAAAATTTTATAAAATAAAAGGGTCTTCTATAATTTATTAAGTTTTTGCAGATGGCAAATACACTTAAACCATTTAAAAATAACTAAGCATAAGTTTCCTCAAATGGAAAAAGTTTTATGACAAGCAAATTAACTGTGACATAAACTTTACATCGGCTGACGGATCTTTAAAGTCATAACCTGTTTACAGTTTTAATGCTGCCAAGACAACAAGTGAAAAGAAGCAACATTTTAAAAAGTTTATAACATTTTTTTAATGCGAAGAGCTGGTAGATTATGAGGCTAGTAAGTGCAAACAACCTGGATATTTTTGTTGTATTTAGGTTTGACAGTTTCTTGTCATGTTGCAATATGACAAGCTATTAAAGTCAATGTTTTACAACAACCTGAGCCTGCAAAATTTTATTGCACGTGCGTTATTGGGTTAAGAAAAGAAAATAAATGAAGAAAAAATTTAAAATGCTGCATCGGGAGATAAAAAGCAAAAGTAATTTCACACATAAAGATGCAAGAAAAATGGTTAAAAATATAAGGAAATTTTCATAAACTTGTTTTGCCATAAAATGTGATTTATTTTTAGTGTAATACTTTCTAGTTTTGTTTTTATTATTATTTTGTTAGTAAGTTGTAAAATGACAATTTAATTAATTTTAGTTAAAATCATTTTTAATACTTTGCATTAACAAAGAGAAAGAGAGAGTGAGATAAAAGACGCGCACTTATAGCAACAATTCTAAAACACTTCCTTAAAACTTTCTAATAAAAAATTATGTAGTTTTTGAAATAAATAAGTTGCTCTTACCATAAATAAAAAATGTTAATAAAAAGAAAAAATATTATAAAAATTGACACACAAAAAAAGAAGTTGTTGTAACATCAAATTCATAATAAACAAATATAGGAAAAATCAGTTGTTTTTTATGCGAACAATAACAATACTGTTATACAATATTTGTTTATAAGGCAACGAGAATTGTTAATAATTTATTATTTATTTTCAAGATTTTTTTGGTAGCAACAGGAAATAAAATTTTCACGATTTTACAAAGTGAAGTCAGGAAAGCGTTACTTAAATGGAAATTTATATTAAAAAAAAATTTTAAGAAGCGTTTAATTTTGTTATGCTTAATAAAATAAATAATATATTTTTGTTACAAAAATATCATAAAAACTTAAAAATTTGTTTGATTACAATTTCAAGAAATTTTTTGTTTTGTTTTTTTTTCTTTTGGTTTTGTTTTTAGTGTGGCTCTCTCACGATCTCTTTAATTTAGGCCATCTCCATATAAAAATATTAGGTGTCTCTTACGGAACCCGAAGTACTCGATGCATCCTTAACTAGCGCAACCATCTAGACAAAAAAACACTAAGGCCTGAATTGCTATTTTACCAAGCAGGGGCCCTCTCAAACAACTCCAAAACTTCCACCCTGTTATTTTCCTTCTTACTTAATGCTTCGTAAAAGTTTGACCAGAGAAACAAGTCGTGGTAAAAACTCGGCGGCGGCGGCTGAGCAAAAAATTGTCGGCGGCGGCTGTTAGTCGGCTAAAGCCGACTATCAAGGAGTTCTTATGTACTGTGTTAGGAAGAAGAAGAACAATAAAAATAAACAAACTTTAGATAAAGTAAAAGTTACAAATAAAGATGCAAAATTTTAAAAATTAATTAAATTATTTTATTTACTTATATTTAATAAGTTATGCACTGTTTTCTATAGAAATATAGTTCTATTTACAATCAATTTAAATATAAAAAATTTAAAGTATGAAAATTGCCGGCTAACATTTTTGAGTCGTGACAAGCCGCACCACTCGGCGGCGGCTCGACTATTAACAAAAAATCGGCGGCGGCTTTCAGCTGGCTATGAGCCGCACGACTTGTTTCTCTGGTTTGGACTATAGTTTCTTTGTTTTTACTACTATAAGGGCGACATAAGCATATTTTCTCCTGCTCTTCTAAGACCCAGGAACCTAAAGCGACTCATCATCTATAGCGGCTACACAATTATTTTAAGTTTCTCTAATAAAGACTACGCAAAGGCTTAGAAATGCTGCTTTTAATTTGCTGGCCTTTTAAACAATTCATTTACCTGGTGTTTGATAGGATTTGAACTCATCGTCTCTTGTTCAATAAACCTGTAAACAGCTCTATTAACAAAGCCATAGTACTCGACACTTGCAATTTACTAGTTTCCTTTAATTCGGTTTACTTACGCATCATATATCGTTAGTCTGCTCTGTTTTTTATCTAAGACACAAATCAATATGTTTAATGGACCACATGAGATTTTATTGCTGCAGCTATTAAAACGGTTGACAAGACTTAGTAGTATTTTTCACGGACTATACCATATCGTGCATAGTAGCAATGATGTCAAGGAAGTGGGGATTTCCAAGACACGCCACTTGTAGGCCTGCTGAACTACAGGGTGTTAGCAGTCTTCTTAACTCAGGGGTTTTATTCAAGAAAATAAAATGTTTAAAATAACTTTTAATTTATCGGGAAGTATTCTCGATTCAGGTAATTTACAAATGTAAATAAGTTGTAATTAACACCTGTAGGGCTATTTTCATAATATATATTAAAAAATATTTTTTTTAACAAGAAACGTTACACCCACTGTCATCATTGAGGAGCCGAACCAGAAAACATTTAGCCCTCCTGAATTTTTTCTTTTTAATAAATTTCAAATCTGCATCTGTCAAAATTCAAAACTTAATAAAGAATTGAGGTAAAACATATCCTGTATATAAAGAGCCACGCCTACTAAATAAACAGATTCATAAATCATAAATGACCTATAAAAGTTCTTGGCAAGTATCGAGTTTCGAGCAGGAGTGGCAACTCAAAAACGAGTGCTTTATTATTCTTGTTTTATATCAATCGATCGAGAATTATAAAACATGTCACATGTTTAACGCATCGTACAGCTTCATATTTGTTTTAAATAATTCAAAGAGTAATTCGGTCATTTTGGAAGGATGTTCTTCTTAGAAATTTCTTAATGTCGTAATTTCAATAAATTAATCGAGCATAATTTTCTGATCCTAATCTCTTTTCATCTGTATTTACTTAAAAATAAAATAAAATCCTGTGAAAACATAACATTTCTATTAAAATTTGTACACCGGAGGCGCTAAAACTTAAACAAGACTGTATCCGGATTTTTATGGAACTCTTCTTTAAAAAAAAAAATTGTTTAAAAATAAATGTTTTTATTTAAAAATTTCAAAACTCAGTGTTTTGTTTTCTTTTTGACCAAATTTTTTTAACTGTTAAATAGAATTTAATTATTTTGCTAGAAATTTACCTTAAACTTTAATGTGTTTTTTATTACTCAACAACCCATTTCTAAACTAGATTTTGTTTTTATGCTAAAAATTATTTATTATTCTTTTGTTTTTTTGTGCATAAACTTGTACTTTTAAATGTTGTAATTGAAACAATTTTGCGAAGCAATAAACTTGTTTTGAAATTTCTTAAAAAAAAAAATAACTGTCAACAAATTGTTGCTTGATGTTGACTGGCTGGTGGGAAGTATATTACACACTTTTGTTTGTTTTGTTTTGTTAGTAAAACCAGAGCGTAGCGGCATAAAATGTATAACAACTTGACTCTCCTTCATTACGGTTAATAAGGTTTTAGTGACAATTAACTACTACAGATTCCTAGAATTTAAATAAAAGCAAATTAAACCGCAAATAAGTACAAGGGGACGACAGTAATTTTTTTTGTGTTATTGGTTCATATTGCTTTTTATTATCAGAGTCAAAGACTGGAAAATGTTATTCTAAGATAGATCTGAATATAAAGATGGTCTAAGCACTAATTTAAAACAGACTCTTTCTCATTTTAAATAGCAAAAAGCGCTATTTTTTACCGAAAATTTTTGTTGAAAAGTAGCTACTTTTTTATTGCGGACATTTTTTTTTTTGGATTTATGAAAAAACAGACAGACAAACCAAATTACAATTATTACGTTCCCTTTTAAAAATGCCTGTAATTACAAGATTAAAAATTTCTTTAAAGAATTTTGCAGAAGGTGGAAAAAAATTGGTATTTGATGACGCTAAAAATTTCCAAATTAAATTCACAGCAAAACTTTTTTTTAAATTGGTGGTGATTTGTTCAAAGCTTAAGTATTATGTATTCTTTCTTACAAATAATTCTCATTCAGTTGCTGTAGTTTCTTTTTTTTGGCAGAAAAATGATTTTGAATTTTTTAAAAATTTATAAAAAAAGTTTTCTGTTAACCTGGCTTCTGGTATAAGTGACTAATAAAACAAGCATATACCACCTTATCTTTTTAAATAAATTAATTATTTTTTTATTTTTAAATTTTATGGGTTTTTTATACATTTCCAGCAAAAGCATTTATATATTTTTCAATAAGAATTTGCAATTACTTAAAAATTTTAACTAAAAAAATAAATTTTGAGAAATAAATGTAAATCCCACAATTCCTAGAAAAATTTTATAAATTCCCAAAAATGGGATTTAACATTTTTTCAGTATTGATCATAAAAAAGCTAGGTTAAAAATTCTTATTACGTGTTAATAAAAGACATATATAAGCATATAAAATAGGTAGTGGTTTTGTGATACCAACGAAAATCTGGGTAAAATAAATTGTTTGTTTTTGTTTCTTTTTTTTTTTTTTTGTTATTAAAAATTCATTATTACATAAAACTTTAAGCTGAAAAAATTAAATTTTAAAAAATAAGTGTAAATCCCACAATTCCTAGAAAATTTTTAAAAAATCCCAAAAATGGGATTTTAATTTTTTTTCTTTATTGATTATAAGAAAAACCTAGAATAAAAATTATTACTGCATGTTAATAAAACATATAAAGAAGTATTTAAAACAGTTACTGGTTTTAGGATTCCAGAGAAAATCTGGGTAAAAGGATTTTTTTTTTGCTTTTTATTAAAAATTCGCAATTATACAAAAATTTGAAGTAAAATATACATATTAAGAAATAAGTGTAAATCCCACAGTTTCTGGAAAAATTTTAAGTGAAAAAAATTATAAAATAAGTTTAATTCCTAAAATTCCTAGACAAAATTGAAAAATTCCCAAAAATGGGATTATTTAAATTTTTCTGTATTGATCATAAAAAGAGCTAGGATGAAAATTCTTATTAATTATTGTTTAAAAAGAACATAATAAAGCGTATAAAATAAAATATAGTTTTTTTAATTAGGCCTCTTAAGACCTGGACATTTAGTAAGTAGAGTTTTATTTTTGGTCAAATTTCCCACTGTGCGTGGGGTACTAATAACTATATCTAAGATTTTATTCTGAACGTCTTGAACGAGCTTTCCAGTTTGATGACCATTTTTTATTTTATTTATATTTTTTAAGTCCTCAAATAGAAATGTCTGTCCTTTAAATTTGAGAATTCTCTTTTGAGACTTTATATAAAAGAAAACTACTTTTGGTATTCTTAAAGCTTTGAATGGTATTTCGTTAAGACACTTTAATTAGCTCTTCTATTGATCTAACGATATCAACATTAAAGCCAAATTGAATTAGAAAAACAAATTGTGTTTGCCTACCTGACAGCCAGTTTAGTTGGTTAGCTGTCTGTCTGTCCGACTGTCTGTTTGTCTGCCATCCTATCTAAGCATTTTTATTTAATGGTAACAAAAATTGCGTCACCACAAACTGACATTGCGGTTTGTGCTCTAATTTGTATGCATTGACTAACACACAAGCGACAACATTTAATGACAACTTGTTGTACAACCACAGCAACAATAAAAAAATAAAATAAATAACAACACAAAAATGTGGGTGAAGCAGTAACAAAACCATCATTATCTAGTTAAACTACTAAGGAAATTTTTTTTTAAATTTGCATAACAATTTTTTGTTAGTTTCAGGGCTAAAGAGAACATAGTTTTTTTTATAAATTTTTTTTTCTAAAAATACAATTTATTTCAATGTTTCAATTTCTTTGCCTTTAAATGTGTCTTATTAATCATTCTATGTCTAAAATCAGAATAAATAAGGGAGAGTGCTTTATTCGGCTATACCGAATTTTACATGCCCTTCATCATCTATGTAAATCTAGTTTAGTGTAGTAACTTGAATTAAAAAGGCAAATATTGGGGTGACAGAGAATAAAAAAATGAGAAAAAAATTCAAGTTTCATAAATAATTTTTTATAAAAATGCCATCGGCTCTTAATGGGTTAAGCATTTTTTAAAAATTTTAGTATTTTCCTAAAGGTCTCTTCAAAAGCTTTATAAGGATACCCATATTGATATTTTAAAAATATTGAAAATTTTAGTGGCCCGTAACTCGGAAATTATGGGCGAGCGCCAATTTTTTTACCTGATACTTTTTTCTTATTTTTAAATTCTCTTGCACCACCATATGTTTCTTTTTTTGATTGGTAATACTTCATTGTTCCAAATGATGTGAAAAAATTTGAAGTAGGCGTGTCATTTTTCCCGTTGCCTCGAAGGACATGGACACCTCTTTCGACACTATGTCTGATCGATTGGCGTATTTAAATTTTCTCTAGCTTATCTAGTGCTCAGCAAAGTTGATTTCAACACTAACACGGTCGGACATCGCTCAGTGGCCTTCGCTATAACACAGAATTTATATCCTTTATGGGGTCGGAAATGTTTGTTGTAAAAATTACAAATGGAATGACAAACCAAGTTATATCCTCTTTATATAAAAAATTTTAAATTTAAAATGTTTTTTAATTTAATTGGACTTCAAAAATTTGCCTCTTAGAAATCTTTAAAAACCCACAGCAATTGCAGCCGCATGTGTCTTTTTTAAGTTGCCAAGAAATAAAAAAAAATTATTTAATTGTTTTTGTTTTTTAAGAAAAACATTAAAATGGCAAAACTTAATATATCAATTTGTTTAAAAATCTCATAAAAATCAGTTCACTTGAACGTGTGTCGCAGAGGGATTTTTTTAACTAAATTTCTTTATTGACGTCAATTAAGCATCATTGTTTTAAATAAAAGTTTATTTATAAAAAAGCAATAAAAAACGGCAAAATGCTTTTGATTAAAAAAAATTATTTGGAAACTATAAGTTTAAATTTATTATAAATTATAAATTTTTATTTAAATTATATATTTGAATTTACTTTTAGCTTTCAAAACTGCAGAAGAAATGATGACATAAAAAAAAATTTTTTTAACAGCAAAATTTTTGTTGTAATGTCTCTAACATAAAACATACAAAAGCTTTTTATTATTACGAGGGCTGCTCTATATATTTCTGGCCTAATAGTGAAAATGCGAATATTTATAATTAAAAATGGTTTTATTGTTTTTCAAAGTATTCTCCAGCATGATTTATACACTTTTGCATGCGCTCAAACCAGTTGTCGAAGCACTTTTTCCACTCCGATTGAGACACCTCTAAAACATGGTTTTCTGGCGACGAAAATCATTGACCAAAAATTTTTTTCTTGATGTGCGAAAACAAGAAGAAGTCGATAAGTGCCAAGTCAGGGCTGTACGGCGGATAACCCATTAATTCGACGTTTTGGCCGGTCAAAAACGCTCTGGTTTGAGCCGATGTGTGAGAGCTCGCATTGTCATGGTGAACAATGATTCGTCTTCTCTTGTTGGTTTCTCGAATTTCTCCGATGACTTCAGGCAAACAAATTGTAGTGTACTACTCAGAATTGACCGTCCTATGTTGCTCAAGCGGAACAGTCGCCACATGACCAGTTTTGCCGAAGAAACAGGAGACCATTTGCTGCGAAGTGCTTCTTTCACGAACAAGTTTCGTTGGATTTTGCTCGTCTTTGAAGACCCACACTGTCGATTGTTGTTTCGTTTCGGGCTCATACGCATAGATCCATGATTCGTCACCTGTGACGATCTTATAAACGTCTTTTGAAGCACCGCAATCGTATTTTTGCAACATTTCTTTGCACCAATCGACACGAGCCTTTTTTTGAGCGACTTTCAAATTGTGCGGGATCCAACGAGAACAAACCTTTTTTACGGCCAGGTGTTCATGCAGTATCGAATGTATGCTGGTGGAAGAAATGTCCAAGGATGTCTCTATCTCTCGGTATGTCGCATGTCGATCTTGCATTATGAGTTCACGCACGGCATCAATGTTCTCTGGCACAACAGCCGTTTTTGGACGACCTTCACGGAATTCGTCTTTGAGCGAGCTTCGGCCACGATTAAATTCATTATACCAATTTTTCACAGTGCTATAAGATGGTGCTTTATTGCCATACAAAGATTTAAGTTCATCAATGCACTCTTGTCGTGATAATCCACGTCGAAAGTTGTGAAAAATGATGGCACGAAAATGTTCACGAGTTAATTCCATTATTTTCTATATTAATTTTTTCAAACTTTCCAATGGAAATGTCAGATTGCACTTGGCAGCACTTAGTGTTGCCAGGCCAGAAATATATATAGCAGCCCTCGTATTCTTTAATTTTGTAGAATATTGAAATTTAAAAAATACTTTCAACTTTATTATTTGAAATTTTTGATATAAATGCAAACGATTGAAAATGCTTTAAATATAATATGTAAAGCTTTTAAACTTTAAGCTTCTGGAAATGAACTCAAAGCTTAATATTAAAGAAGAAAATATATAATAATTATTTAAAAGCTAAAGTTGAAATGTCTTAAGCTTTTAAAGTGATTAAAAAAACTCACAATTTCTATTTATTTATGAGAATTAAATTTGAAAAGTTCTTAAAAAATTTTTTCGGAAATAAAAAAATATTTAAAAGTAAAGAAAAAAAAAATAAAAATAAAGATTTTATTTGTTGAAGCTTTTAAATCCTTTTTTGAATTGTTAAATAATAAAATAAAAAAAACTATGAAAGCTTAAAGGTTACAAAAGCTTTACTTTCTTTGTATTAAACTAAAAACTTAAAAAGCTTTAATGACTTTTTATCAAAAGCTTCTAGCAAAAACTGTTGTTTCAAAAAAACCTTTTAAATCACTTAAATAATTCTTTATAAAACTTAAAATGCTTTGAGTACAACAAAGCTTTAATATGAGCACGTAATTTTTAAAAACAAAAATTTTATTTTTTTTATGAATTAAAATTTTTTACAGTTAAGAGTTAAAATAAACTTAAAACTGTTTTAATTCTTGTACATTCTATATTATTTTCAGGTATGGAGCTGGTCAGCGCATGCCCGTACAACAGACCTACGAGGCACCTGCGTGTGTTCAAAATGCCATGATGACAAAAGACAAAAAACCCTTCACCTATACACCCGGTGGCATTGATCTTTCCCAAATAAAATCTGAACGTATGGCAAAACGTTTGGCACGCAATGCACAAGCTGAAGGTGCTACCGGTATCCAGCAACAAAATCGACCCACTCAACCACAATCGCCAGGTGGTTCAAGTCCTAATGCTGCGTCATCTATGGGCGCTGCAGCCATGGGTATGCCCTTTCAGGTGCTACCGCCACCACCACCGTCAGCTCCCGGTAAGAATTTAAATGGTGGCAGTGCACCAGCACCACCCCCACCACCACCATCACAATCCTCCACCAATTTTTCCAATACAGGCACCTTAGCACCACCTACCAATAGTAATGGTGCTGTTGGACGTGGTAGCGCACCCAATTCACCCAACATGCCACGTAAATCACCAACACCACAACGTTTTGAACCGCCACCAATGGGCTTTCGTCCAGAAATTAAAATTCCTCCAAATCCAATGGCCGCTTTGCGTAAAGTACCGCCACCGGTTGAAAAGAATACTTTCTGGAAGGATGAATACGTTAAAGAACGTTCAAAAAGTCCAATGGTGGATGTGTCAAATACGGCCAGTGGCAATAATTCTGTGCAAAACAACGGCGTAAACAGTGCTAGTAGTCCATCACAAATGACGAATGCCTTTAATAATGGTACTGCAATTTTAAGCAACGACAATATTGATGGTGAGAGAGTAGTTACGAATGCATTCACAATAACAAAAAAAAATGAGAGCATTCTTTAATAAAGCTTTTTTTCTTTTTATTTCTTTATACTTTATTTTTAATGGTACTGGGCTGTGGACTGACTTTACTTAACTGTCTTTCTTATGCGAAATAAAATTTAACGTTCATATGTTTAGCTGAAAAACGAATTTATTACTAATTTATAAATAAAGCTTTGTTAACAGGACTACAAAGCTTAAAAAATAATATTGCTTATTCCAAAAACGTCTCTCGACTTTTGATTATACTTTCGAAATTATGATGTTTATTTTCTGTTTTATGCGTTTACCTTCTTTAGTATTCACCTTGAAAAGCTTGCTGGTCAAAAGCTTAACTATAACTTATCATTATTTCCTGAAATTTTAATCTTAATTTAATGGTAATGGCGCTTACTTAAGTCACGAACCAATAATCCATATTTTTATTTAACCTTAACAACCAAAACCTCAAAAAGAGACCTGATTTAAAAAGAACTTTCAATTAAATTAAAATTCTTTTGTTAACGAATCCTAGGTGCCAAGAAAATGATGCCTGATGCAATGCGAGAGAATCAAACAAACAATAATTACACGAATTATCAACAACCACAACAGCAACAACAGACATATACGCCACCTACTCCACCCCAACAGCCACAACAATCGCCAATTAAAAATATGCAACAAACTCCTCAATATGGAGGCTTTCAAACAAACTCAACACCACAACACAATTCCCAACACTTACCACAGCAGCAACAACAACAACAACAACAACAACAATCAGCCAGACCCGAATTTCGTAGTGTGGCAGCACCAACATCACCAGCTGTCAGTGTTTATACCAAGCAATCAGATAGTCCTCGAACTGTAGAGAGCGCTACACCACCAAGAGCAACTGAAAGTCCTTTTAAATTTGCTCAACAGCAACAGCAGCAAAGAGCTCCTCCACCGGTTTCTCCTTTAGCTATGCAATCTACACCTTCATCTGCTTCGTCAGGAGCATCGGTCTCGCCTAACAATCAGGCACAGGCAGTACCATGGCGCACTCAACGTGCTCAATCTCAGCAACCACAGCCATCAGTAGGCGCTCAGTCGCATCCCCAGCCCATTTATAATAATGTGCAACAACAGCAACAAAGAAATTCGGACTTCAATACACAACAATCGTCTTATCAAGGTCCTAAGCCGGTAAGTAAAGCTTTTTTAACAAAAGCTTCAGTTGAAGTTGTTTTATGCTCAAACTGTTGTTGTTGTTTTAATGAACTGTTTTAAACAACAAAATGTGTATTTCTTAAAAAAAAGGTCTTTCTCGAAAACCTTCAGAGAACAACATGCAAAATGAAATACCCTCAGCCAAAGAAAAAAAAAGAACTATAAACAAACTATTTAATCACGTTTTTTTTTTCTATTTCATTAAACATTTAAATTAAAAAAAGTTGTTTGTCAACACTTTACAGACCAATGTTGGCTCGTTGTACATTGCCCCTTTGGCACCACCCACAGAGCCACAAGCTCAACATATTGTACGCCAACAAATGCAGCAGCAACAGCAGCAGCAACAGCAACGTGAATCACCAATACGGCAAATGGCAGCACAACAACAGCCACAAGCAAATCAACAATTACGTTGGATAAGTGCTCAACCGATGACTAAAGAACAACCAGCCTGGGCACGTCCAGAAGAAAATGGCAATGTAGTGCCTTCATCATTGAATCGTATAAAATCACCAGCACCATCATCATCAACACCATCTGTTCAAACTCAGCAACCACAGCAGCACACGTACCAGCCTTCAAATCAAGGCAATGGTTTTATGCCTCAAAATTTATCCCAGAATTTTGGTGCTCAGCCCATCAATGCAACAGGTTTACGTTTGCAAATCAATACTCCCGTCAACAATCAAACAAATAGTCAAAATGGTCCCAAGGTAGATATCAATAAAAAACAATTTGTATCTGTCTCTTTTTTTTACCTTAAACATTTTTGTTTTATCTAGGAGCACATCATACCCATACAGTTGGAGCAAACACCAACTTATGCTGCAGCTCAGCCAAGTTTTAATCAACAGCAGCAATATGGATCAGGTAGTATCCGTAAGTTAACTAAGTTTTGAATTAAATCATGGAAATGAAAACAAAAATTACATAAAAGTTAAAAGCTGTAAAAAGCTTTATAAAAACTGTTCTTTGATACTGTTAACAGATTTCATACAGTTTTTTATCCAGAACAAATAAAGTTGTCACGGATTTGTTAATTAAAACAGCATTTTGCTTAAAAGCTTTTCAAATTAAATTGCAATAATAAAAACTTTATGCGTATTAAGTTGTTAAATGAAAAGCTTAAAATAAAAAAGTTCATATTTGTTAGAATTAATTGTAGCGCTTAAAAAACTTTTGTTTTAAACTTGTTTTCTTAAAAAAAACACTTGATTTTGGTTTGTAGTTTAAAATAGATTAATTTTTATTAAAAGCTTCTCAGGAAAATAAGAGTTTTATGAATGTTTAAAAGCTTTAATTCACATTTAACTAAGAGCCTTCTTAGCTTCTTGGTTGCTTTAAAAGCTTTCTAGGAAAAAAATATTTCTTTTAGAAATTTTAACAAAGTTTTAGAAAATTTTACAGCTTGTAAAAATTTTGAAGCTTAAAAAGTTTTATGGACTTATAGAAAGCTTTTAAGAAAAACATAAAATTTTTAAAACTATGAAAGTTTTTTTAGAAATTAATTAAATAAAAAGTTTTACTAAAATTATGTCAGTTTTTTTTTTGTAAGCTTTAAGGAAAGCTTTGAAAACAATAACATTAAAAATGCTTCATATACAAAATTTTACTCTCTTTTATAACAAATAAAATAAAGACTATTAAATAACAATTTTGTTTTTTTTTTATTAAAAATATGAAAAGAATTTTAGAGCTTTTATTAAAAATATTTATTTTCCAACTTTTGTTTAAAAACATTGTTTTAGAACTTTTCAATTAAAACTTGGTAAAACTAATTTTTAGTAATTTTAATAACATTAACTTTAAAGCGAACTTTCATTACATTAATTTAAAAGCTTTTGAACTAAAGCTTTTTTCATCATTTTTTAAGAACAATATTTGATTCATTTTCAGCCTTTTATAGAGACAAAATCTCAAAACATATACAATTTTTAAAAATTAGTGAAGAGCTTTTTTTATTACAAAATCTATTTTATCTTTTTAAGTTCTAAGAGCTCTGAGTAACGTCTATTTTTAGCTTTGATCTGCACAATTATAAATATATAAAAGATAGCTAAAAAGTTATACTAACGACTTCAACAACAACAAAAAGCATACAAAATTTTCGAAGCTTTAAAAATAATTTTGTACAGAAAAGCTTTTAAGTTGTTAACAAACTTTTCCTAATAAATTTTACGAAATTTTTTTGGTTTAAAATCTTAATAATTTAAAAAGCTTTTTAATTAAAAAGCTCTATACCGTAGCAGTTCATATTCTTATAAAAAAACATAAGCTTTAATAAGTTAAAGCTTTATAATATTAATAATATTTTTTAAAATTTAGGCGTAAGCTTTTTCTTACCAAAGTAATTAACAATTTTGCAGCCCCTGCTCCCGGCTATGTTATGCGTACACCTAATCAGTTCGTTGATCAGGGTTACAATAACTTTGGCCAACAACAACAACAGCAGCAGCACCAACAACAACAACCCCAACGTGTTATGTCGCCAAATGTACAACAATTAAATGCTCCTCGTATGGTGCAACAAACACAAAATAACATTGCAACGGGACAAAAAACTCACATTATACCGGTTGCTATAGAAAACAATGAAGCTACAAGGGGACCAGTTTCAAAGACTCCCATTGTTATACAAAAGTAAGTAATAAATTATTTAACGAGAGAGATATTTAATTAAAGCTTTATTTCTTACTCTTTAATTTAACCTTTCTGAAGTTAAAGCTTTTTTTAATATTGTTAACTAATTAAGCTTTTTTCTTATATTCTTTTTTTAACGTATTCATTTATTATTAATTAAATCCCATTAAATTGAAAATGCTTTTTAAACAAGTGACGATTATAATCTTGTAGTATATGACTGTCCTCTTGAGGCTGAAATCAGATTTAGAAAAAGTCGACTCAGGTAGCTTTTCCATACAAAACCCCAAATCCCTTTTATGTTTAAAACAAAATAAAAGTTTATTAATTTGTGTATGTGTTTGTTTATAAAGTCATGAACTTATAAAAACATTTGTTGAAATATTTTAAAAATTCTTAATATAAATCTCTGTTTAAATAGAACTAAAGCTTTCATTTAAATAATTTTTAACTTGTTGGCGTACTAATACTTTAAATGGGTTTAAATAAACGTTTCTTTTGTCATCTATTTCTTCTTTTGGCTTCTAAAAAAAAATTCTAATAACTCATTTCTATTTATTCATATCAAACAAACAAAAACTATCACGATCACATCACATCACATTACAAATCACATACAATTTTAGTGATCAACGTACGCCACCAGTACAATCGAAATCTTTTAGAATTTTACAAAAAATCACAGACACTATTGACGATGGTACAAACGATGATAATTCAAATCAGCAACAACAACAACAACAACAACATCTGCAGCAACAACCAGTCGAACCGCAATTGCAGCGTCCAACATTTGCACGTCAAATGAGCGCTCAACAAGCACGTCATAGTCCTTCTGTAGAACAAATGAGACGTATGCAAATTGGACACGAACAAGGTAAGCAACGTAAGGAAGAGGACTTCCGATCGAGCAAGGGATTGGCAGATTATAGAATATACAAAAGTAGAATATAGAAAAAGTCACAATCCAATAAAACGTAGGGAAACCAAAAAAAAAAAATAGGTCACAAATGTTCAAACTTAAATTTAAACAATTAGAAAAAGTTTTAAAGCATTAGAAGATTCAATAGAATAAGTTTAAAATAGCTTTTATTAAGAAACTTAAAGTTAGTTTTATGTTCATATACAATCTTTTTCTAGTTAAAATAGAAACTTAAAAAATATTTGTTCAAATGAAAAGCTAAATTATAAATATAATTAAAATAAGTTCTAGGAAACTTTTAACATAGAAGATTTTTTTTTTTTTTACTTTACTAAATTTAAATTAATATAAGGAATAAAGCTTTTAGAAACTTTTAAGGAAAAGTAAACAATTAAAGTTTTATAATCTTCTAGGCTTTAGAATTATATTTCTTTTTTGCAATAAAAAAACATTAAAAAGCTTTAAAGCTTTTTGTAGGTAAATGAGAAGCTTAAAAGTTTTTTACTTAAAATCGTGCTTTTTTTAAATTTTAATAACAAAAACTTGTTAAGATTTTTTAGAACCTTAGATTTTTTACGAAAATCTTAAAGCTTTAAAGACTAAAGTTATCACTCAAGGTCATGAAGACGTTTTAAACTTAAACTAAGAAAAAACATCTAAAAGCTTTTAAGTAATTAAAATTTTAAGCTCATAAAATTTTATTATAACTTAAAGCTTTTTTAGCTTTTTACATAATTTTAAAATAACAGTAAAAGCTTTCATTATCCAAGAAATTTATGTTTTAAATAAGATAAAACTATAACTTTCACCATTTAAACTAAAGCTTTTTCAATTAAAATTACAATTAATTGATGTTAAAAAAGTCTAACATTTCAAAACTTTATTTTTTGAAAAAATTTTTAAACCTAAAGAGGTTTAGGATTAAAACGAAAGCTATAAACAAAAGCCTTTAAGAAATTTTATTATTTGGAAAAGCCCAAGACTTGATATTTTAAACCTAAAATTGTATAACAATTTTAAAGCTTTTAAAAACATAAGCCCTTAAGCTTCCACGAATCTAAAATTCTAAATTATAATTCAATTTGTTATAAATTAAAAGCCTAAATATTTCTTATTCAAAAGCTTAAGTAGCAAGATAAAAAAAATATTATTTTCAAAAATAACAGCAGTATAAATTCTTTTAGGAATTAAGCTTAACATGAGTTCTTAAAAAGCTTTTAAAGTTTTAAATAATTAGGTGTTTTTTTTTTATAAGCCTTAAAGCTTTTAAGATCAAAAGTTTTAATTTTTTTTAAGGCAGAAATGTTTCTTATTTTAAGAAACTTAAAAGTTATAGATCTGAATCCTTATAAAAATTTAAGTTTATTTTTGTTAGATTTTTAAAAAGTTTAGAACTTTAGGCATAATTTAAATTCATCTTATTTCATCTGTCTTAATTATTTTTAATATTCGTCATGAGTTAAAAACTTGCTGTTGTATAGCAGAAAGCTTTTGCAATTTTTTTCATTTTTTTGGTTTTGGAATTTGTTTAAAATAAATCATTTTAAATTTAATTTACTAAAAAAAAACAATTAAATATTAATAAGGTTTCACTTAAAAATTAACAGGACTAAAATATAAATAAATTGTAAAACTCTTTAAAAAAAAATTAAAAAAATAATATTAATTTTTAATTTTCTGTTTTTAATTACAGGTAACTACTCAGCACCAACCACGCCTTCTGCTATAAAATATAATCAACAACGCTCTTTCTATGGTAACAAAAAGCTTAACGAAAAGCTTTTTATGTGATTTTTGTTTTCTCTAGTTTTAAATGATATTTTGTAATTTAAATTTTTCAATAAATTATTTTCTTTTTTCTTTATTTTCTTGAAAAAAAAAAAAGATAACTCTCAACAATATATACCACCCAGTGAACAACAAGTAACCGAACCGAAAAAATATACTGGTAGCGCTATACCAAGTCGTTCATTTAAAATCTTACAAGCCATGACACAGCCAGAAAATGCTGGTAAGTTTTTTTAAAAGCTTTAAAGCTTTTTATTTTTAATTTCTAGAATATTATTATAAACTATTCAAAAATCATTTGTAAATATCATTCGTTTTATTTGATTTTACATTTTTCACAAACATTTATACATTTGACTCATCTGCATACGATTCTTTTTTATACAAATAGATGTGTAGAAGAAAGAGTGTAAAAAATAGAGGAGAGAGAGAGACATTGATAATTTCACCTTTTTTATTCTTTTTATTTAATTGCAACTTTTTTTTGATTTAAAATAATTAAACAAGTAAATATTTATGGAATTAAATATTAATTTTAGTTTTTGTTTAATTAAGTTTGCTGTTTCTTTATTACAATAATTAATTATCTTTTTAAAGAGTTTATGATTTTTTTTTATTTAATGATATTTTTTTTAATTCAATATCATTTCATTAAATATTAAATTAAACTATTTGGGAGAATTTTTTATTAAAACAAAAAAAAAAATTAATTTAATATTAATTTCGTTTAAAAGAATTGAAAATAGTATGAAGCTTTAAAAGCTTGAATGTATGAAAGATAAAAATAATAAATCATGTTTAAAAGCTTTAACAAATCTTGAGCCTTTTTTTTAATTATGAGTAAAACTAAAAGCTTTCAAAATTTTTAAGCTTTTTTAACTTAAGAAATTCAGTTATTTCACAAGAAAAAATTAAAAAAATTAAAAAAAATTTAATAAAAACATTAAAAATCATAAAAATATAAAAAATCAAAGAATAAAAAGAATTAAAAAAAATTAAAAAAAAATTCTCCAAAATGGATTAAAACAATTTATATGCGTCTGCTTATTTCACCACAGCATATAGCCAACCACCAATGCCAACCACCACTATTTCACCTCATACTCACCTCACGATAACAAAATATTTTTTCTCAATACTCAATTCGAGATCGTTTGTTTTGTGTCAAAATTTCATTGTTTTTGTTCTTTTATTGGTTATTGCGTTATATTTCTTCATCAATTAAAATTTTATTTCATTTCTTTTTTTTTCTTTTTCTTATATATTTTGTCCTAATGCACGACTGTCACAAAATAAATTAAAAACATAAAATATCAAAATCATATAGACAAACAGGAAAATTGTACAAAAAATAACGAAATGAACGAAATTGAATCAAAACCTGATAATAATAGACATTTTTCTTATACATTCAATTCATCAGTCGTTGAGCCATTATCATCTTCTTCATCTAATTCGATCAATTCAGAATTGGCCTTTTCATCATCACCTTCACCAAGACCGTCACAACCTTTACAATATCCTTCATATCCTTATCCTTATGTTTATCCCTGGTATCCACCTCCACCCCCACCAGCGCCGCGTATGTCTTCCAATCAAAATGGTGAGATCTGTACACCTCCTAATTGGCATTATCACACACCCGCTCCAACTGTTTCGGCTACCGGAGAACTCCTTACACATTATCCTCCCTATCCTTACTATCATCCCTACTATCCTCCACTCGCACACATGCCACCCCACTCTTCTTCACAAAATTACACAGACAACAATGCTCAACCTGCAGAATTTGATTTGCAAAAAGCGTACCCCCCCTCTTATATGCCCCCACCACATCCCTATTTTACTTATCCCTATCACACAGCTGCTAATTATAGGCCAGGCTCTGATACAAGTAGAGCCGGCAGTGTATTGCCTGATATAATTATTACTCCCAGCACAGATGATGCACCCTCAAATTTTCTAAAGCAGCATCAAACTAAACCTGAAAAGGAATTGACAAAACGAGCTGGTTCCATTGAAGCGGCAAATGGCAATTCTCTCCAATTAAAACCTTCAGTTGAGGGGTCCGTGGTTGATATTTTTACCCAGCAGTTGGAAAATATTACCAAATGCATCAAGAATAATTTAAATACCAAATGTCAAGCAAAAATAGCAAATAAAAAGAATATTGATCAAAAGAGTCTAGAAGAAAATATGTCGCCTGCAAATAATAAAAACACAGCTACGGAGTCTGAAAAGTTTACAGATGAAGAGACTTCAGACTCAGAAATAACACCTAAACAATTGGATAAAAAGAGTTTAATGCCTCTTAAATCTATAAAGTCCGTCAACAATATACAAATCTACAATGGCCACAAACTGCAAGAAATTGAAGCTGAGCTTTCATCTGATTCAGAATCAGAGGATGATAATGGCGATGAGGATGAAACTACAGCCGATGGTGAAAGTGATATATTTGATGAAGAAGATGAGGAGGAAGAAAATCATTGTGATTTTGAAGAGGAGTCTGACAGCGAAGAATTCTTAGTCGACGATAGTTTAAGCGTCATCTATGAAGAGGAGAGTGAAATGGAAAAGTGTAGCATTATGTCAAAAACTGCCAAACAAAGTGAGAAGTTTTCCGCAGATAAGCATTATTCGCCTGACCGGTTACAGCTTCAAAAAGAAAAAAATGCTGAAGATAATGAAAAGGAATTAGATACAACCTCCGTAACTGTAAGACTTCCTCTAAAGTTCTCCTTTAGCACTTCTAAAGATGCCGAAAATATAACCACCGTAGAAGTGGGCAAATCGCAAATAGAAGAAAAGAAAAGTATAAATTCTTTAAGCGAAAAACGTAATTCCTTCCATGTAGCCTCAGTTGAAAGTGATTCTGAGACGGATGATTGTGATGTTAGTGTTACCATCTCCTTACCACACTCTTCCAGATCTAGTTCTGTGGGCGGTAAAGTGGAAAATGCAAATCTAGACAATTTATATCCCATAGAAGATATGCCACTGCCTCAAGAAGCTTTAGAAAAGATTGAGTCGAGTCAAGAAGACATAAATAAATGTGAAAACAATGGGAGCGATTTAGAAAATCCAAAAGAAATAGATTTCTTTGCCACTTTAATGGCCACCAAAATGCAAGCGCAAAAAATCAAAGAACAATCAGCCAGTTATTGGGGAAAATCGCCCGAAAATACGGAAAAGAAAATGGCAAGCGAATCAGAAATAAAGAAACTACCTGAAAAGGAATGTCACAATGAACCAGAAAAAATTGAAAACGATGTGAAAATAAAAAAGAATAAATTGAATTCCCGAAAAAAACGTACCAAAATCTTGGATAATATTTCAATTAAAAAAGAGAACGAAACCAACCAGCCTGAGAAGATTTCCAATTGTAACAAAATTGAAACAAACTCCAAGGAAGTTCATGAAGATTGCCCTAAAAACCAAGAAAAAACTAAAAAAACCAAATTTAGTTTCTTGGAACGATGTTCGAAAACAGATAAAGAGGAGAAAGTACAAAAAAACAAAAGAGAAGAGATCTTAGAAACAGAAGTAATGGAACCTGTCGAAAAACCAAGAAAACAAGAACAGCTGTCAAAAGTTAAGAAGGACAAGCTGGCATTACAATCAAACAAACAATCTAAAGATGATCAGGTAACGTTAAGTACTTCCAAATCTATGGAAGAAAAACGAAAGTTAAAGTCAAAGTGCCATGAAAATAAATGTAAAGAGAGTGAAGATCAAAGCTGTGTTTCCAAAGAAAATGAAACTGAAGAGATTGTGGATATTTGGGCTGATCGTGTGGAAGATTTACCACCCCTTAAACCAATTAAAAACAAACTCATGTCTTTGGAAACAGCAAGAAACTCCTTTTGGTCGAGTGTAAGTGAAAGTGAAAAACAAAATGATAAGAAACTAAAGAAACCTTTACAACCTGAAACTATCACAAAAGTGGAAATAAACATGAATGTTTTAAGATCTACCACTATGGAAGTAACTCAACCACAAGTAGCCTGTGTGTTTTATGAAGAAGAAAAGCAAGTAGAACCTTCAATTCCTCAAGAGGAAGAAACGGAGCATTTAGACTTTTGGGCTCAAATAGAAAAATCTAGGAATTATAAAACACCAGAACGACATAAAATTGGTAAAGATGAGCCGACCTTAATCCATTCGTTTGGAGAGCAGGAAACTACAATGTATAGCGATGATGATAGGCCTTTATCTCCACAAGAATTTGATCCTTTAAAATACCCAGAAGAACCACGTGAAGTCGATACTGATGAGGAAATTGATTTCTGGACGGAAATTCAGGCTAAAAGACAGGCTGAGGAAGATGATGTTACTTTCCATAAATCTGCTTCATTTTGGGCTTCTAAGGAACGCGAAAACTCAGTAGATGAGACACCATTTAAGCCCGTATTACCTAAAGCCTTTCATGCCAAATTACCCAATGAGCCGCCCACTGAAAGTATTAATGTTTGGGAAGCTCTAGAGGCTCACAAAGGTGAAGAGCCCTTGATCATAGATTCAGAAATGGGAAAAGAGAAGATCTTAGCACAAGAATATGATAGAATAACAAAACAGGAATCATCAGAAGAGGACAATAGTGTTGATACAGTTTCTGAGCATGAAGCCACATCAGACACTCCATTAGGACTCCAAGCGCAAATAAATCAGGATGATCCCAAAGCCGATTTTGGAGTCAATGAAGAACAAAAACAAGACACTCTTAAAGAGGTGACAAACCTAAATTCTATATTAAAACCTGAACAAGATGAATTAGAAATTAAGCGCAATAATTATAGAAAGGCCATGGCTTTCTTCACTACCTCTATAGATGAAAACAAAGAAAGAAGTACTGAACGTTATGAACGCAGTACAAGTAAGACAAATCGTGCATCTTATATTGAAGAAGAAACAGAGCAATGGGATTGGGATGCAGTTAATGAAGCCCTGCAACAGGAAAATTCAACAGAAAGCAATAAAATATTAACACAAAATGCGGAACAAGAAACACCACAACAAACAACTTTATCAGCTGATATAAACAACAAAGAAAAAACTGCTTTGCCTGAAAGTATGGTAGAGCCTTCTGTGAATCATGTAAACAATGGATTCTCTTATTTGGAGGTAAATAAGCTCAATGAAGATCGAAAAATTTCCGTTAAAGATCGTATTTCGGCTTTTGAAACAGGAGCAGTTGAGAAACCCGGAGCAGAACCACGTAGAGATTCTATTAAAAAACAATCTTTATCTGTAGAAAGTAGTACCAGACAAAGTTCACTTTCACGCAACAGCAGTACCCAGCGCTCTGAATCCGAAATGGATGAAGATGACTCAGGGGTAACCGATATGAATAAACAACTTTCAGAGACAGACACCGAATCTGAAAGTTTTCCTGAACTGCGTAAAATGTCGTCATATCAAAGAGCTTCTACTCACTCCAGACTGTTTAAACTTTTGCAAGAGGATCTTGAAGTGGCGGATAACAATCAAACAACAGACGAATTCCAATTAAAACCGAGTCGCAAAAAAATTGTCCATAATGTTAGCATAACGAGAAAACAAAATCCCTCGGCTGTGGCAGAAGCTGAAACTATGAGCCAAAGAAGAGAACGCTTGTCTTTGCCTCTATACAAAAATACCAGCATAGACAATGACAATCCGTCAACACCCAACAGTCCAGCCTCCCCCATTATGGGTCACACAGCCAATAATAAAAACCCTATTGTAAGCGATAAATTGGTCAGTGAATTGGTACAAAGTTTATTGCTCAAAAGTGATAGCACCCACTTTAGAAACTTGCCCATGGAAAAGCTGCAGGCAGCTGCCAAAAGAGTTCTAGAGGAGGAACTAGATTCTCTAGAGAATACAAAATTAGATTCCACACCAGCCCCCACAACAACTGAAACAAAGAGAAAGAATAAATCTTATGCCGAATACTACAACACCTGGTCAGATGCATTAGGTGCTGAAAATATTGTACCCTCGAAGTCCTTTAGAGCCTTGCAAGATTCACGTCGCAGTCCTTGGACAGCCCGATGTCCACGTGTCTTAAGTTCAAAAACTATCAATCGAGACTTAACAAGAGTTACAGAATCTCCCGAAATATCAGCGAATAGCAACAAAACTGCGGAAACTTTAAGACAGTCACGAGAAACCTCAATAGGACGATGGAAGAAATCATAGTTGGTGCAAAAAAAAAAAACAAAATGGGAAGGAGTTAACTTCGGTCCTTTAAAGCTTTTATTAGGACTTAGCTGAGATACAGAGGAAAATTATAATGTAAGATTAGATATTTACTGCTATTGTCAAGTGTATTTTATTGATCACCTAAAAACAACAAATTTTTAAAAAGTAAAAAAATGTAAACGTGCTGCTGAAGCGAAGGCAATGTCAAGGAGCGTGACCAAAAAAAAAAAAACAAAAAAAAAACCAAAAGCAAATTCCATAAAAGGTTTCCAATTAAAAGAGGAGAAGAAAACCCAAACGAACTCAAGCATTATGATCTTAATCCCGTGTTCATAGAACAAAAACTTAAAAGTTGCATTTATTTTTATTTAAATTAAAGTCTTTCATATCTTTAAGTCTCACCTCTCATTCAATTCATGTTTAATTCAAACATCGCATTATTTATGTTTAGCAGGCGATGATCAATCAATTGTCGTTCATTATTTCGTTTCCAAAAAAAAATCTAAATCAAAATCCACCTAACGAAACTATGTAAAATATGACTTCACCATCACTAAATCTGTAACATTTTTTAATTGTGTACAAATTTGGCAAACCGTTCCAAATGAAATAAAATAAATGAAAAAAAATCCTCCAAAACTTAATCCAATCAGTCAAATTTCTAAACTAAATCAAAACAAAAACATGTTCAAAAATTCTAAGGTACATAAAATTTAATTATATTAATTAAACAATTTATTAAAATTGTATGCTATTTTTATGATTTTGCGTTTTTTTAATTGCATTTTGTGTTATTTGCCAGCTTTTTGGGCCAAATCAATTTTATTTTTTGCTCTTCAATTATTTGCGATAAAATATTGAAATTCAAAACAAACAAACAAAAAACGAATTAAAAAAGTTCCCTAAGCTAAACAGAAAAGCTTTTAAAGGGTACTTTATTAAAAAAATTCTTTTTAAATAATTTTTTTAACTCCTAATTTTTTTTTTTTTTTTTTTTGTGATAAAAAGTCTCTCTTTAAAAGGTACTTTTTTAAAAACATACTTTTCTCAAACGCTTTATTTTAAGTGATACTTTTTTACGTTACTTTTTGAAAAGAGGTTTTTTAAGGGTATCTACCAAAGGTACTTTCTTTAAAAGATATATACTTTAACATATATACTTTTTAAAAAGTACTTTTTACAGTACAAAACACTTTTTAAGAGTGTACTTTATATAAAAAAAACTGTTTAAAACTTCTTTTAAGAAGCATTTGTGTAAAAGGTACTTTTTAAGGTACTTTTTATGGTACTTTTATTTATATAGTTTTTATAAAGGTTATTTTTTTAAGTACTTATTAAATGTACTTTTCTTAGATGCATTCTGCTTAAAAGGAACTTTGTTAAGGTTAAAAAGTACTTTTTATAAAGTACTTTTTTAAAGTACTTTTTTAAGGTACTCTTTTAAGGCACTTTTATTAATATAGTTTTTATAAAGATTATTTTTTTCAAGTACTAATTAAATGTACTTTTCCTAGATGCATTTTGTTTAAAAGGAACTTTAAGATTAAAAAGTACTTTTTATAAAGTACTTTTTATAAAGTACTATTTTCAAAAAGTTAATATTTTTAAGTTTTATTTAACACATTTCTTTAAAAGTTTCATTATAAAGGTACTTTTTTAAATTTACTTTTTATAACAAAACAGTTTTAAAATTAATTTTTAGAAGCATTTGTTTAAAAGGTACTTTTATTTATATACTTTTTATAAATGTTATTTTTTATGTACCTATTAAATGTACTTTTCTAAGATACATTTTGTTTGAAAGGAACTTTTACAAAATTAAAAAAGTACTTTTTTTTAAGTATTTTTTACAAAAGGTTCTGTTTTTAAGTAATTTTTTGAAGGCATTTTTTTAAACACATTTACTTAAAAGTTTTCTTGTTAATGTACTTTTTTTAATTTGCTTTTCATAAAAGTACCAACTCCACTTTTTAAAGAATTTTTTCTTAAAAAGTACTTTTTTTTAAATTGCTTTCCTCAATGAACCTGTTATAATTTTATAACGAAATTTAAAATTTTTTAAAGCAATTTTGTTTAAAAGGTACTTTTTTAAGCGTACTTTCTACAAAGGTATTCTTTTAAATTATTTTTGTAGCGAACTTTTTTTTAAGACACTTGTTTGAAAGGGTTTTTAAAGGTATGTTTTAATAAAATTCTTTTTTAAGTACCAATTAATTGCACATTTCTTAGATGAATATTGCTTGACAAAAAGATTGAAAAGTACTTTTTTGAAAAAGGTGTTTAAAACAGAAAGTTATTTTTTTTTCAAATGCATTCTTTTGAAAGTTTCTTTGTTAAGGTACTTTTTTTAATTTTCTTTTTATTAAGTCCACTTTTTTAAGAATTTTGTTGAAAAGGTACTTTTTTAAAAATTACCTTTTTTAAAGAATGTATAAAAAAGGTCAGTCACTACTTGTATTAAGTATTTTTTAAGCTTTTTTAAAACAGGTTTTCATTTTATAACGGTATTAATAACTTATTGAAGGCATTTTGTTTAAAAGATACTTTTTTAAGGATAAAAATAATTATTTTAAAGGGTACTTAATGTAACGGTACTTTTTTGAATTCATTTAAAATATACTTTTTCTAACGAAGCTATTTAAAAGTAAAAAGAAAGAAAGGATTCAAAGATACTATTATACTTTAAATAAGAATAAGAAATAAAAGTAGTTTTTTAAATGGTAGTTTTAAAAAAGTACTTATAAAGTACGTCTTACTAAAAAAGTCATTTTCATTTTTAAGTTTTAGTTATAGAAAATGATAGTTAAATAATAAAAATTTATCAGGGTACTTTTTTAAGGTACTTCAAAAAAAGTACTTTAAAAAATTACTTTAAAAAGGTACTTTTTTGTGATACTTTAGAAAAAGTATTTTGTAAAACGGTAATTCATGTTGAGTCAGACCACTTAGAGAGCCACGACCCAACCTTTAAAAAGACGACCGGCAAATGTTTCCGGCAGTGGTAAAATTGTCAGCTCTCAAATTGTTGCTTTTTACAATTTTTCAACACTTTACTGTGCAAATGACGGAAATTAAAGGCATGAGTTAATTTTAAGGCTCCTATTCTTTCCTTTTCCCTCAGTGGATATTCTCTCCTTTTTTCCATTGCCGGAATTTTTGTACAAACTTGTGTAAAAATACTTCATCTGTGGTGAACAACCTACAGTGCATATGAATTATTTAAGAAACACTTTAATTTCAATTCCTTATTAGCGACTTTAAAATCATTTTGCAAATTTATTTAATAGGGAATTCAACTTGAATTTATTAAATATGATTGACATGAAAATTTTCCTATTTTTTTTTTATTTTAGTTTAATTTTTATTTATTATTTTTTTTAATCTGTAATTTAACAGGTTTGTATGCAAGATTTGATTTGAAATTTAAACAGTATTTTATCGCAAATTTTTGCTGTAATTTAATAAAAATTGCGTAAAGCTTTTTATATTTTATTAATAATTTTACTTTCATTTAAAAGTGGTCAATGGAGAGTTAACTCCACCTTTGGCTTTTATATGTTTAGCATAAATCAAACTTAATAAAAGCAAATTTAAAACAAGTTTAAAGCAAATTGTAAAAAGTCTTAAATTTTTAATTTTTAAAAGCTCAAAGCTTTTTCTACATGTTAAAGTTACTTAAAAAAAAGTTCTCTTTAATTAGTTGCAAGCATTAAGTTTAAAAAGAACATTAAAGGTGAAGTTTTCTCTCCTTGATTTTATTATAAAATTTTGATATAAATTAAAAAAAAAGCTTTTATGTTTTAATGCATGCTTGAGTTCGTTATGCTTAAGTTAAGCTTTTTGTATTAACTATTGAATGCTTGCTTAATGTGTAAATGTCTCTAAAATAAAAAAGTTTCAAACAAAGAAATAAAAAAAACCGTGTCCAAAGAGCTTAAAAAAGCTTTGTATGTTAAACAATAAAGAGTCAAATAAAAAAAGCTCTTTTTGTTTAAATTTTATTAAGCTTTATATGTAACTATTAATTAAGTTTTTATTTTTTTATGAAACTAATAAAAATTTTTTTTTGTTTTTTCTCTTTTTAGGACCTGGACAATCGGATCTATAATTATTTTCTTTTATGCCATAGAAATTAATTATAGTTTTCCACTGACAATAAAAAAAAATATAGTTATGTCCAATATTAGAACCTAAAAGATGTTCTATATTTGAAAAAATTAGAAATATCGGGTTTATTTTTATATAAACTTTATGGATACAATTTTGGAGGTCTTCTTTTTTTTAAAACAATTGAAAATTGAACAAGGTGTTGTTATTTGTAATAAAACAAAATTAAAAAGTTAGTAAAACAAACAGTTGTTAATTTTAAGCTTTTAAAACAAAACCATTTTTACAATTTTATGCCGTTAAAGCTAAAGAAAAAAATTTGTGTGTTAAAAAATTCTAAAGAAAAAATTTGTCTGAAATGATTTAAAACGACAAATTAAAAACGTTTTTTTTTTAAATTAATTTTTCATTATGTTTTATAACTTTTTTTAGATTTTAAGTTTCAAACAAGAATTCTAGTATTCAGTAAAAAAAATAATAATCAAACTTATTAAAAAAAGAGTCAATTTAAAAATTGTTTTGAGATAAATTTGAAAAAGGAAAAACAAAAATAAAATCTTAATTATAATGATTTTTTTTTTATTACCACAACTTAAAGTTTTCATTTAATTATTGTTATTAATTTATTTATATTTAAATATTATTTATAATTTACCAATTAAATAATATTATGAATAAAACGAAAATGTGTTTTATTATGTTTCATTATGATTAAATAAATAATTCATGTTTTTTTAATAATTCAAAACTGTGTTTAAATTAAAAACTTTAATCAAGGTTTGGAACAATATTTTTTATTGTTGTGACTATCACTGCCTACTATGGTTGAAACACTAAAGGTACGTTAAAATCGAATCACTATTGGCACACCCTTTATATTTAAAATTTTTATTTAAAATTTGTTTACTTTTCGTATGGCGGACATAAAAATAATTAAACTTAAAATAACAAAAAAAGCCATGTACGTGAAACTCAAATCACTATTGGGGCACCCTTTAATTTAAAGTTATATTTTTTATACTTGCTGCAAGAGCAGATATAGTTTGATCCTACACCGTGCAAATTTTACTTATCTACCTATCACAATTCAAACAATTATTGCAAATAATTCGTGCAAAAAAAAATCGACTTCAACATTTCATCTGTCTGCTGCCTGCAATGGTTCAATAGTATGGCCACATACATCAAATTATATTAACTATTAGAAAACCCATATATTCCATCTCTAAACTTTATACATGTTCAACTGTTTATCAATTTGGCAATATTCATCAAATTACAGCAACTATAGGGGCACCCTTTAATTTCCAAATTCAAGTATAATAATGTTTTAGCAGACTTAGCAAACAAGTTCTTTGTACATTTCAACCGTCAGTCTTTAACGGTTCGATAGTTTGGCGATATAAACCAAATTACATCAACTATTTCAACACCCTTTAATTTAAAATATTTTTACTTTTTATTATACAAAAAAAGTGTTGGATATAGTGTCTAATTTTTAAGTGTTTATGTAGAACAGTTCAAAAGAGAAGGCCATTTAGGTCATATTACATTAATTTTGGGAACACCCTTTAATTTCTAAATTCAAATTTTGAACAGGTAGTTATAGCGGACTTAACAATACATGTTCTTTTTAATTAAAACTGTGTATCTATGAAGGTTCTAAATTTGGGTCACATACATCAAATTACATTAATATTGGAACACCCTTTAATATCCAAATGCAAATTTCATACTTGTTTTTATTAGCGTTATTAGTAAGTTAGTAGCTTATCTTTGTAAATTTCAAGCGTCTGTCCTCAACTGTATAAAAGTACGGCCATGTTAATCAAAGTTAATAAACTATTGGGGCACCCTTTAATTTATAATTTTGAATATTAATAATTGTTACTACAACGGTCATAGCAATTGACATTTTGTCGAATTTTTTAGCGTTTTTCTATAACGGTTCAAAAGATAGGCCCATATAGGACAATTTACGACACCTATGTGGACACCCTTTAATTTTAAGATTTATTTCTGTGTTACTTTTTGCCATTGGGTGCTAAATACGCAGCATTTTTAACTTAAGGTTCATAATAAACTTAAAAAAAATCTTTGTTGTATGGGCACACCCTTTAATTTTTAATTGTGAACTTTTTTTAAATATGAACCAACCTGTAAGCATAACCTTTTAAACAAAGAAAAAATTTTTCAAAATCGGTTCAGAAAAGGCTAAGTTTTGCAGGCAAACACAAAGCATTTAGATGAATTGATAACCTCTTTCCTTTCTTAAAGTCGGCTTAAAATAACAAGAATATTACCTCGCTTTTAGAACACCCTTTAATTTTTAATATTTGTTATTTTAGCGACTATAATAATACAACTACTGTAAAAACTGCAAAAGTCTGCAGACAGAGGGTTGTAACAGACGGACAGCGAAAACAATAGGGTTAGATTTTTTCTCTTTGGGTACGGCGGAACCCGAAAAATCAAACCAACCAAAAAGGCGACTTTTTAACGAAAGTTATGTGTGTGAAGTAAAATTTTAAATATTCTGTTACGATAACAGAGCTATGTTAATTACTTAACATAACCAATGTTAACATAAAAAAAATCTAAAAGTTTCCGGACGATATTTAAATAAAATTAAAGTAGAGAGAAAAAAACTATTGGGGAACACTTTTAGTAGTGTCTTTGTTAAACGTCAATAGTCAAAAATATTAATATTGTGTTTTTTAAGAAATTATAGAGGTTTTTCCAAAAAACACCACTTTTGAAATTTGAATGGAAGAGAGAAAAGGGCCAAAGTCCTTTTTTAAATTTAAAAAAGTGGTATTTTTGGAAAAACCTCTATGATTTCCAAAAAAAAAAAAATTAATTATAATATATTTTACTATTAGAGCTTAACAAAGAAACTACTAGAAGTGTTTTCTAATAGTTTTTTCTTTGAACTTTAATTTTGTTTGAATATCGTCGGGAAAGTCTTATAAAAAAGATTTTTATATTTTAACATGGGTTATGTAAAGTAATTAACATAGCTCTGTTATCGAACAGAATATGGCTTGGATTATAAATTTAAAAATTTAACTTCACACACATACGAAAGTTTAAATTATTCATTTATAAAATTACTTACCTTTTTAAAGCATTATTTGCTTTCAAAAAAATTAGCTTTTAATTTAATTTTTAATTTTGTTTGAATATCGTCGGGAAAGTCTTATGAAAAAGATTTTTATATTTTAACATGGGTTATGTAAAGTAATTAACATAGCTCTGTTATCGAACAGAATAGAGTTACAAATTCTTTTGTATAACTTTTTAAACTTTATTTTTAATAGAATATTGTTAACTTTATATATGTATGTATATGTATGCATTTATATTTCGTTTATATTTAAATATATATTTTTAAGAATTTACTAAGAGAAGCTTTAATATAAATTATATTTTATAGTAAATTTCAACAAGAATCTTAAAATAAAATGAAACTTTTAGTTTTTAAATTCGAGTTTTAAAAAACCTTTTTGTGACTTGTTTGTCTTTAAATTATATAAATTTTTGGCACATTTTAAGTAAATTTAATTTAACTTTTTTTATTAATGTTATAAGAAGAAGAAGAAAAGGATAGGCTTAGAAATATCATTAAGTAAGAGATATAAAAATATATATTTTGTATTTATATAATTTATATTTTATTATAATAATGTATACTTTAGATATATGTGTGTATATGTTTATAGGTATGTGTGTATATTAGCTGATATTTTTTTTATTTAAGCTACAGTATATTCTAATAATTAACACTAAAATAATTATTGGTTTATAATTTTCTTTTAAATATTTCAGGTATATTATTTACTGAGTTTGCTTTTTTTGCTAATTTATGTTTGTCTTTTATATAAATTAGTTTCTAAATGTTTAGCAAATAATAAATTTATCCATTCTCCTTATATCTATTTCCCTACATGCTATAAAGTTCTTTTTATAGCATGCAAATAATTTTTGTTTACAAAATAACCAAGCATACAATAATTTTTTTTTTCTACAATAAAATACTTAAAATTTTATTTGTTTTAAAAATATATCGCATGCTATAATTTTGTTTAAAAAATATAAAGCATGCTATAAATTTTTTTTTAAATATATATCATGATATAAATTTTTTCAAACTTTTCCTTATATCCAACCACGTATTGCTTTTTAAATGAAAGTATATCGCATACATTACACATTTCCTACACATTTTTCTGGAGATGTGTGATATGATAAATTACATATTTTCAAAAGAACAATAAAATTTTTTTCTATAAAAAAATGTTTCAATAACTAAAAATAAGTATTAAAAAAGCTAAGCAATGCCAAATATGTAATGGAAAGTTATCAGACCATACATGGAATAAAACTCTTATGTATGGGCCGGTGCTTTAAAAACTATTTTGGTTCTATTCAACCGCATACACGAGTGATCAAAAAAGCTTATCGGTAAAAGTGGGAATATAGTTATATTGACTCACTTATCGCTACTATAATGGTATGTTCTCATTTCATTAAAAACAAAATCTAGTTAAGTGAAATAGAGAATTATATAATAGAAGAAAAAACATCAAGTGAAAACTTGGCGCTCGCCAATATTTTCCGACTTAAAGGCCACTGAGCTTTTCAAAAAGGACGATTGTGCACCATATTTATTAAGATATCAATAGGGTTTTCATTTAAAAGCTTTTGAAGAGGTCTTTCAGTAAAAACTAAGCTTTTAAAAAATGCTTAACCCGTTAAGAGCCGGTGACAGTTTTGTGTAAAAATATGTTTTTTTTTTTTTTGATTAGAGTTACTTCACTTAACTAGATTACCGGCTACAAAGCCAAACATCTGGCGTTTTATGTACTACAATTTCCAAGAGATTGCTCTCAAAAATTTAAAACTTAAAAAAAAAATATTTTTTTTTTAAATCCTAAAATACCAAAAAATTTCTAAGACACATTCATAGAAATATTTTTCAACCTTTTTCCATAGTCTCCCAGAGTGTTCCTTCAGTGCAAAACACAGTCTTGATGTGTAAATAAATAGACTTAAAATATAAAAACTACTTTGTTTTGGTACAACACAATATATAAAATTCCCTATTAATCTATAAATGTTATTAAATTAATAACTTAATCAGAAAAGTAAACTCAGAGAAATATACTGCTTTCTCCCTGACATTTTGCTTCTATTGCTCTTCAATTGATAGTTCTTTCCTTCGCTAATTTGAAAGCTTGAACGGTTTATTATTTTCATCGCACGTTTTATTTCTTAAAGCGAGCTTTTAGTTGGACATTCTTCGAAACGCAAACTAGCGTTAAGAAATATAGTAAAACTTTTGCAGTAAATTAAAAATATTTTTTTTTTTGTTTTTGTTTTGCACTTTGCTCTTTTGAACGCTTTGAAAATTTTTTGTCATTTTTTATTAAATGATCGAAACCCAAAGTCATGCTTTATTTATAATAAACATTTGCATAAGAAAAATTAATTATCGAAATTATTTCGTACAATCGTTTTCTAAAAAAACAAATAAAAAATATTGCATGCTATAGCTTTTGCAAAAAAATATTGCATGCTATATTTTTTTGTTGTTACAAATTTTTATGCTATAAATAAAACATAATAATTCCTACAGCAAAATATAGAAAAATGTGTCGCATAAAAATTATTAATAATTGCGCAATAAATAATTGTTAAAAATGTCTGAAGAAAAATAAATCGCATGTTTGTAATTTCTTTAAAGAAATAATTAATGTACGTTGGACATTTTTTAAAGCTTAGTACAGCATGTTTAAAGTTTGTTAAAGAAAAATTTTTTTGGTTCTGTAAATTTTTTACAAAATTATTAGCTCTTCCACACATTAAATTTTATCGCTTGATACTTTAAAACAGCTGATGGTTTAATCATTATTCACGACCAATGATTTAATAATTTTTAAGAACTTTTCCTACACAACCAGTTCTTCTTTTCAATAATTGAGTTAAAAATATTAAAGCTTTAAGTTTTAAAAAGAATGTTTAACCAAACAGTATTTTTTTTAATATGTATGTATGTATGTATACATGTATGTGTATAGATGTGTATACTTTTAATAAATTCTTTAATTATATAGCTTCCACAATGTAGAACAGATATATCTTAAATCTTACCACTCCTCTTCAGCTTTTATAATTTGTACTGACATTAATTCTTCAACAATTTTATATTCATGACACTTCTGACACAATAAGCGACCATTTGATTTGTTAGTTCTTTGTACTTTTTCATGGCAAACAATGTGCACCAATTTAAGATTTTTCAAGGAAAATATTTCCAAAAAATATTCCAACACTGAAATATCTATGACGGGCTGTTTATGTAAATGGCAAATACGTTGCGGCTGCTCAAGTAATTCCCTGACATTTGCTAGAAGGGAGGGTAGTATGGTGCGTGACAATTCTATTTGATGATCCAGATTCCATACTTGAAAGAGTATTAAATTTTCCCTTGATGCATAAGGATTAATACTGTGTTGTAAAGCACAATTATTTCTAGCGTCTGAATATGTTCCCTGACAATAAAAATCACCCAAATCGGTGCATAATGATACGGACCATTCATCCAGTATCTCGTTTCTTAATGTATAATCTTTAATAACTTGTTTTAATTTTTTATTTGGCACTGCTGATCGGGCATCAGTTTGATCATCTTTGTGCATTTTGTCCATCAAGAAATCATGTTTTGGTTCATATTTTCTATCGAAAATCATGGAGAAGTAATCACAACCTATAAGCAGATAACGAAACTTTTCCAACACTGAATCAATAATTTTGCGAGCCTTGAGATTTTGCCGATACAAATGAGTGCGTGTTAGTTCATCTTTGGTTTTGTAATAATAACCTCGTACACGATCTTGAGCTTTTCGTGCCAGGGCCTCTTCTTTGGTGAGGCATTTTTCTTCTTGACCCATAAACCATTCGGCATGTTCTGATCTTAAGCTAAGATGCGTTTTGCCACAAGTATCTGCTTTGAAATGGCTAAGTTTTTTGCGTTCATAATCTGCTATAAGTTTGCCAAACCTTTCAGGTTGCTGTTCCATAAACTCATACACAATATCGGCTACTTTAAGCAGGGGAGATCTTTGCCGTAATTGTTCGAACTCGAAATCAGCATCTTATTATTAAAGATAATCATATAGTTGTTGTTTACAGAAAAATAATCAAAACAAAATTTAATTTTTCTTACCGGTTGTTATAACTACATCTGGGCCAGCCACAATAAAAAGTGTTTGAGAATCTAAGGTTAAAAAATAGTCTTCATCTGTTACTTCATAGCCATCAGAGGCTAAATAAATGCGTAAGTCTTCAATCTGGAAACAAGAAAAATTTAAAAATTAGTAATTATTACAGCGTTAGATTATAAAATCGTTTTAAAGTTCTTCCTATATCAAACTTAAACTTGACCTCCATTTAAACTATCAGCAGCACGCAGTTGTAACCCTGACCTGCTTGCAAATCACCCTAAAAATATTGTGATTGTTTTAACAACCAAACATTCAACGAATAAAATAACCCAAAAGTTTAATGTCCTTCTTAGCCATGTGTAAAGTAACCTAAAGCAAAACAAAGAAAAAAGGTCGTCAACAAGAATTTCATTCATTTTCAACAGGTGGATGGATGTATGGCAACTGCGCATTGCGTGTAATCATGCAGTTGTCTTTGGGATGGATAACATTGGATTTTTTTTTTGTGCAAGTAAACTTATCAAGGTCTTCAAAATATTAAAGGAAGTTAAAACACAAAAACAACAACAACACCAGAAGGAAGTTTAATACTAAATACAACACTGATTTTACTGGCCGTGGTGGAAAAAATTCAAGGTCATTTGTAAAAGAGGCAAAAAAAAAACACACACACTTCTTACTTACAGGAAACTTTATTTTGGCTTTAGTTTTAAGCATTTGCAAGGAATTGGCACCAATTCCATACTTTTTTGAACGTTCATTATCTGTTATTTTATAGCCTTTAATAACTGCTGCTGGAGAGGTATTAGCCTTTGTTTTAATACAGTCCTCAAGATTTTCCCTGGGCTTTGCATCTTTTTGTTGATGAACTGAGCTACGCGTTGTAGGCGCCATCACTTCTTTTATAAAATTAAACATATTTTCCCATGAATTGAGTTTATATATATAAAATTCGCTTTATACTTTATTTAGCTAAAGAGGTTTTTTAATTTTTACTATTTAAGTCAACTTGACCAATCCTTTTAAGGAATTTTCTCCAACTAGTTGTCCTTAAAGCACTTGTTTGTATATGAATGAATACGTGCACACAATGAAACCTATAAAAACAATTCTTTTGTTTATATTCTAATAAGAAAAAGTAAAGCCAAGTTGTTTTCACATCAAGAAGAGGTATGTTGAAAGCACGGTAACTCCAATGTTTATATAAAATAAAATTACCTCTTAAGTACTAATTTAAATGCATTTAAAAAATTTTAAATTTAAACGAATATAATTATATAATTATCGGGTTATTAAGTTTTTGTTGCTAATATTTGATTTGACAAGGTTTGTAATTAAAAATAAATTATAAAATATTTTTGAAAGCAAAACCTCTAGATTTTGACGCAGACATATAATTATTTAATAAAATAAAGCTTTTATATACAAAACATAATAGAAAATATTATATTTTATATAGTAATTGATAAAATATTTAAAAATATTTTTTTTTCTTTAAATTACCTCCTTAAACTAAGCTCGGGTAATACAATAAATAATGTCACGCAGTAATAATATTTAACATGTAATGTCTAAAACCTAAAATTTTATTTCTGTAAGTAAAAAAAATATAACTTTGAAACTATTATAACTAAATATATGAACGTTAAATAACTGAAAGATGGATATAAAAAAATTAAATTTTTACAGCTGATACTTATTTAAGAAACAAAATAATCGTTTTGCAATTAGTAAACCAATTATGATTATTTATGTCGTTATTTCAACTAAACTATATTTGTTCATGAATTTTTTTGAACAGAGTAAGCTTCTTTCAGTGTAATAAATTATGTGGTATCTCTTGTTAACAAAATGCGAAGTTGGTACCACTTTTTTCTTGTGTTGTTTGCATTTGAAATTCCTCTACCTTTGCATCTAAGCATTTTACCTCTCTCTTACTTCTTTGCGAAAACAAAAACAACAAATCTAAACAGCTGGGTTTTGTTACCATTATTTCCATCGGTATGAATTTGAGTGAAAAATGAATTAAAATAAAATAAAATTTTAATACTAAAATTTAATAAATAAAATAAATAAGTATTACAAAGTTACAGTAACAAGGCATTATATTAATTATTAAAAAAAAATAAATAACGAAAGTTTGTACGAAAACAATAATTTTGTGTAATATGACAGGCAAATGAAATTGCTGCCGTGGAATTCGTTGACAAGTTGGGAATAGAATTGAATAAATACAATAAATGTTGACCTCAAAAGAAATAAAAGAGAATGTGTTGCGACCGATGGATAAGCAAAATTATTGCAGTCTATAAAGAAAAATTATTCTTTTGCAAACAAAAAAATATATACACAAATCTACACTGTACATAAGTCCAGAGAAATAAAACCTACAAACATGCATATGTAGCTAATTTTAAAGGTCTTCCAGAGATTAAGCAATAATGAGTTATACAAATTTGATCAATTTAGAAATATATCTAAAAAATTGATTTAGTCATCATTAAAAGAATACACTTCTAAGCGATCATTCTTATTTTGCTGTTGGTGTTTCTTTAAATATGTCTATAAGTACTGATATACCATTAAGAGATTTCGACGAAGAGTCTGATGAAACCGATTCAGAGACTGAATTACTCATACGCCACCATAGTGGTAGTGGTACTGATGGCCATCAACAAACAAATACACAACAACGTTCTCGTTATGGCAGCTCTAGCTATTCACAACACAATAACAATAATCAAACATCAAGTTTTCTCAGTCAACTTTTTAGTGTTGTCGGCAGCACATCAACACAGTCGTCTCGTCAATCGCAACAGAATTTAAAATCGAAACAAACGCCACCACTTTTACGTAGTGCTACCACCTTCTCGTTAGCGCGCGACGGTCAGATACGTTTTAGAAATGAACGTAGTCGTGAACGTTTTGCAACAAATCAAACTGGACCAGGAACAAGCCCATCAGACATTACGGCCTCGCAAACTACTCTAAATAATGCGGTTCAAGCCGCTAAATTTGGTCGGTCAAACTCCAAATCCTATAATCTAAATTCCTCGAACAATCCTATAGCTACCGCGGTCTCTTATTCCGGTTCGGGCTCTTTTCGTTATAGCGATTCGTTACAAATGTCCGATATGGAAGTCCAACAAAATATAACCTCTACTACCTCCCCGAATGGGGTAATGCAAACGGTCATAGATCCTGAAAATGGTTCAACAACAGTGTTTTATCAAAAAAATCGCCGAAAAAGTAAAAAGCGTTCTTTGGGAAATCTCTGTAAAATGTGTTTATGTGGGTGAGTGCTAGCAAAAAAAAAATTAAAATTTTTCTTTAAACTATTTTTTATTTAAGAAACGGAAAGTTGAGAAAAATGTGTATAGGTATGTGCTGAAAAATTTAATTAAATAACTTCTATTTAACAAGCTAAAACAAAAAAAAAAAAAAAAAAACAAGAAACATCAGTATTAAAATTTATTTCTACACGATCTAAAAACATCACAAAAAATTTATTAAAAATATTCTTAAAAAAACAACAGAATTATTTTTATTTTAAACTGAAAAAAATGTGTAACATGAATTGTGCTGCTGTACTGTATCAGAGTAATAAAGTTTCAATTAAATCAATAAGAAATAAAAATAAAAAAACAATAATAAAAATACAACTTTAGGGAAAAAAAAACTGCCAAATAAATGTGATTTTTTATGATAGTTTTTTTTTTGTTTTTTTGTGAAAATGTTTAAGTTTTTTTAAATTATCAGTTATATCAAATATTGTAATAGATTTTCAATTATGACGCGACTAGTTTTTGCATCAACCGCCTTCCGAGCCACCATTAAAATAACGAAAATTAAACAAAAAAAAAAAAAAAAAAAAAACAAAAAAGTGATTTTAAAACCTGTGAAACTAATATAAAATAAGCATTAAAATTTTTTTTTTTGTGCCAAAAGCTAAGAAACTAAAATAAGTACTTTTTTTCGGCCTTTGTTTATTAAAAATATTTTTTAATACCCAAAACTGTATCCAAAATCTTAACTATTAACTGAAGCTTTTCGATAAAATGTCATTCGATCGTTTTTGTCTATAAAAATCATTAAAATGATCGATGAAAAATCGTTAAATATGGCAACCATTACTCCCGCAATGAATACCGTAATTTTAACAGTGATGACAACTTATCCAATAA
This sequence comes from Cistogaster globosa, assembly GCA_937654795.1. Classification (NCBI taxonomy): domain Eukaryota; kingdom Metazoa; phylum Arthropoda; class Insecta; order Diptera; family Tachinidae; genus Cistogaster; species Cistogaster globosa. The sequence continues at coordinate 13,314,588 of OW569404.1, forward strand.
GATAATAATCTTTGTATGAGTGGTATCTAATTTAAACTAATTTTGCTAGGTCATGCACACAAATTTGAAAAGCCAACCAATTACAGTTTTCTAGGGACAAAAAAAAAATAAATACGTCAATCGATCAGACATGAGGTACTATTTGAAATTAGCATTATCGGTCAATGTCCTGCGAGGCAACATGCAAACCACCACTCCTACCTCTAATTTGTTCATGTCATTTGGAACAATAAAGTAACTCCAATCAAAAAAATAAATGCATGGGGCGATAGAGAATTAAAAAAAAACATCAAGTGAAAAAATTTGCGCTCGCCCATATTTTCCGAGTTACGGGGCTCTGAAATTTTCAAATTTTTTTAAATATCAATATGGGTATCATTTTAAAGCTTTTTAAGAGGTCTTTAAGGAAATACTAATTTTTTTTAACCCATTAAAATCCCATATCAATTTTATGTAAAATTATTTATATGCAGTACCAAAATTTTTTTTATTTTCTAATTCTCTGCCACATCAATATTTGTTTTTTTTAATGAGAGTTAGTTACTTCACTAAACTATTTTTACATAGATAGTGAAGGCTTTAAAGGATTCGGCATAGCTGAATATAGCACTCTTACTTGTTTTTTCTCTAAAAACGTTAGGCGGTTACAAAGGTTACAAATTTTTAATTAATTTTTTCTTTAATAATTTTAATTATTAGTACATGTAACTTTATCAGTTCAGTTAGCACTATGTGGAACGTGTTTAAAATTTTTGTAGGACCTATTTATCTGACGTATTTATCTTCATACCCTTATCTTCTGTAAAGGGGGTATCCATTATCCACCTTCTTGAACAAAGACTGTTCGAAATTCCCTATCCTCAAGAAGACGGTTCCAAAATTTTTAAACAATCGTTCTTACCGTCAGATTTCCTAAAAGATACAAACAAACAAACAAACCTTCTACTCATGCATCAGTATACATATAAATTACAATCATAATCTTAGTCAATATTCCCACTTCAATAATTTGCAAACTCGTTAAAACTGTGAAAAAAAAATAATTTTTGCTTCACACTTACTTCAATTACTCATGTTACTGTTTATTTGGAAATTTCTGGAGCTAATTCAACGAAATTTGAATTTCAATTTGTATAGTTTCATATGCTGACTTGTCATTATTATTATTTATTTATTTTTTTTGTTCAACAATCATGATAAAATTCAAAACATTAAAGAAAAGATAACAATTCCCACCTCTCACTCTCGTTATATACATAGAAAAAAACGTTTTTATAGCAAAATAAATAATTATTTATTGGAGTAATGTCTGTTTTATATTATTTTAAATAAAAAGATAAAAATATTTATATTTATTCAGTTTGCTTTTTCACACTATAAAACTATTTTATTGCGAGTCTTGTGTCAATTTTATTTTTAATAATAAAAATAATATTCCTATATTATTACTTAGTGCTTTACAAATAAAACCTGAGAAACCTGGGGGCAAATTACGGCATTCGATATCGATTGAAATTTCTATAGAATTTAACTGTAAATTTCTATCGATATCGAATGCCGTAATTTGCCCCCTGGTTGTGTAAAAACAATTTAATTGTAAAAGATAAAGAAGTGACCGTAAAATAAAACCTGCTTCTTAAAATCAGGATGCACTAAAAAAATTCAATAACTACATTGAATGGGAGATACACTTTCCCTTAGCCCGTTCAAATAAAAAATAAAAAATTCACCTCTATCATTAACATTATTTCCCTGGAAATTCATTCATTAATTTTTCTGTCCACCAAATTGCAATCGCGAGCAATTTTTATGAAAAATTTTTAATTAAAATAAAAATTTCCTTTATTGCAATTGATTTTTCCCCCTCGAATTTTGTTCCCTTTCCACTTTTATTTGTTAAATTTTTGTAAATAAATTTTTTTCTTAAGCCGAATTAAAAATTATTCATTTGATTTTGATACTAAAATTGTTCGACCGTAAATTGCAGGAACTTAAAAGAAAATTGTTTTCTTGAAATTTCTTATTTTGTCTTTAACTATTCATGCACGAATGTTTAAAACTCATTAAATAATACTTTTGTCATTCACTATAGACTGATAGCATACTTTATATTGACAATAGCTGTTAAATTTTAGAAAATCAAATTTTGCGAGAAATTCATGAAACCAAATTTCATCTAAACAAAAATTTCCCTTTTTTATTCACTATCGGGAGGATTAAGCCGGGTTCAAAATTCCAAAAAGATTTTTTTATACAAATGTATGTACATTTTTGGATCTTTATTTTATTAAAATCTTTCATAATTTTACTGCATTCAGTTAAAAAAGTAATTTAAATTAAAAAAAAAAAAAACAAAATCGACGGGCAAGAAAGCTAGTAAAATAAAGAAGCAGAATTGTTAATGAATTATAAAAATTGAACTCTTACAGAAAAGTAAGAATAAAAAGAATAAAGTCATTTCTAAGTGAGTTTTTAAATTTTAAAGAATAAATAAGAAGTTGTACTATTTGTCAAAGTAAATTTAAATGATGAATGAAATTAGCTTCAGCTTTTCTGCAGTTGCCAAATAGTAGTAAAACTTTACCAATATAAATATCATAAATATCTCACACTCATTAAAACTAGTTATTAAAAAAAAAAAACTTTATTTGCATTCCTTGCGCTAGGGGTCAATGAAAACTTGTTAAATGTCAAGTGACACTTTTGCACAAAACAATTAATTTAATTTTCACATCAACTTCCCTCAACCTGCTTTCATTTTTAAGTGTGAATTATCAGTATTTTTATATTTTACTATTTAATTTTCAGAACTTTCATTTTTAACTAAAGTTTGTTTTTGTATTTTTTTATTTTTTTAATTCTCCATAAATTAGAATGCATTTTCCACATGTGCTTTTTGAAAAGTAATAAAAATAAAATAAAAATTAATTATTGCTCAAGTTCTATTTATATGATGAGTCAGGTACAACTGCATTGACCAAGAAAATAAATAAATAAAATATTAATTGCAATTAGTTTCGTTTTGTTGGAAAACATTTAAAAAAGTGCTGGTATAAGAATATTTTCTAGGTAAATCTTTAAATGAATACGTGTTGTTAAATGTAAATTTTCGATAATAAGCAATTAAATGTTTAAATATCGATTTGAAAATTTAATTTAAAAGAAACAATTTGATATAAAAAATTTTTCGTTAAACGGAAAACTAATGAAATTTTAGGACGACCTTGAGTAACACACTCCCAGTTAATTAATTGTGTTAGAACTATACGTTTATTTAGACCACTTTTGTTTTGATTTCTTTACCAATTTCCTTTCCTTCTCAATTATTTTTCCGGTGTCTGTTGATCTATTAATTATTTTTACTCACGCCTTTTTCCTTTACGAGGGCTGCTATATATATTTCTGGCCTGGCAACGCTGAGTGCTGCCAAGTGCAATCTGACATTTCCATTGGAAAGTTTGTCATTTTTAAGCATAATCGTATTCAAAACGTTTTGATGTACGACCATTATTTGTGTTGTTTACAGTGACTTGAAAAAATTAATATAGAAAAAAATGGAATTAACTCGTGAACATTTTCGTGCCATCATTTTTCACAACTTTCGAGGTGGATTATCACGACAAGAGTGCATTGATGAACTTAAATCTTTGTATGGCGATGAAGCACCATCCTCTAGCACTGTGAAAAATTGGTATAATGAATTTAATCGTGGCCGAAGCTCGCTCAAAGACGAATTCCGTGAAGGTCGTCCAAAAACGGCTGTTGAGCAAGAGAACATTGATGCCGTGCGTGAACTCATAATGCAAGATCGACATGCGACATACCGAGAGATAGAGACATCCTTGGACATTTCTTCCACCAGAATACATTCGATACTGCATGAACACCTGGCCGTAAAAAAGGTTTGTTCTCGTTGGATCCCGCGCAATTTGAAAGTCGCTCAAAAAAAGGCTCGTGTCGATTGGGGCAAAGAAATGTTGCAAAAATACGATTGCGGTGCTTCAAAAGACGTTTATAAGATCGTCACAGGTGACGAGTCATGGATCTATGCGTATGAGCCCGAAACGAAACAACAATCGACCGTGTGGGTCTTCAAAGACGAGCAAAATCCAACGAAAGTTGTTCGTGGAAGAAGCACTTCGAAGCAAATGGTCGCCTGTTTCTTCAGCAAAACTGGTCATGTGGCAACTGTTCCGCTTGAGCAACGTAGGACGGTCACTTCTGAGTGGTACACTACAATTTGTTTGCCTGAAGTCATCGGAGAAATTCGAAAAACCAACAAGAGAAGACGAATCATTGTTCACCATGACAATGCGAGCTCTCACACATCGGCTCAAACCAGAGAGTTTTTGACCGGCCAAAACGTCGAATTAATGGGTCATCCGCCGTACAGCCCTGACTTGGCACCTAATGACTTCTTGTTTCCGCACATCAAGAAAAAAATGCGTGGTCAACGATTTTCATCGCCAGAAGAAGCTGTTGAAGTGTTGAAAAACCATGTTTCAGAGGTGTCTCAATCGGAGTGGAAAAAGTGCTTCGACAACTGGTTTGAGCACATGCAAAAGTGTATAAATCATGCTGGAGAATATTTGGAAAAACAATAAAACCATTTTTAATTATAAATATTCGCATTTTCCCTATTAGGCCAGAAATATATATAGCAGCCCTCGTATTATCAAAAGACATAAACGTAAGCATTTAGTTAAGGTTAAGTTTCTCCAAATTGTAACTCAAAATGTGTTTGATCGTGGTCCTCAGTTTAATGTCGGCCAGGGCTGGATATACCCACAAAATATGCAGTTCATGCGTGATCCATTTCGAGGTTCCCTATCAAATGTTGGCCGTTGCTACATTGCAGATGGTCCATCCGTTGAGTCCAATTTTCGATGACTCGTTCGAGCATTTCGACTGGGAACTGGCGAATGACACACGTCATGTTTTACTTCAGGGCCGGAATCAAAGCGGGTTTGTCCGCAACTTTGGACTTTATATATCCTCACAGAAAAAAGTCTAAGGGTGTGATATCACACGATCTTATTGGCCAATAGACCGGCCCAAAACGTGAAATTATGTGCTAACCGAAGTGTTCTCTCAATAAATCGATTGATTAATGCGATTAGTGGGAAGTGGTGATGTCTTGCTGAAACCAAATGTCGCCGAGATTACAAACTTTAATTTCAGGTATCAAATAGTCGGTTATCATGGCACAATAACGACGGCTCGTTCGCACCGGCATAATTTTGAAAGAAATATCGACCGATTATACCACCGGCCCACAAACCACACAAAACCGTTGTTTTTTCTGGATGAAGTGACAGTTCTTGAATCTCTTCAGGTTGTTTCTCGTCGCAAGTGTGGCAATTTTGTTTGTTTACATATCCATTGAGCCGGAAATGGGCCTCATCGCTAAACAAAATTTGCCTCGAAAACTTCGAATCTCTTTGGAACTTTTCAAGAGCCTATAGAGTGAAGCGATGCCGCTAAGAACATCGAGCGGTTTCAGATGTTGCACAAGCTGTACTTTATACGCTTTCAATTTAAGTTCTTGACGTAAAATGCGCCAAGTTGTTCCATACGTCGGTCCGAGTTGCTGCGAACGGTGCTGAAGCGACTCTGCACGGTCTTCGTATACACTCTCAGCTACGGACGCTATATTTTCTTCACAGCGTGCTGAATGTGGTCTATTCGGTCGAATATTATCCAATGTGAATGCTGGGTCTCAAAATGGGTAATGCTGTTGCGAATAGTACGTTCAGTTGGCTGATTATGTTGAACATAAGTTGAGCGAAGTGCACGAAACACATTCCTCACCGAACGTGAACTTTCGTAGAACCTTCCAGATCTTTTAGAGTGCGATATAAAAATTATGAAGTTATCCGGATTGTTCGACACTGAATACTCTTACAGCCGTCGCAATTTATTCTTGGCAACATCCTTCTTAGTTTTTGAGTTTTCAATGCAGTGTCATTATTTCTGGTTAGTATTCTATTTAGCATTGTCTGGACACGTTGATGCCTCGAAAAACATGTCGAAAAGCTCATAGAAAAAGCAGCGTAAAAAACATTTTTCCATCTGAAAGTGCTGTCACTAGACTTTCCTCTTCAATAAGTGCCATTCTAATGACAGCCGTCTAAAGATTTCAAATAGTGTTTCGTTCTTGAAGTAAGCCTCTGCCGAATGGCCATCGTATTTTGCCTAAGGCTTGTAGGGATCATGCTCTAGCTGAGGCATCATGTAGTAAATAGCTTAGAAGATTTCAATGTGCATAATAGAGAAAGTACCTGCCATCCTCAATAATTTGAAGATGAAGAATTTGTGTTTTCTTTGAAAATGAACGCAACAAGTGTTTTTTAAATCATCAAAAGCAAATTAAGTAATTATTTCAAATGTAAAGAAGCACTGGGATTAATCAAGGAGCAACAACATTAAGTACCACACGAACTTAAGCCAAAGTTTATTGAATGTTGATTTTGCATATCTGAAATGCTACAATCAATGAAAAGTAAATTCATTATAATAATTGAAAGTGGAGAAAATTGTATAAGAAGCGCCTATCAGGAATGTTGACATTAAAATCAAATATTTATGACGCGAAAGTAGTTGGTGGAGTAGGAATAGTGACATCTATTTTGAGATGTAAAAACAAATGAAACTAAAAGATCTTTGCCGTACACAGCTGATACTTTTGAGGAGAGGATTTATAAAAAACAGGCCATAGTGTAAATCATGACACAAGTCCTTAATTTTTATCTTTAAAAATTCTCAGTCTCAAGTTTCGCGACTACTTAAAAACTATTTTGACTCTTCTAAAAATTCTTACTCAGTTTAAAGTCGGATAAGACATTTAAACAAAAGTCGCATAGAGACTGGCGTGTCCCCCCAACAAATAACTTTTAATTTATTTATTAAATATAAATGGGTCAATTATTAATTAAATCCCAACATGAAATTTAAAGCAAAACCATCAATAACTTTAACTTCTTCCCTTTGATGTAATTTTCATTGATTTCATTTTAAAATGTTTAATTATGTTAAATTCTTTCATATTTAACACTTTTGCTGGTCTATTAAATTTTTTTAAAAATCCATCAATTTGCTGAAGCAGGTGTTTTTTTGTTTCGAAAAACAACGAATATTAATTAAAACGTAAAATCAAAAAAACATAAAATATTTCTGCTGCCGTTAGCAACCACGTTTAAGTCAAGTTTTTAAAACAATTGTTTTTAACTTTTTCTGTTGGCAAACAAAAATTTACTTCAATAAAATCTACAAATTTTTTTGTGGTCTTTTTTTTTGGTGTTTATTGTTTTGAAAGCGTCACGCTAGAGTTGGAAAAAAATGCCATAACGTAACGTAGTAACGACATAATATTTGCCTAAACAAATATAATCATTATAGTTGACTGCACATCAACGGTAGTTTCTGTTTCTTTGTAGGTTTTTTTTTTGGCTGCCTGTTGTTTTTGGTTTCTTCTTTTACGAGGGTGGTTCCAAAATTAAACAATCTTGCTTAACAGCTTTTAAAAATTTTTCTTACGGATTAAAAGCAGACCTTTAATGCTGCTTTTTATTAGGAATTTCAAAATTTCATTGCAGATCATAAAATTTTTATTTAAACAAAAATATATCGCATGCTATAAATTTTTAAAGTAAAAAATATAATGCATGCTATAATTTTGTTAGAAAAATATAAAACATGCTATAATTTTTTTTTCTAAAATAGATATTAGGATTTTTTTTTCAAACTTTAAATTTCGGTTCAATTTTTTAATTTTAAAAAAAGAGGTAGGTACTTCAGGCATCTTTACCAACTCATCTAAACAACCATTGTTTTCTTTTTCTAAACGAGATTTTTATCTAAACGCCTCTTAAACAAACTATGTAATTCGGCTTCTCAAAAACAACTAAGAAAAATATTACTTATTCCGCTGGGATTAAAACTCATGACTCGTTAGCTTCTGTGTAATAAACAAGCAGTCACATACATCTATTAAGCCAGCTTCCGGTTCCTTTGTAACGCCCGATGGAAGGAGAAAAAATGGGGTTCTTAGATGCCCCCTAAAGCCACACTAGGTTCAGTAACAAACCATTCCGCTGCCCGCCTAAACGTGTTTATCATAGTGATATGGCATTTCGAAACCTCTACAAGATTCTGCGGCCTCGGATTGTAAGGGTAATTCGCTCTAATCGCAGAGATGCTCCACAGTCTCCTGCTCGTCCTAGCAACTTGTATAAAAGTCGTTAAACGAAAGATACAACCTCCTAGCATGAGCTCCAATTGTGCAGTTCCTAGCTACAAGCGTGCCTATTTGGCCTCGAGGGGAAGATCTGTAGTTATCCCCTGATGATATTGTGAACGCCTTATTCGACTAGTTGGGCTGTGCAGTCACCAGCAATCCCCGCTGAAGTTCCCCGTTTCTCAGGCGAGTTCTTGACCTGGCAAGTTTATCCTCAATTATATTCCCAGGCACCAAAGAGTACCAGTACCCAAAAAAATTCTAGATTCGAATATCACGCCAACTCGTTTAGAGATGCGTGGCATTCTCAAGCCACTTTGGATGGCGTTTATACATCCATCAAGGAATTTATCGCATCTTTGATGTCGGTATATATTCGGATATCCCAACAGGTGTTAGCTAACATTTCTTCTCATTATATTTGAACACACCACACCAAACATTAGCTCTAAGCTTTACGTAACAAATGTGTACAGGGTTTTAAATCTTATTTTCGAATCACATGATTTTAAACCGCCAGATTATTACCAGCCGCTCGATTCTGCTAAAGCTAAATATTCAATGCTAAAAATATAAAAAATCTATTTGGCGATTTTGGGCTTTAAATGCTGTTCTATATAACTTTTTGCCGTAATTTATTTTTAGCGATCGAAATTTAGATTTACCTACGAGAGTAACAGTATTGGATTCATTATTAGTTTGAGTTCTATTGAATGGAATCTCCACTTTTGGTTTAATATTCTGTCACTGTCATTTGTTGGAAAACTCTTTCCCTATGACTGAGAGAAAGTTAAGTAAAATCATGTTCTTTTTCTTAACTTTATTTTATTTAAGTGTCGCAATCTGTACAATGGATTGTGTAGTTCTTTTACACCGCCCTCGTAAATATCAAATTTGTATATTTGTTGAAAAGTTTGAAGTCGGACGAAAACTATTCATTTTAATACTAATTTTTTTTCAAGAAAACATGTTTAGATTTCGTCTTTTGTGGGTCCAACACACATGTAAATGTGTGTTAATTATATTTAGAAAAAAAAAATGCTGATAAGTTTTGAGTTTTGACTTGACCTTGAATATCTCCTGAGTTTTTTTTTTTTTTTTTGTAAATTCTTCTGTTTTATACTTTTAAATTTTTGTCTTGTTTTGCATTTTAGTTGTAAAAAAACTGGTATTTTATTTTTATTTCTGCTTTCAAAAGCAATCAAATCAAACATTTGTTTTGTGTTTCAAATACTTGTTTACAAAACGAGAGGGTTTTAAAACAAACGTCAATGATTTTCAATTAAAATCAATAAAATTTTATTTAATGTTAAAAAATAAAAGCAGAACTAAATGTGTTTTAAAAGCATTTTGATGAATTATTTTTCTTTTAAAAGCAAAACCATATTTTTATCGCTGAAATATATTTTAGAAGTATAAAAATGTTTTAAAAGTATTTTTGAAATATTTTAATTGCAAAAAATATTGTAAACACAAAAAATTAATATTAAATATAAATCGAATAATATCGGCTGCAAGAGTGGCCATTAAAATTTTTTAACTATAAAATTCACACGTTTGAAGATAAAGTCTTGGTTCTTTGCTGAGACACAGAAATTAAAAATTTTGAGTTATGACCATCATGCAGCAAAGGCTTGATATACGAGGGCTGCTATATATATATTTCTGGCCTGGCAATACTGAGTGCCGCCAAGTGCAATCTGACATTTCCATTGGAAAGTTTGTCATTTTTAAGCATAATCGTACTCAAAACGTTTTGACGTACGACCATTATTTGTGTTGTTTACAGTGATTTGAAAAAATTAATATAGAAAAAATGGAATTAACTCGTGAACATTTTCATGCCATCTTTTTTCACAACTTTCGACGTGGATTATCACGACAAGAGTGCATTGATGAACTTAAATCTTTGTATGGTGATGCTATACACTGTGAAAAATAGGTATAATGAATTTAATCGTGGCCGAAGCTCGCTCAAAGACGAATTCCGTGAAGGTCGTCTAAAAACGGCTGTTGAGCAAGAGAACATTGATGCCGTGCGTGAACTCATAATGCAAGATTGACATGCGACATACCGAGAGATAGAGACATCCTTAGACATTTCTTCCACCAGCATACATTCGATACTGCATGAACACCTGGCCGTAAAAAAGGTTTGTTCTCGTTGGATCCCTCACAATTCGAAAGTCGCTCAAAAAAAGGCTCGTGTCGATTGGAGCAAAGAAATGTTGCAAAAATACGATTGCGGTGCTTCAAAAGACGTTTATAAGATCGTCACAGGTGACGAGTCATGGATCTATGCGTATGAGCCCGAAACGAAACAACAATCGACCATGTGGGTCTTCAAAGACGAGCAAAATCCAACGAAAGTTGTTCGTGGAAGAAGCACTTCGAAGCAAATGGTCGCCTGTTTCTTCGTCAAAACTGGTCATGTGGCGACTGTTCCGCTTACAATTTGTTTGCCTGAAGTAATCGGAGAAATTCGAAAAACCAACAAGAGAAAACGAATCATTGTTCATAATGACAATGCGAGCTCTCACACATCGGCTCAAACCAGAGAGTTTTTGACCGGCCAAAACGTCGAATTAATGGGTCATCCGCCGTACAGCCTTGACTTGGCACCTAACGACTTCTCCTTGTTTCCGCACATCAAGAGAAAAAATGCGTGGTCAACGATTTTCGTCGCCAGAAGAAGCTGTTGAAGTTTTAGAGGTGTCTCAATCGGAGTGGAAAAAGTGCTTCGACAACTGGTTTGAGCGCATGCAAAAGTGTATAAATCATGCTGGAGAATACTTGGAAAAACAATAAAACTATTTTTGATTATAAATATTCGTATTTTCACTATTAAACCAGAAATATATATAAAGCAGCCCTCGTATTCAAACACTAGTCAGCATAAGTATTATGACGAAATAAAAGACGTGCATTTTTACGTTTGACTTCCAAATGGCTTTGATAAAAATTCTTGTTTATTTTTTCCTTTTTATTATTTAATATTATTTAATAGAAAGTTAAAAAGATGTAAGTTAATTTTTAATTTCATGTGTTGGCAAAAATATTGTGACAAGAATGTAATACTTAGAAAACAGTGCTTAAATTCAGCAAAAGTAAAGAAAAGAAGAAGAAGTTAGTAAAGTATATATTCTCTTTTGGCTTCAATAACTTTTTGTAGGCGTCTTGGTATTGAATCCACTAAATTATTAAAATATCTCTTCTTATAGGAAAGTGACCTATGAAATTGTCTTCTCTGGTTTAATTTAACGAAACTGTTCTTTTGCCTTTAAGGTGGCCAGTCGAAAGTATTAACACCAACATCCTTGAAAAAATTTAGTAATTAGCCGGGCTTTGTGGCTCGGGGCATTATCCTGCTGCGGTAAAAATGATTCCCCAATAAGCCTTTCACCAGAAGGAAAGGCATTTTCATTTAGCGTAATTAAATATTGATTTTGGTTCATCAAGCCGGTGACAGGAACTAAGTCATCCATCCCATTATACGCAACACATCCCCATAACATGACAGAGCCTTCATTATGGTTCACTTTTTGGCAAGCAAGTCGTTTCTTTTGGCGTACTACCTTTGGCTATCTTAAAAAAAATGTGCTTTTAGATGAGTTATACTCAAAGGAGCTTTCATCTGTCCATAGATCACTTTTCCAGAACTCTGTTGGCTTGTGCAGATGTTTCTTTACAGAGGCCAGTCTTTGAAGCTTGTTTGCACGTCAAATCTTTAGCTTTAATTGTCTTACAATCTCCTTCCTTTAAAAGTCGTCTAATGATGCGCTCACATACTGGGTTCTTGGCTGTCAAATCCAATTGATCTGCAGTAGTTTGAGACTTCAAAAAACAACTTTTTTTTTTAGTTCTCCTATAAGGAGTCGGCACCTGATTTCTCGAGAAGGAAACTAGCTGACACGGCAAAGATTGTAGCGCCCCTCTGAGTGTTAGTGTTGAAATCAACTTTGCTAAGGCACTAGATGAGCTAGAGAAAATTTAAATAAGCCAATCGATCAGACATAATTTCGAAAATTTCGCTATTGAAAATCAGCAAGATCGGTCCATGTTTTTCGAGACAGCGCGGCCAAAATACCACGTCTGCCTCTATTCTTTCCATAGCATTTGGAAAAAATCTAGCAAAGTAGCTCCAATCGAAGCAAAAAAAATATATAGGACAATAAAGAATTGAATTGAAATTAAAACAAAAGCATACAGTATAAAAATTGGCGCTCGCCCATATTATCCGAGTTATGGGTCTCTAAACTTTTCATAGAAAATTTCGATTGTGCACCAATATGGGTATCATTTAAAAGCTTTTAAAAAAAACTTTCAGGAAATACTGAAATTTTTAAAAAATATGCTTAACCCATTAAGAGCCGATGACATTTTTAAGTAAAATTATATATTATACTTAATTTCTTCTTCTTATTTTTTATATCTCTGTCACCCCAATATTATATTTTTTATTGGATTTACTTGACTAAATTAAATTAACATTTATGGTAAAGGGTACATAAGATTCGGTATAGCCGAATGTAGCACTTTTTCTTGTTCTGTTTTTTTTTTTCGTTTGGTTGTGTAAAACAAAAATAAAAAAAAAATTGAAACACAAAAAAACGCACTATATTTGCATTTATTGATTTTTAAAGATAAATTCATTTTTAAATTTCAATGTTTTACATGTACGTTGCTCTTCTTTTTTTTTAAATCTGATTGTCTGGCTATTTTCATTTTCTTTTTTTTTACCTTAAACAACCAGGCATCTTAATTAGTAAAATTGAATTTTTAGTTTAGACGTTTGAAACGAAACAGTATTTTTTTTATTTTTTTGTTGTTTTTGCGTATTAAACAAATCGTTCTTTTTTGTTTTACAAAAAAATATCTTGGAAAATTTTAGATTTATTTTTCTTTTCAATTTCAAACTGTTTTTCTGTTAGAAAATTTAATTATCTATTTTTGTTTTGTTTTCATTTTGAACCATCACATTCAAGCCAAAACGATATGTGATTTTTTTACGTTTAAGGTTGTTGTCTTTTAAAATATTTCGCAATAATTTATTTTATTTCTGTTTCTATTACAAATGGAATAAAAATAGTTTAAGGGCTGTTATTTAACTTTTTATAAAATACCTCAAGTACTTTTCTAAATAAATAATTTATTTGAAATATTATTTCACCCATGTTTTTCCTTTTTTTTCTTTTTTTTTTGTCACCAAGATAAAGGTCTTAAAGTACTTTGTTTATTGCTCAGACACCACACCTTTTGCTAGAAATAAAAACTAAAAAATATTCAAATGGTTTTGAGTCACTTTTGTTTACTGGGGTGGTGCTTTAGTTTTTCTTTTTAATTAGCAAAAAATATAGTTTATATTTAAAGCAAGCCCTACGATAAATGAAGAAATACATAAAACTTTCACATAAATCTTAAAAATATGTAAATTTTTATAGTTTTTACTTGTTTTAGTGTGGCCGTTAAATTAAAGTACGCATATGATAATAAATTCGGCAAAAAATATTATCCTAATAAGGGATACAGACTTTCGGAAAACTATTTTGTCATATTTTTTGCTCGGATCTGGCAACTTATTAATATTAAAATATTTACCCCACGTCTCCATTAGCCATTAAATTGAACAAGTTATACACATAACGCCGGTAGAACAACGGTATTAATTTGTTCGTGCTCCTATATGTGGCGAAAACGTGTCGATGTTCATGTTCTGTTTGAGCATAATTTTCTGTTTGTCGTCAGGTTTGTTTTAATGTTTTTAATAAGAAAGAGACTGTTCGCATTGTTGATCAATAGATGGCATTATTTCGAAACAGAGAAATCATACTAAAAGTCATATTTGATGGCAAACATCATTGCTCAGACAAGGGTGTCTATACGAGGGCTGATATATATATTTCTGGCCTGGCAACACTGAGTGCTGCCAAGTGCAATCTGACATTTCCATTGGAAAGTTTGTCATTTTTAAGCATAATCGTACTCAAAACGTTTTAACGTACGACCATTATTTGTGTAATTTACAGTGACTTGAAAAAATTATTATAGAAAAAAATTGAATTAACTCGGGAACATTTTCGTGCCATCATTTTTCACAACTTTCGACGTGAATTATCACAACAAGAGTGCATTGATGAACTTATATCTTTGTATGGCGATGAAGCACCATCCTATAGCATTGTGAAAAATTGGTATAATGAATTTAATCGTGACCGAAGCTCGCTCAAAGACGAATTCCGTGAAGGTCGTCCAAAAACGGCTATTATGCCAAAGAACATTGATGCCGTGCGTGAACTCATAATGCAAGATCGACATGCGACATACCGAGAGATAGAGACATCCTTGGACATTTCTTCCACCAGCATACATTCGATACTGCATGAACACCTGGCCGTAAAAAAGGTTTGTTCTCGTTGGATCCCGCACAATTTAAAAGTCGCTCAAAAAAAGGCTCGTGTCGATTGGTGCAAAGAAATGTTGCAAAAATACGATTGCGGTGCTTCAAAAGACGTTTAAAAGGTCGTCACAAGTGACGAATCATGGATCTATGCGTATGAGCCTGAAACGAAACAACAATCGACCGTGTGGGTCTTCAAAGACGAGCAAAATCCAACGAAAGTTGTTCGTGGAAGAAGCACTTCGAAGCAAATGGTCGCCTGTTTCTTTGGCATGTGGCGACTGTTCCGCTTGAGCAACGTAGGACGGCCACTTCTGAGTGGTACACTACAATTTGTTTACCTGAAGTCATCGGAGAAATTCGAAAAACCAACAAGAGAAGACGAATCATTGTTCACCATGACAATGCGAGCTCTCACACATCGGCTCAAACCAGAGCGTTTTTGACCGGCCAAAACGTCGAATTAATGGGTCGTCCGCCGTACAGCCCTAACTTGGCACCTACTGACTTCTTCTTGTTTCCACACATCAAGAAAAAAATGCGTGGTCAACGATTTTCGTCGCCAGAAGAAGCTGTTGAAGTGTTCAAAAACCATGTTTTAGAGGTGTCTCAATCGGAGTGGAAAAAGTGCTTCGCCAACTGGTTTGAGCGCATGCAAAAGTGTATAAATCATGCTGGAGAATACTTTGAAAAACAATAAAACCATTTTTGATTATAAATATTCGCATTTTCACTATTAGGCCAGAAATATATAGAGCAGCCCTCGTATTAGCCGAATTCATATGCGACATGATGTTCATACCGAAATAATGGCTAGTGGAGACGTAGAGTTACGACTATGGTTTGGTAGAACGACATTGATGTTGACATTAAACCGAAATTTTTTAAGCCAGCAATCGCTCCCAAATTTATTCAATTAGAAAATTTTTAGTGTGATTGATAAAAAAAATTTTCTTGAAGATCAATTATAAAAATTGAAAAAAAAAACTAGAATAAAATATTGATACCAATAAAACTCCCATCACTGGTGTAGTGTAAGAAGACGAGTAAATGTGGCAGCATCATTTAAATATGGCTTCCAATAATTAAAGTGATGCCAATTTACGGTTTTTTTTAATACTACTTTAACAAAATAAAAGAAAAGACAGCATTACGTCATATTCCTTGATAAAACAGATTTTTAAACACCAAAGCCAGGCGAATCAATCCTAGTAAGTCGCAATGGGGAATTCATTAATTTTTGCAGAAATCCTAAGTGTCAAACTCAATATTATAATTTTGTTTTATATAGTGTTTGACATTTAGCGTTTCTAGTTGAGCTCAAGCTCAGCACTGTTGCATTTGTTTTTCAATGATTATTATTGAGCCCAAGAGCTACTGTTAAGAATCAAAAAGTCTAAAACGGCTTGGTAACGAAAATTTTTTCCTAAATTTGCAATGAGAATATACGCAACATCTGAGCATTTCCATAGCGCTATACATGACAATACACCTATAGAGAGGAATAAATTTTACAAATGAAAGTATCTGAAAAATAATAAGGACGTCATGTTCCATTCAGAGAATACTATATTAAAGCAAATTAGGCACATTCAATATCTTGTGGACCAAAATATCGAGCAAAATAAGGATATGTCATGCGTGACATAAAATAAAAGTACTTTTGAGGTACAAATAAGGATTTACGAATAATAGGGGGATGGTTTTTAATACCCTAGATGAGCTAGAGAAATTTTAAATACGCCAATCGATCAGACATAGTGTCGAAAGAGGTGCTATTAATAATCAGCAAGATCGGTCCATGTCCCTCAAAGCAGTTAGCTTAACACCACGACTGCCTCTAATTTTTTCATATCATTTGGAACAATGAAGTAACTCCAATCAAAAATACAAAAATATAATGCGATTTAGAATTAAAAAATAAGAAAAAAAACTTCAAGTGAAAAATTGACAATCGCCCATATTTACTGAGTTATGGGCCTCTGAAATTTTCATTAAAAGCTTCGATTGTCAATATGGTCAATATGGGTATCATTTTAAAGCTTTTGAAGAGATCTTAAAGGAAATACTAAGTTCTTAAAAAAATGCTCAACCCATTAAGAGCCGAGTAATATTATACATAGTATTTATTTTTTTTTATTTATAGAATTGTCCATCCCTTTAAAAAATTCAATACTGCTCCTCTTGTTTTTTGTTTTCCAACTTAAATTGGCCAATTAATTGATGAAGGCATTATTTTAATGCCATTTAACTACCTTTATGCCAAATAGTAGTAAATAATTAAGTTAAAAACATTACGCAAGCCTTGGAGGTAAATGAAAAACTTTGTGTGCTCAAATATAAAACCACAGCGGTTCTCAAAAAAATTATTATAATTTTTTTTGCCATTAAGTATTCAATTCGTTGTTTTTATATCATAATTTTTGAAAAAAATTCAAAATACTTGGCGATTATCCACGAAAATTTTTTTATAACTTCTTCATTTGTTGCTCTTAATATTATTTGTGTATCGCTTGTATCAGTTGGAACGTGATTTTTAAACAGATTTTCTTAACACATGAACTATTTTGATTAAAAATCTATTTTTATTATGTCACGTCAGTTTAAAGATAGTAAATTATAAATGATCAATATCTCTGAATTGTACTATGGAATTCAAATATATAAAACACGATAAACTTTTAAACATTTAAGTTTTATTCTCGATACATTATCAATTAATAGCTATTGCTTATAGATATTCTAAATTATTAGAAATGTTAAAATGACGGCTCCTCTTGGTAGACAACTCGGATTGAAACGAATTTTCCCAAACTTTCAGATATCAGACATCGAGATATGATGACGTCTCCCATGTGTCGTGATGTGAAACCTCTTTTACCTTAAGTATTGACAGCAAGTGACTTGAGAGTCCTGTTTATACTTTCCAACATCTCGCAGATTGCAATAGTATGCGCTGAGAATTAAAAATGCTTATAAAAGTTACTCCAAATATCGAATTTAGATGTTATCAACAGTCACCTTATTTTAAGCCGTACTTGCGTTAACCAGATAGGAGAGAGAGAGAGTCGCCAAGGATTTTCTAGAAACGATTTTCAGCAGAAGCCTGCAAGGTCACTTAGATTGCCCTTTGCCCAATAGCAAAAAGCATCAATTAAATGGCTCCTCGCCACGATTATGCAGGCGTTTGCGTAGATAATTATTGGAACATTGTTAGAAATTACCAGGAGTAAGGTTAGGTTGCACAGACTGCTGTCATCAGAAATCGACTCACTTGGGTCCTAGATGGTCCCTTTGTGTTGCCTAAAAAAGGGATGTGTAAAGTATCTTCAGATCTCTATATTACCACAAGATCCATTCTTAAACCACCTCGAAGAACGGATAAACGAGTTTATCCTGGCAACATCACAAACCGATAGATCTGCAAGTCTAAGCAGCTTCAGACTGCCCAGAAGAGCCACTCTGTTCCAAAATAGTGCCGAACAACAGCTGTGCAGATGCTCCACCGTTTTTTCCTCTTCTTCCCAATCCTGACAACTTCTACTTTTGTATAGAAAATTTAGTCTCCTAGCATGGGTACTGATGACACAGTGCCCTAGCAGCACAGTCACCAGTGTGTCCTCGGAATAACCTCAACAGATTTGCAGATCTCCTACTATCATACTGAGGCTATAATGTCTTCGAAATTATGCAGGTGACTTCGTTAAAACATCTGCTCTGAACAGCCTCAAAAAGTTCTCACTGAAATATAGCCCTACACCAGTTTAATGGGACTCCCACCGGTAGATCTATCTCCCGGTCCCTTAGCCGAGTTTCAAACCTAGCAAGTTCGTCGGCAACTATATTTCGGATATGCCCGTGTTTGCTGGCATCAAATATTTCCAGGTTGGAATGCCTCGCCATCTCATCTAGAGATGTCCGGCATTCAGGGAACACTGTAGACGTCATGTAGAGGCTCGATAAGGAGTTTATCGCGGCCTTGCTGTCAGTACAGATCCGGATATCCTCTTCGCATTATATGTGGTACTTCATCCAGCCCACCGCTCTCTTAATGGCTGAGAAGTTTACAAGTGGTTAGATTGATTATAACATTGTACTTACGAAGTCAAAATACTGAACTTTACCCCACGTCTCCACTAACCATCAAATTCAACAAGACATGCACATAACGCCGGCAGAACAACGGTATTAATTTGCTCATGCTGTTGTATGTGGCGAAAACGTGTCGATGTTCATGTTCTGTTTGAGCATAATTTTCTGTTTGTCATCAAGTTTGTTTTAATGTTTTTAATAAGAAAGAGTCTGTTCGCATTGTTGATCAATAGATGGCGTTAATGCGAAATAGAAAACTCATACTAAAAGTCATGTTTGATGGCGAACATCATTGCTCAGATAAATGTTCCGCCAATGATGGTTGCACATGAACGAAACATGAACATTAAGTGTCTACATTAGCCGAATTCATGTGCGACATAATGTTCACACCGAGTTGATGGCTCGTGGAGACTTAGGGTTTAGACGGGTGTGCTGAGATTCTTAACTGTTCTAGCATATAGTATGACACTCCACTACGCTAAGTCGGGGCCAAAGAGAAATGAATAAATGTAGCTTCTAATGAATGTTCATATTTAATTGCAAAACTATTTTTAAAGTAGAAGGAGTTCCTTGTTGCTTTCTAAAGAAAATAGCACAGATAATTGGTTGACATTAATTATCCGAGAGTGTTAAAGAGATGACGCTGGATTAGGCGAACTGATACCTAAATTATTATTAATGCTATCGGATTACTGTCATTTTTATTCCTTGTCATTAATTGGAGACCAGTGTCATCTTTTAATATCAATTTTTATTATCTTTTCTCGAACACATTTATTTGAATTTTATTTATGTCAATTGGACGACAACCTTCATTAATTGGAGGTTAAAAATGCAACAACTTGTTGCTTCTACGTACATAATACACAATTATTTTCTATTACAATAAATAGAAAGTTTTTAATATACCAGCCATCAGCCTACTTTTTTCTTTCTTTTTAAATTACCTTTAGCTCATTCCTCCCATACACGATACAAGTACGTGAATGTGTATTGCAATAACAAAAACAAAATAAATACATAAAGATGGGTGATAATAATATGAAGAAGAGCTCTTAGAGCCCTTTTTATTTGCAACTGAATTTGTCTTTTGTAATATTAGAAATTTCTCCATGCGTTACAAGCTACAGTTTCGTTTTGCAACTGAAAATATCAACAAAAGCAAAAGAATGAAAAAAGAAATTATATTAAAAAATAAAAGCAATATTTTTCACAACTGTGTGTGTTCAGTAATAAAAACAAAAGCTACTTTGAAGTGAATTAATTTTAATGACTTTTGACACACAATGTTGTTATCAGTCGAACAGCAAACAGCAAGCACACTATCTATCACCTTCCATCAAAAATGTATTTTTTCTTTTAAATAATTAAATTTAAATGTCAGTTTAAGATAAACTTGGTTTTTTACACTGAAATATGTGTATTTTTAATTATGTTTTTTTGATGACAGTCTCTGAAAGAACAATACTAATTTTAATGAAAACTCGCCAGGTTGGCAACAATCCTTGAAAATACATCAAAACGTTAATACAACAAGAAATCGATAAAAAAACACAATACAATCAGCTTCGAAAAGAAAGCTCTTGATAAGGAAATATTTCGCAAAATATAAAATTCTTTAATAAACAAAAATTCTTAAATTATTGATTTTGTTAAAAAAATTAAATTGATTAGAATTGATTTGTAATTCTTAACGTTAACGGTGATTGCCTTACTTCTATCCCTGTAAACGAAATACAGATCAATGATGCCACTATCTCAAAAACTTCCGGCGACATGTGTAACTTAAATGCGACAACATTTTTGTTTAGTGAGCTTTCTTTTTGGCAGTTTTTGCCGGCAGTTTTTGAGACAGTGGCATCATTGATCTGTATTTTGTGAGAGGGATAGAGTAAGGCAATCACCGTTAACGGTGAGAATTACAAATTAATTCTTATAAACTTTATGGCCCTAAATTGGACAACATATTGATGTAAATAAGGCAAATCAATTACCAGGTGGCAGCGTAGGCGAATTCAGTATTTTTTGCTGTTATACACGACTGTCAAACTCCATATATAAAAAATGTGTGTATAAATGTGTATATTTTTCGAGAAATAATTTAGAAAAATTTCTTTTGTAATTCATATGGTTGGCTGGAAATTCTACTTGAAGTCTGATAGTGTAGAAAAAAAATGTTACGTTGGATTTTTTTACAATCACAAACGTTCCCATCAGATTTCTTTCTCTTAAAATCGAATGAAAATCTTCAAGACTTGTATAATAGTGTGAATGGGCCTTTAAGGCCAGGATTCACTATCATACACAATCGTACGATTAAAATCTGACAGAATTCTTTCTGTCCCACTTGAAAAATTGTTTAAAAAAGCGCCGCAGGTGCCACACTATTATAGAAAAAAAGATGCAAAAAACATATGGTTTCAATATTTTGTTTTTTTGTTCTCTTCTCATTTTAAAAGAAATCAACTCTGATCGCATAGAGAAAAACATTTTATGAAATTTTTCAAAAGATTATAAAATCGTACAGATCTGTCAATAAGTCTGTCACACATAAAACGCGCCTACATGTTTCTTTGAAATAAAACACAAACAATTTGCAATTTTTTCAAGCTGTTTTTTTTTTATTAAAAGTATGATCCATTACAATTATAAGTGGAATCATTCAAATGTCCACCATGACTGCGTCTACAGACATCAATCCGAATATCGAAATTTTCAATGACTTTCCGACATGTTGCTGGTGTTATTTCACGAATTGCAACTTGAATGTTGTTCTTTAGATCATTAATTATTTGTGGCTTGTTAGCATACACTCGACTTTTCAAAAAACCCCACAAAAAAAAATCTAATGGTGTTAGATCACATGACCTTAAAGGCCAATTGAAATCTGCACATCGTGAAATTACACGTTGAGGAAATTTTGATCGCAAAAGCGTAATGTTTTCTCGCGTTGTGTGACATGTAGCGCCAATTGCTGGAAATAGACGTTAGACACATCAATATGATTCAACTGTGTCCATTAAAAGTCTCTCAACATTGATTGGTATCGCTCAGCATTCACAGTAACAGCATTTACAGCATCATCTTCGAAGAAAAATGGCCCAATGATTCCATTTGCCCAAAATGTACACCAAACAGTAACTTTTTGTGGGTGTAGAGATTTTTCATGAATAACACGAGGATTTTCATCACCCCAGATACGACAATTTTGCTTATTGACGAATCCATCCATTCTGAAATGAGCTTCGTCACTAAACAAAATTTTGCGATGGGTATTTTTCAAAGAACGCCCATTTTCATAATAACTTTGAATGATGTAAACGCGTTGTTGCAATGTGTATCTGTCCATGGTTAAAACTGTACTACCTTCTAATAAAACAAAATGGCTTATACCATTTGAAAAGATGTCACGTTTAAAAATTATATAGTGCTGACATCTAGGCGTCGCATTTGGAGGACCCTTTACATATAAACTTTTAATCCACACTATCATACTTTTTGAGCACACGTGCGATTTTTGACGGATTGTACGACTGTATGAATCCTGGCTTTTAGAAAAATTGCAAGAAAGTTTAAATCATAATGCAACTCTGATCGCACAGAAACGTAATAATTCATCAGGTGAGTGTAGTTTAACAGCCGAATATTTTTTTATATACGAATTAATTTTTATATCCTTTTTTAATTTACATATCAAACTGCAATACAACAAAAACGTATTTCAATTATCGAAATCTAATAATTTTTGTTAACGTTTTGAGGGTGAATGACTTTTTTTTGTTTGTTTGTTTTTGACACAAAAGTAATCTTTATTGTTAAATCATTTCATGTAAATACGGAAATCTTTAAATGTGTCAAACTCATACAGTTATTTATTTATAACATCCTCATGTTATTTGTTAATGTAACTAACTGTTGGTATTTGGGGAGTTATGAGTCATTTTGAAAGTAGGCTACTTTTTAATTATACACACACAGGTACATTGTAGGTGCACGCATATGAAATTTATGTTGAAACTTTTAATATCTTAAATTTATAGCATTTTATCATAAAGAGTTTGTTAAAATAATAATGACGCCATTTGGTTCTTTAAATTAAAATTTTTATTTCAAATGCGTATTTAAATACATACATACATACAAATGTATTTAAACAAATATAAAATCTTCGAATAAAGAAATTTAATAAAAAAAAAAAAAATACAAAAAATAAAATTTAAATATTTTTGGCATTTTTTTTTTGTTTAGTTTTTTTATTTTTCTTATAGAAATTTTTTTTTGTTTTTCTTAAATATATGTTATTTTTGGCGAGTGAAAGTGAAATGTTAAAAAAGCATTTATGTACAAACACAAATTTATTCTATATAAAAATTCAGATTTCACATGAAATAACATTTAACGGTAGACAAATTGGAATATTTAAGGGTTCTTAACCCCAAAGTAGAGCGCAGGGCGAATTAATGAATTCGCCATTGCTACCACCCTTACCAAGGCGAATCGATTACCAGGTGCCAGTGTAGGCGAATTCAGTATTTTTTGCTGGCGTACACCACTGTCAAACTCCATGTATAAAAAATTTGTGTATATTTTTTATATATGGAGTTTGACAGTCGTGTATACCAGCAAAAAATACTGAATTCGCCTACGCTTCCACCTGGTAATTTATTCGCCTTGACCCTTACTGTCAAGCTCCTTATATAAAAAATCTGTTTACACTTTTTTATATGTACTTTGATATTCGAGCAAACGGCGAAAATTAACGAATTCGCCATCGCTACCACTCTATAACTGATTCGCCTTGGTAAAGCCCTTTTGATAGATCAATTTATCATGAGTCATAACTAAACTAAACGCCCCTAGGAGCCAGAGTCCAAGCAACATAAAGCCTTGCTAAAAATGGCTGACTTCCCAAACGTCAGTTGATTTGTATTCAAACAATGTATTGTGTTTCATAAAGATGCCTTCAGACGAAATGTTTTTTACATATGACTTGTCAGATTTTCCATAACAA
This sequence comes from Cistogaster globosa, assembly GCA_937654795.1. Lineage (NCBI taxonomy): Eukaryota > Metazoa > Arthropoda > Insecta > Diptera > Tachinidae > Cistogaster > Cistogaster globosa. The sequence goes on from OW569404.1 coordinate 13,338,327, forward strand.
AATAAATTTGTATCGTGTAAACGGTTTAAAACATTTCCTATGTTAAATTCATATGCAAAAGTCATATGATAAATTTTCATTTAGAGCGTGTTCTATTTTTATATGACAAAGCATATGACTTCCAGTGGTGCAACTTTTTCTTTTTTCACTTATACCGTTTTTAAATGATCAAAAAGTGCAAAAAGCACTAAAATCGTTGGAAGCATAATAGAGCTGCCATATTTATTAGTATTAACAGAGCCGCTCAACAAACAACCGTTGTAAACAATGATTTACTTTGTAGGTTATGTCAGAAGTAATTTGCATGTACGTTTAAACGCGAAATTTAAAGCCATATGTAAAAATGACATCTTTGACATACATAAGGAATTACATCAAGGTATATTTATTTTACAAGGTAATATCGGCTCTACAACATTTGTAAAAACAACATGGCATTTTATTGTTGCTTTGTGAGTGGAAATGTCAGAAATAGAAAAAGAAAATAAATAAAATTGGTCTAAAAACAAATGCTCTCTTTGTTCTGCATATGCTTGTTGTTAGTGTTTTTTAAAATTCGTAAACAAAAGTAGGAAAATATAAAAAACTTTTGACATGTCCAACTACAAACCAGCTGGGCGGACGACACTACCTAGTAAAATAAATGCACCTTGGAATTACATATGGATTTTCAAACTGACAAGTCATATGTAAAAAACACTTCGTCTAAAGGCACCTTAATAGTGCATGAGCTTCTAAATTGTTGCTTTGTTTCGCAACATGTATACAAACTTTGTATTAATAAATTTTGGAAGTCAACCCATTTCTGGACACTATTATGATAAACTTGTTCAGTGTATGTTTTTAGAAAGGTTGTAGATAAATAGCATGAAATTAACCTTACAAATTTCGTGCTTATTTTTCCGACAAAATTAGTAGATTTACCGATTTTGATTATTGAGTATGAAAACACGTCCAGATGGTTATTTCGCCCTTTAAACTTTGATTTTTTTGCCTTTACTTTGTAGCTTGGACAAAAATCTTCAGCGAATGTTTGTAAGAGGACTACTAAAGAGCTAAGTATGCGGTAGCGAAACGGTCATCGGGATGTGCTTTTACCCTCAATAATCAATATTAGTGATTTTTATAATTTGATCGGGGTAATAGCACGATACTTTTAAAGTTATAATAATTCATAAATCAATTAAAATTTACTTTTTCGGTTTTGGTTCATTTTTAATTTAATTTTTACAAAGAAAAATTATTTTTTAAATGTATGCGGACGTTTTTCAAAGAACAAAAGAAAAATTAGAAGCTGGCAGAATGTAATGCCGCATTTGCAGTACCGCTAAATCCCTCATCAGCATTCTTCGCATCTATCAACTTAAATAACTTAATTATATACACATATTTCACTGGCTTAATTTGAATCAAAACATAAAAGCTCTATCTAAAGCTAGTTGTAGAATTGGAGATTTTGTAGTAATGCTTAAATTTCTAAAAAAAAATGGCTTCAATCTGCCTTTAAATACAAGATTTACAATTATTTAAATTTGTTTTTAAGTTTAAAACAAAAATCACGAAATCGCCAATAAATATTTCTGACTATTTTAATCGTTTAAAAGTTTATAAATCGTCTAATCTGGCAATCGTGATTAAAGCTAAGCAATTTGAAAATATGTACGTTTACAAGCGTCAGTGATTTGAAAATTATATGGGCATAATGTAGGCAGAGCAAAGAGAGTATAACGAGTAATTTGTCTGTCTGAGTATAACTTTCTGCGTGTATAGAATTTTTCTGATGTTTTTGCAAATTGGAGAGTTGAGAGGTTAAGGCTGATAAACAGATGATGCTATTCCTAAAATACGAACGAAACATAGACATGAGCGGTCTAAAGCCTCGTTCTCTGTTCGAATTTGTAAAAATTGTAGAGCAACATTAATCATTTCATGTGGAAAATTTACCATCTAAAATGTTGTGTCTATCTTGCGATTAAACGTTTTATTATTTTCACGTATACTACATGGTTTTAGAAATGTAAGCAAAATACATACATACTGACCAAATAAACAGCCAGTAACGACGGTCTTCACCGAAAGGTATGACAACAGTATTATATTTACTGGCGGAATAAATCCAATTAAGTTACTACCAAAATACATATGATCAGCTGTTGCTTAACAAATTCCGCATGAAATATTGCGTCTTTGCTTTATTTCACAGCTTTGATAAAATTTTGTTGTTTTTCTACAGTAAAACAAGAGTACTACTTCTGCAACATTTTTCCATGACTTTTTTATACAAATCTCTTATGTATGTAGTTTGACAGCATTCCACATGAAAAATTGAACAGAGTACCAGGCTTAAGGTAATAAAATTCATGTGCGACAAATGTTAAGTTTAATATTCATACCAAATAGCTATTGAGACCGCATGTTAAGTAAACAAAAGATTAAATACATTTAGCGTTTAAAGGCTTAAAAATATCATTAAAAACCAATCTATATGCACACAACTATGTGTGTATGTGCTTAGTTTATTATACGAGTATATATTATTACGTGAGTTTGACTTTACTAGAAATAATTATTGAATATTGATAATATGTCACATTTCTAAATGCATTCTGTTTACCTATTATTCTTTTTATGTCTTTTTTTTTGCACTTTGGTGTTAATTTTTTAGTTGGTTTAGATGTCTTAACAATAATATTCCATATGTTCACTGTCATGCCCAGTAGTTGAGATAATACAAAATAATAGACAGAAATTCTATAGAAAATGTAGGTAAACAATACAGACAATTAGCACCACATTCATTAATATGCAAACATCTCTATAATAAAAAATACAGCAATAGTATGTAATTCTTTTACACAACCACCATAACTATAATCTAACAAACATTAGACCAAATCCCCTTCCAATAGTCTCTTGCCGACAGGCAAAAAACATGACTACAAAACATATTATCAACAGAGTGATATGTAAGCAATGTTATTTACATACATACATACATACATATGCAGCATAGAGTATATTAAATTCAAATATTTATTTGTAAAGAAAAAAGCAATTTTATTTTTTTTAACGTTTTTCATGCTGTTTTTTACATCTATCTGGTAGCTTGAAATTTAAATATGTAACATTAATGTTTTTTTTAGTTCAGTAATTGGCATCACTTCTTAACAGTTACGTTTTAATTCTCAGTTATTTTTGCTAATATTATTAATATAAATTCGTGTTTTTGTTGTACTTTTTTGCTTTTTTCATTTGGTTTTAAAAATAATTAATTTATTTTTTGTCTTGTAAAAATTTAAATTTCTCTAGTTTCTTTTTAATTTATTTTCTATTAAAATTTCGTTGCAAATTTTGTGGAAAAACCAATTTGATCTACTTTAATTATATTTGTAAAAATAAAATCTTAACCGTAAATCGCATCTATTTTTACCATAACGAATCTTTTAAAAGGTTTTTTAACATTTAATTTTTTTAAGAGATAAGTTCAACTAAATACGTTACGTTTTCTTTTAACTGGCAACTATATTCTGTGTTTTAAAGTGGTAACACTTACCGCTTTTAATATGTATAACAACTCGGAATTAATGCATTTACCGAAGAGAGTGAGAAAGCGAACAGAGAAAAGTGATACCCATAAATCAATGCAAAATTTTTGTAGACGAAGTTTGTTTAACATTTAATTGCAAACAAAAGATCTGTGTTTTTGTGAAATTATAAATAGAAATATTCTAAAAAATAAAAAAAGTGAAAGAATTGAACAGTTAATTTACATAAAATGTACAAAGTTAAAGAAATGCTTAAAATAAGAATATAAAAAACTTGAAAATTCCCATGTCTAAAAAATAAACGAAGGCAAAATACCATTTTTTTTCTTTGTAAGGCTTAAACATTGCTATCAAAAACGCACATACATAGATTCTTTTAGGAGAATCTCAAAATAAATTACAGCCCAAAGTTTAAATAAACTTAAACAATAAGTTGTGTGAATTAAAAGAGACCTTTTCCATGGCAAAACTGAATATGGATGACGTTTCATCGCAAAATTCTGCAACGACTCCAATAGTTCGTGAAAATATGCCACTGATTAATCGACCAAAACGAAGGTGGTATCTATTTAGGTGATTCACTTATTATATTTTTTATTAACTTTTACAGCAAATTTGCAAGAGAAAAAAATGTGTGTGATTTATTAAAAGTAAATGGTAAAATTTTACAACAAAACCTTATGATAACTATTGTTATTTAATTTGAAGACATATGCACATTAAAAACAAATAGTGACCCCCGCGGTCTCTTTTCCAAATATATGTTTTTATTTGCGTGTTTATCTGTTTGTATTTAAAATATGCATTAGTGGTTGTTTTTTGCAATTATGTTTTTATTATAAATAAAAAGTTTTGTTTTATCGTTAATTCTTTTTATCTGTGTTAATTTTTAGTTTTATATTTCTTGATGTATACATTTCTTTGTTATTGCGTGTTTTCCAGTAATAATATGAAATCATATGGTCTTGTGACCTCTATCAACCATTTACTTTCATGTTACTGTTTCATGTCCTATATATACATACACACGTATTTATAATTTGTATAAATATTTTCTTATTGATTTTTATACCCTTCACTGCAATTTGAAAAAGGATATATCTTAGTTTTTTATTCCATTTGTAATTTGCGATATCCGTCTGTCCGTCCGTGTTAGTGTTGAGATCAACTTCGCCAAGGCTAGAGAAAATATGAATACGTCAATCGATCAGATATAGTTTCGCAAAAATTTTTTAGGCTGCCTACTGCCACTACAACATGCCTGCTGCTAAATTTTTTCATATCATTTGGAACAAATCTAGTAAGGAGATCCTTCAGGAAATACTAAAATTTTTAAAAAAACTTATCAAGAGCCGATGATATTTTTCGATGTAAAATTATATATAGTTATTTTTTTTATTGGAGGTACTTCACTAGATTTAAGCCTATCTTTTTTCAACTTTCGTTTATAATTCTGCTGGTACTCCTACTTTTCAGTTACTAAGTTAAGAAAACACCCCTGAACAAAAATTCAATTTTCGATAAATTTTATTTAAGTTAATCAATAAGAAATCTGCGGCATGGTACATAAGGTTATACATACATAGATATATGGTGAAAGGTATAAAAAATTTGGCATCGCCGAATATAGCATTCCTACTTGTTTCAATCCTCTTTAAAATTTGCAACGAGTTTCATTGCATTCCTATACGATGAAATTTTTCATGACATCGGAATTTATACATTTCGCTTTCAATTTGATATTCGTTATTATAATATTTGGTTTTATTTCAAGCGCGAACAAAAAAAACGTATGTAGCGAAAATATACAAAGCAAGTGAAAACATCCCCTCAAAGTTCCATCCATGTCATTTTGTTTACCCCGCTTGCCTTACTACACCATTTGCCTGCAAACAAAATTCAGTTTAAGTTCAGGTGTAAAATAGCTCTAAGTGTACAAATAATATGCAGTGCTGCCATATATTTATCCTAAAAATTCGTGATTAAAATAGCTACCGAAAGATAAATTTCTTAAATAAAAAAAAAAAAAACATTAAAAAAGTGTAACCAAGTAAACGCAGAAAGGAATTATAAGCAAAAATAAAAACGTCTAAAAGACCTACTATTTTTGTATATGGTTCTAAAAACAAGGATTTTTTTTTTGCTTTTTCCAAAAATTTGTATAAAGGTTTCCTGATGAGCAGGCTTAAACAATCATCTTTTCCAACCAACAAATAAATTGGATTTTTATTAAAAAATATTATGGGTTATTGGAATAATATTTTTCAATTATAAATCTTACGATATGACAACGCTAAATATATTTCGAACATTTTACAGAAAAACACGTAAAAGGTTAATGAAGGCTTTTCTTCTTGTCTTTTAAGTTTTTTAAAATCACATCAGATCTATTGATTACAAAAATACTTATTATAAATTAAGAGCGTAACGAAGAGCTTTTAAAAAAATATTTAGTCTCTTTTTCGATTTTTTGTTTTTAGAAAAAAACTATTATATGCATTTGTTTATTCTTCTTTTTTATGGATTTACGAAACTTTGAAAGTGCACTTTGTTATTTAAGTTTATATATCGCACCCAAGGTACATTTATTTTACTAGGTAATAGCGGCTCTACAACAAATACAACATTTGTAAAAACAACATGGTATTTTATTGTTGCTTTGTGAGTGGAAATGTCCAAAATAGAAAAAGAAAATAAAAGAGTGGTCTAAAAACGCTCTCTTTGTTCTGCATATGCTTGTTGTTAGTGTTTTTTTTTAAATTCGTTAACAAAAGTAGGAAAATATAAACAACTTTTGACATGTCCAACTACAAACCAGCTGGGCGGACGACACTACCTAGTAAAATAAATGTACCTTGATCGCACCTGATCAACTCAAAATTCGAAAGTTTTCAGTAAAGGTGAAAAACTGTTCATACAATAAATTTACATTGTTTATTCTTTAATTTTTGCTTTAAATCTGTACAATTATTGCAAAAAAAATGTTGCTTTTTAGATGAAAGAGTTATCAGAATGCCTTAAAAATTTTACAGTAGATATTGCTCATATTGTTCATGGATTTCTTGTAAAAACTAAAATTTAAAAAATTTCGATTTTTTGCTGGTCAAGTGCCGATATCTCTAAAGCCCCTTTCAAACTATAATACTGAGTGTTAGGAATCTAACGTGACATTTACATTTTGTTTTCACACTATCACACTTCAAATAAAATAAAAATTACCGAGCTGGTACGAAATTAAGGCAACGGTGACTGAAGAATATGTGTTGCGAAAGTGCCGCTTCATGACAATTTTTGACCATTCAGCTTCTTGGTATAAAAAATTTGTTTTTGTATTGTTTTTACTTTGTTGTAAACAAAATCCATATTTAAGCGACAAGTATAGGGGCAATTTTAAGCAATTGCAAAGCAAAGATAGCGTGGGCAACGGCGCAATATCGTCGGAATATTTTTTTGCTTAACAGCTGCATTTATTATTATTTTCTTGATTTGCTTAAAAAAAAACCCTGTTAAAATTTCGATATTATGGAATGTCAAATTTTTTTCCGTATTGTTTCATACTTTGATTACATATTCCTTTCACACCATCACACTTTCTCATACGATTTAAGTTTTTGACAAGTCTTAATACTCAATATTATAGTGTGAAAGGGGCTTAACATAAATATTGTTAGTTCTTTTAATATTTTTTTTTTTGTAATTTTTTACAGTTATTTATTATTATTTTATTTTATTTATTTATTATTATTTATTTTTTGTCTTTTTACGTAAATATTTTTTTTTATTTTTTTGAAGATTTTTTATTTTTCTTACATTTTTATTATTTTTAAAAAATTTAGTATTTGCTTATTTTTCTGGATTCTTGATTATGTTCCCAAACCAAAGCTTCAAATAATTTATGTTGGTCGTTTTAATTTATTAAGTAATCATCTGCATTTCAATAATAATTTTAAAAATATGTTTACAAAATTTTAATTATTCTTCTGAGTTTTTATAAGTTTTAAAATTTTCTTCATGTAAAGACCTTTTTTCGTATTTTCTTTTTTTCGACTTTTAAGTAAAATTTAAAATGTTCTGAGTATTTAAATTTATTTTATTATTATACTCTTTTTAATTACACAATTCCACTATTTAAGATTTTTAATTAAAAATAAATAAGGAATTTAAAATTTATTTCATAAAAATTTTCCAATTTAAAGAAAAAAGTAAATAATTTAAGTGACATTTACTTAAATTATTAAAATCTATTTACTGCAAAAATGTCTCATGACACATTTTCATTCACTAACCTCTTTCAACTTAAATATTTATAAAATTGTTGCTTATTGCATATTTTCCCTCAGCCACCCACAAAATATTTCTACAAAAGATTTTCAAGGTTTTTGCTTCTGCATTTTAAAAACAAATAATAATTTCCCTTAAAGGTTGTCAATATTCAGGGTCATTTTTTTATGAGTGAAACTGTATTTTTATTTAATATTTTTAGGCAATCAGCCATATTTATAAAGTTCTCCAATAAAGATTGGGTTGCTTCCAAAAACAAAGCAGAAATTAAACCAACTATTGGACATAAAAAACTTATCGCAGAAAATGTTTGATTAAGAAAAAACAATGGCTGAAGGCGCTTTAAAAAATAAATATTTTTTTCCATTTCTCTCATTATAAAAATGTTGTTAAAATACTTTCTTTTATACAATTCTCTTTTAGTTGTTGGCGAAAATGGCTTTCGGCTCGAGAACTACGCGCTCGTACTGTTCACCTGGGACGTGTAACAACCGAAAAATTCCCACCAAACGAGATACGCAATCAAAAGTACAATTTTATAACGTTCCTGCCATTGGTACTCTTCGAACAGTTTCGATTTTTTTTGAATTTATATTTTCTCTTGATGGCTTTGTCCCAGTTCATACCCGATATACGTATCGGTTATCCCTACACCTACTGGGGTCCCTTGGGATTTGTGCTAACGGTAACAATATGTCGTGAGGCCATCGACGATTATCGACGCCATCAACGCGATCGTGAAGTTAATTCTCAAAAATATAAACGTTTAATTGTTTCCGAATCCAGAGGTTATGAAATGGTACCTTCTTCCAAAATAAAAGTGGGCGACATCATTATAGTGGAAAAGAATGAAAGAGTGCCAGCTGATTTGGTGTTAATAAGGACCAGTGATAAGAGTGGTTCGGTATTTGTGCGTACCGATCAATTGGATGGTAAGAATATAGAAATTTTAAAAGAAAAATTTATTTTTAATAAAATTGTATTTCTTTTCAGGTGAAACTGATTGGAAATTACGTTTGGCTGTACCCTCTACCCAAAAACTGAATAAAGATTCTGATTTATTTAATATCGATGCCAGTGTTTATATAGAAAAACCCCAAAACGATATACACTCTTTCATAGGCACCTTTTCCATGACCGATGGCAGTGAAGAAACTGGCTTAAATGTGGAAAATACCTTATGGGCGAATACAGTAGTGGCTGCTGGTACTGCCACTGGTGTGGTTATTTATACCGGTTGTGAAACACGCAGTGTTATGAATAATTCCCAGCCCAGATCGAAAGTGGGTCTGCTTGATCTGGAAATAAATAATTTAACTAAAGTCAGTTGAAAAAAAATACTTTTTGTTTAAAAGAAATATTTATTAATAAATTACTTCCCCTTTTATAGGTTCTATTCTGTGCTGTTTTGGGATTATCCTTGGTTATGATGATGCTAAAAGGTTTCAATGGTCCTTGGTATCGTTATATGTTCCGTTTTGTCTTATTGTTCTCTTACATTATACCCATCAGCTTAAAAGTTAATTTGGATATGGGCAAAGCGTTTTATTCCTGGCAAATGCAAAACGATCCTGAAATACAAGGTACTGCAGTACGCTCCACCACTATACCCGAAGAATTGGGACGTATCTCGTATGTGCTAACAGACAAAACTGGTACTTTAACACAAAACGAAATGGTATTTAAAAAAGTCCACTTAGGAATAGTGTCTCATGACAATGACACCTTTCATCATGTGGCGCAAATAATAAGTACTCTAGCGCCCACTATTTTAAGGAAACCAAATGCCACAGATACCACCTCGAAGACCAGCCTTTATGGCAATCGTATGCGTAGGCCGGAGGGTTGGCGAGAATGGGAGGCTGTGAAAGCTTTAGCCTTATGTCACAATGTTACCCCAGTAACAGATGAGGATGATAATCGTTCGGTTTCAACCTCGTCAACGTTCACCTCTTCGGCCGGTGGCTCAAATTCACCCACAAAATCTGTGATAAATATGGATGTGGCCTCGTTGAATGAACATCAATATCAGGCCTCTTCACCCGATGAAATTGCTTTAGTTAAATGGACCGAACAAGTTGGTTTAACTTTAATAGCGCGTGACATCAACTCAATGACTTTGCAGCTAAAAGCTCATCAAAATGATGACAATTTGCTGCATTTTCAAATTCTTAAACTCTTTCCATTTACAAGTGAAAGCAAACGTATGGGTATAATTGTCAAGGATTCTCAAACAGGCGAAATTGTTTTCTATCTTAAGGGAGCCGACATAATTATGTCTTCAATAGTGCAATATAATGATTGGTTGACAGAAGAATCGGGCAATATGGCGCGCGAAGGCTTAAGAACTTTAGTCGTGGCCAAAAAGGTCTTGACCGAAGAGCAGTATAATGATTTTGAAACGCGTTATACAGCGGCCAATGCCTCTCACTCGGATAGGCCGGCTAAAGTTGCGGCTGCTGTAGAGACGTTAGAAAGAGAAATGGAATTGTTGTGCCTGACAGGTAAATTGTTTTTTTTCTTTCCGTAAAGGATTTTTAACGAAAAATTAAAAAAAAAATTAAATTTTTTTTATTGAAGTTCCGTAAAACGGAGTGAATAAAAACAAAACTTTTTAATTAAAAAAATTAACGGAATTCCTAAATATTGATAAAGAAATAGTTGCTATTGCTGTTTTCTTTTTCATTTAAAAATTATTTTTTTTTTCTTACAGGCGTTGAAGATCGCTTGCAAGACGGTGTCAGGCCCACTTTAGAACTTTTACGCAATGCCGGTGTACGTGTTTGGATGTTAACGGGTGATAAATTAGAAACCGCCTGTTGTATCGCCAAATCTTCCCAACTGATTGGCCGTAATCAGGGTCTACATGTTTTAAAATCTGTTAAAACTCGCACGGATGCTCATTTGGAACTAAATCAGTTTCGGCGAAAACAAGGTCATGCCTTGGTTATATCGGGCGAATCTTTAGAAGTCTGTCTACAATATTATCGCCTTGAGTTTTTAGAATTGGCAACAGCATGTCCGGCAGTTGTTTGCTGCCGTTGCAGTCCCACACAAAAAGCTCAAGTTGTACAACTGATACAAAAACATACCGGCAAGCGAACCTGTGCCATTGGAGATGGTGGCAATGATGTCAGTATGATACAGCAGGCCGATGCCGGTGTTGGCATTGAGGGTCGTGAAGGACGTCAAGCTTCTTTGGCTGGTGACTTTAGCATACCGCAGTTTTCGCATATTGCAAAATTGTTGTTGGTGCATGGACGTCGCTCCTACAAACGTTCTGCAGCCCTCTCACAATTTGTCATACATCGCGGTTTAATTATTACCACACTTCAGGCCGTTTTCTCTGCTGTTTTCTATTTAAGTTCGGTTGCTTTATATCAAGGTTTCCTCATGGTGGGCTATTCCACAGTCTACACCATGTTTCCGGTATTTTCATTGGTTTTGGATCAAGATATCGATTCCTCAACAGCTGTTACGTATCCCGAACTGTATAAAGATCTTTCCAAAGGTCGAAGTTTATCGTATAAAACCTTTTTTATATGGGTTTTGATAAGCATCTACCAGGGTGGTGTAATAATGTATGGAGCCTTGATATTATTCGAAGATGAGTTTATACATATTGTAGCGATTAGTTTTACTGCTTTAATTATGACCGAACTAATAATGGTGGCCCTGACCGTGAGAACATGGCATAGGTACGTTAAATTAAAACATAACCTAAAAAAATTTTACTCTTCTTTGTATTTGTGTTGAAATTTATTTTGTTTTTCCTTTTCAGGCTCATGGTGCTGGCTGAATTATTTAGTTTGGGTTTATATCTTATTTCATTATTCGTATTACATGAGTATTTTGGTAAGTTTTTGTTTCAACATTTTTAAATGATATTTTTTTGCAAAAGATATCCCAAACTTGCTTTTATTTTGCCTCCTATTCGATAATTATAAACTGTTAAACAGCTCTGCTGATGTTAGAAGTTCTTAGCGTGAAGTATGTTCGAAACGTACTTCCGCTTGTCGTGGGAATACCTTCAAGTATTCACCCCTATCACGAATGTTATGGGAATAAGTTGTTTGGGAGTAAACGTGTATTTCCATCCCCAACAAATTGATATCGCGATTTTTTTGGGTGTAAAAAGTCTTTTGTGATTATCATGGGAGTAACAATTTCTATTTTGTATTGTTCATTTTGATTTATAAATAGTTTGCGTGCTTATAAAAGCAAAGTCTATTTTGTGAAGAAAACTTACTTCCTAGAGGTAAAATGTTCGCACTACTCACCGTGGTGAAATTGGCTAGCACCTTAAGATTTTTGGCGAAAGGCAGCTACCAAAAGGGGGGTGGGCAGACAAATTGATGTCGGCTTAGCACAATCTACATTTAGTAAAGTGCTAGCAGAAGTTTTGTTCCCCCAGTGGATTGTGTGACAATCTCTTGATGAAAAGAAAGAGATTTAAAAAAAAAATTTACACAAAATATCGAATACCAGGTGGTAGGTTGTATGAGACTTCGCTCCGTCAAAAAAAAAGGCATTTATTTTATAATAGAAAAGGTTTTAACGGCTGTTTAATGTAGTGCTCAAAACATTCCAAAATTTTGCCACATCATTTTTTTTTTTCTTTTTTAATCCCTTACCATACGCTGGCTGCGCGGATATGGCTTCCACAAAGCAAGTACTTTGATCTTTATTAATACTCCTTCAATAAAATAATTTTGATAAAGCAACTTACATGTGTACTTCTCCCAATAACAATTATTGTGAATAAATTTTGTAAAATAGTTGTTAGGAGCAAATAATCGCGCTGCCATATTTTTTATGTTTGTGAACGCATTCACAAAAAAATTTCTATGGGAACATTTACGATAGCAAATCATAAAATTTGGGAGTTTTGTCTTAGGAGCGTTCATTCGCGATAGGGGTGTGTATCTTTCAAAGGTGTCCGAAATTTTAAAATTTTGTTTTTATCAATTTTGAATATTTAGTTGATCTTTCTCGAAAGTTATAAATTACTTCTGATTTGGCAGTAGCCCTAAGCAAGTCTAGAGTTTTTTTTTTTCGGGGAAAAAAACTTTCGCTTGGTACATCTGTAGATTCAATTGATGCCGAAATGCTAATAAATTTTGGTTCATTGATTACAAAAAACAATTTTCAAATATGTGATTCAAAGTTCAGGTCTGTCTGCGAAAAACAATTATTTATTTATTTTAAATATAAAAAAAGCAAATATATTTTTTTTGTAAAGCCAGTTTAATTTAATATCAAGCAAAATTTAAAAAGCATTTTAGGACACGTTTTATATTAAAAAAAAAACATTATTCAATATCGAGCAAAATAAAGATAGAATTTATTTCTACATTTTGAACGATTTGAGCGATTCAATATCGTCGCCATAATTTTTTATATATTTTAACTTCTATTTATTTTACAGATTGGGAATTTATTTCTTCAACCGATTTCTTGGGAAAAGTATCTCTCATTACCTTGGTATCCTGTTTCCCCTTGTATATTATTAAATTTTTACGTAAAAAATGTTCACCGCCTTCGTATTTAAAACTTTCATAAATAGATGCAATAATTTAAGTTCTCTTGTCTTTTTTTTTACATAAAAACTTTTCTATAAATATTTATTAATATAATTTTTTATATGTAGTTTTAATTAATTTTAGTTATTATAAATTTATACTATAAAACTATACATTTACATATTTAACATTTTGTTTCGTTTTATATGTTATTAAAGAAAACAAATTTGTTAATGTTATTTTAACCTTATTGTTTAATATTTAAGTTTATATAAAATGATAATTATTTGTTTTTGAAATTAAAAAGAAATTCAATATGAAATGATTTTATTTTGAAAAAAAAAAATACACAGAGTTTAAAGGATTAAGTTCGAAATTTCAACAGGAGTTTTTAAAGTATTAACAAGCGATTTAAAAAAAATTAAAAAATACAGGAACATTTTTCATTATTCAGCAGGCGATTAAACTTAAAAATTGGCCTAATGGAGGCCTTCATTAGATGAGTGTTTTGCATGCAAGTCTGACTTGTTTTTGGAGTGAAACAGCCCAAAGAAAAAAGAAAGCAAAAGTAAGAACTAATTTTAGTTTTTCATAAATTTAAACAATACTAAATTCAAACAAAAGAATTCTGATTAAATAATGTTTTTTTTTTTTTTGTGAAAAAAATTTAATAAAAATGAAAGTGAATTAACACATGGAATAAAATAAAATTTTAAATGCTGGCAGAAGAATTTGGAACGTAAGTTGGGAACAACGGCGAATTTGTAAATTTTCGCCGTTAGCCTGAATTGCAAACTACATATAAAAAAATATTAAACAGATTTTTTATGTATAAAGTTTGACAATTAGGCTACAGGCGAAAATTAATGAATTCGCTATCGCTACCATCTTAAAATTTATTCACCTTGAATTTTACGTAAAATTTTTTTTTATCAAATTTCTTTCTCTTTTTTTTTTGAGTAAAAGAAAATTTTGCTGCAAAAACTTTTAAGAAAAGTAATTTTTAATGAATATTCGAAAAAAATATTTTTCGAACATTAAAAATTTAATTCAAAAACCTAGAAACAAAAAACTTTTAAATGCACTTTTAATCGTGTGCAAAATGGCTTAATCTTTTTTTATTTCGTTAACTTTAAAGAAATATTTTACTAATGAAAGATAATTAAAAAATAGAAAGTTTTAATTTTTTTAAATTCATTTCAATGAAATACATTCCTAAAATAAAATTCAAAATACCCATGACACAAAAAATTCCTGCTAAAAACAATTATTTCATCCCATTTTGATTTAATGCATTTTTTTTTATTTAAAAAAATTTCAATTGTGAGTTGCTTTAAACAGAAAGAACAAAAATTTTAAAAAGTTGTATCCTTAATCTTAATACTTTAAAGTCTTATTAATCCTTTAAACTTTTTGAAAATGATAAAAACAATTTTATTTACAAATTTAAAATTAAATCATATTTTTAACATGTTTTAAGTTTAAAAAAAATTTTTTTTGCATTAAATACAATTAAATGCATTAAATAAATTCTTATAAAAATTAAATTAAAATTTAATTTAGGAAAGAAATCCTGAAACGAAAAGTGATAAACAAAACATAACATTTAACATTATTTCTCTCTCTCTCCCTCTTTCTCATGTTGCTAAAAACACAAAATTGAAATAAAAATGAAACAAACAAAAAATATAAATTGAAACTTCCTGGGTTTTAAATTCAAAGCAAAGCTTAAAATTATAAAATTCGTTTTATAAAACTTTTTGTTTATTTTTAGTTTACGTTTGAATGTCCTTCGCCAAAAATATTAATTTTTACTTGTTTCACTGTACATCCGCTTTTATGATTAAAATACTTTTTTGATTATAGTGGTCTTATGATAATAAAAAGCATTCGGCGAGTGGAGATCATCCATCATTTCTTCCTCAAATGATGGAAACTAAGCTTTCGAAAATCATGCTAAATTTATAACGCAAAAAATAAATGGCGGATGTATATTGACACGCTCAATTTTTTAAAACAGTTTTATTGCGATTTTTTTTTTTCATTTTATATTTTTTTTATTAAAAAATAACATTTAAATTTTTTTATAGTAAATGAATTAAAAATAATAATTTAATAAAAAAAAAGATATAAAACTATACTAAAGTATAAGAAATTTTTAACTGTTTAAATTCTAATATAATAATAATAAAAATAGTCTTTATAAATTAAAAATGACAAAAATTCAAAATTAAAGAGAATATATTGAACAGAAAGATTTTATTGTATAAAAGTTAAATAAACATAAGAAATTAAAAAAAAAATAATAATAATTAAACAGAAATGTGTTCAGATTAATGAGGGGAATATTTCTTAAACTTTTTATGTCAAGTAAAGGAAACGGCTGCTGCCGATGCAAAACAGCTGATGCTGCTTACCTACTTGATGTGCAGACAAAAAGAAATTATTATTGGTTACAATTTCAAACGCTTAAACATTAAAAATGGATAAATTAACAAATTTATTTCTTGATATTTAACTTAAAGAGATTAAAAAAAAGGTTTTTTTCCTGACAAAAATTTTTTCATAACCAATCGAATTCTTATTAATTCAATGCTAAAAATACATAAACAAATATAATGAAAAAAAATTAAATTAATAAATATCAAATGAAATACTTATCCAACTCATCAGCAGCTATGTTTGTGATGTATTCTTAACGTTTTTTTTTTTTTGCGCGCCATAAATTTCTGTAATGCGTCTTACAACACATGACATTTGCAGTGATGCTAACTGGGGCAAAATTACGGCATTCGATATCGATCAAAGTTTCAATAGGATTTAAATGAAAATTTCGTTCGATATCGGATGCTATGATTTGCCCCCAGATGTTTTTTCGAACAAATACGCATTACGCATTAGAGGCAGCGCTGTGATGCATTTCTAAACAAGCCCAAATTTATTGTTTTTCATCATATTTAAAGATTTTGTTATACAGTCCCCTACTAGGAAATTATATATAAACATTTTTCCCGAATTTACTTCAATATTTACTAAAAGTTATTTTTTAAAGAACCCACCAGTATCTAAAATATTTATTTTTTAAGTTATTCAAATGAAATTATGTGGAAAATAATTACAGATTTAGAAAAAGACAATTTTAAAATTCCTAAATCATGTTGGAAAAATCCTAAATTGGAATTTTTTTTTTGAGTATAACTAAATGCAGATCCTAACTTTAGAACTTCAAATCGAATTTTCGTAAAAAATACGTCAAGTAAAATCAAGTCTAGGGATAAAAAACTCAAGGTGCGGTGAGACTAAACAAGTATTTGACCAAAAAAGCGTAACCACTACTTTTTCAAATGTTGATTATCTTTTCTACCACGTATGAAGATTTAAAATATAATAAATGTGAAAGTTAAGATACCTTTTAAATTTACTAGGATCTATTTATATTTCGTAATTTGTATTTAAGAAGAGCAAAAAAATATCTTTTTTTTATAATTTAGTGGTTACGTTTTTTTTTTGTTTTTTTGTTTTTTTTTTGTCAAATATATGACACTGTATAACTTTAGTCTTTCACAGAACTAGAACATGGCGAAATAATTTACCAGGTGGCAGCATAGGCGAATTCAGTATTTTTTGCTGGCGTACACCACTGTCAAACTCCATATATAAAAAATTTGTGTAGATTTTTTATATATGGAGTTTGACAGTCGTGTATACCAACAAAAAATACTGAATTCGCCTACGCTGCCACCTGGTAATTTATTCGCCTTGAACTAGAATATACACGTTCAATAGGAAGAAGGCCTGGCACTTTTTGTTTCAAATTTCAATTTGAAAATCGCATATTTTCTAACCAGACGTGTTTTTTAAAGTTTCTAAATTTTTTTGCGAACGTAAGTGGACTTATGTATTGAAAATTTTTGAAGTTTATTATTTTGGGACTCTATTACTCGGCTCCTATATGGTTTGAAAAGTTCAGATTTAAGTCCTCCTCAACTTTTTCCCAGTTTGTTTAAATTGATTAATAAACCGTCTAAAAAACTAAACTTGCTTTTCGTTTAGATCGATAAAAAGTTAACATCACTTTTAGGGTTTCTTACCCCACGTCTTCATTAGCCAGCAAATTGAACAAGACATGCACATAACGCCGGCAGAACAACGGTATTAATTTGTTCATGCTCCTGTATGTGGCGAAAACGTGTCGATGTTCATGTTCTGTTTGAGCATAATTTTCTGCCTGTCGTCAGGGTTGTTTTAATGTTTTTAATAAGAAAGAGAGTGTTCGCATTGTTGATCAATAGATGGCGTTAATTCGAAATAGAGAAATTATACTAAAAGTCATGTTTAATGGCGAACATCATTGCTCAGATAATGTTCCACTAATGATGGTTGCACATGAACGAAACATGAGCATTGGGTGTCTACACTAGCCGTATTCATGTGCAACATGATGTTCACACCGAGTTAATGGCTCGTGGAGACGTAGGGCAATGAAAGGATTATAACGTGTCTATAATCTATGATGACGTGACGCTATTGTTATTGGTGAAATTTCTACCCGTCTGTCACTTGAAAAGCTCCAAGAAGTTTTATTATTTACGAGATTATCTTATGGCCGCAAATGTCACAGAATTTCAATGAAAAGAAGGGATATTAAGGCTGTCCCCGCACTTTGAATGGGATATTGAAAGATCACGCAGCCTTATAAGACTAAAAAATGAAACAGAATAATTTGTTTATCGGTGATTAAACTTAGTTTTATAAGCCGGACCAGGATGTACCAACAATTGTACTTCAATAATCATACGAAAACCTTTCTATTATTTTCACTTTTGTTTACTTACCTCATTCGTTTATTTCTTTTTTTTTTTTCTCTTAAGCAAATAAAACATTTTCAATGACTTTTCTTTACTTTTTTTTAATACAATTTTCTTTTTTAATCTTTATTTCAAATTTATTTAAATTCTATTAGTTTTTTTTTCTTTCTGTGTTAATTGTTTGATTAATATTATTTATTGGTTTTGTTAAATTTTGTTTAGGTTGTTTTGATTTATGGCTTTTGTTTTTAATTTATTAATAGTAAATCTTCACAAATTGTAATAATTTTACATTTTGTTTTGTTGTTGTAATTTATCAAATTTAACAAAAAAAAAAATAATTTTTATTATTTTTTTGTTAAATACTTTCATTTTGAAAAATACATTTTTAATTTTTAATATTTTACAAATATTTTTCTGGTTGTTTTTGTTAAAATTTTATGACTACTAATTTTTTATTATTATTTTTTTTTAATTTACTAAAGAAATTCTTAATAAATTTCACTAATAAATATTTTTCTTTAAATTTTTATACATTTCTTAGTATATTTTGTTAAACTGTTTAATAGAAAAAAAATATTTTTGTCAACTTAATTTTACTTAAAAAATAAACAAATGCATTTTAAATTTTATTTATTGAATTTTTTTTTCAGTGTATAGTATTTGCTTTTATTATAATGTGTGGGTAAGTATTTGTGTAGGTTTTTATTAAATATATTGTGTTCTTGTTATATATTTTCTTTCTGTTTTTGTTGTTAAATAACTTTTAAAGAGGTGTTTACATATAATCATAAATAATAAATATTTACTTTTTTATTTTCAATTAGTTGGTGAATTTAATAGTTTTTAGAACAATTTTTATTATTTTCTTTTTTACTGTTGTTAGTATGCCGAACAAAACCGTTACACTAACTAAGAGCAAGAAAGGTTATCATCAGTTTGTTTGTATTTATTTCTTAACTTTAGTGTTGCCGTATGTTGTTTCCTATATTTCTTTCAGTTGGTGTAATATTTTATCCCTGGTTTTTAGAATTTTTTTTTTCAAAATTTTTTTTTTTTTTTGTTAATAACTCTATCAATACAACTATGGTTTATTTATGACTACAAAAATAATTATTATTAATTAATTTCTGCATTATTAGGATTTTTATGGTTAAAAAAGTTTTTGTTTTATTTTTTATACACTTTTGTTTATAACTGTGTATTATTATAATTGTTTTTACTGACAACTTTACATCAATTTTTATTATTTCATCTAAATTCTATAAAGCTTTACCAGTTTCTTAAAACCTTTACAAAAACAAAATATAAGGAATTCACAAAACTATTGAGAAGTGTATAAGAAAAATGGGTAAACTTTAGAAATTTATTCCACAATGAACAAAATTTCAAACTAATACTCCTAATAATTAAACTATTTAAATCAAATTGCAAATTATTTGTTACTCTTGTTATTCTAGGAATAAAATGAAAATTTAAGAATGCCTATTGTTCCTGACATAACATTTTATAAAAATAGCGTTTCAAAATTGATTTTAAAGGTCTCCAGACATTTTCAAGGTACTTTGCTCATTTAGCAAACTGTTCAAACTGTTGAAAAGTTGATGACAAAAATAATGAGATCGATTTAGGTAATTTCCTCTCAAAAAGCTTCGTTTTGTTTTAGCGGCATTTTTTATTAAAAATATTTCTTTTTAATTTATAAATATCTATAAAAGAAAAAATAAATGTATGGAATCAAAAACATACATTCAAATATCTAAAGAAATGATGGTTTTTTCTTGGTACAAACACTGCAATTTATATTAAAATTGGAAAGCAAAATAACACTTTCATAACCTTTTGTTTTAAACTAAATAGCAAAGAAGGGCACAGACTTCACCACACGTGAAAATAGCGCAAGGTTTACATTTACTTGTTTTCGCATCAATAATAGCTCACCATGTTCTATGTCTGTGTTGATGTTGAAAAAGGTATTCTAAAGGTTCCAGATATGTTATGAAAATTTTTAAATTTGCAATTAAAAACCAGCGAAAGTTGGTTATAAGTGTTACATATATGAACAAAAACCAGGATTCTTCATAAAGTTTTGATACCTTCATTACTTTATTTTTATCTTTGCTAGTTAAAACTGAAAATTTTCTGAATGAAAATTACAAAAAAAGAACATTTTTCCCAAAATTCGAAAATTCACAAAAATGGTTGGTAAACCATTAAATAAATTTCACAAAAGAAAAAAGGAATAAATTGATTTTTCTTTCTCTTTCTTTTCTATTTAAAAAATTTCAGGTTTAACTTTTGTATTTTATAGATAAAGGTGTGCTAGATTATTTTTTTAATTTGTTATATATTCTTTATTTAAGTAAATATATTTTAAATTGAATATATATTTTTTAATTTTTTTTTTAATTTTGGTAATGATGAGGTAAATGTTTATATTTGTTTTGTTGTTTGTTTCACATTTTTTTAAATATATATGAGCATTCATTCTTTGGTTACATTTCATGTAATTTCGCTAGGTTTTAATGTTTCTGGGTTAAATTTTAAGCTACTGAGAATATGAGAGGTATTAATGAGTTATTACTTTTTTAGGATATATCTTTGTAATATTTTTATTTCAACAAAAGACAAAAAAAAATTAACAAGAAGAATTAAAATTTGCAGGTCAAAATTTTTTTAATTTGTATTAGAATGCCTAAAAGTTAAAATCTTATTTTTTAATTTTCATATAAAAAAGTTTAATGAATTATTTTTTATAACACAACCTGTTTACTTTTGATTTTTTATTCATTAAATTTACTTTTACAGCTTTTAAAGGAATTCCTTTTGTTACATAAATACAAGATAGAAAATAATTCTAAAAATTTTGAATAAAATTAAAAAAACCACTATGGTAGCACTCTTTTTACCAATTATCTATAGCATAGTGTGGCCAGATCACATGTTATAATTCGCTTTGAAAAAGCACTTAAATAAATTTGTTATGCTAAACCGCAAGGAAAATCTTTAAAATTACTAAAAACACATGTATGTTAAATTTTCGTTCACTTTTATTTGCTGTTTTTGTTGGAACTGCTTTTAGGTTAGGTTATGATTTTAGTACTTGAAACGTTTTTATAAATACAACATTTTTGCAATTTTAAAGGAAATTAAAGTTTATTTTTTCTAAAATTTTCACTGATATGTAAAATAATTAAAGAACTATTTAAAAATAATGCGAGTATATGGTACCTATTTCTGCCTAATTATATTATAAATAATTGAAGGAGCAATATTTTTGGCCAGCGAAACTGATTTCAATTGTCTAGAATTTTTTTTCAAGTTTTAATAATTTTGATATATTTTTAAATATTTTAGCATTAATTTAAAATATATTTGCTTGGTAATTAACTATTTAAACAATGGTATTAATTCAGTCCATAAATTAATTGAGATGATTGAGGGTTAAGACAACTACTACATACATGCAAATTTGAGCAGTTGGATGTTTGAATCGTTAAGATTTAATCAATGATTTTTATAATGAAAATAAAAAAACAAAAGTGATATAAAAAATGTTTATAAAATAAAGTTTAAAGAATCGTTAAGTTTGTTGGTAAATTTTTAAAATTATTAATTTCTCTATAGTTGTATTGCAGATATAGTTTTTTTGAAATAGTTTGCTTTCATGTATAATACTGGTTGATACTATTTTTTAAATTAATTTAACTCACAAATATTTTATTTCCACTTTTAAAAGAAAGTAGAACGCAAAGAGTGAGAACAATATTTTAAGTAGAGCATTCCAAAATAAAAAAAAGATTCTTTTGAATTTATTGCTTAACAGTTTTCAAATAAACTCAAGATTAAAAATATTTTTCCACCATAGATTACAAATAAAGCTTAATTTTGTGTCATAAATTTCTCGTAATTTTTTTGTTGAAAATTTGTTATTATAAAAATAAGAAATATGTTACTTTAAAAATTAGTAGATAATGGTTACACTCATGTTTTAAAATCGCGGAAATATTGGCTATTAAAATATCGAAAAAGTGATTCAGTTAAATAGTGAATAGTGTTACTCAAGGTTGACCTAGAGAATAAATGCTCGTTACGTAAAATAGCATAACGCCAGACGACTATTGCAGATGCTGTCAAAAGGAACAGCCCTAATATCTTTTACTCCCTCTTGGCCCCGCTTATACCTCAAGTGGCTTACGGCATATCAACAGTGAATTAAATAAGACTCATTTCCTTTATAAGGCGCTGTGTGCTTATTATTACACCTCTTTACCACTAGCAATGGTTTAGGCTCCACCTCCACCTAAATTTATTGCGCATTGGCTCCAAACCATTTTCTTGTCTAAAACTCTTTCTACACAATACTCAGCTTCTTTTTTACTTTTAAGGAAGTTGTACTTTTTAAAGTGGCTTTAACGATACTAAAATTAAGGAATTACCTTAAACAAACTTCTTTTGTTACCATTTCACTTTAAAAGTATTTTTAAAAGGTCTTTAAAACTTTTTAAAACAATGTCTGCAAACACATGGTACTCTCGTGCGAAATGCTGTCAAAACTCAAAAATAGTAACACAAAATTTTTTCTTCATTTTGTAAAAAGTCACGCCAGCATTTTTTCTAACTGCAAAATGTGTCTGGCATCACTTTTTTAACAACTGCCAACTAAAATAAACAGGAATTATTATGAGCGTAAATGTAAACAACAGCAAACAATGTTGCATACTTAAAGGTAATAAAAAAATTTCTTTTAATCTTTCTTCCTACAATGAAATGAAATAATGTAAAGTTACTGAACAGCTGTCACAAAAGCAAAAATAAAATTTTAATAACTGGTTTTGAAACTTTTGTTAAATACAACACAATTCCTTCGGTCAGGTGTAAAAATAAAGCCATTAATCACAAAGTTTAAAGCGATAACTGGCCTTATGCATGCGTTCTAAAAATATTTGTGAATTATATTCGGAGGGCAAATAACGGCTTTCTATATGAGTCAAAATATTAACAGAATTAAAATGGAAATTTGCAAACCATATTAAGAGCAGTTATTTACCTCCAATTATTTCTGAAAATTATTAATTTTTCATTATTTATTAAAAAAAACAATAGTAATTAGTATGAACTTAAAGTAAATTTTTTATCTGTATTTTTTTACTTATAATCAAAATATTTTTAGTGTTTTATTTATTTATTTATTTTTTCAATGTACAAATATATAATTTGTTCATATAATTTTTTTTAATTATAATTAATTATTTAATACTTATTATTTTGCTTTCTTCGATCTTGTAGATCTTTTGTTTGTTAGTAAATTTTTTTTTTATATAAAAGTTTTTATTTTATTTATTTAATTACAAAAATTAAACACCAATGGCTTTAAGCAACTTAAACCAAATTAGTTTGTTTTAATACTTTATTTTAATATTTTAATTTCAATTAAAACTTTAATATGTTTTTATTAATAATTTAAATACATATAAATTATACATATTGTTATTCTAGTTTAACCCCTTGCACCGATATTTAGTTAGCTTTTTGTTGTAATATTTTGGTTTATAAAAAATTAGATTGGAATTTTTTTAAAGCATAATTTAGTTTAAATAAAAAATAATAGTTTTATTTAAATTTTTATTTTCAATTAATTAAAAATTATTAAATTTTGCTATTAAAATAAAAACTTAGTGCCTAATGTTAGAAAAAAGTCCATATTTAACAAGGTTTTTGCTGTAAAATAGATTATTTCACTTTAAGTTTTTAAATTAAAAAATATAATTAAATTCCTTTTAAAAGTCCATGATTTTTTAAAATTAATTTAACACACACATTCAAAGTTCTTTACCTGGCAAATAATCAAAAGATTATTAATTTCTTTTACAATAGAAATGTTTAAGTTAAGAAGACAATAACAAATTAATGCGTAAATTATATAAAAAATTAAATCTCTTGAAATGTAACAAAGCATCTGAAAAAATGTCATTCATTAACATAATGGTCCTTCGAACTTAAATTATTTTTCGTTAAACAACTTTTAACTTAAATATTTCTTGAAATGTGCTTTCTCGCATATTCTTACCTTATTTAATTTTTAATGGCAACTACATCCGACGACGAAACTCTATGACTAACCAGACAATCAACTGCTTCGGCATTATCGTCATCTCCGTTATTTCTATCGTATGTAATAGAACGTTCCTTATATGCCTGGCACTGAGAGCAGTTTTTTTCTAAAAATTTCATGGACAAATGAAAGGTATATCGGTGCCGGGTACAACGTCTTTACATTTTATATTCCACAATTTGATTAGGATTTAGGAATTGTTCACGTTGAGCGGCATCTAAATGAGCTACAGTACGCGACAAAGCTGATGTGCCAACGGCCGTGGTAGATGATGTATTGCCAGAATCACTACCGCCGACATTTGATATCTTTTGTTGCTGCTGATGATGATGCTGATGCTGCTGTTGTTGTTGTTGTTGATGATGTTTATTTTTAGTGTCATGTGGCTGATAGATTTCAGCCGAACTAATGACACCAACATTAACACCAGCAACTACTGGTTGCTGTTGATAACCCGAATATTGTGGTGGATATTGATGGGGATGGTGGGATTGATGTTGATGAGATGGCTGTTGATGCTGCTGTTGGGAGCTGCTACCCATACGATGGTGACTGGGAGCATTGGCATAAACATGTTCTGTAGATAATTGTTGGGTTGCTGCTGCACTTGTGGCCACCGTTAAATGTGTACGATGTGGCTGTTCTGAGTGTACGGTTGTGGGAAATTGCTGCTGATGCGAATAGTCAGCACTACTGCCACCGCCTAAACGGCCACATGAGTCCTCATTGAGACCCTCACAAAATTCCCGATCACGATGATGTGAACCGCGTATGCAAAGTTTGGTGAATAGCCAAACTCTGGCACGATACATTAAGAAACAACAGAAATGCACAATGAAGACAAAGATAATGGCACAAACCGTAACAATTATCGCTTTTCCCGGCTTGGTCCAATCTAACATAGGATAAATGGCAACATGAAGTTTTCTGAAAACAGGGCAATTAAAATAAATTATTAAAGAAATTTACATTGTTGAAATAAATTCAAAATGTCGTAAATGATAATGATATTCATAATTGTCGGTTGTTGAAAGTGGCATCATTGTTATTCTTAATTCTAACAGTTGAACATTAATCAGCCCGCCAAACGTATCATTTTTTATTTTCTAGTTTTTAACGCAAAAATTACTTAATATGAATAGGAATGTCAACTTATTTTGTTGAAGGCTGCGACAGACTCTACTCTACACAATCATATGATTTATGCATAAGAAAATCTTAAAAAATTCTGTCCTAATTACGCATTGTCACACAAGAAAGATGCAACTCTAATCGTACATAAACTATTATTTTATGAAGCTTCTTAGATGATAAGCAAATCGGTTAGATCTGTAAATAAATCTGCCGTACATTTTATTTTAATATCCACTTTCTAATTTTTGGACACACTAAGACCATATTTAAAACATTCAAATTTTTTCAATTCTTATTAAAAGTTTCAGCGAGTTTCAGTGCGTCCCTACACGATGATATTTTTAATGGCTTTATACATTTAGGTTTTTATTTGCTAAGGCAAGTGTGTAAAAAAATCTCCTCATAATTCAAGCCAAATTACTCTGTCAATAAAAAAAAATTTCATGAAACTAGTTGCATGAAAAATACGGTGGTTCTAAACTTTATAGTGTATCATGGCATTTAATAAAATCGCTGGATTGACATGCAAGCAGCTAAATTGCCACTACTTTTTAACAGTAACAAAAACAATTTCTTTTTAGCAGCCATCTTCACTACGAAACACAGGGTCTACATATAAAATAAAATGTATCCCAGAGATAATTTTGTAACAAAGTGTTTACAGCTAGAAAAAATTATGGCATAATAAATTAAAGAATATCAGTTACCAAAAAGCTAGGGATCCTGGACATTTATCTCAGTAAACATCAAATTCAATCCCAGAACCAATCTTGCTACGTGTTGATCTTAAATTATTATTAAGGTAATGGCATGATATTTGTTATGAGACCATTTTATAAAATGAGTTGTCACACAAAATTAAAACTTAATGTCATTATTATATATCCTTTATTGCAAGTTGAAAAGGAGTATATCTAATTTTGTCATTCTATTTGTAATTTTTACAGTCTCCATTTCCTACGCCGTAAAATGTATATATTCTGAGTTCTTAGGCATAGCGAAGTCTATTAAGCGATGATCGTCTGTCTGCCTATGCTAGTGTTAAAATCAACTTTACCAGGGCACTAGATGAGCTAGAAAAAAATTTATATACGCCAATCGATTAAGCAAAGCGTCGAAAGAGTTGCTATTAAAAATCAGCAAGATCGGTCCATGTCCCTTGGGCTTAATTCTTTCAAATCATTTAAACCATGAAGTAACTCCAATCGCAAAAACCCAATTATATGCAGCGATAGAGAATTAAAAAATAAGAAAGAAAACATCAAGTTTAAAACTTAGAGCTCGCCCATATTTAGCGAGTTATGGGCCTCTGAAATTTGCATAAAAAAGTTCGATTGTTTATATGGTCAATATGGGTATCATTTAAAAGCTTTTAAGGAGATCTTTCAGGAAATGCTAATTTTTTTTAAATAATGCTTAACCCATTAAGAGCCGATGACATTTTTATGTAAAATTATACATCATTCCTACAACAAAATGGTAAGGAATTGGTTAAGTTTATTGTACAACTGCAAGATAATTATGAAATTTCCCTTATTTGCCAAATTTAATTCCAATTGTAGATACTATGTCCAATAGCCAATAGATGCCGGAATTACATAACTTCCTACATTTCGTATGACCAAAGGAATTTAAGAATTGATGCCCTGGCTCTAGCTTGGCTAAAAATTACTCTTTTTACATTTTCACTCTTTTATATTTCTTAAGAGACGAATGACAACTGACAACAATTTACTTAAAGATTGAGATAATGAAAATTGTTTCGTAAGTAATAGTTATAAAACTTTCCTTAAATTTAGTTTTATTTTACAAAAAAAAAAAAATAATAAATAAAAAATAAATTAGAATTATACAACAGTTTACTTACCGATTAGTACCACCTGCCAAGAAATAGATTCCACTAAATATAGCATAAGCCAAACCAATACCAGTCGTAAAATAAACGTGACTTAACTTAATTGGATGTCCAACAACGGCCAAATCGATAAGCATTATAACCGAATTTAAGACATGTACCATGATGTTTAATGTGTCAATTTTATGTATTTCTGAAAAACATACAAAAACAAAAATGATAATTAAGAATATTATGGGATGAACACTACAAAAGGTCACAAAATTATTTTTGAAATCCAATATACTGGTATCAACAACAATTAAATGTCAACAAAATTCGACTTTTAACTAAACTATCGGAAACTAGAAGTAATTTAAAGAACAACAAAACACACAACAAATAAATATTTGAAGCATAAGGTTTTTCTTTAAGGACACCAGAATTGCCCTCAATATGCAGGTGATAGTTATGCATACCGAAAGAAGAAGCATTTCAAAAAGGCTTAACAGATTGTGATTTCCATACAAATGCAATACAAAAAAGAAAATCAACAACAATTTGAAAATTACATTTACAGCTGTCTGAAGGGATTGTTTTAGGTGAAGGATGATTTACCAACAAAAGCTTATGCAGATGGCCAAGCAAAGACTTAAATATGTCCGTCATAACATTTGTATGTGCTTAGATTTTGAAAATTCCTCAAACATATTCGAGTATTCAAAGTAATTAGAATAATTGGAAAATTTGTTGGGTAAATAAGAAAATAAGATAAAAAGGGTTTAGAAAGGGAATCAAATTACCCACTGGAAATTGTATAACTTAAACATGAGAAATGTTATACAGTATCATATTAGTTAAATATTGCATAAGCAGAAAAACGAGGGTAGAAAATAAATTACAAAAAAAAAAAATTAAAAAGGTTTTTTAAAAGGATTTAAAAACAATCTTGTTCAAGAATTTTTTTGTATACAAACCTTGATTAAAATGTAAGTTTTTAATTAAAAAAAATATATTGGAAAAACTTAAGTTTGTAATTTTTTCTAATTTTGCAAAGTTATAAAAAAATTAAATATTTTTTTTTCAGTTTTTATTGAAATTCCGAAATCCATAAAAAAATAATATTTAAATTCGCATTGTCAAATATTTTGCTTAGAAAAAATTTTTAATATGCATTGGCAAATCGATTTTTAGAAATTTAAGTGTTAAAGAAAATTATTATTATTAATTTTATTCAAAATTCAAGTTAAGTGTTTTCCATAAAGAATTTAATATTTGTTATTTAAAAATAAAAAGTTTAGAAATTGATTTATTATTATCTTCAAATTTAATTATTTTAACTAAAAACAATTTTATTTGAAGCTTAAATATGTAAAAATTTGTTGGCTTAAATATCAAAGCTTGAAAATTAACAAAATTAAAAAAAAAAAAAAATATTTATTTAGGGTTTTTTAATTTTTTCATACGGACTTTCGTAAATCGAGAATAAAAATTATTTTCTGTAAATTCAAGGCATTATTTTCGAAAAATTTTTAAAAAGTCTTAATATTTCACAAAAAAAAAAAAAAAAAAATTGTTTTAAATTTTTAACTTAAGAAAATCTGTGATCACCTATAAAATGCATAAAAAAGATTAAAAAAATACACAATTTATAAAAATTATATTTTGACACAAAAATATGTATTTTGACACAAAAATATGTATTTTGACACAAAAATATGCTTAAATAAAAATACTTTAAAATTTTTTATTTTTTTTTATAAAAATACGAAAAACTGTTAAACAATTTGCTTTAAAAATTTCATTAAAACATTTATTATTTTTGAAATAAAAAGAAATAATTTACATATTATCATAAAATTCAAATATTTACTTTGTTTTGTTTTATTTAATTATTTAAGAAAATTTTAAAACTTTCGGAGTTCGAATATCGAAATTTCGTGGAGATAATAAAATAATTATTAAAAATGTGTAATTTTTATATTTTCACTTGAAAATTATTAAATAATTAGAACTCAAGTTTAGTGTTTTCAATAAAAGTTTAATATTTTTTATTTAGAAATTCTAAAAGTTTATATTCGAAATTAAGGAAAATTAATTCAAAATTTTTTCTGAACATCGTTTAAAATACTTTGTATATGTGTTTGTCTATTAAAAATATTCGCAACTAAAAATAGAAATATTAAGACCCAAAATGTAAAATCTAAAAAGGGTTACATTTTAAGCACAAAATTTTAAAGATTAAAATTAAAACATTTTCTAAATTTAATTCTTCTTTTTTTTAATTTTTAAACTTTTAAAGTTTTGATACGAGCTTATTTAAGATAAAAAATTTTTGATTCATACGTTTTATTTAAGGTTTTTTTAATCATATATTTTCTTTTGAAAATGATTAAATATTTTAAATTCAAGTTTAGTGTTTTCAATAAAGAATTCAAAATTTTTTCTTTGGAAATTTTAAAAATTTTATTCCAAATAAGGAAAAAATACAAAATTTTTAAACTTAAAAATTTTTAGGTTAAAACTTTAAAGTGTACAAATAAAAATTATAAAATAGATTTAAAATTAAAAATTTATGTTTTTAATTTTTTAAGGGATTAAATAAAAAAATAATAATGCAGTTTTAAAAATCCTAAATAATTAATTGAAATTTTCTAACTATTTTATGATTTTCAATTAAAAAATTTTTAAAACCAGCTATTTTAAATTTTCGAAAACTTTCAAAGATTTAATAATAAAAATATACATTAAAAGGTTTTTAAAATTTAAAAATTAAAAGGCATAATTTTTTGTGGAAATGTTTTAAAATTTCAAAAATTTTTGATCAAATTTTTTTCAAATAAAATCTTTAAATGTTTCAAAATAAAAATTACTTAAAGAATTGTTTTTTAATAAAAAAAATAATAATTTAAAATTTTTAAAAATTATAATTCATTAATTGAAATTATGTAACTATTTTATAATTTTCTATTAAAAACATTTTAAACTCACTATTTAAATTTTCGAAAATTTCGAAGTTTTAAAAATATTAATAAATTTTTAAATTTAAAAATTAATGTGAAAATGTTTTAAAATTGTCTAAAAATTTGTAAAATTTCAAAGATTTTCTATTAATTTTTTTTTTCAAATTAGATTTTTAATGTTTCAAAATAAAAAGCACTTAACGAATTTTTTTTTTGTATTTTATTATAAAAAAAAAACATAATAATAATTTAAACTTTTTAAAAATTATAAATTTTTAATTAAAATTTTGTAACTATTTAATGAGATTCTATTAAAACATTTTTAAACTTGCTATTTAAATTTTCGAAAATATTCGAAGTTAAAAAAAATATTTAAATAAAATTTAAAAATTAAATTTTTTTTTAGTTTCAAAGATTTTTATTAAAATTTTTATTTAAATTTTTTTTTTATTTTAATATAAAAAAAGTAATTTAAAATTTTTGAAAATTATTGATTGAATTTTTCTTACTTTTTTATGATTTTCTATTTACAAACTTTGAAACTCTGTATTTTAAATTTTCGAAAACTTTCAAAGTTTAAAATATAAAAAGTTAAAATTTCAAAGATTTTCTGTTAAATACATTTTTTTCAAATGAAATTTTTTAATGTTTCACAATAAAAAATAATTAAAGAATTTTTGGTGGTATTAAAAGCTTAAAAAAGGAAAATTAAAAATAAAAAATTTTTTTACGAAATTTGCATATTAAAATTCGAAGTTGAAAAATAACCCCTAATCCTTTGCTAAAAATTCTATTAAATTTAATAAAAATTAGTAATGAAAATATTTTCCATTATTGAACAGAATTTGGATTTCTCTTTAGAAATTTAAATTTTGAAAAGAAATTACGTTTTACAAATTTTATTTTTTTTAAAGACTTCTTTAAACCCCACTCACCTGGATCATGGACCAACAGCCAATAACACATCGTTATTATAAATGCATAAACCGTAGCACACGTGTACAGCACCCAGTAGAGATGATGTAATTTTGATTTTTTCGCCTGGCGCATCAGCTCAAAGTCTTCTCTCTCCACCATCATGCCCTGCGTAACAATCATGGCAGCCAACCAGGCCTGAATTGTACAGAATAGCAGACCCCAATGTGTGAGATAAATCCACCATTTGGCATAATGATTCTCGTAACGTTCATCGCTACGACCAACATCGAGTAGCGAACATACCAGCGCCGCCAAACAGATGATTGCAGTTATCCAGCGATAGAATAAATAGATAATGCGCACTTGAGTATTGCGCTGCCACTGACACAAATAGAAGTTGTGTCGATGCACATGTTCGGGCGTGACATCGGGAAAGCAACCCTTCCACAATTTGCTCACCATCATTCTACGCCTTTGGAAACAGTTAAGACTTGAACTTAAATGATGGAAATTTTCACAACTAGCGGGTGTAGATCTTGTCGAATATATGTTGCTGTTGCTATTGCTGTTACTTTGTTGTTGTTGCTGTTGTTGGTGATGGTGTAATGATGTCTGCTGGCGCTCTTGATAGTGATATTGCTGCTGTGACTGGTTTTGCTGATGATAATCTCTGGGATCCGCAGAAGTTTTACTTTGATGGGAATGTATTCGTTTGTGTGTTTGATATGTGGCGGTGTCTGCGTTGTAGGGCTGATACGGTTGTGGTTGTTGCAATTTGGGCAAATGTTGTTGATGATGCTGATGATGGGAGTGCAGATGTTGATGTTGGCCTGTTTGTGAGGAGGGATTATGTTGGTAGTGAGGTGACGTATGTGATGTTGTGGCTACTGCTTTAGATGTTGTTGTTCCTGTTGTTACAGCTACTGGTGGTGGTGCTGCTGCTGCCGCTGTCGCTGTATTAGACGATGTATTGTATGCCTGTGTATGATATTGTGAATCGCGTTGTGTGACTTGTTGTTGTATGGACGACGTTTTGCTGCTGTATTTAGGACTCTCACAAGGAGATAAATATTTTTCTCGTCTTAGCGAGCGCGGCGATGAGCCCAGCCGTATCGGTGATAATCTATCGAAGGGTGTAAACGATGATCTACCTAGACTACAGTTGCTCTGTAAACTATTTGTTCGAAGTCTGGAACGGCCGACAAACTCACGATCTCTGTAACGATCACAGTCTATAATGGGACTAAAGCCACGACTTCTTTGTCGTGTTGTATAGTAACCGGTGGCAGAATAACGGCCGCCAGTGTCACGGGGACGTCTGGGTCTATAGGCGTAAGTATCACTGCGCAACGAAGCCGGCGGCGAGGATATATAATCAAGTGGCCTCGACGAATAGGCGGATAAGTAGGGCTCGGTATTCACTTGTAAATCGTCATCTAATGGTGGCAGCAATGGCGGTGGTTGTGGCGGGGGTAATTTTAATAAACTACTACGTGGCTCTGATACCGATGTGGCTAACAGAGGACCCTTATGCGCCGCTGCTGGTGATATTCTACCAAAATAATCACCTCCTCCTGGTACTTCTACGCCTCCGCTGGAATGAAAGGGATAATAACTTTCGCCAAAACTCAAGCTGTAGTAGCCGTTGTAACTAGTGTTGCCTCCAAGGCCTGTAGAGGCGTGATGTTTATAGTAACGATAGCTACGTCCTAAGGGAGTGTAACCACCTCCTCCTCCACCCAAACCTGCACTCAATCTTCCCAGTCCCAGTCCGCTGACGCCTAAACTAAAGCCACTGCCTGTATCGCCCAAATAACTACTCGGGCTAATACTACTGCCAAATAACGATTTGTTGTAGTATGGATTTCCGGCTGACTGCAGATGTTGCTGACTGTAGAATGGATTGTACAGCTGTTGGTGATTAAAGTGTTGCTGCTGTTGCTGTTGCTGCAGTAATTGTTGTTGTATATTATAATTGTAGTTGTAGTTATAATATGTTGGCGGCGTCGTTAAGTCTTGTTGCTGCTGTTGCAGTTGCAATTGTAATTGCTGATGTTGCTGTTGCTGATAAATTGGTGAACGTGATTGCGTAATGTTGCTGTTGATCAAATTGTTGCCGTTCGTTAAAAAATTATTCAAAAATAAAGACGACGATGAAGACAAATCGTACGATGCTGGTACTAGTTGTTGTTGTTGTAATAATTGTTGTTGTAATAATAATTGCGGTCTGGTGGGGCCACTAATTGGCTCTGGATAAAAATAAAACTGAGCGTAATCCAATGTGGTGAGAATGTTGCTGATATTTAAAAGTCTTTCTCCGTCCACAACAAATTATACGGAAACAAATAATGCTGCTGCTGATGATGGAGAAAATTATGCTGTTGGTGGTGACGTTAATGATTGATGGTGGTGATAAATAAACGAAAAAATATTTCTATTATTGTTATTGTTGTTTGTATTGTTAATGTTTTTAAAGATGTTGATATAAATGTTGTAAATATTTTTGTAACTTTTATTTTGATGGCTGCTTCTTTTTATAGTTGACAGATTGAAAATCAAGATTTAAATACTTCTGGAGCAGCGCAAGTTTTTTTTTAATTTTAAGTTTTAAAAAAATCTGTAAACACAAAGAAAAATGGATGAATTATTAAGATGATTAAAAAATAATTTTTGGAGATAAAATTAATTTTAGTTCATTTATTTAAAAAAAAAGTTTTAAATCAGTTATTAAATTTTTATTGACTTCTGCTTTGAACTAAATTACGACCTCAAATTGCTCCCTTAAATCCTTAAAAGTATTTAATGTTTTAATGTTCATTGTTTGTATCTTGAAGACAGATTATGGTGAGATTGGCTAATGGACCGTGTAGGTTGAAAAAATTTTTAATATCAAAAATCACCGGTGTTTTTCTTATCTTCTGGCAGAGATGGGAAGTAAGCTACATTATAAAACTAATGAGAAGCGGAGCATTTTACCAGTCAAATACACTTTTATTTTCCTTAAACTACCTCGTTGATGTTTGTAAAGATGCCCGTATAGAAACTGATGTTTGTGTACCTTTTAAGAATGATAGGATAATTTCGATATCATTCAAACCATACCTCCGTTTACTTTGGTTCTTCTTAGTCTATCAAAAAGCGTATGTAAATTTTGCTCTCAAAGTTTTGATCGATTTTTATATATTTTTAAGAATGCTATAATGCAGCTGGTGACCTATTGTCTAAAGCCTGATTTATTCTAAATGGAGTTTAAAACATTACAAGAGAATGCTTAAGCTTGGGGCATGTGATTCCTTTAGTGGTCAGGGTTCATATCCCAACCACTGTATTACTCTACAGCATTAATTGTTTGCATCAGCTAGAATGCTAAAATGCCCTTATTTAATACCAGAGATGTGGCAGCACTGTCCAAAAATAAGTAACAGCAAATTTAATAAAAAATTTAAAAAATAAATATTGAGGCGACAAAGAATTAAAAAATTAAAAAAAAATTACATAAAAATGTCATCGGCACTTAATGACTTAAGCATTTTTATTTTTTTTTTTTTTTGTATTTTTTGAAAGCTCTGTTTGAAAGCTTTAAAATGATACCCATATTGATGTCTTAAAAAATATGGTGGACAATCGTACTCTTCTATAAAAAATTCTTAGGCCCATAATTTAGAAAATATGGGCGAACGCTAATTTTTATACTTGATGTTTTTTTTCTTATTTTTTAAATCTCTAACATCCCATGTACATATTTCTTTTTTTGATTGGAGTTACTTCACTAGATTTGTTCTAAATGATATGGAAAAATTAGAGGCAGGCGTGGTGTTTTGTTCGCTGCGTCGAAGGACATGGACCGATCCTGCTGATTTCCAATAGCACCTTTTTCGACACTATGTCTGATCGATTGGCGTATTTAAATTTTCTCTAGCTCATCTAGTGCTTTGATAAAGTTGATTTCAATCCGAACACGGAGGGACAGGTGGACATCGCTCAATCGACTTCGCTATGTATAAGAACTCAGCATAAATATACTTTATGAATTCGGAAATAGATATTGTAGAAATTACAAACGTAATGACAAAATACCCTTTTTCCATCCTGTAAATATACCCATACCTGGTTCTAACGTACGAGCTGGTGCCTACCATTTGTACGGGGATATAAATATTTAAATCGATTTAAATTATTTTATCTAAAATTTACAAAAAGAAAAATATTGATAAAAAATTTTTAATTTTAAACGAACACTGGAAATAATTTCCTTTTTATATTTCTGATTGCATTTTGTCTGTCACATTCAACTGCCTGTCTTCTCCAATTTATTTTTTGTTTGTTTACATTTGAAAGTTATGCTTCTTTGTGCTGTGATGTGTATGATTTTAATTGATTATAAATTCATAGAAATTTGCTACAAAGCAAAACTTTTGTCATGTAGACAACAAAAGTTTGAAGAAAAAGTTTTGAAAAAAAAAATTTTCTTGATACACGTAGACAAAAAAAAAAAATTAGTTGAGACATGATCACTTAAATTTTTTTTGTTTTGTTGGAGTATTTTAATTGTAAAATAAAAAAAGCCAAGAATTAGTTTTTTTTGATGTCACTTTATTTGCTAAGTTCTGTTACAATATTTTGCTACACTTTTACATTTTTACATTTTTAAATTCTATGCATAAGAAACTTTTTTGTTCAACACTGTTTTAAATACTGCCATACTGCTGTTCAATTGCTATTTATAGTCGAGTTTAATCGTCTAAATTGCTGTATTATAAAAAGATCTGGCAACCTTTTCTAGTTATTTCATCACAGATGTATGTATGTATGTATGTATGTAAGTGTGGGTTTGTGCCATTAAAAAGGATGCTACAACATCTTGTAAGAGAAACTCATTTCGTTCTTTAATTAGAAGTACTGTCTCGTAATCGTTAGCAATAAATACTCACAAGGCAGATTTGAAGAAGTCAAATTTTACACAAATTGCTAAAACTTTAAGGAGTACGCGGTTTTCCTAGTTTCTTTTAAGAATTTTGATCTTGATCAAGAAATTTTTCTGATAATTACAATGGCTTTCAGTCAGTGATTCTGGCAGACGAAATGCCATCGTGACCTTAGGGTCCTCATTTTAAAGGACAAAAGAAACCTTCTTATGTGTCTCAGTCTTAAGAAGAAGGCTAAACGATTAAGTATTAAAACCTTTAGCGTTTTGCGGCACAGGGAAATACTAAGGCGTAATAGTCGGCTAGAAGTGGTATAACTTTAGGGGCTTAAACAGCTCTGGGTAAACGAATGTATATCTAAATTCTGAAAGTAGTTAGACTTTAAGTAAGACTCTGAGGAGGCGGGTTAAAAAGTGCCAGTTTATGAGGTTAAGGATTTAAAAAAAATTGTGCACTCGTCTAAGCTCCACTTCTTATAACCAAAAAAGTTATCCCGATATTAAAAACTGAACAGAATAAAACTTTAATTTACGCTTTATCTTCTTGTCATTTCAATAATAAAATTTTGTAACAAACAAATACTGAAAAAAAACGAGGGAAACAAGAAAACACTCCATAGAAAAAATGTTAAAAGAAATGAAAATGAAACTTTAGAAAAAAGAAACAGAAAATATTTTTTTCTTATTCCATTAATGGAGGAGAAAGCACAGAAACAATGTAAAAGTTTTTGGCAACAGAAACAGTTTTTAAGTAAGTTTGAATGAAATTTTGTTTCTTTGCAATACAAGATATTGAAATGTGCTTAAACATTTTACTCAGATACTCTAGTGCCAGAATAACCTTAAAATGGCACAAATAGAAGAAGAAGAAAAAAAAAACATAAAATCAGACACTTGGAAATGTTTAACGCTCAACAACAGATACTGAGTTTTAACACAAAAAAATAAAAAGAAAAAAATTATAAATAAACTACTTATACACTTAATAACATCATACAGTAGGTGTGTTTGTGTTAAAGTGGTGTCAAATGTGTTTGAAAATCTCTTAAACACACACACACATACACACACACACTTTTACTTCTACCTAAAGCCAGCAGATTTTAACTTAATGTTTGGTTACTTGAATACAAAAACGAATACTTTTTATAATAAACATTGGCACACATCCCCAAGCACACACGCACACATAAATAAACTCACACACTTAAATATGGAAAAATGCTTATGAGATTCCCCTTAAATTTATCACATTTTTATAAATATTTATTTTTTATCAGTGTAATTATTATTGCTGCTGTTGTTGTTCTAAATGAATTATAATAAAAAAATTAAAGCAAGAAAAGTAAAGATGTTGAGCCTGGTATAAAAATTATAAATTTTTACCAAGCGAAATAGTAATTTTTTTCCAACAAACTTAGACTTGAAATAACACGAGTTTTCCATTTGACCATTTGACCACAAAAAATGGAAACATAGTTTATCTAAATTTATCATTCCGTTTGTAATTTCTAGAATATTCACTTCCGATCCCATAAAGTATATTTATGCTGAGTTCTTAGGCATAGCAAAGTCGATTGAGCGATGTCTGTCTGTGTGTCCGTTCGTCTAAGAGTTAAAATCAACTCTGCCAAGGCACTAGATGAATTAGAAAAAAAAATTAAATTAAATACCCCAAGTGATCAGATATAGTTTCGAAAGTTTTGCTATTGACTATCAGCAAGATCGATCCATGTCCTTGTAGGCAGTGGGCAAAACACTACACCTGACTTTAATTTTTTCACATCATTTGGAACGATAAGCTAACTTTAATAAAAAAAACAAATATATGAAACGATAGAGAATTATAAAATAAGAAAAAAATATCGAGTAAAAAACTGGCGGTCGCCCATTATTTTTCCGAGTTATGGGCCTCTAAAATTTTAATAGAAAACTGCGATTTTGCACCATATTTTTTAAGATATCAATAGGGGTATCATTTAAAAGCTCTTGAACAGATCTTTTAGAAAATCTAAAATTTTTTTTAAATGCTTAACCCATTAAGAGCCGATAACATTTTTATGAAAGTTT
The DNA here is from genome assembly GCA_937654795.1 of Cistogaster globosa. Taxonomy (NCBI): domain Eukaryota; kingdom Metazoa; phylum Arthropoda; class Insecta; order Diptera; family Tachinidae; genus Cistogaster; species Cistogaster globosa. The sequence goes on from OW569404.1 coordinate 13,376,441, forward strand.
TTCTCTCAATTTTTTAATATTCTGTCATCTCAATATTTGTTTTGTTTTTATTGGAGTAACTTCACTAAAATGGTGAAGGGTACATAAAATTTGTCATAGCCGAATATTAAACTCTAACTCTTGTTTTTAAATATTTTGCAATGAGACATGAAAGTTAAAATGAAATATTTTAATTAAAATATGATAAAAAAAACAATAATTTATAATAAAAATTATGGCGTTGAATAAAAAAATTGTCTTTTTGAATTAATAGCATAATTTTTAAGAAATACACTTTTCGCTTAATTATACTTAAAACTGCCAGCAAAAGAAAATTATAATAATAAAAATTAAATAAAAAAATTAAATAAAAAAATAATTTATAATAAGAAAAATAATAAAATAATTTTAAGGGTTATCGTTAAAAAGTTTTTTCTCCTTGTTGGCTTTAAATAAAATTTGGTGTAAAAGTATAGTAGTTGGCTTAAACAAAAGCTAAAAATTTTTATATACGAGTATTGCATAAGAAAAATTTTTTCTATTAATAGAAAAGAATTGATGGCACTGCAAGTTGAAAAAAATTTGAAACTGCTTATGACTCTCGAAATTTTAAAAATGCTTTTAAAGAAAAACAAATTTATGATTTATTTATCATGTTCAAAAAGATGACTGGCAAATTTCAAAATAGATTATATTTTGCAATAAATCAGTTTCTTTTTTTTTTTATTAAATAAATAAATCAGTCAAGTGCGAGTTAAACTCCCATAGGAATGGTTTCGTACAATGTATAGGCCAGCCAGCTTTTAATTTTAAATTTTATATTTTTTTATTATTATTCGTTGCCAAAAATTTTAGAGCCAAATATTTATTAAATTCAACATTTCTTTGGGTTAAAAAAAAAAAAAATAAATAAATAAAATAAAAATTTTTAAGCTTTTGTTTTTAAGTCCTTTTTGTTCTAAGATCATTATGGTCCCTTTGTTGGGCTTCACTTAAAATAAGTAAGATGTCAATAAGTTAAAAAAATACTCATAATTTAAAAAAATACTTTTTAAGGAAATATAATTTACTTCTGAGAGATATCACGTTCAACAAAAAAAAAAAAAATGACTCAAATTTTAAGAAAAATTAATTTTGTAGATTTTTTGAGCAATGGATTGGTTTAGTTTTTTTTTATTGAAAAAAAAAAAATAGATCAATCAAGTGAGAGCTAAAATCCCTTAACAAGGGCTCCGTACAGTGTAAAGGATAGTCAACCTTTAATTTAAAATTTAATACTTTTATTAATATTTGTTGCTGACAATTTAAAGGTTCTTCCTATTGGGGTTCAAAATATTTATCAAATTCAATATTTTTTGGGGACATCCTTTAGGTTTTAAATTTTAAGTTTTTTACTTTTGTTGTTATAGCAGCACGTGCAAATATAAAGTGTCTTTGTATCACATGAAAAGTTATGTGGAAAGACGACTATTTTCTTGGATATGACAGAAGGCACGTCCAGTAAGAGAATTTGGTTTTATTAAATGTAATCAGACAACTGTCATAACTCACATACTTATTTACAGAATTCAACGCGGTGTACTTTGTCTCTCGTTACACTTTTTATTTAATAATTCACTACGGATTAGACACAGCACTGTATGTGTCAAAAGAAGAAGAAGAAGAAGAATTTTTGTGATTCGTAAAATACATCAAATTAAAGAATCTTCATCTTCTACAAGGATGATAAATTTTAAATGAAATTTTGTGTAAACGTACAGTAAGTAGTTGGCTTAAACAAAAACTAAAATTTTTTATATATTCTATATAAAAATTTTTTTCAATTAATAAAAAAGAATTGATGGCCCTGCAAATTAAAAAAAAAGAAAAAATTTTTTTTGTGAAAATTGTGCCCAATTTTTTGAAAAAAATTTGAAACTGCCCAAGACTCTTTAATTTTAAAATATAAACAAGCAGTTTCAACACCATTTTTTAGGTCTTGAATAGGCCTTTAAGAGCATGTTTTATTTTCTTAAAATCAGAAAAAAATTGAAGAAATGCCAGGCATTAAAAAAATTTGCAGATGCAAGGTACCCAATACCAAGAGACCACATAACGCCATCTCTGGAAATTACATACTAATCAACTATAAAACTTAAGCTAAAATACTTCTCTGTTGTGGTCATAGGGGGTCAATCGGCCTGGCCACTTACAAAAGGCTGAGTTATTTACAAAATCTTTTTTTATTTTGTCCCACTGTGCGTTCAGAAATAAATACTTTTTGAGTTAAAGTGTATTTGAGTAAGTAATATCAATAGTGGGGTCACATCTGGTTCTATAAGTTACTTAATGAATTTTACACTGAATATCTAATCAGTCCACTTTGTAAAAAAGTACAATTTGAATTTAATGGCTTCAATATAATTTTACGTTAAACTTTGTCTTAAATGAAACAAATAAAATATACAGAACAGATCATATTATTACAGACTAACAGACAGACTAACTTCTGGGTTTAATGCAAAATTTTGAACGTGTATTTTTAATGTTTTTTTTTGCTTAAATAGCGATTTTTCTAAAAATCTACGTTTTTTACATGAAATTACCGATTTTTTCTTTTAAATTTAGACGAGTACTTTTAAAAGTTTTTGTTTTGTTTTAAAAACGATTTATTCATCATTTAAAGCAGTTTTCAGTGATACTTGCGAACTTTTAATTAACATCCGTGTTTTTTTTAAGTCTGAAATTTAATTTTCTATAAAAAAATTTTGTCTGCTTTTTTTTTGTTGAAATTTTGTTTTACTTTGTAGTAGAAAATTGATAACTTTCCACATTTTTTTTTATTAATTCAAAGATGTTCTAAAGGTGTATCTTACTTGCTGTGCTGACTCAGTATCTTCTCATTACATGATATGCATAGTGGACGTGCTTAAACATCAACGTTGCTGACACAGCTGCCAGAATATAAATGAAGAGAGAAATTCATTTTTTTTTTTTGTTTTGTTCTTTAGCTGTGGGGATAAATTTTCGTTGCAGTATAAAGCCTCTAAAAATTTATATTAAATATTTGTTATCTTATAGAAACTTTTGAATTGTTAAAGGAAGCTTTTAAATAAACAAAAAAAAAAATTGAAAAAAAAAATGAAAATTGAACAGAAAACGCTGGTTGTCCTTCAAATTATAAATAAATTTTTTTTAAAGTATCTAAGAAAATATAATAAAATAAATAAAAATAAAAAGTTTGAGAAAATTTAATTTTTTTAAATTAAATTCTAAAAAAATTTAGAAAGAAAAATTATTTTCAGAGAGAATAACAAAGAAATGCTTTGAGTTTCGTGTAGACTTTGTCAACCCAAATTAATATTGATTAGTTGGTTAAACAGATGATGTTTAAAATTTACACAACTTAGGTAGATAGATGAGAAGAATGCTGATGACGGATGCGGCGATCCAGAAATGCGGCGTTACATTCTGCCAGCGTCTAATTTTTTTCGTTTTCTTTGAAAAGCTTTCGCATACATTTGTAAATAATTTTTTTTTCAAACAAATTTTTTAGAAATTAAATTAAAATTAAAAAATGAACCTAAGCCGAAAAAAGGAAGTTTTATTTCATTTTTAATGTCCACGGTTCAAATGCTGATTTTGGAAAAAATTAACAAAAAATTAAAATTATATTTATTTAATTTAAATTCATTTCAAGTTTGACGCGTATTTTAACCAGTGATTCTAAGACCTTTTTACAGCCTCTTCTTAACTAGACCTTTTACTTTTCAAACATTTTTAGTTTAAATAAAATATTGATAAATAAAAATAACAAAAAAGTATTTAAGATTTATCTGTTTTTTTGTTACTGACTATCTATTTTATTTTAGTACTTAGAAAGATTCAATTGTTATTTATCACCCAGTCTTTTTTATTTTTTTTTTTTTGCTGCATCACACTTGAAAACTCATGTCTGTCACATTTTAATTGCAATTTGGCAAAAGCCAATAAAAACAACGAAAAACTAACCAAACCTTGCAGCATTTTTTGTGGAAAATTTACATTGTATTTTTGGTTAAATTTGCCTGCCCGATGTTTGCAAATGATCAATTTAGTGCAATTTTTTTTGAGTTCTTTTTCTTCTATATTTTAATTACTATATTTTCAATGGTTTTAAATTGTTTGGTTAAAATGGGTTTTAATAAAATAGATGTATACACTTAGGCAGCAGTTAAAATGGTAATAAAACAAAAATCATTGCATACTTTTCGGTGGTGAGAAGAAAAAAAACGGTGTTAAATTGAAAATTTATTTTTAAACTTAAATAAAGTGTTGCTTAAAATGAAGTAAAAATCGATAAACAACCATATTTTTTTTTATTTGAAAAATTAAATGTAGGAGGTTTTATTTATGTTTGACTCCAAACTATTTCCTGTGTGAGTTAGGAATAAAAATTTTTCAAGTATAAACGTTGAAGCTAGAAAATAACTGTTTTCTTTTAAAATTATTATCTTAATTAGGTTAGTTAAAAAGTACTCTTAAATATACAGCATTGTTTCGCCATGTGTATTAAATTATTTATAAGTACCGAATTTTCCATCCCTGGACTTAAATATTTGTTTCTATTCTAACATGAAAGTTATTAAAATTCATTTAGAATTAGGAATCCAGGAAAAAATGATTTTTAAGAGACTGGTGTTGGAAATATTTTAATTATCGTAACTAGAGAATTATTCCAGAGATGGCTATAGCATTTAACCAAAATAAAAATAGTTTCATTTATTAAAAATTCAATAAAAAAAGAAATAGGAGGCACTATATACGTTTTGGAAGTATTTGCAGCAAAATAAATCTCTATTGTAGCCACCAGCTATATACTTGGGCTCTCGGTTGGTTTATTAAGGGACTAAATGTAAGATTATGACTCAAGGAGATTAAGGCACGTTTATTTCGATTAACTGGCAGCTGAAAATTATTTTAGAGCAAAAAAATCCATTAGCTCTTTTTCAGCTGAAGAATAGATCAGGCGCGGAAAGTATAATTTATAAAACTAAGATATTATTTACCAGCCAAAATAATACTAATTTACAAAAAAGTACCATTAAAAAAAGTACTTTCTAAAATTAAAAGAGCCTTGAGTATATTTTTTATGTAGAATCGCTTAAAAAAATTTTGGATAAATAAAAATTTTATGCAGTTTTAAGGTTTGAAAATATGTTATCACAGTGATGAGTTTTTAATGACAGCAATTAAAAATTATAAATTTAATTTAAAACTTTTATTAACATTTCTACTTTTCATCTTTTCTTTTTTAATTTATTTTGTCAACGCCACTGTTGAATTTTTAAAATTTTTTAGAAATCCCTAATATTTTTTCTCCTTGTGTTCTAGCGAAACAATTCTTTCCAATGGCTAAACTGCTAGAAAAATAGTCTTCCCCATTTTTCTGCATTTTGTTTCAATTGCAATAAACTAAATGAGAATTATAAGTTAGTAAAACCATTAATAACAATTTTTTTTTTGGAAAACCAAATGAGAATTATTATATTATATGGCTTGTTATAAATATTGCGTCAAAATCTGTACGCTATATATAAACGATTTAAGGTTAATAAAATTTGAATTTAATATTTATTTACAACCAGACAATATTTTAAGCAAAAATATTTACACAAAAAGAAAATGGTCCATTCAAAAAATGTTTCTTAATTTTAATATCACACAGCCCAATAAATAAACCTAAAAAATCCAGGAAATTATTTTGGTTTCCTTAATATCCAACAATGAAAGCTCTCGAATAAAAAATATTAAAATTTTACGATAAAAATATGCTTTTGTTTTTCTGTTTGATAAAAAAAGAGAAAAAAGTACTAAATCATTTCTTTTTCTTAAAATAGATACACCCAAATTAAATATTTTTTTGTTAAAGAGTCAGCAGTTAAACTAAAGTCATAAACGAATGGAAAAATATTGCGAAATCAAACATTTTTAAAACTGATTTATTATTTTGGGATTTTCACAAGATTGTATTGAAAAGATTATAATTCTTTACTTTTTTTTAACGTAATTCTTTAAACAAAAATACTTTTGGAAATGTAAGTTTTATACAAATAATTCTATTAAAGTTTAAGTGTTTGTACTTTTAAGAAATTTATTTGAATAGATTTTTTAATAAATATTTTCTACTAAATCTATTTATTAATTGTTTTTTGTTAATGGTACGTTTCATAAATATTTTTTATAACATTTACTTTTTAATTAAAAAAAGATACTTTTTTTAAATACACTTTTTTAATAGTACTTTTTGAAAAGTACTTTCTGAAGAGTACTTTTTTTTATAAACATACTTTTTTAAACGCAATTATTTTTATTTAAAAACTATTTAATTTTAAAGATATATTTGAATGCCCTTTTTTGAAAAGGTACTTTTTCAAAATTATGTTTCCCAAAAAAACTTGAAAGTACTATTTCACGAAATTTTTTTAGAGTACGTATTTAATAAGTTACTTTTTCAAAAGTACTTTTTTTCAATTGCTAAAGCGCACATAAAAGAACTCGTGTTAAAAAGTACTAACTGAAAAAGTACTTTTATTTCAAAGTCACTATTTCTAAATTCATCACAGGAAAAAAAAAAATATTTTTTTGTCAAAGTTTTTTCAAAATATTTTAAAATGTTTTTAAGCTTCTTTTTTAAACGAAATGATTTAAATGATTTTTTCAATACTTTTTTAAACGTACTTTTTTTCCGAATTTTTTAAAGAGTGCACTTTTTGCAAAATGTTCTTTGTTAAACGAAAGAAAAAAAAATTGTTTTTCTTGTTACTCAACAGTTACATCCTGATTACATCAAATGTTTTTAAAATATAAATTGAAAAAAACTATTCGAATTTAAAAAATTATTCTAAAAATAATAACATAATTTCTATAAAGCCAAATATGTACATATTTAATTAGCCAAAATCATTTCATGCAAAAAGAAGAAGATGAGAGATTTCTGAAATAAGCATTAAGAAAAAAAAAACAAGATGTAAAACAAACTTTCTTTTTGGTTTTCGACCACAACAATGTTTTCCTTAAAAATTTACTTTTAATTTAACTTATTTCGCCAAAGTCATCACAATGATTTGGCATAACATCTCTTGGTTGGTTTTCAATTTCCTGTTGTACTACAGTTATGAGTACAACATTTTCTAGTATAAATCAATGTTCTTCTTCTTCTTTTTTTTTGTCTTTAAACTCTGACGTTAGTTATTCAAGTATTTGGTTTTAACATCCTGTGTAAGAGAAGAAAATAACAAGGTTGCCTGGTCTGGTTGGTTGTTTCAATAAAAGTTTAATGTGCATTTTTCCTGAACATTTGTTCATGTCAAAGAAACCTCAATCCTTCCTTTAGCTTCAAAACTTGTTATTAAACATTAACAAAAGTTACAAAAACATTTCTGCTGTTGAATAAAGAATGAAACAAATATGAGGAATAACATTTAAGTTAAGGTTGGCTGATAAGTAACAACTTTTTAAGAAAAATTATTTCAAATATTAAAAAAATTTTGTGTGCAATATTAAGCAAATTAAATCTATTTTTAAGTCAGTTGCAAAAGAAGCTTAAAGAAATTAATGCTTAAATAAATAATTTAAAATAAAAAAGGAATTTTTAGATTTTAAAAAGTCTCTTCATAATCTTTATATGAAATATTAGACGGCATTAGCAGGAGATCCATTTTATAAAATTATCTTTTGAAAAATGTTACTTAAAAAAAAATAAGTAAAACTATAAAAAAGTACCGAACGCAAAAACTTTTTATTAAGAGGTACTTTTAATGAAAATTTTTTGCAAGCAGATAGTTTTTTTTTCCTAGAAGTTGTTCATACAAAATGGTACTTATTACACAAAGTACTTTATTTTTTAAAAGAAAAAATAGTACTTAAAAGAAAAATACGAAAACTGCATTTAAAGACATTTAAGTCTGCTTAGAAAGAAACACGTCCAAGAAAAGTAAAAAGAGAAGGGGCCCAAAAATATATGAAAAATCCAAATATATTAAAAAGTACTTTTGTTTTAAATTTTTGTTAAAAGCACCCTGGAAAACTACATTAAAAACTAATTTTTAAAATATTCTTTCACAATAGTACCTTTTAAAATTACCCTTTTTAATAAGTACTTTTAAGATATCGCATCGTAAGGAGCATTTTAAACAATATTTTCACATAACAACTTTCAAAACAAGAATATTTTGAAGAAAATCATTTATTAAAAAAAAAAAAAAACAAACAAAAAACTCCACAATGATAAATCAAGTAGTTCCTAAATAATTAAATATTTCTAAAAAGTACTTTTTTTAAAAATAGATTAAAACTAATTGAACAAACTTGTTTTTTTTGTAGAACATATTACCTCTTACAAAGTACATAAAAAAGTACTTTTCCAAAAAAAGTATTTAAAAGAATATGGAAATATTTTCAAATATTAAAATGTATGAAAAAATTCCCTTGAAATAATATATTAAAAATTTATTCTAAATATGTTATTTTACAAAAGAACCTTTTTAAAAACTTTTAAAAAGTACTTTTTAAAAATCGCTCTTAAAAGGTATGAAAATATATATTGCATTAATCTCTTTCAATAGAAGCATACGTTAATGTAACTAACTTTCTTGAAAAAATCTTTCATAACGACAAATCAAAACATTCCCAAAAAGTACCTTTTAAAATATTACCTTTTGAAAAAGTACCTTTAAAATAGTACCTTTTAAAAAAAGTACCTTTATAAAAAAGTTCATTTAAAAAAAGAAGTTCCTTTTTTGTAGAAAAATCTCCTCAACAAGAATATACATTTCAAAAATACTATTAATATCAAAAGTTATATAAAAATAGATTTAAAAAATATTAAAATATATAAAAAAAGTACTTTAGTAATGATTATTTGACCCTTTTTTTATTAAATTATTTTCTATTTTATTAAGCTTTGGGTCCCTATATTTTTTTATTAATATTATATTTCAATATTTCGGTACTTTTTGCGTACCTTCTTCAATATTAATTTTGTTTCCTGAAGAAGGTACGCAAAAAGTACCGAAATATAATATTAATAAAAAATATAAGGACCCAAAGCTTAATAAAATAGAAAATAATTTAAAAAAAGTACTTCAAAAAAGTGTGTTTACAAAAACAAAAAAAAAAACGTTTTAAAACTACCCTTTGCAATAGCGCTTCTTTAGAAAATTAAATTTTTTAATAGTACTTTAACAAAATGGCTCTTAAAAATTCTTTTAAAGAATAATTTAAAAAAGTACCTTATAAATTAACTTTTAAATAAAAAGAATTTTAATTTTGACATATATTAGAACAAACACCTAGGTAGGTCTTAAAAAAGGACCTTTCATAAAGTACCTCAAAAAAGTTTTATAAAAAGTATCTTTAACAGAGTACATTTGAAAAAGTACCTTTAAAAAACTACATTTGAAAAAGTACATCTGAAAAAGTGCCTTTTAAAAAGGAGATTTTAAAAAGCACCATTAAAAAGTACATTTTTAAAAGTACCTTTTAAAAAGTACCTTTTAAAAAGTACTTTTAAAAAGTACCTTTTCAAAAAATGATATTAAACCATTTAAAAATTTTCCTTTAATAGTAGAAAATGTTTTACAAAAATTCCTATTTACCAAAATATAGTAAATAAAGTATTTAAAAAAAGTACCCTTTAAAAAAATTTCAAATTTTGAAAGTAAGCCATAAAAATGCATAGTGTACGAAAATACTGCAAAAGGTACCTTCAACAATATTATGTTTTACAGCAACTAACTTTTTAAAAGTTTTTACAAAAGTAACCTTTGCAAAAAAAAAAAAAACTTTTCTAAGTCTTTAATTCGCCATATTTTCATTTTACTAAATTTAACAAAAAGTAATTAAATGATTTTTTTTTTAACAAAAACCAAAAAAAATCTTTTTATAAAAATTTCTGGAAAACCAGCTGTTATACATTAATCTGCTTTGTTGTAGCGTTAAATTTTTATTCCATGTAAAATTCAAATAATTTAATAATAATTTTTTAATGTATAAATATTCTCAAGCGTTAAATTTTTTCGTAAGAAAATGTTAAATAATTCATTTTATTATAAAATAAATTAATTGTTTTCCATTAATAATCTCAATTATGACGGAAATTGAAAAAAGCTTTGCTTTTCATAGTTTTTTTTTCATCAATGTGCAATAACGTTTTTAGTTCGAAAGTGATTAAATTTTATTGCCGGGAAATGAAAGGATTTTCTTTTGTTAAAAATTATTGAGCAAAAAAAAAAAAAAAAATTTGTAAAATACAAGGAAGCACTCATAATGGCCTTAAGGTATGCAATTATATTTAAAAAAAATAAAACCTCTAAGATATGCTTGTTAAAATGTGTTTAATTGTTTCAAAAAGGACTGTCATTATTTTATCGGTTGATTTACTTAATGATAACAAAAGAAAATATAATGACTAATAAGATTATATTGAGATATTTTATCTATATTTATACACTCTTGGTTTTATTTTTATGTCTTAAGCCCCTAAACTAGGCAATGATTTTATAACAAACAAGTAGTGGTACAACTATAAATTAAAACAGAGAATAAAAAAGTATAAAAGAAATATATAAAACTAAAAATGCAAATATTTAATTAAAGAAAGAAAAGTAAATAGTAGAAAAATAAAAAAATAAAATCTGGGGCATAAGAAATATTTGCAAAACTACTGCCTGCCATTGCTGTGAGATCTTAAAAGTAGAAAGAAAAAATCTCTTAACAATTTCAATTTGTTACAAAAACGAAGAAAAACTTTTCTGAACAAAATTTCAATCTGATTAAAAACAGTAAATAAAATTAACACTTAAATAGAAGTAAAAGAATTTAATGAATTTAATAAAAGGAACTGTGTCATAAATTTTCTACCTGTAAATGAAATAAAAATAATAAATGAGAAAACTAAAGAAAAAGGAAACATAAAAATTTTTTCATTACAATTTATCTTAAACAATCTTCGTCTTTTATATAAATTTCCTTTTTCTGTAATATAATTGAAAATAAAGAAGCCATTTAGTGGTCCTTGATGTTTTTTAACAGACAATTAATTTTTTATTTGTTTTAAATGATTTTAATTTTTTACGCATTTTATTACATTTTAATTTAAGCATTTAAATATTGAGGAATTGAAGCATTTTATGTTTTTTTTTATTTATTTACAATAAGCGAAATTATAAAAACAATAACAAAAAGTAAGCTAAAGGATTTTCATCGGATAATCATAGGAATCTTAAGGATTTTCTAAAATATAATGGTTGATTAATCTGATTTAGACTATCAATTTCAGCTTAATAAATTCAAAAATCATTGCTAAATCGGAAAAGCCAAGTGTAATAAACAACATTTTATTTTTAAATTCTAGCAACATGAATCTCTGCCTTTGGAATTCACTTTCAGAAAATTTCTGCGCTTAAAATAACGCAAAAAGAAAATGACTTGAGGAAAATGCCTGGTGTCGGAAATTGTTATCGATAGTAATTATTATATGTTATTATGTCTATAATGAAAATGATTATAAGAAATCTTTATCGGTAGCAAAATTTTTATGAGACATTTTTATCGATAACAAAAATTTATATAAGACCTAGGAGAGAACTTTTAAAAATAATTTGCTATCAATAAAGAAACTTTCTACAAGAAATTATTATCAATAACTTAATTTAAAATAAAAAAAATTATCGATAAAACAAAAAATTAAAACAAATTTCTTACCGACAAAAAATTTCTGTAAGAAACTGTTATCTTAAAAAAATTACTACATGAAATTTTTATCGCTAAAAAACTTCTAATACAAATTGGTACCGATAACAAAAATTTTTATGAAAATTATTGATAGCAAAAATGTCTATAAAATATGATACAAAAATTTTTATAAGAAAAAAAATCTATGTTATCGATAACAACAATTTCTCCAAGGAATTGTTATCGAAAATAAAAATTACTTTAAGAAGTTCTTATCGATAGTATATTAAAGGTTTTTATCAGAAACATTAACAAATATTTCTATAAGAACTTGTTATCGAAAGTAAATATTTCTATAAGAAATTTTTATAGACAACAAAATGTCTATAAAATTTTTTTATCGATTACAAAAAAAAAAATTTTATAAGAAAGAACGTAAAATAAAAAAAAAATATTATGAATAAATTTTTATCGATAAATAAATTTCTTAGAAAAAAAGGTATCAGCAATAGAAAAAATTTCCCAAAGGAAAGTATTGTTGTCAAAAAGGATTGTTATCGATATAAAAGTTTTGTATACAAATTTTTTTTCAGTGTTATACCAAAAGTTTCCATAAGAAATTACGATAGTAAAATTTTTTTATAAGAAACTGTTATCGATAACAAATATTTCTATAGAAAATTGTTATCGAAAGTAAACATTACTACCAATAAAAATTTGTTATCGATTATAAAAATTTATATTAGAAAAGAATATAAAATAAGTGTGGGAAAAATTTGTTATTGATAAAAAAATTTTCTAAAAGAAATTTTTATCGATGAGTAAATTTTCTAGAAAAAAGTATTATCGATGGAAAAAATTTTCCAAAGAAAAGAATTTTTGATATAAAAGCATTGTTATCGATATAAAAGTTTTATATAAATTTTTCTTAGTGGTATATCAAAAGTTTCTCTAAGATATTTCTATAATACAAATTTTTATTAATAACTGTTATCGAATTAAAAAATTATTATCGAAAGTAAACATTTCTATAAGAAATTGTTATTGAAAGTAAAAATTTCTTTAAGAAATTGTTATGCATAAACAAAATGTCTATTAAAAATTTGTTATCGATTACAAGAATTTATACAAGAAAGAACATAAAGTAAGGAAAATTACTTACTTATAAAATAAAATTTTATAAGAAACTCTTATCGATAACAATAAGATTTTGTTATTAAAAATAAATATTTTTATAAGAAATTGTTATTTAAAGTACAAATTTTACAAAAAATTGTTATCGATAACAAAAATTCCTTTTACAAATTTGTTATCGATTAATAAAATTTATATAAGAAAGATTATAAAATAAATTTTTAAATAAAATTGTTATCGGAAAAAAAGTTTTCTTTAAGAAACTTCTATCGATCACAAAATTATCTATAAAAAGTTGACATAAAACATCGTTATCGCTATGAAGGTTTTATATAAAATTCTGTGATCATTAGTAAAATTTTCTATAAAAGTTGAAATCGATATTAACATTTCTGTAAGGAAGGAATATTCATGTAAAATATTGATATAATATTTTTTATAATTTTCTTGGTTAAAATTTATATTGTTAAAAAATTGTTAAATCTAACAACGTTAAAAATCCTATAAAAACTTAATAAATAATCAAAGGAAAACAGTAAAATAGTTTGTATAATTTAGTCAGAAAAATTAAAAGTTATTTATTTTTTTTTTAATAATTATTTTTAATTACTTTTTATTTTCTTTATTGTGATTTCTATTATGAAACTTTTTCAATTATTTTTCTATTTAAATTTCAAAGCTTCTTTAATTTTTTACCTCTGCTGTATAGATATTGTTGAAAGATATTATAAACCACAACATACAAGCAGATCTGACATTGTAAACAGAGAATTAAAATACAAAACTTTTTGTTTTTGTTTTAATTTCTATACTTTTCAATTGACATGCAAAATAGAACAAAGTGATTGTATAGTTAATATTTTTTCTAGCAATTTCAATTAAAAAACATAACAGTTAATTGAATTGAAGATAAAGGAAGTGCTGAAAGGAAACACATTAACTCACCTAAACGAGCTTTTGCTGTCGATAATGATGTGATAATTGAAAGCAAAAACAATATGATGTGTAAAACCACACATTTCTTGTTTCATTAAAAATAATTAATTAATTTTAAATCAATAGATTCAATTTAACAAACAAACTCGTACATCATGCACTCACTCAAATCTTCGCCTAAATGCACACTACTCTTTTATAATGAAATAAAATAAAAACAAAACCACTTCCACAAATGAAGCAGATGTCATTTTAGTTTTTTAACAATTGTGAGAAACTAATGTAAATAAATAAAAACAAAAGCAGTAGCAAGAGTAAAGAAAAATACCAATTTAAATTCAAAGGCAAAAGAGGCAGGGAAAAATTATCATTTGCATCAACATTTGTATACTTTGCGTAACGTTCTAAAGGGATATGAAATAAACATGTACAAGTTGTAAAAGTTGTTGTCGAACCCACAAGCAGGTGGTTTGCGAGTGCATTGTGTGTATGTGAGGCTAGAGGAACTTGATTGATATGTTAACTAGATGTTAATAATGTGAGGCCATTGTGACATAAATGAATGCCAATTAGCTCTAAGTGAGATGGGTGATTATAAAATAGATATAAAATGTACATAATTATTTACATACACATACACACACACACACACACACACAGATACTGAAACTGATACTTATTAATCTAATTAAAGATAAATGAATTCATCAATACATATTTTAGTTATAAATTAAAGTATAAATAGACATATTATTTCATTTGCTGGTTTTGTTTTTAACACCATTAAAAATTTGTAGCACACTTTAAGGCGTAATTTAATTATGTATTTATTTGAACTTTTTAATTTTAAATTTTAAACCATTAACGCAATAAAAATTGCAATTTTTTTTTAATAATAAAAGAACCGACGTACTTAAAAAACATATAATTTTATAATTTATACAGTATTTATCAATTAACATCATTGAAAGAAATCAAAAGCAAATAAGACATAATGTTAGCTAATCTAAGATGCAGTTGAAGGTTATACGATGAGTGGAGTTATCAGCGAAATGGCTATGGTAATTTATGTTAACGACGATAGTCAATTTCAATGATTTTATTCAAGAATAACATTAGGATTATTAGTACTTTGAAAAGTTGAGTAATGAAATTCGTTTTCAATGACTCTTCACTTGATAAAAATGGTTAAAAATTTGATTAGATTTTGTTAAAACTTTAATTAATAATAATTCGATAACAAGAGAATTTATAAAAATGCTTGGCGATAACGATAGATTTTATGAAAATTTTTATCGATAACGATATTTTATACTTAAAATTATTTTCGATAATGATATTCTGCATAAGAATACATAATTACGACAAATTTCTATAAAAGTTGTTATCGATAACAATTGTTTTCTCAAAAATCGTTGTCGATAACTTTATTTATAACCTTTTTTTTTTACCAAAAATGCAATTTTTATCAATTTCGTTATCGCACAAGCTATTTTTTAAAAAATCTGTAGTCGGTAACCATTATTTCGTTACCAATAAATTTATTAAAAATATTTATGAAAGCTTCAATGAAGTTTTTTTTATAAAAAATATGCTTTTGATCTAACTTGTGATAGTATGTTCTATTTAAAGTTATATCGATAAAAGATTGTATAAAAATTTTAGTTAAAAAGGATTTTTTACGGATAATAAGAGTATTTAAAAATGTTGCTATCGATGACGATAATTTTTGCACAATTTTCATAGATACCTATATACTTGTTATCGATACCAACATTTTTTTTTAAACTTTTTATCGAAACGATAGCTTGCAAATATTTTGTTATCGATAACAAAAATTTCTATAGAAGGAGTTAATGGAAACGATAGTTTCTATAAAGTCTAATATTAACATTGCCAGCTTTAGTCACATTTATTAGCAATAACGATAATTTCTATAAATGGTAATCGATAATTAAAAAATTCTTAAAAATAGTCTTATAAATGTATAGTTTCCATACAATTTGAAAGCGAAAAAAAAAAACAGATTTTAAAAACTGATTTACTAATGGCAAAAGAATAAATAAAAATTGTTATCGATTACAGTAGTTTCTAAATTCAAATATTTATATTGATTACAATAGTTTTTATAAAATATGGTATCTACATTAACAGACTTTAGAGACACTGCTATACATAACGATAACTTTCGTAAAATTTGGTGTCGATAATGATAGCTTCGATAAATGTTATCAATAACGATAGTTTAAAAGTTATTTAGGATAATGATTGTTTTATTTAAAATTGGTATTTATGAGAGTTTCTATAAAATTTGTTATTGATAATGATTATTTTCTTAAAAATAGTTGTCGATAACTAAAGTTTATTTAAAAAAAAGTTTGGTGTCGTTAACGATAGCTTCTATGAAACTGTATTTTATAACGATAGTTTTAATAAAAATAGTTATTGGATTACAAAGTTTTTTTTTCGATAAAAATTACTATCAATTCCAATACTTTTGATCAAAATTATAAGAATAAAACATAAACTTATATTGATAACTCAAAATTGTAAAAAAAATTTTATTCGATAACGATTTTTACGGATAACAATAGTTTAAAACTAATTTTCTATCGATAAATTGATATCGATAACGACAATTTTTATAAAGTTTTATATCGATAGCGATAGCTAGCAAATAATTTGTTATCAATAACAAAATTTTCTTTAAATAGTTTACGGAAACGACAGTTTCTATAAAATCCATCATTGAAATTGCCAGCTCTAATGACATTTGTTGGCGATTTCTATAAAGTGGTGATTGACAACGTTGGGTTCCCTAAAAATAGTTTTATAGATCGATAGTTTCTACACAATTTAAGTCCGAAAGAAATAGGTTCTATAAATATTATATAAAAATTGTTATCGATAACAATACTCTTTTTTATATTTTTAATCGTTAACAATAGTTTTTTTTTTAATTTAAATATTTATTGCGATAACAATAGTTTCTACAAAAACTATTATCTACATTAACAGCCTCTACAGACGTAGTTATCGTAAAAGATAATTCCATAAAAACTGTTATCGATAACGATAGTTTCATAAAAACTGTTATCGATAACGGAAGCTTTCGTAAAATTTTGTGTCTATAACGAAAGTTTCAATAAATGTTATCGATAACGATATGTATATACACATTATTTTGTTAACGATAGAAAATATTATTGATAACAATACTTTTTTATTAAATGTGTAATGGGCACCTTATAAAAAAGTTTATTGATAATTTTAACTTAAATAAAGATATTTATCGGTCATAATATTTTTAATAAAAATCTTTAGTTTTTAATTCGATACAGTTTCTTATTTAAAATTTTTTTCAATATCAGGTATTTTTCATTAATAGCTTCAACAATTATTCCAGCAGTTATTTAATAAAAATTGCGAAAAGGAATTTTTTATGAGGAAAAACATTATCTACTTAAACAAAATTTCAATCTTAAAAAAATAAACTTTAACTAAAATGTTTACACACCAGGAATCCATATCATTACTCTCTTTCCGTCTGAATACATATTTTCAAAACAAAAAGCAAAAAGTTTAATAAAAACCTCTTAATAAGTTTATTAATTTAAAACAGAAAGAAAAATGTAAGCAAATCTACTCACTGGACACAGGCAGGGTGTTTAAAAGAGAGCTGGCAATGAAAACACATGCAAACGATTGAAAGAAACCTGGAAAAATTGGCGTTAAATATTGTTTTAATTTCCTGTCTTTTTCAGAGAAGGATTTAACAAAGATTATTTTTTAGTTTAAACTTGTTTGTAGAAGTTTAAAAATAAAATTTCAAATATAAAACAGTTAAAATCAGAAAGAGAACTAAAAAATCTTGAAGTTAAAAAAAAAAAAAATAAAAAATTAAGACCTCTAATCTGCAAACGCAAACAGAATTTTTAATATCTTCATGTAAAAAGGGTTGATAAAAACCATAAAAATATTTTTATAGAAAAAACTGACTAAACAAAATAAAAAAAGAAACTTTCATAAATAAAAACTTTGTTAAAGGAATTATAGTACAAACTATAAAAACCGAATTGAAAAAATAGTTTACAACTTTTTAATGGGTGAATTCACAAATGATACGTAAAATATACTAATACACTCATACGTAAACTTTAATATCCAAGTTGAGAGCTATTTAAGAGTTGATGTGTAAATTTTTTTAATGTTTAGTTTCATTTTTATTTTAATACAGAATATATGAAGTTTGAAATACTCATTAAAAAAATTGTTTATAAATTTATGATGGAGGAGTATTTATCTGCCTTTTAACGCATTTCGTTAGTTTATTGCAGTTTGCGTGGAGTTTTGTACAACCCTTTAGTTAAATAGAAGCATAAAACAGTCAAAACAGTTTCACTTTGTTTTATTTTAATTATTTGCCCTACAGTTGCAATAAAATAAATAAATTGAAACAAATTTAATTTCTGTATAAAATTTTAAAGTATGTATGTATGTGCATACATGTTTAAAAAAATATTGGTATTTTAAACAATTTTTTAACAAGTAAGAATTTGTGTAAACCTTGTTATCGATAACAATTTTTTTAATACATTTTATTGTTATCAATAACTAATTTTATGCAAAATATATAAAATATTGTTATCGATAACAATTTGTATGCCGTGCACTGCTATCGATAACAATTTTTTTTGTAAACATTGTATATGATGTTATAAAAAAATGTTGTTTCAGACAACAATTTCTTTTAGAATTATTATTATTGACAATTTCTATAAAAATTAAGCTATCGATAACAATATAAAATGTTTAACATTGCAGTCGATAGCGACCTGTATATAAATTGAGTTATTTTTACTTTTTTCTGTTAACAATAGACGATTGTAAAGAATATATTTATACATTGATATTTATTTTCAGAAATTATTGTTATCGGTAACAATTTTAGCTGAAATTTTAGTTAACAAAATATTTGACTATCGATAACAGTAGTAAAGACAGTTTTTATAAATATTGTTGAAACTAAAAAATATTGTACCAAAAATATTACTGTGTGGACATTTTTGTATATCGATAACAATTTTTAACATTTTTAAAAATTGTTATAACAACTTGAAGATAAGTTTAAGTTATCGATAACAATTCTTATGAAATGAAAAATTATTTTTGTCAAAGAATATTATTATTGCCTGGTTATTAACAAAAATTGTTAGTTATCGATAACTTTTTTAAAAGAAAATATTGTTATCGATAGCATCTTGCCGAGAAAATATTGTTATATATAACATTTTTTAAGAAAAATACAGTTTGTAATAATTTTTTCTAAAAATTATGGTTATCGGTAGCAATATTTTTCTTCTTTAAAATGTGAATATTATTTTTTGGAAAATTAAGAATAAAAAAACTATTATTAGAAATCCGTGTTACTAAAAGCTTAAAAAAAGATATTATCGATAACATAATTAAGAGTAAATACTGTTATCGGTTCACATTTTCTTGCAAACTATTGCGATCGATACAATTTTTACATTAAACTGCAGTTTTCAGTTGATTTTTTAAAAAATTATGGTTATCGATAGCTATTTAAGGATTAGCTATTTTATCGGTAGCAATATTTTTATTATTGAAACAATACTATTTTAACTTCGATACTTTATTATATGTTACAATTTAAAGTGAAAATATTGTTATCGATAAGAGTTTTAAATTGTTTCTAAATGAAATATAGTTATCGATAACAGTTTAAAAACATAGTAACGCTTTTGGTAATTACTTGTATATGAATAATCTTTTTGTTATCGACTACAATTTTAAAGGTATGTTATCGATAACAATTTAAAAATATATTATCGATAACACTATAAAGAAAAAACATGTTTTAAAGGAGAAAAAAATTTTAGTAAATATTTTTTAGGGAAATCTGTTATCGATAACAGTTTAAAAACACCGATAACAATAATAAATAAAAATATAGTTTTAAGTAACTGGTTTTGCAAAAAATATTGTTATTGATAACATTTTACAAATAATACATTCTTTAACATAGTATTGCTAATAATAATAAAGAGATTTAAGAAAAAAAATGCTATCGTTTAGGGTATGTGAAATTTTATATTCGATATATGTGTTTATCTTTATCAAAAAATTTTATGCTGAATCCTTATTTTTCTCATATACAGCATTTTTTATTTAGAATATAATTTTCAGTCTCATAAACCCTTTAATTTGTAACAAGAAATTATTAGCGGTTTTTAAAGCCAGATCATGGTTAAGTCTCATAAATATTGTGGTTGCCATAAAATTTATCGACAACAAAAACAATAATAACAATAAAAGTAGCAACATTATAAAGTCAAGAACGACATAATTCTTTCATAATTATTTATGTAACCGCCAAGCCACCCAATAAAATGACTTTTCATGGTCAATAAGAATTATAATTGTGTTGTCTACAACTTTTTTTTTTTTTCATAACTACTTATTCTTGTTGTTGTGGTTGTTGTCGTCTTGTGTTGCTTTTTATAATTTTAATGTCAAGATTAAGAAAATTTAATTACTTGTACAAGGAAACAAATAAATAAATTGTCGTCAGATTACAACACAATTAAAGGGCATTAATTTGCATTGTAAAACAAAAACAAAAAAAAACAAAAAACCGATTTAAGTTAAAAAATAAAAACTGTAAATTTAAAAATCAACACAAACATTCAAGGAAACGGAAGTCTCTTTTTAAACTAAAAATTTTAATCGAAAAAAGAGAGAAGATTAAATTTGAGACTGATTTAAACAAATAAAAACTAAATATTTGAATGAAAGTCTTTTAGATATTTTTCCTAATAATTTACTTTGTTGTTTTATTTTTGTTTTACGAGGGCTGCTCTATATTTCTGGCCTAATAGTAAAAATGTGAATATTTATAATCAAAAATGGTTTTACTGTTTTTCCAAGTATTCTCCAGCATGATTTATACACTTTTGCATGCGCTCAAACCAGTTGTCGAATCACTTTTTCCACTCCGATTGAGACACCTCTAAAACATGGTTTTTGAACACTTGAACAGCTTCTTCTGGCGACGAAAATCGTTGACCACGCATTTTTTTCTTGATGTTCGGAAACAAGAAGAAGTCATTAGGTTCCAAGTCAGGGCTGTACGGCGGATGACCCATTAATTCGACGTTTTGGCCGGTCAAAAACTCTCTGGTTTGAGCCGATGTGTGACAGCTTGCATTGTCATGGTGAAGAATGATTCGTCTTCTCTTGTTGGTTTTTCGAATTTCTCCGATGACTTCAGGCAAACAAATTGTAGTGTACCACTCAGAAGTGACCGTCCTATGTTGCTCAAGCGGAACAGTCGCCACATGACCAGTTTTGCCGAAGAAACAGGCGACCATTTGCTTCGAAGTGCTTCTTCCACAAACAACTTTCGTTGGATTTTGCTCGTCTTTGAAGACCCACACGGTCGATTGTTGTTTCGTTTTGGGCTCATACGCATAGATCCATGATTCGTCACCTGTGACGGTCTTATAAACGTCTTTTGAAGCACCGCAATCGTATTTTTGCAACATTTCTTTGCACCAATCGACACGAACCTTTTTTTGAGCGACTTTCAAATTGTGCGGGATCTACCGAGAACAAACCTTTTTTACGGCCAGGTGTTCATGCAGTATCGAATGTATCCTGGTGGAAGAAATGTCCAAGGATGTCTCTATCTCTCGGTATGTCGCATGTCGATCTTGCATTATGAGTTCACGCACGGCATCAATGTTCTCTGGCACAACAGCCGTTTTTGGACGACCTTCACGGAATTCGTCTTTGAGCGAGCTTCGGCCACGATTAAATTCATTATACCAATTTTTCACAGTGCTATAGGATGGTGCTTCATCACCATACAAAGATTTTAGTTCATCAATGCACTCTTGTCGTGATAATCCACGTCGAAAGTTGTGAAAAATTATGGCACGAAAATGTTCACGAGTTAATTCCATTTTTTCTATATTAATTTTTTCAAGTCACTGTAAACAACACAAATCATGGTCGTACATCAAAACGTTTTGAGTACGATTATGCTTAAAAATGACAAACTTTCTAATGGAAATGTCAGATTGCACCTTGCAGCACTAAGTGTTGCCAGGCCAGAAATATATATAGTAGCCCTCGTATTATTTAGATTCAATTTCTAAATGTTTAGTTTCCCTTTGTTATTCAAACCTAAAGGTTGAATTTAAAAATTAAACTTTTCAATTATTTTTGAATTTTTTTTTTATTTTTTTATTTTCACATTTTATTGTTTTCTATTCTTTTTTCTTTTGTATCAGCCCAGTTTGTTGTGTTTGATTTAGTCATGTATAAAACAATTTCATTTCAAATGATAGATAGATTGCTTATAATCGTTAGTTACCAGCAGCAACTGCATTCTTTTTCTTTTTTTGTATAAAATATGCATTTGTTACATTTGCAAGTGACCTTTTTTCCGTTTTCCTGTCTCATAGTCTAATAAATACTCGACTCTATGCTTAAAATGAAAATATGTTCATGTACAAGGCACAGTGGGACTTGGAAGGTACAAAATATAAATCTAATAAAATGCTGAATTGATCAAAATATTGCAGAAAGTAAATAGGAATTTTTAATTGCTTATATTTGGTTTTGGTGTTCATAGTTAAAACTCAGAAGAATTGCGCTAGCCGTAAGGACAGTAATAATATTTTCAGTGGCTTTTCTCTATGAAATTCCGTGTTCTGACAGAACTGCTTGCCCAAATAACTGAGCCTGTATTCTTCCAAACCCGAGTAGTTCAAGTGAGTGTGTGTTTATAAAAATTCTAATTGAATTTCCTCTTATTATTAAGCGAAGCCTTCTGATTATTTTTTTCACTATTGCCCCATAGTGCTTTTAAATAATATTGGTATATAAAACAACAATGAATTTTATTTGATTGTCTTTCTAAATAAAATGAAACAAAAATAGTTTGTTTTATTAGAGAGAAAAAAAAAAGAAATTGATGCAATTCTTTTTAAAACAAAGCAGTTTCAGACGGATAAAATAAAAAATAGTTGTTATTGTATATAATAAACTATTGTTGGACAAAAGAATATTTGTTATTTAAAATTGTAAATTGTAGAATAAGAAAGGATTAGGGCGCAACAAAATTTATTTACATATTTATTGGGCAAGAGTGGATGGAGCTTTTGCTTGGTTTTTTTTTCAAACAAGCAAAAATTAATTAATACTTTAAGACAAACTTTGCAATAATAATAATATTTTGTATAAAAATTTTTATATTTATATTAACCGATCTTTTTAAAAACATAATTGTATATTTAATTTATTTTATTATTTTATAAAATTTTCTCTTGTACAATTTTTTGTCAATTTCGGGTTTCGAGAAGATTTCTTTAAATGAAAAAAAATTTCTATAAAAATTTCTACTCAATTTTTTTTTAAAACTTTTGTAACGAAGACGAATATATCGTGTTAAATATTTTAAGGTCATTTTATAAGAATAAAAAAAAAATATATATTTCAAAATTTATTTTAAATAATTTTTAATTACTCTTTTTATTTTATAAAAATTTTTTTGACAATGTTGAATTTCAATTAAAATTTCTAAAGATGATAAAATTTCTAAAAATGATAAAACTTGCGTTAAAACTTCTTTAGATGAAAAAATTTTCAATAAATATTTTTACTAAATTTTCTTTTTTTCTAAAAATCGTAGCAAAGACGAAATTATCGATTAAAATATTTATGGGTCATTTTATAAAGTAAAAAAATTCTAAAAATTTATTTAAAATTATTTTCAATTATTATTTTTATTTTATTAAAGTTTGTTTGTGCCATAATAATGTTTGTCGATTCTAAGTTTCGATAAAAGTTTCTAAAGATGATAAAACTTTCGATAAAATTTTCTACCCTATTTTTATTTATTTTTAACGAAAAGAAAGTTATCGATTTAATTATTTAGGGTCATTTTATAGGAATAAATAAAATATTTATAAGAATTTATTAAAAATTTATTTCAACTATTTTATAAAACTTTCTTTTTATCGATAAACATTTTTACTCTTAATTGTTTTTTCTTTTTGAAAAAAAAAAAAATAACGAAGGTGAAATTATCGATTAAAATATTTAAGGGTCATTTTAAGAATATAAAAATTATTTAAAAATTTATTTAAACTTTTTTTGTAGCATAAAATTATTTGCCGATGCCGAGCTTCGATAAAAGTTTCTAAAGATGATAAAATTTTCGATTACAATTTTTATTTCCTATTTTTCGAATCAAATAGTGATAATATTCTATCAATAAAAATTTTACTTGTATGTTTGGCATTTGTTAAAGTTACACAACGTAACATTACTAGCGACTTATAAAGGGTCATCCAAAAAACGTGCCTACATGTTTCTTTGAAATAAAACACAAACTATTTGCAATTTTTTCAAGCTGTTTTTTTTTTTATTAAAAGTATGATCCATTACAAATATAAGTGGAATAGAATATCTGCGTCTGCAGACATCAATCCCAATATCGAAATTTTCAATGACTTTCGGACATGTTGCTGGTGGTATTTCACGAATTGCAACTTGAATGTTGTTCTTTAGATCATTAATTGTTTGTGGCTTGTTAGCTTACCCTCGACTTTTCAAAAAACCTCACAAAAAAATCTAAAAGTGTTAGATCACATGACCTTGGAGGCCAATTAAAATCTGCATTTCGTGAAATTACACGTTGAGGAAATTTTGATCGCAAAAGCGTAATGTTTTCTCGAGTTGTGTGCCATGTAGCACCGTCTTGCTGGAAATAGACGTCAGACACATCAATATGATTCAACTGTGTCCATAAAAAGTCTTTCAATATTGATTGGTATCGCTCAGCATTCACAGTAACAGCATTTCCAGCATCATCTTCGAAGAAAAATGGCCCAATGATTCCATTTGCCCAAAATGTACACCAAACAGTAACTTTTTGTGGGTGTAGAGATTTTTCATGAATAACACGAGGATTTTCATCACCCCAGATACGACAATTTTGCTTATTGACAAATCCATCCATTCTGAAATGAGCTTCGTCACTAAACAAAATTTTGCGATGGGTATTTTTCATAATAACTTTGAATGATGTAAACGCGTTGTTGCAATATGTATCTGTCCATGGTTAAAACTGTACTACCTTCTAATAAAACAAAATGGCTTATGTCATTTGAAAAGATGTCACGTGTAAAAATTATATAGTGCTGACATCTAGGCGTCGCATTTGGATGACCCTTTATATTCTGAGTGATTGTTTGCAAATTCATGTTAGAGATTACTCATAGAAAAAAACTTGATTATTTTCTTTTAAATTTTTTTATTATTTTGTTTAAAACAGAAAAAAAATTCTAAAAATTTATGAATTGTTTCAGGTTTTTTGTTGTTGTTGCTTTTTTTCTTCTTTTTTTAATGTTGCTGTTGTTTCCTTTTTTTCCATTGTCTTTGTTTCACAATGCAAAGCAGATATTAGACAAGTACGTTTTGTTTCAAAAGAAAAATGTTCACCTGAATTATCTCAGATGTAAAGAGAGAAGAAAATCTTTAAATAATAAAAAAACAGTGTTTGCAGGGCATGAATTAAAATCCTTTTCAAAAATATTAATTTTTTATATTAAATTTAATATTCTTTAAAAACGTTTTATTTGAATTTAAGGTCATGTTGTAACGACTCGGAATCCAATCCATTCTGGCTCCTTTTTTGTCATTAGCTCACGGAAAGCCTTCTTCTACTCGCTTACCCTTTAAAGTTCTAAGCGTAAACGCAATAAATCGAAGTTTTAACAAATATATAAACAAAAAAATTTTAATTTTAAATTTATCATTCGAAAAGCAAAAATTCGTTTTTTTTCTAAAATTTTTTTAGAGATTGAAAATTTCTGTCTTGTTTCAAAACTTAGATTTTAATTAAAAAAATTAGAAATTTATGTAAGAAACAAAAATGAAATAAAAAATCTCTAAAGCTTACTTAGCTCGCTTTAAATTCAAAAAAAGAGGAGACAAAAAGAAAAAGCATTAATTAAACAAAATAGAAAATTCGATCAGATTCGTAATTTGCTTAAGCAAATTAAATTTAACCAAACTTGACAAAAAGTTTTCTAATGATATTATAGTCTGCCACAGATGATTTACATTTTTATCTGTACATTTGCTTAAGTTGACTTAAGCTAACATAAGCTGTTTCTAAGCGACATGTTTTTACATATGACTTGTCAGTTTCAAAATACATATTAAATTTCGCATGTCGATCAAAATTGTGAATTTACAGACATTTAAGATTTTATGTTGCGCTCGAATTTAAATTTACACCAGCAACTTTTCAACTTGTTCACAAGGCAATTACATATTCTGCAGTGTGAAACTTAAGAAGTTCTGTGTAGAAAACATGTCGCCTGAAAGCAGCTTTAGAAGCATTATTCGGTCTACAATTTTTAATTTTATATGTGTTTTTTTTTTATTTTTTGTTGGAAATTTAAAGTGTCTGCTTATTGCTGTTCAAAAGACAAGAAAATTACGTCAAAATCAAAAATACTGTTCAGACATTTTTTTAAGTTTAACTTTAGTTTAAGCAAGATAAATGAATATACGGAGTTAGTTGATCATTTGCCTATATGGACTCTATAATTCCAATATTTTTATCTTGTTATTTCACCAAAGAAGAAGAAAGTTGAAATCTTTTTGAATACCTCCCTCGTAAGTGTTGATTATAAGCAGCCATTTATAAAAAATAATAATTTTTAAACCAAAACAACAACAACAACAACAACAAAAAATGTTTCAAACAAAATCCTATTAAATCATTCACGTATTCATAATTATAATGTTTATATGCACTAATACTCAAGATTTACACATGTACTGCAATAGAAAGTTAGAGAAAGGCAAAGAGCTAGTGAGTGGGAGAGAGAGAGAGAGAGAGTGGTGTGCATTTTACAAAAAATTTAGTTAGAATAAATAAACAACTACAGGAAAACAACTTCCGTTTTTTATTATTTATAAAAAAATTTTTTGAGTTTGTGTGTGTGTGTGTGTGTGTGTGTGTGTGTTACAAAGTTTTATTAATAAAATTGTTGTTCTCAGATCCTGCCTGTGTTTTGATATACTTTGCATGCAGCTGTGTAGTTCTGTTTACTGTTGGTTTTTGTTTAAAAATTTATAACATTGTGGACATGCAAATGAACAGATAAACTGAGTGATATAAAGAGAGAGAGAGTGAGTGGGTTGCATTTAAGATGATACCAAATGCTTCCTACATTTACATAATATTTATTATTTTTCATCACTCTTGTTGCATTTTTAATATGAATAAAGTGAAAATGAAGTAAAATTTGTTCATCCAACATCAGTTCTACCATCATAAATGTCAATATTTTTTTTTCAGAATAAATTTAGCATTTCATGAGCTAAATTATGCCATTGCAGTTGTGATACCCGTAACTTTAATTAATGCATTATTCAAAAGTGCTCATAAAATAATTGAAAAATATTGAATTGTAATACCGCAAAATTGCAATAGTCATTGCAACATTTTCAAGTTCCCATTGAGTGCTAATAAATTATTTCACTGTTAAATAAAATTAATGGAAATAAAACCTCAAATTCAAGAATCAGTGCAAGAAAGCAAACAAAATAAATTTTATCATTCGCCCTAAAATGTTGGAATCTTAAAAAATTAATAATTAAATATATTTTCTATCCGAAGTTCAGTTTATTTGAAAAAATAATTAAATTAAAAACTTTTGTTTCTAATAATCATATTTTACGGTAAAGAATTCAAATTTGTAAAATTTGTTGAGCATCTTTTATATATTTTATTTATTTTTCTTAAAACAAGGATAATTTTCACATTTATTGCCGTTAACTATGCAACATTGTTTGCTGACTTGTGCAATTCCACGCGAGATATTAAGTTGCAGTTGAAAAAAAAAAATGTTGACAACAACTTTTTGCAGTTGAGACACATGTTGCCTGAAACATTTTGCTACTTTTTAAAAATTTAACCGAATGTATCTTCAGCTTTTTTGTTTTTTTTTAATGTCTCACTTAATTTTTAATACTAATATTTGTTCACATTTTGTGGGAAATAATGGGCAGAAATCCATGCTTTAATAATAAATACCTTCACTGCTGTTGCAACATAATGGCAAACAATACTAAGAAACCTAAAAAAATTGTATGAAAATTAATATAAATGTTTATTTTATTATAGTTTTTAATGACTAAAGTGTTTGGTTAAGGTTAAGTTTAAGTTCAGGGTTGTGTCGATTTAAAAATCACCGGCCGTTTGTGATTTCTATTTTGTTTATATGATGATTGGTTAGCAATTTGACTTATTTAACTTAAAATGTAGCTTTTCATGCCACCTTTACGATTTCAAAGAAAGTTATCCGTTTATTTCCTTGAAGTTTGCAACATTTTTTTTTTTGCTGTTCTTCACAATAAGTAGTTGGAAAAAATTCTGCCAGCAACATTGTGCTGTTAATTAACATGAATTTTAACAAAATCTACAGAGTAGAAGGTATAGAAAGAAGAAGAAAATTATTGTTGCAGCATGGTGAAATAATTTACCAAATGGTCTTAATAGCCCAGGTGTTTTTTGTTTTTGTTCGACGTTATTGTAAAACTTGTAAAATAAAATCAAAAATAAAAAATTTTCAAATAATTTGAAAATGTAAAAAGTTTTATAAAATTAAATTTTGAAACCAAAAAATGAAATGTGAGGTATTGCTGCATATACAGGATAAAGAAACCAACTGGGTATAACTTCATTTAAAGTACCAAATGATGATGATGAGGGATAAATTAAAATCGGCTTCCTTTTACTTAGTCAGCTATTTTTGACATCAACGTGATGCTATACAACGGCGAAAATGAACGAATTCGCCATTGCAACCACCTAGTAATTATTTCGCCATGAATTTGTAGTTAGAAAATCATGCAACATGTTGACAGAAAGATATTGTAGTTACTAAACATGTTGCCAGAAACATTTTGCTACTTTTTTCAAATATTGCAACATTATTTTATATATTTTTTCGCCATAATTTGTGCATTAAATGCTAAATTGAATATCGTACTATAGGCCTAGAAAATAACAAAAAAAAAATTTTTTTTCGAAACAATGTTTTCAATCTTTTGAAGTTCTGCAATTAAAACCTAGTTTCTATTTGCAACATAGAAAATGGTACCGGCATTGAAAATTTTATAGTCCACAATTCTTCACTTAGTCATTAATAAACAGAAAAAAATGTTTCTCATCCAAATAAAGAATGATTTTAAGTTCACATATGAATAAAAATATAAAAAAAAATGTTTTGTTTTCTGAAAGGTACAAAAAAACCTTTCATTTTAAACAATAACTTTTTCTGAAATTTACTTATTATTTATTTAATTTTCTACTGTATAATAATTAATTTTTTAATTATATTTTTGTAAAATTAAAGGTCATCAAAATGAATCTTTTTCAAATATAGAAATGAGATTAATTGATGACTGTAAGTCAAAATCAACATCAAAACTGTTCTGACATTCATATTTTTTTCTCAATACTGCAGTATATTAGTAGGTAGTTCATTTCTGCTATTGCCAATCTAATTTTTCCCACAGGTTTCCATAGCCTCGATGGCGCAGTAGGCAGCGCGTAAGTCTCATAATCTTAAGGTCGTGAGTTCGAGCCTCACTCGGGGCATTCTGCTTTTTTAAATAAAACACTAGTGGCTCAACAAAAAGCTTAAATAATTACTTGTTTCTTTCTACATATCGCACCCTAAACACTAAAGGTCACAAGTCAAAATTCTAAAATTTTCAGAAGACTCAAAAAAACTGTTTATGTAAAAATGGTTTTAATATTAAAAAAAATGTTTTTTCGTTATTAAAAAAGTTAAAGAAGATAGTGATGAGAATGAAATTTTTAAATAATGAGAGATGTGAAATGTGAATTTGTTTATGAAAAAAACAGTTTTAGGAAATTTTGAGTTGTGACTCTTAAGTATTTAGGATGCGATATATTGGCCCTTATAATTTTGCTCTAAAAACGATGGTTAGCAGTTTATTTTTGGCATTTGATACGTATCATTGAAAATTAAACTAGAATTTAAGGAACTTTTTAAAATCAAATTAATTTAAATTTAATTGTGTTTTTATTTTTATACATTCGTGATAACTGGCAAACAGACCAGTAGGTTAGGAAACACAATATTTTATCTAACAAATATTTTATTTTAAAGTTCTTTCAATACAATAAGAGTAAAATAAATAAAATGCAAATTAATACATCATAAAAAACACTTACAGACCATCATGATTTAAATTACTCTTTACAAAAATTCTTAATTTTTTTTAATCAAAAATTATAAAAAAAAACTGTAAACGAGGATTTAAAAACGTAAAAATAATAATACGCATAAAATTAAATTTAAAGTAAAACTGCACTTTACCGCCAAAGACTATGCCACTTTGAGAATAAACAAAATGAGAATTTTATAAACTGTAAATATTACACAACTCAAATTATTGCAAAAAATATTTAAGAAAATTTTAAACCTTTTCTTGAATGAAATATGAGTAGCGAAGTCGATTGAATGATGTCCATCTCTCCGTCCGTGTTTGTGTTGAAATCACCAAAACACCACACCTACCTCTAATATTTTTTTTTATCATTTGGAACAATGAAGTAACTTCAATAAAAAAACATATTTATGGAGCGATAGAGAATTAAAAAATAAGAAATGAAAATCAAGTGAAAAAATTGTCGCCCATATTTTCCGAGTTACAGGCTCTTAATGGAATTAACATTTTTTTTTTAATTTTTAGTATTTTCTGAAAGATCTCTTTAAAGGCTTTTAAATGATACTCATATTGACCATATGGACAATCGAACTTTTTAATGAAAATTTCAGAGGCCCATAACTCGGTAAATATGCACGATTTCCAATTTTTTCACATGATTTTTTTTTCTAATTTTTTAATTTGCTATCGCTTTATATATTTCTTTTTTAGATTGATGTTACTTCATTGTTCTAAATAATATGAAAAAAATTAGAGGCAGGAGTGGTGTTAAGCCTCGAGGGACACTAACACGGACGGCCAGACGGATATCGCTTAAACGACTTCGCTATGCATAAGGACTAAGAATAAATGTATATACTTTATGGAATCGGAAATGCATATTGTAGAAATTACAAACGGAATGACAGAGATGAAAAGACAACAAAAAAACAGCAACTTTTTTCTTACCTCGTTAACTTTTATACTTTTCTTAAACAAATAAAAAATTCAATATTATTTAAAGCCCCCCTTAAAATATGCAATGTTTTCTCAAGAGACTTAGTTTAGAATTTAAAATTGTCAACGAGAGTAACTAAAAATAAATTCGCGAAACGAGAGTTAGACCCCCAAAGAAAGTAGGCTATCTTCGGGACACCCTTTATTTTTAAACTTTATAGTTGCTGTTGGTTGCTCAATGGAGGTTTAAGTCAAAAAATGATATTAACATATTTTAAAATTATTAAAAAAAGGGAGTTCACATAAACGTGAATTATTAAAAAATTAAGAAAATTTTTAATTTGCAGTGGAAAATGAAATCGTAGGACCCTCATTCAGGAGATGTATATTTTTACAATTTTTTGTGTAAATCGAGAAATTTATTTTACTAAACTCAAATTAAAAACTTTAAGCACTATAAAGTGCTGCAGCAACACTGTTTTATGGTCAAGATTCTTAAATATAAAATTTATATCAATCTTTTTTCTAATTTTAATGGCTTTTTAATCTTTCCAGCAGCCTTGAAAAAAATAATGCTTGTTTTCTTTTGTAATTTCTTTGCAATAAAATAAGAGTGCAAAAATTAATAAATTTAAAAATATTATTAAAAAGGACTCCAAAAAAAAAACATAACTGGCAACATTTTTCTTTTTAAATTTTTTTTTACTGTTAAGTTTATGCAGACAACAAAAAAAATATTAAGTTGTCTAATCTTAATAGTAAAATTTTGTAAAAAAAACCCTCTTTTTTGCTGCCAGATATTTTAAGGCTCTTGCTCTGGCAAAATATTTCTTAGAAACATTTTTTTTTTTGGTTTTTTCATTACTGCTGTGTCTGTGTGTCTGCTTTAACATTTAATATTTTTATGCTGAGAAATTTGCTATCATTTTTTTTTTATATTTGACGCTGCTTTGACCTCCTCAAAAGTAATTAGTTTTATAGCAAAATAATACGAAACAGAAATGTTGAAAATATTAGCAACAAGAAATAAAATTAATGTATGAAGAAATTAAAATGAACTTGCGAGAATTAAAGAAAACTGCTGAAAATTTGTAAGAGATTTAAATGAAATTAATTTTAATACAACAAAGGTATATCTTTTTAAAAGATTAAAGATTTAAATGAAAAAGACTTTAATTTTACCAAAGTTTTTGGGAATAAAAAACTGCTTTCTAGGGAATTTCGAGAATAAAATTTTTAAACATAAGGATTTAATTCGAAATTAATCTGGTAACCCTGATGCCAGTTAATATTTGAAGAATCATCTGGAAAGAATTTTAAGTATTTTCTCGTTAAATTTAGCAACAGTTCTTTCTGTAAAAAAAACTGTATTTAATCTTGACTTTAAAAATAAAACAAAAAAAAAAAAACAAAGAAAATAAAAAAAAATAATAAAATGGCTTATCTACTTTAGAAGATAAAATTTTTAATAAAAGCAAATTTTTTATTAAATTATGTAAAATCGATATATTTTTTTAAATTACAGAAATTACTACAAAGTTCCTATTTTGTTTCACAGGACTGTTAAATTTAATTTTTTTTAGGAAAATATAGTTTTAAGGAAAATATATTTTTCTTTCTCCATCCCTGCTACAAAAGAACCACAAGTTTACTTATAGTTTTTATAGTTTTTCTTTACAGCATCAAAATAGCAATAAGTGAAGACTTGAAATAATTAAAATTCTGTAAAGAATTTTAAATTATAATTAATGACTGATGCACAACCAACAAAAAAAAAAAACTTAAAAAAAAACATTAAAAAATAACATTGAATTAATATGTAAATAAGTAAAATAATTAAAGTTTATTTTTTGGTCTTTTGTTTTTAAATATTAAATTAATCTTTTATTATTACAAAAGCCATCAATTTTCTTTGGTAACTCCTAGATGTCAGCTATAATAAATGATGAGAATGCAGACACTCTCTACAGCATACAGTTACAGCTCTCGCTCTCCCACTTAAGCACTCACACACACAAGAAATGACCGTTTAAAGGTTGCTGATATAAAAAACTCTAGTGACATTTTTTGTAGAAAGTTTTTAACAGTTTTTTTGTTTTTATTCTTTTTTCTTCTTTTTAGTAGGAAAATCTTTTTTTGTGTTTCTTTTCTTTAGGGTATTAAAATGCAATATTCATTATTTACCTAGAAGCTGGTAAAATTGAAACGAAGATAAATGTTACATACGAACAAAAAATTGCATTTTTAAACGACTGAAAAAACGGAATATTTATTGAGAAAGCATTGCATATTTTGAGGGGCTTTGTAAATAATACTGAATTTTTTATTAGTTTACGAAAAGTATGAGCGGAATCCAAAGTATTTTATTAAAGTTAAATAAAATTAAAAAATTTAATTTAATTGAGTTTTTTTTTATAGAAAGAGAGAAAATTATTTAAATACAATATTTTAGAGTTTAGCAAAAATTATTTCTAAAAATACAAAACACTTGAATATTGAATTTTCCGTCAGAAATTTATCAGCACTCAACCCGAATAAAAATTGAGAGGAGTTATAATAATTGTACCTACATTTAAAATAAAAATTAAAAATAAATTTTTTTAGCTTTTTTAGTTTCTCTAAACAGAACCTTTAACATAACGTTGTTTTTGAAACTATTTAAAAGATTTTTGAAAGGTGTGGGATGTATCGTTTTTTAAAACGCTTTTGCTAATTATTGTTTCAAGAAAATAATTTGTTCGAGCGTAATTCATAAAAACTGTCTTAAAATAGTCCTAAGGCGACGGGTCATCGATTTTTTATAAATTAACTACAAAATATTTTTTTCTGCTGCAAAAACCATTAAAAAAGTATGTAAATTCTTAATTTTTTTTAAAGAATTCTTTAATAAAGTTTGCTAAAATAATCCGAATTTTACCGGTCACAGAATTTTAATAAAATAATAAAACGTTTAAAATAAATATGTTAATAAAAAGATTTTATTAATGCTCAATTTGTCAACATTTTAAGGCTCAACTTTCTAATTTCAATAATTTCTTGTCTTTTTACCCAATAGCTGCGACCTGAATTTTAAAGTATTTTTTATCACTCGTATTTTTAAAAGAAAAATAAATTTTGAAATTTTTGGTAGTTTCACCTTATAAAAGTTTTTAATTTTAAAGTTATATTCACAATTTACAAAATTCTCATTTAGTTTATTCTAAAAGTTGCATATGCTTGAGCAGTGAAATGCAATTTTTTTTGTTTTTTTTTTAATCTTAAATTTAATAATTTGCTAAAACTAAAATTTTGTTTGTTTTTAATCCTCGTTTACATTTTTTTCTTTTAAGTTTTGGAGTTATAAACAACTAAGAAGTGCAGTAAAAAGTAATTCAATGAAAATGACCTTAAGAGGTTTTTTTAATGCCTTTTATTTTAGTCTAATTTAATTCGAAGAAGTTTCAAATATTAGTTTTAAAGTGACAACTGTTCATGGGAATTAGCTTTCAACATCCAAAAATCAATTAATTATCGAAATGTATGAGAATTAAAACTTAATTGAAACAAAAAGTTAATGAAAATCTAGTTTAATTTTTTCTAATAAAAGTCAATCCCTAAAATCAAGCTGCTAAATGCCGTTGATATATCAAATTTATCTAGACCAGGGGTTCTCATAAAATTTCTGCTCACGGACCCCTAGTAAGCTAATTTATTTTCGCGGACCCCTCTGCAGCCCATTCTCAAAATAAAACTTTTATTATTTTTGAAAAAACTATTTTTTTGGTTCTTTATGCAGACCCCCAGGGGTTCACGGACCCCCATTTGAGAACCGTTGATCTAGACCAATATAGAATAAAAAATCCTTATTTAAAACTTTTTACAGAGTCACTGAAAATTATATTAGAATTTTATTAAGAAACACAGCTTTTTTCGTGTGGGGCCCGAACCCACGAGATTAAAACTACAAGACTAACGCGCTGCCTACCGCACCAACAAAGCTATAAAAGTTAAAATTGGATGCAATAGCCAAATAAATTAGCAGTTACAAATATTTTATATTTACATCTTTATGCAAATTTTATTCGTTGTAGCTAAATTTTTAGAGAAAAAATTCTCATTTGGTTCTTGTAATTAAATTTATTAATAAAATATTTTTGACTTAATAAAAAATGTGATCATTAGCTTATGTTTCTTATATATTTAAAGATCGGCAATCAAAAAATAAAAATGTGTTCTTTTCTCTGTTTAATGGTATAAATATATATTCAGAATTAGGATTAAACCTGTAGTCCCCTTCGTCGGTACTTTTTCATGGCATAATCGCCGGCTTGGTAAAATAATTAATAAAACGGCTAAATCTATCTTTCTCCTTTCACCACCTGTCCCATTTTTTTTCTATCCCTTTCATAAAGAATGTAGCAGGGTTACGAAAAAAACTAAATAGATATTATTGCCTGAAGTGCTACTTCTTTAAAAAAAAACATTTTACCAGTGTTGCCAGGGAAAGACAGGGAAAAGTAAGGCTTTTCCTTAAAAAAAAGATAACATTTTTCTATTAAAAGATACATTTTGAAATTTTCCTTAAATAAATTGTACTTTAATGTATTTAATATAAAATAAGAAAGAAGAAGTAAGAAGATTTATTCCATATGTCAGGGAATATTACAAGGCGGCAAATTCATTTCCTGAACAAAAACAAAATAAAAATAAATAAATAAATAAAAACATATGAAATAAAAAAATTTTATACCGATAATACTCATGAGGATTACA
Source organism: Cistogaster globosa (assembly GCA_937654795.1). Lineage (NCBI taxonomy): Eukaryota > Metazoa > Arthropoda > Insecta > Diptera > Tachinidae > Cistogaster > Cistogaster globosa. The sequence continues at coordinate 13,412,186 of OW569404.1, forward strand.
ATTAGAACTCAATACTAATTTTTCGGCATAGAAAAGTGCATGCTCTCGCCATTAAATAAAATTAGTAAAAGCAAGATTTTTTTAGTAAAAACGTTTTAACCTTTTCTTTGAATGATTGAGCTTCGATAGAATTTACTACACTAACTATTTTAAACATATCGTTATTAAAGAGAAATTCGAACTTTATTTTTTTTTAAATTAACATAAAATTACTAACAATTTTTCTGTAATATAATCTGCCACTTCCTGAAGGAGATTAAAAAACAACTTTCTTCTAAATCGAGGTATTGGTTGTCAAGTTGTTCAAGCGAAATATTTAAAGTAGCTAACAATTTTTGCAAGTTTCAACAGAAGTTTTAGATTTACGCACGAAATACAGCTCATATTATTTTACAGTTGAAAAGAGTTGTTGCCAGAAACATTTTGCTGTTTCTAAACATGAAGCAGAAACATTTCGTAATTTTTCACGAATTGAACAGAGTTAAACTTCAGCAACGTTGTTTTTTGTTTATATCAAACTAAGTTTTTAAATGGGCATTTAATTGCATTTTCAGATAATGAAAAAATGTTCAAATAATGAAAAAACTACTCTTTCAGTGATATTAATTTATTTGGTGTCTGTACCAAAAGTTACAAAAATTTGGCCAAATATAGAAAAATTATACAGGTTACGTAAAGCCTTCAAAAGTTACAAAAAATGTACAAAATGTAAACAAACGGCAACACTGATTTTTACTTGTTATCAACAGCAGAAATCGATAACGGATATGTCAGTTCAACGTAAATTATCGTAAACTATTCGAAATTTTTAGACACCATCATTTAAAAAATAGTTATAACGTTAGAAGCAGAGCTTTAAATCGTTGGACATTTTTTTACACGTTCTTGAATCTAATTGCCTTTATTTAAAATTTTCTGTTCAAGTTTTTTAAAAAATAATATAAAAAACCTACAATTTTATATTTGTGTCTGCTGATTTGTTAAGTTTATTTTCCTGGCTTTAATAATCATTGTTAAAATAACCTTGAAAGAAATTGTGCTGTGACCTTAAACTACAGGCAAAGAGAGAGAATAAATGATTATGTTTGTACTCTCTTTGTTGCAACAACAAAAATTTAGTGCTAGAAATAAAACACATATAATGGAGATAGAGGAACAAAAAATTGAATAAAATGAGGCAAAGAATTTGCTAATTCAATGACAAATAAAATTGTTCATCATTTTCACTTAAAATAAGAATGAAACGTAACAAAACAGCTGATTACTAGAGTAACAATAAAGTACCTCGTTGACGTAGAAGGCAGCGCGTAAGTCTTATATTCTTAAGGAGTTTACGCCTTATTCAAGCCAGAAAGCTTTTAATATCGGGTTTTTACTTTAGGAGAGTTGTTTTTTTTTTAAATTTAATTTCTTAAAATTTTTACACTTATCGTTCATTTCTGAGTCACCTCTTGCTATGCAACATTTTAAGTTAAATTCCTATTACTTTTGTTGTGGCTTCAAAAGTACTAAAATCAATTATTTATTAAATTTAAATTATAATTTTAGGAAAATGTGTTTTTAAGAAATATAACTAAATTATAGTGATTGAAAATACTCACGTTTATGTTTAAACGTCATTGAGGCATTTAAAATCTGAAAATAGATTAAAGCATATTTTTAGTCGTTTAAACACACAAATAAACAAATAGACAAAAGGCTATTATCTCTTATTTTAGTTTATCATTCAAACAGATTTCACAAAATGAGCTTTGAAAAGCTCCAGGGATATTTATAAATATTTCCAATTAAATCGACTTAAATAAATTTTGTACTTTTAGAACATTTGTAAATATTAACAGCATTCTAAGAATTTAAACTTGTTACTAATTTAAGAGAATTTTAAAGTGTAATGCAGCATTAAATATTTAAATTAAATTTAAACAAAATTGTTAATAATTTTATCATTTCTATTCATAAAGAAGTTTTCTATTTTTTAATTCAATTACATTAAAGCGGAAGAAATATTTGTTTTAGTTATCATAATTATCGGAACTCGTATTTAATTCTTTAGATAAAAAACATTTCAAAAAATTTATTCATTCATTCATTCATTTATTCATTTATTCATTCAATTAAAAATTTTACACCAACCAAACAGTGATCTCAATGAACCTGACGTGTGCATAAATATTATTTCAAGTAAAAAAAAGACCGACCGACTGACTACCGCTTTTCATTCATTGCCCGACAGCAAAGTTTTTGATTAATTTTTTTGTACAGGTTCATTCATTAATATTTTTTTTTTTTTTGTTCAATTCTGTTGGTCTGTTAGTTTTTATTAGTGCAATAATGTCTGTTTTCCCTTTTCCCTTTTTTCTATTCAGTTTATTTTCATTCATAAATTTATTTTTTTTTGTTGCACTTTGTATTACACTTACATACACACACACACACACACATATATACACATATTTAAAAAGACTTAATTAGTTTTTGACTTTTTGATTTCTCTCTTTTTTACTAAATAATTCAATTGTGTGTTTTTTTTTCTTTTCTATTTTCAATTCAATTTTAATAAAATAAATTGTTGCATTAATAAATGAAAAACATAAAATACAAATGCAATAAAAAAGCCATTAAATTTACATAGTGGACACATCAGAATTGTTTTGTTAATAATTTGCTCGAAGCAGTCTTTGAACAATTTTTATTTAAAAGTAACTTTAACATTAAAAAAAAAACTATTTGCTTCTATCAAATGGAGTTCTAGGAAAAAAATGTTTGAATAATATCTCTAAAAGTACGACCAGATTAGTCACATATTTGACCAAAAAAAAAAAAAACGTAACCACTAAATTATGGAAAAAAATTTTGTTTTTCTCAAATACGTGCTAAGAAATATAGATTCTGCTCAATATAAAAGGTCAATACATCAAATTTATTATCTTAAAAATCATCATTCCTAATGATATTTGCCAGGAAAATTAAATAAACATTTGTAAAAAATAGTGGTTACGCTTTTTTAGTCAAATATTTGACTAATATGGCCGTACCTTAAGGAGCCTAAAGAAGTTACACAAGAGAACAAAAAAATACTTTCTTGAAAATGATAGTTTAAATGAAAAAAATTTTTTTAAGAGACTGAATGTTTTAACAAAAAGCCTTTTAAAAGTACATTTTTAGTAAAAAGTCGATTTTTCGAAAAAAACAAAAACATTCTAGAAAAAAATTTATTTTTGGATAAAAATATTTTTAAAAGATTTTCTTTAATAAAACAAATAAAAAAGTTGCTTGTATGTATTTTTTTTCTATAAAACAGTCTTTTTTTAACGATTTTTTGTAAGAAAAAAAATTTCAACAAATTTTAAAATACCAAAAAATAAACTTTTAAGGGAGTTTTTTTCAGAAAAGAAAATCTCAAAAGAAATATTTTTAATCAAACGAATCAGTAGACTGAAATGCAAAATTGTTGGAATTTTTCACTCTTAAAAATGTCTTTAACTATTTTTTTCTATTAAAAAATAACTTCAAAATATATTTTTCTATTAAAAAATTACTTTAAAATTTTTTTTATAGGAAAAATATTTTTAAAATAATTTTTTAACAAGACCAGAACTTAAGAGCGTTTTTAATAAAAAAAAGTTTCTTGAAAAGAATTTTTTTAAACCAAAAATATTTGGAGAAATTATTTCATAGTCAAATAAATTTAAGAGAAATAATTAAAGAGAAATATTTTACAATTTTTTTAAGAGAAAGAAATTTTTCACAAAAGGAGTACTTTAGGGAAATTTTTTATAGAAAGTCTTTAAAGAGCACGTTATAACAGTAAAGTGTATAATTATGCTTAAAGATTATGTGTTTGATGGAAATTTTTTAAAAAGAAATATTCTTGAATAGATTTCTTTCTGTAGAAAAATTAATTATAGATTTTTTTTAAAGAAAAGAAATTGAGGAGAATTATATAACAGAAAAATATCTTAAAAGTATTTTGATAAAAAATATTCTTGAATAGAATATTTTCAATAATACAACAAAATATAAGAGTTTTTTTTAAACAAATAATTGAAAATATTTATTTAAAAAAACATTTAGAAAATATTGAATTTTTTGTGAACCACAAAATTTTAGACAAGATTTCTTTAAAATCACACTTTCTAATAGAGAAGATAAAATTAATATTATTCTATATTTAAAAAATTGTTTTTTAAAGGAATCGTTGTATTAGAAAATCTTCTTAAAAACACATTTAAAAAAAGAAACTTCTAAAGAAGAATATTTTTATAACAACTAATTTTGAAGAAAGCTTTTTTATAGTTGAAATTCTCAAAAACAAATTTTTTATAGAAATATTTCTTAAACGATTATTTTTATAAAAATTATTGCATTTTCGATTGTTTTTTATTTAAACTAAATCGAAACTAATTCTTTTAAAAGAATTTTTTAGACTCCGAAAAATACTGAAAAAAAATTTTAGTCCAAAAGTATTGGAAGAAAAATTTTCAAGAAATCAACTCTTTGTATGTTTAAAAAATAACTCTTAACAAAAAACAAAAAAAAATCTTTTTTCAACAAAACCATTATTGTGAAGAAATTTTATAAATTGATTGAGAATTTATTTTTGGCTTAAGTTCAATTCATTTATAATATTCCAGTTTAACTCCTAATTTCACAGAAGAAATTTTTATTTTTAATCTTTCAGTAAATTTTTTTGGTTAAATAGTTTCCTTAGACAAAATTTTAGAGATTTTTTTTCTTTTAAAAATGTTTAAGAAAAATTTTTCGCTTGCTGAAAATGTTTAAAAGGATTTTTTTCTGAGAAAAAATGTTTAAAATTTTATTTCTTAGCAAAAATTTTCAGAGATTTCTTTTTATATTAGAAAAATATTTAAAAAGATTTTTTTACAAAAAATAAAAATTTTTTTTTTAGAAAAAATGTTTAAAGAGATTTTTTCTCTTAAAAAAATATGTTTAAAAATATATATTTTTTCTTTGAAAAAAATTTTTTTTTTAAAAAGATGTTTCCTTTTAGAAAAAAATATTCTTAAGATTTTTTCTCTTAAAAAATGTTTAAAGACATTTTTGTTTCTCTTAGAAAAAATGTTCTAAAATATTTTTTCTTAAAAAAATTTTCAAGAAAATTTTTTTTTTATATTTCTCAAATGGAAGTGGGTTCTTTATAAAAAAAACTTTAGAATAGTTCTTATGAAAAAAGAGTTTCGAAAGGAAGTGAAGTATAAAATTAGAAAATAGAGGAAAACATTGAGCCGCTTACTAAGGTGATATGAATCTTAAAAAGCAAAAAAGAAAAATCCAAAAAAATATCTAAAATTTTGAGAGCAAAAATGGCTTACTTGTCCAAGGTGTAGCGCAAAAAACTTTACTTTATTTTATTTATGAATGAATGAAAAAATCCAGCATAAAAAAGAATTTTAGTTTTTTATTCAAGTTGCCAGGTCTATTTGCACTTTTATGTTGTAAATTAACTATAAATCATTTCAAAAGCTGAATTTACAGAAATTCAATTCCAATGGAAATTTAAAACAAAAAACATAAAAAAAAAACAAACAAAAAAATTAATAATCCACAAGAATATTAAAATGCAGGCACGGTCTTAAACATGGAGAAGGGTTTTACATAACTTCCAGCAAAAAAAATGCAGAAATTATTTCTGAGTATTTAAAATTATGCATGAGAATGTACGAATGTGTATTTGAGCATTAGTTATGCAATAATGTGGTGTGAGTTTTTAGGCTGTGTGAGGGTGATGTATTATACTATCGGTGTGTGTGTATGTGTTTGTTAGATAACATGTTACGTTGGTATTCGTTAGAACCAAAAACTTTGTAAAATGTTTTTATTGAAATACATAGAAGAGTTTTAGTTTGTGGGCATTTTTCTTGCATGTGATTAGCGCTTGAATGTATGTGTATGTGTGTGTGTGTGTGTATTATATAACAAACGTAATGGCTGCATTTAAATGTCCAGGTTAATTTTTGTGGCTTTAAAATTGTGTGCATTTAGCACAAATTTTTTGATTTTTAGAATTAAAGTGAAGTTAAATTGTTTCAAGCAAAATTTTTTGTTTAATGGATATTAAAAAAAAACTTTAAAAATTAAAAATACCACAGGAAATGTTTCCTCAGAAAAAAATATTCAAATTTGCTAAAAAAAAATAAACAAGAAAATAAGAAGATACATTCTTAAATTTTTCTATAGAAAATGGTCAATAAAAGAATTTTAGTTTTGAATAAACTTTTTAAGTTTTAAAAAATTTTAAATAAAAATAAATGAATACAATTTATTTTCGTACACAAAAAAAAAAAAATATAAAAAATTCATTTGAATTTTTACCAAGAAATAATTTCCATCATGAGGGGTTGCTTTAGAAAATGTCATCGATGGAATATAATTATTTAAAAATCTACCCTAAAGAGTTATTTTTGCAAGAAAAAATTTATAAAAATAAATTCTTTTTTAAGGAAATATGCTTCAAAATTTTTCTAACAGGCACATTTCAAAAATAATACTTCATTATATATTTTGTAGTCAAACATATTAAAAAAAATTAAATACAAAAATACAACATTATTTTTGAAAACTTTTTTTCTTAAGAAATCTTTTTTAATGCAAAACTATTCACTAGAAGAAGTTAAAGACAAGACATTTCAATCATAAAGTTCCTTAAGCAAAACTATTGAAAAAAAATTTTTTAATTATATAAAAAGTCCTTCAAGAGAAGCTTCTTAATAAAAGAAAATTGTTTTAAAGAAAATCTTTTTAATAGAAAAATAAGTTCTTGTGCGGAAATTATTATCCAGAAAAATTTCTCGAAGGAATATTTTTAATAGAAAATTTTCTGGAAGAAATATTTTTAATATAAATTTTTTTTAAAGAAATATTTTTGATAGAAAATTTTCCTAAAAAATTATTGTTAATACAAAACTTTCTTGAAGAAATATTTTTAATAAAAAATTTTCTAAAAGAAATATTTTTTATAGAAAATTTTCTCGAAGAGATATTTTTAATAGAAAATTTTCTTGAAGAGATATTTTTAATAGAAAATTTTCTTGAAAAAATAATTTTTTATTAGAAGATCTTTTGGAAGAAGTATTTTTAATAAAAAAATTATTTTAGGAAATTTTTCTAATAGAAAATTTTCTTGAAGGAACATTTAAAATAGAAAATTTTCTTGAAAAAAATACTTTTAATAGAAAATTTTTTTTAAATGAAAATTTTCCTGAAGAAATATTTTAAATAGAAAATTTTCTGGAAAAAATATTTTTAATAGGAAATTTTGTTGAAGAAATATTTTTAATAGAAAATTTTCTTGTAGAAATATTTTTAGTAGAAACTTTTCTTGAACGAACATTTAAGACAAAAAATTTCTGGAAGAAATATTTTTAATAGAAAATTTTCTTTTAGAAGTATTTTTAATAGAAAATTTTCTTGAAGAGATATTTTTAATTGAAAATTTTCCTAAAAAAATATTTTTAATATAAAATTTTCTTGAAGAAATATTTTTAATAGAAAACTTTTTGGAAGAAATATTTTTAATAGAAAATTTTCTTGTAGAAATATTTTTAATAAAAAATTTTCTTGAAGGAAATTTTCTTGAAGGAAGAAAATTTTCTGGAAGAAATAATTTTAATAGAAAATTTTCTGGAAGAAATATTTTTAATAGAAAATTTTCTTGAAGAAATATTTTTAATAGAAAATTTTATTGTAGAAATATTTTTAATAGAAAATTGTCTTGAAGAAATAATTTTTTATTAGAAAATTTTCTGGAAGAAATATTTTTAATAGAAAATTTTCTGAAAGAAATATTTTTAATAGAAAATTTTCTGAAAGAAATATTTTTAATAGAAAATTTTCTGAAAGAAATATTTTTAATAGAAAATTTTCTGAAAGAAATATTTTTAATAGAAAATTTTCTGAAAGAAATATTTTTAATAGAAAATTTTCTGAAAGAAATATTTTTAATAGAAAATTTTCTGAAAGAAATATTTTTAATAGAAAATTTTCTGAAAGAAATATTTTTAATAGAAAATTTTCTGAAAGAAATATTTTTAATAGAAAATTTTCTGAAAGAAATATTTTTAATAGAAAATTTTCTGAAAGAAATATTTTTAATAGAAAATTTTCTGAAAGAAATATTTTTAATAGAAAATTTTCTGAAAGAAATATTTTTAATAGAAAATTTTCTGAAAGAAATATTTTTAATAGAAAATTTTCTGAAAGAAATATTTTTAATAGAAAATTTTCTGAAAGAAATATTTTTAATAGAAAATTTTCTGAAAGAAATATTTTTAATAGAAAATTTTCTGAAAGAAATATTTTTAATAGAAAATTTTCTGAAAGAAATATTTTTAATAGAAAATTTTCTTGAAGAAATATTTTAAACAAATTTTTTATGAAAAATTTTGAGTTGAAAAATTTCGCGACGACATATTTTTATCAGCAAATGTTCTAAACAAATTTTCTTCTTTTCTTTTTTCTTCAAAAATATTTTGAATCGAAAATTTTCTTGCAGGAAATCCTTTTAAAAAAAATTTTTTGAAAAAATATTTTTAAGTAATATTTTTTTAAATAACAGTAAATAGACACAGTTCTTGAAGAGAATATTTTTGATACAAAAAATTTAATGAAGAGAAGTTTTATTTATAGAAAAAGTTCATGAAAAAAAGTTTATTAAATGGAAATAATTTTTATTAAAAATTTTGTAACACAAAAAGTTCTTAGAGAAGAGTTTTCAATAGAAAATGTTGTTGAAGAAAAGCTTTTGAACAGAAAAAGAGAAGAGAAGATTTTTAACAAAAAAAAAAAAAACATTTTTTGACAAAAAACTTAAAAAAAAAAAATCTTGGAGAGAATTTTTTAATAAAAAAAGATCTTAAAAAACATAAAAAAAATTCCTGAAAGGAAAATTAATTAAAGAGATTTTTTTAATAAAAAAGATAATACAAGAAAAAAATTCAAAAAAAATTTAAGTTCTTTAAGAGATGCTTGTAAAAAACAAAAATTTTCCAGAAAAAATTTTAACAGAGGAAAATTTATTTAAGAAAAATTTTCCAAGAAAAAATTTTATGACTTTTTTTAAAGAATTTTGTCTAATGAATTTTTACCAAGAATACTTGCAAATAATTTCCATCATGTTAACGGGGGGTTTCCTTAGATAATATTCATCATTTTATATAATTATTAAAAATAAAAAAATTTTTAATTATGAATACAAATTTTTGTAGTAAAAAGCTTTTTGTTGTTTTTGGAAGATTTTCCAATAAAAAAGTTTTTGAAGCAAAACCCTTAAAAAAAAGGTTTTTAATTAAAAATAAATTCTTGACGGAAAGCTTTTCAATAAAAGAAAAAGTTTTTGTGGAGAAATTACTATCCAGAAAGATTTCTTGAAGAAAATCATTTTATTAAAATTTTTTGGAGAGATATTTTTTTTTAGCAATAAAAACAAATAAATGAAGCGATAGAGAATTCAAAAATAAGAAAAAATTAACAAAAACAAAAATTTGCGCTCAACCATATTTTCCGAGTTCCGGACCTCTGAAATTTCCACCTAAAAGTTCAATTGTCAATATGATCAACAAGGGTATCATTTTAAAGCTTTTAAAGAGGTCTTTTTAAAAATGCTGAACCCATTAAAAGTCGATGCCCTTTTTGTGTAAAAATTTTATTTCATAGGGTTCCTGTTTTACGCAGCATGAGTTAGGGTTAATTAAAATAAATAAGAGTACTATATTCGGCTATGCCTTCACTATTTATTTAAATCTAGTTTAGTGAAGTAACTCCAATAAAAAAAATATATAGAGTCGACAGGGAATTGAAAAAAATATTACATAAGAATGCCATCGGCTATTAATGGGTTAAGCGTTTTAAAAAAATATAATATTAGTATTTCCTTACAGATCTCTTTAAAAGCTTTAAAATGATACCCATATTGATATTTTAAAAATTTTAAAAGTTTTCAAAGGCCCGTAGCTCCAAAAATATGGGCAAGCGCCAATTCTTTTACTTGAATTTTTTTTCTTATTTTTTTAATTTTCTATCGCCCCATATATTTGTTTTTTTTTTTTTATTGAAGTTACTTCAAATGATATACAAAAATTACAGAAATTTAGAGGTGTAGTGTTTTGCCCGCTGCGTCGAAGGACATGGATCGATCTTGCACCTCTTTCGACACTATGTCTAATCGATTGGCGTGTTTAAATTTTCAGCTCGAGAAAATTTAAACACGCCAATCGATTAGACATAGTGTCGAAAGAGGTGCAAGATCGATCCATGTCCTTCGACGCAGCAGGCAAAACACTACACCTCTAAATTTCTGTAATTTTTGTATATCATTTGAAGTAACTTCAATAAAAAAATCGTTAAACCTAAGAATATATTCTTTTAATATACGTTTTTTTTTGGAGTAACTCAACCGTGCCACACTGTAGTCAGTGAATTATTTTAAAAAGAAAATTTATAAAACTTGCTTAAATTTTAAATCCTCTTTTGAAATATTTGCATACAATTCATACAAAAAAAAATAGAAGGTTTAATTTTTAGCCATGAAATTTAATAACAATTGACAATTAGAATATAAAATTTTTCAATTCATTTTAATTTTTAAAGCACTGAGTAAAGGCAAAGAAATATGATAAAAAGTAAAGCATACTTTAAGGATTAACATGAAAAAAAATTAAATAAATTGCCATTGAAAGAGATTGCATACAAATTGCTAAATTGCAAAGCTAATTTTATGGAAAAGGTAACAATTTGCTGGAAAAATATAAAAAAGGAGATTAAGTTTCAAATTTATGAAAAATTTTAAAATGCTACTAAAGAATTTAATGTCAAGATATAAATTTAATGCTCTTTTAAAAATTTATATTTATATAAATTTAATGCTCTTTTAAAAATTTATATTTACAGCTTTAATATTAAACTTTATTAAATAAAAATTAAAATTAACTTGGCTTAGGAACCAAATTAATTTGCTTTAAATCAATAAATTATCTGCATTATCGGCTGAATTGTAAAACAATGCGACAAGGAGTTGTAACAAGGATGCTAAGATTTCAAACAAATACTTTAGAAATCATTTAACTCAAAAACAAGATAAATAAACCAACAAAAATTTATTGCTGGAATTTTAATTAAAAATAAAACAACAACAAAAAGTTTTTCGGCAAAAGTTAAACTTCTTAAAGAGATAATTTTTAATTGAAGAATATTTATTCTAAAAGAAGTTTTAGTTCTCTTAAATAAGTTTATGAAGAAAAAGTTATTTCAGAGAAGTTTTTCTACACCAGAAAAATATCTCTTAAGAAAGTTTTTTAACAGAAGAAAAAAATTTCAGAAGATGATTTTCAACGCCGGGAAACGATCTCAAAGAAAAGTTTTTCTACGAAATAAAAATTTTTCGCAAGAGTGGTTTTTGAAGGCAAAATTTTCTAAGAGAAATTTTTTAATACCAGTAAAGGATTTCGGAGATATTAATCTTGTTAAAAGAAACATATTTAATGACTCCTAAAAGTATGCCTTCAATGCGCCACAACAGCTTTAGTATATTTTTTATTAAAACTGTTTGTTTTTGATGATTTTTTCTTTTTATCATTTTTATTTAAGCTGATTGATACACGAGTTTAAATTTCAATAACATTATTTTGCTGTTTCTTCTCTCTATAAAAAAATGTATTCAAAATAACACACAAAAGATCAAAAGTTATGTTGAACATTTATATAACATAGAAAAAAATGGGGCATACTTTGGGGCGAAGTGCAGCAGAGAAGAAGAATAAAATATGTGACATGTAAGGAAAAATATTGTTACAAGTGTGATGAAAAAGTTAAGTGTTGTTAAAATACACTTAAATGCATACACGCGTTTGCTTTTATGTGTGCGAGTATGTAGTTGTGTGTGTGTGTACAGCTATTATAATGGCTCGACAAGAATAAAATTGTTGACCTGAACTTTTTTTAAAATATCCTTCATAATTTTAGTTTTTGTCTTTTTTTTTAAGAATAAAGTTGTTTAAAGTTTCAGTACGAGGGGTAGTTCTTAAAAGACCCTAAAAGGACTAAAAAAATTTACAACAACGTAGGTTTCTGACAATTTTCAATTTTCAAGAGACAATAGATAAATTTGTTGGGTATTAAATTTTCTCTAGCAAGCGACTGATTGCGAAATTTTTTTTTTAATAGATAAAAATAATATTCGTGCTTATTTTCTGCTACATTGTGGTTCTGCTACATTTTAGTGCATCGAAGGAGAAAAAATGATACAAAATTGTAGAGGAGCTATTCCGATCAAAATCATTGGCGTAGATAGGCCTGTCTGAGGAGGACGTATCCACATTTAGAAAGAACTTAAATACTCTAGAACTTTTTTCTATTCTTATGAAATTTTTAATAAATTACACAATTTTTCCTCTTTGTTTGGGGACTGTATCCCCCTTCAGAAAATTTATTTAATTTTAATTTTTGGAGGGCTTTCGAAATTGAGAACATCACAGGTTAAGTGTAAATGTAAATGGACCCGTTGTGAAAATAAACCGGCTTCAAAACCGATAAAACTTAAAATCATTTTTCCTTAGGAAGGTAATTATACATTAATTTTATTATATTATATTCGAGAAAGATTGCATCAGGATTTTTTACATGTCGTAGAACAAAATATGAAAGCAGATTAAACAAGAAAATTTAGCAATTATGTGGACACCCTTTACTTTTTACTCTTTTTATTGCTGACATTACTGTGCTTAAATTAAATTTGTTTAAATTCTAAGCGTTAGTCTATAACTGTTCAAAACATTGGCCATATACATCAAATTACAACCATTAGGACACCCTTTAATTTCTAATTTTAAATGTTTTAACTTGTTATTCTACTTGATAAAGTAATGGACATTCTGTTTAACTTGTTTGTCTGTAACGGTTTTAAAAATTGGGCCATATAGGTCAAATTACCCTAATTATAGGGACACCCTTTAATTTCCAATTTCAAGTTTGCTACTTGTTATAACGAACTTAGCAATAAAGGTTCTGTGCAAATTTCCATCAACTGTTCAAGAGTTTGGTTATAGACATCAAATAACAGCGACTATTGTAGCACCCTTTAATATTTATTTTAAATATTTATACTTTTTAATATACCACACAAAGTAGTGGACACTCTGTGTAATTTTCAAGTGCTTGTATATAGCGGTTCAAAAGATAGGACCATATAGGTCAAGTTACTTCAAATATGGGAACACCCTTTAATTTCTAAATTCAAATTTTATACTTGTTGTTATAGCGGACTTAGCAATACAGGTTCTTTATACATTTCAGCTATCTGTCTATAACGGTTCAAAAGTTGGCCATATGCATTATCTTATACAACTATTGGAATACCCTTTAATTTTCAAATGCAAATTGTATACTTGCTATTATAGCGGACTTAGCAATAAATGTTCTTTGTATGTTTCAACAATCTGGCTATAACAGTTCAAAAGCTTAGCCACATACATCAAATTACATTAACTACTGGAAAACCCTTTAATTTATAATTTTGAATCTTTATTTTTGTTATTTTAGCAGTCATAGCAATTGGCATCCTGTTTAATTGTAAAAAAGTGCGCTTTACGGTTCATAATACACTTAAAAAACATGTATGTTGTATGGGGACACCCTTTAATTTTTAATATTTTGAACTGTTTTTAAAACCGAATTAATCTGTTGGCATTATATACCAAATTATAAAAAAAATTTCAAAATCGTTAAGAAATGACTGAGTTCTGCAGGCACAAGCATTTAAAAAAGCAACATTCACTCGAATTGATAACCTCCTTCGTTTTTTGAAGTTGGTTAAAAAACATTGTTTTTCTATTTTGAAGCCTATGAATTTCCCTCGTATCTAACACTTTGTTAGTTAAAAAAAAAAACATAAAAAAATTTCTCTTTTTCTAAAGAATGCAACCTTTTTAACACTCATTAAAATACTTTAGTGTATTTTTTCAATAGTTGAAGAATGTAAATCGTTGTAACTAAATAAAAAACAAAGGTTGGTTTAAAAATACACAATTCAGTGAGTAACGAATAAACTGTCGTTTTCCGAAAAAAAAAAGATTTAAAATTTAAATCTATGGTCACCTAGAGCTGACATTTTCCGGTGAATGTATTCGTAAACACAGGCTTTGATAATTACGCGTCACAATTGAATCAGTGACTAATTTTAAATGATTTTGAAGAATTTTTCTACGGAGTATGAAATTCAAGAAATATTACTGTATGCTGGCAGCTCGCTACAGATCGATTGCTTTACTTGGAACAATTAACAACCAAGTCGCTATCTGAAAAGTTTCTACTTCTTCTACTTCTTTCTTTTTATATCCATAACTGAATCAATCAAGACTTTTTCTAGCCGTGCGAAGCCAGAAGCGTGCCTGTTGCCTTCGTGGCATTTAATCACTAAAAATTCGATTTGATTCGAAGCCAAATACAAAAAATTCGTCCTTATATTACGTTATCTGCTCTTAAAGTTCTTATTTCAGACAGGTTTCGATAGGCATAACAAACTTCGGGGGTGTAACGTATATAAGAACATAGGGTTGCCAGATTAAAGTATTCAAAAGAAAGTATTCATGTCGAACAAGTGTTAATCGATTTTCCAACGTGTAATCTACAACAAAACCCTTCATAAAATTTCAATATAATAAATAATAGCTCTTATGCTACACTTTTCTTAAGTTAATTATGACAAAGTTTTAAAACTAATAATTTTATTTTGTGTTTCTGTTAACAAAATGCGTTCATTAAGAATTCCTGTAAATTAAAGCCATCTGGCAACCCTTGATCACAACAGTTTAACACTTTGCTGCATCCCTGGCTGTGAAGGCCACGTAGAAAATGAAACGGTCGACTGTGTAGCCAACAGAGTTTACCAGCGCAAATATATAACACATTAAGTGAAAAGATTGAAAACAAAACCTGAACCTGTTTTAAAATGCTGATGCGTGGTAAAAAAATTTTAAATGCACCCCTGGGGCATAATTTGGCAATGCAGCGAATTGAAATGACTTTTCGTGTCCTACATAAAAATAAACCATTTCTAGAGTAGCTGAAAAGTCCTTAATGAAAAAAAACTCATTTCTGATTATTTTTTCACTTTAAACAATTTATGATCCACACACACACACACACACACACACACACACACACACGTAAAATCCCTCTTTATTAAGAGGCCTTAAAGTATACCAAACGATAAAAAAATTTAATAATTAAATTTGCTTTCACTTAACCTACTTAAATAAATATGGCTGCGTCTTGTTTTCATATTTTCTAAGAAAAGGTGTTTAAAAAACCTGAAATGTGTGTTAAGTCACATTATGCGGCTTCATGAGCAACAAAAAAAAAGAGCAGAAATAATGACGCCAATGCTTTTTAATAATATTTTTTTTAACCTAAAAGTATGCCATGGATTTTCAAATATTTTATTGCCTACAAACCAACTACACTTTTGTGTGCGTATATGTGTGTGTGTTAATAGCTTATTCGCATTTACACTTTAGCCAATGTTAAGTTAGCAATCACACAAAAACTCGTGCAAAAATGGGCTTAAAAATTGTAAATTTAATTGTTTGCAAGCTGTTTCTCCATGTTTTTACTGCAAGTAACTAGAAAATATAGCTGCTGCCAATTGAAATTGTAAAAGAAAATTGAAAAGACTAGAACTTAAATACTGCATGTAACACTTTTGACAACACATCTTAAGATTCCACACATACACAAGCACGCAAAAAAAAAAAAGTTTTTCTATTGGTGCATTTGTCTTTTTGTTAATTTTGAAAAAAATTTTTTTTTTACTGGCGACTTTTTTAAGTTGTGAGCAATAAGAAAAAAGAATAATGTTAGAAATACAGAACATCTACAGCAGGAATTTAGAAGGCGAAAAAAATATGAACGTGAACATGAACAAATACTGTAAAGATTCTACATTTTTGTGACACAAAACTGGCCTCTCTAAAGGCTGTGCAAAATCAAATAAACTTTTTAAAGTGAAATAGAGGGAAAAAAGTGTAAAAGAATTTAATGTATAAAAATGAATAAAGTAATAATAAGAAGGTCTGATTATGAGGTTTAAATAGGCTGTGTAAAAATGTTTCATGACACATTTATTCTACTACGTCTGCTTCTTTTACAAGAGACAGCCCAAGTTTCATTTATTGGAAATAAACACAATATCAATTAACATAAAAATTATAAATAAATCTCAACCCCACCAAAAAATCTATTGCTAAAATTTAGCTTAAAATGCATAAAATTATGAAAAGGAAATCTATTTGTTTTTTAACCGACTTAAAAAAAGAAGGAGGTTATCATTTCCAGTGAATGTTGCTTTTTTATGTTTTTGCCTGCAGAACTCAGTCATTTTTGAAACTTTTTTGAAATTTTTTGGTTATTTGATAAATAATGCCCACAGACTAGTCCCGTTTTAGAAACAGTTCATATTCTTAAAAATTAAAGGGTGTCCCCATACAACATACAAGTTCTTTAAGTGTATTATGAACCGTAAAGCGCACTTCTTTAAAATTAAAAAAAATGCGTATAACTTAAGCTCCCAATAGCAAAAATTAATACATAAATAAATGTTAAAATTAAAGGGTGTCCCAATAGGTGACGTAAATTGACTTATATGCGCCTATCTTTTGAACCGTTATACAAAAACGCCTCAAAGTTGGACAGGATGTCGATTGCTATGACTGCTATAATAACAAAAATAAACATTCAAAATTATAAATTAAAGGGTTTTCCAGTAGTTAATGTAATTTGATGTATGTGGCCAAGCTTTTGAACTGTTATAGCCAGATTGTTGCAACATTCAAAGAACATTTATTGCTAAGTCCGCTATAATAGCAAGTATACAATTTGCATTTGGAAATTAAAGGGTATTCCAATAGTTGTGTAAGTTAATGCATGTGGCCAACTTTTGAATCGTTATAGTTAGACAGCTGAAATGTATAAAGAACCTGTATTGCTAAGTCCACTATAATAACAAGTATAAAATTTGAATTTAGAAATTAAAGGGTGTTCCCATATTTAAAGTAAATTGACCTATATGGCCCTATCGTTTGAACCGTTATATACCAACACTTGAAAATTAAACAGAGTGTCCACTACTTTGTGTGGTATATTAAGAAGTATAATTATTTAAAATAATAAATTAAAGGGTACTACAATAGTTGCTGTTATTTGATGTCTATAACCAATCTGTTAAACAGTTGTAGATGGTTGATGGAAATTTGCAGAGAAACTTTATTGCTAAATTCGTTATAACAAGTAGCAAACTTGAAATTATAAATTAAAGGGTGTCCCTATAACTAGGGTAATTTGACCTATATTGCCCTATTTTTAAAACCGTTACAGACAAAATAAAACAGAATATCTATTACTTTATTGAGTGGAATAACAAGTAAAAATATTAAAAATTAAAATTTAAAGGGTGCCCTAATGGTTGTAATTTGATGTAGATGGCCAATCTCTTGAATAGTTATAGACTAACGTTTAGAACTTTAAAAAATTTTGTTTTACTGTGTCGGCAATAAAAAGTGTAAAAAGTAAAGGATGACCACATAAATGCTAAATTTTCCTGTTTAATCTGCATTCGTATTTTGTTGTACGATATATAGAAAACCCTGACGCAATCTTTCTCGAATATAATATTTTATAATTAAGGTATAATTACCGTTCTAAAGAAATATAATTTTTCTGTTTCGAAGTCAGTTTTTTTTTGTAAGAATTATTATTTACACTGGTAAGCCAAAGCACAAAAAAAAAACATGTAGCACTACCTTAAGTGATTATTGCCTGCTTCTGTAAAAAACTAACGATAAACAAATCATCTCCTCTAATCAAGAATTATCAACACCTTGTTGAAAGTTACTGTTGCACAGAGTTGAATCATAAAATAAAATGCAAGGGCATGTAAATGATGATTAAAAAAAAATATACTTGACTTTTTATTGTGGTTGTTTATCAAGTAGAAATGAATGTACTGAAGCATTTAGTCTGATCAGACCAAGCCACTTGACGGCTTAGGTATTTGTTATGTGAGAGAGGGTCTAGTTCTCCCCTGCGACTGTATTATATCACTGAAAGCTCACAAATGTCTACTACGATGCAATTGTCTTGAAATCTATTTCACTTGATGATAAATTTTGGTGGAAGTTTGTATCTTTCTTTTTCAGATGAGGCAATAATTAACGATGGTGGGAAGTCCGAATCTAAAAACATACCTTCCAAACGTCTGGATGCCCATAATCTTTTGAACCCTTCAAAGGAAAATAAATTGAAAATAATCCGAAGCAGCTTTTGATTGTTTGTCTGGAGGAAAGGAAGTCCAAGGCATAAAATTGGACCGCACTTTAGTAAGAATATGACTAAGATGTGCCGCATTGCAATGCATTTTCGCTTGATCATAATTGTGAATAGAAATAATATAATGATCGTCTATTGAAACCTACCACCCGCGAAAACCGTCAGATCAATAAATATTTCGAAAACGATTTACATAGGACGGCAGTGAACAAAAGATCGTAATTTTAAGAAAGCAAAAACTAACAGGACAAAGTTCGTTCTCAACAAAGATATTATATCAGGTCTTACCAGCCACCATATGGATGGACGGAGGCTTGACTATGTGTCGGGTAAGATACAGCAGGCAGCTGTGTTCTATAACTCATTCGAATCAATTTGCTTATCCCTTTGCGTCACTTGTGAAGTAGAAAAGGCGAAGCTCAAGATAATAAAACAAAACAAAATTGTAAATATTTCCTTTTTGTTAAGATTAGACTATTTTTTTAAATCGAAGGAATTATGAGCGAAACATGCTTATCATTGCCGGATGACCTGTAAAAATGCTCAATTTTTGCTCAACGCCATAAGCATAAGTCAACACTGGATTAAGGTCTTAAAAAATCGATGAAATTTATTTATTTCTTAATAGAAATTGTCAAACACCACGTATGATAAATTATGATTTAATTGATTTAATTAATTATTTAATTAAAAAATTGTTTTATTCGTTTTTAATTTAATATAAATAATGATTTAATTCAAAATGATAATTGATTCAATTAATTATTTAATTGTAAACTGTTGTATTTATTTTTCAATTAAACATGTAACTGAGTTAACTAAAAATTTAATTAATTTTCAAGCTGAAAACGAATAAAAACCTTAATTAGTGAAACAAATTTTTTTCAGCGAAATGTTTTAGTTAAAATGGAATTAATAAATCTATATTATATATTTTATTTTGGAATACAATAAATCGCCTTGGTAGCAGTGTTCAGTTTATGCACCCTTTTCATAATTCTAGTTTAGGCATTTACAGATCCCATCATCCGTGTGAAGTCAGTTCAATGATTAAAATTTAAAAAAATGTTCCCTGCCCTTCTTTGTCCATTAAATTAAGCAAAATCTTAATAAAAAAACTTTTTTCCAATTATCTAGTGCAATGTTTTCAAAAATTTAATTATCGGGTACTTTCAGCACCAAATAGTACCAAAAAATTTAAAAATAAAATATCTCTTATTTCTTTTGAACCTCTTAATTTCTTATAAAAAGTTTTAAAACTTTAATTAATCTTGTTATTTAAAATTCAATTCTTCGTTTTAAGAAAACACTGTTTCCTTTAAAAGGACGAACTTATTAATCCCCAAAATTTCAGTGAAGAGTAAAAACTGGGGGACAAAAACAAGGCTAAACTTTGTCACATTAAAATAATTTTTTCCATTTGTTTTTTATTTTATTTTACTTTATTTATTTTACTCGACTAAGGTCAAGTATTATCATACAAATACATATATAAAAACACACACAGTTACACAACAAGTAAACAAAACAACTGAAGACAAGAATAAACATTCGTTTGTAAGGATACAAAAAAAATAACGAAAATGAAGAAGAAGAAAAAAATATTTAAAAATAAAATAAAAACAAAATGAAATGAAATGAGAAAAGTAAATAAAATAACAACAGCAAGCAAACAACAAACATCAAGTAGATTATCAAAGAGAAGCTCTTGAAAGCTGTTGATGGGGACATTTAATTTTCTGAATTTGAGAGATTAAGTATTGCCTACTTTAAGGAAGCAGTTTTGTTAAGAGTATTTTGTTGTTTTTGTAAGGAAGAAATATTTAAAGAAAAAATTTTAAAGAAGTAAAAAAAAAATAATTTATTTTTATTTCTTTTAACTTTTGTTTCTTTTTTTATTCCTATTAAAACTCTTAAGACCTTTAACATTTTCAATCACTTACAGTTGCTTAAAACACAGTTGCACATTGCTCTTATAAAATACGTTAATACAGTGGTGGTCAAAAAAATACAACTGTGCTTACAAGTTCGAAAATTTTTTTCAAACTAAATGAGAGTTATAATTTAAAATATTTAAATATCAAAACGCGATGGGTGAGGATTGTAAAAAGTCCACTAGTTTTTTATGATGAAGACTACTATAAACATGAACCCATTTCAGTAAGATTTTTTGCTTAACGACCCAGCTTGGATAATGTATCTCTACATTGGCTTATTTTAAGTGTGATCTCACTGATTAAAGCATCCACACTAACACCGACAATTTTCAGTTCAATTCCTGCTTCAAGAAAACTATGCTTTAAAGAAAGAGGATAATATTTAATCGATGTATAAAATTTGTCCACTCCTTGAGCACTTTATGTCACTTCTGCCTTAGAAAACCATATCAACACACACGTAACGCAGAGGTATAACCGTGGCTACTTTACACACATTTGCATCACCAAGGTAATGAAAGAGCCGATTTGTTTGCAGAACATGCCAAATTTAAGGAAGTCATTTTATAATCATATCGAATTTTTATACTCAAGTCATAGTACCAGTCGCCATCAAGTTGCTGTTAAGTCATTGTCAAAAAGCGCCTTAACATATACGTTGTTTAGTCGGCTTATGTTTAGGACACGATCTAGAGTGGTCGTTATGTCATGGTTAGATCCTGATCAACACAAGTCATAGTCGAAAGGCTGTAAAGTTACATTCAAGTCACATTCATGTCATAGTAGTCACAATAAAGCTGTGAAGTAAGAAAGAAAAAAAAAATCAAATCAAGTTATAGCATTTAAATTTCATTTTATATTTGGATTACCATCGAATGATTTTCATAATAAATTCAAGTCATAAGCAAGTCATGAGGCACGTCACACAAAATATGAAAGCGATTTGTTGTTAAATCATACTCAATCATTGCACTTTCCAAAGTTATGGAAAGTATAGTTAATTTTTATCTTTGGAAATATCTAGAGTCCAACAGCTTACTTAGTGACCGGCTGTATGGCTTCCGTAGGGGATGCTCTACGTGTGATTAACTAACCTTCCTTTCGAAAAAATAGTGTAAACCTCCTCACCATTCCGGCGAACGTAAGGTAGTGGCTTTGGATATTTCCAAGGCGTTTGATAAAGTGTGGCATGGTGCTTCTCTCGACTTATATCGAGCTTTCTCAGGGATGGTACTAAACGAGTTGTTGTAGATGGGATCTAATCAAATGAGTTGAAAGTCAATTCAAGGTTCCGTCCTTTCTCCTACCCTATTTATTGTTTTTCTTAACAAACTTCTGCGTTAGACTTTTAGCCCTTTCTATTCTTTCACAAATGACAGGCCAAGGAAATCAGGGCTATGCGAAAGCACATTGACGATACCCTTAATCGCGACCTTTTGGTAATCTTCAAATGGGGCCTTGCGAGCAGGGTTTAATTTAACGCTTTTGCTTTTGCATGGGCGTACGAATGAATGTGCCACCTCATTTTTAATTATGGGTGATATACATATTAAGGAACAGAAGCTCTCAAAGTTCTTGGCTTGAAATTCAATGCGATATTCGGTGGAACAAGAAGTATTAAAGTGCTTAGGTTTTTTGAAACGTTGTAAGAAATACTTCACTCGATCTGATGTCTATGTCACCTTTGTCAGACCGTAAATGGAATACAACTTTTATGTAAGGGCCGGTGCTCCAAAGTCTATTTTAGAGTTACTCAACCGCATCCAGGGGAGAGCGTGAAGCTCATCGGTGACAGTAGAGTATCCAGCTCTTTTTATTCACTGCAGCATGAACGCAATGTGGAGTGTGTTTTATTGTTTTATCGTTACTACAACGGAATGTGCTCTTATGAAATCAGGGAACTTGTTCCTGAGAACCACAATTTCGTACGCGCTTAGCGTCAAGAGCGATTTCATTTGTGCTCGATTGGCCAGTGCACTTTGGATGTGCAAAGATTCAAATCAAATGTCCACAAGCACTACTTCCTCTATTCCCCTTCCCACAACCTAATTTCTTAGTTTTGGCACAAAGCATTGCATAAGCAAGGGTCGTCCTCTGAGTGCTGGTTCTAAAAGAAAAATCATTGAAAGTCACAGTAAATAATATTAAGTCATGATATTTATTTCTAAGTTATAATTATAACGAGGTCCAGTTCATCTAAAGAGGTCACTCGCTCATGTAGTGACATAAAAGATGTTTTTAAATTAAAACCTCTAGAAGTCTGCTAATTATATACTGAAACGAACTGATGCAACTTGTTACAATTGGACTTTAAGGCGAACATGTTCGAGATTATGACCAAATAAAATTAGCATTATACGACTTGAAAACGCAATTTTATGACAACAGGGACAATTGTCAATTAATATTTAACTCATTTCTGAAATAATGGTTTCACCAAAGTTAAATCAATCACTTAAGACATCATATAATTGACGATGTCAAGTGACTGTTAACTCACAATCACGTCATAATTTTGTGATCAATTAACTTATCAGGACACACATAATGTAAATATCAAGTCAAAATCGAGCATATTTTAGAGTGAAGTCTAGCAGAGTTCAAAAGATCGTAATGAATTCATATTCGGTTTAGAACTGAGTCACAGTTAATGAATCAAGAAGAAGATCAAGAGAACGATGTTTGTACGTTGTGATCGCAATGTTAAGCAATGAGATTAAGAATCTAAATTAGAGTCTTATTGAATCTGGATGGCTTAAGTAATCGGGATAGCACAAAGTCTAGCGAAATGAAACCAACTCAAAAATATATAGAGAGAGAGAGATAAAAACATCAGTTATTCTATTTCAGCTTAGTAATAGAAAAACAGTGGAGGTTTGTTTTAGTATCCCCTTTCTTTGCAAATTATTCTACCTTTTGTATAGTAAGTACACAGTAAAATAGAAACAACAACAACAGCTGGTTGACATTATAATAAAAAATAATCTGTTTAACAAAATATTCAAACATTAATGTTAACATAACTGTAAATATTTACATATTCATACATATTCCAAGAGTATTTATACATGAACAGCATGCTCTAGCATGCTCATAGTATTGTTGTCGATAATGCATGCACATGCATGCATGTTGATGTTTAAAATATATGTCGATATACATAATTGTATTTACATATTTGCATTTATTTTATGACCTTGTCTGTATGTTATTGCATTTAACCAGCACCTGTTTCCATTAAGACAGATTTTCAATGGACTATCTACCGCCTTTGCAAAGACAAAATGGGTATTTGTATGGTTTGCAAGCAACATAAAAACTAATGTGAATAAATGGAATCTGTATTAATAAAGAATGAGTCACATTTGAAAAGAATACAATTTAAAAGATTTTCACTAAAATAAAATGTGGATGATAATTTTTTTTAATCCATTAGATATGAGTTGCGGTCTTAAGTAAATCATTGTTAAATTGTATTTTAAGATAAAAATACTTTTATCCTTTTAAGGCCATATCGCCAACAACATGTAATTTACATTAAAACCCCTTTAAAATTCAGTTTTAAAAAAAAGCTTCTAATGCAAATTATAAAAAATTTTCATCTTTTAAACTTTCGTTAAACTGCATTAATTTTGTTTTTTTGTTTTTATTTTTTAACCAGTTAAATTTGTTATTCTAATTTAATAATATATTTAGTTTTTCTTATTCTCTGTTTTTATTTAAACTTTTAGTTAAATCCTAAAATTATGCAACACAAAGTCGCTAGCACATTTACACTTAGCAAAATGAAGGTTTGTTTCTTGTTTTTTTTTAACGCTAATAGACTCGTATTAAAGGCCATTATCAGCATAAAACTACAGTTAATTAAGATAAAAATTTTAAATGCAAATTAACCTTTTTTATTTAGTTTCGCTTTTGTTTTTTTTTTTTTGTTAAAATTTTATTAAAAAAAAAACACAAAAGGAAAATAAACAGCGCGTTTTGCAAGTATTAAACAGTGGAACAAGAACAATTTTTTAAGCATTGAGTATTAAGGAACTATATCAATTCATGATGAGGCAGGACATGCTCTGTCTACTACTGAGTAATGACTAGACTGTGGGCATCCTTATGTTTAAATATAGGGGGAGCCTTTTTGAACCCCTTTGTACTTAAATGATTTAAAGGAATCCTCTTTAAACCCAACTGGCACAAGGAACAATATTAAAACTTTCATATCAAAACATTGAAAGTATTAAAGAAAATGAAAAAGAAAACAAAAAAACAAATGCTGCTACCTGATTGGTAGTCATCTATTTCCAGCTTTTGAGTCTTAAGCTATTAACAGCCTTTACTACCGACTGTAGTGATTTCAGCCTGACTACTGCTAACATTTGCTTAAAGTTAAGGTCTCCCTTTCCTGCAGCTTTATTTATTGTGTGTGTCGCACTGATCCTAAGACAAATGTTAGCCAATACTGCATACTTAAGTAAAGTCTATGCTCAAGTGCCTCAACCTCTTCCAGGCACAGCTTGCAAGTATTATTTTTTTCCATCTTAATTTTGGCCAGATGACACTTTAAGTTTCCATAGCCTGTCATTAATGCAGTTATCCAGCGTGAGATACCTCGATTATATCCAAACTCCCTTCGGAACTTCCTGCTGATGTGTTACTGCATCAGAAGTTCATTTAAAGAATAACCCGTCAACCTCGTCTATGGTACTTTTGTCCTCATCTTCTGACTTTCTCCAATGGCCTAAAAAAATTTGAATTGCATTTCAACACTTGCCAGGTTTCCTTGTCTATCACTGTTAGATTTTCACAGCTCCAAAATTAGTACTGGAGAAAACTTGTTCATCCACTCAAGATTTTAATATGGGCTTGGTAAGTCTCCTACTCGTAGCAGAGACAAGTCGCCACCGCGAGGAGGTATAAGTCAAACTTCTGATAATACACTCAGTTAAGACGAGTATCCCCGTGCTTGCCAGCCAGTGTTCATATTTTGAATATGGCTGCATTATCTTTAACTAGAGCATATTATGACTGAAGGGTTTTTCAATTGGGACTGGTTGATGTGTTCAAATTGCCTTCGCTTGTTACAGGTTTGAATGGCAGCGCGAGTTGTTAGGAGATTAGGTCGGCTTATACCAAATTCGAGTACTTAAATGAGTCTGAGATTAATAGCGAGGCTCATGCGGACTTGGATTCCTTTATCTTCCAATTGAAGCTCACTGAATGAGTAAGAAATACGATTATTACCACTCAACTTGCTCAGTCATAGGTACGAGGGCTGCTTTATATATTTCTGGCCTAATAGTGAAAATGCGAATATTTATAATCAAAAATGGTTTTATTTTTTTCAAAGTATTCTCCAGCATGATTTATACACTTTTGCATGCGCTCAAACCAGTTGTCGAAGCACTTTTTCCACTCCGATTGAGACACCTCTGAAACATGGTTTTTCAACACTTCAACAGCTTTTTCTGGCGACGAAAATCGTTGACCACGCATTTTTTTCTTGATGTGCGGAAACAAGAAGAAGTCATTAGGTGCCAAGTCAGGGCTGTACGGCGGATGACCCATTAATTCGACGTTTTGGCCGGTCGAAAACGCTCGCATTGTCATGGTGAACAATGATCCGTCTTCTCTTGTTGGTTTTTCGAATTTCTCCAATGACTTCAGCAAACAAATTGTAGTGTACCACTCAGAAGTGACCGTCCTACGTTGCTCAAGCGGAACAGTCGCCACATGACCAATTTTTCCGAAGAAACAGGCGACCCTTTGCTTCGAAGTGCTTCTTCCACGAACAACTTTCGTTGGATTTTGCTCGTCTTTGAAGACCCACACGGTCGATTGTTGTTTCTTTTCGAGCTCATACGCATAGATCCATGATTCGTCACCTGTGACGATCTTATAAACGTCTTTTGAAGCACCAAAATCATATTTTTGCAACATTTCTTTGCACCAATCGATACGAGCCTTTTTTTGAGCGACTTTCAAATTGTGAGGGATCAAACGAGAACAAACCTTTTTTACGACCAGGTGTTCGTGCAGTATCGAATGTATGCTGCTGAAAGAAATGTCCAAGGATGTCTCTATCTCTCGGTATGTCGCATGTCGATCTTGCGTTATGAGTTTAAGCACGGCATCAATGTTCTCTGGCACAACAGCCTTTTTTGGACGACCTTCACAGAATTCGTCTTTGTGCGAGCTTCGGCCACGATTAAATTCATTATACCAATTTTTCACTGTGCTATAGGATGGTGCTTCATCGCCATACAAAGATTTAAGTTCATCAATGCACTCTTGTCGTGGTAATCCACGTCGAAAGTTGTGAAAAATGATGGCACGAAAATGTTCACAAGTTAATTCCATTTTTTTCTATATTAATTTTTTCAAGTCACGTTTTAAATACGATTATGCTTAAAAATGACAAACTTTCCAATGGAAATGTCAGATTGCACTTGGCAGCACTCAGTGTTGCCAGGCCAAAAATATATATAGCAGCCCTCGTAAAGGCAGACATTAGCTAAGAACCTTAAATAGAGTCTGTCTTAATATGATTATTTTTTAAGACAACAGCGAGCTTATTACTAGAACTAGACTGGAGTTAGCTTGCAACAAAAGATGACAATAAATTAACTGGGACTTGACTATGTTTTTGCTACAAATTACATCGTTACTGTGGACCGTGCCTTAACAATAATTAATTTATGTCTTGACAATAAGCAGCCAATGCCTTGACAATGATTAGAATTTTAAGATGATAAAATAACTAGACTTACTTGCGACTTGACTATAACTAGAATCTGTGAAGATTTTGTTTTAACTTTAACTTAGCTTTACTAGAGTCATGACAGTAGTTTCACCTCACCTTGAATAAGATAAATGGAAAGCACTTACATATTGTTAGATTCTAATTAAGCTCGACTTAACTTAAGCTTGGCTATGACTGGATTATAAATTAACTGTGACTTGCATTAAACTAAACGATCTGTAGACCAAAAATTAACCATGACTTAACTTAGCAGTGTATCTTATAAAGTGATTTGATTAGGCTACAGTAAATATTTACATAATTTTTTTTTTAATTAAATATTTTCTAAAGTTTAGCTTTTCTAAGAATGAAATTAAAAAATTAATTTTTGAATGTTACTTCTCTCATTTTAATATATTTTCAAACAAATATTGCATCGATCATTTGAGTATTTTTTTTTTCTAAGAAAATATGTCAAATATACAGGACATGGAAGGGCCGCCTTAAATTAAACATGTAACAGAGCTATTAGAAAAGTAAATTTCACAGTTTTAATAAATCACTACGCTACACAAAATAAAATATTTTTTCCTTTCTCCACTTTGAAAATAAAATAATTTTGCATGCATGACAAACTGTTGCCTACTTACAGGCAAAACAAAAAACTGTGATTCTTTTGTTATCAAAGAAAACATTTGCGCTTGAATGTTTTTTTTGTTTTAACAAAAGCAAATAACAAAAGAAAAATTATATAATAAAAATAAACATGTTTTCGCTTCAAGAGACATTTCAAGTTTTAGAAACAAAAATTTATGTAAAAATATTTTTTAGCACAAAATTAACAGAAAAATTTTATTAACAAATTATTATTTTCTTATTAAAAAAAATATACTTTAAACATATAAAACAAATTTTTTTTATTAAACAAAAAAAATAACTAAAATTATTTTAATTCCAGTTCCCTTTAAGCAGGCATAAATAATTAAGTGATTAAATTGCCTACATGTTGCATATTTTAAGGCATAACATAATTAACTACCGGTCATTTAATTGAAAAATGTTATCTTTACTGCTGTGGTCAGAAAAACGCAAGAACATATTGTGTGGCAAAATTGTGATTATCTGATAACAATATTAATTAATAAAATTTTAATTAAACGGCAAGGATTAATCAACAATTGATAAATATTAAATTTCAATAATATTAAATGTGAAACATTATAAAATATTTTTTACAATAAAACAAACTGTTGGCTGCTGAAAGTTGCACGCACAAAAACTCTATATATCTTAGGGCTAAAAATATTTTATTGCACTTTTATCCAATTTTTTGTTTTAAAAAAATCACAAGTCTTGAGGCAATTTTAAACAATCAAATTTTATAGGTTATGGTGAAAATGAAATATGAGATATGAAAGCTGGAATAATATTTTCATAAATCTGAAAAAAATTAAGCTTTTAAATTTCACAAGAGAAAAATAGACAGAAATAGACTAATGGCTACCAAGTTTAATTAAAAAATATATTTAAGTTAATGATTTGATTACAGTAAGAGTTCAATCAGAGGCAAGTCAAAGCCTTGGATTGTTGCTCTCGCTATAATTTAATCACAAGCAAAATTTCTTTAATGATTTAAAATCCCTATGGCAGAGACACTTTTCTTTTTTTTCCTCCTTTGCAGGTAAACCCAACTATAATTGTGACTCTGGTTGGAGATTCATTTGACCATCTATTCTGAGCTCTACATGCTGCAGGCTTCAAATGGGATACCATAAAATTTATCGACTACTTAATCCTGCAGTAGCAGTAGAGCGTTTATCCTGAGAAGCCTATTAATCTTTTATGTATCTATATTAATTAGATGTCCCGCATCCACACGAGAAAAATGTGTACGGCATCTCCAGCAATCAAGACATTACAAGTGACAGTCATGCCATGTGGTAAGTCCTAGTCAGGTCTTAAACAAGTCGTTTTCATGTCAAAACCTATTTAAGTAGTCATAGTGTTCCTTGTCAAGTTTTATTTGAGACCAACCTCGGAACACGTACTCTATGCGTGTCATGTTTTGGGGACTGTGCTGTCTCTAGAATAATATAGGACTTAAGGTTTAATTATTAGCCTGGAACCAGCACGATAAAACAAAGAACTATAAAGAAGTTCAATTAATCGAGGTACCCTTAATTGCGACCTCTTGGTATCTCTGAATGGGGCCTTGCGAACAGGGTATAATTTAATGCTCATAAAGTTCAGTGCTATCTGCTTTCGCTCAGGCGTACGGCTGAATATGCCACCTCATCTGTAATTATGGGTGATGTAAAAATTGAAAGGAATCATAAGCTCTTGATGTTCTTAGCATGAAAATTCAATGCGATGTTCATTGGAACAAGCATATCTTTCATGTCGCAAAAGAAACATTCAAGTGTCTAGGTCTTCTGAAACGGTGTAAGAAATATTTTACTCCATCTGATCTCCTTGCTATCAATGTCACCTTTATCAGACCGGAAATGGAATACAGCTTTCATGTAAGGGCCGGTGCTCCAAAGTCTATTTTACTCGACCGCGCGAGGAGAGAGTGAAGAAACTCATCGGTGACAGTAGGGTATCCAGCTCTATTTATTCACTGCAGCATCAACGCAATGTGGGGCGTGTTTCACTGTTTTATCGTTACTACAACGGAATAAGCTCTTATGAAATCAGGAAACTTGTTTCTGAAAAACCACAATTTCGTACGCGCTCAGTATCAACAGCGATTTTATTTGTGTTCGATTGGCCAGTGAATCGCACTACGCATTACAGAGAAAATTCGTTCTTTAGCCGAACAGTTCGTTAGTGGAATAAACTCTCAGCAGAGGTCTTTCCGGTCACTTTGAATATGCAAAGATTCAAATCAAATGTCCACAAGCATTAATCCCTTTGTCCCCCTTCCCGCAACCTAATTTCCTAGTTCTGGCACAATGCATTTCATAAGTACGAGGGCTGCTCTATATATTTCTGGCCTAATAGTGAAAATGCGAATATTTATAATCAAAAATGGTTTTATTGTTTTTCAAAGTATTCTCCAGCATGATTTATACACTTTTGCATGCGCTCAAGCCAGTTGTCGAAGCACTTTTTCCACTCCGATTGAGACACCTCTAAAACATGGTTTTTGAACACTTCAAAAGCTTCTTCTGGCGACGAAAATCGTTGACCACGCATTTTTTTCTTGATGTGCGAAAACAAGAAGAAGTCATTAGGTGCCAAGTCAGGGCTGTACGGCGGATGACCCATTAATTCGACGTTTTGGCCGGTCAAAAACGCTCTGATTTAAGCCGATGTGTGAGAGCTCGCATTGTCATGGTGAACAATGATTCGTCTTCTCTTGTTGGTTTTTCGAATTTCTCCGATGACTTCAGTCAAACAGAAGTGACCGTCCTACGTTGCTCAAGCGGAACAGTCGCCACATGACCAGTTTTGCTGAAGAAACAGGCGACCATTTGCTTCGAAGTGCTTCTTCCACGAACAACTTTCGTTAGATTTTGCTCGCCTTTGAAGACCCACACGGTCGATTGTTGTATCGTTTCGTGCTCATACGCATAGATCCATGATTCGTCACCTGTGACGATCTTATAAACGTCTTTTGAAGCACCGCAATCGTATTTTTGCAACATTTCTTTGCACCAATCGACACGAGCCTTTTTTTGAGCGACTTTCAAATTGTGCGGGATCCAACGAGAACAAACCCTTTTTACGACCAGGTGTTCATGCAGTATCGAATGTATGCTGGTGAAGAAATATCCAAGAATGTCTCTATCTCTCGGTATGTCGCATGTCGATCTTGCATTATGAGTTCACGCACGGCATCAATGTTTTCTGGCACAGCAGCCGATTTTGGACGACCTTCACGGAATTCGTCTTTGAGCGAGCTTCGGCCACGATTTAATTCATTATACCAATTTTTCGCAGTGCTATAGGATGGTGCTTCATCGCCATACAAAGATTTAAGTTCATCAATGCACTCTTGTCGTGATAATCCACGTCGAAAATTGTGAAAAATGATGTCACTGTAAACAACACAAATAATGGTCGCACGTCAAAACGTTTTGAGTACGATTATGCTTAAAAATGACAAACTTTCCAATGGAAATGTCAGGTTGCACTTAGCAGCACTCAGTGTTGCCAGGCCAGAAAAATATATATATAGCAGCCCTCGTAGGGGTCACCCCCTGAGTGCTGGTCCTAATAAAAAAAAGTTACTTGAGCTTATAAAGAAAATAGAATAAAATAGAATTAAACAAAATACTATCGAATAGAAAAAATGGAATAAAAAGAATAGAATCCTATAGATTACAATCAAACAGTATCGAATAGAAAAGAAAAGAATATAATAAGAAAAAAATATAGCGGGCCATTGTTAAGTCATTGTGTGACTAAATTTAGTCATAGTTAATTTAATCATACACGCCATGCAAAGTCATATCAAATATCGATGTGATATGAATATTTCTTTTTCATGGAAAAAAATTTTCTCGATTAAAATTCCTCCAATTATGAATTTCGTGGGAATAAAAAAATAAAAAAGTGGCATCACCGTAATTTGAAGGGAGCTATTTTGCTTTTTTACATATAACTTCTCCTTTATAATTTATAATACCTACTTTTTTTCCTCGAATCTTTTTCACTTTTCGCAGACAATAAAAATGGGAACAAATTCATAATAGGAGCAAAGGGAAAAGTGAAAAATCTTGCACGGAATTTCTGTTTATAATTGGGCTGATTTATTTTTAATTAGGTCGTGATTTAATTTTATTATCGGATATTAAGCCTCAAAACGTCATAAAATTATTTACTTACGAAATTTACTTCATTAATTTCAATAATTTGGCGTCAAGAAACCAACAACCAAAAACGCATTATCTTTTTCAAAAAGGCATCCTCAGCAAAAAAGCCATTCATTCATTTAGCCAAGGGGCTTGTAAAAGCAATACCTGCAATTTGCTTGTGTATTAGTGCATATTGTTACGTGGTCACAGAGTTAGTAACATGTGAGTTTGTTTATCTGTAGGTGTTTTTTTTTTTTTTTTTTTTTTTTTGGCAGCGGAAATTATTTTCTCTGACTTTATCTCATACTTAAATGTAGATTATATAAACGCCAACATGGCAATGCCAATGTGTTTGAATAAATGAAATGAACGTGTTTGAAATATTTGCACATGTGTCTTGAGCATGGGCGTGTATGCAAGTGTGTATTTAATAATGAATGTGTAGTTTATTTTAATATATTTGATGATAATGATTATTATTATTATTATTATTATGACAATGATGATTATAATGTCGGCGCCTAAAGGTATTCAATGCCAAAAGCATATTATTATAATAAACTTTTTCCTGCAAGTTTCTTTATTGTCTATTTGTTAGTTGTTCGCTGTTGTTGCTGTTGTTGTTGTAGCAAAAATTGTAACAAACTATTACAATATGATATTTTGTTGCACATATCGTCGTTACCTTTAAAAACTTGTAGTCACTTTTATTTCTTTTTTTTTTTGTAGTTGTTTGTACATTTTGTATTGTTGTTTTGGCAGGGTTTACAGCGATTATTTAATCTTTTTCCTTAAGCCTTTTTGTATGTAATTAAATGAGCTGATATTAAGCTTAAAAATAAATATTGTGCAAATGTGGATTGGTTCACTAAAAAAATTTATTTAAATGAAACTTAAATAATCTTAAAAAACGTTTTAAGGATTTATAAAAAAAAAACTATTTTTGTATGTCTGCTTAAAGTAAATATATTTTTGTAACTTATTTATTTCAAGCCTTAAAGTAGGGAACATTTTATTTTATATAGCAATTTATTATATAACCAATTATAATTTAAGGCTTAACATTATAGTGCCTACTTCTTTAAGTAGGCATTCAAATTTTCAAAATATCAAGCATATTTTTAGGAGCAACTTTTTTTTTTTTTTGCAAATAAGTTGCTTTAATTTTGGCGCTTAAAATTTAAAACAAAATATGCCAACGCAAAATGAATTATCAAATTATAAATTATGAAAGAAAATCCATGAGAATAAAAGAAGCAAATAAAAAGGTTTGGTTTTCCCAACGCAAATACTCAAGATGAACAATACCTTTGCTTTGCATTATTTGAAATCATTATTTAAGTTTTTTTTTCTTAATTTTTAAATAAATATTTCTTCGAAATAATAAAAATTAGATAAAATATTTTTTGTGCTTCTTTTAAGAGCATAAAGTAAGAAAATGTACTTCAAAACTCAGCATAGTCGTTTACGTAGAAATGTTTAGCCTTGGAAGAAGCCATTAAATTTAAATTTCTTGTAGTTTTCTTCACTTCTTGTTAAAGTTGTACAGCATTAATTTTGTGAGCATTTATTTCAAAATTGTCACAAAAAATGAGAAAATAAAGTTAAACTGTTTTTTTTTTAAATTATTATTTAGCAATATTTAATTTTATAATTGTTTAATAAATTAAAAAAATTTTAATAATTTCCTTTAGTTTTTTTTCACTTCAGTTCTTTTTTCAAATAAACTAAATTAATTTTTTTTTTTTTTGCTATTTTTAATATTTGTTTACTGTTACCTACACCTATCTTTTACTACTATCATTTACTTTGTGAAATTTACTTTAAACAAACATTTTGTTATTTTACAAATATTTGACATTTTGCTAGAAGGTTCTAAAGTATTGAACTTCACAACTGAAATTTCTTATTTCACCTTGTACTTGTAAGGAAAATGCATGTGTTTTATAGTATATTTACTTTGTGAATATTTGCTGCATACTTTTAGGAGCAAAATATTAACTAAAACTAAAAGGCTTAAAGTTTTACCAAAGGAATGTTATGTCAGATGCTCAAATATTTTCAAAAATACATTTTCGAAAGGCAGGCTTAAAAATAATCATTTATGAGCACTTATGAGGAACATCTGTAAATATATATACATAATCGTGCAATGTAATTCCAATTTGAATGTAGACCTCTGCATTTAGATTTGAAAGCTTTAAAAGCTAAAAATATATTTAAATAAAAAATTAAAAGAAATTCTTTGAACTGTAATCTATAAAATTACAGCTTAGTGCTAAATGATTCATTTGTTGGTCATAAAAAAAACAAACTACCTTCTTACCTTCGCAACTGTAGCCCATAATTTTTGGTCCTTCGAACCGCATTTATTTTGAGAAGTTTATGCTATAATTTCTAAACTGATTGTAATTGAAATTGATTTAGATTTAATGGTTTAAGGGATAAAAATATATTTAAAAAAATTTTTTTTATTAAATTTTTGAACTGTAGGTTATAAAATTTAAACTTAGTCCTTGATTTAGATTTGAAAGCCTTAAGGGTTAAAAATGTTATTAAATAAAAAAAGATTAAATATTGTCAATTAATAAATTTTTTTAAAAATTTATTTAAAATATTTGTGAAAGTTTCCTGAAGAGCTAAGTAAGCGGTAGCGAAACAAACATCCAGACGTGATTTCACCCTCAATAATCAATATTGGTAATTTATATTTTTTTATTAATTAATTAAATTTAATGTTCCCGTGATTTAATTTATCTAAATTTTGTATTTAAATTGTAATTTATAAAATTAAAGCTTATCCCTACATAAGTCTTTTCTTTGTCACAAAAAACGAACTTCTTTATTATTCATTACAAAATATTTGTCAAATCCTTTGCAATTACGGCACAAAATTATTAACGCTTTGAACCATTTTTGTTTTGAGAAATATTTACGCTGAATCTTTTAGGGATCATGTCAAACCTTAAAAATTACAGTCCATAATTTTTGGTTCTTCGAACCTCATTTATTTTAAGATTGTGATTGAAATTGATTAAGATTTAAAGGATAAAAATATATTTAAATAAATAAATAATAATATAATAAATAATTTCCTTGAACTGTAATTTATACAATTAAAGCTAACTCCTACATGAGTCTTTTTGTTCTCACGAAAAATGAACTTCTACATTTTTTAATACAAAATATTTTTCAAATCCTTTGCAATTGCAGCACAAAGTTATTTGTGCTTTGAAACATTTTTATTTTGAAAAATATTTGTGCTATATCTTTTAGGTTAATTTTGATCATTAGAATAGGTTTTTTAATGGGATCGTGTCAAACCTTTACAATACCAGTCCATAATTTTTGGTCCTTTGAACCGCTTGTGATGGAAATTGATTTAGATTTAAAAGCTAAGAAAATATTATAAATAAACTTATTTAAATATTTTCTTAAACCTGAATTTTTTAAAATTAAGATATATCCAACATGAGTCTTTTCTTTGTCACAAGAAACGAACTCCTGTATTTTTTTTTAATAATTGTCAAATCCTTTGCAATTACAGTACAAAATTTTAAGTCCTTCGAACAATTTTTTTAGATATATTTGTGTTGTATCTTTTAGGTTGATTATGATCTGCAGAATGCGATTTTTTAATAAGATCTTTTCTAACCTTAACAAGTACAGTCGATAATTTTTGGTCCTTCGAACCGCATTTATATTGAGAAATTTATGCTAAAACTTCTAATTTGATTGTGATCCGCAAAACGAAGTATTTTTATATAGTGAAAGGGGATACCTAAATGCCGGCTCCATGAAAAAAGTTCATATTTTAAAAATTAAAGGGTGTCCCTGGCAAACACTCATGATTTTTATGTGTCAATTGACAAGTTACGGTCACTTATACAAAATCTTTACAAAATTAAATTAGTATTACTATAGCTTCCATTTAAAGAACCTTATACAAAATAAACTGAAAAATTAAAGAGTGTCCCCATAGGTACCATAATTTAATTTTCATGACGTTATTTCTTTAACCTTTGTAATCGAACCTTTAAAAATTAAGCAGCATGCGCACTACTATGTTAGCGATAACAAATGTAAATATTTAAAATTTGAATAAAATAAAGGGTGGCCCAATAGCTAATATAATTTTTATCTTAAACCGTTATACACTGAGAAATAAAATTTACACAGTTCATAGCAATACATGCCTTTTATAGCAATAAAATTAAAATTTAAAAGGTATGCCCTTAGGTGATGTTATTTTTTATATATGGCCTCTGCCCCTTTAGCTGTGTTGAAGTCAATTTATTTGCAAAATTTTTTATTCACGAAAAATAAATTTAAAAAAAAATTTTTTCAAAAAATTAATAAACACTGAAATTAAATTAAAGATGTTATCAAACAATATTAAAAAAAAAAAAACAAAAATATCAAAGAAAATCCCTTTTACCCGCATCTAATATACAACAAAAAGCTAACTGTGTTATTGCAGCCATAATGTGTCATACAAAAACAAAAACTAAAAAATAAAACAAACGAGAGGGAACAAAATTTATCAATAAATGTTTTGGCATAATTTAAAAACACACAGCTTTCGTTTGTTGTTGCACTAGAAGTAGAATTCATTTTCGCTTGTCTATAAATAGAAATTTGAAAATGTGAAAGTCATACAAGAAAATCTGCTGTGAATTGCCAAATAAATATTATCTTGTTGATAACAGGCGTTCTAAATTAAATGCACAAACTTGCACTGAATGGCAATACTATAAAAAGGAAAATATATGAAGCATACTTTAAGGATTTATTTATACTTTTTTGTGTATTAAACAAAAAAAAAAACACATTTAAAGTGAATAATTGTATAATAAATTTAAATAGAGGGTGAAGTAATAA
This sequence comes from Cistogaster globosa, assembly GCA_937654795.1. NCBI lineage: Eukaryota > Metazoa > Arthropoda > Insecta > Diptera > Tachinidae > Cistogaster > Cistogaster globosa. Next base: position 13,448,875 of record OW569404.1, read on the forward strand.
TAAAAGTTATAAATAATGGCATTTAAGTTCTTAAGAAAATAAGAAAATATATATTGCATACATTTAGGATTTATAGTTAAATAAATATTTTGTTTTAAATGGCTTGCAAATGCAGTTCGGTTTTTTGCAAATCATTAGTTGCAAATTTATGTGGTTTAAAAAGAGTATTTTTTAACTTTTTCAATGGGTGGATATACGTGCAAATTGTTATTGTTTTTTTTTTAAGCCATAAAGTATGTTAATAGTTTTATATGTCAAACAAAAGTGAAATGTTTTAAAGGCAAAAAAAAAAACTGGTTTCAACTAAGATTTTTTTTGCTGTTGTCAAACTTGTCTACTGGCGACACAATTTCTATCAATGAATGCTGTTGCTATTGTTATTATTGCCATAAAACAAATCCTTAAAAAAACCAACACATCTGAAATGAAAGCACACTTCGTACGGCACTTGTTTAAATGCCGCGTTGTTAACATTGTTAATAATGTTTTTTTTCATTCTGTGCAGCAGTTATTTCAATCTCCACTGGTCAACAAAAAAAAATATTTTTTGTTGCACAACAAAATTATATTGTTATTTTTTTATTCTGTTAATAAATAGCAGTTTTATGGAACATGAAAAAGTTTTAATAATTTTTAAAAAATTGTACAGCAATTATTTTTTGATGTTTTTGTGCAAGAAAATAATAAAAAAGCTATAAAAAAATAAATTACTTTACGAGGGCTGCTCTATATATTTCTGGCCTAATAGTGAAAATGCGAATATTTATAATCAAAAATGGTTTTATTGTTTTTCAAAGTATTCTCCAGCATTATTTATACACTTTTGCATGCGCTCAAACCAGTTGTCGAAGCACTTTTTCCACTCAGATTGAGACACCTCTAAAACATGGTTTTTGAACACTTCAACAGCTTCTTCTGGCGACGAAAATCGTTGACCACGCATTTTTTTCTTGATGTGCGGAAACAAGAAAAAGTCATTAGGTGCCAAGTCAGGGCTGTACGGCGGATGACCCATTAATTCGACGTTTTGGCTGGTCAAAAACGCTCTGGTTTGAGCCGATGTGTGAGAGCTCGCATTGTCATTGTGAACAATGATTCGTCTTCTCTTGTTGGTTTTTAAAATTTTTCCGATGACTTCAGGCAAACAAATTGTAGTGTACCACTCAGAATTGACCGTCCTACGTTGCTCAAGAGGAACAGTCGCCACATGATCAGTTTTGCCGAAGAAACAGGCGACCATTTGCTTCGAAGTGCTTCTTCCACGAACAACTTTAGTTGGATTTTGCTCGTCTTTGAAGACCCACACGGTCGATTGTTGTTTCGTTTCGGGCTCATACGCATAGACCCATGATTCGTCACCTGTGACGATCTTACAAACGTCTTTTGAAGCACCGCAATCGTAGTTTTGCAACATTTCTTTGCACCAATCGACACGAGCCTTTTTTTGAGCGACTTTCAAATTGTGCGGGATCCAACGAGAACAAACCTTTTTTACGGCCAGGTGTTCATGCAGTATCGAATGTATGCTGGTGGAAGAAATGTCCAAGGATGTCTCTATCTTTCGGTATGTCGCATGTCGATCATGCATTATGAGTTCACGCACGGCATCAATGTTCTCTGGCACAACAGCCGTTTTTGGACGACCTTCACGGAATTCGTCTTTGAGCGAGCTTCGGCCACGATTAACTTCATTATACTAATTTTTCACAGTGCTATAGGATGGTGCTTCATCGCCATACAAAGATTTAAGTTCATCAATGCACTCTTATCGTGATAATCCACGTCGAAAGTTGTGAAAAATGATGGCACGAAAATGTTCACGAATTAATTCCATTTTTTCTATATTAATTTTTTCAAATCACTGTAAACAACACAAATAATGGTCGTACGTCAAAACGTTTTGAGTACGATTATGCTTAAAAATGACAAACTTTCCAATGGAAATGTCAGATTGCACTTGGCAGCACTCAGTGTTGCCAGGCCAGAAATATATATAGCAGCCCTCGTAACAAATAAATTAATTAATAAAGATAAGCAAATTAAGCTACAAACTTTGCTGTTTACAATTATTAACGCCTGAAAGTATGCAATGCTTTTTAAATAAAATTTATTTGAGCTACAGTATGCTTTTTTAACATTAAAAATAATTATTTTAGGGCAAGAGTTGCCGTTTTCTCTTTTTACTGACTCCTTGTTGTTGTCCTCTTATGTCTTATCTAGAGTCACACAATCAATAACAATCGGTTAAACTGCTTCCTAAATGTCAACTAGTATTTTTTACTTTCTCTATTACTATGTTACTGCTTTGTAATCTTAGCTATTGCCTTCATGCCTAATAGTGTTTTTAACTTATACTTTTCTAAGGGCCGGTTGCCACATCCTTAAAAAATTATCTCTCTGATTGCATCTCAGTCACAAATTTTTAAGATTTTTACATCCTATAAAACTCAAGTACCTCCTATCGTCTTCCTACCCGAATGCTTTAAGAAGCTTAGAAAACCATTTAGTTTTAGCCGGCCTCCCCTGGAACCTCTTCGGGTTTATACAAACCAGTTAATGCAAAACCTTGGCGATTGGGGCCTAGGATCAACGAAAGATACAAGCGAAAATATAAAACCTCTACGTTCGTGTTTGCAGAATGATCAGCGCTTTAACTTATTTCCTATATCCTTCACTACTGTAGAACTTTTTGACTAAGTTGGTGATACTCTAAAGGCAAATTATATTTTTCTTAATAAGTTCGCTTGGGTTCATCGCCTTCTCATCATTGCTAATAAGAACACTTTTTATGAGGCCTAATTTTTCGCCCTCTTTTGTTTCTTTTAGTCCAGCAAAAGGTCTCTCAGCTAGAAGCTCTATATCATGCAGGTAAGTATGTAATTAAAATGTTATTCCGCAAAAGTGTACTAGCGACCAATTCCCTTAAAAATATAGAGGAAAGTATTCCTTCAAACTCACTTTAAGTCACCCCAATAAGATATGAGAAGTGACTGCATGCAAAAGTACAAAATTATAAACTTTTTAATTTTAACAACCCCAATATAAAAATTTAATTATTTTTCTATTTCCACTTCAAAGCATTTTTTCTATCCTTCTTAACAAAACACTTCACAAAAAAAGTATCAAAGAGTAGTTAAATCTGGGATACCGTCTTACCTCTCACATACATTGCTAGCAACTCATTTAATAACACTCTTCCGCTACCCCACATTTGTTGCATAGCAGCTAAATGCTTTAATAGAAAATAAATGAAACATTTAATTGAAATTGTATCTTGTACATTCTTGTTGTAAGAGCCCTTTTTTATAACGTTCTTGCCTTACTATTCAAATATCTATTTATTCATGAAAATTCTTTAGCCTACATTAGGGCTTATAAACTTTTATACACAAATTTATATCGAAGTGTTGTTGTTTGTTAAGTATTTGAAAATTTTACAATTAAATATGATAAGGAAAAAGAATATAGACAATTTATTTAAGTAGAATGACAGACATACTTCATTTAATTTGTTGTAGAGATAATTAACGTAACATACTTTTAAGCGCTTATTACTAATTCAAATGAAAGTGTTGTCTATAGGAGGGGTTTTCAAATTTAAATCAAATAATTAAATTAAATGTTCCAAATGAAAAATTATTCTAGCTCGAGCTACAAACAGTTCGAATAAATAAACTTAACAGTTAAATTAAATGTTGCTAATGAGGCATTTCAACGGAAGATATGGTTACGTCTTTTAGCTTTGTCTAACGTAGAAGTTCCTTTGATTATGTCATTTTTATTTTATCTTTCTGCGGCTTTCAATTACTATTTATTTATTTCTTTTCTTATATGGCCGAGGTTGGATCGGGAAAGGACAATACGGCTTATAGGGCAAACGAGGACGCAATTCTTCGAACTAATGGCCGAGATTATGGGGCAATGCAAATTCGCGGCTCATGCCTGTAAAAGGAGACTTCGTTGCAACGAATACTGCAAAAGCTGTTAGAATGAGGAAAAAGAGAAGACGAAAGCTCATCTTCTTTAAGCCTTTCCTGAACAATTCTTTTCGAAGTTTAAGACAAGAAACCTTTCCTTTGTATGGATGGATGGACGGATGATATGCTAGCTCTCTTTTTGTAGTATGTAGCCGGGCTCTGCATTGTATCCCAGTCTCAGGCAATTGGTCGCGGCTTGCCAATCTTTTTCTATTTACCTCTCTACTTCTGGTTTTCATTCTCTTATATTTTACTTTCTGTAGATGTCACTGAAGAAATCACCAGGTGGTTCCAAGAGGGTCAGTCAGTGCTGCCTGCTCAACATAACGTAACCTGATCAATTATTTCCTTACCTTCTGACCTTACGTTCCCACGATCTCTTGTTTGCTTTTTAACAAACGTTTACAGCCATCTACACCACATAATTCTCTGACTCCGAGGAGATTTGAACAACCAGATGTTTTGTATAGCAAATACGCGCCTGTAACGAACACAAGCAACCAGACCACAAACAGATGTAATTAAGTTCTAAATGAACACCCACCCGCGATATCAGAAAAGAGAGAGGTTTCTGCCCAGACAAACAAGATCAGTTCTGGCACAATTAAGATCTGGTTGGTGCAGTATCCTTAACTGCTGCCTTGAACGAATAGTGCCCAGCACTTTGAACCGTTGCCCAGCCTGTCTCCAAAGCCCTCACGGCACAGTGCACTTATTTAATTGTCCCAATACGCCCACTAATTTACGCCCTTTGGATCTGTGGATGCGACTGATTAAGGCTGTAAAATTTCTCCACCTCCCAGTACCACCTAATGACACACGTACACATAATTAAGTTTTCTTTTGCTTTTGTTTTATATCTTTTTAGGAAAGAACTCTCTTTAGCAGAAGAGCTGTTACAACAATAATAACAACAACCACACCAGAATACATTTTGATTCCAAAAAAAAGGGAAATGGTTTACGTATCTAACGAGAATTATTATTTATTAGCGCATGTAGCATTTCTATTTGAGGGTACCGATTGAAAACCCCATCTTAACTGTTTTAGCATGTGTTGATCACCTTAAAACACTCTATTAATAATTCAATATGAATCTTTTGTTTAATCTATTAAGCAACAAACCTATTATGCCTGCCTTCCAGGGTCGAAGAGCGGAAATTATTGAAAAGTGTTTGTCGAATATTCTAAATTACTATAATTCTCATATGGTTTGGATTTACACACAAAACATAATCATTCAAGCACAAGTGAGATAATTGTTTTTATTTAGTTTTCTCCATAATATGAATTATTTTTTATATAAAGCTTTAGATTAAAATTAAGTTGTTAAAGATATTTTCCCGAAAAATTCTCAATTATTAAATTAAATTTTTAATCAAAAGATTCTAAATTTAATTAAAGATATTCTGTTTAAAATATGATAACAAATACGAAGCCAGTAGCAAACGTGTATTACCAAAAAACCTTCCATCATTTAAGTTAAGTGTCCTTTCTTATGCTTCACAGAGTATTTTAATACACACAATACAAAAGTAATCAATAAAGAACAGATATCCAAATTTTGGGGACCTTTTTTTAGTTTACACAACTTTGCATTTATGTACAACATGTATATAAATATGTATGCTCTGTATATATTAAAAAAACGGCTAAAATATAATACGTTTAAATAAAAATAAGTAAAGAAACAAGGACACATTTATAATACCGAAAAAACTTGTTTTTTATATTCAAAAAAGTTCAAAAGTTCAACAAATTTAAAAATAAAACGGAAATGACCTATTTTAAAAATTCTTTAACTAAACAGGAGTTAAAAGCTGATTAACATAAAATATTAAGGACTTTATAAAATAAATGAAAACTATCACGATATAAACGACAGTCGAATTCCTCGCAGTATTAATTTTATTGAATTTATTAAAAGATGTTAAATATTTTTTATTTATTTGAATTAGTAACTGAAATAATATAATATTTCAAACATTTCGTCAAACATCACATGTTAATTTCTAAGGAATATTTTTATTCGATTATTTTGTTTATAAATATTTTCTTTTGAAATTTTATTACATCTGCAGTGTCATGTACAAGATAATCATTCGAATAAAAAATTTTTACATACAAAATATTTTGAAAAGAATTAAAAACTACTCGAATAATTTGTATTCGATTATTCGGAATTATTTTTTATCATAATATAAAAAATTATGTCTTAAATTGTAAAAATTAAATTTTTTAATTAAGAGTAAAAAAGGCTCGATTAACTTTTAATCGATTAATCGAACAATTGAATAATCGGTTAGAAAATCATTGAGATTAAAATATTATGTTTTAAAATTCTACGAAAAAGATGTAACATTTTTCATTAAGAAAAAAAATTTAATGAATTTTTAGTCGATTAATTCAATGTTTTGTTTTTTATTATATACATATATATATATTTTTAATGATTGGCGAATAAATAAAAAAAAAATTTTTACATAATTGTTATTTTTTACATATAAAATATTTGGAAAAGAATTAAAAACTACTCGAATAATTTGTATTCGATTATTCGGAATTATTTTTTTATCATAATATAAAAAATTATGTCTTAAATTGTAAAATTTAAATTTTTTAATTAAGAGTAAAAAAAGGCTCGATTAACTTTTAATCGATTATTCGAATAATTGATTAGAAATTCATTGAGATTAAAATATTATGTTTTAAAATTCTATGAAAAAGATGTAACATGTTTCATTAAGAAAAAAATATTTAATGAATTTTTAGTCGATTAATTCAATGTTTTGTTTTTTATTATATATATTTTTTTTATTGATTGGCGAATCAAATTTATTTAAATAATCTGTAATACTTTTAATTAAGAAAACAATATACGAATAATTTTTGGTTTCTCAGTCAAATATTTTTTTTTTTAATTTCCATCTTAGCAAATAAAATATTGAGTTTAAAATATTTCAAGAAACCCTTAATTTTTTTTTATTAAGAACAAAAATTAATTCGATTAATTATTAATTGTTTTATAGAATAGGTTTTGAAATATTTTTTTATATCTTGCAATAAGCTATGATGTTTAAAAGTTATTCATATTTCTACAATATTTTCAAGCAAGAATTAAAGAAAATTATATTATTTTGTAGTCGATTCATCGAACATGTTACAAACTACTTTTTTTATCATAGTAAATTAAACATTGTGTTTTAAAATTTGCCCGAAAAAAAACTTTTAATTTTCAAATTATGTACCAAAATTTATTCGATTAATATTTAATCGATTATTCGAATGAATATTAATAATATTTTTTATCATTGCAAATATAATATTAAAGTTAAAAGTAATGCGCTAAATTTTTAAGAAAGAATAAAAAATTTTTCGATTAATATGTAGCCGATTAATCGAATAAACTACTTTTTTATCAAAGCGAACAAATATGGTGTTTAAAAGTTGTACGAAAAAAAACACAAATTTTTAATCGAGAACAAGAATTATTCGATTAATTTTTAGTCGAATAATCTAATATTTTTTAGACAATATTCTTATTTAAGAGAACAAATACGGTTTTTAAAAGTTTTACGAAAAACATACAATTTTTTTGTAGTTGAGAAAAAAATTTATTCGATTGATTATTAGTCGAATAATCGAATATTTTTTAATTACTTTTTTATAATTAAGAACAAATACGGTTTTTAAAAGTTGTACGAAAAAATATATAAATATTTTGAGTAAAAAAAGAAATTATTCGATTGATTTTGAGTCGAATAAACAACTTCCTTATCAAAGCGAACAATTATTTAAATTTATTTAAAGTTGTACGAATAAATATATAAGTTTTTTAATTAAGATCAAAAATTATTCGATTGATTTTTAATCGAGTAATCGATAATTGTTTAAACAACTTGCTTATCATAGCGAAAAAATATGCCGTTTAAAAGTTGTACGAAAAAATGTATAAATTTTTTTAGTAAAAACAAAAATTATTCGTTTGATTTTGAGTCGAATAATCGAATATATTTTAAACAACTTTTTTATCAAAGCGAACAAATACGAGTTTTAACAGTTGTACGAAAAAAATAAATAATTTTTTCTTAGTTAAGGACAAAAGTTATTCAATTGAATTTCAAAAAAAACATTTTTTATTATTTATTTCTTTAATGTTCTCTTAAATTAAAACATTATTATTCACTTAAGCTATACAGATTTATCTAGGAAATTATAATTAAAACAAACCTAGTAAGTGATTTGCCGGGTCAAACTTCTAACTATTAAGGGCCATTAATCATAAAGTAAAAAGTTATTAGTTAAGAAAAAATTGTCACTGATTTTAACAGAAGATATAGAGATTTGTTTAAACCAACAACCTGTTAATTTGTGTTGGTCATGCTGATCATGATCTTTAAACTTTGTGTTAAAATATGAAGACAAAATCATCTCGACACACAATTTTTTAACTTCAACTGCTTTCTCTTATTGTTGAGTAGTTTAATTTAAAAAAAAAATTTTTTATATATTTAAAAAATTTGGTGTCATAGTGACGTCTTGACTGGAATTAAGAATTTATAATTAATTATTATTAACGAATCTTAAATTTATTTCAATTAAATGTTTGTTAAAATAAAATTTATTCATATTTTTTCTGTGTAAAAATAACCAACTCATCGTCTGGTTGAAAATCATACGAAAACATTTACGCAACCCCTTTTTAAAGATGTTTCCAGAAATCCAAATATATTTTGTTATATGGAAAAAATAAACCAAATCAAATTAAAAAGAACTGAGGTTATGCTTAAAAGGAAAACTATAATGAATATCTCATACCCTTAATGAAAAAGTCCATTTCTCCCTATGACAACTAAAGAAAAATATGGGCTAACCACATGTGTTTTAATCCTAAAACTACGCTTGAAAAACTAAAAACAGTTTAAAACTTTCCTTCATTTTAGAAGTTAATCTCAAAAGTATTTTTATTTTGTTGGATGATCTTCGAATTTTAGACAGCGGTTTAAAACAACCCGGCAGAAGCCTTAAAAATTTCATATGTGGGATTTTTGGCGCATGGTTTAGGAATTTCGGTAACAACTTTGAAAAAGTTCTCTATGTCTTGAAATGTTTCTGAAGATATCATGAATCTGCCAAAGGCTTAAATATTTTTAATTTTGTAATTTTTTCTACACTTTGTGATATTCGGGAACTCTTTTGAAAAAGTTCTAAATACTTTAAGTTATTTCTAAAAACTTTCATTTCCTAGGGAAAAGTGTTGTAAAACAAATTTTGGGATTTCTAATAATTGATTTAGGAATTTCAGGAGCCGGGTTTAAAAAGTCCTATATGCCGTCCGTAAATTCTTTCTTACACTAAAAACGTCATAAAAGTTTCTAAATCTTTAATTATTCTGAAAAAAATAATAAATCTGGCTAAAGTCTAAAAATCCCAATTTTAGGATTTTTAAAGCATTATTTAAGAATTCATGGAGCTGCATTTAGTTACTTTCAAAAGTGTCATGTCCCCGGCAAAAGTCTTAAAAATTCCAATTTTGAGATTCTTGAAGAATGATTTAGGAATTAAGGGTACTTATTTTAAAAACTCCTATATATCTCTTTAGTAAACACAAAAAAATATTGATCCTGGCAGTTTTGGACTTTTTACCCTAGCAAAAGTCTAAAAAAACTACCTGTGGGATTTTTGACGTATGATTTGGGAATTTGGAAATAATGTTTTTAAAAGTCATATGGGCCTTGAATTATTTTCTTTAATTATTCTGAAAAATATAATAACCCTGGCTGAAGTAAAAAAAAAATTTAATTTTGGGATTAATTAGGGAATTTCGGGAAGAATAACTTAGGAACTTAGGGTACCGATTTTAAAATCTCAAATGTATATCTTTAGTTAACTCAAAAGAGTAATGATCCCGCCAAAAGGCTTTAAAAATTCAGTTTTTTGACTTTTTACCTTGGCAAAAGTCTAAAAAATCTGCCTCGGGGATTTTTGACGTATGATTTGGGAATTTGAAGCACAGTTTTCAAAAGTCCCAAAAGGTCATGACCCTGGCAGTTGTATAAAAATTCCAACTTAGAAGTTTTAAATGCACGATTTAAGAACTTTTAGTTCCTTTAAAAGCAAGGAATCTTGTGTAAAATTTTTAATAAATTCCAAAATTCTTTAACCAAAGTTATCTACTTATTCTTAGTTTTACTAAATTATAGTCTTTTTATTCATTTTAATTTCTTTTTATCTGAAAATTTTATTATTCTCGCGATGTTGAAGAGTTAAGCCAACACACTTCAATACAAGTTCTTGCCCTCAACACACACATGACAAGATTTGTGTACAACATTTATAAACCTCCCCATACAACAACTACAAAATCAAATATAGCACATACTACTCGTATATTTGTGGGTTTCATAAAGACATGCAATAATTCTAAGAACAAGCCTTCACTGTTTCGAGTTAATAAAGAAAACAGAATTGAATAGTGAATAAGTGGCAAAAAAAAAAGAACGCGAGCTGTTGTACACAAGACTGAATGAATGAATGAAAATGCATTGATGTGTAGAAAATCAATGCCTTCCAAACAAATGTGAAAACAAAATAAAAGAAGAAATCACAACAAAAAGATTTTTGTATAAAGAAAATAGCAAAACACAAGTGTAGAAAAAAAGGTAGCGAGTGGTACAAATACCAAACACTCAATTCAATTACACTTACTCACACTTAAACATAACGTCAGCTGTTCACAGCGAAGAGTAAGTAAAACGAGAGAATGTATAAGCGAAATTTAAAATTGTTTTCTTTTTATAATATACAGTTAGAAACGAAATTTCTCGCTAAAAATATATCGAAAAAATTTCAATGTATTAAAAAAATTGTTAAAATGATCATATGATAAATGCCACGCCTACAATGTTTACCGAACGATAAAGCGACATTACTGACAGAATTACTCTCACGTTATTTAAAGTTGATACAGGTTTTCTTATATATATATTACCTTGCCACGCCCACATCTAGTTTATAAATTTCTGAAACCTGCTGTTAAAATTTTTAACAAATACAAATCGAATGTTTACTTTGTATGGAAAGTGACACGCCTGTTGTTCCTTAAAAAGAAGGATGGAGTTTGCAAGTTTGACGTTTTAAACATAATTCTTTTGACATACGGTGGCTGTGCCGATTCTCTAGGTTTTTCCTTTAGACTTCCAGACATCTCTTTTAAGGCAAATTATAGCGCAAGATTTCCAAAACATAAAAAACATTGCTTCGACTTTTCAAGTGAAAAGCAAATTATATCTATGAAACCAAAAACATATAAATGAACTGACCAATAAAAGTCCATTTAGCTTTAAGCCTGGCGTTTAGTAGCCATTAGATTCATTGGACCAAAAGAAAATGCCAAATTGAGGGAAAAACGCAGAACGCATGCAGGTGAATGAGAGTCGAACGAATTGCATCAGAGGGACAGCAGTAGGCCTGGGCATAAAGTAAAAAGTAAAAGTGTTATTGAGACTTATGTAAGTACCCTCCACAAAGGGACGATCCCAGGCTTATCTTAGATCCGCATGAACTTAAAGCGACTACACTCGATCTCGGAGCCCCTAGCAATAACTAAAATCGCAAGTTTTGGTAGCGTTCTTGGCAGGCCTATGCTCTTACTCCTTGCTAGACACTCTCTAAACTCACATCCAAGAGCTGATGGCAATGCAGCAGCAGCTTGCAATGGCCCCAAAAAGATCACATATAATTTTATAAAAAACTTAAGCTCTCACGGGCTGCCGACTTTCATGGTACCAGTAGTTGATTTTTAGTCAGAACTTGAAAGTCCGACTAGACTTATGTAGTTCATAAACGAACTAGTTCATTTAAACGATTCCGTCGATTGAACTAAGTGAACTAGTTCATACTTTTAAGTTCATTTTTGAACTACCAGACAAGATGAACTAGAATCTTTTGTTTTGGACTATTTCCGACATGTCATTAGCGCTGCCATGCATTTTATTTAACATTCGTTATGGCAATGCTACGGTGTTGTTGCCATCATATTTTAAAAGGAACATTTGAACTAAAAGAGATTTGAAGAAAGCATTTGAATTAAAAGTTGAAAGTATGAACAATATGTCAACAGAACATTTAAACTAAGAGAGATTTTGAACTTAAGAAAGCCTTTGAACGAAATTTTAAAACTTTGAACTAAATAGAGTAATCACTAAACTGCACTATATGGCACAAGTCTACAGACGACTAGTTGGAGCCAACTTTTTTAGTTGAAGCAATAGCTTTAAGGAGGCTGGTTTTTTAATGCGGCTAACCCACAGTGAATTAAGGAGTTTATGTTGGGAAGACTTTAAACTCATTAAACAACCAACTTAAAAGTACTTCTTCAAATTAAAATATTGTTACACATTTTTAGTCACTGCAAAATAATTGCATAGTTAAATAAGCCAACAATTATATTTTCTGATCAGGGGTGCCAGATAATTTTGATAAGAGATCGGCATATTTGTACAAAAAAATCGGCACTATCGGCAATTTAGTTTTAAGAAATCGTTAGAAAATCGGCAAATTAAAAATACCCATTTTAAATACGAGTACAATTAAAATTACTTTTATTACCAAAAAATAAAAAAAGAGCAATTTAGTATTTAATGCGACTGCGACATTTGTTATAAGTGAAAATATTTATTTACATTTCTATTAAAAAATCACGTTCATTTGGTAGAAAGGAATGACTAGAAACCAAAAATTTGTGATCTATTTCTTTATTATTATTTGACGATTTTTAATAACTTATAAACTCAATTTTTAAAACTTCATAGCTTAAAGCTAAAATCATATCATATTATTTAGTATGAAGGAATTATATTAGGGAAGCAATTTTTCAGGAAACAACATTCTTATTAACGGTATTTTTCAATCAAAGTTACTGTGTTTAAGCGTCCAACGAAAAAATCGTCAAATTTGGTGCAAAAGTCGGCAAATCGACACATAGGTAATTTTGATGCTGAAAATCAGCAAAATGCCAATAAATCGGCAAATCTGACAGGCCTGTCTCTGATGTAAATCTGTTTAATTTTATTGGCAACAATTTTTAACAGCTCACACATAGTTCGACGCATAGTTCGTCGTTTTGCTTAATACTGCCCTACCGCTCACAACTACAATTTCTATTTTCAGGCGATTTAAAACGTCTATACTATTTTACTATGAAAAAATCTGGCAACTTTTTTTTTAATAGTTGTTTCTATGGCACAGAGAATTTTAGCACTTTTGTGTTGTAAAAAGTTGTACAGTATTTTTACTTAAGCTGTATAGAGGTATTTAAACAATTTTTTTAAGGAGTCAGGCTTCTCAGTTGTGGATGTATCTATTCATGAGCTGGTATAAAGTCACATTTGTATGCGAGATAACTTTTCTAAACTTTAAGCGTAAGAAAAAAAGTGTGGGTTTGAAGAAACAGCAGTGGAATAGAGTGTCACAAAAAAATAAAAATAAAGAAAAATTGTTTGAACAATTTTGTGCTCTACTGTATGTTCGTAAACCAAGGCTACAAAAATTAAAAACCAACGTAAGAGGTTTCCAATTTCTTTTTTTTTTTTTTTAATAAAACATTGACTTTTCGTTATAGTTGGCCTTAATTCAACAGAATATTATTTATTTATATTTAACACAAGGAGTTGGCACCACTTTGTACCAACCATTTTAAGCTGGTATAGAGTTTTTAAGGATAATTGTCATAAATATTCCTTTTTTTTTAACCGAACACTTGGTATTAACTCTTTTTAGTTTATTTTTCTCGTTTTAGAAAAGGATGCGAAAATTGAAAGAAGTTTTTGGCAATTTTTGGTCTAAACATTAAATATTGTTAAAAAGTTTTTTTTAACATTATTTCTGTTTATTAATTCTTTTCGCAATTTTATTGTGGATTAAGGTAGTTTTTTTTATTATTTTCATTTATGACTATAAAAAGCAACAAATTTTTCACAAATGGGAAGATCCAGAAGTGAAAGATGTAGAAAAAGTTTATTAAAATTTTCAATTTATAGTTTTTTCATGTTCCAACTTTAACAACTGCTTTGCTTAAGCATCAGGGCAAGGCAACAAGATGGAAAACTTATGAAAATAATAAAATGTAGTCACAGCAAGAATTTTAAACTCACCAATATTAATTACGCATTTTTCAAAAAATATAAAAATAAAAATAAATACAAAATAATGAAAATTTATTTGAATAACAACCTGACAACATCGAGAAAGATGTATTCTGCAAATATGTACTACGCTAGACGGAGCCACTACCTAGTAGCATACGAGACAGCAGACGCAATAGAGAAGTGAAGACCGTGGAAGGTGGAAGTCTCAAATGATCCCGCTTTTGGGTAAATGAATAGATAGGAGGAGCAGGAAAGTAAATTTCTAATAAACACAAAGGCTATCTGAACATGGCTGCTTCCGGAAGTGCCTATTCGATATGGGGCATTTGCTTTTGCATATACGAGGAGGAGCACGTGGTAAACGACGCCAGGCACACCTTTTTTAAGTGCCATCGCTAATCTGATTATCGCACGGAGATGGAGGCGAAAATCTACCGAACGACAGCAGCAAATATAGTCGCAGTCGCGTGTTGCTGTGACGGAATATGTGGTGCCTGTACTCCGCAAAAAGAAACCTGACCTGAACATAGTGACGATAAACCAACACTAATTCAGTGTTCTAAGTGGGTAACTAGACGCAGGCTTAGTAAAACGGAGCCACAGTGGCCATCTTAAACCCAAAAAAAAGGCACAAGAGAAACAGCTAAAACAGGCTGCCAGATTTTTACATTATATGCAAATCTAGACGGCTTAACTCGTCTATATATGAAAATAGCCGTTACGAGCAGTATGGTAGTATTTATTATAGCGGCATAGTGGTGTTGTTTATAAAATTATACAGAGCTGAGTAAATGAAGTGATACTAAAGCAATAAATAATGACTTAATAAATATTTATTCAAAATATTCCACTTAAAAATAAAGCAGAACTAGATTTGCTGTTAAGTTAAAATAAAATATCGATTTTAATAAATATTTTTTTTATAAATGAATTGAAGGTATGATTTTTAATTTTTAAAAATTTCAAAAGAAAAATTATTTAAAAATATATGCGAAGGTTTTCTAAGGAAAACAAGAAATGTAATTCATTTACGAGGGCTGCTATATATATTTCTGGCCTGGCAGCACTGAGTGCTGCCAAGTGCAATCTGACATTTCCATTGGAAAGTTTGTCATTTTTAAGCATAATCGTACTCAAAACGTTTTGACGTACGACCTTTATTTGTTTTGTTTACAGTGACTTAAAAAAATTAATATACTAAAAAAAATGGAATTAACTCGTGAACATTTTCGTGCCATAATTTTTCACAACTTTCGACGTGGATTATCACGACAAGAGTGCATTGATGAACTTAAATCTTTGTATGGCGATGAAGCACCATCCTATAGCACTGTGAAAAATTGGTATAATGAATTTAATCGTGGCCGAAGCTTGCTCAAAGACGAATTCCGTGAAGGTCGTCCGAAAACGGCTGTTGTGCCAGAGAACATTGATGCCGTGCGTGAAGTCATAATGCAAGATCGACATGCGACATACCGAAAGATAGAGACATCCTTGGACATTTCTTCCACCAGCATACATTCGATACTGCATGAACACCTGGCCGTAAAAAGGGTTTGTTCTCGTTGGATCCCGCACAATTTGAAAGTCGCTCAAAAAAAGGCTCGTGTCGATTGGTGCAAAGAAATGTTGCAAAACTACGATTGCGGTGCTTCAAAAGACGTTTGTAAGATTGTCACAGGTGACGAATCATGGATCTATGCGTATAAGCCCGAAACAAAACAACAATCGACCGTGTGGGTCTTCAAAGACGACCAAAATACAACGAAAGTTGTTCGTGGAAGAAGCACTTCGAAGCAAATGGTCGCCTGTTTCTTCAGCAAAACTGGTCATGTGGCGACTGTTCCGCTTGAGCAACGTAGGACGGTCACTTCTCTTTGCCTGAAGTCATCGGAGAAATTCGAAAAACCAACAAGAGAAGACGAATCATTGTTCACCATGACAATGCGAGCTCTCACACATCGGCTCAAACCAGAGCGTTTTTGACGGGTCATCCGCCGTACAGCCCTGACTTGGCACCTAACGACTTCTCCTTGTTTCCGCACATCAAGAGAAAAAATGCGTGGTCAACGATTTTCGTCGCCAGAAAAAGCTGTTGAAGTTTTAGAGGTGTCTCAATCGGAGTGGAAAAAGTGCTTCGACAACTGGTTTGAGCGCATGCAAAAGTGTATAAATCATGCTGGAGAATACTTTGAAAGACAATAAAACCATTTTTGATTATAAATATTCGCATTTTCACTATTAGGCCAGAAATATATAGAGCATCCCTCGTATAATATCCACGGTTCCACTCCTGATTAAAAAGTTTTTTTTTTAATTAAATTTACATCATAATTAAATGGTTCAAACTAAAACTAGAGTTCATTATTGTTTTATTATCTGAGTTATTTTAATTAAAATAACTGTTATATGCCTATGTTTCTAGCATCTCAACCTTTTAATACTCCTTAAAGTAGACACTGATTTTTCAACTTAATTATTTCTAATTCTATGCAATCTTCTTCTCTTTTCTTCTTGTTTTGTTTTATTTTTTAACGAATTTGTATTTTATTTTATTAATTTATTTTCACCATAATTATTTCAATTATTCAATAGATTTGGTTTTTAAAGCAAAGCCTATAAGTAGGCAACAGTTAACAAAACAGCTTTTTTTATCAAAAACCTTTAAGCTGTGTGAATGTTTTTGAAATAAATAAATCAAAAGAATTAAGAAAAAATTAATATTTTAACACCTGAAATTTCATTAAATTCCATTTGCATAAAAATATTTTTTTAAGGTGGAGGTATGCAATTTTTGTGGGCATTATAAAAAAAATATAAATAAATAAATGAAATTATTCAAAAATTTTAAAGCAAACTAAATTTTTTGTGAATTTCATAAATACCTAAAACAAATAAAATGAAATATTTAGGGAATTTATATTTTTTTGTTTATTAAAATTTTTAAATTTCTTGTGCCAATTATTTACAATTAAACATCAATAATTTTTTTTCTTCATTTTAAAACCACAAAATCTTGGTTTTTTCAACAAAAAATTTTACACAAATTAAAATTAGTAGAACGTGTTGGTATCGCAATCAAAAGCATCGAAAACTATGATTGAAAAACTAATTTACCATTCATTTAACCAAAATGCAAACAAACCAAACTAAACTCAAGGCAACAAACAATACAATGGAAAATACACTCAAAAAACATATTATTAATTAATGTTTTAAAGCTGTAGCAAATGTCTACAAAATGTTAATTTTCCACTCATTTACTCAATATGGCCGTCGAAGTAAATAACAGCAAAATGATGCCGGGTGGTCCGAGTACAAATGTTTTCTTAAACTAAATGAGAGTTTGGTAGGAAAAGAAGTTTTGTAATACGTTAAAACTGTTTAAAGGAAGTATAGAAATTAACTTGGATTAACAAGCAATTTTTACATTGACATTCTAAGAACAACTGGGTATTAAATGTATTTAATGCCTGCATAAGCATGCTGAAGTTTGCTTTGGGATTTGTTTGGATGGTTAAACAAACATGTGTAGAACAGATCATTGTTAACATTTTAATAATATTTAAAATTCTCTTCAAATAATGCTTTCCAATCTAATTGCCACTCGATTAAAAGATTTAATAAAATAAAACAAATATGTGGCCTTAAATAACCACAACAAAAAAATAAATAAATAAATAAATGGAAAATTTTTTAGCAAAAATATTAAAAAATGAAAGTCTGTTTTTAAAACTGAAAGGATTTAAGGAATTTTGTTAAATTTTTTCTTGATATATTTTTTCCTATCTTAAGCAAAAACTTGTTTAACTAACGTGATAATTATTTGCTAAAAATCTTACCGCGTCTCATTAAACTTCTAAAAAATATTTTTTCGTTTTTTAAAAATAATTTCGTTTCTCTAACAAATCCAAAGTTCTGCAAATTCGTACAAAAAAAAAAAAAATACTTAACGAACGAATAATAATCTTTTCGTGGTTTTTCTTCTTTACTGACTTTTTTATAAAATCTTGCAGCATCAAGCTGAGACAGCACTGCATCGTTATTCAAGGGAAATTTTTTCTTGTTTTACCCAATTTTTTTCTTTGTTTAGTTTTAAAACCTAAAACACACATGGAGCCAGCATGCTACTCGTACAATTTGTCTGCATGTGTTTGTTTGTAAATGGGTGTGTGTTTCAGCATATAAACCGGCCATGATTGATTGCAGAGCACTTCCGTTGCAGTCAACATGGCGTATTAATTTTCATAGATACTTAGAAAATGCTGTTGAAAAAGATCATTGAAAAATAACCATAAGAATTTTTATTCTAGCAATGGCACAGTGGGTAAGCTAAAGAAATATTTTTATAAAATTTTCTTGGAAAAAGTTATTAATTTTATAATTTACTAGGAGGAAAATTTTAAAAGTTTAAAAGCTGCCCTTGAATTAATTAAAGCAAATAAGGCTGCACAATGACTTTGCTACAGGTCATACTGCATAAAATTATTTCATTTTTTCCCTCATGTTTTGTTGATCATTTTAAGGCTTGAAAGATTCTGCTATTTAAAACTATTTAATTTCTTTCTGTGGAGTTATTTAAAGTCTTTTGATAACGTCAGCAAGACCACATTCATCAAAAAAAAAAACTTTTTTTTGATCCCAGTCAAAATAATTCGACCCTATAAATCATGTGATGTTACAGTAAAAAAAATTTTCTTGTAGAATTTTTCAAAGCAGTAGACTTGGGTGTAATCTGAGTCACCGACATGTTAATACCACGAACAGTTGTTTCACAATAAAAATTTTTTTCACAAAAATTATTTTTCATAGCTACAATTGTTTATTTACCCCACAGTGAAGGGTATAAAATATTTATTTTTTTTTTTTTGCTTTCGTTCTATTATTCTGCTGGTAGTTTATTCATGATCTACTTTAATGTTTTATTTATCACCATTGTGGCTGAGTTCGAGGATAAAATTTGGAAAAAATAAAACATAAAGGAAAGTGTGATGTTTATTTAAAAATTACCGTTAATTAAAAATTGCGATATTCTTTTAAACAAAAACAAAAAAATTAAAATAAATAAATTGCCAAAAAAATATTTAATTTATTTTTAATTTTCTTAAATATTTGCTGTTTGACGCCTAAAAGTATGCAATAAAATTTTACTAATTAGCAAAAGATATCAAAAGCATTAAAAATTTTATTTTGTAGAATAAAAAAAGATAAAAAACAAGTGGAAAAAACTATGTTTAAATAAAAAATTTTTATTTGAAATATACGAGGTACGTTCAAAAATTATGGTAACATAGAAAATTTTCCCAATAAGTTGGTTAGGTTTTTTTTACGGTTTTACAAAGGTGTTTACATTTTATTTTGTTTTTATATAATTTTTTTTAATGTTAATATCTTTTTGGACAAAAATAAATTTTTAATAAATTTTAATGTGATTAAAAAATTACCCGCTCTTAGGTTGTACCCTTGAATGTATCTCTTTTATTCTTATTATATCTAACTGTACCCAAAGTTGCTGCTAAACCTTAAGGCGTGACTTTAAGTCGTAGCATGAGTTCTAGTTAAAATTGAGTTCAATTTTTGCGAAATATTTATTAATTATAGAGGTAATTACTTCAAAGTTAAAATAAATTTTTCTTCTTATAGATGTTCTTAACTAAAAGCAAATCGTTTAAAATTTTAATTGTCTTTATTTTTTTTAATTAGCAGTTTTGCCTTTTATTGATTTTATTGTTTTATATTTAAAATACATAATTAAAAGCAGTTTCGATTATTAATTATAATTATGCCATAGAGTATGTTATAAATTATAAATTATTTCATGCCTTTAATTATGTTCTTTTACTTTAAAGTCAAACAAAATTATAGCATATCTTATAGGCTTAAAAGCGCCCAGAATATACACAACAATAATTTACCATTTTAATTATTTTCCTTTGAATTCGAATTTTCAATTGATTTACCATTAAAAGGAATTTAATGACTTTATAATTTTCTTTAATATGTCAAGTATGCAAAATAAACTACCTTCACCTCAACTGCAATAAGTGCTTGTGAATGAAAATATATGCACACAAATTTCAGCCTGCATTTATTAATAATATTTTAAACCGGCCCCTAGCTATTTGCAATCTAAACTGTATTTTCGTTTTTGCACCTTCTACTCGTTCTCAAATTAAATCGTTTAAATGTATAAAGGGTTGATTATGAATGATGGCATGCAGAATATAAAGAAAAAAAATTTCATTTTAAGGCTAATTTTCTTGGAATCGATAAAATCCACATGCCAACTTCTTGGAATATTTATTGAAAAAAAAAACTGAATAAATAACTTTTCTCGAAATTATTTATTAAATGAGAGTTAATACTTTGTTGTTAAAAAATTGCTAAAAGGAAAATAATTTTATTTACTTTAAATTTTGTTTTATGTGAGTGTAAATAGCAGGAGTATAGAGAAAATTTATAAATATTTTTTTTTCAATAGATCCTAATAAAATTGAAAATAACAGACGTTATTATCATATAAAATCAATTTTGATGAAGAGGCCGATTACCGTATAAGGCGGCCATTGCAGCGATTTTAAATCGTTTTTTTTTTAATAAAAAGGAAGCATGATTTAAGAACTGTTGAAAATAATTTAAACATTTAATCTTTTTTTAAAGTTTATTTTCAAAATATACATTTTTTTATTTATTTCAACAAAAACTACATTTTTTATGCTCCTTTGCTTTATGCAATAATTAAACTGCCAGCCCTAACATATGCAATTCCACTTGCTGTTGCTATTTTAATGAAATGTCATGTATCACTTGCCTTTTAAAATTAAAAATGAAAAGAAAAAACTAACATGGTTAACCCTAGTCACCGCCACCACACATTCTCCGCTTATTTCCGGTTTCTTTGAAAAACCCAGAAGTACGTTTTTTTTTTGTGTTTAAATATTTGCTTCAACTTTTAGCCCACAACCAAAAGTATGCAACATTTTTTTTGAGGTTATTTCTTTATTTTTAAATAAATCTCATGACATTTTTTATATCGACTTCCTTTAAAAAAAAGGAATATAAAAAATATATTTTATTGGCCTTTTGATTTAGCACCGCTTTGGCTAAACTAAATTTTAACGAAATGAACAAATATTCATAGAAATAATATTTTAAGAGTATAGAAATGACATACTCTTTTGGGTTTAAGCAAAAGCAAGCTGTCTCACACTGTCGCTTCATGTGTCAATTACAGTTGAGTGACAGCTGCTGTGGCGAAGGAAACAAAAAAAATTTAAATGATTTTCTCCCACGCTGTTTACATTGGTATGACCTTCTCCCTGTTTCTATTTTTCATATGTAAATAAATTTTAGAGTTTTTTTAACTTTTTCGTATAAAGAAATTTTGAGATTTGGGTGCTTTTTTCTTCTTTTTTGCTTTATAAAAATTTTTAAATTAATTTCATTTACATAGTAGTTTGTCTTAAATGCCATATTTTAAGGTTATGGTTGAAAATGTTTACTTTTTTGGCTGTTTTGCATTCATTGCATTATTTTAGAGGATTTAAAAATTCTATTTGTTAAATAAAACTAACAATTAGTTTAGTTTATGCGGTTGTTTTGTGGCTGAAGTTTTCATTTTATCACTTTACTCTACAGTGCTCTCCTTATCTCTCTCTCTCTCTCTCTCACTCCGTAACTCTGTGTGTTTTTGCCAGCAGTTAAAACAATTAAAAGTTTAATGACAAAAAAATATTTCATGTTATGTTTCTTTGGAACAACATAAAATTTATAATTCCTTGTTCTATCTTTCAGTTGCTCTACTATTTTTTTCATTTTTTGCTTATTTGAGGTTATGAGCCTGTGGTATTCAAGTTTCATTATTTCATATTCACCCATTTCAGGCATTAAACAAATGCATTTCTTTATCAAAAGCAAAGAAAGGGCATTTACAAAATGCCTGTTCAGCAAAATGTTTAAAATTTTTGGTCTCATTTAAAGACAGAAAAAAAAAAATATTTAAATCGTTGACAGTTTCAACACTTGAGGTTAAAGTTTTTAAGAGACTATTTTAAGTTCAGCAAGAACATGATTTTTTTTTAGTGAACACACTGAAGGAAATAATTACAAGAAAAAAATTTTTTTTACATTTACAAATAATTTCCAATACTCTAACGGCCACAGTGGGGGATTTCACAAAAAATAACTAATCGAATTGAATCTGTAATTTCTGCTTAAATTGATACTTCCTATGACTTTCCTCTATGAGTTTAAATTATTTTAATAAAAAAGAAAGCGCAGCAAGGGGAAAAAATAAGTGGCCTTAGGAAAAAGGGGTGTCATATGACTTTCCGAGCCCCCAAGACCTAAAAGCTTAAGATGGAAAGCTTGCTAAGCTTCAAATCCAGAATTGATACCTTAGAACAAGGCAAGTCTAGCAGTTACGGAGTATTAAGTGAAGAGTAATGTTGGAGTTGCCAGATGACAGCCTGAAATCACTTGTATTGTAAATGAGTTTATTCGATTAAAAGCAACTTAATCAAGGGTCAGATTATGACGGACTAACAGTCAATAGTTGGAACTCATTAAAAAAAATGACGAACGAGGAGGGTCTATACAAAAACCCCAAATAATACTAGTACTTCCTCCTACATGCAGCCAAACATATTTACACATTATGGGCAAATTTTTGTACAGTACAAAATCTTCTCTTTTATAAAAACTTTGCGACGTTTCGTTCTTAAAAATCAAAGAAACCCGTGGTATTCCTTTCAAAACTGGGAAATATAACAACGTCATAATGCGGCAACAACACATTTTCTGAGTTTTGAGAGAAATCTATTATAACAAGAGCACCTTTGTTTCTTTAACTAATTAAAACCAAAGACAACTAATAAAAAGAAGTATACTTTTAGGCTGGAAGAAAAATAACTAAAAGATTGTTATTTTTTGGGTGAAATAAAATAAAAGCAAAGTCAAGGATAATTTTAAAAGTAATTGGAAATATTTGAACACAGCAAAACTGAGTTAAATTTTATAAGAACAATAAAAGTTTTAGTGGTCTAAGTACGGCTTTAATGCAGAAAATTTATCTTTGAAATCTTTTCAGACGATTTCAAAAGCCTATAGATAATAGAAGAACAAATTAAAATTTTGCAGAATGAAAGAAAGGCTTAATACTTAAGCATTAATTGTTTTAAACTTATTTGCAAAGTTTTAAAGTATGCAAATATTTTTAAGACTTCCTTTACGGAAATTTGAAGTCCCCCAGGAATACCCATAAGATTTAAGTTTGCTCCCTCTGACTGATCCCCCTCTAAAAAAGGTCAATTAGTTCTTCACATTAATTTTTTTAAAATTTGTTGCATACTTTTAAGTGTTAAAATAATTTTTTTTTAAAAATTTTTATTTTAAAATAATTTTATTTTAAATTTTTTTTCTCGGGTTTCTTCTTAAAATTTTCTTTTAAAATTTTTCTGTCGTTTTAAAATGTGGCCTACATATTAATAAATATTTTCTCAGTGGACATTGAGCAAAGTTTTTAATAGAATGGTTTTTTTTTTTTGATAAGTTTATATTTTATATTCACACCACAGGTGGAAGGTAAGAAAGGGTGTATTTAAATTTGCCATTCCGTTTGTAATTTATAAAATAGCAAAGTTGATTGAGCGATGTCCGTCTGTTCATCGGTGTTTCGGTTGAAATCACTTTTGCCAAGGCTAGAGGAAATCAAAATATGTCAATTGATCAAAAAATTTTACTTTATAAAATCAGCACTACAAGTCGATATCAACCCTGGCAGCCGGCAAAACACCACGCCTGCGCCTTTAATTTTTCAACATCATTTAGAACAAATCTATTTGAGTAAAGAAAAACAAATATATGACGCGAGCGAAAAGTAAAAAAAGGTAGAACACATCAAGTGAAAAAATTAGCGCTCGCTCAGATTTTCCGAGTTAAGGGCCTGTGAAATTTTCATAAAAAATTTCGGGTAATATTTAAAAGCTTTTGAAGAGATTTTTCGGGAAATACCAATTTTATTTAAAAATGCTTAACCCATTAAGAGCCAATGACATTTTTATATAAAATTATATATTTCACTTTTTTCATTACTTCATTAAACTTGATCCCAATATCCCACTAAAACTCTTTGTAAACGCTTAATTCTCTAAAACTAAAAGTTTGTTAATAATAAATTAAAAAATTTTATTTTACTCATCAGACTTATAATTATTTTCTGCAGTGTATCTGCAGTGTATGGTGTTCATTGGTGTTATTTTTAAAAGAATAAATATTTGTTTTAGTTGGCAAAAATTAAATAGACAATAGGAGTTAGAAAATTTTAACAATGAAATTTTAACAATTTTCAATAGCTGGTAAAATTAAAAAAAATCAGCAATAAAATTTTAATGTTAAAATAAGTAAATTATTAAATAGGTTTTTAAAACTAAAACTAAGTAGAATTTTCTTTTAAATTTTACAACAATAAAAATATTTATTGGGAAATTATATTAATACAAATTATTATACAGCGATTTGTTGCTAACTTTGTTAAGATACGTTGTGATTTTGTTTTTTTTTTTTTTTTTTTTTTTGTAAAATATTTTTGAAAGTCCGGCTGTTATTTGAAGATAAAGTTATATATTTGTGGAGCCACACCTAGGGGTTTCTTGACAATTCGGGTTTCTTTTTAGCCCGAATCAGAGACCCTTTAATACCCCTAGTGATTTCACGCTGCCCCTTTATAGCATCCGACAGACTACTATTTGTAAAATCTACTGCAAAATTCATATTTATGAAAAAAATTTTTCATGTTGCTTTTGTTCTTCTTTTTTGTTTAGTTGGCTCCAAAAAAAGCAATTTAATGATCATTACAAGCAAAACATAACAACATAATCACCAGTCGTAGTGTAAACGACTGCCATAGCAACGTAAACATTTTTTTTTAACCAAAACTACTTTTATATTATCTGGGGTAAAGGAAAACGTTTCTATTTAAACTGCAGCTGGTTAAAAACTCTCTCGCACACACACACACACACACAGTCATACAAATTTACAAATTACAAACCATAAATGGTTCCGAGTTATTTTTTACTTTTACATCATTATTTTAAGCTTCAAGGGTTCTTTTGACGGAGTGGTTTTTCTACTTAAAAGGTGTTTTGGTTTTTATTTATTTAAAAGAGTTTTAATTTTTTTTTTTTTTTATTTAATTTACAAAAATGTTAGTTTAAAAGTAGAACAATTTACCAAAAAAAAACTTATAAAATAAAGAAAAAAAAAAAGTTCATAACGTTAACTTTTTTTCATCTTTCTGTTTTTTCTCCAACAGTCATGGTCTTGACCTTGATAAAAGATAATAGAGAATCACACAAAAACACGCTTGTATACTCTTTTCCCAGCACAGTAAGGAAAATTGTAAGTTTTTCTAAAAAAAATTTATATATTTTTTTAAACGCCCAAATATAGGCAGCATAAATTTTAATAAAAGAAATAGTAAAACATTTTTGTGTGAAAAGCAAAACCTAAAATAAAAAGTATTTGTTTTGTATGCGTAGAAAAAAAAATTATTATTCTCACCAGTAACTAAAGCAACAGCAACAAAAATATAAAATCAAATACGACAATGCTGAGTAAAAAATCACAAAAACTTCTCTAAGGTTGTCATGATTTTTAATGGTAACGAAAAGATATAAAAAGAAATATAGAAATTTGTATGACAGAATTCCATTGTAACAAATGCATCATTGTTTTTTTTTCTATAAATGAAAACTAAGAAAACAAAAAAAAATATAAAGTACACTTTTAGGCTTGAAGACAAAAATATACGAAGGAATATTTATTTTTGCTGTATTAAAATAAAAGAAAAAAATACAGTTATAAAAGAAATTGGCATTATTTAAATAAAGCAAAAGTGAATTAAATTTCAGTAAAAAAAATTTAAGCTTTATAGGTCTTAAAGCGACTTTGGCCTTTTCCTCTACTTAATGGAAGAGATTTAGACCCTTAAAATCTACTTGAGTTGTATGACATCAAAATCCAAAACTCTTCTTAATTTAATTCCTTAAGTCTTAAAACATTTAATTTTGCAATATTTTTTATCAGAATTATTTTTTTAACTTTATTTTTCAAAGCCTAAAAGTATGCAAGCGTTTTACAGCTAAAAGTTTTAATTTAATTTTATTTAATATTTTTTAAAAAGCAATAAAATCGACAAAAAAACATTAAATTGATTTTAAATCATGCAGCTCTAATTAAGCAAAATCAGCAAAAAATGTATTCCTTAAAACTGTTTAATTTTTTCATCAAAGTATGCAACATTTTTTTAATCTTCTTTTTAATTATTATAATATTTTTTAATCTGTTCATTAGATTAAAATTGTTGCATAATAATTATACAATAGTTTATATTTGTTTTAATATGTTGAAAAAAATAAAAAAATTTCATTAGCCCAAAAGTATGCAGCAAATTTTTTTTTACTTTTAAAAATTTAAGCCTCTTATAGTGGGATAAATAAGTATGTCATATTTCCAACAAAATAAAAATGAAAAGCTATTTAATTATTAAATTTGTATTCGAATGACCAAACGGAATCAGTGGACATTTTTTTTATTTACTTTATATTCAATGCTGCCTACTTTTGCTCCTAAAATCATATTAAAGTTATCGTGTTTAAAATAATTTTTTTTCTGTTAATTTTCTCAATTGCATTTTGTTAAGTGTTTATTCTCATTTATGGTTAATTTTGAAAAATACTGCTTCAGTTTTCTTATTGTTTATTTAGGTCAGTCCAAATCATAAATTATGCTTTTACGCTTATTAAGTATTAAATTAAATCTTCTTTAAAAAAATATAAACTGTTTTTGTATTTTATACAAAATATAATTTAGCAATAAAAAAGGTGTAAAAATAATTATTTTGAAAAATTTAACATTTAATTTTGTGCTACTTAACATATTTCATTAATACCCTAAAGTATGCTACTAATAAAAAATATCGCTTAAAAAGTGTGTTAAAGTAATTTGTTTCGCTGTTTAACTTTTTTATGCTTAAAACAAGACCGTGCTTTTATTTCCTATATAAAAAAAAAAAACATTAATCAAATTGTTTGCCTACTTAATGGCATTATAAAAAATGTAGCATACTTTTCGACTGTTTCATGTTTTCGATTATATTTTTTGTGTTTTATAACAGTAAAAAGTTAAGCATAAACTTTAATATTTTATTAAGCAACCCATTCACCACCCTCTGTATGCATCTGAAGCTGAAAAAAAAATTTTTATAAACTTTGTCTCAATATTGAAGAGCAATACACGAAGCGAACTTCAAAAACTTATTTTGTTGTTATGATCCAAAAAACAAAAAATTTCATTAAAAATAGTCGAACTTTAGGTATTTTTAAAACACTTCACTACAGATAAGAATGAGGTATACCTAAGTTTGTCATTCCGTTTGCAATTTCCACAATATCCATTTTTAACCCTATAAAGTGTTTGTACTCTGAGTCCATATGCATAGCGAAGTCGATTGAGCATGTACGTCTGTTCATCTGTATTACAGTTGAAATAAACTTTGTCAAGGCCCTAGATGAGCTAGAGAAAAGCTAAATACGCCAATCGATCAGACATAGTATCGAAAATGTTGCTATTAGAAATCAGCAAGATCGGTTCATGTGCCTTGTGGCAGTCGGCAAACACCACGTCTGCCTCTTTTTTTTAATGAAGATGCGTCAATAACGAAAAAAAAACAACTATATATACTATATACGGAGAAATAAAAAAGGAAAAAACATCAAGTGGAACAATTAGGGCTCGCCTATATTTTCCGAGTTGTGGGCCTCTGAACTCATCATTGAAAAGTACGATTTTGCACCATATTTTTTAAGACATCAATATGGGTGTCATTTTAAAGCTTTTGAAAAGATCTTTTAGGAAATATTGAAATTTCTGAAAAATTCTTAACCCAATAAAAGCTCATGACATTTTAATGTAAATTTTTTTTAATTTTTTAATTCTGTCACTCCAATAATTTTTTTTTTTTTTGGTTTGAAGTTACCTCACTAAACTAGGTTGGTGAAGGGCATGATACGGCATAGCTGAATATAGCACTCTTAATTTTTTCTATACTAATTACTATGAATTAATAAGCCGAACTTGCACCTGACTTAAAAAATTACTGAACACAATAAAAATTAGAATCTGCGATAAATTTTTAAGGAAATATTTTTTTTAGAAAATTAAAAACCAAAAAAAAAAATTTTTTTACAAAAATTTGTTGATCCTAAAGTACTTGTTTGATTAATACATTAAGAATCTTGTAATCAAAGAAGTAAGTTTTCAAAAAGTTTCAAAATATTTAATTTAAGAATCTGCTGATGTTGGCTTTTACTCTAAAATAAGATTTTTTCAAACTCCTGAAAGTATTCAAAGATCAAATATTTACCCCTAAAAGTTCCCCCTCCATCCCAAATAAAGCCTTTAGATTAATCCTTGTTTTAACAGAATTAGTTTAGTCCTAAAGGGGTTTTTGAGCAGAAAAATATTGACCATTTTAAATATTTGTGGGACTAAATTTGCAAAAAGAAAAACTTTTCTCATCATGCAGAAATATTCAATAGAAGAAATGCCTAAAACTTTTTTTATATAAATTAACTATAGGCATCTTGTATCAGTAAATTGACGGTGGAAAATTTTTCGATAAAATGCCAACAGAAAATTTTTGTTATCGATAAATTTTCTAAAAAAAATACTGTTATCGATTTTTCGATTTACAACCTTCTTTTTAGTAAACTCTAGAAAATGTATAAATTAATAGAATGCTTGTGAAAACTTAAAAATTTTCACGGTTAAACTTGAAAGCCAGAAAATAATTGTAGGAAAATTTTTAGTTATCTATAAAATAAAAAAAAATTGTTATCGATTTTTATGATTTACAACCTTCTTGTCAGTATACTCTACAGCAAATTAAAATAAATAGACTGCTAATGAAAACTTTAAAATTTTCGCGGTTGTTCTTGAAAGCAAGGAAATTTATTAAGAAAATTTTTTGTTATCGATAAATTTTCTAAAAGCAAACATTTGTGCATTTGTTAATGATAAACTTTTGTGCGGAAAAAATATTATATAAACTTTCAAAAATATTAAATATGTTTGCAGTTAGTTATTTTAGTTTTATTTATATATTTTTTGGTATCTATAAGTATTCGTTATTCAATTTTCGTTAACCATAAATTTTCTTTGGTTAAAATTTTACCCGGTACTCTGAATATAAAAATGTTCGTCATGGATAATATTTTGTTAAAATATTTTTGTTATTTTAAAATTTTTATTATTTTTGAATCTTTTAAAAAATTTTTTCTGCACTGAAG
Source organism: Cistogaster globosa (assembly GCA_937654795.1). Classification (NCBI taxonomy): domain Eukaryota; kingdom Metazoa; phylum Arthropoda; class Insecta; order Diptera; family Tachinidae; genus Cistogaster; species Cistogaster globosa. Next base: position 13,478,350 of record OW569404.1, read on the forward strand.
TTATCGATAAGTTTTCTAAACAATGATTTGAAATTATAATTAATTTTTTTACTTGAAGTTTTATGGTCAATTTAATTTCTTGAAAATTCTTTTGTTCCATAATATTTCTTTAAAATTCTATTACGAGGGCTGCTATATATATTTCTGGCCTGACAACACTGAGTGCTGCCAAGTGCAATCTGACATTTTCATTGGAAAGTTTATCATTTTTAAGCATAATCGTACTCAAAACGTTTTGACGTGCGACCATTATTTGTGGTGTTTACAGTGACTTTAAAAAATTTATATAGAAAAAAATTGAATTAACTCGTGAACATTTTCGTGCCATAATTTTTCACAATTTTCGACGTGGATTATTACGACAAGAGTGCATTGATAAACTTAAATCTTTGTATGGCGATGAAGCATCATCCTATAGCACTGTGAAAAATTGGTATAATGAATTTAATAGTGGCCGAAGCTCGCTCAAAGACGAATTCCGTGAAGGTCGTCCAAAAACAGCTGTTGTGCCAGAGAACATTGATGCCTTGCGTGAACTCATAATGCAAGATCGACATACGACATACCGAGAGATAGAGACATCCTTGGACATTTCTTCCACCAGCATACATTCGATACTGCATGAACACCTGGCCGTAAAAAAGGTTTGTTCTCGTTGGATCCCGCACAATTTGAAAGTCGCTCAAAAAAAACTCGTGCAAAGAAATGTTGCAAAAATACGATTGCGGTGCTTCAAAAGACGTTTTTAAGATCGTCGCAGGTGACGAATCATGGATCTACGCGTATGAGCCCAAAACGAAACAACAATCGACCATGTGGGTCTTCAAAGACGAGCAAAATCCAACGAAAGTTGTTCGTGGAAGAAGCACTTCGAAGCAAATGGTCGCCTGTTTCTTCGGCAAAACTGGTCATGTGGCGACTGTTCCGCTTTAGCAACGTAGGACTTTCACTTCTAAGTGGTACACCACAATTTGTTTGCCTGAAGTCATCGGAGAAATTCGAAAAACCAACAGAGAAGACGAATCATTGTTCACCATGACAATGCGAGCTCTCACACATCGGCTCAAACCAGAGCGTTTTTGACCGGCCAAAACGTCGAATTAATGGGTCATCCGCCGTACAGCCCTGACTTGGCACCTAATGACTTCTTCTTGTTTCCGCACATCAAGACAAAAATGCGTGGTCAACGATTTTCGTCGCCAGAAGAAGCTGTTGAAGTGTTCAAAAACCATGTTTTAGAGGTGTCTCAATCGGAGTGGAAAAAGTGCTTCGACAACTGGTTTGAGCGCATGCAAAAGTGTATAAATCATGCTGGAGAATACTTTGAAAAACAATAAAATCATTTTTGATTATAAATATTCGCATATTCACTATTAGGCCAGAAATATATAGAGCAGCCCTCGTATCAGAAAATTTAGTTTTGATAATTAAATTAAAAATTATAAAAAAGGTTATAAAAAGGGAAATAAAAACACTTTTAATTATAAAACAAAAATTATATATTTAAATCATATATTTATTGAAAAGATTTAAATTTATAAAATTATCGATAACAACCCATGAGTGTATCTAAAAAGCGTTTAACGGTTTAAATAAAGGTCAACATTCCCATCACTTTTTCTGTAGAAAATTATTACAATTGTTTTTATTTTTGTGTTTTTGTTTTAAGAAATTTATTAAACATTAATTTTAATTTTTACCGATTAAAAAAGTAATTCAATTTATTTTCATTTTATTTTTTGAGAATTTATTTAATTTTTATGTGACCAATGCTTTCCATTGCATGCGAAAAAAATCTGCATTTTATTTTATTAAAATTTTCTAGAAAGTTTATTTTTTGCATGATAGCATTTGAATTGTTTTTATTTTGTTACTATTTCCGCATAATTGTTTTTAAAGCTATTAGAATTTGTTAAGAATATTTACAAAACTCTAAATATTTATTTTCTTGTTAAAATAAGCAATATTATACAATATTTGTTATTAAAAATAAAAATAAAAAATGGTAGTGATTTTTTTTCAGTTTTCTATTAGAGTGTTTCTAGCAAATAAATTTTGTTTTGCATTAAAATACTGAATTAAATTTACATTTAAAATTAACACTACAGAATTTAAGTCAAAAAATATACTGCGCACTTTTAGGAGAAAATATTTCTAAAAGCTTAACAAAAAGAGTTTTTATCAAAATTTTTAAACAGTAAATTCATTTTAAATATGTTGCACGTTTGTGGACAGAATTTATGTATAAACAAATTTTTTTTATTAAAATTTGTTTAATAAACTTATTTTAATAATGACTTAATTCCGCTTTTAAAAGTTTTTTAAATTATGGCATATTTTCAGGAGAAAAAATAACAAAGTTTTCTATTATATTTTTTAATAATTATGGTAATAATTTCCTTACATATAGATTTATAAAACTTTAGAAAAATTTATTTTATTTTATTGTGATGTTTAAAAGTTAAAAAAATGTTGCATACTTTTAGGGAAAATATTTATGAAAAATTTTCTGTTTAAATCTTATTGGGTAAGGGAATAACAAACCTTTAAAAAATTTATTAACATCCTTATCTTCGAATGAATTGTGTCCATTTAATTTAAAATTTACCTAAAAAGAGACAAAAAGTTTTTGTTAAGCAAAGCTTTTTAATGTCAACAAATTTGTGTGTTTCTAAGTTTAATTTTTATTTTACTGAGTTAAAAATAAATGCAAAAACTCCAAAACAATGATAAATAAACTAAAACCATTTCTAAGCCAAAAATACCAAGGACTTATGTCTGCCGGTCTACATATTGTAATGGGTCTGACTTGGTTAAGCACTTATAGAAATTCAGCACAACAAAAGTAATACAAATTAATTCTCTATTGGCAGAGCTTCTAGTCCTAAATTAGATAGCAAAGTTCTACTCCATTATTTGATCTGAAAATTAAAAGGCCGGTGTGGGGGAGCCCTTTGTATTAAAGAAAGAATTCAAAACTGTTAAGATGAGATTACTTAAAAAAAAAACCGAGTATTAAAGATGCAAGATGTAGAAGTGCCATTTATTCTGAATGATAGCAGCAACTTTTTTTAGTAAAAATATAAATGTCAGAATTATGATATATATACTTTTTATTGGCACAATAATGGTTAACATGTAACGAATTATTTGGAAAAAAAGGTCCTGGAATGTTCAGTAGTTCAGGCTTCAGTAATTCAACTTTTAATACCCCCTAAAAGTATGCTAGAAATTATGTTACATAAAGTCTGCTTACAAGCAAAATTTAAACAACATAAAAAATTATTATTTTTTTTATTAACTTTAACGAACAAAAACTTTATAATCATTTCCGTTTTTGATTTCAAGCAACTTCCTCGAATCCCCTAAAAGCATATAAAGAAAAGTTATATAATATAAAGCTTGCTTTTAGGCAGCTATTAATATAAAAAAAGCAAAAACGGCAAGCTCTCATGAGCCAGAATAAAAAATTTTATGCATTTAATTGAATTTGGCCACTTCCATTAACCTCACAAAACAGCAAAGAGCGTGAGATTGTATTTTAAATATAAACAAAATTATTCTAATCAAAATTGTTAATGGATAAAACATTTAAAATGGCTAAATGAAAATCAAATGAAATTTAACAAATCAAAGCACGCTTTTTAGTTTATTTGATTTTTCATTTTGTTGGCATTAAAACATGTTTTTTCAAGGATTTTAAAAAATTGTTTTTAATTAAAGGATTTTAAGGCAATGCAGATAAAATATTAAATATTTGTTTTTTTTTTTTTTTCGTTTTTCGTTTCGTTTTCTCGTTAATAAATATTTCCTTTTTTTTTGTGAGAAAATACAAGTGCATAGTTGTAATAGCACGTAGTGTTAAATTTAACACCCGCATCGAGGAAAAAAAAAACTTGGCGTCCAAATGAAAATAGTTTGACAAAAAATATTTCAATGTGAAAAAGTTTAAAACAAGAGCAAAATCTATACAAAAATGAAAGAAACATAATAATAATATGCTGTTTTTTATAAAAATAATAAAAAAAAATAAATTTACATTTATTTCAGAAATTAAATATTTATAGGTTTTGGCAAGATGATGGTGGAAATGTTTTAATTTTCAAGGTCAAAATAATTTATTTGTAAATAACAGAAAATAAAACAATTTTTTTTTAATATTAAAAATATATTGATACATCTAAAGCATACTTTTGGGAACAAGTAAAAAAAAAAATCGTGAGAACTTTATCAGGGTTTGAGAAAAGTAAGTTTTGAGATCATCACAATAAAAAGCTTGCATACATGTAGTATAAAGGCGGCCACTTTAATCTAACTCAACAATCAAAATTACATTAAACTATTTACTGAAGAAAAGAAAATTTTCGTTGCATACTTCTAGGCAAAACCTTTAAATATTAAAAAAAATTTAGTAAATTTATTTTGGAGTTAATTTTAAAGCAAAACAATTTAACTTGAATATTAAGATAACAAATTTAATACGCTGGAGAGACAATAAGTAATTGCAAACACATAAATAAATTTTTAAGTAAATTTTTTTTCCTTCCACAGAATAAGACTTTTTTGCACAAACAACAGCTATTTTCGCTAAAAGTTTTTTTAAACTTCTATTTTCTTAAACTCGAAAAAAAGAAATACTTTGCAAGCCAGAGTCGGTTGCGGAATCTTCTCCAATAGTCTTGGACAAAGACTCTCCCATAGACTCCCTGGCTACTGCAGTGTCTTCCAAGCCGAGGTAATGGCCATTCTGAAAACATCCGCTTAGGGACGATCTTTCTGGTCTTGCCATTCGGATATTTTCGGACAGTCAGGCAGCGATCAGGGCGCTTGCTGGTGTATACAGTACATCTAAGCTAGTCCTGAGTTGTCGCTCATTACTGAACACTTTATCGGAGCGATCACAGATTGACCTGTTTTGGGTCCCTGGTCACAGAGATATCCAGGGTAACTGTGAGGCCGATGATCTTGCTAAACGGGGCACATTGCTTCCTAACGTCTCTCCGCTACCAGACGTTGGAATTCCTCTGGCAACGGTGAAAATTGCCATAAAGAACCACTATCTAAATTTGGCTCGCAAATTATGGGTAGATGAAAGTTCCTGTTGTGTCTCCAGACAACTGTGGACTACACTGGACCTCAAGCGGACCAGGCAGCTGCTCAGACGGGACAGAAAATCCATAAGTATCACGGTCTCGGTACTTACTGGACACTGTCTAATCGGCAGGCATGCTGAAAGATTTGGTGTGCCTTTTAATGATTTCTGTCGCAGATGTGGCTCGGAGGATGAGGAAGAGACCGTACTGCACCTCCTGTGCCACTGCCCATCCCTGGCTCGAAGAAGACTAATAATTCTGACTCTCATTTCTTTGAAACTCTAACGGAGCTATCATCTCACTCTATAGGGGACATAGCGAAGTTCATCCGTGAATCCTCACGGCTGGGTAAAGGGAGTCATGCCGCCTTCTTTGTGGTATCACAACGGGCCATTCGTTTGTGCTCAAGTGAGCTTCGTCGCGAGAGGCTGCCACTCCCAACTAACTAACTAAGCCAAATCTGGAGAACAAGGTTGATGCGACTAAAATTTGTCAATTAAAAAGTATTCGAGATATCAGAGCTGTGTACATGAAGGGTGTACATGAGCATTACGTTGATCACTTTTTAAGTTAAAGTAACTTAATAATTTTCTATCGTTCGTCTATTGATTTTTTAAATTCATAGCAGTAACAAAATACATTAAAATTTTTAAAGTATGCTTTTAAGCAAATAAATACAGTGCATACTTTAAGGCAAAGCATATAATATTTTTAAATCGCCAGAAAATTAAATGATTTTTTATAAACTGTAAAAGTAATTTATATACTTTTTTTTCAAAATTGAAGTGTTTTAAACACTAAAAGTTATTTTGGGGTATAAATTTTACCTACTTTTTTAATTTTATCCCACTCAAATTTTAAAAACAAATTTTTACAAAAAATCTTCTACAGAAATAAAATATTAAAAAAAAAATTTACATTTTAAAAATAACAAATATTGAGTTAAAACAACTATTAAGGCATTCTGAAAAGAAAGTTGCAGTAAAACTAAAAGAAAAAAATTATTTTCTAATTTTTGGCACGTAACATAAAATATAATTCAGTTTTCTATTTTACAATTTACAAATATTTATATTTGGTTTTTAAATAACATTATTACTTTATATTTATGATTATTTTAATTTAAAATAAATTTAATAAAAACCAAAACCTTTGGGAAATTATAGATAACAAATTGTATGTAAGAGAAAAAAGTAATAATAAAATCATTCGCCTAAAGATAGGCTATAAATATTGTATTGCTTGTGAGTCTGTTATTATTTTGCCAAAAATATGTTTCTGCAGTTGTTTCAATAATAAAAAATAAATTTTAATAAATTTTTTTAAGCCAATTTCATTAACATTCGATGTTTGATATTTTTTTAACTTTGCAATTGAGATAATTTGAAGGAAAATTTTTAATATTTTATCATATGTAATTACGTAATTATTATGTTTAATTGCTATTTAACATTAAATATTTTCTACTTCAATGCATTAATATTTTTCGTATAAAAAGAAGATTTATAGAATAAAACCAGAATTATTTATTAAACCATTATTCAAATAATTAAAGACATTTTTTTTATGTTAAAAATATTTTCGTGTGCATCAGCGTATAAATATTGTAATAACAACGTGTCGCTTATATCTTGTGGGTTCCCTTTTTTAAATGTTTTAACATGCCAGGCTTAGTCAGCCATAAATCTTCCCTTAAAAAAATGCTTTTGTTCTGTAGTTTCTTAATAATGATAAAATACTTTAATTTCAGTCATTTTAATTATACCATTTTAAACTGAAGCTATTTTGTCAAGGAAAATAGTCGAAAAAATTAGCTCTTAAAATTTAAAATTTTTTATTGTGCAATAAAAATTTTAAAACGAAATAATTTAAAACTTAAAATGAAGTAAATAAAACTTAACTTCGAATTTAATAGAACACATTTTATCTGAAACAAATAAATTGCTTAAATGTTTTAAACTGATAATAGTTTCTAGGCTATGTTCGAAATTTCGAATTTAATATAAAACTTTTTTAATTTATTAGTTTACCAAATGTAATACGTAGGTATTTAAAAATTCTCTTATTTTATAAGGAAAGATAATACAAATTATATTTTTTCCTTTCATTTAAAAATTCGAACATATTATAAAACTTCCAAAAATATACTGTGCGGCTTAAATTTTACAATATCAGTAGAGTACTTCTAAACAAATTCAAAAATATGAAATTAAAATGCATGTTCGAAATTTCGAACTTAAGTTCGAATTTTCGAAGTTAGCCATAATTTCAGTATAAACTCCCGTATTTTATGAAATCATATATATTATTTAAAAAGTGAAGAATTTTTTGATTTTATTACGTTAGAAAACTCAAAGTTTACTTCGAAATTCGCTAAAAATTAATTTGCAAAAAAATTCCATTAGAAAAATCTAAAATTTTTGTAGATTTTAGAAAGTAAAAAATGTATTAACAACCGAATAAAGCTTTCCATCTCCTCACTACAACTCAATGACGAATTGTGTAAACCAGTTTAGCGACAGTCAACTGACAACTAAAACAATATTTTCAAGCAAGCGGCTCACAATAATGGAAGGAGTTTTCATCACCTGAGTGCTGCACCTGGTTGGTATATAAAGCTATAAAAGATCAAGAAGTAAGCACAAAAACTGATTAAAAAATTGACAAGGACATCTCCCAAAGTACTTTTGATTAATGAAAAAAAATTAAAATTAAAAAATTTTAAAATTTTATTTTCAAAATATTTAAAGAATTTAATTTTTCAAATATCTTAACTAATGGTTTAATAAATTAATTTGTTTAAAAATTTATTTGTTTAGTCTTCTATATTTGCTTTAATTTAATATTATAAAGCATATTTATTTGTTTACTGAATCTTAAAAATGTATTGCCTACCCTAAGGCTTTTGTTAAAAATGCCATATTTGTATTGTTTTAAAAACAAATCAAATTAAGTAAATATTTGTAATGAAAAATTCTAGAGCACAAGTCCTAATGGAAAACTAGAAAACTTTTTGTTTTTTAAAAAGAAATTTGAAGCCCATTAGAATCAAGCAAACATAGTTGTCCATTGTTATAATAATCTTTTCAAGAAAACTATAATACACTGACATATTTCAATTACATTTCAATTAGTTTTAAATTTTTCAAATAAAATTATAACTTCTATTTGATTGATCACTTTAAATAAATAAAAATTAATTAAATATTTGTGATAATTTGTAAGACTGCCAAAAATATTTTTAAGTTTTATTGGCAAAACTAAATTGTAAAAGTAATAAATTAGAAATGAAACAAACAAAATTTTTCTTATTAAATAAATGAAACAAATCTTTGTTGGCTGTTTCATAATAAAGAACAATGAACCAAATACACATTAATTAATCATATTTATTTCTTTTAAACACATTCTTGTTTCTTGTACAAATTAAGTGTTTGAGAAGAAGTATTAAGAAAAAGAAAGAGGCGAAAAAATTTTTTTTATTAAAAAATTAATGGCAAAAATATGTGAAGTGACTGATGGTGTATTTGGCGAAATTATTAGACAGTAAAAAAATAACGATTCAAAGGAGTAAGGAAAAGCGATTAAAAAAATTTAAACCCCGATCATCGAAACAATAATTTAAAGTCAAAGCTTTATCTCAGCAATCTCAAAATCACCCAATTTTTTTAAAAAAAAGTATACAAATTTGTGCAAAACTATAAAAAGTTTCCACAACAGAGGACATATGTGTCAGCAGATTCATTGATTTAATATTGCTTTTCTAACATAAATGTTCCCAATGGTTTACATTTATATGTGAATTAAACTATTACAAAAACACAACCAAAGACACAGGCGGCAGGCGATAAAAAGTGTTAAAAAAAAAACAATCTCCATCCTTACTAAAGATTTACGTTGTTAAGCACAAAGATTGAACAAATTAAAGTTTAAAACACTTAGAACCAGACTTTCAATTGCTGATGGGCATATTTTCCAACTACAATTTATAAAATTTGTCCGTCTTTCAATAGAGCTCCTTAATAAATTAGATGGCTGGGGAGGAGTTAACTCATTAAAAATTACCATTGCTTGGAGGAACTTCGTTCCTGGTATGGGAGTTGTGAATACCAGCCAGTCTTCAGTTCTGGGGAGAATCACACGAAATGAATAACACTGTCTCAAAGGGGACGGAAAGGTAAATCTCTACTATGAAAAGTGAATGAAAAAGAAAATCAGAGCCAAGCGAGAATACGATTCTGTAACTAGCAGAATTGCTAGGCAGACACCTACGGAAACCCCAAACCTGTCTTTCCAAGCGAGCAAGCATTTACAAGTGACAAATCACAGCTGTTTGCGTGCAAGTTTAAATAATAGTTGGGATGACTTAAAAGTTGATTCTCGAATTGAATCGAGATACCCCCGGATGCACCCATTTCTTTACAAAAGAAATATTTTCAAAACTAACCAGCAATTTATTAGCGACTGAAAAAAACTAAAAAAATCTCACATGTTGGCAACAGAATTTTCAGTTGTTAAGCGCAAATAAGTAACTCGTTAGCTATAGATGTAAAAAGTTATGAAAGCCCTGTAAGAGCTTTAAAACCGTAAATCATTTTTAATCTAATGACGAATCGAATGACGAAATTAAAACTTTAATCCTTCAGTCCTACAGTGGGGCCCTTTTACACCACTTCTGTAAAGTCTAAAAAACTTGGACTCAAAACTTTAACTTAATACAACTCCTCTATTTATGAGCTTAACTAAGAATGATTTTAGAGGGAGCTATAATGTAAAAGAAACTTGTGTCGTGTAAAAGAACTCCCATAAGAAATTAAAAATTCTGAGAGAAATAAATTTGTCACGGGCCCCTGCCTTAAGCGCGTTAAATTTTATTTCAAAATGAACCTGAAGGGAAATGATAGCAATTTATGATCTTAATATTACCGGAACCGCACACATGTTTAAAAAAGGCAAACAAATGTACTTAAAGAGATAAATAAAAATAAAAAAAATAAAAATAAAAAAACTCTTCTACAGTTTTCATTGGAATCGACTAAATTTCATAAAAATCTTTCATTTGTTTTTCATAATTTTAAAAATTTTTTCTTTTCCTATTTATTTTTCCACCACATAAAACAAATGAGTCATTAAAAATTAATAAAATAAAATTTTATATAGCAAAGCCAACAACAAAAACAACAACATTATTTATGTTGGTTTAGTGGGCCATAAAAAAATAGCTCTTAAAAGAAACCTTGAATATTATTTTCTTTTTTTAAAGAGTCAAATTGTCAAGGGTTAAATGTCTTTTAAAATGTTTCATCTACCTGTTTTTAATGTACTTTGTTGTTGTTGTTATTGTTTTTTTTTTTTTTTTTTTTTAAAGACAATATAATGACAAAATGCATCAGTTTATGTTTGAAAAAGCAGTCAGGGGTTATTCTTTTTAAAGGAATTATTTAACTTTTAAAATATTATTTTTGGGGGAATAAAGTTTCAAACTTTAAAATAAAATTGTTGATGCAAATTTTGTTTTAAAGTTTTTAGTGCTTTGGAGAAACTTTGTCAATCTATTTATATCTGAAGCTCGCTTTGTGTTTAAGCTCAGCATTTTAACGTTGCTAATACGCTCTGTTTTGAAATCTCCTAAGTCGTAACGAAAATGTGTAGCTGGTTTTAGGTTGCATATTTAAAAAATCGATTGAACGTTTGACATGCTGTTATCCAACACTTTGGCTTGAATGGCCAAAAAAATATGAAATATATTAAAGATCTTTTAGACGCTGTTCATAGCGCCATCTACAACATATGAGAAGCGATCTACCCGCACAACAATAGCTTAGTTCATGGCTTCCAACTGTAGAAATTTATAAGAAAAACGGTCAGCTTTTTTTCTTGCTGAAAGGGGTATAAAAGAGCTACCGACATATTGGGTGCTTCGTTTCATGATTGATAGCTCTGCTGCGATCCTGATACATTTCTTCACTAACACATATAAGACACATATTAGATTAAACAAGAACTCAGCACTGTAAACTAATGATAAAGCCACACACAAAGCAGTCGACTTTTCCTCTTCGAAGAACAAAATGAATAGGAAAATTGAAAAGTGAAGTTACGACCATGTTTTTTTTTGGGAACGTACATGAAATTCTCTACACTGGCCACTTAGACAATAGGAACAACAATGGTGATCAGATAAGAACGATACAAAAATTATTTAAAATAAAAAATTCAAGTTGCTTTAAACTTTATTTAGAAGCTTCATTTGCTCTTGACTGCCTCTCTTGGCTGCCTTGACTTTACTGACATCACTCCCCAAGTACACGCCCGGTACAATTTTTATTGACTCAACCCAACTTGTGCTAAGATATGCGGTACAACAGCATTTTAAACATTGGCTTCAATCTCGTCTGAAGGGTTTGACTTATATGCGAAGACTAAGAATTTAATGCGACCTGCATGATTGAGAGTAGAAATACAACCTTACGGTTGCGGCGACGGATTCCGCATGTCAGAGAAAAAACAAATAAAATGAGTTGCGGCGACGGATGCGGATTTTATTGTCATTTTTTATTCTTCGTTTACTAATTTTTTTATTCTTTTTTATTGAAATATATATGTATAAAAAAATAAACAATAAATTGAAAAATTTCAAAATTATTGTTGATTTTCAATGACTTTTTGCATTTTCTTTCTTTTCTTCTTTCGTAGTCATTCACAAAAAATATTAATAAATAGTATTTTTTGTAAAAAAAAACATTAAAACTGTGGCAACATGCTGAAAGAAAAAAAAAATTTAAATTGAGAGTTTGAGAGAAAACGCACTCAAAATTAAATAGATTCTACTTTCATGCGGATTCGTTCAACGTTTTTTATTGTCAAAACTCCATATAAAAAAAAAAACAACCGCATCCGCAATCTTGAGGTTGTATTTCTACTCTGAAGCCGAACAGTTACCGAACATTCGCCGTGAGATGCTCCAGCCGCCAAATTTCCACTTTACAAATAAAATTGTTGCCTTGATTATATTGTATGTAGCGTGATCTCCTTGGTTTCACAGCTCGTATATGGAGCGATACTGTAAAGCCACAGAAAGTTGATTAACGTAGCGTTTCAATGGCTGTTCTGCAACGAATTGAAGTTTCGAGATTTTCTTTAATACTGGCTGCTAAGGCGGCTAACTTTTTATCGCTTCGCACTGATCACTATATGGTTGATGGCTTGGAAACCAAAGGAGTGTATTCACACTCAAATTTTTCAACGAAGTAACAAATTACCTACGCACTGATACTATAATGACGATAAGCTTACAACGAAGTTTTTCACTGAGCCGGGATTTTAAATTTTCTGACAACTAGATGTCAGGATTACAATGGCTGTTCCGCGACGAACTAAAGCTTACGGATTTTTCTTCGCATTGATCACTTTCTGGTTAATAGCTTGGAATCCAAGGGAGTGTATTCACATTCAAATTTTTAAATGGCGAAACGAATTACCTACGCCCTGAAGCTACACTACCAATTTGCGTTACAACTTAATTCGCCACTGAGCAGGGATTTTGTTTAAATTATTTTATCAAATAATTTTCATACGTTCGGCAAGCGAGAAATGAAGAATCTTTTTTTTTTAATATTCTGAAAACTAGATGTCAGGGTTACAATGGCTGTTCTGCGACGAACTAAAGTTTCCGGATTTTCCTTAATACTGAACGCTAATGCGGCTACGTTTTCTTTACTTCGCATTGATCGCATTAATGGCTTGGAATCCAAGTGAATATATTCACACTCAAATTTTTCCATGCTGAGGAGAATTTCCTACGCACTAAAGCCCGGGGCACATAGAATCCGTCATATGTTGTACTTTGACAAATTCAACTAAAGTCAAAGTAACGACGGATGAGGTTGGCACAACGAATACTTGCTGACGGATGTTAAGTCAAAGTTTGCTCTCTATTTTTATTTACTTTTAAATTTAATTTTTATTTTATTCACTTGTTAATTTAATTAAATTTGTATTTTATTGTTTGCCACCAAAATGGTTTTATTAAATTTACAAAATACAATTGAAACACAGCAAGAGTTAAAAGAAAACAGAAAAGAAGAAGCAGTTGATAGTTGCCAAAATATTTAACATACGTCAAAATTGAAAAGTTGACCAACTTTCGTATTTTGCCTTGACGGACACGTATCGATTGTGACAACGCTCATAAGAAAACATGTATTTTAACTGACTTGTCAGTTGAATTTGTCAAAGTTTAACATATGACGGATTCTATGTGCCCCGGCTTTAAAGCTACACTACCAATCTGCGTTGCAATTTGATTCGCCACTGAGCAGGGATTTTGTTAAAATTAATTTTTCAATCATTTCTAAACGTTTGGCAAGCGAGAAACGAGGCATAATGAAATAAAGAATCTTTTTTTTTTTAATATTTCGATAACTAAATGTCATTGGTTGCTTTGATATCTGCTGCAATTTTCAAATCTGGTCACTCTCAATTTTTTTATTTGAACATTTTAACTTTTGAATTTAAGTTTGGAATTTTTTAGCTGCATTCTCCCACATTTGCCTTCTTCCATAATTTTTCCGATTCCATATTTAATAAAAAAAAAGTATAGAAAACCTTCCAAATCTAATCTGTGGTGGTCGAAACAAGGAAGTTTAAGCTTGAGATTCTGTAACAAAAATTGCCTTGCGAATGAGAATAACACGAAGCTTAAACTTAGAAGGATTCTCACTTGTAAGAAGTCCTTTATTGTGCTAAATAATAATTTATAGTTGTTTTATCAGGACCTTAAAAACGGCGAGTGAATTTAATTAATTAAAAATTATTCGTCTGCCCTTTTGGGTTAAAAATTCAAATCATTTCTCTCATGTCTGATGTTGTCAATTTGTTGCTGTCCTTTCAAAAAAAAAGGTGTGAACTCTTAACACCTTAATGAATATTTAGTACTTTAGAATATTACAAAGCAAGAAAAAGGCTTAAATTATGCAAAAAGAAAAGAATATAAAAAATTATGAAAACACATTATGCTCTATCAGGTTTCGCTTTGTTAGCGCATACACAAAGACAAGTCAAATAAAAGCACTTTGTTTTATAATTTTTTGTTTCTAATGAATTGTTTTTTAAGAAAAAACAAAAAAAATATTTTAATTAAAAGCAGAGATATGAAAAGTAGAAGAAAACAGATAGACGAAAACATGTAAAGAAACACAAATGAGTAAAAAAATTAAGCATGTGAGTTATAACTCACATTAGAAGTATTCAAAAATTATGAAACAAAAAAAATGGAAAAATATGGTCCTTCATGCGTTGGTTTGACGAACCCCAAAAGCAAAGAAATAGTTTGAATAAACTAAAGGAAACACTAAATCAAACACTACCTTTTTTGGTTTCCTTATCCAACACCTTTTCTTTGTCGTGATGATCGAAGATTACAAAAAGGCTTTTAGAATTTTTTACACGATACCGCGCAAGTACCGCGCTACACAACTTACATTTGCTCAGAGTTCTATTGGGTGTTTTTTAAGTCCGTTACAACGTTAAATTATAAAAAATAACACTAAAAATTAAATTTTAATAAAAATGTTTTCTTATTATTTTCAGTAAACTTTGGTAAATCATTATGAATAGACTCACGCTTGAACAACTCTATCAAATCATCCAAATTTACTTTCAAAATCAGTCCTCAATTCGAGCAACTTATAAACGACTTCATGATTTTTATGCTGCACATAATCGTCCGTCTGAGCAAACCATACGTCTAACTGTGGACAGATTTCGTACCACATACTCTCTAGAGGATGCAATAATATCAACACGTCGAAGGAATGTATGTACTGTCGAGAATATCGCTGCTGTAAACGAAAGTGTGAAAGAACCAAATTTATTGATTCGTCGTCGTTTGCAGGAATTGGGGCTCTGTCCGTCCACTTCGTGGAAAATTTTGCGCAAACATATTGGCCCACAGCCGCATAAGACCCAGCTAGTGTAGGAATTAAAGCCACGAGACCATTATATACGTCGTCCTTTCGCCGATTGGGCCCTAAAGCAGTTAATAACTGACCCGTTGTTTTATTGGCAAATTGTGTTCAGCGTTGAGGCTCATTTTTGGCTTAACGAGTTTGTTAAAAAGCAAAATTGCCGCATAATAAGGGAGACCAATGCACAACATACCCTATAGACTGGTGTGGTTTACACGCTGGTGGCATCATCGGACCTTATTTCTTCAAAAACGAGGCCGGATCTCATGTTACGGTCAATGGAGATCGTTACCGCACCATGATTAATGATTTTTGTTTTAAAATATGCATGACTTTGATCCGGACGAAATGTGGTTTCAACAAGATGGCGCTATGTGCCATACAGCGACCGCAACAATCGAGTTATTAAAATTAAAATTTGGCGATAAGATGATTTCAAGAAATGGACCTGGCAATTGCCCTCCAAGGTCTTACGATTTGACATCTCTCAATTATTTCCTGTGGGGTCACGTAAAGTCACTAGTTTTGCTTACAAACCAGCAACAACTGTGGCTTTGGAGGCCAACATTGTTCGTATTATTTGTAACATACGGCCAGCAGCACTTGAGAATGCGCTTCGTCATGAGCAGCCGCGGTGGCCATATGCCCGAAATCATTTTTAAAAATTCAAAAGAGAAATTAGATTTGACACTTCCTGACGAATAAAATTAAATGACAAGTAAAAATTAATGCAGTTATTGAATAATTTCTTATTCAGTTTAGAAACAAAAATAAAAGTTGAGATTCCAAGCGGCATCGTTCGATGATCCCTTTAGGACGAAACGAGTATTTATTTGCTTGTGAAGTTTTTTGGTTTTAAAGGTGAAAAGGTAAAAGTTCATTGGAGATATTGAGCTAAAGAGCAGCCTGGTCGCCAAAAATTATTTGTTTGTAAAATCAGTGAGTTTGGGCTACAATTTTGATCAAATAAGAGTTGTAAGGAAGAAAGTCTTTCGTGAAAATAGGAAACGTTTCAGTTTTGCAAAGAATTTCGAAAAAATATAGTCAAGCTTCCAGAAAACTGGTAGAACTGTTTTTAAATTAGAGATCAGTTCGGATATTTCATAAATTAAGAAGTCGACCAGATGTTTAACATTTCATAGTGCATCGCTTCACAGCTCGCGAACGTGCGGAAATTGTTACAAAGTATCAATGAACTTTCGGCTCAGTTAAAAGAATGTATCGTAAATTTCATCTTGAGGTCGCTCGTCATCATTGCTTTTTGAGTGTTCAGAAAATTAATGGCATCCTGGAAAGGTATATGCTTCAGAACACTCTTATAAGGTTTAAGGCGATCTGACACTCTTGGATTTTTTGTTTAAAGCTATCAGATCCATAGAGTTCATTCGCAAACTTTCGTCAAGCTAATGATGGCACATCGCTGCTTATATTTGAACAAATCATCGTAAATTTGGCCAGCCATGTAAAGCCCTGACATCGAAAGCCAATTCGTAGCTTTAAATTAAAGACAGAATTAAAAAGAATTGAAAAACAATAATTACAGGTAGCGAAAGAAGGCGGAATGTAAGGAACAGTTCACTTGTGTCTGCATGTTGCTTCTTCTCCGTCAGTTTTAAAGAAAACAAGGAGGACAGTAAGAAGACATTGATACAAAAGAATGTAAAGGAAAGGACAAAAAAAGATATTGATCTGATAGACAAGTAATAGTTGAAATAATTTAAAGTTTCGAGCATTATCCAGCTTCAATGAACCGGAGTTAATTTTTTTTGCGTAAAACAGAGTGGCATCTCTTGATAAAAGAGATGGCTTAAAACGTAGGGGCTCCTTGAACACCTGCCCAAGATGAACCTGCAATTTTCATGTCTATAAAATTTTGTTTTTCTAATGCTATTCTGGTTTCTAAAGTAAATATTTAAGGTAATAATATATTTTAATGGACAAAATCTACTTCAGTTTTTCAACAAAAACTTTGTTTTTCAATTGTGGCAACCCCAACAACATGATGGTTTGATATTTATTTATTTGACGTTTTCGCTCTAGATGCATTAGCAAATGTTACAATTTATTTAATTTCGCTCGAAAGTCTTTTTAAAATAACTAAAATCCATTATGCAAATTAATTCAACAACAAACCGCTGGTTTTACTAAAAAATAAATTTCTTCAGCCAAAGCCCATAATCACTTGTCATGGTAATACCCAGTTCACACACGTCAAGTTTTCTTGCAGCAATTCTGAATTTTGTAGATGAGAAAACGAGAAATAAAATGATTCTTCGCTCCTTTCTCTTTCACAAAATTCAGAATTGCTGCAAGCAAACCTGACGTGTGTGAACTGGGTGTAAGTCTACAAGCTAAATTGCCGTCTTTGGGCGATAATTGAGAAGCCATACGTGTCACTTTATGGTGCGCTATGTGATTTTTTTTAAAAGATGATGCTCGAAATGCGGTAACGTGATTAAAATGATTAAAAACTTTGTTGAAAGAATCAAGATCTTTTAGCGTGGATTATCTTTATCTAATTTTTATACCCTTCATCACAAAAAGTAGATAAAACAGCATCTTAGCTTGTCATTTCGTTTGTAATTTCTATTACATTCATTTCCAAACTCATAAAGTAGATATGTTCTGATTCCTCACGCACAGCGAAGTCGACTAAACAATGACCGCCTGTTCGTCCGTGTTAGTGTTGAAATCAACTTTGCCAGGGCACTAGATGAGCTAGAAAAAATTTAAATACGCCAATCGATTACACATAGTGTCAAAGGAGGTGCTACTGAAAATCAGCAAGATCGGTCCATGTCCCTCGAGGCAGTTGGCTGCCTCTAATTTTTCATTTGGAACAATGAAGTACCTCCATTAAAGAAATAAAAATATAGAGCGATAGAGAATTAAAAAATAAGAAAAAAACCTAAGAGTGAAAAAATTGGCGCTCGCCTGTATCTTCCTAGTCATGGGCTTCGAAAATTTTCATAAAAAAATTCAATTGTCAATATGGTCAATATGGGTATCATTTAAAAGCTTTCAAAGAGATCTTTCAGGAAAGTCTAAAACATTTTAAAAATGCTAAACCCATTAAGATCCGCTGACAGTTTTTTGTAAATTTTTTTTAATTCTCTGTCCACGCAATATTTGTTTTTTTATAGGATAAATAAGACTCTGCAGAGCTGAATAAGTGACTCTTACTTGTTTTATTTTATTTTGTTTTAGAAACCAAATTTCTTGTTAAAAACCTCTTTAACTCTCCATCCATCCATCTCTTTAATCGGAGAAAACATTAAAAAAGACCTCAGGAAAATTTATGTTGCAGCTGACACATTTAACATTTAACACACATGACTTTTGGCATTTTACGCTAAACGTCACTTTTGACGTTAAACGTTGGCTTGAAAAACGTTACCCACGCTACATTTTTTCTTGAGACTTTAATAGATCTGAAATTCGTCTTTTATTTTTCCGAAAATATTATTTTAGAAATTAAAAATAAAAATACAGAAATTTTTTTAATGATACATTGGAGCACAGATGCTTGATCAATCGCCCTAGTTTTATGTAAGTATTCGACCACTCCTGCAGTTAAAATAATAAAACTATCGGTGTTCTAATAAACATAATAAACATTTCCTTATGTCTTTTATTTTACTAATAAATTAGAAGCAGTGACTGTCCCTAATGTTTTTATTTACGGTTTAACGTCTGCTGGTCTGCAAGGCATTGATGCATGCAAGAGTAAATGAATAGAACAGCAGAGTTTTTTTTTTTGGAATATTAATAAAAGTTTCATTGCGTTTTTTTTAATATTTTTTTTTTTTTTTTTGTTTGTGGTTAGTAAATGAACAGGTAAAAAAGTTTTTGGTCAGAAAAAGTATTTGCGGTAAACTGGTGTTTTTTTTTTTTTATTTTAAAAAATCACTTAAGCCCCTGAAAGTAAAATGACACCGTAATTGGTTAAGGATTAGCAAAATTTGGAAAGAAAAAAATTTAAATTGTAAACACAGAAGTTTGAGAAAATAATTAAATTTGTTTGAACTTTTTTCACTGCACTGGCTTTTTTTTAAATAGATTTAATGCAAGTTATTATTAGTTTTAGTTTAGACTGGAATCACTTCTTTCTAAAGATTCCGCACTTAAAGGTAAAAACCTTAACTCTATTGTTATGGCTACAATGTTTGAGTGTCTGTCACAGGCCGATATTTTTACATGTTTGGAATGTCAAGTCTTTTATACCCTTCATCATTTAAATAAAATCACATGTACCATTCTGCAGTTTTCCCATTGAGTAGTTTTAATAAAAATCGGCATTTGAAAAAATTCTTTCCTACCATAAAATTTTATGCAAATTTTATTTTTTGCTTACGGTTGTTGTTCCAACTAAATAAATAAAAAGGTAGCTGTATTAGGTGGTGCTCGCTCAATTTTTTACCATAAAACACAACCCCCTACAGGAATGCAAACAAAAGTTAGAAGAAAGGGAGTCTTAAATCTAGTTTAGTGAAGTAACTCCAATCCAAAAAAACAAATATTGGGGTGACAACGAATCAAAAAAAGAGAAAAAAATTAATTTGACATCAAAAAATTTCATCGGCTCTTAATAGGTTAAGTATTTAAAAAAAATTTTGTATTTCCTAAAAGAACTCTTCAAAAGCTTTTAAATGATGCCCATATTGATGTTTTAAAAAATATGTTGCGCAATTATACTTTTCTATGAAAAGTTCAGAGGTCCATGACTCGCAAAATATAGGCAAACGGCAATTTTTTTTAACTTGAATTTTTGTTCCTATTTTTACAACCTTTACCACAATAAGTGGAAAAAGAATATAACTAAGTTTGTCATTCCATTTGTAATTGCTACAATATCTATTTCCGACCCCATAAAATATATCTATTGTGACTTCATAGCAAAGTCCATTAAGCGATGTCTGTCTGTCCGTCCATGTTAGTGTTGAAATCAAATTTGCCAAGGCACTAGATTAGCTGGAGAAAATTTAAATATGTCAATCGATCAAACATAGTGTCGAAATAATTGCTATTGGAAATCAGCTTGCTCGGTCCATGTCCTTCGACGCAGCGTGCAAACTACCACGACTACCTCTAATTTTTCTATATCATTTGGAACAATAAAGTAACTCCAATCAAAAAAAAAAAAAAAATAAAAATATATGGGATGATAGAGAATTAAATAACAAGACAAAAAACATCAAGTGAAAAAATTACTGCTCGCCCATATTTTCCGAGTTACGGGCCTCTGAAATTTTCAAAATTTTGAAAATATTAATATGGATATCATTTTAAAGCTTTCGAAGAGATCTTTAAGAAAATACTAAAACTTTTAAAAAATTCTTAACCCATTATGAGCTGTTATATTTAAAAAAAAATAATAAGTTTGTTTTGTCTTCTTGGTGGGGTTTTAAAAAATCCTGACAAAGTGACAAAAAATATTTTTTCTTCATTCTTGCAGATCTTGTTGAGGTTGGTTTTGTTGTTTTAAATGTTAGTGGCTTGAAAAAACTCAAAATTCGTTTTAAACAAATACTACAAACAAACAAATATTAGCAGCATTTGAAAAAAAAACCGGTGTATTTTTTTTAAGAGCTAATGATTTTAAACTTGGCGTTTCCCGGGAATTTAGGCAAAATTTTGCCGGGAATTCCCGTTTCCCAAGTCCTACTCAACATAGGTTTTCACGGCCAGTGATGCAAAAGAAACGTTTCAGCTTTACTGTTGGTTTGAAAGCCGGCTTGCTGCTGTTGTTCTTAAATTCAGGACCTAAGTGCTACCTGACATGGTATAATTTTTCTTGGCTTTTATTAAGAAAAATGAGGATGACATAAACTTATGCCTAGAGATTATCGGAGATTAAAGTCACAATTTTTTTTTTTAAGTAACCGGTTTATATATTATAAACATCCAAAAGCGAGTCATCAGTTCTTGTTCAACTATCTGTCTCCGTCATAAATGAACTTTGGAAGCCAGTGACTATCTGCAGAAGTCTTTTTCTAAGAGGTTAAATATACGACATATTTTCGGAACAGTTCAGATACATTAATTAGCCCTGGTACGTAACTTTTACTATGGAAAAAAATTTTAAGATTAACAACAACTTTAACAACGTCTTGATTTAATTTATCCTACCTGGTCATAATAGTTTGCGGAGAGACTGTTGTTTTAATGACCTGCCCAATTTAAAACTCAGCTTCTAACTAAAAAAATATTTTTTGTAATAATTTTACTGAACTTAAGAGCATGAGGAATTAGCCAGTTCCTAAATCCATTTGATTTCGTATTTTTGAAATTTTCAAAAATTATTTTGATGATAATTTTTAAGCATAAGAATTTTTTTTCAAATTATTTAGCGCTAAAAAATGTTATAAATTAAAAAAAAAAAAATACCTTCTTCCTTTTTTTTGCGCATTTAGATCAACCCATAACTCATGTGTATGTGTGTGACTTAACAAAAGCAAGTAAAAGAGACAGCGAGATTTTATTCCCAAAGCACTCACTCACTGTACGAACCTACATACTCATCACATACTAACCCTGACATTTCAACTTAACGGTAATCAATGTCAAATAGTAAATTTTTAAATTTTTAGCTGTTTTTGTTTTTATTTTTCTCTAGAGTTTTTAAAAATAAAAATTTATTTAATTAATTTTTATTAAATTTATGTTTAAGCAAATACTGACCTGATTTAATAAAGAATTTTTTTTGAAAACTCTTGTGTGTTAATGCCGAATGTTGCTGCTAAGGCTGACGTTTACTTTTTCTTTAGTTCAGTAATCAAATAAATTCTAATTTAAAGAAATCTTAAAATTTTTTTTCTTACAGATTTTTCTTGTTATTAATTTCATGCAAAAGCGATAACAACATTAAGCTATTTTCTGCCAAACACATACAAATAAATTGATTTCAAAAAATTTTAGACCTTTTCTTTTTGGTATTAGAAATTCCAAAAAACATTAAGCAATCAAAACGTAGATATTTATTTGAAAGTAAAAGAATTCCTTAGATCACAAAACACACAGAACGGGAACACATTGAACTTAATTTAATCAAACCGACGACGACAACGACGACTACAAGCATCCTTTTGAACACACTCACGCATCAAATCACAGGACCCAGCACACCTCAAAATAAAAAAATGATTTTGTTGATTTTTTTCTAATTTTTTCAAAATTGCTTTTCCAAATTATTCCAACAAAGCTTTAACAAATACAAATACCAATAAAAAAGAAAGTTTTTTATCCTTTTTAACAAAATTTAAAAGGCTGCACCTGTGTTTTTTATTTTCATCACTTTTAAACAAATTTTGCTGCAGAAGTCGTTTAAAAAAATAGTTTTTAATTTCGATAAAAATTTTTAAGTGATTTGAAATAAATTGTAATTTTTTGCAAAAAATAAGAATTTAAAAATTTTCTTTTTGCGTTTCGTTTTCATAAATTTGTTTATTTTTTTAAGGATTTTCTTAAAAAACTTTTTAACATTTTGAGTTTCTTTTTTCACGAAAGACAATATTTCGATTATTTTTTTCTTTTAAATGCAGAGTTTTTTTTCCAATTATTTCAAATTTTTTTTTCTAACGTTAACAAATAGTTTGAGCTTCTTGTTTTAAAGGAAAATAACGTTCTAACGCGTTACGCGTATTGCACCCAACTGAGCTGAAATCTGCTTATAAAGTTTGCTTAAACACTTCTGTTTGGTTCTCACTCAACTTTGCACAAAACCCATGAAAACTCAACACCACACACACACACACACACACACCCATAGAAATTAAAAACGGGGTAGAAATTAATGATATTGTAGAAAGTACCATTTCAAGGGATAAAAGAAAGTACTTTCTAGAATATTTAAAATACACTACAGACTAAGAAAGAAATTTGAAAAATACGATAAATAATATGTTTTAAAATCGATAAAAATATTTCTCACAAGAAAAAAATTATCAACGAACAGTTTTCTCCAAAAACAATTTTCAAAAATTAGCAAAAAAACTTCAAACTTCTTCGCAAAGTAAATAAAATATATTATGTATGTCTATAACAGTTATCGATAATAAAGTTTATTTCGTAAAAAAATATCGATTAGCAAGGCTAAAAAATATTTATAAATAACTTAGATTTTAAAAATATCCAACAATATAAAAAAATATTTATTTATAAAAGTTATCGATAACAAATTTTTTTTAAATAATTATCGATACTAAGGTTTAGTTTCTTAAAAGAATTATTTCTAAGGTAATAAAGATTTCCCTAAAAATGATTTTTAATAAAGTACATTTTTTTAAATGCCAGTCAAATGCCTAATTTTCAAAAAATTATGGCAACAAATATTATCGATAACAAAAATTTAGCCTAAAAAAAAATAGAATTGATAATTGTTAGAAAAACGACACAAAATTATTTTCTGTATACAATTGTCTTCAAGATGAAAATCTGTTCAAAATTGTGAATAAAAATGTAATTCTATATAAATAATCGATAACCAAATTTCTTGTAATAACAAAACACAACTTTTTAAAAATTTTTTCCGCATAAGTAGGTGTGAAAAATGATCGATAGGTAAGGCTATTTAATAACCTAGATTTTAAAAAATCCAACTACATAACAAGATATTTTTTATAAAAGTTATCGATAACAAAACCTTTTTTTTAAATATTTATTAATATTAAAGTTTATTTTCTTAAAAAAATTATTTCTACGATAATAAAGATTTGTATCAAAATGATTAACACTAAATCAGATGTTTGTAAATGTCGGTCACATGCTTCACCTTCAAATAATTATAGCACTAAAAATTATCGATAACAAAATCATAGCTTAAAATATTGATAAAATTGTCGAAAAAAACTCTATCCTTTATACAAGTATCTCCAATATAAAAACCTGTTAAAAATTAAAATTATTATTATTATCGATAACTAAATTTCTTGTAATAAAAAAACACATCTTAAAAAAAAGTAAGTATAAAAAATTATCCTTTTTTAAAACAATTTAAAAATACCTAGATTTCAAACTACCTAACTATATAAAAATATATTTATTTATAAAAGTTATCGATAGCAAAAATTATTTTTTAATAATTATCGATAACAAAGTTTTTTTTTTTAATTTTTTCTACAAGAAAAATATTTGTCTACAAATGATTATCAATAAAGTAGATTTTTGTAAATGTCGGTCACATGCTTCACCTTCAACTAATTATGGCACTAAAAATTATCGATAACAAAATCATAGCTTAAAATATTGATAAAATTGTTGAAAAAAACTGTATCCTTTATACAAGTATCTTCAATATAAAAACCTGTTAAAAATTATGAATAAAAATTTAATTCTATATAAAATATCGATAACTAAATTTCTTGTAATAAAAAAACAACTTAAAAAGAAGTAAGTATAAAAAATTATATTTTTTTAAGACAATTTAAAATTACCTAGATTTCAAACAACCTAACTAAATAAAAAGATATTTATTTATAAAAGTTATCGATAGCAAAAATTATTTTTTTAATAATTATCGATAACAAATTTTCTTTTTTAAATTTTTTCCACAAGAAAAGAAAATTATGTGTCTAAAAATTATTATCAATAAAGTAGATTCTTGTAAATGCCAGCAATAAAAATTATCGATAGCAAAAGTATGACAGAAAATATTGATAAAAATGTTGAAGAAAAAAACTAAATTGTCTCCTTTATGCAATTTTCTAAACATAAAACCAGTTAAAAATTATAAATAAAAATGTAAATTTATTAGAGTTATCGATAGCAAAACACAAAAAAAATTTACGATAAGAAAGCTCTTCTACAAAAAGCTTATAGATAACCAAAAACCTCAATGCAATTTGTCGATAACAAAAATATTTTTGAGAAACATAACGATAATAAAAAAAATTAAATAATTATCGATTGCAAGAATTTTCTCAAGAAGGTTTATATCAATTAAAAATTTTTTAAAAAGTGCTTCAATTACAGAAAAATGCTTAATATAATTTATCGATAACAAACTTCTGAAAAAAAATTATCGATAAAATGCTTTTACGATAACAATACTTTTCGGTAGAAAACTTACAAATACTATAATAAAACTGTTAAAAAAAACTCTTTTTTAACCTAATAGTCCATCACTGCCACAGCTGTCACGAGTAAAATATTGCGTCGTTTCGACATATGCAATTCTCTAAAAAAACGATGTTGTCAAACATAAGCTTTGTCTATGAATAAATTGAAAGTTTTAAACAAACCAGTAACAAACACAGAGCAAACAGAACTTTGCCGAAATTAAAAAAGAAAAACATTCCTTCTCTCTTTGTTGTTACAGCCGAGACATTAACTAGCGAATACACGTGATAAAAATAAAACAATTACTCGTTACAAAACAATAACATTTACTAACGTAATTTAAACTTTCACTCATTTCAAGCTCACGTTATACAGGAGAGAGAAAGCTTAAGAATAACTTTAGTTTAGTTAAAGAATTTTTCATTTATTGTTCATATTTATGTTTTTTTATTTTAATTTTTTTATTTCTACACCTGCTTAAGCATACAATTTTTTCATGTAATTTGGACCACAAAGAACAAATCCAAAAATGTACCGGTGCTGGGTAAATGAAGAACTTAGATATGGAAAGTTAAGAAGAGAATTTTTAATACGTGTGTAATTATTGTTATCAATTAATTCTAGGGTTTCAATTAAATTTTTATACAAAGGACTAATTTTAAAGGAACAACAGTAAAAGTAAAATGTTGAATTTAGTTATCGATTAATATTTTACATGAAAATTTTTAAGTCGATAAGTTCTGTAAAAAATTCTTTATCGATAAATTCTTGGTTATTTTATAAATTTTGTATTGGAAATTGTTTTCTATTAATAAAAACTAAATTAGATTAAAAAAAATTTCTTTAAAAACTTCCGATACTTTTTTATTTGTAGAAATTTTTTATGAAAATATTTGATAAGGATATTAAATAATATTTTTTAATGAAATTATTTTTGGCATCGTTGAAATATTTTTTACCACTGAAAACTTTGCTTACAAAATTTTTTTGTTCGATAAATTGCCATAGAAAAATTTTTGCAATCGTTTGTATTGTTATCGATAAAACTTTTAAAACAAAAACTTTTTTATCCTCAATAAACTTTTCTTGGAATTTTTATTTTGCTACCGACAATTTTTCTAAAACAAATTTTTTCTTTTTTTCTCATTATATTTCTTGAGATTGTAATCTGGAATCGATAATTTTTTTACAATTTTTTTTTTTCACCAATAGTTTTTACTTTTTTTATTTTTTTAACATATTTTGTCATTATAAGATTTCTTTGAATAATTATCGATAAATCTCAAAAAAAAACTTTTTTATCCTCAATAAGCATTCATAGGAATTTTTTTTTATCCTTAAATTTTCTTTAAAACTTTTTTTGCTATCGACATATTTTTTATAGCAATTTTTTTTTATATATTTCTTGAAATCATAATCTGTAATCGATAAAATTTTTCCACAATTTTTTTTTCTACCGACAGGTTAGTGTTATCGGAAAATTTTTTAAACTTTTTTGTGAGTAAAAATTTTCTTTGGATTTTTTTTTTGTCAGGGATAAATTTTTTTAAAAATTTTTTTTTCTTTTTTTTCTTTCCTAAGATTTCTTTAGATTATAAAATAAATTTATAATATAAATTTTCTATACATTTTTTCCACCGTTAGTTTTTTGTCGAAAATTTTTTTGTGTTATCGATAATTTTTTTAAACTTTTTTATCACTATAAATTTTCTTTGGATTTTTTTAATCGATCAGTATTCTTTGGAATTTTTTTTTTTTTTGTTGCTACTTATATTTTCTATAAGTTTTTTTTCTCTCTTTGTCGCCACACATAAACTTTCTATAGATTTAGATTTTCTAGCGAAAAATTCGCTAAACATTTTTTTAACATCGTTAACTTTTTTATAAATTTTTTTGTTACATCGATAAATTTTCTTTGAATCGTTATTTTGTGTTTTCACAGACGGGTTTTTCTAAAAGCATTTTTCGTTTTTTTACCTCCAATAAATTTTATACAGATGCGACCGAAAATTTTTTTAAAATATCTTTGTCATCGAGAAATTTATTGAATAATAAAATTTTTTGTCGATAAATTTTCGATAGAGAAAAGTTTTAGCCAACTATTTATTAATTATTCTTTGACACCGAAAATATTGTCTACAGCAAAACCGATAGTTTCTATGAAAATATCTCTGCTATCAACAAATTTTCTACTTGATATTTTTTGTCATAAATTAGTTTTTAGGAGAAAAAAAAAAGTTTATAAAAAAAAAAATTTTTTGATCTATAGTTCCCTTAAATGGCTATTTTTAGAGACATTTGATTTATACTTATTTTTTTGTTATTCATAAATTTTCTAGAGAAACTATTACGTTATCGATAAATTTCGTATTAAAATATTTGTTAACTAGAGAAAATATTGCAGACGATTTATTGCCCAGTTTACTTTCTATTTTAATATTTCCTGCTTTCATAATAAGTTAATATGTCCTTTCGGAACAAAATATTAACTGCGCGCTCTCTTTCTCTCTCTTTCTAGTAAATTGAAATTTGAGTCTTCTCTTTCTCTCTCTCTCTCTCTATACTTAAATAATCAAAACAATAACAAACCCATGTTGCAAAAACTAGCGGTTCCTGTGACGTAAAAAGCATCACACAAGCATCTGCACACATTCCCACTAACACATACAGCCATGCAAAACCAAAACAATACCACAAACGTACGCACACACATACATACATACATGCTTGCTATTTTTTCTACAGCTCAATGAAAAGCTCAATAAGAAAAAACTTATGAGCAGCCATAAGACAGTAAAGGAGAGCACGTTTTTTAGTTCTGTTTTAAGAAAGCGCTTTCAAAATAAGTTTTCTAGATAACAGTTAAGCCAGTGAGTAACAGGAGAAGGAGAATATGAGAGCTGTGTGTGTAAATAATAACCTTGCAGGTCTACATGAAAGTGATTGTGTATCATTTGAACAAACTTTTTCAAATAATTTATCCTGAACTAAATGAACAAAAATAAAACAAAAACAAAAAAGCTTAATTTGAGAGATAGGGAGATAGAGAGAGTGAAAAAGAAAATGTGAGAGCTCGTTTTCTATACAATTAAAAAGATGATGTTGTCCTAGTGAAGGTCAGATTAAATGTGCGAATATGTATCGAAGAGTAAAAAAAAAAAAACAAAAACAAATGTACACACCCTTTGAATCGCATAAATCCATAGGAATTTTTATCATCCACTATTAGGGAAGGTAATGTTTATAATTTTTCTCTTTTAGGTTGGTACTTTTTTCTTACAATCTGATTTATCGCAAAGACTTTTTTGCAGCCTTATAATGCTGCGTGACAAAACTTAATTTTTATGTTTGAAGCAAAAAACGAAAGAGTGTCGTTAGTTTTAAAAGGTTTTTGTTGCAACATTGAGGTTTGGTACCTTTAACAAAAAAAATTTTCGTTAAGTTGGCAAAATCGATGAGGTAAAAAGTGGCTCAAATCAGGCTACATATTAAATGGGCGTGGCACATTTAACTTAACGTACTATGAAAGGTGAAGACTTCTAACTGGGCAAGTATTATGACCAAATGTAAAATTAAAGTAAAGTGAGACGACAACCGAGGGCAGGACATTTTCTTTACAAGGCCAGTACTTTTACTTATAGAAGTGCTTGAGTTGTTCCCTTGTTGTCATACTACAGCGTGATGTAATGGGGAGATTGTAAAAATAAGAGAAAGAGCCCCACATTAAAAGCAGATATTTATTGCGTTACATTATTGTGTTACGATTTTTCCTTTTTTCTCTTTTCGTTACAAGTGCCAGAACGTCAATTTCTACTTTATTCTTACGCAGCACTTTATTATTCTCTATTTCTTCTTTTTCTTTGTGGCTCTGGCTTTATTAGTTCCTACGTTCTCCTTTAAAAAAAAACATGAGCTATTTGAAAACTTAGGCAGCCATTTACGCTACTCTACTGTGTTATTCCTCGATATCTTTTTTAGCCAACATGCGCATCAAGACTACTCTACGCTGTGACTTCGTAGGCTGTTCAAACTAGCAATGACTGAAACTCAAAGCTGGTACGTTGTTATTTTTCTCGGTAATTACGTGATCAGTACCTGGCCGCGAGGCCTTAATCTGACGGTGGTTTTACCACTGAGTGAAATACAACGCGTCGACCAGCGCCCCCTGCCTGGGCTCAGCCGACAGAGCTGCAATTTCAAGGACATGGTTTGCAGGACCATGTCCTTCCTCTTGCTTGAGGGTTTGAGACTTTTCAACCCCTCTGTTGAATATGCAACAACAGATTCATTTAGCACCGCACCTTTCCTTCGCATACTTAACTTTAACCGACAGCCACCACGTGTACCCCGAATGAACCTCACCAATAACCGGCTACACAGAAGGGCTGTTCTCTGTATGGGCCACCGGTTCCCGTGGTGCCATTCTCTTAAAGGGCACATGTCGGCCCTTCGACTTGTCTATCCATATTTAGTGCCTGCACATCAGAGGACTGGTTCCCCTTATACTATGTCTGTGTCTAGGTTAGAAATCAGCCAGACTTCTTTTAGTAGCCCCGGGGGGAAATTTCTCTCGGTACTGTATGTTCTTTCTGGTTTTACCGTATAATCGACTTGAGCGTTTCATCTGCCACTCTAAAATATAGGCGCCTTCAGCAATATATTTGCCGCTGCTACACTCAATAATTTAGACTCAAGAAGGCTTGTACTGCTGCTTTCTAGTTATTCACTTTTCTACAAAACTGATTTAACCGCAATTGTCTTTTTTGATGTGTATGACGCCAATGGGAGTTGAACACATGATCTTCTGTTTTTAAAAAACACGAAGAGTCCTTTAACACAACTTTTCTTTTAATTCTATTTTAAAACACCACACTTAGTTAGCGGTGAACCTGTTTTACCAAACACTCACGAACAACAAAAACATAATCTTGCCAAATCTTATTTTCGACAAAAAATTTTAGTTAAAAACAAAGTTCTTAAGCTGGGCCGAAGTCTTTCTATTGCCATTCTAATGTCCACAATTTGTTAATGACATATTTTATCAATGTATTATCTTATCCTATCACAACGGGCCATTCGTTTGTGCTCAAGTGAGCTTCGTCGCAAGAGGCTGCCACTCCTAACTATTATCTTATCAAATACCAAAAGGGCGGGGCATAAAAGACTTAACATTTTCCTTTATTTATTTAAAGAGGAAGTCGTAGAAGTTTGCGATCATACTGTCTGCAGTTTTAACATTCGTTTCGCCTACTTTCCCTTAAAAAATGTTTTTAAAATAATTTGAAGTTATTCTTTTATTTGTCTGTTTTTACTTTATTTTAATTTTAAATATTTAAATACATTTATTTTCAAAAATATATGAGGTTTTTCAGATTAACCTTTTAATTAATAATAATCATACGCCATGTGGCAAAAAAATCTAATTAAAAGGTTTTTATTATTTCTGAACAAAGTGCTTAAAAGCAAAAATCTTATGCAGTTGGTTTCGTTAAAGTCCTTTTTGTTTTTTTATTTTCGCTTATGTAGTAGTTTTCAAAGTAACAAATATTATTGTTAACGAATGTCAAAATACAACCTTGACAACCACAGTCACGTTTAAAATGGAAAAAAAAAATAAGGAGGCTGGCGTATTAAAAATCTACGTGCTAATAAAAATAGTCGTTGTATGAAATCATTTATGTATGAGTACATACAATTGTATGTCTTTGTTGGAGTGGTTTTGTAATGAGAATATATAACACAGTGGTTCGGTTTCAATAAATGTCGGCCTTTAAAATTTGTGCGTAAGAAAAAGTGAATTAATGTAAAACATATTTCGTCTTTTTATCTTCTTGAAATTTTATAACTTTCTTGAAATATTAAAATACATCTCACAATTCTAATTTCGCGTACCTTTATTTGATTTGGAGACATTCAGAGCGGATATCTCTTTGCAGAAAAATTCTATCTTTATTTGAGATATTTGAGAAAACTGAGAGTCAGTCCGCATGAAAATTTGTTATTGTTGGGAGTGCAGACAACATTCAAATTAAATTATGAACACCAGCCCCGTCTGATGGAAAAACTGAAGCATCACAGTTTGAAGATATTTTGGACCCCTTTAAGATACTGAAAAATACACTAAGTACTGATTTACACTATGCAATTGCTTGCGGCATTTCTTTCTTCAATTCTTTATTTAAGTTGCAGCGATATGCGTAATTAAATAAAAATAAATAAACATAAGCAAGAGTAACATCAACTCAAAATTTAAGCAACATCATATTGCTTACCCCTCTTGGCTAACCAACAAAAAAATGTCATGCTAGTTTCACGAAAAATTGCATAGTGTAAATGCCGTATAAGTGTAACTTAAGTGTTCCAATATTAATTATTTTTTTCGCAATAGATAACCTGTTTAATTTAAACGCACTCTAAGACAACTACAGACATTGAACGAAAAATTTTTCTAAGGTTTTTACATTGTTTTACACTGAACCAAAAAACTCTCACAAAACGGCTTTTTAGGTCCCAGCTGGTGTTTGCAGGAAAGATATAGATTTTTAACTATAAACTATTATTTTATTTAAACCAATATCGAAATGTTTACATAAAAATTAAAAATTATTCAAAAGTGTAGCCAAATATTTACAAAAAATAACAAAATCGCCAGAGATCTTAGAATTGCAAAAAAAAAAACAGCAATTTTTTTTAACTGATATTTCCAAAAATTATCCCTATTTCCTCACAAAATCTGAAAAACGCCATTTATTAGTCTTAGTTTTTGTTGCCTCACAAATAATAAAATACAAATTTTAAGGAAACAACTAGAGAAAGCTACCAGATCTTTCCATAGCAAAAAAAACTAGACGTTTTAACTCGCCTATAAATAGAAATCGCAGTTACCGGCTGAAAAGAATTTTTAAAAATTTTTAGCATTTTCTGAAAGATCTCTTTAAAAGTTTTTAAATGATACCCGTATTGAGGTCTTAAAAAATATGCTTCACATTCGTACTTTCCTATGAAAAGTTCATAGGCCCATAACTCGAAAAATGTGGGCGAGCGCCAATTTTTACACTTTATGTTTTTTTCTAATTTTTAATTCTCTATCGAACCATATATTTGTTTTTTTTTTTTTTTTATTGGTGTTACTTCATTGTTTCAATTGACATGGACAAATTAAAGGCAGGCGTGGTGTTTTGCCCGCTGACTCAAAGGACATAGACACATATCGCTGATTTTTATTGGCATAATTTTCGAAACTACATCTGATCGATTGGCATATTTAAATTTTCTCTAGCTCATCTGGTGCCTTGGCAAAGTTGATTTTAACACTAACACGGACGAACAGACGGATATCGCTCAATCGACTTTGCTATGCATAAGAACTAAGCGTAAATATATTTTATGGAGTCGGAATAGTAAACTTAAATACACCCTTTTTTCACTTTTGTGGTTAAAGGTAAAAAACTTGGTAGATTTTTTTTAATTTGCAATCAATATCGAAAATTTAATCTAAAATTAATCAAAAAAAAAAGTAGAAAAATAAATAAAATTTTAATTTAAATACGCTGATTTACTGCCGCCAAAAAACGCAAAAAATATAAAATGCTTATTTGACAAAAAGTTTCGATATTTAACGAAAAAATTTTAAAATTTTATAAGCGAGAATTTGCTTTAAAATTTTTTAAATTATAAATTATATTTAATTTTATAAAGTCTGCCTTAGTTCTGTTCTGCTCTACTGTGCTTGCAAAGTTGTGCCTCTTTTTGTTAAATGCTCATTGTAAACTTACAAAAGGAAAACAACCGTTAGAATAACAAAAAACATTAACAATAACAAACCTCGTATTATTATTTTTTTTTTTCTCTTCTTCTTCTTCTTTTCTTTGCATCCACCCAAACCCCTTTTTTCTTGCGGAACATAATTGTTTTTTAGAAGTGTTAATGAGTGCCTGTTTAAGTGGCAGAAAGAGGAAGAAAAGCTAGTAGAGGGGGAAAAAGAAAAGAACTTAATGTTTATATTTTTTTTTAAGTGTTGGAAATGGTGGTGCCAACATCAGACAATAAACACACACCTCTTTTTCTAGCGATTTTTCTCTTGATGCTTGCAGTACAAACAGTCAATTACTGTTGATGTCCTTTTTGACGTTGGTGTCTTAATTCTTTATATAAATCGTTAGTTGTTGTTTTGTTGTTTAGCTGTTTTTATGTTAAGTGAATGGTTTGTTGTTGTATTTATGGTTACATTTCAGTACTGGCTGGTTGTTATCATATTTATTGTCGTTTTTTCTTCGCTTTTTATTTCTGTTGGATCGCAAGATTTTGTATATTTTTTTTTTTTCGTTTGCTAACGTTATTTTTAAAGTGTCAGGTGTGTGTGTGTGTGTGTGTACGTGGGTGTGTTATTGTGCTTTTCGTTTTTTGGTTAATGTTGCGATATATTGTTAATTTAAACTAAATTACTATTTATGCTTAATAAATGTTGAAAATTAAGAATATATTTTTGATTTGTTTTATTTTTTACTATTTGGTAGTGAAAAAAAAATTTAAAAACTTGTTTTTTTTAGAAAAGAAAATGAAGAGAAAATTAAATTTTTTAAAACCAACTTTAAACGCAACGACTCGTCATTTTACTATTTATTTTTTTAGTAACCATTTAGAAGACTTAAACAAAATGGCATTTAAGCAGTTCGTCACAGAACATTATTTTCAAAATTGCTAAACTAAAAAATAAAAGGAAATATAAGAATTTTTAAATGAACTTTATTTAATTGCTCGATTTTTAATTTAGTTATTTTTTCGTTTGTTTACACTCCAAAAAAAAGGCTTTTTTATGGTCGCATTAACCAAATTTTGTTTTTTGTAACCACATCTGGTTTCTGTAAATAAATTATTGATATTTTTATTAATACATTAATTTGATTTAACAATTTTCTATTAACATTTGATCACTAAAGGATTATTATAACTAACTGAAAATATGGTATTTATGATCACAAAAATGTCTGCATACATTTTTAAATTAATTTTTTTTTTCTTAAAAAGAAGGTTTTAAGAAATAAAAAACTGAACATAAGCCAAAAATAAATTTTAATTAATTTAAGTCAACACTTCAATCCCTAATTTTATAAAAATTAAATTAATATGATCATTATATTTTATTTACAACCATAATATAGTAAGTGTGGCTGTATGTTATAAAAGTATAACTAAAAACGAACAAATAATGTTTAATTCTGAAAATATATTGACTTAGAAAATGTCTTTATATCATTAGTTCAGAGATTTGCTTGTAATCATTTGTTTCATTTTTAATCCTTAAGAATTAAAATATTTATTATTTAAGAATTAACATATTTGCTTTTGTTGTTGTTGTTTTTTTGTTGTATTAATAAATATTTGTTTTCCTGATGATGCTACACAATGGAGTAGCGAAATATCGAAATTATATAAAAAAAGTTATAAGTAGATTTAATTTTAAAGGCAAATAAATAATTTTTATCCAGCTTAAATTATTTTTGTGTTAATTAAAATATATCTTTTCATAGGTGATCACAGATTTTGCTTATTTAAGTTTTAATTTCGCTAATTTTCAGTATAAAAATTTATATTATGGGCTCAAAAAAATTTTTTCATAATTTTGTACTTTATATAAAAAAAAATACTCCCATACATTTTATAAGTGATCTCCAATTTTTCTTTATTTAAACTCTAAAATGCATAGTTTACGAAAAAAAAAAGTTTTTAGAATAAATTGGGCTCAAAAACAAGTTTTTCTAAATTTATTTGTGATCACAGATTTTTCTTTATTAAAGCTCCAGGATGCATGAGTTACAAAAAAAAACTAGTTTTAAAGCTTTTAATAAAACAATTAATTTTTTGGGCAAAAAAAACGAATTTTTATAAATTTTGTTATTATGTTTGTTATTCATGTGTCTCACTGTACGTATGATTAATATTAATTTTTCTTAAGTTGAACAAAATTTGCTAATAACTTTAATACCAATTATATTTTTTAGATTTCAAAAAATAAATTGTAATAAAAACAAAAACATTAAGAGTCTACCAACTTTCTAACACCATTAGGCTCAAAAATAACAGCTAAAAGTTGAAAACAGGCGATTAAAATAATTTTTATTCTCAGTAAATTCTTATTATACACTTCACCACAAAAAAATTAAAAAAATGATACAACTAAGTTTGTCATTACGTTTTTACTTTCTCAATATCCATTTCCGATCCCATGAAGTATAAATATTCTGACTTCTTATGCATAGCGAAGTCGATTGAGCGATGCCCATCTGTCCGTTCGTGTTCGGGTTGAAATCAAGTTTGCCAGGGCACAAAATGAGCTGGAGAAATTAAAATGCGCTACTCTATCAGACATAGTTTCAAAAATATTGCTATTGAAAGTCAACAAGATCGGTCCATGTCCCGCGAGGCAGTGGGCCTCTAATTTTTCCATATCATTTGGAACAATGAAGTAAATCCATTCAAAACAAAAAAGAAAAAAAATAAATACATGGCGCTATGGAGAATTAAAAAATAAGAGAAAAACATTGAGCGAAAAAATTTGGGTTCGCCCATTTTTTCCGAGTTACGGGCCTCTTAAATTTTCAAAATTTTTAAAATATCAATATGGGTATCATTTTAAAGCTTTTAAAGAGATCTTTAAGGGAATACTAAAATTTTTAATTTTTTAATTCTATGTCACTTCTACGTTTGCAATTAACACTTGAAAATTGTTCAATTAATTTTCTGTTTATGAAAAAATAAATGATTTTTAACACAAGACAATTTAAGCTTTTACATTGATTATAAATTAAATAAAATATTATTATTTTATTTCCATAAAATTCTAGCATTAAACTTAAATTGGGTATAAATAAGCGTTTTGCAGTGCTTGATTGTGTAAAAAAAAATAATTTAAATTAAAAACATTATTGATTCGTTTAACAAAAATTTTAAATAAATATTTTATGCTTCAAGTTTAATCATGCATAAAATCACCAGAGATTAAAGCCAATAAAGGATGTTTTTCAGTGTAATATTTTACATCAGTTTATTGTTGGGTAAATGAGAGGAAAATAAATTAATATTTTTTCCATTACGAGGGCTGCTCTATATATTTCTGGCCTAATAGTGAAAATGCGAATATTTATAATCATGATGAATCTTTATAAGCATGATTTATACACTTTTGCATGCGCTCAAACCAGTTGTCGAAGCACTTTTTCCACTCCGATTGAGACACCTCTAAAACATGGTTTTTGAACACTTCAACAGCTTCTTCTAGCGACGAAAATCGTTGACCACGCAACGTGCGGAAACAAGAAGAAGTCATTAGGTGCCAAGTCAGGGCTGTATGGTGGTTACCCATTATTTCGACGTTTTGGCCGTTCAAAAACGCTCTGGTTTGAGCCGATGTGTAAGAGCTCGCATTGTCATGGTGAACAATGATTTGTCTTCTCTTGTTGGTTTTTCGAATTTCTCCGATGACTTTAGGCAAACAAATAGTAGTGTACCACTCAGAAGTGACCGTCCTACGTTGCTCAAGCGGAACAGTCGCGACATGACCAGTTTTGCCGAAGAAACAGGCGATCATTTGCTTCGAAGTTCTTTTTCCACGAACAACTTTCGTTGGATTTTGCTCGTCTTTGAAGACCCACACGGTCGATTCTTGTTTCGTTTCGGGCTCATACGCATAGATCCATGATTCGTCACCTGTGACGATCTTATAAACGTCTTTTGAAGCACCGCAATCGTATTTTTGCAACAATTCTTTGCACCAATTGACACGAGCCTTTTTTTAAGCGACTTTCAAAATGTGCGGGATCAAACGAGAACAAACCTTTTTACGGCCAGGTGTTCATGCAGTATCGAATGTATGATGGTGGAAGAAATGTCCAAGATGTCTCCATCCCTCGGTATGTCGCATGTCGATCTTGCATTATGAGTTCACGCACGGCATCAATATTCTCTGGCACAACAGCCGTTTTTGGACGACCTTCACGGAATTCGTCTTTGAGCGAGCTTCGGCCACGATTAAATTCATTATACCAATTTTTTACAGCGCTATAAAATGGTGCTTCACTGCCATACAAAGATTTAAGTACATCAATGCACTCTTGTCGTGATAATCCACGTCGAAATTTGTAAAAAATGATGTCACTGTAAACAACACAAATAATGGTCGTACGTCAAAACATTTTGAGTACGATTATGCTTAAAAATAACAAACTTTCCAATGGAAATGTCAGATTGCACTTGGCAGCACTCAGTGTTGCCAGGCCAGAAATATATATAGCAGCCCTCGTAATACTTTTCGAGCTAAGAACTGAATGCAAGATATTGTAAATATTTAAGCAAAATATTGTAGGAAAATTCATTACTCGTATCATCAGGCATCATATTTCGGTATTTACAACATCCCACATTCCACTTAAATTCCCATCAATTGCCTTTCTGCGAAACCTTCGCTATTTTTCGAATAAGATCTTGCAACGAAAACGATTTAAATGAAATTTTATTACGACTAAATGGATTAAAATAAAATGTTAATATTTCAATAAAAGGAACAAAAAATTAAATAAGACCTTGTTAAAAAAATCTTAGCGGGTGTTATAAAATTAATGCAAAATTTTATCGAATGTTGAATTAAACATGGTGGGATTATGCAACAGAAAGTACATTAGACAAATCACATGTAAGTCTTTTTAGCACAGAAATTCATAATTAAAAACTTTACTTTAAAACTTAAAAAAAAATGATTAATTTCGCTGATGCAGGCTTAAATTTTATGGCTGTAAATTTGATAACAATAGTATTTTACTTGAATTAGACCGTTAGAATAAATCCAGTTGCGTTAAATCATACATATCAAAAACAAGGCTGCCAGATCTTTCCATATCATAAAAATCTTGACGTTTTAAATCGCCTATAAAAAGAAATGGCAACTAAAAGTAGTGTGGCATTATAAGGCAAAAATTTGAACAGGAAAGTTGCTTGTATATAAATGAAAGTGCCTGCTATTTAACAGTAATATTAACAAGACTACGCAGAGCAAAGTACATAAAGTTACATTAAAACAAATAACACTAAACGTGTTTTATTAAAAGAACCTTATTAAAAATTAGAACGTAAAAAATATTTTAATGCTGCTCAACGCTGTTATTTGCAGTGGAAGTTTTATTTCATTTTGGCGTCTGTTGTGAGCAAATTTCCTCCAAAAAGTATTTTTAATAATAACAATTTTCCTCAAATTTTAAATGTTATTAAACAAATTATATGCATTTACTGGTGAATTAATTTTATTTTTTTAAGTAGAAAAAATAAATAAAAATCATTGTAATTACTTCAATGTAAATTTACATTGACACATAAAATTGCTACACGTTTACATTCTGTCACATGCGAACATACGACTGCTATAACTAATAAATTATAATTCAATTTAATTTAAAAATTTATTTTATAAAATCACCACGAAATTCTCATGTCATTTTTTTCATATATCTTTTACTTGCAAAAATAAATAACGTTTGCATTATTGATTTAATAAATTTTATTGTGATGATATTTATTTATGTTGACCTTTTAAAAAAAACATTTCGTTAAACAAACAAGTGGAGAAGTCCGTTGTGAGAATTTTTGATTTTCTGTTTTTTTATTTATGTAAATTAAAATTTATGCTGAAAATAAAAAATAAACTGATTGCAATTGGTGCTTCTCAAGACTGATATTGATGGCAAATTTCCCAGAAAACAATAAAAATAATTCAGTAGACAAATTTAATGAAGAACGATTAACACAAAGGAATTTAGGAGCCAGAAATTTGATTTAAATAATAGAGCAATTATTAAATGTCAAAAATTCACAAAAAAATTAAATCACTGAAAAATCAACCAAAATAAAAATAAACCGAAAACACAAACAACAAACTTTTTAAAGTCTTAGCAAGAATTTGAAAAAAAAAACCGAAATTCGCCATGATATCGAATCAAGAAAAACGCCAAAAAAACATTCATGAAATAAATAAATTAAAAGTCGAAGATTAACCAAAAATATTGAGAAGATAGTAAAATTTAAAGCAGAATAGAAACTTCGTAAAAAATTAAATCCTGACGTAAAGTGAAAATAATAATTTTTACAAAATTCAAAAAAATCTTAATTGCAAGAAAAACAAAAAATTTACACAAAGAAAAGTTAAAAATGTAACATAAAATCAAAATTTTTACCAAAAGAGAATTAAAAAGTAAAAAAAAAATAATAATAGGCCATCGGCTCTTAATGGGTTAAGAATTTTTTAAAAAAAATCCATATTTTCTTAAAGATCTCTTCAAAATCGTTTAAATGATACCCATATTGCTATTTTTAAAAATTTGAAAATTTCAGAGGCCTGGTGGAACTCGGAAAATATGGGTGAGGTCCAATTTTTTCACGTGATGGTTTTTTTATTTTTAAATTCTCAATCGCTTTATATATTCCTTTTTTTTATTGGACTGACTTCATTGTGCCCAATGAAGGGCGTGGCTTTTTATCCCGCTGCGTCGAAGGAAAATGACCGATCTTACTGATTTTCAATAGCACCTCTTTTCATACTATGTCTGATCAATTGGCGTATTTAAATTTTTTCTAGCTGATCTAATGCCTCGGCAAACTAAATTTCAACACTAACACGGACGGACAGACGGACATCCCTCAATTGACTTTGCCATGCATAAGACGTCAGAATATATGTTGTACTTTATGGGGTCGAAAATAGATATTGTAGAAATGAAAGATCGATTGCACCATTTGACTTTTTATATGGGACCAACAAACAAACAAATGAACGAAAATATATACATTTATATTTACATTCACATACAATTAAATAAAAAAAATATTTACATAAATAAATTAACGTTATTGTCTGTTCTGATCCGCAATCATATCTACGTGACACACTTGTGTGATTTGTTTTTAATTGTACAAATGTAGCTTTACATTTGTAGCGTTTTTTTTTATTTATTTATTATTTTTGTTGGCTACAGATTGGTTTGATTTTAAAGGTCGACCCAGAGCCCTGACAAGTATTTAATTGTGATTCCAAGTGAGTGAAATAAAAATGCATTTAAAGTCTTTCTTAAATTTGCATACAATTTAAAAGAGCAAAAATGTGATTTTTTTTTCTTATTTCCTGGCATCACTTATTGACTTTATTGACTTGTCTCTACGAGCATGTATGTACACGCATGTGAAGGTTAAAATGTGCATTTATATGAATTTACATACAATATTATGAATGTTTAACGGTAAATGTATGAGTGCTTCTTCTTAAAATTCCCATCCAATTGCGAGTACAATGAGAAAACAAAAAACACACTAATAAAAAGTGTATAAGAAAAAAAAAAGCAAAAACAAATACCGTAATGTAATACTCTCTCAAGAGTTTATAATTAAAT
The DNA here is from genome assembly GCA_937654795.1 of Cistogaster globosa. Taxonomy (NCBI): domain Eukaryota; kingdom Metazoa; phylum Arthropoda; class Insecta; order Diptera; family Tachinidae; genus Cistogaster; species Cistogaster globosa. The sequence continues at coordinate 13,518,895 of OW569404.1, forward strand.
GGTAGGGAAGAGATTTGTATATTAGTGTTAATCACTACATGTGTATGATATAGACGGCAAGGTGAGGGAGTAAAAATTATATTGTGTTTAACTTTATAACATCAATACACAACACAAATATAAGAAATCACACAGTGTATGACATGTGAATGGAAATATTCATAAAAATAAATTTTTATTTCTAGATTTCCACACCCAAAGAGCAAAAACGTAACTTTATTGTTTACGCTATAATGACTGTCCATCTGCTACAGACCTCTATCCGTAAAAGCTTGACACTAAAGATTTTTACAGTATAAAATTAAACATTAAAAGGTGTCCTCATGAACATGTTATTTTTTTAAGCAAATGGTTTCATCTTTCAAACTATTCATCCCTATCGCGAATTAACGTTCCTAAGACAAAACTCCCATATTTTATGATTTGCTATCGTGAATGTTCCCATAGAAATTTTTTGTCAATGCGTTCAAAAACAAAAAATATGGCAGCGCGATTATTTACTCCCAACAACTATTTTACAAAATTAATTCACAAAAATTGTTATTTGTTTTGAAATGCCCAACTTTAATCAAATGACTTGCTTGGTGGAAGCCATGTCCGCGCAGCTAGCGTATGGTAAGGGATTTCAACAAGAGAAAAAAGAGGATGTGGTAATTTTAGAATCTGCTGAGCACAACGTTAAACAGCCAAGGGCCGCCTATAAAATCTATAGCGGAGTGGAAAAAGGTAAGAGTACATACATACATACATATGTAGCGGATGTTTATTGTTGGTTTATTAACCGCGACTTAAAATTTTTCTGCATACATCCATATGTAGGTGTGGTTCGAAAAAAAAAACTCACCGAAAACAAATAAAAACCGCAAAAAAACTGGTGGTGGTCCAGATCGTGAGTTTGTGTTTTCTTCCAATGAAGAGGCAGTTATTGATTTGTTGTCGTTGGAGGAGAGTGTTGGCGGATTGGAATCCCGGTATGCATAGCTAAAAGGAAAAATAATGAAATGTAGGACAATGTAGCTGCTGAACAACATGCGACCAAAATAACTTGTGGGAAGATCCAAGTATTGGAAATAGTGTATAAAACTTTACACCTGTTAAAAACCCAGCAAAAAAAATCAAGGTGAACCCGAGCTCAATATTAAACGAAGAATTGGAAACGCCGAAGAACATATGCGCAAATATTGAAGAAAGTACCAAAGTTTGTAATAACCACTACTCAGAAATAGACTACCGCCTGAAAAAGATTTCAGTAAATTTAAAGGAACTGGATGAAACCCACAAGGATTTGGTGAAAGAAACAAAGCGGCATAACCAAAAAAAAAAAACAAAATGTATTTATAAATCAAAACAAATAATTCAACATAGAAATTGTTACTACCATGATATTCACAATAGACTTTTTACTGCCAAAAAAAACTTCAGGATATCAATTTGTTGGGGATGGAAATACACGTTTACTCCCAAACAACTTATTCCCATAACATTCGCGATAGGGATGATTATAGGCAAACACTTGTAATTTACACAAGGTATGCACTACTCATTTCGTTAAAATGACAGGTATAAGAGAAAAAACGAAAAAGAAAGGGTGTTCCGATAGAGACTTTAATTTTACATATATGGTCTTGGACCGTTTAATGCAGCCATTTTAAATTAAAACTCTAAGCAGCATTATATCCACTTTAATAGCAGGGAAAAAAATTAAAGGGTAACCCCATAGATATGTTAGTTTCACGCATATGCTTTCATTCCTAAAATCAGTGTAGGCAGACGTAATTTATACAGAAAATGCAGTACTTATATCGTTACAAAAACAAATATAAGGCGGAAAGTTGAAAATTAAAGGGTGTCCTAATACTTAGATTGTAGCAATATGTTCATATTAACAAATATAAAATATCAAAATTAAAGAGTGTCCCTTTAGAGAAGTTATAGGCAGAAACTTAAAATTTTTATAGAGTGTGTGACCTCTTTAATAACAAGTAATAGAAATGAAAGTGAAACCTAAAGGGTGTGCCCCTAGAAAACCAGATTTTGATTTTTTACCGTATTTGGCAGACATTTAACTGTTTAACAACAAATAAGAAACACACAAATTTAAAATTAAAGGGTCACCCATATATAGTACGTCACTCAGCATTTGTTTGACTGATTTATTTAACTGCTTTGTTTTTAGCTTGATATATTTTATCCAGCGGTCCAACAATAATTACGGTACATTGACAAAGACAGCTGTTAAGAGACAGCCACTTTATAAACATTTTTAATTTTTGAATCCAGCCTCAGGGAAACCACACAGGAATAAACAGTAAGAGTTTTACCGCGTACTTATGTCCTCAGAGCTACACAGGAGTGCACCAGTTACTCATCGTTGAATAAATTCATGAAGACCACAATAAGAAATCTGTATATAAGTTGTCGAGTCAAACAGGCAATTCGCCTACAGCTACAAAGATACTTATGCATTTCTGAAGCCAATGAGCTATGTGACGCACACGTGGACTCAAATATTTTGTGCGTTTTAAACCTTTTGAGTGACAAATTGAATCTTAAGTTTAGGAAGTCTTTTTAACAATCGACAATATTTCTACAATATATTCTTTCTCACTGTAAAAATTCCCCTTTTAAGGGCTTCTTAAGACACATCACTTACAATTCATTAACATCACAGTCAATTTCTTTTTTACAAAATATCTTTTCTTCAATTTCCATCATATTTATTAAGAAAATTAATGTTGAAAATGCATCGCAACCAACATTTAACGGCATCAACTGATTGCCTCACCATTATCACACGAACAAATGAATTCCAATAACAAAGCAGCAGTCAACAAAACACGCATTAAAGGTCAATTTGTCATTAACACGAAGAGAAGTATAAATTGATTAATTATTTTGTAATTTATGGAGAAGTGATAATTGTATAGGAAGATGGTGTGATATATGATAAAAATAAAAATATATATAAATGCAATTGGCCTTTAATTCCACCAAAGCTTGCACACACTCACACCCACACACACAGCCTATGTCCGTTAAAGGTGTCAAAAGAAATCTAAAAGAATTTAATAAAACAACAGTTATAATTTTTATTATTTTAATTTAACAATTAATTGAAAAGGCGGATGAATTTCATTTTTCTTTAATGTTTTCAAATTCTAATAAAATAGAAAATATTAATTCACAAAATGGGAAAATTGCGTGTGTCGCCTAAAAGAAAGAGAATGAGAATAAGTAAATGATGTTTATTTTTTTTTTTTCATATGAACTAAAATTTACTTTTAATTTTTAAATTTAATTTCTAAAAAATTTTTAGACAGAAAAATTATCTACAAATGTATGCGGTCGTTTTCTAAAGAAAACAAGAAAAATAAAATGCATTTTCTGGATCGCTACATCCTTCATCAGCATTCTTCGCATCTATCTCCTTTAAGGTGTGTACATTTTAAATATCACCTATTTAACCAACTAATCAATATTTGATTAGACGAAGTCCACACACAACTCAAAGCATTTCTTCGTTGTTCTCTCTGTTTATTTTTTATTAAAATGACAAAAGTACCTTCTAAAAAAGTATTTTATTTTTAAGGAAGTACTGTGTATCATTCTAAAGAAGTACAAATGAACTTTTAAATTAAAACTACTTTTTAAACACAAGTATCAACTTAACAAAAGTACCTTTGAACAACAGTAGATTCAAAAAGTACAATTTTTCACAAAAGTAGTTAATATTGGGAGAACAAATTATCTCGGTCCGTTTTCAATAGATAGCTCCGGCTGTTAAAAATGTTTAATAGTAACAGCTAATGTCTGTGGTATCAGAGAAGTTATACATCAGTCAAGAATATTTAGTTTATATCGCTTTGAATTTCATACAAAAACCTTATTTTTTACTGCGCTCAATGTGTCAAATTTTGTGTTAAGCAGCATGTGCGGAAGGTTTTAGTTTTCTGTTTTAATTGAAAGAAAAGTGCAGCTGAAGCGCATCGAATGCATGTGGAAGTTTATGGTGACAATGCTGCAACTGATAAATCATGTAGGGAATGGCCATCGACCCCAACATCAACACCGCAGCACAATATTCATGGTTCAAAAGTCATGCTGTGTATCTGGTGGGACCAAATGGGTGTTGTATATTATGAGTTGCTGCAACCTGGCGATTCCATTACAGACCATTTGTATAGGATACAATTGATGCGTTTAAGCCTTGCATTACGAGAAAAACGGCCGGAATACGAAAAAAGACATGACAAAGTTTTTTTTTTTTGCACAACAACGCTCGGTCTCACGTCGGAAAATTTGTCAAAAAATATTTAGAAACACTTAATTGGGATATTTTACCATAGCCGCCGTATTCTCCAGACATTGTTCTTTCAGACTACTGGTTATTAAACGGATGCAGCACGATTTGGCTGGTCACCGACTCACTTCTTTCGAAGAAATTGAAAATTGGCTCTTCACTTAGTTCTCCTAAAAAATTGAAACAATTTTTCGAGATAGAATTCGTAAGCTGCCGGAGAGATGAAAAAATGTAGTAGTCAGCGATGGCCAATACTTTGGATAATCAGTAAATTAATTTTATTCAGAAATAAATGCATTTCTGACCAAAGAAAAACGGACCAAATTAATTTTTCCAACAGAAGTACTTTAAATGTCCTTTTCTAACAGAAGTTTTTTTTTTGAAAGTATATTTTTCATTAAGCGACCTTTTTAACTTAAATTACTTTTTGCTAAAAATAATTCTTTTATTAAAATCAACTGAAGGTACTTTTTGCTTAAACTAAACTTGTTGTAAAAAATATAGAAATACCTTTTTACTGGGTACTATTTACTGAGGTAAAATCTTGACCTCAAAAAAACCTTTTTATTCACTTTTCAACAAAACTGCTCTTTTCAATATAAGTACCTTTCTAACAAAAGATTTCCTTTGCCAGAAAAGCCTTTTAAACAAAAGTACCTTTTTATTAGAAATAGCTTTTTAACGAAACTCAATTAGAAACAAATGTTTATTTTTAACAAACTTTCTCCTTTTTACAAAATTATTATTTTTTTCCAAATGTAATATTTTTGCGTAGAGTACTTTTTGTTTGAACTACATTTTTAATAATAGTACGTTTTTACAGAAGTATTTTAATCTTAAAAAAAATATCTTTTAGTTAAATTACTTTTTCAACATATTTAATTTTTTTCAAAAGTAACTTTTTGCTTTGGGTACTTTTTTAACAAAAGTACTTTTTTTAAATAGTACTTTTATACAAAAAAAAGTTATTCTACTTTAGCATATCTAAACAAAACCACCTTTTTAACATCCTTTTTAATAAAAGTAAATTTTAAACATAAGTAATTTACTAACAAAAGTAATTTTTTTTCATAAAAGTATTTTTCTCGAAAGTATTAAAATTTTTCTTACAAAAGAGCTACTTAACAAAAGGCTACTCTATAATAAACTAAAACTTTAGCATATGTACCTTTTAACTAGAAGTAAAGGATTTTTTCTTTTGACTATTACACATTTTTGTCAAAAAACAATTGTTATTCAAAGCCATAAAGGTAGAACCAAAATATTGCCCACTTTCCTGATCTGTAAATAGCTGAGATGGCTGTCAACTACTTTCTTCATTTGTATTTCTAAAGAAGTTTTAAGGAATTTATTAATAGGTGACTTAAAAACATTTCATTTAAAGTTTTTTAACACATAGAAAAAGTAAAAATTAAATTGTGGTTGGCAAATGTTACATGTTTCAATAATTATCTACATTCATTTATTCGTGATAGCAAATTGTACAACACATTTATGAATGTCTTTAGGCTAAAGAAACATGCAAACGACTGCTTATACATTTATTTACGTCCAAAGTGTATTAAGAGACATAACGAGACAAAAACACACAAGCGATATACAATTTTATGCCCCCAAAGAATACGAAAACAACTGCAACTTCATGACTTCTGTGGGATCATACATTTGTATCTAAAAAGTACTAATTGTAAAAGAGACTAAAGAAGTATAGATGGGAAGAAGTACCAGTCATTTGGAGGGGGGAAACTAAAAGAGCGCAATTATATTAAAATATTATCATGGAAATAGAACTGCAGTTAAGAGGTTTTTTTTTTTTTGAGTTAACGAAACTTTTTTTGAGTACTTTAATAATTAAGCGTACTTTTGTTAGAGAGATACCATTTTTTAATTTTAATTTTTTAAAGGTTTGTTTATTGAAAATGTTTGTTTGCTAAAAGGAATTTTTTAATAAAAAAATTTACTAAAAGATATTCTTATACAAAAGGTACTGCTGTTAAAAACTTTATTTTTTTATTTAATTAAAATGTTCTTTTTATTAAAAGGTACTTTTATGAAACATTATTTCTGTAAAAAATAAATATATTTTTATTTTAGTTAAAAAGTCATTTTTTTCATAGGTACTTTAGTTAAAAAGTTGCCTTACCAAAAAAGTACTTTTTTTAAAAGGAACTTATTTTTAAAAGTACTTTGGTTAAAGAATATTCCTTTTTGATTTTATTACAAAATATCTTTTGTTTAACATATAATTTCGTCAAAAATGTACTATTTACAAAAGGGTACTTTTTATAAAAAAGTACTTTTTTTAAAAAAGTGCTTTTTAAAAATATGTATATACCTTTTTGTTTTTTCTGCCGTTATTAAAATATATTTTTTTAAGTGGCTTCTGTTAATGTTGTTCAATAATGCTTTAAATTTTCGGTTGAAAAAAGACTTTTGTTGAAAACCTGCTTTAGGTACCAAAAGTTGTTCTTAACAATAAAACTGCTTGAGGTAAAAAAGATCACTTTTGCTAGAAAAGATCTTGGTATTTATAAGAAAATTAATTTTTATTAGAAAATATTATTTTGTTACAATATCAATTTTTGCCTAAAAAAGTACTTTTTTTAGAAAACGGACTTAACTTGGAAAATTTGCTTTTTTCTAAAAGAATACTATTTTTAAAAAAAGCTACTTTAGTGTACCGCTTTATAAAAATTTTATTAAAAACGTACATCTTAAAAATGTATTTTTTTGGAAAAGGTACTTTTTTGCAAAATACTATTTTGTAAGATAAATAAGATTTTATTTGATTATTTAGTTATTAACAAAGTGTTATATCTAAGAACTAACATTTTTTTAAGATACTTTTCGTAAAAGAACTTTTTTCAAAATGATGTTAGAAATGGTACCTTTTCACCTTTATAGTTAAGTGAGGTACTTTCGTTAGAAAAGCTAAAATTTTTAAAAAAGATACCTTTTTTTAAAAAGTATTTTAGTAAGAAAATGTTCTATTATTAGAAAGTATTAGTCTTTTTATTAAAAGCATATTTAAAAAAGTACTTTTCTTACAAATGATGTTTATAACAGAAAATAAGCTACAATTAGAATAATTACTTGATATAAAAAACACACTCTTTTAAGAAACGTACAATTGTTTAAAATTATACGTACTTTTAAGGGTACTAATGTATATATGGTACTTTTTTAAAAGTACTTTTGATGAAAGTATTTTTGCTTAAAGGGTATTTTTTCAAACATAAATTAGTCTTCTTTTTTTTCTCATTATGATATAAAATATACTAACTGTAGGGTGTTGCAAAAGACAGACACAGTACTCATGCATAACACACGTACACACACTCATTCTTGTCCTACAACCATAAATAAAAGATGCATTTATTGACTCGTTCTTGCCCACTCATGCAACTAAACGAAAGTCTTCCATCTTTTTGGAACAATTTCTTCTTGACTTTAACAGTTACACAGCGTGTAAGTGAGTTTGTGCTTCTGTTAATATGTATTGTTGTTATTGTTGTACATAACAACAGTGTTTAAATGTTTGTTAAAACAAAAATACAAAACAAAAATTCGTTCCAAAAGAATTATAGTTTTATATGGTTTTGTTAATCTCTTTTGTGTTCCTTTGTGGGTTTTATGACTCTTTTGGTTGCTGTAACCAACTGCCAACATACGGAAAGAACATGAATTAAAAAAGGCAACAACATCAACAACCACTTCATACTAAACTGTATGTCTGTGGTTTAAAAAACAAGTGTGTGTTTAAATTATGGTCCTTTAACTGCGCAAATAGAAGAGAGTGAAAGGACCCATAGCTGGCTGCATTATAAACGTTTAAATTCACTTTTCATATGCGTATGTTTGTTGGTTAAATGTTCTTTGGCTGTGTTTATTTAGTTGATTAAGTGTTTTACATGCATTTAAACATTCAACTACTTGGTAGAGTCGTTCTCAGGGTTTATGGGTATTTTTTGTTGTTTTTATTTTTTCTTTTTGCTGTTTAAGCAACAATTTAAAATTTTGTTTTCTTTTTCTGGGTTTTATTTCTTAATTCATAGGAAAAGTTTTTTTAATGGAAAAAAGTGTACATTTTTAAAAGTAAAAATGAAAAGAAAGTCCGCTTAAAGGTCTTGGCCTCTGATTCGTCCTACTTAATTTAGCCATACGCCCAAACCTGGTTATAACTTATGAAAAAAGGTTATGGAAAGCATTTTTTTTTTTTGTAAATTTTAACGCTTTAATTAGGAAAGACCACAGAGGAAAAAGTACTACAAGTAATAGATGTTTCAAATTTAGAAAACTTGAAGTGAAGTTAACTGTGTAGACTCATATACAGCTGCGAACAAAAAAATGCAACTTATGTGTCATTTCTTACAGAACAACATTTTACACGAACACTTTGTTGCAAGTCAATAAAACGATTCTCTAGATAGAGGTTTTGCATTTTTAGAAATTTTTAAATCGATTAAAATTTATTTGGACAAAAGCGATTTGTTTAATTTCTTAATTTACAAGTTCCTTAAAGCTCCTTACACTCTATAGGTTTGAGATGTTTTCATGATATTTCCTTTTGTTTAATAACAATTGTAAAGAAGTCCACAAAATGGTAGATGAATGCATTAAACCGGAGAATGTTGAATTCCAATATGTTTCTTACCACAGAGGCATCACTGAAAACGAAATTATAGATGATGCGGCAAAGAGAGCTTGTAACGAAAGTGAGGAGCTAGAAATATTAATTCCACGACCAGATGCTATAAAAGAAATAAAAAGAAGAATTCGTAATAAATGGAACAAGAGGTATCGAAATTCAATACTTAATAAAGGAAGCTCATTTAGGAAAATATTTTCATCGTGAATTATGAAACTATGATTCGAAGTTAATAAATCTGTATTAAATGTCACTCAGAGAAGGCAAATTAATCGAATTAAGACTGGTCATACTTTAAGCCGTTAATCCTTATCCCGCAAGAGGATTAATGCAATGTAAAAGATGATGTAATGTAGAAGATAATAAGTCACATATTCTATTTTATCCAACAAATTATCCAGTCTTTAAGAAATACAAGAACGTTCCAGAGTTATTTACAAATGACAAAATATCAGAATATATTCAGATCATTAAATTTTTGGAGAAAGCCACAGTAATGCTATGATTTCACCTGGAAGTAATTTTTGAAACAGACCGCTGATTTTATGTATTTATTTTTAGCTCCCTTAGCCCGACATATACAAACAAACTTGCAAATAAAAAACCAAAAATCACAGAGAATAGCGGCCCTCCTGCTCAACACCAAGCTTAACATGCACTTACTCTTGACCATTAACTTCACGTCATCAACCGATAATTTTAAATTTCACCTTTTGTCACAGAGTCTTGTGTTATTGCTACCAGCTGCCTTCAACTCGGCTTAATCACGGCGCCTCCATTCAAAAAGTGGCTACCTGTCATTTTTATTATTATGCTGGTTATTTCTGAACGATGCACTACTGTCTCAGCATTTTTCAGACACAGCCCACAAACATTATCTCTATTTTCACCGTATTTATCATATTAAATGTCTTAAGGCCGGGGCACATAGAATCCGTCAAACGTTGTACTTTGACAAATTCAACTAAAGTCAAAGTAACGACGGATGAGGTTGGCACAATGAATACTTTGCTTACAGATGTTAAATTAAAGTTTGCTCTCTATTTTTTTTCACTTTTAAATTTAATTTGTATTTTATTTATTTGTTAATTTAATTAAATTTGTATTTTATTGTTTGCCACCAAAATTGTTTTATTGAAATCGCAAAACACAATTGAAACAAAGCAAGAGTTAAAAGAAAATTGAGAAGAAGAAGCAGTTGATAGTTGTCAAAGTATTCAACATACGTCAAAAGTTAAAAGTTGCCCAACTTTCGTACTTTACGTTGACGGACACGTATTGATTGTGACAACGCTCATAAGAAAACATGTATTTTAACTGACTTGTCAGTTGAATTTGTCAAAGTTTAACGTATGACGGATTCTATGTGCCCCGGCCTTACGTCAAAATTGACCAACTTTCATACTTTGCGTTGACGGACACGTATTGATTTTGACAACGCTCCTAAGAAAACATGTATTTTAACTGACTTGTCAGTTGAATTTGTCAAACGTATAACGGATTCTATGTGCCGCGGCCTTTAGAATGCAGTAGTTTTCCAAGACCGACTAGTTCCTCTTTTCTTTTTCACAATTTTTTCTCAATTAAAGAGCAATAGAATCATTTAATTTACTCTTAAGAGAAAACTTATTTTATAGCACAATTTCCCTTAAACCACAGAAAGAGTCAATTTACACTCTGAAATTTTTCATGAAACCAGCATTTAATTTTTGTTTGATGGATGTTATTGTTTTGTTAAAAATAAAGCATTTCGCTGCAATTTTAAAGAGAATTGAAAAATTTCATCAAAAAATGTAATGGCATAAATCAGAACTAATATAAAATACGTTTGCTCAAAATTGTTATTTTAAATTGTATTTTTTTTTAGAAATTTAATATGATTTTTGTAAAAATTGTATTATTTCTTAAAAAAAAAAAAAAAAATTGAAAAATAACTCTTGCAAAAAAAGCCGCTTTCAAAGCAGGCAAACTTAAAATTATATTTCTTTAGGACGATAAGTCTTCATTATTATATTATATTCGAGAAAGATTACGTCAGGATTTTTTATATGTCGTAGAAAAAAATATGAATGCAAATTAAATAAGAAAATTCAGCATCTATGCGGTCGCCCTTTATTTTTTACAATTTCTATTGCTGACATAGATAAACAAAATTTATTTCAATTTAATTATTTTAATTTACTTTAATTTTAATTCTAAGCGTTAGTCTATAACTGTTCTAAAGATTGGCCGCATACATCAAATTAAAACCATTAGGGCACCCTTTAATTTAAAATTATAAATAATTTTTATTATACTGGATATAGTAATGGACATTCTATCTGATTTTCGAGAGTTTGTCTGTAACGGTTTCAAAAATAGGGCCATTTAGGTCAAATTACATTAGTTATAGGGACACCCTTTAATTTCTAATTTCAAGTTTGCTACTTGTTATAACGGACTTAGCAATAAAGGTTCTGTGCAAATTTTAATCAACTGTCTAAAACTGTTCAACAGTTATGCCATATATATCAAATAACAGCAACTATTGCAACACCCTGTAATTAATAATTTTAAATATTTATTATTCTTAATATACCAAACGAAGTAGTGGATATTCTGTTTAATTTTCAACTGTTTGTATAAAACGGTTCCAACGATAGGGACTAATAGGTAAATTTACGTCAAATATGGCAACACCCTTTAATTTCTAAATTCAAAATTTTTATGTTCTTTGTAAATTTCAGCGTTCTGTCTATAACGGTTCAAAAGTTTGGCCACATAAATCAAGTTACATTAACTATTGGGACACCCTTTAATTTCCAAATAAAAATTTTACCTTGTTATTATAGCGGACTTAGCAATTAAGTTTTTTTTGTAAATTCAACTATCTGGCTATATCAGTTCAAAAGTTTGGCCACATACGTAATTTTACATTAACAATTGGGACACCCTTTAATTTATAAATTAAAATGTTTATACTTGTCGTAGTAATCGACATTCTGTCCAATTTTCAAGCGCTTGTCTATAACGGTTCAATAGATATGCGCATATTATTTAACTTACGTCACCTATGGGGACACCCTTTAATTTTTATATTTGTTTTTGTATCACTTTTTGCTATTAGGAGCTATAATAATAAATATTTTTTTTTAATTTTAAAGAAGTGTGCTTTACGGTATGTTGTACGGGGACACCCTTTAATTTTTAAAGATTAAGAACTGTTTTTAAAACGGGACCCATCTGTAACACAAAAAATTTTTAAAATCGATTCAGAAATGGCTGAGTTCTGCAGGCTCAAACAATTAGAAAAGCAACATTCAGTCGAATTGATAATCTCCTTCTTTTTTTGAAGTCGGTTAAAAAAGTCTAAAGTTAAGTCACATTTTCTTAGAAAGGGAGTTTTGTTCAAAAGCCATTTTGTTTATTAAAAGAAAATGTGCTTATTATTTATTTATTTATTTATTTTTGTTAGGATGTACTTGTTTAAAAAAAAAATCCTGCTCAAAAATATATTTTAAGTAACAGCACAATTTCAAATTCTTTAATTGGTACTTTTTTACCAAAAGGACTTAATAAAATTTTGCTTAGTATATTTCTCTCTGTTGCATAGCTGCCAGATTTTAATTTGATTGTTGATTTTTGCCAAAAAAAAATAGAACGTTGTTGGGATACTTTGAGTTTTTACTCGTATTAAATAAATCCGTCAAGTGTGAATTCGACCGAGGAGATCATGTATGGGTCACTCCATGATGAACTCCTGTACCAGGGGGGGTGGCAGTGGCGAATTTTATTCATTTTCTGCAACGGCGAAATTGAATGAATTCGCTACTACCACCACCTGGTACATGATTTGGGTCACCCTTTAATTTTTTATTTTATTTTTTAACTTTTTTCAGCGAACATCGTAAAATATATTTTAAAAATTAAAGGCCTTGTAAAGTCACGTTACTATCGACATACCTTTTATTTCATTTCAGACATACTTTGCAGTTCAACCGCTTTATAAATTTCAAACGTGTTTATCAACTTTATGGTCTTTTAGGAATACCCTTTAATTTCTTAACTTATTGGTTGCAATTTATTTTAATAGTGAACACATTTTTTACGTACTTTGTTTAAATTTCAACTTTCTGCTTCTGCGGTTGAAAATCTAAAATCTTGTAAGTTAAGCTCATGTTAATATTTGGGGCACCCTTTAATTTAAAGCTTTAATTGTTCTACTCTAGCGCACTTAATTTGACTGACACATTAAATTTAAATGTCTGTCTGTTACAGTACAAAAAACAATATTTTTACAAATATCAAGTCACTCTCGGAACACTCTCTAATTTTTAATATATGTTGTTAATTTAGAATTTGCATTTTTAGCGTCTGTTTCCTTAAAATATAACGATTTTATTACTATTATATTTGCCAGCTTTCCTCAGTTTGTCATAAATTACATGATTCAATTTAACAGCTCTGCTATTTTTGTTGACAATGTTGTTAATGCTTACAGATCATAGCTTTGAATGTTAAATAGCACATACTACATCTTTCAAAAAATGTTTATACCTTTCCAATATTTTAATTACGAATAGAAATAAAATAAAAAATACACTCTTTAACAAAACATCAAAAGAAATTACCTCCTGCTCTTTTACCCCTCCTCTAAAAAAACTCTTTTGACTGTTTAACTGTAAGAATAAACAAAATAACAAAAAAAAGTGCCGTTAATTACACGTGCTTTTTATATGGAGACAACAAAAATCATAACAAACGCAAAGAAATGTAAACAAAACTTGTTTAAAATTGAGAAATAAAGAAAGAGAGAGAGAGAGAGTGTAACAGATATGAAAATAGAGAGCAATCTTGAAATAACATAAAAAATCGATATACAAATACAAAATAACAAAGCAAAACAATAATTTTATGTCAAAGAAGTTTAAATAAATATAAACAAAACCGTTAAGATGGAAATTTTAAACAGCTGATTTTGACATTACTCTTTTTTACTTGAAATCCTGTTAAAAATAGACCCCATCTCATTTTCCCCCATGTGTTTTCTATCATTTTCTTTTGTGTATGTTTTCTTTTTTTGACATGAAAATGGAAAATTTCTTTTTTAGTTTTTCGCAGCTTTTCAAAGTTAACGGATGGACCAACGGATTTAATAAATAATAAAAAGAAAATATTTTCTTTTGATGCTTATAGAAAAAAATTCGGGCATATGAGTGTACAAAATAGAAAAAATACCAACAACAACAGAACAGTGAAATATATTATAGAGGTGAACGTGGTTTATATATAGAAAATTAACGCACAGCTGAAATTTTTTATGGTTTTTCTAAAGAAAAATCTTTGAATTGTGACAAAAGTCTCCTGAAAAGTTTAAATTAATTTAAGAAAATTTCAATAATTTACAATAAATTAAAGTTAAATAACATGGAAAAAATATGGAAATTTGTGAATAAAAGGAAAATGCGTGTAAAATAAGAGGAAAAAAATGAGGTTACACCCAAAATTTAAGAAAAATTTAAAGGAAATTAATAAAAAAAAAATAATGGAACATTTTCTCAAAAAGTAAATAACAACAATAAAGAATACAAATGCCACCTTTAAATTCTTAAAAAAAATCTTGCTGATGTCTTAATTTAAATCATTAAGAAAAAAAAAAGATTTTTCAACAAAATAATATTTTGAAAATAAAATATTTACAATAGCAACAACTATAACTACGTCTACAAACAACAGCAACAACAACTATAACAATCATATACAACCGAATAAAATTACATTAAGAAAATGCTAGAAAAATGTTTTGTTCGCCGTGTGATAAGTTGATGACACATATTTCAATTGTTTTGACCGCATTCCTGCTGTTCTACTTAATATGTCTGCCACCTAATTTGACACAAGTGAAAGCCACTCCCGAGGATGAAGCGTAAGTATCCTAATAACCTTTTTACAATTACTCTTTAAACCAAAAAATACAAAAGACAAAAAAAAAACACAGAAAACAAACATAAAACATTCTCTTCACTTGAACTCACAAGTGAAAACACGCAAAGCTCACACAAACTCTGCAATTGTTTTTGTGTTTATTCCAGTTGTGTGAGTGTTTCTTTTGTCAAACGAAAAAAATAAATGGTTCTGTTGTGTAGTTTTTTTTTCTTGTATGAGCACTGTAGTCCTTAGTGCCCTCATTTTAGTCAAGTCTTGTGATGTCCTCTTGTAACCACAACAAGATTTTACTTGCTTTTAACTTTTTAATTAACATTTTGCATTTAAAAACACAATAATGTACTCTACACTAGATAAAAGCATTTGGACACTTTGCAAAACACATGTCAATTTATAAACTTTAGAAATTAAAACTTTTTCTAACATTTAAAGACTTTTGAAAAAGGTTTTGTAGTTACAAATAATTTCCCTTCCTGTATCCTGCAAGACTTTATACAAAATTTTATTTTTTATTTAGTGAAAATGGGAGATCTTGAAAAGATCTCGTGTGTCTATTAGATTGATTAGAATAGAAAAGTAAAAAAAAAGTGACGAAATCCGAAATTCCCAAATCATGCAAAAAAATCCCAAAAATCCCAAAAGTAAAATATTTTAGTTTTTGCCTATAAAATCTAGTTGGGGCGGCTACGGAACTTAAGAAAAATATTTAGAGATTAAATAAAGGCGGAGTCTAAGTTTTTTAATCCCGGCTTAAAACACACGGGCTAAAATCAAAATTTCCTTAAAAATGGTTCGACTTTGTAAATGTTTAAGTGTAACACATTTATTAAATTTTACTTTCCGAGGTACTCAATTTTGGGATCACATTTGGCTACACCAAAAACGAAATTTTCTCTAACCGTTTAGAAATTGCTAATTTATTTCTAAAATATTTTCTTTTTACTCCACTGTGCGATAAAAAATATTAAACTCTTCGTAAAAACATTTTACTATATTAAGACTTTTAGCGGTTATTAAACGAACCATATTACAGAATCTTGCACATTGTATTACATGTGATCGGCTCTTAATGGGTTAAGCATTTTTTTTTATTTAATTTTAGTATTTTCTTAAAGATCTCTTCAAAAGCTTTAAAATGATACCCACATTGATAATTTAAAAATTTTGAAAATTTCATAGGCCCGTTAATCGGAAAATATAAACGAGCGGTAATTTTTTCACTCAATGTTGTTTGTTTTTTTTTTTTAATTTCCTATCGCCCATGTAATTGTTTGTTTGATTGGAGTTACTTCATTGTTTCAAATGATAAAGAAAAATTAGAGGTAGGCGTGGTGTTGTGGCCGCTGCGTCAAAGAACATGGACCGATCATGCGGATTTCCAATAGAACTTCTTTCGGCACTATGTCTGATCTATTGAAGTATTTAAATTTTTTTAGCTGATCTAGTGCCTTGGCAAATTTGATTTCAACACTAAGACGGACGGACAGACGGACATCGCTTTATCGAATTCGCTGTGCAAAAGAAGTCAGAATATTTATACTTCATGGGATCGGAAATGGCTATTGTAGAAATTACAAACGGAATGACAAAATTAGTTATACCCTTTTTAGACTTTTTGTGATGAAAAATTTAAAAACTACACGGAATTTTGCTAGGTCGAATAATTTTCAAGCATCCCTCATATACTTTAAGTTAATCCTCTAATAACACAACAGTTTCGCGTTAATTAACAGGTATAAGTTCATTATTTGTATATAAAGTTTGTATAAAAAAGAAATTCTTTTGTATTACAATTTTTTGCCTCAAAGTAGGGAGTCTTAAATTCTCTTTCGCCTGTACTAAAATTTAAACTTCCATACACACATGTTTTTTTTTTTTTGACAAGGTGTGTGTTTTCATGTTTCAGATGTGATGTCTTTTCACTTGAAAGCACAAAATGAAAAAGAATGAATGCGAACGAATACAATTTAATGTCAGAAGCTCACAGTCAGTGATGCAAATTGCAATTCAAAAAATGAAACAATGTAAGGCCCTGAACCACTATTTTTATATAAATTTTAGAAAATGTTTTTAAGAGACTTGAAATATTCTTAATTAAAGCTCTTATCGTAAAATTTAGTTAAAGAACACTTAACAAAATTGTTTTTTATAAAAAAAACTATAAATGAAATTGTTAAATACAAAACACTTTTAGTTACATTTGTTACAGAGTTGCCGCGAACTCATGATCATCTGTTTAACTCCCCCCGCCTTTTTTTATTCAAGTCAACACTGATGTTTTATTATTATTTTCGTATTTAATTAGTAATGCACCTTTGTAATTTAAACCAGGATTTACTTTTTTACTACAGTTTAACTCAAGCAGTCGTCTTCGTCAACTTCTCTACAGCGACTTCACAAGTTTTGTTTTTCTTTTTCTAATCGAAATTTAAAACGATATTTTAACTGCTGTTTTTTATTTATTCGCCCTTAAATAACTTATCGATCAAATTTACTCAAAAACAGGTTACTTTCTCTATATTCATGATGCCGATGGGATATAAACTCATGATATTTTATACCCTTCACCACAGGTGGAAGAAGGTTAAAACTAATTTTATCATTCCGTTTGTAATTTCTACTATCCATTTCCGACCCCCATAATGTATATTTCTTATGCATAGCGAAGACGATTGAGCGATGTCCGTCTGTCAGTCCGTGTTAGTGTTGAAATCAAATTTGCCGAGACACTAAATGAGCTAGAAAAAATTTAAATACGCCAATCGATTAGACATAGTGTCAAAAGAGGTTCGGAATTCAGTACGATTGGTCCATGTCCTTCGACACAGCGGGCTAAACACCACGCCTACCTCTAATTTTTTCACATCATTTGGAGTAATGAAGTAACTCCAGTTAGAAAAAAAAACAAATTTATGGGACGATAGAGAATTAAAAAATTAGAAAAACAACATCAAGTGAAATAATTGGCCCTGGCCCATATTTTCCGAGTTTAAAGCCTCTGAAATCTTCAAATTTTTTAAATATCAATATGGGTATCATTTTAAAGCTTTTGAAGAGATCTTTAAAGAAGTACTAAAATTTTTTAAAAATACTTAACCCATTAAGAGCCGATGGCATTTTTATGTAAAGTTATATGATACTCAAAATTTTTTTTTTTCTAATTTTTTAATTCTCTATCATCTCAACATTTGCTTTTTTTATTGGAGCTACTATACTAAACCAGATTTACATAGATGGTGAAGGGTAAATAAGATTCGGCAAAGCCGAATATAGTACTCTTACTTGTTTTTCTATTTTATCCAAGACACAATCCATCATTTTTAAGCTTGTGTTGCAACAGATATGAAAGAGTTTCCAAATAATTTTTTTACAATGTTTTATATTCGACTGCTTACAAAAAATACTCATTCGTTTTTAAAACTTTTAAGACTTAAAAAAATATTATTTTGCATTTTTTAGAAACTTAAATATTTTTTTTTGTTAATTTACGGGCCAGCATGTTTTTTTTTTTTTTGCAATTAACAATTTTTAGTTAAACTCATAAAGTATAGTTTCAATCAAGCGAACAAGTTTTAGCTAAGCTTAAGTTCGTATTTTTTATTTAAAATTAAAAAATATTCTAAAATGTTTTGTTAATGCTTTCAGAAAATAGAAAAAAATCAGACACTTCCAGAATATAAAGCATTTTCTAGAACGAGCAATTTTCGTACAAAAGTAAATCTTACTATCAATCACGATATTTTGGTTAAAACAAAGTTCATACATTCGCCAAAGTTTTTCCTTCGTTTCCCTTATCCATCACACGTAAACCTGTTTTTATTTATTTAATATTTTTTAATTTTATTTTATGGCATCAGGACTTATTTTATATTAGAGATATAAAATAAGTCCTAAAAACCACTAAAATTGCCACACTTCTTTAAATGCCAAAAGCAAAATCTTTTATTTTATTTTCCTATTGTAATCATTTTATTTGAACCCGTCTGTTTTTTTTTTAATTTTTAAAATATACTTTCCACATGTGCCATCTAACGTTTAGTGCGCGGCAAAATGCCTGGGGTAAAATATTAAATAAAAAATTTTACATTTGCTTTTTTGAAGACATTTACGTTTAAATGCGTATTTTCTGCTAAAAAAAAAACAAACTGAATAAAATATTTATTTACAGTTTTTTATTTTTGTTTTAATTCTCGTATTTGTTTTTTATTAAAAGAATAAATTTCCAGTATAAGTTTTATATTTTTGAGGGTTAAAATCTTTGTAAACAACTTAAAGATTTTAAGATATAAATTTAAATCTAAATTTTAAATGCATGAATACGTTTGTAGGCTTTCGAAAGAACAATGTTTAAATAAAATTCTGTTAAATGCTGAAAAACAAAAATTTTATCGTTGCTAACTTCTCAAACTGTGTAAAAAATGGTAAAAATTAACTTTACCAAACGAAGGAAATGGTAAAATATACGGCGGAAGAACGAGTACATTAATTTTTGCTTATACTCGGAAATATCTAAACTACTTGCATAAAAAATCAGTTTTTAACATTTTTTATGCCAATAGCCATTGCTATTGACACGTGAGAAAATTAATTCACTTTGAAATGACTGCTTCTTTTCAAAAAAACGAATGAAATTATTCATTCACAATAGTGAAAGCAATTCTAGTTACAGAAAGATTAATTCAAGTTTAAAACCAAAAGAGCACGTTTCGATAGCCATTTCGCTGCCACTTATACAGAATATGCAGAAATAAATTTATCTTGCAGCGATTTTGAATTTTGTGAAAGAGAAAGGAGTGCAGACTCATTTCATATGTCGTTTTCTCACTTAAAAAATTCAGAATTGCTGCTAGAAATTTTGACGCGTGTGAACTCCGTACTACTTACTTCTTTAGGAAACTTTGCACAAACTTTTAAATAAACTAAAGATTTTTGTTCAAATAAATAATGAAAATTAAAATTTAAACAAAATATAAATAACAACAAAAGATTTTATTTTCGTTTTACTTCATTTAATTTGCTGACAGTATTGTCAGTTATGGCGATTTTTCGCCAAACGGTTCGATTAAAAGTCTTTTTTTTTTTTGGCAATGAAAGTTTTATAATGGGGGGAGGAAAGACACCTGTTTAAAAAACTTTGCGTTATTTTTTGGCTGTTTTTTATGATTTTCTTATTAATAACATTGCAATTAGAAACAAAAATAAAGAACACTGCAGCTTAATTTTATATGTTTAAGGTTGACTTAAGGTTGATTTCTATATTTTTAATCAGACTTGTATATGCAGAAATACAAACTTTTGATTTAAATGTCAAGTGATAAAAGCGCTAAAGAAAAAGGCTGAAACTGATACGATTATTTTACAAGAAAGTTGTTTTCTATTTGTAAAAAGTTGCTAATCGGCTTCCAAGAAACATATCTATTTTTGAAGTTTATTGTCAATTTCCAATTATTAAATGCTGTAACTCTGTATTTAAAATAAACTTTATGCCTCTCAAGAAGTTGTTAAAAGATTTGTAGACCCTAATAATGCACTTAATATTTATAAAACACGGTGGGGAAAACTTCCTCTCATAATTTAGACTCAATATTTTGATAATAAAGTAACAAATGGCTTATTACGAGTTCTGGCCCAAAGGTTACGATTATCAAAATGCTGCTGCGACTTACCACTTTAAGGAGTTTTCGATGTCCGTCTTTAATATGTTGATTGTTCTCACAAGCAATGCTCGGTCGAAAGAACTTTATTTAGTAGTAATTTCAGTTATGAACGTTAAATACACATTCGTTCCTTCGGAAGAAATGTTTAGTAGATTTAATACAAATGAAATGTGCCGCAGCATGGATACAAAAGACAAAATTGACAAAATGAAGTAAAAGTTTTGATTTTATAATTTGTATATTTATATTCTTAAAACAATTTTTTACTTTTAACATTTACTAAAATATTTTTAAATACGACTATGATTTTAAAGTGTAATTTTTAATTATAACAATTACTTTAATGCTAATCACGAAAGAAGAAAATTTCCAAACAATCATACGAAATAGATTTTAATTTCGGTTATGTTAATTAATACGATGCAGATTGAACCGTTCATTTCAAGCTTTGACGTTTTGCCGCCAATTTTAAGAAATCAAATTGAGGTACAAACCCTGTTATCGCTTTGTGCACACAAAAATATTCACAATAACATATAAAAAATTTATTTTTTAAATGATAACTGTTCTTTACTAGGGTATCAGACGATCAAGTTTTCATTCAAGTTTTAAAATTTCTCTCATTTTTTAACCAATACACTCACACTTTAAAAACTTGCTGAGAATTTGCTTTCAAGTTTTCGTTCAATTGAGTCTTTCAAATTACATTCAAGAAAACAGCTGATTGACGTTTTTCCCTCCAAATTTGTATCAAAAATTCTGCTATCAGTGTTTTCTTGACATCTTGCTTAAAAACTTGCTTTAAAATTGCGTGCAGCCTACGTCACAGTTTTCAATTTTTGTGAATTTTGACAAGCAGTATGTGTAAATTTTTTGAAAGAGAATTGAACAAAAACTTGACCGTGTGACTGCACCGTTACATACAAATTATTAAATGAGGGGAAATAATGATTCATATTAAAAAAAAACATTCACAATAATTCACAATAATTTTAAAGATATTTTTCTTAAAATCAAAAAAAAAATCAATTTAATTGTTTATTTTATTAATATATTTTCTCATATGAAAACGACTGTAATGTTTTTATTAATGGCAACGCTAATTTTGTTTCTTATTTAAAGTCTTCAAGAAAAAAAATTCAACAAATTTTGCTCTAATTTACCTTAATACGGAGCAAATACTCTTTAATGTTTTCTTTTATAGTCTTACCATTCTTTATAAACGTCTCACTAGTCACTTACGTCAGTCAGTTTAACTAAATGAGAGTTACAAGCTGAAACTTGTTATAGCCTTTACCACAGGTGGACAAATTTTAAGTCTAAGTTTGTCATTCCGTTTGTAGTTTCTGACCCCCTAAAATAAATATGTTTGGGTTCATATTATAGCGAAGTCGATAAAGCGATGTCCGTCTGTCCATCCGTGTTAGTGTTAAAATCAACTAGCACTAGATGAACTAAAGAAAATTTAAATATGCCAATCGATCAAACATAGTGTCGAAAGAGGTGCTATTAAAAATCAGCAAGGTCGGTCCATGTCCTCCAAGGCAGCGGGAAAACACGACGCCTGCCTCTAATTTTTCCATAACATTTGAAACAAATCTAGTTCAGTGAAGTAACTTCAACAAAAAAAAAAAAAAAAAAAAAAAAAAAAAAAAACCCAAAAATATATGGGGCGATAGAAAATCAAAAGGGAAAAAAACTTCAAGTGAACTTCAAGCAATGTCCGTCTGTCCATCCGTGTTAGTGTTAAAATCAACTTTGCCAAGGCACTAGATGAGCTAAAGAAAATTTAAATATGCCAATCGGTCAAAAACATAGTGTCGAAAGAGGTGCTATTGAAAATTAGCAAGGGCGGTCCATGTCCTCTGAGGCAGCGGGACAACACGACGCCTGCCTCGAATTTTTTTATATCATTTGCAACAAATCTAGTTCAGTGAAGTAAGTGCAATAAAAAAAAACAAATATATGGGACGATAGAGAATCAAAAAGAAAGAAAAAAAAAATCAAGTGTAAAAATAGTGCTCGCCCACATTCTCCGAGTTAAGGGCCTCTGAACTTTTTATAGATAAGTACGATTGGCACAATATTTTTGAAGATATCAACATGGATATCATTTAAAAGCTTTTAAAGAGATCTTCCAGGAAATATAAAAATTTTTTTTAAATGCTTAACCCATTAAGAGCCGATGACATTTTTATGTAATCACATTTTTTTTTTATTTTTAATTCTCTGTCATCCCAATATTTGCTTTTTTATAGCACTTTTATATGTTTTTATTTATTTCCATAAACACCCAAGCTCGATAAAAGCCAACCATGTTGATATTCAATTAAAGCAAAAATTTGCTTAAATTCATTTCAGTACATATTTTAATGTCGTCCTTTTAAGCTGTATAAAGGATATACAAAAACAAATTTAATCTTCTTAATTAAATTATTTCCAGGAAAAAATATTTTAACATGAAATGGAAATAAACCCAATAATCAATGAAAGAGACATGAAAAACATTTTAAACAGTTACACTTGTTGCCCCACTTCAAATAAAACAAAGCAATCACTTACACTTCAAGAACACACTAGTCCTTCAGAGCACATCACCCCACCTTAAACATATTAAAATGCTGCACCTTAAAAAAATAATAACAACCACAAGAACACCCCATCTTAAAAAGATTTTAATTTAAAGCAAAAGGAAGAAGAAGAATAAACTGAACTCAACAACAATTTCGTAAACAGACACTGACAGCATAGCTGTCATGAATTAATTAAGATATCATCCCACTAGATTTTCACTGCACGTAAAATATGAATTTAAAATTTTTTCTTAATTTTGAAACATAAAATATTTTGTAAATGGATGATTAACTAATGGAAAAGGTTTATTTTTGTTAAGTCTTAAAATATATTTGAAGGTTATTGCTTTAATATTTTGGTATTTTTTAAGGTTCAAATTTGTATTCACAATAGAATTTTTTAAGGTTTCTTGAATCTTTAAATGGCAACATTAATGTGGAGTGGGCATTTTGACGAAAAATTTAATTTTCCTGTAAAATTTTTAATAATTTTCGATTTTTTCGAGATTTTTATTAAAAATTTTCGTTTTTAGGGTTTCGTACAGAAAAAGAAAAACTTAACTCTATTGTTTTTCTATACAACAGCCCTCTAACTGTGGGACCGTACAAGAAAAACTCTTGAAATTTTCAAATTAAAGGACGTTTCGAAAGTGACGTAATATTCAGAAAACAATTGTTATTTTTTGAACTGTGATAGACTATTAAATTTGTACAATGTCAGTAAAACTATGTGCGCTATAGCAAAAGTAGAAAATAAATTTAAACTTAAGAGTGACCGAATAGTGACACGATTTACACGTAAGCAACTTTGCTTTTGAACCACAGTGGACAGACATTTTAAATTTAAGTATTTTTATATCTGCCATAAGAACAATTACAAAAAACGGAAAATAAAACCTAAATATAAAGGCTGTTCCATTTGTAGGGTATCACCATTCTAACATGATTTCATATATCTGGCCTTATTTTTATAACCGCAGCAACATGTGACTATAAATTTATGTGAAGTATGCTTTGCTAGTTCCCTATAAAAGCACGTTGAAACAAGTAAGAGTGCTATATTCGGCTACACCCTTCACCATCTATGTAAATCTAGTATAGTGAAGTAACTCCAATAAAAAACAAATAAATGGGGTCACGGAGAATTTAAAAAGAAAAAAATTTTTTAAATACATAAAAATGCCATCGGCTCTTAATGGGTTTAGCATTTTAAAAAAATTTTATTAATGCCTTAAAGATCTCTTCAGAAGCTTTAAAATGAAACCCATAATAATATTTTGAAAATTTAGAAAATTTCTGAGGCCTTTAACTTGGAAAATATGGACGAGCGCCAATTTTTTCACTTGATGTTTTTTTCTTATTTTTTAATTCTCTATCGCCCCATATATTTGTTTTTTTTTCTAGTTATTTTATCGTTCGTAATGATATGGAAAAATTAAACGCAGGTATCGTGTTTTGCCCGCTGCCTCGAAGGACGCGGTCCGATCTTGTTGCTTTTCAATAGCAAAATTTTCGACAGAATGTCTGATTTATAGGCGTATTTAAATTTACTCTAGCTCTTCTATTTCCTAGGTAAAGTTGATTTTAACCATAACACGGACGGACAGACGGACTTAATCGACTTCGCTATGTATAAGAACTCAGAATAAACATATATACTTTATGCGGTCGGAAAGGGATATTGAAAATAAATAAAATAAAAAAGGTAGAAAATAAAAAAGGCGTCCCAATAGTTACGGTATTTAAAAATTAAAGAACCCCTTGTGTGTGAGCCCAACTTGCACTTAGTAGATTTATTTCTATTATGTTTTTGTAAAGAAATCAATTTTTTAGTACATTTTTTCTATATTTATCACGTTTTCAATATTTTTTTAATGTTTTATAAACATTTAAATTTTATAGTATTTTGCGATATTTTTATTTCATTTTTGTTTTTATTTATATATTTTTCAAGAAAAAGTAATTTTTTTTTTTTTTTTTGGAGAATTAAATAATTTTAGATCTTTTTTTTTTGAGAAATTTAAATTTTAAATAATTTTCTTTTTTAGGGAATTTACCATTTTTTAACTTATAGATTTGCCCTCGTAAAAACTAAAGACAACACAAAAGAGAGTCAAAGCGAGAGTATTTAAGTAAGTCCAAGAGAGCCAGAAAACACAAGCAAAACAAAATAAAATAACGGTATATATATAAGTCAGTGTGTTTAAAGCATTAAAAGCACAACGATAAAATATATTTTAAAAGAAGGTAAACAAAAGTTTTGACATTTCTTTTTAATGTTGATTCCTTTTCGTCCCTCTTTTCTTGTTGTTACTATTTCTCTTAAATTTTTCATTCTACCACTTGTTGCGAGAAATGTCATTATCTTTACAGTTAGAAAATATACAAAAGGAAAAAAAATAATAAATTGCAGAAGAATAGAACAAAAACAAAATGAGCAAATTTGAAAGAGGGCTCGTCTTGTTGTTATTTTGTGCCAGTGGTGCACTTTGTGTACTCGTAGGTGTAAAACATTGTTTATTTGCTTTTTGGTGTTAATGACACTCATTTCACTAACACTTTCTTTTTTTTTTTTTTTTTTGTTTCGTCTAAATTTAGATTAGAATTTATTTAAAGTTTTTCTTTCAAACATGACATCGTCACTTGTTTGTTAATGTTGTTGACATCATGTCACCACATCAATACAAACATACATGTGTTAAATACATATGTGCTTAACAAATTTGTGTATGAATTAATTTAATTAAAAAAATGTTTAAAAAAAAATGCGCTTCGAGGGGAAATGTCAAATGAAGTCAGCTGTTAAGACAATTATAAGGATTTCTGTAAAGAAAAGTAATGTAAAATAATGAAGTAAGTGCCATATCGCACAGTTCCTTTAAAATTTGGATGCAGTTTATAATTTAATTAATACACAAAAAGTATGATTAACAAATTTGAATCATATTTAGAGTAACACAACAGGAAAGAAAAAATTTGAAGCATCTAATTTATTTACTTTGTGTTGGACGGTCTCTTTAAACAGAAATGTCGCTAATTTTTAAGAAAACAAGAAAATATTGGATGATATGGAACAAGTATAAATGAGACCGAAATTTTACATCGAACAAAAAAAATTTTTCACGAAAAAACATTTAATACTGCATATATATACAATTCTACACAAAAGTGGCATCGGCTCTTAATGGGTCAAGCATTTTTTAAAAATTTTAGTATTTCCTTACAGATCTCTTCAAGAACTTTAAAATGATACCCATGTTGACATTTTAAAAATTTTAAAATTTTCAGAGTCCTGTAACTCGGAAAATATGGGCAAACGGCAACTTTTTAAATTGATGTTTTTTTCTTATTTTTTAATTCTCTATCGTCCCATAAATTTGTTTTTTTTTTCAACTGGAGTTACTTCAGTGTTCTAAATGATAAAGAAAAATTAAAGGCAGGCGTGGTTTTGTCCGCTGCCTTGAGAGGCATAAACCGAATTTGCTGACTTTCAATAGCAACTCTTTCGTAACTGTGTCTGATCGATTGGCGTATTTAAATTTTCTCTAGCTGATCTAGTGCCTTAGCAAAGTTTATTTCAACATTAACACGGACAGACAGACGGACATCGCTCAATCGACTTCCCAATGCATAAGGACTCAGAATATATATATATATATACTTTATTGGGACGGAAAAAATATATCGTAGAAATTACAAACGGAATGAAAAAATTAGTTATGCCCTTTTTCCAATTTTTTTGTAGTTAAGGGTATAAAAATGGCATGAAAAAAATGCCGTCGTGTAAAATGGCTCTTACAACACTGCCATTATTAAGGATTCAATTCTTATTATTATAATTAAATGAACTTATTAATGATATTTTTTAATGTAAGAAGTATTCTAGAAATCTGTTTTACTAAAACAAAAAAAATTACCGTCTTTTAAGAGTTTATCGAAAAAATTGTCATTGTTAGACCAAAAATCGTTCTAAAGATTTTTGAGGCAAAAAATCGGCAAAATACCGATAAATATAAAATAAATGCAAATATGGCAGGCCTGCATACATGTGATGTTTCTAATAAACAGGGTTGCCAGAGTTTTTTTCTTTTGAAAAATTTCCAAAGTTCCTTTAAACCCATAAACTTTTTACAACAAGTTTAATAGCAATTTACACTGATGTGTGGATGTGGTTTAATTACATTTTGTTATCAATTGCACAAATATTCTATAAAAGACTTCAATTGCAAATAGCAGCGTTTTTACTTGTGCAAAAAAATGACAATGAAAGTAGTGTCTTTAGGTACATATTCTTATTTTTAATACAAATTAAGTAGGTATCAATATCAATGACCGATAACATTATTTATTACTAAGGCATTTAATTATTATTAATATTAAATTTAAATGTTTTTTTGACCTTTATTCTTTTCTTAATTCTTTTCTTTTTAATAAAGCACTAGGTCAGGTTTAAAATAATAAAAATATTGTTTTTTATTTATTTTTTCAATATTTCGCCACACCGTTGGGTGGCATCTTCAGGAAACAGGAAACAAATTTATTAAAATTAAGTTATTTCAAATACAAATTATTAATTCATATGAAAAAATTTGTCAAACGAACTCAAAAAATTTTTTCAAAAAACAAAGACAAAAAATTCAAACATGTTATACATAAACATACATATAAAAAATTTTCAATACTCAAAATACATTGAAACTTTTAAAAATTTTCAAAACATTTAAATTATACAAAAAACAATATACATATGTATACAAACACAAAAATTTTATTTGATAAAAATGTTACAATTAATTAAGTTAGTTACATTGTAACGTTTACTATTTTTTATGAACCAAATGTCTATAACAATGTGCAACATTATCAGTATCAGCTTTAAAGTTTATTCTTTTTGTTGTTGGAAGTTTAATTATTTGTAACATCTCTAACATATACCGACGTTTATAATTATTTTCAATATTTAAAACTGATGCATCTTCAAAGTTAGGATGATGATTTAGACTCGCACAATGGGAAGATAATGCAGTTTTTTGAGTATTATTTACGTCTCTATATCTTTGATCAGATTTATGTCCAAAATTTATTGTGAATTCTACTAAGAATATTCTTAATATTTTCAAGATGGATGGAAAAAGAAAAATTCAACACATAATGGAAAAATATTTGGATGATTTAAGAAACAAAATTTTAAGATGTGCAATTTTGGAAAAACATAGTTTACTGAGGTATTTTCAAAGAGAGCTGATGATGATTGAATATGAATTAAGAAAACTGTTTTCAAGAGAACAAATGGAAAGATTTTTGCAGTTTGAGGACAGATTAGGAGCTGCTTTTAAAATTAAGGTAAATAATATTCATAAAAAGAAATTTGACTGTTTAAGAGAGTTACAAAGGAGAGAGTTAGGTATTGAATTTAACAATAAGTGGTTTGTCAATAAGACTAAGTTAGATATTCCAGATGAGGTTCAGTGGATTTTTTCATTAGGGCATAAGCATGCTTTGCCAATTAAGAGAGAAGATTTTCCCGTTTTAAAAATGGTAGCGGACGGAGAAGATTTTGTACAAACATTAAAAACAAAAGAAGAACAGGAAATAGCTAGGACTAAATTAACTTCAATAATTGATAATCACTTAAATAAATTAAAACTAACTAATAGAGATAGATTCATGTTGGAGCATGTGGAAAAGGCTGAAAAATTTTTAAGAAGAAATAAAGACATACTTATTTTGAAAGCAGATAAAGGTAACACTACAGTAGCTATAAGTAAAACTGATTATGATTTAAGAATTAACAATATTGTAGGGGATGTTACTAACTATAAGTTAACAAATAAAGATCCAACAACAAAATTGCAAAAAATAAATAATGTCTTAGTAGAAGAACTTTTTAAGCAAAAAATTATTACTATTTTAGAAAAAAACAGACTTAAAACAAATGTTGCTACAGCTCCTAGGTTATATGGATTACCTAAAATTCATAAAGAGAATTTTCCTTTAAGACCCATTTGTTCTTTTATTAATTCTCCATCTTATGAATTGTGTAAATATATTACAATAATATTGAAGAAGATTACAGAGAATTCTAAATATAATGTTAAGAACTCAATAGAATTTAAGGAAAGGATAAGGAACCAGTGTATTCAGAATGAGGAAAAGTTAGTTTCATTTGATGTAGTATCATTATTTCCGAGTATACCTGTTGACTTAGCGATGAATATGATAGAAGAAAAATGGAACGTGATACAGGGATATACTGGAATGGAGAAATGTTTATTTTTACGGATTTTAAAATTTTGCATAGTAGATAATAGATATTTTCAATATAATAATAACATATATTTGCAACAAAAAGGACTTCCAATGGGATCCCCAGCCTCTCCAATTGTGGCAGACATTGTTATGGAGAAATTATTAGACATCTGCATAGAAGAACTTAGTATTAAACCAAGATTAATGACTAAATATGTAGATGATTTGTTTTGTATTGTTTCGGAAACTGGAATCGAAAATATGCTGGAAACATTTAATAAATTTAATAGTTGCATAAAATTCACAATAGAAATAGAACGCGATTTTAAACTTCCCTATTTAGATACGTTAGTAATAAGGAGAGGTAATAAACTAAAAATGGATTGGTATCAAAAGCCGACAGCCTCCGGAAGAATTATTAATTTTTATTCCAAACACAACAAAAGAGTAATTATTAATACAGGCAAAAATTTGATAGAAAAAGTATTTAAGATAAGTGATAAGGAATTTCACAAGATAAATAAAGATAAAGTTATAAAGATACTAACCGATAATAATTTTCCAATACAATTAATAAAGAGTTTGTTTAAACAAATAAGGTACGGAAGAGCATGTAACACAAGAAGTGTGATAGAAACAAAAGTTTACAAGTCTTTAATTTATGTACCAGAATTAGCAGAAAGAATAGAAAAAGCAAAAATTTTCGATTCGGAAAAATATAAAATGGCTTACAAAACTTTTAATACTTTAAACAGATTATTTAGTAAAACAAAAGATAAAATACAAAAATGGAACTTGTCTAATGTAGTATATAAAATACCTTGTAATGGTAATGATAGTGAAAATTGTAATAAAGTATATGTAGGTACAACAAAGAATAAACTTAAAACTAGAATAGCTGGACATAAATCTGATCAAAGATATAGAGACGTAAATAATACTCAAAAAACTGCATTATCTTCCCATTGTGCGAGTCTAAATCATCATCCTAACTTTGAAGATGCATCAGTTTTAAATATTGAAAATAATTATAAACGTCGGTATATGTTAGAGATGTTACAAATAATTAAACTTCCAACAACAAAAAGAATAAACTTTAAAGCTGATACTGATAATGTTGCACATTGTTATAGACATTTGGTTCATAAAAAATAGTAAACGTTACAATGTAACTAACTTAATTAATTGTAACATTTTTATCAAATAAAATTTTTGTGTTTGTATACATATGTATATTGTTTTTTGTATAATTTAAATGTTTTGAAAATTTTTAAAAGTTTCAATGTATTTTGAGTATTGAAAATTTTTTATATGTATGTTTATGTATAACATGTTTGAATTTTTTGTCTTTGTTTTTTGAAAAAATTTTTTGAGTTCGTTTGACAAATTTTTTCATATGAATTAATAATTTGTATTTGAAATAACTTAATTTTAATAAATTTGTTTCCTGTTTCCTGAAGATGCCACCCAACGGTGTGGCGAAATATTGAAAAAATAAATAAAAAACAATATTTTTATTATTTTAAACCTGACCTAGTGCTTTATTAAAAAGAAAAGTATTATTAATATTATTATATTGCAAAGAAATATCTAAAAGAATCCCCGGTTTTGCTAAAAAAAAAATATAAAATTTCTTTTCAAGTTCATTTTTTAAAATCTAATATTCACAGTTCACCAACTCCTAATTTCGTAAAAATTTTAACTATAAAAATTCATATTTTTTCCTTTGTTTTTTTTTTCGTAGTGTTGGCAAGTGGGCCACCCAATTTGGCGATGAACTGTGGGAACTCGCTCAACGTATGACCAAATCACAAGAAATTAAAGCGGTAAGATTAAAAAAAAGAATTTCTATACAAAATATTAAAAATCTTTTTAAAATTAATTATAGAAATATAAAGAATATAATGCTCGTGTGGAACTGAAAAATGGCACCGAACTTATTAAATCGATAACAGCGAATGTGGGTAAAATGTTGGCACGCAAAATGGATGCCGTCAGGTGTATACAACAAAAAGCCGAACAAGTTTTTGAAAATTTCGAATATAATGAAACTTATGCCGAAACTGAATTTCAATATTATTCAAGCAAATTTTCAGCATTTGAGGGCAAATCAGCTGAAGAATTAATGGATCACTTAAAGAATAATACGTATATGTATTTGAATATGACACTTAATCCGGATACACATTTTTATAATATCTCTGTCAACACAGAGCATAGTTCCGTCCATGTACCCTCGAATGTGTATGATAAAAGTATGAAAATTTAAATACAAATTAAAAATGGACTTTAATAAATTGTGTTTTTTTAAGATCCTCGTGTTCTCAAGGCCATTATGTGGACCGAAGAATTAGATGAAGTGTTTAAGCAAAACTATCAATCTGATCCTGCTTTGTCATGGCAATATTTTGGCTCGGATACGGGTATTTTACGTCACTTCCCCGCCTCTCAATGGGAGGAGCATGAACCGGATGGCAATGCCGATACTTATGATTGTCGCAAACGTTCTTGGTATATTGAAACCGCCACTTGCTCCAAGGATATTGTTATTTTGCTAGACAATTCAGGTTCCATGACTGGCTTTCGTTTTCATGTGGCCAAGTTCACTATACGCAGTATATTGGACACTTTCTCCAACAATGACTTTTTTACGATTTTCAATTATTCCTCTACCACTGATGATATTGTACCCTGCTTTAAGGATGCTTTGGTACAGGCCACACCAGAAAATATCAACGTTTTTAATGATGTTATTAGTAAAATGAAACCGCAGGGTTATGCCAATTTATCGATTGCTTACACGAAAGCTTTCGAACTGTTAAAGAAGGTAAGAAATGGGCATGAAAAATGTCATCTAAGAAAAAAAGTTAAACAAATTTAAAATTGTTAAATTTTTTAACTTTTGCTTTTTTACGTAAGAAAGATATTGAAATTCAAAATATCAAGTTTGATTAAAAAAACTAAATTTTGAATACAATAAAAAAACATGGGAAAAAGCTAGAAAATTAATTTTTTTCGAAACTGTTCCTATGAAGTTGGAAATGAAACAATATATTTGTAGAAATTTTTACTTAAATTTTCTACAAAAACCAGCCAGGAATTCGAATTAAAAATAAAATTTTTCAAAGTGTAATATTTTTGAAAACGTTCCTATGATATTGGAATTGAAACAATAGGAAACTAAACATATTTAACAAGCTCAATACAAAAATCTGTAAAAAATTTTATTTTAAATAAGTTTTGAAAAAATCTAAATTTCTTCAAGCGTTCCTTTGATATTGGAAATGAAACAGCAATCCAATTTAGCGTTAAAAAATTGAAATCCAAAAACCAAAAAGAAAAAAAGTTTGTAATGAAATTCATAAATATTCCTAAGAAAAATTCTAAAACAAAACGATTTCGAAAGACGATTCTTAAAATAATTTTCGAATCATTTTTTTTTTTTTGCCAAAAAAAAATGGAACAGAAAAAAATAATAATTTATCTTTAGTATTATATAGAGAGACGCTGCAATGAAACCTCAACTTGTAATCAAGCAATTATGGTGGTTACCGATGGTGTTGCGGGTAATAATACGGAAATTTTCGAAAAATATAATTGGGGCGACGGTGAGAATGGAACAATGAGTATGAAGGTGCGAATCTTTACGTATCTACTCGGTAAAGAAGTCACCAAAGTAAGAGAAATACAATGGATGGCTTGTTTGAATCGGGGCTATTATTCACATGTTCAAACACTAGATGAGGTACAGGAGGAGGCATTAAAATATGTGGACGTAATAGCAACACCGCTGGTATTACAAGACGAGGAACATCCGCCGACCTGGACGCATTCCTTTACAGATAAAACGGTTGGTATTAAACGATTCAAAATGCAAACTTTGATTAATATTTCATATTATTTTTAGTATAAACTGGAAGCGAATGCCACAAATGCTCGCTTAATGATAGCAGTGGGTGTACCAGCTTTTGACCGATCGTATCGAAAACCCAACGCTACCGCCCACGCCCGGTTATTAGGCGTGGCGGGCACCGATGTGCCTGTAGAAGATATAGACAAACTAACATTGCCTTATAAGGTATTTGAAAGTCCGGCAAGAATTGCAAGGAACATGCCTTAAATTTATAAACGTTTTTTTCTATTACAGCTGGGTGTCAATGGTTATTCCTTTGTGGTTTCCAATAACGGCTATGTTCTCTTGCATCCCGACTTAAGGCCTATAGGGGTAAGTAAAAAAAGCACGAACTAAAATAAAAAACTTTATATAAATTTTCTTTTGAAAACCTCCTAGCCCAATGGCGTCATGAATCCCAACTATAACAGCATTGATTTCACCGAAGTTGAACAGCTTTTCGAAGATAATTCGCCTCGAAATCCTGGTGAATCAATTTTGCAACTAAGACGCAGTATGGTCAATCATGAATCAGGCGAATTCAAAGATATAAGTGTCAAGTTACACTACGACAAAATGAGACGTGTTTCAGAAGAGAAGCAAGATTATTTCTTTGCTCCCCTGCCAAATACACCCTTCTCGTTGGGCATAGTATTGCCCAGTGAGTATGGTAAGACTTGGATAAAGGTGGGCGAAGAGGTATTAAAAAATATCCATATGAAAGTAAATATTTCGGACTTTTTTGTGGGTGATAATTGGAAAATACATCCCGATTGGGTTTATTGTAAATATCACTATTTAGAGGGTCATGAATTTAAACATCCAGAGGATGAACTTAAACATTTTTTGGGTAAAATGGTGCAAAAAGATTGGAAGTGGTCGGAGCAGTATGAGGAAGATGAGCTGGATAGAGATGGTGATGATGGTAAGAAAATTAAGAAAAAAAGTACACGTTTTTAAGTTTTTTTTTTATTATGATTTGTGAAATTAAATTGGAACAAAAACTTTTTCTATTAAATTAATTATAAACGAATCTAACAGTTAAAAATAAAATAAATGCGAATGCAAGAAAATCAAATAAAAAAATCCTGCCAAAATGGATTTGAAATCAAATGCTCTTTTTTGCTACAGCAGTAGATAAAAGCTACCCTAATTTTATTATAAAAAAATTAGAAAATATGAAAAATAAACTTTACGTTCCTATTAAAATGGAAATGAAACAAAGTTTTTTTTAAGTCTTAGCAAAAATTCAAACATCAGATCAAAGTGGTAAAAAGTTAATTACAAAGTATTGGAAAAAATATTAACGTTTCTATGAAAATGGAATTGATATAAAGTTAACTTTTGAGGTTTTACAAAAAATTTTTAGTTCAAATTGAATTTGAATAAAAATCTGAAACTTAAATTTAACTTTTGTTTCTGTAAAATAATACATATTTCTTATTAGTGATCAAAAAATTATTTTTTAATAAAAAACTATTCCTTTTTTAATTTTTAATAGTCTCCTTGATGGTTTTTGAAAAAAGGGTTTCAAAAGGAGCTTAAAATAGTTTTCTGTTTTTGCTCCGAATCAAATCATAAATTTTAATAACAGAAAAAAATTAAAAAAAAAAAAAACAAAATAAATTGTTTTCTTTTTTAAAATACTGTTGCTTCAACTTATTCGCAAACTTACTTTATTTTAAATATTACTTTTTTTCAAAATTACATGAACGTTCCTATCGAATGTGGAAATGAAACACAACTTTTCATTCAACTTTTTCGCAAACCTACTTTATTTTGAGTTCTTAATCTTCTTTTTTTACTTTTCGTTTATATTTTGTTTTTGAATATTACTTTTTTTTCAAAATTTTATAAACGTTCCTATCGAATGTGGATATGAAACACAACTTTTCATTCAACTTTAACTTTCAACTTGCTTTATTTTGAGTTCCTAATCTTCTTTTTTACTTTTCGTTTATATTTTGTTTTTGAATATTACTTTTTTCAAAATTTTATAAGCGTTCCTATCGAATGTGGAAATGAAACACAACTTTTTATTCAACTTTTTCGCAAACCTACTTTATTTTAAGTCCTTAATCTTCTTTTTTACGTTCCTATCGAATGTGGAAATGAAACACAACTTTTCATTCAACTATTTCGCAAACCTATTTTATTTTTAATTCATAATTTTCTTTTTTACTTTCCCCTTTACTTTTTCTTTTTTCATATGACATTTTTTTAAAAAAATATATAAACATTCCTATCGAATGAGGAAATGAAACACAAAATTTTGTAAATCTCTTTTAAGTAAACTGTGGACGCAAATCATTGTCAGATGATGCCTACTATTGCAACAAAGAATTGGTACATTTGTTGATCTTCGATGCCAAAGTAACCAATTCCAGTTATGGTGTATGGAAATTTGAAAACAAAGAAGAAAAGGCTTTAATAGAACGTTTTGGTGCTACCTTACGCTTTGTAGCCACTATGAGTGGTCTAACACGTTGGCAATTTATTTACGGCGAGGTAGAAGTAGAGAATGATCGTGAATTTGGTGACTATCATACGAAAGCGATTGATGAAACTTGGTATAGAAGTGCCATATTAGCCCACCATGAAGAACGCACCGATAGCTTTGTTTATTCTGTAAGACATCACAATGATCCAGTCGAAGATGGTGAATTAAAAGTGACGGCATCGCATGCTATATTTCCTAGAGATGGTGGCAAAGAAGCACCAGCATGTGTGGTGGGCTTTCAATTCTCTCATGCCCAAATGTTGGATCGATTTTTTAATATCACCTCAACGGATAATGTAAGTAATGTAAAAGGAATGATTATAAATCGTAAAAGCTTTTAACAATTTTGGTTTTTGTTTTCCATACAGTGCAATGGCTGCATTAAGACCTGCAATAGTGATGAATTTGAGTGTTATGTTATAGATAACAATGCCTACATAGTACTGGCGAGAAATGTTAATCATACGGGTAGATTTTTCGGTGAATATCAGGGAGATGTTATGGATGCCATGGTACAATTGGAATATTTTCAAAGTATTGATGTCTATGACTATCAGTCGCTATGTGTAGATGAAGATGCCAAACTAAATGATGGCAACAATTTATTACATGTGAGTTTTTTTTTAGAGAAAACATCGTCATTTATATTAAAGCATTTGCTCTTTAATAAATTAAGCCTTGGAAAGTGGTAACCTTGGCTTGGCAATGGTTGGTTTCTTCACTATTCTGGCAATATTCACGCATTAAATGGTGGGTGGATGGTTCACCCTGTAAGTATTTATCGTTTTAAAAAAAGTTTACTATTAATTTCCCATATATTTTTTTTCAAGTCCTAGAATACAATGATGACATGGAGGATGATTATGATGCGGGTGGCTACGGTCGCGGTGGCTTTGCTGCCATACAACCCAAACCAAAACAAGAAGATGAGGATGAACTCATTTTTAATGAACCTGAACCACCACCTGTTTATGAACCCTGTGATAAAGTGACTACTTTATATAATCTCCAGGCGAATTCATTGGAGGGCATAAACGAAGCTATTAAAATGCACAATGTACGCCCGTTTTATATTAAGAAAATACCACGTACTAATTTACTTTTGGTGGTCATAAACGTTTTAATGCCATCCAAAGGTACAAAAAAATCCACCGAACCACAAAGACAAATTTATCCGACAGAATTTCCATGCTATAAACTCAATATGAGTTTCTATGAACGAAGGCGTATTGAAGAATGTTATACGGAACATCCAGAGGTAAGTTAACTTCAATATTCAATACTTTTAAGTAAAATAATTTTAAAGGAAAACTATTTTTTTGTCAAATAATAAAACAAAATAATTAGAATAAAATTTTACTAAAAATAATAAAATGAAAAACATGTAAGAGTGCTATATTCGGCTATGCCAAATCGTATATATCCTTCACCATTTAGTGAAGTAACTCCAATTAGGAAAAACAATTATTGAGATGACAGAGAAAATAAAAAAAATTATATAAAAATGCCATCGTTTCTTAATGGGTTAAGCATTTAAAAAAAAATCTAGCATTTAAGATCTCGTCAAAAGCTTCAAAATGATACCCATATTGATATTTTAAAAATTTTGAAAATTTCAGAGGCCTTTGACTCGGTAAATATGGGCGAGCGCCAATTTTTTTTACTTGATGGTTTTTCTTATTTTTTAAGTCTCTATCGCCCCATATAGTTGTTTTTTTTATTGTTCCAAATGTTATTGAAAAGTTAGAGGTAGGCGTGGTGTTTAGCCCACTACCTCGCGGGACATGAACCGATCTTGCTGATTTCCAATAGTACCTCCTCCTTCGACACTATGTCTGATCGATCAGCGTTTTTAAATTTTTGCTAGCAAACTTGATTTAACGGCAAACTTGATTTCAACATTAACACGGACGGACAGATGGACATCGCTCAATCGACTTCGCTAAGCATAAGAAGTCAGAATATACTTTATGGGGTCCTAAATTGATATTGTGGAAATTACAAACGGAATAACAAAATTAGTTATAGTTTTTCAATAAATTTATAAATTTTCAAGAGCTAAAGATTTATCTGTTACTAGCATTCCTATGAAAATGGAATTGAAACAAATGGAATTTTTGATAGATAATGAGAATGTTAACAAAAATCTGATATATAAAACAAGTAAATCACAAATAATGATAATTTGAGATTCATATATAGTATTCCTATTGAAATGGAAATGAAACAAATTTATTTAAAATTATATTTGAAAAAGTACCAACATATTGAAATGACCTTTAGAATCTTTACTTGCAAATAAACATTAAAAAATTAAATAAAAGTTTTTGAACCAACGTTCTTATGTAAATGGAATTGAAACACTCAAAATGTTTGGAAAAATAACATTTTTAATAAAGGAGGTGTTAAAAAAAATCAGGGTTTTTATAAATTATTTTGTTTAATTAGCTTAAGATTATTTTTCGGGCTGCAAAACTTTACCGGTTGCTTAATATTTATCATGAAATTTCCTTTTTTTGGGATTAGGAAATCCGTTTGTAATGCCCTGTGTAAAACAAAATAATTTATTCAGAATGTGTTACTATTTGAATAATAATTTGAAAAGAAAACTGGTCAGTTAGCAACCGTTAATGATCCTCAATATCGGCATTAGATATTTAATTCAAGGTCATTCCAATCAACCTGCAGGTTGTTAACAAGCTCTCATACACTCAAGCTTGTTTTTTTTTTTATTTATTGAAAAAATCAATTAAAACTTAAAAAAAATTTAAATTCGAATTTTTAATTTTAATGAATTTTATTTTTTTTTTTTTTTTAGGAGGAGCTATTTTCTTACTGTGGTGATGCGTCATCTCTAACATCTAACATAATTATATTAAGCCTAACACTGTCGCTCGTTATAATTACACGTTATCTAAGACGTGTCTAAAATTTATATTTTTACTTAAATGTTTTTAACCATTTTGTCTCCACTGACCGCAGTTGTCAAAAAACAAACACACACACAACAATCAAGCACAATTAATTTAAACTTAAACCTTAAACGAAAAAATGTACTTAAAACCCAAAAGAAAACTAAAACAATCAGGGAGTATAAAATGAAAGATTAATTTGCCAAAAGAAAAAAAAAAACTGAAAAAAATCGTATTAATAAATAAATCAATTAGCAACATTGTTTTTTGTTTTAAGTTTTTATGAGTGCCACACAAAGTCCAATACTCAAACCAAAGAAAAAAAATATTTATTAATTGTATTTATATAAAATATATACTGTAGTTTCGGTTTTACTTAAAAATATTTATACAAGAATTTAAAGTTTCATTTGAAAATTATATTAGAAAAAATATTTTCCTGTTATTTAAAAGATATATTTTATTTAATTTAAATTAAAAAAAAATCAATTCATTGTTTGTCGTTATAAATGAAACTTTAAAATCCTTCATTGTTTTTGTTTTGTAAATTCAAATAGAAGAATTTTTGTTACAAATGTTTTTTAAAAAGTTTTTAAAACAAAACAAAGGAAGTAAAAGAAGAAGAAGAAGATGTCAGAAAATTTAGTTTTTTATACATTTACCAAATTAATAGATTTTTATAAAACAAGAGAAAATATATAAGATTTTGTTACAATTTTTATATAAGAAATTTTATGAACAAAAAGAAAAAAAAAAAAGAATTACACTGTAAAGTTACAAAACCACCTTAAGTGTCAACTAAACTCTACCAACAACTAGAAATAAATATCTACTACGAGGGCTATCAAAGAACTATACGATCCATCAAGCATAAATATACAAAAATTAACCAATTTCAGAATTCTCAAAACCGGTTTAATGATGAAACAGAATAAAATTTCAAGCAAACAACGAGGCTTATAATTGAATCGTCAGTAATACCGAGTTTACATACCCTAATTTTTCTTGCAGCACTTCTGAGTTTTGTTGGTGAGAAAACGAGAAATAAAATAATTCTGTACTCCTTTCTCTTTCACAAAATTCAGAATTGCTGCTAGAAAAATTGAAGTGTGTGAACTCGGTATAACTTCATTTACAAAAACAAAAAAAAAACATTTTTTTCTTTTTAGAAGCAAAACAAAAAGCATGCAATTTCTTAAAAATATGGCAACATTGCTGAGAGAATATACATATATCTCAAAATGAGAGAATAAGAAAAAACTTTCAATTTGGCAAAATGTGTTTCATTACTTAACCTACAAAATTTACCTTTTCTTTATTTGAAATTTTACCACAAAACTAAAAAGTGTTTTTAGCTTATTTCAGTTCAAAATTCAATGTAAGAGTTTCTAAATTTAACACTAGGTTTAATGCTTTTTCTAACGTCACATCCAGACAACCTTAGAGGCATTTTACACGACGACATTTTGCATGAAACTAATTTCATGAAAATTTTTGTCTGTTGGTGTCTCTAAAACTGGCGGGGTAGACAAAATAGCATATTTATACACTTGCTTTGTGTACAGACGTTTTGTTGTTTTGTGTATGAAATAACACAAACAACTACAATAACGAATACAAAATAAAAGCGAAATTTTTAAGGAAAATTGAAAAAATGGTAAGAAAAAATGCCATCGAGTAAAATAGGTCGTCTTACTTCGTCTAGTACGGTTAAACTGTCAAGAAAAAGTACGTAAAGGCCGGGGCACATAGAATCCGTCATACGTTGTACTTTGACAAATTTAACTAAAGTCAAAGTAACGACGGATGAGTTTGGCACAATGAATACTTTGCTGACGGATATTAAATCAAAGTTTGCTCTCTATTTTTATTCACTTTTAAATTTAATTTGTATTTTATTGTTTGCCACCAAAATTGTTTTATTAAAATCACAAAACACAATTGAAACATAGCAAGAGTTAAAAGAAAATTGAGAAGAAGAAGCAGTTGATAGTTGTCAAAGTATTCAAAATACGTCAAAAGTTAAAAGTTGTCCAAATTTCGTACTTTGCGTTCACGGACACGTATTGATTGTGACAACGCTCATAAGAAAACACGTATTTTAACTGACGTGTCAGTTAAATTTGTCAAAGTTTAACGTATGACGGATTCTATGTGCTTAGGCCTTAAGTCCCAAGAGAGAAAAGGTTG
This sequence comes from Cistogaster globosa, assembly GCA_937654795.1. Taxonomy (NCBI): domain Eukaryota; kingdom Metazoa; phylum Arthropoda; class Insecta; order Diptera; family Tachinidae; genus Cistogaster; species Cistogaster globosa. Next base: position 13,559,741 of record OW569404.1, read on the forward strand.
CTTCTCTCTCTATTATTCATTTAATTTTAGTTAGCACACAATGGATTGTGTTGGCGTACAGCTGCTTCCTTTCTCCCTTCTAAGAACTGTTATACCGATTGTAGCCAGACAAAAGACAATATCATTAAGTATTCAATTCTGGACATTAAAAGAAAATAGATTGTTTTGCATCAAGAAGAACTTAAAGTTGTGTGGAAAATCCACGCATTTCTTTTTATAATAAAACTGGTATTATCTCTTTGCTCCGCAGAGTTCCTTTGATCAGCGACTTAATTAATCATTATTAAATTGTAATGAGAGACTTTCCAGCAAGAAATGCTTGACAGAAACTAATACTAACACAAATTGTACCCTAACCCATTTGCAACAATTTTATATTGAACAGAGTTGCCGTTGTAGCGTTTTTGGTACTGAATTGGGATGAATTTTTTTTGAAATAGACTAAATCTTGTAGGGTTGTCTCTTACGTCAGTTAAGACTTATTATTAAAGATCACAATGAGATACTTTTGAGAATATGAATATCTTCAAGAAAATACTTTCAGTTAATGAGATGAGATGCTTTACATATTGCCACTATTACCACCTGCTGCTATATATACGTCACACCGGAAACACTTTTGAGACTGCCCTCGTAGTAGATGTAAACTTGATAGGTTTTTTTTTAACTAGTACAATAAAACCTCAAAGCTTTTAGTAGAAAAAAAGGTTTAAGTTAACATTTTTTTAAAAACTTTCATTTTTTTAACCTTTAGCTCGTTATTTTCCAATTGTTTTAATTAAAAGGAAAAAAATAAAGAAAAATTGAAAAATGCCTATATGTTCAATATTTAGGTATATTTTAAATATTTAAAACAAAAACCATGAAAATGTATGTTTATAAATAAATCGAAGATTTAAAAAATTGATCAAAATAATAAAAGGGGTGTTGCCTAGGGTTTGTCACCACGCTTTACAAAATGTAAAGGAGGATATGAAGTTAACTAAAAATTAAATTTACAAACAAGAGATTCATTTAAATTTAAGACAAAAAATCATAGAAAAAAAAACAAATACAAGTTATGAAATATTTATTTTTGAAAGATTTAAAATTTAATGAAAAATAAAATGTAAAAATATTAATAAAAAAATTTCTTTAAAAAAGAATTGTTTTAATGTTAAGTGCAAAATATAATAAATAAAAAAAGACCAATTGTTTAAATCAAAACAAAATTGAAAAATAATTAAAAGGGGAAAAAACGTAAGTAAACTTTTAGGATTAAAATTTTATATTTCGTTAGACGTCGTTCCTATCGAAAGCGGTAATGAAACAAATACAAATAAAGTTATTAAGAGCAAGAAATTAAACTTTAAAACTCCAATATAATAATAAAATGTTTGTTCCTATTAAAAATGGAATTGAAACATACAAAATGGAATTGAAACACCCAAATTATAATTTTCTTTAATATTGTAATCGAAGTTGGAGAACTATCCTTATAGCTTTTCCATGCTACTTTAGTTTATATTTAATATTAACATTCCTATTCCAATTTTAAATAGAATTTAATTTAAAATTTTCCTATGAATTTAATTTTTTATTAAACTGAATTGATATCTTGACTAAGGAAACGTTCAGTAGTCTCTGCCTCGTCCTGGCAAATTCAAGAGAAATTGTGATGCGGAAGGTTTAGTCTGCTTACATGTGCACTATTAACGCAGAGCTCTGTAAGGACAACCATCAAAATGTATGGCCAAACCCTAGCGATCCCCACTTGAATTGCAGTTCTCGCACCAAGCACACAAGGCCAAGCAGCAACTGCGAGGAAACACAAACAGAACATGCAACACTAAAATGATGCTCCATCGGACGATCATTCAGATGGAATTCTGGTCTAGGCAGCTCATCCGCAATAATTTTTCTGGTCAATTTCTAAAATTAAAGACTTACATGTTAAAATATATCGCCATCTTGTGATGAAATATTTAGAATTTCCAAATCATCCGTTTTTAGAGAGACAGCCGATACTGCTGTTTTAAAAGTTTAAAAACGAAATGGGGACCTTCATTTTTAAATTATTTCAATTCAACATAAAATATTGGCGTATAATTTAGAGAAGTCTATATATTTTTATATCGTTTAACATTCGAACACAACTCAACTTTATCTTAATCAGACTTGATTTAACAGTTTATCTTGATATATTTCGGAATCTTGAATTTTCTTTTTATTTCTTTTTAATAAAAAAAACAAACCTGAAAAAAAGAAAATTTTATTAAAAAAAAATTATTTACATTAAATATATTTCAAAATAATTCTCACACTAAATCACTTTGCAGCAAAAAAGTGAAATACTGGAATTTAAACTTACTTTTTAATACTTAACATTAATCGCTAATAAAAAAAGAAAAACAACATTTAATTATCAGTCGCTGCTGTTGTTAGAACCGCCTTAAAATATTCACTATCCAATTTCTTTATATCTTGGGCAAATTGCTCTACCAATTTGGATAAATCTGTCTCATTTATATGTTTATTATTACCCGTTGTCGATAAATCTTCAATGGCTTTATTGATTTTATCCAATAAAGCTTTATCCTCATCCGATTGTTTGCTGGCATGTTCATCTTCAAATTCATTATAAATCTGTTGGGCATTTTGTACAACTTTTTCGGGAAAATTTGCCAATCGGGCTACTTGTATGCCAAAACTTTTCTCCATTACACCTGGTCGTACTTGATACAAGAGTGTGAAATTTTCATTATCGGCTACAGCGGCCATATGACAATTTTTGACGGTTTTAACAGTATCCGCAAGATTGGTGATTTCATGAAAATGAGTGGCAAAGAGAGTAAAACATTTAGTTTCTTTTGCCAGATGTCTGAGAAAGAAATTAAAATAAATTGTTAATTTAATGTTTATCTCTTATTTTACTTGCTTAATATATAATTTATTTCTTGCAACTCTTATGAACTCTTCTTAGTTAAAATCGTCAGCTTAACAGCTTTCTGTAAAAGGTTTTCTTTTGCTGTCATTTGACAATATAGAAAAATGTCTTATGCTGTGATATAAGAATTTTACTGTACAAAATGTTTTGTCGCTATCCGTTTGGAAATTTGCAACAGAAAAGTTTTTCCCGCTGAAAGTTTTAATGTTTTTTACGTGAAGTTCCCTCACGCTTACCAATCAGCCTCTGGCTGAACCCAAAAACAAATGGAAATACTGGCCTTGCACGCTTTCTACGTATTGCAAATAAATAAATAAAAAAAAATTTCTCAAATAAGAAACTCTCTTTCGATATTTCTCACACTCAAGCTGTCTGCAGAAAATTACTCTCTTGATAGCTTTACGAGGGCTGCTCTATATATTTCTGGCCTAATAGTGAAAATGCGAATATTTATAATCAAAAATGGTTTTTTTGTTTTTCAAAGTATTCTTCAGCATGATCTATACACTTTTGCATGCGCTCAAACCAGTTGTCGAAGCACTTTTTCCACTCCGATTGAGACACCTCTAAAACATGGTTTTTGAACACTTCAACAGCTTCTGCTGGCGACGAAAGTCGTTGACCACGCATTTTTTTCTTGATGTGCGGAAACAAGAAGAAGTCATTAGGTGCCAAGTCAAAAACGCTCTGGTTTGAGCCGATGTGTGACAGCTCGCATTGTCATGGTGAACAATGATTCGTCTTCTCTTGTTGGGTTTTCGAATTTCTCCGATGACTTCAGGCAAACAAATTGTAGTGTACCACTCAGAAGTGACCATCCTACGTTGCTCAAGCGGAACAGTCGCCAAACGACCAGTTTTGCCGAAGAAACAGGCGACCAATTGCTTCGAAGTGCTTCTTCCACGAACAACTTTCTTTGGATTTTGCTCGTCTTTGAAGACCCACACGTTCGATTGTTGTTTTGTTTCGGGCTCATACGCATAGACCCATGATTCGTCACCTGTGACGATCTTATAAACGTCTTTTGAAGCACCGCAATCGTATTTTTGCAACATTTCTTTGCACCAATCGACACTAGCCTTTTTTTGAGCGTCTTTCAAATTGTGCGGGATCCAACGAGAACAAACCTTTTTTACGGCCAGGTGTTCATGCAGTATCGAATGTATGCTGGTGGAAGAAATGTCCAAGGATGTCTCTATCTCTCGGTATGTCGCATGTCGATCTTGCATTATGAGTTCACGCACGGCATCAATGTTCTCTGGCACAACAGCCGTTTTTGGACGACCTTCACGGAATTCGTCTTTGAGCAAGCTTCGGCCACGATTAAATTTATTATACCAATTTTTCACAGTGCTATAGCATGGTGCTTCATCGCCATACAAAGATTAAGTTCATCAATGCACTCTTGTCGTGATAATCCACGTCGCAAGTTGTGAAAAATGATGGCACGAAAATGTTCACGAGTTAATTCCATTTTTTCTATATTAATTTTTTCAAGTCACTGTAAACAGCACAAATAATGGTCGTACGTCAAAACGTTTTAATTACGATTATGCTTAAAAATCACAAACTTTCCAATGGAAATGTCAGATTGTACTTGGCAGCACTGAGTGTTGCCAGGCCAGAAATATATATAGCAGCCCTCGTAGCTAAAAAATTATAAATGATATTTCCAATGTTGGTAAGAAAGGCAAGCAGACTTGAAAGAGTCAATGGCCTACTCTTTGCTCAGCATGGTGAAATATCTTTTAACCTACGATTTAAATTTTGTTGAAACAAGAGAGATCAGATGACTTTTAATCTCCACTCCAGATTTTTTCTAATGTTCTCTACTGCAATACTTTTAAAATTATTGTGCTTAAATACGAATTTATTTTAAATAAAAAAAAAAAAATAAAAAAGAAAATAAATTTTTTTCTTACTCTGCTATAGACCAGGCAATACCGCAACCTTCATATGTGGAGGTACCTCTACCCAACTCATCAATAATTACTAAAGATTTATCGGTGGCAGACTAAACGAATAATAATTTAAAAAACAAATTAAAAATAATAATTTAAAACCTCTTCTTAACTTACCCTAATTATACCAGAAGTTTCAATCATTTCCACCATAAAAGTACTCAAACCTTTAATAATATTATCACTGGCTCCCACACGCCCCAAAATTGAATCTACCATGGATATAGTGGCCTCAGAACAGGGAACAAATGAGCCAACATGAGCCATTAGAACTGCTGTACCTACTGAACGTATATAAGTGGACTTGCCGCCCATATTGGGACCAGTTATAATCAACATGTTACATTTATCTGCAACATATTACAAAATTGATCTTTTATTTTTTATGTAAATTAATAAAAATACCTTTATGAAATTCCACACTATTGGCTATAAAATTAATATGTTCTTGTAATTCCAAGCAAGGATGTCTAACATCTTTTAATACTAATTGTCCGGCACCTTCTTCCAAAATTTTGGGCCTTATGTAGGGTGTGGGAGCTGTTTGTGCAGCCATGGCAAAACTAACCAAACAATCCAATTGAGCAAATTCATTGTTAAGACACGTCAAAGGTGCTGCATAACCCACTGCCACTTTAACTATTTCTTCAACTATAGTTTTTTGTTGCTCTTCATAGCGAGATCGTAGAGCACAAAATTCATCATTTATTTCTGTTAATTTTTCAGAAGTAAATCGTATGCCTCCCTTAACCACATCAATAATTTTATAATTTTTATTTTTACGCAAGGCTGCATCATCTCTTATAGTTATGCGGAAATGATAGCCCAAATGTGATACATTTTGTAATTTTAGATTTTGACTTTTATCTAAATCTAAGTCCTGAGCCGCCTTTTCTTGCAATCTTTCCATTTTATGTAATAATTTCGACATTCTCTCCTTCATTTCTAAAAGTTCGGCATCAAACGATGCTTTAACCATATATTCTCCTGTTTCAATGGCATCAAAATCCATTACTTGTTCAACCATTTGTTTAAGCCCTGTCAAATCTTGCAGATGACTTTTCAAAGGGTCGCATAAAACACTTTTAATGGTGGCATTTTCTAAAGTTAATAAAACATTAACTATTTTGGGGGTACGCAACATGACTTGGTATATACGAAATATATCTTGTAAATTGGCTTTTTGTCTTAGTAATTTCTTGGTCAACATTAAAACATCGGGTATACGTTTTAGAAACTCTTCGTGTAATGAGTTTAAGGTAGTGGGAGCTTCTAAAAGACATTCCACTATATTATGGCGATCATTTAAAATTTCACGACTTCTTAAGGGCTGCTTAACCCATTGGGACATTAAACGATGGCCTTGCGGAGTGCGGCAATGATCAAGTACGCCTAAAATACTTTGCCATCTATAGGAAGGTGATGAAAAATGTGTGCCTGGCTTAGGTAGAATATTAAGAGCGCTTACAGCAGCTGCATCTAAATGCACAAATCTTAAAAAAAATAGTTTCAGTCAATAAAATGTGGAAATTGTTTTTATGTACACTCTTCTTACCTATTAAGATTTAGTTGTTTTATTTCATAATGGCCCAGATTTCCTGCATCATTAATAAGGTCTAAATATTTAATGGCCAATCTCAAAGCTTCCATGGCTAAAGTAAGTTTCAGTTCGGGCATACCAGTGGCATCTTCTTGTTGGCCCTTGGCGAAACGCAACAAATGGTTTAAGTCCTGTACCAAATCATTTTTTTCTGCACTTGATGATCTGGGTGGTACAGTAACCATAACGCCATTTCGTTCCAAAAGATTTTTAACAGCTTTGTACTGTTATCAAAATAAGACTTTATAAGTACTAATACTCACAACTTTAGGTATGAAAGAAGCATAAATAATGTTATGGAAACAATGATATCTTAGCAGAAATTGCCTATCACTGCATCTGGTTGGTAGCAGTTTATTCCAGTTTTATTTTTCAAATTGTTTGTGTTTTGACTTTGAAATAAAATTTTCATACTTACCTCTCCATCCTCGTTTGGCAGCAAACATTCTTTGGGACCTAACAGCACTATTGTTGCCTCCAATTCTGTGAAAAAATCATCATCTATAAATTCTAGAACTTGAAAAAGACAATCATTCTGTTCCACCGAAGCTACTCCCACATTACGCTGATTATTATCCATACGCAGTTGTAAGGATAAAATACTATTGCCCACTAATATTTCCTTGTTGGCGAACAAAATATCTTCAAATTGTAATAGATTACCGGGTGAACCACAATATTCCAATTGCCAATCACCGCCTGTAGAACGGCGTACATAGACCTCAACACGATAATTACGCACCAGCAATAGTTCTCTCACTGCCAGTTCAAAATTATTTTTAGAAAGCATAACAAATGGCGCCGATTCACTTTCATCGGGTAGAAACTGGCGTACATAAGCAGTGGACTTGTAAACTAAACGGGATATCAATTCCGTATCATCTGGTCCATGCACGGAATACGAGTCAGTGCGATCAAAGAATCTTACAGTAGTTTTAGGTTTCTGTTAGTAAGAAATGCGTTTTATAAATGTAAGACTTGAAGAAAATTAAAAACTTATACTACCTCTCCTAGTTTTTGCAAGTATTTTACAAAATTTCGCCTGGCATTGGTGTCTAAAAGAAACGTCACCTTTTACATTTCGAACACACAATTATTAAAAACTTACCCAAATTTAATTGTGGTTCTTGTTTATTAGCATTAATACTCTCCATTTTTTAATAATTATTTTATATATGCTTAAATATTGTGCAATTAATTAATCGAAAATTGGCGCTTTATCTTAGTGCCTACGAAAATTTACTAATAAAAAGCTTTTCTTTCCCACTATTGTGAATGACGTATATCTAAGATAGCCACACATAAATCTGCGATTATATATCTGGGTGGCAGCACTGACACACTTGTTTTTAATTATAATTAATGGAAACGTAAACAAAAACAAGAAATATTAATTAGCCAATTATTAAAATGCCAAAATTGTTGCAAAATTTATATCCACAAGGCAGGTTAACTATAACCATAAATCAATTTTTTTGACATCATTGTTATGAATAGCGCCACGATAACAACAATTCCAAATGCAGCTTAAACGTAGAATTTATAAAACATTTACCTTGGAAACATATCTAATTTTATTTGGTGTGTTAACTTTAATAATTTACTTATACCTGTTGAGATGTGACATTGAAAAGGGTGGCTGGTCTACCACCAAACTATCAGTCGCTAATCCTCTATTACAATATGCAAATAGGGTGCAAACAAAATGCTTAAGTGAAAAGGTAGAAATCTCCGATTCCCTAAATGATTTAACAAATCCAGATAATCCCATAAGTGGTCTGGGTGTAGTGCGTAATAAACATGATAAATATATACGTGATATAGGCTATAAAAATCATGCATTTAATGCTTTAGTATCAAATAATATTGGCTTAATACGTCCAATACCAGATACTAGGCACAAGGTGTGTCCCCGCTCACCCACACTAAAGTCCGAAATACTGCCTACAGCTTCCATTATAATGTGTTTTTATAATGAGCACAAAATGACTTTGTTTAGATCTATAAAAACCGTAATAGAACGTACACCAACATGGCTATTGAAGGAAATTATTTTGGTCGATGATTTTAGTGATTTACCTGAATTGGAGTTTCATTTGCAGGGTGAGTTAGATGCACAACTGCACTATGACAATCTTAAATATATAAGAAATGTACAACGAGAGGGTTTAATAAGATCACGTGTAATTGGAGCCCGCGAAGCCAAAGGAGATGTTTTGATATTTTTAGACTCTCACATAGAGGTCAATGAACAATGGTCCGAGCCTTTGTTGCGTCTTATTAAAGAGGAAAATTCAACGCTGGCCGTACCAGTAATAGATTTAATAAATGCTGATACATTTCAGTACTCATCGAGTCCTTTGGTAAGAGGTGGTTTTAATTGGGGTCTTCATTATAAATGGGAAAACTTACCGGAAGGAACTTTAATGCAAGAGGAGGATTTTAAAGGCATGTTTTTATATTTAATTTAAATTAATTTAAATATTATTTTAGTTCTCTTGTTGCTTTTTTAGGGCCTTTTAAATCCCCTACTATGGCAGGTGGTCTTTTTGCGGTCAATCGCCAGTACTTCGACTACATCGGCAGCTATGATATGGGCATGGACATATGGGGAGGTGAAAATCTAGAAATATCTTTTCGTGTTTGGCAATGTGGTGGGGCCATTAAAATTGTACCCTGCTCCCGTGTCGGTCATATCTTTAGGAAAAGACGACCCTACAGCTCTCCAGATGGTAAAGACACAATGCTTAAAAATTCACTGCGCTTAGCCAACGTTTGGATGGATGATTATAAAAAATATTATCTAAAGCTGGAAAAGATCGCATCCCATTATGACTATGGTGATATAAGTGAACGTTTAAGGTTAAGAAAAAATCTAAAATGTAAATCATTCGAATGGTATTTAAAGAATGTCTATCCCGAATTAAAATTACCGGGAGAGGAAAATACGAAAAATGGTAATTCACCCATTTTTCAGCCTTGGCACTCGAGAAAACGTAATTACATATCTACTTATATGTTAAGACTTTCATCTAGCAATTTGTGTGCTTCGGTAGTAGCACCCAAAGTAAAAGGTTTTTGGAAAAAAGGCAGCTCTTTGGTTTTGCAAAAATGTGAAGAACAAAGAAATCAAATTTGGTATGAAACCGATAAGTCTGAAATAATATTAGATCGTTTGTTGTGTTTGGAAGCTTCAGGCGATACACAGGTGCTCATAAACAAATGCCACGAAATGTTGGGTGACCAACAGTGGCGCCATACTAAAGCTAAACATACTCCCATTTATAATATGGCTACGGGTACCTGCTTAAGAGCAGATAAGGCTGAATTAGGAGCCACTCTTCGCATGGATTTGTGTGCTAAACATGAAGCTAGTTCCTGGGATATTGTGGGAGTTATTTCGTAACATCAACAAAAAAATATATATTAAATAAAAAGTTTGTGTTTATAAAACTTCTAATATTTTTTTAGCATAATTATGACAAAAAACATTTTAGAAATTGGTTTTTGCTCTTTTTTACAATTTTCGTCCATTTTTATATTTTTATACAAAAGAAAATATTTTATATATTTTTATATTTCTAGAATAACATACAATTTTAAGAGTAAAGCTAATAAAAATGATCCATTTTGATACTAAATTATATTATATCTATACAGATTTATGTATTAACTTGGCTAACAAAAGCTTATGTGGAATAGGAAATAAAATTAATAAAAATTTAATTAATTTATTAAAAGGTTTGTTTATAAAAATTAACATTGTTCTTGCATATGGTTTTTTATTTTTCTTAAATTTTTATATGTCACAACTGACATTTTTTAAAAGAATCTCAAAGGTCATTGAAAGACTGCTTTAGTCTTAAGTGCTTGTGACACATTTTTTCTTTCTTATTACGTTTGTAAAATTTAGGTTGAACTTCTTGAAAAATCGAAATTAAAAAAATATAACCGATATTTTTTGTTAGTAAATTATTCGAGATTGACATTAAAATTTGCTTTTAAAAAATTTTTTCATAATTTTCAATCACATAAAAAAACTTAATTCGAAAAAAATATAATAAAAAGGCCACAGGATATTATAATTAAAACTTAAACTAAATTTCGAAATTTAATTATATAAACATCGAAATTATCAGGTGATTTGAAATCACTTACTTCTTTAAAATCACGAGTGTGATTTTTTCCTGCTCTGAAAAAATGCAACATTTATTTTTTATTCCACTCATTGAAAATTAAAAAAATTAAATCTGAAAAACAAGAAGCAGTTTCACGAAAAAGAAAGAAAGTGTCTTTAAAAAAACTTTATTTTAAATTTTTTTAAAAATAACTTTTTTAATCAAATCAGTTAAAAAGTATTCGCAAAAATTACATGTGATTTGAAATCATTTTAAAAAAAAAAAAACAGTGACAAAATCACAAAAAATTAATAAATCGCCAAAATATACTTCAGCTAAAAAATATCAAGGAACTTCAACTTCACGTACATATCAAAATTTCACCAAAGGAAAAAATTCGTCTAAAATTAATGTTTCGCAATAAATCGAAAAATCATAATAATAAAACTAGACTGATGTAAAAATTAATAAACGATCTCGATCGAAATTTCTATAGAATTTAAATGTAAATTCACTTAGTAATCGAGTGTTCACATAAAATCGCAATTATGTAGAAAAAAGGACATCTCACCATTAAATCAGAATTTCAAAAAAAAAATGTTATCGAATATTGAAATTTTATCAAAAAATTAAAACAAATTTTACACAAAAAAAAAAAAAACACCAAAATATCGAAGATTTAGAAAACGGCTATATTTCTGTTTAAGTGGATATTCAAACAAAAAAAAAAATAAGTAAATAAAGGCTGACTTCCAAAATGAATTAATACAAAGCTTGTATACAGTTTCGCTGCGGTATTAAGATCTTGTTCATACTTTTTGTTGTTGGCTGATACTGATAATGTTGCGCAGTGTTACAGACATTCAGTGCATAAAAAATAGTGATCTTGTTCATATACAAAGTTGCGAAACAAAGCATCAATTTAGAAACTGATGCGCTAGTTGCTCGGTTGCAATGTTTCTAATACTTGTCTGCGATATTTTGGAATGTTATGCATTGCAAACATTTAGTACCACGGCATTATAAAACACAATACATTGTTCGATCACGAAGCAACTGGCGTTTCGGAAGTCAGCCAAACTTCCCAAAAGTAAAAATTACCAAGAGAGCTTGTTTAACCATAAAGACTAAAAGTGAGATTCCGAATAGTTTTTGTGTTATTTTCTTATTTGAATGATAATTTTTCTCAAATATAATTTTAGCACTCCAATTAAGGCAGACAGCGTAGTGTTTAATAATCCTGACACCTCTACTCAAAGACCACTAGGTCTTTTTTCTGATACTCCTTGAAAAATCTCTACGTTTTCCATGACCAATCAGTTCGATTGAAACTTGCAATATCGCTTAAACTGTAATGAAATCATTTGCCTAGACAACAGAGGCTTTGGCTTTGGAATCTAAAAATTCAGTTTAGAAGCACTCCTTGCGCCGTATGCACAAATTCAGTGCGTTATTCTTCTATAAAATAGTGTGCTTCAACGGAATATTTGCACCTATGAAGATGCCAACGATTAGAAATATGCTGATCTTTACTATGGCCCTTGAAACTTGTTTCTTATCGCATTCAGAGCCTAAGCGTTGCAGCTTCTTTCTGCATAAATAATTATAGGGGATTTCCATTCCTTTTTTTATATAACACGATGGCTTCCCAGTCATTTATATAAATTACGCCACCTTTCAAGGTTAAGCCGAGTCTAAATTTTCCATGCAATTATTTATGTCCATCTGGTCTGAGTCAAATTATATAAGACACCACTGGTTCGTCGCCCGAAAGCATGGAAAAGCGTTAATTGTGTAGCTTATTCGAAATTCTTAAGGTCGCAGACTAGAGTCCTCTTTTAAATAAAATATAATTTTTTCATTAATTAAACAAAAAATATGCTACTTTTCATACCAATTAAATTAATAAATCACCGATATTGATTATTGAGGGTTAAAGCACGTCTCGATGGCCATTTCGCTACCGCTGACTTAGCTCTTCAGGAAACTTCACACGAATTTTTTAAATAAAGATTTTTGTTCAAACATAAAAAATCTAAAATGTAAATCATTCGAATGGTATTTAAAGAATGTCTATCCCAAATTAAAATTACCGGGAGAGGAAAATACAAAAAATGGTAATTCACCCATTTTTCAGCCTTGGCACTCGAGAAAACGTAATTACATATCTACTTATATGTTAAGACTTTCATCTAGCAATTTGTGTGCTTCGGTAGTAGCACCCAAAGTAAAAGGTTTTTGGAAAAAAGGCAGCTCTTTGGTTTTGCAAAAATGTGAGGAACAAAGAAATCAAATTTGGTATGAAACCGATAAGTCTGAAATAATATTAGATCGTTTGTTGTGTCTGGAAGCTTCAGGCGATACACAGGTGCTCATAAACAAATGCCACGAAACGTTGGGTGACCAACAGTGGCACCATACTAAAGCAAAACATACTCCCATTTATAATATGGCTACGGGTATTTGCTTAAGAGCAGAATAAGGCGGAAAGTAATTTTTTTTCTTTTTATTTCTAGTTACATAACAAATTGTGTAGGCCCAGAACTAGATTTTTATTGCTGTAAGAACTAAAAAATAATTTAAATAATAATCTTGATTAATACCACAATACCCCTGGATATAAAAAAAAACTTGATTATTTGTTTTTCTAAAACTATCATTTTATTTCAACATTAATTCCATACAGTTCTTTTACTCAACTCTCTATTTATTTAAAATATTTACCAACAAAATAAAATTATGGAATTGTTTTCTTTAAAATCTTCTTTTAAAGAAAAATAAAATCATTAGTTATTAAAAAAAAAATGATTTCAAATTTTAAAATATTTTAAAAATAGATGAAAATAATTGAGATTCTTTAAAAATGCTTTTTGATTTACATTTCATTAAAATCTTATATTAAATCAAGTCAATTTATAGCATTTTTCTTTAATGCTTTATTTCGTTACGGTGTTTAAATTAATTTTTACTAAAATTCTTAGTTTTAATATTTATTAAATATTGATAATTGGTTTGTGTCTTGCTGGAGTTAAAACTATTTGTTGCTGTTATTTGAAATTTTACTGTATGAAAAAGTTTTATTATTTTTTTGCATTTTTTTTTTTATTTAAATGTTTTAGCTAAAAAGAGTTTCTAGTTTCGAGTACTAAGTTTTCTGCTTAATAAATGTTGAGTTTTTATTATTTTTTGTTTAATATATTTTATACTTATTTTATATAATTTAATAATAATTATAATTATAATAATAATAAACAGGTATTTTGTTCAATACAATAGATTCAATTAGAGATAATGGAAAAGTAAAAGAGAAAGAGACAGAGAATTATAATAACGTGTATACAAAATATTGAGAAAAGAAAAAATAAATACAAGTTTAAAGAAAACAAAGAAACAAAAATAAAAATATAAATAAAATGTTTAACATGAGCACTGTTCCTTGTTATTGGTTGTCTCATTTGTTAAAGAGGTTCGTCCAGGCTGAGAGGGACGATGTTGTACACCAGATTCTGAAGCGTTGAGATCCAAACGACCCTCTTGTATATTTTGATAAATTTTACGAGCTGTTTCCAAAAAGGCCTCTTCTACATTTTGGCCTCTGTAACGGAAATAAAATTGTTTTAAATTGAATTTCTTTGAATAGTTATTAGCAAAACACCCACGTCATGGCACTTGCTTCCAAAAACATTAAACCATTTTCTTTGGCAAACTCTTCGGCCTCTTCGTAGGTAACCTCTCTAGTACTTTCCAAGTCCGACTTATTGCCAATGAGAAAAATCACAGTATTTGGATTGGTTAAGTTTCGTGTGTCGGTTAGCCAGCTGCTAAGATGATTGTATGTTGATCGTCTGGTTATATCGTAGACCATAAGAGCACCAGCAGCACCTCTATAGTAAGAGCGTGTCACAGCCCTAAAACGTTCTTGACCAGCCGTATCCCATATTTGTAATTTGATTTTCTTATCGTCCACTTCAATAATACGGGTACCAAATTCAACACCAATCGTATGTGGACAATTAGCCATAACTAGAGATGAGGGCGAATTTTGAATTATTTTTTTTAGTAAATTTTATTTTTTATTTTCTTTGTTTCTTATTTTCCCTAAAGAAACTTTTTCTTAGAAAGAAATTAAAGCCAAATAAGAGCGGTAGGAATAGAAATTTAAGTTTATCTTTAAAAGAAATAGCAAAATGGCCACCTCGGCTTCGTTGGCAATTTTCCTAGCACTCAACATTATTCAGGCAATAACGTTTCGAATGTTAGGACTGACTGACTTTTTAAAGTAGTTTACGTTCTAGAGAAAAAAAATCGTGACATTATAAGTCACGAGATAGCAGCTTCCAAACTTTGAGTGTTTCCTCGCTAGAACACCAGGTTGGATAATAAACCCACGTGGGCGAGCTATGAATGTTCACAGTTCAATGCCGGCTGGTACGCGGCGAATTGACACTTCAGTGTTTTTCTGATAATGACCGCTACGGCCGCTATTAGTTTTTCTTTTCGCACAAATTTCTGTGTTGTTGGTGGTTTAAGGTCAATTTTAAAAACTCCAAAGATGAAAAAAAAAAAAAAACAAGGAAATATTTTTATATGACAGAAACATATTCGAAATTGATTCGAGCGAAGGCAAATCAAATATGTAATTTACTTTCATTGTCAATACCGTTTCTAAAAATCAAAGTGTTTATATTTCTTGAACTTAACAATAAATGGCACTTTCGCAAAAAGTGATGACATTATTTTTAACACTGCGGGACAAACCCAACCCAACTAGAACGAATCCACAGCACTATGAACCCGCCCTGCAGCTGAGTTAAAAGAATAGATTGAAAATGAGCAATAATTAATTTCAAATGTTTTTTCAGGTTACGCTGCTACAACAACAACAAAAATGCAGCCAAATATGACACTACGTAACGTAATTAAAAAGCTTTTGAGCTTTAAAAATTAAATAATTTCTCGGTTAAACAAGTTTTTGAAAAATGCAATGTAGCGTTTTTTTTTTGTTTTGTTTTAGCGATTTTAAGACGAAGAGAGATACATAATTTAAATTTTTGATATTTTTATAAAATACTAATAGTGAGTTGTAATTGGCCTTAAGGCTGAAGTCAATACAATTTATTTTTCCATTCTGTTTTATTTCAATACTTACATTTCTTTTCGGTGAACTGATGTAAAATACATGATTTTCCTACACCCATGTCACCAATTATAATGTATTTGAATATGTAATTGTAATTATATGGCGCCGAAGACATTGTGGGATCTGAAAATTTAAGAAAATACACAAATTCATGTCAATAATTAATAAATAATTTACAAAAAAAATCAGCATACATTTTTCATAAGCCATATCAATGCCATTATAAAATTTATTATAGAGAACTAAACAATTTGTCGACATATTTCTTGTAAGTTTAAGCAACATTTTAAAATGAATTTAAATTATTTTAACGATTTACTTAAATCAAACTTAATTAAATTAAAATGAGTTGAACTTATTGTTGATATTTATTAGTGAAGTTATAAAGGAAAATAAAATTTGCATTTGGATTTTAATTATCAGTTAAAGTTGAAATAAATTAAATTCAAGTCGTGTGGTTTTGTTTCTTATAAAAGAAAATGTTGACACAGTTGCTTCATTTGATATGAAAAGTGTGTAACGACGTATTGCTTACTTTATTTATTTCATTTTATATTAAAAACATTTTGTTTGTACAAGAGGTAGCTGTTTTATTAAATGCATTTGTTAAATAAAAAAATAGTAGTTATTTTTACAAAAATCTATTATGTTGTATAGTGAAAAAGGTTACTATCAGTTTTAATTTTTCAGTTACATCAACAGTTCTAATCGTTAAAATGTGCCTTCTTGAGTTTAAATTGTGACACAGAGAAATGAAAAACAAAAGTAACTGTTCGCCTCAAAGCCCCTTTTTTGGGAGAAACTTTAATATCGCCCGGACGTTTACATGAATAGCTCCAAAAGAAAGGCAAAAGGAAGTTGACGTAATGATTTAAATTGGTAATATTAGAGTCAGAATTTAGGTCATCCTAACAAATTGCTAAGGAAACTTTTAAGCTAAATTATCGTCGATAAAAAGAGTAGCGAATCGACTTTGCTGTTTTATGATATTTTAAAGAAATACCAAAGTAATTATAAATAAGCAGCGTACAGTTAGATCTTTACACAACATTTAATAGAGGACATCTTCAAACTGAATACATTAGACAAAAGCGCACACTTTTAAGTTCATAAACACGTATTCAATACAAGGCTGACAGTTTTTTTGCATGGATTTAAAGTTAAACTTTAAAATTTATAACCCTAACCACATTCTGTTACGATAACAGAGCTATGTTAATCACTTAACATAACCAATGTAAATACAAAAAAATTTAACATGAGTTTACGGATGATATTTTAATAAATTTAAAGCGAATAGAAAAAAAATATTGGAGAACACTTCTAGTAGTGTCTTTAAACTTCAATAGTCAACTATGTATATTAACATTATGTTTTCAAGAAATTATAGAGGTTTTTCCAAAAACACTTTTTTATAGTTTCTAAAAAACATAATGTTAATATAATCGACTATTGGAGTTTATTAAAGACCCTTCTAGAAGTCTTCTCCAAAAATTTTGTTTCTATCCACTTTAATTTTATTTACATACCGTCTGGAAATTCTTATATTAACATTGGTTATGTTAAGTAACTAACATAGCTCTGTTATCGTAACTGAAGGTGGCTGAGATTATAAGTTTTAAAATTTACACACATTGTTTTTGATAGGATTGGCCAATTTCTATAGAATTTAGAGATCGATTATTTATATTGTGGTCAAAGCACACAAATGTCTTAGCTTTCTGAAATTGTGTAAGAGATACTTCACTTCATTTAATTTCCTTAGTCTTCGTCCACACATGCAATTTTTGTTTCTGCAATTTTCTAAAATTCTCTATTGAAATTGCATTTGGGTCGACGCATTCAAATTTTGTCTCTGCCATTTTTATCTTGATTGCTTAGATTTTGTTTTTTGATAAATTAATAATTACAAAACAATAGAGAATTGCAAGTACATGGAACAATGTACCCGTTTCGATTCGTCTTTCCTTTCTCACCCACAAACTCAAGAGTTGCGCAACAAAAGAGGTAAAGTGTAGTCAGGCACTTACTATTCAGGCAACAGATTCGCGAAAGCTATAGTTTATTGCGTGAAGCATTTTCTTCATTAAGGGAGCATTTTTTCTTTAAGTCTTCTTCTCGAAAAAAGGTCAACAGATGACGAAATGAGGTTGCTATCCGTGATAGTCCAACACCACCTGGTTAACTTAAATGTGTATAGTCAAGAGCTCAATAATACAAAAGGCTGTACTAAGAATCTGTTGGAAGCATTGCAGTTATGATTATTGGACACTGCAAAAAAATTGTTCAGGTGAGTGCCGTAAAATAATTATTTTTATAAGACTTTTCTCTTAGATGTCAAACAACATTCATATAAAAAATGTATTTTAAATGCTTAAGTACAACAACTTAAGGTTTTAAAAAATATTATAACATTAAAATCTGTAAACGAGTTACTTTCCAAATTTTATTTAAATGCTCGCAACTAATTTTTATTGAGTGTAAATATATAAAATAAACAAAGTTTTAAAATTGGTGTTGGAATATTGACATACATATACTGTATATGTACGTGTGCGCTAGTATGAATGTGTTTTACTACTAACAAAAAAATGGGGGTGTAGTCGGGATGACAAAACCACATATAATGCAAAATAACGGAATTGTCTCTTCACATTTTTGTCTATCATTGATTAAGTGGACGTATTTTTAATGGTTATTATAGTGTTATATTATGCGAAGATCATAAAACAAAACACCTTTCCAAACATTTGCTATGATTCACTGAACAAAAGACGTAATAATCTACTCACACTTACCTTGCGTTTCACAATATCTGGGGGGAAAACTCAACAAAGAAAAACTAAAAGAGCTGATTACAATAAAATACTGCAAAATTTGTTAAAGAAATGTTGATTAGATAGATTTCCTTTTGCAATATCTCAAACAAATAATAGCAGTTAAATAACAACATACATATAATTTCCTATCATTTAATTTTTTTTTTTAAGATTTGTAGATGTTTTACAGTAACTTTATATGCAAAATGATTACCCGATAATTTGCGTTTTCTCTTTTACTTAAAGAAAAAATGTAAGGAACACTTACTTTCAGTGTACACAAACAAATAACGTGGCGAGAATAATTTAAATTAGTAAATTTTTAACGTTTTATAATTTTCATTAAATATTTAAATATATTTGCATTTTCACTTTTAAAACTAGAAACAATTTGTTTAGTTTTGGCAATCTTTCTACTACTTCTCAATTTTTCTATGTATTTTGGTGTATCTCGTTTTTTGTTTTTTAAGCAGCTTGAAATGTCAATTTTAACTTCAATTAACGATAGCACAGTAACACAAAACATTCACAATTGTTCTTGTTTGTATAAATTCACAAATATTCACAATAGTGTAAAAATGATGTTTTGTAAACTCACAACCAACGTTGCCAGACGACATTTTTTTTTTCATTTTATTATAATCGTGCCCATAGGGCCATATATGATAATAAAGATTTTACAATAGTAATAAATAATGAATACACGTAAACAAGTTGTGAAGATTAATCCTTTGTCTGATAATGAAATGACTTAGTTGTTAACTAAATTTTCCCTATTCTGAAAAAATATACATACATACACATATAGTTTTAATACACCATAAATACATAAATATCAATTGTAATACTAAACAATCAAATATGGCCTACTAATAGGCTCGGTTGTAAACTGTGAATTCAATAAATAAAAATATTAGAGCTAAATAAAAATTTAATTTTGGTGGCAAACAATAAAATGCGGATTTAAATAAATTAACAAGTGAATAAAATACAAATTAAATTTAAAAGTGAATAAAAATAGATAGCAAACTTTGATTTATCATCCTTCAGCAAAGTATTTATTGTGCCAACCTCATCCGTCGTTACTTTGACTTTAGTTGAATTTGTCATTGTACAACGTATGACGGATTCTATGTGTCCCGGCCTTTAGGCATGGGATTGTATTGTTTTTAACTTAATTGTAAAGATTACCTTAAATTCTTATTTTTACATATTCCTCGAATGAGGATTATGTTTAGGCATTACAGCTAATGAACTGGCGACTTTAATCTCAAGCTATACGAATAGAAATCCTTTAAGTCCACGTCAACACTTTGTAAGCTTTGTTGCGCAATTCTCGAGTTTGCTTCTTCTTTCTGTAATAATGTTACTTGAAAAGTTCATTTTTAAATTGCATGTCTTCATTAATATTTTATATTGAGAACTTTTTGATGACTAATCTTTGACGATTTTACATAAATTTCATCTGGCAACTACACCAGCACGTGCAAGTGTAAGTTTATACGCCAGTGTTTATATTTTTTAATTTTCTCAATAATTTCAAATAAGGTTTTAAGATTTTAATAAACTTGCTAAAAACTATGTTAAAATGTTTGTTAACGAAGTAAATGAAGTCAAAATATATAATCTTAGTGCGGGTAAATCCGTGCCGGATGTAAGTATTTATTGTGTAATTGTTTTGAAACTTTTTTTTAAATAATATCCTGGACCTTTATAATACAGTGGCTTACGGATCGCCGAAAAAAGTCCCAGTTAATGAAAAAAGTTGATTCGAGGCGTCAAATTGAATTGATTCAAGACTTTGATATGCCTGGCGTTAGTACTTCCATACGAATGTCACCCGATATGCAATATATATTAGCCACGGGTACCTATAAGCCCCGTGTTAAATGTTTCGAAGTTTCCAATTTATCCATAAAATTTGAAAGATGTTTTGATTCAGAAGTTACCACATTTGAAGTAATAAGTGATGATTATAGTAAACTGGTTTTCTTGCAATGTGATCGCTATGTGGAAATTCACGCTGCTCATGGTAGACATTATCGCTTAAGAATACCGCGTTTTGGTAGAGATATGAAATACCATAAACCCTCATGTGATTTGTTTATAGTAGGCACATCTAAGGTATTTCATTAACATTTTAAAATTTGTAAATTGTTAACTTATGTTCTATATATATGAAATTCTAGGAAATCTATCGTTTAAATTTAGAAAGAGGTCAATTTTTACAACCGTATGAGACAGAGGCATCTCTTCTTTATACCTGTGATGTTAATCCCGAACATGGCCTGTTAATGGTGGGTTCAAAAGAGGGTACGGTAGAAGCTTGGGATCCTCGAACCAAAACAAAATGTTCTACTTTGGATGTGGCGATTAAACTACCAGGAGTTAAAGTGTTTCCATCCATATCCGCCTTAAAATATAAAGATGGCCTGCATATGGCAGTGGGTACTAATTCTGGTCATGTTTTATTATACGATATACGTTCTAAGGAGCCTCTGATAATTAAGGATCATTTAAATAAATTACCTATTAAACGTATAGCTTTCAATAGTAATCACAACGCGGTTTACTCTATGGATGAGGCCATGTTAAAATTATGGAATGAAGAAACGGTAAAAGAAGTTTATTTAAATTTGTTTACAAATTAAAATTTTATTTTAGGGCAAACAAATTGCTTATATAGAGTCCACGTCTTGTTTTAACGATTTCTGTACTATACCTGATTCGGGAATGTTCTTTTTGGCCCAAGAAGATATTAAAATGTTGACTTTTTATGTGCCTGCCATGGGACCCGCACCCAGATGGTGTTCGTTCTTAGACAATATTACTGAAGAAATTGAATCTGAGGTAGTAGAAAACATATATGATGATTATCAATTTGTTACGCAAAAGGAATTGGAAGAACTGGGTTTAGAACATTTGATAGGCAGCAATTTATTAAAAGCTTACATGCATGGGTATGTAAATATTCTTTATGACCAAAAGGCAGTTATAATTTTATTTCCTGATTTCTTTAACAGTTTCTTTATTGATGCTCGCTTGTATAACAAGGCCAAGTCCATTGTGGATCCCTTTGCATTTGAACGTTACCGTAAGGAAAAGATTAGACAAGAAATTGAAAGTGAACGTAAGCCCCGTTTACAACTTAATACTAAGTTACCCAAAGTCAATCAAGAGTTGGCACTTAAAATTATTGATGAACAAGCTAATCCTTCGGCTAAACAAGCTGCACGACAAATACCAAATCTATTGGAAGACAATCGTTTTCAGGCGTTATTTGAAAATGCTGACTTTAGTATTAACAAAAATGCCGAGGAATATAAATTATTGGCTCCTGTGTTAAACCGTTTGGAAAAGTCTAAACTTAAGGAAATAAAGAAACGCATAGAAGTAGCAAGAGTTAATGAACTGCACGAAGAGGAGAATAAACCCCGCGAAGAAAGTGATAATGATGAGGACTTATTCGGTTTAAGAAAGAGCGATGACGAGAAAAGTGAGTCTTCAGGGCCCGACTCATCCGATGATGAAGGTGGTAAGGAATTTAAAAAAGAAATGAAAAGAGCTTATAAAGATGTCAAAAAACAAAGAAAAGAAGAAATGGAGGCAATAAATGAAACGGAACAGGTACAAGAAAAACAAAGAGAAAGAGATTCTAACAAATCCACTTATAAGCCCAAAGATTTCAAAGTAATATCTTTGCAATCGACTACTGAAATGAGTTCTGTTAGGCGTGGCATGATGAAAGTTTCACTGCAAGAACGTGTAGCTAAAGTGGAGGAAGCTAATGCCAAAGTTCAAACTGTAGGACGTTCTCTTGGCAATCGCCAGATGACGTTTGAAATGAAAAAACCACCTACAAAAGAAATGCGCAAACGCGAATACCAAATGAAACAACATCGAGAAGAGCGGAAGAAATTAATTAGACCCATTAAGTCTTTGAAATTAAAAAAAGTTCATTTTAAATAGTTTTAAATATTTTCGTGTGTTTTTCCGTTTTTATGGAACTTAGAATGTAAATAAAATATTTATAAATATACCTTATTTAAAGTAGCTTATCTAAATATCAGAAACAAGCTTTGAGTTTTCTTGTTTTAACCAAATACAAAAGTAATAATGCTGGTAATAATTACTGTTAAACTGCATATATAAAAAATTTGTGTTCACGGCGAAAACGATTGAACTCAACCAAATGATAATTGATTCGCCTTGATTGTTAACTTGACACCATTTCATAGCAAACAGCTGTAAACAAAAAGTAAATATTTTACTGCAGCAATTTTTGTTTAAAAATATAAACTCTTCTTTCAATACATTCGTTATTAAAAGAAACTTATTCAAAAAATTCAGTTTGTACAAGACATTGGTAAGTTTGGTGTTTCAGATATACATATTCTTAGTTAATAATAAAAAATAATTTAAACTTTAGCAAGACTAATAGATATCCATCCGAGAGTCTTAAGTATGTTAAAACTGCACAATGAAGAGTAAGTATTGTAATATTAAAAATGCATAGAATTAAGCATTAATTTTGCTACCTATTTAATTACAACAACAACAGTTTATTGTTTTTAAATTCTATTTATAAAACAGGTGTGTTTGTTTGTTATTTAATATTTGTTGTTTATTTGTATTTTGCTTACAAAACTTAATAATAAACTGTTTCCCAGCAGACCATTTAAATAACGGATGTAACTATTTATTGCATTTACAAAGGAAAAATAGCAATAAAATGTTTCATAAATTTTGCCGACATTTTTGCGTTTAATTTCATCTAAAAAACTTAAAGCACTGTACTTGAAGTTTTTCATGTAATGAAATATGGCAACTTTAAGAAGCGTATGTCATCGATAGTCTTGTGGTAAGGAATTCATCTGGCAACACTTTTCCGTACAACAATTTATTATAACGGTCCTGTAGGGGATTTGTACAAGGTTAACATTTTATTTGTTTGAAGTTGTCTCATTTGAATAAAAAATCTACTGCTTTTATAAAATTATTTGTTGTTGTTTTTTTACTCAACTAAATAAACATTCATATGTTGACAGTTTTAAATATAAAAGCAAGCTAGATTTAAACATGGATAAGTTTTAAGCTTAGAGTAAAAAAACTAGTTCTTAATTATAAATTTTTTATTATATTTTTTATTTACAGTTCCCCACCACAAGAAAATCAGGAATTATGTCAAAAACTCTATCAATTAAATTTAAGTCACGACTGTGTCTATGTTAACCACTTTTCATCACTACCATTGGAAATACTCTACAAAATATTCGATTTGTGTGCATTACGTGATCAGTTAGTATTGGCAAAAGTTTGTAAATTATTTCGTCAAATAATACGTGACACATGTGGAAGAAAGTTTAAATTTTTCAATTACAATTATCTTATATTCAAATACTCGCAACATCTGCAAAACTATGAAATATCGGAGTTATGCTATTTGTGCGGCAAAGCAGTAGAACGTATAACATTTAGTACTTTCTTCAATATGGATCTTTTAAAACATATTGAATGGAGTAGCATACGCACAAATCCTATGGAAAATTTAAAATATTTCATAAATGATAATTTCAAACAAAATGTGAAATATTTTAAAAATCTTCAAGAACTAGAGGTACAGGGCAAATTTTTACAAGATCAAACAATTTTGGAGTTGGCCAAGTATTGTAAAAAATTAAAAACATTGCGTTTATTGGATGGTGATAATCGTTGGTTGTGGGGTGAACATTTGCAGGATCTGGAAAGTATAGAAAATTTGGAATTAAAATCTTGCCGCAACTTGGATCCCAATCATTTGTTGGCGGTTAGCGAGAAAAGACAATTAAGGTGCTTAAATATAGTGGAATGTGAACATTTAAAAGATATACAAAAGATAGTAAAATTATGCAATCACTGGCATAATTTAGAAACGTTAAGATTGACAGCCTTTAGCCAGGACAGTAAACTATTAAAAGCCATTATAAACTTACCTGCTCTTAAGACTTTGCAATTTTATTGGATTAATTTTATGCCTTTGGACTTTGAGGAAAACTTGTTCTTGGAATTAAGTTTAAATGAAGTGAAATCTTGGCATTTGAAGCATATTAAATTCGAAAATGATCGTTATTATATAGAAGACGAATCTCTGCAACAATGGTCTCCCCAAAAATATGCCATAATGAGAGAAAATGTTTGCATAAATGGCCAATCATGGCAGTGGTCTTCAGATATTTTTAAAAAAATTTCTTTAAATTTTGAAAAATTTGAAAATTTGCAAACACTTTCTTTTCTTTATTGCCGTTTGTTGAATTACGAGCAGATGAAAAATTTAAGCCTGAATAATGCAAATTTAAAAACAATCATTATCTATGGCTGTCCCACAACGGATGATGAACAATTTAAAAGGCGGTGGCTGCTGGAAGAAGTATCATCTAAATGCCAGCTAAAATTTGAAAGTTTTCTGTCATTAAAGGAAGTGATGGTTCGTACGTCTTATTTATTAATTTCTAGTTTTGAAAATAAAAGTATTATTTGAAATTTTTCAGGATCTTTATGAGGAGGCTAATTCAAGGCAATTTTCTTCATTTTATCGTCGTGAGCCAGTATTGCGTAGTATTGAGTGTCAGTTTTGTTAGAAAAAGTTTTATTTTAATACTTTGTCTTTAAAGTTTAAATAAAATTTATTATTGTAAAACTCCTTTTAAATATCAAGAAGCCGTTAATATTTATTATGTCGTCAAATTTGATTTTGTAATTTCTGTTGTATACACATGTATTAAATACGTTTAAAACTATTTATTTGTTGGCTGATTTGTTTGTTTTGAATATTAATCAAAAATATATCATGGTGCCATCTTTTCTGTTAATGTTTACATTAAATTATTTATGTAAATAATTATTTGATTATTGGTTGCATTAACGCATTCAGTATAATGAAAAAAAAAAATAATTAAAAAATCTTTTATTATACCCTTCATCGCAATAAGTGGAAAAGGAAAGGATATATCCATGGCGAAATAATACTAGGTGGTCTCGATAGCGAATTCTTTGATTGGTGTCAGACACCATATAAAAAAGATTATACACAATTTTTTATATATGGAGTTTGAAATTTTTTGGGCAAAATTAATGAATTCGCCACTGCGACCACCTAGTATTAATTCGCCTTGGGTATATCTAAATGTCATTACAACTATAAAAAACTTATAACAGTATTAGGTCAGGCAGGCGGCCGTGTCCCTTTGAGTTTGTAAGAGTATTAAATTGCTTAGATATTTTCTGCTGCGGCGAAAATGAATGAATTCGCCACTGTCACCACCAAGGCGAATCAATACCAGGTGGCCGCAATGGCGAATTCATTAATTTTGCTCAAAACCTGAAATTTCAATCTCCATATATAAAAAATTGAGTATAATTTTTTTATATGGTGTCTGACACTTAACGTTTCGGCGAAAATCAATGAATTCGCTATCGAGACCATCTAGTATTGTTTCGCCATGGTCACCACCTGGTATATGATTTCGCCATGGCCATTTCTAATTCGATTTTGAATTTTTTTTTTTATAATTTGATAGATTATGCTTACAGATTGATCCCGTTTTGAAACAGTCCATTATCATAAAAATTAAAGGGTGTCCCTATACATCATAAATGTTTATTATGTGTAATATGAACCGTAAAGGGAACCACTTAAAATAAAAACTGAATAGCATTATGACTCTCAATGGCAAAAATTAATACGAAAATAAATCTAAAAATTAAAGGGTGCCTCCATGGGTGAAGTAAATCGACCTATATGGGCTTATCTCTTAGACAAATGCTTGCAAATTGGACAAAAGGCCACAAACTATGACCGTTATATTAAGAAGTATTAATATTCAAAATTATAATTCAGAGGGTACCCCAATATTACATTTAATTTTATTTACATGTCCTTACTTTTGAACAGTTAAAGACAGACGTTTAAAATTTACGAAGAACCTGTATAAAAGTATAAAATTTGGATTTGGAAATTAAAGGGTGTCCCAATAGTTAATGTAGTTTAATGTATGTGACTAAACTTTTGAGTCGTCATTGATACACAGCTTAAATTTACAAGGTACATGTATTGTCAAGTCTACTATAACAACAAGTTTACAATTTAAATTAAGAAATTAAAGGGTCTTCCTATAATTGATATACACCCCTATTCTGCGTTTCGATTCGAATTGAAATTTTCTCCGTCTGACAACTTTGGTATTCTGCGTTTCGATTCCGCTCAGTTTCTTTCGATTGTATGTATTCTGCATTTCGATCGGAACTCCGTTTTTCTCAGTTGTTTTTTTGTTAACGGAGGGGCTTTCTTTATTTGTGTTTTTCAGTTAAAAAGTTAAAGATTGAAAAAATGTAAGTATAAAATGAGATAAAATGTTCAGAAACGGTTTAAAAAAACACTTAAAATTATTTCTAACTAATTTATTTAATTAAATAATTTTTTTTGTTGTTTTAAATTCTTAATTTTTGTAACCGAATTTGATGTTTTTTTATGTATTACTGGTCAAAGACAACAACTGGCAGATGTTATGGCATCTAAAGCAGACATTACATGTGGATACCACCAACGATCAGAGGAAGAAGTAGCAGCGTTCTGAGAGGAAGTTGCAGGTCCAACAAAAAATGCCAGCGCAAAAATAAGTTGCCATGAACAATTAATACCGCATTTAGACTAGGCAATTTTTCATGAAACTTGCATGAAATTTTTGTTTGTTGTTGAAGCAAGAGTAGTAAGCAATATGGTATTACTGGGATTTTGAGGGGATATTATTTTTGCTTATGTTTATTTTTAAATAACGCATATCGCTGCAACTTAAATAAGTAATTGAGAAAAAAAACGCCTCAAAAAATTGCATAGTGTAAATCTGGACTAAGTTTTATTTTGTTTTTATATTTTTTTATTTTATTTAACAATTTTTTTTATTAAACTTTATCAAGAAATTATTTTTAAATATGTAAACATACAACTTTTTATATTAAATTTGACATTTGTTTATGAAAATGATAACAAACTTGCTAATTTTGCTATTTCATTTCCACAGTGATGTTATTTACATTGTAAACATTGTTGTTTTCTTCTTTTTCTTTCGATTCCGTTTTTCTACAGAATACCAATTTACGATCGCAACGAAACTGAATGCGGAGACTTAATCGAAACACAGAATAGGGGTAATAATCTGACGTATATGGTCATATCATTTATATACTACACTTGAAAATATACAAACACATGAAAACTAGACAGAGTGTCCAATACTTTGTTTGGTATAATAAGAAGTATAAAAATTTTAAATTAAATGGTGTTACAATAGTTGATGTAATTTGATTAATATTTTTAATTTTGATTTTAATTTAATATTAGTTTAAGCAAGACCCAAACTAAAAAAGCAAAATAAGCAAAATTTTTCTTTTTCGTAAATGAAAAATTAAAAGAAATAAATTAATCACCCTTATTCTATTTGGCGTCGGCAATACAAGGCGACCTCAATTTTAATCGCTTTTTAAATATCAGTATTCTTGTTGTCAATGTAGCCATTTATCGATGACTGGTATGAATTTGGTATTATGTAAGGAATTACCGTTGATACTGTCGTTTGTAATTTAAATGTCGTGTACCATGGCAAAATGGCGAATTTGTCAATTTTCGCTGTTGTAGAGCACCACGTTAATGTCAAAAATAGCTGACTAAGCAAAAGGAAGACGAATATAATTTAACCCTTTATCATCGTTTGGTACTTTAAATGAAGTTGGTTTCTTTATCCTGTATATGCAGCAATACCTCAAATTTCATTTTTTGGTTTCAAAATTTAATTTTATAAAACTTACAACTTATAACATTTTCAATTTATTGGAAAATTTTTTATTTTTGATTTTATTTTAAAATTTTGACAACAACATCGAACATAAACAAATTATTTCGCCATGGTCGTGTACAAGGCATATCAATTATAAGGTGGCAGCGCGACGACAACAAATACAAATACAACAAAGCAATGATTAGAGCCAAAAACATGACAATCAGAAAGAAAATTAAGACAAAATACTTTGACGCAAGCCATTGATATTTTATTCTGTATATTTTATTTGTAGATTTCAACATAAAATATTATTTATATTTGTTTTATATCACTAATTCAATTGTTAAACAATTAAAACACTTTGCACAGCACTTGAATATAAAATTTAAATACATTTTTTATCATTCGTCAACAAAACAAGTGTAAACAAAGGAAAAAACTGATTTAAGCAAAAAACTAGCATCTGCCTTAGCGATGCCACCTGGTTAAATATGCATAGGTGGTGTACAAACAAAAAAGTTAAAAAAAAAATTAAATAAATTATAAAAATAGTAAAAATAAAATTGAAAATGGACAAATTGAAGATTACCAACCCCAACAGATTTGAAAATAGTTGAAGAGTTGCAAAAAAATCCATCACTTGCACTGTTCCTTATAATTTTAAGGAACAGTGGGAAAGTATTGCGACTGCTCTAAACGTCTTTGGCCCACCAAATACAACGAGTGATGGATGGCAAAAGATATGGTATATAGTGCTTTAAAAAATTTATTTTTGATAAAATTCTTTCTACGGCGATATATTTAAACAGCAGGTATTAAGCCCTTTCAAAGAAACCGTGGCAAATCTTCTCCAGTTCCAAAAGCAAGGTGACTACATGCAATTATTATTATTATACTATATTTACAGGAAGAAAAAAGCATTATTTTAAAATGGATATCTTTAAAATTATCACTTACTTTTCATCTGTTAACTGAAAAATTCTTGATTTCTGTCTAGGAAATCTTCTTTGCAGCATTAATTTTTGCTTGCTTTCGAAAAGAAAGTTTCGAAAAGAAAGTAAATTTATTAAAATTTTTACATAAATGTTATTTTTAACACAATCAATAATAGTAAACAAATAAATCAACTGACTCAAAAATTAGATATGGCTGTTAATTTTTATTGACATCACTGTAAAACAGGCAACGTCAACATTAAACTGTTAAGAAATACCAAATATGTATTGATGTTATGTTGAAGTGATGTTACCTAAAAAATGATGACGATGTTGTCGACGCATTAAGGATAAGGGTGAATTTTAATTTAAAAAAAAACTAATTTATATATTTTTTTACTATGTTCGAAAATTCAAACTTAAAAAGTTAATTTAAAACTTAATTGAATAATTGAATTATCGTCTAAAATCTCCAAAATTTGAAACTTTTTTTTAATAAATAAAAAGTTTTTAAAATAAAGTTTTCATATCCAATCCCAAATATTTACATTAATTTAAATACTTTTGTTCGAAAGCATCAATTTTCGTGGTTGTTTTCATTTTGTTATTTTTTTTTAATTACTATTAATGCAATTAATCCCACTGTGCGTTTACTAATTAGCGATTTTTTTTTTTTTTTGCAACAAAAAACTATTTAAACTCTTATAATAAAAAAAGCTTTTTACAGCCGGTTTTGTTTTAAACCTAAAGCAAAGCTTTATATGTTAATACAAACAACATTATTGGCCTTAATGTTATAAATTCTTTTAAAATATTGAGAATTTTATATATAAATAAAAGCTAAAACCAAAAGACAAATTTAGTTTTATTAAAGTTGTGTCTTGCGATTGTTTAAAAGGTAATTTTAAGCAAGCAATTAACAAAACTAATTAAATAATTAAAAAAAAAATTTACATAATTTTTAGAAAAATAACGACAACAAAAAAAAAAATAATTAAAGTGCTTAAAATTTAAATAATTTTTTTTTAATTTATGTGTAACTTTTTGGCTGCTTACTGAAGTCTAACGACACTAATTGTGTTATTGTGTTGCTGTTTTTTTAAATTTAATTGTTTGATTGTTTTTGGGTTAAAAATTAAATTTTTAAATAATAAATATTTTTAAATAATAAATATTGTTTAATTAAAATTTGTTTAACAAAACTCCTTGAAAATAAACTTTTTCAAGTCAACGGTGCGAAAAGTTATTTAGTTTTTAATATTTAAATTTTTTAAGCACGAAAAAGAGAAACTATGCAAAATTTTAAAATATTATAAAATAATTCACTGTACAACCAAAATTTTTCGTAAAATCATTTATATTTTTATATTCTTCACCCCATAAAGTCCGTCCGCGCTCGGGTTGAAATCAATTTTGAGAAGACACTAAATGAGCTAGAAAAAATTAAAATACGCAAATCGATCAGATATAGTTTCGAAAATTATGCCATTGAAATTCAGAAAATCGGTTCATGTCCTTTAATTTTTCCATATCATTTGGAACAATAAAGTTACTCCAATAACGAAACAATTTTCTATTGCTCCATATAGAAAATTCAAGAATAAGAATAAATCATTAAGTGAAAAAATTTACGCTCGTCTATATTTTCCCTGTTTTGGGCCTCTGACATTTTCATGAAAAAGTTCAATTGTCAATATGAGTATCATTTAAAAGCTTTTGAAGAGATCTTTCAGGAAATACTTAACCCATTAAGAGCCAATTACTTTTTTATTTAAAAATTTTTTAATAATTAATTTTTATTTTTATTTTTAATTCTCTGTCGCGTAAATGGTGAGGGATATATAAGATACGGCATAGCCGAATATGGCAGAAACCAATCATAAAATCAGCCAGCTGAATTCTATCAACTCTGAATTTCCGAAAATCTTAAAGTGCATTGAGATAGTTATTTTATAGCAGAGTTTGACTTGTTATTAAAAACTATTATTCAGCCAGCTGAATTTATTATCTTACATACTGTAATGTAAAATATTAAGAAAAATGTTTTTTGATTAGCTGAATTTGCTTAAAAAATTTATTCAGCTAGCTGAATTTATTATCTTACATACTGCAATGTAAAATATTAAAAAAAATGTTTTTTGATTTGCTGAATTTGCTTAAAAAATTTATTCAGCTAGCTGAATTTATTATCTTACATACTGCAATGTAAAATATTAAGAAAAATGTTTTTTGATTAGCTGAATTTGCTTAAAAATTTTATTCAGCTAGCTGAATTTATTAAGAATAATGTTTTTTGATTAGCTGAATTTGCTTAAAAAATTTATTCAGCTAGCTGAATTTGTTTACTTTGAATACCTGTGCTTATTAAAAATAAACGCCTTATAAACTCTAACTTGTTTTGGCTAATATTTGTTTGTTTATATAAAATTTAGCATCGTTTACAGTCCCTTAACTTTTCTTTAGCAAATTAACGAGGAAATGATAATGAATATATTAATTTTGTAACCTAGACTATAAGAGTAAAAAATTTAATATTTAACTTACATTTTATTCATTAAAATCTAAATAAAAATGCTATTTCAGTTGGCTAAGTTTGATAATTTTTTTCAATTTAAGTTCGTAAAAAAACAATCACAAAAATAGTAAAATAATCACTGAGTTTGATACTTAAAAAATATTTAGTAAAACTTATTTATTTAAGGGAATTTTCAGTATCGATTTAGTTATTCTTAAATAAGTCAAGCAAAGATATAAAGCAACATTTACGTTTATTTTTCATGTAATATATTTTTTCAACACAAAACCTTTATTCAGCTAGCTGAATAAGTTAATATTCTACTCGAGTAGAGTTTAATTAATTTTTTGATTTTTCAAGCCAGCTGAATTTAATATACAGAACTATTAACGGATATTCAGCTAGCTGAATTTAAAAAATATTTATATATTTTTTATTTTATTTATAAAAATATTGATGTATTTTATACAAATTTAATGTACTTTATTCAGCTGGCTGAATTGGGTAATTTGTTCCTTAAGTTTAGTTTAAGGATTTTGCAAATTAATATTTAATTTTTGGTCTAGCTGAATCGTGTTTTCTTTTCTTTTTTTGTTGTAATTTTTTTTTAAAATAATATCATTGAAAAGTGAAAAAAGTTTACCTAAATATTTAATTAAAAACATAAGTCATTTTATTGCAAAAAAAAACCAAATCAAAGAGTTATGAAGTCTACACCGCGCGTTTTACTAAATTTTCAACTAAAATCTTGTCATGCAAGATTTTGGGTGCAAGCAACCTTTTCAACCAAAATTTAAAGCTTTTTGTTTTGTTTTAAAACTTTAAAATAAAAAGCTAGTGCTAAATAGTTTTTTTCTTTTTGTCATAAATTAAAAACCCAACAAGTTTTATTATTATTATTTCAATAGACAGTTTTATAGATTTTAAATATAAAATTTAGAATAAATTATTTCCATACTTATGAATATCTTAAGGAAATTAATCATGATGACAAGGTTAAAGTAGAATTAATTAATTTTAAAAGAAATCGTTATAAGAACAATAGAAATTTATTTATTTAAATCAGCTGTTGTTTAAAAAAAATGCGCCTACTGAAAATGACAAGAGTTCTATTTTTAATTTTTGTGCCACTGTGCTGTATGTTATGTTGTGGCTCAGAGTGGCCCGTAAACGTTACAATAATGATATTTTTTTTACGATGTGGTTCAGCTTAACTTTGCTATCGAGTCAATCTGCAAAAAAAAATAGCATGGTATAAAAGTGAACATATTGACAAAATCCAATCAAAAATGAAATTTTATATTTCACACCAGACTTGTCTTATCTAAATTTGTTTTCTTATGTGGCCACCCCTTATAGTAGGTGACTGCATTGGCTCAAAGCATATTTAAAAAGATGTATTCAAGGCGAATTCATGGCTTCTTACTGGAGTGAGCGTTTCAACAAAATGCAGACTAAAATAGAAAGCAAAAAGGCATGTACACAATAAATTTGTCAAGGTGTTGGGGATGGCGAATTCATTGACTTCACCGGTAGCCTAACTGTCAAACTATATATACAAAAAATTTGTTTACTATTATTTTTGTATGTAGTTTGATATTCGGGATAAAGGCCGGGGCAAATAGAATCCGTCATACGTTAAACTTTAACGTATTCAACTGACAAGTGAGTTAAAATACACGTTTTCTTATGAGCGTTCTCACAATCAATTCGTGTCCGGCAACGCAAAGTACGAAAGTTGGTAAACTTTTCACTTTTGACGTACGTTGAATACTTTGATAGCTATCAAATACTTCTTCTTTTTTGTTTTTTTAACTCTTGATGTGTTTTAATTCTATTCTGTAATTTTAATAAAATAATTTTGGTTGCAAAAAATAAAATACAAATTAAATTTAAAAGTGAATAAAAATAGAGAGCAAACTTTGATTTAACATCCGTCAGCAAAGTGTTCATTGTGCCAACCTCATCCGTTGTTACTTTGACTTAAGTTGAATTTGCAAAGTACAACATATGACGGATTCTATGTACCATGGCCTTAACGGCGAAAATTAACGAATACGCCATCGCTAATATCCAGGCAATTGAATTACCAGGTAGTAGCCAAGGCGAATCAATACTATGTGGGCGCAATGGCGAATTCATTAATTTTCGCCAAAACCTGAAAAGTCAAACTCTATATATAAAATATGTGTATAATTTTTTTATATCATGGCGATATAATACTAATTGGTCTCGATAGCGAATTCATTGATTTTCGCCGAAACGTTAAGTGTCAGACACCATATAAAAAAAATTATACACAATTTTTTATATATGGAGTTTGACATTTTAGGTTTTGGGCAAAATTAATGAATTCGCCATTGCGCCCACATAGTATTGATTCGCCTTGGCTACTACCTGGTAATTGATTCGCCTTGTTTTATATGATGTTTGACACTTAGCGTTGCGGCGAAAATCAATGAATTCGCTATCGAGATCACTTAGTAATATTTCACTATGGTAGTATCACAGGCGAATTTACTATTTTTCGCTGTTAAATATTACTGTCTGTACTCCATACATAAAAAATCTGTTTATATTTTTTATATATGAAGTTTTACAGTAATGATTACCAACAAAATATAGTAAATTTGTCTGCGCTGCCAGCTGGTAATTAATTCGCCTTGTCTTTCACCTATAATTGATTCGCTTTGGTAGTCATTTCAATATTTCTATAGGCCGGAACACAAAGAATCCGTCATACGTTGTACTTTGACAAATTCAACTAAAGTCAAAGTAACGACGGATGAGGTTGGCACAATGAATACTTTGCTGACGGATGTTAAATCAAATTTTGCTCTCTATTTATATTCACTTTGAAATTTAATTTGTATTTTATTCATTTGTTAATTTAATTTGTATTTTATTGTTTGCCACCAAAATTGTTTTATTAAAATCACAAAACACAATTAAAACACAGCAAGAGTTAAAAGAAAATTGAGAAGAAGAAGCAGTTGATAGTTGTCACAGTATTCAACATACGTCAAAAGTTAAAGGTTGACCAACTTTCGTACTTTGCGTTGACGGACACGTATTGATTGTGAGAACGCTCATAAGAAAACATGTATTTTAACTGACTTGTCAATTGAATTTGTCAAAGTTTAACGTATGACGGATTATATGTGCCCCGGCCTTTACTCTCAAGGCTACTTTTATCCATATTCTTTATTTTTCGTTTGAAATGTCAAATAAATGTCACATAAACGTGACAAATTTTATCTTAAAATTAAAATCTTGACATAAAATTTACTTACAACAATCAATAAAGTAATTATTTTAACAAATAACTCTTTCTGAATCAGTCATACGAATTAATTAATCAATTTATTTCCTACAAGGAAGTTTAAATAGTGAAAAAAGCTTTTTAATAAATAAAGGCGTAAATTTGCTATTAATTCTAGTATAAGGCTGCCTTAAATGTTTAAAACTAATTAGGTGTGTTATAAATTATTTAATACTAAAAATTATTTAGTTAAATAAAATTACAATGATACAAAATTGTACCAGTTTAGATAAGAAAAGACCAAAAAATATTTACATATATGGAAAACTTGTTAGACAGCTGCAACGTATCTTGAAAATTTTAGAATATTTTCTGTATTGTGTCCTTAAATTTTTTTTATAAAGTTGTCTCTTTTTAGGTTTTAGTGGACATTATCGGGTTGTTAATTCTGGAAATTTTTTTCGATTTAAGCGTTTTTACGCATTAAGTCCTTTTTCAGGTTTTAAGCGTTTTTACTCACTAATTCTAGTTTTTCTGTTTTTATAGTTTAAGCGATTTCTTTTTTTGCCGATTTTTTTTCCTTTTTTTAATTTCTTTTGTCTGTTTTTTAGGTTTAAACGATTTTTTTTAATAATTTCGGAACTCTTAAATTTTGATAAGTTTTTTTTAACTTGAATATTTTTTTTTTGGATCTAGAGAGATTCTTTTTATTTCTAAATTTTGAACAGAATAATTTTTTCTATATTTTTTACCTATTTGTATTTTTAGGATTCTTACAAATTTAGTAATTTTAGCTGTTTTTTTAGAAATTGTTTCTGACATTTTATATCAGAGAAATTCGTATTCTATTATGTTAGAGATTTTTTCCCCGATTTTTGTGGGTTTTGGGATATTTTTTTAGTTTTTTTTCGCGTTCTTATACCCTTGAACAGAGGTGGGAAAAGGGCATATGTAAGTATGTCATTTCGTTTTTTTATTTTTACAATATCCATTTTCGATCCCATAAAGTATATATATTCTAAGTTCTTATTCATAGCAAAGTCGATTGACCTATGTCCGTCCCTGTTCAGGTTTAAATAAACTCTACCTTAGAGAGGTAACTCCAATCAGACAAGCAAATAAATGGGGCGATCGAGAATTAAAAAATAAGAAAAAACATCAAGTTAAGAAAATGGCGCTCGCCCACATTTTTCGAGTTACGGGCCTCTAAATTTTTAAAATATCAATATGGGTATCATTTTAAAGCTTTTGATGAGATCTTTAAGGAAAAACTGAAAGTTTTTAAAAATGCTTAACCCATTAAGAGCTGATGAATTTTTACGTAATTTTTTTTATTCTTTATTTGTTTTTTTTATTAAGTAACTACAATCTAAAAAATATATGGGGCGATAGACAATTAAAAAATAAGAAAAAATCCATATTTTTCGAACAAGGGGCCTATGAACTTTTCATAAAAAAGAACGACTGTCAATTTGGTCAGTATGGGTATCATTTAAAAGCTTTTGAAGAGATCTTTCAGATTTTTTTTTTAAACTTCTTAATCTATTAAGAGCCGATGGCAGTTTTATGTATAATTTTATAAAGTAATTAATTTTTATTCTTATGTTTAATCCTTTACAACCCTAATATTAATTTTTTTTATTGGAGTTACTTCACTAAACTAGATTTGCATCTATGGTGAAGGGTATACAAGATTCGGTTTTTTGCGATTTTTTTTTTGTTCTTTTCTAAAAACTTGTATTTTCTCAGGTTTAAATTTTTTCTAAATTTTGCAAGATATATTATTTTTGTAGTTTTTTCAAATTTGTTTAGATATTTTCAGATTTTGTTGTTTTTAATAATTTTTTTTAGCAGTTTTGTAGTCTTTGATAATTGAGGTTTTAGAACAAAAATATTAAGCGAATTGACAATCACATGTTGTTAAAATTAAAATGTAGTTTTAATGATAATTAATGAAGCAAACGTGTCTTTTTACTTTTTTGCCTTTTAAAATTTTCAATTAATCGCTTTGTAGCAGTTTTTATGTTTGACTGTTTTAAATGAACATGAATTAAATTGTTAACTTTTATCACCTGAATGACATGAGTAATGGCGTTGAACAATTAATATCCACAAAAGTGATTTAAATATCATTAATAGTTTTTTATTTTAAAAATTAAAAAAAATGTTTACTTTTTATGTTATTATTTATAACAAGAGCCTTGATTGTTTTATTTAAATTTTCAATATTGTAACTTTAACAAAATACTTAACGTGCAAAAAAAAAAAAAAAATTAAAAGAAACAGTGGGACAACATGTTAAAATAATAAAACCCAAAAAAAAAAGAAACTATAAAAAACCGGCTGTGAATTTTAAACGAATAATAATTTAACAAAATAACATAAAATAAAATACTAAAAAGGTGTTCCAAAAGAGACGTGATATTCACAAAATTATCATTTTTTTAACTGTGAAATTAAGACAGTTCGAATTTAATTACTTTAAAATAAAGGGCATCCCAATATTAACGTGATTTGCTCTTATATGGCTTTATTTTTTCAACTCTAGTAAGTTGACATTTGGAACTGAATATGTTCGATATAAGAATAAATTGTAAACAAGTTTAGAAATTAAAGGGTGCTTCCAAAGCGCCGTGAATTTAACGATTATAGCCTTAACCTTTAAACTTTTATAGTATACGTTGAAAATTTGTACAGTAAAGAGTGATTAATGACATAAAAAAACAGAGAAGAAAATGAAATTTACTGAACAAATTCTACTTCATTTTATTTTTCCTCTGGTGTCTTCGGCATTTTGACAAAGTTCCAATCCCGCACTTCAAATATTTTTGATAAATGTACATACATACATACACACATACGTAGATTTTAATGAAAAATAAAATAAGCAATTTTTTTTAATGTTTCTCAAAGAACATTTTCTTTTCAATAAATGTTGTTTTTTGTTTGCAATTGGGCACACATACTTTTATTACTTATCACACAATAGTTTGTTTGCACATTCACTATTTAAAAAAAAAAAATGAATTATTAAAAAATTTTACGCGATTTTAAAATTGAACATTTTTTCGTGTTTTTAAATGGCGCGTCAAAAAAATGTAAACAAAATTTGACTTTGGTTAGGAAAAATTTGTAAAGCGAATTCGATCACCTGGGCTATCAATTTTACCTAGTATTCAATTTGCCTTGAGTTAGGCCTTGTTAAGTGAAGTAACTCCAATCAATAAAACAAATATTGTGATGACAGGAAATGAAACATAAAAATTTCAGTTAATGGGTTAAGCATTTTTTAAAATTTTTATCATTTTTGAAAGATCTCTTCAAAAGCTTTTAAATGATACCCATATTGACCATAGGACAATCGAATTTTTTTATCAATGTTTCAGAGACCCATAACTCGGAAAATATGGGCGAGCGCCAATTTCTTTACTTAATGTTATATTCTTATTTTTTTATTCTGTATCGTCCCATATACTTGTTTTTCTGATTGGAGTTATTTGGTTATTCCAAATGATATCGAAAACTTATAGGCAGGCGTTGTGGACATGGACCGATCTTGCTGGTTTTCAAAAGAATAATTTTCGAAACTTTGTCTGATCGATTGGCGTATTTAAATTTTCTCTAGGACCTTAGCAAAGTTTATTTCAACACAAACACGGACGGACACACAGACATCGCTAAATCGGCTTCGCTATGCATAAGAAATGGATATTGTTGAAATTAAAAACTAAATGACAAAAAGATATACCCTTTTTCCACTTTTTGTTGTGTCTAGTATAATTAAAGTTTGATCTATACATGGGACCCTTCATCTGTGAGTCAAGCTCACACTTGGTAGATTTATTAAAAACTTAGTATTGAAAAATTTATTATATAATTACTAAAACTAATTGACTCACAGTTAGCTAAATTCAAGGCGAATCAATTAGTAGGTGGTCGCAATGGCGAATTCGTTAAATTTCGCCGTTGTAGAGCACCACATTGATGTTGAATTTATACCCAGTTGGTTATGGTATATGCAGCAATACTTCACATTTCATACTTTTGTTTTCATTCATTAAAATTATTTTAAAATTTTGACAACAATGTTAAAGATAAACAAAAATCAGCTGAGCT
The DNA here is from genome assembly GCA_937654795.1 of Cistogaster globosa. Lineage (NCBI taxonomy): Eukaryota > Metazoa > Arthropoda > Insecta > Diptera > Tachinidae > Cistogaster > Cistogaster globosa. Next base: position 13,598,945 of record OW569404.1, read on the forward strand.
ATTAAGGCCACCTCTAAATTAATTCGCCTAGCAAAAATTAAACGACTTTTGGAACAAGGCGATCAAAGTTAATTCGCTTTGTTTTGGATTAAAAAAAAATAATTGCTTCAAATGATTTCTTGAAAATAATTGGCTGGGTGATAGATTTCATATTAAAAACGATTTCAATTCATTTTAGTAAAATTAATAAATTTGATTAGTGAAATATAAAAATTTTTGTTTCTCTAAATTTTCTTAAACAAATTAAAAAAATAAATCCGCAAAAGCCTATCTACTGATTGATCTGTATGTATTGCTAACAGCCAAACCTTAATTAGCGCGTAAGGCGCAATATATCTGTCAAAAATTCAACGCTTACCAATTGGAAAATCCGATTTTGGCAGTGCGTTAGGAAGCGAAGTTGGCTGCATGTTTGTTGTTTTTTTTTTAGCAGTTTAGTGAAGTAATTCCAATAAAAAATATACATGGGCGATAAAGAATTAAAAAATAAACATCAAGTGAAAAATTGGCGCTCGCCCATACTTTCAGAATTAAGGGCCTCTGAAATTGTCATAAAAAAGCAAGATTGTGCACCATATTTTTTTAAAATATCAATATGGGAATCATTTAAAAGCTTTTAAAGAGATTTTTTAAGAAATACTAAAATTAAAAAAACGCTTAACCCATTAATAGCCGAGAAAATTTTTTGTAAAAATTTTATTTTTTATTTTGTAATTCTCTGTCACCCAAGTATGCTTTTTCTTCATAGGAGTTACTTTACTAAACTAGATTTACATGCTTGACGAATTGAGAACTCTATCTTGTTCTTATTCTGTTTTGTTTTAAAATAAGTACATATATGAAGGAATCAATCAGAATTTACTAAGATTAACATTAATGACAATTTTCTAGCTTTTTAAAAACAAGTAAAGAATTTAATGTTAAATAATTTAATATATTTTTTAAATGCATACAAAATAAATCAAGTCAATTAAATAATAATGCAATTGTGAATTGCTAATTCACGAAATGCTCGTCAGCAGTGGTTTCAAAACTTTCAAAATCAGTGCGACAGTTTTGAATCCATTGTACTTTCTTTACAAAGTTTATAGAGAAATTAATCGTTTTAAAAAAACAGATTCTAATGTTCTTTGACTTTTAGTTCTTTTTAGTTTAATTTTTATTTTAAATTTTACCTTTTCTGCTTCACTGTTATTGCTTACATTGCATTTATGTATAAAAAGCTGACAGCATACATTTTTCTATTAAAGTTTTTTTTCCAAGCCAAGGTTAACCATAAAAAAAAAACATAAAATGTATACAAACAAAATACAGTTTTTTTTTTTAATAACTAAACATGCAAACAGTTAATAGCCATTAGTTAAAACTAACAATTAGAAATAATTTTAAATATTTTTTTTTCTTTAAATAAGTAATGTCATTCAAAAGCCATGTTGAACAAAATTATATTTCTGCGCTAATGACTTTTAAAAGCAGTCAGCTCTAAAACTTGTTTTTTAAATTTATTTACAATATTTAAATACGAATGAATAGAAGTGGTAGTAATTAATTAAACTTTTTTGTATTATTGTGTTCTTTACAGCCAACAAAACATGTTTCGCATTGCTGTTATTGCCTTGTGTTTGGCGGTTCCTGTGTTTGGTAATTCAGCTGGTGCCCCAACAGCTATTTGCAAAAATGGTCTAACACCTGAACATCATGTTGAGCCACAATCAAGTCCAGTGCCTTACAGTTTTTCAGGTGGCAATGCTGTTAAAGCTGGCGATAAAATCACCCTGACTTTGGGTGGTGGTGAATTTTTAGGTTTTGCTTTACAAGCTCACGATGCCAAGGAACATCCTATTGGTACTTTCAAGGTTATTGAGAGCAATAAGTCACAACTTTTAACCTGCTCTGCAAATGGGGTAATATTCATATTATTTTCATTTAAAAACGATTGAAATAAATTTTTCAAAAACAAAAAATTAAATCCATTTTATTTACAGGACACTTTAACACATGTACAGTTTGACAAGAAACCCATTAACAGCGTAAAATTTGAATGGATTGCACCTGCCGATTATAAAGGTGCTGTTAAATTTGTAGGTACTGTAGCCAAAGACGGTGGCACTTATTGGATCCGTAAGGTCATCAAGGAAGTAACTGTGCAATAATTATTTTTTTTTTTCTTTCTGCAACAAAAAATATATTTAATTTGTAATTCGAAATTAATGTGATAAACTTTTAATAAACTAATTTTTGATGCAACTCTTTGGCAATTCAAAACTCAAGCGAATCTTTTATTGAAATAAATTATAATTTAAAAATAAGTAAGAGTGCTTTATTTAGCTATGCCGAATCTTTACCTTTCATCATATACGTAAATCTAATTTAGTGAACTCTAGTTTAGTAACTCCAATAAAAAAGAAAAAAACAAATATTTGGGTGACAGAATTAAAAATAAAAAATAAAAAAATTACATAAAAATTTTATCGGCTCTTAATGGGTTACGCATTTAAAAAAATTTAAATATTTCCTGAAAGATGCCTTAAAAAGTATGGTGCACAATTGTACTTTTATTTTCACCGTTTTTTTTTTTTAATTAGATAGTTTTAGGTTATGTGCCCTTTCAGGCGGGAATGGAAAGGATTTAGTATAATATACGAAAACTAGGGCATTCACTGATACACCGAAGATTATTTATAATACAAGTTTGGAAACTTGTTAGCGGCGCTCAATTTCGAAGTCTCATATCGCCTTCCTGACAAAGCCAGTATTTTCAGACTGAATTTTTTACTATAATGGAGCGATCTAAAATTCTTTACGATAGGAGAATTAACTATCTTAAAATTGATAGTACGAGGGCTGCTCTGTATATTTCTGGCCTAATAGTGAAAATGCGAATATTTATAATCAAAATGGTTTTATTGTTTTTCAAAGTATTCTCCAGCATGATTTATACACTTTTGCATGCGCTCAAACTAGTTGTCGAAGCACTTTTTCCCTCCGATTGAGACACCTCTAAAACATGGTTTTTGAACATTTCAACAGCTTCTTCTGGCGACGAAAATCGTTGACCACGCATTTTTTTTTTTGATGTGCGGAAACAAGAAAAAGTCATTAGGTGCGAAGTCAGAGCTATACGGCGGATGACCCATTAACTCGACGTTTTGGCCGGTCAAAAACGCTCTGGTTTGAGCCGATGTGTGAGAGCTCGCATTGTCATGGTGAACAATGATTCGTCTTCTCTTGTTGGTTTTTCGAATTTCTCCGATGACTTCAGGCAAACAAATTGTAGTGTACCACTCAGAAGTTACCGTCCTACGTTTCTCAAGCGGAACAATCGCCACATGACCAGTTTTGCCGAAGAAACAGGCGACCATTTGCTTCGAAGTGCTTCTTCCACGAACAACTTTCGTTGGATTTCGCTCGTCTTTGAAGACCCACACGGTCGATTGTTGTTTCGTTTCGGGCTCATACGCATAGATCCGTGATTCGTCACCTGTGACGATCTTATAAATGTCTTTTGAAGCACCGCAATCGTATTTTTGCAACATTTCTTTGCACCAATCGACACGAGCCATTTTTTGAGCGACTTTCAAATTGTGCGGGATCCAACGAGAACAAACCTTTTTTACGTTCAGGTGTTCATGCAGTATCGAATGTATGCTGGTGGAAGAAATGTCCAAGGATGTCTCTATCTCTCGGTATGTCGCATGTCGATCTTGCATTATGAGTTCACGCACGGCATCAATGTTCTCTGGCACAACAGCCGTTTTTGGACGACCTTCACGGAATTCGTCTTTGAGCGAGCTTCGGCCACGATTAAATTTATTATACCAATTTTTCACAGTGCTATAGGATGGTGCTTCATCGCCATACAAAGATTTAAGTTCATCAATGCACTCTTGTCGTGATAATCCACATCGAAAGTTGTGTAAAATTATGGCACGAAAATGTTCACGAGTTAATTCCATTTTTTTCTATATTAACTTTTTCAAGTCACTGTAAACAACACAAATAATGGTCGTACGTCAAAACGTTTTGAGTACGATTATGCTTAAAAATGACAAACTTTCCAATGGAAATGTCAGTGTGCACTTGGCAGCACTCAGCGTTGCCAGGCCAGAAATATATATAGCAGCCCTCGTATTAAAAGAAACAGAAATTTTTCAACATTTTTAAGACCATTTGCCAGGAAATATTTTGCAAGTTTCTAAAAATAGTTTTTTAAAAAGATGGCAACCTCAATTTTTTTTTAGCCGACTTCAAAAAAAGAAGGAGGTTATCAATTCGGCTGAATGCTGATTTTTTATGTTTGTACCTGCAGAACTCAGTCATTTCTGAACCGATTTTAAAAATTTTTTGTAATTCGATAGATTATGCTTACAGATTGATCCCGCTTCAAGAACAGTTTATAATCTTAAAAATTAAACGGTGTCCCCATACAACATCCATGTTTTTTAAGTGTATTATGAACCGTAAAGCGCACTTCTTTAAAATTTTTAAAAAATGCGTATTACTATAGCTCCCAATAGCAAAAAATAATATAAAAATAAATAAAAAAATTAAAGGGTATCCCCATAGGTGACGTAAATTATGTAATATGCGCCTATCTTTTGAACCGTTATGGACAAACGCTTTAAAATTGAACAAGATGTCGATTACTATGACAAGTATAAACATTCAATATCATAAATTAAAGGGTGTGCCAATAGTAAATATAATTTGATGTATATGTAATAGCCAGATAATGAAAATTTACAAAAAACCTTTATTGCTGTCCGCTATAACAAAAAGTATAAATTTTGTATTTAGAAATTAAAGGGTCTCCCAATAATTGATGAATGTGGCCAAACTTTTGAACCGTTATAGGCAGACAGCTGAAATTTACAAAGAACCTGTATTGCTAAGTCCGCTATAACAACAAGTATAAAATTTGAGTTTAAAAATTAAAGGGTGTCCCCATATTTTAAGTAAATTCACCTCTATTGCCCTATCGTTTGAACCGTTATATAAAAACACTTGAAAATTAAATAGAATGTCCACTTCTTTGTCTGGTATATTAAGAAGTATAAATATTTAAAATTATAAATCATAGGGTGTTACAATAGTTGCTGCTATTTGATGTATATGGCATAACTGTTGAACAGTTGTGGACAGTTAATTGAATTTTGCACAAAACTTTTATTGCTTAATCCGCTATAACAAGTAGCAAACTTGGAATTAGAAATTAAAGGGTGTCCCTAAAACTGATGTAATTTAACCTACATGGCCCTATCTTTGAAACCGTTATAGACAATCTCTTGAAAATTTGACAGAATGTCCATTACTAAATCAAGTATAATAACAGGTATAACTATTTAAAATTTGAAATTAGAGGGTGCCCCAATGGCTGTAATTTCATGTATATGGCCAATCTTTTAAACAGTTGTAGAGTAATGCTTAGAATTTAAACAAATTTTGTTTGACTGTGTCAGCAATAAAAGGTAAAAAAAGAAAGGGTGACCACATACCTACTAAATTTTCTTGTTTAATCTGGATTCATATTTTGTTTTACGACATATAAAAAATCCTGAGGCATTCTTTCTTGTCGTCTTTTTTCGCAAGAATTATTAATTTACTACAGGCCAAATTCTGAAAAACAGGAAGGATGCCGCAGCTATATTTCTATTGATATCCACATTATTTATCCAATATTAAATAATATTCTTTAGTTTGGCAGTGGAGCTTTATTAAGGAAATTATACATTTTTAGTGTGGTCTTGTAACTGAACATAATTTTTTACCTTTTTCTGGATTCTAGATTTATTTAAAGAACTCCAACCGTTTTTATAAGGAAAAATCTGATTTAACAAAAATTGTCGTACTTTTCTCGACAGTGATTTGTATTTTAAAATTATCTGTTTTTATTTTTTGTTTTTTTAAATCTTTTGTTAAAAAATAACTTTTTGTAAAAACAACTGACCACAGATTTTCGTAAATTTTTTGAATTAAGTTTAATTTCAGAAGCTGCAGCCTTTCTTACACTTTAAACGTTTTTGGTAAAAAGGAATTATGTCTTGAAAAAAAAAAAAAAAATTATTAGCTTTTTCAATTGAAAACCTATTTAAGGGCTAACATACAATTTTAAACATTAAAATTACGATTTTTTTCCTTTTTTGTTTTGTTTTGAGTACTTATTTTGAAAAAAGTTGCTTTTATAATTTTGGTAAAAAATGCATTTGTTTTAAATTTAAGTGGAACTGGAATGATTTTTTATTTTAAAATAAGTATTGATTTCAATAACAAAGTTGAATACATACAATGTTATCGCCTATGTTGATCTTGCAAATCACTCAAGTTATCTCTTTTTAATTTCCAAGACATTTTCCTAATCTTTATTTAGGACGTAATAAATAAATTCATTACACCTTTATCGCATAATTGAAATGTTTGCCTCTAAACAACTACAATAATCCATAGAGAGGGAAAATCCTACAAGCTTTAATCAGTTTTTTATTATTCACTTTTCTAAGAATTTAGATTTAAGCAGCAGATTAAAAATTAATATAAAATTATTATATAAATAACGACATGATCACAAAGTAATTTTATTACTGCAAAATTGTTTAAAGTGATTATTAGTAACATTATGTTTGGTTTTATGTTCACTGTCTTTTGCTTGGCTGCTCCAGTTTTGAGCTATTCTGTTGAAGCTCCTAAAATGGTATGTACAAATGGTCTTACATCTGGCCATCAGTCTGCAGCACAAACCTCAGAAACCCCTTATAAATTTTCCGGTGCAGACTCAGTGAAATCGGGAAGAAGAATCACTATAACACTAAGTGGTGATAGTTTTTTGGGATACGTTTTACAAGCTCACAGCGATAAAGAGGAACCTGTAGGTGTCTTTAAAATTATAGAGCACGATAAATCTGTGCGTTTAAACTGGTCAGCTGAAGGAGTAAGTCATTCATTAGTTTTTTATTTTTTGGAAAATAAAATTATTTTTTTGTTTAATTTAGGACACTCTGAGCTTTGTACAGTTGGACAAAAAGCCTATGAATAGTGTAAAATTCCAATGGTTAGCACCAGCCGATTATAAGGGGAATGTAAAATTTGTTGCCACAGTTATTAAAAATTATTCCGTCTTCTTGGTAAGCAAGGTAACAAAGGACGTTGAGGTGGTTTAAACTATTGCGACAAGATTTAGGAAAATTTTATAAATTAATTTAAATAGAAGAATAACATCAGTTTTTATTAGTTTAATTGTTTAAAATCAAATCGTAAAAGGTAAAAATTTATTACGTGACAACTTTAGTTTTTCTTAAAGCAAATAAAAGTCGTTTATACTTCTGGTAAGAATTGGTTTACACAAAGTTCTTTCTAATAATTTTTTAACGCTGCAAAAAAGGAATGCGTAGTGTGAAAAAGTGGCTATGAGCTACAAGCCAATATTAAACAAAGTATTAAATTAAAAAAATAGTTTTTACAATACTTTAGTATGAATTGCAAGTTGTACGTTGACTTAACTTATCTCCATCCTTAACTCAAAAATGTAAAGAATAAAAATCGGCTGCTTCTAAAAACCTGCCCAATCGTTAAAGCAACGAATATCTGTGAGAACTCATAAACAACTATAATCTTTGGTATTGCATTTTAAATACACATTTCGCCTCCAGGATCGATTGTTGAATTATAAATTTTTTCTTTTTATTGCTTTCTACTTGTACTTTTATATAAATATACTCTAGTTGTTTAAAATTTGCTTTTAAATGTTAATAACTTTTAAAGTGTGCACACAGAATAAAAAATCATAATAGTGCAAAAAACAAAAACAACAATAATAATAACTTACTTTTCTAATTTAGTTCGTATGGCCTGTATATAACCATTGCGATAATAAAACTGCTCTTGATCACGTACATACCACTGTCTTAAGGGACGCAGATCATGAAAAGGATTTTGTTCGACCTTTAAAATGCGACAAATATGAACTTTAAGGCGTTGTTTAACGGCGGCATTTTGTAAGGCTGCAAAATCAAATTGTGATTCTTGTTCGGTAAAGGAAGTAAACACAATGGGAGTATCAAAAGTATTTAATATCTCTATTAGTCCTTGAAACCAAGTATCCCTGACATTGTTTTTACAACAGGCGGCATCCAATGGCTCTAAAGTATTTATAGTTGTTACCGAAGGCGAACTATTATAATATTGAGAGAATTCGGAAAAGCCGCAATTAAAGACCACAATTACAGAGGGTCTGACTTTAAAATATTTGCAGTAATCCTGAAAAAGTCCTTTATAGATATTGAACTTAACCAAACGCGGCAAACCCTTAAAGAAATAACTTCTTTCAATTTAAGAAAATTTTAAAACTCGATAAAAAAAAAACTTACTAAAAATGAAAATTTTAACTCCTTATAGGCAGGTTCCACTACTTCAGGTCCTATGAAATCTAAAGTCAGTTCAGTGATATGAGGATTTTGTAGAAAAAATATTTTACAATGAGTTTCGCGAAACCATAAAACAGCTTCAATGCTGGCACCCAAAACAAATATAGCAAATTTCGTTAAATCTAAACATTGGAGTTTTAGAAGAGATATAGCATAACAAATTGTTGTCATGCAACTAAAGTCAGCTGCCCATGAAAACAGTTGATAGTTTTTTCGGTTTTCACAGGGCTTTAAAGGTAGTTTTAAGTTAAATACTTTTTCAATATATTTCACCAGGTTCAATTTTTGTAAATCGTTTACTCTGCTATTAAACTGCACATGAAATGTCTCTTTTGTAGGCCAAACTTTATATGGGCAATAGTATATTTGTAATAATTCGCATACTTTTGCATGTTTTTCCTTATGCAATTCTCTATGCTGGTCAGTACAATATACCTGGCTGTAACAATTCGTACAAACAGACTTTAAATGTTTAAATTTAAAGCAATGACCACATAATGGAGGAAATGAGCTTAATTCCTCCTCCTGATATTCCAATTTTCTGCCCAACGCATTTCCTAGTAAATATTTAAACTGTATGATAGCTTTTTCTACCTCTTCACTGGTTTGTGGTACTCCAGCTATATGAAACGGGTGTGATAGGTTAAGATTTTGTTTTATTTTCTGCACCGCCTGACAAAACTCTCGATGAATGGGCCAATCAAGTTTTTGATGTTGTCTATTACAATATTTAACCAACTGGCAACCACTACAGGTTAGTAAATATTGAAATGTTTTATTGGGCGCTAAATTTTCATCCTCCTGTTGGTGGGACTTAAGCATTCGACAAACGTTACAACTATATGGCGAACACAAGTCATTGGACATATTATCTAAAAATGTTTTTTTAATATTATATTTTATTACAACTAAATTATATCTTACTTTAATTAGGTTTTGTTTTAAGCTACATGCAATTGAAAGGAAAAAATCTTTTTTGTAGTTTTCATTAGCAAAATTTGTTTATAATCTATTGTGAATGATTGACATTGTAAAATGTAAACAAAAAATGATATTGCCAGACGATTGTGCCATAAAAGCAGCAATATTTATATATATATTAACCACAGTGCGTATAACTAAAGGCCGGGGCACATAGAATCCGTCATACGTTAAACTTTGACAAATTCAACTGACAAGTCAGGTAAAATACATGTTGTCGTTGTCACAATCAATACGTGTCCGTCAACGCAAAGTACGGGAGTTGGTCAACTTTTAACTTTTGACGTATGTTAAATACTTTGACAACTATCAACTGATGTGTTTCAATTGTGCTTTTGATTTTGATAAAACAATTTAGCTGGCAAACAATAAAATACAAATTAAATTTGAAGGTGAATAAAATTAGAGAGCAAACTTTGATTTAACATCCGTCAGCAAAGTATTCATTTTGCCAACCTAATCCGTCGTTACTTTGACTTAAGTCGAATTTTTCAAAGTACAACGTATGACGGATTATATGTGCCCCGGCCTTAAGATCAAGATACATTTATTTTACTAGGTAGTGTCGTCCGCCCAGCTGGGACATGTCAAAAGTTGTTTACATTATACTACTTTTATTTACGAATTTCAAAAAATACCAACAACAAGCGTATGCAAAAAAAAAAAAAATCAAGCATTTATTTGAATATCATTAATATTTTATTTTCTTTTTATTTTTGACATTTCCGCGCACAAAACAACAATAAAATGCCATGTTGTTTTTGCAAATGTTGTATTTGTTCTAGAGCTGCTTTTGCCTAGTAAAATAAATGTACCTTGACTAAGATAATCTTTGGGATTATTTGTGGGAGAACGACGGTAGAACAACACAACTAATTTGTTATCATTAATCTCACTCTCGTAAAATTTCGTAATTATATAGCAGTCTTGCATTAAACTTATCTTATTTGAAATTTTTTTTTTGTTACAGAGAATTAGTTTATTTTTGTGATCATAATAAATTTAGTACTTTAAAAATCAAGATAAAATTTTAGTGGTGTTTAACTAATTTATGGTTTGCAAGTAAGATAATTATCTGCGACTTTCACGTTTGTTGAGATAATTATCCCAGATCTCATCCCAAGTGTAGACTATAGGTAATGCATCGTCTGTTATTGAGTCATTTATTATTCACAGTGTCAAGAAACTTCGCAGCACAAACAATTGTTTATTTCGAAAAACTTTTTAGTGTTAACACTGGCAGGCAAATCGCTTACGCCCAGAAGTTAATCACATGCTATTGTGAATGATTTATAAATTACTTACTACAGTGATATAATTGTTAATCCGTTATAACCGAGTTCATCTGTATATGCAAACAGCTGATTATATTTTTGTTTTTATATTGAGTATAATAATGCTCAAGTGTCCGATAATCTATGCTTAAGTTCCTTTAAAATAATAATAAAAATGTGGTGTAACATAATAAAAAACTTTGAACGAACTTTACTGCATAATTCCCAAAAGTTTTCTTACAAAAATATCGCATTAGCAACCTTTTTGAACAATAAAATAGAGCAAAGATTCTTAGTGTGCTCTGCCGTACAACATAGAACGGAAACTGTGCGAAGTGCTCGTCCAAGAGTAATTGAAGGTGATGCCGAGTATATAGTGCCATATAAGCCTGAAGCTGAAAAACGCGACAAGGCTAAAGAGCTAATAGACATTTTACGACACAAACTTCATTTAAGTAAGGATGAGGTGGAGCAAATAATGAACGATGAAGTGGTATTAAAATTGCACAGACAGAAGTCGTTGACAGAAACCATGGACGTGTTGTGTTTAGAGGGCATTAAAAAGCAGTATTTTCTTGAATATCCTTGGCTTATAACATTAGATAAGAGTAAGTTTTATTTTATAAAATTTCTTTTTGTTATTTCAACATTTTTTTTTTTCAATTTCAGAAGGATTAACAGAAAAAATAAATTTACTAAAATCTCTTAATGGCTTTCGAGATATTAATGATTTTGTACCATTTTTACTACTAAAAGCACCCAGATTGCGTAAATTAGTAGCGGCCTTAAATCGGGAAACTAAGTTTGTTAAAAATGGCAATAGAGTTTACTTTATAGCCGATAAGCTTAATTTGCCAGCCTGTGTAGTTACAAAATATTTGGTCAAACGCTTGTTTGTTTTGGAAATGCCTTTGGAAATGTTTGAAACAAATCTTAATCACATGATTTCATACAATGTGGAACCAATGAATATTTTAAAAGACTTGTGGGGTTTTCGTTACGCCCCTCGTGCTGTTGAGATGCGCTTGAAACGAGCCATGCAGGCTAAGAAGGATAAAATAATGCCCTGGATGGTTAGATGCCCAGAAACGATATTACAGAAGTAAATATAAAACTTAAAACTCAAAAATAAAGACTGAAACTTTTTTAACCTCATTTCCAGATCCCTACAACTTTCTTTAGATGAATTAGAAATCTTGGGTGATGACACTACTGTCGCTGAATATGTGGGAAAACGTTTGGGCTTTAGCCCCGAAGAAGCAAAAGCTATTATGGATAAGCATCCACAGGTTAAGTCTGTAAGAGTCACTAAAATCAAAGAAGTTTTGGACTATCTCCTAGATGAAGCTAAATTCACCCGTTTTGAGATTGCTCATGTACCTCGCATTTTATGCCACAGTTTAAAAACTACCAAACAACGCATTGAAGAACTTAAGACGTATGGCTGTAGACCCTCAAGTTTGGTAATAGTTTGCCGTAGTAAAAGAGAATATGAAAAATTTCTTAAAGAATGGCAACAAAATTACAAAGGCTGACAAAGCAAGAAAAATATTTAAATTTTATAGAAAATAAAATATAAAAAAAAAGTGAAAGTTTTTAAATTTCGAAAACTTAAATTTTTATTTCAACTAAAATAAAATTATACACAAGGCTAATTAATTTAAAGCTGATAATAGCCAGTCTGATTTTGTTTTATGTTCAAAGTTTTTTTTTCATAATTCTAAAATAATTTTAAAAATAAAATATTTTCGAATAGTTTGAAAAAGAAAAAAATTTTAAATTTTATAAAATTAAATTTCAAAACCCAAAAAAGATATTGTTGCATATGCAGGAAAAAGAAACCAACTGGTACAATTTCATTTAAAGTACTGAGTGACGAAATGAGGACAAATTAAATTCGGCTTTCTTTTGTTACTCTGCAAAAATACAAAAATGATTCGTCTAATATAAATTAATTTTAAAATATGTTTACTTTGTCGAAATAGCAAACAAAAAAAGACGCTTTGAACTAATAAAAACACCTTTAGTATTTAGAATTTTATGGTTTAATTAATAATCTGGTTTGAGGTTCGATTAGTAAGCAACATAACTTTAATTATCTTCAGATATTCGGGTATGTCACACACTCCCACTACGAATGCTTTTAATTCCGTATTAACTATTACGATCAATTTGGTTTTACCTTCTTCTGATTCGATCGATTTTGTTTATACCTAAAAATGCTGAGACTCCACTTTTAGTTGTGCCCAGCAAAGTAATAAATAAGGCTTATCTAAATAAGGATACAAATAAAAGTTACTGCAGTAAAACACAACATATATGATTTTAAAGAAATTAGTCCCACTTTGAAATTTAAAAAAGGTTTCATTTCGAAGAAATTTTTTGGTTTGCGGAATTGAAACCACTTTTGATCAGAATTAAGTTCTGTGATATGCCTTAATATTATACTAACCTTACTTTTTTTTATAAATTAATGAGCTTACTTACCTCTTCTTAAATGCTAGTATGATTATATGACACTGAGTGTTTCAATAACATAAAAAATGGGTGCATAACCTCCAGTTTTCATTTATTTTCCATTATTTCAAAGTCCTATTGCATCCATTAAATATGTATTTATCTTCTTTTAATTTCCACCTAACGACACAAATTTTATTTTCTCGAAAAACAAAAACATCCTTTTGACAGCAGATTAGCTATATAAATAGTAACAATGGACATTTTTTCGTACTATTCTTGTTTAAATTTCTTATAATTTTATTGTTCTATTCCATTAATTTTAATAATAGTATCTTTTAACAACGGCATTAAAGCAACCTTTTTAAAAGTTTTATATTTTCATTCACAATATTAAAAAAACAATGTGGTTACTCTTAATCCACCGCTTTAAATTCATTCACAATAGTTGCTATAAAAAAAGTCTGGTTCCTGTGAACTTAACAGTAACTTACAAATATATAATTGTTGTTTCTTAAAGAGTTTAAAATGCACTGCTTACTGCCTTAAATAAAACCAGTTCCTTATGTGAATATTTATTTTTATATATTTGTTTTATATAATTCTTTCCATTTAATTAAGTTGAATATTGTTTGCTGTTGTTTAAATATTTAACACCAATTAATTTTTAACACATGAAATTAAACAATTTTTGTTTTCAACACACACTTAACAATTTCATTTTTTATATTTTAAGATTAACGGTAGAAAAATCTTACATAGATCTTGTATTTTTAAAATAAGTTATTAAAATACTGAAGAAACAGGAACTTAAAAATGTAAGCTAAGAGACTGTAATAAAAAATTAAGAGTTATTTTAATAAGTAAATAAAATATTGGGGTTTTTTAGGGAATTCTAACAAAATACGATTAACTTTAGCTGCAGCTTAAAATACATGGCGCAATAATATACGGTGCGAGCGATGGCGAATTCGTTAATTTTTGCCGTTAGCCTGAATGTCAAACTATATTTAAAAAAATAATATACAGGTTTTTTATGTATGGAGTTTGACAGTTACGGTACCAGCAAAAATCGCTGAATTCGCAATCCCTCCCACTGTATATTTATTCGCCTTGTTAAAATAAAAGCATTTGATTTTTTTTAACAAATTAAATTAATAAATTAATTTACTAAAAGTAATAAAAATCAACCTGTGGTTAAAATATTTTTAGTTTTGTTTAATTCCTATTCAAAACTTAATCTAAATTTGTGCTTCTGTTTGTTGGTTTTTGTCATAAAACCATTTAAGCTAAGGCCTTTAATAAACAAGCTCTTTAAATTCTTTCTCTGGTTTAAGTAGCTATATAATGTACTCTTTGGTTTGGTTTAAAATCAGTTAAATACACGAGTATAAATATGTTTGTATAAAGAAAATAAATAAAAATAGACATTGTACTTTAATTACTGCCCCCAAAAAATAGCTATATTAACTGTACTACAGTTAATTGTGTTTCAAAGACTCTTTCTTATTTTAAAACTGTCTTTTAAATTAGTCCCTTAAAGCCTTACGTCTTTCCCAAGCCACCTGCATGGACCAAATACTTAAGGGTCTCATATAGCCTATAGAACGATAACGTTTTTCGCCATAAAAAGCCTCTGGCGTTTCAAAATTCATGCCACATTTCGCCGATATAGTTTCATAAAGACCACCAGCCGTTTTAAAACCTTCTTCAAACATGCCTTCGTGTATCATGGTGGCTGCCAAGGCAAACGTTACACCTGGCCATACTTCCTCAGCTTGTATACTGCTAGTGTCTACATGACCAGGCTTTTCGGGATCCGAATTAGCTATAAAACCATTTGCAGCACCAATACTACCCTGATGAAAACCCATTACATTATTTTCATAAATTCGCTTCAAAGCCGAGCGTACATTTTCTTTAGGATATATCTGCAATTTTTGAGAAGAAAAAATATAAAACAGTGCTGTGTTATACTAGAAGCTTTTATTTTACCTCATAATCGAAACCACAATTTTTCATATACCAATGACCACACAGTTGATCAGCCATTATGGTTTCTTTGTGTGTGTTAGAAGTATCGAAACGATAATAACTGCCATTCCATAATTTTTCCTCTAAGGAACGTTTGCCCTTTTCCAATATATCTTGATAGCGTAAACAATCGTTGGGTTGATCCAATATATTTGACATAACAGACATACTTTGCAAGGCCGCCAACCAAAGACCCGAACAGTAAGAGCTGTTTACAATTAAAAATTATTTGGCTGACATTTCTTTAAGTGCTTTTAAGTAATTTTATACCTTGGTCCTTCCATTACCCAAGAATCATAAGTTTGATCTGGCATTTTAGTATTTTCAATCAGGCCATCGTTATCTCTATCATATTCGATGGTTCTTTCCATTATAGCTTTGCATGAAGGATACATGGCCTTTAAATACGTCATGGCATCCATTAAATAAACTTTTCCATTGGTTTCATTTATATACATCGAGGCCGATTTGCGATTTTCTATTAATTTCAAGAGTGTGAGAGAGAGAGAGAGAGAAAGAGATTTAGAAAATTCAATTTATTTAATGCAGAACTTTTAATGTTTTTTTATTTTAATTTTTCTTACCTTTCTTATCCTCCACTGAATTCTTGCGCTTATTGTCCAACGAATACATCTCATACAAACTATCCTTATCAATAAATTCAATAGAACTAAATTTACTAGCATTATCGGCCTGGGCTTGAGCCAATTCATTTAAAACATAATAATCTCTATAAACTTGGAGTACAAATTTCGTATTTAAATCTTTCCAATCGTTGACATCGTGTATGTTATAACAATTAATTAAAGTGAAAGGTTCCTCATCCGGATCACCCAAATCATGAGGCACACAATTCTTAACTTTACGTGGCAATACTTTGCCATCGTAAAGCATTTTACGGGTATCAGTCAAATTGGCGGCAATGGCATCCTTAAAATCATACTGTAAACTGACCTGTTAAGAAGATTAAAATAGTTTTTTAACGACTTAAAAAAATTAAAAATTATAAACCTGCAAATTAGGCCATAAGTGGGCCAAAGCTGGGGAGGCATAGAAATGTACATCATAGGTATTATACATGCGATATTCATGGCCTTCCAAATAGCCAAAACGACCATAGGCATGTCTAAAAATGTATTGGGTGTTAGGAATGCGAAATATGTTTAAATGTGTTTAACTTACCGGGGATCATTGTTGTCCAATTGTTGGCCCAAAGAGGAATCACACAAAAACCACAAGGAACCACCATCTGATATAAAATAAAGTTGATTAAAAATGGCACTTTTATACCATTCCGGCAGGCCGCTAAAAAAAAAGAAATATTTATGTTGCTTTTTCTTCTAAACTAAAAGCTTTAAGCTTACTCATCATTTAAAATGGGCTTTTGCCAATTATCTATAGCTTTCTCCCAACTGGAATAGTGTTTTAAAGCGTAGTTGCAAATTTTGGGTCCGGAATCGCCACAAGCATTGAAATATTTGGTATAATAGCGTGTGTGGGCTTTAAGCTTTTTGGGAAAATATACAATGGGCATATCCCAAGCCAAAACAAATTCTAAATCATGACAGCTTTTGGGTTTGACCGCAACACGAGCACTTACAGCCACACCCAAATCTTTGGCTAAGAAATAAAAATTAATTTAAAACAATTATTTATTTTATATTTTAAAGTTTGTTACTCTTTAAAGTTTCATCAGCAATTTCTTCATTTAGTTGAGCCTGATCCTTTAATTGCTGCCACAATTGTTCGCCCGTGCCACTAGGATCAAATTGTTGACATCTGGTTATATTAATTTCGGGTAAAACACGACAAGCTAAACTATAAGCACAAGGCATATCAGCAATCTTTTGATTGATAGTAACACCTTTGGCGTTACCCTCTGAAAATAGTTCAGAGGAGGGGGATCCTTCAGCATCTTGTTTTTTGGTGCCTGTGCCATTTTTAAATGTTAGGGTTATGGAAACGGTTCTCTCCTCCTCGCCTACATTCTCCACCGACCATACAAACACTGCACAGGGCAGTGAAGAGTCTTTGTAGTCGTGTGGTATAACGGGCGATATTTGACGACATACCAAACGCACACCATATTCTGAAAGATCATATTCAGTCCAGGATCTGGGATATAGGCCAGTATAAAAACATTTGGCATCATCTAAATGAGATTGCCAGACAGCTAGAGCCTGCTTAGCACGATTATTACTGCAATTGGGTAAATGACATTTTACATGGAAATTTTTTACTCTACAAATTTGTTACATAAGCGGTAAAAATATAAATTTTATACAATGGAGTTTAAGTAAATAAAAAAGGGCATTTTAACCATAACCAATTTTGTTTTTATTTACGTGTAAATATTAAGCCAGTTTTCCAGTAATTCAGTGTTGTATTCCAATTGATCCAAGAGTTTTTAAATTTGTTTTAAAAATCAATTTGCAAATCATAGTTAATATTTTTAAGCGGAGTAAATTATTTTTGTGTGTGTTTTTTTTTTTTTTTGTAGTTGAAAGTAAAAGAAAGAAAATGTAAAAAGAAATAAAATTATAAAGAAATTTTAAAATTTCCTAGAAAGGTGTGTGTCTTTGTTAATTAGTTTATACACCAACCATTTATGAAGTTATTGTTAGAGCCATGGAATTATAATAGAAAGTAGTTTCACTTTGCTTTTTTTTAATTGTACCACATTTTTTTGAAAGCGTTGCCACCTATGGAAAAATTGTTTTGATATTTTATTTCTAAAAAAGTTGTAAGTTTTGCAACAAATATACCCAGTTCACATACGTCAAGTTTTCTTGCAGCCATTCTAAATTTTGTAGGTAAGAAAACGAGAAAGAAACTGATTCTGCAATCCTTTCTCTTCCACAAAATTCAGAATTGCAGGAATAAAACTTGAGTGTGTGAACTGGGTGTTTGCAGTTTAGAAATTATAGATCTAAAGTATTATTATTGATGTAGGGAGATATTGAGGAAGACCGCATCCCCAATCAATCTCTTTTCAATCCCCTTTCGATTTTATGCAACCGATTTTATGGCAACCATTCCCTCATTGAGCCACACGATAGAATCAGTCTTTAATCTTGACTTTAGTGATTTTTGACTGTCGCCTTTTTTTCCCGTCGCGGAGTTTCTAGTAATTGCTAACATTTGTTCAAGGCTTAGATCCCTCATGACATCCACATTTTAGAAGCTTCTGCTTGTGTTGCCAGCCAGTTGCGGACATTTGCACACTATCTGCGCTACTTTCTCAGCCTCTTTTAGGCACAGCCTGTAAGTATTGTCCTCTTAGAATCTCACACCGGCCAGATGATACTTGAAATTTTCGCAAACTGTCACTAACTAGTTTAAGGTACTTCTATTATATCCAAGCTTCTTGGAAGGGCTCTTTAAGGACATTCGAGCCTGTCTACATGTAATAGCCTTCCTCTACCTTTTTCAGTTTACCGGCTGTAGGCTATTTCCAGTGCTAATTTGTGTTCTGATCCACAGAAATTCATAGCAGATGTCCGTTTTACTGCCTTTTTTTTAAAGAGAAGTAGCACTTCAGGCAACAATAACTATTAAATTAGCAACCCTGCTATATTCCTTTGGAAAGGGATAGAGGAATGAAAAGATTAGGTGGTGGCCGGCGAATGTGCGAGGTAAAAGTACCGACGAAGGAAGCTGCACGTTTTATTGTTCAATTCTTAATATGTTTTTATATACTTAAACATTAAAAAGCATTTTTTCCTTTTTGATTGTGGCAGGGGTTGAACCCTGGCCAACCTGATTTGAAGTCATGACTACTGCAGCCTCTTTATTCTCAGCTGAGTCTATGTTGCCCTTAATCCCATCAACGAGACCTTATTAACCGAGGCGCATTTGTTAAGTTCTAAGACACATTCCAGCACTAGATTAGAGTGCACGTTCACTTGCCCCATGCATTTTATAACCTATCAAGTGCAATAAGAACCTTTCTCCAACGAATCCGACTTTCCATGAAATAGATTTTTTTATTTTATTTATTCACTTTATTCTGTTATATAAAGCCAAACATAATAAATTCACCAAATTTTATAAACTTTTAAGTATTAATTTTTTTTCATAAAAATTAATCTTTTATTTTCAAGACCATAAAATTGTTATTTTATAATTTTTTTTTTCAAATCTGGCAACACGAATTTTTATATTTTCATAAAGGCAAACACGAAATAAAGAGACACAAAGAGAATATAAAACTACTTTCTATTATTATATTATGTACGCTGTTAGTTTAAGGACGAGAAGCACGCATTAGGATTAAGTCAAGCAATACAATCGAAAGAATATTACGTAGGTTTAATTTGTTTGTAGCATTTATTTACAGACACACTGTAGACAAAAAATGTCAATTAGAAAAATTAATTTAGTCATGCAATCAAAGTGTTTGAAGAATGTCTTATTAAAATACAACATTAATGTGGTGAATAGTTAGTTTAAAATAATGTTCAGAAATGTTCAATATAAAAAATGTCATAAATTAACATTATCTATTTGGATAACAAATGAAATAACTATTATTTAATAAGGTCACTAAATAAATCATAGGGAAAACAAATGTGCTTCATCAAACATTAAAGTAGACTTTTCTAAGATTATAGTGATAAATCAAACTCAACAATCTCCTTGGATACACAATATTTTGTTTAGTCATTATAAGCAGTCATCCTAATCTTAATACTCTTTTTTTTAGTAGAAGTATCACTTCAGGCAACAATGCCTATTTATTAGTATAACCGTGCTGCATTCCTTAGAAAACGGACAGAGGACAGAAAAGACAGGTGGTGAAAGAACAGCACATTTTAAATATTATTTTACTTCATCGGCGAATGTGCTGTGTAGAAGTACCGACGAAGGAGGCTGCGTGCTGTATTGTTATGTATTCATGCCATTAGACAGAAAAATCATATTTTTATTTTTTGGTTGCCGCGTAAGTTGAACCCTGGCCAACCTGATTTGTATTCAACGTGCTTAATACCGTGACTACAGCAGATTTTGGCTATAATGAGATTCGAACTCACGACCTCCTGCTTTTTCTTTACCAAACTGACCCCCTAAGAACTCTTCAGAGACAGTCATTTAAGACTCCGGCAAGACTTCAATTTACCATTTTTTGTTAACTTAGCGGGCGCCTTAACCTAATCAGTCACCGCTGCTATACAACAATTTGATTTTTTCTTAACCAAGGTTCCGGTGAGATTTAAGATTTGCTGTTTAAGTTTTCTTTCTACTCAAGGCTTTGAACAAGATAGTTTTGCTTTAAGCTTTATACGATGTTGGCAATTGTCGAAACGTTATAGTAAAAATAGGGTTTTTGCCAGTTGCTAACATAAAATTTGCTATCAAGGAGCGAAGCCAATCGACTAATAGTCGACTAACAGCCGCTGCTGACTTTAATAAAAATCACCGCCATAAAAGTGTGCGGCTAAAATGTTTAGTCGGCTTCGAAAGCAAAGCCGGTGCTATTATTTGCTTTTATTTAATTTAGTGTAAAAATATAAACTATTTCTTTTTGATATTTAAAAAAAATATATTTTGAAAGCGAAATTTTCAGTTTTACTATCATTATGAGACAACGTGATCTAGACTAACGTAAGTACCTAGCCTAGTAAAATACAGGGTATCGACTAGCGCCCCCTGCAGGCGTTGCCAACAGAGTTGCAATTTCAGGAACATGGCTAGCAGAACCAAGTTCTTCCACTTGCTTGAAGGTTGGAGACTTTACAACCCCATCTGTAGAATGCAACAGCACATTCGGAACGGCACCGCACCTTCCCAATATCCGACACGTGTATCACAGGACCTCACCAATAACCGCCCACAGAGATGGGCGGCTCTCTGTATGGACTATTGGTTCCCTTGGCTCCAGTCTTCTTAAGGGCACTGGTCAGCCCTTCGATAAGTACCCAACTTGTCTATCCAGATTTGGTGCCAGCACACTGGGGGACTGGTTTCCTCTATACCCCGACAACACTTGTGTCAGAGCCTAAGTTAGCTTGACCAGACTTGTAGTACCCCCAGGGGACCATTATGAGACTGAGGAAATGCAAGGAATAATTTTAAAATTTAGTGCCAGTTTCTTTTCCTAATCAACCGTTAGCCGCTACGTGGAGGCGGATGCAGCTAAAGATCAGGATTCTCTATCATGCTCAGTCGTAAGACTTGTCACAAATTGCATGTGTGCTGAAAAAATATGACAGCGTGGAATAAGTGTGTATGTTGTGACAGACTTTTTGACAGATCTATATGATGTTATAATTTTTTTAAATAATTTATAAAATGTTTTTCTTTATGCCATCAAAAATGATTTTTTTTGAAGATGAGGAGAAAAAAAACAACAAAATATTAAAACCATCTGTTTTTTCCAGATGGGTAGGGCCAGCTGCCAAAGAGTGCGCTAATCCCATGGACTAAGTCGCAATATCCGGCAGTGGGCCAGTAAACCATCCACTGCACCTCAATAAGGAACTGATCCTACATGGACTCAGTGATGATATACCAGATAGGCCCCCGTAGTACCGCTATTCAAGTACAGAGGAGGTGGCTTGAAGCTATCGCTACATAAGTATCCCACTCTAGACAATTTTAAAGCGAAATTTGGAGTTCTTATGATTTAAAATGAAAAGGAATAGTGATATCTTTTGCTGTCTTCAATGATTAGCTGAGAAAATTACACTATAGATTGCTAAAATTAAATGATGAGAACTAACGCTTTTGATTGCTATTAACGCGTTTTAGTAAAAATTTTTGGAAAAATCATTTTCAATATTGAAAAAAAAATGACAAAATTATTCTCCAGTTCGATAATGTTTGCCAAGAAGTTGCGCAAGAGTTCAAAAAACGCATCGGAGCACTGAAAATGCTTTTGATGACCATCTATTTTGATGGATTATGCATGACGTAGCTCTGCATTATTTTTTTTTAAATAATAAAAAAAGAATTTTTGTTGGAAGCGAAATATTTATTTTATTAGACAGGTAAGTCTAGTAGACAGTGATTAATGATGATATTTTAAAGGATAATTTAATTAAATATTTTTAAAGAAAACACACACATTTTTTACTTGTATTCCAATGAATATTTTTATCAAAAGATGATTAAAAAAAAAACAACAAATGAAAAAAAAAGAAAATGAAAATAAAAATTTTAGAAATAGTAAAAAGAATTAAGAGTGCTATATTCGGCTATGCCGAATCTTATATACCCTTCACCATCTATGTAAAATTTAGTTTAGTAAAGTAGCTTCTATCAAAAAACAATTATTGGAGTGACAGAGAATTAAAACATTAAAAAAAAAATTACATAAAAATGCCGTCGGCTCTTAATGGGTTAAGCATTTTTAAAAATTTTCAGTATTTCCTCAAAGATCTCTTCAAAAGCTTTTAAATGATTTTCATATTGTCCATATTGACAGTCGAATTTTTTTATGAATATTTCAGAGGCCCATACTTCGGAATATATGGGCGTGCGCCAATTTTTTCACTCGATGTTTTTTTTTCTTATTTTTTAATTTTCTATCGCCCCATATATTTTTTTTTTTTCTGGAGTTACTTAATTGTTACAAATGATACGGAAAAACTAGAGGTAGTCGTGGTCTTTTGACCGCTGCGTCGTAGGACATAGATCGATCTTGCTGATTATCAATAGAACCTAGACTTGTGCCATATAGTTCAATTTAGTGGTCGCTCTTCTTAGTTCAAAGTTTGAAAATGAACTAGTTCAAAATTTAGTTCAAAGGCTCTCTTTAGTTCAAAACTCTCTTAGTTCAACTTTCAACTTCTAGTTCAAACGCTTTCTTTAGTTCAAAGCTTTTTTAGATCAAATGTTCTTTTTAAAATATGATGGCAACAATACTGTAGCATTGCCATAACGAATGTTAAATTAAATGTCGGAAATAGTCAACAAGAAAAAAAAAAGACATGGATTCTAGTTTTCTTGTCTGGTAGTTCAAATACAAAGTATAGTTCAAAGATGAACTAGGTGTACTTAAAAGTATGAACTAGTTTACTTAGTTCAATCGAGGGAATCGTTTAAATAAACTAGTTCGTTTATGAACTACACAAGTCTAATAGAACCTCTTTCGACACTATGTTTGATCGATTGGCGTATTTTACTTTTCTCTAGCTGATCTAGTGCCTTGACAAAGTTGATTTCAACACTAACGCGGACGGAAAGTCGGACATCGATCAATCGACTTCGCTATGCATAAGGACTCGCAATGACACTTTTTTTATAAAAGAGAAAGTAGCACTTCAGGCAACAATGCCTATTTAATTAGCGTAACCAAACTACATTCTTTAGGAAAGAGAAAGAGGAGAGAAAAGACGGGTAGTGAAAGAAGAGCCGGAAAATGTGCTGTGTATAAGTACTGACGAAGGAGGCTACGTGCTGTGTTGTTTAATTCTGATTATTTATTTATAACAATAAAAAGAAAAAAACATATTTTTATTTTTTGGTTGCTGCAGGGGTTCAACCCTGGACAACCAGGTTTCTAGTCAACGTGCTTACTACAGCAGCCTGTGGTGAAGGGTATAATAAAAATAATAGTTAATAAAAATTGACATAAAATCTCCAGCAATGAGTTATTTAAGCAGTTATTTAACATTAATGTGATGCGAATAAAATAAATGATAAACGAAACCATTTTACACCTAAATTTTTTTTGGGAAAAAAAATTAAAAAAAAAGTGAACAGTGCTTTTTAATACATACAACAGGTGTTAAATGAGTGAGTGAGTGAGTGAGTGAATGAGCGAGTGAGTAAACGAGTGAGTGAGCGAATGATTGAGTAAGCAATATCTTTTACACTGTTTACCTACCTGGTATTTGATTTTGAGAGAAGACTTTGAAAGATGGTTTCATTCTTTTGATTTTTAATTGTCACTATAAATTGATTAGCCTGCACAGTGTTGTATTCATAGATGCCGGGGCGCATTTGAAAACGACAAAATTCTCCAGCATAACCACGACCAATAGTACCACTACCAATGCCACCTAAAGGTACCCCATACATTTGCTTGCCATGTTCCATATAATAATAGTCCATATAACAACGTCTACCCTCACGCAAGACCTTCCAATAGTAGGCAGCATATCTGTAAATACAGAAACACACACACACACACATATATGTAAATATATACAAATAAAAAGAGAAATCAAAAACTTAAGTTTCAAATAAGAAATATGAGGAAAATATATTTGTTCTACTTTTGGCTCTTAAAGCAAATGTTGCAAAATTTTCTGTTAAAGATGATGTCATGTTGTTGGCAACTTGTTTATGTTTAATGCTCACACGTTCTCATACGTCTGTTTCTATACTACAGACAGTATTATATTTCATTTTATGTCTTTGACATCCATCCACCATACATTCGTACACAACAGCATTCATTTACAGTGAAAGTGTTTGTGGTTAAATGTCTTTATCAGGGTTTTCCTAGTATTTTATTTTAAAGGTCACTAATGCTACAAAGTCAAGTACATTTGCTAGAGGCGAACATTATTTACAGTTGGTATTGAAAAATGGAAATTGTTTATAATTCAATAAAAAGAGAAAAGCGAGATTGAATTAAAATCATGACAACATGTTTTTGCTCTTGTGGGAGTTGTTTTTTTCTTGGAGGACCCAAGGCGAATTCACATAAGGTGGCAGCGCGGCTACAACAATAGAACAATAAAAAAAAAAAACCGGCACTTAAGTGTATGATAAACTTTAGAACACAAATAATTACTACACTTTTTTCTTACCCTTTTCAATAACGTTTTCACTAAGATTCGTTTTTTAAATTGATTTAAAACTCTTCTTATCATTCTTTTTTAAAGAATAATAAAAAAAGAAATTTTGTGATATAAAATGACTTGTCAAAAGTTCTACACATTACAAAATTAAACAAAAAATTCTCAGCTGCCGCAACGATGCCAACTGGTAAAATTAATTCGCCTTGGGAGGACCCTTAGGAAACCTTCTTAATACTCGCATGTTTAAAATACTAAAAGGCTTAAGTGAATTATTTAATAGCAAGCTGAGAAGAAAAACGTGTCATGTCAAAAGTTTAAACGAAAGATAAATTTAGCAAATTAGCAAAAATTTGTCTTAAGTTTTTAAAATTAAAAAATATCTTTTTTTTTATAAGTTAAATACTTTTTTAAGAGGAACAAAATTAAATCTTGGGGAGTTTTAAATAAAACTGAAAAGGAACCATTATGAACTCATGAAAGGCTTTGGCAGAATCTATGTAGCTGAGAGTAATATATTATTACATTCTTTACTTTTCAAACGTAAAAACAGATTCATATTCATAATTCTCTGTTTCACCAGCGAGATTCAAGCCCAAACGTGCGCTTTAAGCAACTACTCAGCCATAAAAGCCACAAATTTTTAATGTTGTTACTTTTGTTTCTACGACTCTAGTGAGATTTGAACTACCATTTGCTGTTTTACTATACAGGTAGCTTAGCCAACTAGTCTGCACTAAAGCTGCACACAAATTGCTTCTTCTCTTACTTAAGAATGTGGTGAGGTTCGAACTTACGGTCAGTTATTTACTACCCATGATTCTAAGCTATTTTAGTTACTACGACTTCATATAATTGATTTTCTTTCTAGTTAAAAGTCCCATGTAGTTGGAACCAAAGCTGTTCATACAAAAAATATTCCCTTTCTGTTAAAGGCTTCGTTGGGATGTGGACTTACAATCTCCTTTTTTTGAGTACATAAAGAAGCTCTTTGCAGTTAAGTTTTTTCTGGGCTGGATAATTCGAAACGTGGTAAGGAATTACAAAAGGAGGGGAGGGGGATTGAAGACTACTTACCTCATTCGCAAAATGAGAGAACGTTTTCTTACGTTTTTCAGATTTGTTTGTTCCTAACAACCGTTTGGTTGATTTCGATCAGTAAACAATCAGTCAATTAATGTGAAGAACATGGCAGTTATCCGCGAAAGTAAACAAAAAACTCTGAAGCTAGGCATTTCTTCATAGTGCATAAGAAATGGCCCTTTTTTTTCTTCTGTAGGTTGCATAAAATAAAACGATACAACGAAAACTAAAAAGGGGAAGGTGCAGAGATGTAATTTCTTGTAACAGAATCCTTAATTTCATGTGAGGCGAACATGAAGAAAAATGTGGAAGAGAGAAGACCGTAAAAGAGCTTTAGGAAGCAAAAACATCTTGGGATTTCTCTAAACTTGAAAAAAGGGCAGAGCTTTTGAACGAAAAACTTAAATGGTACCTCAACAATCCTCAAGTATTAAAACAATAAAGGTGTTTCAATAGTTCATTTTTTTCCTAAGATGAATAACTTCACTTGTTTAAAGAACTTGGCAGCTGTAACAGAAATAAGCCGAGGTAAAACTCGTGGAATATGATGTTTACAGGAAGAGGCAGCTGAGACGACAGCTATATTGTACTTGAATGTTAAGGCGGACCTCAGCCTTAAGGTTACTTATAACGGACTACGCGATAAATAAGGAGGTCTCTAACTACCATTTGACAGCCAGAAATCAAAACTCGTAATGAGGAAAGTAAATAATAAAAATAACGTGGCCTTTGATGATGAGTAAGAATGTCACAAAATGCAATTATTAAGTTACGAACAAAGAACTGCAGCTTTGATTAGAAACCAATCATTTTAAAATCACATATAAAATACAGAAGCGCAAGTGGAGCTAGATCGAACATACTTTACGTAAAAACGAAACGGTATTGCAAAACAAGCCATAGACTGAAAGGCATAAGGCGGTCGAAGTAGAAGAGGGCCACCACAAACGTGAAAACGATTGTCTGAAATTGAATTATTCCGCCTACATCCGTTTTGTACAAAATAACCCATCTTCTATGCCATCGAGTTTACTGAAATAATCTTGTTGCGGGTCTACACTCCACACAGGAGTAAAAAAGGGACAGATATATTAAAAGGGTTGAAGAGGACAAAAGCACAGTAAGAGTCATCTTCAATTTGCTTCACCGTAACGGCTTCTATTCAGAATTTTAAAGGCGATTATTATTTATGTAGAAATTAACAGTATCGATTTTATTTTTATTGTCACAGAAAAAATGTTATTATCTCAATAAACTGTTGAACAATTAAATAAGGGAAACAAGTTATAAAAGTAGTTTATATTTCATTTTTAATTTATGTCTTTTTTAATGGAATGGTGTTTGTAGACGTCTCTAATAGTGATTTTTACACATCACGACATTTTTAATTGTACTAGAAATCATCACGCAACAAAAAGTTAAAAAGTTTATGAAAAACATTTCGAAAGCATTTGGTATTTATTCTCTCTAAAATGCACCAATTCGCTTTTTAAACTGTACTTTTTGGCTAAAAATAACCCAGCTGATTTTTGTTGTCAAAATCTTAAAATACATATTTTGAAAAATAAAAATAATATCAAATAATTTAAAAATTACAAATTTTAAGAAAATTTGAAAAAGTAAAAAATTGTAAATTTTATAAAATTAATTTTAAAACCAAAAAATGAAATATGAGGTGTTGCTGCATATACAGGAGAAAGAAACCAACTGGATATAACTTCATTTAAAGTATCAAACGATGATAGAGGGTTAAATTAATTCGGCTTCCTTTTGTTTAGTCAGC
Source organism: Cistogaster globosa (assembly GCA_937654795.1). NCBI lineage: Eukaryota > Metazoa > Arthropoda > Insecta > Diptera > Tachinidae > Cistogaster > Cistogaster globosa. The sequence continues at coordinate 13,626,723 of OW569404.1, forward strand.
ATTTTTGACTTTATAGTGGTACTCTGCAACAACAAAATTACGTAAGATGTTTGGTTTTGTAGCCGTGCGGCCACTTTATATTTACCCATTTATTATTTCATTAATTAATATTTCATTAGTTAATAATTATTTAATTAATTGATTTTTTATAATCTTTAAAAAGAATTTATTTGTGATTTAGAAATTTTACATTTTTGTTAAGTTTTATTTCAAGTTTTGTAATCTATTTAAATTTAAGATTCGTAAAAAAGTAAAATTTTTATCAAATAATTTCTGGTCACTACAGCTGTTTTTGATGAAACGTTTTCTGAACCTCCAATTTAAAGCCACTTTTTCAAACACTGCCGGCCGTATTTAATAAAAAACAAGAACAATTTGTTGCCTCGAAGGTGTTAAATATTGCTGGTTTATGTGCCGAAACCAGTTGCTTGACATGCCCCCACAGGAAATAATCGAGAGGTGTCCAATTGCACAACCTCGAAGACCATTTGACAGGGTTCATTTTGATAACAACGGTTGCGGTCGCTATATGGGACATAGCGCCAACCGCATCACACCCGAATCAATGTAATCCACATTTAAAAATAATATCATTGACTATGATACGATAACGGCCCTGAGCGACCGCAATGCGAGCTCTGGCTTCATTTCTTAAGACATAAAGTGTAATAATGCCATCAGCCTGCAACCATACCAATCTGTATTATTTTCTAGATGTTTTGTAGTCTGTAGGGCCTGCTGTGAGGTTGTAGTACCCCGTATACGGCCACTTTCTTTATATAAAAACGTATTAAGCAAGAATGAGCCTCAATACTGAACATAACTTTTCAAGAAATTAATCCTTTTGAAACGTTGCTCAACTGTTAATATTTTAATGATGATTTGAAAGAGTCTACTGATCTAAGTCCTGTTTTTTACTTTTTGTAAGTCCCCTTTTACGATGTAGAAATTAAAAGGCAGACAGACGAAGTTTATTGGCGAGTAGTTGAAAAGGTAGAGTGTGTAGTACTCGACTATCTGAACGTGAAATTTTTTGTTTCTCTTTTCCACTCTTTGATACTTTCATGTTGCTTTATATAATTTATCTGACCTTAATATCATGTCTGCCTATAATTTTCTACCTTGTAAAAGGAGTATAAGCTCTAGCTGGCTTAAAAAAACTTGCGATATTTATTAGGAACAACTGGAAAATTGTGTCAAGACATCTCTCATGAATTACACACGGTATTCTCCTTGCACCTACTTTAATTGTTTTTCCTACCGGCATGCAGATACAACAAAAAATGTCATACTAATGTTTGAAACAATCTGCTACTGCAGCTTCAATATTTTGCAAAAAATCAGACAGCGCTTAATAAAGTTGGCTATTAGTTGCTTCCAGATTTATGCCTATTTTTTAGTGGGATTTAGATAAGTTAAAACTAATGTCACTTAAGGCTTAAAGTTAGGAGTTAGACAACGTTATACCTGATGCGCTGATTTAGGTTTGATAATAATAAACACTCTTTTGAATTTTATTAATCAAAACCTTAAACGTTATTAAATTCAGTCCTCCTCTATAAATTTTTAATTATAGCAAATGGCACCAAATTTAACGTAGCGAGAAAAAAAACTCCCATTGCTTCAACTTTTCCATCCCAGTTACAATTCAATCTTTTAAGAATCCTCTTACTCTGTTAACTGCCTATTCATTATGCTTCAAGTATATTCGCTTGCTTGCACCTCTAACACGTCATACTAATTACTGACAAGAGTAAAAGAACACACCTTTAATGGATTGTATGTTTGCTCTCCACTCATACATGAATGTGAGTAACTTTGATACTTTGTTGGCAACCAGGCCTTTAGCACTTTATGATGAAATCACTTTCAATGCTAAACTTTTTGTGCAAAACACTTTGTAGGTAGAGTTATTAAAATGACTTTACGAACATGTACACACTGGTTTTTTTTTTGGTGGATTGTATTATTTATGATGTTTGTATGTTGTTATCTTTTGTCATAAAATGGTATATCAAAGTAATCGCAAAATAAAGCTTTTGTCAAAACAAATAAAGAATGTTTGATTAACGTTAACATTCATAAATTAAAAAGAACATGGTATTGTTTTGCAGGATCAAGAAGAAATAGAATGAAAGCACTAAAAGGCAAAAACAAAGGAATAGAAAACGGCCTTTTTAAGGATATTTAACCTTTAGTTCAAGAAGCATACTTCAATTTTTTTTACCATAATCACGACTAATTATGTCGCTACACAGGTCCTGCATGTCATGTTTTAATCTTTGATTAGATAATATAAAAGCTTCTGGTCTCACCAAAATGCATTAAAATATTGACTTACATTTTACTTATTGAAATCCATGTTAAGCGTATGTCCCTGATTATCTTAGATCTTTTAAAATTTTTTTTATACCAAAAAAGTTTGTCATTCTCATAGAGGAAAATTTAAATACGCTAATCAATCAGACAATTTTGCTACTAAAATCCAGCAAGATCGGTCCATGTCCTTTGAGGCAGCTGGCAAAACACTACACTTGCCAATAATTTTTTCATATCATTTGGAACAATAAAGTAATTCCAATCAAATAAACAAATATATGGGACGATAGAGAATTAGAAAATAAGAAAAAAAACAATAGGTGAAAAAGTTGTCGTTCGCTTATATTTTCCGAGTTATGGGCCTCTGAAGTTTTCACAGAAAAGTACAATTATGCACCATATTATTTAAGAAATCAATATGGGTATCATTTAAAACTTTTTAAAGAGATCTTTTAGGAAATGCTAAAATTTTAAAAAAATGCATAACCCATTAAGAGCCGATGACATTTTTATGTAAATTTTTTTTTTAAATTTTCTATTCTTTGTCACCTCAATATTTATTATTTGATCAGAGTTACTATACCTAACTGAAGGTGAAGAGTATAGAAGACTTGTCATAGCCGAACAGAGCACTCAAATTCTAAACGTAAAGACTGGAAAGCAAACGGTCGTATGCATAAAGAAAATTAGACTGAGGTTATCACGGGTGACAGGATTGAAAGCGGTTTTATTGTTTCTTTTTAAACTGTGTGACACTTAAAATGAAATCTTCATCGATAAATATTTTTAGGTCTATTTCGAGCTGTAGGGAGGAGCTCGCTGAGAAACTGCCTAGTTTAGTCATTCATGCCAACTTCGTGCTAATTTTACAATAGAAAACTCTTTACAATAGGATTAGGGTATTCTCTTAAGGATGACACTTCAAAATAGTTAACTTATTAAATTAACAAAAAAAAAAATATATTAATTTACTCGTAAATATTGCCTAGTTCGTTTCCTTAAGAAAATGACTGATTCTTTAAGAAATTTAAAATAAGTAGGAAATCTTGGTGCTTTGCTAACTGGGGAATAGGCGTTTAAAGCATCTCAGACTTATTTGGAGTATTAAACTGCAGACTTATGTAGTTCATAAGCGAACTAGTTCATTTTAAAGATTTGATCGATACAACTAAGTGAACTAGTTCATTTTTTAATTATACTTCGTACTTGAACTGCCAGGCAAGATGAACTTGCATCCATGTCTGTTTTTCCTTGTTCACCATTTCCGACATGAAATTAGTGCTTCTACGCATTTTATTAAACATTCGTTTTGTTGCCATCATATTAAAAAAAACATTTGAACTAAAAGAGCTTTTGAAGCAAAGAAATCGTTTGAACTAAAAGCTGAACTAATGAGAGCCTTTGAACTATTTTTTTAATTAGTTAATTTTCCAACTTTGAACTAAAAAGGGCGATGACTAAATTGAACTATATGTCACAAGTCTATTAAACTGTAAGAAAGGAAATTTCGGGCTTCAAATCGTGACTTTATATACAAGAACCAATGGCCACTAAGCAGACAAGCGCCTGCTTAGTTTAGAGTCATACGATTCTGGGGTAAAAAAATTTTGATTGCAAATAATACCTAAATCGTTGCCTCTCAACATGAAGTAAGAATATAGTTTAGGTAACCTTAATTCTAATATTTTGACCTGTTTTTAAATCCGACACATTCCATTTACCTGCTGGTTAGGTAACAGATAGATTAAATTGATTTCTCAGATGCTGGCGTTTATGGGTGAAAGGCTATTGTTGCTTTTGGAGCAACGAAACTCACACTTGGCATAATAAATTAACAAAATATTATGCTTGGTGGATAATTCAGGCCGGTAGCGTAACTGAAAAGTCCACCATCATCACCGGCGAATAGTGCAGATCAATGGTAACTAGTCCTTTTATCAAAATTGAGCCTCTAGTAGACGTGCTATTTGCCATTAGTGAGTTCCTCAATAAATTTTTTGGAGAAACAAACAAACATTGATATATGAGAAAATACGGTGCAGAATCGTACTTTTCTATGAAATATTCAGAGGCCCATAACTCGGAAAATATGGGCGAGCGCCTATTTTTTCAGTTAATGTTTTTTTCTTATTTTTTAAATCTCTAGCGCTCCATATAAATCTTTTTTTTTATTTTTATTGGAGTTACTTCATTGTTCCAAATGATATGGAAAAACTAGAGGCGCGCGTGGTATTTTGCCCTCTGCTTTGAAGGATTTCACATTAATACGAACGGACGTCGCTCAATCGACTTCGCGATGCATAAGAACTCAGAATATAAACAGATAATATTTTTACATTAAATGATATCGAAGAAATTAAAAAAAACAAAATTAGCTCAGCTGATGAAGCCAAAACAAATCTTTAGAACAAATAGCCGTACACTTCGGCGTCGGATTTCTGCCTTCAGTTATAGTCGGCGGCGCTGTCCGCCGGCTATTAGGCGATCGGCTTCTTTTTCTTAAGATTAATTAATGTTGTTAAAAAAGAGCTGCAGAGATATGAACTTGGGTAATATCGAGTATTCAGATGCTTTAAAGTCAATGTGATGAACGTCTCAGCTATGGCATTTTTAAAAACAAATTTGTTTGTACTTTCCACATCGAACCGTTTTTATTGAAAATATTTCTCAAAACTTATAAAGGAGTAAATTGCCACAAGTGGTATTTTCTCTTGAAAGTCAACTACAAAAAATCAGTCTAGTTAATATATAGATTTTTTTTATTAAACAAAAGTTTAAGGTTTCTTAACTTCTTACTTTACTTTATTAAAACTTCATAAGGCAAGAAACATACATTCTTGCAACTTCAACCACATTAAGCAAATATTTGTCAGTCCTTTATGCTTCAGAAATGTTTGAATACAAATTCGTTTCATCATTTTTCTTTTCTTTAACTATTTTTAGTTGTCGTTTTAATTTCAATGGATAGAAAAAATCTTTTTTGAAGTTTCTATTTTTCAGTTTAGCTTCACAACTCGAACCATTTATGGTCACAACCACATGGATTTTTTGTTTGTTTTATAATAAAACAAAGTTTTAACATGTGTCGTTATTTTAGAGTTTGTTTTGTCATTTTGAATAGACATTTAAGGCAATAGAAGGCTAAATTTAGTTGGTTTGATATTTTCACAGTTGAATGTAATCAAGTGAGTTGTTGCAGCTGCATTAGCATAATATCCAGACAAGCATAAAAATATATAGTGCAAGAGTTCATTGTAACTTAAAATATGCACCAGATTGTTGTAAAAACATACAAATTAAAGTTGTATTAATGAAGATGTCGTTTGTGGCGTCCGTCCTTTTGGTTATTGAATATCTTGTCGCACAAATATTTTATAAGAAGACATCAAAGGCGTTGCAACTTAATTTAAATTATTACATTTTTGTTGTTTTTAGTTTGTTTGTTAATGCGTTATTTATGGCTAAACGGCTGTATCAGCACGTGTGTGTGTCTTCAAAACTAAGCCCAGAGGGGAGAAAAGGAGCCATACGGCCACTACCCCAGTCTTAAAACCGCTTTCAAGGAAATATTTGTCTTTGTGTACCTCTAGTCATCATAGATAAGTCCCACTAGGTGGCTCTATTTCTGTTCAATGTTTTATAATCAAAATTATTCTTTCGATTTCAAAATTGTTGCTGCTATGTCTGGCATGAAGCTACAGGGTAGACAAAGGATAAAAAGTTTTTTACATTCCACCAATACAAGAAGACCCGTGACAGGGTCGCAGGCAACAATAGATATAATTCACCGAAAAAAGTATTGCTTTTTGTGGTTTAAGGAAATTATTATTTAAATTCAGATGCAAAAGAAATCTTTGTTTTTGTGATCAATTTCCTCAATCAATGCAAGAAGCACAGGGCCAATTTACATCAATGGAAAAAAATAGAGCACACATTGCAGGAATGTCTCAAGCACCAAGCATATCAAAATCACCCAATTTAGAAAAAAAATCAGTTGCCAAGTCGCGATATCAGTCATGGATGTGCTAATTTAATTTTTAATGAATCATATCATCATGAATCATAGTTCAACAATCGAAGTCCCAACCTTAAAATAACTTGCTGTAAATACATTTCTGCAGCAGAAATGCAGCAATTATTTCATTGCATAAAGAAACCATTTAAGTTCAAATTTTCTTAAAAAATCAGCTTCTTGTTGGAAAACTGAGCTCGATAACTACGATCACTGTGTCTCTACAATAGGTTACAATTTTTAAAATATTTTTAACTTTGCAAGAAAAAGCTTTTTTAAATTCCCTATACTATTTCATGACATCAAAACAATATTTCTAGACTTTCACCCCAAAACTCTTTAGAAATGCTATTAATTGATATAAATCATGACCAGAGCAAGAGCATTCCCTATTGTTCAAGCTTCCCAAATTTAATTTTTCCACCAAATTTTCACGAAACGCCCCAACTGTAAAATTTTGAATTCAACACTTCAAATAATACCGCATTTATACTATGCAATTTTTCATGAAACTAGCATGAAATTTTTGTTTGTTGGTGAAGCATAAGGAGTAGGCAAAAATGCCTCAAAAAATTGCATAGTGTAAGTCTGGACTTATTTATAAAAACGTGATGCTCGCATGAGCAGTAAGTGCTTCATTTATTTTAATTAACTGTTGCTAAACTTACAGTTTGCAAAAATTCTTCTTTACTAAAATCAAGGTAAAACTAGTTTTTACATGATTCAGTTACCCTATACCATGATATGAAAAAATATCGACTGGCTGTTCTCGATAACAAATTTCGCCTCCGTAATTTTTAGTTTTAATGGAGAGTTAAAGAATTCTTAATACTTTGTAATGGTCAGAGTAATACCGCTCTGCTTGAGGGCATATTCCTTAACCACGACTTAGTAGAGAATTATAACTTTACTGCGTTTAGTTCGATACCTTCCTGATGTACTAATTTTTGATAAAGTTTTAGTTAAGTCTCCATGTCCTGAATATTGAATTTTCCCTCATCCTCGACTGCTCTAAATTAGAATTAATGGACCAAATAGCGACAAGACAGTTAATGAAGGTAAGTGTGAATGGCGTACCGAAAAACACAAGTAGGGTGCCATATTCAGCTAAGCCGAATCTTAAATACCCTTCAACATCCATGTAAATCTACTTTAGTGAAGTAAGTCTAATCAAAAAAGCATATATAAGAGTGAAAGAGAATTTCAAAATAAGAATAAAAATTTTAAAGTACGAGTACTGCATATACATAATTTTACATAAAAATGCCATCGGCTCTTAATGGGTTAAGCAAAATTTTAGTACTTCCTTAAAGAACTCTTCAAAAGCTTTAAATTGATACCCATATTGATTTTTTTTAAAAATTTAAAAATTTTAGAGGCCCGTAACTCGGAAAATATCGGCGAGCGCCAATTTTTTCACTTGATGTTTTTTTTTCTTATTTTTTTAATTCTCTATTGCCTCATATATTTATTTTTTTATTGGAGTTACTTCATTGTTCCAAATGATGTGATAAAATTAGAGGTAGGCGTGGTGTTTTGCCCACTGCGTCAAAGGACATGGACTGATCTTGCCAATTTTTAATAGCAAAATTTTCGAACTATGTCTAATCGATTGGCGTATCTACGTTTTCTCTAGTTCATCTAGTGCCACGGCTAAGTTGATTTCAACTCAAACTATTCATTTAATTTTCTTCTGCGTTACAAAATCGAAATTGTTTAATATTTTTTTTAACGAATTTCTTTTTTAATAAGCTGTCTTCATTTGTCTACGTAAAATAAATTCAAGCGGCAAAAAGAACAGCATACTGGCACTTGTTGTCGTACGCTGCTTACATCGACCTTTCACTACAAAGCAACAAAAATATAAAGTCTTTTGGAATGAAATCTATGGAATACAAACCAGTCTGACGGTGTCTTTGACTCGGCCGTACAATATGATTCAATTCGCAAGGTTTTTTAATTTTTTTTTTCATCTTTTCTATTTGTTTTCCAGGGCAATAATTTATTTCAAACAAAAATTAAATGGCTTTAAACTTTTTTGTTGCGGATACGCTACATTAATTGTGAATAACACATTTTTACAAAGATTTTTTAAAAGCTCTCTGAAATTAAAAGATCTGATAAAAGATTTTTTAGATGACTCTTCAAAGAAAATGCTGTATAACAACCACTTAATCACATAAAGGGTTAAGAACTCTTTACATTTATGTATTCATTTGTATTACACACATGTTCAGCAGCTTCTTATCATAACAATTGTTCTAGTTTCCCATGTGCATCATGAAACAAACACAGAGGAGGAAAATCAGAACAAAAAAAACAAAAAAAAAACAACTATTGCGAATGAGAAACAGAACTAAGCTAAAACCTTCAAAATTGATTTTCATAGAAATGTTTCATAATAATATTAAAGAAATTATCTTTTGTTAAAGTAAAGTAAACTGGAAACGACAAACCACTAAGTAGGATAAGGATACCCTGAATAATCTCACTCTACGACATGTGCTGGCATTGAAGTTGGACTCTGTAATGAAAGTAACAGTTTACTGTAACCCTCGCCCCTACACATCATTTGTTCATGAATGCTTTTGTTCTTCTCAAACTTCCTTTTAAGAAAACAAAGATTTCTTTATAGAGGATTTAATAGTATGAAAAGAAGGAACAAAATGAATTCGCTTTGTTTTTTGGTAGGCGAATAAAAAACAGGCGAATGCATTAAATCATGCTGCCTGCAGATGATGTTCTTTTTTTATTTGCAGTTTCCCAAATTGTTTTCTTTTCAATTCAAACTATTAGACAACTGAACTGAATGCAAATAATGCAGCCACCTTCTGTTAATTCGTCTTGATATTAAGTGCATGAAAAAACTTGACTCTTTTGATCATGTGCGCACTTTCACGATTTGCCGATCATTAAATATAATTTTGATCGGACTAAAACTGGTTTCGCGAGGACTCAATATAAAATATTTTGTTTAGGCTATTATTTCTTATAACATGAACTAAGATCAGTAGTATTATTCTGTAATTCCGATTTTTAGCTATAAATTTTTCAAAATCTAAATTCGCCGCAATTTAAACATGTGGAAGCATCACAAAATGATTTAATTTTATATTAAAGAGAATCACCTGGATATCATATGGTAGGCAGCGTTAGTAATTTTATTTATATTCTCTGGTAACTTCACAGACAAACTGACAAAGAAGAAAATATAACGATCATTTCATATTTGGAGCAGCGCAAATTCTTTTGAATTTTAGTCAAACAAACTACATTTTTTTAAAGTTCCAAATTTACATAAACTCTGTGGAAGGAAGCTTTATAGTTTTATGCAATAAAACCAGGAGACATTTTCTTTGGAAGTCTAAACTATTACTGAATTTGCTCGCTTGGATTGTCAAATGAATTCAAGCTGCCCAGCCTTTTTCTTTTTACAATGTTTTTTTTTTCTCAAAAGCTCTACTTATTCATTCTATTCTATTCATTTCATTGTCGCTTCAAATTTTCTTTGGCGTTTGAATATTGTTTCTTTTATCTCATTCTTTTTATTGTTTACTGAAAAAATAAAACAATTTCTTTATGGTACCTCCATTTTTGTTTAGAAAGCCAGACTCTGTTATCCAGCTTAACCACGAATGTTACATACTGCTGTTTCTTCTCTAAGCAAACGAAGGCTTCTTATTTCACAGTAAAGGCGGCTAGACCATCAATCATCTGCAACTCTTCATCAACTTATTTGCCAATGCTTCACACAATAATCGTTTTTATTTTTCTAATCTAGACATCGGGAGATCTCTACTGCTGTTATTCATTTTGTCGCCTTTAAAACAACTCAAGAAACAAAAATTTTTCTTTTATGTTCCCACTGGTGGAGGTTGAACTCACAACCGAACAAAAAAATTAGTTGGTCGCTTGTCGACTTAATTGTGTTTTTCATTTGTATAACACAATTTTAGCTCTTAAATTTCATATCACTTACATACGCTTTTCATTTTCTTTTTTTATGTTGCTTTTATTAACAATTGCAATTAAGGAGAGATAACAATGAATTAGTAAAAATAATTTAAAATGTTTACATTAGAAAAAAAATTATCGACCCTCAGCAAATATGTTTTAATTAAGTGATTCCCGATAACATCTGCTTACCTTTAATCCACTTCAATTTGTCACAAGACATTTATCTACACTCTAATTTATTTTTCAAGTGTTTAAGATTTATTTAATAATTTCTTTTCACTTTTATCATTTTCGGCGCAAGCATTTCAGATGATGACAAAAAAAATGCTTATTATTTTCGCATTAAAGTATAAAGTGCATTTTCTATATTTTTTCTAATTCAAACACTAATTGATTGCATTTAAAATTCTAATAAGTTTCTAAAGATGCAGGGAGTAAAAAGATTTTAACTAAAACAAAGTGGTTACTCTCGAAAAGGAGCTGCTTTTAGGTGTTCCGTACCAACAGATTAATTACGCTAAAACATCTGTCCCTCTGTCACAGGCTACTCTATCTGTGAAAGCTTTATCTCTAGATACTGGAAATTTTAACACAATACCTCTAGAACTTATAATAAAACGTAGTTAAAGGGTGTCCCCATGAAGACGTTGTTTTCTTTTGCCCTTTTAAGACAGGCACTTGAAATTTAAATAGTTTAAAAATACTTTGTCCGATATAAGGAAAATTTTCTAAAATATTATAAAAATTTAAAGGGTGTTCCCATAGAAAAGTGATTTTCACGAATATGGCTCATCTTTTGAACAGATGTAGGCGTGCTATAATAATTTAAATTTTCGTTAAAAATAATAAAAAAAATTTTATTGAAATATTTCCTTTAAAAATTTTGTTTTCTTCTTTTATTTTTCTAGCTATTTTTTGTTTTAAATATTTTAGCCTTGCCATTTTTGTAAAGCGATAATTGAATTTTTCAATAAATAAATTGATTAGAAATTTATTTATACCGGTTTGTTGTTTTTGCTCACCTTTTTTTTAAAAAGTTAAAGAAATATTATAAACAAAAAGAACAACAAAAATAAACACGTTATAACTTGAAAAATGTTAATAAATGCTTTCTCACGACAGCAGCTCAACAGCAGTTAAATGCCGCAAATGATTTTAATTAATTTTTTTTTGTTTACGCTTTATTTCGTAAAGTTTTTTTAAGATAAAAATAATTCTTCACAAAAAAAAATACTTTAAAACAGGCTACGACACTCACGACCCACCCTTTAATACTAATTTTAGTTTTCATTTCTTGTTGATTTAGAGGATTTAAAAATATTTAGGGGATGACTCCTACTTGTGCAATGCATTGTGTCAAAACTAGGAAATTAGGTTGTGGGAAAAGTGCTTGTAGACATCTGATTTAAATTTTTGCACATTGAAAGTGACAGGAAATACCTCTGTAGGTAGTTTATTTAACATACGAACTGTAGTGCGACTCACTGGCCAATCGACCACAAAGGAATGCGACCTTGATGCAGATCGCGTTGATCGTACGAAATAACGGTTTTCAAGAACAAATTTCCTGATTCCATAAAAGCACATTCCGTTGTAGTAACGACAAAACAGTAAAAAACACCCTACATTGCGTCAATGGTCCAGTGAATCAATAGAGCTGAATACCCTACTGTCACCGATGAACTTCTTCTTTCTTCCTTGCATGCGGTCGAGTAACTTCAAAATAGATTTTGGAACACCGGCCCATAATTGAGAGTTGTATTGCATTTTTGGTCCGATAAAGGTGACATAGATTGCAAGGAGATCAGATGGAGTGAAGTGTTTCTTACACCTTTGCAGAAAACCTAAGCACTTGAATGCTTCTTTCGCGACATGAAAAATATACTTGTTACACCAAACATCGCATTGAATTTTCTTGCCAAGAACATTGAAAGCTTATGATTCTTTATAATTTTTATATCACTCTTAATCACAGATGAGGTAGTATGTTCAGCTGTATACCCGTGCACATAGCACTGGGTTTTACGAGCGTTAAATTGAACCCGGTTCGCAAGGCCCCATTCGGAGATTACACAAAAGGTCGCGATTAAGTGTATCGTCCATGTGCTTTCCCATAGCCTCAATTTACGGAAGGCTTGGCCTATTGCGAAATAAAAATGAATGACATATGGCACTGTCATCTGCGAAAGAATAGTTGGGGTTGGAAGTCTAAAGTAGAAGGTAGTTAAGAAAACTAAGAAATAGGATAGGAGAAAAGACGGAACCTTGCGGTTCCCCTGAATTTACTTTAAACTCGTTTGATGAAATCCCTTCTATAACAACTCGTAAAGTGCGATGCCTGAGAAAGCTCGATATAAGTATGCGCTAAGCTCACGTTTCCATGGGGACACCCTTAAATTTTTTTTACTTAGCGGATACAGCAACATTTCAAGAGAAAAGGTCATATACGATAAATAGCGCTTTGTATGGGAACACCCTTTAATTATTAAGTTTGGTTTTCCTATAAGATTTTGTTAACTCTCTTTGTGAAAATTTTTAATTCCTGTCCTTTACCGCTAAAGAGAAACGTTAAAATTTCATATGTGACATGGAAAGACTCTTTATAAATTAAAAAGAAAAACCAAAGAAGAATTTACAACCTCCTTTTGTTAAAGTCGCTTAAAAAAGACAAAATATGTTCATTCGCTGAAACTCCGTTTATTTATAGCAACCGTTGTTTTGTTTAGTAGCTTTTAAAAAAGCTTTAGTATTCAATTGATTATAAGTCTCAAGTTGTTGTGCAGAGCGTCTAAGTATTAGCAGATTAATGCAAGAGCATCAGATATCTACAGGAAAATTTGCAAAGAAGCACTAAGTAGAGTTGAGTTTCTTTTACTTCGCTATTTACATTTCGAAACTGTGTCTCGTTTCTGTAATTTAAGTGAGAACTTTTTATGTCTTAAGACGACAATATTGTAAGAGTCTGAAATCAAATGACTTGTTTTTTTTATTAAGTTCTCGGCTCGCCTCACACTTGCAATGCCGATTTTTAAATTACAAAGCTATGAATTGCAAGTGTTCGGGATAAACTTAAATTATCTTGTTTTTCTTATGGCTCTTTGTATGAAGCTTGATCTCATTTCGGCACAAAATTTTTGTATTTATATCGTTAATCGTCGTGGGATATCATGAACGTATGTTAGTTAAATCTGACTCGAAAAACTCGCCAAGAGGAGGCGGGCTGACCTTCTAGTTTTTTTTTTAAATTAAATTTGTTTTGATTGTCTAGTTAAGTACTAAACAGTACAGACAACACCATGCAGGAAGACAAAAGAAAGTTAAGAGAGCAAGTAAAAGTGCTATATTTGGCTGTAATATATCTTATATACCCTTCACCATGAATGTAAATTTAGTTTAGTGAAGTGATTCCAATCAAAAGACAAATATTGAGGTGACAAGAATTAAAAAAGAAAAATATTACATTAAAAAATATCACCGGCTTTTAATGGGTTAAGCATTTTTTTTTAATTTAAAAATTTCCTGAAAGATCTCTTTAAAAGCTTTTTAATGACACCCATATTCACCATATTGGCAATCAAACTTTTTTATAAAAATTTCAGAGGCCCATAACTCGGAATATAAGGACGAGCGACAATTTCTTCACCTAATATTTTTCCTTAATTTTTAATTTTCTATCGCTCTATATATTTGATTTTTTGATTGGAGTTACTTCATTGTTCTAAATCATATGGAAAAATTAGAGGCAGACGTGGTGTTTTTCCCGCTGCCTCGAAGGCCATGGACCGATCTTGCTGATTTTCAAAAACAAAATTTTCAAAATTATGTCTGATCGATTGTCATATTAAAATTTTCTCTAGTGCCTTCTCATCTAGTGCCTTGGCACTACAAACAGAATTACAAACTTATAAAAATTAATCTTTTTTTACTTAAGAAGATATTTGTGTTATTGTCTGAAGACATTTGTAATATACTGTACAGCAGGGGTTCTCATGAAATTCCTGCTCACGGACCCCTAGTAAGCTAATTTTTTTTCGCGGACCCCTCTGAAGCCAAAGTTCAAAATAAAAATTTAATTTTTTTTAAAACACTGTTTTTTCGGTTCATCACGCGGACCCCTTGGATGGTTGCTACGGACCCCCATTTGAGAACCGTTGCTGTACAGTATACTGGCAGCAGATTTGAAAATATAAATTAGTGTTACTATTTTATATGGCGGCCTAATAGTTCATACTGTAAGGGACATTCCCTGAGATTAAAAGAAAATTCTTCTCCTTTCTAAAATGTATAATCTTCATATTCTCTTTGCAGGATAAATATTAAAACCGCCCGATTTCGATTAAATCTTGCTGTTAAAGTGTTAAGCTTTTATAAGCCAACTAGTATTTCTCTATTTATTATTTTTTTGCACTTCCACCAGACGTGGTCAGACTGACGACATGAATATTTGGGTGAAGACAAAAGAAATATAATTTCCAGGCGTCAACCTGACGTTTTTTGTTGATTTCTTTCAAATATTTCCATACAAACACCAACAGACAAAAAACACATTTAAATGTGCTCCAACCCAACTGGTCATGGCTTCTAAAAAAATACGATAATTTACAAAATACACTTTTCATAAGTGAGTGGTCACATATAAAATTTCTCAAAATAGCAAAATTAAGCTCAAAGTATTTCCAACAACGTTTTATTGATGATCCCGCAAAAATATAATCTACGACCATTTTTACAATTTAAACATTTTTCTCTAGGTGACCATGGATCTGTAACAAAGCTGAAAACGGTGTTTTCTATAAGAAATTCCAAAAGAAGGAAATAAGTTCCGCGGGGTAGTCTAAATTTATTTTGCGGTTGCCACTGTTTAACACGAAACGCTCGATTTGTTAATCTTAATAAATGTCCTGACACCATTACTAAAAATATTTAATCTTTGGATAATTGGGATACTGAAATATTTTTGTAAATTCACACGCAAACACCCAAACAAACAAGTCAACATAAATTCCAGTCATTTATAGAGCTGTGTTATTTTTTTACGTGACTTTATTTCATTCCTTTAGATTCTTATGGGTAATTTAATACCTTATCAGAGATGGTAAACTCTGTGGAATGGCAAATTTTAAGATATTTTTTTTAGACCTAAAGACAAGTTTTTTTTTATATTAAAATAATAGAGTGTTATAATTTTTATAGTGAAAAAAGTAGTTTTTTTGTGAAGGAAAGCCAGTACGAAAGCCAAAGACAATTTTTGGAAATTTTTAAAGAATGAGAAACGATACATCTAAAGTAGGGATGCAACCGATACCGATACTGATATATAATGGCAATACTTCTGGTTTTCCGATATATCGATATCGGCGATATGTTACTGTCGATTCGTCGATACTTCTGGTAGTTTTCTTTAGAGTTTCTTGAATAAAATGTTCAATTTTCAACTGCTTCTTTTTTTTTTTTGCTTGACAAATATGAGAAAAAACTTATTGAAAGCAGAACATAATGAAATTGTTTCATTTATTTTGCTTGGCACCATTGTAATGAAATGTTCTCTCAATGATTAATCTTGTATGGTTAGATAGAACTTAGTAGCTAGAACTTACAAACAACGAATGGATAATGATAAAAGAGGTGGTGAAAATTTGGCTTACTTTGAAGAGGCTACAAAATCCATTAGCGTCAGACAATGTAGCAGACATTGTCTGACGCTATTCGGCTAATTAACAGTCTTCGAACATTCTTAGAAAACATAATACATAAATCAACGGAGATGGAGAGTAGTTCGGAGTCCCAAAAATTTGCGACTTAGTATCAGCTCTGAAGAAAGATTAGACGGTTTAGAGAATAATGAAACCTATTATTTATCTACAATTGTTGACCCTAGATACAAAACTCGAATATTTCAAAGACAATCGACTTCAATCCTATCGAAAAAACGTCTTATTGAGCTGCTTAACATGACCCTACATTCCGAAAGTGTTTAAGACACAGTCCTCCCTACACCTAGCAAAAGTTCTGAAAAGTCTACGAGAAGTACTCGCCTTTGGAGCGTATGTCAAACAATTATAAGAGAATCCGAGAAGAATAAGCCTCTATCCATCCTTATCTGTTGTTCTGCTAACGAAGAAGTCAAGAGATACCTTAGATTTCCTAATATTCCTAGGGACGCAGACCCTTTTGCTTACTGGCGCAATGACATATCTAACC
The DNA here is from genome assembly GCA_937654795.1 of Cistogaster globosa. Taxonomy (NCBI): domain Eukaryota; kingdom Metazoa; phylum Arthropoda; class Insecta; order Diptera; family Tachinidae; genus Cistogaster; species Cistogaster globosa. The sequence continues at coordinate 13,643,212 of OW569404.1, forward strand.
CAAACTTAAAGAAAATGGTGCAGAAATACTAAAGTTTTAAATGAGTTCTGTCGCATCTGAGAGACTATTTTCCACTGCTGGTCTGCTTCAAACGGATTTAGGAAATCTTATTAATATCAATTTTAAATATTAATCTTTTGCAATGTTGTTTTTATAATTTTAATTTAATTTCAACATGATCTCAAATTCAATTCGTTATCTTTTAAATCTTATTATTATCAATTTTAAATCTTGAACCAATCTAAACTGAATGCCATCGCTTATTTTGTAAAATCATAAATATTGCAGACGTTTTGTAGTTTGAAAATTTAAATTTTAGAAACTGAAATGTATTGAAATTTTTAATGATTTGAATGGCTCATTAATAAACACTGTTATTTTGTATAATAGAAAAATTACTCTACTTGAGTTTTGTTAATTTTTACTTGAGCTCGGTATCGGAATCGGTATCGACAATATTTATTTTTGAGTATCGGTATTGGATCGGCGAAATGGCGTATCGTTACATCCCTAACCTAAAGGTACCCAGTTTATTTCCTGTTTCTAAAATTCAAAAGAGAGAAAGCTTTTGTTACAGACGTCTGGTTTGCCTTAAAATTTAAAATCGTGTTTACGGGGAATTTAAAAATGTTAAACATTTCTGGATGGAATAAATCAAGCTGAAATAAAATTGAAAATTAAAATAAATAATCAAAAAAAGAAGATTGTTTTTATCACTTTTTGCTTAAATAATTTCTATTTTGAAATCTTAACTTTCCATCCCTGTTGTGATTCTTAAACTTTAATTTTTTAGAGAGAGAGTTTGACTACTCTCCTGTATTCCCAGCAAACAAAAAGGTTTCAAAAATATTTATGTCATCTTTAACTAAAAGTAATTCTCGAAGCGTTACTATAATTTGGCAGCGGCTAAGTTAACATGTGAATTTTAAGAAAATAGTTTGAAGTATTTTTGTTTTTTAAATAGACATAAAATGTGGTTTTCAAGTCATTGGAAACAATTTAAATATTTGAATAGTTGAAATGATATTGTACAACAAGTCAAAGTATTGGCCATTAGGACTTTGGCTTTTAGGTATCTTTAAGTGGAAGTTTAACCAAACGCTGATTACATGGTTGAAAAACCCTAATTTTAGCTAGTGGAAACTTGCCTAAGTCAAGAAATATGACCCAGACTAATTTTTCAATGTATAATGTTTCTCTCAAACCGAAAAGAATAAATATTTTTATTTGAAGGAGAGTATTTTTATTTATAAGTTCCTTAATAAAAATTTCTGTTCCACAAAAAGTGGAAAGAGGGTATATCTAAGTCTATCTTTCCGTTTGTAGTTTCTACAATATCAATTTTCGACTGCATAAAGTATATCTATTTTGACTCCTTATGCATAGCGAAGTCGATTAAACAATGTCCGTCTATCGGTCCGTGTAAGTGTTAAAATCAATTTCGACAAGGCACTAGATGAACTAGAAAAAAATTAAATACGCCAATCGATCAGACATACTTTCGAAAAAATTGCAAGATCAGTTTATGTCCTTTGAGGCAGTGGGCTAAACACCACGCCTGCCGTTAAATTTTCCATATCATTTGGAACAAGTAAGTAACTCCAATCAAAAAACTAATATATTTGGCGATAGAAAATAAAAAATAAGAAAAAAACTCAAGTGAAAAAGTGCGATTGTGCGTTATATTTTTTATGACATCAATATGGGTATCATTTAAAAGTTTTTGATGCGATCTTTTAGAAGATTCTAATATTTAAAAAACTGCTTAACCCATTAAGAGCTGATAACATGTTTATGTTAAAAATAATTGTTTTTATTTTTTTTTTTATTTCTCGGTCACCTCAACATTTGTTGTTCTTTAGTTTTCTGCGAAATTTAGAATTTTTTTAAATTTGGATTTATTTTATATTTCTATATTTTTAATAGTGATTATTTTTAATTTTGCTTAGAAGAGATCAGGTTTTTTTATGGCAACTTTTAATGCCTTTTAAACTTTTTTTTGGGGAACTTTATGCTTTTTTTGTGAAATCTTAGGAAATTTTCGATATCGGTTTTTTTTTTTGTATTTTTATAATTTATTTACCAAATTTCGAAACTTTCAAAACAGAATTTTAAATATTACGTACTTCAGATAAGAATTCTAATAATTTTCACAAGTTCACTAGCTTTCTTGTTGTTTTATAATTTGATGACAAATTTTTGAAAGAAATATATCGGTAAATGATCGCTGCACCTATAAGAGTTCAAAGTATTTTTATGCTTTATGCTGCTGCAATCGAATATTGAAAAAATTAGAAATGTAATAAAAAATATATCCTTTTAATTTGTTTGAGGTTATATTTTTCGATCTGAACTCTAATCCTACTTTTATTTTTTTAAATTTGAAAAGAAATAATCTTTGCCCTTAAGTTTGTAACATTACAAATAGAAATGCTATTTGTAATGATTTCATTTAAAATTATAAACAAATCAATTTCAAATGCTTATTATTTGAGATTTTAATTCATTCCTAATTATTTCCAATTTAAAATCAAGCTCAAATGTTCATTGGGTTATTAATGAGCGTGCAAGGATTTGTTTTTTTTTATTGTTAGATTCGATTTTTTATTCTGTTGTAAATTAAATTTAAGTTTTCAACTTCTTTAACAAAATTATGTTAAAAATTAAATGTATAATAGTTGGCAATAGTTTGTTCCAATTTTTGATTTAGAAACGAGTGAAATGAATTGAAAAAAAAAACAAACATTTTCAAACAAACATGTTCCTTTTTTGTTAAATAGGTCACTGACAGATAACAATGCCGATTAAATTAAGTCGTCTTATAGTCGCCGCTAATATGCGCAACTACTTTTAAATAGAAGGTGAAAAATCTAACAAATTTTTATCGATACAAAAATTAATCGGCAAGAGTTATAAAGAAATAAAAAAATAAAAAAAGGTGAGAAGGAAAATTATTTGATATTAATTTGTAATAGAGTTCCAAATTAATAGTTATTAAATGTTACCTTTAGATAATGAAATAATTACTATTGATTTTCTAAAGTAATTAAGTGTAAAGGGTTTTTCTAAAGAAGCGGGTAGATGCTGAAATTATTCCTGAGAACAAAAACCAAATAAAATGTAACCGCATAATGTTGAAGACTAATATTTTTTTTTTTTAATTTATACTGTTAAATTTTAATGTTTATGTAGAGAACAGAAGCACATGTTTTGGAGAGACCTTGAATTTTGCTGCGATACTGTTATTCAAATTATTTACATAATTAGTCACTAAAATTGTCTACTAAACTCTGTAAGGAGTATGGGATGGATAATTATTGTTCTACTTGCCGTTATAACCTTTTAGGCAACACAAACATACGATAAATTTAACAGTTCTTATTTGATTACCCTTTATTATATGTTTGTACATACAAAAGATTTAAATAATTGTTTTTTTTTATAATTTATTTCCAGAAACATTTGCTAACCATACAAAATACGACAAGTAGCAATTGAAAAAAACCTCCAACAACTGGTTTCCTGGTAAAAATAAATGATACAATGCAGCTTTTGAATTCTTTCCTTTTTCCCTCTCTTGTTATTAACAGAAATATAAACAAAAAAGAATTGAATGCATTGCGGCCCTCTTAGAACAATAAAATTAAAACAAAAGGAAGCACTTACCTGCAAGCCAAGGGGACCAACGGCAAAGTTTGTTTAATGGATGGACGCAAATTTTGGTTACGCTTTTCTGGCCAAACATGATCAAATTTAAGCTTTAGACCATACTGGGGTATAGCTGTAACTTCATTATGTTGTAAATCTTCATAATTATTACTAACCGAATCCATTATCAAAAAGTTATAAATATTTTCACCTTAATTGTTGTTTTATTTTTATTTTTTTCTAAGCAAATGGTATTTTATTTTTCTATAATTTCACTGGATTCAAAAGTGGACACTCAATTACTTATTCCTACAATTATTGTTTTTTCGTTAATATTATTAGATGGAAGCAAATACATAAAAATGATTGTTAATTTTTCTATATTCTTTTAACAAAAGTTCACCTTTATAATTATTTTTAACTTTAACATGCGTTGGCTTTTTATATACTTTTAAAACATTTCGTTTTCTACATGTATTAATTAAATTTTTTTGCCATTTAATAAACACTTGCTGCTTCTCCACTCTCTTTGCACAATTACTCCTAGTTGAACCGTTTAGTCTCACAAGCACGAAACTACTAAAGGCATTTTTGTTGTTTAAATAAATGTATAAAATTTGGGGCTCTCTAATGGGAGCCTGAAGAAGAGCAAGGTAAAACAATAATGAGAAAACAATTTTAAACAGCTGATGATTGTGGGGGAAATAATTTCAAGTTTGAAGAGCACTGTTTAGAAAGACTTAAGTACAGATTGCCAGATGATACAGTTTATTAATTAAAACCAAATAATACACTGTGTGACGATTTTTTTCACTTGTGTGAAGATATAAACTTTAATTTCATACTAAATTAAAAACAAAGCGAATACAAATGTGTTATATTTATCAGGCATGTTCTGACACTCGCATGTTTTTGAAATCGCATGTGATTTCAAAAACGCCATTTTTTGTTTTACATGTTCTGAAACTCACGTGTTTTGCTTGCGATTTGCTTTTTTTAAAACTTATGTTCGAAAAACAAAAACATATGATTTGCCGGTGCAAAACATAATCAAAAGAAAATTAAAAAAAAATGGCAGCAGCCTTCTTGCTTAGTTTAATTTCTTCAAATTAACATTAAATTAAAAAAAGAAGAAATTAAAAAACGGATGCTTAGAGATAATTTCAATCTATTGGATATTCCAATCTAATAAATATTTATTTTAAAAATTTTATACAAAGCAAGAAATATTTTGGCGACAAATGGAATTTCTATTAGTGATATTGCATTTAGCAACTTTGAAGAAAGAGATTACTTAGGTCATGAGTAATCAGTACTTAAAAATTATTTTTGTTTATTTTGTTAGTTATAACATACACGTTCAAAACGCAGATCGTCCTAAAATTAATTGAGATATATTTATTAACGTACCTTAACACTTAAATCGCCCATTTAATAAGCACCCAATATTTGTTTAAGATTTTAAAATGTAAATAACCGCATTTTTATTTGACTACCGACTAAACATTTAACCGCACTAATACTAATATATTTTCGAACATCAATAATAACAGCTGTTTTCATGAACTCGCAAGTATTTAAGAAAAAATCAACACAAACAATTGATTAAACAAAGGGCATATTTTAAATTTATTATTTAACACTTTATTTGTGTAAAAATATAAATAAATTTTGATAAAAATAAAAGAAAACATATTAATTTTTATTTGCGTATAGTTTTATTATTGTTTTAAAGTTTATTTTAAGTGAAATTTATAACTTCACTTCAGTCTGTGCTTGCGATTTCTAATCGCCAAATTTCTTGCGATTGTGAACTACAGAACACCTTTCATGTGATTTCAACTCACATCGCAAGTTTTAGGCGATTTGCGATTGTCAGAACATGCCTGTATAATAACATTATAATATTAACAAAAATGAATCGATAAATATCTACGTCTTGAGATTTATACAAATTTATGCGATTAGCAGACAATCAGTTAATAGTACTCAAAAATTTGTAACTTGATCTTTTACGTTTAAAATTTTCTTTATTTCTAAAGAATTTTGCTCCGGTAATATTTCTATTTTAATATTAATAAAATTTTTTTAATTTAATTCCCTAAATTCATTTTTCTTTATTATTATTTATAAAACCATAAAGCAAAAATTATTTTAAAATTCATGCGACCATCGTATAGATAAACAATATTTATTAAGAATTTTAAAAAAGCATTTTCTTTCTTGAAGAAAGTCTGCTTAAAACACAAAATTCTTCTTCGTTTAAGAAGGAAAAAACCTTAAAATCTAAGAATATGGAAGCATATTGAAGGCTGTTTTTTCATCAATCACAATAATTAATACACAATATGTGGCATTTTTCTAATAACGTACAATTTTAACATTAACGTTGTAAACTCTTTTATCTTGGCATCCTTAAAAGTTTATAAAAATCGAAATTTGTGAAAAAAAACAGTTTTAAAATTTTTCTATTCGTCTGGCAGCTTATGAGCAAACACCATTGCCGACATTAAGGCGCAAAGTTTATAAAAATAAATTTCAATTGCTCTAAAGCTATTCACAGTTAAGAAATTATTGGTAAATATATTCAGTGATTATTTAGTGAGGGTTCTCATTGCAAAACAAGACTTACCTTTAAAAAAATAGTAAATAATAAAATAAAACTATGAATGCTTTCCATATTAGTATTATAATCATTTACAATAATTAACATTAATTAACCTTAATAAAATAAAATTAGCTTTACACCCTATAATAATTAAATTAAATTTCGTTATAGGTGTCTGTGGTATCTGCTGGGTTTTTTCTTCGCTGGGAAGCTTATGTATGTGCTGTTTTTGTATAACAGGCTTTTGATTTTCTGAAATTCAACTTGCATGGAAATTACTCAAAAAGCTGGGTGCCTTTTATACAAAAAGAAATTATTTTTAGTTTAATCACATGTCATCTATGTGTTTTGAAGATTCGACAAGTCGTATGTAAAAAATGTCGTCTGAAAGCAGCTTTTACATTATAATTGCGATTTTTATGGGTGCCAAAATTTTTTCAAAATCATTGAGTCAATAACAAGGATATACATATATTGAGAGCTATTTGCTAGTTCGAAAAAATACTTAATGATTTGGAAGCATTGGCACAAACATTAACGTTTCTTTTATTATTTCAAGTATGTATACATGTATGTATGTATTCACGTAATATTCGTCTTGGCTTGTTCCTTTTTCATATTCAAAAATGTGCTACCAAAAATTTATTTAAATTTTATCGCATTGACCTTTTTGTCCCGGATAAATTAAGTTAATCTTCATAAATTTTTCCCGTTTAATAATTTCACTCCCACATAATTTACATACCGTACTCATGCTCATCCATCATGTTATTCTTATTTTAATAATAAACTGTCAATTTTTGATCTGTAAACATCAAAACCAAGACAACGGGAAGAATAAATGCATGTGAAGTTAACAAAGCAACTGAACAAACAACCAAACATCAACAAAGAGACGAAAAGAAAAATAAACAACAAGCAACCAACTTAAACTGCAAAACATCAGTGAACATTGAAGCCAATTTAAAAAGTTTATGTAAATTCTGTGATACAACGGCCACGAGTTTTAATATTATTTTTTTTTTTTTAAATAATAAAAAAAATACACACTGTAACCACAAGTAGTGAGTCAAAATGTCAATTATCTGTGAAAATAAAATAACACGAAACATGTAACCATTGGAAGCAGTGAAAGAAAAAAGGAAAAAAAAATAAGAACAAGAATCACTTTTTATGTAATTCCTTACGTTTTTATATTCATTTTCTTCTTTTATATTTTGACCACACTTATCAATAGGCAGACATTGAATTTAGCCGAAAATAACTGATCATGTTACAATTACCATAAACAGAAGGTGATGTGATGATATTGGAGAAGGAGTTACCGCTAACGATAAAATTGAGAAAGCAACACCAACCAGCTAACCAACCACATAGACTCGTTTATAACATGGTCATCACGATGGTTGGCAAAGAATTTCTACCAACTACCGCTAATCTGGGAAGAAGTTTTTATAACACAAAAAAAAAAAAAAAAAAAATTTACAAAACTGCAGCAACTAAAATTTATACAAATTTCTGGTTTTGCCTGAATTTAGTTAAGACTTGAATTGCATTGAAATTGTACTTTAAGGTGCTACTCATATAGTTTTATCTCTTTTTAAGTTTGGTTCCTTGTTAGCCAAAGTGTATACACGAGTAATAATATGCCAAAGTAAATTATGTAAATTGCCTGAGAAATTCACAGTAGTTTTAACAAACAAGACAATTTGTAAGTTCACAACAAAATGATAACAATCTAAACAGTGTTTAAATTTTTGGCGTTTTTATTTTTGGCTCGTTTTCAGTGTCAGTGTTAAAACAATTCTTTTTTTTTTGTTTTAGTTGCTGGTTACCAATGTGAAAGAGAATTTTGGCCCAAAAAATTTATGACACATTAAAAAAGGAGATAATTTTTTTGACACATTTATGGCAGACAATAAAAAAAAAAAAGAATATAGAAAGTTTTTAATTTGTCATTAAATAATAAATTTCTTTTTCATAAAAATATTTAATGTAACAAGTAAATATATTCTTAAGAATATTTGAAACAAATTTATATATTTTTCAGCTCAAAAAGAGGTCACTTAAAATCTGAATCAAGCTTTTGTTTAACGGAAACTACCTTAGGAAAAAAAATATATTTATTACAGTTATAAATAACATTAAAACAATAAAAATTATTCATTAAAAAAACTCTCCATTTAACTCTACACAACTTCTTTTCTTTGCTAATCAGTAGCATGTTTGTTTCACTCGTTTTTATACCCGAGGCAGCAGGCAAAACACCACGCCTGCCTCTAATTTTTCCACATAATTTAGAACAATGAAGTAACTCCAAAAAAAAAAAAAAAAAAAAAAAACAAATATATGGAGAGATCAAGATCTTAAAAATCAGAAAAAAGCATCATATAAAAAATTGTCGCTCCATATTTTCTGAGTTATGTATCTCTGAACTTTTCATAGAAAAGCACGATTGTGCACCATACTTTTCAAGATGTCAATATGGATATCATTTTAAAGCTTTGGAAAAGATCTTTTAGAAAAGGCTTAGATTTAAAAAAAAATGCTTAACCTATGAAGAGCCGATGACATTTTTATGTAAAATAATATATCGTAATTAATTTTTTTAATATTTTTTAATCCAATAATTGTTTTTTGATTTGTCATATGACATATTTTTATTGAAAGCGTGTTCTGTTTTTATATGACAAAGCATGTGACTTTAAAGGCCGGGGCACATAGAATCCGTCATACGTTAAACTTTGACAAATTCAACTGACAAGTAAGTTAAAATACATGTTTTCTTATGAGCGTTGTCACAATCAATACGTGTCCGTCAACGCAAAGTACGAAAGTTGGTCAACTTTTAACTTTTGAATACTTTGACATATATCAACTGCTTCTTCTTCTCTGTTTTCTTTTAACTCTTGCTAAGTTTCAATTGTGTTTTGTGATTTTAATAAAACAATTTTGGTGACAAACAATAAAATACAAATTTAATTAATTTAAAAAGTGAATAAAATACAAATTAAATTTAAAAGTGAATAAAAATAGAGAGCAAGCTTTGGTTTAACATCCGTCAGCAAAGTATTCATTGTGCCAACCTCATCCGTCGTTACTTTAACTTTTGTTGAATTTGTCAAAGTTTAACGTATGACGGATTCTATGTGCCCCGGCCTTAAGTGGTGCAACTTGTTCTTTCTTCAGTTTTAGCGTTTTTAAATCACCAAAAAATATAAAAAATACTAATAAGTGCAATAAGAATTAGATAGAAAAAAATATTTAAACAAAAAAAATAGTTAAATAAAATAAATTGCAGCTATTATTGATGCAATGCTGTTGAATAATCTTTTGTTTCCATTTTGAACTTTTTAAATGGTTTTGTAAACTTGAGAAAAAATTTCCTTTATTAAATTTGTTTGTGGAAAAGCAGCTGTAAGTAAGTAAGTAAGTAAGTAATTTATACGTTTAAACTCAAAAATTATAAATCATATGTAAAAATGGAAACTTTGACATGCATATGAAATTACATATGGATTTTTAAAGTGACAAGTCATATGTTAAAAAAACATTTCGTCTATAGAAAGCTTAAAGATGTTGGGCAGCACTGTGTAAAATCGCTAAGGTAAACAAATTTGTTCATAACAACAAATTTTTGTAAATGACGTGATCCATAACTGCATTACATAGGATCATATTGTAACTACATAGTTCATTTCAACTGCAATCGGCCATGTAGTCCGATATTATCTGGAGGCTTTTGCGAGGATACACATTTACCATCTGAAGAAAAATAAAATAAATCGGCTTTGGGGTATAAGTTATCCTTTCGCGGTAGACGATAAGTAATCCACAAATCCCAGATGTAGTCTTTGAAAGCTTTCTTCCATTTTTCTCGTACGCCACTTAAAAACGCTTTCGCTGGCACTTCCTAGGGTATAATGAAATAAATAATTGTAGTAAAGTAAAAGGCAAATCTTTTTAATCATGCTCTTTTCTGAGCGAAACGCAATGGCACGCGAAATAATGCACTAATGAGTGGAGCAGGATACTGCCGTTCGAACAATATGGCAAGCTGCTAATAAAACCGTTCTTAATGGCAGGTGACCTGCCAAGTCATTCAAATCATTAGATATTTCCAAAGATCTCCACCATAGATGCACCACAACAGGCTTTTTAGTCGCTGTCGCAATGATATTCGAGACGTGTTTCCACCTTTCGTGGACCGAGTAGCTATATTGACAGTGCAAAGCTAATGCATTAGCAATAAGGCAGATATTGCAATAAATTCCTAATTGTACATTCGCTGCTGACAAAATGTTTTTGCCACATTAAACTGTTGCCATTATGGCGCACATTCGATAAACATAGTGCTATTGTGAATTTTACACGACTGGATTATTCACAATAGGAAATGTTTATCAGCTTTCACTCTAAAGAAATACTGTTTTATTAATAAAAAATTAAAATAATTATTAAATAAAATGACTACGACGGAATTATGGTTCGATGATTTAGCTCTTATGTAATTTCTTCCCTTTTTTTGCCGCTTAAACTCTTGTGCACATTCCTTTCGCCAGCTGTGGATCATGTTCCATTAGAGAAACGAGCTTTTTCAATTGTTGTTTTGTACTTACAACTGCATCAAATTAAAACACTTTATTGCCACCATTTGTTAAAAAAAACAAAAAATTCACAAATACTTACATTTTCAATTAAATTAAACCACGGGAATAGTAAATTAAATCAATTAATTTTAAAAAATTCGTGCTATTTTTTATCCCGATTAAATTAATAAATCACCGATATTGATTATTGAGGGTGAAAGCACGTCTCGATGGCCATTTCGCTAACGCTCACTTAGCTCTTCAGGAAACTTCTCACAAATATTTTAACTTAACTTTAACTTATATTTTCAATAAGTTTTACAAACTGACATAAATCATCGAAAGCAAAATTGTGTTCGATTGAAAATTCATTGAACACAAAATTTTCGCCAGTGCTACCAACTCATAATACGAATTTCATAATCGGTATTTAATTTTCGTTAGCCATCGAAGATCGAAAATCGAATGCAACTCATAATTAGTAATTTAGATGAGTTTAATCTTTTCAGAAAAGAACTCCCGAAAGCAGCAGATCTGTTCCAAAAACAGATTTTGATACTTGGAATATTCATAGAATAGTTATGGGTGGTAAGCTCATTCTTCAATGATTTTTAGGTCGAAAGCATATGGAAATATATGCTGAGATCTTGTCCAGTTTCCGCGCTAAAGCCAACTAATTTTTTGCTATGCATACGGCAACTCTGAATTTAGGAGGACTTCACCCTTATTAATTCTTAACGGCTCAGGGTAGTAATTATTTGGGCCGATATTGTCTAAGAATCTAAAGCAGTACTTCCGGGGAATCAGTCCTCTGGTATGCTAATTCCGAAATTTGGATAGACAGTTTTTTTTAGCCTGTCGAAGGTGTGACTAGTTTTCTTATAGGCTGGAGCGGCGCGATCCGGCAGCTCCACACAGAGCCACCCATCTCAATGATCGGATATTGGTGAGATCCCTAAGGAAACAAGTGGCGTTTGTGTTTTAGTTCGGTATTCGTGGTTATGGTGCGACGCCGATCGAATATGCTGCTGTATTCTCAACAGAAGGAGTTTGATAGACTCCAAAGCCTTAAGCAAAAGCTAGTTCAGGTCCAGCAAACTATAATCCTTGATTTCCTACTTCGTTGTGCTCTTATGGCAAGTGTTAACGTTAATTTTTAACACAATACCAATGTGGCTTAAGAATCGTGCCCTCAGATTCTTTTTATACTTTCATCATTTCTAAAAAATAAAAATTTCTTAACAAGAATTAACTATTTTGGGAGCTGGAATTTGTTTTCATTTTCCTGTAATGTAATAAAACATATCACTTTTGTGTACATTTATATCTTCTTGTCATTTGTCATCTTGATATTTAAGAAGAAATCCTTGGCAAAATGATTTCAATCTGTAAATTGTGACTTTTTTCTTTGTTGGAATTTAATCTCATCTTATACTTGATCTTGATAATTGTGGCACATACAGCATCATTTATAATAAAAAGTGTTGTAAAATTGTAAAATATGTACTCGGGCTTAATACTCGTATAATTTATCTGATGGTGTGGTTAGTGGAGTAAGAAATATTGAATGCTGCAGCAGATAAGCGATCTTGTAATAACACTGCTCATTGTTGTTTATCAAAGGGAACCACCCGTTGACTTATAGCCTTCACTGAGCCAGTCAGATAGTGTTTATGTATTTAGCGAAAGAAGTCTTTGTACTTTTTTTAAAGGTAAATGGATTATTATTTTGTTAAGGTTAAAAAAAAATTTTGTTCCACCCTTTTTAATTTTTCTTTGGATTTTTAATGTATGAAACCGTGAACTGTAATACATTTTTTTTAGGTGTTGCATATTAAATTTATATTTTTTAAATAAATATTTCCTTTTAAGTTCAATGACCATCAAAGAGATTTTATACTCAAAGGCTTTAATTTATTATGGGAAATATATTTATGAAGTATCGATTTTTGGTACGCTGTCATATTTAGTCGCACAACCTGTCAAAAATTGCATGTTTGCGTGTCAGACTTTTTGACAGATCTGTTTGATTTTATAATCTTTTGAAATGGTTCATAAAATGTTTTTCTCTAAGCGCTCAGAGTTGATTTTTTTTTCTAAATCGTTTAGGCAGTTTCCGAGTTAAAAGAAAATATATTTAAGTGACTTCTTAATTATTTGCTTTGACCCTTAAAAGAATCTGCAGAGATAAAACAAGTATAAATCCTTCGCCATATATGTAAATCAAGGTAAGTGAAGTAACTCATATCAAGAAGACGAATATTAAGTTGACAGAAAATTAAGAAAAAAGAAAAAAAGTAGTTTATATAATTTTACATAAAAATGTCACTCGGTCTTAATGGGTTAAGCATTTTTAAGAATTTTAGCATTTAGCTCAGTTGTCAAGCTTTTACAGCATAAATATAACTGTGGCCACATGATCTAATATAAAATAAATTAACTACCAGGTGGCAGCGTAGGCGAATTCATTAATTTTCGCCGAAACATTTCTGTTAATTTATTCGCCTTGAGCTTAAGGCCGGGTCACATAGAATCCGTCATACGTTAAAATTTGACAAATTCAACTTACAAGTCAGTTAAAATACATGTTTTCTTATGAGCGTTGTCACAATCAATACGTGTCCGTCAACGCAAAGTACGAAAGTTGGTCAACTTTTAATTTTTGACGTATGTTGAATACTTTGACAACTATCAACTGCTTCTTCTTTTCTGTTTTCTTTTAACTCTTGCTGTCTTTCAATTGTGTTTTGTGATTTTAATAAAACAATTTTGGTGGCAAACAATAAAATACAAATTTAATTAAATTAACAGGTTAATAAAATACAAATTAAATTTAAAAGTAAATAAAAATAGAGAGAAAACTTCGATTTAACATCCGTCAGCAAAGTATTCATTGTGCCAACCTCATCCGTCGTTACTTTGAATTTAGTTGAATTTGTCAAAGTACAACGTATGACGGATTCTATGTGCCCCGGCCTTAACTTTTGATATTCGAAGAAGCAAAAATCAAAAAGTCACCTGGGCTGTTAAGGCCACCTGTTATATATTCGCCTTGATTCGGTTCAGTTGTCAAGCTTTTGCAACGCCAAAATTACTGTAGGCCACATGATATAACGTAAGGCAAATGGCAACGTAGGCGAATTCATTAATTTTCGCCAAAAACATTGCTGTCAAACTACACAAATAAAAAATCTGCTCTTTCAAACTACATCGATATACATTTTTTATATATGGAGTTTTACAGGAATATTTTCAGCGATAATGAATGAATTCTCGTATGCTGCCACGTGTTGTTATATTTGCTTTCAGGTTATGCCTTCACTTTTTATCAATTATATATTTTTTAATCTGCTGGGTTTGTGTTTCCGTTTTTTTTAGCTATGCCAGCCTTAAATTACACTAACTCAGTGCTTAAGCCTGGCGCTGTACAGTGTAGAAAAAATATTCTGGATTTTATTCCTACAATAACTATTTACATGTGTAATTCTAATAATAATTTTTCCTATTATAAAACAAACAAATAAAAATAAATACTGCAGTAATTTTTTTTTTGAGAACGAGTTAAGAAAAATTTCATTAAATTGTAACAGCATGAATTTTGTGTGCGTGAATTAATTGAAAATTTAGCACTTGAAATATTTAAAATCTCTTTATTAATTTCTTGTATATATATGTAGATATGTATTTATGGTTGAAAAATCAATAGCAAATTAACAGCTCTTATTTATTTAAAACGTTTTACTGGGGAGATGGTTATAAATTAAGGTTGCCAGGCTTGAAGACCTAACGCAGTTTTGACGATTTTCAGTAGAATAATGTTTTCCTATGAAGTAGTGTCGGTTATAAATCATTAATTATTATTATTATGGAAATTTTTAAAAGAATGTTTTGAAAAACGATTATATTTGATAAAAGGCGCCTAAAGAAATTAGCGCTTGATCAATTTTTAGTTGTAGAGCATTGTGGAGTCATGGTGGAGTTTTTATACCCTGCACCACAAAAAGTGGAAAAAGGATATCAAATTTTGTCATTCCATTTTTAATTTGTTCAATATATATCTACGATTCCATAAAGTATATATATTCTGAGTTCTTATGCATAGCAAAATCGATTGAGCGATGTCCGTCAGTCCGCCTATCCGTCCGTGTTAGTGTTGAAACCAGCTTAGCCAAGGTACAAGATGAGCTAAAAAAGTTAAAATACACCAACCGATCAGACATAGTATCAATAATTTTCCTATTGAATATCAGCAAGATCGGTTCATGTCCTTCGAGGCAGCGAGCAAAACACCACGCCTGCCTCCAATTTTTCCACATAATTTAGAACAATGAAGTAACTTAAATCAGAAAAACAAATATATGGGGCGAAAGAAAATTAAAAGATAAGAAGAAAACGAAACATTAGTGAATAAATATGCGATCGTCAATATTTTTCGAGTTATGGGCCTCTGAACTTTTCAAAGAAAAGCGTGATTGTGCACAAAATTTTTTGAGATATCAATATGGATCATTTGAAAGCTTTTGAAAAGATCTTTAAGAAAATACTGAAATTTAAAAAAAAAGCTTAACCCATTAAGAGCCAGTGATATTTTTATGTAAAATAATAAAAAGTACTTAATTGTTTTTCTTATTTTTAAATATTCTGCAATTTGTTTTTTTTTATTGGAGTTACGTCACTAAACTAGAGTTGCATATATGGCGATTCGATACATGAGTATTTTTTAACAATCAAAAATTTTCAAAATACCCAAATTTGGAAACGTAAGGTCTTACGTCGTACTGCAATAGAAAGTTGTTTTTGGTATATTCATAATTTGCAGATGAATTTAAATTAAATCTTCATCAAAAATTGTCTTCTGTGTACTGACGATTTTTGTTTAGTTTTAGCTTTTTCTTCCATCTGGCAACAACTCATATTGTATATAAACAAATGTTTTATTAAAAGCTACAAAAAAAAAAAAAACACAAAACATGTAATAAAATAGGAGTGTTAAACAAAATAAATAAAATGTGAAAAATAAATCAATTGCGTATAAAATTAAGTGCGTTCGATATTTTTTCCTGATAAAAAAACCGGCAGATTTATTAAGGTAAGCCTATATGTACGTGTGTCTGTATGTTTATAAACATTTGTGATTCTTAAATGTTTATATCAGTTTATTTTTTAAATATAAATATTTAGAATAAAGAAAACATAAGTTTGTATGTATGAAGATGTACGTAAGTATGTATAAATAAATGTGAATGACTTCTTAATAGGAGTTTATTGTAAAAAAGTTTATTTGTTACAATTCTGTTTCTGAAATTTTGTCAGGCTTAAAAAAAAATAATAATAATAATAATAATTGTTTTAAGTAGAAATGTCAAAATTGCAAGACTCTTTTGTACAGCCAAAAAATAAAGCATATTCTATCAAAATAAACAAAAAACGGTTTTGATGGAAAACATTTTTTTTTGATGAAAAATTTATTTTTTTTAATGAAAAAAAATTTTTTTTTGATGAAAAAATTTTGTACATTTTTCATAAATATATTGTTTTGATGAAGAATGTGTATTTTTGATAAAAAATTTTTTATTTTGATGAAAAATTGTGTTAGAAAAAAATAAATCTTTGATGGTATTAAGCACTTTTCAAGAAAAAAGTGTATATTTAATAAAAAAAACTTTTAATGAAAATTGTATTATTTTTTGTAAAAAGGGCATTAATTTTTAATGAAAATTTATAAATTATTTTTTTTTTGTGATGAATGTGTAGTTTTAATAAATATTTTTATTTTTATTTTTGGTAACAAATTGCATTTAAAGAATTTTGTCTATTTTTGAGGAAAAATATTTATTTTTGACGAAATATGTGTTATTTTGTGAAAAAGAGCGTTTTATATGAAAAGTGTGTAGTTTAGATGAAAAATATTTTTTTGATGAAAAAAAGCGTTTTATACGAAAAAAGTGTATTTCTGAATGAAAGTTTGTGCTTTTGATGAAAAATATGTACCTTTAATAAAAAAATATTTCTTCTAATTAATAATAATGAATATTTAATATTTTTTATAAAAAAATCTCTTAATGAAAAATATATTTTTTTGTCCTTAAACGGTGTCTTTTTGGTTAAAAAATATATTTTCTTGGATATTTTTTTTTTATAAAATTTCAACTTTTCAATTACGCGGTGATTTTTTAATTAACAAAAATTTTTCATCAAACACATTTAAACTTCGAAGCAAAAAATAAAAAATTACTTGTTTTCGCTTAAAATATGTGTTTTTGATGAAAAAGTGATAAGTAAAATGAAATCTTAGCGAAAATTGTTGAAAATGTTTGAATTTTAAGGAAACATTTTGAAAAAGTGTCCTGTTGGTTCAAACAGATATTTATTTGCAAAAATAACAGTGAATAAGAGAAAATTTTAAATCACTCATTCAATAATTTTTGCAAAAAAATAGATTTCAAAACAGATTTAATCTGTCTGTCTTGTTATAGCAGATTTAGCACTACAGCTTCTTGTTAATTTCAACCGTCTGTCTACAACTGTTCAACAGTTTGACAACATAAAAAAGTTATATCAGTTATAGGGGCAATCAGGATCTCTGTAAATTTTAACCGCCTCTCTATAACGTTTTAACCGTTTGGCCATATATATCGAATTACGTCAACTATTGTAACACCCTTTAATTTATAATTAAAATTTATATAATTTATAATAAAAATTATTTATTTTATTATTTTATTTATTTTTATTCTATCTAATTTTTAAGTGTTTGTACATAACGGTTTAAAAGATACGGCCATATAATTCAAACTTACATTAATTTTGGGAACGCCCTTTAATATTTAGATTTGTTTTTGTATTACAATTTGCCATTAGGAGCTAAAATGAAACGCAGTTATTTTTAGTTTAAAAGTGGTGCCTTCACGGTTCAAAATACTTGTAAAAAATATTTATATTGTATGGGGACACCCTTTTAATTTTTTAAATTATAAAATGTTTTTTAAAATGGAACCAATCTGTAAGCATCACTTTTCAAATGAAAAAAACATCTTTGAAATCGATTCAAAAATGACTGAGTTCTGCTCGCACAAACATTAAAAGAAAGCAACATTCAAAGGAATTGATGACCTCCTTCCTTTTTTAGTCGATTGAAAACCTTCAAGTTAGAGATTAAAAATAATAGGTCGTAAAAAATGCTTTTTGAGTTAAAAAAAAAAACAAAATGATTTACTTCAGGGGTATTTAGTTTACTCAAAATTTCAGCCACTTTTGGGTTAATTTAAATTTTATATAATCCAAGATATTAAAGTGTTATAAACGCCTTATTTATTTATCAACACAAATGCCTGCTCCTTTCACACTTTAAATTTAATTAATCCAAGTATTAACTATTAACTGTAATTGAACATTAAACTGTTAATGTTTTGGAAACACCTTATTTAAGCTGCTCCTCTCGAAAATACTGCAATTTTCCGCCTTTGTTTAAAATATACTATTATCCACCGATAAAATTGCTATAATTATAAAGAAGAAGAAAAAAAAAACAATCGTTAAAAGTGATTACAAAAAAGTGATTAAAAAGTAACAGTTTAACAAGCAGTTTCTTTATTTATTGGTTTACGATGCACTGATTTCATGTTGTAATTGTGAATAAAAAACAAGGGGTTTTTAACATGTTTTTAGCAGGTTTTCTTTTGATTTTGTTTTTTTTTTACTTCTCTTTACTTTCTTAATTTGTAGTTATGTTTTTGTTTAAAGATAAAATAATGTTTGGTTTTATTAATTTTTTACACGTTTAATATTATGTAATTGATATTGACAGACACTTTCCAAACACAAAAATCAAATAGACACCACCACTCTACCACAGCATATTCTTGAACTTGATTTAAGTGGTTGGATATAAATTACACCATTTCTTAAAGAGATTATAATATTAAATTTTATTTAAAGTGTGTTAAAAGTGATGGGATTTCGATAGGAAACAGTGTTTGTAGTTGTAACATCGTTCATGTATCATGTTTTGCTTTTTACAAT
The DNA here is from genome assembly GCA_937654795.1 of Cistogaster globosa. Classification (NCBI taxonomy): domain Eukaryota; kingdom Metazoa; phylum Arthropoda; class Insecta; order Diptera; family Tachinidae; genus Cistogaster; species Cistogaster globosa. Next base: position 13,662,079 of record OW569404.1, read on the forward strand.
TTTATCCTTCGGGTTATTTTTGAACATATTAAGTGTAACATCGAAGTTAATCGGTTGGAATACAGGGTACTTTAAAATTTCTTAGAAAAATACTTCTTCTTCTTCCACATATAATTCAAACAGAATTTATAAAAGTTTCGAGTTAAAAAAATGCATCGAATTTTTTTAATAGTTTCTTTCCTAGGATTTATAAATAAGACGAAGAAAAATGAATAGAATCTCGTAGCTCTACAAACTCTATTTGGATTTGTTAGTGAGTCTAAGTAACCGGTCAGAACTCTCTGCATTTTATTAATTAAATTAACATTCTGGATACTTAAATGCCATACAGGACTTAAAATGAACTTCTTATTATCTTGACATTTCAAAGTGCTACTTGAGTCCAATAAATTAAAAAAATTTGGCGGCTTAGAAAGAGATTGCATGTTCTTCTTGAACCTCTCTAGCTTCAATTGTTTTAGGGTATTCTAAATCATTAATTTATCGCAATGCCTTGTGTCGTCTAACTCTTAATCACTTTCTTGTGAACTATTGATTGTCGAGATTCGAATGGCTTAGAATGAATAAAGAAGCTAAGATTCTCTATCTTAAGAATAACACTCAATTTGGACCTGAAAATCTCTTTAATTTCTTAGTAGATTTAAATCATTCTCGATGAAATTCTTTATCCAGATGAATAATTTTTTTTTGCTACAAGAAATATCCGGAAACAGCTGGGCAGTATGAAAGGAATATTTTCTTGCGTTCTTCACTTCTCGATCCCGAAAACAGCTCTAACATTATTTTAACGAACATGTTTAATTGCCACAAGAGGTACCTGCCAAATTTTATGTTTTCTTTCAGTTATGCTGCGTCTAAAGTAATGATTATCCGAAGGGAATGAAAGAACTCTTATTGAAAGTCAAAAAGAACTGGATGGGAATAAAAGGGTAAACGAATAAGCTGAACTCTCATGCTAAGCTCCTCAGGTTAAGGACAGTCCAAACTGTTATCTTAATTCTTTTCTCACAGTAACATTTTGAACCTCAATGGGAGTTACAAAAGATTACTTAGGGGCTTTCTCACCAGTCTCTTTGGCTTTTATATCTATTTTTGTGAGATGGGGCTAAAGGAACCGCTTGCATATCGATTCTGCTTGGAAGAGGACGAAAAAACGGACCACATTCCTTGTAAATGCGTTGTTTTTTTTAAGGGGGGAGGAAATTTGTGAGCTTCAGCATTAGGCGTTCTATAAAGCCGATGGTGGGGTAGACCATCAATGACGCAGAAGATTTTATAGTGTCGTAGTCTTTATTTTCATGAATCTTTGTACTTGGCACTGTAAGTAAAAGGGGGTTGAAGTCAGTTATAAATCGAAGCAAAATAACGTCTTTGGCTACCCAGAAGATGAGAAAACAGAGCACATTCCTTGTGAATGCGTTGCATTTTTAAGGTGTGGGAAAAGCTATTTTTATGCGGAACATTTAGATCCCAATGAAATTAGGGAGCTTCTACAACACTCATTAGGAGTGCATTGAAGTCGAGGGCTGGGCAGGCGGATGCATAAAGCAAAAGATCTTAGGGTGTCGTAGTCCTTACGTTCATGTATCTATGTATTTGGTCCTAAGGGATTATTGCTAACTGTAAATGAGGTTTGAACTCGACGCAAAATAACTTCTTTGATTACTCTGAGGTGGTCTATTGTGGAATAAATTGTCGTGTTGCTAGGAAATTCCAAACATATACAGACCGGCTTGGCTGTCGCTTAGTTAGCTGATTTAGGATTTGCTCCACCAGTGCTATCGCTACTTTCTTGTTATAGCCGAAAGTATAGCTTGGGTGACTTAAGTAATTTTTTTTAAAGCGAGGTAAATTCATTTTCGCTTCTGATGATAAAAACACCATAATGAAGGTTGCGAAGTTTTGCCGGCTTTATTGTCAAATTTCGAAACTTTAAAGCTAACATACGAAGGACTAAGACTGTTAACTGGCAACCCGAAGGAACCGAAGAAGCATTAATAAGAGCTTCACATACAAAAGCCTCAAGTAATTTTGGTCTGAAGCGATTAAAAAGAAAAGAAAACTGTTTTAGTTCATAGTGTATTTGATAGTAAATGGGAAGGAATAATATTTCTTCCTACAACTTCTAGTGAGTAACCCTGTTATATTTTCATAGAACTTCTTGATCAATTCAATATGCACTCAAGTTATATTGCTCATGCTTACATGTTATCGAAAAATGAGTGGGTTGTCAATTATGTTCATTGTTCGGTTAATCTTCTTCTTCCACTATCCAGTCTTACTTACCACACAGTGCTCTGTTTACAACATACAATCATTCGAAAGACTTTCTTCAATTTTACAACAACCAATCAACCAACTAACTTAATAATGAAATTGTTTATCGTTAATAGGTTGGCTGTTTATGTTGTTCTGCGAGTACGTATGCAGTTGAATAGTCATTATGTGGCAATTGACTTTTAAATGCAGGCACATGTTTTGCATTTTTAAGTGGGTTAAATTTTGTATAGCAGTAGCAGCAGCAGAGGCAGCAGGCTCAACCATAATTTGAATGAATACTTGAGCAAAAGAATGAATAGATGAATGAAGAATGATAATGTTGTTGTTGTTATATGTATGCTATTTCATGACTTATTTTAAGTGACAGTTTATAACAATTAAGTTGTCAGAACACGAAATAGAGACGTGGTATGCGAAGAAGGAAGTGGTTGAACTTCTATTTGGGAAATTGTAAACATGTTTCTTTTTGAAAAAAATAAATTTTTTGAGGTTTTATTTGAATGATGTTCGCCTAAATATGTTTAATTCTTATGAACGTAAATACTGTTGGAAATAATTTTCAGCCCTCTAATTTTCTTTAATAATTTAGGATTGTCAAAGCTTTTACCAATCCATGAATTCAAGCCTTAAATCTAAAATTGATACCCCTCGAAGCGTTCAAATTTAGTATGTAACTACTTTTGCCTTCGTTCTTATGCCATTTAGCAGAAGATATCAAGGCTTGCTGTGTCCCTTTCTTCTTTTAGTTGTAACAGCTTAAAAGCTCGGAATGTATTCTATAAAAATCTTTCTCTTTTAGGAGTGTATTTACCATTATTCGAGCTTTTAGCTTATCTCTCCAATATTTTGGATTCTAAGAAGCTCAATGTGAGATTTCTACTTAACTTCACCATAACCCAATAATTCCTGGACTCAGGTCTAGGCTCTAGAATATATGCATTTTAACGGAAGGCAAGAAAGTTTTCATACTATTCTCCATTAAACATTTTTCAAGATCTTGATTCTTTCGGAGTCGTGTTTTTACTTTAATGACGCTTATTTTTGTAACGCCTCCTTTAATGTCGAGGATACTTCCCTTAGAAAGCAATAATCCTTGGGCAATTTTAATTCTAGTTGAAGTCCAATTTTAGTGGAGGTTTTTTGCTGTACAGACTGACGTCTCTAAATTTACTTACACAGACTCCTCATTTTTCTAGGATTATCATCTATAACACTCAGAATTATTGAGAATGACCCTCTGTCCCATTTGCTAGATTTAAGTGTCGGTAAAGTTTTTCCAACGAAAAAGAGAAGAAAGCAGAGCTCTGCATTACACAAGTTACTCTGTATTAGGCGTGGAACATTAAGGCTATTCACAATTCGTGTATTTTGCTATTGTTAGTTACTATTCTTTCCGCTCAAACAGTGTAAATAGTTGTTAAAAAGAATGTTAGTAAAATTGTCGAAAGATGTTTACCTGCAATAGCGGCATTTTAAAGTCTTGATTTCGACACGATCCTTGTATTCGATTACACTTAAAGCGGAGAAATTAAAACATATCTCGTTCCATTTTAAGTTAAAATGGACACTTAGCTAACGAGAATCGCATGTAATTTTCGTGTCGTCAAACAAATTTAGACCGCACTCGAATTTGATAAAAAACAAAAACTGAAAATAATGTAACTAAAATTAGAAACTGTTAAAATAAAGTTGGAAACAAATCTTTTTTTCTTTACAAAATGTTTATTTGTGCATGATAAACAAAGCTGGTGTGAGTTTATGGTAATAAAGAATAAAATAAGTTTCTGCTAATTTGTTTAACTAAAGATCATGGGTTCATATCCCAATAGAGCTTTAAATGTGAAGAAAAATAATTATTGTTAAAAAACTGAAAATAAATGGAAAGAGCCATTTGAACCTCCTGCAGCCAAGATGAAATAGTTAGGATATTAATTTTAAGAAATTTAATAACTTAACAGCGCACAGTGAACAGAGTCAAAATATTTTGGAATTAACTCAGCCATGTGCAAACGGCCAGGCTGAGTGATCCATTGTGTAGTTGGCCAACTTAAATCAAATAGCAAAAATATGGCAACATTAAGATAAAGGAAATCCCACAATTCCCAATATGAAAACTAAAAGTCCCAAAATTAAAAAAAGAGGTCAAATTGAAGGATCTTCATTTTTTACATGGATGCCTATTTTTATAAAAAATTCAGTGCAAACGTACACACATAAAGTGAGGTTAAACAGAAATAAAAAATTTTCTTTAAGAAATTTTTTTTCTGCAAGCAAAAAAAAAAAAAAACCAAAAAAATTTAATGACTCTTTTTAGGCGCAAATAACCAAAAATCCGATAATTTAAAAAATTTGAAGTTAAAAATCGTGCAATTTTACAGTCAGAAAATTTATAATCTGAAAATATTAAAAAAAACCGGACCAGGTTATCGAAAAATTAAAATATTTTAACTTTTAAATGCTTTTGACTCGATCAAACATAAACATGTAGGTGAAACACCATTTTTTAGGATTTGAATAGGACTTAAGGGCTTGTAATATTTAGAAAAAAATTTAAAAGATGCCGAGCATTAGAAAAATTTTTAGGTGCGAGGTACCAAACTTTGAGACCACATAGCGCCGTCCCTGGAAAGTGTATGGTACGCAGCTTCGAAAACTAGGCTCAAATGCTTCTCTGCTATGCTTCAATGGGCCTAGCCGTTTACAAATAACAAACAAAATATTTTGGTTCTGCCCCACTGTGCTGCGTACAGCAGTAATGCTAAGCCGGGCTAAATGCATGGTTTTTAAAACAGAAATCGTGAGCTCGAATCTCTCAGGAGTTAAAGAGTACTGTGGTTTAGATATATGAACTGGTTGAATGCGCATGTTTAATAAACAAGTCATTCTCACTTTGAGTCTTGCTGGAGTCACAATGTGTTGGGATGCATGTTTTGTTAACAACAGATCGTGAGTAGTTACATAAGAAAAAAAAGAAAAATAAGAAAAAAAACACAAAAAATTGACGTAGTCAAGATATTTACAAAAAAATTATTTTAACTGTTTAGAATAATTTTGAAGTATTGAGATTGTTTATTAAAGAGATACGATTTTTGGTTCCTATTCGACTTAAATTCCTTGTCCAGACATGCAACTTTTGTTTCTGCAATTTTTTAAACTCACTTTTGAAATGGCTTTCGTGTCCTCACATTCAAGTTTTGCTTCTGCAATTTCGGTCTTGATTTCTAGATTTTTTTTTGTATAAACTACGAATGACACAGCAAAAGAGAATTGCAAGTACATGAAACAGTGTATTCTTTTCCATTTGTCTTTTATCTTTCGCCTACAAACTCAAAAAATGCGCAACAAAAGTTGCAAAGTGTTGAAAGGGACTTAAAAACACAAAACTAAGAAACAAAAACAAAATATTTTGCAAAATGATTAACTGTTTTAATCGTTTCAAATGTTGACTCATTCACTCGAAAATCACGTGTGGATTTTATGACATTTTTCTTATCAGAAAAATAAATATTTGATCAATTTTGACTCATGGATAAAGAGTTGCCCATGTTTTGGTACCATTAGAATTTGTTCGAATTTTTTTTGGTCACACTATTATGTTTATAATTTTGATTAGAATGAAGTTCATATTTCCCACTTTATACAAAATTATTTACAAATTTTTCTACAAAGAGAACTGCAACTAATTTTTAAAATATTAAAATAAAATAAGGAATTTTTTTGATCCTTACATCCTATCAATACTTTTCGTGTATGTCTACTTTAAGAAATAAATCTAAGTTGGCGGCAGCCACAACGCTGTTCGTGTAGACGTGTTGCTGTGCTGTCGTCAAAATAATCATTTTCAAAAGAACGCGTGCATTTTATTTTTGACAGATTGTAGTCGGTAGCCTGCTGTCGTGAATGTGTTTAAAGCTTTAGGTGGAAAGAGTGATTGAAACATCTTATTTTAAAAAAACACAGTCAATTAGTTAGAACAAAGTTCGTAAACTATTTAAAGCTTTATTCTTCCTTTCATTATTCAACATTGTGTAAATATCATTTCTATTAAATATTTTTAATAGAACTTCTATAAAGTTTCAGGCATTAATTCCACTTCTAATTCTTTTTTTAGTTTTTGAAAATTTCTTTAAAACTGACACTTATTAATTCCTCAAGTTTCTTTCAAGTGAAATGTCCCTTATGTTATTAATATGAGTTAATTATGACTTTAATAGTGAACACAAATCACATTTCTTTATTAACATAATTTTCCTTCAAATCATTTTAAATTACAAAAAAATTAATTGTTGTTCATTAATGTTTAAAAGAAAATAAGTTGAAGGTCTCACGCCTAGTAACTCGTATAACATTTTAATCAAATCTTTTAATTTTATTTTTCTAAATCTTCCATTCTATCGACCAACAATTAAGAGTCTTTGCTTTTTTTTAATGTCTCTTATTTCATCTTCAAGCAAATTGTAATTTATGAATCAGTATAAGTAATTTTCACTTGGGGCTAAACTATGTAGCGAATAAAACTTTGAAATATCTCTGTAAATTATTCGCATCATAATTAAAATTATATTTAGAAAAAAATTAATATCAGGCCTATAAATTTAAGTGATAAAGTAATGAAATATTTTCATCTTCTAAAGACTTGAAATTGTTACAAACATTGTTTGTCTAGTTGGCTGACTTTTTGACTTCTTTAGCTGAACAGTCTCCATGCATAAGTAATAAGTTTTAGGGTAAAAAAAAAAAGAAATATACGCAATCAAAGTGATTGAAATTTTAAAGCATCTTATAATCATAACGTTTAAGTCTTTGAGGTTTTCTTTTTTAATTTGAAATTTAAAAATACATTTACTCAGATGTACGTACATACATACAAAGGAGGCCAGTTAGACTTTAATGTAATGCAATCTTTATTATTAAATGCTTTTGGGAAGGTTTCCCCTTTTACATCGATGTGCAGATTTGTGCAAAAACTTTAATAGCGTTGTCTAGATATAAAGGAATATCGAAGAAGACTGTTGATATTTTTCAAACGTTTACCTTTTAGCCCTGAGAACCCCGGCTTAATGATGTCTAGAAATAATCTATCGACCTGATTTTTTTTAGCTCTGTTGCCTTACAATCTCTTTGCGACCATTTCGGTCCTTACTTGTCCTACGTATAAATAAAGATCCTTAAATGGCAACGCGTAGGCAGCATCGACTCATTACGTGAGGATTATTCCAATTCCGTAGTTAGACCTGATACGAGTTCCCAAGATTATCCCTTCTAATGAATATTTTTTTCGATTTGTAATTTCGTTTAGCTCAATGATTAACGTTTCTTCTCGTTCGGGTTTCGTCAAGGTTTTTCACTTTCTTGGTTTTTCACTTAGAAGGATCAAATGAAAAATACTCCTTGGAAAGTGTTGGAGAGTCCTAATTAATTGCTATAAAAGTTCGCTACCCTTTACTCCTGAATTCCGCCCGGGGATATTACAAGTCTGGCTGAACTAACCTGGGTTCCGACATAGTGCTCTCGGGGTATAAGAGGAACCAGTCTCCCGGTGTGCACGCACCAACTTTGGATAGATGAGTTGGGTACTTGTTGTATGACTGTGTTCTTAAATATACTGGGAACCGGTAGCCACCAGCCTCTGTAGCCGGTTATTGGTGAGGTCCCTTCGGGGTACACGTGATAGCTGTTCATTAAAGTCGGTGTTCGCAAGGAACGTGCGTCTTGCATCTCACAGATGGAGATGGATAGTCTTCAACCCTCAAGCAAGGAGAAGTTCATGATCCTGGCAACCTGGGGTGCTAGAGGGCGACACTTTGTACTTCACTCAGTATTAACACCAACGTCAGGTTAGGCCATCATGGCAGATACTGACGCAAATATTGATCACACTTTATTCCTGCTTTTATTGATCTCTATTTGAACTTAAGTCTAAACGGCGAGGATGACTTGCTTCATTTATATTTCGTGGTCCAAGTTGAAAATAAAATAATAAACTACGGACTTGCTACATAGAGGTCGTAGGTAATTTTAGTAAAAATATTTCAGAGGAGGTTATTTTAAATATTAAAATAAAAAAAAAATTGGGACTAAATGTTCATTTTCACCACTGAAAAGTGTGGTGTGTATGTTTAAAGAATAAAAGAAAAAGTTAGAGAACACATGTCGGTCTGTCATATTAGTTGCATTGTTACAGAAATTTTTTTTAGTCGTTAAACTAAAGATTACGGGTTATGAGTTCGAATCCCAACAAAGCCAATAATACGAAGAAAACTATCTGCTGTTGAGTAGTGTTGTAGTTGATTTATTTAAAAAAGTAAATTAATGGAAAAACATAGTTCAAACCTGCCGGAGTCTCGATCAATTGTAGTGAGGCCGCGATAGATCAGGTGTTGAAGACGATGGTTAAAACTTTTGTTTCTTTATTCAAGAAAATGGTGATCTTAACCTCAACGGACCCTTATTAAAAGAGAAAAGTGTAAATTTAACAACGATTTGTGGCAGTCTTGACTGAGTTAGAAAAAGAAGAAGGATATTGGAGTCGATTTCGAGTCTTTTATGGCCCACAGTGCATAGTAGTCTGAATGGCTGTACACTGACCAAAAGCACAAGTCTACTAAAGAAAGCGTGTAGTGGTTCAAGTTTCATCGAAGTAACAGATTTTTATAATGTGAGTGGCTGCGTAAATTAATCTTAAGCGCATATTTAGTGAACGAAAGATCTTGTGAGTACAAATAAAACCAGGGACACAGAGTAAGAAATACAACATAAACAGTAGACGATAAAAAGTACTTTTTAACTCACTTGTGTCTCTTCGCATTCATTCCCAGCCCCTGAAAAGGAAGTCATACCGTTCTATATATTTACTCGCATGTACAAAGACTTTTGCACAAGTGAGTATAAGTGTTTCATCATATTTATGCTCGTTGCATTGCAGGCATTTTTTCAGCACTTTGGCCATGGTTTTGATAGACATTTTCTTGATTGCAGTTAATTTTCTATGCAAATTATATTAATTTAAAATTAAATTACATACTTGTATTATAATATGAATGCTACTATTAAAGATGTTAAAAAAAGCAGCGCAAAAAGTCTCAAGAGCCATAAGTGAATGGCCGGCCTAAAGTGAATTATTAAATGAAAATTAAACGATTTAAGTTGCCACAAAAAAAAATAATTTAATTGAAGAACACAAAATCTCTTTTAATTTCAATTTGATTTTACAACAATAGAAATAAATTATCTCGTTTTAAGTTTAATTAGAACTATGGCAACACTTTTTTAACTTAAACAAATAATTCTTTATAAATTAAAATTTTTCTTATTCAATTCTAATTTTTCCACTTTAAAGAAAAATTCTCTGTCATTAAAACTACTTAAAATTCCATAGACCTTTAGAAACAAAATGCTCATTGAGTGTTGTTTTAAATTAAAAAAAAATATATTTAACATTAAAAATATGTTCAAATAGGCAGCACGCTCATTCCCTCGCTTCTGCTTCAATCAACCACACTGTCCACCAATCCAACCTCAATTAGTAAAACTGAGATGTTGCTGCAACTTTTTTTTTTTTTTTTTTTGGTCAGAACAAGAGCAGGTTATGCATTTTGTCTTACTGTGGTTCAAGTGCGTGTTAAAACACTTGTTGTCTTCTACCTTTCAGCGAGGTGCCTTGTTTTAATGTTTTCTATTATTCCTACACAAAGACCACCCTGAGAGCATTTAAATTCTTTAACATAAATTATTTATTCTTTGTCTTCTTTGCTTTAGGGGCTTCTATTAAAGTTTATAAGTCTTTAGTATAAAATAAATCGTAATCAAAAAGGTTTGGTTTGATTCATCATTATGGAAATTTATTCAAATAAAAAATTTTCTTAATACAAAATTTCTTGACAAATGTCGGCTAATAATTCAAATAATTTGTTTTTGTTATTTTGTATTTTTGTAAAGCAAACATTATGTCTTCATTGCTGTATGATAGAATGATGAGAACAAAAGAACAATTTAAAAGTAGATGTACTCTAGAAGAGGCTACCAGCATTTTATTTGGGACATGTTTTTAAAGGTGCAAGAAAAAAAGCACCAAATTCCGCCACATTGTGAATTTCAAGAAAAAAGTTATAAAGGAACGGAATGGAACGGAATGGAATGGAACGAAACGGTATAGAACGGAAGGGAATGGGGGCGACGAAACGCTAAAAACATTTAAAAATGCATGGAAAGAAATCAAAATATTTTGTAAGTGACTGACATAAAAAAAATTTTAAAGAAAATCTCTGTTGCAGAGCAAAAAATATACAGCGAAAGTGTGATATAATTAAGGTGGCCAGATGCAAATTTTAAAAATGCAGTAGTGTTTAAAATAATTTTTAAAACTTAAAACAATTGTGCTTTTGTGTTTTCGATTGGGCTTAAAAAATCTTAAAAAACCTTTTTTTTTATTTTTAAAATTCAAGCAAAATCAAGGGCATCTGGCAACGTTAAATCAAATGCAAATTTGGGAAAGATGAAACTTACTTTTATAAAAAAAATCCTCGCTTATATAATCAAAAATAGCCTGAGGTTAGTATGACTGATGAAACTGATCGGGGTTCGCAGTATATTTATGGGTCACAACTTCATTCTACTATGATTCTGTCCATTACCGTGACCCATGTCAAGCTCATGCCATTTTTTTTGTGCATATGGTTCTGAAAAATTTTACTCACATCGCGTATATATTTTTTAAAAATTTGTTTTTTATCAATTCTGATTTCCAAAAAGATTTGTGTTTATATTTTTGTTGCAGTTTTTTTTAACCGATTTTGAAAATTTTATTTTAAATTGAAATGTAAAGCTTGTGGACTAGATTTCATTATAACAAGGATCGTACTCTTAAAAGTTAAAGGGTGTCCCCAGACATATGATTTTTGCATGTCTATTAAACCGTTAAGGGACATTCATGAAAAATTTTAACAAAGTTTGAGTCCTATATTAAAACAGAAATTAGTAAAAATATATATTTTAAAATTAAAGGGTGTCCCGATAGGTGAGGTAATTTGTCTCATAAGGCCAGATTTTTTCAACCATTAACACCAAGCCCTTAAAAATTTTACAGCTAAGTCCGCTATAACACGTGATAACATTTAAAATTACAATTTAAAGGGTGTCCCCATAGGTGAGGTAATTTGTCTTATAAGGCCCTATGTTTCAATCATTAAAGCCAAGCCCTTACAAATTTTACTGCTAAGTCCGCTATAACATTTGAAATTAAAAATTAAAGGGTGACCCCTTTGGTAAAGATATTTAATGAAAATGAACGCCGCCTGTCTCTCTATTTTAAGGTTGGTTTTTTTGCAAACATTTTTATTAAAAAAATATTTTTTTGATTTTGAATTTTTAATGATCTTTTAAGCGACTGCATACGATGACTAACAAACATAAGATGGATCTCTTGGTAGTGATTCGCCACCAGATTTAATATTCATTTTAATTTCCTTATAATTATCCTAATACTAGTCGTTCGTTCGTATTAGTGGTAAAACGATCTTTATTATTGTTGTTGTTGTTGTTGCTGAAATTGTAATTCCCACCAGTAACAAATTCAATGTGACTTAAAGTCGTTGTATTAATGGGAAAACTGATAAAAAACAAATTATGGCCGCTTGTTGCTCTTGTGACGTGCTGCAGCAATCTTTTCTTCATGCCATAAAAAAACGCCGCTGGCAGTTTGAATTACAAATATAAAGCTCCAAATGCATAAAGAAATAAAGTGTACGGGACGAACTTAAACTTAACTTAACTTTAACGTAAACACACACACACACACTCACAAACACACACTGCTCTTTCTCATGCAACTGGCCATAAACAAAATCTTGTCAATGGATATTTGAACGTGTTATATTACAACATTTTCTTGTTGTTGTTATTGGTGTTGTTGCTCTTGTCGCTATTATTTCCTATTTAAACATTTTTCTTCTTCTTATTTCGGTGATTATTTTGCTATTTAAAGCCTTAAGGTCATTAGTAGCATAAAAGCCCTCGAACCAGTTTTGGGAAGATTTTTACTTCGTCTTTTTATTTGTTTGAAATTTGTTTACGGTTGATTTGTAGAGTTGTATGTTTTTTTTTCTTTTTTCTCGTAGTTTTGTATTTTTGTTAACAATTTTTATGGCATGTTAAACATAAAATAATGACACTTAATGTTGTCGGTAGACTTCTGTCCCTTTTGATTTTACAAAACTTTTTTTTTAGCACTTTTTGGAATGGGATGGCTAATGATGAAAATAAAAAAGAAGAAGAAGGTGTTAAACTGTTAACCATTAAATTGGTTAAAGGTGATAGAGTTTAATTGTGGAGGTTACAGGATTATAGTTTATGTTAAACGATCAATTTAAAAGCCATAAAATAAAAATAGTTTGAAAAAAAAAACTTTCTCTGGGTAAACAAAAATGCTTTTGAAATTTATTCAACAAGTGAGCGTCGTAAAGAGATAGATATAATTTAAGGAAAAAAAAAATAAAAAAAGGAAATTCAAAATAAAATAAATTTTTAGTACCATTTCGTAAAAAGGTACTTTTTCAAATAATTGCTTTTTTTAGGTTTTTGTAAAACAGATTTTTTTCTTTTTGTAAATTATAAGTTTCTTTAACAAAAAGTTTTCCTAAAATGTTTTTTTTTTTGTTTTGGTAAAATTCACTTTATGTATAAAAGGTACTTTTTCGCAAAAATTAAATTTTATCAAGACCATTAGTAAATTAATGTACCTATCCGCAAAACAATACTATTTCGGAAAAAAATAACTCTTAATTAAAAAGTATTGAAGTATTTTTTTGTTTGTAAAAAATGAGATTATTTTGAAAAAAAGTACTTTTTTTCAAAATGAAAATGTTTGTGAAAGTGCCTCTTTATAAACAAAAATTTTTATTAAAAATTTACCTGATGTAAAAAATCTTATTTTATACATATGCATTCATTCCAAAATTCTTTCATTATCGTACCGTTTTTTTTTTTTTTTTTTGTTTGAGAAAGTGTACTAACTACACTGTTTGTAAAATGGTACCTTTTCACAATAAGTGCTTGTTTGTCAAATAGTCGCTTTACCAAAAATGTATAGTTAAAAAAATAATCTTTGTGTCAAGAAAGTACCTTTTGCCAAAAAAAGGCCCATTTTGAAAAAAACTTCTTTTATGTAAAAAAATCGTTCTTTTTTTATGTTTTCTTATGGTTTAAAAACGCCTTTTTGTAAAAAGTAAGATTATTATATATTATTTAGCGAAAAAGGGTCAATTTGTAAAAACGTACCTTTTAGTAAAAAGCAGTTTAATTTTCATAAAAGTGTCATTTTGAACACAAAGTTGTCTTTTTATCAAAAATGGTCTTTGCGTTAAAAAAAAAACATTTCTGTTTTAATTAAGAAATATTTTTTTTAAATGATAAATATTTTTAAATAGTACTTTTTTATATATTTTTTGGGGTAAAAATACCAATTCTTATAAAAATCAACTCTGTTATTGTAAAAACGGATTGTTTTGTTAAAAATGTTCGTTAAAAACAATATTTTTTAAATTATAAAGTTAATCAGGTACCCTAAATTAAAAAGTACCTTTTTGTTTAAAAGTACTTTTTGCCGAAAAGTATTTTTCATTGAAAAATCAGCTGTGTTAAAAGCTTCCTTTTTTAAATACATTTAGTTTAAACGTAATTTTTACGAAAAAGTACCATTTGTGTTAAAACGTACCTTTTTGTTTAAAGTTCATTTTTTGTTAATTAGATCTTTTTTTTTGTTAAAAATTAATTTCAATGTTAAATCACATTTTAATTTTTATGTTTGTAAAAAGTACTATTTTTTAATAATAAATTAAAAACTCTCTTTTTGAAAAAATTTTTGTTGAAAAAGTACCTGTTTGTAAATTTGTTTTTTTATTTTTAAATCTTCTAGTAAAAAGGGCTTAGTTCCCTTGATACATGGTTTTTACATATAAAAAGAACTTTTTATAAAATGCATCAAATTTACAAACATTTTCTTAAAAATCTTTTTTGAATTCGATTGAAACCATTTATTTTCACTTTATTCTTGTTAATTTAAATACATTCGCTTAATAATTGAGAGCCGAACATTAAAATAATTGTCCATTGTTATAAAGGAATATGTCATTTTTGACCCCCACTCTTTCTCCCTCTTTCGCTGTCTAACTGACATTTCCTGACTATTGTTATGCTGCCAACGATTGTGTGATCGTTAATAGTTTTATGTCTTCACTTTCTTTTTGAATCAAAACTGTAAAAAAACTTAAAAAGAATTTATAAGTTGAACTTGTTACACTAGTTTTCTTGTAGGCGTATGTGAACATTAAATGATTTTTTATGTTCACAAAAATCATTATTTTGCGACAAAGAAAGGAGGCAAAAAGAAAGCAAGACAACAAACAGATTCATCTACATACAAGAGAAACAAACACTCACATCATTATAAATTTTTACAAAAATGGCAAAATTGATGAGATTTCTTAACCATTTTTGGTTTTGGTAACAAAGTCCCTTTTTATTATTATTATTCCGTTTGTGGTTTTTGTTCCTGAGTCTGATGGCAGTCAACTGTGAATGTAGTAAAAGTCATTTTTATTATGCCATACGAAGCCCAGTAATGTTGCTTGTCGACAAAGTAATGAGCACCTTAAATGGATGATTTTAGTCTTGTTGTTGTCGCATGCAGCATCTAAAAAAGAAAAATTGTTTTAAATATTTTAACAAATTCTGCAAATTGCTTCAGAACACAATTTGGAAAGGAGGGGATTTTTTTTTACAGTTAAGTTAGAAGAAAAAAAAAATATCAACATAAGAATTTATTGTTTTATAGTAAATGACATATTTTGTCTCGGTTAAAGAAAATGTGTCAAAATTGTAAACATTTCTGAATGACGTGCGTTGAATAAGAGCATTTACAAATTGCAGTAATTTGGTAAAATCATGTTGTAATGTTCAAAAGGAAAGTAGAAATTAATACAAAAGTCAAAAAGTTGAAACAAAAACTGATCATAAATAAAATGTGGATCTTCTTATTTTAAGTTTCAGTACTTGTAACAAAAACTAAACAAAGCTTTTTAAAGAAAAGGAATACCATCATCATAACAAAGCGGCACTTGCATAAAAGTACTTTCTTGCTAATGAAACCTTTTAACGCAATATCCCATAAAAGTACCTTGTTGCAAAAAGGAATAATTTTTTTATATCTTATTTCTAATAAGGAATGATTTAAAAAAAGTAGGTTTCAAAATATATAGTTTCAAAAAAGTACTTTTAATGCTAAGAGGTTGCTATAAAGTACTTTTTTGTCCCTTTTTAGAAAATGTATCCTTTAACAAAAATGTAAATTCTTACAAAATAAGATTAAAAAACTTAGATTTACAAAAAGTACTTTTTTTGAAAAAAGTACCAATTAAAAAAACGTGAATTTACTGTAACATTTTACAAATATTACTTTTTAAAGTAGTATATTTTTACAAACAAGTTTTGTATAAAGCGAATTTCCAATTACATTTGAAAGTACTGACATTTTTAAAATCATACTATTTGGACAGGAGCAAATAGTTGTCTTATTAAAATGTATATAAATTAAATTTGAGTATAATAAATTAACATTTAAACAAAAATTACTCTTTTACAAAATAGTGCTTTTATCAACCTCTTCTTAAAATAACATATTTTTATGGAAGTACTTTTTATAAACCTTTTTTTTAGGCGTTCTTAGCCTTTTTTACAAGAAGTACCTATTTCGCGTAGGATTGATTACATATAATTAAATTTTTTTTACTTGAATCTTTTCAACAAAAAGTACCTTTAAATAGAACTTTTTAACAAAAGTACTGTTATGCAAAAAAAATGACTTGATTAAAGTACTATTTCAATAAATAATTCTTAACAAAATTTTAATTTTTACAACGATCTCGGTTTTTTATATATTAAAAAGTACCATTTTGCTATTAAGTGCGTGTTTACAAAAAGTACCTAGATAAAAATAGAACTTTTTTAAGTGGCTCTATACAAAAGTACATTAAAAAACATGATAAAAATAGCACAGTTGTTTACAAGTAGGTATATTTTTATAAAAAGTACTAGACAATGGCACCTTCTAGCATTTGTACTGTCATGACAACCTTATATTATACAAATACATATTGTCAAAAAATTTAATTTTCGTAAAAAAATTAATTAATTTTCACAAAAATTTTTTTTTTCACTAAAAGTACTTTTTTCCAAATCAATTTTTGAAACAACTTTTATAAAAGGTACCTTTTTCAAATGCATGTTTTCGTAACATAATTTTATATATTTTATATATTTTTTTTTAAATTAAAAAAACATGCTACTCTTAAAAATATTACAAAAAGTACTTTTTTTAATAGAAAAAGTTTTAAGAATTTTTTTTACGAAAACACATTTCAAAATAAGAAGCACTTCTTATCTGTATTTGCTTTAAAAAACTTATCTAATTTAAAGAAGTATTTTTAATAAAAAGTACTCATTTTACGTATGGTTGCCCACAAAATACATTTTTTAATTGAAAAACTGTGTCTTTGTACAAAATAGTAATTTTTCATTTAAAAAATATTATTTCTTGCAAGTAAGTGAAAAAACTTGTTTATAGGTATTTTTGTAGAACGAGTACATTTTTTAAAAAGCACCATCTTGCAAATAGACATTTTTTTTACGAATAAGTACATTTTTACAAAGAGTACCACAAAATGGTACTTTTAAATATTAGTACTGCCGTAAAAACTTTATATTTTTACAAAACCTTATATTTTCAAAAGTAAAATAAAATAAATACCATTAAACAACTTTTTTCACAAAAAGTACTTTTTTCAAAAATAGTTTTAAGGAAACAGCTTTTATAAAAGGTACTTTTTTTAAATGCGTGTTTACAAATTATAGCTTTATATAGTAAATACATATTAAACATTTCCACCAAAAGCACTTTTATCTATAATTAATTTTAAAAAAGAATGTTTTATAAAAGGTACTTTTTTATATGCATCATAAAAAAAGTTAACTTTATATAGTAAATACTTTTTTAAAATAAAGTACTTTAAAAAAAGTAGCTGCGTACAAAATGTATGTTTATACAAATAATGCCATCTTGAAAAAAATGTTTTTTCTGCAAACAATTGTAAAAATTTTATAATTTTAAAAACTTAAAAAAAGTTTTTTTTTCATTTAAAGATTTTAAAAAATTCGAAAACAAGTTCTTTGTTAAAAAATCAGTGTAAAACTTAGAATAAATGTAATTATTTAAAAAAAATTCAAAAAAGTACTTTTTTCATCAAACAATTTTTTAGAAAAAATAGTAAAAACAAATCTTTCTTAAAATTAGAATAAATGTAATATTTTCCAAAAAATTTTTTAAAAGTACTTTTTTGAATAAAAATTTTTTTTATAAAAAATTTCCAAATAAAATATTTTTTGCGAAAACAAATCATTCATACAAAATTGAAATAATGTAATAATTTAAAAAAAAAATTTAAAAAAAGTACTTTTTTCATTAAAAATTTTTTTTAGAAAAAATTTCCGAATAAAATGTGTTTTTTCGAAAACAAATCTTTCAAAAAATATAATTTTATTAAAACATGACCTAAAGTGTATGCGCTTTAAAGAAATTATCTTATTAAAAAAAGTACTTTTTTACAGTTTTAAAAAGTATTCAAAAAAAAAAACTGTAAATTTAAAAAGTTATTTTTTTTAGTATTTTGCCCTTTTCTGCCAATCGCTATTTAATTTATTGTGCGTGTTTTTAATGATTTATTTAATTTTTCTATTTAACTGCTTTGCCAAACATTCTCAAATACTATGGGCTGTTTAAAAATGTTTTATTTTTTTATGTTGACATGCAGCTTCATAGTTTAAAATTATTGAGAAAAAAACACAAAAAACTCAAACAAACGTATGCAGTTAACTGTCTGTCTTAATAATTTATGAGACCCTTAAAGTAGTTGTTTGTTTTTTATTTTATTCCTCCCTCCTGATTTGTCTACGCATAAAGAACGAGCAACGATTTAAGAGGAACAAATAAAAAAGCAAAAATATGTATTTTAATTATTAAAAACCTAAAAGACATGGTTCAGTGCAGAGCGCAGTTTATGGATATGAATGCGTGCAGTATGTGGGTAATGAATGGCCAGACAAAATACTAGTTTATGTTTGGCACTTACTTTTGTTAAAGAAACCTAAACTTGGATACGCCACCTTCACCACTACAACTCTAGACGTCATGGTATTGCTTTCTTTGCATTGTTGTTTGTTTTAACTTTTTGCATTACAAAGTGGTTGCACAAGAAAAGTGCGTGTCTTAAATCTATTTGTTAATAAACTAAAGCAACAATTCCTACACTTAACAACAACAACAACATACATACATATATACAACATACCTTAGCGCTACCGTATTCAACTGGGAGTCATAGTCCACAGAAATTTAATGTTCAACTAAATTTTTATGCTGCTTCGCTACCGGCTTATTTTTCAATTCTATTCTTTACGGTAACGAACATTTCAAATACAATTTAAAATAAGCAATCAACAACCTCCACCAAGTACAGGCACCTTCGCATGCATCCTTCTCAATTGCCTACACCAACGCAAATTATGTTTACACTATTATTTTTATCTTATAGATATATTTTTTTAATGGAATTCTTTAAGATTTTGCTGGACTGAATGCTGGCAATAAAGGTGCCATGAAATTAGTCGGTAGCAATGATACCAGAGATCCTCTACATTTAATGGTGTAGAGCAAAAATTCGATTTTTTTAAGCTGAGCACCAGAGACAAATTTTAAATTTGATTCACTTTGAAACGGAATTTGTTTCCAAACTTTTATTAAGCTGTCGTTCTATTTGCCTAGAGCAACGACTCCAAACTAGTCGACCCCATGAAAGGTATATCAGATAATTTTTGAGATGACAGCCTACACCGGAACGACTCGACTCTAACTCGGCCAAAGAACATCAAGACAGCTGTACCAAATGCAATTTTTTTAACGCGTGAAAAATTTTGACAGCAGCAGAGCTTCTTTTAGAACCAACATCGTAACAATGGGAAACGTCATTGCCTGTGACCCGGCTGGACCCTTGTGGCTCTATTTCTCTCATATAACAGCTGTTCTACAACCCTTCAACTTACAACTTAAGACACCCATTATTACTGACAACTATAAAATTGAAAGTATAAACTTGTGCAAACGAATGTATTTCCTCATCTCTTATATGATCTGCCATCTTTTATAGCGTACTCACAGGGATAGAAAAATAATGTTTATAACCTTCAAGCCTAATAGCTACCGTTTTGTTTTGTTTTCTTTTTTGTTCAAGTTTCCTTCATTGGCCTGCTATTTTTACTACTCGCACCACATTTCAAAACAAATTAGTTTTAAAAGCTTTTGGTTTTCGAGTTAAATTTGTGTTCACATTCTACTACAAGTTGTATTGAGCTGATTTAAATTGTTGTTGCGGTCTTGTAAACAACAAATTCTATTTAATTGTTTGTTGGCTTATCACTCTATTTACAACTCTTTTTTTTAATTGCCTTCCTCTTAACAACGAGTTTAAGGTTAATTGAATTTTAAAATAATTTTTGTGATTTTATTTTTAATTTACATTTTAATAAAAATTAAAAGAACAAAAAGAAATTCCTTCGTTTTAAGTCGTTATAACGCCATTTAAAAAAAAAAGGTTTTAGCAGATCGCAACATAAACAAGTCCCTTAGTCCGGTGGAGTTCCATCTCTGGTTCCTTCGACGTTAGCGCGTCCATTAGCAAAGCTTTTCAGCATTTTGTAAAATGTTGGTGAGTTCCCATCATGTTGGAAGGATGCTAATGTAAAACCAATCACAATCACAATTTGCTCTGCATTTTCTAAAGTAATGGAAAGTATTCCTAATTTTCATTTTGTGAAATATCTGGAGTCCAACAAGTTACTTAGTGACGGGCAGTACGGTTTTCGCAGGGGACGCTGTATTGGTGACTTACTGGCCTTCTTTTCGAAAAAAATAGTGTCAATTCGTTCACCATTTTGGCAAAAGTAAGGTGGTGACTTTAGATATTTTCAAGATGGTGCACTCATATCAAGACTTAGTGCTTTTAGTGTCGGTGATAGCTTCTCTCAAGCGTTATTGAGCTTTTTTAGGGTTCGCATTATACAAGTTGTTTTAAATGGGGTATCATCAAAAGAGTTGAAGATAAAGTTAGGGGTACCGTAAAGTTCCGTCTTTCCTACCCTATTTCTTGTTTTTCTTATCGATCTTCTGCGTTAGACTTCTAACCCCAACTATTCTTTCGTAGATGATGGTAGCATATGCCATTCATTTTCATTTTGCAATAGGCCAAGCCTTCCGAAAATTGGGGTAATGCGGAAGTACATGGGCGATACACTTAATTGCGACCGTTTAGTAATCTCCGAATGGTGCCTTGCGAACAGTGTACAATTTAATGCTCATAAAACACAGTGCTGTGTGCTTTCCCACAGACGTACTGCTGAGTGTGCCACCTTATCTGTAATTATGGGTGATATATATATATTAAGAAACAAAAACTCTCGATGTTCTTGGCTTGAATTTCAATGCGATGTTCTGTAGAACAAGCATATTTTTCATGTCGCAAAAGAAGCATTCAAGTGCCTAGGTTTTCTGAAACGTTGTAAGAAATACTGCACTCCATCTGATCTCTTTGCTATCTATGTCACCTTTATGAGACCGAAAATAGAATACAACTCTCATGTATGGGCCGGTGTTCACCCCATGGAGAAGCGAGCGAAGAAGCTCATCGGTGACAGTAGGGTATCCAGCTGATTCACTGGAGTATCGAAGCAATGTAGGATAAGTTTCACTGTTTTATCATTACTACAACGGAATGAAATCTGCAAACCTGTTCCTGAAAACCATAATTTCGTATACGCAACGTGCTCTTTGTCAAGAGCGCACTCCTTAGAACGCATTACAGAGATGAATCGTTTTTTAGGCGAACAGTTTGTATGTGAAATAGAGTTCCTGCAGAGGCCTTTCCTGTCAAATTTCAAATTGTAGACTAATATCTTATAGCAATATTATAACTTTGTCAAAGAATCCAAAGTATAACTTTCTTATACTAAGTCTGCTGACTTATACTAGGCCCAACCGCGTTATACCAACACTAACATCTTTTCTGTGAAGACGTTTTTGCTAAAATAAGACTACTATCGCACACCAGGACTACATCTTTATTATAGAGCCTACAATCTTTTAAATATATAACCGTCTTATACTAAGTCTATTCTCTTATACTAAGACTACCGTCTTTTCTGTTTTGACTATTGTTTCATACGAAGTCTACTAGCTTACACTAGGACTACAATTGCGGCAACCCCCAATCTTTTAAAAATATAACCGTCTTAATCTAAGTCTGCTGTCTTATACTAAAACCTTATACTAAAACTAATATCTACCATCATTTCTGTATAGACTACTATGTTTAATTAAGTCTACTGACTTATAAGGAGACTAAAAGTTTGTCAAGCAAACGTTTTCTTTTTTGAAAATATAGCCCATCTTTTACTAAGTCTACTCTCTTATACTAAGACTATCCAATGGTTAATGAGCCCCAATCTTTTGAAAACGGAACCGTATAGTATTTATAAGACTACCGTCTTTTCTGTCTAGACTACTGTAGTGTAATAAGAGTACTCTCTTATTTGTATACTACAATCTTGTCGGGATAATCCCATATTTTAAAAATCTAACTGACTTCTAAAAGGTCTTTTCAATATGTTAAGATGGCGGTCTTGGCATTACCGTCTTATATTTATATATTTAATCCTCTTACTCCTGCAAGGAGCATAGGGACGTCTTATACCAAGAATATTAATTGTCTTATACTGTCTGCAATACTGTGTTTTACTAAGATAAGTCTGTTGTACAAGTACTTTAATTTTGTCAGAGAAGCCACAACTTTTAAAAATATACATTGTCTTATACTAAGACTACTTTTTGACCTAAGGCAAACATCTTATACTAAAAAGTCTTATAAGTCTCTTTTTACTAGTGCTACCATATTATACAAAATCTACTGTTTTTATATGGATGTTACCAAATTAACAGAGACCATATTCTACAAATAGCACACTTTTACACACTCCTGTTGTGTTATACAAAATTCGCCTTCTCTTATAAAAAAAACCATAGTCATGATCTCTATCGTCTTTTAAGGGTTTAGGAAATAAAAATTAATTCTGCCTTTATTTGAATTATGGTTTGTCAAGCAACCACCAGTGCTGGTGCAATTATAAAGGAGATTCTTTCTGCTTAAAATAAATAATGCTGCTAAGAACACTGAATTTAAAACCATTAAACTGCCGAAAAAAAGTCATACTGGTAATTAATTGATTTAACTAATGTTTGTGATATTTTATGGTCGTAAAATCTCTTTCCACTCTATTATCGGAATTGGTCACCGAAATTATCTGGTTGAACGTTATTATTTTTTTTTTTAAAGAGAAGTAGCACTTCAGGCAATGATGCCTATTTAGTTATTTTTGTAACCGTACTACATTCTTTAGAAAAGGGATAGATGAGAGATAAGACAGGTGGTGAGAAGAGAAAGATAGATATAGCCATTTTATTAATTATTTTACTTCGCCGGCGAATATGCTATAAAGAAGTACCGACGAAGGAGGCTGCATGTTTAACGGTAATTCTGAATATGTATTTATACCATTAAACAGAAAAAACCATTCCTTATTTTTGGTTGCCGCAGGGGTTGAACCCTGGTTAACCAGGTTTGTAGCCAACGTGTTTACCACTTCGACTACAGCAGCTTGTAGGCAATTTTCTTAAGCAACAGCCTGGTGAAAGGCAACAAGTACCCCGATACAAAGTGATTATTAGTTTGTAGGGAAATTCAATAATAAGACTCTTTTCATATAATTTGGAGGCTATTTTAGATATTAAGTAATTTAGAGCATAAATCTTTCGGTATAAGAGGTGGCTCTAACCCCACATATTCGATAAATACTGATCTTATATTTAAAAAACAATCTCTAAATGTGACGTAGATTATTTTGAGGCTAAAGTACATATTCAAGAGCATTTTTTTTTTATAATCACATTTCAGGAGAACTGTAATACAGAGACTCTTTAATTGTGGGTGGGTATAAGAGAAGAAAACGGGTAAGGGGTACCCGAAGTAACTATTAGTTATTACAAAGAAGAAGAAAACTTATAGAGACGTTTAAAATTTTGTAACGCACATTGACTACAAACCAGGTTGTCCAGGGTTCAACCCTTGCGGCAACCAAAAAATAAATGGTATAAATAAATACCTACCAAGAATTTAACAATACGCATTCAGCCTCCTTCGTCGTTACTTCTAAATACCACTTTCGCCGGCGAAGTAAATTAACTAATAAAATGGCTATCTTTCAATACCTGTCTTTTCTCTTTTCTCTCTAATTAAATAGGCATTGTTGCCTAAAGCGATACTTCTCCTTCAAAAAAAGACAAATTTGAAATAAAATGAGATTTTAAAGAAAAATTTTTGAAGTACAGGCGAGGGAAAAGGGTACCCCCTTCACAAAGCAATTATTAATTACTCATAAAACTACAGCAATAAGAGTTTCTACATTGTTGGCTGGAGGTTTAAGAGAACGACATGAAGTTCCCTCTCATACAAAATAATTAATGATTGTAAAAAGCTGCAATAGCAATATTCTCTCAAAATAAAGCGCATTTTAAGCAAGAGTCTGGAAGGAGAGAAGGAAGTAAACGGATACCCCAAACAAACTAATTAATTAAAACTGAGAAACAAAGTTATAAAATTTTACAAAAGTTACTTTGTGGATGTATTAGGTACCTCCTTGCACGAAAATTATATATTATTCTTTAACTGGAAGATTACAAAAGTGTAGATCTTACAATTTTCGGAGGTCAAAATTGATTTTGACCCAAAAGTGTGCACGTAACCCCCACATAAAGTAATTAATTACTTGTGATATAATTAGAGAATTAGAACTGTTGGAATATCTAGTTGTGATGAAGATATTTTCACATCACAATCAGATACTAAGGAGGTAGTGAGGTACTAATATTTTTTTGTATCCTATATCTGCAAAACTACAAAAGTGAGTGTCCTCCAAATTCGTGTGGGTTGGTTGAAAGAAAATTTGAATAATCGTGGACAAATTTAGTGAAGTCGTAGGGGGGACGGTAGTTTCTTTTCAAACAAAGCAAACATTATGCCGTGTATATGGAAAACCATGAACAAATTATCAAACGTTTTTTTTATAATTTTCTTTTATGCTTTTACGACTTTGGGGATAGAAAAGCCCACCGGGTGTGGCTAGTATTTTAATTATATTTTTTTTAACAAATATTATTTATTTTAATAAAACATTTCTTTGTTAACAATTATCGCATAATTAAACCACTAAATACCACAATGTCAACATGATACGACGCGAATCTTCAGTCAACATTTTAAAGCTTGAAATATTTAATAAAAAAAACAAAGAAATAAAAATGAAAAAAATAAAAAAAAAACTGAACACGACAACATATTCATTTGCGCCTCCATAATTGGTCATCATTACACAAATTACATAAAGTAAAAGATTGCAAGGAAACAAAAAAGAAACTGAATAAAAAACCTCTAAATGATTGCTGCGCTTAAGCCAAAGCCCAGCCAGGGTATTAATTGTAAAAATATAATAAAACTAGAAAATTTGTAGCAATGATCGTGGTTAAGTTGCTGTGAAGAGATTGTGGAATTAAAGAAAGATAGAATATTTTTTTGTTAGATGATAAAAAAACGACAGACTGCTTTTGCTGAAACTCATACTGTCTACTTAACAGTCACTCCGTCACTCCGTTGTGACTAAGTGCTTTGCAGTGATATTTTAATAAAAATATTTAAAAGATTTTTTCATGATATTTAAACTGATTAAAAAGATTTTTTTTATTTATTTCTAAATGTACTGAATCATGGAATCTTTTTCACTATTCCAGACATTTTGTTTGTTCCTGGATTTTTATATAAAATTTTTTTAACTTTCCCTTTCATGTTTAACGTAGACTTATTATTCAATCAATCTTATTGTTTTTATTATTATTTTTTTTTCATTTTTAATTTCTATAATTGACACAACAAATAATCAGCCAATTTTGTTCATCTTTCTTTTACATCGTTTTGTTTTATTGTTGATTGTTAAAGATTTCCAAAGTTTATTTTCTGGCAGTTACGAAACACACCTTAAATCTGTTGATATTGCTTTGTCTGTATATCAAAATCTGTGTGCGATTGTGATTTTATTTTATAGATTTGCCGATGGTCGTCTTTATTACAGCTCAATGTTGCGTGACTTGCCACAACAAATTGTTTGTAATTTAAATGCGTTTAGTAGGTCAATACTTGCAGCACAACACGAAATTAAAAGTTTTATGTTTTTGTTTTATTTTTGTTTTTTTTTTTTGTTTGTGAATCCTAAATATGTCTACTTTACAAAAGTTTTTGCGCTTCTTAATTTTTTTTTTCTGAGACGTAAAACTCTAGTGATTTGAATTTAACAGATGTTTCAAGTAATCGGTTTTTAAAATGTTAAAAATTATTTATCTTTTTTTTAAGGAAATAATGCAAATAAATATAAACAAATAAATAATTTAATTTGTAAGTATGAAATTATTGTTAAAACAATTATAAATTTCTCTGCTTTCTAAAACTCACTAAAGTAACCACTTTTTAAGAACCAAACGACTACCTAGCAAAGGATAAACAAAACATCACTATTTGTCATAAAACATTCCAAATTGGTTTATTGTGCCAGTAGCTTGCAAATTCAAGTTTTTTTTAAACGACTATTTCCCCCTCATAATAGTTGTATTCCTTAATTTATGCTTCTGCTTACCGCCTTCCTTGCACTCTGCTCAGCACACACGACAACATAAAAATTTATAAAAAAAAAAACAGATGATAAAGTGTTTTATAAGGATTTATCTGCGGCCACTTAATCATTGTTTTGTTAAATGTACAAAGGACTTGTTTGCGTAAATTATGTGTTATGATCGTTTGTGTTCATAGTTGTTGGCTGGTAGTATGTTGGAGCCTGGTCTGACTGTGCTATTAAGCTTTTGATTTCATTGCACGATAATTTATGTTTTAATGACACGCAGAGACAAAACAAAAAAACACCGAACAATGTGAATTTGTGTGAAACAAGTTTTCGGTAGCAAAAGTGGGTAATGAGAATTGGATGTTAATTTTAACAATTAGTAGAGGAAGAGAAGTAGAGTTGGAATTCTCTTCTTGGAAAAAGACTCGACTTTTATTTTCACTTGTTATCGTTGCTAATAAATACTCACATGTAATACATAAAAGCTAAAAAAGTAAAAAGAAACAAAAACAAGTCACGTCTATCTTTTGCTTTTTTTTAGCCTTTAATTAAATTTATTAATCATAATTCTCGTTTGGTCAATGAAGTTCCTAAATCTAAGAGCCCCTTCTGGTTACCTAAAAGGTGGTGTTGAGTTAAACAAGCTGACCCAAAGAACCAGATCTTTCCATCAATAATAAACTTCGATGAATTCAAATCTAACTTTGGTATAATTTTAATTTTCTTTGGCATTTTTTGTTATTAACTGTTAAAATTTGAGGTCACAAGGTCAGATAAGTAATTAAAATATAATTTGGATTTAAAAGTGAAAACATACCAAACTTTTTAGTTTTTAAGAAAATTTCCGGTGGTACAGGCTGGATTCCAACTTCCTCCGAAGTAGTACAGTTGTTTAATGGTGCTTTGGCTCCTCTTTCGTCGAATAACATGCTACTCTTATACTAAGAATGTGGTGTTATATTAAGATTGTAGTCTTAAATTAAAATAAAATCTTATATTGATTTCTACGTCCTATGTTAAGTTTATATTAAGACTAAGTTCTAGGTCTTATATTATACTAAGACTAAAGTATTATACTAAACCTATGATTTTATACTAAGAAAAAAGTTTTATACTAAGACAAAATTCTTATACCAAGACAAAATGCTTACACTAAGACAAAACTCTTATACTAAGACAAAAGTCTTATATAAAGACAAAAGTCTTATACTAAGAAAAAAGTCTTATACTAAGACAAAAGTCTTATACTAACACAAGAGTCTTATACCAAGACAAGAGTCGTATACCAAGACAAAAGTCTTATACTAAGACAAAAGGCTTATACTAAGACAAAAGTCTTATACAAAGACAAAACTCGTATACTAAGAGGACAGTGTTATACTAAGACAAAATTTTTATACCAAGACAAAAGTCTTATACTAAGAAAAAAGTCTTATACTAAGAAAAAAGTCTTATACCAAGACAAAAGTCTTATACCAAGACAAAAAACTTTTACTAAGAGAACAGTGTTATACTAAGACTTAAGTCTTATACTAAGACAAAATTCTTATACCAAGACAAAAGTCTTATACTAAGAAAAAAGTCTTGTACTAAGACAAAAGACTTATACAAAGAAAAAAGTCTTATACTAAGATAAAAGTCTTATACTAAGAAAAAAGTCTTATACCAAGACAAAAGTCTTATGTCTTATACTAAGACAAAAGTCTTATACTAAGACAAAAGTCTTTTACTTAGACTAAAGTCTTACCCTTACTTTACCCATGATTGCAGTCTTTTACTAAAACTGCAGTCTTATACTAAACCTTCAGTCTTATACTAAAACTTCAGTCTTATATTAAGAATTTAGTTTAAGTACAAGATCGTAAATCATAGTATAAGACCAAATCCTTAGTATGAGATATTGGTTAAAAAAAAACATTAGCTTTTGTGGAAGATATTATCTGGATAGGGCATGACAGGCTGTGTATAAGTATAAAGAGAACTGGAAAGGAAATGGAATACAAACTTTTTAAAGTCTAATTGCATTCATTTACTAGTATTTTTTTTTCAATTTCATTTAAAATTCTGCCTAAAAATATTTAAAGCTGATGAATATGAATAAATTGCGGAAATACGATGTCTTTTTTTCCATCTTCTTCATTCATCATTTTAAATTCAATAATAAAACATCATTTTAAGGCCTTCTTCACATTGATTGACATTTCATAAACAGCGCAACTTCTTTTTTATTTTTTTTCATTTTATTTTTTCATTTATAAGAAATTTGAGATGAGCAAACACAAGATGACATTACGAAAACATTTTAAATTAAAATTAAAAGGATCTTCTTTGAATCCTTTTACTAAGAATTAAACAGAACATAAACAATGAAATAAATTAAAACCTTTTGAAAACACGTTC
The DNA here is from genome assembly GCA_937654795.1 of Cistogaster globosa. NCBI lineage: Eukaryota > Metazoa > Arthropoda > Insecta > Diptera > Tachinidae > Cistogaster > Cistogaster globosa. The sequence goes on from OW569404.1 coordinate 13,690,636, forward strand.
ATTTCAAGTGCCCTTTTGAGAAGGAGGTTTATTTTTATGAAATTTATATATGAAAGTCGATTCAATGCGAGTTTTATCAAAAAATAAAGAAAAAAATCAGCATTTTAAACTGGTTCATTGAACACATAAGGAAGCTTACTTCATTTTTTGTTTTTATTATGGCTGCTGTTGTTCTTTTAATTTTTTGAAAATAATTAGGAAAACAAAATACCAAAAAAATACGATTAAAGTGATGGTGGATTACTAATGGTGTCAAGCTGCATTTGCTGATGACATTTTTAAATAGAATTTTAAACTGAACAGTGACCAAAAATAGACTCAAAATACAAGGAAACCGCCTTTACAAAATCTGTTCTATGAACAGTTAGAGAAAAAAGAATAAAAAACTTTGTTTCACCAATAATTTAAAGTGAATAATTGGAAAAACTTAGTTTTGTGCTTAAATTTAATCTAATAATAATAATTGAGAGCCCTGTACAAACTCTTATACTGGGAGTAGCAATCTTATATCAACACAACTGCTAAATAATTGATTCATTGATTGATTCATTTAAAGACAGGTGGTGTCTTCTACTCTTCTTTTAAGGATATAGTCTCGTGCGGAGGTTATGGAAACCATATTGAGACCATCTTAGCTTAAAATAAGGCTCTCTTATACTGAGAGTAAAGTTCGATACATTAGGAAATTAGGCGGCCGGAACAAAAACATAGAGGCAGTAAAGTTTGTAGATATTCGATTTGAATCTTTGCACATTGAAAGTGATAGAAAAAACCTCTGCAGGTATTTTATTCCATATAAGAACTGTTTGACTAAAGAATATTCCCTTCAATGCGTAGCGCGATTTTCTTCCAATCGACCGCAAAGAAATGTGCTTTCGATAAAGCACATGTTTCCCTGATTTTATAACATTCCGTTGTGGTAACGATAACACAGTGAAATACATTCCACATTGCGGCGATGCTCCAGTGAGCCAATAGAGCTTGAAATCCTTCTGTCACCACTGGGTTTCTTCGCTCTCAGCTGTAAGCGATCGAGTAGCTTCAAAATAGCCTTTCGTTCCATCCTACCGATATGTTCTTTGAGCACCATTCGAGCCTGTCCACATGTAGTAGCTTTTCTTCAATTCTTCAGGTTTAAATATTTCACTCATAGCAGGACCTGTTCTCATACCAAGCCTTTTCCTAGTTCATTTTTAGGTAATGGGCCGAAAAAAATTCACAGCTGATCTTCTTTTTGCCAATTTGTTCGCGGGAGAGCTGTGTCCTTTTCTTCTCATCAACGTTATCGTATTTAGAAGGGAACATAATTTTAATTCTGAAACATTTTCAAGTTCTAGTTTGGAGTACCAAATCATTTGTTCCAAGCGTTTCAGTGACAATCTAACAGAAACAGAAAACGAACAATTTTCGTACTGGTAGACGGATGCATCTTCCCCCAGAGCAGACTGTAGGACAAATAAAGCTCAACTGCTTTATATTGCTTTGAATTTCAGCTTCAGTCTTACGATCACTCGAACCAGCTTCTTATAAAACCACTACTACCTTGTTTTCAGACTATCGTCTCGTTATCAGACCGCCTTTTGATCTACATTGCAATGGAACCAATAATCTCAGCCTGATTTTTTATACAGACCGCTATCTTAAAATTTTTTGAGGCAGCGTGATAATTACTTCAATTGAAATCACATTCAGATTATCGTCTGCATTTTAGAATGACAGTTAAAGCTCACATTGCATTTCTCAGCCAAGACTATAGATTTAACTCAATTCAACATCTTGCATAGGAGACAAACTATTTCTCTCAGTGTACACCTTCGCCTAATAGCCAAGAAACTTAAATTGCTAACTATTTCAATGTTTTACCTCAACATACTGCGCATACAAAACTCACGAATGGAATTTAAATTATGTCCAATTAAGGCTAAAATACTGAGAAGAGTTTAAACACCAAACATCACTTCCACTTCGATGGCCGCTAATGCAACTATGAGGAGTATTTGTTCATAGATTTACAATAGCGCCAACAGAAAAGACATTAAAGGCATTTTTTTCCTATTTGTTTTGGGGTTTTGTTGCGGCTATTTGCTGTTGAAAGCCTGAAAGAAGAAAAATAAAATAAACAAAAAGTACAACAAAGTGTAGTTACGACTTCAAAAGTTTGTTGTAAATTGATTTAGATCTCATTACTTGTCTAAAAGCTTAAAGAGGAGAAAACATTATTCCTTTTTATAACTTTGTAAATTTGTATGATTTTAGCGGCCTCAAACACAAAAAACCATTTATTTATCTAGTCATCTAAGGCAATCACTTTTTGCAGTTATTGGAGGATGACGTTTTAAAATGATGGATTATGCGTTGACAAAAGCTTTTTGAGCCGGTCATTTTAAGAAGCAAAAACAAAAAAAAAAAAACTAGTTTAAAACGATTTGTTTTAAGGCGCCTGCCTTCCAATTTCTATGGATGTCGTCATGTGTTGCTTAAATGTTGTTGGATGTTGTTGCTTTTTTTTTTGATAATTGTTAAACTGCTTTGGCTGGGAAGTTGAATCATAAATGTCACGTGATTGCAGATTTTATATTTTATGAAATTTGTACTCCCCTGGGATCATTGTTAAGTCAAATCAAATTCAATTTTATGGTTGTTAGTTAATTGGGTGGTCGCTTAATCGGCTGTATTTTTAAATCAGAAAATGTCAACTATTTTTTTAAGAAAAGTTCTTCAACTGGTTTATTAAAAATGTAGGTGTAAGTCACACTCCTTAAATTTATATAATTTAATTAAATTTCCATCTTGATGATTTGTGTTAATAATCTGTCATTAAATATGTATTTGAAAATTAAATGAAACATTTAAATCAAGCTTAACAGCATTAATGAAAACTTCATAAAAAAAGAGTTGTATTTAATCTGGGAGACACTAAAAAAAAACATAACCATCATCTTAACGACTGGTAGTATTAATAACTACCCTGCAGTTCTGATGACTGTTCCCAATCTCGGAATACTATTAAACTTTATCAGATGAAATTATAGTTGGAAAATAACAAACAAAGAATTTAGTATCCCGTGCCTCAATAAACAATGACAAATGATCTTTAAATAAATAGAATTAAATTCTTTTAGCTCTCACTAGCAAATCTACTGGGTGTTTGATATTAATATCCATTTCATATTTTCTCTGCTGGACATTAAGATGGTACAAGTCTACGTATAAGTTTGAGTAATTTAAGAGACCATCAACATTTAATCGCCTAAAGAAAAATCATCTTAATATCTGAAAAGTAGCCACGCTTAGACACTTTATTTATCATTAAAATGACAACAGCAACAACATCATATAGCGGCTATAAAAATAGCATAGTGAGCAACTAGTAAAAGGCTGTTGGGGTGCAACGTAAAATCTAAAAAAAAATTGTTATTTTTGTTTTGAAGTTAAACAAAATTAAGTGAAACATCGGTAAAAACTAGATTTCAGAAGTTAGTGTTGCCGTATGGTTAAAAAGTTAAAGGTTTCCTAAGGTTTCTTATATGAAACGATTCCATATATAAAATTTCGGATTTGTTTTAACTATTGGGTGTCTTTTAAGCCCGAAAGAACTTTAAATTATTAAAAAAAAAACACTAAAACTTAAAATTTGATAGAGATTTTTTTTTATATTTTCAGTAAACTCTGGCAAATCATTATGAAAAGAATCAAACTTAAATAACGCTATCAAATCATCCCAGTTTAGTTTGAAAATCAGTCATCAATTCGAGCAACTTATAGACGACTTTGTGATTTTTATGGTGCACATAATCGTCCGTCTGAGCAAGACTTCCGTCGAACCGTGAATAGATTTCGTACCAAATATTTTATAAAGGATGCAATAACACCAACACGTCGAAGGAATGTGCGTACTGAAGAGAATATTGCTGCTGTAAACGAAAGTGTGCAAGAAGAAGATTTAAATTTATCGATACGCCGTCGGTTGCAGGAATTTCTGCTCTGTCTGTCCATTAAGTGGACAATTTTGCGCAAAGATCTTGGCATACACCCGTATAGGACCCAGCTAGTGCAGGAATTAAAGCCTCAATGCCATTATATGCGTCGTTCTTTCGCTGATTGGACTCTAGAGCAGTTAGTAACTGACTGTTCGGCGATGAGGCTGATTTTAGGCTTAACTGGTTGGTTAATAAACAAAATTGCCGCAAAAGGAGTGAGAGCAATCCACAACATACCCTACAGACTCCATTGCTTCGAGAAAAATTAACCGTTTGTTATGATTTACACGCTGGTGGCATAAACGGACCCTTTTTCTTAAAAAGTGAGGCCAAGTCTCATGTTACGTTCAATAGGACTCGTTACCGCATCATGATTAATGACTTTTTGTTTGAAAATATGGATTACATCAACTCGATAAGTTGATTTCGAGAAATGGACCTGTCAATTGGCCTCCAAGGTCGTGCGTGTTGACATCTCTCACTTACTTCCTGTGGGGCCATGTGAAGTCACTGGCTTATACTGATAAACCAGCAACAATTGACGCTTTGGAGGCCAACAACTTTCGTGTTATTCGTGATATACGGCCAGCAGTACTTGAAAAAGTGACTTATGGCCAAGGTGGCCATATGTCCGAAATCATTTTTAAATATTAATAACATGTTCAAATCTTTCGTATAAAAACAATTCTTCATTACAATTTAATTTTTTGTGTTATTTTTTACAATTTAAAGTTACAGAAATTTTCCATGTTTAATTGTTTTTAAAATTTGGATTCGATGCAGAAGAATGTCGCTAATCATGCAATGCAATGTGCTGGAAGTAACAAATAAAGAAATAGAAAGAAGGACAAATAGGGTTGTATTTTTTAACAGTAAAGAAGCGAGGAGGACTTGTGCAGAGAAATGATTCTCCATATAAATTATTTAATTAAAAACCGAATGTTATTTGCAAGACGTTTTGCGATTCAGTGATCACAAAAGGGTGTTCTGTTATCGTAAAACATTTCATACGTAAAATTGAGATGGGTATCGGCATAATTTTCACATTCCACTCAATAGCATTCTGATCGTAAAACACCTTTCATATTGTTCCGATGATCCAGTTAGTCTACAGAACCCTATTGCCACCGATCAGTTTCTTTGCTTATGGATATGCCAACGAGTCAGTAGAGCCGATAAGATTTTTTGCGCTCGTTTATACACGACTGATTATCTTTCAAATACGGAAGGAAGAAGGAAGTATAAAGAAAGGAAAACTTCTAATGCATTAATACATGCCCAACATATGTACATGCCCATGTTTAGAAGTGACGCAAGGTATACGCAAGGTCTGTATATAAACATTGAGTCTTGCAAGTATTAAAATCGAACATGTTTACTCAGCCTCATTTACACATTTTTGGCGAACCGTTACAGACTTTGCCTACTTTTAAATGAGCGGAAGGCAAAATATTGCCATCGTCTGCAAAAGAATGGACCAGATTCAAAGTTGGACAAAGAGAGACAAAAGATTGTATTATTGCGGTAGCTCTGATTTAACCTTTAATTCCTTTCAGATTCATTTACAATAACTTGTTTAATAAGATAAAGAATAAATGCATATCGAAAAACGCCACAAGTTTTTACAAAAGTTCACCATAACAGATCTTATCTAACGCCTTTGAAATATTTAGAGTCTTCAATTTATGCTGAAATGGAACATGGAACGATGCTATTTTTAAGAGTTTATTGCTGCTTTTTCTTGTTTGGTTAAAAATTTTTCTGAAGAAGACTGGTAGTAGTTTTTACAAAGAACCTAAAAATCAAGTTCATTTTTAGTGGCTGCCCACAAATAATATAAAATGACCAATTGTTCTATGACTTGTATTAAACGGTCTGCTGGATTCCAAATGCTCTATGATCGACCTAGAAATATAAACGATGGTTGATATATTTAGGTTCCAGGTGATTGAAAATCTAGAGATTTTATAGAAAATAATGTGGAGTAGATGGTCTTTGAAGATTCGCCATAAGCAAATTGAGACATCCGCTGGATATTTTTATACGGAATATGCGTTTAATTTAACTTCACCTTCTGTGTTCTGCTAGATGTCTATATTGCGAAAGAAACTCCATGATAAAGGAGTAGGCGATCTGCTTTAATGGCATTAAAACGCATTCATCTTACGCAGACCGGATAATCTGCAAAGAAAAAAAAAATACTTTTATTTCAATGCTTCCAAATTGTTGCCCGAAAGGTGATTAACAATTTTTATGGGCATCGCGCTAAGGAACGATGCCTTTTTAAAGTTGTACTAATGCCTATCGCCTTATTAGCGATCGTTTAAGTAGATTTAACAACCTTACAATTGCGCTTGTGGGAGTAATCAATGAATATTAGGAAATTGCTGTCATAATAGAGTTGGGCTATAAAAAGGATTTTTAGCAGATTTGGAAAATTACTTAATTCGCATAAAATTTGCAGATCTCAAAGGAGTTTACAAACATATTCTAAGAGTTAAGAAGGAAAGTTAGAAGACTTTCATCGTCTAACCGGTCCCCCCAGGTATGATAAATTTCTATTATGTTGTTGTCGTTGATTTTAGCCCCAAGTTGCAGAGGGCTTGAAGCAAAATGAAAATAAAAACTCCTCAGAAAGTGCTGTGTTGTAGAATGTTATATTAAGTAAGGCTTTGATGGCAGGGTTTTATATCAAATCTCAACCACACTGATTTTCTTTCCCCTTATTTCTACCTATAGGCTGGTAACCTTGAAAGAAAAAATATCTCGATGTAAAAAGTTTATAGAAAATCCCGAGAAAATGTAAAACTTATTAAAGTCTGTTTTTAAGATTCATATTGAATTGATCAATAGCTTTAAGATTTTAGAAACTCTTTGCATCTACCCTGCTTTATGGAATAAAAAAAAAAAATATATTTTTGAATTAAACACTTCAAAAGGATTCTGAATTTTTTTATCTATCTGGCATCCCTTTTCTATTATTTCTACTCATTTACGTAACGCTTGTCCATTTAAATTGCTGAGGTGTGAACTTAAAACATAAAAAAATGCCGCTAAACACATGTTTTTAATCCAGAATAGTTCAAGTGTTTTCGTCATACAGTTTAGTCTGTCATGATAATCGTTGTTGTGGTTAATATATTGTTGTCTCTCTTACAAGAGATGTTTCTTAAGACTTGCGAGAAAATATATTTCTTAAGGTAAAACTAAATATTTTTTTATAAATAAAAATGAAGCTGAACGAACGAATACATGACAGGATCGAACTTCAAAATTATTACAGCAAAACTTCTTTTTTGTTTCTTTTGTAAAAATATAAAGAATTCATTCTTAGAATTTTACATAAACGACAAGGTAGTCGCATGTGTTCTTTGAAAAGAAAATACTACAAGTTGCGTGTTACAACAAGATAAACCAAGACCCGGTAAAATATGTTTGTAAAATGAATGTTTGACACTGTCATTTTTAAACAACAAACATCAACACGATGTAAAGAACTTTTTAAGACCAGTTTAAAAAATTCCCAGAAAACAATACGTCAAAATATTTGAGAGAAGGTTAGTAACAGCCTTGACATTAAATCCATTTTCTTTTCATATGATTCTAGGAGAGACCAAGTGGCGCTACTTTTGATTAAAACAACCATCGGCTTTTTTGTTTGTCACTTTTTTTTTCTATCCCCTGTTTGCCTAAACCATTATTTCTTTAGAGGGTTTTAAGAAATTTAGATTTGTTACACCTTTTTATGTTGAATTTAAATTGTATAACTTTCCCAACTCAATAAAAATCCTTAAAATAACAAATAAACCATAAAAGGATCTTGCCTGCTGTTAAAATTTTTTCTTCAAAACAACAATGAATTTTAAGGTTTTAATATGTTTTTTTTTTTTTGTTTTGGTACCTGTTCTTCACTGTATTTAAATGTGTGAGTAAAGCGAGTGATCGTAGAGAGACCGTGGTGAATTAATTAGATTTAGAGAGTGCATGTTCAAACATTCAATAACACAGAGGCAAATAATATTTATTGTTCTTAGAAAAAGAAGAAAAAAAAAAATGTAAACAAATCAAAGTTGAAAAAAAGCCGGTAAAAGGGTAGAATTTTTAAGCAAAAAGGTTAATATAGGGTGATCCCAAAGTATAATTAATTTGATCAATTTTTCGGTAGAGTTTCGATTTTTCCCCCAAATATTGTTTGTAATATGGCGGCGTTATTAAAGTATATCTCTGCGGGGTATCGTAAGGCAATCAGCCATAACTTGACAGATGTTCATTTTAAGGGTGAACTGACAAATACCACCGCACGAAAAACGGTACAACAGTGAAGGCTGAATGCTCATGGTGGCCAGTTTACAGCAGCACAATGTGGGTTAAGTTTCAAAGACAACAAAACAACTGTCAATTCATAAAAAGTAGTTGCAAACAACAACAAAAAAATATTTTAATTTTACAAAAATTTTAAAATTTATAAAAAGCGAAACTAAATCGAAAATATAAAAAAAAATCACAAAAAAAATAAATAAATAAAATCGAAAATACAATTACTCGCTGATTTTTAAATATATTAAACAATTAGTTATTAAAAAAATTAATACAAAATTAAAAATTACAAAAACACTGAAACTTTTCTAAATCTGGGGGCCTGCTAAAAACAAAAATACAAAAAAAAAAATAATAAAAAAAATTAATTAAAAATAAAATTATAAAAAATAAAAAATTTAATAAATAAATGAAAGACCGAACTAAAAGCATAATTTTTTAAAATATAATTTACCAAAACACAGATTTTCAAAAAAAAAAAAATATTTTACCACAATAATTTCAAATTTAAAATCGTTTACAAAAATCTAAAACGCCAAGATAGCGAAAGTTGACAAAAAATATGTACTAAAGTAAATAAATTAGTTATATATAACCGTTTCTTTAATATCAAGAAACCTCCCAAAAATCATAAAAAATGTCATTAAGTATAAATAATTAAAAAAAGTCTTACAAAAAATTTTATGTCTCCATTAACATCTAGGGTGTTTGTGGTCGCTCTCCTTCAAAACGGCTCAAGCGATTTGATTAAATTATTTTTATTTATATTTGATAAGTATGGGAATAGGTTTTAAATTATATTTCATACCGCTAAATGATTAGGGTGACCTTACCAACAATATATATTTTTTCCTTTATTTTTTTTTAATTTAATTCAGAGATAAGGTGAAAATATGTAATAAAATTTAACAAAATTTAAGTTTTTTGTTGTAAAAGAAATTTTAGAAAATCAGTCATAAGTTTTGTTTAATATTTAAAATTTCACTTTCCATCCCTGGATCATATTTAAACAAAGTGCACATATTAACAGTTGCACTACAATAACAAAGAACATACAAACTCACCACACACACTCACGCATACAGTTGCATTGTCAATATACAACTCAAAACAGCAATAACGAGCTCTTTATGCAGTTTCGATTAGTTTAACGAGGAGGCGCATAACGAACGGTTCTGGATACGGAAAATAAAAGGCAATAGGAAAAAAGAAAACAGCGGTTTTCTTTTGAAAAAAAATTACAAAATGAAAGGAAGTGCAATAAAAGTATTTTCAATGAAATAATAGAAAATAAAAATTATTTAAAAAAAGAGCAAAAAATAAAAATACAAAAAAATAAAGGAAAGCTAAAGTGTAATTGAAGAAAAATTTAAAGATTAAAAAGAGGATGTGCCAAAAATAGTTTGTCTGTTAAAAAAAAAAAAAGAAAATTATCTGTTTCTAGTGCCAAAATTTTGTTTTTAGAACAACACACGCAAACGCTAAACGCGCCTATAAAAACGCGCCCTTTAAAATTAAATTTGTATCAGTTTTATTTTATTTATGTTTGAAATTTGTTTTAAAAATAAATGTTTAATTTACTTTTATGAGTTTGTTTTGCCTGCCAGAAGAATAAAAACGTCCAAAGTCTGGTGCTGAAATAAAATTTATGCAAATGCACGTGTTTGTTGCCAAAGCCTTATTATAGCTGCTTGAAAAAGGCTGTTATGATTTTTTTTTCTTTTTATTTAATTTCTTGAAATGCAATAAATTTTGCAAAAAAAAAAAAAATAAAAAAAAAACCAAATAAATATTGTCATGTGCTGGTGGCAGCTAAATAAATAAAAAAAAAAAAAAATAAAAATATAAAAAAACAAGTGCAGTGCCAAGCAATTAAAACTAAACGTGCAACGAAAGAAATGAATTATTAGGAAAGGAAACAAATACAGCAGAGAATCCCAGAGTTGCACCGGAAATCGTTATAAGAAAAAATATTATTGAGAATTTTTTTTCCAAGAATCATCGTTAACACAAATGTAAGAAAGAAAACAAAGTCTTGAAACAAAAAAAATTGAAATTTTTTTTCAAAAATTTTGCTGAGATTATGGTTTTCTTTATCTTTAATATTTGAAAGATTAAAAGAAAACTTAAATTAAAAATGATTTAATTGGAAAACACGTCAAAAAAATAGATTAAAAGCAGCAAGAGTTAGACATGAAAGAGTTATAAACTGTGTCAAAAGTAAAATGTTCAAAATAATGTTTCAAAATTAAAAAAAATATAAAAAATTTAAATATAAAAATTTTCAGCAAAAAAAAAGAAGAAGAAGAACAAAAAAATTTTCAAAAATTTGTAAAAATTTTCATACCTTCATCGTTGGTGTACATAATACTAAATAGTTTATCAATCAATAATTTCTAAACAAATTATTATTTGTAAAGTATGGACATTTCTAATCGGTTAGATAAAGTTTTGAGAATTTTATTATTTAAAATTGATGAAATGATTTAGCAAATAGTAGCTTCCACGATTTTTTTCTCTTATTCCTTTGCTAAAATTTTTTTGATGCTTCAATGAGAAAAAAAAAAAATAAACAGTAACGCACTTTGTACAATCATGTGAATTTACCAATCAGTTCTTATGAAATAAGTCTTATTTTTCCTTGCGCAATCACGGCAACCCTGCTTCAGTAACTTAAATAAAACAGAGCTGTCCGTTAAGGCCTCATCAAATTAAAGAAAATGTTGGTCTTTTTAAAATATTAAACGTTTAGGAACTGCTTTAACATTAAACTGTAATAATTTCTCTCCTTCTAACTGTTAATAAATTTGAAAAAAAAATCATTGAAAGGCTGACATAAAGTACTGCTGCTTTCAGTTTAAGAAATGAATAAGATCACAGTTTGTTCACTGCAAGTCATAAGAAGAATTCATGCTTATTTTCAATTCTTATTATCACTTCTTTTCCTTTCGCATTTTCAACTCAATCATTATGATGGCAAAAGCTTCTTGTCAATACAACGATTAAAAATATAATGATTGTATTTATAAACAAGAGCCTTTCAATAACTATACGTCAACCTGCCTATTCTTCAATGGTTTCTTGTTTGTCAAATGCCTACAAAAATAATCGTCGCTGTGAAATCCATTAAAGTTTTGCTGCATCCCGAAAAAGTTACTGTTTGTTGAACCATTTAGTTTGATGGTCTAAAAAGTCCGTTTTCTATGAGAATGATGAAAGGTTTACATAAGCAGTCAATTTCTTTTTCCACATCCACTACATGAATCTAAATAGAAAATTTTGAATATTGAATTTAAGGGGCTCTAGCGTACCCAATGGCGGCTTTTAGCATTGAACATTTTTCCAGTGATGAGGGTAATTTCTTGTTAAATGAATATTTGAACAAAAGAAATTTTAGCTTTTGGGGCAGTGGAAAACTACAGAGCATTGAGATATTTCTCGGAAAGTCACTAGGAGCCATTAGTGTAGATAATTTTTTTTAAGAGAAAAATTATATCAGGAATATGATTAATTCCATTAGATGATTTCGAGGGTGAGAAAATTTCCTTTAGGGTCATTTATAATTCCTCAACTGTACAACACGATTCACGATTTTTATAATAAAGATAACTTTTTTCTTGTTGAATACGCAAAAAAAAAATGCTGGCACTGAAAATCCATGGAGACACCGAGAAATTTCGTGAATATTTAAGTGAAAAGCAATCGTAAATTTATTTCTCGTTTTCTCATCATAAAAATCAGAATTACTGCAAGTGAAACTGACTTGTGTGATCTCGGTATTCCTTTAAATAATGGTCACCCAGACTTCTCCCGGAGGCGTTTTCGTCTCTAAGACCCCATCTTCTTACCGCTCTTGCCTCTAAACTATAAGATGATAGCAGTGGGCTGGGATTGCGAGGGCCTAAAAATATAGAATAAAACTTTTAGAGTCTGACCAGGAGCTAACTGCTGGTACTATTGGAATCAGTAGCCCGCAGGACCCTGATTTTCGTTTCGGTTATTAGTCACTGGGCCGCCTGCTTCACTGCGCTGTGAGTTAAGACAGTTTCCAGCTCTTGGTTAAAAGTTGCAACTCGGGGTCGTGCTATTCTCCCCGAAGGTGCTGTTAGTTAAATTTATTTCAACCAGTGTTAAGAGCACTGTGGGGCTAAGCCGTCATGGCAGATAGTCTTGACCACATCTTTACCCGGAGAAGAATTTTTTTTATACGAAAGATGAGAACATGGAATTAATATTTAAAAATGATTTTGGGCATATGGCCACTGTGGCTACTTATGACGAAACGCATTCTTAATGTCCAATATTGGGTCAATTTTCAAAAACTGCTGGCCATATGTTACGAATAACATGAAAAGTTTTGGCCTCCAAAGCTTCAATTATTCAGGTTTATCAGCATACACTTGTGACTTCAAGCGGCCCCACAGGAAATAAACGAGAGGTGTCAAATCCCAAGACCTTGGAGGTCAATTGACATGTCCATTTCGATTTTATTGCCAAATTTTGATATCAAAACCTCCATGATTGCGGTCGCCGTATGTCACGTAGCGCCATCTTGTTGAAACCACATTTCGTCCGGATCAATTTTATTCATATTTTTAAACAAAATATTATTACTCATGGTGCGGTAACGAGCTCCATTGACCGTAACGTGAGATCCGGCCTCACTTTTAAAGAAATAAACGTGTAAGCAACAACAAACGGTGCATTTTTCTGAATGCAATTGAGTCTGTAGGATATGTTATGGATTGGTCTCACTCCCATTGCGGCAATTTTGCATATTTAAACAAACCCGTTAAGCCAAAAATGAGCCTCATCGCTGAACACAATTTGGCGATAAAACAACAGGTCAGTTACTAACTGCTCTAGAGTCCCATCAGCGAAAGAACGATGCATATAATGGTCTTGTGGCACTAGCTGGGTCATATACGGGTGTAGGCCAAGATCTTTGCGCAAAATTTTCCACGTAGTGGAGGGACAGAGCCCCAATTCTTGCGACCTACGACTTTCGTTTACAAAAGCGATATTCTCTTCAGAACGCACCTTCCTTTGACGTGTTGGTGTTGTTGCATCCTCTATAAAATATTTGGTACGAAATCTATTTACAGTTCGACGGATGGCTTGCTCAAACGGACGATTATGTGCGTCATAAAAATCACAAAGTCGTCTATAAGTAGCTCGAATTGATGACTGATTTTCAAAGTAAACTGGGATGGAGTTGATAGCGTTGTTCTAGCGTGAGTCTATTCATAATGATTTGCCAGAGTTTACTGAAAATAATAAAAAAAAATTTTCATCAAAATTAATTTTTAATGTTATTATTTATAATTTAAAGTTCTATCGGGATTAAAAAAACACACGATATAACTCACAACTTCTTGATTAAATATTTTTAACTAATGTTTGCTTCATTTAAAGCAACCAATTTTCACAAAGTGTGTAACTTTCACTGTTTATTTTGCTTTAGCTCAAGCAAATGATTGAAAAATATCACAAAAAAAAAAAAAAAAAAATTATTTGTCTCTATAATGACTGGCAAAAAGACAATGATTTTCTTTGATTTAGTTATTTTGCGGACAAACTCTAATCAAAGTGTTTTTTTTTTAAATATCACCGAAGAAGTCTTGGATTTTTACATTTACTTAAAATATTTTTGATCGAACTAGCAACTGTGTGAAAAACCTACCGGTGCTTAGATTTCCTTAATACATTTTTTTACGGACATGAACTTTTTGAACTTTAATAAAATATAATTCGAAAGAGAAAACATAAAAACTGTTCTAATTTTAAAATTACCTTAAATAATACAACTTTTTACAACTTCTTAACTCTTTTGACTTTTTATGTTCCGTTTATTGCAGGTGGAACTAAAAATAAACGACACTCAAACAACATGATTTAATTTTTCGCTTAAACACTAAAAATCCAAAACAAAACTCCTTTACAAACCCACATTGCAAATTTAAATACAACAAAATGTTCTTCTCGCCTATAAAAATCACAACAACAACAACAAAAATAAAATCAAAAGAAAGACCTTTAAGGGTCTTTAAGCAAATCTTTAACCTACAGCTAAGTTTGATGAGTGTCTTGTGTAGTTTTCTTGTACTCAGCTGGCAGGCAACACCCTCACATACCAAAGACTTAATGCATCAACGTGTTCGACAGCAACATCAACAATATTATCGCCAATCAGAAGATTTGTTACGGCATTATAACTTAAAATCTGGCGTAAATAATGCCACAACACAGTATCAAGATTTTGAAACGAGTGTGGTATCGTGGACAGGCGCCAAATTAACCAACTCGCCGGTCACATTACTATCAGCACAATCAGCTCAGACAGAAATGTTTAACAGAAGATTGCAACATTTGAAACAAGATGAGCAAGAATATCAAGGGCAAGAAAATCAGCCTTTTAATCAAATGCAAACTCAGCTAGAGCCTCTGCCCGCACGTCCATCTCACCATCAACAGATGAGCAATAAAAGACGCAAAACTAAAAGTGGTTTATTGATTGAAAGCAACATTGAAATGGATTATTCTGAAGTGCCACAGCCAACTGTGGCTTCAAATAGAGACTACGATGAAACAGAAGCTGAAATGTTAAAGGTAATGGCCCTTAATCAACAGCATTTGAAACAAGAACGCAAACGTAATAGACAACAAATGCAACGTAAACGTAATGGTCGTAATGGAAATGGAGCAGCAGGTGTAGGTGGAGGGGGTGGTAGCATTGGAACTGTAGGATTAAATGGTGGTGGTCAACGTCAAAAATTACAACGCAACGGTAAGTTTCCATTTTAAGTAATGCAACAACAACAACAATAACAAAAAAAAAAAAAAAAAAGAAGACAAATTAAACCTTTTCTTTCCTCTAACAAACATTTCATTATTTCTTAAAGTATTAAAGCAATCTGCTTTTCCTAACAAATATGGCATTGGTGAGCAGTTTAAATATAGTTTCCTGCTTAAATCAAGCAAAGAAAAAGCAAACAAATCGATAAATAGATTGTCGTCCAAAGCATTCAACGATCTATCCGTCTATCCATCCAACCAACCAACCAAACAACCAACCATTTGAAATCGCCACCATATACGGTTACGCTAAGAGATCAGTTTTCAATGTTACTTTTAATAAAACGACCAGACAGAATGTGATGTTTTTTAATCACGATCATTATTCTGCTCATTATCATTATTATGATGGCGATGATAATGGTGATCATCATTACACAAACATAGTTTGTTGCAGAAAGTTTAGAAGCATCTTATTGCATGATCAATTGTCTTGTTGTTGTTTTAATTATTAATAAGAAACATTTAACCATGCACATACATACATACATACTTTCAATATAGAAATTTATAGTCTATAAAAAATGAATTTTAAAATATTTCTGCGTTTTTCTTTACTGCTTCTTGATTTTAATTTATTTTTACTTTAATAAAGTTCGTAAGCGAACACATCTATTTATGCTGACGAGTTGAAAGACCTTTTCTCTATCACACAATCATGATCATGAAGTTTTGTTGTGATGAGAAAGTTTTTATAAGTTTTTTTTCTTTTCATTTAATAATGACAAGAATTTTCTATAGTTTTTTTTTTTCACTTAAAATTATGTCTAAATAAATAATAATGATCAATAGAAATTTATGTAGAATATTCCTTTAAGTCTAGCAGAGCTTGTTGTCTTCTTGTTGTGTGTGTGTGTGTTCTTTACAAATTATAAAGATTTTTCTGATATTGTGATCACCACCAAATTTGGAAATTCCCTTAACAATTAAATTCACAAATAAATTTTTAATTTTAATTGCCAAAATAAGGGAATTAAAATTGTTGTTATTTAGTTTTATTTAAAGTCACTTCTCAAGGAGATGCCCTAGAGACCAGATGTGTATGAGTTTAGTGGATTTGTTTGATGAGTCTTGTACTTTAAATCCCAACAGTAGCTTGTTTAACACCCTTAGATACTTTGTCCCACAAATCTTTTTATACCTCTATTAGTTGTCATTCCCTCCTTATGAATGCAATAACAGATAATGTGGAAGACTTTTTAACCTCCCTGGAGGTTTGCATGACACCATAAATAAATTTTTGTCGTAGCACCAAAAACAAAATAGAATTTGCTCTCCTCTAAATTGACATTCAAAGGAGTCCTTTAGAGTCACCTTCCAAACGTGATAATTTGGATCTTAGATTTTGGAAAGAACTCGCGTGAGTAATCGTTTAATATTTCTGTTTAAAATATTTTAACACAAAAAAAAGATGAGTTGAATCAGCAGTTTTGACGGCCGCATCCCTAAAGAGTTCAACTCAAATTTGTATAGTTTCTTTGGCCCAATAATCCACAAACCTAATGATCTTAAGATTATTCTTTATAACTAAAAGGGTTAAAATGGAGTGAGGTGTAAATTTAATGGTGGTAGGTTTTAGGGGCGACCCCAAAATAGTTGTAAAGCCGCATCTATCCCTTGACTTCGCTGAGCAGCCCTTTGGCAATTTTTTGCCCCAAGGAGTTTCGTCTCGGATTTCATCTAAGGAGCAACTTAATTTATACAGACCATTTTCCCAAAGGAAAAAAATTGCCGGCGTTTCAAATTACTGGAAGTCAGTTTGTGTTCCGAAATTTAAAAGGAATGTAGAGATTTAAAAATTAAATTAGATACTCTAGAATAATCAGAATAAGCCAGTTTTTACTGAAAGCTTATATTTGACAGATGTTTTTTTTGACATCTCATCAATCGAAGAATGATAAACTTTCCTAAATTGGATATTCTTCAGCAATGAAACCGCTATTAATTAATGAAATATGCATTAGCTTCCTTAACCCTACAAAGAAAAATTAAGGAAAACAGATTTAGCATTGATTTATATCAGGTCCGCGCTAGGAAAGGAATATATTTCGATTTAATGAAGTACTAACAATTTAGCGTTACCATATTTGATAATTACAATGGAAAACAGCATGTCTGTTGAATGAGATTTTGTACATGAATCTGAATAATTTTCCACGCTGATTTCAAAACTATATGCCGTTCTCATGTAGAAGCTCTAGTTTTGGAGTTATGAAGTGACAGAATATTGCATTGAAAATGCACATAATTTAAATTCTTTTTTTTTTTGGATTTTCTAGAGTGAGATGTTATTTGAGTACTATTTTTAATGCTCCAACAATAATCAGCTATCATACGTTCATTTTAGTGCCCCTGATACCTTTCGTTCGTAGTTCGAATATCCTGGTGAAAGCACTCCCTTTATTCCTCGCTTAGGTCACCGAAATTTTCAGGAAAATAGTCTAGATGGCTGTGATGGTAGTGAAGCTTAATACTCATGTTGCATCCAATCCGCTGGAAGTATATCAGCAATTGTTCAACGTGCTGAATGTAGCCATTGCATTTCCTATTGCCTAAAAAATTCCCCACTATCCAAACAAACTCTTCCCATGCACATTTCTCGACAGCTGTCATATGGTTGATGAACATTTTATTATCTATCAACTTCCTGATTTGCAGGCTACTACTTTTGCTTTTCTCACTACTCAGTTTTGGCAACACTTTTACAATGTATCTGAAATATTCGCCATCTCTGTTAAGAACTTTTACGAGCTGCTTTATTAAACCCAGTCTTATATGCAAAGGAGGCAATATAATTCGGTCTCTGCATACTAGTGGAATATTAATTATATTTTGCTTACCGGGCATTAAAGCCTTCCTAGAAGGCCAGTCTCTTTTTGTCGAGTGCTCAGCTTTAGCATAGAAAACCTAAATATTTTTTGTAGCCACTATGTAGGCCCAAGAGAAAATTTACCGTTTTCAAGTCAACACATACAACCCAATTAGGTTCCTTGTACTTGATTTTGTAGAGAACTGAAGATATTGTAGGAAATTATTCCTAAAGTTTAGAATGAGCAATAGATAAGGAACCAAGTTTAATACCATTATGTTAAAGTACACATTTCAAACTTCGTTTTGACGAATCATTGAACAACCGCCATTAATTTGTATTACACTCTTTTAAAACCATTGCATTAATTAGGCCCGGAATATCAGTACAAAACACAAAATTATCTTTTTGAGTAAAGAAAGAAATCTTCATTCCTCTGGTCAACGAATTTCTTTCTTTCAATCGGGAAGCTAAAATTTCTGATGCCGTTTTAACAAGTCCAAGGTCCCTGATATAGTCATTTAGATCATCTTGATTTAGTGGTCGGGGACTAGCGTAGCAATTAAGATCACTGTCGCTACCACGCTGTTCTGAATTTTGCAAAAATGTACATGAGTGCTATGGTGTTGATGTGTCACTTATACGCAAGACTGGCCTTATGGCAAATATGCCTTTTTCACAAAGTCCGACACATTTAAACGAAATTTTTGGAACATATATTCTCAACTAATAAAACAAAAACAATCAGAATTATTTAAACACGTTCTTCTTGAGAAAGACATACTGAAATTCATAAAAAAACTAGTTAAGTTACACCGCTATTGATAGAAACTATCGACTACTTATGTTATTTAAAGACGGTACCTCTATCTCACTAACTAAAGCTGCTACAAAAAATCTGATGGTATATTTGAAATTAACGCACTCAAATTAGAAAACAACAGTAGAAAACCCTTATGAAACAGAAAAAGTGTTATTTTGTTTTTCTGTGTTATACTAGTAAAAAAGTTCGTTTGCTGTAAACAGGAAAAACTAGGCCCCCGAAAGTTTTGACAATTTATCGATGATAGATTTTGCATTATAAAACACCTTGATAAAAATTATAAACTTTATTACTCGCCCCTCTACTATGTCACTCTCCTCTTTTTGTCTAAAAATATAAATAACTGCGTGCATGTGAGAATGTAGCATTGACTAGATGAGGTTGAATACATTCGCATTTGGTAGACCTTGTCTTAAATTAATACAACAAAAGCTGTCACGAAGAAAATTACAAAAACATCTACTTTCACTTATATTTTAAGTTGCGATATACAGCTCTGCATATAAAAAAACTGTTTTTATCTGGAATATCTTAAAGGAAATTCTAAACGATTGTGTACCTTTACAATAGAAATGTTTACTTGCTATCAGCCTGTTATTTTGGGAGAGACAGGAAACAATAATTCTAAACATTCCAAAAAGGAATTAAAGAAAACAAAAAAAATTTTATTTTTGATTGAACATTCAGAGAAGATCGATAAGAAACTTTTCCTATGAGAAATGGCACTTAATTTACAATTTACGAGTTCGTTAAAAAATGTCACATTAAAAAAAGTATCATATTTAAATTTGTGTGATATTTTCAAGGAATAACACTCTTACGCTATTGTATTTGCTCTGCCATGCATTACAAGCAGCGTTGCCAGAAATTTTAGAACAAAAAATCATCAGTTTTTTTTCAACGATTAAATGCTGGTTTTGTTTTGAATATTTTATACGTCAAAAATAATTGAAATGTTTGATATTAAGAAATCCTAAAGGAAATTTGACTCATAGAAAAAACCACAAAGTTCAGAATTACTGCAAGAAAAATTGACGTGTGTAAAGTCGGTATTAAAAAAAAATCGCCAAAAAACGAAATTTAAAATTTTTACAAAAACGTTAACCTTACAATCAAAAAGAGACAAGAATCTGAAAGGGACTAAACCTAAATATGAACAAAAAAAAAAAAAAACAAAAAGAAAGTAAAACATTTTAAGAAAAAAATAAAATTTATTACAAACTGTTTTAACTTAAAACTAAATTTAAACAAGTAAGAGTGCTATATTCAAGGCAAAAAAGTAAATATTGGGTTGACAAAGAAATAAAAAAAAGAAAAAAAAAAAATTACATAAAAATGCCATCGGCTCTTAATGGGTTAAGCTTATTAAAAAAATTTAAGTATGTCCTTAAAGATCTCTTCAAAAGCTTAAGAATGACACCCATATTGATATTTAAAAAAATTTGAAAAGTTCAGAAGCCCGTAACTCGGAAAATATGAACGAGCGCCAATTTTTTTACTTGGTGTTTTTTTTCTTATTTTTCAATTCTCTATCGCCCTATATGTTTGTTTTTTATTGGAATTACTTCATTGTTCGACATTGTGTGAAAAAATTAGAGGTAGGCGTGGTGATTTGCGCGCTGCCTTGAAGGTCATAGACCGATCATGCTGATTTCCAATAGCACCTCTTTCGGCACTATGTCTAATCGATTGGTGCGTTTAAATTTTTTCTATCTGATCTAGTACCTCGGCAAAATTGAGATCAATACTACACGACGGACAGACGGACATGGCTCAATCGACTTCGCTATGCATAAGAAGTCAGAATATATATACTTTTTGAGATCGGAAATGGATATTGTAGAAATTACAAACGGAATGACAAAATTAGTTATAGCCTTTTTCCACCTTTTGTGGTGAAGCGAATAATAATATTTTCCCAAAAACAAAATCCAATTTTTTTCCTGCTTCACAAAAAATGCTCAACCGGATTTTGTAGCCATATTAGGTTCTCTGTAATATTATTGTCAAAACTTTTTAATCAATTTTTTTATTAAAAACTTTATTAAATTATCACATAATGCTTTTTTAAAGCACTTGTTCACTTAAAATTATTTTCGTTAACCCATAAAAATGCTAAATAACACGATGTTTATGGCGACTTCACACCTTCAATTACCCGCTGACTTTAATTCTTTCAAACAAAAAAGTCATTTAATTATTTCAGTAGAAAAATCACTGAAAAATTAAAACCTTCATTCTGGTAATGCTGACTGCCAGCACAAATGAAAGAAAACAAAAATAACTCTATTAATTGCCTTTTTTTTCAACAGCATTTGTAACAACAATAAAAACTTTTATCAAGCCATTGTTGATATTTTCTTTTTTTTCCTTGCACTAATGTTGCATTGTGTTTTTGCTGTTGTTATTATTCCTTTTCACAAAAAAGGGCAGAACAATGCAATAAGTACAAATACGAAGTTGCCAACAAATAAAAAGGAGGTTATCAAAGAAAAACAAAAAACAAAAAAAAAAAAGAGAAGAGAAGGCTGGCAATTCTTTTTTTTATTCCATTTTCGAGATGTAATTTTACTCGTGTAACAAATACAAATTAAATGAATGTTGGTACTTTATTTTTATTTTATTTTTTTTTGTTTGTTTGTACTTTATGGGTTTTTTCTTCTTCCTTCAAACAATAGGGCGGTTACTTATAAGATGTGTTGCATTCTATTCTTCTTTATGCAACTGTGAATGCAAGTGAGTTTGTTTTTGTGCCTCTCTGACTAGCGGCGGCCTGTTAAAAAAATAATGAAGGTTCATAAATATGGACACGCGCTAATAACAACATATGTTTGGCTTTGTTGCTGGTGTTGCATTGAAAAGAAACAATTATTTTTATGTCTGTACAAAATGGTGAGAAGTATAAGCTGCCAAAGTCATTGTTTAAAATATAAAAAACTAAGTGAAACAAATTCCTTAAATGTCTTTATTAGTTTTTTGTAAATTGGACCTAAAAGAAAAAACAAAAAAATAACATTAAGGATATTCAGGGCATGTGTCCTATGGCGTACATACATATGATAACACAAAACGCGTTAACATTTTGTGCGAAAGGACTGTTTACACGAAAATAATTATTTTCTGTGCAAAATAAACTTTCAATAAAAACGAAATACAGTACCAAAGGGCATGTTTTTATTTCTATACAAAGAATTTTTAGAAAATAGTGGCTCTATATTGAGAAGAAAATTTAAGAAGAACAGACTTTTTGTGAAAAAGGCAACATTTAAAAAAAGGGCAATTTTTCTTGCAACAAAAAGTCATATTTTTACAGAAAAGAATATTTCGTAATAAAAATGAAAAAGTGCCATATGTCTTTTTTAGTTGTATAAAAAACAACTTTTAGCGTTTAAGGGAAATTTGTGAAAGCGTAGTTTTTTTTTTTTTTTTTTTTTTTTTTTTTTAAGGCAACCGTGAAGATGAAATACACAAATCTTATTTTTATATACCATGTTTTATTAAATATAACTATTCCTTCAAAAAACAAGTGCGAAAAATTGCATTTTATACAAAGAGTGCAAAAATTTCAACTTGCAATATTTACCTTTTTTTTGTAAAAATTTAAAGTAAATGGTAAATAATTATCAAAGCAGACAAACTTAAAATCATATTTCTTTAGGACGGTTTTTATACATTAATTATATTATGTTCAAAAAGAACGCGTCAGGATTTTTTATAAAGGGTCATCCAAAAAACGCGCCCACATGTTTCTTTGAAATAAAACACAAACTATTTGCAATTTTTTCAAGCAGTTTTTTTTTATTAAAAGTATGATCCATTACAATTATAAGTGGAATAGAATATCATTCAAATGTCCACCATGACTGCGTCTGCAGACATCAATCCGAATATCGAAATTTTCAATGACGTTCCGACATGTTGCTGGTGTTATTTCACGAATTGCAACTTGAATGTTGTTCTTTAGATCATTAATTGTTTGTGGCTTGTTAGCATACACTCGACTTTTCAAGAAACCACACAAAAAAAATGTAATGGTGTTACATCACATGACCTTGGAGGCCAATTGAAATCTGCATTTCGTGAAAATACACGTTGAGGAAATTTTGATCGCTAATGCGTAATGTTTTCTCGAGTTGTGTGACATGTAGCACCGTCTTGCTGAAAATAGGCGTCAGACATATCAATATGATTCAACTGTGTCCATAAAAAGTCTCTCAAAATTGATTGGTATCGCTCAGCATTCACAGTAACAGCATTTACAGCATCATCTTCAAAGAAAAATGGCCCAATGATTCCATTTGCCCAAAATGCACACCAAACAGTAACTTTTTGTGGGTGTAGAAATTTTTCATGAATAACACGAGGATTTTCATCACCCCAGATACGACAATTTTGCTTATTGACGAATCCATCCAATCTGAAATGAGCTTCGTCACTAAACAAATTTTTGCTTGAAAACAATGGATCTGTTGTTCGTTGTTCAATAATCCAACTAGCGAAATTACGACGTTGTAATTCCTGGGTTAATTGAATTTTATAAGCATGTAAATGCATATCTTTATGCAAAATCCTCCATAAGGAACCATAAGATATGCCCAATTCTTGCGAACGACGCGAAATTGATGTTGTCGGTTTATTTTCAACACTTTAACCAACAGCAGAAATATTTTCATTTGTGCGTACAGTTTTTGGTCTTCCACTTATTGGTTTATCAGTAACACAACCAGTTTCTTCGAATTTTTTCACTAATCTTTGAATTGAAGATTGATTTGGCCGATTATTTACGCCCATTTTCCCATGATGTAAACGCGTTGTTGCAATGTGTACCTGTCCATGGTTAAAACTGTACAACCTTCTAATAAAACAAAATGGCTTATGTCATTTGAAAAGATGTCACGTGTAAAAATTATATAGTCCTGACATCTCGGCGTCACATTTGGATGACCCTTTATATCATAGAAAAAAATATGAATGCACATTAAACAAGAAAATTTAGCAGTTATATGGCCACCCTTAATTTTTTACACTTTTTATTGCTGACACACAGTAACATAAAATTTTTATAAATTCTAAGCGTTAGTTAAAAAAATTGGCCAAATAAATGAAACTGCAACCATTGGGGCACCCTTTAATTTATAATTTTTAATATTTAAACTTATTATACTTGATTTAGTAATGCTCATTCTTTCTAATTTTTAAAAGTTCGTCTGTCACGGTTCAAAAAATAGGGCCATATAGGTAAAGTTACATTAGTTATAGGTACACCCTTTAATTTCTAATTTCAAGTCTGCTACTTGCTATAGCGGACTTAGCAATCAAGGTTCTTTGCAAATTTCAACCGTTTGTCTACAACTGTTTAGCAGTTTGGTCATATACATCAAATTACAGTAACTATTGTCACACCCTATAATTTTGAATATTTATACTTCTTAATATACCAGAAAAAGTTGTGGACATTTTATTTAATTTTCAAGTGTTTTTATATAACGGTTCAAACGATAGGTCAATTTACTTTAAATATGGTAACACCCTTTAATTTCTAAATTCAAATTTTATACTTCTTGTTATAGCTGACTTAGCAATACAGATTCTTTGTAAATTTCAGCTGTCTGTCTAGAACGTTTCAAAAGTTCAGCCACATGCATTAACTTACACAACTATTGGACACCCTTTAATTTATAAGTTCAAATTTTATTTTTGTTATAGCGGACTTTAGCAATATAGATTCTTTGTAAGTTTCAGCTGTCTGGCTGTAACAATTCAAAAGTTTGGCCACATACATTAAATTACAGTAACTATTGGGCCACCCTTAATTGAATGTGTACACTTATTATAACGGTCATAGTAATCGACATTCTGTTCAATTTTCAAGCGTGTGTCTATAACGGTTCAAAATATAGGCGCTTAGAAGTCAATTTTAGTCAACTATGGGGACACCCTTTATTTTTTAGATTTACTTTTTGCTATTGGGAACTATAGTTGTACGCATTTTTTTTTAAATTTTAAAGAAGTGCGCTTTACGGTTCATAATACACTTAAAAAACATAGATGTTGTATGGGGACACCCTTTAATTTTTAAGATATTGAACTGTTTTTAAAACGCAAAATCTATCCAGTTACAAAAAATTTCGAAATCGGTGCAGAAATGACTGAGTTCTGCAGGCACAAACATCAAAAAAGCAGCATTCAGTTGAATTGATAACCTTCTTTTTTTTTGAAGCCGGTTAAAAATCAAAAGTTTTTAAAATTTGGTGTAATAATCATCGCCCTTAACAAATCTGTTGTAATGTCAATTGTAATTTTTTTAATTAAACAGGATAATCCTATCAATTATTGGGTCAATAATGTTGTAATAAATTGTCATTTATCTTAATTTATTTTCAACTCTTCTATTTTAATATTTTTGTCTACAATTTATCAACATTTTTATTGTATTAAATTTCGTTTGATATCCTCAACTTAATTAAAGCGTATAAAAGAAAAGTTTATTGCAACTTCAACGGCAACATGACAACTTTACACATGTAATAAACAACACAATCAACTTGTTAATTGGCGTTTGACAACAGATGAAAAGATAAACATCTTTGTGCATTTTACAGCTTTTCCAAGACATTTTTTTTATTTAAGGAAATAAATGGTTGAAAAATTTTATAGAGGGTGTGACACTTTTTACAAGTGATTTAATTTTGGGCAGCGAACTGAGATAGCAAACACTACAGTTCTTATAAAAGCTAAAACGCAGACTTTTTGAACAAGAGGGTACATTATGCCATTTGGTAAAACGATTCCATTTTTACATGGGACATTTCCCAATCACTTATTTTTTCGACTCGGTGATTTGAATTGGTTCACTTTCGTGTGACTTTACACCATGGAAATTCTGCTTATGTTTTACATTAAAGTCAAGGATCTATAAAAGCAGGTCCGCAACTTGAAGAAGAAAATGCAATACTGCATCACTTTTGTCTCACTGAATTTGTGGAGTGGACTTAAACTCGAGCCTTCAGAGTTAAGTGCACGAAAGTTTAAAAAGCAGAGAAGAAAGACAAAACAATGAAAAAGCCGGAAATTAATCGAGGAGATAGTAGTGGGTAATAAGACTGGGTCATCGGACCCGGTTCAGCGAATAAAATGAAAGTGTAGTTCTATAACTGCTGTACAGTGTAGCAGACAAGTGGAATATCATCTTAACTAAAGTGATGCATTAAATACGAAGAAAACAGACCGCAAATCTTCTCACAGATTCAACTAAGGCGAAACCGATTAATGAGCGATAACTTTACTCTACGATTGAACTTTAAGAAAACTTATACTGGGACTTCGAATGCGGTCCAATTGGTCCAATTATTGAAAGAGAAGTGGTGTTGTATAGGAATCAGCGGGTACTTTAATGCGAACTAACAGACACTGCGAAATGGACGTAACCAACGATGACACTGCTTCGAAAATTAACAACTCGATGAAGAAGTTCAAAGACACTAAACCTGGTAGTGTAGTGAAGGAAGAATAAGGAGAATTAAGTCACACTTGCAGGTACTCTGTTCCAGTATTCAAACAATGCGAAATGGAACTGGTATGGATAGGGGTCTCAAAATAGTGGGAATTTCATAAATCTAAATCGAAAGACAAATAAATTAAGGTGGGCTTATGGTAGTAAGCAAGTGGACTACAAATCAGGTTGGCCAAGGTTCAACCCCTACAGCAACCAAGAAAGAAAAATATGTTTTTTCCTATTTAACGGTATAAATGCATATTCAGAATTTAACAATAAAGCATGCAGCCTCCTTCGTTGGTACTTCTCCAAAGCACATTCGCCGGCGAAGTAAAAAAACTAATAAAATGTCTTTAGTTTCACCACTAGCCTTTCTCTCCTCTTTTCCTTTATTAAAGAATGTTGCACGGTTACTAATTAAATAGGCCTGAAATGCTACGTCACCTAAAAAAAAGATGCTAAGACGGTAGTGGACTTCTTCTGCCAGCATTGAAAAGCATTACAGTGCATGTCCAAAGTGACTTTTGTGATACAAAGGTAAATAGACAGTAAGCAATCGAAGATCAAACACAACTACTCTGAAGTAAAAATATGTTCGATTACAAGAGAATTAATGATGAAAAGAAAAGACAAGATTTTTAATCGAACTCTTAGCTCATCTCTAAGAAAAAAAGGACAAGTTGAAAAAGTTTCCCGAAAAGATCTGTTTTAATATCCCGCCTTTATGTGATTTTCCATACTAAAAACTTCCCTGGGTAATTTTGAGACACCTTTTTAAAATACTTATTTTAAATTACTTAAAGTATTAATTGTGCTTAAAGATCTTAAGAAATTGATAAGCTAAAGTATGATGAGATAACAAACTTTTAAAAATTTATGTTTTTATTATTGTTGTTGCTTACAATTATGAAATAATTATTAAATTAAAAATCAACTTTATAATTAATTGTAAATTTTTTAATTAATACTAGAAAGAAAATAAATTTTCTTACATTTACCCAGTGTAATGGAGGTTTTTTTAAAGTTTTTAAATTTTATGAGCTCTTATTTGGAAAAACAAATAAAAGTTGAATACTTAAGTATATTTTGAATAAAAATTCTAATATTCAATTTATATTTTCAAACTGTTTTTCTCTCAGTATATGTTGTTTTATAAAGCGTTTTACAAAACTACTGTAAAGCAGCTATTAGACGGTCAAACTTTAAATGTGAGAGCTGTTTGATGAGAGAGAGAGAGAGTTTCAATTTCAAAAATTTTTGCAATCTATCCAGCGCCGCTGACAAACAGGAAATTTAACCTATTACACGAGTTTTGAGGGCATGTAATCCGGCCGTGCTGACATGAAAAGTTAGACCGTCTAAAAGCCGCTTCACGCGTGAAGTTTTCAAAGAAATTAAAAAAATATGGCTGAGTTTTTTTTGTAACCAATTTTAACCCAATTCCAATTAATAATTTTACAATATTTGTTATACTTCTATTTTGATGGGTATAGAAAATTAATTCCAAAAGGGAAGGTACAAAACGTTCCAGTATTTAAAGCTTCATAAAGCTGAGAGAATTTAGTTGCTGGTTGGGCTTAGATTTCTATCTTTTTAGTCCCTTTTAAAAATGACGACGCAGAAGGAGATAAAAAATAGATCACTACTGTTTTTGATTACCCTTTTTAACTGTGGTTACCACTTCTTAAGTTCTAAATCCTCACCGTCGTACGGAAATAAAAACTTGCTTTCACAATGATGATTTCTAGCTATCGACTTAAAGTTATCGATCTCATTCATCATCACTCAGCTTCGTTGTTTGTGTTCTATGCTTAAATGTCAACCAGGGCTGGAAATTCATACGGCATAGGTTTTTGGCAATACTTTCTGGAATTAAAAAGCAGCTGATGTCAGATGGTTTGTCAGATCAAAAATACAACAAGTTCTAAACGAAATTTTGTCAGATGATTTTTCACATGTATTTTACAGACGCAATGTTTAAACACGACATGTGTGTGTTTTACAGTGAGAAATTTGACATGTCAGATGTAAAAAGCATGTCGTGTATAGGAAGCTTAAGTAGTGCTGTGCAATTTCGAAAAACTTATTTCACACGGTGTGGCATTTAGGACGTAAAAATTTTTGAGTTAAGCCAACTGCAATAACTGGGAAGTCACGTAAAGAGACACAGTGACAGATGTTTTATAATCTTCTTTTTTAAATAATTTTTTTTTTAAATAATCTATAGAAAAATGCGGAATTTAATACATATTCCAGATAAAGTTTACCACTTAACAGTTATTTCTTTTCTTATTCCTGTTTTTTCTTCTTTTAGATGTGTCTAGGTATATTAAAATTAAAGTACTTATTATTCATTTTTAATATTTGCATGTTACAAATCACAAAACAGTATAAAAAATTACAACAAACAAAATAAAAGAGAATCCTTCAAAGAAAAAAAATGTAGTTCGCATGTCAGAAAAAGCTATTTCTTACACTAAAGCGCTAGAGTGTATTAGTTTAACGCGTGACTGTCAATGTCAAAATGTAATGTTGTTAGCTGTCATCATAAAAATCAAACATTAAATTGCAACATTTGTTGTTTATGTTTGGCTTATGACAGGCATAAAAGTTATTTCTTTAGATTGCAAAAAGACTGATAGCAATCATCGTAAGACAGAGGAATAAAATAACCGCTAATTGAAGTTGATAATAAAACAAGCTGTAGTTTAAAAAGTAAAAAAAAAAAATTTTAGTTGCGGTTAATGCAGACAGTTAAATTTTTAAAGGAATAAAATATGGAAAATTATGTTAGAAATAGAAACATTGCCAAGGGGACTATCAGTCTACATAGTTAAGGAATAACAGTACTTTTTTTAACTTAAAAATATGGAAAATCTTAGACCTCCATGCATAAAGTATTGAGAATTCGCTTATAAATGAGGCAGATATAATCAAATATATTAGAAACCCACCTGAAGGTGATGTTGCCACCGGGTGAAAGCAGTTTTTTAATAAGCTTTCAGTTTTGGCTCAAACATTTTATGAGAAAAACCTGCATACAACCTGTGCAGTGCAAATTTAAGTTGTGGCAAAACAAATAATATAACCTTTGACTATGTAGAGAATTTTTGTTTTTAAGTCTTAAATTATACATTGCTGCGATTGGCTGCTGGTTTCAGTAGTATCAGTTTGAATTCTAAAAGTTTCCTGCAGCCAGGAAAGTCTCGCAGAAACATTTTTTTTTATTATTCGAATATTGTTCGGGGAAGTGGATGCCCTAAAATTATTACACCCCGCTATTGTTGATGGTTATTTGGAAAAGTGTTGCCAACTAAAACAAGATTTTGACAGCTAGATATTTGAGGTTGAGGGCGCTAAACATTATGCCTAAAATGATTAATTTTTGGTTGCTACACCCTTTGCTGAGCGAGTAATAAAGCAATAAAAAATGTTAAAATTTTTGCAAAAATAAAAAAATGTGGCAACTCTTAACATAAAAAGCTTGTGTTGCTTAGAAAAACTGTTCGGCTGTGTGTTAACTAACACAGAGTAAAGAAAAAGTTATCTAACACATGTTAAGCAGACGCGTTGGCTGCGTTAGTAAAGGTGCCTGCCTGCATGTGGTAAAACAGAAAAAAAAAAAACAAAAGTCATGAGTTCAATTCCCATCAATGACAGTAATATAAAGGACACAATATTATGTTTTAGTACTCGTGATGAAAAAAGCAAGGGCTTCTAGCATTTTTAATGAGAAAAAGGAAAGGTAGATCAGTTGTCAAAGGCGCCTGTATATTGAAACATTTTGAAGGAAATCTTGGTTCGAATATGAACGGAGCATAGTCTAGTGAGGAGAGTAAATACATTTAAACAGCGTGTGAAAGAATTGCTCTAGCAGGTTTGTAAAACAGGAGATCGCGAGAAGTGTGCTCTGGCAAGCTGCCTGTGTTTTAATTAGAATTTAAGTATTTAAGGTATAGAGAACTTACAAACGATTGTCAATTATGTAAATTTTTTTGCATAAGAAATTTTTATCTCTCTAAATAGAAAGACATTGATGTGGATCATATATAAATTTAATAAGACAGCACGAAGCTATTGGCAAAAATGCTTCTATCTCATTCATTTTTATACTGCCCTCCTATACCTGATTAATGCGAGTTAAAACAAAATATTCCCCTAAAAAATACTTTTAATCAAAAAAAAAAAAAAAAAAAAAAAAAAAAATTAAAACATTATAAACGTTTTTATTATTATTTTTATTAAACATTTTCATTGACTTCTAAAAACACTTAAAAACAAATACAAACATTTAAAAAAGAAACCATAAAATTCTCACTGCTCAGCACAAAGCAGCCACTGCAGTCAACATCAATGAAGTTTAAATAATAACAAAAAGGGAAATTAAATAAAGAAAATAAAAAATAAAATCTTAAATAAACAAAAGATTATTTTTATTTTATTTTTACAAATATTTGACGTCGTCGTTTTCATAATCAATTTATTTATTATCTTGAACCTTTAGGTGTAACTAGATGACCATGATCATGATTATGGGGTTTGAGTGCCCATAAAATAAAAAACAAATATTTTTTTAAACCCCAGTTGATAAGCGTCACAAAAATTATAAACAAATAAATTTCCAATGTACAGAAATAACGACTCATTCAGTTGTTCAACCACAATAAATGCTTGATATCAAACTACCTGTCTGTTTGTATGATTTTTTATCTGTTTTACTGTTTCTACTGGCAGGGCTGGTTCTAAGAACCCAGTAAAAACTATTAAAGTGCAGTACAGACTGTCAATATGTTTTCTATTGCTTACAAATAACATTCACAATAAAAGGAAAAGTTGATATTGATTTCAATTATGTCTACGAAAGACAAAAAATATTCTTCTTACAGTTGGTTGACGGAAAAAAAAATTTTGAAAAAATTTTTGAAAAAAAAAAATTTGAAAACTTTTTAAAAGGCCGTCTTTTATGGAGGATAAATAGTACGTAAACAGAAACTACGAAAAAAAACCCCTATCCCAACTGAATTTACAAGGTTGTTTTTATTTAAACTTTATAAACAGAAGCCATTTCATATTCTTGCATAAAGAAATTGTGGTTCCAAAAAAATAATGAACGTTTTTTTAAATTATACAATCTGCTAAACTGATCTGAACTTTGTCCAGTGGATAGAGAGCATTAAAATAGTTCTTGCAAAAAAAAAACCGACTTCAAAACAGACAAACTTAAAATCACATTTCTTTAGGACGGCAATTATACATTAATTATATTATATTCGACAAAGATTGCGTCAGGATTTTTTAAATGTCATATAAAAAATTTGAATGCATTGTAAATAAGAAATTCAGCAGTTATATGGTCACCCTTTATTTTTTACACTTTTTATTGCTGACACAGTAAAACAAAATTTGCTTAAATTTTATGCGTTAATCTATAACTGTTCAAACCATTGAACATAAACATGAAATAACAACCATTGGGGCACCCTTTAATTTCTAATTTAAATATTTATACTTGATAAAGTAATGGACACTCTGTATAATTTTCAAGAGATTGCCTATAACGTCTTCAAAGATTTGGCCATATAGCTCCAATTACATTAGTTATAGGAACACCCTTTAGTTTTTATTTTCAAGTTTGCTACTTGTTATAGCCGACTAAGCAATAAAGGTTCTGTGCAAATTTTAATCACCTGTCTACAACTGTTCAGCAGTTTGTTCATATACATCAAATAATAGCTACTATTGTAACACCCTATAATTTACAACTTTAAGTATTTATACTTCTTCATATACCAGACAAAGTAGTGGACATTCTATTAAATTTTCAAGTGTTTGTATATAACGGTTCAAACGATAGGGCTATATAGGTCAACTTACTTCAAATATGGGAACACCCTTTAATTTCTAATTTCAAATCTTATGCTTGTTATTATAGCGGACTTAGCAATACAGGTTCTTTGTAAATTTCAGCTGTCTCTCTAGAACGGTTGAAAAGTTCAGCCACATACATTAACTTACACAGCTATTGGGACACCCTTTAATTTCCAAATACAAATTCTATACTTGCTGTTACAGCGGACTTAGCAATACAGGTTCTTTGTAAGTTTCAGCTGTCTGGCTATAACAATTCAAAAGTTTGGCCACATACATTAAATTACAGTAACTATTGGGACACCCTTTAATTGATAATTTTGAATGTGTATACTTATTATAACGGTCATCCAATTTTCAAGCGTGTGTCTATAACGGTTCAAAAGATAGGTGCTTAAAAGTCATATCAAGTTACCTATGGGGACACCCTTTAATTTTTAGATTTACTTGTTGCTATTGGGAGCTATATTTGTACGCATTTTTTTTTAATTTTAAAGAAGTGCGCTTTACGGTTCATAATACACTTAAAAAACATGGCTGTTATATGGGGACACCCTTTAATTTTTAAAATTATCAACTGTATTAGGGTTCAAACCTGGCAAGTGTTCCACATAGTGTTTCTCTTAATTTATAAAAGTAAATTTAATTTTTTATTTTTAAGTATGTAATAAAAAAAAAACGTAAAAACTTTTTCGTGGAAATGCTTTAATTGCACAGAATCGCTTTAAAAAAGGTTGTGTTGATCGAAAGATTTACTTTGTGTAATAGTAGACATTTGACTATGTATTAGCTTTTACTAGTTAACAAATGGGCTATAGACTGGACCATAAACTAGATTTAAAATTGGGCTTGATAAGGCTATGGACTTCATGTTGCCTAAACTACAGAGTGGAGTGCATTTTAGAAGAGACCACTGAAGACAAGATAGACTCCAAGAAAAGATTATTGTTATGTCTTCGTACCAGAAATAGACGAGACTAGAATTGTCTAGACTACACTAGAATAGACTTAACTAAACTAAAGATTAGAATTTAAGCTAAATATTCTAGTCAATTGAAACAGTACAGAGAGTAAAGCTGAAGACTAAAAGTCGATTAAATTGTACATAAATTTGCTTACTAGACCATCAAAAAGGCTGTAATTTAGACTAGACTTAAAACCAGACTATAATATAAATTATACACTGAACTATGAATTTTAAACTTATAAATTTAAATTTAATTAAAATGAAGACGAAAGTTAAATAGAGCGTGGACCTTATAAATCTACAGAGTAGGTCACAGGAAATACAAAATATTCCACTTTATTTTAACTTATGAACTGTAACGTACGCTACACTTAGTCTCGACAACATTCTTAAAATAATGACTCATTTCATTTTTTACTTTGCTTCCCATATGGGTTAAAGCTGCCAACAACCTTTCAATATTAATGATGCA
The DNA here is from genome assembly GCA_937654795.1 of Cistogaster globosa. Taxonomy (NCBI): domain Eukaryota; kingdom Metazoa; phylum Arthropoda; class Insecta; order Diptera; family Tachinidae; genus Cistogaster; species Cistogaster globosa. The sequence continues at coordinate 13,724,222 of OW569404.1, forward strand.
ATTGTGTTGCTGCAATTAAGGTATCAACAACAAAATGCAGCAGAGCGTGGCCATCACAAAAGATTTGAAATGTTTTAACGTTCTTGTCGCTTTAAACAACTCATTGACAATTTTAACTAAACCAAAACAGAAAAAACAACTTTCTTGGTCACATGAGAAAAAAAATTAAAAAAAATTCAAGATTTTTATTTTAATAACAAACGAGAAAAAAATAAATAAAAAACTTTTGTTTTTTATTACAGGGTTTGAGGTGTAAATGGCTTCACAAAAGCAAAACCTTTTCTATGATCTTGATAAAATTATGAATTACAAAAAAATATAAAATGAATAGTTTATAAATAATTAATTAGATGTTACAACATTTTTCCATTTTTTTTAATAATGGAACCTAATAAAAGCTTAATATTTTAATAAAATTAAAAAAAAAATGTTCAAATATTTTTATTTGGTTTTCAATGTATTAAATTTAAATAAAAATGATTAAGAAAACAAAAGTTTATGGGGAAAATTGAAAAAGAAGACAAACTTGAATGAAACTATTTTTATGGGAATAAAGTTTATGAATTAAAAATATTTATAAAATCTGATAAATAAAAAAAAAATATTTGTTCAACTAAAAGAGTGCGATTGTAACGAAGTCCATGACGGGTTTGTTTATTATAAAAAAAAATCCATTAAAATGGGAGCAAATTATTTTTGGTTTTATAAACAAAAAATAATAAAATCTAAAATAATAGTTTTGAAACAATTAAGCAAATCTTGTTAAATGAAATGAAAATATAAAACTTTTATAAAATGCAGATTAAAAAGTATAACAGTTTTCCTAAATAACTCTGGCATATAATCACTCCTTATAAAAATGTTTTTTTTTCTTCTTAATTTTATAAATTTTCTTTGCTTTTTTCTTCTTTTTTTCTTTCCTTTTTAAAATGACATCACCCAATCATTTTTATGTTTTTTGTTCCTTTTAATTTGGTAAATTTTGTTGTACATCTTGTTTGATTTCTACATCATCATTTGTTTAACACCCCAACGTTTTTCCTTTTGGTTTTTAATTAATGACTGCGTCTGCCAAAATGAACACAACATAAACAAATACTCAATGCACAACACAAATAACAACAACAAACAACTAAATCAAAGAAAAATGATTAAGTGACCAGGAACTGTAATAAAGTTTTAAGAATTTATAATTACAGCACAATTCAAATAAAATAAAATAAAAAATTAATTTAGAAGTTTTGCTGGCATATTTGCTTTGGAAATAAATTTATACCAATTAGTTTTTTTGTTGTAGTTTTAAAAGTTTATTTCAATTTTGGTAGCCTTAATGGCAAAAGAACCAGTTTGACATTCTTATTGCATTGAAAATTCATCAGAACACCTGCCTGGTGTTTAAGTTAAAAAAAATATTTCTTTATGCTGTAGTTTTTTAAGGCGAAATAAATACAAAAACTGCGCTTATTTAAGCCAAGGAAAAAAATTGGATTTCAGGATTTTAATAAAAAATAAAATTTAAATTAAATTAAATTTAAAAAATAAAATTTTTAATCTTCGAAGGCTGCATAAATTTTATACCTTGGCATCAATGTTTTATATCTGTCAAAAAATATAAAATTAATTTTACAATAAATTTAAGAAAATGTTATTCTCGATTATAGCATATAAAATCTGAAATCTGTTATACACATTTTGTACTTTTATAAAAGGTAAATGTTTTGTGAAAATTTTTATAATCGAAGTTTTTTATCCCATAAACAAATATACTCGATAATATAAACTTTTAAAATTTTGATACAAACTGTTATACTGGATTATTTTTAGCTAAAAGTGTATTTTGATTAATTTTTTTTTTAAAGAAACAGTAATCTAGACAAACAAAAGCTTTGTTATTCGCTAATTCAATAAAAATATAATACAAGTAAAAATAAACTGTTATAACTGGTAAAATTTGTTATTTACACGCTCCAGTCAAACTTTTATACAACGAAATGCATCAATAGACTTTCTAAAAGTCAATTTGTGTTTGAATAATTCTTAATAGATTTTTTTTAGAAACTGTTATACTTCAAAATTTTTTTTAAAACAATATTTTTTAAAGTTTCTTTAATAACAATTTTTATAAACTATAAAAATTTTTCTAGACTTTCTAAAAAATTTTGTAAACTGTTATACTTGTTAAATAATTACCTTGAAACTTTTATACCATAAAAATTTCAAAAATTTTTTAAAATTGTTGTAATTAAGTTAACTTTCTGTAGTAGATTTCCCATAATAAATAAATAATTTTCACTCTATGTAAAAAGGTAATTATAAAATTTTCAAAGAAACTGTTATAATCATTATAACTATTACCCTAATTCCAAATAATTTAAAATGTTTACGTCAAAATTTTATGTCCTAAATGGTATTACAAAATTTACGAGAAAACATTTGATTTTAGAACAGTTTTTACAAGAAAACATAAGACTTTCAAAGAAACTGTTATAATAATTAAGTCTTTATCTTATTACCGAAAAATTTTAAATGCTCAATTTAAAATTTTATATCGTGAAATGTATAAAAAAAAATAAGGAAAGTGATTGATTTGAGAAATTTTTGCTAAAAAATTTATTTTAAAAACTCTTATACTGCATAAAATTTATTTAGAGTCATTTTTTTAAACAATTGTTATGATATAATAGTTTTATAATCTAATAAATTTCTGTAGAAATTATAAAGGTTTTATAAAAACTCTTATACTTGGGGTTTTTTTGACTAGAAACTCTTATACTATATTCATAATTCAATAAACTCTATAAGTTTTAAAAGCATTTCTGATAAAACTTTTATACTTAAGCATAATATCATGTAAAAAACCAGAATAAATAAAAAAATATATATAACATTCAGTAATATATTCCCATAAATAATAAATTCCTTAAATGAAACCGTTATACGCCACTGATTAGGATGTATTAAACTATTATAAAAAATCATATACCGCAGTGGTTGTTTTATAATATCATTTATTATAAATAAAAAGGGAGATATTTTTGTATTCAAGAAAATTGGGAAAATACTTTCTGTTTGTTAGTTTAGTGTATAGAATATTTCCATATTAGGATATTAAGAAAAAATATTAAACTTTAATTAAAACCTTTCAAAATCAAATAAAATTTAATATAAAATAAAACTCTTATACTGCAAAATAAAATTCGTATATTATAAGCTGTTAGAAATATTTTTTATTGTAAACTAAAACTATTATATCTGATTTTTTATTATTTATAAATTACCGATATACCAAATCTAATACTGATTGATATATATGATATTGAAAGTCCTATACTACGTAAAGCATCAAACATAAAGCATCAAATATTTGCAGTATTAAAGTTACTTATTAATATATTTTATATCTAGTATCATATGAATTTATGCAGCTTTTTAAGCCTTTTACCCTACACAACTGTCTGGGTAGGATATTACAGTAGTAATCATTTATAATCGGGTATAACAGTTTCAATAAAAAATTAAAAATTTAATTATTTCTAATTGAAATTCTTAAGTTTGTAATATATCCTTATCCTTATCAAGCTGAAATGTTTAAATTGAAGTTTGATATTTCAGAATTTATCTAACATGAAAAGTGTATAAGAGTTTTATTTAAGTAAAATATCTTACAAGGGATTTGATTAAAGTTTCTAGTATAAGGGTTGTGAAAAAAACTAAGAACTAAAGAAGTCATGTTTAGTACAAATTTTTATACCGAGTGACTTATGATACACTAAGGAAATAAAATAAAATCAAACTTAAAATGATTTCTTCTAATCAAACTCTTATACCACAAGGGTTTAATTTGTCCTTTTAGATTTTTATAGGAAGCAAAATTTAAAATAAATTGTTATACCTCATGAAGATGTCATGTAATACAGGTTTATAATATAAAATATAAAGGTATAAGAGTGTATAAGAGTTTCAGTGAGATTTTTAAACTACGTAATTATAATATTTGAACCCCTTTCAGTAGGAGTCACTACTTAGGGTCTTTATATAAATATTTGGCCCTCTTTTAACACTATGGGAAGCATTAATTTTTCTTAATAAAATGTTTTTCAATCGTTTACCGACTTAAATATATAAAAGCGGCTATTTTAAGATGTGTATTTGGTCAAGACACACCTGCTTAAGATAAAATTTTATTTATTTTCTTTTTAAATAAAAATTTACATAAAACATTTATGTTAATGGTCATTTTACGTTAAAACAACTAATTTGACAATTAGGAATTTTCTGTGGCATAAAAAAAAAATTTTATTTTATTCTTAGAGTTTCTAAATCGTGACTAATGAAAATAAACATTTCCAATAAATTTTCAAACTCTTTAAGATATTTGAATAAGTTTTTTTTGGATTTCTTTTAACAAAGAAACTTTTATACAAATTAAGTTGATTCTTGTGTCTAATTGCCTGTTTGGAAAAATTATATTAAAAGCAATTTGCTTTGTGCTGGAATTACTGTAACAAAAGTTGACTTTTTTTTATATTTTTCTTGTTTAACTAAAATTTACATAATAATGGAAAATTTGTTATAGCCATTAAAATATTATTAATAACTTTTGTTTATTTTGAAGTCTTTAAATTTCAAATGAATAAACAACTTTATTTTTATTTAAAGTTTAAGATTTTTAATGTTTCCTTTTTTCTGTTCTTTTTACTTTTCACTGGCATTTGCATTTTTAAGTAATTCGTTATTATTTTAATTCCATGTAATTAAAGACATAAGTAGTAAAATAAAATTTTATGTTGTTTGTGTAAGGAAGTTTTTAAATTAATAGAAATAGTTTTTTTTTTATATCATAATACCTTTGATGTATTAATTAAAAAAAATTTAATGATCTTTTATAATATAAGATGAATGTAAAATAAAAAGATTTATTATTCATTAAAGACACTTTTAAATTAAGAATTTTTATAAAGACATGAAAAATCAATCAACTATAAAAACTGTTATACTGATTATTGATTTAGTATTTTAGGGAAGTTGCTTGTGATCAGTAACATGTTTAGTCGATTAAATTAAAAAAAAAGAAAACCTTAATCGATTAAATGATTTATGGAAACTGTTATACTCCTTGATGCATTTTATAAAGAATATACAAATGTTAATATACATAATCTATAAACAAAAATTTTATTTATAATCATAATCTGTGACGGAAACTACTTGATTCTAATTTAGTTTAAACCTCAACTGTTATACTAGAAACTGTTATAATGAAAATTATCAGCTTAATCAGCAAATCTTTGGCTTGAAATATTAATTAATATTAAAAAAAAACCAATATTAACAGTAACAGTATCAATTATTTTATGCAGTTAATAACAAAAAGAGTTCTCCCGTAGAGACTGACACCTCTTTTCTATGGACTAGAACTCTCACAAACATTGTATAAAATATTTTTTTTTTGGTTTTCAACTAAACACATTTTATCAAAGAATATATTTTGTTTGTTTTATATTGTTATTGACAGTTAAGTCTTTCTACGTAGTGACTGTTATAAAGTCTCTTATAACTGTTATAAAGATTTCTTGTGTATTTGAGAAAAGTTTCTTTGTAAAATATTACAATATTAAGATTTTATACCAAAAACAATATTTAAACTTTTTATTTGTAACTGTTATAAAGTGTGCTATAACTGTTATAACTGTTATAAATTTATATTTTTATATTTTTATATTTAAAAAAATATTGAGGCTTTTAAATTAATATTTTCACTTCTTAACATTTACCTGACACTGTCTAATTTTGATATCATAATTTATGTGAACTCCAAACCTGTTTCGTACCCTTTTTAGTTTTTTATTTTATTGTTACTTTGCCATCCCATAAATCGTGATAATTATCATTTTCATTATATTCTTTTTAAACTTAAACAGAATCTGTTTTCAGTTGCTATTTTTGGTCTGTTAACCAAATGGTTCGCTCCACCAAATATTAATTGTCTCTCCTCTTAACGTTAAAGTTTAAGTTGAGCCTGAAGTTGTCGTTTGTCTTTTCAAGGAACTCTACTAATTTTTCCTAAAGGTGGAAAAAATAAAATAAGATGAAAACCTAAAAAATCGTGATCACTGTTTGACACTTCTTATTAAATTATTATATTTTGCTTAACGTTCCACAGACAATTTTTGTAGGTTAAACATTTATGTTAAAGATAAAAAAAGTTTTTTTGAATATTCAATTAAAAGGCAATATTTTTTTTGTAAAAGATAAATGTGTTTATACGTTTAAAGCAAGAAAAGAAAAAAAGCCTGTTGTTTACACAGATCTTGAAACTTTAAGACCAGTTTTTTTTTTTTGGTCAATTAAAGCATTTAATTTAAAATGTAAAAATGTCAACTTAAAAAGTAAAACATTTACTGATTTAATTGTCTGTGGTATTTTTTTATATTTAACACTTAATTTAGCCAATTAATTAAAAAAAACTTTATGGTGGCATTAATTACCTTGATATCAAGTAATATTTATTGGCTTTTGCCAAACATTTTATGGCTTAAAGTTACAAAGATTCAATAAAAAATGACAATAATGTTTGACAAGATATAAAACAAACACGCAAACAGTTGTATCATAAATTTGAAAAAAAAAATTAGCTTTTAGTTAGAAAAAGTAGAATCGGCACCTGCTCAAGGATTACAAATAAATACATTTTTGTAAAAAATGTTTAAAAGAATAAATAAAAAATCATAAATTGAGTATAACAGTTTTAAAAGCAAACACCAAATAGTATAAGATTTTATATTAAGAATATAATCGAGAAAAATAAATTCTAAAGATTTTTTAAAGTATAACAGTTTATACCTTAATATCATCTAGTATAACAGTTTATTGAAACAATAAGAAAAATATGAAAATTATTTTCACATAAATTTTTACCTACAGAGGAAAATAAAAAATATGGTATCCATAATTAAAATTTATATATTTGTTATATTTATATTAAATATATTAAGATTTAAATTAAAGGGTATAAAAGTTTTGTCATGATGAAATTATTGAGTGTTATAATTTCTTCTTAAATTATAATTTATTAATAGTTTTTAATAATTTTAAAATAATAAAGTTGCAGCCAAGCTGATAATAACAGAGTTATAAAACAGCTTACATGGCCAAGGTCGTAGAAAAGGCTTAATTGGGATAGTTTTCAAAATAAGTATAACACAAAGCATTTTTGCTCACAAAGGCTTTCAGTTGATATATTGGTAAATATTAGATGTTTCATACAAATTTTAACGACTACATAAATGCCTTTAAAATGCCTTAATAAATATAAAAGTTTTTGTGATAATAATAAAGTATAACAGTTATAATTTTTTAATAAAGTTTTATTTATAAAAGTTATAATCAAAAAAGTAAATTTCAGTTTTTTATAATTATATTCTATTAAAATTTTTTTTTATATAAAAAATAATTTGTAGTATAACAGTTTTTTATAGACAATATACTCTATTTGATAACTTTTTTGAGCTGATTTTTTTTTAACATAAGAGTTATAAATTATAATAGTTTAAAATTTTATTATAATAAAAAAATCAATATAATATTACCGTAAAAAGAGAGTATAACAGATTTTTCAATAAATTTTTTTTGAAACTATTAATAGAAAAATAATTTTATTAGGGATGTAATTTTACATTTTTAAAGAAGAAAATTTTTTTGTAATAATTTTTTTTTATTTTTTTAAAGATTTATATAAAGTATAACAGTTTTTGTTTTAAATATAAATTATTTTATTATTTAATTAGCAATTTTTAGAGAAAGAAAAACTTGGAATTAAAGTTTATGTCTAAAGAAATTTTTGTTATATAACTGTTATACTGATTATAAAAATTTGTTAAACACAAATTAAAATCAAATTATAGCAGTTTAAAAACAAATCAGATTTTCAAAATTATTTATAAAATGCTTTAAAAGAAAAATGCTATAGTATAACAGTTTAGATGAAAATACTAAAAATCATAGCAACTTACGGTAATATTATGGATTACTATTTAACATAAAAAATAAGATTTTTAACAGTTTATTTAAAAATTATAAATATCACAGTAACTTCTTGAGGTGTATATTAAAATATAACAGTTAAAAATTGCAATGTTATGAAAAATTTCCTATCCAAAATGCTTAATTATTACTTTTAAAATAATTACATAACAGAATTGTTGTTGTTTTTGTTGTTGCAATTGCAGACACTTGATCATGATATATTATTCTTCAACATTTGGTCAAAAATATTTATTTTAAAATCCTTACAGTTGTATTTTTTCTTTGAATTCAAACATTCCCCAAAAAGAGTGCCTGTGTGATAAATAAAAAAAAAAAAAAATAACGTCTAACAAAGGAATGGAAATTTACGTGCTTTAAATTAATTACAATAAAAGCAGACATTTATTTTGCAAAAATAACTTGCAAAATATTTTATAGTCAGTTTGCTGTCTTTTAATTTTTTTATTCTGACAAATGAAATGGACTTGATTTGCCTTAAAAAGTCTGTATAACAAGTATGATCATGATGATGGCGATGATTCATAGAAAATCAGACAATAGAATTTAAAAAAAATCACTAACATGTCCTATAATTATCCTAGACAACTTGTCGTTGTCATGGCCTGCACAAAAATGCATTTAAGACCAATAAAATGAGAAACACATTGATGTATTTTAAGACACGTTGATAGATGGATGAATCAATGTAAGTGAAGGCATTTTTGATATCTGAAGTTTTTTTTTTTGTTTTATTCCTAAAGAGCTCGTATTAAAAAATTGTTTGGAAATAAAATTCTGTGGAAAATAAATTTCTTAAGAAAATATTTTTCTGATGCATCAATTAAATAAAAAAATTAAAATTTAACTGCTTTGACCTTGAAGAAATCTTTGACTTTAAAAATCTTTTGGACATGAAGTTTAATTAAAAAAAATTCTTCCAATTACCTGACCCCATTTTTGTTGCTGCATTTTAGATTGTTTGCTGTCATTATTTTGCAATGCACTTCACCATTTACTTTTTTTAAGAATCATCTACATGACATGGAAATTTTTGTAAAATTTTGCTTCTTGTTATTTTTCATATATTTTTTTTTTTTGTAATAAACTGATCATCTTAGTGAAATTTGTTGTTTGTGTCTGTTGATTGTATGTTTTAGTCAGAATTTATTATTACCATATTTTAAACGCCACCACAAGACAAATCGATAATTATTCACACCCTCGCTTCTTCCTACAGCTACAACTCCTTACAATTCATGAACATTTTTATTGTTGTCTGTTTAACATTTAATGTGACTGCTGCCGCAGCGGCCCCTTCGAGATCATAATGATGATGATGATGACGATGATGGTGTCATGAAATAAAAAATATTTGAAAAAAACTAAAAATTAATTCGCGCCACTTCTTTTAAAAAAATGTGTGTGACTTGAACAACACGCTGTGGCAAAAGTGGCGGTGGTGACATTTAACGTTGACTTCCAGCCCGGTTGCGTTACGTTATACTTCCAATTATGGCAGATGAAAAACTTGTGCGTGCATCTTAAAAAGGCGATAAGCAAAACTGCTGTTCATAACACAAATGTGCACTTTAGTTGCAACAAACTAAAATTTTTTTTCTTTCTTTAAAATCTTTTATATGATTTTACATTTTTGGAAACAAAAGAACAAGCAATTAAAAGCCAAAAACAAATTTAAATAAAATTTTAAAGTATAAAATAAATTTATATAAGCAAAATATTAATAAAATATCTCACGATTTTTAATATTTATTGAATATTTGCTATACTGTTATACTAGATAACTATATAGTGATATTTATATTTTCAACATAACTGTTATAATTTATAAGAAATTCTTATAATCTTATCAAAAGCGTAGTATTTTTCCTACAATTGTTACAGCAGTACACTTGAGCTTAAAAATAACTGCTACAAATTATAATACTTATATAAGTGTTATATTTTTTAATGTTATACTACATTGTACAGTGCTAATAAATTCAATTAAAATAAATATTATTATAACTTCAGGAAACTGTTTTACCTTATATAAATTATCAAATTAAAACTGTTATATTACTGTTAAAACTGTTATATTCTGTAATATTTCATTAAGAAACTTTAAGACTCAAAACATTTTTTAGTATTATAATTTATTTCGTTACTCGTATATTTTTAATGTCGCTTGACGCATGATATTTTCAATAATCAACTATAAATTTTTTATAACAACTGTTATATTGGAAAAGGTTTTGTTAAAAAGCTTGTTTTTTCCACAACTTCTTTAAGTGTTCAAAGTAAAATCTATAATGCCTTTAGCATTTACTAAAAAATAACTGTTATAATTTTTTTTATAACTGTTATACTGTTTCTGTTATGTTATTAAATGCATCAAAAGTCTGATATTTATTCGCATTTTAATAAGACTGTCTGATCTCTTACAATTTTTTAAAAGATAACTGTTATACTTCTTAAAATTTTATTTAGAAACTTTTAAAATCCATAAATTTTTATTAATTTTATTTACATAGAAACTAATCAATAGTTTAGTTGTTTTTAAAAATAACTGTTATAAATAAATATTTTGGTTTAATTTGGTTTCTTCATAATCATGATTTTTTTTTGTTTATTTTTTATTTTTTTGTTGAATGTCAGTCATTCCCGTTAAAAAAGCAATTTTTAATTTCTTAATTTCAAATGCTGCCAATCTTTTTAATGTTATTTTTAGAAATTTAGGTTATTTATATAAAATCAAGCACATGCTATTATTCCTTTTTATAACAGCCACCAACAGCTAGATTTTCTTTAATACTCGTGCAATGAGAACACAAATGTGCTATAAATCTGTTAACATTGCTGAACATAAACTTACATTCAAATTAAGATCTGCCACATGGTTTTTACGAGTTGTTTTTATTTCTAGTTTTATTTTAAAACGTCTTCAGATTGAAAACTCCCAAGAGCCAAGTAAACAAAACTAATCGATACCAAAAACAAAAAAAAAAAAAAAAGATCAGTGTAAATAATTTGAAGAAAGTAAATACAACAGAGCTAAACTTATACTACACTCAAGAAAACTGCACATACAATAAGTATCTGCAAGTATTTTTTGTTGTTGTTGTTGTTTATTTTGAAGTTAATAGAGTAAACATTTTGAAACGAGAGTTTTTGTTGATGTGTTGTAGATTTAACAAAAATTAAACCATAAATCTTTAAATAGACCAAAAGACATGAAAAAAATTTAAACAAAATCAACACAATTGGAGGTCTTATTTTGAAGAAAAAAATTAAATTTTTTAGATTTTTTCTGTTTAATTTAAAAGTGGCAGCTTAAAATGTTTTATTATCATTGAAAAAATAATCTGTGTTTTTGTGCAAAATTTATTAAAAAAAAACGGTTGCTCTTTAATTTCACATTTTAATTAGACTTCTTTCCCCCATTTTACAATTCACTGGGCCTTTTATTGGATTTTTGTTTTATACTCCTTTGTAGCAGACATGACTCAAGAGGCACCGAATTTAACACCAGCTTGAGCAGCAGGCAATTTTATATATATTTTTTTATAAAGCTTAGTCTCTTCTGGTAGTCACTGTTTGTTGTTGCTAACACAAGCAAAAGTGGTTTCTGCCAAAAAAGCAGAAATCTTAAATAAACAACCGAAATATTTGAAAATGTGTGTTTGTTTACTTATTTATTTGGATGTTAAAGTGCCAACCATCCAACCAGCCAGCACTTGTTGCTGGGTTCAAAATTGTCTACACAAAATTGGCCAACAACATTGTCAACATTTTCACAACAAGCTGCAATCGTTATAAAAAAAATCCAACGAAATTATTAATAAAAAAAATTATTTGTCAACGTTTTGTTTTTATCTCTGAAAACTACAAAGTTTAATATTTAATTGGTAGCAATATTTTAACAGACATTTAAGATCTCTAATCATTGATAAACTCTATTGCGGTAAATGTCTCACGATTATGATATTAAAAAGTAAATAAAAAAAATAAAATTTTAGCTGATTCAACACGAGACTTAAAGGACAAGGAATTTTAAAGCACAGAAACATTTTTATTTTTAAATGAAAATAAATTTTTTTTTAATAATTTCTCAAGTTAATATTGTGGTATACGCAGTATAACAGTTTCAATAAATATCATTATTGAGTAAAAGAGTTTTAAAAGCATTGTTGCTCGTATTAATTTAAGAATTTTAATTGAAAATTCAATTCATTGTTATAAAGGACTTCCAAGAAGATGGCAAGGAGGTGGTGGTGAATACAATTTGAAGAAGCCTCTTATATAAAATCGAAAAGACTAAGACATTATTAGCTTAAAAAAAGTAACCCGTTCTTGTTTCATTATCATGTTAACTATGCCTTGACGTTGCCTTACCGCTTATCAGTTCAGGTTAATACTAGTGAAGGAGGTTCTGATTGATCCTATACATGTAAAATATCCACAAAAGGCCATTAACTCGGTCTTAACTCAAGTATCTTATTTGCATTAAAACAAAGTCCAAATCAGCAATTTTGAAATATTTTTGCGATAATAGTAAAATAGTTCCAATCTGCATTTTTTGTTTTAAATAGTAACTTCAATCTGGCAACGCTGTATTCAGTAATAGTATCCAGTGAAATTGCGACTCATACAGCACTAAAGATATTCTGAGCAGATTTTTTTCTTACAAAAGCTAAAGGCCCGCTTAAAACTGGTACTATTAACAGTATAACGAAATATAGGGGAATTTTTCGGGTGTGTAGAAACAAAAGATGAGCCAATATACGAGGGCTGCTATATATATTTCTGGCCTGGCAACACTGAGTGCTGCCAAGTACAATCTGACATTTCCATTGGAAAGTTTGTCATTTTTAAGCATAATCGTATTCAAAACGTTTTGACGTACGACCATTATTTGTGTTGTTTACAGTGACTTGAAAAAATTAATATAGAAAAAAAATGGAATTAACTCGTGAACATTTTCGTGCCATCATTTTTCACAACTTTTGACAAGACATGACAAGAGTGCGTTGATGAACTTAAATCTTTGTATGGCGATGAAGCACCATCCTACAGCACTGTGAAAAATTGGTATAATGAATTTAATCGTGGCCGAAGCTCGCTCAAAGATGAATTCCGTGAAGGTCGTCCAAAAACAGCTGTTGTGCCAGAGAACATTGATGCCGTGCGTGAACTCATAATGCAAGATCGACATGCGACATACCGAGAGATAGAGACATCCTTGGAAATTTCTTCCACCAGCATACATTCGATACTGCATGAACACCTGGCCGTAAAAAAAAGATTTGTTCTCGTTGGATCCCGCACAATTTGAAAGTCGCTCAAAAAAAGGCTGTTTTAAAGGCTGTCGATTGGTGCAAAGAAATGTTGCAAAAATACGATTGCGGTGCTTCAAAAGACGTTTATAAGATCGTCACAGGTGACGAATCATGGATCTATGGGTATGAGCCCGAAACGAAACAACAATCGACCGTGTGGGTCTTCAAAGACGAGCAAAATCCAACGAAAGTTGTTCGTGGAAGAAGCACTTCGAAGCAATTGGTCGCCTGTTTCTTCGGCAAAACTGGTCATGTGGCGACGGTTCCGCTTAAGCAACGTAGGACGGTCACTCCTGAATGTACACTACAATTTGTTTGCCTGAAGTCATCGGAGAAATTCGAAAAACAAACAAGAGAAGACGAATCATTGTTCACCATAACAATGCGGGCTCTCACACATCGGCTCAAACCAGAGCGTTTTTTACCGGCCAAAACGTCGAATTAATGGGTCATCCGCCGTACAGCCCTGACTTGGCACCTAATGACTTCTTCTTGTTTCCGCACATCAAGAAAAAAATGCGTGGTCAACGATTTTCATCGCCAGAAGAAGCTGTTGAAGTGTTAAAAAATCATGTTTTAGAGGTGTCTCAATCGGAGTGGAAAAAGTGCTTCACCAACTGGTTTGAGCGCATGCAAAAGTGTATAAATCATGCTGGAGAATACTTTGAAAAACAATAAAGCCATTTTTGATTATAAATATTCGCATTTTCACTATTAGGCCGGAAATATATAGAGCAGCCCTCGTAACACCTTCTCTTCTAATACTGAGGCTTGGACTGCTATACATACTGATGACTATTTTAAGATTGGTGAGGTTTTTTAGAACAGAGAACCCCATACGAATAAATAATTATCTAATTTAAAGCATTTAGTATAACAGTTTAACGTAAAGTATGAAGAATAATAATAATAATTGGGTTCGTGTATTTTCTTCAGATTAGTATGGATCTCTGAGGGGTTCTCAGGGACAGAAGAATTTATAAGATTTAGTAAAAGAGTTTGAATAATTTTTAAGTATAACAGTTTAAAATAAATGTAAACCAAAAAATTAATACCCATATCGTTTAGTGAGAGTTTTCACAGAAGCTTGATTTGTGACCAACTAAAATACTGAGTTTTTGATAGTTAATAAAATCGGTGGACACTGAACCTTTCCAAAATTCTACTTTCCTTTACTTTTTCTGGTCGTTAATTTAAAAAATTTTTTAAAGGACCAACAAATAATAAAAAAAAAAAACACTCAAATGCTTTTATCACAATTTCCATAAATAAACAAATATTCAAAAACATCATTTATCCAACGATAATAAAACGTAATTAATCAAAACCATCAACAGCAACAGCAACATCATCAAACTTTTAACTACAAAAGCAACACCAAGAGTAAAATATACGCTGTTTGCAATTGCTAAATATTAAACCTCCGCCTTATCAGTATTGTTGCACACCAGTGGGACGGGATGTTGTTTAATACCATTTTACGCTCGCTTTCAATTGTTTGTTTCATATACGCAGCAATTCATTTTGCGCTAAATGGCAGTGAAGCATCAACGATACAACTTATAACAAATATGACTTGTCTACATGACTGGCTGCAGGTTTGCACTCGTACAGCGAGTGTGTTTGAAAGCGCGTATGGTTGAGTTTTATTATTATTTTTTATTATTACAAGGAAAATTTGCAAAACTTCTGCCCATTTACAATTAAAGAATTGGGAAATCATATTTTCATAAAAGCATTTCCAAAGGTAAATTCAGTTAAACCTTCATTTAATTTTATGAGATTATACTTTAACTTCTAAAAAGGGTGTAACATAATTAACGCTATATTTTATTTAAATATTTATTAAGTTAAATGGAAGAAGGAAGGCTGTATTTGATTTATTTAAACGTTTTATAAGTTTTCAACCGGACCTTCCTTTCACCAGTTGTTATGTGAAGTTTTGAGAGTTTTTCCCAGACTAGATCCTCCTATAGGAGATTTGACCTCTTCTGCAGCGTATCTGCACTAGATCATTTAGAAATTTATTTCTCCTTCAAGGTTCTTCATTTAAACTTTTTCAAAACTTCACACAAGGCACCCCTTGAAATGATTTTGATAAAAGGACCAATATTTACCTAATGATGACCGTGTAAATCAACTTTTATTTTCGTCTCTAACGAAAACATCATATTTTACGTGTTCAGTAAGCAAACGAAGTGAAATCGAAGAATTTGAATAAATTTCACCAACACTCTTGCCGCCTGCTTCATAATATTTGGAGCCACATTATAAAGCATCTCTTCTTAAGCTTCATTATTTTTTCAATTGCCTCAGTTAGCAAAATTTTCGAACACTTCTTTCTGTAAGAATATTTTAAAATCAACCTTTAGCTTAGTGCCAAACAGATTAAAAGCCAGTAGCTATGAAATTACAGTATAAGCTCCATAGTTCGAAAAATGGTTAAATGTCATCGTATGGTAAAAAAAATTTTGAGAATCCAAAAAAATTGGTTTTAACTAAATATTTGAAAATCTTTTGATGTACATTTAAAGCTAATGAAAAAATATAGTTTTTACGACTATGTTCGAAAATTCGAACTTAAGTTCGAAATTTCGAAGATCATAAAATTTAAGTTTAATTAATAAAAAACAATAAAAAATATGTTAAATAATATTTTTTAGAGCATTTAAACATTTTTAAAACTCCATTTTTAATTAAGTTCGAAATCTAATTTTTCGTTTATTAAAATTAAAAAAAATTTTTTTTTTGCGATATTTATTTTTTTATAATTCTTCATTAACTGTTATTTTTCACTCAAAATTTTAATAAACAAAATTGAAAAAAAATTATTCGCATGCAACATCAACAACATTTTAGGTGTTGCAAGGCTAATGTGAGGTTAAGTGGCCATTGTCTTGGGGTTGTACAAAATAAACATCGACAGCTTTAAATCAACAATATAAAATGAAATTAATCAAAAATAATGGGATGTTGCAAACAAAATGTGATAAAATGTTGAAAAATCGCAACAACAAAAAAAAAAAAAAAATTATTGAAAGAAGACACACGAAAGTGAAGAAAAATAAAAAAAAATACTAAGAGATGTTTTAAACATTTTTGCATGTTTTTGATTAATGACTACCAAAAAATGAAGAGATGAAATTAATTTTAAGACTATTTTGGTATAAAATAAAGGGGGAGGTAAGCGAAGGGAAAGATTTGAAAAAAGTACCTTAAAAATTCTAACTAATTTTTACCAATTTTTCTGCTACAGCAACAATTAACGTTTTTAGTTACACTTCAAGACTTGCAAGGCAAATGTCCAGAGGGGCTTCTGTATTAAAAACCAGATAACCGTCCTGAAATCTTTTCGTACAAACCGCAGTATCACTCAGCTCTTCTTTTACTGAGGTTACCACAGGGATTAACTTTACCGTAATGTAGTGTGTGTCTGGTTTGTTACCCTTTAGCCCATAAAAAAAATATTGAAAGTATATATTTTCAGAGCTCTTCGTTAGGCCTGTTAATCAATATTAAAACTAGACGCCAGTTAAAATCCAAAGTCAACATACTAAAGACCCAGGTCCGCTTGGCCATATTTCCTTTGTAAAATGCTGCTCCATCCCAGAAAAAAGTTATTCTTCTTACTTCCTTCTGACTGACAGTCCGTCCGCCTATAGTCTTTTGGATCATGCAACTTAGCCTTAGCATTCCAGTTAGCATACCTTCCCTTTTTTTGTCATGGCTATTAGAGCCTCACGTTCGTTCGAACACAGATCTTAATTTTTTTGTGCAAATAATCCTTGTGAGAGGTTTTGTAAGCAGGTCTTATTATATCATGAATACAAGAAGAGAAAAAAACTCTCAATGATGTTTATATCATTTTGACAGGCTGCCAAATTAAGCATAAAAAGAACAGACACATTGTGATACAAGCAGCCAGCCATTCATGCAAACCAACAGCCACACAAAATTTGCAGAAAACAAAAAATCTCCAAATGTGAAGTGTTTTAAAGCTGACGACAACACCCACAGACAGACAAAACCCAGGAACAGACAGTCATCCATGTATAAACTGCCACAAAGAAACAAAAATAAACATCATTAAACAACAGCAGACTGGTTCTTAAAATACTTCTTCCTCGAATCACAAAAAAAAAATATATAAACAAAAACAAAAAAAAAAAGCAAAATTATAAAAAAAAACAGCGTATCAAAATTTACTTTATTACACTTGTGTGCCCCCACTGAAATCAGATTCCTTTTAAAGTTCACATTGTGCTAACTTTCAGCAGAACAACACAAAAGTATCAACTACAACTCAATTAGTCTCGGTGATTTTTTTTGTACTTTAATTCTCTTGCAAAAATGAACGATAGTGTTGTTGTTGTCATAATCATCATCACAATAATCAGTGTCCGCCATAATAAAAGGGACACATTTTAGGGACCATGCAACCGCTTATTTTGTAGGAAGCACTTCAGACACCACACTCAAGATGATGCATTTAATTTCAATTTGAATTTTTCATTTTATATGTTAAACGTAGACATTATAAATTTCTTGTTGCCGTTTTTTTTTTTTTCTTTTTGCTGTTTTAGTTGTTGTTGTATTGTGTATATAATTGGCTGAATTTAATAATAATTAAAAAAAAAATATGATTTAATTAAATTGTTGTTGGAAATTAAATTGTGTTTGTGAAGTCAACGAATGGTATTAAACGTTTAAATGGTAACTTTGTGAAAAGAGGAATTTTCCTCAAGATGGCGCCACAAATATTAAAAGTTAAGGAAAAAGCTGTAAAAAAACATTTCTGTATTTGAATTACTGCCGTCTGGAAGTGTAGCTATCCGGAGGGCAAACTAGTAGGTTTACTAAAGCAGAAACCAGCGTTTAAACGAAAACTGGCTTTGATTTCTCTAACCCGACTCGGTTTTTACTATTCGCTTATACTTTTTTGAAAAAACAAAACTGTTATACCCATTTCTGAATTTTGTGAAACAGAAATAAATTCAGAATCATTTTATTTCTCATTTTCTCACCCACAAAATTCAAGAAAACTTGACTTGTGTGAACTGGATATTAGTACTGAGCCGACAAAGCGGTTAATAGAGTGCTGCATTAAGCCGCCGTTAAAATTTGAAAGTCGGTGCCTCCAAAATTTTTTCAACTTTAGTCGGTTTGAAATAGTTTTCAAAAATAATTTTTATTGTACTGACTAATCAGTAGCTGCCACCATTCTTGACTCACATTCAGGTATCGACGTGAGAAGAGCTCCAAACAATGGCAACACTTATTTATCGACAGTTTAGTCTAAAGGTTTGTACTTAAATTTCTAATACCAAGAATAGTAACAATGGAAAGGGCTTAAATGCGAGTGGTGTTTTGTCGGCATCCAAGCGATTGAGTCTATTGAATGTCTTTGCGCGTGAGATTTTTAAGAGAAGTCATAGTGGGGTGTAATATTAAGGAGGATCAGAGGAAATAAATCAAGTTCTTCGAATGGTCATTAAATCTGAGAGTGCTTGAAGAGACGTGTGGGAAGGATTTTCCATGAACTCTTCTAGAAGAATATGTGATGACTTAAAGTATTTGGATTGCTTGTGCTACAAAGCCCGAGACGTTAGTCTGGTACCGAAAATAATAGGAGCCTCTGGAACTTTGGTTCTAGCCGGTTTTGGGTGAGGTCCTTTGGGAAGTTTCGTAGTGACTGTTGGTGGAGCCCAAGCTCGATGTTGAGCTGAATTATAATCGGACGTAGTCATCAAATTTTTAATAAGCTACGCTTCTCAGTTTGTTTTGATTTGGGACACATGAGATGTAGGAGAGCGCTAGTGGATGCTTGTATTTCCCTGAGCTCATAGCACTCTAGGATTGTTGTCTCTTGGGAAATTTTCCGCGCGATACCTCTTGACTTATGTTGAAATTTCGTTCACATCTCTGGAGGCCTTATAGCCAGGAGTTCTTTTAAGAGCCAAAATAAGCAGATGTTCTTCAGCATATGGCTGCGTATGAACTCATTGGGATAATCGAACTCTTCCTTTTGGAATTTTTTGAACATGCAGGCATATTTTAATAAGATCAGCTGCAATATGTCGAGGCAACTTTGAATGCAAAGGAACTACTGATGATGTGGGATACCATGCGGACAATTCAGAATAAATATTACCACATGGGTATTACACATGCCCAGAGCTCAAGCGAATGCTGACTGTTTGTGAAGGCTCTCCGGGAGTATAAAATCGGTTATAAAATCAGACTTTTGCTTAAAGTCAAATCACTAGTAGCTTGGATATATCCAGATGTGTTGCTATATTGTTACATAGATCTCCAGGTTTCGATCGATTTTGAATTGTTTGTAATCACCCAACAAGAACCCACAGCACGCTATAAGGAATACTAGATGGCCATGATCTTCTGTGGAAACGCTTTGAACAGTGTAATGATTTCAGTAGCACTCAAATTGGTCAATATTTCAGGCTTGGTATCCACTACTTCAAGTAATTTAGAGTAAAGCTTCCAAGAAATAAATAACCTTTTCAAGCATAATTTTTGGTGATAACCAGCCAACTTTCAAATTTTCATCAAGGAATCCAGGAACTCCATCTTAATCCTTATTGAAACTTAATGAGAACCGTTCCAGAAGGCGATAAAATTTTGATTGTATTGAAATTTAATATGAGCACTGTTTTTTTCTTTCTGAAAATTTACATGCCAAAATGTCTTAAATACTCTTAACTATAAATTATCATTCTGAAGGCATTTAAATCATATTTTTGCTCTCGATGACTCACAGACTTTTTATTAGTTCAGTTTTTTTTTTGCTGAAACACAAAAACAGCAGAAACAAAATTCACAGACAGACAAGATAGTCTGTCTTAAATATATATTAGACACATTATGACAAATTAACAGCAAAATAACAAAGTAAAAGAACCTCTTTGCTCTCAACTCAACTCAACCCAAAGACAAACGATAAATAACAATTTAATGGAATCTTAATTTAAAACGGCAGCATGTAGGCGGTCGCATAAAAAATTAAATCTAATGTTAGCATTTAGGTGTAGGGTAATCAAATCAGCTAAAGTCAAGCCAACAGTCAACTGGGCAGACAACCATTCAAACAGCGTAAATGCAAAATCAAAACAAAAAAAAAAAAAAACTTGACGATAAATGTTTAACGAACGAGTGGCGCTTAACATTGATTTGATACGAGTGAGTGAATGAGTTGTTGGTTGTTAACATGATCAAACAATTTGCCATAAAATCCAAACACAATTATTCAACACAGATTACATTTTAAATACAAAGATAAATATTTTTAATAATTGAAAATTTTTTAATTGATAACTCGCAGCAATTAAATTTGAGTTTAATGATGCAGTATAGAAATTATGAAATAACAAGTATTTTGTTGTTGTCTAGAATAAACTAGGAAGTTGATGAAATTTTAGATTTTTGCTAAATTTGTTAGAGGAAGAAGTCAGGTGGTTTGTTAGTGATGACGCGACTTTCATTCCTAGTTAAAAATTTTAGTACAATATTTTAGCCGTCATATGGATTAACTTTCGTACGTAACTCCAAGAGCTTTTATTAAACGTTGGTTTTAACTGTTGGGGAAAATATTTTGCCCTTTACTCCTTAGTACCTTAAAGCATTATTATTGGAAAGAAAATAGTGTTTTTCCTGGGTGAAGAGATGTTTGGAGACTAAATAAACTCACACCGCTTCGTTGGTCAATTCTGCAACAGTATATTGAACAAATAAAGTACTTCCACAAAAGGCTCACCAAAAATCAGGTCCGATTGCATCAAAAGATGGCCACTGATCAGGCCCTGAAAGTCCTAAGATTTTAGTTTCGGGTTCCTGCAACCTAAGGCGGAGGGTAGCCCGGAAACAAGAAGAGAGGAGTAAAAAAGGTTAATTGAAATTTTTAAGTTCCTGCAAAGGAAATCTAATAAATCATGAGAAGACTTAAGTCAGCATGTGGTTTACATCTTCATAGCCAAACATATCGCTGTGGTCACTTACTTATGAGCGAACTCGAATGGTGCCAGAAAAGCAAAAGCGTTGCGAAAATTGACCTTCTCCTTAAAAACTGAGCTGGTGGCAGACAGATACTTCAGGCTACAATTGAAAAAACGGGGACTTGATGTTGGATAGTGTGTTAGAAAAAGAAGAAAGAAAACTCTTCAAAATCGTCCCTACTTCAGTTTAAGTAAAACTAATAGATAAGGGAAGGAAAATATTAGAAAGAAAGACTTAAAAAATATGGATGACAGTGACATATGCATTAAATGAACCTGGAAGCACAACAACACAAAATTTGCTTGGTACGTTACAATGAAGCAGAAAGACGAAAAGTCATGTTTGTTAGTCCAGGATATTAACAATTCAAAACGTTTATTATCAACTTCCTTTTTAACACAAAAGACCAATTAATGGACCCAAGTGGGTTGTGGCAACACGGCTGCTTGCCTAACCTAACTTCCTTTTTCTTACTATTTTGAAAACTGTAAAGGGAAACTCTAATCCCTTTACAGTTTGTTATTTATAACAATATTTACTATGCAATATGTTATCGAAAACAATATTTTCTTTAAAATTTTTATCGATAACTATAATTTCCATTTAATAAGCAGAGAATCATAATATTCTTTAACAAAAAATCATTTTTTATTTCTTAAAAAATGTTATCGATAACTTAAACTTATGTTAAAGTTGTTATAACAACGTTTTTAAAAGTAGTTATCGATATACAAAAATGTACACGCAGCAATATTTTTGGTACAAAATTTTTTTAAGCTTAACAATATTTATTAAAATTGTCTTTACTACTGTTATCGATAGCAAAATATTTTTTTAACAGAAATTTCACCTAAAATTATTACCGATAACAATAATTTCTAAAAATAAATATCACATGCTGTCATCGTTAACAATAAAAAATGTAAAAAGTAAAAAATTTTTATTAAACTTTTAATTATATTGTGCTATTTCCCGATATTGATTATTGGAGGTGAAAGCACGTCTCGATGGCCATTTCGCTACCGCTTACTTAGCTCTTCAGGAAACTTCTCACAATTATTTTTACGAAAAAAAAAACTTTTTTTATGTACAAATAGTTATCGACTGCAATGTTAAGCATGTTAATTTGTTATCGATAAATTTTTTTATAGAAACTGTCAATAGTAGTATTTTCAAAAGAAATTGTTGTCTGAAACAACATTTTTTCTATAACATCAAAAACAATGTTTACTAAAAAATTGTTATCGATAGCAGTTTATGGTATACAAATTGTTATCGATAACAATATTAAATTATAAAATATTTTGCATAGTAATTGTTACTGATAACAAAAAAATATATCATAAAAATTGTTATGGATAAAAATGTTATTTTTATAAAAGTTCTTCTTTGGAAAAAAAATAGTTTGAAATATCAATATTTTTTACACATGTGTGCACACACATACATAACTTTAAAATGTTAAAGAGAAATTAAATTTAAAATAAAGCAAAATGAAATTGTTTTGATTATTTTATGCTTTCATTTGAAGGCATAACTAAAGGGTTGTACAAAACTCCACGCAAACAGCGAATCATAAGCACTTTTACTTTTTTGTAACTTCCTACTTTTTAGATCAAAGCGATCCTTACGCCTAGAATGCAGATAAGAGCACAGTTTTGCCTGAAGTTTTATAATCTTTTTTTAATGATTCCTGTTTTAGTCTTCCTAATGAAAATCGTGAAAACTCTGTTAGGTCTGTTCATGCTTTAGCGCTACTCTGTATGTACATACCTGCCTTCGCTCTTCCCAAATCATACTGAAGGAGGACTAGACAAACATGTCACCTCTATGAAAGCTGAACGTAAAGGCTCAGTGGTGGTTGGCTCTTTAAGACGGTCAATCTATAAACTTC
The DNA here is from genome assembly GCA_937654795.1 of Cistogaster globosa. NCBI lineage: Eukaryota > Metazoa > Arthropoda > Insecta > Diptera > Tachinidae > Cistogaster > Cistogaster globosa. The sequence goes on from OW569404.1 coordinate 13,747,487, forward strand.
GTAGTCGTAAACTTATTTAGTCGAAAAAGCAAATGATATCCACTTAATGTAGAGACAGTCCTGGATTTTTATCCAAAGTTTTTAGTGTCGGACTGTATTTGTTTAGAATTTTTTACGAGATTTTAAAACCCTCACTACAAAAAGTGAAAAAAGTAATTTTCTAATTTTTAAAGTATCTATTTCGACCTCATAAAGTGTAAGTCCTTAATCATAGCTAAGTCGATTGAGCGATGTCCGCCTGTCCGCCCCTGTTAGTATTGAAATAAACTTTGCTAAAGCACTAGATCAGCTAGAGAAAATTCAAATACGCCAATCGATCACACACAGTTTCCAAAAAGTTGCTATTGAAAATTTAGCAAGATCGGCCCATGTCCCTCGGGGCAGTGGAATTAACACTACGCCTGCTTCTAATTTTTTGTTATCATATGAAACAATGAAGTAACTGTAATAAAAATGAAAGAAAAAGCAAATATATAGAGCGGTATTGAATTAAAAAATAAGAAACAACTTCAAGTGAAAAATTGGCGCTCGTCCATATTTTCCGGATTATGGGCCTCTGATATTTGCAAAAAAAAAAGTTCGACTGTCAATATGGCCAATATGGGTATCATTTCACTGATTTTGAAAAGATCTTTCAGGAAATACTACAATTTCTTAAAATTGCTTAACCCATAGAGAGTCGATAACATTTTTATATAAAATTATGTTTATGTTTATTTTTATTTTTTCTTATTTTTTAATTCTCTGTCACCGCAATCCTTTTTTTTTTTTTTTTTGATAGGAGCTACTTCATTATATCCATGGAGAAGTGTATATAAGATTCGGCATAGTCTGACATTAGAGCTTGGGGTTGTTTGCTTTACAATAAAAAATTATTTTATGTTACAACATATCACTTTCACAATCTAAAAAAAAAAGATCCAAAAAAAAAAACTTCAAAAGTCATTCATTATAAATAGTTAAGAATTGTTCAGTAAACTTTAATTAAAAAAAATATATCTTCAATCAAAAATAATGAAGTTTAAATAACAACCTCTAAAGGAAAGAATGAAGCAATAACTTTATTGAATGCACCCTTTAATTGAAAACATCAATAATAATAAAATTTCCCAAACACTTCATGGTATATTGACCTGTGTTTTACAACAAAAAAACCTTTTGAAGAAGAAACAATCGCATACGCAGCACGAAATGTTTGAAAACAAATATTTACAATTTCAACTTTAACAGACAATTGTTCAATATTTACCTGTGAAATTAATAAATAAATAAACAAATAGACAAAATATAACAAACAATAATTTTCTTTTTCTTTACATAATTTAAAAAAATTCTAAAGAAAAGAAAACTACAAAAAAGGATTGTTTTATAATAAAATAAATAAAACAAAAAGAAAAAAAAAGAAAAATATTGTAGGAAAATTCTTAAGAAACAATAAAATTTAATTTACAACAAATGAAAATTAATGGTAAAATTTTAAAATTAATTTCTATTCTACTCTTTGGGAAAACAGAAGAAGTATTTACAAAGGCAACAAACTCTTCTGGTGTAAAAAGGCAATTCATGTAAAAGAGTGACTTGTAAAAAAGTAAAACAAATAATGTTGCCCCTTTTAAAAGAAGGTACCTTTTACAAAAGTACCTTTTTGTACAAAGGCCTATAGTTTACAAAGAAAAAAAAAAAAAAAAAATACAAATAATTCAGGGATTTTTTTTCATAAGATACACAACTCTTTATGGAAAAAGTAAACAAATCAAAATATAAAAAATTGGAAAGTGCAACTTTAAATAAAAAAAGTCAAAATTTCATCATGCAAAATAAATTTCTCACCATACAGGAATAGCCCTTGTGAGAAGTGCGCTTTAATAAAATAGGCAACTTTTCAAACAATTGCAATTGTTGTGTAAACTGTCAAAAAAGTGCAAGTGCTTATAACGAAATAGTTCAACTTTTCTGAAAGGAAACTTTTTTGAAAAAAAAAAATGTAAAAACGTAGCTATTGTGACAAAGTTTTCACAAATAAAATTTTTTTTGTTAAAATTAAAATTATTTTTTTCGTAAAGCTGCCCTTACACGACATGTTTATACATCTGACATGTCAAATTTCCCACTGTAAAACACACACATGTCTTGTAGGGCTGTTGAAACATTGCTTTTGTATTTTACATGTGAAAAGTCATTTGACAATATTTCGTTTAGAACGTGTTCTATTTTGATCTGACAAACCATCTGACATCAGCTGTTTTTTTAATTCTAGAAAGTATTGCCAAAAACCTATGCCGTATGAAAACAATCAACGGCGGTTGACCATTGGCGGTAGAATTAGCCGGCTGAAGATAAAATTTTATATGACCAAAATCTGAAATTTCTTTTAACTATTTGATAACAATTATGTAAATTCTGTATCATTATTCAGTGCAAACTAATCTATTTAGAGTTAGAAAAAAGAAAAAATTAAAATTGACAAGTCTTCATTAATTCCGTAACGCACACAATAATATTTTCAACCGAATGGCTTGAATATCTGTGCAGTGAAAAAAGCGAATTGATTAAAAAAGAAAATTTAATTTTTTTGTGTTTGATTATTTGTTGTTTTTTGAAATAACTGAAACAACACTACACAACTCTGTTGTTCTGTTGTTTCAGTTTTTGAATCCATTTTTCAAATATTAAAAAAAAAATTTTTTTCAATTAAATTTTCAAGCAGATCAGCTGTTGTGAACAAATAATAGTTATATCAGACGAAAATGTTCGTTTATATTTTGTTAAAGAAAGGCAACATTTCTCAAAATGTAATATTTTGGGTAAAAAAAAGTTATAAAAAAAAATATTGCGGTAACAGAGAAAAAAAAAATTAAAAAAAAATTGTTTCATAAAACTGTCATCGGTTCTTATGGGTTAAGCATTTTTAAAAAAATTTTAGTGTTTCTTTAAAGATCTCTTCAAAAGCTTTTACATGATTTTCATATTGATTTCTTAAAAATTATGACGCCTAATTATACTTTTTTATGGAAAGTTCAGAGGCCCATAATTCGGAAAATATGGGCGAGCGACAATTTTTTTACTTGATGTTTCTTTCTTACTTTTGAATTCTTTATCGCTCTATAAATTTGTTTTTTTAATGGAGTTACTTTATTGTTCAAAATGATATGGAAAAGTTAGAGGCAGGAGTGGACATGGACCGATCTAGCTGATTTTCAATTTTTTTATTTTTTAATTTTTCTCATGTTAAAGTAATAAATATGGTTGTGAAAAAACTTGATTATTTGTGACGCAAATTTTTGAATTAATTTATTTCTTTTTTTTTGTATTTTCCTCAAAACAACATTTTAAAATTGCCAATTTGTTGCCCAAATTTGTTATAAAATTTAAAAAAACAAATTTATTTCTGATTTCCAAACTTGTTTCTTTAAAATTTCAAAAAAATAAATCATAAATATTAAAATAATTTTGCCTGCTTGAATAATAAATTTGCTTTGACCTCCCTCTTAAGGAAAATAAACCAAAGAAAAAAAATCCAACCAAAAAAAATATTTCTTTTGAAAGCCAACATAACAAAAATCAATACGTGTTGGATAAACTGGATACCAAATGATTTCATGATAAATTACAATAAAAAAAGAATTTCGTTTAAATTTTTAAGCAAAAAATGGTCAATAAATATTTGCAACAAATTTTCCATGTTTGTTGCAAATTGTAGCAAAATTTCGGGTGATGTTAATCGCTAAAAACAAAAATGTTTAAATAAATTTTTATCTCAATTGTGAGATTTTTGTCAAAGATATAAAGAAAACAAATGGTCTTTTTCTGTTTAAATATTTAAAGTTAGTGGATGATAAAATTCAATCTCCTTGAAGTGTTAGTGTGTAAAAGTTAAGGAGTTTTACATTTTTTTGAAATTTTTTGCTATTAGGCGGTACGAGGGTGGTCTTTTGGGGCATTAAAAAATATATTTTTTAGAATTACTTCTTCTTGCTCTTTCTCTTCCACTTTCTCTTTCCTCCCCTCTCTCTCTCTCTCTGTCTCTTTTTTCTCAAAAATCCAGTAACGAATTTTAAAATTTATTTCGATAATTAATATTTTGCATCCACCATTCGTTACAATAACGTATTGGCAAAATTTTCTTTACGTAGTTTTTGAACAGTTTATGAGTGAAATTTTTAAGCCAGAAAAGAGTCTATCCAGATTTACACTATGCAATTTTTTGATGCATTTTTTTTTCAATTCTCTATTTAAGTTGCAGCAATATGCGTTATTAAGAAAAAGCAACAGTAACATCTCGTCAAAACTCAAGCAATACCTTATTGCCTACCCCTCCTGCTTCACCAATAAACATTAGTTTCATGCTAATTTCATGAAAAATTGCATAGTGTAAATGTCGTATTTTTTAAAATGTGGCGAAATGCCATAAGAACTGTGGGCTCCGTTTTGTTGCAATGGCATAATTATGTAGATAGGGTTCCAGTAATAGTGGGTTTAAAAATGGTTTCGACCAAATTCTGCAGAGTTGTAGTTGTGATAATTCTTGACTGAAGTACGAGTCTGTAATTGATCTGAAATAAATTAATTTAATTTAAAATATAAAACAAACACTGTTCAGAAACTTAAGGTTTTAGCTGTGAATGACGATCGATAACACGTACTCCACAGTGGAAACACATGTCTTGTGACGACTCTAACTTCCGTGTCCTTTGGATTTTCATTTTACTTTTTACATGAATTTTGCTGCAATATTTTATTTATTTAAAGGTCATTCCTTCACCGTCCTTATTAAATTCCGTTTGGCGGATATGAAAAACCAGTTTTCTAGAAACGTTTGGAGCCTGAAACTGGAAGAAGGAAATTACAGGGACGTGACAAGTTCTATGAAACGATGCTGCTTTGGGAACCGACAGCTGTAGGAATGATTAGTTTCTGTATTAAAGGAACTGCAAAGAAGTGACTCCCTCTTTGAAGTTAATAGCCATTACTATAGTAATTTTGAGCATAGACAGAGGCGCCAAAGGTGCGGTAGAGATCAAGTAGTCTCTGTAAAAATCACGTAAAGCTTATTGTAACAGTCTTGCGTTATTACCTCCGCTTGATTAGTTATATCATATGATATGAGTAAACCATATTCGAAAGGTTTGTTTGCGACCAGAGGAGAGCCTTAGAGCTTGGACAACTGAATCTGGTTTTTAAAATTTGTGGTTTTGATAAGAAATGTTGTGGCTACTTGAATCAGAACTGTAAAGAATTTGCGTTGTAGTTCAAATGAGCTAGCAAAAATGTACTAAAATTGTAAAGAGGCTTATGGTCCTTCGAACCATAAAGTTAAAAATGTCACTTTTAGACAGGAAGTGTAGTGAGAACCTCTATTTAAGCGCTAGTGGTGAGATTTCCATTATGGTTGGGTTTGCCTTGTATAAAACTGTTTGGAGTTCAGGTGATTTAAGCAACACGACAGGGGGAAGAGTCTGGGACCTATGTTTTAGCATGATTTTTTCTTGTGTTCCTTCAGAGAATAGACGACTTTAATGTTTTTGAAATTTATCAAGCAAATTTTGTTTCAATTTGCATATCTAGTGAGTTCAGTGACTCTCAAAATAGTTTGAGTTTTAGTGCAAGGAAATAGGTCATAAGAAAACTCAAGGCTTTTGTTTATCATTTAACTTTGGAGGCGCTAATGAAGGAAATATATTTTCCATTACAAAAAACGATATGACACAAGGCCTTTGTGGTACGAACTCCTTATTTTCTGTAGATTATCTTTTGTTGCAAAGATTCTTCTCCACATTTCCTTGCCAGTAAAATTGGCTTTCTTGGATTACGATAACTCTAGACTAAGGAAACAAGATTAATGACCCAATTTTTACTAAATAAATTTCAAAGGGATTTCTGGGTTGTAGATCAAATCTATTGAAAAGAAGTGAAATGAAGCCGTCCAGTTTTAGAAATTAAGATTTTTTTCGGGTACTTGTGGCGCCGACCTCGTTAGTGTATTAAACGTATTGGATTCATGCAAAATATTTGGTGATTTATAGACATTTTTGATTGAAAAAGCTAACTGCACCATAAACAGTTTTCGAGTTAAAAAAAATTTTAAAAATAAAACTTCATCATCATCGTCATTTTGGCACAAAGATGCAGAGATATCATAAACATAGCTAAGGATAAGCTTTATGATACGGTCAGCCATAAAATAAGTCGACTTAATGCACTTAAAAGTCTTTAAATCTCTCAAACTAAGACTGGCCGCTTGTCTGTCCATGTTTACGTATATCTGTATAGAATGTGTTGACTTAAGCCAGGCCTAAAGCATGTACACACTTTTTGTCTTTTTAATATTGTTGTTGTTGTTGCATTAAGTGTACTTGTGCTTAATGCAAGAGAAATAAAAAAAAAACAAAAATCAAGATTGACGACTACCATGAGTGCAATTAAAATTATTAGCATGCAAACTGTCACATTTGACAGTTAGTGGCTTAGTTTAACTAATTTATAACATTACTTTTCAACTAATAGAGTTTATTTTGTTTTGTTTTTGTTTCATTTTATCATTTAATTTCAGCAATTTTATGAAGCTTTAAAATTTATATTTAAATGCTAAAAATTCAACATTATCTTGCAAATTAACTTGTTAATGTATAAAAATGTTTATTTTTTTTTTTTTATTTTAAACACTTAATTCAATCAAAATCTTGAAATGATTTTTCAACAATTTTATTTTCTTTCGCAGCCTTAAGACTTTTAAATAGTCACAGCGATGCCCAAACTGTTGCAGAAAATCTTAATAGCGGCAGTGGCGGTGGTTTATTTCCTCAACTATTTAATGTGGCCACAAGAGCTTCAATAACCGTTAATGCTACATGTGGCCAAAGTGGCCGTGAAGAATATTGCAAATTAGTAGATGCTTATCCTCATAAAAAATGGGCTACGCAGTGTGGCATTTGTAATGCTCATTCATCGGATGTGGCTAAACACAGACCGATTGAATCGGTCATGTCGAATGTCAATATGCATGATCAATGGTGGCAATCGCCTACTTTACAATATGGCAGAAATTTTGAATATGTAACCATAACTTTGGATTTAAAGCAGGTGAGTTAATTTGAATATTGTTTAAAAAAAGAGAAATCAAATTTAATTAATTTTAGCTAAAGATATTTTTTAAGATGGTTTTCAAAATTCGACTTGTTCTCGTTTTTATTTAAAATAAAAAAAAGCTTTAAAATCAGTTAATGTCTTAAAGTATGAGTCTGTTCGTCCTGGTTCGTAAAGTGGAATGGTTTAAAAGATTTTTTTTTGCGATGGAACCTAAGAAAAAATTTGATAAATAACGATTATCGATCGTGTGTTTTTTTCTGCTGAATAAATGTATTAGAAAATTCAGTAAAATTCGTACCAGCTCAAACCAGAAAGTGTTCTAATGCCAGAAATCAACCGCACTGTTCAACTGAAACCGGCAGGAGTTTGGTTGTATCATAATGGTAAAAAAAAATAAATCCATCGCAAAATACCAGAGAGCAAGGATAATATTGTTACAAACATAAAATCTGGCAACCCCTGTAGTTGTTGTCCGTATGTGCGTGGTAAAAACAGAGGTGAATAAGTTACTTCCACCACCGTTGGGTGTGTGTTTAGAATAATATGAGAATTAACTAACACAAGTTGAGCAACCTCAATGGCTTCTGCGTTGATAGAGTTTCGTGCTACAAAACAGAAGATATCGAGCCCACTTTCGGACATGCGTTCAAAGGAAGAATTATTGTGTAGGGCAATTTAAAATCAAGAAACAGCAGTACAAACCTCCCACAAAGAGGAAAAGACAATTATTTTGCAAAGCTGTGGCACATAAATTAGTGACGACTTCTTTTTAATGAGAATAGCAGCAGATAATTGTTAAGACGCCTTTTATAATAAAGAGAAGAGTTCTAGCTGTTAGCGGAGGGAAGTAAAAAATGATTACAGTGATCACTGTACGGCAGATGTAAATTGTGGCTATTAGTATGGCTTAGGCATCGAGTAGGGATGACTGGCTTGAATGTAAAAGAGAGTTGGAGTGGTCTACGGATGCTTTAGGTTACTAAACAAGGCATCGAGTAGGGATGAATGGCTTGAATATAAAAGTGAGGCAGAGTGGTCTACGGTATGGCTTAGGTTACTCAAGAAGGCATCAAGTAGGGATGACTGGCTTGAATGTAAAAGAGAGTTGGAGTGGTCTACGGATGCTTTAGGTTACTAAACAAGGCATTGAGTAGGGATGGCTGGCTTCAATGTAAAAGCGAGGTAGAGTGGTCTACGGATTATTTAGGTTACTAAGCAAGGAATCGAGTAGGTATTAATGGTTTGAATGTAAAAGTGAGCTAAAGTGGTCTACGGATGGCTCTAGGTTACCAAACAAGGCATGTAGTTCATGTCTTGTCGGAGTAACACAGTAGAGTGTAGTGTGGATGGCTGTGTTTGTAAATTCGAGACCATAGGATAGAAAAGACCGTAGGATCAAGAAGTTTAGTCGAAAGCCATAGCGGAGTAAAGAAAAGAGCGAATTTATAATCTGCCACAGTGGTATTTGCAATCAAAAGAAACCGGTACTTTTGCTCTAAAAAGGGAAAAACGTAACAGTATGTTGTCCACATTAAATATCCCTTTAGTAATACCTGCTTTTAAACCTAAAGAAATGATACGGAACGAAGAGACTTAGGCTAAATAAAGGGATAACCTCCTTGATAAATGACTGTAACAGGGACCATGAGAAAACATTCTTCCTAGAAAACAACTGAAAAATTCCTTTGCAATTATTTTTTCCTTGTCTCTTTCTGACATAAATTATGTCCTGTTCTGCATATTTTTATGTGTAAAATTATATAGTGAACCCATAGTGCATCTAAATATAAAAATGCAAACAACACTTTGCTTTAAGTGTTTAATTTCCATATCCTTACAAATCTCTTACTCTTGACCAGCCTGAGTGAACGGAACAAGCAGTTTCTAATAGTTTCTTATCGCATTGGAAAGCTCTTGCATATTTATGCCACAATCGTAATAAAGGGTGCCCCAATGAAGAGTTAACTATTTTATAGAGAAAATGTAATATTTTTATTTCATCATAAAGTAGATTGCGATGTGACTCAGATATATTTTTTTATCTAAGGTTAGAGATAATACCTTCAACGACAGACAAGATTTTAGTAAATCTTTGCATAATTTCTTTCTAAACCAAAAAAGTGCCTCAGATTATCGCCAGGCCAAGAATGATCTTACATATTTTAGCGACAATCGAGGGTGGATTTGCTTCCAGCTTCTTTTAAGCTCCTTTTAAATAACAAGTGTTTTTGGGAATCAGATGTTGGATGCTCACTAATCTTGCACTGTGTACACTCTAAGTTCTTATGACCTTGTCCGAATTAAGGAGTTCAACCACTCTACTGTTGTTACCTTAATCGGATGTCATTCTTAACATGGTCATCTAAACAGGACACTCTGAAAGCTGGTGAATTTAATAACTGTTAATATTCAGGCATCCTTAAAACAATTTGAAGCAATTCTGTTGGTTCAATGGTTCGGTAGGAGTGGATAGTAGGAATAAACCTTTTTGGAACATGAGATATCATAACGGACTCTACAGTCTAACCTGAAGCAGATATATTTCTTGTAGTTTCGAATGAAATTATTGTACAGATGCTCTCAGCGGCTCTAATGAGAAATCCTGTTGACTTTTTCACAGAGGTATGACTTTAAGATCAATCATTGCTTTTGTTTTTTTTACATAAAACCGAAACATCACAAAAACATAAAGAAAGAAATAGCGCGGTATTAAACGACTTATCTTGGTGCTTAGTTTGACATGAAAAATTCGTGAGATCGTGTAAAATTTGTTGCTGCATTAACTCGGTTGTTTATGTGCTCAGAGACGTTCAAATAGATTTCGTGAAATTGAGGCCGCAAAAAATTCCATTCTGGTCTCATTTGGAAGAAACTCAATTTTAAATGAGACGCCTAATTAAAATCAGATCATACAGATGCTCGTTGTTTAGATTGGGATTTTTGGAGGAAATCAATAATTTTTTGCAGTGCAGAAGAAAGATGGTGTTTGTTCTAAAAGTCTACATTTACTTATTTTAGTTTTATGGATACTTGCCTTTACAGCAACATAATTTTCAAAAGACAGATCGTTAAATCTACACTCTATCCTACAGCTTTTTAATCATCTCTTTCATTGTTGATAAACTTTAGCAACAAAAAAAATCTACATCAATTGCGAGTGCTGTTAGCGTTGCTTTTTCAACATATGAATGTATTGTCACAGTAATAATGTTCTCTCAAACTTGAATTATGATTAGAAATATTTTTCTTACTTCTTTTATTTTTCTGAGTTCAATTGAAATAATTGTAGCTCTTGTATATCCTTTCAATATAGAAGGACTTTATTTACCCTTTTACTTAGCGGAAAGTAAATTTAAAAAGTTTTTTTTAACATTCTTTTAGCTTTATTTCACCATTAAATTTTTGAATAAGTAGTTTCGTCTCTATTTATATGTAAAATGTCTATATCTGTGGCCTTTTTAATTGCTGTCACTTCTGCTCTCATTTACTCTTAAAACAAGATTTCACAAAAGTAATGCAACCAAACATCATTTCAAATCTTTTTTTTAAATTGTTGTTTGACACAAACTCGCACAAAATCACCAACCACAAAATTTAACATACCTTTCAAATTCAATTAAAAATTTCCAACAATAATAAAATAATTCAATTAAAATTATATATTTTTTTCAATTTTTAACAAATAAAAATAAAATTGTCAAAGATTTATTCAAACAAGTGAAATACCATACGACATGTTTGATTTAACCATAAAGAGTTGGGGTATCGCAAAAGGAGAAAAAAACTTCAAAAAAACCTTGTTTTCAAATACAAAACAATTTAAATTTACTCGAATGTAAATCCAAACATAGCAATAGATTTTTCTTTGAAATACTTAAAAACTATTTAATAATTGCAACAACTAACTTAAGTTGCATAAGAAGTTCAAGCAACAAATCGTAACAGATTCATGCTGTGATGACTAGTAGCAAAAATTGTGAATAAAATCGTGATAAAGTGATGAAAAAAAAAACGATTTAAAATAGAATTAACATAAATTTCAATTTCAATATGGGAACCAAAAATAAAAAGAAAAAAATACAAGAAAAATCAAAATTGACACTAAACTGCGGCAAAAACCAACTGTGAAAAGTAAAGGAAAAACAATTGCTTAAACGTACGTCAATTTAAAAGTGAATAAAAATTAAAGGCATTCATAGCTTTTGCACCGCTGTGAAAAAGTTGTGCTTTATTAAAAAGTACTTCTTCAAAACTTCTTAACTTTAAACTAACTTTTTTTACAAAATGTCTTTTTCGAACAAAATGAAAAAAAAATAATTAATGTAATTTTTTCAAAGAACTTTTTTAAAGGTACTTTTTAGGTACTTTTTATAGGTACTTTTTTATAGGTACTTTTTCTTTGGAAGGTACTTTTGTGAATACAATATTTTTTTCTGCATTTCATTTTTGTAAATGCAGCTTTTTAAACATTTTGAAACGAATTTTTTAAACAACTTTTTTAAAAGGTACTTTTTTAAATAGTATTTAAGCTCAATATAATTTTTAAAAATATGCGCTTTCTTTAAAAGTACGTTCTAACTAGATACTTGTTAGAAGAATAATTTGGAAGCTTAACTCTTCAAGAAGGTACAATATTTTCTTAAAAGGTACTTAACAACTATTTCATATAAAATGTATGTCCAATTGTAAATGGTATTTTTTAAGGTACTAAAAAAATATTTTATTTAAAAAGTACTTTCTAAAAATAAAACTTTTAAGGACGTGTTTTAAGATTATTTATTGAAAAAAAGACTTAAAATTTTTTTAATCACTTTAAATCACTCTTTAAGGTACTTTTCGTGTAAATCAATTTTGTATTTTAATTACTTTAACAAGGAATTTTTTAATTTCATTTTTTTAAATTTGGTTTTAATAAAATGTATATGTTTTTATTAAATTCATTTCAAAAAGGTACGGTTTAGGTAGTAAAAAGGTTCTTTTGTAGAAAATACTTTTCCGGAGACTACATGACTCTTTCAATATTTTTAAAGGCACTTTTTTATAAATTACTAATAAGTTCTGTTTATTTGGTGTTTGTTAAGATTCGCTTTCAAAAGGTAGTTTGTTAAAAAAGGTACTTAAAAAAGGTACTTAAAAAGTACTTTTTGATAGGTACTTTTTTAAATTCCCTTTGAAAGATATTTTTAAGAAGCTATAAAGCTTTTTAAAAGGTTTATTTTCATATTTTTTTTTAACTTCCACCTTAAAAAGATTTTGTTGAGCAAGTATTAAAAGTAATAAAAAATAGGTTCTTTTGAAAGGTACTTTTTTAAAAAATAATTTTTTGAAAGATACTGGTTCACTACTTTTTAAAAGTTATTTCAGTTAAATATAAAAAGATCTAGCTTTAAGAGATAATTTTTTTTATTATTTGCATGTGCACATTGCTTTTTTGTAAATAATTTTTTTTAATTTTTAATTAAAAGGGTACTTGTTAATGTTTTTTAACCCTTTTCTTCAGATTTTTAATGTGTATTAATTTAAGGGTAAGTTTTTTTTTTTATAATTATGTTTTTATAGTAAGTTTAGCAAATACACATTTTGAAAGGGATTTTTAAGAAAATTTTTAACAGGTTTGAAAGGTACTTTTTTTCAAAATTTATTTTTTTAAAAGTAACTTTGAATAAAATAAATTTAAAGTTACTTTTTAAAATGCACTCTTTTTTGGCTACTTATTCAAAAGATCTTCTAAAGAGACGGCTTCTTAGACGAGTACTTTCCATAACATTTTTCATTTAAGTACTTTTTTTTATTTAACACAAACTGTGAGTATCCCAATTTGTAACAACTTTTATAAAAAAATTATTTACATTCAATTGCCATAAATTTTGAAATGCGTATTTTTTCAATATCAATTTATTTATTAATAACAATAATTATAAACTAAAAACAGAAAATGTGTGAAAAAAACCGTTTTTTTTGTTGTTGTTTCTTTTAATGTCATTAATCAATAACTCAATAGCTTCACATAGTAAATATTCGTGTTTTATTTTTGTTTATTTTGTTTAAATAGCAGATATTTTAATTAAATAAAATAATATTAAATTACCACTCTTAGCGTTAAATCAATTGAATAGTAATAAATAGACAGAGAGAGAGAGGGGAGGGTTTAAAGGAAAAATATTTATTTTAAATATTATTTACTTTTAATTGCCAGATGTCCGCGGTAGGAGTATGATCGTGCTAACAATTTAAAAAAAAGACGAACGTCTAACTCTGCATTTGCATCAGGCACAGACGAATAAATGTTTTGTTTTGTGGTATAAATTTTGTTTATAGATGAGTCAAAAGCTACAAAAATCTTTTTTGGAAATGTGTGTGTATATTTATTGGCTTTTCAAGTAATTTGATAAATTCTTCATTTATTTTAATAAAATTAAAATTTTAGGTTTTTCGTGTCGTAAAGCACCGCTCAAACAGAAATTTAAGTTTTTTGTTTTGAATTTCTAATTTAAAATTTTTTTAAGTGTATTTTCGATTAATTCAGAAAACTCTTAAAATTAATTTGAAGCTCCAAGTTTCTGCAGCATGACAATATTTTTGATCAAATTTGATTTTTGTAATGAAATTTTTATTATTTTCAACCGACTTTAAAAAAAAGAAGGAGTTCATCAATTCGACTGATTGTTGCTTCTTTATGTTTGTGCCTGCAGAACTCAGTCATTTCTGAACCGCTTTCGAAAATTTTTTGTAATGTGATAAATTATGCTTACAGATTGGTCCCGTTTTAAAATCAGTTCATAATCTTAAAAATTAAAGGGTGTCTCCAAACAACATACTTGTTTTTTTAAGTGTATTCTGAACCGTAAAGCGCACTTCTTTAAAATAAAAAAAAATGTTTATTACTACAGGCAAAAATTAATAAAAAAAATCTAAAAATTAAAGGGTGTCCCCCTAGGTGACGTAAATTGACTTATATGAGACTATCTTTCGAACCGTTATAGACAAATGCTTGAAAATTGGACAGTATGTCAATTACTTTGAGCGTTTTAATAACAAAAATAAACATTCAAAATTATAAATTAAAGGGTGTCCCAGTTTTTAGTGTTATTTCATGTATGTATCCAAATTTTTGAATTGTTTTAGTCAGATAGTTTAAATTTACAAAGATTCTTTATTGCTAAGTCCGCTATAATATCAAGTTGAAAATTTGTATTTGGAAATTAAAGGGTGTCCCAATAGTTATGTAAGTTGATGTATGTTGCCAACCTTTGAACCGTTATAGACAGACAGATAAAATTTACAAAGAGCCTGTATTGAAAAATTTGAATTTCGAAATTAAAGGGTGTTCCCATATTTGAAGTAAATTGACCTATATGGCCCTATCGTACGAACCATTATACACAAACACTTGAAAATTAAACAGAATGTCCGCTACTTTGTCTGGTATATTAAGAAGTATCAATATTTAAAATTGTTAATTATAGGGTGTTACAATAGTTGCTGTTATTTAATGTATATGACCAAAGTGTTGAACAGTTGTAGACAGTTGAATAAAATTTACAAAGAATCTTTATTACCAAATACGCGATAACAAATAGGAAACTTGAATTAAGAAATTAAAGGGTGTCCCTATAACTAATGTAATTTGAACTATATGGCCCAATCTTTGAAGCCATTATAGGTAATCTCTTGAAAATTAAACAGAATGTCCATTAATATATCAAGTATAATAACACTTTAAAGTATTTAAAATTTAATATTAAAGGGTGCCCCAATGGTTGTTTTTTCATGTTTATGTTTAATGGTTTGAACAGTTGTAGATTAACGCTTAGAATTTAAACATTTTTTGTTTTACTGTGTCAGCAATGAAAAGTATAAAAAATAAAGGGTGACCACATAACTGCTAAATTTTCGTGTTTAATGTGCACTTATATTTTTTTTACAACATATAAAAAATCCTGACGCCATATTTCTCGAATATAATATCAATAATGTATAATTACCGTCCTAAAGAAATATGATTTTTAGTTTGTCGGTATTTTCGCAAGAATTTTTTTGGCTTTTTTCTTGTTTTGTGATGAAATTTAAATTACTCTTTGTAAAAATTAAAAGTTTTTTAAAATTTTGTTCTATTTTGTTCTATTTTGTCGAGTTTTATGTTTTTTTTTTTAATAAAATGTTTTTACTTTGTTGTTGGTTTTGTTATTTTGTGTTTGTTTTGCCATTTAAATTTGTTGTTCATCTCGATTTCTTGACATTTCGATATTGTAGTTTTAGAATTCTTTTTAAATATTCGTTGTTCTTTGTTTTACAAATTTCAGACTTTTAATTAAAGCTGCGATTTCCTGGTGAAGAAACAATTTAGTTAAAAAAAAATTTTTTTTTGCTATGAAATTGAGATTATTTTTTGTGAAAACTAAATTTTAAATTTTTGGGTAAAATTGGTTTCTGTAAATGTTTGTAAAAATTTCTAACTTTTTTTTCCCTTTTTGTTTTTTTTTTTTTGTGAAATTTTATATTTTTTAGATTTTGTATGAAATTTTAGTATTATTTTTGTTTTTTTTTTAGATTGCATTTTAATTAAATTTTTAATTGATTTAATTATTTATTTAATTGGAAAATTGTTTTTTTTTAAATAAATATATAATTTATTCAGTAAATTATTTTATTAGAAAATTTGGTATTAATTTTTTTAATTAAATATATAATTGACTCAATAAAAAAATTAATTAAATTTTAACTTTAAAATTAATATCTCCTTTACGTTTTTCTTTGTATGTAATTGACAAGCTTTTGATTTAGCTTTCGCAGTTGAAGGTTTTAAGTTGTCCCTTTAAAATAAATTTTTTAACTAAAGAAATATTGGCCAGCAATCATTTCAGCAACATCTTTATAATACAAATGATTCTTGGACTTATAACGTCATAAACAAGAAAAGAACAAATTCATTTTTAGTAGGAAAACGATTCGTATATGCCGGTTGCTTTTATTTTACTTATATTTTTTCTGTAAGAATTTTTTATTTTTATACTTTTTGTTGTTCTTGATCGAAAAAAAAATCTTTTATTAATTATTTTTGTTTATAAACTTCAACAAGAAATTGAACAAATTTACTACAATCAAGTACTTAAAAAAATAACTCACACATGAATGAAGTATTTATTATTTCTTAACATTTAACACAACTAAAATCAATTGAGAATTTAAAAGAAAAATATTGATTATTAAAAAGAAAGAAAAACACAAAAGATATTCTTGTTAAAAAAAATGAAACAAAACAAAGACTGTTGAAGAATTTTTTTTTATTTCTCTGAAACACTTGAATTGTTGGCTGATATTAAGAAAATTAATGTTCAGATGAATGCTGGGTTATTGTTGCTTTTGTGTTCATTAAACTGCAATATGACATATAACACATTCCAGAGATTATTAATGATTTCAATGATCAAGATTCTGCTAAAGATGTTGTTCAAAGTTCTTAATGATCTTTAAAACATTTTTGGTGGCCAATGAAGTGTTTGACAGCTACAATATGTTTGAATACCTTGATGTTGTTATTATTATAGCTGCTGTTATTTTAAATTGGGAATGATTTTATTGCGGACGACAATGTGTTGCTGTTAATTGGACATGTTGTCTAACAACATCTCCAACATGTATTTTTCATTTAAAATTTTGTTCTAATAAGTTTTGGAACTTCATTGAAAACGTTCAAGAGATTAAAAAGACATAAAAGCATTTTGTTAAGGAAACAAAAAAAAAAAAAAACGTACATTGAAAGGGTTAAAGGTAAACTGAAGAAATGTTTCAGTTTGACACCTTACAGCTGAATAATTGCTAAAGCACAGACAAGTCTTCAAAAGCCATGAAACATGAAATGTCTTAAATTATTTATTAACCAGCAATTCGTTTAAGATTTATGACATCTTGCTACAAAAAAAAAAATTAAAATTATTTTGAAGTAAAACTTGCGTTGGTGTTAATTAAAAAGTAATAAAAATTATTATCTAAAACACAGGGATTTCCTAAAAAGCTATAATCTTTATTTGTAAGTTTTGTTTTTGTTAAAAATATCATCTATTAAAACAACCTTTTAATTAAAAGGAAATACGAGAATTATTCTGGTCACTTAAAGTTCAAAAATTTAAAATTTTCAGAAATCTAGAATTTTTTTCTTTTTGCTATTGTTATCAAAGTATGATTCGAAACAATATGAACTTTGTTGTTCATTAAAAAATGTGTCTGAGTTAAAGCTCTTGACTTAATAAATTGTTATTTGCACCACCTATAAGTGTGGTGTATGTTCGTGGTATATCAGAATAAACCAAAAATAAGCTAAAACATATTGAGCAACAACAGTGGCTGCGTTAGTAAACATTTCAACTTTTTTTATTAAATAATAGATCACGAGTATGAGTTCAATCCCCAACAAAGTCTATAAGAGATAGACAAATGATTGTTGTTGTTGTAAACGCGATATATGAATTATTTAAAAAAATAAACAAATGAAAAAATTAGTCAAATCTTCCAGGGTCATGACTTAAACAGAAAAACAATTCTTGTGTAGCCGCGGTAGATGCGTTGCTGCAGACAGAGATGAGGTGGCGTCTGTATAGTAAAACTAGGAAATGGTAGTCCAATTCTCAACGGAGCCATAGTTAAAGAAGAAAGTGAAAATTGCGATTTAGTTGGTTAAAAAGGCCTGCTTGATAAAATAGAAGTGAAAGAGTTCATTTTTTGTCGGGGCTGCATTGAACTGTAATCTGGATGGCTGCATAATTTTTTTTTTTTTTAATTTACTCAAATTTTTTTTAACAAGTTATTTTTCTGTTTTTACTTTAAATATTTTTTACTAAAAAGGGGTAGTTTTGGTGGTAACTTTTAGTACTTGCGGACCTTTTTTAATTATTTTTTTAATTCTGGCTGGTATTTTTTATCCACTTTTTTATTTAAAATTTCCATTTTTGTATTGTGCTTAATTGGATAAAATATTAATTTCACTTCGCTGCTGTAAAACGAAAAAAGTCTTGAAAATATTTTATTGTATAAAAAATTAATTTAAAAAAAATATTAAAAATAATTTACAAGTAAATTGTACACAAAAACTGCGTTAAAATTTATTTAATAAAAAAGTTGAAAAAAAATTTTTTTTCTTCCCGCATAGTGAAAAAAAATTTAATTTCCATAATTTGTTGGCTCTTATTCTTGACTGGAAGCCATAATTTGCCTTTAATAAATAAAATTTGTCTGAGAATAAAAAAAACTTCAAGCGCCCACTAACAAATTTAAACATTGCACTGCCAGCTATTTAAATGATTTTCTACATGATAAAATTATAGTTTTAACAAATATTTCCTAAAGAAACTAAGATGAAAAAAAAAATCACGCACACACAGGAGCAAAAATAGACAACCCCACAGTGCAAACAAACCATTAAAATGAAAATAAACTAAAACTTAGAAAAATAAAAGCATCATAACAACTAAAAATGTTAAAACTAATAAAAAACGGCAAAATAAAATTAGAAAATTGAAAGAAAAAAAACAAAACAAAACATAATTAAGCCGGCCGGTAAAACAACAAAAATAAAAATTAAACATAAATAAACAACAACATTTTTTTAATAGTCAGTGTTTTGTTTTGTCTTCGCTAATGTTATTGTTGGTGTTGCTTCTTCTGTCAAAATAGCATGTGCTAGAAGGCCCACATATGTTTTCTTGCTATTGCTGTTGTTGTTGCTTTTGTCTCTAAAACAATAAACATCATGTGGATGATGATTATTTTTGCGGCAGCAACATGGTTTCTGTGTTGGTATTCTTGCTGATGTTGTTACTTGTGTTGCAGGCTGTAGGTGTAGTGTTGTGGATATTTTGTTTAGTTTTTGGGCAGTTTTTTTTTTGGCACTTGCGTGAACATGTTGAAGGATATGAGCAAATCACATAAAAGCACTAGAGGCGTAAAGAGAATAACATGAAATATAGTACGTCTCGGCTATGACGAACACTGGGAGTACACGAAATAGAAATGAAAAAGTGGCCAGTAAAATTTTAATACAATTGATGCTTCTTTTGCTGCAAAATTTTTGAAAGTCTCTCAGGAAAGAAAAACTTGGTACAATTTTATTTGTTTGGAACTATTTTAACCTACAAAGAACCATTGTATACCAAATTCTCGCATCTCGTGTGAGGAAAAAAAAAGACTTAATGAAGAGAATAAAAATTAAATTACTTATTGATTTTAAATAAAGTGGTGCTTCATCTGTAAGTATGAATGGTATAAGTGTTAAGGAATCAGAAGCTCTTGATGTTTTTGGCATGAAAATTCAGTGTGATGCTCGATGGACTAAACACATTTTTCAAGTCTTAAAAGAAGCTTTTAACAGCCTGGGTTTTTTAAACGGTGTAAAAGATATTTCTGATCTTTCTACTATTTATACTTCCTACAACCAGTCAAGAATGAAATACAACTCTCATGTATGGGCCAGTGCTTCAAAGTGTGTTTCGGAGTTAATCTATTGCGTACAGAAGAGAACGAAGAGTCTTACAGGTGACAGTAGGGTATTCAAATATATTGGACCTCTTAAACATCGACGCAATGTGGCTTGTGTTTCGCTTTTTTTATCGATACAACAATAAAATGTGTTCTAATGAGATTAGGGAATCTGTTCCCGACATCCGCACGTTTTTGCTAACAACACGCTTTTTATTAAGAGCTCATCCATTTGTGGTCAATTGGCCAAAGAACTATGCATTGCAGAGAGAATTCATTTTTTAGCCGAACAGTTCGTATGTGGAATTATCTTTCTGCAGAGGTCTATTCTGTTATTTTCCATGTTGGAAAATTCAAATCGAGTGTCCTTCAACACTACTCCCTCTGTCCTCTTTCCTATAACTTAAGTTCCTAGTTCTGGCACAAAGCATTGCTTCAGTAGGGGTCATCCCCTTAATGCTGGTCCGAGAATAGAAGAACAAGTTTCTTTAAAACAGCAGTTGTCTGCTTTTCTGATGGATTCATCATCTGTAGAGGGCTTAGGGCTCTCCGCACAGTTTTATCGGCAGCAGTTGTGCAAAATTTTGTGTCAATTTAATTAAAATATCCGATATATTTCAAATAACTCCTTTGAATCCTTTTGGGTACATAGAACCACAAAAATGTTGCTCCAAGTGTCTGTCCAATAATCAGACTCTTCACTTAGTTTATGTATCGATCTTTGGTTCTTATTTTAAGATCGGAGCAATATAACTCCTACATGTGTGCGCTGGTATACCAAACCAAAGATATTCAATCAATGGTCATTTGACTTATATCACTAAGAACTTTTCGGGGCGCTAATCCAGTGCCATTTATGGCTGCTTACCCAATGTTGAAACGCAGTTTGATGTGTGGTTTGCGAAGAGAAATAATTTGTTTTGTACCAAAATAAGCAAAAAAATTCTCTATAGAAATCGAGTCACAAAGGCTTAAATGCGGTTGATGTCGTTGGAAGCTGCATTTAACTATTCACACTTTACTTCACGTTGTAGTTGAAGATTCTGAATTTTTTCTTGTTTGTTATCTAGAAGCATTCCATACAGGATTATCCATTTTTTAGTATGAAGGAGGAAAATAAAATCACTAAACAAATATGGAGTTCGATACAACTAACTATTCCTTAATTTGTGATATTGAGCTATTTTACTATAGAAGTGACTACTACAAATTTTGAACTTTTGATTTAGTTCGCTTAGTGAGAATTCGTTATAGCTGAATTTTACTGTAGACAAAAGACTAAAAGAATGCAAAAATATACAATATAAAAATTTTAGCTTTAGGGTGACCATATAACTGCAATCCTTGTTTTTAGTGTTGATAAAAGCAAGAAATTCATAAACTTTGTTTTTTCAAAACAATTTCAGCTTAAGCTAAGTGTGAACTTTGGCTTGTTCTTCTGTTACAAAGTGCACAAAGTGTTAAATATTTACACAAGCATCTTCCAAAAAGGCCTTCGTTAATTTCAATATATTTCAAGCAAGTTTTGAAAACATGAGGTAGAGAATATATTTCAGTAGCCCCGCTAAACAAGCAGCTTCTTTTAGTATGAAGAATCAAAATGGACAAGGAAAACCATAAAGCTAAATGTAGAATTTTTCTGGAGGAAAATATAGCGCTATAACAAAGAGGAAAATGATTGCATGTTTTAAAAAAGCAATTATAGGCCAGACGGACCTATCCAATCCAACGAAACAACCTCAATCCATCTGATCACTTTGCAAAAAACGGACAAGGACTTCACGTATTAAGGTCTTTCAGTTGCTATGGTACCATTTTGTTAAGACAAAAAAGTACTTTTTTATATACATTTATTGGAACTTGTATTCGAATCAAAAATTTGCATCATATTGTGCACGCGGGAAGGACACATAAACAGTAATACTTTTCGTTTAAAAGTGTAATTATTCGGGGTCACGCTATATTCTCTAGATAAATAGCAGAAAGAGGGAAAGAGAAAGTGTCATTTATGCATAAAAAGTTAAAGTTAAGATTTAAAGATCTTTTTTGCCAGTCATATTCATCGGAGAAATATTTATGAAGAAGGCAATGATTTTTTATAAATCATATTTTTAAGTAAAAAATTTTTGATTAGATAATCTTTTGGCTGAGTGTTTTGTGCAATTAAAAACAGTGAAAAAGAAGCAAAAAATTCGTTGAGTTATTTTTTCGTTTGGCTAAAAATATCGCCTTTGGTTAGAAGACCTTTTATTAGCAAACGCTGAATTTTTTTCTACAAAACGCATACCAATCACTAGTTGTTACGTGGTGATAATTAATTTGGATAGAGGGTGTGTTACAACTTGATAAATGTGCATAATTTTCAAAATTATGTAGAAAAAATCAATGAAAACTAGCACATTATAAATTCAAGAAATGTGCGACTGGTCACCCTTTTTCAAAACACTTCACCAAAATAATTAATATGAAAACTATTAAAATATTTGTTACCTTTACTGAAATTAATTTTTTTTTAAATATTTTTAACAAAATGCAAATTACAGTTGTCTCTGGAAGAATAAAAAAAGGAAATAATATTTGTATTTTTAGTGTTGCATATAGACACTCACACACACAAACACACTGTACAACAAAATTTTAACCGAATAATAAAATGAAAAAATGCGCCTAAAATAAACTGAAAAAAACCACTCATTTTGTTTTTCGCTTTTAATTTTTATTGCAAATTTGTTTTAAAATTTAAAAAAAAAATAATAAACAAAAAGTTGACAGCATTTTCAATAACTTGTCAGACAGAAAATGAAGTAACATACGCACCCATACACAACACACACACATACAAGTAATTATCAAAATAAAAAATGCAACCATGTGGTTTATAAAAACAACAACTAAATGACATGTGTAACATGTCTTAGGAATGTCAACAATCGAAATGGGTAAAAAATGGGACAACCAAACAAATAAAACCACCAAAAACAAAAAACACTTTGCATACAAATTAATGTCAAAAAAGTAAAAGTGTTGCCAACGGGCTGTAGAATATCCATATCTCAAAAGTTTTATTGCTTTAAATTAATAACCAAATAAAATTACTAACAACCAGGGCTAAAATGTAATTTAAAAAAAAAATTATTTGCTGCATTAAAAATTCAAGAAAATGGGATTCTGATTATTAAAAATTTTTAACAGATGGCTGCTTTTTGTTTAGGAAAAATTCTCAAAACAATAAAATTAAATTTGCGAATATCGAGAAGGAATGCATTTGAGTGATTTAATTTGAACTGCCTTGGAGTTTTTCAATTGCGATCCTAGTTCCTTGATTTCGTCCCAAATAGTAAAACTGATTGATAAAGTAATGACTTCCAGTGATCTTTCCTCAAATAACTACTCGGGCCCAAGAGCACAAAATCTGATTTTCAAATTGTTGTAAATTGCATACATTAAGGAGCCACCGGATTTTTTTTTTACAGATTTAAATAATTAATGGCGATAAGGAAAAAGAACTCCAGTTAAATAAAGAAATAAATTTTGCAACAAAAAACTATCTTTGGAAAACAGCTGTCTCCTTTTTTTTAAGGGTTTAAAAAAAATTTAATTTAATTTAATTTTTACTGAGGAAAACAAGGACTTAATGAAGGTGCTATAACTATTAAGGAATCAGAAGCTCTTGATGTTTTTGAAATGAAAATTTAGCGTGATGTTTGATAAACTAAACACATTTTTCAAGTGGCTCGGTTTTTTTGAAACGTTATAAAAGATATTTCACTCCATCTGATTTTTTTACTATTTATACTTCCTACATCCGGCCAAGAATGAAATACAACTCTCATGTATGGGTTGGTGCTATAAAGTTTGTTTGGGAAGAAGAGGAGGAAGAGGCTCACAGGTGACAGTAGGGTGTCCAACTCTATTGAATCTCTTGAACATCGACGCAAAGTTGCTTGTGTTTCGTTGTTTAATCGACACTACAATGGAATGTGTTCTAATGAGCTTGGGGAACTTGTTCCTGATATCCCCACATTTTTGCGTCTAAAACGCTTTTCGTTAAGAACTCATCCATTTGTTATAGATTGCCAATCGAACCGCACTAAGCATTGCAGAGAGAATTAATTTTTTAACCGAAGAGTTTGTATGTGGAATTATCGCCAATCGGTTTTAAAAATCTTTTAAATTTACTAGATAATCTCAGAAGAGACAGTTTCCTTTTCAGAAGATATAAACTTCAAAAAAAGGTTTTTCAATTTACCTTCTTTCGTATAGTTATTCATTCAGTTTAATATTCTGCAGAAGAAACTTTCGTTTAAATCGACATAAAATATCTTTAGTTTAACAAGCAAAATATTTGTTTCGGCAACACTGAAAAAAAAATATGAAAAACTTCTGGATGAGAGATAACAAGGAAATGAGTCATTGAAAAAATATATTTTTTTTGTTTTTGATTTTGAAAGGGGGAGTTTATCAAGCAAACTTGACCATTAATTTAATGATTTCGTCAGTACTAATTGATTTATGGCAAAAATAATTAAAAATTTTGAAAATGTTCTCACGTTTTAATCAAATAAATAATGAACTGACAAGAAAATAATTTTTGGTTGTTGAGTGCACAGTGATTCTAAATTTAAAAATTCACTTTAGAAAAAGAATTCAAAGTCATTAAAAGAATGATCTCTCTTCTTTTTCACCTTTAAGTCAATAAGGACAGCATTATATAGAGGTGCCAATTGAAGATAGTTAATTCACCAGAAGGTTTGATAACAGAAATTTATTTAATTTGTATTTAAAAAGATAACTGGTAGAGATCAAGGATATAAATTTTGAAATCATATAAATTTTGCTGGTGAATTCTCACTGTGGCATAGATTTGAAGGTTTCCATGACCTTTTTTGCAGAGATCCAATTCAATTTGAGAGACATCGATCGTCTATTCGACTCAATAATGCAATTCTAGTGACTCTAGTGTGGCGGTAGCAAAATGTCGTTGGTGTGTAAATATTAACGGTAATGACCTCACTAAGGAGGTACGAATCCATTATCTTGCCGGATGCTACTGGCGTTACATATTTGGAAATTTTGCTTGTTAGCACTCTCTCATAAAAGAGACCCATCGTTAACGATATTTTTCTGATCAAAATTGTTGGCAAACACGAGCGTTCAATTAAAAAAAAAACACAAAACAGTAAAATTTGAATGTGGCTTGACTCTGACATCCGTGCATTTTTTGAAAATTATTAAATCAAAGTAGTTGTTCTAAATTCAATCACAATAAAATTGAGGTGAATAGAAATATGAATGTCCTAATCAATCTGATTGGGTGTGCATTGCGGTTCCGGCTAAACAGGTCGATTAAAATGGCCACACAACTGCTAACATTTTCGTAGGCCATTTAATGCTCTTGATACCAATCGCTTTCGATTTTAACTTTTTAAAAACTTATTCGTACCTTCTTGATATGAAGTTCTTGAAAGTTGCACTTTTTTCTCCTTTACAGTTGGAAGAATTAAACCGAACTGAGAAAATTAAACTTTTAAATTTAGTTTTAAAAGATGCGCAGAATTTTACAGCCAATGGAGAGCAGTATGGGGGTTGCGGAATTCTAAGAATCTTAGAGGAAAGAAGACTACATTTTCTGCAACCGAGGCGCAGAATTTGGAGAAATTCCTTCCGCATTAAATTCCAGCATTGATCTTTTTAACGCTAGCGCGTCTTTGAGAAAAACTTTTCAGCATTTTTTACCATGTTGGTGAGAAGCTAATATAACACTAATCCCCAAGAAGACAGAGGCTAGCAACCCTTAAAATTATCGCCCAATCGCAATTCGCTCTAAACTTTCTAAAGTAATGGAAAGTCCGCCTAATTTTCATCTTGTGAAATATTTGGAGTCCAATAGCTTACTTAGTGACCGGCAGTACAGCTTTCATAGAAGACGCTCTACGGGTGACTTACTGGCTTTTGTTTCGGAAAAATAGTGTCAATACATTCACTATTTCGAAAGTAAGGTGGCTTTAGATATTTTCAAGGCGTTTGATAAAGTGTGGTATGGTGCACTCATATCAAAACATATTGCTTTTGGTGTCGGTGATATCTTCTCCCGACTTATATCGAGCTTTCTCAGGGATCACACTATAAGAATTGTTATAGAAGGGATCTCTATTTTTCAGACTTTCAACCCCAAATACTCTTTCGCAGATGACAGTAGCATATGCCATTCATATTCATTTCGCAATAGGCAAAGCCTCCCGGAAATTGGGGATATACGAAATCACATGGACGATACCCTTCCTCGCGACCTTTTAGTAATCGCCAAATGGGATCTTGCGAGCAGGGTTTAATTTCATGCTCATAAAACTCAGTGATGTGTGCTTTTACACAGGCGTACGGCTGAATGCGCTACCTCATCTGTAATTATGGGTAATATACATATTAAGGAATCAGAAGCTCTCGATATTCTTGGCATGAAAATTCAAATCGATGTTCGTTGGAAAAAGTATATTTTTCATGTCGCACACGAAGCACTCAAGTGCCTAGGTTTTTGGAAACGGTGTAAGAAATACTTCACTCCATCGGATCTTCTTATTATCTGTGTCACCTTTATCAGACCGAAAATGGAATACAACACTCATGTATGGGCCGATGCTTCAAAGTTTATTTTGGAGTTACTCGACCGCGTGCAGGAGAGAGCTAAGAAATTCGTCGGTGGCGGTAGGGTATCCAACTCTATTAAATCACTGGAGCATCGTTTCTACAACGGAATTTGCTCTTATGAAATCAGGGAACTAGTTCCTAAAAAACCATAATTTTGTACGTGCAACGCACTCTGCATCAAGAGTAAATTCCTTTGTGGTCGATTGGCCTGTGAATTGCATTACGCATTACAGAACCGAGCTGTTTTTATGGGGAATAAACTCCCTGCAGAGGTCTTTCCTGTTACTTTCAATGTGAAAAAATTCAAATCAAATGTCTACAAGAATTTCTCCTTCCATTCCCCTTCCCATTACCAAATTTCCTAGTTTTGGTACAATACATTGCATTATTAGTGGTCATCCCCCTGAGTGCTGGCCCCAATAAAAATAACTTAATTGAAGATTTGTGATGAAATTAATTCTACTTTGAGCAAAACAATTAAAATTAAAAGCTGCAAAAATTTCTAGTTTAAAAGTAGGTTCGGTTAGGTTAGGCAGGCTGCCGTGTTGCCACAGCCCACTTGGGTCCATAAATTGGTCCCTTTGTATTACTTTTTGGAAAGGAAGGAGAAAAAGAAAACCATAGACAGAAAAGTAGAATGAAGCAAGACATAAGAGATAGAAATGGAGATGAAAGAAAGAAAGAAAGAAATCGCAGCTTTGAAAGGTCCAGAGAGCATGGGCTTCAAATAAGCAGTGCCCATTAACCACGGCTACCAAGTCTCCTCGGTAACTGTAGTAGCGCAGCTGCTCTGCCTCGGTCTAAAGAGGGCCAGATTGTTCTAGGTGTCGAGCATGTCGACTCGTTAGCCATTTGACCTGGGCCAGATTGTGGAGAGCAGCGTCGCGGGATATGCCACAGAAGGTGTCACATCTACTCTTTTACGCCTAGCAACTAAAACTTGAACTTCTTAACTTCAGCCCAACTAGATTTCCCAATCTCCCATATTTTCCTCTTTAAATTATGATTTTTTTCTATGAAAAGATTTCTGCCTTCAACTTTAATCTATTAAATGCCACACAAGTAGTGATGCTGCTCTTGTTGTCTATTTATTCTGTTATTGTTGGTCAACATTGTAAGATGTTTAGATGATATTTAATATCACATCAAATCAAGCTGCTGTCATGTCAATTAATGTTACAAACTTGTTCAAACTAATCCTTTTGCTATTAAACCTCTCTTCCACTTTGATCACGTTCTCTCTCTTTAACTCTGCTGTTCAGTAAATGGAACTTTAGCAAACTGTCAAGTTATATTTATTGCGTAAAGTTAAACATTAGTTTAAAACAAATTATTGTTATAAAAATAAAGACAGAAAAATAAAGGGGACATTATGTGGCGAAAAAAATGAAAGAATTAAAAAAAAATATTTTTTTCAACTGGTCACTATTGATCAATAATATTTGTTTTTTTCCTTTTTCTTTAACTTGTAAAGGCCTTAATTTTTTTCTTTTTATTTTTGTTATTGATTGTTGTAAAATTCCTTTTTTTTCTTGTTTGTTTAGTCCAAATATGGTTTTGGTTTCTGTTTGCGGGATATAATTGAATCATTAAATATCTCTAAATTCGGCCATGCACAAATGAAGAGATTAAGTAACCGGTAGTTAAAGTTTAAAAATAAAATGGTCACAATTATAACATGTTAATAAACAAAATTTTTGAGAATATAAAGATTTCAAAGTGGGGATAAAAATTAAAGTTTAGCATAAATTCGAATGGTAATGCTTAGCAACATGTATCCAAATAAAAAGTTTATAAACATGTTGCTAAGAATTTTTTTTTTAAATAAAATCTTGTGATTTGGCAAATTTCTGCCTGTTATGTTATTTTATCTTGTGTTAATTTCTTTATAGTTTTCAGTTTTTACAGCACTTAAGGGAATAAAAAAATCCCCTTTAAATTGTTCTCTTGAAATCTATCTTTTAATAAAGCGACTGATTCTGTGTAGATTATGTTATACTGGACATTTTAAGATTCTTGTGAAAATGACAACAACATGTGAAAAATTAATTTCTTCTATTTATTTTAATCTCGCATAAATTTTGGGAGACCCTTTTTTTCTACAATAAATACTATACAAATTTATGCTGTAATCAATTTAAATATTTTGAGGTTTTATTTTAAATTTTATTTTTATTAAAATGAAAAAAAGTAAATTTGACGTAATTCATTTATTAAATTATCAAGTGTTCAATTTATAGATTTAAAATATTTATTAACTTGAAGGCCACTATTTTGTTAAAAACCACATTTTAAAGTCTTTTTTCTGGGTCTACTTAAAATGATTTTTTCCTTAATTTAGCAAGAATTTAAATTGAAATTGATTTAAATAAATGACCATAATTGAATTCAACAAAAACAAAATAAAACAAACGAAAAACGCATTAACAAAACTAATGATTTTGTAAAAAATTCTTTGCCAACTACAATTTGCAAATATTTAAATAAATTAATTGGCCAAACAAGTTAAAGTTGCTAAAAGTTGCCAGCCACCCTCCTGTTAACGACAGCTTAAACAGGCTTTAGAAAAGTTGCCTATGCTGCTTAAACTTGTACTGATGTTGGCGCCACCTGTTACAATAGTTGTATTGTGATACAAAATTAGCTACAATTTGCTCTATATTTCTGGCAGTGTATGACACTCTTAAAGACCTGAAGATTTTTAAACCCTTTTTTTAATTTTTATAGGAAAAATTTTAGAAGTCATTTTTAGTAAAATTTACTTTTGAAAGGCACAAACATGTGTTGCTTTTATCTATTTATCACCGTTATAGGTTTTTTAAAGGTTTTTATTTATTTATTTTTTTCTTGCCATGTTTGACTTTTGATCTCTAGTTATTGATAAAAATTTTAATACTTTTTATTTTGTTGTTGATTTTTTTTTGTCAATTAAAAGGCGTCAGGTTTTTCTATATTTTTAGTTCAGTTATCGATTTTTATTGTATATTAGCTTTGTTGTTGTTGTTGTCTTTTTTTAATCTTTACATGCACCTCATTGTACATGGCTTTGAATGTCATGTTTACTTTTTGTACAGATTGCTTGGGTGTGAAAAGATTTATGACTTTGTTCAATGATTCGTTTATTTGATTTTGTCAAAGAATTATTAAGAAAAAAAAAATTAATAGACACGATTTGATCAAAAAGTTTTCTTTTTATTGATAAAAAAACGTGTTTATTCTGCTGTCAACAGATTAATGTTAAACAATATTTTTGTTTTTCAATGAAACAACTGTAATATAAAACTTTAAACAACTAATGTCAAGGGCATTGACATTTGACACTTTAAACAAATGTTTTAAGCTTAAGTTTTTTGATTAAAAACAAAAAATTGATTTCTGTTGTTTTGACATAAAATGTGTAGGCGAGATATGGAAGCAGATAACTACTGTTTTAAATTGCTTGTCAATTTTGTTGCTGTATATTACACATTAATAAGCAACACTATAATTTCTTAATCATACAAACTTAATTTGGTTATCTTTATTACATAGTTAAAAAAAACTGTTATAACTCTCATTGGGTTTATTTTATTTTTGCTTAAAGTATGGTCACATTCAGGCATGACACTAACCGGAATAACTCGATCTCTATTTAGCAATAATATATTCAATTGTAAGAACTCACGAATATTTTTTTACATTTGTACCAACTGTAGCCAATCTTAAGAACCTCCTAACACTAATCACTCAATAGCTTCTGACTACGTCTATACTTAGTTGAGAACGCTTACGCTTGTACTTACTGTGCTCGATCTCAATAAACTAAGAATACTTTTCGATTTTTTTAATATTCTGTGTAGACACTGTACAAAGCCTCCGGGTTTCCATCAAATTATTGTATGATCAGAACATTCCCTAATGACTTCGTAGATTATGTAGTTCATAAGCAGCAGTTATAAAATTTTTCCTTTATTTAGAAGAAAGAAAAAACCTGGTCAGACTAAGTCAAGCCTCAGTTGGTAACACTAAACTGCAGCAGAAACCAGAGACTTGGGAAAAAATAGTCCACGACTTTCAGGATAGAAAAGAAAAAAGAAATGCGATCAAGGAATTTCGCTGAACACACAAGCCGCCACTATTTTCTAATTTTTCATATCCATTTTGCATAACATCGAATGCTTAGTGATGTATCAGTAAATCTCTTTCTTTCACTGAAAAGCTATTTATGATGTAGAAGAGCAATTTTGATGCCTTGAATGAGAGCATGAAATGGTTCACGAGCTGTATTTCGTTGTCATTATCTTAAGAAAGCAGAATGAAAATGATGCCATTAGGAATAAGTTTCATGGAATGAAATGATTTTTGATTCATATAACTTGTCAATTCTTGTGCCAAGTGTTATTCGTAAGTAAGATGGTATAACATTTTATTAAGAAACGTTAAAACTTCTTTGAAATAAACCTAAGAAAGTTTGATTTTTTAGTTCTTAGCTTACAGTGAATTGGTGTCAGGAGTTCATATCCCAGTCGCTGCATCCACTTCTCTGATGTCTACTCAGATTTTTAATACTACCGTGAGCCTATTGTTGGATAGTTAATTATGTCTATATACAATGTAATGGCAATTCTTTTGATGTCATTAACTTTTAGGTTTTTTAACTTTCATGATAGTTTGAGATGTTTAATAATATTTTGTACTTTCTGCTAATTAATTTGTGGTGTAAACTATGTGGTTCTTAACATTTTTGTTTCATCTCATTGTTGCGCCATAAGGTTTTCATTTCTTGATATTTCTATGTCATGACATTTAAATGTTATTTATATTTGATAACATTTTTTCAGATTAATTTTTTTATGTAAAGCTAAGTTCTATTTAATAGAAAAAAAACGCTTCATTATGATTTAATTTTTTACTGTCAAATTATTCTCTGGCGTAACATAAAGCTTAAAATCTACTGACATTATTGTGTTGATTTGAAAGAATTTTAAAATTTAAACTTTTTAATTTAAAGACATTTTTGTTTCGTAGCAATTTTAAATTAGGTTTTTATTTTTTGTTTTTTTTTTTTAATGACATGACATTTTATAGTTATTTATCTTTGAGAATGTCTTAAATGAAGAATTCTGCCCGACAGAATTTTGTTAAAAGATTTTTATTTTGGTGAATTTTTTATTGTCAAAATAACTAGAGGCGTAACATAAAGCATAAAGTCTAGTGGAATTTTTAAATTGATTTTTATTAATTTTAATTTTTAATGTCCTTAATTTTTAATTTCATGACTTTTTTCTTCGTGAGATTTTTGTGTTATGATATTTTCATGTCTTGATACTAATATGTTATGACTTTATAATATTATTGTTTATTTTTGTAAAAGATTTTATACTAAGGTATTTTTTTAAGTAGAATTCTGCTTGGGAATACTAAAATTCAACTTTGTGCATTTATTTTCTGAGAAGCCGTTAAAGATTTTTTTCATGGGTTTGATGCTACGGAGACTCACAACAAAGATGTTGTACGCAAACGGTGTCTAGTGTAAACTCCCTTATGCATTTTAAATTTATCGCTTTAAATTAATCAAGACCATCAATTTATTTATTTAATATGTTATTAATTATTTTTTTTATTATGTCAAAACAACTTTTACATATTCTCTGTGACATTTTATGATGTCATTCCCTCTGGATCATGTCAACAGTTTAATAACCAAAAATTTATTTTTAACCATTAGTTCTGCTCCCAATAATTTTTTCCAACAATTTTCTTAATGCTTCATAGATCTCTTCATAGTCACTGACTGCAAATAAGAGAGTGTCAAAATGACTGTCAGTATGAGGGACACAACGAAATTCTTGAAATATTTTCCAAGACACACACATACAAATAAAGCGTGTGAAATTTTTTTTTCATTTTAATTTGTTTACTTGTAGTAAAATACTTAAACAATGCCGTTGCCGTAGATGTCAGAAGTTAAAAAATTTATGATATTTTAATGGTTGAGTGATAATTAAAAATGTTTTTTTGGAAAATATTAAAAATATAATTTAAAGAGTGAAATGATTTTAATTTTTATGGAAACACAATTTAAATTTTATAACATTTTTTTCGTTGAAGTGGCAACTCTAATATTTGACAGCTGTAACCCAATAATTTTTTATTAATAAAAGGAAATCGCTGACAGTGCGTTCGATAAATGATGAAGCAAAGTAAGTTAGGTTTTTTAAAAAACCGTCTGAAATTTTAGCCCTAGACGGCCTCAACATGCCATACACGATTTTAAAATGCACCCACGGTGACCAATATCAAATACGAAATTTGGTCAGGTGAAGTGACAAGGACCCAATTTTTTTTTTTTTTTAATTTATTATTATTATTTTTTTTTGAATGTTGAGACACAACCAATGATTATGAGCGACTTAATTAATAAGAATATGATAACGATATCTTGTGAAATGAATCTGAAGTATATTTAAGTTCGCTATAGCGTTGCCATTTACTACGTCTATAAAACAATCACGTGATTGCAGCAAATCATTTAACAAAACTCTAGTATCAGCCGACTACCAAAATTATGTGAAATGTAACACGCTATCGACAAGTATAAACTCATTTTTCTTAAAAACTTATGCAAAACTCGATGAAAAACGCCATAAATTGTCATCAGAGGTGCGGTATCATTTATGGGATTTTTCCTTGAAAATTAATAGGAAATTTTCAACAAAATACCACAATTTGCTCTTAAAAATACATTTAATTTTGAAATGAACAACCCCTTAAAAGCTATTTACAATTTATTTATATAAAATCAATGGCAACACTGGTCATTGTTTTAATTTCCTTGTTAAGAAATTAATTTAACAATTAGCTAGAAATTAAAAAACTGCATGTTAAACAATTTAATGGTGATGTGTTTGTTGAAATATTCTGTTAAAACGATACAAATTTGTGTGTTGCTTTTTTCAACTCTCATTTAGTTTGAAAAATTTTTACTTGAATACTAATTTTATTTAATTTAATTGGATTAATTCAAACCTCTTATAAAAATTAACACTTTTAACTCTTCTCTTCTATATAGAATATTTTTAAAAATTTTTGTTAAAAATTAATAACAACACTGTTTTTTTTCCTAAAACCTTAACAAATACTCCTACATGTTTTCTCTTCCACTGTATCCCAATAATGATTTTTAAATACAATATGCATCTTTTATTAAATTTATTGAGTTTTTATTTACATTTTTATCTCTTTAAAATTTTAAATCAAATGCACACTACAACAACAACAGCAACACAAGAAAAAAAACATATAAAAATTGTAATTCATTGAAGTCGCGATAACGTTAAATCAAACATGTTCACTATTTATTTTTTTCATTTATTTGATTAAATATTTTAAACCATTTTAAAAGATAAGATTTGTGCAAAACATACAGACTCATAAAAATAATCGGAAAACATGGTTAAAATTTGTTGTTGTTGGCAACTGGTTTAAGTATGAATTGTGGGAACCAAAGTATGAGCTGAATTTAAATAAATGTTTAGTTTGAATTTATATTAAAAATTAAAAGGTTCGTATAAATGAAGTCTTAAAAATACCTTGACTACATTTTTAATTTGAAACTAATTAGTACCATCACCACAAAAAATATCCCAGTATGTATATGTATTCTGACTTCTTATGTCCGTCTGTTTTAGTGTTAAATTCAACTTTGGCCAAGCACTAGCTGAGCTAGAGAAAATTTAAATACGCCAATCGATCAGAGATAGTGTCGAACGAGGTGCTCTTGGAAATCAGCAAGATCGGTCCATGTTCTTCGACGCAGCGGGCAAAATAGCACGCCTACCTTAAATTTGTCTATATCATTTAAAATAATGAAATAACACCAATCACAAAAAAGAAAAATAAGTATATGGGGCGATAAAGGATTAAAAAATAAGAAAAATCATCAAGTGAAAAAATTGGCGAGTTACGGACCTCTGAAATTTTCTAAATTTTTAAAATATCAATATGGGTATCATTTTAAAGCTTTTAAAGAGATCTTTAAGGAAATACTAAAATTATTTAAAAATGCTTAACCCATTAAGAGCCGATTGCATTTTTATGTAATTTTATTAAATTAATTTAATTTTTATTCTCTGTCACTAGACTTGTGTAGTTCATAAACGAATTAGTTTATTTAAACGATTCCATTGATTGAACTAAGTTAACTAGTTCATACTTTTAAGTACATCTAGTTCATTTTTGAACTATAATTTGTAATTA
Source organism: Cistogaster globosa (assembly GCA_937654795.1). Taxonomy (NCBI): domain Eukaryota; kingdom Metazoa; phylum Arthropoda; class Insecta; order Diptera; family Tachinidae; genus Cistogaster; species Cistogaster globosa. The sequence goes on from OW569404.1 coordinate 13,781,927, forward strand.
AACTACCAGACAAGATAAACTATGTGTTTCCTTGCTGACTATTTACGATATGAAATTAGTGCTACCACGCGTTTTATTTAACATTCATTACGGCAATGCTATGGTATTGTTGCCATTATATTTTGAAAAGAACTTTTGAACTAAAAGAGCTTTTGAACTAAAGAAAGCGTTTGAACTAAAAGTTGAAAGTGCGAACAATATGTTAACAAAACATTTGTACTAAGAGAGATTTTGAACTAAAGAGCGCCTTTGAACTAAATATGGAACTAGTTCATTTTCAAACTTTGAACTAAAAAGAGCGATCACTAAATTGAACTATGTGGCACAAGTCTATCTGTCCCTCTATATTTGTTTCTTGATTGAAAGTACTTCACTCAACTAGATTAAGATAAGTGGTGAAGGGTATATAAGATTTTGCATAGCCGAAAATAACGCTCTTTTCTGTTAAGTCTTCAACTTACATATATTTACACAGGCATATTTATCTTTAGAAATATTTTTTTAAATATTTTGATTAGTGTTTTTAAACGAACATAAAATAAAAAGGTCAAATTGATTTGGTTTTTTTTTTAATTTTTGCTATACAAAAAAATAGATGTTATTAGGGCGCAAGACATTAGTATTTTACAGTGGCTTATTTATTTTTGCATGAAATCTATAACTTCTAAAAACGCTTATTATGTGTTTAAGGGCGGATAAGCTTGCCTGAGCTAATTCATTAGAAAAAAATTATTGCTACCTTTTTATAAAAGTCGATGTGGTGATTACTTTTTTTTATAAAAAACAGAATGAGAATTATTGAAGAAATCAAATTGAAAATATTTAAGTTTAAACATATACCGACAAATTTTTTTAATCTAAATGTTAACATTGTTGGCAGCAATATAAAGTATTTTATTCTCGTGAGAGAAATGAAAGTATGTATAGAAAGTGTTGCCAAATTGCTTTTAATTATAACTATTATATATGTAGCGAATTTGTACAACTAGATCTTTTGAAAATATTATAAACATGTTGAAATAAAGTAAAAATATATAAAAAAGTGTAAATATTTTTTATGTTTTTGACGCTATGAAGCTTCCAAACATCGTGGGGATTTTTTGCCAGATTTAAATTACCAAAATCACAGTTATTTAGTTAAAATTGTACATGAAGTTACAACAATTCATTAAAATTATTAATAATAATATTCATTCTCTAAAAAGTCGCTTTAATTTACATTAACATTTATGTTATGACAATATAATATTAGGGATTTTTTTTTTAGTAATTTAACATTTTTTATGACACATACATATGTAAAATTTAGTAGGAGCAAAAAATGTAAAATTAAATTAATTTCATTTTTTCATTTTTATGTCAAAATATATTAAATATCATGACATATTTTAATCATGATATTTTTAATGTTATAATTTTTTTTTCGCTTTTATTCAAATTAGACATGATGTTAAACTAAACAATTTATACAATTTTTGTTTAAACTGTATTTATGGAAACACTTAAACCCTGAATTTTTTTTTAATATTTTCCAAACGCTTAAAAATTTCTTTTAAAAGCAACAATAATAACATTAGATTTTACAATTAAAAAACAATTTTTTATGTTAAGGAAAATTGTTATAATATGAGGTATTTTTTATGCGACCTTAGCCACTATTCAAAAATATTAAGTTTTAATATACACTCAAAGTTTTAGGCAACATTTCAAATGTGTGTTGAAAAGTTGAGTTGACATATATATTTTATGATATTTGTTGTCAAAATACGCGGCATTATTTTAATTTCGTATATGTTATGTTACAAAATTCTAATTATTTTAAAATTTGTTATAAGTCCCCGAACTATTTTGTTATGTATTTAAATTTAAGACATTTTAGTTAACGCTTTAATGGTATGACATATTTTTTATTTAAGATAACGTTATGCTAGCGATCTTTTTTTTAATAAAGAAACATTTGTTATTACATATATGTAAAGTTTGATGGGAGTAAAATATTGCGATTTCAAAATATTTACAGCTTTTTATTTTTATGTCATGATATATTTTATGCCATGACATATTTTATGTTATAAGTTTTTGCACTTAATGTTTAATATTCACAATTTGTAATGTTGAATACATAATTTTTTGGTTTTTTTAAATATTTTTTCTATTTTTGTAAAATATATGTTATGACATTTATGTTAAGACATTTATACTAAGACATTTATGTTAAGACATTTATGTTAAGACATTTATGTTAAGACATTGATATTAAGACATTTTAATCTTCAAGCTGAAAAATGTGTAAATATTAATAACTTTCGTTGTGTTTTCTCTTTGCAGATTTATCAAGTTTTCTATGTGATGCTTAGATCCGCTAACTCACCTCGACCAGCCTCCTGGATCTTAGAAAAATCTCTCGATGGCATTAACTATGAACCCTGGCAATATTTTGGTCGTTCAGAATTAGATTGCAAACAGCGCTACAATTTGCCTGCCCAAAACGGCAAATATATCTTTCAAAACGATACTGAAGTCATATGCACAACACAATTCTCGAAAGCTTTACCTCTGGAAAATGGTGAGCTACATGTATCACTGCTAAAAAATCGTCCCGGAGCCATGGAACAAACTGAAGAGTTAATGAACTTTATAACAGCTCGTTATATACGCATACGTTTTCAGGGTATGCATTCGACTGCCAATTTGGACAACAGTGTCTATTGGCAATTAGATGCCCATTCGTTAGAGAAACGTAGCTTCTATTCTCTTAAACAAATAAGAGTAAGTGCTCGCTTAAATTGTCATGGTCATGCTGAGAAAACAAAAGAATTGGCTGAGAAATATAAGGGACAGAAGGAGTTTTTTGGTTTAGAATCCATTTTGCAATGTGAATGCCAGCACAATACTTGCGGTAATGATTGCTTTCAATGCTGCCCCCTGTATCAGGATAAACCATTTCGTAATGGCACCATGAGAGAGGCTAATGAATGTGAAATTTGCCAGTGCAATGGTCATGCAGAATCCTGTGTTTATGATAATTTTCTAGAACGGGGAGTGTGTCAGGATTGCCGCAACAACACCACGGGCAATGAATGCGAATTTTGTTTAAATGGTTTTTTTAGACCCTTGGGAGCCTCGACCCATGAACCCTGTCAGCCCTGTGACTGTAGCACTAAGGGTGCTACCGGTCTGTGTCATGCTGCAGGAGGTTCTTGCATTTGCCGTGAGGGTTTCGAGGGGTTCAAGTGTGAACAGTGTGCAAATGGCTATTATGGTGAAGAGTGCCGTAAATGTGAGTGTGATGCTCGTGGCACTCTCACCGACAGTGAATGTTCAGGCAACTGCATTTGCAAGGCGAATGTTGAAGGTGCAACTTGTTCTGTGTGTAAAGAGGGTTTCTATAATTTGAACGCTGAAAATCAAGAGGGTTGTTCTAGCTGCTGGTGTTCTGGCCTGGAGGCAGCTTGCTCTAGTGCACAATTATCTACCCTGGCCTTTGAAACTCTTAACGATTGGAAAATTACCGATATAACAAGATCCCAAACGGCAGTGCCGACCCTTGATGCAGATACAAATTTCCTTGGCTACGGCATGTATGATTTGTCTGATGTTGAAGCCATTTACTGGCAGGCTCCACAGGGTTACTTAGGCAATCGTTTAACTAGCTACGGCTCACGCTTGTCTATACAAGTTAACTGGGTAACCATAAGAGGTGATACATCGGGCAAGCCCACCTCAGGGCCCAATGTCATTTTGTTTGGTAAAAATGGCCTTAAAATAGCTTACGGCGATGAAGAGTTTACTACAGGTTCCAGTGCCACCATAAATATTACTTTAGAAGAAACGGGTTGGTATCATGTACCAGCAGCTGTGCAAGACATTAAAACACGTCTAAGACGTAACGAATATCATGGCTCTGAGGTTACAAGATCACAATTTTTGTCTGTAATGAGCAATTTAGATGCTTTGCTGGTGAGAGCAGCATTTCATACCGATCAAGTGGAAACCAATTTGGAACGAGTGATAATTTATACCGGTGGTTCAGAGCTGGGTGGTCCACCTACAACGCATGTTGAACAGTGCATTTGTCCACCCGGCTATACAGGTCTTTCTTGCGAGGCTTGTGATTTTGGTTACATAAGAGTCTATGAAAATTCTACAGATCATCATGAGGTTGTGCGTTGTAAACCTTGTCCCTGTAATGGTCATTCGAATTCTTGTGACTTACAAAGTGGTGGCTGTGGCAATTGTATGCACAATACGTATGGTGAAAGGTAAGTGAATTCACTATTATTAAACTCAACTCATTACGAGGTGTATTTACCATTTGATTTCTGTCTTTACTAAGTTTTGTTATAAACCTTTTGAACACTTAACTTAATATTAAATTCATTATATTCACCTCTTTGCAGATGTGAACGTTGTCAACGTGGTTACTATGGCAATCCCCTGCATGGTACACCAAACGATTGTAGACCTTGTGCCTGCCCTCTGCTGGCTGAAAGCAACAATTTCTCACCAAGTTGCCAGTTGAAAACATATTCTATTATGGACATAAACCCTGTATTTGGTGTGGTGGGAAATACTGAATATATTTGTACACAATGTCCACCTGGCTATACGGGTGACCATTGTGAAATGTGCGATGATGGTTACTATGGCAACCCAACTGAGTTGGGTTCGTCGTGTCGGCCCTGCGATTGCGAGGGTGGTCCTTGTGATGTGTTTACGGGTCAGTGTATAGTGTGCGAGTGAGTATAATTTTTTTCTATTTGTTTTAAAGATTTATGAAAGATAAGAGGGGAGTTCAATAAGTCTTTATAGAAAGAAATTTTTTTTTTCAAATTAATTTCTTTTTAAGGGTACAAAGGAGGTTCTATGTAAAATATTGAAACAAAGTTAAATATTAAAGGGTGTCCTCATGAGGCAATATTTTCATGTATTTTACAAGACATATGAAATTTGCAAGACAAGTTAAAAAAATTTTTCATTTATTTTTATTCACTCTTCCACTGCCTTGAGTTTCATGTAAGTCGTGGCGTTGCAGCAAAAATGGTCTCAATCAAAGGATTGTTATAAAATGCGAACGATAAAATTTTCCTAAATTTTCACAAATTTGTCTGCTGGATAACTCTATTTGTATTAAATTCTTAATGTATTTTAAATGAATGACTTATTTGAATTGCCCTCGTATTAAAGATTTATTACAACAATCTATTTAATTTTATTTATAATTTTTTTTTGCAGAGGCAACACCGAAGGCTGGCACTGCGAACGTTGCAAAATGGGCTTTTGGGGCGATCCCTCTATGGGCTGTGAGCCCTGTGATTGTTTTTCAGAGGGCTCTGACAGCTCCGTTTGCGATAGCACTGATGGCCAGTGTCTGTGTAAACCTCGTTATAGTGGTCAAAAGTGTGACGAATGTGCCGAAGGATTTGCTTTAATTGATTTAAAATGTGCTCCCTGTTCCTGTGATGAATGGGGATCGATAGAGCCCTACACTTGTGATCCAGATAATGGGCAGTGTCAGTGTAAGCCGGGGGTGCAGGGCCTTAAATGTAGTGAATGTGAAGAAGGCTATTTTGGTCTTAAGGAAGAATCAAACGGTTGTGTGGGTAAGTGAATTTGTTTTGTTTTTTCTTTTTTTCTTTAAATATTTGTTCGCATTTTAAAACAATTTCAAGAGAAACAACCATCATAATCCATTTCATTATTTTAAATTTAATAAGTTGCGTTTAAATTGTTCAAAGATCTTTAAAAAGATCTACAAAATAAAGGCATCATGTGCGTAAACAACACTTCAGTTTTAAATATTTTTTTGTATTTTTTTTTAATTTTAACATTTTTTGTATTTTGCTTGCTATGAAATTTTCTTTGGAATATTTTTTTTTTGGAACGTGCTTGTGTATTATTTCTCGTTTTATATAATGCGTATTCGCGTTATTCAACTGTTTTTGTTGTTGGTTATTTTTGTGTGTGTAAAGATTAAAAGCAGATGATCAATTTTCCATCAATAGCTGAGACGTGCTGCATTTGACCTCCTGCACTACAATTTAATGCTGCTGCTGGATGAGTATAAATTCATGTAAAGAATTTTTTTTCTTATTTTTATTTTAATTTTAATATAAAATTTTACTTCAAGTGCTTTCTTTTTTTTTCGTGGTTGTCTGCTATGGGATTTAAGGCCAGCAGCCAACCAACCACTTGTAGTTCATTAAAAAAGAAATTCATCTTTTAAATATAATTTCTTTTGATCATAATGTCTTATAAACTCTTACCTTAATATGTTTCTCTACCCACCCTTTATGTTTATGCTTTTAAATACAAAATCTGTTTTTTCCTTTAAATAAATAATTAATCAATCTTTTTGTTTTTTGGTTATAAATGATCCCAAAAAAAAAATTACAAATGAAAATTTAACCAAAAGAATTTTGATTGAAATGTTTTCTCCCAAAAGGTACCAGATTTCATCTGTATGTTTTTGTGGATTAAAGGCAATAAATTTTACATTCATTAAGTTAAAAGGAAGAGGCTAATGACCTTCAAAAATCTATGTTCTAATTTGGAAACTAGAGCCATAACAAAAAATTTCTTTTTATTATTGCTAAGCTAAACATTACAAGTGGCCACCCTAAAACATTTTATATTGTGAAGCGTAATTTTTGAGAATAAATTCTCTTTAAAAATTTTTTTCTAATAGAATGTAGCTATAATCAGGTACCCTTTTAAAAAGTTCCTTTGAAATAATTAATGGTTGTCAAGGTTACTAAAATAAAATTTAATATGCGTACTTTTTAGAAATGATACCTCAAAAAAGTACTTTTAAAAAATATTTCTTTTGAAAAAGTACTTTTATCAAAGTAATCATCAGATTTACTTTTTTTTTAATAGATTGTTTAGTACAACACTTTTTGTAAAAGAGTGTTTTGAAGAATGAAATTTTTTAAGTGTCTTTTTAAAAAGGTACCCCCTTATTTCCACAAAAAAAACTTTTATAAAAGTACCTTTTAAAAAATGGTTGTTAGAGAACTTTGTTTAATAAAAAATTAATTAAAAATAAAATTTCAAATAAGTACGTTTTAGCAAAATCAATTTAAAAAGAGGCCCTTTAGAAAATCCACCTTTTAAAAAGAGTACTTTTTACAAGAAACCTTCAAAACTACTTTTTTTGTATTTCCTCTAATATAAAGCATCTTTTTAAAATTATACTAAAAAAATGGATTCTTATACAAAAGTACTTTTTAAAAAACAACCTTTTCTGAAAAAAATAGGTACCTTTTAAAAAGGAGGTGTTAAAAAATTATTATTTTAAAAAGTTTGTAAAAAAACAACATTTTACACTAGTACTTTTTAGAAAAATTTTTTTGAAAAAGGGGTTTTCAAAAATGTACCTTTAAGAAGAGTATTTTTTGAAGAGAACTTTTAAAACTATTTTTTTTTTTTTAATTTTATTTTACATGTAAAGCATCTTTTTAAAACTAAATTTAAAACAAGGTACTTTTAAGAAAATGTACCTTTTCAAAAAGTAGCATTAAAAAATGTTTAAGGGAGTTATTATTATGTTTTAAACTAATTCCTATAAAATGCAGTTTTTAAGAAAAATATTTTCTAGAAAAGTGCTTCCATAGTGGTATTTCAAAAAAAGTACCTTCAAAATTTAGTGTTTATTCTTAGAAAAAATCAAATTTTTTTCAGAACTATCTTTCGAAAATAATTTAAAACTAACTCGTTAAAAAGCGAATCTTTAAAAAAGTACTTTATGAAAAAAGTACTTTTAAAAACGTACTTTTGAAAAAGTACCTTTTAAAAGTACTCCTTAGAGTTGTATGTAAATTTAAGAAATGCACAAAAATACTTAAAAAAAATTGTTTCAGTAGAAGTAACTTGATAAATTCTTATTTAAAAAAGTACCACGTGACAACTTGGTTTTAAAGTAGCAAAAAATCATACAATTTTTTAAGATATTCTTTTTTTATTTTCTGTTAAGCTCGGGGCCTGTAGTCAACATTAATTACAATACAAACTTGTGCATAATTCACGCTCAAGTGTCAAGAACAATAAATTAAGCAAAAAATTATTTAAATTATGAACAAAATAAAAAGTTTATACAATTAAAGAACATAAAATTTATAGAAGTTAAAAACCTTCTAAAAATAAATAGTGGAATCTAGATATTTGCAAATATTTTCTTATACCTCTTCTTCTCAACATGAACTATATTCTATGGTCAAATAAGTAACTAGTTCAACATTGTTGCATGACATGTAGATAGAAAAAGTATTATGTTGACAATAAAACAAAAGTACGTTAACTCATTATACAACAATACAAACAAATATAAGAAAATATTGTTGTTTTTTTATAACAAACTCGTGTAGATCTTAATGAATCATGCTGAGAAACGGTCCAAAGAAATGTTGTTGAAGATGACACCTAAATGTGACACTCAAATTGCAATTTTATTTTGAAAAATATCAAATGTCTTGTAATGAGTAACACAAGAGATTGCCTGCTAGCCAACATCAAATATGTCACGTTGGAAATCTGTAACACTTTCAAAGTAATTTAAGCTAAAGAATTAAAAAAAAAAAAAAAAATAAATTAAATAGGAAAATAAATTATTATCTCTAGTAGAAATTTTCTACGATGAAACATATTAAAAGTAAATTTTTCCCATTTTCAATTTATTTATTTTTTTTTATCTATTAAAAACTAATTTAGATAAAATAAAATTTTTTATACAGTAGTTTAATACCACTAGACCATAACTAGTGCTGTTGTTCTAAGGGCTTGAGTTTTTTATATTTGTAGCCAAAAATGGAAATAAATGAACACGAAAAGAATTTATTTTTAAAATTAAAACTTCAAGGCAAATAAATGTTCCTAAACGCAAACACACACGCACACATACATGTGTTCATTGCCTGAAAAACAAAAGGTAATAATATCACTTGACTCAAGTATACGCACATATGGAACACATTTGTAAAGTCAAACAACTCTTTTGTGCAACAAACGTATGTATGTACGAGAACATATGTGGGACATTTGTAATTACATTACAAAATTTTAACTTGAAACGAAAAATTATTATTTTAATTTAAATAAAAAAAAATCCGAAAATACTGAGACAAAGTAAAGACTAAGTTCGTGAAAAAAAAAGACAGAGAGAAACGAATAAGCAAGAAAACGATTGTTTCAGTTTTGTATTAGTGCAAGAAATAAATGAAATTTTTATGAGACAATTCAAACAGACAATAGTCACTATATTTATAAATTGGCGGTGCTAAGTTCCAGCAGGATTGAAAAGTTAAGAGATCGAAGGTAATCGATTTCTCTTCATCTTCTTCTCTACAACTGCTACATCAACCTTCATAAGCAACAGCCGATTTATTAGCAGGGATATTCAGTGATCAAAAGCGAGTAATAAATTATCTTTGTGCAAATCTTTCTTAAGAGACGATTCATTCTTAAGGTCTCCATGTAAACAGGTACTCGAATACAAAAATATATTCATTGTTTGTTAGGGGTTAATATATGCTTCAACTTTTGTTTTAATTAAATTGCAATAACAACAACTCAAGAAATTGCTTTCTAAAACGATTATTTTTTTTTTAATCCAAAACTTATGTCAAAAAAGTTCTTAAAAAAAATCATTTTTTTTTTAATTCAGCTGCAGTAATTTGACTTCATTTTACAATAATCTGACCTGACTTAAGAATAAAAGTATTTTTTCTGTCATTTACTAACGATACAATGCTGTTATTTTTTTTTAATTTTCTAAATGCTGTTTAAAAATTATTAACACATTTACCCCGCACTAAAACATAATAAAAAAATAATTATGAAAGAATCGGTTTTGTAATCTTTACATGAAGAAAAAACACACAAAAATACATAAATTGCAGTTTTAATTACATTTATTTTTAATTTATTTTTAAACCAGTAAAAGTGCTATATTCGGCTGTGCCGAATCTTATATACCCTTCACTATATGTAAATCTAGTTTAGTGAAGTAACTCCAATCAAAAAACATATTTTAAGGTGACAGAGAATTAAAAAATTAAAAAAATAAAATTTATAAAAATGTCATCGGCTGTTAAAGGGTTAAACATTTTTATAAAATTTTATTATTTCCTTAAATAGCTCTTCAAAAGCTTTTAAATGACAACCATATCGATGTCTTAAAAAATATGTTGCAAAATCGTACTTTTCTATGAAAAGTTCAGAGGCCCTTAACACGGTAAAAATGGGCGAGTGCCAATTTTTCACTAGATGTTTTTTTTTATTATTTGTTAGTTGTCTTTCCCTTAATACATTTGTTTTTTTTTGGTTGGAGTTACTTCCCTTAACTAGATTTGTTCCAAATGATGTGGAAATATTAGAGGCAGGCGTGGTATTTAGCCAGCTGCCTCGAAAGGAATGGACCGATCTTGCTGATTTTTAATAGTAAAATTTTCGAAAATATGTCCAATCGATTGGCGTATTTAAATTTTCTCTAGTTCATGTAGAGCCTTGGCAAAGTTGATTTAAACCCCAACATGGTCAGACAGACGGAAATCTCTTAATCGCCTGGGGTCGGAAATGAATATTGTACAAATTACAAACGAAATGACAAACCTAGGAATACCCTACTTTCATTAATGGTGTAGGGTATAAAAATTAAATAACCACTAAAAATCAAGTATTTGAATACAAATGAGTGAACTGTTTTGGCCTGCGTTATGTTTATATTTTCCTTTATGATAACGATTGTTGAACTTTAATGAACTACAGATGAATTTTGAATTTAATAATATGGTCATTACAATGAAAGTAATGATCATTATTGTGTGGATAACAAATTTACAATTTTTTTAATTTTTAAAATTTAAATGAAAAAAATTATGATTGTGTGATGTTTTACAATTAAATTTTAGTTGTAAAAAAATAAATCAAAAATGCATAAATGTTACAAAATATGATTTATTTTGTATGCTTTTATATGTTTGTATGTTGCATTGGACCGCTATACATTTCAGAAAAAGTATTAAATACCTGCTGTTTTTGAAGGGCCTTTATTTAATGACCAGCTGTTTAACGACTTTTTTAATTTGATTTTAAATAACTTTGGATCTTTTTTTCAATTTATGTTTTGTAATTAAATTTAAGTTCAATTTAGTTTGTATGTTTGTATGTTTTATTTAATTCTCAATAAGTTAAAGAAGGCCTTCCTATAATTCTCGAAAGGTTAAGATTTGCCTCCATTTATTTGATAAATTAAAGGCAACCCCTGAATTATGCCTGTAAGAGCTTGTCAGCTGGTGGTTGAGAAAAAAATATCAAGCCATAAAATATATTTCAGTGACGAAATTTACAATCACTTCAATCGACTCGAGTTGCTTCTACATATATTCGGCAATGGCACTCGTAAGGGTTACCTCTAGTCGAATTTCTATGCAAATTAGCCGAAAAAATCGACGAGTTTTAAATGAAATAATTTATGAAGGTGCACAAGATTACATGAAATCCTGCCTCTAAGTCTAGATGAATATTTTTTCTACGATGCGATAAAAAAAAACAATTCGCTTGTGTCAATATAAAATTTTAATATTTATCAGTGCCTGCTGCAACACCCTTTAGTTACTTAACAAGATTCTCTTATCTTTCTGGTGTAGTGTAATATTTTTTCAACAAATATTATAAACTATAACTGACAAAGCTTTATTATTTTACTTTAATCGTTATAATTCTCATTCAGTTTCAAAAAGTTTGAAGAGAAATTATTTTTTTAGCTTAATAAAATATTTTTGGAAAGGCTTACTTGCCTTTTGTAACTTGCTTAAATTCATTTAAATTTTTATTGGTTATTGTTCTAAGGGTATCAAAAACCTTTCCAACTTTTTAGGAAAATATCGAAGACTTATACTTTTTTTTGCCTCAGATGTATGATGTTGATCACAAATCAAAAGTTTTATGGAAAATATCCAAGTGTCGATTGATTTAATAACGAAAAATATTTCCTTTCAGTTCCATGAGGAAATTCACAGACACAACAGTCTGTTGTATTTGATAAATACGGCCCACTGTGCAATACAAATAGATATAGAACATTAAAAAAATTTTTTTTATATCTTCACACTCTTTTGCCACTCTTTTAAATTTAATTACTAAAAAATTTTTCCATTAAACCGATCTACTGATTTGTTACTTTTTTTGTTACCACAAAAATTGCAATAATCAATTTACATTTATAAAATTTTTTATGATTGTAGTAAATAATCATAAACCATTCATAATTTTAATAATTTTGTAACATAAATTATCCCAACATTTTTATTTTTTCTTTAGTAAAAAAATCAAATAAAAAATCATAAATTATACAAAAACTGTTTTTTAACATTATATTTAGAGATTTGTTTTTTCAATTAATATATAATTTATTTGCAAGAAATTAAAGAAAAAACAAACAATTTTGTTATTAACGAAAAAAAAAAGAAAAACTAAAAATTTATGAACTGTTAATTTTTATGTGTCACAATTAAAGTGGTCATATTTTGCAATCACTGTGTATCAATAAATATTAGGGCGGTGCACAAAAGGAAAGACAAACAAAAATTCAAAAATTTTCTCGTATTTTTTAGTTTTTAAATATGAATTTTATAAACAAATGATAAATAGTACACAAATAATGAAAACTATTTTTTACATTTATTTTTTTAAAACAAGTTTTTTTTAATTAAAATTGTAAAAATCACAATATTGTTTTTTAATAATTATTTCCCGATATCTTATTTTTTTATTTGGTGTTATTTGTATTAAGGTAGCTTTATAACTTTTTGGGTTATGGAGTAAAATGTGTTAAAAGTTAGGAATTATTAATTATCATACGCAAGGGAGTACAAATCGTTAAAACTGTTTAAATTAAATAAAAAAAAAGAAATATATACGAGGGCTGCTCTATATATTTCTGGCCTAATAGTGAAAGTGCGAATATTTATAATCAAAAATGGTTTTATTGTTTTTCAAAGTATTCTCCAGCATGATTTATACACTTTTGCATGCGCTCAAACCAGTTGTCGAAGCACTTTTTCCACTCCGATTGAGACACCTCTAAAACATGGTTTTTGAACACTTCAACAGCTTCTTCTGCCGACGAAAATCGTTGAACACGCATTTTTTTCTTGATGTGCGGAAACAAGAAGAAGTCATTAGGTGCCATGTCAGGGCTGTACGGCGGATGACCCATTAATTCGACGTTTTGGCCGGTCAAAAACGCTCTAGTTTGAGCCGATGTGTGAGAGCTCGCATTGTCATGGTGAACAATGATTCGTCTTCTCTTGTTGGTTTTTCGAATTTCTCCGATGACTTCAGGCAAACAAATTGTAGTGTACCACTCAGAAGTGACCGTCCTACGTTGCTCAAGCGGAACATTCGCCACATGACCAGTTTTGCCGAAGAAACAGGCGACCATTTGCTTCGAAGTGCTTCTTCCACAAACAACATTCGTTGGATTTTGCTCGTCTTTGAAGACCCACACGGTCGATTGTTGTTTCGTTTCGGGCTCATACGCATAGATCCGTGATTCGTCACCTGTGACGATCTTATAAATGTCTTTTGAAGCACCGCAATCGTATTTTTGCAACATTTCTTTGCACCAATCGACACGAGCCATTTTTTGAGCGACTTTAAAATTGTGCGGGATCCAACGAGAACAAACCTTTTTTACGGCCAGGTGTTCATGCAGTATCGAATGTTTGCTGGTGGAAGAAATGTCCAAGGATGTCTCTATCTCTCGGTATGTCGCATGTCGATATTGCATTATGAGTTCACGCACGGCATCAATGTTCTCTGGCACAACAGCCGTTTTTGGACGACCTTCACTGAATTAGTCTTTGAGCAAGCTTCGGCCACGATTAAATTCATTATACCAATTCTTCACAGTGCTATAGGATGGTGCCTCATCGCCATACAAAGATTTAAGTTCATCAATGCACTCTTGTCGTGATAATCGACGTCGAAAGTTGTGAAAAATGATGGCACGAAAATGTTCACGAGTTAATTCCATTTTTTCTATATTAATTTTTTCAGGTCACTGTAAACAACACAAATAATGGTCGTACGTCAAAATGTTTTGAGTACGGTTATGCTTAAAAATGACAAACTTTCCAATGGAAATGTCAGATTGCACTTGGCAGCACTCAGTGTTGCCAGGCCAGAAATATATACAGCAGCCCTCGTACAAATAAAATAAAAACAAATAATTATTACTGTTTAAATAGGAATAATTTAATTTTTTATTCAGTAAGCAAATTAAAAAATTTAAAGGAAGCAATGCAGAATCGATCAAGATATTTTTAAAATAAAATTAAGAACTTTTGGTTTGTGAAATAAAAATATATAAATAAAACTTTTTTTTAACGACTAAAAATATTATGAAAATCCTTTAAAATAGTTTTAAAATGATAACTTCAGCACTTCAAAGCTGACACGTTTTAAAAACATCAAACGTTTTTGCGGAAAACAAATACGAAGAAAATTGAACAAAATAGCTTTTAAAAGTTGATTCAAAAGTTTATTTCTTTCAGTGTATAAGAAGCAAAAGTAAAAGCTTTTGCTCTTTTAATGCTTCAGCTTTAGTTTTAACTAAAAATGTTAAAGATTTCAAAAATAAATTTAACAAAATTATTTAAGAATGTGTTTTATATCTCTTATTCACTTATAATATTTTTTTTATATTCTATAAAGCTTTCAAAAAATTTTAATCTAATTTCCCCTGTAATGTTTTGCCCCCAAAAAAACTATAAATTTGTTTTGTGTTTTGTGTTTTTTCTTTTTTTTTTTGTTTGAAATGCTTATAATTTTTAAGCTTTCACTTTAAAATTTTTTTAATTCTCCGTTGTAATTTAAAAGCTTTCTTAATGAATTGTATTTAAAGCTTTTGCCTAATTGCTTTTAATAACGGCAGACCAATCGATAATCTATTTATAGGCATATCTTAGCTTTCTAACTGAAAATATTATGAAGCTTATTTTAATTGAATTATGATTTTAAAAAATTGTTAAAAGCTTTTTTCAGATTTGGAAATTTTGCTCTTAAATCAAGTAAAAATTTTCTATATTTAACTTAAAGACTGCTCAATTATTTATTTTTTCTGCTACTACTAATTTCTAAAGCTTTCCTAAAGAATTTTTTTCTGATTTGTTAAAATGATCGAATGATCTAGAAATTTTTTAAAAACTAATTTGCAGCAGTTAAGCTTTTAAATGCAGTTTAAGGGATTTTTAAGGTAATTTTGTAAAGCTCTTTTTATTTTTATGTGCTCAAAATAAAAAGCTTAACTTCTTTTATAATTTTTTTACAATTAACTGTCCTCAAGCTTTTTAAGCTTTATCGTCATAAAATCTAAGCATAATTTTGTTATTTTGAAAGCTTTTAAATTTTTATTTTTTTTTATCCCTGATGATCTCAAAGCATTTTCATGAAGCCTACTTTCAGAAGTTTCGTTAAATATTTTCATGTGTTTAAAGTGTCTGAAAGCTCCTAAGATGGTTTTTAATTCTCTACCAAATAAAATAAAAAAAGTTTTAAATGTAGTTCTTTCAGTAGTGACTTTAAATTTTTATTCCAATTATTCAAAATTATTTCTTGATTTCCTGATCTTCCCTATTGTTTGTTTTGCACAAAACAAAAATTTTTGAAAGAAAATTGATTTCAAAACTTTAAAATAACTTTACAACGAAATCTATAATATTTCTTCTAGACTGCCTGGTGCCTTTTCTTATTGTTTTTTTTTTTTTTAATTTGGTCTTTTTCATTTTTGCCCACTCAATTTGAACCAACATTTTGAAATGTAGACAAGAAAAATAACCAACAACTAAGAGTTTTGTATTCCATATTGACCAATTGCCCGTTTGACTGGCAATTACTACTGCTGGTGACCACCACCGCCACCACTACCATGACTATCATCACCAGCAGCCATTCTTAACACTACAAATATTCAAGTTTTATATATTCTTTTTAAATAGATTTTCCTTCAAAACGTTGCAAGTATTTAAGCTGTTTTAGTATGTGATTGTATTTGATTTCATTTTAGTTGCATTTAAGAATGCAACTTGTTGCCGTTTAGTTATTTTTGTTGTCACTCTGCAAAGCTGTACAATCTTGTTGACATTTTTATGGACATTGGAATGTTGTCTGTCGCAGAAGTTTAAACCATAAAGTGCTTTATAACGCAAGAAAAAAAATCGCAAAAATATAACAAGAAACTTATTCTGTTGCAAAAAAAAAGCAACCACAACAAACTTCAAAGGAGTCCTCTTGTAACAGTTTGTGTTTCATATTTGTTGCCAGTTTATATTTTGTAGCCTTGATTTGAAATCAATGTTTGACTTGTAAATGTTTTTATTATTTTTTTCTTCTATTATTTCTATGGTTTAGTTGATGAAAAAATGCCATAAATTCTATTTTAAAATTAAAACCACTTGAATTGATAAGAGCTTTGCTTAAAAACGAAAATTTTTCATTTGTTAAGGAGTTGCGAATTTAAGGAATTTTTTTAATAACATATTTTCCAATGTAATGAAAGTGGGTCATTAATTTTATTTTAACTTACAAAAAACTTTCGAAGAGTTCAGGGAATTTTTAATAATTTTTTAAATTAGTTTCAATGGATTTTTTTTTTGCTTATTTTAAGCAACACATATCGGTTATTTTTAAATTTTATATTTTCTAATAATTTTCTTTCATCGTATTTTCTTTATCGTAAAAGCTTTTAAAACAAATTATAATTTTTTTTAGAATAATAAAACCCATAAAAGTTTTTCTTGGATTTTTATTAAAGAAATTATTCCAAATTAGTAGAGTGATTAATTTGAATAAAGTTTCCATAAAGTTTCCATTAACTAAAGTCTAATAAAGCTCCAAAAGCTTTAAAAAGCTTTTTGAATTGTTATTTTTTTAAAACGAAAATTTTTTTTTTTTTAATTTTAAAGCACTTCAAATACTGTCTTTAAAAACAAGTTTACGATTCTTAAGGGTTAATGAAACTTTTCCTATTGTTTTTTCATAAGTTTGAATTTTTATAAAACTTCGTATTTAAAATGAAAAATGCTAAAACGCCAAAAGCTTGCTGGATTAAATATGGAGCAAACGATAATCTATGTCAACATAAAAAAAGTTAGCAAAAAACAGTTGCAAACAAATTTTCAAATGTAAAAGCTTTGCAAAAAACAAACACATCAACATTTTTAGCAGGGTGTTGAAGCAGTTACCCATCCCATGCCATTTAAAAACTTAACAATCTCTTAACCAGCCAACAATTTTCTGTTGCCCTAAAGAAAGAAAAAGAAATTATTCATAAAAGTTCTTATTTTTTATTTCAAACTTTAAAAACAGCCTTAATTGAAGCTTTAAAAGCCTGACCAGCCGCTGACATAAAAAAAGAAAGTGGTAAATTACTTAAACAGCTTAAAGGAAGATTAATTTAAAACAAAAAAGGGCTATAAAATAGAAAAATATAACTTTTTTTAAAAAGATTCCAATAGAAAACCTTGTGAAGTTAAAAAAAAAAAACAAACGAACACTTTTGAAATGTGAAAGCACACAACATGCAACATTGCCATCAATCTCAACGGCTTTAAATGAACAACAATAAAATATATGAACGATAATAAAAAAATATTTTATATTCTTTTAATAAAGTGCTATTTTTAATAAGGAGGTGTAGAAGAAAATACCATTAATTTTGGAAATGTGAAAGTTTGTATGTTTGTTGCTTAATCATCCCTAAACGTTCAAGTGAATGTTAATGAAATTTGGATCAGTGAATAATCTGTAAAGGAATAAAGTTTTAGATTATTTTTTGTAGCATTTAATATTAAGAAGAGTCAAAAATAAATGTCTCGTCAAGACGGCATTTAACACATTAAATGCATGAAAATAAATTCTTAGCATACTTTTAGGCGTTAGAAATTAAATTTTTTAATGTATGAAAATCATTAGTTCAATACTTAATTTTAGATATTTTTGCTACAATTTTCATAGTTTTTTAAACATAAACGACAATGTAGTTAGACAGAGTCGTTGTCGGAAGTCTCCGTTTGGTACTTTTCTCCTTGACTCGGTTAAATAGATTAGTGGTAAAGTCGAAGCAATGTAAGGACGCCGATTGCATTTTTTACTGTTTGGCACAAACTTGAAACTCAAGAAAGTGGCACAAAAAATACTCTAAAGAATTTAAATCGTATAATTAAGAGAAGCAGCGTTCGTTATTTCTTAATCTTAAATTGCTCAAGCATTATGATAATTTGTCGGTCATATACTCACGGTTTTATTTATATTAGAATGCGTGTCGTCTCTAACTGTTTTTCAAAATGAAGTTTCCGATTGACCTCCCGTGTTTTACTTGCATTAATGAGGTGACTTGGTTTCATCTCGAACGAGTCCACTTCGGCTGTTTTTTTAACCTTGTACTTAGAAATTGAACTCGTTCCTGAACTTTATATATTAGGTACAGGCTCTGGATTCTGCTTATAACCTCCTCAGAAGCCCAACAATAAACCCAAGAAGTTTTTTTTAATTAAAAAACTAAATTATAAGACTGTTTTCATTACGATCTGTTAATCAGTTGCATCTGGAAAACCTTCTTCAGCTGCCGAAGGCTCTGAGTCTCTTGAAAAGTCAGATCCACTTGACTCAACTTCGGATTGAACGTAAACTTCTGAATTTGATTCCTCAAAATCAACTTCGTCAGTGTCGCAGCCTTCGTTCCTATCTCGGTTTCCATAAAAATAGTTGGATATATTCTAGAATTGTTGTTTTTCGTTTTCAGTTCCTTTTATTTCTTTCTATTAAATTAAAACTTAATGAGATGAGAAAGATGAGATCAAAATCTTGAAAACATCTCTGTGACCACCGGTGGGTCACGTGCCACCATGAGCTCTTCTGTAACACTTGAGTGCCGCGTGATCCATGGGTGGTCACAGTCTAAAAACCTAAGAAAAAACAACACAAACCTGAAACTAAAGACACAGAACGGTTCACTAACACTTAACATACACTTTTAAACAAAAAAAAAAAAAAAACACTTTTGGCGCACTGGTAATTTTTTAGTATACAGCGGCAGCGAAATTGTTAATGTTTTCTTGACCTTTAGAATTAAAATTATTTTTTAATCAATCAGTTAAAAAGAAATTGTTTATTAATAGTTTGACTGTTATTTATTATCAATATCTCCAACTGCCAGCATTTAGGTTCGCTTGCAACCACTCGCCGTTAAAGTCGGTTTCTTCCCGAATTTCTTTCTGTTTCTATTTAGACGATTCAAAATAAGGCGACCAGACTTATATTTATCTACTGAAAAACTTTTTTTCTTATATGACTTTGATTTTCTAACCATTTTAGTTTTTAAATTTCTAACTAAAAATAATTTTTTTCTCGCTTGTGTTCAAGCGTCTCCGTGGTTTTAAATTTAATGACGAAACGTTCTGCATCAAAGGAAATCCAATTACATTTATTCGTCTTCTTTATTTTTTTATTTTTTTGTAACAATGAGCCTTATTACGGTTTTCGAAGTCGGTACGAAAATCTTTACATATGGCAGCGCTTCCCATTGCTTCTGTATGAGTCGTTTATTTTTATAGTGGTATAAGTCACTTTCACTTTAAGCTGAAAAACATATTAATAGGATTGTGTTTGAGAGATTTAAAAATTATTGACAAAATCTTGAGAAGACTTACTTGCACTTCTTATTTCCGGATGTTTTTTTTTCCCAATTCTTATTGCTTAGGTCATTTATTATTTTTTTTTTTTTTTTTTGACTTATGCCACTTTCAAAATAAACGGCTCATATTTAGCTTGTCGATGTTGACTACTAATTCGACCTTTGTACTAAAGGCTAATAACAGTATGGGAGAACCCAAATGCAGGCTTGTGCTATATTTAGATTTAATTAAGACTTAAAAAAGCTTTCGTAAAGCGCCATCATTGGCCTCAAAAAATAATATCCGATATCAGCAGCCCAAATGCATGTTTTATGGATAACTTTAAATTGATCGTAAAATATTATGTTTTTTTTTTTTTTAATTTAATTTTATTACTAACAATAGTTTAGCGTTTAAACGTGATACTTAAAAAGCTATAAAAAGTAATTTTTTAAACTTTCATTTTTAATTTTCTATTTCTATTTGTTTTTAAACGAAACTCAAATGACTCATTTGTGTGTGAGTGTGTGTGTGTGTATGTGGTATTAGCAAAAGACAATGTTTTTCCTTAAGTTCTTTTTAATTGACTTAATTTTAATGACCAAAAAAATATTGGAAAAAAAGTCAATTTAAAAAACCTAAATGTTAGACAACGTAACACAATTTGTGACATTTACATTTCGTTACAACGTTAACAACCATTAAAAATCAAACAAATGTTCACGCAAGACTAAAGACTAAAGACCTCCAAAGATTTGTGGCAGTCTGTATAGAATTCAAATTTTTTTAATTTGAATATTTGTGGTCAAGAGTTGATTTTCTGAATGGACAAATTATTAAAAAAAAAAATTACCAGAAACAAAGTCACCAAAAGGAGAAAAAAAATCCTCAACACATGTGTGTTGTTGCTCCATTGATTTGTTGTGGCTCCAATTTAAGAAATAAAAACATTTCACACAATTTTCAAAATTTATTCTGATTTCAGTATAGAAGTTGTTAATTTAAACTCAATATTTATGTATCGCAACAAAATTGAATAATAAAATGACACAACATTTGAATTTTTAGAAAAACACATTTATGTTCGTGTAACAAATTAGCAAATGAATTAATTTTTATTTAAAATTTAAAGGGTTTTCCAATTAGGAAGAGGAAGTAGTGAAGTTGTTATGCTGCTGTATTGCTCAAAAGTCAGTCAGTGAAAGTAAACCAGATGAGCAGCAGAGAGTGCTGGTATTCACGTCATCCCGTGTATTAATTTTGATACGACGTCAAGGCACAAGCAGTTCATTAGATGGCAGAGCATTCGCAAAATTGATGTAGCAAATTGATTTTTTCTGACCAGTTACTAGTCAGTTCCTACTAGATAGTTCTTCTTCAAAAACATTGACCGAGAGGCAGATACCACTGATTAACATCCTTTTTGTTTCAAACCATTTGATAAGAACTTAAAAGACATGTGATTGGGACAAGATGACGGTATACTTCACTCAGCGAATATACGAATGAAAATTCTTTACTCGAGATCTGAAGGTTTTAAAAATTTAAGGTTAATAGGCAGTCACGATTAAGCGTTTTGGTCCTAGAAAATCTGGACACATATAACGGCATTCGAGCCATTTTGCCACAATTAACCTTCGCATAAATGATGTCACCCTTATACATTTTTAAAGCCATTTAAAGTTGCTCACTTTCTATTTGTTTCCTTGTCAGACTTTAAAAGAAATCATTGGCAGCCTAAGAACTTGTGGTATTTGTACTTAAGAACATAAGTCATGAGTTCAAACCCCAACAGCGACTTGAGTATAATGAAAACCTATTGTTATTGAGTATCCACAAAAGATGAATTGTTTAAGAGTTGAATAACAAAAAGCATTTTTAATTTTCCGGAGCCTCACGCAGAAAGATATAAGAATTATGGTGATAGGTGGATTGGAGAAAGCGCCTATAAGTTATGACTGCAGTTGTTATGGTTAAGATGCCTGTATAATAACACAAGGAATCATAACAACAGTGTGTGGTAATTGTGGCTGAGTTGGCTTAAAATGCCCTAGAGGATCTTGTGCTTGAATCATACAGTATTGTCGTTATTATAGCTGCGATGGCTTGCTAAACAAGACCTTGATTACCCTACGACTTCTTAAGCTCCGTCTAAGCATAATTTCCTGTTTGTCGTCAGGGTTGTTACAATGTTTTTTTTTAGCTAGAAAGAAATTCTTAGAACTCTTGATCCCTACATGGCGTTGATAAGATATGGAGAAATTGTATTAAAAGTCATAGTTGATGGCGAACATCATTGCTCAGACAAATGTTCGGCCAATGATGGTTTCACATGAACGAAACATGAACATTGAGAGTCTACATCAGTTTATTTCCTTTGCAACATGATGGCTGGTGAACAGGTAGGATTAAAAGAAGTCTCGCCGAAGTAACAGAATTAAAAATTAATTCTTATGTAGAAGACAAAATGACATGGGAACAAATCTGGCCAAAGCCAGATGGTGATGGTTAGAGTACATGTTTAATAGTTCAAGTCTCTTGTCCGAGCCACAAAGTTTAGAGTTTGGAGTGAATGGCAGTGTGAGAGTGTTAAAGCGCATGTTTGCTAAACAAGAGATCGCGAAAGATCGGCAGAGCCTCAGAGTAAAAAAAGCAAGACAGGAAATAGCAGAGAAAAATAAGAAATACCCTTTAAAGGAATCTCTGCATTTTGATTCTGAAAAACGTAACAATATTTTGCTTCTCTTAAACTACTTTTCAAGATTTTGCATTTGATATTGAATGTCAATGTCATTAAAATGGTATTCAAAAATAAATTTAATAATAAGAATATGGCATATTATTCGAAAAAAGCATTTGCCTCTAATTCCTTAGCATCTACAGATTTTGTGTTTTTCATAAGAAAATTTAAATTTTTCTTAGAATTTTTTTAAAGAACAATTCGATAAAAAGTTGTAAATTATATCGCAATAATTGATTTCTGTGTAGTTGAAAATTTATTTGCAAAATTGTCAAACATTAAAGATTTCCAAACAAATGATGAAGTTTACAGACTACAACTTTAATAAATGGTTTTTCCTTATAATTTTAAACGAAGCTAAAATAAGTGCTAAAAGAAAAAATATTTAATTTCCTTAAAAAAAAAAACAAAATTAATAATTCTTTTTCTCTTCTTCAGTTGGTTTTTTTGTTATCACCTTGAAAAAATCTCAACTGTTGTTAGTGTCGTAACATTGGCAGTACACAGCTGTCTTTAAATTGTCTTTTATAATTTTTTTGTTTAATATTTTTTATTTTTTGAACTACTCGTTCGGCATTTAACAACAGCAAACCATAAATAAATTTATATGTATGAATTCTTTTTTGCTTCGCTAGTTTAGCTTTTAGTTAGATCGAGCTTTTAACAAAAGTTAAACAGCAGTTTACTATCAAGATTTTATAACATAAAATTTTGCTGGCATTAAACTTCAACACATTAGCCGTTTTAGGCAGGAAAAAAAAGTTAAAACAAAAATTCATTCTTAAAAACATGAACAAAAACCACAGATCGTACAACAACACAAAAAAAAAGAAAAAGTACACGGAAAGCCTTTAATAGCAGATTAGAACAGGTTCTAATGTGGCTGATGGCAAATAAAGGGTTTAAATATTTAAACTGTTAGATTTTTAAACTAAAGTTTAATTACCAAAAAAGCTTGAAACATTAAATTTTAAGCCAAATTTTTAACAAAGCCTTTACAGTAAAGCTTAAGTAAAAAAAGGAACTTTTGTTTGCAAAAGCTTTTAAGAAGTCTCACAATTTTTATGTAAAATATTTCTAAAAAAACACTGTTTCAACTGGTCGAAGTCAAAAGCTTATCACAATAAGGTCTTTTCAAATAGAAGGAAAGCTTTAGAGAACTACCTTCTTTCTATCAAGAATATTTTAAGAAACTTAATCTTAATCTTAAGTTTTTTTAATGAAGCTTTAAAAAAAAAATGAAAAACTGGAGAAAAGCTTTATTTAGAAGTTAAGTAAAGTAAAGAAGCAAGACTTTATGCTTATTTCTTTAAAAAAAAATTATTAGGAAAATCAAGGAAAATTTTAAATTAAAAAAGTTGCAGGCAAAGCTTTATTTACATATAAAGCTTTATTAAAATCATTTTGGTTAAACATTAAAAAACCCTTATAATTCTTTTTCAAGCATTTTTAGGTATTTTTTACTAAAAAGCTTTGTGCTGTATTTAAAGCTTTTAATTTTTACTTTAATTTAAGAAAATGAATTCATTAAAAATGATGTGGGCAAAATCACATATTACAAAGCTTACGAAAAATACTTTCGAAACATCAATAAAAGCTTGAAAGCTCTTAAGCCTTTTTGGATTTTTTTTTTACAAATTGTGTACCAAAACTACATAGAATAGAATAAAACTTTTAAAATATGATACATAATGCTTATAAAATCCGTTAGGTAAAACTTTTAAAAAGCTTTAAAAAAAGCACCTAAAATTATTTCAATTAGTTTTGTAAAATAACTTTAATTACAGACTTTATAAACCTTCATTTTTCAAGATTTTTTTTCTTATTTGTTCTAAAATATATTTTAAAACTTTGCGAAATATATATTTTACTAAGGCACAAAAAAAAATTTTTATTCTGACGAAAAACGCTTTGCATAAAGTTTAATATATTTAAACTTTATGCAAAGCTAAGCGCTAAGCGCATCAATCCTTTTATCTAAAATTTTTTTAAATAAAAACACACCAATGTTTTGTTGTTTATTGTTTTTTTAATTTTTGTAGTTATAATTTTTTGTTTATGATGAAAGTATGAATATTTGTTTTATTTTTTTTTATTTTTTCAAAATTTGTACATATTTTTCTCTATTGCCAGAGTGTATCAAATATGTTTTTTTTTTCCATACGATTTATAGTTCAATAGGTCAACGATGCGTTGAATTTTGTGGGGAGTAAAAGATTTTATTTGGGATTTTTTATGCTGCTGAGACTAAAATGGTTAAAAATGTGCAAAACTAAAATTGAGCACAAAAATGTTTTTTGTTATTGTTGTTTTATTAACAATATCTTCTTAATAATAATTTAAAAATGCTTGGCAGTTGCGTTGCCAATGTTAATACATAATGGAAAAATGGAATTTTTGTGTAGTTGTTATTGAACCTTAACTGATTTTAGCATTTAGGGAGTAAAACAAAAACACAATTTGCAACGATTTTGAAATACTTTAAAATATTTCCTATAAAGTAATATTACTACGTGTTTGGCTTTAAAAATATTTAAAGTTTCTTCTGTAGGGTGCACGATGAACACCCGACGAACACCGATGAACGCTAAATTTAAAGGGTGTCCCGCATAAAATGTTGCTTTTACAGGAAGATTTTTAAAATATAGATAGAGAGGCTTTAAAAGTATCTGCAGCTTCTTCTAATCGCAAATGTTCTTAAGCATAAATTGAAAAACTATAAGGTGAACATAATACCTATGTCCTATATCCGTAATAACGCTAAATTTAAAGGGTGTCTCATATAAGATATTGCTGTAACGTATATATGCTTATCTCTTGATTTGCAACAGGAAGACCTTTAAAGTCTACATAGAGAATATGCCTGCAATATTAAAAAGTAAATTAAAAATTTAAAGGGTTCCCCAATAGAACACCTGATTTTAGCCTTTATTGTGCAATTTTTTTGAGCCAATTAAGGCAGGCTCTTTTCGATACACAACAACGGGTAATAAAAAACATTAAAATTTTCATTACAGGGTGCCCCATGTAAAAAGCTTTAACTTTTGAACTGAAACAAGCAGACTTTTAAAATCTATGCAAAGTGTATGTTTACCCTAATAGAAAGAATAAAAAGTAATGATAAAAATTAAAGGGTGTCCCTATAGAACAACCTAATTTTATATGCATTATCCCGGTGTTTAAACGGGTTAGAGGAATATACTTTAAATTTTTAATAACATATAATGTAACTATAAAATTATAATTCAAATGGTGGCCCATATTAGTTGTGATGCTTAGCCTTTGACGTACAATAATCAGAAATTTAAAATCTATACAAATTGTAGTGCCCACTAAAACCAAAAGATTGAAAAGTAAAAAATAAAATTAAAAAGAAAATTTAAAAATTATAGGGACACCCTATAAATTTTGATGTACATTGTCTTACTAATTGTACCACTATAGACAGACATTATAAGTTTTCAAAAACAAGAAATAAATATAAAATTAAATTAAAAATTTTAGGGTGGCCCCTACAGTTAAGGGAACCCTGCGAATGAGTCCACATTAAACTTGGGAAGTTATTTTATCTTTACCCTGTACGTCCGGTTTAGTTTGTGCTTCCTATATTTTGTTAAGCCATCTTCCGCCTTAAGAAACTCAGTATTTTATTCTAACCACAAAACTCTGTGGCGTCTGCGAGATTACAATTCAACTGACGATCTTCTTTTGGTAAGCTGCTGATAGACAACTAACAGATCGGTAGAATTTAAGTTCAAGGTTTTTTGCTTACCAAACAAACGCTTTTTACGACTCTACCTTTGACTCCTTTCACTGTTGTATTGTTGCTACTTATTTGTCTTGTTAAGCAATGCGTGGACCATATTTACCTGCTGTCACCATACCAGCACCTTGAGCAGCTTATTTACCACGAGAGCACAAGTTTTTGCTTTTTTTTTTCTTTTCTTTTTACTCAGGGCTTCAAGAAGGTCGAATATCGGCTTTTAGGACAATTTTGCAATCGCGAATACTTAAGCCTAAAATTTAATTAACTAAATGAGAATTTTTATTGAAATGTATTCAAGTAAAAAAATTCACGTGAAACATTAAAATCTTAAAATAAATTTATCATTCATTATTTTTTTAAGAATAAACTTTAAAAATCTTTTTTTAATTCTTACTCAACGTATGGAGAGCTTTGTTAATGTTGTATTACTGGACTTGTATCATTTTGGTGTAGAGTACTTTTGCTAGTGATTTCGTTTAGACAACTCCTTCTGCTATGATTTTTTCTAAGCATCTTTTGCTAAAAAGTGTTTAAATGCTTTTGGGTTGTTCGCAAGTTTGTCAAAAAGATATTTAAGTGAGATAATTTTTTTATACTTAAAATTAAAAAAAAAAATAAAAAAACTGTTCAAATGGTTGGTTGTGTGCAACATTTAGCCCAAAACGAAAGGTTGTTTTATAAAGATTTCTTTTTTAATTTCTTTTTCTTTTCAATTTCTTTAAAGAAAATATGGTTTCAATTACTTTTTGCTTGAAGTAAAAAAAATCTATACAAAAGAAATCAAAGATAAAGCTAGATATTTCCGTTATTTTATTAGCAACGTATGATTTTTTTTTTGTATTCTAAGTTTGAAAACACAAAGGATTTAATTTAAGTTTGACTTGAGAGCGAGCAACTTCTTTCGAACTGTGGGAAATTCTTCTTTTTTATTTCGTTACTCTTTTGATCTTTAACTTTCAAATAAACAAATCTCTAAATAATTTTCTTTATTTTAAGTAAAATTCGAAATGAAAAAATACTTTAGAAAAAAAAAAAAATCACAAAAATAATCTTTTCATGCAAAACACATTTTAAGCTGCTTGTGAGTTGTTTGGTCTATTTGTAATTTTACCAGTAGACAGTTGTATCTTTTCAGCTCTTGTTGTTGTTAATGGCAATGTGAAAGAAAACCTTTCATTTATGTTGTATTTAAGTTACTTTGTTTTTATTTGTTGATGTACATAATGTGGAATGACTTTATCTAGTGTTGCGTTTGTTTCTTATTTTTTTTTTGCCTTCTCTCTTTTAACATGTTCTTTTGAAGATTCACGTGACACTGTCACATTAACTTTTCTAACTTTTCAAAAAAGAGCAATAATAAATTCTTACTACTGTGCGTATACGTGTGTGTATGTGTGTGGGAAAGGAAATCTACCCAATAAGCAATTTAAGACAACAAGTGTAGAATATTGCTTTAAAGGAAATTTGAGCTTTTTTATCGTCGTCTGGATTTAAAAAATGAATCGTTTACCAAGGGCTGAACGTGTTTAAATCGTAAAATATTATGAAAATTCTAACTGAAAAGCGCGTACATTTTTTATGAAAAACGTGCAAATTTGTCCCATCTGGGGAAGTGTAAACTCCACAAGTAATTTTTAGTAACTCCTTTAAATCACTTTTTTTAAGTAATCATTTCTAGTTTCCAAAGCCACATGATTATAAGCTTGTAAGCCTGAAATCGAAGATATAAATTTACAAAAAAAAAAAAAAAATTTGTACATCTGGTCCCATAAAGGCTCGTTAGTGTCAGTTCAGGCAGTCACCAATATCATGCAGTTCATCGCCACTAGATTTTAAGTAGCGCAAAAGCAAAGATTAAAATCTTTTGAACCATTTTTAGGGCTAAGAAAGCTGAAATAAAAATTTGGAAAAGTAGAATTTACCCTAAAGCCTGAAGTTTTGAAAACAAAACTGTAATAAGTTGGGTTAAGTTATCTGCCAGGCCCACGATGTCGCAATCATTCGTTCGTTCGCATAATTACCTTTTAAACAAAAACAATTTTTTAGAATTTGTTTTTGTTTTGAATGTATTTGTGCGAACGAACCAGCTATTGCGACATCGTGGGCCTGGCAGTATATTTTTAAAAAAATTTTCTTATTTTGTTTAATTTATTTTTTAAATTATCAAGTTATTGGTAAAATAAAAACAAAAAACGGATTTAGGTGGGATTTTCAATTTTTGATGAAATTTAAATTTTTAATTTTATTTTTTCTGAAACTAAAAGGGTAATTAGGGAACTTAATTCTTTTTAATTTGTTAAATACTTTTGGAATGAAGCTTAAAAAGAAGAAGAAGATAAAATATATATTTCACGAAGTGATGATTTCTAAGTTAGATCCAAAGTCGATATTAACGTTAATAAGTTGGCTTCACAAATGATTTATTTTATTAAATTTCCTATGATTTTTCTTTGGGTGAATTATTGGTGACATTAACAAATTATTGTTAAAATTTTAAGTTTTTTGGTGAAATTGAAATTTTCTAGTAAAATTTCACATCTTTTTTTAATAAATTTGATTTTAAAAAGAATTTCTATTTTATTATTAACAAATTTTTTTTTAAATTGATTTTTTCAACGAATATAATTTTTAACGTTTTTTTTTCGTTTTTGGCGATTTGGGTAAAATCTTAGTAAATTTTCTATTTTTAATTAGGTTTCAAATTTTAAAAAAAAATTTTTGATTTTTAGTAAAATTTTAATTTCTGTTTTAAAAGTTTAACCCTTTTTATTTTATTTTCAAACAATATTTTTTAATTTTTTTTCATATACGAGGGCTGCTATATATATTTCTGGCCTGGCAACACTGAGTGCTGCCAAGTGCAATCTGACATTTCCATTGGAAAGTTTGTCATTTTTAAGCATAACCGTACTCAAAACGTTTTGACGTACGACCATTATTTGTGTTGTTTGCAGTGATTTGAAAAAAATAATATAGAAAAAATGGAATTAATTCGTGAACATTTTCGTGCAATAATTTTTCACAACTTGCGACGTGGATTATCACGACAAGAGTGCATTGATGAACTTAAATCTTTGTATGGCGATGAAGCACCATCCTATAGCACTGTGAAAAATTGGTATAATGAATTTAATCGTGGCCGAAGCTCGCTCAAAGACAAATTCCGTGAAGGTCGTCCAAAAACGGCTGTTGTGCCAGGCAACATTGATGCCGTGCGTGAACTCATAATGCAAGACCGACATGCGACATACCGAGAGATAGAGACATCCTTGGACATTTCTTCTACCAGCATACATTCGATACTGCATGAACACCTGGCCGTAAAAAAGGTTTGTTCTCGTTGGATCCCACACAATTTGAAAGTCGCTCAAAAAAGGCTCGTGTCGATTGGTGCAAAGAAATGTTGCAAAAATACGATTGCGGTGCTTCAAAAAACAGATCGTCACAGGTGACGAATCATGGATCTATTCGTATGAGCCCGAAACGAAACAACAATCGAACATGTGGGTCTTCAAAGACGAGCAAAATCCAACGAAAGTTGTTCGTGGAAGAAGCACTTCGAAGAAAATGGTCGCCTGTTTCTTCGGCAAAACTGACCATGTGGCGACTGTTCCGCTTGAGCAACGTAGGACGGTCACTTCTGAGTGGTACATTACCATTTGTTTGCCTGAAGTCATCGGAGAAATTCGAAAAACCAACAAGAGAAGACGAATCATTGTTCACCATGACAATGCGAGCTCAAACCAAAGCGTTTTTGACCGGCCAAAACGTCGAATTAATGGGTCATCCGCCGTACAGCCCTGACATGGCACCTAATGACTTCTTCTTGTTTCCGCACATCAAAAAAAAAAAAAAAAAAAAAATGCGTGGTCAACGATTTTCGTCGCCAGAATAAGCTGTTGAAGTGCTCAAAAACCATGTTTTAGAGGTGTCTCAATCGGAGTGGAAAAAGTGCTTCGACAACTGGTTTAAGTGCATGCAAAATTGTATAAATCATGCTGGAGAATACTTTGAAAAACAGTAAAACCATTTTTGATTATATATATTCGCATTTTCACTATTAGGCCAGAAATATATAGAGCAGTCCTCGTATTTTTAACATTTCGCTGCTCCTTGGTTAAAATTTATCAGAAAAACAAATATTTATTTTTTAATATGTGAGCAAAACATGGAAAACTTGTGAGGAAAAGTTATATTTATATATTCAATTATGGCTCCCTTTATGAACCTCTTCGTTCCTCAATAATTTTTAAGTTTGATTGGCAATTTACTGCCACTTTTCTTCCATTGAATCTCTTGCTGCCACTAGTTTTTATTTTCTACTGAAGTAACTTCAGACTGTCGACTAATATTATTTTCATCATTTAGCCTCTTATAATCGAACATAATTTTCCAAACCAAAGGTAACTCATAGCGTCTATATATAAATGCATATGCGCGCATAATGCTGGTACACATTCGCACATAATGTTCGCTACCATTTCAACTTTTTCCAGGCACCACCTACACGCGTTGTCTAATTTGCTTTTCAGCTTGACCAGATGCTGCTAAAAGTTTCTAAGACGTATCACTAAGGAATTAATTCAACAGTATTTCCTAAGGGATTTTCTTCAGGACTACACCTCTTGCGAGGTCTTCTTGCCCATCTTAAACATATTCTTACGATCCTATTTGATTCTGCCGAAATTAGAATTCATAAAGTTTGATAGAGCAAAGATGTCTACACATTTAGAGCTCTTAGTGAGCAAAAAAGTCGACAAGCATTTGTTTGTCATAATTAAACACAGGCAAGACTTAACTAGGAACCTTTTACCGCCAAATGTCTGACGGAACGCTCAGTGATGGCAAAACATATTCTTGTGCTTTCTCGCCGAATTTAAAATTTTTAAATCACATTAAAAGCAGTAAATTCCAAAGTCTCTCAATTTTAATTTGGTTTTTAATTTTTTTTTAAATACGGCATTTACTCTATGCAATTTTTCGTGAAACTAACACGAAAATTTTGTTTGTTGGTGAAGCAAGAGGGGTAAGCAATATGGTCTTACTTGAATTTTGAGAGTATGTTACTGAGTTTATGTTTAATTTTAAGTAACGCATACAACTGAAACTTAAATAAAGAATCGAAAAAAAAAGATCCGCAAAAAATTGCATAGTGTAAGTCTGGACTAAATTTACGGTTCTGACTCTGCTTTTTCTTTACGATTTTAAGTTATTGAATTTTATTAGCTTTTACCAAAAATTAAGATAGAAATTTTTTTTTTGAAAATCTTTTTTTTTATACATTTTTTTTAAATAATAAAAAAACTACAAACAACTTTGAAAAGAAATTCACGAAATTATCAACTTCTGGTGAAATTTGAAATTTTCTGTGATATTTTTATCTTCACAGATTTTAAGAATTTTTAATGAAACTTTTATTTTTTGTAAAATTTCAGTTTAGACGGGCAATTTTTTGGTGTAATAAGAATTAGTATCAACAATCGTTCAAAGGAAATTAAAATTATTATAAAATCATATAATTTCACAAATTTTTTTAAAGACGTAGTGCTAAACATTTAAGTTTTCTTTTCAAACTGAGGTGAAGTTCGAGAAAAAGTCTTTCAAATGGGTTTCAAAATTTATGCTTCAAATCAAAGAACTTTTCATCAGGTTTCTTCAATAAAAATTTCTTGCATATTGCAAGGCCCTTATTTATATTGTTGCTGCGTTTTATTCAAACTGATTTTATTAATTTTAAAACTGAGCAAAGAACTCATACAAATCAACAATCAAAGTTTAGAAAATGTGTGGCAATTTTAGCAGTTGCAATAAACATACGAGTAGCAACAGTAACAGCAACAGCAACAAATGCAAACAAAACTATTGTAGAAGTTTTTAAAAGAACAACACATAAATAACTTAGTACGATGTCAGTTGTACAAGCAGTCAGTCTTGACTGTTAAAGCAATGTTGTCTAAGAATTTTTTTTTGCTTCAGCTGTAAGTACAAATAGTTGTTGCAACTAAATATTAGAAGAAGAAGACATAAACAAACATATCATTTTGCTCAGGTTACCAAAGAAAAAGGTGCAGTATTCATTTTATTAATATGAAACGAAAATTTTTTAAAAACAAAAATAATTTCTGCTTTCGCTGTGTGTGCTTTGCCACGAAATGTTGAAATGTGCTACAGTTCGGTTAACAACGAAGAAAGACAGACAGACATGTAAGTGCGTTGTTTTATTGTTTAAAAGATTTGGATTTCAAATTTAGATAAAAAAAATTAAGTCAAAACAAAGTTTGAATTTAAGTCTGCTCTGGCTTTTGACTAAAGACGCTGCTGCTGCTTATTCTTTCTTCGTATTAAAATTGAATTTTTAATCACTTGTTTTTAGACTTTTAATGCAATCTTTTCCTTGTCGTCTTCTTCTTATTTTTTTTTAATATCTTACTTTTGTTTGTGTTGTTGTTGCTTAACATGTGACATCCACCAGCAAAATATTGTCAAAGTACCACGTACACTCCTCATTTTTTTGTGTTTTGTTTTGCTAGAGAAATATTTTAATTTTTTTAAAGTTTTTTGTTGTAGCAACAGAAAAATATTTTTCGTTAAAATTCTTGGAAAATAATAAAATTGCGGAAATTATGTGGTGGGTCTTTAAAATCACAGGTTTGTTTTTGAAAATAAAAATCTTACACAACATGAACAAAAAAAAAAAAATTCAATGACTTACAACATTTTAATAAACTCACACAAGAAACGTGACTTAATTTTTGAAGCAAAACTTTGGTATTTTTGAAGGAATATAAAAACATTAGATTTTTTTCAAAAGAAAAATGCAAAAAAAAATTTTTTTGGAAATTAAATTATTTTTGCTTATTTGATGGAATATTATAACAAATTAAAATGAAATAAAGTGCAAATACTTTGTAAGTATTAAATATTAATTCTGTGTTTCTCTTTAAAAAATAATTGATATTTTTTTGAAGAAATTCCAAATATATCTGAATTGAAATGTCAGATTTTGAAGGTCAACTAAAAAGAGTCACTAAGACAGTTTACAAAAATTAATTTCAATTTTATAAAATTTTTGATTTAATGTAGCTTTTTAAATTTGGTTGTAAAATAATAAATTTTGTTTAGGCCTTTTGACAATATTTCTTGTTCTATTGAAAATAATTTGTTTTTTTTTTGTAAAATTTTTTTCTTTTTAATTTTGTTTAAAATTTGATCGTTCGTTTTTTCACAAAATTTTTTTAATTCATATTTTTCATAAATTTTTGGTAAAATGTGTCTCACTTTAGTAAAAAGTGATATTTTTCCTAAAATTGAAAATGAATTTGTATAAATTTTTTTGTGAATAAATTATTAATGTTTAATAAGGCTTATGTTCGTTATTATTTATGAACCATTTAAAGGAGAAAATTAAGATTTTTTTCTTATATTAAAACTAATCATTTAACTTTCTAATTTTGTGCTAAATTTTTTAGTTTTTGTAAAACCAAAAAAAAATTTTTTTTTGTTAAGATGAATTAATTAATTTAATCATTTACTTTAATTTTATTTCTTAAAGATAAAACTTAAAATATAAAAATTTTTTATTTTTGTAAGATTATATATTTAGATTTCTATCTTTTTCTATTTTTTTAAATTTTTTGTTTAATTTAAAGCTTTTAATTTTCTAATTTTGTGCACTTGTAAAACCAAAAAAATTTTTTTTTTAATCATTTGTTTTATATTTAATCCTCAAAATAATATTTAAAAATTAATTTAAAAAAATATATGTTTTATTCAATACATTTAATTTTCTAATTTTTTATTTTTTGTAAACCAAAAAAAAATTTTTTTAAGGAAAGCTAATCGTTCAGTTTTTATTATTTATTTAAAATTTAGTATTTTACAATTTATTTTTTATTAATAGGATTTTTTTTTTTAATTTCATTTAAAATTTTCTAATTTTTTTTAAATTTTCTTAAGTTTTTGTAAAACCAACTAAAAAAAATTTTTTTTTTTAAGAATTAATTATTTTATTTTTTTACCTTAAACTAACTATTTTACAATTTATTTTTTATTAATAGGATTCTCTATTTTTTTTTATTTTTTTTAAATTTAATTTTCTAATTTTGTGCTAAATTTTTTAGTTTTTGTAAATCCAAACAAAAAAAATTTTTTTTGAAAAATTATTTATTTTATTTTTTTTACCCAAAGTAAGTATTTTAAAATTTATTTTTTATTAATAGGTTTCTCTATTTTTTTAATTTTATGTTTAATTTAATTTTCTAATTTTGTACTAAATTTTTTAGTTTTGATTTTTATTTTAAATTTTATTTTTTACAATTTATTTTTTTTATAAGATTTATGCATTTAGTGTTTTCTCCTTCTCTATTTTTTTTTAATTTCATGTTTAATTTTATTTTTTGTTTTAATTAAAATTTATTTTATTATGTTTTTTTTTAAATTTAATTTTTTTTATTTTATGTTTAATAATAAAAATTAAATATTAAAGTTTAGATTTTTTTGTTTACATTTAAATTTTGTTTTAAGGTTTGCATTATTTTTTCTTTTGTTTTTTTTATTTTTTTAACGAAATTTATAAGTTCTTCTTCTTCTTATTAATTAAGTAATTAATTGAATTAAAATGTTTGCTTTAAATTCATGGAATTTTAAAACTTACTAACACCTTTAAAAAGAGATATTTAAAAATTCCAATTGTTTTCCAAATGTTTCAAATGTTTTCCTTTAAAAGTGTTTATTTTTTCCTCTTTATCTTAACCAATTAGTTAACTAAGATAAGCTTAGTTCAAGGCATCTATTTTTTATTTAATTTAAAGATTAAAATTAAAATAAAATTAAAATAACAAGAGTTGTTATGAAGATAAATTACAAAAAAAAGACATCATTAACAATGTGCCAGCCACCGCATTCCATTAATAATAATTATCGTATGGAAATTAATTTCTTAATTTTGGTGTCTGTGTGTATGTGTGTGTGTGTGAAAAAGGGAATTTAAACAATTAGTCAAAGATTAATTGTATAAAATATCGACAAAAAATTTTAAAGCGATTTTTAAAGACTGCGTGAGACTGATTTAAACGCTCTCACCAATAATTTGACAAGAGGAGAGCTTTTATGTTTTGTGCTTTGGAATGTAAAATGCTTTATTACTTAAAAAAAAACAGGCAAAAGTATTTAATTAAAATAAAAATGTTTAATAATTTATTAGCGTTTTCTTAAGTCCAAAACGCCTTCAGCTCTTTTTTCAAAAACTGTATCTTAAATATTGAGAGTAAAAAGAAAATAAAAAATTACAAAAGACGTGTCACATGAATACGGAGCTGTTATTATGTTTCTTGAAAATTTTGATATAATGCCTGAGATGGAGTCACAGTCGTGTAGAAGCTTTTTCGGATCTGCAGTCTTCCTTCTACCCAAAAGCTTTAGCTTCAAAAATTTATCGGCACTCGTCTGGCTGGCGCTTATACTAAACTGTAGCGCCATCTACATAGCATGTTTTAAGTGTTGCCACTTGATATTACTTTAGAATAAAAGCATTTTGGAACTCATATACGCTGGACGTTTTCGTGTTCATGAGACGTATTGGGAAAATTGATTTTGATTGATTGAGAACCCTTAAAACCAAAATCTTAATTCAATTTATAGGGAGACTGTTAGGAAGAAGATGTTATAGGTCAGAGCTGGATAATTCAACCTTTCATTCTTGGCAAATATTGAAGACGAAAATACTTGAAAAAGCTTCCCTTAGGAAGCTAACTGGACTTACGCTAGGATAACAGATCAAAACGAATAAGAAGGGAGTGGTATTTTTGTACTAAAACTGGGTGAAGAATTTTATCAAAATTGACTAAAAGCAAAAGTTGTACGCTACAGTAACTCTCCTTCTAAACGTTATTTATTGTTGAAGTAGAATAAAGAACATTTTTAATATATAACGAAAATTTTAATTGATTTGACAAAAAAAGTCAATTCCTGAAAGCTTGATCACTGCAGAAAATCCAATAGACAACCTTTGACAGGTTTAAAAACTTTTTTATTTTTTTCACTTCCTAGATTTTGCTCAATATATTTGTTCTTTATTTTGATATTTTTTTATGGCTTTTTAAACTTTTTTTAGTTGCTGCAACATGTTGCCAACTACCAGCAACATGTTAAACATGTTATTGTTAATGAAAGTTGCATCAAACCTTGCAACTAGTGTGGCTAACGTAACAGCAAAAAAACTGATAACTCAAACTATTTATAAACACAACACAAATTTTATTTAAATGAGCTTGAACGCAAAAACAACTACAACGTGATCATAGAATATAGAGTAGCTCCCAAATGAATAAAAACTTTTGTTGTTGTTGTTGTTGTTTGTATTTTTTTTGTCTTTCAATTTATAAACTTCGGTAAGAGAACATGTTCTGTGCAAAAAAAAACGAACAACAAAACTAAAACAAAATAAACACACGAAGTCAATAAAGAAAAATCATTGACTTCAAACTAGAAAAAAAAACAACTTCTTGTTGGCAACTTTTTGAGAGCAACAAACAGTTATTTACACATTCAATGGCCAACTAACAATTAGTTGCAACGAGACAACGCGTGCGAGCGGTTCGAAAACGATATTTCACTAAGGATTTTGATTAATACAAAGCGGCGGCTTTTTTTTAAATTTTTTTTATAAATAATTAAACGAAATAATGTGAAACAAAAAAAAAAATTGTGTTTAAGAAAAAAAGTGTGAATTGAAATATTTAATTCTCGGAATGAAATTTTAAACATTAATTTAAATTTTATGCTAAATAAGCATTTAAGCAAAAAATTTTAATTGTAATTGTTACAAAAAAAAAAAAAACAAAGAAATAGAAACACGAAACAAATTCATAATAAATAATTTATGATCGATTGTTAACTTAATTCCTTAAGAATTTAGTGAAATAAAAAAAAAATTGCGACTAAACAATAAAATTAACGATCGATTGTCTCGTCGTGCGGTCAATTAATAAGAAACGTTTTGTAAAAATCAAACCATTTAACGCTTGCGTGCGGGTTTTAAAGCGAAAATAAACGCGATCTTTTTCTCTTTTTTTGTTTTGAATAAAAACGTGCCTTGTGCAACATAAAGTATTTGAAAAAAAAAATTATTTGTGTTATTTTTTTAAAGCTCATGCTTATTTTCCTTATAACGCTTCATTGGCGACACATCCTCAATCACTGTAATAAAAGCGTTCTTTCGTTCGTCTGCAATCATAGATTTCTTGGATTTCTTCAACATTTCTGCTGTTCTGTCTGTGTTGTTTTTCTTCCTGCTTTTTGCATTCCCAACAACATGATCGACAGACATGATGTTTATTTTTATACAATAAAAATTATATGAATGAATAGTGCAAATTATAATTTTAAAGAAATAAAAGTAAAAAAAAAAAATGATTGAAAACTAAAAGCATTCTACACCCAGTTTAAAAAAGAAAGGAAAAAATTAATAAATTCATTCGTGTTGAAAAAAGTGTTGGGTGTGTTTTTAGCTTAAAGAAAATATCAATAAAAAAATTATGAAAAATTAAATCAATCATTAAATTTACAAAGAAAAAAAAAAAAAAAAACAAAAAAAGCGAAGCAAAAGTAAATATTAAAAAAAAAATTAATAAAAATTAAAATGGCTTAAAGAAAATTTGAAAAGTGTGAAAAAATTTTATTTATTTATTTTTTTTGTCAAAAAAGTGACTTAATCTGTTATTAAGGCCAAAGGCCAAAGCAAACATATCAATGTTATTACTTTAATCTTTTAAAAACTGACAATAGTGCAGGCAAATTAACAAATGTGAATGAGCTGTAAGATTTTTATAAAACTAAAATATTCAAAAAAAAAAAAAAAAAAAAATTATAAATAAATAAAAAAATTAAAAAATAAAAAACCCCTTTAAAGAAATATTTGAAATTGTTGAGATAAGATTCAAAATATTTTTTAGTAGTAATTGAATGTAGACTTTTAATTTAAATATTGTCAAAAGCAAAGCTTAGACAACCTCGTTCTAAAAAAATTTCAATATTCCAGAAACTATTATCATATCACTACTTTGTTCATTGTTTCGTTCTCATTTCCTTTTTCCAAACGAAAATGGCAAGCCTTACCTTTTTATCATTATTATCAGGCAGCTGTTGAAAAACAACTCCAGCTACCCTTCAAAAATCTATTTTAAGGCTATCAGGCACAGGCGAAACTCAGGAGATTATTTAGTGGCAATGGGGTATCCTGCATCTCTTAAATACCTCAAAGCAGTGTCAGGTTTATTGCGTTGTTTTTCATAATCACAATGAAGACATTTTTATAAAATCGTTTCCTCGTTTCCAACAACTAAACGTTTTTACATGTGACATATTTGAACTTTTGTCGCTTAATAACGAACCCCAGTATCAATTAAGCGGAGTCATGGTCAGGGTATATGTTCTCCAACTTGCAATTATGTAATTATATATGCTCCCTCCATGCTAACTCCTTTATTAATCACAAAAAAGCTCTAAGCTTTGCGTTTAATGTTTCATGAAGCTTTTGTACGAGATTGTCCTCAACTTTGCTTTCCATCTTTTAAACCATTTTTTAATAATTTTATTTCATGCAAGCTTTAAAAGTTTTGATTGAATCATTTAAAAAACTTTTTCTAATAGCGTCTATCAAAAGCTTTAGCGATATTTTTTTTGAAAATCCATATCGATGGCTTTTTTGGCCCCCTAAAGCTTTATTTCTTTTTTTTTCACAGCCATACAAAAATATTTTTGATGCTGCTCTTTAAAATATTAAAACGATCTAAGCTTTAAAGCTTAATAGAAATGCTTAACTTTCGTATAAAGATTTTTAAAAATAATATTTAA
Organism: Cistogaster globosa; assembly: GCA_937654795.1. NCBI lineage: Eukaryota > Metazoa > Arthropoda > Insecta > Diptera > Tachinidae > Cistogaster > Cistogaster globosa. The sequence goes on from OW569404.1 coordinate 13,820,958, forward strand.
AAGTTTATTGAAAATCTAAGTACCAATTGTTTTTGAAGAGAGTTTAACAGGAGGGAAGAAGCTATGAACACTGTTTAGTGAATAGTTACAAGAATGTTAATTAAGGATCGGCCAAGCTTTGGAGACAATACCACGATGCTCTTTTACCGCACCACTTATTAAATGAGGAATAGTTCATTACTACTGTGACCTGGCAAGACTCGTTTTAATAGTAAAAAACCCCAGACGAAAGATTTGCTCAGGACTTAAACCAGCAAGGCAACAGCGCAGCTTAATAAAAATTATCACATTGCGGCTTAAGATTAAAATCTCTTTAAACAATAATGCTCTTCTTGAAAATAATTATTAAGATTTTTTAAAAAGTTTTTAAATTTTTTTGTCTTCTTTTTACAAGACTTATTAGCACAACTTTTTCATGACTTCTTTTAGCAGCTAAAATTTTTTTTCACATTTTTTTTTTGCATTTTTTAAGCTCATTTTCACGCTTGTGTTTTCATAAAAGCTCTAAATTGTATTTTCCTAGTTAATGTCTATTTTTCTAATTGAATATTTGAAACTCAGGTTTTTCAAGGGTTTTTGTGATTAATTGTCTTAAAATGCTTAAAAGCTTTAATAAGAAAGCTTTTGCTCTTGAAGCTTATTGCAAATTAGTAAGTTCTTAACCCTGTATAATTTAGTTTTGAAAAAGTTGATTACAACAGTTTTCAAAAGTTTCTTTTTTTAAAGAGATTAGCTTTCAAGCCTCTCTAAAAGCTTCTTAAAAAGCCAAATATTTTGAAAGGCTTAATATTTATTTTTTTTAAATAATTAAAACTTCATTTTTTTTTGTCTAAATTTATTATTAATTTATTCATTACTTAATTAATCCGCTTAAAAAATAATATGTTGGCCTTTTAAGCCATTTTTTGTAATATAAGCTTAAAAATTTAGACTGGAAACAAATGCTAATAAACATTTTTCGCATAATATTAAATACATTTTTTTATGTTTTACAAATATTCTCTGTTGGTGTATTAAACACTTCCACATTAAAGTGAATTTTCGAATTTTAGCGATAGAAATAAAAACATTTTATTGCAGCCATTTTTAAGCTTAATTATGGCTAAATTGCAGCTATAAAGTTCAATCAAAAATAAAAAAAAAAAAATAATTGTCATGCTATAAAAACAAATGCTAACATAAATTTTTAAATTATGAGAAAAAGAAAAATTGGGTTTCTTTAGAAAAAAAATATTTAAAATGTGGGCAAAAAAAATTTTTTGCTTAAAAAAATTAAAGTTTTATATTAAAATATTTTTTTTAAAGAAATAATTTGGAACTCTAATCTAATGTTGCAGATGCCTTTTTTAAAAAGAGTTTTATTGTTTTAAACATTTTTGTTGCTTACGTTTTTAAATTTTCTTTTCATCTCATTTTGTTTTATAAATTCTTTACATATTTTATTTTGAGTTTATTTAAATTTTGATAAGAAAATTATTTAAATTTAAAAAATTTCTTAAGTTCTTCAATTTTAATGAAATGTAAATATTTATTTGTTAAATATCTTACATGTTTTCGTTACAAACAATTGCTTAATAATGCGTTCGTTTATAAAAACAGGTGAAATAAATTAAAAGTATAAATAAAAAACGAAGGCTGTTTTTAAATTACTCAACTTGACAGGGAAATTATAAATAACTGAAAGAAAATATTTTTCTCACATCATCTGGCTGAATTTTCTCAATCGTTTTTGTTGCAAAATATCGAATTTATTGCTTGAGAACTCAATATAAATAGGGAAAAATTTTTTTGTCCAGATTTTTAGTTAAAATAAGTAAAATAATTTTTTTTGTTACAAATAAATTAAATGTAGTTTGGCTTACGTTCAATTTTATTTTACTTTCTGCTGGTGTCTAATTTTTCCTGATTTCTTTGGAAAACGATTACATACAATTGAAAATATTTTTTGTTCTTAAAAAAATTTACAAAAACTAAAATTAATTGATCTTAAGCCAAACTAAATTGAATTAATTTGTTATAAAAACAGCTTAACAAAAAATTGAATAAAAAATTAAATTAAAAAAATATATTTTTTTGTTAATTTTTATATTCTTTGCCGAAGTTTTCATTAAATTTTGGCGTTCATCAGAGTAAAAACAATAAGAATAATGACTTTATCCATCAAAATGAATTTATGTCCTTCTAACTTTTAATTAATCCTTTTCCAGAAATACAATTTGGGTTTCTGTGATTTTTACAAATTTGCTGTTGACATTTAAGTTAAGTTTTACTCAGGAAAATTAACTTAAGCAATACGTATTTTGGTTGCTCAGAATTTATTTATGTTTTTAAATCCAAATAAAAATTCCTCTCTTCCCAAACTCGCCTTAACCCAAAAATATTGCGCAATAAAATTACATTGTTTAGACAGCAACTCAAAAACATCAAACCTTCAAGCTTAAAACTCAGACTTAATAATGATGCAACGTTTTTCTCATTTAATCTTCCTTTAGTTTAAAAACTGACCTCGTATTGTTAAATCTTTAGAACTCAAGATTTTTGCTTGAACTTTGTAATAAATCATTTTTGTTGTTCCTAAGAAATTTGCAACAAGTGCAGCTGCTGTCTTCTTTTATGGAAACTTTTGTTTAGAACTCAAACTAAAACGAATACAAAAAATAACAAAATATTTACAAAAGAATTAAATTTAAAAACAAATCTTTGACAAGAAATCCTTTCGTTTTAATTAAAAGGCGGTAAATCCAATTAAATGTCTGCAAAAAAATTCATTTTTTTCGTTTTCTCCTTTCCATCTCAGTCTCTTCTACCTTGGCTTTCGATTTTTAACTTGACCCAATTAGAGTGGCCAAAATCATAAAACAGACAGCGAATAAGAAAAAAACAAAAAATTAAACTTGATTTTAAATGTCAGATTATGGCGCCTCCTGTTGTTTGTTGTTTCGTTAAAATTCAAAAGAAAAACAAGCGGCTGGTTACCGTTTGATTTTTGTTCTCTTTTTACTCAAAGGCGACTTGCACATTTATTTGTCACAATAAATAAATTTCATGTCGGTATATTTTATTTATTTTTTTTTAGGTTCTTTGTGATTTAAAATGAAAGATATTCCTAAAAATTGATGTTTTTTGAATTGTTTAAACTGTTGCTTTCGATTTTAGGTAATAATGTAAAAGATGCTAAATTTCAATAATTTATGGTATAATTGTTTAAATAAATTTGTTTGTATTTGAACATATAAAGAAATAATTTTAAATAGGTTGAGAATTTGTGACACATTAAAAAAAAACTTGAATAAATATTTAGTAAAAACGAACAAAAAATATTTACTACAACCAGTTTCTAGTACCCGGCATTGTGCGGCGTGTGTCTTAAACGAAGACAATATATTTCCTGACTTATAAGAAGAATTATTATTTTACTTCGCCTAAAGAAAAATTTTAATCGATAAAGAATATTATTAAATTGTAACTGGACGCCATATAAAAACTTTCAACTGTGAATATTTCGATTATTAAGGACTTTTAAGCTAAAATGTTATAATTTAATACATCAAATGCATAGATTTTTAGACAATATTATGCCCATAGCAATTTGCACATAAGTATTTATGTATATAGGAAGTTTCACCAAATTTGCTTAAGCCGTTTGGGCGTGATTAAGTAACAAACAATCAAGAATAAAAAAGCTTACATTTTTAAGTTACATAAAATTATGGCAACATTTTGTTAGATAATTTATAATAAAGAAAGCAGGGATTATAGAATTGTTTTTTAATTTTGTATTTTTTTTTTTTTTTTTAATTTTTGCAATATTTTTGAAAAAAAGTTATGAAAAGCTTTATTTAATTGAAAGCTTTTTTTTAAGCTTTTAAATAAATTTATAATGCATTTTTAAAGGTTGTTTTTGAAAGTATTATTATAGTCTTGAGAGCTTTTGATTTTATTCATAAAAAACCAAAGAAAGCCTTAAATGTTTTGAAAGCTTTTTTAAAGCTTTACAACTTTTTTTATTTAATTTTTTCTCCTTTTGCAAGTGTTTATGTCAATGAATTGCTATGCTTAATTTTTTTCAAAAGTTTCAAGCTTTCAAAAAGTTACTTTAGATTTTATATAGCTTTTTTTTAAAGAAAAGTTGGCTTAAAAGCGTTTCTCAGCAAATTTTATTTTTTACAAGTTTTTTAAATTAAAATTTTTTTAATTTTTTCTGCTAGACTTATCAAGCCAACAAAATACACTTCGTAAGCTCATGAACTTTACAAGTTATTTTCTTTTCCTTAAAATATTTATAGAACTAAAAGCACCTTAAATTTATATAGTGCAAAACTAAAAATAAAGTAGAATAAATTTTTATTTAAATTTGAAATAAAAAGGCAACATATTGTACTTCTTAGAAAAATGATGACTAAAATAAAAGACAATTAAAAAAGCTTTATTTTAAATAGACAAAAAACAAAAACTTAACAGAATAAAACCATAATGAATCCTTAAAATTAAAAAAAAATGACCAAATCAAATCTACAAAAATAAACAAACTTGAACATGATGGTGCTGTTCATCAGCTTGATCATGATCGTAATGAGTTGTTTGAGAGGTATTTTTTTAAGGCACATGAATTCATGCGTGTTTTGATGGGCCTAGAGTATTGAACAAGAACGTGATGTCATAAATTGTTTAGTTTCTTTTATGTATCTAGACTAGGCCTAACGCTTGTGGGTTATAGTTTTTGTTTTTTTTTTAAGTTTTTTTTTCAAGCAAATATTAAATGTTGATTTAAATAAAACTTTTTTTTAATTATTTGATTTTTGTCGTGGTCATACAATTATTTGTTATTTTTTTGCGTTTTTTGTGAGTATAACTTAACACAGTTAAATAAATACACACACACACACACAAACGTACACAGGTTATTAATTTAAACTTAAAATAGTTTAAAATATGAAACCTTTTGAAATTTGGCGGTAAACATTTTTTTATGTTTAAAACATTTCGTTTGTTTTTGGTGGCTTTTTCAAGTTTAAATTTACAATTTAGGCGTAAAATATGTGTGGGGGTAAGCGTGTCGTTTATTTGATAGATGTTCTGTAGACTCTTTGCTTTTGTTTTGTGCCAATAAAAAATCTCAAATTACGCCAGAAACATTTAAAAGTTTTTATTTCCTAAACATATTTTTTAAGTAAATTTTAAACAATCATTTGGTACTAAATGATTAATTTCTTTTGATAAAATAAACTTAATTATTTATTAATAACAAAAAGGAGTTATATTTTTAATTTATTTTTTAACAGTGAAATTTTTTGCGTTTAAAGGCCTTTGATGACAAAAATAATAAATGTTAAACAGCGTTAATAATACTTTTACTTGAAAAGCTTTTTTGTTACGAAAAGCTCTAAAAAATTGTTTCATGTTCTCAAGAAACTTAAATTTTTTCAGCCTTTAATGTATTCTTTTTGACTAAATATAATAATGATTTTTCTTTATTTTCCAAAAAGCTTTAAAGCTTTCACTTTGTAAAAATTAAATTAAAAAAAAATGGTTTTTAGATTTACTAAAGATTAAAATTTTATCTATTGAATTCAAGCTTTTAAATAACCTTTACTGGAGGCTTTTAATAAACATAACTTTCAACCACAAACAGCTTTTTTTATTCCAAACTTTGGAACAGTGACAAAAGTGCAAAAACTTTGTACTAAATATATTTAGTACTTTTATACATTTTTCCAAAGCCTTTTAAAACCTTATTTTTTTAAACCTAAATTCAAATTTTATTAAATATTTTTTTGAGTTTTAGCTACAGGTTTTTACATCTCAAAGCTTTTAGGAAGATTTGTTTGGCGGTTTCAAAATTTTTTTTAAGATTTTTAAATTTTAGTTTCATAGAATTTCCGTAATATTTATAAAAACAGTTTTAAGCCATTTAAATTTTTAACCATTTTTTGAGTTTTACCTAAAGAAGGTTCATGTATTTTCTAAAACTTTGTTCAGAGCTTAGAAAAGTTTCTTGGCTTTTAAAATTTATTTTATTATTTTTTTTAAGTTTTCGATTATTTTTTCTAATTCATTGTTTTAACTAGAGCTTCAAGCTAATAGAGTCGCATTGTATATAGAAATACCAAGAAAAAATAAAAAGCTTAAAAGCTTAATAAAAATAATAATTTCAATTACCTAATTGTAATTGTTGTAACAAAATGCTTAAATTTTGTTAATAATAAATAAATTCAAACAAAATACATTAGTCAGTCGCCTTCTTAGTAATTATCAATGACAAAACTTAAATAAAGATCATATCTTCTACTAGGTCAGCGTAAAATTAGGATTATTTTTTTTTAACTCGTTTTGTGTAAAATTTATTTTAATTGTTTTTTGTTTTATTTCTTTAATTTTTTTTATAAAGTTTTGAAAACATTGTTTATTAGTAAAAATAACTTTAAATTAGTAATGGTTATCATTAAGCTATAAATACACAAAAAAATTGTTTTTATGCCACCACTTGGGCTTGAGAAACCAATAAAAAACATAAGAATAAAAAAAAAAAAAAAACAAAAATAAAACATGAATAAATAACGCAATAGGTGATTTTTGAAAATCCATTAAGTTTAAAGCAATTTAATTGATATTTAAAAAAAACTGACTTGTATTTTTTCTCATAAAATATTTAATGAATATTTAGCTAAAGAAAAAAAATTAGCTGAAAGATTTTAAAAAGCTTTTTTTGGTACCAAAGATCTACAAGAAATAGTTATTTTTGAAGTTAAATTTTCTCCAACATGATAAAATTACTGATGTCAGTATGAATAGCGCCTTCAACTTTTTGCATTGTAAATATTAACCTTAAAGCTTTTTTTTTTATTAATTTAAAAGAAGTGCGCTTTCATATAACGCTTAAAAGCATTTATGTTGTTTGGGGATACCCTTTAGTTTTGAAGATAATCAAGTATTTTTAAAATGGGAACAATGTGCAAGCATAATTTATCTCAATAGAAAAAATTGGTTTAGAAATGACTGAGTTCTGCAGGCACAAAAATAAAAAAGCTACATTCGTTTGAAAAATGATAGGTTTGATATGAACTTATCTTTAATTTTTTTACTTTTTCTTAATAAGAATAAAAGCTTTAAAAAACCTGTTAGCAGAAGTTTTAAAGAAAATAAAAATATTTTTCCTAAAACTTTTATCTTGCTTAAAAGTTTTATAAAAGCTCTGTTCATATCATGCGCATATATAAGCTTTTGAAAAGTTCTTATTATTATTATTTTTTTAAGCAAAAGCTTAATTTTTTTTTATTGAAATCAAATAAGTTATAAGAGCTTAAAAGCTTTCTAAAAGCTTATTCAACATTAATTTAATTTAAAATAATTGATGCTTTATCAGAGGCCGCAATTTTTTTTTAATCATAATAAATGGTTTTAATTTTGTTAAGTTTCCTTAATGCCGTAATTTTGAAGAAAGCCTTGAGGCCTTTAGCAACTCCATTGTTTTTCTATTCGAAACAAATAATTATTTTATTTTGCTCTACAGTATAAAATAGACCAATCATTTGCTAAATGTTTCATATCCTATAATTATAAAATTTAAATCAAACAAACCTGGCGGTCTATCACATTAGATTGCTTTTTGATTAAATATTTTTTTTGCTTTTAATTTAAAGATTACAAAACATGATTGATCTTTAAGAAAATTGTGTTTAATAAAGCAAATATTAAACTGGCAAAAAAAAAAATAATAATTTTCTTCTCATAAACTTTATAAAAATTGTGTACAAAAGCTTGCCATCATATGTTTTAATATTAATGAAAAAAAGAGAAAATTATTTTTTACTGTTTTCAACAAAAAATTTGTAATCTTTTTAATCAATGAATTTAAAATAAACCAGTCTGTTAGAGAGGATCTAAAAGAGAAGCATGTTGTGTAGCAACTGCATGTTAAGCATTTAAACATAATTACTATTAATAATTTGTTGTTAAAATATAAAACAACATCAACAAAAATCAACAACATAAAAAAATGTTTAAATCTCTTAAGATCTTCTAGAGAAAACAAATGATGATGAAAAATAAAAAAGATGTTCGAGATAAAAAACAATCATGTCTAAAGATTAAAGTTTCAGCGACAGTGAATTTTATTTTATAGATTAAACATGCACATGCGGACAGACTGACTGACATTGCATGTATGATCATTAAAAAAGTAAATATCAGAAGCTTTTTGGTTGACTTTTGAATGCATGTCCAAAAAAATGTTCTCACACTATCGTTTTCGGATTTTTTTTTGCTTTTTTTTTCATAAATACTCTACACTAAGTTGTGCTATAACAAGTTTTCATAAGACACTTATTTAAGCTTCTTAAAACAATTTAAAAAGTTTATAATCTATAAAAAAGGGGAAGTTTAAAAAAACTGTAGATTTATTTCCTTAAAAAAAGTTTTGAAATATTTGTACAATCCTCATTTTGATATAAGTTATAAATTTTTTTGTATTTGTTTTTTTTTTATTCGAATAATATTTTTTATTCGAGCTTTTTTATTCGACGTACTTAAATCGAATCCTTATAGCTTAAAAGTAATTTTTGTAGCCTATTAAATAATATTAAATTAAAAGGTATTTTAAATTATTCTTTTTTACTGCAATTTTATTTATTTTGAATTAGTATTTTACTACACATTTTATACAATCGATTAAATTCTTTTTTATTAATAAATAAGATAATAAATTCAATAATTAGTTCGAGAAATATTATTTGTTTTTAAAGAATTGGCCGGAAAAATAAAAGTACTATAATACTTAAAAAAACTTTAAACTGAATTTAATTCGTTTGAAGTCGATTCATATCACTTTGAGTTACTTATTTTAGCGAATTTTTTTAATCGTAAAACCTCATATTTTTAGGAAATGTTTAATACACACACTTCATATGAATAATTTTAAACTTTAAATTTTAGTTCTGCCCATCAAAATAAGATTATTATTCGAGTAAATTTATTCGAATAAAATTTTATTCGAATAAAATTTTACTCGAATAAAATAAATAGAAAAAAATATTAAAATGTTAGTTCCTCAATTCTTTCGATGATTTATAAAAATGATTTAAATAATATTTGTACTAATTTTTTTTTATTCGAATATATTTTTTATAAAATCCTCTTTCAAACAAAATATTTACGAATAATTACAAACAATATTAAAGGTTATTTATTATTTTATTTATAATCGAAAGGGAATATACATTCGAATAAATTTTCTTTTCTCTTTCGAACAATTTCAAAATCATCATTTAATTGATTTCATTTTTAATTAAGGCATTTTATTCGAATAAAATTTTTTATGGACTATTATTAACAGATAAATCGTAAAAGTAAACAAAAATTCTTTATGGTATTTAAATTTTTTTTTATGTAATCACTAGAATAAAAATTTCAATAACTTGTTAAGTAATTATTCGATACATATTAATCGAATAGAATAGTATACAAATTCTATTATCAGTTATAAAAATATTTTTATTTCCATTTTTAATTTTTTAAATAATCACCATTTTTTCTTTATTAACATTATAACACCAAGCTGTAGTATTCGATTACCATTAGTCGAATAAAATTTTATTCGAATAAATTTCACACAGCAGAACAATTATCATTCATTTATATTAAAGTGGCTAAATGTTTTCAATTCTTCTCAGAATAAATCCGAATAAAATTTTATTCGAATCGGAATCGAATAAAATTTTTATTCGACTTACTTCATTTAGTCTCTTTTAGATTTTTTCAAATGTGGACCTAAAAAATTGAAATTAAAAATATAAACTCGATTAAAATTTTTATTCGGTTTTGTGTTTCTTTAAAAAGATTTACTTTAAAAATAAAATTTTAGATATTAATTAAATAATTCTATTTTTTACAAATTACTTATTTATTTTTACTTGTCTCTATTATAATTTAATTAGTTTTGCGGTTTTACTGTGTAATTAAAAAATTTATTCGGAGAACATTTTTATTCGGTTAAACTCCTAATTGTAATTTAAATTTAAATATATAAAAATATTAATTTTTTTTAAAGTTGTAATAACATGATAATCAATTTTTATTTAGAATTAATTTCGCTTGTTGCAATTTTTATTCGAATAAAAATTTTTATTCGTACTTTTTTTCATTTTTGTTATACTGTATTTTAACTAAAGTTAACTTATTTCGATTAAGTTTTAAAGATCTTAAAATATAAGCAATTTTCCAAAAAGTAAACTTTTCGATTTTGTGTACCGTTTTGCCGGTCATTGTTGCCGGTTGAAAGCCTTAACTCTCTACTTTGCTGGTAGTTCTACTCTGTCACACGCTGTTAAAATACTCTGATTGCAGTAATTATGGTGTCAAGTTAAGCTAAAGACAAAACATATTCAATTGCAAGAATAATTTATAAAGAATTTACAAATTTGTTGTTGTAATTTCTGTAATTTATCTTGAACAAAACAAAGAAAAATATAAAAAAAATCAAGCCATTATTTGTTGCTTTCAAGAAAAAATTTTTGTCCACAAAATCCAGTTTGATTTATTTTTTATTTATAAAGTCAATAAAACAAAGAGTTTCATTATTTTTTTCTAAAAATTTTGAATTAGTTTTGACAATTTAACTTAAAGTGACAATTCCAGTTAATTAGTGACAGTGGCCATTTCTTATCATATTTCATAATCTGTTAATATTATCTTGACCAAAAGCAAAAGATGTTGGAAAAAAGAAGATTGTCAAAAAAGACACTGTAAACTGACTTCCATAAAGCAGAATTAAATATCAGATTTCAGTGGCCCACAATTAATAAGAAATGTAGAGATGAACATAAACCCCGCGTAAAGGCCATTACTCACTTTTTCTTAAACTTAAATATTTAAGCACGAATGCTTAGAAGCTTCAAGAAAGTAAAAAGAAAACAGGAAATAAAATTCTTGAAAAAATCATAATCTTTTTGATTTTAATCTTAATTTCGTTTTAAAATTCAGCTTACTTTTGTTTGAAAATTTTAATTATCTAGTGTTATTTTTTAAACGTATGAAATTTTAAGAACCTCCTGCTGGTTGCGAACAATAAAGCTGTTACATGTTTTAATTAGTGTTTTTTTTTAATTTTTTGCTTTTACTTTATTGCTGTAGCAGCAGTAGTTTTATTACTGTTGATGTTGTTTCTGCTGGGATTCCTTTGAAATGTTTTACTCAACATTAACCACAATAAAAAAAAAGAAATATTTTCTTAATAAACTTAATCTTTCTAAATATTTTCTGCTTTTCTTAACATAAATTAAAAGATTTCAAAAGAAAATTTACGTTTTTGTTAAATGTGTTATTTTAGCCGGGTTAAGATAATTAAAGAAACTAAAAAAAATAATCTTTGCTAAAATTGCTTAAAAATGTTTACACATAAAATCTTTAAAATAATTATTAGATTATTTCTGGTAAAATAAAATTTAAAAAAAAAAATTATTCGATTAAAAACTTGTTCGAATAAATCTTTTGATGGATTAAGGAATAAGTCTTTATAAATTTAATATTAATATAATAATATGATTAATTAAGAAATATTATTTGATTAAAAATTAGTTTAAAATCTATTCAAAGGCAATCAAGAGTAATCGATTAAAAAATTATTCGAATAATATTTTTGTTTTCCAGAAAAATTTTTTTTGATTTTGTCAACTAAACAATCTCTTATATAAAAATACTTCTATTTAAATGAAAATAAAACGAATAAAATTGTATTCTATAGTAAATGGGAATAAAGCTTAATTTGCGCTACAAGTAGCTTTTGCTGTTTACGAATTGTAAAGCCACAAAAATTAAATTATGTAAGATTTTATAACAATAAAATTTATACGATGCAGTTTAAAATCAAAATAATATTAAGCAAAAAAAAAAAAAAAAAAATCCATGAAAACCGATTTTTAAAAAGTATCTCTTCGAAGAATACGGCGATTAAGGGTTTTTGCGATTTTTCTAATAAAACCGATTACAAATTTGCATTGTGCAGAATTAATTATAAATATTAGAAAAAAAAAAATATATAAACTGTAGGGTAGTTTTACTATTATCGATGCTTTTTTATAAATAGAAATAATAATATTATTCGAATAAAAATTTTAGGTTTAATAAAGGATTACAACGAACTGTTAATTAGAGGCATTATGTATATAAAGAAACGAATAAGTCAATTTTTCTTAAACAAATATTTGTTACAAAAAATTATCCGAATAAAAACATTATTCGAATAAAAATTTTATTCGATTAAAAATATTATTCGATTAAAAATAAATTCTTATTACAGATTATATTTAGAACAACGCTACGATTTAAATTTCTCCCTGAAACCGATTAAATATATAAAGATTACTTACCGAAATTCACTAAAACGGGATAAAAAAATTCGAATAAAAACCCAAAAAGAAAAAAAAATAAAGAGAAATATATAAAATTTTGTATTATAAATACAATGGTACAAGTTAAATTTCATAAAAATTCATATACTTTTTGAAGCCTGTTAAATGTGTAAAAGCTCATTAATTCTTGTTAAAACCAGTTAAAAAAGTTAAAAAAAAAATATTTAAAATAAATCTTTTAATGAAAATTTTATGTTTCAAATTTTGTCGTTTGTTATACTATATTTTTAACGAAAATTTTAACGAAAATAAAATTTTTGTAAATTTAGTTCAAAAAGATTGTTTTTTATTACAAACTTTTTCAATAACTGAGCCACATATCCTTTTTTTTTAAATCCTTATTGTATAATATCACATCAAAGTCTAAATTTCCTTAAAAAATATTCGCGTTTAAGTACCTAATCAAAGAATTTTTATTCGATTAAAATTTTTATTCGAGATTTTTAATCGATAATTATATATTATTTGAAATAAAAATGTTTCGAAAAAGTATCATATAAAAAATTCACTAAAAATTTCGTGGTTAAAAAAAGTTTTTACTATACAAAAATAATAAACTTCGAATACATATTTTATTCGAATAGAAAATTTTATTATTTGAAAGTAAATAAAGTTATTCAGAAAAATTTCCCAAATAACTACAAGAAAAATTCCAAAAAAAAATTATTTTAGGTGTCTTGGTTGGTCCTTTTTGTTAAAGTTGTATACGATTTGTATTTCAAAAATTCTCATTGAGTTTAAAAAAGTTTTATGAAAAATTTACACGCCAGCGAAATGCTAACAAATATATATATTTTGTATGATACTAGGGACTTGGGGGACTTATGAGGGACTTTATAAAGTTTTATATTCCATCGTCTGCTAATTTTGTCCTCTTTTGGGTTGTCCTTACATTTTATTTATTTAAATAGCAATGGTCACCCTATTCTATTTTAATATTAATAAGTTTTTTAACATGAATAATTCCCATTAATTGTTAATAAAATTAATTTTTTAATTCCATGTTATTTTATACATGCGGGTTATTTATTTAACCGCACAAAAAATGTTGTTGACCATGAGGCATAATTTTTCTTAGTTTTGGTATTAAGAAGTTTAAATTGTTTAAAATTCTGGCCACCTTAATGCGTTTCAGATATTGCAAATTTAAATTAAAAACTTCAGACTGTTGCAATATTTAATGAGTTTAATGTTTTACAATTTGAAGCTAAAATAAATAAATAATTAAATTAATTTTATTTATTTAAGCTTTTTACAATTTTCGTTATTAAAAGAGATAAAATATGGAGGCAATAAATGCGTTTAAGAATTTTAGCAAGGAGTGGTCGTAGAGTTCTGACTTAAATTGTCGGTTAGTAGAAAGATAACAAATAATGCATTGTTTAAAGATCTTGAAAAATTATAACAATAAAAAAGTTATAAATAATTTTTAGCTAAGACATGAACCTTGTAACAGTATTAACTACTCAGTCTACGTGACGTTAAAGAGATTTTTCTTTCTGTTAATTAAAATTATTGTAGTTTTATATTTAATTTACCTGATTTCTTAGATTATTTCTTTTTATTTTAACACTTTTACTATTAAGTGCAATATTTCTGCTAAATATTTTATTTTTTAAAAGATTTCTTATTTTCGTAAGGAATCAATTTGTCACCTAATTTTAGAGCACAATAGGTGGCCATTATTTTAGCTAAAAAAAAAAATGCAAGTCAAACTTTAAGCACAGCGGGTACAAAATTAAAATGACAAAATCTAAATTTTAAGAAACTGTTAATCAAAATCTGGGTTAAATATAATTAAGATCACAAGAAAATGTTGTAAAACAAAAAATTAAATTAAATTAAAAAATAATTACCATAAAATTGAGGAAAACTATTATTTTATTTTAAATTAAAAATTAGTTTTAAATCAATAAAACACTATTTGGTAGTGTTTAAAATTTTTAACAAGACTGGCTATGCAAAAAGAAAAAAAAAAACAAAAAAAATGAAAAAAATTTTGAAAACCACTTTAACGGATTTTTTTGCAGCAATTATAGGAATTTTATTGTGTTACATCAAACGTATTTGCAATTGCCTTAACTTTTACAAATAAAAACTTGTTTAAGGTTACTTTGGCATTTAATGTAGAATTTAGCCATTTATTACTTTTCTTTAGGGTGAAAGGATTTAAATTCTTAAAAATTCAATATAAAAATTTCAGTGTTATTTTCTCTTTTTGAATTTTTACACTTCCCTGCAAATTTGTCGCTTTACAAGTTTTATTTGCTAACATGGACTCAAATTTTTTTGACATTTTTTAATAATTTATGGGAATTCTTAACATTTTTTCATTAAAAAAATTTTTTCTTTCTTTAACGAACTCCTTTTATGTTTGCATGGGCCAGATGTATTTATAAAATGAAATGCCATATTATCAAAATTTTAGAACTAAATTGGGGAACTTTTCAAAAAGTTATAGGAATTAAACGAATTTTTTAGTTTAATGGGTTTTAAAAGGCTTTTATTTCGTATATAAATACATATGATATCCGACTTTAATTTCCAAGCATTGAGGCTTAAATTAACGAAATTCTTATTATTGGAAATTTTGAAAAAGTCTAGGGAAATTTTAAATGTTCTTGAACTTGATCAAAAAAAAAAAAAAATAAATAAATAAATAAATATAAAATATTTAAATAATTTTATAGCTCCTGCAAATAGAATTCCGTCTTAAACTGCAACTGGGTAAATATTTTTTTTTGCGTTTCAAAGCAATAATTAAAAACTAAATTATTGGAAATTTTATAAATTTCTTTAGGAATTAAATAAAGTTCTATGCTAATGCGATGTGATATACCATTTCTTTCTCTCGCAAGGCTCAGAAAATTTTTAGCTTAGTTTAAAATTTTCGTAATAATTTCCGGTGGATAAAAAAAAAATTATGGGAATTCGAAAAATATTTTTGAGCAGATGCTCTGGAATTCAATTTTTACAGATTTCTATTTGCTTTCTAGCTACAAATTATATTATGTTTTTTATCAACTGAATTTATCAAATTGGAGTTTCAAATAAAATTTTAATTTTGGGATTTGCTAATAAATTTTTTAGGAATTCTATGGTTGCTCTTTGTAAATATATTTTAAACTTTTAAAACAAAAAAAAAAAACAAAAATTCTATTGATGTTTTATCTGTAACTTAGGAAAATGAATAATATATTGTTTTTCTGGGATTTTTTTAAATCTTGTGGGAATTCACAAAACATTATTTGTTTAGAAAATTTGTGATAATTATACGTTAGATCCAATGTTTTCTATTTATGAGCTTATACAACTGTTTGGATTTTATTATTTTATTTTTTAGTCGTTTCTTTTATTCCCAGATAACGCTTAAAAATCGCCTTTTTGGGGATTTTAATAAAGTTTCTAGGAATTGTAATATTTGGTTCTACCTTTTTTATCAGTGGCATTAAAAAAGGATAATGATGATTTTATGGTACTCTGGCTTAAGTGAAGTATAATTTTGGGGTATTTTGAAGAATATTTTGGGAATTCAGGAAATATGATGTTATTATTTTTAATTTTCATGAAACTTTAAAATTTTTTAAAAAATAATTGTTTGTCATGCTCATTTATAAATATATTAAAATCTAGTTGTTTTCATAAAATAAAAATAAAAATTGTTCTTTCTTAAAGTTTTAATTGGTATTTTCTGAGAAGAAAGCGTAAAACCTTTTAGCTTTTAACATTCTTAACAAATCTTGCAAATTGTTTAGCACTAAGATAACGACGTCGAGTAATTTTAAGAGTTTTGAAAAGCACAACAATTTCAAATATTCTTACGTAAGATTTTTTTTATAAAATTTAAAACATAAAACCTCATTAATTTTGAAAATTTCCTGTAGATTTTTAAGTGTAAAAAATTTAACGTTAATATGTAGTTTAAAAATCAGTACAATGTAATTAAAAAAAAATATCTTAAAATGTCTACGAAAACCTCGAGTGAAAAACTGCGCGAAAAAACGTTTCTAAAGCATTTACAAAAACGACGAAAACGAAAAATTCCCCTCTTAAGGGGTGTCTATCACAATAAAATGTTAAAAATCTTACTGACACTAGTCTGTATAGTAAATCTACTCTATCATTTAAATATCATACAAATCTCGGTACAGGGTGCCACAACCCATAACACACAGACAACAACTTCAACAACGAAAAATCCTAACAATCACACGACACCAACATCAATAACACCAACGGAATCATTAAAAAATGTGTTACGCGATAAAGTCGGTGATGTAAGTGTTGATAACTTACGCAATAAAACAATACGACGTAGTATTAATGTAAATAGTAGTTTTAATAATCAAAATGAAATTGTACAAAATAAATCCGATCACGTTGCGCAAACAACGAAACGTAAGCTAAGACGCAAACCGCCATTAGCACGTTCAAATCATACCCGAACAGGTTTGGGACCTACACGTTACAAGGGTAAACGAAGAAAGTACACAAGACCTGCACCATGGCAGCAACAGAGACAAAGTAATAATACAAATTTATATAAACCAAAGAATTTTACAACCATAAGAACTACTGCTTCCACTTCGATATCAACTTCTACTGCTGACATTAACCAACAGCAACCTTTTATAACCCAACAGCAACAGCAGTTTTCCTATACAAATCGTTCATATCAGCATCAACATCAATATCAACAACAAAGTGTACAAATTCCTTCCTCTACTATACGAGTATCCTCCACTATAGATCATCATCATCATCATCATATCCAGCCGTCACTTGACAATTCTTCTCATTTATATCCCACCACAAATATTAAACATTTTATTGGCGTTAATGCGACTAGTATACATGATATACCGTTCCAGCAACAAAATGTTGTTATACAGGGCAACACTGATATTGTTGTTTATCGTAATATTGGTCCAGTACCCTGTCCGCCGGGAATACGTTTAGTGCCGCATCGTATTTTAACAGCCACACCTGATCCACGCATAAATCGTCAGAGGGGTAAGAACTATATTTTACGTTCCTAAATTTCTGTTTAAGTAAATTTACTGGTAATTTTTTTTTCATGGAGAGTTTAAAGTGTTTTAATTCATTCCCATGAAAATTTTAAAAATACCCATTTTGGGTATTTTTATTAATATATTGGGAATTATCAAAAATCAATTTTATTTGCATTAATTGTGTCATTATTAGGGTTAAGAACCACATGCAACCTTTTAAAAAAATTCCCATTAAATATTTTAGAGATTTTTTATTATTTTTGGAATTTTTAGATATTTTTAATTAGATTTTAGGAATGAGTAAACTTAGTTTTATTTTTAATAAGAAGTCTTTTTAAATTTTTAAGCATTAATTTCTACAGGCTAATTTTATCCAAAAAATTTAGAAATCCTGTTTTTGGAAATTTTTTAAGGAACTGTGTTATTTGTGAATTTGTGCTTGAATAATTTTACGGTTGCGTTTTAATTTTTAATAATATTCCATTTTAACTTAAGCCACCAAGTAAATGTTGTAAATCTCTAATTTGGGCAGTATTAAGGTCAAGAAACAAATTTTGAGCCTCATTTTTTTACAGTCTAATTTTTCTCTTTTAAAAAAATGTATCCGTTTTTACTTTTTTTATCTAAAAAAATTCTTAATTTTTGTTTTAAATTTCAAGTTGCACTAGAAAACTTCAATTGAATATTTTTTAATTTTACAAAAAAACAAAAAAAAAATTATAAATCCCAGTTTTGGAAATTTTTTATATTTAGTTAGGAATTGTTAAATTTCACGTCTATTTTGATTATTATTATTAATTTTTTTATATTACTAACCTTAAAATTCACATGAGTCTTAAAAAACAATTCCCTGCACATTTTTTATAAGTGTTTGTATTTTGGAATTTTATAATTAGTTTTTGAGAATGGGGAAATTTAAATATGTTTAAAAAATTTAAGGTTGGTTTAAATTTAGTGAGCTTTTTAGTTGTTGGCTAACAAAAATAAAATTCCCATTTTTTTAAAATACTTTAAAAAGTAAGGCAGCACAATTTCTTTTTAATCGGTGGAAACGAAGTCTACGTCCATTTTTTTTTCTATTTTTTTTTGTGCCCATTATCAATTATATTTTTGAAAAATTGTTGTAATTTTACTTCCAGATTTTAGATATTAGCAAACGAGAACGATTAAATTATTTTTCTATTTCATGAAAATAAAATCAACAGTAACTCAAATTTAAATTAAAATCATCTTTGACGATATTTTCTCTCTGATTTTGTTTTTTTCTTTTCTTTTTTGTTGTAGTTTGTATTTGTTAAGCTTTATTGTCACTTATTTAATACGTGTTGAAATTATTTGACTTTCAAACAAATAAATTGCATTTTAATCTCCCGTTAAGTCTTGTTTGGGCTCTCAGCAAGTAATCGATAGACAGTTTAATGCTTTTAACTTGACACGTAACAGAAGGTGGAAAAAATGGGAAGCTATAATTCAAAATGGATTTAACAAATTTTCAAATCAAAACTTACATTCCAACACTTTTATTTTTATTACAACTTCAACTTAAAAAAATTTATTTGAAGTTTTTATTTTTATTTTTCATCGGTTAATCCCTACACAAAACGCACCCAAAATTTCAGTCTTGTTCGCTTTAATCATTTAAAGATCAGCTTAGACACAAAACAACTAGAAAAATTCCTGAGATTTATTCAATTTGAAAAGCAAAAACAATAAAAAAAAATATCAATCTATGAATGTGCAATTGAGTTGAGGTTTTTAAACATTTAAAGTTTGGTTTCACATGCTAATTGACGGCTTTTGTCTAGTCAGATGTTGAGTCTAGTGTCTGTCTACACTTGTTGAGGTAGTTGCACGGTCACCCCTTGATTTTTTTTTTAATAAAAATAATAAAAAAAGCTTGTGAATATATATTTTTTGTTAACAAATTGCAGTTAAAAAAGTTCATTGCTTTTAGGCGAACAAGTTTAAAAATGCAAAAATATTCGTTTGTCTATTAGCGGTGTTTAAAGGTTTCCATTGTTTCTAATTGTTGAATTCACGTTTTTGAAAGGCTGAAAAACGTTAATATAATGGAAATTCAATTAGTACAAGTAGCTTGTTGTTGCAGTAAACAATAATTTGTTAATATGTGAGTTACAATCTGGGTACTTAAGGAGTTGAAACGTACGCCATTAACCTTTTCAATTAATATTTTTTTAGGTTTCATAATTATTGACAGTTATGAAACTTAAGAAAAGTGATTGATTGTGTCTGTTATAAATAAGAGGCATAAGACTAGTGCTTTGTTTATTTAATAAAAATCATTTTTTCAGGAAATGCCTGTCAAAAAAGGGAATAATAAAAATAAACTTTTAAAAAAGTACTATTAAAAAAAAAACATCTAGAATTTATCTTTATGAAAAGCAAATTGATAAAAATAAAGTTTAAGAACAAAGCTTTCGAAATACAGACTTGTATGCATGTTTAAATAAGGTACAACTTTAAAAAAGTAAAGTACCATCAAAGAGTACCACTTTTAAAAAAGTATATTTTTGATAAGGAAAAACTGAGATTGAGGTAAAGAATAATTTTGAAAAAGAAAATGGTTTAAATTTTTTATATTTACCTTTAAAAAAAAGTACCTGTAAAAGAAGTACTTTTTAGAACAACTTCTTAAAAAAAGTACTTTTTCAAAAAGGGCTTAAAAACAACTAACATTTTCAAAAAGAGCCATTAAAGAACTTTTAAATAAGTTAGAATTAAAAAAAACAAATAGCACGTTTTGCAAAGTACTTTTTTTTAATGCGAAGTACTTTTTGAAAAAATATTTTTAAAGTAAAAAAAATTATATTAGTTTTTAACAAGTAATTTTCTTTAGGGTTGCCTTTATAAAAAGTACCTTTTTAATTAATAACTTTAAAATTATTAAAAAAAAATTATGGAAAAAAAAAACGCTTGAAACTATTAAACAAAAGTTATTAAGAGAAGTGTTAGAATACTTCAATTTAAAAGAACTTTTAAACAGGTACCTCTTAAAAACAAAAGGTACTTTTTTAAAATGAAAATGTCTTAAGTGCATTTAAAAGAAGCGCAAAAGATGTGCTTTAATATTTTTAAATATTTTTTAAAATAAATTATTAAATTATTTTCTCAAAATGTGATATTTAAAATCAACCTTCTTTAAAATGGAAATTCTTAAAAACCTATTTAGTACGTTTAAAAAAAAACAAAAAAAAATCAACAACTTTAATTTAATGGTAAACAACTTTCAAATAGAAGAATTTTTAAAGAAGTTCGATTTAAAAATGTATTTTTTTTTTAAAGTACTTTCAAGATGAATTCTGTTTTAATACAAAGATTTCAATAAAAAGGTCTTTTTTTTGAAAAGACAGCAAAGTATTTATTTAGAACTATTGTTGCAAAAGGTATTTATTTATATAAATCATATCTTGCGTAATATTGTATGGAAAGGTCTTTTAAATAAAATGATTTTTTTAAATTAATTTTTCTTAAAGTACTTTTTCTGAAAGTACTTTTCCAAAAGTACCTTTTCTAAAAGTACTAAATTATCACTAGTTTTTTTAGAAATCTATTTTTAAATATAAAGATATTTTAAAAATGTAAATGAATAAAATCTGTAAGTTGTTAGACAATTGTCATTCTTTGAAAAGGGAAGCAAAACCGATTACAAACAAATTGTAAGGCTTTGCTGCCAAGACTTTTTCTATGAATGGCACAAAAAACCAGTTATTTGCACACAACTCTCATGTTCACCACTTATTACCTCATGTTAGTCTCAGGTTTAAGATGGTGAAGATGGTGAGTAGCTTTCAAATCCTTTGTTTTTTACATGGTAAAGAATTTTACTGCATCAAATATCGCTTACACTTTTAGGGCTTCCAGGAGAAAAAAAATCTTGCTTGTTTCTTATATCAAATCAAATAATATTTAAAATATTTACATAATTTTGTAATAACCCTCGTAGCATTAAAACTTTAGCTATTTTAAGATTTTTTTTTCAACTGGTCAAATTTAATTAAAATTAAATCCCGATTGATGTAGTGATTAACATTCTAAAAAAAATTAAATGCACTTTAAGATCTTGTAGCCAATATTTTGAATTTTATTTAATTAAAAATTTATTTATTTTTATTAAATTGTTTTTTTCAACAAAATCATTATCACTTGGCCATAAATCAATGGAAATTATAAAAGAATTTTTATAAGAATGTTGAAATTGAAAAGATTCAATACAGATTTGAAGAGTTATTGCATGTTGTATACAACTTGCCTGACCCTGAGTGACCTTTTATTTCTGATTCAAAATCAAGTTGCAATCAGCTAGCAATTGTTGCAGCATTGTTATTAAGAATTATTAATAATAAAATATATTTCATAAACGGTTTTCAAATAGTAATGGGTAAATGCTAGCAAATAATAAAAGTAAAACAATTGTTTTGCTTTATTTAGAAAGACTACAACGCTCTGTCTATAATATCATATAATTCTTATTGATCCCGACGATGGGACGGTATTTAAGATATTTGTTTTCGCATGGTACTCACCTGTTGTTCAGGTTTAATTATAATTTTGCCACAGATTGTTGTGATTATGAGGGTACTGATATCTTGCGGTTTATTTAAAGATATTAGCGACTTGCTGACACTTCAAAATTTTAAGTCTAAAGCCATTAAATTATTGGATCTTACTAGGCCGCTCAGGTTTATACGTATGTTTATTATGGTAACATGTCTTTTCTATAAATTTGTCCAAAATGAATTCGTTATCATTAATAGGTGAAAGATTATCATACCAAAGATGTCTCCGCTCTTTAACTTACGCCGAACGATTTGCTTACCAGCGGGTTTTGATATTTTATGGACCTCGTTAAAGCAGTTTTTATTTCATTTTTAAAAATTTATCTTGCTATAGTTGGGACTCGCTTTAAGTTGTTCCTGAAACCTCAGTCACTTTTTTTACTTTCTGGGTTTTATAGATTTTGCTTTAAAGTTAACCCAAGTCTTAATGCATAACTTTCAATGTTCAAGTTCTTGGAAAAGCTTAGATCATGTACAGGATCCAAAATTTCTCGATTATGCTTCTTGTTTTATTGGCAAAAAGATTTTCTTTAACAACTATTGCTTTTCATTAACACAAAGTTCATTTCTAACTGTTCATATTTTACACCTTTGAACAAGCGAAAGGGAAGAGGGAGTAAGTCAAATAAATGCAACAAACATACGTTTCCCAAACAGTGAGTTTAAGAGGACGCATAAATAATTAGTGGATGGTGATACCAACTGCTTTCAAAATCAATTCATCGTTTGTACTATTTTATTCATTATAGTTTTTATCACTCCTACTTTTATTGGATTTGGTAAGTTGGTAACAAAGGCGCATCTTCATGAACGATGGAAATATCTTTGGCAGATCTTGCTTTGTGTTAATGTAAGATAATTTCCTAATTGCTCTCGCAATTCGTCAATTCAAATTCGCAACTTTGAATAGATAACTGGGAAGACCGAATATATTTATATGATGGGACTTATATGTCGTTGGCTCTACATATCAATTTAAAGTTGAGCAAGTGACTACTTTACTAGGGTTCATTTTAAAGAAGGGCCCCTTCAGTGTTCTACCGTCGAGATATACCTATTGCTTTGTTAAAGAATTTTAAAACAATTATGAAGACAAACAGAAAATTATTCTGATATAGAATATGGAAATCAGACGTATTTTTTTTACAGAGAAAATCATTAACGTTCTTTTTCAAAAGATAAAATTGTTTAGATTGCAAACACCAGCACGACGATTTCTATTTTAATTTTCTGTGAGTAATTCGTGTAAGAAGACCTTTCCAGGCGGCCTAATATACGCCAATGACTTTATGTCTATTACTCGGGACTCGAACTAAAATTTTGCCTTTAAACTGCGCAATCACTTAAATCATAATCTGGCAGGACTCGAACTTATGACATCTTTTCTATTTAATCTGAAACTATTAACTAATTTTGTAACGACTGCCATGCTCTGTCGTTGGCCCAACATAATAATTTAAAGTTTTGCAAATGATTAAACCGTTGCTTCTTTATAAAATCGCCGCTATTGGAAACCCCTTTATTTATGGCTTTATATTTTCTGAAGTGTTGTCATCATTAATCATCATTAATTTATTGTAATAAAAAAATTTCTCTCTTTTCAATAAATTTTAAATTTTTCTTTTGAAAGATTTATTAGAGATGCTTGTAAATTCTAAAATAAAAGGGCGAACGGGTGTTGAAATTTTTCTGAATAAAACTGATTTCCTTTAAAGAACTTTACCCTCAAATTTTGGAAATATGTTGGGAGCTAAAAATTAAGGTTCTTGAGCGGTTCAGTTTTAGTCTGGCTGATGGGGAAGAAATCTCGTATCTTTAAATGTGTCCCTATTTTATCGTATGTTTTACAGTTTTTGTTAAAACAGTACATCGACTTATTGATGGGTCAATGTTTTTTAAGGCTGTAATGAATGCTGTTAGGGAAACTGTCGTAAATTTTGTTCATTATTGTCGATAATCAGGCAGAACTCTCGTTACTGAGATTATTTAAGAGCATCACTGTAAAATTATGGCATAGAAGAACTCTTCTAGGAATGGAAAGGTGAATAAAATGTCCAAGGCTAGATGTGTTTGAAACATCCTCTCTAAAGTATCGATGGCTTTGGTAATAGAAACAGTATTTTTCGGTAGTTAGAATGACGTAAACTGGACAATTGTAAAGTGAGTAAGAAAATGACACAATAACATAATGACAAGTGTTCAACTTAATGACACGAATAACATCTCTTGGATTAGCATTTATGCAAGTAGAAGCCAGCTGCATGTAAAAAATAAACAGTCGTACATCTTCTGTCATTTAAAGGGAAGAAATTTCTTAGTACAAAACAATTTGGCTGAAAAAAAAACACTGTAGAATATTCTAAGGCTACTTTTTTCGAAATTCACCAGAATAAAAATGTGGCTGGTAAAACTATGTTCTAATTCGTTGAACAGTAGCAAATCATTGAAGGACAATTATTATAATGATACTTTTAAAATTTAAAAATTTTTCGATCGATATCAAATGCCATGGTTTTGTTCCTGGTCATTGTAACTTTGAAAGTAAACTTTTAAATGATTTTCTGTATTTTCTTATTCCCTTAGATGTTTGAGATAAGTCGTGTTTGTATTGTACAAAAATTTTATAAATTGATTTTTTAAGCATACTTTCGTTTTCTAAAAATGTTGATAATAAAAATTTTAAAATTTATACTTTTTAAAAAAAAAAGAAATTTAGCTTTTTTAAATAAAATTATTAAACAATAAAAAAGATCAATAAACTTTAATACTCATTTACGAAAATTTAAATATAAATTCATGATTTTTTTTTTAATTTTCACTAAACTGTGAATACCCCTATTTATTTAATGCATTTTTTTATTTTTGTTTATTTTGCGTTGCAAGTTTTGATTAACTTTTTTGTCATCATCATCAATATATTTGTCTGTCTTACTTGTCTGTCTCATATGATTAAATTATGTGGGTTGTTAATAATATTTTTTTTTTTTTTGTAAAATTTACATTATTGTTATTTGTTAACATAACGTTTATTTAGGTTGTGCTTTCAGACAGTGTTTAATTTAAAGCTTATTCAAATATATTTATTTTTTTTATTTTTGTTTATATAGAGGCCAAAAAATTTAAACTAATTTTAATTTAATATATTTTAAGTTTTAGTAAAATTTTTTCCGGTTTCAAAAATTATTTTCTTTAGATTTTTTTTTTACTTTTAAAAGAAACTATTTATGCCTAATAACAACAAAATTTCACGTAGTTTTATGCAATATTTAAGTATTTGAACGTGCTTTTTAACAAAAAAAAATTTTTTTTAATTCCTTAAAGTATCAATGTGTGGGTAAAGATACAATTTTTCTTAGGTTTGAATTTTTCTTCTTATTTTTGTTTTTTTTTTGTTTTTATTAAATCATTTTTGGTTGCACTCTCTTGAAGACGTGTGCCATATTTATTTGGTAGCTGCAACCCACTTGGAATGCGCTTAACAGGTTTTTCCTGTAGAGTTTTTCTTTATGAATTGACGATATTTTATTATGTTCACCTAAACTAATGTATGTTCTTATGTACTGATATTTATATGTGTAAAGAGATTTGTATATAAATTACTTTTAATGTTAATACACAATAATTTTTTTATGAATAAACGACATATGAAACGTGGGCTGCTTTTTAGTTGTAATTTTATTACGTTTTATTTTGTCTATTACTTCTGCCTTTAAGCTAATAAAAATTAAAAATAATGTAAATTCTTGCAATTTTACAAAAGTAACCGAATAATCAAGATGAACCATTTTTTTTATTTATATAAAAATTGTATTCTTTTTATTCTTTTTAATTTTATTTCATTAAAGAAACAAAGAAATTTACTTTAATTAAAAAAAAAATTATAATAAATTCAAAAACTATTCGAAAGTTACCGAATAAATTTCTAAAGTAACCACTTTTGTTAAAGCACTATTTAAGTTAATTTTGTATCATTCGTCCAGACTATAAAGTAAATTTTTTTTAAACAAAGAAAAATAATTTAGCAGCGCTTCTGGTGGTCAGTAAGTGAATGAATTGTAAACTAATTTATTCATTTCACAAATTATTTTACATTATCCCGGTTTAAGTGTCATGTACTAACTCTAAAACGGGATAATTTCTATACATTCTTTGAAAATTTTGATGTAAGTTTAGATATGAATCGATATGGAATACAAAATACCTGTTTTTGAAAATTTTCTGTGTATGTTTGTTTGTATTTGCATCACGGAAAAACTGCCAAATGGATTTCAATAAAATTTTGTGAGGAGGTCCCTTGGTACCTTAGTTTAAATATAGAATACTTTTTGTAAAAATATGTCACTACATAGAGAAGCTGAATATGCAAATATGAAAGCAACCAATTTTACCGGTTTAATGGTACTAAAACAGTTGCCAGAAAGTTTAATTTTGTAAATGGAATTTTTAACACCGACCACTGATGAAAATGGATGAAATATTAAAAAAATATTAATTTTAAGAAAATTCGAAATGAAACGCAGAGGAAGTCTTGGGATAGAATAAATAAAAACTTATTTGAAACACACTAACAATGTCGACAGGAATAATATCTTATTTTCCCTTAAATTTGACTTGTAAGAGTAATTGTTGTCGATGGCTCGGTTGCTTTTAAGGAGCGCTAGTTTGCACAATGATATCTGCCATGCCATCGCTAGTTTACTGCGTTAAACTTTGAAGAGCGCCATCATTTGTTCGACAGTAGGGATACACCCTCTGCTTTGCTTAAAAAAATATAAAGGAATTATAGAAATAAACAGAAAAATATTCTCATACAAAATATAGAAATGAGATGTATTTTCTACAGAGGCAATCACGAACTTTTTTTTTAAACGATAGCTTTGTTCTGATTGGAAATACCAGCACGACAAGTTCTATTTTACTACTCTGTGGGTAATAAGTGTGAGTAGACGAGAAAGTAAATTGTGTCATTGGTTGCTGGATTTTTTGTAAGAGTGGCTAAGCCCTTTCCAGGCAGCTCAATATACGTCTATTACTCCGGACTCGAACTAAAATTTTGCCTTTAAACCGTGCAATCATTTAAATCATAATCCGCCGAAACTCGAACTCATGACCTTTTTTCTATTTAACCAGACACTATTAATCAATTTTGTTACGACTGCCATACGTTGCATTTTCTCTGTTGCTTTCCTCATTCGAAGGCTTGCTTGAACTTTCTTTCATTCGTCTTTTTGGCAGCTTAACTATCGCTGCTACTCAAAAACAATTAGTTCTTTCTATACTTATGAAGCTAATGGGAATTGAACTCATAACTTCTGATCTTCTTCTTCACAACAAGCAGACACTTCTACTTACGCAAACAACGCAGCTGCTCAACTTATATTGCTTAGGAGCTGTCGAGTTATCAGAATCAAAAACAAAAAACTTTCTTACTAAATTTTTCATATTAATTTTTTTATTTTGTCGGAAATATAAAGAAAAAAAAAACAGAAATATTAAATAAACGATATTTGGCATATAAACTGTTATAATTTAACCTTTCACGTTTCAAACCCCTTTTTAATTATTATGAATTTTTGTTTTTGTTAAATTGTTATAATTTTTTGTGAATTTTCTAAATATTCAGATTTAAAATTTTATTCTCTTAAAGTTTCGTTAAATTTAAGCGTTCCGCCTCATAACATCAACAATATATGGGGCGCTTAAAAACACTTTGATCTAGTGTTTGTCATCGAATTGTTGCTACACATAAATTATGAAACTTATGTACAGTTGCTCCCCTTGCTAATGAGTCATCTTAGAAATCTAGTTCAACATTGTCAAAATTACTTTTGACTTTAAAAACCATTAATTTGTGCGCAAATTTTTATAAATTATTTTTTTTTTCTTCACAAACTGTTTACAATAAACTAAACAACATAACAACAACAACGGATGTGTCAAACAAATATTTGTGTATTTTAAAATTGTTAAATAAAATTGCTAACAAATGAAAATGTTTTATAAAAAAAATTACTTTAAAAAAGTTTCTTGTTAATTTTTTCCATTAGATTTTTTCTTATATTTTTTTTCCTTTTTCATTCATAGTTGTGCAAAACTGTCATTGACCTTTTAATATGATTTTCATGTGGGCTTATAACTTTATTTTCCTTTAAGCTTAAAACGTGTCCAAGCTGTCATCCAGCCTTGACAGTTTAATGTCTTTAGTTTTTCTTTTTTGTTGGTTTGCTTCTAATACTTGTAGTAGTTGTATTGGCTATTTCTTCTTCTTCTTCTCTTAACTGGGCAATAAAAAAGGGCATAAACTCTACGACACATGAAAGAAAAACAAAAAGTTGTGAACTAAATATTTATAATCACGATTTTCATTTTAAAATGGCATTTTATTAAGAAGCTCAAAATTAAACTGGTTGTTGAATGTTAGAAAAGCGCTTAAAGCGGAAGAAGAAATTTTGAAGTTTATGGCTGTTATGCGGTTCTCTTTTTCTTATTTTTAATTTAACTTTAAAAAGCAAAAATTTTATTAATTCGTCTGGTTGTTTCTCTTTTATTTGTTACCTAAGAACTCCTTTAAAAGACTCCTTTTACTGATTGGTTCTTTTGTAAAAAAATAAAATAAAAATTAAAGGGTGTCCCCATACAACACAAGTGATTTTTACTCATCTTTTTTAGCCAAAACTAAATTTTAAAACACGGTGGACACATTTCCAAGTCAAGATTAGGTTGTCAGTTTTTGTTTCCTTGCTGTTGGTTGGTTATTTTTAATTTAGAAGTTCCTGATCGGAAGCGTCTAGAAATCTTCGAAGAAAAATTTTTGTTGCAATAAGAGCAGACTAAATTGTTAGAAAGCGAAGCCAAGTTTTTTACGGCGACAATATATTCTTTTTGTAGGCGACTAATTTTACAAAAATTATGTTTGACAATTTAATTTTTTTTGCTGCTTATGTGACTCACATTGCCGGGGGAAACATTTTTCAAGGATTTAAACGATAAAGAAAATTTCTTGAATGAGTTTAAATGATTGCAGTTTTATTAAACACAATTATCGAACAGTTATGCTTTGAAGGCAAAAAAAAGAAAAATAAAATAAATAAATAAAAAATTAAATTTGTTGGGATAAAGTAATACGCAGGCAACACAGGTTGCATATTAACTGTGTTAACTTCTTTGGAGGGGGATAGAGTAGAGGAGATAAAATGTTTATACATTTAACACGTTATTTCTATAATAGAAAAGAGTGTAACAGCGCCTCAGGTGGTAAGTAGACGCATTATAATTTTTGAAGCCAATGCAAACATTTTATTTATTTTTCACTGGTGATTTACTCGTATAAATTTATAACGGCGAAAGCGAGCCTTGTGATATATATTTGCTTAAAAAAGCCTTCATGCATTAAAAAAAATTTATGTTGTTTATTATTATATTAATTTATTATGGCTGCGGCTGGGATATGAACCTAGGACATCAACCTTCAAACTTCTCACCATCTAGGCTACGTTTTACTTTAGCTAAGGATTTCTTTATCAGATGAGATATCAAATTCTATTGGGCATCTCATTAAAGATCTTTCCAGATCCTCAATTTTTTCCTAAGTGGCTTTGCTTACATGGAGTAACTTGATGTCTTGCGATCGCTACATTTTAAGTCCTTTTTTCCAACAGGCTTCATAGCACAGTAATTTACGATAAATAACTGCTATATATTTTCAGCTTGATGCCTTAATTGCGTCCATGTTCCTGATTGTCTTTTTGAGGCCTTGGGTCCCTTACGTAGCAATGTTTAATATTTAATCACAAAGTAGGCTGGTATTTCGCCAACTAAGCTTCCATAGTTTTTATCCAGTTCAAGTCTGCAGCAATCTGCAAAAGAGTATTTTTTACTACAAGCGACCAGCTTTTTTTTATTGTATTCTAGCTGGATCCGGTTTTAAATTTTAAAGTAATCACTACTATTCTACAATACCGTACAGTACTGTACAGTACACAGCAATACTCTCTACTCATTAACAATGACTATCAATGCAATGGTAATGACAGACACTTGACTTTTGATCCACCGCCACCGCCTTAATTTTTTCATATTATTTTAACATTGTTCCTTAAACAAAGCCTTTTGTCTCTCTTTAGGATGTGTTTGGGTCTGGGATGTCGATTTCAATTGATTAATTTCAACCCATTTAAAATGTCATTAACACCTCATTTAGCTGAAATCGCTTAATGAATTGCATGTTGCTGTTTTTTTTTTTTTATTCACGAATACAATTTTCCCACTACCTCACTGCATCACAGATAATGAAGTGTGAACAAAGAGAACTTGTTGTTATGCATCAATAACATTATTAAATCATAATGGGCTTGACACGACATTTTCAAGTGTTAAATAAATATTAACACTAAAATGCCATAAATGTTTAACAAAAAAAAAAAAAAGAACAAACACAGCTCTGTTCAATAACTGTTCAAAATGCTGGGCAACAAATTATTAAAAAAAAAAAAACAAATTGAAGGCATAAACAAAATATAAATTTAGAATTTTACACTACACAAGCAGCAAATGTGTAACGAAACGGCAATAAATGTTTAAATTGGAAATTGGCGGCAAATAAAGGCAATTGGAGCGTGCAGGAAGATAAGAAAAATTTAAATCATTTTAAATACAAATGAAAAACAAATAAAAAAATAAATAAATAAATAAAATTAACGATATTCTAAAACAAAGAGCAAATAAATAAAAACAATTATACACTGCGTTACATTATTTTAAATACAGTTTAATTTGGCCCTGATTCTTTTGATGGACGAGAGAAAAACTTATTAAAATAAAAAAAATTAATTTTCTAAAATGTTTTTTTTTTTTAAATATAATAATAAAGAGTGTTATGGGGACACGTTTTATAATAAGTGAAAAAGCAGGTATCCATAAGTATTTCACTTTAAAATCGTAAGACAAACTTTATTAAACATTTTTGAAAAGCTAAAATAATGTTTTTTTATCAACCAAATGAGAATTGTTTTTAAAGCTCAATGAAAAAAATGTTTAAGTTTAAAAAAATATTATAAACAAATTCCGATTTTTTTATTTCTAAAAAATAGTAATTTATTTTATTTACTTTTTTTTAAGAAAAAATTACAATGAGAAGGAAGTGAAAATATAAAATTTACAATAAATTTATAGTTTTTCATTATATTATTGCACCCAGCTGTGGTTTGAGTAAAAGGAATTCTTTCCACGATTTTTATTTATTCTTATTCTTTCGTTTTTTATTATTCTGGCGAATTTCTTTTAAGCTAATAATGCCTTCATAATGTTAGATTCTTTAAAAATTCAACAGCTTAATATTTGCCAAACAAATTCTCAGTAGGTTTGTGATCCGTGTTCAAAGAGAGTCAAACACTATAAGTATTGCTACATCTAGAACTTTAGCAGTAAGACGCTTGATTTTTCCAACAAATTTTTTATTTTTGCTTAAACCAAAATTTAAGAGGACTTTCAATAGAGACATGATATGACATTATGGCTTAAACCATTATAAAGTGACACTTAATACTCACACAGAGCGAGTGTCTGCTACAATCAAAATAAAAAAGATAAGGAAAATGTAATTTTGCTAATGTGGCCTGAATTTTTAACTGTTCTTGACAGATTGTCTGAGATTGTCATATGTCATGAATTGTGAGTATAAAAAAGTTTTAAAAGGGTGTCCCCATAGAAACCCTTTTTTGCCAATAATTTTTACCGACACTTATTTTCAACAACCAGTGAAAATATAATTTTAGAAGGTAGACCTTACATAGTGCGGAACTCTTTTTGTATGAGTCCAACTCAAACTTTCGATTTAATTATCCTTTACCACAAAAAGTGAAAAAAGGGTATAAGTAAATTTGTCATTCCATTTCCGACCCCATAAAGTAAATATATTCTGACTTCTTATGCATAGCGAAGTCGATTGACCGATGTTCGTCTGTATTAAAACCAACTTCGCCAAGGCACTAGATCAGCTAGAAAAAATTTAAATACGTCAATCGATCAGACATATTTTCGAAAATTTTTCTATTGAAAATCAGGAAGATTGGTCCATGTCCTGCAAAGTAGTAGGCTTAACACCACGCCTGCCTCTAATATTGTCATATCACCAGAAACAATAAAGTAACTCCATCAAAAACTAAAAAAAAAAAATAATTAAATGAAGTGATAGAGAATTAAAAAAATAAGAAAAAATATCCGGTAAAAAATTTTGGCCCTCGCCCATATTTTCCGAGTTATGGGCCTCTGTAATTTCGATGGTCAATATGGTCAATATGGGTATCATTTAAAAGCTTTTGAAGTGATTTATTAGGAAGTGCTAAAATTTTTTTTAAAATGCTTAACTTAAATAACGATAGTTTCTTCCTTATTTATTTCTTTGCCACCCCAATATTTGTTTTTTTTTTTATTGGAGTTACTACACTAAACTAGATTTAAAAAACCAAAATGTTGAAGGCCTCAGGACCTTCTGGAAACGTTTGGAAATACTCGTACCTGGTATTTGTGGCCGAGTTTTCTCCAAGTAAATTAGCTTTATGAGGTCAGCTCCCTTAAGCTAAACCTCAAGCCGAAGTATATAAAAATGTTTTCGAAACAGCGCTTTTATTTGTTGCTGGGTACTTACTCATGAAAAAGTTCACGGATAAGCAGTTATTATCAGGATTGTAAGAATCATATTTACCGTATTATTTTAATGGAAAGAGAAAGCTCTATAAGATTTCGGAAGGAAATATGATTTTTTTTTTTTGAGTAACGATTCCGGCAGCAGCCTGTTGGGAATCATGACCTGCACAGTAAATATCAATAACAGTATCACTCAGAATAACGAAATGTATTTTATTATTATTTTTTAAAATAATATACGTGACATAAGTCCAAGGGTATTAGCATTTTAGTTTAAAAAATGGAAATCGTTTAAGCAATATAAAAAAACAAGCAAAAGGTTGCTCTCTGTAACGCCTTCTAATCCAGGGCACTATTCGAAATATATTTAAACGCATGTCTCTTGAAGTTACTCAGTATATTTATTGTATTTAGGTCACTTCTTTTTTAATTCTTTATTATCCTCATTTTATTCTTAAACTATTCTCTTTTAAATATGATTTTGCAAATCTTCATATATTTTTTGTCCTGTTTAAATTCCCTTCATTTTTGTTGATTTGAGTATTTTTTAAAATTAATATTCTAATTTCAAAGCCATTAAATTATTCACATAACTTTTGTTTAACATTTCTGTTAATGTATTAATGTCTTGTTTAAAGAAATTTCATTAAATAATTCATTTTTCTTTTTCTTGATTTGCAAAATTTTTATCACTTTATTGCCGTCTATTAAATCTGAACGTTAAGTAAAAAAAGAAACATAAAAAATCTTTAAAATCTCAATGTGAAAAATGATAGAAACAATTTTACGCATCTATTTTATGGCAATTTTAATATCAAAACATTTGTCTTAATGTCAAAGATTCGCTACATGAAATGAAATGGTAGAGTGGGTTTAAAGAGTCACTTGATTTAACAACTATTTTCATGCAGCGCAGATTGTTAAAAATAGAAAAATTATTTGTAAAGAAAAAGAAAAAAATATTTGCAAAAAGGGGTCAATATGACAGGGAAGATCTTATTGGAATTTCCTTACGTAAATCAATAAAGCGGTTGTAATGTTTTGGGCGTTTCAGGTGTAACTAAGGGCTTGGTTACTCCACTGGCTCTAATGACCACTTTCTCAAGGTTCAAGTTATTATATATAGTGGCAATAGCGCAGTTATATACCATTAGCATGTGGCGAACTCGAGCGTATCAAATACCGAGATTTTACAAGACTAGGAATTATTAACGAATTAACATAGAGTGATGCTCTTTTATGACCGATAAATACTTGAACCAAAAAATACTTTTTAAGAAATTTCTTTTGCTAAACAAATGAAAGGATCCGTGTCTTTCATATGATGAATTTATTAAATTTTTATAGCTTAATAGATAAATAGATAGCATTTAAGTGCTATCATGGCAAAGCAAGCGAGTTTTATGGTACCCGGACATACACTGAAATTGTTAAAATAATTCTCGATAACACTTTACTATCATGGATACAATCTTAGATGATTGTTGTCAGTGCTCGTAACTAGATGGTTGTTGTCCAGACTTTTAACCAATAGCTTACTTTGAATAATTCTGGGGCCAAATTACGAATTTCGATATCGATCGAAATTCACATTAAAGTTCTACTAAAATCTCCATCAATTTCGAGTTCCGTAATTTTTCTCCTGATTTTTATTTTTTCAACAAATAAAAATCGCCTTAATCATCTGATCTAAGGCTACTAGAGAATTTTTCTTGAGGGGATTACAACCCTTTTGAGAAGTAGAAATTAGTATCATGCATTTTAAATTCCCCACGAGAAGAGGGAGTCTGTAGAGGAGTTGCTTAGCCCTCTCCAGTGCTATTTGTACAGTACGAGGGCTGCTATATATATTTCTGGCCTGGCAACACTGAGTGCTGCCAAGTGCAATCTGACATCTCTATTGGAAAGTTTGTCATTTTTAAGCATAATCGTACTCAAAACGTTTTGACGTACGACCTTTATTTGTGGTGTTTACAGTGACTTGAAAAAATTAATATAGAAAAAAATGGAATTAACTCGTGAACATTTTCGTGCCATCATTTTTCACAACTTTCGATGTGGATTATCACGACAAGAGTGCATTGATGAACTTAAATCTTTGTATGGCGATGAGCACCATCCTATAGCACTGTGAAAACATGGTATAATGAATTTAATCGTTGCCGAAGCTCGCTCAAAGACGAATTCCGTGAAGGTCGTCCAAAAACGGCTGTTGTGCCAGAGAACATTGATGCCGTGCGTGAACTCATAATGCAAGATCGACATGCGACATACCGAGAGATAGAGACATCCTTGGACATTTCTTCCACCAGCATACATTCGATACTGCATGAACACCTGGCCGTAAAAAAGGTTTGTTCTCGTTGGATCCCGCACAATTTAAAAGTCGCTCAAAAAAAGGCTCGTGTCGATTGGTACAAAGAAATGTTGCAAAAATACGATTGCGGTGCTTCAAAAGACGTTTATAAGATCGTCACAGGTGACGAATCAAAACGAAATAACAATCGACCGTGTGGGTCTTCAAAGACGAGCAAAATCCAAAGAAATTTGTTCTTGAAAGAAGCATCTCGAAGCAAATGGTCGCCTGTTTCTTCGGCAAAACTGGTCATGTGGCGACTGTTCCGCTTGAGCAACGTAGGACGGTCACTTCTGAGTGGTACACTACAATTTGTTTGCCAGAAGTCATCGCAGAAATTCGAAAAACCAACAAGAGAAGACGAATCATTGTTCACCATGACAATGCGAGCTCTCACACATCGGCTCAAACCAGAGCGTTTTTGACCGGCCAAAACGTCGAATTAATGGGTCATCCGCGGTACAGCCCTGACGTGGTACCTAATGACTTCTTCTTGTTTCCGCACATCAAGAAAAAAATGCGTGGTCAACGGTTTTCGTCGCCAGAAGAAGCTGTTGAAGTGTTCAAAAACCATGTTTTAGAGGTGTCTCAATCGGAGTGGAAAAAGTGCTTCGACAACTGGTTTGAGCGCATGCAAAAGTGTCTAAATCATGCTGGAGAATACTTTAAAAAACAATAAAACCATTTTTGATTATAAATATTCGCATTTTCACTATTAGGCCAGAAATATATAAAGCAGCCCTCGTACAACTCATTTCAGTGACCCGACAATTTTGTTATTTATTGTACGAAATAAAAATTTATATTGAGTCTTTCTTGCAAAAGTGTCATAATTCAATATTTTAAATTTCTGGGTTGATCAAGCAGAAATGTTGCTGAGTGACATAATTCTATTTCAATGAAAAAAACCTCTAAGGACCTCCAGTAACATTTTAAACTTTAAGCGTATTTTTCTCAGCACGAGGTCGCTTGAAATATAACTCTCTACTAGCAGAGGCTCAATCCGGTATCAGATTAATTACGGAAAGAAAATCTCTTCACTAAAAAATTATTTATGTTAGAAGACTCTAATTTCTTGACCATGATCTTAGATGGTTGCTGGCTGAGCTAAATTCAAATATGTTTTTTTTTTTTGCTAATATGTGTTTTTCTAAATCTCCTGGTCTCATCAATGACTTTTTATTTAATATTTTTTTCGTTTGCAAATTAAATGTAGCGTTTGCCATCTGCCACCTTTGCTCTGCGTGTTGCAAAAATCAAATTACATTACTTTTCAAACTTGTGTCAAACATAAGTATTTTGCATTTAAATATTTTCTTAGCTGTCTGCTAATATTGTGGCTATTACTGCTGCTTTAACTGCTGACGTGAGTCTGCAATGACATCTAAAGCCAACATGAGAAAAATTAATGGTTTCCGTTTTAAAAATTAAAAAAATAAAAATAAAAAAATCAAGTTGCCTCAAACGTTATAGAAAAACTATAGAAATTAACTGCATAATGTTTGGAGTTACGAGTATTTTATTTTATTTAGTTTTTTTTTCTTTTCAATTCGTAATCTTAAGACAAGATAAAGACATTTAAATACACAATCTTAAAACAGGGTGTTGCATAAAAATTTGCGCCATTGCAGTAATCTAACTATTTCTCCTTAAAGATTTTTGTTTGGATGTGAAAAGTAAGAAAAGTAAAGTGTAGCAGTGTTGCATTTTATGTCACCAAATAATCCACAATTATTTACTGTAGTGAAGCTATTTATTATTCGTTTTAAAATTAAGTCAGCTGATTTAAGCCCCACTACAAAAAAAACTTGAAGGAAGAAGAACATCGCTTTCATTGCAGTCATTCTGTTAAACAGTCAGGTGCGGAAAAGTAAACATAAGTTTACTTTTCTAGCAAAAGACCGGTTCATTCTTCTTGCGCGATGTTTTTTATAATTTTTTAATTAAAGTTTACGGCAACGCTGTAAAATGGATAATCACACCGGGTTTCACACACAAATTAGAATCATTAAAAAATCTTTTTATGAGTCACCCTGTATAGTAACCAACTTAAAGCTTAAAATTTTTTATTCGTTTCATTTAAGATTTTCTTTAGGTAAATCATAGACAAAGTCAATTAAAAAGCATTTAAAATTAATTATAATGAAACGCAAACGAAAAAAGGCAGTAAAATAACCCAGCAAACTTTTAAGAAGTCAGAGAATTTCCACGAGATTCAATTTCATTTTCAACTTTTCTCACAAATCTCAAGTACTTGGGGAACCATTTTAGTTTACTGGTACAATATTAACTGCATCAGCTTTAAAAATATAATGGAGTTATGTATCGCCAAAGGTGCTGCAACACTGTTCTAAAAATAAACATAACGAGTAATTACAAGACTGAGAAAAAGCAGCTTCTATCTCCTCTCCTCTTCCTCGTCAAGTGTCTCCTCTACACGTTCGTATTCCAAAGATGGTAATACAATTAAGTGTTAAAGCTTTTATGCCTGAGTGCTACTTCTTTGCAAAGAAAATTGAGCAATTGAACTACAAAGTTTTTCCATGGCTGGCTGCTTCTTTCTGCTCCTTTTTTAAATTTGTATGGAATTTTTAATAAATATTTATTCATATTGTTTATATAAAAATAATTCATAAAACCTATTGTTGGGTTTCTCTTTAATACTGTTCTTTCAGTTTATTTGCAATTGTCATGTTTAATTTTATTTCTACGAAAACTCTTCAAATTGATTTTCTATACTCTTCACCACGGGTGAAAAAATGATATATCTAAGCTTGTCGATCTGTGTGTAATTTTCGACCCGATAAGTCCATATGCATAGCAACGTATATTAAGCGATGTCCGTTTGTCCGTCCTTATTTGTCCGTATTGATTTTAACAACTTTTCCAAGCAACTAGATGAGCTAAAGAAAAGAAATATGCCAATCGATCAGACATGGTATTGAAAATTTTGCTATTAAAAATCAGCAAGTTCGGTCCATGTTCTACAAGGCAGCGAGTAAAATACCACGGCTACCTCAAATTTTTGTATATCATTTGGAACACTCCAATTAAAAAAAATTAACATATGGAGCAATAAAGAATTAAAAAATAAGAAAGAAACATCCAGTGAATAAATTTGCCCTCGCCCACATTTTCCGAGCTGTGGGCTTCTGAAATGTTCATAAAAAAGTTATATTTTTAATATGATCAATATGGGTATCATTTTAAAGCTTTTGAAGAAATCTTCTAGGAAATGTTAAAATTATTTAAAAATGCTTAACCCATTAAGAGCTGTTGGCATTTTTCTGTAAATTTTTTTTCTCTTTTTTAATTCTCTGTCACCCCAATATTTGTTTTTTTTTATTGGAGTTACTTCACTTACATAGATTTACATATGTGGTGAAGGGTATTTAAAATTCGCCATAGATGAATATAGCACTCTTGTGTGTTTTTTTTATAAAATCTTTTATTCTTTGAAAACAAAATTACATACACTGATAATGAAGATTGGCAGTTTAATTAAAACATAATTATCGAAAATTGTAATTGGCCATGTTAGTATTTTGAATTTTAATTGCAAATATCAAGAGACTAATAACATGAGCAAGGCTTTTTCCTATAAATTTTTAAAATATTTTTTATATGAAAAACTTATGTGTTTATTTTTTGATGAAAGATTACATTAAGTTTATTAAAAATAAATTTTTTAAAATAAATATTATTTATATTAATTTATATTTTTTATTTTAATTATTTATAATTTGCTGATTATTATTTTATTAATAATTTATTTAATTGTTATAATTTTTTTAAACTTGAAATAGTGTATGGTTAAACAACTGATCTTTCCGTGATTTTTTGAGAAAAAAATAAAATACAAGTAATTTTTGTTTTTTGTGTAAAAAAGTGATCTTTTTTCGAAATAAAGTTTAGATTTTTAAAGAATTAAATCCTTTCATAAGAAAGAGATTAGAAAAAAATTACAAAAGTGATCATTCCTGAAAAAGCGAAAACTTATCGTGAGTAAATAAAAATAAAAATGGTGGTGTTAAAAAAAAGATTTATAAGCAAAGTTGTCTTATTGAAAAAAAAAAAACGATATAATTTTTAAATATTTTTTAATTGTATTGAAAGAAATATTGATCTGTTTATAGAAATATACTTTCTGGCAAATGCTTGTTGGAAAAAAGCAAGAAAACCAAAAAAATAGAAGAAAATTGGAAGAAAAATGCAATTCCCAAAATGAACTTTTGGAAACTTTGCTTGAAGTTAAGAGTGGAGTTTTTAAACAAATTGTGTTTGTTAACAACTTCTGCGAAACATCTGAACGAGTTGGATAAAGAATTTTGCCCTGAAAATTTTTTTAATAAAAACTTTGCCATAAAGATGAGATTTTCTATCAATTTTTATTCTTTATTCCGCAAAAAAACTTTTTTTTTTTTTTGAAAATGCTATTAAAAAAACTACTGAATATTTTCTCAAATTTATATTTTTATTTGAAAGTACAATCCTTCCGGTTAGTAATGGAAAATAACTTCATTCAAATAACTGCTTCGGCTGGCCATCTAGTAGCCTACATTATTGGTCCACTTTTTAAGCACATTTTCGATTGTGTGCAGCTGTATTTCACCAATGGCTTCACGAATATTAACCTTTAAAGCGTCAATTGTCTCTGTCTTATCGACGTAACAATTATCTTTGACGGCACCCCACAAATAATAGTCCAACGGTGACACATCACAGCTCCGAGGTGGCCAAACGACATCAGCTCTGCGGCTGATAATGCAATGTTCAAGATAAGTGTGCAAAACATCGTGTGTAGCTTCGGCTGTGTTGCACGTAGCGCCGTCCTGTTGAAACCAAATGTTGCCAATATCCTTCTTTTCAATTTTTGTGAACAAAAATTCGTTCAACGTTGCCCAATAACGATCGCCATTGACTGTAAAGGCCACTCCTTGCTCATTTTCGAAGAAAAAAGGCCCAATTATGCCTCTGGACTAAAATCCTCACCAAACAGTGACCTGTTTTGGGTGCACCGGCTTTTCAATATATGCGTGCGGGTTTTCGGTGCCCCAAAATGCGACAATTTTGCCTATTTACACACCCGCCAAGATCAAAATGAGCTTCATCTGAAAAGATGATTTTTTTTTTAGCTAAATCGGCATCTTCTGTAAGTCGATCGCAGGCCCACTTAGCGAAGCGAAAAGGCATTAGATGGTCAGTTGGCTTCAACTACTGAACCAATTGGCGTCATATTAAGGTATTTTGCAAAATTCGTCCCAATGTTGTCTCTGAGATGCTCAGTTTTTGAGATCGACGGTGAATTGATGTTGATAGCGCTTCACGCACACTTTCTGCCACAGCAGCAATCTTCTCGGTTGTACGCCGTGTTTTTGGCTTTTCACGCTTTGGCTTATCGATGAGGTTGCCAGTTTCTTTCACTTTTTTTACCGCATAACGAACATACGGAGCTGACGGTGCTTCACTTCTTCCAAAATCCGTACTCAATTTTCGCACACATTCTGCAACATTACCATGATTTTCAACGTAATGTCGCAATATTTCCCAGCGTTGTCGGAAGGACAAAACTAATTATCTGTCAAATCAGAAATGAGCTAAGTATTACGATTTAGGAAATAAGCCCTAGTTGAAAAAAACGTTATATGGCGGACTTGTACTATAGTTTTGTAAACTCTTTTTAAATTTTAATTTTCTGTCTATAATGTTTGAAAAGATAAAGGCATATAAGTCAAAATCACCGCTTCGATGGAACACTTTTTTATTTTTATTTTTAATTTCATTTTATATTTAAAGTTTCTGTAAATTATGCTTAAAAAGATACGTAAAAAAGGGTGATGTATGGGGACACCCTTTAATTTTTAACTTTATTAACATTAGGACCAAGCTGGAGGCATAAATTTCAAGGAGAGAAATAATATTCAAAAGCGATTCTATAATGACGGTTCTGGATGGTTAAAAAAATAACAAAATACACACAAAGCCGCTTAAAATAGAGAAATTAAAAAAAATATATATTTTTTATAGTGATTCAATTTCCATTCAATCAACTGACCCAATTTCATTTCCCAGCAGCACTCCTTTTTTTATTTTCATTTAAAAAAAATTATATCTTCATTAGAAAATCTGTTTGTCTAAGTTTTTTTTTTTTTTTGTGGAAAATAAATGAACCGAGACCACCCCAAAAAACACAAAAGACACAATCATGAACAAATAATTATTAAGAAAAATTAAAAAAATAGTTTACAGCAATTAATTGAATACTAGAATATTTTTCTAAACTTCTTCTCATCTTAAAACTATTTACAACTTAAGGCACTCAGTCAGTCGGTCAATTTAAAATGTTAAATAAGATTTTCTTTGGAAAAGTTTCTTCTAATGGGAAATAAAGTGCCATGAAGGCGTGTTGTTTGGGCTTGAAATAATTTTCATTAAAGAGTTCTTTTGTTGGATAGGAAGGAGGGTACGAGTATTTTTCTTTTGTTATTTTGTAAGTTGAGTTTATTAATACGGTAGCTTGCTTTGTAGCAAGTCATGTTTGTGCATGTATATGTTTGCTTTTCTACTTTAATTTTTTATGACTTTATGATTGTTTATTGCTAAGAAACCCTCCCACTTCTATTGCAAAGAAGATCAGTCTTTACCGTCACTGTTTGTTGTTGTTGTTGGTTATTTAAAATCGTGTGGTTTTTATTACTTTTAATTTATTTTTGCTTCGATCAAAGGCATCATAAACTGTCTTAATATTGTTTATTTTTTGTTTTTAATAACTTTTTAGAGCTGCAATTAATTTGAGGGGTATTTTAGGTTCGGGTTTATGTTGGATAAAAATAATTTCTATTGAATTAAAAAAAATCAAAAATTGTACAGAAAAAATTGTTTTAAGGAAAAAAATTCCTTGCCCTCAAGAAATTTTTTCTTCTTTTAGTAGAAAATTATTTTTGAATCTTTAAAAAAAGTTTGTTTTTTTTTCGGGATTAATTTTCTAAAAAAAGGAAATTTAAGAAAATATTAATGATTTGTAAAAATTTGAATTTTTGGAAAAAACAATGGTCCGCCATCTATTGTTTTTTTTCAACTAGTGCTTATTTCGTGAATGGTAACATTTAGCTCATGTCTGAAAATCATGGTAATGTTGCAGAATGTGTGCAAAAATCGCGTACGGATTTTGGAAGAAGCGAAGCACCGTCAGCTCTGTATGTTCGTTATCTTGGGAAAAGCGTGAAAAGCCAAAAGCAGGGCGTACAACCGAGAATATTGTTGCTGTGGCAGAAAGTGTGCGTGAAGCGCCATTAACATCAATTCACTGCCGTTCTTACCATTTGAACATTTCGGAGACATCATTGAGAC
This sequence comes from Cistogaster globosa, assembly GCA_937654795.1. NCBI lineage: Eukaryota > Metazoa > Arthropoda > Insecta > Diptera > Tachinidae > Cistogaster > Cistogaster globosa. The sequence goes on from OW569404.1 coordinate 13,863,301, forward strand.
GAATTTGGCATAATGACCTTGGTATGATGCCATACAAAGTCCAATTGGCTCAGGAGGTGAAGCCAACTGACCATCTAATGCGCTTTCGCTTCATTAAGTGGGCCTGCGATCGACTTACAGAAGATGCCGAATTTTGCCTTTGATCTTGGCGGGTATTTAAACAAGCTAAACTGTCGCATTTGGGGCACCGAAAACCCGCACTCAATACATTAAAAAACCGGTGCACCCAAAAAGAGTCACTGTTTGGTGCGGATTTTGGTCCAATGGCGATCTTTATCGATCCATGTTGAACGAATTTTTGTTCACAAAAATTGAAGAGGAGGATATTAGGAACATTTGGTTTCAACAGGACGGCGTTACGTGCCACACAGCCGAGGCTACACTCGATGTTTTGCACCCTGTTTTTGAAAATCGGATTATCAGCCAGAGAGCTGATGTCTTTTGGCCCCCTCGGAGCTGCGATTTGACTCCGTTGGACTATTATTTGTGGGGTGCTATCAAACATTAGTGTTACGCCGACAAGCCTAATACAATTGACGTCTTAAAAGACGATATTCGTGAAGCCATTGGTGAAATACAACTGCACACAATCGATAATGTGCTTAAAAACTGGACCGATCGTGTAGGCTACTGCATGGCCAGCCGAGGCAGCCATTTGAATGAAATTATTTTCCATTACTAACCGGAAGGACTGTTATTTCAAATAAAAAAAGAAATTTAAGAAAATATTTAGTAGTTTAAAAAAAAATTATTTGGCCGTCCCTTTATAAAAAAATTGCTTTTTTTGGAAATACTGATTTTATTTATATAAAATTATCTCAAGTTTTTGGCGTAATTTTATTTTGTCAAGAAAAAATTTTTTTTCTATTAAAAATAAATATTAGCTTCGTGCCTTTTTCAGTGAAGTAACTTTTTTCCATTTTAAAATAATGTTTTTGATTAAAAAAGCTATTCAAATATTTTTATAAATAAAACTATAATTGTTTATTGAAAACTAAAAATAATCTAAAAAACTTCAATTAACATTGCCATTGCTGATCAAAGCGTCTGGCTGTGTTAAAATGAAAACATGTTGCCCGTTCACTGTGTACAATGTTGCATTTTTCAAATTGTTTAAAAACCACCTTTTGTATGATCCTGTTTTTAATCTTTTGTTGTTTTTTTCCTTCAAAGCATTTTCAAGTAAATGTTTTATAATGTTGTTTTAAGCTTTTGGCTTTGGGTTTTCATAAAAATCTTTTAATGATAAGTTTCAATTTTTGTTGCTTCCCATTCATTAGAAATTTAACACTTTATAAAAATCTTTGATGTTTATATTTAAATATGAAGTCTAAGTGATGGTTATTGAACACAAAAAAAATTGATATTTCAATTAAATGTGCTAAAAAGTCATAATAAATTGCTGAATGGTGAAGAAATAAAATGACTATATTAGAACAAGAAGAAAAACTAAAGAAGGAAGAAAGTTGCTTTAAAATAAAATAAGACAATAATAAAGAGTTCACCTTAAAAATGGAAAAATCGTTGCTTGTTAAAGAACAGCCTCTATATTTATAGAAGGTATAATTTTTAATCGGCTAACAATCCGTTTTTAGTGGTGTAAACCATATTGGTCCTTCGAACCTACAAATTCAAGTGAGTTATTAAAAATGTATAAAAAAGCATAAAAAATTTAATGAAACGTTGTTTTTATTAATTGCACAATTTCATTGTATTTTTAGAAAATATTTTAAAATATTTTTTCTAGCCACATAGCAACATTTATAGCCATTAAAATTATGATTACTTTGGCTAACTAGTTTCCCCATGAATGGTGGAAATTTTCATTGAAGAAATTAATTAAAAAGCCACAAAGTTGATTGTAAAAATGTTAATGCCAGCCATAAAAGCGGAAGAAAAATGCTTTTTAATAACATTTGACGATAATGAAAATATCCATGCAATAACATGGCGCTTAAATTATTAAGAACGTTTATATCACACATGCAGCGAATAAGATTAATTTTAGTCAGACGCATGATGAATAAATAACGAGATAAATAAACTTTTTTTCTCTGATTTTTAATTAAACAATAATTTGAAACGGTTTAAAAGACAAGGAAGAGAAATTATTTTTAATAAAAATAATATTGAAGAAATAGGTTATCACGAAATATGATTGTTATATGAAGATAAAACGTTTATATAAAAATGGATAAACGGTAAAAATAAAAAGGGAATTCAATAGAGCTGTAAAAATAACAAAAATAAAATAATGATAAAAATTTTTAACTACACTTTTTAAGTAAGTAAAAAAAGTTTGTGCCAAAAAAAATAATTTTCGTGAAAATTCATCACGTTGATTTTAGTGAAAAAAGTAAGAGTATTATATTCCGATATGCCCAATCTTATATACCCTTCACCATATATATAAGTCTAGTATAGTGAAGTGCAATCAAAAAAAAAAAATATAGTAGGGTCGTACCCCTGATATCTTAAAATTATATGGCGCCCAAATGTACTTTTTTATGAAAAGTTTCGAGGCCCATAACTCGGAAAATGTGGCCGATCACCAATTTTTTTCACCTGATGTCTTTTTCTTTTTTTAACTCTCCATCGCTCCATATCCTTTTTTTTAATTAGAGTTACTTCTTTGTTCCAAATGATACGGAAAAATTTGGGGCAGGCGTGTTGTTTAGCCAACTGCCTTGAAGGACATGAACCGATTTTGCTGATTAGCAACTCTTTCTAAACTATGTCTGATCGATTGGCGTATTTAAATTTTCTATAGCTCATCTAGTGCCTTGCTTAAGTTCATTGCAACCCGAACACGTACGGACATCGCCCATTCGACTTTACGAACTTAGAAAATATTTACTTTATGGGGTCGGAAATCGACATTGTAGAAATAACGAACTTTGATATACCCTTTCTCTACCTGTGGCGAAGGTTATAAAAATTGTAAAATATACGGGATAATCAGAATTAATTCTTCAAAGGGTTTTGTATTAAACTCTGAAGTTTATAATTCTCATTTAGTCGATTTAGTTTTTTTTTTTTTGTTTGATGATGAATATTTCGGGAGCATGATGTTAAATGTTTAGTTTTGAAGAAATCAAACATAATTTAGCGTTTAATAAGCATTTTCCTTTTTTGTTAAAATATTCTTTAAAATAATTTTTGGAAAAAAAATATTTTTTTTTCAAATTTTTTAATACTTTTTTAATAGTTCTGTTGTAAAAACTATAATTTTTCAAAAAAGTGGTCCTTCGAACTCAAAAATTTTTTTTTGGTTAAAAGGTGGAAAAGGAAATGTTCTTTTGATATAAATTAAAACTTGGGTTTTTTGTACAAAAAAAAAAAGAATAAATAAAATAAAATAAAAAAAATGTTGATGTTGTAATGGCTCCTCTGACTATTTGTTAACTTAGTAGCTCCTTTCCGGTTAGAACCCATAGCGGTTAATACCATAAGGGAGACAGTAGTTTGAGTGATGATAAAGTAAGGTGCCGTCCTACAAAGAAAGGCTTGAAAGTCACTTATCTAAAGTGCGTTATAGAAGACATTGAATGCAAAATCACAGTTTATGTTTTGTATCACTTATTTCTGCCGGGTATAAGCAATTCTCATTCCGTTAAATTAAATATTAAGTGACAGAGTCGATAGTGTTGGATTAACAGCAAGGAAAAAAATTCTTATAATTCACGAATGGTCATAATTAATCTCGACCTGAAACTTTATTTTAGAAAGATGTTGATAATTTTTTGAAAAATGTTTTTTTTTTTGCAAATAATAATGTTTAAAAAAAATGTAAAATAAATCGAAAGATTTTTAGTAAAAAAAATTAAATTTCAATGTAAAATTCATATGAGAATTTTGAGTAAAAGTGCTTATTTTTTTTATTTTTTTTGATTAATTTGACTTATTTTGGTCATAAGTAATTTTATTTTCTTAAAATTTTATATCACGGGAATATTTATTAATTTAGCTTTAAACTTTAAAAAACCGTGCTGATTAACCCGACCGAATTATTAAAATCAGACTATTGAAGATGAAAGCACGTTTCGATAGCCACTTCGCCACGACGAAGAGCTAAGTAAGCTTCAATAGTCAATATCGGTGATTTTAATAATTCAGACGGATAATCAGCACGATTTTTTAAAGTTAAAAGTTAATTTGTTTTGTTTAATTAATTAAGATTTTCAATGTTTAATTTTAAAATTAATTTTTGTGGTCTTATGAGGTCATTTATGTGCCAATTAACTTAGTTTTTGTACCAGATGTTATTATCATAAGATCTTTTTTAATATCCTTTCATTAAAAAAGTTATCCATTTAACCCCCAAACGATATTATTCTGTCTATCAAAATTCTTTGAAAAAACTTTAGCTTTGATTTATTTGATGAAAACTAAATTCTATTTATAACTTTATTTTTTATTTTAAATTTTTATTATTATTATTAATTTTTTTTTTTTTTGTTAAATTCAATTTTAAAATGAATACCCCTAATAACTTAATTGTAACTTAAGCGAAATCTTGATTATTTTCCTATCAGCCATAATTTTTTTTACGCGTTATACAAGTACTATAAAGATAATCGTTAATTACTTGTTTATTTTTAAATTCGCAAAAAAAACTAAAGTTGTTGTTGTCATTTAAGTGTAATAATGTTAATTTTTTTATAGTAAAATTAAATTTTTATGAATGAAAAATCTTGTTGTTTGACTGCAAAGAAAATTGTTGCCAGAGGTGGGCGTATACGCCAACATAAAAATAAATATTAAGACCCACTGCAACATGCAGTCTCAATCTTTTCAATTTACATTTTAAGGTTTTTCCATTAAAATCAAAATTGTATATTTATTTGTTGTTCCTCAATATAGATTTCCGCTAAAACTTCTTACTTTGATAAAAATGCAAGGAGTGTGTGTGTGAGAGAGAGCCATATATCTGCTTGTTGCATTTTAAAATATATTGCCAACTAACTGTTTAACTTTAGTTGGCTTTTTAGCCCACAAACGACCTGTATTTTTTGTTTTGTTTATTTTTTTTTTTTCTTAATTCTGTACCTCGTTTGTCAACCTTTACCATTCTCAATTCCGTTCTTGTTTTATTTCTTCAAACTGTTTTGCATAAGAAGTCAAAAACATTTTTATTTACTGTTGTTGTCGTTTTACTAAACTGTTATTTTGACTTTGGCCTTCTCCTTCCTTTTTTATTGATGTCCACTGTTAATCACCACACATTTTCCTTTTCTTGACATTAATGTCGCATTAAAGTCAATATATTTAAATAACGACAACATGAATAACGAACATGAATGGTTGGCTTTCGTGGATATTTAAAAAAAAGATATTTTTTAATATTTTTTTTTAATTCTATAAAAGGAATTAGCCCTTTAACAAAAAACCAGGATTAAAGTTAAAGTTTTATTCCGTTGTTGTTAAGGTTCTGTTGTAAATGCACAGAACGAAAACAACAGGATTTTTCGTAATCTTGACTTAAACTAAAGGAAGAGTTTGTCACTACCGAAACTACGAGGGCTGCTATATATATTTCCGGCAATCTGACATTTCCATTGGAAAGTTTGTCATTTTTAAGCATAATCGTACTCAAAACGTTTTATTTGTGTTGTTTACAGTGACTTGAAAAAATTAATATAGAAAAAAATGGAATTAGCTCGTCAACATTTTCGTGCCATCATTTTTCACAAGTTTCGACGTGGATTATCACGACAAGAGTGCATTGATGAACTTAAATCTTTATATGGCGATCAAGCACCATCCTATAGCACTGTGAAAAATTGGTATAATGAAATTAATCGTGGCCGAAGCTCGCTCAAAGACGAATTTCGTGAAGGTTGTGCCAGAGAACATTGATGCCGTGCGTGAACTCATAATGCAAGATCGACATGCGACATACCGAGAGATAGAGACATCCTTGGACATTTCTTCCACCAGCATACATTCGATACTGCATGAACACCTGGCCGTAAAAAAGGTTTGTTCTCGTTGGATCCCGCACAATTTTAAAGTCGCTCAAAAAAAGGCTGCTGTGCTTCAAAAGACGTTTATAAGATCGTCACAGGTGACGAATCATGGATCTATGCGTATGAGACCGAAACGAAACAACAATCGACCGTGTGGGTCTTCAAAGACGAGCAAAATCCAACGAAAGTTGTTCGTGGAGGAAGCACTTTGAAGCAAATGGTCGCCTGTTTCTTCGCAAAACTGGTCATGTGGCGACTGTTCCACTTGAGCAATGTAGGACGGTCACTTCTGAGTGGTACACTACAATTTGTTTGCCTGAAGTCATCGGAGAAATTCGAAAAACCAACAAGAGAAGACGAATCATTGTTCACCATGACAATGCGAGCTCTCACACATCAGCTCAAACCAGAGCTTTTTTGACCGGCCCTGACTTGCCACCTAATGACTTCTTCTTGTTTCCGAACATCAAGAAAAAATGCGTGGTCAACGATTTTCGTCGGCAGAAGAAGCTGTTGAAGTGTTCAAAAACCATGTTTTAGAGGTGTCTCAATCGGAGTGGAAAAAGTACTTCGACAACTGGTTTGAGCGCATGCAAAAGTGTATAAATCATGCTGGAGAATACTTTGAAAAACAGTAAAACCATTTTTGATTATAAATATTTGCATTTTCACTCTTAGGCCAGAAATATATAGAGCAGCCCTCGTATTAGAGTAGCGCTTGATATATATTTAGCTCGACTCGAAGACAGTAGCTCATTTTTGCTTTAATTTACTCTACAAAAACTTCTAGATTGGAGTTAAAATAGATTATAAATCTATTATAGCATTAGATGGCATCGCTAAGCCTACAGGTTGCACAATTTTCTGAGCCATCGTAAAATTTTCGCCCACTTAACGAAACCACGTTAACCTTACAGCCTCGGGCACAGATAAGTAATGTACTCTACATTTAATTCTAGCATTTTCATAGGGGGCAAATCTGGACATATGTAGATTTTTGCAACGTCTAGCCTGAAAATAAAATATCCTTGAAAGCCTGCTTATCTCTCCACATCTTCAGAACTTCTTACTTCTATCAATCTTAATTAGCGTTTTGAAATAATGTTTGATCAGTGTTTTCCCCTTAGCAATCATTGCCCCAAGAGCCCTTTTGCTTTGGCGTATTAGATCGGATTAAACACTCTTACTCTTTAAAGTTCTCGGTGCTGCCAGATTTTTGACATAAAAAGTCTCTACTTCACACCTTGAAATTTTCACAAACATTTGAATTTCCAACTTCAAATGATTGCATAAAAAATTAGTGTTTGTCTGCTTCCTCTTCTTTTAAGTAAAATATTTTTTATCTCAATTTAAAAATCTCTGCTCGTTATGACTCTTTCCTCCTGTCAATATTTAGCACCCATTGACTTTCTTTCATATTTGTGCGCCCACACTTTAACAAATGATATTAAAATGTTTGCTAGTCTGTTGCATTCAACCCAACCATTCATGCCTTCAAATACATCTTTACCTCTTAATGTTTATTCGTCCGTCCGTACGTTTATTTGTCTGGCTTTTCTTAAAGCAGCCAGTTTAAATTTGCATCATTTGCAGTCACTTCAAAAGGAGTTTTTTCAGTCAATTTGGCGTCTTTTTTCTTTTGTTAATGTTTTACATTTTGTTGTTGTTTAAACTCCTTAACACCAATAACAAATTTTTCATTCATAATTTAACAAAATGTTCGCAAAAAAAAAACAAAGAAAAAGAAAATAATAAAACTATTTGATGTCTGGCCTTTATATTTTGTGAAGTTGCTCCTGCTGGCTGCTTTGCAAGGAAATAATGCAGTCGACATAAAACGTTATGTGGTACCTGTTGCCATATTTTTTCACCTCTTCTTCTTCCTCGTTTGCTTTCTTAACGAAATGTTGTCATATGCAAATTAATTTAAGCTGATCACCACAAATTTATTTGCTGTTTTCGTGCTCGTTTTATAGCAAAACACAAAAAAAGAAAAAAGAAACAACGATCATTTAAAAACGGTTTTTAGTTTCTTGGCCATAAAATAAAATTCATTGAATTTGTTCCTTAAATCATGTAATATTTTTGTTTTATTTGTTGGTGTCGTTGTTTTTGCTGTTGTTGTGTCTGGCTTTGTGGATTTATTGTAGGTTTTAAGAGTTGTATTTCTTAGAGTCAAAAACGTGATTTGTCTTCAAACAGAATACAAAATTCGAAAACTGGTGCTGTGTCTAATGTAACGTTAACAACAAAATAAAATAAATAAAAAGAAGAAGAAAATATAACACTCGTATTAAACAGACTTTCGCTTTTTGACAGGTTGTTAAATAAATTAAAATAAAAAATCGTCTGTGACATTTTAAAGAAATTAAGAGAGAGATATGATTTTTCCCTTAACCTTGCGTATCTAACAGATATCAGAATTTCCTTGGAGGAAACAATAAAGACGGTTTAATATTTCATCAAGCTTTTTAAATTTTAAAGGTTTTCCACAGATTTCATGAATTTAAAAAAATAAACGTAAGATCTAAATGAGCTTTTCAACATTTAATACAAAGCTTTTTCGCAAAGCTCTGTGAAAATTCTAATCATTATTTTTTACCTTCACAAAATTTTATCACTGATTGTTGAAAGTAAAAAAAATTTAGAGACTATTGAAAGCTTTAGAGAAGCTTGCTAAAAATTGAACATCAAATACGAAGCTTTCTGTTAAAGTTCTGTGAAAAATTAATTAACTTCTTTAACCTCAGATAGATAACAATGATTGTTGACACCAAAATTATGATTAATGACTCTTGAAAGCTTTAGGGAAGCTTGTTAAAATTAAAATAAAAAATTTTAAATCTTACCTAACGCTTGTTCATCATGAAACAAGAAAACTAGATTGCACATTGTACAGATCCGTTAGTTTATCACTCTCTTTTGTGTGACGTAAGCAAAGAATATTTTTCGTATACAAAGTAGCGTGTGTGTAAAAATCTCTTACATTTTTTACAAAAAATAAACAACTTTCATTCTATGATGACGTAGATGCGCAGTAGAAAATTTTTACGGCTGAGTGCACAATCTTGTTTGGGGGAAAAGAGCTTTCCAAAAATATAAATAAAGCTTTCGTAGAACTATGTTAAATAATTCTTCATGTAAAATTTTACTTAAAGTTTTAAGCCATTTTGAACATTTAATTTCAAAGCTTTTGTTAAAAGATTTAAAAGCATTTTTTTTTTGTGAAAAACTTTCACCAGCTTTTTCGTGCAGTTGTTTTAATATTTTCATGGTATTTAACCTCCAATTAAATAACATTTTTAACTCTTTTTATTTTTTCAGAATGTCAATGCAGTCCAATTGGATCTCTGATCAACACTTGCGACAAACGCACCGGACAGTGCCACTGTCTAGCGAATGTTACTGGTAGACGTTGTGATAAATGTAAAGCGGGTCATTGGAATTTAACACAAGGTATTGGCTGCCATGATTGTCGCTGTGATTTATCAGGTTCCAGAAGTCATGAGTGTAATCCTTGGACGGGTCAATGTGATTGTAAAATCGGTGTAGGCGGTCAGAGATGTGACGAGTGTACAGATGGATTTTTTGGTTTCTCTCAAAATGGTTGTGAACGTTGTGCCACCTGTCCGGGTGAGGGTCAAGTTTGTGATCCCCTTAACGGTCGTTGTGTTTGTCCGCCCAATAGCCGAGGTTTGGGCTGTAGTCAATGTGTGGCCGGTACCTGGGGTTGGCAAACAAGATTGGGTTGCCGTGAGTGTCAGTGTGATAGGGTGGGTTCAATAGGTCAATACTGTCATACCCATACCGGTCAGTGTCAGTGTAGAGAAGGTTATAGTGGACGTAGATGTGATGCCTGTTCAGCAGGTTACTTTGGTTATCCCGAATGCCGACGTTGTAATTGTGATGTAGATGGCTCGTATGTGGGCAAAGATGGTCTTATAACCTGCGATGCTAATGGCCAATGTCCCTGCAAGAGTTTAGTGGTGGGTTTAAAATGTGACACGTGCATGCAGTCGTCATTTGGTTTGTCTGCACTCAACCCAGAAGGCTGCACCAGATGTTATTGTTTTGGACGTTCTAGTGAATGCGAACAGAGTAATTGGTCCTGGGGTCATGTGAGAATGTCTGAATCACGTAATCTATCTGTGCAATATCTAAACTCACAACATATTTCTAACTCGGAATTTGAATATATCGTGGTGATACAAATGTCGGGGTCCAAAACCTATCGGGAAGATGCTGAAATACAAAATTTTAATGGCTTAAATTTAATACCCCGCTCCACGGGCAATGTATCAATAGGTTCCTATAGCCAGCTGTATTATCCCTTATATTTCCAGTTGCCTCCACAATTCTATGGCGATCGTATAAGCAGCTATGGTGGCAATTTATATTTCACCTTGCTAACAACGGGGGGCAATACTCCTTTGGACCGTAAATTATTAAGCCGTTATCCTTTGGTCCAGCTGCATGCTCACAGTAAATTAATTTTGGATTTTTATGAATACGAGAATTTTGAATATTCCCGCAATGAAACATATCGCGTACCTTTGCACGAAACCCACTGGAAATTACATCACAATGGTCAGCCTGTGGAGAGAGCCATGCTAATGGCAGCTTTACAAAATGTTAAACATATTTTGATACGGGCTTCTTGTTTTGCTGATTTTACAGAAATAATGTAAGTTTTAGTAACGTAAGTTATTTTCGTTATAGAATTTAAATAAAATGTAACTTAAAAATCCCAAAAGTTTGCAAAATGTCCATATGGATTCGGCGATTTATGTTTATGGCTCCACCAGTATAATTGCCAAGGGTGTTGAGAAATGTAAATGTCCCAAACGTTTTGATGGCTTGTCATGCCAAGATCCGGGACGTGGTTACTATAGATGGCGCAATGTTACCGAAACTGAAACAATCTATATCGAAGATTTGATAGGTAGAGCTGCTCCCTGTTTTTGTAATGGACGCAGCCAGGAATGTAATCGGGAGACTGGTGAATGTACAGTAGGTTTTAAGATTTGAAAATATTCACATAAGTTTGTCACTACTAAGAAATGAATTTTAGAACTGTCGTGAAAATTCTGGTGGTCGGCATTGTGAACAATGTGCTGAAGGCTTCTATGGTGATCCTAACTCCCCTTATGGCTGCCAACCCTGTCCTTGTCCTGAAACTAATCGTAACTTTGCCAAGGGTTGTACCGTATGGCAGGGTGAAGTCAGTTGTGTTTGCCGTCCTGGTTATACGGGGAAATTGTGTGACAAATGCCGTCATGGCTATTATGGCGATCCACTGGCTTCACCTGAAAGTACCTGTAAATCCTGTAATTGTAATTTGAATGGCATTAGTAAAGATGGCTGTGATGCTGTTACGGGTCAATGTTATTGTCGTGAAGGTGTAACCGGTTTAAGATGTGATAAATGCAAAGCTCCTCGCCATCATGTAGAGGAGAAAGGATGTAAATGTAAGTTTTCTAAAAAGCTTTGTTAACAGTTGAATACCTGGAATATAGACGACCTTTATTTCAAAAATTAAATTAGAAATTTTCCTTAAATTTGTTAATTGCATGTTTATTTACCACCTTCATTTTTCTTTTCTTAAAAGTTTTGAAATTATGAACCTATTTTCTTTACACTTTTATGGTCTTTAGTGTGTGATAACTGCACCTTACTTCTATTGGACTATATGGATTTAATTGACCATAAACTTAGGCGTGGTATACATAATATGGACCTCACCGGAATACCTGCTCCCTATACTAAAGTCGAAGAGTATGAAGTATTGTTTAATACACAAAATCTACGTTATCATGACTTTAATAATGCCCGCAAATTGCTTATGAATTATGACAGTAACGCCCTTTTAAAACTTGATTCTCATGCGGAAAATCAAAAATTCCAAAACCGTAAAGCTTTAGCAACTGCCGAAAAAAGAAATCAAGCTGTGCAGGCGATATTGGGAGATGCCAAGTCACTATATGGTGAAATGGAATCTTTACAATCTGGTATCTTAACGAACATAGCGAATTTGGAAAGTTATGGTAAAGGCTCACAACATCTGAGCCTTTCCAATGCCTTACAACAGGCTAAATTCTATTTAGAATCCATTAAACAACATCAGGACTCGGTAAATAATATCAGAACTGCAGCCACCTGTGCTTGGCATTACTACTTTAAGTTTGGTAATGATTCTGATGCAGCCTTTGATCAAAAGGCTAAAGTGGAAATGTTTTGGCGTAATCTAAATCACACCAATTTTCGTGTGTCTGATATTAGATTGCAGGCCGACCGCACTGTGGAGATGCAAAATGAAATCGATGATGTTTTAGAGCATATTCGCAATCTAAAAAGTTACACTTCTGAAGATTATCAACAAATTATAGATTTGAAAGGTAAAATAAGCGAATACCTTAAGGAAACTTTGGTGCCTCAGACCTCTGTGTTGGTGGAAATGAATGTGGGTCGTTTAGAGTTGTTAAGCGGAAATGTTGACAATATTATAAAGCTGGGTACGGTATTAAATGCTACGTTGGATGAAAATGAAACAATGCATCGGGAGGTACGCAAACATTGGCTGCCCAAGGCTCAAAAGCATGCCGCCCGTTTACTGGAAAGATCCAATGAATACGCTCGACAGTTTCAGCCAACAAGAAATGGAGCCCGCATTGCCATGTTGGCAAGGTAAGTGAAAAGGAAAGTTTTAAAATAAAATTTATTGGGAAGTCTTCTTACAATTAGCTCGGCTCATAAAAATATTTCTGAGGCCATAGAAGCCGCCCGTTTGGCCTCTGTGGAGGCTCGAGAACATGTTTATACCGCTCACAATAAGCTCTATCCTAGACAGGATATGTCTGTAATTGAAAGAGCTAAAATTTCCTTAGACAAGTCCAAGCTATTAAAAGGAGATGCCATGCAGGAGATCAATGAAACAGAAGGTAAGTTGAAGCGTCCAAGGAAGTTAAAACTAAACTCAATTTTTTGCTTCACTATTAAGCTCTGAAGACTCGCTTGAAGGTCTATGAAAACAAAGTAGAAGGTATCAAAACACGTATTATAAACGCCGGCATTAAAACCAATAATATCTCCTCTCACATGCAAACGTTGCAACGAACTACATCCCGCAAAAATGCTTTAGACAGTTTAGATGCAGCCTCGAAAATTTCCGATGAAATGAAAGGAGTATCAAAACGTACCCAGGAGTTGCATGAGGATATAAAAAAGTTACGTGATAAATTTGCTGTTTTAGAACCTGATTGGGAAATAAAATTGGGCTTGGCAGAGGAAAATATTTCCTTAACCAAAACCAATGTAAGATTGGCTAATATTTCTCTTACCTATGTAGAGGAACAGGCGGTTAAGGAACAAGTGGAGTTTGATGCTTGGAATAAATCCATGGCCCAGCAGATGCAAGAGTTGAGAGACAAAATAGCCAAAGCTAAACATGCCGCTGAAGGCATAAGAATCTCTTTAGAATCTTTGGGTCCCAAATGCATAAGATCATATTTGCCTACTTCTTATGGTCTAAGCACTTCCAATGCTATAAAATTAAGCTTTTCCCTACCCAATCGTAATGGCAACTCTCCCTTACTTTATATACAAGGCAATGATGGCCACTATATTGCCTTGGATTTGTTTAAGAGACATGTCCGCTTGCTGTGGAATTTGGGAGGCTCTTCGGAGATCCTTACACATCCTTTAGAAATACAAACACGAGATCCTCAGTACGATGATGCGTGGTATCATGTGGAAGTTAATCGTACTCTTAATATAGGAAGTCTGTTGGTAAGGCGCATGAACAACTATGGCTCCTTAGTGCCACAAGCTCCTGTGACTGGCTATACCGATATAGAATTTACAAGATTCTTCCAAACCCCTCAAGACCGCATATTTTTAGGAGGTTATCCAAAGATACTGCGCACCAAAGACTTACAGTTAAGTCCTGGCTTGAACGTAGTCGTACATAATGTTGAGGTGGATAACAAGCCTCTGGGTATCTGGAATTTCGCTTCTAGCGAGGGTAAATGTGGTGGAGCCATGATAGGAGCACAGGAGTCCAGCTCGTCATCGGTGGCAAGACATTTTAATGGTTTAGGCTATGCAGAGGTTAAGAAGTCTAGACCACGACCATATCGCCGGAATTTGTTTGCTCTACAAATGACCTTTAAGACTTTAGATGAGAACGCACTACTCTTCTTGGCGGTAGATGATAGAAATGTAAGTTTTTTTTACTACTTTCCGGCCTCTTTTCGTTAATTTCACTGCTTGTTAACAATTTTAGAATCGCTCGGTATCTGTTACTCTCAGTCGCGGTCGTATAATGTTTCGTATTGATTATGGCGATGACTCTAAATTGGAAATTAACACCACCAATAAGTACAACACAGGAAAATGGATCAAAATTGAGGCTGCCCGAGAATTTGTACCCAAACGTGGCACAGAAAATGGCATATTAAGAGTAAATAACGAGAGACCAATAACCGGTTCACCTTCGGTTCCCATAAAAAGTCATATGCTACCCGATCTTTCAAAACCTGTTTATTATTTGGGTGGTGTACCACCAGGTTTTACTTCAGCAACTTCAAAAGCACCAGGAGCTGACAATCCCTTTTTGGGATGTATGATGGATGTTCAGGTGAACGGTGAAACATATGATCCCTTGGAAAGTTCTACGTATTTTGGAGTAGAGCCTTCCTGCAAGGAGGTGATAACAAAGTAAGTCTCGGTTAAATATTTTCGTACAATTAAATTTGAGCAGTTTCAGACCAGTTCTAAAGACCAGCTTCTAAACTTCTTTCTTTAATTTTGTTTTTTCTATAGAGCTGGTTTTTCAGGTCAAGGTTACATCGAGTTGCCCTCTCAATCCCTGCGCAAGCGAGCCAATACCGGATTTGTTTTCCGTACTCTACAATCCGACTGTTTACTTTTGCTCTCAGCGTATCCGCCCGAAGTTAACGAAGACTATGATGCCAAAGACATAAAAGGCAATTATTCCATTTCCCTTATAGATGGCCATCTCCAGGTGTGGATCAATTCGGGTCGTAGTTTTATACAACTACATTCGAATGTCTCTCTCAATGACGGCGAATTTCATGTAGTAAATTTGCTGAAAAATGGTCGCAAATTCGAATTGATGGTTGATGATGAGTTACAAATGACGAAAAATCTTATGAGCGCTCCTACGCTCGTTAGCATGCCTAGAGATGCTGGCGGTTTATATATAGGCGGAGCACCATCCTATGAGGATTATACTCCCCTGGCTCCTACATTCATAAAATTAGAGGGATCAGTGCGTGATGTGGTGTTCAACAATCGTACTGTCAATTTTAATCAGGCCCTGTCATTTGTTAATGTACAAATTGGACGCAATGGTCCCGCCATGGGTAGTATTAATGGTTTGAGTGACGGTTTCCTAAAGACAGAACCAATGATAGGAAAAAGCTTTACAGCTGCACCAGAGGGTTGTAAAAGGGTAAGTCAAAAGGGCGATACTTGTGTGTCTTAAAAATGAAGTTGTCAAAGGGATGTGGTATTTTAACGAAAAAACAACCAATTTTTTTTTTACAAAAATAAAAGCTTTTAAACGATAATGAAACGAACATAGAAAAATGAAATTTGAGAGGGATTTTGCTAAGACAATTATATTTTAATTAAAACTTTCTCTGGCATAAAAGAAAAGTGGATTTATTCAAGGGGCTACTGATAACCTTATTAACCTAATTTAAAACGTTATAAAAATCATTTAAATCCATTAAAAATAGCTTAAATAAATATTTTACCAAAACAAAAACGCCGCTTAACTAAAAAAATTTTTTTGCTTATTTTTAAGCTTTTTGCCCCACTGTGCCAAGAGCTTAAATGTAGATAAACTAATATTTGTCAAATTTTATATCACTTAAAGAAATACGTAAAAATTTAACTTAAATTAGTTAAATGTAAAAAAATTTCACATAAATTTTTTTTAGTTTTACCAAAAGCTTTTATTAAAAACTTTTAAACATTAAAACACATTAATCTTTCATAGTATTGTGTCTTATCTTAATCTATATGGTTATTTTAAATATTTTTTAAATTGATTATTTTACTTTTAAATAGATTTTGAAAAGCTTTAAAAAAAGCTTTTTTATTGCATGTTAATTTAATTCCGATATTTTTTCTTTTTTTATAGGATTTTAGTTGTTAAATTTAAAACTTTAACAAAATGAACTCATAAAAACACAAGTTTGTGTACAAAAAGCTATTAGCTTTAAAAAGCTCATAACAAACAAGCAACAATTTAACTAAGGTTAATGTTACTAACTGCTAAATTTCATCTGTAAAACAAAGGGAATTAATTTAAGGAACTTTGCATTGATTTTTTTATAAATATTTATAAATCACAACTAACTATTATATGAGTAGTGTGGCAATTTTAACATTTAAGCTCATTTTATTTTTGTGTTATGGCACCTTAAGGTTGTGGTCACATTTATTGAACAAAAGATTTTGTATATATTTTGAAACACAATTTTAAACTTAAGATTCTCTAATTATTAATTAGCCAAACTCTTTCATACACCATAACTTTAGCATAAAGTTTGATTAAAATTAAATTCACCTTAATCCTAAACTTGCTTTTTGTGTCTGTTAAAGCTTTTCATTGAATAATTTGAATCACTCTTTTTTATATTTATAATCTCATCTTTTAATATTAAGCTTAATATTGCAGAACTTTTTTTTTTGTTTTTAAGAATTGTATAATTTTTTGTTAAACGATTTTTTTTAATATTGCACTTTTTGCTTACATAAATAAAGTTTATGTTTTAATAAAAAAAATTATAAAATTTGTTTTTTCATTACTTCATTAAAATTTGCACACTGCCTTCGCTTTATAACACTAATAAAAACTTTAAAGCTTTCGAAATAGAAAAAAAGCTTTCAAAACTAACACAAAATTCAAAGCCATGAATTGAGGTGAACAATTCACAGAAATTTGTTTAACAACAAACAAAACTAATTGGTGTTATTGCTTATTAAGGCCCTTAAGCTTTAATGGTAATGGTAAACAACTAATACTGGGTGTTGTATTTCCTCACTTAACTAAATCAGGCCTTTTATTATCATCATGCTTTCTTTATATTTATTTTAAACTCTTAGGTCGGCAGTTATTCTTATGAACCCAATGCCTTTAAATTTGGCGATGAACCTTATAGCTTTGCCCAACTGCAAGCACCTTCACGTTATTATTGGCAAAAGAATTTCCAAATTTCTTTCGATTTTCGCTCCTTCTACCCAAATGGTTTGATTTTCTTAGCTCCCGGCATAAAAGAGAAACAGAAACATTATTTAGCTTTGATTTTGAAAGA
Organism: Cistogaster globosa; assembly: GCA_937654795.1. NCBI lineage: Eukaryota > Metazoa > Arthropoda > Insecta > Diptera > Tachinidae > Cistogaster > Cistogaster globosa. Next base: position 13,880,615 of record OW569404.1, read on the forward strand.
TGGCCATCTGCTGCTTATAATTCGTGGTCGCCGGCGTGAAGAACTTCCCCTACATGCCAAACTTAATGATGGCGAATGGCATCATGTTACTTTATTGTGTCAAGATCGTAAAGTTACTATGTCGGTGGAAATAGGTCGTACGGATCAAAAAACTTCAGCACAAATGAAAATACCCAAAAAAATAGCAGCTTCGAATATGGTGTTTGTGGGAGGTTTGCCAGAGAATCCTCCCAAAATGCCAGCTGAACTTTTAATGAAGTTGGAACCGTTTAAGGGTTGTTTGCGCAGATTTGCCATTGCGAATAGTACTCAGGATTTGGCAAAACCTGGCAAACATTTACATGTGGGCCAGTGTTTCCCTAAAGTGGAGAGAGGTTCTTATTTTCCCGGAGATGCCTATGCCGTGTACAGTAAGTGCAACTTTTTTTTACTTTAACATTGTAAAAACAAACTTTTAGTTTAAAAAACGTAAGTTTTAAAGCCTTTTTTTATTTAAAAAGTTTTAGATTTTTTTTTTATTAATTAAATGTTTTTAAAGCTTTTAGTTTTATAATTTAAAAATATTTAAAAATCGCTTTCGATTTTCTAAGTGTTTTTAAATAATAATCAAGCACAAAAAAAGCTTTAATTTAGTTTAACAAACACCAGAAAATATTATTTAAAGAAAGCTTTTCAAGATTTAAAAATCATGTTCCTTTTAGCTGCCAAACTGTCGCAAGTTCTAAACTTTTATAGATTTAATTTTTCGTGTATAAGAAAAAAACTTAAAAGCTCTTTAAAATATTTTGTATTAAATTATGACTTTGCAGTTTAACGAATACTCTGCTGATTGAAAGCTTTCTTACATGATTACATGAAAGCGCTAACAATTCAAAAGTTTTAAAAAACTTTCTTATAAAATTTAACGAAAGCTTTAATGCTTGAAAAGTATTCAAAAGCTTATTAAGCTCCAAAACCCTTCTAAGATTGCGGTTAGATTTATAGTAGCTGAGAAGTATTCTCAAAGTGTCGAAAAATACTTTGATTTTAAAAATTGAGGGTCGTCTCAATTCTTGATGATGTTTCCGTTTTAAAAGGGCTTTTAAAAAATTAAAGGTTAGATTTTTTTCTATTGAAAATTAAAAAAAAAAATTCTTAAAATTCACCAAACAAGCACCAGCGTTATTGTTAAATATGTAAGCTAACTCTCGCTTAAGGTAATTTTTTCGAAAGAGCTTTTAAATATTTAAAACTTAAAACTTTTTTAGAATTCCGTTTAAGATTTAAAATATTCTTTTAATGTTTTTGAATCGTGAAAAGATGTTTATTTTAAGAAGGACCACAATTATTGTTAAATTTGTTATTGTTGTAATTATTTCAATTTTAAAAGCTTCGTATTTTTGCAACCTATTTAAAACTCCTTTAGAGAGAAACTTTCATGTTGGCAAATATCTTGAATTAGAAATGGAATTTAGAACTTCTGAGCTCTCTGGCATTTTGCTTAGTATTACCGAGCCCACTGGGTTTCCTGCCCTATCACTGGAAATTTTCAATGGCAATGTAAGTTGTTATTTAATAACAAGTCAAAATAATTTTTTTTTATTGTAAACGAAAAATATTTTGTCAATTTTTTTCAATTTGATAGATTGTGTTCTCTTGTGATTTGGGTGATGGCAATCCATTCCGTGTAGAATCCTTGTTACCTTCCAAATATGCCATATGTGATAATAAATGGCATAATATTTCAGCTCTATATGATTACGAACAATTAGCCTTAAGGATTGATCAAATGCCTGCAACAATAGCGGTGGCCCAGCAAACAACGATGGGTAAAGTGCAGACAAAGTCACCACTGTATATTGGTGGAATACCGGGTAAGTTTTAGGAAGCTTATTTTTATTTAATTTAATAATGAAAAGCTTTTTGGTTAAAGCTTTTAAAAAGCTTCAAATTTTTATTTAAAACTTGTATTTTTTTTTTTGTTGTTATTTAATTTATAGATATTGCATCCAGTGGTTCCTTATTGACCCGCGAAAATTTCAAGGGTTGTCTAAGAAACCTTTCAATACGTAATGAAAGGCGCGATTGGGTTGATATGGATGCTTTGCATAATGTTTTGCTCAGTGAGTGTTTAATAACCGGCACTGAAAGCTGAGTTACTTTAATAGCTTCAGTTAACATTTGCAAAGAAACAAAAATAATAACAACTTAAGGATCTGAATGTGATGCCATATACTTACATATAGAACAAATATAATAACATAAGAACTGCCATATAAATAATTTAAATATTTAAATTAATACTTAAAAGGAATTTACGCTTAATTTTAAATATTTATAAAACTTAAATTCAAAAAGCTTTTTAAAACCATACACGACAAAAGATAAAAAGATGTTAAAAAAAATCTTAAATCAAAAGCTTAAAGTTTATACAAACAGATTAAAGCTTTTTATTAAAAATTAGAAAAATTTGAAATTTTTTTCTTAAAAAAATCAAACCTGAAATAAAGAGTTATTTCGAAAGCTTTTTTCTTTTGAGTATATCTGACACTCTAGACTTTACATTTGTAATCATTTATATAAATCGAAGATCTTTTAAAGCTTATTTTCAAAAGCTTTATTAAACTTCATATGTTTTCATTACCAGTGTCTGCATTTAAAAACAAAAAGTTATGTTCGAGCGTGTAATGTGACAATTTTGCTTCCGCTGTTTATCTTGAATATTTAAGGTTTTTTTTGAGATATTTAAAATAGTGTCCATTGCTGTCTTTAACACTAATGTATTTTTTAAAAACTCCGCCTTAGAAAATAAGTATTTGTTTATACTTTTTGTTTTATTAAAAGTGTAATAAGCGGCCTGGTATGTATGTTTGTCATTTAAGAAACTAAGAGTTGTCGGAGTGATCAATGTGAGTAGTTTACGATGAAGAGGTATAAAATTTCCAGATGTTTATTTGAAACATTGCTTTTACGAGGGCTGCTCTATATATTTCAGGCCTAATAGTGAAAATGCGAATATTTATAATCAAAAATGGTTTTATTGTTTTTCAAAGTATTCTCCAGCATGATTTATACACTTTTGCATGCGCTCAAACCAGTTGTCGAAGCACTCTTTCCATTCCGATTGAGACACCTCTAAAACATGGTTTTTGAACACTTCAACAGCTTCTTCTGGCGACGAAAATCGTTGACCACGCCTCTTCTTCTTGATGTGCGGAAACAAGAAGAAGTCATTAGGTGCCAAGTCATGGCTGTACGGCGGATGACCCATTAATTCGACGTTTTGGCCGGTCAAAAACGCTCTGGTTTGAGCCGATGTGTGAGAGCTCGCATTGTCATGGCGAACAATGATTCGTCTTCTCTTGTTGGTTTTTCGAATTTCTCCGATGACTTCAGGCAAACAAATTGTAGTGTACCACTCAGAAGTGACCGGTCTTCGTTGCTCAAGCGGAACAGTCGCCACATGGTCAGTTTTGCCGAAGAAACAGGCGACCATTTGCTTCCAAGTGCTTCTTTGACGAACAACTTTCGTTGGATTTTGCTGGTCTTTGAAGACCCACACGGTCGATTGTTGTTTCGTTTCGGGCTCATACCCATAGATCCATGATTCGTCACCTGTGATGATCTAATAAACGTCTTTTGAAGCACCGCAATCGTAAATTTGCAACATTTCTTTGCACCAATCGACACGAGCCTTTTTTTGAGCAACTTTCAAATTGTGCGGGATCCAACGATAACAAACCTTTTTTACGGCCAGGTGTTCATGCAGTATCGAATGTATGCTGGTGGAAGAAATGTCCAAGGATGTCTCTATCTCTCGGTATGTCGCATGTCGGTCTTGCATTATGAGTTCACGCACGGCATCAATGTTGCCTGGCACAACAGCCGTTTTTGGACTAACTTCACGGAATTTGTCTTTGAGCGAGCTTCGGCCACGATTAAATTCATTATACCAATTTTTCACAGTGCTATATGATGGTGCTTCATCGCCATACAAAGATTTAAGCTCATCAGTGCACTCTTGTTGTGTTAATCCACGTCGAAAGTTGTGAAAAATGATGGCACGAAAATGTTCACGAGTTAATTCAATTTTTTTCTATATTAATTTTTTCAAGTCACTGTAAACAACACAAATAATGGTCGTTCGTCAAAACGTTTTGAGTACGATTATGCTTAAAAATGACAAACTTTCCAATGGAAATGTCAGATTGCACTTGGCAGCACTCAGTGTTGCCAGGCCAGAAATATATATAGCAGCCCTCGTATATCGGTGGGACCTTGTTGTAGTGCTTGTCGTTTCGTTTGCGTTTAAAACATTTAAAAATTTTCAGCTCAGGCAGTTTCAATTGTATGCTTTATTTCAGCATACAATGACTTAAATTGGTCTTTCCGAATTTGCGACCTTTGCAGTGGGAGCATAGAGAGCATAAATACGTTTTATGATCCTGCTACAATGCGACACACACAACTACATCTGTTGGGAATGAAGTTAGGCCTAGATATTGTCCAGTAAAAGTGATGTGAGTGAAAGAAATTTTATATAGAAAAAACTGAAAGGGAACAAAATACAAGGAGAGGTTTGTGGATGGATCAACCTCATTGCTGATACACGAATGAATTTTAAAGGCATTCATTTTTCTCTTCATCTTGATGGTGTTGCCTAGAGTAGTGTCTTAAGGGTTCTTTCCTTATAATGGCATGTGTCGCTCTGTGTCTGTAGCTTTTAAGTCACATAGTCATTTTTTTGGCACCACAATTTATGGCGTCTTGTTGCTTTTAATTCAATTACGTATTTTTAATAGCATATTACCAGTCCAGCACTGTTTATTGGGCCATAAAGAATGACACCTTGATCCTTACACTTACATCTCATCAGTAGCACATAGAAAAAAGTTATAGAGTTTCTAACCTTTGTTATTTTACGCGTCAGACTTTTTTATTTCAAATAATAAAAACTTAAAACTTAAAAAAATGGGATTTTAATAAGAAATTAAAAAAAATCTAATATAATTTTATGATGCCATTTTATAAGATTGAGTTAAATGACTTTCTTTTATTTACAACATTTAAATTGAACCGAACAGCCTTTTTAAGCCTTCGATAGAAAAAGAGCGGAAGCATCCTTGTACACTTAATGCAAGTTAATGTAAATTGTTAAACGAAAAACGAAAAAAAAAGCTTTTAGTTTATTTTATTAAAATTAAGAAAATCCTGTTAAAATAAAACCCGCCCCCAAAAAATAAGCAATAAGAATGCAATAGATTAAGTAGTAGAGGCTTATTTTTTTTATTAAAAATATACACACAAGCAAATTTAAATAGTATTTATTTTTTATGCCACGTTTTATTTAATTTATTACTTAAATTAAATTTTTTTAATGTAAAATAAAATAAGTGCCTTTAAATTTTCTTTTAAAAAAATAATTTTATAAGTCTACACCGCCACACCATTATCTTTCTTTCTTTTAGGTTGTAATTTTGTATTGATGTTTCTTTTTTTCAAAGTTTAGTTAAGAATCTCTTTGTTGTACAGTAATTTTAAATAAATTTAATTAACTCTTTTTCTTTTGTTTAAAAGAAAAAAATCATTAACATTTGTAAATAGTTGTCATTTAAGCCACTTTAAATAAAATATTTACTTTGTAGTTGTATGAAAAAAAAACACACACACACATACACATTGATACATCTAAATCCAAATATCAAAACCATTTTATTATTTATTTTTTATTTTTCTCTTTTTTGTTTTTTTTTTACCCTTAAGTTAAGACAAAATAATTTTTGTAATAAAAAAATCGTAAAAAAATTTAAAAAAATTTTATGTTTCCTGCATTCATGTATTTTAAAAAGGTTTTTCTTAGTTTTAAGTTTCAATCGTTTTTCTAAAAAATTTTTATTAAAAAGTAGCCGTCCACAGAATATTTTTGCTTGCTGCTAAGCAGGTCCTCAGAATTTTGTTAGTTAATTACATTAAAGCAAGTTTTCGTTCTAAAAAAGCAGTTGAAAAATTTTTCTGCATAATTTTCAAATGCGGAAGAAATAAATGGCAGCAGGCTTAACCAAAAGCCTCGCTGGTTACCTATCGCAACAATTATTCTTCTCGCAGAAACGACTCAAATCACACACAAAAATAAGTTGTTCAACTGATCACAAACTATAAAAAATTGGAAATTTTTGCCGGCAGAAAAAGATTTTGATAGAAGCAGAGCTGTTACGACAAAAAAGGATTTATAATACTCCAAAACAGCTTGAATCACTTTCAGCAAGAGCTCATTAATTCTGTTGCTGCAACAACAGTAAAAAATACAACTCGCTTTGCTCAACAATGGAAAGACGAAAATGAAGGTAAAGTTTTTTTTATGATATTTAAAACTATTTTTTCACCGCTCAATGTTAAAAAAGAAAAATTAATTATTTTTTTTGTGGCAGTAGGGAATTCATTTACTTCCGCCGTTGCTTGAAATGTTAAACTCAATACATAAAAAATCAGCGTAATTTTTTTCCTTTTTTTTTAGGTTTGACATTTTCTGCAACGGCGAAAATGAATGAGTTCGCCACTGCCTCCACCTGATACATAATTTCACCATAAACTAAAATTTTTTTCCTAAAAACATGGTGTGTTGCCTTAGTCTGATTTGCAAATTAAAATTGACTTTTTTTATTTTACGTAATTTTTAATTTTATTTTATAATGAAACAAGCACTAGGTCAGTTTTAGAACAAAAATAAAAATATTGTTTATTATTTTATATTTTTTTCTTTCAATATTTCGCCACACCGTTGGGTGGCATCTTCAGGAAACAGGAAATAATATTATTAAACAAATTGTATGTTTTTCAAAAACAAAAACATTAGTTCAATTGAAAAAATTTGTCAAATTAACTCAAAAAAAATTTTCAAAAAACAAAGACAAAAAATTCAAACATTTTAAAATATACATACTCAAAAACGTTCAATACTCAAAAAAAAACACACATTGAAATTTTAAATTTCAAAAAATAAAAAATACATAAAACATTATACAAATACAAACACATAAATTTACTTAATGAAAATGTTACAAACAACTAAGTTAAGATACATTATTATGTTCACTATTTTTTATGCACTAAATGTCTGTAACACTGCGCAACATTATCAGTATCAGCCTTAAAGTTTATTCTTTTTGTTGTTGGCACTTTAATTATTTGTAACATCTCTAACATATACCGACGTTTATAATTATTTTCTATATTTAAAACTGATGCATTTTCAAAATTAGGAAGATGATTTAATCTGGCACAATGGGAAGATAATGCAGTTTTTTGTGAACTATGAATGTCTCTATAACTCTGTTTAGACTTATGTCCAGCAATTCTAGTTTTTAGTTTATTTTTAGTTGTACCTATATAAACATTATTACAATCTTCATTATCATTACCATTACAAGGTATTTTGTATACTACATTTGACATGTCCCATTTTTGTATTCTATCTTTCGTTTTACTAAACAATCTATTTAAAGTATTATAAGTTTTGTATGCCATTTTATATTTTTCAGAATCAAAAATACTTGATTTTTCTATCCTTTCTGCTATTTCTGGTACATAAATTAAAGACTTGTAAGTTTTTGTTGTTGTCACATTTCTTTTGTTACTTGCTCTTCCGTACATAAATTGTTTAAATAATCTGTTTATTACTTGCATTGGAAAATTATTATCGCTTAAAATCTTTACAACTCTATCCTTATTTCTTTTGTGAAACTCCTTATCACTTATCTTAAATACTTTTTCTATTAAATTCCTGCCCGTATTAATAATTATTCTCTTGTTATGTTTTGAATAGAAATTAATAATTCTTCCGGAAGCTGTCGGCTTTTGATACCAGTCCATTTTTAATTTATTACTTCTTCTAATTACCAAAGTATCTAAATAATGGAGTTTAAAATCACATTCTATTTCTAATGTAAATTGTATGCAACAAAAGAAATAAGGATAGAGTTGTAAAGATTTTAAGCGATAATAATTTTCCAATGCAAGTAATAAACAGATTATTTAAACAATTTATATACGGAAGAGCAAGTAACAAAAGAAATGTGACAACAACAAAAACTTACAAGTCTTTAATTTATGTACCAGAAATAGCAGAAAGGATAGAAAAATCAAGTATTTTTGATTCTGAAAAATATAAAATGGCATACAAAACTTATAATACTTTAAATAGATTGTTTAGTAAAACGAAAGATAGAATACAAAAATGGGACATGTCAAATGTAGTATACAAAATACCTTGTAATGGTAATGATAATGAAGATTGTAATAATGTTTATATAGGTACAACTAAAAATAAACTAAAAACTAGAATTGCTGGACATAAGTCTGATCAGAGATATAGAGACATTCATAGTTCACAAAAAACTGCATTATCTTCCCATTGTGCCAGATTAAATCATCTTCCTAATTTTGAAAATGCATCAGTTTTAAATATAGAAAATAATTATAAACGTCGGTATATGTTAGAGATGTTACAAATAATTAAAGTGCCAACAACAAAAAGAATAAACTTTAAGGCTGATACTGATAATGTTGCGCAGTGTTACAGACATTTAGTGCATAAAAAATAGTGAACATAATAATGTATCTTAACTTAGTTGTTTGTAACATTTTCATTAAGTAAATTTATGTGTTTGTATTTGTATAATGTTTTATGTATTTTTTATTTTTTGAAATTTAAAATTTCAATGTGTGTTTTTTTTTGAGTATTGAACGTTTTTGAGTATGTATATTTTAAAATGTTTGAATTTTTTGTCTTTGTTTTTTGAAAATTTTTTTTGAGTTAATTTGACAAATTTTTTCAATTGAACTAATGTTTTTGTTTTTGAAAAACATACAATTTGTTTAATAATATTATTTCCTGTTTCCTGAAGATGCCACCCAACGGTGTGGCGAAATATTGAAAGAAAAAAATATAAAATAATAAACAATATTTTTATTTTTGTTCTAAAACTGACCTAGTGCTTGTTATATTATAAAATAAAATTAAATATAATAAAAGGTCAAAAAACATTAACATTTACGTAATTTTTTTTGTCTGCAAAATTAATTTTGGATTCAAACGAACTTGAACTTAATTTAAGATTTTAGTACTTCATACTCTTCATGTCGAAATGTGTTACAATTTATCGCCGTATGTCACAAATACCATTAACAATATTGACGGCCAAGGGGTCAACTGTTGCTGGTTTTTCAGCATAAAATAGTAATTTCAAGTAGCCTCCTAGAAAATAATCGAGAGGTTTTTAATCGTATGACCTTAGAGGCAGGTCCATTTCTCAAAAATTTAATTCCAATGATTTGATGGTCATGAGCGACGCATGACACATAGTGCCATATCTCGTCCGGATCAATAACATTCCGACCGTAAATTGGAACTACAGCTCGATTTTTGAAGAAATAGGGTTTAGTGATGCCACCAGCATGTAAATCGTACCAAATGTTCAACAATTCCAAATGTAATGGAGTCTGTGGGATTTGTTGTTTAGTACTTTTACTGCATATGCAGCAATTTTGTTTATTAAAAAACCCGACAAGCAAAAAAGAAGAATTAGATAATTTTACAACCGCTTTAGAACCCCTTTTGGCGAAATAACGAAGCATATGATCGTCTTCTTGCTTTTATTTTTACAAAAGCTGAATCTTATGTGAAATATTTTCCACATTAATGACGGGTGGAACTCCGATTCCTGCTACTGACAACGGAATCTTACAACGGAAAAATTCTCTCAACGTGTTGGCATAATTTCATCATTAAATGTTTCTTGCAAGAAAACAGACTTCAAAACAGATTTCAGCTATCTGTCTATAATGGTTCAAAAGTTTGACAACATACATTAAATTACATCAACCATAGGTCCACCCTTTAATTTTTAAATCCCATTTTATGCTTGTTTTTATAGAAGACTCTTTACAACTGTTCAACAAGTATGGCCATAGGCATTAATCAACTATCCGAGCACCCTTTAACTTCTAAATTCAAATTGTACACTTGTTGTTATAGCGAAATTATTACTACAGTTTTTTTTAAATGTTAACCGTCTGTCTATAACGGTTTAATAGTTTAGCCATAGACAGAAAATTACATCAAATATTGTAACACTCTTTAATTTATATTTATAAATTTTTACATTTCTTATTATAACAGACAAAATAGTAGACATTCAGTCTAATTTTCATACGTCCTATCGTATGAATATCGTATAGGTCAAAGTACATCAACTATTGGAGCACCCTTTAACTTCTAAATTCAAATTGTATACCTGTTGTTGTTGCGGACTTGGAAATACAGGTTGCTTTTAAATTTCAATTGTCTGTGTGCAACTGTTCAATAGAATGGCTATATTCATTAAATTAAATAAACTATTGGGACACCCTGTAATTTATAATTTTTTATATTCATACTTGTTATTATAACGAACATAGAAGTCGACATTCTGTCTAACTTTTAAGCGTTTATCTATAATGGTTAAAAAGATAGGCCCATTTACGTCCCTATGGGGACACCCTTTAATTTTTACTTTTATTATTGCATTAATTTTTGATATTAGGAGCTAGAGTGATACGCACTTACCCTTTTTAATTTTAAAACGGCGCCCTTTACGGTTAATAATACTCGTATGGGGACACCCTTTAATTTTTAGATATATTTTTGTACTACTTTGTGCTTTGTGGAACTCTAGCTTCCAGTGATATGAAGTTTTTTTTTAATTTTTAATTAGTGCCGTTTACGGTTTTTAATACACGGAGGGGACACCCTTTAATTTTTAAAATGAGAACTGTTTTTTAAACGGGACCGATCTGTAGGCATAACCTTACAAATAAAAAATAAATATTTTAAATCGTTTCACAAATGACTTCTGTAGGCACAAACATTTAAAAAAAAGCAACATTCACACGAATTGATAACTTCCTTCCTTTTTTGAAGTCGATTAAAAAATGTAATCCATGGATGGCTTGTTTAAGTCGTAGATTATATGCGCCATTAAAGTCACAAAGTTGTCTTTAAGCTGCACGAATTGATGTTTTATTTTCAAAATAAATCTAAAAAATTAATAGCGCTGTTTCAAAGTGAATGTATTCATGACAATCTACCATAGTAATCTGATCATAAATGTCAAAAATTTAGTTCAATGTAACAGTTAGTTTTAACAGTTAACCATTTCAAAAGTGTTATGGGCCTTAAAAAGGTGCCCATCAAATAAAAATGTTAAGTTATAATTAACGTTGCCACAGATGGTCCTTAATTTAAATTATAACCATTTACCTGTTCGCTCAGGGTATAAGAAATCATTAAATCAATAAAGAAATAAAAAAAATTTATTTAATTTTAGTTCTTAAATTTTATTTTAGCACTAAATTTCTATTTAAAACTTTGTAAATTTTTACGCGCAGTCTCATTTAAATATTTCGTTCACAATTTTGCCGTTGTTTAAGCAATAAAACCATGATGCCTAATTTTATTTAAGCTGCACTTTTAGTACTTATTTTTTAGTACTAATGATATTGGTTTATGATCGCTTTTCACCACATTTTATTATTTGCAACATTAAGTTTTGCGTACAAATTTTTTTTATGCAACCTATCGCAACATAATTTTAATCGAACATAAAATCAAATTGAATATAAAATAACGAACATAAAAATTATTTTTAATGTTTGATGTAGCAATACAAACACCTCAGTCGATGCAACTAGTAAACAGCAGGCGTTCGTTTGCACGTATTTTCCGTTTAGTTGTTTGTTTGATTATCGCTTATTCAAACTCTAACAGTGGAGACAAATTGTTGGTTTCGTTTTTCTTTTTTTGAATTTTAGCACTGAAACAAATCTATTAGAGTTTGAATTTCAACAGAATTTTTTTTTCTTAAATATTTGTTGTATAATATTTTTCAATTTAAATGATTTTTATCATTGCAGCAATTAAAAGGAAAATCACAAAATCAAAGTTTCCAAAGATCGATTTTGTTTTATAGATTTAGCGTTAACATGACAGTTTTTCATTTAACTGGTTTTGTTTATTAAAAAAATACAAAAATTATTTTTATACAAATTTAATTGCTCTACTAAAAATAGTAAATGCGATATCTGGGTTTGGGTATGAAACAAAAACAAAAATTATGTTTTATGTCCACACACTCCCACATGCTGGCAGCAAACTTAACAAACAAGCTGTCACATAGACTACAGAAAAGACATCAAGTCTAACAAACTTTAATTCATTGACTACAAGAAAATTCAAACCGAAATTTGTTACAATTGAACTAAATGCTATGAAAATATTTTAATATAATCATGTTTTAATTTTAAAATCTCCGCTTGAACATTTTACACACCTTTTTCCTGAGGAAATTATGTTTTTCCGCTCACTTATAAAACACAATTGCTTCAAGTTACTAAATAAACATTTAAGAACATTTTAAAGAAATTGTTTTGAAAGCTTCTAGTCGTGAATAAAGTTTTTGCTGCTTCATCATCAATTATATTTCTTCGTACTGAAGCCACCTCTTTGTTCGACAACTCCAGGTTGGAATTTCGACCAATTGTTGTTAAAAAACGTCTTAGGAATTTCGCAACATTTCACATAAAGCGGAAATGATTTTTACAGATGATGACTTCGTTGGTGTTTAAGAGTTGCCGTGTTGTTTATCAAGATAGGTGATTTATCGCCAAACGTTATATTGGCGATTTGGTAAAAAAGCCAAAAACACATTCTGAATTTTTTTTAATTTACCTTTGATGCCTAAGAATTAAAAAAAAATCTTCCTGTCCCTAGTGCTATGCCAAGTCGCACGAGTAACTGTTAGCAGACCTAAAATAAGTCAGGTATAAAGCAGTGAATAAATCTCTTGACTTGGAACATTGATTCAAAGTCTTGGTTTTATATTATTCCACGCCGCAAGATTTCGTTCTTGATGTTTGATTAAGCAGATTTTTATTTAGAAGTTTTTCGCCATGACAACTTTAGTTTATGCTCGGACTTTACAAAATTATTAGTTGAACCAATTTGTGAGATGTAACTCTTGAAATAAAAATCTAGAAAGACACAAAGAAAAAAAAAAGAAGAAAAAAGAAAAAAAATATGTTTAGAATAGAAAAAAGAGCTAAATTTAGCTTAAAAATAATTTAGAATAAATCACAAAAAAAAATTAAAATTTAACTGAAAATCGCTAAAAAATTTTAAATACATAAAAAATCAGAAAAAATACTTAAATTCAAATAACTTAAAACAAGGAAACATAATGAAACTATAAAAATGCCAAATTAATAAAACTCTGCCAGATCGGTAAAAAAATTGTAAAAAAACGACAAAATAAATTCTTCATTTAAAGACACCAAAAAAAATCGCCAAAAAAAAACTTTTAAAACTTTATATGTAAAAGTTTTTAAAAAAATTCAATTCAAAAAAAGAGAGATTTAAAAAATAAAATTGAAGCAGTTTAACATACTTATGGTCATATTGAAAAAAGATGTTGTCAAAGTGTAGAATATGAAAAAGAAAAAGAGGAACTAAGAAAAAGAATTTAAAGAGAAAAATTTTTCAAAAACTAGTATTAAACACTATTATTGGAACAAAAGAGTTAAATAAAATTAAGAAATATATATTAAACTTAAAAAAACGTAAAGCGATTAAAAACGCCAAAATTGAAAAAAAAATTATTAAAAATAATAATTATTTTACGGCTCTACAATTAAGTCGACAAAACCAAAATTGATATAAAATTGAAATATTAATTTAAGATAGCAAGAAGCGAAAAGTTGTCAAAATTTGAACTTTTTTAATGCAGCTATTAAACGGCTGAAAAAAAGACCTGCCTTTGATGCTTTAAACTCAGTGATAATACCTACGATATTATTAAGTTGAGCCAACTATATTGTACTTTTAAAACCTTGTAAGCATTTAGTTGTCTAATTCTAGCGAAATCCTGTTTATAGTGGCAACCATAATATGTTTACTGCAAACATATATTGTTACAGTGACTATACCATATTTTTTCTCTGCCTTTTTTAAAAATTTTAACTAATTTTTTACTTAAAACTTTTAGCAAAAAAGATGTCAATTTCCTATTCCTAAAAAATCTTATGTTAAACAAAAGATTCGCAGAATTATTTTACAGGTTGCTGGCATAAAATTTTCTCCATCATTTAAATTTAATTTCCTGCCTTTGCATTTCAATTATTTGTTTCTTTTTAAAGTAAAACTTTAAGAGTTACAAATAAAGTCATTTACAATATTTTCAATAGTAAATTATTGTGCAATAAATAAAATTTAGGAAACAACAAACAAAAAAGAAAAAAAACAAAACAACGGCATTAAATATCAAAGTGTGTTGCTCTTTTTCTTAGGCACAGTGGGTTGCTCTTTTTTTCTAAGTGTTGGCGTAAAAAACGCCTACAGTAGAAAATCAATTGAAAAAGTTACTAAAATGAACATGAAAGTGATATTTATGGAAGTTGCAAGAGACAAGCTGTTACACAGACATGATATTTAAACTTCATTCATGAATTTTCAAAAAAAAAAAAAAAAAACACAAAAAAAAACAAAACAATTGCAATAAACTAAATAAATTAAACAATATTAGAACATTAGAAATAAGCCAACGCTTTAACAACAACAAGAGAAGACAACAAATAAAGTTACGCAACTTATTGGTTCTTAATTTTTAAATATGAAAGAAAATCCAAATTGAAGATATTTTTTTTTTTTTTTTGTAAAAACAAATTGAATTTTTCATATAATTAAAATATAAAAAAAAACAACAAAAAATATTTATAGAAACAATTCTTACATATAAAAGTAATTGCCTTTTTAACTAACTTCACTTTTGATTAAGCATATTTTTTTTAAGTTAATTTTAATTAAAATATTGTCAACGCCTGTTGTGGCTTTCATTTAAAATTCTCATAAATAATAATGATGAAAATTTCAAGTTGTTATTATTGCTGTTAATATTGTTGTTGTTTTCTTTGATTTTTGTTATCTTTAATACATACAAATTTTAACTACCGTCAACCAGAAATGTTAATTGAGTCACTACAAACAAACAGCAACATGATTCCAGCTGCTGTATGGAACTTTATACGTAGAAACTTAAAAAAAAAATGCTGCTCAAATAAACATCTTACGTTCATAAATATTAAACAGCTTCAGAATTTAAAGAAAATTTAACAGCTGAAACGAATCTTAAGTTCTCTACCCGGTGAGAACACATGTTACTTTAAAATTTTACTTTAAATTTTTAGCAGTTTTCTGATTTTAAATATTTAAAATTTCTGTAATTTATTTAAGCAACATTGTCCATTGCAACATGTTGAAACAATATTAAGTTATTTGTTATCGGTAATTGTTCAAACTATGTCTTTTGCAAAATTTGACACAAAATGTCGATTTTGAATTTTTTTTTGTTGCAATTTTTATTGATACCAAATTTTCTCTTTCCCAGCATCTTTCAGCACCTTCACGCTTTAATTTGTTTCAGTTAAACTCCTTTCGCTCCACTTTTACATTTCTTATTTATTTAAGAAATAGTTATAAATTAAAAATTATTTTCTAGCAACATGTTTTCTGAAATATTTTATTCATAAACATTCTGCAAAAAATTCTTAAACTTATTTTGTTGTATTCGAAGAAAAAATTTTTGGTAAAATTACACCAGAAAGCAATTTTGTTGAAACATATTAGAAAATATTTTTTTCAGCAACATGTTGCTAGATTTTTCTAGATTTTTTTTTTTAACCTAACTCTTAAGTATTTTCTTTATTTCTGTCTGTATTTAAGAATAAAACTTTAGTTTTTTTGGCAAAGTAACCTAACAAATTTTTTTAACCACTTTGTTAGCAACATGTTTCAACAACTTTTTAAAATTTTTTATATAAAAATATGTTTATAATTTGTTTGACTGGGTTACTTTTTTACACGAAATTACAGCCAGCGTTTCCACAATCAATTTTGCAACTACTTTCAGAAAAAATTAAAAATCAAACCGCTGTTGTCAACAAGTTGCAGAAAAATAAAAAAATTTTGATTGCAAAGCGGCAAAAAATTCCTTGTATTTAGTAAACAAATAACCGAATTAAAAATCGAAAATCTGTCAATATTTATAATTATCCAGTACAGAACTTTGCAGGCAACATGTTGATAGATGGAATAATTTCACTTTTTACCAGTTTTAAAAAAAATTAAAAAAAAAACAAAGAAAATAATAACACTAAATTACAAATGGGTTCTTCAAAGCCCCATCATAATCTTCAGATTATATGGACCGTGTTGCGAAAAATTACCTACATTAAAAAAAATTTTTTAAGAAACTGAAATGTTCTACTTTAATTAATTTCATAACCTCTTCTAAATTTATTAATAGTTTTTTCTATAAAAAATAAAAAGTGGAAAATGTATAGACTTAAGTGTAGTCTAGTCTGAAGTACGCCTCTTTTTACACTCTAAAATATTTCCTCTTTGCATGATTTATTAAAAAGCAAAAAGATTTTAAAAACAACTCTCAGCTTCTTTTGCAAAGGCCAGAAAGATTTATGCAAAATGATTGACCAATAGCTGACGGCTAGAAATGTTAACAACATTAAAAATCTGATACAAAAAAAAAAGAAAAACTAAACTTTTTAATTTCAATTTCATACAAAAAACTCCACAACAAAAAAAGGAAGAAAAAAGAACTCAAATAAAAACAAGTTAAATTATATTCAATTATAAAGAGGAAAGAAAAAAAGATAACGTTAGAAAAATTCTTTTAGTCGGCCAACACTAGGGTGGTCTTTGTCAGCTAGAAAGCCAGGCAGCAGGTCTGCTTAAATGCATAAAAGAATCTTAATTAAATTTCTTTAAAAAATAAAAAGAATCAAAGTAAATTAGGTCATTTGAAAATACAGAAAAAAACAAGGTCAGTTTATTAATTATTTAAAAGTTTAAGAAAATACAGCAGCAGTAGAGCATTTTTCCACATGACAAAAAAAACTTTAAATATCCCATCAATATAAACAATCTCTCTAAACGTCATTTAAAAATGAAATGGGAAAAAATGTTTATCATGTTAACTGTCATACACAACTCAGCTCAACTCAACTCAACTTAAATCAAATCAATCCAGATTGTTGTTTTTTACAAAGATTTGAATTAGATCCCAATCGTTATTGGCAAATCATTTATGGTTTTATTAGTCTTAATTGCCACATGATTAAAGTCTACTAACTGTCAGATTTGGATCTTAAACAAGATACATAATAGCATTTGTTGCAAGTTAAAAGAAAAAGAAACTTCAGAATATTAATTTTTTTATTTTTTTTAGATAGTTTTATGCTTTCAAATTCATTTGATATTTATGTTAATTGAATTTTAAATTTTTATTTTTATTATTCATTGGATAACTTGGATTTCTCTATGAATTGAAATCAATATTCTGTTTAGTGATTTTTATTTATTTTTATTGCAATTGATTGACAAAATGGAGTCATAGATTATTTTTGTTGTAAAAATGCTTACAGTCTAGAATACTTAATGAGCTGCTTAATGCTTTAGAATAATAAAAAAGAGTTTAAAATTTGTTAGAAATATAATAATAATCATAAATCTAAAGCAACATGTTGCTGAAATACTACAAAATTTCTATATGAATTTCTAAGATATTCACATGCTCAGCTTTAAGTGCATTAGTAACATGTTGTCAACAGTTGGGAAAATAATTCAAAAAGCTGAATTCAGGTTAAAAAATTTAAGTAAAGTTAAAAATTGTATGGCCAAAAATTTTTAAAAACAAGTTTTATGATTAATTTTAATAAAAGATTAAACTTATTTATTTTTATGTTGTCATCACAAAACAATTTTTCAAGTAGAAGAGGATATTTCGTTAAACAAGATTAACAAATTCTTTTTATTAAAAAAAACCTAAATTTTTTGAAGAATTAAAAAAAAAGTGTTGCTAAAACGTGTTTTATAAACATGTTGCTGAGACAAATTTTCGTCGAAATGGATTAGAAAAATTCATATGAAATTTAAATAATTAAAAAAACAGCTTAAGAAATCTATTGGTAAAGTAAATACTATTGATTGTTGTGTACACCAAGCTGAACTGAAATGTTGTTTACTTTGTGGAATTGAAAAATTCAATATGCAAAAAATTACTCTATACTCTCTTTGTAGTTTCACTTGAAATATTAAACAGAACACAAATAAAATTTAAGCATGAATTATTTGTGCCACAATGTTAAAGTACTAGCTCTCCATTCATACTTTGAAAACAAAATGAAATGTATCTGGCAACATTTTACTACAAATTGTGAAAAGAGCAGTAGTGTCGCATGAATTTTGACACTATGTTAAATCAAATATTTCTCTTCTTTGTTGCTTAAAAGAAAAATAAAAAAATTAACGAACTTCCCTCAAGATTTATATCAAATTGCAAAGACATTTACAGTGAGAATAAAAATATATTTATATGATACTTGTTCTGAATTTTTCTATTTTGTATGAATGAAATAAATGTGAGTATTTCTTTAATTTTAGTATCAACATTTTAGTTTGAACATCCTGCCCTGTAGAACGTTCCTCTAAAGATTGATATTTATTTTTTCATAAAAACATTAAAATACAAAAATTTTGCACTAAACAAGAACAGAGGACAAAACTTTAAAAGCTGCCTTAAGATCGTGCTTGTTAGAAAAATTTATTTCTACATCTTGTTGAAGGTTTCTCTACATGTTGACGAACATTTAAGAACTAATTAAGCCTTTCCTTTAAGAATATAATATTGCTTGCTGTTGGTTACAATTCCGCACGAAAAAATGTATAATTCAGCAACTAAAAAAAATTTCCTAACTTTGTACAAAGTAAACAAAGTTCAACTTTAGCAACATTTTTTCAAATTTTTCGAACTATTTTTTTCCCAGTATTTAGCTCAATATGCTGAACAAATTACCGCGATTTTTTTTTTCAAATTGTGCTATTGCAATATGCTGCTTATTTTCGTATTATTGCTGCTCGAGATTTATTTTTTAAGTTGCTGAAAAAATAAATCCTACAAAAATTTTATGAATTAATTTGCAACATGTTGCTAAAAACTTCAAATATGTTTAAAAAAAAAAACTATTGTTACTGTTGGTGCTAAATAAAATATTTTTAATATATAATAGTTTAATGCAAATGTTTTTTACAATAAATTAATTAAATAGTAATTTCTTCAACATGTTGCTAAAGAAATGTTTTAAAAATTTTGGGAAAATCTTGTTACAAAAAAATCCCATAGATAATGGCTTAGTGACTTTTACAATAAATTAATTACATAATATTTTCAGCAACATGTTGCTAGAAAAATGTTTTCTAAATATTAAAAAAAAATCGCTAAATATCAGAAGGTTTAAATAAATAATTTGATTAAAAAAGCATACAACAATTGATTATCAACATGTTGCTCTTCGATAAAAACATGCTTCTGCGGCAACATGTTGTAATATCCAAAATAAAAAAATTCCTAATCTTGTTACACAATTCTAAGCTAAAATACAAAAAAAATTAAATAAAAATATGACATTTCTTTAAAAGAGTAATTTTTATAAAAAACACAATGTATTGAATTTGAGTTTTTTAGACCCTCAAAAAATAAAAAATAATTTCTATTTCGTTACACACTTTTCCCATTTTCAACATTGTTAAATTAATGAATAATTTTTTAAAGTTTTTATTTACAGACTTTCGCTTTCTGCTTGTTGAAATTAAATTAAATTTAAGACATTTAAACTTTCCCAAACCTCAAGCAGACATTTTCTAAAAACTATATCTTTATAATTATTGAAATTCAATACGGGTAATAAAGTAGCGGAGGTACTTTATCCGTCCGTCTACTAACTAGATGTTTGACACCACATTTAAGTTTGTATTTTTAAATGAATCTTAGGCATTCATGCATTTGCAGCAAACCCTGACAGCAATAAAAATAAATAAAAACCTCAATCATTTGTGGTTGCAGCTCTTATGGATTTTTTTTGTTTGTTTTATTTTTCAAAGTGAAATTAAATAATTAATGACACATGTCATCATTTCATGAAGGGAAATCATTTGCATATAGATTTTGCTCTTGTATCTAGCAAAAGAAAAACTTTAATTAATAGAGATTTCAGCAGGAAAATCAAAATTAAAAATAAAACAAATAATTTTCTTGAGTTTATAAATAAATAAAAGAAAACTTACGATAGAAAAATTATTGCAACACACTGATAAATAATGGTTCACTAATAAACTGAATATGTGGGTTGCTTGTTGCCAATATATTTTTACTTACTTTGTTATACAGCTGTTATTAATGTTGCATGCAACACTAGAAAACATATGTACTAAGTCACATTTTTGATAACAACTTTATTCATATTCATATTTTATACTCTAAACACTGATGATTTATAAGTTTTGTTTAAGCGAAAAAATTATGGATTGTTGCAACAAATATTGAACAACTTTGCTTAGGACTGTAATAAAATATTTCGTAATTTTTTTAATATTAATTTTTTTTTACAATATGGAAATAAGCTCTTTTTAAAGGAAATATTTAACACAAAAAAATTGAATTTTTCCAAAATTTTTTTTACAGAAAAAAATATGTTTCCAACAAAAAGCTACCGTTTAAAAACCCTTAGAAACTTTTTTTAAAAAAGCTATATTTTTTAAAAAGTGACTTTTATACAAAAAGTGACTTTTTAAATAATTTTCTTTATCGTGAAAAGTGATTTTTTTCACAAGAGACATTTTTTATTATTGAAATTTCTTAAAAAAGTAGTTTTTTTTATTCAAGATTGCCTTCCTTCACAAAAAGTATTTTATAAACAGTTTATTTAAAAAAAAAAATTTGGTCTTAAAAAAGTGAATCTAAAGTAGCATATCGTCGGTCACAGGTTGACAACTTTTAACTCGCAAAAAAATTGAGTCGGGTTATTATTTATTTTAATTTTTTTAAAGAAATATAATTTCAATTGCTTTGTTTTCTCTACATTATCAATAAATATCTCCTCTAATTTTGTTCTTTTTTTTAAATTAATTCTAACATGGTTTAGCGACGGGGGGTAATAACGTTTTTATTTTTGTCTTCTGAAAAGTAAAAAAAGACATGTTAAGAGTTGTAAAACTGTGACCGACGATATTTTTTTCACTAAAATATGACTATTCTCGAAAAAATAATACCTCAAATTTGCTTTTTTTATTGAAAAAGTGACATTTGACAAGTGACTTCCGTCACTAAGGACTTTTGTCACAAGTGACTTATTTCGCTAGTGACTTTTTTTACTATCTTGGCTTTGCCTTCTTTCAAAAAGTATACCAAATTTTAACCTTTTGTTCAGTTACAAAAAATTACTTTAGTTTCACAATTTGCCATTTTTCATTTTTAATTTTTGTAAGCGTTATGTTCTGTCATCTATTTACAAAAAGTTACAATTCTCACGATTCGTTTTTTATCAAAAAATAAAAATATAATAAATAGTAATTTTTTTTCCAAAAAGTGACTATTTAACAAGTGATTTCTATCACTAAGGACTTTGTTGACAGATGACTTCTTTCGCTAGTGACATTTTTAAAAATATCTTTGTTTTACCTTCTGTAAAAAAGTACACCAAAGTTGGTGTTTTCATAAAATATCACTTTTCTTTTATTTTGTGACAAAAAATGACTTTAAACTCACAATTTGCCATTTTTCGTCATAAAAAATCAGTTTAGTACAATAAGTCACTCTTTAACAAAAAAATTTTGTTTAATCTTTATTTTCTTTTATTTAAAAAAAGCTACAATTTCTTAGTCAACTTTTCGCGAAAATAATTTTTTTTGTGATTTTCATAAAATAGCAAATTTTTTCATAAATTTTTTTTTTTTTTGTGAATAATGATTTTTGAAAAAGTATTTCCTACCTTAAGTGAGTGTTTTCACAAAGAGTGACTTAAAAGAAAAAATTTAATTTTTTAAATGTGATTTATTCTTTCCAAAAAGTTTGTTTTCTTTAAAAAAATAATTTTTCAACAAGTGACTTCTCTCACATGGCATATTTACGCAAAAAGTTATTATTTAGTATTTCAAAAATCTTAACAGAAACTGAAAGCGATTTTGTCGCAAAAGGTCTTTTTAATAAAAGTTTTGTTTAAAAAAGTGGCCCTTTGCTCTAAATCGAACCTCTTTTAAAGTGATTTCTCTAACAAGTGACTATTAAATCACTTTCAAGATTTAATCCAAAATTTTTTTTTTTTTCAACTTAACATTGCGTTTTTCAAAAATACACGTGTTTACAATAAGTGACCTTTTTTATCGCACTTGACGTTTTACACAAATAGTGATGTTGTGGCGAAATGTTAATAGAAAAGTCACTTATTCAGAAAGAAAAAGGCGTTATTTAAAAAAAAAAAATTTTTTTTAATTAAAGACGTTTTTCCACATTAAAAATTTGAGTGTTTTAACATAAAACGACTTTTTCATAAAGAGTCAGGACTTTCTTTGATGTATTTCTTTCACAAAGACTTGTTTTGCAAAATGTATTTTTTTAATAAAAACAAAACAAAACAAAACAAATTGTGTCATGACTTAATTTTCACCAAAATATACTTTTAAAAAAATTAATATTTTCAAAATTAATCGCCTCTACATAAAATGTAATTTTGTTATAAAAGGATGCTTGTTGACAAAATGTAACTTTTTGCCCATAAAGTCACATTTGCTTAGGTGTTTTTACATGCAATAAATGTGAAGTTTTTTTTTTATAAAAAGTAATTTTTTCACACAAAGTTCCTTTTTGGCGAGAAGTGACTTTTTTACAAAAAAAATTTTATTTTTGACTTTTGTGCCTTTTACGCAAAAATGTATTTTTTCTTTAAATGTTTTTTTAGCAACAAGTGGCTCATTTTTTTTTTACAAAAAGTGACTTTCTTCATCTAAAAGTGTCTGATTTTACATAAAATGAAATTTTAACATAAAATGACTGTACAAATTACCTTTTTTTGAAAACATTCTGTTATACTTAAAGGTTCGTATTTTTAGAAAAGTGTCGTTTTCATAAACATTTGCTTTATTTACAAAAATCGACTAATTTTAATTTGCAAAAAAAAAAAAAAAAATTCAATTAAAAATTTTTCTGTTTAAAATTTAAATATTTTTGAACAAATTCTTACAATCTGTTTTACATTTCAACTTGTTATTTATTTTTTTAAATAATTAACTTTAAAAATACTTTTAGTTCTATGAAACAATGATGCAGAGATCGTGTTTGATATAACCAGCACGGCAATTGACTCTCATCGTTAGAAGCCAGAAATTCTTAACAATTTAAGTTTTCAGCCAGTAGTAAATAAATTTATGTTTCTTTGAACAATTATTTTTCCAACTGACAGACAATTTGACGGGTAATAAGAAAATTTAACTTATGATTTGCTTCAAATTCAAGCTAAAGAGCATTTTTAACAAGTTGCAAAAGAAAGAAAAAAAAAATATGCAAAATATATAATTTCAAACATGACATGGCAAGATCAACAAATTAAATTTTTCTATGTTTGTTTTTGAAAATTGTTGCTAAGAAAAAATTTATAAAATTTATAAAAATAAAATTATAGAAAAAAGATCAAGGGATCAATTGTGTTGTATGCAAAACTAAAATTAAAATTATTTCACATTTGTTTTAGAGACAATGCAACAACACAAGACAGTCACTTTGCAAAATAGAAAAAATTGAAATATTTATAGACATTTCAAAATAAACTTCTCTATTACCATAACGCCAGCCATTGATCCCTACATTTAATACAAAACTACTAGAGAGTCAGCCTTCTAGACCAGAAGACCAGACACACAATCATCCATGCCATCAATTTGATGAGAAAGATGTTGATCAATTCACTGCCTGATCAACAACACAAGAAGAAGAAAAAAAAAAAAGAAAAAAAACAGAAATGAACTTCCCCCTTTTGGGAAGCAAAACATATAATTTGTAGACTTTTGCTCCAGAAATGCACAAAATAAACATTTACTTTCTGCACAACTATTAACAACAACAAAATAAACAAAAACAAACATACAAGTCGTTTTCTTTTCAGCTGAAACTATATGAAAAATCTTTATTTTGTTGCTGTTTGTTTTTGTTGATATTAAAATTTTTTCTACTTCTTCCACATGCTGGCCCCTATTTTCTTTTAGCCGATCTTTTAATCATCCACCACTACAGCCAGTTGTACTAGACAGAAATTTAAACACTCGAAACAAAATGTTAATTGTTTTCAATTTTGAAAAACTTATAATAATATTTAGTACTAAATGCTATATGGTACGCGTTATACTGATAAGGTCGCTTAATTAATTTTGTATTATTTAACCAATTATGAATAAAAAGGTATGATTTTGCATGTGCAAATGGAATCCTTTTGTTAGCAATTTTTTTTTTAATTTTCCTTGTGGCGGAACCATAAAATTTGTTAATTTAAGTTTAAAGAATTTAAATATTGAGTTTTAGTACTATATTTTACCACCAAATTTACATAAGGATGGTTCTGTTCTTAATATTAATTCTAAATTATAAAACCGAAACAAAGTACTAAAATTCTTTGAAAAAAAATTTAGTACTAAATTTAGTACTAAATTTTTTTTTGTTTAAAAATTAGTACTTTATAATAACACTTTAAATATTTAGCTGTAGCACTTAAAATTTTATTTCACAAAAATAAAAAAAAATTTAGTACTAAATTTAAAAATTATAATAGATATTAAAAATATTGTATCTTAATCAGTGGAAAAAGAATAAATATTTCTTTGAAAATGATATCTTGATATAAAAAATCAGCTTAAGGTTTTCTAAAAATAGAAATGATTGTTTTAATTTCCTTATAATTTTTTTAGAACTAAAACTTTAGAACTAAAACAGTGTCATTTGACTCCTACAATCTCAGTAGCAGGCTCTAGCCAATCTCATATCTAGTCTTACGTACAAGTCGCAGTATTATTATTTTGCAAAATTTGTTTACTAACCTCCGTACCTTGCAGAAGTACTAAAAAAAAAAAATTTAGAGTAGACTTTTTTAAAAAATTATATTTATATACAAAATTTATATTAAGGTCAAATACAAAATTTAAGTCTTAGCATAATAAAAAATTTGATTTGTTATATATTTTAGAACATATAAAAATAGTTCTAAAATATTTTTCCAGACACCTGTAAGTCTTTTTTTACACCGTCATAAATATTTGGTTTAACCGTAAATCAAAAGATTATGGATCTAATATTTTTAATTTTAGTACATATTTTTAATTTTAGTACACATGTAGTAAAAAAATTTAGTACAAAATAATACTTAAGCTGATTTTCATAACAAGTTTTCTGAGCAAATATTAGAGCCAGTACTAAAATTAATAGTGCTAAATTTAGACACACATAACTTAGTGTGCTAAAAACTGAATCTTAGAATTAAGCATTTGAAATTGTAATATTTATTTCTGCTATTACACTTTAGAAGTAAATTTTTAGCTTGGTTTTTACTAAAGTACTTCATTTTAATTTAATTTAGTACTTCCACTTTTAGTACTAAATTAAATTTTGAGACATTAAATAGACTTTCTAATAAAATGGCACTGAATTTTAATACTAAATCCAATTTCGTATCTTATATTGAATGTTAAAAAATATTATTTTTCATGAGTGTAAAAACAATTGTTGTTTCCATTTAATAATGATTATTGGCCACTGCAGCTGTTTGGTTTTTGTTTATTGTGCTCAATCATTGTAGAAACCAGAATGCTCTGGGGTTGTTTAAATTTTTCTTCTTCTTAATATTTTATTTTTTTGTATTAAGAATCTGGATATTGTTTGTTGGTCCTAGGCGGTCAGTTGTTGTTAAGGGGCATTAAAAAAAAAATTAAAGAGTAAGTAAATGCTTTTAACTAAAACAAAAATAGAAAATAAAGAAAAACCTCAACTAAATATCGACCACCACGAAAGCCTGGAAGGCTTCAAAAACTTTTTTTTTTTTTTTTTGTTGATCGTATGTAAACTTTTATAATGAGACATGATTATTTTTGATATTTGTAATTTTTTGTTTGTAACTGGTGATCATGAACTTTTTTATTTGGTTAAGAAAAACAATAGTAATCATATTCACCACCATGTTTACCTTTTCTTTAAATGTTTATAAAGGTCATAACTGAAACACAAAAGGTTAGCAAAACTTTAAAAATATTTTCAGCATTTAAAGACAGTTTGCTTTATTTAAAAAAATTTATTAAATAAAAGAAACTTTAGCAAAAGATATGACTTCAGTGATTATTATAATTTTATGTCAACAATTAGAAAGTTGTGATATCTAGAGTTAAAATACTTATTTATTAAAATAATTAAATTGTTTTTGTTACTTGTTTATAATATGTAAGTATTGCATAATCTTTAATTAATTTAATAAAGTTTTATGAAATAAATAAAAACAAGTAAAAGTGCTATATTCGGCTATGCCGAATTTTGTATGCCCTGCACCATTTATGTAAATCTAGTGAAGTAACTCCAATTAAAAAAAAAAAAACAAATATTTGGGTGACAAAGAATTTAAAAATAAAAAAGATTAAAATAAAAAAAGCCCTTCAAAAGCTTTTAAATGATACTAGTATTGATATCTTAAAAAATAAGGTGCACTATGGTAATTTTCTATAAAAAGTTCAGAGGCTCATAACTTGGAAAATATGGGCGAGTACCAGCATTTTCACTTGAGGTGTTTTTCGTATTTTTTATTCTCTAGAGCCCCATATATTTATTATTATTATTTTTTTTTTTTTGATTGGAGTAACTTCATTATACCAAATTATAAAAAAGAAATTAGAGGCAGGCGTGGTATTTTGTATGCTGCCTCGAAGGACATGGATCGATCGTGCTGATTTTCAATAGCAATATTTTTGAAACTATGTCTGATCGATTGGAGTTTTCAAATTTTCTCAAGCTAATGCAGTGTCTTGGCAAAGTTGATTGCAACACTAACACGGACGGACAGAAGGACATCGCTCAATTGAAGCGAAGTTATTTATAATTCTAAAAAATATTACGCAATTTTAAGCAGAGATAATTTATTTATATAAAAAAGTTATTAATTTTTCTATAATTTTTTAAGAAATACATTACATGTCAACATTTAATTTTTTTATTTTTAAGTCAATTTAATTAACAAACATCGCTAAGCAAGAAATAACTATAAAAAAAATAATGTTTGGCTTAGCAACATAAGTTTATATATTTTGTATTGAAAAATGTTGCTAAGCATTTTACATAAACATTTTTCAACAATAAGGTTTAGTTATTTTTGAATTCAAACAAAGAACATTAATTTAAGAAGGAAATTATTTAATATCACGTGGTGCTCTTGCTTTATTTCATGGTAAATCATCAATATTTGCGAATTTTTTCCAATTTGTTTTTTATGAGTTTGAGTACAAATGCCGCAACAATTTTTTAAATCGTTTGTTTATTTATTTTATGAAAAATATTTTTAAAAATAAAAAGCTGCTTAATATTACTACAGAGTAAAGAATTTACTTTTTAATAAAAAAAAGCTTAAATAATTTTGTGTCTTTGTGTGGAAATATTATCTGAATAAATGTTGCTGGCAGCATTATTATTATTACTGTAATCTTTTTTAAAATTTGCATAAATGTATCAGAAACATTCATGTAAAATAATTATAAATAACTCTGCTTCTAGCAACAATGTCCAGCAACACTTATTTTATAAACTTCGGGTTGAAATCAACTTTTCAAATGCGCCAATCGATCTCACATAGTTTTGAAATTTTTGCCATTGATCAGTCAGTAAGATCAGTCTTATAGGGCAGTGGGCAAAACACCATGCCTACCTCTAATATTGCCATATCATCTGAAACAATAAAGTAACTGCAATCACAAAAATAAATATATTCGGCGATAGAGATTTAAAAAATAAGAAAAAACTTCAAGTGAAAAAATTGGCGCCCGCCCGTATTCTCCGAGTTACGGGCTTCTGAAATTTTCAAAATTTTTAAAATATCAATAGAATATCAAAACGATATCCATTTTTTAAGCTTTTAAAGAGATTTTGAAATAAATTTTTTTTGTTAATGTTTAACCCATTAAGAGCCGACAACATTTTTTTAAATTACTTAATTTTTTCTTATATATTTATTCTTCATCACCCCAATGTTTCGTTCTTTAATTAGAATTTCTTCATCAGCTACATTTATATACATTATATGAGGCATAGCATGCATGTTTTAATCGACTTTCTTAACTTATTTCAAAAATAATAAACAGGAGTTCTTACTAAATCTTAAGAAATAGTTTTATAAATCTCAAATAATATTGTTATTTTGTTCTCTATTCTCATTTTTTTTTAGCAACAGCTAAGCTTTTTTACACTCTTCTTCAGTTCATATTAAAATGTTGCTAAACTTTGTTGCATAAGAAGTATCAAGTAAAAAATTGTTTGTATAATTTAAAAAATTCTTTTGTTTATTAATCTGTGTTGCTAAGCTATGTTGTCTTCTATATCAAGCTAAATTTATGTTCCGACTTTTAATTTCTATTAATAGATTTAATGTCTTTAATCAATTTTTAACTGTATTTTATCCAAGGATTTTTATTCCTTCAAATAACTTTAAATAAAACCAGCTTAATTGTTTTTATTTCTTATTTCACACAGCCAACATACCATAACAATGAATATGATTTGGCTTAAAATTAAAAATTCCTTGTGGAAAACCACAAAAATATGCTTAAACGAAAATGAATAAAAATTGAAAAAATTGTGGTTCCATAGAAATTAGGTCACCAGTGGAAGAGGCAACATAAATAACAGAAACTACAAATGAGAATTTAAAAATTCAGCAAAGAAAAAAAAAATTTAAATTAATTTCTTACCAAAGAAATTATTAATAAAATTTAGCGAAAACCCTCACCTGTCCGTACACACAAATAAATCTTCAGAAAAAAAAATAAAAATTCATAAGAATTTTTAAAACTTTCCTGCAATTGCCACAAATCTATTCAATATTTTGCATTTGACGTTAAAACACACTGTAATTTTCTTTAAGTAAATATTTTTAAGAAGCAATAACAGTCACCTGAATGTGGTCATAACTTGTGGTCCCATGTGAGCGTTAGTCTCTTTGTCTGTTTATTTGTTCCGTATTTAAATGTTGTTAAAAATTATGGTCTTGTTTGACATTCATATGCTCTGAAGCTGGATGGCATAGTAGTTGCTGCAACAAAACATTATCTTTATTACAATAAAATGATATACGACCAAGAGGAGAGACAAAGCAAAAAACAGTTTTAAGTTTATAATTTTCTTTTATTTTGAAGAGCCTAAATTTAATAAGACAAACTTGTAAAAGTCTTAGAATATTATTTAGACAGAAAGTTGTTAAACGTTGCCAAACAGTCATAAAATTAATTTATTAGTTTGCTTGCAACATGTTGTAAACAAAGGGTGTATTAAATGGAAGCGGATATTGAATTGATGTTGCGAGATTTCGTAAGCAACATTAAAGTATTTTAAAATAAGTTTATTGCATTTTTAACTGCTCAGCTTCGTGTGTATTAGAATCATCAAAGATACGGCAATTTGGTTTAACAACGCGCCATTCATCAAAAAATATACATAAATTTCTTGCAAAAAATTTAATTTTTTTATCACTTGCCATTTTTTAAACAAAATATCTTTAAATGCTCTTAAATATGACATTAAAAATTTTTGTGATATTTCTCGTTTCCGTAAGTGAAGCGTTTTAATTTTAATATTTTAGTCCGCCCAGAAACTAAAAAATATTTTAGTAAATTTTTTATTTTTACTTTATGGCTCTAGCGGGATCCGAAAAACAATATCTTGTTTATGAACACACGCCTCACCAACTCAACCATCACTATCAAGCTGTGTAATGCTGATTTCTACTCTACAGCCTGGTACTCTGTTTGAGCTTGTGAAAATTGTTGAGCAACATTGATCATTTCACGCGGAAAGCTTGACATAAATATGTAGTGTCTATCTGGAGATTTGGAAGAATTTAATTTTTTTTCTTTTAGAAATGTAAGCAAAAGACAAAGGATCAGTTGTTGTTTGAAAAATTCCGCATAAAATAATGCCTATTTGCTTTATTTCACAGCTTTGATAAAATGTTGCTAGAAACATTTCATATGTTTTTTCACAGTAAAACAGAGTACTACTTCTGCAACATTTTTTGTTATGACTTTTTCAAAAAAGCTGTACAGAGTACCAGGCCTAAAGCTCAATATTCTGTTAGTCTTTTCCTGTACAATTAATAAAATAAAAAATCATGTTGCTGTAGTTTTACTCTCTTCGTTTTATAAAAAGTCCAAAAATGTTTGTAGCTTTCTCTATACAAACAGCAACATGTTTCTGGCAACAATTTTTTTTTTCAACTGTGAAATGATAAGAGCTGCACTTGTTTCGTGAAAAATTAAAAAAAAGACATAGAGAATGTTGCATACTTAACGGCAATAAAAACTGCAATATCCTCAATGATATTGAATTGAAATTGCTAAACAATCTTCGCTTAGTTCTGTGACAAATCTTGAACTTACGATCATTACGTTACCGAGCAGCTGCTATAAAGCACGCATCTACCTTGTTTGCGTACAATAGATATTCTTTCCATCTAAAGTCTTTGGTAAGATATGAACTGACGAACTACTGTTTACTTTATGGTTGACTCTAAGCCTTAAAGAAGTTTTCAGTGCAGCTACACAATGAATGCTTTTCTTACTGCCTTAAGTTCTAAAACCAGCTACCGCATTTTCATAAGAGTAATTTTTAAACTTTTTGTTTGTACGGTATCAAGTGTGTGGTATCCAGGCCACACACCAGGTTTTTATTTATCCAAGAAACAAATTTAACAGTTCTTTAAAGAAGAAAATAAAATTAAGGATACAAGTTTGCAGATATGTAAAGGTGTTTAATCCTTTTTTCATACCAATAACTAAAAATAATTGGGATAACTCTTTCGACACCAGGAAAAATTATCCAACACTAGGAGAATTTACAACCTTAAAAATATTAATTTTATAAGAACTTAAATGTGGACTGTTACTGTTTGAACTATCGAAATGTTCTCTAGCAGGCCATCTTCGAAAAGCAATTATTTGTAATAACCACTGACATATTGATTAATTTTTACTATTTCATTTAATTAAGTTTTTGAAGAAACAAAAGCTTATTAACATTTTTAACAAGTAGATAAACTTGAATTAGCAACATGTTGCTTAAGCCTATTAATGAATATTTATCGTGTTGCATAAAACGATTAAATTTTAATTGATTACAATTTTAATATCCATTTTTCTCACCCCTGTTTGCTGGTCGTAATTTGTTTCGTTGTTATTTGTGCAAACTAATTAATAATTATTAAATTTCATTTGTAGCCATTCATTTTAAATGTTAATTATGTGTGGAGTTTTCTATGTGTGCAACTTTGTATTGGCGCTAAATTTATTTTCATTTTTTTTCCTTACTTATAATTGTTAAATTGTCGATGTAAAGTTTAAAAACATTAAGCAGCCATTGAGGCCAAAATAATGAACTTTTAAACTCTATAAACATTTGCAGCACACGCACTCACACAAATGAGTAAGAAAAACCGGTAGACATTTAAGAAAAAAAATTAATATTTTATGTCAAATTTATCTTTAGAAATAAATAAATAAGAGTTAAATTAATAGTTTAATTTATTTTTAGTTAAATAAATATTTGTTTGGAAATTAATCATCATCCACTCAAAAAAAAAAAAAAAATTTAATACTGTTTACATTAGCATGTTGCAATAATATGCTTGGCAACATTTTGTTTTTAAATAATAATAACACAACTGAGTTTTGAATGTTGACAACATTTTAATTAAAAATTCGTTGAAAATATTTTTCTAAAACCACTTGTTCAAATAAATAATTACAATTTATTTTTTAGTTTTTTTTCTAATTTAGTTTTTAAAGAATAAAGGCACCAAGTAGTCTCTGTTTAAAATTGTTAAAAGATTTTTGCCAAGTCATTTTGTTTTTTTTTTTATTTTAACATTCTTGCTTTTCATTCATATTTTATAAATTATTTAAATTATGCAATAAACCACTTTATGTTTCTTAATGACATTTTGCGAGCTGTGTGTGCAGCCAGCCATGGTTGTTACACATTTGTATAGAAACATTAAATGCATTGGTGGCAAGTCTTAGTCGTAAAAATTTATTTATTTATTTATACAGTTTTCCTTGTCCACAATTTTTAATTAAATAAAATTAATATGGGTTGGATTAAAGAAATATTTGCCACATAACGAAAAATAACAATAATTTTTAATGAATTTTAGTTGTTGAAAATGTTTCAGCAACAATTGCTAATTGATTCATTTATGCAGTGGTATAAAATTATTTTTATAATTGCAATACTTTCAATTGCCAACTAATTTAAATTTATTTAGGAAATTTATTAAATTATATTGATCATTTATTTTGTGGCAGCATATTGACACAAACTTGAGCTTATAAAAAAAAAATAAGAATATAATGTTTGGAAATAATATGAACTGCACGTGCGGAATTAAAAAAAATTAGTAAACAATAATGCAATAAAAAGCGAAATTTTCTTTTCATTTGTCGTGTTGGCATCACTAATTAATTATTAGATTTTTCAAGCAAAATAATAAAGTTGCTAAACAAATTTTACAAATTTGAATCGAATGCTTGGCTTAACTTAAAAAGTTACAAATAAAAAAGTGTTTGTTTTTATTTAAAAGAGTTACATTTTTTGTAAATAAAAAAACAACTCATCATGTTTTCTAAGGTAAATGTTGGTTAAACTTTTAATCTTAAGCCTGCTACTCTTCTTGAATTTAAGAAAATTGTTGAACAACATTGATTAATTCATGTAGAAAATTTAACATTTAAAATATAGATTTGGAAGAACTTAACGTTTAATTGTTTTCACGTACACTACATTGTTTTAGAAATGTAAGCAAAAGACATACAATCAGCCATTGTTTGAAATATTCCGTATGAAATAATGGCTATTTTTTTTATTTCACACGTTTAATAATATGTTGCTAGAAACATTTCATATGTTTTCTACAGTAAAACAGAGTACTACTTCTGCAACATTTTTTGTTATGACTTTTTTATAAAAATTTTTTATGTATGTGGTTTGACAGCATTCCGCATGAAAAGCTGAACAGAGTACAAGGCTTCATATGGAAATAAATGTTGCAACAATAATATTTTGATGGCTTTTGAAGATCTTTCTATAATCAACGATTGTATATAATATAGCAACATGTTGCCAGGACTATTTTAAAATTATATTAATCTTTAAGTAAGTAATCATATCTCATATTATTCAGTGGTTAAAAACAATCGTAGCCAAAAGGATTTTGCTGTTAATAAATATGGAATCAGAAACATTTCGCAGCTCTATTTTAAAAATATTTTATTTATTCGTTTTGAAATATTTTTTTTTTTTTATTTGCTTCTAAAAGTACTTCACTCAAATGTTGAGTGAATGTTGAAGAGAAGTTTTACATGTTTTCGTATTTTTGCAACATGCTTCTTAAAAGAGTATAATGTAATAAACGTTTATTTTTAGTAAAGAAAATTTAATTTTAATGCCTAAAAATGTTACTTCCCCTTTACCAAAGAGTTCTTTTTTAAGGATGTGTCATGCAATAAAATGATTTTGTGGAATTATGTTGCTTAAAGAGGTTTACACAAACGTATGTTGCTTCAGTGTTAAACACATTTCAAATGATGCTCAACATGTTGATATAGAAAAATCATTAACTTGACTAAATTAAATTTCTTTAATAGTTTTACTGCTTTTTTTTCTTCTTTGTTTTTTTTTTGTTTTTTTTTTTTTTTTTTTTTTGTTATTTTAATACATTAACTATTTTTGCAACAAATTTCCTAAAGATTAACATTATAAAAAATTACTAAAAATATTTTATGCAGAAAAAATTTCTTATAGAATATTCTGCAACTAAAATTTTCAAGTGTTTTCAGGTTTAATTTTAAATTTTTATTAAATTTTATTCAATATGAATGTAAATTGAAAACTTTGAACGATCTAATCAATATTTCCCTTACAACAGATGCTTGCTATTGTTTTGTATAAAATTAATTTTAATAAACATTGACTCGACACGTAAAGAAACAATCAAAAAATCTGTTGTGAGTCCAATACTTAAACTGAATAAAAACGAATAATTTTCTCTAGAAAAATCAAATAGTGCTCAATGCAAAAGGTCAAAAAAAAGGAGGAAATTTAGAAACGCCCACCATACAACAAGCATAAAATTGCCCTACTTCAATTTGTTAAAAGACGGTGCAAAGCACAAAATAATACAGACAACAGGTAAAAGGAACTGAAAATTATTTTTTGGATTTTTCAATAACTCCCAGCTTAAAGTGTTAATATTACAATCTCGTGTTAAATTTTTATTTGTATTTTTACTGGCGAAACACCATGAAATTTTTTTTTAAATTGTTTATAACCATTCATTGCTCTTTGAAATCTTTTTTAACATGTTCTTACTAACAGTAGTTAAATTTTTTGTTGTGCTCGTTAGAAAAGTATGCATAAGCAATAGAAACGGCGGAAAAAAAAACAAAACAACATTTACTACTACAACAACTACAATAAAATGTGCAGCTAAGTAACAAGATCGTTAAGGTGCAGCAGCCGAAACTCCAGCTACATTAGAATTAAAAATCAACATTTCCCAAAACACCTTATTTTTTGTAAGCTGTTATTTGGTATTTGTGTTCATCAGTTTCAAAAATTTTTTTTTAATTTGTTTGCGGCAGCCCCTTGATGAGGCACTTTTTTTATTAACAACTTGTGGTTTTAACTTCTTTCACTGTTTTTCCTCTTTTGTTAGAAATACAAACAACTGGCGTAAAGAATTATTGCTTTGTGTAAAAAAAACACAAATTATGAATAACGAGCTGTAAATGAATCGGTTGGAGCAGTATTTAATTAGAGAAAACTATTTTTTCTTTTAAAGGTATTAATTTCCAAATTTAAAGTGATTTTCTTGCAGTAAAATATCATTTTTTATGTATAATAAAAAAAAAAATAAATATGTTTCAGCAACATGTTGCCAACATCTTTAAAACACATTAAACCAAGTTTTTTTAAGGAAATTTTAATCTAGTTTTAATAACTTAATTATTTAAAATACAAAAAATATATTCATTATATTTGTATCAAGAGCAACATGTTAAAAAATATTTATTTAAATTATTTTCATCATTGATTGTCAAGTAATCAACTTTTGAAGGATTTAATGAATTTTTTATTGTTAGGGTTCATAAGGTAAGCTTTCTCTTTGTTTTTAAATGATTTATTGCAACATAAGTCATTAAAATTTTTAAGCCTAGCAATGTTTGGAGTTTTAAAACATGTTACGCAACATTGATAAATTCAGGTGGAAAATTTAATATTAAAAAATTTAAAATTATATTATTTTAAAGTGTACTACATTGTTTTAAAAACTTAGAGACTAAACTTAATTTTTTTGAATCTTAGATTTATATTATTGAAGTATATAAACATGTTGCTAAAACTTTTTAATAAAAGTATTTAAATTTGTTAATTAAGGAGGTATTTTTATATATTTTTTAAAAAGTATCAAAAAACGCCATAATAAAGTTTTTGTTTGGCAACATGTTTCAGCAACGTTTTTTGCTTTGTGTTATGGTATTTCCAAATTATGTCTATTATTTTTAAAATTATTGCAATTGTTATAAATATTATAACTTACTATTGCATATTTTTTCTAAAAAACCTTATAATTTTTTGAAATGCTTTTTCGCTAATATAAATGGTAAAAATGTTAAAAGCATTAATACATGACATTAGTTACACATTCAAAAAATAGTTACAAAATATTAAATAAAAAAAATCATAAAAAATACGAGTATTTAAAGTAAACATTTATAAATGTGCTAAACTACTTTTTGCCCTGCTGCAGTTGCAAGCCTCATTTGCAATTTGCAACTTTATAGCAACCAGAAACGTGACAACAGACATAAAAAAGGCCAACCAACGTTAAGCTTTGTTTCGGATGCAAATATGAAATACAAAAAAATGTTAAAAATGAAGGCTAAAACAAATCAAGTTAGAAATAAATAAGGGTTGAGATTGTAACGAATTTCTTATAAATTTGGTTAAAAAAATAATAACTGTTGCTAAAACATTTTTTATTGGTTTAGCAACATGTTGTCATATACTTTCAAAGCAATAATTAACATGATTTTATATATTTTAAAAATATTGAATAACATCAGTATTTTTTAAGAACATTATTAAATTTTCCAATGAATTTAAAAAAAAATTTCTTTGTGCTCCTGGTTTTTTTATTTTTAATTAAAAAAAATTACAAAAATTAAATATTTTGTTAAAATTTTTAGTTGCATTTGAATTTTTATTATCAACAAATCCAATTTCCTCGGTTGTTAGTCTTAGTCACCGTTGATGAAATATTTTGTCTCGAAGTTTGAATTGAATTTCTGGCAACATTTAGTTTCGTGTACAAATAATGTACTGCTGCATGTTCTCCACAATTTTTTACTGCCTGCTCAATATTTCCAGCAGTCTCTTGCGAAGTAACAAAAATTGTTCATCAAAGTGCTTTTAGAAAATACAGAACCTAACAGTAACAAGATTCTCAAAAATTGTTATTTATGGCTACAACAACAAAATCAAACTTATTATTATTGTGAGCTTAAACAAGCTACTACTTGAATAAAATTTTTCGTTTTTCAATTATATTGCTGCAACATGTTATATTAGTAAAATATTAGGCAGTATGTTGCAGCAACATTTTTTATTCTCTGCATTACTTTTAAATAATTTTTCTTATTCAGTTTATAGTTATTGTACATATTTAAAAATTAATATTAATTTTAATAACAACATGTTGCTTGATATTTTTTAAGATAAACTGGAGTACATAAATTTTTGCTGAATATAAAAAAAAATTTTAAACTAATGATAGAATTTACATGTTAAGCCATGTTGTAAAACTACATACATAAAAAATTTTTTATGAAAAAGTCATAAAAAAATGTTGCATAAAAAATATTGCAGTACTCTGTTTTACTGTAGACAACATATGAAATGTTTCTAGCAACATTTTATTAAAGCTGTAAAATAAAGCAAATAAGCATTATTTCATGCGGAATTTTTTAAACAACAGCTGATCGTATGTCTTTTGCTTATATTTCTAAAACAATGTTGCATACGTGAAAATAACAAAACGTTAAATACTTCCGAATCGCAAAATAGGCATTACATTTTAAATGTCAAATTTTTTACATGATATAATCAATGTTGCTTAACATTTTTGTTATAAACATATGAAATTGTTTCTGGCAACATTTTGAAAACCTGTGAAACAATAAAAGTGGATATTATTTCGTGAGCAAACAACAGCCAGTCATTCTTGGTGCCTGCAAATAAATTTCAAATTTCAAAAAAAAAAAAAATAAATAAATAAAAATAAAAAAAAATATTTAAATAATTGTTTTTTAAATAAAATAGTTAATTAATCCAAAAGTAAAAGTTAAGCATAGTTTCTTTTGTTTATGTTTGTAAATATTGAAGTAATTTCAAAATAATAAATTAAAAAATTCCTCCAAATCTCCAGCGTTAATAATCACTAAATTTAAATCAAAAGTAAATGATATTCAACATGTTGCATAATCTACATATACATTTTTTAAACCAGGAATATGCAGCCTTTGCTGTAAGAAAGTCTTAATTTAAGTTTCCATCACACATTTATATATTTATACTTTCCAGAAACAAAATCGTTTGATTTAATTTTTAGTCTAAATAAAAATTAAATTGTGTGAAAAAAAGTCTACTTAAAGCTTTTAACGTACTTCTCTTAGTTTGAGTTTTTTATAACAGCAACATGTTGCTTATAAATATAGTGTATGTAGTAGCAACATGTGGCTTAAATATTTTTTATTTAATTATAAAATTTTGTGTAAATGTTTCAACATTACTTTCTAATTTGTGTTGCTACCTTTCAACACACTTTATTTATAATAAAGGGTCATCCAAAAAACGCGCCTACATGTTTCTTTGAAATAAAACACAAACTATTTGCAATTTTATCAAGCTGTTTCTTTTTTTATTGAAAGTATGATGCATTACAATTATAAGTGGAATAGAATATCATTCAAATGTCCACCATGACTGTGTCTGCAGACATCAATCCGAATATCGAAATTTTCAATGACTTTCCGACATGTTGCTGGTGTTATTTCACGAATTGCAACTTGAATGTTCTTTAGATCATTAATTGTTTGTGGCTTGTTAGCATACACTTGACTTTTCAAAAAACCCCACAAAAAAAATTTAATGGTGTTAGATCGCATGACCTTGGAGGCCAATTGAAATCTGCATTTCGTGAAATTACACGTTAAGGAAATTTTGATCGCAAAAGCGTAATGTTTTCTCGAGTTGTGTGACATTTAGCACCGTCTTGCTGAAAATAGACGTCAGACATATCAATATGATTCAACTGTGTCCATAAAAAGTCTCTCAACATTGATTGGTATCGCTCAGCATTCACAGTAACAGCATTTTCAGCATCATCTTCGAAGAAAAATGGCCCAATGATTCCATTTGCCCAAAATGCACACCAAACAGTAACTTTTTGTGGGTGTAGAAATTTTTCATTAATAACACGAGGATTTTCATCACCCCACATACGACAATTTTGCTTATTGACAAATCCATCCATTCTGAAATGAGCTTCGTCACTAAACAAAATTTTGCTTTATATAGTGCTGACATCTAGGCGTCACATTTGGATGACCCTTTATAAAAAAAAATTTAATAATTTTAATGAACTAATGGTTGCTAAATACTTTTTTATCTAAGTGAAATGCATGACAGGACTTAATTTGCAAAATTGAGCTTAATTTTCAAGCAGTTGAATTAATATGAAGAACATGTTGCAGCAATATGTGTTTTGTTTTGATTTAGCTACACAAATTTATTTGCTGGCTATTAAACATTTTTATGTTCTATTGCCTTTAAGTAATAATTTGACATTGTTTTTATTTGTTTTATGTTTAGTGTGTCTTTGTTTAAATTAACCATCTTATTAGGT
Source organism: Cistogaster globosa (assembly GCA_937654795.1). Taxonomy (NCBI): domain Eukaryota; kingdom Metazoa; phylum Arthropoda; class Insecta; order Diptera; family Tachinidae; genus Cistogaster; species Cistogaster globosa. Next base: position 13,919,774 of record OW569404.1, read on the forward strand.
AAGAAAAAAACAGCTCATAAATGTTTTGTATAAACAAATTTATATAACGTTTGCTTGCAACTAACAGCCAGCCAGTCATACAGTTGTTTAAGCGCAAAGACACAATTTAACACTTGAAAAACTTAAATACGAATTATTTACATTTTATGCATTAGTTTCTAGTTTTTTTCTCTCTAGCATTGCTAAACACTCAACAGAAAAAGCAGAAGAAAAAAGTGGTAAATGTTCAAGTCAAACATTGTGCCTTAAGCATGACAATTATTCTTAAACGCATTTGCTCGAATAAAATGATTCTTAAAATCCCATAAATTATTGCCACAGTGCAAAAAAAAAACATGCAATATTGGTAACCATTTAAATGGCTGTAAGCTTTTGAAAAATAACAACAAAAACAAAAACAAACAGGGAGTAGAATAAAAAAAAACAGCAGCTTAGAAAAATATTGGAAAGGAAAATCGAAACAAAAATGCAAAGAAAAAAAAAATAAAATGAATTAGAAAGAAACATGTTGCCTGAATAGTTAGTCGGTGATGATGGCTTAAAAAATCTTCCTTGGCACCTCTTTTGAAGTTAAAAAATTATAATGGCCAGCTTTCTAGCTGTAACAACTACAACAACAAAATGCTGAATGAGCTGAGTGTATCTAAACGACAGAGTGTCTGCTTAAATGTTTGTCTTTTCATCTGGCCAAGAATAGCAAGTGCCATATTGTGATAATTACTTGATTTCTAATCGATGACACTGTCATTTACAATTTCAAATTGTTGGAAAATCAATGCACCACAACAACAACAAGACAAGTGATAAAGAAAATGCTAACGATGTTCGTTCTCTTCAGTTTAACATCAAACAACTGCATTCAATGACTGTGATATTCATTTCCTTTCGTTTCTCTTACATTCATTCAATGAAATGGTAATGGAAATTTATGGTCCTCTAGTGACTGGCAACTGGATAAGAGAATTTGAGTTTTAATAAAAACGAAATTTTTTCTTATACAAATTGTGCATTTAAAAAGAAATGATTTTTTAGTTGTTGTGCACAAAAATTTATAACAAATCAGTGAGTTTTGTTTGCATGTTTTTTTTTCTTCTTTTATTTGTTTTTTCTTTTCTTTATGTTTAAGCTGTATGATGATTTAAAAATGGCTTGAGAAGTCATGTCAACATTATAGGACTTTTTGACCACTTGTTATCATATCATTATGCATCACAAATCTTTACAGAATTTTTATAATTTTTTTAGTATTTTTACTTTCTGGTCATTTAATTTTCCAACAGAATCTTGATATGACAAATTAAATATAATTAAATGACAATCACTAAAACTCAAACTCATAGAAATCAACTCTTATAATGTTAGTTAAAGAAAAAAGACTAATTTCAATGTTTAAATAAGAGAGTCATTTCTTTTATGGAAAGATGGTAAGACGATGTGCTGGCTAAAAATTATACATTTAAATTACTGACACAAACTTTCTACTAATTCCTGAAACTTTTTACATAATTTTTTAAATGAAGCGCACACACCACCAACAGTTTTGACGTTTTTTCTTTTTATCATGCAATTTCCTCAGTCACTTTTTATTCAATTCTTTTTCTTTTTCTATTCAGGCAGCCAAACAGACAAAACGTTATAAACCGAAGCCGCAACAAATAATAAAAATAATAATCAACACCCACACCATGAGTGTCTGTCCAAGATTTGAAATTGGGCAAAAACTCTTAACACTAACAAAACTATATTTAACAATAGAAATAAAAATTAAATAAATAAATAAAAATAAAAGCATTCAAAAACACTCATATGACAGTGTGTAAATAAAATGTATTGGAACATGGAATTTTTTCCCAAAAAGAAGGTCTAAAACAAATAAAAAATAGTTGAACGAGTTTCTAGATTTAAAAAAATGTATTTAACGCCATAAAGCAGGGGTTCTCATCAAATTCCTGCTCACGGACCCCTAGTAAACTAATTTTTTTTTCGCGGACCACTTTAAAGCCAAATTCATAATAAAACTTTTATTATTTTAATCGTTCTTAATGCGGACCCCTTGGATGGTTGCTACGGACCCCCAGGGGTCCGCGGACCCCCATTTGAGAACCGTTGCCATAAAGCATGAACAATTGAGAATAGAAATTAAAGCTTCACATTTGATTTGAAAGTCGCCTCATCAGCATGTAAAAGAAAACGGAGGTGAATTGTAAGTTGAACTTAGCAAAGTCAAAAACCTGTTAGCAAAGAAAACCTTAACTACAGAAAAGAAACATGATGCCAACAACATAAAAACTTTAAAATATTATATATTCTTAAAAAAGAATTTTCTTTTTATGGGTCCATCACAATATTACATTTTTTTCTTTAATTTTTGTTAATAAATTTTACATAAAAATATCAGAAATATTTTAATTTCATATAATTAAAATAAAAAAACTCTAAATAAAACACACCGATGGTATTGCCAACATTGAAATAAATTTACTTTGTTTGGATTTGCCATAGGGTTGGTAGTTAAAAACAAAAAGTGTGTAGTTACTAAACGTAAGATGACGCCGGCAATATTTTAATATACAAGCTACCATTACAAGCCACTAGATGACACCACGATAGATATTTCAATAATTCGCACAATATAGCAAAAAACAACAAAAACAAAAAAAATAAAAATTATTTTTTACAAAAAATCAAAAATTTTCAATACAACACAATGCAACACTAGGTATGCAGCCATAGATGATTAAATATGGCAATGATTTTAGAGTCTTACAAGATTTATGCTCATCACAGTTGCAATCTCTATACGCGCCTAAGAGTATGCAATGCTAAATAAAATTCAATTTATCTAATTAATAATTTTTGTTGATTTTTTTTTAAATATTTTTTTTTTGTTTTTGTTGTAGTTTTGTTATTTTTTTTAGTATTAGATAATTTTTAATTTCTTTTTTGTTTTTGTAGTAGTTTTGTTATTTTGTTAGTATTAGAATAACCTTGATTTTTTTAACTGAGAGGTAAGTAAGTTTTATATAAAATAAGTACTAATACTAATCATTAAAAAAAAATAAAATAATCTGGCGATTTTTTTTAAATCCTTTTTAATTTTTTCTAAATTAAAAGTTTAAAATAAATTCTGTTTTTAATAACAAGGGTTTTTGAGGCTCTTAACAGAAATTATTGACAAAACAAAACTTTTCAAAAAGTTAATGAAAAAAATTTATTTCACGGTAGAAGAAAAAATTATCTAAAACAAAATGTTAAACAAAATGTTTTTTTTTTTTTTTTTTCTTAAACTTTTAAAATAAGGTTAAAAGTAATAATAATTTACAGGTGTAACATAAAAAAAATATATACTAAAAAATAAAATAAAAATTATAATAAAACAAACAAACAATTTTTAAATATTAACATAATAAAACATTATTTTAAAATCAAATTATTTTAATTAATTAAAATTTAGAGTAGCAATTTTTCTTTCATTATAAAAATAATTACACTGGTCAACGAAAAAACAGTTTTTGTAAGTAACATGAAAACTATTGTCTAATTATCTTTCGAACAAGGATAAGGATAATATAAATAAGATCAAAATGTTGCAAATACGAACAGTTTTTTTGTAATTCAATTTTTAAATTTCAATATTTATCGACAAAGTGAAGTTATTTCTCTATATTGCAATAATAAAATCGGAATAGTCTTAAGATTTTCTTCTATATTTTGCTTCAGGGACCTCTCGTTGTAATATCCAACAATAATCCGCCAGCATACGTGGACTCCACTTGCCTTGATATTTTTTTCTATAGTGGAAATATCCTGGAGTAAGGGAATCCCGTTTAGGGCAGTCTTTCTTAATATAATGATTTTTTCGGTCTCTGCTGTCCCACTCACAAATAAAACAACATTATTTTGTGTATCCTAGTTGTAATCCTAATATTAGGACAATTACCTTCAAATCTCCACAAACTTTTCAGTTGTGTTCGTTATATTGAATCTTTTGCAAGATAAATTTAATAGATTCAGAAGACTCTTTCATATTAGAAGTCTCCCAGTCGTATAGACGGAAGTTCATTTCCGATGTGTAAAAGAACTGCCTTTAAACTAACGTCTGATCCATCTATAAATAAACGCCATTCTTCTGTTGTATATTCTATATCCAAAGCGATCATTAGGCTACAGACATTATTGCAATAAGCCAACTGATCATTATGTGAAAAATAAACTTTTAGCGTTTGATCTCGATTGCGAAAGTAACATACTTTTGTTTTTGGTTGTAATAAATTCCAACCCTTTAATCGAGAGTCCAAAAGTTGTGCCTGTTTTTTGGACAAATTTAAGTCACGTACCAAATCATTAAGATTTCCTTGAGATAGTAGACGTGGCTTATTCGATGAGGAAGCTTCTTGGAAGTTAGAATCGGATTAGATTGTTTCCGGTGTAGCGGGCAGTTCGGAACTTTTAGATATTCTGGTATGGGTAGTTCTTCACTGTGAGGGACTGGTCTTTTTGCAGATGACAAGTTAGGATACTTAATTTTACTTTTTGTTTTAATTGTAATACCTTTCATATCAGTTAAACAGAAATAACAATTAGATGAGAGGATCGTTGGTTCCGTCCAAATCATCGGAATTGCAAATGGCGTATATCGAGATCGTTTTGCCCATCTAGTAAGATGACCCACACATGTAACACAACAGATATGTGGAACCCACGCTTTGTCTTGTTGTCCGATAGCAGAGCCAAAATACTGTTCATATAACTTGGTTACTAAAGGTAGCAAATTTCTTCGCTGAGTTTTAAAAGTTAATTAAAAAAACAGTAAACAAAACAACGCTCTTAAAATAGTAAATACTCCGTGTGAAAATAAAACTAATTCATGCTTGATCTTAAATTTTGTGGGTAGTGGCTGTAACACAAAAACAAGACCTAATGGAATCAAAGTAAATATTGTTTTTATATCAGGGTGGGTAGGTAATTCAAAATTAGTAAGCACCTTTCTTGTTACAAAATTGTGTTGACCAGTGTTAAAAGTAAAATAAAAAAAAAAAATATATAAAAAAAACTTTATATCGTCACTATTTTGTAACAAAATATTTCCATAAGTGTAAATAAAATATAGGTTACCATGTGGAAATAAAGCCAGAACCCGAAAACCCAACTATAATTTGTTAAAACAAACACCAAAATTTGCAGAAACAAGTTTTAAAAATTCTTAAAATTTATATTGAAAATAAATAATACAAAATGTAGTAAAATGAAATTAAATTAATTAAAAAAAAATTGTTTTTAAACGAAATAACGAATAAAAAAGCTTCAATAGCTATTAATAAAATCCCAATTTCTTCCTTATTTTATATTTAATTAGACGATTTTTCTATTTTCTTAGGTTCTGTATTCAAGTCCATTCTAGGAATAAAATATTTGCCTTTTCTTTCGTTAAACACATGTTGAATTTCATTGTCATATAACAACATGTGTGTGTAAAGAATTTTTCATTTTTAAAGCAAACGAGGGGATAAACTGGGGAAAAAGGCATGCATATGCAAATAGAAAAGAAAATAAAAAAATAGAACTAATGTACAAACAAAACCATTCTTTGTTGGCTGATTATCGTAAGCGGATTTTTCTATTTGTTTAAATTTTATTTTTATTTTTTTTATTTTATGTTATTTTGTCTAAAGCTTTTAGACACATTGTTATGCTATTGAATGTCTAATGTTTAAGCCCTTAAGTAAAGAAAATAGCAAAAACAATGATTTGTCAATTAGCTAGATTATTATTGCCCTTTATTCTAGTCTAGTTGTAGAGCTGTACTCTATAAAATGTTTGGAAAGGTTAAGAATGCAGCTGAAAGTGTGTTGGACTACAACTAAAATATAAGAATAGAATATAATAATCTTTTCTAAATCAGCGACTATACTTTTATAACTAAAATATAGTTTAATTACACTCAGTATGTGATGGAATTTTCCGAATGGAATATGATTTAAGTATGTCACAACTTGAACTGACCTGATTTATGCTAAATGAACTACGACTAAAATTTAGCAAGATATGACTTGATGTTTAGCTTTTTATTTTTAGTTATAAAAAGGATATTTTCAACCGACTTTGGCTGCGAAAACACTTTAAAAAGATTACGAATGCTGTATAACTGAACAGTGGCCACATACGGAAACACTACTAGCATAATCTATGTCCATACTAATATGACAAGATTATAAAAAAAAGCTCTAAAGAGCCTTTCATACTCGCTAAACTAAAGAAAAAATTTTTAAGATGATTATGACTATAAAACTCTCAGATGATGACAATGCTAGTCACTAACACAAAAGACGGGACTTGACTGGACTTTAGAATTGAAAATGAAAAAAACAAAAAAATATGTCACTCTAGAAATAATAAAAATTTAAATCGATGATTAAAAGATAATGAGCTGCCGGCAACTAGACAAAAAGTAGCCCAAGAACTGGTGATGACAGTGTCATGACTACAGCAATAGGACTTGGTAGACGATGTCTTGTTCATAAACCGATGAAAATACTATTACAAGACTAGAAGTTGATGATCTTGTCATGACTGTGACTTGACAAAACTATATGCCACCAATTACAAGACCAAAAATAGACAGATAATTAATGATGACAGCCTATTAAAGAGATAATTACAAGACTATCGGTTGCCAAAAATTAGACAAAAAGCATACTTGGAATTAAGGATAAATAGGTCAAGACTGTGACATTATGACTTGATCACATCATAGCATATGATCACTTGATCATAAGTAGAAAAGGCATGACTGTGCCTATATGACTTATGTGACTGGGATATAAGTGGAATATTGTTCATAACCATAAAAATAGATGACATCAAAAGTATGAGTTGCCAGCGAGAAGACTGAAATTTACTAGGATTTGATGATGACAATGTCATCACTGTGACATTAAGGCTTACGTGACTTGAAGATATCTAGAAAACAATTTGTTCATAATCAGATAAAGAAATTATTACAAGACGATAGACTGCCAACGGCAAGGCTAAAAATAGACTAAGAAATAAAAATGACAGTGTCATGACAAAATGGCTGTTATGATTTGATCAAATGTAGAAAATGTATTTATAAATCATAATTATATAAATGGCAGATTACAGAACTATGAGATGCCAATAACTGGATTAAAAGTAGATCACGAATTGATGGTGACAGTGTCTTAAGTGACTTGATGAAAAGAAAGCAATGTTTTGTTCATAATTAAATGAAGAAACTATAACAAGACTATGACAATGACAAGACTAAGAGTAGACTAGAAGTGGACGACCGTGTCATTAATGTGATAATATGAATGCCACCGACAAGACTAAAATGTTACTAAGATTTAATGATGACCATGTCACAACAGTGACAATATGACTTAATTGACTTTACTATTAGCAGACAATAATTTGGTTATAATCAGGTGAAGAGACTATTAAAAAATTATTATCTGCCAACGACAAGACTAAAAATAGACTATGAATTGCAGGTGACCAGATCATGATGGTGACAATACGACTTATGTGACTTGAGTATTAGCAGGCAATAATTTGTTTATAGCCATATAAACAAAGTATAGATCAGGAGTTGATAATGACTGTGTCATGACTGTGACAATATGTTTTATGTGACAATAAGTCGACGATAATTTGTTCATAATCAGATAAAGAAACTTTTACCAGTTTATAAGCTGCCAAGTACAAGACTGAAAGTAGACTAGGAAATAATGACGACAGGGTAATGAAAATATGACATATGATGTAAGTATAAAATGTATACATAGATCATAATCATACAAATGGAAGATTAAAACAACATGAGTTGCCAGAAACTAGACAGAAACTAAGTTAGGAATTGGCGACAGTGTTATGAATGTGATAAAATGTCTTACGTGACTTTACGAAAGGTAGACAAAAATTTATAATAATGGGAGGAAAATACTACAACAAGACTTTACGCTTCCAACGACAACACTGACAGCAAATTAGTAGTTAATGATGACCGTGTCATGGCTGTAACAATTAGATTTATATCTCTCGATCGTAAGTAGAAAGTATATTGTTTACAATCAGATAAATAGATAAGAACAAGTTTATGGACTATAAAAGTTTAGACTTAAAGTGGACTATAATTTGATTATGACTGTATCAATACTATATCAATATGACTTATGTGACTTTAAGGAGACAATATATTATTCACAGCCTTTTAAAGAGACAATTGTCAAGGCTATCAGCTACCAAAAATTAGACAAAAAGCATATTAGGATTAAAGGATAAACAGGTCATTGTGATCACTTGATCATAAGTAAAAAAGGCTTGACTGTGACTATATGACTTATGTGACTTAATGATAAGTAGACAATAATAACACAAATAGATGATTAAAACCTTATTAAACTAAAACTATAATCTTAAGTGATGATAAGCATCATCATGACTGTGACAAAAATCTTAACCAAAACCATACAAATGTAGAGGCTAAGTTTAGTCTGAAATAAAGTTAGTTAGTGAAACTAAATTAAAAATAATTATTACTAAAAAAGTACATAATTTTAACAACTCATTTAAACTTATCACCACGTGCTTACACTAATACTCAATGCATTCTCTTCACACTACAAAGTATTAACGAAAAATGAGTATTGATTTCCTTTTAGTAAAAAATATTGCACTTTAAAACATTCAGCTGTGAATTCATGTACGGTGTGTAAACATACATAAAATATTCTATTCGATAAGACTTAACAGCCCCACCATCGTCCGCCACTATCAACTATTTTTATTTGAACTTAACAACCAGAATGGATTTTTTTTCATTCTCTTTTTTCTTCTTTGTTTTCAAAACTGTTTTGCTATTTTTTTCAAATGCTTTTAAAAGTGCAACTAACACATTAATAGCAAAACTTATTGTCATCGACCGCTAAAAATGAATCTAGTCAAGCAAACCTATGATCAGGAGGGTGTGAGTGTCTTGCAGAATTCAAGTGTTTTTAAAAAACTATTTTTAGTTTTATTTGATTGTCTGTCCCAACAGTTTTAAGAATAGAAAATGTGATTATTTTAAAAATGCTCACTAAACGGACTAACCAACCAACCAACTAACCAACCAGCCAGTCATCCAGTCAAACAAATGTGTGCGTGTGGACAATGGAAACATTCAATCGATGATTGTTTATTGAATATCGTATTAGTAACGTTTTTTTAAAGTAACATTTGGCTGTTGGTTAAATACCTTTAATTTCTTTTGCATTGATAATTTATGCAGCCGTAAAAAATCATGTGATTTGATAATTTTTATGTTACGTTTGTACATAAAAGCAAAAAAGGCAAAAAAAAAAATCACATGTTGTTTTATATTTGCGATTATTTTTTGAACGTGGAGAAAAAATTAATAGCAATAAAATTAATAATGTCTTTTGAAATTATGTGTACAAGATTCTAATAATTTATTTCTAGTCTTTAATAGCACAGAAAAAGATAATGAGCAATAATTTTTAAATAATCATAAATGACACATTTTATGCTCATAAACATAAAATCGAAGTTGTTTATATACTTAGCGGAGAGTACACAGAAAGTTAATTATAAAGGCTAAGGAAATCAAATTACGTATAAAATCTATTACCATGATTGTTTTTATTCTCAAACAAAGGAAATCACTTTGATAGAAGTTGCTATACATTGTCTATGGCTTCTCTGTAGTTTGTCTAGAGAATGACTGGACTATGACTTAATATTGTAGGTTAATGGCAACAATAAATAGACTAAAACTAGACTTTGATGACAAGCTGGTGACTGAACTATGATAAGAATACGAAGAGATTGTAAACAAACTGTGATTGGGCTATGACTATCACGCTGTAGTTAGACTGTAAATGAATTACACCAAAACTGTAATTAAAAAGTAAAAAACAAAGGTCGAGAGGTTAAAGCACTTTTCTATTTTCAACTAAACTTTGGATTGTAAGCATCACTACGTTTACATAAATTTCACTCTTCTATGACACTTTACTGGTCTGGCCAGATTTATTTCCACAATCTCTCCTTTATTACGCAACCATACAGAAAAATATTTTTGCGCCTATCAAAATTTTATTTGCTTTCATATAGAAACAAAATTAAATTTTTAATTGACTCAATTAATTATTTAATAAAAAAAATTATTCTTCCTTTTTAATTAAATAAATAGTTGATACGAGGGCTGCTATATATATTTCTGGCCTGGCAACACTGAGTGCTGCCAAGTGCAATCTGACATTTCCATTGGAAAGTTTGGCATTTTTAAGCATAATCGTACTCAAAACGTTTTGACGTACGACCATTATTTGTGTTGGTTACAGTGACTTGAAAAATTAATATAGAAAAAAATGGAATTAACTCGTGAACATTTTCGTGCCATCATTTTTCGCAACTTTCGACGTGGATTATCACGACAAGAGTGCATTGATGAACTTAAATCTTTGTATGGCGATGAAGCACCATCCTATAGCACTGTGAAAAATTGGAATAATGAATTTAATCGTGGCCGAAGCTCGCTCAAAGAAGAATTCCGTGAAGGTCGTCTAAAAACGGCTGTTGTGCCAGAGAACATTGATGCCGTGCGTGAACTCATAATGCATGTGACATACCGAGAGATAGAGACATCATTGGACATTTCTTCCACCAGCATACATTCGATACTGCATGAACACCTGGCCGTAAAAAAGGTTTGTTCTCGTTGGATCCCGCACAATTTGAAAGTCGCTCAAAAAAAGGCTCGCGTCGATTGATGCAAAGAAATGTTGCAAAAATACGATTGCGCTGCTTCAAAAGACGTTTAGAAGATCGTCACAGGTGACGAATCATGGATCTAGGCGTATGAGCCGAGCAAAATCCAACGAAAGTTGTTCGTGGAAGAAGCACTTCGAAGCAAATGGTCGCCTGTTTCTTCGGCAAAACTGGTCATGTGGCGACTGTTCCGCTTGAGCAACATAGGACGGTCACTTCTGAGTGGTATACTACAATTTGTTTGCCTGAAGTCATCGGAGAAATTCCAAAAACCAACAAGAGAAGACAATGCGAGCTCTCACACATCGGCTCAAACCAAAGCGTTTTTGACCGGCCAAAACGTCGAATTAATGGGTCATCCGCCGTACAGCCCTGACTTGGCATCTAACGACTTCTTCTTGTTTCCGCACATCAAGAAAAAAATGCGTGGTCAACGATTTTCGTCGCCAGAAGAAGCTGTTGAAGTGTTCAAAAACCATGTTTTAGAGGTGTCTCAATCGGAGTGGAAAAAGTGCTTCGACAACTGGTTTGAGCGCATGCAAAAGTATATAAATCATGCTGTAGAATACTTTTAAAAATAATAAAACCATTTTTGATTATAAATATTCGCATTTTTACTATTAGGCCAGATATATAGAGCAGCCCTCGTACAAGCAATTATTTTATTAAACAATCTTGTATTGATTTTTTTAATTAATAATATAATTGAACCAATTAAAAATATTTTTAAACTTTTTTCTAAAAAGAAATAAAACTTTAATTGGTGTAACGACATTTTCTGTGCATCCAATTTACAACACTGTGTTAGCTCGGCAAGACTAGAGGTATACAATAGGTGAACTCATGATTCATTTCCTTACAAACCACGTGATTTCAGCCACGATAAGTTCCTTTTCGGAATTTCACAAATCTTTGCTCCTATAAAACTTTTATTTGTTCTTTAATAGAAATTTAATTAAATTTTTAATTAGTTCGATTATATTTTTATTTAAAAATAAGTGCAAAATTTTTTAAGTTAAATAATTAATTGAAGCAATTAAATATTTAATTAAAAACAACGTATTTCTTATTAAATAAATAATTGAATCAATTAAAAACTTAATAAAATTTTAATCTGGAAACGCATACCAATTATCTTATGTATACAAGAATTCTTTCACTTTATAATTTTTTTGCTTTACTATACAGACGCTATAACCATGCCCTTCCTTATTTAAGTATGCTGGCAACTTTACCACTTCGTTTATTGCGGCTTTACAAGAATAAACAGGCTCCTTGGACACTACACCATGGCTACATAGCACTTATTGCATTTTTTGATTTTAATTTATTCCCGAGGATGTCTTAATTGCTGTTTTTCTTATTAATTTTCTTTAAAAAGCAGTAATCCATCGCGACTACTCAACAACAATTATTTTACTCCGTATTTATGGTGCTGATGGGAATTGAACTCAAGACTCGTAATCTTTTCTTTTACAATAAGCAGACACCCAGACAAATTTCTCTTGGCTGCTAAACATGAGTTAGCTAGCTTTTCCCTTTTGTATTCTGTTCACAAAAACTGATCTTGGTAGTAGTCATGACTTATACAGCGCTATTTTTCTTATCTAAGACACAATCCAATATTTTAAAACAACAATATCTGTATCACTAAAACTGTGAGTTTATTAAAAAAATTTGTGGTCAAAATTAAGTACCTATCGCAGGATCTGTACGCAGGTTTGTGCGAAAACGTTGTATGACTGGCTTGCTAATGGAGGTCGGCATCATCGTGTGATCTGAACACACGAGTATACGGCTGCTGTAAGCGAAAGTATACAACCCAGTTAACCAAGTCTTCGTTACAAATTCTCATCATTGGCCTTACAGAATCTTTAATCGAATTTGGAAGAAAAAGAAATTAGCTTTCCGACATGGCGCAAAATTACCGCATTTAGGGATCGCAGAGAGCGATAGTTAAGATATTTAAGTGATGGTTTCAAGGGCTTATTAAAGAAAAATGATTAAAAACACCACTTACTCTAAGGCAAGCGCCACAGAGCCATGATTACGATCTTTTTATGCGTTGAAATGGAATATATGAACTTCATGTGAAACAGTGAATCAAACAATCGATCTTTTGAGAACTTACTTTGGCAACTGTGCTTTCAGCCATTTTGGCAAGAGGTCGCCTGTCGCTTCAGATGCGACCTAAAACAGGCTGACCTTTAAGACTGATGATATTTGATTTTTTTTAAACGATTTACAATCTTAAAGCTAATATCGTTGAAGCCAATTGAAAGCTACAACTACAAGCTGACAACAAGGCCTGAGAATATTGAACTCACAGCCGCTGCGAAGAAAGCCGCTGCAGTCACATGAACATTAAAAATAAATAGATTTCTACACAAGTGATTAAAAGTTTTAAGTCTATAAATTTAAACGTTTCCTCTTAATAAAGATTTCGAAATGAAAATAAATTCATACAACTTAAGCACCTGCCACGGAAAGAAAAAATTAAAAAGTCTGATTAAAAAAAACAATTTTATTTTCGCCTTTATTTTTTTTTCTCTATTAACTTATCTTATGTCCAAGAAAATATTTAATGAATTGATTTAAACAAAAATAAGTTTGTCTTTTTTTAAATGTTTCATTTCAACTTAGTATTAACTTTTGTTTCATTCTCTATTTTTGTGTTATTTTTGTTGCATTTCCTGTATCGGATTTTAAACGTACATACATACATATATGCCTGCATACATATGTACATAAATACATACAAATGAACATATTCGTGCATTACGTCGTCCATACGTCTAAATATTTTAGCAAAAATCTTTTTTTTTAATTTTATTTTTTTATCGTATTTAATTTTTTTGTTTTCAAACGTATCTCACCCGTAGTATCAAATGTGTGCATTTTATTTTTAAATGCATTTTAACTTTATGTTTTCCGTTGTTTTTGTTTTCTGTTTTGTATTGTTTTCTATGCATTTTTTTCTTATCTAAATTAATCGTGATATTTTTTTGAAGCAAAAAAATTAAATAAATAAAAATCAATTGTGTGACACATTGTTGATGAGTGCTGTTGTAAAAAACAACACCTTCTTCCGTAAATACGCACGTTTTAAGGTAATAAGGCATTTTTTCACAAAACAAAGCAATTATTCGTTCTAAAATTAAACAATTTTGTAATTTTTTTAAAGATGTAATAATTAAACAAAAAAATATAAATGAATAATAACTTAAGATTTTGAAATTAAAAAAAATATTTATTTAAAATGCAACTTGATTATGAAGTGACTTTTAGTTAAAATAAGTGATTTTTTTTATCACAAGAATAACTTCCTTTGCACGAAATTTCCTTTTAAAAAAAGTCGCTTTTGTTAAAAAGAATCTACTTTCTAATGAATCCTTTTAAACAAAAATCCGCTGTTCCTCTTTTAACAAAAAATAACCTTTTAAAAAAAATTCACTTGTCTAATAAAAAGTCACTTTTTTAATTAAAAGTCATTTTTCGAATGAAAACTCAATTTTCGCTAAGTCTTTCTTTTAACAAGAAGTTACTTTTCTAAAAAAAATAGTCACTTCTCTAAAAAAAAAATTCACTTTCTTTACAAAATCTCACTTTTTCTAATAAAAAAATACTTTTTTTCAAAATGTCACTTTTCCCACAAAAAGTCACCTTTTATACAAAAATTCACTTTTCCCAGAAACAGTCACTTTTCCAACAAAAATTCACTTTTCTAGTAAAAAATCACTTTTCTAATAAAAAATAATTTTTTTTACAAAAAATCACTTTTTCACCAAAAACCCACTTTTTTTTAATAAAAATTCACTTCTTATTAATAAAAAGTCTCTTCTTATTAATAAAAAGCTACTTTTACAACAAAAAAAGTTACTTTTTTAAAAAGTACTTTTTGTTAAAAAAAAGTACCTTTACTAACAAAAAATCACTTTTCTTTTTCTAACAAAAGCCACTCTTTTAAAAAGAAGTCACTTTTTTTTAATAAAAGGTTACATTTTTAACAAAAAGTCACATATCTAGCAAAAAATCACTTTTTAATAAAAAATTACATTTTAACAAAAATTTACTTTTCCACCAAAAAGTAACTTTTCTAACAAAACTCGTTTTTTTTAACAAAGTCACCTTATTTTTAAAAGTCGCTTTTCTTAGTAAAAATTTACTTTTTAACGAAAGGTTACTTTTCTAAAAAAAAGTCACAAAAATATACTCTTCTGACAAAAAATAATTTTTCTAATTAAAAAGTCACTTAACCAATAAAAATTTACCTCCTTAAATAAAAATCTCTGTTCTTTTTTTATGTCACTTTTTAAACAAGAAGTAAGTCACTCTTTTACAAAATAGACATCGAGCACAAATTTCTTAAGGCCAGAAAGAATTGTGAATTTTAGATCTATTTTTTTATTTTATTTTTCTAAATTTTATATTCTGCTATTTTTACAAAAATTAAAAATTTCTGTCTCAGATTATTTTTTAAATCTTAACTAATCTCAACTTAAACGTCTTAAACTTCCAGGAAATTGTAAATAACAGAAAATATGTCAAATATGCACTTAACGGTAATAATATTAAAAAACAATTTGGTTTGATAAATTGTTTTAAAAAAGATTAAATCAGAAAAAAATCTTAAAAAACCATGTTTTTGTGTGGTTAACACCTACACGAATAAAAAAAAAATAAAAATTAAAATACGCTTTGCATGTGCAATCAGGTTAATTCTTTTATGAGTGTTTTAATTTCAATTTTTAAATTAATTTCAAATTCTTTTAAAATAAATGACAAATGAATATAAAAATGTCACATTATTTATTAACGATTGTGGCTGGCAGTTTAAAAAACAATCGCAGTAAAAAAAGATGAAAAAAGATGAAAAAATCAGTATAAAAAAATCTGAAAAGAATTAACTAAAAAAAAAACAAATAAAAATAACGTAAAATAATTATAAAAATAAAATTTTAAATTCAACGGTAAAAATTAAAAAAAAAAATAAAAAATAAAAGTACTAAAAAATCATCAAAATTACATTTCTTTAAAATATTTTCATTACAAACCTGACTTGCTGTAGGGTACTTTAAACAGTCCTGTTGCCTTTGAAAGTGGTAAATGACATAATAAAAACATGAAATGAACACAATTTACAGACATCACACGCATTAAATAAATTGTTATTTTACCATTTGTTCATAAACAGCAACAACAACAGCAACAATATATGTACAAAAAAATGCAGAAATATAAAACTGTGATTAATTTAAAAACACTTACTGTTATGGTCAACAATAAAAAAGATTATAAAAATTGAAATATAAAATACAAAAAAGTTAATATCATTTTTATGCGCTATACCTTTTTTGGAAGTAAATTAAAACAATTGCAAACCAAAAGCGCACTCACCAACAATTCGGAACAAACAAAAGTTTGTTTTTTATTTAAAAAAAGTCATATCAAAATCGAATAAAATGGCAAAAACTACTTGCAATAAATTGTACAAATAATAAATAAATATCATAGCAACAACAATAAAAACAACAGAGTCGATATGGGTGGGAGCAAAAAAACGCCTGAGTGTAAAATGGCCATCGACATAAAACTGACACTGAAAATGAGAAATGATAATGAAACTATTAGCTGACGAATGAAAGAATAAATATAATCATGACAAAAGCCAAATGTTTAAAATAAAAACACAAAACAATTAACAAGGTTTCAAAATAAAAAAATAAATAATTTAAGAAATCAATTTCTTAAATTAAATATTTGCAAATTATTTACGAAATTATTTTACTTATTTATAAATAAATTTAATAAAAAAGTTATTATTTACTTTAAGGTACTGAAAATAAAATTGTTTTATAAAACTCATTCCTTTAAATTATCAATAAAAAAATTACTTTTGCCTTAAAAATATAGTTTTTTCACACAAAATTTTTAAAAATAACTTTTTATTACAAAAAATTATTTCTTAAAAAACAACCCATGTTTTTCTCTTCATTAAAAATCGCTTTATCATGAAGAAACCCCTTTTGACTTAAAAGGCCTTTTTCCCACAAAACGACTGATTTACAAAAAAAAAAAAAACAAAAAAAAAACTTTTTGAATTAAAAACCTTATTTTTAACAGGTGGGAAAAATGATTAAGTAAAGAGAAAAGGCTAACAGGTACTTTTTTCCCAAAAGTACCTATTTTAACCAAACAATCGCTTATTTTCTCAAAGTTGATTTGTTTGCCAAATTTTCTGTTTACTAAAAAATTTTTTTTGCAAAAAAATATTCTCTTTGTATCAGAGTATATTGTTTACTAAAAAATTCCCTTTTTTATTCCCTGTAGCTTATGGAAATTTCGTACTTTCATCTAAAAATTTATTTTTATAGAAAAATTCGTTTACCACGAATAGTTTCTTGATTAAAATTATACTTTGATGAAAAAGTACGTTTTTTGATTTTTCGTCAATAATTCATTTCAGCACTTGAATCGCATATAAATAGATACCTTTACCATAGGAGCTACTATTTTCATCAAAAAAAAAACGTACTTTTAAACAAATATTTTTTTACAAAAATTATCTCTTTTTCCACAAACAAAAATTTCTGTTTAAATTAAATTTTCTATTTTCAACTAAACAGCGATATTGAAGATAAGAGATTTTTTTATCAACAAATTTATTTTTTTAAAACACTTTTGTTTTAACAAAAAGTATATTTTTAGTTAGATATCCCCCTGCTTTGCTTAAAAATCAAAACGTGTGAAAAAAATATTTCTTGCTAAACAGGAGCCTGTTTTACATAAAAAATCATATATTGCCATTTTAAATAAACAGTTTTCTTTCAAAAATCTATTTATAACCTGACTATATTTTCTTCTTCCTTTTTTAAAAGTATAACTTTTCAAAAGTACCTTTTTCAAAAGGTACCTTTTGCAAAAAGTACCTTTTGCAAAAAGTACCTTTTATAAACTGGCAGTATATTTTCTTCTTCCTTTTTTTAAAAGTACAACTTTTCAAAAAGTACCTTATTCAAAAAGTACCATTTTCAAAAAGTACCATTTTCAAAGAGTACCCTTTTCAAAAAGTACCCTTTTAAAAAAGGACCATTTTCAAAAAGGAACTTTTTAAAACAAAAAGCTTCTTATTTCGTTTCGTTCATTTTTAAATTACCTGTTTTCTGAAAAAAAATTTTTATTTTTTATTTGCCAAACGGGGGAGAATTTTAGCCAAATTTCCTCTTTCAAAAAACGTTCGTTTAAAAAAAAACTTGTTAGAAAAAGTTTAATTTAAATTCCATTTCTGAGTAAAAATGCCCCATTTAATGCTGGAGGAAGACTTCTTAAAATTCGAAATAGCTCTGGTAAGTCGCTTTATTTTTTATTCATTTCCTCTTTCATTTATCTATAACAAAATAATTTCCAAGCCGTATTGGAAGCTTTAAAAAAACTACTACTTTTTAAATTTATTTAAAAAAAATGATTTTTTTATTTATATATTGGCTTAAGAAAGGGATAGGCAAAGCTTATGAGTGGGTTGACAATATTACTTTCAATAAACTGCAAATGAAATTTTTGTCATCCTAAATAAAAAATTGGTAGCGACGTCAATATTTTAACTTGCGTTTATCAGGTTTAAGCAGCAGCGCAGCAAGTTTTGTAAATTATCGCTGGTAACTTTATTCGCTGCTTGTTATTCGTTTGATTTAGATCTTTTAGAAATCTTTTAGTACTTAAAACATCAAAGTTAAGATTACTAACCCCTTCCTATTTTTTTAAACATTCATTAAATATTTTATGTAAAATACTACAGCATAAAAAACTTAAGCAAATGACATTTCTAATCAAAAGAGAGTGTTTTGATTGTCTTTGCCAGTGACTTTATGAACACAGCTTGAAATTAATGATGACTCTTGGCACTCGCCACAAATGAAAATATTTAAAAAAAATGTAAAAGCTATTGTTTGTTTAATACAAACTATAGGCAATCGCTAAAATACTATTAGGCATTTATGTTGCATTTTTTTAAAATAAATTTTTAATTGGACAGTGCTCTTCATTCAAAAGATTCTATTTTAAGAATTGCAATCATAAAAAGTTCTTTGTACTAAAATTCCTTTTTTTTTAAAGTCTGTTCTAAAGATAGTTTTCTCTTGTTAATTTATAGTAAAGTTTGTATAATAAACCTTCCTTTATAGTTTTCCCTATTCTTCACTTGCTCGAAGTGATGACGAGTGATTACAAAGTGTCAAATCAATTTAAATAAATGAATATATGGAGCATTTAGTTCAAAAGAAAGAAATATTTGTTATAAAGAAAATAAAAAGAAATTTTATGAACACAAATGAATTATTTAAACGAAGAAAAAAAAACACAAAAAATAATTTAAAATATTTTTATAGAAAGCAAACGTTGCAAAGCAAAATGCATCATCTACATGTTATTTCCTACTTTGTAAAAAAAAAAAATCAGACAGCAAAGAGGTTTAATTCATATTTAGTTCATGTTTAATAATTTTACTATTTTATTTCTTTAATTTGTTTCTTAATTTAAACAATTTCCTTATGAAATATTTAACAAAATTTTTAAAACTTTAAAAAATGTTACTAAAAATATTATGATTATTTTTACAACTACAAACTAGTCGTAGTAAAAATACTATTATTAATAAAAAAAAACGACTAAAATGCAACTTTTGTAATTTTTCAATAAACTTAATGATAAAATGAATTTGATAATTATTTTTATTAAAAATCCAATTTTTGTCAAAATTAAATTTCTATTTTTTCCTTCCCTTCCCTTTCTTTTCTATTCTATTCTAGTCTATTCTTTTTTTTTTTAAATATCCAACTTTTTTTCTTTAACAGAATTTTTTTCACAAGAAAACACTTTCATCATACAAAATCCCTTTTTCTCCTGATTTTTTTGCATCAGAAAGTCACTTTATGGGCAAAAAAATCACTTATTCTAAAAAATCACAAATTTCATAAAAAAATCACTTCTTTATCAAACATTCAATTTTTTTTAATCAATTAAAATTTACTTGTTCGGCTTTGGTTCTTTTTTTAATTTAACTTTTATAAAGAAAAATTATCTTTCAAATGTATGCGGACGTTTTCCATGATATGATACTGGAACAGCTTCTATAATGTTGTAAAGAAACAAGTATAAATGATTAAAAATTCATTGCAACAAATGTACAAGACGTATTGTAGAGAAGACAACAAAGAAATGCTTTGAGTTGTGTGTGAATTTCGTCCAACCAAATTAATATTGATTAGTTGATTAAATGGATGATATTTACAATATACACAACTGAAGGTAGATGGATGCGAAGAATGCTGATAATGGAAGTGGTGGTCCTGAAAATGCGGGATTACATATTGCCAGCATCTAATTTTTCTTGTTTTCTTCGAAAAACATCCGCATACATTTGAAAAATAATTTTTCTTTATAAAAGTTAAATTAAAAAATGAACCAAAGCCGAAAAAGTAAATTTTAAATGATTTATGAAAATCACCGATTCAACCCCTGGCTGGGAAAAAAAATACATTAAATTTTTTCTTATAGCCTTCCCCTGCGCTTATTACAAAAAATCTTTATAACAAAAAAAGATATCTGCTTCACTTTACTTTTATTAAGAAGATACTTTTAATAGACCAATAAAAAAAAAAAAAAAAATCCGCGAAATTTTTTTTGTCTAGATTTTTCAGCCGCTTCACATAATAAAGTAATTTTTATAAAAGAAATTATAGATTTTTAACGTCTCAATCACATAATAATTATAATAAAATTCACTTTTATAATAAAAAAAGTATATTTTTTATCAAACAATGATTATATTATTCAAAAAATTTACTTTTCAAGAAGCAGTCACAAACTGTTTTTTGTATAAACGTGTCTTATTTTTATCACAACTTTATTTTCTATAAAATTTTTTAAAATTTACTGTTAATTTAAAAAATCACTTAAAAATTATTTTTGCCATTAGTTTTTTTTCTTTCGCTTTTCTTTACGAGTAAAGAAGTAATTTTTATGAAAAATTTTATTAACATTAAGTGACACTTTAATAAAAAAAAAGTCACTTTAATTAAAAAAAAAAAATAAATATTATCCCTGAAAAACTAATTTTGTTCATCGAAAAGCAACTTTTTAACAAAAGGTCACGATTAGTTACTTTTTTCATCAAAATGTCACATTTTAGCAAGCAGACACTTTATATGTTTTTACAGTAAAAACTCGCTTATTTCATTAAAAAAATCACATTTTCCAATACAAGACTATTTGGTTAAAAGTCACTGCAAGCAATTTCTTTTTCAAAAATTTGTATATTCGAAAATGTTTTTTTTTCCATTAAAACGTATCCTTTTTGTCAAAAAACTATTTAAGAAAATTCATTTGATTGACTTAAAACCGCCCCTTATTAAAAAATTAAATTTATTTATCAAAAGCGCAGCTTTTCATCTAAAAGTCACTTTACTAACCAAAGTTATTTTAATTAGTTATTTTTTACATTATCATTAACTTTCTTCATAAAGTTAACACTTGCATAAAAATGACTTTTTCCATAAAAAACTAAAAACTTTGATAAAAAAATCGCGTAAGTCACAAAAAAGTTACTACGAAGACACTTTGTTTTAACAAAAAGTCATTTTTTTTAAACAACATTTTGTTTTAATTTGAAATTATTTTTTTTTAACAAGAATCTATCTATAATATATAACATTTAAAAAAATAATAATTTTCTTAAACAAAAAAAAAAAAACAAGACAAAATGTTTGACCAAAAAAAAAATATTTTTTTTTCATTAATAATTTCTTCAACAAAAACCGGTATTTAAACAAAAACCTATAATTTTAACAAAGGTAATTGTAAAGTTAAAACAAAAAAAAATTTTTAATGAAAAGTAATTATTATAAAGTTGATTTTTTATTAAACTCTTTCCCAGAAAAGTCACAAAAACCAAAATTAGATTTTTCGCTTAAGAAATTTTTTTAAAATTTATTTGTAAAATAATAAAAAAAAATTTCAGAAAAAATTAAAACAAAATTTAAATTATTTTTAAAATCTTTTAAATATTTTCAAAACATTATAAATCCTTTTGCTCTAAATTTCCTCACACAGACCTCCTACATTGCTACAAAATTAAGTTGCAACTTTTTTGAAATATTTAAACATTCTCACTGCAACTAAAACGATAGTCTGTGGTATGTTGTTGTTGTCGTTGCTACAATATTGTTTCCTTTTATGCTATTGTGGGAAGGTTGCTAGTGATTTATTGGAATTTTCGAATTGTGTGTTTGTTGCCACTGCAGTGTGCGAGTGTACGAAATAGAAACAACAAAAATATGGTTGTAGTGTAACATGGCGTATACGTGATGTGCATTCGGCTGCGTTAATAGTTTTTAGAGTTTTTGGTTGCACTCAAACGAATGTTTCTTGGTTTTTAAGTCTGATAAAAGTGAAGAGAGCAGAGGCGGGCTAAGAAGGAGTTTCTTAAATTGTTATAAAAATTAAATACAAATTCGGAGCTGGAATAAGGAGAACTGAATTATGAATTTATCAGAAGCTTTCTGTGGCAGTTAAGACTAGGTTTAAAAGTCGTGATACACCATAACAATTACATAATTGCAGTAATCATAATATGATAAAAGAATCAAAATTTGGTTTGAGATAATTATTAATAAATATAAGGGTCTTCAGTAGAAACGTTCACAGTCACATTGGATAAGTACCCCATTTACGGGATGAAAGGAAATTTCTGCAACTTTGTGATACACATCGCAGATTTATATAACCAATACTAATCTCCTCGATGCATTGAAATATTTTTCTGCTTTTAAAGACGATCCGCTCTTTTCATTAATCTTATTTCACTGTCCAATAATTTCAATTGAAAAGTTGTGGACCAGAGTTTGAATTTATAACTTTTAAATCATTCAAAATTTTAGTTTTATGAATGTGAAGTTTATCTGTCATTATCTAACTGTTACGGAATCATATAATTTGCATTTTTTCTGAAGCAATCATTATATGATTGAGAGAAATTATTTCCTAGTTCAGTAGGATTCAACATGATTTAAAATAAAAATATTATGATCGCATGATAATTATTAAATTGAAAATATTGAATGAACTTTTATGTTTTTTTTTCAAACGACGCACCTGATTTTAATCTCGTAATTTAGTTTAAACGTGTTGCAAAGCAATATTCATGGTTTGTATGCAAAAGAAATAAGACAAGAAAAACTACATGTGAATAAAATATAAATTGAACAATTTGAGTTGTTGCTCAAAGTAAAAAACAATTAGGAATTAAATATATAAAAAAACAAACACATGTACATAAAAATATTTTAAAACATTTATTTAATAAAATACTTAAGGTAATTTAAACAAGAGCAATTTATGAATGCTGGTATCCTTAAAAAAATGATTACTAAACGATTTTGTAAAAACTTCAGTAGACACTTTAGCATATAGCACAAATATTAAGCTTTAAGTAAAAACAAATAAACGAAACCAAAACTTTAAAAAGATCAATTATTAAAACGAAAAATTTCAAGCAGCTTTTCGTAAATTTTATTTCGCAAACCATCAAAAGGAGTTGATTTCAAAAATTTATTTATTTGTTTGTAAAATTAAAATGTAAATAATATTTGCAAATTTTCATTAACATTTTTTCTCTGCGCTTCAAGTTGCATTTCTGATTAATAAATAAACAGATAAGTGACATTGACTGCTCACTGTTATTGACACTCTCCAAAATAAGATGCTTTTCACTTTTAATATAAATAAATATTCGCTAAGACAAAAAAAAAAAAAAAGAGTAAAGACCGTCAATTTAAAGGATGAACATGATGTCAAAGTTGTAAAAAAATTCATGGAGAAAAAATATTAAATAAGAAAATAAAAAAGAAAATATTAAAAGATTTTAGAGGTTTTCGTTTTAACAGATGCATCTCCTCAGCGTGTACATGGTTCGTTAAAGAAGAAGAATTATCTTTCAAACAAAATACACTATTTATCGCGTAGTAAATGATTTCAAGAAGATTTCAAACATGGACCACAACGTACTGCAATTCAAAACATTACTACTGCTCAAGAAAGTATTCAAAACAATCCCTTAATCTCAACGACGCCGTGCTTAGGAGCTTGGTTTTCAAGAAACAATTTTGGCCACAATTTTGTACAAAGACTTACATTTGTTTCTATTTAAGATTCAGTTGACGTAAGAGCTGCTTCCACAACACCATTTAAGCCGCCGTACATATGCTAATAGGATGTTACAGCTTGCCCATGACAACTCCAATTTTCATGGAAAAATTCATAATAATTTTTTTTATATGTATTTCCTTGTGTCATATAATATAATACACACCGCTAGAAAAAAATGCTATAGGAAATTGTGATAGTAAATTTTTGTTTTATGTATGTATATTTAAAGTATTCGAGCAATAATTATCCGAATAAAATTTATTCGAATAAAATTTATTTGAATAAAATTTATTCGAATAATATTTAATCGAATGGTATTTAATCGTGATATACTTATGCTACTAATACTTATTCGAATAACATTTACTCGAATAACAATTAATCGAATAATTTTTATTCGAGTAATATTAATTATATACACTAAAATTCTAGGATTTTGCAAAAAAATCCAATTCTGCTAAGAAACGAATTTTTATTAATAGAATCGAAAACTATTAAAACAAATTTGAACTCAAAATTTAAAAAAAAAATTATATTTTTTTTAAAACTAAAAAAACTTTTAAACAACAAAATTGCGAAAAAAAATATAAATTTCAGAAAATAAGCGATCAGCAGAAAAATTCTATGTATTTTATAAAGACAGTGTAAAAAAAAGATTTTATGGATAAATGGCATAGAAAATAAACACTAAAGCTGAATTAAATTTCGAATTAAAAAAAAAAAAATAGTGTATATTCACCAAACCTTCATAAAATATCTTGTCCATGCAAAAAAAAATTCTTTGAGTAGAGCTTTCGTTATCCCAACAAAAAAAAAAAAAAAAATAAATAAAAATTAATAAAAATAAAAATAGAATAAAATAAGAAACTGCAAACGAATTATTAATATTAAAATAATTGCTTTTTTTAAAATTGTGTTACGAAAAGTGGCGAAATCCCTAAAATTAGTTGCAATAAAAAAAAAGAAAAAAGTGGAATTTATTACGACTGCCAAAAGTTGTAAAATTTTCTAATTTTTAACGCATTGAAGTATAAAACCGAAAGTTAAAATCTAACAACGTAATTTATTGATTATTTCTTATTTTAACTTCTAATGGCCGAGACTTAATATTCTACATAATCGTTCGATTCCTTCGCAAGAAAATCTGATAGAATTTAAAAAAAAAAATCACAAGTCCAAAATTACACTATGCAATTTTTGAAGCATTTTTTTTTCAATTCTCTACCTAAGTTGCAGCGATATGCGTTATTTAAAAGTAAACATATGCAATAGTAACATCCCCTTAAAATTTAACCAATATCATATTGCTTATTCCTCTTGCTTTATCAAAAAATAAAAATTTCATTCTAGTTTCATGAAAAACTGCTTTGTGTAAATGTTGTATAAGAGATGTGTTTAGGTGCCACACTGTCGCGCAATAAAAATGCAGTTGAAAATCTAAATTCTAACTGTACAGCACTACGGTTTGTGAATTTTATAAAAATTTAACAAATCGGACAGACCCGTCAAAAAAGGGTATATAAGAATCGCCATAGCCGAATCTAGCACTGTTACTTGTGAAATTAATAAAGGAAGTATTAAAAATACTTTTTCAGAAATATGGTTTTTTATATTTTATATTAAATCTCTTATTAAGTTTAAAAGAATGTTTATTTATTTATAGCAGTTTTTTAAAGAAAGAAATACGAACAAAAGTAATATGACTTTGTTGTTTTTAAAAATACAAAAACTTTGTATTTTGCTAATTATATAATAATTCAATAAATAAAATGTAATTACACTGCGTTAATTACGTAAAACAATTTTATTTGGAATCTAAATTAGTCTAATATTTTATTTTATTTAATTTTTTTTATTCCACCTTAAATGTTCAAGCCAGAAAAAGTAATCACTTAGTAAATAAGTAACTTACATAAAATATTTTTTTTAATTTTAAAATGACATGGTTGGAGGATTTCAACGCACTGTTTTCATGCCTCATAATCAAAAACATAAACATCATCCTCATCATGCGTGTAAGTAAACGGCAACAAGTATCTTATGAAAGTATTTAATGCAAAATATTTTAACACTTTCACTTAAACTTGATGATAAAAAAATAAAAAAAAAAACAAATAACAAATATGTATAATTATTTTTTAATTATTACGTTATTTTGGCGTATGAATGTAAAATGTACGTAATAATTTTTACAATTTTGTTTTTTTTTTTTAATTTCGTATTAAATTTCTTTTATTTTATAAGCTTCCTAAAAGCTGGTAATTTAGGATGTGCATTTTATCAACAAGTAAACAGTTATACTAGAGCACAGTGGGGTGTTTTTAAGGTCACGTTTTGATGTATCTTCTCTGATGTTTTAAAAATACTTTGATAAGCAACAGTGAGTGGAAAAGTCAAATTTCTGATTGAATACGATATTAATGCCCTCGTTATCTAAGTGTAAGAAATAGCGCTTGCTCAGAATGCATAGGCGTGGTTGGTAACGAAACAGTCTGCCAAATAAAGTTTAAAATCCTCTCGAAACACTTTCTGTAGCAACAAAGTTTGGATGAAAAAAAAATATACGACGGCTTAGAAAACTTTATAAAGTCAAGACGCGGTGGGTAATAAAAGTAAAATAATCTAGAGCGATCGAATGCCCATAAAACAAGAAGGCTGCTGAAACAAAAACAATAATGTAAGATAATGTGTTTCAAAAATACTGAACACTCAATCTACAGTAATTTATGGCTCTGTTTCGCCTAATACTCATTATTTGGATATTTACGGTGAACTTCTCGGAAAGTAAGGTGTTTTAAATAAAAGAGGTACGTAAATAAAACCATCAGTAATCACGAAAGTAGAATTTAAATGACTTATGTTTTATATAATTTTAGACTGATATTTAATTAAATATTTAATACGCTTAATTATATATTTCATTAAAAATTTTATAATTAAATAATTAATTGTTTCAGTTATATGTTTTATTAAAAAAAAAAGATTTTTAATCAAATAATAAATCAAATCAATTAAAAATTAATCAAATTCCGATGCCAAAAATAAATAAATAAAATAAAAACTTTTTTTGGGAATCTTAAAACAAAAGATTCTGAAACAAAGATTTTTGTATGACGCAGTTGAAAATAATAAATTTTTCTAAGAAGCGAATATCTTTTAAAATTAAAAGGAAAATAAGTAAGAGTGCTATATTCGGCTATGTCGAATCTTATATACTTTTCACCACATATGTAAATCCAGTTTAGTGAAGTAACTCCAAAAAAAAAAAAAATTTGGGGTGACAGAGATTTAGGAATTTAAAAAAAAAAAATACATAAAAATATTATTGTCTCTTAATGGGATAAGCATTTTTCAAAAATTTAAATATTTCCTGAAAGAGGTCTTTATAGGCTTTAAAATGATACCCATATTGATAACTTTAAAAATAATATGCACAGTGGTACTTTTCTATGAAAAGTTCAGAGGCTCATAACTCGGGAAATATGGCCCAGCGGTGCAATTATTCACGTGATCTTTTTTATCTTTACAAGAGCCATATAGCAATTTAATTAATTAATAACCTCGAACTTAGATCTAATTTATTTTTTAATACCCCACTGTGCAGCACAATATATATAAATTACTCATCTTAATGTAAAATAAAACCAACAAACTTGAAAATCTCCGGTAGTAAAATGTGCTTAAAGTCCAAATAAGAAATATTTTACATTAAACAATATAAAAAATCTTATTTTATTTAATTTATTTATAAACAAATTATGAATGAATATAAAAAATATTTAATGTCTGGTTTTTTATGTTGATGCAAACAAGAAATAGCAAAAAAAAAAAAAAAAAAACAACACACATTGCAAAAATTCAATAACAAATTGGTGAGTAATTTAAAATTATTTTAGTTAAAATCATCATTAAAGCTTTTAAATTAGTAAGACAAAGCGAGGTCAGTGTGAGTCCGATAGATTATTAATTTTTCATATATAAAAAAAAAACTAAATGAGGAAAAGGAAAAGGAATGAAATTTTACGAAGTAATTCGTATTTGTTTCATTTTTCTTTTTTTTTAAGGTTTCAAATTTAAAGAGTGTTTTTTAAGCCCGTTAGAACTTACTAAAGTGTTAACTGTCAAGCGAACTATTTTTCTGCGTTCACTTTTTGACATTTATGATCAATACACTCTGTGAAATAATTACAACTCAACTTAATTATTTAAATTTACTTTGAAAATTAGAAAATCGTTGTGATTTTTATGACCCACATAATTGTCCTTCTGACCAAACCATCTAACGAACTCATACTCTTTGCATGATGCAACGATACTAATTCGTCGAGAAAATGAAGAAAACTTTCAGAAGAAGTTTCAAATTTATTGATTCATTGACGGTTGCAAGAAATAGGGCACTGTTCGTTCACTACGCAGAAAAATTTTGCGCAAAGATCTTGGCGTACGGCCAAGGGAACCAGCTGCAGCAGGCATCAAAGAAACGAGACTATAATATGCTTCGTTTCCTCTTCGATTGGGCTTTAGAGCAGTTGGAAGCTCATCCGATATTTAATAAAAAAAATTATGTACAAACAGCGATAGCGATGAGTCTCATTATTGACTTAGCGAATCCGCTAATAAAAAAGATTGACACTTACGAAGTGAAAACAATCTACAGCAGACCCCAAAGGCTCCAAGTTATTTAGAAAAAGTTTTACACGGTGACGGCATCATTTGTCCTTATTTATTCAAAAATGAACCTGGAACTCACTTGGAGGCCGGTGGGTATCATTACCGCACCAAGATTATTGACTTTTTGTTTGAAAAAAATTGATCCGGGAAAGAAATGGTGTCCACAGTATATTGCCACGTGTCATAAGGCGATCGCAACCATCGGTTTATTGTACTTAAAGTTTCAAGAAATCGGCATATCATTAGGCCTTCTTGGTAGTGTAATTTGACACCTCTCGAATGTTTTCTATAGGGCCACGTGAAGCCATTGATCTATGCTGATAAGTAAGTAATAATTGAAGCCTTGGAAGCCAACATTGTTCGAAGGTGGTTCAGATGATGCCATGTAATGATCAGAAATATGTTTTTTTTTTATAAAAAAAATTTGGATTTTTGCAATTTTAAATTCTGTTGGGTTAAAAACATCCTTAATTCGATTTATTACCCATTCCGTTTTAATAAATCGAATCTGGTTTTGTCTGAGTTCAAACAAACAAACAAACCAATTTACTACTTCTTACCGCCAAAGGTCTCAATCGGAAGATTTGAAGGTTTAAAAAGAAATTGTTTTGCTTTTCGTTTAATCAGATATTTTTTTTTTTAACCTGACTTGAAAAAGCTGTCGAGTTATTTTCCAATACTTTTTCGGGGTCAAATTTATTAAATGACAATTAATATTCGTCTCATGTTTCACAAAGACATTTAAAAAATTTTTAATTTATTTTTTGGTTTTTTTCAGTGTTGATTTTTTTATACGACCTTGCACTACTTGCAAATTAAAAAACAAACAAAAACACAAAATATGACCAAAAAATATTCTTTAAATAAAAAAAAATTAAAATTTTGTAATCGTGCAATGAAACAAAATGTTTTTTAGCAGCTCCAACGCACAGTGTAATGCGAAACAAAATAATTGAAACTGTCAAATATTTAATCAACACTTGACAAATCATTGACAAAAATCACTCAATATTCAACAGCCATGAATCATTTGACAGTCATTAACATTTAAGAACTGAAAAAAAAGTAAAAAAATTTATGTTATTAAAATTGTTGCACAAATAAACAAATATGCTGTCAAAAAAAGCGGTTAAAGCGGTTTCATTGAAGTCTTTCAGGGGCAGACAAGAAAAACAAAACGCCAGACAGACACACAGAAATTCGTTTACTTGGTTAAAACATTGCAAAATTCATATATTGTATTTTAATGTTTGTTATTGTTTATTTAAAAAATCTACAAGTAACGGACATTTAAATTACAAATATTTAATTGAAAAAAAAGAAAAAAAAAAAAAAACAAGAAAATACGCCTTAATGAAAGTGGAAGTGATGATAATGACGGCAATTCATTATTAAGTCTTGAAATATTTTTTTATTTTTTGTTTCTCTTTATATTTTGATTTTTAAGGTAAATATATTATTATTAAATAAACATTAAGAAAAAGAAAAAAAATTTAAATAAATACAAGAAAAAATAAATCACAATTGCATTAAGTAAATGCAATTTAGTTTGGGGTTAAATGATGAAAGCATTAATGTACACAATTTTAAATGTAAATTAACTTAAGTAACTTGAAAAAATAAACAATAATTTATATCAAAAAAAAAAAAAAATGTGAATGATTGATTTTTTTAATGGACTGAGTAAAGTTGAGTAGTTTATCTTTGGGACTAACCGCAGCATTCAATTTCTCAAAGATTTTTTTTATAAAAAAAATTTCGTAAGAAATATGTATGCTTCGTTCCATCCTCAGTTAATTTTCATTAAGTAGTTCGGGGGTAATTCAATAAGTCTTTTAAAAATTCATAAGACAAAACAGAATTTTATTAAAAGGCTATTAACTGTTTTGGATGAAAATGTATTATTGCCCGCTTTAAACAATTAAGTGGTTAACATGTTTAAAGTTCGGAAATATTGGAAAAAGTTTCATCGCCATGCAGTTCTACTTGAAAAATGGAAGACAAAGTTAATAGCACAACCAGGGCTTAGATAAATGATTTTCCATAAAAAGTTAAACTTCTAGTGTTTTTTTTTTTGGATTTGGAACTAGGAAATTAAGTTGGGTTTAAAGGGAGTAGTACTTATGGACATTTGATTTAAATCTTTGCACACTGAAAAAGACAGGAAAGACCTCTGTATGGAGTTTATTTTACATATGAATTGTTGGGCTAAAAAAAGAATTTTCTCTGCAATGCGTGGTGCGATTTACTGGCCAATCGACCACAAAAAAATTCGCTCTTGATGCAGAGCACGTTGCACGTACAAAATTAAAGTTTTCAAAAACAATTTCCATGATTTTCTAAAAGCACATGCCGTTGTAGTAACGACAAAATAGTGAAATTCACCCCAACTTGCTTCGATGCTTCAGTGGATCAATAGAACTAAATACCCAACTTTCAACGATGAGCCTCTTTGCTCTCTTCTGCACGTGGTCGAGTAACTCCAAAATAGTCTTTGGAGCACCGAGTATGATCAACTGAGAAATCTACCTCGATAGTTACCTTCAACATTTACTGTTAAGTTTCCTTTTACAGACCATTCACAGTGCGTTATTTAATCGAGGCCATTTAAAAATAAAATGTTATTGTTATGTGACTGTAACGTAAATTTTTAAGCCGTAATCGGCCGACAGCGATATTAGCGTGCTCGCTATAATATCCAGCATAATAAGCAAAGATTAACTGCCGATTTCTCTACATGCGAACGAATACTTCATTTATAATTTGTTTAATTTTTTTAAAGTAAGCATATAAGAAAATTTTGAATCGGTTCAGTAACCGCTTTCATAACCGGTTAATTTCTTATTTGATTGTTAAAAAATTATTGAAGGAAATTATGTCAATTAATTAATTATTTTTTTATCGCTTTTAAGTTATTTAGAGTATTTTTTTACGATTTGATTTAAAATGATTTTGTTCACTTTTAGTCAACTTTTCAGTTTTTTTTAAGAGAAGAGAGAAAAAATTTTATCAAAAAAAATTTTCCATTAGAGGAACAGAAGGTGTTATAATTAAAAATTCACTTTTGTAAATCAAATAAATAATCAAAAATATATATTTTTTTAATTTTCATGAAATTTTAAATTGAACTACTTGTGATTGACTTAAAAAAAGGAGGAGGTTATCAATTCGTCTGAATGTTGCTTATTTTTAATGTTTATGCCTGCACAACTCAATTATTTCTAAGCCTATTTCGAAAATGTTTTTCTTATTTTGCAAGTTTATGCATAAAGATTGATTTCCTTTTAAAATAGTTTATAGTTATAAAAATTAAAAGGTGTCCCCATAAAACAATCATAAAACATTCATATCTTTTACGTGTATTATGAAAGGTAAAGGGCACCACTTTAAAATTTAAAAAAGTGCATTCCGCTAAAGCTTCCAATATGAAAAATGAATACAAACATAAATCTAAAAATTAAAGGGTGTCCCTATAGGTATTTTTTTATATTGTAGACAAAACGCTTGAAAATAGGACAAAATGTCGATTGCTAAAATCTTTACAGTAACAAGTATAAATTATAAATTAAAAGGTGTTACAATAGTTTTTGTAATTTAATATACATGGCCAAACTGTTGAACTGCAATAAAAAGACTGCTAAAATTTTCAAGAATCTTAATTCGCTATAACAACAAGTATAAAATTTAGATTTGGAAATTAAAAGGTGCCCCTATAGTTGATGTTGTTTAATGCCTATGGCCAAACTGTTGAACAGTTGTAGACAGACGGTTGGAATTTACATAGAGCTTTATTGCTAAGTTCGCTATAGCATAAAATACAAATTATTGCTTCGAATATTAATGGGTGCCCCAATACTTAATCTAATTTAATGTAGCTGAAATCTGTTGAAATCGGTTTTTTTTCGCAAGAATTATTTTCATATTTAATTAATTTATTAACTTAACTTCGAATGTGCTAGTTGTCTTATAAAAAATAAACTGGTTTAATAAATTCTAATTCCAAAAGGTTTTTTGATAAATAATTATTCGTTTTTAATTTCGTTCGTATTTAATTTATTGAAAGACTTTTCTTCTCTCCAAATTGAAAGCAGTATTTTACCTTAAACTTGACCAGATAATTATAAACCGCTTTAAGTTTAATTCGATTTTAAATGACACGAATAAATTTCAATCAATAATTAATCATGCGAAAAAAATAAACAGTTCACTTTAAATCTAATAAATAAGAAACTAAAATAATTCCGTTCTAATGATTCGAATCAAAAGTTTATTCGATTATTTAGTAACCGTTTAGTTTTTCAAATTTAAATCGGTAATTAAATCATGCAATCAAAAAGAAACAGTTCACTTAAAATCCAATAAATTAAAAACCAAAATCTTTTTAAAAAGTAACCGAATAAATCAGTTAAATTTTTATTCAATGACTTACATCGTAAACACTTGTGTTAGATTCTTAAAAATTGTAAAGGAACCAGGTCACGTTTTTTTGAGGTTAAAGGCCTATAATTGTCATGTGGGAACTGCTGACTTAAGTTAAAGAACAGAGGCACGAAGCTTAGAAAACGAATATATATAAAGTTTTTTTAAAAAAACGATCAAATATATCAAACTAATGCATTTTTTGTTATATTCTTTAAATACTCCATTTTGTTTTTATTCGAATAAAAATTAACCGGTTCACTTTTTATTCGACTCTTTAAAATGAATGAATGAGTTCAAAACAATAGCTGGCAATATTTAATAGTACGCCCCTTAACAATCAATGATCCATCAACTTGTTTACTCAATTTGGGTTGACCCACAGAAGCTCTTGCATTAAAATTAAAATGAAGTTTCATATTTGAAAGAAGGAAATATCGCCGTCGTCATATTAGAATAAAAGATTACTATATATATTATATAAGGCAAATTATTTTAACAACATTTTACAATATCAGTTTCATTTTAAAACGTCCTTAATCTAATTACGTATAAAAGTCCACTACACAACTTTTATACACCTTCAAGAGACACTTATACTCACATATTTCTTTTGAATTGTACGTCACTGTGGTAAAGTATTTCTGGCTAAGAGAATAAGAAAAAACTGTTAAAGGTGAAAGAAACTGCGGGCATCATCACGTTTAACAAACGTGAACATTTAATGACGTCATTAAGTATAAAAATCGCAAGTTATAATAATAGAATAAATACATGATAGAGAAGATATAAACTGTAGTGGTGATTTTAAACGAGTTAAAATACTCGCATTGGCTTAGATACAAAATTTACAAAGAGATAAAAGATAAAAAATCGATTAAATAACAGTTGACCAAAAATAATCAGAGAATCTTCTCCTTTGAGTTGAAAAAATAAAATTACTCATACAAGGATGCTGTGTTTACAGCAGTAGAGAGAGAAAGAGGTAATAAAAATGGAGAGAGAATTTCATGCTTAAAAAGAAACTGTGCTTTGAATACTTTCTTTCTCTCTCTCTCTAGGTCTCTTTTGAAAGTCCTCTACATTATTTAAGTTATTATCCTTGCACACTTTAGTTTATATTATTTATCTTTAAAGATAAATATTTCTATTATAAATGCAGCATGCATTTACATTTTCTATGCCATTTGTTGTTATCCTTGCAAGAATAATATATGCAAAGATTATAAAGAATTTGGTTTTCATTTTTTTGGTTGTATTTTCTTAAAATTACCTTGAACTCTAACCATGAGACGAGGCTATAGATATTTTTGTTTTATAAAGTTAATGCAATAAATTTAAGTCAATATTGAAGTTACAATCGTAACACATTTTTAATAGAAAGTTTTTAAAATTTTATTATTTGTGTTGTTGCTTATGCAACTTTTCCTTGTTTTAAAAGTAAAATTTTATTTTAAATTCATATATTAGTATTTTTGGAAATTAATAAATTCAGTTTAGATATTCTAGATCTTGACAAAGTAAGTAATTTCATAAATTACCTAAAATGGACTGTTGAAGTTGTATGTTTACGGCCTGTTTAAGAACACGTTTAATTAACAAGGAAACCAGATGGCACTACGTAACAATTAGCGATTATAGAAAGCGTTGGCTTGAAATTCAGTTAGCTACCAAATTTGTTGCAATAAAAAATTCTTAGTTTAAAGATAATACTAAGACTTTATTTCTTTTGTCAATAAAACAAACTTTTAGGAGGGATCTTAAGACTTTTTTGCGAACAGGAAAAAATTTAAATTTTTATTTTTTGGTGGAGCTTATGGTGATGTAAATAGGTGAATAACTTTATAAAAAGTGAGTTTTAATTGAAAAACTGAGTTTTTTTGTTAAAAACAAGCTTTAGGCGAACAAGTAACGTTTTGGTAAATATGTGAGTTTTTTATGAACAAAAAATTTTTGTTGCAATATTGGCTTTTTTATGGTAAAACGACTTTCTGGTGAAAGAGTGACTTTTTGGTGAAAAAGTGACTTCTTGGTGAAGAAGCGAATTTTTGGTGAAAAAGTGACTTTTAGGTGAAAAAGTGACTTGTTGGTGAAAAAGTGATTTTTCGGTGAAAAATTTGACTTTTTAGTGAAAAAGTGACTTTTTGGTAAAAAAGTGACTTTTTGGTGAAAAAGTGACTTATTGGTGAACAAGCGACTTTTTGGTGAAAAAATGACTTTTTGGTGCGAAAGTGACTTTCCGGTGATAGAGTGACTTTTGGTGAAAGAGCTACTTTTTCATTAAAATAATTGTCTTTTTGATGAAAAAGTGACTTTTTGGTGAAAATTGAATTTTTGCTGAAAAAGTGAGTTTTTGGTGAAAAAGTGACTTTTTGGTGAAAAAGTGACTTTTTGGTGAAAAAGTGACTTGTTGGTGAAAAACTGACTTTTTGGTGAAAAAGCGACTTTTTGGTTAAAAAGCAACTTTTTGATGAAAAAAGTGCCTTTTTGGTAAGAAGTACTTTGAAAGAATGACTTTTTGTTAAAAAAAGTAATTTTTTGGTGCAAAAGTGACCTTTTGGTGAAAGAGCTACTTTTTGATAAAAAAAAAATTGACTTCTTGATAAAAAAGTGACTTTTTGGTGAAAAAGTACTTATTGGTGTAAAAATTACTTTTGGTAAGAAGTGGCTTTTTGGTAAATTTAGTTTTTGGTGAGAAATATATAATTTGATTTAAAAATTACCTTTTTTGAAAAAAGTAAACTTTTGGTAAAGAAGTGAGTTTATAGTGAAAAAGTAAATTCTTTGTTAAAAAAGTATTTTTTTTTTATGAAAAAGTGAACTTTTATGAAAAAATTACTTTTTGATGCAAAAGTGACTTATTAATAAAAAAAGTGAATTTTTAATGCAAAAGTGACTTATTAACAAAAGTGACTTTTTGGTGAAAAAGTAAGGTTTTAATGAAAAAGCGGCTTTTTGGTAAAGAAGTGAATTTTTGGAAAAAATATACCATTTGATTAAAAAATTACTTTTTGCTTAAGAAGTAATATTTAAAAAACATGAATTTTTGGTTAAGAAGTGAATCTTTTGTGAAGAAATGACTTTTTCTAATCACTTTTTTGTGAAAAAAAGATTTTTTTTAAAAAAGTAAACCTTCGGTGAAAATTTGACTTTTGATTAAAAAATGTATTTTAGATTACTTTTTTAATGTGACTTTTTCATGAAAGAAATTATTTTTAACATAAAAGTGAGTTAATATAAAAGTGTTAATTGCTTAAAATGGGACTTTCTTAGAAAACTATTACTTTTTGTCTTAAAGAGACAATTGTGCAAAAGCTATGCTTGAGGTTATAACTCATTTTTCAAAAAAAAAAAAAAAAAAAAAATCTGATGATAAATGTTTTAAAAAATTCTATATTTATGGAGAAAAACGTTTGTTTATTTCTTTTTAGAAATATTTTCATGCAAATTAGATTTGACTGGCTCGAAAAATGAATTTTTATTTTTTTTGTCACCTTAGATATATCTTTATATAATATTTTTACTCTCTAAAAAGGGTATCTTACTTCTTTAAAATTTATACATAATTTCTTTGTTCAGTTATGTCTTTTGTGTTATTTAAAATAAACAACATCTCCTCAACGTCCTGTATTGTTGTTATAACATCCTTCACTCACACGCAGCTATTAAAGGTTTTGATTTGTAACAAAACAGTTTCTTGTCATTTTCTGCTCTTTTGTCTCCTTGGCAACAGGCCAAATATTCAAATATACAAAAAGTCTTTATAATCCTACAACAGAGGCAGCATCAAATATGCCCTCATTCCCTTAAAATCCAATACAGAACACAGTGATTGTCACACAAATGAATCCATAAAGTCCCTTATAATGTTGCAACAACAATTGTATGTGTGTACACCTTAAAACACAACTCCCATGATTTCATGTTTTGTCTGCCTCAAAACAAGGATTAAACAAACAGGATATTTAACACACAAAAAGACAAGAACAACTACAAAAATTGCCTAAATAAACCTACAGATACAAATCGATAAAAATCTTTTTGTTTCTTCTAAAAAACAACTTTATGTTTGGATTTGAAAATTTAAAGTGTATGAAAGAGATAGAAAAACCTTAGTGAGACCAAGCTGCCGGGCAGTGTGTCTGTGCGCATCATTGTGTACTTTAGTACGTTATTCCAAATATATGGATATTTTAGAAGCAGAAAGAGGTCCCGAAATGGAATTTTTATTATTTACAAAATTTACAAAATGGTTTAAGGAAAGGCAATATGACGCTTCTATAAATATTTAAAATTAAATTTAAAAAAAATATTTTCCTTGTCTCATTAAACTACACAAATTATAAGCAACAACAAAAAATATTAAAATTTTTTTTTTTAATTTTACAAATAACTTTGAAATTTTTTACTTGTAACAAAATTAAATACGCATTCACATGGAATCTAATAAAAAATACTCACACACACACGCAGATTCACATACACACAATTGAATATTTTTACGTGAAATTACAAATATGGATGCTGTTTTGCGGAAGCGGAAGAGAGTGTGTGCGAGAAACGTATACGAAAGTGTTGAAAATGCCTAAAAAAGGCAGACAATAAAAAACATTGTATGTTGAACTTGTTATGCCATCCATCCATCCATCCTTATGGGCGCTCTTCACTCGTATCTACAAATACTTCTCCACAAATAAAATTTTAGAATTTTTTTTTTGTTTTGTTTTCACTTTTAAAAAATATTTGATAGGATAGACATGAGAAACATAAATAAACAAGAATACTTTTAATAGCAAACAAAAGAACTTCTACAATATTCTATAAAAAAGATGAGTCATACATCATCATTAGCCAGGCAAAGCACAGTGTGACAGAAAATATATTTAAGAACACAAATGTTTTAAACTTCTTTGATTGGTTTTTTAAGGAAAAACGAAAATTTATGACAACAAGAAATTTATTGCGAAAACAAAGCTTTCTGAAAAAACAATCTATTTGTGAAAAAATAACATGAGTTTAATATATTCGAGTCTGTATGATCAAGAGAGCTCTCGTAAGGACTTTTTGTGGGAACTTTTTTAAAACTACTTTTTTGTGAAAAAAGTACTTTATTCGAAAAAGTTTCTTGGAAAGGGACTACTTTTTATATGATCACATTTCGAAAACAAATAAGAAATACAAAAAATAAGAAATAAAAAATGAAATACTTTTATGAACTAAAGTACCTTTTGCAAAAAAAAAAAAAAAAAGGCTTTCACTTTTTCACAACCTTTGTAGAATTATATTTTAAAAATAAATGCAAAAAAAAAAAAAAGAATTCAATAAAGAAATATATTTTAATAAACAAAAGGTTCCATTTGTCATAAGAAGCAATTCTATAGAAAACTGTACTTTCATTTTGAAAAGGGACTTTTTGTAGAATAATATTTCGAAATTAAAGGGCCATTTAAAAAAAATATTTTTTTAAGAAGCTACTTTTTAAGAGAACACAGTTTTTTTGTGGAAAAGTTACATAAAAGTGTTGTTGTAAAATCACGTTTTAAAATAATTGCGAAAAAGTGGCCTTTAGTAAAAATATACCTTTTCGGAAAAATGTGCTTTTCATATGAAGAGTTTTTGTAATAAAAGTCCTTTAAACACAGTTTGTGAAATGAAAATATTGTATAAAAATATTTTTAATGACTTCTTACGAATAAGTTTTTTTCTTTTGAAAAAACTTTTTTAAAACAAAATTTTGGGAAGATAATTTGTTC
Source organism: Cistogaster globosa (assembly GCA_937654795.1). Lineage (NCBI taxonomy): Eukaryota > Metazoa > Arthropoda > Insecta > Diptera > Tachinidae > Cistogaster > Cistogaster globosa. The sequence continues at coordinate 13,958,611 of OW569404.1, forward strand.
ACAAAAAAACTTTTTTTTTTAATGTTGATAACGGAAACAAGGCATTTTTTGATAAAAAATAATTTTATGATAAATTTGCAGTTTTTGTAATAAATAGATAAAAAGGGACTTTTTGAAAGCAAGACATATTCTTCAAAAGAAAAGCAGTAACTGTCCTAAGAATATTTTTGAAACAAAGTTTTCTTTGTTTAATAATTTATTTTATGGGATGTGAACTTACGTAAAAAAATAATTTTATCTAAAACTATTTAAATTTAGAGAAAAATTTTTAAAACAGAATGTTTATAAATCAAATGATAATACAAAAAGTTATTTTCATACAAAAAAACTTTTTTTTAATTTTCATGAAATTTTGAGGTGAAGTAGTTTTTATTCTAAAGGGTCATCCAAAAAACGCGCCTACATGTTTCTTTGAAATAAAACACAAACTATTTGCAATTTTTTCAAGCTGTTTTTTTATTAAAAGCATGATCCATTACAATTATAAGTGGAATAGAATATCATTCAAATGTCCACCATGACTGTGTCTGCAGACATCAATCCGAATATCGAAATTTTCAATGACTTTCCGATATGTTGCTGGTGTTATTTCACGAATTGCAACTTGAATGTTGTTCTTTAGATCATTAATTGTTTGTGGCTTGTTAGCATAAACTCGACTTTTCAAAAAACCCCACAAAAAAAATGTAATGGTGTTAGATCACATGACCTAGGAGGCCAATTGAAATCTAAAATTTTGATCGCAAAAGCGTAATGTTTTCTCGAGTTGTGTGATATGTAGCCCCGTCTTGATGGAAATAGACGTCAGACACATCAATATTATTCAATTGTGTCCATAAAAAGTCTCTCAAAATTGATTGGTATCGCTCAGCATTCACAGTAACAGCATTTCCAGCATCATCTTCGAAGAAAAATGGCCCAATGATTCCATTTGTCCAAAATGCACACCAAACAGTAACTTTTTGTGGGTCTAGAGATTTTTCATGAATAACACGAGGATTTTTATCACCCCAGATATGAAAATTTTGCTTATTGACGAATCCATCTATTCTGAAATGAGCTTCGTCACTATACAAAATTTTGCTTGAAAACGATGGATCTGTTGTTCAACAATGTAAACGCGTTGTTGCAATGTGTACCTGTCCATGGTTAAAACTGTACAACCTTCTAACAAAACAAAATGGCTTATGTCATTTGAAAAGATGTCACGTGTAAAAATTATATAGTGCTGACATCTAGGCTGGATGACCCTTTAGTTATTTCTGTCAAATGTCCGAAAGCATTTGTAAGAAATTAAACTTTTATAAACATTTTAAGAAGCTTAAATAAAAATGATCCTAGGCTCACTATTAAATTTTTTTGTTAAAAACACTTTATTCAAATATAAAGTGTCTTCTAAGACTTGTGATTATATTTCAGACTTTTGTTATTTTGTTAAATAAAAATCTAAATTTTTTTTTCAATGTGGGTTGAAAATATTTATAAGGCCCACTGTAATGTATAGTATATATGTGTGTGTTTTTGTAAATGAGATTATATTTATGTCTTGGGCCGGCTGAATATCATTAATATTGGATAATAAACAACCACAACAAAGATTTATAATTAAGGTTTGGTCGAACGTAATCTGATTTTTTAAAGTATAAAGAAATATAAATTTAAAGTATAAAAGAATTTTTATCCAAATTCCGTTTTTCTTGCTTAAAGAAAATTAACAAAGATAAAAGTTAAAGCTTAAATTAAATAAATTTTATTCTGAGTAAAAGCTAAAAACCCCAAAAAAAAACTGGCAAGGAATATAACGGTCCAAAAATTTTGTTTTATTCGTCAAGTGCCTTTAAAGTACTTTTTCTGATTTCAAGTAAAATTTTCAAATACCCTATCAGGCGTTTCAATAAAAAATTATTATGCTGTTATAATTTAAATACTAAAACTATATAATTTTTATCGAATCATATATATAATCATAGAATATTAGAATAAAAAAGTTATAACTTTTTAATTATAAAATGCGGTATTTTCATTCGATTTGATAAAAGTTTTTTTGCTTTCTGTTATGAAATCGGTTTAAAGAGTTTTGTTCCTTCGAACTCTTAGAAATGCTTTTACTTCACTTCTTACAAATTTTATGGAATAATAAATATGCTAAGAAAATATCTATGTATGTGTTGCGACATCTCTTAAAACATGATTTGCGTTAGTGGCTGTATGGATATCGAAGTGTATAAATAATAAATGCCAAATATGTTTAGTGGTGCTGAGTGCTTAAATGACTACAATCTTCAATAGTCAAAAAGTTTTAAAGAAAACATATTTATGGCAAAATTGTTATTTAGTTCTCAGAGCTCTAAGGAAAACTTTTAAAATTTTATATTATTTGTCTACCAGATGTGAAAAATTAAAAAAAGATCAAGCAATTTAAAATAAAATACTTTAAAAAAGTTGTATATTTTTTTTATAAATATAGTTTTTTTATCTTGTTGAAAATGAAATCGTTCAATCCTGTTCCAATCCTACTGGTTGCTTCTTATTCTCTTTCTTACCATGGCACTTGTCTGAAGTACCCTTAAATAGTACTTTTCGAATTGATCAGCTTATTTTGCAACACTTAACATTCTTAAAGTCTGTTTGGGTCTAAGTATTTTAGCAAATAAAGGGTCATCCAAATGTGACGCCCAGATGTCAGCACTATATAATTTTTACACATTACATTTTTCAAATGACATAAGCCATTTTGTTCTATTAGAAGGTAGTACAGTTTTAACTTCGCTAGTTGGAGCAAAATTTTGTATAGTGACGAAGCTCATTTCAGAATAGATGGATTCGTCAATAAGCAAAATTATCGTATCTGGTGTGATGAAAATCCTCGTGTTATTCATGAAAAATTTCTACACCTACAAAAAGTTACTGTTTGGTGTGCATTTTGGGCAAATGGAATCATTGGGCCATTTTTCTTCGAAGATGATGCTGGAAATGCTGTTACTGTGAATGCTGAGCGATACCAATCAATGTTGAGAGACTTTTTATGGACACAGTTGAATCATATTGATGTGTCTGACGTCTATTTCTAGCAAGACGGGGCTACATGTCACACAACTCGAGAAAACATTACGTTTTTGCGATCAAAATTTTAGATTTCAATTGGCCTCCTAGGTCATGTGATCTAACACCATTACATTTTTTTTGTGGGGTTTCTTGAAAAGTCGAGTGTATGCTAACAAGCCACAAACAATTAATGATCTAAAGAACAACATTCAAGTTGCAATTCGTGAAATAACACCAGCAACATGTCGGAAAGTCATTAAAAATTTCGATATTCGGATTGATGTCTGCAGACGCAGTCATGGTGGACATTTGAATGATATTCTATTCCACTTATAATTGTAATGGATCATACTTTTAATAAAATAAACAGCTGGAAAAAATTTCAAATAGTTTGTGTTTTATTTCAAAGAAACATGTAGGCGCGTTTTTTGGATGACCCTTTATATTTCTTTTAAGGCAACTAACACTCAGAAGAGCTCAATAGTTCCATTTTAACAACTCTGGAATTAACTGTTTAGAATTCCTATTAACTTTCGCTTCAAGCGGAGTGTTGTGATATTAAACTTGTTTTAAATAATCATTCTTTCCAAAATACATTTAGTCTTGATGACTTTAAAGGGCTAACAGTCCAAAAAAAGTGGAACATAAATCATTTAAACGTTACGGTAAAGAATTTCGTCCATAAACCAGGAAGGTTAGGTTCTGCAATTAGGCCATTTCTAAGGTAAGCTGATCATTCCAGAAAATGTAGAGGCTTTTAAGGGTCTGATTGTCTAAACCGAACTTTAAAAGGACGATGGTACTTCTAAATTTAATCATGCAAGTTCTTAGGAAATTAAACTGTTTCAAAAGAAGTACGGACCAATCTATGGAATATGACACTTCGGGTTTCTGAAGGATGTGAAGTAACAAACACAATCGGTAAATTTTTACAATTAAAATACCAATAGTTTTGTTGGCTTGGCGAAATATCTGTGGATTGAATAGCCGATATTGCAAGCTGCAGGCTTGTTTTAATGGGGTTTATTCATTGAACAAAGTATAGCTGATTCTTTTTGGGTAAATAAGAAGTGAATCATTTATCTCTACTAACGCTCCACTTGACTAGGACTACCCTTCTTAAACTAACTTTAACCAGTTTACTATTTCGTTCTTTATTATTTTTAATCTTATATTTAAGGTTTCTTATGATATCACCAACCCTTGACAAGAGTTTCTTCACCTTTGTCGGTTTTGCAAAGATTTTTACCTGTCTCTAAATTACTTGCCTTCTCTTAGATACTTAAGAATATAGCAGCAATATTTACTGACAGGTAATTTGCTAAGGACTTTCTTAAAGACCTTTTTTTTCAAACCCTTCACTACAAGTGGAAAGAGTGTATGTCAGTTTGTCATTCCGTTTGTTATTTCTTCAATATTAATTTTCGACACCATAAAGTATCTAAATCCTTATTCATAGGGGAGTCAATTAGTGATATTCATCTGTCTATCTGTTCGTTTTATCACCTCCCCAGATGAGCTACAGAAAACTTCATTTTAAGATAACAGATTCTATAACAATTCTTTTGGTGAAGGGTATACAAAATGCGGCACAGTCGAATATAGCACTCTTGTTTGTTTCCTATCTATCTGTCTGTGTATCTGTTTATCGATGTATCTATCTTACTATAGAACTTTAGTCAAACACAGGGATGCCAAATGGGAAATCTTGAATTCAAAAATGCCATAATATTTCGAATTGTGGGATTTATTTTTCTGTGTTACATTTTTTTAATAGAATAACCTAAATACTCCAACAAAAAATGATTTTTTATTTAATTAAGTGGCTCTTTGAAATATTGCCTCATTTCATAACTTAAAAATAAAAAAATTACACAAACTTTCTGCTGACGATAACGACACAAAAGTTTGGGGCAAGGTATTTAGTTCAATATGGGCAATTTTTCCTTTTCAAAATTAAAGCTATTTTTCATTGTTTTCAATATCTCTAAGTTCTGGTAGTTTTGAGGCTTTTTATTGTGTTTGACATAATTAAAAGAGACCCAAAAAAATTTATTAATTTCTAAAAATAATCAGAATTTTATTTTTAGTAAATAAATAATTAAAATGATACGAGGGCTGCTCTATATATTTCTGGCCAAATAGTGAAAATGCGAATATTTATAATCAAATATGGTTTTATTGTTTTTCAAAGTATTCTCCAGCATGATTTATACACTTTTGCATGCGCTCAAACCAGTTGTCGAAGCACTTTTTCCACTCCGATTGAGACACCTCTAAAACATGGTTTTTGAACACTTCAACAGCTTCTTCTGGCGACGAAAATCGTTGACCACGCATTTTTTTCTTGATGTGCGGAAACAAGAAAAAGTCATTAGGTGCCAAGTCAGGGCTGTACGGCGGATGACCCATTAATTCGACGTTTTGGCCGGTCAAAAACGCTCCGGTTTGAGCCGATGTGTGAGAGCTCGCATTGTCATGGTGAACAATGATTCGTCTTCTCTTGTTTGTTTTTCGAATTTCTCCGATGACTTCAGGCAAACAAATTATAGTGTACCACTCAGAAGTGACCGTTCTACGTTGCTCAAGCGGAACAGTCGCCACATGACCAGTTTTGCCGACGAAACAGGCGACCATTTACTTCGAAGTGCTTCTTCCACGAACAACTTTCGTTGGATTTTGCTCGTCTTTGAAGACCCACACGGTCGATTGTTGTTTCGTTTCGGGCTCATACGCATAGATTCATGATTCATCACCTGTGACGATCTTATAAACGTCTTTTGAAGCACCGCAATCATATTTTTGCAACATTTCTTTGCACCAATCGACACGAGCCTTTTTTTGAGCGGCTTTCAAATAGTGCGGGATCCAACGAGAACAAACCTTTTTTACGGCCAGGTGTTCATGCAGTATCGAATGTATGCTGATGGAAGAAATGTTCTAGGATGTCTCTATCTCTTGGTATGTCGCATGTCGATCTTGCATTATGAGTTCACGCACGGCATCAATGTTCTCTGGCACAACCTTCACGAAATTCGTCTTTGAGCGAGCTTCGGCCACGATTAAATTCATTATACCAAGTTTTCACAGTGCTATGGGATGGTGCTTCATCGCCATACAAAGATTTAAGTTCATCAATGCACTCTTGTCGTGATAATCCACGTCGAAAGTTGTGAAAAATGATGGCACGAAAATGTTCACGAGTTAATTCCATTTTTTTCTATATTAATTTTTTCAAGTCACTGTAAACAACACAAATAATGATCGTACGTCAAAACGTTTTGAATACGATTATGCTTAAAAATGGCAAACTTTTTAATGGAAATGTCAGATTGCACTTGGCAGCACTCAGTGTTGCCAGGCGAGAAATATATATAGCAGCCCTCGTATTTTTAACGTTGCTACTTGCTTTCTAGCCGCAAGAAAACAGGATTGCGGTACTGTTGTTTTAAAAATCTCTAATCCCGGATTTTTTTTAATAAATCCTTATTGGCATCTCTAGACACACACAGGAAGCAAATATTTGCAAAGAGAGCGAAAGAAATTGGATACTTAAACCAAAATTGTAACAACAATGGCAACAACAAAAAGGAAGATAAAATAATTTTGTTTCATATAAATTGAGTTTAAGGAATTTTTTTTAAACATTTAAATAATACATATTTAAGAATCTTTTAAATTCAAATGTCGAAATAAAAGCGACAGTCTATTAAACTAAGGAATTTTAAAGTGAAACTAAATTATGTAAATCATCAAATGAATAATAAAATTTGTAAGAATTTATTTAAGCAAATATTTTCACAATTTGTGATTTATATGATTTTTGTAAAGATTTTATGTTAATTTAGAAATATATAAAAAAAACTGTGGTAGATATTTCTTTTAAGGGATTTAAGTAAAATTTCCTTTTAAAGGAAATTTGTTTTTATAAGTTCCTCTTAATAAAGTTATGAATAATATTTAAGTAAATGATTATGTTCCCTGGAGTCATAAAGTTATTAATGGAAAAACTATAGAAAAACATTAAACAAAAAATTTAATGCCAGTATTTTGGAATATAATAAATATAATGACGATTAAGGAAGTTTAAAAAGAGGAAAGTTTTTAATGATTAAAATATTACATACGAAAAAGAACTAATAAATTAAGAAAAAATTTTTGAGTACATTTTTGGGATGCAGAATAAAAATGTTTGCATTTAAAAATTTCAGATTATAATAATTTCAGATTAAAATTTTATTAAAATTTTAATTTATTCAATTAAATATTTAAGTGAAAAATACATAAAAATTTTTTTTTATTAATTGATTAAGTTATTCAATTGAATATTAGTTAAAAATTTTTTTTCTGATTAAATAAATAACTGCATCAATAAAAAAATTAATGAATTTTCAATCTGAAAACCAAAAAAAAAAAACTTTTAATTGGTAAAATAAACTTTTTCTGTAGTGAAAACATCCTGAAAAAAATATTATGACAAAAATCAAATGAAAATATTTTTAAATTCTTTTTTAAATTTTTTTAGCCGATTTTCTTCAACATCTTAAAACATCTGAGCAGTTAGCAGCTTTTAGTGACTAATAGCTCATTTTTTAATAATTTGTATTGTGATTTTGTAATGTTAGTGTTTAACAAAAGTAAACAAAACGTTAATCACATGAAATGTTTTATTAATTTCAATCTGTTTTTCCCGTTTTAATATAAAAGTTCATTGACATTCATCTCACTGAAACAAGCATGACTATCGGAAATGAAAATTATTATTCTATTTAATATATTTAAAAAATACATACATTTTTAGAATATAAACAACAACAACAAATTAATATTTGTTTTTTGCTTTTACAAAAACGAAAAACAGGTTTTCTCCTTTATAAAAAAAAATTGTTAAAAAATATTTTTAGTAATTTATCTATTTTAGCAACAGAAAAAATGGAATGAATCGCGTGCGAATTAAAAAAAACGAATACTCAGGCACTAAAGTGGTAACAACAACAAATTCCAAAAAAAAAAAAAAAACAGCCAATTTAATATCAAACAAAGCACAATATTTCGTTTCGTTACGTTACGTTTACATTTGAATTAAAAAATTAATTTTAAAAATATTAAACGGTAAAATGTTCAACAACACATGCACAGCGATGAGTATCTGATGATGTTAGCGTTAAGATTCAAAATCATGATATTGTTGATTTTAATGATGACGATTGTAGAGAATGGTCAGCAAGCCAGCCAACCAGCCAGCTAAGCAGCCTGCTAGCGATTCAACCAGCCATGGTGGCAGGCAGCAACTAGAACTAATAAAAACATTTATTTCCATATATGATTTTCTATTCAATTGAAAAAATTATTTATTTTTGAAATTTGTTCTATTATTTGAAACAAAGCAAAAAATGATTAAAACGTGCCCAGAAATATTTGCTTGAATTATTTATAATTTTTGTTATGAAAATGTTGCAGCAAAAATGTAAAAATTATTAAGCGCCACTTGTTTATAGAGCAAATGGTTTTCATCTAAACAAATGTTTGTTTAGATAATAATTTATACTAGAAAAGTTGGATTTTCTTTTTGTATATTGCTATAAACTAAGTTAAATTTTTTTTATTTTTTCGAAAAATATTTACCAAACACTACAAACTTAAGTTAAATAGTTACTTTAAAAATCATTGCTTTCCTTTATATTCTTGTTAAGTTTCTCCTCACAAAAAAAGTTTTTACATTTATTAAAAGTTTTATTTGTTTTCAGATTTTTATCCAATTAAATTTTTAATTCTCTTAATTATATATTTTATTGAAAGAAATTTCTAATTAAATAATTAATTTAATTAATTAGTTAGTTCCAAAGAATATTTAAATGTAACAATTGTTTATTTGATTTAACAAAAACAAAATTTTTTTTTTTCAATCAAATAAATAATTTAAGCAATTAAAAATTTCATTAAATTTTTATTACCAATAAAACTTTAATAGGTGCAACAGTTTTTTTGTTAAGCAATAAAAAACTCTTGATGAAATGTAGATTCATTTATATGCACTAAAATAAAAATGAGAGGCAATAACATGTATTTAAGCTGATCTGCCTAAAAAAACAAATACAAGACAATCAGCTGGTTAAACAAGGAAAATTGCGCTAAAACTTTAAATGATGAGAAGTAACTAAACTCCATCACGTGGATGATAGTCTGGAGAAGGTGCCATCGAATTATAATTGCGCACGAAGCCGATTGAGCAATGTCCGTTTGTCCGTCCGTGTTCATGTTGACATCAACTTTGCTGAGGCGCTAGATGGGCTAGAGATAACTAATACGCCAATCGATCAAACATAGTGTCGAAGTAGGGGCTATTAAAAATCAGCAAGATTGGTCCCTCGAGCCAGTAGGCTAAACACCACGCCTGCCTTTAATTTTTCCACTTCATTTAGCACAATGAAATATATCCAATCAAAAAACCAAAAATATTGAGCGATAGAGAATTAAAAATAAAAAAATAAATATCATAAGAATAAATTGTCACTCGTCCATATTTTCCGAATTATGGGCCTCTAAAATTTTAATAAAAATTCGATTGTCAATATGGTCAATGGGTATCATAAAAAAGCTTTTAACGAGATCTTTCAGAAAATATTAAAATTTAAAAAAAAATGCTTAACCCATTAAGAGCCGATGACATTTTTATTTAAAATTATATATCGCACTTAATTTTTTATTTTTTTATTTTTTAATTCTCTGTCAGCGCAATATTTTTTAATGAATTTTTCTAAATTTTACTAATACATGCACAATCTAACAAATTTCCAATAATTTTATATAGAATGGCGTTTTTATTGTTACGCTTTTAGTATTAAAATGGAATAATAATTGGTAAACAAAAGCTACTGATATCTTTCAAAATATTTTCGCTGACACGTTCTTAACTGAGTCAGATTATTAAAAAAATTATTAAAAAAAATAGTTTTAAAAGTAAAGGACTACGAGTCATATTGAAAAAAAACAAATTATTTTTCGTTTTTCTGTTTTGCTTTTTTCTTCAAAATATTTATCTTAAATCAAATTTTATTCAAGGAAAGATTCGAAATTATGCATTATTGAAGAGGTTTCGCTCAGAAGTTTAAAAAGAGGTTATTTTCTTGATTGTGGGAGACAAGACTACAATGTAAAGGACGTTTAAGAAACTCGAGAAATTTTTCTTTTTCATAATCAAACTTATTTTATTGTAAATCTAACGCAAATCTTTAGGCTCATACGAGGGCTGCTATATATATTTCTGGCCTGGCAACACTGAGTGCTGCCAAGTGCAATCTGACATTTCCATTGAAAAGTTTGTAATTTTTAAGCATAATCGTACTCAAAACGTTTTGACGTACGACCATTATTTGTGTTATTTAAAGTGACTTGAAAATTAATATAGAAAAAAATGGAATTAACTCGTGAACATTTTCGTACCATCATTTTTCGCAACTTTCGACGTGGATTATCACGACAAGAGTGCATTGATGAACTTAAATTTTTGTATAGCGATGAAGCACCATCCTATAGCACTGTGAAAAATTGGTATAATGAATTAAATCGTGGCTGAAGCTCGCTCAAAGGCGAATTCCGTGAAGGTCGTCCAAAAACGGCTGTTGTGCCAGAGAACATTGATGCCGTGCGTGAACTCATAATGCAAGATCGACATGCGACATACCGAAAGGTAGAGACATCCTTGGACATTTCTTCCACCAGCATACATTCGATACTGCATGAACAACTGGCCGTAAAAAAGGTTTGTTCTCGCACAATTTGAAAGTCGCTCAAAAAAAGGCTCGTGTCGATTTGTGCAAAGAAATGTTGCAAAAATACGATTGCGGTATTCAAAAGACGTTTATAAGATCGTCACAGGTGACGAATCATGGATCTATGCGTATGAGCCCGAAACGAAAAAAAACAATCGACCGTGTGGGTCTTCAAAGACGAGCAAAATCCAACGAAAGTTGTTAGTGGAAGAAGCACTTCGAAGCAAATGGTCGCCTGTTTCTGCGGCAAAACTGGTCATGTGGCAACTGTTCCGCTTGAGCAACGTAGGACGGTCACTTCTGAGTGGTACACAACAATTTGTTTGCCTGGAGTCATCGGAGAAATTCGAAAAACCAACAAGAGAAGACGAATCATTGTTCACCATGACAATGCGAGCTCTCACACATCGGCTCAAACCGGCCAAAACGTCGAATTAATGGGTTATCCGCCGTACAGCCCTGACTTGGCACCTAATGACTTCTTCTTGTTTCCGCACATCAAGAAAAAAATGCGTGGTCAACGATTTTCGTCGCCAGAAGAAGCTGCTGAAGTGTTCAAAAACCATGTTTAAGAGGTGTCTCAATCGGAGTGGAAAAAGTGCTTCGACAACTGGTTTGAGCGCATGCAAAAGTGTATAAATCATGCTGGAGAAAACTTTGAAAAACAATAAAACCATTTTTGATTATAAATATTCGCATTTTCACTATTAGGCCAGAAATATATAGAGCAGCTCTCGTAAAGTAAAATTCAGACTAATAATTTTCAGTAAATTAGAGGGTGCTACAACCCTAAAATAAAATTAATTGATGACTACAAAATGTGAGAAGAATTAAAAAGATATGGATGAACATTTATTGTGAGTGCGCATTAGACCTCCCCAGACAAGCATTACTATTATTCCAAAGTTTCTAGTCCTTAAAATTCTTTGTGAAACTGGCCGCTTATCACCTTTTAATTCAAACTTAATTATGTTGTTTTTGATAATGGGGTCACTTTTGTAGAAAAAATTTCATAGCAGAGCTGGTAGAGTAATTATTTTTACTTAAGCTCAAATAGCATTTAATTGGAATTTTTATCACTTTGTAAGTCATCTTTGTTAAGTCATCTTTAAAAACAAAAACAATAAAATGTTTTTAGGGAACCCAAAGAACATTCTTTAAATAAGATATTTGAAGCTTTTATTTTTAAGTGGTGAAATTATACTTGATCCAGTGACTCATATTCAGTGTAACATTTCATATTTAAATTCTCACAAAATTCTTACAAACTTTATGTTAATTACACCCATTTCTTTCAAATTTAATTTATATGTAAAAAAAACATTGAAAAACATTTTCTTTTTTAATAACTGTGAGAAAGAACTTTTCCTTTCATGACACAATCAAACCAAAAAATTCGAGAATGACATGAAGGAGAACACACATTAACAGACAACAAAAAAGTTTCTTTTTTATAATTTCTTAGAAATTTCTGCTTTCAATTTAATTATGAAAGGCAATGATGATTCGACGCTCAAATTTTAATGACAATGAAACAAAGAAAAAGTATTAAGAAGCCAAATAAATGATGTGATTGTAAATGTAAAAAAAATGTCTTTTAAAATACTCGAATGGTTAAAAGAAATTATGCGTGAGTGAATTAAATGTAAAATGACGAAATGCAATTTATATATTTTCCTTAAAAATAAAGAAGAAAAAAATTGTTTTTTTAACCAAAAATAGTAGAGTGTGGAGGCGTAACCAAAAAAGCTTTTTCTTGTACAACAATTAATGACAATGATAATGATTATTATGTTCATAATTATACCTTGTTATAAAACAAAAAAATAAAAATTAAAAACATACAACAATATAAATCATAATAATAATTACAAAGTAATAAAAATAAAGAAATTTTGTTAAAAGAAATGTTTTTAAGTATTTAAGCAGTTAGCGCATCATCTATCTTTATACAGATGAAAAGTTTTTTTTTTTTTAATTCACTTAACTGCCGTTACGTGTTTGAAATATAATTACAATAAAAAAAAAACATGCAATAATAAATAGTTGAGTTTAAACACTTGTTTTAAATTCTTATTTGCAGAAAATAAAAGCAACATCAGATTTAAAGAAAGGAAAAATTTTTAAATTTTAAAAAAATGTTAAAGTGAGCGTACAAAAATTCCACTGATACTGACAATCTCAAAAACCGATATCACAACTTTAAAAATAATAAAATACTGAAATTTAAAATTGTATGTCCCATTGTGTTCGAAAACTGAAAGTGGATTTTATATAAATTTAAGACAAAATAAAGGTGTAAAATATAACAAGTAAGAGTTCTATACTTGCCTACGCTGAATCTTATACACCCTTCACCATTTATTTAAATTTAGTTTAGTAAAGTAACTCTAATAAAAAATAAATAAAAATTGAGGTCACAGAAAATAAAAAATGAAGATAAAAATTTTACATAAAAATGTCATTGGCTCTTAATGGGTTAGCATTTTTAGAAAGTTTAAGCATTTCCTGAAAAGTCTCTTCAAAATCTTTTATATGATACCCATATTGATATCGTAAAAAATATTGTGCACAATCGCACTTTTCTATGAAAAGTTCAGAGGCCCATAACTCGAAAAATATGGCCGAGCATCAATTTTTTTACTTGATGTTTTTTTTTCATATTTCTTATTTTCTAGCGCCCCATATACTTGTATATTCTTTCAGAGGCAGGGGTGGTGCTTTGCCCGCTGCCTCGAAGAACATGGTTTATAAAATATCAATTTTGAGCAAACAACAATCGTTTTTGTCCCCAAAAAATAAATTTGTGGAATATTTATTTTATAATAGGGTTATTCACACCGGCCTTGTTAATTCGTTAGTCGTTATTCGATAGTTTTTTACGTGTATTTTGTTTTTGTAAAATTAACAAATTATCGAACTGCCGAGTAACAAAGTACCAGTCTGACAAGCTTGGTAATTTTCTTGTTACTCGGTAACAAAAAACAACAAAGAATTTTCAATTAAATTTTTTACTATTTTTGTTTTTGCACTTTCTCGAGGCATTTTTGCTTTTTAATAAATTTAAATCATCTGTTTTGTAGCAAAAGTTACCGCACTACTAAGATAGAACAAAAAGTGTGTTCACAGTAAAGTGTTTCAACAAATTACCAACTAACAAATTACCGGATTAACAGACTCGGTGTGAATACCCTTAATAATTTTATATAAAATTGTCCTAGAGTCACATGAAAGCAGAATCTGTGATCACTGTTAAAATTACAAAAAAAAAAAAATTATAAAAAATCATTTTCAAGGAAAAATTATTTTTTTTAATTAAATCTTTTAACTCAGCTTAAGCTTTAACTAAGCGACCTAAAGCTTTAATAAATAAAATTTGTAATCGCTGATGATCTTTATAAAAAAAAATTCTGAGCCCAAAAAAAAAAATTATATTTTAAAACTTGAAACTAATTTTTTTTTTTTCGTATAATAAGCGCCCCAACCCTAAATAAAGTTAATCTGTGACCACTTTAAAGTTTACATAATTTTTTAAAAACTAATTTTTATTCAAAACTTTAAACTCATCTGAGCAAATCTGTGATCACTTATAAGATTTATAAATAAAAATTAATTTTAAAAACTTTAATTTTTAAACTCATTTTTTATTTGTGAGAAATTTGAAGCAATTGTTTATTCAGAGCATTTAAAACAACTAGAAGTGATAATAAATAAAGCATTTTAGTCATCATAAAAATGTGAGGAGTCACATCCAATTTTTTATTTTTATTTTTTATTTATTTTTTAATTTTTTTGTTTTATTTATATTTAATGCAAAATATGTTGAAGAAAATAAACATGTTTAACTTAGTTGTTTATCTTTAAAAGGATTTATGATCTCTTAAAATTTTTTTTTTATCTTGACTTTTTTCATTTTTACGTCCACGGCCGTCTAATGTCTGCAACACATGATTGTGAACATCATTTCAAAACCAACGGTCATTTGTATTAAAAAAAACAGATGTCTCTTTATCATGCGGACTTCAACAGCACTAAATTTTAAAGTGTTAAAACTACTATTTTGTTGTTGAAAGTTTTATCATTATAATTGCTACAAATGGACAAAGTGTGGTAAAATTTGCAAGCTTTTCGCTTGTGTGTGTGTGTTTGTGAGCAGTAACATTATTTTTTAACATCTATTATAAGTAGCGTTAACTGTTTTATATTTTGTTTTATATTTCAAAAGCCAATGGCCGTTACGCTTCACATAATAATTTTGCGCCAAAAGCAAAATATGAAATATAAACTCGTTCGTTTACAACACTAGTAAGCATGGCTCGTGCGTGCAATATTTTTCTAACTATTAGCTTTTGTTTCTAAATTTTTTTTTTTTAAGTTTTCATTTAAATTAGGAAATTTATGAGATTTTTTCCATTTTTATGGCAATTAAATTAAAATACTTACTAGCAAAATTAAATAACACAGGGTGTTTTAATATGTTTCAGAATGTTTTTTATTTTAAACAAATTTAATGTGTAATTAAAAATGTTTAATTACTGCAAGCGAAATAAATATTTGTTACAAGTTTTTATAGGAAAATGAAAGCGACCGGAAGCAAAACGTTTAATTAGAAAGATTGCAATCTTGAAATTATTAAATGTATTTGATTAAAAACATGCATGAGGTTATAGCCATATTCGATATAATCGTTTGAATTTAACCTGTACTGCATTTAGCGTACAAAGTGTTTGTATGAAAGGCAGAGATGCTTGAACAATTATATGCAAGCTGTTGGAAGTATTACGTTCACATTGATGTGCCATAGCAAGTGAGTTAAAAATTACTTATCAACAGAAAACGAAAAAGCCGCAAAGATTTACTGTTGCAAATGCAGGAGGAGCCAACAGGAGGAGCCAACAGGAGTAGCCAAAGCTGTTTAAAGAATGACCCCATATAAACAAATTATTATTATCACAAATTATATTCTCTTCCACATGTAAATCATATGTAATTATAACTACAGCAAAAAACAAGTAGGAGTTCTATATTCTGTTAGTTTAGTGAAGTAACTCCAATCCAAAAAAAAAAAAAAACAAAAACAAATATTGGGATGACAGAGAACTAAAAAAAAAATTTTTATATAATTTTACATTGGCTCTTAATGGGTTAAGCATTTTGTATAAATTTTTGTATTTTCTGAAAGATCTCTAAAAAAGTTTTAAAATGATACCCATATTGATATCTTAAAAAATATGATACACAATCGTACTTTTCTATTAAAAGTTCAGAAGCCCATAACTCGGGAAAAATGGGCCATCCAAAATTTTATTTTTATTTTCTTATTTTTTTAATCATCTATCACCTCATATATTTGTTTTTTTTCTTGATTGGAGTTACTTTATTGTTCCAAATTATGTGCAAAATTAGAGGCAACCGTGGTGTTTTGCCCGCTGCCTCGTAGGACATATAACGATCTTGCTAATTTTTAATAGCAAAATTTTTGAATTTATGTCTGATCGATTGGCGTGTTTAAAAGCTAATTACAACACTGACGGATAAACGGACATTGGTCACTCGACTTCGCTATGCATAAGAACAGTTTATGGGGTCTTAAATGAATATTGTAGAAATTACAAACGACAAACTTAGATATACCATTTTTCTACCTGAGGTGAAGGGTATAATAAATACCGAAGATTTAGCAGAATACAGTGACGAGGTTGCTATTAATAGAAAAATACATACAGACAAAAAAAGGCCACAAAACAAAAACGCGTTACGCTCTAGCAAACCCACATTATATATGATTCAATGCTGAAGTACAATTTTTTTCAAGTGCTCATTCTGATTTGTCGTCTTAAATGTGTGATGTACTACGAGTCTATTAGGCGTGATAAAAAAGTTGTCTTAAGAAAAGAATTAAGGAAAATATAGCTGCTGAAAGTTGGTTTCAATAACTTTAACTGCTCAAACAAAATTTAAATGCAGGTAGTTTAATAGTTCCTATCCCTTTGATTTGCAAGGCATCACGAGCTTTGTTTAGCCTTTCGGCTAAAAGTTTTCTTGTTGAAGCTACTTAGGAACAGTTTATAAAAAAAATTGCAAAAAATTTTTTTAAATTTGAAACTTCTGCCTTTTTAGAAGACATTAACAAAAAAAATAATTTTTTGTGCTCCCCAGAAAATTTTGCTTTTGAATGCAGTTTTTAAAATTTGGCTGTAGTTATATTATTTTAGCTATTTATTTTTTTTAAATCAAAAACAAGTTTAGAAAAATATGAAAATAAAAAAATAAATTTTTTGAAAAATGCGAAATATTAAAAAATGCAATTTTTTACTTAAAATTTTGCTGCTGTCTAATTTTGTAAATAATTATTCAAAAACAAATGTACGTGACAATTTGCAGAGATAATAATGAAGAAAGCATTGTCTTGTGTGTGTGTGGACATTATCTAACCAAATTAATCCTTAACGGACCATAGGCGCTGTATAGGCGACATGTTACAATTAATTACTGGATCCAACTGCTCATATATTGTTCCAAAAGCTATTTATCACAATTGCTTTGCTATATTTAGTAGTGACGTGTTAAATATTATTTAAAGAGTTTATTTATAAAACAGTTTCATAAATCAAACAATAAAATATATCTTAACCTAAGAGTAAATCAAAACAACCGGCTTTAAGACTGATCAATTAATCAATGTTTTGGGATACTTCTTTTCACCTGCAAAAATAAGCTGGCCCTGGTGAGAAATAGTTTTAAGTCTTCCGGACTGTTAAGGGTTAAAATTAATGTATTATTATATTGATAATACAAAGCACACAACCTAAGATAGATAAATGTAAAGAACGCTGATGATGGCACAAGCGATCCAGAAAAAGTTGCGTTTAAATAATTTTGTGTAAATGATTTTTTCTTCTAAAAGTTTTTTGGAAATGAAAAAAAAAATTAACAAAAATTAATTAATTCACAAGGGAGAAGGAATAGAAAACTTGATTAAATTTTTCTAGCAAATCAATGACTTATATATTAAATTGTGTGAAAATTTACAAAACCAAGAGCACCAAAATTTGAATTTTACTTAAATCCGAAATTTGACTAAAATAATCATCAAATGGTAGTTAGACTTACGCATGTTGGGTTCCACTTATCAACTACTAATACATACAATACTCATCTTTTAAAAAAAAATTAAACAAAAGACAAGACCATATACACAAAAATCACGTTACTACCGGGGCCGCCTTATACCAGATACAGCAGTACATACTCCGTGTAAATTTCCTGTGTCTGTGTGTAGCAGTTTAAAACATAAGGCTATTCACGTCAAAATCACTACCTCTATAGGAACACCCTTTAATTTTTTAATTTATTATACGAGGGCTGCTATATATATTTCTGGCCTGGCAACACTGAGTGCTGCCAAGTGCAATCTGACATTTCCATTGGAAAGTTTGTCATTTTTAAGCATAATCGTACTCAAAACGTTTTGACGTACGACCATTATTTGTGTTATTTAAAGTGACTTGAAAATTAATATAGAAAAAAATGGAATTAACTCGTGAACATTTTCGTACCATCATTTTTCGCAACTTTCGACGTGGATTATCACGACAAGAGTGCATTGATGAACTTAAATCTTTGTATGGCGATGAAGCACCATTCTATAGCACTGTGAAAAATTGGTATAATGAATTTAATCGTGGCCGAAGCTCGCTCAAAAACGAATTCCGTGAAGGTCGTCCAAAAGTGGCTGTTGTGCCAGAGAACATTGATGCCGTGCGCGAACTCATAATGCAAGATCGTCATGCGATATACCGAGAGATAGAGACATCCTTGGACATTTCTTCCACCAGCATACATTCGATACTGCATGAACAACTGGCCGTAAAAAAGGTTTGTTCTCGTTGGATCCTACACAATTTGAAAGTTGCTCAAAAAAAGGCTCGTGTCGATTGGTGCAAAGAAATGTTGCAAATTTACGATTGCGGTGCTTCAAAAGACGTTAATAAGATCGTCACAGGTGACGAATCATGGATCTATGCGTATGAGCCCGAAACGAAACAACAATCGACCGTGTGGGTCTTCAAAGACGAGCAAAATCTAACGAAAGTTGTTCGTGGAAGAAGCACTTCGAAGCAAATGGTCACCTGTTTCTTCGGCAAATCTGGTCATGTGGCGACTGTTCCGCTTGAGCAACGTAGGACGGTCACTTCTGAGCGGTACACTACAATTTGTTTGCCTGAAGTCATCGGAGAAATTCGAAAAACAAACAAGAGAAGACGAATCATTTTTCACCATGACAATGCGAGCTCTCACACATCGGCTCAAACCAGAGCGTTTTTGACCGGCCAAAACGTCGAATTAATGGGTCATCCGCCGTACAGCCCTGACTTGGCACCCAATGACTTCTTCTTGTTTCCTCACATCAAGTAAAAATGCGTGGTCAACGATTTTCGTCGCCAGAAGAAGCTGTTGAAGTGTTTAAAAACCATGTTTTAGAGGTGTCTCAATCGGAGTGGAAAAAGTGCTTCGACAACTGGTTTGAGCGCATGCAAAAGTGTATAAATCATGCTGGAGAATACTTTGAAAAACAATAAAACCATTTTTGATTATAAATATTCGCATTTTCACTATTAGGCCAGAAATATATAGAGCAGCCCTCGTATACACTTATTTTTACGGCAGACATATTTGTATATAACCTGCCTAAAGTATAAAAGTCTGCCTACTACGGTTGAAAAACTAAAGCGTTTTATCTTTAAATCAGTATAAGGTCCCCCTTTATGTTTTAGTATTATTTTAAATCTTTGTACTTGCTCTTATGGCGATTTAGTATCTACTTGTGGAGGCTTAAAAAAGGCCAAATATATAAAAATAACATTACTATTGGGGCACCCATTAATTTAAAAGTTTACTTTTGTCACTTGTTGTTATAGTGTTCCACACACTATGACAGTAAAAATTTTTTATGAATATCACATCACTATCGGAACACACTTTTACTCTTAGTATTTTTTGTTTTCTAGGGACTTAGTTATACAACTTTTTTAAAAATTTCATGAGTCTATTATGATTAAAGATATAGAGGGCTGTGATAGAAGAACATGTAGATCAACGGACAGACATTGTAGCTATAAATAATAGGGTTACCTTTTGACAAAGTAGAAGTTATTTATTTAAATTAATTGCAAGTTCTATATTTTTACAAAAAGACTTAAAATTAATATAAAAAAAATTTATAAATTTGTTTAGTTTTTTTTGCGCGAACAACAACATTTTATTTAAAAAAAAACTTAAAACTACAAACTAAATTTTTTATTTAAAATAATAATTTTACTCGAAAAAAAACTTAAAACAAATTAAAAATTATCCAAAATACTGATATTGACCTCTGTCAGTTCAACTTTTTTATTGTTCCTAAATTACAACTATTTTGCTGTTAATTGTTAAAAGTCACTGAAAATCTATCATTGTGTAACTTGAAGTTAACCTCCATGAAACTAATTACAGCTTTTAATGAACTCTACAAAAAGACTTTAGCCCTTTTGTTTTTAAAAAACAGCAAGAATTACAATTAAGACTGCTAATAACAGCTAAAAAAAACAAGCAAGTAAAAAGTGAAATTTTCATGATACTTATTACCCAGTGGTCAGTTTAGCTTATGAGCAGAATATTACACACACACCGACGCATACATATACATTTATATTTTATTACGTGTTGCAACACGTGAAAACTAAAACTGCTGAAGTTTAGTGTTAAAGTCTGATAATCACTTTAATTTTGTTTTAAGAAAATGAAACCTTAAGTAATAAATTTTTTTAAACAGGCAGCGACCAACTGAAATTTGTTTTTTTTAATTGTTATTTTTTTTTTCTCTGGTTAAAAATAAATACATACATATAAATAGATAATCTTATGTAATAAATTAAATGCAAAACTAAACGGCATAATTCTTTTCAATATTTCTGTTTTATTTTATTTGCAGCGAAGAAGAAAGCAATAGAAAACGAACGTTTCATTTTGGCTTTCTGGATCTAAAATAGGGTCCTTTTAGAGACTAAAAAAAAACAAATAAATCTTTATAGTCTTCTGAGTGGCTCTACTTCAAAGATAGCAGAATGAATATTTTTAAAGATAGAATATTCAAGATCTAATAACAGCAGATTGAATTTCTAAAGTCTGTGACCAAAGGCACACACACAGAAAGGCAACGACAATTTTTAACATGTACGAATTTAATTATACCGACAAAGAAGCAGGGCGCTTTACTATCTCCTTCGTTGTGTTATAGAGAAAAATTTCACACCTATTACAGGTTTTATTTCTTTTCAGACTCAAGTCAATTAAATTTTTAATGGATTCAACTATATACTTAATTGAAAATAATAAAAATTTTTTGTTATTACATAATAATTTATTCTATCATATATTTAATTAAAATATACTTTCTAGACAAAATAAAAAAAAAAATAAAAAATAAAAAATATTAATTGAGTCAGTTTAAAATTTGATTAAATTTTTCATTGTTAATGGTTTATAGTACTCGAGATTTAAGTCAATTAAATTTTCAACTGTTTCAATTATGTATTTAATTAAAAATAATTAAAAAAATTAATCAATTATATATACAATTAAAAATAGCTTTGAAGCCAAAATTAAAAATAAATAAAAAAATGTAATTAAGTCAATTAAAAATTTTATTATTATCAATTAAATTTTTAATTATTTCAATTATACATTTAATTAAAATATAATAAAAAATTTTATTGAATAATAAATAATTGAGTCAATTAAAAGTTTAATTATTTTTTTTTTCTTTGTTAATGATTTAAAGTATTTGAGTAGTAATTAACCACTACGTTCCTTTCGATGAAGCTTGAGCTATCGCTAGACCTTAGTCTGTGCAAATTTCAAACTGTATACCTTCTTTCTTATCACATAGTCAGAGCTTTTTAATCCAAGGTTTAGGTTAGCGAGGTATGAAAATTAAAACACAATGTGGGCTCCCTTCCTCTTGCAGGCACAATTTTAATGTATCGCCAACTTTAAATTCTCTTTCTGCAAAATGATAATTAAAGCTTAAAGTACCTCGGCTATGTCAAAGCGGTAATAACTTACAAGTGCCTTTAGTGATGAAGGCGTCACTTATCGGTCTGTTAAGGGTTTCTCCATTGCCAAAAAAACAAAACAAATGCAGTTCCTTCAGAGATTATTTTCTTCAAATTTTGCGAGGTTTTCTTATAAACTTTTCTGTGATTAAGACAAAAATCCTTAAGATTTCTACTTATAAAAAGATATTTCCACAAAACTCGATAAGCGAATGTAAAAGTATTAAAACTACAGCACAACAGATAACAAGAGTTCAGTCTGCTTTACTTATTTAGTCTTCAAAAAGAGACAACATCACACTTGGTTGAAATTTTGATAGTCCACTAAGCAGAGCTATCGATATTCGAGAATACAAAAGCTACGGCAATGCAAAAACTTGCACCAGCCAATGACTTTTGTTAGTAAACAGTGGCTTACTTAGTCATATAAGTCTTAAGATATCTCAAATTTTAATGCAGGAAAGTAACAGTAAATTGTCTAAGCAAAATATGTAATGAAGCTAAACAAATTAAGAGCAAATATGGTTAAAAATTTTATTCTCGTATGGGTCTCTCTTTGTCTTTTGAAAATTTTCAAAAGTCTGTTACAATTCATTGGATCAGGGGTGCATTGCTTCTTTTACTGCCCCAAATCCAAACTACACCAAAAAAGTGTATTGTAAGATTTGTACTCTCATTTTTAGAACACTCTCACTCTCTTGGATTTTACGTGCGTAAAGTGGTACCGTCTAAGCCGCGATTAAAGCACTTAAAATTCTATTAAATTTGTTGTGACCATTTAATCCGATTAAACTCATGTTTAACAATCCTCCAGAAATATTATTTTTCAAGGAATATTACTCGTTATTAAAATTTTTAATTTTTTGTTTATAAAATTTTTTTAAAAGCATTTTATTCTTTTCTTTCTATTTAAAGTTTTATTTATTTGTCTTCAAAAGTTTATTTTCTTTTCCTGTAAATATTTTATACACAAAAGTAAAGTAACAAACAATAAAATAGAAAATATGTTCCTGCTGTTGATAAGTGTTGATATAACGTTTACACTTACAAAATTCTGCTTCATACAGGGAACTAATTTAAACAGCAAACAGAAAGCAACAAGCAAAAGCATATAAAATATTTGACTCAAATAGTCGCTGCTTAGTACACAATTTCCTTTTTGCTTTTCCTACAAATCAGATAGACGTACTCCCCAACAATTGTTTATAATAGATATTAATTTTCCAATTTCCAAGCGTTGCAGGCAATGATATTTGTAAATTTCATTAAAAAAGAAAAGAAAATATAAGATTCCACATACAAAAAACTATTCATTGCACTAGTTGCTGTGTCTATCTGTTCTATTTTTTTTTTCTTTCTTTTGAATTAATGGAAAAATTCTTTCAATGCTTTTTTTTATTCATTACTTTTGATACAACAAAAAAATGTTTTTAAATACTTATCTTCATGATGCACAGTTTATATGAAAAGAACTAGCTACTGGATTTCTTTAAAGAATGCAAATTAGGCAGAAACTTAAAAGAATAAAAAGTTGGCTGGAAAAAAAATTTCACAACTGTTTTTACAAGAGTTTGGTCACAAGTAGCTTTCTTCTTTTAATTTTTCCACTCTTTAAGGTATAATTTTTTTTAAAGAAATTAACAACCATTTGAGAATTATCTTCACTTTTCAGACTTATTGACTGAGCTACACTTTAGAAAAATATCATGCGAAAAATGACTTATTTGGAAAAAATCGAAGTTCGAAAAAAAATTTTGCTTTAAGTGAAGTTATTCAAATACCAGCATAATTTATATTTTCTTGTTTTTTTATTCATTATTTTATAAAACGAATAAATTAATTCTGGAAAAAAATTCCAAGTAGAATTAAATAAATGAATGTGTTACAAAAAGTGTGAATTTAATTAATACACAATGGGGCAATGAACATCAACAATATGCATTCTTGTTTCTACTTATAGAAACTATTTACAATTGTCTATTTTAGATAAAGATAGAATTTCTAGATACAACAACAGAAACCACATTTACATACAAATTATTTCTATAGATAGATTGAAATACAAATTGCATTTTTTAAATAAAATTATTGACCTATTAGATGAATTAAAAGCAAAGTGACAATAAGAGATTTGTATTAATTTAAACAATATTATTGTAGAGTAATGTAACAAGGTAATTAATTTTTATATATGTGTTCAACTCACAATAGGCTTGTACGAGGGCTGCTCTATATATTTTTGGCCTAATAGTGAAAATGCGAATATTTATAATCAAAAATGGTTTTATTGTTTTTCAAAGTATTCTCCAGCATGATTTATACACTTTTGCATGCGCTCAAACCAGTTGTCGAAGCACTTTTTCCACTCCGATTGAGACACTTCTAAAACATGGTTTTTGAACACTTCGACAGCTTCTTCTGGCGACGAAAATCATTGACCACGCATTTTTTTCTTGATGTGCGGAAATAAGAAGTCATTAGGTGCCAAGTCAGGGCTGTACGGCGGATGAGACATTAATTCGACGTTTTGGCCGGTCAAAAACGCTCTGGTTTGAGCCGATGTGTGAGAGCTCGCATTGTCATGGTGAAAAATGATTCGTCTTCTCTTGTTGGTTTTTCTAATTTCTCCGATGACCTCAGGCAAACAACTTGTAGTGTACCACTCAGAAGTGACCGTTCTATGATGCTCAAGCGGAACAGTCGCCACATGACCAGTTTTGCCGAAGAAACAGTCGACGATTTGCTTCGAAGTGCTTCTTCCACGAACAACTTCCGTTGGATCTTGCTCGTCTTTGAAGACCCACACGGTCGATTGTTGTTTCGTTTCGGGCTCATACGCATAGATCCGTGATTCGTCACCTGTGACGATCTTATAAACGTCTTTTGAAGCACCGCAATCGTATTTTTGCAACATTTCTTTGCACCAATCGACACGAGCCTTTTTTTGTCTCTATCTCTCGGTATGTCGCATGTCTATCTTGCATTATGAGTTCACGCACGGCATCAATGTTCTCAGGCACAACAGCCGTTTTTAGACGACCTTCACGGAATTCGTCTTTGAGCGAGCTTCGGCCAAGATTAAATTCATTATACCAATTTTTCACAGTGCTATAGCATGGTGCTTCATCGCCATACAAAGATTTAAGTTCATCAATGCACTCTTGTCGTGATAATCCACGTCGAAAGTTGTGAAAAATGATGGCACGAAAATGTTCACGAGTTAATTCCATTTTTTTCTATATTAATTTTTTCAGGTCACTGTAAACAACACAAATAATGGTCGTACGTCAAAACGTTTTGAGTACGATTATGCTTAAAAATGACAAAGTTTCCAATGGAAATGTCAGATTGTTGAGTGCTGCCAGGCCAGAAATATATATAGCAGCCCTCGTATTATTGTATCGATTGTGTTATCAAAATAACACAACAAAAAGGTGTAAACTTATTGTTTATAATCTTTATTATAACATGTATTATTTTTATTTAATATATTGTGCATAAGCGAGTATTTAAGACCTCTTTGTAAATTTTTAATTTTTCCTCATTAAAATACCCGTTTGTTTGTGTCTCAATCACGCTTCAGCAGCTGATTCAATTGCACTGAAATTTGAAGCACAGATAGTCTTCTAACGAGAAAGTGCAATAGTGTACAACTGCTTTCAAAACTCAGTCTAAAAGTGGTAAAAAGGGGGAAAACGCTCAACATATTCAGCTAAACTAGTTAAATGTTATCAAGAGCGTTTCTTTTAGATGTTTAAGTATTTGTATATTTTAATCTTTAAAACTACCTGAACGGTATTAAGGAAACTCTTGCTTGGTGAACCCTTCGATATCCTTGAGTTATAAATAATATTTTTACTACGATACTATTTCTTCGGTTTAAACTAAGATCGGAATTTAAATACTGACAATAATTATTTTTTTCATTTAAAGAATACTAGAATCATTTGAAATATATTTTGAATTACATTTTAATTCATAATTAAAATCTTATGGACTTCTATTTTCGAAAAAGAAAAACTATAAAAATACACGAGCTTTCCTGATTGACGGCATTAAACTTTTTTATAAGTTTAAAAAATCAAAGTGGAAATTAATGTAATAAAAAAATGAATAAACATAAATACTTGTTTTGTTATTTCTAAACAAAAATAGATTTGTTCTTTATCTTTTTTTAATATTTGACGTTGAAGAAAACAATAATCCAATCGATACCATAAATATTTGATGTTTACAAATTAAAACATGAGCAGTATATTTCACAGTATTTTGTGGGGCGCTGTGAAATAAAAAATTATGTTTTAAAAATAAAATATATTGTTACTTAGTGCAAAGATATTTTTGGAATTTTAAGATTTAGTAAAATTTAATCCAAAATATACAAAGTATTTAAATCAAGTTAATTTTTATTATTATTAATTTTTCTAATTTTTTTGTTGTGTTTTATAGTTAGGCTTACATTCTTTAATAAACTCGGTTATAAAAATATTTCGAATGAATATATGATTTTTTACATTTTATAAAAATAGAGGAGTTCTATATTCGGCTATGCCAAGTCTTATATACCCTTTAACATGTCTGAATATAAAAAA
Organism: Cistogaster globosa; assembly: GCA_937654795.1. Classification (NCBI taxonomy): domain Eukaryota; kingdom Metazoa; phylum Arthropoda; class Insecta; order Diptera; family Tachinidae; genus Cistogaster; species Cistogaster globosa. The sequence continues at coordinate 13,985,116 of OW569404.1, forward strand.
AAAACAAAAAGTGAGGTGCCAGAGATTTAAAAAATAAGAAATTAAAAAAAAAATACTTAAGAATGTCATCGACTCTTAATGGGTTAAGCATTTTTTTAAAAGTTTAGTATTTTCTAAAGGATCTCTTCAAAAGCTTTTAAATGGTGCCTATATTGATATCTCTAAAGAAAATTAGTTTAGAGGCCCATAACTCTGAAAATATTGACCAGCGCATTTTTTTTTTATTTTCTAATCCTCTATCACTTTATCAATTTTTTTTTAATGAGTTACTTTATTGTTCCATATTGCCCGCTGCCTTGAAGGACAGAGGCCGATCTTGTTAACTTTAAATTGAAAAATTTTTAAAACTATCTCTGATCGATTGGCGTATTTATTTTCCCCGGCTCCCCAGTTAATTTCAACATTAACGCGGACGAACAGAAGGACATCGCTCAATCGACTTCGCCATGCATAAGGACTGAGAATATTTATTATTTATGGGGTTGGAAATAGATATCGTAGAAATTGCTTAATGGCAAAACTTAGATATACTTTTTTGCTTTTTTTGGTAAGGGGTATAAAAATAGTGTCTAGAGGTTTTTCTTTCAATGATTATTTATTTTTATCCATCGTTAAACAGCCACATAAGTATTTCATAAGAATTCATATAAACAAAATGAGAATTATTTCAAAAGCAACCCTACAAAACGATAAGACTCGAACATCATATTTTTTTTTTGTCTATAACTTCTACATTTATTGCAGCCGTAAGAGATAAAAAAGCGTTTGATTTATAAACTTGAGAGTTTAACTTATTGTACAAGTATAAAAAGAGTCTCCTTAAGACAAATTCTCATTCAGTTTAAAAGCCATAGGAAAGTTACATTTACATATGAAGGATTACCTAACTTAAGGAAATTAGACAAAACGGTTTATAATATAAAGTGGCCAATTAAATTTCCTTGTAGGTGGTAGTGGCCGGATGCCTCAAAGATATCTCAGAGACAATACACTATTAAACCTCTGAATGGAAGTATCTAAAGTAACAAGCTGTTTTTCTTCCTAATCTAAACTAGTCTCCTTTGTACCCAACTTTTAGGAACTTAAGTTTAGGCAAAATGGTAAAGTATGAAGCAAGCATAAAGTACACAGTCATGGTGACTTAGGTCAAATTTATATAAAACAAACGAGCTTTCACATCGGAAAAGGAATGAACTCAACAAAAATGAAAAAGAGTAAGAAAACTTTTTTCCGCCTTTATCAGAAGCTAAAATTTAAGAAACAATAAAAGGTGGTGAAAGACATATAAATGTAGGCATTTACAAATGATGTTGAAAATCCTTAAGGAAAGAAATATCTTTTAAAAAACCATTAGACTAAGAGTGAGGCTAAACTCTAGTGTATATTCTAATCTATTCAATTTTATACTAATCCATTCTTTTCCATTCACTTTTGTTCAATTGTAGTACCGCAATCCACTGGATCTTTTAAAAAGCCTTTATGTTCATTGTCAAATTTCAAGTTAAAAAAATGAGGTTATGTGTGTCCCCTGGGAACAGCAAAGGGACGTTAAGAAATTTAGGAATTCTTCTCTGTAAGGCCCCAAGTCAGGATATGAACAAAGTAAGTGTTCCGTTGGCTCATTCTACAGTTGGCAAAACCGGCACAATTTCAGCTCAGCATTCCCATGTAATTTTTTCAAAAATCTTTATTTTTTTTTATGGAAACAAGACAACTGGCGAATTGTTGTAAGACTATAGCTGAAGAATAAAAATGTACGATCTGAAGGCAATCTTTGACACTATTACTTGCCATTTGGTCATTTAATTTTATTGCCTTAAAAAAAAATAAATAAAAACAGGAAAAATCTTAATCATATTTAATGATTTATAACTTGATATTTCATGCAAAAGTAGCAAAAAGAAAGAAATAAAATTGAAGACAGCTATAACCGGCTGGAAGAAAGAGCTTTACTTGAAAAAAAATAACCATTTAACTTCGGAGCCTTTCAAAAGTTCCTTACCACAAAAAATATAAACGACCAACATAATTATAATCATTTGCACTGAACTCTGAAGGCCAAAATAAGTCATTTGTTAAGGGAATAAAAACTTTAACTGTCATTCGTGGTTCTGCAAACGGAAATATACATCATCATTAATCTCAAGGAATGGTTTGTTTACACACAAATAAAAAACAGAAATCTAAACTGTTTCCATAATCTACTGAACCAGCATCAGACTTAAAAGTGCATCGCGATAATGATAAACTTTGTGTTACAGGTTTTAGAAGATAAAATTAAAAAAAAAAATATTATAAAATAAAAAAATGTCATCAGCACAAGGAGATTCATCATCATTTCGTCGTCAGCCTCTGTATAAACAAAACGACAGACAAACTGACTGTTTAAGTTCGCTTTGTTTGGAATGATATCGTTGTGTATTTTGTATGTTTGTGACAAAAAAAAATCGTGCCAGCCGGTTGCTATGTGAAGGTAAAGTTGGGTTTGTTTTTCATTTCAGTTGTTTTTTAACTTCTTTGTTTTTTTTTTTTTGAAAAGAGTAAATGATGACATTTGGAATGAGCTTGAAATGTCAATTGTTACGGTTGGCTGTTTAAAATGAAGGTTTATATTTTTTTTGGTTTAAGTTATTTTTTTTAAATATTGGTTTATTGCGAAAAGTTAAAATATAATTATGCATGTGATGAGGATAGTTTATCATTAAAGACATTTAATGTATTTAATTTAAAAAAAAATATTTTAGAGAAAACATTCTCAAGAGAGCATTTCATTATTTTATGGGCGAGTAAATAAACTCATTTCAACTTTCTCGATATCCGATATCCTTTCAAAAAAGAAAGTATTTCTAGGCTGAGAGTGAGGTACCAAACCAAGCGTGGTTACTTTAGTGGGACTATAAAATTAAAGAGAAATTTTAGAAACTTACTAGTTGAAAGATATCAGGGAATTAACCAGACCTAATTTTTTAATAGCAATTGGCAGACATAAACTCTTTTTTCTGTAGTTTTTTTAAGCGATGACTTTCCTCCTTAAAACAAATAGATGAATGTGGCTTGTGGACTTAATTCAAAAACCTCCAAAGAAAGGATTATTAAGGCGTTACATTAAACAAACTATGAGAACACTGTCATAAAAAAAATAAGTTGTTTCATGTTTATTTGGATTAATGCTTAGTGTTGTTGCTTAACAATTAAGTAGCAGTTTATCCACCCTCAGATTAGAAGAAGTTAAGACCTGCAATGAGGACTAAACACATTATAGAGACCTATTTTTTGGAACAATCACCTGTAGAATTACTTCGACATAAACGCGTCCAACTTGCTGATATCTAAACCGTTAACAAAATCTCTTTGCTTCATATGATTATTTGAAGCCAGATAATGTATTAATTCTAGTTTCAACCCATGAAAAGACGAATTTTTTTTGTTTGTCTCCAAGGATCTTCTTTAACATCCAATGACTGTTCAACAAAAAATGACGGCAGAAACAAGCCCTGGGTCTATCGTCAACCCAAAACGACCCATTACTCTCAAAGGTCTATTGACACCCTGTGATCTCTTGGTTAATTTTTTAATTGTTAAAACCCTTTTTAGAAAGAAAAATTATTTATGAAATGAATTCGGACGTTTTTCGAAGAAAACAAGAAAAATTAGACGTACAAACCAAAGTATTTCCTCACTGTTCTTTTTGTAACTTGTCTTGTACATCTGTTTTTGCTTTGTACCAACCATCGGTTGATCAAGAATGCAAGTTTTTTTTTTCAACCGATGGTAAATACAAAGCAAATGCAAATGTGCAAGACAAGTTACTAAGAGAACAGTGTAGAAATACTTTGGTTTGTATGTCTAATTTTTCTTGTTTTCTTCGAAAAACGTCCGCATACATTTGTTAAATAATTTTTCTGTATAACAAAAATGTTTTAAAAAATTAAAAATTGAACTTATGCCGAAGAAAATATTAATTCATCCTTCATTTATATTTTAATAAAAAAAAAAACTTTTAAAAAACCGAACCCAAGTGCCACCATCAGCTGTTTTATTGCTCCCCTTAAGATCTATTGGCGAACATTTGGACATAAAACGAGTTTCATTGATCTTGCGTATGGATTATTGTCAACTTTCTTGTATTAATTGTACAACTTTTTGACCTGTAATGAAAGCCTCTTAGAAGTATCGTTAGCAAATATAAGCCTACAGATAAGTCAAAAGAAAATGAAGTGTACCAGGAAATAGAAGGAAAAACAGAGCTAATTAATTTGAATAATTTCACCACTTAAGGTGTGGCGTATCTGAATTTATTATAAGGAAAACTAAGCTTTCAATTTATAAGCAAAATTGATGATTGCATTTTTAAAAGGTGTCAGATTTTTGTAAAATTAAGATCACGAGTCATGAGTTCAGTTCCCACTAGCGTCAGGGTATAGGTAAAAATATTGTTGTTGAAAATGCTAATAAATTGAAAATAGTATTTTAAATATTCCGAAGTCTCTATTAGAAAAAAGAGAAATATTGATTTGTAGCCGTGATAAACAAGTTTGAAAGGTGCGCCTGTACATTAAGTTAAGCAGCCTGAATAGCAAAAATAAGGAAGTAGTAGTGTTCAAATATTAACAGAGTCGTGAGTGGTTGTAGTGACTGAAATGTCCTGTTTTGTAAAAGAGGAGTTTGTGAACGGTAGTCTTGCCGGAAATTTGTTCTCTTAATGGCCGCGGAAAAACAGTGGTGTAACGTAGATCACTTAAAGTAGACAGAGTAAGATATGAAATAAACAAAATATAAATGAAGTGGTCACGAAGAGTTAAATCACAATTCACATATTGGTGCTTGCAATCAAAAGAATTCCAAAGTTTGTCAAGAGGAAGAATTATTCACTCAAGTTCCGACAGATTTTTCTGAGCTCTAGATTACAGAAACTTAAAAAATTTCATATAATTCCTACGTTAGATACAGAAAAAACTGTAAAAATTAATAAAAATAAAACATCTATGTAATTCGCTCTCATTACGAGACATTTTTGCATTTTTCAAAGCTCTAGGGTGCGGAGACTAAAAATTCTTATCATAAAATATTCTTTATGTTTCTTGTTTTGCAAAAGAAAAAAATCTATTATTTTTATTAATCAAAAATTCATTTTTTAAGAAAAAAGCATCAAAATTAAAAAGAAATCTGTGAATTCCTTAAGGGATTTTTGCATTTATACATACAACAATAGAAATACATATGTATGTATGTAAGTATGTATGTGTGTTTTAAATGAATATTTTAAATACAAAATCAAAACAAAACAAAATTTATTTGACACCTCCCACATGAGAAAATCTAGAAAATTTAGAAATTTTGTCAAATCGCAATATTATTTTAACACATTCCACAACTTGCCTTTACATACATACATATATAAAAAACACATATACTGTAGCTTGTGAAAAACCCAGGATATAATTATTTTAATGCCTTCGCTATTTCTTCTCTTGCTGTTGTTGATGTCAGTTGGTTGACGTTGTTGTTAGTGTTGAGTGCTCTTTACTCTTTTCTGTGTTGAATTTACCACCAACACAATTTAACAAAAAAAGAAAACTAAATAAAATGTATACACATTCATGTAGCTCGCACACACACTGATCACTCATACACACTCAGCAACCAGTGACTTTTTAAGTCCTATTTCTCTATTTATTTAATAGGAAAAACAAGAATAATCCTTATTTAAAAATAAACATATTTTTTCTTTTGAAAATTAAAAAAAAATTTATATATACATATGTGTGTGTGTGATACAGTTACAATTAGTGTGATACTCAGAGAAAGTAATGGATAGTTTTATGCCATATTAGTACTGCTGATGTATTGATGTTGGTATTATTTAGTACAGATGTTTGCTGTTTTTTTATTTCTGCATCATGGTTTTAGCGGGAGGCCTTTTTATTTCTTTTATATTCAAAGTTCAAGGTTTTTTCTTTTGTTTTTCTTTTAAACACAAGTTTAGCTTGCTGTAGCTATTGGTGTGAATATTTCTACGGTGAAAATTGCCATTGCGACTATTTGTCTGATTTACTATAGTGATTTGTTGCTTAAATTAGCAGCCAGGCAGCCTAGCTCCTTTTTAGTACATACATACCAATTTAAAATCTTGTGATGTTTTATTTTTCTTGTTGTTATTCATAGTTTTTGCTACACGAGAGAATTTTATTGTTTGACGCTGAAATGCAAAAGGCATGGTAAAAGAGATTGTTGTGTGACCAACAAAAAATATACAAAAATAACTTTATATGTTCGACTGTGCACTCAAAATTATTTCTTTTGCTTTAAAAATTTCCTTAATTTTATGGCATTAAAGATTTTTAGCGATGAAAATTTTTTAGTACTAAAAAAATATTTAGAACTGAAAAATTTTAATCAAAAAGTACTGATAAATCACATTGTAATTTAATATTAAAATCGAATTGCTTGCTCAGTACTAAATTGTTTATTATTTTTGTACCAAGAATTTTTTTTTGTACTAAATAATTTTAAAGATATATTTCTTTATTAGACTTTTTATCGGGTTACAATTTTTGGCATTACTAAAAATAAATTCTAAAACAAAAACTTTTAAAAGTACTAATTATTTATATATGAAACAAATATTTTATTTAAAGAAAATTATTTATGCATTACAAAATGTTTTTAGTACAGTTAATTTTTTGCAGTAAAATCTTAAAATTAAAACAAACAACTTAAAAAAAATTGAATTACAAATGTATTTATTCCTGCTTTTTTGGATTTAAAAGAAAATTGTAAAATATTACAATTAGTACTATATGTTTTTTTTTTCTTCTTTTGTATTAGCGATTTCTATTAAATTATAAATGTTTGAACAATATTATTTATTAAGCGTTTCTCTAATGACATAATTTTTTATCAATGCTAAGCATTATTTAGTACTTAAAATATATTTAAAATATTTAAATTTTTTAAGTAATAACAATTTTTATCGAAATTTTTCAGCTATCGGAATTTTCTGGAAATAAAAATTAATTTTAGTAATAGAAATTTTCAAAGTGCTAAAAATTTATTGATCTACTAAATATTTTATTATTAACAAAGTAAATTATTTGATATAAAAATATATTTTAGTATCTAAGACTTATTTTGTACTAAAATATTTCTGAGAGTTTTTAGTATTATTAGCGTCGATTTGCACTCTTTTTTAAATATAAGTATTTCATTTATAGACACCATCTCGAATATAAGAGTATTTTTTGGAAATGCTGTTTAATTAAAAAAAAACACCGTAGTACTAAAAATATTTTTTTTTTATTTTTAGTATTTTATTTTTATTTTTAGTACTATAATTTATTTTAAAACAAAATAAGGGCAAAAATTGGATGATAGAACAAAAAAAGTAAACACAAAGCTACTAAAAATTCGGTAAAGTCAGCCAAATAAATGGAAGTATATTTTAGTACTAAATTTTACATCCAAATAAAACGAAAAATTAATTTTTTTAAGTTATGAACTACTAAATAAAGGCAACTAAATAAAGGCTTGTATAAAAAATTAGCTTAGAGTTTGTGAGTACTAAAAAAATTTTGTACTAAAATACAAATTACGTAGCAAAATCTTTAGTGTGACATAGAGAAAATCCAACGTAAAAAATTATATTTTTGTATTAATACAAACAGCATTTAAAATAATATTTAGTTTTAAAATTTAGAGGGCAATAAAATATTGTTGCAGTGCTATAATGATGTCGTTAGTTAAAAGGGACACTAAAAGTGTCTTAAATTAAGGTTATGTATCTAACTAGGTCTTAACAGATTAACAATTAAACTTAAAAGCAATTTAAGACCATTTAATTTTTAGTTGGTTACGTTTATTTGTAACCACCCTTATTTTATATTTAAAATCTTATAAACTAGTTTAACATTTCTATTTCACTAACTATTATAATTATAAAAAGAATTGAAATTATAAAGCATTTGCAAGCAGCAACCATCAAACTAGGCCGCACACAAAAACACAGCACTAAAAATTGTTCTACTCTAAATATAAGTGCACGTAATGACAGATGTAGAAATCAGGTAACCGACCAGTTATAAAAAGTTATATGAATTTGAATATGATTCTAATAACATTTTATTATTATGTTGATTACAACTAATTACTGCTACATTGAAAATATTTAGTTATTAAATAGTATAGTAAGGTTTCCATTGAAAAACAAGGTCAAAATAAATTAAGTTATATAAAAAGTCCTTGTAAAATTAAAACGTACTTAAGACCCTGCAATATCCAAAAGGAATATTGCAGCATCATTCCTTTAAAGTTCCGCACTGTAAAGACTTTTTCAAAAGCAACAAAAGAAAAAGTTCATATTTTTCTCTTTTAATTCTTGGTAAATTTATTGCTAAAATCGTTTTTTTTTTTATGATTGGATTGAATTTGTTTTGAACTTATAAAATACATATCGATCAAAACGTTTCAAGAAACCACAACTTTTATTATCATTTATTCACAACATACGCAGCATGTAAAATAAATTGTAAGTTCAATTATGTGACCTTTTCTTTTAAAGTCTTGGTGCACTTATTGAAGCATAAAAATTAAATGATTATTATGCCAGTAGAAAAGAAAATAAGCTGAGTAGCAAAAGGAATAAAATTGTTATAAGCTTAGGGAGGTTCACTGCAAAATTAATACCTAAATAAGAGTTCTGTACTAAAAAAAATTATTTTACAACTAAAAATTTACAAAAAAGAATTTTCTAAAAAAAAATACATATATAAAATATTTGCAAGTTCTAAAATTGAGTTTAAATACTAAAAACAAGAAATAAAATAAAAGCTTTTATTAAAAAATACCATATAATTATAAATAATTTTTGATAGTCAAAAACGTACTTATGTACTAAAATTTGTTGAACTATTTAAAGCGTTCCTGTGTTAGCTTTAGCATGTTAGTAGCTTTAAGTATTTATGAAATCTGTACCTTAGTACTAAAGTATTGTAAAATTGCTTGAGTTTTACTAATAAAAAATTATGTACTAAAAAATTTTTAGTGCTTAAACTATAGTTTCAAAACATACAAGTAAATACATTGTTCATTGTAATTTTGCGTTAAAACGCCAAGAAAAAAATTTTTTAATTTTTAGTACTAAAAATTTTTTTGTTAAAAATTATTTTTTGTTAAAAAAATGATGTTTAGTGTTTAAAATTGTACTGAAGTTTATTAAAAGTAAGAAATCTTAAGTACTTTTAAAATGATTAGGTACCAAAAAATTTATTTAGTACAAAATATGTATTTTATTTTTTATTTATTTAAATATTAAATATGTTTTGTATTTTTATTCTTCAAATGTATATATAAAATAATATTTAATAATCAAATATATTCTAACGCAGGGATATAATTTTAGTTGACAAAAAATTATTTTTTATTAAAAATATATTTTTAGTTAAAAGTAATTTTTTGTGTTCTAAAGTCTGTTCAATTTCTTCAAAATTGTGTAGGTACTAAACAGCACTGCTCGATATAACATCTTTAGCTTGTAGTACTACTTTTAGAAATAAAATAAACAGTACTAAAAAGGGTTTTAAATAATAAAAACTTGATAATGTACTAAAATGCTTAAAGGTTAAATTAAATTCTAAAATTTAATTTAAAACTTAAATTTTATTTTAATTTAATTTTAGAATTCAAGTATAAGAACTATTTATAAATAGAGAATTCAGAATTTAGTTCTAAGAATTTACAGTTTGTTACACAGAAATTTATTTAGTACTAAAAATAAAAGTTATATAAAATATTATGTCAATTTAGTACAATAAATTTGCTGCACTTCGTAAAGAAATTTCTATTCCAGAATGGTTCCAAATTTAGTACCATTAAAACTTTTTTATTATTTTGAATTAGCTGAGCCGCCCTTTTAATACACACATGTTGCTTGATAAAATGTTGTCTGCCAGCCTATTAACAATTTTACTTTCTTTTCTTTTCAAAATCTTAATCATCTTGTGCATTCAGAATTAAATTGGAATATTAAGACTTTTTTTCTTAATTTTAACTTGTTGTTACTGTTGTAACGTTATCTGTTATTGACAATATGCTGAAACATCCACAAGTCAATAAAGAGTGCAACTGTAATGGGAATGTGTGTGGTATCATATTCATAATCATTCTCATCATATTTTTTTTTCCTCAACTGTTTACGAACTGTATTCTATAGCATCTCCAAGTATTCATATGAGTGCAAGTTAAGCTGTTAGATAGAAAATGTAATTCCTTTTTTTATTTTTTTGCTGTCTATCTATATGTCTGTGTTGTTTTTCAGGCAGTCGGATATTTAGTCATGATGTCTGTCTTCATTTTAAATGGCATTTTATTATTTTCAGTACTTAGCTCAATCAACGAAATGATTATCGACAGCAAGAACATTATTATCGTCAGAATTATTATCAAGAGTTTTGCATTCTGCAGCAGTTAATTGTAATAATATGAATGTACAGTGTGGCAAAATAGTTAGATAACAGTTGGCTCTAGAAAAAAAGAAAATTTTTAAACTTACAAACTAGAATTAAAATATAGAAATTTTTTCCTTTAAAATAAAAAACTAAGAAAATTTTTCAAAAAAATTTTTTTAGCACTATTTTAATGATAACCACATAATTTAAAATTCTGATATCTAATTAGCTTTTATGTAGTATATTTTTTAAATAAAATTTATAAAAAAAATATATTTTTAAATTATTTTACTAAGTGTGCATTTACTTTTGTATCCCACTGTAAAAAAAATAAGCTGCAGTAGTTGCTTCTATAATAACATAAGAGTATGTATAACTAATCTGAATGCATGTACGAATATTATTATCGCTTTACACAATATTCAAAAACATATTAGTTTTTTTTTTGCACCATCATATTTGTTTTTTTTTCTTTCTTTTTTCTTTGGTTTTTTAGCCTTCAACTTACTTTGTTAAGTCGTCTGTCGTCGCACTTTGTCTGAAATGAAATTGAGATGTACTAAACTTCGTTCAGTATCTTTTCATGCTAATATTTTATTATATATATTTTGTTTTTTCTTTCAGTCTTTTACTTCTTTATTTCCTTAACGTGCATGAATTGTAAATGATATGAAATATGGGCAGATATGGGGCCTTCCATAATTTATAAAATAAAAAAAATAACATAATTATAATATGACTATCGGTATACATTAGATAGATTAAATAAAGACTATTGCATGTTTAAATATTGACAATAAAAATGACTCAATAGATTTTATTATAACATTCCTCTGTAGTCAGTGTATGACCAAGTCTGTACTATAGCAATTAAAAAACAAATGGAGTATAGATTTGCTTTGGTTCGTCTATGTTACATGAAGCAGAAAGCCTAAATATACAGAATTTATTTGCAGGCTATAGGGCTTATTGTAATAATACGACGATTAATTATCCTCGCTGTTTTTTAAAGATTTTTGGATCTTCAATCCGTGGAAACAACCTGAACTTTTTCTCGAAAGCATACTAACCAATCAGTGTATTATTCCTAAGACAGTTGAGATCCTAAAAGAATCTTTATCCGAATTTTATAAGACAAACGGTCAAGGAGAAAGTGTTAAAGTGTCTGCTCCTTCTCCTCATCCAGACAGCTTTTGTAGCTTTCACTACAAGAAATTTTTATACGCTCCGATATAGGTCCACTCATATAGTTTCTTATTATGATGGTCACGATATAAATTATTTTCTGAAGGCCAGTATGGCCTCCATCCTTACCCTATCGAGTGAAGACCATGAACAATAACAATTGCAGATCACCTGGTAGCTGTTTCCTGCAACGTCTTACAAAATTTTCGCTAGGGGGTTTGCTGTCTCGTTTATGCATCTGCCACGGTCAGGCATTAACCGTTCTCCGCACATTAATCAGCTATTTGGTACCATACGGTATCGTCCAAGTAGAATCAGAGATTGAATATAGGCAGGATCAGAGAATTACTGTCAGTAACATAAGATTTCTTTTCTGAGGTGAGAATTTAGCGCGTAATACATTTTGATTTTACATAGAAGATCACAATAAATTAACTAATTTTTTAGCTAATAGAGTCCTTTATTAATTTAAAAAATTGCAAATATTTTTTAATTTATTTTTCGATATTTCGGTACTCCTCTGTGTACCATCTTCAGGAATTAAAATGTATAAAAAAAATTAATTAAATCAATTAAAGATTTAATTAAATCTCTAGCTGCCTATAAATAAAAATTTAATGAGTGCAAAAAAATTTATGTATGTAAATTATGCCTAGACCATGGCCAGTGTTATATCTAGGCTTTGACAATACAATGACTGCATAAAGTCAATGGGCTTTGACTATGAATAGACTTTTGTTAAATTATGAGCTGACTATTCGTAGCTGACTATTACTAAGCTATGAATTGACTATGACTTGAAAATTAAAAGCTATGATTGGATTCTCACTTTACAATGACATATGCAGACAAGAAAATAAGTGGAGTATGACTAAAGTGTTATTAGACTATGACTGGACTTTGACTACGCAACGATTATACGATAATTAAACTATACAAGGCTATAACAAGACTATAACTAGATTATAACTAGACTTTGACGGGATTATAATTGGACTATTCTAACGCTACAAAATGACTATGGCTAGTCCATAACTTTACTATGAATATACTATGGCTATCCTATGCTATAAACAGACAATGACTAGTATTTGGCTTGATTGTAATAGGAATATGACTCTTAAACAGAAGGTGTTATTTTATTATCCGAAAATAAAGGTGTTTGGATATGAAGTGACAATTAGCAAAAGTCTGACATACCTAAGAGTGATCCTTACCTGCAAATTATCTTACGAACCTCATGTCAAAACAATGTCTGAAAAAACGTAAGGAACAGCAAAAAAACTATTGAGAATAATGTCTAACATAAGAGGTCTAAACCAAACGACAAAGCGGTTAATAGCTTAGGCGATGCTATTGCAAAGAGTAGGCAACTTTGTGACCTACTTGAGAGAGAGAGCATGGGTTGTGCTTAATAACAGTTACATCCGCATATCGAACAATGTCCACAGTAGCTCTATCTATACTTACCGCAATACCGTCAATTTATCTTACTCTAGACAATAGAATAAATAAGCAGCGGAAATCGCTACCAAATATGTTCACAAATTGAGAACTTTCACGATACAAGCTAGAACAAGACTGTTCCAACAAACCTTTTGGAGTTACAGCACAAAAGGAAAGTGGACGTAACAAATTATGCCACATTCTTGAAACTTCGGTGAAGAGAAGTCATGGTTTTTTAGCTTTTAGTAGTCATGGAAACTTCGGTTAATATTTGCACCGATTCCATTTAAAAGCTGATGCGATAAGTTAAGTGTGTCACGCAAATTCTAGGAGAATGACAGGTACATGTATGTCATATAAAATCAAGTGTCCATTGAGGACTTAGAGGAACAAACAAACGAAAAATGGTCCATTATACTGGATACTTAAGAAGAAAACAAAATATCTGAGATAAAAGGGGCTGAACCACTAATCACGGTGCATTTGCATTGATAGATGGGGGAGTAGTAAAAATCGTAAAGGTAAAATAGTCCAGTAAATGAACTCTAAGGCGAAAGCGTTTCCGGGGTAGTTGTTCCTGTGTAGGATCTTTATTGATAGTGTGTATTTTTACGACAAAAAAAACTGGCATACGACTAAACTACTATTTGAGAATGACTCTGGCTACGCAACGATTATGCTATGACTAACCCGTACAAGACTATGACTAAACCATGACATAATACGACTAGATTATAACTAGACCGCAATTTGACTAGGACTACGCTATGCGTAGATTATGATACAATGGCTAAGCTAAGATAAGACTATGACAAGCCAGTGCTTGGGCTATGACAAACAGTATGACTCAAAGTAAAATTACGTCAAGGATCACAACTGAAGACTTTACCAAATACATTTTATTAACAAATATTTATGTATGTTGCAGTTTATTTCAACACGCATCTTTTTATATTTATTTTTTTTAAGCAACATAAAGATTTTGTTGCTATGGAATGTCCCATATAATAAAATGTTCATATGCTGCTGGTGTAATTTGAAATCTGGTACTTGATGTCTTTAACATAAATTGTTATTTAATATTATTATTTATTTAGTTTTTAGCTTCTGCAGGCTTTTATAAAGATTTTATGCAATTTTATTAATTCAACAAAATGGTACATTTTGTAGTTTTATTCTTTTCTTATTCACTAAATGTAAATATTTTGTTCTTTAACACTTTTGATATTTTATCGTACTTTGTTAAAGACAAGGACACTTGAGACATATGTGTATACATGTGTGGTTTATCCTTATTAAATAAACAGATGGTTATGACAGAATTATTAGAAAGTTAGTTGAAGTGATGTGGAAGATTTCTGGGGGGTTATTATGTTTTTCTATTCGAATCGGAAAATTTACGAATTCGTAAAAATGGGATAACATAGTCCGATTTTCGGAAATTTATTTCCGAACGTTCGTAAATTAAGGGAATTTTTTAATCCCGTTCGGAAACCAAAAAAATCCCCTTCGAAAATGCAACCATGTAATACGAAAGCAAATGTCACATTTGTTGTAACCGTATGTAGATTTTTCGAATGCCATTTTGATTGCGGAAATTTCATAGTTACTTTTTTTAAATACATAAAGAAATTGAGAATACACATTTGAAAATGTAAGTATTTAAAGTTAATATTTAATAAATAAAAGCGTTTATTAAATGCTTTTATTTAAAAATTATTTAAAGGGAAACGCCTAAAAAGAGTTTGTATACGAAGCCAAGGCAATATGAAATAATGGTGGAATTTATGACATTACATGCGGATTTGGCAAAAGGACACCTAAATGTTCCTAATGCCAAAAGCAAATGCAAAGAGTTATGGCAGAGGCTATCGGAAGATTTGAATGCTGCAGGTCCACCTTCACATGAGGTAGAAAAGTGGAAAAAGGTATGTATAATATGCATTCATATACATAAATATGAATAACCTTTACACATGCATTTCAAGGTATGGGCGGATTATAAGCAACATATAAAGGTAAAGTCTCGCCGCAACAAAAATAGTATTTCTGGAACTGGAGGTGGACCAAGTAATTACTGTTCCCTTTCACCGCTGGAGCAAAAAGTTGCTGAACTGCTTGCAATTAATGAATGTATTGAAGGAATGAGTGGTACGAATAGATATGGAGCACAAATAAATATTCTTACTCCAACGAGCATTAGAGACGCTGACCCAACTGAAGAAAATACAAAACCTTGCAATAACTTAGAAGTAAACAATAGTGAGAAAACCTTAAATACACCATATACTCCATATCGTTATACCCGTGGTAGTTTGCCTAATAAGCAACCATTATTAGAAAAACAAGTAGAAAATCAAATAAAATATCAAGAAAATTCGATTCAACTTTTAAAAAGCTGTGATGAAAACCAAAAAAAAATATTAACAGAATTAGATAAAATTAATATAAGTATTTCAACGGGCAATAAATACTTAAAACGGAGCAGTGATGCAATGGAGCGCATTTACGCGTTAAAAAAAGAAAAGTTTGAATTTTTAAAGAAAAATCAATTGGAAATGATGAAATGTAAAATAGCAAAATTAGAATTAAAGAAAAAAATTTTTGAATTAGAGAACAAGAAAATTTAATTAATGTAAATATTGAGATTTTCCTTTTAATTTTTTTTACAATACTATTATGAATTTTTTTGTTACGTTTGTTTTTTTATTTTTTAAATATACTCTTGTTATGAATTATATTTCTTTTTATGTTTTTAATATGTATGTATATGTATGTAATTACAAATATTAATATTAATTAGCTCCAATGAATTAAAATGTTTATTCACGTTTCAAATAAATATTTTTATTTACATTAATATTTGATTTAAGTAAGTTGAGATTTAATTATTTTATTCAGTTTCTTATCATATTATTTTTTATTTCATTTCGAATACTTTTTGCTATATTGAGTAAATTTGTATCCAAATTACTTTCTGCATTGCTACAAGGTAGAGATAAAGATGCAACTTCCTCAGTTTCCAAACTGTCACTTTGTATATTATACATCAAACAAATATTGTGTAATGCACAACATACGTTTAGAATTTGGGCTGCTTTTTGTGGGGTGTAATGCAGTTCTCTCGCCGCCAAAAGGCAACGAAATCTTGCCTTTAGTACTCCAAAAGTTCTTTCTATAATTGATCTTCCTTTGGAATGTTGATCATTAAAAAATGCTTCATGGGAACTCTCAATTGCATTTCTGAATGGTGTCAAAATCCATGGTTCCAAGGGATAACCAGAATCACCTGCAAAATTATGTGACTTATTTTGTAAGCTAATATTACGAGTTTATTAAATATTTTACCAAGAATTCTAGTACCAGTATCTCCAGCTTGAAACATTCTTTTCAAATATTGCTTTTCTTCCGACAAATTCCAAATGTGAGAATCGTGACAAGCGCCTCCAAAACGTCCATTGATGGCCCTAATATACATTTCATGATCGCAAATCTAATAAAATATGTTACGTTGTATAATAATTTGGCATATACATTTATGTTCTTTATTTAACCCTACCGCCATAGCATTTATACTGTGTTTAAGTTTTCTGTTAAAATATAAATGCTCATTGTTGTTTGGTCTTATTATTTGTATGTGGGTTCCATCCACTGCTCCAATAACTCCAGGTATTGCACATTTGCTGTAAAAAAACCTTTTTGCTTCCATCTTTTTCTCTTCGCTCATTCCGAAATCAATGTGTTTAGGACAAAGGTTTTTTTCTATTGATTCACATACCTCCGACAAACAATTAGAAACATATGATTGTGACATTCCCAACAGGCGGTCTTGCCCAATCTGATGTTGATAACCACCTTGCCCTAAAAATTTCAATGTGGATGCCAATTTCAACATAGGAGGAACGGCGCTTGATCTTTGCGGTGCTTTTAAGTCATTATTAATGGAGTTTAAGACGTACATAAATGCATCTTTATTGAGCCGAAAATTTTTTATAAACCTAAGAAATATTTTTGCGTTAAATTTAATCATATGTACGAATCATTTTAAAAATATATTACTCACGAATTTTCACTGAGATTCATAATGTCAGATGTATCTCTTATAAACTTTCTTTGCACTCTCTCTGGAACAAAATCATCGTCATCACTGTCCCACAATAAAACACAATCCATTTTAGTTACTTGTAAGTTTTTTAATTTGCAGTTGAACTATTTCTTTAAAACAAATTAGACATTTGTATAAAACAATGCAAAGTGCTGCCAAGTTTTAACATATAAAAAAAAATGTAATTACTTAAAATTTCCCTTAAAATTGTAAACGCAACTCTGCAGGCCTTTCGAACGTACTATGTAATACGATTTTCCTTTCGATTCGGAAATTCCTTTCGAAAGCCTTTTCGATTCGAATAGAAAAACATAATAACCCCCCTGGTAATAAAAGGAATTTTTAATTTTATGAGAAAAAATAAAAAAAAATTTATTAATTTTGAAACAATGTGGTTTTGTAGTTTTGATATTTTGAGGCTCCGTTAGCATGTTTTAAATAATTTAAAGAAATCCATATTTTTAGCTCAAATGCCAGATTTATACTCAAGGACTTTAAATTTGTCTCAAATTATTTGTTGAATCCCCGCTTCACTGCTTGATATTAATTTGCAACCTTTGTTTTTGTACCAGTTTAATTTCTATTTATTTTGAAATATTCATTTATTTGTGTTGTTTTTTCCAAGTTATTGTTTTTTGCTTGTGTTAATTATTTCTTTGATGTCTTCTCGTTTTTACATTTGAATGCATTTAATCATAAAACTTTGATTTATACTTGTTTTCCTCGAGTGATTCTTTTTACGTTCTATTCTTTTTTTTTCTGTTTAATTTTCTAGAGTTGAATTTAATGGAGTTCATCGAGCTGGCAGCAATCAGTAGCGTTTGGAAGAAGTGAAAAAGGGTTTTTGATTTGTGGCTGTTGCTGTTACTATTGTTGTTTGTGTTCTTTTTTGTTTTGTTTTTTTTTTTGCTTTATCAGCGGATCACGATTTGATCTTTTAATTGTTGTTGATGACTTCGTCATCGACCGCATATAAAAAAGTTTTATTACGCTGTAGTTTATTTATTTATTTATTCTTGAATGGTTTGTGAAGTTTAATTTAAAGACTCATTTTTGATCAGAAGAATAACAACAACATAAAAAAAAAGTTATCGAAAATAATTACAACCCTGGAGAACGGGAATTTAGACAGCCCTTTAAAAGAATATGATCAGACAGATATTCCAATAAGTAATTTTTTAAGGCGAAAAAAATAAAAATAAAAGCTCTGTTTGATAAGTTTTGTCACTTAAGATCATTAGCGTCAATAGAGCATTTCCCTTGAGGGGAATGAAGGTTTCATGTTTTGAAATACCATAAAAAGAAGAAAAAAAATTCTGTAAGTGATAATCTTTTCTGGAGGTTCTGAGCCCTTCTAAAACAGGCTTACCTATGCCAATGTCATGTTTATATGTGGTGGCTGACATAAACTGTTTGAAATCGATACTGTGGCGGATAAGGTGGCATCATATAGTGTCCACAGAAATAATCT
Source organism: Cistogaster globosa (assembly GCA_937654795.1). Taxonomy (NCBI): domain Eukaryota; kingdom Metazoa; phylum Arthropoda; class Insecta; order Diptera; family Tachinidae; genus Cistogaster; species Cistogaster globosa. The sequence goes on from OW569404.1 coordinate 14,003,765, forward strand.
CATCTCAATCTCATAATCCATAGACATTATATCACTTTTGTGTGCGACATATGATCCAGGGACATTAAAACGTTTTTTAAGTGTATGAACCTTATGTCATTTTCCGGTGCGACATTATGTTCGTGGACATTATGACATGCCACGGCCATTAAGATGCTAAACAGGTTTTCTTCACTGACTGCTGTTTCTAATTACATCAATAGTTGTTAAGGAAACGATAGTTTTAAATAGCTGCAAATGGGTTTAAATCTTCTTTTTACCTGAAAATCTTAGAAGTGACATTATTGTGACAAAAAAATTATATTAGAAAATTATAGAGTTTTTACTGGAAAGGTCGCTTTTTAAAAAAAATGTAAAAAATTGTATTACGACATAATTATTTTTTGTTTAAAAGAAATGACTTTTTGTTTAAAAACAATTTTTGGTTAGTTTTTGGTGAAAGAGGTCACATTTTACGGAGGTGTAAAACCTTTTGAAAAAAAGGAACTTTTTAAGAAAAAGTGACTTTCTGGTGAATAAAATTTATCGTACGAAATAAGTGAACCTTTGGTTTAGAAGGGCACTTTTTATAAAAAAAGGAAATATTGTTGAAAAATACTTTTTGATAAAATAAAAATCAAATTTTTCTAAAAAAAAGTGAAATTTTTCTGCAAAAGTTAAGTTTTTTATAAGAAATTACCGTTTGCGAAAAAAAGTTTCTGGTAAAAAAAAGTACTTCTTCCAAAAAAAAAAAAAAAAATAATTTTTTAGTACCGAAATAACTTTTTAGTAGAAAAAGTATTTTTAGTGAAAAAGTACTTTTAGTGAAAAAGTACTTTTAGTGAAAAAGTACTTTTTGCAGAAAATGTAACATTATTCACCATTGAAAAAGTAACGTTTTTAGAAAAAAGTGGCGTTTTAAATTCTTGCAGAAAAGAAGATTGTTTTGGGAAAAGTTGTATTCCCTGAGAACAAGGGTACTTTTAGAAAAAAGTACTTTTTGGTGAGCTGATAATAAAATTTTGGCGTAAGAAAGACTTTTTTTATAAAAACTAATTTTAATAAAAAAAAGAATTAAAAGAACTCATTCCTTTTTATTTCTGGCTTCACTCTTAATTTGATATATTATCTTTACGGTCATAATTTATTAATTTAAAAGTTTTTAATTCATTATAATTGCATTTTTGTAATTACAGAAATTCTTTATTTTTTTTTTCTTGTTTTGTTTTTTTTTTAATTTATAACAACTTTACTCATAAAGTTATAGAGTTTAGAATTTCATATTTATCGAGTAGTCACCATAAAATTAAAAGCAAAAAGTGTGAAGGAAAATAAAACAGAAATAACTTTTTTTTTTTTTAAATATTTAATGAAGTTCAAAAAATGTAGATGGACATTTGAACGTTTTTAGAATTAATGGATGTGAGAACTTTTTGCTGCGTAAAATCTTTTTTTCGTTTTTTTTGGGAATTTTAAATTTAAATAAAAACAACAAATTTATTTATTCTTTTATGGTTTTCTGATCTGGGTTAAGGAGATAAGACTGATTTTTATTTGTACTTTAATTGATTTAATTAATCATTTATTGTTCTATTTAAAATTTTTATCTTTCAACAAAACAGAAAAAATAAAAACAGATTTCAGAGTCTGGTATAACAGTCTGCTATAAAAATAATTTTACGAACAGCTGTCTAAAGTAACAAAGAATAAATTACGTTTCCTTTCAAACTATTATTCTTTGTTTGATTTTAAGTTCATGTTAAGACAAAACACAGTTATTGAAAGGGTTTAATTAAATAAACAGAGAAAGTTAAAAGTGCAAAGTGAAGACCAAAGAAGTCTGTCTGACGTTATAAAATATTCTCGTAAAATTCCCAACATTTTATACAACAACAGTTTAGTCCGTTTGTAGTTTTATTACACACAAAAGGAAACTTATAGATTAAAGTTCATATTTAAGTCCTTTAGTGTACCAATCTTAAGATATAAATTTCCATTTCTGTCGCTAAACGTGTGTTAATAAACTATTTAACTAATAAAATAACACAAAACGTATTTTCCTCCAAATATTTATCAACATCTGTGTCGTTTTCAGCTTGGAATTTTTCTTTCAATTCTTTTTAAGGAATTTGCAATGTTTCTATCAAGAAGACATGAGTTTATTGTAAAATGTAGATTTTGGTGCAAAGTACCCTTATGAAAATTATAATTACAATATTTTTTTTTAAACAAAATATTTTAAATGATAAAAAGACTCTAGCAAAAAAAAGTTGTTTTTTGTACAAAAAAAATTTTTTTTCAATAAGTTAGGTTAAGGAAATCCATTTAAAGAACTTGAAATTTTCGTTTAAAAGTAATTAAACAGTAATTTAAAAAAAGACTTCTTGGTGGCAAAGGACTCTAATGAAAATCGCAATTATTCTTAAAAAAACGATGTTTTTGATAGGAAAGACACTTTTTACTGCAAAAGTGACTTTTTTTAAATAAAAATGTGACATTTTTATAGCATGGCATTTTTATGTAATTTTTCGATGGAAAATTAATTTTTTTTATTGAAAAGTGACTTTTTGGTACAAATTTTTTTTTGCTGATTATTTTTTTTAGTAAAGTGACTTTTTATATAAAAGTGACTTTTAAAGTAAAAGTGAATTTTTTATATAAAAGGGAGATTTTGATCTAAAAGTGACTACGTTGCAAAAGTTACTTTTCCGTTGGAAAAGCCATTAAAATGGAAAAGTAATTTTTGGGTAATGAACGGATTCCTTAGTGAAGAAAAGTGACGCTAATGTGACTTTTTGAAGGAAAAGTAAGTTTTTGGTGGAAAAATTTCTTTTTTAAGGACAAGTGAATTTTTTATATAAACGAGAATATCTTGATCTAAAAGTGACTTTTGTTTAAAAATTTCCCTTTTTCATGGAAAAGTAATTTTTTCGATGTGAAAGTGACTAGTTAAGGGGAAGGGGAAACTGACGGTTTTGGATAAAGAGTGAAATATTTGGTGGATCTTCGTAGTGATAAAAAATTTAGTTTTGCTGGAAAAGTACTTTTGTAATAGAAAAATTATTATTTTTATTAGAAATGTAGTTTTCGGGTTAAAAACTGATAAATCGTACGGAAAAGTGACGTTTTAGTGGAAAAGTGACGTTTGTTATAAAACTTGTGATTTTTTGGGGACACAGTAACTTTGTGATACTTATGTTAGTTTTTGGTAGAAGAGTGGCGTTTTTGTTAGAAAAATTACCTGGTGATGGAAAAGTGGCTTTTCAGTGGAAAAGTGACATTTCAAAAAAAAGGTGATTTTTTATGCTAAATGAAGTTCCTGATCTAAAAGTGACTTTTGTTGTAAAAATCCCCTTTTTTGATGGAAAAATAATTTTTTGATGTGGAAGTGGCTACTTTAGGGGAATGGTATCTTTTTTAGTAGAAAAGTGACATTTCTGGTGAAAAAGTGACTTTTTATAAAAATGGCGATATATCTAGTAAGAAAGTAACTTTTTGGTGAAATATTCCATTAGGGTGTTAATGTGTTTGTTACTGAAAAAGTAACTTTTGTGTAAAAAAGTGAAAAGTACTTTTTGGGTACAAATCGGATTATTTAGTGATGAAACGATTGTTTGGGTAGAAAAGTTGCTGTAAAACACAGTCGACATGTGATTTTTTTATGAAACGTTGACTTTTTATAAACATGTGACTTTTTGATGCAAAAGTGACTTTTTGATGGAAAATTTACTTTTTGATGGAAAAATGACTTTTTTGATATAAAAGTGACTTTTTGATGGAAAAGTGACTTTTTGATGGAAAAATAACTTTTTGGTGAAAAAGTAATGTTTTTTGTAGAAGAGTAAATTTTTTTTATAAAAAAAGTAGCTTTTTGATGGAAAAATGACTTTTTTGATGGAAAAGTGACATTTTGAAGGAAAATTGATTTTTAGTGAAAAGTGACGTTTTTTGTAAAAAAAATATTTTGTGGAAAAATGAAATTTTTTAAAAATCACTTTAAGGAAATTTACCTTTTGGGTCTTAAAAAAATTTTTTCTAAAAAGACAAACGACTTTTCTTGAAAAAGTATCAATAAATAATATAAAAATTTACTTTAACTTTTTACTTTTCCTGGCAACTTTTATTTTTATTTTTTTATTTTTATTAAATCATTGTTAGTTAGCAATTATATGATGAATGAAGCATTGATAAGAAAACGTTTCGGTTAATTTGTTTCTGTTTTGTGAAGATAAGAACTGTGTTGAAAAGACTATTTTTGCATAAAAAAAAATGTTTTTTTTTTGTGAAAAATCAGATTTGATTTTACACGAATAAGTTCTTTTGTTAATAAAGTGACACCATCAAATTTTAATAATTTTTGCTGTTCTGCATTTTCACATATTTAAAACTTGTGAAAAAATTCTTTTCTGTTGTGTCACTTTGACCAATGTAGCGCAAGTTGATTAAACATATTTTAAACATTAAGAAAAACATAATATTAATGCCAAAATACATGCAATCCAACAAATCCGCAAGCCTACATAAAATTACAAAAAACAAAACGCAGCCAAAAAGTTAAAAAAATATACAAATTGCTTTTTTCTGTCTTTTTTAGCTGTCAGGGTCTGGATCATCTGTAGTGTTGACGCTTGCTTGTTTTAAGTTGATTTATCTTTTTTATTTAATATTTTTTGTGTTATCTGTTGTCTGTCTTGCTTTTTAGTCTTTCAACAACATGTCTGTCTGTAAAACATGCTTGCTCTTGCTGTTATTTTATTTCTGTGAAAGAAAAACGACTTGGATTTTCTACGAACTGACAAAACACTGCAAATAATCAAGTCCGTGAAAATAGTTTCGTGTTTTTTTTTCTTTTTTTTTTCGCTGTATGTAAATTAAAATAAATGTATTTTCTAATGTTTTCATAAAACAAGTAATTTTTCAAATACATTTTTTATTTCAATGATAAAACAACAATTTTTAAAAAAATTAAAATTTCATAACGCTGTACGCTATAAAAGGCATTAGGAAATTTTGAAATTTTTTCAGTAAAATTTTTACTTTTTTTAAAAAATGAAAGCTATTAAGGTCCTTTTAGTAATAATCGATCACGAAGTACAATATTTCATTCAATCTTAAAATTTATTGCAAAATCCTTGCAAAGAGACATTGTTTCTCATTTTGGTGAAATTAAGGAGAAAAAAAGATGTTTTACTTTTAGATTTTCTTGGGACCATTAACCAGCAGCTGGGTTAGGTTACACTACATTCAAATTTTGTTACTTTGTTTAATTATCTTTAGAAGAAATTTCCTTAGAAATTTTTTTCTCGCAATAAAAAAACTTTTCTTTGATAAATTTTATAGTTTCGTAGACTAAACAATAAAAATTTCAACATTAAGAGCTGCTACGATTTTATGTTGACCGAAACTTTTATTACGGATCAAGTATCCAAAGACCTCAATACTTTTGAAACCTTCAAAAAACAAACCTTTAAATATATGTATCAGCCCAAAAGCAAACTGACTTATACCACTTTTAAAATAAACGGCTCATATAATCGTGTAAACGCGATTTTAATGTAAAACGCTATGAATCGTCAAAAAAATTCCCAATAGAAAATAACCAATTAAAATTTTGTGTAATTTTTTTCGCACATATGGCAACACTGATTGGTTACAACTGCCAAGTATGCTGACTGCTACGATTATTCAAGTTGAAGCCTTACACAAAACAGGAAATAAATTAGGAAAATCCTTTACAAAATAATAAAATTTGGCTGAGACCTTTTGTAAATTTTGGCCGAAAAGTTTACTCTATTGTGTCAAGAATGTAGACCGATTCGAGAGAGAACCTACTGGTCGTTTTATGAACGGGTGAGTAGCCAAAAACAACAAAAATTCAACAAACTCAGAAGTTCATGCCATTAGACAACTCTTTCGAAGGGAAATAGAAAAGTAAATTTTCGAAAAAAAATCTTCACCCATGAATCACTTAGTTAATAAGCAAATATGTCGAATTTGGGGCTCATAAAATAATCGATTTGTTGCAGCATCGAGCCATAAATAAAGTCACCTCATGAAATTCTGTTGTCAACTGGCCGCGAAAATCATGCAATTTAAAGTCTAGTGATTTTTTTTTAGGATTTTGGAAAACCTTGCATCTATGCAAAGAAAGTGAAAACAGTTTGTAAGTTCAAGACCGACAACGATCGCTGCATCGTTGAGACACCACCACATCCGTCATTAGAGGCACAGGGTATTCATTCTCGCTTTGGAAACGCTTGACATCCTCTATTTCAGTGCTTGAAACTGACAACGTCTATTAAAGTTTTGAGCATTTCTTCTCTTATTTGTGCAAGTAAACTTGCAAAAGGAACGCCATACTGCGCTTACTTCTTAACATTTACGATCAATCTACTCAACAGACTCCTTTATATCCACAAAAAACATCGCTTAGTGCGGCGTAATCATAATTGGAACTAATGCGTTCAAAAATGAATTCGAAGCTGCCGTTACAGTCGACGGAGATCGTTACCGCACTCTGATTAATGATCTTTTGTTTGAAAATATGGATGAAATTGATTTGGTCGATGAGTTGATTTCGCGAAATCAACCTGTAAATTAAGTTCACAGTTCATGCGATTTGACACCTTTCGCTTATTTCCTGTCTGCACATGTGAAGTCATAAGTTTTCGCTGATAAACCAGCAACAATTAATGCCTTAAAGGACAACATTGTTCCTTTTAATCGTTGAACAAGGCCATAAATGCTCAAAATAATAACAAAAAAAAACAAAAATGAACGTCCAGAATGGGATTTGTCAAGAACAGCTGAATGCCTAAAATCGACTTCAAGTCTTGCCATGTTTCAATTGATGTTTTGTGTAAAATTTTTAAATTTAATTTTTATTAAAGTTCTATCAGGCTTGAAAAAGCACCCTTTATATCACCACCATATTGAGGATTTTTTTACTTAGTCAGTTGTTGAGTATCTTTAGTACGAAAAAGATTGCATTTTTTGCTACGAATCTAAAGTCATTTCACTTTTATTGAACTTCCTAAAAGCTATTTATTATCATATAATTTAATTTTAGCTTAATTTCTTATCGTAATTAATCTCTAAATTATTACACACATACACACGTCTCTATTTTTAATATTCTTTTGTTTTGATTTCCTTATTTTTTTATTTTCCTTGTTTTTTTTACAAACAATACACAATTTTTAGAGTTTAAAACTGGAGACCACATGCTGTGCTGTTTTTATTTCTCTGTTTATTGTCTTTGTTTGTTTTTATGTTTTGGTTTATTTCATTATTTGCTCATAAAAAATGTTCTTATCACATTTTAACACTCACTCATTCACTCACTTATACTCTTCTAAAAAGAGCACACAATCTGCTAACAGCTTGCTTATCTTTTTCCCCACAATAAATTGTAACGGTTTTTTATCATTGGGGTTGTTTTGTTTTTGTAAATAAAACATAAGAGAGTCTGCTTTTGTTTTCAGTTGTAATTTAAGTTGAACATTTTTTTTATTCTTAAATGAAAAAGGGTGGCCAAATTTAGAATAAATAATCGATTACTTGATCGTTTGTAAATGTTGAAGTAGTTTTTATAATTAGGGCTTTCTTTGCTTTAAACATTAATTATGTTTACATAATCCCACCCTTATATTTGTGGTTTTCTATTTATATATATTTTTTGTTTTCTTTTAATTTAATTTATGTTGTTTTTAATGAGAAATTAATTGGTTTCATGTATGTTTTTCCAATAAATTCATTATTATATTGGTTCGATAGCTACATGAGATTTGTGCTGTAGACTTACAGTACTCATACATGATGCATTTGTACATAAAGAAAGAAAGCACTTCAAAAAAACAAAACAAATTTCATACATAGAATAGGGTGTAAAAAAGTGCATCGGTCATGGGACCTCGAAGAATTAGCCCGTGCTTTTACATTCTTTTTCTTTTCCAAATATTTCAACTTAAAAAAATGTATATAAATTTCTGCCTTAAAAATATAATTTGGCTTGAGGGCACTGCGATTTAAATTTAATTAATTTTATTGAAAGAAATTGACTGCTTTAAAATAGTATCATTTAATACGGCATTTACACTATGAAATTTTTCATGAAAATAGCATGAAATATTTGTTTGGTGGTGAAACAAGAGGGGTAAGCCATATAGTAGAGCTTGAGTTTTTCGGGGATGTTATTGTTTCTTATGTTTTGTTTAAAAAAATGAAACAAAAAAATGCAATTTAAATAGAAAATTGAAAAAAAAAATTGCATCAAAAATTGCAGGGTATAAATGTGGACTATGTATTCAATTACCATTAACACAAGACTAGTGATGTTTTAAGCAGCAATTAAATTATTTCATCGCTTTAATAACATGCTACATCTTCTGGGTAAAGCCAAATGTCATCCATTTTCTTATCTAGTTTTGAGGTATAGTAAAAGTCACAGACAAACCAACAACTCTTGCCAAACTAAAGTCTCAAAAAACAGGTAAGCTATCTGTTCAGATAGCTTGAACAGATAGCTTAGGATATATGTATGAAGTTAGACCGCTTTGAGTAAAATTTTTTTTAGCACTCAGTTCATAATATACGAGGATACGTTTGCCTTTGCCTACAATGAAAACATTTCCCTCGATAATGGTACATTAATATATCTTAACCAACAATAGCTGACATTACACAAAATTTAGAACAAATATAACTTTTATATAATTTTACCAACTTTCATCGCTCTTTTCTATAGTAGCTAACCGTAGAGCTGGTTTATAACTGCTAGCACCATAGAAATAATTTCTTCCTTCATTTCCCCCTTGCGCTGATGAAGCACTAATGAACGGCAACAAGTACTGCTTAATGCAGCTAACAATTTGGGAGGCTACAACATTCATACCAATTGTTAGTTATAACCGTTAAGCTATCAAATAGGCAACTATTTAAAATATTAAAAACTTTCTAAGCAGTATGTCAGAACGTACCACTATATAAAATATAAAATAACATTCCCATTGTGATATAAGCAAAGTATTTTACTAATAACTGCTTGCTTGTTATATCATGATGATTTTCCATTTTGTTGCGCCTCTGGATTGATAACATGGAAGTAAAATTTTACTCTTTATTTGTTTGTATTTCTCTTTAATATTGTATACAATACCTTTAAAATTTATTTTACAAAAATATGTGGCTGTTTGCTACTAGCGATGCCACTTTGTTAGAAAGTAAACGAAAAAACGTTAAAACAAATGTGAATAATATAACTCAATTTAATATAAATTTTCTTTTAAAACTTTAATTGAATATCACAAGTATTCTTTTTTAAATAATTAACTAGGAGATTTCGCTTATGCTTAAATGTTTCTATACAAGATTTTTATATGGCAGTTAGGAGGGTAAAGGCTGGCGCCAGTTATATATGAATGGATTACTCTTCTATTGTTATAATTTAGTTCTTCCTTCTAAATTTTTAAATTAAATGATTTCTATTTTAATTACGATTTAAAACAAATCTCAGCATAAATTTAGTTTAACGTAAAATTCAAAAAATTTTTTCTTTTCAGTATACACCAACTAGATACGGATCGTTGGATACTATTGCATTATCTGATTGCCGGATGGCAAATCACCTCGGTTTTTTGGATCTGATTATAATAATTTATTAATTGATTTTATAGAAAATATGTGCCGATAGACATTACACTTTATAAGAATATTCTTGAAGAAGTATATATTTGATAATCGTATTGTTGTTGTTATCATATTACGCAAGATCTATAGTAGCTCTAAAATTACAGAAGTGTAAAATAATTAACTGGCTTCAAAAACTAAACTACTGTAACATGCTGTATGTAAATGTATATCTAAATATGTAAAATGCGAAAAGCAAACATTTGCATTATGTAAGAGTTGATTAACATTCCAATTATTTGAAAATTAATTCATTTAACTGAAAAACTCGCTAACCGCCATGAAATTATCATTGTGGCAATGCTGTTTTTAACAGGCATGTTTTTTTGTTTTGTTTATATTCGTTAATGCCTTACAAAACAAACACAAAATAGCGGGTAAATATTAAAGTTAAGAGAACAATTTTTTTTCAAAGAGAGCCAAATACGTAAATTTAGCAGAGAGTTTAGTATGTTAAATAATTAAGTGTTAACAGTATTATGTTGAAGTCTTTGTTTCATATGTTAAACAAAGTGTGTGGGTTCTTTTTTGTTTCATTATAAGTTAGTAGATTGTTAATAGTCGTTTAGTAAGAGCGTAGTGAAGTGCATTATTTGTAGCGTTTGCTGAAATGTGTTTCCAGTTTTCGTTGCAGTTATGTTATTTAACATTGATAAAATTTAACATTTAAATTGCTTTGTGTTTGTACATGGCTGTGACTGCTTGGGTATGTTTTCCTTAGCGTAAATTTCTTGTCTTCAGTTCCGGACATTTAATGCGACTGTGCGGTTGCTTTTAAGACTTTGAAACGCGCTAAAGATTTTTTTCCAATTATTGTTTTTTCTTTAAAACATTGTAAGTAAGTGTATGTGCGTTTTTATAAAAAAGAATATAAAAACAATAATAAAAAGCTGTTAATAACTCGTTTTTAATAATTAAAGATATAAAAGAAACATTAACAAAATTGAATATTTTTAAAACAGGGAAAAATATTAAATAAAGTAGTGCATATATTAAAAAAAAACTAATGAAATTTAAATAAAAAAAGTGAAAATTTATTGTATTTCAGATGTAAAAAACTTAAAAATAAAAGGATTTTAAGCAAAATTGAAAAGGGAAATACAAAAAACATAATTTATCTTCTTGTTAAACAATTTTTAATCTTATTATTGTTGTAGGTATACGAAAACAAATTTTATACCTGAAAAGTATATACACATCATACTGGACTTCCTCTGTATATAGAGTCTGTATTTCGAATCTAACTCAAACACAAAAAAAGACAACAACAGAAAAAAAACAACTCGAGTTAAAAAAGAATTTCAGAGAGCTATTAAAAAGGAGTAGTATTTATATTGTATTCAAAGAGTAAAATAAAATCAACAACAACAACAAACAATACTCATTTTACCAGCATCCTTTGGATTAAAAAATAAAGCACCAAGAAAAAAAAAAAGATTTAAAAAAAATAAAGTGAAGTTGGTTGAAGTTTTAATAGCTGGTGTTGGTTAACGTTAAACAAATTTCGAATTAAGTGTAATTAAAGGTTTCTGCACATTTTAATGTAAAATTAACATAAATAATAATCACTCAAAGAAATATTCTTATGAATTCTGTGGAATAGAAAAAATTTAAAACACACATACAAACGATTTGTGAAAAAATTTTAAATAATTTTTAAAGGTAAGTGAAAAAGTAAATAAATAATTTTGAAAAATTATATTAAATTAAAAAAAATAAAATAGGGATTTGATATATATTTTTATCTAAAAAAATTAAAAAAAAAATATATTTAAATTATAATTTCCATAGTTTAGTTGCAAAAAAATCTACAAAAAAATATTAAATATTGAACTTTTAACTTATTCCCAAACATAGTTTTTGGAGAAAGATTTAATTCTACCGAAAAGTAAAATTTCCTTTGGAAAGCAAAAAGTAGTTTTATAACTAGAATAAAATTCTTTAGCCCGTTTAGAAAATAATCTTTAGGAGTTTAAATTTCTTCTAGGAACAGATTAGTCCTTTACAGATAACGCTATGCGTCGAATATTTTCCACACAAAAAGCATTTATTATCGGTTATCTAGCGAGTTCAAATAAATCTATGCTACTTATCGCTAATATGTGGATTTAAAGTAGACTTGTAGCTGTTAGTTCAACTAAGTGAACGCTCTGTTTAGTTATAATCACTTTATTGCACTAGTCTTTCAGTTCAGTAGTTCATTTGATCAGGAAGTCATTCTCCTTCTGAGTTTAAATTGAATCGGTCAGTATCAGTGCTATCAAACCCTTTTTTAAAATAACTACACTTTTCACATTAGCAACTTTTTAGGCGAAAATCTTGCGATTATTTTGTTTAACAATAACTAACTACTGATAAATAGTTTAACTTAAAACAGGTAAAGAGCTGAAACGTTCTATGAGTGAACTAAAAAGATACATGAACTAGAAGGACACAGGAAGTAAAAGGAAAATTGAACTAAAAAACTGAATTGAAGTAATGAGTTGAGTTGAAGTCAGATCAGTAAAGTAAGCAGCAAACTTAGTTCCCTTATGTGCTTAGTTTAATTGAACTAAGTCGTTCATTAACTTCTCTACTTTCAAAACGAAAGAAAATATTTTTTTTTTTTTTGTATGGAAAAATTTTTAATAAAATTTTTCAAACCTTAAATGCCAACTTTTATTGAAATTTACCCGTTTCTACTGAAACGCCGTTCTTTCAAGAAATTATTTAAAATAACACATTACGCTTATATCTAAAAGGGCTTTACCTCACTTAAGTTTCTTTTTCACTTTTAATTATTCTACTTGACAAAGTTTTTTTTGCTAACCTTTGTAACCTTTTCTCTCTTGTAAAACAAATCTTTGCATTTAAAATCTTGTTTTTAAACATTTTTTTCTTAAGCTTCCTGCCATTTATGCAAATACTTTACAAACTTTTCTTTTATTCCTTTTGTTTTCTCCATCCTTGTTGCTTAAATTGTTACTTTAATTATGTTTATTTATTCTGTATTTTGTTTTTGTCCCTTTATTTAAAACTATTTTTTGTTAAGCACAATAAATCTCTCAGGGCTTTTGTCATTTATACTTTAGTTATTCTTTTTTATTTCCTCAAATAAATTTCGATTGAAAAGTTTAGATTTTTTTTGTTTTTTTGGCATCAGAAATAATTTTGTAAAGTAAATGACAAGAAATTGTTGTTAGTTAAAATTGGAAAATAAAAAAGAAAACTTTAAATTTTGGTTTTAAGGTTATAGCTTGATTATGTTAATTTTTAGGTTCGAAGGACCATAAGAAATATTAATATTTTGGTTTTTTATTTTTTATATCATTCACGATAGGCTTAAAGATGGTATTTCTAAATTAGTCATTCCGTTTGTAATTTCTACAATATCCCCTTCCGATCCCACAAAGTATATATATTCGACTGAGCGATGTTCGTCTGTCCGTCCATGTTAGTTTTAAAAGGAAATTTGCCAAGGCACTATATGAGCTACAGAAAAATTTAAATACGCCAATCGATCAGACATAGTTTTGAAAATTTGTTTATTTAAAATCAGCAAGACCGGTCCGTGGCCTTCGGCGCAGTGGGCAAAACACCACGCCTGCCTTTATTTTTCCACATCATTTGGAACAAATCTTGTAATTCCAATTAAAAACAAATATATGGAAAGAAAAATAATTTAAAACTAATAAAAAATATTCAGTGAAAAAATTGGCGAAGGCTCTTATTTTCCGAGTTATGGGCCTCTAAACTTTTTATTGAAAAGTACAATCTTGCACCATATTTTTTTCAGATATCAATATGGGCGCCATTTTAAAGCTTCTAAAGAGATCTTGCAGGAAATACTAAAATTTTAAAAAAATTCTTGTCGATGACATTTTATGTAAAATTTTTTTTTCATTTTTTAATTCACTTCGGTATAGCAGAATATATCACTTTTATTTGTGTTAGTTCAGTGTGACATATTCACTTTCATTCTTCTTTAAAGTTTAAGGACACTATTTAATGGCTTTAGGTATGATCAAGTTAATTTCTTTGAAATTTTTTATAAAAGTTTATTTGGTTCGAAGGACCATTTTATTACTCTTGCTTACACTTCCCATTTTAATTTACCATCATCAATTTGTTTAAATATTTTTTATACCCTGTTTTTTTGTTAAGCAAACAGCAATATTAATGATTATTATTTTTGAGTTTATTTCTGTTTTTGCAATTTAATATTTTTGTTTGTTAAAAAAAAGGAGGGCGTTTTTTCTTAATAGTTTGTTTTTGTTTTTCTATTGAAATTCGATATAGCAGTTAAATCAAGCTGGATAAGTTTTTAATTGAAACATTTCATTTAAAAATATTTTAAGCTTAAAAAGTGACTTAAAAATTATTTAGGAGTTAAAGAAACTTAATAAAAAAATTAATTATAAAAATATTAGTTTTTATTTAAGGAAATTAAAAATTAAAAAAGAAATTAATCATCCTATGTTTATTTTAAAATAGAAAAAGAAAATAAAGCAATATTATATCAATTTACTTTAATTGTGCTTGATTCCTTCAAATATAAATATTTCATGATATTCTCATGAAATATTTATTATAAAAATAAAAAATAAAAATAGTTACTCAATGGTTACTGTGTTTTTGTAATAAAAATTTTTAAGTTATTTGTGGCCTTTTTGCCTTATTGATTCAATGGAGTTCTCATTTAATTAATTTGGCTTTTGGTATAAGACTTTGAGGTTTTCTTTACAAAATAAAGCAATATTAAAAATAAAATAAAAACACAAACAACTTATCAGTGTCATTATCAATTAGTTAAAGCTATGCAATCATTCCATGAACCGATATTTTAGATTATTGATAGGAAATTTACACATATTTGCTTATTAATGAGATTACAACAAATCTGAGGTCCATATTATATTTAAATATAATAACATTTGATTATGATATTGATTTAAAATTGTAAATTTCATCGACAGTAAAGAAAGCAACGGAAATTAAATTTAATTAGTGTTTAAATTAAATAAGGTGTTCAACTTTAAATTGAATTAATATAATAAAACGATAACATCATTTTAAATATATAACTGGCTGTATAAGAAGAAGAAGAAGAACTTTATGTCATAAGTGCTTGGATATGTCTTGTGGCATAAGGGCCTCGCGGCTGGTTTGATTATTTTTAACATTTTGGTGCCCAGATCTCTTCCAGGGCACGCAAAATGTCGTCTTTCAGTTCGTTTATAGTTGCTGGCATGCTCGTATTAATCCCAAAGAAAATAATGCAAAGAAAAATAAGCATTTTTGACTTGACCGGTGTATTTTAAGAAAGCACACGTTTGCAAATTGTTCCAATTCAATTGTCTAACTCTTACAAATCCCAAATAATTGTTAATATTGACCCAGTACCGTTCGCTGTTCAAAAAGGGTTGTTTGTTTTGGATACCTCGCTGTCTAGGTTTTTTTTTGGGGTATAAGGCGGCACCAGTTGCTTGAGATTGCAAGGATCGTAAAACTAGCAGATGAAGACTTTCGAGGTCTGACCAGTGACTAACTATTGCTAGCGCAGAGACCGGTACGGACTACGGTCACTATACCTGTTCTTAGTAGAGGCCTTCTGGGACTAACGTAATGCCTGTGATTTAAAACTTAATCGCGGGAATAGCACTTGAATCCTGAGGGCCATTGCATTGCAACAGATCCCGCCAAAGATGCCTTGAGATGCACTTTAGTCGGCAGTAAGAGCCTCGTCCTGCCAACAATAATGCTAAAAGCTGCTATTCGAGGAATATGTATGTGTCCTGATGGTGATCGATAATGGCGCATTGTTTTTACCTAATGACGGTGTGTAGAGAGCACCTTTATATTCAGCCGTTATGGCAGGTGTTATTCCCGTCAATCTTGAACAATTCTGTACAATTTGTTATTGATGGTAACAATCTCAATGGCCTTACATGAAGATACTGCAGAAAATGTGATAAAACGCGCACCAAACAGTGATTAATAGTCGATGTAGCAGAGCAAGGAGACTCTCGATTTTTTTTTCTCTTCTCCCAATCATTTAGCTGGTTGTCATGCCTCATTACTGATATCGATTTAGAACTCACGGACTGGCTGACTGACTGGACCGTTTTTCTCGCGAAAGTCTACTGATGATTAAACGGGTATTCAAAATCTAAGTGAAAATAACAGTAGAGTTGCCAGATGTAGAATTTAAACCCCATTTAAAGGGCTTTAAAATTCTACGCCAAAAATTTTATGCGTGAAGGTTAAAATTTTTTTAAGGTACGTAAAAGCCATGGTTTGGACAGATTTTTAGTAAATTGAATTGCTAGGTAAATATTACTCACGGAGCAATATTTTTAATAATATAATTTAATATTTTATAAGACCAATTCAGGTGAGAGTTTTAAAATCTTCAATTCATTTTTTTAATTCATATGACGCACATTACCAATCACAAAGAAAATTGCTAAAGCTTCTGCAGTGAAAAAGCGATAATGCAAGAGAAACACCTCAAAAGAATAAAATCTCTTTGTGTTTTTTTCTTTAGAATTAATCACAACATACCTGATTATCTTTGTGCCAAACTCACTTTTTCCCTAAAATTGCAATAAAAGTTTCATTGTCTTGAAATTCCCTTTAAAAGGTTTATGACCTGATTAATATTCTACCTTTTCAACAACAACAGTATAAAATAACTTACACACACAAACACACACACAAATGATAAAAATACTTTACGCGTCATAACTTTTTCGTCAGAAATGCAAAAAGAAAACAAAATTATCATGCTGTTGATTAATTTGCAAAATTATTAAACACAACCAACCACTTACACTTAACAACAAAAACTTGAACACACCTGTTTCAATAGCGTCTCTAACAAGTTTGAATTTTGCCTCTTTTCCCCTTTTTCAAATCTTTTACAAATTACATTGATTTAATGATTTTGTCGTTACCTGTGACGCTTTAGCGCCAAATAACACATGACAAATATTTTTTTAAATGGAATTTCTTGAGAACTGAAAGATGATTTTTCTTTTACTTTGCAGAAATATTAAATATAAATTGATCTGTTTGGCGGCAGACTGCGTCGTCAGAGGTGTTGTAAATTTGTTATGACGGGTATCCCCAGATCTTTTTTTCTAAAGCATTTAACACCATTTGATTGCATGTTTGTTTGTTAATAAAGATTGTGCTGATTTTTAGAAAGATTTATGTGTAAATTTATATTAATAAAATAAGCAAATATTTAGCTAACAAACGAAAGAGAAATGACAGGTAGATTAAGAGAGTGTTTAATCGTTGAGTGTAATGTTAAGGATGCCAGATTTTATTTTTATTTTTAAGAAAAAAGTAGTTTAAATATTGTTTGGTTTTTAGTTAAAGGGTTTAAGAAATAGTTTTTAATAGACTTGTGCTTGTTTGTACTTAAAAGCGGGAAATATTTTTAATTCAGATAAATATATTGAACTAGTTCAGTCTTTTTGTTCAGTTAGTTCAGTAGTTCATTTGTTAATTAGTTTAGCCCATTTGTTGTTAAATAGCTCTATGGAAGCTTAAGTTGAAACGGTCAGTATCAGCGTGCCACATCCAAATAAAAAATTAATGACAACACTTTAAAAATAAAAAATTTTTGAGGGAAAAATTAAAAAAAAAGTTTTTGTGTTACATTTCATAAAATTGACTGTAACTAAAAAGAGATAACAATATGAAAAACAAGAATGTATATAAAAACGTATATAAAAAGAAGAGTCACAAACAACGTAATAATATATTCGCTATTGAGCTGAAACTTGCTGCAAGCGAGTCAAAAAGATAAATGAACTGGAAGGAAAATTAAACTAAAGGCCTGAATTAAATTAAAAAGATAAATTGAGCTGCAGTTTTTGTGCAGAGTAATACCAGCGGGATCCTCTAAACAAAATAAGTAATGAATTTGTACAAATTGAGATCAAGTACGGATGAAAATTTATCGTTCATATGACTCTCTCTTTGGTTTTTGTAAATTTTGAAAAGACAATTACGTATCATTGGATTAGGGATGCAGTTTCTTGCAAATTCCCACAAAACCCTAAGTACACCAATTTCGTAAACGCAAAAAGACCTTTCGTAAAATTCTTGCTCTCATATTTAAAACACGGATGGAATTTTATATTATTTTCTCCAGGACTTCACGTCCGTCTGATTCAACTTTTAGCTTAATTGAATTAGGTAGTTCATGAACTACCCATTTCTAACTTTTAAGTGCGGTGCAGCTTAAGTGGTTATAAACTGATGATCATCCCACTATCGGCCACTATAAAGTTATTATTCGTATAGTTTCTGTTTGTGCTAATAAATATTGCAGCGCCCTCCTCCAGCATTATTTCTCTCTGCTCTAAATCGTTAGAAACACAAACTAATTTCAGTTTTTTGTGCTTAAGTAACGACGGAGCTGCTGATGCTGATGATGTGTTTCTAGCCCTAATGGAAATGTTTTCAATTGTACAGAGCTCAATGATGAGCAAGCAGGTAGACAGCTTGCAGTTGGCAGCCAGAAATCACTGTTTAAATTACTCAATAGTGAGAAAGGGGTACTAAACCCGATAAGGCTTGAAAAAAAGGGAATCATTGCCAGTCAGCACCGTATTTTAAAGTCATGCCTATAAATAGTCCCACGAAAATTGCAAAAAATATCACCTAATGAAAAATGCAAATAACAACTTCTACAGTTTGCCAAAAATACAGTGACATGTTTCGAAAAATGGTATAAAGTTGTATTTGCCAATGAAAAAAAGTAACCACTATATCCACGACCTTAATATGGAGGAGCTATTTGTGAGCCGCAGTTACAGCTGGGAGGGTGCAATAATGGTATGGGCTGCCATTTTGATTATAAAATCATAGAATTGCTTTTTGTGTCCCATAAAATTACCGCAACGATTAAAAAAAAAAACATTCTGGAGAAGGTATTTCCAAAATTTAATTAAAATCTTTGGACCAATACCTTGGACGTACTAACACGACAAAGCTTCGAATTATACCTTCACAGCAGTAAACCAATGGATTATTCAAGAAGGATTATCCAACATATTCACCAGACCTGAATCCAATGGAAAAAGCCTGGAGTTGGCTTGTAAGAAAATTTTGTAAAGAAGGATAACAATTTCAGACGATAGAATCCTTAAAGAATGCAATAACGGAAGCTAAATTACTTAGAGTCATTATACAAGTCGATGTCAAATTGCATTTCTGAGGTTATTTCTAAAAATGGTGGCAGTAAAATTTAAAAATAAATAAGTAAATTTCAGTTTACTTAGTTTTAAAACATTCCTTAATCAAGTGACACACGAAAAAGTACCATAGAAATACATAAAGTTAAAAAAAAATGTAATTCCTTGTTCAAGTGGTAGGCAGTGCCACTGTGGTAGAAAACCAAGTTGATTACAGTATTAATATAATCCCCTTAGAATTATGTCAAAGTGTTTTTTTAAATATGGCAACCTACTAAAAATTTGTTAATTTATTTGCATATCAAATCATCGACTTTGTTTTTTATTGAATTTTATTTGTTTGCTAATGAAATTATTGTTTTGGCATGTATTTGTCAAATACCACACGCAAATAAATGGGTTTGTTTTTTATTTTTATTTTATTTTAATTTTTCAACATAGAAAAAACAACTGTAAAAATTTTGCAAAACTTCAGCAAATTAAAAAAAGAAACATAAAATATAATATTATGGCATTGTCATTGACTTAAACATAAAAACAAAATGACCTTGTCTTCAAAAATTAAATAATAAAAAAAACTACAGATGAAACAAAACTAAAACAAAATGCAATTTTGGAAAAATAATTAATTTAATTACCTCATTAAAGCTTACAACACCTGGAACTTGTTCGATATTAATTAATTAATTAATTTTACAAAAACAAAAAATTTTTTTTGTTGGTTTGTGCCAGGCAGAATAATTTCTTATCGCCTTTGTTAACCACTTTTAATTCATTATTATCAAGTAGAAGAATTTTATTAAACCTCTGAACCATTCAAAACCATTTTAATATTCATAAATGCCTTTCGATAGGTGTGGATGCGATAAACATCATCACCAAGTGATAATTGGTAAGAAAAACGTGCCTACTGCAAACGCACGGATGCGTTTTGCGTGACCTGACATCACCAGCAAATGATAACAAAAAAAAAAAAAAAAAAAACGTGTCTACTGTTAATGCAAAATTTTGCTGTAGTTTTTTAGAATTTAAACACGTTCAGCAATTGTTAAACTATTGATATTTGAAAATTCCAAACAGTGCATTAATCGCCTCATGCCCCTTACGACACAGCTTTACATCCTTTTCAAATGGAGTTCTAGAAAATAGATGTGGTGACTTTTGTTAAACAGTCACACTGATGTCAGCCGTGACTTCTTCAAACTCTCTCTTTAGACTGTTGACAATAGCAGTGTACAATTTGAATTTGTACACAAGATCTTGTAAGAGTTATAATATTCATCTCGATCTTTACATTGTGGTAGCTTTTACTTTTTTTCTTTTGCTTTTGCTCTCTTCCCTTTAATCTTATTTAACTCTTTTGTATCACAAAGTAACCAGGGTACGACCCCGATTTTTTGGCTCAAGAATTTTCTATGATGTCGCTTTCTTATTTAAAGAAAATTTATTAGAGTTTTTCTTTAAACTTTTAAAAAATTTAATATACGAGGGGAGTTTCATAAGTTATTGCATAGAATATGTAAACATATTTTTGTTACTTGATTCATTTTTATTATTTTTCACGATGTTTGTTGTGTTAGATAGTTTTCGTTTAGTAATTCACCAACTTTTAAGGTATCTTTGCAAAGATAAATTTCTGAAGGCTTTTAAAAAAATTTTAATTTTGAAAATGAATTTCTCATGATTTGATTTATTGGCCCAATAACAATGAGCCACGTTTTCCGTTTTCTTTTTCTTTATAAAAGCATCATGTTCTTTCAAGAAAAAGTTACGCCCACAATCTTAACCTCTATTTCTACGGCCCATTTTTGCCGAAGGTATTTTTAGTAAACAGCTGTCCGCTTCTTCTGGAATGAAAGCAAACAAGGGATCTGTATCTATTTCCATTATAAAAAACTAAAATGAACTTGACCTTGAACACTAAGGGCACGTTTACCTAAAGATCATTCCAGATCACATTGTTGATTTCACCTGTGATATTTTAAATAACTGCCGCAACTGGCGTTCGTAATTTATAGCTGTACGGCTGGCCCATCTTGGCCTTGCCAAATGTGTAAAGAATCCCGTCTAACTTTTGTTTTATTGCCTTTGAAATTTTGCCTTTCAAGTAGAATGGAGTGTAGATCACAAGACAGGGCTCTTTGGCTTACCATGGTACTTTACTGCTTCGAATTGTACCAAAAAGGTACAATTTTATAAATTTTGTAATTTATTAAAAAAAAATTGACGTACCCTCGTATATTAAATTGCAATTTGCTTAAAACCAAACATTTTTTATTCAAAAACATTCTCAAATAAGCAGACTGTATATATAAAAAAATATATATTTTTCAAAATATTATTAAGTAATTTCAATAGATTTCTAGGTGGGCGTTAAAACATCTAAAAGACACACGAGTTGAAAAAAATGACAAAACTTAAAATAACATTAAGACTACATTTCTGTACGTGCTGCAAATCACAAAAAAAAAGAAAAGAAAAAATTAACTGGTAAAACCCGTCTTTAACTATGGCAACCCCCACACATGTATCAAATCGACAAGCAACTACAGATAAAAAAAATTTCTAGATAAGCAAAAAAAAAAAAAAAAAAAAAAACTCAAACAAAAGCGTTCATCATTGAAGGTTAAAACTATTTGAAAACGATAAATAGAAAACGAAGCAAAAAAAAGCTCGAGTAACCACTATCACAAAAAAATTTTAGCAGACTCTTTTATTTTTCTTCTTTCAAATCTAATGTGAAATTCGATGTTGGCGTTTAAAATTTTCTAGGTTGGCAACACGTGTAGTAATGAAGAATCTATTTTAATTCACAGACTTTTAAATCTCCAATTTTTTTCTTTGTTTTTTTTACGAGCAATTAATGCAAGTGCTGAAATATTAAATTTATATTTCAAGTTCATTCTTTTTTTTCATTTAAAATCTTCTTTTGTTTTTTTAATACTTTTTGTTTAGTTGTTTTTTTTTTTTTAACAGAAAAGAAATTAAAGAAATATGGGTCTGGGTCACTAGAAATTTTTCAAGTGGTTTTCTGTTCAAATATTTGTAATTGAAAATTGTTTTTGTTTTTTTAATTTAAAATATAATGAATCATGCATTTAAAATAAAAAGTAAAGGGCGATTGCTAAAGTGCGGTATTTAATGAGGAAAAAAGAAGAAGTCTTTTTATACAATTTAGGTGTAAGATAAATGCTTTTAGGCATTCCTAGCGTCAAGACATTAAAATCAAACGCGTTCCTTTCGCCATCGTTGCTCGCAACTATGATTGTGTACAAACTTATCAGATCAGGAGCGCTCTTGAATACTCGGAATATAAAACTAGAGGCTGTGATCGGACAAAATCGTGGTGAAGTATAATCTAAATGGGAATCAATAAAGTTACCTACTCAATATTGATGCTTCTTTAGCTCTGGTGTTATAAAAAGAAAACTGCAAGTCCTTTAGGAATCCCCCAGAAATACGTATTCACATTTGTTACATTTGTCACCACTTCTGAGATGGATCTGCTTAAACTTCAAGTCTTTAGTAAAATGATTTCCAAAACACTTTTTCGGATCTGATGTTATAGAAAGAAAAATATCAAGTCTTGCCGACACCCCACAAAAATAAGAAACGACGAATGTGACCCAACGTCTCCACTATCCATCAAATTGAACAATTTAATAACTGCACATAACGCCGGTGAAAAAACGGTATTAATATGTTCATGCTCTTGTATGTGGCGAAAACGTGTCGATGTTCATGTTCTTTTTGAGCATAATTTTCTGTTTGTCGTCAGGGTTGTTTCAATGTTTTTAATAAGAAAGAGAGTGTTCGCATTGTTAATCAATAGATGTTAAATAAAATTTTAATTGATTTAATTAATTATTTTGTTGCGTATTTTTCAATTAAAAATATAATTGAGATAATTAAAAATTTAATTAAAATTGAATCTAAACAAATAAAACCTTTAATATGTCCAACAGGTTTTTTATGTGTAAAAAGCATAAACTCATTAATCCGACCTGCGGCTTAGATAAGCACTCAACCGAAAGTATCGGGATCGCTTCTATTTTCACACTTTAGAGATGAATTTAACTAGACCAAAGTGGCAAATCTTTAACGAAGACTTATACTGTTCTGTTAAAGTTAAGAGGCTGAAATTTCAGGCATAGATTTGTAAAGGCTTTGAAACTCTTTTACAAATATTCTCGATCTAGAATTACGTCATGGTGTGAAGGCTTACAGACCAAAGGTTTTTGCCTAAAATCTATAAACATTTTCTCTTGGTGATCACCTGTTAGTTAGTAGAAAAGTCATAGGGAAAGCTACATTCGTTTCTTTAATATTGAACATTTAAAATTATTAACAAATTTTATTTAGTTACAAAATTTCACTTTAACAAACTGACACACCAAGTAAATTTAATTAAAAGATAAGAAAATCCAAAACTTTAATATTTCTTTATTATCGCTATAAAAATTGCCCAACATTTCGATAACCTCCCATCAGATTTCTGCTTACATATTTTTTCTTTCAAGTAAATATATCATAAAATGAAAAAATGCTTATCGAAAATGATAAATGATTGAAAGATTTCCAAATACCCAGATTGGTTTCGTAAATACCACCACAATATGAAGTTACAATGTACAAGAAAATAAAAAAAAAAATCCAAAAATAAAAATTTATTACAACATTTGAAACTTTTCTTTAGTAATTAATGTTTAAAAGCAATTAAAAGGCATTTTACAAGAATTGTGAAACAACTGTTCACAACAATTATTAAAAATAAAAGTCATAAATAAATGTTAAAATTTTAAGATGAAGGCAGCTACAAAAAAAAAAAAAAAATAACGATTAATGACACGATAATAATAATAAAAAATCTTTAAAATGTGTTAAGAAATATAAAAAAATAATTTAGGAAAAAAGATTTTACGCTATTAGTAACTAGAAATATCTAGAGTATTTTCAAAACTCCCAAATGATGGAAATTAAAGGGTAAAAAAAAAAGTGTTCAAATTAAGAATTAGAAATAAAAAATTTAGTTACATGCTATTCATGCGATAACAGAATTCCAGAGCAAAGGCATTGCCTTCTTAACTTCCCGGGCAGATTAATAGCAAAAACTTAAAGTTTTTTTCATATTTTAAGTTAAGATTTTTTGTTGTAAAAAGTACGCTTTCTTTTCTCTTTAAACTATTGTATAAACCATTTAGGGTTGCCAGATATTCTAGCTTTTGCTTGATTTGTTAAATTTGTTAAAGGTTGCCACAAATAAAGAAAAAAGTATTTTAATAAGCTTTTTTAAACAAACAAAAACAAAACTTTTATTTTTTAAAATTTGACAAGATTTTCTTTAACGAATTATTAAAAAGCGAATGAATATTATATTGGACTGTAAACTGTAAAATGTTTTCTTTAAGTGTATTTGGTTTCCGAAACTTCATTTTTTTAATCAAAAATGTTTTTTTATATTAATGTCAAGCATTTAAAAAAATTTTATCTGGCAACCTTTGAAATATCAGAAGTGAGGTTAGGTGGTTTATATAATGTTCAATATAAATAAAAAATAAACGAATATTCTTCAGCAGTAAGGTCATCATTTTCTTCTATCGAGCGCATTTTTAATAAAAGAATTTGCTTAAAAACACTATAAGATGGCAACACAGCCCAACTAGGAGGGAGTTATTTAGATATTGGGGCAACATGTTAAATAATAATAAAGCGAGGACGAATAATATTATTTTCTTTGTTACCCTAGAGATAATTTACGACAGCCTTACATTCAGTGCTAGTATTCTTCTTCCTTTTCATCCAAGAATCTGTGTTAAAACGGCTTTAGTCCTACACAGCATCATGTAGATAATATGTGTCTCCTGAGGATAACCACTTCTGGAGATTTAAACATACTGTGAAATACTGTCTTTGTCTTTTCCAGGCACTCTCTTCAAGTAACACGTTTTTTGAATTTCACCGGTCAATAAAAGCTTTATCCAGTTTAACTTATCTCGACTGGACTTTCTGATGAGAAATTACAGCCTTAAAAATGGCTTAGTTCATCTATGCAACAAAAAAAAAATAATACGGTCTGGCAACATCATAGGAAGTATACTCATAAGTGAGCACGTCTTCGCTGGGTTCTCAAAAATAAAGTGCGGTTATTTTATTATATTTCGATACTACGAGTAATTATAAGAACTCGATGGTGTGGAAACGAACCTTGGCATGACTAACCACTAAATGAAGTTTTGATAATAGACTGTCGCGAAAATTTTGTTACAAGTAGAAGTGACGAACGAAATTGGTCATGAAGCATTTGCTGAAACTCTGTTATAACAATAAAATATTTAATTTTTGATTTAGACCCGCCCTGAGTTATAACCCAGCAAAAAAATATTTAAAGCAAATTTGCAGCTAAATTTTGAAAGTTGAAATACTTCAAAAAATTATCTTACTCACTGTGCATTATATTTCTATAGAAAACTTTGATTTTCTTTAAAAACAAAGCAAGCAAAAAATCATTACAAGGTTCCTAATGTTACTTCATTCAAACGTAGACAGACGTACGATGATTTCGATATAAAAAAATTAAATTATAAATTTTATAATTCTTATTTTATTTTTTCGTTTAACATCTGAGATGAAGCATAACAATTGCCATTAGATTAGCTTCAAGTGCACAATTACACAATACATACATACATGCTACAGCTCATCAAGTCATGAAATTGAAATAAATAAATTTAGTCAGTCGTAGATTTGATGAAAAAGTCTCTGAAATTTTAATTGAAAATCTCAAGCACTTGACGAAATGTCACACATAAAAAAAAAACAAAGGAAAATTGTATTTTTAAGAGAAAAGGGAAATCAAGTGGAAATAATTATAGTTTAAACAAAACAACAAACGTTTAACATTAAACTTAAGTTAACATTGATAATTAAGAAAAAAAATTATACTTGACATACAAAAAAAAAAAAAAAATTATTAAATCAAATTAATAAACAAAATAAAACGACTTAACAAAAACTTAACAGTTTTATGCTTAAATGTGTAAGGAAATAGAAAATAACCAACTTTATTAATTAAATGTAATTAATAAGATAAAAAGTAGCATAAAATCTTAATAAATAAATTAAATGTAAAAGAAAAACTAAATAAAAAAAATCTTATATAACCTTCGCTATAAATGTAAATCTTGTTTAGTGAAGTAGCTGCTATAAAAAACAAAAAAATAAATAAATAAATAAATAAAACAAATATTCAGGTGACAGAGAATTAAAAAACAAAAAAATTAAGTACTTTAAATAATTTTACATAAAAATTTCATTGGCTCTTAATGGGTTAAGCATTTTTTAAAAAATTTTGCATTTCCTGAAAAATCTCTTGAAAAGCTTTTAAATAATATCCATATTAATATCTTGGAAAAATATGTAGCACAATCGTACTTTTCTATAAAAAGTAAAGCAGCCCATAACGCGGAAAATATGGCCAATCGCCGATTTCTTATCTGTTTTTTTTTTAATTTATTAATTCTCTATCGCTTTATATAATTGTTGTTTTGATTGGAGTTTCTTCATTGTTCCAAATGTTATGAAAAAATTAAAGGCAGGCGTGGTGTTTCGCCACTGCCTCGAAGGACTTGGACTGAAATTGCAGATTTTCTATAGTAAAATTTTTGAAGATATGCCTGATTGATTGGCGGATTTAAATTTTCTCTAGCTCATGTAGTGCACTAGCAAAGTTGATTTTAACTCTAATATGGACGGACTTCGCTATGCATAAGGACTCATAATATATATCGGATCGGACATGGATATTGTAAAAAATACAAACGGAGTGACAAACTATAATATACCCTTTTCTCACTTTTTTGTGGTGAAGGGTAAAAAAAGCCAATGAACATTTCGCTTTAAAATTAAGATAAGGTCTATTTTCCTTTCAAATAGGTATTTTAAAAGCTTATAAATGAACACCATTTAAAAAATTGCAATCTGGCAACCCTAATTTTAATATAATTTTATATCGTTTCATTAAGCCGAATTTAAAATCTTAACTTTTTTTTTAGATAATTCAGTTTTATCATTTGAGCAAGCTGTTGAACAATGTTGCTTGCCATTAATATATAGCATCATAAACTGAGAAATAAACGACCGACTTGTAGAAACCAAAACTATAAACATGGCCACTTGCACACTATTAACCTGCACTGGTATTTATTGCAAACGCCATCAATCTTTAGAGCTGTCTGTAATCTTTTTTTTTTTGGGAAAAAATAGCAAATAAATTTAGAATGTTTAATAAATGTAAGCTTAAGTCATTTCCGACTTTTATAATTTATGACGCCATATTTTTTTCTAACAAACTTTAAATTTGCTTAATACTCGCCTTGTACTCTCACACAACCCAACCCATCCTAGTTAGACGTGGGTTTTCAATTTTAATGAAACTTTTATAATGATCTGTGATGCAGAGCTTGATGACCATGATTATGATTCCTTTGGCTTTATTTCCTTTTACTTCAAATGCAGCCTTAGTAAAAAGAAATAAATGAAAAATTGCCATCTTTTATAAAGAAATTATTATTATCGCTCTTGTATACTTTTTTCCTTTAATTTATTGTATTCGTTTTGAGTTTCTTTCTTGCTAATGATTAAAGCAAAACATAAAAGACTCCTACACAGAGCTTGTCATTTTGCTTGTTATTTGTAAATTTACCATCCACTTTTTAGGACTAAATTGTCTGGTGTTGTAAAGAAACATAAAACAGTCATTAATAATTGTTTCTTCAACTCACGCAGTTTTAAGTCTCTATATATATTTCGTACTTAATTACATTGCATTGCTTTGTATTGCATTAAATTAATGAATATTGACGTAGTTTGGGTGTTTCGTAGCTTTAAGTATTTGTGCAAATTTGCGGTTATTGATAATAAATTTTCCAAATAATCTTCTCTAAAATATAATAAATATAAACCCACAAACTTGAGGAACTATATGGGAAGTTTAAATTTTTTTAAGTCAATTTTAAGGATTATTCAAAATAAATATTTGCCCCTTGAAGCAGCGCATGCATTTAATGAAATATTTTCTGATGGCAGCATGTGTGGACGTTTTTCCCATTCGACTTTTAACAAAATTTAGATTGAAATTGAGTACATAAAAATAGAAGTAACCCTTGTGTCATATGCATCTACTACAAAAGTACTTATTTACAAAATAATGCGATAATCAAAATTGTACTCGCATTTTGTTATTTATATTAGAACGTTGGGGAAGGACTATTTTTTACACAAATTGTCATAAAAAGCTATCAGAGCAAATTCTAACAAAAAAAAAAAAAAAAAAAAAAAAAAAACACGCATACCCAAATTTAGCAAAAAAATCTAAGTGAAAATAATTCTAAAAAGTACCTATTTTAAAAGAGATTTTTATTGGTACAGATACTTTTTGAAAGCGGTACTTTGAAAAAGTACTTTAATTTTTTATTAAAACTAGTTATTTGTAAAAATATGAATTTCTTGAAAAACGCCTTACCCCTTTTAAAATTGGTACCTTAAAAGGTACTTTTAGAGAAGGTACTTTTTGAAAAGGTACTTTAAAAAGTGCCTGACATTTTTTTAAACTATTCGTTTGTAAAAATATGCATTTTTCGAAAAAAACCTCACAATTTTACAAATTTTTCCTTAAAGGGTACTTTTTGAAAAGGTACATTAAAAAAGTACCTGAAAATATCAACAAAACTAATTGTTTGTTTAAACAAGAGTATTTTAGAAAATGCCCTAATTAACCCTTTTAAAATGTTACCTAAAAAGGTACTTTTTGAGAAGGTACTTTAAAAAAGGTACCCGAAAATATCCAAAAAACTAGTTGTTTGTTTAAATAAGAGTTAGAAAATGCCCCAATTAACACTTTTAAAATGTTGCCCAAAAAGGTACTTTTTGAAAAGGTACTTTAAAGAGGTACCCAAAAATATCAAAAAAACTAGCTGTTTGCTTAAATAAGAGTTAGAAAATGCCCCAATAAACCCTTTTAAAATGTTGCCTAAAAAGGTACTTTTTGAAAAGGTACTTTAAAGAGGTACCCAAAAATATCAAAAAAACTAGCTGTTTGCTTAAATAAGAGTTAGAAAATGCCCCAATAAACCCTTTTAAAATGTTACTATAAAAGGTACTTTTTAGAAAGGTACTTTAAAAAAGCTCCCGAAAATATAAAAAAACTAGTTGTTTGTTTGAATAAGATTTAGAAAATGCCCTAATAAACCCTTTTAAAATGTTACTTTAAAAGGTACTTATTTGAAAGGTACCTTAAAAAAGTACCAGAAAATCTTGGAAAAAAATTAGTTGTTTGTAAAAATAAGCGTTTTTTATTAATGCCTCATTAAGATTGTTACTTTGAAAGCTTAAAGTTTGAAAGTACTTTTTTAAAGAAGTTGTGCATTATTCTGGAAAAATTATAGTTTTAAAGACTAATGCTTGAAAAAACACCTCCGAAAAACAGAATTATTAAGGGCTTTAAAAAAGCTTCTTCTTAAAAAAATAATATTTAGGTTATTGAAATAGGCTTTTTTATAAAGTACCTAATTAGTACTTTTTCTTAAATAAGTTACCTTTTGAAAAAAAGTTTTTCAAAAATATATATTAAGAAAATACCTTCCAAAAAAATTTTGTTTCTAAATGCAGTTTGTATTTTCTAGTTTATTAAAATAAAACTATGAAAAACGCACATCATTGAAAAATGACTTAAAGTACTTAAATTAAAAAAAGGTATCTTTTTAGGAAAATATTTAAAAATTAATTAAAATATTCTTTTTAACTTAGGTTCATTCAACTAACTTGTTCCCTTTTCCTAGATAATGCGTCACATAAATATGAAAATAAACCAATAAAGAAGACAAGCAAAACCAGATAAATGAACAGAAAAAAGTGGACTCTTAAGTTAATAAAAACTGGTTTCTAGTGGAGTAGTTTTTTTTTTAACTTTAACTAAAGAAATTGCAATTAAAAAATCAATGACTTATAGGTAGAGATAGCCAAGACCTTTTAAACTGCCTTTTGCCCACTCCTATGTAACAAGTACACATACACATACACACACAAACATACAGATTTAACGCAGGAAGTTGCTTTTTGAGACAAGTTAAACTGCTACTTTTTTCATAAGTGAGTAAATAAACCTTAGAGCCTTGTTTTATTATTTTTTTGCTGTTTGACTGAACCAAATACAGAACGAAAGTCGAAACACCTTTAAAGCTGCTTTCCTGCCTGCCTTTAAACCTGATTTTTTGTATTGCATTTTATTTTATCTTCAGTGCTGTGTTGTTGTTCTTTATAATAGTGTGGTGGTGGTGGCAAACTCCACACATTCAGCTACAGTACACAAGCAGCTGTTCATTTTTTATTTCAAGTTCTTTCAAAAACTCGTTCTCTTCTACTTTTCTTCATTTCTTATTTTTTGTTTTTCTTTCTTTTGATTATCCACCTTTGAAAAGTGATTAATCCAAAAATGTTTTTGTTTTGTAGGATATCTTTTTTCTTTGTTTATTTTAAGAAAAACAATATATTTTTTTTTTTTGACGGGGAACTTAAAAATTGACCTAAAAAACTTACAGAATTTTTTTAATAATAAAATTTATAAATCATCACTGACGCCTTTAATGCCATCACTTGTTTTTTTTTTTTATTATTATTATAGCTGTTGTTAAGTATATGTTTTATGCGAGGGTGGTGCCAAAAATCTTGATGTATGGCTAGCGACACTCATAAATTTCTACTGAAATCGCCCATTTCACAGAAACTCAAATTTTAATGTGTTTTTTGATTTTTTTTAACCGAAAAATAAAATCTAGAAAATAAAATTTAATTATAAAAATCTAAAAAAAACATTTATTTTGAATTAATTATATTTTTTTAAGTTTAAGGCAAAAATTGCGGCAATATTTGCTAATGTATATGTAACGTGTTTTTCGTTAAAAATGTGTTTTTTTTTTACTGATTTTAATTTTATTACTCTACTTTTGGCGTTAATTTGATTTATTTCACTGGTGTAAAAGATAACTTTGAATTTAGTTTTTTGCTGTTTTAAAATTCTAAGCTCACCTTCGTATAAATCTTTTATGTTTTGTTCTTTATATTTTCATAATTTTTTTTGTTTTGACGTAAAGAAATTGCGTTTAACCACAAGTCAAAGGTTTAGAATTAAAATGAGTTTTTTACGTTGGCTTTTATGGCCCATCTTTATGGTAACTGATGTTCCAAAAATGTATATTTTTATTAATAAAAAAAAAAAAGCTTAAAACGTCTTAAATTTAAAACTGAAGTTGAAGTTGATTATTTATTTCTTCTTTCTTTTAAGATTTGATATTTAAAAATTATTTTTATATTTTTTTCATCTTTCGAGTTGATATCTCGTTTCGTTTGCAACTGTAAAAACAGCTTTTACTCCTTTCCACTGAAGTCATTTTATTGGTTTAATCTCTCTGCTCTTGCCAGGTCTATTTGCCAGGTCTCATTTGCTTCAATTCTAGAATGTATAAAATTAAAATTTCGTTTGCGCAGGGATAAAGCAGGGATGAATATAATCTATGGCTGCTTTTGAAGGCGATTTAAAAATTTTCATTTTACCATATGGAAGCTTGTTTCTCTTCACAAGTATAGAAATAATGAAGACTTTATTTTCGCCTCTTTTACCATTTTTGTAAAACTGTCAGTTGAAGACCGGTCTACGCCTTGTGGCAATCCCTCCAGGTTCACTGAAATCCATAATCCATAAGATTTATCTCTATCCGTCAGCTGCCTTCCATTCAGAAAAACTGTTTCTGTTGCCAGCCACAAAAGAAATAAATCTTAACTTGTTCTACCTGCAGCTCTGTCAGCTAACGACCGATCAAGGTGTTATCAAAACGAATCTAAATACAAGATCTTCACAACTTTTTCATCAAACAGTTACGTCCCTAAAAGGCTTATTTTATAAATTTGTGTTAGATTGTTAATTCTTGTTCATTCGATTCGACTTCTGTTAAAAAAAAACAAATACTAGCACTCGGGAATGGACAGCCACTTATTTTTCGATCCTGCTGTCGTAAATGGCTGCTGCTTGTTAAGCTGTAAATTCTGATGACTGCCACAAAATTATGTTCGGCTTCGGTCTAAGCTGTAGTACTTACAGTAGGCTAAGTTTGCACGGTCTTTTAGCCTTCAAGCTGCATTCTTCATTTCTGCTTGCGGACAAATTCTTCACTGTTTATTATACTTTATACTCCACCGAATTTCTTTTTTGTTGTTCACTATAAGCCCCATGTAAGACCTTTTAAAAGAACAAAAAGATATTAAAGAAACTATACTCTTTCGGCAAATAATTGCAAACAGTGTACATTTTCCATATTTTACATGAACCTTTCTTAATTATCGCTTATCAATTAAACAGCAATAAAATGGTTATTTTTTTCTTAAAATTTCATAATTTCCTTCAATTTCCTCTTAAACTTTCACTTTCGTTTCTAAACTCTGTGAAATGACTTTTTTTCCATTAATCGTTTCTTTTTTTAGTGATTTTGTCTGTTAAAAAAAAATTATCCAAAAATTATTTGCTTTACGTTAAAAGCTTTTGTGTCCCGAAACATTTTAAACTTAAAATTCAAACATCTACAAATTTGACTCAAAAAAAAAAAAAAAAATAACAAAACAAACGTTAGGCATTCATGTATCTTAAGCAGAACTGAACGAACCCATTAAAAATCCCAGTTTTAATGGCTTCATAGGGAAAAGCTTGTCTATATTTTGCTTTTTCTTTTTGTCTTCTGGTCTTTCTTTATAAATTCAAATGAATTATTATTTTTTATCTGCTTTTATGAATTTTTTTACTTTAAGCTTTATTTGCTTTTTTTTTGTTTTTTAACACAGGCTTGAACAAAATTTATTAAGAAAAAAAATTATCGCTCTACCTGTAGAAAAAAAAAAAATAAATAAATAATCAACAAAAAAATGTGTTTTATTAATATAATTTATTTTTAACCTGGGTGTGGTAATAATCCGCATTTAGCTAAAAAAATAACAACATAAAACCTACTGTTGTAATTGTTCAATTTACGCTTTGAGGTAAATAAGTGGTGATAATGCAACAAGTAAACGGCAGACACCAACCGTCACAGTACAACCAGTCTGTCACTAATAAATGTTTTTCATTTATTATTTTTTTTATTTGTATTTTTTTTTCTTCACGAATCTCTTAACAAAAACTACTATTCAAATGCATTTAAATTTGATACTCTACTTTTAACGTTTCTACACTTAAATAAGCTCTACATTCACTATTGTTTCATTACGGGTTTTTAGCTTAAAACATTTTTAAATTAAATTATTGTCATTGTCATTATAATTTGTATTCATTTTTAAAAAGCCTTGAAATACAGGATTTTTAGCAAAAATCTACAGCTTTTAAGAAATTTTAAAATAATTCTTTAACAAAAAAGCTTTAAAGAAAATTTGCAAAATTAATTAATAATAAAATATTTATCAAAATATAAAAAAGTATTTTTAAAAAGTTTATTGTTTCAAATTTGTTCCACTTTGTGTCCTCTTTCTTTTATAGTTGCTTAATTACTGATTTGTGCTTTGAAAGCTTTAAAGGTCAAATAAAACTTTTGATCCAAATTAACGCGAAAGAAAGTTTAATTGTATTTAACATTTTTTTAATTTAATATAAATTTAAAATAAAAAGCTTTTTTCGTCTGAAAGCTTTTAGGCTAAGCTTAATTTTTTGCTTATTTGTTTTAGGTTTTGTACATTAAAATACGGTAATTTTTTAAAGATTTTCTTTATATCGTGAAGCTTTTTTGTAAAAGCTTTCCTACATATACACAGATATGGCATTCATTTGTCAAAGTTTTATTTTTTTAAGCTTTGAAAAAAAAATTTTTTTAATTTTTGTTTATACAAGTATGTACATACGTCTATGTAGTTAAGTTTTTTATATAAGCTTTCTAAAAAGCTTTCATTCAAATGACGAAGCTTCTTTTAGAAGTTTTATTGAGGAACTACTGTAAGCAAACAACGCATAGGTTACAGGAATAACCCTTTGCCTGCTATAATCATTTTTTAGTAATTTTATCACAATAAATTTTATATATTTTTTTAAAATAATAAAATAATAAAATTATTTTTATATATAAAAATGACAGATTTTAATTTTTGTTGTTGTTTTATTTTCAGGTAAGATGAGCTTTCCGTTTTAAGCTTGTGTTTGCAAAGGTAACTTTATAATATAAATATGAATATATATTTTTGTATATTAAAAAACTGAGATCATTAATTATCATCCTTAAATCTAAAGCTTTCAATAAAGCTTTTTGTCACTAAAAGTAAAACGTTTTATTTATTTATTTTTGTTTTTTTGTAAAACAATCAATAAATTTTAAAGCATTCATTGCATTTAAGCCAAACTTTAACCAAAATACAATCGGTGAAAGCGAATAATTTCATTTTTTTCTGCTTTTTCATATAACATTCAATAGTTTTTTTTTATAAAAAAATAAACTGAAGCAAAATATGAAATAATAAAAAAAAAAAAAACAAACAAAGCACAAATTTTCAAATGAAATAAATTAAATACCAGCTGACCGATTTTCATGTCTGTTTCTTTTTTGTATTTGGTTGTGTTTTTTTTTTTTTCCTCGAACGTTGCTACGTTCAGTCTAAAGCATTCGGACTAAAAATTTGAATGTTTGGTTTAAAAATGCAAAAACCATAAAATTGAAAAACATTAATAAACTAAATCGTATCGTTGAAGCCATACAAAAACTTTTAATGAATCATAAAAACAATGTTTAAAGAAAAACAAAGAAAAAAAAAAAAAAACAAAGCATGAATATAAAAAAGATACAATCAAGAAAAACACGTGAACTTATTTAAAATAAAAAAAGTATTATTTTGTTGTTGTTGTATCTTTTAAAAATTACTCAAGTATATTTTGGGAATAAAAAAAAAAATAAATAAAAATTAATAAAAACCATTTAAGAAGCCCTGGCCACTAACCAATAGCTTTAATACTGAATTGCCCGAAAAACGACCCAGGTTCGGAAACCAAAGGACTAAAATATAACCTTTTTTTATTAAATATTTCAGTCTACAACAGGCAACTCTCTTGGCATCATAAATCTTTCAAGTGTGAGTTGGACTCAGGTGTGAAGGGTTCCGTACTTTGTATAGCCCACCCTTTAGCTTTTAATTTTATTTGTTATTTGTTAAAGTGGAAATGGTATTAAATACTTTAGGTAAATTAAGAATATGACCTTTAAAAATAACGATACTATTGGGGCACCTTTTAGTTTTAAATTTTATACTTTCTTTTGTAGCGAAATTGCAATAGATCTTCAAAGTAAATTTATATTTTAAGGTTAAAGAAATAAGATCATATATGTGAAAATAACGTTACTATCAGGACATCCTTTATGAAAATTTGTTTTCAATTTTTTGTACTTGTCGTTTTTAGCAAATCCGTACACATTTCAAGTGCCAGGTTAAAAAGATAAAATAGTATTTGTTAAAATTAAGGCATCTATTGAAGCACCCTTTAATTTTTAAATTTTTTGTTCACATTTACTTTTATAGCGAATGTATTTGTTTATAATTTATGTAAACTTTAAATGACTCTATACTACATCCAAAAAACTAAAGCCATGTGTTTTAAAATCATGTTATTATGGACACACCCTTTATATTTTAGTTTTATTTTGAAATTTTATTCTTGTAGCTCTTATAAAAATACTTAAAGTTAAAGTGAATGCCTATTGCGATTCAGAAGCAAAAACACGTATGTAAAGGTCTTTTTAATATTGGGACCCCCCTTTAATTTAAAGTTTTTTGTTGTATGTTTTACTAAGGCGGATATTGTTTTACATACCCTGTATGAATTTCAGGAGTCTGCTTATAATAACAACATTAAAAAATATTACGTCACTTTCGGGCCACTCCTAATTTGTTGGTATTTGTTGTTACAATGGCGATACCAATACACCTTTAGCGAATTAAAAAAAAAACAAAACATATAAAGTAGCATTCATAATAACGTAGCAGACAGAATGTTTGATTCGACATTTTTTATTAGAAAATTCTACACTATTAATCTATTGATTTTTATTTTCTCTTGTGTTTTTGTTTTGCTGCAATTTCTACTGATTTCACTTTCTTTCTGTATTCCTTGTCCCATAAAAGACTCATTAAAAATGTTTAACATATTAGGTTGAAATCAGCCTACACAATGCTACTTCAATTGAGTTTTCCACAAAAAAAATGGTTTCACTTTAGGAAAAATGAGAGCTTGTTACAACTTTCCAAGCATAAAAATCCTTTTCAAAAGAGCAAAATTATATAGTTCAACATCATTAAAAAGGAAAGAAAGCCCTTAAAAAGGCCTCCTCATTTAACACTCGATATACAATAGCAAGAAAAAACTACATTTAAATGACAACATTTCACCTAATTTTTACTCTGTATTTGTGTTAAAACATTTGTTTTATTTCATATGAAAATATAAAATAGTGAAAATGCAAAAAAAAAGAAAAATGAAAAAAATTCTATATAATACCTGATGAAAAGAAAAATAAAATCTATGTCAAAATGCCATTTCCAATTGTATGTTTGCACATACAAATTCTTTGCATTTTATTATTTTATTTTTATTTTTCAAGATTTTTTTTTATATTTTATACTCTATTTGACTCTTATTTTATGATTAAAAATGAAAAAAAAATTTTATTTTCAAATGAAAACGACTTCAAAATTAATGACTACCAAAAAACACAATGAAACAAAGATCCAATTAGGATTATTTTAGTTTATGGTCCAATAATGATAAAAATGTTTAGTGAAAAACATGAAAAAAAGAAACATAATTTGTTAAAGAATCAAATTATTGGTTCAAATATAAATTAAGAAAATAGAATTATTAGTTTAAAGTTTAAAAACCTGAAAAAATGAAGATCCTGTGACAATTTTAAAATCTGGTCCTGCGAACAGGTGCAGTTACAATGCTCGTAAGACCAAATATTATATGTTCATACAAATACACATGCTACCTAATGTACTGATTCATCTGTTGTTATACTGACAGAGGCGAAGCAATGAAAAATTAGCAACGAATTGGTTGGTAATTTTGAATTTTGCTCGTCATCAATCGCAGAGCTGGATAACTGAAATCTTATTGAAGGAAGTGTAAGTTCTGTCAAAAATAGGCTGAGAATACAAATGCTGTGTGAGCACTTGATTTTTGAACTCGGATTAAAATGGGATATAAGGTTGTACTGAAAAATGGCCCATAAAACTAAACTATTGAACGGATTTAGATAATTGTGGTAATGGACCGTTTAAGTGACGCACCTATACAAAAACATTTATTACTACTGCTCCTCAAATGTTTTAAGCCGCCTACTACTTTAAGTTTTGCTCAAGTTCGAAATAAAATGTTTAATATTTCTATTCTACTTCATGTTAATTACAATAGTAAATATATTTAATATTATCGAAATTATTTAACACATTTATGTTAGTGATACAAATACTTTCTGTACCATGTCTTAATTTGTGCCTTTGTGCCACACAAGGCGTCAATTATTTATTTACTAAACGGTTAATCAATATTTTATTTATTTTCTCTTAACATTTTTTGTAAACATCACTTTAAAAAAAGTAATAAATTTAACAAAAAAAAAAAAAAAAAAAAAAAAAAAAAAAATACTTATTCATGCCAAATACGAGCGAGTACAACAATAAGCAAATATTTACTTCATTAAATTGTAAACACAAAATTAAAAGAAAAACCAACAAATCGACAAATATTTGTATTAAAAACTTGAAAAAAATAAAAATAATAAGAAATGCAGATAAAAACTCTGTATTGAAATTTGATTTCAAATCTTTAAAATTAAAAGGAAATCTTTGTTTTAAACAAACAAATAAAATCTATCAAAGTATTTATTTTATTTTTTAAAAAAAAAAATTATTATTTTTTTGTTTGCCTTCTACACAATAATTATCTTTATATCATTTGATTGCTTGCTTAGTAATAAAACTTTTAAATACTCATAAACTGTTTTTTAGTATTTCAAGTACAAATATTTTTATTAATCATTAGTTTAAGTAAACATCAACGTATTTTTAAATTTTAGTATAAAGTCCTACATAAATAGTTAACATTTTTAATATACTCAATAACGACAAGAAATAAAAAGATTTAAAAAAATTTTGAAACATTGTTGCGGGATATTTTATTGCTGGAAACATTGTTTAATACACAATGCTGACATAACCAATGATGTTATTAGAACTACAAGTGACAGAGATATTGTTGCAGAATGCAATGTTAGTGCTTGCATTGCTGCTTAATGTTAATTAAAACAAATAATCAATGAAGAAAAATTGTTAGAAATATTGCATATTTATACAAATTAGTCAAAATCACAGTTTCGAAAAAACACTGACAAATTCTTGTTCATAATTCCTAAAAAGATTTTTGTTATTTATTATTATTAGCATAACTTTTATAAAAAAAAAGAAAAATTTCTTTTCAAATTATGTTGCTAGAAACATTGTTGCCTGAAACATTGTTGCTAGCCACAATGTTGCAAACAAAGCTTGGGTAATTAAAAAAGTGATCAACACCATTAACTTTAAAACCCTATCGAAATTTGTTTCTGGATAATGTTGCAGGAAACTTGTTTCAAGGCACATTGTTGCCAGAAACATTTAGTGTAAAAAGTTATATTTAACATTAAAAGTCTTTGTTATAAAAAATGAAACTAATAAAAGTTGTAAGAAAGGATACACGTTAAAAAAAAAATTTAGAACTAGAAACATTGTTGGACGAAACATTGTTGCTAGCCACAATGTTGCAAACAAAGCTTGGATAACTTAAAAACTGGTCAACACCATTAACCTTAAAACACTTTGCCAATGTTGCAGTTACATTGTTTCAGTATACAATGTTGCCAGAGACAGTTAGTGTAAAAAATTATATTTAACATTTTTAAAAGTCGTGATTACAAAAAAAACTAATGAAAGTTGTATGAAGGGTCACACGTAAAAACAAAATTTTAGTACTAGAAACATTGTTGCTAGCCACAATGTTGCAAACAAAGCTTGGGTAATTTAAAAAGTGGTCAGCACCATTAACTTTAAAACCCTATCGAAAACTTTTCTTTGCCAATGTTGCAGGAACATTGTTGCAAGACACAATGTTGCCATAAAATTTAGTGTAAAAAATTCTATTTAACATTTAAAGTTGTTATTATAAAATAATGAAATTAATAAGAGTTGTAAGAAGGGTTACACGTAAAAAAAATTTGGAACTAGAAACATTGTTGCACGAAACATTGTTGCTAGCCACAATGTTGCAAACAAAGCTTGGGTAATTTAAAAGTGGTCAGCACCATTAACTTTAAAACCCTATTAAATTTTTTTCTTTGCCAATGTTGCATGAACAATGTTTCAGTTTACAATGTTGCCAGAAACATTTAGAGTAAAAAATTATATTTAACATTTAAAGTCGTTATTACAAAAAAAAAACTAATGAAAGTTGTATGAAGGGTCCCACATAAAAACAAAAGTTTAGTACTAGAAACATTGTTGGAAGAAACATTGTTGCTAGCCACAATGTTGCAAACAAAATTTGGGTAATTTAAAAAGTGGTCAACACCATTAACTTTAAAACCCTATCGAAAACTTTTCTTTGCCAATGTTGCAGGAACATTGTTGCAAGACACAATGTTGCCATAAAATTTAGTGTTAAATATTCTATTTAACATATAAAGTTGTTATTATAAAAAATGAAACTAATGAAAGCTTTAAGAAGGGACACACGTAAAAAAAATTTAAGAACTTAAAGCAAATGACCTTATCTTTGTTTCCTTTTAAACTTGGTCCACCAGTGAAATATTCAGCACAAGTACGAAACAACCATTTAAAAACGGTTGCAAAAAGAATTACTTGTCATTTGCAAGTACTCTGTATTATTTTCTCTCTTTTACTCTTTCTCAGTTTTCTAGTTTTTAATGCAAAAAAGCACTATTGTTGCATTTTCTACTTTTTATTTCTATTTTTAAGATGGATGTAGATACTTTTAGTGTTAAGTACAACAACAATAAAAACTGCCCATTGTTTAAAAAAATATATGTATATTTAGAAAAAAAAATGTTAAGATAAACAAAAATAAAATGCATTTCGTTCAATATACAAAATACAAAAGCAGCAACCACTAGGTTTTTTTAAAGCTTTGTTTAGTGTGCAAAAACAGTTTTAAGTTCTAAAGTGACATTGAGAAAAATAATCAACGAGATACAACAATCATAACATGTTAAAAAATAACAATAGTTAAAGTGTTGTTGTTTTTGCTTTCAATAACTTAATGCATTTTTTAAATGCTTTTTGTTCAAGAGCTAAAAACAAAAATAATTCTTATTTAGCGCAAAAAAGAAAATTATTAAAAGGAAAAAAAGAAAGATTAATTTTTCTCATGAGCCGAAAATATTAAACAAACAAAAGATATATTTCTTAAAAATATTTGTTAACAAATATTTTTTTGGGGCTCTAAAATCTCAAGCTAGTAAACTAGAGCGATGGCAGCGATATTTTCAGACGCTTCTATTTTTTTTTTAGCTTTAGGTGGCCTTTTACAGATCATTTTGGAGAGCTAATTGGTTTGTGAATAGTCTAGGAAATCATTATGGACCTTCGAGTAAATTTTATTTTAACTGAGAACATGAAGATGTAATAGGATACGGAGCAGTTTGAAAAAAATTGTCTTAAACTTAAAAATTTGTATGACAAAATGAGAATTAAGTAAAAAAATAATTTTAAAATTTAGGCGGGTAAAAAAACAGACTTAAATATTTTTTCGCAAAAATTTGTTCCCTAAACTTTTTTCAGTTATTTGTTAATTTTATTAGATGACATTAACAATATGTGGCACCTTTAAGAATGACTTAAAGAATAACGAAGCTGATCAGAATATTAATTCATTTTGTTTTTAATTGTCTAATAAATAAATCTTTTCTGTGTTCTTTAATATAAAAGTGTTAAAAATAAATTTGTTTTTTAATTAAAAAGAAGTGACTTGAAAATTAGCTAAAATATTAATTAATTATAAAAAATCTTTATTGTTTTTAAAAGGTTTAATTAAAATTGAATTGCTGTTAGCATTGAAACCTAAACCCAGGTTACAGGGTAGATAAAAAAGGTAAAAAAAAAATCAAACAAAAGATCAAATTTATTTTAATATTGAAATAAAGCCAAAGCAGCACAGCAAAGCAATAATTTTTTACTCATAGTCTTGACTGGCATCATCTACAGTAGCTGAATCATTAATCAAAGTTACTTTAACAGCAGTCAAACAAATTAGTTAAATAATTTCAAATATGAATATGTACATGCAAAGTTAAAGGGGACGGGCTGTTCTCAGTTTTAAAACCTGTTTAGAATTTTTTTACACTTTATTCAAGTTATTGTGTACAGTGATTTTAAAATGATTTAAAAACTTTTAAATTAATAAAAATAGGTTTCCTATAAAAAAACAATTTTTTAAATCATAATTTTAAAAAGAAAAACATAAATGAATAACGAACGAAATGCTTAGAAAAAGGAAAAATTAATTTGATAAAAAATCATAAATTTCATAATTTCACGAATTTTTAAAAGAAATAAAAGCAGCTGATTATAAAATAAAGTTAATTAGTTACAACATAAAGAAACCTTTTGTCTTTATAAAGCTGCACTTCTTTCAAGCTCTTGTTATCGAAATCTTTTTTATTTCTCTAAGAAAAAAATTTCAACATAAAACAGCCACCTACAATCGTTATAACCAAAACCAATAACTTTTAAATTAAACATATTTTTCCCCCATTTTATTGGAAAATAATAAGGGGTTTCGTTAAGAAGCCCACATGAAAATACCCAAACACACATACTTACACACGACAACGACGCCCTTTCCTTTTAAAGTGCCACTACCTGTGTCGACATACATATTTTAAATATAAAACCAAACTACGTTAAAATCGCGTGAGTGTTTGTT
Source organism: Cistogaster globosa (assembly GCA_937654795.1). NCBI lineage: Eukaryota > Metazoa > Arthropoda > Insecta > Diptera > Tachinidae > Cistogaster > Cistogaster globosa. Next base: position 14,045,666 of record OW569404.1, read on the forward strand.
AATTTTCTTGTTCTTTTACTTTTAAGAGAAAATAAAAATTCAAACATATAACTATGTGTTTGTCTGTTTGTGTGTGTATGAGCATATTCATAAAAGAGAGGGTCTGAATGTGATGATGATCGTAGGAAACACTTAAAGTCAATAGTTAGTTAAAATCCTGTTGTTAATAGAACAAAGAAAAAAATATAAAAAAAATAATAATAAGAAAAGACTGCATGTCTGTGCATGTGTGATTAAATCCTCAAGTTTTTTATTTTTCCTTTGTTGATTTTTCTTTTCATTACACTACTGAGCTTTTAATTCCCAACCCTTACATTTAAAAAACACGACTGAGCATTTTACACTTTACTATTACACACCTGCATGCGTATGTGTTTGCGTTTACTTTTCGTATGCAAAAATTAATTTGTAAAGATATCTAGTAGTTTTTATTTATATAAAGACATATCGACTGGTTGATAATAAAAGGCGTAGAGCAGATATAAACCTGAAAGAATTATAAAAAAATATTTCTCTAACAACTTTGTGTTACCGGCTTAGATTTAAAATGGGCTAAGATATTTTTAAATTAAGCAATATATAAAATTTTTTAATATTTTTTTATAACAGTTTTGTATAACAGTTTGTATAATAGTTTACTATTTTAATTACAAAAAACTAATAATAGAGTTGGTTTAGATAACTCCCTAAATAAATAAGTTTATATACCAATTTGTTTAGAAAATTGTGTGTATAACAATTTGTTACTTGAAACATTTAGCTTAGATTGTTTAAGCTTTTTAAGCAGCACTTTGATGTTTAAGCTCGGTTTTTTTAATTTAGTTCGTTTAGAATATATAAAAATAGTTTTCTTTTAATACAATGTTTTATTTGCAAGTAGAATATTCGATTAATCATCAATTTTAAAGTAAAAATACATCCTTTAGTATAATTAAAATTATGTATAACAGTTTTTTTTACGAAAATTTTGTATAGAAAAGTTTTATATAATGAAAACTATTTAAATTTCTTACGTGTAAATAAAAAATTGAGCGAAAAAAACTGTTATACATAAAATTTTCAGAGTATAACAGTTTCATGCAATTATAATCTTTAGTGTACATGTTGCTTCAACATAAGTTTTATACCTGAATATATGTATTTTTTAATATATACCAGTTTTTAGAATTTGTAAGAAACTTTTTTTATAACACATTCTTCTATTATAAATTTAATAGGAAATGAGGAGTATAACATTAACCAATTTTCTTAATGGCTAGATACCTAAAACTATTATAGAAAATGCATTATTACAGCCGAAGAGAAGTAATAAAGTAGAATTATTAATTAAAGGGTGTTCCTATAGACATATATTTTTCACATACGTGACCTGTGAAGACAATATAATTATTTGAATATACGTAGATTGTGTTTTTTCTGAAAAAAAATATAAAGAAATAAAATAGAAAATCAAAAATTAAAGGGTGGTCCTATAGAAGGCATTATTCTGCTTTATTTTTTCTTGACCTCTACTGGCAAACACCTTCAAATTTTTAATATTTTAGTTCAAGGTATTTTGTTTTATTAAAAAAACGTTATGTATAAGATCTTTTGTATTACAAATTCTGTATAAGGAATTCTGTATAAGAGATTTTTATAAGAATTTTACTTTTAGAAAATTTTTGAAAATAATTTTTGTATAAATTTTGTATTTAGCTACAGATAATGAATTAAAAGCAGTTTTTTTCTTTTAATCGTTTATTTTTTATTTTTATTTATTTTTTATTTTTTTTTATAACACTTAAGTTTTTTCTAGCTTAAAACATGTCTTTTATCTTTTAAATCTTTAATAAACTTTTTATTATAACTTCGTTCTTGTAGGTGGAAGCAATTATACTCCTTCCATCTATGAAAATGTTCAACTTAATTTAGTTGCTGTTTAATTAATTGAGTTTTAAGTTTTTTTCTTCTTCTTTGCTTTTCCTTTTCCTTTGTTTTAATTTAATTTCTTCATATGAATAACTGCACTAATGAATTTTAATTAGGAAATAAAACACCCACTCAAGTAAATGTATTCAACAGTTAAAATTGATATTGATTTGAACATGCAAATCATTAAATTCTCTTCTTAAATAGATTCAGAAATTTAAAAAAATTATTGTTCAATTGCTTTGTTTTCTAAACTATTGGAATGAAAATACAAAAATATAGCAATGAAATTTAATCGATTGTAGACGTTTGAAAAAAAAAAATTCGGGAGAAATTGATAGTCTTAGATTTATTTATTTTTATTTTATAGTTTTTTAATTAAAATAATTTTAAATTAATTTGAATTCCTCATTTCTTCATTGTGTTTCTTTACTTTTTTTTACAGAATATTTTTCTTACTCCAAATTCTTTGGCAATTTAAGGTAAATTTTTCTTTTTGCCAATGTAAAGGCAAATTTTTTATTAATCAACTCTTATTTAAATGTAATTTATGGACAATTTCATGTTTGGTGGTTAGAATACTAAACTAAATTCTATTACGCTTTACTTCTGCTGCGACATAGAAAGCGCGAAATATATATTACTGTATTAATTATTGCTTATTGATTATAATCTCAATAAGGCAAATGAGGTCAAAATAAATAACAATAATACAATTTTATTTCTCTGATTAAATTTTTTTCCGGCATAAATAAAAAACAATAAAGGTTTTTAAATAAAATTTTAGTAAAGTCTCGATTCGTTATTATAATTTTAATTTTCAGGTGAATATTTTTTATTTTTAGTGAATTTTTGTTTTTTTTTTCTTGCTTTGGTTAATCCACAATTTCTTGGTAAATATATAATTTCTTTGTTAATTTTATTTATTTTTTTGAAAAATATTTAATTTTTGGAAGAGCTTTCAGTTTTTTGCGAAATTGTTTTTTAGTTTTATTTTCATAAAATTGTTTGCATAATTTTAATTTTTAAGATTCTGAATCTAAAGGTTTTAGTAGCCATGATATTGTAATTAAATAACAATTTAAAAAAAAAATTATTAAAGGGTGCCCCAATAGTAACGTGTTATTCACTTAGGTGGCCTTGTTTTCGAACAGACGTTTTAAATTTCAATATTTTTATGTTCACTATAACAACAAGTACAAAAAATTTAAAATTAAAGGGTGTCCCAAGAGTAATATGATGTACGCAGACTTGTTTTTTAATCGCATTAGGTAGGTACTCTAGGGAATTTAATGTTTGCTATAAGAACAAGTGAAAAAAAATTATAATAAAATAAACTTATAAAGGGTGTGTCTATATTTATATGACTTAAGCTTTATGACTTTATTTTTTCAAAAATAGTACGCAAACGTTAATAATTTACATAGGGAAGGTACACATTTACCCGCAATAAAAAATAAGAGAGAATAATAAATTTAAAAATTAAAGGGTGTTTCCATAAGGGACGTTATTTTAATGAAAACTGGCTCATATTTTAAAGATTTATAGGCAGGCGCTTGAAACTTGCACAGAGTATATATTGTTATGTCTGTTATAAGGAAATAACCAAGAAGTAAAATATAGGGTGTCCCGATAGTTGTGTTTTTCACGTTGAATCGTCAAGGACTGATACATTATATTTCAAAAAAGCATTATAAAACAAATAACAGAAAAATTAAATTAAACAAATAAAGGGTGACCCATACATGAACCGGAGCTTTCCATTTGTGAGTCTTACTCATAGTTGGCCAATTTACTTTGTTTTATTTCGATGTTTTGTGTAATTTTTATGATTTTAACCTGAAATTTCAATACATTTTTGAATTATTAATTTCTTAAGGATATGTCAACCAGTGAAATATTAGCTTTTATCCTAAAAAAAATATTAAATTTTTGTTGTAAAATATTTTGTATTATTTGAAAAATTATTATTGCATTTTGATTTATTGTAAAATACTTTTTTTTTATTTTATTCTTAACGAACGAATAATCATAAAAAAGCATTCAGACAAAAAAACATTTTATTATGCAATTCATTTTATAATAATTCTAAGCGTCCTTATCAGTTTAATGCGTGTGTTGTATTGTAAAACGATAATAAAATGTTTAAAGTCAATGACTGAAGAATTTTTGTTTTTTGGGTTTCATGTGCTCTTATTCAAGTTATTCTGATATTTGTTTTTTATTTAAACAAACCAAAATTTCAATTTATACAGTTGTAATTAAATTTTTTCAAAAGTTCAATATTTTTTTGTTTATTTTTTATTTGTTTATAAAAAAAATTCTTTACATTTTTTTACTTTACTTATTCTATATAAATGACAGAGGGTTGTGTTGGCGTGATATCTTTACCATAATTTCCTTATCACAATAAAACCCGGAAAACTTTAATATTTTTAAAAGCTTTTTTTCTCTGTTTGCATTGTGTGCAATTTTTCTATACACTGACTCCCTTGCTGGAATTTCTATAAACACACACACTACACCATGAATCTCTGGAGTATAGAACACACAGACAGATATGGGACAGACACATATGTTGCAACTGGGGAGAAGTTATAAAAAGCTTGACACAATTTTTATTCTTATTGCACAGGCAAATTCGCCAATGGAATGAAAGCTGTATGTAAATGCAACAGCAAATGCAGCAGCAGATGCGGCAGCATTACATTGGAGTAGCACTTGTATTCGTTATATTATGATAACACTCATCTATGCTAAATACAAGTAATACATTTTTCTTCTTTTTTTGTTTTTATTTTGTGCTTCACTCCAAAAAAGGGTGTTGTGTACAATGACATGGTTTCTTCTTTCCACAACAATATTTTGTTTGTAGAAAATAGAAAAAAAAAGAAGAGAAAAAAAAAACAACACTAGTTGACGTTATAGAAATAAAGTTTAATGAACTCTAGATGGAGTAACAACTATTTCAACAAATTAAATTTTGCTTAGTAAGAGAAGTTAAAGACCTGAACAATTTAATTTGTGTTAAAAAAATTTATTTTTTCAAACAATTTTGTAGATAAAATCTTTGTCATATTATTTTATTTCAAATAAATAGATTTAAATAATTTTATTAAAAATTTAAATTTATTACTTGTGATATATCACAAGATGAAGAACACAATTTAATTGTTTCATCACAAGATTTAAGGCTGTTACTGCACTGATATGTAAGAAATTTATTGTGATGTAATATATCACTGGTGTTTAATTAAAGATGACACAATTAATATATTTAAGACTGTTTTTTTATTACGACCAGGATTTAGGTGATGACCCCTACTTATGCAATGCATTGTGACAGAACTAGAAAATTAGGTTGTGAGAAGGGGCATAGAAGGAGAATTGCTTGTAGACATTTGACTTAAATCTTTGCACAAAGAAAATGTCATACCTTTCGGTAAAGACTGTCGTCACTGGCTTTTTATTTCGTGTGTTTGGCGTGCATTTTCGATGTGAGTACATCATTTTCAAGCCGCGTTTTGTTTAGTACTTAATATCTCTGCTAGGAGTTTATTCCACTTACGAACTGTTTGGCTAAAAAACGATTTTTCTCTGTATTGCGTAGTGCGGTTCTCAGGCCAATCGACATGCGGAAATATGATGCTGATGGAATCACTTTTTTTCCTAAACCTAAAGAATTTGCGATAGTGATTAATTTTTTTATATTTTGTGATACATCTATCACCTCTTTTAACAAACAACTTTAAAAAAATTTAATTTAAATAAATGTAATTTTTATATGAAAATTAATATTTTTTTAAGAATAAAAAAATTATCACTGGTGATATAATATTATATTAAGAAAATACAAATAGCAATAATTTAAAATAATTTTATTAACATACCATTTAATGGTACATATTTATTTAGAAAATTATATGAAATCAATAGAAAATTTATTTGTGATAAAACATATCACTGGCTTATATTCACAAAAGTCACAACTAATGTATTTCAGAGAGTCAGTTTTTAAGACAAAACATGCTAGAAACCATTATTTTTACTAAAACTCAATATACCTGAGCTGTGATGTATTTTAATAATTTTGTGATACATCACTTGCCAATAAAAAATAACGCAAAAAAATTTTTTATTCAAAATTGAAAAAAGTAGTATTTTTTTCAAAAGCTTGAAACTTACTACTGATGATATATCGCAAGATGAACGAAAATCTGACCTTGGCAGAAAATTTAAGAAATATATTTATTCATGATCTATTTAACGCTGAGAATTTAGAAAAATATTATTTTAAAATGCCTAAGAAATTAACTTGTGATGAAATATATCACTGGAAAGGAAAGGTGTGTGTATAACTTAAACATATTTCAAATGGGATTGCATTTTGATTTCAGAATAAAACATTTATTTTCTAAAAATTAAAAAATTTGGTGGTTAACTTTCTTTACTTTGTGATATATCACTTGTCTATGGCTTGTTGGTGCGAAATGAGATTTTTTTTTTTTTTGTTTTATCTGAGTATTATCTAGATTTGAAAATAATTCGTTTTTAAAAGCATTTCTACAAAAAATTAAAATTTATTACTGGTGATATATCACTGCATTAAAAAAATGAGACCTTTGCTGTAAAAAAAAAACAAAAATATGTATATTAATACACCTTGCAGTGAATTTATTTTAGAAAAAAAAAATAAAATGGATAAAAAAATTATTTGTGATAAAATATATCACAGAGGAGAAAATGTCTAAATTGCAAAATAAAAATCAAAAATTATTTAAACCTAATCAAACATAAAGTTTGAGGAATAACATTTTCAAAATTAAAAATTATCACTAGTGATATCTTTTCTTCTTCATTTTTTTTTAATAATGAACCAATAAAAATTTTAATTGAAGTTTTAAGTTTACTTGTAACAAAATATATCACTAGTTAAGATTATTTTATACCACGGTAGGAATTTTTAAAATACTTTTAATGTTACACCTATTTTATAAGGCGGCAATTATACTTCTTAAGACATCAGAGTTTTTTTTTTTAATTTCATTCGTTACATATCACTTTTCTAAAACATTATTGAAACAAAACTTTCACTATTAAATATATAAACCTGACTTAACAAGAAATTTGTTTTTTACTCATGTGTATAATTGAAATTGAAATTGCATATCAACAATTAGCACGACAGCTTGTATTACAAAATTTCTTCTGTGAAATAGAAAACCTCTTTGGATACGAATGAAAACATATTTTCATTTTCAAAAAATATTTACCGCACTTTCTTGTTTAAATGGTTGACTCTGGTTATTGTTGTTTTTGTCATTTAAAGATATTGTTGTAAAACTTAATTTTATGCCCATAATTGTCATTAAAGAGATATGAAGGAAAATTATAAAATTAACAAGAAAAAAAACAGCACATAATTTTACGTGTATACGAGGGCATTTCAAAAATTATATGGAATAATGTTAAATTTTGTATTACACATATCTTGAAACTGCATCAGTTTTTCTTCGATTTTTCTGTTTCAAAAAAAAAAAAAAAAAAAAAAAAAATAAAAGAAATTCATAATAATGCAGTAGTTTCCTATTAAAACGATTAACGGATAATCGAAACTGCATGCCTGATCATGCCGTTAGTAGTATCTAGTCATTTTGTTGTAATTATTGTACAAGAAGGGACTCTTAATGAACATTTAAAGTGATCCAGAATTTCACCATGCAAATGAATTATAAGACCTGGTTGGATTTTATCATAAAACACCTGTTTGTCGGCAGCAACGAATGCAGCTTAGGAAACCCCCCAAGCTCTTAGATATCAGATTCAATTAAGCATTAAATTTAATATCGTCGCTGGTAAAAGTTAAAAAAAAAAATCAAAATTTTGCCTACACTTGACAGATGAGACAACGTTGTTTGAAAAATTGTTTCAATAGAAGCGGCTAGACAGGAGATCAGATATAAATTCCAAATGGAAGTGGGGATCCTTGGCTTTTAATAATGGGACCAAGAACGCAGAGCTCAGTGTTAAAAATGAAGGTCAATATCAAGAAAACAGAAAAATGTTAATCATTATGCACGACCCAGAATGGCTAAAAGAGAGAAAAAAATCATAGAGAAAAATAAAATTGCGCCCTTTTAATAAAAATCTATATTTCTCTAAAGAAGGTTTGCTTCTACAATCGAATATGACAATTTTAGCTTTTACGATACGTGGCCATAAAAGAAATTTATAGCCCTGCAGTGTTGCAGTTGATGAACATTTTAAGAAAGTTAAAGGTTCTTTTTGAATGCCTCTAAAATTCAAGGCTGTAAACAAGAGTTTCTGGCTCTGTGATTCTTTGCTCTTTATGGTCATATCCTGGGCAAAGTAATAGGACGACCAGTGACGTTACGCCTAAGTTTTAGTATCACGATATCAAACTTATTTTGAGGCTTGAAGTCCATTTGCAACATTAAACCACTGCCACCACATTACTTCAAGAACGGCCCAATTAATATCTTGCAGGGACTCTGCTGGTTCTCATGGATCGGCACCTGTTTCATAAAATGCCCCCTGGAAAAAAAGTTCAAGTCTATTTAATAGATGGAAGCTACTTTTAATCAGAAAGGAAGCCATTGAAAATGAAGTAATTATTTAAATAAAATTCTTGAACTAACCTCGCAAATAAAAAAAATTTAAAGATAAATTTTTGTAGTCGCTCTAAAGCTTGAAATGTATGCGTTTAATTATGCATATGTGTGTATGTATGGAAGCATGTAATTATGTTTATGCCACAGTTTACATACAATTCCTACATACTTTATCATTTTAATGGTAGGCGGGCAACTAAATAGAAGTCAGCAAAGTGTGACGCAGTTATGTTATGTTTTTTTTTTTAGCAACAGCTACAAAAATGTCACTACAAAAGCAAAAAACAAAAAGCGAAATGAGTGAAACACAAAAAATCAAAAGTGATGAATGCATTTTAATGCCGTAAAAATAAAGCAAACGGAGCATTAAACTAAAACCAGCAAATAAATACGCAAAGTATGTTAAATAAAAACTAATAATGCAACCAGGCCTTGTTGCAACATCACACCAACAAGCAGAAAAATGAACATGAAAACTAAATGCACAAAAAAAGGAAAAAATCAAAAACAGAAAATGTTAAGGGCTCCCCTTTTCATTATTCCATAATCAGCATTTAATATGAAACCCTACGTACAAGTTCAACACATGTCAAACTCGAAAGAGTTGAGAAGAGGAAAAACTTGAAAAACCAAACTGCAGAACTAGAAACAAGAAATAAATTAATATAAACAATTTAAACAAAATATATTACTTAACGTTTCCCATAGGAAATGCTAAATGAATGAGGGGGAAAAGTTATTCAAACTTTAACTGCTAAATCAACTCATAAACCATTGAACAGCAACGAAAGCAAAACAAAAACCAAAAAAAAAACTGAATGAAATGCTTCATATGACACAAAATGTCAAACATTTTTATAAATGTTGTTTTTATTTTTATTTTTGTTGTATTCTTGTGTATTTTGCCATAAATTATTAAGGAAGTTTATGTTTGATTGTTTGGATGAATTTACATTTAATTGCAATTATATAAATTAGAAAATTGCATTATTACAAAAAATTAAAAACAATACATTAAATATTTTTAATACTTACAACAATAATATTTAAGAATAAAAAAAGTAGTTATGTAAATACTAAATACATATTTACAACAAAATAGAAGGTTTTAAACAAGATTTTTAATTTGATAATAAATAACAATTTCTGCTTAGTTTGTAGATTAACAAAAAAATTTTTTTTTAAAAAAGGTAGTAAGTAGTAGTTTTTAGTACTATTTTTTAAAAGTAGTATTTTTAAAGAGTCTATAAATTTATATGTTAAAAAATAAGCTAAATAGTTTTTAAATGTCCTAGTGAGACTTATTAATGGAATTATTTAATTAAATGAATATAAACTATTCCTAGTTCGGCTGAAGTTCGTATAGTAAATTCAAATTTTTTAAGCAAACATTTTTATATTTATTCAATATTTTTTAACTTATTTTAAACATAACCAGGACTAATAAAATTTGTAACAGTTTACCCAAAAAATTTTTGTTTTCATACTTTTAAAAAATAATATTAAAAAAATAAATTATTTCATTTCCAATAAAAAGGTTATAGGATTTGTAAATTATGAAAAACATTACATAATAATATTTTGTTACTTTTAGAAAATGTAGTTATTTTAGTACTTTTAAAAAAATATATATTTGAGCCTTTAAAAAAGTAGTTTTTTGGCTACTTTTTTAAACAATAGTCTTAGGATTAAAATAAAGCTAGAAATTTTCATAAATTATAAAATCTTTTTAAAAATGTTAATTTTTAGTTCTTTTATAAACAGCACTTTTAAGCACTACTTTCCAAAAATCGTTTTTAAGGCTTTTATCAACAACTCCTTTTTAGTTAGATTTAGAATTATATCAAAAAAATTTTTTTTTTAAATTAAGGATTCTATTTGGTACTTTTCATAAAAGGTAGTATATTAAGTACTTTTTTTAATACTTATTTTTAAAGTTTTTTCAACAGCATTTATGTTTTGCCGAAAATAATTTCAAGTACTTTTGCAAAAAAAACTAATATTTTAGTACTTTGCGGAGAACTGTTTGGTCTGTTTACAATTATTTTAAAAAAGTAGTACTTTTTTTTTCCTCCAGATATTTTCTAAAATTTTATTTAATTTCTGGCTTTCATACAAGTTGTATCAAATTGCTTTGGAGGTTTGGCTTGATTGATTTACAAAGGTTTAAATATAAATGAATTTCTTTTAGACAATGTTAGTTACATGAGTTTTATAAGCTTTTATTAAAAAAAATTATTCATAGGTACTTTTAAAAAATGTAGTATTTTCACTACTATATTACCAAGATAGTAACTTCTGCCAGGTTTTATAAACATTATTTTTTTAAACAAAAATAAAGAAAACAATAAAAAATAAAAAAATGAGAATATTTTAACATTAAATGTTGTGTATTTTAGTAAAAAGGAGTAGTTTAGGTGAATGAGTAATCTATTCCTTTTTAAAACTTCAGATCATTTTGAAAAGAATACTTTTAATACTAGTACTTTAAAAGAGTAGATTTAAAATTATTTTTTTTAAAAGTACATACTTAATTTAAAAAAATCATAAATTACCATTTGGGCCGGTGCCCCAAAGACAATTTGGAGTTACTTAACCGCATGCAGGACAGAGCGGAAAAGCTCATCGGTGACAGTTTGGTATCCAGCTCTATTGATTCACTGGAGCATCGACACAATGTGAAGTGTGTTTCACTGTTTTATCGGTACAACAGAATGTGTTCATATAAAATCAGGGAATCAGCAAGCCGCTCAGCATCAAGAGCGCATCTCTTGTGGGCGATTGGCCAGTTAATTACACTACGCATTTATTTTGCTGAACAGCTAGTATGTGGAATAAATTTCCTGCGAAAGTCTTTCCTGTCACTTTCAATGTGCAAAGAGTCAAATCAAATATCTACAAGCACTACTCCCTCTATCTCTCTTCCCAAAACCCAATTTCCTAATTCTGGCACGAAGCTCTTACAAATTCAATACAAGATATTAAAAAATTAATTTCGAAAATTTTAAGTTTTCACTCGAAATTTACAGAGAGCTGGGTAAATTTTATTTTTTTTATTTTTTATCGCAAATTTCCTATATTTTAGGTTGTGTTATTTTAGTACCTCTTATATCAAATAATTTATTGGTACTTTTTTAGGATTATAAATATCAAAAACAAAAAATAAAATAATTTAAAAATCATACTATAGTAAATGCGCTTAATTTATTTAAAGGATCTTTAAAAAAAGTACTTAAAAAGTAATTTTTTAAAAATTACCAAATGTACCTTTTTAAAAAAGTACCTTTTAAACAAAGTACCTTTTTAAAAAGTACCTTTTTTAAAAAGTACTTTTAGAATACATAATCGTAAATATTTGAAGACGAAAATTATAATTGAATCGAGCACAATAAATACCCTTCCAGACTTTATTTGTTAAAGCTAAGTAAAAATTATCACTCAATTTAATCTTATTAATTCGTATTCATTCAGCGAGTCTAAATAAAAATTACTAACTTTTTGTTAAAGAAAATTTCAGGTATTTAAAAAAGGCGATATTTCTTCTCACCGTTAAGTTCGTTAAATTGGTGCGCGAGAAGAGTAATTTGTGACAATATGGTGCCAAACGTAATAAATTTGCATTTAAATGTTTATTTACGTACATTTTCTTACAATCTTTTATTTGTTGTTGTTGCTATTGTACACTTATTTTAAATTAAAATTTATTTCATTTTATTATATCATTTTTGTTTTAATGTGAGGTAACAATTGTTTGCCACAATTGTATGTATGTCACATTTGCTATTTGCCAAAGAATTAAATAACAACAGTAACAACAAAAATAAGACAGTGATAATAATAGCAATAAAATAATAAAAAAAGAAGAAACATATCTTGACGTTTACTTGGCATCAGATTTAATTGCACATCTTTTAAAGTTTAAATGAGTGAATAAATAAAATTATATTCATAGACACAAGTGTTAATATATTTCTAAGTGTAAGTGTCTGCCTGTATGTATGACTCGATTCCGACCATTTGTTGGCCGTAGTACGTGTATGTATCTCATTCACGAGTCTTGTTTTTCTTTCACTTATCTTTATGTCATTGTGAGATTGTCGATGTAATTGTAATTTATTTTTAGTGTTTGGCATACAAAAAAAAATTTTTTTGCACCAGAAAACAACGCGAAAAAATAAAAGAAAAAAAATTTAAATCAAATTAACAAAGAATCACCATTTACTTATACGCTTACAAGTGTTTAAAATTGGTAATTGAGGTTGTTTAATGGGGTTAAAAGGGTGCTGTAAAGAAATTCTTTAGAATGAGTTTTAGGTTTGTTCCACCAGGCCGATTTATATAAAGAGTAGTTTGCTTGCCACTGTGGGTTTCAAACGATATAGTCCAGAATCCAATTCTAAATTATCTATTCTTTCTGCCGAGAAAAAATCCACCTTCAGCTTCTTGCAACCGAAAAATCTTCCACTTGTTTTTAGTCTAAACAAAAAGTGTGTGTTATCATGTTTCAATGGCCAGTTTGCACAGATGCAATGAATGAAGTTGGCACCCACTACAATCTGCACTGATGTTGTATTTTGACTAAGCACCTGTTGTCCCACGAATATAAACTGAGCATAAGGGAAAAACTTATCGTTTGACCTATTCAAAATTTTAATTGAGGCTTAAACTACAACCCAAATAATTTTTTAATTAACTTAATTATTTATTTATGCAGAAAATAAATAGAAAATTGCCTAATTAGACTTCAATAAAAATTTAATTAATATTTTAATTAAATAAATAATTTATTTAATCAAAAAAGAACAAAAGCGATTTCCTACTAAAAAAATAATTTAATTAATTATATGTTTAATTAAACTTTCAAACTTAATAAATATTTGTCGGTTCTATTAAAATATTAATAAAATTAAACAATGAAATCAAATAAAATTCTAAAAGAAGTATCAACATTTTAAAATAAATAAATATTAATTGAAACTATTAAAATATTAATTAAATTAAAAAAAAGAAATCACATGAAATCCTAAAGAAGCATTAACTTTTTTTGTGCATCTAAAGCTATTAATGAACGGTTAAATTTTGCCGCTTGCTTAGAGCATAACTTCTAAGACGAATTTCACGGCTGCTTTCTTAAGAGATACTCGGCATTTACTCTAAGAATGGATAAAAAAAAGGTTCTTGAAAGTAGTCCCAGAATTTGCTTTAATAGAAGAAAGGTCGTCAATACTTCTCTTTGGCTGTTAACAAGGAAAATAGTTGCGTTATGCTTTCAATCAGCTCTCAAGCTGGTGTCACGTGATTTTGAAGCTCCAAGAATGACAATTTCGGTTTCTTTGGTTAATTTGGTCCGAAATGAAAAAGTCTCCCAATAAATTTTACTTAAGTCGTCTGATGCATACAATTGTATTCTGGATTCCTTCAATGCGATCGAGATTTACTAGGCTCGTAACAAATAAGGACATAACGTTTAAATTGCCACTGATTTGTAGGAAGCATATGTGGGCCCTGGCAATTTTAATCACAACTTTTGAGAGTTTTGACAAAATTATTCCTTATTCGTTCGGTCTATCATTCCTCTAAACACGCTTTGTAATAACTTTTAATGCTGCTGAGGGAGGAAGGACGAAGATACTTTATAATTAAACCCATTTTTGTATTTGGTACTTTTCTCCTGGTACTTTCCTTCTTTTTCTTCTGTATGAATTTTTGAAAACCTTTAAAAAAACTTTACGGAAGAGACTTTTTATTTATGATTATTTGATTAAAGCCTTTCCTTTGGTACTTTTTTATATAAAGTTAATTTTTTTATTTTTTGGTTTTTTGTTAAAGTACTTTTCAGTAAAAATGTGTGAAAACACCTTTTAATCACTCCTTTATTGGTTGTAGTTTTCTCTTTGATACTTTTTTATGTAAAGGTTTGTCTTTGTTTTTGGTAAAGTACTTTTCTGCACAATTTTTTTATTTTGTGTCTTGAAAATGTGTTTATGTCTTAGGTGTGATCATTTAATTTAAATAGAATTTAAACATTTGGTAAAAAGTTCATTGCATGCAGATGTTTTAATACTTGGTAATTTTTATTCAATATACTTTTGGTTGTTTTAACTTCAACAGGAAATTGTTCAAGTCAATTTATTTAAAACTTGCATGGTTATAATTTTTATTTTCTTATTTTTTATATTTAAATGCTGTCATTAAAAGTTTTTTTTTTAGTTTCGTTTTTTTTTTTCTCTGTTTTAAATATTATTTCATCACATTCATTTTGTGTGTGATTACTGCCATATCGTAACCCAGTTTTTGTACCGCTCTTATCTTTGTTAGACATTTTTTTTCTATTAAACGTTTGTGTGTGGCGTGTTGTGGCGCGAATTGCTACTCTTTTTAAAGTTATAAGTTATTTTATTTATTTTCTTCTGATAAACTCTATTGCTGCAGTAGTCTGTTTAAGATAAGAAAAGTTTGTTGTTGTTTTAAAAAAAAAAGAAAAGAAAATGTCTAGAAAATTTGCTGTAAAACAGCTTTTAACACATGTTAAACAACTTTAGTCATAAAAAGCTTTGCTCCTTTTTGTGATTGCATAAGCATCCAAGAAAGATGGAACAAAAATAAGATAAGAGAATGTTGCGGTTTTAGATCTTAGCTTTTCTTTCTCACTTTTAATTCAGTAAACATTTCAGTTGAAGTTCAGCTTTACTTTAGTTCTTATTAAATTCTAGTTTGGTTTTAGTTGTGCGCAAGTTCGGTTTCATTTTTAATTCCAGTTCAGTTCTAGTTTACTTGAAAGCCATTTCCAAGTTCGCTCCTAGTTCAGTTATAACTTAGTTCTAGAGTTTATCGGCCTTACTTCGTCATTGTTCGTTCTTGCTTTATCTCTCTCTCTCTCTCTCTTTCCTACTTTCTTTCTCACTCTCGGTTTCCTAATAACTTTTATCATTTGTATCCCGTTTCTGTAATTTAAGTAAAAACTTTTTCACATGAAAATGTTATATTCATTATTTTTTCACAGGGTGAGCTAAAGTTAATCATGTTCACCCTGTGTAAAACAGAAGGAATATGAGATTTTTATGTGAAAAACTTTTCCCTTTAGTTACAAAAAGGAGGTACAGTTTTTCGAAATGGAGTAAGAGAACGATACAAATATAGCGAAGAGCTGATTCAAAGCTAAATCGTTTCTCAGATCGGTTTCTTAACTACTGCTCGTTCAACTGTAGAAAAATTTTTGCAGCACTTCAGTTCAAGTTTTGTTACTTTTAGCTCAAGTACAGTTTCAGCACAATGCAAATTCATTATGCGTCCCATTTCATTTCGCTTGAAATTCATTAAGATTTCCTTTCTAGTTTAGCTTTAAAATAGGTCTATATCAATTCTGACTTAACTTAATTTTAGCACATGTTCAGGTCTCTTTGGATTCCAGTTCAGTTTTTTTTTTTTTTTGTTAAATTCAACTCCAGTTTCTATTTGGACCTAGTTCAGTTCTAGCTCAGTTCTAATTCATCTCTAGCTGATTTCTGGCTCCGTTTTAGAACCCATCTGTTTGAGTGCCTTAGTGTTGCTCTTTCTTCATCTCAATCTCTCTCTCTCTCTCTCTCTCTCTCTCTTTTATTTTCATAATAAGTTTTCCCATTTGAATTGCTCGTATTCTCCTTCGATTTCGTATAAAAAATTAATCGACACAAAAAAATGTAAAAAATTTGTCGGTACTAAAAGACGTGACATTTTTCTCAAATTGACATTTAAGTGTTTTTGTTTGCGTTGCTTTGTCTTGTTAAAGTTCAAGTTTGTAAAAGTCACTTAACAAATGTTAAAAAAAAAAACATTGAAAAAAAAAAACGCTTGTAAATTCAAATTTGTATTGTTATTTAAAATAGCTAAAAAAAGAATTGATCTTCAGTCTAATACAAAAATGAAGAAGATATTGTTATTTTGAAAAAAATAAATAAATATATAAAACTGCCGAATATGTTTGATTAATAGAAAATACCTTTAGGAGCGTTAAAGTTTAAAATTTGTGTGATATTTTAAAAATGAATTTTTCAGACAGTAACAAAAATAAAAAACGTACGAGTGGTATATTCGGCTATGCCGAATCTTATATACACTTCACCTGGTTTAGTAAAGTAGCTCCTATAGCAGATGACAGAGAATGAAAAATAAGAAAGTTTACAGAAAAATGTCATCGGCTCTAAGTGGGCTAAGCATTTTTTTTTTAATTTAGTATTTCGTAAAAGATCTCTTTAAAAGCTTTTAAATGAAATAATAAAAAATAGTCACAATCATACTATTCTATTAAGAGTTCGGGGGCACTTAATTCGGAAAATCTGGGCGACCGCCAAATTTTTCATTAAATGTGTTTTTCTGATTGAAGTTACTTCACTAAACTAAATTTACAAAAATTGTGAAGGGTATATAAGATTCGGCGTAGTCGAATATAGCACTCTTACTTGTTTTAAATAGATTTTCATTTTCCTTTCATTTTGAGTGCCATTTGTTTCAAATTTAAGTAGTGATTGCCATTAAAAAAAAAAATTGTCAACTTGTTGTCAAATAATTCATCATAAATTCTTCCAAGAAGGTTATTGGCCTTCTTAACTGTACAAAAACAATTTATCATTTCCATACAAGTATTTTTTTTTAAATTAATTTTTAAAGTAATAAACAATTCATACAATTCTTAAAGTAAATGACACTTAAGGTTTTGGTCATTTCTTTGTTTTCCTAGAAAAATATTTTACATTATTTTTCTTTATTTTTTTATTGTTTTTTTAATATTTTTTTAATGTCTTTAAACAAGTGTTTAAATTTTATATTAAATTACTTAAAAGCTGTTGAATTTGATTTTTGTATTTAAATCACGTTTTAGAACACACGATCGGTAGCGTTTGATCAAAGAAACTCAAGTAATAAATGTTGATTTGGAAAACAATAAAAAGTTTAAATAATAAAGGAAGATAAAGCAGATAAAAATCAAACAATTAAGGAACTTCTGCTTATAGCTTATGTATTTATAAACCACAAAAATTAAAAACTTGTTCATTTCTTTTGTTTTAAATAAATAAGAAAAAATAATTATTTTGCATTGTGGCATACGAAGGCCGCTCTATATATTTCTGGCCTGATAGTGAAAATGCGAATATTTATAATCAAAAATGGTTTTATTGTTTTTCAAAGTATTTTCCAGCATGATTTATATACTTTTGCATGCGCTCAAATCAGTTGTCGAAGCACTTTTTCCACTCCGATTGAAACTCCTCTAAAACATGGTTTTTGAACACTTCAACAGCTTCTTCTGGCGACGAAAATCGTTGATCACGCATTTTTTTCTTGATGTGCGGAAACAAGAGGAAGTCATTAGGTGCCAAGTCAGGGCTGTACGGCGGATGACCTATTAATTCGACGTTTTGGCCGGTCAAAAACACTCTGGTTTGAGCCGATGTGTGAGAGCTCGCATTGTCATGGTGAACAATGATTCGTCTTCTCTTGTTGGTTTTTCGAATTTCTCCGATGACTTCAGGCAAACAAATTGTAGTGTACCACTCAGAAGTGACCGTCCTACGTTGCTCAAGCGGAACAGTTGCCACATGACCAGTTTTCCGAAGAAACAGGCGACCATTTGCTTCGAAGTGCTTCTTTCACGAACAACTTTCGTTGGATTTTGCTCGTCTTTGAAAACCCACACGGTCGATTGTTGTTTCGTTTCGGGCTCATACGCATAGATCCGTGATTCGTCACCTATGACGATCTTATAAACGTCTTTTGAAGCACCGCAATCGTATTTTTGCAACATTTCTTTGCACCAATTGACAGGAGCCTTTTTTTGAGCGACTTTCAAATTGTGCGGGATCCAACGAGAACAAACCTTTTTTACGGCCAGATGTTCATGCAGTATCGAATGTATGTTGGTGGAAGAAATGTCCAAGGATGTCCCTTTCTCTCGGTATGTCGCATGTCGATCTTGCATTATGAGTTCACGCACGGCATCAATGTTCTCTGGCACAACAGCCGTTTTTGGACGACCTTCACGGAATTCGTCTTTGAGCGAGCTTCGGCCACGATTAAATTCATTATACCATTTTTTCACAGTACTATAGGATGGTGCTTCATCGCCATACAAAGATTTATTATGGCACAAAATGTTCACGAGTTAATTCCATTTTTTTCTATATTAATTTTTTCAAGTCACTGTAAACAACACAAATAATGGTCGTACGTCAAAACGTTTTGAGTACGATTATGCTTAAAAATGACAAACTTTCCAATGGAAATGTCAGATTGCACTTGGCAGCACTCAGTGTTGCCAGGCCAGAAATATATATAGCAGCCCTCGTAAAAAAGGGGGAAAGGGTACTAATGAAACCAGTGACCTATATGGACTCAGAGGCAGCAGCTGATCTATTTATAAAAATAGAAACTTTATATAAAAAATGCTGAGAATATTCGAATAATTTTTTCTTACTGGGAACTTTATTCGAATAATTTTTTCATTTTATATTTTTTAAAATTTAAGACCAAAAATGTTTGCAAAAGCTATGTATCAGTAGCTAGGGCGAAAAACATGGAACATTTTAGTCAATATTTTAAATTTCTTTAATATAATTCTCATTTACTAAATGAAAAAAAATATATATAAAATATTTTTAACCTTAAAACCTTTTTCGTTAAGGTTGCCAACGAATTAATTTGAAAATTAAACGTAATGATCTGTTTAAACAATCAACTATATTTAATTTATCATAAAACTATAGTTTAGTAGCAGCAATATGTTCACCAGAAAAGTATATTTTCTTTACCAATAAATATATTTTATATAGTTTACATTGCCTTGTGGGAATGGCTTAATACTAGATAAAAAATTCTTGTGAATTAAAAAAAAAACATATTAATTTTTTTTTGTATTCGAGTCACTTTTATTCGTATAATTTTCTTTTTTTCATATAATTTAATTTTGCAAAAATTGTAAAATCTCTAAAGAAACTATATAAATTACCTGTTAAAACGTATATATTTTTTGTTGGAAATTCTCGTAAAAGCTGGTGTTTAGTCAAAAAAAAAATATATATATATATAAAATACTTTTGCATATGAAGCTAAGACTGTTTGTATAATTTTACTTTCTAATAATTTATAAATTACATAAAAATGAAATTTTTTATTTGAATAATATATATTCGAATAATTTTTTTATTCTAATAAATTTTTCATCGATTAATTTTTTATTCGAATAATTTTTTATTCTAATAATTTTTTATTCGAATAATCTTTTATTCGAATAATTTTTTATTCGAATAATTTTTTTATTCGAAAATGTTTACTTCTAATATAAAATTTTGTTAATAACCTTTTTTAATGATTTTCGTACATTTATTAGACTATAGTAAAAGTGTTAGGCTTTATTTGATCACATTTTTAATAATAATATGGTCTGCGTTGCTTATTATTCCATTTAATATTTATGTTCTGAATATTTTTTTTATAAATTATTCAAATTACTTTAATATGTTTAAAAATACTTTTAGAAATTTTTCTATTTAAGGAATATTTTCCAATGATTTTAAATGCAATAAATTAATATGAACCACTTATACTTCATTAAAATTTGTTTTTTTAATTTGCAACAATTTAAGGCCTAATTCTATTAAAAGAGTTTAAATTTAAATAACTTAAACAAAATATAGATTTTTCTAAAGAACTTTAATTTGTCCGACTTTGCATATGACACTTAAGGGTCACATTTATTGTTTGTCTATAAATATCCCAAGCAATAATGCAATCATGAGGTGCTGCGCGTATGCCAATATGCATGTGTTCATTTAGTTGGCAGTCACCAAAGCAACTTTTCTAGAAAATTGAAAAGTACTTTTTTTTTAAATAAAGGAAAAACTGGGTTTTTTGGTCAGCTAATTTATATTGCCCGCACACA
Source organism: Cistogaster globosa (assembly GCA_937654795.1). NCBI lineage: Eukaryota > Metazoa > Arthropoda > Insecta > Diptera > Tachinidae > Cistogaster > Cistogaster globosa. Next base: position 14,066,120 of record OW569404.1, read on the forward strand.
TACACACATGTTGCACACATTGCAGGTATATGCAACAAGCCAAAGATTTGCATACACATTCTTAGCATAAGACGACAGCTGCCTGTTTTTAACTTTAAATTTTTGTTGATTTATTTTTGTTTTTTTTTGTACTCAAAACATTTGATAGCAAAAATTTGGTGTTGTTTGTAGGGAATTAATCTAAGAATTTTATGTTCCCTTTGTTAGTTTAATATTAAGTGGTAAAAGGAAAACTCTTTTTAGTCAAAAAATTTTTTTTTTTTTCATTTTACTTAGTACTAAAATTCATTTCAACATAAATCCTTCAAAATGTGCAAAATAAAAAGAAAGAAATTAAAGAAATTTATTTGAACTCACACCTAATTGTATTCGAACATAAAATTAGTTACACATTTAATATTTTTTGTAATTATTTTGAAAAATTTTTTTATGATGGCAATACTCTTGTTATTTTGTGAAAGTCCATATAACCGTACCAAGCAAAATTTTTTCTTAAAACACAACACTACTCACATTCATACATTCATATGTAAGTATATTCAAGTGTACGAACAATTATTCTTTTTAGTTGTTTTGCTAAATGACACAACGCAAAGTATTTCATTTGTTTAGTAAGATTTCTTTCAAATAAAAAAAGTAGTAAAATTTTAAGTTTTTTAAGAAACAATTAAAATTATTAAATTATTTCTGAGAAATTAAATTATCTCTAAGAGCGTTATACAAACATTTTGAAATCATTTGCAAAATTAATTATTACTAAAAAAATTAATTTCTAAAAAATATTCGAATAATGTAACGATTATTCGCCTATAATTTATAAAATATTTCAAATTCAGATTTGAAAATGAATTGAAACGATCTTTTAGTTATTTATTTTCCCAAAAAAATTGAAGGAAAACAATTATTCGAATAATTTTAACGATTATTCGTTTTGTATTTCTGTAAAATGGGCAACTATAAAAATTTTAAGATTGTCAACCAAAAACTTTGAAAATTATTTGAAAAAGCAATTATTATCGTGGATTTTTTTTTCTTAAGTATTCGAATAATATAAAGATTAATCGTCAATAGTGAATAAAACTTTATAAGTTTTATTCAAGAAATATTTATAGGCTCTTTAAAAAATTTATATCTCAAAGAGAAAATTGAAAGAAAAAAGTTTTTCGAGTATTTTTTTAACAATTATTCGTTTTGTATTATAATTATTTTTAGAAATTATATTTCTAAAAGTAACACTTCTTATTTTATAGGTAAACAGATTGTAATTTTACTAGCAAAAAAATTATTTGTTCTCAAGGTAAACAATTTCAAATTTATATAGAACCTCTAGCCGGTTATTCGGGTACTATTTACCTCGCCTCATTAGCAATACTTTGTCATTCTAAACCAAAAACCATTATATTGTAAATATTAAAAAAAAAAATCGCAAACATTTTAAATGATTAAAAAATATTCGAATAATTTATTCGGACAAACTCGAATAATTTATTCGAATAAAGTTTTAATTAGTTTTGTGGATGAATATTTAAAGATTTTTGAATATTATTATATTTTTTTTTAATATAAAAAAAATATTTGCGGCTGTTGTAACTAAATCATTGTTAAATCATTTTGTTAATTTTTTTTTATTTAATATCTTAATTTATTCGTTTTAAAGCTGCTGAATATTAAAACAAAATAAATTTAAAAATGGTCAAATTTTTGTGTTATAATAATTCATGAAGTTCTCTTAAACAATTTTTAAAAATACATTTCAGTTGTGCTGCTTTCCTTGATATTTATTCCCAGCACCATAAATCACATTAACAATAAAAAAAACCAAATGAATTTTTTAATGAATATGTATGTATGTATGTACATGATGGGTGCTTAAATTTATTTTCCCAAAACGACAAATCGAATATACACAATACCATTTAAATCAATCTATAAACAATAAATTTTCAAAAGAAAACAAAAAAATCTCCATAAACCATTCACGGACAGTATTTTGGAAAGTTTCAATTTAATATCCAAAAAATATTTTTATAAATACAAAAATTTCTTTTTTGATACTTAAATAAAATAAAAAGTACTTTTGCTTTATCGTTGGCCTTAAAACAATCATGCAGCTTCCAAAACAAGTTAATGAAAATAATTTATTTTTAAAAAATAAATTAAAAAAAAAATCAACCATGACAAAAGAACTCAGCAGACATAGAATACGCGTCAGCGGACTTAGGTGACCTATCTTTAAGTATCGCAGTGATGAACATATGAAATAATTTTTAAGTATTAATTAGTTAATTAAACAATGACACTTAATTCCCTTTTGTGTTGTTCTATTAAAAGAAAAAAAGTAACTAACCTTATCACTTTAATGCGCAGTACTTTAACAGAAACACGTGCCCAGAATTATAGACGACAGACAGACCGCTAAATTGATTTTGTGTCAATTGTCGTAGGCTCTGTCTTATTAAAATGCCCTTTTATTATTTAGTGACTTTGAAACATTTTTTAAATTGATTTTTTATGTTTTTCATCTCGTTGTGACAACAATGAAAAGAAATTTGTAATTCGTTTGAAACAAGGCGTCTTGGTTTGAAAAACACATAAATATAAATTTACGAAAGTCATAAAAAAATATCATTAAAGAATAAAAAATTTCAATTTTACGCAAAACATTGTTGCCTATCCAATCTGCACATTTCTTAATTGCTGACAAGTTTTAAGGCAAATAATTTAAAAAATTTTATGCATTTTTGTTATCTTTTGTACTAAAAAAAAGAATCTAAATCTTCAAAGTGAAGGAAATAAAATAGAAACAGCAAATTAATTTTAAGCTTAAAAAATACAACATTTAAAAGTGCATGAAAATTAAAAGAAAAGAAAACAAACAACTGGATATTAAACCTGCTTAACTGGCTCTACAATGTGTAGTTAAGCTATAAATAAAAGAAGAAAACGCAGTAGAGGTTAGAAAAATAGCAGAAAAAAAAAGGAATTGAAAATGATTTTTGTGACACAAAAAAAAAAAAAAAGTAACAACTTTAACAAAAAATTTTTACGTCCCAGCAAGGATTTTTTGAAATTATGTAAAAGTTTTTTTTAACTGAAAAATACTTTAGCTTCTAAGAAATTTCGCCGTATTTAAGGTGGACTTAAAGCGCTAATGAAATTTTTTTCAATAATTAAAAAGCTTTTCTAAAGCTCATAAAGGCATTTTCTGTGTGTTTTAAAGATGTTTTTTTTTTACCTCATAAAAAGAGCTTTAGGTTAAAGCCTTTACTTTAAAACTCTATTTAAATATTTTAAGTGGGCTTTTAAAGCTGTTTTAAAAACTTCAATATCAAGCTTCAAAAATAAAAAAAGTTTTCACCAGTCTTTAACAAAACCTATATTAATTAACTGATCCAAATAACTTTAATTAAAGCTTTAAAAATTTATATTTTATTTTTTGTTTAAATCTTGCAAATTAATTTTATGTTACCGCCTTCGCCTTTAAAATTTTTTTTATCAAGGCTTTTTAAAGCTGATATAAGAGCTTTAGAAAAAACTTTCACAAAGTAAAAATATTTTCCATAAAGCATTTGGAAGCTTTTACTGACTTTTTAAAAACATCTAATATAAATTAAAAAACTATATTTTTATGTTTTTTGAAAGCTAATCGAGAAGAATTTAATGCAAAAGCTTTAATATTGAAAACTTTCAAAGCTTTAAATAAATATTTTTCTATAATTTTCAAAGCTTATTTGTGCACATGAAGAACTCGACTGTGAATTTTGAAAAAAAAATTAAAAACAATTCTTTTTACTTTTAAGAGCTTTTACTTAACTTTCTGACTTAAATCTTCTTAAAACAGTTCAGTGCTTGTTGAAATTTTTTATAAGGAATACTTAAGTACCAGATTAGTCATAAAATTTTATTTAAGATTTTCACCAAAAAATTTTTTAAAGCTTTCACTAAAAAAAGACAATTATAATTTAAAGTCATTAAATCTTTTATAACCTTTTTAACGTATAATTTGTTGCTTTTGTAATGCTTTCAAAATACTTTCATAAAGCTTTAATCCTTTTGAACAAACTGAACTTTTGTTCTAGTTTTTAGTTTTGCTCATTAACAATTAGCAACTACTGCTATTTTATAGCTTCCAACTGTAAGCTGTTTATCTAACGTTGATTGAATGCCTTGTTTTATATGTATGAAATTTTTGTCTCGAAACAAATTGAAGATCATGGCCAGCCGATAACTATATTCAACTTACTCTTTTGGACTGGTTGCAACGTATTAAAAAACAAACAATTCGTTAAATTACAAGTATTTTTTTTTTTCAACGCAGACATACTTTAAGCTCATGATCAGGGCAATCTTTATAATAATGATGATCATCATTACTTTAGCTTGATCTCTCAAGCTGATGTTTTATAATGTTGATGGTGTGTAAGATATTTATCCAACCATAAACTGAGTTGTTGAGTAACTCATTTACGCATTAAATTAACAAAAACAAAAACAACAACTTTAAAGGAATCAGCTAAAGATATAAAACTTCTTAAAAGGTTAATAAACTCTATTTTGATTAACAGCTTAATGCGTTTGTTTTCTGTAATTTTTGTAATTGTAGTTGTTTAGGTAAGAAAACTTAATTAAGATTTTTATTTTAAATTAACCGTCAATTTTAAGTGGCCATTTAGTGAATCTAAACAGTTTTAAAATTAATTCATTAAAGAGCAATGATTATTTCTTTTTCTAATATTAAAAGATTATTTCTTAATATTTATTTATAAAAGATTTTTTAAATATTTTTTTTTTTTTGGCTGTAAATTTTTATTTTGTCACAAAAATGTTTATTATTTATGTTTATTTTTAGGTTGTAATTTTTGTTTAGAAAAAATTATATGGGTCAGTGTTACAATTATGTGATCATGTGTGTGTTTCGTTTGTTAAAAAGTTTTTTCTTTTTTTTTTTAATTAAAAGTATAAAAATTAAAAAAAAGAAATTGTGCATATTTTTCTTATTTGGTGTCTGCCGGTTTAGCTGTGACTGCATATTTATATTGAGGCCCACCGAAGACTTCTATGCTTATTAAAGTCTCACAATTTTGTTGTCACACTATATTTAAACATTAATATTCAAAGAACTAGACTGTATGAATAAATTAATTTTTTTTTTTAATTTCTTTGCCTGATTTAAAATTCTTGGCATGAATTTCATATTTAATTGACGAAATCTTCTAAACTAATTTCGTTTAACAAATAAATATTATTTATGTATAAATAAAAATCATTTTTAAACAAATTAAATATAACCGTTGAATAAAATTAAAAAAAGGGTTCCATTAAAATATGGACGTATTTTGGAGTAAGTTGTAGTGGCCTTGGTGAAGAATTAAAAAAGATCTTCTACACAGAGAAAATTAAATGTGAACGATGGCCTTACCTGAAGGTGAAGCGTTGAATAGCGATCTGCAGTGACGTAGCCAACAGTGTTCCTAATCTAAGAACATGGCATTCAGGACTTTAAACAACCCCTTCCATGAGGTGTTGGAAACCATCCTACCCCGTCTGATGAGAGTGCAACAGAACAATTCGGCCGGTTTCGCACCTTCCCTGCAGATATCGACCTTAAAATTACAGCCACCATGTATACCACCATGTGTACGGACCATCAGTTCCCGTAGCGTCAGACAACGAGGACACTGGTCAGGTCTTTGACGAGTCTTTCATTTGTATCTAGATTTTGGTGCCTGCACACCGGGGAGTTTGTTCCCTTTTTACCTGGAAGCACTTTGTCTAGGTTAAATTAGCCAGAGTCTTAGCACCCCCCGTGGGGACAGAGAATATTAAATATGATCAAGTAGTGGATGATAAAGGGTATTTCTAATTTCACGTAAGATTTTAATAAGCTGCCGTTTACGCAGTTAAGTGTTGCCAGGCAAACAAAAAATTGACAGGAATTATGGAGCATTTTTATCAGTGAATATCCAGATGCAAGCAAAATATTCATTCTTCTTAATCGATTAAATTCCTTTAAATTTGTATTTATAAGTGTCTGTCATTTTATTGCAAAATTTATAAAGCATGTGCATTTAACACATGCGTCAAGGTTCACGGAAAATATATAAAAATACCACATTTGAATATTTTTTTATTCGACTTCTACAAATGCACTTTAATTGCTTGGTATTCATATAGAAATTTTAAAAACACTTCGTAAAAGGCAAGCAATTTTATTTGCATTTGAATCAATAATTAATGCCATTGTAGATTGCATATTTCATTTCAAGCAGTTTGTTTCGTCACAATAATTTATTCTTTGTCGCTAATGGTACTTAGATCATGGACTTTATAATTTAAATGAAAAAATGAATTTTAATTCTGTACTTTATAGGGTTCTTTATTTAGTTCTTTTTAGCTTAAGAAATAAATCAATTTATGACTGTAAATATTTTTACTTTAAATTATTAAAAAAAATTTAATATTTTTTTTCTTTTAATTTCAGGTAAACAATTCTAAAAATCTTTTAAAAGCTGAAAGCCTTATATTTATGAAAAAAGGTATTTAAAAAGATAGAAAATTAAAATATTAACAAAAGCTCTAGAAACTTTTGCTACAAAGCTTTAAGCTTGAAGCTTAAAAAAAATTGTTTAATGTTTTAAAAGCTTTTAATAAAAAAAGTTAAAGCTTTTATAAACATGCCTAGTTGAACTTTAAAATCTTAAACGACAAATAGAAAAATTAACTTAGAATTAAAATAAATCTACAAAATCAAGTTAAAATAATTAATATTAATTCAAAATTTTCTTTACTCTGAAATAAAAGCTTTTGTAACATACACTTGTCTTTATTAAAATCAATTTGATTCGAACGCAAAACACATAAAAACCACAACTAAACAGATCTAAATTACAAAATCACGAATCATACATTTAAAAAAAAAAACTTAAATTACACTAGTTTTTAATAAAAAAAACACACTTATGAATTGGAGAAGATAATGAACACTTCAGTTTACCATAATCATCATCTTCAAATCATCATGTTAATAATCAAGCTAATAAAGTTCATGATAATGACGCTGATTTTTTTTTCTTTTTTTGATGATCAAGCAAGAAAATTATACAAGATATTTAAATAAATTTAAAGCAAAGAAAACAGCAATAACAAAAAAGACTTTAGTAAACTTGATACAATTAGCTAAAATGACATTAATTTCACAAAAAAAAAAAAAAATGTTAAATAAAATGAAACGAAAACGAAAACCGGCGGTAATTTAATTGAATAAAATTATGTATTTAATTATGAAGACACTTTTTATCTCATCAATTAATCTATTAATGTCGGGTAGAGTATAGAAACTGAAATGCGAAGAAATTTATTATTGGTTAAACTAGAAAAATAATAACAACAACAACAAAAATTCTCATATATAAATCTGTCATTTAATTAAATATTTTGTTAACCATAGAATATTAAAAAGTAACTCGAGAGTTAAAGTAGAATATTGTTTTTGATTGCGAAACTAAAAAAACATTTAATGTAAAACACTAATAATTTTTAAGTTTTATACATTTCAGTTCAAAGTTCAGAACGATTGAAATAATTCAATGTAAAATTCCAAAATTGGCTTAAAATCACAAGCTTTTAGAACGTAAAATATTTGAAACCCGTTTTTCGTAATGTATGCAATAAATTTTTTTGTCTTCAGATTAAAAATTTTAGAAAGCTCTTTTAACTTAAAAGAAAATTAACTTTTAGCTCAAAAGCTCAATATATTTTATTTAGGAACATTCTGCTCCTTATTTAAAACCAAAAATTTTTTGCAAAAATTTAAAAGCTTAAAAAGCTCTCTTAATTGCTATTTTATAGGAAGCTTTATAAAAAATTGTCCTCTATAAAAAAGCACCTTAAAATAGATTCTCTAATTTTTAAATAAAACATTTAAAAAAAAAAAATTTAAACCTTGACAAAAGCTTAGGAGATCTTTAAAAAATAATTTTTAATTTCAAAACAATCTTTAATATGAATTTAATAAAGAAAAAAAAACAAATTTGGTATCATTATTTTAGCTAAATTAAAAAAAAGCTTAAAAAGCACCCAAAAGCTTGTAATGGTTCAGCTAAAAAATGATGTTATTTTACAAAATTATTTTAAAATTTTTTTACTTTTTTATGAGAGCTTTACAAAATTATTTTTTTAATTTTTTATTTTTTTATAAGAGCTGTACTTTTCTAAAACTGTTTTATTTATAACATAAATTTTACTTAACTTTTGATTAAAAAAAGCTTCAATTATCAAAAGCTCTAATCGAGGTTGCATTTTCTGTTTTCACTATTAAGAAAAAATTTCTTAAATAATAGAGAGGTTACCATTTATGTCGTAATATTCTGGATAATACTAAAAGCTTTTATATACTCTCTTAGAAATTTAATAAAAGTGTGTTTAAAACTTTGTAGCTATAATTTTGTGAACTGCTTCAAAAAATTAAGCATATATTTAAGTATTAAAGCTTTCGAATACATACTTGTTTGTGTTTGACTAAATATAACATCAAAATATAATATTCTTAGTTAAAGCTTTTGCTTTTTTTTTATTTAAGCATAAAGCTTTTGAAATAAATCGAAGCTTTTTTTCTAGCCTTGAAACATGTATGCAAAATTATTTGTTGAAACTTGGGAAAAATTTTGAAGATATGCTACGCTTTTAAATAAACTAAAAATGTCGTTTCGGAAAAAGCTTTTTAATTTTAAATCAAGGCTTTACTCTAAAAATTTTATTTAACATTTTAATAAAAAAATACAGTGTTAAAAAGCCTCTTATTGTTCTTTTAAATATTTTAATTAAGGGAATTTCTTATTAAAAAACAATCTCAATGAATGAACTAATTTTTAAAAGCTTTTTCCTTGAACTGCTCTAATATTTGATCACAAGCACTTGTTGCTTGCTGCCTCTTCTAAGTTTTTGGTCATAAATGAGCTAATTTACTTTAATTTTTTCAAGTGTTGTTACTTCTCTTCTATTTGACAGACGATTGACATACGTTTGATGCTCACAAGAAATATATATTTACTTATTTCAATTGATGAAATGGGGAATTGAAATTATGTTGTTTTTCTTTATTTTAAAGAAAAGCAATGAAATCTACATAAACGGAGGTCATTATTAAAGATTTAATTTATTTTCTTTGTATTTTATAAACAAAAAGATTACAACTACTTGTAAGTAGGCCAGAAAATATTTATATTTTTCTTTAATATTTTTACTATTTTCTTTTTGATTTCTAAATGTTTTCTTTTTCAATTTACATGTGTTTTAATATAGTGCTTTTGCAATTGAAGAATTTTTGCTCTAATAATTGAACATATGAACAGATATGTAAATTCTTTTGCAATCGATTTCAAGTTGTTTAAATTTTTAAAATATTTAAGAAAATTTTAGAAAATTTTTAAAAAATTGTTTATTGTTAAAATATATCTTTATTTATTTTGGCATGATATAATAAAAATGATCCGTGAATTAGGCAAAATATTAAAAACTAAAGACTCTTGTTGATTGATAATCTTAATTATGGTTCGAAGGACCAAGTATTTGGTTCGAAGAGCCATCAAAAATATTTTTTTTAAGGCTGCAAAACAACTTTAACATTTTGTAGATATAATTCGTTAATATTTTGAATTTGGTGTCAAGCAGTTAAACTATATATGTTAAGACTTTAACAAGCTTTAAACGCTTGCCACGTTTTACCTAAAAACTATTAACTTCATTTTTTTTTACCTAAAGTTATACTTTATATGAAAGCTGTACCTTGAAACTCTAATGAAAAAAAAAGAAACGATCATGAACAATTTGTATTAAACACGATTTTCTTCCATTGGATTTTAAGAAAAACGTCTTCAAATAACTTTCAAGGCATTTAAAGTTTCTCTTAATTGTTAAATTGTTAATTTTGTTGCTTTTAACTTTTTGCGGTTATTATTATTCTTTTTTTTTCTTACTATCAATTACAACAAAATAAAAATATAAATTTTTAATAAATACAATCATAATCATAATAATAAAATCATAAACCGTAAAACTCATGCAATTTTAAAAAGTAATGTCATAATTTTGTAATTGATATTTGGATTAAAAGCCACTTTTTTTATTTTTTTTTTAATTTTTATTTTTTAGAAAAACCAAAACCAAAATTTATAATTTTAGTTTTTATACCTCACGAAACAATTAGGTCAAATGAATTGGAAAAACTAAAAGGAAAATTTTTAAATGTTTTTTTTAAAAGCTTTAAAGCTTAAGGAAATAGGTTTTTTATGGAAAGAGCTTTTCTCTTAGACCTTTTAAATATTTTAGAATTAAAAGGAAATCTTTTTTCAACTAAGAAAAAATTTAAATAAATATTCCTACTTAAAAAAAAACTTAAATCTTATAAAAGCTCATCAAAGCTAACAAAACTAAAGATTTTTAATTGCATAAATTAAACAGTTTATCACTTTTTTATTTTTTCTTAACATTTTAACTTACTAAATACGTATAATTTGTCATTAAAAACTTAAATATCAAAATCGATTAAATTTCCGTAAGAAATAAGATTTTGAAAAGCCCGCACATGACATTTATAAATAGTGATTTGCCTTAAAGTCCAAATATATTAAAATAATAAAATATAACTAGAATTATATTTTCAAAATTAGAAACCGAAAACCACGCCCTAAAAAATTAAATATCGATCAGTCAAATGTTCAAATATGAAACCACATTTAAACAATCTGCCACAGAGTGAAAAGCTTTTTGTCGCATTTGTATGACCTAATAAAAATATTTTAATAAACATTATTATTTAAGATGAAAAGAAAAAAAAAAATCTTCAAATTATTGAGTGACAGTTGTAATACATATGTTATTGTAGATTTTTAAACGATATTTTATTGTAAATGACTGTCTGTCAGTTACAAGTTTTTATATATAAATAACATAATTGTGACATTAAATTTTTAAATAAGAAAAAAAGATAATCAATAAAAATGAAATTGATTTGTGTTTTTGAAAGAAAATAAATTTTTACTTTTGAAAGCTTTTTTACAGAAATTTTACTCAATTCGATTTCATTGTCAAGAAATTTAAAACTTTTTTATTTAACCAGAAAGCTTTAGGAGCTTTTTTCCTAGTTTAAACGCTTTCAAATTTCTAAGTAAGCCGTAAAATGTCTAAGAAACTTCTTAATTATTTAGCTTTTTAATTAAAAAAAAAATAAATTATTTATTTTCTTTATAAACAAAACTAAAGAAAAAAAAATAATATTTTTATTTTACTAAAAGTAAAATTTTTTTTAAAAGCTTTTTGTAATTTATTTCCTTATTTTTTAGTTTTCTTATCTATTAAATTTGTTATATTGAGCCGTCAGGATGGTCAAACTTAAATTGCTAAAGGAAATAATTTTAAAATATTCAGGCGTCTAAAGTGAAAGGATGATTTAAGTTTTCAAAGACGTGTTGACTAGTTTTCTCCATTTGCCAAACATACTTCGCATTAATTATTTAAAAAAAAGTAGCAGTCTTTCGAAAACACAACATGGCTTTTAAGATTTTTTATTTAATCAAGTTTCTTAATCACAAATCGGAAGAGCAAAGGTGTTACGTAATTATGTCTTAGAGTTTTTACACGTTAATCAATAATTTTTCATAAAAATTATATCCTTAGAACAAAAGTTTTTTATAAAGCTTTTAAATTTCTTGAAAGCTTTTTTGAGGTACTTAAACTATAAATTATTTTATATAATTAATCTTTGCACCTGTGTCTAAGCACTTCATGCTAGAAGTCAACATTTTTTTAATTTTCAATTTCATTTATAAAAAGCTTTAAAAAATATTAAAAAAAAAGTTCCTTTAATTTACAAATTTTTAATCTTAAAGATCCAAAAGCTGATAGTTTTTGAAAATTTTGTTATATTAAAATTTTTTAAATTAAATTAAGACGATTTATTTTACGTTTTTTATATTAATGAAAAGCTCTCTTCTACAAATTGTCTGCCTTAATATTTCTTAAAGAAAAAAGACCTTCACAAAATTCTCTGAAATTAAGAAAATTTATTTTTTGCTAATGATTTGTCTGTTAATAAAATGTTTTTAAAAATAATTTTTTTTTACATGCTGTTGCATAATTTTATTTTTACATCACACATACCGAACACTTCTAAGGCGAAATTCTTGGGCCAAAAGAATTTGGAGCAGCAAAAAAAAAAGCTTAAAAATTCTTTCTTACTTAATTAAATATTTTTTTACACAAAGTTTATTTGTGTATTTTCATTGCACTAGATTTAATTTCAAATTAATACAGCCAAAGAAAACAAAATGATTTAATTTTTTTTAAATTTATTTTATTTGTAATTAAAGAAAGTCGCCACGGTTTTCAAAAGTTTTGTTTGTATAGCAAAGTTTTGCTAAAATATCTGAAAGACAATAAAATATATTAAAATGTTTTAGTGAAGTTTTTGGATTCAAAAATTTTTGCTTTCTATTTGAGGACATAAAATCTTAAATTTTATTTTTCTCTTATATCTTCGACTTTATTTATTATGGCAATTTTAATTTTTCAATTTTTTCTTATTTACTAATTTTATCCTTCGTCCCCAAGAGCTTAGGAGAGGACCGACTTAAACCTTGGCCTCAAACCCTTGAAGTGCACTACGTGAAAAGGCAATTGTTTGGCCAGGTATCACACCCTCTATAACACGGCTAATTGTCAAAACTAGGAGTAAAATAAACACCTCCACACTCTTAGAAAATGTCTTTCGCTTAGCAATAATCTTTAGTGGAAAATATATAACTTTAATTAACGATTTTACAAAAATTCTTTATATCGTCGCAAATACTTTCTGTGTTTCTTCTACATACGAGGGCTGCTATATATATTTCTGGCCTGGCAACACTGAGTGCTGCCAAGTGCAATCTGACATTTTCATTGGAAAGTTTGTCATTTTTAAGCATAATCGTACTCAAAACGTTTTGACGTTCGATCATTATTTGTGTTGTTTACAGTGACTTGAAAAAATTAATATAGAAAAAAATGGAATTAACTCGTGAACATTTTCGTGCCATCATTTTTTACAACTTTTGACGTGGATTATCACGACAAGAGTGCATTGATGAACTTAAATCTTTGTATGGCGATGAAGCACCATCCTATAGCACTGTGAAAAATTGGTATAATGAATTTAATCGTGGCCGAAGCTCGCTCAAAGACGAGTTTCGTGAAGGTCGTCCAAAAACGGCTGTTGTGCCAGAGAACATTGATCCGTGAGTGAACTCATAATGCAAGATCGACATGCGACATACCGAGACATTTCTTCCACCAGCATACATTCGATACTGCATGAACACTCTCCGTAAAAAAGGTTTGTTCTCGTTGGATCCCGCACAATTTGAAAGTCGCTCAAAAAAAGGCTCGTGTCGATTGGTGCAAAGAAATGTTGCAAAAATACGATTGCGGTGCTTCAAAAGACGTTTATAAGATTGTCACAGGAGACGAATCATGGATCTGTGCGTATGAGCCTGAAACGAAACAACAATCGACCGTGTGGGTCTTCAAAGACGCGCAAAATCCAACGAAAGTTGTTCGTGGAAGAAGCACTTCGAAGCAAAACTGGTCATGTGGCGACTGTTCCGCTTGAGCAACGTAGGACGGTCACTTCTGAGTGGTACATTACAAATTGTTTGCCTGAATTTATCGGAGAAATTCGAAAAACCAACAAGAGAAGACGAATCATTGTTCACCCTGACAATGCGAGCTCTCACACATCGGCTCAAACCAAAGCGTTTTTGACCGGCCAAAACGTCGAATTAATGGGTCATTCGCCGTACAGCCCTGACTTGGCATCTAATGACTTCATCTTGTTTCCGCACATCAAGAAAAAAATGCGTTGTCAACGATTTTCGTCGCCAGAAGAAGCTGTTGAAGTGTTCAAAAACCATGTTTTAGAGGTGTCTCAATCGGAGTGGAAAAAGTGCTTCGACAACTGGTTTGAGCCCATGCAAAAGTGTATGAATCATGCTGGAGAATACTTTGAAAAACAATAAAACCATTTTTGATTATAAATATTCGCATTTTCACTATTAGTCAGAAGTATATAGAGCAGCCCTCGTTTTCCTCAATATTGGCCAGTAGGTTAAATAATAAAAAAAGTTTTTTATTAATTTTTCTCTTATAAATCTATTCGCACCCGTATCATAGAAATTCTTCTATATTTTATTTACTACTTAAAAAATTTTCTTTTTTGTATAATTGTTTTAAATATTTGATTTCATTTTCTTCATAAATAATAAAATTTGCCGCACTCTCAAGAGCTTCTTGCATTTAATTATTTACACAATTGTAAAATAGAAATATGTTAGAAGGAAAATAGGTTATACTAAATGTAGCTGTGTGGTTTTGAATCATGTGTGTGGTATAATTTAATTTCAATAAAATGCGATTTCTACGATAAATGTAATTGCAATACACAGAGAAAAATTGCTGGAATTGCTAGAAATCAACAAAAAAAAAATTAAATAGAAAATTATTTGTTCGCTTAAATTCAAAATTTTATTTTAATTTTCCGTAAGATAAGTAGAAGTCGTATTAAGAGGAACTTTTTATTAAACATTCAACATACATTTAAAAATTATGATTTCAGCAAATATAAAATATTTTTGTGAAAAAGGAAACAAACAAAAAATACTCGGGGGAAAACTAACTCTTTATGTTAAATATGTCATTGCATTTAAAGCGATAATTTGGTTGTTGAAATATTAACTTTGCTTTATATTTCACTGTGCATTTGCTATTGAATATAAATTTTTTGTAGTAAACTTAATTTTTAATTTCAATTATTATAATTTTTCTGTAAAATATTGTTTCAGTTTGTATAAAAATAAAAAACGTATTGATCACACGAATGTGCTCCTGCTTCCTTTTATCGGAATTTTCAATATTGGTGAAATATAAATACCTTTTTGGGAAAATTAATTAGTGTTAAAGTGACTTTTTAACGAAAAAATTTAATTTTTGATTGAAAAGTTAGTTTTTGGTGGAGAAGTTACTTATAACCTGGAAAAATGACTTTTTAGTTGTAAAGTGACTTTTTAATGGAAAAGTAAATATTTGGTGGAAAAGCGACATTTTGGTGGAAAAGTAACTTTTCAGTGAAACAGTAACTTTTTTGTGCAAAAGTGACTTTTTTGGTGGAAAAATAACTTTTTTGTTTTGCAAAAGTGACTTTTTAGTAAAAAAGTTTTTTTTTAGTGGCAAAGTGACTTTGAAATGAAAAACTGAATTTTTGGTGATAAAGTGACTTTTCGGTGGAAAAGTGATTTTTAGTGGCGAAGTGAGTTTTTGCTAAAAAAAAGTGACTTTTAATTGGAAAAGCGACTTTTTGGTAAAAAAAATGCTTTTAATTGAAAAGTGACTTTTTGATGGAAAAGTGACTTTTTTATGGAAGAGAGACTTTTGGTACTTTTTATTGGAAAATTTACTTTTTAATAGAAAAGTGACTTAAATGTAAAAAAACTTTTAAAACGAAAACTGACTTTTTAATGGAAAAATTTCTTCTTATTGGAAAATTTCTTTTTTGTGGAAAAACGACTTTTCGGAGTAAACCTTTTTTTTAGGAAAGTAGCTTTTTGTTGAAAACCGTCTGTTTGCGGAAAAGTGACTTTTTGAATGAAAAGTTAGTTTTTCGTTTTTTGGAGGAAAATTTAGCTTTTCGTGAGAAACGACTTTGAAGATATAGTGTCTATTTGGTGGAAAAAGAATTTTGGTTAATAAAGTGCTAAAATAACGTTTTTGCTGTTATTTTTTTTGTACTAAAATATATTAGTACAAAAAAAAATTGTGAAGAAAAATATTTTATGAATTTGGTTTCTTTGGTGACAATTGGGTCTTTAGAACAAAAACAAAAAAAAAATCGTATTATTTTTTGTAACTAAAGTTGCTTTTTTTTTATAAAAAAATATGCTTCCCCATAAAAATTTTAAAGTTTTGCTAAAAATGTGGTTTTTGATAAAAAAAATGTGAAAACATTTTTGTGCTAAAATGGTTTAAAACGAAGGCTACGTTTTTGCATGAAAGTTGTATACTTTTTTTGTGAAAAGCATCACAAACTTTTTCATTTTTATTTTGTCAAAAGTGCTCACATATTATGCAAAATTATGTATTTTTTCCTACTTAAATTTTTTCCAATATTTGTGACCTTATTTGGCAAAAAAAATGCATTTTTGCAGTGTTATTATGTATTACACTTAAGAGTTTTTATGAAGACGCTCACCAAAGCTATCAAGTAAATAGATCTTGTATTATTCGCTTATGTGCGGTTTGCCTGAACAACTAAAACACAATTGCTGGCATTTGAAAAAAAAAAAAATAAATTATTAAACGTTTCGTTTTTTTTTTATTTTATATTTTCTTTTTAATTTTTTATTGAAAGCAACACTTGAAGCTTTTATTTATTTTCAATATAAATCGCACAAAAAAGATCTTAACAAAAATACACAATGAAACAGGTTGCTTTCAAGCAAGAAAACAATTTGTTTTTATTTTTATTTTTATTTTTCTTCGTCTTCTTTTTCTTTGTGCAAAATGTCATGTAACCAATTTCTCTATAATTTCCGGTTATTAAATGTATCCTTTATTTCGCAATCTAAAGCAACATGTGGAAGGCAATTTCTATAACCACAACAAAAAAAAAATATTTAATAACAATTATTTAACAGCAACAATGTTGATTGTGCATTAATCAGGGTACTGTAAATCTCAGTGCGAATGCAGTAATAAAAGTTACAAAAGCAATTCTAATAAAAATAAAATAAATTTTCGAGTACAATAAACTTTTGCATTTACTGACCATTGACCAGGTTTTAAATGCAGTTGTTATTGTTATTGTATTTTCCTTTAACGAAAATCCTGTTAAACAAGTTTGTTATTAGTTTTATACGTTAAACATCCAACAGCCAGCCACAACTGCAAGGAGAGTAAATACTTTAAACTTTATCATATGTTTTAAAACTTTCGTTACATCCATCCATGTTGCTCCTCAATTCTGCTTTAATGCTGAAGCAGAGCAACAGTAATTAATTAATAAATGCAACTAACATTAAAACGTTTTAAAGTTTGTGTGAGTTTTGCTACTTTTGTCCATTACACCGGTTTGCTGTTCAGGGAATATAACTATTGTTGCACGTATAACAATGGGTTGATAGATGCATCGTTAGTGGCTTTTGTGGCAACATTATTAATCCTGGTTACTATTTAAGAATGATTAAATATTTTAATGTTTATGCTCTCGTATTAACTTGTAGTTTTTCACATAATTAAACTTTTATTTTAATTATTGCAGCATTTTAATTTAAACAAACAGGCGCCTTGAGATTCAAAGCAAAAAAGTTCATTATTGTCCATTTAGCACAATTTTTGCAACATGGAAAATTTTACCGTGAAATTATTTAATGCTGTTTAAATAAAAAAAAAAATAAAATGAATTAGTGAAAGAAAATTAACAAGTTTTATTAAGACGCGGCATTCAAACAAATAATCTTTAAGTTAGACACAAGTAAGTGAGACTTGGCTTAAGCCAAACTTATTTTTGTAATAAAAGAAAGACCATTTATTATTATTATTGTTTTAGTTTGACACAATAATAAAATTAAGTAAGGAATTTTCCAATTTCTCGCTATTTCCGTTTAAATAACTAAAACAAACACGACTAACTGATTAGCTATTAGACCAGACAGGCCTATTAACGGTGTAGCGGGTCAGAAAAATATTTTATTATGAAATTTTGCAAATAATTTATCTTTGTTCTATAAAATAAACACAATATTTTTTTATTCTCTCTAACCTTAAAATTAAAAGAAATAAAATTCCACCAATGACTTCTTCAACCCCTCTAGTATTTTATCAATTTTAGCATTTAGCTACTAAGAAGTTTGTAGCACATTGAAAACCTATAATCAGCGACTTTTTGTAATAGAAATAAGATTTCATACATTTACATATCTATAGGAAAAATATACACGATCCAGTGTTTTGTGTTAAAAATCTAAGATTGTTTTGTAATTAAACGGAACTAAAGAATTTGACAGTTTCCACCACTAAAAAGTGTGGTTTTAATTTGGTGAAAAGAATAAATAGAAAACAATTGTCAACCACTCATATTGGCTGCTCAATTAAAAGTATTTGCGGGTTTTTAAAACGAAGATCATGAGTTCAAATCCCAACAAATATTTAAATAAGAAGACTGGACAAATTATTTTAAAAGCGTTTAAAGGATAAAAAGCAATTAAAACCTCAATTAAGTCTTGAGTTAGTAAACGCTCTACAGGTAAAATAAAAATGGTTAAGGCTCTTGTCTAATAAATCGTGGTCTAAATCTAAACGGATATCCTGGTTAGAGAGTAAAGTAACAAAGTACTGACAGTGTTAGTAAACAGAAGATCCTGAGTTCAAAATTTTCTATTCTGGATGGCTGCAATAGTTAAAGGCACTTTTTTAATAACGTATCGCGGGTTTTAGTCTAGAGGAAGTTACAGAAAATCTAAGTTTCTAAATAATCTGTTAGTGCTTATTTTTTGTTTTCTTTGGAAAACGTCCGCATACAGTTGTAAATAGTTTTTTTTTTTCTAAAAAATGTTTAGAAATAAAATTAAAAAAAATTAACCTTAAGCCGAAAAGTAAAATCCTTTTATATTTATCTAAATTACATATTTAGTAAACAAGTCAGAGATATAAACACTAGACAGGAATAAGAGGAGTTCAGGCAACTGCAAGCTGGAGGAGCGTTCATAGTTTTTCGTGTCATGTATCAATCACACTTTGGTTTTTAATTTCATCATTTTTTGTTGAAAATGCAAGATATCTGCCCATTCTGGATCTAAAGATAAGAAATTGGAACACTCATTATATTTTATTTGTATTTTTAGCTTTTTAAAGGGAACATAAAAATATTAAATATGAAAATGTCTGCCTTCTATGGTGCTTAAAAATCAACAGTCACTATTGGGAAACCCTTTAATTTAAAGATGTATTTTTTATACTTGTTGCTACAATAAAGTGTCTGCCTATCACCAGAGAGTGCAGTTAAACCTTCGATTTACCAATACCCACCCGGGTGGCCATTTCTGTTTTATTTCTTATTTATTTTTTTTTTTTTATTTTTTTTTGTTCTTATTAAGTTTAAAAAACCCAAAAAAATTTTTTGTTTTTTTTTCTACAATTTTTTGTAATTGTCTTTATCTTTAGTTTTAAATAAAAAAAAATGTTTTAAAATAATTTTCTATATGTTTACTACAGTTTTAAAATTTCCACATCTACTCGCACCCTTTACTTTGTTGTTATAAATTTGACTAAACTAACCTATTTACCGTTATAGTAATATAGACAAAATAAATAGTAAATTTGTATAATAATTCCTATGGAATGGCATTTTTTAGTTTATTGTTTTGCTGCTTCTAACAAATTAAACATTTCCGCTCGGTTGGATTAATTTTTTTTGTTTACTCTTTAATATTTTTGTCTTTTTTTTTAACAAAACTAAAACAAATTCTCACTCTATTTCAATTAAAACTTCCCTAGTCTTGGCATAACATTCGTAAAAAAACAAAAAACCAGCAACAACAACAACAACAACAACAACATGGAGACAAGCACTTGAAAAATAGTTAATAACAATAGACAACATGACAACTTATTTTTGTTTTATTACAAAACAGGTACGACTACAAGCCAATAAACCATAATTCCCTTTTATAAACACAAGAATCAAAAGAATATAAATAGAAAATAAATAAAAATAGAAATAGTAAAAAGAAGAAAAATAAAAAGAAAACTTTTAAAAATATTGTAGTTAAAAGCTGACAATTAACACTGCCGACACACTTTTAGAGCTTCAATATTCTGATGGCCAAAGGGATGAGACCGTATGAATGAACTTTACTCAACTCAAATGTAACAAACGACCTATGACAAAGTAGCAGCTACAACATTAATTACAATACAGGCAAAGTAACATAGAAATTTAAACTAAAAAAGCTTTAAAAAGCCATTGACCAAGTTAGTAAATTAAGCAAACATTGTTTAGATATTGTGTTCAAATAGTCGTCATATAATCTACACTACAAGCTAAACTAATAAGGTCACATAAAAATGATTTTGGGTAATCAGTAATAAATACATTTAAATAGTGCCATTAAATAAAGTACTATTTTTAGAGTAACGTACCTAAAGAGTAATTCTATGTCTGTCCGTCTGGACATCTTTTACAGATTTCTATCTTTGAAACTGTAAAAGCTACCCTCTTGATATTTTTACAAAAGATGTATTACTGTAGCCGTTATCACAGCAAATTCCAAAAATTAAAGGGTGTTCCAAAAGTGACGGCGAAATCATAAATAATATTGTTATTTTTATAAACTGTAAGAGGCTGGCACGTCAAACTGTGTGAGCTATAGAAAACTGAAAGTAAATAATTTAAAAGGTGTACCAAAAGTGACGGCGAAATCATGAAAAATATTATTATTTTTGATTGACTTAGAGCTAAAAAAAATAAAAGTAAAATAGGGTGTTCCAAAAGTGACGTGTTTTTCACGTAGGTTTTTAAACCGCAACAGGTCGACACTTTTGTTTTAAGTATTTAATGTCCGCTGTAAGAAATTAAAAACAAAACTAAAACATAAAGAGTGTTCCCACATTAATGTGATTTTAACCAATATGTCTTTAAACTTTTAGAATTTACATTAAGTTTGTAGAAAAATCCTCAACTAAAATAAGTGTAAACAATAAATTTAAAATTTAAAGGGTGTTTTCATAAAGGTCGTGATTTTAGCGAATATGGCCTTTTCTTAAAAACCGTTATTGGCTGATACCTTAAATTTTTAACAATTAAGAAGAACAAGATAAAGTCTAAAAAGGAAAATTGGTCCATTTATTGTACTTTTATTTTAAAGATATATTTTATATTTATATTTTGTGCTAGGATCAGTACATATTATTTTTTGGAAG
The DNA here is from genome assembly GCA_937654795.1 of Cistogaster globosa. NCBI lineage: Eukaryota > Metazoa > Arthropoda > Insecta > Diptera > Tachinidae > Cistogaster > Cistogaster globosa. Next base: position 14,087,120 of record OW569404.1, read on the forward strand.
GAGAAAGGAAGTTTAGTATTCGCAGAAGCAATAAATGGCGATTAGCAGTTTTGACCTTTACTGTTTGTGGTCATGAGACTTCAAAAATTGAAGCTGTTGTTGCAATAAATAGCGATTAGCAATTTTGGCCTCTACTGTTCGTGGTCATGGGACTTCAAAAATTGAAGCTGCTGTTACATGGTAAACACTTTGACTGTAATTGGTCTATTGGCCTTAGGTTCATATCCCAGCCGCTGCCTATTTAAAAGCATCAATATTTTTGTATAAAGGTTTTTTTTTATAAATAAAAAAGCTTAAAAAAAAATATAACTGGAAAACTGTTTTCATTATCTAAAGGGAGGCTCAAAAGTGATATGCTTCTTAATTTTGGAAGAAAAAAAGGTACAAAAACTTATCACTTTTCTTGGACAATTAATTTATAAAAAAATTTGAAAATAAAAAAATATGTGGAAAAATATATTGGAATGATTGCAATTAAATAAATTTACTGTTGTCATACCTTTCGGTGAAGACCGTCGTCACTGGCTGTTTATTTAATACGATTGGCGAGCGCTTTCGATGTAAAGACATCATTTTCAAGCCGCGTTTTGATTAGTACTGGTTAGATAGTGCAAGGTGTTTGTTGCATAGATAGTGGTGGGTTCAGGTAGTTTTGTCCGTTAGGATGGTGTCTATTTAAAAATGGTATTATGCAGGTAGATTGCCTGATATGTCATGTTTATTGAAGGTATATAATTTTAATATTTCAGTCTTTTATTATTGGGTGGGTAAGTGTGACCATCTGTGGGTGCTTTGCCTTTGTAAGTTTGTTTTAATAGTTTTAGTGGTATAAAAATTGCGTCGGAGGTTGTATTTACCTGTTCGTTAATAATATCTCCGTTAAAAGTTCGTGATTTGTATATTTCCATGTTTTCAAGAATGTCCAGTCTTCGTCCTTTTTTACTAGGATGTATTAACGTCATACATTCATCTATTTCCCTTGGCTCGTGTTCATGTGTGTTAAAGTGTATTGCGAAGTTAGAGTCTTCTCTTTTCCGTTTATATGATCGTATGTGTTCTGTGAACCTCGTTTTTAATGTTCGTCCAGTTTGTCCTATGTATGTATGGTTGAAGGTGTAAGTAAGTCTGTATACTCCGCTGGTGTTAAATTTATCGGTTATTTCTGTTGATGTCTTGAGATTGTTTCGTAGAGTGTTGCTCATTTTTAGTGTTGTCTGTAAACCTTCTTTCTGAAAAAGGTTAGTTAATCTATATATTTCTGGTCCTCTGTAAGTAAAAATGTATCATCGTGTTGTATCGATTGTCTCATTGTTTTCTTTCTTCTTGTTTTTAGTGTTGTATGGTCTAAGTAGTTTGTCGATAGTAGTGCAGTTGTAAATTTACCCCATCACTATTGTTTGCACCGTACAAACATAAAAAATTAAAACATATAAACTTTTAATTCAATTCCAGGTAAAACATCACCTGTATACTTTTATTTAAAAGGTTAAAATGCTAAGATTTATTTTTCCTCTGTCAAATATAATTTTCTTTTAAAAATTTGACTTTCTAACTCTTTTTTTACTTTTTTATTTGTTTAATGATAAAAACCAAAATGTTTAGTATGTTGTTATTTCAACCACTCAGTCAGTATTGTTTTCAATTATTAACTGCTATTATGCTTTTGTGTTCTATTTTCTTACCTACTTACCACTATCCCTTGAACGTCAAAGCTTCAACAAATATTTCAATGGCCAACTAAAATCATAGAAACGCACACCCAATTTTAAATATTTGCGCTTGCTGGTCTGTCTAATGCCGTTACACTTGAAATTTTCATTTAAATGCATGTGTGTGTGTGTTTTTTTCTTTCTAGACAAAACGGAAGTTTTTTAACAATTTAAAATGTCGCTATTTATAAAATAGACACATAATTACACTCAAAGAAATATGTGTTTTCAACTACGATTTTTTTTAAATTAAAATATATATTTCAACATCTATTTAATCAAGTAAGAGTGCTATATCGGCTATGCCGAATCTTATATATCTTTTACTATGTATGTAAATCCAGTTTAGTTAAGTAACTCTAATAAAAAAAAAATAAAATAAAAAAAAAAAAAATATTGCTGTGACAGAGAATTAAAAAATAGAAATAAAGCTCTCATACAAAAATGTCATTGGCTTTTAATGGGTTGAGCATTTTTCAAAAAAACAAAAAAAAAATGTTATTTCTCGAAAAATCGAAAAATGTCTTCAAAAGCTTTTAAATGATACCCATATCGACAATCGAACTTTTTTATGAAAATTTTAGAGGCCAATATTTTCACTCGATGTTTCGATGTTTTTATGATTGGAATTACTTCATTTTTCCAAATGATATAAAAAATTAGAGGCAAAAAAGTGTTAAGCCCACTACCTCGAGGGAAATGGACTGATCTTGCAGAGCTTTTGTCGAAACTATGTGTGATCGATTGGCGTATTTAAGTTTTCTCTAGCTCATTAAGTGCTTTGGCAAAGTTGATTTTAACACTTACATGGACGAACAGACGGGCATCACTCCATCCATAAGGACTCAAAATATATAAAAGTTTATGGGTTCGGATATTGTAGAAGTTACAAACGGAATGACAAACTTAAATATAGCTTTTTCTCACCTTTTGTGGTGAGGGGTATAAAATCTTTTTTAATTTCAAATGATTTTTAAAGCACTATTAAAAATAGATCCTACAAAAACATTTGAAAGCTTTAAGCTCTTTTAATATGTAGATAAAAATTTATATTTAATTCTTTCAAAAACTTTTTGAAATACTTTAATTATTACTAAACAAAACTTCAAAAGCTTTTTACTGGAGAGTTTTATAAAATTTCACCTAAAACGCTTTTTGTGTAAAATTTTATCGAAGGACAAGAAATTAAAATTTTTTTGGTGATTTGCAAACATAAAAAAATTTTTTGTTTTTAGAAATAATGAAAACAATTTTAATCGAATAAATTAAATATAAATGAAGTCCGAAATATCGAAAAAAAAAAGAAAAAAAAAAATAGAAAATAAAACAAATAAAAAATATAACAACCACTAAAAAATTAAAAGCTGGAATATTTAGCAAAACTTTGATGATTTACAAAAAAAAAAAAATATTTTAGAAAAGTTAAGTATCAAAAAGTCTAGAAAATTTTAAAAATAAAATTGAAATTTATAAGAAATAAAAAATCACCAAAAAAAGAAACATCGAATTCTTAGCAAAACTTCAAATACTCTGATAAACTATAATGCTAAAATTGTCCTAAAGCAGTGCCAAACGCTATAATTCGAAGTTAGTTATTTTTACGGTTCAAAATTGAAGTAATAAAACAAAAGCAAAGTATAAAATTTATGCTGATTTTAATAAATTATTAATCCTTAAATATTCGATTTAAGCTTTAATCTTCAAATTTTACATATTTATTGATACCTTTAAAAAATAAAAGCTTTCTAATTAATGAAAAAAAAATCCGGCTTAAAGTCTATTGTGGTATACAAATTTCTGTGAACTAAAAACTTATTTATGTTTATGCTTTAAAGAAAAATTTAGAATGTCAAGATTTACGTAAAAAAATTGGAAAAATTCTGACACATGACATGTCTGTTATCCCCCTTTCTTTAATATTGATTGTGCATAATTCATGTTGCTTTGAGCTCTGTCTGCATTTAACTACAAATGTTTTGGTAACTTAATTTTAAACAACTCAAATAGCCAACCCTTTTCATTTTAAATGTAAATAACAAGCAAACGTTAATGAAAAGGGAGCGTTTTTCCTTAAGCATGTTATTTACATACTGCTAAGCTGTTTCTGATAACTTTTTCTTTTTTTTTTAACCAAAAAACCAGCAATTCAAAAAACCAAAGCAGACACAAAAAAACAGACAGACAACAGACTACTAAATACACAATACTTTTGCATACGTACAAGTGGTTTAAAGTTAATATTCCAATAAAATTTTGTTACTTTTCGACAGTTGTTTTATTAACGTTAGTGATTAGTGGAGTTCACGAAATGTTTACTTAAAGTCATGGTTGATTTTGAGCAGTTTCCCTTTTTTTTGTATTTGTTGTTGGTTATTTGTTAATGTTGAAATGAAAACTTTTGACATTTGACGGTAAATTATTAGCAAGCAGCTCTATTATCTAAAATGTATTGTAGTCAATGTTATAAAACAGTTTTAAACAAAATTAAAGAAACCGTTATTTAAATTTTTTTTTAGTCTAAATTCAGTTTGTTTTTTTTTTTTTATTAAATAACAATTTTTTGATGATGGTTTTTGTCAGGTTTTCTATTTGTAAAAGCGAAAGTTTTTTTCCTGACCTTTTATTGTAACAGAAACATTTGCCACATAAAAATTAAGCGGAGGAGGATTTAGATGATATTTGTGGGATAATGAAAAGTTAAAAAAAAAATTATGTAATATAAACTTTAAGCTTTGTAACAATGTTTCTATATAAATAATAGAGCCTGTCTGCCTCGTGAGCTGTTAACATTTACCAGTTTGACTCGAAAAACACACACAAAAACTAACAAAATTTGTTAATTACGCTTTGATAATTTTTTTATTGTTGGTTTTTTTATTTTGCTTAAGCGAATGACATTCAAAGCAGCATTTTAAAGCAGAAGCAATTTTTATAACAAAAACCTAACAATTTTAGTCGTATCGTGAAAGAAACGGTTTCGAAATATCAGTAAAAAATTAAGCTTTTCTTAAGCTCACCAACCTAAACCAAAAAAGAAAGCAACGTCAAGCTCAAAGTTGAAAGCTTTATCTATATTTGCTAATAAAGAACGCAAACGCTTGGTTATTGTTGTTGTTTTGCAAAATCATAAAACACTTAGTAAAAGCTCTGAACTTCTAAAGTTTTTTTTTTAAAGAGCTTAATGTTTTTTATAAAAGTAAATTTGAAACCCAATTGTTTGGGAAAATAAAGTTTTTTTTATAAAGTTTCTTGGAACTTAAAGCTCTTAAGCTTTAATATGTTTAAGGCATTAAAGTTTTTTTTTTTAATACTTTAAATACTGTTTTCAAACTCCAATTTATTTATGAAATCCATAACCCTCTATGCAACAACTTAAAAGCTTTGTAAAGCTCTCGTTCACAGTTCTTTTTTTTTTTTTTTTAAATTTTTAATCCTTCCTGTTAAAGCTTTCCTGTTAAAATTAAAATAGAACATCTGAGAAAAAGTGTAATAATTAGGAAAGTAAAAGTGTTCAAAACTTTGCAAAAACTGGCAAGCTTTAAATTTAACAGGACTTAATTTAAGCATATGTATTAAAAGTAAAAACCCTTTCACACATTTAAGATCTTTTATTGTTTTTCAAAAGCTTTAGCAGTTGCTAGATACTTAAAAAGCTTAAAAGCTTAATTTTTTTAACATAATTGATAAGCTTTAAAACAATTTTAAAAAACATAAAAAACTTTTTTTATTTGCATTAGAATTAGCCTTGTAGCTTTTCTAATTCCAAAAAGCATTTATTTAAAATTTTTCTTTTTTTTACTTGCAGCAACACTCACTTGAAGCGAAATCTATACAAATGCACGCTGGTCCGGTAACTTTATATCAGCAACAGTATAAAATCCATTAAATATATTTGAAAAACTGAGAATAATTTCGTCTTTAAAGAATTAATCCCAAAATAAAACTGGAAATTAAATATAAAATATAAAAACAAGAGCAAAATGTTGGATCGATGTGAAATGCCGGTAAGTATAAAAAAATGTATTAATATTTTTTTTCTTTAAGCCTAAAAGTATACTTTAATTTTTAAGCTTATTTTTAATTAAAAAATTAATTTTTCTGTCTGTTGTAGGTTCAGGTCGACAATGACAAATGTCGTCGCGATCGTGATACCCGTCTTTCAAATCCACGTCTCGATTTACCCTCTCTTTGTAATGTAGGCAGTACTCGAGGCTCCTCACGCAATCATCATCACTCAAATAGCCATCATCATGCAAGCTCACAACAACAACAACTACAGAAGCAACAACAACAAACCACCAGCATGATACAAAACAATCGCAGTCCATCTCATGCCAACAATGTGAATAATATTAACAATAATAATAACAACAACAACAATTTGGGATCGCCAGTATCATCGAATACAGTATCGTCGCATGGCAATTCATCGAGTGGTGAGAGAGGCTCATCGACAAAGTCAAACAGTAGTACGGGCAGTGGCAATACGGGTAGAGATGAAATTAAATGTATAACACCAATGACGCCATCAGGTAAGGAGAAAGAAATTTAAAAACATAAAATAAAAAGTGTTGTGCCTTTTAAAATTTTAATAATTTAAGATTTAATATTTTAAATACTTTTTTTTGGCCTAGAAATAGACTTCAGTTAAATTATTTTTAAGGGTGTTGAAAAATATGCTTCGCTAGTTTGCCTTTTTTTAAACACCACTTTTAAATTGCAAAAAAGCATCGTTTTTAATTATGTTGACTTTTCGCTAAACAAATTGAAACTCAAACTCTTTTTATTTTTTTCGTTCCTATTTGGTTAACAAGGTCAAGGCAAATTTTTTTTTTTTTTTAATAAAATTTTTTATTTAACAAATACCCACATCACTCTAGAGAATGAGTGCTTTACAAATAGCACAGTAAATGTAAAGGCTTTTTAACAAAATGTCAAGTATTAATTAGTAAAATTTTATATTTTAAAGCTAAAAAATATAATAAAAAAAAAATAGTAATGAAAAAGGAGAGAATTACGCGAAAGGCATAGCATACTTTACGGCAAATCAAAGCAATACAACAATTTATTTATTTACTTAATTTAATTATTTATTAATTTATTTATTTCTATTTTTATTTTCTTTTTAACATTTAGAACTTCTTAAAAAATACAGCAATTATTTAACTTATATGGAATCTGAAGAATTGAGAGTATATAAGGAAATCTGGTATTTTGGACAAAACGCCAAAAAGAACTTTTCCAACAAAGTGTCTCCTTCTGCTATCAATTCGGGTTATGATGATGAGAATGGCAATTATAAAATTGTAAGTAAATAATAAAACACTTTAATTCTTTACACATTTTCTTCTTAATTTCTTTGCCATTAGATCGAACATGATCATATTGAGTTTCGTTATGAAATTCTCGAAATTATTGGCAAGGGCAGCTTTGGTCAAGTTATAAGGGCCTTAGATCATAAGACAAATACTCATGTGGCCATTAAAATCATACGCAATAAGAGACGTTTCTTAAATCAGGCTTGGGTCGAATTGAATATATTGGATGAATTGCGCGAGAAGGATGCAGATGGATCTCATAATGTTATTCACATGTTGGATTATATGTTCTTTAGGAAACATTTGTGTATAATCTTTGAACTGATGAGGTAAGTGGAAAAAACTTTTACTAGAACAAATTTTTGATTTAGAATAATGTAATAAACCATAAAATATTGCATAAAACGCAGCGTTAAAAAGATTAATTATTCAACATTTAAAAGCTTTGGATTAAACCAAGGAACTTAACAATTAAAATGGAAATAAATTACTATAATTATTTTTTGACAAAAATATTTAAAATTTTTTGTTAAAAAAATTATTATTTTAAAGGTTAAAAAGCTTTGAAAATTAAGCATACACTTTAAATGCTTTAGAAAGCTAAAATACTGTGAATCTCAGAAGAATTTTTTTCTTAAACTGATTTCTATGTATAAAAATGCACCTACGAAAAGTTTAAAACTAAAAAGGGTTAAAAAAAAATTAAAAGCTTTATTTTTTACGTCATCAACTTCCTAAAAATTTCTTAGTCTTAAAAACCCATTAATAATTAAGAAACATTTGAAACTTCTATAAAGTAAACTTTCTATTTTTTATTAATTTGTATTTATAACAAAAAGCTCTGCTCTTAAAGGCTTAAAATAAGCACAAAAAGCAATGTATTTGAAAAAGCTTTTATACGAGCGATATAAGATACGCTTTAAGAACATTCTTAAATCTAACGTTTTAATTTTTAAAGCACTAATGTAGCTTTTTTATAGCTTATTGGATTAAAGTTATAAGGAAAAGCTTAAAGCTTTATGATATGCCTTGAAATGGCAAAAGATAATTAGGATTCATGCAGCATTTCTAGAATTATAAAAAAGTGTCACTACAAAAATTTTAAAAATGTTTTAAGAAGTTTTTAATTTTTCACTAGAAATTCATATAAAAAACTTTTAAAGTTAGTTACAAAGCTTTTACAACACTAGAAATTACTTTTATTATAAAATAGGTTTTTAGAAAAAATAAAAAATATAAAAGCTTAAAGATTAAAGATTAAAGAAAAAAAAAACAAACTAAAAACTTTCTTCAATTTCTTACTTAAGGTTCTATAAATTTACATAAAGCTTCAAGGCTGATATGAAAACTCCAAGCTTTTGCTAGTGAACAAAAAATTAACTTTTGTCCTCGTAAATATTTTCAAAGCTTTTAAGAAGTTAAAGGCATTAAAGAAACTTAAGTTGTTTTATTTAAGTTAAAGAAACAAATTCAAAGCTGCACAAAACCCTTCAAGCTTTTTCTTTAAAATAAACATATATAAGGAAATCTTTTTAAATAAATCAAAATTTTAAAAGATTAACTTAATAAAGAGAAATCACTTCTGTTTTTTATTCTTTCTGTCACATATTTGTTGAATTGCTAATTATTATAAAACAGATTTTATTTAATTTTTAACCCAAATTTAGCAATTAAAAATTTTATTTGATTAAAAAAAAATTTAAAGCTATTTATTATTCGGTTTTTATTCACAATAAAAATATTTATTGAAACCATTACAAAACCATTAAAAACAAATCATTAAAATGTCTTAATATGACAAAATAACAAAAACAAAAGAACAACAACAACATGACACGAGAATGATTTAATATTAATAGAAGATATATAATAAGACATGCAGTGCTATTTTTGTTCTTTTTGTTGCCTCCACCTGTGACTGCCTGTCGTCTATATTTATTTTACCTTATTCGTTATTATTATAATAATATTAAATCTGCATTATGACAGCAAGAGAAAAATGCCTAAAAGCATGCATTTATAATAGATTTATATCAAACAACAAGAACAACAACAAACGTAACAAAAACAACGGAAATACTAATAATGTTAACAACAATCACGTTACACATGAACTTGAATTTAAACATTTTGTCGTCATCGTTTAGACTGTAGTTTTGTAATTGATGGTGCATTTTACCGGTGGGGTAGTGGTGCACATATTAATTTGGCCATAATATACAATATAATGTGCCGCAAAAAGGGATGATAGAGAGAAAAGGAAAAAGAGGGAGGGAGGTGAATCAATTGTATAATGTAAACGTGTGGGTGCTTTTAAAATGTTTTTGATGTCTAATTTGATTTGTATAATATTTTACAAAGGCTTAACACAAGATTACACAGTTTCTACAAAAATATCAGAAACTTTTAAGTTAAAAAAAAAAAGCAGTAAATTTATCTAAATAATAGCAACAGCTTTTGACTTTAGCTAATTAAACGTCCTAAAACAAAATTATATTTATATCCTAAAAGTAGGCAGCATTTTTTGTATGTCGAAACCAGACAGTGTTTTTTTCGTAGTCAACATAGTGAAAAAAGTTTGTCAATATTATTATTTCATCCATTTAAAGGCCTTAAAAAAATACATCAGGCTAGGTCCCAAAAACATTGACTCTAAAAGCCAGAGCACAATTACAACATAAGTTAACCTGCGTAATTTTTACTATCGTTCCCTCCATTTTGGAAATGCATGAACAGCATGAGACTTTTACTAAAGACTGGCAATGAGTAGAAAGTTTAATTTTGCTGAAACTCTAGTAGAAAACAAGTAAGAGTGCAATATTCGGCTTTGTCGAATCTTATATACCCTTCACCATATCTGCAATTCTAGTTAAGTGAAGGAACTCCAATAAAAAAAAAAAATACAAAAAAATATTGGGGTGACAGAGAATTAAAAAATAGGCAAAAAAAAAATGTTTGCATAAAAAGTCATTGGCTCTTAATGGGTTAAACATTTGTAAACAATCTTAGCATTTTCTGAGAGAACTCTTTAAAAAATAATTATACCTATATTGATGTCTTAAAAAATATGACGCACAAACTTACCTCTCTATGAAATGCTCAGAGGCCCAATTTGGAAAATACGTGCGACCCCAAGTTTTTTATTTGATATTTTTTTCCTTTTTTTTTAATTTTCTATCGCCCCATGTATATATTTTTTTGACTGGAGTTACTTTACTCAACTAAGTTTGTTCCAAATGATATGGAAAAAAAGAGGCAGGCGCGCTGCAAAAGAGAAAGACATCACATTATCGTATTAAGGGTCAGCGTTGGCTGCATGTGATCTTTTATGACTTTCTACTTATCTGAACAGGTAACTGCAGTGATAAAAATCTTTTGGTCAAGTGAAAGCGGCACTTAAATGATCAGGACACAGCAGGACTGCCGAAGTATCATTTGATTTTGAATTTTTACCATTTGAACTCGCAAAATATTAAAAAGATTGACAGCATTCAGTGTTCTTACATGCTCAACTTTGAATGAACAATACAAAAACTTACACTGATTTTGAATGCTATGACAGATGTCAAGTTCACTCAAGTTTACGGCTTAAGTTATCGTAAACTTCCAGTATATAACGAGAAATCACTGCAAAAAGAAAAGGGCTTGAAAAAGGTATCCGCCTTTGCACTGTCATTATTAAAGGAACCGCCTAAAATTATTAATTTTTAAACTTTCGAACAATGTGAATCCAATCTTATTGACAGAATAGTGGGTGGCTACACAATAAACTATAAACAACATGCAAGTTCAGATAAATATTTTTCCTTATTTTTGTGTTTTGCCAATACAAAAAGACATACAAAATATTTTTTTTATATTTATTTTGTTCAATAAAATTATGACGTTAAAATACTTGCTCAACACTACAAAAGTGTATACCATAGTTTTACTGAGTATTAGCCCCTTAAGGGTTTGCAATAAGTTTTGTTAGCTACTTGAATATTTCAAGTATTGGTTTTGGTTAAATTTGAAAATAAAATAAAAAAAGAAAAGAGGTTTTACTGCCATTTCAAAAGCCTTCATTCACTTAAGGTTAAGTTCAAAAAAGAACAATTTTCTTAAGAACAATTTTTTATTTGTTTTTGTTATTAGTTTTTTAATATTTATTTGCTTACTTGGATTTTGTTTTATAAAATTATATACCTACTTTATGGATTAAATAATTGTTTAACTTTTTGTTTATATTAAATTATTTTAAAAGAAATTAAATTCAAGGTTAAGAGTACTACAGCTTATGCAGGGGGAGGAAATATAAATATAAAAAAACATGTCGTTAAAACAAATACCCTGAATTTGAAATAGTAATGAATTTTTTTATACAAATATTTTCAACTTGAAAATATGTTTTTTTAATATAAAAAATCTTTAAACTATAAAATGTTTTTTTTTTTTTTTTTTTTTTTTGTATAATGACTTTAAAAGAAAACTCCACAAAAAGAAATCCAAAAAATTAGTCGCGGGAACGAGAGACAACACGACCAAGATGATGAAATTATTGAGCTGTTGCACAAGTTGCATGCAAAGTGTCACTGTCTATGGCATCAAAAATAGGCAGCAAGGATTAAGACTGAGCACTATTAAGCGTAACTGCTAAACTGGTTCAATTTTTAAAAAAACTTAATTTCGGTGCTAAGGAGAGTAGCATTTCCAGTACATGAATTACAATTCCCTTTAAAACATGTAGACAAATCGATTGAGTTATGTCAGTCTGTCCCTTCGTGTTCTGGTTAAAATTAACTTTGCCAAGGCAATATATGAGCCGGAGAAAATTTAAATACGCAAAACGGTCAGACATAGTTTTGAAAATTTTGCTATTGAGAATCAGCAAGCTAGGTTCATGTCTTTCGAGGCCGCGAGCAAAACATCACGCCTGCTTCTAAATTTTGTATATCATTTGGAACAAATCAAGTTTAGTATAGTTATTAAAAAAAATGTATAGGTCGATAGAGAATTTAAAAATAAAAAAAAAAATGTGAAAAAATTGGCGCTCGTCCATATATTCCGAGTTATGGGCCTCTCAACTTTTCATAGAAAATTACGTATTCATATTTTTTTTAAATATCAATAAGGGTATCCTTTAAAAGCTTTCGAAGAGATCTTTCAGGAAATACTAAAATTAAAATACTTAACCCGTTAAGAGCAGTTGACATTTTTATTAAAAAAATTTTTTTCTCATTTTTTACTTTTTTGTCATCCCAAAATTTTTTTTTTTTTTTTTTGATTGGAGTCATTTCACTAAATTAGTTTACATACATAATGGAGGGTATATAAGTTTCAGCATAACCAAAAAAAGCACTCTTACTTCTTTTATCTGGGTTCTCTGTTGCTTTATAATTACCGATCAGCTTATTTTCTCTGAAGAAATGGCCACCGAAATTATGATAACACTTAAATATTTTTCATGCCTTAGCTGTCAGCTGTTTAACTGTCTTACAGGGTTGCCAACATAAATAGCAACAAATTGAATTTCAGGACACCCTTAAATTCTTTATAGCTTTAAAGTTTTTTTTATTTTTTTTATTTTTGTAATATCTTCTTCTGGGTTTCCTTTTAATAAATCAGTAATTTATGGGTTTAAAAAAATTGCAACATAAAACTTTTTACTTAAAAAATATATATAGCAAAATAACAAAGTGCACATTATTAAGACTAGTAAAAATATGCAATTTTATACTGTTGCATAAAAGCTTAAAGGCTTTGTTTTCATAAAAACTGAATTAATGTTGTAAAAAAAGCGCACAGAAACTTTTAGTTCACTTTGTAATAAAAATATATTAAAATAGAAATTACAAACTTTTGATGTTGAACAATGTGTTTTTTTCTGTCTTAAAAGTTTTATAAAAAATCTATTCTAAAGAATTATTTATGAACACAATATTAAACTTTTTTTTGTTTAAAAATTTCTTAAAAAAGAAAATATTAATATTAAAAATTGGAATAACTTTTTAAATTGCAGCCTTAAAGTATGCAATGTAATTCTGAAAGAAAAAAATATAATTTTAAACAAAAACAAAGATTTCCGTAATATAAAGTTATTTTAATAAAGTGACTTAAAAAAAACATTATTACAAAATTAAGAAGGGACTTTAATACACAAACAAACAAAGTCATATATTTCCCTTTCTTCCCCTTATAATCTTTCTCATATTAAATATAATAAAAATGCTTACACTTTTCAAAAGAATTTACCATTTCTTTAATACAGCCGTAAAAGTACAGCAAATAAAATGACAAACGTTTATTAAAAAATCTTATTTACATCCCCTTTTTATACGTAAAATTTTTTTTCATATTCTAATATATTAATTAAGTCAACAAAAAGAAGACTCATAGACTTTATTATAATAAACTCAATTATACTGAGCTTAAATTACAAACGGCAATAAAAAGTCAACAACAATTTATCATATAAATATTTACTTAAATAACAAAGCATACATTTAGGCTTGTGATAATGTTACTCACTTAAGTGGTTAAGAATATGTGTGTTCCGAAACGAATTGTTATGATAGTTAATGGTCATTTTGTGTTTAGAAAAAAGCGCGCTTTTATAAGAGACTTGTGTAACACATCTTGTGTTGGTTAATGGAGATGAAAGCCAAAACGAATTGTTACAACAACAATATCAAATTACGAGAAAATGTACTTTTATTAAAAGCACTTTTAGACGACTGAAATTTAAGGAGTAGAAGGCTTTATTATAAAATGTGGGAACTTGCTCCGATATATTTGATAAGGTGAAACGGTTTGATAAGGACCTTAAAATAAAAAGAAAATTTAATTATGTTAAATCATGCGACAAAGGTGGTCTGGGTTTGATCACAAAAACGAGTTGAGAAAATACAAACATAAAACTATAACCATTTCAATGGAATGCAAGTTCAAGAGATAAGACTTAATTGTCATTCAACGATCTTCAATTTAAGTATCATCTTTATTTTCGAAATAAGCGAAAAATCCCCATTATAAATTATTTTGATTGTAAACTCTCAACTTTAAACACGACAGTTTAGGCGACGTCATGTCCGAATAGAATAACATGCTCAGTTGTGTGTTAAACAAACTTCCTACAAACCTTTCGACAGATTCAAATGTGAAAATTTATAACAATCGATTGCTTTCTGTAAAAAGGATTTAGCTAACGCTTATTTAGAAAGAATCATTGCAGCAGTTCGATCGAAATTTCTAAATAAATTTTATTAAAATTTAGAGCCGTTAATTCCTCGCTCTTTTTACTATTTCTAATATTATATTATTCATTTCATATACATTGGTCTCGCGCTTAGAATAATGGAAGGATTAATTTTTTTTTACTTCCAAGATCTCCATTATATTTTTACACAAAAAAATTTTTTTAATTTTTAATAACGTTTTTATCACATTAATTAAATTTTAATTAAATTAATGAAATTTTAATCAAATTAGTTAAATTTTAATTAAATTTATTAAACTTTAAATAAAATTAATTACTCAATTAATTTAATTAAATTTTTATTCATAAAAAAAGGTTTTAGAAAATATATATATTTCGCCAATAAAAAATATATTTCTATGACAGAGAATTCCAAAATAAGAAAAAAAAAATTAATTTTGATTTATAACTTTTTAGAAAAATATCACCGCCTCTTAATGGATTAACCATTTTTAGAAACTTTCAAAATTTTTTTCAAGATCTTTTTAAAAGCTTTTAAAAGATACCAATATTAATATTTTTAAAAATATGGTGCAGAATTGTGCCTTTCAATGAAATTTTTAGAGACCCATAATTCAGAAAATATGGACGAGGGCCAAAATTTTCAATTGATATTTTTTACTTATGGTTTTAATCTTTATGGCCCCATATATTTATATTTTTGATTGGAGCTACTTTACTGAACTAGATTTGTTTCAAATAATTAGAGGCAGGCAAGGTGTTTTTCCTGCTGTCTCGAAGGACGTTAAACGATCTTTTTGGTTTACAAGAGCAAAATTTTCGAAACTATGTTTGATCGATTCGCGTATCTAAATTCTCTCTAGCTTATCTAGTATCTTGGTAAAGTTAATTTCAACACTAACATATGCAGACAGACGACCATCGTTTAATCAACTTCGCTATGCATAATAACTCAGAATAAATATAATTGGGCTGGGAATGGATATTGTAAAAATTGTAAACGTAATGACACATTTAGATGTACCTTTTTGCTATGAGTGTTGAAGGATATAAAACCGCAAAAGGCAGTAATTTTGCTAAATTGAAACTATAAAAAATAATATTTCATACCAGGCATTCAAAAATAGATTACAGTATTTGAGTTTATGGTCAAAACCTTTAATAATATTGCTCATTTGCTTGATAAAACACGCTATATCATGCAAGACTCACACCTTAACATGCAGCACAGCAATAAAATTATAACATTACAATTGCACCGCTTTATGTATTTGCATGTTAAAGCACAAATATTTCTAAAGTACAGGTATTCGATTTTATTGCAAAAAAAAAAAAAAAAAAATTAAATTAAAAGACAAGCCAATCAACGATAGCAATAGCAAGAAACAATGGCACAATAAACATCATGTTTTACCACAAGAAAGTTCAAATAATTATTTAACTACTCCTAACTCTCGATGAACGATTTAACAAAATTTCAAAACTCATCTTATATTTTTTTTAATATCCTTTATAAAAACAGTCCGTAAATTTTATTTCGTTCCATCTGGGTTCACAAACAAACAAAAAATTCATAATAGTTCTATGAAAAAAAAAATGGTTAACAGCAATCGTTGTTCGCCCAATATTCTGCTAACGCTGTTTAATCACTAACATGACAACGGTGAGCTTCACGAGTTAAGTTCATATGGAAGCAAGAAATGTGAGCACCAGCATGGTCTTGAAGGAAATACTTTGCTTAGTGCCCGATAATGGATGACAATAAGGCTTTTCTGTGAAGATTTTACCAGGCTTAAATAGTTAATAATAGAGGTATCCTTTTGATTGAAGACATAATTAAATGCAGTGAATATTTAGTTTCTAATTCATTTTGCACGTTTGCCCTTTTTTTCTTTCCAATCCTTTTTGATCCTTGAACCAGTATTGTTTAACTCTTCCTGACTCAAGTATTTTCGCTCTCAAACTTGTTAATTCAACCGGAAATTTATTTGTTTTAAACCTGAAATTCAAAATTATTTTAAATTTAATTTCAAAATGATTTATTGAAAAATATATAAATAAGACTTCATCTTTAAACTTTTTTAAAAAATTTTTATTTTTCGGAAAATTTCCTTCATTACAAACTTGACAAAAGAGAGTTACTGACATTTTATAAAATTAAAAAAAAGATCCATTAAGAAAAAGAAAAATCCGTTAATAAAGACCTTGGTGTATTTAGCATTGGTATGGTGTTAATTTCAACATGTCTATCTAGTGCAATTTTTTGTGTTACTGTCAATTTTATTTTACCATAATGTCGTTTGCTACATAGAAAGGGTGGTGTGGCTTTTACACATTATTTTCAGCCCCTAAATTGAGAGCAAAACACTACAATAACACAACAACAACAACAAATCTAGGTTATATTGCAAATTGCCAGTGCTTTAGTTTTTGTTAACTATTTGCTAGGAAGCAAAAAAGGAGAGAAAAAAAATACGAAACTACCAACTACTATCAGATAAATATTTACAATGTTGACCTATTGACATTCTTTGTAGAACTATAGTCTCAAAGAATAAAAAAACAAGACAGAAAGTGGATGTATATGCCAAAGTGATATAAATTTTATTAATTTAAATGCAATTTGTATGCTATACATAACGAAGAGATCTCTGGTACGAAAGGTTTTTTTCCTGCTTCGATTTTTTAGCCCCCCTCCCCCCATAACAAGAGAAGTGTCTTTATTAATAATTCATAACATTTGCTGGCTTGCGTCACAATGTATATTATATGCTTTTGATTTTATTCGCAGTTTCTATCAGAGTTTATGCTGTCAGTTTGTAAATTTATTAACAGTCACAACCTTGAGCTACTCTGCTTTAATTAGTTACTAAAACGAATTTAAGGAATTTATTTATTAGATGTGTAATTAAACGAACTAAAATGTTGAAATGGTTTGGGAAATAGTTACTGGGGTTTAAAAGGTTATTTAAATAGTTATTTAAAAATAGAGCAAATAATACTCCTGAAATTAGGCAACATTTTTAATTATATTAAAGTTCCTAAAAATATGCAACAGTTTCATTTTTGAAATAATTAGTTTAAACAATGTTTCTTACAACAGTTAAGATAATAATTTACAATATTTTTATTAGATTGAAAAAAAATTAAAAAAGTAAATATTTAAAAAAAAAGTTCTTTAAAATCTTTCTAAATAATATTTGCGTGCATATGAAACTAATGTTCATAGCAAATTAATTTAATAATCCCTCTTATTGATTCTATGATTTTGTCTTCCTTAGTGCTCATCATGTATCAGATTTTAGTCCTACAATCTGCATCATGAGTCGTAATCAAGACTTTTGAAGGCATAGCGGACAATATTATCACCCCTTTTGGGTCTTAAGATCCCACTGTACGTATTACAGTTCTGTGTTCAGACCAGTTAAAGCTTACAGTTCCTTTGACTGATTTTTTTCGTAATGGCCATGAGAACTTTGTATTTTCAGAGCACCCCTTCTGCTCATCTGATGCTGTAGAACTTAAATCTCTACACCTTTTTAAATACATTTGATTACTATATATTAAATCCGGCCTCCTGTTTATTGAGTTTTCTCAGGAATTTTTTACATCTTGCAAGGATTTATTATCCTTCATGTTCGAATCTTTCTATCTTTAACATTGGCTAACAAATCGATGCCAATACATCGAGATGAATAATTCTAAAACTGCCGTCCTTATTTTCTGTTAAAACGTTTAAAAAAGTTCTATAAAATAAAAATAAGCCTTAACATATGCTATAAATTTTTTATTGTACTTAACCATTCTTCATGCCTTTTAACATTACGTGCTTAATAAATCAAACTACACTGAATACAACTAAAACAATTTATTAAACAATTTATAGATTTTTATATTTGCCAATACACATTTTCCTACACCAGCGTGTGGCCACAAAACATGTTAACAAATAGTAATAAAAATTTAACCTGTTGTTGAAATAATAAAATTTAATTGATTGAAGGTAAAAGAAAGAAAGAACAAAGAAAAATCACTTTAAATGTATAAAATCCTTAAAGCGACTGTTTGTTAAGGAAAGAACAGGAAATAATTCATGCTTTTCCAAACGCAAACGTGTGCAATTGTAACCAATTGATGTCAAACAATCTGACATTATCGTAAAAATTGCGATTCGCACGCAACATAATAAAAGTAAACTAACAATAACCGCAAATAAAAAACCCACACATACTTTTAGGCGCTCATATATGAACGTGCAAAGAAAAAATAAGCCAGTGTGTATAAAAAGAAAGAAAAAGTTTTTTCGTAGTTTTGTTACAAAAACTAAAAGAAATTTATCAATTTAAAGCAAAACTAATATAATTTCAATGTTTGAAAAATGCCTTTTGTTCCAGTTTGAAGGTCACATGTAATAACAATTATAGTTTGGCCAACTTTTAGGCTTACTTCAGCAATCTTTAAAATAGTTTATTTTTCTGCTGTTTAGCACAGAAATCTCTGGTTTCTTTAAAGTTTTATAAAACCAAAGACATTTGTGTTTTCGTTTACAATAAAATAACAAAAGAAATATTTTTTATTAAAGGAATTAAAGCAACTGTAATGACGGCTTTGTAAGGATAGGGCTTAGAAGTTGAATAAAAGCGGATAATATTTAAATCATTTTATAGAAAATAAAAATTTAATTACAATTTCTTAAAAGCCTCTTTCCACTTCTTTTTCTGGCTGCTTGTTACTGTTTAATAATTCCAATTGTCGTCATTAAATGTTACTACAATTTCAGTTAATTTTTGTTATTCAAACACGCAAGTATAATGAAAGATAAGAAACTTGGAAAATGTTAAAAATGTTATTTTTAATTGCCTTAAAGTAGGCAACAGTTTTCCAAAAATTAACTTTATTTATTCTGGTTATTTAAACTGATGACAAAGCAGCTTTTAATTTTACAAATAATTTTTTAATTTAAGCATGAAATATGGAATCGTCGAAAGAAATGAGATGTGATTAGGTATGATCAAATGCAAACGTAGAAGGAAGATTCGTGTAGATTCCTGTTGATTTTTAATAAGACAAGCGGAAAAGGGAGCCAGAAAGGAGTTAGGAATGCCACTTCTTTTTTATTTTCGAGGAGTCCCTAGAGTAGCCCTTAACCCCTGATTAGTGCCGACCGCAAGAACGTTATTGACTTTTAACATAACTCCGCTCTTCGGGTATCCCAAGAGAACCACAAATGGCACAAGTGAGGCCAATTGATCGATTTTATTTACAGTTCAACCTTACAGACTGATAAAGCTTTATATTTAACTAATTCTAGAGCATGGGTTCTCATCAAAATCCTGCTCACGGACCCCTAGTAAACCATTTTTTTTTCGCGGACCCCAAGTTCAAGATAAAATTTTAATTATTTTTGAAAACACTGTTTCTTCGGTTCTTCATGCGGACCCCTTGGATGGTTGCCACGGACCCCCATTTGAGAACTATTGTTCTAGAGGCTACGACATTCTATTTGACCGAAGTAAACTCTCATTTATTTATTCATTTTTTTGTCTGCCCTTAAAGTTGTTCGTAAGACATTAAATTAATTTTTTTGCTTGTTATTTCTTATAAACAAACAACTGTTGCCTTTAAATTATAAACTGTATCCTTTTTCGTCTCAGGTAATGCGTGTTTTGTTGTCATATATATAAAAATTTACAAAAGTCTTACAATTATATTTTACTTTTATGACAGTTTTCAAAATAATTTTAGTTTTTCGTTAACAAAACATAAGAAAAAACTTTTTCAAAAACACGCAATTAAATGATAATCTTAATAATTTTCAAGGTTTTGTTTATTTAGACGTGGTAAAATTTTTTATAAATCAAGATTTAGTAAATAAAAACATACATTTAGGCGCACTAAAATTTTGTTTGTCATAAAATTCGTACAAACTTTTTCAAAATAAAATAATAAAGTGTACGTCAGCACTTTATTATTTTAAATTAATATTGTCTTGACTAAAATTTAGATGTCTGCGTGCTAATCTCAATCGACAATTATCAATAAGATTTGTGGTATTATTTTTATATTTTTATTAATTAATGTGTAATGATTATAATTTTATTTCAATGTTTTATTAAAATAGTTTTTAAGTAACAACAGCATGGCAATTTTTCATCTGGAAAAACACATCCCTTAATCTTTGGTATGTTTTGCTTTACTTTATTCACTGCTGTTTCGTAGACCGCCTTATTGTCAAAATCCTTGAACTTTACTTGACACACAGCTTTGTTTTAATAACACTCTATGCTAAGAAATTAATATTTATTTGCAGCATAAATGGCCTACTGTTAGGCGCTAATTAATTTGTTTTTAGATTCACTTGATTTATTTAGTTAATTTTCTGTTACACCGCTGGAGACCTCGTAATTGCCAGTTCTTTATAAACGCTTAGGTCCTTTATGATACCCCCTAATATTTATTTAAACAAAAGTTTCATAGAAAAAAATTGATTCACATAACTTTATTAAAATTGCAATATAATTTTTAAAATATTTTTTTAAATTAATCTCTGATACAATATTAAATAGAAATTGAATTTCAAAGTATAAGGCCAAGTTTATAACTTTGCACTTAATTAAAATAAAATTCGTTGTTGCAAATCTTTAGCATACCTTTAGGATATTATGTTCATTAAACTAAATTTCTAATTAAAAAATAATTTCAACGGCATTCAATGTTCACATTGATTAAGAAAATATGTTGCATACCTCTAAGGGATAATTTTTTTCAGTCTCTTGTTATTTGTATTAAGACATAGCAATGACATTTATAATATAATTTTTCAAGTCAAAAGGAAAATTTTTTTCCTTTAAGGTTTTAAAGGCAAATTTTTAGTTTAATTAAAATTTATAATAAATGAAAAAAGATTGATTGCTGTTAAGGCAGCGACAAGGATAAATTATGCTTTCATTAATAAAAAAAAATATAAATGAAAAAAATTGTGGCAAATATTTTCTAAATAATATTTTCTTCTTTACAATTAAAAAGTCTAATTTTAATGCGACTAAATTATGAAAACATAATTTTTTATTTCCTTAAAGTATGCTACATTTTTTAATATTTTTTGTTAGATTATATAACTTTTATTAGAATATTTTTCGCTTCTCTGTAAACATTTATATTTACATTTATTTTAATTATTAAATTGTCTCACTCTTCTTTATTTTTCTTTTAATTCCTTCAGTTTTACACACTAAAATCTAAAGTTATTAATTTGTAATTTCATTTCATATCTTTTTCATAACAGCTGCATTTATTCTTTGTTTTCTTTTTCCCGCTAAATCAACTCAATGTTTTTTGTAGCACTATTGCTAGGAGGTTGAAAAAAAAAACTCATTGAATATTACGTTTACTCAGTAAAATCCAAAAATATTTTTAATTGGTTTCCAGAGTTGTGTTGGAGTTTACGATGCGTGTATTCAGTTTGATAAAGTTGATTGCAATTTTTTTTTTTTCGTAATTAAAAGTTCTATACATACTTTCCTTTCTCTGACAGATGTGACAAAAATGCTGTAAAAGATTATAAATGAATTGGTAAAAATATATGATTTATGAGTTATATAACTTTGAAAATAAAAGAAAACAACCACAAATAAATCAATGACGACTAAGATTATTTTTTATTATAATTTTATGAATGAAATAATAGTGAAAGTAAAAACTGAGGTTTATTTTATTAAAATTATTAAAATAACTTATGTAAATCTTTTTCTGATAATGGTACTCATACAATAAGAATACCGCATGTGGTTAGGGGCCCGGTTTGTATCAGGCCATTGGTCCCAGTGCATTAAATTTCAGCTGATGCTTTGGCTCAGCAATTGCCTCTGAATTCAGTTATTAGACCTTATGCCTGTAGCAGAACCATAAACCAGTGGCGTCAGCTGCTTTTTCAGAAGGAAATATCTAACTCTGTTAGATTATCTGGTCTTTTTTGATGAAGCCAGCTTGAATCTCAGACGGTAAGTACATTGACTGCTTAGCAAATTATTAGTTAAATGGCCTGAGTTCATATCCCATCTACTGCCAAAAATCAACGTCATCTTTTCTGATATGTATCAAAGTTACTAAGTATTGCTGCCTTAGTGGTACTTCTTCAAAGAAGAAAAGCTGCAATCCGGTTCTCTTTGAAGGAAATAAACACATTGAGAACTGAGCTGATGGATCTCTGTATCTTAAGCTCAAAAGACTTGGAGATTTTTGCTTCAGTAAAATTTATCAGAATAAGTAGAAGAGAGAGAGTATCTAGTTTTTCTATCTACCTATTGATATTAAGACACTTAAAAATTGTAACACTGAAAAAGAACAAGATTTGTAAAAATCCTCAGAGTATGCTACACATTCTTTTCTAGTATCACATGGATGCCAGCCAGTAACAAAGCTAGAAAACTAGACAGACTTCATGTAATATGTAACTCAATAAGCATGATGTTCATGAATAATTTTGGTCTGCTTTTTAATTCGGTTAGATGTTAAACATTCTCTGCATACTTTTGGGTTTGAAATTAATTTTTAAATGCAATGGATAAAAAAAAAAATTATGTATTTTTTCATTTACTATTTTTTAAATAATAATTAAAATTTGCTTGAAGGTATTAAAAAAACAGTTCTATAACTTTGGCAAAATCTTTACTAGAAAAATCCAGCATAAATAAATAAATTTTGCAAGCCATTAATACAAAATTTTTTCTTTTTTGGCAAAACCTAACTTAACAAATTTTTGGCTTATTTAATCCATAAAAAAAACCACTTTTATGTTCAAATATATTTTAAACACTTTAAGAAATACCAAAACAAAATATAATAACAGCAAAAAGGTTAAAAATCCATTTTTAAGAGATGAATACACAAGAGACTTGCAAAAACTTTTAATAAAATTTTGTGAACAAACTGTTGCCTATTTCAAGGATGAATAACTTTAATAAAATAAGAGCATATTGTTAAGGCTTAACAAAAATTTTGGTGAAATACACATAAAATCTTTTTTATAATACATGAGCCATGATGTCATATGTCATTTAGAATATCCTCACAAATTTTACTTTTTTCATAACATCAATAATATTTTTGATGTCATTCAGTTTTAAAATTGAAAATAATAATAAAAATGTATGTAAGAATATTATGAAACCTACGCAAAACAACAGCCAGTTTGCAACAAACCTAAAAGTATGGAAATTAATTTAATTCTTAAGTATATCTTTTTTTTGCCAATGTGTCAGGCAGCACTTGTTAAATTTCTTGTTCATGAAAATAAATTTAAAAAAATCTTCAAATTAACATGTTTTATTTATCATATTAATAATATTAATAATATTCCCTTTGTGCAATAAATTTAAATTAAAGAGTACTCATGTTATGAAATACGCAAATTTGTAGAATAAAAGTTCCATAATTTGTGTTCTGTTAACGATTGTCTGAAGTCATAAATTATACGCAAATATGTGTATAAAGAAGGTTGAACATTTTATATGTTAGTTGTCATTCCCAGGCTAGAGATGTTTAAAAACGCATCACTGACAGAAATTAGAATGTATTTGATATAAAAATAAAAAGACAGTAACACTAAAACAGAAATGCACCTTAATTAGGATGATAGAACAAAAAGAGCATAAACTGAATAAAAGATTTTTAAGTTTCCTAAAAGTAGGCAACAATTTTTACCATTCATAATTCTACATTCACGCTACAGAATTTCTTTTAATGCCTATAAACACGTAATTTGTCAATCTAAAACCCATTGCCTACACTCGAGGCGCCCGAAAACTTTATAAAATTTCGTTTTTAAATTTTAAAATAATTTGCGAATGAACAAAATTTCCTTCAACTAACTTAAGAATGAGAAAATATGTCACAAAACTTTACCATTTTCCTAAAACTAAAAGTGCAGGCGTTTGCTAACTTAAGTTTTAATTTTCTTTGCATGTTTAAGAAAAATTTAGGCGACACTTAGACCAAAACGAAGAAACAAAAAACAATAGAAAATAACTAAAACATTCATTTACTGCAAAAACCGCAAATTTGTAAAGAAAAAGTTACCAAACTGAAAAAATGCAATTGTAATTAGCTTAACTGAAAGGACAAGTTAAGTTTTAGTTAGGGGTGTGTGTTTTTTTTCTTACGCCTTTAAGGTAAACTGATTAATTATATGATAAGGTTCAAAACTAAACCATAAAAAATAAAAACAAGAATGAGGAATATTATAAAAGTTATAAAACAAATTAAGGAAAAGTACAAACGCTAGAACGAGAATTAAGTTTAAGGGAACAAAATTTTAAAAAAGACAAAATAATAAGAAACTGTTTGAATAAAACTTAACAATTCCTTTTTAAACATGAATAAGAAAATTATAGACAACTTAACACCAGTTCTACAGACAGTCAAAAGAAATTTTCATTTTATTTACTGCGGTCAGGTCTCAGGCTCTCAGTGGACAGCTTCATAGCTAATGTCCTGATCAAAATAAGATTTCTGAAAGACTTCAAAGTACCTTCGCTAATATAGACTGAATCTTGAACTTTAAACACACTTTCCAGGCTACGAGTAATCACATCTTATTAAAAGCATTAAATATATATTTCGTCATGATATCTACTTATATACGAACATCTGGACACTGGTAACCATCTCATTATTTCTCTTCTATTAAAATCTCTCAATAAGTAGGAAACCCTTGACTTTATTTTGAAAATTTTATATAGAATTTTTGACCACAACGATCTGATAGCTCTTTTGCGGAAGTCATTGTCAATTTTACGCCACAGTCAAATGACATCCTTAGGGTATGGAGAAAAGTAGTGAAACAAAAATCAGACATTTTTATTTTTCCGCACAGAATGATATTTTTGTACCTTTTAAACAGTTTTGTTGTATAACTTCGACTGAATAAAACAGCATTTAAATTCATATTAAAAAAATTGAGCCTTTTATAAGAGGCGCCATTCGTTCGACATCAATTTCCTAAATGTTAAAGTTAGCTACAACATTGCGGTTCTTGGCTCAAGGCTCGTACCAATCAAGTGTTGGTAATGATTGTCATCTTAGATTATTGAATCAATTGTACTCTTAATTTTGGAAGAAATGCTCGATGTTTTGGAAAGAGTCATCTGTTTCCTTTTTATTAAATTTAAAGAGAAAGAAAAGGCTGAATGTAAGTTGAATTTCTTCGAGAAGACGGGATTACCTGGCATTATAGGCTGCATAGATGGCTTGCATTTAAAGATTCAAGCTCCTAAAAAGGATGATCAAAAAATGTACTACAATATTAGATAGAAAAAATAAGAACCAAGAAAAATTCACTATGTCGACGCTAAAAACTTTGTTGACAAAAACAAAGTCAATTCCGGTCAACGTAGACGTAACATTGCCTTCATTAATACAAATTTGCTGCCGATAACTCTCAATTATTCTCAATGTTAACGACGACAATATAATGAGTGTGTCGTCGACATCACTTGTAACGACGTCGGGATTTGCAATAGTTGTATATGTCTTTCTGAGTGTTTCAAAATGAAAATTGTTAAATACCGGTGGACTTGGCCTTTTTTCAAATAGGCTTGTGGAGTTTAATAACAAACAAACTTAAATCAGACAGATTATCAATGAATAATTACAGGTCATCCGCAATTATTTTCATTGTTTTAAAATTAATCTGCTCACTAAACATTTTCTTATTAATTTTATCCCAAGCAGTTATAAAGTCGAAATTTAAAGTGACTTTCAGGAAATAATTATTGAAAAATAGCCAATTTTGAAAGTAACTACTCCCAGATTTAATACTTTACATGCAACACTGCCACTTTTTATATTTTTGTGACAATAAAATAAAATATTTAAATGAATTAAAATTAACTGCTTCATCGTTATAGCAGACAAACCACAGCGTTAATTTGCATTAGCAGTCTTAATTCAAATCAACTTTTCAATTATCCCCATTCCAATGTGTATTGGTTGACTGTAAATGCACTAAATCAAAATGAATATAAACTGAATTTAGCTAATTCCATATGGCAACACAGTCGACAATCAACAAGCTGTTAATTGTTGGTATCAAGGCGAATCACTGTCAAAATATGTGTATATTTTTTATATATGGAGTTTGGCAGTAATGTATACTAGGAAAAAATATTGAATTCGCCTACGCTGCCACCTGGTAATTGATTCGCCTTGGTCGATTTTTTCAATGATAAGATTATCGCGGCAAAGAAGCGAAGTGTTTGGAGCGATAAAGACGCACAGGTTTTACTAGACCTGTGAGCGGAACGTGCAAACGATTTGTGGCGTGCAAAAAGGAATGGAGACATTTACAAAGATATTGCAGTACAAATGAACAACAAATTTAGTTCGAAAGAAATGCAAGTCAAAATTAGAAATTTCGAGTGGAACACAAAGCCTCATATTGGTATCAAACCTCTCAATATTTTTAACTTTTTCAAACAGCTTTTGGAAGGCCTTCCTGTTGACATGCAAAGTTTTCTTTAAATCTGTTATCGTCCATTTTAAGCACGTGACTTTTCCAAAAAGTGCTGTTGCGGCCCTTAAAAATTCCTTATATAAATAATATCCGCCATTTAGAGATAATATTTAATTTATAAATTTCCAGAATTGTCTTTATTTTATTTCAGAGTGCCCTACTGCGATCCCAACTTGTACCAACAAAAGTTTTTGCAAAAGTAATTTCAGCTTTCTTTCAGCAGCTAACTGTACTTTCTACCTTCTATCGATTTAATCTCAATGTAAACGTTTACTAAATTCAAAAACTGTCGTTTGTCAGAGTAAAATTTTAGTTCGCATTAGTGAGCTTTAAATTAAAATTAACTCTGTAGTCTGTCTACGCTTTTAGGTTCATTTATTAATTTTATTTTTAAAAAGTTTAAGAAAGAAATATTTTTTACAAGTGTCTGCAGAAACAATTGATTTTAACACACTTGCTAATATAATCGAATTGCTGTTTTGTCGTTTGTATATTCTTAATCATTAAAAATTAACACATTGCAGTATATTTGAATGGATTTTAGTTTGCATTAGCAGTCAGCAAATTTTATGGATTACTGCCAAGAGACTTTTCTAAACAGTAAATTTTTACTGCTACTGAAAATTAATTATCAGTGCCAATCTACTTTCACTTATTAAATTTTTATATATTTTCAAAAATGCAGTAATCAATCAGTAAATTTAAGGTGATACTGAAATTAAAATTTTATTATTGCATTGGTAATTATAATTCAGTAAAGATGCATTGCTAATTGCAATTATCAATTAAAGTTTACTTTGACTGCAATTTTACTGGAACTACAAAATGCTTACTTCTTTAAAGGAAGTATGTTGTCAAATTAATGCTACTTAGTTCAGAATTTTAGTAATAATAAAAAAGTATTAATTAAGGAAAACGCGCTTAAATATTTTATGGTTTTCATTACACTGTTGAAAAAAAATTTATCCCATCATTTATTGCATTTTTCTTTAACTTTATCAATTTAATTTTATTTATTTTTTCTACTCTTTTTCTCTTTTCAGTCTTAATTTGTATGAATTGATTAAGAAGAATAATTACAATGGTTTTAGTATGAGTCTAATACGACGTTTTTGTAATTCGATAGTAAAATGTTTACGTTTGTTATACAAAGAGAATATTATACACTGTGATCTGAAGCCAGTAAGTAAATATTTTAATTATCATTTATATTTTTAAGTTTAAGTTTAAAAAGTAATTTTATTTAAAACAAAAAGGTCATTAGATCCACTCCTTAATCTACTACGAAACATAAAATTTCTAAAAACAAATCCATGTTTATGGAAAATAATTATACTGAATCAAACTGCCTAGTGCGATTTTTATTATTTACTTTTTTTTTAATTTTTAGCAGACTCGCGCATATTTGTGCTTTTTATTTCGATGGTTAAATGTTCTTTCTCGCAAAAACTATTTTAATTCCGTCTTTATTTTACAGAAGCAAAAAAAAAAAAAATAAAATATATAATTGGCTATATTATCCCATCTCTGACAGAGTTAAAACATTCAACCATCGATCACTGTTTTCTCTTAAAGATTTTCTTCTTAATCTATTAATTTTTTTCTTTTTATTTCATTTTACCTTCTAGGAAAATATTTTATTAAAACAACGTGGCAGTAGTTCCATTAAGGTCATTGATTTTGGCAGCTCATGTTATGTTAATCGTAAAGTCTATACATACATACAATCAAGATTTTATCGTTCACCGGAAGTTATATTGGGTCTGCAATATGGCACCGCTATTGATATGTGGAGTTTGGGTAAGTATTACTTTTTACAACTTTAAATGATGCTCAAACGAGCATTGCGGCAGGGAAGCAAAAGGGTAATGAGTTTTAGCCTGAGTTCAATCCCCAGCAACATGATCTGTCTGTTGATGTGCTTGATTGTCCAACAATTTTAATTTAAAATTATCACGAGGCATATACTTAATAGGGCTTGGATCTATTGTTCTTTAACAAAGTTTAAAATAAACTCTGACTCTACTTTTAACAGCTTCTCGATGTCACTCTTTAAAAGCGAAAAGCTTAGTTTACAATAAAAAATATGTTCGTCGATTCAAGCAGAAGTGTGATATCACTGACCACAGCTCATAGTCATCAACAGCCCCCATTTCAAATTTTAATTGTCTTTATATTCCATCCCTTGTGGCTGCCATTTAATGCAAAAAAAAATTTATAATAGTAATTAAATTTCATGTACTACAGGTACAATACATTTGTGTTTTCTCAAAACTTTACAACTATTTTAATTTGCTCATTCAATATTTATTTTAGCTTGAGTTTTAAAACAACTCATTTGGTACATTTTGCGGCATTTAATAAAAATCCATTTGTTATAAATTATGATGCTTTTAAGCTTAATGTTTACAAGTCTTTTGTTTCAAATAATAATTGGCTTCTTGTCAAGGATATTTTATAAAAAATGGTTGATAGAAAAATATATTTATAACAAATATCCAGCAAAATATTCTTGGGCTTTAACTTTACAATCATTTGCAAATTAGAAATGCATGTAGAATGGTTTTTAATGAAAAAGATCCTTTTGAAAAGGTCAAGGTTAATGCAGTTGTTGTGGTAAAGGTTTTTATATTTGGTCATTATTGGGATTCAAAATGCTTTTGAAAACAACTTAAGATGAATAAATAAATTACAAGCACAAAAATTTAAACACCTTAAATTGATGGCTAAATAAAAACAGTGTCGCAAAAAAAATATATACACGAAAATTAAAGAAAATGTTTTAAATTTTGCAGATTTTATATTTCTATAGCAAAAAAAAAAATTAATTTTGTAATATATCAAAATAAACAAAACTTGTTTTGAAGGGCTGATTACAAAACTTTAATAAATTTAATGTGAATAGAAAAATTTTCAAACTGAATGAGAGTTTTTTTTTTAGTTAAAATTCCTAAAACAAAATAGTTAGGATTTAATGAGAAAATCAAAAAATCTGTGATTATGCAAAAAAAAAGTTTTTTTCTATTCTTGCACGACGCATCATTTATCGCTGTTATTGTTTCAAAGCACTGATGCTAGAAGTAAAAGAAATGGCTCTAAGCTACCAAAACAAAAGATTAAAATCGTCCTTTCAGATAGCAAACAATAAAAAAATGTTAGCATCTTCGTATAAAGTCAGCTAACACGAATCATTAGTTTTCGAGAAAGTCTACTTGCAAATTAATCTTAAAAAATTATAGAAATCAACTTAGAAAACCTGAAAATTTTCGAGCTCACGAAATTAAAGACAATACTTGATCAGTCATCTCTCGCTGTTCGAAAATGATAAGATGAAGAAGGTTTACAATCGAGTGGACGTTTTTCGTTTAACGAATTATAGAATCCCTATAATTTCTGATTTGCTGATTTGCGTTAACACGATCTGGTTATTAAGTCAAAACTAATTCAACATTTTTTTAAACTAAATGAGAGTTTTCTTTTATAACTCACAACAAATTCTTAAACCTCTTACAAAAACAAATGCAGTACAATAACTACAAAGACGATATTATTTTTCTTGCTTTCTTTTTACTGTTATCCTTACGCCTCTAAGCTCTAAATGTAGAATTAAAAGGTCATTTGAAATAAAAGTAAAATTCTTATTCATTAAAATTCTTATTTAGTTAAAACATTTTTTGTAGACATTTCATACTTTCCTTAATAAATGATTGAACTTTCATTAAGGCATGACGAAATTTTAAGTAACTCGGTTTTTATCTTCTTCGCAATTTCTTCAAAGCTGAAAAAAAAATTAAACTTTTTCAATAACAGTCACCGGTAGCAAAAGCATACAACTTCCACAAACTAAAAAAAAATTAGATTATTTTCATACTGAATATTGTTGGCAACAAGAAGGAAAAAAATTAAAAGAAGCATTTAATGTACCGCTAAGTACCCTACAAAGGACTTTGGCTACGTTGACAAGCGTCTAATGTCTGTAAACTGTATAAACATTATTATAATGCTAAGAAATGAGCTCAAAAATGAGCTAAAAATAAATAATTTAGAATTTATTTAAAAAAAATATTTGAAAAATAAATTTGAGAGAAAAATATATTCTAAAATTTATTTTAATTTTCCTCCGAAATATTTTTATTTTTAATTTTTCAACAAAGCTAATTGAATTACCAATTTAGTTTAAAGAATTTTTTTAACAAATTAATTTTCATTTTCCTCTAAGAGACTTTTGTGTCAACTTTAAACTTCTCTTAAGTGCTTTCATGTTCTATGTCCATACACAGATGTTGTCTTGAGTAAGTTAATTAACTTCCTGTACTTTCTATCACATATTAAATTACAAGTAGAATAGTCTCATGGTCGTTTTTGTTAGCAAAATGAACAAAAGATGTTATGCGACATTAAAGTTAATTAGAAGATTTTGCAAGAAAATAAGGGTTATAAGAAATAAGAATGAGAGTAATAATTCAATTAACTTAAATTTCTCAATTGCTCTTTTTATAGGTTGCATTTTAGCTGAACTATATACCGGCTTCCCCTTGTTCCCAGGTGAAAATGAAGTCGAACAATTGGCCTGTATTATGGAAATTTTAGGACTGCCGCCAAAAGATCTCATTGCTACTGCGACCCGAAGACGTTTATTTTTCGATTCACGTGGAGCACCCCGCTGTATAACCAACTCAAAGGGACGCAAACGTACCCCGGGCTCTAAGACTCTCTCACAGGTTCTCATCTGTCATGATCGCTATTTCATCAATTTCCTACAGCGTTGTCTCGAATGGGATCCCGCGGAGCGTATGACACCCGACGAAGCAGCCCATCATGAATTCTTACAGTCGTCTTCCTCCATCAAACACAGATCATGTCGAATGTCAAGCTCATCATCGACAGGTGGACTCAATAACTCATCCTCGCAGAAATCATCATGTTACAGTTTTGCCGACATTTCGCCATCGGCCACAAATGGAGGACCCGTTGTGGCCTCCATAACCAGCACAACGACAGTAAGCAATGCTGCCATAACAACCACAACCAATAAATCCACACGCACCGCTAACAATCACAATCATATGTCCGCTTCCATTACTAATGGAAGTAGTGGAG
Source organism: Cistogaster globosa (assembly GCA_937654795.1). Classification (NCBI taxonomy): domain Eukaryota; kingdom Metazoa; phylum Arthropoda; class Insecta; order Diptera; family Tachinidae; genus Cistogaster; species Cistogaster globosa. Next base: position 14,118,953 of record OW569404.1, read on the forward strand.
TTAGTGGCAGTGGCCATCATCATGGCTCTTCCACGTTGCATCAAACTACACACGCTCAATCGTCGGGCCATTTGCCGGACATTAAATTAAGTGCCGGTGAGAAATATAATAGCATGCAAAAAATGGCTGTACGTTCAAAAATTACTTCCTCAGTATCCGATCTCGAATCTGTACAACAATATTCTCTACATCGCATGTATGGTACCGCTGGCGGATCCAATGGCACTCTGGTAGGTGGTCACAACAACTCACAAATGACTCAGTCAGTCTCGCGTAAACATTTACTAGCCGGCACTTTAGGTTCTACGGCCTCATCGGGCAAGTATGGCGGTGTAGCCACATTGGGTCACAGCCATCATAATGGTAATCATCATGGCTCGCAATTAAATACAGCTCATCACAATAATGCATCTAATAACAATATCAATATGTCACATTCTCAGTCGACGGGCGATGTCTCTGCCATATTTGGACGTGCTTGACTTCGTGCCCGTCCCACAAAACTAGAGCTCAAAAAATGCAAACTAGTCAATATGGTGGATTTTTGGAGCTAGAAGTGGAAGCAATTGAGTTCGCAAGAAACTACAATACATGAAACATAATGTAGAAAAAACAAAAACACTACAAACAAAGAGAAATTGTGGAAAAACTTCAAGAAGCCTTCAACGAAGGAAAGAAGATGCAAAGAAATAGAGTATGAAGAAGAAGAAGAAGGAAGAAGTAAGATTATATTTAAATGAATAGAATTTTAAGAGGAATAAAATAATAAAGCTGTGTTTCGTTTTTAAATAAATATTAAATTAAGATGATTAAGATGATTTAGACATCAACAGACCGACCCCCTTCCCCCCGTAGTTTTTAAGCAAGTGATCAATAAGCAGAACAGTTTTTAATAAAATCAAATATCTTATTATGTATTGAAATAGTTACACATATTTACAAAAATTGGTGTAATAACAACAATAAGAATAATATTTTAAAAAGAAATTCACCACAGTTAAGAAAAGTAAAAAATAATGAAAATTACATTTAAAATAAAATACATTAATTGCGGTTTTAACCAAAAACAATAAATAAATAAAAATATTTACAATTATCTCATATAACAAAAAAAACTCACCATGAGTTGAATTTTAGAAAATTAAATAGTCTTTTTAAAAATGCAGCAATTTTAATTTAAAATGTTTTAGTTTGAATATTTCATTTTTTCGACTAATTCACCATAATTTGAATAAAAATAAAAACTCACCACTAAGACTTATTTTGCAAAACGTTTTTTAGGAGAAAATATTATTAATTTCTTATTTAGTATATTTACGCCCAAGAGCGAAAAACGAAGCCACCAGTTATTTTTTTAATTGATTTAATTGGAGCCTAACGGTTATGTATTCAAAGTTATTGAAAAAATTTTCAAGTGGTGAAATTTTTTGTAGCAATAATAAAAAAATTAAGAGCTAAATATTGGTGGGAAGGGTTTTTGTTTGGAAATTTCTTAATTTTTCATTACTCACCTCATGGTGAATTTGTCTAAAAACTCACCACGACAAAAATTAAGTACTAAAACTTGTTTTTTTGATTTATAAGAAATAACATTAACCAATAACTCCTGAATTTTAAGTAAAAAAATTATTTATCAATTAAGACAACTTTTTAAAAAAATTAATAGAAAATTTGTATTTCTTGTCTCAGGTGCTTGAAACTAAAAACAAATTTTTTATAGATTTTTAATGAAGTTGTTAAAATATTTACTTTAAATTTTTTTTAAAGATTTTTTATAATATAAATAAATTTATTTTAAAAAAAGTTTACCTCGCGGTTAAGTGAAGATTTTTAGTTTTTGGAATTTTTTTCTCAATATAACACAAACAAAAATTATATACCTGTTAAAAAAATTAGTTGTGAGTGGTGAGTTTTCTGTGAAATTCAAAATATTTCATCAATAATTTAATTAATTTTTTTTTTTTTTTGCAAAACTTAACTCATGTTGAAAACGTTTATTAAAGTTTGCACTCAGAAAAATTTAATGCGTTTATTGTTGTATGGCTTCATATAAAAATCTATTTAAAAATATATTTACAAAAATTTATTGCAAAGAAGTTTTAGTTTTAAATTTAATTGAGATATTTGGGTAGCTACTAAAAACAGCTAGAGTTTTGATGTTTTAAGCGTTTGACATTTCAAAATCCAATGTACTCTGAATATATACAAAGTAGTGAGTTTTTTGTATAGTAAAAATTTGTTATAGACAGCAGTTAATTGTTATAAATTTATATTTAATTGCGAATTTTTTTTCTAAATTCAAATCAAGGTGAGTTTTGTTAATAAATTCACCACTTAAAAAATATCCATTACATTAAAAAATTTTGAAAATTACATAATCGTAAAAAAAATCCCCACCCTGTAAAATTCTATATAAACTTAATTTTTTTTTTTAATATATAAAAACAAAACTGTGGTGAATAATAAATATTATTTTGATTTCCTTTTCTTAACTTTAAGCCATTAAATAATAACCACAAGAAATGTAGCATAAATGTCTATAATAATTATACAAGAATATGGAAAAGATAATTAGATCAGTTGGGAAACAATATAATCTTAAAAAATATAATTTCATTGCCAATATTTAATAAATATATAATAATTAAGGATAATATAATACAATATATTATATTGTATATTTTAATTAAGGAAAAATAAACTTTTAGTGGGTAGTTTCCTTTTTTTTCTCTCTCTCGTTTGAAAGTAACTTAAATCAAATAAAATAAATTTACAAGTTATATCACTGTAATATTGAAATAAATATATAAAAAAATATTTAACCATCATATATAATAACAAAAACAAAAGAAAAATAGAAAAGAAACACAGAAAAACTATTGTGTTTGCAATTTTTTTTTTTCACTTTCATAATAAATTTGCAATTTAAATATCGACAATACAACCATTTCATTTGGATCATTTTGATTCCCTTTAGATTAATTTTAAATAGAATATCATAAGTAAATTATACATTATAGTGTTTTACACACAACTCAATTACTTTTAATTACAACAACTACAACAACAAAAAATTTTAAGTGTGTTCGAATTTTAATTTAATTTAATAATTTTTTTTGTGTTTTTACCATTATAATTTTCATTATTTTAATTATAAATAGATAATAAAATACATACAAACATTAAATACATATATATATTACTCTCTATATACGAATTCATAAATTTACAAACTTACATACATACATACATACATACATAGTTGAATATGTAAAATAAAAATTAACTTTCAAATATTGTAAACGTGTTAAATTGTACTACACACAGAAAAGAAACAACAATTAAAATAAAATAATTTCAAATTTAATGCAAAAATATAAAAAAGTTATAAAAAAAAATTAAAAACAAAATTTGTGTGGAATTTTTTTATTTTAGAAAATTTAAATTCAACAACATCGGTACAGTGGTTAAATTTTAGTTTAAAATCATAAATTTATCAAATTAAAGTTCTTATTAAAAAAAAGAGCAAAAAATTCTTTTTCGAAAATTACTTTGTGAATGTTTCTAAAGAAAAATAGTACGTAATTAAAAGATTTGTACTCTTTAAATCGTTCTTTTACATGTCTTTCGCATCTCTTTTTTCTCTATTCGCAAATTTGGCAGCACCGCATTTTATAATGCGGAAGCGTCTCTCACATTTGTTAAAAAAAAACACAATTAGCTTGCGATAGCAGAGGAGCAAACGCAAAGGAAGAAAAACATGCAAATACTTAAAACCACCCCTATGGAGAATCTCCTGTGAAATTTTTGTTGCCTTCATGAAACATCTGTTTAAAATAAAGAAAGCAATCAGTGCACAGTGAATCTAAATAACGAAGAAATTTTTTTTCAACTTCATGAATGTTAAGAGTTGGAGCAATACTTTTTTTATAGAAGCAATAAAATAGGCAACAGAAAATTGTTCGTAGACGTTTGCGGGATTCATCTAACTCCTTAGTTACCCGTTACCCTGTAAGTGACTACTAATACAATAAAATATTTAATTTTAAATTAATTTTGTATTAGAATTATACAACACTAAAGAGTAAATAAAAATAAAGCTGAATTTTCCTATTTACTAGATGATGTTAATAATTCCAAAATGTGTTACTACTTCTTTTGACAGCTTTATAAAACCACAAGCAATATTTCTATTACTTTGCATTCAATTTAGCATAACGTCACTTTGCACTTTGTTTGCGTATCTGTCCTGAACTATTTTTAAAAAAATATTCATGATGTGAAAATTTCTTCATGTTATTATTCTTGAATGAATTACCTCAAAAATTTATTTTCATGAGAGATTTTCATGATCGCAAATACGTGAAAAGGAGAAAAATTACGAGGGAAATATTATTCACGCTATGGGGTGAAAAAATTTATATTTTTTTATCTAAATTATTATTTTTATGGAAAAGAAAACAAAAAATACAAACAAAGCAACGGCAGTTTGAAATTTTAGTAAATCTTATGGTGCAACATAGCGAATTGGCAGTTTCAGTCAGTAAATGCTAAACAAGCCGAGAAAATAAATATACGAAATTTTTGACTTACGTCTGGCCACTCAAGGTTCTACAAGTTAGGATTTTTTTTGTTATACATTCTACACAATCGTTTTCATCTTCAAACCATAACGCTACGCAATCCATCATTTTTATTTTTTACTAAAACCCATACAACAATCTTGACTTCCCTTTTTTTAAATGTTTGTTTACATATTTATAAGTGAGTTTTGCCAATTAAAAAAAAAGGAAAGCTAATGCGAAAATGACAAAAAGTACCAAATTGTTCTTTTTCGCTTCACATCGAAATTGTTTTCAAATCGCATTACTTAAAGCATTAATTTAATTCAGGCTTAAGTTCATAGTTTATCAAAAGTTTTAATATACATAATTGTTCTGACAAACGCGCATTCTTCAATCGCAGTGCACTTATATTATTTGATTACATTCTCTAGGAGTTGCCTTACAATTCAATTGTACAGAATGCAACAGTTCGTCTTAGTATATGGTTGCAGCTTAAAGTCGCCAGATTTGTAGCAATTTACAGGCAACTTTCTTTCCCAAATTTTAATCAATATGCTTTTTGCAAAACATAGACGCTAAAAAGAAGTAAGGTTTATTAAATATTTTTTTCAGTTTTACAAACTAAACTTCGAATACATTTTCGGAAATATTTTTATCTTTCTAGCAAACAACACTGAAAGAATTTATTTCGCCAGGTAAATTTGGCAAGCGTATGCTGCCTTGCGCTTAAGCGCAATATATCAACAAGACATACCAATTGGAGTAACTGACCAAGGGAATATTTAAAGGAACTCATTCGCCCCTATTGTGAATAAGAAGTGAAATTTTTGTGAAGTGAAAATTGCTATCATGAAATATTGGTTCACTTTATTGAACAGCTGTTCAAAATTAATAAGCTATCAGTGCATATTGAATGTAAATAAGAAGAAAAAGCTTAGTGAAAATTTGTAAATTGAAGTTCAAATATAAATAAAATTTTTAATTGCAAAAACGTGACGTACAAGACGCGTATAACCCCTTGAAGTTACCCATACCATTGCCTACCCATTTTAACAAAAAAATTGTATTTAATTTTTTTTAATGTGTCCGTTTTTAACTTAATGACATTTTTAATAAAAAAATCTTTATAAATTAACAAGCGTTAGATCTCTTTGTTTTGCATTTTGTCAAGTATAATGTCAATCTGTGCTGTAGAAACTGATCTTGAATTAAAAAATGTATTAACAATTTTAATATTCTAATTACAAGTGATGAAAACTTGCTTAATGTATGCAGTCCCCCAGCAAAATTTAAGTAAACAAATCCAAGGGAAAAGTAAAATAATTTCGAGGAAAAAACTTAATCTCGATAAGGGAATTTCTGTTTGTGTGAAAAATTGTTCATTTGAATTATTCATGATTGTAATTTGGGGGAGAAAGAAAACATTTCAAGTAAAAAGATATTGATAATGGGGGTGATTATTTACATTGACTGACTTGGTCTGTAATTTAATCCTGAAATGACTACTTTGATTCCATAAAGTTATCTACCAAATTTGCCTACGATTACCTTTTAAAAAATTTTAATTTATTTAATGATACATTTAATAAGAAAAAAACAAGTAAGAGTGCTATACTCGGCTATGCCGAATATTATATACCCTTCACGATGTAGGTAAATCTGGTTTGATGTGGAAACTCCATTAAAAAAAAAGACAAATATTGGGGTGACAGAGAATTAAAAAATAAGAAAAAAAAAAAAATAAATCTGCTCTTAACGGGAAAGGCATTTAAAAAAAATATTATTTCCTGGCATGTCTTTTCAAAAGATTTAAATCATAACCATATTAACAATCGTACTTTTTAATGAAAGTTTCAGAGGCCCATAACTCGAAAAATAGAGAAGAGCGCCAATTTTTTCACTTGATGTTTTCTTTCTTATTTTTTAATTCTCAACACTCCATATATTTTTTTCCATTGGAGTTTTTTCATTGGTCCAAATGCTATGGAAAATTTAGAGGCAGTCTTGGAAATTAGCCCACTGCCTCGAGGGATATGCAGCGATCTTGCTAATTTTCTATGTCAAAACTTTTGAAATTATGTCTAATAGATGGGCATTTTTAAATTTTCTTTAACTCATCTAGTGACTTGGTAAAGTTAATTTAAACGCTAAAACGAACGGACATCGCTTAATAAGAGCTGAGAATAGTAGAAATACAAATGGAGTGACAAACCTGATAAAACCTTTTTCCACTTTTTGTGGTGAAGGGTATAAAATCTAACCAATCAGATAATTTATTGAATCACTTAAAATAAAAATTTAAGAAAAGAATTTACTAATCAAATGAAAACAATAAAACTTTTTGTTGGTGCAAAATTTTTTTCTAAAGTTCTTGTTTCGTTTTGAAACAATGGATGAGATATAGAATCATATTGATACGCCAAAGACCAAACAGCATTCCAATTATTCATTTTGTTCGAGCAAACCAATACTAAAAATAGCAAACAGATGTTAATGGAATCCACACCTAATTAATTTCAACTACTTTCAAATGCTTATAGTTTTAAATACTTCTTATTTTATAATCGAACCTTTTCTTCTGGGCTTTTTTTCAGCAACCGCCTCTTTTAAGGAAAAAAAAATATTTCTCTTTTATTATTTTCTTTTACCTCCATTTTCATCTTGAAATAAAAGTTAAAAAAAAATTAGGTTTCCTTGAGTAAAGGCTTGGATTTAAAAGATAAACAAAACAAACAAAAAGTATATTATAAATAAATAAAAAAATAGTTTAATTTCATTTTCGAAATATTTGATTGCAATACGAGGGCTGCTATATATATTTCTGGCCTTACAACACTGAGTGCTGCCAAGTGCAATCTGACATTTCCATTGGAAAGTTTATCATTTTTAAGCATAATCGTCCTCACAACGTTTTGATGTACGACCATTATTTGTGTTGTTTACAGTGACTTGAAAAAATTAATATAGAAAAAAAATGGAATTAACTCGTGAACATTTTCGTGCCATAATTTTTCACAACTTTCGACGTGGATTATCACGACAAGAGTGCATTGATGAACTTAAATCTTTCTGTGGCGATGAAGCACCATCCTGTAGCACTGTGAAAAATTAGTACATTGAATTTAATCGTGGCCGAAGCTCGCTCAAAGACGAATTCCGTGAAGGTCGTCCAAAAACGGCTGTTGTGCCAGAGAACATTGATGCCGTGCGTGAACTCATAATGCATCATCGACATGCGACAAACCGAGAGATAGAGACATCCTTGGACATTTCTTCCACCAGCATACATTCGATACTGCATGAACACTGGCCGTAAAAAAGGTTTGTTCTCGTTGGATTCCGCACAATTTGAAAGTCGCTCAAAAAAAGGCTCGTGTTGATTGGTGCAAAGAAATGTTGCAAAAATACGATTGCGGTGCTTCAAAAGACGTTTATAAGATCGGCATAGGAGACGAATCATGGATCTATGCGCATGAGCCCGAAACGAAACAACAATCGACCGTGTGGGTCTTCAAAGACGAGCAAAATCCAACGAAAGTTGTTCGTGGAAGAAGCACTTCGAAGCAAATGGTCGCCTGTTTCTTCGGCAAAACTGGTCATGTGGCGACTGTTCCGCTTGAGCAACGTAGGACGGTCACTTCTGAGTGGTACACTACAATTTGTTTGCCTGAAGTCATCGGAGAAACTCGAAAAACCAACAAGAGAAGACGAATCATTGTTCACCATGACAATGCGAGCTCTCACACATAGGCTCAAACCATAGCGTTTTTGACCGGCCAAAACGTCGAATTAATGGGTCATCTGCCGTACAGTCCTGACTTGGCACCTAATGACTTCTTCTTGTTTCCACACGTCAAGAAAAAAATGTGTGGTCAAAGATTTTCGTCGCCAGAAGAAGCTGTTGAAGTGTTCAAAAACCATGTTTTAGAGGTGTCTCAATCGGAGTGGAAAAAGTGCTTCGACAACTGGTTTGAGCGCATGCAAAAATGTATAAATCATGCTGGAGAATAATTAGAAAAACAATAAAACCATTTTTGATTATAAATATTCGCATTTTCACTATTAGGCCAGAAATATATAGAGCAGCCCTCGTATAAAAGTTTTTAACAATGAAAATATTTGAATAGAAGGTTCATCCTAACCTTAAAATAAAATTTGAGGTTATTAAAATCTTGCCCCATAAAATTGCTTTTTTCTAGCGGCTTTCTTTTAAAGCATTTGTAAGACTTTTTAGCAACTACAGAGAAAGCCTAGTTCTGACACTTTACCACATTGGAAGTTATAGCCAAAAGTTCTTATGTACTGACCGGGATGACATCGTAAGTATTCCTGCAGTTTACCATTGAGCAAAATGCAATGGTAAACTGAGCTAGAAATGGGACGATATAAAAATCAAAACAAAAATTTTCTGAACTTAAAGAGCGGAGTTTAAGGCATAAAAATTTTATTAAAAAAAAATTAATAAATAAATATTAAAATGATGTGCAGCTGCTTAAAAACATCTAATTTTGCGAACAATTGGGTGTAGCATTCCAGAAAATAATTCATTAAAATTTGCTGGTGTCTAATTTTAACAAGAACACATTTTTAGAAATTAAAATTAAAATAAACTTAATCCGAAATTAATTTATTTTTTTTTCTTTACTAAGTGAAGAATTGCGTTGAAATTGTTTCAAAATTAAAAAATAAGTAATTTTTTAAGAGTGTAAACATTAACTGCCATAATTTAATTTTTATGAAATTAAGAATTAAACTGTGGACCTAAATGAATTAAAATTAATTTTCGGCTTAAGTTCATTTTTTATTAATTTCTAAAAACCTTTTCTTTTAGAAAGAAAAACTACAAATGTATGCGAAGGTTTTTCAAAGAAAACAAGAAAAATTAGATAACAGCAGAATGAAATGCAGCATTTTCTGGATCGCTATATGCTTCATCAGCATTCTTTACATCTATCTACCTTAAGTTGTGTACATTATAAACATCATCTATTTAACAAACTAATTTTGTAAATAAGAATACGAGGAATATTGATATCAATACTAATTTGGTTAGACGAAGTCGACACACAAACTTAAGTATTTCTTCATAAAATCTATTTTAAATTTTTTATGAATACGTCAGTCAAAATTATAAAAACATTAAGAAATCAAAATCTATTAGACAGTTAATTTTTATTTTAATGAAAACAATTTGATAGTTGAAAGCGGGAAAGCGGGAGCCAAATGCAAATCAATTATTTAATTCATCTGTACAAATTTAAAAACAACTGAATTTATGTTTCCACACACATTTAAAAAACTCATTACATATTTTTTATTCGTTTAGTCACAAAAAAATATATATTGCAATTTGCATGATTTGAATATTGTCCCAAACGACAAATCTACAGAAAAAACCTTTAAATTTCATTATCCGATGTAGAGTTTTGCAGTCTTTTGAGCTGTGTACTTAATTTTATACATTTTATAAATTAAATTTTTGGCAAGTTTAACAAAATACCATTCCGTTGTACAGGTAAAGAAGAAAATAAAACATTTAGAAAAATCTGCTATTTTCTTTTCAGTTCTTACGAATTACTTTCGACAAACTTCTTGCTGTTAAGCAAAAAATTATTTAATTTTTAATTTAAAATTTAATACTTTTATATATTCAATAAAAGCAACAAAATGTTTTTCCAATTTAAGTAAAAAATTACTTTAAAAAAAATTAATTTAAAAACAAAAAAGATATAGGAATAAACTCAAACAAAAAACGTTGCATACTTTTAGGAAGTTGGTATTAAACTTGTTAGGTAAAAGTCTACATAACAAAAGTACCACACAATGAAATTATTATTAAAAAATTATTGCACCATGTGTTTTCAAGTAAAAATACTGAAGCATAACTTGGGGAGTTACATTTAAATTTAATACACTGAGAGAAAAATATATTTAATTAAATATAATATTTTTTTGTATTTAAGTACAATAAATACAATCCAGTCTTACCATTCGAAAGTTTAATATAAAAAAGGGTAAAATAAGGGAAAAAAATAACACATTTTTAAAAAAAGAGGGCCAAAAGTAATAAATAAAAAAAAAAATAAAATAAAATTTAATAATATTAGTTTTTTTTTTTTAAATAAATTGTAACAAATTAAATTTGTAAATTAATAAGAGTTGAATTTTATTACGCGTCTATAAACATGTTAAAATTAATGTAGTTTTGTTATTTTTTAGTATTAGAGTGACTTGAAATTTTTAACTTAAAAGTAAGTTTTATATAAAAGAAGTACAAACACTAATCACTAAGATAAAAAAAAAATATTCTGGCGATTTTTTTTGGGCCTTTTTATTTTTTTTTAATTTACTGCCGGTTTCTGTACATGCGAACAAACGTTTCTTTTGTATTTTTGTATTGAAAACAAAAACAATTTTCTATATTTTGTTTTTGTTTTCAATACAAGTGTGCGAAAAAAGTGTTCGTTAGCATGTAGAGAAATCGGCATTGAATTTTTTAAATAAATTCAGTTTTTAATAATAAGAGTTTTTGAGGTTCTTAATTTTCTTTCCCAAAATTTAACAAAAAATATATTTCACGATAGAAAAAAATTTATCTAAAACAAAATGTTTTTACAAAATTGTTTTTTAAATTTCTTAAACTTTTAAAATAAGGTTAAAAGAAATAATAAATTTTTATAGGTGTATTAAAATAAAATAAAAAATAAAATGAAATTAGAATAAAAAAAAACATGAAACAAAAAAAAAAAAAAATTAAATATTGACACAATAAAACATTATTTTAAAGAAAAATTATTTTAATTAATTAAAATCTTAGAGTTAGCAATTTTTCTTTCATTATTAAAATAATTATAAGTAAAATAAAAAAAAATAAAAAATTTATAACCGTGAGTAGTTTGTAACAAAATATTTCCATAAGTGTAATAAAATGTAGGTTACCATGTAAATAAAAAATTTCTACAAATTTTACTCCGTATATATTTCACTTCAATTTCAATATGTAATAAAATAAAAATAATTAAATGTAGTTATTTGTCTATTAATATTAGTTGATTTATATCTAAACCAAATCAATAAAGAAAAAGCTACCAAATAAGTAACTAAAAATAGGTTTGACTTTAAAGCAAAAGAAAAATAAAAAAACATTAAATTTCAAATAAAACTAAAAATACGTATAAAAATTACAAATAAATTAATTCAATAATTTAAACAATATGTAACAACAAAAACAACAGTTAATTATTATTAATAATGTTTATATTAAAAATCCCCAAAATCACAAAAACAAAGAAAAATAAAGAAAAAAAATTGGACATATATCATTATATAAAAAAGAAATAATAATAAAAAACAAGTGTTATGAAATATTTAATTAAATCAATAACAAGATTTATCATTTCAAAATTTTTTGGCAAATCTTATATCTGTTAAGCAAGGTCATGTCACCTTTTCAGGTCAACAAAACTAAATACAAAGGTAAGTAATCTTTAAAATTATAAAAAAAAATTATGTTGCAACATTTTAATTGATGTTAAAAAAAGATGAACGAAGAAATAAAACCAGAAGATTAAAAACAAATAGCCGCTTTTAAGCAACAAACATGATAAAAAGTTACTTAATACCAATAGCAACAGGCATATAAAACAATAAACTAAACATCAGACAAATATTTCAATCAAGCATAATAATTAATTAGTTAAACACAATAAAATAAATTTTATAGTTTATGGCAGTGGCTTCATAATCTTAATTTAATTACCTATAAAACAAATTAATTTAAAATTCAGTTTAGTTATTGGAGTATAAGCTGGCTGGTAAGCCACACTAGTCCAGCAGAAAATCGTTAAACAAAAATAAAAAATTAAATAAAAAAATATTTTACAAGGAAAAATTAGATAAACAGAATGAGAATTTTATGAAACAAAAAATAAATTCATTTTTACTTCGAATCACGTTTTATACTAAATTTATTAAGAATAAAATTATTTACAAAATTTTTGTGTTAATTTTTAAAGGAAGTAGAAACAATTAGTCACTATCAGAATGTAAAACAGCTTAACTCGCATCGCTACATTCCTTCTCAACATTCTTGGATACCTTTTTCATTTCTTATACCCTTCACCACAGGTTGAAAGGGGTATAACTAAGTTTGTCATTCCTTTTGTAACTTCTACAATATGCAAAGCGAAGGCGATTGGGTCATGTAGTTCTGCCCGTCTGCCCGCCTGCCCGCCCGCGATCGGGCTAAAATCAATTTTTCCAAAAACTCTACATAAGCTAGAGAAAATTTAAGTACACCATGTCTTTTGAGGCAGCGAGCAAAACACAGCGCCTGCCTCTAATTAGTTAGTGAGGAGTGGCAGCCTCTCGCGACGAAGCTCACTTGAGCACAAACGAATGGCCCGTTGTGATACCACAAAGAAAGCGGCACGACTCCCATTACCCAGCCGAGAACCATAAGGATTCGCGGATGAACTTCGCTATGTCCCTTATAGAGTGGGATGATAGCTCCGTAAGAGTTCCAAAGAAAGGAGAGTTCAGAATTCTTAGTCTTCTTCGAGCCAGGGATGGGCAGTGGCACAGGAGGTGCAGTACGGTCTCTTCCTCATCCTCCGAGCCACAGCTGCAACAGAAATCATTGAAAGGCAGACCAAGTCTTTCAGCATGCCCACCTATTAGACAGTGTCCAGTAAGTACCGAGACCGTGATACTTATGGATTTTCTGTCCAGTCTGAGCAGCTGTCTGGTCCGCTTGAGGTCCAGTGTAGTCCACAGTTGTCTGGAGACACAGCAGGAACTTTCATCTACCCTGCCTCTAATTTTTCAATATTATTTCAAACAAATCTAATTCAGTAAAGTAATCAAAAAACAAATATATGGGGCAATAGAAAATTAAAATATATGAAAAAAATATCAAGTTGAAAAATTTACGCTCGCCCAAATTTTCCGAGTTATGGGCCTCTGAACTTTTCATAAAAAAAGTACGATTGTGCATTATTTTTTTTAAAGATATTAATATGGGTATCATCTAAAAGCTTTTGAAGAGAGATCTAAGGAAATTATAAAACTTTTCTAAATTTTTTAATCTATTAGGAACCGGTGAAATTTTAATGTAAAATTATATATTTAAATTAATTTTTTTCATTTTTAACTTCTTTGTTCCTCCAATATTTGACTTCTGATTGGATTTACTTCACTAAACTAGATTTACATTTATGGTGAAGGGTATGTAAAATTCCTATAGCAATCTTACATGTTTCTTCTTTAAGAATATTTAAATTTAATTTTCTTTTCAGTTACCTTTGTGTGATATCTTCTACAGTAATAATGAATCTTTAATTCTAATTTGTTTTTGCAAATTCTAGAATTTGTGAGAAATTTTCCTTTCTTTAAAAAGAGGAGTAACACTCAGCTAAGAATGCCTACAATTAAATTGTATTACTTCTTTAAAACGTTTAGCTTAGAGAAAATAAGCAATCACAACCCTGCAGTTGCAACTTGGGCTTATTTTTAGAACAGTATTGCAAAGTCTCTGGTGTAAAGTAGCAGCATTCTAAGACAGTAATTTTATGATTTTTTGTTCATTGAAGATTTATTTGTAGATTTACTGCAAAAATTTTATTTTTTTATGAAATTTCTATTCTGTGAAAATTTTTATTTTTTTTTCGAATTAATTTTTTCATTGTTTGATTCTTCTATTCTTTAATAATTATTAGAATGAATTTTTGATTAAAAAAAAATATTAAAAAATATAAATTATTAAGTGAATTTAAAAATCCTTGTAAAATTTCTAATTTAAATCGAATTTAAAATTTTTTAGTAAATTTTTTATATTTTTTAAAGTGTAAATGTTGCACATCGTAAGATAAGTCTTCAGTAACCATCAACTTGGTATGATCATCTTGTTGCTCATGAATTCGCCTAATGTAAACTCTCAGTGTTCGTGTTTCGGTCATGTGCAATTATCATTGTTCGAACATTTGGTTGAGTGATGATGTTTGCCATCAAATATGAATTTTAGTTTTATTGTTCCATTTAAAATTAATGCAACAACTTTTTAAAATCATTGAAACAATCCTGACAAAAAATAGAAAATTTTGTTTAAAAGTAAATATTAACACATTTTCGCCACATACAATAACATGAAGATATTCATACCTTTCTACTGCTAACGTGCTGTGCATGTCTCATTTAAATTGAACGCTAGTAGAGTCGTTACAGGGTAATAGGTTTTTTTTGAGCTTTTGGACTTAGAAGAAATTATTATTTTTATTAAATACATATTTTTTTTTTTGATTTACCGAATTGTGGATCTTTAAAAGAAATTTTATTTTATTTTTATAATTTTAAATTATTTTTTAATTTAAAACGAATTTTTTGTAAAGATTTCTAATAAATCTACGCTAAAAAAATCTTAGTTTTGAATCCATATTTCAGTCAAACTGATTCAATTACAAAAGTTTCATTCGTGGACCAACAGACAGCAACTAACAAAAACAAAAATATTTGTGACACTTTATAAAGAGAAGAACGGATAAGGCTTTGGTTTCTGTGCACTTTGTCTAACAAAATTAATGAATGCTTCTCGTATTATGAGCTGCAAAAATTACTTGGTTTAATGAAGGGAGTTTATGACATACACAACCTAAGATAGATAGATTTCAAGCATGCTGGTGACGGATGTAGCGCTCCAAAAGGTACTGCATTACATTCTGCTGATGTTTTATTTATTAATTTTTTTTTGTTTTCTTTAATAAACGTCTTTTGAAAAATTTGTTAATAAATTTTCATTCTTAATAAATATATACATACGAGGGCTGCTCTATATATTTCTGGCCTAATAGTGAAAATGCGAACATTTATAATCAAAAACGGTTTTATTGTTTTTCAAAGTATTCTCCAGCATGATTTATACACTTTTGCATGCGCTCAAACCAGTTTTCGAAGCACTTTTTCCGCTCCGATTGAGACACCTCTAAAACATGGTTTTTGAACACTTCAACAGCTTCTTCTGGCGACGAAAATCGTTGACCACGCATTTTTTTCTTGATGTGCGGAAACAAGAAGAACTCATTAGGTGCCAAGTCAGAGCTGTACGGCGGATGACCCATTAATTCGACGTTTTGGCCGGTCAAAAACGCTCTGGTTTGAGCCGATGTGTGAGAGCTCGCATTGTCATGGTGAACAATGAATTGTCTTCTCTTGTTGGTTTTTCGAATTTCTCCTATGACTTCAGGCAAACAAATTGTAGTGTTCCACCCAGAAGTGACCGTCCAACGTTACTCAAGCGGAACAGTCTCCACATGACCAGTTTTGCCGAAGAAACAGGCGACCATTTGCTTCGAAGTGCTCCTTCCACGAACAACTTTCGTTGGATTTTGCTCGTCTTTGAAGACCCACACGGTCGATTGTTGTTTCGTTTCGGGCTCATACGCATAGATCCATGATTCGTTACCTGTGACGATCTTATAAACGTCTTTTGAAGCACCGCAATCGTATTTTTCCAACGTTTCTTTGCACCAATAGACACGAGCCTTTTTTTTGAGCGACTTTCAAATTGTGGGGGATCCAACGAGAACAAACCTTTTTACGGCCAGGTGTTCATGCAGTATCGAATGTATGCTGGTGGAAGAAATGTCCAAGGATGTTCCTATCTCTCGGTATGTCGCATGTCGATCTTGCATTATGAGTTCACGCACGGCATCAATGTTCTCTGGCACAACAGCCGTTTTTGGATGACCTTCACGGAATTCGTCTTTGAGCGAGCTTCGGCCACGATTAAATTCACTATACCAATTTTTCACAGTGCTATAGGATGGTGCTTCATCGCCATACAAAGATTTAAGTTCATCAATGCACTCTTGTCGTGATAATCCACATCGAAGGTTGTGAAAAATGATGGCACGAAAATGTTCATGAGTTAATTCCATTTTTTTCTATATTAATTTTTTCAAGTCACTGTAAACAACACAAATAATGGTCGTACGTCAAAACGTTTTGAGTACGATTATGCTTAAAAATGACAAGCTTTCCAATGGAAATGTCAGATTGCACTTGGCAGTACTCAGTGTTGCCAGGCCAGAAATATATATAGCAGCCCTCGTAGAAAAAATTAGTCACTACCAGAATGTAAAACAGCTTAACTCCCATCGCTATATTCCTTCTCAACATTCTTGGATACCTTTTTCATTTTTTATACCCTTCACCACAGGTGGAAAAAGGGTGTAACTAAATTTGTCATTCCGTTTGTAATTTCTACAATATCCATTTCCAATTCCATAAAGTAAATATATTTTGAGTTCTTATGCAAAGCGAAGGCGATTGGGCCATGTACTTCTGCCCGTCTGCCAGTCTGCCCGCCTGTCCGCCCGAGATCGGATTAAAATCAACTTCGCCAAGGCACTAGATAAGCTAGAGAAAATTTAAGTACATCAATCGATCAGACATAGTTTTAAAAATTTTGCTATTGAAAATCAGCAAGATGGGTCTTTTGAGGCAGCGAATAAAACCCAGCGCCTGTCTCTAATTTTTTTATATCATTTGGAACAAATCTAATTCAGTAAAGTAATCAAAAAAAAAAAAAAAAAAAACAAATACAATTAAAAAAATTAAAAAATATGAAAAAAATCTCAAGTTGAAAAATTTACACTCGCCCATATTCTCCGAGTTACAGGCCTCTGAACTTTTCATAAAAAATACGTTTCTGCATCATTTTTTTAAAGATATCAATATGGGTATCAGTTAAAAGCTTTTCAAGAGAGATTTAAGAAAAAATTAAAATTTTTAAAAAAATTTTAACCTATTAAGAGCCGGTGACATTTTAATGTAAAACTATATATTTTTATTAATTTTTTTCATTTTTAACTTCTTTATCCGTCCAATATTTGATTTTTGATTGGACTTACTTCACTAAATTAGATTTACATTTAAAGTGAAGGGTATGTAAGATTCCTATAGCAATCTTACATGTTTCTTCTTTAAGAATATTTACATTTAAGTTTCTTTTCAGTTACCTTTGTGTGATATCTTTTACAGTAATAAAGAATCTTTAATTCTGATTTGTTTTTGCAAATTTAAAAATTTGTGGGGAATTTTCCTTTCTTTAAAAGGAGGAATAACACTCAGCTAAGAATGCCTACATTTAAATTGTATTACTTTTTTTTGGAAGGTTTGGCGTAGAAAGAATAAGCAGTCACAACCCTGCAGTTGCAACTTGGGCTTATTTTTAGAACAGTATTGCAAGGTCTCTGGTGTTAAGTAGCAGCATTCTAAGACTGTAATGTGGTACAGCCATTTTATAATTTTTACTTCGCTGAAGATTTATTTCTAGAAAGTAATGAAGATTTACTACAAAAATTTTATTTTTTTATGAAATTTCTATTTTGTAAAAATTTTTAGTTTTTTTTTTCGAATTATTTTTTTCAATTAATAGAGAGAATTTTTGATAATTTAAATCGAATTTAAATTTTTTTAGTAAATTTTTTATATTTTTTAAAGTGTAAATGTTGCACATCGTTAGATAATTCTTCAGTAACCATCAGCTTGGTATGAGCATCTTGTTGCTCATGAATTCGCCTAATATAAACTCTCAGTGTTCCTGTTTCGGTCATGTGCAATTATCATTGTTCGAACATTTAGTTGAGTGAGGATGTTCGTCATCAAATATGACTTTTAGTTTTATTGTTCCATTTAAAATTAACGACGTCCCTTTTAAAAACAATGAAACAATCCTGACAAAAATAGAAAATTGTGCTTAAAAAACATATTTTCGCCACATACAATAACATGAAGAAATTCATACCTTTCTACAGCTGACTTGTTGTGCACGTCTCATTTAAATTGATCGCTAGTAAAGTCGTAACAGGGTAACAGTTTTTTTTTTGAGCTTTTGGATTTAGAAGAAGTTTTTATTTTTATTAAATTCATATTTTTTTGCTTCTCCGAATTGTGGATCTTAAAAAGAAGTTTTATTTTATTTTTATAATTTTAAATTATTTTTTAATTTAAAGTGACTTTTTTGTAAAGATTTCTAATAAATTTACGCTAAAAAATCTTAGTTTTGAATCCATATTTCAGTCAAACTGATTCAATTACAAAAGTTTCATTCGTGGACCAACAGACAGCAACTAACAAAAACAAAAATATTGGTGGCACCTTATAAAGAGAACAACGGATAAGGCTTCCCGTATTATGAGCTGCAAAAATTACTTGGTTTAATGAAGGGAGTTTATGATATGCACAACCTAGGATAGATAGATTTCAAGCATGCTGGTGGCGGATGTAGCGCTCCAAAAGATACTGCGTTACATTCTGCTGATGTTTTATTTATTTATTTTTTTTTTTTTTTGTTTTCTTTAATAAACGTCCTTTAAATGTTTTTAATAAATTTTCATTCTAAATAAATATCTACAAATTAAAATGAAGTTAAGACGAATTAATTCATTTATTTCTTAACAATTTTAAAATTTATATTTTGTAAATCAATGTTATATAAATCTGTTGCAAAAACAATATAAAAGTTTGCAGCAAGCCTTTGCATTTATTAAATTTTTCATTGACCCTGTATCCATCTCTTTGATCAAGATCAAAAACAGAACAAGAAAAGGAGTCATAATTTAAGCGATTGGCATAAGGCGTGCATAATAATCCGATGGAGTTGGTTTGAATATTTTTTAATTATTAATAAGTGTTTGAAATTCTTAAATCTTACCACAGTGGGGAACTTCTTAAAAAATAAAAAATAAAAAATGCTTCCGTAGCTTATAAATGGATTATTAATTGATTCAAAATACTTTATATTTTTGACAAAATTTGTATAAAAAATTCACAGAAGCTATGAGTAACCTTTTTGCTAAAAATTAAAAAAATTAAATTGATTTTAAATTTTAAATTTATTGTCATAAAATTTTTTGTTTAGAATAAATATTTCAACAATTTTTTCCTTAGTACAAGAAAATATATTGTTATTAAAAAATCAATTATAAAAAACAAAAGGGTTCTGGCTATGGCTGGAAACGAAATCTAGACAAAGTTAGAAGAAAGAAAAATTGTAATTTTTAATGCTTAAAATCTCATAACTTATAAAAGATACTGCTTACGCTTGGCCATGATTTTTTAGAGCTTAAAAAAGCTATCAACAAAAAATTAGAGGAGAAAATAAAAAGAAATCCCCCACTGTGCATAGGACTTAATGTTATTGTTTCGTAATATCTAAATGTTTTTTTTCTCAAATTTCTTTTTTTTTTATTTTTTAAATTTATAACAATTTCTTGATTTTATTTTAAAAATTTCTCTTTAAAACACATTATGCCACCCATACGAGTATTAAAGGCGCTTGCACCACAATGATGTAATTTGGATTTAATGAGATTGTGGTAAATGAAGTCAACAGGCTTAAAAAAAATAAATTCCTTTTAGTTTGTTTCATATTTAGTAATGCTGGTTTTTAATGTTGGATGTAACGATTTTTTTTGCGATTGATAACACAAACAAAACTAGTTAAACAAAAAAAAAAAAATATATATTTTTACTTATTTATTTATTTTGTTTTGAGGAATCTTTTAAGGAAAAAACTTGAAATTGAAACCTGTTGTTATCAAAAACTTATTTATGTTGTTGTTCATATTACAAAAAACATAAACAACAAAACCAATAACAACAACAACATAATAAAAAGGGAGAAAGACTTTCACCTTTAACTCAATAATGATGAGCAGCAGCATCACGATATTAAAAAAATGTCTCTTGAAAATATTTTAACAAAATTTAAAAATATTCAAAATTAAAAAAAAAAAATTTGAATACTACAAGTATTACGTTAAATTTAATCAAAAATGGCCAAGAAGAGTGTAACAGTTAGACATTTAATTTTGTATAGTCTTCAGTGGCATAAGAAAAAAAACCGGTGCTGGATGTTGTTACTTTTGCTACACAGGTGGCCTTCAGTAACGAGGAAAAAAATTCATTTTGATTTTTTGTTATCAAAAAAAGCTTCTTTGAAACATCTTCTTTATTTTCAATTTCATTTTGAGTAAGTTTTTAATGGCCGGCCAAAAACAGGTTGTTTGGTTATTGTTTTTTTCCAATTTGTTAGTGACAAAATTCAAGAAGAAAGAAAAATGCAATGAAAAGCGTCAATAAACTCTTTAAAAACTACCAAACAGTGTACGGAAAATAATATTAGAAAAAAAAAAAACAATAACAATACGAATGTGGGCAGTTGTTGTATTACAACAAATTAAAATGATCATTACAGTTACAAACCAAGGAATCACAACAAAATTTTTATTAATTTATTTACATAAGTCTCTCCGATGAATTTTTAAAGATTTTAAGATGGGTTATAAAGTATTTGAAGACTATTGATTTTTGATTTCTTCTTTTCAAGAGATTTTTCCTTAGGTGCACAGTGGGTGTTAAGCAATAATATTTTTTTGAGAAGACTAATAAATTTTATTATTTGCTTGTGAAAAACTCATAAATTTTTTTATTTATTTGAGAAAAGAGGATTTATAATATTTTTCAAATATTTTAAATTTATATTTTGTTATCGATATTTTTTTTTTTTTTTTTGTATTAAAGTTGTCGATATCTTAAAAATTTTAAATATTAATTTTTTTAATTAATTGAGAATTTTTGCTACTCTGAAATCCATTAAATTTATATGAAAAAATTTAAAGTGTCAAAAAGTAACTTTTTATTTTCTTTATGTTTAAAGCAACAAATTTTAATTTTTATAAAAAAAAAAATCATCTTTTTTTATATCAAAAACTTACAAAGAAAATTATCGATAACAATAACTTCGTAGAGATCTTGTATGTGGTTTCTTATTACTGTAGAAAATTATGAAATATTATTTTTCTGAAAACAGAATATTGATGATATTTATTTTCTTTAAAAAATTATCAATAACTTTAATTAATAAATTTATCGATAACTTCAATTAAGAAATGTCATCGATAACTTCAATAAAGAAACGTTATCAAGAACTCTAATAAAGAAATATTATCGATACCTTTTATTTTATATGAAATAAATAATGAAAACTTTGTCATTTTAAATAATTTTTACTTCTATGAAAAATAATCGATAAATTTTATTTATATAGAAATTGTGTGTTATCGGTAACATTTCCTTTATATAAAATTGCTTAATGCTATAAAATGTAAAAATATTAGTTTCAATAACTACTAATTTCTAATGACGGATTGTTACTGATTTCTATATACTGAAGAAAAACTAACGATAACTTCTTTTAAAATATTCTAAACATTATAACCAAACAAATTTTCACTGCTAAAGGGAAGCTAGCATTTCCATTAAAATTAAATCGCTTAGTTATAATTTATATAGTATAGATATTGATTACATTTTTACAGAACGTAAATCAAAAATTTTTCAGTATTAACTTTCGATAACTTTTATTTTCTATATGAAGTTTTCAAAAAATTTCCTATCAAAATTTCCTATCAAAAATTGTTATTGGCTCGAGACAATAAATTAACGGTTATTTTATTATTTACTGGCATACTTTAAAAATTATGGCAAAATTTTATCGATAGCTTTTATATTTCATGAAAATGTTTTCGAAAACCTTTTCTTTTCTATCGAAATGTTATGAATAACTTCTTAATTCTACAAGGAATATATCGGAACTCTTACTTTCAATAAAGGTTTAATCGATAGAATAATTTTGAACAGAAAATTTTCTAAGAATTTATTTAAGAAAATTATATCATTAAAAAAAAAACAACAACCTTTGTTTTTTATTGCAGCATATAATTTTTTAGAAATATAATATTTTTTTAGGAAGGGTTATCGAAATGAAAAATAAAATTTCTTTTAAAAATATCGATACATTTTTAAGTTGATATCGATATATTTCAAATTTAAAACTTTAAAAGTCTACTCATGTTGTTACCAAATGCCACTGTTCTTCGTAAATAGAAGTCTACTCCAAAAATATGTGATCTTTGTCCATTTTATTAGTAACATAGAGATGCAATAGCAGTTTTTTCTCTTGCATTAGTTTTAGTGAAATAATAGTGTTTATATTTGATTTTAAAACTACGATTATAAATTTTACTTTCTATATTTTTAATTAACGAATAAAGCTGCGGGAATTCTAGGTGCAAAGATATTTGTCTAAAAAACGCTTGAGAGATGAAATAATTTGAGATTCAGAAAAAGTGAGAGTGAGTGTTGACGCAGTAAAAGTAAATTTAAGTTAATTTTTACAACAAAATAAATAAGGAAAATGAAAAAAAATTATCCAAAGAAATTTTTTTTCAAAAACTGTATACCATTAGAAATATTTTGTAAATTCTTTTCCTTAGAAAAAAAGCTTATAAAGTCTTTTCTGTACGTTTTTTAAATATATCGATAAAATTGCAGCAGATTTTAAATAGTTTAAAAAAAAAATTCTTTAATTTTAAAAATTTCTATAAAATATGGATTAAAAGTTATTGATAATATGAGATATTATCGAAAAATTATCTGTTGAATATTAAAAGTTGTTGACTGACAACTTTTCCATAAACTAATTAAAGTTATCGATTGATATTCTATAAACCATTCTTTTCTATAGAGTACTAATTATATTTTAAATTGAAATTTTCTATAGAACAATAAAAGCCATCGATAACGTTTCTATAGTAAATAAATATCCATCAATTTGCTATGAAAAGTTAAATGCTATCGATAACATTTCCATAGCAATTTAATAGTTAGCAAAATATTTTCTATCGGACTTAAAGAGTTATAAATAATTTTTCCATAAAAGTTATCAATACTCTCCTTAAGAACATCAAAACTTATCGATAAATTTTCTTTTCTATAGATTATTTAAATTTACCAATGACTTTTCTATGGCATAATAAAATAAAGAATTCTCTTTCCTCTAAATTTATATACCGAAAACCTTATTTACAGAACAGTAAGAGTAATCGATAATTTTTTCTGAAGAATATTTAAGTTATCGATAACTTTTCAATGAAGTGTAAAAATTTTTTGACGACTTTTTTATGGCACATTAAAAATTATTGATATTTTTATTAAAATTTATCGATAACTTTATTATGATTTATCGATAAATTTTCTAAATTATAAAATTTAAATTTTAAATTAAAGATAACTTTTCAGATGTATGTTAGAAGTTATCGATACCTTTTAAAAAGAACTATTTATGGTTATCGATAAATTGTTTTAAGAGTATTAAAAAATGTCGATAATTTTTTCTAAAAAACCTTAAAAGTTGTTAATATCTATTTTATTAAAGGTAATCGATAAGTTTTGTTACAGTTATCGATAACTTTTGTTACATGTTATCGATAACATTTGTTACATGTTATCGATAACTTTTAATATTATAATACATTTTTTACATAAAAGTAAGTAAAGAGCAAGGAAGGTAGGAGTTATCGATAATTTTCTATAAATATTTTAAATAGGATTATTAAATTAAAATTTCACTTTGTAAATGTTCAAAGAAATTAGCTTTTTTATAGAGAACGTAAAAATACAATAAGAATTTATCAATAGCTTGCTATAGAAAATGATAGCTATCAATTATTTGTTGGATGTAAATTTTTTATTGTTGCAGGCTTCTTAGAAACAAAATTTTAACAAAAGCTTGCGCCAGCTTGTTTGTTATATTTTAAGTTTCTATGTGACTCTGTTCAAAATTTTTTGTTGTAAATTCTAAATGGATTTATTGAATTAAATGTTAACGTCTTATTAAATTGATTAATAATATTTTTTCGCAAATTATTTGCTTTATTTTATAGCAAATTTATAAAGTTATCATTCTCTTTTTGTTGGATGTTATTAAAATTGAAGTCAATTTGAAGGTTATTGTAGCGATTTTTATTCGTGACATATATTTTTTTAAAAGAAATTGCATAAAATCATGATTTTTAAAATGAAATGATATAATTTCAAGACTTCTTTAAACATTTAATTTTTTGATGATGACTTTTATAAATTTTTTAATATTTTGAAATATCTTTTTTTTTTGTTTAAAAACAATTTAAACACGTTTATTTGCTTGATTTAATTTTCAAACAAAAGACATAGAAAATGTTACTTATGTAAAACAAGCAATGCTTAAGCCACCAAAACGGTCATTAATCTTTTTGTGAAGCAAAAGAAAGAAGTACAAAAACAATATCAATTTTACTTAAGAAATGCAAACTGAAATACAAATAACTGCAAAAGTGGTCCATTCAAAATTTAAATAATTTTTTTTATTTATTTGACAAAAAAAGATCTGCCATTGAATATTTATATAACACCATGAACGTTTTTGTTTTTGTTGAGCTGGCTAAAACATGCGGAAATTCGTATTATTTGCTATTGATGTCAAAAAATAAATGGAAAAAAAAAATTTGAAGAAAATTTGTTGTTATAGGTGATTATATAAGTGCAGAGTGGGCTCTTAAACAATGAGTCTTTTACCACCCACAGTATTTAACGCACCCAAGTTCTGTCTCTGCATCCTTTAAGTACAAGAGCTGTTTTAATTTATAGCATTCTATTCTCTTTTTTTTAATTTTTTCAATATTTTGGTTTATTAGCCCTTTGAGTTTGTTGAATGTTTATTATAGTTTCTTATTATCTTTCCAAAACTTTGTCCATTTCTACTAATCCAATATATTTTTTTGCAAATCACTTTTTAAAAAAAATGAAAATAAAAAAAAATATTATTATTGCAGATTTATTTCCTAGTTAAAATCGTCATATGTCACGCAATTTTATCATATAAAATGAGTTTAGTTTTTTTTTAATTTCAAAATCGTGCTCATTTGTAAGTTTTAAACGTAATATTTATGAATAAATCTGATTTGTGTGAATATCTTATATTTGTATGAAGTAATCACAAGGTCTTTTTATATGAAAGTTTTTGTTTTAATTTTGAAATTCTTTTCTCTTTGATTTTAATTGCAACGTATTTACAGTTAAGAAATTTTTCACGTTTTTTAGTTTCAGTATTTTCCGGAAGAAAATATTTATATTATTTTATCATTTAACTATTTAAAATGCAGAATGCTTTTCTGTTCTTGATTTTTTATTAAATTTAATTTAAAAAAAATGTATCAGTAATAAAAAATTAATTATTAAAAAAAAATTTTTTTTTCAAGACAAAAAAATTTTTTTTCAAAACAAAAAATTAAAGAATTTTACTAAAAAAAGTACTCAACCAATTGTGCACTTAAAAAATTACTTCTTTTTTTTAGTAGGAATTTAAAGTTATATTCTTTAGGATATCAAAAGTTATTAATAACTTTTCTGTGGTATATTAACAGTTATCGCTAATTTTATTAGAATATTTAAATTTATCGATTACTTTAAAATAAATATTCAAAGCTTTTGGTAAATTTTCTTAAAAAGCTATCGATAACTTTTTTATAAAATATAAAAAATGTCTGTAAATTTTTTTAAGAATATTGGAAGAAATCGATAACATTTATAGAGAATATTTAAGGTTATCGATAAAAAGGCCGAACGAGACACTATGTATTACTTTTTCAGAATATATAAATTTATCAATTACTTTCATACCGAATATTGAAATCTTTTGTTGTTTTCTATAAAAGTAATCGATAACTTTTTTTATAAAACATTAACTTTTATACAGAATATTTAAAGTTATCGATAATTTTTTCAGAATATTTAAATTTATCAATTACTTTTATACCGAATACTTAAATCTATTATTAAGTTTTTTATAAAGGTTATCGATAACTTTTTTATAATATACTTAAAATTTTCCGTAAATTTTCTATAGAGTATAAGAAGAAATCGATAACTTTTATACAGAATGTTAAGAGTTATCGATAACTTTTCTTAGAATATGTAAATTTATCGATTACTTTTATACCGAATATTTAAATCTTTTGCATAGTTTTCTATAAAAGTTATCGTTAACTTTTTTTTATAAAATATCAAAAATTATCGGTAGATTTTCTATATAATATTAAAACCAATCGATAACTTTTATGCAGAACATTTAAAGTTATCGATTACTTTTTTTTTACAAAATAATATAAGTTATGATGTATTTACTATAAACTAAACTAAAAGAAGTGTTATTGATAACATTTCTACAGAATATTAAAAGTAATTGATAACTTTTCTTTAAGCTAGTACAAGCTTTCGATAACTTTTCTATCAAATATTACACATAATCGAAAACATTTTTATGAAAAGTAACCCAGTTTTAAAAAAAAGAAAAATTTTAATAGAAATTAATAGATATCGATAAATTTTCTATGTAAATAACTTACATTTCTTAGAGAAAAGTAAATTTAAATAATGGTACTTTAAAAAAAGTATGTAAAAAGATTGTTTTAAAATTTCACATTAAAATCCAAATCTTTGAAAAAAGGGTTAAAAACATGCACTTGAAAAATGAAAATAATTTTTAAAAAATTACATTTAAAAAAAAAGTACCTTTTACTTATAATTGCATATATTAAAAACAGTATTTCTAAAAAACTTTTAGACGTTTTTATGAGAAAAGGGTAACATGGCAGAGTATCTTCTTTCTTTATAGAAAAGTAATATTTATTAAAATTATTAAAAAAAATATTTTTTTTAGAAAAGTACCTTTAAAAAAGGAACATTTTAAAACTCAATTTTTTGTGCTATTTCTTACTAAAAAAATCTTTAAGAAAAAGTAATAATTGAGCTAAAATTTATATAGTTTTTTCAAAAAAGTACCTTTTTAGAAAAGTACCTTTAAAAAAGGAACATTTTAAAACCGCTATTTCTTATTAAAAAAATCTTTAAGAAAAAGTAATATTTGAGCTAAAATTTATTAAGTTTTTCAAAAAAGTACCATTTTAGAAAAGTACCTTTAAAAAGGAACATTTTTAAAACTCAATTTTTTAGACTATTTCTTATTAAAAATCTTTAAGAAAAAGTAATATTTGAGGTAAAATTTATTAAGTGTTTCAAAAAGTACCTTTTGAGAAAAGTACTTTTAAAAAAGGAACATTTTAAAACTCAATTTTTTGTGCTATTTCTTATTGAAAAAATCTTTAAGAAAAAGTAATATTTGAGCTAAAATTTATATAGTTTTTTCAAAAAAGTACCATTTTAGAAAAGTACCTTTAAAAAGGAACATTTTTAAAACTCAATTTTTTAGACTATTTCTTATTAAAAATCTTTAAGAAAAAGTAATATTTGAGGTAAAATTTATTAAGTGTTTCAAAAAGTACCTTTTGAGAAAAGTACTTTTAAAAAAGGAACATTTTAAAACTCAATTTTTTGTGCTATTTCTTATTGAAAAAATCTTTAAGAAAAAGTATTATTTGAGCTAAAATTTATTAAGTTTTTCAAAAAAGTACCTTTTAAGAAAAGTACCTTTAAAAAAGGAACATTTGAAAACTCATTTTTTTGTGCTATTTCTTACTAAAAAAATCTTTAAGAAAAAGTAATTATTGAGCTAAAATTTATTAAGTTTTTCAAAAAAGTACCTTTTGAGAAAAGTACCTTTAAAAAAGAAACATTTTTAAAACTAAATTTTTTAGGCTAATTCTTATTAAAAATCTTCAAGAAAAAGTAATATTTGAAGTAAAATTTATGAAGTTTTTTGAAAAAGTACCTTTTTAGAAAAGTACCTTTTAAAAAGGAACATTTTAAAACTCAATTTTTTAGACTATTTCTTATTCAAAATCTTTAAGAAAAAGTAATATTTGAGGTAAAATTTATTAAGTGTTTCAAAAATTACCTTTTGAGAAAAGTACTTTTAAAAAAGGAACATTTTAAAACTCAATTTTTTTGTGCTATTTCTTACTAAAAAAATCTTTAAGAAAAAGTAATAATTGAGCCAAAATTTATATAGTTTTTCAAAAAAGTACCTTTTTAGAAAAGTACCTTTAAAAAAGGAACATTTTAAAACTTAATTTTTTGTGCTATTTCTTATTAAAAAAATCTTTAAGAAAAAGTAATATTTGAGCTAAAATTTATTAAGTTTTTCAAAAAGTACCTTTTGAGAAAAGTACCTTTAAAAAAGGAACATTTGAAAACTCATTTTTTTAGGCTAATTCTTATTAAAAATCTTAAAGAAAAAGTAATATTTGAAGTAAAATTTATAAAGTTTTTCAAAAAGTACGTTTTTAGAAAAGTACCTTTAAAAAAGGAACATTTTTGAAACTCAATTTTTTAGGCTATTTCTTATTAAAAAGCTTTAAGAAAATGTAATATTCGAAGTAAAATTTATTAACTTTTTTAAAAAAAATACCATTTTAGAAAAGTACCTTTAAAAAGAAACATTTTTAAAACTCAGTTTTTTAGGCTATTTCTTATTAAAAATCTTTAAGAAAAAGGAAGATCTAAGGTAAAATTTATAAAGTTTTTCAAAAAAGTACCTTTTTAGAAAAAACTTTTTAAAAATTATTTTCTTAAAAGAAACATTTTTAAAATCACTCGCTTCAGAGCTATTTTTTCGAAAAATCTTTAAGAAAAAGTTATATTTGTGGTACTATTTATTATGTCTTTTAAAAAAGTACCTTTTTATAACGTACGTTAACTTTTAAAAAAGCATTACTTAAAAGTTTTTTTAAGAACTTTTAAAGAAGAGAATTTATTTTAACTCCTTTGGAAAATCAATAAATAAAAAAAATTAAGAACTTTTTAAAAATATATCTTTAAAAAAGTTTTTTTTAAGGTTATTTTTGCAAAACATGCATTATAAATATGTTAAATGTAATTTATAGGATGATTTTTTTAAGGTACCCTTTTGAAAAAGGATCTTAATAAAACACTGACTGTTATGTAACATATTTTAAAATTGCTTTAAAGATTGTGTCCTTAAAAACTGTACCCTTTGAAAAGATACCTTTTTAAAACACAGACCTGTAAAGAAAGTATCGTTTAAAAAAAGAAAATTTTAAAAGGCAGTTTTTAAATTGTTACAACTTAAAAATATCTTTTAATAAAGTACCTTATTCTTCATCAACAAAATAAATAATATGATTTAATTTTTTTTTTGTGACGACTTTATTAAAGTATGTTAAGTTTTATTTGTGTTAGCGATTCTAACCCAATGTTGCTTGTTTGCGCGCTACTATTATTATGTAAATTCTAGCCTAAATAAGATTTTATTTTTACCGATTTTCTACTACAATTAAATTTAGAGGTCACTTTGTCACACTCTGCTCTTCTAAAGATAAAACAAACAAAAAAAAAGCAAGCAATTCTCTTTGGCACTTTGTTACTTTCTCTGGCAAAGAAAGCTTTCGTTGAAATTTAAATTTAACTAACCAAAAATCTTAAGTTCCCACGCGGCAGAGTTTAAAGATTTTACGAGATTTAAAGGAAAGTGGGTGGCGGGAATGTGATGGGTATGATGACGATGATGAGTATGGAGTTGGTTAGTCTTATGCTTTGGCAATATGAGTTGCAACTATAACACAATTAGTGGCAGCTGTTAATATGGCAAATTGTAGAAATGAAGCTTTTGTTTTTCGTAAAAAAAAAAAGTTGAAGATGGTTGCAGTAAAACATGACGATGTTGTTGTTAATTGTTAATCGTTGCAAAGAGTAGTCAGTAGTTGTGAAATGCAATTTTTTTTTTAAATTTTTCTTTAAGTTTGCATTTCAGTAGCTTTTGACCAGCTTTTTTGTTTGGTATGATTTTAAAGTAAAAGTATTAAGGTTTCTTAAAACTAACTTGCAATTTCAGTCTTAAATAAGATCTTTTACCATCAGCATCTTTTAAAAGTTGCTGTGGAGTTTTAAAATAAAAAAAAAAAAGTGCGGTTTGCAAGAGTGTAAAGCAAAGTAAATCCAAAATTAGCAAAAGCTTTAAAGTAAAGTTTTTTGTTGTTGTATAAATTTTTGGTATTTTATTGTAATTGTTGTTTTTGGCATCTCTTGTTTTGTGGAGTGTGGTTGGACAGCCAAAATATACAACAGTCTGACTGACTGACTAACTGACGGTCACTGTCTGTTGTATTCAGTAGCGTTTGTGTATGTACGTGTGTATGTTTTCATTGTGTGATTTCTTTGGCCGTTGAGGCTTAAAATTTAATTTAAACTTTAAATGAATTTCAGTTCCATTTGAAACTTTTACTAGACAAGTTGAGTGTTTAATGTGTTGTTTAATTTTTGTTTGTTTTCTTTATCTATCTATTAAATGAATTAATAAAGAAAAGCAGAAGACATTTTTATAAACGTGTTACAAGCTGTGAGCATAGGCTTGTGTCTTAAATTTTTTTAAAATTCGTTTTTTAACGTTTTGTGCATAAAGATTATTTTTTCAAAAGTTTGTTGTAAACATTTTCGAAATTTTAATTAAAATAATCGGTTCTTATTAAAAAAAAAAAAATACAGAAAAAACAAACGAAACTATAAAAATAAAAAGTGAAAACTTTGCCAAGATTCTAAAATAAAAAAAATTTAAATAAAAAAAAAATAATAATAATAATTTGATAGTAAAAAAGAAAAAAGAACAAAAATAGTTAAAAACAATTTAAAAATTTTTTTATAAAAATTAACAATTGAAAAATTTAAAAAAATGAAAGTTGTTTCGTTTGTGCTTTTATGCACTTGCTATCTATTGGCAGATGTGTCGGCTCAAGGATTTAATCAGAATCGTGGAATAAATGATGTGGTAAGTCAAGATCACCCTACACATGAAAATAAAAGTGGAATATAAACGAAGTCAATATAAGAGCGCTTAAATAGATTTTTGGCAAAATAAATAAAATCAGATTACTGTTAGTTGAAGCAAAATGTACCAATTTAAAAATAAACATGATTTTAGAAAAAGGTCCTTGTACCTTGAATACGTATTAAAATATATGCTTTGTCAAAATGTGAATATTCAAGCTAAATCTCAGCTTTTTATGAACATTTAGTGTTCATTAGCTTTTCTCAAAGAAATCTTTACTTTTTGATTATATCTTTACTTTTATTTATTTTAATTAACAACTGACCTGCAGCCAAAATTAAGTTTCTTAATAAAATTTTAAAACAGTAGACTAATCCACTCAATTAATTCTTTTTTTAATTTAATTATTTATTTATGTTTTTTTTTTTTTTTTAGTTGCACTTTAAGGTTTATATTTCGATTTGAAATGTAAAATCTTGGGTTTGAAAAGCATTTTAAATTAAAAGTAAATTTTTTTAATAATAATTTTAATCTTTGGCAATTTTCATTCATTTCATTCATTCATTTTATTTTGATTTCGGGTTTTTTAGAACTTTGGTGAAATTACATTTTTTTTGTGACACCTTGGTTTTTTGTACGAATACAAAAAAATTTTTTTTTTTTTTTAGTCAAATATTGTTTAATCATTCCGCTGCATATATACATACGTCCGTAAGGGGTAGTCATTTCTGTACATATTTTTTTTTTTTTTAATTTTGATGTTGGTGTAGGTAGTAGTAAGCGATATGAAATCCAAAACACCTATTTTTGGAATTCTTGTCTGTCTGTCCGTCTTCCTGTCTGTGTTTGTATCACGTAAAAACTTCCAGATCGATCTAAATAAAAATTTTTGAGGAGGTCCTTTAGAGCCTTGGTTCAAATAAGTGATACTTCTTCATAAAAATATATCATTTCGTAGAGAAACTAGAGACAGAAATGTGAAGGCATCCAACTTTACCGGTATAATGGTACTAGAACAGTTGTCAGAACATTTTATTTTCGTAAAAACTTGTAGACACATCTAGGTAAAGAAAGGATTTTACTAACCTTTTAAAATCAATAAAGACATTCACCGTTTTTTTATGGACTTTAGGATAAAAATTTCTTAATCATGACAAGCACTGCAATTTGCTATAAGACTATATTTCATTTAATTAAACTTAAGAGGCTGGGATACAAAAACTTCTTAGGACGTCCAAAAAGGATAATATTTAAACACACATCATCATGCGGAATTCATTTTTTAGTAAAAGAAATGGATATAATATATCATGCAACAGTGGAGCTCTAAAGCAGATCTTAAGAATGGGGAAACATCATTAGCCTAATTAGAATGTTTTTGTAAGTTGCTATAGCCCTCTAAGGAAATCGAAAATTGTGTCATGAAAGAAATAACATCCTGGAAGGGGTAAAACAGTTTCTGGGTGGACTTAGTTTCCAATCCACCAGATAGGCCTATTAACGTCAATGTCAAGGGCTTATATAGATAAAATGTATTGCAGAAGACAAGCTTAACTCCCAAATAAGTAGCCAGCTACAATATAAAAATTCTCGCATATAGAATTTAGGGTAATTGTGTTAACAGCAAAACACAGGTGTGTGTGCTTACACAGCTATTTTGATTCATAAAGGCTGCCAAAACTTGCTAGCATAATCCTGATACTGGAGTGCGCACTTTAAACTTTTAATTAACACCACAATACTACAACGAGCTATAAAATCACTGCTTATATATTTTTATTTGAACACTGGAAAGATACAGAGCGAACGCAGAGCGATAAGCGATAACAAGCTAAAAATTAGGTTGCATAATGATCGGTAGCATGCTATCGATTTTACAAAAATCACTTTTTAGATTCCAAAAAATTCTTCTTACTTTTTGTCGAAATAATATTTAAAACTGTAACTGCGAATAGCACTGAACCGATCGTAATAAAATCAAGAATTTTTATAAAAATATATCAAAGAATGTAAAGAAAAACTATAAAAAAATTAAAGCAACCAATTTTTTTAGTAGAAAATAGCATGATGTTTTTAAATTTCCTATACTAATCTCCATTTCTGTTTCCCGATTGAATCGATTTTCTTGGGAACAATCCAGACAGGAGAGCTCCAAGCTGAATAAGTCTTTTAACCTCCTCCTTATGTATATACGGATACCTATACGATTTGGTATAGATTAGTTAGATTGGTACATCATCTGTTGTGGTTATTCTACGCTTTACTATGTTTGTGAATATTAAAGCGTCATTTTTCTTGTAGAATCTTTTTCTGGTTTGAATTTTTTACTTAGATCGATAAGAGTTCTCGTTTCTTTTTCCCCGCTGCAGACATTAAAAATTTTTTCTGTTATTTTTATTAATTCGTGCCCATATATTCAAATTTTGTTTCTGCAATTTCAGCCATGATTGCTCAGATTTTGTTTTTGTTAGAAACGACGAATGACAAAACATAAGAGAATTGTAAGTGCATGAAGAAGTGTACCTTCTTGTACTTATCTCTCCTCTCCTCTCCTCTCTGTGATGGATTGCAGTGGCGATCTATTAAATGCTGCATTATATTCTGGTGGTGTCTATTTTTTTCTGTTATTTTTTTAACTTAAACGACAATAATTTTTATTCCTTAAGAAATTTAAAAATTAAAATACAGGCGAACTTAAGCCGATTTAAATGTATTCTTTTTGTTTTGATAGCAAAATTATCGGTCTACACAGGGATAAGTTTTCCCACCTTTTAAGGAATTTAATTGGTTTCATATTAATATTTAACAAAATATTTAATTGATTTAATTATTTGTTTAATTGAAACAAATATTAATTTAATCACAAATTAATCCAAAAACTAAGAAAAAGTGTAAAAACTTTTATCTGCATAATAATTAAAAAAATATATATATCGTTATTCATAGTTGACAACTCTTATGCCGGGAAACCCGAATCGGGTTATTATTTATTTTATTATTTAATGAAAAATAATTTCAAAAGTTTTTATTTTCGTTACATCATCTCACAATTAATATCTTCTACTAATTTTGTTTTTTTTTTTATTTACTTTTGAAAACGTTTAGTACTCCGTTGCCGTTTTCTTTTTTGTCTACTGAAAAGTACAAAAAATATGTTAAGAGTTATCAACCTGTGACCGACGATTTATTTAATTAGAAATGCTGTCGATCTGATATACCTATTGCCACTTTTCACAATCTTAATAATTTCATGTTGAGGCCCAAGAAGTTAGTGTCTGGAGATAAGCTTTATCTACATCTACATACAGCTATAAAAAACTTTTTGGTACCGGTCGATACAAATGCCCGTAATCAGAAAAAAATACATTTGAGTACAAAAGGTTTAATCAAAAATATTGTGTAGAAATTTGATTTAGAAATCTTAAATAAATAAAATAAAAAATAAAAACTCATGAAAAGTAAATATGGCCAAAAGCTTTAAAATCTCTTCAGTTATAAGTTGCACAATTCGTAATCACTTGAAGTTACAATACAGAAAACTAATGCTAAGTGCCACCTATTGTTTAATAAGTATAACCATCACATTATTTAACAATTATAGAGAAGATGCTTACAAATTTGATATTAAAAAAATTTTGTCGGTATATTCGAAAGCAAAAAAAAAAAAAAAAACATTTCAAAAACTTTTATAAATTCCAATTATTTATCATTTAAATTCCCATAAAATTTTATTATTGAACTTTCCCTTTTAATTTAAGACTAAGATTCCTTATGGTTTAAAAAGAAGATGAGCCGCATTTTTTGGCTCTTAAAATTATGCACAGATTTTTAAGCCTCAAGAGAGAAAATAAACATAACTTGTTTAAACTCGTTTGAGAAGATGAAAACTTTAAAAATTATACAAATAAAATCTTAATACTAAAATGAACGAAAATAAATATAAATGATAATTTTATGAAAAATCAACCATGATAATGACCATGAGCCAAATGCAGACCACCACAAACAATAATAAGTTGAAAACAAAACAAAACTCAAGTGATTTGTTTAATTGTTAATGTTAATTCCCTTTAAAAAAAAGTGCTGTAATAGTGTTTAAAGATTTCACGCCGAAAGAAAGATTGTTTGTTTTAGTCATTAATATTATGGTCCCTTAAATTTTACTTCTTACGTAACACATTTCAGAGCATTTAAAAACACCAAAAATAATTAATGACTTTTGTTTTGGATATAATTTCCTGTCATATTTTAATTACTCTTTTTTGTGGTTTTTTATTGCTTCGTTTTTTTTTTTGAACAATATGAGTGTTATTAACTGAAGAAGATCATTACAAACTTTTTCTTTAATATAGATAAAAAAAAAATTTTTTTTCTAAATTTAGTTTATCAACAAACAAATAATTGCTGACAAAATTCACACATTTAACAACTTAATGTTGTTAATCGTTATTTTAATATAAGGAATGGGATAAAAAATGTACGTTTGTGCAGGTTAGCTTTCCCTTTCGAGATTTAAATAAATAAGAGTTTCCAAATTTTTTAAGGCAGAACTCCTTATTCGATCCCCCCACTACCGAAGTATTAATTTAGCTCCTTTTACTGGAGAATCGAAAAAAAATTCTTCAAATATTACTTGTCTCAGGGCAGGATCACTGTCTCGGATTCTTAGTTATAAAGATAAAAAAAAAAATACGGAAAAAGAAATTATTTTTAAAGACGTCATTTTACACAAAATAATTTTGTAAAAAGTACCTTTTTTTTCAAAAAGCCCTTTAAAACTAATCTTTGTTTGGTTTATTTAAAAATTTAATATTAAAACAAACCATTTGAAATAAGCAACTTTAAACAAAATAAAGTTTTTCAAAAAATCAATGGAAAAAAAGTTATTCAAATTTTTTTGAAAGAAATATGTCCAAAGAAATATGTTTCAAAAGGCACCTTTTCACACAAGCCCTACTAAAAATACCTTTTTTGAAACTTTTAAAAAGAAAAACATTTTAACAGTTAACAATATACCATTATTAAATAAACTTTTAAAAAAGTACTTATTAAAAAAAGTACCTTTTGCAAAATACCCCAAAACTTCCTCTTGAAAGGACACACTCAAGAAATTAAGTGAAAGTGTTTTAAATTAGTTTTAATGAAATTAAATCTACTATTTTAAAAAGTACCATTTAAAAAAGTACTTTTACAAAAAGTACCTTTTTTAAATAGGTTAAAAATTTATTTTAAAAGGTGGTTAAAAATGTTTAAATTAGGTGAAAACGTGCTATTTAAAATAGTACCCTAGACTTAAAAAAGTACCTTTTTGAATTCTTTTTTAAAGCTACTTTAAGAAAACTTTTTAAATATTAAAAGTAACATGAAGTTTTCAAAATGTAGTACAAAAAAAGGGAATTAAAAAAATCAAAGTATAATTTTAAATTAGAAATGAGAAAATCTTTTTATGTAAGTACCTTTAATTTTCTTAAAAAAGTACTTCGTAGATAACTACCTTTAAATCTTCTAACTTTTAAAAAAGAGTACTTTAAAAATAAGATACACTACAAAAAGCTTGTACCGTTTAAAAAAAAATATCAAAAAAGTACTTTTTAAAGAAGTTCATTTTTAAAAGCTGACTTATAAAATAACGGCCTTTCAAAAAAAATTTAAATTAAATTAAATTTTAAAACCTTTAAGAAGTTCTTTTGAAAAAAGTGCACCTAATAATAATAAATAAAGTTTTTAGAGTAAATCTGTTGTTTTTCTAAAGTACCTTTTACTTTTAACTGTGTGAAATAAATAGCTTTAAGACTCGTTGAAAAAAGGAACTACTTATTATTTAAAAAAAACGACCTTTAGAGAAGTTACCTTTTAATTAATTTTTTTATATTGAAGTTGAAATAAAAAAGTACCATTCAGAAAGACGACTTCTTAAAAGAGCGGCCTTTAAGAAACTTTTTAAGTCTTAGCTTAAAAAAACTATAACGTTAACAGGACATTTAAGAAAGTACCATTCTAAAACAAATATTTATATAAAGTATTTATCATATGAACGTTAAGTATTTAAAATTTCCAAATATTTCTTTTTTTTTGTTTTAAAAAAATTTTTTGTTGCTTATAAATAAATTAAATATTTGTCTTTGTAATAAATAAAAATAAATGGTTTCATATTGTGAGACAATATACACAAATATTTATGTGAATGAATGACGACCTACTTTCTTAATTTATACTAACAAAATTGATATAAAGTTTAGTATAAAAATAACAACAAAAAGGAATCTGATGTTTTTTTTTTTTGCTCATAACTTTCATTGTGATGTAAATTTATGCCGCAGCAGATATTAAATACTCCAAAAAAAAAAAAGAATCAAATTGATAAAATCTTTGATTGTCTGTTGAAGCTGAGTGTTAATGTAATCAAGGAATTAAAACAAGTGTTGACAATTGTTAAATGTGGGTGTGTTTTAAAAATGTTTTATAAAGTTAATATTAAGAAAAAAGGTTTTAATGTTAAACTAGCAGTGGCAACTACTTCGAACGCGCAGCATTTCTAATTTTCTTAAAATTAAAATTTGGAAAAATGTAGTTTTAAACATTTGTTGTAGAGTTCTATAAACAGTGTTAAAAATTTTTCATTTACATAAATAAAATGTACAGACAAAAGTTCCAGTACCATTATAGCGGTAAAGTTGAATGCTTTCACATTTTTATCTCTAGTTTCTCTACGAAATGACATATTTTTATGAAAAAAAGGTATTCTAGTTTTGAACCAAGGCTCTAGAGAAAACTCCTCACGAAATTTTATTCAAATCCATCTGGCAGTTTTTACGTGATGCGAACACAGGACAGTTTTTATTCAATAGGCGCATCAAAGGATAAATATATATTTTTCGGAAAATTTTAGGGAAAATCCACTAATAATTTTTTTTTTGCCAATTAAATGGATGAGCAAGAAAAAAAGCAGACAAAGATTATTTGGAGGAGAGCAGTGGCATTAGCAACCAAGATAGTGCTCATACAGTACACTTTTTTGGCTTCACGAAAAAAGAATTAAGTTATTGCCAAACTGATTTTATAATTACCGATGCTAAAACTAAGAAAGGCAGCAAAGACTGTTAGCAAGCGTTTGTAATGTTTTACAAATTACATGATGTTAATGATGCTGCCAAAAACAATTTTTATAATAAATAAAACACTAAAGTCATTTATTGTGATGTAATGAAAACAAAAAAATATTTTTGCTTCATGTTTTGATTCACATTTGTGAGTGAAATACTGATAAGGGTTTCTTTTTACAAAGAAATAATTTTGCAAATAATACTTCTCGATTTTATAAATTAAAATAAAAAAACAAATATTTTTATGGGGTTCACCTTAATGGCTGAAAATTGAGATTAAGTGTTGTAAATAAATTCATGGGCTGCAAAAATATTATGGTTCGAACATTTTACTTCTCTTGGATTACCAGT
Organism: Cistogaster globosa; assembly: GCA_937654795.1. Taxonomy (NCBI): domain Eukaryota; kingdom Metazoa; phylum Arthropoda; class Insecta; order Diptera; family Tachinidae; genus Cistogaster; species Cistogaster globosa. The sequence goes on from OW569404.1 coordinate 14,157,589, forward strand.
AGCAGCAAGTCATATAAAAGTTTATTTTTTGAACTTCAATGTGTTGAAATGGGGGGTAGAAATGCTCAGTAAAAACTTAGGTATGGAAACAACGTCTTACACTTCACTCCTCGAAGGGGCGTCTCTTAAAGAAGTTTTTTGTATTTTTCTTAATTTTTAAACTTTTCTCTTGAATAAAAAAGAAATCTGGCACGAATTAAAGGCCTTACTTGATTTCAGATTATAAGTTAATTAAATTTTTAATTGCTTCAATTAATTATTTAATAAAAAATTATTTTTCAATTAAATATATTATTGAGATAATTAATAGTATAATTAAATATCAATCTTAAAATAAATAAAAGCCTTTTTTTGAGTAGCTTTAGGAACGGTAACAGGCCACTTGTTCTAACTCCAACTGTCCCCTTTAAGGCCACAAGTTTTTTTTTTGTTTCTAACCTCACAAATGTAGAGGTTAAATTCAATATCAAAAAGTTCATCAAAAAGAAGAAAAATTAATTAAACTTACTCCACCACAATAAACTTAAATAAAATCCTACACACCTCCACACTTGACTTTATTTTTATTTTTAAAGCTCATTAAATAAAAAAAATATTTTTATTAAATTTTCAAAATATTTTTGAAATTATTAAACACAAATACAAAATTGTTTATATAAAAAAATTAACTTTATTTGCTTAAAACTCTTTAAAAAAGGAAGTAACAGTCAGAGAAGAAGCCTCTGCTAACAATTTTGTTTTCCAGCTTAAAAAATTTCCTTGTTGGTGTCACAAAAGCAGGAAAAAAATATCTTGTTTGCAACTTCAACAATAAAACAAATTTAATGTTTTTATTTCCTTCAAATATTACAGGGTTTCATGAACTTTTCAAATAAAAAAAAAATGTTTTTTTTTACATTTACATCAACCTTATGGTATAAAGTTGTTTTGACCACAATTTGTTTTTTAAAGTATAAAACACTCGTAATTACGGTTTAGATGGCAGACAACCATTGAAATATTTAGTACAACATCTGCGTAATAAATGCCATTGTTAAGAAGAAAGCTTAACGAAATGAATAAAGCTTTCAATGAGCAGACAATTGAATAGAAAGGTCATTGTAAATTTTTTTATTAAAATTCTTCATTGTTGCAAAATGTATTGTATCTTTGGGCAAAATTTACCTTTTTAGCAAAAAGTCAAAATGTTACTTAATTTAAAATTTAATTTTTATTAAAAAAAATTTTTTTTTACAAAATTTTGTATTAAAAAAAAAAAACAATTTTTTTACAATTTCGTAAGTTACAACTATTTTTAAAAATTGTTGTTTGTTTTAATTTTTTTACGAGGGCTGCTGTATATATTTCTGGCCTAATAGTGAAAATGCGAATATTTATAATCAAAAATGGTTTTATTGTTTTGCAAAGTATTCTCCAGCATGATTTTGCTTGCGCTCAAACCAGTTGTCGAAGCACTTTTTCCACTCCAATTGAGACACCTCTAAAACATGGTTTTTGAACACTTCAACAGCTTCTTCTGGCGACGAAAATCGTTGACCACGCATTTTTTTCTTGATGTGCGGAAACAAGAAGAAGCCATTAGGTGCCAAGTCAGGGCTGTACGGCGGATGACCTATTAATTCGACGTTTTGGCCGGTCTAAAACGCTCTGGTTTGAGCCGATGTGTGAGAGCTCGCATTGTCATGGTGAACAATGATTCGTCTTCTCTTGTTGGTTTTTCGAATTTCTCCGAAACTTCAGGCAAACAAATTGTAGTGTACCACTCAGAAGTGACCTTCCTACGTTTCTCAAGCGGAATAGTTGCCACATGACCAGTTTTGCCGAAGAAACAGGCGACCATTTGCTTCGAAGTGCTTCTTTCACGAACAACTTTCGTTGGATTTTGCTCGTCTTTGAAGACCCACACGGTCGATTGTTGTTTCGTTTAGGGCTCATACGCATAGATCCATGATTCGTCACCTGTGACGATCTTATCAACGTCTTTTGAAGCACCGCAATCGTATTTTTTGCAACATTTCTTTGCACTAATCAACATGAGCCTTTTTTTGAGCGGCTTTCAAATTGTGCGGGATCCAACGAGAGCAACCCTTTGTACGGCCAGGTGTTCATGCAGTATCGAATAAATGCTGGTGGAAGAAATGTCTCGGTATGTCACATGTCGATCTTGCATTATGAGTTCACGCACGCCATCAATGTTCTCTGGCACAACAGCCGTTTTTGGACGACCTTCACGGAATTCGTCTTTGAGCGAGCTTCGGCCACGATTAAATTCATTATACCAATTTTTCACAGTGCTATAGGATGGTGCTTCATGGCAACATAAAGACTTAAGTTCATCAATGCACTCTTGTCATGATAATCCACGTCGAAAGTTGTGAAAAATGATGGCACGAAAATGTTCGCGAGTTAATTCCATTTTTTTCTATATTAATTTTTTCAAGTCACTGTAAACAACACAAATAATGGTCGTACGTCAAAACGTTTTGAGTACGATTATGCTTAAAAATGACAAACTTTCTAATGGAAATGTCAGATTGCACTTGGCAGCACTCAGTGTTGCCAGGCCAGAAATATATAGCAGCCCTCGTACAAAGTTTGTACTTTCCAGCTTAATAACGCATTTAGTAAATGAATAAAAACTTCATATTTTTTTTCCGACCAACAAGACAAAAGTTGCGTGTTAAATTAATTGTATTTTTTTGAACTTTAAATTAATTTAGTTTTTGTGCTTAAAATAAATAACCATAAAAATTTCTCCTATTTAAAAGCAATCAAATATAACAGTTTATACTTTAAGAAAAATTTTCAAAATTTATGTTTTAGTTTGAAAATATTGAAATATAAAAAAATTTCATGAAGTTGAAGTTAAAGAAATTTCAATTGGAATTATTTTTGATTTAATCTTTGTAAGAAAACAATTTAAAATTTCTGTACTAAATAAAGGAAAATTTTATATTTATTGATAAAGGGATATTAATTTAATCTCGTTACCTAAAGTAAATATTTAAATTTCGTTATAAAATTAATTTTGTTTCACCCACTTATTTGCTTAGACTCAATAAAAATATTTTAAAATTTATTTATGCAAATCATCATTAATATTTTTATTTCTAAACTCAAACTTTAAGTAGATACTCCACCCATTCATTAATGAGCAATTGTTAAATTACATAATTCTGAGCTTGTTTTTGTTAAATGAAAATGTAAGTCATAAATGCTGGTAGCCTGGACGGGTTTTTGTTAAAGTTGCAACACATGTTTTCTTCTCCTTTTTACAGTTTTTTGTTGCAACATACACATATTTTTTTGTAAATATTAAATGAAAATGCCACAAACTAATAAGCAACAACAAAAGTTTTTTTAAAAGTATAAAAAAATTAAAATGAAAATGAAAGAAGCAAAAAAAAAGTGACTCTTTAGTTTTAAACCACACCACACTTTCGATTTGCAACAACAACAAAAGAAAAAAAAAACAAAACAAACAGAAGTACACAAGTAGCAATTTTTTATGCGCTGCTACAACTTTAAAGAGCCTCAGAAAGGAAAATGTAAAATATTTTTTTAGAAAACAAACAACAGCATAATAATTCAGCAATGCTAACAAAAGCTAGGTGAGGTCGACTTTTTTCAACCTCGAATAAAAGTTTCTATAACAAAAAGTTTAAGTTTTAAACAAAAGATACTTTTATCCAAAAAAGAAAAAAAAAATAAACAAAAATAAAAATAAATTATTTTGGTAAAAAATTTAAGTTATTTTTTTTATTTAATTAAAAGTTTTCACTTTGACACTCCAAAAAGCACTTTGCTCTAAAAATTACTATCTTCTTTGAATGTAATTTTTAGTACAATAATTTTTTTTTTTTCTGAAAATAAAACACTTTTTAATTAGAGAAATTCAGCGTTAGCCAAAATGTCACTTTATCACGTAAATATTTTATGTTTCACCAAAAAAGTTTTGTCACTAAAAGCACACGTTCTTACCTTCTTATTTTTTTTAGTCAAAAAACATTTTGCAGACAAAAGTCACTTTATCACCCTCAAAGCCAGCTTATCCCAGGAAGTAATTTCTTTTTTGCCTAAAAATTACTTTTTGACAAAAAGTTACTTTTACGTCGAAAAATCAACTTTTCTTCTTTTTCGCATAAAAAGTAAATTTTATTTTAAAATTTTTCTACACAAAAAGAAATTTTTTTTGCTAAAAAATTCACTTTTTACTTTTCTTCACCAAAACAATTTTTAATAAAAAACTGCAAACTTTCACTCTCTTAGCTCTGTTTTAACAATCAATTTAATTTACACCTGAATAGTCACGTTAGCATCACATATTACTTTCTCACACAAGTTAAGTTTTCAGCCTAAAAGTGATTTTTAAACCACAGAAAGCCACTCAGAAGGTAAAAATTTTTCTACAGAAAAGTCACTTTTTTTACAGAAAAATTATTTTTACACCGAAAACGTTTGTTTTTTTTTTGTTACAGAAAAATCACTTTTTCATACAGAAGCCACTTTTTTACAGAAAAGTCACTTTTTCACACTTTATCACAAAAAAGTCACTTTTTTATAAAATGTAAGTTTTTCACAGAAAAGATTCTTCTTCTCAGAAAAGATTTTATTTCATTGAAAACGTCACTTTTTCACCGAAAACGCCAATTTATCACAGAAAAGTCACTTTATCACAAATAGGTATTTTTTTTTTTTTTTTTTTTGTTGCAGAAATGCCACTTTTACACAGAAGAGACACTTTTTCACAGAAAACTTACTTTTTGTCAAAAAAGGTCTTATTTCACTGAACACCGAATTTTTCACAGAAAAGTCACTGTTACCAGAAGTCAGCTAATCACGAAAAGTCACTTTTTTACAGAGAATTCGCATTTTCAAGAAAAGTAACTTTATCGAAAAAATATAATTTTTGTACAGAAAACGTTACTTTTTCACAAAAAATGCACTATTTTTTTTATAGAAAAGTCACTTTTTTTTACAGAAAGTTCACTTTTTCACAGAAAAATTTCTTTTATATCGAAAAGTTTACTTTTCCATCGAAAAATCATTTTTTCACAGAAAAGTCATTTTTTCAGAAAAAAGTAAATAAATTACAAAAACATCACTTCAGAAAAGTAAATTTTTTCACCGAAAACGTCATTTTTTCACAAAAAAGTCAAAAAGTAATTTTTTTTACAGAAAAATTACTTTTTCGCCGGAAAATCACTTTTCCACACAAAAAAACTTTTCTACCAAAAGTTTCACTTTTTCCTAGTAGAGTTACTTTTTTACTGAAAAATTTTCCTTTTCATAAAAATATTAATTCGTCACTTAAAAAATGCAGTTGTTCACCAAAAAATTCCCATTTTACTTTTTTACATAGATAGTCAACATTTTACAGAAATACTCACTTTTAACACAGAAAGTAACTTTTTCATACATTAAGTAACTTTTCCCACAAAAAAAACCTCTTGTTCACCCAAAATTAGCTTTTATACCCAAAAGTAACTTTGTTTAGCAAAAAAGTGTTATCTGTCACAAATAAAATCACTCTTAAACTAAATGATCACTTTTACATCAAAAACTGATTATTTGGCAAAAAAAAAAAAAAAAAAAAAAAAAAAAAGAAATATAATAGTTCACTGAACTGTAGTATTTATTCAATAAAAATATCGGCCTTATGTAGGGTATTCAAGTACCCATCCAACTATTGTATGATTTAAAGTCAAACAACAGTTAATTGCAATTAGTATGTGGTATTTTTAATTAACATATTTTTATTCATTTTGTAACTATTATTTTTATTTTATTTTTCAAAACTTTTAAAGATGCTTAAACCACATAAAAATATTTAAATAAACAAAATGGATTTACAGTGGATATTTAACATAATTTTTATTGTGCGTTTGTTGTAGTTGTATGTTGAGGCGAACAAATTGTTAAAGCAATAATGATGAGATCTTCTTTAAAAGATAATAAAAATCTTATTTGTATAAAATTGCTTTTTAAGCATTTTACACCTTTTTCCAAGTTAAATTTAACTAAATTATTTATTTTTGTATTTTTATTATCAGGAAGTTTTTTAAATTAAAGTGTGTTAATCGTAATGCGTTTATACAAGACTTTACACAAAAATTTTGTTTACATACTGTGCTGCTGCCTCTTCTTTATTTTGCAATTAAATTTCCTCTTCCTATATTTTGTTAGTAGTGGCAAAGATGAATGATATTTTTTTTTATATTTTGAATGTAAAATAATATTATTTTCATTTATAAGTTGAAGCATAATTTCCTTCTTTGCTCACAAATGCTAATAACGATCGATTATCGATTACATGTTTAAATTGGAGAAATTTCATATTTTAGCCAATGAAAATATTTTATTTTATTTGTGGACCTATTTCATTTTACCTCACTTTCTTGTGAAGTGAGTGAGTGATCTTTTATTTAAAAAAAAATTTCTCAGGTCAAAATGCCTTCATCAAATGTTTGGTAAAAAACTTGTTTCTTTTTGACTTTTCTTATGTTAAAAAGGCTTTTATTGATGGAAGTTATTATGTTTAGTGACTAAAGTTTTTTTATTTTTTCATGGAATATTTCTTTTTTGAATTGGTCTGTTTTGGTGAACATTTCTTTTTGGAAATAGTGGGTTTTTGACTCTTGTGCCGGATTAAAAGTAGTGACTGATCAGTGGATGATTAAGCTGCAAAAACAATATATAATACAAAGTCTGATAATTTATAAAAAAAGACAAATTTGGTAAAAAAAATTATTGCATTTTGATGTTAAATCCCATTTTTATGCAAAAAGTAAAGTTCCATGTAAAAAGTGCATTTAAGAAAAAAAAATGCAATTTGATGTTAAAATTTTAATTTTATATAAAAGCTATGGGTTTGAAAGAAAAGTAGTGATATGATATGAGAAGTAAATTTTTTTTAGCATTTAGAACAAAATTAAAACAACCTGTCAACTTTGAAAAAAAAATTGCTGAACAGGGTGAAAAGTGGAACTGCAGGCAAAACTACAGTTCTAGTAAAATAATAAAAGAATAAACTTTTTATGCATGAGGACGGAAACATATTTTTATGTCTATGCAAAGCCTTGATTTTGTACAAAAACAACAGTTTCGTGCAAAAGTAAACATCAAAGGAAAAGGAAAAATTTATTTCAAAAGTGATAATTTGTGCAAATAGTGCAATTTTGTGAATTTAAAATAAACTTAATAAAAAATTACGTTAGCACAAAAAAAGAATTATTTTTAGGGAAAAATCACGGTTTCTTAAAAAAAATGTAAAAAAATAATTGTAATAAAGTACTTTTTTTCAAAAAGTACCATTCCGAGCAAGAGAGTAATATTTGAATGCAGAAAAGGTAATTTTCCTACGACTTAAATGTCAAAAAGAAAGTTTTAATAAAATTAAAAAGTTGATGTATAAAATAAAAGCTTGATACAAGAGTAGAACTCTGTGCAGAAGGACCAAATTTGCTAGAAAATTTAATATCTTTTCAAATGCGTAAAAAATTAATGCAAATTACGCACCAAACCAAAAAAAAAATCAAAAACGCTTTTATGAAAAAGGTACCACTTTCCAACTTTTGTGTAAAAATTGCAATTTTCTGCAAGAGGTACAATTTTATGCTAAGAGTACTTTTTTAAAAATTGCAATTTTCTGCAAGAGGTACAATTTTATGCGAAAAGTACTTTTTTATGCAAAATGTGCGATAAATTCAGTTTTGACACAAATAGTGACATTTTTTCTGTAAACTGATCGACCTCCCTGTTCCGAAGGTAGTCGTTGTGGAAAATAAAAATAATATAAATAAGGTGCTAAAAACTACAATTCTTGCATAAAAAGTACTTTTTTCAGTTAAAAGGTTATTTTGCTCTTAAATTGCAATTTTCGAAAACATGCTTTTTGTGAAAAAATTCGTTAATTTTTAAAATTAAATTTCTACAAAAGAAAATAATATTTTATTTATTAATGCTTTTGATTCTAAAATGTTTATTTATTCACCGTTACGAATAATATTTTCAGCTTTATTTTACTTAACCCCTCCTTTTCTCTTTCTACTTTCTGCTACACCTTTTGACCCATAAAAGTTTAACTAAGACTTGAATATTTTGAAAAAGTCCCCATTGTATTATAATTTGTCTCTTTTATTTCATTTGATTTTTTAACTTTTTTTTGTAATTTTATCTTGTTACTGGCTGTTGCCAAAACACAAATGACATGCAACTTTTAAACAACATTTTGACGATTTTTTTTGCTTGAATTTCTTATTTCAATTGCTTTGACAATTGTAATCTTTATATTCTTTTGTGGAAATAAAATGTCTAAGTATTGCAATTTATATAAAAAACATGAATGAAAAAAAGCAAAAAGAAGAAGAGGAAGAAGAAGAAAAAGAAACAATACAATAATTATTAATTATTCGTTACATTAAGAATTTTTAATTTTTAGGTTAACGAAGGCAAAGCGAAAAAAAGTATAATTCACAAACATAAAATGTGTTTTTTGAAATTACAAATTGATACCATAGAGACGTTGAATTCTTTTTTATTAAGATGCGCTGTTTAGAACTCTTTTGACAGTCAGAGGTTTTTTTATACCCTTCACCACTGATTGAAAAAGGGTGTAACTAAGTTTGTCATTTCAGTTGTAATTTCTACAGTGTCCATTTCCGATCCCATAAGGTGTATAATAATTTCTAAGTTTTTATATATATATCGAAGTCGCTTGAGCGATGTCCGTCTGTCCGATTATTCGTATGTGTTCGGGTTGATTTCAACTTTTTTAAGGTACTAGATAAGCTAGAGAAAATCTAAATACGCTAATCGTTTAGACATAGTTTTAAAAATTTTGCTATTAAAAATCAGAAAGATCATTCCATGTCCTTTGTGGCAGCGGGCAAAACACCACGTCCGCCTCTAGTTATTCCATATAATATGGCAAAAAAAAAAGGAGGAGATAGAAAATAAAAAAATAAAAAAGAACATCTAATGACAAAATTGGGGCTCCTTCATATTTTAGAGTTATACGGCCTCTGAACTATTCATAGCAAAGTACGATTGTGCACCTTATATTTGAGATTTTAATATGGGAATCATATAAAAACTTTTGAAAAGATTTTTCAGAAAATCCTAAAATTTCTTTGAAATGTTTAACCCATAAGGAGCCGATAAATTTTTTATGTAAACATTTTTTCTTTTTTTCCTTCTCTGTTACCCTAATATTTGTTCCTTTGACGGGAATTACTTCACTAAACTAGATTTACATATGTGGTGAAGGTTATATAAGATTCGGTATAGAAGCATAAAGCACTTTTACTTGTTTTATTTTAAGAATGCTTTAACAAACTATTTTTCAATTAATTCAACATTTCTTTCTACTTGAATTTTTTTCCGTATTGCTTAATAAAATATTAAAAAAAAAATAAAAACATCCACGTTCATATGCACCGCCTGGTTGCGAATAATCACCTGCCTACCAGCCTGCAAGTCCACATTATGCCGAAGATTTGCTTTGACAACTAATAATTTGTCTCATGTTTTAAACGTGATATTTTTTTTTTTTAAATAAAAATTTTGTTTTTATTTTATGTATTTTTGTCTTGCTTCTTAAAAGTAAATTTCTTAATTGTTTTTGCTGTTTTTGTATTTCATACATAAATTCCTAATGTGCATGTTGTACCTAATACCACTAAGCTGGCATTTTTGTTTTGAAATTTTGAAATGTTTTTCGCATTTTGAATCATTGTTCGATAATGTAATTTGTAAATATGATTTTGTTTAAAAAAGATTTTTTACAAGCCACGAATTTCAAATTATTTCAACAGAGCAACAAAAGACCAAAAGTTTTTCACGTTTTTGTTGTAAGTTTATTAACCTCAACTCTTTCTGTGCACAAACAGTGTTTTTTATACATGAAATATGGAGACAAACCGCTTTTAGTGTCTCTTTAGTTAAATGTGATTTGTTTAAATATTTAGGGTTTTTCTTAAATTTTAACAAAGTGATAATTTTTAGTTTTAAAGTTTTTACAAATATATTTTCAGTCGATTACTTTTTTAGTTACTCATTCTTTCAATAACAAATTAAGGCATAAAATCTCAGCTCTGTATTTTTATGTTAAGAATACTGTAAAACAACGCTTTGCTATTATGAACATGCAACTTTTCTATTTAGTATTATTTTATTAGTTTCAAACCTCTTGCAACCGCGATTTTTATTTATAGGCGAGTTAAAGCGTCAAGATAGTTCTATTGTGAAAAGATCTGGCAGCTTCAATTTTTTTTTTTTTTTTGTTCATAATCAAAGGAATGCTGCAAATAATTACAGTTTAAATTTTCTTACAAAATATTAAATATTCTATCGTAACAATAATCTTTTAGTTTAATGATTTTAAACAATCAAAGTCGTTTTTTTGCTTCTGATAGAAATTTCTTTAGCATTCCTTTCATACTTTTCACTTTTTTAGTGTCGTCGGTTTGATTTAACCAGATTCCCTTTCAAGCGCATGATTTCCTTTAGTATTGGAAGGACGTATGTATTTTTTCTTATATTCCTTGACCTATGTTAATTATTCTATGGCTTTGGCTTTATTTCATATTTACACGAGCTCTTGTTTATTAAAAATAAACGCAGCCATTAACACCACCATAATGTGTGGCTGTAAGAAAATTCGAACTTACGATGTTTGGTTTACCAATGAATTTCTTCAATCATTTCTTCCCTAACTAAGGCAACACGATTTATTTTTTTTTAGTATACGGATGCCTTTATCTTTTCAGTTTCTTTCAGGCCTTTTCACCACAACTCATATAACGCGGTTACATAACATTTGTTTTCCTATCCCAATCGAGATTAAGGGATGTAAAAATTTCTTTTTTTGATTTGACACCACTCTAAGCAATAACTACTTTTCTTTCCCATCAAGGGTTCGTTGGGATTTGAACTTATGATATTGAGTTTAGAAAATACGCAAACACTTTCAAACCCTTTTACGCAGCTACTCGTATAGCACAGTTGTTAGTGATAAAAGTAAAAACCTATTCGGCCGTTTTAACGAATAACAACAACAATGCCAGATAAATAATAAGAAATGAATGTTTATTTTTCTGCGAACGTTTAGCTGAAAACATTGTCATGTTTTTTTTTTGTTTCTCCTGATTCAATATTATCGTCACACTGTAGGGTACTTTATCAGACTTAAAATAATTTTTTAACGTGCTAGTGAACATATGTGTAGCGGTATAGAAAATACACTTATTACATTTTGCTAGTGGGTTTTGATGCTGCAGTATAAAATGATCAGCAGAAATCAATATTTAAGCTTTAATTTTTTTTAGATTTTTAGCGTTCTTTTCTAACTTGAGCGTTTTATGTAAGTTTTTGGTGATTTTTATTTATAAAATTTTTGTAATTTTGAAAAATTTATTCTACTTTTAAAATATTTTTATACCATTTACGACAGATGGTTTGTCATTTCTAATAAAGTGTATATATTCTGAGACCTTATGCCCAGCAAAGTCGATTAAGCAATGTCCCTCTGTCCGTCCGTGTTCGGGTTAAATCAAATTTGCCAAGACATTAAATGAGCTAAAAATAAATTTAGTATTCCAATCGATCAGATATAGTTTTAAAAATTTTGCTACTAAAAATCGGCAAGTTCAGTCCATGTCCTTCCTGACAGTGGCCAAAGCATCACGCCTGCCTCTTTTTTTCATATCATTTTGAACAAATCTTGTTCAGTAACCCCAATCAAAAAAAAACAAAAAAGACATTTGTGGGATGATAAAGATGAAAAAAATAAGAAAAAATCATCAAGTGAAAAAACTGTCGCTCGCCTATATTTTCCGAGTTATGCGCCTCTAAACCTTTCACAAAAAAGTACGATTGTGCTTCATATTTTTATGATGTCAATATCGGTATCATTTGAAAGCTTTTAAAGAGATCTTTCAGGAAATACATAAATTTTTAAAAAATGCTTAACCTATTTTTTATTGGAGTCACTTCTGTAAACTAGATTTACAAATATGGTGAAGGCTATATAAAATTCGTCGTAAACGATTATAGTACTCTTACTTGTTTTATATTCACGATTATTATTATCTAAAAATAAACAGAAATAATTTTAAATAAATAATATGAAAATATTTTTCTTTTGAAAAAGAAAGGAGGTTGTTGGTTAACGTGGTTTACAAGAGGAGAATCTATTCAAAAAATTAATTCATACGTTAAAATCATTCTTGTGTAACATAGTTTACACTTTTTAATTGAGTTAATTTTTTTTCAACTGCATTTCCACATTATGCAGCACCCTCAACAGGTAAACTGTTAATAAAATTGCATTTGCTTAACTCCATAGTTTTTTTAAACAATTATATTTTACAAAAAAAAAAATCCCATTATTTTATAAAAAAAAACTTTGCAATAAATAAAATTAGTTTTTAATACAAATTTTAAATTCAGCAGCCTGTGTACGGTATTTGCCATAAAGTAAACGTGAATGCATTTCAATTATGTGTGTTAGTAATGCTACGAGTACAGAATTTTGTTTGTTTGTTTGAAAAAATGGCTTGTGTTTTTTTTTTAACTCCAACATTTATTTCCTTTAATTGAAATTTAAACTACATTCATTTATTTAAAACTTTTTTATTATTTATTTTTTGTAAACTCATGTATAATTTAATTATTATATTTTAAAGTCAATTTGAACAACAATAACAACAAAAAAGAGTGAATGACTTTTTAATGAATTAAAATAAAATAATAAAAAAAAAACAAATTATTGCTTTACTTGTAGGGAAGTAAGTTCATAATTATTTGCACATGAAAATGCAGAATTCAAATTAATTTTTATGGTTACCAAGTTAAAAGGTGTAAACATGTGTATGTACAAGCTTGCAACATTCCTGGTATAAAGCATTTTAGATGTTGGCATTCACTTTAGAAGGGAAAATTTGAAAATCAAATAGTTTTTTTTTTTAATGTTGTTTGAGAAACAAACTTTTATAGAGTTTTATACGAGGGCTGCTATATATATTTCTGGCCTGGCAACACTGAGTGCTGCCAAGTGCAATCTGCCATTTCCATTGGAAAGTTTGTCATTTTTAAGCATAATCGTACTCAAAACGTTTTGACGTACGACCATTATTTGTGTTGTTTACAGTGACTTGAAAAAATAATATAGAAAAAAATGGAATTAACTCGTGAACATTTTCGTGCCATCATTTTTCACAACTTTCGAATTGGATTATCACGACAAGAGTGCATTGAAGAACTTAAAGCTTTGTATGGCGATGCAGCACCATCCTATAGCACTGTGAAAAATTGGTATAATGAATTTAATCTTGGCCGAAGCTCGCTCAAAGACGAATTTCGTGAAGGTCGTCCAAAAACGGCTGTTGTGCCAGAGAACATTGATGCCGTGTGTAAACTCATATTGCAAGATCGACATGTGACATACCGAGACATTTCTTCCACCAGCATACATTCGATACTGCATGAACACCTAGCCGTAAAAAAAATTTGTTTTCGTTGGATCCCGCACAATTTGAAAGTCGCTCAAAACAATGCTCGTGTCGATTGGTGCAAAGAAATGTTGCAAAAATACGATTGCGGTGCTTCGAAAGACGTTTATAAGATTGTCACAGGTGACGAATCATGGATCTATGCGTATGAGCCCGAAACGAAACAACAATCGACAGTGTGGGTCTTCAAAGACGAGCAAAATTCAACGAAAGTTGTTCGTGAAAGAAGCACTTCGAAGCAAATGGTCGCCTGTTTCTTTGGCAAAACTGGTCACGTGGCAACTGTTCCACTAGAACAACGTAGGACGGTCACTTCTGAGTGGTACACTACAATTTGTTTGCCTGAGGTCATCGGAGAAATTCGAAAAACCAACAAGAGAAGACGAATTATTGTTTACCATGACAATGCGAGCTCTCACACATCGGCTCAAACCAGAGCGTTTTTTACCGTCCAAAACGTCGAATTAATGGGTCATCCGCCGTACAGCCCTGACTTGGCAGCTAGTGACTTCTTCTTGTTTCCGCACATCAAGAAAAAAATGCGTGGTCAACGATTTTCGTCTTCAGAAGAAGCTGTTGAAGTGTTTAAAAACCATGTTTTAGAGGTGTCTCAATCGGAGTGGAAAAAGTGCTTCGACAAGTGGTTTGAGCGCATGCAAAAGTATATAAATCATGCTCGAGAATACTTTGAAAAACAATAAAACCATTTTTGATTATAAATATTCGCATTTTCACTATTAGGCCAGAAATATATAGAGCAGCCTTCGTATATAAAATAGCAATAATATTGTACAATAATTTAAATACAATGTTCTATTTCACACAATTATTAATTTTATAACTTAAATTTTTTTATTCCAGGTACGTACTTCTGTGACTAAAATATTTTATTTAAATAATTTTTAAAGTTTTGTAACCCCTAAAGAAAGAAAAGGTAACGTTTAATTTATTAACTATTAAATGCATAATTTTTTAAAAAATATATAAAACTAATACGTTTGCGAAAATTATTTAAAAAATAATCGCTAAAAAAAGTACTTGAAATAATTTAAGAGAACTAGTTAAAGATTAAGTGCTATCTTTTTACAAAATTTTTTTCTATAAACTGATTCATATTAAGCATGAAATGTTTTCTGATGTTAGATATTTTTATTGTAGTAAATAATCTTGAAAAATTACTTGCTAAAAAATTATATTTTAAAAAGAAGTTTTATAAAAAGTACTTTCTAAAATGTACTTTTTAAAAAGTACTTTTTGAAAAGTATATTTAAAAGTACTTCAAAAAACCTTTTAAAATAATTTGCATGAATTGAATTCTTAAAATACGTTTTTAAAACTTAGTTTTTAATATTTGTCTCTTAAGAGCCTATTGATTAAAAAAGTACCTAAAGTAAGTTTCGAAAGTATCAACATTTTATCAAACAATTATTTAAGAAAGTTATTTTTCAAAATATTTATTATAAACAGCCTTTTAAGAAATTACATTTTAAAGAAAAGAAATACTTTTTAAAAATGTGTGATTAAAAAGTACATTTTTGAATTTTAGTTACATAAAACTTTATAATCAGTTAGACTCACAGTTAATGTTTAGGCCAGACTTAAAGTTTTAAGCTAATCTCTATGTAAGGTGCTATTATAAGTATAAAGTGTAGGCCTATTATGGACCCAAAGATAGGATAACATACGTAAAATCATGACTTTCAACACAAAATCTTTTAAAAAATAAAAAAAAGTACTTTTTGAAAAAGTACTGCTTTACAAAACACATAAAAAAATATTATTTTAAAGTAACCTTTTTTTAAGTTTTAATTGAAAAATTATATTTTTCCATAAAAGTTCCTCTCGGTAAATATTACTTTAAATTTTTTATTAAACAAGTAAGTCCCGATTTACACTATGCAACTTTTTGAGGCATTTTCTTCTTAATTCTCTATTAAGGTTGCAGTGGTATGCGTTATTTAAAAATAAACATAAGCTACAGTAACATCCATTCAAAATTCAAGCAATACTATATTGCTTACCCCTCTTGCTTCACCAACAAATAAAAATTGCATGCCAGTTTCATGAAAAATTGCCAAGTCTAAATGGGGTATAAGACTGCTATATTCGGCTATGCGGACTCTTATATACCTTTCATCATATACGTAAATCTAGTTACGTAAAGTAATTTAATTAAACAAAACAAATATTCGGATGAGAGAGAATTAAAAAAAATAATTATTTAATAGGTTAAGAATTAAAAAAAAAAATTAGCATTTCCTGAAAAATCTCTTCAAAAGCTTTTAAATTATACCGATATTGATTGATATGGTGCACTTTTTAAGAAAAATATGGACGAGTGACAATTTTTTCACTAGATATTTTGTTCTTATTTTTATACCCCTCTCCACATTTCCTACCCCATAAAGTATACATATTCTGAGTGCTTATGCATAGCAAAGTCGATTAAGAGAGAGGTCGGTCTTCCCATAAAATGCAAATTGGTTATTACAATATCTATTGTTTATGATACAGATTTTTAAGACAAATAAGAGTTTTTTAACAGTTACTATTTGAAAATTTTTTTTCTGTGTATAAGGAATTTTTTGGAAGTGTTAGGCTCAAGATAGTTATTGTAAATATCAAAATGTATATCTCTTAAGAGACTTTTAAAGTTTTTATGTCATTAATTTTTTTATAAATTTTAATTTAATGTTTAATTGTACTTTTAAAAAGGTACATTTTTAAATAGTACTTTCTTAAAGGATACTTTTTTTAAAAGGGCTTTTTTAAAAGAGCCAATATTAATCTTAAATATTTTTGCAACATAAATCTTCTAACCGTAAGTAAAAGAAAGCAGTAAAATGTGTTCTTATATACTTTTACGTGTATCTATGACAGAGTTCATTGAAAGGATATCCGATTGAGTTCTATGCTTTTAAAATGACTGGCAACATATTAGTAAATGCCAGTTATCAAGAAATAGCATTCAAATTATAAGTTTCATACTACATCTTTTATTAAAAAGGGGCACAGGTTACTATACTAAATATATTAATTTAAGTAGTTGTCCTGACGTTGCGGCACCAAAATTTACTGAAGGAAAGACATATAGAGACCTTTCTTATAATGGCTGACTAGTGGAGTATATTATGGGTATAAACTCACAGAAGCCTGCCTACGTAAAAACCTTTGCATTGAATAACATTTTTAATTCTTATCTAAATCTCATTAGAAAGGTTCTCATATTCAACATCACAACTTATCTAACAACCGTTGGAATTGCTTTAAGGAGTTACTTTTTAAGAAAGTACTTTTAAAAAAATACTTAAAAAAAGTACTTTTTTAATAAATGTTTTTAAAATTTATTTTTTAATATATTAATGTATTTAAAAGGGTATTTGAAAAAGGTACCTTTTGTTAAAAGTATTTTTAAAAAAAGTACTTTTAGAAAAAGTACTTTTCGAAAAGCTGCTTTTGCATTGAGCATTTATGGAGTGTGTATTTCTGGATAACTATATCCTAGAGTCTTTTCATTACAATGGTACTTTGTTAAATAGGTACTTTAAATCTTTCTTTTAAAAGTTGTTTATTTAACTACGTTTAAGGCACTTTATATGGAATGAAATTAAATGCATTTTTTACAGCGACATTCCCAAAACATCATTTTCAACAACATTTTTTAAGCAACTAAAGAAAACTCACTTTTACTATCATTAAAGCTGCTCTAATATTTTTTATTTTTCTTCTTTTCGTTATAATAAAAATATTTTCTTTTCATTCAATATTTTAAAACCAATTTACTCCAGCTGTTATGAACTGTATAATTTACTTACTTACATTCATATGTGTAACATAATCATCTTAAAATGAAATTTAAATAAAATTAAGTTTATAGTCAGTTACAAAATTTTTTATTGACATTTGCATCATCAGCAACATCAATAGCATTAACATCGCATCGTAAGATGCGGCAACACATCATCTACTAGACACTGCTTACGAGGACAGACAATCAAATAATCGTACAAAAAATTGGTTCATTTTCTACATGTTTTTTCTTTTTTTTTTCTCTGGTTCATACAAGTCTGTTTAGCATGATTGTTATTGCAACATCACCATCATCATGAGTATCATCAGTGTTGCAATTTTAGCTTTATTTTTTTATCAGATATAAAAAAGATTATGTATCGTTTAGATTAAATTGTACGAGTAGTAAAATAGAAAAAACAAGAAAAAAGTTTTATTTGGAAAAAAATCATAATTTATAATATAAAGTCTGTGGATTTTTGTGGCACATGGTTGACGATTAACAGCACTTTTCATAAACTTTTTGGAATAATGTTGTCATAGAAATTACGCTACAACAAGTATAACACACTTTTGTTTTTCAACCATAAACCATCAAACCAAGTCGTCAAACTCATTTATATCATGTAGGAATTAATTGTGTTAATTTTTAAGATTTCTTCTGTGGCTCAAAAATTAACTGTTCGCTAAACTTGTTTTGTTTTTGAAAATATTTTTTCAGTTCTTTCTTTCAGAAGTAAACTTAACTTGGAAAAAGCTGCTTTGTATTTTAGGCTTGAAAAAGAAAAAAAGTTGATTTTCCCTCCTCATTTTTACTTCAATAAATTTATTAAACCTTTAGTTTCCTTTTGTTTTAATTTTACAGCTTGATTTTTCTGTTAAACGAATCGTATATGAAACTGAAATGTTATGCGTATTAAAAATGCGAATGAAGGCAAAAAACTGTAGCCGGAAAAAATATGAAATTTTGAAATATCATCATGGCAAAAGAAATGACGCATATGAATGAATATCTGATGTACAAAATGACTGTTTGTACCAGACACATATGAAATGACCAAGTAAACAAAAGATAAAATAAAAAAAAATATTATTATCTAACATTTTATCACGTAAATGTGAGAAACAATAGGATTTATTCCCAAACAAATTAATTGTAGGTAGAGAGTAACAAAATATTATAAATAATGTCTGTCTTACTATTTTGCATATATCAGATTTCATAAGAAACCTATTAGCATCGTAGTCATAAATCTTAATAAAAAAAAACACATTTTATTACTAAATACTCAACAGATTGAAATACCCCTGCAGGTAAAAATTGCAAAAAATAATTGGTTAATTTGAAAAAAAAAAATGATTAAAAAGACATGTAAATTTTTAAAAAGAATTTTAAGTTGTTATTAACGTGAGAAAGAAAATGTCTTAAAAAGCTTTTTTAGAAAAAGTACCTTTTAGATAAAAAAGTTAGCTTTTTGAAAAAAAAATTATTTCTGACAAAAAAAAAATAATTTGTATTTGCAACAAGTAAGAGTTCTATATTCGGTTACGCCGAATCTTATATACCCTTCACCATCTAGCTTAGTGAAGTAGCTCCTATCAAAAACACAAATATTGAGCTTAGCCAGACTTAAAAAATAAAAATAAAAAATTTAACATAAAAATGTGATTGGCTCTTAATGGGTTAAGCATTTAAAAAAATTTGTATTTCCTAAAAATCCCTTCAAAAACCTTTAAGCGATACCCATATTGATATTTTGAAAAATATGTTGCACAATCATTCTTTTCTATGAAAAGTTCAGAGGCCCATAGCTCGGAAAATATGGGCGAGCGAAAAATTTTTTAAATTCATAATTTTTTTTCTAATTTTTTAATTCTCTATCGCTCCATATGTTTTTTTTTTTTTTTTTTTTTTTTTTTTTTTTTTTTTTTGTGGATCGGAGTTACTTCATCGTTTCGAATGATATGAAAAAATTAGAGACAGGCGTGGTGTTTAGCCCACTGCCTCGAAGTAAATCATTGATTTTAAATTTCAACATTTTCAAAACCATGTCCGAGGGATTGGCGTATTTAAATATTTCCAGCTTAACTAGTGCCTTGGCAAATTTGATTTCAACACTAACATGAACGAACAGACGGACATGGTCTTATGGGGTCGGAAATTGATATTTTTGAAATAACAAAAGAAATGACAAATTTATAGATATCTTTTTTCCACTTTTTGTGGTGAAGGGTATAAAAAGTATCTTTAAGCAGGATGAATGATATTCTGTTACTTTTTGTGAAAAACGTGGAAAAACTCATTCTTTGAAAAAATTAGATTTAAAAAAAATTTTTTTTTTTTTATGAAGAAGGTTGACCTTTTTTGAAAACAGTTGCTCTTTTATTAAAAACCTTGTTAATTTGAAAAAGTTGCGTTTTCTGCAAAAAGTACTTTTTTGTGAAAAAAGTCGCGTTTTCATAAATTTTTTTTTTATTCACTAAAAGTGTTTTTTTTTTTTGCAAAAAATGGCTCCTGCTAGAAAAGTTATTTATTATAAAAAATTTACTTTTTGTAAAAGTGTTACTTTTTGTAAAAAAAAATATTTTTGTAATTTATGAAAAAAAAGCCATTTTGTCGAGAATTTATTTTCTTTGAAAAAGTTAATTTTTGTAAAAAATGGCCTTTTGTGAACAAAATCTTTTTAAAAAAGAGCACAAGCTTTTAGTAAAAATATTCACGTTTGTGAAAAAAGTTTTTTTTTTATATTTTTTTCCCATTCAGGATTTAAAACGTGAATTTCATAAATGAAATAAAATTTACTTGTCCATTTTATATCTAATTTCTAAAAATTTGTAGAAAGGAAAATAATATACAAATGTACGCGAAGGTTTTTCAAAGAAACCAAGGAAAATTAGACAATAGCAGACTGAAATGCAACAATTTCTGGACCGCTACATTCTTCATCAGCATTTTTCACATTTGTCTACTTTTTTATACAAAAAAAGTCATTTATGAAAAAGATACTTTTTAATGAAAAAATTCCTTTTTGTGAGAAAAATTACCTTTAATAAAAAAAGCCCTTATTTGAAAAAAAATTTTTTTTTGCGAAAAAATAACCTTTTATAAAAAAAATCTTTTTTGTAAAAAAATAACTTTTTACGGCAAAAGCCCGTTTTTGTAAAAAAAAACTAAATATTAAAAAAAAAAAATCCTGCCTTTTGGGGGCGGAAACTTTTTTTGCGAAATAATTCTCACATTTGGTGATGATTGCTTTCCCAAATATAAACGTAGAAGTTACTAAATAAAATATCGTTTGAAATTTCTACACCAGGTTAAATATGCATATGTAGATGTATTTATTTACACTCTATTTTTATAAGCTTACTAATATATATTGACATAAAAAACTGTTAGAATGTTAGTTTTATAAACTACTGTGCGGTATAAAATATAAATTTTCTTTTGGAAAATAAATACAAAAATTTCCTTCAAAAAAATTTTTATGATACTTTTGGTAAATAAGAATAATGTGAATGACGAATATTTTTCTCTTTGCTGATAATTGATTTTCACAATTAATTATTGGGACTTTTTTTATTTTAGGTAAATAATATTATATTAATTTATTGTAAAAAATTTATGAAAATATGAGGTAAAATCTATATTTTGAAAATTTACAAACCAAACAAAAACAGAAACAATAATAAAAATAATAAATAAAATACAAAAAAAATGATCATAAAAAACAAAAAGTAAGAAAAAAAAACACATTTAACAGGCATTTTGTAAAATACTACAGTTCAATAAAACTTTAACATTTTACGCATTTTCTTTCATTATTTTCTTTACATTCATTCATCCAATGTGTTGGAGTAGCAAAAGACAAGTGAAAATTCAATCATTCGTTTTACACATTCAGAAAACGCATATTTGTCATTAACACTTGTTTGTTCGTTTTTCAATCATTGAAAATTTAAAAAACAAAAATACAAATTTCACTTTTTCTGTTTGCTTGTCTACCCCAAAGTAAAGGGTCATCCAAATGTGACGCCTAGATGTCAGCACTATATAATTTTTACACGTGACATCTTTTTAAATGACATAAGCCATTTTGTTTTATTAGAAGGTAGTACAGTTTTAACCATGGACCGGTACACATTGCAACAACGCGTTTACATCATTCAAAGTTATTATGAAAATGGGCGTTCTTTGAAAAATACCCATCGCAATATTCGTGATTTTTTTGGTGTAAATAATCGGCTAAATCAATCTTCAATTCAAAGATTAGTAAAAAAAATTCGAAGAAACTGGTTGTGTTACTGATAAACCAAAAAGTGAAAGGCCAAAAACTGTACGCACAAATAAAAATATTGATGCTGTTGGTGAAGGTGTTGAAAATGAACCGACAACATCAATTTCGCGTCGTTCGCAAGAATTGGGCATATCTTATGGCTCCTTACGGAGGATTTTGCATCAAGATTTGCATTTACATGCTTATAAAATTCAATTAACCCAGTAATTGAAAGAAAGAGACCATTTACAACGTCGTAATTTCGCTAGTTGTATTATTGAACAACGAACAACAGATCCATTGTTTTCAAGCAAAATTTTGTTTAGTGACGAAGCACATTTCAGAATGGATGGGTTCGTCAATAAGCAAAATTGTCGTATCTGGGGTGATGAAAATCCTCGTGTTATTCATGAAAAATCTCTACACCCACAAAAAGTTACTGTTTGGTGTGCATTTTTGGAAAATGGAATCATTGGGTCATTTTTCTTCGAAGATGATGCTGGAAATGCTGTTACTGTGAATACTGAGCGATACCAATCAATGTTGAGAGACTTTTTATGGACACAGTTTAATCATATTGATGTGTCTGACGTCTATTTCCATGTCATACAACTCGAAAAAACATTACGCTTTTGCGATCAAAATTTCCTCAACGTGTAATTTCACGAAATTCAGATTTCAATTGGCCTCCAAGGTCATGTGATCTAACACCATTAGATTTTTTTTTTTGTGGGGTTTTCTGAATAGTCGAGTGTATGCTAACAAGCCACAAACAATTAATGATCTAAAGAACAACATTCAAGTTGCAATTCGTGAAATAACACCAGCAACATGTCGGAAAGTCATTGAAAATTTCGATATTCGGATTGATGTCTGCAGACGCAGTCATGATGGACATTTGAATGATATTCTATTCCACTTATAATTGTAATGGATCATACTTTTAATAAAAAAAAAAAACAGCTTGAAAAAATTGCAAATAGTTTGTGTTTTATTTAAAGAAACATGTAGGCGCGTTTTTTGGATGACCCTTTATTTTATGATTTGTATGCTGATTTCAAAATAACCCATGAACAATTGATTTTTGGTGGCAATTTTTGCGTATTATCTTATTGTTAAGAAGTTGAAGAGGTGATTTACATTTTTTTTAGTTTGCCTTTAGCAAAATAAGAGTCAATTATTTGCCTATAAAGTTGTCATCATTATGTCGAAAGATTTTGTTGTAATTATTAGATAAAATATATGGATTTTACAATGATTTGGTGTCTTATTAAACGTTATACAAATTCCTGTTTCCTTTATATCCCGTTTATTCCATAGTAAGATCTCTTTAGACATGTGAATTCACTATGTCTCGCATAATCAACATCACTATTCCTTATAGGAATTTTTATTAAGTTATCGCTCATCTTTAAACTAAGATCCTCCATTGCATACGAGGACTTCAGTTTGATACCAGTCAGAGCTTAAAATTCAGTGGTTTCATTTCGTCTTAGTCGCTGCTTTAAAAAGACAAACTGCTCTTTTTCTCTATCATTGTTTGAGTGCTTTAAAATTCTCATAGTTCAAGCAGTCGATTTGCAGACTCATCCTAAGTGAGAAGTATGACTTTTAGCTCCTTGAAGTGGCTGCTGGTAACCGGCTCCTATTTGGGCCTTGCCATAGTTATAAAGCTGATTAATTTAAATTAAGCGAACTATGGATACCTGTCGAACTCCAGTTATAATTAAAAAACCATTGCAGTGAATTTTATCAATTCGAATTTTAGTCAAATCCTACAAGACCTTGAGAGTTCGACAGAAATAGTTAGGGAAGTCTAGTAAGAGGGGAGAGGTAAGATTTTGGAAGAAGAAATATTAAGATATCTAGGAAGACATAAAAAGAATATTCCGCAAAATTAAATGGTTAAACCTCCAAGTGCACTTCAAAGGAGGTAACTTCTTGGCAAATAGTTTCGAAAGGTGCTCGGATTTAATGGAAATAGTTTAACATAAATAATTGCATTAGTGAAAGGCCAGGGAAACTTTCATCTGCCCATCTGTCCAAGATAAAAATTTAAGAATTATATTCTAACTTGTAGAATGTATCTGATAGAGGTTGAGCTATTATCATGAAAGTATTGGCACTTGCTAGAATTGTCCTTGGAAGTATAACCTGATTTAGTCAGGCATAGGACTAATAAAGCTAAAGGAAATGTTAGCAATTACGTAAGACTTTTTAGTGGGAAAGAAGGTTAATAGTTACCAATCTTTAATATAAATAATCACTGCAGTCAAGACTGGAGGCTATTGATAGCACGGAAGTCAATCAGAGTAGCATCGACATATATTATCCTTGAGTTTCTCAAATTATTGAGAGGCTAAGGTGATCAAACAAGGGCCCATAATGTAAGTTGCCTGCTTTGATAAGCCTTCTCCCTTACATGTGGCCTATTCATTCGTCATAGAACAAAGAAGTTGAAATGGCACGTTTCCTTTAAATTTACTATCACTATGAAGTGGTTGTACTTATTTGAGCCTTATTTGAGGTGTCTTGGAAAAGCAACAATTATCATTTTTATTCACTGACAGACACATAAAAGCTTAATTATATATGAAAAAGTATTTCCACAATTGACTGTAAATAGCTAAAAAATCCATTCTTTATCAAGGCTTTTTAACTATTACTTCAAAAAATTTTCATTATTTTCTTGCAATTAATTCAATCAAAATACAAAGAAAAATCTTGATGCAATTAACCTGATAAATTGTCTGAAATAAATTTGTTTTAGTAATTTTAAAATGGTAATTTTAACTTGTTAAATGTTGCATTACACAAAAAAGTTATCAAATTCAATCAGCAGAATATTTTATAGCTTTGTTTTAATGTTTAAACAGAAAAAACTTGGCCAAAATATTTCGTTTGCTCTTAAAACTGGTAGAATGTCTTCTGCTCATATGAAAAAACAAACACAAAAAAGTGAAAGGATTTACTTCTAAAATTTACAAAAACCACAAAGAATATGACACTAAAACCAAACATTAATTGCAATTATTTCAGCAGAAGTTTTTCTAAGACACGTTCATAAAGAATTTGTAATTTTGTAAAGCCTCAAACTGATTGAAACTAAAATTGAAAAGGCGCAACATCTGAAAAACCATTACAAACAAGACAATTTAATAATTTCAATTGAAACGGTGGTTAACAATTATTAAAACAAAAACAAAAATATTTTTTTAAATGGTCTTAAAAACACGATTTTTAGTACCTTTCATGTCAACTTTGATGAACAATTAGAGAATTACTTTTGAAAAGAGTACTTTGTATAGCGTATCTTATAAAGCAGGTATTTAAGGAAAAATCATAAAGAATGTTTTTTATATAAAGACTTCTAAGAATCTTTTTAATCAGAACCTTTAAAAAATCAAAGTCCTTAAAAAAAGGCCATTTACATAAAGTACCTTATAAGAAAGAATACACTTTCAAAAAATAATTTCTTTCAAGACATATCTAAGAAATTGGATTAGTTTAAATTAGAATAGTACTTTTTTAGTATCCTAGTTAAAAATTAAATCAGATAGAAACTGTTAAAAAAACTCTTAAAAAGTACTTTTTTTAAAGTACTTTTAAAATAGTACCTTTTAGTATATATAATTTATAAAGCACGCTACTTATTTAAAAAAAAGTACTGTCTGTAAAGCAGATATCTAATTCAAAAAATTATTAAAAAAAGACATTTTTCACGTAATACTATTTAAAGTACCTTTTAAAAAAGTAATTAATAAAAAAACTATTTCAAAAGAGTATTTTAAAGTACTTATTTTAAAGGTAATTTTTTAAAAGTACTTTATTTTAAAAATAAGGATCTTAAAAGATGTGCAGTATTTACTTGAATATGTAACGTATAATTATGTCACGTTTTTCAAAGCAACTATAAGCACTTGAAAAGCACCATTTTAAAATGTACCTTAAAGAATATGTATAGTTTTAAAATGTACCGTTAAGAAAGTATGTAAACCAAATTTTGTTTTTACTGAAATAGTGTCCTTTAAGGAGCCTGTTACTAAGGTACCAAGAAGACCTTTGAAAAAAAGATTTTTAAAAAAATCTATTCTTAAGAAAGATTCTTTTAGTATGATAGACAAAAAACCCTTTTAAAAAAGAGTTCCTTTAAATAATATAAAATGAAAGTTAAAAGATATTTTAAAATTAAAAAATTACAGAATTAGTTCTTAGCAGATCCTAAATTAAGACTTAAAAAAATTTAGTACTAAAATTTAATTTATCTAAAAAACCATTAGAAATGCAACATAAGACTTACAAATGATTTTAAAAACGTTAACGAATAGATTTTCAACTTTAAAAATATTTGTTAAAGAATGTTTTAGTACTAGGGATTTGTTTTACAAAAATCTAATTGAAAATTAAAAATATTTATTAAAAATAAAATAAAAACAGATTAGATAAAATAAAGCCAAAAAAATAATTTACTTAAAAATTATATGGGTCAGAGGATTGATGTTCTAAAATGTTACCTAAACAATTTAACTCATATTTAATTTTAAATAAATTTTGAAGTTTACAAAAACGTTAGCACTAAACATTTTAAATGCTATTTATAGTAAAAATCTTACTAGAAGCATTAAAACTATAGTTTTCCTAAAAGTGTTGCTAGAGAACTTAAAAAAATACTTGTACTAAAAAATTTAGCTCTTGAATATTTAATAATAAAAGTTTTTCTTTGATAATCTATTGTACTAAAATCGTTCTACTCTTATTTGTTTAGTGCCTAAATTTAATAATATAATTTTGAAGAAATTAAGTTCTAAATATATTTAGTACTAAAATATTTAGTTTTTAAATAATCATAATCAAATACTAAATAATTTAAATAATATTCTTAATGAAAGTCATGGTACTAAAACTTTTAGTACTAAAATATTAATTACTAAAACTTTTAGTACCAAAGTATTTAGTACTAAAAATTTAAGTTCTAAAATATTCTACTTAAGAGAAAAAATATAAAATATTCTACTTAAAATGAAAGGAGTTGCTTCGCAATAGTTCTGTACAGTTTAAGAATTTACCTTCAGTTAAAATAGTACCTTCTTCCAAAAAAAAAAAAACGTTTTTAAAAGGAACCTTTTTAAAACGATATTATGATCAAATAGTACTATAAAAATACTAAAAATGTAAAACCAGCAATTCAATAAACGACTTCAAAATGTACCCCTTACACAAGAACCTTTTCAAAATGCTTTTGGATGGTCCTATCTTTAGTAGTTAAGGTTTCAAAAGTTTTTTTTATTTTTTTCCTTATTTTAATTTATTTTAATGTCTAAAGAGTAAATGAATAAATTTGATATGAAAAATTATTTTGAAATTTAGAATTTCGCATTATTTAAACTGTTATTTGTAACATGCAAAATATCACATTATTTCCCCATTCTAGGTATTAACAAATTAAAAAAAAATCTTTATTGTATTCAATTTCATAAACCCAGTTTTAAGAACACACGTTCTACTACAACACACTGTGCTAAAAGACAAAAAGAAAAACAACAGAGAGGAAAAACACACATGTTGTAATTATGCTTCTAGAACTGCATAGAAATGAAAAGCCTCAACCTCTGTTGCAAAAACAATAAATTACTGCAAACAAGTGCTTCAACCAGCTCTAACAGCCAAGATCTTAACTGTTTGAGTATAAATCACCAAAAATGAAATGAAGAAAAAATTTAATAAAAGTCTGTGTACATAAATGAAATATAAGTAAACTTAAACTCAATCAGGTCTCAACAACAACCTTGACTACTGGCCAAATTAACAAAGCAACCAGCGAACCAAGAGTTGAATAAAGAAGCAGATGAAAAAATATTTATTAAGACTAAAAGCGACAAAAAGTAAACAGTATAATTTTCAAAAAATAACAACAAAAATTCAACGAAATACTAATAAGAAAAAATAGGTACCCACCAAAAGGAAAACAACAGCCTAAAGAAATAAGTACTAAACCAAAAAAAATCTCTATAAAACTTTAATGAGGAAAACATAAAAAAATCAACTAACAGCTACAAAAGCATCATTTTAATGCTTAAACAGCAACATCTAAGACCAGCAGGTATAACAACTGCAATAAAAACTTACAACAGGAAATCTAGCCCCCAAAAAAATAATTACTTTTGAAAATTTAAATTTTAAATTCCTACTTCAAGTCAATGTGGCCAAAACATTATTAACAATTTCTAAGCAGCAAATGAAACCAACAACACCAAATTTAAGAAAACAGAAAAAATAAATAAAACATCACTACGGACATCATCAGCTGCAAGCATTAATTGCAGAAGTTGCATAACAATTTTATGCATTAAAGTCTGCAGTGATGATGAACTGATGATGCCAACACTTTTAGTCCATTGAAATAAGTTTTTTGGGTTTTTCAGTGTGCCTCTTAATGTAAGTGCTAATTCAGACGTGTCCAAGCTCATCTTAATTTCATTTAAATTTACCAAGCAAAAACTGCGAATATAAGTTGAAACCGACAATGTCGACAAGTATTATTTTTTTTGTCACGCAGAAAACTTCAATGTTTATAAATCTTGTTGTTAGAAAATTTTTAAAGTTCTAAAAAAAATCTTATCAGAAAAAATTAGTACTAAAAGTATTAAATACAAAAGTGAATAAACGGTTTGCAGCAAGAATATAATTTGTTTATGAAAATAAAAGCAATATTGCCTGCAAAACTTTATAAGACTCTTATAATTTTCTTAAAAAAATGCACTGAATTTTAGTACTAGAAATGTTTACAATTTCGAGATGCATACAAATAATTTAGTTATAAATTCTAAAAAATTATGTTATAAAGAAAATTAAAAAAAGTACTAAAAATTTTGTAAATAATTTGCTACAAATATTATTGCATTCTTTTACAATTGAATATAAAAAATTTTATTGTATATTCAAAGATAATTTTTATCTCGTATATTGAAATAAATAAATATATGTGAAAAAATTATAGTACCAAAATTCTTTTTTTATTAATTAATTTAATTAAAATAAAAAATATTTAAAATTTAAAAATTGCAGAATTAGTTTTTAGCAGATCCTAAATTTAGACTTTAAAAAAAATTTAGTACTAAAATATAATTGTACTAAAAATTTAATTTATCTAAAAACCATTAGAAATGCAACATAAGACTTACAAACGATTTTAAAAAACGTTAACGAATAGATTTTCAGCTTTAAAAACATTTGTTAAACAAAGTTTTAGTACTAGGGATTTGTTTTACGAAATATTTAATTGAAAATTAAAAATATTTATTAAAAATAAAATAAAAACAGATTAGATAAAATAAAGCCAAAAAAATAATTTACTTAAAAATTATATAGCTCAAAGGATTGATGTCCTAAAATGTTACCTAAACAATTTAACTCATATTTAATTTTAAATATCTTTGATGTTCACAAAATCCTTAGCATTAAACATTTTGAATGCTATTTATAGTAAAAATCTTACTATAAGCACGAAGCTTCCTAAATATTAAAACTAAATATTTCCTGAAAGTTTTGCTGCAGAACTTAAAAAAATATTTGTACTAAAAAATTTAGCTCTTAAATATTTAATAATAAAAGTTTTCTTTAAAAATCTATTGTACTAAAAACGTTTATACTCTTATTTGTTTAGTGCTAAATTTAATAATATAATTTTGAAAAAATTAAGTTCTAAATATATTTAGTACTAAAATATTTAGTTTTTAAATAATCATAATCAAATACTAAATAATTTTAATAATATTCTTAATGAACGCCATGGTACTAAAACTTTTAGTACTAAAATATTTAGTACTAAAACTTTTAGTACCAAAATATTTAGTACTAAAAATTTAAGTTCTAAAATATAAAAATATAATTTTAGCTCTAACAGCATACCATTTACTACTACAAAAACTGTATTTTCATTTAACCTTTTGTTACTGAAACGACTGTAGGGTTAAAATGTTTGACAAAGAACTAACAAGCATCAATCTCAAGTGGCAATGTCTTTACGCCACACAAACTACACTGAAAACGATGCGAATTTGTCGACCGGTCGTTTTAAATTCTTAAGTCTCAGTGCAATTCATTTTTCAACAGATCTATAACAAGTATTTGTTAAGACTTGTTGCAGCATTTTAAGTTCAATTTTGTGCTTGCTTGTTACCAATGAAAAGAGGTTAATTAAATTGTAAAATGTAAAATCATTAGAATTGTGTAACAAATGCTTTTCAACATGAAAATGGCAATCTATATGAATGAAACTAATTAAAAAATAATAAACTATTTTAAAAAGTAAATTATGTGTAGTTATTGTACAAAAGTTGACTGCATTCATTTGATTTACCAGTGGTATTTTTAATGTGTTTTATAAACTAAAACACAACAAAAAAGTCAATTTTAATTTATAATAGTCAATATTAATTTTTAGTATCAAACTAATTATTATTATTATTTTTTTTTTTGTTTTTGGAAAAGTACATCCTAAATTTAGACTTAAAAAAATTTAGTACTAAAATATATTTGTACTAAAAATTTATTTTATCTAAAAAATCATTAGAAATGCAACATTTTATTAAAAATTAATTTAAATCTTGAAAATATAAAATAAATAGTTAAAATTTTTTATTAAAAAAATGTTAAGGCATGAAATATAGATAAAATTATTAATATTTTTTTTATAAAAATTGCAAGAAAAAAAATATTTTTAGATTTTTACTAAAAGATAAAAACAATCTCACTAAGGAACGCCTCAACATGCTTCGTTTTAAAATTTACTATTATTCTGTTGCACCAAGAGCGCGAAATATCAAAGAATATTTAAAAATCTTTACGCAAAAATTGTATGAGTAAGTTTAAAGTTCAAATTTATCTAAACATCATAACAGCAAGACATGTTTATGTCAGGACATATTTTTGTTTAAACATAATTGTGTCACGATATGTATATTTCAGAACATATTTATGTCAAGATATATATGTCAGGATTAGAGTATCTTAGAATATGTCCATCTTAGACTACCTTTATATCAATATATATTTATGACTGTGAATATATACAGCATGGCATATCTATGCCATGATATGTTAATGACAGAAAACATTTATATCAAGACATATTTAATCAGGTCTGGTGGACACAAACCGTGCCCAAAAAAAAAAAAACAAGCCCGTACAAAATAAACTCAAAAAGTGCTATTTTTATGCACTTTAAATTTTATGTAGACAAAGTTCAGCTTATAAACTTTTCACCATATACATGTGTAAAGTAAATATATTAAAAAAATTAATTATGCAGTCATAGAAAATTAAAAATTGGGAAAAAAAATTTTACATAAAAATCTCATTGGCCCTTAATGGGTTAAGAATTTAAAAATAATATATTTTATGAAAGATATCTTTAAAAGCTTTTAAATGATACCCATATTAATACCTGAAAAAATATGTGCAAATATGAAAAGTTCAGAGGCCCATAACTCGATGAATATGAACGAGAGCCAAGTTGTTCACTTTATATTCCTTATTTTTTAATTTTCTATCGCCCCACATACTTTTTTTTTTCTTTTTTTTTTTGGCTGGAGTTACTTTACTAAAGTAGATTTTTTCCAAATGATATCGAAAAATTAGAGGCAGGCGTGGTATTTTATTCCCAGCCTCGTAGGACATGGACTGATATTGCTGATTTCCAATAGATATCGTTGGCGTTTTAAAATTTTTACTGGCTCATCTAGAGCCTTGGCAAAGTTGATTTCAACCCGAACATGGAAGGACAGACGGACATCGCTTAATCAATTTCCATTTTGAACACAATTAAGGAACTTGCTTAACGTAACTTAAGAACACTTACAGAATCAATTTATTCCCTAAAAATTCACCCAATAATTTTCAGCCCACCTAACAGCACAGGGAATTTCATCTTATGAATAAAACATTTCATTAGAATTTTCAATATTATAATTTTTTTTTATTTTGCAAAAAATAATAACTTTTTTCACACCACATATTAAATTTGCCATTTATTTTCTGTGGAAAATGTAATTTTAACACGATACTAAATCAGTATCACACCATTGTAAGCTAATTTATTGCCACTCAACGAATAACAAGTCGACTTCTTGATTTTCCTTATGTCTTTGCAAAAAGAGAAAAAAAAAACAAAAACTGTAGCAACCTGAATTTATTAACCTACAAAATTAAAAATTATATCAAAATGAAGAAAAACAAAAAAAAAAATACATTCGCGTTACAACCGCCAACAAACCTTAAAGTATGTCAATGTACGCAACTTTGACAATCAACACCAAACAAGAGACCTGATACACAACGTGCTCAAAGCCAAAACAAATAATATTGAAATTGGAGCCAGTGCATTATTAAAGGATATGTTGACTCTTGAATGGCTGGAAATTAAAAAAAAACAAACAAAACCACAACATCATTACGGGCATAAAGCAAAAATATTTAAAGCAAAAAATATATAAACGCTTTTGTAGCCAGAAAGAAATGAAATGAAAAACTGGTTCATGTCGTTAGAGATTATTGAAAGCTTTTACTTTCGTTTATATAAAACATAACCTACATTTTAATATGTATTTATGCAGGGGATAGTTGCTGGCCTTTTTTTCGTTTTTTCTAACTGACCAAGCAGCAGACGTCTTTAATAGCCTGTTTAACTGGAAAGTATACAAAAAATGAAGAAGTAATTAAGAAGCAATAATTTTTGTAGTTTTAACGAATTGTAAATGCGCTACACAACTAAATACATCCATTTTTATATATAATAAAACTGTAACGGGATCATTTCTGTACATGTAATATTTTTTGAAATATTTGTTGTTCGGTATGGAGTATCAAACACCTATTTTTTAAATATTTGTTTGTTCGTGTCCGCATCACGTAAAAACTGCGGAATGAACTTGAATGTATTTGGGTCGAATATAGAATACTTTTTATGTTAAATGATAAGTCTTAAACAAATTTTAAATTTTTAATATTTTTAGTGATCTTTTTTTACAGTGAAATATAGATTTTTGTTGTTGAAATTTTCACTTTTATTAAATTATGTTTTATAATTATTATTATTACTATTATTATTTAAACTTGTAACAAAACTTTCAGTCCTTAAAGAAGTTAAATTATGAGTGACTTTTTCATTGCTTATTTTAATTAAAATTTAGATATTTTTTTTAATAAAGCCTTTGGTCTATTTTTTTGAAATAGCTCAGAGCTTTTTGAAAAATATACAAATAGCAAAACTAACTTCTTTTTTTGCTTTACAAAAAAACATTCTTAATTTAAATTTACCATTTTAAGCTTACTGATATTTCTTTAGATTTATTATTTATATTCATCCTAATTTTATTATTTTTTATCTTTTCATTTAATATTAGGCCCCACCCTTTCACAACCCATTTCGAAGGCAATTAAATAACCAGCAACAAGTATACGGAGAAATCCCTCAACACCATCAACAGCCACGGCCACAACAAGGACTCTTCTTGCAGCAATCACCCAGCGTTGAAGTGCCTCCTCCACAGACCCAACAACAAAGGCAACGTTTTGCAACTTTACCACAAACTCTGCAACATCAACAGCAACAACATTTCCAAAATGCCAACAGCAATCAACAGTTCCAAAGGAATCCACCAAATCAAATACCACATTATCAACCCCAGCAGCCACAACATTTCCAACATCCACAACAGCAACTGCAACATGGTCCACAGGAACAACAACATCCCTCATCGGTTGCTGCTCCTTTAGATTTGCATCAGCAAAATTTCTTAGCCTTAAGAAACTTTGCCAGCCAGCAAGTAGGACCCCAACAATCTCTACCTCAAAGATCTTTTAGTAATAAACCATTCCAAAATGGACCACCACCCTACTCTACGTTACCCAATGAAGCTTATCAACAAAAACCACACCCACAAGCCTTCCCAACGGAATCAGTATTTTTGCAACAAAATCAACAAAAACTGCCCATACAGGCACCCGTACCCACCTACCAAACTCATGCTGCGCCACAAGAACCTTTCTCTACCCAACCACAATTCCTACGACAGCAACAGCAACAGCAGCAGCCCCAAAACTTACAGCAAGCCCTAGCGCCACCGGCTCAAACAACACAACAAAGCTTTTTGCCACAAACTTATCAAAAATTACCGCAACAACAAAAACAGCAGCAGCAACAATTTTTGTTGACACCCAATTTAGGTTTGCCAGTTCCACAACTGCCATTCGCTAATGTACCGTCCACTGCTTTTCCAGCTGTACAACAACAACAACAACAACAGCAACACCAACAGCTGCAACAAAATCAACAGCCACAACACCAACTTCAACAACAGCA
The DNA here is from genome assembly GCA_937654795.1 of Cistogaster globosa. Lineage (NCBI taxonomy): Eukaryota > Metazoa > Arthropoda > Insecta > Diptera > Tachinidae > Cistogaster > Cistogaster globosa. The sequence goes on from OW569404.1 coordinate 14,191,524, forward strand.
ACGGCACGAGCAGCAGCAATATCAGCAACAATCAAACCAGCAGCAACAGAACTCACAGCTGCAGCATCAACAACATTTTGAAAATCCGCAACTAAAAAATTTGGGTCAGGCTCAAACTCCGGACCAGGAGTACAAGCAGAAGCTTATACAAAAACATGAACAGTTTGTACAAAAACAATATGAGAAATCGCAAAATAAAGTGAAACAACAGCATGCAGAATTTTTAGCCAAACAACAATCCATCAAGCAACAAGTGTTACCCGCTATAATAGGAAGTCAACAGCAGCAGCAACAACAACAGCAGCAACCTCAACAGGGAATCTATCAACAGCATTCTCAGCAGCAATTTAGTTACACACCTAATCGTAGCCGTCCTGTGGGACCATCAGAGCTGCCTTCATTCGCCTCGGCGGTACAAAAGTATTATAAAGAACATCCTACGACAACCACGACCACAACAACAACAACAACTACAACAACCACACCCCGTACTACTACCACCAAGATACACTCCAAGGCGGTATTTAATCAAATAAAAGCTGATCCTGGTAAATTTGGACAAAAAACAGCGGCCAAAAAGCCTGTAAAGACTTTTGGAAGAGATGAGCTTTTGAAACAACTCAAGGCGGCCTTGGCCGAACAGCCTCAAAAAGAGTTGGGCAATAAGACTTATGAAGAGATGGATCTAGTCTTGCCAAATGGTGAACGTGTTCAAGTGATTAGAACCAACGATCCTAATTTAGTCAAAGGACAACAGGCCTACACACAAGATCAATTGCAAAGTCTATTTGCGGAACAGGGTGCTCAGGCAGCCGGCAGTTCTTCAGAAAAACTAAGTATAGCTGATGTAGCGCCTCAGACTAAAAAGGATTTAAATTTACCGGGAGGCGGTAAAGTAGAAATTTTACGTTCTCCCAATACAGAAGAAGTGATAGACACCAAAAACTTACCCGGTGGATTAGATCTGTCCAATTTAGCTTCTTTGTATGGTGGCAGTGTTGAAGGAGTAGCCAATGGTGCCAATAGTATAGCCAGTACAGCTGTTATACAATCGGATTCAGATGAACCACCCTCGTTGGAAGATTTAGCCAAGAGAGGTTTAATTCCTGATGGTTACGAAATAGAAGGTTTGAGTTCTAAGCCAAAGACCCAACCCAAGCCTGCACCTACTTTGCCACCCAAAAAGAAGGCCACTTATGTGTATCTAGAAGAGCAAGCTGATGGCAGTTTCAAAATACAGGGTGTTAAAGCAAATGGCGAGAAGGAAACTAAACAAACAGGCTCCGAGGTAGAAAGTATTTTGGAACGCATACGTAGCGGCGATATTAAATTGCCTCCTTCTGTAAGCCGTCTTACATTGCCCAACGATGAAATTGTAGAAATACAATCGGGCAATATTGTAAAGACCACACCAAGACCGAGTACAACTACGACTACTACAACGACTACCACATCAGTTCCTCCTACTAGAACATCAAATCACAGATTTTATTCTAGGAATACCACACCCTACTATCAGTCTACTACTCAGGCTCCTCCTCATGTTCAACGTTCTTCAGCTACCAGAAACTTGGACCATTTAGAGCATCGCTCTACTTCAACTCCACGCTATACAACAGCAGCCTCTACATCGTCTCCTGTTTACATACCAACTACGTATGAAGCGAATACAGAACGTCTCACTGAAACTACTGTAGAACAGTCTGCTCCACAAGTTCAATACTCAGATGCTGTAGTGGAAGAAACCGAACATCAAGATAAACCCTCAGATATCAATATACAATCCTCCATTTCACCTTCAGACTCTTTGGCTGGAGCTTCTATACGCTCGAATCCCTTATCAACTGTGAATCCGAGCGATGATTTAATTCAAATTCTTAAATCGAATGGTCTCTTTGCAATGGCTAAATATCTTCGACAATCTGGTTTGGATAGTATTCTAAATGAAACTGGCCCCTACACCATCTTTGTACCTACAGATAAAGCTTTTAAGAATTTGTTGGTGCAATTAGGTGGCCCTGAAAGAGCTGAAGAAAAGTTCAGAGCTAATCCTCGATTATTGAGTGGGGTGAGTTGTTAAATTAAAAATTTAAAAGTTTTAAAAATAATTTTAAAATTTAATTTAAAGCTTTTATTACATCATGTTATTCCGGGAGCTTTTGAAATTGCCACTTTACAGGATGAGATGACTGGTGTTTCCCTGGCTGGAACACAATTAAGAGTTAATCAATATAACATGCATGATCAGGAATGGAATGATGTAACGGTAAGTTTAAAATTGAAGGGGCAGGGCATGTTATTGGAAGGAAAGAAGAAGTTAAAGATGACTTAATTGTATTTAAAGGATTCTGGCCCTTTGTTCCAGAAGTTTCAGTGTAAAAAACAGAAGTGTATTTTGAAAGCTTTATTTTTATTAATTCAAAGCGGCGATTGATTATCATTTTCCAGTTTTGTAAATTGAAGATAATATTTGCCTTTTTAGCTCACCACCATCAACGGCGCTATGGTTGTATTGAACAAGAAGGATATTAAAATTCCTCAAGGTATAGCACATGCTGTGGATCGTGTGATGTTCCCCTTGCCAGTAGGTGACCTTCTACAGACGCTACAATCGGATAGAGAAAATCGTTTCTCAACATTCCTAAAGATTTTATATACATCCGGACTGTCGGAGAAATTACAAAGTAAAGGTAACTCAAAGGTAGATTTTAAAAAGAGAAGAAAATGTAAAAAAAATCTTTTCTCTCTCTTTTAAGCCGTTAAAACTTACACTGTCTTTGCTCCCGTCGACAAAAGTTTCACCGACATAGAATCGGATACATTGGAAAAACTAATGAATGATAAGGAAGCTGCCGAAGAATTTGCCATGAAACATATAGTACCCGGTACTCTATTCTCAGCTGGCATGAGATTCTATCAAGTTAAAGATTCATTGCTGACTGGTAAAACAGTTATTTTGCAAAAGACCTCAGCGGGCAAAATCAAGGTGAACGATACACAAATGATTGCCTCGAATATACCGGCTACAAATGGCGTTATACATGCTTTGGATGGTGTGCTGGCGTGAGCTTAAAATTTTACTTACGCTTAGCCGTTCTTAACTAAGTTGTTTAACAATTAAAACGTGTTATTTCAGTTATATTTAGTAATAGAAAAAAATTAGTCTATTAAAAATTCATTATTTTTAAGATAAAACATGATTGTTAAAAATAAATCTTGCCACTTTTCTTTGTAATGGTCAAAGGTGCTTTTAAAAGCTTTTTTTGTTAAGCAATTTAAGCTTATAATTGCTTTAAGGCAACTTTTTTACTGAAACAACAATATCCTTAGGTGCTTCCCTTAAGTGAATATTAATGAAAAAATAGCTTAGAAGTCATGTAAATTAATAAGCTGAGAAAAGCAAAAATCTTTTTTAAAAATATTAGCGACACTCTTAAACTCGAAAACAATTTTTCTTTAATTATTTATTGGCTTTAAGTTTTTTTCTTTTTATTTTCTTCTTTTTTGCAAAACTCCTTTTAGCTCTCAAAAATTTTAATAAATTTCCATAACAATTTGCTTTTTTTATAAACGAAATTTAAATAAGTTTTTAGCTTAAGTTAAAAATTTTATAAATAATAATCGATTTTTGTAAATTTTTCTAATAAAATTTTAATAATATATAAAATATAATTTGTGTGTTTTAATTATATTGTTTAAATTAAATGCAAAATAAAAATTTGGAGAGACAAATTGAAAATTTTTACTTATTTTAACGCAGATACTAGATTAACTACGAAGGAGAAATATTTTAAATCCAATATTAATTCGATAAATTTTTTATAAAAACTTGAACTAATGGATAAACTTTTTTTAAAAATATATTAATCCATAAACTTTCTAACAATAATGAAATTTGTTGGTAAATTTTGTGTATAAAATTTATTGATTTAATAAATTAATCGATAAATGTTCTACAATAAATTTAACTAATCGATAAATTTTCTTTAATAATATTTAATAAATCGATAAATTTTCTTTAATAAAATTTAATTAATCGATAAATTTTCTTTAATAATATTTAATAAATCGATAAATTTTCTTTAATAAAATTTAATAAATCGATAAATTTTCTTCAATAAAATTTAAATACAGTGCGCTCGAGAAAACGTCAACTAATTAAAACTGCGGGTGTTGACGTTTACCAATTTGTTGACGTTTATAAATGTTAAAATTTTAAATAAAAATCATATTGATAGTGTACCTTAAAATGTTTTTATTGACTATAAACTAAAACCAAACATAAACAAATCCAAAAAAGGAACAAAAAAGACTTTCAGCCTAACTGAAACTAAAAGAACACATTTAAATGAGATCATAATTTTAATTTCAAACATATATTTATGCATCTAAAAAAAATATGTTATTTTTTTCTGTTTTTTTCCTTTCAATACTTGGAAGAGAGCTTTCTCTTATAAACGCTTAATACATTTAAGTCATTTTGCTCAACATTCTCGCATTGAGCCCAATCCAAAGCCCGGTTAAATATTTCGACAGCTTCGTTTGGTTTTATTGTCTGCACACTTGTACTCGTATCTAAATCATTGTCATCATCATCGGTCAATTCTAACTCCTCAATTTCACACGAATTAGGAACGTTACCCAGTAGAACATCTTCATTCCACTCCTGAATGGACGGTACTGTATAGTCAACCTTAAAAATATTTATAAAGTAACTGGTCGTGTCTTTAATAAAAATTTTAAATGCAACAAACCTGAGGGTTTAGTTCATTCAGCAGATCAACTGCAAGCTCCATTTGTTGTTGCAGTGCTAAGTTTATTTTTTCTTTCAATATGTTTAACGGAATATCTTCCTCCGGATCTGTCTCATCTTCCGTGAAACGCAAATCATTTTGCCATTGTAATTTTGCTAACTTTATTCTATGCAATTATGGTTCCATCTTCTGTTTTAAACTCTAATTCACTTGGATGAGATGGAGCATTGTCTATCAAAAGGAGCGCTTTAACTGGCAATTTCTTTTTTGAAAGAAAATTTGTTACCTCAAATAAGAAAATCTTACCTACTAAAAGCGATATTTATTCTGTGGCACAAATGATTTGTGAAACCAACCGCTGAAAATAGCTGATGTCATCCACGAGGACTTGGAACTCTTGTACTCAGTTGGGCAGTTAAAATTTTTAAAAACGCGTGGATTTTTTGCCTTTCCAATCACCAACAGCTTAAGTTTATGATTTCCGGAAGCATTAGCACAACATAAAAAAGTTACGCGTTGTTTTTCTGTCTTTACGCCCGGAGCAGTTTTTTCGGCAACTGACACGTAAGACTTTTCAGGCAAAATTTTCCAGAATAAGCCAGATTTATCAGCATTGTACAACTGATCTTGGCATAGACCCATTTCTTCAATTTTTTGTTTGAACATAAAAAAGTAAGTACATAGAGAAGTGATTTCTTTTCTACTCTACATACTTACAAGGGGAATCCCAAATTTTTTTTAAAATTAATTTAATCGATAAACTTTCTTTAATAAAATTTAATTAATGGAAAAATTTTTTATAGTAAATTTTAATTAATCGATAAGCTTTCTGTAATAAAATTTAATTAATCGATTAATTTTCTATAAAAAAAAAATTATCAAAAAATTTTTCGTATAAACAATGTATTTGTAAATAATTTTTTTATAAAAAGTATATAAATCGACAAAATTTCTATAAAAAACTTAAATAATCGATAAACGTTAAAAGGGACAAACGAAAATTATTTCAACAGTGTCAGTAAAAATAACATTCGTTAATTTCCAAAATATTTCCCGCCAAACATACGATTCATGTTACACATGAAATTTAATTATTTAAAACAAAACGGCAATGATTGAAAATATGCCAGATTAAAAGTACAGCTGCAAATAATAACGGTATGCCATTTATTTCGTTTTTTGAAGATTTCTTGTCGATTGTTGAAAACTGCTTACAGATTCTATGTCTTAACAGAATTTAAATAACAGTTTTTTTAATTTTTGTTTATTATACCTTAAGCTTCTATTTACATTTCAATTAAGTTTCGAAAAAAATTCTTTTCACTGGAAAAATGAAATTTTAGCTTAATTATATATGGAATATTTGGTACAACAGTTGGGAAAGCCTTGAAACTAAACTTATTCATAGGGTTGTTGTATTAGCTAACAGGTTAACAGAATTTCACATGTAGATGGCACGGCAAGCTTGTACTGTACCCAAATCAACTTATTGAAAAATTTAATGCACTGAGTTTTTTTTTTATTAAATAAATGTGCAATAAACATCAAGAAATGCCGAGAGAAAAACAACTTAAAAAATTTTTTTACTTAAATTTAAGCTGCAAAAGAACTTCTCATATAACAACATTTTTTAATGGGATAAAGGATAAAAGCACGTCCAAGGATAAGTGCTGCTCCTTTTATAAATTTTTTGTTAAAATTGTTGCCACTTATTATTTCAATTTAACGATACTGCCATATGTGTTCCTACAGAAAAGTATTGCCAATTGTAAACGCTTTAAAGGAAAAGTAATACCATAAATTTATATATAAAAAAGTGGTGTCAACCGCTAATGTTTCTATAGGGAAGTGCTACCACTTTTTCCATAAAAAATGCTATCGCTTGTAACTATAACTTATCGCTTGTAATTATAACTTATCATATATTAAATATTTTTAATAAAAGTATTTGTTAGGCAATTCTTTGCTATGCAATCAACAGTCTGACTATTATTTTTGTAAAAATTCACGTAAACAACTGATAGCAATGATATTTTGCACGAAAACTTGAAATTAGGCCACTTCTTAGAATTATAATTACAACGAGTTCAAACATGCCAATTTTTCTTAAAGCTATTCTGAATTTTTCGAAAGAAAAAGGGGTGCAATATCATTTTATTTCTCGTTTTCTCACCCATAAAATTCAGAATTGCTGCAAGAAAAAGTGACGTGTGTGAACTTGGTATTATATAACGATAACACAGCGATTTTCATTTTACTTTTGTTTCTACGGAATCAAATTAAATGTGTTAAAGTCTAAACATTCCTCTAGGGAAAAAAATTTTTGCTACGGCAAAGTTTTTTACACACCTGTAAAACTGTTATACAGGAAAAAATTTTGTATTTTCTTTTTTACAAAAAATTCTTTAGTAAATTCTTGTAAGAGGCAGTTAAATTTTATTTATATTTTAAACAAATTTATACGCAATTGTTTTACCAGAAAAATATTGTTATAAAAAACTCCTCTATTTAAACTTTTTTTTTAATTTATAAAATAGTAGTAGTGGCAACTCAGCGTTTTTTTTAACACATTTTAGCTACTAATGGGAAATCTAGCAATTTTCGCTTACCTAACGAATTACTTTTGGTACAAGAATTCATCGGGTGAGTACATGCTAAAGGCTATACTTGATTAAAAACTGTTATAAAAAAGACTCTATACGTCATATAATACTTTATTTATTTTTTCAACAGAAAAAGTGAACAATTAATTTTTTTTTCAATAAAAGAAATATTCTTCTTCCAAAAAAGGAAAAGAAAAACTAATTTTCCCTTTAATAAAAGTCCTAAATAATCGTAATAAGGTTTATATTTTTCCATAGCAAGACTTCCCTGATAAAAAATTATTATAAAAAAGATGCTCAATAAAAAATAACTATTGCATGTATTTTTTCCGTAGATAAGATATTAAAAATTTCGTTTTTAGAAAAAAACCTTTAATACCACCACTTTTCTATAACAAACTCTTATATTGTTACTTGACTATTTAGAAAAGTTATAGCGATTTGTAATAAACAATTTTATGTTTTTCCGATAAAAACTGTCATAAAATAGGACTATTTTTGAAGACTCTTTTCCACAGAGATATTATTTCTTAAGCATTTGACAAAACTGTTATACAAATATGTTTATATAAAAACTGAAATTTGGACAGAAAAAATCTCGTTGAAAATCCTGGCCTTTAAAAAATCAAGCAAGAATTTCTGTTAAAAAAACTGTTATACACATAGTTTTTTTTTATCTTAAATAACTTTAAAAAACTCACAATACCTACCTGTCTCTCTATAGCAATACATTGTTCTTCGATCTTGTTTTTAATAAAACACTTATTTGTACATTTAATTCATAAATTCATTATTTTTATTAAATCAATTTTTTGTTCATTTGTTAATATTAATTAATATTTGACAAGTATCGAGTTTTCTTTGTGTTTGTGTAGTGTTTCATTTTCAATGCTTTTTAAACTGCATTTTGTGTTTGGATTTTTTTTTTTAAGATTTGACAATTAAAAATTTCTTATAAAGATTTTTTCTTTGGTTTTTTTTGACAACTTTATATTTTTTAATTTAACTTTACGAGTTTAAAAATACAATAACTTGTGTTGTGTGTGTGTGTGTGTGTGTGTGTGTGGCATATTTTCAATATTATTTTGATTATTTCATAAATACTTTTGTTTTTATTTTTATTTATTTAGTAAATTTATTTTAGGACTATTTTAAAAATTAAGTAAATTCTAAGAAGTTTTTTTTTATTAGTTCTAGTTTTTTATTGGTTTTTTGTTGTTAGAGAACATTTTCTTTATTGATTATAAATTTGGAATAATAATCAATAATTTTTTTAAATTATAATAATTTGTGATCTCGTTAAAAAAATAAAAGGAAATAATAAATAAATACAAATTTTAAACAATTAACAATTAACAGATATATTTCTGATGTTTGATTTGTTTAATATAACAATTCTTAATAATTTGTTGTACAAAAATTAAACCCAACTTTAAGTTTATAGAATTTTATATATAAATTTGGCACGTTTTTTTAATTACTCTACGGGTGAAAAGCCTACTTTTTTTTAATAATACACTCAAATATTTTTTCTTTGTTTGAATTATTTGCAGTATATTCGATTTATTAATTTTTTGTTTTACAACTTCAACAAATTGATTAAACATTTTGTTATATTTGATGTAAGTGAAGGAAAACATTTTTTAAATTAAATTTAGATTAAACATTATTATAGAAATTGTCAAAACATTTAATGAACACACATTTATCCTCAAAATTTGATTATTTGGTTTTTTTTTGTATTTTAAAAAGTACTATTAAATATCTTGGTACTTTTACATATTTAGTAATACTTATTGAGGAAATAATTTTTAGTTTAAAACTTTTGAATTGTTTATTGAAAGAGAAATTTTCACTACACCATTAGGAAATTCCTCAACGATATTGATTAGTATTTATAGGATTTTAGTACTTTTTTAAAAGAAAAATTTTGGTATTTTTTAAAAAATATTTTTTTAGATAATTTTTTTTTTGGCTACTTCGGGATAATTTTTTTTTAATAAAAAATTGAAAAACTATAATAACATGAAAAATTGGTACTTTTTGTAAAAAGTACTTTTTATTAACTTTACTAAAATTTGAAGATCTTAAAAAAGCCAAAAACTTTTTATTTAACAATGTAAATGTATATATTTTTTTAGTTGAAATAATTTTTGTGTGGATTTGTTTTTAATACTTTTATTACTATTTTCAAAAAGTTTTCAAATAGTTGCAGAAATATTCAAATTGAAATAAAAATAAATGAAATGAATAAACTTCTTTACTTAACAATTTTTTATCCATTTTTGATCGATTTATTTTCGAATAATTTTGTTGAACACTATGGTACTTTTTGTAGAAAAGTACTTTTTTAAATAAAGTCCTACTAAGAAAAGGATTTATTCCGAAAATATTTGAGAATTTCTAAAACTTCTTTTTATAAGAAACACATTAATAGTAACAGTAGTGGATTTTTGGATTATGAATACGGAAAGTTGGGTTAAGGTACTTTTTCAAAATGGCAAAGAATTTTAGAAAACTCTTAAAGAAAAACTTAATTTATTAACTGTTTTATCAACTAAAGGAGTTGCTGAGAACAAGGCATTTTTAAATTTTAGGTTTTAGACAGAGCCCAGCTTAAGAACAACATCTTAAAGCGAATTGCTTAAAGAAGTTGTGGTAAGCCTAAAAAAAAGTATTTTACTAATACGAACAGTTTTCTTTTCTGATAGAGGAACGAACTTCAACATTCTAAGGTTTAGCTTAATTTGACTCTAAAATCAGCCAGTACTCGACCTTGAAAAAGTATTCAAATTGCCTTGATAACATGGAATCTTGCAGCCAATAGAACGTTATTTAGACCAATCGGGATTTTTGTTCGAGTGATTTGAGAGCATGGCTATTTTAGCAATGAAAAAAAGTTGGAGCTTCAAATATTACTTTCTCTAGCATTTGAACGATATTATATTTACTTTATAACGATTAAATAGGGCTTTTGAATAAAACTGAAAAATACCATGTCTTCTGGTGGTGGAGAGCGATATTAATATCTTAACACTTGCTACATTTATTTTATTGTTGTAGGATTAATAAACCTGCCTAGAAGTATTAATTGCTTAATATAAATTATCAAAAATTTATTAGCATAATTTTGTTTAAAATATTTTTAAAAACTATTTTTTACAAACGGAATGAGAATTATATATGAAGGCGGTTGAACTTTGTTACATTTTTTTAGTCATTTGTTTAAATTTATAATAACAGAGAAATTAATATTTAAAGAGAAATAAAAATAATATCAACAGTAATTATTTTTTCCCTTGCAGGGAAAATAATCATAAATGAGGAATTAAAAAAACTAGTAATTAAAATTTTTAAAGTTTTTTTTGCATCTTTAAAAATATATTTTGGTTTTTTGTATTAAAATAAACAAAGCTTCCTGCTTTCCTTTTAAGAGACCTAATTCTACTGCAAAGACTAAATTAAAGATTCATACCCCCTCAACTTGGTTAATTGTAAAAAGTATCATGAAAAAGTTCTGTCATGTTTTAAAATTTTTGGGTTTAAATTTTTACAAATAATTAAGAAAGTTGTTGTAAACATTTTAAGGATTTTTGATAATTTTTAATTTTAATAAAACTTAAATTTAGATCATAAATTTATTTATTTATTTTTTTTTTTGGTTTAATTTTTTGTTTATATCACCCTGTGTTGTAGTATTTAAAAATTTTTTTTTATTAATTTTTTTATCTTCTTTTATTAAAATTATAATTTATTTTTACTTTAAAACAATTTAAACAGTTTGTTTTTGTATTTTAAAATTTTTAATAATAAAAAAAAAAATAATAGTTGAAAAACTTAAGAAGTAAAAAAAAACTTGACAATTTTAGTAAAAAAAAATGGCGTGTAAAAGAAAAAATAATTAAACATTTATATTTTTATATTATTTTTACTGTCTGTTTTTTGTGGATTATGCTTGATTATTAACACTATTGTTTTTGCAAATGGATTTTCTTATTGGTTTTATTGATGGTTAAATATGTTAAGAATAAAATTGTAGTGGATTATTTAAATATTTTATGTGGTTTTTGTATTTTTGTTGTTATTTATCTTAAATATTTTGAAGTTTTTTCTATTTCTTTAAAATTCTGGCTTTTGTAATTGTGGTTGCTGTTTCAGTATAAAACAAATAACTCGCTTAAAAATACTAAAAATATAAAAAATAAAAATCAACTATAAACTTAATGTAAACAAAAATGATTTTTTTATAAATATTTAAATTGAAAACATTGACTATTATTTCTATGTTTTTTTTATTAAGCTGCTTGAATTAAGTTTAATTATTATTCTGCAAAAATAAAAAAACCTAAAGTTTTTTTAACATGTATTTGACTATTTCTTTTGTTAATTCGCTTAAGTTTCTTTTATAGTGTAATAGGAACCACCCTAATGTTTAATAAGCAAAAGGGTTTTTTATTCATTTTTATTTTAAACTATTTCTATTAAAACAAAAGAAAAAGGAAAAATAAATAATAAAAACAAATCAAAAAATTTTTAAAAATCGCTCTGTCTATTCATGAGCCATACTTCCTCCATCCACTTGGATAAAACCCACACTTACTGTTGCTGTACCAGCAGTTGCTCTACTTGATCAGCTGTGCGCAGCAGAAAAGCAGCGCTCTCTCGATAGGCTGAAATAACTTGGCGCGCAGCCGTTATTTCATTGGGACTCAATTTGTGGGGCAACAAAGGTGGTGCTCTCACAGCACTCATATCCATACTGTTGCTGCTTAAATTAACCAAACCAACCTGCTGTTGTTGTTGCTGCTGTTGGTTTTGTTGGTGCTGTTGTTGCTGCTGCTGTTGCTGTTGCTGTTGGGCCTGTTGTAATTGTTGTAGTTGTTGGGTGGCTGTGGCTAAGACATTTGTATTATTCGTATTGCCATTGTTAAGATTTGTATTGACATTAAGTTGATTTAGGGTTGCCAGAGTGTTAATATTGTTGGCATTATTATTGTTAACATTCAATGCATTAACGGTGGTTGAAGTGATGGGCGTATTGATAGTGGAGGAGGAAGACTTCATCGAAAGGTCGGTAGGTGTAACTGAAAAAAAAAAATAAAACTTTGTTTAAATATTTAGTCACTTTATCAATAAAGTACCTGTATTTAAATAGTACTTTTTTAACTTTAAGAGCAAATAATAAATATAATAGTTCTTTATATATCTAAAGTTCTATGATATATTAAATTCCTAAAATATTGCTGTATCGTTAAATTATTTCTGGAGATATGCTGGGTACTTGCTTAAGTACTTTTTGTCATAGGCCACATCCAAACATAAAATAAAGTTTTATGGATTATTTAAGATATATTGCAGATTTCTTTATGTACGTTAATGCTAGGCAATGAATAATTAGATGTTTAAGTGTTTATGAAGATAAAAATTGCATGTAAATTGAATGAAAAATTAATTACTTATGCAAAAAAGTACCTTTTTTAATATCTAAAACTCCACTAGAAATATGTTGAAAATGATAAGGTCATTAAAAAAAAAATTTGTCAAGGAATTGAAAACAACAAAAAAAAAAAATGGGTGAAAAAATGTTTATGGTACTTTTTATATATGGTACCTTTGGGTAAATGGTACTTTTTTGATATTTTCAAATTTTTTTTTTTTTTTGGAGTTTGTTTAGGTTTCAGAATTATTATAATTTTTTGTACTTTTTGAAAATAGCAAAAACATACAGCCATAACATTTCGCTGGGTACTTATTACGAAAGAACCTTAAAGGCTAAAAATCTTCAACCCTGATTTTTAAGAATGTAAAAAATTTAAATAGATTTAAAATTAAAGTTAAAATGTATAAGAAAAAATATCACTTTATAAAAAATTTAGGTACTTTTCATATAATTTTTTTTAATATTTAAGAATTGTGTTATTTTAAAGTTTAAACTTACCATTTCCTAAAGTGCCAACACCCGGAAAATAGGCGGGGTAAGTTGGCGTACGACCCGCTACTGCTGCCGCCGCTGCGGCTACAAATGGTGACGCTGCACTGTGCGATGTAAAATCTGTTGGTCTATAAAGAGGACTAGTAGCTGGCATGCCAGTTAAACCTGTAGCTGTGCCATTGGCACCACTGTTACCGTTAGCCAAAGCAGTAGCCAAAGGTTTAATTTCCATACCTGAAGCACTGGCGTTCGAACTTAAAGCTAAAGGTGAACTACGATTTGAATTTATGCCACCACTGCCAGCACTGGAAGAGGCAGCCACTGCTGCGGCAGCAGCTGCAGCTACAGCAGCGGCCGGTGTTAAGGACAACGTTTCAGCAGTCTCTAAGTTGGGTGTGGAACGGGAAAAGCCAGTGCCGGCGGCATAAGGTAAAGCTGCAGTGTTTGCGGCGTTAGATCCGTCATTGGCAGAGGCTGAAGTTACGGTGGACGAAGTGCTAGCACCCCCTACAGAGACTGCTGAACTAGTAGTGGCCGCAACCGCAGCAGCTGCTGCTGCAGCAGCAGCGGCGGCAGCTGCCACTGCTGAACCAGGAGCAGGAATAGCATGGGTTATGGGTTCTAAGCCAATGCGCATGCGTTTGGCATTGAGAGACTCATTCTCACAAGCAATAGCCAAAATTTGTTTGGCCTGCACCGAAGTCAGATGGGCTGGTGTGGGACGGGTCTGTTAAAAATAAAATATTATAAAACAAAATAATTTTCAAATAATTTTTATTAAATTAAAACACTTACCGTATTTTCCCAACCAACACGTGTTTTTTATTACGTCGGCAAGACTTTAAATAAGTTCGTATGCGTTTACGTGAACGATCACTAAATTCGGGAAATTGACGGGCGCATGAATCTATAATGGCTTGTATTTTTTCTTTTGGCTGTTTTGAAATGGGAACTATGCGATCTAGATTTTCGTTAACAAATAAACGCACAAACATCTGTAAAATAAAAGATTTTTTTTTGTGAAAATAGATTTTATTAAAATTTTTTAGTTGAAAACTCTCACTCACATTAAAGGCCTTCAATCTTTCTGGATCATGCGATTGTGCCAACTTTTCATCTATTTTGTCATCTGAGTCATCTTCCGATCCCTCATCTTCTTCTTTGTGACCTGATGAATTTGTTTCATCTTGAGCTTCCATGGGCGAGGGATTGCCCTCACGTGGTACTGGCGAGAGTGAAGCATCTAGTTTATTACCCGATGCTGCTGCACTTTGAGCTAAAATTAAGCAAGAATTTCCTGTAAAAAAACTGTTAAACACACAATTGCTTTATCTTTAATAAGCTCGCAATATCTACCTGTGTTTCTATAGCAATCCATTGTTCTTCGATTTATTTTAATAAAACACTTATTTGTACATTTAATTCATAAATTCATTATTTTTATTAAATCAATTTTTTGTTCATTTGTTAATATTAATTAATATTTGAAAAATATCGAGTTTTCATTGTGTTTGTTTAGTGTTTCATTTTCAATGCTTTTTAAACTGCATTTTGTGTTTGGATTTTTTTTTTAAAATTTGTCAATTAAAAATTTCTTATAAAGATTATTTCTTTGTTTTTTTTTTGACAACTTTATATTTTTTAATTTAACTTTACGAGTTTAAAAATACAATAACTTGTGTTGTGTGTGTGTGTGGCATATTTTCAATATTATTTTGATTATTTCATAAATACTTTTGTTTTTATTTATTTAGTAAATTTATTTTAGGACTATTTTAAAAATTAAGTAAATTCTAAGAAGTTTTTTTTTATTAGTTCTAATTTTTTATTGGTTTTTATTTGTTAGAGAACATTTTCTTTATTGATTATAAATTTGGAATAATAATCAATCATTTTTTTTTTAAATGAAAATAATTTGTGATCTCGTTAAAAAAATTAAGGAAAATAATAAATAAACACAAATTTTAAACAATTAACAATTAACAGATATATTTCTGATGTTTGATTTGTTTAATATAACAATTCTTAATAATTTGTTTTACAAAAATTAAACCCAACTTTAAGTTTATAGAATTTTATATATAATTTTTGGCAAGTTTTATAAGTACTTTACGGATGAAAAGTCCTTTTTTTAATAATACACTCGAATATTTTTTTTATTGTTTGAATTATTAGCATGATATTCGATTTATTAATTTTTTTGTTTTCCAACTTCAACAAATTTATTGTGTTATATTTGATGTAAGTGAAGGAAAACATTTTTTAAATTAAATTTATATTAAACATATTTATCCTCAAAGTTTTATTATTTTGTTTTTTTTTTTCTTGTGTTTTAAAAAAGTACTATAAAATATTTTGGTACTTTTCCATATTTGTTAATATTTTTTGACGAAAATATTTTTAGTTTAAAACTTTTGAATTGTGTGTTAAAAAAGAAATTGTCACTAAATCCTTAGAGAATTCCTCAATGATGCTGATTAGTATTTCTAGAATTTTAGTACTTTTTTATAAGAAAAATTTAGGTATTTTTTAAAAAATATTGTTTTAGATAATATTTTTTAGCTATTTTAATTATTAAAAAAAAATTATTTAAAAACTATATTCCCATGAAAAGTTTGGTACTTTTTGTAAAAAGTACTTTTTCAATAACTTTACTATAATTGGAAGAGCTTAAAAAAATCTACAAACTTTTTATTAACAATGTCAAATTTTTTTAATTAAAATACTATTTGTGTGGATTTGTTTTTAATACTTTTAGTACTATTTTCAAAAAGTTTTCAAATAGTTGCAGAAATATCCAAATTGAAATAAAAATAAATGAAATGAATAAACTTCTTTACTTAACAATTTTTTATCCATTTTTGATCGATATATTTTCGAATAATTTTGTTGAACACTACTACACTAAAAAGGATTTATCCCGAAAATATTTGAGAATTTCTAAAACTTTTTTTATAAGAAACACATTAATAGTAACAGTAGTGGATTTTTGGATTATGAATACGGAAAGTTGGGTTAAGGTACGTTTTCAAAATGGTAAAGAATTTTAGAAAACTCTTAAAGAAAAACTTAATTTATTAACTGTTTTATCAACTAAAGGAGTTGCTGAGAACAAGGCATTTTTAAATTTTAGGTTTTAGACAGAGCCCAGCTTAAGAACAACATCTTAAAGCGAATTGCTTAAAGAAGTTGTGGTAAGCCTAAAAAAAGTATTTTACTAATACGAACAGTTTTCTTTTCTGATAGAGGAACGAACTTCAACATTCTAAGGTTTAGCTTAATTTGACTCTAAAATCAGCCAGTACTCGACCTTGAAAAAGTATTCAAATTGCCTTGATAACATGGAATCTTGCAGCCAATAGAACGTTAATTAGACCAATCGGGATTTTTGTTCGAGTGATTTGAGAGCATGGCTATTTTAGCAATGAAAAAAAGTTGGAGCTTCAAATATTACTTTCTCTAGCATTTGAACGATATTATATTTACTTTATAACGATTAAATAGGGCTTTTGAATAAAACTGAAAAATACCATGTTTTCTGGTGGTGGAGAGCGATATTAATATCTTAACACTTGCTACATTTATTTTATTGTTGTAGGATTAATAAACCTGCCTAGAAGTATTAATTGCTTAATATAAATTATCAAAAATTTATTAGCATAATTTTGTTTAAAATATTTTTAAAAACTATTTTTTACAAACGGAATGAGAATTATATATGAAGGCGGTTGAACTTTGTTACATTTTTTTAGTCATTTGTTTAAATTTATAATAACAGAGAAATTAATATTTAAAGAGAAATAAAAATAATATCAACAGTAATTATTTTTTCCCTTGCAGGGAAAATAATCATAAATGAGGAATTAAAAAAACTAGTAATTAAAATTTTTAAAGTTTTTTTTGCATCTTTAAAAATATATTTTGGTTTTTTGTATTAAAATAAACAAAGCTTCCTGCTTTCCTTTTAAGAGACCTAATTCTACTGCAAAGACTAAATTAAAGATTCATACCCCCTCAACTTGGTTAATTGTATAAAGTATCATGAAAAAGTTCTGTCATGTTTTACAATTTTTGGGTTTAAATTTTTACAAATTATTAAGAAAGTTGTTGTAAACATTTTAAGGATTTTTGATAATTTTTAATTTTAATAAAACTTAAATTTAGATCATAAATTTATTTATTTATTTTATTTTTTGGTTTAATTTTTTGTTTATATCACCCTGTGTTGTAGTATTTAAAAATTTTTTTTTTTTATTAATTTTTTTATCTTCTTTTATTAAAATTATAATTTATTTTTACTTTAAAACAATTTAAACAGTTTGTTTTTGTATTGTTGGAAAAATACACTCGAGATTTAGATTAACACAATAAAGCCTTAGCCTTTTCTTTTAAGCCAATAAGCGAAACACGTTTTACTTTAATTTACAAAGTATATAATAATTTTATTTTAAAGTTATATGTGTGTTAATTCAACGAGTTCAGAAATAGGAATGAATGATTATATGAATTTGCAAAATTTAATAGTATTATTTCAGAGTTGTATGCATTTGGTTTGAAAGCAGGGTTTCATATTTTTCTAACAAACTCCCCCTCAATCCAAATGCACTAAACAAATTAAGTTCAAAAATAAAATTTACATATTAATTCTTAACAATTTACAACCATTTATAAATTTTTGTTTATTTAATATTTTCGTTAAAATATCCGCTGCGTTTTCCTCTGTGGTTACGTATTTGACATCAATAACTTTCTCATCATATATTTGTCTAATAAAATGAAAACGGATATCAATGTGCTTGCTTCTTTTTGAAACCTTGTGATTCTTAGCCATAAACAACGCACTCTGATTGTCGCAAAAAATTGGTGTTGGTTTTGCTATCAGCTCTTTGAAGCCTATTTCACTTAACATATTTCGACAAAAAACTGCTTTTTTAGCACCCTGACACAATGCAATATACTCCGCTTCCATCGTACTTAAGGCTACAACGGATTGCTTGCGGGACTCCCATGCAATAGGACCTCCACACATAAACATAACATGCCCTGAGTATGATTTCCTGTCACTGTTGTCATTTGCCCAATCGGAGTCTGTAAAGCATTCAAAGTTTTGTATTTTGTTAGAAAAAGTTATTTTACCTTCTGTATTTTTCTTTAAATAACGTAAGATATATTTTGCGGCGGCGAAATGTTCTTTGTGAGGGTGGGTATTAAACTGTGACAACTTAGAAACGATGTGTATCAAATCTGATCTCGATATGACTGCTAAATACATTAAACCGCCTATTAAACTTTGGTAAGTTTTTGCGTCAATATCTGTACAATTTTTTTCGCATTTTGTTAAAACCATACCATTAGGCCAGGGCGTAGCTGCAGGTTTACAATTTATCATGCCCCATTTCTTTAATAATTCCTCAGCATAGCGTTTTTGATGAATGGTAATATTACCCCTTAAACTTTCCCGAGAAATTTCCATACCGAGGTAGAAAGATATTGCTCCTTTATTTACTGCTTTAATGTTTTTATTTAGTTCTTGAATTTTATCTTTCATTTCACCTTCACTGGAGCAGGCCAACATCATATCATCGACATAGATCGCAATAATACTTATTTTATCAAAATCTTGTTTAAAATAAACACACGTATCGGATTCACACCGTTTAAAATTCATACTTAAAAGTATATCATTGACCTTCCGGTTCCACTCTCTTCCAGCTTGTTTTAAGCCATACAATGACTTACTTAATTTGCAAACTTTGTCCGGATAATTTTTATCCTCAAACATTTTTGGCTGGTACATATAAACCTCATCATCTAGTTCTCCATTCAAATATGCTGCTTCTATGTCAATGTGGTTAATTAATAAATTGAACTTTACTGCTAGAGCTAATAGTAATCTTATTGTAACATGCCTTACGACAGGCGAAAATGTTTCTTGGTAATCGATGTAAAATCTTTGTGAACAGCCTTGAGCTACTAATCGGGCTTTATACTTTTTGACAGAGCCATCGGGCATACGTTTGACTACAAACACCCATTTGCAACCGATTATATTTTTGTCAATTGGTCTATCAACTAGCTGCCATGTGTTATTATTTATTAAAGAATTGTATTCAAGCTGCATTGCTTTTTTCCATTTTTCAGAATCATCAGAATTTAGGGCTTCATTTATAGATGCAGGATTTTCTATTACTGAATTCAACATTTCAGGACCATTTTCAGTCACATATACCTTTTTTGGCCTTCCTCGACTACCTGTACGAAAATGCTTTGGTCTACCTCTTTTTCTTTTGCTGGCAACATGAATAGATTCTTCATTCTCAGTTTCACTACAAGATGGATTTAATAGTTCATTTTCTCTTTCAGTTTCATTACCGGATGTACTACCAGATGGATGCAATAGTTCTTCATTATTTATATTTTCGGAATCTTTTTGAACAACACTTGTATCGGCTTCAACATTGCTCTTGTTAGTGTTATTTTCTGCCATATATTGCTGTGATACATTTATGTTAAGCGCATCCTCTTCATCATAGCTGTCAATTAGTTTTTCAAAAGATTCCTCAAAAAATATTATGTCACGCGCTATAACAATTTGCCTCGTAATAGGGTTGTATAAGCGATAACCTTTAGTGTTTGTTTGATATCCTACGAATTTCATTTTATTTCCCTTGGGCATAAATTTATTTCCTTTTGATTTAATTGCTTTGTTTAACACAACGGCATCACACCCAAATGTTTTAAAATATTTTACTGATGGTTGCTTATTATACCATATCTGAAACGGGGTTATTTCATTTAAAACTTTTGTCGGAGACCGGTTTCTTAAATACGCTGCAGTATTTACTGCCTCAGCCCATAAGCTCTGTGGTAATTTCGACTGGTGTAACATGCAGCGGGCCATTTCTACTATAGTCCTATTTGCCCTTTCGGCCACACCATTTTGCTGAGGCGAGTAACTTACCGTAGTCTGATGGACTATACCATTCTTATCAAAATATTCTTTAAATTTATAATTTAAGTATTCTTTTCCATTATCGCTCCTAAAACTTTTAATTTTGCGGCCAGTCTGCATCTCCGCGGTCGCAGCAAAATTTGTGAAA
The DNA here is from genome assembly GCA_937654795.1 of Cistogaster globosa. Taxonomy (NCBI): domain Eukaryota; kingdom Metazoa; phylum Arthropoda; class Insecta; order Diptera; family Tachinidae; genus Cistogaster; species Cistogaster globosa. The sequence continues at coordinate 14,211,913 of OW569404.1, forward strand.
GCATTAAAAGCATCACTCTTATTCTTAAGAAAATATATAAAATTATAACGAAAAAATCGATAAAACTCATAAAATAAAATGAGCCACCTACCGATTTAATTCCAATAGGACCACATAAATCTGTGTGCACCAGTTGTAAAATATCTGTTGTTTGTACACTTCCATAGTTTTTGTAAGGTTTGGCCGAAATTTTATTCAATGCACATGTAAAGCAATCAATTTTATTAGTGGTTTTTATATTTAGTCCTTTAACCATGTTTTTTGTTGATAATTTATTTAAATCATTTATATTTATATGGCCATACCGTTCATGCCATTTCTTTATTATTTTTTCATCACAAATAGAATTAATAATTTCAATTTTACAATTGTTAGTTTTCATTTTCTTAACAACTTCTACATTTGCAATAAATATTTCTTTACTTAACACTGCTGTCAAAACTTTTTGCTTTTGTTTGCTTAACATAACAGCTCTATTCGCTTCAAAAAATACTGAGTTGCCAGCTCTTAATATTTTATTTATTGAAATAAAATTAGAATGTAGTTTTGGTACATACCATACGTTTTGTAAAATCATTTTGCAGAATTGTGTTCTTACATTAATTTCACCAATTCCTTCTGCAAAAATGCACTCACCAGATGCTAAAACTATCTGTTGTTTACATTCTGTTAAAACTTGAAAATAGTCTTTTGTGCGACACATGTGGGAGGTAGCTCCACTGTCTAGTATAAACTTGTCTGTTAAATTTGTTTCATTGTCATGTAAGCAACATGCTAAAACATTATCTGCTCTCTCAATATCTCTGCACTGGGATCGAATATGCCCTTTTTTTCCACAGCGACAACACTTAATGTTGTTAACATTAAATTCCCTTTCGTGCGAATGTTTAATATTTTTAGGGCGAATTGATTGTTGCTTATTGTTGTTGTAATTAAATTTATTATACCTTTTAAAGTTGTGTTTAGTATTTGCCGCAAAAATCGTTTCACACTGACTGTTGTTTTTGTTGCCTTGTCTGAGTTCTTCTTCATATATTTTCGCTACTAATTTATCATAAGTAGGTAAACTGTCTCTACTTTCTATTGCAACAACGAAGCTCTCCATCTCATCTGGCAGACAACATAGCAATAAAATGGACAGTAGATCATCATTCAATCGGATTCCTATTTCTTTTAATTCGTCGACAGTCGAACAAAACTCGTTTATTTGTGGACCAAATTTCTGATTTGCATTTATTTTAAATCTTACAAGTTTCTTAAGTAAATTTACCTTTCGTGATGCCGTATTTGCATTATATAAAGAACTTAAAGTATTCCAGGCACTTTTTGCTGTGGTACAACCTTTTATATTAATTAATTCACTTGGCTTAACGCTCAGTGTAATGGTTGCAAGTGCTTTTAAATCGCTGACTACCCATTTACTTTTTTCTCCCTCATTTTCTGGTTCTTCTTCCGTAACTGCATTCCAGAGATCTAGTGTTATCAGTAGATTCTTTACCTGGATGCACCATGTTCCATAGTTTTCGCCATTAAGCTTATCTATATTGGCCACACCAGTCGCCATCGTTGATAAAACCTTGTTTTTGTGGACAAAACAATAAAAACCACACGTGCAACGTTTTAGGTTATGTCCCTAACCTTAATCTAACCACTCGAATGTTTACCAGATTAATGGAAATCCTGGGCCCATAACCTTTGTTGGAAAAATACACTCGAGATTTAGATTAACACAATAAAGCCTTAGCCTTTTCTTTTAAGCCAATAAGCGAAACACGTTTTACTTTAATTTACAAAGTATATAATAATTTTATTTTAAAGTTATATGTGTGTTAATTCAACGAGTTCAGAAATAGGAATGAATGATTATATGAATTTGCAAAATTTAATAGTATTATTTCAGAGTTGTATGCATTTGGTTTGAAAGCAGGGTTTCATATTTTTCTAACATGTATTTTAAAATTTTTAATAATAAAAAAAAAATAATAGATGAAAAACTTAAGAAGTAAAAAAAAACTTGACAATTTTAGTAAAAAAAATGGCGTGTAAAAGAAAAAATAATTAAACATTTATATTTTTATATTATTTTTACTGTCTGTTTTTTGTGGATTATGCTTGATTATTAACACTATTGTTTTTGCAAATGGATATTCTTATTGGTTTTATTGATGGTTAAATATGTTAAGAATAAAATTGTAGTGGATTATTTAAATATTTTATGTGGTTTTTGTATGTTTGTTTTTATTTATCTTAAATATTTTGAAGTTTTTTTCTATTTCTTTAAAATTCTGGCTTTTATAATTGTGGTTGCTGTTTCAGTATAAAACAAATAACTCGCTTAAAAATACTAAAAATATAAAAATATAAAAAATAAAAATCAACTATAAACTTAATGTAAACAAAAATGATTTTTTTGTAAATATTTAAATTGAAAACATTGACTATTATTTCTATGTTTTTTTTATTAAGCTGCTTGAATTAAGTTTAATTATTATTCTGCAAAAATAAAAAAACCTAAAGTTTTTTTAACATGTATTTGACTATTTCTTTTGTTAATTCGCTTAAGTTTCTTTTATAGTGTAATAGGAACCACCCTAATGTTTAATAAGCAAAAGGGTTTTTTATTCATTTTTATTTTAAACTATTTCTATTAAAACAAAAGAAAAAGAAATATAAATAATAAAAACAATTCAAAAAAATTTTAAAAATCGCTCTGTCTATTCATGAGCCATACTTCCTCCATCCACTTGGATAAAACCCACACTTACTGTTGCTGTACCAGCAGTTGCTCTACTTGATCAGCTGTGCGTAGCAGAAAAGCAGCACTCTCTCGATAGGCTGAAATAACTTGGCGCGCAGCCGTTATTTCATTGGGGCTTAATTTGTGGGGCAACAATGGTGGTGCTCTCACAGCACTCATATCCATACTGTTGCTACTTAAATTAGCCAAACCAACCTGCTGTTGTTGTTGCTGCTGTTGCTGCTGCTGTTGCTGTTGCTGCTGGGCCTGTTGTAATTGTTGTAGTTGTTGGGTGGCTGTGGCTAAAACATTTGCATTATTCGTATTGCCATTGTTAAGATTTGCATTGACATTAAGTTGATTTAGGGTTGCCAGAGTGTTAATATTGTTGGCATTGTTATTGTTGGCATTCAATGCGTTAACGGTGGTTGAGGTGATGGGCGTATTGATAGTGGAGGAGGAAGACTTCATCGGAAGGTCGGTAGGTGTAGCTAAAAAAAAAAAAATTTTTTTTAATATTTAGTCACTTTACTAATAAAGTACCTTAATTTAAATAGTACTTTTTTTTAACTTTTTAAGAGCAAATAATAAATAGAATAGTTCTTTATACATCTAAAGTTCTACGATATATTAAATTGCTAAAATATTGCTGGATTGTTAAATTATTCCTGGAGATCTGCTGGGTACTTGCTTAAGTACTTTTTGTCATAGGCCACATTAAAGCATAAAATAAAAGTTCATGAATTATTTTACATATCTAGCAAATTTCTATATGTACGTTAAGGCTAGGCAATGAATAATTAGATGTTTAAGTGTTTATGAAGATAAAAATTGCATGTAAATTGAATGGGAAATTAATTACTTATGCAAAAAAGTACCTTTTTTAATATCTAAAACTCCACTAGAAATATGTTGAAAATGATAAGGTCATTAAAAAAAAATTTAGTTAAAGAATTGAAAACAACAAAAAAAATAGGTGAAAAAATGTTTATGGTACTTTTTATATTTGGTACCTTTGGGTAAATGGTACTTTTTTGATATTTTCAAAAAAAAATTTTTTGGAGTTTGTTTAGGTTTCAGGATTATTATAATTTTTGGTACTTTTTGAAAATAGCAAAGACACAGCCATAACATTTCGCTGGGTACTTGTTACGAAAGAACCTTAAAGGCCTGATTTTTGAGAATGTAGAAAATTTAAATACATTTCAAATAAAAGATAAAACGGACGAGAAATAATATCACTTTTATAAAATTAAATTCTAGGTACTTTTCATATAATTTTTTTTAATATTTAAGAATTGTGTTATTTTAAAGTTTAAACTTACCATTTCCTAAAGTGCCAACACCCGGAAAATAGGCGGGGTAAGTTGGTGTACGACCCGCTACTGCTGCCGCCGCTGCGGCTACAAATGGTGACGCTGCACTGGGCGATGTAAAATCTGTTGGTCTATAAAGAGAACTAGTAGCTGGCATGCCAGTTAAACCTGTAGCTGTGCCATTGGCACCACTGTTACCGTTAGCCAAAGCAGTATCCAAAGGTTTAATTTCCATACCTGAAGCACTGGCGTTCGAACTTAAAGCTAAAGGTGAACTACGATTTGAATTTATGCCACCACTGCCAGCACTGGAAGAGGCAGCCACTGCTGCGGCAGCAGCTGCAGCTACAGCAGCGGCCGGTGTTAAGGACAACGTTTCAGCAGTCTCTAAGTTGGGTGTGGAACGGGAAAAGCCAGTGCCGGCGGCATAAGGTAAAGCTGCAGTGTTTGCGGCGTTAGATCCGTCATTGGCAGAGGCTGAAGTTACGGTGGACGAAGTGCTAGCACCCCCTACAGAGACTGCTGAACTAGTAGTGGCCGCAACTGCAGCAGCTGCTGCTGCAGCGGCAGGGGCGGCAGCTGCCACTGCTGAACCAGGAGCCGGAATAGCATGGGTTATGGGTTCTAAGCCAATGCGCATGCGTTTGGCATTGAGGGACTCATTCTCACAAGCAATAGCCAAAATTTGTTCGGCCTGCACCGAAGTCAGATGGGCTGTTGTAGGACGGGTCTGTTAAAAATAAAATATTTAAAAAAAAATATTTAAATAGCTTTTTATTAAATTAAAAAACTTACCGTATTTTCCCAACCAACACGTGTTTTTTTATTACGTCGGCAAGACTTTAAATAAGTTCGTATGCGTTTACGTGAACGATCACTAAATTCGGGAAATTGACGGGCGCATGAATCTATAATGGCTTGTATTTTTTCTTTTGGCTGTTTTGAAATGGGAACTATGCGATCTAGATTTTCGTTCACAAATAAACGCACAAACATCTGTAAAATAAAAGATTTTTTTTTGTGAAAATAGATTTTATTAAAATTTTTTAGTTGAAAACTCTCACTCACATTAAAAGCCTTCAATCTTTCTGGATCATGCGATTGTGCCAACTTTTCATCTATTTTGTCATCTGAGTCATCTTCCGATCCCTCATCTTCTTCTTTGTGACCTGATGAATTTGTTTCATCTTGAGCTTCCATGGGCGAGGGATTGCCCTCACGTGGTACTGGCGAGAGTGAAGCATCTAGTTTATTACCCGATGCTGCTGCACTTTGAGCTAAAATTAAGCAAGAATTTCCTGTAAAAAAACTGTTAAACACACAATTGCTTTATCTTTAATAAGCTCGCAATATCTACCTGTGTTTCTATAGCAATCCATTGTTCTTCGATTTATTTTAATAAAACACTTATTTGTACATTTAATTCATAAATTCATTATTTTTATTTGTTGAGGTTCTTACACAATTAAAACAAAATATTTTCTTTTTTATAAAAATATTAAAACTAAGGTTCTATTTATTTGAAGTAAAAAACAAGAATACTACAAAATATTTATGCATTGCGATTGACAATATTTCAATGACATTGTGATTATTTATGACAAGTAGTTTATTTTGCAAGTGTCTTCAACATCTTCCCTCTATAATTAGGAAAAACCGAGTCTGTTTGGTGGTTTGCGGTCACGCTTTGGTCTTGCGCTTACGATTGGCGTTTCACACATGGGGGTGCTAAATGTAAGTAAGGGACTAACTTGTTTTCCAGGAGTACAAGGAGGCGTATTTACTACAAATCGTCTTTCAGGACTTGATGCTGCTAAATTGTCTTGTGCTGACTCTTGTTGTTGCGGTTGGTTTTCAACAAGAGGTTTGATTCCAAATAACTCTAGCATCAGTTGAATTGAATGTGACTGGTCGATTTTGTTATCAACATATCGTCTTTTTAGTTGATTTATATGGGACCTAATCAATCTTGTTTTATTGTCGTAGATATAGACATTGTAGGTAACATTTCCGACTTTTTCTACAATCGAACCAGCAATCCACACCATTTTATTATTTTTGTGCACCTGCGCGTAAATGAGATCTTTTGGTTTAAAATCTCTGTTTGTAGCTCCATGCTTTATATTGAATTGTGTCTTCATTTTGATATCACGTTGCAAATGTGAAACTGGATCTTGAGGCTTCAACAAATCTAACGTCGTTTTTATTTTACGTTGCAAAAATAACTCTGATGGAGATTTTAAATTGTTTCTTGGAGTTGAACGATAGGTTTGAAGGAATATTTGAAGTATCTCGTGATTATTTCCCTCATCCTTAAGTTTTTGCAAGGCTTGTTTGAGTGTCCTAACAAATCTTTCCGCTTGACCGTTTGATTGTGGGTGATACGGGGGAGTTTTAATATGATTAATTCCACGAGATTCAATGAATTGCTTAAATTGCTCACTAACAAATTGTGTACCGTTATCTGAAACAATTGTGTCACAATCTCCATATCTGGCAAACACTTCTGAAAGTTTTGCAATAATTGTTGCTGATGTGATATTTGGAATTTGAAATATTTCTGGCCACTTTGAGTAAGCATCTATTATCACAAAATAATAATTAGAATTGCATGGTCCCGCGATATCTATATGCAACCGCTCCATTGGTTTTGTTGCCAACGGCCAAGATTGTAATGTATGTTTTGTTGGAGCTGTTGCTGCAACTGCACATTTATGACAGCTTCTGACATAAACTGCAATATCATCATCTATTCCTGGCCAATAAACATGACTTCTTGCCAATGCCTTCATACGTTCTTTACCAGGATGACCTCGATGTAGCTGTTTTGTTTTTAATTTCCTTAAAGATTTGGGTATAACAATTCTGTCATTATACATCAAACAATCTTTAACAACACATAAACTTTCTCTTCTAGAATAAAATAGAGCAAGTTCTGTATTCTGATTTGACTTCCAACCATGCTTAAGCGAATTTATGACCGTTTGAAGTACTGGACATTTTTGTGTTGCTTGTTTTACCATATTGTAAGTAACAGGCATTTGATTAAAATGATCCATAAGAGTTGCTGTACAATTTTCTTCAAAAGTTGTGCAAGCAATTACAATTTCTTCGTCTGGTTTGAGCTCGGTATCGATTAGTCTTGAAAGCATATCGACACAACCAAACTCTTTGGTATTTATGTACTGAATTTGAAAGTTGTACATCATTAACATAAGAGCCCACCTTTGCAGTCTGTTCGCTGCGTATATAGGAATACCTTTTTTGTTACCAAAAATTGCCAAAAGTGGTTTATGGTCTGTACACAAGATAAATTCCCGCCCGTAAATGTACCTGTGGAATTTTTTTACTGCGTATACCAGGCCTAACGCTTCTTTTTCAATTTGAGAGTAGTTCTTCTCCGCAGCAGTGAGGGTACGAGAAGCATGCTCGATTACTTCTTCCGATTTGTCAGGAAAAATATGACATATATATGCTCCAATGCCTTTTTCAGAGGCATCTGCAGCAACTTTTATTGGCAGATCTGGATTGTAGTGAGTTAAGAGAAGATCCGAATTTAAAATGTTTTTAAATTTTTCAAAAGATTGTTGACATTCCTTTGACCACTCATATTTAGTGTTGTTTTGCAAAAGACGATCAAAAGGAATTCTTAAATTGGTCATATTATGAATATATTTACCATAATAATTAATGGATCCCAGGAACGACCTGAGTTCGGATACGTTAGTTGGTGGTGGCAGATTTAAAATTGCTTTAATTTTTGTTTTATCAGGACGTAAACCCGATGAAGACATAATATTTCCAAGGTATTTCACCTCTTTAACGAAAAATTTGCACTTCTCAATTTTAATATGAAAATTATACTCACGAAGTCTTTGAAGAACCTTTTTTACGTTTTCTATGTGTTTTTCTTTTGTTTTACCTCCAATGATAATATCATCAATGTAGCTTGATGTGTCATCAATGCCCATCAACATAGTGTCCATTAACTGTTGAAATGCACCTGGAGCACTTTTAACACCTGGAGCAAGACGATTGAATGTATACAAGCCTTTGTGCGTGTTGATGGTAAGAAGTTTTGCTGACTCTGGTGTAACTTCAGTTTGTAAATAAGCATCTGACAGGTCAATATGCGTAAATAAGCAGCTTTTCCCTACTTTGGCATATAAATCTTCAGGGCGATGCAATGGGTACATATGTGGTTCAAGACTATTGTTAAGACCTGAAGAATAGTCTCCACAAATGCGAATTTGACCATTAGGTTTTTTTACTGCAACAATGGGTGCCGCCCACTCTGAGTAATCAACTGGAGTAATGATTCCTAACATTTCCAGTCGTTGCAACTCTTCTTCTATCAAAGGAAGCATAGCATAAGCAACAGGTCTCTTTGCACGAAAAACTGGTTTAACATTAGGTTTAAGATGAAGTTGTACTTGAGTTTTAGTACACTTTGATGGGAAGCACTGAAAAATGTCCGCATACTCCGTTTTGATCATATTTACTTCTAAAGTATTAACTTCGTTTTGCTTTATTTGAGAGCAGACACTACTTAATGGTTTGTCCCACAATCTAAAAATTTCAATCCAGTCTGAACCAAAAATAGATAGAGTATCAATGTTAACAACTACTAAGTTACAGAATTTCTCATAACCTTGTAGCTTAACATGACATGAAAATTCGGCAATGACTTTAATTTTATCTTTTGAGGCGCTTGTAAGGAAACGATTTGTTAGTTTTCTGCCTGGCTTACCCATTTTATACCATAATTCCTTTCCAATAATTGACACATCTGATGCGGTATCAATTTGCATTCTGACATCCAAATTTATTGATGATGAAGGAATTTGTATGTTAACAGTAACAAATTTTCTTCTTGATGCATAAGAAATCCGGTTGACTCGAACAACATTTGATTTTGGCTTCGAATATTTTCCATTTTTGTACTTTTTCTTCTGTCCTTGGTTTACCTTTTCCGTAGACCTTGGATTTCCACAGTAACCTTCTTTATGTCCTATATTTTGACATTGTGTGCACATGTGTTTTGAATACTCACAATATTTGGAATAGTGCATAGCACCGCAGTTCCAACACGGTGTTTTGGGTTTTGACTTACCCTTTTGATCACGAAATGGCCTTGTATTAGTCTTAATTGCGTTTATTGTTGACTGCCTGCTTACTTCAACCATAGCTGTATCGCTTTTCAAATTAAGTAACTTTTGAGCATTAGATATAAGTTTATTGATGGTTTGATCAGAACCATCTTCTAAGGTTGACAAGCATCTCATTCTGATTTCCGAATCTGTATGAGATTGCAGACCACAAACAAATACTAAACATTTAAACTGGTCAGCACTCATTTCAGCTAATTTAAAATTTTCACAAATTCTGTTCACACGAGCTCCATAGGAAATTAAATCTTCCTGTGGCATCTTAACTGTTTGCAAACATTTGTAGCGAATGCCAAAGATTGATTCCTGTAATCCAAACATATCTTTTAGGATTTTGACTGTCTCATTAAATGATATCTCCCTTGGATTTTTTGGAAGAATAAAAGCTGAATATTGCCCATATGCGATTGTGTTAAGTTTTCGCATAAGAAGTCTCACCCGAGCAGCGTCGTCCAAATTTTTTCCCTCTATGAGAAAAATATCTTCATAACGCGCATACCAGTTGTGGAAAGTCACAGAATTTTCTTGATCGTAGCAAAATTCTGTTATGCTGTTTGATAATTTTTCCATTATAGATTCTTGATTGTCGTTTGTTTTATCTCCTTGCGTAAGACTTGCTAGCAGTTTGCTTTGCATCTCCAAGAGTTCTAGGATTTTGATATCTTGAGCCATATCCTCGTCGCCAATTTGTTGAGGTTCTTACACAATTAAAACAAAATATTTTCTTTTTTATAAAAATATTAAAACTAAGGTTCTATTTATTTGAAGTAAAAAACAAGAATACTACAAAATATTTATGCATTGCGATTGACAATATTTCAATGACATTGTGATTATTTATGACAAGTAGTTTATTTTGCAAGTGTCTTCAACATTATTAAATCAATTTTTTGTTCATTTGTTAATATTAATTAATATTTGACAAATATCGAGTTTTCATTGTGTTTGTTTAGTTTTTCATTTTCAATGCTTTTTAAACTGCATTTTGTGTTTGGATTTTTTTTTTAAGATTTGTCAATTAAAAATTTCTTATAAAGATTTTTTCTTTGTTTTTTTTTTTGACAAATTTATATTTTTTAATTTAACTTTACGAGTTTAAAAATACAATAACTTGTGTTGTGTGTGTGTGTGGCATATTTTCAATATTATTTTGATTATTTCATAAATACTTTTGTTTTTATTTTTATTTATTTAGTAAATTTATTTTAGGACTATTTTAAAAATTAAGTAAATTCTAAGAAGTTTTTTTTTATTAGTTCTAATTTTTTATTGGTTTTTATTTGTTAGAGAACATTTTCTTTATTGATTATAAATTTGGAATAATAATCAATCATTTTTTTTTAAATGAAAATAATTTGTGATCTCGTTAAAAAATAAATGAAAATAATAAATAAACACAAATTTTAAACAATTAACAATTAAGAGATATTTTTCTGATGTTTGATTTGTTTAATAAAACAATTCTTAATAATTTGTTTTACAAAATTTAAACCCAACTTTAAGTTTATAGAATTTTATATATAATTTTTGGCACGTTTTATAAGTACTTTACGGATGAAAAGTCCTTTTTTTAATAATACACTCGAATATTTTTTTTTATTGTTTGAATTATTAGCATGATATTCGATTTATTAATTTTTTTGTTTTCCAACTTCAACAAATTTATTGTGTTATATTTGATGTAAGTGAAGGAAAACATTTTTTAAATTAAATTTAAATTAAACATATTTATCCTCAAAGTTTTATTATTTTGTTTTTTTTTTCTTGTGTTTTAAAAAAGTACTATAAAATATTTTGGTACTTTTCCATATTTGTTAATATTTTTTGACGAAAATATTTTTAGTTTAAAACTTTTGAATTGTTTGTTAAAAAAGAAATTGTCACTAAATCCTTAGAGAATTCCTCAATGATGCTGATTAGTATTTCTAGAATTTTAGTACTTTTTTATAAGAAAAATTTAGGTATTTTTTAAAAAATATTGTTTTAGATAATATTTTTTAGCTATTTTAATTATTAAAAAAAAATTATTTAAAAACTATATTCCCATGAAAAGTTTGGTACTTTTTGTAAAAAGTACTTTTTTAATAACTTTACTATAATTGGAAGAGCTTAAAAAAATCTACAAACTTTTTATTAACAATGTCAAATTTTTTTAATTAAAATACTATTTGTGTGGATTTGTTTTTAATACTTTTAGTACTATTTTCAAAAAGTTTTCAAATAGTTGCAGAAATATCCAAATTGAAATAAAAATAAATGAAATGAATAAACTTCTTTACTTAACAATTTTTTATCCATTTTTGATCGATATATTTTCGAATAATTTTGTTGAACACTACGGTACTTTTTGTAGAAAAGTACTTTTTTAAATGAAGTCCTACTAAGAAAAGGATTTATCCCGAAAATATTTGAGAATTTCTAAAACTTTTTTTTATAAGAAACACATTAATAGTAACAGTAGTGGATTTTTGGATTATGAATACGGAAAGTTGGGTTAAGGTACTTTTTCAAAATGGCAAAGAATTTTAGAAAACTCTTAAAGAAAAACTTAATTTATTAACTGTTTTATCAACTAAAGGAGTTGCTGAGAACAAGGCATTTTTAAATTTTAGGTTTTAGACAGAGCCCAGCTTAAGAACAACATCTTAAAGCGAATTGCTTAAAGAAGTTGTGGTAAGCCTAAAAAAAAGTATTTTACTAATACGAACAGTTTTCTTTTCTGATAGAGGAACGAACTTCAACATTCTAAGGTTTAGCTTAATTTGACTCTAAAATCAGCCAGTACTCGACCTTGAAAAAGTATTCAAATTGCCTTGATAACATGGAATCTTGCAGCCAATAGAACGTTATTTAGACCAATCGGGATTTTTGTTCGAGTGATTTGAGAGCATGGCTATTTTAGCAATGAAAAAAAGTTGGAGCTTCAAATATTACTTTCTCTAGCATTTGAACGATATTATATTTACTTTATAACGATTAAATAGGGCTTTTGAATAAAACTGAAAAATACCATGTCTTCTGGTGGTGGAGAGCGATATTAATATCTTAACACTTGCTACATTTATTTTATTGTTGTAGGATTAATAAACCTGCCTAGAAGTATTAATTGCTTAATATAAATTATCAAAAATTTATTAGCATAATTTTGTTTAAAATATTTTTAAAAACTATTTTTTACAAACGGAATGAGAATTATATATGAAGGCGGTTGAACTTTGTTACATTTTTTTAGTCATTTATTTAAATTTATAATAACAGAGAAATTAATATTTAAAGAGAAATAAAAATAATAATTAATTAAGTAAAGTAATTATTTTTTTCCTTGCAGGGAAGATTATCATAAATGAGGAATTAAAAAACTAGGAATTAAAATTTTTAAAGTTTTTTTTTGCATCTTTGAAAATATTTTTGTGTTTTTGTATTAAAATAAACAAAGCTTGCTGCTTCACGTTTAAGAGATCTAATTCTACTGCAAAGACTAAATTAAAGATTCATACCCCCTCAACTTGGTTAATTGTATAAAGTATCATGAAAAAGTTCTGTCATGTTTTAAAATTTTTGGGTTTAAATTTTTACAAATTATTAAGAAAGTTGTTGTAAACATTTTAAGGATTTTTGATAATTTTTAATTTTAATAAAACTTAAATTTAGATCATAAATTTATTTACTTATTTTTTTTTTGGTTTAATTTTTTGTTTATATCACCCTGTGTTGTAGTATTTAAAAATTTTTTTTTTATTAATTTTTTTATCTTCTTTTATTAAAATTATAATTTATTTTTACTTTAAAACAATTTAAACAGTTTGTTTTTGTATTTTAAAATTTTTAATAATAAAAAAAAATAATAGTTGAAAAACTTAAGAAGTAAAAAAAAACTTGACAATTTTAGTAAAAAAAATGGCGTGTAAAAGAAAAAATAATTAAACATTTATATTTTTAAATTATTTTTACTGTCTGTTTTTTGTGGATTATGCTTGATTATTAACACTATTGTTTTTGCAAATGGATTTTCTTATTGGTTTTATTGATGGTTAAATATGTTAAGAATAAAATTGTAGTGGATTATTTAAATATTTTATGTGGTTTTTGTATGTTTGTTTTTATTTATCTTAAATATTTTGAAGTTTTTTTCTATTTCTTTAAAATTCTGGCTTTTATAATTGTGGTTGCTGTTTCAGTATAAAACAAATAACTCGCTTAAAAATACTAAAAATATAAAAAATAAAAATCAACTTAATGTAAACAAAAATGATTTTTTTATAAATATTTAAATTGAAAACATTGACTATTATTTCTATGTTTTTTTTATTAAGCTGCTTGAATTAAGTTTAATTATTATTCTGCAAAAATAAAAAACCCTAAAGTTTTTTTTAACATGTATTTGACTATTTCTTTTGTTAATTCGCTTAAGTTTCTTTTATAGTGTAATAGGAACCACCCTAATGTTTAATAAGCAAAAGGGTTTTTTATTCATTTTTATTTTAAACTATTTCTATTAAAACAAAAGAAAAAGAAATATAAATAATAAAAACAATTCAAAAAAATTTTAAAAATCGCTCTGTCTATTCATGAGCCATACTTCCTCCATCTACTTGGATAAAACCCACACTTACTGTTGCTGTACCAGCAGTTGCTCTACTTGATCAGCTGTGCGTAGCAGAAAAGCAGCACTCTCTCGATAGGCTGAAATAACTTGGCGCGCAGCCGTTATTTCATTGGGGCTTAATTTGTGGGGCAACAATGGTGGTGCTCTCACAGCACTCATATCCATTCTGTTGCTACTTAAATTAGCCAAACCAACCTGCTGTTGTTGTTGCTGCTGGTTTTGTTGCTGCTGTTGTTGCTGCTGCTGTTGCTGTTGCTGCTGGGCCTGTTGTAATTGTTGTAGTTGTTGGGTGGCTGTGGCTAAAACATTTGCATTATTCGTATTGCCATTGTTAAGATTTGCATTGACATTAAGTTGATTTAGGGTTGCCAGAGTGTTAATTTTGTTGGCATTGTTATTGTTGGCATTCAATGCGTTAACGGTGGTTGAGGTGATGGGCGTATTGATAGTGGAGGAGGAAGACTTCATCGAAAGGTCGGTAGGTGTAGCTAAAAAAAAAAAAATTTTTTTTTAATATTTAGTCACTTTACTAATAAAGTACCTTAATTTAAATAGTACTTTTTTTAAACTTTTTAAGAGCAAATAATAAATAGAATAGTTCTTTATACATCTAAAGTTCTACGATATATTAAATTGCTAAAATATTGCTGGATTGTTAAATTATTCCTGGAGATCTGCTGGGTACTTGCTTAAGTACTTTTTGTCATAGGCCACATTAAAGCATAAAATAAAAGTTCATGGATTATTTTACATATCTAGCAAATTTCTATATGTACGTTAAGGCTAGGCAATGAATAATTAGTTGTTTAAGTGTTCATGAAGATAAAAATTGCATGTAAATTGAATGGGAAATTAATTACTTATGCAAAAAAGTACCTTTTTTAATATCTAAAACTCCACTAGAAATATGTTGAAAATGATAAGGTCATTAAAAAAAAATTTAGTTAAAGAATTGAAAACAACAAAAAAAATGGGTGAAAAAATGTTTATGGTACTTTTTATATTTGGTACCTTTGGGTAAATGGTACTTTTTTGATATTTTCAAAAAAAATTTTTTGGAGTTTGTTTAGGTTTCAGGATTATTATAATTTTTGGTACTTTTTGAAAATAGCAAAGACACAGCCATAACATTTCGCTGGGTACTTGTTACGAAAGAACCTTAAAGGCCTGATTTTTGAGAATGTAGAAAATTTAAATACATTTCAAATAAAAGATAAAACGGACGAGAAATAATATCACTTTTATAAAATTAAATTCTAGGTACTTTTCATATAATTTTTTTTAATATTTAAGAATTGTGTTATTTTAAAGTTTAAACTTACCATTTCCTAAAGTGCCAACACATGGTGACGCTGCACTGGGCGATGTAAAATCTGTTGGTCTATAAAGAGGACTAATAGCTGGAATGCCAGTTAAACCTGTATCTGTGCCATTGGCACCACTGTTACCTTTAGCCAAAGCAGTAGCCAAAGGTTTAATTTCCATACCTGAAGCACTGGCGTTCGAACTTAAAGCTAAAGGTGAACTACGATTTGAATTTATGCCACCACTGCCAGCACTGGAAGAGGCAGCCACTGCTGCGGCAGCAGCTGCAGCTACAGCAGCGGCCGGTGTTAAGGACAACGTTTCAGCAGTCTCTAAGTTGGGTGTGGAACGGGAAAAGCCAGTGCCGGCGGCATAAGGTAAAGCTGCAGTGTTTGCGGCGTTAGATCCGTCATTGGCAGAGGCTGAAGTTACGGTGGACGAAGTGCTAGCACCCCCTACAGAGACTGCTGAACTAGTAGTGGCCGCAACTGCAGCAGCTGCTGCTGCAGCGGCAGGGGCGGCAGCTGCCACTGCTGAACCAGGAGCCGGAATAGCATGGGTTATGGGTTCTAAGCCAATGCGCATGCTTTTGGCATTGAGGGACTCATTCTCACAAGCAATAGCCAAAATTTGTTCGGCCTGCACCGAAGTCAGATGGGCTGTTGTAGGACGGGTCTGTTAAAAATAAAATATTTAAAAAAAAATAATATTTAAATAGTTTTTTATTAAATTGAAAAACTTACCGTATTTTCCCAACCATCACGTGTCTTTTTATTACGTCGGCAAGACTTTAAATAAGTTCGTATGCGTTTACGTGAACGATCACTAAATTCGGGAAATTGACGGGCGCATGAATCTATAATGGCTTGTATTTTTTCTTTTGGCTGTTTTGAAATGGGAACTATGCGATCTAGATTTTCGTTCACAAATAAACGCACAAACATCTGTAAAATAAAAGATTTTTTTTGTGAAAATAGATTTTATTAAAATTTTTTAGTTGAAAACTCTCACTCACATTAAAAGCCTTCAATCTTTCTGGATCATGCGATTGTGCCAACTTTTCATCTATTTTGTCATCTGAGTCATCTTCCGATCCCTCATCTTCTTCTTTGTGACCTGATGAATTTGTTTCATCTTGAGCTTCCATGGGCGAGGGATTGCCCTCACGTGGTACTGGCGAGAGTGAAGCATCTAGTTTATTACCCGATGCTGCTGCACTTTGAGCTAAAATTAAGCAAGAATTTCCTGTAAAAAAACTGTTAAACACACAATTGCTTTATCTTTAATAAGCTCGCAATATCTACCTGTGTTTCTATAGCAATCCATTGTTCTTCGATTTATTTTAATAAAACACTTATTTGTACATTTAATTCATAAATTCATTATTTTTATTAAATCAATTTTTTGTTCATTTGTTAATATTAATTAATATTTGACAAATATCGAGTTTTCATTGTGTTTGTTTAGTGTTTCATTTTCAATGCTTTTTAAACTGCATTTTGTGTTTGGATTTTTTTTTTTAAGAATTGTCAATTAAAAATTTCTTATAAAGATTTTTTTTTTGACAACTTTATATTTTTTAATTTAACTTTACGAGCAAGGTACATTTATTTTACTAGGTAAAAGCGGTTCTACAACAAATACAACATTTGTAAAAACAACATGGCATTTGATTGTTGCTTTGTGAGTGGAAATGTCAAAAATAGAAAAAGAAAATAAAAGAGAATTGGTCTAAAAATAAACGCTCTCTTTGTTCTTCATATGCTTGTTGTTAGTGTTTTTTGAAATTCGTAAACAAAAGTAGGAAAATATAAACAACTTTTGACATGTCCAACTACAAACCAGCTGGGCGGACGACACTACCTAGTAAAATAAATGTACCTTGTTTACGAGTTTAAAAATACAATAACTTGTGTTGTGTGTGTGTGTGGCATATTTTCAATATTATTTTGATTATTTCATAAATACTTTTGTTTTTATTTTTATTTATTTAGTAAATTTATTTTAGGACTATTTTAAAAATTAAGTAAATTCTAAGAAGTTTTTTTTTATTAGTTCTAATTTTTTATTGGTTTTTATTTGTTAGAGAACATTTTCTTTATTGATTATAAATTTGGAATAATAATCAATCATTTTTTTTAAATGAAAATAATTTGTGATCTCGTTAAAAAATAAATGAAAATAATAAATAAACACAAATTTTAAACAATTAACAATTAAGAGATATTTTTCTGATGTTTGATTTGTTTAATAAAACAATTCTTAATAATTTGTTTTACAAAAATTAAACCCAACTTTAAGTTTATAGAATTTTATATATAATTTTTGGCACGTTTTATAAGAACTTTACGGATGAAAAGTCCTTTTTTTAATAATACACTCGAATATTTTTTTTTTATTGTTTGAATTATTAGCATGATATTCGATTTATTAATTTTTTTGTTTTCCAACTTCAACAAATTTATTGTGTTATATTTGATGTAAGTGAAGGAAAACATTTTTTAAATTAAATTTAAATTAAACATATTTATCCTCAAAGTTTTATTATTTTGTTTTTTTTTTCTTGTGTTTTAAAAAAGTACTATAAAATATTTTGGTACTTTTCCATATTTGTTAATATTTTTTGACGTAAATATTTTTAGTTTAAAACTTTTGAATTGTTTGTTAAAAAAGAAATTGTCACTAAATCCTTAGAGAATTCCTCAATGATGCTGATTAGTATTTCTAGAATTTTAGTACTTTTTTATAAGAAAAATTTAGGTATTTTTTAAAAAATATTGTTTTAGATAATATTTTTTAGCTATTTTAATTATTAAAAAAAAATTATTTAAAAACTATATTCCCATGAAAAGTTTGGTACTTTTTGTAAAAAGTACTTTTTCAATAAATTTACAAACTTTTTATTAACAATGTCAAATTTTTTTAATTAAAATACTATTTGTGTGGATTTGTTTTTAACACTTTTAGTACTATTTTCAAAAAGTTTTCAAATAGTTGCAGAAATATCCAAATTGAAATAAATATAAATAAAATGAATAAACTTCTTTACTTAACAATTTTTTATCCATTTTTGATCGATATATTTTCGAATAATTTTGTTGAACACTACGGTACTTTTTGTAGAAAAGTACTTTTTTAAATGAAGTCCTACTAAGAAAAGGATTTATCCCGAAAATATTTGAGAATTTCTAAAATTTTTTTTATAAGAAACACATTAATAGTAACAGTAGTGGATTTTTGGATTATGAATACGGAAAGTTGGGTTAAGGTACTTTTTCAAAATGGCAAAGAATTTTAGAAAACTCTTAAAGAAAAACTTAATTTATTAACTGTTTTATCAACTAAAGGAGTTGCTGAGAACAAGGCATTTTTAAATTTTAGGTTTTAGACAGAGCCCAGCTTAAGAACAACATCTTAAAGCGAATTGCTTAAAGAAGTTGTGGTAAGCCTAAAAAAAAGTATTTTACTAATACGAACAGTTTTCTTTTCTGATAGAGGAACGAACTTCAACATTCTAAGGTTTAGCTTAATTTGACTCTAAAATCAGCCAGTACTCGACCTTGAAAAAGTATTCAAATTGCCTTGATAACATGGAATCTTGCAGCCAATAGAACGTTATTTAGACCAATCGGGATTTTTGTTCGAGTGATTTGAGAGCATGGCTATTTTAGCAATGAAAAAAAGTTGGAGCTTCAAATATTACTTTCTCTAGCATTTGAACGATATTATATTTACTTTATAACGATTAAATAGGGCTTTTGAATAAAACTGAAAAATACCATGTCTTCTGGTGGTGGAGAGCGATATTAATATCTTAACACTTGCTACATTTATTTTATTGTTGTAGGATTAATAAACCTGCCTAGAAGTATTAATTGCTTAATATAAATTATCAAAAATTTATTAGCATAATTTTGTTTAAAATATTTTTAAAAACTATTTTTTACAAACGGAATGAGAATTATATATGAAGGCGGTTGAACTTTGTTACATTTCTTTAGTCATTTGTTTAAATTTATAATAACAGAGAAATTAATATTTAAAGAGAAATAAAAATAATATCAACAGTAATTATTTTTTCCCTTGCAGGGAAAATAATCATAAATGAGGAATTAAAAAAACTAGTAATTAAAATTTTTAAAGTTTTTTTTGCATCTTTAAAAATATATTTTGGTTTTTTGTATTAAAATAAACAAAGCTTCCTGCTTTCCTTTTAAGAGACCTAATTCTACTGCAAAGACTCAATTAAAGATTCATACCCCCTCAACTTGGTTAATTGTATAAAGTATCATGAAAAAGTTCTGTCATGTTTTAAAATTTTTGGGTTTAAATTTTTACAAATTATTAAGAAAGTTGTTGTAAACATTTTAAGGATTTTTGATAATTTTTAATTTTAATAAAACTTAAATTTAGATCATAAATTTATTTATTTTTTTTTTTTTTGGTTTAATTTTTTGTTTATATCACCCTGTGTTGTAGTATTTAAAATTTTTTTTTTTATTAATTTTTTTATCTTCTTTTATTAAAATTATAATTTATTTTTACTTTAAAACAATTTAAACAGTTTGTTTTTGTATTTAAAAATTTTTAATAATAAAAAAAAAAATAATAGATGAAAAACTTAAGAAGTAAAAAAAAACTTGACAATTTTAGTAAAAAAAATGGCGTGTAAAAGAAAAAATAATTAAACATTTATATTTTTATATTATTTTTACTGTCTGTTTTTTGTGGATTATGCTTGATTATTAACACTATTGTTTTTGCAAATGGATTTTCTTATTGGTTTTATTGATGGTTAAATATGTTAAGAATAAAATTGTAGTGGATTATTTAAATATTTTATGTGGTTTTTGTATGTTTGTTTTTATTTATCTTAAATATTTTGAAGTTTTTTTCTATTTCTTTAAGATTCTGGCTTTTATAATTGTGGTTGCTGTTTCAGTATAAAACAAATAACTCGCTTAAAAATACTAAAAATATAAAAAATAAAAATCAACTATAAACTTAATGTAAACAAAAATGATTTTTTTATAAATATTTAAATTGAAAACATTGACTATTATTTCTATGTTTTTTTTATTAAGCTGCTTGAATTAAGTTTAATTATTATTCTGCAAAAATAAAAAAACCTAAAGTTTTTTTAACATGTATTTGACTATTTCTTTTGTTAATTCGCTTAAGTTTCTTTTATAGTGTAATAGGAACCACCCTAATGTTTAATAAGCAAAAGGGTTTTTTATTCATTTTTATTTTAAACTATTTCTATTAAAACAAAAGAAAAAGAAATATAAATAATAAAAACAATTCAAAAAAATTTTAAAAATCGCTCTGTCTATTCATGATCCATACTTCATCCATCCACTTGGATAAAACCCACACTTACTGTTGCTGTACCAGCAGTTGCTCTACTTGATCAGCTGTGCGTAGCAGAAAAGCAGCACTCTCTCGATAGGCTGAAATAACTTGGCGCGCAGCCGTTATTTCATTGGGGCTTAATTTGTGGGGCAACAATGGTGGTGCTCTCACAGCACTCATATCCATACTGTTGCTACTTAAATTAGCCAAACCAACCTGCTGTTGTTGTTGCTGCTGTTGTTGCTGCTGCTGTTGCTGTTGCTGCTGGGCCTGTTGTAATTGTTGTAGTTGTTGGGTGGCTGTGGCTAAAACATTTGCATTATTCGTATTGCCATTGTTAAGATTTGCATTGACATTAAGTTGATTTAGGGTTGCCAGAGTGTTAATATTGTTGGCATTGTTATTGTTGGCATTCAATGCGTTAACGGTGGTTGAGGTGATGGGTGTATTGATAGTGGAGGAGGAAGACTTCATCGAAAGGTCGGTAGGTGTAGCTAAAAAAAAAAAAAAATTTTTTTAATATTTAGTCACTTTACTAATAAAGTACCTTAATTTAAATAGTACTTTTTTTAAACTTTTTAAGAGCAAATAATAAATAGAATAGTTCTTTATACATCTAAAGTTCTACGATATATTAAATTGCTAAAATATTGCTGGATTGTTAAATTATTTCTGGAGATCTGCTGGGTACTTGCTTAAGTACTTTTTGTCTTAGGCCACATTAAAGCATAAAATAAAAGTTCATGGATTATTTTACATATCTAGGAAATTTCTATATGTATGTACGTTAAGGCTAGGCAATGAATAATTAGATGTTTAAGTGTTTATGAAGATAAAAATTGCATGTAAATTGAATGGGAAATTAATTACTTATGCAAAAAAGTACCTTTTTTAATATCTAAAACTCCACTAGAAATATGTTGAAAATGATAAGGTCATTAAAAAAAAATTTAGTTAAAGAATTGAAAACAACAAAAAAAAATGGGTGAAAAAATGTTTATGGTACTTTTTATATTTGGTACCTTTGGGTAAATGGTACTTTTTTGATATTTTCAAAAAAAATTTTTTTGGAGTTTGTTTAGGTTTCAGGATTATTATAATTTTTGGTACTTTTTGAAAATAGCAAAGACACAGCCATAACATTTCGCTGGGTACTTGTTACGAAAGAACCTTAAAGGCCTGATTTTTGAGAATGTAGAAAATTTAAATACATTTCAAATAAAAGATAAAACGGACGAGAAATAATATCACTATTATAAAATTAAATTCTAGGTACTTTTCATATAATTTTTTTTAATATTTAAGAATTGTGTTATTTTAAAGTTTAAACTTACCATTTCCTAAAGTGCCAACACCCGGAAAATAGGCGGGGTAAGTTGGTGTACGACCCGCTACTGCTGCCGCCGCTGCGGCTACAAATGGTGACGCTGCACTGGGCGATGTAAAATCTGTTGGTCTATAAAGAGGACTAGTAGCTGGCATGCCAGTTAAACCTGTAGCTGTGCCATTGGCACCACTGTTACCGTTAGCCAAAGCAGTAGCCAAAGGTTTAATTTCCATACCTGAAGCACTAGCGTTCGAACTTAAAGCTAAAGGTGAACTACGATTTGAATTTATGCCACCACTGCCAGCACTGGAAGAGGCAGCCACTGCTGCGGCAGCAGCTGCAGCTACAGCAGCGGCCGGTGTTAAGGACAACGTTCCAGCAGTCTCTAAGTTGGGTGTGGAACGGGAAAAGCCAGTGCCGGCGGCATAAGGTAAAGCTGCAGTGTTTGCGGCGTTAGATCCGTCATTGGCAGAGGCTAGCACCCCCTACAGAGACTGCTGAACTAGTAGTGGCCGCAACTGCAGCAGCTGCTGCTGCAGCGGCAGGGGCGGCAGCTGCCACTGCTGAACCAGGAGCCGGAATAGCATGGGTTATGGGTTCTAAGCCAATGCGCATGCGTTTGGCATTGAGGGACTCATTCTCACAAGCAATAGCCAAAATTTGTTCGGCCTGCACCGAAGTCAGATGGGCTGGTGTGGGATGGGTCTGTTAAAAATAAAATATTATAAAATAAAATAATTTTCAAATAATTTTTTATTAAATTGAAAAACTTACCGTATTTTCCCAACCATCACGTGTCTTTTTATTACGTCGGCAAGACTTTAAATAAGTTCGTATGCGTTTACGTGAACGATCACTAAATTCGGGAAATTGACGGGCGCATGAATCTATAATGGCTTGTATTTTTTCTTTTGGCTGTTTTGAAATGGGAACTATGCGATCTAGATTTTCGTTCACAAATAAACGCACAAACATCTGTAAAATAAAAGATTTTTTTTTGTGAAAATAGATTTTATTAAAATTTTTTAGTTGAAAACTCTCACTCACATTAAAAGCCTTCAATCTTTCTGGATCATGCGATTGTGCCAACTTTTCATCTATTTTGTCATCTGAGTCATCTTCCGATCCCTCATCTTCTTCTTTGTGACCTGATGAATTTGTTTCATCTTGAGCTTCCATGGGCGAGGGATTGCCCTCACGTGGTACTGGCGAGAGTGAAGCATCTAGTTTATTACCCGATGCTGCTGCACTTTGAGCTAAAATTAAGCAAGAATTTCCTGTAAAAAAACTGTTAAACACACAATTGCTTTATCTTTAATAAGCTCGCAATATCTACCTGTGTTTCTATAGCAATCCATTGTTCTTCGATTTACTTTAATAAAACACTTATTTGTACATTTAATTCATAAATTCATTATTTTTATTAAATCAATTTTTTGTTCATTTGTTAATATTATTTTTATTAATATTTGACAAATATCGAGTTTTCATTGTGTTTGTTTAGTGTTTCATTTTCAATGCTTTTTAAACTGCATTTTGTGTTTGGATTTTTTTTTAAGATTTGTCAATTAAAAATTTCTTATAAAGATTTTTTTTTGACAACTTTATATTTTTTAATTTAACTTTACGAGCAAGGTACATTTATTTTAAAATAAATGTACCTTGTTTACGAGTTTAAAAATACAATAACTTGTGTTGTGTGTGTGTGTGGCATATTTTCAATATTATTTTGATTATTTCATAAATACTTTTGTTTTTATTTTTATTTATTTAGTAAATTTATTTTAGGACTATTTTAAAAATTAAGTAAATTCTAAGAAGTTTTTTTTTATTAGTTCTAATTTTTTATTGGTTTTTATTTGTTAGAGAACATTTTCTTTATTGATTATAAATTTGGAATAATAATCAATCATTTTTTTTTAAATGAAAATAATTTGTGATCTCGTTAAAAAATAAATGAAAATAATAAATAAACACAAATTTTAAACAATTAACAATTAAGAGATATTTTTCTGATGTTTGATTTGTTTAATAAAACAATTCTTAATAATTTGTTTTACAAAATTTAAACCCAACTTTAAGTTTATAGAATTTTATATATAATTTTTGGCACGTTTTATAAGTACTTTACGGATGAAAAGTCCTTTTTTTAATAATACACTCGAATATTTTTTTTTATTGTTTGAATTATTAGCATGATATTCGATTTATTAATTTTTTTGTTTTCCAACTTCAACAAATTTATTGTGTTATATTTGATGTAAGTGAAGGAAAACATTTTTTAAATTAAATTTAAATTAAACATATTTATCCTCAAAGTTTTATTATTTTGTTTTTTTTTCTTGTGTTTTAAAAAAGTACTATAAAATATTTTGGTACTTTTCCATATTTGTTAATATTTTTTGACGAAAATATTTTTAGTTTAAAACTTTTGAATTGTTTGTTAAAAAAGAAATTGTCACTAAATCCTTAGAGAATTCCTCAATGATGCTGATTAGTATTTCTAGAATTTTAGTACTTTTTTATAAGAAAAATTTAGGTATTTTTTAAAAAATATTGTTTTAGATAATATTTTTTAGCTATTTTAATTATTAAAAAAAAATTATTTAAAAACTATATTCCCATGAAAAGTTTGGTACTTTTTGTAAAAAGTACTTTTTTAATAACTTTACTATAATTGGAAGAGCTTAAAAAAATCTACAAACTTTTTATTAACAATGTCAAATTTTTTTAATTAAAATACTATTTGTGTGGATTTGTTTTTAATACTTTTAGTACTATTTTCAAAAAGTTTTCAAATAGTTGCAGAAATATCCAAATTGAAATAAAAATAAATGAAATGAATAAACTTCTTTACTTAACAATTTTTTATCCATTTTTGATCGATATATTTTCGAATAATTTTGTTGAACACTACGGTACTTTTTGTAGAAAAGTACTTTTTTAAATGAAGTCCTACTAAGAAAAGGATTTATCCCGAAAATATTTGAGAATTTCTAAAACTTTTTTTTATAAGAAACACATTAATAGTAACAGTAGTGGATTTTTGGATTATGAATACGGAAAGTTGGGTTAAGGTACTTTTTCAAAATGGCAAAGAATTTTAGAAAACTCTTAAAGAAAAACTTAATTTATTAACTGTTTTATCAACTAAAGGAGTTGCTGAGAACAAGGCATTTTTAAATTTTAGGTTTTAGACAGAGCCCAGCTTAAGAACAACATCTTAAAGCGAATTGCTTAAAGAAGTTGTGGTAAGCCTAAAAAAAAGTATTTTACTAATACGAACAGTTTTCTTTTCTGATAGAGGAACGAACTTCAACATTCTAAGGTTTAGCTTAATTTGACTCTAAAATCAGCCAGTACTCGACCTTGAAAAAGTATTCAAATTGCCTTGATAACATGGAATCTTGCAGCCAATAGAACGTTATTTAGACCAATCGGGATTTTTGTTCGAGTGATTTGAGAGCATGGCTATTTTAGCAATGAAAAAAAGTTGGAGCTTCAAATATTACTTTCTCTAGCATTTGAACGATATTATATTTACTTTATAACGATTAAATAGGGCTTTTGAATAAAACTGAAAAATACCATGTCTTCTGGTGGTGGAGAGCGATATTAATATCTTAACACTTGCTACATTTATTTTATTGTTGTAGGATTAATAAACCTGCCTAGAAGTATTAATTGCTTAATATAAATTATCAAAAATTTATTAGCATAATTTTGTTTAAAATATTTTTAAAAACTATTTTTTACAAACGGAATGAGAATTATATATGAAGGCGGTTGAACTTTGTTACATTTTTTTAGTCATTTGTTTAAATTTATAATAACAGAGAAATTAATATTTAAAGAGAAATAAAAATAATATCAACAGTAATTATTTTTTCCCTTGCAGGGAAAATAATCATAAATGAGGAATTAAAAAAACTAGTAATTAAAATTTTGAAAGTTTTTTTTCCATCTTTAAAAATATATTTTGGTTTCTTGTATTAAAATAAACAAAGCTTCCTGCTTTCCTTTTAAGAGACCTAATTCTACTGCAAAGACTAAATTAAAGATTCATACCCCCTCAACTTGGTTAATTGTATAAAGTATCATGAAAAAGTTCTGTCATGTTTTAAAATTTTTGGGTTTAAATTTTTACAAATTATTAAGAAAGTTGTTGTAAACATTTTAAGGATTTTTGATAATTTTTAATTTTAATAAAACTTAAATTTAGATCATAAATTTATTTACTTATTTTTTTTTGGTTTAATTTTTTGTTTATATCACCCTGTGTTGTAGTATTTAAAAATTTTTTTTTATTAATTTTTTTATCTTCTTTTATTAAAATTATAATTTATTTTTACTTTAAAACAATTTAAACAGTTTGTTTTTGTATTTTAAAATTTTTAATAATAAAAAAAAAATAATAGTTGAAAAACTTAAGAAGTAAAAAAAAACTTGACAATTTTAGTAAAAAAAATGGCGTGTAAAAGAAAAAATAATTAAACATTTATATTTTTAAATTATTTTTACTGTCTGTTTTTTGTGGATTATGCTTGATTATTAACACTATTGTTTTTTGTAAATGGATTTTCTTATTGTTTTTATTGATGGTTAAATATATTAAGAATAAAATTGTAGTGGATTATTTAAATATTTTATGTGGTTTTTGTATTTTTGTTTTTATTTATCTTAAATATTTTGAAGTTTTTTCTATTTCTTTAAAATTCTGGCTTTTATAATTGTGGTTGCTGTTTCAGTATAAAACAAATAACTCGCTTAAAAATATTAAAAATAAAAAAAATTAAAATCAACTAGAAACTTAATGTAAACAAAAATGATTTTTTTGTAAATATTTAAATTGAAAACATTGACTATTATTTCTATGATTTTTTTATTAAGCTGCTTGAATTAAGTTTATTTATTATTCTGCAAAAATAAAAAACCTAAAGTTTTTTTTTTAACATGTATTTGACTATTTCTTTTGTTAATTCGTTTAAGTTTCTTTTATAGTGTAATAGGAACCACCCTAATGTTTAATAAGCAAAAGGGTTTTTTATTCATTTTTATTTTAAACTATTTCTATTAAAACAAAAGAAAAAGGAAAAATAAATAATAAAAACAAATCAGAAAATTTTTAAAAATCGCTCTGTATATTCATGAGCCATACTTCCTCCATCCACTTGGATAAAACCCACACTTACTGTTGCTGTACCAGCAGTTGCTCTACTTGATCAGCTGTGCGCAGCAGAAAAGCAGCGCTCTCTCGATAGGCTGAAATGACTTGGCGCGCTGCCGTTATTTCATTGGGGCTTAATTTGTGTGGCAACAAGGGTGGTGCTCTCACAGCACTCATATCCATACTGTTGCTACTTAAATTAGCCAAACCAACCTGCTGTTGTTGTTGCTGCTGGTTTTGTTGGTGCTGTTGTTGCTGCTGCTGTTGCTGTTGCTGCTGGGCCTGTTGTAATTGTTGTAGTTGTTGGGTGGCTGTGGCTAAAACATTTGTATTATTCGTATTGCCATTGTTAAGATTTGCATTGACATTAAGTTGATTTAGGGTTGCCAGAGTGTTAATATTGTTGGCATTATTATTGTTGGCATTCAATGCATTAACGGTGGTTGAGGTGATGGGCGTATTGATAGTGGAGGAGGAAGACTTCATCGAAAGGTCGGTAGGTGTAACTGAAAAAAATTTTTTTTTTAAATATTTAGTCACTTTACTAATAAAGTACCTTAAATTAAATAGTACTTTTTTAACTTTAAGAGGAAATAATAAATAGAATAGTTCTTTATAAATCTAAAGCTCTACGATATATTAAATTGTTAAAATATTGCTGTATCGTTATATTATTTCTGGAGATATGCTGGGTACTTGCTTAAGTACTTTTTGTCATAGGCCACATTAAAGCATAAAATAAAAGTTCATGGATTATTTTACATATCTAGCAAATTTCTATATGTACGTTAAGGCTAGGCAATAAATAATTAGATGTTTAAGTGTTTATGAAGATAAGAATTGCATGTAAATTGAATGGGAAATTAATTACTTATGCAAAAAAGTACCCTTTTTAATATCTAAAACTCCACTAGAAATATGTTGAAAATGATAAGGTCATTAAAAAAAAATTTAGTTAAGGAATTGAAAACAATGAAAAAAAATTGGGTGAAAAAATGTTTATGGTACTTTTTATGTTTGGTACCTTTGGGTAAATGGTACTTTTTTGATATTTTCAATTTTTTTTTTGGAGTTTGCTTAGGTTTAAGGATTATTATAATTTTTGGTACTTTTCGAAAATAGCGAAGACATACAGCCATAACATTTCGCTGGGTACTCATTACGAAAGAACTTTAAAGGCTAAAAATCTTCAACCCTGATTTTTGAGAATGTAGAAGAATTTGAATACAATAAAAATAAAAGTTAAAATGGATGAGAAATAATATCACTTTAAAAATATTAAATTTTAGGTACTTTTCATATAATTTTTTTTAATATTTTAGAATTGTGTTATTTTAAGATTTGAACTTACCATTTCCTAAAGTGCCAACTCCCGGAAAATAGGCGGGGTAAGTTGGCGTACGACCCGCTACTGCTGCCGCCGCTGCGGCTACAAATGGTGACGCTGCACTGGGCGATGTAAAATCTGTTGGTCTATAAAGAGGACTAGTAGCTGGCATGCCAGTTAAACCTGTAGCTGTGCCGTTGGCACCACTGTTACCGTTAGCCAAAGCAGTAGCCAAAGGTTTAATTTCCATACCTGAAGCACTGGCGTTCGAACTTAAAGCTAAAGGTGAACTACGATTTGAATTTATGCCACCACTGCCAACACTGGAAGAGGCAGCCACTGCTGCGGCAGCAGCAGCAGCTACAGCAGCGGCCGGTGTTAAGGACAACGTTTCAGCAGTCTCTAAGTTGGGTGTGGAACGGGAAAAGCCAGTGCCGGCGGCATAAGGTAAAGCTGCAGTGTTTGCGGCGTTAGATCCGTCATTGGCAGAGGCTGAAGTCACGGTGGACGAAGTGCTAGCACCCCCTACAGAGACTGCTGAACTAGTAGTGGCCGCAACTGCAGCAGCTGCTGCTGCAGCAGCAGCGGCGGCAGCTGCCACTGCTGAACCAGGAGCAGGAATAGCATGGGTTATGGGTTCTAAGCCAATGCGCATGCGTTTGGCGTTGAGGGACTCATTCTCACAAGCAATAGCCAAAATTTGTTCGGCCTGCACCGAAGTCAGATGGGCTGGTGTGGGACGGGTCTGTTAAAAATAAAATATTATAATATAAAATAAAATAATATTCAAATAATTTTTTATTATATTAAAAAACTTACCGTATTTTCCCAACCATCACGTGTCTTTTTATTACGTCGGCAAGACTTTAAATAAGTTCGTATGCGTTTACGTGAACGATCACTAAATTCGGGAAATTGACGGGCGCATGAATCTATAATGGCTTGTATTTTTTCTTTTGGCTGTTTTGAAATGGGTACTATGCGATCTAGATTTTCGTCCACAAATAAACGCACAAACATCTGTACAATTAAAAAAATTTTTTTTTATTAAAATAAATTTTATTAAATTTTTTTAGTTGAAAACTCTCACTCACATTAAAAGCCTTCAATCTTTCCGGATCATGCGATTGTGCCAACTTTTCATCTATTTTGTCATCTGAGTCATCTTCCGATCCCTCATCTTCTTCTTTGTGACCTGATGAATTTGTTTCATCTTGAGCTTCCATGGGCGAGGGATTGCCCTCACGTGGTACTGGCGAGAGTGAAGCATCTAGTTTATTACCCGATGCTGCTGCACTTTGGGCTAAAGCATTTTGATATTGAGCCCATAGCCCTCCCACTACTCCCAAGTCGGGACCCTCTGTACCATTACGTACCGCATTGGAATTTTGATAATTCCAGGCCAGTAGCATAAGTTTCAGTTTATCTGCATCTTTCATGAGACCAGCATAGGGATCTGTTTCCGTATTGGTATCGGAAGAGTTGGTGGTTTCACTGGGTGTAGGGACTGGTGGTATGGTTTCCTAAAATGATACAAAAGTAAATTGGTGGATTAGTAAAATGGTTTTTTGAGTTTAAGAATTGGTGCGTGGTTTATAAGAAAGAAATCACATAATTAATAAAATTTATCACAACGCAGCAATTCCAATGACTTTATTTTTAATTTTGAAATTTTTTTATTTTCTTAAATTCAATCTAATCGGTATTTGAATAATAAGTTTATAACAGACTTTACCAAATTGAAAGAGTATCACTTTACTGTATTTAAGCCAAATTCTTTAATGCGCGCCCTCTAGTATTTTGCTAGTGTAATATTATTAAGGTTTTCTTAGTCTATAGTAGAATATAATCAAATTTCAAATTATGACAACAATTTGTTTTTAAACTCCATTGATTCATTTACTATTATTTGCTAATTTCACATTCACCCCTACCGATGCAATCGCCCTGATCATAATATTATTTTGCCTCGTCGAAATATCAAGTAACGTTCTATTGTTTTAGCAGTTACGACTACTTATTTTTAAGCAAACATTCTGTTGATCTTACAAGTTATAGAATTTATGATTTCGCCTACTAACTCCTCTACCGCTGTTTGCCAAGGCATATTGACAGCTCAATAAGTTTTTACAAAAACAAAATACACGTAAAAGCTAAAACATATGTTGACCGCATGATCTGACGCAGTCGCCTGTTCAATGCCCCTTGGCGTTTGCTATAAAGACATCTGAACAAATTCATCGCTACACAACAATAAACTATCTATCATCTGATTTTTATTTTTGTGTCTCGTTTCTATAACTAAAGTGAGAAAATTCTCACCTAAATATATAAAAAGTTTTCTTGTTGGTTAGAATTCCCATGAGAGATACGAGAATTAAAAAGTTTTTAAATCTATGTCGTCTTGTTTAAAACAACATGACTGTAATATTTTCAGGTAAGAGACTTTTTATTTTAGTTACTGAACAAGGCACAGGCGGATTAACTCTCTGTTTATCAAATAGGCATCTCAGCCACCGTGGTTACGCTGCAGCTTGTTTTTTTTCATTTCAAGGCTCTAGTAAGATTAAAATTCAAGGTCTGGCTTAAGTTTAAAGTTTAAATTTTTTTTAATTGCTTCACAGAGTTAAAAGGAACTCAGCTTATTTAATGCTATTTTTTCAAATCACAATCCACCTTATTTATCAAAGTCACAGTTATTTGTCAAAGTCACAGTTAATCATTTCTTAAAACAAATTAGCTTTAAGCTTTTCTTTTACAAATGTTAGCAGGCTTAAGTCCTATTTTCACTATAATATCATTTTAATACCCTTAAAGGTGTTTTATAAAGTGTTCAAACTTAATTCTAATTTATTTAACAGTCTTTTATATTTTATTTGCTTTTGTACTTTATTCACCATTTGTCTTTTGGTTTTTTGATGCCTTACTGTCGCACCGCATTTTTTTCTTGTTGTCTCTTTTTAAAAGAAAAAATTAGCCGATGAAAGAACAAACCATTGACCACTAGCTTTGTGTAAGTTGCTTATCAACAAGACATTACTTTGTGAGTCTTAAATAAAAAATTTCGGTTAAAAAATATCTTAAAAAATCACTTCGCTTAACCCCAAACCACAAAACAAAACTTTTGTACATTTCTTGCCATTGAATTGATTGCTTTATATAAATAAAATTGATTGAAACCTTTTTTATTTTAACTAAATTTCTAAACGCTAAATAATGACACCAAATGAATTTTTTTATGTTGTGCTAAAAGTTTTTTTTTTGTGAATAGTTTGTTTAGAGAAACTTTGTTAAAAAAAAACAGCTTTTTTTGTTGTACAGCCAGCTAACTAAACTTTCTTTTGATCAGAGATTTAAGAAAATATTCTCGAAGTGCAAACCACATTTGTTTTTGGAAATGGTAATAGATTTTATGGTAATAAACCCCTTTGATAAGGTTTAATTAAAAGAAATATGGAGACACAAAAAAACTCCTCCTAAATGTATGCAATAGATTTTGTTCCCAAACTTCTCCTTGAATAATACTTGTTTTTATTAAATAAATTTTCAACAAACATATATATAGATATTACTATTTTAAGTACAGAAAAGAAATAGTTTTGTTCTTTTCTTCTTCTTCTTCTTCTTATTTAGCATCCTTTTGAATCCTTGATCCCCCCACAACATATTAGGTTTTATGTACATATATTGATTTGCACCCTTTAAGCCCTCTGTTAAATGCTTTCTTTCAATTACTTTTATGCTTGCATGTGTTTAAATATCTTTTAGCTTGGCGTTGACATTTCATTTTCTCTTTCTCTCTGCTTTCAAAAAATCTTAAAATCTAAAAGTTTTTAGACTTTTACCCATTTTATTACAAAACACTTGAAACTAAAGTGGCATGAGTGCTGTAGTTGTTTAGAGAAGAAAGTTTTCTTTTTACAGTTGTGGTTGTTGTTGTTGTTGTTGTTGTTGTTGTTAAGTCTAAGGAGTTTGTAGTCAATTTAGAATGTATAAAGACTATTTAGTTGTTCTAAACATATGCATACATGCAAACATACTTTCTTGCACACATTAACTCACACACACACACATAAAACTGTTGCTTATAATTATTTATAGACTTGAAAATTCTGCAGCAAGGTATATTCAAAATTTGTCTTCTTTTCTACCCAAAGGTTTGTCTAGAAAATGCTATTAAATTTTTATTTTCAGTATGAGTTGGGTGAATGTTTGTCTAACTTGTGTTTGAGTATGTTGCATGTTTATAAATTAAAATGCCTAAACAAGATCCTTTACTCAAATATATATTTTTGTTGGAAAATTAAGGCAGGAGTAGTTTTTTTCTTTATAATGCAAGGGAGTTAGCAGTAATAAAGATTTTGTCGTATGTGTGAGTGTATGTCAGCTAGCTGGAGTAATTGAGGTTTCTCTTTTAGTTTTTAATTTTTTTATCTTTTTTATTTTTTCATTGCGATTGTAAGAAAATGTTGGATAATAGTTTTAAGACTTTTTACTTTGATGAATTAGAAAATTTTTGGAAAATGTCTGTGCAAGAACTTAGGCGGCAGCGCGGGTGAATTTTTTATTTTACCAAAAGTGTAAAATATTGGCTTTAGTTTAAGAGAAAACTTTAGGAGGATTTTAAGGCTTTAATAAACATCTTAAGTTAGTGTCTGAAATTCTAAATTGTAAGCAAAAAATTTTATATTCATATTTTTCCAAATTTATATTTCTGAAGTTAAGAAAGTATTTTTTGATAATATGGCCCTAAAAGTAATTATAACTTAGATAATTAAAATTCCTAAAATGATGCTTTAAGAAAATTATATCCAAAGGTGCTCATTCTGCCTAATCCAACAGCTTTTGCAGAGAAAACTGGAAATGCAAAATTTCTTTATTCAAATACAAAAGTTGTTTTATGAAGAAGTAGAATTTGGTTCTTCGAAAAAAGCAATTTTATTTGATAAAGGATTTGTCAGTTGAAAATTATTTAAATTATTCAATAATTATTATTTATTTTAATTAATAAAAAATGTTTCTTTTTTAGTACATTTTCAAAACTGAATTATTTTTTATTTAAATTACTCGTTATTCTAAACTACACTCATAATTATATGCTTTTGAATATAAAATTATATTTTTTTTTACCTTTATAAATAATTTTATTTTTTAATTGTTGAAGCACTAGGTAAGTTTTTTTTTAATCAAAATAATGTTTATTCTTTTATTTTTTGAAAACATTAAATTTTTAATAATTTTGTTTTTACTCAACTAAATAATGAAAAAAATTAAAAAATAAATATTTTTATAAAAAAAAACTGACCTAGTGCCTTAACAATTAGAAAATAAAATATAAGCCTTTGATAATTATTATATTTTATTTAATTTATAAGCAATAGGTCTTTTGTTTATTATATATATTTTCAATATTTCGCTACTCCATTGTGTAGCATCTTCAGGAAAACAAATATTTATTGAAACAATATAAAACAATAACAAAAAATGTAGTAAAAAATTTTTTCAAACTAATATATTTCGGAAAACAAAAAATTTTTTGTCAAATAAAAAATTTAAAAAAACAAATACAAAGTACAAAATTATTTCTTATTTACTAAATATCTATAAATCTGAGCTACATTATCTCTGGCTGCCTTAAAATTAATTCTCTGTGCTGTTGGTGTATTAATAATTTGTAACATTTCTAAAATATAACGTCTTTTATAATTGTTTTCTATGTTTATTACTGAAACATTTTTAAAATTGGGATAATGATTTAATCTGCACAATGAGATGATAATGCAGTTTTTTGTGAATTAATATTTTTATATCTTTGATCAGATTTATGACCAGCAATTCTAGTTTTTAGATTATTTTTCGTGGTTCCTATGTATACTTTATTACAAATCTCATTATCATTTCCGCTACATTGAATCTTATAGACTAAATTTGATAATTCCTGATTCGGTATTTTATCTTTAGTTTTACTAAATAACCTTTTTAGTGTAAAGTGTGTTTTGTATGCCATTCTGTATTTGCTGCAGTCAAAAATTTTTGATTTGTTTAACCTTTCTGAAATTCCTGGTACATAAATTCAAGACTTATAAAAAAATCTAAAAAATCTAATTTCACCACATGTTTGTAGAGAAATTTTTTTTTTACAAATAATTTTTTTAACAAAAAAAATTTTTTTTCAACACAATTTTTTTTTTATTATTTTGCGTCAATCAGGGAACTTGCAAAAATAAATTTTTTTTATTCTGATTGAAAACATATATTCCAGCTTATAAGTAGAGAAACAAAAACATTCTTTCAAAAGTATATTTGTTTATAACGATTTTGTTTTTTATTATCAAACTGATTTAATATAAATTATATCTAAATCGTTTATAGTATTGAAAAGATTTAGAAAAAATTTATTTTACAAAAATTTTTCCTTTAAACCCATTTAACTTATTCCATTCTTAAAAATACTAGTCACTTATTGGTGATTTTCGATATTTTTTTTTAATAAAATATTCAAATAATAAAATACATAGTATTTTTTAAGGCCTCATAACTATAAGCCTTGCAAAGAGTATGAGTTTAAATAATAAACGGAAACTATACCCTAAAAAAAAAAAAAAAACAAAATCACGTTACGGCACACACTTCCATAAAAAAAAGTCATAAAATGTTACGCCTTTTTAGAGGAAAGAGTAATTTTTACGAAACAACATAAAAATATTTTACCCAAAAATATTTTTTTCCACACATTGTTTTTTTTTTTTTTTTGCTACAAACATTTTTAGCAACAGCTTCCGTTATATAGCAGCACACTTTGCTAGCCATTAAAGGGTTTTAGTGAAAAATATATAAAATAGTTTTAGCGGACAGGCAAAAGGTATAAATTGTGGTGTTGGCTGCTTTGATATTTTATATAAAATAAAATTTTATTTTATTTAAAAATGGATTAGTTGATGGGAAATATAAAATAAAAACAAAAACAAAATAACGAACTATGTTAGACTTTTAACGGGAGTACTAACAAAATTGCCCAGTGCTTGCACACACAAATGTGAATATGGTCGATAAAAAAAAATCAAATATTAAAATTTTACACATAGCGATATGCATATGCAAAGCAAAAAGCGTAGTTGTATGGAAACCTATATTAAAACAAACATCACCATACAGCCGATCATCTAAATGATGTTGGTACTTAACTATCTAACGCCTTAACTAAGAGAGTTTTATTTAACTCTTTCACATACATTAACACTTTACTACCAAAAACTGTACGCAATTTTTAAAACTTTTCATTTTGTAAAAAAAAGGAAACAAATACACACAGTTACACATTTGAGAAAAAAAATTCTTGCAGAACAATAGAAAGGGTAACATTATTGTTTAAAGTTTTGTGGTACATCATTTATAAAAAGTCTCCAGGCTAAAAACAAACTACAGCAACATTTAGCCAACCAAACATTTGCCTTTGTATACGTTTATGCATTTAAAACTAATACAACTATCACCTTCTATTAATTCAGAAAAAAAAATGTAATAGAATATACATGTACAGTTAAATATTATAGGGAAAGTATTGCATACTTTTAGGCAGGCCTCAATCATGAAATGCTACGCGAAAAAAATGCATGAAAATATTATGCACTCAGCCATAAATATATATGTATGTGTTTTGATGTATTTTTTTTTAATGAAAAATTAAACAACAGCAACAAAATAGAAAAAAAAATGAAAAAAAAACACAACAGAGTAGAATAAAATAGAGGAAAAATTGTAAAGCATACTAACGGGCAACCAAACTTTAACACGTTAACTAATGTGGTATGAAATGCAATTTTATATTGTTGTTGTTGTTGCTTTTTTTTCTTTCTTTTTTCAAAAATTCCATACAACACCCCCTTGACAAAAATACTAATTTACTGGCGCTAACTTGCATAAATGGGAACAGAAATGTATACCCATGTACCTTTAAGCCCCTAAAAACATACATTATAATCACTACACAGAGGATTCTTTGAATGGTTTGTAGTGTCCACAAGTTAGAACATTTTATGTTGTATATATTTTTCTATCTATCATTTGGTGTGTGAGTATGTGTTTTTTTTATGATTATTTGTCATGTCAACGCTTTATTGTTGGGCCGTTATTATATTGTTTTCTATCGCATGTACGTGTGAGTAACTGTGTGCTTGGTTTTTTGTTTTAAATTAATACCAAATACTAACTACTACAACATACTTTGTGGCGCTCAATTTATTTAAAAATCAAAGCTTGTAGGTGTGCGTGTGTGTTTTTCATTTGGGTGAATAGAAAAAAAAGACGTTACATAGTTTGCGTGCCCTGTTTGATTACAAACATTACATTTTTATGCCAGCACACTAACACGTATACAAATTACAGCTAACTATGCACTTGTATATAAATAAAAACAATACATTTACAGCATATTGAGCATTTAGTATTTATTTGTGTGTGTGTGTGTGTATGTGTGTGTTAGTGTCTACATGCAAGTTATTTTATTTAAAATAAAACTTCTTACTTTTTTGTTTTAATTTTATTTAGTTTCTATGTTTTGTTATTAATTTGATTTTCGTTCTCGTTGTTTTTTCATCTTCTCATTTGGTACCATTTTCCTATTCATGCCTATTGCTTTAATTGTTTATTACAGGTAAGTGTTTGCACAATTTTTTTCTATAGTTGTTTCTGGAGGCAACCATTAAGTCCATTGAATCATAAATAAAATATATGTTCACTTTTAGCTGCATATGTATCTGTGTAACATAAAAAGGTTTTAAAACACATGCACACATCTAGAAATGTAATTATGTGTCAATCAAAATCTAGTAGTTTTTAATTTAAACTGGATATTGTCAATTTAAAATTAGCCATGTGTTTTTTTTTTTGTTTTGCTTAATAGAAATATATTTTTTTGGTAAACAAGGACTCAGGTTTAGTCATAAAAAATAAAATAACTTTGATCGTGTTTTATGACAAATTTTCCAAACTACAAAATTGTCCTAAAATACATTTCAAAGCCATTTTATTTGTTTTAAATACGATAGAAAGTGTTCAATTTATTAAAGCCTTATAAAAATCGAAGGACTTTTAAGAGCCTAACAGTATGCTATTAATTTAAAAAAATTATTGCATATAAAAATTTATCAAAAATTTGGTATTCTTGCTGTTTTATAATTTTTTTAATTTTCAAGGTTTTTTACTTTTAAAATAAATCTTACAAGTATTTTTTTTGTTATAAAAAATGTTTATTTTATAATTAAAAATTTTTTTAAGTATAAAATATTCCCATCGATTGAAGAAAATTTGTCATAAGTATTATTATTATTATTATTATTATTATTATTATTATTATTATTATTATTATTATTATTATTTTTAACTTTAAATATATTAATTTACTTTAATTGTGCTCGATTCCTTGAAATATAAATGTTTCATTATATTTAATTATTTTTATTTTTATTTTGTTTTAATTTTTATTATTTTATTTTATTTTAATTAATTTTCTTAGAAAAATTAAAGAATGAATAAAAATGGTTATTTAATGGTTTCTTTGTTTCTGTATAAAAATATATTTTCATTATGTTTTTATTGTCTTTTGGCTTTTTTTTAATGTAGTTCTCATTTGATAATTTGGCTCTTTAGGTTTTGAATACAAGATTAGGTAATTAATAGAATTTATTGATTTCATTGTGATATTCTCACGAAATATTTATTTTTAAAGAACTCAGACACAAAATAAAAAATATTCATAAATATCATATATATATATACGGGCTTTTAAGGTCAGTACTATTTAAATGAAAATAAAAGACAATTTATTCCATTTTCTTTATCCGACGTTTCGTTGGGATTTTTCCAACATCTTCAGGGATAAACGTTTTTTATTGAAATCTGGTAACATTGTTTAAAAAAGATAAATAAATAAACTTTGATATAATGACAACAATGAAAAATAAAACATCAATACTACACTTTAACTATCATAATTACCTTTTTTGTCAATTTAACATTTAAATTTAAAAAAGACAGTCTAACGCGACACAAGTACGACATAAAAACATGTAACTTAAAAATATAATTTTAAATAGTCAAAAACTTTATAAAATATCACAGAAAAAATGTTTCTTAATGTTATATTATCACAGTTGGAATTACACTAAAGTTTAAACTAAAATAATGCTATAAGATGCATTGGTGTTGTCTTTGTCTGTTTTACTATTCATTGCTATGTCTATTTTCTGCTGTATACTTAAACTTTCTAAAGTATAACGTTTATTGTGTTTTTTTTCCTAATGTAGTATTTTAACATTGTCCAGATCAGCTGTGTGTGAATGTTCCAAACAGTGTTGTGATAATGCAGTTGATTGTCGGCCTTTTTTAATATCGGATTCATGTTCAGCTATTCTAACGCTTAAATTTCGTTTTGTTGTTCCGATGTAAACTTGTTTACAGCTTTCGTTCGTTTTTCCCTTACATTTTATTTCATATACAACATTATTTTGGTCTTTTTTGTTTATCTTAGTTTTTAAATTTGTAAATAATGTGCATGTTGTTTTATTTGCCTTGTGTGCATAAATAATTTTTTCTTCATTTAAAATTTCTCTTAGTTGAGTATTTTCAGTTAATTTTGGTATATAAGATAAGCTTACATATTTAGGGTTACCAGACGTTGTTTTGGAGCTATTATTTCTCGGAGTATTATTAATTGATTTGCATATTAAGTTGTTAATCTTGTTGATCGAATAATTGTTGTTTTTTAAAATTTCTTTAATTATTTTTATATTCTTAATTTTTTATTTTTCATGGCTCAGTGTTAAAACCTTGTTGATGAAATTGGAAATGGTATTTATTTTCTGTCTCATGGGTTGTGTTGAATTATAGTTGATTATTCTGCCTGAAGCTATGGGTTTCATATACCAGTCTGTTATAATTTTGTTGTTATGTCTAATAATTTTCATATCTAGATAAGGTAACGAATTTTCTTTCTCCTTCTCCATTGTAAATTTTAGTTTGCTATGGTAAGTGTTAAAAATCTTCAGTATATCTTCTTCGTCTCTTCTTTTTATTATTGCAAATAAGTCGTCGACATATTTCGTTAATAATTTAATTTTTATATTTTTCTCTTTTAATTCTTTAGTAGTTTTTTCTATAAGAGTATCCAGTACAATATCGGCGATAGTTGGGGAAAG
Source organism: Cistogaster globosa (assembly GCA_937654795.1). Taxonomy (NCBI): domain Eukaryota; kingdom Metazoa; phylum Arthropoda; class Insecta; order Diptera; family Tachinidae; genus Cistogaster; species Cistogaster globosa. Next base: position 14,251,416 of record OW569404.1, read on the forward strand.
TGGATTACCCATAGGCATTCCATATGTTTGATTATATACAGTCCCTTCGTATATAAAATAATTGTTTTCGTTGAGGCAGAATTGTAGAAGTTTTAAAAATTGTGTCTTAGGAATTTTTGTGTGATTTTGTATGGTATTCCATTTTTCCATTATATTGCTTATAGCTAGGTGTATAGGTATGTTAGTAAATAACGATACCACGTCCAATGATATGAAAATTTCATCTTCGTCCAAAATAATATTGTCCAATTTGCTTTTTAGTTCTAGTGAGTTTTTGATGTTGTAACTTTTTAAAATAATGTTTTTTAAAATTGTACCTATATATTTAGATAACCTATAACATGGTACTTCTACAGATGAAGAAATTGGCCGTAGAGGCATGTTCGGTTTGTGAATTTTTGGTAGACCATAAAGCCTTGGCGCTACAGCGTAGTCGGAAATCAGTTTTGATTTTTCGCCTTGTGATATATATTTTTGTTTATATAAATCCATTACTAGCTTATTGTTTTTTCTCATTAAACATTATGTAGGATCTGAACGTACTGTTTTGTATGTTGTTTTATTTTCTAACAATTCTTTCATTCTATTAGTGTATTCTTCTCTGTACATAACAACAGTTTTGTTTCCTTTGTCAGATTTGGTGATAACGATTTTATCTTTGTATTTTCGAAGTAAGTGATTTGTGTCTTCGTATATGTTTAGAATGAATTTTTCTTTTGGGTTGTTTCTTGATGTCCTCTTATATGTTAGAATTCTATTTGTTATTTTTGTTCTTGTTGTATCTTTTATTTTGTCATCTGCTAATGTTTGAACCCACTGTTCTAGATCAGCTATTAGGTTTATAGCGGAAAAATTATCTCTGTTAACCGGAAGAGAAAACTTTGGTCCTAGTGAGAGTAGCCACTTACTTTCATCCGTAAAAGTTATATTCGTTCTGTTTATAAACCATGTAGGGTTGAACTTTAAATTATATTTTTCAAACTCTTTTTGTTTTAACTTTTGTATCTTGGCCGAGTGCGTCAATTTATCTGATTATATAAAATGTTTATATCTTAGACTCTGTCTTTTAATGAAACTTTCGTATTCATCATCTGTAAGTACTAATTTTAGTTCATTCTTCATGTCGTCCAGTTTTTTGCGTGTAAATCCGATGTTGAAATTTGTTTCTTTAATTTCCAAGTTTACATCGGAACAACAAAACGAAATTTAAGCGTTAGAATAGCTGAACATGAATCCGATATTAAAAAAGGCCGACAATCAACTGCATTATCACAACACTGTTTGGAACATTCACACACAGCTGATCTGGACAATGTTAAAATACTACATTAGGAAAAAAAACACAATAAACGTTATACTTTAGAAAGTTTAAGTATACAGCAGAAAATAGACATAGCAATGAATAGTAAAACAGACAAAGACAACACCAATGCATCTTATAGCATTATTTTAGTTTAAACTTTAGTGTAATTCCAACTGTGATAATATAACATTAAAAAACATTTTTTCTGTGATATTTTATAAAGTTTTTGACTATTTAAAATTATATTTTTAAGTTACATGTTTTTATGTCGTACTTGTGTCGCGTTAGACTGTCTTTTTTAAATTTAAATGTTAAATTGACAAAAAAGGTAATTATGATAGTTAAAGTGTAGTATTGATGTTTTATTTTTCATTGTTGTCATTATATCAAAGTTTATTTATTTATCTTTTTTAAACAATGTTACCAGATTTCAATAAAAAACGTTTATCCCTGAAGATGTTGGAAAAATCCCAACGAAACGTCGGATAAAGAAAATGGAATAAATTGTCTTTTATTTTCATTTAAATAGTACTGACCTTTAAAGCCCGTATATATATATATGATATTTATAAACAGTAAAAAAGGTCGAATATTGTTATTGATATTAAAAAATATTCATTTAGAAAAATATTTAATTTTGTATAAAAAATTTTTTCCCACGAATAATTATTTTATATTAGATCACATTTTAGTGTGTTGAGAGGCTGCACACTTCAACTAGTAGTCTTTTTCTGTAATTCTCGTAGCAAAATCAAAAGCTCTATCACTAAAAGGCTAAAAATAAAATAAGGCAAAAGGTGTTAAAGAATAGAATTGTAGCCAAGAATTGGTAAATAAATTTTGTTTAGATTTTTGGCGATGGAAATTAAGCTTTAGCGATTTTTAGAATAATACTGCAGATCTTACAAAAGCCAATTTTAATTTTCTTCATGTGGCAAGTGCCCAATTTATGAAAATTTTCTCTTTTTTCATACATTTTATAACTTTTTTCTCGTAATGCTTCATTAAATTGGCTTTTGGTATTATTACTCTCATCATCATTATTATCATTATTTTTATTTATAATTTTTCTCAATTACTTTTCAGTCTATTTTAGCATTGAAATTAATTTTAGGTCGACCTAAGTTGGCAAATGTATTTTCTTATTTCTTAAATTATTAAGGGACAAAATTTATTTATTTTTAAAGAAAACAGAAAATATAAGACTTACAGAATTTTAATAAAAACATATTATTCTAATTTCGAAATTTTAAATTTATACCCTCTTTCTAGTGGAAAATTTTTTCGACAACTTAACTTTGAATCTATCAAAAAGCTCAAATAAAAAAAATTGAGCAATAAACTTAAAAATTATAATCAATGGTCACCAAACAAGCTAGCAAAGCTCTTCTACACAGTAAACAAAAAAAAACAAAAAAAAAAAAAAAAAAAAAAAAAATTCTAAATAAACAACAACATATGCTAGCTCTCAACAAAAAGGGTACTTTTGAAATTAATAAGTACTTCTGAATATTTTAATAGAATCAGGAAATATATTTTCATTATTTGAAGAATTTTTTTTTATTATAAAAAAATAGAAATGAAAAAAGTACCTGAACTGAAGCCTGACTAAAAATTTAACCAAAACAGATGTTAAAGATAGATGTAAAATATTTGACTTTTAAAATGCTATTTCCTTTTAAGAGTTGTTTTCATAAGAAATGTTGGCAGAAAACTTAGGGCACTATATTCATGATTATCTTTAACTTTAGAAAAAAAAATTTTTTTCCAAAATTCTTTTAACTCGTTTTTGAAACTTTTTAATGAATTATTTTTCAAAAAAAAGAAAGAAAAAACAATATTGCTTTTTTTATTTAAAAAAAAAAATTAAAGCATACATTTGGGCGAACATATTTAACTCAGTTGTTTGTTTTTATCTCAAAATGCCAGGATTGGAAGCCTAAGAGTTACTACCCGCATCCAAAAAACTCAAAATGCGTTCGGCTTGTTTTTTTTTTTTTAAATTTACTGATGTTTAACACTTTTAAAAAATATATTTTTTTATATAGAATATTATTGTGTATAGAAATGATTTATTATATAAAGGACTTTTTATTTAATATCAAGTATTAAAATATAAAAATAAATTAAATGCACGCATTTTTAAAGTGGTCATTATGTGGAAGTTAAAACTGTAAATAACGAATGAAGCAAGAGATTGGAGCAGAATGTTTTTAATGATGGCGTTGCTCATTATACTTTTATGAATAAAAAGGATGCATTTTAAAACAAACAAATATTTGCATTGAAATTATGTGTGTATATGTGTGTGAGTGTGTATGTAATTATTATTAAAACATATTTTTTTTAATAAAAGTCAGCGTTTTTTTAATTTGAATTAATTATAAGGGGGGTTAAGAGGCTTTAGATAAAATTGTTATAATAAGTTTTATTGAAAAGGAAGAGGCAATTGCGAAGCTTTTGTTTACATTTACAATAAAACTTATTTAATATTATGTAAAAAAAAACCCAACAGCAAGAAACCTGTTTATAGTGTAAAATGTAAAATGTGTGTTTTTATTGCAAAAGGGAAATAGCTGGTTCTTGTGTCCAGTGGCCGGTAACAATAAACGGCCAATTGTTTGTTAATCAGATGAAATATTTCTACCCATCATTCTGGATTGTAGTTAATGATTATAATGTTGATAACCTATTTTATTTTCTGTGATTCTTGTTGTTGTTGTTGTTTTTGTTGCTACGCATAAAATATATGGCGCCAATTGTTAATACGGCATTTGATGCTACAGCTCATGATGGCTGTTGTTTTTGTTGGATTTAAAAAATAAATGAGTTTGTATGAGTTACGCATACAAACGAAAAAAAGATCAAAAAAGCTCCGCCTTTTTAAATATAAAAAAATATAACTCTACAATAACAACAATATGCTACTTTATGCTGCATGGGATTTTTTTTATTTTTTGTTCTTTTTTCTTTTTTCTTTAATACATCTGTCCGTGCTTGTTTTACTCTCGTAACAAACAAAATAGTGCGTAAACGGTTGTTATTTCAAATGCACCTACAACTGCACAAACACACACACACACACACACATGCAGTTTTCAACATACATAAACCCAAATGACTGGCTGCTGTGGGGATGTTTGAAGTGAAATATACCAAAACAAAAACTTTACGAAAGTCGTTTGGTTGTTGTTTTTGTGTTGAGAAAAAAATAACTCCGTAGAGATGTTTAATGTCAGTGTTCCTTTGGTGTTATAAGTCTTGCTGTTGCCACAAAAAAGGATGTCATATTATTTTTGTTGTTGTATATAATTTTTATACTTTTTTCTATATACAATTTACAACACACTCGTACTTTCCCACACACTCACACACTCAGACTCTTCCATTAAAAGGAGAATAAAAATGTTATATACTTTTAATTTTTTTTATTTTTGCAATACTTATTGAAAATAAGTAAAATAAAAAGACCCAGCCTTTTTTTTGAAGGAACAACAAAAATACACATGTGACAAGAAATGCTTTCTCATTACCGCTGAACAGTGTGCGAAAAAGTGAACGTGCGTGCCAAACAAACAAACAGGGTGATAAACAGACAGATAGTAGACAGACAGATAAAGAAGCAAAGTTAAACATAAGTTTTGTAGGGTTTTTACTTTGTAGGCGTCCTTGTTTGCTCTCTTAGGGGGAAACGGAAACAACAACTTTAAGATACTGCAGAGCAAAAAAAGACTGGCCGTTCATGTTACATTTTTGTTGTATTAAAGTTTCTTTAAAGTAAGAGAAAAGTAGCAGCGTCTCCCAAATTTAAATTAATTTGAAGAAATTTCAAATTTATTATTTATTATTGAAGTAATTTTACCAAATCAGGACTTTTTAACCAGCTGATTTTAAAGTTTAAAATTTAAAATTCTTAGCAAAAAATTTAAATACTCTGTTAAATTAAATAATTAATAAAAAAAACATAAATTTAAAAACACTTAATTTTTTATACTTTCCTTTAAACAGTTACACTTATAACGAATTCTATAATTCAGTTTAAAAAAATTCTCATGGCATCTTGAAACCTGCAGTTAGTTTGAAGACTTATTTAAAATAGTACCTTTTTTAAGAAAAAGTGTCGAATTTTAAATTTCTTTTACCTAACACGTTTCGTACCTTAGAATTTATTTCCTTTTCTTATATATACTAATAATAAACAAAAATATACTTTCCATAGAGAGTCTTTTTGAAAACGTAATTTTATAAGAGGGCTTTTAAAACTTTTCCACAGAAGAAAAATTTTTTCACTTAAAATGTTTTCGTAAAAAAAGAACATTTTCTTGCCAATACCCTTCAAAAAAGTGGGCTCGTAAATTTCCTTTTTTACTAAAACCCATTAAAAAAATTACCTTAAAAATATATTTAAAAATAGGTCCTTTTATAAAAGTAACTTTTCTTAGAAAGTATTTTATAAACAATGCCCCATTTAGACTAGGCAATTTTTTATGAAACTAGCATGTTTGTTGGATTGGTATTGATTAAATTTTAAAGATATGTTACTGTTGCTCAAGCTTGTGTTTAAATAACGCATATTTGTGGAAATAAAAAAGAGAATTGAGAAAAAAAAATGCTTCAAAAAATTGCATAGTGTAAATCTGGACTAAGACACATTTTAGGAGAGAAGCATTATGAAATAATTACCTTTAAAGTCAAGTACATTTTAAAAATTGTATTTAAAAAAACTAAATTAAAAAAAGCTAAAAATAACTATATAAAAAGAAAAGTACCTTTAAATTTCAATTGTATCTTTAAAAATATTTTTTTAATTAAATACGAAATTAAACAAATGCTTTTGAAACAGAATAAATTTTGTTGCGTTGTAAAGAAGCATGTTTTAAAATATAGTTTTTAAGTTGAGTACTTTTTAAGAAAAGAATAATATAAAATTATAGTAAACTTTATAAAAGAATAATTTGCTTTTAAAGTATTTAGTTTGACAAAAAAAAAAAAAAAAAAAAAAAAAAAATTTTAAAAGTACCTTTAAGAAGGGTACATCACAAAAGCTAAAACAAAACTTCTTTAAAGATAAGATAAGTTAAAAACATTTCTGTGCTTTCAAAAACATAATGTAATATAAACACATTTTCTTCACCTAAAAAAGGAACTTTTAATAGGAATTTCTTCGTATTGAAGTAAAAGTTAAATGTTCTTAAAAAGTACTTTGAAAAAGAGAGATTTTTAGAAATGGTTTTAAAAAAAGGAATACCTAAAATAGTTAATCCTAAAAAATGCACTTCAAAAAAGGGACTTTTCAAGAAGATTATTTAAAAAAGTACCTCGTAAAAAAGTACCTTTTTGAAAAGTACCTTGCAAAAAAGTACCTTCTTAAAAAGTGACTTTTAGAATTTATCCTTTTTAAATTAGGAATGGGGAACCATAACAAATTGAGGCTGCTCTAGTCAAGGTGGTAAGCACTTTGACTACAAACCAGGCCAGGGTTCAACCCCTGCGGCAGTCAAAATAAAAAAATATTTTTTTTTCTACTTAATGGCATAAGTACATAATCAGAATCAAAATTAAAAACATGCAGCCTTTTATTGTCGGTACTTATTCATAGCATATTCGCCGGCGAATTAAAATAACTAATAATCTATCTTTCTCCTTCCACCACCTGTCTTATTTCTCATCTATCCTTTTCCTAAAGAATGTAGCACGGTTCTGCAAAAATAGTCAAATAAGTATTATTGCCTAAAGCAACTTTTAAAAGTTTCGTTTAAAAGAGTATCTTTTTAAAGTGTTTATTTTAATATCTATCCTCTTAGCTTCATTTTTAGCCCCTTTTTAAATATTATCCTTTAAACACTTTTTGAAGGTACTTTTTCAAATATATTTTTAAAAAGATACTTTTTTAAAGCATAGTTTTTTAAACACACTCTTTTATTTTACTGCAACTTACAAATTTTTCTGTTTACACTTTCTTAACTATTCTGTGTTTAAGGCAAAATTAAAATTTGTTAAATTTAAAAAAAAGTACATTTTAGAATTATATTTAAAAAATTAAACAAAAAAAGACTGGTAGCTCCTTTAAAAAATAAGTCTCGGAATTTTTTATAATATCATTTACTTTTAAAAATTGTAATTCAAACACATTTAAAACCTTAAAAAAATATTTAAAAAAATTTACTTTTTCAAACGAAAAACCAACCCTTTTTTCCTATTTTTATTTGAAAACAGTTTTGTTCGTGTTCCTATGCTAAACTAGTACGACCAGCAGCCTTTATTCGTCAAATTTAACCATCAATAATAATTCTTTTTATTTAAATTTTTTTGAGCATCCAACACAACTAAAACAAAAAAAAAAATAAATAAATAAACTTTTTAAATTACGAACCAAAAACAAAAGACGGAACGTATATTTAATATTAGTTTCTTTTTTTTATGCAAACTGCATAGATGGCTAAAATTGGCCAAAAATAGAGAAATAAAAAGTGGCATGAATAAACGAAAATAAAAAATTAAAATATTTTTTTTATATAAATAAAGTAACGAAAAAGATTGGTTTTAGAGTATATGCATACAACTGCATATCAAAATTGCCGTCATTGGCGCATAATACATACATGTGCCAAAGGCAATGCAGTCACAAGCGGACAGGGCATCAGTACAGCGTATAGTCAAACAGTTAGTAGGCAATGTGTAGCATACATTTAGATGTAGCTGTTTTTTTTGGATCACTTCAAACTAGTCAATGTAGGGGTATTAGTTTAGGTGTATTAAAATAAATAACACAAACCCAATTGTTATAGAAGTATAATTTAAAATTTATACTTTTAGAGGAGTTTTTGCATAAAAAAATATGTTTTGTATTACCATTTTAAGAAATAGATATTGTTTGTGCTGCTAAAACCAAAATATATTTTATATAAATTTATTAATATTTGTTTAAAATTTTTTCTCATCAGCTTCTATTTTCTATGAAATAAGATTATATTTTTAATAAATAGCAACTCAAATGCATGGCTACTTGGTATAATAATTGTTATTTATAGCCAATGTATTTTTTTTAATTTTATATGTTAAGATTTTATAAATCAATGACGTATGATTAATAATAATTAAACAATTTCTTGTTTATTGAGACGTATGATTAATATTTAATATTTAATATGTAATACTACCAAGGCGTATGATTAATGTTATTTTTCAACATATAAAATAATGCTGCTTTTGTTTTATTTATTTTTATCAGCTTCTGTACACGATTCTTCTACATATAAATAAGACAAGTGAATTAATGTAAGAAGACTTTCATTATGCTTATGCCTCTATTGCCATCAAATCAGTAATGTTTAGCCATAACAATGGTGATGACACTTCTAATCTGATATGACAGTTAACGCAACAAATTTTTTTTCACACCATTCATTTCTTGATTTGTATTTCTTTAGTAACAATTCATAATTGAAATGTGCTTTAACAAAAAATTAAATGAAAAAATTTGTATATACTTTGCGTTGCCAAAGTTGCCTGTATATAGCCAACCACATATTGTTCCTTATTAATGTCATTTTTTATGCGTTTGTTTTGCATTTGCAACGGCGACAATTCAATATTCAAATGTTTAGATCCTTTTCCATAATAAATGGTACAAAAGATTTGAGTTATAAATGTCTGTCTTTTCGTCTGTCTTTTAGAGCACTTGCTAGCGTGTTAATGTCGATGGTTGTGAGTGATAGCAAAGAAAGAAAAAAAAAAATCAAATGGGAACAAAATCATAGACCCATCAACACGTTATTTTTTTAATTTACTGTTCTGCATATATCGCTTAGACATTTTTGAAAAAACCCTGCTAAAGCACAGTGGATCGTAAAAATTAATGCCAATAAAATTTAAATAAAAAATTTTAACTCTAAAGTGTATTATTTAAGTTATTTCTGTTCAAAAACTTTTATGATATTTAAAAAAAAAAATTACCATTTCAATTGCAGAACAACTTAAAAAATCTAAAACCAAGCGATAAATTGTAGCAGATGCTGCTCACATTTCACATTGGCTTTTACAGTGAATCCTTTTAGGCTTTTCCTCTTTTTAATGAAGAACGTTGTATTGAAGTTCTTAAGAGCCAGTGTCAGTAACCACGCTGATAAAGCCCTAGCTTTGAAAAAAAAAATCCATCTAAAATGTAATTCAAGCTGAAAAATATGTGTTTTAGTCACTAATATACTGATCAAAAGTTTTGTAGTTTAAAATACCTAAGCGACAGTTATATTTAGGACTCAGTCTGTAATAGGGTCCAAAGTGCTATCAAGATTTTTGCTTTCTTTAATGCTACATTTTTCTTGGTCACTTTCTTTTGCATTACTATATTTCTTATGACTGAGTGATTGAACAACTGCGCTCTTTGGAAATATTATAATTATTTTAATTTATAGTTTTATTTGATTGAATTTATTGTAAATTAATTCTTAACATTCGCACTAAAAGTTAGAAGAATATAGTTGTCGTAGGATAAATATGAGAGTATTTTAAACGTTTAAAAGCTTCCAAAATATTTGGTTCAATCATAGAAAAATTCCGTGCTTTTTTGTTGCTCTTGCTTTTATTTTAATTTTGTTTTTTTGTGTGGGGGGTGGTGTAAAAAAGATGTTATAAAAATAGTATAGAAATATTTTATGTAAATAAGCAAAACAGCTCACATCAAGTAACGGTGATGCCACCTTTTTATTCTGTTGTTCCCTAAAAATTCATAAAATGACAAATCTGTTTTTGAATAAAAATTTTTCCATCAGAAAAAATTTTCATTAGAATTTAATAACGAAAATAATTTTAATGCAGATTGTTTCATATAACGATTACAGAACTAATTTAAGCTGTATAAAAGCCGAAACATTAATCACGTAATAAATATTAATTTTGAATGCTCCGCTTAAGAATCGTTTCATATTTGTTTTAGATTTTAAGTACCCAGCGAAATTTTCAGTTCAAAAATCATGTGTACTTTCATTTCTTCTCTTTCACTTATTTTCTATAATTATTCTTAAGAAGTTAGTTTATTTTAGATAACTTATCACTGTTGAACTCATGAAAAATTCATTAAAGTTCATGAAAAAATAAAAAAAATGTAACCTACTTCTTTTGCATGTTATTTTTTTCTCTGATGGAATATTTATTAAAGTCTGGGGCGTATGACTAATAATAATTTAATTTTTTTAATTTTTTAAAATTATTTATTAAACGATATATTTTTACTAATGTAAAACATAAAAATAAAAACAATAAATATCTGAAATAATTAATTTTAGCTCGGTGTAAGTTCTTCTACATTTAAATTTGTAAATTTATGAACACAAAAATATTATTTAACATTTTTGTGTTATTTTTTTTAACAAAAAAAAAAATAAAAAATAAAAAATAAAACTATCCGAATGTAAAGCATGATTTTTTATATCGCTACATTATTTATCAATCATTCTTTGCGTCTGTCTATCTTGTATTGTGTACGTTAAAGTAACCCTAATTTAATTAGCAAAATTTTTAAATAAATTTAAAATGTATGATTTTTATTTTTTTTTAATTTTAATTTCAAAAATCTTATTTTAACCCATTGTGTTTTATATGATGATTTCTGTCTAGGTTTGATTTCTGTGCGAGTTTATCTTTTCTTTTTTTCTTCACTTTTTTCATTATTTTTGTGAATGCTTTTGTTTTTGCGTGTGCCCCATTTTACACTTATTAACATAATGCGTGGCCATAATGTGGATGAGACTAAAATTGTGCAAGCAAACATACAAATTCGCACACACGCATACACACACACACTCAGAACTACTTACATTCTAATATAATGTCATATACATTAAACAAATGTAAGTATGTGTGTGTTACTGTATTAGAAAATGCGTGAGATGCATTGGTGTTGGTTTTATAGCTTGAAACCCAGTTTATTTATCATCCTGCAATTCAATGCGTTTGTTTAGTTGAGTTTTAGCTTTTTATTTTGTTTGTGCTGATTTGCCTGTCTAAACCATGATGGCCACATAAGTGAGTGCATAAGGCTTTTGCTGTTATTGTTATTGTAGTTGTTGTTGTATTTGCTTGCCATACAAATGTGTAAGCAATGCATTATGCCACTTCACTTGTACTCATGCAACAATATTCCCAGCTAAAGAAATATGAATTGAGTATGTAATGTTTTGTCTGTCTGTTTATCTGTCTATCCGTTTGCCTGTTTAGTTGAATGCGTGTAAATATTTCAAAAGTGTTGCGTGTCTGTCTGGCTGTTTAACACATGGGTGTTTGTGTTGGGTTGTTTGTTTGTTTGCAAATTTTTATAAGTGTTTTTTTTATATATATTTTTTTTGACATTGTTGCTTATGTTGTGATTGTAGTTGTTGTTGTTGTTGCTATTGCTTTTGAATATTATGGTTTGATTAATATTCAAACAATACAATTGCAAGAAAAAAAAAATAAATAAAATACAAAACAACATTTAAACAAAACAAATTTTAATACAAAGGAAAAACAAAATGAAGGATAAAACGTTATCAATCACAATGCAAGCATAAAAAAAATCAATCAAAGATTATGAAGATCATATTTTAAAAGTAAAAAATTTATATAAATATCAACAATTATGTAGAGATTGATTGATGAAAAAAATAAATATTATTTTAAAGACAATTGCTAGACAAATAGAGAAAAAGTTTTATAATAAATTAAACAAATATTTTATTAATTAAATTTATTGAGGGAATTTATTTGGTAAAATCTTTTCGTTTACTTTTTTTAAAATTTTATTATGTTTTGTTATTAAATTTTTTTTAATTGCTACATATATTTGTCAGTCATATTAAATATACCTTTATTAAATTTTCTATCATTGCGCTCGTTTTCACCAATTTTAAAACGAGCGTGGGCGAAAAAGAATAATAAATAAAATCGCTGTACCAATTTAAAGAGCATAATGTGGCTCCTTGGCACAAGAGGTGCGGCAACACTGGGCTAAGGATACAAAAAACGTGCGCTTGTACCCACTGTCTTTCTCATTTGGCTTAAATCTTCCCAAAAGGATTAAAAAAAAATTATTTAAAGAAATAATTTATATTTTCTATAAAAACCACCGATACGTCTCTTTTTCATAAGGTTTCCACTCTGCCCCAGATTTTATAACATTTCATTCTACAAAAAAATTTATTCATATTTAAAATCAATATTGAACAGCAAAAAAAAAAATGCAACAGCCTTCCTCAGCAGCAGTAACTATGGCAACAAAAACAAAAAGCTTTCAGGACTCTTTACAGCACTTGAAAGTTAACATTACTCTACATAAATTCTCAAGGAGTTTTAAGAAAGTTGGTGGCAAAGTCTGGCACATAAAAATGTAAACAAACATACAAAAAAAAAAAAAATAAATAAAAAATAAACAAAGATTACAGCACTTATTAGCGATTAAGGGATGTGGAAAATAAGTGGGCGAGTTAAAAAAAAAAATAAAAAATAAATATAAATATAAAAATATGAAAATGAGAAAAAATAAGCAGCAATTTAGTAGACAAAACAAAATTGTGATTTTAAATTTGAAAAATCTTAGTTTTAGAAATAAAGGTTAAGGCGGCTTGAAATTTATTTTTAATTTTGAATTTAACGAAATTTGCCTAAAATATTTTTAGTTTTATTATAGAAAAATAATATAATTTAAACAACTCTTTTCTTCACTATTGTAGTTATTGGAATCTTTGAACCAATTTACAGATTTAAGCAAACTCTAGTTTAGAAAATCTTTAGCATAAACCTACAGTGATGTGGAAAAAAACTTAAGTTAAATTACTTATGCCGAATAAAATAATAATAATAAAATTAATAAAGAAATTTGTTAATAATATTTTTAAATATTTTAATACCTTAAAATATTGAATAAAAGCATTAAATGTTGAATGAAGACTACTCATTATGGGACTGGCTTTTGGGAAACTTATTTTTTTCAACAAAGTATCATTTTCCTTCTTTTGTTGCAGAGGTCTAGACAGCGGCTTAATCAGAAACTAGAAGTAATCTATTAATAGTTTAATCAGTAATGCTTCGAATCGATATAGTTATCCTCTGGACTTGACAGTAGCTGCCTCGTCTAAGTCTCAATTGTAAAATGTCGACGTATCTGACCGCAGTCGAGGACTCTACAGAGTCGAAGACTCATTAAGGACGTCTTGTAAATTATCAAAGAAATAGGAATGTTTAATTTAACTTATAATTAACTTCAAACAAGTAATAATGTAAATCTTAGTCTAGTAACTCCAATCACAAAAAAAAAATACAATTTTTGGGGTGATAGAGTGTTAAAAAATAAGAAAAAAATTTTGCTTAGAAATGTCGTCGGCTTCTAATGGGTTAAGCATTTTTCTATATTCTGAAAGATCTCTTTAAAAGCTTTTAAATGATAACCATAATAATATTTTAAAAAATTTATTGCACATTCGTATTTTTCTATGAAAACTTCAAGGACCCAAAAAATATGGGCGAGTGTTAATTTTTCCCTTCACTTGTTTTTTTTTTTCTTATGTTTTTATTCTCTTTTGCTCCGTATATTTGTTTGTTTTTATTTAAAGGTACTTTACTAAATTAGATTATTTGCAAATGATATGGAAAAACTAGATGTATGTGTGATGTTTTGACCGCTGCCTTAAAGGATATGGACCGATCTTGGTGATTTTCAACAACAATATTTTCGAAACAATATCTAATTAATTGCTGTATATAAATTTTCTCTAGCTCATTTAGTGCTTTAGAAAAATCTGATTTCAAGCCGAACATGGGCTTACAGACGGAATTGGCTAAATCGACGTCGCTAAGCGTAGGATTGAATAGGGTCGGAAATGGACATTGTAGGAATTACAAACGGAATGACAAACTTAAATATACCCTTTTGGCATTTAAGTTTTGAATTCATCTTTTATATTTGTGCCCACTGTACTTAGCTATTTCTGAATCGATTTAAACTTTTTAAATGGTTACGGATCATCTCCTGGCTCTACAAGGCAGTTATAGAGCCAAATATTCTCTATGGTGCTGTCTTTTGGTGGCCCGCTCTTGAAAGAACGGTCAACCAAAAGCCTCTTGATAAAGTCAGTTGAACAGCCGCCATTTTGATTACTGGGGCTCTTCAAACTACTTCGACAAAGGCTCTGTATGCTCTTCTCCACTTTTTACCCACCAAACTTCTGGTATTGCAACAGGCTAAATGCTGTGCAGCCAGACTTAATGCCCTCTCACGCTGGCTCAGGCTGGATATAGGGCACTTTAAGATTATCGATCGGGATGTGCCAATGCCATCAATTGTGCACTACATCTCTTCTACTCCCGCTCTGCACCACGGGTTTCAGATCCATATTCCAAATAGGGTGATATGGGTCCATAACGAAGTGGTTGTGAGTGGTATTGTTGACATCTACACCGATGGCTCGAAACTGGACGACAGAGTCGGTTGCGGAATCTTCTCCAATAGTCTTGGACTAAGACTCTCCCTTAGACTCCCTGACTACTGCAGTGTCTTTCAAGCCAAGGTAATGGCCATTCTGAAAACATCCGAAATAGCGCTTAGGGACGATCTTTCTGGTCTTGCCATTCGGATATTTTCGGATAGTTAGGCGGCGATCAGGGCGCTTGCTGGTGCATACAGTACATCTAAGCTAGTCCTGAGTTGTCGCTTATAACTGAACACTTTATCGGAGCGATCACAGGCCGATGATCTTGTTAAACGGGGCACATTGCTTCCTAACATCTCCTCGCTACCAGACGTTGAAATTCCTCTGGCAACGGTGAAAATGGCCATAAAGAACCACTACCTAAATTTGGCTCGCAAATTATGGGTAGAGGAAAGTTCTTGTTGTGTCTCCAGACAACTGTGGACTACACCGGACCTCAAGCGGACCAGGTAGCTGCTCAGACTGGACAGAAAATCCATAAGTTTCACGGTCTCGGTACTTACTGGACACTGTCTAATCGGCAGGCATGCTGAAAGACTTGGTCTGCCTTTTAATGATTTCTGTCGCAGCTGTATCTCGGAGGATGAGGAAGAGACCATACTGCACCTCCTGTGCCACAAAACAAATTTTTCCCAGCAACCGTAAAAATAATGCGAAGGAATGAAGAAATCCAAAAAACCTTATAGTCTTCTAATGTCTAAGACAATATTTTTCTCTGAGTCTTGATTAGCCAAACAAGAAGTAAGACGGTAATTTTGAATTTAACGGAAAATTAATATAATTGAAACATTTGATCACTTCGCCTTAGTTTTAAATATTTTGAACTCCACTGTATAAATATTTTTTTTTAACTTGCTTACCCCGTGCATATTTTTTCTCATTTTTACATTTTACTTCAACATTTGTTATTATTATTGTTATTTTCCTTTATGCTTCATTTTTTTTCCTCTCTCTCTTTTCTCTATTCATAACCTACAAAACAGGTGCAATTTCCTAGTGGCGGATGTTTGCAATTAGTGGCAGAAACAGAAATAATTTTTAATATTTTTTCTTATTACTGGCAATTTTTTTATGCGTATAAATGTATTTGAGTGGCATAAAGCATTTGTAGTAGTCATGCAACAGTGGCAGCAACAACAACAACACAAACAATAACATTGTAATAAACACAATCTACTTGATACGAATATTATTTTACTTTTTATTCATTTCTGTATATTTTTTTTCTGTCTAACTTCTGACATCATAGAAAGTGTTTGGCTTTCTATGTTTATAGAGCTCTTAGTGGCATATATTAATTACCGTAAAGTAGTTGGTAATTTTAAGTATATTTTTCTATATATGTATGTGTATATGACTTGTTTATATGTTTATTCACACACGCACACACACTGTAAAGGCTTAAACATATTTGTTCGTAGTAATACAATTCCCTGTCTATCTATCGTTTCTATAAGGAATGTGATATTAGCTTATGATAATAGAAAATAAACATACAATAAAAAAAAACTAAGCACAATTAAAAAAATGAAGTCGTTAAAAAAATAGAAAAAATGGAATTAAAAAATTTTAAATATGGAGAGGATGCTTTTGAATAAAGAGAACTTTGGAGCAAAATTTAAAGAGATACAAAAATATATATATATATGTATTTTTAAAGACTAAATAAAAAGCTACAATTTTTTTAAATTACAGGAATATCTCGTAGAGTACGGTTAATTGGTATTACCATTTTATCGTACTATTTAAAACCGGACAAATTGAGGAGCTCGGTCTCTATAAGCTCATTTACAGGTCCTGTATCCCAGAAGGCTGCTAAAGTACATGATGATCATATTTAAGTCAAAAGATTATATTTCCTTACATATAATTTATAATTTTGCAACATATAATATTAACAAAAATTTTGCAAAAATTAAATTTTATTATTTTTTTAGGAAAAAAAATTGTAAGAAAAATTTTTTAGGAAAAAAAATTTTTTTTTTAAATTTCAAAATCATGCTATGGAAAAGTCGTACTGATCGAATTAGAACTACGCAAGATATTTTCATATAACAAAAAAAAAACTCTAAGGTTTTTGGCTAATTTTTTTTATTAATTTAAACAGCAACCTTTAAGATGATATTAGAACTCAGCCAGCCATTGAAAAAACCATGAAGTCAAATAAAAACCATTAAAATTATAAAAAAATATTCTTTAAATTTTGTGCGAGCTTATCTTCTTTAAAGCACACATGCAGTTTAATGCGTCCATGTACTCAAAACTTTCATACATTCCCTTGCACACATTCATTTTGCATGAATTATAAACTTTATGTGCCGTCTTCTTAACTGTAAAGAATAATATAAAGTTACTGTTTTTCTTACTAAAGCTTGGCAAGGGTATCTGGATTTACTATGTCCTTCTCAAAACATTTTTAGTTCTTTTTTTGTCTTTTCCTTTGCCTGTATAAGGCTGACGTCTTAGACGTTTGCAAAATGTGTATGTAAAATTGTATAAATTCGTTTTATAAGTGATTTCATATGCATGATTCTAGAAACATGAATGTATGTACATACTTATGTACATACATCATCAAAGCTTGTGCCCGTTTATATTTCATAAGTGTGTAGGTGCTTATGTTAGGTATTGGAATATTATTTTAGGGGGTTTGCATTCTAAATGTATTCCTTTTTTTTACATATTCGTCGGAAGATAAGAAAAATATTTTTTTCTTTTCTTATTTTCATTATTTTAGGAAATAAATGCACCAAACACTGAGAGAAAATTATATAAAATGTAAATAACTATTCAATTTTAATTGTAAAATTTAGGTGGAAATGCCATATCTTTCGCAACAAGAATTTTTTAGGGAATTGATTTGAAAAAATGAATATTTTTTGTATAACTTTGTCAAAAAAGATTTTCTGTTAAAAATTGCTTAAAGGAAAATTCTTATTTAGCTAGATTTTTGTTGTTGTAATTTTTGTCATATTTCTTGTAAGAGAATCTACTGAAGATAATTTTTTGTACAAAGACTTTTAATTGAAATTTTTTTCTTTTAGAAAAATTTTTGCTCAATCATATTTTTGATAGAAATTTCATATCGTATATCATATTTGCAATAAAGTTTTTCTATAAACAATTTTAATAAAAAATGTTTTCTATTAAAAAAAATTTTATAGACAAGACAGTTGTGACCAAACCACTAAATTTTTGGTAAACGACTAAGTTTGTATGAAACAATATAAACATTTTTAAAGATTTTTTGTTTTATAGATTTTGTGTTGTATGAAAAAATATGTATAGAAAATTTATTGCATATAATATTTTTTTTATAGAAAATTTGTTGCATGAAATATTTTTAAAGAAAATTTGTTGCATGAAATACCTTAATAGAAAACTTGTTACATAAAATATTTTTTTTATAGAAAATTTGTTCAACGAAATATTTTTATAGAAAATTTGTTGCATGAAATATTTTTTTTAGAAAATTCGTTGCATGAAATATTTTTTTAATAGAAAATTTGTTGCGGGAAATATTTTTATATAGAAAATTTGTTGTATGAAATAGATTTTTGGAAGTTTTGTAATATAAAACAATTATTGTAGAAAATTTGTTCTATCAAACAATTTTAGAAGCAGCTTTTTATAGAAAATATTTTTTATAAAAAAATTTTTTACGAAAATTTGTTGCACGTACCAATTTTTATAGAAATTTTGTTGTATCGAATAATATTTAATAGAAAATTTGTTGTATTTTGCAATTTTCTTCAGAAAATTGTTGAAAATAAAATTTTGCCATTTGAAACAATTTTTTATGGAAAATTGTTGTAAAAAACAAATCTTACAAAATTTTGTTGTATTGAATAATTTTTTGTAAAAAATTTGTTGTATGATGAAATTTTCTACAGATAATTTTTGATATTAATATTTTGCAATACGAAACATTTTTTTATAGATAATTGTTGCATGAAACAGATTTTTGTTTGACACAATTATTTTACATAAAACTTGTTAAAAGAAAATATTTTTCTAAAAATTTTAAAAGAATCATTTTTGTATAAAATAATTTTTAAGAAAATTTTGCTGTACAAAACAATTATAAAGGAAATTTTGCAGTTTGAAGTAATTTTTATAAAAAATGCTTGTATAAAAAATGTTTTATTAAGAATTCTTTTGGAGAAAATAATTTTTTGTGGAAAATTGTTGTATGAAATAAATTTTTAATGACAAATTTTATATGAAACAATTTTTTATAGAAAACTGTTGAATATATATATATTTTGTAGAATGTTTGATGTAGAAGAGCTTTTTTGTTTTAAATAATTTTTAAATGAAAATTTTTGAATAAAACAATTTTTATGGAAATTTTATTTTATGAAACATTTTTTATAGAAAATTTTCGTATTATACAATTTTAGTTGAAATTAAGATGAATTTTGATTAAAAAAAAATTGTTGTATGAAACAATTTTTTATTGAAAATTTGTCGCATAAAACAATTTTTGTAGAAAATTTATTGTATGAAACAATTTTTATAGAAAATTTGTTGTACGAAACAATTTTTGTAGAAAATTTGTTACACGAAACAATTTTTGTAGAAAATTTGTTGTACGAAACAATTTTTGTAGAAATTTTGTAGTATGAACAAACAAACAATTTGAAAAAAAAAGTTTTTATACAAAACATTTTGTATGAAACAAATTTTTATTAAATTTAATCATGAAATAATTTTTTTTGAAAATTTTGTTGTGTGAATTAATTTTTAAGGAACTTATGTTGTACCAAATAATTTATTACAGAAAATTTGTTAGATGAAGCAATTTTATATAGAAAATTATTGTATGAAACAAATTTTTGTTTTACACCATTTTATACAGAAAATTTGTTAAATGAAAATATTTCTTAGAATATATTTTTTTGTATAAAAAAATTTTTATGGAAATTTTATTGTATGAAATAAGTTTTTATAAAAAATTGTTATATGAAATAATTTTTTTTTTGAAATTTAGATGTATTTAATAATGGATTGAAACAATTTTTTATTGACAATTTGTTTTGTGAAAAAATTTTTATTGGACACTTTTTTGTACATAATTTACTTTTAAATACTTCTCGCAGTGTGCTTATAATACTTTTAAACCTAGCATCTCCATAGTTTTTTGTTTTATTTTGTTTTCCTCGATTCAAGAATTTTATTTTAATTTTTCTTTATCTGCAGTAAAGAAAAAGTTGTTCCTGTGTTTTGCCTTGATGTTGACAGGGTTTCAGAAGAAGTTTTAATGTGAGTGTGTGTAAAAGTAACTGTGTTTTTGATGATTTACACATTTTTTTTGCTGGAACCCTTATTGCAAGTCTGTCTGTGTGTGCAAGTACATTTTAAGAATTGTGTTTGTAGTAAAAATTGTTACCAGTCAGCGGTTATGTGTGTGTGTGGGTCTGTATTAAATACATGGACATGACCATTTCTATTGCATTTACTGATGATGACAATATTTTTAGTTTTATTAAAGAAGGACTCTTTCAATCTTAGGTATCCTAAAACTATCACTGTGTGGGTTTCCTCTAGGGGGTTTTAGTGGGTTTAAATTTTGCTGTTTCATTTATGTCTTTTTATACATCCATATGAAATAGGAACCGTCGAAAGCAAATATTTAATGTGTTCTAACATTAATTTGATGTGAAGACGTTTGCTACCCCTTTGACAATGAAAGCCAGCGTTATTTTTTGTGTTTATTTTTTTAAGTTAAAAAAGTTGTATATATTTGTTTGTAAAAAATTCTTTTAGAGTTTGTATTTAACGAGGGAAAGAGCAAAACAGTAATGACCAAAAAAAAAAAAAACAGGTCAGTCGAACCAACTGAATTTTCGTACTACTAAAAGGAGACAAAATCTTGTAAAATGCCAGCATCAAGATTAATCAACATTGTGATAATAACGGGTCTTTCATTTACGAATTTTGTTGGTTGTGGTGCAAAAAATGGTTTAATATTATTAAGTGCAAGCACCCTTTTTGAAGCACCCGGTTTTTTCTTTTTTTCCTTTATTCCCTTTTAAAGATTTTTCTATTTGCTGCCAGGACTCCGTTCAAAAAATCAAAACGATTTAAATGAAATAAGAAAATTTTTCTATGTGTGAGTGTTGTTGTTGCTTACATTCATAAAAATGTTCCTCCCTTTAAAAAACAGAAATTATTGCACAGTATCTACCATTTTCTTTCTACATACAGGCCAGCTGCAGGACCTTTTCCTAGTTTCATATTAAAATATGATATAAAAACAAAAAATTTACTCAGTTTATACATTTTGCAACTGTTTTTCTAATGATGAGGGAAAGGGGAACATCAAGCTTAATCTAACCTTTTTGTCCCAGTATCCTTTTTATTCACAGAAATGGACGAAATTAAAAGAAAAAAAATTTTTGTTTCCTCCGCAGTTTTAGCTTCTTTGAAATGACTGTCTGCCACCCAACCTCTTGAGCGCTTGACAGCACCATCTCTAGAATTATCAGCAACTATTGCAGTTTGGCACATTTTTATTTATCTGCATGTGTACGTTCCTCTTTTTGATTGTCTACCCTTCGCTTTTTTTTTTTTTTTGTCATGTCTATCATCTCTCTTAAAGTCAGCACATCTGTAGTTGTATTGAAAGATATTGTATTTGTGCTTGGAGAGGTCTTCTTTGTTGCTTTTTTTTAATCCATTTTAGCTGTTTTTCTAGTTGTTAGCGGGGCTTCTTTATTGGTTGCTTGCATGCGCTTGTTTTTTAGTACAAACATTTGGATTATATTTGCTTAGTTGGCATGATTTTTTTTTATTATCTTCATTTAACATTTAAAGGTTTTCTTTTTATGCTTCAAAGGACGTTCTTTTTTACGTTTTGTTTCAAACATTAAAAAAATTTTTGAATTAAATGTTTGATTAAGAAAATTAGACATAATTGTCGCATTGATTCTAGCAAGCAATTAGTGAAAAGGACTCGAGTCAATAACTTTTTTCACTAATTTCATTAAAAATTCTCACAATTGAAAGCCAAGCGTTTTAAATTATTTAAAAAATTTTATTAAAAATTGTATATAATTTTTTTCTTAATATTTTATAAAAATTGTTTTCCTACATATAATTCTCAAACCGTTTTTTAACAGAAACTTGTCTTAAAACAGCAAATTTTTGTGGACAGACATAAAAATTTCTATTTTACTTGTCTTATCCATTTTTTTTATGAAAATTTTTGTCTTAAATAAATAATTTGCAATACAATTGTCATAGACAAAAAATAATATGTCAGTACATTTCACTAATTTAAACATAAAATTCAGTTAAACATAAAACCCAAAATAAAAATAAAAATTTCATATAAAAATAAAAAAAAATTTTTGAAACTGATTAATAGCAGAAACAAAATTTTTTAATGCTAAAATTTTAACTTAAGAAAATGCCACATTTGTAGGGCAAAACTTTTCATGCAATTTTTTGTTCATGAACAAAACAATGTCTAAAAAATTTTTTTTTATAAGAAAGTTGACAAAATAAAAAATTTTCGTATACACAAAAAAAAAAAAAAAATTACAAAAGTTGACGTAAAAAAAATTTAAATTAAAAATTGTATCAATTTAATGTTTTCTAAAAAAACGAATTATGAAATAAAAAAATAATCATATTAATTTTTTTAAAACATGTATCATTAATAATTTTTTTTCTATAAAAATGTATCATGCAATACTTTTTCTATAAAAAAACATGTAATACATCATCTTTGTAATAAAAAGCTGTTTTGTAACCACTTTTTCTTACAAAGATGTGTGAAAAACACACTTCGTATAAAATCTGCGTCATGCAACATTTTTCTTTTACAAAATATATCATTAAAATATTTGTCTTATAAAAATAAGTTATTAAAATTTTTTTTCTGTAAAAAAATGTGTTATACAATATTTTTTCTGTAAAGTTATTTTTGTTCCTACAACTCCAGATTAAAAGCTTTGTTATAAATAAAAATTTTAGTTTCGCACCTTATTTTTTTTCTAAAAAAATTTGTAGCAAAAAACTTTTTTTCTAAAATATAATATGTCATACAACAGTTTGTTCGAAGGTTGATATGAAAAAAATTTAAAGAAAAAATTGTGTTACACTTAATAAGGAAATAACTAAATAAGCAACAAAAAAACTGTGATACTCTAAATTAAAAGCAAAAAAATTTAAAAATATATCACGCATATATTATTCTGTACAAAAATCCATTATACAACATTTCTTCTATAAAAAATTACATACATTTTTCTAAAAAAAAATTTGTAATACCAAAATATTTCTATAAAAAATATGTCACAAAAGATTTTTTTTATTTCAAAAATTTATTAAATAAAATTTTTTCTATATAAAATTGTATAACAATTTTTGTTTTTTATAAATTGTATCACAAAAAACTGATTAACAAGAATCTTTTAAAATAAATTTATTTGCAAGAATATCTTTATAAAAATTTTTCTCAAAGGAATTTTTTTGTAAAAAATGTATCACACATAATATTTTTTATAAAAATCCATTATGCAATATTATAAGAAATTTTTTCACACTAAAATTTTTCCAGAAAAACTATGTATTACAAAAATATTTTTATAAAAAAATACTACACAAGAATTTTTTTATTTCAAAATTTATTGAATAAATTTTTCCTTTATAAAAAATTGTGTCACCAAATAAATTGTGCCACACGAATTTTTCTATGAAAAAATGGTCCACGAGAATTTTTCGAAATAAATTTTATCGCAAGAATTTTTCTATAAAAATTTTTCTCGCAGGAATATTTCTGTAAAAAATATATCACACATATTTTTTTCTATGCAAAAATCCATAATGCAAAAAAATTTTTTATAAAAAATTTCGGCATACAAGAATTTTTCCAGAAAAATTTATAAAATACAAGAATGTTCCTATAAAAAATATGTCATGCAAGATTTTTTTTTAACTTTATTGAATAAAACTTTTTGGAAAAACATTGTCATAAGATTTTTTTTATGAAAAATTGTGTCACAAGAATTTTTTTCCGTGAATTGTGCCATACGAAATTTCTATATAAAACTGACTCCCAAGTATTTTTCTACAAAAAATTTTCTCGTGGGAATTTTTCTTTAAAAAAATTTGTTGTACAAAATTATTTTTTGGAAAATTTAGTAAAACAAAAATTTTTTTTAATACCGTAAAACAAGAAATTTTCTGAAAAAACTTTATTTTGAAAAATTTTTTTTCATCACATATGTAATTTTATTTACTCTTTTCCTTAAGTAAGAAAAACCTAAAGTATTTTTTTTTTTTTTTGTAAAAAACTTATTTCCATGTAAGCTGCTGCAAAAATAGTAATATCACATTGTTGCGATGAATTATTTTAATTCATATTTTTTAAGTTTCCTGGCTGTAAATAGACTGAAAGTCAAACAAAAACATTTAGTTGCCATTGCGTTTAGTTTTTGTTATAAGTTGCTGTGAAAGTTTGTCTTGGTAGAGAGTTGTGGTGAAAGGTGCTGCTTTGTAAAAGCAGTTACATCTGTTAGAAAACTTTTTACACCGAACAGTTGGAATTGTTGTGTTGGTTAAGTTTTTCTTAAAATGTTAAATTATTTTTTCATAAAAAAGTTACTAAATCGATAATCTTTTCTAACAAAACTAATCAGTTGAGAAAGTGTTGTAAAAAGCTGGTGTTTTTAACATGTTTTAGTACTTTTGTCTTAACTTGTCTTGATTTGGGATAGACAGCAGCAACAACATTAAGAAATAAAACAAATTTTCTTGAACCCCTAATTTTATTACTAGACATTTGAGCTCAACACCCACATCCCTTTTACAAAGCAAGCCCTTCTTTGTTTAACTTCCTGCACATCAACTAAAAAGGTTTTCCTAAACAGAACAAAAAAAAAAAAAATAATAATTTAACTTGAATAAAATGACTATTTTTCTTCTACTCGTTGTAAGTTTTTTGTTTTTGTAGAAATTTTGTTGTTTGTGTCCTTTACCAGCATTCTGTAGCAACCGTGCCGTTCGATGGTTGCTTTCATTAAGTTCTGTTTTTTTTTTTTGTTTTTTGTAACGTTCAAAACTCATTTTCATCTCTGACCATTTCTATAAATGTGAATTACTATCTCTGATGTTTTTCATCAATTTCAAGTGATTCTCTTCTATGGTTCTTCATTTTTTTTTTCATTCATTTATAAGCATTTTTATTTTACTTTTATTTTTTTTTTCTTCATCCTTGCTGGCTGGTTGTATTAGTTTCAAAGAAAGTCAAGTAAAAGAAAAACAAAAAAGAAATAAAAGAGATCCTTTCCAAGATTTTTTATGTGTCTGTTTGTATGTGCATGTCTTAGACAGAGCCCCTGTCTTAAGCTTTAAGATTTGTTTATTTTGTACAAAAATAAAAATAGAAGGGGAATGGCTACAATAACCATGATGATGGTCTTCATTTCTATTTAAACGTCAAAGATTTTTTTATTGTTTGTGTTTCTTTTAACAACTTTGAAGGATAGCCTCCATTCTTAAGAATAATTTCTTATTTTGGGTGGTTAAATTTAAAAAATTTAACGGGGCATAAACGACTAGAAGAGGCTCGATTTAATTGCAGAATATAGCAAATTAAATTGCTCAAACACGCAAAATGATTAATCAAAAAGTACTTTTTTATGTTATTTTATTTTTAACTATAGAAAAATATTTGGCTAAAGGCAGTTTTTTTTATGAGGTATTTTTTTAGGCTAGATTTTTTAAGGAATTACTTACAATAGGAATTTTTTAATGGTACTTTTTGAAAAGTACTTTAAGGTATGCATATGCTAAAAGTTATTTTTTTGTGCAGATCGATTTTCTTGTAGTAAGTAGGTTTTTATTAATAGTTTTATAAGATATTGTTTAAAAAAATATTTTTTAAATAGAAGTACTTTTTTTAAAATATTTGCATAATAAGCTTAGTAGATGGATTGGGAGGAAATTTTTTAATGAAAATTGTTGAAAAGTTCTTTTTGCATAATGAAATTTTACTAAGTGCTGTTTTGCTAAAAAGTACTTTTTGCTGAAAAGTACTTTATGTTAAAAAGTACTTTTTGCTAAAAAGTACTTTTTGTTAAAATTCCTTTTTTTGTAATATTACTTCTTGTTAAAATTACTTTCTGTTAAAAAGTACTTTTTATTAAAATTATTTTTTTAAGTTACTTTTTGTTAAAAATTAATTTTTGTTAAAATTACCTTTTGCTAAAAGTTATCTTTTTGTGCAGATCGCTTTTCTTGTAGTTAGTAGGTTTTTATTAATATTTTTATAAGATATTGTTTAAAAAAATTTTTTTTAATAGAACTGGTGCCATTTTTTTTAACTCTTAATTACTTAAAAGTACTTTTTTTAAAATACTTGCATAATAAGCTGTTGTAGATGGGCTTATGAAGAAATTTTTTAATGAAAATTGTTGAAAAGTTCTTTTTTCATAATGGACTTTTACTAAGTACTGTTTTGCTAAAAAAGTACTTTTTGCTAAAAAGTACTATTTGTTAAAAAGTACTTTTTGCTAAAAAGTACTTTTTTTAAATTACTTTTTTTAATATTACTTTTTGTTAAAATTACTTTTATTAAAAAGTATATTTGTTAAAAATATTTTTTTTAAAATACTTTCTGTTAAAAAGTACTTTTTTTAAAATTATTTTTTTAAGTTACTTTTTGTTAAAAATTAATTATTGTTAAAATTACCTTTTGTTAAAAATTACTTTTGTTACAAAGTACTTTTTGTTTAAAATCCCTTTTTTTTAAAGTACTTTTTATTAGGCTTTTCTTTAAAAGTTCAGTTTTAAAGTGTTTTATAATTAAAATATCAAAAAACGTTAAAATGCAATTTTTATTCAAAATTCAGAAGTTTTTAAGGATCTTCAATCTTTTATTTATATTTAAACGATTACAATTTATTTCCAAATTATTCCTTCAATTTTTAATCACTTTATTTTTTTCTTAATTTCAAATAAAGATTTAAAAACATATTTAATTTTTTATACAATTTTGGGCATATTACCCCAAAGAAAAACAAAATAAAATGTTGGAATGATTAACGAAGAAACAAAACTAAGTAGAATGAAAAGCGTCTTAGATGCAAAAGGCAAAATAAAAATAAAAAAATAAAAAAATTGTAACAAGTTGTTGATGTTGATGAGTATGAACAGGAGTTTGTTATCGACGATAAAGAAACACATACATTTAAATACTTTTAACTTTGCCAAGGACTAGCAAAGCAAAATGTTAGAATATGTGTAATACGTCCATGGCGCCTTAGTATATGTGTGTGTATGTAGGTGGCTGTTTGGTTGGCTTAGCAATACAAAAACATTGTATTTCTCTGTAAGGCCTTTTTTTCTTTTTTCTTTTTTTTTGTTGTTTTTGTGTTCCTTTCGTATTTTATTTTATTCCTTTATCTTAAGCAATTCAGTAGACAACAAAATTTGCCAAGAACTTAAGGATGACATTGCCATGAAGGAGTAGTAAGTAGAAGGCAAAAGCATATTAGATGCTACATATCAAGCTGCCAATTTAAATGGTATAAGAAAAATATTTGTTGTGTTTGTTGTTTTTTTTTTTTATATCAAGAAGAAGAACATTTATATGTATGAAATCTTTAGAAATTGGCTCTGTGGATACTTCTAGTGTTTGTAGCTAAAATAAAAAGAAAAATTATTTTTTCACTGTCCTAAGACATAAAGACGGTCAGATTTTACTAGTTTGTGTTGCTGTTAAGGATAGACGAATTTTGTTGTTTTCTAGTTCGAAGAAAAAGGGGAACAAGTTTTTATTTGAGTTGCCAGTAAGAAGATGTATAAACTTGTATGTTGAGTTTTTGTTTAGCACGAGTACATGCAATGAAAAAGAAAATATTTTTCTTGGGTACTTTTGTGCCAAGGAAAATATGTGTAGGATGTAAGGGTTGACTACTTGTATTTTTGTTTTAAGTTTATTTTTAATATGCATTAGAATACTCTTCGTCTAAGAATGGTTTAACAATTTCCTTTAAAAGCAAAATATTTTATTTCATTTCCACCCACCTCTGCGGGAGGTTTTAATACAAAAATAATCCTTAATAAAATGCTTAGGCACTTCTTGTTCTAAAAGCAATGGAAGTTGTATAGAAAGAAATAAAAAAGAAGTAATAAACATCGTAGCTCTTAGTTTGTAATGTTCATCCACCCTGCCAAAACTATTTTAGTAGACTATTGTTTGTTTTGTGTGTGAACGTCAAGGTATTAGTTAATATTGGCACATGTTACTTGCAAACATACCTCCTCTACCACACACACACACACACACACACAAATACACGCCAGTAGTTTTAGAACACTAAAGACTTCTTACCTTTAACTAACCAGACACACAAGGAAATTTGTAGTGAACACAACAAGTCTTACAAAACTAAAGAAAACCGAAAAATATTAAAGCAGCTAAATAAAATACACAAGCAACTCTACCCACATTACCCTACACTCTTTCTTATTCCTCTTAACTTTAATAAGACAATATTCAAAGAAAACATGTCTAAAATTTCACAGACGTTAAATTTTGCACAGCAACTTACAAATTTTACTTTCTTTTTATATATTTATTTTTTTCTTCCAACTTAATTTTTGGGAGGTCCTTAAACTCATTTCGACTCATTCTGCTAAAAATCTGCACACAAAATTTTCGGAAAATTTTTGTCTTTAAAGGAAAGAACATTTTGCTTAGTCAAGCCTAAACACTTATTCATTGCTTTTGTCGTTTTCTTGCCATAAACACTCATTTGTGTAAGTAAACATACGAATGTGAATGGAAGTGTGTGTGGGTAGCTGAGAGCTTTTCTCTGTATGATGTGTTTTAAACCCAGCACGTTTTAAGTAAAAGATTGATATTAAAAAAGGGTAACAAACGTTACGCCAATCTTTAGATATTCATATGTTCCCATTCCTTAAAGAAAGTTACCCTTTGCGAATGAAACTTATGTTATCATATGAATGAATCAAAAACGCACATACACACACACAAACACACACACACATACAAACAGTCTTGGATGTTTTCTAATTCATCTAGGTTTTACTACTTTTTTTTGTTTGCCTTTAAACAAGAATAAATGTTTGCAATTTCTTATGAAACCAAGAGAATGTTTCCTAAGTTTTAGAACAGATTTTTAAAATTTCTTCCACTTTTTTTTTTAATTTTTTATAACGATTTATTTTTGTTATAAAAACTTACTCAATATTTATTTGTCTTTATTTCTATTTTAGTAGTCTGGACAGCTTAGCATCCTTCCCCCTTCTCAATTCAAATTAAGTTTATTACTCTTTCTTTTTTAATAGCGGGGTATTCTATCAATTCCTTTTTGTATTTTAACTTTATTTTCCAAGGATACATTCAATACCTTATTCTTGGGAAAAAATTTTTTTTTAAAGTTCTTAATTCCAAACACGGGTGTTTTATTCAACGACCCACAATAAAAAACCTTCTTTAAGTCTTCACAGTTTTCGCAAATATAGTTGAGAAACCAAAACATGCTTTTGCATCTAAAAAGATATTTAGATACCATCAAAATACATATGTAAAAGAAAAAAAAAATATTAAAAATAATAAGAATAAATCCTTAAGGACTTTGGCTACCATTTTAATCTTAGTTATGGTTAAATGGTTTTAATTTCTTAAATAACTTCGCTAAAGTTAAAAATATATTAGAAAATTAAGAATTATAGTTTAAAGTTAATTTTTAGGCACTTTTTTAAAGACACTTCTATTAAAAAATTATGTTTTGAAAGTACTTTATTTAAGGTAATGGTACTATTTTTAAAGTTAAATTAAAAAATATCCTTTTTCTCATCTTCGTTATTATTCCAAGACTTTTCAAAAGAAGTGTTACTTAAATGCTCTTTTTAATGAATTAATTTTATAAAAGTACTTTTTTCTAAAAATTGCAGTATTTTAAAAAATTCTTAAAAGAAGTTTTAATTAAATGCTTTTTCTTAATGCATTATTTTATGTACGTTTTTGTAGGTACTTTTTAAAAATATTTTTAAAAGATACTTTATACGAGTATATATTTTCAAAGAAATCAAACATACAAATATATATTTTTAAATTGCTTTCAAATGTGTTATTTTGTACACTTTTCTAAAAGTACTTTTTTAAAGGAGTATTTAAAAAGGAACTTTTGAAAACTTCTTTTAGAGATGACAATTTTTCCTTAAATTTTTAAAAAGTCCTGCTTTTTGTTATTTTTCAAAATTTTTTCTTTGATGAATTAAAAGTGCCTTCTTTTAAATTACTTTCTTAAATTTTTTTTAAATAGTTTTGCTCCCTTTTAATGTATAATTTTACGTACGTTTTTAAAGCTTATTTTTCAAAATGTTTTTGAAAGATTTTAGATAGTTTTAAAATAATATTTTTAAATCGCTTTCAAATGTATAATTTTATATATATACTTTTTGAAAGTACTTTTTAAAGGTACTTTATTTAAAAGTATTTTTGCCATTTTGAGATACAAATTTTTCAAATATTATTTTTAATATGAATTTTATTATATAGTCTTTACTGCACCTTTTGGAAAGTACTTTTTCTAAAGGGCAAAAAAGTACTTTTTCAAAACGTACTTTTAAAATAATTTTTTAATTTAAAAAGTTGTTTCTATAGTGCTTTTTTAAGCGGTTTCATTTTTTAATTCTTTGTGTAGAAGATTTTTTCGAAATTAGTACTTTTTAAATAGTACCATTTTAGTACAATTTTAAATGTGCTGTTTTTATATATTCTACCTCTGGCAATTTACAAATATGCAGTGTTTTTTGATACATTCTGTTTTAAAATGTAATTTTAAGAGTACTTTAATAAAAAGTACCTTTATTCGTGTTTTTTTTTAAACAGCACTTCTTAGTTTGCCATATTTTTTAAGGGAATCTTCCAAAAGCTTATTTAAGAGGTAGATTCTTTTCTTAACACGTACTTTTTTAAAAAAATAATTTACATATTAAAAAGTCTTTTTAAAAAGAATAATATTAAAAATTTTTAAATTATTTTTATTATTATAAAGTTATTTTATTGAATAATATCTTGTTTAAGTAAGTTTTTTAAGACATTTTTTTTTGGAAGCAGCTTTTAAAAAGTACTTGTATGAATTATGTTTTCCTGGAAGGCGATTTTATAAAAAGTACCTTTTAAAAGGTGAATTTATAAAAGGTATTTTTTTGAAGGTTTGTTGGGTAAAACCGATATCTTTTGAATCCAACCTTTAATGGAGTACCTTAAAATGTACTTTTTAAACATAAATTTTTAAGTTCTTTTTTAAAGTACTTTTTTGAAGTACGTTTTTAAGTGCATTTTTTATTGTTCTGTATAAAAGAGAGTCTTTTGAACGAAATTTTAAATAATCGTTTCTTAGAAGGCGATTTTATAAAAGTTACTTTTTAAAATGTATTTTTTAAAGGTTTTTACTCTGCTATGGTTAACACGACAACTTTTTAATGCAACCTTTTTAGAGAATATTTCAAAAGGTACTTTTAAAGTACTTTTATTAGGTACCTTTTAAGTGCATTTTTTATTTTTTATTTTTTTGCTCTGTATTAAAGAGAGTTTTTTAAATGAACTTTTTAGTGGTCTTCTTAAAGGTACTTTTTTTAATAAAAGTTTTTTTAAGGTACTTTCCTAAAAGAATTAAATATTTACATTTAATACTAACTTTCAAAAGTACCCATAAAGGTCCCTAAAGTAAAAGCAATAAGTGTGTGTTTCCACGTGTTTGCTTCAAGTAAAAATTTGCTTTTCATCTTTAGTTGGAGTCTTGGGAAACAATTTTTGGTTTGCAAAATAAAAAAAAATTCTTAAACGTTAGATAAATTAATGTCTGTCTGCTACAATCTTAAGATTAAAACAGTTTGTGTTTTTCTACACATATTTTTAGATAGAACAAAAAACCTTCAAGACTTACATCTATTGAAGACAAAATTGAGCAACACATAATGTTATGGATTTTTAAT
This sequence comes from Cistogaster globosa, assembly GCA_937654795.1. NCBI lineage: Eukaryota > Metazoa > Arthropoda > Insecta > Diptera > Tachinidae > Cistogaster > Cistogaster globosa. The sequence continues at coordinate 14,283,165 of OW569404.1, forward strand.
ATTGCAGTACAAGGATACAAGGTGATACTTTTACTATTCGTTTACAAATATACAAAATATAAGAGTTTCTTCATTTAAGGCATTTTTATATATTTTGCTGATGAGATCTAAAGTAAGGGAATACTAACTAACCTTCTTAAACAGCAAAATGCAACAAAAGTTACACACAATTTTGTACATTTGTGAGGAAATGTGTGTCGTCAGCTTTGTATACATTCTTACAAAATAATAAAAACTTATGAAAAGATGTAGTAAAATGGAAAATTTTCATTTTACTAAAAGATAAAACTTGTATTTTTGTTTGTTTATTTCTTGATTTGTATGTCAGTATGGGTGAAAGCGTTTTAATACACATACGTTTAATAGCTGTGAGTGATAAGGAGTTGCACCAGTTGTGTGTGTTTGTATTTGTTTTAAAAAATAAATAAAATTTTAAAGCCCCTAAAAATTAAAATTGATTGCTTGACCATGAAACTTTCAAAGACCAAAGCAAGAACCGGAGCTGTTTATAAAATTAAAATTAATACTTGATGAAAATATTTTAAGCCTTCGTGATCAGTGAAAATAATAAGTCCAGCTCAACAGCGAAATCCAAAAAGATTTGTTATGACTACTGTTCCTTTATGTATCTCAGTTCTCAAATTGTTGATAATAATTTCCTTTAAGAGATCATGGCATCAGATCATGTCTTGACCATTTTCAACAACTTTTTAATAATTTCACTGTTGGTTTATTTTTGTATTTTTGTTTCCCTAAGAAATAATAATCTTGGCATTAGAACACTAAGAAATACTAAAAGACCCACACACACACATACAGCTTACCAAAACGTAAGAAAAAATTGTTGAACATAAAAGAAGACATAGCAATAAAAAATAATACACTAAAACTCTGCAATGACCCACCCACTTTCATAGCGATGGAGAAGGGACAGTTAAAGAAATGAAATATAAAAAAAGGGATATAAAATGACTGACACACAGTAAAAGTTTTATTACACTATAGTCTGCTCCTAAACCCTCTTCAAAGGGCTCCATGTCATTACCTCGTCATAACAACAAAGTTTAATAACAAGTAAAAGTTGTTGTGTAACACCCTCTTCCCCTTACCCCTTGCACTTTTATAGAAGATTTCCAACTCTTAACTTGCACTCATACTTCTAAGCTGCTGCCACACAATGCTTTATTTTGTAAATGGTTTTTGTGTTGCAAATAGGAGTGTGTGTACGCGCTAGACTTATGAATGTATGGGTATATGTATTTGTTTCATTTGGTGTTCATATGTGTCGTGTTTTGTATGTTTAGATGATGGTTTGTATGTTTAAATAATGTTGCGTGTGGTTGTTATTGGCGCCCAAGAAGCTTTTTTCGTCTTTTATTGCCTTTGATGAATTACCATGAGCGCCTTTTCAAGACATGTGCACTTAATAAGACGAGGTTAAAATGAAAAAGTTTTCAAAACAAAATGGCAATATTCCTAAAATAGTTGCCAAAATCTATTTTTATAAAGTGACAATATATCTAAATTCTTAACTGAAGCATTTATTTTTAATGTATTTCCTTTTCAAGTGCTTTTGTAAAGGTTCTTTAAATGTTTTATTAAAAAGTTGTTATAGCACTTCTTGTAGTTAGCTTATAGCATAATTTAAATTATATTCTTTTTTTAAAGGTACTTTTCTTGTAAAAAGTACTTTTTTTCAGATACTTAAAAAAGTACTTTTCCAAAAGGTACTTCATACAAATTGATTTTTTTTAAATACTTTTGTCTCAGAATATATTGATGTAAATTGTTTCTTTAAAAATACCTTTCTTGCAAAAAGTACTTTTCTTAAAAAGTATTTTTTCTTTTAGTTTGTCACGAAACTTTGTGTTATAATTGTCGTTTTTTTTTAAGATGCTTTGTATTGGAAAATTTTCTTGCTCATGAATGTTATTTATTTTTAGGGGTACTTTTTTAAAAAGTACTTTTTCTCTTATAAATTTTTTATGCTTAACACAAGTTTTCTTAAAAAGGGATTTTTATAAAGATTCTCTTTTAAAATACTACTTTAAAAAAAAAGTCAGTTTTATAAACAAATTATTTTTTGGTACTTTTTTAAATAATTGGTTTTTCTCTAGAAAGTCATTTTAAAAACTTCTTCTTATTATTATAAATAATATTTTTATTTTAATTATAATATATATTATTATTAATACTATTGCTGTTGTTCTTATTTTTGAAAGTATTTTCTATGCAGAAGCCCATTTTCTAAAGGCACATTTTTAAAGAATTTTAATATTCTTAGCAAATAAATTATTTTAATAAATATTTTAGCTTAAAAGAAACTTGTGAAAGGGTCTATTAAGAAGCAATGTTTAATAATCGATTTATTTCTATTATTATTATTTTTAATAGTTCTTTAAAAGTACTTTTCTTTAAAAGTACTTTTCTTAAAAAGCACTTTTCTTAAAAAGTACTTTTCTTAAAAAGTACTTTTCTTAGTTTTAACCAAATATGTAATTTTTATTAAAAGAAAATATTTTTTTTTTCATTTTTCCCCAAAAAAGTACTTTACAAAAAGATTACTTACAAAGTAACTTTTTAAAAAGTCGTTTAATGTATGCTATTTTTAAGGGACTTTTCTTTTTATGAAATACTGTGGAATGTTTTTTAATATACTTTTTTAAATACAATCTTTCTTTAACAGTTTTTTCAATTGTTTTTAATAGCAATATATTTTCTAAAGAAATATATATTTCAGGAATTTTGCTTTTAAGCGCGGATTTGTCAAATATACATTTTTTAATTATTTTTCTTTTTCAAAGGCACCTTCGTAATAGAGTTCTTTAATAAATTTATAAATTGGTTTTAACACGTATTATTTTTATGCTTGATAAAAAAATGTTTTATTTTTTTTTTTTTAAAGTTTCCTAATAATCGATCTTTACATTTTCATTTTTTTTTTTTTAATTTGTTGAATAACTTTTTGGCCTGTCTTCTTCTCTGAACAGCCTTCGTTTTAGAAAGGTTTTTTTTCTTAATTTTGTGTCTTGTTCTCTTACTCCTTGATTAAGTTTCCATTTTAATATAAATTGTTCCTTTGCTTAGACACCCCACCGAAATTTGCACTTATTCTTTGCTTAGTTTAAGACAGATCTACATACTCGAACTATTATTTATTTCAACAATCGCTGTTTTCTTCTTTGTAATACACACACATACATACACACAATTGAACATTCTTTGGCTTGTACAATTTAACATACAATATAACACAACATTTATTTATGGTATTAGGCGGTGTTGCTCTTTAAGAAATTATCCTGTACAAAAAACTCCATCCATCTATCCATCCATCCACGAAACTCAAGACAAATAAATTATGGCTTGTTGCTAGTTGTATGCGTTTATTGATGTGTGTGAGTATAAAGAGGTACAAGTTTATTTGTGTGTCTGTCTTCCCTTTTGTTACTCAGTCTTGTAACCTAACTTCTCCCTATTTAACAAAGACCCCATTTAATGTTTTTGATTGTAAATGTAAGAAGTTTTGTATGAGTACGTCTGTTGTGTTCGATTATACATTTATATGTTTACACATATACACACATCTACACATATGTATTTACCGTAATACTTGCTTAAATTTAAGACGAAAATATAAATGAACGTGCCTGTGGCTTTAGTGTGAGGTTTTGATTTTATATGCTGGCTGTATAAATGGTTGAATAGATGGCTCAATGTTTGGCTGATGGGTTAGATGTCTATAGCTTCAGTTTTGTTGTAATTTGTATAAACCATTTAGGTAGGTTTTTGGTCCTGATCCTGGGGGCGTATAACTCACAGATAGCTAAGAGCTAAATTTCATGTTGAGGACGGTTTTAAGACCTTGACAAGTATTTCAAAATTGCTTTATAACTTTTGGTTGCCTTTTTAAGCTTTTCAGAACACATTGTGCTGTGCATTTCAAACTGTGAATTTTTTTATTGACTACAATTTATTTTATTATATCCGTCTTAGTCTTGTAAATACACATCAATTTTTTATAAATATTTTTTGCTTACTAAACTTTCATCATTAATGTTTATCTCGAAGTGTCTTAATACCCAAGGAATCAACATCTTTACCTTTTTTTTTTTTTGTTATTCGCTTTACAAAACATTTTATTTTCTTGTGTTTAACTTTCATTTATTTCATCTTTCTTTTCTATTACGCTTTAATGTAGAGGTATTGGTATGAGTGACCATCCCCGTGACTAAAACTTTTTTATAATTTTTTCTCTCTACAGGCGGATTTATACATTGAAACGTCTATCTGTTTGGAAGACATGATTAATTTCAATTTTTTGTCCTTGCCTTCTATGAATTTGGTTTTGCGTAGAACAAAAGTAATTTGTACAAGAAAATGATTTTCTCTTGCCCGAATTTTGTTAAAAAAAAGTGGGAAATGGAAAGTATTTTTATACATTGACATGTGTAGCCTTATAAAAATGTATGTTCCTGTATATCCGTGCTATAGGTGTGTGATTGGTTTACTTTTGTTATTTTCTACATAGTAAATCAAAACCAAGAGGGTGATTTTAAAGGCATGTTCGTTAAGATCAAACTGTTATTGAAAATAAGGGAATACTAGCAACGTTAGTTTTTTGCAATTATTAATTGCATATTTTGCTTTCATTTTAAATAATAAAAATTTTAGCACATTAGACAAAAGAAAAAAATCATGGGGTGGAAAATATATTAAATTTCTCCAAAAAACCAAAAAAAAAAAAAAAATAAATAATAAAAAACATTTGTGGAGAAAATTATCTTTTAAAATTCATTTGTACACATGTGCAAGTTTTTATAGTGTTAATATAAAAGAATTGAAATGTAAAGACTTTCAGCCTTTACTATTCTTATTTATTTTTTATAATTTTATTTTATTTCGAATAAAATTTTAATAACTACTATGGATATAATTGTTACATATGTGATTATTTATATTAAATTAGTTTATTTTTAAATTTACCACCTGTCCCACATTGTCACAATAACTCTTTCGTATGTACAATAACAAAAAAATAAACAATTATTTAGAATTTTTTTAAGTGTAAATGTGGCAATGTCTTTATCGCTATCACGATGATACGGTCAGTAAAATATACGCCAGTTTTTTTGCGCTTGATTGTTGTAAATATTCATTATCCCCAAGAAGACTCATAACTTACAAACAGCTGTTAACAGTGTCCAATACAGAAGAAATTCAATAGTTTATTATACATAAATAAATTCTATATTTTTATTGAGATCGTGGTGAAATCAGTGCATGAAATGTTCAAGCGGTTTTTGCTCCTTAGGTGGAATTATGACGATTACATGAGGTAATCAAACAGACAACATAAAGGCAAGATAAGGTTTCAGTCACCTGCATTTCTGAATCACAGCTTATCCTGTAGGCTTATCAATATTAAGTTTTTCAAAATATAATTAATAATGTAAGTGCAGATTATTAGCTCACATAATACGTAGACACTATGGCAGTATCAATTTTTGGAAAATAATAATTGAAAAATAAATACAAAATTTTCTAATTAAATAATTAATAATTAAATTTTAAAAAAAAACTTAATAAATTTCTTATTAAGTAAATAATAGAATTAAGTAATTTATTTAATTTAATAAAATTTCTATTTTTAGTACTCTAAGACATCCACTTTGTTGACTTGTTACACTAATCATTCATTCTAAGTGGACATCTCTAGCAAGTTTTATTATTTGTGTGGCAAATTCACAACCATTTTATTTTTCTTGTGTCAGGTTATTTAACATCGTTGGCCAAATCAGTTATAAAGCTTAAAAACTTTATTAAAAAATTGTTTAGTAAAATTTCTCCTTTCAACAAGAAAATTTATTATTTGGAATCTTTATTATATTAATTTACTTTAATTGTGCTTGATTCCTTCAAATATAAATATTTCATGATATTCTCATGAAATATTTTTTATAATGTATTACTGTGGGGAAAGCATATCCATATGGCCATTTCGCTACTCCTCGTATAGCTCAAGTAGAAAATTCGTCATATCAGTTTAATCTCAAGGTGGTTAATAATAAATTTTTCGATAACTGATAGTTTTAAATCTTTTGTGTGCAATCAACGAGATAATTTAATTTTAGAAGTTCTCTTTTTGTGGCTTTTAATCTCAGGTTAATTCTTTTGTTAAATATAATCGGGCGTTTATCAAAATTAGAAATAAACAAATTTATTTATAAATTTGTATTATAATGCATTATTAAGAAATATAATCAGCTTTTCTATTTATTATATGAAATTATTTTTTTTAATTAAAGGCAATAAAACCACCTGACCCCATTTCTAGTGTTTTCTATAGAAAATTCCATAAAAAAACAGTTTTTCATAACTAAATAAAAAAAAACAGCACAAAAGAATTTTTTATAAGAATAAGTTTTACAGGACTTGCAGTTGTTTGCTAATAAAATTTCCATTATATTTCTGTTACCCGACTTCTAAAATAAGTAGAAGGTCATCATCTTCTGTGCTTTTGTTGTGTGTTTGTTACTTCAGAACTTTTTCATTTCTGAATCGGTTTTAAATATTTTATCTTTCATTTCGACGGATATTTCTATAGCTTGCTATCATTTAGAAAAAGAAAATAAAGAGTGTGTCTATACAACATACTTGATTTAAACGTATATTTTGAGTGTTAAGAGGAAGGAATTATAAATTTTCACATAGTGCGTAACGCCATGGCTTTCAATAACAAAACTTTCAAAAAATAAGTAAACCCAAAATTTAAAAGGTGTCTCTAAGGAAACACTATTTAAGGTATCCAAGCTTAGCTTTTGAATTGTATAGAGACACTTTAAAGTTGAACATAATGTGTGTTACTGTTCTAAAGTAGAAATGGAAAATTAAGAGATGTTTTAGCGGCAGACGTGATCTCGACGTATATGGCCTCATTTCTTAAACCACAGACAGACAGTTCAAATTCGCATAAAGTATGTATTAATAGTCCCAATATAACAGCATAAATTAAAATTTAAATTTTACCTGTAGCCAACTGTTTTTTTTTAGTTCTGCTGTTTTTTTTTTTCTTCTTTTTTTTGCAAAAATAATTTTATATAATTTTTATCCCCTCTGTGTAGCCTTGAGAGATGGAACACGTAATTTTAATTTCTTAGAATAATTGCAATATTTTTTTGCATCATTGCAATTGTATAAAATAAAAATCATTTAGTTATAATTTAAATTCTACTGGAAGGATAATTCCCAACTGTTTCATTTACAGTTTCTGCTATTGTTTGCACTATGGGATTTTAATTTTAAATAGATTTTAATATTTATGAAAATTTTCTCTTCGGCTCAAGACAAACAGATAGCAAAATTTGTCTAAATTTAAAATTTTATTTTTTTAAGAGGACTTAAATTTATCCAGAGCTGTATATCTTTTCTGTTCCCATAAAAATATTTACTTGCTTTTTTAAATTAAAGAAATTTTTTTAATGTAAAAAGTGAACTCTTACTTAAAAAAATTATTGTGGAATTAATAGCTTTTTAAAAAGAAATTAATATTAATTTCAATAAACAGGCCTTGGTAACACACATGCGAAATACTCCGACGCAAAAGTTCTGATGGTGAGTTTGCCAACAAGAATATTACAAATCAACTAAAGAGATAATCGCTTTAAAGTCTTGATTAAAAAAAAATCATTTCATTTTAGGTACTTTTTTTAGATGTGTGATATGTTTACCTTGATTGCTTAGACGTTATTAAAAGTCCTTGTAGGGCATATGCGGAGGTATAGGCGAAGGCATATTTGGAGGCATGGAGCTTTCTTCCCAAGTTACAAGTTCTGATACTATATTTTATTCTTCCGCCTAATATGTTATTGAAGATTCGGCACCCTAGTCATCCTGATTGCCTTTCTTATCAGTCAAACTCTTGTCTTAAAACTAAAATCGATATATGTTTGCTAAGCTCGAAATCCCTTGTGCGTCTTTTAAGTCGCCGGACTCTATAATTATTGTGCATATTTTTCTTATCATTTTTTAATGTCGTTGGAATTTAATTAAGTAAACAGTGTTAAGAAAATATTTCTTTCGTCCTAAACATATTCCTGTAATTTGTATTCTAATCTAAATTTTACTGTTCTTCTTAAAGAAGTTTAAGAAAAAAAGCTTATAATAGCATATTAGCAATTATCAAGGTTGTATACTTTACAACATACAATTTACAATAGTATGTGATTTTCGTAATATTTTAGAAAAGTTATATACTTAAATGTACAATTTTCTTTTAATAGTCAATACACGTCTTGATACGTTACATAATGTAATGAAATATTTATTTTTAACGTACCTAAGTTACATTCGATATTATAACTAATTCGATATTAAATGATATTAACTAACGTGTAGTCCTAAAATATTACGCCACTTACATATTGATTTTGTAGCAATGAACTGAATATAAAAATAATTTGTGGCGCCTGAAAGTATACTTTTATTTTTTCTTAATTTTTACTACTTTTTCTTCAATTTTATAAAAAATCATTAACACTATAACCGATTCTGCATAAATATCTAACTCATGTTAAAATTTCATCTAAATTGGTTGAGTCGTTAAAGTCTGATTGAGTAACAAACATCCGAAACGTGTTCATATTTAAAGACAAAAATGTCAACGTTATAGCGGAATATAAGGGTTCATGAAACGAAACTACTAAACAAGAAAGACCTAATAATCTAAGGGCTTTCGAAATAGAAAAGTAGAGACAAAACTTTACACACCGTGCCGTTTGTTAACAGCTGCGTTAACAAGCCAGTAGGGGATATCGTTGAGGCGTTTAAAGTAGCGATAAGCAACTATTTTGATAAAATGTAGTGTTTTCATTTGGAAAATTATCGTATTAAAAATTATGCCTCTTTACAGCAGCATTTTAGGAGGTTAAAAAGTAACTCTTCTTTAATAATTTCATTACACGTTAACCGTTTTTTGTTTTGGATAGAACACTTAGAAAGTTTAGTAAGGCTTGATAAACCATAATCCTTTTTAAGTTTATTTTTATTTTGTTTATATTTTTAAAAGTTCTTCCTACCTTATGCAAAAGCACTGAGGCTTTTCTTTTTGAAGCCATTTTACTGCTGCCTCCACCGCCACCAGTTGACGACGCTGTACGTGTCGATGTTTTGGGGGTTTTTCTCGGATTTTTCGGAATTTTGAAAAATTTTTTATTTCACTTTATAAGAAAAGATTCTTCACAAACAATTTGAAATAATAATTTTGACTGATTACCAATGCAAATTAGTAACTAATGATAATTGTTAAAACCAAAGGTATTTGAAAAATGTAACGTTTTTTTTTAAATTTTTAACGATTTTTTGTTTTTGTATTATTTGCACTGTTTCCTTTTTTTATTTTATCTTTTATGTTTTTATTAATATTTTATTTTGCTTAATCCTTTTAATAAAATTTTCAAACCCGTTTTATTTTTTTTTTCAAAGGATTTTTTCTTTATTTTCTTTTTTGGTTTTTATATCCTCAGTTGTTTTTGGGGCTTGAAAATAAAGGACAACTTATCACCACGACAATTCTTAGCGAACTGATCAAAACAGAAACATGCGAATAGATTTTCATTTGTAGTGTTTTATGTTACCAACAAAAGCAACAACGTTTTTATTGAAGTAAAAAACCTTTAACAAAAAATAAGTAAAAAGAAGAACAACAACAAAAATTAAACTATTAAAAGAAGAGAGAGATGACACTTGCTGTTTTATTTTCATTTCTAGTTTGCTTTTTCATTGGGTTCGAGCATGCGCTTACAGTGGGCGCCAAATTGAGGTGATGATGATAATTGTAAATGTGGGACGCTGAAAAAAAAAATTATATTATAATCAACACAAAACACAACATGTGATAAAACAGCATGATGAAGTAGACTAAAAATGGATGTGAAAAAAAATTGTATGAAAAAAAAAATAATGAAAAAAATTGTATCAGCTTGATTGTGTTTGAGTCAGCCTAATAGAGAGTTTAAGAGAACCTGAGTAGGCCGTGAGAGTAAACTATATGAGAATAAAAACAGAGAAACAATAATAAGCGGCAAAATGTCAAAGTGACATACCAAACTTTCGAATGGAATGAAAGGCCAAAACAACAAATTAGAAAAAAAAAATTAACAAAAACAATATTTAAAGCCATAAAGAGAGGCGGCAAATGGACTTTTCGTCAAAAGGGAGTCAAGAAAAACAGCTGTAGTGACGTAGTAAGATGTAGCAGAAGCCGTAAAGCATAAAAATCATGAACACACGTGTGTGGGTGGAGGACAAAAACAGCCAAAATACCTACATTCTTATACTCATAGTAGTGACGGTTGTCAGCTTTTTTTTTCTTTGAAGTTGTTGTTTAAAAACGAATTAAATGAAAAAAAAAAGACAACGCAGAGTATGGGAGCGCGCGTAAAATTCTATAAAAAAAAGACAAAGGTTTTTATGAGCAACAAAAAAGAAAATTTTTACAACACAATGTTGCTGATGAACTAGTATGAGTAACGAGCTTGAACCCAAATGCCACTGGTTAGAGTAACAGTCTGAAAAGGGTGGTAAAGGGAATACGATACAGCAAGTAATTTTTCATTTTATTAAACACACATACAAACTTGTTTTAATACCGGTGTCGGCGTTTCGGACTTGAAAAAAGAAAAAAACCCACAGCAAACAAGAACTAGGAAAATTTGAAAAACATTCATCTCACTAAATAAAAGTCTACAAAAAAAAGGCAGACAATAAAAATTGCAGAATTCAAAACAAAAAAAAACATCAACATGCGGGAGTATGAAAAATAAATTTTTTTTTAAAATAAACCAACTGTTTGGTACTGATGTTTAGCAATGAGTATAATAAAAAGCAACAACTAAAACAAAGAGAGTAACAAAATAACATGATGATACTGAAAAAAAAATAAACCTAACAATTAGAAAAAAAACACCGCCAAACTAAACAATAGCAACAACTACACCAACATTAGTTGACTGATGAGCAAAAAAAAGACTCAAAAGGGTTGGAGTTTAAACACGAGAGAGAGGGTTTTATTTTAACAACAATAGAATAATCATATGGTTAACTCAGGACCTTATTACTGAGAGTGTGTTTGTAGGTAAAATTGAATATTTATTATAGCCAAATGCAGGCATGGAAAAGTGAATTATGTAAAGGGTGCTGTTTGTATACAAATTTTGTTTTTAAACACGAGCTATAAATTATAATCCTAAATCTTTTAAAAGAATAAGCAGCGAGAATTTACGCTAAATTTTATTTAAATAAAAAACAAAAGTTTTTAAGTAAGATTCGAATTGTAATATTTTTAATTTTTAAAATTATTCATTAATATTTAGAGTTATTGCTTAAACTATTTTAGTATTAAAACGAAAAGAATAGTTTTATTTCGGCTTATATTTTAATTCCTAAACTAATTAAAAATGAATTTTTTTAATTTTCATGCTTTTTTAAATAAAACTGTGTAAATTGGGACTTCAGTTATTTAATTATAATTTTTTATAAAACATAAGGAAAAAATTTAAGTTAATTGTAGGGGATTTTCCACTAGGCAACTGAAGTCCGCCCTTGTGATGATGGAAAAGATTATCTATTCCTCGCTCACAAAAGATTTCTGTTACCAAAACTAGACTGGAGCAAATGCGAGCATCGTATAAACCGATGAATTGTTTTAACACTCATTCCTACATGAAGCAGTATATCTTCTACCTAGCTGTCAATTAAATTAGGTAGAAGAAGCTCGCTCGCTATCCATTTCCAGTAAAGTCATCCGTGAATCAGACACATTTCGAAAGTTTTATGAGCCCATAATGCCAAGAAGCAAACACACGTTGTAGACCCTTTAATAGTTACCTGACTCCAAAATAATTGGAGAGTAATTAACTCGTCTGTATATTTTTTGGTATATTTATCTTGAAAATATTTAATGCACTTTTAATAAAGGGTGCCCCATTCAGTGTTTTTGATTTCAACTTATCTTATTAAATTAAAAAGCAAGAATTACGAATTTTCACAAAGGCCGAGGCGATATAGCTCTCAATTGCAGAACGTTGTAAAAAACTTAACCAAATAATTAAAGTGTGTCCCATGGTCACATTTCCTAAACTGTTATGAATAGATGCTTGAAACTTTTACAAAATATATATTGATATTTGCTAAAAAAAAACACAACTATAAATGTAAGTCTGACCACATAAGAGATATGAATTTTCCCTTTTTCCGCATGTCTGTTTTGATTTTTTTTTTTCTGTGTAAGTGCTATCACTTTTTTACTCACGTAGAAATAAAATTCAGTGGTTTATTATCTAGACTTAGTTTTATAGTTCTTGAAAAAAATAAATTTATAAAAAGATTAAAATAGTACCGAAATTTCCATCCCTGGTCGGATGTATAAAAATTAGCCAAAAAAAAGTTTTTTTTTGTTCGGCGTTGTTGTTGTTGTTGTTGTTGTTTGCTACAAAAAAACAGCAAAAAAAGTATAAAACTATTTATTTTTCGCATAATATTAAGAGTAGGAATATTTTTACTGCTGGTTTACGCATTCCTCTTTCAGCAGGATAATAACGACGATGATGATGATGATGTTTATTATTGTTATGATATTCTAAATTTTTTCTTATGAGTAAATTTATCATTGTTTAGTCAGTATAAAAGTAGGAGTACGGTCAAGTTTATTTGTATTTTCTACATACAGTAGTGGTCCAAACAGTTGAATTTGAAATCATGTTTAAAGCAAATCAAAGTTATCAATCAAATGAAACAATTAAAACAGATATAATGTGTATAGAGTGCATTGTGTGTAGCTTATAATATTGTTTAATAAATCAAATTTAAAACATTCGAAACGGAAATTACTCAGGAATCATATGTTTCTTGCAGCCTTACTTTCCACTCCTAATACTAGCAAAAGTTCATGGCTCGAGGCAAGTTTCAAAGGTAATTGTTTTAGATTTTCTTGTCTATTGGGCAGCAAAAATAAGATGAAAACTTAATATTCAAAATATCAATAAATAATGATTAATGTTTGGGTCTATTTAAACATAATTTTATAGAACATTTTAGGAGCAACATAAAAAGTTCTCGAAGTATTTTGTTGTGAGGCATGTCTTTCTTGTTTATCAAACTTAAAAGATTTACAGTTTTAAGGTCCTACAAACGGCATTAAAAATTAAGTTATCGATACATCTGCATCTGAAAATTGTGATACAATTCAAGAAATATTTCAAACCAAACTGTTTGTTTTATTAAAAATATGCGAGTTTTTAATTTGAAGTTTTAAAATGCTAAATATTTAAGTAATTTTAATTAAAAATATATGATTCGGGCCTTCATTTAAATAGAACTTTGTTGACAGCTTCTTAAATTAAAGGCAAAAGCAACTAGTTCACTGTCTCTTTTGGGTCGGCTTCTTTTGTAAGTCTAGCAAATTGTTTTTCATATGTATTTGCAGGTCTTTTTCTGTAGTGGCTATTTTATCTTAATAATTTAGTGAACTCATCTCGTAAACTTCTTGAAATCACACACATCTTCCTGTTATTATGATTTATTTAAACTGTAACGTGGTGTAGAAAGAGCTCGCAAAGCTTAGGAGAGATCATTACACCTATCACATTTTAGCACTTTTACTTTCAAAGACTTGCCTGTTTAGAAATAAATTTAAAAATTAAAGGCGCTCTCTAAATGTATCCACCAAACAGCTAGTAACTGTGGTCTGCATCCATACTTCTAACCATTACTTTTTTTTCGTTTTATCATGCTTATTAAGCTGACCTTATTGGTTTCTTTATCAGTTATTGTTGCTGCGGTTATATTCTGAAGTTTTTTATATTTTTTGTTTTAAGAAGGAAAATTTAATTTTCCACCTCCTTCATTTTAGGGATTTTGTAAATTTTTTTGCTATTTAATATGAGTCAGTTTTTTTACTTCCATTTTTTAATTCTCCTTAAATTTTGAATTTTCCTGCTCTGGAAACTTCTCTATAACTGATCTTCTCAATGAGCTAGGATCTGCAGTGTCTTCGTTTTTTATACCCTTCACTACAGGTGGAAAAAAGTAAAAGTATCTCAGTTTGTCATTCCTTGTGTAATTTCTACAATATTTAACTTGGAGTTCTAATGCATAGCCAAGTCGATTGAGCGATATCCGTTTGTCCGTTTGCCCATCCGTGCTAAATTTGAAATCAACTTCTCCAAGGCACTAAATGAGCTAGAAAAAATATAAAGAAGCCTATCGACTAGAATTAGTTTCGAAAATTTGGCTATTAAAAGATAGCAAGATCAGTCCATGTCTTTCAGAACATGGGGCAAAAGACCATGCCTGCCTATTATGTTTTCATATCATAATAAATAATTCTAATCAAAAAACAATAGAATATTAAAAAAAAAGAAAAAAACATCAAGAGAAAAAACTGGCGCTTGTCCATATTTTCCGAGTTAAGGGCCTCTGAAATTTTAAATTTGTTTTAAATATCACTATGGATATCATTTTACTGTTTATGAAGAGATCTTTGAAAAGAAATTTTAAAAATGCTTTAACCATTAATAGCCGATGGCATTTTTATGTAAAGCTTTTTTATTTTTAAATTTTCTGTCACCTCAATACTTGTTTTTTTGATTGGATTTACTTCACTGAACTAGATTTTAATAGATGGTGAAGGGGGTATATAAAATTCCGCATAGCCGAATATACCACTCTTACTTGTGCTATTACTGATTCTCATATTTTTAATTGGGAGAAAATGTTTTGTAATAAAATTTTAAATTTAAAAAATTTATTCAGTTACAAAAGTTTTATTCGCTAATGTAACAAATATGTACAGTTGAGGGTATGTGTTAGTGCTTGTGTTTAATGTAGCTACATTTTTTTTTCTTCTAATTTTTTTATTTGTTAACAAGAGAAGTATATTTATGTATGTACATATTTGTGTACAAAGAATGTTTATATTTCGGGTGTTAGTTAACCGTGTGAGTGCGTTTTAAGTTTTTATTTTATTAGTTTTCGCCTTCAAAGAGTTTTTATATGAGTATTTTAGGCAGGAACCTTTTTTATTATTTTTTATATTTGTTTGTTAACAATGCACTAGCACTTCAATTGCAATTTAAAAAAAAAAAAAAAAACTTTGTACCAACGATTTTATGTTTGACTTTCTTAAACTGTTTCTAGTGATTATTGATTTTTTTTTGCTTTTTTTTTTTTGTTTTAAAGATTAAGACAAATTTATATGACTTTGTTAGGATTTGAGTAGGCTTAAAAAAGATAAAGTAAATGAAAAGCATAAAATAAAGTTTGTTGTTTATTTATAACCAAAGTGTGAAATATTTGATATTTTGACCAAAGTCATTCGAACTGCAATAAAGCGTTTGAAAATTTATTAAGTAGAAATTCATAGCTGAAGCGTTTTTTACACTTTCGTTTTAAATTTAAAAATTTTAAGATTACGTACACAAAAGCTACCTTCTTTGTCTGTAGGTCACAGCCTTCTATCTTTGCAGCCATTGAGAGTAGACTTTTAGAATTTTCGCCGAAGGTAAAATTAAAGGGTGTTGCAAAGGAACCTAATATACATGACAGATAAGTCAAATATACACAGTGTTTGTGAAACTTTATGTGCTATAGGAACATGAACAAAAAAAAAAAAAAATACTTTAAATTAATAGAGACCCGATAACGACGAGAATTTTCTGTACGTGGCCTTCTATTAAACTGCCATAGTCCGAAACTTATTTATATTTTATTAATTTTATGCCAATACAAAAAAACTTAAAATTAATATACAAAGGGTGTACCTATAGGGACATGTTATTAACGTATATCGCTTTAGCTATTCAATTTTATAATTTTTGCATAGAGTAAATACAAACACATATGTCCACTATATAAATACGTGTGAACAATAAATTTAAAAATTAACGGGCGATTCTATAGAAGCAATGACTTTCATGAATATGAACTTTTCTTTCAAACTGTTGAAGGCAAAAGAATAAAATTTGCATATAATATAAAGGGTCATCCAAATGTGACGCCTAGATGTCAGCACTATATAATTTTAACACGTGACATCTTTTCAAATGACATAAGCCATTTTGTTTTATTAGAAGGTAGTACAGTTTTAACCATGGACAGGTACACATTGCAACAACGCGTTTACATCGTTTTTACGCGTTTACATTGTTTTCAAGCAAAATTTTGTTTAGTGACGATGCTCATTTCAGAATGGATGGATTCGTCAATAAGCAAAATTGTCCTATCTGGGGTGATGAAAATCCTCGTGTTATTAATGAAAAACCTCTACACCCACAAAAAGTTACTGTTTGGTGTGCATTTTGGGCAAATGGAATCATTGGTTCATTTTTCTTCAAAGATGATGCTGGAAATGCTGTTACTGTGAAGGCTGACCGATACCAATCAATGTTGAGAGACTTTTCATGGATACAGTTGAATCATATTGATGTGTCTGATGTCTATTTCCAGCAAGACGGTGCTACATGTCACACAACTCGAGAAAACATTACGCTTTTGCGATCAAAATTTCCTCAACGTGTAATTTCACGAAATGCTGATTTCAATTGGCCTCCAAGGTCATGTTATCTAATACCATTAGATTTTTTTTTGTGGGGTTTTTTGGAAAGTCGAGTGTATGCTAAAAAGCAACAAATAATTAATGATCTTAAGAACAACATTCAAGTTGCAATTCGTGAAATAACACCAGCAACATGTCGGAAAGTCATTGAAAATTTCGATATTCGGATTGATGTCTGCAGACGCAGTCATGGTGGACATTTGAATGATATTCTATTCCACTTATAATTGTAATGGATCATACTTTTAATAAAAAACAGCTTGAAAAAATTACAAATAGTTTGTGTTTTATTTCAAAGAAACATGTAGGCGCGTTTTTTGGATGACCTTTATAATGCTATGCCTGATATAAGGATAAGTATAAAAAATGAAAATATAATTATATAAAGGGTGTCCCGATAGTAACATGATTTTTACATACATGTTACCGTGCACATTCTCTAGGAAAGGAATAGAGGAAAGAGGTGAAAGTATAGCCATTTAATAAATTATTTTACTTTCCCGGCGAATGTGCTATAAACAAGAAGAAGGCTGCGTCGTGCTGTATTGTTAAATTCTGAATATGTTTTATACCATTTAAATGAAAAAAAGACATTTTTTTTTGGTTCCCGCAGGGGTTAAACACTGGCTAACCAGGCTTGTAAACAACGTGCTCACTACGATGACCACAGCAGTAGCAGTATAATAGTAAATACGAAAAATTGCATTAAAAGGTGTCCCAATAGTGACGTTATATTCATAGGAAGTTATTTTAAGTCTACCCAAAGTCTGCATTACAATAACCGCTTTAACAAATAAAATTAAAAATTAAAAGCTGATGCTGATGTTAGTGAGACACAATGTGGGATCTTTTCTTTGTATGATAAATTCAATTCCCATCATCAGATGAATTTAATCTGTTCGACTGTTTTTGTTGTATAATTTCGTGAAGTGATAAATTTCATTTCATGATGAACGCTGTCACTTTGCTTAAAAAAAAATTTTTTTTTATTTATTTTTATTGTAATTATTCAAAACTACAAATTGGCTAATTTTTGTTTTTGTTATAAGAAGATAGTTGTTTTTCCATTACACCTTAAAACTTTATATTAGTTTTTTAAAGCAAGTTTCAAATATGAGAACTTTCATAAAACACATCAGCGTAAATTAGTTGTATTAAAATATCACTAAGAATCAATGGTGACTTTTTATTTTAGTAAATATTTTCTATTCAGTATTTTACGGGAATTTTTCCACAATGTTAAAACAACTTGCAATTATTTAATTGATTTATATGCATTCAGCTTAGAACTCACGAGTTGATTTAATATTTAGAAAAATGTTAAATATTTTTTCCCAGCCAGGGGTTGAACTGTGGATTTTCATGTGTACATTGTAACTGTCATCCATTTAACCAACTAATCAATATTAATTTGGATGATATTTACAATGTACACAACTAAAGGTAGATAGATGAGAAGAATGCTGATGGTATATTTGGCTGTCCTGAAAATGCGGCATTATATCCTGCCAGTGTCGAAATTTTCTTGTTTTCTTTGGAAAACGTCCGCCTACATTTGAAAGATATTTTTTTTTTGTAAGAATTAAATTAAAAAATTAACCAAAGCCGAAAAAGTAAATTTTAATTGATTTAAAAAAATGTGAACTTTGTATAATAATTGTGTAGTTTTAATAAATCATATTTTATTATGTATTTCCAGTTAAGAAATAAAAAAAATATTAAAAATGTTATGAAAAAGCTTTTTGAAAAATCTATAGTCAATAGTTAGAATTGCCTTTAAACACATTAACCTACGTGCTCGTATATAAGAAACCTGATTAATGTTACGATTTGTTATTTTTATGAATTGCAAAAATAAAATCAGTACTAAATATAAATATTGGCATTTTTTTAAGCGTTAATGATTGTGTTTGTAATTCTTTTGTCCAAATTTCAAATCACTAAAAAGTTGTTTAAATATAAAAAGAAGAAAGAAAGCATTCAAAGATATGGCCAAAGGAACTAGCTTTACCCACAATAAGAATAAGGATTTTCAAATTCATGTCAATTTTTTTTTTGGAGCCATAATTTCTTCAAAATTATCTAAGCTATAAAATTTCTATATTAACTATTTAGAAAGCCTTCAATTTTTAAATCTAAATTTTATACTTGCTGTTGTGGCAGACTTAGCAATATAGGTTGTTTTCAAATTTCAAGTGTCTGTCTGCAACTGTTCAACAATTTGGCCCTAAACATCAAATGGCAACAATTATAGGGGCACCTTTAAATTTCTAAATTTTGAACTGTACACATGTTGTTATAGCGGACTTAGCAAATAAGTTTATTTATAAATTTTATCCGTCTATCTCCAACTGCTCTAAAATTTGGCCGTATATATCAAATTACAACAACTATTGTGACGCCCTTTAATTTATAATTTTAGAAAATTTGTACTTATCTATATACCAGACCAGATAGTAAACATTTTGTCAACTTTTCAAATGTTTGTATGCAACTGTTTACATCAACTATTGGGACACCCTTTAATTTCTAAATCTAAATTGTATATTGGTTGTTACAGCGCACCATGCAATGCAGATTCTTTGTATATTTCAACCGTCTGTCTACAACTGTTCAAAAATATGGCCATATACATCATATGTAATTGACTTTTGGTGCCCCCTTTTAATTTTTAATTAAGATTATTTAAACTTGTTATTGTAACAATCATAAAAATCGACCTTCTATTAAATTTTAATGCATTTGCCTATAACGGGTTTAAAGAAAGGCCCATTTAGGTCAGTTTACGTCAACTATGGGGACACCCTTTAATTTTTAGATTTTTTTATTACTTTTTTCTATTGGGAGCTACAGTGATACTTAGTTTTTCTTTAAGATTTAGAGTGGTTCCCTTTGAGGTTCATAAACTACTTTAAAAACAAGCATGTAGTTAGGGGACACCCTTTGATTTTTAAGATTATGAACTGTTTTTTAAATCAAAACTAATCTGTGAGCACAATCTTTCAGATAAAAAGATTTCAAAATTGTTTTAGAAATAAGTGTTTTCTGCAGGCCTTCAAATTAAAAAAGCAGCATTCAGACGATTTAATAACCTTCTTCCTCATGTTTTGAAGTCGGCCAAAAATCGGGCACAAACTGTTGTTTAAAAATTATTATTAGATATAAGATAGTGTTATATGTTTTTAAATTACTAAAAACTCAAAAGGCATTTTCCGTTGTTTGGGACCTACATGTCTTGTAGAAAACGTACCACCTGCTGATGCAGCCTGAAAATCTTTCTTAAAAATTAATCCGAAATTGATGTGTATTACTGCCGGGAAATCGTTTTCATATGCGAATAATTTTGTAGGTGCTTTTATTTCATGTAAAGATCTAAATACGATGTTTATAAGCTTGTTTTAATTAAAAGTTCGTGGAGTATGTGAAAAAATATCCCAATACAATTCAATATTGAAGGCAGAAATCTTAATTAATTTAAAATTACGCTTTGCATCATCTCGCTATTTCTTGAAGAATTCTTAAGCATTAAAAGGTACGTACCTGTTCATATCTTTGAAAAGAAAGCTAACGATTTCACTTGTATTGTAACGGATCGGTTATACAATGACTTCTATAGCAAATGAAGGACCAAAACCATTTTATAACAACTGTGTGGCAAAATGTTTATCAATTATATGAACATTTTTCTTATCATTTTAATAACCAACTGAAAGCTTTCAAATCTCCAAGATATAAAATCCGTATCTGGCCATGACAACCCTAACCTGATGGCCTAACCTTTTCCCAGGACGCTTGCTAGTGTCCTTGAGGCGTATAACAACACCACTTGCTGGAAAACTAGACACTGTCTAAGCTCCCACCGCATCATTGACAGTATCCGTTTCAACTGAACCGCACACAGAGCGAAGGCAACTTTCCCTTGACCTCCATTTAAACCGAGACTACCAGCGTATGGTCTGACTTCAAGCCCAAGATTCTAATGCAGCCAGGAATTTAAGATGATTTTAATTTAAAAATTAAAATATTTAACTACAAAAGTGAGTAAATCTAGGCGCGTACTTATCCCTACTGCTGAACATCTACAGACGTAGTGCTGAACATGCTATCTCATCTGTAATTATGGGTGATATATATATTAAGGAATCAGAAGCTCTCGATGTTCTTGGCATGAAAATTCAGTGCGATGTTCATTGGAACAAGCATATTTTTCATGTTGCAAAAGAAGCATTCAAGTGCTCAGGTTTTCTGAAACGGTGTAAGAAATACTTTACTCCATCTGATCTCCTTACTATCTATGTCACCTTTATCAAATCGAAAATGGAAACAACTCTCATTATGGGCCGGTGCTTTAAAGTCTATTTTGGAGTTACTCGAACGCGTACAGGAGAGAGCAAAGAGCTCATCGGTGACAGTAGGGTATCCAGCTCTATTGACTCACTGGAACATCGTTGCACTTTGAGGTGTGTTTCACTGTTTTATTGTTACTACAACGGAATGTGCTCTTATGAAATCAGGGAACTCGTTTCTGAGAACCGTAATTTCATACGCGCAATGCGCTCTACATCAATAGCGCATTCCTTTGTGGTCGATTGGCCAGTGAATCGCACAACGCATTACAGAGAAAATTTGTTTTTAAGCCGAACAGCTCGTATGTGGAATAAACTCCCTGCAGAGGTCTTTCCTGGCACTTTCAATGTGCAAAGATTCAAATCAAGTGTTCACAAGCACTTCTCCCTCTATCCCCTTTTCCACAACCTTATTTGCTAGTTCTGTCACAATGCATTGCATAAGTAGGGGTCATGGAGTCATCCCCTGAGTGCTGATCCTAATTAAAAAAAAAATAGATTTTTCTTGAGTTGTAAGTAGCAAAACTAGAATTAGAGGATCATAAAATTAAAGACCTTACTAAAATAACTTCATCCAGTTTATCAGCCTTCAATTTATTGGAATCAAGTAACCAACTACCATTTGATACCAGTACATGTGCCACCAAATGCTTGATTGGATTGCAGTTGGTTGGTCCTGTCATTATTAACGATGATTATCTGTCTTCAACAGCCATTATTTGCTTGATAGATCAGTTAATCTAAATTTTAAAATTTTTAAGTATAAAAAATTATCCCAGCACTTAACTGCGAAACAGATATTACGGACAATAAAACGGAAATAAATTCAATATTAAAATTTTTTTAATGATTTTTTTTCAGTCTCTATTCTTTTAACCACTCGACTACTTTTATTTAAATGTTAATTTAAAAATACATTTACAATGGCTAACAAAGCAACAAAAAACGAAACAGCCAATATTTTAGAAAAAAAAGAAAAAAACTTTAAAAAAATAAATTAAACTAAAAAATTCTATTCGTTTGTTTTGCTTTTTTTTTTTTTTGTTTTTTGTTGCAGTGTTCCTTTTTGTAGCAAAGTCATTTTAAATGCATCAAATGCAACACATGCAGACACCTATAAAAACTAACCACTCACACTTCAATGCCCATACACAGCAGTATAGTACGAATGCAACACAAAGGATTTTATGGAACAAAGTTTTATAAATAGAAAATGCAATTTTTCGATCAACCAGAAAATAAGCGCAAAAATCAAGTGAAAAGAAAAAAAAATTACGAACGAGTGAGTTGCATAAAAAAAAACTCACTGATGAGGACATTGCCAATTTATTTTTGTTAGTGCTGCTGTTGTATAGAATTTTTTTTTATAAAATATAGAATAAAATCAGACACAAACACACATTTGTATATGAACGTATTCATAGAGAAAGTAAACGCCTATTTGTATTTTATTATTTATTATAAACAAAACATCATTTAGGGTTTGATGCAAACGGTGAGTGTGAGTGCTTGATTGTTTGTTGAGTCCGTACAACAACTAAAATTATGTTTTTTACAGGCTCAACTAAATATCAAAAACCCTTCCACTAGTTTTTTTTTCTTTTTTGTTTTGCTACAACATATGCCACAACGAGTTTGTTGCTGCAATCGCCAGTTAGTTGCAGTTTTTATTCAGCTTTTTTTTGTTTAAATTTTTAGCTTGTTTTCACGAGGAGAATGGGAGATTATGTTGTAATTTTTTCTATTTCAATGTTAAATGCAGTTTTTCTTTATATAGACAAAAATTGCATTTTGCTGACACAAATGCAGTTGCCCACTTTCAGGTAGCAATATGTATAACACACACAGGGTGAAGAAAATAAACTGTTTAATAATATTCTATACGCTTATTCATAAAGATATTTTCTACATGATTTAAAATGCTCCTTTTTCAGGTGGTACTTTTGGAAAAGGTCGTCCAATTTTACTATACTTTTTGGATAAAGTTAATTTTACCAATAGACTGATTTTTATGCAATTTTTCTAATTTGCTTATTATAATCAGTTTTATATATTCTCCAAGAGCACCCTCTTTAGGTACTTTTTTACTTGTACTTCTTTTTAAAGGATTTTTTTTAGCTTCTTTTTTTTTGTTTAGTTTTTTTTTTTAATTTCTTAATTCAAATTAAATTCTACTTTAAAATCTTTTATTAATTATATAAAAATATAAACAAAAAGTTATTTGTTTAAAAGGTACTTTTTTTAAGATTTCTGTTAAAGTACTTTTTTTTTGACAAATTGTTAAAATAATTTTTTAGAGGGAATTTTTCATTATTTTATTCTAATATTTTAATACATTTTTAAGCAAATTTTGGTAAAGCAATTTTTTAATAGTACCTTTCTTTAAAATGTACCACTTTCTTATATTGTACCATAAATGTATTTTTAGAAGTGTTTTGCAAAATATGCTTTAAAAAATTGCTACTTTTAAAAATGTGCTGTTTTTTAAGGTACTTTTTATAATAGTAAGAGAATTTAAAAAAAAAATGGTACTTCTTTAAAGTTAGTTTTTTAAGCGCATTTTTAACAAATGCTTTCTATTTAAAATTCATCTAAAGATTTTTAAACAAAATAACTATTTTTCCTTCTTCTTCTTAATGGTTTTATTTTTTAAATTATTTAAAAAAAATTTTCGGACTTTTGCAAACACATGCTTATTTTAAAGGTTTTTTGGCCAAAAGTCTCATCTGGAAAAAGTACTTTTTCTAAAAAATATATTTTATTATACGCAGCTCTAAGAATAATCTTTAAAAGATTTTCACGTCTTTAAAATTAGAAAAACCTTTTTAAAGACAGTTTTTATATAACATTATTTTTTTAAAAAGTACTTCTATTAAAGGTACTTTTTTTAAAGCAATAATTTTAATAGGCTAATATTATTGGTAACGTTTTTCAAAAGAATTTTATTAAAGTTACTTATTAGAAGGTACTTTTGTAAAAGGTACCTTTGTAAAAAGTACTTTTTCTAAAAGTATTTTTAATATACGCAGTTCTAAGAATAATCTTTAAAAAATGTTATCGTCTTTTAAATTAGGAAAACCATTTTAAAAAGAAATTTTTATATTTTTTTATTTTTTAAAAAGTACTTTATTAAAGGTACTTTTTTTAAAGCAAGAATTTTAATAGGCTAGTATTATTGGTAACGTTTTTCAAAAGAATTTTATTAAAGTTGCTTTTTAGAAGGTACTTTTGTAAAAGGTACTTTTTAAAAGGTACTTTTTAAAAGGTACCTTTTAAAAGGTACTTTTACTAAAGTTATATTTTCAAGGAGCTAAGATTACTTTTTTCAAAGCAGCACTTTGGTAGGTAAATGTTTTATAATTTTTTTTAGGTTTATGCTTTTTGAACGAAATTGTCTTAAAAGTCCTTTTTTAAAGGTATTTTTTTGGAAAAGCAGTTTTTTAGATGCTGTTTTTAAATGATAATCCTTTAAAAGGTATAATATTAAGGAGAAGTTTTATAAAACGTTTCGGTAAAAAAAAGGCTATGAAGGGTTTTTTTCATTTTTTAGTTTATTTTTTGTTTCTAAAGAAAGTTTTTAAAACCTGTTTTTTAAAGGGAACTTTTTTAAATCTTTAATTTGTCATATTTTAAAAGTTGCATTTTTAATTTCTTATTATATCATAATCCTTAAGCTTTAATTTCTACTAACTTATTTGTCACACCCTATTAGTACAGCAAAACGTTGGTGAGGGTAACACAACCTGCATCCATTTTTGATTTAGTTTTGATGGTTAAATTGCTACTTCAAAAAAATATTTGTTATTTGTTAGCCTTAACAAACACACATACACACACATCATAGAAATGCATTTCTATGTGTCCAAAAATAAAAAAAATTCAGGCTCATGTGCAACAGAAAAAAATGCATAACCGATACAGCAGGAAAAAAAGTAAAATAAAATTAAAATATAAAAACCTGTGAATATTAAATACACAATTCTAACCAAAACCATTCAACTGACGACCCTTTCGTGTTTTATGATGTTGTTGTTCTTTATTCTGTGTTTTTTTTTTCAATTTCGTTAACAGTAGCACGTCATCTATTTGGTGGCCACCTTTGAGAACCTAACTAACATCTATGCAATATTTAGTGTAGGAAACTTACCCATCCATCCACATAAACTAAAATACAAACTAACGTACCTCTTTTTACACACACAGACACATATATAAGCCTTCTCGGTTAGTGTATATAGAATTGTATACATATGATTGTTTTATTTTATTTTATTTAAATACTAAATGTTATGTACAATACTGGTGTGTAGCAAAGAACACATGTGCATACACATGTATGTGTGTAGTTATTAAAAAAAGTAGTGCGGTGTGTAAATTACAGTGTGTGTGTATGTGCGTGTGTGTGATTGTGTAATAGAGTTTGTGTGTTTAGTTTTATTGTTTTTTTTTTAACATTTCGTGTTTTATAAGCCTTTGAGTTAGTTATTTACATATTTTTTTAGCACACAGAAACCTCTTTGTTAACAGTGTTCAGTTGCAGAAGGTTTTCGCTAATTAAAGTATAACAACTAATTTTTTACTAAATTTTTTACCTATTGATAAGGATTCTAATATCCAAATAATGCTTTCCTAACAGTTCACAGTTGAAAATTTTTTTGCTTCTGGGGTAAATTTGTATATCGGAACTCGAAAGATAAGCCCAGAAAGCATCGTGTAAGTGTTGTAGGAATGTATAAAGGTCGGTAAAAATTTAATATCCATAAGTTAATGTTATCGTTATCACTTTAACTTGTTTATTTAATTAATACTTTTACCCTCTTTACAGAGTTCCGAAGTTTGTCTGCATCTAAATAAAGGAGCAGAGTTAAATAAAAGGCAAACTTGTCTTTTCTGGTAAAAATTTTTCAGTTTGTGTTAAAATCAGTTACATAAGGTGCTTTCTTAAAACCTCTCTCTTTGCAATAACCTCTTTAAAACGATATATCTGGAGAAAGTATTTTTTTTTTTTTTTTTTTTTTTTTTTTTTGTTAACAGCGAGAATCTTTTTTAAAGAGTTATTATTATTTTTTTTTGACAATAATTTAAAGAGAAGTTAAATTGAACTTAAATTAAGGTTTTTTAATTATGAAGAGGATGCCATTATGGGAGTCCATTTTTGAAGGGCTCCTAAGACCGCTATTTTATATGGTACTTTTTTAAAGGTACTTTATAAAAAAATTAGTTTAAAAGTATTTGGTATTTTTTTTACTTTCTAGGAGGGTGATTTTTTATTATTTGTTAAGGTACTTTTTTAACGGTACTTTCTTAAAGGTACTTTTTTAAAGGTACTTTTTTAAAGGTACTATTTTATTTAATTTTTTCAAAGTTATTGTTATAGTATGTTCATACATGCAATTTTATGGAGTCAACATTCTGTGTATTGATAAAATTAGTTTGACTTAGACGCGATTGGTTTGTGTCTGACAATGAATTTCAAAATTCAAATTAGCTTAAATGCAATTGGTTTGTGTCTGAGGTTTAAATATCGAAATTTTGCTTCACATACATCTTCTGAACAGTGTTGTATTTTAATTTCTACTTAATATTATAACAATTTCATGCTTATTGCGCATTCAGATTTTGTATGGAATATCGAGCTTAATACTCGTAATGGCTGTTATTGAGAAAAGCTGAATATTAAGTAATGTGTGAACAGGATTTAAGAGAAGTTAACTTGTTAAGATCATATCTGCAAGCACTTAATAAAGGTATTAGTTTATGAACAATATAATAAAATTTCAATCGTTGGAAATCTTTTATGAAAGTATTTTTTAAGGAGTTACTTTTTGAGAATTACTTTTTAACGATTATTTTGAACATTTTTTCTTATCTCTTTAATTATCTAAGGGCTCTTTTCTCTATGGATTTTTAAAAATAATTCATAAGGCACTTTTCCACTGTTAGAGAAATTAATTTGTTATAAATGGTACCCTTTTCAGAATTACTTGATAAAAATTTAATTTTTTTAACATAATTTGTTGAAAGTTACAACTTGAAGGTAAAGTTTTTAAAAAAGTTAATATTTTAAAATATATTTCTTGTAATGAAAATTATTTAAAGGTATTATTGGAATAAAAAAAAAATTATAAAAATTTTCTTAAAACACCCATAAGTAGAGACTTTTGTTTTTGTATTTTGTAAAAATTTCTTTTAAACTGGCTGATTTTATATAATATTTTGTTAACTAAAGAGGTACTTTTTTGCATGACACTATTTTATAGTAAAATGCCCAAAGAGGTAATAATTTTTTAAAGTGGGTATTTTATACTAGGAGGTATTTTTTAGTGAATATTTTATAATTATTCTTTCAAGAGAGCTCTTTTAAAAGGCACTATGTGGAACGGTAATATTTTAAAAGTTAAGTTTTTAATACAATACAACAAGGTTTTCGGAAAGGCCCATTTTAAAAGATCTCCTTTCAAAGCTGAATTAAAAAGAGGTACTTTCCAGAAGAAAATTTTTGAGAAATTTTTCTTCTTTTTTTTGTGATAAAATAAATATTGTCTGCTTGAATTTCGTTAAAGTGAATTTTTGTTACAGGTTTTTATTTAAAGGGTTTTTAAGGTACTTTTTTACAGACATATTGCCAACAGTAATTTCTTTAATCAATGCCTTGAAAGACAGCACTTTGTTTTAAATATTAATTTTTAACAGAAAATTATTTAAAAAGTATTTTTCTTTAAATAAATTTTGAACGTTAATTTCCTTAAAGTGGATTTTTTATTAAACAAATATTTTAAAAGTTTCTTTAAAATATATTATTTTAGTAAAATAATAAAATAAAATTTCTAAAAAGGCCCATTTTTGGAACCTTTAAAAATACAATTTTTTAAATATCTTCAGCGTACTTCTTCGACTTCTAAAGTACAGTTTTCTTTAAAGTGCGCTTTTTGTGTACTATAGGCACGTAGAAGAATATTTTATAGGTAAAATTAAAACCATCTGAATTATTTTTGAATGACTTAATACCGACTTTATCAAAACAAATCTATGCCATTTTAATTTTATGTAATTTAATAAAATTAATTCATTTTACAACTTTTGTGCCAATTTACACAAATTTAGTTAATTTTTGTAATTTTCAAATTAACAAATTTACTTCGTTTATATTTGTTTTTTATTTTTAACAAAAAAATACTATCAGCTGATAAGAAATGGATAGTCTATTTAACAACAGTTTGTTACATATTATATGCAAACATTTTCTCTATTTGATGTGTCCCCCTGTTACAGTTGGTTCAACTTTAAATATACTTTATTTTTGACTATTGTATTCAGAAAGTTTTAAAACTAAAGTACTTTCTAAAAGAAACCGACTTAAGGTTATACCCATGGATATGGGATAGTTTCTAAGATTAATTTTTAAAAGTCGCTGTAGGAAAAGGTAATGAATCGAAATGATTCCATTTTAAGAGGTAATTATTTATAGGTTTTCCGAGGAATCTTCTTTAGATGGGCTCTTTAAATGTTTTTATAACAGAGCCCTTTTAAATCCAATTTTTTTTTTTTGAAAGTACTTTCTAGCAAACACATTTTTAAAAATGTTATTTTCAGCCAATCTTTTAATAAAATCAGTGCAGTACTTTTCCTTATCTTTATTTGATCTGCCAAGTCATAAGTAGCAAGTTAAAAAAAAACATCTTTCTAAATCCATAGCAATATATTTGTTATAGATTTTCATAGCCTGACATGACGTTAAATTTTTTAGTTTTTGAAAATTCCTAAATTTGGTCATTTTTACATTTGTGTTACTTTATACGTTTGTTGGTCATTTGTATATAAATATTAGCTTAAAACATATGCATATGTATATATTTGTGATATGTATTTTGTAAGCGTCAACATGTTTTCTATTTATATGCAATTTAGAGATTTCTGACCAAAAAAAAATTTTTTTTGTATTAAAAATAAATATTAAAATTTATATAAATTTTTTTTGTTAAAAGCACATGCATATTAACGTGTTCCAATTCATACATATATAAAAAAAATATATATGTATAAATTTAGTTAGCTACACATACATACCTATGCCTATGCATTTTTATGTATAAACATGTATGTGTGTACACAAACACAGCCATTGTGAATTTGTCATTTTGTGTTGGTGTGTGTCATTTCATTTAATCATTTGGCCTTTTATTTTGATGGCACCTCCCTTAATTTTTTTTTTCAGTTGAAAAGCGGCAGGGGTGGGAGTATTAGTAGTGTGCTTGTCGTGTGATTGAAAATATATTTTTAAATATAAATATTTTTTCCATTATTTGTTAAATTTTTAGTTCTATTTACACCGTATTAAATTAATAATATCCTAACCTGGGGCAAATATTTTCAAATATAATATTGACCCAGGTTCTGTCATAGTAAACTGAATGGTTTGAAGTAATTAAAATGTAATGTTTTTAATTTTTATTATAACTGTTTTTTTTTTCATAAATAAAAAAAAATGCATTAAAAAATAACACATATTTCTCAATTGCTTAAAGCCGTCGGCTATTGGATTTAGCTGAAATTATAAAATAATAATTTCAAGTTAATTAAAAAGGGTTGAATATTTTTTAATAAAAAAATTACTTCTTCAGTTTGAGAGAGAATATATTTGTTCAAAATAATCACCATTTGCTTCATCTTAAATAATAATATGGTCTTGGTACCGTCGGTTGGGTACCAAAGAGCAAGACTTTTAGGTAGGGTTTTTAAAAAGGTATGAATGCCAAACTAATGCTGTTGCCTTTGAGAGAAGATAGTAAATGTAAAGTATAGAATGGGCTATTGTTTTTTGGAATTGTTGTAGGTACTCTTGAGGTTTGTACAAAAAACAGAAAAAATCATTAATATTTTTTATTTAAACAAACATTTGTTTGAAGTTGTTTTTAAGTTCAATTATTAATTTAATTAAATTTATTAATGTTTTTGCTAAATATTCCATTAATTATACTTATTCTATGGAAGCTAATATTTTATTAAAAATTCTGTGATTTTAGGAATACAAGTTCTGTTTTTGCTTCCCAATTCGGTGTTTTAATTTGGGAAAATAAATTGAACAATTTTTAACTTTTAACATTATAGAAAGAGAGAGGGGTAGAAAGAGAGAGAGAGATCATAAAAGCGGGTTAGATATGGAAAAAGTACTTCAAATTTAATATTTTTTAGATATTAAAGCAGACCATTAACTTTTTTTTTGCAACTTTTTTCATTATGCAATGACAGCCAAATATATCGAATGATCGACCTTCCACACAGAGAAAACAGATTTGTAAAAAATCGTTTGAAATTATTTTTATTATAACCACTTTCATTATAATTTACTTATTATGCTTGAAAATATATAATCTTAATGTAATTTCTTAATAAAAAAAAAACTATATTTCTAAGTCGGGCGCAACAACAAAAAGTAAGCTCAACCGATTTGTGTCATTACTATAATAATTTCTGTTGATTGGAAAATACAACAAAATTAATTCAGCACGTTAATACGGAGACTCAACTGTTGGTTGTAAAAACCAAAAATCGATTATGTTACTTTTGAAAAGGAAAGCTTTTTGGCATTTTAAAAAAGAAAGAAATAAATAAACAAAATAAAAACACAAAATCATATTTTATTTAAAAAAAAAAATAACACAAGGAACTGTGACAGGGGAAAAAAATTAACCAATTTTGTTGAAAGGCAGGTTAAACAAGAGTAAAAAAAGGCATTTCAAAAAATAATTTTAACACGTTTTTTTAGACCCCATTGGCAAACGTATAGTACCTCCATAAAGAAGAAAAATAGAAGAAATTTAAAATTAGCAAGAAATCAGGAAGAAAAACGAAAAAGTATTGCTGAGGTCTTCTTCACATGTAATTTTTAATATTCTTATCTGTTGAATTTTTTTAAACAAAGTTTTATATGAAGATATCAATTTTTTTTAAATCACAGTAATATTTTTTTTAACAGTAATTTTTTTTTTAATTCATTGTCCTCTTTCTCGAATCATTTTTTTTTTTAATTAGCTACGAATATCATATTCTTTCAGTAATTTCAAAAGAATTTCAAATAATTCTCAGAACCGACAAAATTCGATTGGCAACAAATTCGGTTGTCACAACGAATCTCTTTTTTCTGTGCAACTCATCATTATAACTGAGAGACAGTAATTTCTATCATTTATCCTTTTCACTAATGAATTTGTATTAATTACTTGAGTTTTATTTAGATGTTGTGGAAACTCTCGCATAATGTGCGCTGGGTTTCGGCGTTTGTCAGACACATTTTTCGTTTTTCGTCATATTTAAATGAAATCTGATGTGCCTTTCTACTGCCACTGAAATTTTGCTAAGATCTAGTGCGCACAATTTTAGTCTGTTTGTGTTTAATTTGCCTTATCATCACAACGAAATCCTAGCTCAGTGTCGAAATACCCGAAAAAGTGATCGAATATTGGATGTCCAGAAGATGTTTCGTTTAAAATAGGCACGTTAGCCTTATGCTCGAAGTCATTTTCAAACTTAAATGCTATAAATTAATTTTTCGATTTAAAAATTTAATTTTTTGTAGTATTTTTTATAACAACGTTTTTATGGGCTTAAAAATACAACCTTTAGGAATTAGAAACTATTTTATAAACAGTGTATGCAAAACAATCCGCTGTGTAAATTAAGACTTGATTTATTTAAAGGTTTACTGAAGAAATGTGCTTTGAAAAATAAGCAATTTTTAGGTGCTTTGGGAAAACTTAAGAGACAATTTTTGTAATTCCAAATTGATTGGTCTTATAAGACTTAAGTCTAAAGAAGAACAGTATAAAACCTTCCAACACAGCCAGCTAAAATCGTAGTTTAACAGGGATAAAACAATGATAAAGAATTTGGTCA
Source organism: Cistogaster globosa (assembly GCA_937654795.1). Lineage (NCBI taxonomy): Eukaryota > Metazoa > Arthropoda > Insecta > Diptera > Tachinidae > Cistogaster > Cistogaster globosa. The sequence goes on from OW569404.1 coordinate 14,315,016, forward strand.
ATTGTTAAATTTTTTATGGTCAAAATTATTAAAATATATTTTTCATACTCATTAAATCAATTAATCAAAACAATAAAAATAATGCTTTATTTACATCGTCTTAATCACAGTAATTTTATATATTTTTTAACCCCCTTTTAACACCATGTTATTAACCCTATAGTCAACCTTCGACTATTCAACATAAAAACCAATCCTTTAAAACGACACCATCATTCTAAGAAACCCAGCTAGAAAACATCAACATTCTGATTAATTTTGTAAATCTGTTATTAACAAAAATTTTAAAGAAGTAAAAAAGTTACATACACATACACATACATACCTCTAAGCAAAGAAACATGAAATATTAAAAGCAACTAAAAAAGAAAAAATAAGTACCAAAGGAAGTTATTGAAAAAAATCTTGTTAGCAAATGAAAATTCAATTCTTATCTAACGAAAACGTAAACGATTTATTAAAGGACATTTGCTTTCACTTTAATACTGAAGCGTAACACAAGCACAACCATAAAATGTCAATAGAAATAGAAAAATGATTTTTTACAACCGCTAAGGCTCTTGTTAGAAGCAGCCTTCGCTTTATATAACTGATGCGGCTACAAGAAATAAAAAAGGGCGAAAAAGTCAAACAAAAAGAAATAAAGAAATCAGACAGACATCTTGAAGAACGAAAAAAAAAAATTAAAACCTCCACAAAGTTACACTAACGACCAGAAATCGATGGTCACTATAGCAAAAAAGTAAGAGATAACAAGAATTCATCAACCTCTTGTGAACAAAAAAAATTATTAATAACTGGAAGCTGAAAAAGCAATTAGTTGCAAAAGGATATTAAATGGTTTGGGTTTAATATTTTTCTATGAAAATCTTAGAATTTCTTACTGAAATAAAAGAACTCCATGCCAACTATTTTTTATAAACATTTGTAGCACTAAGAATTGAAAAAACAAAACTGGTTAAAAATAAATTAAAAAAATTAATGGGTTAAGACAACTTTTATTCCTCTTATTGTGGAAAACAAAAATAATAAATAGTCGATCTTAGCTCAAGCACATTTACTTTGAAGACTTAAAAACAACAAATATAAAATATAAATTAAGTGCGGGATAAGTGTTTAATTAAAAAACATAAATTTATGTGAGACCATTTAACTACAATTCTTGAATAAAATTGTGGTCGTCTAGTTAAATTAATAAGTTATGGAATCACTGATACACTCATCTTTAAGATTCGCGTGAATATACACCAGCGGTGGACAAAATTGTTTTACACTTGTGTTAGTGAGATAATTTAAAGGTACAGTGACAAGCTAAACAAACACAAAGATTTTCGCATAAGAAACTAAATTAAATGAAATCGTCTACATTAATGCTGTCATGACAGTTTCGTAAGAGCAGTATATATTTCAAAGACGTGGAACTAATTTTATTACGTTGTTTACTACAAATGAATTTTAAGTCCGAAAATATTTGTTCACACAAGTAAGTGGTCGGAAAAAATGAAAGAATTTTTTCTAAGTTCAGGATAGGCCAAGGCGTCCAAAGTTTTCCAAAATAATAACCTGTCTATTTCCGGAAAAGCTTTTAACTCGCTTCGTAATATTACAAGTTCTGATTGTATTTTGAATTCATATTTAGTAACATCAAATTAAAAGGGTTTTCAAAAAGTTTCAGAAGTGGTTTAATGTTATCTATATCCTCAAATCTATCTTCGAAATTGTAAAAAAGGTTTTCAACAACATTAACATATTCCAGGGTTTTAACCTTTTCGTGCTTGTTCAAAATTAGGAAAGTTTTAGGAAATTCTTTGAAGTCACCTAACTTTATTTGTGATAACAACAAATATAATTTAGTTTTGAAATTGCAAGTTTTTTTGGACAAATCGTATATATTATTTTCCTTCCTTATTTATCATACAAAAGTTTCTTAAATGCATCTCCATTTATATTAAACACTGTAACTGAAAAAAAATGTATAAGCATCAAGCTAACATGTGCACTCGCCAAAGTCTGTTGATCGACTAAACTAAAGAGCATAATTTTAATTGCTTATAAACAATTGTTTGGTGAAAAGTCCACCGCTGATATACACGCAAGGTCACAAATGTTTCAAATCGACAAGTGACAGCAATTTGACATGCAAGATTTGGCGAAATAATTTTTATTAAAATTTGTTCACAATAAAAATTTAACGAAATCAATTGAGTGGATTTAAAGTTTGTAAAGTAGACAACCTGATGAATTTCTTCGCCAATGCATTACTTTTGAGAAGACGAATTTTTTTAAAATTTTTGAATTTAATAAGAAAAAAATTTTCGTATTAATTTCTTAAGAAAACAGAAAAACCTTTAAACTAGCAGAAGTTAATGCAGCATTTTCTGGACTCTACATCCCTTAAATTTCTTCATAATTTAATAAAAAATATTAGGAGAAATAATCATAATGAGACGAAATCCAACCACAACCTAAATTTAATTATATTTATTATTTGTTATAAGTTGGCCAATATTAAAAGAATTCAATAACAAATTAACAAATGGTCCCAATTAGTCTATACAAGTGATTTTCATTTTTTTAATACAGCTGCGTTTTACATCTCTGCAGTTGTATTTGAAAAAATACGCAGTTTAAGTTTTAAACTATTGCCTCGTCTGCTCTTCTATACAGCTTTTGCTTCCAGAGGCTGTTTACAGTTACTAAATAGAAAAAAATAGTTTTAAAGAAAGAAATTCAATTCGAATAAAGGATTTAACCTCGCGATAGAATAATATTTTAATCACTTTATTAAATCTTAGTTTAAACAAAAGTTATATTAAAAAATCAGATGTATATTTCGATCGTTACCCAATGATGGAAATATGACAAAAGCTGCCTAGGGTCGCTTATATATTTGGCCTTTTAAAAAACTCCCACACAGAGATAGAAAGTATAAAACCTGAAAACTTTTCATGCAGTTCCGTTCTTATGAACCAGGCTCTGCAATTCACTTGTAGCAAAATATAGGGGAACGTGGAGTCACCTGAAAAATCTACAGCAGTATTTGACAAGCAAAAAGAAAAAAAAAAAACGATTGGAACCAATTAATTTAAAAAACAAATTGATGTATAGAAACAAACAGCAGTGAAGTTAGCGATGCAAGACACAGACGGTATCCAAAGATATTAGAACTGCTCTATTTCTATTGATATGACTGCCTTACTTTGGCTGACTTATGATAATATGACTTAACTAAAGGTATCATACTCCCGATGGCCAGTCAAGTAATTGCGACAAGAAATTATAAGAAGTCTGACGTCAAATGGCGTGTATCTTTTAAGACGACAGCTTTACAAAATGGCAATAACAACATGAAACTAAACAGCATAAAAAAGAGACCTGCGTTGTCTAAAAACAGCGGGTTATTTTCAAAGGCACTACCATTTTTTTAACAAATTGCTAAGAATTTCGAAATTTTAAAAATAAAAACAATAAAATTTAAATAAGAATAAAAAGATATACCAGGGCTGCTATATATATTTCTGGCCTGGCGACACTGAGTGCTACAGAGTGCAATCTGACATTTCCATTGGAAAGTTTGTCATTTTTAAGCATAATCGTACTCAAAACGTTTTGACGTACGACCATTATTTGTGTTGTTTACAGTGACTTGAAAAAATTAATATAGAAAAAAATGGAATTAACTCGTGAACATTTTCGTGCCATCATTTTTCACAATTTTCGACGTGGATTATCACGACAAGAGTGCATTGGTGAACTTAAATCTTTGTATGGCGATGAAGCACCATCCTATAGCACTGTGGAAAATTGATATAATGAATTTAATCATGGCCGAAGCTCGCTCAAAGACGAATTCCGTGAAGGTCGTCAAAAAACGGCTGTTGTGCCAGAGAACATTGATGGCGTTCGTGAACTCATAATGCAAGATCGACATGCGACATACCGAGAGATAGAGACATCCTTGGATACATACATACATTCGATACTGCATGAACACCTGGGCGTAAGAAAGGTTTGTTCTCGTTGGATCCCGCACAATTTGAAAGTAGCTCAAAAAATGGATCGTGTCGATTGGTGCAAAGAAATGTTGCAAAAATACGATTGCGGTGCTTCAAAAGACGTTTATAGGATCGTCATAGAGGACGAATCATGGATCTATGCGTATGAGCCCGAAACGAAACAACAATCGACCGTGTGGGTCTTCAAAGACGAGCAAAATCCAACGAAAGTTGTTCGTGGAAGAAGCACTTCGAAGCAAATGGTCGCCTGTTTCTTTGGCAAAACTGGTTATGTGGCGACTGTTCCGCTTGAGCAACGTAGGACGGTCATTTCTGAGTGGTACACTACAATTTGTTTGCCTGAAGTCATCGGAGAAATTCGAAAAACCAACAAGAGAAGACGAATCATTGTTAACCATGACAATGCGAGCTCTCACACACCGGCTCAAACCAGAGCGTTTTTGACCGGCTAAAACGTCGAATTAATGTCATGCGCCGTACAGCCCTGACTTGGCACCTAATGACTTCTTCTTGTTTTTGCACATCAAGAAAAAAATGCGTGGTCAACGATTTTCATCGCCAGAAGAAGCTGTTGAAGTGTTTAAAAACCATGTTTTAGAGGTGTCTCAATCGGAGTGGAAAAACTGCTTCGACAACTGGTTTGAGCGCATGTAAAAGTGTATAAATCATGCTGGAGAATACTTTGAAAAACAACAAAACCATTTTTGATTATAAATATTCACATTTTCACTATTAGCGCAGAAATATATAAGGCAGCCCTCGTATAAGTTATTTACTTATATTATAAGGAAGGGTTAATGGAAAATATAATGTACAATTTGTGGTGGCCTTAACACTGAGTGAAATATAAAGCATCGACTAGCGCCCTCCATTGGCGTAGCCAACAAACTTGCAAATCTAAGAACTTGGCTTTCAGGACCATGCACTTCCCCTGGCTTTAGGAAAAAAGACTACCTAACTCCGTCTGTTGAACGTGAAACAGCACACTCGGAACGGCACCGCACCTTCCCTTTGGACACCGACCTTAACTAACAGTCATCGGAAATACCACGCAGTGATCTCACCAATTACCGGCTACAAAGATGGACGGCCCTCTCTATAGGCAACCGGTTTTTGTGGCTTTAGTTTAACTAAAGACACTGGTCATTACTTCGACAATTACTCAAGTTGACTTTCCAATTGTGGTGCCTGGAGAGCCAGCCATCATCTTCTTTTATCCAAAAGCTATACACACATAACTGCCATACGCTGTGGTTACGCTGTTACTTCCCTGCTCTAACAACTTTTTTATCGCTACTCTGATATTAAATAGATTTCATATCTTGCCATAGCTCCACACAATAATTGTATTTGTCTTTTCAGGAGGTTTGTACCTGCAACTTTTGTAAAGCTGTTGTAACACACAAACAATAATTTTTGAATTGAACAATTATTTTTTCTTTTTTATAAAAAATTTATTCTTTTGTTGTTGTTTTTAAATATTTTAAATTTAAATTAAAGGACTTGTTAACAAAAGGCACAGTACTACTGAGCAAATTTTTTTTAGAAATGACAGACGCTCATGTATTTTATTCAATACGTATGATTTTAAATATTGTAGGCATTTTTGAATGTTTTTTCTTGTCCTGCTAATTATTTTATTTCTGTTTTATGGAAAATCCTAGGATATGAATCTCTTCCAACAGTTTAAACAGCCTAAAAAAAGGAATAGTTTCTTTACATCCCAAATATTAATAATAAATCTTTTATTTCATTTTCCCTACTTTCAAATGAATTTTTCTTTATTTAAATCACAAGCAACAAATTTGACTTCTTCTCTGCTTTCTTACAGCTTTAAAGTTTAAGTTTATCTCAAATACTCTGAAGTACGGTCTTACATCGTTCTTTAATAAAATAAATATGAAAAATCTATAAAATTCAATATTTTCTTATATTGTTAAACGCAAAAATTAAACGTTGCGAAACTTCGCAGATATAAGAGAAAATTTTAAATCTTGCTTTAGATAACGTAAAAAGAGTTTTTAGTAAAAAAAAATTTGGTGAAATTTTTATCAGATTTATCCCTTCCACTGCGAAGCTCTTGCTTGAGAAAAACACTTCATTTGCAAAAGTGTGTTTTTCAACAATTAAAGGCTTAAGAATTAGCAAACACCACGTTAATTTTACTCAAAAGGGTTGTCTTAATTCAACACCACCATTATTATCCCTGCCCTTAATGTTAAAGACAAAGAAAAATTAAAATTAAAATATAAAAATTTTGTTCTAAAAAACTTTAAATATTTCCCCAAAACTTTTCTAATAAAGTTCACATTATCTTTTTTTTTCTCTAACCCTCTAACAGTTTTCATGGTCTTGAAAAAAAAACAATTCAAACGAAATATTTGTAGGACATGAGTTAAATAGAGGGTGTGAAACTTTTGTATTGACTTGAGTTGTAAACACGTGAGTACTGTGACAAACAAGCAAATAAATGATAAATTTTTAGAGTTAAAAGGATATTGGGAACTCACCCTTATTTTAAGATTTGTTGGAGCAAAAAAAATTGTGCGTTACGATTTTGTTATAAAAAATTTTTTTTTTATTAATTTTGTTTTGTGTTTTGGATTTCATCGAGTCATTGTAATCATCGTTATCAAATGTTTTTGATGGTTTGATTGACTTACCCCTGGTGTAGTTTTGGTAAAATATTTCTTTCCTTTTTTTTGGATCTGCTTTAATGCAAAGAAATTTATAGAAAAATAATTTTTTCTTATCAGCTGTCATTGTGCTTAAATTTAGTTTTTTGCACAGAAAGTTTTGTAGTTTTTTACACTGTGAGAAATACAATGAATGAAATAATGTCTAGAGAAGATTATATTTTTTCTATTGTATAAAAATTTGCCCGCCCTAGAAAGTTATAAAATTATTTACAATTTATGTTGACAGATCCAGTGACTAATCATTTTATAAGACTCAAAAAAACAATTTCTACAGACGTGAGATTTATGGCAAATGAATAAAATTAGAGCGGCCTAAGTTTGCGTGTATTTTAATTACTAAATTTATTAAGAAATAAAAATTTTCTTTTTATAAAAGAAAATTATTAGCAATTTTTTTTTTAATTTTTAAGGAAAAAAAAACTTTAGAAAAATGTACTGCAGCAAATTCTGCATCGCTACAACCGTCATCAGCATTCTTCGCATCTATCTACCTTCGGTTGTGTACATTATCTAGGCATAAATGTATAAAGGAATGAACAATATTAAGTCAGGCTCATGTTCGTATTTATAGTTACTTTTTTTTGAAATAGAAATTTTTTAAATTTTAAAGAAAAATTTAAGATTTAATTAAAATATCTGGTTCCCAATTTTTAAAACATTTAACTGTTTTTAATAAAAATTTTATTTCTTTTCACAAAATACAGGTGAACTTAAGCTTAACTAAAAATTATTAATGTAGGTAATTTTTATTTTTATTTACTTTTAAATAATTTTTTACATTAATAAAATTTTATTTAATTAATTTTTATTATGGCTTTTAACACAAATTTTTCAAAAATATTTTTCATTAATTATTTTCTATAAAAAAAACTAATTTAAAAAAGTCTTTGGGCTTTTCATTTTAAAATTATCTTCAGAATAAAGGTTTTCATATATTTCTGCCAGGAAAACAAAAGCATTTTTCAGTGTAATAATTTTTTTTTTTTCAGTTTCAATTTTTCTTCAAGTCCAATTATTTTCCCAAACCGACTCTTTCTATTCATAAAATTATTTTCAATTGTTATTGATGTTCAAATCGTTTTTCATGTTGTTACTACTTTCATACAACAGCCGTCCCCACCCACAAAAAGACACAAGCGAAAAGGAAAATAAACTTGGCACAATCTTCGTTTTAAGTCATCATCTCATCACCGTCATCATCATTATCATCATTATCGTCATTATCATCTTCTCATCATTATTTATAAAGCAGTTGTTGTAATCTTTATATTTAAAGTGTTACTGTTAGTTAGGAGTATGTACGTATAATTTTCTATTTGTATGTTTATACACCTCTATTCTCTTATTCTCATGCCTCTTCGCTAAATTTACAAGCGTTCACCCAAACAAACATAAGTTGACACATGCATGCAGTAGAACATGCAAGTTTCATATTATTCTTTATATAAAATTCACGGTGTCATGTTGCTTTTTATATGGGGTGTGAAATTATGCTTAGCGGGCAAGTGGTCTGTCCACAAAGCCTTAAGTATCCATTCGTTCTCTTGTGATATAATTTAGGTCTTCTATTTTCACTTTTTTTTCATTGTTGTTGAATTGTATTCGGTTTGATATTCGCTTAACTAACGCTTCACACAACTACATGTGCTATGTGTGAATGTGTATAATAAACACAAACTTTGGTTTTGGTCATTTGGTCTGTTAAGTGGTTGGGGTGATTTTCGTAATATTATTGATATTTTGTTGGATGATTGCTATGAAATATCGAAACAATTGTGAAGACAAAACAGTTGTAAGACTAGAGGTTTAAGGTTGAGTAAAACTATTTTTTGGAAAGTTAGCTTTAAGACACCTTAATAATTTTTGCGAGCCTATTATGCGTGCAATTGTTATTGATTTTTAAACATAATGATGTCTGATTTTTTTTTACCTAATCATATTTAAGTCAGTTTAACTTAGGTCCCACAAGAACTACAGAAAGTTAACTCATAGTTTTGAAAAGGAAGCTATTGAAATTCATCGACATTGGTCCATAAAGGGCGAGGGCTTTAAGTTTCCTTACATTTCGCTTTGACATATTAAAAACCAAAATTATAGAAAAAGGTCTAAAATGGCGAAAAAAAAAATCGAAATTTCACTAAACGATCGGAAATACCACCAATAAAAAATTAAAAATAAATAAAAAAAATTTACTTGAGTTAAACAATAGAAACGCTATTAAAAACCGATATTAAAAAAATACTTTAAAAAAATCATCAAAAAATTACCAAGAAATTGAAAAAAGGTACAACAAAAATAAATTTGCAAACCGAAAATTCATACAAACTCAAGTTTACTAAAAAGGATAAATTTCACCAAAATATTACATATTTATAAAAAAAATTTAGCTTACAGTCACCAAAACTATTACCCACAACTTGTAACTTGAAATCAATAAAAAAAAACATTAAAAATCATTGAAAATCAAAAACTCAGAAAAAAAACATTTCAGAATGCTTTTAACAAAATATTCACTAAGATGTTGCATTTTTAACGAAACTTTTACAACAAAATTAAATTTTAGTAAAATTTAAAAATCATAAAATTATAAATTAAAAATAGAAAAAGCAAGTAGAAAAGCTATATCCGGATATGGCTCATTTTTTAAACCTTTCATCATGTATATAAATAAAGATTGATGAAGTCCCTTCAAAAAAAAAAAAAGACAAAAAAATATATATTAAGGCGACAGAGAAATAAAAAATAAGAAAAATTACTCTTATTGGCAGAAGCATTTTAAAAAAATTGTAGTTTTTCCTGCAAGATCTCTTCAAAAGCTTTTAAATGATACCCATATTGATATTTTAAAAATTATGACGCACAATCGTACTTTTTAATAAACAGTTAAGGAACCCATAATTCGGATAAAATGACCGAACGCAAATTTCTACACCTAAAATTTTTCCTTATCTTTTAACTCCCTATCGCCTCATATATTGTCTTTTGATTATAGTTACTTTATTGTTCAAATTATATAAAAAAATAGAGGTGGCCTTAGCAAAGCTGGTCTTAAAACTAACACGAACGGACAGACGGACATCGCTCAATCGGTTTTACTATGCCTAAGATTTAAAAATATATATACTTTATGGGTTCGAAAACAAAGCTTAGAGGAAACCTATTCCCACCTGTAGTGAAGGATATAAAAACTGTCATAAGTCGAAAATTTTACACTCTCGATTAAAATTTCATAGTTTTATAAATGAATTAAAATTTACTTTTTTTTGGCTTCGTTCCATTTTTCAGTTTAATTAATATAAAAAAAAATATTTTTTTTTATGTATAGGGACGTTTTCCAAAGAAAACAAGAATAATTAGAGGCTGGCAGAATGTAATGCCGCATTTTCCGAACCGCCAAATCTTTTATCAGCATTCTTCGCATCTAGCTACCATAAGTTGTGTATATTTTTCTTTGAAAAACATCCGCATACATTTGCAAAATAATTATTCTTTATAAAAACGAAATTTAAAAATGAACCTTAGCTAAAAAGTAAATTTTAATTCATTTATAATATTCCATGGTTCAATCCCTGATTGGGAAAAAATTAAAAAATTTCATAGTTTTATTGCATAAAAAAAATTTAAACAATTTTATTTAAAAATAGTTTTTTTTTTTCTTTCTTAAAAAATATTAACTTTTATAACAACTTTAAAACAAAAAAACAAAAAGAAAAAGTAAAATAAAGGTTATAATTTTAAACTACTCAAAGAAGAAATTTTACTAAACGAGCTATATTTCACTAAGAATACAAATTTTTATCAAAACTTAACAAGAAATTTTTAATAATTTACTTTAATTTGGCCTGATTCCTTCAAATATATATATATATTTCATGATATTCTCATGAAATATTTATTATTTTAAACTAAAAAATTAAATGTATTACTGGGGGGAAAGCATATCCATATGGCCATTTCACTACTGCTCATATAGCTCATCAGTGGATTTTACCCAAATTTTGTAAAGAAAACCTCAGAGTCTTATACCAAAAGCCAAATTAATTAAATGAGAAATCCATTAAATCAATAAGGCAAAAAGGCCATAAAAAACTCAAAAAGTTTATTTTTAACTGCAATAGAAAAATATAAATTTTATTAAGAACCGGAAAAATAACCAAACAGACTTACATATTGTCTTTGGGTTGAACTAGGGCTCCACAGAAAACAATCGCAATTAAAGATTGTAACAAATGTTATTATAATTTATTATTATATTATAATTCAGACATTTGAAAATTAGTTTCACATTTAATTGCTTTAGTCAATTGCCAATTTTTACATCATTAAAACATTTCAAATAAATATTTAAATTTTTCTGCAAATTTTTAATGGTAAAATTAAAAAATAAAAAGTCATTTAAAAAGGAAAATGTCAAAAAAAGAAACTATGAATCTTAAACAAGAATATGATATCAATTTACAGTTATATAAAATTTTCCTAAGTCATTTTACATAAATCTTCTGAGAGTTTCTTAAGAAAATCATTCTATTTTTTTTTTCTTAATTTTCAAGACAAGAATAAAAGAATAAGACAAGAAACCTTTTATACCTTTCTTACAAAAAACATTTTTATTTGTATTCCAATAAGAATAAATAACATGAAAGTTGCATAAAATAATGAAAGCTTGTATAATTGTCCATTATCGTAAAAAAAAAAATAGAAACCAGACAGTAAAATGTTTGAAGTAAAGGGCATAACTCTTGCTAACTGAAATTAAAAATATATTCTGCCGTCTACATGCAATTAGTTTAAAGAAAAAAGTTATAAATAAAAATAATTAGAAATGATATGAAATATAAATAATTTATAACAAATTTTGTTAAGAAAAAATCTTCAATGTATTAAAAATAATATTTTACGGCTCACAGGATTGCTGAGCAGTATGAGTTACAAGCATTAAATGTATTATGCGGCTTGGCAACAAACAACACGCTATTGAGAATATTAAAGCCAGAGAGAGCGCTTTTTATAAATTTTAAATACAGTCCAAGAAATATTAAATTTAAAAGCAGACTCAACTCCTTTTAGTGCCCTAAACATAAAAACATACATAAAATACACACAAAAGTGTTGCCTACTTTTAGGCGTAGTATTAGTAACACTCGTAACAAACAATGTACACAATATCTTAAGATATAAATACAAAAGGCCTACCCTTTTTTGTTATGCAAAAATACATTTATCTCTAAAGTATTCTGAATGTGTACAAAATTTCCTTAACATACATTCACCAACACACACAAGCACAAACACACTTATACGCACTACACTCCCTTAAAGGCCAGTAAGCACATTCATTAGTATTCCTTATTTCTTATTTTTTTTTCTATTTCATAAAATTTCAAAAATACTTCTTATGTACTTAAATATTTAACTTGCAGTTGACTTGCTCTTGCAATATGTAGACTTAGCTACAACTTAGACAAAGATATGCATTATGCAAGTGCAACAAGAACAAAAATTGCAGCAAGTTATTCAAACTAAAGACAAAATAATAAATTAAAATATAAAAGTAAAGAAAAAAATCACCCCAAAAATTAAATCAAGTAAAAGATTTTTCTTATTCTTGCACATTTTGCAATATGTACCAACCCTTTTAAGACACCCCTACAGAATGTCTTTTAAAACCCCTGCTTTCTAAACACTTTCATTTACTTTTACATTTGGCCATAAGACAACCTATCAAAAGCCCAAGAAAACTCATACCTGTCTGTTTAGGAAACACACGCACACATCCACACACATTAAAAAATTTTTTTGGAAAATTGTGAACTTTTCTAAGATTTCTTAACAACAATTTCTTAGGCATATTTTAGGGGGCCAGACTCTTATTTATATTTGCTTTATAAATCCTCAAAGTAGATGAGTATGTGTGTGTGTGTAAAAAATAATGATGGTCAGATTACACCCTTACAAAAATATTCGTTTAACGTTTGCTCTTTTATTTTCAGAAATCTATAAAAATTTAGTTAATATAATTCTCATTTAGTTTAAAAAAAATATGGAAAAATTAAAAAAAAAATTGTAGCTTACATTAAAATGAAGAAAAATGTGTCCCAACTAGGGTTTGGGATTTCCCGGAACTTTTTATTTCCCGGGAAATGGGATTCCCGGGATATCCGGTATTCCCGGGGAAAAAGCAATTCTTGAAAAAAACAAGTGTATTGAATGAAATAGTATTAAAATAATTCATAGTTGTATTAAAACAAAAACAAACAATGAAAATAAAAATAATAGTTTTAATAGTTTATAAAAGGATTCAGGTGACAAGACATACATATGTATATTTGTACTTTGTAATGAGTACTAACAAAGACAAAAATATGAAAAATAATTCTTTTTTTAAATATATGACTTTAGAACTGCATTTAACAATTTACTAGACATACTGTGGTTTATTTTCGTTACAATATTTTCAACAATAGAAAAAACTCTTTCACTTTCTACTGAGATAGGTTTTTTTTTCAACAATGCGTTATAATCCATGTTCGTCTTTCAAATAATGTTGGTGGCTTTGAATAACTTAAATTCCTTTTGAAACCAATTAGTAACCTTTAGTTGCGTTTTATATCTTACTAGCAGTGCCCACGTCTTAGTCCGCGTATCATTTCTAATTATCTTAAAATTAAAATTTGAAAAAAATGTGTTTTTAAGCATTTATTGTAGAGTTCTGTAAACAGTGTTAAAAAGCTTTTCATTTATAAAAATAAAATGTACTGACAACTGTTCTAGTAACATTATACCGAGAAAATTGGGTGACTTCACTTTTAGTATTTGTAATTTCTATATGGAATGACATATTTTTATAAAATTAAAAGTGTTTTTCATTTGAATCAAGAAGAACCCTTAGACTCTTCAAAAAATTTTATTTAAATCCATGCAGAAATTTTTACGTAATGCAAACACAGAGAGACAGACGGACAGGCAAACAGACGAAAATTCTTAAAATATCAGGCATGTCACAGAACTCAATTCCGATCGGAAGTGGTTTCAATTCCTTAAATTGCTTCTTCTTCAAATTTCAAAGTGGAATTTAGTTTTTTTGAAAATTTGTTATTTGTGTTTCTTAAATTACTATTATGATTTGTCCTACTTAGATTAGCGTTGTTGTTTACTGTGGTGTGCAAAATATTGCCACATTTAAATTAAATAGTGGAGATTCAAAACTTTTCAGAAATAAAAAAAATCGATCGGAATCTGAAGAAGGTAAAACAAAATCGATCGGAATTATTAACACGAAATTAAGACCATTCCGATCGGAATGTGTGACATGCCTGTATGTGTTTTGCATTCCATATCGATTACTATCTACACCAGCATTAAAATTTTCAAAACTAATTTCATCTAAAGGTGCAAAAATGTAGCAAAATTCACACGAAAAGATATATTTGAAAAGTTTTAAATGTCACAACCAAAATATTTGAAAAACCATCAGAGTATCTTTTTAAGTGCTCATGATTTTAAACTTGCCGTTTCCCGAGAATTTAGCCAAAAATTTCCCGGGAAATTGTGGATAGCTTTTTTCGGAATTACCCTCTATTAGTCTAAATCGTAATATTAAAAACAAACTGTAATAACGCTTAAATAACTTGTATTAAAAAATTGAAAACCATTGCAGAATTTTTTGAGCCTACAGTCCTTAGTGAAGAAAGAAATTTACTATTCGAAATTCGAACATTGAAAACTTAGTTTCGGTCTATCGTTTAGGTTCTTCAATATTCAGATTAAGAAAGTTATTAAAATAGCAGAAGTTAAGAAAACATGTCTACTTAACGAAAAAATATACTTCGCGTAGAAACAGTATCTTAGGTTGCAAAGAGCAAGAGACAAATAGCGTTTATGATAAACAATTGCAGGAAATATTAAAGAAACCAAAACTTGGAAAAGGAGAATGCAAAAAAAGGTAGGCCTTATTTTACCTCTGCATTTAATTGTTCAAAAAATGTTGTACATATGTAGGTTTATAAATTGGTGCTGGTGTTAGTCAAAAGAAAGGAGTCTTACAGTTTCTGTGTATAAATTTTTTTAGTACTTAAAATTCTAAATTAGTTTATGTAAAAAAATTTAGTACTAAATTTTTAAAATATTGTTTTCTTTTTTAAGATTATTTAATTCGTTTTTGGAACAAAAGCTTCTTAAAATAAGAATATGATTTTAGAACTGAATTTTTTGCTTCCTAATTTTTTGTACTAAATTCATTTAGTATTTTTTTTACTTTACGTAAGAGTGCACTTTTTAAATTATTTATATAAAACTGTCAAGCTCTCTACAATACCTAAGTTTTAAATATTTTTTTCTGCATTATATTAGAACTAAGAGTTTTTATTGCTAAATTTTTCCATTGAAAAATTATGTTGCCAAAATTTTTGTTGCTTAAAATTTTAATTTTTTTTAAATAAGATAATTTTGCTTACAATTGTTACTCACTTGTTGTATTCGATATTTAGATATTAATGCAATAAAAAAATTTTTTCTTAAGAAATATTATTTTAGTACTAAATTTTTAATTTTTAGTACTTCAACATTTATTTCGAATTTAAGTAAAACTCTTTTATTTCTTAATTTATTTGATTTTTCTTTTCACATTTTGTATTTTTTTCTAAGGTCTTCTAAAATGCATATTTTTAGTACAAACTTTCTAATTATATAAAAATTTCGAGACTTGTAGTGTAACTTCATGACTTTAAATAAGAATCCTGTTTTTAATTTTTTAGTAATCATTTTTATTATTTTTAATTATATTATTTTTGTCGTATGTTATTTTCCTCAGTGTTTCCTAACTTGTTTCTCTGTGCTCATTTGTTACTAACATTTGCATGTTTTAGGCCTTTTTCTAAGAAAATCACAATTTCTTGGAAATTAAGTATAAATTCTACACTTTCATGCAAACTACAAGAATTGTCACTAAAACAAGAGCTTCTATGGCTACACTTTGGTTCTACATAAACTCTCCTACAATAAATAAATAAATTTCACATAATTTCTTGCTTCACTTTGCCAGAGGATCCTTAAAAAAAATAGCTCAATAAGAAATCTCCTACTCCCTAAAACTACATTTGTATATTTTTATATTGTATGCATGTATGTGTTTATTTGTGTGTGTGTGTGTATTTGTATTTGTTTCTGTGTGAGTTATTTAGTGCGTATATTTATTAAATGGCAACCTGTCGGTAGTTCTTTTTCTCACAAATATCTTCTCGTAAAATATTTGTTATTTTGTGAAAATTTTCTTTTCGAAACACACGCACACAAATGCAATAATATCCATACTTAAGACACTTTAAGCAACAACAATTCTGTTTCAACAACAATTTTGTTGCCTTAAATTTGTATATTTATTGTTGTAGTATTGTTTTTGCAATTCTTATAAAAGTCTTACACTTGTACTTTGTCTACGACAGCCTTTGCTGCTACTCTTACGGTGGACGCACAGTGTTATTTTAAATTTAAAAGCTTTTTAATTTTTTTCATTTTTTTTTAAGTTATAAAACGTTTACAGGAAATAAAATGAGTTGAGAATACATTATTGTAAAGTTAGTGTCGACGAAATTCTTATTGGTTCAGATGTTGGCTACTATATTTTGCTGATCAGGCTGCAAATTACGACACTTAAAATTTATCGAAATTTCAATAGAATATAAATTTTATTTACTGTGGATATCGAATGCAGTACTTATCCCACAGACCAGAGATTATTATAAAATAAGATGGCGAAGTAGCAGTAAAAGTGCTTCAGCAGTTAAGTTCTTTATACCCCAGACATCATAGAAGAGAATTTCTTTCTATGAAAATTATTATATGGCGTTCAAAAAGCTTCCTTACGCAAGTCAAAAATGTGCTTAGCAAAGCGACTTAAGATAAGTTTTAAAATTTTTAAAGTTTTCCCTTCATCAAAAATTCCTAAAATAATATTTTTTAAATCATTTGAAACTACAGTGCACCTCATTGCTTGGTCAAGAGACATTATAATGCAATATTGTTTCTTTTCAAAATTTCCAAAATCCAAATGTCCATGTGTGAGTATATAGAAGGATGAATATGATGTTCTTAAAACGTGCCTTATTGTTTTGTTGTTATTTTCTGCTTATAACTTACGTTTAATATAAAAGTATCACAGTGCATGTGATTGTTAAACCGAAAGTGTACAAAAATTATTATTCGTCTTGTTTGGGTGACTTCTTTGCTTATTTGAGTTTCATTAACATTTTTTTTTCTTCTATTTTTCTTTTTAGGCAGTAAGATGAAGGTGTAAATGTGTACATAGATTTGATTGAAATTGATTGGATACAGTTGCTGGGACAAAGTGTGAGTTTTCTTAAGATATAAAGAAAATTTTCTTAAAATAAATTTCCTAAGAAAGCAGAGACATTACGCATGGATATATGCATGTGTCGTTACATTCTCGTATATGCTGCATATAATATTTTTAAATTTGTTTCATTGTTCGATATTTAGAGAAATTTTTATATAAGAGAGCTGAAATGCATAGCAGGAGGCTTTAAATTTAAATGTCTATAAAATTACTTAAAATAAAAACTTGAAAGAACTTTAACTTAAGTCTAATATTACAAAGTATATTTTAAAAGGGGAATAATTTAGAAACAAAATAATTAATTCATCGCGCTAAGTAACTGTTAAAAGTTATAAAATTTAAATAAATTTTTTTTAAACAATTTAACGAATAACAAACAAAATTAAAAATAATTTTCAAAATCAGTTTTGAAAACATATTTCAAAAAAGTACTTTGAAGAAAAGTACAAAAAAGTACTTTATTAAAAGTACCAAAAAAGTACTTTATTTACTTTATTATTTATTTATACTCGAGTAATAACTACACAAGTATTTAAAAAATTTACTTTTATATATCTTTTAAATAATATTTTTTTTTTAAATATCCTTTAGAAAAAAAGGAGAATATTGCTTTTCATAACAGATACTTTTTAAAAAGTACCCTGAAATAGGTTTACATTTGAATCAATAATCTTTCTTTAAAAAAATCTTCTGAAAGTGATTTTTTAAAAAAATACTTTTTAAAAATATCCAATTGCAGAAATTAACTTAAAAAGAAAAAAGTACCTTAATTAAGGTTCCTTAAAAACGTACCTCCGCTACGGTTAAGAAGATGTACGGTTGAACGTGGATAATGACTTCCAGTAACCAGTTTCATAAAAAAAGAAAAAAATGAATCCGGTTAAGTAGAATTTAAAGAAATCACAAAAAATTAATTTGAAAATACTTCTGAAAAAGTTGCTTGATTGATTTTTTTAATTGCCCTTAAATGGTGAATGATGAAAAAGCGGTCCCTAGAAAAGATATGTCGAAAAAGTGCTGAACCTCTTTAAAGCAAAATTCAGAAAGAAGCAGAGAAACAAGATGGTATGTGAACTTGTGGTTATCAGCACACTATCTTAGAAAGATAGATGCGAAGAATGATGATGGCGAATGTAGCGATCCAGTAAAAGTCGCGTACATTTCCTTGATGTCCTATTAGTCCTAGTTTAGTTAAAAATTTAATACACAATTTGAAAATAGTTTTCCTTCTGTTATAAATTTACAAACCAATAATTAAAACAAAAATATCAAAATATGCTAAAAAGTACCTCGAATAAAAGTACCTTAAAAAAGTACCAAATATCAAACTCAAAAACACCCCTTTGAAAAATTTTTGTTTTTAAAGAACAAGCTAAAATATATTTTACAAAAAGTACCTTTCCATAAAAGTACCTAAAATAGTACCTTCAAAGTTTGGTACTTTTAAACAAAAATAATTTTATTAATGCATAATAAAACAAGCTTAAGGATTAAAAATTCTTCTTTACTAGCTTTTTGTCAACACAATCTTTTTCTAAGAACATTGGATGTAAATATAACAAAAAATTTGGATTTTATACTTTGAAAATAAGAGTTTTACGTTAAGAAATCTTTTAACTTTTCTGAACATTATTTCAATTTTAAATTTAAAATGTTCTTGATAAAATAAAAATTTGACCAAACAATTGTTGGAAAAGCAATTCATTTTCAATTTAACTGATATTAGAAAATATAACAGCCAGCAACACAAGTATTCAATTCAAATTCAAGCCGTTAGAGTTTTTATACAACAGCCATCAAAACGTTAAAAAACAGTAAAACGAAAAAAAAACCAAACGACAAGAAAGAATACTGAACAACTTGATGTTGTAATAAAAAAAGAAAAAAAAGTAAAATAAAGGAACTTTTAAACAAACAAAGTAAATAAAGGATCCAAAACATACACCCTCATTATTTTAACTTTTACGTTCTTATGCAGGATATCAGAGAGAACATGCCACAACCACAAACAATATTGAGCTCAACTATGTAGCAGTGTTCCCGTCTACGTTATTGCTGATGATGAAGACGAATTGTAACAATAAAAATAGAAGATGTGGCACAATAATTCTCTAACATTAAGCTGGCTTGGCAACAAACACACGCTCTTACAAATAGAAACCCAAGAAAGTGTTCTACGAAATAGAGGTACTCGCGTACAAAATTTTCATGAACATTTCAAACCTACAAAAGAACATTAAGATTCATACCCACTTTTATATTTGTAAAGAAAGACAAGCTAAAACCAATTCATTGTAGCCAACAAGAACAACAACAACAGCAACAACAACAATAAAAATACCTATATAAAAGAAGACTGAGAAGTCCTTGGTTCTTATAATTTTTTTCCTCCATTTGATTCTATTTTTTTTTCTTTATTATTTTGTTGTAATTTTTTTAGACAGCTTAAAAGAAGAATACGTACAAAATGTTGGCAAGTACCATAGAACTTTTTTTCTTTTTTTTTTCCTTTTTTGTACCTTTTTTTCCATTTTTTTTTATTATACTTCATATGATGGGGGTATCCCTAGACAGAAAAGGCAACATAAGAACAACTAACGAAAATTGTAGAAAAAGGACTCTAAATGTAATAGAATGTCAGTTAAAAGGTTTATTTGTATGAATGTATGTATGTATGTTTTCAAAGTTTAAGCTTGACTGAACAAATGGTTGCCTGGTTAGATGATGGTTATAAGGAATGGTATCTAAAATGAAGAGGACCAACCAAAAATTGTGATGACATTTAAAAAAATGTTTTCTTTACAAATTTTAATTTGAAAATCCGCTCTAAATAGATGATAGGCTTTTGAAATAATTTTTAATGAAAATTACCTTTTAAGGTAGTGGCTTAAAAATATAATTTATAAAATATTTTTTTAATATTTTTTAGATTGTAGTATTAAAATTTTTTCGAAAAGGTACTTTTTAACAATTTTTAAAAGTAGGTAGTTAATCAAATAATATTTTTATTGCTTTAAAAATAAAAGATTCCTTTTAAAGCTTTCTCAAAAGTATTGTTTTTTAAGGTACCTTTTTAATATACTTGTTTAATAGAATTGTCAAATTGTTAAAATTTTTGAAAGTACTTTTTGAAAAGTACTTTTTTAATAGGTACTTTTTTAAAAGTTTTTTTTTAATTGATTTTTTGTATGGAAATTTATTTTCTTTATTTTATTTTATAGTATTTGTTTGTTAAAGAAAATGTAAAGAAGGTTACCTTTTTAAATCCCTTTTAAAATCTGATACTTTTTAAAGGGTTTTTTGTTAACGGTACTTTTTTTAAAATGCGCTTGTTTTTAAAAGTTAAAATTATAAAGGTCTGTGTCTTTCTAAATAATACCTTTTTATAATAAGTACCTGTTTTTAGAGAAATTTATAAGAAATTAATTTTTATTAATATTTTTTTAATACCTTTTACTGTATAGTATAGCAGTCGTAAAAAAATCATGTGGAGATTTCTAAATATTTGCACGTTTTGGGTTCTATTGAAACAATTTTTACTATCTTCGTGTTAATGTCTGTGGGTGGGTTGGTGTATAAGCCAATATTTTGTTGAACGCTCTACAGGTCATAGCGTTTAATATGTTTAACAGAAATTCCATGCTCTTGATACATGGGGATGATGAGCTGTATGTTTTTTTTATCATATTCGGGAAGGGGTAGTTTGTTTAACACCTCAAACCGAAAATCGTTATTCTAAAAGTCTTATTCTTTATATAATAATTCCATAAAAATATCTGTTTCCATTAGTTATAAAAAAGTAAAGTGTGGACCACTCCAGATAAAAGCTATATTTTTTTTAATAATATTTGTTAAGGAAAATTTACAAAAAAAAAAACAAACCTTTTCAAGCAAGTTTTTAAAGTTGGTTATTTTTGCAATATTTTGTTTTCCCAAAAGCACAGTTTTACTCTTATAGTATTTTTAATTATTTTTTTTTTTTTTTTTTGTTTTTTTATGTAACACTTTGGAGGTACTTTTTTCAAAAGTACTTTTTTTAAAAGTACTTTTCTTAAAAGTACTTTTTTAAAAGGTGCTTTTTAAAAAGAAGCTGTTACAAATCTGTAATTGTTTTGAAATTTAAATTTTCTTAATCTATTTCTTTAGAACTTGCTTTTCTGTAATGGAACTAATTACAAAAGTAAATATTTTCATGGTCTTTTTAAAACAAAAATTTGTTAAAATCTACTTCCGTTTAAAGATGGTTTCTTAATTTCTATTTTTATAAGCTATTTCTTAGGTAAATAATTTTACAAAATTTCTGTACGATAAATTTGCTAAAGATTCTGCTTAAAATTGTGCTTGTTTAAAATAAGTTTTTTTTCAAAGGATTTTTTAATTAAAATTTAGTAATATTTTGCTTCTTCTTTCTTCTTTAAGGTTTTAAGAAAGCTATTTTTAATTTAAGTTTTTAAATGAATTTTTAAAAAACACTTTTCTAAAAGGCACTTTTTCAAAAATTTATATACTAAGGTATGATTTTTCATGCTTTTAGGACACAATTATAGTGTACTTTAAATCAAAATATATTGCTAAAAGTATTTTTAATATGTACTTTTTTCAAATAGAGCTTTAAAAGTGCACTTTTTTGGAAGGTCGTTTTTTAAAGTAGTATGATAGATACTTTTTAAAAAAGTACTTTTTTCAAGCGCTCGCTTTTTAAAGGTTTTTATTGGAATGATATTTCATTCGACAACTTGCTTTTGCAAAAACTTTTATAATAAATACATTTTTTAAAGTAAATGCCCCTGTCCTTGTTTTAAGGTACATTTCTACTGAGTTTTCTTTATTTGAAAAACGTTGTTAAAAGAATCATTTTGTTAATTTCATATGTCTATAAGATGCTATTTAAAATAGTACTTTTGAAAGGTGCTTTAAAAAAGGTACTCTTTTAAAAGGTACTTTTTTTAAAGATACTTTCTACAAAGGTATTTTTTTCAAAGGTCCTTTTTTCAAAGGTACTTTTTACAAAGGTACTTTTTTCAAAGGTCCTTTTTTCAAAGGTACTTTTGTTAAAGGTACTTTTAAGAAATGATCTTTTAAAAAAGCATTCTTAAAAGGTATTTTTAAATTTTTATTTAATTTTAAGGGTACTTTTCAAAAATACCTTTTCCTAAAGGTACTTTTTAAAAAAATTTCCAAAGTGAAAATATTTTAAGATTTGTGTTTGATAAATTATCCTTAGAAGGCCTTTTCCTAAGGAGATTTATCATATCTCTCTATTTTTTTCCCTTTTGTTTTTTTTAATATTCTCTTATCGGATAGTTGGTCCAGTCAAGACCTTGCATAGCGTGGGTTTCAGTCTTATATACGCATCTAAATGTAGCTTTGGTCTGCTTTATTATTACTTTTTCCTACTGTATTCTTGCCTTCTCCATTAAGAATTTCTATATCCCCTTGTAAAGCAACAACAATATTGCTATCATTGCTGATGTTGAAGAAGCTTCTATTATCCATGTTATATTTGAGGGTACTGTTGGTTATAGCAAGAACAAAAAAGTTTCCCAAAACTGAAATGAAATTTTTTTACTTGTTCCTTTAATTTTGATAATTCATTTTTTTCTTTTTTTTCGAGGGGGTTTTAAGCATTTTTTGGCAACATGAAGTATGGCAAAAGGATGCTTAAACCAAAGTTACCTTTTTCCGTTGCGCAAATTGTTATCTTATGTAGAGAACAAACAGTAGAGTAGAATGTACAATTAAGCTTAAATTTTAGCAGTGCATGTAATCGTGGGTATGGAAGTGGTTTTGAAATAAAAAAGGAAATAAAATAGCTAAAACAATTTCTTGGGTAAGTCATTATTAAAAAACCCTCTAACTAAAGCCAACCGTGTTACTTTTATTTAAGTTAGAGAAAATTATTAAACTTTGGATTCCCTTCATATTTTTTTGTTAGATTTATTTGCCATAATGCCTTTTCTGTGCCCTTCATTTTCTGTGCCCAAAATGAAACTTCTTCCCCCCATTTAGTTGTTATTTTATATAAAATTCAAACAGTTTTCCAAAAAAAAGAAGAACGAATTTTTATTTTCAGTATATTTGGATGTTCCTTTATTTTTGGTTTGTCTTAGTTGTTGTTATCGTTGTCCGTATCACATTATGTCTGTTCAGTTTTACACACAAATGAAAAAAATAAACACGAAAAAAAAGAGCTCACAGTAGTAAGTTGGTTCACACAAACGCTATTTCGTAAAACAAGTTTTTGTTTGAGTTTTTGCTTTTTCAAATATATTGTTTTTACCTAATTTTTTTGTTGCTGTTGTCATTTTTCAGGGCGCCACCATAGACATGGGTTGTTTTTATTTCTAAGGAATTTTTTTTAACGACATTTGATGTAATGATGCCTCGCCTGTTCATATGAAGGGAATGCTTGCTTAAATAAACAAGCCTTAAGGTTGAATATAATTTCCAGCAAAAAAAGCATTTCTGATCAAAAGTCTTACACCTCTTCTTCCATTTTTTTTTCAAATAGAATAATGCCCCTGTTTTACTTCTCACTGCTTCTCACATTATTCGTTACGAAGATTGTTGTAAGAAAAGCTAAAAGTTTGTCTAATATTGCAAGTACTCTGCGGGGAAAAATGAATTAAATTACACCATTTGAAAAAAAATTTAAAGAAATTTTCGATAACAAAACTTTCTTTTAAAATTTTCCTGAATTTTTTCTAAACTCTTTGAATATAAAACTTTTCTATCAAATATTTGTTTATAAAATATTCTTCATCATTTTTCATATA
The DNA here is from genome assembly GCA_937654795.1 of Cistogaster globosa. Lineage (NCBI taxonomy): Eukaryota > Metazoa > Arthropoda > Insecta > Diptera > Tachinidae > Cistogaster > Cistogaster globosa. The sequence goes on from OW569404.1 coordinate 14,338,858, forward strand.
TTTTTCTTTAAGCCACTTTTTTCTAAAACTTTCTATGAAATTTTTCCGTAAGAAAATATTCTTCAGAACTTTCGATAACAACATTTTCTTTACGATTTTTCGATAACAACACTTGCTTTATAATTTTTCAATAGCCAAATTTTCTTTAAAAATTCTCGATAACAAAATTCTCTCAGAAATTTTATGTAACAATAATTTCTTTAAAGTTATCGATAAAAAATTTTTCTCTTTTTGATATTAAAACATTCTTCATCATTTGTAAAAAACAAAACTTTTCGCTTAAATATATATATTTTTGAACCCTTTTTGATATTTAGTTTTTCTTATTAATTTTTCGATAACAAGATATTCTTAAAAAATTTTCGATAACAAAATTTTTTTAATTTTTCGATAACACAATTTTCTCTTTAATTTTATAAATTTTCTCTTTTTTTATACTATACAATTTTTAGTCTTTTCTTATAGTCTTTGATTGCGTTTAGGAAATTCTTTCGATAGCAAACTTTTCTTAAGGAGATTTTCTCGATAACAAAAATTTTAATATTTTTTGAATTCTGAATTTTGTGATAGCAAAACAATTTTTATAACTAAAATTTAAAATTAAAAAATATCTCTCTTTAGAATTTTTCGATAACAATTTTTTTTAGAAATTTTCGATAACACAATTTTTTTAATTATTCCACAGCATAATTCTTTCTGAAGTTTCTTTATACCACACAATTTTTCGATAACAGTTTTTTGTTAAAGTTTGCGATTGCGTTTAGGAAATCGTTTTGACAGAAAAATTATGTAAAGGAGATTCTTTGGACGCAAATATCGTACTGATACTTTTCGATATTTAGAAATATTAATTTTTCGATAGCAAAATAATCTTTAAATATAATTTTCATAGCAAAAATATCTTTAAGCCTAATTAGCACATTTGAAAAATACTGTGAAGGACAAAGGTTTCTCAAATAATATTTTTTTTAGATAATTTTGTTTTCTTAAAAATTTTCGATAAGGAAATTATTTGGTAGCAAATTTAAAGGAACTTTTTCTTTTAAATTTTCGATTACAATGTTTTTATTGTAGTTCTGCGTTCCTGGAAATGGTGTGATTTTTGTGTTTTTTTTTTCTCAAAATTTTATTTTACTTCTCCTTAAATAAAACTTTTTTAGTCGTGTGTGGGCAACTTTTGGTTTTCTTCATTCACGAATATTTCCACATTAACTTTTTTTGTTCTTTTTTTTTTTGTTTGTTTGTTTCTACATGACCCAAACTTCTACGTCTATGAATTACCAATGATTTTGTTTTTCTTCATATTACTCTTTAATTTCTTTATATTGGCTCTTCTTTTTTTTATACAACGGTTTTACGATATCCCTCCAAGTGTGTGTATGTGTGAGTGCATTAGTTTGAGTTGCCCAAAAACTAAGATGAATTACTTTTTCTTTTGGCTGGACTTTGGCCATCAATTCGAATTTTATTTTTGTTATCCATTTTTATATAAATTATAACAAACATTTTATGTAACGTAGCAATAGCCCATCTCCATCTAACTTCCTTTTACTTGGTGTTAGTTCTACCCCACAGCAAAATCTATTTTATTTAAGAAACTTTGTCTATCTGTCAGTCAGTCATGTGTCGAATATGGGTAGGGTTATATTGCCATTAAAAGAGGTCGTCGTAATTCATAAGTAAAAATACTTTGTTACAAAGTAGTCATCAATACAGGCACACATGCTTCATGTTTTTTTCTTTTTTACATACAAACGAACATTAATATTCCTGCATGTTTGTAAGAAATTCGATTTTATTGAACAAGACAGAAAATTCGTTTAGGGTGGAGAAAAGAAAACGATAGAGGAGAGAAATATCTTTAAAGAAAATATATATTTAACAACGACTTATATTTTATCCAGATAAAAATTAATAAAATTTATTAAAATGTTCTTAATCTTTTTTTATTAAGATTATGAGTTGCATAGAAAATTTTTAGAATTTGAAAAGTTAAATGGAAAAAAGTATTTTTTGCTAATCATCTGTAAAAAAATATTGTGATACGAAAATTCATGTGGCAAAATGAACAGAAAAAGTAAATCCATGGTATGGTCCCAGTACTTTCACCTTGGGAATTTTAGCTACACCTGGTCTGATGCGATCCTAAAAAATCGCTTAAGGGGAACAATTAAGAAAACAACAAAATAATATTTCCTTCCAAATTAAATTGAATTACGAGATTATTTAATTAATTTATTTAATTTAAAAAATATATCGTGCTATTTTTTATCCCGATTGAATTAATAAATCACCGTCGTTGATTATTGAGGGTGAAAGCATGTCTTTTCTTATTTTTTTATTTTTTTGTTTGGCATATGACACAGCTTTAGGCTACAACAGTGATCGATTGAAGTACATTAACGATGACCTTCAGCTGAAGAAAGTTCTATACGTGAAAATATAATGAATCGACAATGAAAAGTTTTTCGTAAAGTTAGCTGTCGTTCAGTTCCACATGTTTATTTTTTGGGTCAATGTTATTTGAGTTTAATTAAGTTGCAGCTCTCGCCATTAAAAGAGGTAACCTTAACAGCATTTTTTCTTGTCCAAGACCCACAGCCAAGAGCAACGTTTTACCGATACCTTGTCATATACTAAACATCAGGAAAGCACGCACTCCTGCATTCACAGCCATTTGTATTTAAAATTTTTTTCATAAATTTTGTGGCTAAAACGACTATTCGTTTTAGTAAACGCGAGCAGCTTAAACGCGACACTTGAAGTGCTGATCGTTCTGACAGAAAGTTGACATGGAGAAGACATAATTGAAAAATTAAATTTTTTAAAAACTAAATTTTTTAAACGCTTAGAAAATGTTGGATTTCAAATTATAATTTTCTTTAATTTCACAGTATATTTTGAATTATCTACCGACCTTTAAGTGCTAAAAGTAGTTAAACTGTAGATTTCTTAAAAAAAATTTCTTAAATTTCTTAAATATTTCAAAAAACACATTTTATTTTGAAAAGTTTGCCTTTAACCCAACCACTTTTTAACAGACCTCCACAATAAAATGTACCCAAAAAAGACACATCTTTCTTAAGAAGTGACAACTTAAAACTTCCATATCAATTCATTACAAATGTTTGTCTTAATTTCAGTATAAATATTTCTTTCACAGTATGCGTGTGGGTATGTGTGTAGGTAAGTGTATTAGTGTTCAAGATAAAAACCCTTTTTTTAGAAATACTAAAATTCAACTTCAATTAAATTCAAAACCTTTTTTAGTGCTCCCCACTACAATTTCTACAAATGTTTAAATGAAAAGAAACTAAAAGGAATAAAATCTAAGAGGACTAAAAGGACCTGCTTACTTAGTGAGGGTGGTAAGTGAGTAGAGAAACACGCAAAAGAAATAAAATCCAACACAGCAGTTTGGCAAGAGACAAGCTCTTAACTTGGGAACAAATCAAACTAAATAAAGTAAAATTACAAAAAAAAAAGAAAAAAAGAAACACATGCCATTAAAACTGAAAAAAATAAAATAAAAACGGGAAATAAAACAAGGGTACAACTCAAATAAATGGAGAACATATAAAAATGAGACACCTTAACGAACAAACAGACAGACAAACAGAAAGTTAGAAATACTCGTACAAACAGAACGAAAGGAATATTATTTTTGTGTATAGAAAACCGTTCCTTTTATATCAAATGTGACGCCAGCCAAAAAAAAAAAATTATAAAAAAAAATCAAAGAAAGCAATATAAAGCAATGGTACCCCCTTTTTAAAAACACAAAAAAAAAGAATATCCGTTTTTGTTATCCTTTGCAAAGGCAAAAGGGTATGGGAAGATTACAACTTTTAAAAACTTGGTATGAGAAATTATATCGATGTGAATGAATGTTGTTGCAAGTGTTGGGTTGCACAATACTGGTGACCCTCTTCAACAGCAATGTCTTGGCTTAGCCCAAGTGAATGACTTTAAAGCAAATGATGTCTGTTAATGGTGGCAGGCCCTGCATGTTTTTGAGGGGGAGAACACATTTTTATGATTGCACTAGAGCACAGCTACTGTTTTTTTTTTTACTTATTTTTCTAACAACTACCAATTTCAAATGAAAAGCAAACCATCATCAGCGACATCAACAGGAACAACTACAACAGCAATGGCAACATCACAAGACATAGATTCAGAGACAAAAACTGGGATCCTTTCTTGGCAACTAAAACACAAACATATCCAACTGATAAATTCTAAACTACAGAAGCACTCCAGCAAGCAAAGCCAAACCTAAATTGTATGTAACCCAAGTATAAAGAAATAAATGAGTAAAAATAAAAAAAAGTAACAAAAAATATCTAATGGAAGAAAAAGTAAAAGAAAATATGTTAAAGGACATGTAGCCGTATAAAAGGCGACAGTAGTCACAGCTCCTTTCTCCATATTCTTAAACTTAATATAAAAATTAGGAAAAATAAATTGGTCAAGATGTTGGCTACATTTCATAGAGAGAAACGAAAAATTCAAAAGTTTCGCTACAAAATTTTTCGCTTAAAATATTTCTGATGTGATTATTTTCGTCCAGAAATTTGACAGTAACTCTGGCAAATTTTACTGTACAAAGAAATCTTTCGCTAACGTTGTAATATAGAACTGTTTTTTCGCTCCAATTTTTTTAACTTTTTTGGTGGATATTAACTTAAACGCTTAAAAATTTTCACAATAAAAATGGCTTCATATAACATTTTGTTCAACTTTTAAATAAAAAAAATTTTTCAAGGAAAAACTTTATTAAGTTAATTGGATTTATTCCGCCAGTAAATAAAATACCGTTGTCATACCTTTCGGTGAAGACCGTCGTCACATCGAAAGCGCTCGCCAATCGTACTAAATAAACAGCCAGTGACGACGGTCTTCACCGAAAGGTATGACAACAGAAAAACTTTATCTTTAATAACAAAAAAAAAAAAAAAAAAAAAAATAATAATAAATAAATAACAATAAAAAAGATGTAGAACATTTGGCTTTCAGAAATATTTGTCACGGAAAAATTTATCGCTTAAACAATTTTCTATAGTAAATTTTTACAATTCAAGGTTTGTTACTAAATGCAAGAATTGTTGATTAAAACTTTTGTCTGTCGTAATTTTTATAGTTAATTTCTGGCTCAGAAAAAGCTGCCATTCAATAAAATTTTTATAGAAAAATTTTTTACTAAGAAAAATTTATTTTATTTTTCGGAGCACAAATTTTTTTATAGAAGTAATGTTGCAGAAAAAAGATTTCAGTAGCGAAATGTGTTACTGAAAAAATGCCTCATAAAAAATTTTTCGCTTAAAAAAAATTCTTTAAAAAAATTCTTTTTCGCTGATAAAAATACCTTTAAAATTTTTTTTGTAGAAAAATTTGTTAAAAAAAAAAAATAAAGAAAATGTCTTGTAGAAAATTTTTTAGCTTAAAACCTTTTTGTTGTAAATTTTTTCGCTGAAAAAAAATTTTTTTTAATGTTTTTGTTAAAAAATTTTCTTTCGCAAAAAATGCTTCCATAAACAATTTTTAAATTTAATAGAAAGTTAAGTGTTTTAAAACATTGTATTATTAAAGAATTTTCATTAAAAAAATTTTTAATTGGAAAATTTTTTCTTCAAAAATTTTCGTTCAAAAATTTTCTTTCAAAAATTTTTTTCCATAAAAATTTTTATTGAAAAATTTATCGTTCAAAAAGGTTTCATGGACAACGTTGTCACTTAAAACTTGTTTATAGTAAAACTTGTTGCTTAAAACCTATTTTTATAAAACAATTGGTCACTTTAAAAAGTTATTTTATAGCAAGATTTGTTGAAGGATAGAAAAAATTTGTTTCTTAACAAAGATAACAAAAAAAGAAAAATTAATAAAAAACTTGTTTTATAAAAAATATATTGCTAAAAAATAATAAATTTTGTAAATCAATTAAAATTTAAGTCTTTCGGCTTTGGTTCATTTTTAATTTAACTTTTATTAAGAAAAATTATTTTTCAAATGTACGCGGACGTTTTCCAAAGAAAAAAAGAAAAATTAGATGCTGGCAGAATGAAATGCTGCATAGTAATTTTTCTTAATAAAAGTTAAATTAAAAATGAACCAAAGCCGAAAAAGTTAAATTTAATTGATTTATGATGATCACCGGTTCAACCCCTGGCTGGGACTAAAATTAAAAATAATAATAAATTTTGTTTAAAAGTATTTCTATTGTAAAATTTTCCTCTACGAGTGTATTTTCATCGTTAAACTATCGCCTGTTAATTTTCCTGTAGTCAAATTTTTTACTTATTAATTGTTTCTGTTGTATTATTTGTCATTTAAAATTTTTTCCTGGGTAAAATATTTTTTCGTAAAAGTTGTTACTTTAAAATGTTTTTATGGCGAAATTTCTTTCTAGAATACTTTTCCATACTAAAATCTGCCTTTAGATAATTTTATTTTCTATATTAAACTTGTCATTTAAAAATTTCTCTGCAGAAAAGCTTCCTGCTTGAAATTTTTGTTACAGTAACAATTTTCGCTTAAATTTTTTTAAAATAAAATTTTTTGTTTTAAATTTTTTAGCAATCGAATTTGTGAAAAAAAATAAAAAATTCGTTTTTTTTAGTAAAATTTAGGTCTTGAAGAATTTTTTTTGCGGTAAAATTTTTCCTGTAATTTTTTTTTTTCCCATGGAAATTCTTCTATCGAAAAATTTGTCACTTTAAAATTTTTCTGGGGTTCATTTGTCACTTCAAAATTTTTTATAAGTTTTAAGCTCAATAGTTTTTCTACTGAAAAATTTTTCACGCTTCAAAATTTTTCTGTAAAATTTGCCTTTAAAATATTTTTATTAAAATTTAATCTTTTTTAAAATTTTTTATTGAAATATTTCACTCAAAAATTGTTTTGAACAAATAATTCTCGTTTAAAATTTTTTTACTTAAATTCTTTTTTCTAAACGAACTACTAAGTGTTTTTATTAAAAAGTACCTGTTTAAGAGTTTTATTGAATAATCTTTTTATATATCAATTTTATGTTGAATATTCAAAAAATTATTTGTAAAAAATTTTTCTATAAAAAAAAAATGATTCTAAAAAATATTCGGATACAGAGATTTCTATTAAAGCTGATCGTGCACATATTTTTTGTAAAAAAAATTGTACGCTCAACAAAAATTTTCAATTTAATTTAGTTGATTATATTTTTTAACAGCATTCAATATTCGTTCGTTATCATAAAAATGCACAGTGTTTTTTTTTTTATTTGTCTTGACATATCCCACAAGCAGACTATCTGTCACCTTTACCTCCTTCCACCATTAAAACGGCAAACGATAACTCCCTTTGGCGGCTACAATGGCCAAAACTTTAGTGAACACAAAAAAGAAATGAATCGAAATAGAAATAAAGGGAACATAATAAAAACGAAAAGCTAAGCAGTGGGTGTGTGTGTAATGATGTATAGAATTTTTAGCGTAAGTTGATGAGGGGTACCAACATCACATTGAATGGTGAATGAGTTCGTGTGGATACTCACACACAACATACAAGTTTTTCGAGTTTATGTTTGTATGAGCGTGTTTGAAAAGTGTGCTGTGCCTAAACATTGGCCCCATGTTGTTGTTTTTGTTGCTAAAGGCAGCACTGAATGCCAAAAGGGATTCGCGTTTTGGGTTACTTTTTCTCGGTGTAGGTTAGTATTGTGCGTGTTTAAGTGTGTGTGTGTGTATTTGTGTTTGTGTGGGTGTGTGTTATATTTTCATTTATTTCTTAACCTTTTTTTTCAGACTTTTTCGAAGCATTGCGTGTAAAAATATAAAAATGTTTGAACATTTAACGTTTCTTGGGGTATTCTCGTGTTTTCGTTTGTACACATATTCTAGCGCTCATTTAACAACTCTTGCTCATATGGGAGGTATAAATGTGTGGGTATGTGTGTTAATATTTGTCTTTAGATTCATACATTTTTATTCACTTTTTTTCTTCTTTTTTTGTGTTAGTATGGTGGCCGAATTAAAAGGGTTTTACAAATCATGTGGCTTGTAAAAAATTGGTAATTATATTGAGGCTAAAATTCGTCTTTCAAATAATTATTGTTTTCGAAAAATTTAAATTCTCACCAACATGAAAAAAATCGCTGTGTTGCTTCAAAGTTTACATTAATCTTTGCTTACTTGTTTCTTGGTAATTACGCTGCTAATTTTTTTTCCCGCAGCTCTTCGTATATTTCCTCTTTTGAAAATGTTCCTTTTTCTAGTTTGGCTACAAATGTAATAACAACATGAAGGGTTCTGATGAACGCTAAAATACATTTTTTTTTTCATTTTTTCTTTATTATTTTTCATTCTGATAAGACATACAATGGACACATCAAATTGTGGCTTCATAGCTTGTTCTCCATTTTCTTATTAAGAATTCAGTTGATTTTGTTTGTCGCTTTTACTCTATTCCTTTTTGTAAAGATAATGTATGCGTTAAAAGCACGTTGTGCAGGAGGTAGGTGGTAGAAGTAGTAAAAAATATAAAAAGGGAGCTCTAATGTTACCATTGAATATACACACACACACACACATGCATTCATTAAGCATAAATTCAAATATTCAACAACTCAAGTCATACAGGGGAGTATGTCATCGTTACATGGGTGTGTTGTTATTATTATTATTATTTTTTTTTTGTATTTAATGGGTTGTTTGTGGGCCAACGTTTTCTTTTAGTACATAGTTTTTTTTCTCCCTTTTGTATAAATTTCGAGGTTTTTTGATAAAAAAAATTTATTAAGTAGACAAAAGTTGTAATGTTTTCGTATATAAAAAAGACCTAAATTTTTCGAGGAACGTTTCAAAATTTTTTCTGGTTATTAATTTCTTCGTGTATTTTAAATATATTTTACTACAAAAGTTTATTCTTGTCCTTTCATAAGGAAACACTGCCTAACACAAAAAACCCACTATTATTTTTGTTTGATGCCTTAGAATTCTCCTCAAACAAATTTGTCTTCTTAAATTTTTTCTCTGGAAAGTTTATTGGCTCAGAACTTTCCTCTACAGAATTTATTTCATTTAACATTTTCTACAAAAAAATTTTAGTTCGATAAATTTTCTTTAGAAAATTTTTCCAGTTTTCTAAAAAAGATTTGAACCTATAGAAACTTTTTCTACAAAATCTTTCAAATTGCAAATTTTCTCTGGAAAATCTGTTGCTTTTAAGATTTTCTCCAAAAAGTTTATTGTTTCAAAAATTTTTTGTAAAAAAATTGTCGCTCTAAAAATCTTCTTTACATGATTTGTTGTTTTTAAAAACTTTTTCTAGAAAATTTGTTGTTTTTAAAACTTTCTCTTTAAATTTTTTTGTTTAAAAAAGCTGTTCTACAAAATTTGTCGCTTTTAAAATTTTCTTTAGAAAATTTATCCTCTTAAAAACCTTTGCCTTAAAATTTTTTGCCTCAAAAATTTCCCTTTTTGGAAAATGTGTCTCTTTAAAGATTTTCTTGGAAAATATATCGCATTAATAATTTTTTCTAAAAAAAATTGTTGAATTAAAATATTATATAGAAAGTGTTTGCTTTAAGAATTTTTTCTAAAAAATTTATAAATTTAAAATTTTTTTTAGTAAATCTGTCGCTTTTTCAGAAAATTTTTCACCCTTCTCTTAAAAATTATTCGCCTTTATTTTGAAATTTTGTCGCTTTTAAAATTTTCTCCAACAAATATGGCTCCAAAAAAAATATTTTTCGCTTTAAAAATTTTCTCAAGAAAATTTGTCGCATTAAAAATTTTCTCTTGAAAATTCGTCGCTTTAAAACTTTTCTTTAGAAAATGTGTCAGTTTAGAAATCTTTTTGTAACAAATTTTCTATTTCTACTTTGCCCGAAAGTTTTCTGTAAAAAATTTGTGGCTTTAAAAATTTTCTCAAAAAAACATTGGCTTTAAAATTTTCTCTAGAAATTTGTAGCTTTAAAAATTTCTTCTAGAAAATTTGTCGCGTAAAAATCTTCTTTGAAAAACTTATTGCTTTCGAAATTTTCTTTAAAAAACTTGTTGCTTTCTTTAGAATATTTATTGCTTTTAAAATAATCTCTAGAAATTTTGTCGCTTAAATTTTTTTTTTATTTATCGCCTTTTGTATTTTCTCAAAAAATGTGTCGCTTTATTATTTGTCTCAAGAATTTTTTTTTAATTTCCTGCTTAAAAAATATATTATCCACAAGAGTTGTAGAATTTTTTTTGTTTCTAGCAAAAAAAAAAATCTTTAGGAAATTTTTCGTTTAGACAAAAATTCTGCAGGAAATATCTTGCCTCAAGACTTTTTGTAGAGAAATTGTCCCCTTTAATAAACTCTTTAGCTAGTTATTCGCTTTTAAAATTTTCTCTAAAATACACGTCTCTTAAAAAATTTTCCATAGAATATTTGGTGTTTAAAATATTTTTTCTGTTAAATTTCTAGCTAAAATAAATCTTATATATATAAATGTTGGTTTAAAAATTTTGTGGTTAAAAATATTAGGGATTTTTTTTTTTAGTTTTCTGTAGCAAAATAAATTTTTTTATAAAATTAAAATTTTGACTTTGAATAAAAACATAAAGATAACTTTTCGATTAAATAAATTTTATAAAGATTTTCTTTGTAGGATTTCAAGTAAAACTGCATCGTTTACGTTATCTCGTTTAGAAAACCCTTAGATCTTTAGAAATATTCGCTCACACTCACAAAATTTCTAAAAAAAAATTATTACTTAAATACTAAACAAAAAATTATTAAAGAAAAATAGCGCAAAAGAAATGAAGTAAATATATTTTTCAAACATATAGCTTTTCACGTAACCATATAAAATAAAAAGACGAATTGTTACCCCATCTACCAAATTTATTTGAATTTATATCGTCAGTCACTTACAAGTAATAATGATTCTCTCTTTGTAGGGCAAAATCAGCAAGAAACCTTCACAAGTATAGACTTTTAGCAAACAAATATGGTGATCATAAAACCCCAAGAAAAAAAAAAAACATAAACGAGTATAAAACAATTTTGGAAAAAGAAAATAGGCATAAACAAACTAAATTTAACTAACACACAAAACGAAAGTTAGCAGCAGAAATAAAGAATTTTTTCCAGAAAAATAAAAATTATATAGAACAGATACGTAAGGAACGCACCGCACCCACTTGTCTTTAATATGTTACCATAGCTGTCAATCAAATAAGAATCTTAGACATGAAACAAACTGACAAAAATAATGAACGTTAAAGTAGACAAACACAAAGTGCACACACACACACTCATCCACTAAGGCTTTGGCAATCACTTACAAGGGGTACATTTCTCATAAATATTTGGTCATGATGTATATAATTCTATATATTTTATATAATAATATTTTACAGATAAAAATACGCAGTAGAATATAATGGAAAAAAAGCGTAGCATACTTTTAGACATAATGGTGGAATGCTGTTGACTTTAATAAGTGAGTAAATGAATGTCACAGTGTTGGTCTTAAGTAAATACAAGTGTTTCGCAAATACAGGCCAGAATGTTGACTAAAAATAAGTCAAAATTAATTATATTTCAACATACGAGTTCTTATCAGAAAAAATGACCGAAAATGAAAACGAAAAATGTTAAAAATAAGCAGCAGCATTGATTGAAATAAAATAAAAGAAGATAAAACTAAATATATGTTTTAACCCGGAAAAATTTAAATGTGTTTAAATGTTGCAGAAGTTGTGGTTTGTTTTTAACATATGAAATGTTTCTGGCAACATTTTGTTAAAGCAAGATATATTGCAAATCAATAATCTATTATGCGTTTCTGCCTTTAAAACGAGTTCGGAGCTGCCAGTAAATTTCAAACAACTATTATAAAAATAAAAAATTGTTTAATTAAAGGGAATTGATGAAAAGGAAATAAATGCAGTTTATACTAAAACTCAGATTGCAAAAAATGTTTCCAGATACATTTTGAATATAAGCAAATGTTGCCGGATACATTTTGTTACATTTAAAAATATAAACAGAGTACGACTTCTTCAATATAGCAAATTTTAAAACTTAATTATGAATCTAAGATGAAAAAAATCACATCTGAAAGTCAAATGTTTTATTCTTCTAATGTTTCATTCAATTTTACTTATTTTGTAAATTTTGTTTTTATTTTGTAAATATGGATCAAAAATGTTTTCGCTTTTAACAGCTGTCCATTTCTCAAGAGCTGAAACTAAATCAGGTTCTGGTACCATCACAACATTTAGGTATTTTTAAATTGATAAATATTTTTATTTTGCGTTTTTTCAACAAATTTGTTTTAGTTGTTAAATTAAATATTTAACAAATATTTATAACGCAAAACAATTTTTTTTTTTTTTTTTTTTGTTAGAACAAACCCACTTGAAACAGCACAACTTCATAACAATGTTCAACTTAAATTTACCAAAGACAACAAATACATAAAGAGCCAACATAAAAATATAACCTGTACAAACCTGAAAAAAAAAAACAAGCAACCCACAGCAATAACACACAGGGGTCGTCAAAAAGTAATTAGATTCTTGGAAATTTTATAAGCCCAAAAATACTGTCCCAGGGAAATACAACTATAACAATTACAACAAAACGGCTAAACAAAAACAGCAACAGCTACCATAACAAATAATAAAAAATATTTTTTCCCTTTTTTGATTGTAGGAAAAATAAGAAAAAATTAAGGGAACGGCAAGTTCCAACACCAACAACTCAAACAATTTGAAAAAAAGATGAACGACGTAGAAAATAATGAAAAATACGAATGTGCGTTTCGTTAATCTCACACCTTCCTAAATACACTCACGTTTCCGGTGTGTCTACAAAACTTGAACAAAAAGAACAAAAAAAAAAAAAAAACTAGCAGCTAAAATAAAAGTTAAAGAAGAGTTATAGATACCCCACCAAGTTGGCAAAAGCTAAAAGCGGTCGGAGCTGGTAAACATTTGAAGTGAAGTAAAGTGAAAACAAAAAAATAAAAGGAATGATAAAAGGAAAGTAACAAGGACAGGCGTAATGGGAAGGTCACCCTTTGGTAAGATTTTGAAAAAAAAAATATAAGGTGTTTTAGGCGTTAAAATGGGCTTCTGATATTGGCTTTCAGGCGTAAAATTTAGAGTTTATTGTTAGCGAACTTTATTAATGAGAGAGCAGACTGTTATATAGAAGATAAAGAAATGTAATTCTATTGTGACTTTTAAGTTAAAAATGTTCTTGACTGCAAAACTTTTCGAAAAAAATCTCTCCGAATAAAATTTATTCGAATACAATTTATTCGAATAAAATTTATTCAAATAATTTATTTTAATAAAATATGAAGATTCATTAAAAAAAAATCTATCCGAATAAAATTTATTCGAATAAAATTTATTCGAAATCAATTTATTCGAATACAATTTATTCGAATAAAATCTATTCGAATAAAATTTATTGGAATAAAATTTATTCGAATAATTTATTTTAATAAAATATCAAGATTCATTATAATTTTTAATAATTAATTTTTAAATATTGTAAAAATATTTTAATTTCACACATTTATTCGAATAATAATTGCATTAAAAATTTATTACAATTTTTGTTAAATATGGTTTTAAAGCTTTGATTTTTTTTTAAATATCAATTGAATCTTATTGAAAAAAAATATTAGATAAAATTATCAATCAAATCAGTCGAAAAATATATGCGAAAAAAGTAAACATGGTTGCTCATAACCATGTTTACTTTTTTCGCATATATTTTAATCTTCCAGTTTGAACCTAAATATAAACATGTAATTGAGTTCTAATATTATTATATTCGAAAACTTTGTTAGAAAAAAAGAAATCTTGTCGATGAAGAATATTCAAAATCTTCGGAATTTATTATGAAACTTATAACCTCAATTGCTTGCAGTTGATAATTTCTAAATTGGTTTCAGAAAAAAAAAATGGTAAAGAATTAACGCTCCTGCTGTGATCCCGGCAAAACAATCTTAGCATCTGGTAACTTCGAAAATATTCTCTTATCTCTGGCAAGTCACGAATGATCTTAACTCAGATGCATATTCCGTATCAAACGTTGCCAGGAAAACAACCGGAATTTTAACGAAATACATGAGGTTACTCAAGGGAAAATTTAAGAAAAATATTCAGGCAGAATATTTTATTTTCTGGCGCTATTGGCTAACGTAATGGTAGTTATTTTAAGGACTTTTTGCACTCTAAAAGTCCCATAACGCAAAAGATCAGCTCCCAGGCAGGATAATCTCTACATATTAAGACAATGATAATCTGCTTAAAGAAATACGCAGGAGGAATTTCGATCAGTCTACTTCAGGCCAACGACAGAGAAAATACCTTGCATTATTATTTTAATTTGTGACCCTCACTTATCCTCCATTCGTTTTAAGTTCAGCAAAAGCGAATTTAAAATTACGCTTGATAAACTTCCCTTCCTAGTCCTTAAGAAAGTGACTTTAATGCCCCAAGTAACATTTACAAAAACTTAACGATATCATTTTCATTAAGGTAAATGGGCAATCGCATGACACCGCATACATCATCATCACAAAGTCATAGCAACAGTAATACAGAACTCAAGACTACCAAGAAGCAAAACCAACAGCAGAAAATGATTATAAAAAAATTAAAACGAAAGCAAAACAGTAGAACTCATAGAAGTTTAAGTACAAACACTGACGTGGGAGTTGAGCGCGTGAATAACGAATATTTATCAAGAGTGTTTTACAATTTTTAGCTGTATGTGTTAGTAAAAAAAAGCCTTAAAAACAACAACAACAAAACTAAGACAGTTATTAGACAATGAAACGGGTCGTACACATACAAGCAACAATGATAAAAATTTAAGAATTTCATAGTCAGCAAGGACAACCTACTTAATCCTTTTTACGTTTCACTTAGAAGAAAAAAACATAATGAAGGCTTTTGTTTTTTATTTTTTTAATAACAGACCATAAACTTAATCAAAAATAAATTTTGATATTTTTTTTTTAACATTTCATACAGCCAAAGGATTTATTTTAGAAAATTTTGCATGTGCCTTCCCTCTTTTCCTACTCTTTTATTTTATCTTTTCTTTTTTAAACCCAAACACTAATTTTTCGTTCTTTTTTTTTTTTTTTTTTTTTTTTTTTTTGATAAAAATTTGGATTTTTATTTTGTTTTTATTCTAAAGTTTTTTGTCCCAAAAAGGGTTAAACTTTTATGTTTTTTTTTTTCAAAAAAAGTTGAAATTCATTGTAACTATATGGCAGAGCATTAAAAGTATCCCGTATGAAGGTGTGTAGATTTTGCGTTGGCAGGGTATATTTCTAATTGTCCCTTTACTAATTTTTATCACTACGTATGTGTGGGTATTTAAAAAGGGTGTTACTTATTAAGGACGGTTACAATTAAGGGTACGTTATATTTTTATAAAATTTCTACAAATTAATAATTACTTTTTTATGTCCCAACTCAACCATGCAAATACTTACAAAAGCATGTAAAAAGGGCTCACATACTTTTGACAGGGTTGAGAATGATGGACTTTAAAACTTTGCTTGTGTTTAAAAAAAAAGAAATATTAGTTATTTCTGTTTGTTTAAAATTAAAGTTGAATTAAAATATGAAAAAAAATTTTCTAAACAATTAAATAAAAGCCACAGATATTTTTAAGGACTTAATAAGCGAAGTCAATATGCTTATCAATAAACTTGCTATAGTCAGTGTTAAGTAATCTTCGGCACAAAATACAAATACTTTTTTGACTTAAAGATTTTAGTTTCATTGGAAGCCAATTCTTTATAACTGATAATTAAGTTGTAACAGTTACTGGCAGTTGATATCATGGAACAATATATAAATTAAATATTGATTGTCTATTTATATAAGAAATAAGAAAGAAAGTATAATTTTATACTTATTTCTTACTTTTAATAAAATCACTTAATTTTTTAGCATAATTATTAAAGCTATTTCTGAAGCATAATTTTTTATTTAAGTTTAAAGTATATTTTTGATTTTGAATTATAATTGTTATACCTTACTTTAAGGTATTTATTTTATATTTAATTTTAAAGTATAATTTATATCCTTAATTGAAAAGCATAATTTTTCTGATTTATTTTTAGGTATTAATTATTTTTAAGTATAATTCATATGCTTAATTTTTAAGTATAATTTTTATACTTTATTTTTAGGTCTAATTTTAATACTACATTTTTGAAGTATTTGTTACACTTAATGTTTAAGGATAATTTTATACTTAACTTTTAAGTACAATTTTAATACTAATTTTTTTCAAGTAATATTTGTACTTAATTTTTAATTATAACTTTTATACTTAATTTTTAAGTATAACTTTTGTACCTAATTTTAAGTATAATTTTTATACTTTATTTTTAAGTGTAATTTTAATTCTAAATTTTTTTAAGTATAACATTTATATTTAATTTTTAAGTATAATTTTTGTACTAAATTTTTAAGTACAATTTTTATACTTTATTTTTAAGTATAATTTTTGTACTAAGTTTTTAAGTATAATTTTTATACTTAATTTTTAAGTATAATTTTTGTACTTGATTTTAAGTATAATTTTTATACTTTATTTTTAACTATAACTTTTGTACTTGATTTTAAGTATAATCTTTATACTTTATTTTTAAGTGTAATTTTTGAACTAAATTTTTAAGTATAATTTTTATACTTAATTTTTAAGTATATTTTTTGTACTTGATTTTAAGTATAATTTTTATACTTTATTTTTAAGTATAATTTTTGTAATAAATTTTTAAGTATAATTCTTATACTTAATTTTTAATTATAACTTTTGTACTTAATTTTAAGTATAATTTTTATACTTTATTTTTAAGTGTAATCTTAATTCTAAACTTTTTAAAGTAATTTTTATACTTAATGTTTAAGTATAATTTTTAAGTATAACTTTTATACTTAATTTTTAGGAATAATTTTTGTACTAAATTTTTAAGTATAATATTTATACTTTATTTTTAAGTATAATTTTAATACTATATTTTTTAAAGTAATTTTTATACTTAATTTTTAAGTATAACTTTTATGCTTAATTTTTAAGAATAATTTTTGTACTTAATTTTTAAGTATAATTTTTATACTTAATTTTGAAGTGTAATTTTAATTCTAAATTTTTTTAAGTAATTTTTGTACTTAATTTTTAAGTATAATTTTTATACTTAATTTTTACCTAATTTTAAAATATAATAGTCATATTTAATTTTTAAGTATACTCTTAATACTTAATTTTAAAGTATAATTTTTTACTTTTACACTTTCCTTAATTTTTATATTTAATTCTTAAATTTAATATAATTCTTAATTTAAAAAAAAAATTATTTAATATTTCTTTTACAATTTATACATAAAAATTATTTAAGTATAAATTTTTAACAGAGTTTATAGGTTTAATTAATTTTCATTTTTTTATTTTTAAACATAACTTATGTCCCCAATATCTAGGTGTAGTTTTGTAACTTTATTTTTAATTATAGTTTTATATAAAATTTTTAACTATAACTTTTATAGTTAATTTTTAAATAAAATTTTTGTATTTAATAAAATAAAAATTCATTTACTTTGTTAAATGCTTTCTACATGTGCCTCAATACTATTCGATTTTTTCTATAGAGGTTTGTGGTCAAGTAGAAAACTTAGTGATGGATAACAGGAATTCAGAAGCAAATTTTGAAACATTTAAAAACATGGATAGTCAGGAGTTTAGTAGCCTAATAAGCAATTTAGCACTACCTAAGTTTCTTTATGCTTTAAAAATTCCTTTATACTCAGGAGAAATCGTGCTTCTTGTTTAATATTATTCTAACGCGCGCTGTGTGACATCTTGAATGTATAACTAATTGTCATAATATATTGCTATCAAATTATGATCACCTCAACTATATATTATAAGCAATTGTATCTCACAAGGCATTAATTTTTATATAAGAAAAATAAATAAATATTTTAAATATAAAACAGACGTAAATTTTTAATTTTGTCGGACAGAAATCAGCGAACAGGAGGTGCAATTTGAGTTAGAGCAAATGATTTTTAAGGGCTTAAAAATACTGCAACAGACAGTTTATTTTGAAATTGAATTTCTAAAGTTATAAAGTCTTTGATTTAACTTTTATATATATAATAAAAAATTAAATAAATATTTAATTAAGAATAAATCGAAATTTATAATTTTATATGTGTAAAAAATAAGTATAAGAATTAACATAAACTCATGTCAGCTTATGCGCATTTTAATATTTAAACATGCATAAATATTGCTTAATAATTATTTCTTTTTCAATTGCGTTTTCGATATTTTTTTCAAATGTTTTCTAATGCATAATTTAAAGTAAATAAGGTTATAATATCAAACAAAACATATTAATGTACATACATACACACATATAAATTCTTATATAATTCTTATATAAATATATTTATATTATTATACACATAGAAACATCGTATACAAATATTTAATTGTAAAATACATAGGTATGAATAATTGTATTATAATTATTTTTGTGATTAAAGGCATCCTTTGGTCAGGGTGTCAATGAAATTTACTCATATTCTTAACATTTGGTGTATTAACTAACAAATCAAACCATAAATTTTATTGTGTTTTATTTTCTTATAATATACAAATAAATGTCAGTCCTTATAATCGTTTAGAAATTCAAATACTTTAATCAAAATATAATTCAAGTGTATTCAATGCAGACAAAAATCTTAAGAAAAATTTCTTTCTGATTAATTTCTAATCAAATTTTAGAGAGAAATTTTTAGTTTTAACAGATAAATAAAAAATTAATAAATAAAACCCGCATAAAAATAAAATTACACTTTAAGAAATTGATGTTCAATTAATATAAACTAAAAGCTTAAACGTAAAGTTGTTTTATTTTTTATTGAAGTTACTTCATTGTTCCAAATGATGTGAAAAAATTAGTGACAGGCGTGGTGTTTAGCCCACTGCCTCGAAGGAAATCTTATTGATTTAAAATTTCAAAATTTTCAAAACTATGTCCCAGGGATTGGCGTATTTAAATATTTCCAGCTTAACTAGTGCCTTGGCAAATTTGATTTCAACACTAACCTGAACGGACAGACAGACATCGCCTAATGGGGTCGGAAATTGATATTTTTGAAATAACAAAAGAAATGACAAACTTATAAATATCTTTTTTCCACTTTTTGTGGTGAAGGGTATAAAAAGTAACTTTAAGCAGGATGAATGATATTTTGTTACTTTTTGTGAAAAACGTGAATTTTAGTGAAAAAAGTCATCCCTTGGAAAAATTAGATTTTTTAAAAAAAAAGTTTTTTTATGAAGAAGGTTGACCTTTTTTGAAAACAGTTGCTCTTTTATTAAAAACTTTGTTAATTTAAAAAAGGTGTGTTTTCTGAAAAAAGTGACCTTTTGGTGAAACAAAAGTCGCATTTTCATAAAGTTTTTTTTATTCACTAAACGTGTTTTTTTTTTTTTGTTTTTTTTTGCAAAAAATGGCTCCTGCTAGAAAAGTTATTTATTATAAAAAATTTACGTTTTGCAAAAGTGTTACATTTTGTAAAAAAAAGTTAGTTTTCGTAAAAAAGTTACTTTTTGTAAAAAAATACTTGTTGTAAAAAAGTTGCTTTTTATGAAAAAATGCCATTTTTGAAAAAGTTAATTTTTATAAAAATGGCTTGTTGTGAACAAAATCTTTTTAAAAAAGAGCAAAAATATTCACGTTTGTGAAAAAAGTTTTTTTTATTTTTTTTTTCCCATTCAGAATTTGAAACGTATATTTTATAAATTAACTAAAAGTTAAAGTTGTTAAGTTGATATCCACAGATTAAAATGCTTCTGTACATTAAGGGCTTAAGGTGTTCATATTTCGAAATTGAAATGCAATAGCTGTGCTCATAGCAATGAATTGCCGTAAGTTTTAAAGCAAAAGTCGAGTGAAAAGGAAGATGGACACAGTTGTATATGACAGGAAAATTATTTATCATTTTTTAGAGCACAGAAAAAATTTTTCTTTGTGTAGTTTCAGAATAAAATTTTATTAAATTTTTAATTTTCCCAATTATTTATTTAATTGGAAAAATAAAATAAAAAATTTTCCAATTAAAAAATTCATTGAATCAATTATTTATTAATTCAAACGGAAATATGAAATTTTCTAATTAAATAAGAAAACAAATTAAGCTCTAAATAAGTATAAAGACCATATTTTTTTATGAGAGCTAAACTTTTTATTTTGCATGTAATTTTTTATTCAAAAGTCTGGATATGTAGCAGGATTGAGGAAGCTAATACTTCTCTAAAATATTAATAAATATCACATATCTCAGGACCTAAGATAGTGATTCTTTATAACTTTTTAAGGGTTATTCTCAATATTCAATTTCAAATAAAAGCCTGGACATATAGAATGATGGAGGTGGTTGTCGTCCGTAATAAGAAGTTATTAAAACCTAAAAAACTACAATAACCAAATGATGAAAAGAATGTAAGTCTCACTCCAAGAGAAGCATTACACGTAATTGATTAATTTTTAGTTGGTTTGATTAAATTTAACGAAATAAAATTATAAAAATAAAATTCGAAAGGAAGAAAAAAATTTTATGATTAAATAAATAATTAAATCAATTAAAAACTTTTCTCAATTCAAGTTTATAATCAAAAATAATTTATTGGGCAACAAAAATTTTTTTCAGTGTATATATTTGTACTCATTATTTTTACTTATTTAAATAACTAACGACTATTTGGATTTAACTTAAAGTAATGTGACCCTTTTTCCTCAATACCATTTGGCAGAAAAACATAAACAAGTTTTAACAGTAAAATACTTTTCTTTCCTCTCAGTGTATATTTTTAAAAAAATATTTGTTTGTTTATTTATTTTTTGTAAGATTACTTGAACATAATTTTAACATTTTGTTTCTGATGTACATTCTAAAGCAATGAACAAAATATATAAAAAAATATAATTGTTAAGAAATTGCATCAAGAACGTCAAACATATGTATGTATGTGTAAAAATGCAAAAGTATATGAGTTTTTGAAATAAGTTAAAATGCATCATAAAGTAAGCCCACACAGATATACTATTAAGTGTATGTTTGAGTGTGTGTTTTTGCATAAACAAAAAACCTTTATATATTTATCACTATTTATTTATTCTTAACGTCACACACACACACATACATACACATACATGACGTAGTTTCTATTAAGTCAAATATCTTAAGAAATATTTCTCATTATTATTTCTGTTCTTCTTTAAGAAATCAACAAAAAAATTTAAACTGGAAAATTATTTTAAACAAAATAAATCTACATGGCTGCATTTAGGAATTAAGAGAATTAAGGTAAAGGGCCCTTGTGTGTGGAGTTCGTTTAACCAAATTTATATTGAGTGACAATGAAAAAATGCTCCTATTCTTATTTGCCCAATTATTCTGTTCAATAAAAAATGTTTATAAGGCGCGTAAACTGAAGAAGATAAATTCAAAGAATGCTGATGTATGGGTCTAAAATTTTTTTAAGAAATCATCACAATAATTTGTAAAAATTTTTTTTCTTTTGTAAAAAAATTAAAATAAAACATAAACTTAAGTTGTATTAAAACCTTTAAAATGCAATTTTTGGGAATTTTGTTTTCATTTTGTGTAAAGTTTTGAACAATATTTTTTACTTACGTTTAGTACTGTGTTGAAATTTGCGAAAATTGTTTAGCAGCTTAAAATATTTCGCTTTAAAATTTGAGCAGGATATTTTCATTTTTATTTCCTTTAAATATGCAACATTTTTTGTGTTTTAAAATTCTCACAAAATAAGTTCAGTTCATATTGTTTCGCAGCTGAAAGAAATTGTTGCCAGAAACATTTTGCTGTATATAAACATGGAAATATTAACATTTTGTATTTACTCATAAAATACACAGAGGACAACTTCAGCAACATTTTTTGTAGTTATTTCTTGCAAACTTGTTTTACTGTGTACATGTTCTTATTTATTAATTTTTATTTTTTTTTTTAAATAAATTCTCAATGTTTTGTTTCAATATTTAAAACGTATTATTTTTTTTTCCAAAAAATTCACAAAGACATGTGATCAGATGTTATTTGAAAAATTTCCTACGAAGTTTTACAAATTTGAATTATTTTTCAATTTCAACAAAATGTTGCCAGATACATTTTAGTGTTTTTTTGTACAACAATAAAACCAGGAAAGTAATTCTGCAATATTTTTTTCGGTCCTATCAGATTAATTAGAAATTAGATTTAAAGAAATCCATAATCATTCAAATCATAATTAGTATTTCAATATTATAATTTTTATTAATTCAAAATAAAATCTTGCCATGTTATCGCTATCATTTAACCCGTAATTGTTCGAACTTGAAGCTCTATTTTCGAGACCTTGCAGAGGGTTTCTTAAAAAGATGTGTAGTGGTTGTTTCGTAGAAAAAAGTGTTTGCAATTAATAAAAGCTGCCATATGTTTGACAATTTTTTTTTTTCAGTTGAATTTATGTTTGTATTTTAAAAAACTTAATTTCAATAATTTGGTTTCCTGTATTCTGAAGATGCCACCCAACGGTGTGGCGAAATATTTAAAAAATAAGAAATACTAAAGAATATTTTTATTAAAAAAAACTGACGTAGTGCTTAAGCAATTAGAAACTAAAATTAATTATAACGATCAAAAAACATTAATTTTTAATTAAAATTTTTAATTGATTAAATTATTTTTTTAATCAAAAAATATACTTCTTCATTTTAATTAAAATTATAACATTTCTCAATTAAATATATAATTAATTTAATTAGTTTAATAATAAAAATATAATTTGTATTTTTGTTTAATTAAATATATAATTGAATCAATAAAAATTTTTTATTAAATTTAAATCAGCCCCTTAATAGGCACAAACATTTTTTGTGAAAGAGCCATTATTATTTTTTTAAAAACCAGTCACCATTCTGTATTTAAAGAATTCTAAGCTATCGATCTTCAAGAAATGTAATTGTGTGTTATTTAATTTATTTCTGTGAAAGTCCAGAATTTTACATTCCAAAAAATATATCTTTAGGAATTCGATACTTAGTTGAACTCAAAGATTTTTACTTCGATAACAGAAATTAAAAGCCTTAAAGAGGATCAAAAGGAGAATTTTAAATAGTTCCCCTTCAACTAAAGAATCCAAGGTGGTCCAACTGAGGCCTTAAACGTGGCATTACATTTTCAAAAGTCTGTAGGATATTTTCTTCAAAATAAAAACTCCTTCTATAGTTTTTAATTATTATAATATAAAATCCTTAATATTTACACACACATACATTCATCCACATGTATGAAAGTTTGGCAACAAAAAAAAAGCAGAAAATTATTTTCTTAAAATTTTCTTGTTAAAATTCATTTGTAGGTCTGTACATACTTAAAGATGGTCAAGTATAAAATATGAAATACGTAAACACATTCAACCACTACTCTTTTCCTTTCTTTCCTCCATCTACTACTAAATTACAAATGACCAAAACACGAATACATGCACATAAACACACACACACATACCTGCTTATTTATACAAAGGTGTGCATGAGTGTGTAAATGAATTTTATTTAAGAAATAAGAAAATTTTCCTAATGCAAGTCAACACATGCAAAAGATTGTGTACCAATCAAAAAAGATTTTTCTTAAGGGGCCTGCTGTGCCAAGTACAATAACAATTAATCGATATTTTCCTAAAACAGCAAAATAAACTTTAAAATGCAGCAACAAAGCAAGCAAATATCAAACCACAAACTTATTTATAAAATTTCAGTCACATTCGAATGGATGGATGGACCCCTTTTTCTTAGGCTGCTGCATTTAAATTATTGTATGCAATTGACTCCTTCTTTTAATTCAACAAAAAAAATTGTATTATTGTTACTAGTGCTACTGCTAATGCTGCTGCTGCAGTTGCTTGTTGTAGTTGTTGTTATTATTTATTTAATGCAGTTTTGGGTAAAATGCATTTCTCAGCCGGAAATTGCAAGATGTCCAATGCAGTTTTATAAGATTTGCATAAAAGCGTGTGTGTGTATGTGTCTCTGTGTGTGTGTTAAATAATACAATTTATAAGTGTAGTTGTTTACATTGAATTTCTTTATATAATTTGCATTTTTTTATAGTTTTTGAAAAATAAAATTACAGAGAAACTTAAGTTTTTTTACTTGTTAAAATTTCCTCAACAATTTGTAGAAAGCAAAATTGCAAAGGAGATTCTTTTTTTTCTAATGCTGAAGTTCTTAGGATTTGAATAATAATTTAAAATCTTGACGGATGTATGTGCAAGTGGTTGTTCAGCAAATACAAATATATACAAACGAAATTATGTGAATGTGTGTATGTAACTCAAACTCTTTTTGTCCTTAAGCAAATTAAGGCTCATTTAAATTTTGTTTTATTTTGTTGTAGTTGTTATAGGTAAAATTACATAATTTTGTTTTTATGTTGAAGTATATTTCTTGTCATTAAATTTATATACTTGCAGACGTTTATATATTTAATATTTTATTTATTTGAAATATATAAAATTCCCTTAGAAATGTTTTTGTTCATAATTATATATTTTTAAGGAAACAAAAAAATATAATAAATAAACAAATAAATAAAAGTAAATTTTAAGTGCAAATAAGGGACTTAATCTTCCTTTCAGTTCTATTGCGTGTGGTTATGGTTGTAAAATAACTAATACAACAGGGTGGTCCAGCAATAAAACTAAATGAACTGGACGTAATTCTTCAAGGTTTATCTTGCCTTAAATAAAAATAAATAATTGCCGCAAGCACGAGCTGGACTCACACTCGAAAGTTGCATGTATGAGCTAATTTTAAAGTTTTTGTGATTGTTTTTTGTTGCTGAAAATTAAAAAAAGCCTCTGCCTACTGAGGGTTTAAAGGATTTCATGTTAAAATTAAGTCTCTTATATGAACCTTCTTAAATCTAGAATTTAAAAAGGTTAAAACATCAAATGTTAAAATCAGTTCCTCTTTATAAAATTGGTTAAATTAAAAGTCACATTACTTTTGGAACACCCTTTATTTAATTTTGTTTGCATTTTTCACTTCTCCTAAAAGCAGACTTAGTCACACATACTTTATAAAGACTTTAAGTATCAAACCATAACGGTTCAAAATATAAAGCCACATTCATCAAAATAGCAGTCTCTATGGGCACACCCGTTAAATTTTAAATTTATTGTTCACAAATATTTTTATCGTGGAAATATTTCAGTAGTTTCTGTGTAAGTTCTATATAGCTGCGTGATAAGGTCGAACAATTTAAGCCATTACTATTGCGACACCCTTTATATTTTATATTTTTTTTTTGTACCTGCTCCTATAGTAGAGATAAAAATATCTAAGCCAATTGCGGTTCAAAAATAGGTTACGTATGCAAAAATCACGTCACTATTGGGACACCCTTTAACTAATTTTTTTTGTACCTTTTGCTATAGCAAACGTAGGTTTGCAATTTTTTTAAGAATAACATGTTATTTTGGAACACCTTTTAATTTTTCAGTATTGGTTGTAATAGCGGCGAGAGGTATATTCTTTTAATTTTAAGAGTCTCTCTGTTACGACTCCGTAGCCAGAAGGCTGTGACAGACGGTCAGACATTGTAGCGTTATGATTTTATTCTTATGAATACGGAACCCTAAAGGTACTTCCATTATTAGTAAAATACGATTTTATTGATGGTATCAACTACCCTTCATTAAAATAGTGTTTCTTTTTCGCATAAAAAAAATGTGGCCGGTAAATTTAATACTATAAAATTCACACAAAACTGTCACCCTCTGTGGATGTACCGGGTATTCTTTTAAGCTCGATAGAACTTTAAATTATAAAAAATAACAATAAAAATAAAATTTTTAATTAAAAATTTTTTCTTATTTTTTTTTTTTTTTTTTTGTAAACTCTTACAAATCATTATGAACAGACTCACGCTTGAACAAAGCTATTAAGTCATTTAAGTTTACTTTGAAAATCAGTCATTAAATCGAGAAACTAATAGACGACTTCGTGAGTTTTATGGTGCACATAATCGTCCGCCTGAGCAAGCCATCTGTCGAACTGTGGATGGGTCTCGTACCACATACTTTCTAGAGGATGCAGTAACACCAAAACGTAGAAGAAATGTGCGTACTAAAGAGAATATCGCTGCTGTAAACAAAAGTGTGGGAGAATATCTAAATTAATTGATTCGTTGTCGATCGCAGGAATTGGGACTCTGTCCGTCCACGAGTCTACAGTTAATGCAGGAATTAAAGCCTCGAGACCATTATATGCGTCGTTCTTTCGCTAATTGAGCTCTAGAGCAGTTAGTAACTGACCCTTTGTTTTATCGCCAAATTGTGTTCAGCAATGTGGCTCATTTTTGGCTTAACAAATTTGTTAGTGAGCAAAATTGCCGCATATAGAGTGAGACCAATCTACGACATACCCTACAGACCCCATTGCATCTAGCAAAATGCACCGTTTGGTGTGTTTTACATGCTGGTGGCATTAACGGACCTTATTTCTTCAAAAATAAGGCCGGATCTCACGTTACGGTCAATGGAGATTATTACCGCACCATAATTAATGATTTTTTGTTTCAAAGTACGAATGAAATTGAACCAGACGAAATGTGTTTTTAACAAGATGACGTTACGTTGCATACGGTGATCGCAACTATTGAGTTATTGAAATTAAAAGTTGGCGATTAGTTCATTTCGAGAAATGGACCTATCAATTGCCCTCCATGATTGTACGATTTGGATACGTTGCACGTGGTGTCACTGGTTTATGCTGATAAACCAGCAACAATTGACGCTTTGAAGGCCAACATTGTTCCTGTTATTCGTGACATATGGCAATAACGAGTGACATAACTGCCATAAAGCTATTTAATATCAAATTGGAGTGTCCGTAAATCTCAAGTTAGGAAGCCGTTACGAAGTGGAAGGTCGTTAGCCTTCCATTGCTAAGTCTACTGACACTTGTAGAGAAAAATTCGTATTATACTGAAGCTCAAAATGCCAACTTATTGAGATCAGTAGATACTCGTAAACAAAAGGATGCTAAGAATGATCTTGACGAATAAAGCAATCGAAAAAACACTGTATGACCTTCTATAAGAGTCCCATTGTATCCGTTTTCTATTTGAATATGTGAACCTACGCGAGATTAAAATCACTCATGTGTTATATTAAAATAATAAGAAGATGATTTTAAAAATGGGCGATTTCGAAACCATAACAAAGCTGAAAGTTTTTAATGTTTAAAAATAATAATTAAAATTACAATTTTAAATTCTTAAATTTTGTTTAAAACAAAACTTCGTAGAAAGTCATTCTCAGTGAAAACAAAAAAGCAGGAATTGTGGCAGAAAGTCAAAAAAATAAAAATATATTTCATATATTTTCTTAAGGAAGAGTAACAAACCATTATAAAACACATTAAAGTCTAAAGATAAAATCAGAAACACAAGACCCTTTCAATGCACAGGGTTGCTTAGACAAAGTAGAGTGTCATAAAATATTGAGAAGAAAATATTTTGTACCACAAAGTTGTGTGTACGAACATTCCTCATACATGCAAACATTAACTTTTATTTTAAGAAGCTTGACACAGCAAAACTTAAATTTTACAGAATCTTAGAAATAAAAAGGGAAAAAAATTCCAAATGTAAATGATTTTAGTTTATGATTCTCTTTATGCAGCAACTATAATATTTAACCTTCCATAAAACCCAAGAAACTAAAGAAACTAAAAGCAATTGTTCAACTTAAGCAGTAAAACAAAAAATAAAAATTAAAAAATATCCCAGCTTCCCACAACTTTTGTTTCAAGAAAAGGAATGATGGTCAGTACCCCAACACACACTTGTCTGTAACCATTTCAAGAATATTTTTTTTTTGTCTTAAGAAAATTTATTACCTCAAACTAGTGCGTGGGAATGTTGTATGTATTAGTATTTTGCTTTTATTTGTATGTATGAACATTTATGTACGTTTGCTTTGATGTGAGAAGACATGTTGAAAATACAAAATTTTGGGGAAGACATAATGTTAATAAGATTTTATAAAGAAAATTTTTAACTCTTTCTGTTATCTTATTTCTATATGAAATTATCTAAATACATTTACGCAAAAATCTCACACTATTCTGTTTGGGAAAAATAATTTTATTTGTATTTGGTTGAGGAGTGGCATAATGATTTCGGAACTAAAACAACTTTTAGGCTTGAAAATTTTAGTTTAAATTAAATTTAAAATTAGAAAAGATATTTAAAAAGTATGAGGGAGTTGAGTGAGACCAACTTTTTAAGAGAACAAGGGATTTTTTTAGGGCTTAGACTTTAAACATGGCGAAATCATGCACCAGGCAGGTGGCAGTGGCAAATTCATTCATTTTCGCCGGATATATAAAAAATAAGTGCCAATTTTTTTTTTTATGAAGTTTTATTCTTTCTGCAATAGCGAAAATGAATGAATTCGCTACTGCCACTACCTGATACATGATTTCGCCATGACTTTATGTATTTAAAATAAAATTAAGGCGAAATTGTTTGCAGGCGAAAAATTACGTCATTTGATCGTTATTGAACGCCATAATTTTCGACCAGATCGTATTAATAAAACCGAGAACGAGAAGTACACAGAGAGAATTTTATTTTTATATCAACTAAATTATTTTAGCATTTCCATGATCATAAAATTTGTGGAGGGGTAGAAAAAAAAAACTGAGTAGAAGGTGGTAAAATAGAGCGATATTAAAACTGTTTATTTCGACTCTAAAGTTTCACGTTATGTTTAGTTTAAAACGGCAATATAGCGCCTTTAGTGATAAGTAGGCAAATTAATATTTTCGCCGAAATAGGGCGCTGTGATATATTTCAAAATGATACAAAATTTGGTAGTTACAAAATTTTTTTTTTTGGGACAGCTGGGATGTGAGCTAAAGGCAAAATATTTATATAAGCTAAACTCAGCAGTTTTTAACATAAAAATTATTGATATATAATTCTCTATAAAATAAAATTTTTAAAAATCCCTAATTTTTTTTTCAAAAATTATACAGCAGCGCCTCTAGTGTTAATTTAGCTGATTCAAGTTTTGAACCTGATACTTTCTTATCTAACTTTTTACCTGTTTTTAGCAATATTGGAAACTCCGGGATTATTTATTGGGATGTGAACCTAGGGCTTTCAAATTTATATAAGCTTTAATCACCAGTTTTTCGCTGAAATATTATCAGTTTGAAATTCTACAAAAATGAAATTATAAGAATTCCATTATTTCTTGTTGTAATTGCATTGCAGCTCCTTCAGTGTTCAGTAGCAAAATTTAAATTTTGATGTTTGCAGTAATTTTTTAGTTTTTGCATGACTTCAATAATACTTGCGAAATATGTTGCTGTCATTTATTTTAGAACTAAAAGAAATATTTATTTAATTTTTAACCGGCGGGATATGAACCTAAGGCAGCATTTGTGTAAAATATAAAACCACTTTTCCGCCAAAAAATTTTTATCTTCAAATTTTCCAAAAATGAACTATGAAGGCTGAACAGTTATGGAATGGAAAGAAATTTCATAATTATTAATAAAATTGGTGGCAGCGAACCTAGGCCAGCAAAATAACGTTTTTTTAATGCTCTATAAATAGAATTTCTTGGCCATATTTTTTAAAAATTGTTTTAAAAAAATTTATTTAAAAAAAATTCATTAAAAAATCTTTTAAAAAAAATCCATTTAAAAAAAATCCAGAGAATTCAAGATAACTCGACTGATATTTAATTCTGCGTTTAAAGCTGAAGTGCATATGTATTTGTCTGTACAGTAGCTCAATTGCTAGAGGATTTATTTTAAAATAGATCTAATAGTCTAGCTGACCATATGATACTCTATCAGTCGAACGATTTTCCATTTTATTGATGCTGTTATCACAGAGATTTTGAACTACATGAAGTTTGTGACACTGCTCATCAATACATGGGGGTGACAATGATGAGAAATCAATAGACTTTATCCTTCTCAAGATCGTTGAAAAATTCTATTAAAAAAATTTTAGATTGAACAGTAATTGGAATAATTTTTTAATATTTCAAATTTCAAATTTTTTTCGGAACTTTAATTTCTGTTTTTTTTTTTTTTTTTTTGAGATTTTTTCAGCAACAATTTTTATTTTTCTCATTAAGTTGTTCACATTTAGTATTTCAAATTAAATTTATAGTTTTCATCTTAACCAACACACATTATACTTTATGTCTGCCACTATGTATGACTCTTTCCCCACAACAAACCCAACCAATTTACCTAAAGAATGGTAAATAATTTGTACAATATTTTGTTTAGCAAGATTCGTAATAAGAAATTCTATGCAAACATCTTACTTAAAATTTCTTTTGAAGATGATGTTTTTTTGTGTTTCATGATTTCTTTAAATGACGTGGTTTGGTAGAAATTAAATGGAATGTTCTTAAGGATATGGAAAATTTTAAATGGGTACTAGTTGACTCATGTACATGGACTTGTTTATATTTTGTATGTTAAGATCTTAGCATTTTACATACTTAAAAATAATATGTTATATATTATATTTTTCTATATATATTTAATTTTAGTCATACATACATAAATTTAAATATTTCTAATTTATTCTTAAATTAAATAAGAGAAAATATTTTATTTTATTTTATTTTCTTATATTTACATAATGTTGACTTTGCTTGTAGCCAAGAAAAGATAAAGCAAAAGTTGTTACTAACAAATTGCATTTATTGTAAAATATGTACATATGAACCAGAAATAGAGGGTAATTGAAAATATTTTCATAAAATTTTAAATAAAATTAAATTGAATTAAAAAATAACTAATAGATATCAGACCTGAGTCCGTTTTTTTATTCTTCCTTAACATTGTTTTTTTAAAAAGAAATTTTTTTCCATAGTTACAGGTTTTTAGTAAACAGAAATGTATAATTAATTTAAGACACTTGGCAAAAAAAAAGGGACATCCTCTGATTCGCTACCATCTTCATCATTATTTAAGTGATAATAATATCAGAGAATAGGAAATTAATTTTTTCCTTCATATCAGTTGCTTGAGTTATTTATTTTAAATAAAAATAAAAATTTCTTCTTATTGTTTTTTTAACATTTTCACCTCCTAACTTCTTAACCACAATCATTAAAAAATTATGCACAGTGGTATGAAACAATACAAAAAGTGAATTTTACTGACAAAATTCATGCCTTTCTTTTTTAAACAATCATCTGGCACTCAGTTTTAGATTATAAATGGGAAGAAATGTGAATTTGTAAAATATTAATTGAAGCATACTTTGGGGCGTTAGAAATAAAATTACTTCTACAATGCAAATGTTTTTAGCTTTTTAAAAATTTTTATATGTAACAAGTGGAATTTCGTATTTTTTTAACAACATATTTAACAAAGCAGTTAAAGTTAAAGGCAGAAGCCCTCTTTTTGCTTATTACTAACTTGATATTAATAAACATGCTTCAGTTGGCGTCTTGGTGTTTAGAGAAAACTTTGTTTTGAAAAGTACAAAAGCCCACTTCTTAAATATTTTAAATTTAGAAAAGTTAAAAAACATTAAATCATAGCCACTTCTAAAATTGACTTCTACATATAAAATAATTTTATAATTTATAAATCCTGAAGTATACTTTAATTAAAACTTTAACATCTCCAGTCATTTTTCATATGATTATCCTTATTATTATTACGAGAGCTGCTATATATAATTCTGGCCTAGCAACACTGAGTACTGCCAAGTGCAATCTGACATTTCCATTGGAAAGTTTGTCATTTTTAAGCACAATCGTATTTAAAACGTTTTGACGTACGACCATTATTTGTGTTGTTTACAGTGCCTTGAAAAAATTAATATAGAAAAAAATTGAATTAACTCGTGAACATTTTCGTGCCATCATTTTTCACAACTCTCGACGTGGATTATCACGACAAGAGCGCATTGATGAACTTAAATCTTTGTATGGCGATGAAGCACCATCCTATAGCACTGTGAAAAATTGGTATAATGAATTTAATCGTGGCCGAAGCTCGCTCAAAGACGAATTCCGTGAAGGTCGTCCAAAAACAGCTGTTGTGCCAAAGAACATTGATGCCGTGCGTGAACTCATAATGCAAGATCGACATGTGGCATACCGAGAGATAGAGCCATCCTTGGACATTTCTTCCACCAGCATACATTCGATACTGCATGAACACCTGGCCGTAAAAAAGGTTTGTTCTCGTTGGATCCCACACAATTCGAAAGTCGCTCAAAAAAAGGTTCGCGTCGATTGGTGCAAAGAAATGTTGCAAAAATACGATTGCGGTACTTCAAAAGACGTTTATAAGGTTGTCACAGGTGACGAATCATTGATCTATGCGTATGAGCCCGAAACGAAACAACAATCGACCGTGTAGGTCTTCAAAGACGAGCAAAATCCAACGAAAGTTGTTCGTGGAAGAAGCACTTCGAAGCAAATGGTCGCCTGTTTCTTCGGAAAAACTGGTCATGTGGCGACTATTCCGCTTGAGCAATGTAGGACGGTCACTTCTGAGTGGTACACTACAATTTTTTTGCCTGAAGCCATCGGAGAAATTCGACAAGCCAACAAGAGAAGACGAATCATTGTTCACCATGCCAATGCGGGCTCTCACACATCGGCTCAAACCAGAGCGTTTTTGACCGGCCAAAACGTCGAATTAATGGGTCATCTGCCGTACAGCCTTGACTTGGCACCTAATGACTTCGTGTTTCCGCACATCAAGAAAAAAAATGCGTGGTCAACGATTTTCGTCGCCAAAAGAAGCTGTTGAAGTGTTCAAAAACCATGTTTTAGAGGTGTCATTATAGAAGTGAAAAAAGTGCTTCCATAACTGGTTTGAGCGCATGCAAAAGTGTATAAATCATGCTGGAGAATACTTTGAAAACCATTTTCGATTATAAATATTCGCATTTTCACTATTAGGCCAGAAATATATATAGAGCAGCCCTCGTATTATTTTTTATGTCAAAATTCTTAATTTTTCTAAATGTAAAATACTCTATGTCTTATCATACATTATTGAAAATGTATGTAAAAAATTTCGTGACAATCGGTTAAGTAGTTAGGCCGTGAAAGAATAACAAACAAATAGACTGACTCATATTAGCATTTACAAAAATATTTAATTTAATATTGAAATTTACACGCAGTGCCTACGACTTCGTCTGCGTTTCACTTCTTTTTTTTTTTTTTTTAATGAAAATTTTGAAAAATATTTATTCAAACATTTGCTGTAAAGTTCTGTTAGCAGTGTTAAAAATTTTCCATCTATAAAAATAAAATGTGCTATTTGTTTTAGTACCATTGTACTTGTAAAATTGAGTGCTTTCACATTTGTATCTCTAGTTTCTCTACGAAATGGCATATTTTTATGAAAAAAAGTATTCTATATTTGAAGCAAGATTCAGCGTGACCTCCTCACAAGATTTTATTCCGTGTTTTTTGAACGTGTTTTTCGCGGCATTGTTGAATAATTTTTTTAATTTTTTTATGCAAAAGATTTTAATTTTAACTGAAAGATTACAAATCAATAACTAAAAAAGGCTCCCACTGTAAACTTAAATGACGATCAATAAACACCAAGAAATTAAATAAGTTAAGGAAAAAAAATACAAACACACCATCATAAAACTGCGCGTATAAAGCATATTCGTAGAAAATTTCCCATGTTTTTTTTTATAAAACATCAGTAAAAGTAGACCTTTGCAACGCATATACTCGTTTGAAAATCGGTAAATGGTTCTCCAGTTATAAAATCATGAACAAAGGACAACTTATTTTTATAGATATAGATTTCATATTTTATATCCTGAAGAGTTTTATTTCTTTACTTCTGCAAGAGCTTCAGAAATAATTTTTACATAAACAATAAAAAGTTTATTATTTGATTTCGTTAAAGACCCGCAGTTTCCTTATTGGAGGTAGGTCAGCCAATTCAAAATGAACAAAAATAACTGGTGAACATTATTTACAGCTTTTGTTTCACTTGACTTTTCAAAAAACTCGAACAGACTTTCCAAGAGAAAAATACTCTTCCATGACAATGATGATAACCAAGACCAGCAACTATGAGCAGTTACCACATTAAATGTAATGACTAAAGTAAGGTACCCATAAATATACATTTACCAAAATCCTGATTTAAAACCTTCATTTATTTACAAAAAATAATTGAAGACATAAATAATAAATTTAAGTTTTTAAAAAAAAATAAAACTTTTCTGTGTAAATATATAAAATCTTTAAACAGTTTTTAATTTATTTTTGATATTTGATTCATACAACGTTTTTTTTTTCTTTATCGTCATCTTCAAACTTTAAAAATTTGAATTTTCTACTTCCTTAAGACAGATTTTTTTTATTTGATTTATAGAAGAGCATTTAAAAAAATTTTTTGAAAACAGATTTTAACAATCTTGAAGCATGTACATAAATCTTAAAATGTTTCTTGTATAAAAAAAAACAATTTTCGAAAACCCAAAAAAATAAAATAAAAATCGAAATCTGTAAAGCTGTAAAGCAGGAACAAATTGTTTAAAAACTGTGCACCTGCAGTACACGGAAAACGTTACAGTGCAAAATATCCTCACTGTAAAGTTTAAAAGGAATCAAAAAAAATCCTGTATTACAGCCTAAAAACATTTTTATTATCATCAAAACATTTAAATTCACAAACACAAATTAATTCAACCCATTAGTCTAACGATTAAAAATTCAAATATTTTTTGCCCTGACATATAAGCAAATTCGAACAACTTTTAATGTAAAATACTTAAAAATATATAAATGTAAAATTTACAAATAAAACAAAAGAGTTAAATTGCTTCACACAATCACTTTAACTAAATGCAATCAACACTTCTCCATTCCTAGTTTAACTCTCTCTGATACTTTTCTTTTATATTTCTCTTTTACTTAAGTTCGGCTCTCTTCTCTAACTAAAGA
Source organism: Cistogaster globosa (assembly GCA_937654795.1). Taxonomy (NCBI): domain Eukaryota; kingdom Metazoa; phylum Arthropoda; class Insecta; order Diptera; family Tachinidae; genus Cistogaster; species Cistogaster globosa. Next base: position 14,373,940 of record OW569404.1, read on the forward strand.
AATTTTCATTAGATTGTTTTGTTTTTATTTACTATGTGTTTTGTTATTTTTTGTTGTATTTTTATTGTTTTTTTTTCTTTATTTTATAAAAAATTTTCGCGTAAAAATATTTTAGTTTTGTTTGTTATTTTTTTGCAACTGCAATAAAACGTTTTATTTTCTCTTTTTCAATTTTGTTTGTGTAAGTAGTTAAAAATGACTTGCAACTTCGTCACGTACAAATAAATAAGCATGAGATATGCTGTGCTTTATGCCGTTAGTTTATTTATATTCGGTTTCTTAAAACAGCACGGACACACACACAGCCATACACAAGGTCTCAATCTTTTGCTTTTCTTGATACTCATGTTATGAATACTCAAACATAAAAATTCATTGCATATGTCTAGGCGATTTTTTTAAATAAAACATGTGATTTTTAGAGCAATTTTATATGCTGTTGCGTGATTTTCTTTTTAGTTATTTTTTATTTGTTTTGTTGTTTTACACACATACATATATACATACCCTACATAAACTGTCTCCACGATGGTCTATTAGTTTTTTGTTAAAAACATCATTCAACAGGTTGCCGTTGTTAATTTTATTTACTTTCAGCTTTTAAAACATTCTTATATTTTTTTTGTTCTTTATACTGTTGTTGTATTGTTGTTGTTGTTGTTAACACATGTTTCTCAATTTTTGCTTTTGTTATTTAAATGTTTTGTTGTATTTTTTTGTCTTAAGATTTTTTTTATAATTTTTTATTTAAACCGTCTCTTTTAATAATTTTTTCTTATTTTTTAGCAACAACAACAATAGTTTAAAGTTGTGTATGTGCAGTCTCTATTTATTATTTTTTTTTTATTACAACATCATCATTATTTGCATCATTATGATCATCATCACCATCATTTTAACGACGTCTCCCCAAGTCGTTAGTCATTCATTCAATATATTTTTCCCAACTCTCCACTTATTCTTATTTGTATGTGTTTATTGTTGCTTTTTTTCCTCTTTTTAGTGAGTTGAGTGTCTGTGTATAAGTGTTTACGTGTATTTACAGACAAGCAGTTATTGTCTGAATATTTTATATTTTTTTGTAGATTTTTTTAACATTCTACAAGGACGTTAATTGTTTTAATTTTATTTTGTCGTTCGTAAACAAAATAATAAAAGTCAGTTAAATTTCTTTGCTTTTTTGTTTAATAAAAACAGGAAGTACAAAAATGAAAGAGAATTTTTTTTACTAATAAAAGAGAAATTGCAAAATAAATTGAGGAGTTAAAATTTTTTTCTTTATAAGAATTTGTATAGATCAAGTTGACAATAAAAATTAAAAAAAGGAGATTTTAATCTGTTTAATTTTTAATCTAATAAGAATGTGAAAAGTAATTAAAAAAGTGAAGTTGTTTTATTAAAAGATGCTAATAGATTTAAATTTTAATTTTGAAAATCGTATTGTAAAAAGTGTGAGTTAAAAAATATATGTAGATTTTGTTTTTTGGCTCATTTTTTAAGATTGAAATTAAATTGTTCTTTTATATTAATAACAACAATACATCATTAGTTTTAGGATTTATTTTTCATATTTAAGGCATGTAAATTTTTTCAAACTCTTGTGATTTCACCTTTGACTGCAAAAACACAACTTTTAAAAAAATTTTTTCTTTAAAATTGGTTCATCATTTAGTCGGAAATATTGCCAAAAGTCTATTAAAAAATAAATAAATAAACAACATTGTTGCTATAAAAGTATTATATTTTGTCGAAAAGCACGAAGTATTTCTGTCAACATATTTTTCAACTACAAAATAAATGAGCAAACAATGTTACAAACTTAAGGACAATTAAAATGACAATTATTTTCTAAATAGCAGGATTTTATTTTTTATATATTCTATTTTATTTTATTTTATTTTTGGGCATGTCGGCAACATTGGTATTTATTTTTATTGCAACATTTTTTAAATTTATGTCTTTAGCTTGTGCTTATGGTTAATTTTGGTTTATATTTAACAAAGTTTTTGGTAAAAATTTCATAAGTCAAAATGTTGCGGATAATTATTGAGCAACTTATTAATCCCACACTAATTAATCTTTTTTATTTTCTTTTCATTTTACTTTTTATTTTAGTGTGTACTTTTTGATATGTTGCAATATGTTGCCAGCAACATTGTTGATATTTTAAATGCATGATTATTAATATTCAAAGTTATCTATTACGTTATTTATTATTTTTATACCCTCTACAACAGGTGGAGTCATTCCGTTTGTAATTTTTACAATATCCATTTTAAGCCCATGAAATATATATATTCAGAGTTCTTATGTAAAGGGAAGTCAATGGAGAGATGTCCATTTGCCCATATATGTTAGTGTTAAAGTGAACTTTGCCAAGACATTACATGAGCTAAGAAAAATTTAAAAACTCCAACGATTAGGTCTATATCCTTTTAGACAGCAGGGAAAACACCACGACTACCTCAAATTTTTTTGGAACAATTAAGTCTCTCCAATAATAAAAAACAAACAAATATATGGGGCGAAAGAGGCTTAAAAGCTTTTAAAGAAATTTTTTTGTAAAATAATAATAATTTTCTAAAAGTGCTAAACCTAATAGGAGCCGAGGACATTTTTATGTAAAATTTTTATTTTTATTTTTCTTATTTTTAATTCTCTGTCCACCACGATTTTTTTTTTTGGTTGGAGTTAATTTACTAAACTAGATTTACAGGTATGGTAAAGGATATATAAGATTCGTCATAGCCAAATATAATACTCTTTCTTATTGTTATTATTTGTGTTTGCTTATGTCTATCTCCAATATATTTTAATGTCGTTTTGACTTAAGTTAAAAGCAACAATGTTGCAGCACTTATGGGACTCAGTTTGTATATTGCACAGAATTTTGTTCTATACAAAAATTTTGCCATATTGCTGTCAGAAATATTCTGTTTTTTAATTCGAAATACAAAATTTGATTAAAGGTACAGCATTCTCCAAATTACCAACAACTTTTATTAGCAACTTTAGTAAATGTTGCTATCAACATGTTGCAATAAATTTTTACCAGTCATTTTTCCCAAAATATTTAATTTTTGCAACATTTTTCTTAGCTGTTCATAAAAGGTTTTTTTTCTACGCAGAAAGTATAGGATATAAGAAAAGTATTTTAGAAACATTTGGTATTTTTATTAACGATTAGTTTTGCCGAATAGCAAAAATTAATTCACAGATTTTTATATAGTTTTCTTAATATTTATTTTCAACTAATTAATTATTTCAAAAATATTTGCTATTTAAAGCAAAAATATTTTGCAGTAAGAAATTGATAATTCAAGAAAGAACAAAGACATATTTAACATCAATAAATTAAAATTTAAAATATTTAGCAACATTCGTAAATTATTACATATTTATTTATTAATTTACTTGGCGAGTATAGTAAAAGTTCTCTTAATGTGTATATTTTTAAGTTAAAAGTCTAGAGTTAATATTAAACTGCTGTAAAAACGTTTATTAAAAAATTTAAAAAAGAAAATAAACTGAAACAATTTCCATTTATATTAAGCAACAATGTTGCTGCTTATAAAGTGTCAAAAATTATTTACTTTTATAAGGAAAACAGAGACAATCTTTCTAAATTTTATAAGAAAAAAGTTAAGTATAGCGGCTCAACACATAATGCTTTGCAACTTTTTATTATATCATTAGAATATTTCGTTCTCTTAAATTTTAATAACATTTAAGGAAAAAAATTTTTTTTTACAAAGAAAAAACAAAAAAAAAGCCTCCAACAACCACTTAATTTATACGCCTAAATTCACTACAACACCTTTAGACTTTATACTCACTCTTATATTTATTTTCAAAAATATGAAATGAAATTATAAAAGAAAAAATATCCTTGTAATTCATTCAAATCCTTTTTTGTAAACAATCTCAACTATCACACACCACATCACTATAGTATTTGATTCTTTTATTTTTTTTTTACTTATTTTACATTTTTTCTTGTTAAATGGAACTAAGCTTTTAATTGTTAAACCATATTTAATAACCAAATACGGCAAACACAATACGAACAAGCCGTTCGAGAGGGAACTATAGAAAAACTTCAATTAACTTTAGACCACTTAACGTTAAACGAATATAAGGTTTGCACTGGTTCTTCTATATATTTGGCAGGAGCATAAAAAATATTTGGAAGAGAAATAAAAAAGCAGTAAAACAAATGTTAACTTTTCAATAGATAAAACCAGTAAAACTGGCCATAAAACCAGTCTAAACGCATAGTAGAAATCTACAAAATATAGAAAAAAAATATACCACACCAAAATATAAAGCAGAACGGCTCCATGGAGCTGGTAATCAAACTAAAAGGTATGAATCTATAAAAAATGAGTCTTCATGCACAGAGGAGTCACTTGTTTTCATAAACTAGCAATTTAAGCTCAAGGAAACAGTTAACAAAAATATCAAGAAATTCTTTATGCCTGAAAAAAAACTCCAAAGTTTGTTATCAAACCGTCAATCAAGAAAAAAGAAAATAAAAATATAATGTCAATCTCATTCATTAGTTATACATTTTAAAAACACAGTTTTTTATGAAAATACAGCAAAATATTTCTGGCAACATGTTTATAAACTCTTAAATGTTGCTGCAACATTTTAACAACGAAATTATAAACAAAAACAAAGAATGCTGCATACCTAAAGGCTAAAAGAAGACAATTTTTACCCAGATCAAAGTACTGGCACCACTGTTAATTTGTGAAGGTTTACAAGCAAAATAAAAAAGTTGCTCAAAACTTTTTGCAATAGAGTACTGTAATATAAGTTGACTTAAAACTCGGAAGGGGTGAATCAAAATGAAAAACTGCAAGCAGCCAAGTTAAATAATTTTTAACTATCGCCCTAAAGTCTATCATCCTTAGGAAAATATTTTTATATAGTTTTTTTTTATATAGTTTTTTCCTTTAACATTAAATTATTTATTTATTTTGCTTCCATTTAATCAATGCTACTAGTCAACAGATTTAACGATATTTAGCTTAAGCAATTGATAAGTTGTGAAAACGGTTATTAGATTGAATCTCTTTAAAAGCTAAAATAAATGTACCGCATCATGTTGCAAGCAGCAATATGTATGTATATAAACATATTTTGCATTTTTTAAACTGTTTTACTAATTTTGTAAAATTTTTATATTTCAAAAGTCCTTTAAAAAAGCCACTTTAGCTTAAAACCTATTATTCTGTTCAGATCTTCTGCGAAAAGCTGACATAAATTAAAACAATGTGTATGAAATAAATGTTGCAGGAGCAGTAGTGCATTATTATTGTGGAAATTCTTATTAAATATTTCTACAACGTTTTATTAAGGCTGTGGAATAATGCATATGCATTAAACTTCAAATATCTCAATAATAAAAAATGTTTAAAAATACAAAAAGAAACACGTAGATTTAAAACCTTAAAAACAAAAAAAAAATTTGATTTAAAGTTGCGAGGTAGGCATCACATGTTAAATGTAAAAATTTTGTTAGAAAAATTATAAATGTTTCTCAACATTTTTCACAAACTTGAACTGAATACTAAAATGAAGCGCTCAACATATTGATAGTGTTATCAAGTTATTCACTTAGTTATCTTAGACCAGTAGTGCTTAAGAGCCGTTAAGTGAAGGAGAAGAAAAATAATTATGAAAATTGAAGTTTTTCCTTAAATTAACAATATTCTTATTGAAGAGTGTCATTCTTGAAATATTTCCAGAATAAAAACAGAATTTTTTTAATAATTTCTCGAGTAATAATTCTCCTCAAAAATTACTTCAATATTTAAGAAATAAACTTTCTTAATCAAGTGTTTAATTTACCGCATCCTAAAAACGTCAATTTATTTATAATTTCTTATTTTATTCTAAAAAATTAACACTTTATTGAAGGGCATTCAAAATGCTGCACTGCCGTTTACATTGTTGTTAAAAATTTTTTCTTAAAATTTTATGCCTAAAAAACTCACAAAACGGCACCACACTGAAAGCAAAACTGATGTAAGTTTTGTATAGAGAAAAAAGAACTAAAACTAAATAGCAGAGGTTAGTTAAATTGTTGTAACACCATGGGGGATCAGGTAACATAAAAAAAGCTAAAACAACAAGAAAACAAAATATGAATGCACTCATTCATTCATTCATTCATTCATTCCAGCAAATAACCAAGCACATTCACAAAAAAAATCTAAAAATGTTCTACAGGAAGGTGCTCAACGTTTAAAAACCATATCAAATTGTTAGTTTATTTGTGGGTGTATATTTTTAGGCGTTTTATATAAAAAAAATGATTTTATAGTGATTTGCAGTTTCTTCTTTTTTTATTTTTTTATCTTTGTCACAAGTGCTTGGTAATCAAGTAAAGATTTGTTAAGGGAAGACATGACAGCTTTGAAACGTTTATAAAAAAAATTGTAATGTAATTATGACTATTTAAGCAAATCGAAGATAAAACACGCATTAGAAAATATAGTTTTTTTCTGTTTATGTTTTTTGCATTTTTTTTGTGGAAGTCATTGAAGTATTAAACTAATCTACAACTTAATTATTGCATTTTTACTATTGAAATTAAGTTACGTTGCGTTTTGTCTGTTTTAGAAAAAAAAATATTATGTGTTAAAATTTTTAATTCATTTTTTTTAATACAACGGGAGGATTTTAGTATTAGATTTGAGGGCTTATTGGAGTTATAATTTGGGGGCATAGTGTTTGTAAAAATAAATACTTTATTATTTATTTTAAAGTTAGTAGCATTATGAGATGCTTTTCACTTTCTAAAAAAAGAGTACCTTGCTTTTGTACCTAAAGTGAGAATTTTCTCACATAAAAATATTGTAGCCACTGTATTTTTTAAGAAGTGTTCTAGATTATAAAATGTTCTGAATAATAGGAAATTATAAAAAAGACGTTCAAAAGTTACTCTGACCATAATATTTACATGTGAGAATTTTGTCACTTTAGTTACAGAAACGACACACGGGGAAACGATTTCAGTGCAAAAACTAAATTCAAACATTTTTATTAAATTCGAATTAGAGCGAAAGACTATTATTTCACGAAATTTTTTATATTGTTAATTAACACACCCTAGCGGTACAGACGCAGGACTCGTTTAGTCTGTTAGGGAAAAAATAATAATTTTTTAACTGATCCAGTAAACTGAAAAGGACAGAATTATTAAATTTTTCTCACAAAACAGATAAAATAAGGCAAGGAAGTTGCTGCATCTCTCACATAAAAAAAATTATTGTTACGAAAATATGATTTGGCAACCCTTTACATATCTTTAGCAATAAAAGCTAATGATGTTGGCTAAAAATGCAGGAATATGTCTTAGCTTTGAAAAAATCCGAATAACTTGCTGTTGGACAAATTGTTGTTAATATTAAATGTAAAACAGAATATAAAGTCAGATCCCATCATTCCTATAAACTAAAGAAAAATTAATAGTTGTTGAGCAGCTTCGGTAGATTAGATTAATAATTTGAAAATAAGAGTTCAAAACCGCCAAAGTTTCTATAGAAAAAGGAAAACTTTACGAAGAATTGTCTGTTGGCTTAACAGAGCATTGATTAGTGAGATGAAGTTAATACAAAGTGTTTATTCGCAGCCGATTTGGTTGAAAGTATCTAGTTAGTAAAATAAAGGATTTTCAAATTGAGATTCACTGGAGCATCGATAGATGAGCTTGCTAAAAGGGCATATTTAATAACCAGGAATTGGAATTGCTTGAGTCTTGTCAGAATCACAGAACATTTTGATTTGGCTAGATGTCTGTGAACAGCATATGTAGCCAACACTTTCAATTAATTTTTGAAGTTGAAAAAATTAAGGTTTTTTAACGACTTGTTTATTTGAAAATAACCGCAGTCCCAGCCAGGCAAAACTTACCATAACGAATAGGATGTAGTCATAGACACGGTGAGTATCACAGAACGGCCAAATAAAATAATTGCAAAAAAATGCTACTCTTTGTTTCAGACTTCCAGTGCCTTTACGTTAAATGCACAAAAATATCTAAAGTAAAATTGTTCATTAAAAAATAAATGTGTGATATGAGGGCTGGGGTTATTAACGATACTAACAAAACAATTCCTTTTGCAAATGTTTGTTGGGATAAATTGTTTAGTCCAATATAAAGGTTAAAACAAAGGATTACATGTATTACATGTGCGCCCACCCCTTAACTTTTGATGTACAAAAACTTATCATCACAAAAATCTGAACCAAAAAAGTGCTTATAGCTTAAATTCAAAACAAAAAGGCTGCAAACCATTTTATAATTAATAAATCCAAGCATATTTTCAGGCGTTAGCAAAATTATTTCATGTCGAAATCAAGAGTAGACAACCCATAATCTAAACTTAACTACTTTTATCACCATAATTTGCAACACATATGAAGTCCAGGCTAAAACTTTGTTTAGAAACAAAGTAAACTTTTTTCCAATTTTCTACCAACACAAGTCATGACCATACAAATTTAAGTCGTTATTTTTAGTTTTTCCTGTTTTCTTTTTATCAATTTTCTTCTTTTCTTTTTTTCTATTTTTTGCGACAGAAACAATTCATTTTTGGTCTTAAAACAGCACAGTTTTTATTTCCAATTTTTTAGCCAAATTTTTTTGATTTTAGGATTTTTTTGAACTACAACTTCACAATATAAAAGGAAAACCCAGAGATTGTTAAAACATGGAAAAAGAAAAATACCAAATTGCAGAAAAAAATATCTCAACTAAATGAACTCTTGATAGTGAGGAAGCTAGCGAATGTACCCATGTCGTTAGAAAATCGCAAGTCTACAAACACCCACCCATTTTTAAAATGAATTTTTTCCTATTTTTTTTTTTTTTTTTGGTTTTTTGCTTAACTTCAATACAATTTTATTTTCACTTCTTGCTGGCTCTTAATATTCTGCTTGTCTTCATCATTATTTGTTACAACAGTTCCTCCAGTTGTAGTGAAAAAAAAAAAAATGTTTTTCTTGCAATTTTTCGTTCTTTCATTCATTCCTTTATTGTGATTTTTGTTTTTTTTTTTTCTTTTGCTGCTGTTTTAAGACAAGGGCACCCATTTTTACATTTGAGAAACATTAGAATTTTTTTTTCAGTTATGTTCTGTCTTGCCATTGCCTTTTACACAAGATGAGATTGTAGTCAGTCATCACAGTTAGTCAGGGCTTTTTGTTATCTCTTTGACTGTGTATGTGTATTATGCTTTGATGTAGTCATATCTCTAAAAAAAAGTAACTTTAGCTTTAATAGTGAAAAAATGGGTCTTCATGACAGTGGTGTTTAGAACTGAATAATTTTTTGTGAAATTTTAGCTCTTTACTCAGTTTAAGGTGCTTTTTAAAAAATTGAGTGGCGAAGTTTTTACGCGGTTGAAAGAACGAAAAATAGTTTTCTCTATAGTTCTCCGAAAATGAGTGATAACTTCAAAGTGGAGAGGCAACTTTGTATAGAACTATTGAAACGCTATTCCCTTAGTCAAACGTAAAAGGGGATCTCGTGATTGCAAATACTTTCACCTGAAGTTTTATTTTGCTCCAGTTTGACATTTTTAACATTTTTTATTTCTCTTTTTTTCTAACTCTATGACTCTACTTATAATTCGATCCTATGGCTCCTTTATTATAAAAAAAATCCTGCGCTATTTATTCGTACACAACCATTAATTCTAAGTCACAGTATGTTACTCCGGCGAGACGTGAACTCAACAAAATGCCTTCGCTTCAAACCCATGCAGCCATCAGGACCCCTTCACTTTCAGGCGTCGACAGAGACACGAACACACTCACAACCTCAATCTCGTTTACCTGCCAATATGATCAGCATGGCGACTTTTGATGTAAGATTTATTTTTTTAAGTATTTAAACTATGGGCGGGCCCTCACTACATATAACGGTTTTCAAAGGGGTCAAATTTTCCACCTAAAGCTGAAAATTCAAATCCTACGCCGTGATTTTTTGATTATTATTTTTAATCGTAAATAGCTCAGGCTCACTTTACCTGTTCGCAATGCAATTGTACGACAGGTGTGACTACATAAGAACTGTATTAAAAGACTGATAAAAAAGATAACATTTAACATATTCATCGTTTGATAACTTTCACCTGTCACTGTTCATATCATAGTAATTTATTTTCTTCTAACTGGAAGTATATACTTCAAGGCAGCCATTGCAAGACTTGGTGCCTTCAAACAACAACTGATACCCATCACATTGCACTCTCTCTCTCTCTCTACTCATACTTTTAAAAATATTTCCATTTCTTTTCGCACATTTAACACCGCTGAACGACACACCACCAAAAAAAAAACCAAATCATCAACATCGAAGTTTTTGTACAGGAAACAAACAAATGCAACTTTAAGCTGAAGTAACAACAAAAATGAGAAATTAGAAAGAAAAAATATAAGAAAAAAAAATTATACGGAAAATTGCAATTTTGTTGAGTACTACTCTGTAGTTGTTATTTAAAAGAAAAAAAACATACAGAATAAAATTGAAACATAACGAAGAAAAAAAATAGTAACAGCCAACGACAACAGCACTCTTTTATAGAGGGGGTTGCCTTTTAAATTATTTTTCTTCATCTACAAGTTGTTTTACTAATGAATTTCTTCCTCATTTGTAGAATTGCTAAACTTTTTTTCTTTAGCTTGTTACCAGTATTTAACCCACCCCTTTCCTCTCTTTATGGATTATTGTTCCTTTGGCTGCAGTTTTTTTTTTTTTGTAGAGCGAAAAACAATTAGTGTCTTAAAATGAAGAAATATAAATATTTTAAGGGAATTATTAACGGTGAACTAAAGTACAAAATAATGAAAATCTTAAGATAAATTAGAAGAGCAGGATTTTATTTGGTATAAAAATTTAGATAAGTTTACGTTAAATCATTTCTGGAAAACTTTTGTTTAACAAAATAATTTTTAGATTGAAAAAAATGTTTTTCAAACAAAACCAATAAATTACAACAACAATGTAATTTTGTTTGTTAAAAAATTTACCTGTTGCCCATTATAATTATGTCTCAAAAAAATTATCATTTGCAACCAAAAAGTTACTTTTTGTTCCAAAAACAAATTTTTTCACAAAAACGACCTAAACCAAAATAAATGCAAATCTTACGAAGAAACTCTCATTTATTTTCAAATTAAAATTGATTAAGTTTCGACTGGTACGAGGGCTGCTATATATATTTCTGGCCTGGCAACACTGAGTGCTACCAAGTACAATCTGACATTTCCATGGGAAAGTTTCTCATTTTTAAGCATAACCGTACTCAAAACGTTTAGACGTACGACCATTATTTGTGTTGTTTACAGTGACTTGAAAAAATTAATATAGAAAAAAATGGAATTAAGTCGTGAACATTTTCGTGCCATCATTTTTCACAACTTTCGACGTGGATTATCATGACAAGAGTGCAGTGATGAATTTAAATCTTTGTATGGCGATGAAGCACCATCCTATAGCACTGTGAAAAATTTGTATAATGAATTTAATCGTGGCCAAAGCTCGCTTAAAGGCGAATTCCGTGAAGGCTGTCCACATTGATGCCGTGCGTGAACTCATAATGCAAGATCGACATGCGACATACCGAGAGATAGAGACATCCTTGGACATATCTTCCACCATCATACATTCGATACTGCATTAACACCTGGTCGTAAAAAAGGTTTGTTCGCGTTGGATCCCGCACAATTTGAAAGTCGCTCAAAAAAAGGCTCGTGTCAATTGGCAAAAATACGATTGCGGTGCTTCAAAAGACGTTTATAAGATCGTCACAGGTGACGAATCATGGATCTATGCGTATGAGCCCGAAACGAAACAACAATCGACCGTGTGTGTCTTCAAAGACGAGCAAAATCCAACGAAAGTTGTTCGTGGAAGAAGCACTTCGAAGCAAATGGTCGCCTGTTTCTTCGGCAAAACTGGTCATGTGGCGACTGTTCCGCTTGAGCAATGCGAGCTCTCAGACATCGGCTCAAACTATAGCGTTTTTGACCGGCCAAAACGTCGAATTAATGGGTCATCCACCGTACAGCCCTGATTTGGCACCTAATGACTTCTTCTTGTTTCCGCACATCAAGAAAAAAATGCGTGGTCAACGATTTTCGTCGCCAAAAGAAGCTGTTGAAGTGTTCAAAAACCATGTTTTAGAGGTGTCTCAATCGGAGTGGAAAAAGTGCTTCGACAACTGGTCTGAGCGCATGCAAAAGTATATAAATCATGCTGGAGAATACTTTGAAAAACAATAAAACCATTTTTGATTATAAATATTCGCATTTTCACTATAAGGCCAGAAATATATAGAGCAGCCCTCTTATCAATTCATTTTTATAATATAGAAATTTCGAAAAATCTTTAAATTTTTAACATCAATTTAAAAAACAAAAATTAATTTGTCAAACAACCAACGACTGTCTTTAAAAACGAAATGACTTCTTAAAAAGCTGTAGTTAAACATGTGAAAAATGTTTTTATGTTTTATGAAGGGTGATCACACATAGTACGGATAATTTTTTTTTTGGTAAATTAGATTTGCCATTGCCAAACATAGAATTCTAACTTGTTATTGTTTGTATTCGCTTTTTATTTACAACGCAAGTCCTTAGGTTTTTTATAGAAAATACAAGAAATAACTATAAATCCCATTTATGGAAAATTTTAAAACATTATTATATTTTTTAATTCGTGCTTACCATACAATATTAATTATGGTCGATAACAAACCGCTTAAGTGAAACCAGTGATTCTTCAAATTGTTTTGAATGATTAAAAATTTTTCATGGAATCAAATTTTGTTTTTTTTTTTTTTTGTTTTTTTTTTTTTTTTGTAAATAAACCATTATTAATAAGTAAAAATTGTAAGACTTTAAAAATTTCCAGAATATGACATAATTCCTAATAGAAATGGTAAAAAATAAACAACAGACTGCTTCTTGCTTTGAATAATTAATCATTAAAGATGTTAGCAATGATTAATGCTCCATTATTTTGATGTAAAATTAGCGAACATAAAATATAACAAATTCTAGAAACTAATGACCCAGCAAACATTATTACAAATTATAATATGACTCAACTGTGTTTTTTTAACATATGCATCAAGTAAAATAAATAAAAAATAATGTTGTTATTTTGGCTTTCAATATTAATTTTATTTCCTGAAGAAGGTACGCAAAAAGTACCGAAATATTGAAATATAATATTAATAAAAAAATATAAGGACCCAAAGCTTAATAAAATAGAAAATAATTTAAAAAAAGGGTCAAATAATGATTACTAAACTTATTTCAATTTACGAAATATTTTTTTCTGGATCATTTAAAATTACAAAATTAAAAAACGACTTTGAAATTAGGAAAACTGTTTATGGCAAAACCTCTTTCGCAAAATTTGTCTCAGTGTAATGATGTTTCTGTCGAAAATTATTGAGTCGCATATACTTGATAATTTTTTCGGGCTATTTATCATGTTGTTGACGTTGTTAATTATTCTTAGTTTTGAAAAGAAACATTTTTGTTTTGGTAAATCGAATATAAATAAAATTGTTATTTATCTCCGATAAGGTCGAATATTAGACACCAGACACCAAAGAAAAGGTTTTTTTATTTCGTTTTTTGTTTTTAATTTTTCTTTAACGTATATTTGTTAATACTTGCGCACTAATCTTAAACGAAGAAGGCATATATTTCTTTTCATTAATCAAAGCAGTCATTGCCATTTTTTTCTCAATAAATGATATATTCTACCAAACCCTTAATTAAGTTAAATGAAACCTTAAAAATTATGTGTTTTATCATAGTGTTGCACAGTGTAAAAAAAGCTTTAAGTTTCTTAAACAAAACTGTTTTTCCTTAAAGACATTCTCTTTGTTTGCTAGGTTAAAACTAAACTGGTTTTTTGTGTTTAACAAGAGTAAAAGCTAAAATTTAAAGTTTTTAATAGTTTTATTTATTTGTAAATCTATGTCTCACAATAATATTGAACAAAGATAACCTCATCAATTATTGTTATTAAAAAATAAACAATTCTAGGTATTTAGAAAAAAATATCATTTCAATAATTTCATACAACAAGGCTGCTTATCAGTTTGTGAGCTTAAAAATAATTTCAAATAAAAAATTTGTTATTCTAAATTGTGTGAAATGAATGAATGTTTTTTTTTAGAAAGCCAAGAAATTAGTGTCAAAAAAACCTTTTAGCAAGTAACTTGATCTGAACGAAAGCCTAAATTAAAAAAAGAATTTATTTAAGTTTAAAAAGGATTTCAAAATAAAAATAATAATGTTTAATATAAAACATATTTTCAAAATAATTTTAGTGTTGCAGGTAAAAAGAAAGTGAAATAAATTAAACATAAAGTGAAAAATTAATTTTGTGTTTAGGAAATTGCGAAGAAATTTAAAATAACTTTCAAAAAAAAAAAAAAAATAATAATAATAATTCGGATAATATAGGGAAGACAAAATTAAAATTATGGCCGGCTCTCTGGAGTTTTTTTTTTATAACTTTTTATATATAACAAAATACGTTATAAAACTCTCATTTAGTTCAAAGAAATACTCAAAGTAAAATATAGGAAAAAGATGTAAAAATCTCTTTATAAATAAATAAGTTTCTATCAAACTAAATTTTTATTTAATAACGAAACCCTAATTATGTGACTCTTATAACATTGAAGTGAAGAAGAAAAAAATTATCCCTCGAATTTCAAACAATTTTTTTATTTTAGTTAAGCTTTCAAAAATATTTGTTTAAATAAAAAATTTAATATTTTATATTAATTAAAGTGTAATAAAAGAACCCTGGTAATTTGTAATTAAATGAAGGAAAAACCTCTAAATTTAAATAATCTCAAACTCTAATCTAATGCATGAATTTATTTAGAAAAAAAAGCAAAAAAATAATATTTTTAATAAGATTGATTACACAACTCTTTGACCGCTTAAATCAGCAAAATTACAATAAATAATCTAAAAAAAATTTGACACAATCTCATAGATGTACTTAAATCCGACTTTTTCTTTCTCGGGGTGACGCTAAAAAAACGAACGCCTAATAGGAAGTTTATTTTTTAAGGTGTCTTCGCGAATAAATTAGTCGAGAAGGGGGGATGAGAAAGGAAATATTCTCTGCAAGAAAAAAATAATTTAAAAATAGTCTGAGCCGTATGTAGATCCAATAAAAAACCATATCTCCATTACACGGATTCTGGCTATTTGTCTACCTACAGCTCAAATAAAGACTTATCGGTCTTACAGAATTCTAAACAGGTGGATTTTTTTCCATTGAAGTAATAAAAAAAGTGGTGATTGGGGTGAAAATTTAAGGCAGCAGAAGACAAGATCCCAATCTGCATAGTTGCACTGACAACAAAATATCTACCCAACAGCAGGTTGAAAAGTCTTCTTTTCAGTGCAGAACTTGCAACTGATACCTACGGAGTAGACTGAATATTGCAGCTGATTTGATGAAAAAAGCAAAGACTGCTTAAGAAACACCGTAGGGAAAAAGTACTATAGAAGTACTTAAGTGACTGGATAAATTAGTGAAGAATGGGACTTCCTTAAAAGTAAACAAATCGTCCAAAAAATTCGAAGTTACTAAATCAGGAGTGCAGGACGTAGAGCAGCACCAGCCACCTAAACCTACAGCTACCAGGTGATACAGACTTTAAAACTCTGACCAGCTTATCAGGATTATTACTAAGGTAACATGTAGACTGCAGTACCGAAGGTGATTGGTGATCATTTTCCGGTGGTTGTTGCTTAAATCCTGAAAATGAAACTGTGCAGAGGGTGACTTAGTAAGAAAAAAATGGAAATAATTCTGTACGACTAGCATAATTCAAATGAGATTTAACACGGCTATAGATGCTTAAGATGCTTAAGGTAGTCGCCGCATGATTTTGAAGTATGACACTGCGGGTGAAGGAAAACTAAAACTATTGATAATGTTTTTTTATCGTCAATCTTTAAATGCTTCCATAAACAGCTGAATTTTATTTAAAAAAAAAAATAACAAAAAAATAGAATCTTACCTTTGGAGATTTTTAAAACTTTTCTGGGAATTGTGGGATTTATATTAAACAAACATATATTGTAAATATTTCCATAAAAATGGAATCAATATATTAAGATATGATTTGAATCTCTTAAAAAAAGCGGATTTAAATTTCTCCCAAAAAATATTAAAGAATCCCCCCTTTGGAAATTTTTAAAACTTTTCTGGGAATTATGGGACTTACATTAGACAAACATTTATTGTATATATATTCATTAAAACGGTATAAAAAAATATTTAGGTCTGGTTTGAATTCTCTTGCAAAAAACGAAATTTAAATTTCTGCCAAAAAAAAAGAAGAATCCCACATTTGGAAATTTCCAAATCTTTTTTAGGAATGATATAAAAATATTTAAATCTGGTTTTTTATAAACAGCGGAATTTGAATTTTTTCAAAAAAAGAAAAAAAAATCAAAATCCCACTTTTGGGGATTTTCTGGGAATTGTGGGATTTATATTTAACAAACATATGTTGTATATATTTCCATAAAAATGGAATCAATATATTAAGATATGATTTAAATCTCTTACAAAAAGCAGAATTTTAAGTTCTCCCAAAAAAAAAAAAAAATTAAGAATTTCTCCTTTGGAAATTCTTAAAACTTTTCTGGGAATTATAGGACTTACATTAGGAAAACATTTATTTTATATGTTTTCACAAAAACGGTATAAAAATATTTAGATCTAGTTTGAATGATCTTACAAAGAGCGAAATTTGAATTTCTTTAAAAAAATTTAATAATCCCACTTTTGGGATTTTTTAAAAATTTCTAGGAATTATGCGACTTACAAGAGACAATTATTTATTGTATAAATTTCTCTAAAACTATGAAATTTCTTTACAATATAGTGAAAAAAAATTTTATAACATTAAAAATAAGTTTAATTTCTCCGAAGAACTTAATTAAGAATATAGTTTCCCCGTTTTTACAAAGAGTCTTTTAAGAATTTATCTTAAAAAATATAAAATATCCTAAATACCGGTATAACAAATTTCACGTCACCTATTTAAAAAGTCCAAGAAATATATAAAAATAAAATATCCTACACTAAAATTGTCATTTACGTTTTACACATTTTTGTCGTTGAAAAGCTTTATTTACTGTTGTTGTTAAATTTTATTTTTTTTAAACTCTCTATTGTTATTTTAATTGTTTTTTTTTTCAATTTCAGCTATTAGCCTGTGTCTTGGCTACTTATGGCCATCCTGATGCTGAAACCATTGACTTTGGTTCGCCTTCTGGAATCTCTCGCAATCAAATGATTATAGAGGCTGCCATTAAACGTGGCATGGATGGTGAGGCAGTGGCAGAATTGTTGCGCACAAAAAAGCCAGTAGTAAAAACAACTACCACGCCGACTGGCTTCACAAAAACCACCACTTATAAGCTAGAACCTGATGGCAGCATATCAAGTAAATCAACTATAGAGAAAAGAAATCATTATGTCTACAATTCCGATTCAATACCGGACGAGCTAATAAATTCACCTTCAGGTACCGTTACGCGAACATTTACCGACAGTAATGGAAATAAGGTGACACAAACAATTGCTGTAAATAGAGAAACTCCAACGTCAGATAATTTAAATGACGATTGGTTTAGAAAACCTTTTCTCACATGGCCAGGTGAAAAATCTTCACCCGATGTATTACGCAGAACTATTACTAGGACTTCAACTGACACCGAATTTCCAGAGACTGAAACACACTTTACTATACCCAGCCGAAGCAGAACAATAACTAGAACTTATACAAAACCTAATGGTGATAAACATGTCATAACAACATCCACGAATCCGGAGTTGAACGATAGAACCAACAAACCTAAATTTCCATCCATAGGCGATATAAACTGGCCCAGTTTTGATCATTCAATCTTTTCTCAACCTTGGAATAATCCAGATCCAGATGAATCGGATGATTGGGCTGTAGTGGAAGATCCTGAAACTACAACGAAGAAAAAATTTGAATCCTGGACACCAAAAACCTGGGAATGGCCTACATTTCCTACACCTCCCTCTATAACTTCTACAACAACAGCGAAACCTAAATTAAGCTTTGAACCAGAACCCAGCACCCTTAAGCCTTTGCCAAATTTAGAAGATTTTCTTAAATCTCAATATGGGCCAGCAGCCAACAAAGAAGCGTCAACAAGCACTGCCAAAACTACCACTACTACAGCAAAATCTTCTACAACATCTACATACCCAAGCCGGCCTGCAACAACTACACCTAAAATTATTAAAATTGAGGATCTGCCGGTAGTTGAAGTTTTACATAATGGAAAACCAGCCGATAAGAATCTCTTAAAAACTCTGCCATCACATTTGACTCCTCGAACTCCAGCTGAACCGGTGTTAAATATAGAACACAAATATCCCATTGAAGAAGATATTGAAGAGTACACACCAAAAGTGGAAACGAATATACGTACCTTTTCCAAAACTCATATCGGTCCCGAAAAGCCAACACTTAAAGATTTAGATCCTCAAATGCAAGATATTTTGAAAAAAGCCGGCATTGTACCAGAGATAGAGGGAGATACTATTACGAAGACCCGAAAAGAGCCAGATGGTCGTGTTATAACTACCAGCTATAAAGTAAATACAGTGCCAATTGATTATGCATCCACTGTGCAACAGTATGTACCACCACAAATATCAACACATTCGTTCAATTCTTATCGCCCCTCTGTACCTTTGACACCCTTTACAACTAACTTAAGTCCCATTTCGGAATTTTTAGCGAAATTTGGTCTTACAAAATTTGATATTATCTCACGTAATGGTCATTACTCTAAAACCCTTATAGATGAAAATGGCGATGTTTTGACAGCCACATTTGTGCTCAGTTCACCCAAACAAGTAACGGCTAAGGAAAATCCAAGCTCTAAACCACTTAAATAAGGAAATACATTTTTTTATTTTTTTATAGAATTTAAGAAAATCTTATCACAATTACGATAAAAGAAAAACAAATGGCATTAATGATTATTCCTTCATAATTGCAAATAAATACATTTAAACGCAGCAAAAAACCGAATAAATGTTTTTTTTAAATTCAGAAGCAGAAGGGGGACGGAGGACGGAGTTTACAGAAGGCAGGCAATTTCAAAATAAACAAATTTGAAATTAAATAATGTTATCAAGAAAATCTAATCTTTAAAGAAAATAAATTGTTTTAGGGAAATAAATTGTTTTAGGGAAATATTTTCTATAAAATAATGTTCTCTTCAAAAAAAAAGATCAAAATTTTTAATTGTTCTCCGAAAAGAGCGGATTTTTTTTAACAAAACCACAGGAATTTTCGTTTGGTTCTTAAACTCTTTTTCACAAAAACAGAATTTTCTCTTCAAAAACTAAAAAAAAACATGATCTTCAAAAAGAGAGAGTGAGTACGTTTTTCAATTAAAGCATAGAAATGTTCTCTTGATTTTTAACCGTTTGCTCCAAAAAAGGAATTTCATTTAAAAAATATGTTCAACAAAGGACGAATTTTAAACTGTGTCTACCACTTTAGTAGATTTTTTTTAAATAACCTCCTTTTGTATAAGAAAAAAACTTCTCTTAGATTAACAAAAAAATAAATGAAAAAAAATCTAAGCAACTTTTCTAGTTTTTTAACAAACAGGAATTTTCTTAGAAATTTTTTTAAAATCATTTTACGTTATAAAATGATTATTTTTGATTTCTAAAAAATATTTTTTTTTTAAACCAAAAATTCCCGTGTTTTTCACAAAACACACATCGTTAAAAAACAACTAGCACAAATTTATTTATAATAATAAATAAAAAAAATCGAACCTGGGCCTAATATAATAATTTTGATTTAAATGACAAATAATTCAAAATTTACTAAAATTAAAAAGAGTTAGAAAAAATTTTAACTTCTGTTCTACAAAATTTGTCATAATTTTTGTTAAAATACGTGGTGATATTTTTCTTGGCAATTTTTTTAATCTTAAAGATTTTTTGGGTCCACTATCGCAAATTTAAAAAAAAGAAAAGGAGAATAATAAAAATAAAAATTTTCAGGAAAATTCAAAAAATAAAGAAAAATATAATTAGATGAAATAAATCAATATGAAAACATTTTAAATAAAATGATATAAAATACCATAAATATTTTAACAAAAATCTTAAGCCTAACTTACCTTTTAACACCAAATCTGTAAATTTCTTGTTAAAAATTAACAAATTTTTAAAATAAAAAAAAAAATCCAAAATTAATTTACAAAACAAATTTACTTCATTTTCTTATTTTTTCAAAATACCAAAACATTCCATTTTATTTATAAATTTTAATTATTAAAATTTAATAATAAATTCAATTATGAATTAGCTTAAATCTAAAAAACAAAACTACAAGCGTTTGCATAGCGTTTATAAAAAAAGCCAAAAAAAATTTTTTTTTAAAATTATTTTATTTTATTAAAAACTCAGCTGCTTTAAAATATAAAAAATAAGAAAAAATATTGAAAAAAAAAACAAAAACAAAAAAAAAATTCAAAAATAAATAAAATTAATAATATTAACAAAAAGCAAAAAAAATAAATTGCAAAGCGAGATCTAAGAAACTAAAAATTAATAAAACAAAAACTTAAAATTAAAATAAAAAAATAATAAAAAAAAGGTCAAAACTGGGCTATTGTAAAGCATAGGAGAACGGCCTCAAAGTTACCCGGCATTTCGGCAAGCAATATGTTCGCAGACTGATCTATTTATATTTTTTATAACACTTGGAGATTAATGTCTAATTAATAATTGTGTTACTTCTTTTGGAAAGCGATGAAGAAAAGGAGATGTGTGTTGATAAAGAGTGACAGGTAAAAGGCTGTATTCTTATAGCTCTGCAATTTTTAAGACAGTCTTGCAGACTGACAGAGAGAGCTAGTAAGTATCTGTATTAAAGTCTTACAGCCATTTTGTTAATTTAATACTTAGCCGATGACTTAAGGCCGCGGACTGATAGTGGCAAAAGACAGCTCTATAATAGCATTTGGGATATGAACCCAGGCCACCAAATAAATCTATTATTTAGCAGGCAACGAAGCTAAAATAAAGAGGCTTCATTTCTAAACAGAGTTATGTAGGCAGGTATGTAGTGAGGTTTTAGGTTTTAGAAGAGTGATTGACATCCTTGTGAGTAGACCGAATATTGGCTTTCGATAAAAAAAAGCGCCACAAGGAAGTCGGAAGAAGAGACGTAAAAAATCACTATCGTCCATTTTAAAGTTTTTCCCAAATCAGTCGAAATAAACGGACAATATTAAGCTGCAAACAAAGTGATGTGGATTATCCCGTGGTAACACAAAATAAAGGCGAATAAATTAGAATTTTAGAGTTATGTTTTCTATTTTAAAAACCGTATAACTTTGAGACCGATTTCGCAGGATAAATTCTATTGAATTTTAAAAGTTTCAAGTTTTTTAAAGAGCTGGTGTCTAATAAATAGTTTTAGATATTTTCCAATTTTATCTATGGTTGTATCAGCTTTAAAGCAATTTTCTGTAGCATATTTTCTAGCTGTTAAATAAATGTAGCATATTGTTAGGTGCTGCTTTTCTCCATCATTTGTAGCATAATTTTGGTAAGTGTTTTCTATTTTTTTCTCATTTTGGTGGCAGATAGAGGATATTTGTAGTTTGTTTTTCGTTTATTTTTAAAAAGCCAAGCATGTCATAGAAGAGATAAACTAGATTAGTAAAAATTTATATTTTTCATTTTTTTTTAAATAAATACCAAAAGCAAACAAATACAAGCACTTAAAATTAAAAAAAAAATGTAAATAAAATAAAATATAAATAAAATAATAGTTTAATAAATCTAATTAAAAAATTGCAAAAAAAATATATATATAAACAAAACAAAGCTCTAAAAACAATAAATCTGCCTAAAAGTTACGCGTATAAAAAAGCCGTTTAATAAAATATTAAAACAAAGAAATTTAAATCAATAAAATATAATTGAAAAACATAACTTTTGTTGCAATTGAAAATAATAATAAGTTAAACAAACAAAAAATGCCTTTAATTAATAATAATTTAATAAACCAGAAAATCCTTCAAACAGTGAACATTTAAAAAATACCTGTTTAAATGTCTAATAATTATCTGGTCTATTTGTAGAATTGATAAGAAAATATTTAGAAATGCTCAAGTTTGTAAAACCACCTAATGAACTGATGCCGAAATGCGAATTTTAGATTGCACTGCTAGTTTTTCTATCTACAGCTTTAAAACTTTACGTTCCAAAAATACAATCCGATTTTTTTAAAGAATAACAAGAAATCAATTTAAAAAATCAGACTTGAGTTTTTTATAAAAATTGTTTGAGTTTGATATTTTTACACTGAGAAAAATTTATTTTAAATGGTAAAATTTTAACCTAAGATTAACTCTATTGAAATAATCTAAAGAGTAATCATTTAAAAAATAGATAAAAAAATTGTTATTGGTATTAACATATTTCAGTTAATAACTTGTATGAAAAAGAAAGTTTCATCAAAATTTACAATATAAAAATATTCTTATAAAAGGTTTTTTTGAAAAATTTCTCTAATTTCAAAATAAATATAAAATGTTTAAACTTTCTAAAGAAATATTTTGGATGAAAATATATTTTCTCAGTGTACTTTAATTATTGTTCTTTTATGTCTTTTTCAAATTAATAAATTTATTGGAAAACTATATCTCAGTGATATTTTTTGAAAAAAAAATCAATGTAATAACTTTCGTATAAATTTTTTTTCTCAGTGTAATGTTTTAGGTAAAAAAGTTTTCTCATTGATATGAGAAGTGTAGCAAATTTTCGCTACTAATATTTTTCTATGGAAAAGTTATTCTTAGTGTAATAATTTTTATGGATTTTTTGGTGTTAAAACTTTTGTACAAATTTTTCTCAGTGTACTTAGTTTTCAAGAAAAATTTCTTCAGTGTAATTATTTGATTAAAACATTTTTTCATTGTAATAATGTTTATAGCAGAAATATTTTTTTAGTTAGCATATTAATAGAAAAATTTCTCTCGGTGTAATAATAAAAAAAATGTTTTTCTCAGTGCAATAATTTTAAATAACAATTCTTCTAACTCTTAAATATTTCTGATTAAAAACAACTAAAATATGTAAAAAAAATATTGAAAAACCTTAAAAGAGATTCCGGCTAAAAAATTTTCTACACCAAAAAAAAAATGATAAAGAGCCAAGATAAAACCAGACCTATAAACTATGGGAAAATAAGTTAAAAATGAAAGAAACAAAACCCTCAATAAAATTTTTCTTAAATCTTAAAACCAATAATCATTAATAATTGCTTTGCTTGTTATTCTCTTAATATTTTTAGAATTTATAAAGAATATTTGAAATCTTTACTTACCAAATTATCAAAACGCAAAGCTTCTTCATCGCTTAAGCCCATACTGCGTGTTAGTTGCAAATATGTGGAAGTAATTGGTTTTAATCGCTCAAAATCTAAAGGTGGCAGTGTGTTCACTGAACGCATCTGTGGTATGCGCAAACTAGAAAAGCATGAAGATTTCGGTGGTGTTACCACTTCCTTTTTAATGGAAGTGGGCGTTGAAGTTGTGGCAATTAATGTTGTTGGTATATTGATAACTGGTGTAGGAGTCTTAGGTTCAAATCCCAACTTCTCTGTAGAGCTGAAAATAGATGAAGAATTTTTTGAGAGATTAATTGCACCAACTTGTGTTGTTTGTACGAAATCTTTATCAATTGCTGGTATTTGCAATTGTATAGATGATTCTAAAGCTTTTGTTGTTTCCGGGCTTTGGGGAGAGCTTTTGAATCTTTTGGCCGCCAATACAGTGACATTTTCAACATCATCTTCCGAAGAAGAATGCAAAGACGTTATTTCTAGTGCTTTAGACGGAGGCTTAGTGAGACCTTTAGTTTTTATTTGTGGCAAAGGAGAAGAAGAAGAAGTTTTATGAGCAGTACTGGCTGTCGGAGGTACTAACATACTTCCTGTATATAATCTTCTCATAAAATCATAGTAGCGCATCAAATTATCGCGAGACTTCAAGGAATGAAAATCAAATCCAAAACCATAATGAGATTGGCCGAACCCAGCACATTCTACAATGGGCGGCGTAAAAGGTCTTTGTAAATTTGGATTAACTCTTATTTTAGGCAAACTAGAAGAAGCAGAGGAAGAAGAAGAAGATGCTTGAGCAGACGGACATGGTTGGGGTATAGCACTAGAGCTCGAAGGAATTATAGGGCTTGAATTACGTCTCGGTAAAGATTGTGTTAAATCAACCGGATCGGATGGAACAACAAAAGCTTTTGAATTATTATCAGGATGGGAATATCTTCGTTTTTTAGCTTGAGCCATTGGTCTGGCTGTAGCTACTGGTGTTGATAGTTTTGTAGAAGTTTTTGTTGTGGATCCTGCCTCCAAAGAGCTTTCAGTATGCGATGAATAATTTAAGACTTCTATTTCAGAAGAGCTTTCATTTTGTGCCACCGCTACAACTTCATCTTTAGCATGAGCTGATGTTGAAGGTGACGAAGGCCGTAAATTCTTTTTGCATTCGGGGCAAATAGAAAGAAATCTTGTGACAGCCTCACGAGGCAAAAAAGCATAAGTTTCGGATATCTAAAAAGAAAAAAAAAAACAAGTACATTTAGATTTTTATTTTTATTTCAAACACTGCGGAAAAAGCTTTTTTGTCTTTCGACTCACTATGCGATAGGTACGCTTTTGTCCTGCATGCATGCCGCTTCTACCGCCCAATTCCATGTGTATGTTGTAGATAATGTCAAAAAATTCTTCAACTACAGCCACCTTTCGGTAGTGGCGTTTCTCAAAGTCCTAAAAAAGCATATTTTTTGTGAAAAAATTTTGAACTTTTAAAATCTTTTTATTTAAGCTTTTTATTTTACCTTATTGGTAGAAGCTACATAAAGATCTACATCAGCCGGATTGTCGGAAAGAATAGCATTGGGTGGCAAAGGTTTCATCTGGCGTGGAGTACAAGGAGCATCCTCAAAGCTTTCCGGGCGTTTGGTGGTAAAACCTTAAGAAACAATGATCAAAATTATTTAAAAACATTTCTAAAGCTAATTTCATGTTTTAATGCTTTAAGAGCTTTTACTTGGAAATCATTAGAGCTTTAAAAAGTTTCCTAAAAATGGTTTTCACTTTATTGAAATCTTTGCAGAATAACGAGCCATTTTATTAAAAACTTCTTAAACAGCAAAACTATCAGACTATTTTTTTTTTTGCTGTAAAGCTTTTAAAAAAGCTTTTGAGATGCTTTAATTTTCCTACTTAAAATTTAATTCCAGGTTTATATTATTCAACCTATTCAATATTTTATAATTTTAAAAGCTTAATAAGCTTTTAACACGTAGTTTTACTATTTCCTTCATACAATTTTTCTTACCTTTGGTCTTTACCCAAAATCTAAATTTCGAACTATCTGGCCGACTATGCTCTTTGCCTTCTAAAGCCTTTAAGATTCTAACCTTCTTGCGCATCGTTATGGTCTTAGTTTTGGCCTGGTCACCATAAGTTTTTATGGCCCAGGGTTGAAAAAGCTTTAAACAAATATTTAAAAACGAATTAAATTGTACTCTCTTTATAAGAAAATAGAAAATTGCTTCTCACTTACCTCATATATATGCTGTCTTTCATCAAAAACCCTTTGAGCTTTTTCTGCAGCCCTATCGCCGTTATTACCAACCTCTTCTAAGGTTGTCATAGCATCTGTCACACTACGCATTGGTACATCATCATCAACATCCGCATCATATGCAACATCCATTACTTCACCAGTCTGACGTTTAGTTTCATCTTCAACATCATCTGTCTCATATTCGTCTTGCTCTTTAATGGAATACAGATTTCGTTTTGTTGCCAAACAGCTTTCATGTTCAGATGTAGATTGTGAGTGAATTTCTTGCTGTTGCATTTGATAAGTTTGCATTTGTTGTTGCTGCATTTGATGAAAATGTTGATGATGTTGTTGCTGCTGCTGCTGATGCTGCTGTGTATGTTGATGCATCATTAGTTTAGGTGACTGTTTATGACAGCCCTCAGAGCTTTTGTGATCATTATTTTGAGGTGACGACATGGTTTAAAAATTTTTTTTGCCAATTATGATGTTTTTGCATTAAACATTTGTTGGTTTTTTGTATTAATTTTAACTGAAGTAAAAGCTTTTAAATGAAACTAAAAGCTTGAGTTTAACGTAACAATTGTGAACAGGAACCACACAAAACTAAAGTGGAATTAGGAAAGTATTAATTTATTAGTATTTCATTATCATTATATGAGAAATAATATTAAAATAAAATTCGAAGAAGTCAATGAACACTTTTAAATGAAATGTTAAGGATTCTCTTTTTAAACATAATATTACAAAATTTTAATTTTAATTTTAGGTAATTAACTTAAAATTTATAAGCGCATTTTAAACAAAACCATATTAAACTGCCTTACTTGCTTTCTTTCATTTCTGTTTCTTTAAAATTATCACAAGAATTGGTAATAGACGTCGAAACATATTTCATTTTATACATCATAAAAATAATTTTAATATAATAAATCTTTAAGTAAATAAAGAAATAAAAGAAATTAAATCGACTTAAAGAAACACACGGAGCCATACGTTAAATTAAAAAAAAGACAAATGTGTGGGTAAGAATATTTTATTTCCCCATGTAATGATGGAGTTTCATTTGGCAAGCAAAATACGGAAAATTTCGGCGAGCTTAAAAATAGAAATTTAGTTACTCAAATATAAGTTTCTAGGTTGATATATTATTAATTTGTTTCTGCGCTGAGTTAGGAAATTATTTTCTGTATACCGGCTCGTACCGTTAATTATAATAAATTAAAATAAAATAAAAAATGTAAAATCCATTTTTATAGCCTTCACCACAGTTGAAAAAAGGTATATCAACTTTGCCAAGGCACTAGATAAGCTAGAGAAAACTTAAATACTTCAATCGATTAGATATACTTTCGAAAATCAGCAAAAGCGGTCCGTGTTCTTCGAGACAGTGGCAAATGCCTGCCACTTTTTTTTTCAATATCATTTGGAACAAATCTAGTTTAGTGAAGTAACTCTAATCAAAAAAAAAATATATATATATATATATATATATATATATATATATATATATATATATATATATATATATATATATATGTACATGGGGCGATAAAGAATAAAAAAAATCAGGAAAAAGCATCTCGTGTACCAAAGTACTAAGACGCGAAAAAGCTTTATACGAGCAGCGCCTTCGTGCTAAAGTTCTCACTACTTCCCGGGGTAGCAAAAGCTTTTGGTCATTCGTTAAAAGAGTGAAGGATAATGCTAGTTCCTCAATTCCGCCTCTTTTAAAGGATGATCAAATAATTAACGACCCAGTTGATAAAGCTAACGTCTTGGCTGAAATTTTTGCAAGTAACTCCTACTTGCCGGAGAGCAATCAACCACTGCCCGCACTGGAAAGAGTATCAGTAACTATGCCAGATATATTCTTTCGAACACGTGCAGTTAAAAAGGTTTTAGCGAATCTCAACATATACAAGTCCCCTGGTCTGGATGGAATTCCAGCACTGGTCTTGAAGCAGTGCTTTAAGACGTTAGCGCGTCCATTAGCAAAACTTTTCAACATTTTGTACCATGTTGGTGAGTTCCCATCATGTTGGAAGGTTGCTAATGTAACACCAATCCCCATAAAGGGAGAGGCTAGCAACCCTGAAAATTACCGCCCAATCGCAATTTGCTTTGCGCTTTCCAAAGTAATGGAAAGTATGCTTAATTTTCATCTTGTGAAATATCTGGAGTCAAACAGCTTACTTAGTGACAGGCAGTACGGCTTCCGTAGGGCTCGCTCTACGGGTGACTTATTGGCCTTCCTTTCGGAAAAATGGTGTCAATCCATTCACCATTTCGGCGAAATTAAGGTGGTGGCTTTAGATATTTCCAAGGCGTTTGATAGAGTGTGGCATGGTGCACTCATATCAAAACTTATTGCTTTTGGTGTCGGTAATAGCTTCACTCGACTTATATCGAGCTTTTTCAGGGATCGCACTATACGAGTTGTTATAGATGGGATCTCATCAAACGAGTTCAAGTTAAATTCAGGGGTACCGCAAGGTTCCGTCCTTTCCCCTACCCTATTTCTTATTTTTCTTAATGACCTTTTACGTCAGACTTCCAACCCTATCTATTCTTTTGCAGATGACAGTAGCATATGCCATTCATTTTCGTTTCGCAGTAGACCAAGCCTTCAATAAATTAGGGTTGTGAAAAAGCACATGGACGATACCCTTAATCGCGACCTTTTAGTAATTTCCGAATGGGGCCTGGCGAACAGGGTTCAGTTTAACGCTAATAAAACCCAGTGCTGTGTGCTTTCGCACAGGCATACTGCTGAACATGCTACGTCATCTGTAATTATGGGTGATACATATATTAAGGAATCAGAAGCTCTCCATGTTCTTGGCATGAAAATTCAATGCGATGTTCGTTGGAACAAGCACATTTTTCATGTTGCAAAAGAAGCATTCAAGTGCCTAGGTTTTCTGAAACGGTGTAAGAAATACTTTACTCCATCTGATCTCCTTACTATCTATGTCACCTTTATCAGACCGAAAATGGAATACAACTCTCATGTATGGGCCGGTGCTTTAAAGTCTATTTTGGAGTTACTCGACCGCGTACAGGAGAGAGCGAAGAAACTCATCGGTGACAGTAGGATATCCAGCTCTATTGACTCACTGGAGCATCGACGCAATGTGGGGTGTGTTTCACTGTTTTATCGTTACTACAACGGAATGTGCTCTTATGAAATCAGGGAACTTGTTCCTAAAAACCGTAATTTCATACGCGCAACGCGATCTGCATCAAGAGCGCATTCCTTTGTGGTCGATTGGCCAGTGAATCGCACAACGCATTACAGAGAGAATTCGTTTTTTAGCAGAACAATTCGTATGCGGAATAAACTTTCCTGCCACTTTCAATGTGCAAAGATTCAAATCAAATGTTCACAAGCACTACTCCCTCTATCCCCCATCCCAAAACCTAATTTCCTAGTTCTGGCACAATGCATTGCATAAGTAGGGGTCATCCCCTGAGTGCTGGGCCTAATTAAAAAAAAAGTGAAAAAATTGGCGAACGCTCATATTTTCCGAGTTATGGGCCTCTGAATTTTTTATGAAAAAGTTGGATATTGCGCCTAATTTTTTAAGATATCAATGTGGGTAGGAGCCCAAGAACTTTTTTTAATTACTTTTCTTTAAATTTTTAAATATCTGTCAATCCAATATTTTTTTTATTGCAAAACTTAACTAAACTATTGGTTTTTCTGAAATCCTGAAAGGCCCGATACGTGTCAACTGATGGGCTAATTTTATAGCTAAATCGAAATAACCATTAAAAAGAAATTTTGTTTTATAAATTAATGAAAAGCTTTTAGTTATATATGGTCCTTCCAGCTCAAATATTCAACAATTTTCTATTTCTATTTTTTATTTTTATTTTATTTTAAAGCTTGTAGGTAGAGAATGCATGACTTAATAAAATAATTTAAAACTCAATCTCCGGATGGATTTGTGAAAACCACATTTTGCAAAACTGTGAATTTATTTTCGTTACAATCATGGGAATTGGGAGTTCGAAATTTAACTGTAACCATTTTTTGGACTGGATTGTTTAAGGACATTT
Source organism: Cistogaster globosa (assembly GCA_937654795.1). NCBI lineage: Eukaryota > Metazoa > Arthropoda > Insecta > Diptera > Tachinidae > Cistogaster > Cistogaster globosa. The sequence continues at coordinate 14,403,757 of OW569404.1, forward strand.
TTTCATTGAATTTCGTTTGGTCATTCAACTGCAAATATAAAAGCTTTTATGTGAAGGCATAAAAGAAAATTAAAGATTTTTAATTAGAAAACATTCACAAGAATTGTGTCTAATTCTTAAACACCACAAAGCGAATTTAACTTAATTATTTTATTGAAGATAAGCCATAATTATTCAATTAAAGTTTTATATTATAAAATGGTTTTCAATATATTATTATTGATTTATGCTTTTGCAATAAAATTTTTAAAATATATCTTAATTTTTGTTTCGAGAAATTCTTTTCAACGAATATATTTTAACTTTATTTCGTATAAAATATTTTTAAAAACTGTGATTTTACGTAAAAAAATTGAGCGTAATTTAGGTATGATTTTTTTGCGTATAATACATTTCAAAACTTCCATTCTAAATAAATTTTCCTCACAATATTTTGTTTAATTGAATTTTAATTTTATAAAATATTATTATTTATTTTGTTTCATACTAACACTTAACAAATATTCTTTCAACACCAGAACGTAACACAAAAATATTCTCTTTTTTTTATATAAAAAAAATAATTTAAAAAGTTTTTCAAACAAAAAATTAATAAAGTTAAGCAAATATTTAATTAACAAAAAAAGGTTTGAAAACGAAAACTTAACAAAACAATTAACAAAAAATTAAAAAGAAACTTTAAAAAGTTTTCAAAATGTTTTAAATTGTCTTTTGAATAAATGAAATAAAAAATTTATCCCGAAGAAAACCGCGCGCCGTTTACGAACACATAAATCCACGAACTGTAAAAACAGAACTGATCACAAGTGACCAAAAAAGATGACCAGTAATTGAAGTAAGGACAAGACAATCTTTTTTCTTTAAAAAGAAAAATTTAAAGATGAAGTTTTGAACTTAAGAAATAGGATAAAATGAAAACAGGTTTTTTTTTAAAGAAAAGTGATCAGTTTGCAAAGGGGTTAGTAAAAAGGGGTTGTTCTTTGTATGTAAGTAAATAGTCCTAAACTTACTTTGAATTTTTTTTTTGTGTATGTTTTAAAGCAAATCACGTGCCTACCTCAACATTTTATTTACTAGATACAAATAAATTTTTGTGCTTAAGGAATTTGAAGGTTAAGGGTTGCTGTGCTATTTACATTATATTTTCTTTTAATAAGTTCAATATATGTTGAAAATTTCTTAAGAACCACCACCCTGTTTAATTTAATATAGGCTCAACAACTTTTCTGTTGGTTTTTTTATATATTAGAAAGATTTCTTATAAATTTGAAGCATACTTTTAGGAGTTTTTGAATTTCCTCTGTAGAATATATTTACTGATGTATCTGTTTTATTTTAAAGTCTTTATAAGTCTGTTCGGGTATTTATTGCCAGTAAAGAAACACTTGTTGTTTTGAAAAAATTGTCCTTTTTATTGTTCTAATTTTTTTTTTTATCCTAAAAGTATGCTAAAGTATTTATTACTAATAAATAATTTTTTTTCTGCTTGAAATTCTAAATGAGCAAAAAAAATCTAAATTCAAAACTTTTATTGTTGCACAAACGGTATTACTTTGACAATTACAATCTCGAGCTTTTGATGGCAGATGGCAAAAAAAAAAAGTCTCAGGAAAGTGTTTTACAAATGTCCAACCTGTACGCCGTCTACACACTTCTCAATAGTAGCTGTTACTAATATTTACTTAATAAATAAATTTTTGTTGTCGTGTGAATGCAACTTTCGTATAATTTTCTCATATTGAAAAAACGTCATTTTTCTCTACCATCGTATAGACTTCTACACACACCGCGGATTAATATCTTACGAAAAATAATAATTTCGTGGGCCCTTAAAACTATGCTACACTTTTAAAACATTTACTTTTTGTTCGCCTTCCCTTAGAGGGGTTGTTTTTTGTTTTCATAGAAAAGTAATATCGGTATTACCTGAAATCCCGTCTTTTTTTATAATGAAAACAAAAACCTTTCTCAAAGTTATACAAATGATTATACTCTTTCATCATTGGCTGTCTCTATATTTTTTTGTTTCTTCACAGTTGCTGTTTTCTTAAAGACAACACACCCCATTTTTAAGTTGATGCTCACTTTAAATGATCTTTTTTGTGTTTCTTTCTCTATTATTTACTTCCTGATTATAGGCCATGTCCGGGGTTGGTACATTAAAACACAGTAATAGTTTCCCCTCTTTCAACACTTGGGTGTTCAACAGAAATATAAATGGCCAGTTTTTGTTATTTTTTTTACATAAAAAAATGTTGTTTTACTGGTTCTGTTACTTAAACCCTTTTTGCTTGTGTTTTTTTTAATTTGCTTTTATTTTATTACTTTTTTTACATTTTAAATTTATTTAGCGCCAAAACTATATTATTTTCTTTAAGAAATTTTAAAGGTGACCTATTAAAGCTTTTAATTTATGTTTTTCAGTTATATGTCAACAAAAATTGAAAAAAAAAATCACTTATTAAAGTCCTGTAAATTTATGTCCTTTATGAGATATTAACGGTCAAATGTTAAAATAAAATCCTTAGAAACCACAAAACATCTTTGAAAAATTTTAAAATACACTTGAATTGAATAGTTTCTCTTTCTAAAAAAAATTCTTTAATTAATAATGTTTTTATTTTATATATTTATAAAGAAAATGATAAAATATTAAAAGAAAAAAATAGAATTTTACACAAGAATATAAATAAATTTTATCTTAAACAAAGTCGTTTTTCTTTTAAAACAATTTTTTTGCAAGCAAAAATTTGCTAAATAAAAATTATTTTTGACCAAATTTATTTTCTATGCAAATAGAAGTTTTCTATCACTTTTGCTATGTAAAAGTACTAAAAAAATTATTACATTTTAAAATTAAATTAAACCACGAGAATATTGAATTAAATTAATAAATTTAAGAAAATATTTATATTTTCTATCCCGATTTAATTAATAAATCACCGATGTTGATTATTGAGGAAAGAAGCACGTCTCGATGGCCATTTGGCTACCGCTCACTCAGCTCTTTAGGAAACTTCTCACAAATATTTTAAATGAACTAAAGATTTTTGTCCAAACAATAAAGTAAAGACAAAAATCAAAGTTTGATTAAGCGCTCAATTACCCTGAAGTCCATATTCACTCTTAAAAGTTATTATTTCATCATAAAGTCCTTTTGATTTATTTGTGCTCTTTTGCCCTTAAAAGGGCACTTTAACTCCCGAAAAAGCACACTCAAGTTTTTATAGCACCTGAAAATTTGTTCTCAAAGCAGCATCTTTTGCTCCGAAAAATGCACTCTTTCACATTAAAACAGCAGCTTTAACCCCAAAACAGCGGGTATTCTCCCCAAAAAAGAAGCTTTCCCCGCAAGACTGCAGTTTCACTCCTAAAACGGCAGCTTTCCAACCTAATACTGTAGTTTTCCCTACAAAAAGGTAGTTTTTGACTCTGAAATGGCAGTTTCTCGCCCAAAAAAATGGCACCTTTTTCCAGTAAAAAATTTTTTTTTCAAAAAGATTAAATTTTTCCCCTATAAATCCTATAAAATCTTTTATCTCTTTAAAGGCATGTGTGAATTTCAAGAGGTACCTTTTACCCCCAAAAATCACCTTTTTTACCCCAATACAGCAGTTTTCGCTCAAAAGCACTATTTTTTCAAAATAACGGTAGCATTCCCTTTAAAAGCTACTTTCCCCCTCAAGAAATTCATCTAAATCAATTTTCATATAAAAGGTCTCTTTTCCCCAAAAATTCACATTTTTCCCCACGAAAAATCACTTTTCATACAAAAGGACTTCTTCAAAAAAAAAAAAAAAAAAAAAAAAAAAAAAGACGCCTCTTTACTAAAGTGTCTTTATTTCAATCCCAAAAAAGCTTTTTCACTAAAATTCCATTAGAGAAATCGTGTTTTTTTTTTAAAGAAAAGGACTTTTACATCACTGATTGGTCTCGTTAAACAAACATGCTTAACAACAATGGCAACCAGCGCATTAAGCGGTGGGCCATAATTACAATGTGAATTAATTGGAGCCGCCTCAATAAAAAACAATTTGCGAAATTTAATAAATAGAGTATTGGCTTCGGACAAGTTAAAAATTTAGTACAAAAAGTTGTTAGGCTTTTTGTAATAAAAAGGATGTCCAAATAAATCGTACATCATAAAGATATTCAGACAATAAGTCTAATGGCAACAACAATAATAATTATTATTGTAATAAAGTTAATGCTTTATAAGTAATTTCGTAAGCCAATAGTATGTTTCCACGGCAAAATGAAGCACTTGCTTCGCTCTTCGGAATCATGATTGCGAAGCAAACCGTTTACACGACACATGCTACATGCTTCGATTAGAAGTCTGCACTAAAACTAAAACAATATTTAAATATATTGTTGAAAATTATATTTTTCGTTTCAATTTTGTTTGTTTAGTTCATATAAACTTGCGATTAAAATTAGAGAAGACAGAAGCTTTTCAACATTTTGTATGGCGAAGCAAGTTGATTCGCACATGATTGGAGTGTGAAGCAGGAATAGAGGTGCCGTGGAAACAAAAAAAACATCTAGAAGCGCAGCTAAAAAAATTGATATAAAACAAGTAAGAGAGCAGCATTCGGCTATGCCGATTCTTATATACCCTTCACCATCTATGTAAATCTATTTTAGTAAAGTAACTCAAAAATATAAGTGACATTTATTGTTTTACATAAAATGTCATCGGCCCTTAATAGATTAGACATTTTAAAAAAATTTTAGAATTTCCTTACAGATCTCTGAAAAATGAAATCCACATTGATATTTTAAAAAATACGTTGCATAATCGTACTTCTCTATGGAATGCTCAGAGGCCCATAACTCGGAAAATATAGGCGAACCACAATTTTTTCACTTGGAGTTTTTTCTGTATGGGGCGATAAAAAGTTAATGAATCTCTATAGTCCTATATATTTGTTTTATTAAATCGATTTGTTCCAAATGATATGGAAAAGTTGAAGACAGGCGTGGTTATTTGCTCGCTGCCTCGAAGGATATAGACCGATCTTACTGATTTTTGAAAGCAAAATTTTCAAAACTACTTCACTTTAATTTTCTTTAGCTCATCTAGTGCCTTTGCAAAGTTGATTTCAACACAATCACATACGGCAGGCGGACATCGCTCAATCGACTTCGCTACACATAAAAACTCAAAGTTTAAACACTTTATGGGATCGGAAATGGATATTGGAGAAATTACAAACGGGATGATAAACATAAATATATCGTTCTTCCCAGAAGCATTCAACTAAAGAAAGCTTTTTATAGGCCTTTTACTGCTACCATCTAGAAGCCTTAAATGGATCGCATTAAAGTTGAAAATATTTGGAAAAAATAAAATATAAAAAAATAAATATGATTCGAGATAATCTCATTCTAAAGTTCTAACCGTAACTACCAATGTAAAAACAAAAGAAATTGAAGTGCTATTAAACAAATGCACACGTTAGTAAATGTAGTAAAAAAGATCGTAAAACACAACTGTTACTCGCTTTTTTTAATTAAAACAAAACTTGCCCAAGATCTGCTACAAATTGTTAGAAAGCTATTAATTTGGTTGAAAATTTATATTCAAGGGAGAAGGTTTCTTAAGCTTGTCTCAGTTTTGCGCCGCAAAACAAGTAAGCAAAGAACAAAATGCCGTCGGAACACGAATTTACGCAAATTCACAAAAAAGCAATTTCCCTTTTAATCATTAAGGGCTTTTTTTTTTATAAAAAAAAGGATTTTCTAAAAAATATAACCGTTACAAAAATACAAAATATCAAATCCTTATGAAAAGTTCAAGGATCATTCAAAGCCAGATAAATTAAAAAAAAACAGCATCCTGCTTAATATTCACAAAAAAAAACCAAAACATTTTCTTTAAAAATTTTCTCACACAACAGCATCATTAGGCTGGACATTACGATGTCCTTCTGTTCAACACTTTAGCAAACACAAAAAACAGGATCAAGAAATATTTTTACTGAACTTTCACATGAAAATTTCAACGCCATAAAAAAAGCCGGAATTTTTTATCCTAAAAATATAAAAAATTTTGCTTTTTAATGACAATTAATTTCCAAAAAAAAAACTTATTTTAAAAGTCCAGTTTTATACAACTGGACATGATTAGTTGCAGCATCTTCTCAGAGAACAGAGAAACCACCACCATTAGGGAATAAAACTTTTGCCGTAAAAAGAAAAAAAGAAAAATAGAAGATTTAAATGAACTTTGACATGTTTTCTAAGACAGCAGACAGAACATGAGAAGATGTGTTGAGATAAAAGCCAACCCTTTTTTGCAATCTCTTGTCTTCTTATGATCGTTTCCTTTAAAGGATGTAATTTTTATTTGTTTTGTTGGATTTAAAAAACTTGTTTCTATCGGTCATCAGTTTGGTCAGCTTTTGGTTGAAGAAACAAAATTTACTGATGCTGCATCTTAAAGTACCCGTAGCATTTAGTTTATTTTTTAGACTTCTTTTCATTTAGTTTTTTTCTTTATTTTGCTGCTGTTTTGGGTGATATGTCCAGCTTTATATAAGAGTTTGATTTCATCTGTTGGAAATTTACATTTTCATGTCGTCACTGCATATTTGGGATGTTGGTTATTTTTGAATTGTACAAAAATGAGCGATAGCAAGAAAAATAATAAAACAAAACGTGTTTTGGTGGGAAACCGAGTTTTATTTTGCTGCATATTTTAGAACATTTTATCTAAAAATTATTTGCTGCAAGAAGTAAATACACAAACGATACTTTTTTTAAAACCTCTTTAACGAACCAACACAAAAAAAAAAAAAAACAAAACATAAAAACGTACCAATTACAAAAGACCTTAAAAATATACATTTAAAAGAGGCCCGATAGCACTTATGTCAAAATAATTAATAAAATGCTCTTCATAACTTCTACATTAAAAAAGGTTCTTTAAGAACAGGCTTATGTAGAGTAAAAAGTAACTTAAATCTACTATTTTTTATAAAAGTACTTTTTAAGTGAGTGCTAAAGACTCCTACAAAATGTAGTCTTAAAAACGGCTTTCAAACTCCTTTACAAAATGATTTTTTAGTAACACGACTTCTTTAAAATAGTTCCACTAAAAAAAATTCTACGGAAAAAGTACTTACAAAAAGTACCTTTTTAAAAATGTACCTTCAAACAGTCTTCAATTAAAAACGGAACTAAATAAAAAAACATTTTTGAAAAAGTACCCTTAAAAAAGTACCTTTGGAAAATGTTCTTTTAAATAGTCTTCATTTAAAAATGTTACTTATCAAAATAAACTTTTTAGAATTTGAAAAAAGTATCACTAAAAAAATGCCCTGAAAAATTGCCCTTCAAAAAGTACCTTTTTTTAAAAATGTACCTTTGAACAGTCTTCAAATAAAAACGGAACTTAATAAAAAGGAACATGTTAAAATTTTCAAAAAATGTACAACTCAACATATGCTTTAAAAAAGTACCGAATAGTCTTGAAATAAAAATGGAACTTATAAAATGAACTTTTCAGAATTTTTAAAAAAGTATCACTTAACAAAATGCCCTAAAAAAGTACCCTTCAAAAAGTACTTTTTTAAAAATGTACCTTTTAAAAGTCTTCAAATAAAAACGGAACTTAATAAAAAGGAACATGTTAAAATTTTCAAAAAATGTACAACTCAACATATGCTTTAAAAAAGTACCATTAAAAAAGTACCTTTTTAAAAATCTACTTTAAAATATTCGTCATTTAAAAATGAAACTTAACAAAATAAACTTTTTAGAATTTAAAAAAAAGTAACACTAAACAAAATGTCCTGAAAAAGTACCCTTCAAAAAGTACTTTTTTAAAAATATACCTTTGAATAGTCTGCAAATAAAAACGGAACTTAATAAAAAGGAACATGTTAAAATTTTCAAAAAATGTACAACTCAACATATGCTTTAAAAAAGTACCATTAAAAAAGTACCTTTTTAAACATGTACTTTCAAACAGTCTCCATTTAAAAATGTAACTTATCAACAAAAAACCTTTTAGAATTTAAAAAAAAGTATCAATAACAAAATGTCCTAAAAAAGGACCCTTCAAAAAGTACTTTTTTAAAAATATACCTTTGAATAGTCTGCAAATAAAAACGGAACTTAATAAAAAGGAACATGTTAAAATTTTAAAAAAATGAACAACTCAACATATGCTTTAAAAAAGTACCATTAAAAAGTACCTTTTAATAAATATACTTTTAAATAGTCGTCATTTAAAAATGAAACTTATCAAAACACAAAAACTGTTTAGAATTCTTAAAAAAGTATCACCAAGCAAAATGCTTTGAGAAAGTACCCTTCAAAAAGTACCTTTTCAAAAATGTACCTTTAAAAAGTCTTCAGATAAAAATTTACTTTTAAACAGTCTCCATATAAAAATGGAACTTATGAAAATAAAACTTTTTAGAATTCTTAAAAAAGAAGAATTCTTAAAAAAGTATGACTGAACAAAATAATTTGAAAAAGTACTTTTTGAAAGGTACCTTTTCAAAAATATAAGTTGAAACAGTCTTCAGTTAAAAACAGAACTTAATAAATTGGAACTTTTAAAGATTCTTAAATGAATATCACTGAACAAAATGCTTTGATAGAGAATTCTTAAAAAATAGTTTTTTCAAAGCTTTGAAAAAAAGTATTTATTTAAAAATGTACTAAAACAACATTTGAAAAACGTATAAGAAAGTTCCAAACGGGACCTTATAATAAAAACTTTTATTAGAAAAGTATTTTCTTTTTTTTTATTTTTCAAAAAGTTTTAAAGGCTCGTTTTAAAGTTAAATCTATAAGAAGGTACTTTTTTTAAATAGCTACAATTTTAAAGGTAACTTATAGTATAAAGGTAAATTATATATGCCGTAAAAAGTTTAAAAGGAGTACCTGTAAAAAAAACTATATTTAAAAACAACATTTTGAAGTTGTAAAATTTTATTTTCTAAAAGGGTAATTTAAAAAACGAACGATTTAAAAAGTTCCTAATCAAAATGTAACCCTTGAGAGAACTTTATTTAAAAAAGTAAATTAAAGTCGAATCTTAAAAACAAGAGCCTATTTATAAAGGGCATAAAAATGATGTTAAGTCGAATCTTTGAAAAAGTCTCATTTAAAAAAATTTTATTTTTCTTAAGTACTTTTTTGAAAACTAAATAATAAAATGCGTTTTAAAAGCGTACAAAACAAAATCAACTTTAAAATGAAGAACTTTGTTGAGATTATACATTACAAAATTTTTTATCTTAAAAAATTACTTTCTAAAAAATGAACAAAAATTTCTTTTAAAAAGTAACAAGTACCTATTAGAATAAACCTATTAAAAAGTATCTATTAAAAAGTACCTTCCTCAAATATAGGCTCCTAGAGCAGCACATTGAATTAACTGCTAGTTTCACGATATCGCAACCGTTCTTTAGATCGCACAATTACATTTAAAACAAATTCTCAAAAATTGTTTTTGTTTTAAATGTAATTATGCGAACGAACGAACAAATGCGACATCGTGACTCTGGCAGTTAGTACGGCCAGTACCTTTAAATAAAGTTTATATTTAAAGGCATAGCTTTTAAAAGAGAACTCTCAATTTGAAAAGCAACTTAATATTTGTTTTAAAAATATTTGATAAAACAAGAAATGGTCATGGAATAAAAGGATTTAAGAAAACTTTTTATTAATAGTAAGTACTTTAAAAAAAAGTATCCCCTTGAATAAACAAATTAAAATGGCTTTAAAGAAGTGACTTAAATTTAAATCTTTTTTAGAAGTACATTTTGAGAGATATTATGACGAGGGCTGCTCTATATATTTCTGGCCTAATAGTGAAAATGCGAATATTTATAATTAAAAACGGTTTTATTGTTTTTCAAAGTATTCTCCAGCATGATTTATACACTTTTGCATGCGCTCAAACCAGTTGGCGAAGCACTTTTTCCACTCCGATTGAGACACCTCTAAAACATGGCTTTTGAACATTTCAACAGCTTCTTCTGGCGACGAAAATCGTTGACCACGCATTTTTTTTCTTGATGTGCGGAAACAAGAAGAAGTCATTAGGTGCCAAGTCAGGGCTGTACGGCGGATGACCCATTAATTCAATGTTTTGGCCGGTCAAAAACGCTCTGGTTTGAGCCGATGTGTGAGAGCTCGCATTGTCATGGTGAACGATGATTCGCCTTCTCTTGTTGTGTTTTCGAATTTCTCCGATGACTTCAGGCAAACAAATTGTAGTGTACTACTCAGAAATGACCGTCCTACGTTGCTCAAGTGGAACAGTCGCCATATGACCAGTTTTGCCGAAGAAACAGGCGACCATTTGCTTCGAAGTGCTTCTTCCACAAACAACTTTCGTTGGATTTTGCTCGTCTTTGAAGACCCACACGGTTGATTGTTGTTTCGTTTCGGGCTCATGCGCATAGATCCATGATTCGTCACCTGTGACGATCTTATAAACGTCTTTTGAAGCACCGCAATCGTACTTTTACAACATTTCTTTGCACCAATCGACACGAGCCTTTTTTTGAGCGGGATCCAACGAGAACAAACCTTTTTTACGGCCAGGTATTCATGCAGTATCGAATGTATGCGGGTGGAAGAAATGTGCAAGGATGTCTCTATATCTCGGTATGTCGCATGTCGATCTTGCATTATGAGTTAACGCACGGCATTAATGTTCTCTGGCACAACAGCCGTTTCTGGACGACCTTCACGAAATTCGTCTTTGAGCGAGCTTCGGCCACGATTAAATTCATTATACCAATTTTTCACAGTGCTATAGGATGGTGCTTCATCGCCATACAAAAATTTAAGTTCATCAATGCACTCTTGTCGTGATAATCCACGTCGAAAGTTGTGAAAAATGATGGCACGAAAATGTTATATTAATTTTTTCAAGTCACTGTAAACAACACAAATAATGGTCGTACGTCAAAACGTTTTGAGTACGATTATGCTTAAAAATGACAAACTTTCCAATGGAAATGTCAGATTGCACTTGGCAGCACTCAGTGTTGCCAGGCCAGAAATATATATAGCAGCCCTCGTAATAATAATAATAATAATAATAATAACAATAATAACAATAATAATAATGTTATAAAAATTATTATAATAATATTACATCTATTATTAATGCTCGAAAACAACCCCATCATAAGGCCTACTCTTATGCTAAACAAATGTTAATTAAAATAACTGATATAAAGCCTTTGAGACTTAAATCACAATATCTTTTTACTTTTTTAACAATTCGATGATGAATCGCAAAACATTTGTAAAAATAATTGGGGTAAATATTAATTTTTAAATATGCCTTAGTATATCAATTACTAACCCAATTATTTATATTAAAAAAAGCATACTTTTAGGAGTTTTTAAAATAATCATTTTTATGCAATTGCTATTTAATACAAAAAACATAATAAAAAATTTTATTTCCTAGAATGTAAAAAAAAGAATAACTCCTGCTTATAATTGAACTGAAAAAAAAAAAATAAATAAATAAATAAAAAATCATGCATGACTGTTTTCTATCGCTATTGGGGAAATGGAGTGCTGTAACATTAGTGTTGCAGAGAAAGAGGTTTTATATTTCAATTTAATCATTTATGTTGGCGTAGTCAATTCTGTCACATTAATTTTAAGCAGGCAGTTTTTGTCTCCTTTTTTTATCAACTCTAGTATAGTTGTTGTAGTTGTCATTGTTGTTGTGGTATTATCAATTGAAGTAAATGAGTAAGAGGTTTCTTTTTAATGCCACTCTTTTGATATGCAACGAATTCACTTCGGGACGAGGTTCAACAATTTTTAAACAGATTTTTATTTGTACATATGGAGTGAAACAACAAAAAGCAAAAACAAAAACATAAGTGCTTAAGTGTTTGTGTGTATGTGTGTATGTTTTCCGTGTTAAAAAACACGATAAAAAAGTAAAGGAGGTCTTGCAATTTGGCACCTCTACTTGATACGTTTGCTGACTGTGCCTAACTTTGCTGACTGCTACGATTTTTTTTTTTGCTAAGACTTGCCTTATTTACTGGCTTTTTTTAATGTTGCCGATTGTTGTTGTACGGATTGTTGTTGCACAGTGTATGGTTTTACTGTTTTTTTGCATTAACTCTAAAGTATCTGGCATCTCTTTTTCGTTTTGGTCATTTTTTCACAATTGACAACAACAATAACGATTTTATCAGCAATTCCAGCAACAACTTCACTAGCGACAGCTACTTCGAACAGCAGTACGCACTGGTTGTCCATACGCACCAACTACGAATCAATTTTTTTTATTATGTTTTATACAAAAATGCAGCAGCTATTTATTTACTTTTTTATCAGCCTCTGATTATTGTTGTTGTTAATGTTGGTTGCATCCATACTTTTTTTTCGAAATCTCCTGTTGCAAAATCATTTATTACAAAAAAAAGTAAAAATAAAAATATAATAAAACGACAGTGTGTGTTCTTAAACGACATGCCACACACTCGAGTGAATGAGTACACGCACTTACACACAAAAAAGAAAAGCATAACACTGTGTCCTATTGAGGTTTTGTTGTATTTTTTGCCATGATGCTTTTAATTTTGCGATTTTTATATATTTTATTTTTCATTCGCACACGCATGAAAATAAAATGATAAAAAATTTCAACGAAAAACACAAACATAACAAACCATCAAACAGCAAAATTGTACACACTCGCACCGACACAAACACACACACACACACAAAAAACACGTATCCAAACATCATTAAAAAAAAGGATGATTGCTTTGGTACATACTCTTTTTTATACTTTAATTTTTTCGTTTTTTTTTGTCTGTTCCTCATCATATGCAAGTAAATAATGTAATCTACTTTTAGGAGGCCTTTGCCCATACGAAAATATCGTAGGGGGATCTACGCATACCTATGATATACTTTTTTACATTCCTCTTTTTTGCTGTGTGCGTGTTTTTTTGTACATAGTTTTGAAACAAAAAATGTCTGTTACAAAAATGTGAAATAAAAAAAAGAGAAATAATATTTGCAACCATAAAACTCCTTCTTTTATGTTTAACGTCATTATGGTACCGAGTTTAATGAGACCAAATTCGTAAAAAAATTTTATTAACTCACATATTTCTTTAAGATGTCTAATTTAGAAATGCATTTGTCATAGTTGTTTAAATAAAAAGTACTTTTTAGCAAGTGATTTTTTAAAAGGTACTTTTCTAAAAAGTACTTTTGCTAAAAGGTACCTATATTTAAAGGCCCTCTTTTCAAAATTTAATCTTTTTTCAGGTTTATTTAAGAGAACTAATTTTAGTCTTAAGCAGTTTTATCAATTCCGTTTGCAAAAAGTATTTTTAATGGTACGTAAAATTTTCAGTACTTTTTTTATTTTTTTTTTTATTTTAATTTATTTTAAAGTAAAATCAATTAATTATTTTATTTTTTAAATTATAACTATGCATTGTCTATATAAAGTAATTAAAAAAAAACAGGAAATTCTTGGACAAGTATTTTTAAGGTACTTTTTGCAAAATGTATTTTTTTTAATTTTTATAGTTTTGAAATGTGTTTTATTTCAAGGTATGGCTTAAAAAAAGTTTTCTGAATGGGTAGTTTCTTAAAAAAACATTTTGTAAGAATTATTTTGTAATTAAACTTTTTTTTAGTAAAAATTATTTCAAAAGGTACTTTTCTTAAAAAACAAAAAATTTACTAAAGTATTTTAAATGGTCCTTTTCTAAATGCTGCTTTCTTAAATTGTTGCCTATTTTTATAGAGTAATCAAAGAAATTGTTAAAATAGATATATTTGCTTTATGCACTTTGCTTTGTGTACTTCTCTGAAAGGTACTAATTGATATGGTACTTTTTTCAGAAATTTTTTAGGGTGCGCTTAGGAAATGTATCTTTAAAAATAAGATTTTCTAAATATTTTTATAAATTTTTTTTTTAAATGTACATTTTAAAGAGGTACTTTTTTAAAGATCGATTTTTTTTATAGTTCCTAAAAAGTTTTTCTGTTTAAAATGCATTCTATAAGTAGCTTTGACTTCTTTAGAAAGTTTTTTCCTTTTTTAAAATGCTATATTGGATACTTTTTTTCGTTATTTTTCCGGTACTCACAAAAGGTACCTTTTAAAAATTTTTTTATAACATTTACATTTCATTGAATTTTAAAAAGTACCTTTCTCAAGTTATATCCTAAGTTAATTGTTTTAAAAAGGCTTTTAGTGTAAAAGGGATTCTTTTGGGGGTACTATGTTAACGGTACTTTTCAAAGGTACTTTGCTGATGGTACTTTTTCCAAAAGTACTGTTTGTGAAAAAAAAATTTTTCACACTTTTTATGTACCATAAATTTTCAACTTGAAATCCTTATCAAAAAACTAGAATAAGAGTTCACAAACCTAATAGTTATGGTCTTTATATGTTTGGAAACAACTACGATATGGGCTGGCATTAGACTGAGTTATTCATTCAGGTCCAAACTGTATTTATATGCTAAAGCGGACATTACATTAATGCGTGCTAATTGGCTTTTGTAAAATAATGTGAAATAAAGTGGAGATGGTAAGGGATACAAAACCTTGTTGTTATTTCTTTTTCTAATCCACTTTTTTTTTACAATTCTATTCAAAACTCCAAAACACATTTAAATCTTAGTTTTCTCATATGAGAAAAACGTTCCAAAAAAACAAAAAACGAATTTAGTTGGTCCCCTTCAGCGTTTAATTTTACCATCCCAACAACAACAAAAAGTTTTTCCTTATTATAATATTTTCATTTTTGTAGTTGTTGCTACATTATTTACCAGGCAATGATACGCACTTTTTGACACTCTTTCACACACATAAACACACATACATACTTAAACTATTAAATACACGTATATGAAAATATAAAAAAAATGCTTTTAGTGTTCCCGTACTGAGCCCAACTATTGCGATTATAGCCCCCTTCAAACTCTTTTTCAGCGATGGTACTGAAGGATGTTCATCAAACAAACAATAATTATTGAAAAATACAGGGCCTGAAGTTTAATGTATGAATGCCATAAGCTGGTGCAACAGCTAGATGCATTTCGTTTTTTTTTTAGTGTTGTTTTGTTAGTTGTGCGCTGCTATTGAGGTCTTTTTTTGTCGTTGATGGCTATTGCTGTTGTTGTTGGAGGCTTGGCAATTTTATATTGCCAGCTGCATTTTCCGCTTTCAATTTTTAACATTTTTCAATAATGCCGATGTGGATGATGAGCACAACATTAATATTTGTGTTGTTGCTGTTGATAATTGTAAACCTTATGCAGCAACAACATCAAAAAGTTTACAAAAACGCAGGGGTTTTATAATCTTTGTTCCACCTCTTTTCAAAATCAAAGTTTTTCAGCATCAGGTATCCCTGCTTTTCCTTATTACAGCCCCCAAAACATGTTTCGCTTTGTTGTTAATGTTGTTTTTATATTTAAATTGTTTTAGTTCAGAAAACTGGCCTCTGGTGCTCATTAAATGTTGGCTTTTTTTCTGAACATGCTTTCGATGGTATTTGTGGTGCCATTTATAAAAAAAATATTATGTTCAACAATAGCAACAACAAAAAACAAGAAATGCCTCATTATCATATAAAAATGAATTGAAAATTTTTTCGTTTTTGCAAATCGAAAATAATACTAAATTTAATGAACTTTGAGCAAAAATTTTCTAAAAGAAAAAATAATAATAAAAAATTGATTGCAAAAATCTGGAAGTGGAAAATTTTTTAAATATTTCTAAATTTTTTATAGCGTATATGACTAAACTCGCAACAGCTGTTTCTTTTGAAAAGGTTTTTTTTTTTTTTTGCTTATAAATAGTTTTAAAGCAACCAGTTTCACTTGTATGATACAAACGAGGAAACCGTTGCAACAATTACAAGAATAATAAGTTAAATATTAAAACAATAGAATTTTTGTGGCAACGATTGCATCAACTTTAATCTACAATCCGCATCAGCAGACTCCAACTGCTTAGGTTGCTTCAACGGTTGCACCGTGTGTATTCAATGCGCAAAAACTAAACTCACGTAAAATATGATCAGCTATTTCGTGGCAACGATTGCATCAACTCAAATCTACAATCCGCATTAGTAGACACCACCCGCTTAAGTTGCAAAAAAACAAACTCACGCGAAATATGATCAGCTTTGCTTTATGATCATTTAATTATTATATAGACAAGCTAGATGTATCAAAAGAGATCCGGACAGCATTAGAAACTATAGATAAAATAGAAAAATTAAAAATGAGTTACAAGACAATACTAAAAATACTGTTGTGTGTCCTCTTATTTACTATCCCAACATGTTTAAAATAATATCACTGCAAATTATAAAACAACGTTATCATTTAGTTAAATTGTATTTGACGTAAGTCTCTATAAAGTAACCACCAAAACAATAAGTAGGACAATTAATAAAATTATACTTTATTAATTTTTCTTTTTCATAACACTTCATGCAACGCTTTTTGTAATTTTTTTCCTCATAAAGGTTTAGAGAAGAATTTCCTTGCTTTACTTTCCCATCCCATTTTCGCTTCTTATCGACAACTGCTACGCTACAACAATTAGTTTTCTTTCTATTCAAAATTTCTGTTGGGATCTGAACTCATGATCTTTGGTTTTAAAAACATGCCAACATCGCTACCAACCAAGTCTTGGTTACCATGCATACACACATCTACCACTCTTATTAGCAGTTATGGTAACAAATTAATTAATGAGCAACAACAACAACACTATTTTTCCTTTATTTTTAAAGATGTGTAAAGGGGATTTTAAATCTTCATTTGGATCACAAGTTTGTGTATTTAGTTTTTTGAAATAAAACAATATTATTTCATTTTTAAATATTATAATTCATTAAAATAATTAAATGTTTAATTGATTTTACAACAAAAGCATAACAAAAGTTTTCTAATTTGCTAAGTCTTTAGAAGCATTCGTATTTGAAGCTGTTTAAATAACCGATTAACAGAAATTAAATTGAAACTTTTTCGGTTTCTTTTTTTAGTGCTAAAGCATCGTTAAAATCTTCCTTAAATATTTAAAAAAAAACTGCTTGGCATAACCTTTTAAGATTTGTCTTCACTGCCAGTACTGAGCTAAAATTTATAATCGTGTAAATTGTTTGCTGGGTAGACGATTTTTTGAGATCTTCCTTAAAAAAAATATACTGAAATATAGACATTCCCAAAAAATCTTTAATCAAAGTTTCATTTTAAAAGTAACACAGTAAAAGGCTTTTGCTTCTTATATTTTTTTTTAAATTTTAATTAAATAAAATTTTAATTAAATCAATTATACAATTAATTAAAAAATAATAAGATAATTAATCAGACAAAACTCTCATAGATAAGGTAAGGCATCCAGCTCTATTAATTCTGTTAAACATCGAGGCAATTTGGCTTGTGTTTAGCTGTTGCTGAGATTAGGGAACTTTTTCCTTATATCCGCATTTTGTTTTTCATACAACACGCTTTTAATTACGAGCTCATCCATTTGTGGTCGATTGGCCAGTATGTCGCATTATCTGTAACAGAACGAATTCGTTTTTTAGCCATATAGTTCTTCTGTGGAATCATTTTTCTGCAGAGTTATTTTCTGTCATTTTCAATTTAGAAAAATTGAAAACAAATTTAAGACACTACTCCCTCAATTCGCTCTCCCATAACCTAATTTCATAGTTCTGGTCCACAGCATTGCTTGAGTGTTATCTTAAGATAAAAATTTATATGTTTAATTAAAAAATAAAATAAGATTTGCTAATTAAATAAATAAATGAATCATTAAAAAATGTTATAAAATTTTAATCTGAAATTCAATAAAACTATTAAATTAATAAAATAAAAATAAATAAAACGATTAAAAGAAACAAAAATTCTTTTATGTGAATTAGTTAAACAATAGTTTTTCTTAACTTTAAATGTTTTTTGATCTTTATTCTTTTCCTTATTCTTTTCATATTAATTAAGCACTAGGTCAGGTTTTAAAACAAAAATATTGTTTTTTTTATTTATTTTTTCAATATTTCGCCACACCGTTGGGTGGCATCTTCAGGAAAAAAATTATTAAATTTGTTTATTTTCAAATACAAATTATAAATTCATTTGAAAAAATTTCTCAAACTAATAAAATGAAAATGCTTGCGAATACGTATTCAAGCATTACTGCTCGATATGCCTGTGATTTTCTGTATTAAAATGTCGTTAACAAATCTAGCATTTGCTGCAAGAGAGTCATAACTTTTAATTTGAAATTTCTGATTTAGCTGCATGCTAAACTTAGACATTTATGTTCTTCAATGATGCACCTCTATCTACTTACAAATTTAAAACACTATCTTTATTCATTTGAAGTCTCTTTGACCTCCAAAGAGCTAAAACAAAATTCATTAATTTAAGTGAAATTTTCTCAGTCCAAACTTTTCGAAAATATGATTTAGAAAAAAAAAAAAAAAGAATCGAATAAATAGTTGCTCATGCTGCCTAATCTTTCGTGTCAACTTCACAAATATTGATAAACTTATTGACTCAGTTTAGTGTGCAAAAGTAAATTTGCATTTAAACCATTTGAGAATTATAGAAACCTGAAGCTTAAACTAAATTTGCTGAGATATTTTCTTTTATTTTTAAAACTGAAATATATCTCAGCAGATATTCCATCGTTTTACCATCTTTCTCACTTAAAAAGCATTAACTGTGAGATCCCTATGGAGCATATAGTACTGAATGTTGTCCCTGAAAACTTTTAAAATTTCTTGCAATGGACAGTTCCTGCGGTCTCATCTTAAGTCTTGTTTCTTACCAGATACCTTTTTGAAGTCATTAAGGATACATAGACGAATACGTTTTTGGTATTGCTTACAGTTGTCTTGCAATCTAATACGATGTTTTTTTTTATAATTTTTCAAATGGATATCAGTGGTGTTGATGACGTGAAGATGTTACTATCGTGGAGCTTTGTATATGATTTTTACCAGGGTAACGGTCTAGGGACAACCTTGCAAAGATATTCAATTTTCATTCGGATCCAACTTTCGTTTTGCAATTGAATATTTTCGCTGCTTAGGCAAAAAAAAAAAAAACATATGTACAGTTATTAATAGTTTCGTTGGCTTACATAATGAAACTTAATTAAACTTTTAATTGACTCAATTATATAATTAATTGAAAAAAACTTTGTTTTTCTGTTACTCGTTAAAAGTGAGATATTTTGTATTCAAAAATTCATTAATAATGGTCGGTAAATAAAATCATTTACATTTTGTGATTGATTTTTATACTCTTCACCACTAAATGTGGAATAAGGATATGTTTAAGTTTGTCATTCCGTTTGTAATTTCTACCCCATAAAGTGGGTACATTATGAGTCCTTATGAATAGCAAAATCGATAAAGCGATGTTCGTCTGTCTGTCCGTGTTAGTGTTGAAATCAACCTTGCCAAGGCAATTAATCAGACACAGTTTCGTTAAATTTGCTATTAAAAATCAGCAAGATCAGTCCATTGCCTTCGAGGCAGCAGGCAAAATAACACGCCTGTCTCTAATTTTTCCATAGCATATGAAACAATAAAATAATCCGAAAAAAAAAAAAATAAAAAATTTGGAGTGATGGAGAATAAAAAAATATGAAAAAAAATCCAGTGAAACAATTTGCGCTCGCCCATATTTTTCGAGTATGGGCCTGTGAAATTTTCATAAAAAATTCGATTACTAATGTGGATATCATTTAAAAGCTTTTGAAGAAATCTTTAAGAAATTACTAATTTTTTTAATGCTTAACCCATTAAGAGCCAATGACATTTTTATGTAAAAAATTTAAATTTTTTTTATTCTCTGTCACCTCAAAGTTTTTGTTTTTGATTGGAGTCACTTTACTAAATTAGATTTACATACATGGTGAAGGGTATATAAGATCTGACATAGAACTGATTAATATGAACAAAAAATATTGTAAAAATTTTAAATCTGAATTTTTGATGAAGAATGTAGCGATCCAGATAATGCGTCATTATATTCTGCTAGTGTCTAATTTTTCTTGTTTTCTTTGGAAAAATGTCCGCATAAATTTTTTAAATAATTTTTCTTTCTAAACATTTTTAGAAAATAAAATGAAAAAAAGTGAAATTAAGCCAAAGGAAAGTAAATTTAAATTCATTTTTTGCGTGTTTAAAAATTTTTCATCATTTTATTGTAGCAATAGCATCTAAGGAAATTAAATAATTATTAAATAAGCCTCCTTGGGTAGGGCTAAGCTAACTCTAGAACAGCTTATGCCTACGTAAGGAAATATCTATAATTATGTATATTGAGTTGAAAATTATGCCATCAAAAATATTAAAGCAAGAAAATTTGATTTCTGCTGAAACAATTAAAAAATTAAAAAAAAAAACTTTTGAAACTAAAATTTTTGGGATGTAAAATTAATCCGTAAGGCAATCTATGCCTTAAAATCATTTCATTGGCCTGTTTTAATTGTGCTTAAGCTAAAGTAAATAAATATCTAAATCGCTAAATAAATAATAAAAATAATGAACAAAATTTTAGCTATGAAAAAAAACGATTGAAAAAAATATGTGAGTTTAAGCTACACCCAATTAGTTTCATTAAAGGTAATGGATTCTAATGAAAACAAAAAAAATTTTGTATTTATATAAAATACTACAACAAATAAATATGTGGCATATTTAAACATTTTTTCTTAAATTAAATTTAAATAATTTTAGGTATAAAAAAAAACAATATTTTTTTGGTCTTTTATTTTTTTATAAATAATTTTTGTATTACAATGCAACAGAAAACAGCAAAAAATTCATTAATATTTATATAAAAAAAAAATATGTACAATTGCAGCAAAAAAAACAAAAAAAAAACATTAAAGTTGAATATAAACTGCAGCATAAAAATTGCATTTTCATGTTGTTTTCTATATACTAGACTTTTTTTTATAACATGCACAAAGCCAACCGCCTGCCACTTTACTTCACCGCTTTAAAATGAGAATAAAAAAAGAGGCATAAAGCAGCAACAAAAAATTACATTTAAAAGTGCGTGCATACGCATGCAATACAACAAACACAAAAATAATGGACGCGAATCGTAATCGAAAAACGAAAAATGCTGGCAGTTTTATTTCAAAAAAAGAGAAAAAAAAGGAATTTTAATACAATATATAAAGCAAAAAATGAGGCATACTTTTGGGGATATTAAAAATATGACACGGAGAGTGATAGGAAGGAAGGTAATATGGGCGATATATTAAAGCTGCAGTTAATAATACAAAAAGAGGCTTGAAGTGACTGAAAAAAAGCTTTACATATATAAGTCTACTTGCTTAACTTGCAACTGCTCACACTTCTTGAAATTTATTTCATTGTTTGTGAGACAAGTGCACGAACCAAAGTATATTTTTAACAGAGTGTTTGTATGTGAATGATAACAACAATATATTGAAGAAGTTGTTACTGAAGGTATTGTATGGCATTATGGATGCATATTTTTGGGTGGTATATAATTATAAAAGTGTATATCGAAAGCCTACCAATCCACCCACCCTACACCCCCATTACATTTGTCAGATATATAATCATGATAATTATATGTCCATATACATAACAATTGTACATAAATCCCTACATACATATATTTACAATACATTTAAAATATGTAAGTAAACAAATACATACACAGGCAGACACATACATAAAGTAAATTGTCAAAAGCCCATCTTTACTTTTCAAACTAAACAGTTTGAGTTAACTACTCACTCATATGACAAGCACAAACCAAAATACATACACAACCGCACACATATACAATAAAAATATGAGAATGGGAATTATGTGTGTATGTTTAAATAGAACAATATTTTATACGCACAGTTACAAATCTATAATGAGGTTGATGGAATGGTCATCGAAAAGAACTCTTTCTTCTTTGTTACCCAATAATACGCACACATTCACGCATTACTAGAATTAAAAAGAGGTACTTGGGGTAGTTCAAATTGTACAAACAAATTGATACATACGATAAGGTATAAAATAAATTTTTTTATAAGTATTTTCCAAATCAAAAGAATTTTTCATATAATTTCAATATAAAAAATTATTTATAAAAATATTGAAAATTTTGTAAAAAAAAAAATTTTTTTGTAAATAAACAAAAAATATATTTTGCTAAGAATAGTTCAGGATTAAAAAAAATAATATTTAAACAAAAAATTTTTAAATTCAAAATAAGTTAAAAAAACATTAATTTACACAACCCCCATCTGGATAATTTTCTATATTTAAAAGAGAAAAATTGTTTAAGTTTTTCGATTTAAGAAAATAATTTTTATTTAAAATTCTTAACATTTTATTATCTTACAATTAAGGCAATAATATCTTATTTTTATTAAAACGAATTAATAGAATTTTTAACCCCTTTCATAACAGTTCGGCTTAAAAATTTCTTATGAAAAATTCCTAAAAGTTAAAATATTTTAAAAAAATTATTGATGTCTGAAAAAAGTTATGTTCAAAAAAATGCACGAAACTGAAAAATTTTCTATCAGAGTTTTTTTTACCGAATAAAAAATTTTTGCTTAGTTTTTTTTCCAAAGATTGAAATTATTGTTAGAATTTTTTACGAAGATCAAAAATCTTGTAAATATTTTCGTTGTCGATTTTATTTATAAAACATAGAAAATTTTCTTTAAAATAATTTTTAATATTATAAAAAAGTCTTAAGAAAAATATATAAAAAATATATTCTATATATTTCTTATAGAAAAAATTTTCAAATTTCATAAATTTTTTATAGAAAATTTTTTAAAATTTCTTATAGAAAATTTTTTATAGAATTTTTTATTAATTTTTTTTTATAAATTTCTTATAGAAATTTTTTCTAAGTTTCTTATAGAATTTTTTTCTAAATTTCTTATAGAAATTTTTTCTAAATTTCTTATAGAAATTTTTTCTAAATTTCTTATAGAAATTTTTTCTAAATTTCTTATAGAAATTTTTTCTAAATTTCTTATAGAAATTTTTTCTAAATTTCTTATAGAAATTTTTTCTAAATTTCTTATAGAAATTTTTTCTAAATTTCTTATAGAAATTTTTTCTAAATTTCTTATAGAAATTTTTTCTAAATTTCTTATAGAAATTTTTTCTAAATTTCTTATAGAAATTTTTTCTAAATTTCTTATAGAAATTTTTTCTAAATTTCTTATAGAAATTTTTTCTAAATTTCTTATAGAAATTTTTTCTAAATTTCTTATAGAAATTTTTTCTAAATTTCTTATAGAAATTTTTTCTAAATTTCTTATAGAAATTTTTTCTAAATTTCTTATAGAAATTTTTTCTAAATTTCTTATAGAAATTTTTTCTAAATTTCTTATAGAAATTTTTTCTAAATTTCTTATAGAAATTTTTTCTAAATTTCTTATAGAAATTTTTTCTAAATTTCTTATAGAAATTTTTTCTAAATTTCTTATAGAAATTTTTTCTAAATTTCTTATAGAAATTTTTTCTAAATTTCTTATAGAAATTTTTTCTAAATTTCTTATAGAAATTTTTTCTAAATTTCTTATAGAAATTTTTTCTAAATTTCTTATAGAAATTTTTTCTAAATTTCTTATAGAAATTTTTTCTAAATTTCTTATAGAAATTTTTTCTAAATTTCTTATAGAAATTTTTTCTAAATTTCTTATAGAAATTTTTTCTAAATTTCTTATAGAAATTTTTTCTAAATTTCTTATAGAAATTTTTTCTAAATTTCTTATAGAAATTTTTTCTAAATTTCTTATAGAAATTTTTTCTAAATTTCTTATAGAAATTTTTTCTAAATTTCTTATAGAAATTTTTTCTAAATTTCTTATAGAAATTTTTTCTAAATTTCTTATAGAAATTTTTTCTAAATTTCTTATAGAAATTTTTTCTAAATTTCTTATAGAAATTTTTTCTAAATTTCTTATAGAAATTTTTTCTAAGTTTCTTATAGAAATTTTTTCTAAATTTCTTATAGAAATTTTTTCTAAATTTCTTATAGAAATTTTTTCTAAATTTCTTATAGAAATTTTTTCTAAATTTCTTATAGAAATTTTTTCTAAATTTCTTATAGAAATTTTTTCTAAATTTCTTATAGAAATTTTTTCTAAATTTCTTATAGAAATTTTTTCTAAATTTCTTATAGAAATTTTTTCTAAATTTCTTATAGAAATTTTTTCTAAATTTCTTATAGAAATTTTTTCTAAATTTCTTAATGAAATTTTTTCTAAATTTCTTATAGAAATTTTTTCTATATTTCTTATAGAAATTTTTTCTAAATTTCTTATAAAAATTTTTTCTAAATTTCTTATAGAAATTTTTTCTAAATTTCTTATAGAAATTTTTTCTAAATTTCTTATAAAAATTTTTTCTAAATTTCTTATAGAAATTTTTTCTAAATTTCTTATAAAAATTTTTTCTAAATTTCTTATACAATTTTTTTCTAAATTTCTTATGCAAATTTTTTCTAAATTTCTTATAAAAATTTTTTCTAAATTTCTTATACAAATTTTTTCTAAATTTCTTATACAAATTTTTTCTAAATTTCTTATACAAATTTTTTCTAAATTTCTTATACAAATTTTTTCTAAATTTCTTATACAAATTTTTTCTAAATTTCTTATACAAATTTTTTCTAAATTTCTTATACAAATTTTTTCTAAATTTCTTATACAAATTTTTTCTAAATTTCTTATACAAATTTTTTCTAAATTTCTTATACAAATTTTTTCTAAATTTCTTATACAAATTTTTTCTAAATTTCTTATACAAATTTTTTCTAAATTTCTTATACAAATTTTTTCTAAATTTCTTATACAAATTTTTTCTAAATTTCTTATACAAATTTTTTGTAAATTTCTTATACAAATTTTTTGTAAATTTCTTATACAAATTTTTTGTAAATTTCTTATACAAATTTTTTGTAAATTTCTTATACAAATTTTTTATAAATTTCTTATAGAAATTTTTTATAAATTTCTTATACAAATTTTTTATAAATTTCTTATACAAATTTTTTATAAATTTCTTATACAAATTTTTTATAAATTTCTTATAGAAATTTTTTATAAATTTCTTATACAAATTTTTTATAAATTTCTTATAGAAATTTTTTAAAAATTTTTTGTAAATTTCTTTTAAAAATTTTTTGTAAATTCTTATAGAAAATTTCTATAAATTATTCAATTTCTTTAATATTAAAATTTATTTTAAAGTAAATTTTCGAGAATTAAAAAAAAATTTATAAAAAAAAGAATCGACATTACGGAAATATCTAAAAGATTTTTGATCTTCGAAAAAAGCTAAAAAACAAAATTCAATATTTAAAAATAAAGTTTAAAGCATTCGATTATTCGATTAAACAACTCTCTCACTCGACTTCGTAAATATTTTAATCATATATTTTTAGACATCAATAATTTGTTATAAGGGTATTTTACAATATCTTCGAATGTTGTAAATATTTCATAAGATGTGTTTGAATAAAAAAAATTCTTAACAAAAAATTTCTTAACAAAAAATTTAATTATTAAAAAAATAACAAAAAAAATTTTGGATCATTAAAAATTATTAAAAAAAATCTTTTAGTTTAATAAACATTCAATAAAAAATTTATGAATATCAATTATTATAATACAAAAATATTCGAAAATTGAACATAAAAAATTTTTTTCGAATATAAAAAATTTTCTAAACGAAATCCTTTAATATTTAAATGTAACATTAAAAACAATCCGTGTTAAAAACGCTAATAGAAAATTTTTTACAACAAAATATTTCTAAAAAATATTTTTCGATATTCGAAAATTTTTTATATTATGTTAACATTATTTAAATGAATAGCTACAATTTGAAGAAATTTTAAATCTTATTTAGATATCGATATTCGCAATAGACTATCGAAAATTTCTCTTAAAAAAAGAAATCGTTTTCGATGAATTTTTTATTTAAAAAAATGTAAAGTATTCTGAAAAAGTTTTAATAGAAAACTTTTAATAAGAATAGAAATATTTGGATTTTTTTTTTAAATTATTATTAAAACATAATTTTCATTCAAATTTTATTATATGGAAATGTTTTATAAAAAACTTATTTGCTTTCATCAAACATTTATGAGTTCTAAAATGTCTGATAAGTGTCATGAAAAATTTTGTTTGGTTACAAAAAAACTTTTAAGCCTATTCTCGCATTTTCAATTATTTGCCTAATTGTATAGTGCGTGAGTGAGTGAGTTTTTGAATGTGTTTGCTGCATTAACCTGTGTGTATAATATTTATATGGTGTTGTCATTATAATAATATTGTCAATGTATGTTTGTCCTAAAAATTATATAAATTTAAACAAAAACTGTCAGAAAAAAAATGCACAAAAACAAATAGCAACTGCAGTTTTTATTAGTTAAAGGGTAGAACTACACCATTCACAAACTTTTGTAATCAGCCTTAATTTTGGTCTGTTTAAATCAACAAAAATTCATATGAGTACATATTTCTATATTATAGCTATGATTATATACCTTATTATATTTTAAATAAATGAAAAATTCATCTACAACTGCATACTCCTTCACACACATCCTTAATCTACCAAATGCATTCTTACGCATTGGAAATTTGATGCAACAAAAAATTTTAAAACCAACCTCAATATTAATACTTAAGAAAGCAGACAAATACATGTATAAATAAACATTTTAAAATACAAAATATTAAGAAGAAATTTAAAATTTACTAATACAATCATACAGACGTACCAACATTTAATTGCAGCCCAACACATTCTTAAGAAGCAGAACTTTAAGATTTGATTTCTTTGTAGACATTTTAAGGTATCAAGCTTTTGAATTTGATTTTCAAACTATCAATTTTAGAGAAGATCTCATACACACTCTCTCTCTCTCTGCTGAGAATAAATATTACGTACGTAAGAGATCTTCATTAAAACATCCTACCTGGAATTAAATTTAAAAAGTTTTTTTCAAATATCAACAAATTTTAATCATAAATTAATGCAAAAAGTTAAAAACTATTTACTTAATTTCGAAAATATAATAGGACCTTAATCTAAGCAAATTTAAAACAAGAAAAAAAATTCTATAAGAAAATATCGAATAACAAATATTTTCTATAAGAACTTTTCGAATATCGAAAATTTTCTTTTTGAAAAAATTTTTTCGAGGAGAATTTTTTTCTAATTATTAAAATTCTTAGAATGAGTTTTTTAGAATATTAAAATCTTAATGTTTTAGCAAATTAAATGATTGTAATATTTCAAAATATTACAGAAATTATAAGAAATTTTACTCTATAAAAATTTTTTCTAGTCTTAAAATTTTCTATAAGAAATTGTTTCAATATCAATAAATTTCTATTAAAAATTTTTCTTTTATAAAAAAATTTGAAAAGACACTTTTACTGTATCCAGAATTCTACAGGAAATTTTTCATGTATCAAAAATTTTCTACAAGAAAATGTACCAGTTTCTGCGAGAAATTTTTTTAGTATCAAATATTTCCTATAGGAAAATTTTCCAGTGTGAAATTTTTTTTTACAAAATTTTTATTAATTCAAAGTATTTCAATAAAAAAAAAAATTTTGGAATGTAAGTAACTTTCGCTATGAAATTTCTTGAGTAACAAAAATTTTCTATAAGATATATTTTCAGTATCAAAAGTTTTCTATAAGAAATTTTTCCAGTATTAAAATTTTTCTCTAAGAAATTCTTGCAATATGAAGAGATTTCTGAAAGAAATTTTTGGAACATAAATAATTTTCTCCAAGAAAGCTTTCCAGCGTCAATTATTTTCTGTAAGGACTTTTTCCAGAGTCAAATATTTTCTATAAGAAAATTTTCCAGTGTCAAAAAATTTCCCAACAAAATTTCATAGTGTCATAGGATTTTCATAAGAAATTTTTTAAATGTAACTAACTTTCGCTATTAAATTTATCGAGCATCAATAGTTTTCCAGTATCAAAAGTTTTTTATAAGAAATTCTTCTAGTGTAAAAATTTTTTTAAAAGAACTGTTTCGAGGATCAATAATTTTCCTTTAGAAATTTTTTGAAAATTAAAAATTTTCTGTTAGAAATTGTTCTAGTATCAAATATTTTTATAAGATTTTTCTGCAGCATCAAAAGTTTATAAGAAATTTTTCTAATGTCAAGAATTTTCTTTGCAAATTTTTACAATAATCAAAGTTTTATATTAGAAATAATTCTACTACCAAAAATTTCTTAAAGGAAATTTTTCTACTGCGAAAAGTTTTCTATAAAAATAGTTTCCAGTATCAAATCTTTTTATAAGAAATTTTTCCAGTACCATGTTATTTACAGGATCAAAATATTTTAATCTAAAAAAATTTTTTTTGGAAAAACACTTTCGAGTATCAAAATTTTCTAAAAGAAATTTTTCCGGTCCAAACAATTTTTTTACGAAATTTTTCCAGCATCAAAAATTTTTACATAAACATTTTCTAGTATCAAAAATTTCCTTTAAGAAATTTTTCTAGTATCAAAAGGTTTCTATAAGAAATTTTTTAGAGTCAAAAATTTTCTCTACGAATTTTTACAATATTCATAGTTTTCTGTAGAAATTTTCCAGCATTAATAATTTTCGATACGAGATTTTTTTATTACTATAAATTTTCTAGAAGAAAATTTTCTGTGTCAACAATTTTTTCAGTATTAAAAATGTTTTAAGGGAAACATTTTCAACAAGAAAATTTTCTAATAGCAAAAACTTCAGTACGGAATATTTTAAAAACTATTCTGAGAACTTTCTCGAATATCCGTTCAAGACAAAAAGACTACAACAATCAGTTTTACGTCAATTAAATTTAGTTAAACTGTGATTTCTTATCTTTTCTGAAGGCTGCTATATTTTGAATATATATTCTTTTAAACGTCTGTCTTTTAGCTGCTGCACCTATTCTATTTACTTATTTTATTGTACATAAACTTGTAGTAAATAATTTTCATTTTCGAATTTTGCAGTAGGCTTAATTAAAGCAATCTTATTTTGTGTATATAATTTTTACATAAATATTTTCAACTTATTATAAAAACTCATACCGCCAATTTTAGGTGGAACCTCTTACTGTCTGAAAGAAAATTGCAGTATTTTAATAGCCAGACAAATACATACATATGTACAGTTGTTGTTTCAAACCATAGAGATAAGTATATGTATGAATTTTTCGACCAAAAAAAATATTAAAGGGAGTTAATACGAAAACCGAAAGGTGGAGAGCAAATTTGAGACTAGAAAATCTTAAAATCTTTTCTTAAAACAAATGAATACTTAACCACAGACACACACACATAATCACACATCTTGTAAGACACACATCATTGAATACTTAAGAATCCCTAGAAAATATCAATAAATTGTCTAATGCATGCACTACGAAATACACACACATACATTTAAAACTGAGCCTACTGTAATTTTTATAAAAAAAAAATTTGTTTAAAATTTATAATTATTCATAATCAAAATTTGCATTCTCTTAACAACAACAACAACAACAACAACTGTAAACTTAAACAAAAATAAAATTATTTCTAATTTTTCTTCTTAGAAAATATTTTCTTGTGTTGAAATGAGAGAGAAATTTTAATATGTATTTGTATTTGTATGTGTTTAATAGAAGAAATATATGTAAGGCACTCTGTTTGATGTCTTAAAATTTAACTTGTAACTTCTGCCTTCAAGATTTCTTATAAAACTGATAATATAATTTAAAATAAGAGAGGGTTGCTTGAAAGAAATTAAAGATTTTGGAAAATTCAAATAACATAAAAAAATTAATATTTAATTTTTTTTGTTTAAAATTCTAACTTAATTTAGTTATTAATAGAGACTTTATGCAGATATTTATAAGAAAAAACAAAAGTTAAGGGGCGGGAATTTTTAGGTCCTCTCACCCCAGGTCTTCTTATTTCAAATTTATTTTATTTTTTTCGAGCCAATGTTGTCACTTCTGTTTTCTAACATCATGGTCAATATATTCTATCTTTTTTAAGTCTGTCTGTCTGTGTGTTTAACCAGACATTTGGCGTTTTGATCACGTTAAAAATGGTTGGTTGGTCTCATCTCTCAAGTCAATTGCACCTTGTAGGCGTAAAAATTCAAGTCTTGATTCAAAATTTGCACGTCCACAAGTCAAAGTTTAAGGCTCTGCTGCCACACTATCGCGAACAACAACAACAACATTGGTAGATTGAATTGGGCGAGCAATTACAAGTGTTTTTATATTTCCTACAAAATTGTGTTACTGAAATGTGAACAATTCTCCTGATTGCGTACAGTTTAGTCGATTACGCTGACCAAAAAAATCAAAAATTGCGGGTAATGTATTTTGATTAAAAACAAAATAACAGCAATGTTTTCTGCCGAAGGAATTCGGTGAGCGAGCACAAATGTTTTCATATTTCTTACAAAATTATTTTACTGCAATTTGCGCCAAAATGTGGAAAGTATTTCAATTAGCAGGGGAATTTTTACAAATATGTACCTTTCCATAGATGAATTCATCAAACACTGAAACAAAGAAATGCTAAATTGATTTGGGCAAAAAGTTGATGTTAAGGTGTGACTCAGAATTAACACCGTGTGGTGTGGTTAGACCACCCGTAAAAGCAGTGAAGAAATTTTCATTAAATCGTGAATAAAAATGATTTTAACCGAAAGTCGGTTTACCGGAGCGAAAAAACCTGGTTATATTGCAGTGTTTGCTTTATCTGTTGAATATTTTCTTCTAATCTAATATCTTACGAAATTTTTTATGTTCTTATTTTCTATAAAAATTTTTTATGTAAATAAAGCACACACACACACGCTTATGCGTGTACACAAATAACACACACACTTGTAAATTCAACAAAATTGGAAAATTAGACGTTTGTTCTTATATCGAATGCATCTTGAAAATATTTACAAACACACATGTACTTCTATGCATATGTTTTTATTGATATGTACAAGGTGGCCCAAAATGTTTAAGATTTGTAAAATAGACCCAGTTAGAATCTTTATCAAGAAATCATGAAGCGTTCCCCGTCAGAATAGGACAAATTTGTCTAAATTTTTAATTGTTAATAATACTAAAAATTAATTTTTTCTTCAATCTTTGCCGTTCTTAAATTTAAAAATTCTTAAAGCCAAATATGCTTGGAGTCCTAAGTATTTCTTTTGGAATTTGGTCACAACTTACTGACTTTCCCTTAATATTCTATATGATGGAAATCACCAATTTTGTTTTTGTATTGACATCTTAGATAATTTATATATAAAATTATATAAAAAATTATATAAAATTATTTATATACAAAATTTCTGACCGCAATGTCCACCTTTACCCATTTTTAAATAATTTTTCTAAAAAAAAATTATTATTTAAATGCTTTACTACAAGATAGCCAATCCTTAACATTAAATATAAAATTTATTTTATTTCTTGTAAGATATTTTAAGCAATCTTTAAAAAATATCCTTTATAAACATATATACAAACACACTTATAAACGATTGATTAGGAAAGAGTTTTCTTAAGATGCTGATTGTGGTAAATGCATCTTGCAACATTAAGAAGCCAAAACATGAGGACAACAAGACAAATAACAGCTGCAGAAAATTTATTTTGAATTTTTTTAATAATAGTAGTAAAACAAGTTAACTTCCATAAACTAATAACAGGAAGATTGTGTGTGTGTGTGAGAGAGAGAGAGAAAGAGAGGAGTAGTGTTATATATTGAAAAAATTAACAGGCAGTAAAATATAATTTTTTTTTTCAATATTTAAACTAAATTATTGTTATTATAAATAATAATAATTATTATAAAATATCAATTAAAAATTAAAACATTTTCTTAAAAAATATTTTGAATGCAAAAATATTTTATTAGTATATTTCTTTGAATACCAAAATTTTTTTGTAAAAATATTTTAAAGTATGGAAAATATGTAAAATGAAATTTTAATTTAATTTTTTTTATAAGAACATTTTATTTATTAAAATTTATAAGAAAATAATTTAAAAGAAAATTTTTTTTATAAAATATTTTTATAAAAATTTTCTTACAGAAAACATTTAAATACCCAAAATGTTCTATAAGAAAATATTTGATTACCAAGCATTTTTTACAACAAATTGTTCGAATGCCAAAAATTTTCTGTTAGAAATTTTATGAATGTAGGAATTTCTCGCATAGAACGGTAAGTCGGTTTCTCAATTTAACCATAATACTTACCAGTGGATATCGAGGCGCTAGGGCTTATGGCCCTATAAGAAAATATTCGAATACCGAACATTTTCTATAAGAAAAAATTCGAATACCAAAAATTTTCTATAAGAAAAAATTCGAGTACCAAAAGTTTTTTAAAAGAAAATATTCGAATACCAAAAATTGTCTATAAGAAAATATTCGAATACTAAAAATTTTCTATGAGAAAATATTCGAATAACAAAAATTTTCTATAAGAAAATATTCGAATACCAAAAATTTTCTATAAGAAAATATTCGAATATCAAAAATTTTCTATAAGAAAATATTCGAGTACCAAAAATTTTTTATAAGAAAATATTTGAATACCAAAAATTTTTTATAAGAAAATATTCGAATACCAAAAATTTTCTATAAGAAAATATTCGAATACCAAAAATTTTCTATAAGAAAATATTCGAATACCAATAATTTTCTATAAGAAAATATTCGAATACCAAAAATTTTCTAGAAGAAAATATTCAAATACCAAAAATTTTCTAAAAGAAAATTTGCGATTACCAAAATTTAAAAAAAAAATTTTGCGATTACCAAAATTTTCTACAATACAAAAAAAAATTCTATAAGAAATTTTGCGAATTTTTCTTTAGGAATTTTATTATACGAAAATTTTTGAATGTTAGAAATTATCAGCATTTTTTTTTTTTTTTTTTTTTGTAGCAAATTCTCGAATACAAAAATTTATTCCTTCCAACGTTTAGAATCTTTCTATAATTAGTTTCTAAAAAAGCAATTCTCTATGACAAATTTTGAAATACGAAGATTTGTATTTCTTAAGTTTACGTATCTAAAAGTCCCGATAATAAATTTTTCAAACAAAAAAAAAATGTTCTAAAAGAAATTTTTGCAATATAAAACTTTTTGCATAAGAAATTTATTTCACTTTCGAATATCAGTCGAAGAACTTTGTTAAGCCAATCGTTACTTCTTTAACGGTAGCAATTTTAATAAGGTGGCAATTTCCCTGCTGTAAATAGAAGGCTTTTTAGTTTTAATAATTTTTGACCTGAGATGAAATCGGGTCTAGAGTCACAAAATCAGGAATCTTATAAAGAAACAATGAAATATTTTGTAGTAACAAGAGAAATTTACTAAATGAGTTTCTTTTTTTAATGTCGATTGTGGTTATTTCAAACTCAGATAAGCGAAGTAAAGTGCATAAATCATGCCACAAGCCTAATGTGTTGTCGACTTTGTTGTGTTTCTTTTAGCGTCTTAAAATTTATTTACATAATTATTTAACTTACAATTATTTTCGCGTTATCAGTAATAATAAGTAATTAGATTTTTATTAACTAAAAATAGTAACTTAAACAAAAAAAGTGATTTCACAACACCCAGATTCTTTGAAACGAAATTTCGCAAAGGAAAATTCTACCAAAGAAATTAAACTTTTTCCCAAAAATTGAAATTTTACATTAAAAAGAGTTTTACTTCAAAAATAAAACTGCGAAAAAAGGACTTTTTAAAAAAATGAGTGTTGTAAATAAAACAAGGAATTTTGATAATTAATATTTAGTTTTTAATTGCATATTTCTTGACACCATTCCACCACAATATTTTTAATTCGCTAAGCATTTGAAATATTAAAAATTTTTTCTATGACCGAAAAGTAAAATTTCGTCAGAAAATT
Source organism: Cistogaster globosa (assembly GCA_937654795.1). NCBI lineage: Eukaryota > Metazoa > Arthropoda > Insecta > Diptera > Tachinidae > Cistogaster > Cistogaster globosa. Next base: position 14,437,732 of record OW569404.1, read on the forward strand.
TTATTTAACCAACAACAAAAAATAAACAAATTTTTTCAAAAAATCAAATTTTAATAGAAAAACAAATAAATAAATAAATAAAAAGCAACTAATCCTGCTTTATTCGGCTATGTAGAATCACCATATATTTAAGAGTAACTCCAACCAAAAAAAAAAAAAAAAAAACAAAAAAATATAGAGGTGAGAGAGAATTCATAATTCAGAAAAAAAATTACATAATTTTCATTGGCTCTTCATGGATTAAGAATTTATGAATAATTTCAATTTTCCTGACAGATCACTTCAAAAGCTTTGAAATGATACCCATATTGACATCTTACAAAATATTGTGCACAATTGTACTTTTCTATGAAAAGTTCTGAGGCTGCTCATAACTCGAGAAATGTGGCCAAGCCCCATTTTTTTCGATTGCTGTTTTTTCTTATTTTTTGATTCTCTATCGCCTCATATATATTTTTTTTCTTGATTGAAATCACTTTACTAAATTCGATTTGTTTCAAATGATATGTTAAAATTAAAGGCAGGCGTGGTGTTTTGCCCGCTGCCTCGTAGGGCATGGACCGATCTTGCTGATTTTCGATAGAAAAAGTTTCGAAACTATATCTGATAGAATGGCGTATTTAAATTTACTTTAACTCAACATTTAAGCACTAATCAGCCCAAACACAGACAGACAGATGGCAATCGTTCAATAGACTTCCTTATGCGTAAGAACTCAGATTTGAAATCTACTTTGTGGGATCAAAAATCGATATTGAAGAAATTAATAATTAACAATTTCTTTTTTTTTTCAAAATCTAAAACATAATCTAGGACATGTGTCGCCATCTCTATGTGCCATTTCCAACCAATTGACAGGGCTCACAATAAACAGAATAGTGCACAACAATTTACTTTCTATGGTTTTTGGCGCTACTGCAGAAGCTTACCGATTGTAATTGCAACTTTTAATTTGATAGTAAAGGCAGGAACCATTAAACAAAATTATAGAGAGTTGCCAGCTTAAAGTTAAACATGTTTTTATTAAATGCTTTTGTTTATTTGAAATATCAATGCTACAAACACCTTTTAAATTTATTTTCTGTTTGAAAAGTTCTTAACGGTTTTGTCGACGAAAATTTTATATTTTTCTATTAAATTTAGTTTTTAGTTCTTTTTTGTTTTTAAGCTTTCGTATACAATAGCATCGCTTTATACAACTTTGTTTATATATGATTTCTAAAATTCTCTTACGGAAAGATATTACTACTAGAGCCACTTTATAAAAGTTTCTAAGTACTTTTTTTAGTGTAAAAATGTTTTAGACCTGTCCTTTTTAGAAAATATCATGTTTTAAAATAAGGTTTTTAAAAATTAATTTTTATCGTACTTTTTTAATAAAAACTTTTTACATTTGTACTTTTTAAAAGGTACCTTATTTCAAAGATATTTTCTTAACGCATTAAAAAAATAAATAAGAAATAAAAACAAAAAAATAATTTTTTTCTTTAAAGGTACTTTTTCAAAGCCCCTTCTTTTAAAAAATGACCTTAAAGTTTGTTTAAAAATTTTTTACAACAAAAATTTTCTAATTTTAAATGTACTTTTATAGGTTTATAAAAGGATCACTTATTAAATTTGCTATTTTTAATTTTTATTTATTTTTTTTTTTATTTTGAAAAAGGTACTTTTTAAATCCTAATTTGCAAAAGAAACTTTTAAATAGTAGCTAAGTCTCGAACATAAAAATAATATAAAAACAATATAAAATACGTTATGTAAAAGGAAACCTTTTTCAATAGTCTTAAAGGCAATTCTTCAAACATATCCTCTTTAAAGACAAAATTTTAGCAGGTACTTTAAAAAAGTACTTTATTTATAATTTTCTCAAGCGCTTAATAAGAAATTTTAATTTAATTGTACTTTATTAACAAAGCTGTTTTAAAAAATTTAAGTCTTAAATAGCTTTGGTTAAGAGGTACTTTTTTACTTTTTCAAAAGTACTTTTTTACAGGTAACATTTTTAAAGACAATTGAAATATTAACATTTTTTATTTTTTTTTTTTTAATTTTATTGTAAAATACTTAAAAAGCAAATATTCAAAAAGTACCTTTTTAAAAAATCAAAATAAAAAGCACTTTTTTAAAAATTTAACTTCTTAAACGAACTTTTTGTATCAAATATTGAGAGATGATACACACTTTTTTTCAATTTTTTTTTTTAAATCATTTATTAAAAAAGTTTTGGTACTTTTCTGAAAGCCGGGCGAAAATTGTGCCTGTTGTAAAGCGTGCGGAAAGATTTTTTTCAATATGGCATGACCAACACCTTCGGAGCTAAAAACATATTTTTTGCAAATATCTACAATATTTGTTGCGCTCGCCCGACAGAAGAGTACCAAATATTTTTTAAAGATTTAAATTTAAGATATGTTAAAATTTGAAGTCTCTTAAGAAAATTTTAGCGAAAGATATTTTCTGTAAGGTATTTTGTTAATAAAGTACTTTTTTGAAAATAAACTTTAAAAAATACACTTTTTAAAATTGTTTTTCTTAAAAGTTATCATTTAAAGGTACTTTGTCTTTAATTGCTTTTTGTGGAAGGTTTCTCGGTAGTATTTTTTATTAGGTACTATCTTGAAAGGTACTTTTAAAAGAAAATATTTTTTTGTTGTTGTCTTGGTTGCTTAATTATTCTTTCCTTAGTTTGTAATATCAAAATGTATAATTTATTTCATAAGGTACTTAATAAAAGGTTAATTTATAAAAGTTGTTTTCTCTAAAAGTTGTGAATTTGATGAACTTTTTCGCAAGGTACTTTTTCCTAAAGTACTTTTTTAGAATACTTTCTTTAAAAAATTTTGGTACTTTTCCGTAAGATGGGCGCAAATTTTGCCTGTTGTAAAGTATGCGCAAATATCTTCTTCTAAACTGTATGACCAATACCTTTTGCGCTAACAAAAGATTTTTCTCAAAACTCTACGTTATTTGTTTACGCTCGGCCAACGGAAAAGTACAAATATTTTTTAAAGATTTTAATTAAAGATACCTTTTTAAATGCTATAATTTGAAGTCTCTTAAGGAAATTTTTCATAATGTATTTTCTGTAAGGTATTTTGTTAAAAAAGTACTTTTTTGAAAAGTACTTTTAGAAAGTCATTTTTTTTTAAAGTACCTTTTTTAAATACACTTTTTTTGAATAATATTTAAACAAAGTATACTTTAAAATTTTGTTTTTTTTTTCTTAAAATGCTTTTTGTGGAAACCTCCTCAATAGTATTTTGTGTAAGGTAACTTTTTAAAAGGGACTTTTGAAAGATAATATTTTTTTGTTATTGACTCCTACTTTTGTTTATGATATTAAAATTTATAACTTTTTCAAAACTTACTTAATAAAATTAATCATTTATTAAAGTTTTTTTTTTCAAAAGGTATGAAATTTAGGTACTTTTTCCAAAAATACTTTTTGTGGGATTTTTTAATATTATTTGTTGACATGTACTTTCTTGAAGGGTACACTTTCATTTATAAAACTAAATTTTCCAAATTCTTTTTTTTCGCATTTTGTTTTTTTTTTTTTTTTTTTTTTTTTTTTTGTTGTTAAAATTTTTTTTAATTTATTTTTTATTTAATAAGTTGATAAGAAGTGCAATTAATTTAAAAAAGAAAAGTTTAAAATCTATAGCACATAATTATTTTCACTTTTTTTCTGCAAATTAACTTTATTACCCTGCCACAAAAATACCATATCTAACCCAACCCTTTTTGTTTTTGTTTGTTGTACAAAAACACAAACTCTTTCCCAAATAAATATGATATACTTACGTGTGAAACAAAAAACCATAACTTACAAATGCTAAAAATCACGTGCGTAATATAAATTTAATATACGTTTTACTCGCCCACCTTTCTTTTCATACTCACACTCTTCTACTCTTTGCCTTGTTTTTATTGTTGTATTTAGTATTATACACTCTTGAATTCTCATAACAATAATAACATAGAAAGCTGTAGATACTCATGTAGGTATACTTAATGCTTATGAACCGCTATAACAGCTGTTTTGGCACTTGGTAACAACTTTCCATTGCCTTAGCCAGGCATTCATTCAATCTTCCATGTTAAATGATTGCAATCATTATCACAAACCAACACCATCAACAACAGTAGCAGTAGCAGCAAATACAAAAACAATAGCAACACATCATATGTAACCGGCAAACATGGTTAACTTCCAGTAATAACAATACGAAAGCGAAATTAAAAAAAACACACACACACACAGTTACATGCATACACAAACATCTGTTATAAATTGTGTACTCCCTTTCCTCTGTTGGGTCATTAAAACATTCCATACAACATGCATAAATTTAAATTGGGCTATATCATTTCTCTTACTCTCTTCACTCAAGTACTCTCAGCTTGTAGCCGTGTTTTATTTTATTTATTGTTTTTTTTTTTTTTTTTATTTCAAACTTTTATTGTGTAGTTTTATTATTATCACCCACACATAAAAGCACTCTCTTTTGACTTGACATCAACAATTAAGCCCACCACCTTTGTCACATTAGCACAATTTAACACCTCTGTGACATAAAGATTCCCATCATCATCATCATCATCATCATCGCCACAATTTCTCTCTTCATTAAAGCTCTTTTAAACTTTCTCTTTAATAATTTTATTTTCATCACAGTATGCGTCATACTGTCTGTAACTTTTATACACAATTAAAGAATTGTTGTGCTCATGAGAGCGGAATGGTTTTGGTGGTTATGACAAGTGACAAAGGTATTCCCTAAGCGTGATGTTTGCATGTGCTTTCGCACGTGCTTGCAGAGTCTGCTAAATATACAATAAGAACTTTTACTTGTGTGTGTGTTTTTTGTTTTTGGTTATTGGTACGTTTTAATTTGAATGTTTGAAGAACCCAAGATATGGGATATCAAACTTTGAAAACAAGTGCGAGCCATCGAACACGACACCTTTACGTTTGTTTAGTATTATTTCTTAAAAATAGAACAGATATTTTTAAGAATAAGCTGTAAAAATCTGGATTTAAAGGCTTTTCAACTAAAATTTAAGAGTTCAAAATTAAATGTCTCAAGTGTTAAAAAATTAAAAAAAGAAAATAAAATTATGCTTGCAACACAATTGGGACGAACGACGAATTTTTTGTCGTGATTTTTCATCGTCAAAAATAAAACACATTTGTGTATATAAAAAATGCATACAATTATGTCGTCAGAAAAAAATGCGTCATACGCGGCGAACTTTGCAATAGCTTTATTTATATTCCTTCGGCGGCGAATGACAAACAAAGCAGTACAAGGTGACCATGTTTGGTTTTAGTTTCGAAGTATTTTAGTAATTAAGTTATTTTACTTGAATAATTGATTTAATTGTATCTCATAGCATTAAATATAAGTGGTCAAATTAGTAGTTAAATATAAAACTAGTTATTGGTTTTTTTTTTCAAGTTTAATTTTTAAATATTAATTTTTTATATGGTCACCATATCTGCTTACAAAATGTAAACAAAAGTAAAAAAGTAAGAAAATTTTGTCGGCGTTATTGTCCTTTTTATTACGAATTTACACAATGAAGTTTTAGTCACGAATTCGTCGTGTTGGACGAAATTCGAGATTCGTACCAGTTGATGAAAACAGGTCTGGCAAGGAAAGTTTTGACTGCGAAAAAATTTCAGTCAAGTGGTGCCTGACTTATAATTAACGAAGAGCCCAAATATACCTTGGGACTAAATATTTTACAAAGATGCAGGTTACAGATAATTAGAAATCCAAATTCTCAAATTAAAGCACTTATGTTTCTTTAAAAAGGTATACGAGAGATTAGTTTTTATATAAACGAAAACAATGAAATGAATGAGCTGAAAACAGGGCGAGTTAAGCAAGCAAAGTTTTTATAAAAAAAAATTGGAACAACAAATTTAACTGAAGAAAATCTTAATTTTAAAATTTTTGTTATTGTAGGTTTTCTTGTACACTTTTATAAATTTTTTAATTGTTCTAATTATATATTTAATTGAAAAATAAATAAAAAAATTTGTAAATAAAAAATTAACTCGTTAATAATTAAGTCTTAATTATTTTTTATTGAATAACAAAAACAATGAATTTCTCATTAAATTATTGATTGTTTTGATTAAAAACTTAATAGAATTTCAATCAATGTAAAATTGCAATATGTGCTTTGTTCTGTCAAATTATATATGTACATTAGTATTACAAAGTGTATTTGAAAAATATCATGACTAATATTTGAATTAATATATAAACTAAAAAATTAATGAGTAAAAGATTATAGGAACAGTTTTAATTTTGAAAATTTTATTCTTAAAGCCTCGCTAGTCAAATATTTTCAATCATAAGTCTCAACTCTGAAACTATCATCTTAATAGTTAAAATATTTCTACACTAGAATTTCGTGTCGAGGATCGTAATTTAAAGATTTTTGGAATTGGTAAACTTTTAGCTGGGAAAATTAAGGCTGAAAACGCTCCCATAGCTTCCATTGTAAATTAAAAAATTTTGTATCACGCTGCACAGTGGAATGTTTTGTGCAATATGTAATTTTTTCTACACAAAAAATTTGAAAATTTAATGATGCAGCTTTGTATCCAAAAAAAACGTTTGCTTGTCTTTGAAGTAATGAAGTAAAATCACATTGATTCAAAATATTGAAAACTTTTTACACACTACTAGAGTGTTGGTAGGTAGGATAATTTTATTCCTCTAATTTAAACATTGAACATTTTTTATACAGCCTTTTTTGCGTATTAAAAAAATATAAAGTTCGCTCATGTGATAGAATGAAATTAATTCTATAATGTGCCGTGATTGCAATCTTCCTTGGAGATTGCTTCGTCGTGCTAGGTGCTCCCTCTATAATAAAATGAAAGCTTAGATTCCATACTATCAAATAAAAAATAAAATGGGTGGTGGGTAGTGGGTAGTGGGCGTGGCCAATTTTGATAAGACTTTATTTTAATCTTAATTGAAGTAATAAAAGGCTCTGTGCATAAATTCCATACACTTTGTGCCAATAATAAATTTTGTGTTATATGGGCGGTGGGTAGTGGGCGTGGAAAATTTTTCTGAAACTTGATATACTTCTTAATTGAGCTAACCAAAGGCTCAGAGCAAAATTTCAGCATTCTGCGAGCCCTCCTTATATTTTTTGCCAAGCATTGTATATACAAATCCCACTGTGCGCTGTTAAAATTTTAATTTTAATATTTCTGAACTGAGACTGAAAATCAAAATCACTGTTGTAATTGAAGGATCTCTAAATTAGAATTTGCAATTACAGTGCTAGCTGTGAAAATTTTCATCGAAAAGCCAAAGTGACTTAATTTAAGGCCTAAAATCCCATTAATAAACTTCTTTTTTTCAGACCTTTTGGGAGGCAAATATTTGAGAAAAACCTAAGTTTATGACAATAATTAAAATCATAACTCCCATCTCCGAAAATTTCTGCCCTAGAACTAAAATGTTGTATCTATAAAAATTATTATTTAAAGATCTCTGATAGAAGATTTAAATTCTGTTGTCCTAATGGTGAAAATTAAAAAAATCAAAGGTCTGTGGAGTATATTTTAAAGGTGAAATATAATAACCTTGAGAATATTAATTAAAAGAGATCTCTACATTTAAAGACTCCATTCTGAAATTCTCATCGGAACGTGATAGTCACATCTTATTGTACAGATTACTATTGAGTCTACGACCGTAATGATAAAAACTTCCCATTAAGGAAAAATTTTTATTAAACACACGCCTGTTGTAATGGTTATAAAAAGAGCTGTCATATAAAAGCTAAAGAAAATCTATTTTATTTTCTCTTTAAAATAATTCTTAATGATAAAAAGCCTACTAGCCGGGAATTTTTATAAGTCTTCAAATTATCTATGTGCCCTACACCATCTCAAGCTTATTGCTTACTTTCTCATTATTAAAATTTCCTGATCATTAAAAACACATAAGTGGTTTCGAGCTGTATCAGGAAACTAAAAGATGTGACGAATTTTTCGTGAAATAAAACTCTCCTTCAAACATTGATAATTTTTTGAAAATGTAATTTAAAAATTTCAGGATTCTACTGAAACATAAGTGGAGAAACAAGGTATGAATATCAGCAGCTTTCAAATCATTCGACGTTGCAAGAGTTATCACTTATTTCTCGAGACATATTTTGCAAAACACGACCCTTGGTATTATAAGCAACTTTAAAATGTTGCAAGTTCGTTGCGAACACTATTTGGTATGAAGCTTCAAAAAATGGTCCTACGAGCCAAATGTTTTAAAAGTTTGTCATAAAACAGTAATAAAGAAAAAAAAAAAACAACAAACATTAAATATCAAATATTTAATACGTCAGTTTATTTTTTATATAAAAATTGTTATACAAACTTATATACAAAGAAAATATTTAAGCCAAATAAATAAATCAAAACTACGGGAGAATAAAGGGTGCAACTTAAAAGTTACAAATAAATAAAGTTAAATTTTAAGAAATAGGAAAAATAATATTAAACAACTGAAAGCGCCTCAGAAGTTCTAAGAAATTAAATACAAAATATACGCAGCCACGTATATTTTATTAATAAAAAATTTTTTTCATAATACAAATAATAAATTTAAAGCAAAAGCGCGCTTTTTACTTCTAAACAAAATATAAAAAAGATGAATGAATAAATTACGTGAAATTTTCTACTTTCCATGGAAAACTACTTAAAGCCGAAGAAAAAAAAATATTTTGATTTATGAATTATTGAAATAATTGAAAGCTTAAAGCAAAAAGAACTAACTACTGCGCGCAGTAACAAATCAAAATTAATTATAATTTAATTAAATTACTTAAGAAAAATTACGTTTATAAATTATACAAAAAGAAAAAGAATTTAATATATAAATTTGGAAAAGCTTTTCCTTTTAACGAAAACGAAATCAAAAAAGATAACCGTCATTATTTTCTAAGTAATTAGAAAACGAAGAAGTAATTGCACTTGTCTCTGGATGCCCGAGTCCTCTCAAAAAATATTTATTTTACATTTTACAAAGTCAGGTAAAGAGCAAACCGGCTGCTCTTGAAGACTGAGGTGTATATTTCGCGCGATAATAAGGTTGGCCCTTAAAAACGATGACCATGCCGAAGAATAAATAAATAACCGTCAAGAAAATAAGCATGGGAAAGGAAAAAACAATGCGAGCCGTTAAAATTTTCGGTTTTCGATTATCCAGTGCTGAATATGGCACAAAAACTCCTATAAAAAAGAAAATAATATTAAAAAAAATAAAAATAACTCATTTATATGTTTAATATTTTACCCACCATTAACACTTTTCGATTCACAGCGCTCACCTACATAACCGTCGGCACATTCACACGAAAAGAGACTTTGATTACCCATGGGCACGCGAAAGCAACGCCCACCATTTAAACAAAAATCCGTTAGAAATTGCCCTGTACAGGCAAACGATAATACATTGTCCATTATGCTTTCATAGATGTCAATCAATTGATAGCCCGGTTTATCATGATGTTTTTTACCCTGCAGGGCGGCATCTTTTAATAACAATTCACCCAATTGTTTGCCAAAATCCGCAAATGGTTTGTGGTTGTCTAAGCCGCCTCCACCTCCACCTCCGCCCTTGTCAATTCCTCCTTTTTCCTGTGGCGGTGGCCTATCCTTGATTGATGCTTCAGCCGTTTGATCTTCAGAGACTGCTTCATCATCTTTATTAATGTTTGTATGATGTTTGTTATTAGTAATTTGTTCGTTACCTAAATTGCCACCAAACACATGTTGTTCATATCTTTCATTGGCCGGTTCATTGGCAATATATTGTCGGTATTGTTGCATTTTGTGTTGTTGTACAATATTAAAAGTTTGCTCTTTTAGGAATAATATTCGGCTAGAACAACAATCTGCAAAATAAAAGGAGAAATATTAGTAAATCAATAAAAAAAAATTTCTACTTCTTAAAATCCAAATTATAAACGAAAGTTTGAGAACTTGTAACTGGTAAGGCCCAGAACAAAGATTTAATCATCACAATGCTATTTTTTAAAACTTATTTATTTAGCTCGAAGGACCACTTATAATGGCCATACAAAATAGGAAACATTTTAAGCTTGCAACAGGTTGTGGTTGCAGGTCATACCAAATTTTGTCCTCTCTTTTCTATTGTTGAAAAAATTTAATACTTAAGAATGATGGAAAACTCCTTATGACATAAGAATACTTTTTTGCAAACTAAGATTTTAAACTTTACGGTTTCTACAATTCTACGACTATAGATTTGTATCTCCCTAAATATTGAGTATTTCTAAGTGAAGGTTATGTGAATAAAAACAACTTTTATCTAAGATTCAATTTTTAATTTTAATGTAAATTTTTTTGAACTTCTTGAATCAGAGGTTTTAATTTTTTGTTCGTTAAACTTGAGTGATTTAAGTAATTAAATTTTTATTATATGAAGTAGTTTAAAGCAGGTTTGAAGAAAGCAGCGCTTTTTTATGTATTAAGCGCTTTTTAATATATTTTTTTTCCAAACAAGTGCATAAATTTTTCGTTTTAAAGAACTCTTCGGTCTAGCACTGGCTAATGGGAATAAAATAAAAACTCTTTTTTTTTTTCTTTATTGTTTGGACAAAAATGATTAGTTTATTTAAAATATTTGTGAGAAGTTTCCTGAAGAGCTAAGTGAGCGATAGCGAAATGGCCACAAAGACATGCTTTCACCCTCAATAATCAATATCGGTGATTTATTAATTTAATCGGCATGAAAAATAGCACGATTTTTATTTAAATTAATTAATTTATTTAATTTTACATTCCGTGGTTAAATTTAATAAAAACTTTTTGTTTGTTCAATTATATTTGAGGAAAAATGTTTTCGTGAATAACTGTCATTTTAGCGGCTCTTAATGAGTTAAGCGTTTTTTTTTTTAACTTTTAGTATGTTCTGCAAGATCTCTTCAAAAGCTTTTAAATGATGCCCATATTGATATCTTAAAAAATATGGTGCAATATCATACTTTTCTATGAAAAGTCCAGAGGCCCATAACTCGGAAAATATGAGCGAGCAGAAATTTTTTCACTTGATGTTTTCTTCTTGTTTTTTAATTCTCTATCGCCTTATATATTTCTTTTTTTGATTGAAGTTACTTTATTGTTCCAAATGATATAGAAAATTTAGAGGCAGGCGTGGTGTTTAACCCAATGCCTCGAGGGATATGGAAAGATCTAGCTGATTTTCAATAGCAAACTATTTCGAAACTCTGTCTGATCGATTATTGTTTAAATTTTATTTAGTTCCTCTAGTGCCTGGACAAAGTTGACTTCAATACTAACACGGACGGACAGACGGACATCGATCAATTAGAATATAAACACATTATGGGGTCGGAAATGGACATTGTAGAAATATACAAACGGAATGACAAAGGGTCTACTTTTTGTGGTAGAGGTTATAAAAATGATGCCACCTAATAAAATAAATTCGCTGTGATAAAAAAATTTTTGAAGAAATCTTTCAGGAAATACTTAAATTTTTTAAATGAGCTTCACCTACTAGTTTCTTTTTATTTTTTAATTCTATCATCTCAATATTTGTTATTTTAAATGGAGTTATTTCACTTAACTAGATTTACTTAAATGGTGAAGGGTATATAAGATTCGGCATAACCGAACATATCACTCTGTTTACGAACTTTGTTTCTTTTTCTATTTCTTTGGCCTATACTCTCTCTCTCTCTCTCTTTCTCTCTCTATCTCTCTCTTTATCAAATTCTATTTATCCAATTGATACTTTCATTCATATTTCATTTAAATTTATGATTCTTACTGTCAGCTTGACATATTCAAAGGCTGTTCCATTCAAAACTTTTGCCAATTACTAATGAAAAAAACTAACATCCATTCACCTGTAATTGCTACAATTGTTGACAGCATGAAAATTATTCTTAGCATGTTTTGGAAGATTTTCATAGTTTTAACACAAATTAATTGCTTTAACTCCGTAATGATAATGATCACCACTAGCAGCGTTCACTGCAAACGCTGTAGTAGCAACGAAAATCACTTTTAATTATGAATTAAAATTGAATGGTATTGTTAAGGCGAGTTTATTAAAAAATCAGGGTTTTTATTATTAACACGTGTGGTTTTTGGGATTTTCAAAAATCCAAACATTTTTGTGAGTGTGTGTGTGTGTGTTTTTTTCTTATAGAAAAATGTTTAATTCAAATGGAATTTATTTATTTATTTTTTTAAATAATGTCGCACATCTTTGTCAAGTGTAAGTTAGAATTGTAAACTTTAATGGAAAAACCGAAATTTATTTATCACCAGCATAATATTTTTAAAGCTTTTTTTTTCGATTAAAACATTTTATATTTATTTAGTTTCTTATTTTTATTTAATGGCCCGAATTATTTTTTCCTTAGTTAATGGACGTAGCCATCAGAAGAGGAAAGTAGATGGAAAAAACACTTTTAATGAATATAAAAATAGACGAAAATGAAAACGCGTCGCGTTTGAAATCGCTTGAGACTCTTTTTATAGAACTTTAACAGTGTTCATGCGATGTGAGACTAGAACAATAATTTAGGGGCGGCATAGTGAGTGAGCTGTAGCAGAAAATTTACAAATTGCCAAAAGAAAACATAAAGACATTTTAGATAATGACAATATCGTATTTTTGCTACTATGAGAATGAATACAGAAAAAAAGAAACTGATAAAGAGAGCAATAGAAATAAGTAATAAGTTGATCATTCAAGTCTTAATATTACAAAAACAAATATCATGCGAAAATATATTGATTTTTTTTATATAATTTTCAAAAATTTGTAAAAATGAGTTTTTAATTTTTAACGTAAACGTTACATTTTACAAATTTATAAGACATTTTAGGCTCTCTGTTACATCCACAACTAGTGTTGCCAGCTTTTTTGGATTTTGTAATTTTGACGATTTTTAACGCTATAAATTGATTGATCTATTTGTAGTAAATTTTATACCGATTTTTAAAGTTATCCCTTCATATCTAATGATGACAGTTTATGGCTGTCATAAAGTTTTCTTGGCTTCATTTAACTACTTCTTTGAAGTCGATTAAGAACTGGATGCACGGGTTAGGATTATTTTAAATAACTCACTGACAGCTTTTTATTTTATTTACAATATCTAATATGGCATTTACGCTGTGCAATTTTTCATACATACATCAACCTACATCCACTTTTGGGCCACCCTTTAACATATAACTTTTAATGTTTATTTTTCTTCTTCTATAGTAATCAACATCAGGTCCAGTTTTCAAGCGTTTATCTATAACAGTTTAAAAGATAGGCCTATATAAATAAATTTAGTCACCTAAGAGGACACCCTTTAACTTTTACAGTTATTATTGCTTTAATTTTTGATATTAGTAGCCAGAGTGATACCCAGTTTTTTTTAATATTAAAGTGCCGCCTTTTGTGGTTAAAAATACACATGTGGGGACACCCTTTAATTTTTAGATTTATTTTTGTAGTACTTTTTGCCATTGGGAGATAGATTGGTACGCAGCTTTTTACAATTTTTAAGTCGCACCTTTTACGGTTCATATTACACGTAAAAAACGTATGTTGTATGGGGACACCCTTTTAAATTTTAAGATTAAAAAATGTTTTTAAAAAGAAACCAATCTGTAAGCATCACCTTTGAAATATTTTTTTTTTTTCAAAATCGATCGGTCGAATTGATAACCTCCTCCTTTTTTTTTTTTGAAGACGGTTATTGATAATTATCTGATTATCATCGCTAGCCTCAACGCGCAGTTTGGGATGCGCTGCTAAATCAGCATCACAGACAAATTGTTTTGTGTCCTTTGTACTTTGCTGATTTTGCATAGATTTTGACGATTTTCTATTATTTATATGTGGCAACTTTGGATACATCAAACTGAAAAGAGCATTTTTTCATAATCTCTCTTCCTAAATCTCAGAAAAGATTTATTTTTTATTTAAAAAATGAAATGCCAAATTTGAGAAAAAAATCAACAGTGATGTATTTTTTCGTAGTGTAAAAAGCAACTACAATATTTATCGTTAATTTTATTAATGAATTAATAATTCATTAGATAAAATTCTGATGAGTTTATCAGTTAAAGAATTGAAGTCAAACAGTTGTAAAGTGAAAAATATATTAACGTCGTTATAATGCATTCATCTGATCAATTATTATGCCGCAATTTTCTGATATTGAAGAGTGCATTTTTCTCAGAGGTTTTTTAAAGTTTTATACTTGTGACTTTGGAGACTAATTGGCAAACTAGATTTGGCATAGTTAGGGTTACCTTCATTAGGACTTAGCTACCCTCTGAAAATATTTTTGATACTCGGCTATGCCCCCTCCAAAAAAGGTCTCTTATTACGCTTATGGTTACTTTTCATCTACATTCAATCTGTTAAAGTGGTGCTCATAGAAAATCTGATCTACTTTTCTATTCATATTAAAAAATGTCATTCTTTCAAACAAAAAATCTCAGAATTATTTTAGAATTTCATTTGTTATCCTTCGAGTGTAACGACCACATTTTAAAGTTTCAACCTGCTGTCAATTTCATAAGGGAACCGGCCACTAGTCAACTCTACCTCTAATATAATATATATGAAGAGAAAATGATGATAAGAAAATTTTTCTTTAAATAAAAATCACTAATTATTCAATTTAATGGCTGCGAATCTTTCCATGATAAGGCTTTTTAATTTGCTTTTTAAATATTTAACCCTGTAAGTTTTTTAACTTGAGATTTTCATAAAATATGTGAATATAATTTTCTTCTATAACTAAGCGGGTTTTCCATTAAAAAATATTAAAATGATTTTTATCACTTAATTAAATTATTTAATTGATCTCTAGCAGAATTTTTGATTTTAATGTCCTTGACACAAAAAACCTTTACGGAAGACATTCTTTATTTAAATTTTTAAAATTAATTAGGCAAAGTTCTTAAGCTCTTTCATTTTATTTGCAATTTTTTTATGATCTGGCAACATTGTCGGCATTTTTAAAGTTTCTACATATAAATTTCATTTTTTTCATTTTATTTTTAAATTTTCCTACAGGGTATTTGGAAATTTTTACTCATTGTCAATGCCATACTTACAACAAGTTTGAAACGAACTTGTTTATATATGTAGATTAAACCATTTAAAATGCAACGCTCAATGTTCCAACAATTCTGCACAAAATGTATTGTTATTGTAAGTTTAAGCTTTTAAAAATATATCGAAAGAGTGTAGGAAAACCAAACTAAACTGCAAAAACATTTAAACAATTCAAACATCATAGAGATTTTATTGTAGTCAAACAAAAGCAAACATAGCACAGCAAAAGAAACAAAGTGCAGGAAGACAAAATACAGTAAATAATAAAAATCAAAAGCAAACATTAAAAGTTTGTGCAAACAACAACAAACAGAATAAAACTTTTATCGACCCAAAAGAGCACCGCACAGCAACAAAAGATTTTCAAATGACAACTGTAAAGGATGTTGAAAGTAAGGAAAATAAGGAAGAAAGACGAAAGAGTAGCAGTCTAATTAACCCCAACAACTAAACACAAACAGAAAAAACAACTACAACAATAAAACAAATACATTAATTAAGCCAAAACAAACAAAAACAATTATTTCTATAAATGTATGAATGGATGCGTGCATCTATGTATTTATGTATGTACATACATACGTGTATGAATAAGTTTGATGGATGCTTTTGCAAGCAATAAATAACAATAACAAAATCTTGTGCAAAAGTTCAAATTATGAAAAAATATATTTGCCCGCCAGAGCTGGGAAATTGAGTACCATTGCAATGATGTTTCAAGCGCACTACAATATATTTTATAACTTTAAGCCTTTGCAGGATAATGGCACAGAATTTTCAGTTAAAAGTCCCAAAATCAAAGTGTAAATTAAGGAATATTTTACTCTGTGTAACCATAGCAAGAGCTGGAAGGGAACAAAAAATATTTACCGATCTACTGTTTAAATTATCCCCTGTGAACTATAACTAACACGTAAAAATATGTAGTAGGATCAGCGGAACTATTAGAAAAGAAGCAACAGCGATACAGTTCAAAGTTGAATCCATGGCGAAATCATGTACCAAAGGAAAATTTATTCGTTTTCGCCGTTGCAGAGAATGTCAAACTCCATCTATAAATAAATCAGCGAAAAATTTTTTTATGAAGTTTGACATTTTCTGCAACGGCGAAAATTTATAAATTCGCCACTGCCATCACCTGATACATGACTTCACCATGGTTAAATCGATTGTAATCCTTAATGCAGGTTAAATAAAAGCCGCTTACACATAAAAGTTCAGTTCAGTGACAGTAGTACTAGCAGCGAGCTGAGCTGAGCCTTATCATCACTATTTAATTTATGAATGCTTTATACTGTAAAGGGATTGACATTCTTAAACAATGTTAAATTAGAAAAGTTATAGACTATCAAAAAAGAAACAAGATCAGAGCATCAAATTGCGAAACTAAATAATTTGAGTATTGAAAATATACCCTTATTTATACTGAAAAAATTTTTAATAAAAACCAAGGAGAATTAGATAAAAGGAGGCTGCACGGCTACAAAAACAAAAATAAAGTTATGCCATACTAAAACCGAACGGAATCTATAGAAGATAAAACCATTTCGATCGGAATAGTAAATTCGGAATCATTTCAATTCCGAACGGAATTTGTGACATGCCTGATTAAGGGATAAAAACATGAGAAAAATTTGAAAATATAAAATTTTTTAAATTTTTAAGGAAAAACTAGAATTTTTTAAAAATACTTAACCCATTAAGCGCCAATGATATTTGTATGTAAACATTTTTTTTCTAACTTTTTAATTCTCTGTCACCCCAAATTTTGCTTTTTGCACTAGATTTACATATATGGTGAAGGGTATATAAGATTCGGCATAGCCGAATATAGCACTCTTACTTGTTTACCTTTTTTTAATTTTGACAGCAGTGCTGAAAATAAATAAAAATTAGCTGTAAATTAATTCGCTCTTATTATTACTAATTTTGTAAATTTATAAAATATTAAAACTATTAATTAAAATAATTAACGAAAGTGTAAAAAATTAAAATTCGTTCTGGTGAAAAACAAATTTATGCAGAAGTATTCACTTTACAAAAATTCTACAATCCATCTCTGATGCAAACGGTCGTTTGGAGCAAAAAATAATCATTAAAAGTACATTTTGTTGAGAACACAATGACTCCGATAGCGACAAATATAACATTTAAAATTATTGTTCACATGACTTTACAAAATTTGTAAAATATTGTCAGCCGTTTTCAGTGATAAATAATTATTAAAAGTACATTTTCTTAAAAACAGAAAGAAAGCGATGGTGGTAAATATATTATTTAAAATCATTGTTCACATGATTTAGTACATTTTTAAAATATTGACAATGTTTTAGTTTTTTTTAAATTTCATTAGTGTGTACAAATTTAATAATCCTTTCTCGGCAAATTTTTACTGCGCAAAACATTGCAAATTTCTAAAATTCCATTATACTTCTCTAATGCTCTCTTTTTCTATTAAATACATTTTTTTCAATAAACAAAATAAACGCAAGAGCGACATATATTATAAATCTGTTAAAAATGTTTAAAGAATTTTCAAAATTTATATTTGATCATGAAAATCCTAGATTGTCATAATGCAAAAAGCTTCATTATGTAACGTCAACATTTTAACTTATCAAGCATGTGTGGTGTTTGGGTAAAATATTTAATACAAAACTTCATTAACAACAGGTTTTGACGTTAAGTCTTTAACCGTTATTGATATAAATGAAGTTTTTAAGACTTTGATTTAAACCATTTTGCTAGAAGGGAATTAACTATTAAAATTGTTTTGTTATAAAAAAATTTGTTGCATTTCTTTAAAGAATAAAGATTTAAAGATTTTCTTCCAAACAATAAAGTAAAGTCAAAAACCAAAGTTTAAGCAAAAACAACAATAACCAACAAAACCAATTTTACTTTCTCCACTGTACACGGCTGACTTTTTTTCGGCTCTTTTACACAGTGAAAAGATGATGAAAAATAAAATATCAAAAACACTGTTAAATGGCCATCGAGACGTGCTTTCACCCTCAATAATCAATATCGGTGATTTAAGTATAAAATCGGGATAATATAAAATAGCACAAAAAAGTTTTTTTTCGGGGTTAATTGGGTTAGATAGATGGAAATTCCCATTGTTTATTTTGTGATTAAATTTTGTTTTGATTCCAGCAAACACCTCCAATTCCATGTTCTATTTGGGAGTTTCTCAACATATTTTCTAATGTGTGGATGGCAAACCATATTGGTTGGAAACAAACCAACATCACTTACGCCGCCTGTTCGAAAAAAAATATTTTTCTTGAGTTGTTTTAACAGAACTTCCTTATAACAAAAAACTTTGATTTGGGCTTCAAATTTAAGCATTTAAATTTTAACACACGCCCGTTTTTTAAGATCACGTTTAGGTATTTTTTTTTTCCAAAAACATTTAACTTTGGTGGATAGAAAGCGGTTTATTATTATTATTATTATTATTATATTTTAATTATTAATTTAAATAATTTTGTCGCGGCGACAAAACTATTTTTCAGTGTCAACGTCTTTTTGTTTTAATATCGTATGTAAACATATGTACACACACACGCATATTTTTAGATGTGCAAAACAGACAAAATATAGTGGTTACGTCAAAACGTGCAACTTAAAACAAATTGTATGTAGCAACAACAAGTACAACGGCAGCAGCAAACAAAAGCAAACAAAAAATACAAAATAAAACTTAAATATTACACTGAGTTAAAAAAGCACAAACATACCCACACACAGGCATGTTTGCTTTTTTGTATAAAGATGTTAAGAGTGACCATTTCTGTTTCAATTGATAAGCTGATTTATTTTTAAACTATCAGCTATAATTTTTCTTTTTCGAATATTTATTTAATTGATATTTTCATTCAGATTATAGAAGAATAAAAAAATTTCTCACAAAAAACGAAATCATTATTTATTTTGCGAATGGCCTTTAAAATCGTGATTCTAAGACATCCCAAAACTATTTGACATTAACTTACATATGGGCCATTCCATGAATGTGTCAACAAACTCCTTTGCCTTTGCAACTCTTTTAAAATAAGTTAAAGGTTTAATTAATTTTCTAAATTAATTAATTAATTAATTTTCTAAATTCGGGTATCTTTTACATTTCAAGAGCATGTTTTAATAACAATGAACTGAATTCACGGAGCCAGATAAAGTTCAATTTGTTGTATTTTCTTGTAATACTCTACACCACAAAAAGTAGAAAAAGGTTATATGTGTGTCCATTTATAATTTCTACAATATCCATTTCCGAATAAATAAAATTACGTTCTCACCTCGAAAGCGCTCACCAAACGTACCTAAAAACACCCAAAGACGATGGTCTTCAACGAATGGTATGACAAAAGTATAATATTTACTGGCAAAAGAAGAAATAATATATGAAAGGTTCCGCTCAGGGATATGCCACCTTTTGATTTAAGATTTTATGCCGTTAAAAATTTAACTCAATTATTACCACTTATTTCTGTAGCACACATATTTGTACGTAGTCTGTCAATTTTCTAAATGTCTGCCTGCTAAGTACAGAGGGATATGATGGCAATCTAGCCGGACATTATGCAAAAATTAAATTTAAGAAATGTGAAAATTGAGCATGCAGCTCAATAGCCTTCAAAATTTCACATCGTACTGTGAATTTTGAAGGCTTTTGTTTTAGATTGGTAGTTTTGGGGAAGTTTTGGGAAAATTAGGTTGAGTTGAGTTGACCTTTTACGACTTTGAAATGTTGGCAATATATTTTTTTGTGTCTAAACGAATAAAGATTTTGTATTTTCATTTTATTATTTATTATATATTTATTTATTTGTATTAATATATTTATTTTTATTATTTTGATTTTTTTGTGGCAGCTACTTATACTCGTATTAAATTAAAAAAAAAAATTACATTTAATGGAAAAAAATTTCGTTCGAAACTAAAGAAAAATATTTTTTTCCACTTTGGTAAAAAAAAACATAAAAAACTTTTTTTTGTTTTTGGGCAAGGGCAGTCGCGATCCTTAAAGTATTTTAAATTATTATAAGACATTAGATTCTAAGATTAATATTGTAAAAAAAAAAATTGCAAATTTTTTGTGTCATTGTTCCATCCTGCTTGAGTAGATCCAAGTGAAGATCTCTTTGTCAGTCATAAAATGTTTAATTTTTTTAATTATTTAGTAAACTTTTAATAAGCCGCAAGTAGATTAACAACATGTGTAAAAGATGTATATGAAGGAAGCAAAACTAGGAGGTCAATTAGAGCTTATAATGGATGTACTGAAAACTGGACTGGAAATACTAACGATAGTAAAACGATGGCAAAAGATTTTCTGCCAGTACTAAGGTAGTTGCAAAATAAATCCCTTTCTCGAAGTTTGCAGATTATTGCAAACTCGTACGTAAGACTATATAAGTGGCCTTCTTTGACACCTGTAATGCTGGGCTTTTATCAAAAGAATCGGCCTCAGATTTGGAAAAGGTTTTTGAAGACTAAGAAGAAAAAAGAAAAAAAGAAAAGAAAAGAACAGCGCCACTCCTTATTATTGTTGTGCAAAGGATCAGTTATCCTTTAAATCGAATAAAATTTATTTACTATCATAAATAAGTTATTCAGGCTTGTCACAAAAAACGAAAATTTTTTCAGAATAAAAACCCTATTAAATAACAAAACGGAGCTAATTTTCTTTCAAAACTTTATACTTTGCAGTTTTTAAATTTAATTATGTTTTGTTTCCTTATTTAGATAAGCCTGCTTGTTACTTTGGTGTGAACAATGTTGCCATTTTAAATTTCAAAAGTAGAGATTCAGCATTTTTTTGAAAATACAAATTCGATCGCAATCTGAAGAAGGTAATACAAATTTGATCGGTATTGTTAACACGGAATTAAAACCATTCGGGTCGGTATGTCCAACATGCCTGATTATTATGAATAAACTAATTATTTGATTTATCTTCAAATCAGATATATTCTTGATATTTTTGCCTTGGCACTAGAAATTACTTTAACCTTAATATAAAAGCGTTGAAATAAATAGCTCAAAAATTAAAAAAAAAAATTAACTGGAATATTTCGTCAGCCCAAAAAAAACTAAAAAATTTATTTTTTATTGTATTATGATGTGCGTATTCCATTTTCTTTAAAATTTAAATTAATTTTTATTATTATTGTATGTCTCCGCCCACAAAAGGGGCGGGTAGAAAATGAAATTTTAGCGTCTCCTTACTTAAGCTTAGGTTTTTAAACTTTTGCTGATCTCAAAATTTGCATTTGTTAAACAAAAGTATAGAAAACTTCAAAATTGAAATTAGTTCTTCTAAGGAGAATTTTTTTTCTCTTGGTACGTTTTTTATTTTCAAGCTTTAAGAACATAAGCTAATATATACAAAAAACAAAAGTAATGTCCAGCTAAAAAATTTGAAAATATTATAACAGAAGCAGTAACATTACGCCTACACCAATTGGGTAGTGAATCTTAAAAAAGTTTGGAAACATTCATTTCAGAAACATGTTTATCAGTATCAACTTTAAGAAGATCTGGTCACCCTAAGGATGATGATAGTTCAGAAAAAAAAACACAATATAAAAATTGTGCAAAAACAAAATAAGCCGGTTTCTTGCTTTGGGTTTGTGTTAATGTTTTCATTGTTTTTGTTTTTGCTGGTGTACTTAGTGGGTATGTAGAGTGTGCAATTATTTTTTTTTTTTGTTTCTTTTTTTGTGTTTGTACGACTGTGTTTGCTTGCAATCGACATTATCCAACAATCCTTTTTTTTTTTGTTGTCAGCCCCAACGTCTAGTACTACACCAGTTTACGCTCAGAAGTCGTCGCGTGCGGTTCTCGTTTATTACTTTGTACATGTAAATGTTTGCTCATTATTAACGTGTGTGTAAAAAATTACAACAAAAAAATTCTAAAAGTGTTTATTACTAAAGCTTTTATCATGAAAATTTTTAAGCCTTAAAAATAATCAGCAAATTTTAGATTGGAAAAGAAAACTTATTTTAAATTTACAAAATTGTTTAAAAAAAGTTTTTAATACAGGAAAAAGCCCTAAAATTTGCCAAAAAGAAAAAACCAAACTCGTAATTGTTTTTGCTTGGAATATGAAACTTTCATTTGACAGAGAAAAATCTAGCTGTTCTTTTGGTTAAAGAGAAAGGTAAAGTAATAATAAACAGGAGAGAGGACAAAAACAAAACATTAAACAAGCAAGAACAAGATAAAAGTTTGTTTGTTGTTTTTTTTTCCTAAGCAGTAATAGGTATTAAAAAAAAACAAGTTCTGTAAAAATAATAAAAATAAAACTCCAGCCTGCTAAAAAAAAAATCAAGGCATGTTTGGGCAAACTTGTGCATGTTTGTTTATTTAACAGTGAATTAGGTAAAATTCAAGTGTTAATAAAAAGAAGAAATAATTATAACAAAAAAAATCTAGTTAAAGAATTTTAAACTTCATATCAAATGGAATCATAAAACACTTCACTTCACAAAGAAAATTTCGTAAGTTTTTTATAGTTTTTTTTTGTTAAATTAACACACAAATTAAAAGTAAGAAAACTAAATTTATTCAAATTACAGAAATAAAACTATAATTCTGCATTAAATTTATAATCATAACTTGGCTCTAAACATTAAAGCTAACAACAACAACAATAACTTATGCATTAACAAAAACTAACAAGAGTTGCTTGTTCATTTAATAAACCAGCTACTTTAATTAATGGCAATAACAACAACTATAAGAACAACATTTAAGTACATAATTGCAACAAAAAAAAAAAAAAAAAAAAAAAAGACTGAAACTGCTACATTACAACAACAGTAGCAATTAAAACAACCACAAAGAGGCGCAAACATTCCTCTACTATTTACAGTATCGTTTTTAGTTTTGTTTTCTTATTGCTGTTATTTTTATTATATTTATGTTTGGAGGTAAAAGAATGAAAAAAAAAGCTAAACAGTTGCAATAACTTCACTATTGTTTAGCACCAATAATAGCAAAACTTATTTATATTCAAGTGATGCCAGATGTATAAGAGAAAAAGAATTATGGGAACCAAAAAATCTTCATGTGTTCAAATAAACCTCAGTTTACAAGAAAATTTTAAATTCATTTTTATTATCCAATCTGTAGGATATTGATTTCACATTTAAGCTGTTCGGCTATAAACAAATTATTCTCATAAATTATCAATCATGTGAAATCAAGTCGAATTAGTGAGCTATTAACAAAGAGCATGCGTTACTCGTATTCGGGAATTACGGGGTGTGTAAGAAAAGTAATGAAATTAGCAACACTGCGGAAGATCTGGCAACATTGTGTCTACCAGCCGATGCTAAATCTGATAATTACTCCCTTCCACTTCCTCAGTCCGATTTACAACTCCGTACAGTTAACACATTAGTTTTGGCGGCGCCATTAGTAAAGTTGTGTTTTCATTGTGCGTCATAGAAACGGAGCATCGGTATTTAGAGCAACGTTGTGCAATAAAGTTTTGTTTCAAAACTGGTTGTGTTTTAAAACTGGCCTATGTGGAACAGTGCTTATCGAGAGCATAATTTTTCCGCTGGCACAAATCATTTTTGAAAGACTGAAAACACGTTGAAGATGAAACTCGCTCAGGGAGACCTTCGACTTTAAAAACTGACGAAAAAATTGATCATGTGAGGGCTCTTGTGTGATCAGACAATAAGGACGATCAATAAATAGCTAAATTTAAATACTTTCACCGTGCATCAAATTGTGACAGATAATTTAAACATAAGAAAGGACTGTGACCGAAAGCCATACAAATTGAAGACTTTCAACACTGCTACCAAGAGTGGGAACGACGGTTCCGCCGATGTATAGCTGCCCAAGGGAACTACTTTGAAGGGGATAACATTGTTATTTGAGAATAATAAAAACTTTGGTTAGTACGAAATCAATCTCATTACTTTTCTCACACACCTCGTAGATCCCTAATTCTATTAGAATTCATTTTACTTTATAAGCGACAAAAGAGAGATCATACCCACCTTGCAATACATGGGACTATTCTACTTTAGCTTGGTTAAAGGTAGATTAAATAGCTAAAAGATCAGATAGAGTTTGTTATCTCTTACACTGCTTTGCAAACCCTAGACACTTCAGCACTTCTCTTGAATAAACTTATTTCCTTGAGATTAATATAACACAAATAGCTCGGTTTTACGGGTGTATCTGTGAGTATACTACATTGGATCAAACGAAGTTTCAAGGCACCTATGCTGCATATAATGTAAGAACAACCAGAAAGACCTATACGTGTCATTGGTAAAAGCTTAAATCATAAAACAGAAGATTGAAAAAAAAAATCCCAAGCACCTTCCAAGCAACATCTTAAACGATTGTGGTTCTATTCGACTATAGAGGAGATTCGTTGTTTTTTTCAATCGAACATCAGAGAGATTATGGATAATTTCTGGATATGATATACGAAAGTCCATCCTGTTCACAAGACTTCATTTATTATTGACCTTTTTCGAAATAATCCAATGAAAGTCATTGTGTAAATTGGGAATTATTGAGAGATTTGTGTTAGGGCTGGTGTATGGTGGACACCAGAGACTCTTGCAAATCCGATGGTTGTTCGACTGTTTAAGAAAAAATTCCAAGTTGATTGAAAACTTTCAATAGTAAAATGTTGCTACACGAGTTAGTGAAAAAGGGAGTAGTAAAAAGGAATTGAATTCATTTTGCTTTAAGGAATCCTCGTGTTTTTTTTAAACGTAGAATTTTCATTGCTCAATTGGAAAGTACTAAGATTGCAGTATGTGCTACTAACCATTTAGGTTGCTTTTCTATTTATTATTATTTATGTTACATCTCATGACACTGAATTGAAAGTTATAAAAATTTTAAATTTTTTTACAATGTCTAACATTTGTTTAGACAGTCATGTAGAGAAAGTTTTTAGACTTTTAGAACTTCGTAATATATTTAAAATTCTTCCAATACGATATATTAAAATACGCATGTTAGAATGTCAAGAAAACGTCCACAGATAGCAACCTAACGATAGAAGTACATTCAAGAAAGGAACAATATTTAAATTATTTTAAATTTCATAACAACTAGTCTTCCTAATAGAACAGCAACCAAGAACCTGTTTCTAAGAAGAACCCAAAGTTAATGTTGTGTAGACTTTGAAAAAGGTTAATAGCATTACAGAGGAAACTTATGGAAATTTAATGGAAAAAGAGCATCCGTCTTCTTTCTAACAATCACAAATAAACCAGACAGCGCATTTAACAAGAATCATATCTTCGACAGATTTCAAGTGAAGTGAGGCAAAGTCGAAGGCGAGTTATAGCATTGGGATGTATCTTTGATTCATAAAACTAAAAGAAATAAATATAAAAAAAAAATATTAGGGATTATTTAATAATGAAGTGTTGCCGTATGCTAAGAAAGATTGTCAAGCGATTCTAACGATGACTGTTTAGATATTTATCAACTCCTCCATTTAGAAAATAAAATACATTTTATTGGAAGCGAAAAAATTTCAAAGAATTAAGTGTGAAGTAAATATGTCATCACTTTACACTCAATTTAAAATGCTGTAGCTTAAAAGCTTAGCACTACTACTTGATGGCCTGGGTTCATCACCCAGCTGCTGTTAATGTAAACACTTACATTTGTTTGACATGCGTTTAGTTTATTGAACTAAAATATATATTACAGCGTTCTCTTTTGTGATGTTACTCTACAGCATTATGTTCCAGCTGAAGTAGAAAATAAACAAAATAGCTGACCGGCTTCAACAACTTTAATGCACCCACTTAATCGCAAAGACACTGCATCATAGTTTCAGAAAAATAAATATAACGTGCGATTGCAGGGTTTTAAAAAAAGGATTATATCATTACTTAAGAAAAAGGTAGCATGTGTGTTAGAGTGTTACCTCACTTTTCCTAAAAAAATCTAGGCGCTACATTCTGCTGCAGAGCACAACTTATTCATGTTAAAATAAAAGCAAAGACTGAAAGCTAGCGTAAATGATAAATCAGATTTTTAGTTTTGATCGCTGCTAGAACGCCCTAAAATTTTACCTGGAAAACTAAAGTTAGATTAGGGTTGTGGAGCGAGTGTAGAAATTGCAGTCGTAGACTTTTCTAAGAATTACCTACAGCTTTCCAAACATTTCATGAGTCAGTGAATCTTAAAAAATTTAAACTTTAAGAGATCCTCCGTGTTAGACATCTTATAATGCGATCTTTCAGAGGCTGGGTCTGGCAGAAAGATGTTTCTCTAAACTGCACTTGCAATTAAACCTCTACGTTACGTTACCAGTCTCCTTGGAGCTTACTCTGCATCTCGATTTTAAAGAAAAGGCGTTCAAAATACCATGTGTAAGACATACAAATTCGAATGATTTTATTTTCGAATCGAAATACAGAGTAACTTCTCAGTCTTGATAAATTACTTTAGAGCAGGGGTACTCATCAAATTCCTGCTCACGGACCCCTAGTAAACTAATTTTTTTTTTGCGGACCTCTCTGAAGCCCAAATTCAAAATAAAACTTTTATTATTTTTGAAAACACTGTTTTTTCGGTTCTTCATGCGGACCCCTTGGATGGTTGGTACGGACCCCCAGGAGTCCACGGACCCCCATTTGAGAACCGTTGCTTTAGAATGTTAAATTTTTTATATATTTCATGTGGCATCTTCCTTCTTTTAAATATTTTTATTTATTTTTTTCTCTCATTTCTTGTCATAATAATTTTTTCCTTTTATTAAAAGATGCCAGTTTCGTCTGATCCCTCAGTTTTTTGTTTTAATTTATATTTGTGCCATCACTTTTTATTTTTATTGCACTTTTGTTTCCATGTGAAATTTTTAAATGCGTTCTTGTACAACATCTTGCAGCAGCTGTGGTTGCTCTTGTATCGGCAAACAAATTAATTGCATTCCTTAATGCTAAAACCTTTTTTCTTAATATTTGGCTGCATCTGTGTCTAAACTTTATTTTTATTTTACTAATGCCTAATTAACATTCGAAACTAAAGATTGATGAGGTTTTTAAATAATAAGATTGTTTTAAGCCAACAGGTTTTCCTTTTTATTTGTAGTTATTTGTCTTGGGGAAATAAATTAAAGACACTCGCGTTCTACAAATTATTTTCCTAAAATGAATTCTTAACAGCAGATCGTCATCTTAATAGATCGTTTGCGGTCACTCTGCATTTTCTTGGAATTTGTACGGATTTTGTTTACTGTCAAATCGAAATGTATGGCAAATTTAAGTCCCCTTTAGGTTTTTTTTTTAAACTGCCAATGAAATGAAGGAAAAATTTTTGTTTAGTAGAATCTAAGTATAACGAAAGCATTAGAAATATATTTTTCACCTAATTGTTGCATTCTTGAGGAATTTGTCTGTTCTTTTCCTTTGCATTAACGTCAGCAGGATGAACCTTACTTATGCTACAGACTGTGGCGGAAATAGGAAAGAAGATTATGTGAAGGATAATAAAGAGAGTAGCATTTGTATTTTGATTTAAAAGTGACATAAAAGTGTCATAAAAGCCGTTCGAACAACAGTTTTTGGGGCCAAATTTTTTGTCTCATTTAATTACACTCCGTTTAAGTAAAGAAGTCACAGCAAAGGTGTGCTAGTAAGCCTGATCCAACGCCTGTGCGAAAGTATAAAAATTTGGGTCTAGCGAGCATTAAATCAATCTTATGTTCATATACCCAATCATAGATTGATGTAAAGATTTGATTGAGGGTCTTTTTACTTTTCTCAGAATGGTATACCGAGTGAAAAGATTGTTTTCAAGGGAAAGCTAATAGGGCTCTCTTCCGAACGGGAACCGTAACCTATTGCACTTCAGACTCTTCATGTAATAGAAGTCAAGCAATACTTTAATAACTACAAATTTATTGTCTTAATTACAGGGACAAAAGTTTTGCTAATGAGCACGCAATATCGTGTCTGTGGTAAGATTCCATTCCATTGAATCCATTCAAACCTGTGGCATTGTTACGAGCATTTAAGTTAGTCTTAAGTTTGGTAGATAACTGGTTGTCATCAAGTACTTAAACATGTCATGTCCTTATAAACCAGCTTAGGAATAACTGTAGACTTTTCTAAAGCAGCTCTAAGCACTTTAACGAAGGGAAAGTTATGTCATGTATTAAAAGTATCATAAAAGGAAAGAAATTCTCGGTCTACATTTTTTGGGAGGAAGTGTAGTTCTTTCCAAATAGGTCTGCAACACTCATGTGAACCAGTCATTTTTACTTTTTACTTACTCAGCCTTGAAAGCAGACTGTAATTAGAACTCTAAAAGTATTTTGCCTAACTCGTTCGGTATATGGATTTGTTGCTATGCTGCAGATATGTAGAGACAGTAGAAATTAGTTGGATCTACAAAAAATCGTAAATATTATGTCTGCTTGTTGGAGCAAAAGATCGACCGTGTTTAGCCAAGAAGAAAGAATGTCAATGTAAATGAGTCGTGATCAAAAAGCTCATAAGATCATCCACAAAATATTTTGAGGTTAAAAATATAATCCAAAAATTTTTTACATTTCCTGATTCCTGACTTCTTGGGTCTCCTTTCTAGATTAAATAAAATATTTTCAATACATGAAAGAGACTGCAGTGATGTGAGACTTCTTTAACTTCATAATTTGCCTTCATAACGTTTGAAAATAATTATTATACCTGAAAACATTTTACAGCCCATTTTCGCGGTCAAACAAATTAAAAAAGACATCAAATTTAACTAACCTTATTTTTAGTTAAGCAAAATTCAATTAAATATTTCACGCCTTCAATTTATATTTAAAGTAGAATAGACAACGAAGGACAGGCATCTACATTTATCAATAACAGCAAGAATAACAACATAATCTTTAGTACCATCATTATCATCACCAGCATCATGCAACAGCAATAAAAATTTAATACCAACAACAACTACAAAAAGGACACTAGAAAAAAAGCTACGCTTTCACACAGCTGTTAAAAGTAGAAAAACTGCATAAACTATTTATTTTTATTTACAATTTTTATACCTTAAAAAATAATTCAAGGAGGTGTTACAACTGGATGAGGCTGGAGAATTGACAAGAAGAGAAGAACTGCAATTACAGTATGCAGTTTAAGGGAAGTCAGTGTAGAAGTTATTCAACTCTTTCTCCAATTACAATTTTCTGTCATCATTATCAGTATCCTGTTTATAAAAATTTCTGCAAAAATTAACTTTTTTGCCCTTCGCCTTATAGGAGGTGATGCTGCACACAGACTGTAAAGCAGAACTTGCTAGTATTGCAGTCTAAGTAGTTTTATTAGTCAGAGAGGAATGAAGAAAAAAAATAGAAGTTTCAAAAAAAAAAAAAAAAATACAATCTGAACAATAAACTTCCTTTTTGCCTTTTGGCTGGTAGTTTAATGGCCCTGTTTATTGTAAAGCAATGAAAAGAAAAAGAAAAAAATGCAAGACTTAAAAACGTGTTGTTACATGACGACATTTACATTGATGATGATGAGGTAGCTTTGCTACACTAAGCTCTGTTACTTTGGTGCAAGAGGATGTTGTTAATCCCGCTGCTGATTATGCCGATGATGATGATGATGATGCTGATGACGACAAAAGTCTACTATTATATGATTTTGCCCAGGCTATGAAATGTTACAACGACCGCTGTTTTAAACGTGAATTTAAATTTTTTTCATTTTTATTTTTCAACGTTTAAGTTGTGCAATGTTAAAGTTGTAACAGAAAACCAGTCGATTTACTAGTGCCTTTGGGTGAATGAAAATCAAAACTATACTCGTAAAGTACATTACAAAGACAATGGTGATTAGAATGATGATGTGGTTAAGGCTGGTGGTTCTATTTGTTTAGTGTGTTTAAGATTTTTTTTTTGCTTTAAATTTGTTTTACAACTTTGAAAAGTTGTTTTATATTTTGTATTTAAAAGCCAACAATTTTTTTTGGGGAAGTAAACAAATATGTGTAGAGGGTTAATTACCGTTAACTTGTAAACTTTTATTCATTATTTAAATGAAATTTTTCATAAGATTAACACTGAATTCGATGTGTGGTACCAGACAATATCCTGCTCTTTTATTGTGTAAAATGTCTAGAGCCAAAACATTTAGCTTTTAAAAGATTTATAATATTTGTGAACAATTAATTCATCTGTCACTATCGTATTTGGGGCAGCGTATCATTATAACTCAAAGTTTCCTCACATCATATACGAAATCTTATTTCGCTCGCATACATTCGCCGTCAGCTTAGATTCGACCAGCTTAAATTCACAAAAAAATAATCAAGAATTTTCTGAGAATGCAATTCTATAGGTCAGTAAAGAGCTGCCAACTGATAGGAAGAATTATTAATAATCGAATTTTACTTTTCAAACATGACGGAGTCAAATACGGGGCTCTATATATCGATGGTGTCACATTTTTTGGTAAAGACCCTGATCACTGGCTCTTTGTGCGATCGCTTACTGTATCCGTTTTCGAATTATGCAAGACGTGCCGTGAAGAGACTAGTCTGCCCAAGTGAATACAGATTTATTTTTTACCACAATAGAAACCCAACACTAATGAATCAGTCGGGGAGGTAAACTCGATAGTGAGAGAATTGGAAAAGAACTTTCAGAATGATAGTTTTAACAACTCCAACTCGACTCTGTTATCACAGAGAATTGCAATAAAGTGTTGAAGTAAAAAATCTGCAAGTGATCTACTGTGGATTGCTGTCATCCCAAATATGAAATTGAAATGAGTGTCATATGTTTTCAGAGCCCAAAAGCAAAGAAATAACCGATTTAGTGCACTACAGTGAAGTAAAGAGAGTTTAACAAATCCAAGTCGAAAGCTAATAATTGCGAAAGCCATAATGGCTGGTGATTACGCAAGTTTCAATTAGAAATAAAATGGTGGGTAAAAAAAAGCGAGGATACGTCAGCATTTCTCAAGCCTCTTAAGCAATATTAGCCACTTCCAGGGGTTTTTAAAAAGCAGCAAGTTTTTAAAAAGTAAATTGCCAAAACATACATAAAAAATACCTACAGAATTTAAAGATTTATAAAGCGAAAATCGAGTGCAGTTTCAAAATTATATGAAAAAAATTTCTGATAGGAACCACATGCCCATTATTCTCAAGACCCAACTAGGAGTGACATTTTTTTTTCTGTTTCCATGCTTAAGAAAATGGCTAAAAGATTCAGGTTTAAGAATAAAAGAGAAACAATCTCAAAAGTGGCGGCTGAGTTGGTTCAAGTGTCGGCTTGATGTAAAACAAAAGATCACGGTTCATAAGTTCAGCTCCCATCTGCCTCATAAATATATAGAAATATATATTTATTGCTGAGAGGCTGCTATCTAAAATTTGTTTAAAATGTAAATAAATTTAAAACAGGAGCTTAAATCTCACGAAGTATTTAAATTAGAAAAAGAATAATAAATATTTTGTAGCCGTGGTAAATGACGTTTTTACCTAAGAAAAATCTATGAAGTTATTGAGGTGCCTGTATATTAAACCAAGGAAACTGAGATCTAAAAGTTACTATATTATTGGGTACTGGGGAAAGTTATAAAATCAGATGGAGAGTAAGAGTTGCGATTTTAAGGTTGTTTTTAAAAATTGTTTAAAAAGGTTGCTAAAAGAGGAGATAAAGAGTTAAAGTCACGAGAGAAAATCAACGATGTCCAGCTTAGATGTCTGCATAAAATTACTGAAAGTGCATGTTAGAAAACTAGCGATTGTGGAAGTAAATCGAGCCAGAACTACATCGTCCACCAATTAACTTTTTTTTGGAAAATGCTATAAAAAACTACTGAATATTTTCTCAAATTTCCCTTTGTTTATTTGAAAGTACAATCCTTCGGGTTAATAATGGTAAATAATTTAATTCAAATGGATGCCTCGGCTGGCCATGCAGTTCGAAGGCTACTGATTCAATTTTTAAGAACATTTTCGATTTTGTGCAGCTGTATTTCACCACTGCCTTCACGAATTTTGTCCTTTAAAGCGTCAATTGTCTCTGGCTTGTCGGCGTAAGACTTATCTTGGACGGCACCCCACAAATAATAGTCCAATGATGTCAAATCGCAGCTCAGAGGCTCTGAGAGAGGCCACATCAGCTCTGTAGCTGATAATGCGATCTGCAAAAACATGGCGCAAAACATCACGTGTAGCTTTGGCTGTGTGGCACGTAGAGCTGTCCTAATGAAACTAAATATTGCCAATATCCTCTTCCTTAATTTTTGTGAACAAAAATTTGTTCAACATGGCAAGATAACGATCGCCATTAACAGTAACTGATACTTCTTGCTCATTTTCGAAGAAAAATGGCCAAATTATGCCTCTGGACCAAAATGCGCACCAAACAGTGACTCGTTTTGGATGCACCGGCCTTTCAATGTATGTGTGCGAGTTTTCTGTGCCCCATATGCGACAATTTTGCTTGTTTACATACCCGCCAAGATCAAAATGACCTTCATCTGAAAAGATTATTTTTTGGCAAAATCGGCGAAACGAAAACGCATTGGGTGGTCAGTTGGCTTCAACTCCTATCTCAATTGGACTTTGTATGGCGCCATACCAAGGTCTTTATGCAAAGTTCGTCTCAATGATGTCTCCGAAATGTTCAATTGTTGAGAACGACGGTGAATTGATATTGATGGCGCTTTACGAACAGTTTTTGCCACAGCAGCAATATTCTCGGATGTACTTACTGTTTTTCGCTTTTCACGCTTTGATTTATCGATGAGGATGCCAGTTTCCTTTGCTTTTTTCACAAGATAACGAACATACGGAGCTGACGGTGCTTCTCTTCTTCCAAAATCCGTACGCAATTTTCGCACACATTCTGCAACAATACTGTGATTTTTAAAGTGATGTCGCAATATTTCCCAGTGTTGTTCAAGCGTATATACAACCACATTCGTTCAGCGGAAGGATAAAACTAGTTATCTGTCAAATCAGACATGAGCTAAGCGTTACCATTGACGAAATAAGCACTAGTTAAAACAAATAAACGTTAAAGGGCGGACCCTTTACAAAATGATAAAATAAAATAGGATAACAGAAGACAGGATAAAATAAAATAAGAAAAGGGTAGACCAGAAAAGATTGAATAAGATAAGAATAGATAAGATAAGATAAGCTAAGATAAGATAAGAAAGCTGAGGTAAAAGAAAGCAAACACAAAAAGCTCTAAATAATTTAAGTGACAGTAAAGATAACTCTTTATAGTTATTGTGTGTTTCATAGCATACCTTCCCCATTCTTTCAACTCCTTCCTATTAAGCGATTTTTCCTTTCCTTTCTATTCTTTCTTATTTCTCTTAGATTTCTTAGCAAAAGAAAATATTGGAGCAGATATTTACAACAAAAAATACAATTTAAAAATATTTTCATTGTCACCTAAATGTTCCTTGTGACAAACCTGATGTGCAAGTGTTGCATTAACTTCTTGTCTATAAACAAATAAAAAACTGACTAGACTTGTAGACAAGACAGACCTGTATTTGGGCCTTTAAGTAAATGGCAGGCGTTACAGGTAATCAATTGGCAGAGTTTCAAAAATATAAAATCATTACAAGTGTATTTTTTTTCTTACATTTTACTCAACTAAATATTGAATTTATTTTTCTTTTAATAAATTTTGAATTCGAATTTATAAAATATTTAGATTTTTAAGATTCAAAAGCTCAAGGGTTGTCAATTTTATTATCTTTAAATGTTTTAGCTCTGTCTTAAATTTATCTTTAACATCCACATCCCACCTTAATTCCTTAACATTCATTACAAAATAAGAAAAAAAAAGTTCAAAATGGCCAAAAGGAAAATGTTGCCTAATGCAAACTGAGTTTAATATCTCCTTGTCAAGATGTTATGAAATGATTGATTGCACAACAATTTTTATTCTCCTTTAAATTTTCATACGTTTTGTAACTGCAAAAGTTCATATATTTTACGTCAATTAATCTACACCCATTCATTTATATCACATACAGACGTGTAATATTGTGTAGATGATACAAAAACTAGAAAATAGTAACAGCAATATTGACATTATTTCGATTTGTTTTGGCCATTTCTTCTCTTAATATTCTTTGTCAATGTTCTTTCGTTTTTTTTTTGTCATCTTTTTTGACATGCCGTTCCGGTAATTGACGTTAAGGCATCTGTTTTTTTCTTTGGCTAGGGCAATGACAATAGTTTTTTTTCTTTAAGTCTTTTATTACACTCAACTTTTTTTTTTTTTTTTTTTTTGTTTAATCTGCTCTTCTTCTAAATACCTGTGAAGTGGCCTAGAACATTGAAACGTTAGATGGAGTTAGTGAAATTTATAATAAAACAAACGGAAGTTTAGTTCTGTTAAGAATTGAAAGAAATTAAATATAACAAACTTGGGAATGTGAGTAAAATAAATAAATGGGGTTAAAGCAAGATTTGTGATCAAATTTATTGCAAAATTGTTAGGATTTTCCCTTGAAACCAAGTTTGTTTTTTAAAAATGGACAATTTTTTTTTAATTAAAACTAAAAGTTATTCATTGTTTGTTTTAGGACTTGATAAGGTTCGTATCTTATTTAATTTTTATACTTTGGGATTTAGGTATCCCGTCTATCTCTACGTCTATGTTCGTGTTGAAATCAACTTTGCTAAGGCACTAGATTGGCTATAGAAAATCTAAATATGCCAATCGATGTGTTATCATCCAAATGTGACGCCTAGATGTCAGCACTATATAATTTTTACACGTGACATCTTTTCAAATGACATAAGCCATTTTGTTTTATTAAAAGGTAGTACAGTTTTAACCATGGACAGGTACACATTGCAACAACGCCTTTAAATTAATCCAAGTTATTATGAAAATGGGCGTTCGCAAAATTCATCGCTTATTTCAGAATGGATGGATTCGTCAATAAGCAAAATTGTCGTATCTGGGGTGATGAAAATCCTCGTGTTATTCATGAAAAATCTCTACACCCACAAAAAGTTACTGTTTGGTGTGCATTTTGGGCAAATGGAATCATTGGGCCATTTTTCTTCGAAGATGATGCTGGAAATGCTGTTACTGTCAATGCTGAGCGATACCAATCAATGTTGAGAGACTTTTTATGGACACAGTTGAATCATATTGATGTGTCTGACGTCTATTTCCAGCAAGACAGTGCTGCATGTCACACAACTCGAGAAAACATTACGCTTTTGCGATCAAAATTTCCTCAACGTGTAATTTCACGATGTGCAGATTTTAATTGGCCTCCAAGGTCATGTGATCTAATACCATTAGATTTTTTTTTGTGGGGTTTTTTGAAAAGTCGAGTGAATGCTATGAAGCCACAAACAATTAATAATCTAAAGAACAACATTCAAGTTGCAATTCACGAAATAACATCAGCAACATGTCGGAAAGTCATTGAAAATTTCGATATTCGGATTGATGTCTGCAGACGCAGTCATGGTAGACATTTGAATGATATTCTATTTCACTTATAATTGTAATGGATCATACTTTTAAGAAAACAAACAGCTTGAAAAAATTGCAAATAGTTTGTGTTTTATTTCAAAGAAACATGTAGGCGCGTTTTTTGGATGACCCTTTAGCTTCAAAAATTTTGTAATTGATAGTCAGCAAGATTGTTTCATGTCCTTTGAGCAGAGAGCAAAACACCACGCGTACAATGATGATAAAGAATTTAAAAATAAGCAAAAAACAACATGTGAAAAAATTGGCGTTTGTTCATATTTTTCGAGTTATGGAACTCCAAACTTTTAATAGAAAAGTATGATTGTGTGTCACATTTTTTAAGATATCAATATGGGTATCAGTTGAAAGATTTTAAAGAGTTGTTTCAGGAAATACACTATACTTTCTTGAAATGCTTAACGCCTTAGGAGCCAATGACTTTTTTATGCCAAAAAATATGTTTCTTATTTTTTATTTCTTTGTCACTTCAATAATTTTTTTTTTTTATTTCAGAAGATAACTCTAACAATTTAGAAAAGCCCTTATTTATTCTATATTTTCATTACTTTTGAACCGAAGTTGCTGCATTTCAATGGGAATTATCACAAAGATATTTCTGATGGGTAAACAGTCAGTGGATCGTCTAAGGCCTTGGAAAATACCACTTGATACACAGATAGACTTTACCAGATTGACTTCCTTTGTGCAAGGATCTTCAGTATATGTAAATACTTTAAAAATATGTACCAAAAAATTTATTTGCATAATAAGAAGAGAAATTTAGAATGTGAAGCTATTGATTTTGTGAACAAGTTTGTATCACAAATCGTTACAAATGCCAATAAATATGGAATATTGTTATAAATGAAATAAATTAATGTACGAGAGAAATAAACCAACGTTAGGGGTCAGAAGTAGAGTTTTGCGTAAAAAACTTTTAATTTGGGAATTCGATTTAATTTAAAAATCCTGGTTATAATGCTTTTCAAACAGCTTTTAATTACTTTTAAATAGACTTACAACAAAGTAAATCTCTACAGAGTTAAGTAACTAGCAGTAAATAAAGTTCTAACAACAAAAAAAGCAAGAACTCCTGCCAGAATATTTAATTCCTTTCATAACCTCCTCCTACGATGTGGTCAAGAATTTAATAAATATTTTTTTTGCAGTTTTTTTTCCAAACGTCTGCATTTTCTTATTATTTTAATTTCTATATTTGCTTAACACTCACCCTCCTCTCCAGTGTTTAATTTATACCAATGTCTAATATAAATATCATATCACAGACTTTAAATCTTTTTTACACTAATAATTTTTTTTTTTTTTGTTATTTGCTTTTACAACAAAATATTGCTGCTCCTGCTGTTATTGAAGCCAAGCAGTCATCATCAACTTCTCTTCGCACATCTGTCAGACCCTTAGGGAACTATTTATGTATTTTATTTTTCTAATTTAACTTTGCAATTTCCACTGATTACTACAAAAACACTTTATAAAAAGTGCCAAAATAAAACACACATAATATCTTAACATAATATTGCGTTGTATGGGGGTTGGACGCAGCAAAAATATAAAAATAAAAATGAAAACAAAAACTTAAACAAATACTAAAAGAAAAACATTAAGAACAAAATTTCATAAAGCAAAATAAAAACATAAACCTACAACAAAACAACAACAAGAAACAAATATTTTGAATCCTTTATGCTGAAAAACCTAAAGGAAGAGACAAGAGATAATAATGACAAGTTAAATTGAAGCCAGCCCAGGGAGAAGGTCAGGAAGAATTACAAAACAAAATAAAAATACTAAACAAAAAAAAAAAAAAAAAAGGAATAAAATGGCAAGGGTCTTACCATTGAAAACCTACTAAACCAAATTATACTTACATAGATTCATTCAAACATATAAATTTACTTATGTGCTGGTACTCCTGCTTATAGTTGTGTAAGTACTTTCTGTGCAATAGAAATATCATGCAATGAGCTAAAAGAACGAAGCCAAAGTAATACCCTCTATTACTTACAGCTATGCTAAGGCCTACGAATAAATACGTATGACAAAAAAAGTCTTTATGAGCTGCTGCTGCCACCTTCCTACAAAAAATTCAAAATATTTTGAAAAAAAAAAATGAAAAAATTGGGCAATGAGCCAATTGCCGAAAAGAGAGTATAGTTTCAAAACAGCACTCAATACTGTGGCAGGAAGGAGATTTAAAAGCATCTGTATTTGTATACAAAAAAATTTTAATTTTTTTAAGGTACTTTTTTTAATTTGGTACTTTTTTTAATTTGGTACTTTTTAAAAAATTTTTAGTACCTAGATGCTGCCATCCGGTACAAATGTGTGCGTTAGAGAGTCCTGCATTCCAGTTGCTTTAAACTCTAGAGTGTATCATGGCGACCGATACTTAAATCCGAGAACCTTTGATATCGGACCTAATTTAGGCCGTATAATGTTATAGATACTACGCCAGAGGCTTTCAATGTCTATATTTTAGTTAATGGTGAAGCATTTTGGGGAATTAATTTTCTAGCTGAAGTTAACGATCATATTCCGAGGATAGAGCGTAACTTATTTAATGTGTTATTTAATAGCAACAGAGGTTGTCAATGGGGCAGTGTAGTTAGGATAATATTAATTCTCCTAGACTCCATGTTTCAAAACAACTGTCACTTTGGGATATGACATATTTATCGCTGTGGTGAGTGGACAAAGCAACACGCGAGAGTGAGTTTTGTGATTTTGTTCATGCGTGTCGCTCAATCCCAAATCTAGTGAAATGCAGTTGACTGCTTTCGTTCAACACCACAAGATGAGGGCAGTAAAAAGCTTCAGGGATAAAAGGGTCAGTCGTTACTGCAGTTAAGGACAATCAGTTATTACTAGTGGTCAGCTTTGGAGGGTCTTTGGGACACGTCGGTTCTTTTAAACAGTTTTAGTTGTTTATGATTTTTAGAATATCTATGCAAGCAATAAGCGTCCTTAAAAAACTAATGGGCATTTAATACCAGTGTCTGTTCTCTATGCTAGAGCCGACTGCAAACGGACGTTGGATCTTAGAAGGAATAAGGCTTTTAAGTTAGCCCATCTACTGGCTATAATGACCGCCTTAGTTTAAAAATTAGATGCAACAACCTAAAGCCAACAATTAAATCCTTTAAGAAATATAGGAGTCTTAATATTTCTTGCATGAATGAAAGGAGACTTACGGTTTGAGATTAAAGGCACGGGTTGTAAAAAGGTATCATAAGATAAACCATCTTTCTGTTTGCAATTTGAGTCATAAACCCAGGTAGCATTTAAATAACGGACTCAAAACTACACCTGCCTTGTATAGAGGCTGCTTTTAAGAGGTGTGGAAGTATATTTTTTTTAATCAGAATGTCTGCAAGTGGAATTAAGTGTGTGAAATATGACATCCTAAAAAGTATGTCAACAGCGAATGATTTCGTTTTCTTGAATGGATTGAATTTTAGCGCACGATATAAGCATTTTTTATTTATGGCTCTAAGACATAGATCTGAAATTAAAAAATGCCTATGGCGATGTAACGCTGCCTTTATTTATAACATGAACTGTATAGAACTTTGCACTGCACTATGCGGACTTTTGGTCTCACAAAATACATTTTGATGTCTTCTTAGAATTGGCAAATACTAAAACTAATTTCCGATACATAAAAGGATTCTAAATCTTGCGTTAAATTGCAACAAAAAAATGTATTCGCCTTTAAACCAGCTGTAATGTAAAGTTGTAATATTGGGACTCTGAGATACCAGTTTTAGGGGGAAATAAATTACAACTTAAAAAAATGCTTTTCACAAAATTTAACTTTTTTAAGCAGAAGCCCAAATGGACTAGTTACGTTTTGACTTTGATTTAGCCAATATATTAGCAAGTGATGTTAAAGTAGTGCCCCGGAATGCTTTAATAAAGCAGCATGACTAACATGTCCTCCAATTTTCAAAGAGTCTGTTTAAGACACAATTTGCATTGCTAGAAATACATATTTGTCCTCTATTGCTGCCACTAAAGTTCAAGGTCATATTGTGGCAAACACCTATCACATTAATTAGAAATGAAATAGCCAACTAATGTGGTGTAGTTTACTTTGTGGTTTTAAAAATTTTGCCAAAAAGTACTTTTTTTAAATAAATTTTGGCACCATTTAAAATATCATATTTGGTCCTTCCTTTTTTTGCATTTATGTCTCTAAAAACAAAAAGGAGAAAGAGTTTTTCCCATGACTACCTAAATTCTATACTATACCGGCTTTTTATTTGAAATCAGCTGGTGAGTTCAAATACAGCTGCAAGCAAATGAATACATAAAAAATTTGCTTCAAAGAAAGAGAAATTTCAATTTTATTTTATTCTAAGAGAGTGTTGGCAACAAACTTGCAAAAACAGCTGTTTCAAATGTTCCACTAAAAGAAAAAAAATACTCTCTTTCACTTTCACCGAAAATAAAATTGCATGTAGGCTGCAGCCTTTAAAAGCTTTTTGTAAACTTCAAACTCATACCAAATTATTTGTAGCAACTGCATAACTACAGCTGTTTTGTCGTGTGGCATATGATGCCTTTACATACTTAAATATAAATATGGTTTGTAACATTTAAGATAACAGTATTTTAACAGCTGTTTGGGAATTTACGCGCTCTCTTTTTCTCTCTATCTCTGGCAAAAAGCAGAGAAAATAAATGTTGCCTGCCAGCACACACATGTTGCCGGTAATGAAATATTCATGCGCATTGCAATGCTGCTTTAATATATAATTTTTTTTTTTTTAATTTATTGGCACTTCTATTTATGTAACCTTCAAAATGTGACAGCTGTTTGAACTTAACAGTTATAGGTGCTGCTACTTTTTTTTACAGTTTGCTAAAATAGTAGCAGGACTGTTAAGAAAATGGTATTAAAATGTTAAACCCGTATCAATACAGTCATCTCTGTCTGTGGGAATTTTTTTCAACAACAACACTGCAACATTTATAAGTATTTTATGAAATATTGTTGGTAGGGAGGATTTTGCCATGTTTACATGCTGCTGTTAACTGGCAGAAAGTTATTTTAAGATTTATAAGAATATTTTTTGCTGACAATGTTACTTACACAATTGAAACCTTTTTAAAGGAATTGCTACGTGCGCTAGGTTGCCTGTTTATTCAGTTGAGCAAGGAGCCTGGCACAGCAACAGCAATTTTTTCTTTAACAGAATTGAGCCTGATTTTCTTAACCAGCTGTTGTCTAAATAATGTTGACTGCATTTGGCTGAAACATTGATGGAAATGTTGTTGCTTTTTCGGTGCCAGTACTGTTGCTGCTGCTGCTGTTGGTTTTACTGTTCCTTGCCAGCCTGACAAATAACCATTTAGTGTGCACCGAGCCTTCGTTGTTAGCTTAACGTTGCTTATGTAGCCATTAGCTTCTTAGTACGTGAAGCGTGCGGTCGTGCCATAAGAAAGCAGGATAACACTCTTCTCTTTTTTAAATATAAGAAATTTTCTTAATAAAAACTCGTGTGTGTGTAGTGCGTGTAGTTTTGTTTTTTGTATAATTTAAATTCTACTAACAATAAATAAATAACTTGTACATTTTTTTAAATGTAAAATTAGAAAAAAAAAACATTTTGTCTAACTTTTATCTGTACAATCAAATGAATTTTTTAATGAATAAGAAAAATTTCATTAAAATAATTTAAAATTGATAAGTTAAGGTATAAAATTTTGAGTGAAAATATTTTTATGCTAAACTTTTAAAACTTCTTAGGAAAATTAATTTGAAATAAGTTGTCAGTGACAAGTCAAGTTCAAAGGGATATTTTTAACACTTAAAATTTTTTAAACAATTTTCACAAAAATTTTTTTCTAACTTTTTGTTTCGATTTTAAAGACATTTTTTCGCTTCAATAATATTTTTAGATCAAATTTTTATAAAGTTTGATACTAAAATTAATTTTGAAAAGTCCTTTTCATAATTTTAAATAATAGATTGACAAAAGTGTAGTTGTTTCAATTTTAAACTTCATTATGTCAAGTTTTAATATTCGTATTAAAAAAATATTTTTTAATAGAAATTTCTTTACAAAATATTTTATGTTTGGAAAAAAATATATTTTTTTAAATACAGCCGTCCATTATTTTTGTTAGTTACCTTTTAACTCTTAGTTTCAAGTGTTAATTTGCATAAAAAAAGACAAGCGCTAGTGAAATTGAATAAAACTTCTATGCCGCTATGTACACCGGCAAATCCCACTAATTATCGAATTGATACAAAATACTTTTTACTGTCTATTATTAAGCAGAATGAATTATTGAAAAAACGTTGAGGTACAGAAAACTTATTTTATACTTCCTGTAGATTATAAATTATCAACTTTACAAACGAACTAAAAATAGTCTAAAAATCTTAAATTTTATTACAATTTAAGACAAGTGATATTTTATTAAAATAACGATTTATAGAATATCTTTAAAATTGTCACTCAATTGTTCCAAATTTTATTAGACTGTAACAGAAATACAGATAATTATTTTAAAAGGCTTTAAGAAACTAAAAAACAATTATATAAAAATAAAGAAATAAAGTGATTAATCGATGCAAAAATTATTTCAAAATTAAAAATTGTTAAAAAAAAAACTTTTTTGTAGATGAAGACAAAAAAAAATTACTTAAATAGGTTTTCAAGTTTTTCATGTAACAGATGTAATAAAATAGTCTTTCATTAACTCAAACTATTTAAAATTTGTATTAGTTCTCAATTTCAATTAAATGTTTAGTTTGATCATGCTCTTGAAAACTCATAAAAAAAGTAAAAGCGATTTTAATAACGAACTATTACGTGAATGAAGGGTCCTAAGTCTCATACAGCTGGAGCCATCAAACGTACTAAAAATAGTTTTTTTGTTAATATAAACGAGCTTTAGATCGGAAGAAGTACTCGAGGGAGAAAGAAATACTTGTGGCATTTTCAGGCGACCAAAGTCATTAAATCAACTGGTTTTTTAATTTTAGACAATAAAAAAGATAACTTCGTTTAGCAAGCAAAATTAAAGGCCGCTAGATTTTGATGAAAAGTTTAAAAATCTCAAAAGTATTACAGCGGTCTTTAAATTTCATATAAAAAAGCAGGTTATATCTAAACCAACCATTTTAAAAATCTCACCGCTTTGAATAGGGGGCGTGGCATCAAATAAAAAATAAAATTATTTAATCTTCCATTTGCATTTTTAACATCCAAGATATAAATTTGGCGAAACACTGTTAAGGAGCGAGCCAGTCATAAAGAAAAAACAAAAACCACGGGTAACTTGTTGACTCTAAGTAACGAAATTTTTTGTCTTGTTTAAATGAAGCATGTTCTAAGGCGACGGTTCTCAAATGGGTGTCCGCATGAAGAACTGAAAAAACAGTGTTTTCAAAAATAATAAAAGTTTTATTTTGAACTTGGGCTTCAGAGGGGTTCGCTAAAATTTGGTAAAAATTTTCAAATACCAAGCCAGTCGTAAAGAAAAAAAAAAAAAACACGGGT
Source organism: Cistogaster globosa (assembly GCA_937654795.1). Lineage (NCBI taxonomy): Eukaryota > Metazoa > Arthropoda > Insecta > Diptera > Tachinidae > Cistogaster > Cistogaster globosa. The sequence goes on from OW569404.1 coordinate 14,480,919, forward strand.
AATTTGTTGACTCTAGATAACGAAATTTTTTGTCTTGGTTAAATGAAGTATGTTCTAAAGCATTAAATGAACGAATTGACGTTTTAGCTACCGTTTTATGCCTTTGGACATCCAAGCTAAAATTTGGTCAACAAATTTTCAAATACCAAGCCAGTCATAAAGAAAAAACAAAAACCACGGGTAATTTTTTACTTGTAAGTGACTGACTTTTTTTTATTGAATTAAAAAAAGTGTCTTAAGAATTATTTAGTAAGCGACGGATGTTTTAGTTGGCATCTTATGCCTTTAGATAACTTGAAAATATTGAAGGACCCCAAAAACGGTAACGGGTGCGTATTGGTTTAAGTAAAAACTGAATAAAGTACAGAGTGAAAGTGATGTCTTCTGATTATATGAGATTTTCACATCAATATGGCATAAGTTGATTTGAATTTGTTTCTAAAAAAAGGCAATATTTAGGGAAAGGCAAACTTTTCATTTTAGAATTTTACTGCTATTTTATTGAAAATTTAAATTTTTTACTTTTATATACCTTTAAATTTGTTAGAAATGAAAAATATATAATTAATGATTAGAGCAGCAGAGAAAAGGTTCCTAGTTGTTATGTAAATTTCGTCTGCTTAAAGTGGTTGATAATACGATCTTCTTGGGTGCCAACAATGCAAATGAATGCGATTCATACAATTTAAAAATCATTGCATCAACTTAAAATATATAAAAAAAAAACAAGAAAAAAAATTGTAAATAAAAAATTTCATGAACTTGAGTGTTGTTCAACAAATTAATAATTTCAATTTTAATAGTGAATACCTTTTGATACAATAAATAAAACTCTTGTCTTTAACCAACAAGAAATTAGGGTAAAAAGAAATTTTTTTCTCTTTCTCAAAGTTGTGACACAGTCTCTACAGAAGTTATTAAAATAAAGCCCAACCTGCTACGTTTACTATGAAGTCCTTTTGACGCTATCAATCTAGTTGACTTCTATCTTTCTCTGCAGCTGTTTTTCATACACAGCACAGTCATTTTTATCTTTTAAAAGAAACAAAGCTGTACAGAAAAATTATAAAGCTGCTGATATGCTTTCCGCCGGCGCTTTATTATGCAATAATTTTTTATTCTCGTACTCAAGAGTTGATCACTTTTAAATTTGTAAGAAAAACATGTTTAGTATTTCTAAGCCCCACTTGTGAGATTTAAGTTAGTGGGGGCAAGTTCTTAGAATTCTGATAGTTTTAGTTATAAAATGGTGCTTTACCTCTTAAGTTGTAGAAAGTCATATTGATTCTTAATTTGTCTTTGTAGTCACTTATCCTGACCCGTAAGCATCTACTAAAAAAAATCGACATCAACACAGATTAAATGTACTAAAGACGGGATACCCACCTACTTTTAAAAATGAAATAATTAAATGATTTTTAAATATTTCAAGCTTTAATTTATGTAAATCAGTTTGAATAACTTTATGTAAAAAGCATTCAGAGTTAATTTAATTTGTGTAGTCCTTTAATATTCTAAAAAAACTTTTTTCTTTCTTTACAGACAAAGTCAAAGCACATCTTTTATGAAACTGTAATAACTGCAAGTAGACTTTTTCATAAAATCATCTATAAATTTAATTTGCTTTCACAGTTAAAAAAAAATTTTAACTTAAAGAATCTAGAGAATTTTTGAAAAAAATCTTGTAAAAGTTGAAATACTTTCGAAAGTGTAAAATATAAAATTGTAAAAAAAACCCTCGAAATGTAAAAAGTATTAACTCTTAAAATAAAAAAAAAAAAATTGTTTTGCAGCAAAAATGTAAACATATAAAATTAGTGTTAAAAACCCAAATGTATATTAAATAAATAAAGTCCTCAAAATATCTGTGAAAACGTAAAATATAATCTAAGCATAAACTATATAAAATTAAAACAATCCAGTGATTTAAAATAAGTTTAAAAATTAATAAATAATAAAACCTTAAAACAAATAAATAAAAAAATAAAGTGTATTAAAATTAGTTTGTTTAAGAAAAAAATGCTATAAACTTCTCTTTGTAACATAAAAAGTTTATAAAAATATTCATCACAATTTAAACGTACCAAATAAATCTATTAAAAATTTTTTTAAAGCTGCTTTAAATTATTAAAATATCCATCATAATCACTCATGCAATTATGGTTGTAGTTACCAATTTTCTGTCAGCCCATAAAAAAGCAACATTAAAACCGACATAAATTTGCAACCAACCAACCAACGAAATTAAAAAAAAAATGAAAATAAATAAAATGTACCAGCTGCATTTGATTGAGGTTTAACAAAATTAAGACAACATTTAATTACATTAAAAACAACTAAAAAAGGTAAGTTTTTGAATGAAACTTAATATTTAAGTGAATATTGAAAAAAAATTTTATTAATTTTTTTTATATATTTTGTTTTTTTTTTTTTTTGGTTTTAATGAAAAAAAAAAGAAACATTATTTCATTTTTTTATTCCCAAAGTCCTCATATTAGCAATGCGAAAACTGTGTCATAGCATCTAGAAACTTTAGGGAATATAACGAATTTATAGTCTTCGATTTTTAAGAATAATTTGATTTCAAGCGAAAACGTTTAAATTTATAAATTGAAAAGGTTATAAAAGTTGGAACGGTATCCGAAGAGAATAATTATTTCGTATTGCTAGTAAAGAAAAAACATTTTTTTATTCTAAAAAACTGTTTTATAAAAAAAAATTGAATTGTGTTCTCTCTGAAAAAAATTTAAATGTTTAGAGCTGCTATAATTTTTGCTGAGGAATAAGTACGAGGGCTGTTATATATATTTCTGGCCTGGCAACACTGAGTGAAAGTTTGTCATTTTTAAGCATAATCGTACTCAAAACGTTTTGACGTACGACCATTATTTGTGTTGTTTACAGTGACTTGAAAAAATTAATATAAAAAAAAATGGAATTAACTCGTGAACATTTACGTGCCATCATTTTTCACAACTTTCGACGTAGATTATCACGACAAGAGTGCATTGATGAACTTAAATCTTTGTATGGCGATGAAGCACCATCCTATAGCACTGTGAAAAATTGGTATAATGAATTTAATCGTGGCCAAAGCTCGCTCAAAGACGTATTCCGTGAAGGTCGTCCAAAAATGGCTGTTGTGCCAGAGAACATTGATGCCGTGCGTGAACTCATAATGCAAGATTGACATGCGACATACCGAGAGATAGAGACATCCTTGGACATTTCTTCTACCAGCATACATTCGATACTGCATGAACACCTGGCCGTAAAAAAAATTTGTTCTCGTTGGATCCCGCACAATTTGAAAGTCGCTCAAAAAAAGGCTCGTGTCCTTTGGTGCAAAGAAATGTTGCAAAAATACGATTGCGGTGCTTCAAAAGACGTTTTTAAGATCGTCACAGGTGACGAATCATGGATCTATGCGTATGAGCCCGAAACGAAACAACAATCGACCGTGTGGGTCTGCAAAGACGAGCAAAATCCAACGAAAGTTGTTCGTGGAAGAAGCACTTCGAAGCAAATGGTCGCCTGTTTCTTCGGAAAAACTGGTCATGTGGCGACTGTTTCGCTTAAGCAACGTAGGACGGTCACTTCTGAGTGGTACACTACAATTTGTTTGCCTGAAGTCATCGGAGAAATTCGAAAAACCAACAAGAAAAGACGAATCATTGTTCACCATGACAATGCGAGCTCTCACACATCGGCTCAAACCAGAGCGTTTTTGACCGGCCAAAACGTCGAATTAATGGCTCATCCGCCATACAGCCCTGACTTGGCACCTAATGACTTCTTCTTGTTTCCGCGCATCAAGAAAAAATGCGTGGTCAACGGTTTTCGTCGCCAGAAGAAGCTGTTGAAGTGTTCAAAAACCATGTTTTAGAGGTGTCTCAATCGGAGTGGAAAAAGTGCTTCGACAGCTGATTTGAGCGCATGCAAAAGTGTATAAATCATCCTGCAGAATACTTTGAAAACCAATAAAACCATTTTTCATTATAAATATTCGCATTTTCACTATTAGACCAGAAATATATAGAGCAGCCCTCGTATCCTGAAATAGAAGTGCAAGTTAGTCTTCTCAAGTTTTAGCATCAATACTTTTAAAATCTTCGAAACACAATTCTTTCAATATGTTTATTAGCTTAAAAGCAAAGTGACTTATGCTACTTTCAAAATAAACGGCTCAATTACTGTGGCTCCTGTTAGAATAAATTAAATGTAATTTCTTTTAAAGTTGAGATTTAGGACTAGTCTTCTTCATTTTTTTAAAAACTATTTTCTAAAAACAGGCCATAAAAGCATCTTATATTTGACTAACTTTTTTATGAACAATTTCACTATAATTCTCATTTAGTTTACTTAAGTTGAAATAAACTAAATGAGAATTATAAAAATTTTACACAATATTAGGCTGAAACTAAAATTAAAATTTTGATAATTGTGAAAAGTGTGTTCATAGTGAGTGCAAGCAATATTTCGTTAATCTATTATTAATATCGTGTAACGAAAAATATTGAAAAATTGATAATTTTTCGTTTTCTTAAAATACAACAAAACAATTTAAAGATATGAAAACAATTCCAAAGAAGCATTTAATAATCTATTAAAAGCATTACGTGCCGCTAGTGCCTGATTTTTACTGCTAAAACGGAGCGTAAGTAAAATCCATAATAAATTTTTTTTTTTTAAATTAAAATAAACTTAATGAGAATTATAAACGTTGTTGATTTGAAGCCTTTATATATTACAGTCATGAAGAGAAGAAGCACAAAAGTTAAAAATTAAAATACAAATCTAAATTGATTTTTGTTTTGGAAAAGTTATTTTAAATATTTTTTTAATTTATATTGCCTTTTACTTTTTATACTTTTTTTTTGTTTAATCTGCGACAGCATCTTAATGCACTTAAAAAAAATTAACTTAAGTTCTTACAAAAGAAAATGGCTCAATACGAGTCTGAATTCGTTAGAAATTATTATCGCTTCATTAAACTATAAGAGGTTTTCATTTCTATTAGCTGGAAAATATTTTTCTAGACGTTACATGTTCAATATTTGTCATCAAATCGCATAAAACTCCTTTTTAAATTTTTTTTTGTGACTCAAATTTTTTAGGGTTTTTTTTACCAAGTTTGATTTTAGCTTTTGCTTTAAAGTCTTGCGGCAGCATGACAGTGAAGTAAGTTAGCTGATAAGAATTTTCATTAAACGACTTTTGTGCGTAATTGTAGATTTTAAGTTTTTTCTCTGACGGTGGCATCTGGGTAAAAAACATTTCTTACAAGTTCCTTGAGGCCTAAAACCGAGCCATAGATTCAAATGAGTTTTTAAAAGTGATATATTCCATCAGTTTGAAGTCAAAAGATTGAAGGTAAAACTGCAGCAAGGTTTTATTAGGAAAAAATTTTAGTTTTTTAAGCCCTCAACTTCCAATAATGTGCATTTTTTATAATGTAAAATAGCAAACTCGGTAAATTTCTAGTTTGTTGGATTTTTTTATCTCTTTAATTTAGCCTATCGTCATCATATCGATTTTTAGCCAATCACATTTTTAGTTTTACTCTTCCACAATTTATATCACAACTGGAATTTTTTTACATTTAAATACATTTTAATTATTCATGCAAATCATTAAATTGATAATAAAAATTTTATTTTAACTAAAGCACAGACAAAAACTATTAGTTAATTTATGGCTCTTTAGTAATTAAATTATTTTCGCAATTAAATGCATAAAACAGATTAATTTTAAATAATAAATTTTTCATACACACATACATTCATACGTACATTAATAGGTGCTCTACAATCTGAATAATATTTAGTTGTCGATTTGTGTTAATTTATGAAAGATATTTTCGGTTTGAAAAGTTGCTAGCAATACTACAGAAATTGCAAGAGATTTGATTTTTTGTGTCATAAAGATTGTTTCAAAATAGCTCTCACCATGACCATGATTAAAACTTTATAACATGGCTAATGTCTATAATAATATTTTTTTAAAGCGCTGCTACTTTATTTGAAACCTGAAGAAACCCAAAGCAATTAATGCTACAAGAGAAAACAAACCAGAAAATCTACGGAGGCGCATAGAGCTTTAGAAGGAATATAAAAATTTACAGAAATAAAACAGTAGACTAGATACAGCCGAGAATAAAATGATTTGTTTCCACACATGTGTTTTGCCATTTAAATTAAAAAATTGATAAATTTATTTTATTTTAAAAATAAAATATCTTTTACTCGAATATTTTAAATATCTTTATTTAAAATTAATTTTTGAATGTGACAAAAATCAGAACAGATATCATTAATTTCTTCTTTTGTTTAACATTTCTTGAAAATAAATAAAAAATTATTAATGAGCGTGTGTGACAAACATAAATAAACTTATTGAAAAATGAAATAGAAATAAAATAATTTTTGCCAATAAAGTCGAAAATTTTTTTTTGAAAATTAAAAAAAAAAAATTATCTCGCACCAGCACTCAGGGTATGATTTTTTTTCAATCAGTGCTTTGTACCAGAACTGGGAAATATGTTATGGGATGGACAATAGTGGGAGTAGTGTGTGTTGACATTCGATTTAAATTTTCCAGTATTAAAAATGACAGGAAAGATATCTGCGAAAAATTAAGCCACATACGATTAATCGGCTTAAAAACAAATTCATTCTGTAATGCATAGTGTGATTCACTGGCCAATCGAGCACAAATGGTTGAGCTCTTAACGAAGATCATATTGTAAGCAAAAACGTATGGATATCGGGAACGTGTTTTCTTATCTCATTAGAGCATATTCCATTGTAGTACTGATAAAACAGTGAAGCATAAGCCCTTCTGTCACCTATGAGTCTCTTCGACATTTCCTGCACGCGGTCTAGCAATTCCAGAAGCCCCGGTTCATACAGGAGAGTCTTATTTCAATTTTGAGCGAAAATATCTTTTATACAGTTCCAAAAAGCCGACTCATTTGAAAGCTTCCTTTGAGACTGATGTGCTGTTTCTGTATTATAGGCGATCAACTCGTCTGAAATAATTGTTCGAAAAGCATTCAGCTCTTTAAGTTATTTCCTATTAATTTTCCAGACGAGTTGATCGCCTGTAAGACAGAGACAGAATATTGAAAAATGTGTTCAGCCCTTCTAGCATTGCACTAAATTTTCATGCTTTTGACTCCTTAATATTCATACCACTTATGCCTACAGATGAAGCACAATTTTTGGTCAAACGTCCGTGGCTAAACATACAACATTGAGTTTTACAAGCACTTAATACAAGCACTCTATTCGCCTGGCCCCAATCATGATTGAACGTATCATTCAAATTCTGTAGCTTGGCCCCAACTCGTTAAATGTTTGCCGAATGAAAACGAATAGCAAACGCTGTTGTCATTTGCAAAGAGCAGAGATAAAGGCATGAGTTTTCGAACCGTTTTAAATTCATAATAAAAACTATCGTTAAAACCCACTCTCCGAAAAAACAAACAAGAAAAATAAAGAATGTAAACAAGAATTATAAAAATAATTTCCATTTGTTTTAATAAATCTTTTGAACTTAAAGCTCTGATAAGCGATTTGAATACCTCTGATTAAGTATTTTGACTAAGAAGCATGTGATTAGTTTGATAGCCTAAGTTCATATCCCAACAGCTGTCACTTTTAAAATGTTAATTTTGCAAAAGCTTATTAAGTATCTTTTAATGCTAGTGAATATATTATAGCGCCCTCTACGGCAGTGAACTTAAGCCATATACATCAAAATTTTGCCACTTTAGCACTACTCTTTATATACATTTTTTGTAGTTGTTCTTATAGTTCAACATAAAAATATTTAAACTTTCCTAAAGTACAAGTCAATATTGAGGTATCTTTTAATTTAAAGTTTTATTTTTTGGACTAATTGCTACGGAGGGCATAGTTATAAAGGGTCATCCAAAAAACGCGCCTACATGTTTCTTTAAAATAAAACACAAACTATTTGCAATTTTTTCAAGCTGTTTTTTTTTATTAAAAGTATAATCCATTACAATTATAAGTGGAATAGAATATCATTCAAATGTCCACCATGACTGCGTCTACAGACATAAATTCGAATATCGAAATTTTCAATGACTTTCCGACATGTTGCTGGTGTTATTTCACGAATTGCAACTTGAATGTTGTTCTTTAGATCATTAATTGTTTGTGGCTTTTTAGCATACACTCGACTTTTCAAAAAACCCCACAAAAAAAAAATCTAATGCTGTTAGATCACATGACCTTGGAGGCCAATTGAAATCTGCATTTCGTGAAATAACACGTTGAGGAAATTTTGATCGCAAAAGCGTAATGTTTTCTCGAGTTGTGTGACATGTAGCACCGTCTTGCTGGAAATAGACGTCAGACACATCAATATAATTCAACTGTATCCATGAAAAGTCTCTCAACATTGATTGGTATCGCTCAGCATTCACAGTAACAGCATTTCCATCATCATCTTCGAAGAAAAATGTGCCAATGATTCCATTTGCCCAAAATGCACACCAAACAGTAACTTTTTGTGGGTGTAGAGATTTTTCACGAATAACACGAGGATTTTCATCACCCCAGATACGACAATTTTGCGTATTGACGAATCCATCCATTCTGAAATGAGCTTCGTCACTAAACAAAATTTTGCTTGAAAACAATGGATCTGTTGTTCGTTGTCCAATAATGATGTAAACGTGTTGTTGCAATGTGTACCTGTCCATGGTTAAAACTGTACTACTTTCTAATAAAACAAAATGGCTTCTGTCATTTAAAAAGTTGTCACGTGTAAAAATTATATAGTGCTGACATCTAGGCGTCACATTTGGATGTCCCTTTATATGAATATCACTTCACTTTCCGAACATCCTTAAATTTTTCACACCTGAAAACTGCGGCTCCAGAGGTAGGGACATTGTAGCGAAGTATAGTTATGTCTTTACACTTTGCTTACACAAATCTATAATTTTCTGCTTCGGTTTTATGTAGATTTTGACCGTAATTTATTTTTGTGGAATCTCTTCATGACCTGATCTATGAGAAGCCTGTTCTTGCCTGTGAAAATAGTGTTAAATACGCTGATTATCTAATTGTAATATTTCCTCTTAATTTTTGATTCTTCTACCTTTCCCTTCATTTTGTGGCACATAAAATAATTTAAAAAAAAAAACAATAAAAATAAATTTTCACATTTAACTTAAATTTTTTTTCAAACATTTTCACAATTCATATGAAATATTTCTATTGTAGGGAATTGTTAAAAGTTTCAAGAAATAAATTAAAATATTATCTAATCTGACACTTTTTTTCACTAAACAAAAAAGTAGTTGCTAACAAGTCAGTATTAAATTAACTTTGGGAATATTTTTCTTAATTTTCCCATAATTCAAATACACGCAGATGCCCAAAAAACAATACGTTCAATGTGTTAGCAGTAACATCAGTAGCCGAGGTGCAACCAACATCCACAGTATTGTGGCATTAATAAAATGTACATGTTTTGTTGTTGCTTCTGTTATGCAGTTGAAGGAGTTCCATAACGATTTAACAATAATAATTAAAAAGTTCAACATGCATTTTTTCCTCCCTTCCCACTAAAGCAAAAAAAAAAAACTATTGTTTTGTATTTTTTGGTTTTATTTAAAATTTATTAACTTTTTTTGTTAATGATTGGTTGGCAAATATTGTTGTGTAGGGTATGTGTGTGTGTGCTTATGTGTGTGTGTGTGTGCAAAATAAAAATTCATATGAATCTGAAATGAAATGTAAATATTACTTAAGCAAATGAAATATATGAATCGTAGTAAAGTATGAAAGTATGTATTGCATTAATAACTGCACTGTGGGCTCAAGAAGCGATTATTCGAATAAAAGTAAAAAAAAAAAAAATTAAATTAAAATGAATTTCAATAGGAATCTTCAGGCCAATATTAAAGAATAAAAAATGTACTCTAAATATTTTTTCAAAATTTTTTCTTTTTCTACAAACTCTGCTCTTTAAAATTCTGTTGCATATTTTATTTTTTAACGAATTTATTTTGCTTTTATCCCACTGTATATTAATAACGTAATGTATTTTTCACAAAAAAAAGAAGAAAAAATAATGAAACACTAAAAGAATGCCCAACAACATAAAAAAGTATATTTTGCAGCATAAAAACAGAAAAAGTTGTACTCTGAATATGACATTAATTATTTTTTAACTTCTTATAATTTATGAGTTGAAAAATGAAATGTGAAATAAATTAAAATTTAATTTCATTCTTAATACAATTGTTATTAAATAATTTACATTAAAATGGACGTCGAAAAAATGTTACATTGAATTTTATTTAAAGTTTTTAAAAATACTCAAAAAAAAAAAACTTTAAGGTCAAACGTCTGCTTTCTAAGAATCTTTTTTTAAGGGGGTATGTTTTTCCTAGCTGTCCTAATCGTCTTCCTTTTGTTCAGTTTACTGGAGATTTTTAAAGAGATAAACACCTGCATCGGCTCAGTTTGGGATGCATGAGCTAACTTCAACTCTTGGGTCACTGTATGTATAGAAAAAATCCCTAATAAGATTTACAGAATCTGTTTGAACGAGGAGATGTTAAAATCAACTTAATAACTTTTCTTCGACTGTACAGCTCTTAAAGAACGCAGGCTAAAATATTTGTGCCTTAGATTTTTGAGAACCTAACCTGTCTTTAAAATGCAACACTGAGTGACGTGATAAGTTTTGGGAAAAGCGTCAGGTGGTTTTTAAAAACTGGTTATCCTAACGTTCTAAACAGAACTGGGGCCAAATTATGGCATTTGATATGTCGCTCGAAATTTACATTTAAATTCTATTGAAATTTCGATAGATATCGAGTGCCGTAATATGCCCCCTGGAGAGGTGATTAGTTATCCGTACAGCACAATAATCATTATGGTTTTCGAGTAAAATAGTAGCAAAAGGCCTGCCCAGGCTTTAGACTGGTTTTACAGCCACTCAGTAAAAGCTGCTAAGTTATTGCACTCTCTCTTTTATGCCCGGCATGTGTCTTCGCTTAAGCAATTTATAGCAGGTGTTATGTACTTGTGGAGTCTCTACACAGAGTAGTCTGTGAAACGTGTATTTTTTAAGTCTGAGAAATTGGTGTTTATTATTTGCTCACTTTCTTTTTCTGGTAGCTGCTACAGGTTAAAAAAACACCGTGAGTTTTATACTGTTTTTTACTGATCAGTAATTTTTTTTTATTATTTAGTAGCCAATTCTTATTTTATAAATAAAATTTTCTTTATGGCAAAATTAAGGTTTTGGCTGTGAGATTATTTTCTTGTGGTTTTACGATTTCTTTGGGTGAAATTTCAAATTTTGGGTGAAGTTGATTTTTTTTGTCAAAATCGTATTTTTTTTAGAAATTCAAGTTTTTGATGAAATCCGTTTAAGGCAATAATGGATTTTGCAATTTGTTTTATAAATAATCGATTTTCTAAAGTAACTGTCCCTTTCTATAATTTTTAAGACCTTCCAGTGGCTGTGCAATTTTTATTTTGAATCCGTTATTTTCTTAACCCACTTCAAAGAAAGGAGGAGATTATCAATTCAACTGAATGTTGCTTTTTATTATTTTTGTGCCTCCATAACTTAGGCATTTAGTCGATTTTTAATTTTTTTTATTTAAAAGGTGATGCTTACTGATTGGTCCAATTTTAAAAAACAGTTCCTAATCTTAAAAATTAAAGGGTGTGCCCATACAACATACATGTTTTTTACATGTACTACGAAACGTAAAGGGCACCTTAAAATTAAAAAAACTGTGTATCACTATTGCTCCTAATGGCAAAAAGTAATACAATAATAAGTCTAGTGATTAAAGGGTGTCCCCAAAGGTGACGTTAAATAAACTATAATGACTTATCTTTAGAATCGTTATAAGCAAACGCTTGCAGATTGGACAGAATGTCGATTGCTATAATTGTTATAGTAGCAAATATTAATTTTTAATATTACAATTTAAAGGGTGCCCTAATAAAACAATTAATTTGATGTTTATGGCCACACTTTTGAACAGTTGTTAACAGAAGCTTGAGACTAACAAAGAACCTAGATTGCTAAGTCCGCTGTATTAGCAAGTATAATATTTGTAATTATAAATTAAAGGGTGTTCCCATGGCTGATGGAATTTTACCCATATAACTCTATCTTTTAAAATGCTATATACAAACACTTGAAAGTTACACAGATTGTCCACCACTTTGTCTGGTATAAAGAGAATGAAAAATATTTGAAATTATGAACTAAAGGGTGTTACACCATTTGATGTAATTTGATGTTTATAACCGAACAGTTCTTGATAGACGATTGAAATTTTCACACAACCTTGCAGAAAACTTGTTTTTTTTACATGTGTCAAATGATGTCACACAGTTTTATGATACAATTCGCAAGGAAATTAAGAATATTCTCAGGAATGAAAGAATACGAGGGCTGCTATATATATTTTGGCCTGGCAACACTGAGTGCTGCCAAGTGCAATCTGACATTTCCATTGGAAAGTTTGTGATTTTTAAGCATAATTGTACTCAAAACGTTTTGACGTACGACCATTATTTGTGTTGTTTACAGTGACTTGAAAAATTTAATATAGAAAAAATGGAATTAACTCGTGAACATTTTTGTGCCATCATTTTTCACAACTTTCGACGTGGATTATCACGACAAGAGTGCATTGATGAACTTAAGTTTTTGTATGGCAATGAAGCACCATCCTATAGCACTGTGAAAAATTGGAATAATGAATTTAATTGTGGCCGAAGCTCGCTCAAATTCGAATTCCGTCAAGGTCGTCCAAAAACGGCTGTTGTGCCAGAGAACATTGATGCCGTACGTGAACTCATAATGCAAGATCGACATGCGACATACCGAGAGATAGAGACATCCTTGGACATTTCTTCCACCAGCATACGTTCGATACTGCATGAACACCTGGCCGTAAAAAAAGTTTGTTCTCGTTGGATCCCGCACAATTTGAAAGTAGCTCAAAAAATGGATCGTGTCGATTGGTGCAAAGAAATGTTGCAAAAATACGATTGCGGTGCTTCAAAAGACGTTTATAAGATCGTCACAGGTGACGAATCATGGATCTATGCGTATGAGCCCGAAACGAAACAACAATCGACCGTGTGGGTATTCAAAGACGAGCAAAATCCAACGAAAGTTGTTCGTGGAAGAAGAACTTCGAAGCAAATGGTCGCCAGTCACGGTCACTTCTGAGTGGTACACTACAATTTGTTTGCATATAAAAATTATACATATAAAAATTATAAAATTTTTCATTAAAACTCTGAAATGATTTTAAGTTTTTCAGTTTTGAAGTCGGTTTTTTTTGAAGAATTATTAGTTGGTGATGAGACAATTGAAGTGTCAATTATTTTAAAATATTTTGACTTTTTTGTGAAATATCTCTATTTTAGGATTTTTCGAAAAATTCGATTTTCATGTGACATATAGAAATATTTAGTAAAATTTCGAAATTTGCTATAAAATTATAATTATTAAGAGAATCATAACATTTTTTGAAAACTTTAATTTTTTTTGTGATGATGTGCGATTGTGCAACATACTTTACAGTTTTAATAAATGTAAAATTCTGGTAGGCCTTAACCATTTGTTACCATTGTACTCTTTTATTTATTTTGTATTCCGGTAGATATGAAATAAATTAAAATTAAAAAAAAGTTTAACAAGTTTTCTCTTAACTAAAATTGTGTCTTTAAAAAAATCATGCAATTGAAAAATATTAAACAATCGCTCTGGATTAAGACAATTTCCTAAAGTTATTTTGGCCGCTTTTTTAATTTGAATAGTAGACCACTTGTATTAAATCTTAAAATTCTTTTTTTAATTTTAGGAGTAAGAAAATAATTTTTGCATAAATTTAAAACCAAAAAAAAAAAAAAAAAAAAAAAAAATGCTAATTATAATAAGACAACAACTTAAATGATAATTATAAATAAATTGAAAAATTTTAACAAGTCACGCCCTAAATATAAAATTTATAAAAAACAGAAAAGAAAAAAGAAACATGAAACGTGAAACGTAATACAAGCAGCTAGAGAAACATACAAATGAACCTCTTGTTAATGAACAGAAATTATCATTTTTAAATTCAAATTTGTTTGGCCCAGCTAAATAGGGCCCACAGGCATGAAGGCAAATATGTATGTTTGCAATCACTTGTCAAATCCATGCATGCTTACAAATATTTACTACATTCATATAAGTACGTTTTGCTACGGGTCTTTCATATTTATCGCATTTCATTTTGTAAATTTCTTTAGCATTTGCCATTGTTTAAAGAAGTACTTAGCAGTGCTTGGCTTTTGGGGGAGGTAGCCGGGAAGCGATGAATGTATACACAAGTGTTTATGTATTTGACCGTATTTAAGCTGTCAACTGTCAAATGTCAGCTGTCAGTAAAATTTTTATGTTTGCATGATTTTATATTTTTGCTTTTCTGTGTGCAAAAACAACAATGTTATGTTAAATATAACGAAATAAAAAAAAAATTCATGTATTTCGATTTTTCTTTTCCGTCATGGTTTTATTTTTTATATTTTGTTTTTGTTAATTTTCCTATAGATCACACCATCATAGAATGTAGATGAGCAAAATAACTATAAAATATTATGGGATTTTTTTTGCACATCCAACAACAGACAAAAAAAAAAATAATTAATCATTTAAACTCACAAAAAATTATGGAAAATATAAAATTAAAAAAAAAAAAAAAATAAAATCCATTTTTAAGAGCATTAATTTCAAAAATAATAAAATTAATAGAACATAATTTTTTACCCAAAATTAATAGCTATAGAGTATTTAATTTATAGATTAGAGTAAATAAATACATTTTTATTTTTAATCGGTTTCTTATTGTTTATATTTCAGAGGTTAATTTTTATACATATTAAAAGGTACAAAAAACTGAATTATAGCGTGGTCTTACGTCGATTATTACATAATAATTTTTTTTATTTTTTTTTACTCCTAAAAGTATGCTCGATTCAGAACCTATTTTCAACCTTTCCAGTGCCAAGTGCTAAAAAAGCTATATTTTATATATTTATATGTTGAAAGGTCAATCTGTGATGTGAATTTCATGAAAATCGCTTTAGCCATTTAGGCCTGATTGAGCAACAAACATTCAAACGTACAAACTTCCCCATTTAAAATACAATTTTACCCCTTTCCAATGTAGAGACTATACCCTTAAATCGGTAGCTATTTAGATCACAGTGGCAGAAATTCGAATTTTTCTTTAGGCTGTTTTTTACTAAAGAGAAAAAAGTTGCAATTAGGCCACTAAAGAAACATTTGCACTTTGCTGGATCGCGGTATTCATCTTCAGCATTCTTCTTATCTATTTGCTTCTTAAATGTCTTTGACGCTCTATTAAGTGAGTAGATACAAAATTTCTCTTTATTTATAAAAATTGCTTTGAATTAAAAGTACAAACTAGAGCCCTTTTTTAATTTCTCAAAAAAAACTTAAAAAAAAATAATTTTCACAAAAAAAAAAAAAAATAATAATTTTTATGAAAAATCTGTTGTCAGAAAGAAACAAATATGTTGAGGGGAATACAATGAACAAAACAAGATTGTTTAAATATTATTGAATTGAATATAGTCAACCAAATTGGAAGAATTACCGAAGAAATAAAATTTTTATTAAAATTTAGTTCTACGTCAAACTTGATTGCGGAAGAAATTTCTCACTCTCCCAACCAATTTGAATATATTTGTTTTATATTTACGTTTAAGTCAACCTTTAGATTCAAACTAAAATATTCCAATTATTAATTTCTTTATTTACATGTAACTGCGAATTCAATTTTTAGGCGAGTTAAAACGTATATTCTTTTTTAATAGGGGAAAGTCTGGTAACCTTATGCAGCTTTTTTTTATATACGTGCATTCATGTAGCTATAGGTATAAGCTAATTAAAAGAATTTAACTAACAGTAAATAAATTGTGTGAATAGCATAAAAAATTTAAGTGCTGTTTCAGAAATTTATAAAGAATATTTTTCCATTTGTTTCAGTTGTAAAAATATTTTTTTTCCTTTTAATATCTATTTGAAAACCTTTATTGCTTTAAATAGGAAGTGTTCTCTATATTTACTAATAAAGATAAAATGATTTAACCTTGTACTAATAAAAGGTGTGCCGAAGCCTACGGTTGTTTGAGATTAATAAGACAACATCATCATCTTTTTAAAGCATGAAATTTTTAAGCTTTTAAATGTCGGAAAAATTTATTAAAGCAGCATAAAATCTCCTTCTTTAGAGCATAAGCGCATGTAAACTTGGCACCATAAAAATGTGGCCTTAAATCATCCCATTTCAACCATTTAAAAGTCGTAAAAAATCCAATTACAATTGTGCTCTACATTTCATTAATTTATTAATTGTACAAACGGTAGCAAATTAAAATCTTGCGTTAATTTTCTGTCACTCCTTCTTCGTAAAGTTCATTGGGTTGAATTAATAAAGTAATAATTAAACCACCTCAAATGACGCTTGGCAACAGTTTTTTAAAATGATACAAAAAAAAAAAGAAAAAAAAAACAAGAAATGAAATAAAATTTCGCACAACCGCAAACTTTTTGAATGAGAACATTGTGTGGCAAGTATAATTAATAGCAGACAACATCAGAAGGCAACTTAAAATAGTGCTTGGATTATACTACTGCCTGTTATTAATTAATGAGATTGAAATTGTTATACATGAAAATATTCTTCCACAGTAGAGTAACAGTAAAGTTTCTTTGTGCGGCAGTAAATAATATTAAAATTAAACTTTTACATACACAGGTCAACAGCAATACTTTTTATATTGAACTTAAAATAGCGAACAAAGAGCAACTTTGTTGTTAATTATTTTTGAATTAAACTGTTTAATATTTATTTTTTAGATCGAAGAAAGAGACTTAAAGGACCAATAGATCTTAAGATCATAATAAACAGTTTTGTCTCACTGTCTAATGTTACGATTTTTTTTTTAATTTTTACTTTACGAGGGCTGCTCTATATATTTCTGGCCTAATAGTGAAAATGCCAATATTTATAACCAAAAATGGTTTTATTGTTTTTAAAAGTATTCTCCAGCATGATTTATACACTTTTGCATGCGCTCAAACCAGTTGTCGAAGCACTTTTTCCACTCCGATTGAGACACCTCTAAAACATGGTTTTTGAACACTTCAACAGCTTCTTCTGGCGACGAAAATCGTTGACCACGCATTTTTTTCTTGATACGCGGAAAGAAGAAGAAGTCATTAGATGCCAAGTCAGGGCTGTACGGCGGATGACTCATTAATTCGTCGTTTTGGCCGGTCAAAAACGCTCTGGTTTGAGCCGATGTGTGAGAACTCGCATTGTCATGGTGAACAATGATTCGTCTTCTCTTGTTAATATTTTGAATTTCTCCGATGACTTCAGGCAGACAAATTGTAGTGTACCACTCAGAAGTGACCGTCCCACGTTGCTCAAGCGGAACAGTCGCCACATGACCAATTTTGCCGAAGAAACAGGCGACCATTTGCTTCGAAGTGCTTCTTCCACGAACAACTTTCGTTGGATTTTGCTCGTCTTTGAAGACCCACACGGTCGATTGTTGTTTCGTTTCGGACTCATGCGCATAGATCCATGATTCGCCAACTGTGACGATCTTATAAACGTCTTTTGAAGCACCGCAATCCTATTTTTTCAACATTTCTTTGCACCAATCGACACGAGTCTTTTTTTGAGCGACTCCGTGAGGAATTCGTCTTTGAGCGAGCTTCGGCCACGATTAAATTCACTATACCAATTTTTCACAGTGCTATAGGAAGGTGCTTCATCGCCATACAAAGATTTAAGTTTATCAATGCACTCTTGTCGTGATAATCCACGTCGAAAGTTGTGAACAATGATGTCACGAAAATGTTCACGAGTTAATTCCATTTTTTTCTATATTAATTTTTTCAAGTCACTGTAAACAACACAAATAATGGTCGTACGTCAAAACGTTTTGAGTACGATTATGCTTAAAAATGACAAACTTTCCAATGGAAATGTCAGATTGCACTTGGCAGCACTCAGTGTTGCCAGGCCAGAAATATATATAGCAGCCCTCGTACTAAACTTTGTCTTGAGTATGGATAATACTCATTTTATGTTAGAATGATTCTGAAGTAGTTCGCTTTCTTCTTGGGCTTCTTTCATTTCTCAATGATGAGCAAAAGATTCTTTCAAATATATCAACAAAAATTTATTCTAAACGGTTGTTTCTGGTCGCCACAAATTAAATATGCTCGGCATCTTCATTCTAATGATTGTTTTTCTTGGAAGTTCACATGCGAAGTATGACTCTGATTTTTACTTATTCTGTTTCATAACTTTTAAAATCCACAACAAAATGTCTGCGGGTTTGCGCAGTTTAAGGTATCTGCCAGTCTGCAAAGTTAAATATTTCCTTCCGTAACTTGACTGGATTCGAGCTGCTAGACGCTCAGAACAAAGTGTCTGGCAGCGTACACAGTAGTTATTAATTCTTGTTGTCCTTTTCCTTAGTGCCCTCCAACTGCTCCTCTATTTTGCTCACATCTAGAGTAGTGCCTTCGCACCCTAAAAATATGAAAATGTTGAAAGCGAAGTTGAGCAACTGTAGAAGATTATGCTGTTCAATTAAAAATTTTGAACTGTGTCTTAGCTAAAAAAGACATAAAGTGCTGAAAAGGTTAATACTTCCAACACCAAAAGTCTTTTTTAAAAGGGGTTTAAAAGAAAAAAAGAGAAGATAAAATAAGATAAGATAAGATAAGCTGTCTGCTGGTTTCAAACCACATGATGATCCGCCTAGTCATGAGTTCATTTCCCAATAACGATGATTATACAGAAAAATACCGATTGATTTACACAGTCATGAGTTCAAAACCCATCTGACTCATATATAAAAAAAAAAAATAACAATTGATGCAACCAGTTATGAGTTCAAATCCCCTTAGAGTAATGAATATAGAGAAAATAATTGTTGTTGTTATTGATAAATCCTTTAAATACAAATAAATAGAAAGCAGTCAAATAAACTTTTCTAAGTTTCTATAAGAAAAGAAAACTTATTATTATTGTTGCTTGCGACAGAAGTTGAAGCGGTTAAGGTGCCTGTAGATACAGCAATACAAAGGAATTGGAGAAAGTAAAAACAAAATAGCAGTTGTGTTGTTCAAAATGACCTGGTTGTTTCAACAAAAGATTTATGTCTAAATAGCAAAGTTGGGGCATGTTTGCTTAACAAGGCCTCCAACAGTGTCTGCAATTCCTTCCAGGCAATTTTGTGTTGCGATGTGTATTAATGTGCTGCAAAAGTTTGTAAAAATTGCATAATTGGTTAATAAGAGATCGTAAGAAATTAACAACAATATTTTGTATCAAAATATCGATTATCTAGTTCATTAAACTTTGAAAAAAAATTTTATGATTGAATTGCAAACATTGAGTAACGTCTTTTTTATTGACTGTTCAAGTCAACATATTTTGCTGCGCAGCAAAAACAATTTAAAACTTAAATAAAACTTCATTTGTTTTGTAAAATTTACAATTAAAATTTATACCCTGTTGATAACGAAATAATAGAGCAAAAAGAGAAGCAAAACTTTAAATTTTTTTTATTATATTTTTGCAATACTATTAAACCGTTAAGCTATTAGTTTCTATTATTTTATAATAATTAATGTTACTAAGCAAATAAAAAAAAAAAAAAACTACAAACTATTAATAGTAATTTAGCTGTGAGTAACAGAAATTACGAGCAAAATAAATATATTTTTCATCTATAAAGTCAATCATTCATGTCCATAAAAAGCAATTAAATTGCCGTTTGCTAAGCAATAAATAAATTTATTTTATTTATTTTTTTGTTGTTGTATATTTCTACTCGACTAAAATAAATAATTTTGGTTTTTATTTTTTTACATTTTTTTTATTATTTTTTGTGCTGGCGAGTGGAAGAGAGGAGAGTAGGCAAATTATAGCCTTAGTTTTGTGGGTAATGAAATTTAAGTTAAAGCAGAGATTGATGTATTGAATAAATTTTAAAAAAGGTTTGAGAAATTTTTAGGCAAAATTATGTACGAGGGAAGTTAAATATGTGATGCAAATTAAAAATAAAAAAAAAATTCTATTAATAATCATTTTCGAGTAAATAAGTGAAGAAATTTTTTTCACTTGGAGTTTGTTTTATACAATCATTAGGTTGAAAACAAGTAGAATTTCGAAAAATAATACAACATAATTTCAACTTCATTATGTTTTTTTTTTTAAAAGAATAATAAGTTCATACAACAATTTAAATTTTCTATAAAAAAATTTACAATTAAAGCTTTCTTTGTTTTGAACTCTAAAAATTTTTTATTAAATTTATTCCCTCTAAACCCACAATTCATTTATGAACGAGTTAATCATATTTCCAGTACCAGTAGTACCGTATTTATTACTTCTCTATCATTTACACAGAAATCATTAAATCATTGTTTTTAGGCAGCAAAAACATAAACAAACCAGAAAATGCATAATTTAGCGAGTCTTGTGGCATTAAGAAAAAAATTATTACTACCAGTTTTACTTTACAACAAACACTACAATAACGTTTATGTAGAATTTACTTAATAACAGACGTCTGCTGATGTTTTGAATCATATTAACAACAGCGAAAAAAAGAAAAAAAAATTGTTTTATTTTATTGTCTTGTGGCTCTTAAAAATTATAGTTGCAGCAGTGAGACAAAATAATGAATACTTTTGGAAAATAAATAAATGTTTAAAAAACAAATCTAAAAAAAATACATATTGCGAAGAAAAAAGTAATTTTTAATGACAAATGTAAATTTGTGCCAAACATGACAAAAGTAAAAACTTACCACAAAAAAATTAATTTCTAACATAATAATGAATTATTTTTATTGAAACACTCTTGTGAAAAAAAAACAAATTTTGCAACTATATTTTTTGGTTCAAAAGTGACTTTTCCTTATAAAACTAAATTTTCGGTAAAAAATTTTATTTTGCAGCAAAGTCGAAATTTTGTGACATCAGTAGATTATAGTTAAAAAGATTTTTGTGTGAAAAAATCTTTTGTTAAATAAAAAGTAGTTAAAATTTGTTAAAAAAAAGTTTTTGGCACAAAGAAAAATTTTTTGTGACAAAAGTAAGTTTCTGAGGCAAACGACATATTTTATTGTAAAAGAGACTTTTGTGTGAAAAAATCTTTTGTTAAATAAAAAGTAGTTAAAATTTGTAAAAAAAAAAGTTTTTTGTAACAAAAAAGTTTTTGGGACAAAAGAAAACTTTTTGTGACAAAAGTAAGTTTCTGCGGCCAACGACATATTTTATTGTAAGGAGAGTTTTTGAGGAAAATAATCATAATTTTTAAGCAAAATAGCATTTTTGATGAATTACAAGAAATTATTATTAAAAATGATAATTTTGTGACAACATTAAATCTATGGTCACAAAGTAATGTTTAAAAAAAGGCTAATTACTTTCAATCACTTTCCTCGTCTTATCTATATGAATTGTAATAATACAAAAAATAAATATTTTGAGACAAATATAAATTAAAAACAAAAATACCATATGCGTAAATTGTCCCAAAAATTATTCTGCTAACAGTCAAAACAAGTTTTTTTTTGTTGTAACAGCAATATTTTGTTAATAACTTTAAAAAAATAATTTCTTTGCGTCTTAATTTTTATAAAACTGATAAAATTTACTAAGTTTAAGTTTTAGCTGTCACAAACTTGAAATTGTTTTATAAAAACAAAACACAATTGAATGGCAAAAGCTTTATGACTAAAGTCTTTTTTTTTTTTTTTTTTGATAAAAGTGGATTGTTGTCACATATTTAAAACTTTCTTAAAGAAGTAAATTTTTGTCCCAAATATATTTGTGACAAAATTTTTTCTAAGTTTAAATTTGTTGGCTTAAGGAATTTATTTATCAAAAAAGGAAACGTTTTTCGTCTCAAGTATTTTTTTGTGGCAAAAATGTATCAGTGATTTTGAATAAAAGAAATAAATTTTTTGCCGTCAAAAAAAAAAAAAAAAAATAAAAAATTTAAATTTTTTTTCACTAAAGCATTTTTATTTACCAAAAAAGCCACTATTTTTGACAAAAGTTATTAAAAAACTTTATTTTTTTTTTAATTTATAATAAACGATTAAAGTCTTTCACATTAATGTATCTGAGGTAAACTGTTGTTGTTGGTGATTGCTGTTTTTTTACATTCTGTATTATTGTTGTTATTGCTCTTACGTTGCTAGTTTTGGCAATTGTTGTTGCTGCCTTCAGTTTAACTACAACAACCAGTTTTAATGAATTACAATCATAAATTACTCAAGTATCTGTCAAAAACTTGTGCCAAAAATGATGACATGCAAAACATTAAAAATAAATCAACTTTTTTATATTCCCTGGCTCTTTCTCCATTTACGAGATATAAGTATGTTTATATATGTATGTGTGTGTGTACATGAGCCACTAGTTTCTTTTACTAGAAACTCCTCTATATTTATGCTTAAGACGTTTAAATTCATTGACGTTTAAGTCAGTTGATACTTGAGCAAGATTAATACAAAATAATTTAAGCACTTCATTGCCTGATAATGTGCTTAGTAGTACAACAATTTAATTTTAACAAAAAAAATTTAATTCATTTTTAAAACTAATCAAATGTAAAATTTGAATGGCAGCTTGTAAGAGAAGCAGTCAGAACTGTAGGGCAGTATGTCACACAATTATTTAAAAAACTTATCTCTGCTTATAAATGTATGCAAGACTTGAAGTTTATTTTCTTAACTTTAAAGTTTGAATTTGTATTTTATATTAGAAAGATAAGAGGAAATAAAATGAAGTCAGTAGAAAGTTTATTGTACTGGTTAATAAAACAAAAACAAAATCAAAAAGCTGGAAAATAAATGACAGTAATGCGGAAGTCCTGGAAGAAAACTTATATTTAATCCAATGGGATCTTTTTTGTTGTTGTTGTTGTTGCAGAAAGGAACTTTGGAGTGCGTGATAAGATAAGAGTAGAAAATGCATTCAAATAGAAACAAATGCATACTTCAAGGCTGATTTAATAAACATGTGTCTCTTGGGTTTCTGCAGATTTCAGAATTATTGCAGCAGAATTTTACAGCATGTTAGTACCGGTAATAGCTTCGAGGAGTTCAAGGCAGAGTTGATGACACATCAGCTCTAAGTAATTGAAGGGGCTGCTGTAGTCAGGGTAGTAAGCACGTTGATTATGAACCAGATTGGCCACGGTTCAATCCCTGCGGCAACTAAAAAATTATTTTTTTTTTTATTACATATTTAAAAATTAACAATACAGCACGCAGCCTCCTATGTCAGTACTTCTTTATAGCGCATTTTCCAGCGAAGTAAAATAATTTATAAAATGGTGAAAAGTTACGTTTAGAGTGGTCATGTTTTAATTCAACTTTTGCTGATAATAAAACCATCAAAACCATTAACTTATATATCTGGTCGCCTTAGTTCATGAACTTTTTAGCTTATAAACCGTTTGATAATGACATTGATCGGCATAATCAGTTCATATCTGGAGAGAAGAGAATACCGTCCATATGCTCGACCGGGTTTGGGTTAAAAAGTTATTAGAAATAGCAGAAATACTTTCAAGGTTGTACTCCAGTTTATAAAAGAAGCAACTACATTTTTTTTTTCGTCTTAGATAAAACTACTTGTGGGAGTATGAAAGAAAGTGTGGGAATTTATCACATATAAGACAGCTAAACTGCGCTAAATTTTTTCGATTCGTGTGATATAAGGTTCGCTGTGGCTATAGATTGTGCAGCATCTCTAAATAAACTCGGTTTACATCATAAAGTGTCATTATGTTGGAAACGTGATCGTGGGAGGGCCAACTTAGGGGTCCGGAAACTATTCGTTGGCACCTCCAAAAGTTATATTAAGAAGAAATTAGAAACAGGGTCGAAGTGGAATTATATCATTACTGAAAATCTTTAACAGGAGAAGCGTTTTATAACAACGACTCCGTGTACATTACAGGGACTATTCAACAAAAATGATTTACTGGATAGTTTACCGCACTTTGTACTCTTAAGTACCTTAAATATATAATGAAGATTGCTGAGATTATAGCTTGCAGGTTCAGAGGGCTGTACAATAAGTCCTCGGAACGCGTACATTGCGTATCCTGCCTTGGGGTCTTCAAGGACTTAATTCCTTAGAAGCCCTCTATTGTCCCAAGAGGATTCAAATGATTTTTCGCTGTGAGAATTAAAAGTTTAATTCTTAATTTGGAACTAGCACGGTGAACATAAAGAAAACTCGCTATTATAATCGGTTACTTTATACCTCTTACGTCGGAGCAAAAATACTAAAGAGTGTTAACACCGAATGCTTAAACTCAACATTTTCAAATTCAAGAAATTTGTTATAAAACGAAAAAAAGTACGCCATTAGAAAAATGTCATACAAAAACTTTTTCAGGTACTGTGAATTTTTTCTAACTTTTCTTAGTTTTTTTTTAGAAACTAACCGTTTTTTTTTTTTTTTTTTCTTCAAGAAACTATTGGAGTGGGTTTCTATGTGTGTGTAAGTGTGTTTATATCACAGTGTGTACGCTTCTACTAATTCTTACAAGTGGCGGATACAGAGTTGGGTACTTGTCATCAACATAAAACTTTGTCTTGTTTTTTTTATGTGTCTTCATTTTGTTTGTTTTTCTTCCTACAACTTGTTATTTTTATTTTTATTTTGTTTTTTATTTTTTGCCAACTGACCATCTAAAAATAAACAAAACTTTTTCTACAGACATTAAAGTTATTGTTGTACTATGACAATTTCAATTGTTCAAAGATTTTTTTATAAAGATATAAAGCATGAAAATGATATAAAATAAAAAATAAAAAATATAACAGCAAAAATGAAAAAAAAAACGTGTTGTAGTTTTTTTCCATAAACTAGAATAACGGTAAACTATATTAACTTTAAATTATGTTTATTAACAAACTCATTAAAGAAGTGTTTTAAGACTTAAGAACTAACAGCAGAATTTAAACAGGCACAAAAAAATAAATAAAAAAAGTTTTTTTTTTTTCATAAAACTTACTTGTTCTTAAACAAGTCACTTCTGCCAGAAAAAGTTTACCTTTTTCTACCAAAAATTGATAAATTAACTAAATATTATTTTATTTTTATTAAACAAAAACAAAAAATAATTGAAAACAAACTATTTATCAAAATTAAAATTTTTTTTATTAGTCACTTTTGTCACAAAATGTCGCTTGAGTCACAAAAGCCTTTTTTTTATCATCATAACCCATCACAATGTAGCAAATGACGACTCAAAAATAGTTTTGCCGAAAATAACTTCACACAAAAATTCATCTTTGTCACAAAAAAATTTTCTTTTTCAATAAAAAGACAAATGTTTCATAAAAAAAATTTCAATTATTTGTTGCTTTGTGAAAGAAACATTATAATTGTTTCTAATTTATTAAAAACTAAAGAGCTTTATTTATGGTAAACGTTACTATTTCGACAAATAGTTAATTTTCATCATAGTGATCGTGGCATCGTCGCAAGTTGGGACTATAACTGTTTAAATAAAAACAAGGAAAAAATAATTTTGTTGCAAAAATCACTGGCAAAAGGGACTTTATTAAAGTCATCCCTGTCACTGGTGGCATAATTAGTTGACGAAAGCAAGCACTAATCGACATACACATCTAACAAAAATTTAATTTTTCTCTAACATTCTTTTTTTTCACAAAAAGTGCTTCTTATTCCCTCAAAAAATTTTGTCACAAAATTTCTGTCTTTAAAATTTATTTACACAAATTTTGTTTCACAAAGAGGTTCACTTTCCCCATAAAAAAGTATATTTTTTTAAACATTAGTTTATCAGAAAAAAAATTTAAGAAAAGTTTTTTACTTTTTTTTAAAACTCACATATTCTTAAATAAGTCACGTCTGCTAGAAAAAATTTTCCTTTTTTATACAAAGTTATGTCTCTCATTTAAAACTTACTTTTTATTTTAAATTCATTATATTTTTTATTAAAAATTTAGTATTTTTTATTTCACCTTTACCACCAAATTAAAAAGGAAAATTTTTTTTTCCCTCAAACCTGCAAATTTTTTTAGAAGATTTTATTATCTTCACTGCAAGTCACATTTTTCACAAAATGTCACTGTTTACTTCAAAATGTCACCTTTATCAGAAAAAAATATTTTTCTATTACAAAACTAGCTTTTGTTGCAAAAGGTGACTTTGGTTACGAAAAGTGACTTTTGTCACAAAAATTTTCTTTTGTCCCAAAAAATATATTTTGTCACAAAAATCTTTTTGTCACAAAAAATTTATTTTGTCACAAAAATTTTCTTATGTCATAAAATGAGTCTTTTGTCATAAAGAGTATCATTTGCTATAAAATGCATAATTTGTTAAAAAAAAATTGTCTTTTGTCACAAAAGTTTTCAATTGCCACAAAAAGTTTTTTTTGCCATAGAAAGTGTCTTCTGTGCTTTCATCCCACTTTGCCAAGCCAAGGAAATTTTTAGATAGTGCTGTTTACACATAATGATTTTGTTACTTACGTCTCTTTTATTTATTCTAAGTCAATTCAAAGTCTGGCTTTATTTTTGTGTTTAAACAAACATACTTTTTTTAAATAAAAAAAAATCAAAAAGCTCCTACGAATAAGATTTGTTTTTTTTTATATGCTTTTAGTCCTGTCATAGTTTATGTGCACCACTACAGCAGACAAGACAAATGGAAACACAAAAGAAAGCAAAACAACAAACATTTTAATGTTGACAAATCTTAGTAGCAACTTGTTGTTGTTGTTGTTGTTGTTGTTGATCAATTTTAAAGTCATGCAACTGAGTTTTCTTGTGTCTATTGCAACTACTTACACTACAACATTTCTTCCTTTTTTGTATTCGTACATCGCTGGTATTCAAAGTTGGGTTAAAAGTTGCTTGTGTTTTAAGTAAATAGAAACTTGTTTAAAGGCGTCGTTTTTTTCCTGGTCTATTTTTTTTCTTCTTGTGTCTAGTTATAAGTAAGAAAACAAGTATTATGCAAGTTATTTTGTTTGTTACTTCAACATTATTAAGGTGGTGCATCCCATGTAAATTTATGCCAAACCATCTAAGTAACTACTCACTCACTGACTGAGTGTTTACTGCTATCTTGCAGCATAATTTCAGTAAAAAAAAGACAATTTTTGAGGCAGGAAAACTTATGCAGAAGAGACAATTTTTTTAACGCGCACATAAAAAATAATAATTTAAATAAAACAAAGACCAATTTATTTAAAGCCCTTTAAAAAATCAGGGATACAAAATACTTTAAATAGCACCAGAAAGTAAAGTGAAGATTTAAGAAGGAAAATAATTAAAGAAATTTTTGAATAATAAAAATCCTAAGTTGTTGCCAGGTTCTCCTATTTTTATAAAAATATACTTTTTATAACAAAAGTAATACATTTATTTATTTCTCACTTCCAACTCAAAAAAAAAAAAAAAATTAATATAAAAAACTGTAAATAAAAATAATCATAGCAAAATAATCTTATTGTTTTCTTTTCTTTTTCCTTTACCAGGTAAGCTGAAGAATAAAAAAAGATAAAGATAAATGTTGAAGCAGAAAAAAAGAAATAATGAATGACTGACTTTTTATGAGCTCTGAACTCAGGTGTGTAATTTTATAGAAAGCTGTATTTTATTGCATAATTTTTAAAATAACAAAAGAGGTTTTTATAACTTACGCAATAACTTAAGTAGAAACAAAGGAAAATATAACAAACTAACAAAAATTTTAAGCAATAGAAAACTTAAAGATGCTAAAGTTTTAGTTGATACAATTTTGTGAAAAAGGTTTTGCGTAAATAATTCTCATTTGCTTTGAAAATAATGTTGCACATATTTTTGGCGCTTAATGATCTTTTACTTTCTCTTCTTGGAGAAATTTTTTGCTAAAATATTTTTTAATATTTTTATATCAAATATTTTTATAACAGTTTATTTTCTAGGTAAAAAAATGTATAATTATTTTTGCTCATTAAGTGAATTAAAATGTTTTTTTGGTCTCCTATTTTCTTTACTATTACAGTGAATTCCCCCAACAACTTTTAATAGGATTTTATAACAGTTTATAACACTTTTTATTTTTATTTTTTACCTATCTCCCCTAACGTAAATATTATTTTTCTTTTATTATCCTTAATATTATTTCAAAAATTCATTTCTTATTAAGTTATAACAGTTTTTTTCAAAGGCAGTTTTATAACAGTTAGCTTTAAGGTTTTCTACATAAAAATTTTTTTTGTTTCCATTTTATTTGTCATTGTTTTGATTGACGGTTAATGTTAAAATTACTTTTCGTGTTTTAAAATTATTTATATATAACAGTTTTGTTTAAAAAGTTAAAAAAAATTTATTTTGTTTTTGTTTTTTTATTTGTTTTTTCTATTAATTTTATTGTTGCGTATGTTTTTCTCTTTATGGAAACAGAAAAAAAAAATGTTTTTATTTTATAACAGTTTACTCTAAGGTTTTATTGCTTCATGAATAATTTCTTGACTCTATATTGTTCTATTATTTTGATTTACACCTAGTGCTGTCATGAGTTGAGGTATAAACAAACATAAAAAAAACAATTTTTTGTATAACAGTTTTGTGTAAAATTTTTTTGCTCATGTTTGTTTTTCTATGGAAAAAAGTAGTATAGCTTTCGTGCTACAATAGCCCATTGCTAAAATAGTGAACTTCCCTAAAAGTTATTTATAACAGTTTTTAAATTTTAACAATTTTTTAAATCTAATAAATAATTTTTTTAGTTTATCATCTTTTTTTAAACGTATTTTTCTCCCTGTTTACGTTTTTCAACGGCTGCTTTTATAAAATTATAAATATTTTTTTTAAAGAATATTTTATAACAGTTTACTCTGAGGTCTTAGCAGTTCATAGAAAAATTTCTTTACTGTATATTCTAGCAATATATTGACATACATCTGATGCTTTAGATATTTTTTTTATATTACTTTATTTAAAAATTTTAGTATAACAGTTTTGTTCAAAAAATTTATTGTTAAGTTAAAAAAAAATTATTGTATTACAATTCTTTTCTAAACATCACTTTGTTTATGTCAATTCTCCTTATCAAAGAAGTTACAATCGTCCTTTTATTTTGCAGATTTTCTTTTATTGTTATAACAGTTTCTTTCTTAGCTACTTTCTATAACAGTGTACTTCAAGGGTTTTTTTATAACAGTTTTGCGTCTGCATTTTCTTCTTTTGTTTTCATTTTTGGTCTACATTGACTGCTTTTAAAAATTTTTTAATTACTAATTTTTTACATTATCTGCATATAACAGTTTCGTCATATAAAACTACTACAAAAAAGTTTATAAGTATCAAAATTTTTTAAGAATCATTTGGTTTACGTTTATTTTTTCTATGAAAAAGTTATAGTGCAGTTTGCTTCAAAGTGAAAAGAAATTAGTATAACAGTTATAAAAAAATGTTTTTTAGTATATATTTTTTGGTATGAAATTTAATTCTTTAGAAATAATTTATGCGCAAAAAATTAATACGGAGAAAATTCGAGGACTTCGGGGATTAATTCTGTCTAAATAAAAATTTATTTTAATATCTTAAACATTTTGTTACTTAAAAAAAACAATAAATAAATGTAAATTAAACTAATAATAATAAAAAAAAATTATATATTTTCTATTTACAAAATTTTCTTCATTTATATTTTTGTAAAAAATTTTTAATTTAATTCATCAAAATTTTCTGTCTCAAAAAATTTATGACGCACTTAAAAAATTTATTTTAATTACTTCTTTGCTTAGCAAGAACATTTTTTTTCATTAAAGAATTGCATTTTACGTTTGTCCTAATTTTTATGCGATTTTATTTTAAACGTTGCCTCTAGAACAAATTTACGACAGTCTGCTGTTGGTAATTAAAATAAAAATTTATGACTTGAAAACATCAAAAGTCTTCAAACATATTTCCGTTTTATTGCACTCAATATAAAAGTTGAACATTTAGTTAAAATATTTGTTGTTATTTTTCTTTAAGCGTCTACAATTTTATGGCTTAAAATAAAATTTATTTTTCTTAACATTTTATGATCAACCTTCACACAGCATATTTATTGCAGTGAAATGAAACAAAGGAAACTAAATAACTAGAAGCAGGAGTGATTCTTATAAAAGAACTAAAATAAAACTTGAAAAAAAAATATTTTGACGAATTTGAAAAAGTTTTTTTTTTTTTTGTTTATTATAGATATTTTTTATTTGTACCGACTGGCAAACAAATGGCACTAAACTTATTGCAGGGGAATAAAAAACAAGAAACATATGCAATGAAAAAATTTAACTTTTGCAGTTTTTTTAAACTAAAAGCCATGGCAACATAAACCCTAAGCGAGCATACAAACAAACAAACATCTCTCCAATTATCTTTAAAAAATCATAAACATCCAAAATTGATTGTTTGCTGTCAGTTGTGGATAACACCCGCTTCATACGAAATAAAAGACAGCAGCAGGCTGGGTCGTTTGTCTGAATGACTAACAGCAAAGGGAATCCAAACGTAACACAAAGAATCACCACAAAACAATACTTTTGTATTGGTCTTGTCTAAATAAACCAGAATTTCTAACAAAAAATAAAAAATAAACAGAAATTGCAAAAAAATTAAAAAGACATTTCAGCGAAGGTTACTTTTTAAGTCGCCTTTAAGGTACAAAAGTTGTTTGCTGATGTTTAATTTTGTTGTTTCTCTTGACTGCTGCTGCCTGCCTTATGTTGCCACCCCAACAGATTATTTTTCTTTTAAATTCATTTGGCATTTTGTCTTTAATTTTACGTTTGTATCAAACACATTAATTTTATTTCGATTGTATTTGTTTTTTTTTCTCTTTCTTTATCTTCTGTATAAAAAAAATTGTTTCTTTGATACAACGTATGCATTTTTTCTTCCAAGTATAAGACACTCAGAGAAATTAGCAAAATTATTATTTCTATACAAAAATTTTTCACAATATTGAATTTTAATTCTTTTCCTAGATGAAAGGTTTTACATCTTATACATGACTCTTAAAAAAATAAATAAATAAAATAAAATAATAATTAAAATACTTTGTATAAGAGTTGTTTCCAAATATTTTATTCCGTTTAATAACAATTTCCCTGGCTTTAATAAATTTACAATAAGAATATTTTAACTTTTCAGTGTAAACAGCAAGATGTATAAGAGAATTTTCAATAAATATTTTTTGCATTCGAAAAATTTCGTATAAGAATTTTTGCGTATAAGAGAATTTTTTGTATACAAAATTTTTTTTTGGAAAAACATAGCAAATTCATTTTTGCAGAAAATTTAAAAATTTTTTCCAAGCAGTTTATTTGTTCCCAAGAATATTTAATGTAGAAAAGAAGTAATTATTTTGGAAATTGTACGAGGGCTGCTATATATATTTCTGGCCTGGCAACACTGAGTGCTGCCAAGTGCAATCTGACATTTCCATTGGAAAGTTTGTCATTTTTAAGCATAATCGTACTCAAAACGTTTTGACGTACGACCATTATTTGTGTTGTTTACAGTGACTTGAAAAAATTAATATAGAAAAAAATGGAATTAACTCGTGAACATTTTCGTGCCATCATTTTTCACAACTTTCGACGTGGATTATCACGACAAGAGTGCATTGATGAACTTAAATCTTTGTATGGCGATGAAGCACCATCCTATAGCACTGTGAAAAATTGGTATAGTGAATTTAATCGTGGCCGAAGCTCGCTCAAATACGAATTCCGTGAAGGTCATCCAAAAACGGCTGTTGTGCCAGAGAGCATTGATGCCGTGCGTGAACTCATGATTCAAGATCGACATGCGACATACCGAGAGATAGAGACATCCTTGGACATTTCTTCCACCAGCATACATTCGATACTGCATGAACACCTGGCCGTAAAAAAGGTTTGTTCTCGTTGGATCCCGCTCAAAAGAAGGCTCGTGTCGATTGGTGCAAAGAAATGTTTCAAAAATACGATTGCGGTGCTTTAAAAGATGTTTATAAGATCGTCACAGGTGACGAATCATAAATCTATGCGTATGAGCCCGAAACGAAACAACAATCGACCGTGTGGGTCTTCAAAGACGAGCAAAATCCAACGAAGCTTGTTCGTGGAAGAAGCACTTCGAAGCAAATAGTCGCCTGTTTCATCGGCAAAACTGGTCATGTGGCGACTGTTCCGCTTGAGCAACGTAGGGCGGTCACTTCTGAGTGGTACACTACAATTTGTTTGCCTGAAGTTATCGGAGAAATTCGAAAACTCAACAAGAGAAAGCGAATCATTGTTCACCATGACAATGCGAGCTCTCACACATCGGCTCAAACCAGAGCGTTTTTGACCGTCCAAAACGTCGAATTAATGGGTCATCCGCCGTACAGCCCTGACTTGGCACCTAATGTCTTCTTCTTGTTTCCGCACATCAAGAAAAAAATGCGTGGTCAACGATTTTCGTCGCCAGAAGAAGCTGTTGAAGTGTTCAAAAACCATGTTTTAGAGGTGTCTCAATCGGAGTGGAAAAAGTGCTTCGACAACTGGTTTGAGCGCATGCAAAAGTGTATAAATCATGCTGGAGAATACTTTGAAAAACAATAAAACCATTTTTGATTATAAATATTCGCATTTTCACTATTAGGCCAGAAATATATAGAGCAGCCCTCGTAGTGTATAAGAGTTGTTTTCATGGGAATAAGCGGATCGTGAACAATTTGTTTGCTTTAGTTACATTAAAGTGATCACAATAACTCTTCTGCTGCAGACAGTAAGATGTAAAAGAGAATTATCTATATATGAGATATGTATTTTGATATTATTTTTTATATAACAGTTTTGTTTATAGGAGTTAAAAAATATAATAGTATAACAATTTCTTAAATCATTTTATTTAGGTCTATTCTTCTTAAAAAAGATAAAGAACATATTTCTTAAAACAATTAATTTTCCTGAAAGTACGTTATAACAGTTTTTGGCTTTAACGGTTTTTAATATCTTACTATACTTAATTAAGTAGGTCAATTAAAATTATATTTTGTACTTTTCTTTAACACTTGTAAGTATTTTATGTGTATGACACTTTTTTCCAACAGTTATTTTCTTTCATAATTATAACAGTTTCTTTATTAACTGCTTTTTGTAATGGTGGTTCTCTTTATAACTGGGTTTCTTTTTTATGGAACAGTTTTGTGACTGCATTTTCTTCTATTATTTTTATTTTTGATTTACATTGACTACTGTTAAAAATTTCAAACATTATTTTTTTTATATTATTTGCATATAACAGTTTTGTCGATAAAAATTTACAAAACGAATTTTGAATATCACAATTTTTTAAGAGTCATTTTAATTACGGCTATTTCCTCCATGAAAAGACATAATACACTTTGTTATGCATTGAAAAAATTTTTGTATAACAGTTATAATTTTTTTTTTTTAATTTTATAATTATTATTTAATTAAAAAATAAAAGGTTACTCATGTGTGCTATGAAATCCTTTGTGTTCAAGTACATCCCTTTATTGGCGGTTTTTTTATATAAATTTTTTTTTTGGTTCGAAACGTTATAATAGAATTTGTATAAAAGTTTATTATTTTATTTTCCTTAATCAATGTTTTGTTTTTAATTTTTTTTTCTAATAAAATGAAGTTTAAGAATTTTAAATAATTTTTTGTTTCAGTGTTCATTTATATTTGTTCTCAGCTGTTTTTGCTTGAATTCTTTAGAAATACTGCCCATAATTTAAAGATAAGAAATAATAACAACAACAACAACAACAATAAACTTTGTTTAAAATCATACATATGTTTTTATTTGTGCTGTGTTACTTGCTGGTCGTATAAATTAAAAAAAAAAATTTATCTGACTTTTGCTACCTTTGGGCTTTTGTAAAACTTCAAGCATGTGTCTGTCGTCATGTTGCTAGTTTCTACCCATCGTGCTGTTACTGTTGGTGGTAGAAATAAATTGTATTGGGCTTTTCTATTTCTGTTTCTGTTGCCGTGTGGTGTCTTCATAACTAAGCCTATCATCAAGTCTTTTCTGCTGTTATTTTAAATTTTATGGCTGCTGGAGGGGATTTCGTGTTCCTTTTTTTTCATTTCAAGTCAATGCTGTTGTTGTCGTCATCATTGTTTTTTATTTGCTTTCTTAGTTTTCTATAGTTGTTGTTGGTGTTGCATGCTTCTTTTATTGTTTCTTGTAGTTCTACTGATTGGTTTCATTCCTATAATATTCAAGAGAACTTTACCTGCGACACTTTTATTGCTATTTAACCTGTTTCGTTTGTGGATGTTGAATGTTGGTTTCATTTTCTTTAGCACTTGGCTGTTCCAGCCGGCTCTGATTGCGATTTCTTTTTGTACTTATTTAAGTATTGTTCATATTCATTTTATTCTTCTTCCTCTTTTTTTTTGCTGCCTGGGTTCCAACACAGTGATGAGAAATATAAAGATTTTTGTACGATTATTTTATCTGAAGTAAAAAAAATGGGCAGTGAGAACCAAATAAATGCAGTCAAGGTCATTTAAATTTATTGGATTAAATTTTGTTACTTTTGCAGCCACTGTGCACTGATGGTTGTGTATGTGTATGTGTCTGTTTTTATTTCTTTTTCAACTTGCAATTTTAACATATTTATTGCCGCTTGCCACTTGTATCTTTTGTGGTGAAATGTTGGCAACAAAAATCCTCCTTCAAGCAGCCACTTATTCTGCCAAGCAAAATTTCTTACCTTCATTTAACTCAACTCTCATTTGGTCTATTCATTGTGTTTCGTGCGTTTTTGTTATAAAATCTATTGTTAAAGTTTATTTATTTTTTTTTCTTATTTTATTGTATTTCTTGATTTTAAGTTTGTAGGTTGCAAAAAGACGCAGTTATTGTACAACATTTTTATTAGTTCCTGTAGATTTTCCAAGGCCTTGAGTTTCAACTTTAGCGGCTTTTTACTTGCATTATTGTACAAAAGTAGAAGTAGAACTTTATTTTGATTGTCAGTCATTCAGTCATGGTTTAATTTTGTTCTTTCTTTGTGGTTTTATTGTAGTTTCGTTAGAATATCTTTGCTCTTCCGTATCTAATAGACAGAGCGTTTGCAGCTCTTGAAAAACTATTTCTTAATTTATTTGCTGTCCAAAAACTAAATGGTTTTTTATAGCTTTAAAAAGAGTCGTAAAACCCTTAAGTAGGGAGGAGAATTTAAACATCCAGCAGTAAAAAAGTGACAATAATAAGTTCATATGTATGAACACATAGAGTTTTAAGAAAATACAAAAATAGTAAGAAATTTTAAAAGAAACTTTATTTATATATAAAATCTTCCACAGAAAAATTTTTTTTAAAAAACTCTTCTTGCATAAAAATATCTTCCTCACAAAATCCTGGTGTTCGAACATATTTTCTATATTCTCCTATACAAATTTATTTAAAGAAAATATTTTCTATGATAGAATATTTCTTATACGTGTTTTAATACGAAATTTCTTAAGCAATTAATT
Source organism: Cistogaster globosa (assembly GCA_937654795.1). NCBI lineage: Eukaryota > Metazoa > Arthropoda > Insecta > Diptera > Tachinidae > Cistogaster > Cistogaster globosa. The sequence continues at coordinate 14,516,575 of OW569404.1, forward strand.
TTCTATATCAAGACTACGCATACGAATAATTTTCTACACCAAAATCTCTTATACAAATTACGAAATTTTCTGTATCAATATCTGTTAAACGAAAAAGTTTGTGAATTAAATTTTTTTTATATTCATAATATCTTTATAGAAAATGTTTTTATACGATAATATTTTTGTGGAAAAATTTTCTTGTAGAATAAATTTTCTAAAGCAAAATCTCTTATACGAATAACTTTCTATAGCAAAATCTGTAATTCGAAAAAATTTTATGTTTCAAATTTTTTTATACCCATAATACCTTGATACAGAATATTCTTAAACGTTTTATATTTTTATAAAAATTCTCTTTTGCAAATAATTCTCTATAGGATTGTCAGATATGGCGATTTCTCCTCAAACGTTGAGATTTTTAAACTCATTTGACGAACTAAATTTTGATTTGGCGACATGGCGAATTTTCGGCAACTAAAAAATTATTTGGCAATTTGCTTGGCGATTTAAACATGTCCTTATAAGCATTTAATTTGCCTCGACAAATTCCGATAAGAAAATATCGTATGTCAACAATATTTTACTAAACTTATTTTTATGTCAGTAGTATAATCTAATTTTTGCAAGTAACTCCTATTTGCCGGAAAGCAATCAACCACAGGCCGCACTGGGAAGAGTATCAGTAACTATGCCAGATATATTTTTTTTCGAGCACGTGCAGTTAAAAAGATTTTAGAGGATCTTAACATATACAAGTGCCTGGTTCGGCTGGAATTCCAGTACTGGTCTTGAAGCGGTGCTCTTCGATGTTAGCGCGTCCATTAGCAAAACTTTTCAACATTTTGTACCATTTTTGGTGAGTTCCCATCATATTGGAAGGTTGCTAATGTAACACCAATCCCAAAAAAGGGAGAGGCTAGCAACCCTGAAAATTACCGCTTAATCGCAATTAGCTCTGCACTTTCCAAAGTAATGGAAGGTATGCTTAATTTTCATCTCGTGAAATATCTGGAGTCCAACAGCTTACTTAGTGATCGGCAGTACGGCTTTCGTAGGGCACGCTCTACTGGTGACTTATTGGCCTTCCTTTCGGAAAAATAGTGTCAATCCATTCACCATTTCGGCGAAAGTAAGGTGGTGGCTAGAGATATTTCCAAGTCGTTTGACAGAGTGTGGCACTCATATCAAAACTTATTACTTTTGGTGTCGGTAATAGCTTCACTCGAATTGTTATAGATGAGATCTCATTAAACGAGTTCAAGGTAAATTCAGGGGTACCGCAAGGTTCCGTCCTTTCCCCTACCCTATTTCTTATTTTTCTTAATGACCTTTTACGTCAGACTGCCATTCATTTTCGTTTTGCAGTAGACCAAGCCTTCGGGAAATTGAGGCTATGAGAAAGCACATGAACGATACCCTTAATCGCGACCTTTTAGTAATTTCCGAATGGGGCCTGGCGAACAGGGTTCAGTTTAACGCTTATAAAACCCAGTGCTGTGTGCTTTCGTACAGGAATACTGCTGAACATGCTACGTCATCTGTAATTATGGGTGATATATATATTAAGGAATCAGAAGCTCTCGATGTTCTTGGCATGAAAATTCAATTCGATGTTTGTTGGAACAAGCATATTTTTCATGTTTCAAAAGAAGCATTCAGGTGCCCAAGTTTTCTGAAACTGTGTAAAAAATAATTCACTCCATCTGATTCCCTTACTATCTATGTCACCTGTATCATTCCGAAAATAGAATACAACTCTCATGTATGGGCCGGGGCTTCAAAGTCTATTATGGAGTTACTCGAGCGCGTACAGGAGAGAGCGAAGAAACTCATCGGTGACAGTATTGACTCACTGGAGCATCGACGCAATGTAGGTTGTGTTTCACTGTTTTTTCGTTATTACAACGAAATGTGCTCTTATCAGATCAGGGAACTTGTTCCTGAAAACCGTAATTTTAAACGTGCAACGCGATCTGCATCAAGAGCGCATTCCTTTGTGGTCGACTGGCCAATGAATCACACAAAGCATTACACAGAAAATTCGTTTTTTAGCCAAACATTTCGTATGTGGAATAAACTCCCTGCAGAGGCCTTTCCTGCCACTTTCAGTATTCAAAGACTTAAATCAAATGTCCGCTACTACCTCTATTCCCCTCCCCACAGCCTAATTTCTTAGTTCAGATCCTTTCTTACTGGATCGTACGTACCATTTTAAGGAACTTGCTTTCGCCGTACTTCAGATGCTAGTAATTCGAACTGCGTTGAAACTATTTTTTCAATTATGAATTCTACTAGAAATATAATGCAATATGAACTTCTTGATGTTTGATGTTGATTGCTGAAGAAATGCTTAATAAAATCAATTCGGATACAATCTATCCAAGAAAGAGGAGGCTGACGAATGCCTTGAGAATGAAATGTACAGCATATTAGAAATATAATGAAACTGTAAAATTATTTTTTTATATATTATTTTAAATATCAGATCCCATTTTACATCTCAAATTTTTATTTAATTAAAAAAAACATTTTGGCGATTTTGGCGATTTTTGATTCGGATTCTGGCGAACTTCGTCAAAGAGAATCTGGCAACTCTGGTTGAAGGTGCCTTTAGAGGAAATGTTTTTTTTTATATGACTCCTCAGTTTGAAAATCCGCATGTAATTCCTTTGTATGTTAAAGTAGTCATCTTACAAACAGCTTGAAATTTTCTGACACAACCTACAAAGTAATTCATTGTTTAAAACAATTGTTTTGGTGAGCAGCTCTGGTAATGCTAATAAAGTTGCCAACTCTATTCTGCTGTAATCGATTTTAATGCCTTTTGCACTTTTTGATGATTTAAGAACGTTACAAGTGAAGAAAAAAGGTTCCGTCACTAAAAATCATACGCTTTGTCATGTCAAAACAGAACACGCTCTAAATATAAATTTGTCATATGATTTTAACATATGAATTTCATATTTTATTTATTCTGTTTTAATTTATTTTTGGGCATGTCGGCGACATTGATACTTATTTTTATTGCAACATTTTTTAAAGTTATGTCTTTAGGTCGTGCTTATGGTTAATTTTGGTTTAAATTTAATAAAGTTTTTGGCATAAATTTCAAAATGCTGGGGATAAATGTTGAGCAACCTATTACTCCCACATTTTATAAAAATCTTTTTATTAAAGAAAACTCTTTAATACAACACTTTTTTTAAATAAGATTTTCCATAAAAATTTTTTAAAATTCATTATTGAAAATTAAATGCGTTTTTAATTAAATATTTCATTACTGTCTTACTTAATGAGTTCTAGATAAAATAGTAAATTTTCTTATAATTTAATAAATCGTTCTAGTCACATATTTTTATTTGGAGCTAGAGAATTTTTTTATATTGCTGTGTTTTTTTCTCGCTCAGCAATAAATTCGTTTATCTATGAGGTCGCACAATTGTTGTCTTTCATATTTGTAGATACTCACAGGGAGTACGTGTATGCAATCACCAGATGATTTGTTTTAAATTTGACTATCTTTTATTTTTATTTATTTATTTCTAATGTATTTTGTATGTTCTTTCTTTTTTTTTTGTCTGTTTATTACATTCTGTTGTTCAGTGGAATAGAGAAGACAACTTTATACTCGTATAAACAAAACTGAGTGCACAAATATGCACACAGCAGTAAAATCAATTTTGAAAATACACCTAAGTAACAAGCAAAAAATCCAGGAATAAAACTGACAGCAGCTCTAGTATGAATAAAATATGATGGTGTTAAAACCTACAGCTGGTGGCCAATTGTTTCCATTCGATTCTAAAATAAATTCCTTATAAGTTTGTCAGTAACATTTTTAAATTTATGTTCCTATACAACTGTCCATCTCCTGTTTAGGTTGCATGCATATGAAAACAGCCATAAATAATAACACAGAATAAAAGAAGAAATGAAAAAATATATAGAGGAGATATTTATGTTTTGAAATTTACTGTAAATTGTGATTGGAATTTGTAATTGAATAAAATACTGAAATGCAAAAGATAAAAACAAAAACTAAAACTACTTTTTTTCCAAGTGCGATTAAAGCCAGTAACGGCGCTACAGGCGAAGAGCCAACCGTAAGAGTTCAAAGAAATGAACTTTAATACGAAGATATTAAAATTTATAAGAAAATAAATCGAAACTAAACAGGCTGGAAAAAAAGCTTTTAAAAACAAATAAAAAAATAAATGAAATGAAATGAAATAATAGTGGCATTTGTAAGATAATTTTTAACAGAAATTGTAAAAGAAAAAAAAACTGTGGTAAAAAAATTATTCTTATTAAAAAAAAAAAAAAAAATATTTAAATATTAAGGGCTGTCTTAAAAATATTTATAGGAGAAATAACTTTTTTATAGTTTCTAAAACAACAAGATTCAAATATCTTCTACCAAAATTATTTCAAAAAATTTCTTAATGAAAATATTTTCCATTTAAAATTCGTTTATATAAAATCGCTTTCAAGTAAATTTTTTGCTCACAAAATATTTTTTTTTTACAGAAAATTTTCTTCTAAATATTTTTCCTACTCAAAATTATTTATGAATTTAATTTTTATAAAAAAAAATGTAATTTCTTTTACAGGAATTTCTCTTCAATGCTTACCTTATAGTTTGTAGACAAAATACTACTTTTTCGAAAGGCTTAAAAATTTTACTACTAATATTTCTCTTATAAAAATTTTTTCACATAATCTTTATAAATTTTACAAAAATTCTTTTTGACAATTATCGAAATTTTTTTTATAGCAAAGTATTTTTGCGACAAACTTGCTACAGAAATTTCACTTGTAATAAAATATTTGGTAAAAAAAAATATAAAAATTATAAAAATTATAAAAATTTTTTTCTATAAATTTCTCTTATACGAAAAGTTGTTTAAAAGGAACTTCATTACACTAAATTTGTTTTTTTTAATTTTTTATAATTTTCTGCAGGGACTATCCGTGCAAATAAAAAATCGTGTTACAGATTTTAAAAAAGGAAATTATTTATTTTTAGATAATTTTTCGCAACTAAATCTAATTTAATTTTGTATGAAAGCGGATATTATTTTCTTTACAAAAATTCGTTTTAAAAAGGGCACAGTTATTTCTTTTATGCAAATAACTTTTCCTTTATAAATTCTGTTATGTGCAAATATTTTTTAAAATAAATTCTCTTATACAAAATTTTTAAAAAATAAAATCTCTTTTACAAAATTTTTTTAAAATAAATTCTATTATACAAAAATTTTTTAAAATAAATTCTCTTATACAAAATTTTTTTAAAATAAATTCTCTTATACAAATTTTACTTAAATAAATTCTCTTATACAAAAATTTTTAAAAATAAATTCTCTTATACAAAAATTATTAAAAATAAATTCCCTTATACAATAATTTTTAAAAATAAATTCTCTTTTACAAGTATTTTTTAAAATAAATTATCTTATACAAAATTTTAAAAAAACAAATTCATTTATACAATTTTTTTTTTAAATAAATTCTCTTAGACAAATTTTTTTTTAAATAAATTCTCTTAGACAAAAATTTTTTTAAATAAATTCTCTTAGACGAAAATTTTTTTAAAATAAGTTCTCTCATACAAAAATTTTTCTTACCAAAATTTTCTATAGAACTTGTTGTAATAAAAACATTTTTTCTAATTTTGTATAGAACATACTTTTTAAGTTACAAGCTGCTGTAGAAATATCTGTCCTAGAAAAAGGGTTTCTCTTGTACAGAGTATTCTCTCCTACAAATAGAAATTTGTATTAAAAGTGTATGTGCGTGTAAAACTTGCTACAGAAATATCTCTAAGCATAAAGAAATATTTTAACGAAAATACTGTGTTCGTAAGCTTCTACAAATTTTTACAACTAAAATACCTGTAATAGAAAATTCTCTTATACCAACACAAAAAAAAAACATATATCATCTTAAAAAAACACTTGTAATAGAAAATTCTCTTATAGAAAAGAAAAAAGTTGTAGATGTCTCTTTAAAAAAAAATTCCCTATAAGAAATACACTAATTTTTCGTGTGAAAATTTCTTATACAAAATATCATCTTCTAAAAAAAATGTATAGTAAATTTATACTTATAAAAGTTGATCTTATACAATTTCTACCGACATCGACGTTTTATACATCTTTTTGTTAAAGAAAGGTCGCTATACAGAAAATTTTAAAATTTTTAGTAGAACTGTATGAAACAACATACAAACAAAAAAATCTTTTAAAATTTCACAAGAAAAACTTTCTATTGCACCAAAGAAAAATAAATTAGTTTTGTACTAAAATATTTTTTTTTCAGTTTCTGATTTACAGAAAAAAAAATAAATAAATAAATAAATAAACAAAAATCTCTATTCTGTTTTACAGAGGATATTCTTTAGCCAAAATTTTTCTTCTAGATAATTTTTAAGACAAATCTCTTATACCTATAATTTTTCATATTTTTTAATAAATAAAAAATTATTCTTATTTGTTTAATAATTTTCTGTAGTGAAAACCATTGTAGAAATTATGTCGATTTATACTTTCTGTAACGAAAAAAACAAAAAAAAACTTATTTTTTATATCCATTTATTTTCCTCTTTATAGCAGCTCTCTACAGCAAAATGACTGTGGCTGGATTTTAACATAAATTTTTTTTCTTAAGCTGCATGCGAATGTTCTATTTTGCTATTTTTATTTTAATTTTTTTTTGCTGCTGGCTTAATGTCTTTTTGTCTGTCTGGCAGTTTATCGTTTCATTTTTTTTTTGTTCTTGAAATATTGACGACTGTTAAATAATTTTTCGTTTTAAATGACGTACTGTCAGTCAATGAAATTTTTGTTATCGTTTGTGGGTATGTGTGTATATTTGTGTGCATTTTATGTTTTGCCTTTAGACAACCAGAGGTTTTAAATATTTTTTATATTATTTCTGTTTTTTTTTTTTTGTAATACAAACCAGTTAAAAGCAGTAATGTCCTTCAAGCGGTCAGTAATCTAATTGACTTTTGTTGTTGTTGTAATTTATGTCCAAATAGTTAAGTTTATGCTGGCGAATGATAGGATCCCCTATAAATGCAACCAGACAATCTATTTAGTCGGATTAGTTAAAATATTAAAGGATTTAAAAATTGTTACAATACTTTTGAGTGGAAATTGTGAAGTGCTTCTTGTAACGAAATGAAATAGCAAAAGAACACTTCAATTGAGCACTTAAGAGCAGGATGTCTGATTATCGGAGGAAAATATATTTTTTTAAACAAAATTATGACATCAAAGAAACAAATAAATTCATATCTATAAAGTGGAAGTTGATTAAAAATATATATTTGCTATCCGACAATCAGACAAAATTTTTTGCCACATTTATAAATGACATAAAAAGATTCATATGCAAAAAGACTTAAAAATTACACATGATTCGAAATGTATAAATTATTTTAAAAACTTTAAAACTTCAGATGTCAGACAAAAATGTCTAATATATAAGTGGGGCTTCGTCGATTTTGTTCGCGGGGTAGTAATTTTTGGGTTTAAAGTTTTTTTTTCCTTTTTTTCGGCAAATAGCTTTTATTTGTTACAAATAAACTCAAATAATTAATAAATTCATCTTTTTGAATAGTTGCGGCTCTAAGAAAATTCTTTCTAATTTGTATGGTGCATAAACAGACAAAATTTTTGTATATATATTTATTAAATAAAAAATGTCGTATTAAATATAAATTATATTACTTTGAAGGTGAGTGTAGTTATTTTAATAAAAATATTTAAATTTTTAAGTCGCCCGACAAAAATGTCGGATTGTTGCGTATATTGTTTTCTGGGTATTAATATTTGTTTTACTTAAGTTAAAAAGCTTAAAAAGCGATTGTAGTCATTTTTATAAAAATATTTAAAATTTAGTGTCGTCCGACAAAAATGTCGGATTGTTTCGCGGAATGCTTTCTGGGTAATAATATTTATTTTAACTGAATTAAGAAGCTTAAAACCGAGTGTAGTCATTTAATCAAAATATTAAAGTTTTTTAGTCGTCCGACAAAAATGTCGGATTTATCCGTAGTGTGTTTCCTGCGTAATAATATTAATTTTAACTGAATTAAGAAGTTTAAAACCAAGTGTAGTCATTTTACTTAATATATTTAAATTTTAAAGTCGTCCGACAAAAATGTCGGATTTATCCGTAGTGTGTTTCCTGCGTAATAATATTAATTTTAACTGAATTAAGAAGTTTAAAACCAAGTGTAGTCATTTTACTTAATATATTTAAATTTTAAAGTCGTCCGACAAAAATGTCGGATTTATCCGTAGTGTGTTTCCTGCGTAATAATATTAATTTTAACTGAATTAAGAAGTTTAAAACCAAGTGTAGTCATTTTACTTAATATATTTTAATTTTTAAGTCGTCCGACAAAAATGTCGGATTGTTTTGTATGGTGTTTCCTGGGTAATAATATTTATTTTACTTGAGTTAAAAATCTTAAAAGCGATTGTAGTCATTTTTAATAAAATATTTAAATTTTTAAGTCGTCCGACATAATTGTCGGATTGTTTCGCAGGATGTTTTCTAGATAATAATATTTATTTAAAATGAATTAAGAAGCTTAAAAACGATTGGGGTAATTTTAATAAAAATATTTAAATTTTTCAGTCGTCCGACAAAAATGTCGGATTGTTCTGTAGTGTGCTTCCAGCGAGATAATATTCATTTTAACTGAATTAAGAAGTTTAAAACCAAGTGTAGTCATTTTACTTAATATATTTAAATTTTTAAGTCGTCCGACAAAAATGTCGGATTGTTTTGTATGGTGTTTCCTGGGTAATAATATTCATTTTACTTGATTTAAAAAGCTTAAAAGCGATTGTAAACATTTTTAAGAAAATATTAAAATTTTTAAGTTGTCCGACAAAAATGTCGGATTGTTCTGTTGGGTGTTTCCTGGGTTATAATATTTATTTTGACTGAATTAAGGAGCTTAACAGCGATTGTGGTCATTTAAATAAAAATATTTAAAATTTTTAAGTCGCCCAAAAAAAAAAATGTCGTTTTGTTTTGTATGGTGTATTTTTGGCTAATGATATTTATTTTATCTGAGTTTAGAATTTTAAAAGCATATTTGCTTTAGAGAATTATTTTTTTAATTTTGACGGTCAGTCAAATTTCAAAAAAAAGCAACAACACATTTCTTAAATCAAAATACAATTCCAAACTCTTAATTGCACAAAAAATTAGTTGTAGTACCATTACTATTTTTAACTTAAAACGTCAGACAAAAATGTCGGTTCTTGTAAACAGTGTTATTTTGGTAATAATATTTATTTTTTGCAAAGTAAATTTAAGACTGAGAAGCATTGCCCGCCTTAGAAGATAAAATTTTTGTTATAAATTTAAAATTTGTCTGACCAACAAAAACGAGAAACTTTCATACATTTTTTGAACTAAAAACTTTTTTTTTCGAATTTTTTATTTCTTTAAAGCATAAAATTTGAGTTTTATAAATTTTGGCATCTTATAATTACAAATTCTAACTGTCCGACAAAAACTTCAGATGAAAAATGTTCACATAAAAAAATGTCGGACTGTTTAATACTAATTTCCTTGTTAAAACCTTAAGAAGCTTAAAAGTGTAATTTTTACAGAACTGAGTTTTTTATTCTAAGCCACAACCACTGACCGACAACACTTTATACAGTTTCGAATTAAAAAATTTCATTTAAATAATTGCAGTACAGGGAGTCGTAAACAATTCCTTTTTTATATGAAAAAGGTGTTTTTTGATTTTCAAATGTTTTTTATTTTTTATTTTAATTTAACAAGTTTTGTTTAATTAATTAAAGTTTCTATTTACATAGGGATGTCCATTATACTCTTATGAGTTTTATTATCTGTGTTAATGAATATGGCTGCTATTCAGTTTGTTTAACTTGCCTGGTGCTGCACTTGGGTGCTAATGATAATTTTAGTTTTCTTTTAATTTCATATTTTCCTTTTTTACTATTTACAATTTATTTCTGCACTTGATAATAATGATGGGGTTATTCTAACATAATTTTATCTCTTTTTTTTTGTTCCCCTTATCATAATCACGTCCATAATTATTTGCTGGTTGTTATCTTTTTTTCTGTTACTTTTTCTTGGTGTTTAATAAATACACAAGACTCAAGAGCTGCTAGAGTTCATTGGTCTTTTTTTATATTTTCTGTTTATATCTTTTATAATATATTTACACTAAAATAAATTTACAAGAGTTTAAGTTTTATGATATTAAATTATTTAACCCTTTTTGCCTTAAAACTACACAAATATTTTCTCAAAAGATTTAATTTAAAATTTTATTTTTCAAATTTTTTAACGAAATTGTAATAAATTTTCTTTTCTTTTTGTTTCCTTTCTCTTGCTTCCAACAATTCGTTTAACAAATTTGTTTGTATTCATATCGTCATATTTTATTTAATATTTTTTAATGTTTTCTAAAGGTTTGAATAAAATTTCTGCCATTTGTAAATTTCCATCTTTTTTTTTTGGTTGCTTATTATTCATACAAAGAAACAAGTCTAGTTATCTATCAATATTATTTATTTTCTTTCATTTGCTTAAAATGTTCAAAAAAGAAGCAAAAAAAAAAATTTATTATTTATTTGTAGGTTTCTGCTTTTTATTTTTTTATGTTAAAATGTGTTAAAAATGCAAATCAAAGTAAATGTAATTGAAAACATGTTAGACTTACAATACAGCTGAGACGACTCAAATACACACTTTTATTTCTAAAGGACATAAAATATAAGATTTCGGAAGGTTTGGTGTGTTAACAAAAAATTGTTTTAAAAATGGTTTGCTCTATTAGAGAACTGAAAAATTTTATGCTGGTAATACTGTATTTAATGATTGCTTAATAGCTTCTACAACAAAGGCCAACTGAGCTCTTGAAAGTCAATGTCAACATTATAAATATTTAAAACATTTTGGCTTTTTTTAATTTTAATTTGATGTTTTCATTAAAATTTTCTCATTCAAAAATTGTGTCCTATTTCTGGGGAAAATTTTGTAGCAGCCCCATTAAATAGTTTCGCTGTATAACAGTTCTTTTCATGCACATAAGTTATAAATTTTTTGTTAATAAATAATCTTTATAGAATTTTCCATTCTTTTTAGAAAACTTATAAAACATATTTGTAATTGATTGTTATTGTTGCACTTTTTTTTTTGCAGGGGGGTGGGGGTGTGGAGGGGTAAAACCTTAATTATTGGTGTTTAAAAATTTCATTTTGCAGTTACAAAGCCCATTTAGAGGTCAGAAAGAGATATGAGATGAATTAACGAAAATTTTGACAATTCCTAAAAAAAATTTAAAATTTCCAAAAATGGGATTTTCAATTTATTTGTGGTATTTCTTATAGGAAAGGAAGAGTTCTTTATAACTACATCTAGCATTCGAGGATCGTATGGTAAAGTGAAAAGTGACAAGCAAGGACCTTTTTCTACTTTAGAAGCAAAGCCAAAGCTGCTTTTAACTTAAAAATGTAATCCAATTATTTTCACTACAATCCTACTTTGTCTGTCCGACTGTCCTTCTAAATGTCTGTAACAGCTCTTGAAATATTTGGAACCTTAAGTGGTAGACTTATGACACTCTTACAGCAAGTGTATTAGGCTATACAGCCGCTATAAAAAATTCACAAAATTAAAGGGTGTGCCAAAAGTGACTAACTGAAATAAATATATATTTTTTTTAATTATAATGGGCAGAAACGTCAAATTTGCACATTTTATGGAAAACTGTGTTTTTAAGAACCAAAAATTTTATAAGAAGGTAACCCAATAGTGAAGTGAATTTATGAACATGGCCTCGTTTTCGAAGCTTAATAATTTAAACTTATAAATGTTTATGTCCGCCTTAAAAACAAATAATAAAAAAAATTTTAAATTAAACTAAAATATGAAGGGTGTTCCCATAGTGATGTGATTTTAATGTATGAGGTTTTGGTTTTTCTACCGCAGTAGGCGGACCATTAAAATTCACACAGACTTTTTGTAAATATTTAAAGAATAATTTAAGAAAATTAAAGGGTGTTTCCCTAGAAGCCGTTATTTTGACAAAATTGGCCTCAATTTTTAAATCAATAAAAGCCGACGTTTGAAATTTGTACTGAGATGTATAAATTGCTATGTCTGCTTTAAGAACAAGTAAGAAATTAAAATATATTAAAATAAAGAGTGGCCCGAGAGTAATGTGATTTTAACATGTTTGTATTTATCCTTCTGGCTCCTATTAAGAAAATTTAAAATAAAAGAATCGCTTTTGATATGACTGCTATCACTGTCATTGATAAACTCAAATTACGATTACTTATTTTCAATTTAAATAAGTGTATTGAATTTAAAAGAATATTTTTTACAGGGTTTCTTCGATTATTTTTCATAAAGCGACATAAAAATTAATCAAATAGAAATTTTTAAAATTTGCTAGCAGAGCATAAATGTATTCTTCTATTTATTTATCAATAAATAACAATTGATATTTTTACATTTTGTTAGCAACTTCTTATTTTTTAGCTTTTATTTATTTATTTTTTTTTTACTTCACTACTTTTTCTTTTCATATTATAAAATTTCCATTTAAAGTATTTATTTTTTATGCTAACTGAAAATTTTTCTATTATAAATTCCAATGTGCTCACGCCCCCTTGCAGCACACTTTTATCCAAAAATCCACTCTATTATCTTTATTGTTAAAGGCAACATTTTCCATCAATAAGAAAAACACTTTTCAATAGATTGTGACAATTTTTAAGTTTGTTATTTTCTTGCCATCGAATTGAAGTAAAAGCAAACAACAACACAGACTTAAAAGCGAAAAAAAAGCAAAAAAAAGCTAACACAATAAATATTTCAATTTTTAAAATTCGATAACTAAATAAAATCTGAAAGCTGGAGCGAAAAAAAGTGGCAAATAATAATATAAACTTTTATATGACTTAACTATGCTTTTAACACTTTCGTAATTTTCTATTGTTGCCATAACTACGAGCTCACCAATTCTTCAATTTAAAGACATTTTTTTTCTTCTAAGTTTGTATAGTGCATTTGTTACCATTCATCAATCCACCTACAGCTCTCCCTTACTGTGTGCAGAATATAAAAGTATAAAGAAAATTTTTTTGAATGGTTGTTAAATGAAAAAAAAAATAAATAAATAAATAAATATTAAAGTTTTGTGTTGTGTTTGTTATTTTTTCCATAGCAGAAAAATTTCATTTTTTCTTAAAACTAAAGTTTATTTATTTGTCAAATTTATTTTGTGTTATACTAGAGAAAACAACAACTACTTTTATTGAATCTGCATAGACTACATTTTTGGCACTAATATTTATGGGTTTTTACTCTCTTAAGGGACCCCATCTAGTTAGCTATTGCAAAGAATATAATTTGAACCAAATCGTGGTAGTGACCGGACGCACTTTTTCGCTTTAAGCTAGAGAACACATTATAATAAAAATAAAAAAGGTAACTTTGGAATACAATTGATTTTTATTTTTTATTTCTGGTCAATTATTTTCGAGACTAAGTTTTGTTGTGCCATTATGTTCTATTTACCAAACATGTACTGTCACGAAGCCATCCATGCCACACTACTGTGTGACTCTGCTCAGATTTAAACCAATTGATGTCTGTTTTGGAACACCAGCAGCAGACAATCATATGCTTCGGCTTTGATGGGACGTGAACTTATCAGTTTCTTTAAAAAAACTCCGCTACAAATGCCATACACTTTTCTTCTTTCTTTCGCTTCTTTTCTCTCTAACTCGGGCTCTGTTGATGTCTGGATCACGATTTCTTTCTTTTTGCGGGAACCTAAAACGTCTCTGTTGCTGTTCTTACAAACATGCGCCTCAGCTTCGCAATTTTTGTTTTTATTTTCTAATTTCCTATAGTTTTCTCCCCTTGAACTGCAATTTTTATTTATTCGCCCTTTTAAACAACTCATCTTTCGCTGATGGTCTATCACAATTATTTTTCTTTATACTAATGGCATTTATGGGATTTGAACTCATGGCTGGCGATGTACTGTTTAACCAACAAAAAGATACCTCTAAATAAGAAGCCAGTAGGAGTGATCACCATGTTTTAGCTGGTTTTTCTTTTTATTCTGTTTCCATCTAAATATAGACCACACTTTATTATTGGTAAAAGTAACGAGTTATTTTATTTTGCCTACAACACTTTCATGGACAGAAATCTAGGGGATACTAAATCCAATTTTCATACAAATAATTTTTTCTATTTTTGTTGAGTAATTACTTTCTATTGCTATTGTGCCCCATTGTGCTCTGTTAAAATGTTCATTGATTTTTATGAATTTGTACAAAATGCACATCATTTTGCTAAAAAATTTATAACACGACTGAGAATATTATGCTCATTGAGGTTTTCAGCCTGTGTAATGAGGCATTCTCACCTTGAAAGGCAAGAGATCGAAACTTTCAAATAAATTTTAATCACAAGAATTTACTGGAAGATGGCAATCTGCCAAAACGATCGCAACTTGTAACCGTCAGATTGATAATTTTAAAAGCAAAGGTAAGAGGCGTGCTCTGGCAAGTGTCTAGAGTGTCTTAACTTTTATCTAGATAATTAATTCAGATATCTACGCCAGAGACAAGTAGTTGCTCGAGTGTTTATATTTTCTAAAAAAATAAATTAATATTTTTCTTTAAATGAAAAAAATAGATTTGGAACCAATTTAAGATTCTAATTGCTTTTAAACCTAAATTTTTAATTTTCTCAATTAAATATTTAATTGAGAAGGAAACGAAAATTTTTTAAATTAAATAATTAATTGAATTGAATAAATTTTTATTTAAAAATGATAATATAATTAATTGAAACAATTAAAATTTTAATTAAATTTAAGTCTTAAAAAAATAAACATCTTTACATTGCAAATAATTTTTGTTTGTTGGGTATGACAAACTTAACCATTTCTCCCTTTTGCCTGATTTATAAGGAAAATTATTACAGCACAAAATTTTCTTTACTTTTCACAAGAGAAGAGTTAAAATGTTTATTTAATAAACATTCTCAACAATATGATTTATTTAATATTCTTTTTCCATACATGACATATAATTTATTTCTTTTATTTTATTTTCTTTTTTCTTTTTAGTTTTTGTTCTTTTGAAATAACATGTACCATGACAACTTATTTGAATGTATTTTATTTCATGTACAATAAATGTCCTGGTTTGTTTGGATGTTTTTTATTTTTTATTTCTATATTCAGAAATATTTAAGTGGATGTTGTTTTTCTAGTCTTACAATATTTGCCACACGTCTTAAGATGTAGAAAAAATATTAAAAAGTAAAAGAAAAAAAAAAAAATAAAAATAAAAAATAAAAATTCTAAACACTTTTTCTTAAAAGCCTTTTGAAATACGAGCTTAAAATAAAATAAACTTTTATTCATATTAAGATAATTTAGTTTTATAAATATTATTTGTTTATTTAAAATGAATTTCTACAACACAAACACTCAAACACTTTTCTTCAATTTGACAATTTAAATATTCATTCAAACGTACAATAAACATTTGACCCACAATAAAAATACATATTTATCCTTTTAAGATTTTATAAATTTTATGGAAATTTTATATTTTAATGGCTGATTTCACACAAAAAGAAAAAAGAAAATGATTTTATAAGAAAGTTTAATATTTCATTTAATAAAATAACCTTTTCCTTTAAAGAACTTATCAAGTTACATTTGTCTTACAATGGTGTCGTCATCTTTTATTGAATTTACTTCTGTTTAATGCTTCTTCCCACTCTCTCTTTCTCTATCTTTATAGGACAGGTAATTGCAGAAGTATTAATGTAACTAGAGACTCTTGTACTGGCAATAGTTTGAAATTTCAATAAATAATTTCTTAAGACATTAATTGTAGTGTTTATTTAAAAAAATATATTTTTATTTATTTTAAAACTTAATTGATAAAGATAATAAATTATTAAAATAAAGTGAAAGAAATCCCTAATTTAATTCTGACCACCGAATATATTTAAACGGAAATATATTTTTTATATTTTTAGTTGATGTGATCATCTCGTATCATAGCAAAGGCGTAGTCTAGTTCTTAACCGATAGTTAGTAAAAAATTGCTATTTTTTTGAAGAATGTTATAAGATTCTCTAGATATATTTTAAAGTCAGTTTTTTTGTTAAATTTTGATCTAAATATAAAGGGTCATCCAAAAAACGCGCCTACATGTTTCTTTGAAATAAAACACAAACTATTTACAATTTTTTCAAGCTATTTTTTATTAAAAGTATGATCCATTACAATTATAAGTGGAATAGAATATCATTCAAATGTCCACCATGACTGCGTCTGCAGACATCAATCCGAACATCGACATTTTCAATGACTTTCCGACATGTTGCTGATGTTATTTCACGAATTGCAACTTGAATGTTGTTCTTTAGATCATTAATTGTTTGTGTCTTGTTAGCATACAGTCGACTTTTCAAAAAACCCCACAAAAAATCTAATGGTTTTAGATCACATGACCTTGGAGGCCAATTGAAATCTGCATTTCGTGAAATTACACGTTGAGGAAATTTTAATCGCAAAAGCGTAATGTTTTCTCGAGTTGTGTGACATGTAGCACCGTCTTGCTGGAAATAGACATCATACACATCAATATGATTCAACTGTATCCATAAAAAGTCTCTCAACATTGATTGGTATCGCTCAGCATTCACAGTAACAGCATTTCCAGCATCATCTTCGAAGAAAAATGGCCCAATGATTCCATTTGCCCAAAATGCACACCAAACAGTAACTTTTTGTGGGTGTAGAGATTTTTCATGAATAACACGAGGATTTTCATCACCCCAGATACGACAATTTTGCTTATTGACAAATCCATCCATTCTGAAATGAGCTTCGTCACTAAACAAAATTTGCTTGAAAGAACGCCCATTTTCAAAATAACTTTGAATGATGTAAACGCGTTGTTGCAATGTGTACCTGTCCATGGTTAAAACTTTACTACCTTCTAATAAAACAAAATGGCTTATGTCATTTGAAAAGATGTCACGTGTAAAAATTATATAGTGCTGACATCTAGGCGTCACATTTGGATGACCCTTTATAACAGGGTTTTTCGAGACTCTTAGCAAACACATATGTATTGTGAGGGTGCGTAAATTATTTTTCTTTTTATAGCTTTTTCTATTGTGGAACGAACGCTATCTGCTTTCATTTGTGAATGATAAATTTCAAGAATTTTTTACACATTATGAATGCCATGATTGATGACCATATTGAGCAGGGCATAGCACGTATCACAATCTCTTCTTTCTTCTTTTAGCTTTCTTTTCCTCTTTTCTATTTCTGGGCCTTAAATTATCGTATTTCCTTCGCTTTAAATAATTTTTTAAATATCGTCAAAAATTATTTTGTTATATTCCTCAGAGAACTCTGTGCTCTTAAAAGCAGTATATTCTCTACAGCTAAGTTTCTTTAATGTCCGTGCTTCTTCTTGCTTTTTATAGTTCCAACCACTGCCTGTATTCTCTTGTTCAAAATAGCACTTACCATATTCTCTTCGCTTTTTGTTTCTAACTAAATTCTAAGATGGGTTTTCTAAACGAAACCTTTTTCTATGAGTTCTTGTTTTTGAATGAAATTTGAAAGAATCGTCAGAGTTCGTAATAAACCCATATGGAACTGGTCCCTTAACACTATCGTCTGTCCCTTTAGAAGAACTAATTTACCTTTGAAGCTTCTCTTAGTTTTGTTTAACAACTGCAAGTTTTAAAGCTAGCGAAAGTCTAAAAATCTAAACTTGAACCAAAAAAACTCTGTAATTCCATTTTTTTGGAACGCCCCTTTAGTGGGCGGAGTCAAAATATATTATTTTAAAAGTATTGTAAGAAATGGAATGCACACTTCATGATAACATTAAATTAAATGTGTTAGTTTTTAAGGACAGGAGAAGGTATCCCTCCAATCCCATTCCAGAAATATTCCTGCAAAAAATGTTTATATCTAAACTTTTATTATAAGTTTCAGTTATTTTTGCAAAATTAATAAAAACAATTTTAAAGAATTTATTTCATAAGATTTATAACAGTGAAAATAAATTTTATTTAAACCAACTTCTCTCTTTTGCACTAAAATTATGATGATTGGCACTGTTCTTCTTCTTCTGTTTCCTCTCAAATTTAAGGCTGCTTCTTATCAGAACTCAAAAGGACATAATGCCTCATTTACAACAGTTGCGCCGCGTATTAAAATCTTGTGCAATGTAGATGTAATGGAATGCCACTCATATGGAGTAACGTAAAGTTTTACGGTGTCTAAGCAAAAGCCTTTAAACTGCTGCAAATTAATTGTGTGACCACTTGATACTACTTCAATGACAACTTTGATTCGGTAGATAAAATCAATTCCAGTTTATTCTAAAGCTTCTGTCGCCGTGTTACCATCGTTGGTGACTAGTTTTCCGTCGAGTGAAATCGCTACCGCATCGCATGATAATTTTTTGTTTGAAAATATGGATGACATTGATTTAAACGAGATGTGGTAGCAAAGGTATGACTTTCCGTACCATATAGCGATCGCAAATTTAAGCTTTTTTATGTCAAAATTTTTCGTCTTTAACTCCAATATTTTTTAGCACTGAAGAGATGATAATTTTTTTTTGGCTTAAATTTTTCTTTTTATATTCAATTTTTATTTGAAAATTGCTTTAAAAGTTTAAAGTTTTTTTTTTCAAAGATTTTCCAACGTGTTTATTTCAAAAACATACAGCCATCCTACTACGCTGTCAGCAAAGTCCTTTGACGAACATCATTCTGTTGAGCTTGTTTATTAATGCTGCCTGCCCAGCTGCTGTTGCTGTTGTTATCTTATCCAGCCTGCTGCTTGTTCATCAATCATCGCAATTGAATTTAGATTTTTAGTTTTTACATTCCAGCTTTTATTACTTCATCATGGCGTTGAGTTCTTGCTTACATTTTAAATTTCTTGTTTTTGTTGTTTTTGTTGTTTTTTGTTTCTTTTTTATTTTCAAGGATCCTCAAAAAATATTTTTTTTTTATAAAAAAATATTTAACAGCTTCTAAGGCAGGCAGGAAGGTATGAATATTGAAAACAATATTGTGCGTGTGTTGTGTCGAAAATAAAAATCTATTATTTGAGGTTAAAAAATTCATTCAATTCTACGGTGTTTATCATTCTATAAAACAAAGTTCAGCCCGTCAAATATGTAATACAGCCTGAATATTTGTAGGCATTTATTTCTAAAATGGTTTTTTTTCCCATTTTTCTTTGTTTTCCTTTATCTGCAAATAAAAAAAATGAAATATTTTATATTGGCTGACTATGATGTTTTTTTTTTCTGCTCATTCATTCTTTACTTTAGAAATGATTGATTGGCTGACTGCTTATTTTTCCTTGGAATGAGCGAATTAGTTTTAGGGAATTAGATTTCTATTCCTTCCTTTTGCTTTAGATTTGAAGCCCACAAATATTTGATGAAATATTTTAAACGATTTTTGAAATTGCGGAAAATTGATTAGATGAGAATACATCAAACAATAAATAAAACAAAATATGTAGTGATAAATATTTAAGCAGAAATCTTCTCAAATAAACAAGATTAATATAAATAGATTTTTTTGTGAATTGGGAAAGGGATCATAAATTTCTGTCGAGCGTTTGAGTAAAATAGAAAATAAAATTTTTGTTATAAAACGCCCGCAAGACAGAATTTTATTTTGAAACGAATGGATTTGTGGCAGTAATACTTTTTGGTCAAAGTTTTATTATTTTACTTGAATGCATGTTGAAGTTAACAACACTCAACGAAAAAAAAAAATACAAAATCTGAGGGTAATTAGCAGTTGTATGGTTTACGGCACCTGTCTTGATAAAAAACGATCCAGAGTAAAATGGATCATATGTGTTCTGGCTTTACAAGCAAAACTGTGATAACGATGGCTGTTGGAGTTTTATGCTGTTGCCGGTACTTGAAGGCAAACAAAGTTTAAATATTTTTTAATGAAACGAAGGTTGGTGATACCGAAACAAATTAAGTTATTTTTTTTTAAATTCAGATGCAGATTTCAATGCTTTTAGCGCCCTAAATTTGCAAATAAACTGAATTTAAAGGTTTTATAACCAAAAAAAAAAAAAAAAATATATATATTTTTGGCACAAGAATATAATTTAAAATATTTCTAAAAGTTTAACTATTTTTTTTTTAAATAAGTTTTATTTTTTGGCCAAAAATAATTTTTTTTGCTATCGCAGATTTTTGTCTCTTAACCCATAGGACATTCAGGATTCTTATAAAATAGTTTTTTAGCACAAAAATTTATTTGATATTATTTTTAAAATTAGATTTTGCTCCTCTAAATCGCAGGACTCTTTTTATCAAACTTTTTTTAACAAACAAAGTAAATTTTTAGTACAAAAATAATAATTTCACTTTTATAAGGATCACAGATTTTGATATGTTTAGCCGCAAAAAGCTTTATGTCAAAGAAAATAAATTAGAAGCTTAAAACAAAAATACTTAGCACAAAATTAAAATAAAAAAATAATTTTTTTAGTACAATTTTTTTTATATTTTAAAGAGTAGAGACTTTGGACCTTTTAAACAAAGGATGCTTAGAGAAATGAGTTTATTAGTTGTTGATAAAAAAATTTTTTAGTACAAAAATCTTTTTTTTTCAAATATTTAAATGATTACAGATTTGAGGTCGAAGGACGATTAAAACTTTTATTAAACAAAAATTATTTTTAGTACAAAAAAAAATTTAGTACATTTTTTTTAAATTATATAGAATGCTTCTTTAAGCAGTAGAGGGATCAGCTTATGAAAAAAAATGTATAAAAGGTCTTTTTAAATATTTTTTTTTAGTACAAAATTATTTTTTTTTCAATATTTTTTTAAATTGAGTTAAAAAAATTAATTTTTTGTACAACAGACTAAGTTAAAAAAAAATGCTTTAACAAAGGGAAAAACTTGGAATAAAATCAGGTCAATTCATGTGGACTCTATCTTTCGAGAACAACAAAAAAAAAAAAAAACGATTTAAATCTGCACAGCTTTAGAAAAAATATTTTTGTTCATATTCATATTGGGGGACCTTTTGATAAAGCTTTTTAATGAATTGTTTAAAAATAATAAGAAAGCTAATAAGTTTTAATATTTATGCTTCTTCTAATTTTTAAATTAATTTAGAACAAAATTACAATTTTATTTATTACTCGAGTTTTCTTACCTTTTCCCTTTTATTTTTGATTTCTCATTTTTTTATTTCGTCCTGTTTAAAAATAAATTCCCATGAACAATAAATTGAATCCTTTAAGAATTTTCTAGAGATTTGTTACACTTCGCTTAGTTTCTGTTTTTTTTTTTTTTTTTTTAATGAAAAGTTAATGACTTAAACTATTTATTTTTGCTGACATGTACTAAAACGAAACACAGCAAATGAAATTAAAATATTTTTGCGCAACTAAAATTCTTACGACTACAATCATTTCAAGATATTAAACCATTTATTTCAAACAATTCTTTTAATAACCATTAAATCCATTCCAACATCAATAGGGGAACAAAACCATTATAATCATCATGTATTTTTTAAATAAATAAAATAAATACAAAAAAAATGTATTAATAGAGTGAATAAAATAAAATACCACAAATAATCATTATTTTCAATATATTCATACGATAATGGCATTTTTGTTCTGTTTATTATTATTAAACACATTTAAGTATTTTTATTTTATTTTCTCTATATGGGAAAAATTTAATAAAAAAAAGAAAGGAAAAAAAAACCTCACACTTGGTTGTGGTATGAATTTATTGTAGAGAGATAAATATTGTAAGGGGAATTTCATGTACAGACTGTTGTGCATTTGTTAATGCCAAAGTCTTAAACACGAGTATTATTTCAATGCCAAGGTCAAATATATTTTTTTTTTGTAGAAAATATTAAAAAAAAAAAAAAACACAAAAGTACAAAATGTTTTATTCATTTAGTAAACACTAAATGTGCATTTTTCAATATGGGGTGACTTTTTAAAAGTTGAGAAATGTGTTTTTGTGTCTTAATTTCATTAATGACTTCATCATTTAATGGTATTCAATATGTAAAGGTAACTTTATATAAGTGTGTTAGTGAACCATATGAGAGTTATAATTTTGGAACACATAGAATCGACTTTGGTCTCTCCTTAAAAAAAATTGACAAATTTGTGTTTAAACCGGTCATCAATTGGTCTCACATAACAAAACACCAATTTCCAAATAATATCTGCGGTCATGACCCTGTTTTCAATATTTTGTGATGAGTTAAAGCACATTGGCGTTTCTTTTAGCTTTACAGCAATGGTAGCCACTTCTTTGAGACATACGTAACAACCTTCTGCATTTTACGTTACAGATTCCAATTATTGCTGTAACAGCTCTGCTGCTAACGGAAGTCTTTTTTTCGTAGACTATATTTGACTCAATGAGACTCGGATCGTTCTTAAATCCAAGATCCAATTGTCCTGGAAACGACAGATTCTATTATTTTAGATCGTAAATTTATGAAAGTTTTCTTTTTTTCTTAAGGTGCGGTTAAATTTGTCAAATATTTGACGAAGAAAGCGAAACCACTATTTTTAGAAAACTTTATTTAATCTTTTCTGACACGTATCATTACGAATGACGATATCTTAGCTTTTATATTGAGTAGGAACTTATATTTCTTAGAAAAGTTTTGCAGACAAATATTTTTTTCCATAATTTATTGCTAACGTCTTTTTGCTTCAATATTTGACTAATCTCACAATACCCTTAGTTTCTACTTTAATATTTATTAAATGTTTTTCTTTTCAAACATAATTTCACTTGGGATGACAAATGCCATGACTTCAGCTTTTTTTACTCTTCTGTATAATTTTTAATTCCTTCCGTAACTCTGGCTAGATCCATTGGGAGTTGAACTTATAGCTAGAAATTACCTGTTTTTAGTAAGCAATCATTTACTTCTGCCATTGTAACGACATCGTTTGCGGAACAGGAATTGGCTTAATTTCAGTGCTTGCTACCACACCTTTTAGTGGTGATAGTTATAATTTTATAAGCTTTGTATTTTATCAAAGATCAAATCCTACATTCTAATGACAAATATTAGATGTTATTGCTACAGATATGTTAAGTGTTGCCAGATCATATTTTTGTAACAGAATTTGCTCGGAAGTTCCAAAAGAGATTTAAAAGTTTTACTCACAAATTAGTTCTCTTCAATTACCCGTCAAATTATAAAGATTTCTAGTAGAATTAACAAATCCGCACTTAAAATAAGTTACCCTAAAAACAAAATTATTTTCCCTCTTCGCCAACAAAAGAAAACAAAATTCTTAACGAGCTGTGTTTCAGTTGAATTCTTAAAATTTATTGTGCTTAAGTGTGATGATCTCTATCTCTAAATATAAAACTTAATTTATGTCATATAACGTCAGGCAGTCAGACAGTAATTTACTGTTAATTACACAATTTTATTTTATTTTATTTTCTTGTCTGCTTAATGTTTGAACCAAACACTATTAAATTGATTTAAGTGAAGTTCTCTACACAAAAAAATAATAAAAATTATTGCTATTTATATTTGTCAGTCAGAAATTATGGGGAACAATATTCATTGTGTTAATTGTTGAATAATTACAAAATATTAGGTAGGGGTAAAAGCTTTTTATATAAAACACAGTCAAGAACATATTGGGGTCAAGACAAATGTTATACAAAGCAATTTGTAGAAAAGCTTATGATCTCACCCAACATAAATAATATAAAATTGTCAATAATTGCGCTTGGAAATTTTTAATGCACAGTCACCTAATATTAGTTTAAGTGCTGGGGCAGGGTAAAATTACAATAAAAAAAAAAAAGAAACAGAAATCGTTTAAAATGCCATCTGACTCAAACTAATTATCGCGTGTTTAATAAACAATAAAACTAACAAAAAAAAGAAAACAATTACCAATTTAGATGACTGTTAATTATATAAAAGAAATTTGTATTAGTTTTATACCTAAAGTGATGAATTTGAAATTATAGCTTATTTTGCCTTAATTAAGTCTTTGAACAGAAATTGTGATACACAAGTGCTGAATGTATAACACGCAAATGAAAATTATTATTTTTTTATTTTTTGTTTTCTATGTCTAATAAATATTGACGTACTTTTTTATTAGTCATGTCCTAAAATGATGTAAGCATTAAATAGTACAAAAAGTTGGATTTTTTGTTGTATTTTTGTATTTTGTTGAAGAAAAAAAAATGGTTTTGAAAAAATAAAAGTTAATCGTTTAATTTTTAGGAGGTGTGACATAGAAAATGTATTCACTTTTAATTGTTTTCATATTAATCTATTGCTATAAAAATTTAAAATTTAAATTTAAATATAAAAAGCTTTAAAATAAGACTGGTGCAAAATAACAATTCTCATTCAGTTTACAGATGTTTATGCCTATTTAAAGTTTAAATGACACTCTTTGCTTTTAATTGTTTTCGTATTAATCCATTGCTATACAAATTTTAAATTTAAATTTGAATATAAAAAGCTTTAAAATAAGACTGGTGCAAAATAATAATTCTCATTCAGTTTACAGATGTTTATGCCCATTTAAAGTTTAAATGACACTCTTTGCTTTTAATTGTTTTCGTATTAATCCATTGCTATACAAATTTTAAATTTAAATTTGAATATAAAAAGCTTTAAAATAAGACTGGTGCAAAATAATAATTCTCATTTAGTTTATAGATGTTTATGCCCATTTAAAGTTTAAATGACACTCTTTGGTTTCGATGTGGTAAAAAGCGACACAGCAACTTCATTTCTTTTGTTTCTGGAGTGGCGAATATTTTGTCATGCTGATTTCTGCCGTCTGTCTACAAGTTTCTTATTTTTTGCTGAAGGCTTTTGTCTCGTCTGTATTCAAGGGTGTCTGCTATTCAACTTAATGTACTGCTTGCAAATGCTTCACAATCAGATGCGATAATATTTGATTTTTTTTATGTCCCTAGATCTCCCTTTCGTAATTTATTACTTCTTAAGAATCTTTCAGACTGCTGTTTCCTATCTTTTTAATTTTATAAAAGACAACCTGGCCTCTGCCATACTGCAACTTAGTACTACTCTGAGTTGTTGGCCTATGAAAGTTATACAAAATGATTTATTGCTTTGTATTTCGGCTGTAAAAAGTTACCTCTTTCGTGGCTTCATACAATCAGCTTCACAAATAGCGTTACTTCGCTTTAATTATGTTATTTAGCGCTAAAAATTAAGTTCTCTACTAAGATTAACAATTTCTTGTCCTAGATTTTTCGTACAAGAAGAGAAGAAGGCTTTCAATTAAGTCTAGATTTATTAGCAAGTGTATCATTGCTAAAAATAGGGATTTTTTATATAATTTTTTAAAAAAAAGTATATAAATATAAAAAAGTTCTGGCGAAAAAAAATGATATTTTCAGATTAAATTCGTAACTTTCCTTGAAAGCCGGACTTTTAAATAAAAAAGGTACTTTTTTTCAAAAAGTACTTTTTTCAAAAAGTACTTTTTGTAAAAGTAATACCTTTTTAATAAAAAAGTTTTCTTTTATCGAAGAGTGTTAAAAGTGATTTTAAAAAGAAACTTTTTGCTAAAAATAATGGGCATTTTAGGTATGAAAGACTTCTGAAATGGAAAAATATCATTTTTGTGGTTTCAATAGTTTCAATGTTTCAAGCAAAAGGATACTTTTTTGTTTAAAACCAATCAACTAAAACTAAATTTTTGCCAAGAAATATGATTTTGACTAATGAGGGACTTTCTGCTAAAAAGATGCTGTTGGCTTAATTCGTACTTTTGTGTTAAAAAGCTTATTTTTGCTAAAAGGTACTTTTTGCTAAAAAAAAAAAAGTTTTAATTAAATAGCTTTTTGCTTAAAAGATATATTTTACTAAAAGGAGGCTTTTTGCAAAAAAAAGGACTCTGTTGCAGAATATGCAAAATTTTTGAAAGGCATTAAAAACCAAAAAGTCAAGCACTACCCCGATGTTACTTAATGTAAAAAACCTATTTTTAAAATATGACTTGTGAGAAAAATGATGTTTTTTTGCTTTGACTTTGAGCTAAAATTATTGCACCGGAGTTTGTTCATAAATACGAAATTTGTCTTTTATAATTTCTTTCAGTCTGCCAATTTTTTTTTTGCAAGATTTTTCTTATAAGTGAAAAAATAAAATGCAATTGTCTAAAGTATTAGAGGGATTTATTGTCAGCATTTTATTTCACCTACAAAAGATTGTGCTGCAACAAGACAATAATTTTGTCTGGATTTTAAGCTCATAAATACACATATTTTCGCACATTAAGTATCTGACAATAAAAAATAACGAAAAAGCAGAAAAAAAAATTAACAAAAAGGCTACAAGAATAATAAAGAAGAAACAGTAGAGAAACAAACACTGAAAGAATAATATATATAAATGAATGAATGCTTGAATGAAAGAAGGAATGTATGAATGAATGTGTACATACATGTCAAAAGTACTTATCTGAACTGACATCATACGACGCCTTAATGTCTCTTAACAAAACAACATTTTTGTTCAACTCATTGTTGGGTGCTAACACATTAAAGAATGTTAGTATATGTCTTTAAGTGTGTGTGTGTGTGTGTATAAACATATTATATTTGTTTGCATTGGTGTATGCGAAAGTGTTACTGTATTTGTGTTTATATTTGTATACACTTATGCAATACAAAATATTCCATTAGCCCTACCACCTGTTTGCTTTAAGTCTTAAACTAAACATGAACAGAAATGTTTGTTTTAATTTTACACACACAAAAAACAAAAAAACAAAAAAATAAAAAATGAGAAGAAAAGCAAAACACAATGAAACGTAATTGCAACAAATTTTATTCAAAATGCTAATGGAATTAATAATAATATTTTTTTAATGTTTTACCAGGTTAACAGCCTGTTATGAAGAGTAATTGACCGAAACATGGGTATAGGAAATTAGAAAAACGAATGTAGAAATTGTTAAATATGAAAAAAGAAAAACTTAAAAAAAGTCATTAGCAAATAAAGCCAAAACCAGTCACCCATAAAAATTTTTTAATAAAAATGTTCACATTATTTTTGCCTGGTAATCGGTTTGTTTTCTTTGAAAACTTTTTTATTATAAGCATGAGAATACATGTGTGACAAAGCCTTAAGTTTAATTTGTTTTTAGAAAAATGAAAACTTATATGAAAAAAATATTGCATACTTTTGGGAGTCATTAAAAAAATAAGAGATCTAGCATATTTTTAGGAAATAAAATATTTTCATTTTGAAATAACTTACTTTTCTTAGTAGATTTAAAGCTTAATTCTTTCCATAAATTTATTTCTTATGTTTAACTAATATTTCTTTATTTTTTCTCTTTGCAGGTAATCAATTTTTACACATATAACTCCACTTTTTAATGTTTGTTCAGTTTAAAATGACTTCTAAGTAAGTAAGTGAAATTTTATAAATAAAGCGAACTTTAGACTACAAAATTATTTTGTAGTAGTGAATTTTAAATCATCATCACAGAAAAGCTTTTAATTGAAAATGTGATTTTAAAAAAGGGTGAAAATTTTGTGACTCTTAAAAAGTAACGTTTGTTTTAACAAAAATTTTATTTTTGTTTAAAAAATAATTTTTAAATTAAAAATAATATTATTTTTAAAACATTGTGATTGCAGCAGATTTTTTTAGGTTATGTTAATTAATTATAGTCAAAAAAAGTGAGTTTTAAGTGATAAAATTGGTATGAAAATTAATTTGCAGGTGAATTTGTTAAAAACAAGTGAGTGAGTTTCAGGCATTGAAATAATTTTAAGACAAAAAACGACTTTTAAGTAAAAAAAATTCCTTTTAGGTGAGGAAATGAATTTTTTATATTAAAAATAATTTTTAAAAGAAACAAAAAAAAAAAACAAAAAAACTAATTAAAGGTAGTTATTAGGAGAAAAGGACATTACTATTGAGAAATGTCACTTTTAGTCGAAAGAATGAATTTTAGTTAAAAAATTTTTTTCTAAGACTGCAAAATGGGCTGTTCTGCCAAAAATTTTATTGGGTTATAAGAAAATGAGGGAGAAAAAAAAATAATTTTTATAAAAGAAGAATTTCGCCTTACACACGGCATTTAAAGATAAAAAGTAAAATTCCGGAAAAATCGTGACACATAATTGAAAAATGTGACATTCGGCTAAAAAAGTAACGTCTCGTACATACGGTGAAGGTGATTTGTATTGACAAAAAAAAAATTATGACTTTTTTAAAAGCAACTAGAAAAATTATTTAAAAGTAGAAAAATAAATTTTTCATAAAACAAAAAATTTTACAAAAAAATTTAGTTTTTTATATAAACAAGTAAGAGTGCTATATTCGTGCTATGCCGAATCTTATATATATTTCACCATATCTAGTTTAGTAAAGTAGCTCCAATAAAAACAAAAAAATATTTGGAGGACAGAATTAAAAAAATTAGAAAAAAAAATTTTTTTACATAAAATAGTCATAGGCTCTTAATGGGTTAATTTTTTTTTAATATTAGTTTTTACTAAATGATTTTGTCAAACGCTTTTAATTTATATTTTTATTTTTTTATACCGATATTGACTATGTTGACATACGAACTTTTTTATGAAAATTTCACAGGCCCATAACTCGGAAAATATGCTCGAGCATTAATATTTACACTTGATGCTTTGTTTTTTTCATATTTTTTAATTCTCTAGCACATCATATATTTTTTTTCCATTAAAGTTATCTCATTTAACTAGAGTTGTTCCAAATGATATGGACAAATTAGAGGCAGGCATGTTGTTTTGCCAGCTGCTTTGAAGGACATGCACCGATTTTTCTGATTTTTAATAGCAAAATTTTCGAAATCGTGTCTAATCGTTTAACGTTTTTAATTTTTTTTAGCTCATCTAAAGCCTTGGGGCAAAGTTGATTTTAACACTAACAGAGACGGACAGACGGACAGACATCGCGGAAGTAGTAACTTTTATAAAAAAAAATAATTTTATTTTAAAGAAGAAAACTGTTAGTGAAAAAAATCATCATGTGATGGCTAAAAATCTTATTCTAAAGTGAAATTTTCTAAAAAAAATGACTTTTATTACAACATTGTTCTAATTTGTTTTATTTTTATTTTTTCTTACAACAAAGGTGACTTGGTAAATTAAACCTGACCATAACTAACTTTACTATGTTGCCTCCTTCATTTTGAAATTAAATTTTAAAATTATAAAAGAAATATATTTTAGCTGCCATAGCATGTGCTGGTTGTAATGGCCAACGACATTTTATTTTGCTTTCCTGCAAATACATGACATTGGAAATTTATTGCTCATTGATTTATGGCCGAAATTGTAAATTGTATAAAGTGCGAAATTGCAATTGCTAGAGGCAGCTCGTACAATGGACAGTCCGTTTGCACAAACAGAAAAAGAAAGAAAAAAAAAACAACAAAAATATGTACCTTTTATTGCAAGTGTCTTTCTCTATATAAATAAAGCAAAAGAAAAAAACTGAAAGCAAAAAAGCCAATAATGTTGGTTTTGTCACATATTGTTGCAAACAACACAAACAATATTAACTGCAGCAAAGGCAGCAGCAATTCTGTGCATATTTTGCAGTAACCAATCAAGTATTAAGCGTGTTATTTAGTTTAGCACCCTGTTTTTATTGCATTCTGCTAGAAACGTGGCCAGATTAAAAGAGTACGTAATATTTTGGGACACATTTATGACCATTTGTTAGTGACAAACTCAATAATAACAATTTTGAAATGCTTTAAATGGTAGAAACAAACAAGAGGGAAAGAAAAAACAATTATAATTTTTTTTTTTTTTTTTTTGGGGAATAAAAGTCATACGTGCAAAAGCGAACATAAGCATTTTAAATAATTCGACAATAAATTTTATTTGTCAGGAAATTAATAATTGATTTAAAGGAAAAAAATATTAAATAAGAAACAACAGCTCCTTCGCTTTTAGTGGGTTTTTACATTTAAAAAAATTTTAATTTCTAAGTTCAAAAGTCGTCGTCTAGGCTTGCAACTTTCTGAAACTCTCTTTTCGAATTCCCTTTGAGTCCACACGTTAAAATTTTGTTTCCTTCTTTTTGCTCTTTGCTTAACTCTACAAAGTGACAAAACAAAAGGGAATTGCAAATACATAAAATAGTGTTGCAGTATCTATTTGAATTTTCTCCCTCTATCTCTCTCTCTCTCTCCCACAAACTCAAGAATTGGGCAACATATGTTGAAGAGTGTGGTCAGGGACAAATTAAAATACTTTGATGTTTGCAAAAGCCGGAGTTTTGACGCGACATTCGTTTATTATCTCATGGAAACTAGTCTTGTTATAGACAGAGCAGGTGTCTTTATTGTTCGCTGAACAAAATATAAAAAAAGAGAAATGGTATGGTCTGTTTTCTTTAACCGAGGCCAAAGTCAACTAAAACAAAAATAGGCCACAGGTAAGGGTCAGCCATGAAAATACTCCCATCGAAATTAGCAACATGTGATTTGTTGTACCGTCTTTTGTTGGGTTGACCTTAACTAAAAATTAGTTAAACTAATAGTCGCCATAAATATTAAAGATCTATTTCTTTCTGTTGCTACGTCTTCATGTTGCAATTACTTTCTTTTTTTTTTTATTCCACCTATAATTTCTTAAATTAATCTAACGCTGTTGTTAGCATGAACATAAAATGTTTAGAATTCAAGTAGACTTTTTAAAGTACCTTAAGGGCACAAATATCTTCATCTATTTATCACAATTTATTCATTATTCAAACCGCCTCTATCTTTTTTTTCTTTAAAATACAATACATTGCTGTAGTTTATTATTATTATATATTTTTTTTGTTTATTTCAAATTTCAAAGACTGAGTAGTCGTTAATGTTAAGCTGTCATTATCAGCCAATTTCAACATTAATTTCACGTGGCATCTAAAAACCACAAAAAAAAAGCTAAAAAAATTCTTTTACACTAACGCTACCTAAAAAAAACTCATATGAAGTATGAGTTACGTACGTTTGTAGCCATAAATCCCAAATGTGTACTTTGAAATTGGAAGAAACATAAAGAAAGAGAGAAGCAAAAATACTATTAATATTAATAAGATAAATTAGAAATAATAGTTTAATGGAGAGGTAAGAATTATTATTGTAGTTGAATAAATATTAAAATTGCTAAAGTTGAAGAAACTTAAAGAAATTAAATTGTTAATTATAAAAAATTTAAAAAATGAAAATAATTTTTTTAACAGTTTTCACTAAACAGTTTAATGTTCTAAAAATTGATAGTTGTTAATTTTTGGTTAAACCATAAAATCTTAAATACTACTAAATGTTTCAAGAAAATATGATAAAAAAATTAATTTAAATATTTTATAAATTAACAAGTAAGAAAGCTATATTTGGCTACGCTATATCTGATACGAGGGCTGCTATATATATTTCTGGCCTGGCAACACTAAGTGCTGCCAAGTGCAATCTGACATTTCCATTAGAAAGTTTGTCATTTTTAAGCATAATCGTACTCAAAACGTTTTGACGTACGACCATTATTTGTGTTGTTTACAGTGACTTGAAAAAATTAATATAAAAAAAATGGGATTAACTCGTGAACATTTTTGTGCCATCATTTTTCACAACTTTCGACGTGGATTATCATGACAAGAGTGCATTGATGAATTTAAATCTTTGTATGGCGATGAAGCACCATCCTATAGCACTGTGAAAAATTGGTATAATAAATTTAATCGTGGCCGAAGCTTGCTCAAATACGAATTCCGTGAAGGTCGTCCAAAAACGGCTGTTGTGCCAGAGAACATTGATGCCTTGCGTGAACTCATAATGCAAGATCGACATGCGACATACCGAGAGATAGAGACATCCTCGGACATTTCTTCCACCAGCATACATTCGATACTGCATGAACACCTGGCCGTAAAAAAGGTTTGTTCTCGTTGGATCCCGCACAATTTGAAAGTCTCTTGAAAAAAGGCTCGTGTCGATTGGTGCAAAGAAATGTTGCAAAAATACGATTGTGGTGCTTCAAAAGACGTTTATAAGATCGTCACAGGTGACGAATCATGGATCTATGCGTATGAGCCCGAAACGAAACAACAATCGACCGTGTGGGTCTTCAAAGACGAGCAAAATCCAACGAAAGTTGTTCGTGGGAGAAGCACTTCGAAGCAAATGGTTGCCTGTTTCTTTGGCAAAACTGGTTATGTGGCGACTGTTCCACTTGAGCAACGAAGGACGGTCACTTCTGAGTGGTACACTACAATTTGTTTGCCTGAAATCATTGGAGAAATTCGAAAAACCAACAAGAAAAGACGAATCATTGTTCACCATGACAGTGCCAGCTCTCACACATCGGCTCAATCCAGAGCGTTTTTTAACGGCCAAAACGTCGAAATAATGGGTCATCCGCCATACAGCCCTGACTGGGCATCTAATGACTTCTTCTTGTTTCCGCACATCAAGAAAAAAATGCGTGGTCAACGATTTTCGTCGCCAGAAGAAGCTGTTGAAGTGTTCAAAAACCATGTTTTAGAGGTGTCGCAATCGGAGTGGAAAAAGTGCTTCGACAACTGGTTTGAGCGCATGCAAAAGTGTATAAATCATGCTGGGGAATACTTTGAAAAACAATAAAATCTTTTTTGATTATAAATATTCGCATTTTCACTATTAGGCCAGAAATTTATAGAGCAGCCCTCGTATACCCTTCACCATTCATGTAAATCTACTTCAGTAAAGTAACTCCAACAAAAAAAAATTTTTTTTTACATATAAATGTCATCTGCTCTAAATGGGTTAAACATTAAAAAAATATTAGTATTTTTTAAAAGATTGCACCAAAAGCTTTGACATGATACCCGTATTGATATCTAAAAAAAATATGGTGAATAATCCTACTTTTCGCTGAAAAGTTCAGAGGCCCATAATTTGGAAAATATGGGCGAGCGACAATTTTTTTACGTTACGTTTTCTTCTTATTTTTAATTTTTAATCGCCTCATATATTTATTTGTTTGATTAGAGTTACTTTATAAAATAGATTTTTGTCTAAAGGGGTGGAAAAATAAGAGGCAGGCGTCGTGTTTTGCCCACTGTCTCAAAGGACATAAACCGGTCTTGCGTTTTTACGTTTGATTTCTAAACGGCTTTAATAAAAATTCTTGTTTATTCATCCCCTTTTATTTATAACTCATACAAACTTGAAAATAGGCAAACAAATATTATTTCAACGACTCTTAAAAAGATGTGAATTAGTTTGTAATTTCATGTGTTGGCACAAGTATTTTGACAAGAATATAATACAAATAAAACAGTGTTTTAACTTAACAAAAGTTAAGAAAAGAAGAAGAAGCAAGTGAAATATATATTCTCCCTTGGCTTTAATATCTTTTTGAAGGTGTCTTATACTGAACCCACTAAATTTTAAGAAATCTCTGGACATATCTCTTCCAATAGAGAAGTGTCCTCAGAAATTTTCTCCTCTCTGGTTTTATTTGACGAAAGTGTTCTTTTGTGTTTCAACACAGATCAGATGTTTTCTATAATATTTAAATCGGGACTTTGAGGTGACCAGTCTACAGTATTAACACCATTATTCTTCAAAAATTTAAAAATCATCAAGACTTTGTGGCACGGGGCATTATCCTGTTGCAGTATAAATGATTCTTCAATAAGCCTTTCACCAGAATGATAGATATTTTCTTTTAGCGTAATCAAATATTGATTTTGGTTTAGGAACTAAGCCGGTGACAGAAACTAAGCCACCCATCCCACTAAACGCAATACATCCCCAGAACATGAGTTTTACTTAAAGCAACTTTCACCTGTAGAGAGAACGCTTCTACAGAATTCCTTTGGCTTATGCAGATGTTCCTTTGCAAAGGCCGGTCTTTTAAGCTTGTTTGACTTTGTTATGTACGCTACGTTCTTAGTTTTATTTGTCTTAAAATCTCGTTCTTCTAAACGTCGTCTAATGGTGCGCTCATTGACTGAGTTCTTGGCAGCAGTTTAAGGCTTCAGATTTTTTTTTAAATTCTCGTATAAGGATTCGGTCTTCAATGTGCGTTGTCTTACGTTTTGCGCCTGATCTCGTTTAGTTTTTAACGTCGCTATACTTTTTAAACTTATTAACTTGATAGTGCGTAGTTTGACGAGACACACTAAACACTTTTGCAATGTCTTTAACTGCTGTTCCAGCGTTAAACTTTGCTACCATCGAAGATCTGGTAACGAAACTCAACTCTGCTAATTAATCCATTATTTATTACGCATTTTAATCAATTTTTGTTTTTTTTTACAAACGTTTAATATTAATTAAACTTTATTAGAACAGTTGTGCACCTTTAACGTGCTCAAAAATGCAAACAAAAATCCACAAAGAGACTGCAAAAATACTTATGCTGACTTGTGTATGTCTGATCGATTAAATTTTCAATTTGAATTTTTTCTAGCTCATCTAGTACTCTTGTAAAGATGGCTTTAACCCCAATATGGATGGATATTGCTCAATCGACCTCGCTATGCATAAGAACTTAATGGACTCGGCAAAGAATATTGTGGAAGTTAATAAAAAATAAAAAAAAATCAATTAAAGAGACCAGCTATTAATTGGATGAAAAACCGCTAAACCACTATTAAACAACTTAAAACAGGTTTTTAACCGACTAAAAACCGGTTATTAACCGACAAAAAAACCGGTTTTAAAACCGATTATAATCCGGTTTAAAACCCGTACAACCCGTTTAGAAAAACGGTGGAAAACCAAGTTGTTCACCCTATTTTTGAGTTCTTAAAATAAAATCTTTTAAATATTTTTCTTTTATTTATTTAAATCTCTTGAGTTTCCCACGGGAAACTCAATATTCGTTACCCTAAAATAGGGAGAAAAGAAGAAGAATATATCTTATGCATTATTTAAATTCATCTAAGTGAAACAATATTATTTTATTGAACAAAAATTTCAAGTAACTAAAACCATCACTGCCTAAAATGGATCCTTTTGAAAGAAAATTGATTCAATTGTGTGCCACATCTACAGTTAACAGTGACGCATAAGGAATGGCTTTGGTTTTTGACAGTCATGATTTACAATATTTCTAAGCGTTCGAATAATAACAGTACAGAACTATCAAGTTGAAATTTTAACTCATCTCTTAAGATGTGTTGGCTCATCAAACCAAACATTGAATATTTGTGGGACAACAAAATTCTGGATAAATTTTGTATTAGTAACAGCCAAATTTATACACTCAAACTAATTTCGTATGAGTGTTTCTTATTAAAATTTATTTTAGCAAAATATTCCTGCTTTGCTTGCATTTAAATTGTTTATGATTTTTAATGAAATTTTACCCTAAAACAAATTTGTAATTCTTTTTTGTTAGTTTTGATGTCTTTTTGACATCAGTCAGTTGTCTGCTTAAAATTTTAGCGCTTTAAGCCTTAGAAGACTTCCTTCCTTTCTCTTTGCGCTTCCTGTCAGCCACTCCAAAAACTATATTTTTTTGACTTAACAAAACCAACAACATAATAATATAAAAACATACAACAAACTTGTATTAAAAATATTATCAATGTCCATTAAAAGTAAAAAAAGAAATAAACAAAAAATAACTTCAAATACCATCAGCAAGTTTGGGAACTTTTAGATCTTTTGCAACATGTTTCAATTCAACAAAATATAACAGCAGCCAACTTTGAAAAACCATATCAAATTATTTTGCATCTTAAAAAAGAAAACAACAACCTGAAAATAAACAAAAGAAAAAAATGATATGAAAGTCTGACAATGACTTTAGTTGCATGACCAAAAGCCAAACAAATACTGTGGACAATAATGGGCAATAGAGAAGCAGGCAGTGTACACGAGTTAGACTTTCCTTGCATTATAAACAAGGATGTGGGGTTTGATTATGACGTTATTGTTTTAACAACAAACTCTTGTTTGTTTTTATTGCTGTTATGACGATGATATTTTGTTTTGAGATATTTATTAAAGATATAAACTAAAATGCATGTATGTTTGTATGTTTGTGTGCAGGTTTTATTCTCTTGAAAGTTGCTAAGTGAGTGTAGCCAACAATAAACAAAATCTTTTTGTATCGGATTAAAAGTAATGACAGATTAAAAAATAACAATTTTTTTTTATTTTTATTTTAAATAGACTTAATCCAAAATGAAGAATTTGCAGTAGGATGCATGTGATAGGTAGACACACTTAAAATTTTTGTAGTTTTTGGAATGAAACTTAAAAAAATTATTAATTTCTAATAATTTAGTTTTCTATGTTGCTGGGTTTAATATTACAGAAGTAGATGCAAGTATTTTTTAAGCGATTTTAATGTTTGTTCCCACAGAAAACAATAATTTTTGAACAGATTTTAAATAAAATATTTTTCTACTTAAAGGTCATGCTTACAGATTGTTCCCCTTTTAAAAAAGTTCATAGTTTGTAAAATTAAAGGGTGCCCCTATACAATACGCATGATTTTTACGTGTCTTACGAACCAAATTTTAACAAAGTTGTTATCACTAGAGTTTCAAAGAATAGAAAGTAATAAAATAAAAAAACTTAAATATTAAAGGGTGTCCCCATAGACAACATAATCTGATTTATGTAGCCTATATTTGCAACGGTTTAAGACAAAAACTTAAAAATTACACAAAATATCTGCCATAACAAAAATTATAAAATTAAATATTAAAGGGTGTCCCCATAAGTGATGTTGTTTGTTGTTTATGGCCTTATCTTTTAAAACGTTAGAGATATATATTTAAAATTAATACAGAACATGTATTGTTAAGTCTTCTATAATAAAAATACTAAACATTAAATTGGAAGTTACAGGGTGCCCCATATGGGAATTATCTGTTGCATATTATTGTATCTTTTGAGCCTTTAAAGCAGACAAAATTAAAGTAATGTGTTAAGAACTATGTCCACAATTATATGTATAAAAAATTAAAGGGTGTTTCCAAATTCTATGTGAATTGATTTTTATGTCTTGAATTTATTAATTCGTTATATTCAAAGACTTAAAAGTTTCGAACGGTATATGTTTGTATATCCACTATAATAGCAATTATCAATAAACTAAAGGGTGCTCCAATAAACAAAATAATTTTATAGTTATAGCCTTTTCTTTTGAAGAGTTCTAGAAAGACTTTTCAAATTTACACAGGACGTGTTTCTTTTGCAAAAAAATTTCAAGTTAAAGGGTGTCCCCCTAGGTGATGGTTTTTGATGCATATGTCTTTACCTTTTAACTCATTATGAAAAGGCATTGAAAATTTTAACATGGCGTATAATTACTATTTCCTCCATCATTAATATAAAAAACTAAAGGGTGTCCTCATAGCTGACGTAATTTGAATTAGGGTTTTCCATTTTGAAGAGTTCTGGTCAAACTATAAAAAAACTAAAAAAAAAAACAAAATGTTTATTTTTATGTTTGCTGCAGCAATAATTAATCCGTTTATTTTGAAAGTGGCATAAGTCAATTTGCTTTTAAGCTGATGCGCATACCTAAAGAAAAAAAACTTTGAGGCTAAATCTCAAAGAGGCATACTTGTGCCTATTATCTCAGGATGTTTATTTTTTCCCCAGCAAAAACTTCGATCAGCATTAAATAATAGCAGGTCTTAACATATAATTTAATTTAAAAAATTGACTTATGCCACTCTGAAAATGAACGGCACAAATACAGATATTTGTGTATGATATTTATGAATTCAATATATAATTCAATTTCATGTTCAGAAACCTTTCTTTAGACTCGTTATAATTAAAAAACTAAATGTTAACAAAGTATATTTTAAGATCGATGAACCTCTGCTCGCCTTTTTTGTATTGAAGTCGGTTTTATTGTAAGAATTTTTTGTGAAAATCACAACTGGTTAGGAATGAATATTTTCAATTTCGATTTTTTTAGAAAATCTTTAAAACCGACATTTATTGTTATTTTTATTGTTGTTTTTTTTTATTTAGTTTATTGTTAGTATATTTTAAACCAAAATTTTTTGGATTTAGAGAAAAAAAAATTTTTTTTAAATAAAATCTGGTGCGTAAATTTAAACTCAAGCAATTTATTTTGAACAATGCCAGTGTTACCGTTGTGCGAATTTGCAAACCATTTCTAAAGTTTGTATGTTTTTAGTTTTTCATCTTATTTTTAAACTGACATTTGTTCCTGGTAGGCTTTTTGAAAAAAAAAAAAAAAATAAATGGTTATGCTAAAGGATACCAATTAAAATGTCTACAAAAGGTTGATGGCTTTTCCTTGATTTTAATTTTGTTAATTGTTTTGTTGGCTGAGTTTTTGCATTTTATAAAAATTTCTTTTAGATTGCATGAATATTCGAAACATTGCTCGGTCACTTGTTTGCCGGTTAGGGAAAAGCAAATTTTTTTACAACTTTTTTGAGATGACATTAAATACATGAAGTTGGTGTTGGTTCGTCTATCCAATAACTTATCACTGTGATAAAAAGGGTCATCCAAAAAACGCGCCTTTATGTTTCTTTGAAATAAAACACAAACTATTAGCAATTTTTTCAAGATGTTTTTTTTTTTTATTAAAAGTATGATCCATTACAATTCTAAGTGGAATAGAATATCATTCAAATGTCCACCATGACAGCGCCTGCAGACATCAATCCGAAGACTTTCCGACATGTTGCTGGTGTTATTTCACGAGTTGCAACTTGAATGTTGTTCTTTAGATCATTAATTGTTTGTGGATTGTTAGCATACACTCAACTTTTCAAAAAACCCCACAAAAAAAAAAAAATCTAATGGTGTTAGATCACATGACCTTGGAGGCCAATTGAAATCTGCATTTCGTGAAATTACACGTTGAGGAAATTTTAATTGCAAAAGCGTACTGTTTTCTCGAGTTGTGTGACATGTAGCAACGTCTTACTGGAAATAGACGTCAGACACATCAATATAATTCAACTGTATCCATGAAAAGTCTCTCAACTTTGATTGGTATCGCTCAGCATTCACAGTAACAGCATTTCCAGCATCATCTTCGAAGAAAAATGGCCCAATGATTCCATTTGCCCAAAATGCACACCAAACAGTAATTTTTTGTGAGTGTAGAGATTTTTCATGAATAACACGAGGATTCTCATCACCCCAGATACGACAATTTTCTTATTGACGAATCCAGCCATTCTGAAATGAGCTTCGTCACTAAACAAAATTTTACTTGAAAACAATGGATCTGTTGTTCTTTGTTCAATAATGCAACTTGTTGCGTTATTGCAATGTGTACCTGTCCATGGTTAAAACTGTACTACCTTCTAATAAAACAAAATGGTTTATGTCATTTACAAAGATGTCACATGTAAAAATTATATAGTGCTGACATCTAGGCGTCACATTTGGATGACCCTTTTAATACTTCTAAAGATTTTACTGCTATCGGTTGTGAGAATGCTGTTCTATTTTAAATAAAGGTACTTCTAACACAAGTTATCTTTAGTCCCAGCCAAAAAAGATTTAGCATCCTGAGCCTAGTTGACCCTTTTTCCATATGAGTATTCACATTAGTATCATGCTCGCTACTCTAGATGCCTTTTTATCAATCTAGTTCATTTCTAACTTGTCCATAAAATTTTCTTATAGATGGATCCGCTTTATCTAGGAGCCGCTAGAGAGAGTTTTTATTTTTAGAAAAATGATAAATTCGCTTAAAATTATGTGGTGCTTTTTTAGTGCGATATCACTTACAAGATGATTAGCTGTGACATAGTTTGTCATATTATGATCCCCATTAAACATTTATGACCAGTAAGCTCTGACAAATCAAATGCTATCAAAATATCAGCATTTGTTTTAAAATTTAAATATCAATTCGCACAGCTTATAGACGCAAAATTGTGTTGAGTGATGAGACTGCTTTTTGACTTAAAAGATTTTTAAAGAAATAAAATTGCCCCATACAAAGTGAATCGAATTTATAAAAGACCCTACATGCTAAATTACATGCAGATAAATATTATTTATACCCTGGTGGCAACATTAGAATTTATTTTATTTATAACTGAAGATGGAACACACGTTACGGTCGATGGAGATCGTTACCGCACTTTGATCAATGATCTTTTGTTTAAAATGTAACTGAAATTAATCCGGGCGAGATAAGGCGTCAACAGTATGACTCCAGTTGCAATACGACGATCGTAAATATCGTCTTATTGAAATAAATATTTTGTGATAAGTGGATGGGCTCTGATCTTTATTTAACCTTAAACTGAAATAATAATTTTTTAATTTTGTCTCTATCTTTCTCTCTTGCTCTCTCTCTCTCTCTCTCACAGCAGTTAAGCAGTTTGAAAACTTCCATAAAATTTTAATTTATTCTTTTATTAGAAACTTAAAAGGAATATAATTTTTTGACTAAAACAACAACAAAAAATCTAAGCAAATAATTAGACCCAGTTTGTGTTTAGAATCTTAAAGATAATAATAAAAAAAAAATTAAAAACAAAATGTGAACTTCCTTATTTCATTATATTCTTTTATATTTATTCCCTTGCTGGCAGAAGTGCGATAATTGCTTGTTGACTTTATTTTCCGCTCTACTGCCTGCAACATTATTATTAAGTTTTAACACAAAACAAATAAAACAAACAACATCAAAAGGAAGAAAAACAAAAAATAATAATAAAACTAAAACTAAAAAGACATTTTTAAGAACATTTTGTTTGCAAAATTATTCTGCTTGAAGAGTAAAAACGTCGTCTTAAAATTAAAAAAGGGGGAAATATAGTAAAATAAATGTAAGTATAGATGTTTGTATGTTTGTTTGTACATTTATAATATTAAGTAAGGCATCTTAAAATTTTGTACAAGGACAATAATTTGTTATTTCAAAAACATGTTATTGTCCTTTGAAAAAAACCCATTAGTAATTTTCCTTTAATGGCAAAAAAAAAATGCATGAAAAAAGGAGTAAACGAACCAAAAGCATCAGAGAAAGTCTTAAGGGATACAATTCCTTTTTTTGTTAACAATTTTCTATGTTATTTCTAATTTCTTTCTATTTTGTGGCATTTTTGTGAGGTGAAATAAAATCAGAGAAGTTAAAAGAAAAATGTTTAAAGAAAATCTTGTTTTAAGCTTGTTTTTGTGGAAGAGAATATGCGTTTGTTATTGTAAGAAGTTGTTAATGTTTATTTTAAACTTTAATTTCGATTTAGTTTTAAATGTATTTATTTTTTTTCAATAATTTCCAAAGTTCTTAACAGTTTTGGTTTTAAAGTTTTGTTTTGAAAATTGTTGTACACATAATTAATCTCAGGACAGAGGAAAGTATTTTTTGGTTTTCTAATTTTTATTAAAAATTGTGTCTTTTTTGTGTAGAAAACATTTAAAAAAATGTTTTTTTTTTAATCAAGTTTTTAAGAAAAAATGATATTTTGGGGTTAATGGTGCATTTTTAAATTGATTTTTTTTTGTTGTTAGTAGCAAGTGTAAGTTGCAAGAAGAACTTTTGGATTTTTTTAGCGCAAATCTTAGTCTGCGCGTAAGTAACTGGTTTTAAAAAACTAAATAATTTTTTTCTAAATATTTTATAAAAATAGATAAAAATTTTTTTTTATAAAAGTAAATTCTGAAAGCAGTTTGTTTGTTTTTTTTTTGTAAATGAAATTAGAGGGTCTTTTTTAAGTGCATTTCTTGTAAAGTTTAAAAAATTATTATCAAAAAAAATTTAATAAAATTTAAATAGTGAATTTTTCTTAAGTTTAAGTTTATTTTTCCCAAATATTTTGACATAAAAAATTTATTTAGTAAATTAAAAATTATTAATCAAAATTATAATTTCTTACATACTAAAGTATTTTCCAAGAACTTCCTTAATCTAAACTAGAGGTACGTATTCTCTTGTACATCTCTCAAAACAAAATTAAATGACAATTCAAAAAAAATTCCAAGAAAAAGGGTTAAAAAAGGAGGTGTTTACAAAATCTGCTTAGAATTAAAAATGCTTTTAAACTAAAACTTAAAACAATAATAAAGAAAATAATAAAAAGAATTAAACAAAACAAATTCATAATAAACATAAAAACATGAATTAACAATTGTAGGTATAAAAAAATTAAATACAAAATAAATTATTGAACAGTATTTTATACAGTGTTTCCTATATCTAATGAACGCAGCCTCCTGTAGTAAAACATGAAGTGTGCACCCTCGAGAGAAGGCCAGCTCCTTTAAGAGTCAACAGGTCTACAGGCGAAAGATACCTTGACACTTAGACAGCCTCCAAACCACCTACCTCGGAGGTTCGTAAGCCTTGTAAAATGTTCACAGCCAATTTTACCATGTAGGCATCTATACGCTCAAAACTAATAGCGCTGTAGATTGACCTACATGATGACCTACGAAATACACCATTTGGTCCTAAGTATGGCTTCAAGCCAAAACCAAAATTCTTCGTGGGACATTTGCTATTCAATCCCTAGGCAATGAAGTCCGTCTGTACAATCAAAGCGTGCGATGTCGAAAGTCTACTTCTAAATCCAAATTGAAAGTCCTTTAAGATGTCCTTGCCAATTATAACATCGTTGATCTTTGCCAAGAGAAAGAATTCAAATAGCTTCCCAAAAGCTGATAGCAGTGAAATTGATCTACAGAATTTTTCTTAAAATGTTTCATACGAAAAAAAGTACTGTGTGGTAAAAATCAGTTTAAGAAAAATTAATTAAATATTTTGTTATTTATAATAAATTCGGTTTTTTGTAAAAATAGCGGCTTTTGTTAAAAAAAATTTGTTTAAAGAAATCAGTTTTTTGTAAAAAAGAAGTTTTTTTTTTTTTTTTTTTTTAAATGAGGTTCCTTGTGAAAAAATATTTTTTATGCGTTTTTAGCGTTTTTTTTTTTTTTTTTGTTATTGGAAAAGCATTTTTTTTACTGTTTTTGTAGATGAGAGCAATTATTTTAAACAAGAAATTTTTCTAAACATAACGCGATTTTTCTTAAAATAAACTGGTATTTTTTTTACATCATCGGGAAAGTGTTAAAAATTATTTTTTTTTGGAAAAAAGCGTTTTTTGTTGAAAAATGCGTTTTTGTATAAAAAAAAATTTATGTTTTTTTTTTTTTTTTGGAAGTCAGATGTTTTGAAAAACGCGTTTTTGCTTAAAATACAAGCCTTCACTCTTTTCAAGAATTTAGCTACATTTTTTTGTTAAAAATATTGCATACTTTAAGGAGTTGAATAACTTTTTACAAATTTATTTCATATTGTTTTTAAACACTTTAACCTAAATTTTTATTTTCTGTAATTCTTTTCCTTCTCAAATTTATAGTTCTATCTTCCGCTGTTACTTCTGCCCTGTCAGTTATTTTGTTCTGATCTAAAATAATCAAAATTTATGTAGTGTCATTCACTTACGCTTTATTTCCGTTGCATTTTTTTTTTGAGTTTTTTTTGAAATTGTTACACTGATAAGAGCCCGCACCATTTTGTTCATTGTTTACATGAATGGTTGATTTAACTAAATGGTGACTTTCCTCTAGCTTCTTTTTTATTGCTTTTTCATTTTTAAATACTGCGATAATATGACGAGTGTTTTGGTTAGAAAAAAGCAACGCTGTTTAAAAAAAAGGTGAATTTCCTCTTAAGCACAGGAAAAGCAGAAGCAATTGCAGTTTTATTTTATTTTTTTTTTTTAAAGAAAACTTAATGCAACAAATTTTCCAAATGTATTCGTTGCTAGATATGTAAGGAATGTATAATAAATTCAACTACTGAAAGCTAAAGATAAGTATCTCTGTGTTTTTTTATATTTATTCATTTCTTTTTATTCTTTCAACGCTGCATGTCAAACAGAGGGTGTTTACAAGGATTTCAATCATTTTTATGAGTTTTTCTTTTCCAGTTTTTTATATGTTTTTCTTATTCTTAAGAATATAGATAATTTTCTCTGTGAATGTTTTTATATCATGGCGGGTTCTTGGTTGCAATAGCAACAACATTAATATGAAGTAAAGAAAAAAAAAAATAGTGCAAATTATACACTCAATAGCTTAAACCCTAAAGGTATTTCTTTTCTCGTACGTATTTGTGTCTTTTTTCACTTTATTTCCTATTTTCATATCTATTGTTGTCTTAGTGTTGTTGATTACGTTTTTTTATTATTTTTATTGTTGCGGGTGATGATGCCACGAAAAGGGCGTAAGTTAACCTTGTAAATAGGGGAGAAGATCGCGCAAAATACTACACTGCAAATTATTTTTTTTTCTCAAATAGCAATTTTGTTTTTAAATTAAAAAATTTAAATTTGGCTTTAATGAAAGCCAGCTAATTATACACAATTTAATGGAAAATAAAAATTTTAAAGAATAAAATATTTTTCGAAAGTAAAGCCAGTACACATTTATTGTCAAACCCGCAATTAATGTGACGTGCAAGAATATAAAATCCTCTAATCTAGAGCAGCTGCAGGATTTTTGAATTGTTAAAATCGCTTGCAAACTGTGGAAGTTATAGACATTTTATCCAAAGCACTCAATATTAATATTAATCATACGCAACAGATTTTAA
The DNA here is from genome assembly GCA_937654795.1 of Cistogaster globosa. Lineage (NCBI taxonomy): Eukaryota > Metazoa > Arthropoda > Insecta > Diptera > Tachinidae > Cistogaster > Cistogaster globosa. The sequence continues at coordinate 14,561,262 of OW569404.1, forward strand.
AATAAATTTTTATAAAAACAACTCACAAATGAATAAATAAATAGACGATTAAATAAAAATATTACAAAAAATTTGATACTGTTAAAACTGGCAGCATGTCATTCAAGTTAATCCCTCACATAAATTTAAAAAAATCAAAATTAAAGTTATATTTTCCTGGAAAATGTAATTCTGGAAAAAAACAAAACAGTCTTTGAAACATATTTCATCTGTTTGTTTTTAATGGTTCAAGAGTATGACCACATATATCAAATCACATTAACTCTTAGGGTATCCTTATATTACATCTCCAAATTTTATACTTTTTCAACTGTTTAAGAGTTTATATAAACATAAAATTAGAGCAACTATAGGGGCACTCTTTAATTTATGAATTTAAATTATATAATCGCTGTGGTAGTAGACTTATCAATTAGTTTCTTTGTAAATTTCAAATAACTATCCAAAACGGATCAACAGATTGGCCAAATACATCAGATTACATTAACTATTGCAAAACCCTTTAATTTATATTTTAAGATTATTATACTTCTTATTATACCAAACAAAGTAAGGGACTTTCTGTCTAATTTTCAAGTGTTTATGTATAACGCTTTAAAAGATACGGCGATATATGTCAAATTACATTAATTTTAAGAACACCCTATAATTTTTACATTCAACTTACAAAGTTTTTATTATAGCGGACTTAGAATTACTCGTCACTTCTAAGTTTTAGTGTTCCGTCTATAAATGTTCGGCCTCATAAATCAAATTACATCAACTATTGAGACACCCTTTAATTAAAAAATCCATATTTGATACTTGTCGTTATAGCAGAGTAAGAAATACAGGTTTGTTGCAAATATCAAGCGTCTGTCTAAAACTTTTTAAAAAGTATGACCATATACACCAAATTAAATGAACTATTGGGGCACCTTTTAATCTATAATTTTTTGTATTAATAGTTGTTATAATAATGATTATAATAATCCATATTGTGTTCAATTTTCAAGCATTTGTCTGTAACGGTTTCAAAGATGGGTCCATATAAGGCAATTTAGTTACCTATTGGGACACCCTTTAGATTTTACATTTATTATTGTGCTAATTTTTGAAATTGGTAGCCAGAGTGTTATGCAGATTTTTTGTTAATATTACTGTGCCGCCTTTTACGGTTAGTAATACACTTGTGGGGACACCCTTTAATTTTTAGAATTATTTTTGTAATACTTTTTGCCATTGGGAGGTGGAGTGATACGCAGTTTTTTATTATTTTAAAGTAGCGCCTGTTACGGTCCATAATACATGTAAATAACGTATGTTTTATGGGCACACCCTTTTAATTTTTAAGATTAAGAAATGTTTTTAAAACAGAACCAATCTGTAAGCATTACCTTTTAGATATTTTTTTTTCCAAATTTATCTAGAAATGACTGAGTTATAGAGACACAAAAAAAGCAACATTTTGTCAGTTTGTTGACCTCCATTCAGTCCTTCTTCTTATTTTTTAAAGTCGGTTAAAATTAAAAATAATTTAAGTTTTCTAATTCGTTGTCTCTTACACTTGGACCAAAATAAAAATTTACTGAGTTAAAGGCTCATTTCAAGGCTTTTATTTGCGCTGTCAGCCATTCGAATTAATAGCAAATTGTGTTAACTATAAGCAATTAACTAAAAACATAATGAATTAATATTAATCATACGCACTTTACAAAAATTGCTAAAATCTTAATTATTAAAAAGCAAACTTTGAAAATTCAAAAAGTTAAAACTTACTTTTAAAAAAACTTTTTTCAAACCCAAAATAAAAAAAAAATAATTTCACATTGTTTTCTGTAAGTGTGTTTGGCATAAATTTTTTCTGAAATAACATTTTACTTTATAATTTATTTTTTATTTTTCTACATTTTATTACATGAGTTTTTTCACATTTTGATAATGTGGATGTTGATTTGTTAAGGAAATGAAATAAAGCAGATTTTTTCTCTTTATAATTTTTTTTTATAGTCATTTCAACTTTTTTTGTTTCTTTTTCATTATTTTATTTTCCCCTAGTCAAAATACTAAAGGGCGAGCGACCCTTTGTTGACGTAAATTTCATTGAGAATTGTGTATATTTGTCCCTAAATGTTTGAGTATGTAGGTTTTCATATCTACGCGTAACTCTGTGTCAGTGAACCATAAAAATCTAAAATGCGTTTTCAGCAGTTTGTTGAACAAAATGAATAAAACTAAAGCTTTTTTATTCTTTAGCAGCTTGTGTTAAACAATATTTGTGATTTACTACATTTTTCTTTTTGTATTTTTCTTTTCTTTGTATTTGACTTAAATTCTTTTAGTTTGTGTTGTGTGCTGATTTCAACTTATTCGTATTCTGCTAAACATATCCTTAATTTACAATTCTAATGGTTGTTTTTTGTCCCCCGCTTTTTTATTATTCTTTAATATTTTTTTCTATATTAAAATTAAAGAATTCTTTAGTAATTTTGCTGCTTTGGCTTCGGAGTTGTAGATGAATTGAATTTTTCTTACATATTTATGCTGGATTATTTCCTTTTTATATTCCAAATGTTCGCTTCGAATTTAATTTAACGTTTAATGAAAATCGCTTCTTTTTCTAAAGAAATCTTTTAACTTTTTTGAATCGAATTAAGAAAAGATGTTGCAGAGAGTGCAGTTGTTTAATTATACGCTTCTCAACTGAGTTCAATAAAAATATGAAAGTGCATATAAGAAAATGACTGCTCGGGATAAATTAAATTTGATTTTTAATCTCTCAATAGCAGTTTTCTTTATGTTTGCATTTAGAATTAATTTAAGACTTGTAGTTATCGATTTTTTTTTTTATTAATCCGTTGGCAGAGATATAAATAAACAAAAAATAAGAAATTTAGTTAACAATACTGCAGTGCGTATGAGTAATAATAATTAAAAAATGTCCATATCTTGTACAATTATAAATCGATTTTGACGATTTAAAGTGCATTCAAAAGCAAGCATGTAAGACCTTCAAATATTATTATTACATTTAAAAAATATATGTTAAGATCAACAAAATGACAAGCTTGCATTTGTTCGTAAAATTAGTTGAAAAACCAGTCGACTCATACATGAAAGAAAAAATATTGCTAAATCAATTTAAGCTTTTCTATTCATTCGTTCTATATTTCATATTCGTTATATATTTTTATTAAATCCAGGATTCTTAGGATTCGATATGAAAGTATACGTTTGAGAGTTTTATGCTACTGTACGTATGATTGATATTAATTAAGATTTTGTTATTTTATAATTTAAATAAGAGCTAAGACTTGCAGCAATTTTTTTTTAAACAATCCAAGCCAACATATTAAACACAAGCAATTATTTATATTATACTTTTCTTTAAATTTTCCTTAATTATTTTTAACCGACTTTAAAAGAAAAAAATATTATCAACTCGACTGAATGTTTCTTTTTTTATTGGTACCTCCTTAACTCAGTCATTTTTGAATCGATTTTTATTTTTTTTATCTATTTGAAAACTGATGCCAATACTTTGGTCCCGTTTGAAAAACATTCTTAATCTTAAAAATTAAAGGGTGGCCCCATATATCATACCTTTTTTTTTACATGTATTATGAACCATAAGGAGCACCACTTTAAAAATAAAAAATGGCGTATCACTAAAACTCCCAATGGCAAAAAGTAATAAAACAATAAATCTTCAAATTAAAGGGTGTCCCCATAAGTAATGTAAGTTAACCTTTATGGCCTATCTTTTGAACCGTTATAAATAAAAACTACAAATTGGACGAAATGTCGATTACTATGACGGTTTTAGAAACAAATAATAATATTCAAAATATAAATTATAGGGTGTTCCAACAGTTCATTAAATTTGATGCATTTGGCCATACTTTTATAAAGTTGTAGACAGACGCTTGAAATTCACAACGAACCTGTATCTGTTGCTCCGCTGTAGCGACAAATATCAAATTAGAATTTTTAAATTAAAGGGTGTCCCAATTATTGATGTAAGTTGATGTGTGAGACCGCAATTTTCAATCTTTATAGACAGAATGCTGAAACTTAAAAGGGACCTGTATTTCTTACTCCGCTATAGCGACAAGTATCAAATTTGAATTTTTAAATTAAAGGGTGTCCCAATAGTTGATGTAATTTGATTTATGAGGCCGCATTTTCGCACATTTATAGACAGAACACAAAAACTTAGAAACAACCTTTAATGCTAATTTAGCTATAATAAAAACTTTGTAAGTTGAATGTAAAAATTAAAGGGTGTTCTTAAAATTAATGTAATTTGACATACATCGCCGTATCTTTTAATGCGTTACGCATAAACACTTGAAAATTAGACAGAGTGTCCCTTACTTTGTCTGGTATAATAAGAAGTAAAATAATCTTAATTTATAAATTAAAGGGTTTTCCAATAGTTAATGTTATCTGATGTATATGACCAATATGTTGATCCGTTATGGATAGTTAGTTGAAATTTAAAAAGAACCTGATTGCTAAGCCTACTAGCACTCCAAGTATATAATTTAAATTCATAAATTAAAGAGTGCCCCTATAGTTGCTTCAATTTCATGTTTGTATGAACTCCTAAACAGCTGAAAAAGTATAAAATTTGGAGATGTAATATAAGGGTATTCCAAGTGTTAATGTGATTTGATGTATGTGGCCATAGTGTTGAACCGTTAAAAACAAACTGTTTTGTTTTTTCCAGAAGTATATTTTCCAGGAAAATAAAACTTTCATTTTAATTTAAATAAATTGTGGTATTTTTGTGAGGGTTAATCCTGACTGTCGTGCTGCCTTCAATAGGCAGTTTTAACAATTTAAAATTTAATTTTTTAAATAAAATTTTAAAATTTTCAGTAGGATAATTAATTTCTCCTTTAGTCTTCTATCTAACTCTAAGCATTGAAATCTACACTTACAGATTTTTAAGTCATATCTCTGTTTGAATTTATTTAAGGATTTAAATTTTAAATTTTACATGAAGTAATGAAAAAAATCTGAATATAGAACCGCTCAAAATAAATTTTAGATTTGTATAAAATATAATATTTAATATAAATTAAACTCCAAATATCATTATCATTACTGAGAAATTTGTTATTTAATCTGATTTCCTTTTTGTTGAGTAGTTTTTCATTTCGATTGCAGTTGTGTTGACTTTTTCGCTTTTTTTTTCATTGTGTTTGTTCAAGGTATTGAAACTGGTAGTACCAGTGCACCATTTACTTACATACAGGCAAATAAATCAAACTAAAATATAGCAAACAAAGTTAAGCATTTATATAGTTGATGGTTAATACATTAACATATACCTACATGCAGGCAATAATTATGAAGGCTGTTCTTAAGAACTTTTAAAATTTTAACTTTTTTAAACTCGGATTTAAACTTTAGTAAAGAAAAAATTTGCGTTTAAGCTTAAGTTGCAGTTAAGATTTAAAAAATTGCGTTAGCTTTACCAAATTTCCTTTTTTTTTTGTTTAAAGACATTTTCAGACTGTTTTAGTTATTTTCCTACCATCAACTGAAATTTGAATCCCTGAATTTTTATTTATTTTTTTTGCTTTAGTAATAACGACAGCATGAGAAAATAATATTAACAGAAAAGTAATCTATCGTCAGTCGTTATTGTTACCGTTCATCAGTGCAGAAAAAAAGAATCAAGAAATTTTTTTCCTCTCTTTGATACTTTGTAGATGTAAATGTTTGTGTTTGTTTAGTGCCAGCATTATAAAGAAAGCAACAACACAGCAAAAACAGTTACACCAGCAGCAACAGCAGCAACAGCAACAACAATAAAAGCTATCGTAACACCGTTTTCGCTTAAAATGATGTAATTTCGCGTGTTCGCGCAATTCAATTTCCTGCAAACGGAAATGCTTCAACGAATATTTGAGCTTGTCAAAAACAACTAAAACTAAAACGAATCTAAAACGGGAATGTATTTTTCGGTTGAGATCCAACTTTTTATCATTTTGTGTGTGTGTGTTTTTTATTATTTTTTTTTGTTGCTGTGCAGTCTTATTCACTTCAAGTAAATGTTGAAAATGTGTAACGTAAAAGCAACACAAATAAACTCCAACTCTATTTGCTAAATGCAAAAAAAAAAAAAAAATAGTTCCCTTTTTTATTACATTTTCCTGGTTATTCTACCGCTTATTTTTTTTTTTTCATTTTTTAACTTTCTGTTTGGTTTACAATATTTGTGCTGAATTTAGTGTAAATATAATCAGTAATGGAAAAGAAAAAAAAAAAAAAAAAGAAATAAATTAAGGAAAGTATTTGCTGTTTATTTATTTTAAGAAAGCAGTGGGTGACTTTTTTTTGTTTACAGAGACGCCACTTGTTTTAAATTTAATTAGAAAATAAGAAAAATGTTTTACTTACTTAAAAAATAAATATTTATAAATCTTTATAAAAAATTGATTTCAAGGGGGTAAATTTTCTTTACAGCTCTTGATTTTCTTTACAGTTCGATTAATTAATTTTTTCTGTCCCACAGTTCGTATGATAGATGTTAGTATTAACGAGATGTTTAAATTTTCTATTGTATAAATTTTCTATTGTCTATATTGTCTATATTTTCTTGTTTTTTATTTTTTAATTAACACAAAAATTTTTAAGAAATTTATTATTGTTAAATTTTCAAATTAAAATATACGCAAATTTAAGCCATCATAAAATTATTAATTTGGCTTTATTTTAAATAATAATTTTTTATTCGATATTAAAAATGTTTAAGGCACAAAAAATAAGTTGTGGGACAAAAAATATTGTTTTAACGTCAAAAATTATTTTTCTTATCCCAGGACGTATGATTAATATTAATACTGGCATTTTTTCTTAAATTGTCTAATAACTGGGAATATTTTTAGGCTATTACCTTAAAAATGGCATCAAATTAGTGCTCAGACTTTAGTTCAAGCCCAGTGAAACATTCTCTGTTTTAAAATGTATGGGAGACTGATTTTGTTTAAGAATGTTACAAAAATAAATTAAAAAAAAATATTTTTTGTTTAAAATTTTATTTTTTAAATTCTTGTCTTTTATAAATTTAAGAGCACCTCTCATTAGAATTTTTTTTAATATTTTTAGTTTATGCTAACTCGCTTAGATTTTTGTTTTTTTTTTTTTTTTTTTTTTTTTTGTTGAAGATTTTTCCTTTAGTGAAATATTGAAATTACTATTAAAGCCGCAAAAATTGACTTCATTATGTTAAGAATATAATTTTTGTTTGCGCTAAGATATGAATTTAGTTTTATTATACTTCTACTCCCTTTTAAATTTTCACTTCTAAAAACACATGACAAAAACATTTTGTTCCAAATAAATGTTTTTAACAGCCTCAAAATTTTAATAACTTTTTAAATTATTTATACTATCGGGTGCTTTTTTTAAGCCCGATAGAGCACCAAAAATTAAATTGTAGTAAAGAATTTTTTCATACGAAAGATTAGGACATGACATTAATATTTAAAAATTATTTCGGGCATGTGGTCACCGCGACGGCCCAAGTACTGTTGGCAGTATGTCACGGATAACACAAACAATGTTGCCCACCAAACCGTCAATTGTTGCTGGTTTATCAGCACAAACTAGTCACTTCACGCGGAAATAGTCAAGAGGTATCGAATGACACGACCTTAAAGGCCAATTGACAGGTCCTGTTCTTGAAATCAACTTGGTGCCAAATTTTGATTTAAATAACTGGATGGTTGCGGTCGTCGCATGGTACGTAGCGCCATCTTGTGAAGACCGCATTTCGTCTGGATCAATGTCAACTATATTTTTAAACAAAAAATCATTTATCATGGTGCAGTAACGATTTCCATTGACCGTAACGTGAGATCTGGCCTCAATTTTGAAGAAATAAAGTCCGATGATGCCACCAGCGTGTAAATCACCTTAAACATTGCATTTTTCTGGATGCAATGGAGTCTGTAGGGTAAGTTGTGGTTTAGTCTCACTCCATATGCGGCAATTTTTCTTATTAACAAACCCGTTCAACAAAAAATGAGCCTCATCGCTGAACACAATTTGGCGATAAAACAACGGATCGGTTACTAACTGCTCTAGACCCCTATTGGCAAAAGAACGACGTATATAATGGTCTCGTGACTTTAATTTCTGCACTGTCTGCATCCTTTACGGGTGAAGGCCAGGATATTTGTGCAAAATTGTCCACGTAGGACGGCCAGAGCCCCGATGCTTGCGACCTACGACGAATCTATAAATTTGGATTTTCTTCCACACTTTCGTTACCAAAAGCGATATTCTCTTCAATATGCTCATTTCTTGGACATGTTGATATTATTGCATCCTTAAGAGAGTATGTGGTACGAAATCTATCCACAGTTTGATGGATGGCTTGCTCAGACGGACGATTATGTGCACCATGAAAATCACGAAGTCGTCTATAAGTTGCGCGAATTAATGACTGATTTTCAAAGTAAACTTGGATGATTTGATAGCGTTCGGTAAGCGTGAGTCTATTCACATTGATTTGCCAGAATTAGCTAATAATAATAATAATAATAATAATAATAATAATAATAATAATAATAATAATTTAAAATTGTATCGGGCTTAAGTAGCACCCGATATTATGCGTATGACTGATATTGATTTGGATGTTCTGCGATAAAGCGCTTCTAGCTTTAACAAATTATTGAAGGTTTAAGTGATTTAGGGCTCAGACCGAGACCAGTTGCTATTACAGCACAGCCTTCAAATAAATTTATAATTTGGGAGGTGAAACAGAAACTAAAAAAGATTAAACAAAAAATACTCCAAAAACCTCCAAAAAATTGTTTGCCATTTGCAAAGTTTTAAACTCACAGATTTGTTAAAACGTGAAATTCAAACTATGATTGAAATAGCAGAGTTACAAGGCAAAAGACAAATAATTTTTTTACCCATTTTATTATTTGAACCCCAAACCGAAATACACGCAACCCGAAAAAAAAAACTTTTTTTTTAACTCTTAAACTGTCCCTTTTTTGTTTCTTTTTTAAATGCTGTTTTGCAGTTAAAATAGTTTTATCCACCAACAATATTTTCTTATTCCCTTTTTATTGCTTGTTTGTTGTAAATTCGCATAAAAGTTATTTAATTGAGTCCGCCTACGTTTTTCTATTTTTTGTTTTGTTTTACTTTAAAATTCCCTCTCTTTAATATTGCCTTTGATGTTGCTCTGCCCTTTTCACTGCACGTGTATGTGTTAAATTGACAAACATAAAAGAATAACTTAAACAAAAATCTATTTGTAAAATTTAGTGGGTAAATCCTCTTGCAAAAAGGAACTGAAATTGGGCTTTGTGCGTGTTATTTTGGACATCTAAAAGATATATTATTGCTGTTGTCTGCTTTCCTGTGGTAGAAGAATTTAATTTTATTTTCCAAAGTTTTAAAGTCTTATGTTGCCAAAATGATTTTAATTTTCTTTGATTGTAGTGTTAAGTTGTACGCCTGTAAGTTTGAGTTTGCAAGCAATTTTTAGTGCATCTGAATGTTGAAGCTCAATTATGTTTGTCAGTCCTTGAAAATGAATGCTGTATTTGAGCAAAAGAGGAAAGAAAATTGTTGTAGGACTTTTTTCGATAATTAATCAAAAATGATATTTCTTTTCAAGTTGGTTTTTCTAGTTCTTCCTTTTTGATTTTAATTGAGCAGATAAACTCTTAAAATTAGTTTTTATTGTTGTATTTATAACAAGGATTTCATTTAAAATTTTTTGTAGAGTTTAATTTTTGTATTTGTTTTCTCTTTTAAATTAAAGAAATATTTGAAATTAATTTTCTTGTTGTACTGAACGTATGATTAATATTAATTATGATAATATTTATTAGAATGTTTAAAAACCACACAATTTTAACCCAAAAACAAAAATTTTTCTTCTACTTCAATAATCTATTTTAAAATAAACTAGAACTCATAAAAAATATTTATTTAAAACTCTAAATACTTTTGAAAAAAGGAATAAAAAAAAAAACAATATAAAAAACAAGTTAAAATGCTTTATTCGTCTATGACAAATCTCATATTCCCTTCATCATGAAAGTAAATGTAGTTTAGTAAAACGACTAGAATCAACGAAAAAATATTATCAGCTCTTAATGGGTTAAGTTTTTTAAGAAATTTTAGTAGTTTCTGAAAGATCTGTTCAAAAGTTTTTAAATGATGCCCATGTTGATATTTGAAACAATAGGGTGCATAATTGAGCTTTTCTATAAAAAGTTCTGAGGCCAATTACTCGGAAAATATGGGCGAACGCATGTTTTGTACTTGATTTTTTTTCTTATTATGTAATTCTGTATCGGTACATATATTTTTAATTTGTTTAAAGTTACTTTACAAAACTAAATTAATTCAAATGATAAAAAAAATTAGAGGCAGGCGTGATGTTATGCCTGCCGTCTCAAATGCCATGGACTGATTTTGTTAATTTTCAATAAGTAAATTTTTAAAACTATGTCTCATCGATTGGGAATTTAAATTTTCCCTAGCTCATCTAGTGTCATTAACAACTTAGTAACAGCCCTAGCATGGACGGATAGATGGACACCCCTCAATCGAGTTCGCTATGTATAAGAACTCCCAATAGAAATACTTTATGGGGTCAAAAAAGGGATACTGTAGAGATTACAAACGGTAGCACTAACGTATTTTAGTTAGAAAACCTAAAATTGACTATAAGATTAAAAAATAAGAAAAAAAAAAAATCGAAAATACCATCAAATACTTATGGTTCATCAATCCAAAACTAATTCAGAAGGGGTTTTTTAAAGGTTTAATTTTATGGAGCCACTTTTTGTGATAAAAATAAAGGCAAAAAAATACGTTAGTTTTTGATTATTAATTTAAAGGATATCGTGAATTTCGTTTTACTTATATTATTAGTTGAATATTTTATTCTGTGAACCACACTGTGTATGAGTAATTTTAATACAAAAGGTTTGCAGCAAATTGAGCACTAACTACTAAAGTTAAAAAAAAAATTAAAGCAAATAGAAGGAGTTGTACAAATCTTTATATATAAAAAATTATTAAAAGAACTGGAAGAATTAGCCCATGAAATATATTTGTAATTTTAAAAGTTCTTAATATGACAGCCTTGTGTAAAGTTGTGTATCATGCTGAGCTGAGATAAATTTATTTATTTCATATATATTTACCTCATAAAATTGGATATTGGGAAAATCTTTTGATACAATGCTTCTACTAACGACATGAATTTTACGTACCTGTCTTTTTATACACACTCACGCGACACGCAATATTTCGTCTTATAACAGTCCACCAGGTTGAATGGGAAAATAAATGCGATCATCAGTTTTAATTTAAAAAAAGCTGTAGATTCAAATACCATAAAGCTTTTTACATGTAGATGAATGCGAATCGCTTACCTCCCCTTTCTTGTTATATGGAGATGCTAACTTTAAATAATTTTTTGAATTGAAAGTAGGTACTCGTATCAAAGTTTTGATATAAAAATATCATTTATTTGAAATATTTATTAAGAAAAAATTCTATGACTTATTTTTTTTTTAATTACTTGCTGAAAGTTTTTCACTGTATTTAAATATTTTGGCAGGAAAGCTTTAATATAAACCTTTCATCAATAGAACAATTTTTACTAATAATTTTCTTTTTTTCATTAATTCTTTACAGGTATTTATTGACAGATTTCATGGGTTATTTTAAGGTAAATATTATAACGATCACAAATTCTTAAATAAATAATAGAAATATTAGAATCTGGCAAAACTTTTTCCTTTTATACTCCTCCTTTAGCGTGAGATAATTTTGTACTTCAATATTTTTAAATTATTTTCACAATTTTAAACTCACACAATGATTATTTTTAATGCTTACAACATCATGCCAATCTGCTAAAATCTGCCTTGTTGTTGTTCATTGAAAACCAAAAATTATTTTTTCATACATGCAAAATTCAACAATGAAATAAAGAGAAGCCTATTATACGTTTTTCTTTTAATCTGGTTAAAAGTAATTAACTGTTATCGGGAAAGTAAAATAAATGAAATAATCGAATAAAAGCGATCACAAAGGATTTGGTATTTTTCATATAAATTTTTTTGTTTTCTTTGAAAAGGAAGCGATAAAGAAATTTTTATAAAAAAATCTGTTTATTAATGAAACAATAAATCAGTCAATAGTAGCTGTTATTACATTAAACTGAGAAAAGATAAAAATTATTATTAAAGAAAAATAAATTCATTGTTGTGGAAAGTAAATTAAAAATGTGGCGGATGAACATCGCTATGCATAACGACTCAGAATATAAAATTAAATTGTAATTAAGCATTTTCAGTTTGTAAATTAGAACATGGACTTTATGTTAGAAAATCATTCTGCGCATATAGACACTGCAGCTGCTCATGACAAAGCGCACTCTGGACTTCCAATTTCGGGACACTTTTTCAAGTACTGTTGGCCGTATGTTACGAACAACACGAACAATATTGGTGCTTTATTAGCATAAACTAGTAACTTCATGTGGCTCCACAGGAAATAATCGAGAGGTATCAAATCGCACTCCCTTTCAGGCCATTGGAGGTCCATTTCTTAAACTCAACTTATTGTCGAATTTTGATTTCAATAACTCGATGGTTGCGGTCGCCGTACGGCGAAAATTTTATCCGGATCATTGTCATTCTATTTTCAAACAAAAAATCATTAATCATGGTGCGCTAACGATCTCCATTGACCGTAACGTGAGATCCGGCCTCAGTTTTAAAAAAAGGTCCAACGATGCTACCAGCATGAAAACCAAACCAAACACTGCATTTTTCTCGATGCGATAGCGCCTGTAGGCTATGTTGTGGATTAGTCTCACTCCATGTGCGGCAATTTTGCGTAATAGCAAACCCGTTAATCCAAATACGGGCATCATTGCTGAATACAATGTGGCGATAAAACAAAGGATCAGTTACTATCAGCTGTTAGAGCCCCATTGGTGAAAGAACTACGCATAAATTGATCTCGTGGGTATAATTCCTGCACTAAATTGATATTTTACGAGTTTAGGCGGATAGAACTCCATTTCCTGCGACCTACGACGAATCTATAAATTTGGATTTTCTTCCACACTTTCTTTTACAACAGCGATATTCTCTTCAGTGTTCACACTCATTTGACTGGTTGGTGTTATTGCATTCTCTAGAGAGTATGTGGTACGAAATCTATCTACAATTCAACGGATGGCTTGCTCAGACGGACAATTATGAGCACCATTAAAGTCACGAAGTCGTCTATAAGTTGCTCGAATTGATGACTGATGTTCAAAGTAAACTTGGATGATTTGATAGCATTTTGCAAGCGTGAGTCTATTTATAATGATTTGTCAGAGTTTACTGAAAATAATAAGAACCATTTTTATCAAAATTTAATTTTAGTGTTCTTTTTTTATAATGATAAGTTCTATCGGACTGTAAAACACCCTCTATATACTTTACGGGGTCGGAAATAGATATTTTAGAAATTTTAAATGGAATAACAAACTTAGATAAATCCTTCTTCCACTTTATGTGCTGAAGGGTGTTAAACAGGAATTTTTGTTTCACAGTGCGTATGATTGATATTAATTATGACTATTTTCAGTAAAAAGCTTCTAAATTAGACAGTAAAAAAAAATTGTAGATGCTAACTAAAGCTTACTTACTGGTGCAAAAAGTAAGTTCTAAATATCAATAGAACAAAATTTTTAAGCAAAAGTATAAAAACAGCCAGACAAGATTTTTTATTTAAGACAAACATTTTATGAAATATATTATGCTTGTGGGCACATTAGAAGAAAAATAAAAATTTTAATGGTTTTATTAAAAAACAATAAAAATTTTCTTACCTAAATGATTTTATTCTTACACAAAATTTTCGTATTCAAACAATTATGATTGAAGAACTCTATGCAAGCAAAATTCAAACTTGAAAGTTTTTTTTAAAGTTTTAATAAAAACTATTTGTCATAAAACATGTAAACTTGGGTGACCTAAAAAAATATCTAATCTAACAGTAATCAAAATTTTAAATTATTTCAAAAAACTTTTAAAAGTTTTTCCGTTAACTTTTTTCTTTATTTTTTTCGTGCTGGTTTTTGCCATTTTATTTCAAGGCAGGATCACAAAAGTATTTGTGAAATAAAAAACAAAAACAGAAAAGATAAAAAAAACGCATTAGAAGCTTCATTCATTTGTTCCTTTAAACTTTAAATAAACAGCAGATATAAACGTTCATACTTTTGTTATGTCAATGAAGGCAACGAAAGAACAAAATTACAAGAATTGCATACTTTTTGGCTTTTAGCCAATATTTACTCATAAACAAGAATCAATCGTATGTTTGGCATTTATAGCCTTAACATACAATTGCTGCTGCTTATTTAAACAAAACCTAAAGTACAAGCACAACCATTAAATAACACAGGCATATAATAGTCATCTAACTATGTATGTGTATGTATGTATGTGAGCGTGCGTGTGTGTGTGCATGTGTGTTTTTGTGTTTGCTGAAGTGTGAGTAGAAAAACAAACATAGATTTACATGTTTTTAACAGTGAACTCTGAAAGTTAAAATGAATAAAAGCAAAAAAAAAAAAATCAACAAACGAATAAAACTTTTCGACCAAACAACCATTGAAGTGCAGAAATTCATTTGTTGGTTGGTGCCAGTCAAAAGAGTTGTAAGTATAAGTGTTTTCATAAAAGACAAGGCAAAAAAGTTGCTTAAATAAAATCATTTTGTTGCAAGCCACAGCTTTTTATTTGACAGTTCTTTATAAAGTATTACTGAACTAATTTTATTAAAATTTTCTAAACAGCCTTTTTGGTTGGCCCTCATATTTTTTTATTTTTATTTTTTATTTATTTTCATGCTGTAACGCCTGGCTGTCAGTAAATGTATAAGACAATGTCAGTTACTGACGCTGACTGACACATCAACAGACAGACAACCAAATTAACCAACAAATTTTAAAAATAAAAAAAGCCCAAAACCAAGTAAAAAGTAAATGAACTTAAACCAACAATACTAAATAATGGAAATAGTGAAACTTTTTGTACCGGACTTTGGTTCTTTTTATTTTTTGAATTAAAGCCGCAAAACACAAGCAGGACTATAGAAATGTAAACGTCTGACTGGGGTTATTTAGGCTACAAGAAAAGTTAGTGCGCCTAAAAATATGCACATTAATATTTTTTGCAATACTAAAACTAGAAATATAAGAAAAATATTTATGTCTATACAATATTAGCCAAAGTTTAAAAGTCTTGGTCATATGGCATATAAAATTTACTGTCATTCATATTTCCACAAATGCAAACTAAAACAAAAAATCTAAAAAAAAAAATATTTAAAATACGAAATCGACCTAATATGTGGATCTGATATAAAAACGTATGTATTTTATCTTTATGTGACTTGTAAAGAAAAAGTATTTTTAGAAAAATTCAAACATATGGGTTGTGTTTTTGTTCAACTTAAGTGCACAAAAACCTAAAACATAAACTAAAAATAAAGTTTTAAAGTTTATAATGTGAAATATTTCTAAGTCGCTTGTAAAACTTCAAATATACTGGTTGGTATTAAAAACTTAAAATAGACTAAAAAGTTTTATTTATAAAAAAAAAATAATTTTTAAAACTTTTTCTTGAATTTATAATTTTAAAATTTTAAGAAAAATCCAAATCAGGAGTAAAAAAAGTGTATTTCGGCATAATTTTAATTTTTGTGTGGGATATTTAATAAATTATAAAGGCTCTACCTTTTTATGTGCTAAACCCTGTGACCAATTTAAATAAATATATTTCGAAATCAAACAAAGTAATCAATTTACAATTTTTCATGTCACTATGCGTATGATTAATATTAATTTTGATTTTAGTCTGTTAAATATTCAAGAAAACTGTTGTTTTTCAGTATTTAAAAATTATTGAGCATTAAAATTAAAGTTAAGAAACCAGACCTTTAAAGCATAAAAGCTTAAACGGTTTCTTATTTTCAAGGATTTTATAGCGACCATTAAATTATTTGCAAAAAATTAAAAAAAAATATGATTTAAAAATCTTAAATAAAAATCTTTAATTTCACATAGTTTTTAATTTTATTTTAAATATTTTATGATTATAAACTTTCAAATTCTTTATGTTTTAAACGCTGTGACCAACTTAATTTAATGGATATCAAAATAAATAAAATTTTTTATTTATAATCTTTCGTATCATTATGCGTATGATTAATATTAATTGTGAATTTTTGTTTAAAAGTTCATTTTTCATCACTTTAAGCTTTGAGAATGAAAATTAAGGGTAGGAAAATAGACTGAGATAATTACAGCCAATTTCGTTTGACATTTTCATATAGATTTACGATTTTTTTTTTACTTCTTCACCACAAAGGGCTTATCTATTTTTGTCACTCCCTTTGTAATTTCTACAATATCCATTTCCAACCCCTAAAAGTTTATATATATTCTGAGTCCTTATGCATAGCGAAATCGATTGAGCAATGTTCGCCTATCCGTCTGTTCGTCCGTGTTAGTGTTGAAGTCAACTTTTCCAAGCTACTAAGAGCTAGATAAAATTTAAGTACGTCAATCGATCAGATGAAGTTTCGAAAATTGTGCTATTGAAAATTAGAAGGATTGGTGCATGTTCTTCGAGGGCAAAACACCACTTCTGCCTCTAATTTTTTATATCATTTAGAGCAAGGAAGTAACTCCAATAAAAAACAAAAATAAAATATATATAGGGCGATAGAAAATTAAAAATGAAGAAAGGAAAACATTAATGAATAAATTGGCGCTCCAAGTTATGGGCCTCTGAACTTTTCAAAGAAATGTACGATGCTGCACCATATTTTTTTAAATAATAATATAGATATCATTTAAAAGCTTTTGAAGGGTTCTTTTAGAAACTACTAATTTTTTTAAATGTCTTACTCATTTAGCCCGATGATATTTTATGTATAAAATAATATGTAGAACTTAATTTTTTTCTCATTTTTTAATTCTCTGTCACCGCAATATTTGTCGTTTTGCTACTTCACTAAATTAGATTTACATACATGTTGAAGGGTAAAAAAAATTTGGCATAACCGAACTAGTTTTTCTAATTTTTGTTTAAGTGCGTAGACTCCATCGCACGCTTTTTTCTCATAAAAATTGCGATCAAAAGTCTCATCCATAACTTGCTCGTTTCTGTTTTGGCTTTAATCGAAGCCGATAACTCTTTTTAAGGCCATAAGCGAAGACGCTCACACGTTTTTTCTCTCTTTCTTAAGGTCTTTTAATTAGCTGCATTCCCTTCTTTGGAAAGGGCATATAGGACACAGATAGCAAGGAAAAGTTATAGGAAAATGTATTCATTTTTCACAATCCTGCAGTTGAACATTTTTATTTTTATTTAGAACTGTGTTGGATCACGCTACGTTTTTTCACAATTGATACAGCCATTTTATTTTTTTGCTTTCTGTTGTAGAGAATTACATTCGAAGGAGAAGGCTGTAGTGGGTTTCAAATACCTGACACCAGACCAATATCTGCTTAGTAACCAAAGTGCTGAAGAATCCACGAATTATAGTTCGAGACACGCTAGATCAAATGTTTCATAAATATTACATTTTATTTTTCTGAAGTAGTAGGGCTGAAATAAGAATTTTTCTTTTGATTTTAAGAACGATTTATTTTTATTTTATCGATAACAGGATAAGCACATATTCTTCGTTGTATTTAAATTGTCTTGAGTTATTCATAATCATATTTAGAACTAATAAAAAATTAATGATCACAAAACTTCTTAACTAAAAATTAAACTGGATTTGTTCTCATAAAAAAGTTAGTTGGAATTTGCAATAAAGGAGAAAGGTTGTCAAGAAGGAGCTAAGAATTTGATTTAAAACTTTTTAAGACTTCAATGAACGAATCAAGAAAATTTAAAAAACGAGGCAGTACTCAGCTGACTAAAATAATAGTGAAGCATGTTTTTTATGCAACTTTTTAATGCAGAACTATTGAGAACAAGCAAGTTTGATTTAACTTCAATTATCTATAAGAAATTTTGATATATTTCTTTTTGATCTACTGTGCGTATGATTAATAATAATTTTGGCCCGTTTTGGAAAAAAGGCCGTTTATGAGTCAGGTTAAACAATTATAAATTTTTTAAATTATAATTAAAAAATGCATTGCTAATGTCTTGTAGTTAATTTATATAAATTTACTAAAGGCTGAAAATGTAATGACTATATTTAAGAAAAAAAAGTATTCTGACTCCTCCGTCTACTGTCCATTGCTAAAGTGTTTTAATATTCGCCAGAAACCATAATATTTTGATGAATTACTGTTTTTGATTTAATCTGACGAAAATGTCTAATTATAAATAAAATACCTTCCTTAATTATTTCCTTATCAGAGTTAATATGAAAAAATTATTTCATGGCACTTGGCTGTCATTCTTTTTATAATTTTTAATGGGGCATAAAATATTTTTAAAGAAAAAAATTCATTGTAAAATAATAATTTGTTTGATCAACCTCATTGTCAAGGTCATATCATTTTGTTGGTGGCAAAATTGTGGCCAATGGCCGCTACAAGGTTCGCCTCGCAGAATTTTTTCCTTTTTTTGGCACAAAATTTAAAAAGAAATTATTAAAAAAAAAATCAAAATTTTTATCATTTTCCTTAGGTATTATGATTTTCATTAACAAAAGGTAAAGACTTTTCTTTTGATTTAAAGTTTCCTTGTAAGACTTTCACTGCTACTGCTGCTATTTCTGTTTAATTATTTGCCTGCCAAAAACAAGTTTTACGTCATTTTTGTTGAGTGGCGAGGGTGTTGCTGCATGAAGGGATAAATAAAGCAATGAAAATTTTCTATTTTCATTCGTAAATATATAAAAATATATAAATTTGTTTTATTTCATTTGCCATTCCTGCGGTCAAAGAGCAGAAAATGTTTATTACAAATTATTTAGATTTTTTGGCGCAAGCCAGAAGAAAAATATTGAAAATGAAAATAATATATGTGTTTTTTATGTTTTCTTTTTTTCCCTCTTTAATTTAATTTGTTAATGTTGTAATAAATTTTCTTTTTTTTTTCTCTGCTTTTTTTCTATTTGTGCCTTTTGTAACAAATACTAGAGAAATAATAAATATTTCAATATTGAAAGTAATAAAATTTATTGGTTGGCTAAAATAAATTACGAAATACGTTTTGTAATTGGGAAAAGTAAAATTTAATTAAATTTGGTAAAAAAAAAGTTATTATACTTTGCTTTTGCTCTGGTCACCGTAAGGTTTAAATAGGAACTTTTTTCTATTTTTCTAACTAGTATTTTTTTATTAAAATCAAAATATTGAAGTAGAAGAATATGTTTAGTTCAGTACCTATGATTAACATAAATATAGAGTTTTTTTTGGTATTACCCCCTTAAAACTCTCTTTAATTCATGTTGGTTTAGGTAAAAAAATCCTAAAAAAAATTATTAACAAATTTTGCTTTATTATACTGCACAGAAAACTGATCTTAAAATCTTTTACTTAATATCAAATTATAAATTTTTTTTCAAGCAGAAAACAATGGGCACTTGGTAGTCAGGGTTGTGCCTCTATTCACAAAATTCCTTAAAATTTAAACTGAATATTTTCAAAAAAGTTTTGATTATATAATTGTTATATCAAGATTAAATCGAGGTTTGACTTGGATATTAAAAAAAAATCTATCGAAAATGATTAATAATCTGTAGAAAAAGAATGCATCCATTCTGTACAAAATAAAAGCAATCGATAAATTTGCTACAGAAAATTAAAGTTATCGATAAATTTCCTTTTTAAAAATAAAACCAATCGTTAAATTGTCTAAAGAAAATTAAAGCAATCGATATATTTTCTGTAGAAAATAAAGCAAATCGATATTTATTGAAAATTACTGCAATCGATAAACTTCTAGATAATGAAGTCAATCGTTAACTTTGCTTTAGGAAATAAAAGCGATTGATAAACTTTCTACAGAAAATAAATAGTAACCGACAAATTTTGTCTGAAAATAAATGCAGTCGATAAATTTTCTATAGACAATAGAAGTAATCGATAAACTATCTTAGGAAAATAAAGGCAATCGATAAATTTTCTATAGAGGATAGAGGCAATTCACAAATTTTCTAAAGAAAATAAGAACTATCGATAAATTTTTTATATAAAACAAAAGCAATTGATAAATTTTCTGTATAATATAAAAGTAATCAATTAATATTTTATAGAAAAAAAGAATCGACAAGTTTACTTAAAAAAAAAAAACAATCGATAAATTTTCTAGAGAAAGTAAAAGCTATCGATAAATTTTTTATCTAAAATAAAACCAATCCAATAAACTTTCTGTAGAATATAAAAGTAGTCGATAAATATTTTATGAAAAAAAATCAATCGATAAATTTCTTTAAAAAAAGCAGTCGTAAAAATTTTCTAAAGAAAATGAAAGCAATCGATAAATTTTCTATGGAAGATAGGCAATCGATAAATTTCCCAAATAGAGTAAAAGCTATCGATAATTTTTTTATCCAAAATAAAAGCAATCGATAAATTTTCTGTAGAATTTAAAAGTAATCGATTAATATTTTATAGAAAAAAAAGCAATCAAAAAATTTTCTAAATTTTCTAATTTTTCTATCAAAAATTTTTTTATATAAAATAAAAGCAATCGATAAACTTTCTGTACAATATTAAAGTAATCGATAAAAATTTAATAAAAAAAGCAATCGATAAATTTTCTATAAAAAAAATAAAATCCATAGATTTTCTAATAAAAATAAAAATAATCGATAAATTTTTTATAGAGAAGGAATTCTATCCCTAAATTTTGTATGAAACAAATGCTATCGATAAATTTTCCTTAAAAAATGTATGTAATCGATAAATTTAGAAAACTAGTGCTTTCAATTACCCAGCCAGTCTGGTAGTTAAAAAATATAAAAAAAAATTAGTTATCATAACAATTTTATTTTAAAATGTTTAATAGAAGGCGCTACTCCTATGTTTAACAAACGAAAGTGTGGATTATGTTATTTAATAACTTCCTTCCTGAGTGGTACTCCGTTTAGAGGACTTAATATTTTGTGATACATATGATCGGTCCTTCCGCAGTTGTAAATTATTTTCTTTGTTTGTCGTCGGTAACATTAAGGACTGCATTTTATAGATAACTTTTGTAAATTTGTGGCGGCTAAAATTATAGTTGAATAATTGATCATTTAAAGTGCAAAGAAAAAATTTTAGTCTATAAGACTTTAAGAATTTTTAAAAATTTCTAGACTATCAAGCATATAATTATTTCAATTCAATTTATGCTAAGTTGTTAGTAGAGAATATTGTTTAAAACTTCTTTGAATGATAATACATGATAATTTATATTTTACACGTTAAAACATAAAAGCTAAATATGTTTTTCCCCAAATGACTCTAAAAACCACTTTAAGTTTAATTTTACTATTTTTTTACCTACCGTTTTTTTTTTTAATAATTACTTCTATAAACAAATACTCATATTTGTTGCAAATTAAGAGGGAGTATTTTTAACTTAAAGAAAACCTTGACCACTGTTTATGTTGTCATACAAATATTTGTCCTTCTGTTAGGAATTGTACACAAATATTCGTATCATCTCCTTAACTTAAACCATGTATTTGTTTATTTATTCTATTTTGGTGTTTTTCTTTTTTTTTTTTTTTGTGTTATCTATTGTATGTGAACACTTTCAATTTAGTGCCCTGTGTATACACTAACAAGAGCAAGTTGTATGCACAAGTTTAAGACTGTGTAAGTAGCAGCAAACATACGGACATATTGACCAAATTCTTTACATGTTAAAGTATGGTTTTGTATGTGGTAGTTTTTTTGCTTTAGACATTTTGTTTTTCTAACGTGTGTTTATTTATTTACTTTTTTCCCTAGGTAGCTCTCAAGTCAATTGACAAGCCAAAAAAAAAAAAAAAAAAAAAAAAAAAATAGAAAAAAGTAATTTTCTTTACACATTATTTACTTTTTATATCTTTTATTTATTTTTTAGTTATTTTATTTTTTTATGTGCTTTCTTTTTTGTTAAATTTTGCAAGAATAATTAATTTTCTATACTAATTTAATTAAGTTCAAGAAACGTATTAATTATGAAACTACGTGGTGGCAATAAAATTTACAAATTATAATTTGCGCCGTCCTCCACCGGATTAATGATTTTTCTTTACGAAAATTTATTTAAGTTCTTCAGACAACCAGCAGTAAAATATTTGTGTACAAATGACAGGAGAAAATTAACTCCTTTAATATTTGAGTTATTTAAAATGATAATATTTTTTCTACATTAAACAAAACCTTGCGTTCTGAGGCCAACAAAAATTTATGTATCAAATTCAACTTTACGAGCACTTAAGTAAAGTTTAAATATATAAAATTTCTAAGATATACATACTTTTTAAATTAACTCTTATTGTGGTAGAAATTTTTATACCCCCGATAAATATTCTATAAAAATGATTTTTAAAGATAAATTTTTTATAGAAAATGACTGAGATCGATAAATTTCTATAGAATTTATATGGTTTCAATGTTATCAATGAACTTTCCACAGATAATAAAGGTTATCGATAAATATTATCGATGATATTTCTGTAGAAAATTAATGTTATTAATGTATTCTCTATAGACAATGAATGTTTCGTAAAATTTTCTAGAGAAAATTAATGTTTTCGATGAGTTTTGAATGTTATCGAAGAATTTTCTTTTAAAATCAATTTTACTGATGTCATTTTTATACAAAGTTATTGTTATCCATAAACTTTCTATAGAAAATTATTGTTATTTATGAATTCTCAATAGAAAATGAATGTTATAAAAGAATTTTCTATTAAAAATAAATCTTGTTGAAGAAACTTGTATGGAAAATAAATTTTATCGATAAAATTTTTATAGAAAATAAATGTTATCCACTATTCTTCCATAAAAAATCATGTAATCGTTAAGTTTTCTGTAAAAGATCAATGTTTTCTATAGAAATTTGAATTTACTATGAATTCTTAACAGATAATAAATCGATGAATTTTCTATTAATAATGAATGTTGTCGAAAATTTTCCAAGAAAAAATTTATGTTAATGATGAATTTCCTATAGAAAATGTATGCCATCGATAATTTTTTTCTAGAAAACGAATGTTATCGATAAAATCTTTATAAAAATAAATGTTATTGATGAATTTTCTATAGTAAAATTCTATTAACGAAATATTTACTACAGAGTGTTATCGATGAATTTTCTATAAAAAATAAATTCTATCGATGAAACTTTTATAGAAAATGAATGTTGTCGATACATTTTCTATTAAAAATAAATGCTATCGATAAATTTTCTATAAAAAATAAATACTATCGATAAATTTTCTATAGAAAATTAAAGTTATCAATAAAAATTTCTATAAAAAATCAATGTTTTCGATAAAATTTCTATAGAAAATTAATGCTTTTGATGACTTTTTAATATCAAATGAATGTAATTGATAAATTTTCTATAGAATATAACGTTGTCGATGAAATTTTAATTTTATCGATGATTTTTTGGAAGAAAATTAATGTTACTTATGTATCTTCTATTCAAAATGATTGTTTTCGATGAATTTACTACACAGAATGTTTGAAAGACTTCCACAAGAAAATGTATGTATGTGTATTTTCTGAAGAAAATAAATCATACCGATCAATTTTTCATAAAAAATTAATTGTATTAAAAATGTCTATAAAAATGGAATGTTATCGATAAATTTTTTATGGAAAATGAATTTTATCGAAAATTTTTTATAGAAAATCTATGTTGTTATATTATTAATGATTAATGATGAGCTTTTTGTAGAACTTTCAATAGAAAATAAATCAGTATTACTATTTTAAAGAAAGCAATACTATCGATAAATTTTTTGTAAAAAACAACGCTATTGATAAATTTATTGTTGAAAATTAATAATAATATTTATAAATTTTCTATCATGAGCAATTCTTATATACCGCCTCTAGACATTTGGGTTTCTATGTTTTTGATTCCTAAAAAACTATTCAAATAAAGTTTTTCAACGACAATAATTTTTCCGTTTACCCAATGCTTTATAGGGGTTTGAATTCGCTATCATCTGGTTATTATGAAAGCAGGCACCTCAATCAAGGCTTTCTGCAAACATGCTTTGTAATAAAATTTCTTAAGCAATTTGTTCATTGCTTTTCTTTGTCGGCTTAAAATCTAAAACATAAGGAATATAGGACGCAAAGAAAACATAACTTTTTAAATAAAGTAGCTATTTATAATACAATAAATGAAGTTTTTTAAGAAAGATTGGAGTTGATTTATGAAGAAGAGCTAGAACTACCGCTAGGTGAACGCTAGAAGAACCACTATGAACTTCTTTTACATCGATTTCCGCATGTTAAGAAAAATATAGATTAAGTAGATAAATATAGAGCCTTTCTCAATCATCAATTAATTAACTGTTGGCTATAAAAACATGTTAAAATGAACAATAAACTGAAATTTAAGAGAAGTACAATGTAATGAAATTCTGCATATTGTAGTTAAAGGACAAAAAACGATTGTATTTTAAAAACCCCTTTCAGTAACAAACACAAAACAGAAATAAAAAAATTGCTTACTTAAAATAATATTAAATTTTTAATTATTTCAGTTAATAATATTTTATAGTAAATAATAATATTTAAAAAAACTTACGTTATCTTAAAAAATTTATAAAAAAAGTGTTAAATAATTTAAAGAAATTCTTTTGTTACATTTTACTTTAAATCACATTCATAAATTATAAACTGTTACTATACTCTTCTTCCGTGAACATAAATCTACATTTTATTTTGTATCAAAAAAATTTAGCTTAACTTTTTATGTTTTCCTTTAACAAATTATTTATTTTTTTTCATCTTCCTCTTCTTACATTATTTACCATAAATTTTCAAAAACTTTACACATTGTAAAAAATTTACATATTAAGGTATGTCATTGTCTGTTGTTGACTTGAAGAAAACGAAGCTACATGAAGACTGCAGTGAAAAGCCAGACATAAAAAACTCACTCTAAAATACGTGAATAAATGCAGTTTAGGAATTGCAGACAACCTACAGACAATTGTAAAGACAATCAATATTTTTAAAAATTTTTATATTTTAATTTTTTATTTAAAAAGCTGAATTTGTATTCGTACTTCATGGTATTTTATTTTTCTTGCCTAAATAGAGGCATCAGAGACTAAAAAAGGCAAAAGTTACCCTTGATTAAACAGTGAGTTTTTACAGAAGTTAAAAAAATTTTAGACGATTAGATAAGAGATATATTTGAGTCGCCCTGTGACAAAATGTTTTCATAAATGTCTTCTTGTCAATTATGCAACCGCATAATTCTTTTACTTTAGAGAAGTCTTTCTCAACTCATCTACTGGGGCTGCGTAAGAATTATTTATCTTTCCATCCTTGAGATTATGAAAGTTTTTAGCTGATAGTTTTCGTATAATCGCATTTAAAGCAACTCATACATTGCAGTTACACAACATCAGTCAGTAATCTTTCTACTAAAGCCATTGTTGGGATTTGAACTCAAGCCTCCTTCAACTCAGACCTCTCTAGAAATTTTAATTCTAGATATTCTACTCGATAAACATCCGCACGGCTGATCACTATATTCTAAATAAATATTTCTTTTTATTTCACCAATGCTCACCACACAAATTGGTGGTGGAAGTAAAAGCTTATTTAGCCTTAACTACACTGACGGGCTAACTCTATTTTAAAGAATAAAAAATTAAATACTTTCGTTTAAATTAAGTTGTATCCACATTTCTTTCATCACAAAATTTTTTTGAGAACTTAAAAATTTATTCACAATCAAACCACCCACATTATTAAAGTCATCATCATATTTAAAGATACAACTCAACAATCAAACTATCACAACATTTGGCCCTTTAATCTGTATTAAGAAAAGAAAAGAAAAAAAAAATAACAAAACTGCTAACAATAGTTTTTCGTTTTAAAACGTTTTGTGTTCATGTAAATTGCACCACAAACACACTGAGCCACAATCAGCATGATGCATTTAAACATTAAATGTTGGCAACTTGTCACAAATTAAAAAATAAAAAAAAAATAAAATAAAAAAACAGTTTATATACAAATAGTGAGGCTGCATTTACGTACTCAAGTCTTAAAATAAGAAATGACTGAATGAACGAGTGAATGATATCGAGGCACGACAGTTAAATGCCAAAAAATAGTGTTGACAGCCAACAATCTTTATATTTTTTTTTTTTCAAAAATTATTTTCCTCTCCATTTTTGCATTTGGATTTGTAACTTTTATTCCTACAAAAACACAGATACAGACACACACACACACATAATCGTGTAGATGTAGTTTTGTTCATACATGAATTTTTTGTCAGTCATGCAGTTTACGAATGACGACGACTGAATGAACAAATCAAATAAATTGAACAGCAAGAAAATCGCACCCATTATTTTATTTTCTGTTATTGTTAAGCATTAAAATTGAAATCTGGCTGTGTTGCTAAAACTGCCTATGAAAAAAATAATAAATAAAACAGTTTTATGTGTTGATTTCTTGTTGTTCGTTAGTTGTTGCCAAGAAAACTATTAAAGATGACATGAAGACGTTTTAATAACAATTTAGATTGTAACACTTGAAATAATGTGGAAACAAACATAAATGAAAAATAAGAACAACAAAAATTTTCATGTCTCTCTCATGCGGAGGGCTGTAAAATAAAGTTTTTCAAATAATTCTAAAATTGAAATTTCTGGAAACTATTTTACTTTGGAACAAGTTTCGCTTAGGCTCATAAACGTTAAGGTATGCTGGCGCAAAATAGTCTTTGAAAAAGTATTTATAATGTTGACAATTGTTGTAAAATAGAAATTTAAATTTTAAGACATAAAATTTCTTCTTATATTTTTGATTCTGTTGACCTAGATATAAATACAGTTTTATGTTTTTTAGAAAGCTAAAACTCTAAGATATCAAAAATAATTCTAATTGCTAAACCAATAACACTTGTTAAGAAATTAAAACAATTTTTGGTAAAAATTTAACATAATTAATATTAATCATACGTCCAGGTAAATTTAATGCATATTTCTTCTATTTGTAGCGTTTAAAGAGCAAGCCTAAGGTTTTAAGAAATGTAGGCCATAACACATGCGCTAGGCGACTGTTAGAAACCACTATAATTTGTTTATCGTAAATATATTTTGTTACAGAGATTATAACATGCTTTGGACAGAAGGTTGCTTATGAGGACCGCAGTTTATTTCAAATAAAGTAGAAATATTTGAAATCCTATTCGGAATTAAAAAGTAATAATTCTTGAAAAAAAAAACGACTGCGAAAAAATCTTAGCTATCTGCCTCAAACGGTTTAAAAGTTTGGTCAAATACATCAAATTGGGACACCTTTGAATTTCCAAATCAAAATTTTATAATTGTTGTTGTAATAGCGGACTAAGCAGGATAGATCGCTGTAAATTTCAACCTTCTGCCCACAGCTATTTGGCCACATACATCAAACTACATTACCTAAAGGGGCACCCTTTAATTTCCAAATCTAAATTTTATAGTTGTTTTGGCGGATTTGACAATACAGTTTCTTTTTAAATGACAACTGTCTGTCTCTAACGGTTTAATAGCTTAGCCATACACTAAATTACATTAACTATTGTAACACCCTTTAATTTTTCATTTCAAATTATTATACTTCTTATTATACCAGATAAAGTAGTGGACATTCTGTCTAATTTTGTCGCTAACGGTTTAAAGGATACGCCCATAGGTCAGCTTACGTCACCTATGGGAACACCCTTTAGTTTCTAGATTCTAATTGTAAACTTGCTGTTATAGCGGACTTGGCAATACAGGTTCCTTGTGCATTTTAACTATCAATCTATTACGGCTTACGAATTTGGATTTGGTATCAATTCACGTCTACTATTGGAGCACCCTTTAATTTATAATTTTGAATATTCATACTTTTAATAACGATCACAGCAAATGATACTCTGTCTACAGAGGTTTAAAATATAGGCCCATATAGATCAATTAACGTCACGAATGGGGACACCCTTTAGACTTTGTTTGTATTACTTTCTGCTTTTTGGAGCTAGAATGACACACAGTTTTTTAAATTTTTAAGTTGAGGCTTTAACGTTTCATAACACACGTAAAAAGCAGGTATGTTGTAAGGGGACACCCTTTAATTTTTCAAGTTATGGGCTGTTTTCAGAACCTGCAATACCTAATTTTTGAAGTTGAATGTTGTTGTTATGGCGAACGTAGAAGTAAACATTTTTTGTGTTATCTTCAAGTGTTTGACTTTAACTGTTCAAAAGGTAATGCTAACTCGAAGGACACCCTTTAATTTTTTATCCTTGTAACTAAGAACATATGAATGCACGCCTTGTTTAAATTTCAACTGCTTGTGTAAAACAAATGAAAAGGCCATATAAATCAAATTACATTTTCTACGGGCACACCCTTTAATTTCTAATTTTCTTTGTAACATTTTGTTATCGTGATACTAACTTATTTTAAACATTATACATGCATTTGTTTTGTTTCAATTAGCATGTTACGTGTGTCTCTTTTATGGGGACACCCTATAGCTTTAAAATATTTTTTTTTCTGAAGGAGGTATCATCTTCTAAAAAAAATCATTTCAGAATAAAAATATAAAAAATTTATTAAAGAAATTATATCGTTTGAAATTTTTTGCTCGCCACTGTATAAATTGGTTGCTGGAAATTATTCTTCTTATAATAACAAGTATCAATAAACTATTGTAATAAATAAGGCAGGCTTATTTTCCTGCTTTAAATTACACAGCGAACACTTTTTCAATTAAATGGATTTTTTTCACATTTTTATGAAGAAATTAAGTGCTTGAAATTAACTACTGTCAGCATGATTTAAAGTTTTTGTTAACAAATCACTACTAATTGCACCTTTTCTAGAAGTTTTCAATTTTTCATTCTGTTTTTTTTTTATTTTCTTTTCTATTCCCTCCTCACAATTTTAGCTGTTCGAATAATAACAATTTCAATAGAAAATTTAAAACGTTTAAACGATTATTAAGCAATTATGCACTTAAAATAATTAAAAAACGCCACTTTGAGTTAAGGAGCGCTTTGCACTAATAACAACTTCATGACTTAAAACTACAAAAAAAGAACAAAACATATTTAAAAATTGTAAAAAAGAAGCAACAATAAGTTTCTGATGCCTTTTTCCCCCATCGAAAAAACTTAACGAATAAACGTAAAACATTTGTGTATGTGTATGTGTGTAAGTTTATGTTATGGAAAACCTATGAATATGAAACGGAAATTATAAATTGAGGTGTGTTTACTTAGTAACGCTTCAAGCAAAATAACTTCCTGTTTTAGGTTCGTTCTGTTATTGTCTTTTATGCAACAGCCAAACATGCGAACAGCTCGTAAAGCGCAGCAAAATGCAATGAATTGCTTACATTTTTACTAGTTTCAATAAAGACAAAGGCCAAATAATGAGCGTAGTAATAATAAAATGCTTTTTGTAAAGCTTAATTGTTCAATAAACTGTTTGTACAAAATTACTTTTTTTCTTTTCGTTTGTAAAGAAGAGCGGCGATATTCAAACGTTTTTTTTTTAGTGTAAATGCTTTCAGCATAAAGCTGTCTAGAGTTGTTGGGAAATCCATTAATAATAAGTAAAATAACTTTAAAATATTACACCAGTTGGTAGTAATTTTTTATTGTTGCAAACAAGATTTACTATCAGCTGTTGCAGCAGTAATAATTTAAAGAACTTTTTATTTTACAGAAAAATTTTTTTCGTATTTTAAAAGCCTCAATAAAGATTAATTGAATGAAAATAGTATTAAGTGATTAATCGATGTTCACGTTATTAATTAAGAAAGCAAAATAATTGCAAACAAAAGAATAATTAAGATTAAACTGGTAGTTCTTGGGAACTTAAAATATTTCATTGTCATTAACTAATTATTTTATAACTGCACTGTACTCTGAGATGCTTTCAAGTAATCTGCACTTAATTATATTTATCATTTTCTGTTTAACATTAAATTTAGCAGAATATTTTAGCTATATTTTTCTTAAAACGCAACACAACACACAAAACATCCAAACAGTTTTTCCTTTTTAATAAATTTAGTAATTAAAATTTATCTGAACTTAAGCCAAATAAAAACAAGTAAGAGTGCTCTATTCGGCTATGCAGAATCTTATTAATCCTCCATTTATAAAATCTGATTTAGTGAGGTACTTCCTTAAAAAAATATTCAGGTGACAGAGAATTAAAAAATAAAAAAAAATAAAAAAATAGGAACCATAAATAATTTTGCATAAAAATATCATCGGCTCTTAATGGGTTAAGCATTTCTAAAAAAAATTATATTTCCTTAAAGAACTCTTCAAAAGCTTTAAAATGATACCCATATTGACCATCTTGACAATCGAACTTTTTTGTAAAAATTTCAGAGATCCATAGCTCGGAAAGTATGGGCGAGCGCCAATTTTTTCACTTAATATTATTTTCTTATTTTTTAATTTTCTTTCGCTTCATATATTTGTTTTTTTTTTTTTTTTTTTTTTTTTTATTGGAGCTACTTCACTGTTCCAAGTGATGATATGAAAAATTAGAGGCAGGCGTGTTGTTTAGACCACTGCCGCGAGAAACATGGTGCGATCTGGCTGATTCTTAATAGCATTTATTTTGAAGCTGTTACTATCTTGATTGGCGCATTTAAATATTTTTTAGCTTATTTTTTTTTTAGTTAGGACCAGCACTCAGGTGATGACCCCTACTAATGCAATGCCTTGGGCCAGAACTAAGAAATAATGCTGTAGGGAATAGAGGGAGTAGTACTTGTCGAAATTTGCTTTGAATCCTCGAATACTAAAAGTAACAGGAAAGACCTCTGCAAGAAGTTTATTTCACATACAAACTGTTCGGCTAAGCAGGGAATTTTCTCTGTAAAGCGTAGTACATTTCACTGCCCAATCGACCACAAAGGAATGTGCCCTTGAGGCAGAACGCATGCGCGTACGAAATTACGGTTTTCAGGAACATGTTCTCTGATATTATAAGAGTACTTTCCGTTGCAGTAACGATAAAATAGAGAATAACACCCTACTTTGCGTCGAGCTGGATGCCCTACTGTCACCGATTAGCTCCTTCACTCTCTCCTCCACACGATCGACTAACTCCAAGTTAGACTTTCGAACAGCGGCCCATATATGAGAGCTGCTAATTTTTTACTATCGTAACGCTTCAAGTTCTTATGAGATTTTTGTTATACATTTTTCACTTTTTTTTTTTTTTTTGAATTTTGTGCATCCCTACGTATGATTAATATTAATTAAGGTGGTTTTTTTAAATTCTTTGGAAATCAAGCAAAATGATCCCAATATTCAAAATAAGTTTGAATAGTTTTAAAAGCCAAGACTTTTAGCTATCAGATACTTAGCAAATTTTTATAAACCCAAAGGAGCTTGTTAAGTAAAAGTTAAGACAAAATTAAGCTTTTAAGAAGAAAAACAAAAAAAAAATTGTTTAAATTAATTTTTAAAATAACATTAACGTTTAGTAGATTAGTTTTAAAAAGAAAACACATTTTTGAAAAATAGGAAGTTTAATAGAAATGAGCTTTTTGATGGAAAATTTGCTTTGAATACACGTTACGAAATCTTTCGTGTGTGAGTTCAAATCACTCTTGGTTGAGTTATTTTAGTACGACACCATCATATTCAAAAAACTGTCAGAAATGAGCAAGTTCCTTAAAAAAGGAAAAGCAAAAGATAGTGAGAGATAGATATAACTGAAAGACTTTTCTCAAGAAGTGAATATCAGACATCCACGTATCTTAGTGCGAAACGTATCTTTGCGGAACTTAGTAAAAGGAGAAATTGAAAATTTAATTATTTTAATTATTCAACTGGAAAGAAATTTAATTTTCTCTTTCTTCGAAATTTGATTCTCAATAACACACGTTTTATTATTTATTCGCGATTCTTTGTTAATATTCTGACTTAAGTAAAAAATTAAAAAATTGGTTCTTTTGAAAAACAAACAAATCCCAAAACAATAACAAATTACTTCCAAAATAAAGCAGAATTTATGCGGTCTATTTATGACCTTTTGTGGCTTTAGCTAAAAGCAATTTAAAAGAATTATTAAAAAAAAGCAAACAAAAATTAAAACACAAATTTCTATTCTTTGTTAAATTAAAAAAAAAAAAAACAAAAAGAAATTATTAATAAAAAAAAAAAACTTAAAACAGAATGAATATAAAGAAAGCGCAAAATGCAAAAGAAATAAAAAAATATATATTTTTATTTTCACAAATTTTTTCCTTTGGCTGTAATAATTTCATTAAATTATAATTACATAAGAAATTTAACTTAAAAGAGATGTTGCTTGTTAAAAACTTGTAGAGCAGCAGAAAGCAAAAAAATTAAACTGAAAGAAAAGGAAAAGAAAAATGGCACAAAAAAAAAAAAAAGATTTTTATTTGAAGGATTTCTTTTACGAAATAAACCCCTAACAAAAACTGAAGAAAACTTATAAAACTTTTAGCGAAATGCTTAAAAAAGATAAAGTAAATAATAACTTAAGATATGTTTCTTAAAGCATTAAACTAAAGTATCAGAGAAAAGTACAATTTTTTTAATAAAAAAATTCGTTAACTGTCTCGCTCAGACATAACAAGAGCAATCTGTTCTGTAATCATAGAAATAAATATTCTTTTTTCAACACTAATTTGGATAAAAATAGCTGGCGTTTTAAAGAAAAACTCACGAAAAAGTATTTTTTTCTTCGTTCTTACCTTTTTACTTCAGTTATTCGGTTACCATGCAGCTAAATTTACTTGTATTCGAAAATTTTTATTCGGAAAAAAATTTTTACACGAAATATACAATAAAAAGTATAGACTTGGAAATAAATATTTTTCTAATAAAAAGACATTGAAATTTATTTACCAAATAATATTTATTCGAATACAATTTTATTCGGATAAATATTATTTGAATATAATATTTTTTATTTCAGACTCGGAAATTAATATTTTTCAAATAAAAACGGTATATTTGAGTTTATTAATCGAATAATAATTATTCGAATAAAAATTTGTTCGGAATATATTTTTAATTTTTATTTTAAATTTAGAACTATAAATGTAGGGATTCTCACATTTTTTTTAATCAGAAAATTTATCGACTATCTCAGATCTAACATCACTATTAGGAAATTTTTGCAAACATTTTTAAGTTTTTCCCATTTACTACAATCTATTCTGTAATCAGAGAAACAAATATTCTTTCATTAACACTAATTTAGAAATACGAATCAAATAGCTGGCCTTGCAAAGCAAAATCAAAAATCCTTATCAAAACTCACCTAAAATGAATTTTATGCGTGTAATAAGTAAGTATTTATTTGCATTGTTGCTTTCTTACCTTCAATTCTTTGTTTACCCTGCAGCCAAATTTTTTTTAATCGATTAATATTATTCGGAAAAAAATTTTTACTCGAACGATATTTTTTTATTAAAGACTCGGAAATGAATATTTTTTTTTATTAAAAAGCTATATTTTAATTTTTTAATCGAATAATATTTATTCGAATAAAATTCTATTCGGTTTTTTATTTTTAGTTTTTACTTACGAATTTTAACCAATTTTATCATGAGTATTCATTATTTACTCAAAATTCGGTTTATCAATCTATCTATTGATTTTTCAAGAATTTATGATCACTTTCACATTCATAAGGCAGAATTTTTTATATCAAATAATTATAAAATAAAAAAAAAATGAAACGCAATAAAATAGAAATTCCACAAAAATTTGAGACCTTAGCATCCATCTGACGCTTGGTCGTATTCGAATATTATATATTCGAATAAATCGAACAATATTTTAGAAAATAATATATGTTTTTAGAAAATAATTCGAAGACTACAGTTTAGAAAAAGAGAATACATTCGAATAATATTTATTCGAGTAAAAATTAATCGAATAATATTTATTCGAATTAATATTTATCTAATAATATTATTCATTTTGATTTGAATTAAACTTTGAAATTTGAAATCGAAATTTCATATGCGTGTAGAGAAAAATTTTATTCGAATATTTTTTTTCGAATAACAATTGCTTAATATTTCTAATATCATTTAGTTTAAAGTCCAAAAAAAATAAATATTCTCTATGCTTAGGATATTGGGGTCGGCGTGAAATATCTTTGTCGAATAATAATAAAATTCCCAATAAAAAAACCGAAGCTTTACTATAAAATTAAAATTTCATAAAAATTTCAATATTGTGTTCCCTCTGACCTCCCTAATCCATTTAATATTTTAATCTAATAATAAGTCGTAATTCTTTTTTCGAATACAATATTTATCGAGTAAATATTTATCGAATAATATTTTTTGTTTGTGTGTGTTTTTTATGATTTTGTGAATAAAAAAAAAAAAACTATAAAAATTTTGCTGCCACTGTTAAGGGATCCTTCTCTAAGTACGTAGGAGCAGCTGGCTGTCATAATTATTTAAAACGAAATAATTATTTCATTCATTAACAATTTAAACAAAATATTTTAAACCGATGGATATAATCAAAATAATTAAAAAAGAATTCATTAAAAAAAATAAATAAATAAATAAAACTTAAATCTGTTATATATTTTTTTAAATTAATTTTAAATGATTATATGGATTTTTTTACAATAAAATGATTTACACATCTTGTGCCAAATAACCAAGAAATAAATTTAAATTATTACAAATTCGAAGATATATTCAACAAAATATTGCTTTGTGTTTCCACATTTAATCGAGACAGGTGATGAAGATTTTGATCTTTAAAATATTTTTATTATTGGATTTAGTAAGAAAAATATAATAAAAAATACATATGTATGTAAAATAAATAAATATATAAATAAAAAACTTAAAATTTTATTATTGAAAAATGATTCGAATAAATTACAGAATATAAAAACCAATATTTTTCTTAAACAGATGATGGTTTTTAGGACAAACTTTGTCTGTGGATAACAAAAAATATGATTTTAATATCAACCTTTTTTTGCCTTTTGATGCTTCTTAAAATAAATATAAAATAGGAGCCACTTTAAGAATAATATAATGTTTAAAAAATTGAAGTTACCTTTTAAGAAAGTATGTGTGTTGCTTTATGTTTTTACGACTAATTAAATTTTTTTGTATTTTAAATATTTGCATGTTTCAAGCCAATTATTTCCTTTTTCTCACATTCCAATCAATTAACACTTTTACGAAAAATAAAAACAAATAAAAAAGTATCTTAAACTACTCAAAGTATTTCAAAAACACAACATAAATAAAAGTTAAAGGTTTATGGTAATTTTTTCTCTCTTTTCCTTTTTTGCATAAAGTTTGTGTGTCTATTTTAAAGTTATTTTTAATTAAAGGTTTAAATAACAAAAGATAAACAAAATATTGAACATTATCAATTAATTAAAAGTTTTTCAATTTTAATACACGACAAAAAAAAAGAAAAGAAAAACTTTCTTAAGTTAATAATAACCAAACAAAAAGCAAAAGAAAAATTAGTAATAAGTAGAGTTTTCAGAAACAGAATCATAAATGCAAATGACTGGAATAATTTGATGAATAAAAAATTTAGATAAAAGGGCC
This sequence comes from Cistogaster globosa, assembly GCA_937654795.1. Classification (NCBI taxonomy): domain Eukaryota; kingdom Metazoa; phylum Arthropoda; class Insecta; order Diptera; family Tachinidae; genus Cistogaster; species Cistogaster globosa. Next base: position 14,597,062 of record OW569404.1, read on the forward strand.
AAGTACTTTTTAATTTATTTGTCTAAGAAAAAAACAAAAAAACGCTGTTTACACAAAATTAATTCGGACCTTTAAATCCTGTTAATGATGACATGAAACATTAAAAGGTTGTTTTGGTTCTCATGAAAAAAATACTTTTTAGCTCTAAAAGGTTTTATTTGTTTTGATATAGAAATTTTATTTCAGTTTTTATTGATTCAATTAATTATTTAATTAAAAAATTATCTTTATTCTTTTGTATTTAAATACATAACTAATTTAGTCAATTTTTTATTTCTAAAATTCTTTTATATATTTTTTTTAATTAATTCACTTAATTTTTTTTTATTTTTATTTATTTATTTATTTAATTATTTATATTTTTTTTAAGCTGCTAAAAATGTTTTCCGGTCTGGGATGTTTGTTACTAAATTCCATCAGAAAGGCTAAACTGCCTTAAATTTATTTTAGATTTCGATAGTCTTTCATATTGACTTGACTGAAGACTTGATTAAGTCTTAACTTTTAATAAGATTTCGTAGTAGACCAGAAGATATATGTATGTATAAAAAATCATAGGTGGGGACACCCTTTAATTTATAATTTTATTTATTTATATTTTTTGACATAGCGGTGTTAGCAATACACGTTTTCTGAGGTTTCTCAAATAAATGGCCATAAAAGTTTAATTTTGCACCTAAGGGGACACCCTTTAATTTTTATTTTTATACGTTTTGTTCTAGCGGACGCACCAATATACATGTCCTTAGAAAATTTTTATGGTGATTTAAATTATAAGTCCAAATACAAAAAATTACAACACCTAATGGGACACCCTTTAATTTATTATTTCAATTATTTAAACTTGCTGTTTAAGCGGAGTCAGAAGATTTTATTTTATATTATTCCAAGTATATGACTTTAAAATTTTTAAAAAATAAGGACATGTGAGTAAAATAACGTCACCTATGGGACACCCTTTAATTTTCAGTTTGCTACTTGTTATAGCGGACATGGCAAGAAAGGACCTGTGGAAATTTTTATCTATTTGTCTAAGGCGATTTAAAAGTTAAGCCTTTATTAAAATACCTAGCGGCACACCCTTTATTTTTAATTTTATTTTTTAAAAAACTTTTAATAGCGAATATAGAAACATACATTTTACACAACTTTTAACTGTTTAACCAAGAGGGTTTACAAGAAAAGTCAAATCTATTGGGTCACCCTGTAATAAAAATTTTTATTATTGGAATTGTATTATTCATATGGGTTGTTGGAAGATACCGTTTGGTTTTTAAAATGATGAGTTTTTTTTTAACTTGAATAATCTATAAGCACCGCCTTTTATAAAGCAGAAAAAAAACAAAATCTCTTAAGAAATTAGTGAATTCCATGTTACCAAACAAAAATGGTTTGAAAAAAAATTTTATAAAAATTACGTGCTGGATTTGATTTACTTCTTTCCCAATTATCTGTTTTTTATCGCTTTGAACTTCCACAGCTTCTGTACTTTATTCTTTTATTAATATCCTTTTCTTAATTAACATACATCCTGATTTTCGTTTTCTTTTTACAGATTTAATTGCCATTTCAGTGATTGTAGTGGAAATTTTAATTCAACTCTCTGATTTTCATTACTTACGGCTGCTTTTTATATGTGAGAAAAAATTAAAACGTGAAGTACAGGCCCACAGATTTCTTTCCTTTTTTCAGAATGTTTTTTGTTTGTAAAAAAGAAAAAATTAATTTCGCTTCAAAAAACAAATAAAATATTTGTGGTAATTTTAATTTTATTTTTTTATTTTTTTTAACATGTTTCTTTATTTACTTTTTAACGATATGATTTTTTTTCTGTTTATTTATTGGTGTTAAATATGAATTTTATTTCAATAATTAACTTGACCAGAAATGCGGTTTCATTTAACTTCAATTACTTATTTAATAAGTTATTTTGATGAAGACATTTAAATACAAGTGTAAGGATGAAGTAATAAAAAGGGGTTTTTTATTTTAATTTATTTGTTTTTTTTTTTCTTAAAAAGGCTTTTAATTTAAAATATTTATTACTTTTTATTTATTTTTATTTTAATACATTGAATTTTTCTGTCTATTAAACATTTTAATTAAATTTTATTATTATTTCCTTTTTTCCGGTATGATTTTTATTTTTAATTTATTTCTTTTGTAAATAAATTGTTTCAAATGGCATTGATTTTATATTTTATTTGAAAAAAAAAATAAGCAATTTAATTGAAAATTATTTATTAATTGTATTGAGAGTTTTGTCTATATTTCCATTTTTAAATTATAATAAAAAAACTCTAGTGAGAAATGCGTTTGAATCATTTGCAATATAAAAAAAAAACAAACGGAAGTCAACACTGTAAAAATAAATTAAATAAATTTATTTTTAATTATTTATTTTTTATTTTAAACTTCATTAGTTGCAATTACTGGCTTTTTAAAAAATTCAGTAGAATCTTATAAATAAAAAACTTTAATTATATTATTATTTAATTCAAAATAAATTAAATTTAATTCTTTGGTTCGTTAAATCCAAATAAAGAAAATAAAAGATTGTCTAAAAAAAAGTGAAAATTTAAAAAAAAAAAGTTGAAGCCTTTAAAAGTAAAAAAAGCTTAAACAGCTTTAAAAAATGTTAAACTAAGAAACTTGTATTTAAATGTAACAATTCTTGTCTTGTTTAAAGCAGCTTTCTAATAATCATTAAAAAGCTTAAAATGTTTTAAATCTTAAAAAGGAGCTTAAACAGCTAAAACAATGCGGAACCTTTAGAAGCAAAGAAAATTTATCTTTTGTAAAAATGAGCCTTAGCTTTAAGACCACATGCACAGCTGTTACAGTTTTGTAAATTAAAGCTTTAAAAATTTGTTGTCTTTTATAAAAATATTTGCATTTTTATAAATTAAAAAAAAAACTTAATATTGACTTCCGACAGGCTTAAATACCTTGGTGTCACCTTCCACGAAAATTTCAAATTCTATAGACATATTGACGATATTCTCGTAAGAGTTAAGAGAATCTACTCTTCGTACCAGGGTGTATTGAAGCGTACGTGAGTAGTCGAATGAAGAGTGCGTCTTTTGGTACACCGCCAGGTAATTCGCCCTGTCATTTCCTATGCCTTTAAAGCTTGGTTTGGGATTTGTTCTTGTCTGCAGATGGAAATACTTAGAAGATGGAAGCGAATAATTTTGGTTGCTTGCATCGGCTTGAGGCCATATTTAGGACCAAATAGTGAATGTCTCAGGCCATCATGTAGGTCGATTTACAGCGCTATTGATTTTGAGGTTGTAGATGCCTACATGATAAAATTGGCTGAGAAATTTATAGAAGGCGCATGAACCTTAGAGAACGCCATGGGGTAAGGGAGTGCTTCTCTAGAGTAAGTGGTTTGAAGGCTGTTCAAATATCAGGGTATTTTTCACCTATAGACCTGCTGACTCTTAGGGGAGCTGGCCTTCTCTACGAGGGTGCAGACCTTATGTTCTACCACAGAAGGCTGCTTTCATTAGATATAGAGAGCACTGTATACAATACTGTTCAATAATTTATTTTGTATTCACTTATTTTTATTATAAAATTGTTAATTCATGTTTTTTTTACATTTGAATTTTGTTTTTAATCATTTTTAATAATTGTTAAACTTAAGAGTTAATTCATGTTATTTATGCTTAACATGAATTTGTTTTGTTTACTTCTTTTTATTATTTTTTATTATTTATATCACTTTTATTTTATTTTTTGTTTTTTTTTTTATTATCTTTTTTTGTTCTTTGCGTTATTGTTTCTTAGTTTTTAAGTTTGAAATTATAAGCATTTTTAATTTTAAGTAGATTTTGTAAGAGCCTTACGTGAAAATATTTGCTCTCGCCCATATTTTTATGTTATGAGCCTCTCAACTTTTCATACAGAAGTAATATTGTGATTCATATTTTTTTGAAGATAAACAAAAAAATAAATTTCATTTAAAAGCTTTTGAATAATTCTTTGAGTAAATGAAAATGATTTACCCACTAAGAGCCAAAGAAATTTTTATGTTAATTTTTTACAATTTTTTCTCTGCCATCCCAACATTTGTTTTTTTTTATTGAAGTTACTTAACTTAACTGGATGCAAATACATTGTAAAGGGTATATAAGATTTGGCATAGCCGAATATAATAGCTTAAGATGTTTAAAGCTTTAAACTTGGGAAATTTAGCGGCCAATTCTACACCGTTATTTTTTTTTCGACTTTATTATAGAGTAAAAAAAAGCAGCTATCGTAACTGCACGTATATAAATCTGTGCTTAAGAAAATGTCAATTTTTTCATTCCCTTAAAGAACATTTTCTTTTTTAAACTCTTTTTTATTGGATTCTTAACAATAAAAATATAAGTTTTCTAATTTATCACTTCTTAGAAGATATATTTTCTATATACATATTTTTTCTCATTTCTTTAAGCTTCAGTTATAATGTTCTTATCATGAAATAAAAAAAAAAATTAATGCTTTTAATTAAAATAAAATTAGTGCTTTTAATTAAACTTTTTTTTTAATTTTTATTTGGAAGCTTGTATATATTTTATGGAAACCATTTACTTAACATACGAAAAAGCAATAACAATTATAATAAAAATGAAGAAAAAAAAGTATAACTTAAGACATGTAAAATGAGAATTTCTGTTTAGAAACATTTTGACTTCAGCTTTTTATATGTTTTTGAAAAGTCTCAGTAGACTTAATAGACTTGATATGTGACATAAAAATAAATTGAAATACGTTCAGATCAACTTGTGAAATTAAAATGATTTAAGCTTATAAACAAGCTTTTTGGTGCGAATAAATAATTGGCGAGGAGAAAACTTATTACACATGTCAAAAAAAGTATATTTGAGAATTATGAAGTTGTAAAGTTGTGTTTGACTACTAACCTTTTAACAAGGGAATAGATTTTGCAAAATAAAAAACAAAAAAAAAAAAAAATAACAAACAAATAAAGAATAAGAAATTAATATCAATTAAATAAAACCAAAAGCATGAGAACTTTAACTCATTCTGTTTAAATAATTAGCATTTTATTAATTTTTTTCGTAACTCTCATACGGTTTAAAAATTTTTTAATTACAAAATATTTTCAACTTATCTAAAACTTTAGTAAGTTTTACTCGCAAATTTTAATTCTATTAGTAATTATCGAAATGGCCGTAAAACTTGTTTACCATATCATGAAATAAATTTCCATAAACAACTTGAAGATTTTCGAATAATTATTGTAATAAAATTAAAAACTGCATTTAAAATTAAAAAAAAAATATTTTTATTATTATCTTAAAATCTTAAAATGCCTGCTAAAGCTTCTTAAAATGCACACAAAATTTTTATATTTCTAAAATCTCCCAGACATTAAAAATAAAAGCTCATTAAATCTCAATGACAAATCAACCAATTTAACTACCGAATTTTCAGATAAATTGTTAAGCACGCATTAAATAAATGTATAAGATATTTCTTTTTGACATTTTTATATTCATTCTTATCAAGAAAGCCAGCAAATAAAGAATATAATAATAAAAAATATTTATAAAAAAAATTGTATCATCATAAATATTAATTTGGCACCATTGATTTCGTATGCAAATTTCGTTGATTTTATTGTTACAATTTAATGTGGAAGGAAACAGCTACATAAAATATTCAAATCACAAGAACGCACACGCAAAGCAGAAGGTTTCGTTAATTTTCTTTTTCAATATGCAGTGGCAAAAATATTTTAATAATCACATTAAATACACTGAGAGAAATGTAGTGAATGTCGAAGCTTTGTGAAATCCTATATTTTTGTCTTCTTAATTTTTAAATATAAGTTGTTTCGAAAAGCTGTTTGCTACTGTTTTTAAAGCTCCAGAATAAGCTTCTGATAGCTTTTGATATTTCATAAATTTTGGACTCTAGAAATTTGATTTAATTTCAGTATTACATTTGGCAAGTTTTTTTGGTATTAAATATTTGCTTTAAAAATTTTAAATCTATTAAAAAAAAGTTCAGTCTAAACTTTATGCAAAATTTTATTATCTTTTATTATCTTCTTTTAATATTTATTTAATTTGCTGTCTTTTCTCTAAGCTGATTCGGTATGTAGCCTTAAGCAGATGCTGGCCAAAATTATTAATGTGTTACCACTTGAGTCTACGATTCAACTAAAGTCTAGTCTATCGTCCATCAAACTGAGTCCTTAGTCGTAAGCGATACAAAAAAATTTTGCTTCTACGAGGGCTGCTATATATATTTCTGGCCTGGCAACACTGAGTGCTGCCAAGTGCAATCTGACATTTCCATTGGAAAGTTTGTCATTTTTAAGCATAATCGTACTCAAAACGTTTTGACGTACGACCATTATTTGTGTTGTTTACAGTGACTTGAAAAAATTAATATAGAAAAAAATGGAATTAACTCGTGAACATTTTCGTGTCGTCATTTTTCACAACTTTCGACGTGGATTATCACGACAAGAGTGCATTGATGAACTTAAATCTTTGTATGGCGATGAAGCACCATCCTGAAGCCCTGTGAAAAATTGGTATAATGAATTTAATCGTGGCCGAAGCCCGCTCGAAGACAAATTCCGTGAAGGTCGTCCAAAAACGGCTGTTGTGCCAGAGAACATTGATACCGTGCGTGAACTCATAATGCAAGATCGACATGCGACATACCGAGAGGTAGAGACATTTCTTGGACATTTCTTCCACCAGCCGTAAAAAAGGTTTGTTCTCGTTGGATCCCGCACAATTTGAAAGTCGCTCAAAAAAAGGCTCGTGTCGATTGGTGCAAAGAAATGTTGCAAAAATACGATTGCGGTGCTTCAAAAGACGTTTATGAGATCGTCGCAGGTGACGAATCATGGATCTATGCGTATGAGCCCGAAACGAAACAACAATCGACCGTGTGGGTCTTCAAAGACGAGCAAAATCCAACGAAAGTTGTTCGTGAAAGAAGCACTTCGAAGCAAATGGTCGCCTGTTTCTTCGGAAAAACTGGTCATGTGGCGACTGTTCCGCTTGAGCAACGTAGGACGGTCACTTCTGAGTGGTACACTACAATTTGTTTGCCTGAAGTCATCGGAGAAATTCGAGAAACCAACAAGAGAAGACGAATCATTGTTCACCATGACAGTGCGAGCTCTCACACATCGGCTCAAACCAAAGCGTTTTTGACCGGTTAAAACGTCGAAATAATGGGTCATCCGCCATACAGCCCTGACTGGACATCTAATGACTTCTTCTTGTTTCCGCACATCAAGAAAAAAATGCGTGGTCAACGATTTTCGTCGCCAGAAGAAGCTGTTGAAGTGTTCAAAAACCATATTTTAGAGGTGTCTCAATAGGAGTGGAAAAAGTTCTTCGACAACTGTTTTGAGCGCATGCGAAAGTGTATAAATCATGCTGGAGAATACTTTGAAAAACAATTAAACCATTTTTGATTATAAATATTCGCATTTTCACTATTAGGCCAGAAATATATAGAGCAGCCTGTATCGCTTAGTTTTTTTAGATAGAAATTTAATTAAATTTTTAATTGACTCAATGTTTTTGTTTATTAAAAAATAAAATATAAATTTTTTAATTTAATTTTTTAATTAATTAAATTAATTTATTTAATTAAAAAAATAACTGAGTCAATTAAATATTTAATAAAAATTAAAAATAAATGCAAAATAAATTATATTAAATATCATAATATTAAAACATTAAAAAATTAAATAAAATTTAATTTAAAAAAATTTATTTTATTTCAAAAACCATTTTTTTCTGTGTACTTATTGCTGTGTTAATTCTTTTAGTTGTTAAAAACATGAAAGCTGTTTAATAAACGGCAGAATATATTATCAGTTTCATTTTCTCCTTTTCCCGTTTATTCGCCAACAAATTGATTTTGTTTTATGTTAATTTTTCTTCTTCGACACGCGATCATGTATTTTAATAGAAATTATATACAATTTTTATTATTTTATACTCACAAATAATATTAATTTAAACCTAATTATACCTAAGAAAACAGTCTTCTTACGCTTTACATGTGATAATTAAGTAGATATTTCAGAATGAAAAAAAAAATGTTTTTAAATCATTTTTTTTTTATTCAATTAATTTCATAATGAGCAAATCACAAATTCTAGTTAAATTGTATCGTTTTGGTTTTTTGTCTTTTTACTGTGTTTATCTTAACGTATCATGGTTAATTATAGTGTAAATGACAGATTTTTATGTAAATGTTATTGATACTTGAATATAATTTCAAGTGTCTTAGATTTATTTATTAATTGTGATTATTTTATGCCTGACATAATCATAATTAGTGTCTTATGTCTTTGCATTTTATTGATAGAGGGCGTGTTACCAACACTAGCTTAAGTCTTATTGGCTGTAAGTATATTTTTTATAAATTTTTATATGCTTCATAATCTAAACCATTAAGGTGATTATATTTTCAATTTAAATTTATATAAATTATTTTTTATGAACACTTTTTTTTTATAATCTCAAAATTAATCTTTAAATGTTTTAATTTTTTTTCATATGTGGGTTCCACATAACCTTCAAACCAAACAATGTATATCTATTAAAAAAAAACAATATTTTTATTAAAAAATAAGCCCAGTGTTAGGTATTTGTTAAAATTGTCTAAACATGTTTTATGTAGGCGGTAAGCAAAATTGCTTAATTCATTTTATATATAGAAGAAGAAAAAATGATTTATTAACTAAAAAATAAAAATTAATATTTTTTTTTGTTTCTAGAAACTTATGAGATGTTTGCTGACTTAAACATATTTTTTTAATTTGACTTAACAAATGACATCGTCAAGATAACAGACGAAATTAACAAGAAGAATTTCAACACCTTAAAAGCATTATTAGCAATAATATGAATTCGTCACATAATTTATTTTAAGCCATAAAAATATTATTTTATATTCTTTGAAGGTTATTTTCAAACAAAATTTTTAAACGTAATAATAAACTGTAAAAAAAGTTTTAAATTAAAATTTCAAAAGTTGTTTATTTAAAAAAATTTCCTATTATTTTTTTAGGTTCAACGAAGACAGACTTTTAAATCATTTATAGTCTAAAAAGCTTTTTTTAAGATTTCGCAATATAAAGACATTTACAAGATTTTCAATCAATTTTTTTTTTCAAACAAAGTTCTTTAAAGAAAAAAAGATAGCAAAATAAATTTGCATAAAACTATTTTAAATAAATTTTTACCTGGAAGATTTATTAAAGGTTGTTTGAACTTAAAAAAATTTATATTTAGAGACATGTATAAAAAGTTTGCTAAAAGCTTTTAAGTAACTTTCAATATTAAATTATTATTTTCAAGAAAGCTTTCTTAAAACATTTAAGTCTAAATAATTTTTTTAATATATAAAACTTTTTTTATAAAAGCTCTTAGCGCATAAACTTTGATAACAAGAAAATTTTTTCCTTTTGTTCCTTTATATTTCTTACTTTTATAAAACATGTAATTAATCAGTTTTTTATGTTTTTTATAATGGTGGTAAAGTTTATTAATTAAAATTTATAAAGCTTAAATATATATATTATTTAAAAATTACTAAAAAAAAAAGCTTTTTAAGACTGTCCTTTTTTAATTTTGATTATAAAACAAACAAAAGCTTTTTACATTGTTCACATGTTTAGCTGGGAATACTTTTTTTAAAATTATTTTACTCTTTTAACTTTTTATATTAAAAGCTTCGTTTAAATCTTAAAAACTTCTTTTTATCAAAAGCTCCTAACTAAAATATTTTTTACAAAAAATCTGAAAAAAATGACAAATTTAAATAAAAAATTTTGTGACAAAAAAGCTTTATAACAGCTTAAACAGGTTTATTGTTTTAGGTTAAGGTGTTTTAAAGCTCGTAGTTATTTGTTACTTAGTTTATAATCATCTTTTGCTTTAACAGTGTGCTAAAATTTTTGGAAAATAAAGTTGTATAAAAGCTTGGAAAAGCTTTATTGTGTTAAGCAAGATTGTTAAAAATTAGTGTAATAAGATATTTTATTTTTAATTTTCTAACAATAAAATTTAAAAGCTTTTTTTTTATTAAATTTTTATAATTTTTTTGCCTTGATAGTATAAATTTTTTTTAAAATCTGCTAGAGCTTTTATAGCACATGCCTTATTCTTGTGCTTTTAGTTACAAAAGTTAAACCTACAAGTTCATAAGTTGACAAGCAAGAAGTCATACCTAAGACCGTTGAAGATTTTTATAAATTTTCTTACCCTGTATTTAAATAAATTATAGAATTTTCTTTTTAATATTTATTTCTAGAAGGGGAAAAAAAATTCTGCAGGAAACAATACTTTTCAAACATAAAAATTCCCTTAATGAAATATTAATGTCTGGTGTCAAAAGTTACATTTAACATTTTTCTTTGATTAATTCTACCTAAAAATATTGTTTTTTTTTTTTTTGTAATTATTGTAGTTTTGGCCTTTCTTCTTCCCCTATTTTCATTTTTTATTTTTCCAGTTTGTTATTCTCTAATTTTTATTTTCTTCTTTTATATATTTGAGCTGATTCTAATTGCTCTTTTCCAACAGACTTATTTACTTTGTAATCCAAATTAAATCCACTTTATATTAATGATGTTGTTAATTTCATATTTATTTATTTAAATAGAATTTCTGCCTTTTTGCGTCCTTTTTGCCTTAAGTCACCTCCAACATTTTAATGTTGCTTTTCAAATAGAATACTCGTATTAATTCCTACTTATATAAATAAACTAACTTACTTCTCCTTCTTTATTTGTTGTTAGCTAATTTCTTTGTGGCACTTTTGGTAAGTTATTTGTTATATATATGAATTTCTTCTTAACTTTGATGCAAACTTAATTTATAAGTCAAAAAGTTAATTTTCTTTTCAACTTGAGCTCATTACTCTCTCCCCTCTCCCTCTCTGTCTTGCTATTTGAATCATAGTGTTATTCTTCTTGGAATATATTAATATCTGCTTGTTGTTTTTAGTGCAACACACGTACACAAAACTTTTCTTGGTATCTTTTTTATAATACTGTTTGTGTATGTGTTTATTTATATGTGTGTTTGTGCTTACATGACTTTATCTCTATTCATGTCATTCTTAAATACTCATATACATTTTATAGTTTTTTATTTTCACTTCAGAATGCATTTAATTAGCATAGTCTTTGCAATATATGAATATTAACCTCATAAGAGTATGAAGAGGAAAAAAAAGAAGAATAATAATGTAATAAATTAAAACTGAATAAATTTTTCGTAATTAAACTACTGCCGCTAAAAGAATTAAAGAGAAAAGTGTGCAAAGATGTAGAAATTTATGTGTTTAAAAAGACCTTACTGCATAACTTTTAAAAAATTATTTTTTTAAACGAGAAGGGCACTTCATAACAGTAAATATTAGCTTTAAAAAGCTAATTAAGTTTATTTAATTTAAATAGCTTTTAAGTTTACCTAAAGCCAAAGTTCTAAGCATTAGAGCTTCTTGAAAAACATTAAACAAAAATATTAGTTAAACCTTTTTTTTTAAATTCTTCAAGAAAGAACTTTTTTTTTAATTATTAACAAAAAACTTTCAGTAAGTGCTTTTAAAAAATTTATTGTTAAATGTTTAAAAAAATAACTTTTAAAAAAGCTTTTCTTAAATGAGCTTTTCAAAAACGAGCAACATTTGTCGAAACAATCTCAAGACATCAACAGATGCAACCGATAAATTTAATACCAGCGAACATTTAAAACAAGGTACATAAAACACATACGAATATACAAACGGAAAACAGAAGACTCCAGTGAACATGAGCTAAGAGAAAAAGATGAATGTATGATACGACTACTTTCTAGTAAAAAAGGGCGAAGTCCAAACATTCTTGAAATCATGAAAATATACAAAACACGAACTTTTAAGGGAGATATTATTAACGAGCGGATTAATACAACCTCTGACACAATTTTTACACCGCTGAAATTATTTAATCGAAAAATACCCACAGAGGGTCACACTTTCTTATCCAATAATAAAGGAATGAAATACTAAAATTATACACCTTCAGCTAACATGACAGATATCAAGTTGTCTACCTGTATAATATCATACCTAACACTATCTCTCCAGCACTAATCAAAACGTGGTTTGAAGAAAATGCTCTCACACCGAAAGCGGTCACCAAATGTACCTTATAAACAGCCAGTGACAGTCTTCACCGAAAGGTATGACAGCAAAATAATATTTGCGGGCAGAACAAATCCTATAAACTTAATCCTAAAGTTACGTTTTTTCGCGTAGATCTCTTGAAACAAGATTAAATAACAAAAATTCCAAAAAAAGGTTAAAACAGCAGGCGCTTGCAAAATTTTCTTCTTCGGAAAATAGCTATTTGTACGCTTGTATCAAAACTTTTGTTCAGAGCTTTTTTAAAGTGAACGCATTAAAAGAAAGCTTTAATAAAATTTTAGAATATGAAATAAAACTTTTTTAGTGCCAAAGCCAAGCTAGTAGATATTTAGAAAGAAAGTTCAATTTATATTTTTTTGCTTAAAAGAAGTTTCAATAACTTTAAGCATTTAACAATAAAAAAAATATTATAGGGCGAAAGCTTTGTAATGTTAAAAAAAACAGTTTTTTAAAAATCAATTATATAAATCATAAACTTTAAAAGCTTTTCAGAGCTTTTTTAAAGCTTTTTTTATAAAATAAAATAACTTTAAAAAAGTGTGTAAAAATGATATTTAAAAAATTTAGAACTGTAATTTTGTTTTAAGTCCTTGAAAAGCATTAAAAAAGCTTTTTTAAAAAATTGCTAAAAAACTCCTACATAATTTTGTTTATTTCTCGTAACAAATTTAAAGGTAATTATTCGTTAAGCAAAAACTATTACCAAACAACAAAAAATAATAAAGTTTTATTATCTGTGTTAAACACTAAAACATTTATTGCTCAAAATATATGCAAAATCCTTGAGAATAAAATAATAAAAATAAAACTTAATACCAAAAACAATAAATATATACATTTTTTGTTAAGGTTTACAAAAATAAACAGTTATTGTCAAATTTTTATCTCCTTAAACTTAGGTAGCAAAAGATCTTAACTTAAGAAAAAAAAAAAAAAAATAAAATTTAAAGCTTCTCGTAGAAGGCTGAAAATAAATGCGCCAAATATATAAAAAAAACAAAAATATTAAGCTTAAATTATGAGGTAAAACTGCACAACGCTATGAACCAGTTTTTATAGAGACCATATGCTAAAAGACAATATATGAAATTAAACGATATCATGCCAGCACTAGTGTGTGCAGCCAGCCGCTACTAGTCGTATATGAGCCACCATTAAGATTTCATTTAACCATGCAACTTTAAATATCTCACACAGTAAATGGCTTAAAAGCAAGAAATAAGACAACAAAAATATTAGTTATGAACAATAAACAGTACATGGACAACTTAAACTGATCTACAAATAATTAAAATTTAAATACAGTTCTAAGTAAAAATATTTCGTGATAAATTACAAACTTAAAGAATTCTATTACAAAATTTCTTTAACAAATTAAAAATAAAAATAATTTATTTATAAAATTATTGAAATTACAAATTTTGTTGGTCTCACCCTGTATAAGTTGAAATTTAGTTTTCCAATTTGTTGGAAAAAAGAAAACTAAAAACTAAACACAAAAAAGCACAGCTAAACCGTTTAAAACATGATTTTAAGTCTGACTTTAGACAAAGAAACTGAGGTCATAACATAAAATGTTAATGTTATGTATAAATTTTGTTAGAGTTTTTCTTTTTTGCTTTAATTTTTCTTTTTATCACAGAACATAATAAATAGAATTTTAAATGGTTATAAATGTCAGATTTTATTTAAACAAATTAAATGTTTTTCTAATAAAACATGACAATTTATACATGAATTCTTTTATTGCCGAACAGAGTAAGCGCAAAAAAAACAGTTATTTTACAACAAAACATATTTTTTAAAAAAACACCTTTTTTTCATTAAAAAGAGCTTTTCAAAAAATAAGTTTTTTACAATATTTCTTTTTTTCAAAATTCCACTTTTCCAAAAATTCTCACAAAAAAGTACTGATTCAGAAAAATTCCCTTTTTTTCAAAAAAGTACTTTTTCAAAAAAGTATTTTTTCACAAAAATACATTTTTTTTACAAGCAGGCACATTTTTTTAAAATGCACTTGTTTTAAAGAACTCATTTTTTAAATGCCATTTTTTTACAAAAAAGTTCTTTTTCATTAAAATGCAATTTTTAAAAAACTTTCTCACAAAAATGCATTTTACAGAAAACCACTTTTTCACAATAATAAGGTTTTTTTGAAAGCACCTTTTTTAACAAAAATATACTTTTTAAAAAATTCAATTTTTCTAAAAATGCCCTTTTTCACATAAATTCACTTTTCATTAAAAAGCACTTAAAAAAAAAATACTTGTTTTTTTTACATAACAGCATTTTTGCACAAAAATATGTTTTTTTTTTTTACAAAAAAACACTTTTTAGAAAAAATTTTTTTTAATAAAAATGCATTTATTCCAAAAATACATTTTCCTAAAAACGCACTTTTTGCAAAAATTTCCTTTTTTCACATAAATTCACTTTTTCTACAAACATTTTAGTTTTTCGCATTTGTTACCAAAAGCAAGTTTTTTTTTATTAAATTTTTATGAGAAAAAACATTCTCCGCTGCTGCATTTAACATTTATAATAAAACAAAAAAAATTTTTTTTTTTTTTTTTTTTGTAAATTTTTAATTTTTTCAAAAATACTAAAATTTATTTTGAACCTCTTATTTAAAATAGTCACATTAAAGCGCAATAGGATACTTCTTAAAATGCGTTCTTCGCAAGATGTCATTTCACTGCAAAAAAAGTCACTTCTTTCTAAAATCTTATTTTTTACAAAAAGTCACTGCAATGCAATATGTTACCACTTGATTCGAAAACAGTCACTTTATGGTGATAAAATTTATTTTTTTATTGAGCAAATACCATATTTTTTTAAAAAAGTCCATTTTTAAACAAAATGTCACTTTTCTAAGAAATGTCACTTTTCTAAGAATAGTCACTTTTCGCACAACGTAAAGTATCTTGATTTCCAAGATATAATTTTTATGTAAAAAAAAATTTTCTTTCTTTATACAACTTAACATTTTATTATACTGCAAATCACTTTCATCACACAAAAATGAGAAAGTCTTTTACAAAAGGACACCTTTTTGAAAAGTCACCTTTATTAAACAAAATAATTTTTTCAGGGAAACAGAAAAATTCTTCAACGAAAAAATTCCTTTTTACTTAAAAACCTCTTATTGTTATTAATTAAAACAAACTGTCATTCAATCAAATTAATTAACAGTTTTTAAGTCAATAATAATGAATTCTTTTGTTTCTTCTTCGTTTCCTTATTATTTTCTTCGCCCTTTTTACTTTCAAGCCAAAACTATTATTTAAAAAGATGTTAAGAAAACGTTATTAATCATACTAAATTCGTTGGCCCCGTGTGTTTAGATATTAAGCGTTTAGCTGCTAATAATGACAAGCCATAATGTGAAAAGCCATTTGAAACAAAAAATGCTCCTGAAGGACTTAAATATTTTGCAAGGACTTTAAGAAAACTTAACAAACAACAAAGTGTAAAAAATAAACAAAAGCATAATCATGCTGTGTTCACAAACACTAATTACGCACAACTTAACACGTTACAAAAATGTCGATATGACGAAGCAAAGGGAATAGTATGAAAATGACAGGACTAAAAGGAAAGTCTTAAAATAAAAATGACAATAATGAGCAGAGAAAAGCAACTACAGAATCTTAAACAACAATAATTTGATGTAACATTAGCAGCATGATGAAGGAAAAAGTAGGGAGAAAAATAAATAAAAAGATAAGTGAAATGGACAAAGGACCACAGGCACAGTGGGTAAAAACTTTAGATGGGTTTATAATTTTTAATAAAAAAAAACTATTAAAATTTTTTATTTATTCAAAATAGAAATAAAATTTTTGTGTCCCTTTTACAGCAAATTTGCTACAGAAGAACAGGCATAATGGGAAAAAATTTTAATTGGATTTATATTTTTTAACAAAAAAAAAAAAATAAATAAAAAAATATTAAAGTTGTTGTGTAATCCATTATTTTTTTCAACTGGCTTGAAATCAACATTTCTTCAACACTGTCGCTACACACAAATTTGTTTCCTTTTCTATTTTAGATTTCAGAAGTTTTGAACTGCTATTTAAATTTCTTTTAATTTTTAAGTACCTCATTTATTACAAAAACTCCGAAACAATTAGTATACTTTTTATTCCCGCCCATGTTGGGATTCGAACTCATGTCTCTTGATCTTTTTTTCAACATTGTTACAGAACAGGCATGTCTTCCAAAGCACAAAATACGGTTGTTTAACGTACGTTAGTAAACTTTTGCCTTTAATTAATTTTTTCTTAACAAACACCACACTTTTTAGTGGTGGAAGTAATTTTTTTATTTTTTTTTTTTTGGTAGTTTTAGCTAAGACAATCCAATATTTAAAAAAGAGTCTTTAGTTGTTTTAAATATATTTAAAGGTTTTAAATCTTTTTGTTTTAAAAATAGAGATTCAAATTGGTGTGACTTTAAATGGACTTAGTTACGTAATGCTTCATGTCAGGTAGATAATGAGTTGTAAGGTTACAAGTTTAGGTCATTAAGACACAAATTCCTGAAAAATTTGGAGTCATTAAAGCCTTTTAGTAATTTTAAATTTAAGCCAGACTGTATAAAACAGTCAAGTAACTTAAAGGTTCCCCTCAAAAAATTCATTAAATCCAGAACTAATTAAAGGTACTCCACACTTTTTATTTTCAAAATTGGTTAAGAATTAATTTTATTTTAATTTTTAATACTTGTTGTATTTGACTTCTTTCCTTTTGATTTTTTTATAATTTTTTTTTTTTGTGCATGTTTATTAGATAAATTTCTAAAGATAATTCTTGTCTCTCTGGTTAACGTTTTAGTTAAAAATCAACTTTAATTACAAATTATACTTCATTATAGTTTTCACTAAGAAAACCTAAACACAAGCAAATACACAAATATACACACACATACATACTGATTAGTTATACTTTATTTTCCTTTTAAGATTTCAAACTTGTTTTTTTTCAAATCAGTTTTGCTCATAAAATAAATAATGTTTTGCATTGACTTGACAAGCAAAATTTATACATTTCTATACTCTAGACAACAAATAAATGACAATTAGTTTTGAAAAAAAAAATACAATCAAAATAAAACCAGGATTTAAAAATGACAAACGAACAATAAGTGGGTTTCAAATTTAATTTACTGCAAAAAACATTTTTATTTTTCTTGCTTAAAGTGTAACAATTAAAGTCAAATAAACTAAAGTCAATATTGATTTTATTGTTTGATTTTATTATATTGACTGACTTGTCTTAGTGGAAATAAAACAAACGGGTTTTAATTATAGTAAACAAAACAAAAAGTAGAACTCGTAATTGTTAATTGAGTGGGTGAGTTAAACTGTTTTGTTTATATTTTAATTTATTTGGCCAGGTGAAAATGATTTTATATATATTTATCATTTGAAAACTGTTTGGTTTACAAATGAGTAGAAAGATGATTGAAATTAAAGGGTGATTTTTAAAAAAGTTTCTTTTAAAACTCAACACTAAATGTGGTTTGAAATAGTTTTCGGGCTAAAATGGCACTGATTTAATTGCTAAATATTTACTGTGCAGATTGATCTTGTTTCACACTTTAACATTACTAAATCACACAACACAAAAAGATTTCCCTTTAAATAGAAAGTTAACAAAGAATCAATGACCTCCTCCTGTTGCAGCGTATTAAAAGTGTTCACCCACTCTCCACTTGAGATTTATGCAACAATTAATTTATTTTCATTTTAGTTATTTGCATTTTCATTTGCTGTTTATTTAACCGTTAATGTAAATATTAACTTGATTTTATATTTTTGTACGAAAAACATTTCATCAGTTTCATTTTCACATCACATCACATCACTCAACTTAACTTTATTTGTTATTCACTTGTATTTTGTTGTTGTATTTATTTTGTTTATTTTGCCACTTACTTTCATTATGCAAATATAGTATCATTCAGTCAATCAGTCCTCCTCTAATTAAACTAAGTATTCACCAAAAAGGGAGCAAAATATGATCACAGTCACAGTCACCTTCACCATTATTCAATTTCAATAAAATTTTACTCGCACTTCTTTTTTTGTAAATCATAACAAAAGTATTTAATTTATTTTGTAGTGTTTTCATTAACGCTCCAATTGGCCAATATGACAATGGAAAATTCAAAAAAAAGGAAACAATAAAGGAATTTAAAAGTGACAAATAAACAAATGAAAAGTAATGAGAGATGAAAAAAAATATTGCTTTGAGAGTTTCAAGCAACAACGTACAAACAAAAAATGCAATTCAAATTGTAAATGAAAATGTTATTGTTTTTCTAAATTTTTATTTTTTTTATAAAGAAGTACGTTTTGACGTTAATGTGAAAAAAACGTATTTTTTTAATTCTTGCTAAAAAAAAAATGGAATTTTTTGTGCAAATAAGAAGGGTGTTTTTGGTAATAAAAAAATTGTGCTTTTGCTTGAAAAAGGGTGCCTTTTTTATAAATAGAGACTTTTTGGTGAAAAAGATGACTCTGATTTGAAAAAGGGATTTTTTGTTAATGAGAGTGTCTGTCTTCTTCATAAAAAGGGATTTTTAGCGAAAAGGTTGACTTTTATCAATAAAATTGTTTTTGGGTGATTTTTATCGATACAGGTACTTTTTGAACATGGTGACCTTTTATTAGGGAAAAGAAATTTTTTTGGCAGAAAAAAAGAACTTTTTTACTAAAAGCCTCATTTTTATTGAAAAAGAGATTTTTTCGAAATATTATCATTAAAAAAAGCATTTTTTTTAAGTTAATGGGTTTTTGGTGCAAATGTGAACTTTTATCCCAGTAAAGGTTCTTTTTTTCGGTAAAAGAGTGACTTTTTGTGAAATAGTGGTTTTTATGTAAAAAATGACTCTTTTTGAGATAAAGAAATTATTTTCATTTTTCACTGAAATGTTTCTTTTCTCACCAAAAATTTATTTTTAATAAAAACAAACAAAAATTTTCATTTTTGCTTAACAAGAGACTTTTTGTAAAAAAAAAATTAATTATCTAAGGAAAATATATTTTTAATATTAAATAATGATTTTTTCATAAAATTGAACAGTTTGCAGAAAAAGAGAGTAAAATGAATGAAAAGTTTAATTTTCTACGACATGCAGAGCTCATGGTGAATAATAAAAATAGTGTTGTGATTATAGAAGGAGTTTAATCTTGGAAAAAAATTAATTAGTTTAGAAAAATATATATTTTTTTCTAAAATAGTAACTTTTCTAAAAGCAAAAATAGTTACGTATTTTTTTTTTTTTTTTTTTTTTTTTGGAAAACTTTTATAATTTGGAGAGCTTTTCTTTAAAATGGATAAGATTTTTTTGAAGAAAAAACTGTTACAGTTTTGTGAAAAGAATAATTTGTTGGTGTAAACAGTGGCATGTTGCAGCCAAAGTACTGAAGAAAAATGAGATTTTTTTATGTAGAAAAAAATCAGAATTATTTTGTTAATTAAGAAACTTTTTTTGTAAAAATATAAATACAAAATAAAAAAAGGCACCAAAGGCTGATTTTATTTATTTAGCTGCAGTCTAAAAGTGAAATAGTTTTTACAATTAAAACTTTGCATTGATTTCTATTATTTAAAATATATTTTTTATTTTAAATTAATTTTTTTCCTTTTTTTGCTTATATACAAAGAAATTTTTTTATTACGCATGAATTGTTAATTAAAGTACATTTTTTCATTCGACTGCAAATGCAATTGAGTTCCTTTTTAATTAGTGTAATCTCAAAAAAAAAAAAAAAAAAATAGTCATCAAATATATTGAAAGTTTTTTGTTTAAATTTTAAAAGTTTTACGTTAAAGGGAAAATCTTTTAATTAAATTAACAATTATTGTCATTTAAATAGATGGTACAATAAAAATAACTAGCAGATTATTTTATTTTACAAAATTAAATTCATTTAATTTCCTTCAAATTATAGTTGAGTAAAAATTTATGTGATTACAGTAGGTTTTCATTTCAAAATTTTAGAAAAAGTCTAAAGTCACTTTTATTGACAAAACAAATATTTTTTGTTTAAATTCGATGTTTTTTCAAAGACAAAACAATTAATTCTTTAAAGCAAAGAAAATTGTGATTTTTAAAATCTAATTTTCATTTCCAAGAATCATACTTTTTTCACAATCAAACAAATCAAATCAAAAAATCAAAAAGCTTTTTTTCTAAAATTATAATTTTTACAAAAAAAAAAAACCTTTTCAAGCAAAATATCACTTTTCAATAAAAAGTAACTTTTTCATCAAAAGACACTACCAAAAATCACTTTATTCGCCAAAGAGGAGTTTATCCAACAAAATTCCACTTTTTCCATTAGATTACCATTTTCATTTTTTCATATGAAAGGAATCTATTAAAGTCCCTTTTCCAGAAAAAGTCGTTTTTCCATCAAACTGTTCCTTTTCCATAAAAATTAATTTCTCTCGTCAAAAATTTTTTTCATAAAAAGTAATTTTTTACATTAAGACCCTTTTCCATAAAAATAAATTTTTTTTTAAATTTTTTTTGTGTAAAAGTCCCTTGTCCATAAAAAAATTATTTGTTTTATCAAAAAGTACCTTTTTCATAAAAACTATTTTTTTTTTCAAAAAAAAAAAAAAGTCTTTTACCTAAAAATTCAATTTTTCCATCAGAAAGACATTTTCCATCAAAATGTACCTCTTCCAGAAAAAGTCATTTCTTCTATATAAAAGTAATTTTTTCCCATTTAAAGTTACTTTTCTATCTGTCTTTTGTCAAAAAGCACCTTTTACATAAAAAGACTTTTTTACCATCAAAAAGTTCCTTTCTCAAAAGTCATCAAAAAACTCGTTTACGGCAAAATGTTACTTTTTTTTATCAGAAAGGTACTTTTCTATCAGAAAGAGTTTTTGCCACCAAAAAGTCCTGTTTCCATAAAAAGTAATTCTTTTATCTAAAAGTCCTTTTTTTCTATAAAAAAGACACTTTTCCACCAAAAAATACTTTTCAATAACAAGTCACTTTTTCCATAAAAAAGTCCCTTTTCCATAAAAGGTCACTTTTTCCATTAAAAAAGGCACTTCTCTATGAAAAAACACTTTTCCATCAAAAAATTCATTTTCTATAAGAGGCAATTTTTCTACCAAAAGGTTCCTTTTCCATAAAAAGTCACTTGTTCATTTAGAAAGGCACTAATTTTTTTCAAAAGGACACTTTTCCATCAAAAAGTACTTTTCCATAAAAAGTCAGTTTTTCATAAACGGTCATTATTTCAAATAAAAAGGTAATTCTCTATGGAAAAAACACTTTTTTATCAGAAAGTACCTTTTCCATAAAAAAACAACTTTCTATCAAAAAGTACTTTTTCCATAAAAAGTCACTTTCTCAATAAAAAAGGGCACTTTTCTATGAAAAACACTTTTCCATCAAAAAGTCCTTTTTTCATAAAAAGTCAATTTTTGCAACAAAAAGTACCTTTTCCATTAAAAGTCACTTTTTCAATTAGAAAAGCACTTTTCTATCAAAAAGATATTTTTCCGCCAAAATATCCTGTTTCAATTAATAGTAATTTTTTCATCTAAAAGTATTTTTTTTTCAAAGTCACTTTTTCCATCAGAAAGGTACTTTTCTATCAAAAAGTACATTTTTCATAAAAATTGAGTTTTTTCATTTAAAGTCAATTTTCCATTAAAAGTTAATTATTCCAGGAAAAGTCCCTTTTGCCTTCAAAAAATTTTTATAAAATTTATTAACAAAGAATTATTTTTTTTCTTTTCCATTCTTTCAAAAAGTGTTTTTTTTTTAGAAAAAAACACTTCTTTTATCAAGGTCACTTCTTCAGGAAATATACAAATTTTATCTTGCTTTTGTTACATTCTTAGCCCACTGTTCAACAATTACAACAATGCAGTTAATTTGGTTATTTTTTATTCCCTCTTTAAAAACACTAATTGGTATTTTAATTATTTGTGTTAAATATTTTTATTCTGGGGATCGTTTTAAATACATAAAAAAAACTTAAAAATAATTTTTTAAACGCAGCGAAATTTGCTATTCAGAATCCAATCATTTATAACCACATTACTGTCCTGTAACTGGTAAATTTTTGTTGTTGTTGGGTACATTATCTCTCTCTAAGCAATTAACAAAGCAATAAAATATCTGCAGTTTCGTTAAAAAATATGCATTTTTTTTATCAACATTTTTATTCTAATTGAACGTTTCCCATTATAAAATTTCTTTTATTAATTTATGCATTTCGTCCACAAGCGAAATAATTTACATTTCCTTCCTTTGCCAGCAGAACTGCAAATAGGACTTTATTCAACACAAACAAAAAACCCTCTTTTAAAAATCTGCATAGTTGTAAGAAAAACACAGAATTTTGGTTTTTCCTTGGCTGGCCTAAGAAGCCCTTTATTGAAGAGAGATAGAGAAAAAAACTCAAATACTATCGTCATACAACTATTTAAATGTTGGCCTTTTATACTCTTCCTCAGCTATTGACATTGACATATGTTTGGTAATAATTTAAAAGGAAAAAAGTTCAAAAACATTTTTTTTGGGCTTAAAGTAAAATATGCAATAAAGCGAAGAGAAAAAGAATATAAAGGAAAAAAAAAATATCTACCAAAATTGGTGGCGTTTTGTTGTTTTTTTTTATTACTATTTTACTGCTACATACTGCAAGAGAAAAAGTAAGAATAAAGATGAGCTTTAAAGCAACTCAATAGAGTGAATTCTTTTGTTGTGCGAATCAATAAAATGGAAATTTATTTTTATGGAAAAATCTGTTATTTTCGAAAAGTGATATTTAATTAAATGCTATATATATGAGCCGTTTATTTTGAAAATAGCATAAGTCACTTTTTCCAAAAAATAAAAAGAAGAAATTTTTTTAGGAAATAAGTATCCTCAATATGCGTATCTCTTAAATATCTGTATCAGCTATAGAGCAAAGTGACTTATGCCAGTTTATAAATAAACAGTTCATTTACAAAAGTAATCACAACAAAAATGGAAATTTATTGCATAAAAAAAGAGTTTTCGCTAAACTTCGCACTTTATCTCATTAAAATGTTCCGTCTGACTTTTAAAAATAACATTTCGAGAAACGAAGTCAGATTTGGTTCCACGTAAAAGTGATTTTGCAGTAAAACGCGACGCGACTAATATAATAAAAGATTCTTTGATTGAATTTTTTTATTGTTTTTTTATTTTCATTCTTTTACTTTTTTGCTACAAAAACTAATATTCGTTGTATAAAGTGACCAAATAATATTAAAAGTTACTTAAAATAAGTGAATGTTAAATGTAAAAAGAATCTTTATTATACACGAGCTCTTTGTTTCATGTTGGTGAAATTTTTAATGCGCTAGAAGTTTGCTAACGTAACGTCAATTCCCAAAAAGAAAGAGAATAATAACCCTGACAATTACCGCCCAATTGCAATTTGCTTTATGCTTTCTAAAGTGAAGTAGAGTAGAATGATCTTGTGAAGTATCTGTTGTCCAACAATTTACTATGCGACCGCTAGTATGAATTACGTAGGGGGCGCTTTACCGGAGACTTGTCAGCTTTCCTTCCGGAAAATTAGTTTCACTCAATATTTCATTTCAGAGAAAATATAAAATGGTGGCTTCAGATATTTCCAAGAAGCTTCTAAGTGTCTCGGCTTTTTGAAACAGTGTACAAGAAATAATTAATATTTATACAACCAACAGCCGGCCGACAATGGAAAGCAACTCTTATGTGTGGACCGGTGCTTCAAAGTCTGTTTTGGAGTTACTCGACCGCTCACAGGAAAGGTAGGTGACAGTAGTTTAATACTCTCTTTTGAGTCACTTAAATATCGATGCAATGTGGGCTCATTTTTATTGATACCACAATGAAATGTGCTCTAACGAGATTAGGGAAATCTTACCCTACATCCGCATTTCTTCATACAACACGCTTTCTATTACTAGCTCATTCAATTGTGGTCGTTGGCCAGTGTGTCGCACTATGCATTACAAAGAGTATTATTTTATTAGCCAAGCAGTTCGTATATGGTATCACCTTCCTACAGATATCTTTTCTGTCATTTTTAATGGTGAAAACCTAAATTAAATGCCCACAGGCCCCACTCTCGCTATTCTCCTTCCCACAATTTAATTTCCTAGTTCTGGAACAACTAGCAACTCAAGCATTGCTTGAGTAGGATTCATCCCTTGAGTGCTGGTCCGGGATTAAAAAAAATACAAAAATTTATTTTTTTTTTTTTTTTAAATACAAAATTTATTTTTTTTAAAAATACAAAAATTATTTTTTTTAAAGGGGACCTTTAATATAAATAAAGAATTTTTGCTTAAAAAAAGTGACTTTTAATGCAAAAAAAAAAAATTGGAACGTAAGCTTTTGGTATAAAAATGCAAACCTTTAATGATTTTATTTCTACGTAAAAACTTTGTTTTTAAAGTAAGAAAAGTAAAAAAAAGACTTCCACAAAAAGAAGGAGACTTTTTTATGTAGAAGGTCACATAATGATTCAGTGACGTTTGATAAGACATTTCGCTGTGAAAAATGATGAAAAAAATTTAATTTTTGATGCAAAAAGTGACTTTGATTTAAAAGCTGACTTTTTAATGTAAGAAGTGACTTGAAAATATTAAAAATAAATTTTTTTAGGCAAAAATTTACTTGATGATATTCACAGTGATCCTTGTAATTTTTTTTATGCAAAAAGTGACCGGTGAAAAAAGTGATTTTTTGATCTAAAAAGTAATTTTAAATTTGTTTTAATTTAATTTATTTAATTTTTAACACAAAGCGATATAAAAACTGATTTTTTTATGAAAATTTTCACTTAATTATATATAAAGTCACCTGTTAATGAAGTGACTTCGATGTAAAAACTCACTTTTTGATGTTAAATGTGACTTTCAGATATAAAAAGTGTGCTTTCTACGCCAAAGTAATCCGATATAAAAAGGTATTTAAAAGTTTCATTAATTCATGTAAAAAGTGACTTTCATGTAAGGTATCACTCTACTTACTTTTTTGTTAGAAAGGTGAAATATTGATGAAAAAATATTAAAAAAAAAAATAAATAAAATTTTTGGTTAAAAAATAAATTTTAATTTTTTTTTTTTGGTAATTTTAAATTTTTTTTTCTTACTATTAACACATAAACATTTTATATTTAAAAAAAGTATAATCATAAATTTTTTGGTTAATTGCTAAAGAAAAGAGGAAAAATTAGACTGCAGCATTTTTCATATCAAAATTTTCGTTATCAGATTTTGTGCAGCCATCGCCTCGATTTTATACGTTGTTAACATCATATATTTTTGCTTAAAATTTAACTTTTTTTGAAGAAACTGATTTAAGATTAAACAATTTGAATTTTGCAAAAGCAAAAAAAAAAATTAAAAAGAACAAAAAAAATTTAATAGAAAAATTATTTTGGGGAATTCTTAAAAAATCGTGGTTAGCAGTTTTTTAATTATTTTTTGTTTTTATTTTTTCAATAACCAGTAGAATTTTATTAGGAAAGGATTTTTTCTTTATAAAATTTACATTAGTATTAAACGAGGCATTTAAATGAAAAATTAATTTGTTGATTTAGAATTACCTTCTTGAAAGAAAACATTCCTTCAAAGATTTTTAAATAAAAACTAAATATTAGCCTTACAAAAATTATAGCTTTGTTCTGCAAGGAAAAAGAAAAATTTTTTAGGTTTTTCTTAAAAAAAAAAAAAAATATTTAAAATCTCTACAACCATTAATGCTGCTAACGTAACAATGGAAAAAATAAACAAAAAATACAAAGAATCAAATCTGAGTATTTAAAATAACTACACAGCTACCGTAGCCATAATACTAACTTTTGGTAAAAAAAAAAAATACAAGAAAATACTGAAAATAATACGAAGTAACATTTATTGTAAAAAAAAAAAAAAAACGAAAATAAAACTTAATGCTACACAAGTGTGCAATTTAAAAACCATTAAAAATGTACTTTAATTTTTACCACAAAACACAAAATACAAGTACGACTAACTGTCTTCCGGACAGCCACACATTAACAACAAGAAAAAAAAAACAAAAACATTGTCTACATAAAGTAAATAACGACAACAATTTATAATTAAAATAAAAATATAAAAAAAATTACAGAGTTGATAATGGCTCTCTGCATGCAGTAACTGGGCTCAAAATAAATATAAATTTAACAAATGATGGTGACTGCTGAAATAAAAATATTTTTTAAATTTGTTTTTAAATAAACATAAACTGCAAATTAACTGTTAACAGTTCAAGGTTCAGAAAAAAAAGAAATATTACAATTGATTTTAATGATGAACTCTCTCTGTTAATCTCTTGGCTTGTGATCAATTTTTGTTTTCTTTTTAATTCGTTTTATGTTGTGTTAGAAAAGTACAAAAGAACCCTTTTATTGCCTACAAAAATCGATAAATTTGATAAAGCGCTTAAAACGGCCACAGTCTTTTTTTTTTTTTGTAAATGTAACAGGATAATAAATTTTCTTTTCTACTTTTTTAATCTTTGGTTTTATTATTTAAATTTTTTTTTTTTTGGGAATTTTTTATTTTTGTGTGACATGTTTTATGGGTAGAAAAGTTCAACCGGCAAAAATGGCAATTTTATGGTTAAATGCTTCAATAGTATAATTTCATATTTTTTATTGCTTTCAAGTGGGTGTTTGTTAAAAAAAAGAAATTAAAAGAAGACATTTATGAATTTTACGAATTTAAATTTGGAAAAATGACAGAGTATAAAAAAAATTTTGAATTAAAAAAATATATAAAAAACACAATTTAAAAAAATTGTGGCAAAGAAAAGAGAGAGAGAGAGAGAGAGAGAGAAGCATTAACGAAAACCTACGAATGGCAGTAAAAATATCGTTATCCTTTTTTGGTGAGAAAACTCTAAAA
Organism: Cistogaster globosa; assembly: GCA_937654795.1. Lineage (NCBI taxonomy): Eukaryota > Metazoa > Arthropoda > Insecta > Diptera > Tachinidae > Cistogaster > Cistogaster globosa. The sequence continues at coordinate 14,624,193 of OW569404.1, forward strand.
AGCAAGACAGTGGTTAAAACTGAATATATGAGAGCTATTGATGATATATGAAGCTCTGTATTTTTCAGTACAATCTCCCTCAAATTCGATGCTTTTATTCCAATGTATTTTTATTTTTAATTTTTTTTTATTTTGCCTAATTTTTTTTGTTTGAATTAAATATTAAGAATTGATAGTTACCGCAAGATTGCTTTGGACAGTGGTTTTAGATGGTGATAGTTTGACTACGAACGTGTCATCTCCTTTGCGGAGACTTTCATATATAAAAACTAAAATATCAATTTACCGTATCAAATCAGAGGTCGAATATACAGATGATTTTCGCTATAACGACCTCTTTCTGCCCATAATTTATAAGGACAACTGTGGGATTTAATAAACCATTGAAACTGAAAGCGCAGAGTCCGAAGATCATTAGTTATGTTTTTTTAGTGGCTGTGGTCGGTTTATTGTGTAAAAAATAATTTTTTATTGGCACAAAAGTCTTACTTTTATCCATTTTCATTGAAATAAAAAAGGTTGTCTGCTTTTGATGGCCCTTAGATAAAAAAAAAAATTCTTTAAATTTAATTATATATTTTAACGTATCAATAAAGTATTAATAAACATTTTTTAGCAACGTTAGCCGCATCCCTTTGTATTAAAAAAAAAAATTATTTACTTTATAAATTAAGTATTTGCAGCTAATAAATGTCATAATGATATTAAGCTTCTTTTATAAGTTATAAATAAATGTTTCGTTTTAAATTTTAAAATAATTTATAACAAATGTCTTTAAAGTAAAATATTGAAAATTCTTTAAAAATGAATTTTTTTTATCAAAAATTTTTCTTTACAGCTCAAATTTACGACAACACTTTCGCATAACTGGCAACCAACACTAGAATTTTGTACGTGAGTTTGTGATAATATAGTCTATTTAAATTTTTCTAGGAGTTTTAACATTTTTTTTTTTGTATGTTTTATAACAGACAATTAACACTGTGCATACACACACATATACACATGCTCATACACACAAAACATTTGCATACTCACACATATGCTCTTGCAAACACTTGAAATAAATTTTTAGTCATCATCATCAGCAGCAGCAAACATCACAACTTTAAAGTTTTTTTTTTGTTTTTTGTTTTTTGTTAATTATTTGCCATATATTCGTCCGTATTTTAGAGTTGTTAAAGTGCTGTTTTTCAAGTGCTCTTTTAAGTGATGTATGATACATATGCAATGTCTGTATGCCAGCAGGAAAGGGAAATATTATTATTTTTTCCTTTCACAAAAAAAAGAAGAGAAATAGAATAAATAGAGTTTTTGAAATGTTTTTAATTGTTGATGAATGATTTGTGTTGTGTCTAGTTTCAAGAGATTTCTCTGTGTCAACGTGCAAATATTAATACGAGTGTATACATATATTTTTTAATGTTTTGTCACTGAAAGGTGTTAAACTGTTAAAAGACAAAAAAAAAAAAAAAAAAAAAAAAACACTAACACACGAACACACCAGCTTGCAGTAGATTTACATTTAATGCTTTTTTATTAGGGTCGTATTATTAAAACTAAGGAAATATGTTTTTATTTAATGCTTTTGTCTGTAACAATTGTTAAATATTTAATCCTGTTCAAAAATTTTGTTTATTTATTTTTATGGTCTAATAAAAAATAAACAATCGATGTTTTTTTAATCTCGAACGTTTAGCATAAGTTTAACATTTAATCAACTTTCTTAAATAATTCTTATATTTACAGTGCGGCTTCTAGTTTCAGAGTTATGAGTATTTTTATACAAATACCTCAAAATTAATATTAATCATACGTCATATTTGACTTTTTTTTAATCTTTTATTTAATTTTATCCATTCAGCATAATATTGCCATGATTCTGCTGCTCATGGATAAACCTTCGTTTCAAACTGGCCTGTTTTAAGAAATCAGATTTTTATAAATCTCTCGTTGTATGGAACTGAACCCTCTCCTGCAGAAATATAATTGCAATCACTACGCTGATAAGCTTTGGAAAAATTGTAAGAAACATCATCGTCTTTGGTCTGAGACATTTTGAAACTGTCGAAATTGGCGAGCAAAAACTAAAGCTAGAATGATTTAGGTTTATATATACGATGATTCTATTCATTTTGCCTAGGATAGTAGCAGGTCAAGGAAAAAAATTTTCTCTCCAGTCCAAATCCTAACCAACAAAAAAAAAAAATTTTACATTAAAATTTTCTTTAAGATCAAATTTACTGACTGAAATAATTATAAATTATTAATTATAAAGGCCTGATTTTATTTCTATAGTTTAAGAGTTATTAATATTTCTCGGTATATATCCCATAATTTTCATTATTCATACGCCGCAGGAGCTGCAATGTGGAGAACACTTGCTTCTTTCCTTATAAATATTTTAAAGATTTTAATTATCTGTAGCAGGTTAAGGTCATAAAATTTTGATTTACTATACTTATGACATCCCTTTGTTAAGCACAGAGAAAGGAAGCTGTGCGGCCGTGGCATTTTCTATACTTATAACTTAATATCTACATTAGCCTATAATTATTACGAAAAATGAAGTGCTCTCAGATAAAAAATAAAGTGTCGAATTGTCATGTATTTTTTGAGCGTGAAAAAATGCTACTGTTAAGTCAACCTGTAGGGAAAACTACGAGATTATTAGGGCATATCTTAGTTAGATTTGTTGAAGCCCAAAAAGTTTTATTAACTGTTGAAAATACTGAAAAACTTTAAGATTATTAATTGTTATGCAATTATAAGTATTTTTATGCATTCATATCATTATTAATATAAGTCATACGCCACAGTGTAACTATTTCAATTTAATTGAAAAAATACTGAACTATTTTTCTATTTTGTTTGTAAAAAGTAGAAGCATAAAATTAAATAGTTTTTACTTTATCGTTTTCGTTATAAAGCTTTGCTTTACCTTCTTCAGATTCCGATCGATTTTGTTTATTTCTGGAAAGTATTGAATACCTCTATTTAGTTTAAAAGTGGCAATATTTTGTACAGCAACAAGGTTAATTTAAGTATGACATATCATAAAAGTAAATTTGAGAAACGCAAATAACAACATCTCAAGAAACTAAATTCCACTTTGAAATTTGAAAGTGGTTTCATTCCGAAGAAATTTTTCGTTTTAGTTTTCTGAAGAAGCAATTTACGGAATTGAAACCACTTTCGATCGGAATTAAGTTCTGTGACATGCCTGATTATTTATTTTTTATATTGTTTATTTATTAAACAAATATTTTCCAATTAATCCCAGTGCTTATTGCAAATTTTCTTAGCATTAGCATCCTCCAAATTTAGCCTCGATTTTTTCAGGCTACAAAGGAAGTCATAATAATGCAAAATTTTCCACCCAATCAAAAAAGGTTTAAAAAGTTTTAAAAACTAAGTGAAATAATTTTTATAATACTTTTTGATCAGCGTTTGTTTACGAAAGTATTCTTAGAATTTTCTTTTTATTATAGAGGTTGCAAGTCTTAATATCATTATAAGAAAACTACAAAAAAATTTGTTTAATTTAACTGATATTTCAGTTAGGTTGCGCTATTGACTGCTATTAATTTTAGAGAGAACACTTTAACTGAGACACAAGGAGAATAAAATGAATTTACTGGTTTGCTACAATTTTTGTTAGCATTTTACTACCTTTTATTTTAGTTCCACTTTATTTTGCCTTTTTTTACACCTGGTCCGTATTCGCTATTTGCACCATCTGATTTAATTTTTCTTAGTGTTAAATGTTTAAACACGCTCTACGAATTGAGGTAATTAAGGTATTTTCTGTTAAAAAAGTATTGAACTAAAGACTGAATAATTATAAAATCTAAAAAAAATCGATTTGAATTATTTATTAAGTTTTTTTCACTGTTTTTAATAAAATTGTATTTTTACTTCTTCACTTTTTTTAGTTTTAAATGAATGTTTTATTAATTTTGCCAAAATACATCGCATTGCAATTAAACCCTGTATTCTTAGCTCTGTAAAGTGATGCAAACCTTGAAGGAATCTTATCAACTTTTAAAGTTATGAGCTTTTTTCTATTCATACTACACAATTAATATTAATCATACGTTAGAGTATAAAAATTTTAAATTATTTAAAATTTAATTTTTTTTAATAGAAATAAAAGAATATTTAAAATTTCGTTGTATCATTTATGTTTATATCATGCTCAACCTAATTGAAACCTCCTTAATTTCCTTTTGAACCTCGCTGACATTCTAATGATTAATGGACATGTTAAAACATTTAAAGGCAAATAAACAAGGATGAATTATAACAATACCAACAAACAACTATTTCATTATTTACAGCATCAACATTGTCATCATCATTCTTATCATTACAACCTTATTTAAACTCTTCCTCCTTCTTCTCTTTCTCTCTCGCCATCTCTTCATGTCTCTTGCCTTTTCTGTTCCAAACTTATCACATGAATGAATTACACTTAATCATCTAATATTAACGATATCTCACACTTACATGTAGATACAAAATATATGTGTATGTTTATATGTAGTAAACATACATGTCAGTGTTTTTGAAAGACTAAACGAATGATTTGATGATGACGATGATGACGATGGTCATAATGATAATGATAACAATAGGTAAATGGTAATATGTTTATGTAATAGTGCTTGTGTGTTAGTAGTTGCGTTTGTCGTAACAATATGTTATTGCTGGAGTTGTCTTGGCTAATGTATTAGATGAATGCCCGAGTGATGTTTTATTATATTCAAAGGCAACAAATGTATGGTATGAGTAATAGTTATCTGAGTTTGTTGAAACATGAATGTGTTATTTGAGTAATTTTTTATATATAACAGAATCTAGTAGATATTTTGGTAATTAATTTTCTTTGTTGGCAAACATGACGTTAAATGGGAAAAGTTGAAAATATTAAAGCGAAATATTTTGAAAAGGGAAAAAAGTTCAGCCAATGGGCTGAGGTTAGGTAGAATAAAATTAGCAGAATAGGTCAGCGTGTAATAGGTTAACATTGTAGGCTGGCATCATTAAGAGGGCTCGAAAGGGGTAGTGGAAACAACAGCCTTACTATGTTGTGACGTTCGGGATCAATTAAATTTGAACTTAGAAGAATTATGTATACATCTGTAGAATATCGGATTTGTTGCCTTCAGGTGTCCCAGAAATTTCCTCATAACGTAATATAATTAAAGCAGCAATCTTAACTTCCTTTGTTACCAAAAATATCATACTTTTTAATTATTTAAAAAATTTTATGATAAATGTGTTGTCCTTTTATCTCTTCTTTTAAAAAAAATTAAACCTTTTTACTACTTTTTCATGAGTAAATAGCCATGACGTTGATGAATTTGTATACATTTCACACTTAATAAAATGAACATGCAACACGAGCAAACATTAAACATATTTCTATGCTATAAAATACATGCCACCAAAAAAAAATTATAACTACAATGTTTTTTTCACATTCTCCACAAACCAAAACTAAAATTGTACAAAGAAAAAAATTTAGTAATTTAAAGGACGTGGGACTTGTTTTCTTTTTTTTTTTAATAAACTAAATGTACTTTTAGTCATTAAGGTATTTAAATCATACTACTGCTTTATAAAAAATCTCCTCATTTATAACTCTTTAGCATTAAATAGTAAAACGAAATAAAGGGAAATTATTTTACTTATCTACGAAATAATTTGATGTTTAATGTTTAAGCTTTTAAGTTATTACTTTTGACAGTGACTGGTTAAAACAATAAGATATTAGCCAGCTTAGCACACACAAAAACAACTTAATGATATGACAGTTTATTGTATAAAATATTTATTTGAATTTAGAGTAGAAATAAATGCTAATGAGGTACAGGCAAAATTTAAATTAAAAAGAAGTATTTAAATTTAAATTAACAATTTAAAGGAATCCTTGTCAAGATTGGTATTTAAAAGATATTTTATACTTCAGCTTAAATAAAACACACTTAAAAATGTAAATTTTGAAATAATAAAGAAAATATTTCTTGTTCAAAAGTGGGGGAATTTAAGGTAAAATTTTTCTTTAATACTTTTGGAAAATGCTTCATTACATGAATTGCTTGCCACCTTTATGGTAGTAAAATCAAGCTTAAAGTGTTAGCTTTTGATGTTATGCAATTTTTAAGTAATATTTCTAAGGGTTTTAGAAATATTAGGGTTTTCATATACAATTTCCTTAACTAATATTAATCATACGTCACAGTACACATGAACAAATCTGTGTGTTTTTTAATGAAAATGAATAATGAAAACTTTTTAGTGAGTGAGAAAAATGTTGCTTTGAGACTTTCTACTGAAAACCCTTTCCCCTAAAAAGCCCAGCTTTGTAGCCTTCACTAGATCGAGTAACATTATAAGCTGCTAAGTATTGAAATATTCACATTTTTTTAAATAGTACAAAATCTCTTTTGATCGATATAAATAGTTTAAAAATAAATATTTTTTTTTTATCATAATTCCTACCTTGGCCATCAAAAAATCGGTGGATCAATTTGCTTATAGAAGATATTGAAAAAAGGAATTTTGTTTAGCATTATTGAAGTTTTTTTTCTGCTCAAGTGAGATTATTGTTTATTATGGACATTATGCTCCACGTTAAAGAATTATTTTTGAAATTAATTATTTTACAAATATTTTTCTTCTACTTTTATAAAAACCTGATCCCAAAAAATAGGATATCCAAAAGAAGAAAGTATTACATTTCCTCTAATTAGAGAAAAAACGCATGATTTTAGCTTTTGCTTATCATTGGCGAATGAAATTTCGATGATTAGGAAACGTTTTTTTCATTAATCGTTGCTTTTTATAATTAATTTTGTATGAACTTTCATGAGTTTTTTAACTTACGAGGGCTGCTATACATATTTCTGGCCTGGCAACACTGAGTGCTGCCAAGTGCAATCTGACATTTCCATTGGAAAGTTTGTCATTTTTAAGGATAATCGTACTCAAAACGTTTTGACGTACGACCATTATTTGCGTTGTTTACAGTGACTTGAAAAAATTAATATAGAAAAAAATGGAATTAACTCGTGAACATTTTCGTGCCTTCATTTTTCACAACTTTCGACGTGGATTATCACGACAAGAGTGCATTGATGAACTTAAATCTTTGTATGGCGATGAAGCACCATCCTATAGCACTGTGAAAAATTGGTATAATGAATTTAATCGTGGCCGAAGCCCGCTCAAAGACAAATTCCGTGAAGGTCGTCCAAAAACGGCTGTTGTGTCAGAGAACATTGATGCTGTGCGTGAACTCATAATGCAAGATCGACATGCGGCATACCGAGAGATAGAGACATCCTTGAAAATTTCTTCCACCAGCATACATTCAATAATGCATGAACACCTGGCCGTACAAAGGGTTGCTCTCGTTGGATCCCGCACAATTTGAAAGTCGCTCAAAAAAAGGCTCATGTTGATTGGTGCATAGAAATGTTGCAAAAATACGATTGGGGTGCTTCAAAAGACGTTTATAAGATAGTCACAGGGGACGAATCAGGGATCTATGCGTATGAGCCCGAAACGAAACAACAATCGACCGTGTGGGTGTTCAAAGACGAGCAAAATCCAACGAAAGTTGTTCGTGGAAGAATCACTTCGAAGCAAATGGTCGCCTGTTTCTTCGGCAAAACTGGTCATGTGGCGACTGTTCCGCTTGAGGAGCGGAGGACGGTCACTTCTGAGTGGTACACTACAATTTGTTTGCCTGAAGTCATCGGAGAAATTCGAAAAACCAACAAGAGAAGACGAATCATTGTTCACCATGACAATGCGAGCTCTCACACATCGGCTCAAACCAGAGCGTTTTTGACCGGCCAAAACGTCGAATTAATGGGTCATCCGCTGTACAGCCCTGACTTGGCACCTAATGACTTCTTCTTGTTTTTGCACATCAAGAAAAAAATGCGTGGTCAACGATTTTCGTCGCCAGAAGAAGCTGTTGAAATGTTAAAAAACCATGTTTTAGAGGTGTCTCAATCGGAGTGGAAAAAGTGCTTCGACAACTGGTTTGAGCGCATGCAAAAGTGTATAAATCATGCTGGAGAATACTTTGAAAAACAATAAAACCATTTTTAATTATAAATATTCGCATATTCACTATTAGGCCAGAAATATATAGAGCAGCCCACGTAACTAGAATAAACGAACTTATAAAAAATGCATTTTAGAAATTAAGTGCTAGAGAAAACGCAAAGGCACCAATTAATCGACCCAAGTGGACTGCGGCGGAAGGCTGCCTACCTAACCAAATTAAGTGCAAGAGATGCAATTAAAATAACCATGATTTTTGAACAACTTCATTTTTTTGATGGTATCTTAATTCACAATAAATAAATTTTTATAAAAAATACCTAAAATTTTGAGACAACTGTAAAGTTTTCTTTTCTATAAAAAAACCGAAAAATTCAGCCTTAATTTATGAATATTTTTTTTTAATTTTCTCTGTTTTTAATCGTAAATATATTTTTAATTTAATAATTTAACTTTTGTAAAACCAGTCATGTAAAATTTTAAGCAGGGAAAATAACTTCTGAAAATAGATATCGAAAGAATTTCATTTTTCTCAGCTATTTAAAGCGCTGTTAACTACAGCCAAATGTTTTGTAGCTTATAAGTTGTAAGCTTTTTTGTCACAGCATCTCTTAAATAATATAAATCATACGCCGTTGTACAAAATATTTTTTTAAAACTTTTTATAGAAAATAGATACGCTTTTTTTTTAGATAATTTCAAAAAAATCAAGCGAATAAAAAAAGAACATTCAAATATCCATATGTTTATACATGATTTTCCTATAAAAACTTCTTAAATCCAAATTTTTTATTGAAGATTAAAAATTTCTTAACATTTTATTACACTTTTAATTACTGCAAAGCATTCTTTATTCTCTTCTTGCAGAATTAAATATCCCCCTTCGTTCTGCAGTTCACCATAAACCCGTATGAGAAAAAAACCCTACATGATTTTAAGCCAAAAAACATAAAGTTATTTTTGACTATTAAAAAGTTTCAGAAACCACAAAAAAACAATAAATAACAACAAATTTGAATTGCATTGTTGTAATGTATTTTTTACCCAAGGCATGCTTAAGTATTGCGTTAAGCTACCGTGTGACATGCATGCGAAATTCATACAACAAAAGAAATAAATATAAAATAAAGTTTTTTCTTACTGAACAATCTTAATTCAGATTATATTTTACATATCTGATATGAAAAAACTTTTTAAAAAAAAAAAGAATAAAAATAAAGCCAAAAATTAAGCGAAAGAAATTTTTTTTATAAATCTTTTTTTTTTTTAAGTAGCAACAATAGTTTCGAAAAATCTATTGTTGGTTGTGTTGTTGCTGTTGATGTTCCAGCTTTAACGACTACTGTTTCATGAGCCTTTTGTTGCCAATGATAATAATGACTGTGATTAAGTGTTGCTTACGACTCTACTCTATTGTTTAAGCTTCGAAATATTATTACTGGCATAAAAAACCACATGCATAAAACTCACAAAAATTAATGATTGTAATGTAGTCACATCACGCCATATTGTGTGAGTGTAATAATATTTTTATAAATTTTTTCAATTGTTCATTAACATTTTTTATGAGTTGTGTAATTTAATTTGAAAAAAGAATAAAACTCATGTTAATATTAACACACACAATTAATTTCAAAGGTCATAACAAAAACTGATAGTAACGCCTTGCAGCAAGGAAGACTGATTATATACCTTAAAAACCTTTTGATATTTAGTTTTAGTTTTATTAATTAAAATTTTTTTAAATTAATTTTTACTTTAAAAATGCAAAAGATTTATTTTGTATTCTCTCTAGTATTTTTTATTTTTTTTTTTATTATTTTTTATTTTCAACATTTATTTTTTATCTAATAAAGTCTTTTTTAATTTAAATTATTTCAAATTTGATCTTATATTAGAAAGTTTACTGTTTTAGTTATACAGAAAGATTAAAAAATATTTAAAACTTATTAAAGTTTAGAAGTTATGAGCATATTTCGATCGTTACTTAACAGTTAATATTAATCATACGCCCCAGTACTACAGCACTAGATTTTCTTAAAATACGACTCAAAACTATAACCAACGGGGAATGTAAAATTTATTTTTGTACTTCTTTAACGCCTCAAATCCTGAATTTATTTTTTAAGAAGAAAACAAAAAAATTTTAATGTAAAAATTAAAAAAAAAAAAAAACATCAAATATTTCATAAATTTTCCTGGCAAAGATCAATGACAAGTTTGAATTTTGCCAGGGCCTTTGATACCGTTTGGCATGATGAATCCATCTTTAACTTATTGAGTGTGGGCTTTGGCACGAACATTTGCCGCATTACTGATAGCTTTCTAAGGGACCACTATTTTAGGGTTCGTTTTGGAGATGTCTTTTCTCATGAGGATTCGCTTTTTACACAAGTGCAACAAGGATCGTTGTTGGGCCCAATGTTATACAATTTCCTTAAGTAAAATATACCTCCGCCTCTACAGGGAGATCTATTGTTAAACTGTGCTGTTTACATCTTTATTACTTCTTCAGAAGCCAGGGCAAGGAATGTTAACAAATAAGATTATTAAAAAATAACTGCACTCAATGACTCAATGACTCAATGATTTTTAATGGTAAAGTCATGATGTTTAAGGGAAGAAGGAAATACACATACCCGAATTGTCGATCCTTCAAAACGTGCTTAATAGTTAGAATTGATGTGATCAGGACTTCAGGTATGTTAAGGTACCTTGGCGTCAACTTCTACATAAACTTTCACTCATATCAGCACATCGACAATGTGCTTGAGCGCACCAATAGGGCTTACTGCCTGTAACGGGGCGTGCTAAAGCGTAGACGCCATCTTGAACCGCCAGATCATACGCCTCTAATTTCCTATGCCTTTCCATCTTGGTTTAGAATTTCTTTTGCCCAGATGGAGAGGCTTAGGCGAGGTTAGAGGCGGATCTTAGTTGCGTGCTTTGGTCTGAGACCGTATACAGAGCGCAACAGAGAGTTTCGTAAGCCCTCTTCTAGCTTATATCCGTTGCGGTCCAGTCGATTTAATACAAAAAAAATCGTTCAGACCAGTTTTGAACTTCATGAATGTTGCGAGGTTTGTTGAAAAAAATTTGGTGGGTAAATGTTTTTCTCGAGCCTCAAGTCTGTAGACTGTTCAAACAACCTTTCTCCTGTGGACTTGCTGACCCTTGGGGGAGCCCTATAGACCAATATGTTGTTAATATTTCAACCATAAGTCTTCTAGTTATTCTCTAACTGCGACAGGGGAAAATGAAGACCAAGAAAAGGAGGCAAAAATTTTGTTTGATGTAATTTGGAAATATTTCCATTTTGGAAAAATTTTCCGTTTGTTATCGAAACTTTTAGATCGAAGAAGCCTTTACTCAGAGGTCTGCAGCATCAAATTCGATGACTTCTTTTTCTATAGTCCTGTGAAGCTTCAGTGCAATTTAATCTGTTCTAATATTAACTAAAATAAATTCCCTTGCTTTTGTAGTTTATTCTTCGAGTCTTTTCTTATGTATGAAAATTTTTTTAAATTTATCTGAAAAATTAAGCCCAACAAATGTTACGAATTCTCTTTCAAAAGTTTTAACAGCTACACTAACTTCTTTTCATACAACAATACCTAAAATGCCAGAGATTTTAAGAAATAATTATCTTCCACGTTATTTTGCTTCTTATTTTTTCATTATTTTTAATTCGTTCTATCAAAATATATTTAGTTTACCTTGAAAAATTATTATCTCTGTATTTTTGTTATTTTTAATACAAATCGAATAGATTTGATTTGGTAAAACGTAAATATAAAATTGAAAAAATTTTTCTTGTAAGTGACCTTCCTTCACCTCAATATACATTTTTTAATTTTATTATTTTTTTTTTCAAAAATTAATCATAAGATCAATAACATAAAGCTGATTCGCTTTTTTTCTTATCTGAAATCTTATAATCTTCTCAATACTGTCAAAATATAAAAAATTTGTTTAAAAATTGAAATTTAGAAAAGGAGTACTTTGTGCACTTCTGTATTTACTTTAAGTATTATGTTAAGCCTGACTATTCTATGTGAAATTTAAAAAACATTTTAGTTTCACAATTTCAGTTTTGGAGTTCTGTTTGAATTTATTAAAATTGTAGAGACACATTTCATGTGGAAAATTTTACACGAAGCTTTAAATTTTCTGTTCTTTTAATTTACTTTTATAGATTAGAAAATTTTTTTTTTATATTTATATATTTTTTAACATAAAGATCTCAAAAATGGCCAGGTTAAAATCCGCTTGTATAAAATCATAGAAAAATTCACAGTAAAAACAAAAGTTCCACTTCTGCAAAATTTGTTTTTGCATTTTTCACATGTGAGTTTAATAAACGCAGTTTGGCAGTAAACCTCAATAAAAGCAAAATTAAATGCAAAGCTTTAAGTTATAAGTTCATAATTCCTTTATAACCTCTGCAACATTAATTTGCAACCTTCTGATGTATGTATAGACACATTTCGGTTTGTTTTTTTGCAAATGTGTCAAGTTCCCATATGTTGCTGCAAAATAGTTGCTACTGAAAAATAATTGAAATGCCTAAAAACTGGCTGAAATATGGCCAAGAAATCACGCCCAGTTTTAGATTTTTCTACTTCTCTTTGATGGTTCGATTTGTATCGGAGGTCATTTCAATAGTCCGTGAATCTAAAGGGTTTCTAAATTTGTTTCAATAAAAAAAAGTATAAAACAAAAAGTATTTTTTGCTAAGAGAAAAAAACGAAGGGCCTTTAGTGGACCACAGGGCACCAACAGTAGAACTTAAATTTGTGGCCAAAACAATTCCAAAGGGAGCAAGAAAAACTGCGAGCCATTTTCGAAATCATCTTCTGCCCATTATTATTCTTTTTTTAATTCCTTTGATACCTACGAAAGACAAGCCCGTAATGTTAAAAAAATCGCGACTGTATCAAAGAGACATTCCTGCAAGTCACGTTAATATTAAGAAAATTGATACCTTCCGTCGGTAGGTGTATAATATTTCAAACAGCCGACTAAAACAATAAACTTTTTCAATTCAAACATTTAAATGTTGAACGAAAAATTTCCTAAATTCTATTTAATGGTTTAGGTCTCACAGTAATGTTTCTAGCAACATTGCATCTGCAACATGTGTCTTATTTAAGTTTGATAATTGTTTTTATAATTTATAATAATTATTTTTAAGAAACAAAACTACAATCTTTTGAATTGTACAAAAACTTCATTGTATCTAGCAAAACCTTTTAATGGATCGCTAAAATTGAAAAAGCTTTAAAAGATTTTACATCGTAGAACTTTCTAGTTTGAAAATATCAAATTAGAGTTGCTTGGCTTTGCATTAAGCAAGGCTAGAGACAACCAAAGTGATTATAATTTATTCTTTAGTACTCTACTTTAAAACACTTTTATTACAATCATTTTTCGTTAATAAATTTTTTTTTCCACTATAGAATTTTACTGACATAATTTACTTTTTATGTGCCAGTTTTTCTTTCGAATTTAATTTAATTAGACTGCGTGATTTGTTATGATAGTTTTCATTTATTTTTTTATTTATTGTATTTTTATTTTTCCTATGCAACAGTCTCTTGCTGTTCATTTATTTCTGAGTAACAGATTTTATTTTCCTTTCTTATTTTTCTTTTTCATTCTGTATTTAATATTTTTTTTTTTGCTTTGTTTAGTTAAGATTTTCTATGAATTTATTTGTTTATATTCACGATTTAAATTCAGTTTGCACTCATGCAAATTTTTCTTGATGTTTAGAATCAAAAATGCATCTTAATGCATCTTTGCTTCAGTTTAATGTATTTTTATTTATTTATTTTTTTATTTCTTCTAAGAATATCGCTGTTCTGAACTGGATTTGGTTTGTGTAAAGCAAACAACGAAAGTAGTGTGTAAAGTTTTTCTTTTTAAAAGAATTAGGGGACTTCTTTTGCCGTTTTAGTTTAGGTTTTAAATTGACAGTGATGTGATATTGCAAAGCAGCATGCGAGGTGGAGACTCTTCCCGTTGCTTTTCCATTGTTAGATCCACATTGTAATGGGAATTCTATTGACATTATCCTGAATCGTTTGGATAGGATTGCAATTATTCTTTGTTACTATAAAATTAGGTTTCCTTTTGCTGATAGCTTTTTAGACAAAATGTTTTATGGCAATTAAGGACCTCGAGTTACTTTTTTTTAACATATTTTTTTGGAAAATGTGTATATCTGAAATTAAAATATTTAGCAATTTTTAATCAACTCTTAACCACTTTTATTTACTACTAAACTCTACAATTTCAGGCTTTTTTATCAAACCGTTTTTAACTGACAGCGGTTTTAAGCCTTTGACTTCATAATTAATATTAATCATACGCAAAGAGTGACAAAAAATCTAATTTTAAAATCCTATAAAAAAGTTTTATTTATCTCAAAGTTCTAATTTAAAAAAGGTGAATAAAACCCTCCCCGAATTCCCTTAAAAAACAACAAAATAGTTTAAAAAAATTTTATATGACAGACAAAATCTTCATTTGAATTAAGTTAACTATAAAACTTAATACTTTACCCTCGTCGTTTTAAAATATACATTTGTATTCGTTTTATATTTACTTTTGTATATTTATGGCAAATCTAAGTTTTTCTTCCATTTATTTTTATATGATTTCTGTGTTAATCTCATAAAGGCACTGAGTGTAAATGCAACGTTTTACAAAACGTGTCCAATTGATTTGACATTCTGACAGATACAGATTTTCTTTTTTCCCTGTCTCTCTATTTCTTTTATATATTTAAGCTTAAAACGATCTATTGTTTAGCTGACGGCAAATGTTGTGTTTGTGTCACTGTTGGTTTTAGTTTTTTGCTTTAATTTTATTACAATTATTTCAGCGAATTTTTGGACGTAAAAAGCCATCAACAAAAAGAATTCTATTATTTTAATATGATTTTGTTTCACGATTTTTTTTATTCGTTGTGTTGTGTTTTTATTACGAATTTTTAGATGAAACAATGACAAATAAAACTTTATATCAAAGACCTTTAATACAAAACAACTTTTTTAATCTTTGACATTAAATTTGTTGCAACAGAAATGTAGACAATTTTTGTCAATTTTTTTTTTTAAATTTACACAAAAGAGATATTTAATGGTATTAATTTTTTTTTTAATTTAACATTTTTTTTTCAAATTTTTTTTTTTTTTTTGTGGGATGGAGAAAAATTTCAGGATTTAGTTTTTACATAAAAATATAAATTTTTTATAAAAAAAAAAATAATAATAATATAAAAATTGTATAAATTTAAAGAAGTGTTCTATAACCTGCACTTCAGCCTGCTTTTTTCCTCCTTGAACTTATTGAATAAAAAAATTTATTTGTTCTCAAATTTTTTTGTTTCTGTTCTAAATTTTAATATTTTTTAATGCTTCATGCTGGCCCTTAAAGCTTAAAATCTATTTAAAATCATACAGAAATTTTAAAATTCACCATTAGTCTCGTGAATGGTTTAGGATCTCAATTCATAAACAAGTCTTGCCAGAGTATTTGTCATATTATTTGCTAACTGCATGGCCTATAAAGTGGATTAGTTCGTGGTTTTCTACCAAAGGCAAATGTAAGAAATAAGAGCAAATTTACCAGGTGAAAAATACAGAGCAAGAAATACCCAAAAAAAAAAGAGACTTTTTTAAGGTTTCTAACCTAGAGAATCTTTACGTTTTAAAAGGTTAAAACTTAACAAACAAAACTGGCCACTATTAAGATAATATTTACCTTTGCTTGTTAAGTTTCAGCTACTTCGCTTAAGCTCTATTCAAATTCATGACACTCAATAGCATCTTCTCTATAAACTCCAGTCAGGCAGACTGGTCTCTTTGAAGAAATCTTACTTTGTTGTTGCTGTTGCTTAAAATCATTTGAAATATTAAAATAAAAAATAAAAAAAATATTAAATTTGTTTCGAACAGTTTATCTTGTGTGTGTTCTAAATAAGCAAAAAGGCAAAATTTGTTCATTCATTACGCTTCAATGAACAGCAGTTGTTGAAGTAGCTGCTACTGCTGCTGTACTTTGTGCTGATGTTTCGAACATAATTTACAGTAAAACGAACACAAAAAAAAAATAAATCTTAATGAAGAAGGTAGGCAGGCAAATTAAAAAAAAACATAAAAACAACAAAAACAACATAAAAATAGTGAAGCGTAGCAAACTGAAAATTATTTATGATTATTTACCGTACAACACTATCAATGAGTTTTGACGATGATGATGATGATGATGACAATGCTGACGATGACGATTATGCTGGTTGTGATATAAAGTAGATTTTCATGTTGTTTGCTGTTGTTCCATAATCTAAATATTGCTACTCACGTCGCAAATAAGAATAAAAAATAAAAATGAAAAAATTCTATAAATCTTTCTAGTGCTCTCTGGCATAGTGCACATAATCGTATATGGTCTGTTACATGACCCGCTAGAATTAATGGCCTTGCACGCACATTCTAGCCCACTAATAATAAAAAAACTAAAAAAAAAAATAATGAAAATAAAACCAAAAGCCCATCTATTCCACTTTGCCTTAATGGTGCATTGTAGTGCATCAATTGAAATTTTTGCACAAACGAATAATTAAAACACACACACAGAACAAGAGGAACGCATTAAAATGAAACCATTTAAAACCTAAGCACGCATGCATCTATGCCTGTACCTTTGAAGGTATGTATGCATGTGTATATCCTTTAACCACATTATGGACAGGTAAAGCGAAAGAGATGCTTTAGGTTCATCTATGGTTTTAGCAAATTTATCTACCCTTCTTCCTTTTTTCCTGCTGCTCTTACAACGAAAATATTTACCTCATCAGCATCCAGCAACAACAACGACAATGATAATGACGACATACACATGAACGAGTCCATAATAAACCAAATTTACCGCAATGTAGATACATTAGTAGACCATACATGCAGATGCAGTTATACATACAAATATGTACAACTACACTATCGTATTAACGTTCATAGTTTTATTAACAGCCATAAACATAGTCCAGAGGTCTAGAAAATATTTAAAAAATTTCAATTAAAAACAAACTGAAAATACATTGATGTGAAATAAATAAAATTAAATTTTACAAAATGTTACCAAAATCGTATGACTATAAAAAAATCATTTTTTTAAAGGACACTGTACTAAATCTGAATATTACATTCTCAATTAGCAATCAATGTTACTAACTCAATTTGTACTTGCTAGAGGTAAAAAGCTTCCAGCTGCTCTTTAATGGCCTTACTAGGCAACGGATGGATGATTTTAAAAATTCGATGAAAAGAAATCATGAATCATCGATTAAAAAAAATATCGATTGGGAGAATTAGCCAATTGCGAGTTAAACTCACACACTTTGATTTCCGTGGCACATATGGGCCACACTTTAATTTAAAATTTTATACTTAAATTACATGTTGTTAAAATTTAAAGTGCCCTCCAGTTACAAAAGAAAAGATAAGAAAATATACATACATGCTATAAGATTGGATAAACCATGGGGACACCCTTTTACTTTACACTTTACTTTTAAACCCTGTTGTTTAGACGAGCTTCAAATCAGTGCCAATAACAGGAATCTGGCAACACAGTTACAATATTCAAAATCATATTCATCAAAATTACCTATACTTGGGGGACACCCTTTAATTTTTTTCTTTATTTTTTTAACCTGTCTTTAAGGCGAGCACCAAATTAATGTTAGTGTCACACGTCTGCCTATAAAGTTTTATGGTACAAACAAAAATAACGTGCACTATGGGGTTACCCTTTAGTCTTTAATTTATTTTTTAACATGTAATTAAAGCGAGCACAAGCTTAGTATCAATATCAGTCGGCTGCCTTTAAGCAGAAAATATTTAAAATATTAAAAGGACACCCTTTAAGTTTCACTTTGACTGCTTTAAATTGTCTTTAAAGCGATTATAAATTTAATGTCAATATAAGCGACCTGCAAAAAAATTTCAGTTTTAGGATCAGGTTTGACAATATTACGTACACTATGGGATCACGCTTTACTTAAATTTTTTTTTAAATGTTACTATATTAACCACTAACTCAATATCAATATTATTCGGTTGCTTTAAAAATTTTAGCAGAAAAAATATACTCATCAAAATCACATATCCTAAGAGGACACCCTTTAAGTTTTACTTTGACTGCTTTAAACTGTCCTTAAAGCGATTATGAAATTGATGTAATATAAGTCACCTGCAAAAAAAATTTCAGTTTTAGGATCAGATTTGACAATATTACGTACACTATGGGATGACCCTTTATTTAATTTTTTTAACATGTTATTATATTAAGCACTAACCCAGTATCAATATTTCTCGGTTGCTTTAAAATTTTTTGGCAGAAAAAGTCATATTCATCAAAACCCTATATACTAAGAGGACACCCTTTAAGTTTTACTTTGACTGCTTTAAATTGTCTTTAAAGCGATGATAAAATTAATGTCAAAATAAGTCACCTGCAAAAAAAATTTTAGTTTTGGGATCAGATTTGACAATATTACGTGCACTATGGGGTCACCCTTTATTTAAAAAATTTTTTTTTAACATGTTATTATATTGAGCACTAACTCAATATCAATATTACTCAGTTCCTTTAAAAATTTTTGGCAGAAAAAGATATATTCGTCAAAATCACATATACTAAGAGGACACCCTTTAAATTTTACTTTGACTGTTTTAACTTGTCTTAAAAGCGTATATGAAATTGGTACCAATATGAGGCATCTACAGGAATATTTAAGTCTTAGGATCAGATTTGACAATGTCACGAACACTATGGGTGCACCCTCTACTCTTTTATTTTCTTTTAAAAAGTTATTATAATACGCATGAATTCGATAACAATATAAGTCAGCGGTCTAAAAAGTTTTGAAAGGTAAATCCATGTTTTTCAAAATCACAGTTACTAGGGGGACACCCTTTAAAGTTTTAAAAAATAATATAATATACGTTACAACCACTTACTCCATGGGGGTTCCCTTAAGTTAATATTTTTATTCTTTTCTTACAGGGCTCTCATTCTGCACTTTTCAAATGCCAGCCGATAAAATAATATGATTGCTGTAACCATAACAGAATTATATTTTTATCTTTACATTTAGTTAATAATCGAGTCTAGAACAAGTATAATTTGATCATTGCAAACATATGTTGTTACAAGAAACAAAATATGATTGCTGTAACCATATCCTTACCATGTTTTTTCGTCCTGCGTATTCTATTATCAAGTCTGTAAGATTTATAACTTATTCTCCATATTGTTACAGGAAACTAAATTTGGTTGTTGCAGCTTCGTGTTGTTCTTTTTTTTTTTTTTTCTGAAAGGTCTGAAGACCTATAAAAATATTTTTGTAAAAGCATTTTTGCATAAGGAGACATATGATTAAAGTCTCTGCTTATGGAAAAAATTACTTTTTGTGAATTTTCTTTGCACTTTAAACAAATCCTTCGTCCTTCAGTTTTTTTTGCTTCCTCTTTTATTATATTTTTTTTCTCTTCTTTGTGTTGGTTAGAAACGACATATTAAATTGATACCAAATCCCCTTAAGCTCTTTTTTTCTCCTGCTTCAGCAATATCATGGTGACATTTAAAACTGCCTGACAAACGTTTTGCTGTTTCATTTTATAAAAAATCAAAAAAAATGTTTCTTTCTTAAAGATGTCTTTAGGTTTTATGTGGAAAATGTACTCGTATGTGGCAATAAAGTACTAAATCAAGAACATAAAAAAATACGGTTTAACGAAAATCCATTAAAATGCATTTCGGTATTGACAAATTCTATACAGATTTTGATGTATTTTTTTTTTTCTTCCTTTTTATTTTCTCATTTTCATCTTGCTGCTTTATTTTTTGGGAATAAAATTTTCTTTTATTACAAAAAATATGAAAACAAAGGGGAGAAAAATGAAAAGGAATCTATTATTGGTTTTTTTTTTAAAAAGAATAAATAAAAAAATTAAACAGAATAATTTTCTAAATTTATTGTGAATATTTGCTTTTGACTTTTTAATTTATGATTTGCTTTTATATTTCAACCCTGTCAACTTTTAATAAATTTTGCAATGTATTCAATGACTGTTTCTATTTAATGTCGCCATCTGTGTATTCCCAATCATACATTACGCTAAATTGCCATCATGTGATGATTGTAATTATTAAATGTTTTTAATTAATTGCAATTTTATAATTGTCTAATTTTGTCATAATCATACAAAGGAACGCACAGTTACAGCCACACACAGACCTCTTCAACCGCCATATTGCGTCGAAAAAAAATAAAAAAAAAAAAATGAAAACAAAAAATAATTGCAACTCAATTGAATGCAGCACAAAGTAACGACAGAATGCAATACAATACAATACAATTTCAGACAATGACAAGAGTAGTAACAGCAATAACTAGGAATTGTATTTAATTTCAATTTGACAATTGTATGAAAATAACAACAACTACAAAATGATTTTTTAATTTTTATATTTGAAATAAAAGCTGGGAGAGATATTGAGTTTTTTTCTTTATTACAAAGGCTTGGAAACAATGGCTACAAATGAAAATTGAGCGACAGATGTTATTTAATAAATTTGAAATGTTTTTTTAAGAAACCTGAAATTTGAAACGTTTTATTAATTAACAGTTAGCTTTACAGCAGATTTTGGAAAATGTCATACTTCTGTGGGGAAATGAATTCAAGAGGAATAAGAAAAAAAAAGCCAAAAGTCACAATGATAACAGAAATACATCACAGTAATAATGATGACATAAAAAATATAACCTGAATCACAAAAACGCTTAAGTGATGTGGGTCGATGTCCGGAGGATTAGGGAATTACATATTATGGCGATAGGAATTTCACATTAGCAAGGCTGATTATAATGAAAATTTTTCTCTGACAAATAATGCCGTTTAATGCGAGCGATGATTAAACGATATTTTAAGTCACTGCAAATAAACAAATACGCACACACATACACGAGTAGTTGGTAGTAATGAGAACCTGACAAGATATCGTTAGACCAAATAAAACATTCAAATTAAAAGTTGGGATTTATAGAATCCATCACACCTTGTACTTATACGTATTCAACTGCACACAAAGTCATGAAGGCTAAGGTTGGAACAATGAGTACTTTGTTGATGAAGAAAAAAATCATTAAAACACAGCAGCAGCTTAAGCAAAACAAGAAGAAGATGCAAATGATAGCAGTTAACAGTATCCAACGTACGTCAAAACTGAAAAGTTATTTAACTTTCGTACTTTACGTTGACCAAGACGTTCTGATTAAGACAACACTAATAAGAAAACTTGTATTTTGATCTACTTGTCAGTTGAAGAAACAAAGTATAACGTATGACGGATTCTCTGTGCCCCTGCCTTAACTCTCTTACACTGACAGTATTTTTGCTTTTTAGATATAATTATTTTTTTCTCTATTTTTGCTTTTATTAAAAAAATAATTTTTGATTTGGTCTCGTTTTAAACCTTTAAAAAACCCAAATTAACTGCCTTCACTGACAACCCCTCAAGAAAAGAAATGTTTTTTTAATATTAAGAGGCTTTTTAAGAAAAACACAAAACTATAAAAAAACAACATAAAATTTTCATGCAACATTTAATATGGATTTTCAGTTAATGGCCATTTGGTCAAAACTTAATACAGCAGTGCAGCACGTTTTATATGCAGTCATTAGTGTTTGAGTGCCCGCAAATACATCTGAATTTTTTTTTTTTTTATGAAAGTGTACCCCATCGAAATATAAAAAATGAACGAGCATTCAATCATTCTTTTACAATTATTTTATTAAACTTTTTTTTTATTATTTTTCAGTCAGCCAGCTAGCCGGCTGGGTGTTTAGTCAGTCAGTCATATACTCGCTCATTCCCCTAGTAGCAGCACACATATGTCTGAACTACATTTAGAAGAGACAGAACAGCGATAAAGCTGCCTCATCAATTTAATTGAAGCTTCGTCGTCATCGTCTCTGTTGTCATTATTAAATGCACTGTACGTTATTTGAAATTAAGTGCACACACTTTAAATTGTTGATGACTATGATGGCGACGACCAATACACTACAGTCAGTGCAACAGTACAACTGAATCCAGAAACAATTGCAATTATGCCTTTTACGTGTTGGCGTCGTAATGACTCTTAAGAGAATATATATTCCATTCGCTTTATTTTTATTTTTTGTATTCAGTTGTTGTACTGCTTTGGTAATTTGGTTGTTATTTGGTGATATTTTGTATGCAGTGAAAATAATTTTGTTGCTATTACTGTTGCTGTTGTTGTTATACTGTTGCTTTTGGTGGACATTACGTGTACATTATGCTAAATTATATCATTGCGATATATTTAGAGTGTGAGATACAAATACTAATAGCCCATGGGGTACTTTGATTTTCTTTTTTTTCTTTTTTCATTATTAAAATACGAGTTGCTAGTGGAAGATAGATGTTGTATATTCGTTGTTGCAACAATACTGTTGGCATGTTGGATAATTTTTAATATGTAGTACTAAATTAGTAAATAGTTAACCCAGTGAGTTTTTTATTAGTCAAACAGCAATATTATTTTGTAATAAATTTCTTGCATATTTGAATGCCATGAAAGTTTGAGTTGCCCAAGAACAAGTTCCTCCAAGAAATTATGCGGTTGCGTATGATTATTATTAATTTTAATAATTGTCTTCTTTTAAGTTCTAAAACAGGCGAATTTTACAGTTTTATTAGGACTTTTGTAATTAATTCTTAGATAAGCTTCTCCTTCTTAATTTAAACATTAAAGTCAATAACCAGACCCACAAGTTTATACATAAAACTCAAAAGTATTCTCATGAAATTTAAATGCACTTCTACCAGACCAGAGAACCTTCTTTTCTCTAGTAATTTAGCTTTGAATTTCCACACTTTTTGTTTACTGGGTAACGAACACATAGATTGTTCGCTTGAGGCGAGATAACACTAAAACACAAATGACAAAAACATATCTGATAAAAAATACAACAACAACAAAGATATCCAACTGAACATACATTTTGAATGCATTTTATGTTGTCTAAATCCAGCCAGTTACTAACTACAATTTAGATTTGTTATAAACAAATAAAATTTCATTAAACAAAATTGAGTAAAACTAAAATAAATAGAAAATTCAAGCCAAACTAATGAAGATATTAAATGGAATTTTTAACTTTGTAAGAGAAAGAAAAACAAAATACAACTTAAGGCTATAAAATCAAATTTGAATTTAATTTGGATAAATGTAAGCAAATAATTAGATTGTGGTTAGCAGCTGCTACCACTCAAGAGAATGTAAACTAAGTAACAACTTTTAGAAAGTGTTTAAAGCAAATTAATTTTGAAGACTTGTTAACAGTTTATAAAAGTATTTTTTTTTTTTTTTTAGTTTTAATTAAGTTTTAAAGTAGTAAGGGCTTGGCTTGCGTTTTGCATTATATGTTACCAAGTTTATATATAAATAAAAAATACACAAAATTAAAAAATATAAAAAAATTTATGTTGCGTATGATTAATATTAATTATGGCAGTTTTTGGCTAGTTTTGTTAAGAACTTTAAAAGAACTTATTTTATCTTTAAGGTTTTTTACAGAAAATAAAGAACACACTTTAGAAATAAGAGCAGAGTGAATAAGAAATTTTATTTAATGCATAAAATGTTTTAAAATAAGGGACAAATTAAAAAAAAATTAAAATGTTTTACAATAAATTTTTTAATCCAAATTATATTTAAACTACTTAGGAATTGTTAGAGGTTAATACTCAGGTTTTGTTTCTAGTTAAGTAAAAAATAAAAATAGCCTTAAACTCGAATGATCAATACTTGAATTAAAACTTCATTTAAGTTTTAAGTAAAGCCGAAAGTAAATTTCTTGCCCCAAAAAATTTTAAATCTAACTATTAATATCTTATGCTCATGCATTTTATAGTTTAAATAAATATTACTACTTCATCAAAAAAAAAAAAAAAAAAAAAAAAAAAAATAAAAAATAAAAATAATTTCTAAGTAATTAAGACAGATTTTGGAATACTTGTTTTAAAAAGCTGTATTTATGGTTTCACTAAATTTGCCTGAACGGGTAATAGCCATGTTGAATTTAATCAAGATATTGATAGTTCATTACTTATGCTTGAATGCTTGAATTGGGATATTTCTACAGTATTTCAAGACATTTAAAAAAATAATGAATCGCAAAAATCATCCACAATAAAAACAATGAAAAATAAATTCTAATAGAAAAAGAATCAGTCCATCGAATAAATTCGTTTAAGTTATGAAAAATTTAAGGCCAAAGAACAAGAATACTTAAGAAATTTTAATTTTTGATCTTTAACAAGTAATCATTAACAAGTATTTTACATTAATAAAAACGAAACCCGAGTGACGTATGATTAATATTAATTTAATAAATTTTTTACATTTTTCCCAATAACTTTAAAACGGTTTTTGATTTAATAAAAATTAAAACTTGTTTTAGTAAAAGACACATTATTTAACCTAAAAATAAAATTTCTTAGTTAAAAACTTACCAAATTGACTCCAAATTTAACAGCAAAACTAAATAATTTTATATATAAAAAATATATTTTTTATTTTTGAAATATCGCGCTAATTATCCCAACAAAATTATTAAAATCACCGATATTGATTGTTGAAGAAGAAAGCCGTTAGCCATAGGCGTTAGTGAAATGGCCATCGAAACGTGCTTAACCTTCAATAATCAATATCGGTGATTTTTATAATTTTATTAGGATAATTAGCGCGATATCTTAAATGTTTAATTTATTTAATTTAATAAGCCCGCGATTTAATTTTAATTGATATTTTTTTTAATTTACATTATTTTATAATAAATAAATAAGTTTTCCTATGTTTGCTATTTATTTCAAATATAACAAAATATTTAAAA
Organism: Cistogaster globosa; assembly: GCA_937654795.1. Lineage (NCBI taxonomy): Eukaryota > Metazoa > Arthropoda > Insecta > Diptera > Tachinidae > Cistogaster > Cistogaster globosa. The sequence goes on from OW569404.1 coordinate 14,649,272, forward strand.
TCTCCACACAATAGCGCGATAATTAATTTCGCTTTAAGACATTAATTTGTTGATTTTCAAAAGCGTTATAACACTCAAAATAGCTCAACAAAAATATAACAAATTTAAACAAAGAAAACAAATACTTTTGATTGTTTTACAAATTGAACTAACTCTTTTGCTATGTCATCAATAAAATTGTTTATATAAATTGTAGAAATTATCATCTCAAAATACTTCAATTAAACGAAATGTGTAAATCGTTTGTCAATAGTATTTACTAATAATGTTAAATGTAAAATTATATATGCTTTCAAATGTCAATAGTTTAAGTTAAATGAGGATAACTATTGGTATTTTAAGAAATGAATAAAGAAGCAAATTTTCTCCTTTTGTTATGTATGGTTACCCTCGTTTTCATTTGTAAATAATGACATTTAATCATCTATAATAATGTATTTTATAATAAAGTTAAAACAAATAATAAAATGAAGTAAATTGTGCTTAATAGTTTCGAGTAAATGTAGAAAAAACAAGAACAAGAATAATTTTGTTTGCTTTTTTGAAAACACGAGGGATGCTATATATATTTCTGGCCTGGCAACAATGAGTGCTGCCAGGTAAAATCTAACATTTCCATTGGAAAGTTTGTCATTTTTAAGCATAATCGTATTAAAAACGTTTTGACGTACGACCATTATTTGTATTGTTTACAGTGACTTGAAAAAATTAATATAGAAAAAAAGGGAATTAACTTCGTGCCATCATTTTTCGACGTGGATTATCACGACAAGAGTGCATTGATGAACTTAAATAATTGTATGGGGATGAAGCACCATCCTATAGCACTGTGAAAAATTGGTATAATGAATTTAATCGTGGCCGAAGCTCGCTCAAAGACGAATTCCGTGAAGGCCGTCCAAAAGCGGCCGTTGTGCCAGAGAACATTGATGCCGTGCGTGAACTCACAATGCAAGATCGACATGCGACATACCGAGAGATAGAGACATCCTTGGACATTTCTTCCACCAGCATACATTCGATACTGCATGAACATCTGACCGAAAAAAAGGTTTGTTCTCGTTGGATTCCGCACAATTTGAAAGTCGGTCAAAAAAAGGCTCGTGTCGATTGGTACAAAGAAATGTTGCAAAAAAACGATTGCGGTGCTTCAAAAGACGTTTATAAGATCGTCACAGGTGATGAATCATGAATCTATGCGTATGAGCCCGAAACGAAACAACAATCGACCGTGTGGGTCTTCAAAGACGAGCAAAATCCAACGAAAGTTTTTCGTGGAAGAAGCACTTCGAAGCAAATGGTCGCCTGTTTCTTCGGCAAAACTGGTCATGTGGCGACTGTTCCGCTTGAGCAACGTAGAACGGTCACTTTTGCCTGAAGTCATCGGAGAAATTCGAAAAACCAACAAGAGAAGACGAATCATTGTTCACCATGACAATGCGAGCTCTCACACATCGGCTCAAACCAGAACGTTTTTGACCGGCCAAAACGTCGAATTAATGGGTCATCCGCCGAACAGCCCTGACTTGGCACCTAATGACTTCTTCTTGTTTCCACACATCAAGAAAAAAATGCGTGGACAACGATATTCGCCGCTGTTGAAGTGTTCAAAAACCATGTTTTAGAGGTGTCTCAATCGGAGTGGAAAAAGTGCTTCGACAACTGGTTTAAGCGCATTTTCACTATTAGGCCAGAAATATATGGAGCAGCCCTCGTAAGTTTATTTTTAAATTTGAAAAAATGTTCTCTACTTATGTTTCGCTTGATTTATTTATTCAGTTATTCATTAGATCATGTTATAAAATTTTTTTGTGCCGGCTGGTTATTTAGCGTCATGCCAAGCATAGATTATTAAATAAAAATTGAATTAAGATTCATTCTACTGCATTAAGATGACCAATATGCGTAGCCCTACGTGCTGCAGATAAGTCATAAGGTTCTCTTTACCGTGAGCGCGGCAGCTAGGGCGGTTTATATTGCAGGTTATTTCAAGCCAACTAGTATATTTACCGATTGGTGTATTACCCGCTTACACCTCTCCTTTTTTCTTAGAATTATTCAAGTCGAACGCTTACCAAAAAGACAGGGCTACATAGATCTAATGTACGTTGTCACAATTCCACTTGAAAACTATCTTGGAAATTGTAATTTACTAATGAAAAGTTACCTTTCGTAAAAGACGTTAGATAAATTAATTTCTAAAAACCTGAAAGGAAGAGATATTGTAAAGGGTTACTAGTGAACAATCTAATGCCTATTTTTAAGAATTCTTTTACTTGCAAGACAAATATCTACGTGCCCTCTTTCAAAACAAAGTCAGTATGTGTGATTTACGAATTTAAAATTAAGTCACAAATTTCAATTGAAATTATTGACTCTTATTAATGACTTCAATGGCTCACCATGGTGCGTAGAGATGCTTCAGATGAACCAAGTCTTACGGTTTCTTAATGTTTTCAAGTGAGTAATATTTTTCATTAAGAAGGTGCTTATTTTATTTAGTAAAATATCAAATGCCTAATTTTCGTTGAACTGTAATTAATTTTTTTTTTAAATGTGCTCTTGTTAAGAGAATATACGTTGTTTAATCCACGGAGGGAACTGGCTTCTGCTAGTAAATTTTTATATGGCCAATTGGATTTGCCATCAAATTGTGCTATTGCAGTTGTATTTTCACGTTCAATTGCAGTCACCTAATGATGACTTATTAAAAGTAAATCTATACAAACAATAAAATAGTAACGAGGTCGCTTCTGTACATGAAATATTTTTTGAAAATTTTGATGTTTGTGTAGAAAGTAATCGATATGGAATACAACACATCTCTTTTTATTTTTCAATCTTGGCTGTCCGTCTGTCTGTCTATATTTGTATTACTTAAAAACTGCTGCATGGATTTAAATAAAATTTAAAACACAGAATACTTTTTTTTTATAAAAATATGTCATTTCGGAAACTGGAGATACCAATGTAAAAGCACCCAATTTAACCGGTATAATGATGCTAGAACAGTTGTCAGTAAATTTTGTTTTTTTAGATGGAAAATTTTTTTACGCTGTTTAAAAAAATTATAAACGACACGCAGACGTAGTCGTGGGCGCTGCTAGAAATAATTTAAACGTGATGAATTTCAAAAACTATACGGAGTAGATATTAGTCAATAAATCGCATTATAAGGAAAAATACTCTTATTGTGAATTTGACTGCTATTGTGAATAAAATTTGTGATTAACTTTCATAATCGTATTCTTTTTTTTATTTATTGTGTTAAAAAACAGTAAAAAAAATCCATGAACCAAAAACTTGTACGTAAATAATTCATTGCAATTCCAAATTGTGCTTCCTCAGAAGGTTCTTAAGATTTTTAAACTTTAAGCCCTTAGCAATTTTTAGCATTTGTAAACCCTTCCCCACAAAAAGTACAAAAAGCGTTAATCTCTTGCATTCTCTACAATATCCATTTCCTACCTCATAAAGTATTTATATTCTGAGTCCTTAAACATAACAAGTCGATTGAGTGATTTCCGTCTGTAAGTCCGTGTTAGTGCTGAAATCAGTTTGGCCAAGGCACTAGATGAGCTAAAGAAAATTTCGAACATTTTGCTATTGAAAATCTGCAAGATCGATCCTTGTCCTACGAGGCAGCGGGTGAAGAACAACGCTTGCCTCTAATTTTATTAAATCTTTTGGAACAATGAAGTAACTCCAATCAACAATAAAATATATATGGGGCGGTAGAGAATTAAAAAATAAGAAAAAAAAATCGAGTGAAGAAATAGGCGCTCGCCCATATTTTCCTATTTATAGGCCTCTTAACTTTTAGTAGAAAAGTACGATTGTACACCATATTTTTAAGGATATTTATATCATCTAAAAGCTTATGAAAAGATCTTTCAGAAAACAAATTTTTAAAAAAGCTTAACTCATTAAGAGCCGATGGCATTTTACCACTTTTAACCCATTACTTTTTTTTTCGATTGAATTTATTCCACTTAACTACGAGGGCTGCTCTATATATTTCTGGCCTAATAGTGAAAATGCGAATATTTATAATCAAAAATCGTTTTATTGTTTTTCAAAGTATTCTCCAGCATGATTTATACACTTTTGCATGCGCTCAAACCAGTTGTCAAAGCACTTTTTCCACTTCGATTGATACACCTCTAAAACATGGTTTTTGAACACTTTAACAGCTTCTTCTGGCGACGAAATCGTTGACCACGCATTTTTTTCTTAATGTGCGGAAACAAGAAGTCACTAGGTGCCAAGTCAGGGCTGTACGGCGGATGACCCTTTAATTCGACGTTTTGGCCGGTCAAAAACGCTCTGGTTTGAGCCGATGTGTGAAAGCTCGCATTGTCATGGTGAACAATGATTCGTCTTCTCTTGTTAGTTTTTCGAATTTCTCCGAAACTCCAGGCAAACAAATTAAAGTGTACTACTCAGAAGTGACCGTCCTACGTTGCTTAAGCGGAACAGTCGCCACATGACCAGTTTTGCCGAAGAAACAGGCGACCTTTTGCTTCGAAGTGCTTCTTGCAGGGACAACATTTGTTGGATTTTGCTCGTCTTTGAAGACCTATACGGTCGATTGTTGTTTCGTTTCGGGCTCATACGCATAGATCCATGATTCGTCACCTGTGAGGATCCTATAAACGTCTTTTGGAGCACCGCAAAGGTATTTTTGCAACATTTCTTTGCACCAATCGACACGAGCCTTTTTTTGAGCGACTTTCAAATTGTGCGCGATCCAACGAGAACAAACCTTTTTTACTGCCAGGTGTTCATGCAGTATCGAATGTATGCTGGTGGAAGAAATGTCCAAGGATGTCTCTCGGATCTCGGTATGTCGCATGTAGATCTTGCATAATGAGTTCACGCACGGCATCAATGTTCTCTGGCACAACAGCCGTTTTTGGACGACCTTCACGGAATTCGTCTTTGAGCGGGCTTCGACCACGATTAAATTTATTATACCAATTTTTCACAGTGCTATAGGATGGTGCTTCATCGCCATACAAAGATTTAAGTTCATCAATGCACTCTTGTCGTGAAAACCCACGTCGAAAGTTGTGAAAAATGATGGCACGAAAATGTTCACGAGTTAATTCCATTTTTTTCTATATTAATTTTTTCAAGTCACTGTAAACAACACAAATATTGTTCGTACGTCAAAACGTTTTGAGTACGATTATGCTTAAAAATGACAACCTTTCCAATGGAAATGTCAGATTGCACTTGGCAGCGCTCAGTGTTGCCAGGCCAGAAATATATATAGCAGCTGATGGATGGGCTGCAAGCAAGAATCCATTCGGAGCGACTGCATTTGAATCGTTACGTAATCAATTACTTTTCTATCTTGTGTGAAGAATCAAGTTAAATGTTTCACTAAAAGGCACTTAAACACCACAAAAGTACTTAACATATCATTTCAGATATCTTTAAAAAATTTTTAAATAAAAATTAAAAAACAGATTTGAAAAACTATAGGAAACCTAACTTTAACTCAAGCTTGACATTTTTAATTAAAGTTATTTATTTTTATTTTTATTTTAACATAAAAATTGTGATTAAAGTAAATATGTCTAAGGAATATTAAACCAACAAGAAAAAGTTTATAAATATCGTTATTATTATTATTATTAATTTTCTTGCAGCTGTGTGCTACCAGATCAAAGTTTATCTCCTACTTTAAAGCCACTTTCTTAACTTTTAATTAATTATCACTTTGCACTGTCAATAGCAACAGCTTCTTTAAGATTTATTGGCCTTTAAACATTTTCACACCTTTTGTTTCAGAGTTTTTTTTTGTGCTTTTCCTGACCGTAAAAAATAAACTGAGAAATTGTTAATTAAACTTATGATTTGTTTAGTCCATTCTGTTGCTTTGTATCGGTAAGAAGAGCCGCTAGAAACTTATAATTTCTTTTATAGCTTTTTTTTAATGGAAAAAATACCAATTTATTGTTGACCTTAAAGATTTGTTATTTCAAATAAGTCAATGGTTTTACACGGGATTTTCATTTGAAAGCTTTACACTACGAGTACAAATGAAAATCCTATGCGAATCAAATAAATAAATAAATATAGAAAAAAAAAACCAACAAAAATAAATATTTTTAGAAGTAAAAATAATCTCTTGTTAGAGATTTTAAGCCTCTACTTGATATTTCTTGTTTGATTTTGTTGCTTTTGCCTTAACAAGGATTTTTGTTATCCTTAAGTTGTGTGCAGCTATTTCAAAGCATTTGTTGCCTGGTTGCCTAAGCTGCCAGGAAACAAAATGAACAATTTACTTATATTACATCAGCTCTAAGAAATACTAGAAAATTTTTTTCTATTTTATTTCATTTTTATTTCAAGCATTAGTTTGCAAACAAATCACGTAACTTGCCTGCGTTTAACGTTAAGAATGCGTTAAACAAACAATTGCTAAAGCGGCACGTCATATTACGTTGCTGTGTTTTTTGAAGTTGTTTATTTTTTATTTATTTTTTTTTTTATTTTGTTGTTGTTAAAAGATTCTTAGCAGATCTTTTTTATGCTGCTAATACAACCGTGTTGTTTTTGTTACAGGTTTAAATTTTTTTTTAGTATAAACATAATTCCAACACGTTGGTAAGCTACAAAATTCATAAAATAACTTCTATATTTTTGTGAGTTGTAAGGAAAATCTTATTTTCTAATTTATTTGCAACTCATAAAAAAGGGTTTTGGAAGTTATTAGATGATTTAAGACAAAACTCTATTTTTATTATTTTTATGCTAAAGAAAAGCTTTAATGTCTTCTAGTTTAATCATACTTAAATGGTTCTCTTGTTTATCTTCTTTTTAAAGGATGAGAGGTAATAAAATAACTTGGTTTCATTTCAAACATTTCTTAACGTGAATAAATTTTCTCTGGCACTATTTTTCGAGAAAAGGAAAAATATTCTTAAATACATAAATAACGCCTGGCAAATCTTTATGAATCTTTAGCAACAACAGTTATTGTCATTGTTTTCCATGTGTAATAGTGATTAGCACAGCTAAAAAATAATCATTTCCACCACTAATAAAGTGGGGTGTGTGTCAAGAGAATAAAAATAAAACTTAAATAAATCATGAAGTATGAGTTCAAATCCCAACAGCAACTTGATTGTAAAGAAAAATAATTTTTGTTTTCTATCCCCGGTATAAAGCTTTTTTACAAAAGCGAGAAGTGGAAGAACCAGCGGTTAAAAACTCTGAGAGTCTTCAATACTAACAGAAAATAATTGTAGAACAAAAGCTGTGATAGCAGAGGTCAACAACACCAAAACAATATGTGGCAATTAAACCTGGCCTTATTTAAAATGACTGGTTGTTAGAACAGGAAGTAGATTACTGTCTTCAACTCTCGCCAAAGACGGACGGTTGCGTTGACTAAAGGAGCCTACTGAAAAAAATTTACATTAAGATTAATATGATTAGTAAATAAGAGATAAATTTAATAAGAGCCAGGCAGTAAGAAGAAGAGCACAACCAAAACTGATTTTATGCTAATGATTGCAGTCGAAAGAAATCCTACGTTAAAGAAGTGAAAAAACATAACAAAAATGTTAGTAAAGAAACAGCGGCCAAAATCAATTACCACTAGAGCCTTATGGCGTTTCTAAAATTTTTTACAACTCCATTCTTAAAATTTTTTTATTTAATTTTTTTTTCATATTTTTCATTGAATTTTTTCAAGTTTTTTTTAATGGAATTTTTTCTCATATTTCTTGCATAATAATTTTATTGAAAAATTTTCCAAGCCTGTTTATAATCATGAAATATTGCTCACAAAAATTATGAAAATGTGTTTTACTTATAAAATAAATTAAATTCCTAAATTCTTTGCATGAAATCATTTTTTTTGAAATTTTATATATATAAACTTTTTTTTTGTATTTTAAAAAATATATATTTTTCTTGAAAGTTTTTCATGAACTAATTTCACGAAGTGCATTTCTTATGAAATTTTTTGCATAAAATTTTTTAATATAATTTACCTACTAAATATTTTGTTAATTTTTCTATGAAATTTATTCATAAAATATATTTTAATGAAATATTTTTCACAAAAATTTTTAAATAAGCTTTTTCATGTAAATATTCATACGAATTTTTTTAATGTCTATTTTTAATATAATTTATTTACAAAATATATCAATCATTAAATTTTTTAAAAAATTCTTTTATAAGATTTTTCCATCTAATTTTACCAAAAAAAAAATTGTTTTATGAAATTTTTCATTACATTATTTTATGACTCTTTTTCTGACATTTTCTATTGAAGTTTCTTAACGAAAATTTTTTCATGAAATTTTTTAATGTAATTTTTCATGATTTTTTTCGGACGTTGTTTTTATTAAATTTCTTAATGAATATTTTTTAATGAAATTTTTTATAAATGAATTTTTTCATCAAATTTTTTAATGTAATTTTTAATCAAATTTTTTTTGAAATTTTTCATAAAATTTTATTTTTGAAATTTTTCATAAAATTTTATTTTTGAAATTTTTCATGAAGTTTTTTCACGAAATTTTTTCAAAATATTTTTTCATATAATTTTTCATAAAATTTTTTTAAAAAATTATATCACAAAATACTTTAATAAAATTCTTCATCACATTTTTCATGACATTTTTTAATAAATTTTTTAATAAAAATTTTTTAAAAAAATTTTTAATGAAATATTTCCATGAAATTTTTTCATCAAATTTTTTAATGTAATTTTTTAATGTAATTTTTCGAGAAGTTTTTCATGAAATTTTTTCCCTGAAATTTTTTCATGAAATCTTTTTAATAAAATTTTTAAAAAAATTTTAATTACATATTTTCATGAAATTTTTTAATGAAATTATTTCATAAATATTTTTACGAAATTTTTCCATAAGATTTTTTTTCAATTTTTTCATGACGTTTTTGTCATAAAATTTTTAAATTTTTTAATGAAAATTTTTTTTCGAAAGAAAGATTTTTTTCTGACATTTTCAGGTCCTTTTTTTTTAGAAATTTTTCACTTTTTTTTCATAAAATCATTTCACTTTTTTTTCATAAAATCATTTCATGAAATTTTTTCATGAAAGGTTTTCATGAAATATTTTTTAAAGATTTTTTTAAAGAAATATTTTAAGAAATTTAGACAACAATCGAATTAATATATATGTATAAAATAATAATGTAACAATAATATTATTATGCTACAACGAAACTATTAAATTTTAAGTTATTGCACTTATAGCCTGGCTTGAAAAATCCAAGATAAGTTCCACTATGAAACAGCAGCAACATTTTTTCTTATAATCCTGCAATCGTATTAACAAAAGTAGCTTTAGTTTGACAATAAGAATAAAGTCACATTAAACATCATTAACTTTTGCTATAAACAACTCGTACTAAGAATTTTGTAGAGAATTAAAAAATATCTAACAAATTTCTGCTTAAGAATAACAATCCTCTTAAAATGGATTTTGAAAAAAAGTGGAATTAAAAAAAACAATAACTTTAAATAGAGATTAAAAAACAAATAAGAACTAAATTCCATGATTAATATTAAATTTATCTCCTGAGTTCTGTTTTATATTGGATTCCAAAAAAAAATTAATTTAAGGCGACAAACATTTCTAAAATAAATACAACAACATAATAAAAAAACACTAACAAGTGAGCTGTTGACCTTTTTTTGGTAAACTGTTGTGACAAACGGGTAACGTCAACAAAAAATTTACAAAACTAAATACCTGAAGACAGTTTGCTACTGGTCACTATAAAAACAACAACATGTTGTTTTGTGCTTCATGATATTTGAAGTTTCATGTTTTTTTTTCTCACTAAAATGTCAAGCTGTTACCGACCATAAAGTAATCACCACCACAATTTATGACCAAGACGAACGCAAAACAATAAAAAGCACACATACATAGTTACGCTATTTAGTGTTTTAAATTCAGGAATATTTTTTTTTTATATTTTTAGTTTTAAGTCATGACCGCAAGATATTTTAAACCAAATTAATTTTATGTTACACAAAACACAAGAATGAAAAAAACAAATGTGCGAATGCAGAAAAAAAGCCACACAAGTTGAATGTCTGACCACAAATAAAAAGAAAAAAAAAACAACTGAATTATTTCCATAAATTTGAGAACCTGGTAAAATTAATAAAATAATCATGGAGGAGAATAAATAAGAGTAGAAGTTAAGAAAAGTTTTTCAAAGAATAGATCCATTTAGAAAAAGTTATAAATTCAGTTTGGGATTCTTTTAAGTAGAAGTGGAGCCTAGAAGAGTCCATTAAAATATTATTTTTCGTTTTAGCTGTATAAACAAAATAATAAGAAAAATTCTAAGTTTTAACAAAAAATTTTTTAATTAACATAAATTAGAGAATATCTTTGATTTATGCAAATTCTTAACACAAACATTAAAGTGCTTTTGAATTCTCCTATTTAAAAGTCTTTTTTTTCAATTATGCAAAACATACGTTTTTAAAACAGTATAAATTCAATTAAGCCATTAAATAAAGCCAGTTAATAAAAAAGGAAAAAAAAAACTTTTTCCTGCCAGTAACAGTAGCACTCAATACAACAGCAGCAACAACAATAAAAAAAATTACCTAAAACTACGAACTGCAACTCAACTACGCCACAAATGTGCGTGCGATGCAGACGTAATTTTCTCTATTCATTTTGTATATTTTTTTTCTTCTCTTAAATATTCTTCAGGAGTTTTATTTTTATTTTTTTTGTCGTATTTCACGAATGTTGTACTGATTTTATGCTAAAAAGGAAGTAAGTAACTTTTGCTGCGTGATCTAATTGTTATGCAACACGCCGGTTTGTTGCTTAACTTCAAAGAGGGTGTTCTAAAATGCAAATGAAGAGCAGGATAGAATACTGCTTTTGGGCATCATAATATGATGTTACTTTTCTTTTTTTACTTCTTCCCCCTTAACAAAATATTCAAATATTTTTCTGTTCTCTTGTGGCATGCAGTTTTGTAAATTTATTTTTTATTTTTCTTTTTTCAATTTTCTTTTATTTAGAATCTATTAAATCAAGTTAAATTAATACAAAAAAAAAAAAAAAAAAAAAAGAATAAAATACGAACAATAGGAGCAATGAGAACACAGTGAAATTTAAAATAAAAAAACAAAAAAAAATATTTTGAAATTAGCATAAAAAATTATAAATTTAGGACTATAATTTGCATAAATACTCATTATATTTTAAATTAATTTTTTTTATATTTATCATTGTGCGGTAAATAACTGACCATTTTATTTTTTTATCACTTGAAATGAAAGAAAACAAATAAATATACGAGAACATAAATATGCTAAAAATTTTAAACTTCTCTAAAAAATTATAATGGGCTACAAATCTTAAAACTTAACGAAAAAGTTATTAAATTTCAGAAAAAAATTAAATAGAAATTCAACACAAAATAAAATAGGAAATTCACATAATAACAATACCTGCAGTAAAACTAAAATTCATCATCAAAAATATTTTCAATTAAACAAGTATGAAGATTTAACAAAAACCAAGTAAGACTGCTATATTCGGCCATACCCTTTCACCATCCATGTAGATGTAGTTTAGTGAAGTAACTCCAATCAAAAAAGCAAATATTAGGGAGAAAGAGAACTAAAAAATAAGAAAAAAAATTTACAAAAAAAAAAAATTTCAATGGCTCCTAATGGGTTAAATATTTTAAAAATTTCTTAGCATTTTCTGAAAGTTCTCTTCAAGAGTTTTTAAATGATATCAATATTAATGTCTTGAAAAATGTGCTGCAAAATCATAATTTTCTATAAACACTTCGGAAGCCCATAACACGACAAATATGTTTAAGCACAAAGTTTTTCACTTGATGTTTTTATCTTGATTTTAAATTTTTTACATCCCCCTATATTTGTTTTTTTAATCGGAGTTACTTTATTGTTACAAATGCTATGGAAAAATTAAAGGCGGGCCTGGTATTTTGCCCGCTGCCTTAAAGAACATGAACCGATCTTGCTGATTTTCAGTAACCCACTTTTCGAAACTATATCTGATCGATTCGGGTATTTAAATTTTCTCTAGCTCATCTAATGCCTTGGCGAAGTTTATTTTAACACTAACACAAAAAGACAGACGGACATCGCTTAATCGACTTCGCTATGCATAAGAAGTCATATCACATATAATTTATAGGGTCGGAAATGGATATTGTAGAGATAACACACGGAAAGACAAACTTGGAAATAAACTTCTTCCACTTTTTGAAATTCCTAAAAATTAAATCAGGATAATATTATCAATGCGATGTTCGTTGGAACAAGGATATTTTTCATGTTGCAAAAGAAGCATTCAAGTGCCAAGGTTTTCTGAAACGGTGTAAGAAATACTTCACTCCATCTGATCTCCTTATTATCTATGTCACCTTTATCAGACCGAAAATTGAATACAACTCTCATGTATGGGCCGGTGCTTCAAAGTTTATTTTGGAGTTACTCGACCGCGTACAAGAGAGAGCGAAGAAGCTCATTGGTGACAATAGGGTATCCAGCTCTATTGACTTACTGGAGCATCGACGCAATTTGGAATGTGTTTCATTGTTTTATCGTTACTACAACTGAATGTGCTCTTATGAAATCAGGGAACTTGTTCCTGAAAACCGTAATTTCATACGCGCTCAGCATCAAGAGCGCATTCCTTTGTGGTCGATTGGAGAGTGAATCGCACAACGCATTACAGAGAAAATTCGTTTTTTGGCCAAACGTTTCGTATGTGGAATAAACTCCCTGCAGAGATCTTTCCTGCCACTTTCAATGTGCAAAGATTCAAATCAAATGTTCACAAGCACTACTCCCTCTATACCCCATCCCAAAACCTATTTCCTAGTTCTGGCACAATGCATTGCAGAAGTAGGGGTCATCCCCTGAGTGCAGGTCCTAATTAAAAAAAAAAAACGAATAAAAATATTTTTTTTGCCACTAAAAGTTATTCACAAAAATATCGAAATTGTAAAAAAAATTAAAATTTTACTAAAACTAAATTCAGCAAACAATTAAAATCCAACGTTCATCTAACATTTTAAGAAATTTTCCCTAATCGCAGATCCATCAAAATTCGTTAAACAGTCAAAAAAAAATTTTTTTTTTAATAGAAATAAAAATCATATTTTTTTAATATCAATAAAGAAGAAGAAAAAAAAAACTGAGAAAACTCATCAAGAATATTTATTTAAAAAATCAGAAATTTTTTTTAATTCAAAAGGTGAAATGAAAAATAAAAATTTATAAATAAAGGGAAAAATCGCTAAGTTTAAAAAAATCGCAAAAATATTCGTGCAAAAAAAAAACGGACATTAAGGCAGAAGGTCATCGAATATGAAATTAAAATTGTTACAGACGTTCTGTGTAAGTTTCAACAGTCTATGTTTAACTATTCAAAATCTAAGTCCATGTGCACAAATTTACATCATCTATGGGGACACCCTATAATTTATTATTTTAAACATCTTCACTTGTTGTCATAACAGAGATAAAAGTACACATTCTGCTTAATCTTCGCATATTTGACTATAATGGTTCAAAAATGGGGCCATATAAATCGTATAACGTATGCTAAGGGAGCACCCTTTAGTTCTTTTTACACTTCCAATTTTGGGCATAGTATTACACACCTTGTTGAAATTTCGTAAGTCTAATTTTAACGGCTTAAAAAAATGGCATGTACATAAAAAGACATTACCTTTGGGGACACCCTTTAATTTATTATTTTAAGTATTAAAACTTGGTGTTATGACGGACATAAAAATACACATTCTGTGTAATTTTCAAGTGTGTGACTGTAAAGATATAAAAAATAGCTTTTTGGGGACACCCTTTAATCTTTAAGTTATTTTTTGTTTATTATTTTCAGTTACTGCGAGTTAGTGTTCTGTTCTGGTAATTTTATATGAGTGTGTGTTACAGTTAAAAAGACATATTAATATGTGTTCTATGGGGACACCCTATAATTTTGTACTTATTAAATTTTTTTTAAACAAAACCTATTTGTAAGCATCATCCTACAAATTAAAAACAAAAATTAAAATTTTCAAATCGGTTCAAAAATTACCGAGTTCTGAGGTCACAAATATTAAAAAAACAAGTTTAAAGCCTCCTTCTTTTTTGAAGACAAAAATTTTCTAAAATTAAAAACAACAAAAAAATCGAAATTTAAAAAAAAAATTCAGAATTTTCACAAAACATTAAGAACAAAATCTCCACTTGGACACTTAAAGAGGAATCATTTTGTTAAAGCATTGTTTTGCTCTAGAAACCACAGATACGGCAGGTTTAATTTCAGAACGAGCACTAAAACAATAACAAAAAATAAGTAAATCTGTTTAAAATCGTTTTCTTATTTTTAATTTTTCATTTCGTTGAAAAATTTCTTTTTATTGCTTTGAAATAATTTGCTTTAAAATTAAATTTTCAACAGACAACGAAATTTAAAACTAATTTTTTCCATGACATACGATTACATTTTGGGAGGCACACTTGAGGGAAATCAAGAAAAAAAATTGCTTTGGAGTTGTGGTTTGCTTTTCTCATTGTACGAGCAGTTTCATTTTAGTTTTTTTTTTCGTCGATGCCAATTTATATTGTACAGTTGCTGGGCATGAGTGGCAGGATGAAAAAATTGATGTGTCAGCTAAGAAAAAAAAAAAACCACGATGGCTATGTTTGACACTCTCAGCAGTGCCTTAAAATTTTTGTTGTTTTTGTAGTTTTTGTTTTTTTTATTTTTAGTAGTTTTTTTCTACAGTTTTGGTGGGCAATTTAAATTGTGTACCATTTTTATTAGAGCCGTACACTGGAAGCAATAGTTGTTGAATTTTAATGGCACTTCCATTTGAAGCATTTTTAAAATTTAATTACAATTAAGCTAATAGTCCAAAGAAAATAATTAAGTCTCTTATAATAACCTTAACTTTATATGTTATTTACAATATCGGAGGAAAAAACTAAAATTCTCATTTGGTTTTTCAAAAAGTAAGATTTTTAGTAAATTTCTATAAATTAGTTTTTCTTTCTTCGAACAGGAAAAATGAAAAAATTTTTGAAACCAAAATTTGTAATTTTATATGAATTTAAATTGATCTTCGGCTTACGTGGAATTTTGTATTTTCATTTCTAAAAATTTTGAGAATGAAAAAAAAGAGAACAACCAAGAAGTGCTTTAGGTTGTATGTTGTTCATTTCTAATGTTCACAGTTCAACTCCTAATATCTTAAAAAATTAATTTATAATTTTTTTTTATTATTTATATTTTTTAGCTTTTTAGTACATATTTTCTTTGGAAATTTTCTCAACAAAAATTTTTTTATAATGATCCTGTCAAAAATATGAAATATTTAACTGTGTGATATTCAAACTCTCTTCTCAATACTTCATTAATTTAATCAATAATTTTAATTCGATTTTTAATTAAAAATATATAGCAAAAACATTCAATGTCCATTTTAGAAAACCTTTTAGAACATTCGTGTTGCTTTAAAATAAGAATCAGCATAAAGACTACTCTAAGCTGGGCGGAACTTATACTTTTTATTAATTCTATTACCGATTTCTTTATAATCTCAAAAAGGAAGAAAGAATTAACTATAGGTAAGTTAAGGATCAGCACTAGTTCTTTATGGCCATTTTTTACGAAATCCTTTTGAAACCCAAAAAATTATAAAACAGCCACGCGTCCTTTTTTTTTTTTTTTTTTTTGTTCTTAAAAATTTACAGTATCTGTAATTTACATCAAGAAACAACACACCTTCATTTTTAATCCATTTTTTTTAATTGCTGTAATATAAGAAAGAAAATATGACAACGACGGCTCTACAGGGATACCCTTTCTTTTTAACTTATTATAGTTGATAGTAACACTCTCTTGAAACCTTCAAAAGTCTAGTTATTGTGACTCAAAACATAGAGGCCTATGACAAACGGAGTGGCAGGCCCCTACGCCTTTAGACAGTAGTTTTTTATACCCTACACCACAGGTAGAAAAGGGTATATCTTAGTTTGACATTCCCTTTGTAATTTCTACAATATCCATTTTCTGAGTCCTTAGGCATAGCGAAATCAACTGAGCGATGTCCGCCAGTGCTGAACGTTAGTGCTGAACTCAACTTGTTCAAGGCACTAGATGAGTAACAGAAAATTTAAATAAGCCAAACGATCAGAAATAGTTGTGGCAATTGCTATAGAAAATCAGCGGCATCGGTTTATGTACCTCGAGGCAGTGGGCCAAACATCACGCCTACCCCTAATATTTCCATATCATTTGGAATAATAAAATAACCCAATAAAAAAAAACAATAATTTATGGGGCGATAAAGAATTAAAAGTCAAAAAAGAAAAAAATATCAAGCGCTCGATTTAATGTATTTCCGAGTCTTGGGGGCAAATTACGGCATTTGATATCGATCGAAAATTCTATAGAATTTAAACGTAAATTTCGATCGATATCGAATGCCGTAATTTGCCCCCTATTCTTTTCATAAAAAGGTCATAATCGTACCTTTTTGGTGGTATCAATATGGGTGTCATTTAAAAGCATAAAAATGCTTAACCCATTAAGGCCACGATTGATTATCATACTCAGTCGTACGATCTGTCAAAAATTGCATGTGTGCTCAAAAAGTATGATAGTGTGGATTAAAAGCGTATGTGTGTGAAAGACATTTTGACAGATCTGTACGATTTTTACAATCTTTTAAAATAATTCATAAAATAATTTTTTCTATGCGATCAGAGTTGATTTTTTTTGAAGATGAGAAGAAAGCAACAACAAAATATTAAAAGCATATGTTTTTGCATCTTTTTTTACAACAGTGTGGCACGTGCGACGCCTTTTTGAAACGATTTTTAAAGTAGGATAGAATTCTGTCAGATTTTTGTGTGATTAAATCGTACGATTGTATATGATAGTAAATCCTGGCCCTTAAGAGCCGGTTACGTTAAAGGTGTGATTTTTTAAGATATCAATATTTTAAACTTTTAAAGGGATCTTTAAGGATATGCTAAAATTAAAAAAAATGCTTAAACCATTAAGAGCCTATGAATTTTTTAAGCAATTTTTATTCTTTTTTTTTTAGTTTCTGTCACCCTAATATTTTATTTTTTTGAGTAACTGCACTAAACTAGATTTACATAACCAGTGAAGGGTACATAGGATTCAATACAGCCGAATATAGCACTCTTACTTGTTAAATTTTATTTAGTTAATATTGCATTACTATGCATTTGAGTGGTTTTAAATTATTAAGGTATTAATGGTATGATAATATTTTTAACGTCATAACATTTATCAGAGTGTATTTTTTATCAGAGTAAATTTTTTTAATGTCATTAGGTGTATAAAATCTGTCACTACAATTTTTTTTTAGGTTTCTATAAATCATTGGATACTTCTCTCGGTATAATTGCGCTATTAAATACAGTAACACTATTTCATATGACAAAATGTCATGGACACTAACTTCTGTGTCATATTGTAAAGAGGAACTGTCACTTTTATTACTTAAATGACACATTGCCCAGCCCATAATACTAAAGATAAACTGTTTTCAATGAAATGAATAATTTTTAGTTAGGCTCAAGTTCATATATTCATATAATTTTTATACTCTTTTAAAAACGAAGACAAAAAACTTTTTATTGTCACATTCTTCTTGAGCTTTTTTCCACTAGCTCCAGGGTCTACTGTAAAAAGAATCTCATATAAATTAAATTAGTTGATTTTAAAGAAAATAGTTTAAGAAAAAATTTAGTCTGTTTTTATGACAAACACATATGTTCTTGGCATGACATTGAAGAATATTTATTGCAAAAAAAAAGAATCAACAAAAAGTTGATTTAAAAAGCTGCAAAAGGTTAAATGATGTTAAAGATGGCAAACTAAAATATTTGATTAAAATATGTAAAACACAAAATACATTTGGAAATTTATTAAAATTTAAATTAAAAACACAAAAATAGTGCCGACGAAGCAAAAATAAAAAAGGCAATTTTCATAAAATAAAAGAGTTAAATAAAAAAAGATAAAAACAATATAATTGTATGAATTAAAGGAAAATAAATATTTAAAAAGCAATTCCTCAGGGTTTTTAAAATTAAATATATAAAGAGTTCAAAAGTTGTATTCATTTAATAGTTGTATAAAACAAAAACAAATTACAGTTTGGTAAAATTTTAATTAACGAAATTAAACAGTTACACTTTTTAAATTAATTACCTAATTTCTCATTAAAAAATATAAAAAATACTTGCAAAAATATCTCAAAGAACTTAAATACTCTTGACATATTTTCAGCATCATTTTTAATTTCTTTTTTGTTATTATCATTCATAAAACATTTCAAAACTTTTCAAGTTTAATTGCAAATATGAAAAAAAAAAAAAAAATTGTAATCTTTGTTATAAAATATTAAATCACCATTAAATTTTTGTTCATTTAAATAAACTTGCTTCCACCTTTTGAAATATTTTTCTTTTTCTTTTTTAATTTTATACACGCGAAATATCGTTTTATTAAAAATATCTTCTTTCACTCAGTTGAGTATGACAGCAAATTAAAAGAAGACATGAAAAAACACTAAAAGTGTCTTAATGAAATTCTTTTCTGTTTTTGTTTTATTTTTTTTTTCAGCAAATTATTCTAATGAATCTTTGCTTTTACATTCCCAACCACAACTCAAAGGTTTAACACAACTCAAATGTCATCTTTTGAAAATGTGTGCGTTTGTGTCAAAGACACAGAGTGTCTTGTCTTAAATGACATTTAAAAAGTTTGGTTGGTTTTTTTTACAAAGTAAGATTATGAACTTAATATGTCATCATAGATCATTGAAACTTCTAACAATTTAAAAGAAATTAAAAATTTTTTTTTTGCTTTTACCTCTCTGAGTTGAGGCAGTTTGACTTCAGGCAAACATTTACGAAAGATGTAAGATGCCAGTAACAGCAAAGAGGTGGGCAATTTTATTTTGTTAGAATTATAATGAGATTAAAAAAAAAAACTTTAAGTTTTGGGGATGTAAAAGAAATAATAAAGTTTGATTGGTTAATGAACAATCAGTGTAAAAGTCGCTCAGTATTTCAGTGAAATTTAACCTTAAATTTTTATGTATTTTATATGGAAACAGTTTTTTTCTTGTGTCATAAAAATTACACTTCTATTTATATATCGAGCATTTTGAAGAATATATGAAAATTTTTTAATTTTTATTTTAATGGAGTTAAACGTAGAGTGTGGTTTAACTGTTCCTAAGGTCTTTTCTTACGCACAAATATATTGCTATGAAAAAATTTATATTTGGCAACGCTTAACATATTTGTAACAAAAAAACTTATGTTTCCATATTTTATATCTAATAAGAAAAATATAACTAAATAAGTTTTTACTGTTACCACCAATAAGTGTGGTGTATTAAAATGCAATAAATGCGAAAAATTAACGTAAAGATGTTGCACAGAGGTGGTGGCTGTGTTGTTACAGACAACTGCTTTACAATATCATGAGTCATGAGTTCAAATCCCATCAGCGTCATTTATATGGGAAAAATAATTGTTGTTGCACAGCTGATATTGATGAGTTGTATTAGAGGTGAATAAATGCAAAAAACCCTTAAAATATACATTAGTCAGGAGTGGAAAATAAAAAAAAAATTTCCTGGCATCCACTGTAGAGGATGGTCTACATCTGCAAAGTGAAGGCAGGAACTAGTGGTCCTAGCCTTAACTGAACTTTAGTTAGATAGCAAAGTAACAACTTAACATTTTGAGGCAAAAGTTCTGAAGTTTATTAAAAGGTCATGGTTTGAAAAGCCAGAACAGCATATTGTGGTCTGGATAACAACGAAAGCAAAAGGCGCATGTTTGCCAAACAAAACAGCGAGAATATTTAACCAAAGCAACACAATAAGAAATAAAATATATAAAGAGGAAACAGTGGATCACAGGAGAGTGAAATAAAAAATAAAAACGCATGAGGAGACTTTCTTTATCTGCAATTGTGAGTGTTATAGAAAAAAAATACAAGTCCACAATCCTCTGGACATGAATATTTAGTGTAATATACAGTGCATCAAAAAATATTTTTTTAATCTCTATAAGAGCATTTAAGGAGCCTGGGTTGGTTAGGACAAGGTTAAAAATTTATTGCCTCATTTGGATTATAATTCTCATGTATGTCCGGTGCTTAAACACTCTTTTTGAATTGAGCCGAAAAAAACAAAGAACCTCATTAATGATCGTGGGGCATTCAGTTTTCTTGACTGGTTAGATCATCGGCATTAAGTAGGATGCATTTCAATGTCTAATCACTTATCTGAAATGTTATTAAATGAAGTCATGGAATTAATTCCTTTAGAGCACAAAAGCCTATGATCAAATATTCTATAACTCAAAAATTGCATGCGAAAGATAATTTCCATTTTAACTGCAAAATTTCCGAATGGAATAAACTTCCTCCAGAGTTTCTTTTAGCATTTATAACTTAAACTGGATAACCAAAAACACTAAAAACATTATCAATGTTTTGAAATGAGGCAGATAAATTTGATCACAATTTTTACAAAGACCCACCTTAAAACAAGCAGACTATGAATATGAAATAAAATTGAAAGAAATTTCCTTTAACAAAAACTTAATTTATTTTCTAAAGACCATAATGGCTCAAAATATAGATTCATATAATTCATATAATGTCAGCTATGTGGACACCCTTTAGTATTTAAAACCATTTTTTATTACACTCAGTTATTATTCAGGAGGGCATGCGTTAATTTTTAATGAAATAAAAAACAATAGAGACGAACTAATAACAGAACACTTTTTTTCTAAGAAGGACATGGGATTTTGAAATCGAGTCTGTGTGAACACCCAACAATTTTTTTATTTATTGGCTAAAATGATGGCAAATCTAATTCGTTAGTTTTAGCTTTTTGACAAACTTAATTTCCTTCTGAGTGCAAAATCTTTAAAAAGTTGCAGAAAACTGTTCTCACGCATTGTTGGAAAATTTTAAAGCCGAGTTTTTTGCCTTAAAATTTCTTAATTGCTGAGATTTATTCCTTATTATCTTGTCTCTTCTTAATTTCTTGAGAAACTTTTATACCTTTTTATAAACAGCCACTTAAAAATTTTAAAGCTGTTAATATTATTAAATCATATTGAGTGATCAATTCCCACAGACACACATTTTTCACATATTTTTTTTCTTTTCAAAAACAAATTTAATTTTTCATTATTGTTTTTTTTATTTACTTTCAGATTTCTTTATTAAATTCTTTTAAACAGGGTGAGTGCTTGTCTTTATTACTTAATTTTATAGCATTTTATTCTCTAGTATTTTATTCTTTAACATTTCCTTTCATTACCAAATATTTGCGTTAATAAAGTTTGCATTTTTATGGCAAAATGAATATAAAATATTCTCAATAATATTCCATAGCCCAAGACTTTGGTTTAACACAAATTGGGTAAAGAAAAAAGAAAAAATCAAATTCATTGGCTTTTTGCTACAATAAAATGAAATGAAGAAAAAAAATTATTCTGCAAAATCACAGACATATAAAATTTATGTTTGTCTGCGAAACGAACAAATGAAATAATATTCAAGAATCATGAAACAAAAAAAAAAAAAAAACAAATAATTTCAAAAATTTATTAAAATATTCAAGCAAATATTTAAAAATATTTCAGCAAGAAAATGAAGTTGTATTGTGATAAAATAGACATCAAAATGACTTCTCAAGAAAGTGGTTGAGAAGGAATAAAAACATGGCAGCACAACACAGGACATATTGATAAAATATATTTAAAGTTTGGACACCTTAAGCCTTCAGTTCCTACGGGGCATACAAAACTTATAACGCAGTTAACTCCAGGGATGGTTATATCATGTGATCTAAATGCTATAATTGCACTGTTCTGCAGAGAAATCGTTTATTAATGAAAAATAAGATACAATTTAATAATCTGCTCTCTGTGTTTTTTATCACGTTCAGCGTTCCATATTCAAAACGTTAAAAAAAGCCCTCGTCCTCTGGAGGTGCAATAAAAAGACTCTTTAAACTTTAACTTTTAAAGGGTGTGCCAAAAGTGAAGGTATTTATAGAAATATAATTGAAATTTGTACAGTGTCTATAAAACTTTGACCGCTATAGCAACAAGTATTAAGAATAAAACTTTTATTTAAAGGGTGTCCCAATTGTTACATCATATACACTTAAATGCCTTTTTTTAGTTTCAGTATTTAAACATTCGCTATCAGAACAAATAAAAAAGACTTGAAAATAGATCCAAAATTTAAAGGGTGTGTCAATAGTAATACGATAGTAAATTTTTTTTTAATGTAGTAGAGAGACATTTAAAATAAGCACTGAAGAAGTAAAAATATGTCTCCTAGAAAAATATGTTTTAAAAATAATTTTTTTAATTAAAGGGTGTCTCTACAGAGGCCATGGTTTTAAAGAAAATGAGATTATTTTTTGTAAACCATTTAAGGCAGACCCTTAAAAATTTGCTGTCTGCTAAAAATAAAAAAGCAAATTAATTTTGAAAAGGGTGTCCCGATAGTATTGTTATTATTTTCATGTGTACGACATTGAAATTGTTTTAAAGCAGTTTTTCAATTTGCATGTTGAGCGTTTCTTCTTTTATAATAAAAATTATAACAAATAAAGTTAGAAATTAAGAGGGTGTTCCGATAGAAGATTTGAATTTGATATATTTAAAATTTTCGCAAATTGTGCTAAACCCCTCGAGCTTAAGCCCCAACTTGAACTTGGTAATTTATTTAAAAAGGCCTGACATATTTGACGGTAACTCAAGAACGGTCTATTCAATTGGAACAAATAAATCATCAGCAGGTGCTTCTAAGGCCTGAAGCCTCAACTACTTAAGAATCTTAAGTTCTACACTGTACGAAATTTTTAGTAAATCGTAACTTTAATTATTAGGAAAAAAGTTAAAAACTATAAGGCAGAATTTTCCAAAACTGTTTCACAAAAATGCTGCAATGACCCGCGCACAAAAAAAAAATTCCTGATCATCCTTTGAGTCAAAACATAAATATAAAAACAGTTATCGAAAATTTATTACCAAAATCTAAGCAATTGTAGGTCATCATTTAAATTTTGAATTTATAAAACGGCCAAATTAATTCCATTAATTTTGTATTCTCTTCCAACGTCAGAGTATCATTTCGTCTTCTACTTGCCACAGTGTTGGATTTATGATGAGAGTGTGATAAAAGAAAGCTGTCAAAAAAGAAGCACTAACAACAAATGCCGCAAAGAAACCTATACAAAAAATACAATCCCTATTAACCTGTAAACACAATAGCGTGGCAGCACAAAAGTCACCAAGCACTTCCCACAAGCGATGGCAAAATGGAGCACGTCTTAAATCTGTGGCAGAGGGTGTGGTATTATCCTCAATAGTGATGATACTAAATTGTTGCTCTGTAGAACCTTCTTGTATAACAGCTGGCGTTTCTTGTAGAGGCTGTTGAACTAAGGCTTCTGGCATTGGCTGTTTTGTGATGTGTTGCTGTGAACCATAAAGTGAAACACAGGCATTTTCAGCTTGAGCATAATTATTTAAAGAGTTTGGTTGTTCCGAGCGGCTGGTTAATGAGGAGCCTTCTAAAATGCTAAAATCATTGAAACTTATATGATCCGAAAGTTGTGTTTGACAGCCAAGACTTTTTAATTCACAGCTACTTGTAGCTGTTGAAATGGAACGGGCATTTGTGGCCTTCTTTTCCTCAGCTGCAGTAAAATAAAATTAAAAAAAATTTAAAATTTCTTTAAGGTTCAAGTTGTATAATTTACCATTTAGTAACTCTTTCACTATCTTCTCCTCAGCAAGACTTTTGGCAATTAATTCTGCACAACTTGTACTGGCTGAAACAGTAGATGGCAATTCGGGCTCCACTGCATTCTTGATGTCATGGCGATCTTTAAATTAAAATATATTAATCAGATTAAAAAAAAATACATTTACAGTTTTAAAGAAAAATAAAAAAAATTGGACTTTTGTGGCTTCCTTTTGAGGTTCAAACAAAAAAGGCCACTTACATTGAAATTGCATTAATTTTGGGGCACTCTTTATTTAAAAATTTGACCTTTTATAGTTGTTTTCATAATACAACTATTTTTATACGCATTGACTAATTTTTTTTAATTTGCGTTAATATTGAGACACCCTTTAATTTTTAATATATTTTTTTAGACCGAATATAAAAATATTTCAACGTTAACTAGTTGATTGTTGCGTTTTAAAAACAAGGCTACATACTTGAAAATTACGTCACTGTTTACACACCCTTTAACATAAAGTTTTGTTTATTGATTTTGCTTCTGAAGGGGATATAGTTTTGTTAACACTGGACAAATTTGTCTAGAACTGTTTAAAAAAGACAAAAATTTTAGGAACATCACGTTACTTGTGGAACACCCTTTAGTTTTTTTTGAAGTTTCTTATATAGGAGCTATAGCAATATACTTTTTGTACAGATTTCACGAGTCTACTTCGTAATGTAGCACAGGTATAAAACTGTGACACGCAGCCAAACGGACAGACACGTTATAGCAAAATAAATACGAATACTTTTTTTATTTTTTGCTACGAACACTAAAAATTGGTAACATTATTTAAGACATTACTTCTGTCTAAACACTTTAAATTATGTCCAAGTAAAAACATTTCGAAAAAAATTTTAAATCAGTTTATATAAAGAAGAAAGGAACTCGGAAGCTGATTTTTAAAAAGATAATTTGCATTTTACCTGGTTTGTTTTCACAGTCCTTGTAATATTCATCATAACGGCTGCGATGTTTCTGAGGTTCTTCTTGATCTGGCTGATACCTCAGCGATGATATACTCTTAGGTCTTTTTCTACTGTAAACCATAGTTGAAACTTGAGCAAATGTTCTTGGTTCTGCTGCCAGCTCTAAATTTTCTAAATTCCTTGTAACACTATCAAACATTTCGATAATTTTTTCAAAATGTTTAGATATTTCTTCACTTTTAATTGATTTATTTGGAGGCACTTTATGATCTGGCTGTTCCATTGCTAAAACTTTAGCAGTCGCTGTATCCTCAAAATTTATGAGATCGCATATGGCCAACTCTTCTTCAGTCAAGTCAATAATCGTTTCTTGACTTAGTTCAGGACTTAAACTTTTAAACATCACTTCATTTGAGCTTTCTGCAAATTCTTCTTTTATATTTTCTTTATTCTCTTCTTCTTTTTCTTCTTCTATTGCTTTTTTATTTAATTCCTCTGTTATTTTCTCTTTCGAAACTTCTTTGTTTAGCTCTTTTTCGTCATTGTCTTTATCATCTTCAAACTTGACGTTTTTCTTATTTGTATTAAAAACCGTTTCAGTTTCCGTTGATGTTGTATGACTGCCCTCTAGTTGCAAGCGCACTTCTCCATCGTTGGTGGTTATGACTAATGGATTTTCATTTTGATCGTTATCTTCAGCTTCTTTAGATTTCAAATGATCCATTTGAAGTAAATATACGAAAAAAATTCAATTTATTGATCATATAAATAGAAAAAGAATTTATTGATTTATTTTTATAAAAGACAATTTTGTACACTGAAAAAAAATCAATTTTTTTATGATTTTTTTTTTACCAGGGTTGGTTATTTTAATTTTATAGAGTCGATTATTTGTTAATTCTTACACTCCAAAAAATCAAAGCGTTTTTTTTTTTTGTTCAAATACTTTTAAAGCAGAAGGAGTGTAAATTATAGAAAAAGTTTTATAAGGTTTGTTGATTTTTCAAAGACCCAAAAGTAGGAGTATTAATAAATAAAATGTAATTTTTAAATGGGAGTTAAAGTTTTTGATGAGTGAACAATTATTTTTTCTTTATGCTATAAGAATACGAGCTATTTATGACCTCAGAAAGGCACAAAAAAAGATATCTAATGAAAAAAGAATTATATTTCATGCAACGATGAACACCCATACTCTTTAAGCGACTCATTTAAAAAAACATATCTTTAGTTGCCGTACAGACATTCAGAGCTTTAGAAAGTGTGGACGTTAGTCTGCAATTTTTAACCAATGATTAGAGAAGAGGTATAGCAGAGGGTGAGCCGCCACGAGACATTAAAATTGGTTACCCTGTAATTTTAGAAAATAATTTCTGGCGTAACATTCTTATTTTTAATACGATTTTCAATCTCAAAAATTGTTCTTCTTGAATTGCTAAAAAAAAATCTATCGAAGACCTAAGTTCATATCCCAGATCTTGGTAGGTATGACACTTTAAATGTTAAAACTTTATAATTTCTTCATAATTGTTATATTCAAGTATCGAAATATGTATATTTTTTATGCTTTTCATTCGATTTGCCATTGTCAGGCGAGCTAATTTGCAGGCTGTCTTAATAGCCCAGCTGGACTTTGAAAATGTTCAATGTTGTTGTCAAAATTGAAAAAAATAATAAAAAAAAAACAGGTTTTCAAATATTTTAAAATAAGTAAAAAATATAAAATGTAAAAAAGCACAAATATAATTAAAAAATAGTAAATATTTTCCATAAGAAATTTTTTAATTTTATTAATTATATTTTTGAAAATTCAAATTAAAGCAAAATTATCGAAAATTGTCAATAAAAAAGCCTGAAAAATAATAAAAATATTGACAAAAATTTTGTAAAAAAATCGAAAATATTTTTAATAAAAAAAATATTTTTTTTTAATATTTTAATTTATTTATTTAATTTTTTTTTATTTTTGTAAACTTATTCTTAAAGCAAAATTTTCTAAAATCGTCATTAAAAAATCCTTAAATAGTAATACACTGGAAATTCTTAATATTCATTCTTTTTTTTTGTTGTTGTTAAAGCAAAATTCTTTTATAAAACGGTGTAATTAAACAGCAAAATACTTTGTTTTTCTTTCTCAAAATTTTTCTAAAGATGACGCTTGAACAGGGCTTCAATATAATCCAGGTATCCTTTAATAATAAGTTGTCACAAATGTAACTGTTAGGGGACTTTTTCTATCCCACAGCTGTAGTCAGGGATGAGGGTTATTTGTTGGCAAAATGGATTAGTAAATTAATCGAATTTTCGGATATGAACTAAAAGCAACTAACAGATTCCATCACATGCAGAAAAATGCGTAATCTTAAGAGATTTGCCTGCATTAATAGGGCTTTTATTGCACTACACTTCTTTAAAACTGAAGGCGGAACTCACGTTATGGTTGATCGCTGTTTTTTTTATACAGTTGACCTTGATCTGGGCGGATGTAGTCCAACATTGCTACCATCGACTTAATTAAAGTAAATCTAATTTTGCGTTAAGTTCATTTTGAGACACCTGCCAATTGGCGCCCAGAATCAGACGAGTGTATATCTCTCAAATAAAGTTATGCGGATTTTTATACGAAAACCTGTGTCAGTTATGGTCTAACAAATCAAGAAATGTGGATAAAACCCAGAGATTTCTTCGTGCTCAGTAAATATTTATTTTTAATAATTTGACTTTTTTTTGTCCTTAAAAACTTAAAAAAAGGCTCTGCCAATGAGATTTAATTTTAAAAATTTAATTATTTTTTTTTTTTCAATGAAACTTGGCTGGAAAATACCTGTGTCTATATTTCTCACGCTTCAAAGAGCATATAAAAAATAAAGATATTTTATTTACTATTATTTCCATTTAAATGCCAACTTGTTGTTAACGTGAGTATTATTTAACAAGATGGAGGCAAGGCGGTAGAAAAATAACAGTCAGTTAAAAGCGGTTCTTAGAGGAGCCAACTATCAAATTTCATATTAAAACTAAAAGTGTTCTACCCAAGACGAAACAAAAATAAAGTGATAGCGATGGCGAATTCATTGATTATTTTTTTTTATATGGATTTTGACAGCAACAACAAGTAGCAAAAAACAGTGAGTTTACCAGCTCTGCCACCTGGTAATTAATTCGCCTTGTCGATTATTAATTAATTATGGTAATTAATTCGCGAGTCGATTACCAAGTGGCAGCGTAGGCGAATTCAGTATTTTTTGTGTACATTTTTTATATATGGAGTTTGACAGTCGTGTATACCAGCAAAAAATACTGAATTCGCCTACGCTGCCACCTGGTAATTTATTCGCCTTGTTTCTTACTTTTCATTTTTTATTCCTTGCTAAATATTTTTAGTATTTAAAAAAATTTTTTCTAGTGCATAAAATATTTATGTATTTCAAATTTTGTAAATATTTAACATTTTTTTTCCTTCTTTTTTTGTTTCTATATTGACAACTGAAAATAAAACGAAGAAAACCGATAAGAAAATGAATCTAAGCATAAAAAATTACCATTAAATAAAGCGTAGATAAATATTTAAATAATTTTTTTATAAAAATGTTCTTAAAATAACATAAAACAAAACATCTTAATAAACATAAAATTGAAACGTTGCTTATCTTGTGACTGTTTTAGTTTTGTTTTTAAGAAAACGGAGTATGGATCCTCTGTAGAAGAAAAAAAAAAGACTTACATTCCTAAGAGAAAAGGGTGTATTTATGCGAATATGATATTAATTTTATATTGCTTGTGCGTGTGTCACTGTGTGTGTGTGTGTTAGTGTGACAAAATATTTGCTTATTCGTTGCAAAAATAAAATGAGTGTGTGAATAAAGTGAATGAGTTTATTTTAGCATTAAATTTATGCACACGAGTGTCTCGCTGCTATAAACACTACACAAAAGACATTAATGTGTGTAACTTCTTTGTGAAAAATGCAATATTATGCTCTATGGAAAAAATTTGACCGCTGCAGAAAGAACGGTATTTTAATACGAGTAAAATAAGCAAAGAATTTAATAATTATCCCACAAGGGCCTTACGATTGCTTGTTTTGCACTAAACCATCAAGAAGGTTGCTGCAAACCCCGCCTTAATTTCTGCATTCTTTAAAATGTAAATTAAAACAAAAAAAAAAAAAAAGAAACCAGGTTGTGTTAAAGCAGGCACTTAGCAAGCGTATCTGGTTGCTGTAACTGTTGCCTCAACCTCAGAAATCTTAAAAGTTTAAATTATTTCAAAATAACAAAGAGTTTGATTAAAGCAAGTTCCAAGAATGCAAAACACGTTGCTGCAACCGTTGCCTCAACTTCACAAATTTTAAAGATTTAATTGCTTTAAAATATAAACGATTTGGTTGAAGCAAATGTTAGGAATAAAAAACATATTACTGCAACCGTTGCCTCAACCTCAAAAATCAACAAGGTGTAAATTACACTACAACAAGAACGGTTTGAGGGAAACAAGTGCTGATAATGCAAAACAAATTGCTGCAACCGTTGCCTCAACGTTTAAACTCCTCAAAATTCAAATTAAATTAAACTAAAACGGTTTAGTGGAAGCAAGTGCTGAAAATGCAAAACATATTGCTGCAACCGTTGCCTCAACTTTAGCAATCTTCAAAATGTTAATTACACCAAAAAAAAAAAAAAAAGAAAACACGTTGTTTTGAAGCAGGCAGTTAGCAATTGTATCTGGTTGCTGCAACCGTTGCCTCAACCTCAAACTTCAAAGTGCAAATTACATTGAAAAAAAAAACGGCGAATTAAAGCAAGCGTTGAGAAATAAGTACAAGTTGCTTCAACCATTGCCTCAACTTAAGTAAATTTATAATGTAAATTACATAAAAAAATGGCTTTGTTTTTTAACAGCCATTTATATATTATTTTACTTTTGCTCTCAAGTTAAAAAAACAATAACTCATGTAGCACAAAGATTAACAAAAAATTGGCAGCAGTTTGGATATGAACTCTGGCATTCAAATCAATAAACGGCTAAACCAGTTTAACTCTTGACACGAAAAAACATCTATAAAAAAATAGTATTAAACAAAAGCGTAATTTCAATTAAAATTTTTATTTTTGATAGAAAATCCCAAACTTTAACTTTAACAAAAAAATACATTTTTTTATTTTTTAAAGTGAAATAAATTTTTTTTAGAAAATCTTGTTTATTTTAAAGAATCAAATTGTGATTCTGGAAAAAGAGATATTTTCTAGATTTTACGATAATGTTATATGATTTTTTTTTCATTTCCTTTTGTATTGCAGCTCTTGGCATTTTGTTGCTGTTTATTCTATTTACTTGAGAAGTAATTTGAATTTGCTGTAAATAAAAACTTTCTTTAAGTAAAAATAGCTCTTGAGAAAATAAGTAAACAGAAAATCTCTTAAAAAAATTTGTTAAATAATTTCCGCACCTTTTGTGCGTTAGGTTTTTCCTTCTTTTTTTTTTTGGTTCCTCTAGTTATTTTCTTGTTTCTTAATCAAATATCTTTGAGCTTTCTTTCTTTATTTCCTTTATGCTTACTGCACCTGCAACAAATTACTTTTTTTTTGAGTTGGCGTATGTGCGTGAGTGCTTTGCTATTTGCATTTGTGTCACATAAAGTTGCAAATATATTTCGCACACTTTGCATTTATAGCAACCCAGTGTAACATGTCAAAAGAAAATCTTTGTATTTTTTCAAGCTCTCTTTTCTTGTTGCAAATATTGTCGTTTGCATATAAATGGAAACAAGTGTGCATTATATGGGGTACGTTGACAAACAGATTTTATTACCGTCTTTCTTTTATTTTTAATAGGAGGAATCGTAGCAGAAATTTAAATATTAAATATTCTTGTCATATTAAATAGAGACTGGCAGGTGAAATAATATTTTTGGTTTTTTCTTAAATTGTAAAGAATTGAAATTTTTAGTGCAGATTCTTTACTTTTTCGTTTTTGGTGCAAGTGTAAATAGAAGGATATAAGAAAAAATATTATTTTTTACTAACCAGATACCTGAAGCCGAAATCTTTGTAACATCTTCGTTTTAGGACAACCCAGTGCGTATGATTAACATTAAATAATGGTATTAATTAAAATTAATAACAATTATACGAAATTAATAACAATCATACGCCAGTGGTTCAAAATGTTAATTTTTAATTAAAGTGGCACTAAATGCTTAAAAAGTTTAAACTTTCTTCGAATATTTTTTTAATTTTTTTTATTTTTGTTGTCTAACGCTAAACACTCTTAAAATGTGTTTACGTTTTCCTATGGTTAAGCTAAAAACTGTTTATGGTTTACTGAGTTTTCTTTGGCCAAAGAAAACAACTATATAATCTTTTTTATTACTTAAGACAACATTGTTTTAATAAAAAGTGTGTTTTTTTTTTGTTGCTCTTATGAAGTTTGCAAAGATTTTCTAAGCTGTTATGAAGACTTTTTTGTAATTTAGCTTGTTGTTTTTTTTTTTTTTTGGGTTAGTAGCAAAACTAATTACGTGACCCGCAAAGCTATAAATGAAATAAAATTTAAAGCGCACAAAAACTAAACGAAAAATGCAATGGCAAATATTGTTAAAAACAAGCTGTTAAATATTTTTTTATAGTCGAATAAATGTTCATAGATTTTTTTATTTCATACTTAATTTTGTTTAAAAAGATGGAGCTTAAAAAATATATTTTAGATATTTAAAAGATTTTGTTTTAAAAGTTTTACAGTGTTTAGATTTATATTAATAACCTAATGTGTTATCTAATATAGAAATTTATTCTTAGATTTTTTAATGGAAGTATATTATAGTTTTTTTTTCTTTTTTTTTTTTTTGTTCTTTTTATTAGCCTTTTCTAACTTTATTGGCAATAAAATATACAGAAATCCTTAAAATGAATATGAAAGCGTATGATTAATATTAATTTATTGAGTTTGTGATTTAAAGCCAGCAAGATTAATTGTAATACTCTTACTGCATTTTAAAAATAGAGCTAAAGAGTTTTTTTTATATCTTTTAAATATCCATAGATTTGTGTAAAATATTTTTTGAAAAATTAATTTTACAACTAAATAAATAATTTTAAATCGGTTGAAGTTCAAATAAATTTTCTTAATCTATTAAGAAAAAATTCTTTACAGATTTTAATGTTAAAAAAACAAGTAAAATAGTCAACTAACTATTTGTTTATTTATTTATTTACATATTTATTCGAGCCCTTGTGAGCCGTATATGGTTAAAAGTGTTTACAGGGGAAAAATGTACAAGATAATAAAAATTAAACTAAAATTACAAATTCAATTAAATTCAAATTAAATAAAAATTAAAAATAAAATATTTATACGATATGTTAAAAAATATACCTCCCCATAACTTTAATTTTAGTCAAAAGCGTATCCTTTTTTGCAAGTTCGTAAATTATTTATAAATAAATAATTTTTGTTAAAATTTAGAGAAAGCAAATACACAAAAATTTAGAATTAAGTCATTCAAATTAATCCTTATCAAACTCAGTATTATTTTATTTTATCATCAGTTTTGTGCCACTTTTCATTTGAAAATTAAATTTGCCCATCAGCTGGTTAACTTCAAAATATTCTTCTAAAATATAGATGAAAAAAAAAATCTTTCAAACATTGAATATAACAATTCAACTTATTTTATTTGAAAACATATTTTTCCAACACTTGACTAAAATTTATATTCTTATGATTTATAAGAATTTTCCTGTATTTTATATTCATTCGAGTTGCCAAGCAAAAGCTATATAAATAACCGGCCTAAAAGTATGCTATAGCTAGCAGCCATTAAAGATAAAACTTTTTACCCTTTTCAATAGCCCGTGGTGCAAATAAAAAAAAATGTGGTCATCTAAGGCAATTTATAAATATATACAACGACAACAAAACATAAAACAGTTAAATCACTAGTATCCAAGCAAAAACAGCACACATACACATTTTTAGAAATTGTTACGCAAATGGAAACCATTTTGAAACCATTCTTTAAAATTTATTTTTTTTATTTTTTATTTAATATTTGCTTTTTTCCATTTTAGTTCATTTGTTTGTAATACAATGACTAGGATTACGCAAATC
Source organism: Cistogaster globosa (assembly GCA_937654795.1). Taxonomy (NCBI): domain Eukaryota; kingdom Metazoa; phylum Arthropoda; class Insecta; order Diptera; family Tachinidae; genus Cistogaster; species Cistogaster globosa. The sequence continues at coordinate 14,682,217 of OW569404.1, forward strand.
TGTTACAAGATTTATTACTACCTTTTTAATACCAACAAAAAAGTTATGGTACATAATAAAACAAAAAATACAAAAATACAAATGAATACATAAAAAATGTTTAAGGAGCAGAATAAAATAAAAAAAGGAAATTAAAAAATTATTTCTGCAAATGGAAAAATGTTCCTACTAAATTATGAATCAGCCTGTAAGCAAATAGATAATAATTTTTCAAACATTTTAGTCCTTTTTTTTTTGTAAAAATTAATTTTATATACCGCTTTCAAATAGCAGGCCTATTTAATTAAAACAATGTGACTGTACATATTTTTTTATATTGTAATATTTCATAATTTAAATTATTTTCACTTCCACCTGGCTTCCTCTTCTGTGCTGTTAAATTAATGGCTTATTGCACACGTTTTACTTGTTAATCCTAAAGGTATGCTTTATTTATTTAATTTCTTAAACCCTAAAAGTATACTTTTGTTTATTGACAATATATAAATATTTTTAATACAGTTTGCTTTAGCCTTTACACTTTTTATTTTACTTATGTTTACTGAATTTGTGTTTCATATTTTTTTTATTTCCTTTTTTTCTTCTTTTTTTAGTGAAATTGTCGTAAATCTTAAAGAAAATGTTTTGCCATACAAAGCCAAAAAATTATTATACCTTTATTTTTTGTTGCTGATTTTTTTGCAAATCGAGAGGAAATATTTATGAAGCCATGCTTTAATTGTTTTTTTACTCCAGCCATAACTTTTTCATTAAAAGTGTTTTTTTATGATTCAAGCGCCCCAAAATATAACCAGCATTGTAATGAAAATACCTCGTTAAGTATTTTTCTTTTTTCTTGGTTCTTAATTTTTTTTTTAGCTTTAAGGTGTTTGTTTAGTTATAACAGTAGGAATATTATGTGGTCATTTAATTTGGATGAAAGAAATAACTGTGACATTTTTATAGGAATTGCAATTTGAATTTTATATTTTATTGTTTTTCTAAATGGTGAAAATTCATGAAAACTATTATTGCTTTTTTATGAAGCATAAATTTAAGTAAAGTTTGCTAAAGAAAAGAGTAGTTCTTACTCTAATGATGTTAAAAGAAATTACTTAGATTTTTTATTAAAATTAAGTGGGTTGTAAATAAAAGGCTGTAAATAGAAGTATAAATTGGAAAAGCATAAATTATACTTGAAATTCCGCAGATATCAGTCGAATTCGCATTGTACTTTCAGACGCAGTCGATTCATGAGCCAAAAAATAAAACTTCAAATTGGATTTTAGAAAATTCCTTTGAAAAGTTACGACAGTGATACAAGAAAGCTGAAGATTTATAGGAAAAGCAAAAACACCAAGGTGGTGGCTTTGAGAAATAAAATTCAAGATAAGATAATTCTGAAGAATAAACAATTTTAGTCACTGAGTTTTGTTTCTTCTTTTAAGGCTTTTTAATATTTATGTGTGACTTTAAACGATTTCATAGAAATAATGTTGATAGTCTAAATCCAAAATTCAAAGCGAATAGTATAGAACGAGAGACTACAAGACCAGAAATATTTACAAAATAATCTAGACATCGCCAATATCATCTGTGTTAGACATAAAAAAATTTTCTTATAATATCACAATTACTAGAGCAAAAGTTTGTATTTGACCAGACTTATTTTCGAAGAATTATGATCTAATGAAGTGAGCAAAAGTGAGCTCGAGAGACTCTTATGGGATTTGAACTCATGACTTGTGATCTTGTTTATATAAAAGAAGTAGACAATTTTACAAACACAACCACCAAAAATGCTCAAGATAGCGTAGCTTATTTTTCCTTTTATTCTATTTATAATTCAAATTGCCCCAAATAGACAGCAGTAGGAATTCCTTTATTTAAATGATTTTAGTAGTTTAAGTGGCTCAAATATTTTAATCCGAGTTAAAATTATATAATTTCAATATTCTGCTGCTTTATATTAATACACTTTACCACAGGTGGAAAAAGATTATCTGCCCAATCATGAATATTCTCGCGGGGTTTCTTTCTTACGGAAAAAAATATTTTTCGATAAAATATTCCGCCAATTATAAATTCCGAGGGAACAAATAAATAAAACAGTGGAATCACCGTAATTTGAAGAAAGAATTTTTATTTATTTACATTAACTTTTTCTTTATTAATTCATAATACCTATTTTTTTCCCACGAATTCCTTTCACTTTTCGCAATCGGTAAAAAAGGGAATACATTTATAATAGGAGAAAAGGGAAAAGTAAGAAAACTCGGACAGAATTTTTGTTTCTGATTGGACTTGTCGTTCCCTTTGTAGTTTTAACAATATCCATTTTCAACTGCATAGAGTAAATATATTCTGAGTTCTTATGAATAGTGAAGTCGATGGAGCAAAATCCGTCCATGTTCAGGTTGAAAGCAACTTTGCCATAGCTCTAAATGAGCTAAAGAACATTAAAGTACGCCAATCGATTAGACAAAGTTTTGAAAATTTTGCTATTTAAAATCAACAATTAACTAATTAGTCCATATGCTTCGAGGCAGCGGGCAAAACACCCCGCCTGCCTCTGATTTTTCCATTTTATTCGGAATAAATCTAGTTTAGTGAAGTCACTCCAATTAAAAACAAAATAAATATATGGAACGATAGAGAATTAAAAAATAAGAAAAAAATATCTAATTAATATTTTTTTTAATATTTTTTGCTTTTTTATTACTCATCTGTCTTCTTAATATTTGCTTTTTTGATGGGAGTTTCTTCGCGATATTTTGGGTTAGAAAGCAGTCACTAAAGCCATCCAACCTACAATTAAAATTAATTATACGTAAATTACGACTTAAATTTGATTTTATTTGAATAAATTTTTTCAATTGCAATAGCATCCTTTAGGGCGCCAGGCAAATGATAAATACTATAGATATTTATTAGATTACTCCCTTAAGTTTTGTATACTGAGGATGGCTAAATGTCATGAATATCTTTTTATATTTTAAAAAACAAACTTTAAAATTATAAAGATTTTAAACAATTCTAAATAAATAATATTAATCATACGTCAAAGTCAACCAATAACTTATATCAATTATACGCCTTGTACAACTTCTTTACAAATTATCATAGAATGAAGACAATTGTTTTCTATTTAAACTAAATTTTACATTCTTTTTTTATAAATTCTTTAACATTTTATTCTTTTTTCTTACTATTTTCAGTATGAAGACATTTCTCTTAATGTTTAAAATTAAATCTTGGTAAGTTTAACTTTTATTTCACAGAATTTTATTCTTCTATCTCTGTTCCTATTAACTTTTATGTTTTTAATTTATATAAAATTTTATTAACATACTTTTAATATTTTTCCAATATTATGCATTTTTTAAATTGCAATAAATATCTTGATTTTTTTTTTTTTCAATAAAAATTTTCATGGCAAAAGTTTTCTGATTTTTTTTTGCCAATCTCTATGCAGAGAGTTAGAAATTTCGTGATGAACAAAAAAAAATTTTTTTTGTCTACTATTTATTTTATTATTTCTTATGCATTCATAAAAATGCAAAAACTTTTTTTTTATATTTTTTCAATAATTTTTATATTAAATTGTTAAAGTTTTTGGCTGTGTTGTTTTTTATTAAAATGAGATTTTCAATATTTGTTTATTAATTGTTTAGTCTAGATATTTGCTTAGCACAATGGAAGTTTTTCAAAGATACAGAAACAAATAATTAAAAATATAACTATGAAGTTAAATATTGTGTCATTGTACTTTACTTCGAATATAAAATTAAACCAAGAAAATAAAAACAAAAAATGCTTAAGGTACTCCGAACCACATGCGAACAGTAGAGACATCGTCTTAGAATTCAAATTTTTTATTTTATATTCTAGTTTATAAACACAATCAGATAATTCTTTTATTTCAAAGCATAAAATTTTCATGGCACTGGTTAAGAGATTATAGCTGCTGTAAATATTTAGTCCACTTTGTAATTCTTTAACCCTGGGTCCTCAAAAAAGAAGATGATCTTAAAGACCCTTAAAATCATAAATAACTCTAAAAAGTAGTTGATGACTTTGGGATCAATTTTAGACTTTGTAAGCAAAAATCTAAGAAATGAAAAAATTTCCAGTTTTGGAGTTCTTATACATTATTTGGGAATTTCTAGATTTGCTTTGTTGAACCCTGCAATCTTGCATTATATCTAACTGCAGAACATTTTTTTCAAATCTTTACCTTTAGTGAAGAGGTTTGTAGATTTTTAAAAATTAAGAACTTGGGCAACATAACAGATATTGGGAAAAAATTTCACATTTCAATCAAATTTTATCATCTATTAAAGGTTTTATTTTTTTTAATTTTTAATTGACTCAATTATTTGTTTAATTAAAAAATAAATAAAAAATTTTTAAATTAAAAAAACTATTAATCATTTCTGCATTTATTGAGAAAAGAAAAAAAAAACATTTTGCTAATTAAATAAATAATTGGGTCAATAAAAAATATATTAAAATTTTTAACTGAATAAAAAAAACAAAATATTAAATAGATGTAAATTTGTTTTCTATGTATTTTCATGTGAATCTTAAATTTTTTATTTCTGATTCATTAACATAATTAAAACTGTTTAAAAAAAACTATTGTTTATCACTACAATTGATGGGGTACAGATTGAGAATTTTTAATAGCAAAAATATTTTTCCCCCCTCGTCTAACTTTTTAATGGCATTTGCATATAAATACAAACTTAAGACGGCCAGGTGAGAGTTTAAGAAGTCAAGCAGTAAAATTATTATTTTTTAGTTACGCTTAAGTTCGTTATTAACTTTGTTTAGTTGTACAAAAAAAAAGTAAAAATTAAATATCAACAGAATGGAATAAATTTTTTTTTTGGGAATTAGAAAAAAAAAAAATCTCTAATCACAATTAACCTGAGTTTAACTCAAAAAAACTTATTGGTAAAAATAGTTCAATTAAAAAAACCTGATAATGTCAAGCCATTTTCAAAAGAGAAAGACCTGTACAGCAATTTTTACAATTTCTGGCAACAAGCACGCTAACACATTCTCACTTATGCAAAAAAACCTTAGCGACACCTTCCTAATTATACTCTATGTAAAAAGCAATTTAAAATTGAGATTCATTTTTGTTGATTCTTACTTTATTTAAATCTAGAACTCCAAAATCTCTGACAGTTAATTTCAGCTAAAATAGTAAAATCACTGAAATTATAATCAAAAAGATTTATTTTCAAATTTATTTTGATTGTTTTTTCAACTAAAAGTCGTAAAAGTAGCAGAAAACTTCAAATAATCTGATTCAATACTTTTGTATAAAAATAAACACACAAATGTTAAGACAACAACAGCAAAAAACTGTTGAAATTCTATGGTTTTTCAACAGCCACTAGAGTTTTAGGTAGGACCTTAAGAAAAAAAAAGTAAAAACGAAAAGTAATCTACTTTAAGTTTTCCGTAAACATCACAAACAATAATAATAATAATAGAAATAATAAAAAAAAAATAACTAAAGAAGAAAAGAAAAATTTTTTCAACAAAAATCTTACTGCTCTTTTCTTAAGCCATGTTAAGGGGAAAAGAAAAGAAAAAAAAGTAAAAGAAATTATTATCTATGTGCCATAAGTCTGGCTAATAATCTACACCTGATGTTAAAGTTCGCATATAATCAGTATTTGCTCTACAAGAATATTCAAACACTCAAACACATATACACACAAACACACACATACTGTTACTTAAACATTAACGCAGACACATGGTACAAATGCCTTAGCAAAACAAACGGCATCTAAGCTTTACCACTTTGCCATGCGCCGACTGAATTGAAAAAAAAAAATTGTGCATCTCTTGAAATGTTTTTTCTTATTAAAACTTTTTTATTATTTCTTTTTTATTTGTTTTTTTTTTTTTTTTTTTTTTTTTTTTTTTTTTGTTTGTTATTATTATAATACTTTGTAAAGAACATGCTAAAGTGTAGATTTTGTATCTAAAGCTTTTCGCCAAATACACACTAAATTGGTTTTCTACTGTTGGCACAGACACCATCGTAATAATCATTTTTTTCTTTTTTTTCTTGTTTGTTTTTTTTTTGGGTTTTCGTTTACTTTTCTTTTTGTAGTTGTTCAACATTGAGTAGCTGGAGATTGTTTAAGCGTAACTTTTTGTTGTCTTCACCTTAATGTGGTTTTAGTTTTTATGCTGTTTACGTAAAATAATGCAATCAGTGTGTTTTAGGAAATAAGATTTTTTTTTTGTTGTTGTTGGTGATGTTTGATTTGAATTTAAAATTAAACCTAAATAGGCAAAAAGAAAAAAAGGCATGTAAGAGTTAAAAGTTATTTGTTAAAATTCTGTGGTATCACAGGCAGCTCTGCGACCCCTTTATACTTTCTTGCCTTTGAAATCGGCCTGCTTTTAAGAACAAATATTAAGAATTTAACATTTAAAATAAAAGGATGGTGCATTCCTGCTGCCAAAATCTTAATGTGGAATTTCAACTAACACTTGTTTAATGGATCTTTTAATACCGTGCTACTTAACGTAGCAAGAGACAAGGAATAGAACTGTAAGAGGGACTTCTCTGTTTTAGAGAAGAGGGTTGGGGGAACAGGAACGTGGCTGAGTGCGATTCCCTGTCCGGACCCACTTGTACCCTACGATGCTCCGATTTTGCATAAAAACAGGATATATGACAACGGCTACCACGGGTTAAAGCTAGGACACAAAAAATGTAATTGGCAAGTCTGCGTAAGCTCCAAGCTGTCAACAGCTAATCAAATTATGTTTGGCAAGAAAGTTTGCTATGGGTTGAAACGAAAATAAACGTTTCTATAAAAATGTACAATTAAAACTTCTAATATAAAATAAAAGTTTAAGGGACATAATGCTATAAAACAGTACATGAAGGACAAACCTATTTCGTGAAGATTCAAGCTTTGGTGTTTATAAGAGACAGAAACCGGTTACTTACGAGGGCTGCTATATATATTTCTGGTCTGGCAACACTGAGTGCTGCCAAGTGCAATCTGACATTTCTATTGGAAAGTTTGTCATTTTTAAGCATAATCGTACTCAAAACGTTTTGACGTACGACCATTATTTGTGTTGTTTACAGTGACTTGAAAAAATTAATATAGAAAAAAATGGAATTAACTCGTGAACATTTTCGTGCCATCATTTTTCACAACTTTCGACGTGGATTATCACGACAAGAGTGCATTGATGAACCTAAATCTTTGTATGGCGATGAAGCACCATGCTATAGCACTGTGAAAAATTGGTATAATGAATTTAATCGTGGCCGAAGCTCGCTCAAAGACGAATTCCGTGAAGGTCGTCCAAAAACGGCTGTTGTGCCAGAGAACATTGATGCCGTGCGTGAACTCATAATGCAAGATCGACATGCGACATACCGAGAGATAGAGACATCCTTGGACATTTCTTCCACCAGCAAACATTCGATACTGCATGAGCACCTACCCGTAAGAAAGGTTTGTTCTCATTTGATCCCGCACAATTTGAAAGTCGCTCAAAAAAAGGCTCGTGTCGATTGGTGCAATGAAATGTTGCAAAAATACGATTGCGGTGCTTCAAAAGACGTTTATAAGATCCTCACAGGTGACGAATCATGGATCTATGCGTATGAGCCCGAAACGAAACAACAATCGACCGTGTGGGTCTTCAAAAACGAGCAAAATACAACGAAAGTTGTTCGTGGAAGAAGCACTTCGAAGGAAATGGTCGCCTGTTTCTTCGGAAAAACTGGTCATGTGGCGACTGTTCCGCTTAAGCAACGTAAGACGGTCACTTTTGAGTGGTATACTACAATTTGTTTGCCTGAAGTCATCAGAGAAATTCGAAAAACCAACAAGAGAAGACGAATCATTGTTTACCTTGACAATGCGAGCTCTCACACAGCGGCTCAAACCAGGGCGTTTTTGACCTGCGAAAACGTCGAATTAATGGGTCATCCGCCGTACACCTAATGACTTCTCCTTGTTTCCTCACATTAAGAAAAAAATGCGTGGTCAACGATTTTCGTCGCCAGAAGAAGCTGTTGAAGTGTTCAATAACCATGTTTTAGAGGTGCCTCAATCGAAGTGGAAAAAGTGCTTCGACAACTGGTTTGAGCGCATGCAAAAGTGTATAAATCATGCTAGAGAATACTTTGAAAAACAATAAAGTCATTTTTGATTATAAATATTCGCATTTTCACTATTAGGCCAGAAATATATAGAGCAGCCCTCGTATATCATATTGACATAACACTGGAAATAACCATTTGTTGCGCACGGTCTTGACGAGGCTGTTGTCTTGCAGTTATGCCTGCCACGGGCAAAAGAGGGGCTGAAAATTACTTCGACAACTTCTTAAAAAGCCTGAGCTTAAAACAGATTCTCCAGCAAAATAATATAAGGCGTGCGAAACCATCCGATGTAATAGAAAGCACATACCAAAGCATTTTCCTTTAGATAAATGTATGAAAAGAGGGGACATAAGTTACTTCAAATGGATGTATAATCGTGGCGCCTACCTCGTCTCAAATTTAATTGAACCAAAAGCGGTATTCAAGGTTATGCAACGTGTAGCTGGATAAGCTGGTAAAATAGATATTGATTGCCTCCCGGTTATACAGTACTATAACAAAGGAATTGCCGGTGTTTATCCAATGGATAAAAAAAATTATTTTAAGTACGATCTTAGAAGTCAATGGCGTTTTTATTTACGTTTGTTCTTCGACCTTTTAGAGTTATGTGTTTACAATAGCACTAAAATATATAAAATACTCCTCAATCAATTTGACCTACATTGAATTTCAGGCTGTTTTAGCCATAGAAATAACAAATAGCTTCGATTTAAGGAAACGTTCCTTTTCAGCCGCAACGAAATGAAGAACCCGTTTTATAGAAGAACCCAAATCCCTCTATAAAATGAAAAAACGTAAAGATTGGAAACGTAATGTGTTTTTGCTTTGAAATCTATCACCAACTACGCTATTTATAATAAATTATTGTGATCTCGTGTATTTGACTTTCTGTTTTAAATAACAACCGATTTTTTAATTTCTTCTGCAATTAAATAATTCGGAATAAGAAATTTCATTTGAACCCATATGCCAAGCAAGATGGGGGTCTTAGAGCATTCCTAGGCGGACAATCTTTTTTTTCATAACACTTATTAGACCATAGATTTCGAAAATATAAAAAAATGGCAATCGCTTAAGCCAAAAATGTTTGGTCGTCAAAACCTTAAAGTGTCTGCCTCTTGCAAATAAAAACACAAGGTCATTTGCATAAAAATCGTGCTACTATTGGGTTAATCTTTTTATATTAAAGTCTTATTTTTTATACTTCTTGCTATCAAGTAATAGTAATCACAGAGAAAATTATACCTGTCTACCTATCGCAGTTAAAAAATTACGAAATTTTCATGAATATCATGTCTTTTATGGAACACCTTTTTATATCTAGTATTTTCTATTCTAGCGTCTGTGGTGCCTTTTTTCTGTGAGAATTTCAAGGACTGTGTCAGGCAAACGGACAGGCATTGAAGTAAGAAAAAAGGGCTACGTGTTTTTCTCTGCGATATAACTTCGAACTGTGAAAAAAAATTAAAAAAAGGGCGGGGAAAACGAATCTGCTTTTTTAAATAAATAAACAACAGACATAGAAAAATTGTTCACACTGACAAAAGTTCCAACTCTAAACATAAAATCAATGTTTCTTTTATAACTGTATATTTACACGCAAAGAAAACTTATTGCCATGACATGATTACAAGAATCATATTATGTTTACTGTAACAATATATGTTTGTAGTAAATAAATTGTAGATGTTTTAAGCAATAATTTTCTTATCATGAACAAGTTTCTGTTAACATTTGAATATAAAAATATTACAAATCACTAAACAACATTATTAAATCGAAGTAAAAAAAAATTTTAATAAAATTCTAACCTCAAAAAAAATATTCTATAACTATTCCGAAATAAAATTGTATTTAATACCATAATAATTTAAATAAAAATAATATATTAAGTTTAAGCCCAATCAAACAATTCTTGGTTTGAAAAGTAACAATCTTCCAATACTTCTTAAAATGCGTATTGGATAAAACACCTTTTTAACAATCGTCGAAGCGGCTCGCACAAGCATAATTTGGAAGTGTAAAATACAAATTTTCTTATACAATCGCCTGGATGATTAAAAAAAAACTCCTTAAATGATCACGCTCGTTAAAGAAACTCTTAAAAGCCAGCTGGAAAGTAATAAAAGTATTTTATATTTTAATACAAATGTAAATACTTATGTAATTGTTTGAAAGGGTGTGTCCTTGCACTTAATATAAAAATTTTTAGTTAGGCTAAAGTTCGCAATTTTATTTTATATTTCAATTTATTATTTTGCCTTAACGAAAGGGTCTAAAATTTAATCTATTACTTTATTAAGAATTTCCATTCCTTGTAAAGGAAATGTGTCAGCTCACACGCGTACAGATTCGGTACCTTTGTGTTATTTTGAAGAATATTTTCTTACATGTGGCTGTCTCTTGCAGTGTTTATTATTTTTTGAATATAACATTTCAAGATGTCCCTTAAAACAGCTTTGTTGCCTTAATAGTGTTAATTTTTATTTAACACGATTTAATTTTTGTTCCTTTTTCTTTTTTTTTTTTGCTTTTGAAAGTTTGGTGGTTCCAGAAACATGCTATTTTCTTGTCCTTTTGATACAAGTCCATAGTTACTACGTTCGTGTTGTTGTCAACTGTTATCTTTAAACCAAATTGCTTTCTTGTCTTGTGGTTTGTTTTTCGACAGAACTTGCTCTTTCTGATTGTGCTTACTGCGAAACACAAACCAATAAAATACGTACGCTTTAGAATTTTAACATAGAGTCTCTATGAGTGTGTGTGAATATGTTTGGTTTCTTGTTTTTACATTTGATTTTAAGTATTTTTTTTTCTTGTTTTTTTTTCGCCTTTATATTTTTTTAGTGTTTTTAGATGTGCTGTTTGGTTTAAAGCTGTACATGAGCAGAACTCGAATCGTAACTTGTTATTAACTGCTGCCAACTTTTCTGCTTTGGTTAAACGCAAGTTTCCGTTTCCGCTGTTGTGCCTTTTTCTTTGGTGATTTCTTGGTAGTTTTCTTTGCTTTGTTTTCTTTTTTTGATATTTAAATTTGCTTTTTAACATTAAACGTTTAATTAAAACGATTTATTTAACAACATCCAAAGGGAAATGCGAGATTTTTTTAAAGAAAAAAAAAAACAAAAATTGGAAACTTAGTTGGCGACGATTATAGTTTTTAAAATTATGCATAAATTTAGTTAAAATTAATAAAAATTTAATCCCTTAAGCAAATATTAAATTTAATATTAAAAAACACAACAAGAAAAAATTATATAATTTTTCTTTCTCTTTGTTTTCCCATTTCTTATCTCAATTTTTTATATATTTTTTGCTGAGTTTGTAAAAAAATTTTTTTTAAATCAATTTAATAAAGGGTCATCCAAATGCGAAGCCTAGATGTCAGCACTATATAATCTTTACACGCGACATCTTTTCAAATGACATAAACCATTTTGTTTTATTAGAACGTAGTACAGTTTTAACCATGGACAGGTTCACATTGCAGTTGGATTATTGAACAACGAACAACAGATCCATTGTTTTCAAGCAAAATTTTGTTTAATGACGAAGCTCATTTCAGAATGGATGGATTCGTCAATAAGCAAAATTGTCGTATCTAGGGTGATGAAAATCCTCGTGTTATTCATGAAAAATCTCTACACCCACAAAAAGTTACTGTTTGGTGTGCATTTTGGGCAAATGGAATCATTGGGCCATTTTTCTTCGAAGATGATGCTGGAAATGCTGTTACTGTGAATGCTGAGCGATACCAATCAATGTTGAGAGACTTTTTATGGACACAGGGTAATCATATTGGTGTGTCTGACGTCTATTTCCAGCAAGACGGTGCTACATGTCACACAACTCGAGAAAACATTACGCTCTTGCGATCAAAATTTCCTCAACGTGTAATTTCACGAAATGCAGATTTTAATTGGCCTCCAAGGTCATGTGATCTAACACCATTAGATTTTTTTTGTGGGGTTTTTTGAAAAGTCGAGTGCATACTAACAAGCCGCAAACAATTAATGATCTAAAGAACAACATTCAAGTTGCAATTCGTGAAATAACACGTCGGAAAGTCATTGAAAACTTCGATATTCGGATTGATGTCTGCAGACGCAGTCATGGTGGACATTTGAATGATATTCTATTCCACTTATAATTGTAATAGATCATACTTTTAATAAAAAAAAACAGCTTGAAAAAATTGCAAATAGTTTGTGTTTTATTTCAAAGAAACATGTAGGCGCGTTTTTTGGATGACCCTTTATTTTATAAAAATTGATAACTGTTCCACTTAAATAAGTTATAAAATTTATATCTAATTTTTTTTTCTTCCTCAGTTTTGTTATTTAAATTTCACGACGCTGTTGTCTTTTATTAAGAATAATAAAATTGATCAAGCAAATATATATTATTTTGACTTCGATTTTAACATTAATTTCTTATAATATTCCTTAATAATCTTATTGTTAGTCTCTCTTAGTTGCATCCATTAAAAAATAATTATACACTGTTTCAACATTTTATTACATAACAAATTCTGAAAAATTTACTTTTCTTAAGAAATGTTATTGCTGATATTTTTATTACACTGTGCAGTTGCAAAAAAAAAATATACAGAAAACAATAAAAAGTTAAAATTCTTCTAATAACAACAATAACCATTTTTAACATGCCATTGCTTTTGATAGCTGTTTGTGTAATTTTTTCAACTTAAATTGTAACTATCTGGCAACGTTAGGGGACTCAAAATATTGGTTTTCCTAACCGACTTTAAAAAAGAAGGAGATTATCAATTTGACTAAATGTTATTTTTTTATACTTGTGCCTCCATAACTCAGTCATTTCTAGAGCGATATTGGATTTTTTTTTATTTGAAGGGTGATAACTACAGATTGGTCCCGTTTAAAAAACAGTTCTTAATCTTAAAATTTAACGGGTGTTCCCATACAATATACATGTTTTTAACGTGTATTGTGGACTTAAAAGGTCACCCAATGGAAAAAAGTGATACAAAATTAAATCTAAAAATTAAAGGGTGTCCCCAGAAGCGTAGTTAATTTTTTCTATATAGTCCTATCTTTTGAACAGTTATTGATAAGCGCTTGCAAATTGAACTGAATTTCGATTGCTATGACAGTTATAGAAAAAGTATTAATATTCAAAATTAAAAATTAAAGGGTGCACCCATAGTTCATTTTATTAGACGCGTATGGCCATACTTTTGAATAATTGTAGATAGACGCTTGAAATTTACAACGAACTTTTATAGCTGACTCCAAAATTTGCATTAGAAAATTAAAGGGTGTCCCAATAGTTGAAGTAAATTTTTGTATATGACAGACAGAAGGCTGAAATTTAAAACGAACCTGTATTGCTTAGTTCGCTACTACAACAGGTTTATAACTTGAATTTAGAAATTAAAGGGTGTTCCCAAAATTAATGTAAATTTATCTATATGACCGTATCTTTTGAACCGTTATATAAAAATACTTGAAAATTTGACAGAATGTCCACTACTTTGTTTGATAAAATAAGAAAATTAAATATCTTAAATTATAAATTAAAGGGTTTTACCATAGTTGATGTAATTAGATGTATAAGGCCAATTTAATGAGCCTTTATAGATAAGCGGGTGGAGTTTACAAAGATACTGATTGCTGAGTCTACTACAACAGCAAGTTTAAAATTTAAATTTATAAATAAAAGGGTGCCCCTATAGTTGCTGTTATATGATGTTAAACAGTTGATCAAGTATAAGTTTTAGAGATGTAATATAAGGGTGTCCTAATAGAAGATGTAATTTGATGAATATGGCCATACTTTTAAACCGTTATAGACAGACACATGAAATCGGTTTTAAGGTGTTTTTTTTTTTTTTGTTTGTTTGCAAGAATTATAACTGATAATTATCTTGTTTATGTCTAGTCTATGTCAAAACATTAGAATTTTTCAAATATTTATGTAAAAAAATACTTTAGCTTAAACAAAAAATCTATTTATAAATTTTATATTTAATAATTTAATAAAGAAACTGGTCTGTCATTATTTTTTTTTTATATAAAAAAAATGTTTTAAAATCAGAACTAAAATCTAAAAGAGATCAATATTCTAAATATTTAAAAGAAAATGACACATAAGCTAAACATGGTAGTGACATTGACTCCTACTGTTTACATCACATCTTAACTTTTTCTTGGTCTGAATATTGACCATTTTGAAATCAATATTTTGAAACAGCAATTTATTTTTATAGCTCTATTCGAATATAAAATCATATCTTGCATTCTGTGTACCTTTATGTTCAACAGTCTTTTCTTAGTTTATGTCTTTCTATTTATTGTCTTATTGTACTCTAGTCCTCCCTTAACATGGGATCACTCTAATGCCCATTTATACATGTCTGCAATAATTGTTACTACAGTGTAAATTGTATGAGAAACAAAAGGAAAAAAAAGAAGTATATTTTAATGGTACCTGCAATGCGTGCCACTCAACAAAACTGCAGCCAATTAAAATTGCTTGACAACACAATTGTTGCAAATAAGCTTTATATTGTTTTACAAGTTTTTGACACACACACTCGCTATCTCCTTGCACTTCTTTAAATTCTTTTTCTTTGACTGTATTTTATGAACAACAAAAAAAAAAATAATATAAATAGCAAAAATTACAATGCCATTGTAACTTTAACAATAAAGTAGATTCTTCCAAAATGTTGCAAAACAAAAGAATTATAAAAAAACAAAAAAAATTTCATTATAAAAATTCTTTAGAACTTAATGAAATTCATGCAGTTAAAAGCAAATAGCAGTTGCATAACAAGTTATTCGCTAAAAAAAATTTTATAACTTTTTTTTGTTATACATTTTTATGAGTGTTTCAGTGGCTATTGTTAATTATGATCAACAATCCATTATAAAATAAGCAACCATTGTTTAATATGATGACAATATTGCGATATGCAGAATATTATTTTAGTTATTAAATTAAAACTTTAGTTAAGGGTAATTAGATTGTTATACATTTCCAGGGATATTTTAAAACTTATTCTTAGATAAATATCTTTTCAGTTTGTAGATGGTTTTAAAACAAAGTTATTTTTTTAATAATATATTTTGGGGTATAGTTTTAAACTGATATAAAATCCATTTGTAAAGGGCTAGGCCGATTTATCTAAAATTTTAAATGAGCAAAGCTAAGGAGCACTTAAACTCAAGTTTTAAAGCTTAATACCATCCTCATTCCAGGAACGGTGCTATCAAAGTTGGCTACCTTTTACCTAAAATTTATTTTTCTTGTAATTCCCTAAGTTGTTGTCTGATTTTTACGAGTTATAAATATTATCTTATTAGCCTAGTCAGTGCCTACAAAATTGGTTTTTAAATCTACATTTTTATATTTTAAAATGATAGAGCTAAAAGCATTAGAAAGGCCTAGCCATTTTCAAACGTGTGAGTCGTTTCCAAAATATCTTAATTCAGCCCTGGTACACTCTATATAACTATGTCAATTTTTCTGCTAGGCTACACACACTAATAAGAGAGTTTTGCCAACAAAATTTCAAAATTCCACCTGCTACAGTTCCCTTAATACACGATAATATTTTTTACTCTCTATGGTTGAGACTACTTTTTCTAACTATAATAGCGGCCGAGGTTTGTAATTTTTCGACTTTTGTGTGATATACGACGGCTACTGTATGGGAAGTGACACGCCCATTTTATGTTTCACGCCCACTTCTGATATCCAGTTTTAGTAATCCATCCGTCTTGTACCTGCTGAAGGCTTTGCACTCCTCCAATAATTGCTATTTTAACTACTGTGGCTATGAAGTGCAATGCTACTTGTCTTGTAGTTATGTTGTACAGTCCACTTTGAATATTGTCTTCTAGTTAGCAGCACCAAAAAATTGATAAAAAATCCTATCTTTTTATACACAAATTTTTTTCCTGCGTACAGGAAAGGTTTAATTCACAAAAAAATTTTTTTTTTATTTGATAAGTAATTTGGTAAATACCATTCGTGAAATTTCTATCAAGTCTCATCCTATGCAGGTTACGCTTGCAGGCTGACGAAAAATTAATGGCATGATCATTGTCCAGTGAGGCATTTGTTTTCTTGTCTATTGAAAGAAAAGAAAATTCATAATTTAATTTAATTAAATGGTCCGTATCCAAAAGCAAATAATTCTAAAGAAATGAATAAAAATTTTCACCATCAATGGTACGTTAAAAGGCAACAATTCCGTTGTTAGCTCCCGAAAAACCTAAAACTGATAAAATAGCAGCAAAATTGTTTTTCACCGCCTACCGATTAAAATTAGGTGTGATAAAGGTCACCTCATAGAAGGAAAAAATAAATTGAACTTAACCATTCTCCATTTTGCCAATATGACCACCAATTTGCTTAAGAAATTTTTACAAGGGACTGTGTTAAAAAATGCACACTTTATTGTTCTTTAAAAACTGTTTTGCACATTTAACTTTTATATATCCACTGAGTACGTTCATGCTTTTAATATGGACCGGGTTATTTATTGAAGATAAAAATTCTTACGACTGTAAAGTTATTAACAGTGTACTGTTAACCAAAAATTTAGTTATGTTAAAATATTTGCTTTAAATCTCTGCTAGTTAAATTCGAATTTATTTTAACACTCATCATTTCTTGAATTACTTGAAAATTTACTGTCCTAAAACTCAAAAAAATTTTTGGACTTTTATTTTAATTATTTTATATTTTATATTTCTTCAATTAAATTATGCTTTAGCTTTAATTTATAACTTAAGTTTAAAAGAGTTTAAAAGGTAGTATTATTGTAAGGCCCTTGTATTCTTTATCTATTCGTATCATTTCTCATAATATTTTGCATATTTTTTATTTTGGGGTTATTTAAGCAAAAATAAATAACATTAGTGTTCAGCAGACCGTTATTATTGTCATCATATTAAATTGTAAATTGGCAACAGAGAAAAAAATAAATATTGAAATCCATAACAGCAAACAAATTATAAGACAGTGGTACAAAATTTAGAAAAACGTATAAATTTTATCAGTCAATCGTGAAGCACTATTTTTAGGGATGTTGTCAAAAAGTAAAAATCCCTGTTTGTCTTGCTCTCATAAAAAATTGATTTAATTTATTTATAAATAAATATTAAAAACTTTTTAAGACATCCTTACGATATTCTCTTAACTAGAAAGTTTTTTTTAAGAGTTTGTTAGTTTCGGAAATTTATGAAAACAAAAAACACGTTTAAAAAATAAATCGCTTAATTTTAAATTATTACAACCATTTAAAGCGTTTTCTTAAAAAGTAAAATAAATAAAATGATATGGGAAAACCACCTGAACCTTTAACGAAAATTATTTAAAACCATTAAAAAGCCAAAAATTCTTGTTAATCAGTTGTCGTTCTTTTAATTTAGTTTTTTTTTTTATAATTTTAAAGCTACAAAAGTTTTAATGTAAAAATTATATAAATAATATTAATCATACGCCACAGAGCACAAAATTTATAATTCTTCAGTAGTTTTATACATTTATCTCAGTTTTTAAGACAGCTTTGAAAGTAAAAAGATTGTTAAAATTGCTTTTAAAAGATTTGAACAATTTAACCCTTTCAGAAAATTCTGAACTTGTCAGATTTCAATTCATTAATCGACTGCTTGTTATAAAGGCTCAGACAACCATTAATAAATCGTACGTTATTCTTCTCTAGAATATTATTTAACATGCGATTTTGAAGGAAAGCTTGGATAAAACATTTAATAGATGTTTTGAAGGTTAGTGAAGTAAGGAAGTTGAGAGGATGTCTTGCTAAGATATTATTCTAAATACTACTGAGTCATAATTATTTAAACTGCAGCGAGAGTAAACGAAGACAAACAGCAGGTCTTTAATAATCTCTAGGTCAGCGTGTAAAATATATTTAATGACAAAGTGCTTAAGTAGAAAACATGCAGGTATTCAATAATTACCAGTTATGAAAAATCATCTAAAAAAAATAAACATGGCAAATTAAAGGTCATAACTTTTATATAACCTTCGCATTTTTATACCACTGTCCTTTTAAAGCTGATAATTTAGCTGCATGGTTAGATAAATAGCTGAGTTGAGTAGTAAAGTTTTATCATATCATTTGTTTATTTCTTGCCTTTAGAGCTATGATAGAAATATGTTTTAACCAAAGCATGTTTATTTACTACACACATATAATAGAGTACAGCAATTTACGTTTATTTATAAAAAGAATAGGAAAAATATTTCTTTTTAAATCATGCCTTTACATACAAAAGCTAAACAAATAGTATTTTTAAACAGGAATGCAAAGTTAAGCAGTAACAACAGAAGACTTTTTTATATATAATCGTAAATGGTTAAGGTACTGCTTTAAGTCTGCTAACTTTTATACATACACATACATCCTCTCCTCCGTCTCATCAGACGCTTTGTTACTATGCCATTTTATAGTAAATTTTCCCCAGCCACATTGAGATTATTAGACTCATATGTCAATATAACTAAAGGCATTCTGTTGTGCTCAGTATTAGTTTCTTGGTATGTTTATTTTTATTTTCCATCATTACTTTTTTCATCCTGCTTTATTTTAACATAAAAGCTTTATCTTTTTTTTTTTTTGCAAGCCTTTGTTAAAATTGTTAAATTTAGCGTAAAATGTATTAAAAAAAACATAATATGGGAGCGATAAAAATATTTAAATTTTACAGTATGAAAAATCTGGTGTTTATAAACTTAAACCTATTAAATTTATAACTAAAAGCAAACTTTATAAGAAAAACAACTAAACAAACTTGCTTAAGGCGATTAAAAAGAAAGAATTTAATAAAAAAATGTTTAAGAGATATTAAAATTTTTAAAATCAAATTAAAATTGCTATTTAAAGATAATTAAAATAAAACTTAAATATTATGTATTTTAAGCCTGAAGTGTTAGCTTCATTTAAATCTTTCAATATTTAAAATCGCTTTAAAAATACATTTATTATTTAAAATTTACATAAAATATCCATAAATTAATATCAATCATACGCTAAGATGTACAAAATATTTTTTTATTTATAAAATGCTGCTAAAAATTTAACTGTTACACTAAGAAATTATTTTTAACGCTGCGTTGATAAAGGTCTTCGCTTAGGATGAAATATTTTTTGTTCTTTTTTGCAATATAATTTTTTGTGGAAGTCATTTCTTAGAATTAAAAAGTTTTTTTTTACTTTTTAATTTTTTATTTATTTTATTATTCTATATCCCAAGTGTTTATTTGTTAATTGTCAAACAGGAAGAAAAATGAAAAAATAAACAAAAAAAAACAAACAAACTTTAAAGTATAAAGGACTTTTTGACATGTTATTTCTGGTTGAAAAAAAGCAGATAAAAATGAAAAAAATATCTTGCCCATGTTATAAACAGTTTTCTATACTTTAATAGTTTTGTTACTGTTTTTTTTTTTCTTATCTTGGTGACCATTGACAATTGAAACTTTTGACATTTTGCTAACATGACACTTGTCATAGACAAAAGGAAATAAATAGAAACAAAGAAAAAAGCCAAAAAGTAAATATTTCACAAAACAGCAAGCAAATAAACATGAAACAAAAAATTGACAATAAACAGAAAATGTTTTTAAACTAAAGCAAAACTAAAATATTTCAGAAAATATTAGAAAAAAAAATATTAAAAAAAAATTTAGAAATTTATAATTTAAATTCACACAATTTTATTCTTATATTTGGTGACCTGTTTTTAAAATGCTTAATAAAACTTATTAAGTATAAGAAGAATAACCAATGAAATAATGACGGAAATATTCCAGTCTGCTTGCCCTCTGCCTGAGAACATCCTTTAATCAAGACAGTCATGCCGACTCAAATCGGGTCACCAAACGTCCAGTAGCCAGCTAAAAATTAAAGTCAAGTATTTTTTATAAACACATTCATTTTACATTTGAGCTAGAATTTATAATAAATTATTTAAGTATACAAGTATTTGAGTCAAGCTTAGGTTCAGTTTTTTTTAAGTCAACACCTTCTTTGAAAATAATTTTTCTTACTTTAACAAATAAAAAATAAAAAGCATTTAAACTAAAGCCCGACTAAAAAATATGAAATTTTTTTTTAGTAACTTTACACCTTTTACGCCTTTTCTTCAACTTAATTTTTTATGTTTTCTTTTTTAAATGGCTTTTGTTAAAACAATTTTTTTTTTTTTTTTGGGAATTAATTCTTTTTGTCCTTTGCTTATCTTTGTCTTTGTTCTACACGCTTGACTTCCTGTGTTCTATCAGCCTAAAGGCTTAGTTTTAGGCTTCTTAACACAATCAACAACACACGATTTTTTGCATATCCCTTGCAGAAATTTACGAAAAATTATTGGGGAAGGAGAAATTTCTGTTCTTTTAAAAATTTAAATTTGATTTGTAATCTTTAAAAAGAAATATGTAGCAGGGTTCCCGCTAGACCTTAAAGACAGGCGTAATACAGATTCGCATCAGTACCTGCCATGATGGCCTAAACTGACGGTTGTCTGACCACTGAGTGAAATACGAAACATCTAAAGCGCCCTCCAGTAGCGAAGCCAAAAATTGCAAATCTGTTGAATGTGCAACTGCACACTCGGAACGGCACCTTAACTTCCCTGCAGACATCAACCTCTACCAACAGCCATCACGTGCACCCCGTAAGTACCTCTTCAATAACCGGCTAGAGAGATCAGGGTCTTTCTGTATGGGCTACAGGATCCTGTGGCTATAACTGAAAAGTACCCAACTTGCTTACACAGATTTTGTGCCTGCACACAAGGAAACTGGTTACCCCTACACCTTAGTCTGAACTATGTCACAAGATGTGAACTAAATTAGAACCAGCATTTTTTTTCATTTACATTTAAACTTCATCCACGACTGTCTTTAAAAAAAAAAAGGTATTTGCTCAGAGGCTTGAAATTGTATTTTTTCTACCGGCAATATTGCGATTTAGAAACAATTTTTTTCACTTCACATTGAAATGTGTAATTTTCTTTTCTAATAATTTTTTTAAGGTCATCACTCCTGAAAAAGAATTTTAATTTGATTTTACAGAACTCTGTTAAAACAGAACTCTGTTAACATAGCTCTGTTAAGGCAATTTTTGTTCTTCTTGATAAATGTACGAGTTCTTTTTCATTGCAAATACCACTCCTTAATGGCTTCTGGTTATAATTCTTTACCTCACGATTTATTGAGTTTTTTAATATTGTATTTACTAAACATGCGCTATTACAAACGCAGCCATCCACGCTACACTACCGTGTTACTCTGGCGATACATGAAATACTCGATGCCTTTTTTTAATAACCTAAACCATCCACAGACCTCTCCACTTCCCTTTAGATCGTAGCCAGTCATCCTCTTTAATCAAAAACCAATCCTCTTTAATCAAGCCAAAACACACATCTGTCGTACACTTTTATTATGCTGTGTTACTTACTTCCTTAAGCCAACAGCTAGAGTTTTTCTCATTTTTATTGTAAATGGCGTCTTGTCTGTTGTGTGGTACTCTGCTACCACCTGCCATGGCTTTACACAATATTTGTTATTTTCTTTCCGGGAAGCTTGTACTGTCATTTCTAAATTTTTAACTGCCTTATACAATTATTATGTTTCCTTTATAAGCATGTCTGAAGCTGGGACTCGAACTCATGATCTTTAGTTTAACAGTAGCACCTTTACTAACGCAGCTGTTAAAGCTGCTCAACTTGTGTTAGGTAATTGTCGTATTATTCTATACCTTTGTTTTTTACCACGCACCAACAGACAACAACAGCAGGGGCTGCCAGATCTTATTTTCGTACCAATTGTATTACTCTTTATCGTTAAAACTTGCTTTTATTTTTGGATTTTAAAATTTCCCTCACTTCAGTCTATTGATCATTGAGGTAAATTTTTTTTTATTCTACAGGGAAATAAATGGTACCACTTATCAATTAAAATAATTTTATTAGTTAAAAAAACAACGTCGCTTAGCGTTTTTCCCCTCTACAATAATCCCAGGACACTAATGAAAATTTTTTGTTTGAAAAATTACTAAAACAATCGCCATGTTTATGTACGTTGCATAGGCAAACTCTTTCTCTTCCTCTTCGTTTTTTTTTATTTTTTCATTTTTTGTTATGTGCGGCCATCAGTCACTTTATATCAGCCACTCATTCATTCATTCATTCAGTCAGGCATTCGCCAGTATTGCTGTGCATGAAATTCTATTAAAAGAGACAGAGGATTTTTTTTTGCTTTAATTTTTTTTTTTTCAAGTGGGCTTGTAGCATTTTTTTCGAGGAAGGCGGTTTCTTTTGGAACTTAAAATGATATTCTTTTTAGAAATTCGTTTTTTTTTTTTTTTTTGTCATATTTTTGTCTTAATTTTTCTTTTATGTAGATTTTTGACTCATGTGTATTATGAAGTGTTGTGACCCCAAACGTCAGCTATCCAACAACAAGATAAACTCTTCTATTGTTGTAAAGTTATGTTGTAAAGCTATTTACTCCACTTGCTTTACTATTTTTTACTTTTGTATGCAGTGGAGGATAAAGTGTAAAAGTTTATTTGCAAAAAAGGAAAACAGAGATGGAAACTTTTATATGTTTATAAAGTGCTTATGCCGGAGTTATATTTGCTACTCCTAGCTTTTAGTAAACTCAAAATCAAAATAGAATATGACCACGTGCATGTTGTGCGATCAATAATTTGCATTCTTCAGGGTCACCTACAGGTAAGTGATACCCTTCGTCACAAGAGCTACTTACATCTTCTCGTGGAGACGATGGTATTATAATTTTTGGTAGGTTTACAGTCTAGTTGAAAAGGAAGGCATGAGTTATTTTAAATTTCACCTTCCATTAGTTGAGCTTATAAGGGAATGGCAGATGCAATTCTGGAGTTGATGTAATTAGTTCTTTCAAAAGAAGTTGAGTTCCTAAGACTTCGTAATGATGGAACAGCACACATAAGTGACACACCGTCAAGAGGCAGTCGGTGGTTACAATGTGAGCACTAAACGTTATTTGAAGTACAGATTTGTTAAGTATAGTTAAGGCTCTCTGAGATAGAATTTTTTTTACCTGGCTATTGGCCAAAAGACATCGTTCATGACAAACAGTATATTATCGCGTGAGAGTGTATCTGTGTACTAACTGTGGAGAAAAAAGTTGGAGTAAGGAAAGTAAATTTAAAAATTAAATGGAAAGGACATCTTCTAATAACAATCTTGAAGCCACCGACGGAATATAGCGTTAGGTGCAATAAGTATATGAATAGAGACCAGCTAACGAATGATCTTCTGGATGAGTTTGTATCCATAATTAAACTCGCTTTGGTATGGTACGATCTAAGGTTTGTGCATTGTATACAAACTAGAATCTGACTAAAGAAAGTCAGGAAACGGAAAGAATCAGAGTACTTTATTCCAGATACGTTAGACCTTATACTGGTAAAATAACAATAGATTTTCTATACAAAACAAAATCCTAGTGATGAGTTATGTTCCTGAACCCTAATTATTTTGGAACTACTGCAGGTCTTAAAAATGGATCCAAATCAGTACTTTCTTACTTTTTGTTAAAAATCTGTAACCAAAAGGGGCGAAATAATTATTTAAGTTCAATTTGTAATTACACCAACTCCTGCAGATCTGTCACAATCTTTAACGTTACAACTTGATTAAAGGTTTCCACTCCTGTCATAAAATTAAAAAAAAAATTGTTAATCTTCTTTTTTGTACCTTTTCGTTTGTATATTTGTGTTTATTCTTTTGGAATAAATAAAAGAAACACTTCCTTTCTTCTTTACTACTATTCCTGTTTTGTGTTCTCAATGAAGAAAATAAAAAAATAAACAAGAAACGACAACTTGTTCCCTGTTTGTAGTAAATCGTTATCTGTTTCTGTATGCATTTCCTAAAGCTGTCTTGTCCCTCTTTCAGGATTTTCAATTGCCTTTGTAGTAAAATTTTTCAATAGTGGATTGTAATTTTCTTATTCTTTGCTTTTCTTTTCCTTTCATTTAAAGAGTCTTTGTACAAATAGGGGTCAACAACTTTACTACAAGTATTTATTATCTACGTTAAAGTTTGTAGTTGTTGTATCTTACGGCTGTTATAATGCAACTCGTGATAAATTTCCAGTGATTGGCAGCAACATAAACGTGTTAAAATTAACACACACAAAAAACCTAACGAATTCCTCATGTGTCAATAGTTAAAAAAATATGAGTGTAGTAATTTTATATCTAAATGGATGTGTGTTAAGATAAACTGTTTAATATCCTTTCAATCTAGCCAATGTGTAGTAAAAGTGACGTTAATTTCTATTTAGAAAATGTCTGACCTGCCCTGCTCAAATTAAATTAAATTTTATAGACCAAATTATTAAGCGAGCGCCATATTTCCAAAGTGAAAGCTAAAAAATCCAGTGCTTGTAAAATAAATATGGCAACGCTTTTAACAAGAACTACTGTCGATTGTTAAAACAATTTTTGGGTTTAAGTCTTTGCTAAGAACCACACCTGAGTAAATAGCTGATGCGTATCGGATTTGCTGGTAGTCAAATAGAAGATTTCTTAGGCCATAAGTTCAAACCCAATTCGCAACATGTGTACAAAAAATTTGCTTTTTCTTAAAAAACTGCTGAGAAAAGCAAATTAACGAAATACAGTGGTACAAACATTTTAGACTCTACACTTAAATGTCTTAAATGAAGAATGATGTAGATGGCTTTACGAAAGCTCCTGTCAAATGAAACAATAGATAAGATGATCAAGGCGCTTCTTTATTAAAAAGAGACGGAGCTTTATTCCTTTTGTTACGCAAATTTTGAGCTTGTAGGTGAGAGAGAAAAGACGAATAGAAACAGGCTCAGTTTTCATGTACTGTTTTGTTTTGTCCTTCGTAGTTCAATCAAAAACAAAATGTAGGCAATCAAGGTCAAGATCAAGATCTGTAGGCACGAAAGCAAATTCCAAAGAGAATTTAAGAAAATTGCAGAAACAAAAATTGAATATCTGAACGATGACTCAGTTAGTGAGGGAAGTAGCAGCACAAAAACAGCGAGTAGATATGGTGGCTGTAGTGATTAAAATTAACAGGATTGTAGAGAGGAGAGCAGACTATAAGATAGAGTCTCTGCTGGAGCAACGGCGAAGTGTGATGTGGATGGTGGAGCGAATAACTGGCTCAAAAACTATTTCTCTCTGTAATGCAAAATACGATACACTAGCCAATCGTCCAGAAATGGATGAGCTCTTAATGAAAAGCATGTTGTTTGCAAAAAATGCGGAGCAAAATACAATCCAAACTGCGTCGATGTTTACGAGAGTCAATAGACTTGGATAGCCGTCTGTCATCTATGAGCTTCTTCGCCCTATCCTGTAAAAGGTCGAGTTACTCCAAAACAGATTCCATTGTCGGCCAGATGTAGGTGGTATTAATAGAAAGGAAATCAGTTGAATTAAAATATCTTCTACACCCTTTCAAAAAGCCGAGTCACTTAAAGCTTCTTTTGGGACATGAAAGGTGTATTTAGTGCATGGAACATTACACTGGATTTTCATGCCAATAACATTAAGAGCTTCTGATTCCTTAATATTTATACCACTCATGCTTACAAATATAGCACCATTTGAAATGGAACGTCTATGCGTTACCATACAATATTGAGTCTTACCAGCATTAAAATCGAGTCTATTCCCCCGGCCCAAATTAGATGTTCGCATAAGATCTTGATTGAACGTATCATTCATTTCCAGTCGCTTGGTTTCTACCTCTACAAGGCTTGCCCATTTACGGAATTAATATAAATGCCAATTGCTGCTGTTATCTTCAAAGGAGTAAATTAATTTTAAAGTTTGGCAAAAAAGGTTCTTTAGAAAATAAGAAAAAGGGTGGAAGAAAGCCTTTTGGTACCCCTAAATTTTTATTGAACAAAGAAAAACTATACTTCACAGCAGCATTTCTATGGTCAGTCTTCATATATTTTTATTTCACAAGGAACAGGGATTTTTCTTTTCGAACTTGGGTAACACTGAAGCCTTTTGCTCTTATTAATCGTCACTTTACCCATTTAATGATCTGCTTGGTGAATGTTTCTTGAAAGTATTTTGGAAGTTAAGGGAAGTTGAGCATTTTCTTCCACTTTTCCATTTCAAGCTTAGCACCTGTTTCGATTGCAAAAATAATCATAATAATTTTTTCCCTTCAATTTCCTCTGTGGCTCTGGGTATATTTGTTCCCACAATCTCTTTTGTGCTAAATGTGTGCTTCAACAAACTAATTCGCCACATCATTCTATGATTCCGATTAGAATTGAATGACAGGGTGTCAAGCAAATTAGCGCTGCCATTCAGACATTATACCTAAACCATCCTAAATACTCTTTATTTTTGAAGAGGTTACAGTTTGAAAGTTTGAACAGTTTGAGCTGCAGGGTTCCTTTTCCTTTTTTTTATATTTTAAACCCCTTGTCTAATGTGACTACTAAATTGCAATTATTTTTGCTTCTGTTAAAATTACTGTTGGGATTTGAACTCACGATGCCGATTTTTTTAAGTACCGAAACACCTTAGCCAATGTAGCTAATATGCCTCAGCTAGCTTTTTCCTCTATTTTAACCACAAACCCCTAACTTGTTTGTGATGGTAGTATCAGCTTATTTAGCTCTTTGATTCTTATCTCAGACATAAACCAAGATTCTTAATGGACATTTAGTAATCGAGTTGCCAATACTTATTTTCTTAAAATATGATGGCCATTTCATTGGATGGGGTAATTTAAAAAATTTCGAAAATCATGTCTTTAATTTTGATACCTGACAGCATTGATATCATTTAAAACAGCCAAGGAGACTTTACAATAAAAATTTAAAATTTAAAAAATTCTTAGTAAATTTTTTCCTCAAAAAAAGCTGCTTTAAAAGTTTATTGATACGAACACAAAAATTAATAAATTTTGCGTATTAAATATGACGTGAAGGATTGGACCGTATATAATAATATTTTTCCTCGAATCGGCTTTAATTTAAGCTGTGAATATTTTAACTATTTAAAACCTCATTAATTCAACGCCCGTACAAATTCTGCCTGCTCTTCCTCATATTTATTTTTATAAACACATTTATGCGTGTGTTTTAAAGAGTGCATATGTGTGTGTATGGTTTTTTGCATGATGATTTCCTTTATACTTATCATCTTATAAGTAACACTTCCTGTATGTGATGTTGCATATTAAAATCCCATATAAAACGTAGAGATTGAATGTGTTGCTTAACAACAACAATAACAGCAGCAGCAGCAGCAACAGCCACCAAAGAAGAGGCCTGTTGTCAACCACCTATTGAGGTTATTATTTCATTTTTTGTTCTTATTTTTTTCTCGGTATGTTTGCGCACAGTAGGCTTTAAATAAGCAAAGGGAAGAAAAAATAAATGTAAAAATAATAATCACAAAAGGATTATTTTATATACATATCTACCAACATAAAAAATATTTACGAGGGCTGCTATATATATTTCTGGCCTGAGTGCTGCCAAGTGCAATCTGACATTTCCATTGGAAAGTTTGTCACTTTTAAGCATAATCGTACTCAAAACATTTTGACGTACGACCATTATTTGCGTTGTTTTCAATGACTTGAAAAAATTAATATAGAAAAAAATGGAATTAACTCGTGAACATTTTCGTGCCATCATTTTTCACAACTTTCGACGTGAATTATCACGACAAGAGTGCATTGATGAACTTAAATCTTTGTATGGCGATAAAGCACCATCCTATAGCACTGTGAAAAATTGGTATAATGAATTTAATCGTGGCCATAGCTCGCTTAAAGACGAATTCCGTGAATGTCGTCCAAAACGGCTGTTGTGCCAGAGAACATTGGTGCCGTGCGTGAACACATAATGCAAGATCGACATGCGACATACCGAGAGATAGAGACATCCTTGGACATTTCTTCCACCAGCATACATTCGATACTGCATGAACACCTGGTCGTAAAAAAAGTTTGTTCTCGTTGGCTCGTGTCGATTGGTGCAAAGAAATGTTGCAAAAATACGATTGCGGTTCTTCAAAAGACGTTTATAAGATCGTCACAGGTTACGAATCATGGATCTATGCATATGAGCCCGAAACGAAACAACAATCGA
This sequence comes from Cistogaster globosa, assembly GCA_937654795.1. Lineage (NCBI taxonomy): Eukaryota > Metazoa > Arthropoda > Insecta > Diptera > Tachinidae > Cistogaster > Cistogaster globosa. The sequence continues at coordinate 14,710,544 of OW569404.1, forward strand.
CCGTGTGGGTTTTTAAAGACGAGCAAAATCCAACGAAAGTTTATCGTGAAAGAAGCACTTCGAAGCAAATGGTCGCCTGTTTCTTCGGCAAAACTGGTCATGTGGCGACCGTTCCGCTTGAGAAACGTAGGACGGTCACTTCTGAGTGGTACACTACAATTTGTTTGCCTGAAGTCATCGGAGAAATTCGAAAAACCAACAAGAGAAGACGAATCATTGTTCACCATGACAATGCGAGCTCTCACACATCGGCTCAAACCAGAGCGTTTTTGACCGGCCAAAACGTCGAATTAATGGGTCATCCGCCGTACAGCCCTGACTTGGCACCTAACGACTTCTTCTTGTTTCCGCACATCAAGAAAAAAATGCCTGGTCAACGATTTTCGTCGCCAGAAGAAGCTGCTGAAGTGTTCAAAAACCACGTTTTAGAGGTGTCCCAATCGGAGTGGAAAAAGTGCTTCGACAACTGATTTGAGCGCATGCAAAAGTGTATAAATCATGCTGGAAAATACTTTGAAAAACAATAAAACCATTTTTGATTATAAATATTCGCATTTTCACTATTAGGCCAGAAACATATAGAGCAGCCCTCGTAAAAATAGTATTTTTTGTTGGATTTTATATTTAAATTCAGCATGAAGGTTTGTAGTTTTTTTGTGCAGCAAAAAAGTTTTTCATTTATTATGCTGGTGATGATTTTTTTTTTTGGTGCTTATTTTCTTTGTTCGCTGTTGGTTCATACTGGTGGACATTTAGTTATTTAAACGTTTCTTTTTATTATTCTCCTGTACGGTTAAATACACAAAAACCCTTATTTATGAATGATGAAATATAAAACAACAACAACAACAACTTAACTACATGATTGTTGTTTAAATACCACTCACTATTACAGATTTTTTTTTCCTCTGATTTTCATTGCTGCAAATTAAAAAAAAAAAAACAAAAATACCGAACATTGTAAATTTAAACCAACAAAATGAAAATAAAAAAATATTTGTAAAAAACTAAATGAGAGTAAATAAAGAAAAAGAAAAAAAAAATTTTTAAATAAAACCATGTTATGCAAAGTAAAAAACTTGACAACAATATGAAAATTTCACCAGCAGCTAGCAATAGGCAAAAGAAAAAAGAAAATCACACAAAAAATATATGAATTATACACGCGACTAAAAACATGAAAGTTTTATGTTGCTAAGCGCTTATGTATATGAATTTTTGAATTCTCTTTTGTATGGAATCTACGGTTTTTTTTTTAATTTTGGGGCAGATTTTTTTAAAAGCCTGTACATACACTTGCTTATGACAACACAAAAAGCAGAACAAACGAAAAAGGGTGGTAATGCGCAAACATTTATTTGCCACCACCGCCACTAGCAAGCAACATCAACGAAAAAAACAACTTAAAGATTAAAGCTTGTTTGGTTTGTGACAGTCACACAAGCCTAGTGTGATGTAAAAATTTGGGCAAATGTGACCAACTGCTTTATTAAGACAGCCGTTAAACACAAAAAGAAACTTAAGGCTTTTTAAAAGCAGACACTTAAATTAAAACTATCAGTCTATAAGACTTTTATTCAGATACATAAAATATTCATATTGTTGGTCACATTCTTACCCCAAAAAGGAATTCATTTCCTCCTGTATGTGACAGTGAGTGCACACAACAAATTTGAATGAACAGAAAGCTAAATAAATAAAACAACAACACAAAAATAACAACCAGCAACAAACAAATAGTAACAGCGACATGTGTACTGAAGGAGAAGCTGACGATGAAAGCAAAAACAAAAAAAAGAAAGAATTTAAAATCAGGGTGTTTTTTGTTGCACAGCAGCATCATAATCAACAGCAGAAATGTTGTACAGAATGTGTGCAAACTGCAGCCATTCATACGGCAAGTAAAGTGGATGTATGAATAGTTTAGCACGAAATTTAAATTTGTAACGTTTATAGTTGTGCAATTGCATGTGTGCATGTGTTCATCATCATGCTGTTTTTTGTTGCTGCCATTTCAGAATTATTAGTGGCTGTATGGTTTTTGCATTTTTCAATGTAAATGTTTTTAGTTTTTTTTTTTGATTCGCTTATTTCTGCTTCTATCGAATGTTTTTAAGCACAACACTAGCTTAAGTTTTTTTTTTCTAATAAAGCTTGGCCGGGTGTGATTGTGTATGTGTGTGTGTGTGCATATGCAAAGCAGGGAAAAAAATTTTGTATCAAGATTCGTAGAAAACCAGAAACACTATAAAGGACGTGAAACCAATGCAGCGGGAACTAAGAACGAAAAAAAAATAATGTCCTCAATTTTTAATTTGCATACGAATGCATTTGTATCAATGTGTGTGATTGCACATGTATAGGAATAATCACAAAAAGAGAACTTTATTTTGACAAAGTAAGTCTTTAAAATGAATGCAAATCCTTTGAAAAAAAAAATACATCTTTAACCGAAATGAATTGCTGCGCTGTTAGCATACGAGTATAAAAAACTCTTGAATATCAATAAACTTTTATAGGGATTCTAAAGAATCGAAATAAACATAATTGCCGGCTTAACTCAATAAATTTTTGATGTTTTCGTTACTTTTTTCGCCGCCGAAATTTAAGGATTGACTGATAAAAAAAAATGATGAAATAAAGAATTAATATCTAGAAGTGAAGCACTGAATTTTTAAACATTTTAAAGCTTCAATTAATTTTAATTCTAAATGGGTTGGTGGTTTTATATAAAATTTAAAAGGAGTACAAAAATTTCTTTAATTAATTTTAGTTTAATAGAAAAACTATTTGAAAATATTTTACCATTAATATTATTTAAAAAAGAATAGAACTTAAACAGAGTCTGGCTAAAAAAATTAAAGAAGTACCTTTTAATAGAACTCCCTTAGAACACCCAACACAGTTTTAAAAAATAACTTTTGTTAGGAGTTTCTTTAAAAAAATTTATATTTGATAAGAAAAGTCTAACTACCTTTGTAAAAAATACGTTAAAAAGTTTTTTTTAAAAAGTACCTAGCAAAAAGTACCATTTGAAAAAAGTACCAAAACACCTTAAAAAATCTTGCCAAATGCCTCTGAAAAAATAAACTATAAGAAAAGTTTTAAAATTAATATCTTTTTAAGCGAGCTCGTTTCTAACGTCCGAATACAAAAGTACCCTTTAACAGAATTAAATTTTGCCAAGCACGTTTTCAAAGATTACTTTTAAACAGGGCATTTTTAAAAAGTAAACACTTGCTTTTAAAGTACCCTAAAAAATACTTCGAAAAAAGGACGTTTTTAAAAACCCGTAATAAAAACTTATGACACAAACTTTAAGAAACTGGAAGAAAAGTACTTTTTTAAGGAACATTTGAAAAATAAATTCTTTTGGACAAAACCACTTTTCATACAAACTGCCTTTAAAAAAGTGTCTTTTAGGAAAGCATCGTTAAAAAAGCACTTTTATTTTCTGAAACCAGAAAAGCAGTTTAGAAAAAGTCAGAGTTTTTTTTTATTTTTATTTTTATTTTTTTATTTTTATTTGGCTTTGCCGAACCTAAAATACCTTATGCATGTTAATACAGTTTGGTCAAGTAACTCTGATAAAAAAAAAAATAAATATAGGGGTGACACCGAATTAAAAAAAAAAAATCATATAAAAATGTCATTGGCTCTTAATGGGTTAAACATTGTTAAAAAATTTTAGTATTTTCTGAAAGATATCTTCAAAAAGGTTTTGCAAAATATGGTGCACAATCGTACTTTCTTATGGAAATTTCAGAGGAAAATATGCACGAGCGTAAATTTTTTTTCTTGAAGATTTTTTCCAAATATAATTTAAATAATATTTTAAACTTTTTTTAAAAAGTACCTTAAAAAAAGTACCTTGGGAAAAGGTACCTTTCAAAAAAGTACTTTTCGGAAATAGATTTTTTTTATAAATTTGAAACTATAAATGTTGTGGAAAAAGTATGGAACTCGGAATATATGCATGAGCGTAAATTTTTTTCTCTTGAAGATTTTAATAAAATTAAATTTAAATTGTATTTTTAATTTATTTTTTAAACACAAGACTTTTATCTTTTAAAAAATAAATAAAAAAAACCAATTAATTAAAAGGTCAAATAAAAAGCTTTATTAATTAAATTTAAATAATATTTTAACCTTTTTCTAAAAAGTACCTTTCAAAAAAGTACCTTTCATAAAGTACCTTTTTAAAAAAAGTTCCTTTCTAAAATAGACTTTTTTTATAAATTTGAAACTATAGATGTTAAGGATAAAAGTTACTTTAGATTGAAAAAATTAAAAAAAAAAAAACATAAAAAAAACCTAAAGCAAAATTTCTAATAAGAGGAATTGTACAGGTACTTTTTGCAAGATAATCTGTGTAAAACCTTATAAGACATCATTTTAAAACTACTACTTTTAAAAAGGAACATATAAAAAAGGTTAATTAAAAATGCTTTTTAAAAAATAACATCATTGAAGAATATTTGCTCTTTTTCAGGGCTGCCCAAAAAGGTACTTTTTATAAATAATTATTTTTTTTTTTTTCAAAAAAGCACCTTTTTAAAAGATAAGTCTTAACATATGTTCCTTAATATATTCATTCTTCAGCCATTTTATCTTTTCAGGTTTTTATACTTTTGATCTTTTGTTTAAACTCTTTCTTTATCTTGTAAAATTCTATAAATAATTGCAAGCTCTGTATTATCGTTTACATGAATTGAAGAAGACTTACAACATTTTAACCCAAAAAACATTCTCATATTCTACGGGCATATTTTTGTTACTTTTCTTTAACTTCTGTTATGTTTTGTGAAATATTTTGTGATTAAACAAACAACCTCTTTTATTTAGTTGCTTTGGGGAGTGTTTTCTTGATTAAGATGTGAACCTTTTGTTATTTTAACTTGAAGCTGTGTACTTTATTCGTTTCAGCTTTTTTGTTTCTGTAATGAAAAAGAGAATTATTAATTTATGCTGAGACACGTTTATGCATTTAATAATTGTAAGCGTTTTTCTTTGTGCTGCCGTTGTTCTTGTTATTCTAGAGATAAAAAGTTGTTGTTTGTTTATGGCAAAAAGGATTTTGTTGTCCTGAAAATGTTTTTGTTTTCATTTTCTTTACATTCATGTATACCGATGACGTAAATAGGATTATATTGTTAGAAAAAGTATTATGCCAGTATTTTATGCTAAATTTATCAGTCAGTTGCTTTTGCAATATTAAAAATTTTTAGTTAAAAAAAAAAATTAAGTTAAAATAAAATTGTTTTACAAAACTTTGAAACTCATGCAAATCTGTTTAATTAAAATGTACCACGCCAAAAGATCAATAAAATTTAATTCCATTTTATGCAAATTTTATAAGCGGCATAAAATCGTTAGAAAAAAAAAACATGAAAGAAACTTTTAAATATAGAAAGAAAAAAAAATTGTTTAGCTCAAAGGAAGTCATTGTCATTATTAACATCATCAACATTATCGTCTTCATTACCATCATCATCATTATCTCTACAACAATTTTTTGTTTTCTTATTTTTTTTTAAATATTTTTTATTAAGTCAGATGTCTTTTTCTTTCAATTATTTAACATTTATTTGGTTTCTTTTTCTTAGTTTACATGCACCACTTACTTTATTTACTCCGTTTCTTTTTTAATGCTCTAAAATAATCACACCATTAAAGAGGAAACCGTAAAACGGTCAAAGAGGCATGCAGACACATTTACGTCTCATATTCTAAATGAATGGAATGGAATTATTATTTTTTTTTACTCATTTTTTTTAAATTTCTCTTTGGTTTGGTTTGGATACTGTGTATGATTTTAGTTGGTGCCAAGCTGTCTGCTAGTGAAGCCTATATAGAAACTACATACAATAACAACAACAACAACAAACACAGTATTAACTAAGTAGCTGATGTTGTTGCCATCGTAATGTCTGGCATTGTTTTGTTTACTGCCTGCTGACATTCTTCGCGCATCACAAGCTAATTTTAAAAGTGTGAGCAGAAAGAAGGTTTTGAAAGGCCTTATAAAAGGCTTAATAAAAATTTGTTTGTTTTGGTATTGAATATCAAAAATAATTTAAAGGTACGTTTTAACAATATCTCAAAAATGGTACTTTTTGTTGAAAGAATTTTTATAAAAGTTGCGGCACTTAAAAGTTCTTTTTATAAAAGATACTCGACTTTATTTCTTTTTATTTAAAAGAACTATTTACTTAAAAGTACTTTTGTTAGAAGATGCTATTTTATAAAATATTATATTTATAAAAAGTACTTTTTTTTTAATTTTCTGTACAAATAACTCTATATAAAGGTTCTTTGTTAAAAAAATGCCTTTAAAGTATATTTCTTGCCTGTTGTAAAGGAACTTTTCTTAAAATTGGTTTCAAAAAATTGTTTTCTTATAAAAAGTACTTTTTATCAGAGCCCTCATTGTAAATTGATTTCGAAAATTATGTTTTTATACACATATACCTTTTTTCTAAAAAGTTAAAAGGTTCTTAAAAAAAGTTTGGTTAGTGCTTACTGATGCCCTTTTTTAGGCAAGGTACTTTTTTGTAAAAAACAAAACATTAAAAATCCTTTTATTAATTGTTATAGTTTCATTAAAGGTAATTTTTATTAAAAGAGCTTTAAATTATGAACTTTTTTATGAGATACTTTATAGAAAGGAATTTTTTAATTTTTTATTTTTTCCTAAGCTGGGATTTTTTAGAAAGGGTTTTTCTGACAAGCATTTTTTACAACTAAAAATACAATATAATTTTTTTGTTACCATAATTTTACTAAGTATTTATTTTATATACTTGGTATTTTTTATAAATGGTACTTTTTTTAATGGTACTTTTTTATAAATGTTATTATTTTATATTTAGTAGTTTTTTGTATGTGGTACTTTTTTAATGGATCTTTTTTAAATGGTACTTTTTATATGGTACTTTTTTAAATGGTACTCTTTTATAAATTGTACTTTTTTATAAATGGTACTTTTTATAAATGGTAATGTTTTATTATTGGTACTTTTTAAAAATGGTACTTTTTTACAAATGGTACTTTTTTATAAATGGTACTTTTTTATAAATGGAACTTTTTATAAATGTTACTTTTTATAAATGGTACTTTTGTATAAATCCTGCTCTGTTTTTAAAATCCTAATTTAATTTTTTTAGTAGCAATAATTTTACTAAGTATCCTTTTTTAAGTGCTACTTTTTTACGAGTGGTACCTTTTTATAAGGGTTTTTTAGAAAAAGCTATTGAACTTGATATATATTATTAGTTTTGTAAAGCTAATTTTTACTAAATTTTTAATAAGATGTGCATTTGTAAAAAATTACTATTGTGTCATTTGCAATTTGATAATTAAGTTTACTACAAAGCGAACCTTGTAACAGGTCGTTTTATAAAAGGAATTTGTTTGTATAAGGAAATTTTCTGAAAGTGTTTAAGGTACTCATTAAAAAATATATTTTTTCTCAATTAGTACTATTTTATGAAAAGTTATTTTTATGATTATTATTTTTCAAAAAATATATTTTTAGAAGTATATTTTTATAAAGTAAAAGGTACTTTTTTATTTACAAAAATTACTATATGTAACTTTTTTATTTGTCCTTATTACAATAAATAAAATAAATCTTTTTTTAACAGGCACAAAAGTACCGATTTTTTGAACTGTTCTTAAAATTATAATACAGTAGCCGCTCGGTTATATGAACATCCAGAATAGTGAACATCCAGAATAGTGAACAACAAAATGTAAACACATGGGGTTCTAAAGAGTGAACACAACCCATCTCTATTATGTGAACAACTTTCAACCGTTAATTTTTTTAAATATTTGTCAAATTGGAAGTACGTTCTTCATAATTTGCGTAGCAATAACAATAATTTACGCTTTAAATTGCTGTTGTACATTTTAAGATTGAGTAAAAACCGCTCTCCATTTAGCCAACGTTGCTTTAAAGTGTTGATTTTGTTAATGTTTTGAGTGTTGAGTTTTAAGTGATTGTCTTACATTTTAAAAATCGGTTTTTCCCCGAGATAAGCAAGCATGTGCGTACGAATACAAAAAAGCTTTTTGTGGTCATTAGCGTTTGTTACATAGTGCATCGAAAATGAAGCGCAAGGTGTTAACGTTATCTGAAAAAAGTGACATTTTGACAAGCTTGGACAAAGGTGCAAGCGTTACTTCTCTTGCACATAGATATGAAGTGGCCAAGTCAACAATTTGTGCTATTAAAAAAAATAAAAAGCGGATTTTGGAAGTGACTGTAAAAAGTGATGGAAAAATTAAGAGAAAAACATTGAGAAAAGCTGAAATGCCGTTGGCGGAGGCGAAACTATATCATTGGATCAATCAACAAAGAATTAAAAATTTACCCATTACAGGTGAATTAATCAAAGCAAAAGCAAAGTATTTCAACGACCAATTGAAAGAAAAAAGTTCTTTTACTGCAAGTGATGGGTGGCTGCAGAAATTTAAGCGACGATTTGGTATACGTTTTTTAAAGATATCCGGCGAAAAATTATCGTCCAATCCGGAGTTTGTAGAACCTTTTAAAAAAGAACTTCATTCTTTAATAGCAGAGCATAATTTAATACCTGATCAAATTTACAATGCAGATGAAACTGGCCTTTTTTGGAAACTGCTTCCAGACAAAACATACGTTTTAAGAAGTGAAAAAAGTGCACCTGGACGAAAAGCCGAAAAAGCACGTCTTACATTCTTGGCCTGTACAAATGCTTCTGGAGACCACAAAGTAAAACCACTGGTGATAGGGAAGGCAAAAAATCCAAGATGTTTCAACAATTTTACTCCACCTGTAGATTATAGCCATTCTAAAAACGCATGGATGACTGCAGCAATTTTCCAAAAGTGGTTTAAAGATTCATTTGTTGTACAGGTAATTTCAAAAAGCTTTTTGTTAATGTGGTTTATAGCATTTATCTCTTATTCTATTTTAGGTGACTAAATATTTAAATCAAAAAGGCCTACCTACTAAAGCCATTCTTTTATTGGACAATGCACCAAGTCATCCACCCGCGCAATCATTGTGTTCAGAGGATGGAAACATATTCGTTGTTTACATGCCACCAAATGTTACGCCATTAATCCAGCCAATGGATCAAAATGTTATCCGAATTACGAAACTGTACTATAGATCCGCTTTGCTAGCATCAATAGTGTCAGCTGAAAATGCTTCAAACATTTTGAAGAATTTGACCATAAAAGATGCAGTTATAAACCTAAGTTTGGCATGGAATAAGGTTGATGCATCCACAATACAAAAGTGTTGGAAGAATATTTTATGTTTTGAGGAAGAACATGACACGGAAGAGGACATTCCACTCAGTATTTTAAAAGAAAAATATCAAAACGATATTGAAGCACCTATGAATGAAGTCATCGATCTAGTCAAAGAATTGTCGAATGGAGTACAGCTTTCACGAGAAGAGATTCAGACGTGGAATCAAGACATTGGTGCCGAAGATATAGATAGCGAAGTTGAAGATGATGACGAAGACCAGTGCATAGTAACAACTGCTGATATTAGTACAACAGAGGCAATCGAAGCATTCAATAAAGTTATTGCTTGGAGTGAAAATAATATATCTGATTTTAATGATATTTTGGTATTGCGAAAATGCAGGGACAAGGCAATACAGAAATCTCTTGAAGCAAAAAAAGTACAAAAAAATATAACCGACTTTTTTCATGTTCATTAATTGTTAAAAAACTTATTTAAAATAATTTAATTTAATAAAAATCATATGAATTATGTACTTATTTTATATTCTCTCGATTTAATGAACTTCTCCATATAGTGAACAAGCTCTGTTTGAATTAGTTCATATAAACGAGCGGCTACTGTATAAATAAATTTTTCCAAAATTATTTATTCTATTTTTGTTCTAACGAATCTACCTTTTTGATCGATAAAATATTTCACTGTCAACTTTTAAGATGTGTAATACTATGCTTTTAGGGCCCGTAAAGAGAAAGCCTTGTCATTATTTTAATTATTAAAAAACTACTGTGTAAACCTATACATCTTAATGTAGTTGTATGTGTATATTGTATGCATGAATTCATTAAGCAAATTAACCTTAACCGTGGCTTACTTTTAAACCAGTTGATATTCGCAGATTAAGTAAAATCAGCTGAAGAATGAAAAAGTTCTTCTACACATACATACATCCCTACATACATAAATATATATTTTATAAATCGTTTAAAGCAAAGCAAAATTTATTTAATGAAAAATATTCAATTTACTGCATGCTCTGGCAAAAAAAAAAATGAGAGCTACTGTGGCGAATGAAGCTATTGCCACTAAATTACATTATTGTTTGCAATAGTGAGCAGCTGGGGTATTTTAACCCTTTGACAGCGTTTTTGTATTTTTTATAGCTATTTTTATTACTGCTTTATCATTGTTTCACTTTTTCACCAAAAAGTCAGTTTTACATCAAAAAGTCATTTTCCATCAAAAAAGTCACTTTTTCATCAAAAAATCACTTCTTGACAAAAAAAGCCACTTTTTCTTAAAAAGTAACTATTTCTTTAAAAAGTCAGTTTTTCATCAAAAAGTCAGGTCTTCATAAAAATAATTTTTTTTACAAGTGTTAAAAAGGGTACTAAGGGGAAGGTATAAATCGAAAACATGAAGCCCGAACGAAAAACCATAAACATTTAAATTTCAGATCGTATTTCCATACAAAAACTGCGGTCTTTTAAGGCCCTTGAAGCCATTGCAGCATTAAAAACAACAACAATAACATGTAAATCTGTGCACCCCGGGGATTTTGTGATCATGTTAAAGTGCCTACCAACAGAATTAAAATAAACTTTTATACAAATCATCATCATATTATGCTCAAAAATCAAAATACAAATCTATCGCAAGCCAGCCAGTACATTCAAGTTACAACATGTTTCAAGCAGTTTTTTTTTTAATTTTTTTTTTTTAATTTAATTGTACACTCTGTCACATAAATTCATATTTAATTCGTTTCAAGCATGACTGCCCATTATGTTAAGTGTTTTTTTTTCTAAAAGCAGCAGAAATTTAAAACGTTTTTTTTATTTATTTTTTTGTGTCTCATAAATTAAAATAAAAAAATTAAAGTATAACAGTAGCAAAGTGTGTGAAGATATAAAAATGCAGATGAAAAAGAAATTTATTTTTTTAAGGTCACTGGTATTTGATTTCTCTAAATGTAAAAAAAGAGTTTTTGTGTCTCTGAAGTTTCTTTTATTATTCTTCAAGTTAAATAAAGCGTAAATTGAAACTTTTCACAGAAAATCTAATCAGAGCATTACAAAAACTTAAAAGAAATGAAAATAAATTTTTAGAAATATTTTAAAATAAATCCAGTAAATTTTTTTAAGCAGATTTCAGTTAAAAAATTTTATTCTTACAAAATTATTTTTCGTTAGTTTATTCTTTATCAAATCTTTATATAAAACTGACTTAAAAACTTATCATACCTCACCTATTTTTTGATAGTTTTTTTTTTTTATTTTTTGATAGATTTTCATTTTGTTATTTCATTTTTAAGTTTTTTTTTTTTCAAAATTATGATCACTCAAGCGTGGTCGTCACATTTTTATAGATAATAATAATTTTTGACATGTAAAATGAAACCAAAAAACAAATTCTTAAATAACAATGATTTGCTTGCAAAGGCGAAACATGTAAAAAAGACACATGACAATGCAGATATGTTTCTAAGAACATAAGATCTAAAAGAAAGGAAAGCTAAATCAACAAAAGGTCGATTGATACTAGAGTACTCTTTTGCATACCAATTGTCTTATTCCAGTATAAATTGGATGATCAAGGTTTCACCAAGATGTGAAAGCAAAAAAATAAACAAAACCCACAAAAGAATTTCCAACATCACAATTTTCAACAACATTTTTTACCAGAAGTTGACATCTCCAACATTTTGTCAAAAAGTCAAATTTTATTATAAAGACACTTAGGCACCAATAATTTTTTTTATTACCAAAAAGTAATAATTTTTTAAAGGGAAGCTATTTTTATCCAAATATGACATTTTTATTTAAAAAAAATCCCTTTTCCATAAAAACTCATAAAGTTTCTTTTTCATTAAAAGGATAATTTAAAGTCACTTATTTCAAAAAAAAAACTTACTTTTTCTAGCAAACAGTACCAATTTCGTCAAAAATCTTTTTTCATCAAAAAGTCACCTTGTAAAATTTAATATTTCATTGCCAAGCCGCTGGAAATTTGCCTTACAAGGAAGTTCCTTTTTCGGCCAAATAAAAAAAAAATTTTGAGTTATAAAGTCGCAGGTTCTACAGAAAGAAAATTAAAAAAAAAAATACAAAAATGTCACCTTTTACCAGAAAGTTACTTTTTAAGCTAAAGGTATTTTTTCAGTAAAACAAAAATTCTGAGACAAAAAAAAAAACATTTCACCTGAAATAACTTTAAATATAAAAATTCACATTTCCACCAAATTGTTACGTTTCCATGAAGAAGTTACTTTACATACGAGGGCTGCTATATATATTTCTGGCCTGGTAACACTGAGTGCTGCCAATTGCAATCTGACATTTCCATTGCAAAGTTTGTCATTTTTAAGCATAATCGTACTCAAAACGTTTTGACGTGCGACCATTATTTGTGTTGTTTACAGTGACTTGAAAAAATTAATATAGAAAAAAATGGAATTAAATCGTGAACATTTTCGTGCCATCATTTTTCACAACTTTCGGCATGGATTATCACGACAAGAGTGCATTGATGAACTTAAATCTTTGTATGGCGATGAAGCACCATCCTATAGCAGTGTGAAAAATTGGTATAATGAATTTAATCGTGGCCGAGGCTCGCTCAAAGACGAATACCGTGAAGGTCGTCCAAAAACGGCTGTTGTGCCAGAGAACATTGATGCCGTGCGTGAACTCATAATGCAAGATCGACATGTGACATACCGAGACATAGAGACATCCTTGGACATTTCTTCCACCAGCATACATTCGATACTGCATGAACACCTGGCCGTAAAAAAGGTTTGTTCTCGTTGGATCCCGCACAATTTGAAACTCGCTCAAAAAAAGGCTCGTGTCGATTGGTGCAAAGAAATTTTGCAAAAATATCATTGCGGTGCTTCAAAAGACGTTTATAAGATCGTCACAGATGACAAATCATGGATCTATGCGTATGAGCCCGAAACGAAACAATAATCGACCGTGTGTGTCTTCAAAGACGAGCAAAATCCAACGAAAGTTCTTCGTGGAAGAAGCACTTCGTAGCAAATGGTCGCCTGTTTCTTCGGAAAAACTGGTCATGTGGCGACTGTTCCGCTTGAGCAACGTAGGACGGTCACTTCTGAGTGGTACACTACAATTTGTTTGCCTGAAGTCATCGGAGAAATTCGAAAAACCAACAAGAGAAGACAAATCATTGAGCGTTTTTGACCGGCCAAAACGTCGGCCGGTCATCCGCCGTACATCCCTGACTTGGCACCTAATGACTTCTTTTTGTTTCCGCACATCAAGAAAAAAAAATACGTGAGCAACGATTTTCGTCGCCAGAAGAAGCTGCTGAAGTGTTCAAAAACCATGTTTTAGAGGTGTCTCAATCGGAGTGGAAAAAGTGCTTCGACAAGTGGTTTGAGCGCATGCACAAGTGTATAAATCATGCTGGAGAATAATTTGAAAAACAATAAAACCATTTTTGATTATAAATATTCGCATTTTCACTATTAGGCCAGAAATATATAGAGCAGCCCTCGTATAAAAAAAAATCGCTTTACCACAAAAATGTTACTTCGCCATTAAAAGTCACTTTTGCATCAAAAACGCACTTTTTCACCAAACTGTCAATTTTCCGCCAACGATTCTTTCTTTTTATCAAAAAGTTACTTTTAAAAAAGCATTTTTTCCATCATTTTCTTTTAATCAAAAAGTATCTTTATCACCAAAATATCAGCTTTCCACCAAAAAATCACTAGTTCACCGAAAATCACTTTTCCCCCAAAAAGTTTGTTTTGCATCAAAAACCCGCTTTAGCATCCAAATTTTACTTTTTTTTAGTTAGGACCAGCACTCAGGGGATGACCCCTACTTATGCAATGCATTGTGCGAGAACTAGGAAATTAGGTTTTGGGATGGGGGATAAAGGGAGTAGTGTTTGTAAACATTTGATTTGAATCTTTGCACATTGAAAGTGGCAGGAAAGACCTCTGCAGGGAGCTTATTCCACATACGAACTGTTTGGCTAAAAAACGAATTTTCTCTGTAATGCATTGTGCGATTCACTGGCCAATCGACGACAAAGGAATGCGCTCTTGATGTAGATCGCGTTGCGCGTATGAAATTACGGTTTTCAGAAACGAATTTCCCGATTTCATAAGACAACATTCCATTGTAGTAACGTTAAAACAGTGAAACACACCCTACATTGCGTCGATGCTCATGTGAGTTAATAGAGCTGGATACCCTACTGTCAGCGATGAGCTTTTTCGCTCTCTCCTGTACGCGGTCGAGTAACTCCAAAATAGACTTTGAAGCACCGGCCCATACATGAGAGTTCTATTCCATTTTCGGTCTGACAAAAAAGTCATTTCGGCAGAGTCCCTTTTTTCATAAAAAAAATCATCAAAACTTCTTTTTTTCATTAAAAATCTTTTTGCATCAAAAAAATTATTTTTCATAAAAAAATCCCTTTTTCCCCCAAAAAGTATTTTTTGTATCAAAATTTCCCTTTTTCATAAAAAAAGTCACTTTTTCATTAAAAGGTCACTTTTTCATCAAAAATATATTTTTGTATCAAAAAATTAACTTTTTGCATTAAATAAAAAAACCTTTTTTCAACAAAATTAATTCTTTGTAACAAAAAAAGCCGATTTCCCTAAAAAAAAGGCACTTTTTACAAAAAATGTCTCTTATTTGCTAAGAAAAATTTTTTCACCAATATTAAGTAGCTTCTAGAAGTTGCTTTTCGCTGCAAACTGTTTTATTTACCAGCTTCTTTTTAAGAAGAAAATTATTTTTATAATCGAAATTTTATTTCAATGGAGATCTAACTTTCTCCTCGAAGTTAAATTTTTTAACAAAAGTCACTTTTTTCACCACACGCTTGAGTACCATAATATCACAAAAATAAAGAATAAATAAAAATAATCTGTTTATTATTATTTACTGTTTTAGTCTGGCGGTTATTTAATATAAAATTGTTTAATAATGATAAACAAATGATTAAAATTTCATATTTTTGCTTTTATTTTATTTTCAGAGTCACGTGCTAATGTTTACTAAAAAGTGATAGAGAAAACTAAACTGCAAGAAGAATCTACTAAAAAAGGGTCACTAAGTAACTCAAACTCCAAAAACAAACGTTACTGTTCAGGAGCAGACAAAACTAAACAAGGCAAGCATAAAGTATAAAATTAAATGAAACAAAAAAATTTCAAATAAAAAAGCAGAATAGAACATGTATTAAAAACAACTTTAGTCCTGCTGCTGGTAAGTTTATTTTCAGAGTTAGTTTTAAGAAAAAACAAATCATAAAAAACTTCTGGTTTTCTGCAGATCAAACAAACACATTTTAAAAGGTTTTTGTTTTTGTTTTTTTCTTTTTTCAAAAAAAGTGCTTGTTACTAATATTGCAATTTATCCATTGAGATTTCAAGTAAATAAGTAACAAAATTACATGCAAACGAATTATTTCTAAGGTTATAGGTGCTGTTTGGTTGGTCTTTTCATATTTAAAGTTTAATAAAAGTTAAAAGAGTTTTCTTATCCTTTAAAATAAAAACTTTTAAACTTTGCCCTTTTTTTTGCTTGTAATATGGAACACCCCATATGTTGCAAATATTTGTGTGTTCAATCTTTGGGATTAATCTCTACCACAATTTGCTCTATTGTTTCTTTTTTCTCTAGGTGTTCATATGTAATTTTATAGACCAATATTCCCTTTACTTTTTATATCCTTTAAGGACAATGCAAACAAATCTTGATTACACGTTTTCGTTTTTTATATTTTTGCTGGGTTTGCAACAAGACAGCCAAGTTAATGTTCACGATAAACGGGAGTATTTATTGATTTTATTTTTAATTTATTTTTCTATTTATTTTACTCATAATGCTGCTTGTTTTTGTGTCTCTAAATAAACCGAGTTGTTGGGTTTTCCGTCCTTTTTAAGGCGATTTATTAATGTCCTTTGCTTTTTGTATTTAAGAGATAGAGCGTGTTCTTTTTTCCCATTGTGTTGAAGTGTAAAAGCAAAACAGCTGATGCTGGCTTATTTTTTTATATTTGATTGTCCTTTGTAAAGTAAAATAAATCTGATTTGAAGAGGAAATAAAAAAACAATTTTCGAAAAGACCCAAACTTATTTAACACAAAGTAAACGAATTGGTAAAAAAGAAAGGAATATAAAAGGAAAAGAAATTTTTTTAATAATCAGCTTTCTCAAATGAATTTATTGTAATACGTTTCACCTGTTATTTGCTGCGATTTAATACTGTATTCTGAGATTTTCAAAAATATTTATATTTGAAATGCTAAGCGTATGATTAATATTAATTTTTAGATTTGCCTGCAAAAAGTCCTACAACTCAAGACATTTTGAAGATTTTTTTCAAATTCTAAATGATTTTGAAATTCAAAGAACTAATTCAATGAACTTTATAATCCCGAGAAGAAATAAAATTAAATGAATCATGTTTTTATTAATCTTAAAAAAATTTATATCCATTTTTAACCAATTTTTAACATAGAAAGGGTCTTATTAAATCTACAAAAACATTAACTATTCAGTCCTTTTTTTCCACACTAAAATATATCGGATCCCTTTTCAAGATGTAAAAATGGCTGCTAAGGCAACCTTAGCAACATTTCGTTGAAAACGGAATCAAATCTTCCTTCAAAAAAAAAAAAAAATCTTTTAAACTGATTTAAAAGGTTTTCGGCTGATTTCTTTCTTTTTTTGTTTGACTTAAATTTTAAAATAAATGCCTGGTATACTTGTTTTTCAAACCCTGCCTTTTTTATTGAATTTTTATTTTGGCTGGTGTCAGCTGCAACTGCAGACACGTTTTGTTAGATTTTATTATTTTTTGTACCAGCTTTTTTTTATTTTGTTGCTGTTTTTTTTTTCTACTTCCACTGTGTGTTCTATTTATAAGCCCGAATTACATTAGAAATTATGTTAACATATTACTTTGGTTCACTTCTACAAACTGAAGCACACATAAGCATGCCGTTGCTTGCTTGCTTGTAGCCCTTTTTACATTCTATGTGTATTTACTTTTAAGAGTATAAGAGATGTTTTTTTTATGGAATGTATTTTTGTTTTTTTTTTATATATATTTACATTAAGTTGCTTGTCCAACTAAACATTGTCTATGGTCATTGGTCCAGTTGTTGGAGTTTATTTTACACTTTATGAGCATCATGTTTGTTAGAAGATTTGCTAAATTCGTTTTTATTTTTATTTTATTACAAATGTGTGACCATGTGTTTATTTCCATTTCCTTTTTTATGTGAGTTCATCATATTGTTACAGCAGCGGTAACGATGTTCATTTTGGGAGCTCTATTTTCGCCTGGCTGGCAGGAAGTAAGAAATTTACAAAAAGTAAATCAAAAAAACATTATAAAAATCTTGGCAATGTAGATTTGTGGCTTTTAAAATTATGATTTATTTAACAATATTGTTTATGAATTTATTTTGTCCAAAAAAAAACTTCTTTATAAACTACTATATGAACAGGATATGGAACATAAATTTTGAATTAAGTTAAAAAAGAAAAAAATTGAAAAAGTTTAAATTAAAAATAAAACTTTAAAAAACCTCATATTCTGCCATTACAAAAACGAACAATTATTTTTATATTAAATTTTTCTTTACTTTTATTTTATTATTTTTATTAACTATTTCTCAACTATACAACTCAAATATTTGTTATTTAAAATAAAATTAAAATTAAAATAAAAAAAATTTTATTTTACTTGAATATGTGGTTTTTTCGGGTGTCATGTTTAGTTTTATAACTACAGAATTCTATAAAGTCTGTTGTTAAAGTTTTAATACATTCCTTAACTTTAAGTACTAATGTGTCTTAATAAAGTTTTGCAAATGCAGTCATTCATTCGTTCATTCATTTGGGTTGTTTTGAAAAGGATTTTTGACAATTTTAAGTATAAAATTTATAGCATGTCACAGCAGTTGCCCAGCAAAATTTTACGGAAGCCACATTACACGTAGTCTCTTAGCTGATATTTTTAAATTTTTATTTAAATTTTCTTCAACTCTTCAAATTTTTTTTTACTTTAGCGTATGATTCATATAAAGTTAAGCATTGAAAGAAAACGCTTATAACTCCTCCTAAATTTTTTTAAAATGTTTGGAAAAGATAGTAAAATATTAATAACTTTTCTTTAATATCCAAGCAAAATTTGCCTTTTTAAAAATTTTTTGTAGCTTAAAATTCGTTTGAATAAGATTTCCGCAAAAGGTTTCTTAATTGTATTGACTATTTTTAATATATTTGAAAAGTAATTTATTTAAATAATATTTTCCTGTCTTAAAATAATAAATTTTCAATAAAAAGAAATTTTGTTACTTATGGCGTATGATTAATATTAATTTTGGAATGAGTTAAAAAAGTTTCAATAGCTCAAAAACTATATGATATTTTTCAAATATTAAAATCGATTTCGAAAGGCAACACTATATGCTTTATATCTACAGACCTTCCATAAACAGAATAAGCACACAAATAAAGTAGATTATAAGGGAAAGAAAAATATTTTAAATAGAAAATATTTTTTTTTTTTGTAATTTTAACTTAAGATACTGAAATAATGGCCACGAAATTTATTTTAAACTTAATTATTTTATAACATTCTAACAATATGATAACTTAAATAATTCATTTTATTTTTATTTTAAAATTATTATTTATTTTTTTTTTTTTTTTTTTTATTTTAATTATAAACTTTTGTATGAGTTGATTAGTGTAGTTTAATCCACTGAAAGTTGATTGTAGCACTAAATGTGGATTTATTATGTTTAGTAAACCCTTTAAAAAATTTTCAGTTTTAAAATAATGATCGCTTTGAAGGTATCACGATATAATAATAAATTTGTTTGCAGCTGGGCCCTGGCCTGTCCAAAAAAAGCATTAATATTTAATATAAATTAATTAATTCAATCTTAGTTAATTGGATTTTCTAATGGATTAAGCCATTTTTTTTTATTACCTCTTGTTTCAAAATGAGAACTTTACTACAGTATAAAATTGTCTTAAATTTTATTTTCCCTGTTTCTGCTGTCTATTTCCTTTTTTGTAGGTTTTTATCCAAATATTTCTTTAGATTAACTTACTAATTCTGATGTTTCTTCACATCCTTTAACATATAAAACTCATTTTTCCCTGCAAACTTTTGCTAAAAGTAAAAAAAGTGATAAAACAAATTTTAATTACTAAAGCGTATGAGTAATATTAATTTTGAGTTTGGCTTACAAAAATCCTTGTATCTTAGCTTCTATAATATATATTTTAGAAATTCAAACATCTTTTGAAAGCTTAGAAAATTGACTTTCAAATGAAATAAACTTTAACTGTAGAATTTCTTTGAAAGTAAAAAAATTTAACGGGGAAATTTCAAATTTAAATTTCGGAAAACATTCAATATTTTTTTATTCGCTTTAACATATCGTTGGGTTATCTTCTTTGCTTAATAAAACTTTTCTTTGATATGTAAAAGTTTTATACAACATTCCTTAAATATTTTACACCAAAAATATTTGAAAATTATTAAGGTTTGTAATATATTTTGCTGCATGCCCGTATGTTTAGCAAACTAAAAATTGTTTCATTAAAAAATACTCAAACTTTAAGATGAAAAAAGTTAAGTTTTATTCTATGAAAATTTTTATCTAAATACACTAAACTACAAAGAACTTTTAGAAAAGTTTATATGCGTTTTTTATCTCTTTTTAAATTGAAATGAACTTATTTGTGATATTTATAAAATCACGAGGGTGCTGAGGAGAACATTTCAATGAAGAATTTAAAGCATGAATACTTGTTTTAGTTGTGGGATTTTTTAAATCTGCAATTGCTCTGAGCCATTGTCAAGTTGGATTCCTACAAAAAATTAATAACAGGGAAGAGCTTCCTAGGATTCTTAAGAATTTCTAAATTAACGTCAGAACGCAACTACTGCAACTATCATCTGAATGCATCAAGAGCGAGTGAGATAATTTGAAGTAGGCTTTGATTGAAATAGTTTGAAAACGCACTGCCTGTTTGTTTTCTTAAATTATTTTATTCTTTTTTAATTGGCCGCTATAGACTGGTACAGCTCTCGTATACAGTTATGTAAATGAAAATTATTTTTTTTTATACATTTGAAAAAATCCTCTCTCTCTTTCTCTCTTTCTCTCTCTATTACATTTTAGTCATCTTGTATATAAACGAGTAAATTTTGTTGTAGTCAATATGTATAAATTATTTCCATTACATTTCATTTTTTCCATTTTACTTTATTTTTGAATGGTTTACTCAAACACACATACACATATCCACACCCACACACACACACACACACACACACAAATAACCAAAATAACAATATGTTTTTAAAAATGTTGCTTAAATGAAATTTTCGTTTTTGTGTAAAAGTTTAGTAGTTTGTTTTATTATAAATGTAAATGGTTGGCTGTTGATACTAAAAGCTTCTTTTGTTCTATGGAATTTTACCCTAAAGTTAGAAAAAAGTTTCGTTTTGTATTTTATATAACTTTTTATTTTTATTTTTATTTTATTTTTATATTGATTATGCTAAATTTGCTAAATATTTGTTTAAATTGTAATTGTGTAATTTAGTTTTATTTTAAATTTGTTTTTGTTGTTATTGTTGTTTCTGATTGAAATCAAAATAATCTTTAATTTATATTTTTTTACTTTTAAGCAATTTTTTAGTTTATTATTGAGAAATAAATTCTTTTTCATTTAATTAAAACAAAGCAAACATTTGTTAAACTAATTAAGAATATTTAGAATTTGAAATAAATTCCTAATTGCAAATTAAACTAAAACAAGTAAATTTAAAGGATTTTTACAAAAAAAAACTCATTTTAATTTTGTTTAAGCAACAGGCCTTTTTTATAAATTAAGCAAAATTCCTAAATAATATTAAAACTCGTAATTAACTGAGATTTTTAGTAAGGAAATTTCGATATTCCATTGTGATCAATTAATGTTAACTTGTTAGTGTAATAATATATTTGAAAATGATAAAAAAAATTTAAATGCCTTATGAAAGACAAAAAAAAATATTGTTTTGTTTATTTAGATTTAAATAAAGAAAATCTTTTATGATAAATTTAAAATATTGAAATAAGAAAACCATAAAAGTCAAATAAACTTTGTTAAATGTTTTAGAAAATTAACTAAAATTAAAAAATTCAACTTAATTTAAAAGTCGTTCTTCAACTCGATTTATTTGTTTTATAAAGCAAAAATATTTTTATTGCTACAATTTCTGTCCGTCTGTCACAAGCTTCTACCTCCCGAAACCTAAAGAAAGTTGCATTATTACGGCCGCTACGTTAACAAGAAATTAATAAAAGAAAGTTAATAATTAAAGGCTGGACCCCTTGAGACCTAATTTTACAAAACAAAAATAAAAATGAAATAAAAAACTAAAGGCTGTCCCCACAGAAAATGTGATTAAACAATGTTGGCTTATTTTTGGCACAGTTATATACAGATACTTTAAATGAAAACAGATTTTGCTTTAAAGCATTGAAAACTATAAAAATCATAATATTAAAAATTAAAGGGTGTCCCGCAAAATATCCTAGTAATACAGTTTTGAAATAAAAGTGTCAGATCTATAAAATTTATTCCGAGTTCTATGCTCACTATAATAAAAAGGAAGAAATACAATTAACATTAAAGGGTGCCCCGGTAGAAGAGAGAAAGTTGAAGAGTATGGCTTTATTAGAAGACATCCGATATTAACACTGAATTTGTGCTCGCTAAGAAAAACAAGTTTAAAAAAAAAATTAAAGGGTATGCCCATAGTAAACATGATGTTGATAATTACTTCCTTTATTTTGCAAACGTTCGAGGTAGGTAGCTAAAATCGAAATAGAGCTCAAACTAATGTATCAACCATAACTAGAAGTATAAAAACATATAAATAAAAGGGGAGGAAATTAAAGGGTGTTCCATAAAAGAATTAATTTAAAATACTAAAAATCTTAAATTTTTAAAATTTTTAAGACCTCTAAAATTTACATAGAGTGTTTTAATTTGAAAAACTTTAATATTTAAAGGGTGCCCCTATAGCAAACGGCATTTTAAGGAATATTCGTTTCTCTTAATTCTTTATAAAAAGACATCTGATATTGACACAAAATTGCAATCGCTATAATCAGAAAGCAAAAAATAAATAAATCAAAATCTAAAGGGTGTGCCGATAGAAATCTAAATTAAAAGTCAATACTCATATCTCTTAACCCGTAAAAGACAAAAACTTTATTTTCTACAGCAAGTACTAAAAAAACAAAATTTATAATTAAAGGGTGACCCCTTATTATAAAATTCTTAATAATATCCCTATCCATTTACTTCTGTCTATGGCTAGATTAGGTAAGGTTACACAGGCAGCTGAAAGAGCAATAAGGAAAAGAGTAAGAATAGAGGAAGAACTGTGGGCTTAAAAAATGCAGAAAAGAACCCGCCGGATATGGTCGTTGGCCAAAGAGTGAGCTCATTCCACGGATTGAGTCACAATGTCACAATGTAACTGTAAAACATCCATTGCACCACAAGAAGAAAATTTTCCACCTGGTCGCAGCGATGATATACCAGAAAGGCGCATGTATTACCGCTGACTGAAGTATCTCAGCCGTATATACCCTAGCGTGGGGCATATACGACAAGATGTCCTACCGTCTCCTGATCCTCCTTGTCCTTGCAATTTTTACAGAAATTCTTAAAACAGAGACCCATTCTCCTGACTTGGGCTGCAAGCAGACAGTGTTCAGTAAACACAGCCACCAGATCAAGCAATATACTTCTCGATAACTGCAGTAGTGCAGCCGCCCTGACCCAATCCAACCAGGGCCAGATTATCCTAGCGATTGAACATATCAACTCGTTAGACCATCTGACCTGAACCAGATCGTTTAGAGCAGCGTCAATACCCTGTCCGCAAGCAGAGAGGAGTATGTCACGGAAAGTGGCAATGGCACCCTCTTTAAGCGTTTTCCCCATCTTTGCCTATTCAATAGCAATGTCCCCTCACCTATCTAAGGGTGACTGTTGAAACCTCCGCCATCCTGTCTAGGGATGTTTCGCATTTAGAGACAAGTTCTGGTGAGGTAAAAACACCTTTAAGGAACATAATCTCTGGCTAAGAATTTTACTTAATTCCACGAGAGTATAGTTGTCTTGTCCTCAAGACTTTCGTATTGTGTTCAAGCACAACGTGCTTGTGCGTCTATCCTTGACATTTTGGATTTATGTGTTGAATTCTGCTTTCCCTAGTTTTTTATAGGTTGGTCAACGCATGTTTATTTTTTAAAGAATTTTAAAACTGAATGGGATTCAATTTGCCTCTATTGCCAGTGACTCAATGCAGGCATTTTGTGGCCTTAAAATATTTTTAATTTTCTTTTCTTTCAGATGTTGTGTCTTCTGTAGACTTTGCATTGATAAAGGAATTTCATCCCTGCTATATTCAAATTTAAATTTTTTCCATTTGATACGTAAATATTTTAATCTCTCCAATTTAGTGGCGTTAAGATGAGTTGTTATGATTTTATTTTTTCTAAAGTTCATTCCCTGACCATTTATTTACTTTTACTCGCACTTTTCTTTTATAGTTTTTCTTTGATATCAAATAATCGATGTGTGTTGTCAAAATGTTCGTGATTTTTTTTCCTTTCATCTCATCAAACAGTAGGAAAAAACTAACTAACGAGGCTGCTGTAGTCGAAGTGGTAAACACGTTGGCTACAAACCTGGTTGAGCAGGGTTCAACCCCTGCGGCAATCAAAAATAAAAAATGTTTTTTCTGTTTAATGGTATACGAGTAAATACATATTCAGAATTAACATTAAACATGCAGCCTCCTTCGTCGGTACTTCTTAATAGCATATTCGCCGGCGAAGTGAAATAACTAATAAAATGGTTACATCTATCTTTCTCTTTTCACCACCTGTTTTATCTATCCCTTTCCTAAAGAATGTAGCACGGTTACGAAAATAATTAAGTAGGCATTATTGCCTGAAGGGCTTCTTCTCTTTATAAAAAAAAAAAAACGGTAACAATAATTACAGTCTGCCTTCATTTCCATTAAAGCGGTCCTTGTATGGGGAATCGCTGTGAAGTTTGCAAGCCAAAATAAGTTTAATTATTGGCCATTCTTTTCCCTTTTGAAACTCAGGCAGGGATCTACATTTTAATGACCTGCCTCAAGTTAGAATAATATTTTCTACATATAAAATCTTTTAAAATTTAAGACAAATATTTTTAAACTTTAATTTAATTTAAATTTTTATCTTGTATGTTTGTTTAGTTGCGAAAATGCTTTTGTTAATCTAATATGCTGCTTTTAAAATAATTAGAAATTCTTCAAGCGGAAGTTATGTTTTATTAATAATAAAACTAATTAGTTATGCTTTATTATACAAATTAAGTTCTAGAAATAACATCATTTAATGCATGTTGTGCAAACTTTGTGTGCAGCATAAAAAAATACTTTTTTTAAATCTGTGTAAATTTAAATAAACAATTTTACTCATATTTTGTTAGATATTCATTAAAAAAAATCTCATATTTATTTAACTAATATTTACTAAGAGCATAATTAATTTAATACAAACAACCAGAAGAGAAATAAATTTCCTTATATTCTACACACGCACACACTCACAGACACACACGCACACACTAAAACACACACTTACATTCCCAAACAAACTATAAATATTCACTGCATATTTGCACTAAACAAAATGTATAAAATTTTTAGAATTTACACATATTTCAACATTAATATACAACAACAAACATTATTAGAAATACAGGTTGTATTATCATCTCTCGTTTTATGATGAACTCGCTATTTGTAAAAAGTAGTGAGTGAACTGATTGTTTAAAACAATGCTTTTTTCAGATTTATATTCATTATTATTTTTTTTTATAGAAACGCAGATAGAGGTTTTCTTTGTTGAAGATAATCCTTTGATGCCTTTGTTGAAATAACATAACTCACATAAATGGTCTTATATTAGAAATTTTAGTTTTCTTTTTCATTAAATTTTTGTGGAATTGTAAAAAAATAATGAAAATGTTGTTGAACTTAAATTAAAAAAAATTTAGAAAAATGGTTAATTTTTTAACAAATGCACACAAACACAAGGAAGCAATTGTTTCTAGAAAAGATATAAAAGTTAATTTGTTTAAAAAAAATTCATTCTTTTTTATAAAGATTTTTTTCACAAAAAAAGTTTTTAAACAAAAATTTACTTTTGCATCAAAATTTTTTTTCAATTAAAAATCAACTATTTTCAATACTCTTCTTTATCCCAAATTCGTGTTTTTAGACCCATCACCACAGGTGGAAAAATTTTATATCTAAGTTTGTCATTCCGTTTCTAAGTTCCAAAATATCTATTCCCGATCCCATAAAATACATATATTCGGAGTTCTTGTTCATAGCGAAGCCTATAGAGCAATGTCCTTCTGTGCGTCCATGTTCGAGTTGAAATCAACTTTGCCAAAGCACTAGTTTCGAAAATTTTTTATAAAAAATTAGCAAGATCGGTCCATGTCCTTCGAGACAACAGGAAAAATACAACGCGTGCTTCTAACTTTTCCATATCATTTGGAAAAAATATACTTTAGTGAAGTAACCCCAATTAACAAAATAATATGGAGCGATAGAGAATTAAGATATAAAAAAAACCTAAACAGAAGAACTTCTTGCTCGCTCATATTTTCCGAGTTGTCTGAACTTTTTATAGAAAAGTAAGATTGTGCACCACATTTTTTTAAAATATCAATATCGATATCATTTGAAAGCTTTTGAAGAGTTCTTCTAGAAAATATTCAAATTTTTAAATTTTCAAGTGCATAACCCATTAAGAGCCAACGATAATATTATCTAGAGAAAAATGTTTCCTTATTTTTTAATTCTCTGTCACTCCAATTTTTTTTTTTTTTTTTTTTTTTTTTTTTTTTGATTGAATCTACTTCACTATACTAAATTTACATTCATGGTGAAGGATATATTCGGTAAAGCCGAATAAAGCATTCTTAATTGTTCAATCAAAAATTTAATTTTTTCCACTAATCACTTTATTTTTTGAAAACAAATTTTGTCAGCAAAAATAAAACTTCCTGAGAGTACCATTAATAAGGAAAAAAGCGAAATTTTTTTTTGGTTTGTTAAAAAATTTCTTTACTCTAAAAGCTGGCATTTCTTCCACAGTACTTTTATTTTACAAAAATTTTAATTTTGCCATTTAAACGAAATTGTATTTTCCATAGATAAAATAATTTTTTTTTCATTAAACAAAAAATCACTTTTCCATCCATTCTACACATTCCATTTAAAATATTTTTTTCCATAAAAAACTTTGCTCCAACAAATAAATAATTTTTTTCAAAACAAAAAAAAAAAAAATAAAACTTTGCTTTTCTCACCAAGAATTTATTCTTTCCTTCCGATAGTTACTTGTACTTTTTTGTGAAAGATAGTATTTTATATAAAAAATTTATTTTTCGTACTTATTACTAATTTTAGTACAAATTTAATCTTTTCCAACGAAAATTTAATTTTTCTTTTGATTATATTTATCATAAAAAACTCACTTTTTACAATCAAAAAGTCACTTTTTTTATCAAAGATTTACTTTTTTCCATCATAAAGTTCCTCCTTTCCATCAGAAAGTCACTGTTTTGTATCACAATTAATTCTTTTCGTCCATCATAAAGTCACTTTTTCCATCGAAAAGTCACTACATTTCATTAAAATAATTATTTTCATCAAAGCATTATTTTATTTAATAAAAAGGTCAGCTTTTCCAATAAAAATCAATTAACATAAAGACATAAATTTTTTATCAAAGGCACCTTTATCCAACCAACTGTAATTTTTACTTAAAAAACTAACTCATATCTATCAAAATGGCACTTTTTATATAATATTTTTTTTAAGTCAAACTTTTTACACAAAAAAAGGAAATAGTCTCACCAAACCAGAGATAAAAAAAAATGTTTCTTTACTAAATATTTTTTTTTTTTCAAAAAATCACTTTCCTTCATCGAAAATCGCTCCTTCGAAAAACAGTGTCAGCAAGAAGTTACTTTTTTTTTACCAAAAAGTTATATTTATCACCAAAAATTATGAAATTACTTAAAATAATTTTTTTTTCGCTTTTTATCGAAAAGAACCACGAGTTTTATAATCTTTTCAAGCTTCTCTGTTTACAAAAATGCATTTTCTTATATTAAAAAAATAAATAAACATATTTTTTATTTTTACAAAAAGTTACTTTTCCACCTAAAATACAGTCTCTTTACAAAAAAAAAAGAATTCTTCCATCAGCCTTTTGTCTTGCCGAGCAGTCAGTTTTGATGACAAGCCTCACATTATCAGTGACAATATATAATTTTACAAAAATAATTTTTTTTATTCAAAAATACTTAATTTTCGTTCAATAAAAAATGGCAGTTTTTTTTAGCAATATTTTTTTCAAAGGGGCTTTAAGAAACAAAAATCCAATTATTTGTACAAAAACTCACTGTCAGCCATTTTTCATTGACTAAAATTAACAGCATAATCCTTGTTATGAATAATAAATTATAATTACACAGACCTTAAATCAGTCACTTTACGTGCTATTGAAACAATTTTTACATTTCCAATTCAAAATGACTGCAGCACATTTAATGTTACTGCACAACAACCAACCATTCAGACAATCTAATCAGTTGTTCATTTGTTACCGTTTTAATTGTCTTAATGTTGTTTTCAATATTTTCGCTTTTAACGTGTTTAATTATTGGCTAATTAGTGGCAAAAGCAGCGCAACATATTCAACAAGGATACAAGAATACATTTTTATTACAGCAGCAAAAAACCGGGGAAAAAATCTTTGAACAATTATAAAAAATAGCTTTAGGCTCTAAAAATGTCTGTGTAAGTGCACATGCAAACAAAAGTAATTATGTGCAAAAATATGTTGAATGCTTGCTGTATGTAAAGGAGCATCATCGAAAACGGAACTTTATTCAGGGTTTATTGAAAAACTGTTAAAGGAAACTATAACTGAGTAAAAATATTTTCTTTTTATTTCGAAAATATGATGAACGCAGAGTAACGCTAACTAAAGCGAGATATACACAGACCAAAAGAGCACTAATTGGATTTTGAAAAGTTTTTTTTTTTTTTGTTTGAAATTATTTTAGTTTCGACACAGGCATACGTGAACTCAACTTAGAAAAGATAAAGTTTAAGGATGTGGACGTATGTGTGTTTCCCATGTATGCAACATCAGCTGTTAGACATTGTTGCAAATAAAATTACAAAAAAAAAAAAAAAAAAAAAGAAAGAAAAAATACTAAAATGTACAAAAGAAAAGTTGTTAACAATAAAATCAAATAATGTAAAAAGCATGGCATATCCAACAGGCGCTGTTAAAATATAGTTTTTTTTTTGTGAGCTTTATTATTTTTTAATTTAAAGTGAAATTTAATAGAAAAAGTTTCTCCAGCGATTTTTTTCTAATGTTTCCAA
Source organism: Cistogaster globosa (assembly GCA_937654795.1). NCBI lineage: Eukaryota > Metazoa > Arthropoda > Insecta > Diptera > Tachinidae > Cistogaster > Cistogaster globosa. The sequence continues at coordinate 14,739,353 of OW569404.1, forward strand.
CAAAAACTGCTAGCATTTTCAAACTACTAGGAAATTAATTAACAACAGTTTTAGGAAAAAAGTTCAAAATATTTCTAATTATTTTTTTTTTCGAACACAAAAGTGAGGAAACAGCTGAAATAATTTGTATTTAAAGCTTTAGTATTAAACTCAAAGAGACTTTTTGGTGAGATAAATTCCATTTGGTTAAATAATTCTTCCGACAAATAGTTATTTTTTGTATGTAAAAGATAATGTTTTCAACAACAACAACAAAAAAATCAAGGTTAGAAAAGAGGGGGCCTCAAGTGTTAAAAAGGTTTTAGAAAAAAGAGGGATTGTTTTCATGAAAAAAATTACTTAAAAAATTTGCTTAAATTAAAAAAAAAATTTTTGAATACTTTAAATTAAATAAGAAACCGCAAAAAAGTAAAATAAAAATAATCAAAATTGATAGTTCAAATTCGGTCTTAGAAAAAAGTACATTTTTCATGAGCTGTACCTATTTTGTCATAAACAAAAAAAAGAACGCTGTGCTCTTGGAAATAAGAAAAGAGCCCTCATGTGTAGGATATTTTGTAAAATAGAAAAAAATTTTTGGTAAAACCAGGAGCTTTTAAAGCATAGGAAATATACGCATTTCTACAAAAAAAGAACTTTTTGTGAAAAATCTTTATTTGAAAAATTAAAAATTATGAGCTACTTAAAAATTAATAAAAGAAAAATGTTAAGTTTTCTAAATAAAATTTTATTTAAAGGCAAGCCAGAGTGCTATATTCAGCCTTGCTCACCCTTTTATACCCATCACTATGTATGCAAATCTGGTTAAGGGAAGTAACTCTACTCAAATTAAACAAATATTTAAGTGACAGAGAATTAAAAAATAAGAAAAAAATATTTTTTTACATAAAAATGTAATTGGCTCTTAATGGGTTAAAGGTTTTTAAACAAAATTATTATTTTTTGAAAGTTTTCTTCAAAAGCTTTTAAATGATATCCATATTGATGTCTAAAAAAATTTGTTACAAAATCGTACTTTTTTATGAAAAGTTCAAGGGCCCAGAACTCGGAAAACATAAGCGAGCGACAATTTTTTTACTTGATGTTGTTTTCTTATTTTTTAATAATTTTTCTTTAATATGTTAATTTAATGATTGGTGTCAGTCACCTAATTGTTCCAAATGATATGGAAAAGTAGAAGCAAGCTTAGTGTTTTTTCCGCAGCCTCGAAGGACATGGCCCGATCTTAGTGATTTTCAATATCAAAAGTTTCGAAAATATGCCTGATCGATTGGCGATTTACCCCTATTCCACTTTTAAAGGTAAAGGGTATAAAAAAAATACTTTTCGTTAAATAAGGTACCTTTTCCAAAAAAAAAAAAAAAAATATTTACTATTGGTAATTAATTGAAAAAAGTACTTTTTTAGTAAAATGTATGCAGCAGAACTTTAAAAACAGATTTTTGGAAAAAAAAACGCAATGCTCTTGGAATAGGAACAGAGAGTTATTTTGTGTAGGATATTTTGTGAAATAATAAAAACGACTTTTTTTAAAAAGGTACTTTTTGTGAAAAACGCGTTATTTTCGAAAAAAAATAGCCATTTAGAATATGAAAGAAGTTAACTTTTTTAAACGATATTTGGTTTAAAAAAAGTACCTTTCGGTTAAAATAATTTTTATGAAAGAAGGTACTATCGAAAAGAAGTCCTTTTGTAAAAAAAAGTACTTTAACTAGTTTTCAAAACACATTTTAAGGCTGGAATATTTCTTTAATAAAAGAATTATTTTTAATTAACAAAAATGCAATTTTGCAGAAAAGGTACTATTTACTGGAAAAAAGGCTCTAATAGTTAAAAGGCGCCAATTGCAAAAAAAACATTTTGTAAGTGGACTGTTTGTAAGAAAGATATTTTGGTAAAAAATGCCAGCTTTTTTGAAAAGGAAGGTGACTTACAAAAATTATGTTTTAGTTAAAAAAAATACCTTTAGTAAAATAAAATATTTTTTTAAAGAAGGTATTTTTTGGAAAAAGTGGTTTTTTTAAAGGTACAGAAAAACGGCAATGGCACCTTTTGTGAATAAAGTAGTGCCTCAAAAATGTGTAATGAGTTAACGCTTCACGAATTAAAAATAGTAACCCTTATAAAAGCAGCAACTATTTGCACAAATGATTTTAGATATGAATTTATTTTAAAACAGGAACTTTTTGTGATAAAACTTTATAAAGGGCACCTTTTGTGTAATAGACACTTTTTGCATTTTTTTTATAACAAAACATTTTCCCCCAATTAAAAAGTGTAAGTATTTAAAGTTCAAATACAGTTTATAACAGATTAACTCACTACCAACCGTCACGTTTTGAAACAGACCGCGGCAAAAAAAAGTTTAAACTCAATTTAATTATTGTACTTTTTTCATTTTTTTACATTTTTAAACTAAATACAGAAATATATTTACACACACAAGCAAACTTACAAATTTACATATCAGTACTATAATTACTCGTATGTTGTTAATACTTGAACAATATGTTCAATATGACTATCAAACTCATGAGTATCATCATCACATCATCATCACAGTATCTTTCACCCAACATACATAACGGCAAAGGCTCTATAGAAATATCAAACGTAACTCTTATCATCCTGCACTAAAAATTTTTACATTGCAGGGTAAAATAAACATATTTTTTTCATTTAATACTCGTATACGAGAATAGCTCAGTATGGTCGTGGCATTTGTATGATGTTTTATGGGGGAAATTTGTTAAAAAAATAAAAAGCAAAAATTACTAAATCCTTTTTAGTTGTATTTAAACTCAACCTCGATTTGAGCTGTCAGTTTAAAAGTTGTATGTGATCTTTTACCCAACAATAATGACGTTAAACAACAACAACAACTGCAGCAACAAAGAACCAGCTTGTGATATGTTAAAACTTCATATTTTCCTAAATGAAAAACTTTTTTTTTTTTTTTTTTTTGTTAAATATTCAAACATTTCAAAAGTTGTGTAAATTGTTTTTGAGGTTTGATTGCTTAAAAATAATGAGAAAATAAAATCATGATTATTTTTTCTCTAGCACTTCTTTAGATGTATAAACACAAAAATAGTTAAGTGGTAAAAGGAATAGAATATTCTTTTGGTTTTAATTAAATTAAAGGCAAAAATAATAAAAATGAAGAGTTCTTATCGAAAATAATGAATATAGGAAAAGGAAACTTTTTTTTGCAGGATATAGATGAGATGTTATTTTCGCTTTATTATTTTAATTTTGTTTTTATAAAATTTTCTCTCCCTTTCAAGTAAATGATTATATTTCATTCTGCCTGGGTTCTTTTTTGCTTGCAATTAAAATACTAAAATCCCTAAGGTATGCTTTAGATATCTGTATATGAGTTTTTATTATCGTATTAAATTTAATAAGCTTTCAATATCTGAATAAATTATAATGTAAATACAATATTTCTTGATTTTTATTATCGAACAGAATTTTAAAATTTTTTATATAAATATTTTTAAATCTGTTTACATATTAAAGCCCAAGAACTGTTATATTTTTTAACAACATGTAACAGAATAAGAGTTAACAAAGTGATATGAAAATAGATAAAATACTTTAAAAGTCAAGATATTTTGCTCGTTTTGTTAAACAGTCTTTAAGCAAGCATATTTAATATTTAGAAGCTGGCATAAACTCACATAAAATTATTTAAACTTTAAATAGTTTTATGTCCTTAACTAACAGCCCTTTTTAGTGTTTAATTTTAAAAGTTTTATCACTTGAGGCAAAATTTTCAATTTTTTTTGCTTAAGTTTTTTATGACTTTTATACAAATTTTAACTCAATATAAATTCAAAATAGAAAAATAGATAAACAAAAAAAAAGTAAATAAAAAAACACTATTGCCTTTTTGAAACTGTTATACTTTTTTTATAACTGTCATACACTTCTTTTTTCAACCCCAAGACCGTCAGTATTGTTGTGTTGCATAGCTTTTGGACAGGTTATGTGCTTTTAAATTGATGTAAACAATAGTTATATAACAGTTATATAAAATCTTACAGTCTTTCCTACCCGTCAGAAATATAAAGAGGGCTGCTCTTTATATTTCTGGCCTAATAGTGAAAATGCGAATATTTATAGTCAAAAATCGTTTTATTGTTTTTCAAAGTATTCTCCAGCATGATTTATACACTTTTGCATGCGCTCAAACCAGTTGTCGAAACACTTTTTCCACTCCGATTGAGACACCTCTAAAACATGGTTTTTGAACACTTTAACAGCTTCTTCTGGGGACGAAAATCGTTGACCACGCATTTTTTTTCCTGATGTGCGGAAACAAAAAGAAGTTATTAGGTGCCAAGTTAGGGCTGTACGGCGGATGACCCATTAATTTGACGTTTTGGCCGGTCAAAAACGCTCTGGTTTGAGCCGATGTGTGAGAGCTCGCACTGTCATGGTGAACAATGATTCGTCTTTTCTTGTTGGTTTTTCGAATTTCTCCGATGACTTCAGGAAAACAAATTGTAGTGTACCACTCAGAAGTAACCGTCCTACGTTGCTCAAGCGGAACAGTCGCCACATGACCAGTTTTGCCGAAGAAACAGGCGACCATTTGCTACGAAGTGCTTCTTCAACGAACAACTTTCGTTGGATTTTGCTCGTCTTTGAAGACCCACACGGTCGATTGTTGTTTCCTTTCGGGTTCATACGCATAGATCCATTATTCGTCACCTGTGACGATCTAATAAACGCCTTTCGAAGCACCGCAACCGTATTTTTGCAACATTTCTTTGCACCAATCGACACGAGCCTTTATTTGAGTGACTTTCAAATTGTACGGGATCCAACGAGAACAAACCTTTTTTACGGCCAGGTGTTCATGCAGTATCGAATGTATGCTGGTGGAAGAAATGTCAAAGGACGTCTCTGTCTCTCGATATGTCGCATGTCGATGTTGCATTATGAGTTCACGCACCGCATCAATGTTCTCTGGCAAAACAGCCGTTTTTGGACGACCTTCACGGAATTCGTCTTTGAGCGAGCTTCGGCCACGATTAAATTCATTATACCAATTTTTCACAGTGCTATAGGATGGTGCTTCAACGCCATACAAAGATTTAAGTTCACCAATGCACTCTTGTCGTGATAATCCACGTCGAAAGTTGTGAAAAATGATGGCACGAAAATGTTCACGAGTTAATTCCATTTTTTTCTATATTAATTTTTTCAAGTCACTGTAAACAACACAAATAATGGTCGTACGTCAAAACGTTTTGAGTACGATTATGCTTAAAAATGACAAACTTTCCAACGGAAATGTCAGATTGCACTTGGCAGCACTAAGTGTTGCCAGGCCAGAAATATATATAGCAGCCCTCGTACAAAACTAATTTTAAAAAATCTTATTTAGTAACAATAGAATGATTTCAAATTTTGTCGAACTGTTATACGGATTAGAAAATCATCATATCGCTTGCTAAGGATGATTCAAAAATTTTCGGAGCATTGTAAAATTACTCGTGATTTTTTAAACAGTTTAAAGTGTTATATTTTTATATTACAGTAAAAGTTGTCATAAATAACTAAAAAAGCTTAAATTAAAACATCTATTTGAATTAGAAACTTTTATACAATTCTGATAGATGTTTTAATTTAAGTTTTTTTTTTATATTTATATTTAACAAAATAAATATATGAAACAGATGAGAACTTAAAACTACTTAAAGCTGATATTTTGAATCCACAGATGCTCTTACTATATTCAATTTCAATATATAATAGCACACAAAAGAAATTTATAAATTCTTTTGTTTTTATAAAAAGTATAAGGACTTCTAAATATATTTTTAAGTTTTTTTTTCAAATAATACTAAGAAAATTTTTTAACTGTTATACTGTTATAAACTGTTATATTATAAAAACCAAATGTTTCGGCTTTTTTAAAAACTACAGCACTATTAAATGATTTTATATACATATAAATATACACTTAAATCTAAGCTTATAAAACTGTTATAAAATTTGTTATATACTTTAAAAATTTATTTAGGAATATTTATACAATATTTGAAAAAATTTTACTAAAATAATACTAAACTAAACTAATTAATAAAGTTTTAAAACTGTTATACATTTAAGGAAACTGTTATACAGTTTAGACCAACTGTTATATTTTTCGTGATCTACAAATCTATAATATTGCTGAAAAAATTGGTTTAAAAAATATATTAAATTATTTAGAAAACTTTTTTTGATTCCTGATCGATTTTCTTACAATGACTGATCTATCGTGCTTTTTTTTTAAGTTTTTATTGTAAACTTGTTTCTTTATTTAAATTCTTTTGAACCTCGTAAACCATTATTATTAATTTGTTATTAACACCACTTCTTATAACTAATTTGCCCATAGCCGAAACCCCAAGAACTTCGCAAAATCTTTTTAAATACTCTGTCTTGTAGATTTTCTTCCAAAGACATAATCCTCGTGTGATGCACTAAAAAAACTGCAAGCACGCTTCCTTTAACTATTTTCTAATATCCATTTACTTGTATATTAAAACAAAATGTTATGTCCTTCTGTTGGCATTTTTTTTTTCCTTTTTTATACTTTCATTACTGCAAAATATTTTTGCTATTTTTCTTTTTTGCTGTTGATATTTTACTTTGAATACATTTAAAGAAATTAGGGTCAAATGTTGAGCTATTTGTTTGCAATTGTAACATGTTTGTAGGAAGCATTTATATTGAATGTTGAAAACAAAAAAATATGAAATAAAAACCAAATGCTAAAAAGGATAAAAGAATGAAACAAAGTATGCAATCATCATTTACAGAATACCATCATTGATTTCATTTCATTCCAATTCTTTTTTTTTTTTTTTTGTGTTTTGTTTTTTAAGTAGCTTTGTACTGCTTGCAGCAGTACATGTGTGAGTTCGTTTGTGTGCATGTCATTTGTGATATAATAATACCATTGCAAAAAGACTTTATTTTTTATTTTTACATGTTTTATTCCAAATACATGTTCAAAATGTATTCGACCATACCTTTTTAATTCAGTTAACTACAACATGTTGGTGCATGGATGTGTTATTATTCTTATTTTATAGATTGACTTGTTTTAAATGTTTATAGAAGAGAAGTATGTGTTAACGAGGGTTAACTAAAAAATTCTTTTACACAAAATTTTCATAAAATTAATATTCGAGCAAGAAGTAATTTTAGTTATAAATCGTCTAATAAAACATTTTAAATTATCATCGTCCTATACAAAAATAGTTTACTAAACTGGCTGCTAGACATTCAAATTATAGCTTCAAACAATGTAATTGTGTGCTTTTTTTTTATACCCTTTACTACAAAAAGTGAAAAAGGGTATTTCTAAATTTGTCATTCCGTTTGTAATTTCTACAGTATCCATTACCCTCCCCAGAAAGTATAAATATTCTGAGTTCTTATGCATAGCGAAGTCATTAGAGCGATGTTCCTCTCTCTGTCCCTGTTAATGTTAAATTAACTCAGCCAACAAATCAGCCATAGTGTAGCGCCTGCCATATAGAAAAACATTTTTACACCTGTTAAAATTTCTTCTTACTTTCGCATTGAAATTTATTTAAGAGTTAATTAAAAAATTGTTTATATATATTTTTAACGAAATATGTTATTGAATTAATTAAAAATTTAATTAAACTTTAACATGAAACCAATAAAAAAAACTTTTTTCTTGCAGATCGCCGACCTGTCGTCGTTATCTGGCAGTTGATAAAACATATTCAAGTATTTTACTTCCGAAAAATTAACGACAATAGAGTCGGCTGAAAATTATAGCCAGATTCTAATAAAATTATAAATATCAACAACAATTTCAAAAAAAGTTTTTTGTCGTTTTGGTAAAAATTTAATTTGTTTTATATTTTTTAATTTTAAATTTTCGTCGTATCTGCTCTTCATTCCAGGACTATTGGCTTCTAGTGACAATTTTTCGCAGAAATGTTAGTACTGGAAATCATTAGAGCCAAATGATGTAAAAATACTTACCAATTTCTGGGAAAAATGCAGCGAAATAATTATAATAAAGTATAGAAACAAAAGTATAGAAACAAAAGTATAGAAACAAAAGTATAGAAACAAAAGTATAGAAACTTTAACTAAAATAAAATAAAACCTCCAGAATTCTTTAATTTCTTTCTGAGAATAAAAAAAAACGAAAACTTGTCTGTCAAGTGTAAAGACAGTGACTTCTTTAAAAGGTATTCTTCAAACGAATCTGCCAATTCCTTGTACGGCAGGGCCAGTTATACTGCTTTAGCAACAACACAAAAACTTTAATAAATTTTTTAAGTTTTCAGCTAAACAGCAGTTAGCATTTCTTTAAGCGATAAACTTAAACTCTGCCCTTATTTTATTTAATGTATAAAAGAGTGGGATGGAGGAAGAACCAAAAAATTTAATTGAATTGCAGTGAAATGTATAGAAATGAATTGAATGAATAAATGAATTAAATTGATTTACATTTACATAATAATTTATATGTTTTCCTTCCTTTTATTTCTACATATTTTTTGTTTTTTTTTTTTTTTGCTTCCATTACATTTTGTTATTGTTGTAAACGATTTTTCCTAACAAAATAAGCTTTTAGTTTTATTACAAAATATAAAGTGTTTTCTGTAATTTTGTTGCTCTTTTGTCACCAAATTTCTTTTGTTGTTTGAGCTATAAATTTTGGAAATGTGTGTGTGTTTTTTTTTTCTTTCATTTATTATATTTTCAATTTTGTCAACTATTGTGTTCTTTTGTCCTTTTAATAAAAAAAACATACTTAAAAAATAAATAGTTATTTGATAACCCAGTAGACATTTGTTAACTCGATTTAGTTTTAAGAAATTTTTAATAAGAAGTTTTTACTCTCAATAATTCTATGAAATTTTGGCAACAGTTTTCCAGTTGGGCTTTCTGCAGCAGAAGTTTTGATGAGGCTTGAGCACCAATCTGTTAAAGTCATCATTTATTGAGGGTTTTATTTTTCGATTAACTTTTTCAGCTGATGTTCTAAACATGCACAACTAGACCAGTAGCTGTCCTTTGATATATTTTAAAGCTAATCCAGCGATGAGACTTATTTTTGAGTTGAGAAGGCTACGCTATTATTAATTGAATTCAGAAACAGATAGGTACTCGACAAATGTGACCTTAAGGCATCCTTATTGAATGCCACTAATTCATAATTAGCAACAGATAATGGACAAAGTAGATTGAGCAAATATATTGATAAGACCCTGGAACAAAGTTCATTAACTCTAAGAAAAATTTGCCAACATTCGATGAATAAAGTTGTCATGTAGCTTTATGCGTAGCTTAAAAGCTGGGCGTCTAAACCCATTATTTTAGTACCAAAGAACCATTTCAGTGTCTTATTTTTTAAAAACTTTGAAAGAGATGTTTCACCTCTGGAGCCCTTGACCATCACTATTTCAGGTCTCCCGTTTATACTTGGGGCTTCGGGTAGTACTTCAATTTAATTCTAAGTCTTCCCCTATTACTAGAAATAAGTTCAATTGTGTCAAATGTCTTTGAAATAGTTGGACTCGTTCAGGCTTTATTCCATTCTAACTGTGTGCGATCCTTAGTTCAAATGCAGCTAATGCTAGGAATTAACAGACAAATATCATTCACATCGGTTTTCTTAGATATTAAAAGTTGTCTAGTCTGGTATTTAAGGTATTTTTCTCCAGAATCTTAACACTGCAAGACCTTACATCCTGTTCGGTGAAGAATTGGATTCTGTGCTACAAAAATTCATGTAAGATTATTTACCGCTCTACAAGCATTTTTTTCTTTTTGTTCTTGCGCATACGTTTTCTATCCTAAAAACCCCTAGTGTTAGTTACTCCTAACTGTTCTTGAGGTGGTTTTTTATTTTTCTTCGATTTCAGTTCCGAGTTGTCACCAGAACTATTCAACAGAATAATCACTTTTTCTGTGCTGTTATTTATACTCGCATTAGACGAGACAGGTATCCTAACTTTAAATAACTCTATACTTACGTACCTACGTGTGTGAAGACCGTTTAGACTCCCAAGTCGAACTACAAGATCCTAGGCTTCTCTTAACCATGAAGACTCTTTCAGCGTTGATTAGTGTAGACAAGGGTTCACTTACCACTGGCTGGCTTATTTATTTATTGAACTCAACTCTTATAATCTACCTGTTGCTTAAAGGTTTCCCTGAATAATCTATTATAATCTAGAACATCGAGTTTTTAAATTAACTTAAATTAAATGAGTGTTAATGAACCAAATTTATTAAGAGTTCATTAATTTGTCACCGCTTGACTGAAACAACCTATAGAGAGAGAGAGAGTGTGTGAGAGTTGGAAACTTTCACAAATAATTCCATAGTACATGTGTGGACCAGCCTCTAATTTTTAATTTAGTTTTTTATACATATGAAAGTCTAAATAAATTAAGGATCTATGAAAATAGCATAACTATAGCGACACCTTATAATTCTTGTTTTTTTCAATTGATTTCATAGAGGACTGGCAATACATTCTTTACCTACATTTTCGGTCTCAACCTATTACGGATAAAAAAGGATTTATATGTGAAATCACATTACTATTGGGGCACCCTTTGTTAAATTTTATTTTCGTTTCTCCTTATACAAGGGCTGCTACATATATTTCTGGCTTGGCGACACTAAGTGCTGCCAAGTGCAATCTGACATTTCCATTGGAAAGTTTGTCATTTTTAAGCATAATCCTACTCAAAACGTTTTGACGTACGACCATTATTTGTGTTGTTTACAGTGACTTGAAAAAATTAATATAGAAAAAATGGAATTAACTCGTGAACATTTTCGTGCCATCATTTTTCACAATTTTCGACGTGGATTTTCACGACAAGAGTGCATTGATGCACTTAAATCTTTGTATGGCGATGAAGCACCATCCTATAGCACTGTGAAAAATTGTTATAATGAATTTAATCGTGGCCAAAGCTCGCTCAAAGGCGAATTCCGTGAAGGTCGTCCAAAAACGGCTGTTGTGCCAGAGAACATTGATGCCGTGCGTGAGCTCATAATGCAAGATCGACATGCGACATACCGAGAGATAGACACATCCTTGGACATTTCTTCCACCACCGTAAAAAAGGTTTCTTCTCGTTGGATCCCGCACAATTTGAAAGTCGCGAAAAAAAGGCTCGTGTCGATTGGTGCAAAAAAATGTTGCAAAAATACGATTGCGATGCTTCAAAAGACGTTTATAAGATCATCACAGGTGACGAATCATGGATCTATGCGTATGAGCCCAAAACGAAACAACACTCGACCGTGTGGATCTTCAAAGACGAGCAAAATCCAACGAAAGTTGTTCGTGGAAGAAGCACTTGGAAGCAAATGGTCGCCTGTTTCTTCGGCAAAACTGGTCATGTGGCGACTGTTCCGCTTGAGCAACGTAGGACAATCACTTCTGAGTGGTACACTACAATCTTTTGCCTGAAGTCATCGGATAAATTCGAAAAACCAACAAGAGAAGACGAATCATTGTTCACCATGACAATGCGAGCTCCCACACATCGGCTCAAGCCAGAGCGTTTTTGACTGGCCAAAACGTCGAATTAATGGGTCATCCGCCGTACAGCCCTGACTTGGCATCTAATGACTTCTTTTTGTTTCCGCACAGCACGAAAAAAATGCGTGTTCAACGATTTTCTTCGCCAGAAGAAGCTGTTGAAGTGTTCAAAAACCGTGTTTTAGAGGTGTCTCAATCGGAGTGGAAAAAGAGCTTCGACAACTGGTTTGAGCGCAATCAAAACTGTATAAATCATGCTGGAGAATACTTTGAAAAACAATAAAACCATTTTTGATAATAAATATTCGCATTTTCACTATTAGGCCAGAAATATAAAGAGCAGCCCTCGTATCAGGCATATTCAAATATAATTTGTTTAAATTTTAAATGTCTGCCTTCTACGGTTGATCGGACTGCTTCAAAAGATTAACAGTTTCTAACAAAAGATACTATAGGAGAAGCGGTCATACAAAAGTAGTAAAAAGAAATTAAAAAAGCAATTTTGTGTCAAAGAAAGAAATAATATTGTTTACTTAAACAATCTTAATAAAAAATAAAGTCAACTTAATTTTTTTTTTCTTTTGTTTAATAGGAAAATTTTTTGACTTAACTGAGCCTCGGTAAAATATTTATATTTGAATGGCAAATAGTAGACTTCGAAGGAATTATCATACTAAAAAAATTCTATATATATCTAAGACCTACGTATGTTTGCTGTATAATAATTTCTTGAACTTCATGATTTATAAACCAAATACCTGCGATAATGTGTACTAAATTTCCTCTTATGACGACATGACACAAAAATAATTTTTTTGTGTTTAAATGTGTTCTGCCGATGTTTAATAACATTAATTATGTAATAAATTATTCCTTAGTATTAAGAAAAAAAATTTTTAAGCAACAATAACAAAACTATATAAAATCATCCACTCATTTTTGGCTGTATCTCACTGTCTGTATTTAATGTTATACCAATTTATAGCTTAATCGAAATAAAAATAAATAAAGAAAAGTATTAAGCTACAAATAATTAATGTATTTTCATATTAAGCACATATATACATACGTCTATGGTATGCATAAGAATTTAATGGCAAAAGAAAGAAAATAAATAAAAAATAAAAGTCTTTGATATTTAATGTGAAAATGTAATAAAATTTATTGAAATAAAAAATGACACTAATTATGAGAGACAGGAAAAAATGCTTTAAACGAAAAAGACTCAGGGCTCTTTTTATAAAGTAATTTATTTATTTTTAATTAACATTCGATTTAACATTTAAATAAAAACTTTAAAACTATTGCATACTTTTGTTGATGTATTTATAAGGAAACTAAAGCATATCTTAAGGCTTTTAAGCAAGATTCTTAATCAATTGAAAAGTTTTAAATTTGACTAAGCGTTAAATTAATTCAATAATTTTTTTTAAGAAAAATTCTTCTTACATATTTTTACATAAAATATATAATTGAATAATTTTAAATCGGTATTGTAGTTTAATCTTAAACCAAATAAGTCATCTTTAAAAAGCAACAGTAATATAATTAATCAAAAACTTTATCCAAAGTTCACATGAAATTGTCTAAACAAAAATAATTTAATTATTTATTCATGTGCGTAAAACTAAATTTTAAACTTTATGAGGGCTACTCTATATATTTCTGGCCTAATATTGAAAATGCGAATATTTATAATCAAAAATGGTTTTATTGTTTTTCAAAGTATTCTCCAGCATGATTTATACGATTTTGCATGCGCTCAAACCAGTTTTCGAAGCACTTTTTCCACTCCGATTGAGACACTTCAACAGCTTCTTCTGGCGACGAAAATCGTTGATCACGCATTTTTTTCTTGATGTGCGGAAACAAGACGTCATTAGGTGCCAAGTTAGGGCTGTACGGCGGATGACCCATTAATTCGACGTTTTGGCCGATCAATAACGCTCTGGCTTGAGCCGATGTGTGAGAGCTCGCATTGTCATGGTGAACAATGATTCGTCTTCTCTTGTTGGTTTTTCGAATTTCTCCGATGACTTCAGGCAAACAAATTGTAGTGTACCACTCAGAAGTGACCGTCCTACGTTGCTCAAGCGGAACAGTCGCCACATGACCAGTTTTGCCGAAGAAACAGGCGACCATTTGCTTCGAAGTGCTTCTTCCATGAACAACTTTCGTTGGATTTTGCTCGTTTTTGAAGACCCACACGGTCGATTGTTGTTTCGTTTCGGGCTCATACGCATAGATCCATGATTCGTCACCTGTGACGATCTTATAAACGTCCTCTGCAGCACCGCAATCGTATGTTTGCAACATTTCTTTGCACCAATCGACACGAGCCTTTTTTTGAGCGACTTTCAAATTGTGCGGGATCCAACGAGAATAAACCTTTTTTACGGCTGGTGGAAGAAATGTCCAGGGATGTCTCTATCTCTCGGTATGTCGCATGTCGATCTTGCATTATGAGTGCACGCATAGCATCAATGTTCTCTGGCACAACAGCCGTTTCTGGACGACCTTCACGGAATTCGTCTTTGAGCGAGCTTCGACCACGATTGAATTCATTATACCAATTTTTCACAGTGCTATAGGATGGTGCACAAAGATTTAAGTTCATCAATGCACTCTTGTCTTAATTATCCACGTCGAAAGTTGTGAAAAATGATGGCACGAAAATGTTAACGAGTTAGTTCCATTTTTTTCTATATTAATTTTTTTAAGTCACTGTAAACAACACAAATAATGGTCGTACGGCAAAACGTTTTTAATACGATTATGCTTAAAAATTACAAACTTTCCAATGGAAATGTCAGATTGCACTTGGCAGCACTCAGTGTTGTCAGGCCAGAAATATATATAACAGCCCTCGTATAACCCTGGCCACCCTTGTTACGATAACAGAGCTATGTTAATCACTTAACATAACCAATGTTAATACAAACAAAATCGAATTTAAGAGTTTTCGTATGATATTTTAATAAAATTAAGGTGGACAGAAAAACAGTATTGAAGAAGACTTCTAGTAGTGTCTTTATTAAACTCCAATAGTCAAACATATTAAAATTATTTATTTTAAGAATTTAAGGAGATTTCAAAACACCCCTTTTCATGTTTAAAAAATAAAACAAAATAAAATAAATTATTGTTATGTATGTTTTTATACATAATTATGACATCATGTGTTGTATTAATTTTTAAAATTATGAATTAACTTTGCAGAGATGGACGAAAAACAATAACATAAAGTGTATCTATTCAAAATATTTTTGGTCTAAAGAATTTATTTATGGTGCAAGGAAAAACCTCTATAAAAAACCTCATAAAAAAACATAATGTTCTTATATTTGACTATTGGAGGTTAATAAAGACACTGCTAGAATTCTTTTTTCAAAAATGTTTTTTTCTATTCGCTTTAATTTTATTTAAATATCATTCGAAAACTATTATATAAGTTTTTTTTTGTATTAACATTGGTAATGTTAAATGATTAACATAGCTCTGTTATTTTAACAGAATGAGGCTAAGGTTATGTTTTTAAAAATTTAACTTCACACACATTATTTTTTTTTTATTATTTATTATACATCTTAACAAGGGATTTTCCTTTTAAATATTGAATTGTCGCCATATTCGCCTTTTGTTTTAGATTTGGCTCCTGGCACCGAGAGAAATGGATTCGAGCCAAAAGGCTTACAAAAGTCGAACAAATTGTAGCTATAGGAGTGCTAAAAATGTTGCATATTTCGTTTAGTAGATATATTAAGAATTAAAGCATACTTTTAGGATATTTATTATTATTTTTTTATTATTATTTATTTTGGTTTATTTTAATAAAAATAACCCATTTTTATTTTAACTGGCATTTCTAATACAAACTTTTTTTTTTATCTTTTTCAGGTAAATATCCAATATATTTTGTTTGATTGTTCTCAACTAAGAAAAGGTAACCTTTAATTCTAAAATATTGTGCGCAAATAAAACTTTTTTTAAATTGAAATTTAAGTAAATTTTTTAATTCATTCTACTATTTATTTAATAAAAAATTATTTTTTAGTTAAATATGTAATTGATTCAATTACATTTTAGATAAGAAGTATAATTACCACCACAGATGGAATATTATCATTCCGTTAGCAGTTACTACAATATTAATCTTAGATCCTATAAAATATTTTAATTGAGAGTTCGTATGCATAGCGAAGTCGATTGAGCGGTATCCGTCTGTCCGTCCGTTTTAGTGTTGAAACCAATCGATCAGATATAGTTTCGAAAATTGTAGTATTGAAAATCAGCAAGATCGGTTCATGTTCTTCAAGGCTGCGGTCAAAATACCACGCCTGCCTTTAATTTTTCCATAGCATTTGTAACAAAAAAGTAGACCCGATCAAAACACAAAAACAAAAAAATTAAGATAAAAACATCAAGGGTTAAATTAGCGCTCGAACATATTTTTCGAGTTACGGGCTTCTGAAGTTTTTATAAAAAATTACGATTTTGCACCACATTTTTCAAGACATCATTATTGGTATTATTTAAAAGCTCTTGAAGAGAACTTTCAGAAAATGCTAGGAAATTTTTACAATACTTAACCCATTAAGAGCCACTGACATTTTTTTGTAATTTTTTTAACACTTGCATTTAGAATACACCCATTATTTTTAGTTTTTTTTGTTATTTTAATTTAACGGAATGAATTTTTTTATTTGTTAAAAAAAAACTGTATGAAGAAAATAAAAAAAATAAATTTTAGTAACTATGTGTAATTTGAAGAAAATAAATCAATGAAAAGTACAAATGCTTATTCAGTTCCATATGTTTTGACCACTAATGCAGTTTCAAAAATTTTGCTGTTGAAAATCAGCAAGAAAGGTCCAAGTTTTTTAAGAAAGCGGGCAAAATACTACGTCTGCCTCTATTTTTTTAAATATTAAAAACAAACTTAGTTTAGTAAAGTAACTCTCATAAAAAAAGTTAATTAGTAAATATGTGAAGCTTTAGAAAATTAAAAAAATAAGAAAAAAAAAACATCCAGTGAAAAAATTGGTGGTAGCCTATATTTTCCGGGTTAGGGACTTTTGAACTTTTCATAGAAAAGTACGATTATGCACAATATTTTTTAAGACATCAATATTCGTATCATTTAAAAGCTTCGGAAGAGATCTTTCAGAAGAACCGATGACATTTTTTTTAATTTCCTAATTCTGTCTAATAATTTAAAATTATTTTTTTTAAATGGAGTTACTTGGGCTCTATTTATAATCCTATTATGTAACCTTAACTGAATTCAATGATGTAAAATACTTTTAACATAAATTTCTGTTATAAAAATTCTTTGCATAAAAATCGTATTCTAAAGTCTTTGACATAAATTTTTTTTTTAACAAAAGCTTGCAACATTTTAAAAATTAATTTAAAATAATAATATAAAAATTTTTGTAAATCACTACATAACAAAATAAAAAAAAACTAATTCTATGAAAATAATTCTTTTCAAATTTAAAACTGTTAATTTGATGTTGCTGTCTAAAGTTTTAAAATAACAATAACGACAACAACAACAACAACAACGATATACAATAAGTTGCAAACAAATTTCTATAAATACAACTATGGAAAAAACTCATTATACAAGCAATTACACGTTTTATTGGTAAGAATTCGTTAGAGAACAACAACAACAACAATAAACAAAAAAGTAAGTTCAGACTGTAACAATAAGGAAAAGAAGCCATTATAATAGCACAAACACACACACACACACACACACATAAGCAAACATAAGCACAAGGGCACGCACATCTATTTAAGCACAACACCATACGCATCTGAAACTTAATAAAACATAAATTTACAAAGATAGACTGACATAACGACATGCCTTGTTGCATACAATAATCAAATGCAGCATACAAATACTAAGACTGCTTACGATACAACTAAAGCAACAAACCAAATAAAACAAAAACAAAAACAAAAAACATTAATTGTAAAAGTGAAATAAGAGGTTTAAGAGAAAAGAGGTTCAGAAAATTATAGAAGCCGGGTAGAAATACAAAATAGTTGAAATATATATGATTTTTGTAGTTGTTGCTGTTGTTGTTTCCTATTTTATTGCAAAATGCCATTTTCTGAAAGACAAAGATGATGATGACGATGACTATGACAATGGTAGATATTGAATATGATGCTGCTGTTAAGGAGATGATGATTTGCCTTGAAGGGTTTCTTGTTATAAGATTTTACGTTTTCAACTTAAAGAAGAAGAAGAATAAATATTGATGGGTGGCAGGATATGCGAAGTTGAAAGTGGAAGTTGTTGTTATTGTTAAGCTGTTAAACATTGTTATACGTTGCCAAGTTATTTGAATGTGTATTACGAGAATGTAGTGGTATGTTATTTATCGTGTTGTTGTCTTGTACAAAGTTATCCCTGCTGCTATCGCAGATACTCTAATATGCACAGTGAAGTCTGTAGAAAAATTTTACTACAAAATAAAAATTTTCTTTTAATGGAGACATCTTTTTTACGAAAAAAAAAAAAAAAGAAAAATTGAATCACAAAAAAAATAAACATTAAATTTTTACAAAAAAAAATTTTGAAATATTTTAAACAAATTATTTTTTATTTGTAAAAAAAGGAGCTGCATTGAGCAAAATTTTTTTCAACCAAAAATTTCTCTTGTATAAAAAAATTTATTTTTTCTAAGACAGCAAATTAAAAAAATAGTTTTTTGGTAAACAATTTAATACAAAAATAATTCTTTAAAAAAAGATATTTTTTTCAAGACCAGTAATTTGAAAAAAGTACTATTGTGCAAAAAAAGTACCATTTAGTAAAAAAAGTACCTGCAACAATTCAACTTTTTGTGCATAAAAGTACAAATAAGTTTGCAGATAGAAAATTGTAAAATTGTAAGAAATAGTTTTTGTGAAAAAAATTAACATTTATTTAATTAAATATTTTTTTTCGTAAGACCTGGCCTTAAAAAATTTACTTTTTGTGAAAAATATTAATTTTTTTTGTTATATATTGCTAAGAACAGAATGAGCATTTTGTCTTTTATTTAATAAAAATTACACAAATTTCCTTAAACTCCTCAAGACAAACGTGTCTATTGTTTTCAAAATGTCTATTGTTTCCCAAAACTGTTCTAATTTGCTAAGTGTGTATAACATTACAGTAATTCCCCTGGCACGTGTGTACGCATTTTATTACATGAATGACTTGGTCTATTGTATTTTGTTTGTTAAGTATTTCCATCATTTAAATTATTTGAAATTTATGTCTGTTATTGTATCAGTCCTAGACAAGACAGGTTCTTAGAAGGGAAAAATACTTTAATGGTCAACTATTTGTTTGTTAAGTGAAAACATTTTAGAATATTTAATAAGTTATTCTTAATAAAAAGTAAATATAAAAAGATTTCTAATTAAAATATAAATGCACATGTTAAAATACTTGGCGCCTAAGTCTACATAAGAATCATGAAATGAAAAACAAAGATTAATTAATAAAAAAACCTTTAATTGATTTATTATTCATTTAATGATACATTTTTGTGGAAATTTAATAGATAGACTTTGGAAAATTCGTAATAGAAAATTTTCGCAATCCTCGTCGGAGCAATACAAAACTTGTTTGTGCAATCTAATGATAGGACAATATCTTTACAAAGATTTTCAGAAGTTTTCTTGGTGTTGTTTAGAAAACGTAAAACAAATTTTTCGATATAAAACTCATCGAAAATTTTCCTACAAATAACTTGTCGAACTCGTCGAAAAAATTTTCTTTAAAGAATCCGTAAAAATACTTTAAAACTGTTACAAAAATATGTCTACAAAAATGTGGTTAAACTAACTTGTCGAAAAATTATCTATAGAAAGCTCTTTATTAGAAATTTTCTACAAATTTTTAACACGACAAAAATCTAGAAAACAGACCTTGAAAACTTGCCTTGAAACTTGAAAAAAATTATCTTGTCAAAAAATGTCGTTACTTACCACCAAAAAATTTCTTATAATTTTTAAAATCTTCCATACAAAACTCATTGAAAAAATTTGTTTAAAACAGTCGTAAGAAATTTGTAAAAACTCGTCGAAAAAATTTTCTAGAAATAACTCGTCGAAAAAGATTTTTTCGAAAAATTTAAATTCTTTTTTAACAAGAACTTGTTTATAAAAATATCTTTAATAAAAAACACTTTCATAGAGTTTTTTTTTAACATTTTTATAAAAAGACCTGAGTTTGCCAGTAAAGACTTTTATATTTTTTTTTCTATAAAAATATTCAAGAAATTAGTTTTTAAATATCTCGTCAAAAAGTGTTTTATAGGACTTTTTTGTAATCGTTTTCAGCAACATCACATAAATTTCTTGGTATAAAAAAAAAATTCAGGCAAAGCTAGTCGAAAACTTTTTTAAGAAAACTCGTCGAAAAGTACCTCCATAAAAGCTTCTGTTAAAAAAATTCCTTTACAAAAATTCAACAATATCCCATTTACATATTTTTCTTAAAATCACATGTAACGTATTTGCATGTTTCCTTTTTATGCAGCAAACTTTTTTTTTTGTAAGCAAGTGTTGGATTTCCATTCTCAGTTTAAGATTTTTTTACTGTTCGCCTGTGCTTCTTTCTGTTTACGTGTCCAATTGTTCCCGTACTATTTGGTGGAAGGAAGCACTTTCTTACTTCTTTTTAAACCCAAACTTAAACCAATATTTTATATTGTTCCAAAAGCGTATTTGTGCTCTAACTTGCGTCTGTCTGTCTGTTTGTTGGTTTGAGTATAAACAATTTGTAAAATAGCAAAATGATGCAGTATGTGTCTGTAGTGCCATAAAAATCACTTAAATATAAATTTATTGACAAAGATTGCAACATTATTTATATATTGAAAATAATTGAAGGAAAATTGAAAATTTCTTTTTTCATTTGTAAGCTGCTTAAAATAGCAAATGAAGGGAAAAATAATGTTGATGCAGAGAGTTTTTCAATTTTAATTTTTTTAAGAAAAAAAAATAATTTTTAAATATTTAATTTTTAATTACATATTTAAGTTGAATTGAATAAAAATGTTTCTATTTTAGAAGTGGCTATTAATTTTTAATGATTAAAAAAAATTATATAGTATTTTCATGTGCTCTGGTGAATGTTCTCAATGATTTTTTTATCGAGGGTAATAAAAATTTATTTTAAATATAAAACAGTTAATAAGAATATAAGAGGATTATTTTTTCGTTTGATAACTTATGAAAAAAACCATTAAATAGAAAAAAAAAATTTGTTAAGAAACTTAACAGAAAATTTATTAAATATTCATTAGAATTAAAAAAAAAAATTAATTAAACAAAAGAAAATGTTAAAATATTAAAAAAAGATCTTGTGATACACAAAAAAAAATTGAAATTGTTAAATTACCTTAAATTTCATAACATTTATAAAGATCACAAAAATTTTAAAATTCAAAACTTTACTAAAACGCGGAGTACTGGCGAAAATCTCAAACTTTGAATTTTTAGCAAAAATTCATAAAACTGTAGACACTGAGTTCAATTCCTATCACAGCCTTCAGTATGAATAAATATTATTGCCTTGAGGTAGATGCAATGGACAAGAGGTTAAGAAAGCGATTAAAAAGAAAACATCAGTTCAAGCAACCCATAGTGTCGTATTCATTTTAGGAAGTCATAGTGGAGGAACAGATAAGATGTCGGTAGAGTAGAAAAAGAAACTCGTGAAGCCTTAGGTAGAGTGTAAGGTATCGAATAATAGAATTTGACAGTCATGACTTACTAACTCTTTAAGTCTAATTGTTAAATCAGGCATCGTGAGTTCGTGTGCCGCTTGAGTCTTAAAATTTATAACAAAAGATCACGGAAAGAAATTTAATCAGCAATACAAAACAAACATAATACAAGAATAAACAAGTAAGAGTGCTATATTCGATTATGCCAAATCTAATACAACATTCATCAGGTATTTAAATCTAGTTTAACAACGTTACTCCAATCAAATAAAAAAAAAACAAAAAACAAATATTGGGGTGACAGGTAATTAAAAAATAAGAAAAAAAAATTTTACGTAAAAATATCATCGGCTTTCAATGGGTTAAGCATTTTTTTTTACAATTTTATTATTTCCTGGAAAATCTCTACCAAAGCTTTTAAATGATACCCATATTGATGTCCTAAAAAATATGGTGCAAAATCGTACTTTTCTATGAAAAGTTCAGGAGCCCAAACTCGCAAAATATGGGCGAGCGCCAATTTTGTCACTTGATATTTTTTTTTTTGTATTTTTTAATTCTTTATCGCCCTTTATTTTTTTATTTATGATTGGAGTTACTCCATTGTTCCAAATGATACGAAGGCTGCTCTATATATTTCTGGCCTAATAGTGAAAATGCGAACATTTATAATCAAAAATGGTTTTATTGTTTTTCAAAGTATTCTCCAGCATGATTTATACACTTTTGCATGCGCTCAAACCAGCTGTCGAAGCACTTTTTCCACTCCGATTGAGACACCTCTAAGACATGGTTTTTGAGCACTTCAACAGCTTCTTCTGGCGACGAAAATCGTTGCTCACGCATTTTTTACTTGATGTGCGGAAACAAGAAGAATTCATTAGGTGCCAAGTCAGGGCTGTACGACGGATGACCCATTAATTCGACGTTTTGGCCGGTCAAAAACGCTCTGGTTTAAGCCGATGTGTGAGAGCTCGCATTGTCATGGTGAACAATGATTCGTCTTTTCTTGTTGGTTTTTCGAATTTCTCCGATGACTACAGGCAAACAAATTGTAGTGTACCAATCAGAAGTGATCGTCCTACGTTGCTCAAGCGGAACAGTCGAAGAAACAGGCGACCATTTGCTTCGAAGTGCTTCTTCCACGAACAACTTTCGTTGGATTTTGCTCGTCCATTGTTGTTTCGTTTCGGGCTCATACGCATAGATCCATGATTCGTCACCTGTGACGATCTTATAAACGTCTTTTGAAGCACCGCAATCGCATTTTTTGCAACATTTCTTTGCACTCATCGACACGAGCCTTTTTTTGAGCGACTTTCAAATTGTGCGGGATCCAACGAGAACAAACCTTTTTTACGGCCAGGTGTTCATGCAGTATCGAATGTATGCTGGTGGAAGAAATGTCCAAGGATGTCTTTATCTCTCGGTATGTCGCATGTCAATCTTGCATTATGAGTTCACGCACGGCATCAATGTTCTCTGGCACAACAGCCTTTTTTGGACGACCTTCACGAAATTCGTCTTTGAGCGAGCTTCGGCCACGATTATATTCACTATACCAATTTTTCACAGTGCTATAGGATGGTGCTTCATCGCCATACAAAGATTTAAGTTCATCAATGCACTCTTGTCGTGATAATCCACGTCGAAGTTGTGAAAAATGATGGCACGAAAATGTTCACGAGTCCATTTTTTTCTATATTAATTTTTTCAAGTCACTGTAAACACCACAAATAATGGTCGTACGTCAAAACGTTTTTAATACGATTATGCTTAAAAATGACAAACTTTCCAATGGAAATGTCAGATTTCACTTGGCAGCACTCAGTGCTGCTGGGCCAGAAATATATATATAGCAGCCCTTGTATACAAAAGTTAGGGGCCGGCTGTCTCGAAGGACATGGACCAAACTTGCTGATTTTCAATAGCAAAATTATCGAAACTATGTCTGATAGATTGGCGTATTTAAATTTTGTCTAGCTCATCCAGCGCCGTGGCAAAAATGATTTCAACACTAACACGGACGGACAGACGGACATTGCTCAATCGACTTCGGTATGGATAGGAACTCGAGTCGGAAATGGATATTGTAAAAATTGCAAACGGAATGACAAACTTAGATATACCCTTTTCCACCTGTGATGAAGGGGATAAACAGTGACGTGCCATAAAAAACCTTAAATATTTAGCTTTTGGGACAAATTTTTTTCATTTTAAATTTTTCATAAATTTATTAAAAAATTTTTTTGCAACTTTATTTATTTATTTGTTTTTACTCTTGTTATTGTCTTCCACTCTGACGCTGTAAATTTTTAAAATTTTTAAAATTATGTATACAAAACTACGGGTAACCTGTATGTAGGTTTGTTTGAATGTGTGAGTACATGCGAGTGTCTTGTTGTGTCATGTTTTTTATATGGCTGTATTTCCGTTTGGCAACATTTATGTCTGTTTGTATGAAAGTATGTATCTACATGCACGTGTGTGTTTTTAAGTGTAATTTTAACCACAAAAAAAAAACATATAAACAAACACGTGTATATACAAGTGCTTAATAAAATTTGTTAATAAAAATTTATACAATTTGGGTACCCTGTAGTACGTTTGAAGAGTTTTTTTATTTGTTATTTAATTTTAGTTTAAATTTTTAATTAAAAAAGCGCTCAATTTTATAACAAGAAGGATTTTAGTGCCAACTTTAAACTCATATCCAAATAATAAAAAAAAAAATCACTTATTTTTCTTCTTTAATAAAAGTAACAATTATATTTACTGACTCATTAATGACTTAAACAGATCACCGGGCAATTTATACAATTTTTTTAAATTTTTTTTCTTCAGCATTCTGAATGAGTGTACGCTTATTGTCACAGCATGTGTTTATGTTTCCCAATAAGGATATATCTTTTTTTGTTGTCAAGGTAATGTTTGAGGTATAGCAAACGGAAGTCTAACATAAAAAATCATTTGTTTTTGTTGGCAAAAAAGTCCAAGAAAAAATGTATAAAATAAAGTAATAAAGAACTAAAGAAACAAATATAAATTTACAGCACAACGGAAATTCCTTGGAATATGTGTATGTTATATATGTGGATAATTTCTATTTTTCCTGTATTTGCTATCTGGTATTGAGTAACAAAATATGTTTTTTTATACATAAAATATGAAATAAAATATAAAAACGAAAGAAGAACTATAAGTTTTTTATAAAAGAAAGTCTTTTAGGTTGGTTAGCTAAGTTTAATGCTCAGGGCAATTAGAAAGGATTTGTAGTCAGTCGAAGCAAAGAGTCTGTAGCACATCAAAATCAAGTTCTGCTGAAATTTTTGAAAAGTCCCCAAGCGTGTTCTTAAAAAAAATACAAACATTTTGGCTATGCAGCGAGTTTTTTTAATTTTTACTGAGGAATATTTTTGTTCTTTTTTTCTACAATTGGTCCTTTTACATATGACGAGGCAGCTAAAATTTATCAGTCCAATTTATGGCTTTGAAAATTATTATAACCTAATCAGCATCATGACCAAAATTGTTTAAAAAATAGAGAATAAGTCGTGCTATTAAATTTAATACACCCAGATCATGAACACTTAAGTTACCGTGTAATCCAGAAGAAATTCGAAAAGAAACGGAAAATTGAAGAAGGGAAATTGGGTTGGCAATTTTTATATTATCTCCAAGATTTTTTTTTTTTTTGTCAAAAATTTTTACGTTCAGTATCACAATTCTCCGGGCCATTGGGATATTTTGCTCTCTTATTTCCAAAGTGAATTCTGTATTGAGCAAACTGACCACTTCAAAAAAAAAACACTAAAATATAAGGCGAAATGGAGCATCGAAAAGGCGTGCTATGACTGGCCTGTGAACCACATTTTTCTTTTTGTAGTGCAAAGCCATTATATCATGACTGCCTTGACAGGTACTATTCAACTTAGTCCATAAATGATGACTCACCGTGAATCTCAATAACTAGACATTATAAAAATTTTGTATAAAAATCTCAGAATATTTACTGACAAAACCCAATTGATCTGGCAACTTAAAGTCCCTTCTTAATTTCGGCTTTTCCGCTTGAGCTTAGAAAAAGCTCTGCTTCAATCAGGCTTCTGTTCGAACCGAAAAGTCATCTTTTTGGAACAGTGATATTTCCATCTCGAGGACTATGTTAACGTACATAACTGCTGCTGCTAAGAATTGAAAGGCCCGCACTTCACAGTAGTAAAGTCGACAGAAAGAAAGATTTCGATCTAGATTGTGGACTGGTAACCCTTAGTTCATTAAAAAAAATGTTGCTAGAAACGCCACTTCGAGCAGGCCTGAAATTAAATGAAATAAGATAATCTTAGGGTTCAGCGGAATGTAAAGTTGTATCACACAGCTTCTTGAATCATCGATATTTTTCGCTTAAAGTTCGGTTATAGTGTTAGCAGCCATGTTATCGTTGTCACTTCCCCGTTTTGAAGCTCTTTAACTTCTTTGTTAAGGAATGCTACGCTAAAAGTCCGCACCAGCCAATCTTAAAAAAAAACCTTCAAAATATTTTCTTAATTTAGCAGAATTTTTTAAACATCAATCAGTTCTCATCTTTATAGCCGTTAACGATAAACCTTTAATTTTTATAATTTATCGTATAGTTTTTCAAAAAAATATAATGACTTACCCTCGTCAAAGAATATTTGACAAGGCTTCAGGTACATGGTATAATAACCACATAAAATAAGTTTTACCTTTTCAAGAATTATTTACTTTAATTAAAATTAGTTTCTAATATTTGTCATTCATATTTGACAAGTTGGTTTTTTAATTACAAACAACAATCTTAAGCATACAAAACAGGTTATTCTTTTAACTTTTAAAAATAAAGCATACTTTTGGGGGTTTTATTTGAAAACTTTACAACAAAAAAAAACAAAGGAAACTTATTTAATTTGAAATTTTGCTGTTAAACCAAGAAAAGCAACTTTGCATTTAAGTCAAGCAAATAAATTATTATGCTTTTATTTTTATTATTATTTTTTTTTTTTGCTTTTATTTAAACTTCTCCATTTAATTTTCAAAGAGACCTCTTGGCAGAAATTAAATGAAATAAAATTTATACTCAACACAACCTTATGAATTTTTATTAAAGCACTTTATGACTCTTGTTTAAAGGACTTTTTTGTAGTTGGCTTCTTTCCTTTTATTTTTTGTTTTTCTTTTTCTTTTAAAATTATAGCCCCCAGTCTAGTTTTAGTTATATTTATTTTAATTGAAGTTATTAAATTTCATTAAACTATTATAATAGTGGGGTAATATACTTTTGAAAACTTCCTTTAATGTAAGTGACTTGTTCTTGTTCTATCACACTACGCACACAGACGCACATTTCTTATATTTATATATTTATAAAGCATGAGAATCAAAGTCAAGTAACATCAATGTAAATGTATTCATTGTAATAAATGCGTAGTTGTATACTAAATTAGAACTAAAAATCGTTATTTTTCCTTTGAATAGACGTCACTTACCAGTAATTGCCTGTTTTTAAATGATGGGTCTCGAAATTGTTATGGCCCCTGATTTACGCTTAAATACCAGCTGTTGCTTCCTGTTCAAATTATATTTTAGTGTCGACTGGAAGCTTGAAGTTTCTTATTTCGTTATTAAGACCTAAAAATGACCTTCATCTTCTTAGCCACTTTTGCCAATTTTTTGCTCGATTATCTGAAAGTGAAACTTTTATTATCTTCAGCTTATTAATATTAAAGTGCTCTCATTGTTATTTTGTATCTTGGTCGCCTTCTGACCTCAGACCTTCTTAAAGTCCTTTCCAACTTGCTAAAAGTAAAAATAGTTATTTCCTTCTACCTCTCCTTACTTAGCAGTCAGCACTTTTAATGGTATTTGTGCCCAAAAGATATTCCTGTAAAGTCATAAAATTTAATTAAAATCATCTCTCGAATGTTTCATCTTGAAGTAGCCCCATCCTTAGTAGCTTCTGGGGTTTTACCAATTGCCTTTCTAGAGCTCCTCTCTTTGTTTTTGCCACAACGTTCCATCTCAACTTTTAATTCTACTAATATTAATATGGCTCATTCTGTTTCCATTAGTCACACACAGACGTGGCAAGAGATCGTTTCTCTTTGCTAAGCTCCCCATTAGCAGGCAACACCTAAACTGGCCACGTCAAAACCCTTGACGTGTACTGCCTCACCTTCTGGCCACATTATAGCGGTGCCAACAGTATTCTTTAACCTGCTTTCTACTTTGCTTTATGGAAAGTTAAAAAAAATATTTTTTACTAAATAATTCAATTATTCTGTTTAATGTTGTTACCCATGCGAATATCGATCCTTCAAACACTTAAATATCAATCGTCAAAAAGTCAATAGCCACTTTGATATTAATGCAACCAAAGTAATATGATGGGCTGGTCTAATACCCAACAAAGTTTTAAATAATTTTATTAACAAAGAATTTTGTAATTTTTAGTAAAAACACATTCATAATTAAATTAATTGTTTTTTCCTTTATTCTGCACAAAGAAAGCTTAAAATGGCCATACTAAAGTTTTAACTAGTTTTTGTGTTTAATAAAATAAAAACACTATTGCAAAAAGTTGCTTTAAACTTTTTAATTGTTTTCAAGGGAAATTTTAAGTGTTTAAACAGCTGTAAAGAAAACAATAATTAATAAGAAACTTTGAGAAATGAAAACGATTTTACATTGCAAGTTGGTTTATATTTTCAACTACAAAGGAGTCCTTGGGTTTTGTAAATTAAAGAGTAATTTCATACAAACTTTAAGCTTAAGAATTCTTTATTTAATAATTTCGTAATTTGTTTTTTAATAAATTTTAATCCCTTATAGGGCCTTTAAATTTGAGTTAAGGAAAGTCAGGACTTTAATTTTATTCTGGTCTTTTGTACTCTCTGACTTGTATTTCGCATTATATTCACTCATCTAAAAACCTCAACAGTGAAAGTTTTTCATATGTTGGACTCTTATTTGTATGAGACCATTTGCCCATTTGTTTTGTGGTGAGAAATTGGCAGACGTTTTCTTACACAGCTTCAAATTCTCATCACTAAAGTTTTTCAAAGTTTAAGATATTAACAGGTCCGATTGAAGAGACTTCCTTCTTAGTATATCTTAGTTTATCAACTAGTCTTCATCAGCATTAAACCCTCTCCGATCAAGCAAAATTTCTTCAATATCTTATATTGACATCTTTTTCTTAAAGGTCATTCATATTAAAAATCACAAATAATAACAAATTCCCTTTGCACAGAGGTAGTGATATGAATAAAGAAAACTCAGATATTTCTCTTGGCTTGAAACAAGTCAGTGTTGCGCATTACATTCGCTCGTCTAAAGGCCTCAACAGTGACTTGTTTTAATATGTTGGGCTCTTATTTGTATGAGACCATTTGCCCATTTGTTTTGTGGTTAGAAATTGGCAGCCGTTTTCTTACACTGCTTTAAATTCTCATCACTAAAGTTTTTCATCGTTTAAGATATTTACAGCTCCGATTAAAGAGACTTCCTTCTAAAGGAAATAAAAACGAAATCAAAACAAAATCATTTTCTTCCTCCTCTTAAGAGATGCCAGTATATCAACCAGTCTCCATCGGAATTAAACCCTCTCCGATCAAGCAAAAATTTCATTAGTCTCTTGAATTGACGTCTTAAAGGTCATTCATACTTAAAGGTCATTCATATTCAAAATCACAATTAATAACAAATTCCCTTTGCAGAGAGTGACTATTTTAATTTTTAGCCAAGAGATATTCGCAGACCGCTTTAACTCATGCTTTTCTTAGAACTAAATCAACTTTAAAATTTTTTTCTGTTTAAGCATGACCCATCTACTGCTACTTCAACTCTCAAAGCGATAGTGAGACTCAAAATTACTCATCCTAAGGTTTTCTTATTCAATAGCAGTTGCTTGTGATACATGATTTTCTTCAGTTCACAAAAACCTCAAAGTCTATATAGTCGACAAATTTAAGCTGGATACGGTACTTATTTAAAATTAGATATATAAAATCAAGCTTCCCAGGAAAGCAGCAACGTCTAAGTCCAGATTTACACTATGCAATTTTTTGAGGCATTTTTTTCTCAATTCCTTATTTAAGTTGCAGCGATATGCGTTATTTAAAAATAAACATAAGCAAAAATAATATCCCCTCAAAATCCCAGTAATACCATATTGCTTACTCCTCTTGCTTCACCAACAAGCAAAAATTTCATGCAAGTTTCATGAAAAATTGCCTAGTCTAAATGCGGTATAAGTCATATTCCTGTCATAATGTTGCCAGACTTTTCAAAAAGAGTACTTTATTTGTTTTATTTTATTTACAGCCAAAGAAAAGGTTTCCAGAATTTTATAGCTAAACTTCTATATACGGGAAATGAACGTAGATCTTCAGAAATTATATTATTTTTGATTTATGCGGTTTTCTGTCTTCCAAAGTTTTTTTTCGTTTTTGGTTTATCTTTTAATTTTTATTTTTTTTTTATTTTTTTTATAATAAAAGGATTTTTTCATTTTGAAAATTTACGGCCACTATTCAAAAAGGAATAAATAAAAAACAACAGTTGCATTACTGTACGAATTTAAATATAACTTCGTTATACGAAGGCTGCTCTAAATATTTCTGGCCTAATAGTGAAAATGCGAATAGTTATAATCAAAAATGGTTTTATTGTTTTTCAAAGTATTCTTCAGCATGATTTATATACTTTTGCATGTGCTCAAACCAGTTGTCGAAGCACTTTTTTCACTCCGATTGAGACACCTCTAAAACATAGTTTTTGAACACTTCAACAGTTTCTTCTGGCGAAGAAAATCGTTGACCACGCATTTTTTTCTTGATGTGCGGAAACAACAAGAAGTCATTAGGTGCCCAGTCAGGGCTGTATGGCGGATGACCCATTAATTCGACGTTTTGGCCGGTCAAAAAGCTCTGGTTTGAGCTGATGTGTGAGAGCTCGCATTGTCATGGTGAACAATGATTCGCCTTCTCTTGTTGGTTTTTCGAATTTCTCCGATGACTTCAGGCAAAAAAATTGTAGTGTACCAATTAGAAGTGACCGTCCTACGTTGCTCAAGCGGAACAGTCGCCACATGACCAGTGTTGCCGAAGAAACAGGCGACCATTTGCTTCGAAGTGCTTCTTTCACAAACAACTTTCGTTGGATTTTGCTCGTCTTTGAAGACCCACACGGTCGATTGTTGTTTCTTTTCGGGCTCATACGCATAGATCCATGATTCGTCACCTGTGACGATCTTATAAACGTCTTTTGAAGCACCGCAATTGTATTTTGGCAACATTTCTTTGCACCAATCAACACGAGCCTTTTTTTTGAGCGACTTTTAAATTGTGCGGGATCCAACGAGAACAAACCTTTTTTACGGCCAGGTGTTTATGCAGTATCGAATGTATGTGGTGGAAGAAATGTCCAAGGATGTCTCTATCTCTCGGTATGTCGCATGTCAATCTTGCATTATGAGTTCACGCACAGCATCAATGTTCTCTGGCACAACAGCCGTTTTTGGACGACCTTAACGGAATTCGTCTTTGAGCGAGCTTCGGCCACGATTAAATTCATTATACCAATTTTTCACAGTGCTATAGGATGGTGCTTGATCGCCATACAAAGATTTAAGTTCATAAATGCACTCTTGTCGTGATAATCCACGTCGAAAGTTGTGAAAAATGATGGCACGAAAATGTTCACGAGTTAATTCCATTTTTTTCTATATTCATTTTTTCAAGTCACTGTAAACAACACAAATAATGGTCGTACGTCGAAACGTTTTGAGTACGATTATGCTTAAAAATGACAAACTTTCCAATGGATATGTCAGATTGCACTTGGCAGCACTCAGTGTTGCCAGGCCAGAAATATATATAACAGCCCTCGTATCTGACTGGATAATTAAAAAAAAATTAGAAAAACTGAATTGATTCAGAATGTTACAAAAATAACAGTTGGAAACACTAAACCTAACACAAAGCTATTTTTGTTCATTAAAATAATGATGGTTTGTGTCTTCGATAAGACAAAGAGATAAATAAGTTGATAATTCCACCACAATTAAATCCCCACAATTTAGTGAACAGAAAAATTTTAATGTTGGCCACAGTGACTACATTGGCAAATCTGCCTGTTTATTGGTAAACAGAATATCACAAGTCATGAGTTCATATCCCATCAGCGTAAAGATAATAAAGAAATATACTTGTTTATTTAAAAGCCGTTCTAAACTAGTTTTTTAATAGTCAAACAAATGAAGAAAAGGAGTTCACACATCTCGGAATTTTGACTAAAAAAAAACATAAAATGTTGTAGCGATTAAGAAAATGATTTAGACAAAGAGCTTGTATAGCAAAAGAAAAAAATCGAGGCCGGGATTATTAGTTAGTGATGGAAATAAAATAGTACTGAGTTGATTTAAAGTACCAGGTTGGTAAAACAAGAGATCGTAGGTTCGAGCCTCGCTGAAGCCATTATGTATTACGTGTAGTAAAGGCGCATGCAAGCTTAACACAATATTAAGGCACGAAAGGCTGCTAAAATTTGTAAAAGTACATGTTAATTAAATAAGACACCAGAGCAAAAAAAATAGTCAGAATCACAGAGTAAAAAATATTTAGAAGATATAAAGTGTCACGGAAGAATAAAAAACTGACGAGCTTGATTTTTGCAGTCAAAAGAGAATGCCTTGCGTTACGACCAGAGAAAAACATAACAATATCAAACCGCTGCTTACGAGTGTTGGTGAAGTTGTTGTAACATTGCGCCGTCATTATAACTACAATTTTAAGAAGCCATAAAATATAAGAAACACGAAAATAAAAAAGGAGTTTTTTGAATTAAAATTTTCTCAAAATTCAGTTGTATTTCCAAAAAATGATCATAAAAATTTTTATAAAAAATATATCATGCTATAAAAATGAGTGTTGCAATAAAAGTACAACGCATGTGCTTTGTGTTCCTATTAAGAATTAAAACACAACAAACCCATTGTGCTACCATAAAAAATACAAACACAAAAAAACCCATTGTGTTACTTTATCTAAAAAAAACCGACCTCAGTTACAGCGAAACTGCATTGCAGATGAAGAAAGTAACATTTCGTCCTTCATTTGTTCGAAGGACTAGTAATAAAACTTGTCTGTATTTTTTTTATTTATAAACAACAAGCTGAAATGTAAATGCAATAAGAACACATAACCATGACATCACGCTTTATAAAAAATTCATCATCAACTAAATGGGAATTATTTATAAATGAATTTTTTAACATTTTGCTTTTTTAGCTGTATTCGTGCAGTTTGATTGCAAATGACAATTGCTTCATGATTTGACATTGTAGTAGTTATTTATTTATTTTTTTAATATGATTTTATAACTATGAAAGCGTAATCTTGGTACCTGTCACTTTTCATATTTTTCTTAATTTTCATGCAACCTTTTTTTCGTGTTTTTTTTTTATTCATATTTTTGTTATTGTTTTGAAGAATATGCATGCAGTTAGCCAACAATTTTATTTGGTTGGTGTGAGTTTTTTTAAGGTAAAATAAAAAATGAAAGAAAAAAAATAGTTTTGCAATATTTTTTTTTGACAATATTCGTTTCATATATTTGCTTGTTTTAAATAACAATGATTGTTGCATGTTTCGTTGAAATAAAAATTTCAAATTGCAACCTGAGCTGCGTGTACAGACATCAAAACTTATAAGCAACCGTGTTGCAATCATGTTGAACTTTGTCTGTATTTGTGTGAATGTGAATGAACAGTGGCATGATTACAATTATTCTTTTGTTCTTTGCTTCAGAATTTGTATTGTTTTTTTTTTTTTTTTTTGGCAGTTTCACATTTGATAACCTGGTTATGTCGCCTTTGTTAGTGATAAATTTGTTTTCATGTTTTAAATTGAAAATATGCAAAAATATTCATATATGATTCTTATACAATTTTATTATTTATATTTTATTTATTTTATTTAACTCTTTTATATATTATTTATATTTATGTATATTTGAATTGGAATTTATTTATTTTATTTATTTTGCTGTTTCTATACTGCGGGTGGTATCGAATTATTTTACTTTTTTTTTTTTTTGTTTTTCTTTTTTGTTTTATTTTACAAGTTATTATTGAGTTTGTAAATGCGATATGAAATGTTTACTAAACGAAAAAAACCAACAACAACAGCAAGAACTTATATAAAGCAATTGTTGTTTATCGTAAATATTTCAATTTATTTCAGGTTTTTCCTTTTTTTCTTTACAAATTTTTAACATGTGCTGCAGAAAAAATTTCTACACATTTTTATATTGACAATATTTAAATTTTATATTAAGGGTGATAAATAGTATTTTGTATTAACAGCTGAAACAAAACAAAATCTGCATATAAATTGAATATAAATGCGGGCATATACAAAGATTTATGAAAACTTTAAATTAATTTTATCGTATGAAAACGTTTCGAAAATGGATAAATTTTGCAATGAAGAGAAAAAAAAAATTATTTTATTAAAAAACATATAAATCACACAAAGGATTATTTAAAGGTAAAGATTACAAACAAACAAAAAAAAAAAAAAAAAAACAAAAAAAAAGATATTATTTCCACAATAATACAATATTTACTGCAATGAATTTTGTATTGAAATTATACAGCAGGGATTTTGTTAAAAAAAATAAAAATATTTTTATAGTTTCTTAACGGCTAGACCGATTCCGATAAAAACTTCACATAACTATATAAGACGCGTAGTTGAAGTTAAATTTAAAATATAAACGTTATACTACTCAAGGAGCCGGACCATCCCTACTTATTATTTTGCTGAATTTGCCCACAAAATATAAGAAATTTTATTATTTTTTTATATAAAATTTTTAAAAATACATCGTCGAGAACATGAACATCGATCCAGTAGGCTGGCGTAGTTGCCATAATCCGAAAAGAAATCAAGATTTTTTTTGTAACATTAGCATGAAGTAATACTAGACAGCCTTGGAAAATATTTCTTCAGAAAAAAGGTATAAAATCGTGTGTAACAAGTGATTTAAACGCCTGAAAAACTTGAGCAGTGTCTTGCTGAAAATACATCAACAAAAAGCAAAGCGGAAAATTGGATACAAAAAACAAACTATTAGTATGTGATTACAGTCAGAGAAAGACACTGAGTTCGATTCGAAAAATTGCTACATATTTTTTTACTTTTGAAAAATTTCCAGCGGTAACTCTGGCTATTGGTCAAAAGCATCTTTTTAATTTATTTTTTTTTTAATTAATTTTTTTTACTACTTGCTTTTAACGGATTAAACTATCTTATACAATTAGTTATAACTTTCTATAAAACTTACAAAAAAATTTATTTTTCGCTAAATAATTATTAAAAATATATATTTTTTTTATTTAAAAAAACTTTAATTTTTTTTTGTTTGCTGAAGGAAGGAAAGTTACAATAAAATAAATAAATCACAAGAAAAATCTTACAAAAACTCAGAGACCACAAAAAAAGAGTCAAATTGTGAATTTAGTTGACGAACAGTAACGCTGCCTTTAGAAATAGACCTATTATTTGTAAACAAAATCAGCTTTCTTTCACAAACGGAAGGATATCACAAGATTAAGGATTTGCTTAAATGATCCGGGCAATTGGAACTTTTACCCTAATTCGCTTTTTTAAAAATCCCATTCTTGGAAATTTTTAAAAATTTTCTGGGAGTTGCGAGATTATTTCCTCAGTTGCTATAAAAATTTCTAAAAAAAATGCAAAACTTTATTTCATAAGCCTAATAGCAGAAAAAAATATTGCTTGAAAAATAATTTAATTCTTAGAAATGCTAAAATTAAAAATATTTTTTCCCCACATTTTACAAAAAGCCTTTTATAAATTTTCTAATTAATGACAATTTTGTAAATCCTTTAAAAGAAAGAAACGTCCAAAATGTTGATCTACCTCGCGAGCCACTTGAATATAATTTCGATTTTTTTTAACAGTCCATTTTAAGTTCATTTTCGGTGTATTTTTCTCTTAAATTTCAGTAGTTCTCTTTTAAAAAAACAATTGAAAAAAAATAATTCAGTACTTAGAACGAGAACTTTTATGAGGATTTTTACAGCAGACATTTTTGTTGTTGTTTTTGGTTTCGCGTGATAAATTTTTATTAAAAAAAATATTTTTAGGTGCAAAAACCTGAAAAATGGCGCGTGACTGATAATAAGATTTTTTTTATCCATGTTTTATGTCATGTTGTTCAGTTTAGTCTACATTATGAGTCACTCTTTTAATATCACAGTTAATATTTTGCCAGACTGTGAATATTTTGTAGATACAACGTTCATTGAGAACTGGAATTCTACAGGCTGCACCCGCTTTATCACTTCCTATGTGCTTTTTTAAAGCCAAGAATTCATGCCACTAAGTGAGTGATTCCAACATGAAAATAAGTGCCGCGAAGTAATAAAAAAATATTACAACATAACAATGCTTCATTCCGCTAAGCGATCCCATATCATATTGTGTTTCATTTAAAAATCAAGCTATAGATTTTAAGAAATCCTTTTTGATCTTATCAAACGATTTAAAGATTTATTAAATTTTGAATTAATTCAAAATTTTTTTTATTTTTAATATTTTTCTTTTTGTTAAAATTTTTTATTGATACAATTAAATTAATTTATTAATTAGTTAATTGAATTACAATTAGAAAATTTTGTATCTATTTTTCATTTATATATATGACTGATGCAATTGAAAACTAAGTAAATTTTAGTCTGAAAACCATAAAACCCTTTTTTATGTAATATTTATTAAATTAATGAAAATTGCTGGTAAAATTAAACTCTTATATGAGTTTTACATGACATGTGTCCATATTAAAGCAATTGAAATTAAAAAATCAAAGAAAACTTGCAAAATTAAAAATCTTAATAAAAATATAAACAACCATCCTTTCAATACAACAGCTGTTGCTTTTGCAATTTGTAATTGAAATTGCCACACAATTTTCCTATAGAATTTAGTGCAAGGATTTCCACTGTGACCAATGCAAATGTCTATAGTATTAGGATGGCTCAAAAAAAAAATAATAATAATAAAAATAAAATTGTTTTCATTTTTAAATTAGCAGTTTTTAAAGTTTCCTTTTTGTATTTTTTAAGTATGGTAATTTAATTTTATTTTGTTATACAAAAACCTAAACAGTATTTTTTAATTTAGATAAATCCGAAAAATGTAAAAAAAACTGCTATAAAATCATCTCGTTTTGCAAAAAGAATCTAAACTTTATAGTCACAAAATAGCTGAGTTTCTAAATATTGCTGGCGAAGAAATAAGGGGACAGAAATAATTTTAGATAAAAAATTATATTCCAAGAATTGGTTTTATATTTATTTTTAAAAGTCCCTCATCTATTTACGATTTCAAAAGCTTCGTAAAATATATTTTTTGTTGAAGAAGGAAATAGCTATTTATTCGATCGGATTATTTTTTTCATCAAAATATTTCTTCAGGAATAATAGAATAAATGACACGTATAATGCTGAAATGCGAATTGGAAATTTTTCTACTTTAATATGAAAAATGTACACATGTCACAAGTGACATCGCTTTCTTAAACAAATTGATCTGCTAACTCTTGAAGGTAAAACGTTGCGCCTGAGCAAGAAAAATAAATCTTTAAAAAAAGTATAAAGAAAACTATCTGTGGATAATATATTTAATTCTTTTAACAGTTAAAGTGTAAGAAACAATTCCTATAAGATTGTTTGTACATATGAATCGTTTAGATTCAAGCGAATTCTCACTAATGAGTTGTGCGATTCAGTGACTAAAAGACGAGAAATGAATTAGCTCTTTATTAAGATAGTGCTAATATGGAAAAAATTTAAAAAATCAAGATTTTTTTTTTATGGAAAATATCTCACACCGCAATAATGCTCCATTTAGTCAAGAGATTTTACGACCTTCTGTTTTATATTAAACTCTTCGCAGTAAGTGGTCGTGAAGCTTAAAAACATTGACATGGGACCTATATTCCATTTTCGTTATTTTTAAAGAGTAATGAGCTCTTGCGCTATTTCTGAAAACCATTTTAGAGTTTTTGTTTATTTTTTTATTTTATTATTATTTTTTTTTTTTTTTTTTTTTTTTGAGGGGAAAACAAACCTTTACTTTTCACTCCCTTAAATACTGGCTAAATAGTTTGCATAATTGCATTATTCGGAAAATAGCCAATCAATTAAAATTATGCCCTTCTGAAAGTTGTGTTTTTCTTTCTCTCCCAGAAACTAACCCTCGTAGTTTAAGCAGAATATCGTCAGTCACAGGTTGAATACTTTTAGCTCGCAAAAAAATCGAATCGGCTTACTATATATTTTATTTTTTTTTAAATGAAAATTAACTAAAATAGCTTTGTTTTCTTTACATCATCCCACAAAAAATATCTTCTACTTATCTTGTTTTTTTTTTCTTACACGGTTTAGCAACGGAGTGTTAAAGTTTTTATTTTGTCTTCTGAAAAGTACAAAAAATAGGTAAGAATAGTTAACCTGTGACCGACATTATTTTATTTCACAATAGACTTGAAAGCTTTTTATATTGCACAACTGATAAAATTAAGTAAAATTTAATAATTCAAAAAAAAAAAAAAATAAATTTGCACTTTCATTTTAATTTTTAACGCCAACAAATATATTTTTTATAGCAAAAGCAAAACTGTTTAAGTTCGCATTTAACGAGTCAGCATTAAGATAATTTTTGATCTAAGAAAACACAGCCATTCTAATGAATAAAAGAATAAACCCTATAGAGCATGATTTTAATTTATTCTTTTTCACCGCCTTAAAATATGCAATGAAAATTATTTCTAACCTAAAGTGTATGTTTATGCATTGTAAATTTTTTAAAAGTTAGACAAACCTTTTATATTAAATTACAAGTAATTTGCATATAAAAGTAAAATAGTAATCGAATGGAAAAAAAGTTTAAACAAATTTCTTACATTCTACCACATACTCACACATACACACAACTAAACTTAGAAACTACTAACAATGACTTTTATACAAAATGACTTTTTAGAGCGTTTTTTTTTTTTGTGCAATATTGATTTAGTAAATTACAGTAATTTTCAAAATGAATTGACATAATACAATCAGAAGGGGTTAAGATACACATACAAATACATATACACATACACATATACAAACTTACATCTTTATAAATATTTACACACTTGTGTATGTAAATGATAATAAAAAAATAAAAGAGAATTTGTAATTAACTATGAAAGAAAAATATTGTGTGTCTTGCAGATACGAGGACATGCAATCCTGTTAAGTTCCACAATGACATGTTGGTTATTTAAATATGAGTTGATGATTTTAGTCTTGCATTTTCTTTTTTTTTTTTTGCTTTATGTTAAAGGGTAATTGCTGCTATAATGTATTAAAATGTGTACATTTGTAAATATCCTGATGCATTATTTAAAACAGCAAAAATGCAATAAATACTCTTGTCTTTCTTTTAAGACAGAAAAAAATAAATTGAGACACAACCCAATAAAAATTTCACCAACTATATTCTTTTATAAAAATGACTTCTTTTTTCTATACAAAATATTTTTTCTTTTTTTATTATTTTTTTTTCAATTCATTTAAAAATTAAAAATTCTCAAATTACTATTGCATGATGAACTCTCGTATTGAAAATCTAAAACAAGTATTTAATTTTATTTTCTCTACTCAAATATCTACAGTAATAAATCATTTTGTGTTTAGTTTTTAGTAACAGAAAATACGTATACGACTGTGTTGACTATCCTTCGTGTGACTTAACATTTGTTGCACAAGTGCTAAAATAATGAGTTACACCAGAAGGGTGGAGCTGTAAATAAATGACGCGTTAATGTTTAATGTTAAGCACATGCAAAAATACAATTATTTTTACGATTCTTTTACCTAAAAGCATTTTGAGGTGACATAATTAATTGCTTACAGAAAAATGGCACAAGATATTTTTAAGTTTTTAAGTTTTTAAAAAAGGACTTTAAAACAAATTAAAGTATTGCAAAATATTTTCATTTATTATTTAAAAATATGGACTTTGCATTTTTTTTTTTCAAATTATATCATATTTTTGCTTTCAAAAAATGCCTTAGACTTAATTTTTATTGCACTTAATGTTGCACTTTTTAAAAAATCAAAGAAAGGGGGTCCGCATAGAGTTGGCAGCTTTCATGAGTGAGTTAAACTTCACTTGACCAATTTATTGTTATATATAGTAAATCGCAATTTTCCATTTTTTAAGTAAAATGGCTACATTTAAACAAAGCAAAATTTAAAAAAAAATTTAATATATTTTTAATTTTTTTTTAATATTAAAAAAATATGGCTTTTCAAAAAAAAAATGATTAAATTAAAATGTAATTTTTTTTTCAACAGAGTTTAGAAATTTTTAAATATAATGGCCCATATTCATAGTCATATACTAAAGTCGACTCTTGCTAAAGTATACTCTAAACTAAAAAGCTCTTATTATCTTTTTTGCTTTCATAGTCGAAAATAAAGCATACTTTAAGTCGAATAGACTTTAACTGGGTGTCAACCTAAGTTTGATAAATGTTTTGATACAATTTCTAATCAAACATTATTTTGTTCACTTTGGTTTAAAAATAAGATAAAGAGTATTGTGTTCTTAAACCAAATAAAATAATTATGGAAAAATGAGTTAGAAACAGCTTTACCTATTTTTAAATTTAGAGTTGACTCAACGCCAAAAATATATTTTAAATTGTCTATGAATGACATAGAGTCGACTCTAAAGTAAAACCGACTTTAGCTCCCTAAAAGTAGACTTTATTTTTATTTTTTATTTTTTCATAGTTGTGTTAATATTTTAAAAAATGTGCCAATTCATGTTATGCATTTAAAAAGAAGAAAAGTTTTAACGCATCAGAAAATTTTGCATTTTTGTAGATTTTACCAAACAGTTGCAAAATGCTTCACTCTTTTTTTTAAATAATTTTAACTTACGAAAAAATTTTGAACTTAATAATAAATAAAAAACATTTTTACACATTTTTATAAACAGAAAATTTGCATTTTATTTTTTTTTAGCTCACGTGATTTTTCCAAAAAAAAAAAAAAAAAAAATTAAAAAGCCTGTTCTGAAAGCTCTTGACTTTAATTACAGTCACCTTTTTTGCAAATTATTAAAATTATTTTTAAAGAAAATTATTTTTAAAACATTTTTTATTATTTACCAATTTTCGTAAATAATAAAAAATGTTTTAAAAATAATTTTTTTTTAAAAATATTGTACTTTTTTAAAATGTTTTTTTTTTAAATCACTTTTTGATGAAGCGTTTTCTTTGAAGAAATTAAAACAGCTCTTTATAAAAAACAACCTTTTGTTTAGGAAAAATCTTATTTTTTTTTACTTTTTATATTTCATAATAAATTTAATTTTTTAATTGGAAAATTTTCCAACTCCCCTGAATATGTTACATTTTTATCCTAAAAAATTTAATTTTTTAAATTAAACTTTTTGTTTACAAAAGTTTTTTTTAACACATTTTCAGGATCTCATAATTATAATAAACGAACCTTCAATGTTCCCGTCTGAACAAAAAAGATTACTTTTAAAAAGGCTTTTTCAAAAATATTAAATAAAATTTCGCTCGACTTTTTTATTTTTATTGCAATGTCCAACACAGTTTTCCTAAAAATTATTTGCCAGCAATGACATTTCTAACGTAAATTGAAATTTTAAAAATTTATTACAAATTTCAGATTAAGTTTTATTTTAAATGTTGCATTTTAAATGCTGCCATACATTTTTAAACAATAATTTTTACTTTTCTAACACTTTAAAATAATTACATAACACAGTTCTCAACAAAAAATCTTATAAAACAACGACAAGTCTCTTGAAAATTGTTTTACAAAAACAGATGTTACGAATATTCTATGTAATTAAACTCTTGGGAAAGAATTTAAAAAAATGTAAAAAATCTTCTTTCTAAATATTTTTAGTAATTGAAATAAAATATAAAGCTAAAGCCGAAAAAGTAAATTTTAATTCATTTAAAAATTTTTGCATTCTTTCTGACTTCAGCATTTTGAAAATGACTTTTTAGCCTAAAAGTATGCTTTAAAATTCAAACTGAATTTTTTGCAACTATCTTCTGTGCATTAAATCATATCAAAATTGCTTTTTTGCAATTTCTAAAAAATTATTCAAAAGAAACTTTATGAGTTGGTTGTGTGCAAATGAATTCCTAGTAAATTGAATTTCTTTATAAAATACTGGCATTTGGCATCTTTTGCTTTACGATTATATGCTCGTACTAGTTTCTTTTTAAATAGTCGTCTTTTCAACATGAATCCTATATTTTTTTTTTTCTTTTCATATTTTTTCGGAGGTTATTAAATGCAATCGAATTTTCATGTTCATTTTAGCCATGTATTTTTCAGTTGTTCTTTACAGCTAAAGGAGAAAAAAGAAAGAATTGGAAAAAATTAATTAAAATCCCTAAAACATGAACAAAAGAAAGAAAAATAAAAATGACAAGAGTTTATACATTCTTACACCACTCGCACTTGGATTCTATTTTTTTTTTTTTTTCTCTTGATGCTTCTTGTAGTTTTGTTGAAGAAGCAGCAGCATTTTAATAAAGAAAATGTTGTATGCGTTGGGATTTTAATTATTTAAACGTTTTATAACAAGAAAAGAGTACATAAAAAATTAAAAGAAGAAGAAAAAGACGTTAATAATAAAAAAGAACTGTTTAATACAATTTTCCTTGCGAGAATTTAATTTACTTGCCAAGGATAATGTTACAAAAAAAAAAAATACAAAGAAAGACAAGTAGAATGCTTAAGGAGTTAAAGAATGAAGTTTACTTTCTTGCTTAAACAAGCAGTCGTTTATTGTAAAAAATCAATTAAGTTCGTTTCCAAATGCTGCTCCAACTGCCTGTTTGTCATTTTTAATAAGAATCTATAAGTTGAATTGTATTTTCTTTTAATTAAGACTTTCGTTTGATTTTAACTGCTGCTTTAGCGTTGGCTTGATCTTTGAAATATTAAATAGGAGAAGTGAATATTGTTCTTAATATTGATTATTTATAATGTTCTTCCTTCTTAAGTGCTGTCTTAAGAATATAAAATTAAAAAAAAAATTCTGTTAAGTTTAATTTACTTAAAAGCAAAAAATAAATAAAATAAAATTTTATATCAATACTTTTTTAGTAAAAAAAAAAAGATGTATATTTTAGGGATATTTTATTAAAACATATAAAAGCATATTTTAGGGGTTGTATTGTAGAAAAAATTATTAAAAAGAGATCAAAAAATATAAAACAAAATTTTATATCAGTACATACAACAAAAATAATGTTCAGTGAACTTGTTTTATAAAACAATAAAATTCAATTATGCAAATGTTAAACAAACAAATTTTTACAAAATTAATTACCTTCCGCTAGGCAATAGAATATAAACACACATACATGAAAGCAAATATTTTCTACACAATACCTTTTATTTTTAAAAAAAAAGGTCTTAATTCAAAACAAAAAAAAATTTATTAAAATAAGATGGTTTATTTGCTGCCTTAAGATATCTTAATAAATTTAAAATTCAAAAATTATAAACATTATTCTTTAACAAAATGATATAAATTTTCATAGATAAAAGGATTTTATTTATCCTTTAAATTATTGTGGCCTGCATACAAATTGTTTTAAATAAGAATCATAATTTAGGGATTTTGTTAAACACAAAAGTCTTGCATACTTTAAGGCTTAAGATTTAAAATGTTTGCTTCGTTTTTTTATATATTTTACCTTTTTATTTATCACACTAGTAACTTCCTATGAAATCTCTGTAACACACAGGTTTATTTTTATTAAAAATATATTTTCTATTACCAATATGTCGCCATGTTGAAAAAGTTGTCATAATAATAAGTTAGGCAGAAAATATATTCATGTTTCCTATAAAAAATAAATCACAACTATTTTTGCGATAGAAAATTAATCACAATTATATTTTTTTAAGAAAATGTATCACAAACAAAAATTGTGTATTCTACAGAAAATACAAACTAATGATACATTAATTAAAAAATATATCAGTGTTTATTTTTATAGAAGACTTATTGCTCGTTTTTTTTATAAAAAATATTTTCAAGTTTTGTTTTCCATGGAAAGTTATCACAGTGATATCTTTTACTTAATAAAGGATTTTTCTTAAAGCCCGATAGAACTTTAAGTTTCAAAAAAAATAAAATTGTAATGAAGAATTTTTTTTATACGAACGATCAGAACATGGCATTAATATTTTAAAATTATTTCGGCCACCGCGGCTGCTCATGACGAAGCGCATTGTAGGTAACTTTTTCATTTATTGCTGGCCGTATGTCATAAATAACACGAACAATGTTGTTCTCCAGAGCGTCAATTGTTGCTGGTTAATCAGCATAAGCCAGTTACTTTATATGGCCCCACAGAAAATAATCGAGAGGTGTTAAATCGCACGACATTGGAGGCTAATGGAAAGGTCTATTTCTCGAAATCAACTTATCGCCAAATTTTAATTTAACGAACTCGATGGTTGCAGTTGCCGCATGGCACGTAGCATCATCTTGTTGAAACCACATTTCGTCCCGATCAATTTCATCCATATTTTCAAACAAAAAATCATTAATCATAGAGCGGTAGCGATCCCTGTTGAACATAATGTGAGATCCGACCTCATTTTTGAAAAAATGAGATTCGATGATGCTACCAGCGTGTCAACCACACCAAAAGGTGCAATTTTCTGAATGCAATGGAGTCTGTAGTGTATGTTGTTTATATGTCTCTCTCTATTTGCGGAAATTTTGCTTATAAATTAACCCGTTAAGCCAAAAATGCGCCTCATCGTTAAACACAATTTTGCGATTAAACGAGTCAGTTATAAACTGCTCTAGAGCCCAATCGGAAAAAAAAACGACGCACATAGTGGTCTCGTGGCCTTAATTCATGCTCTTGGTGGATCTTTTATAAGTGTAGGCCAAGGCCTTTGCGCAAAGTTTTCCATGTAGTGAGCGGACAGAGCCCCATTTCCTACGACCGACGAAGAATCAATAAATTGAGATCTTCTTCCACACTTTCGTTTACAGCAGCGATATTCTCTTCAGTACACACATTCACTTG
The DNA here is from genome assembly GCA_937654795.1 of Cistogaster globosa. Lineage (NCBI taxonomy): Eukaryota > Metazoa > Arthropoda > Insecta > Diptera > Tachinidae > Cistogaster > Cistogaster globosa. The sequence continues at coordinate 14,783,873 of OW569404.1, forward strand.
ATGTGTTGGTGTTATTGTATCTTCTCGAGAGTGTGTGGCACGAAATCTATCCACAGATCGACGGATGGCTTGCTCAGACATAAAAATCACAAACTCGTCTATAAGTTACTCGAATTAATAACTGATTTTCAAAGTAAACTTGGATGATTTGAAAGCGTTGTTCAAGCGTGAGTTTGTTTATAACGATTTGCCAGAGTTAACTGAAAATAATAAGTTAAAATTTTTCTTCAAAATTTAATTTTTAGTTTTATTGTTTATAATTTAAACTTCTATCGGGGAAAAAAACACCCAAAATATATCATGGTGATATTTTCTTACGAAAAGTAAATCTCAAGTTTAGTTTATATAAATGTCCATTAAGGTATTAATTTTTGTATAAAATATATTATAAAGTATTCTCTATAGAAAGGATATCACAGTGACATTTTCTCTTAAAAATATTTAACAGATATTTAATATAGAAATATATCACAGTGATATGTGTTACAAAAAAAAAAAGTATTGAGTAAAAATTGAAAAAAAAAATGAAGGTGATATTTTGTATTTGTTATGGCAAAATTTAGTACACAAATTATATCACTGTGATATTTTATATAAAATACATTTAAGTAATATTTGTTCTAAATAACATTCATCTCTTGCTGCGTTATTGTCTTTACCATGATTTTTCAAAAAATATATCACAGTGTTGTATATTATAGGAAATATATCACAATGATATTTTCTGTAAAAAAATATTGAATACAATTGCTCGTTGTATTTAATTGGGTTGTGAGGTGACCAGCTTGCTAAACGTTGTTAGATTTAGATGCTTGGATGATTTTCTTCCTTCTTCAGTAAAATAACCAAACTTAGTATTTTCTTTCAGCAATTCACAAATGGTAAGTATGTATTTATTGTAATATTCAATATAGTAGTTTAGGTAAGTATGTAGTTATAAGTAATATTAAATATAGTAGTTCTGGTAAGTATGTAGGTATAAGTAAAATTAAATATAGTACATAGCTTAGGTAAGTATTTAATTTAAAATTGTTTATAATAATTCCGCGTAGAAAAGTGGTTCAACTGATGGTTGAAAGGTAAGTGTCCGTATTTCATTATATTTTGCTTAAAAAAGACTTCATTTTGGATTTTTTAATGCGAACAATTCGCTGTACTAAATTTCTATGTTAATTTTTTTACACTTAAAGAAATAAACTACGTGTTAGTAGCTTAGATTAATCTTTAATTAATATAAAAATTATAAAATACTTAAAATTTATAATTTAAGTGTTCAATAGATTGAACATGGCGCCGGCCTTGGCTTTAGGCAATAGTTGGAGTTTTACTGCGAACGCAAAGAACTTGGGCCAATGATCGAATGGCTTCGGCAATGACCTTTTCGTCTGGTGCTGCGGAAATAGTTGCTGCTGGTTGAACTGCTGACTGCTTATAGCCTGACTTTTCACTTTTAGGTTTGTTGCGTTGTCGCACCTTTTTTGTGTCTTTGCCCCTTGGCTGTATAAAACGGTTTTTGGTTCTGTGCAATAACGTGTGGTGGAATTTGTCGCATTTACGGCAGGTTTTCATTGAAGTGCATCCTCTAAGATCATGGCTTTTTGCCAGGCAGTTGACGCAGTACCGGTGTTTGTCCACCATTTCTTCTCGCCTTTCTGGGGACATTCTCAAGAACCTGCGACAGAGACGTAACGCGTGGTAGGTTTTGCACAGTGCGCACTTGTAGGTATCTGAATCACGATGCTTAAAACGGTTGTGATGTGAATTACTAGGGCTTGATCTTGGTCGAGTTGTGGCTTGTTTTCTATTATTCCTAATTAAATAAAAGAAAAGAAATTAACTAGAATGCAAAAATGTTTGGGTTGAGAAGTTAATGTGTAGTGGGTGTATCGAAATATGTATTAGATGTTAAATGTGTAAAGTAATATATGACAATATGTGTACATGTGATAGATAATACTGATGAGTAAAATATTAGTATGGATTTTCCTCATTTAAAAAAGGGAGAAAACACAACTTAACGATAGGACGAGTTATTATTCCTGTTGATGTGCGTACATCAACAGTCCGTACGTTATTATCCAACCCGGAATATGTCTTTTCCACTCTGCCTAATCGCCACTCTTGCGGTGGCTGCAAGTCATCTAGCACTACCACTAGATCACCGACTTGCAGATTACGAGCCGAGTTTCTCCATTTGTATCTTTTGTGCAATGATTTCAAGTAATCCGCCTTCCATCGGACTGCGAATTGGTGGTGAATTACTTTTAATTTTTCCCATCTGTTAATGAGAGACATTTTTTGGTAATTCTGCTCTGGGAGAGCCATTAATGGAGCCCCTCTTAAAAAATGACCGGGGGTCAATGCTTTTAAATCTGCTGGATCCTCAGAAAATGCAGATATTGGGCGAGAGTTAAGTACACCTTCTATTCGAGTTAAAACGGTCGCAAATTCTTCAAACACAAACCTTTGCGCACCAGCAATTCGTTTAAAATGAAACTTGAAACTTTTAACGGCGGCTTCCCATAAGCCGCCCATGTGAGGAGCATGTGGTGGTATAAATTTCCACTCAAATCCGTGCGTGATATATTTTTGGGCTATGTCGTGAGCAACATTCTTCACGAAAGATGAAAATTCAAGTTCCAGGGTTCTGCTGGCACCCAAAAAGTTTCTGCCATTATCGGTCATTATCTTTTGGGGGAGCCCCCGCCTACCAACAAAACGAGTAAATGCCGCTTGAAATGCCGCAGAGGATAAATCAGAGCATGGCTCTAAGTGGATAGCTTTTGTGCTAAAACAAACGAAAATGCTCACGTAACCTTTGATGACTGGGGATTTTCTCAAAGGTGAAGCTTTTAGTTCAAAAGGACCAGCGAAGTCGACTCCTGTGACCTGGAAAGGAAGGGTTAATGTGCATCTTTCAGGCGGTAGAGGCGCCATTATTTGAGAACATGGTTGTTGCTTAAAAATAATACAAGTTTTACACTGTTTAATTATCTTTTTTACCCTTGGTTTTAGTCTAAATATAAAAAATTCCATTTGTGCCATTCGGCACATCTGACTACATTCAGCATGATGGAGGATGTGATGTAAGTGGGTAAGATACAGCTGGCAAAGACGAGAGTTGCCGGGTAAAATAATAGGATAACGTTCGTTGTACGAAATAGATGATTGGATTATTCTTCCGTTTACACGTAAAATAGAGTTGGAGTCAAGGAATGGGTTGAGTGTTTTCAGCGCACTATTTTTTGGAATATTTTGACCACTTAATACGCATTTGTATTCCTCAGCCAAAAAATTCTTCTGAGCAAGGATGATGAGTCTAGATTTAATATTCCTTATCTCCTGATGTGTTAAGTCATCTTGGGTAAAATTATCAACATTTGGCCTACATTTTTTCATGGATTTGTTGAAAAAGCGAAAGGCGTAGCCTAAGACTTTCAAAGCCCTGCTGTACGATGAGAATCTGTTAAGAATATCTTCCTGTACTACTGTGTGTAATGTTCCGATTTCATTTTCAGATCTTTCTTCAAATTTAGTGGGATTTCGTTTGGGCCAATCGCATGAGAGTTTGTTTAACCATGGGGGTCCGTGCCACCAGAGGGAGTTGTGTACAAGATCTTGAGGCCTACAGCCTCGTGTTCCCAGATCTGCCGGGTTATCATGCGTGGGAACATGGCGCCATGTAGCATTTGAGACTAGTCTATGAATTTGTGCAACTCTATTGGCAACATAGGTCTCCCACGATGAGGGTGGTTTTGAGAGCCAACCTAGCACTATGGTGGAGTCAGTCCAAAGGAAAATTCGGTCAATCTTAAGGTTTAGGGATGAAACGACGTGACTAACGAGTTTGGCTAATAATACTGCACCATTTAATTCTAATCGTGGTAGACAAATCGTCTGAATAGGGGCAACTTTACTTTTTGCTATCAATAAGTTCGAAAATGTATGGTGGACATTATTCTGAGAACGCATATATACATTAGCACAATATGCTGCTTTAGAAGCGTCAGAAAACCCATGAATTTCTATCGTATCAGACGGGGTAAATTGTAACCAACGCGGAATCGATATTGTTTCCGCCTGAGAAAGATCTTGAGCCAGACAATTCCAATTTTGAAGGGACTCTTCTGAAACTTCTTCATCCCACTCCAATCCCTCTAGCCAAAGCTGCTGCATTATTATCTTTGCTCTTATCACAATAGGAGCGAGCCAACCTGCGGGATCGAATAGTTTTGCGACTGACGAAAGAATCTGACGCTTAGTTATCCTCGTGGCTTGTTCAATTTGGCAAAATTTATACGTAAATGAGTCACTAAGTGCATTCCATTTAATGCCTAGGGTTTTGGTTAAACTTGCATCGTGGAAGCGAAGAAAATCTGAGTCATATAGATCTTCTTTTGGTAAATGAGAAAGTAACTGAGAATTATTTGCAGTAATTTTCTTTAATAGAAATCCAGCTGATTTCAATGCGGCAATAAGCTGAATTTGGGCAGACAAAGTTTCCTCCAGAGAATGTCCTCCGGAAAGTATATCATCCACATAAGTTTCATTACGCAGAATCGAAGCTGCTTTAGGAAATTCGGATTCGGAATCTGCCGCGAGTTGTAAGAGGGTCCGAATCGCGAGAAAAGGGGCACAGTTAACTCCAAATGTTACTGTGTTCAATTCATAATCTTTTATGGGGCCATCTGTGTGAGGCTGAAACAAAATTCTCTGGTAGGGTCGGTCATCAGGGTGAACCAAAATTTGGCGATACATTTTCTGTATATCGCCGCTGAAAACGTATTGATACTTTCTCCAATTTAGAATAATTGTAACCAAGTCGAGTTGTAGTATAGGGCCTGTATGTAGAATATCATTCAGGGAAAATTGAGACTTAGTTTTTCTGGACGCGTTAAAAACTACCCTTACTTTTGTGGTTTTATGTTCTGGCCGTACAACTGCATGGTGCGGCAAGTAAAATGAGCTATATTTACCATGTGATATAATTTCATTTGATGAAGTTTGTTGCATGTGGTCAAGTGACAAGTATTCATTTAAAACTTCCTTGTACTGAACTTGAAGTTCGAGATCTTTGCTTAAAGTTTTCTCCATTCTTGTGTATTGGGCTAAGGCTATAAATCGTGATGATGCAAGATATATCTTATCGGGAAATTCTGCCTTAAATGGTAATCGCACAACGTATCTACCATTTACATTACGTGTAGTTGTTTTTGTATAAAAGGTTTCACAAAATTCATCATCAGCTGACCTAGGGCGAACTACGGGAATTTCTTCTTCTTCCCAAAACTTTCGTAAAAGGTTGTTGAGTTCGCATGATTCGGATGCGACTACCGAAGTGGTAAAAGCTTGAATAGCTTGACTTTTTATGGGACCGCTGAGCACCCATCCGAAGATAGTGTTATATGCTGATGTTTGACCACATAAATTCTTTCTTATCCCTTCTATGTTAACAAAGTGTTCATAATCATTACCCAAAATGAGATCTATTTGGGAAGCTTTGTTAAAAGTTGGGTCTGCGAGATCTAAGTTAGCTAATTCGGACGATTGAAAAATTTCAAAATTACAAGCTGGGAGCCGCTTTGTGAGTTTTGGCAACACAATGGCCCTAACGGGAACTCGTAAGTTATATCTTTTTGCGTACAAAATAAATTCACACTCTTTGCTTGCTAACTGTCTCTGACCACCGATACCCACTATTTCAAAATGCGACTTTTTATAGGGTAACTGGAGACGATTGCGTACTCTTTCAGTTAAAAATGATCTTTGGGATCCTGGGTCTATTAATGCTCGTATTGTGTATAGTTCACCATTGTACTCTATTTCCATAAGAGCTGTTCGCAACAAGATATTGTCCCTGCTAGTGGAGCAGTTAGCTTGAACTTGCCTTGAAGTGTGAGGAAGTTCATCTTGGGAGTTATTTTCAATTGAATTTGAACTCTTTGGAAATGTGTCTTGGGAAAATGTGTTCTGATCGTTCAAATTTGTCTTATGTGTAGTGTTTCCAGGGTTTAGAAATGAGTTTTGAGATTTTTGTCTCATGTGTAAGAGAGTGTGGTGAGGCTTTTTACATTGAAGACAGGTGTTTTTACTATGGCAATTTGCCTTTAGATGGGAAGCGGCTAAGCAGTTATTGCAAAATTTGTTTTTATACACGTAGTCTACTCTTTGTTGCACCGAGAAGGCTCTGAATTTAGGACATACTCTTATAGAGTGATTTTCACTACATAACTTGCAGGAAGTAGAATTCAAATCCTCTTGGGACGTATACGTCTGCACCTTGGGTTTAAGCGTGTTTGTTAAAGAGAAACAATCCTTTGATGCTTTTATACTCGCCAGGCGTTCTACTGCCTCATACCTATCTACAAGGAATTGAGACATTTGGGTCCACTTTGGAAGCTCACGCGGAGATGTGAGCGATTGTTCCCAAAGTGCTATAGTAGCTTCTGGAAGTTTAGTGGAAACTAGTCTTATGAGAATAGGGTCCCAGCTTTCTACTTCAACTCCTAGAGTTCTAAGCGTTGCTAGAGAATCATTTATCGATGACTGGATTCTTCGTATTGACTCACTATCCTCAATTTTTGCCGATGGTATATCAAACAAAATTCTTATCTGGTTGTCTACCAAAACCCGTTTGTTTTCATACCGAGACTTAAGTGCATTCCATGCAAGTTCAAAATTGTCATGAGAAAGGGGATACCTGTTCACTATTGCACCTGCTTCACCTCTGGTTTTATTTCTTAGGTGATATAATTTTGTTACAGGAGATAGTTTTGGGTGGTTTATGTATAATGCCGTAAACATGTCCCTAAACGACGGCCATTGCTCATAACTGCCTTTAAAAACTTCTGTATCGCAGGGTGGTAGCTTTATACAACTATTTAAGTCATCCTGCACAAAAGTTCGACTGGGAGTGTGATTGAGAGAAAAACGACCAGTTGATTGAAATCTTGGGTTGTCGGGGTTATCCAACCTCAAAATTTTTATCAAATCAAGTATCTGGGAAGAACATCGATAATATGCTTCTGAACATTCTTCAAACTTGTTTGTGGCCTCCTGTCTAAATTCGGGAGTAATTTCCTTATCTTTTGATAATATAACTCCTTCATAGGAGGCATCTATCCTAGCCCATCTCTGATCTAAATCTTTCAACTTGACCTCTAATATGGTTTCACTTTGCTCCTCCACTGGGGTTGCATTAAACCTTTCACAAAATTTTATTAAATGTTTGAAGTCAAAGTGAAAATGGTCTTTGGGAGAAGGGTTATATTCAGCTTGAGATGTATTGGGCATGTTTGAGAGTTAAAGGAAAAAAAAAGGGTTTGAGATAAATTTTTGCGGTACAACAATTATCTGAGATGAGAAAAAAAAACTCTGTTTTTTTTTTGTTGTTGTTTAAGCTTAAGTGAAAAATGGAGTTTGTAGGGCAATTTGTTAAAATTGTTTTTATTTTAGTTTTTAAGTATACTATAAAATTTTACAAGAAAGGCTTTCTCAATTTCGCCAAATAAGGGGCTACTGGGTTATAGCACTAGCTAGTAGTTAAAGCAAAATAGTTAGAAAGCTGATCTGAAAGGGATATTGCAGTCAATATTAGTTTTAAAGAAATTTTAACTTACTAAAAAAACGGGAATTAATTATTAAACAACGAGGGTTCGCCTGTTTATAGGACTGAGTTAATTGTTATTAAAGCATATTGTTAAAATAATTTTTAAAATTTGTTATTTTTTATTTTGTTAGGGAAAATAATTTATTCCCAGCGGCAACTCTGATAAAAAATTTAATGCTACTGAGAAATCGCAATATTCCTGTGCTATTTTAATATTAGTTTTCGTCTTTTTTTTTTTTTTTAATCTTTCGCGAGAATGCAATATTATTAAAATTGATACGATTTCTTAAATTTATTTATTTTTAATATGCTGAGAAATAGATTTCGGATATGAGCAAAATATCATGAAAAATTATGTATATGTTTTTTAATTGAGTAATTTGTTAAAAAAAAAAAATATTTCTTATTTTCAATTTTAATCACCTTACTTACGTAATTTAAAAGAGACTCGCTGGTAACACTTTTAGAGATATATAAGCACCTGAGTTTATATGGATGAGTGTTACCAATGCACAGCTGTGTGGTAGATTCTGAATCTGATTAATCTTTTTCACATGAAGTTTATAATGATTATTCTAAAAATTTTTTTTACATGGACCGTAAAAATTTCTTACTGTTCTTAATGTTTTTTATTATTATTATTTTTTATTTTTTTATTTTTTTTTTTTTTTTTTGAAAATTAATTTGTAACCAGCGGTAACTTTAAGAAAAATTTTCAATGATATTGGGAAAGTACATTCAATGTTAAATTGCGAAAAAAAACTTCACTAATAAAATTCGAGCTAATCTCATCAAATTATGCTCAAGTCTTATACTCTGTTTGTATTTGTTATTTTGAGTACAATTGTTATTTATTTAAAATATTTTTGTTCGTTTTCAATTTATTTAATATTATTACGTATTGTAAAAATAACTCGCTGGTAACACTTTAGAGCTATATAACAATCTCTGTTCACATGTATAAGTGTTACCCACGCGCAGCTGTATGGAAGAGTTTTAATTTAAAAAGTTTTTTTTTACAATGATGGTATGATGATTATATTAAAAATTGTTACTTAAACATTTAAATTTTCTTCAGATTTTTACTCTACAATTTTTCTTTTTTACGAATAATATTTTCCCTTTTTTATTTTAATTTTTTGAAAAAAAAATTTTTTTGTTTTCTCAGTTATATAAATTTTAAAAGTTATTGTTGAAACTGGTAACACTGCTGTGTGAGTGTGCCACAAAATAATAATTGGATATGCTGTAAAAATTTATTTTTACTTTTTATTTTTAAATCTATTTATTAGAGAATTTTAATTTGTTTAATTATTTTAATCAATTAATTTAAATTTAATTCTTATCTATTTGGTAATAATTTGTGTTTGTTTTCTCTTTCGTTTTTGTAGTGGACTGTAAGAAATATGTTAGCGATCAAGTATAGAATTTTGAATGCTGTATTTTTTTTTTTAAATGGCTCTTTTTATTTAGTCTGTAAATCAAGCAAACAAACCTAAAGAGTATTATAAGTACGTATGTATGTGAGCGATTACGAGAACTTTATTTGAATTTTAAAGAGCACTGTTTAGATTTTAAGAGCAGTTTGAAAACAAAAGAGCAATAAAGGCTGCACAAGTAATTAAGAGCACTTACTTGAAAGGCCAATGACGATTTTGGTGGTTGAAACTGTTGTACATATATATGTATGTACATATATTAAGTGTTGGAGATAAATTCCGTTATTCGCAATATATATATATGTATAAATTTTATTCTTGGCACATAAATATATTTTATTTTGAGGTTATGTTACTAAAGTTTATTGTCAACAACTTTTTTTTTTTAATTTTTTCTTCTAGAACAAACTATAAGCGCGGAATTTTGTTTTTTGTTTTTACTCATGTAACTTGTGTTTTTTTTACGCTATTTTCTGCACATAGGTACATACATATGTATATGCTTATTTACATACATATATAGCTGTACCTTAACACTTTCATCTATTATTTATTTAAGCTTTCTTTTATTAATTTTTATTTTACTTATTTATTATTTATTTATTATCTTTTTTCTCCTTTTGTTTTAATCTTTCCGGATTCACTAGTTTTAAACTTTTGCACTTATACCGATTAGCTTTTTAGAAATTTGCTGAGTTTTTTTTTTCGGTTTTTGATAATTTAATACTCACACACGTTCATGCTTCTTGCATGCCAAAGAACAGACTGATGTTTGTATTATTACCTCATTATATTTTGGTGGTGTTTTTTTGTCTTCTTTACTTTTGATTAAGAGCTTCTTTTCTCCAACTTCAAAGGGACCATGAATACAATTGCTCGTTGTATTTAATTGGGTTGTGAGGTGACCAGCTTGCTAAACGTTGTTAGATTTAGATGCTTGGATGATTTTCTTCCTTCTTCAGTAAAATAACCAAACTTAGTATTTTCTTTCAGCAATTCACAAATGGTAAGTATGTATTTATTGTAATATTCAATATAGTAGTTTAGGTAAGTATGTAGTTATAAGTAATATTAAATATAGTAGTTCTGGTAAGTATGTAGGTATAAGTAAAATTAAATATAGTACATAGCTTAGGTAAGTATTTAATTTAAAATTGTTTATAATAATTCCGCGTAGAAAAGTGGTTCAACTGATGGTTGAAAGGTAAGTGTCCGTATTTCATTATATTTTGCTTAAAAAAGACTTCATTTTGGATTTTTTAATGCGAACAATTCGCTGTACTAAATTTCTATGTTAATTTTTTTACACTTAAAGAAATAAACTACGTGTTAGTAGCTTAGATTAATCTTTAATTAATATAAAAATTATAAAATACTTAAAATTTATAATTTAAGTGTTCAATAGATTGAACAAATATATCACATAGTGTTTTCCTTATATGTTATATGATAAGGATGTTTTTCATAATTTTTTGTATTGAAATTATATCACAGTGATATTTTCTAAGACAAATATATCACAGTGATATATTTCAGGAAAAATACGCCAAGGTGTTTTTTTTTTAGATAAAATACACCATTTTGTTAAATTTAAAAGCAAATAAGTAAAATATATCACAGTGATATTTTTCGTGTGATATATATTACAATGATATTTTGTAAAGTAAATTTTTTGAAAAGGTATATTTTATACTATAGTAAAGTGTGGATTTTTCGCAAAATATATCACAGTAGTGGTGTATGTTTTAAAAAAATATATCACAGTGATAATTTTCTATGGAAAAAATTAAAGTATTAAAATTTTTTAGATACATTCCTAAAAGCAATATTTTTAAAGAAAAGTTATTATTTCCATTTTCTTAAGATTATATATCACAGACATATTTTTTTATGGAAATTAACATACAACATTAAAATTTGTGTTAAAACTTAATTTTATTTAAGTATTCTTCAAAGATCGCAGGTATTAAATATAGATATTCTTTTGTTTTATTTTTGTAAAGTTTCTTCCTTTTTTTTATTTAATTTATTAAATATGTTTCTTTCTTTACATTTGTATATTCCCATCAAAATTATAGGCTTAATAAAAAATTATGTTTCCATAAAAAGTTTAAATATTTTCTAATATCACTTAAATATCACTTAAAGCCCAAAGATTCCTTTCTTTTCATTTATTAAGTATTATTTAGGTTTTTATTTTTTATATAATATATATTTATTGTCTCAACACACCTTAAGTTATTAACTTTAGGCATTTATTGTCAGGTATATTTCATTTCATTTTCATAAATTTTTTATTACGTTTCTTATTCAAAATACAAAAAAAAAAAAAATATGTTTCCTTACATCCTTACAAATTCCCCAATGAATTAAGTTATTTAAAAAAATGTATGCATGTGTTCATTTGTTAGAAATAAAATAAAAAATCTTGTTTAGGGAAAAAGCATACATACACTCATACACAGAAAAAAATTATATCAAATACTGAGCAAAGAAAATGTGGAATATAAAATCATAAATCTTTTTGCCTTTTATTTTTATCTCATGTTCAAATTCAACGTGTAAAAACTTGTACATTTGTACTCCTTGATATATTTATTGAAGCTGTGGCAGGAGTTTCGTTTTCATACAACAACGTTATTATAAAATGAAGCAAATGTTCAAACTCGACATGAAATATCACATATTTTTCATTGAAAAAACTCATGTAATAAGAAAAATACACAAGGTTCAGAAATGTGCAATATTCCAATTAATAAAAAGAAAATTTATAATATATAAAAATATTAAAAAATACCCCTTAAATTAGGCAACTCTTTTTATTAATGAAAATGCTGCCAAAAGTATGCTTCAAAAAATTATTTATCTTTTACATGTTGCTTTATTTTTACATCTAAACAAATCTGCCCCTACGTACGAGAGCTGCTCTATATATTTCTGGCCTAATAGTGAAAATTTAAATATTTATAATCAAAAATGGTTTTATTGTTTTTCAAATTATACTTCAGCATGATTTATACACTTTTGCATGCGCTCAAACCAGTTGTCGAAGCACTTTTTCCACTCCGATTGAGACACCTCTAAAACATGGTTTTTGAACACTTCAACAGCTTCTTCTGGCGACGAAAATCGTTGACCACGCATTTTTCTCTTGATGTGCGGAAACAAGAAGAAGTCATTAGATGCAAAGTCAGGGCTGTACGGCGGATGACCCATTAATTCAACGTTTTGGCCGGTCAAAAACGCTCTGGTTTGAGCCGATGTGTGAGAGCTCGCATTGTCATGGTGAACAATGATTCGTCTTCTCTTGTTGGTTTTTCGAATTTCTCCGATGACTTAAGGCAAACAAATTGTAGTGTACCACTCAGAAGTGACCGTCCTACGTTGCTCAAGCGGAACAGTCGCCACATGACCAGTTTTGCCGAAGAAACAGGCGACCATTTGCTTCGAAGTGCTTCTCCCACGAACAACTTTCGTTGGATTTTGCTCGTCTTTAAAGACCCACACGGTCGTTGTTGTTTCGTTTCGGGCTCATGCGCATAGATCCATGATTCGTCACCTGTGACGATCTTATAAACGTCTTGCGAAGCACCGCGATCGTATTTTTGCAACATTTCTTTGCACCAATCGACACGGGCCTTTTTTTAAGAGACTTTCAAATTGTGCGGGATCCAACGAGAACAAACCTTTTTTACGGCCAGGTGTTAATGCAGTATCGAATGTATGCTGGTGGAAGAAATGTCCAAGGATGTCTCTATCTCTCGGTATGTCGCATGTCGATCTTGAATCATGAGTTCACGCACGGCATCAATGTTCTCTGGCACAACAGCCGTTTTTGGATGACCTTCACGGAATTCGTATTTGAGCGAGATTCGGCCACGATTAAATTCATTATACCAATTTTTCACAGTGCTATAGGATGGTGCTTCATCGCCATATAAAGATTTAAGTTCATCAATGCACTCTTGTCGTGATAATCCACGTCGAAAGTTGTGAAAAATGATGGCACGAAAATGTTCACGAGTTAATTCCATTGTTTTCTATATTAATTTTTTCAAGTCACTGTAAACAACACAAATAATGGTTGTACGTCAAAACGTTTTGAGTACGATTATGCTTAAAAATGACAAACTTTCCAATGGAAATGTCAGATTGCACTTGGCAGCACTCAGTGCTGCTGGGTCAGAAATATATATAGCAGCCCTTGTATACAAAAGTTAGGGGCCGGCTGTCAAAACGGAATTAGAAAACTTTAAATTGAAGTTTATTTTTAGTTTAAATGCAGTGATGCAAACAGAAAATATATTTTTATTTTGTGAGCGAAAAAAAACACACCTGCAAGTTTTTGCTTTTAAACGTTTATTTAACATGAGGAAATATTTAAAGAAATAAAAATTTACGAAAAAAAATATGTATTTAAAATATCACTGTGGTATTTTTATTTTAAAAAACAATGACCTGAATTTTTTTTTCGAAACAATTATTATGAATAAATTATTTTTTCATTGTTATTATCTTATAATATTTAAATAATTAATTTTTGTAAAGAAAATATCACTGTAATACTTTTTGTATAAAATATCATTGTGATCGTCTTTCTGCTTAAAATATAAATAAATTATTTTGTATAGTTTGCTTCCCTGAGGATAAAATCTTAACCCTTTTGCTATCGCTAAAATGTCTGTCCGTCTATTTATTAAAAAACTCTATCTCTGGAGACGTTATATAAAGTCATATAAAGTTATATAAAACATGACCGCTATAACAAACTTTAATAAAACTATGTTCTGAATTAAAGAGTGCCCCCTTAAGGACGCGAATTTCAGGTCTATGATCTAATATTTTTAAGCAGTTAAGTATAGACATATAAAATTATGCACATTATATCGTATTACGATGCCTTCGAAACATTTGAAATTACAGGGTGACCCACACAAAAACTTGACTCTTACGAACAAAAGTTTTTTTTTATTAAAGCATAACCTACAAAACTATTAAATAACTATAAAGTGTGTTCTCACTGCAAAAAATAAAGTGATAACTTAAAGGGTGTCCCAATAGAAAATCTGGTTTTTGCGTTTATTGTCTTATCTTTTGAACCGCAATTGCTAGATGCCTTAAATTTTCAACAAGAAATAAGGAATAGGAAAAAAACTTTATTATTAAAGGGTGGCCCACATGACACTTGACTCTACATATTAAGGCTGTTCTTTTAAACCGTAGCAAGCAGTCCTTTAAAGTTTATACAGGCCTCTTTTTTAAAGGGTGTCCTCACAGATTTCATTTTTATCTTTCAAGCTTTTAAATTTTTTACAACAAATAATAAAAACAAAAAATTTGAAATTAAAGGGTGGCCCATACTTAATGCCATTCACTCTTATGTTTAAGTAGTTTTTTTTTTAAACCGCAGCCTTTGATGTTTAAACAGAACATGTTTCCACTTCAAAAATAAAATTACGATTTAAAGGGTGTTCCCTATGAACGAACTGATTTTTAAGTATCTCGTGTGAATAGTAATAGATAAATGCAACAAGAAATAATTAAAAAAAATCTTAAATTAAAGGGTGGCCCTTACAGAACTAAACTCGTAAATTTAAATGCAGGCAGACTAATTAATAAAGAAATTTTATTTTCTGCTTCCTGATGATGGTATAACGAAATATTAAAAAACTTAAATTAAAAAAACAATATTTTCAATCAAAGCAAGACCTGATAAATAAATAATTTTCACCAGAAACATAAATTTTCCTTAAAGAAACTTCACTGTTTTATTAATTTTTTTTTTCTTTATTTCTAATAAAAATTGTTTCATTAATATTTTCAATCAAACTTCTTCACTGTTAAATTTATGTAACAATTTTTTTTTATTATTTCAAAATATTTCCTTTACGCAAGTTTTATCACATTTAAAATAAATTAGCTTGAAACTTTTTACCTTTTTTCACTAATAAATTTCTACAAATTGCTTAAAAATCTCGTCACGAAAAATCACCATAAAATTTAACTTCGTTCTGGGCATTAAAAAAATTTACATATTTTCTGAATTCTTTTTTTCTTTTTATATTGTTGTTGTTGTTTGTTTCTTTTGTATAAGTGAAAAAAGAAGCTCAAGGAATTAATGGAAAAAAATGTGGTGAATGAAATGTTGTAAAAAGTGTCATTTATATATTTTTATGTTTCTTGTTTTTTTTTTTTTTTTTCTTATTTTGTTTTGTGTGCACTGCACAGAACAACGCTACATTCTTTATATGGCATTCTTTCAGCAAAATGAATACAAAAGCACAAATGAACAAACAACAGAAAAATATTTTACGAAAAAGTATGTTGTTGAACAATTCATGCAGCCAAGTCAGCCAGCATTCTCGTACAAGTACAACATGCATTTCATAATAATGCCAAGATTTATGCATTGCGTTTCGCAGTCGTGCATAAAATTTTGCGATTAATTTGAAGCGACAATCACAGTAGTGGCATAATGCAAATGTTGTCGGTACTGCAACATCAGCTCTTATGACTGACTGCTACTGCACACATTGTTGCCATTGTTGATGATGATTGTCATTATGAAGTACAACACGATGATGATGCTTTGATGACTGGTTGGTTATTTGGCTTGGATGACAACAGCACATTTGAAACAAAAAATTTCTTATCTTAATATTTGTTTTTTACTTGCACTATGTTCCCGTATTGTTAAAACCAAATCTCTCTTGTACTCTCTGCCTTTCCCTCTCTTTTGCTCTCACTTCAGGGTAATGGTTTTGGTAACGTGTTCATTTACTTATAGACCGCATTTATATTTCACTTTCATTATTGTTGTGTTTAGATATTTGTTTTTCCAAAGCTGAAGACGAAAAACCAAAAAAACAATTCAAGTACATAATGCATTTGCACTTCGTGATGCACTTAGTTTTTTTTTTTTTTTAATGTGATTTAGTGTATTCGAGTACGTTTGTTGTGTTCACATTAACAAAAAATAAAAATAAAATATTTTTGCAAATTTCCATGTAAATAACACTGCGAAAATCATTAAAAATATTAAAATAAATTTCCAGGAAAAATCTTAAAACATGTGTTTGAATAAGTTTAAGAAACAGTTTTTTTTTTTTTGCTTTTTAGTAACATCTTCGTTTTGAGAGTATTGTAGTTAAGATATTATGTACTAAGAGTTAGATTGGTTTATTGGCCTGAGTTCATATCCCAGCCTCTTAGAATGTAACGTTAATATTTGCTGATATTTTTAAAGATTTGTCATACCCCGTACAAATAACAATGCCGTTCACTGTAATTATTAAATTACGAGGGCTGCTCTATATATTTCTGGCCTAGTAGTGAAAATGCGAATATTTATAATCAAAAATGGTTTTATTGTTTTTTAAGGTATTCTCCAGCATGATTTATACACTTTTGCATGCGCTCAAACCAGTTGTCGAAGCACTTTTTCCACTTCGATTGAGACACCTCTAAAACATGGTTTTTAAACACTTCAACAGCTTCTTCTGGCGAGGAAAATCGTTGACCACGAATTTTTTTCTTGATGTGCAGAAACAAGAAGAATTCATTACGTGCCAAGTCAGGGCTGTTCGGCGGATGACCTATTTGGCCGGTCAAAGACGCTCAATGATTCGTCTTCTCTTGTTGGTTTTTCGAATTTCTCCGATGACTTCAGGCAAACAAATTGTAGTGTACCACTCAGAAGTGACCGTCCTACGTTGCTCAAGCGGAACAGTCGCCACATGACCAGTTTTTCCGAAGAAACAGGCGACCATTTGCTTCGAAGTGCTTCTTCCACGAACAACTTTCGTTAGATTTTGCTCGTCTTTGAAGACCCACACGGTCGATTATTGTTTCGTTTCGGGCTCATACGCATAGATCCATGATTTGTCACCTGCGACGATCTTATAAACGTCTTTTGAAGCACCGCAATTGTATTTTCGCAACATTTCTTTTCACCAATTGACACGAGCCTTTTTTTGAGCGACTTTCAAATTGTGCGGGATCCAACGAGAACAAACCGTTTTTACGGCCAGGTGTTCATGCAGTATCGAATGTATGCTGGTGGAAGAAATGTCCAAGGATGTCTCTATCTCTCGGTATGTCACATGTCGATCTTGCATTATGAGTTCACGCACGGCATCAATGTTCTCTGGCACAACAGCCGTTTTTGAACGACCTTCACGGAATTCGTCTTTGAGCGAGCTTCGGCCACGATTAAATTCATTATACCAATTTTTCACAGTGCTATAGGATGGTGCTTCATCGCCATACAAAGATTTAAGTTCATCAATGCACTCTTGTCGTGATAATCCACGTCGAAAGTTGTGAAAAATGATGGCACGAAAATGTTCACAAGTTAATCCCTTTTTTTTTCTATATTAATTTTTTCAAGTCACTGTAAACAACACAAATAATGGTCGTACGTCAAAACGTTTTGAGTACGATTATGCTTAAAAATGACTACTGGATGTATAAAGAATGATATGGTTTATCTCGTGTAGTAAAAAGAGACAAAACTACCAAAAGACGATAGACGATGAATTAAAATGATATAGAAGAAAATATTTTGTTTTTCTGTGAAAAAATTTATAGCTCTGCAGGCCTGGATAACCGAGTTACTTGAGATTTTCTTACGCTTTTCCACTCCTCAGTTGTAGGATTTTAACTGCAACGATTATTCTTTTGTGGTCTTTAATTATTCTCCATTTTTTTCGTTTTTTTTTCTGGTCTATGATCCTGGATGGAGTTGTATCCACTCAGCCATCAGCAAAACAAAATTAAGTGACTCCAGTGAAACTCGGACTACTCGAAATCTTGTGAAGCTACCATTCGCCTTTAACCCTGTAGTCATTTACACCACCACATCTAGACCCTTTAAAACAAATCATCACAGTTGTAATGTGTAATGTTTAATAAGTTTAGAACCACGATTAACTTGCCTTCACTAACATAAATGCCTTAAGTACCTCATCCACTCCTCTTAAACAGAGCCGCCTTTGCTAACTTCTCACGAGTGTAGTTACCGAACATTTGCTTACCTTTTTTTAACCAAAATTTTAGGAGATTTAAATTAATGTTCTTCATTTATTTGCCGGATTTACTGTGTCACCTCAAAAATTGTTATTTTTTTTCATACTTGAAAACCTGCTGGGATTTGAACTCATGCTTACGGTCTGCTATTCAATAAATATGCAGACATCTTTATCAACACGGCTGCTCAATAAGTTTTAGGTACCTTTTCTCTTTATTCTTTATTTACACCACATCTTGTTAGTGGTTAGGTAAGGAAGCACCGTTTTATTCAAGTTTATTTGTAACACAAACATGCACAAAAATAATATCGGCTTTTTCTTATAGAAATATGAGGGGATATAAAAAAATAATCTCCCTCAGCGACTTCTAGTACAGAAAAAAATCGCATATCGAATTTGAACACCAGAGAGATCTTGCGCTAGCAAAACAATTATTTACGCAGACTTAGAAATGAAAAAAAAAAATTAAGAAAATTTAATTGACATTTAAAACTCATGGAAACCGATTGTTAAGGAAAGACTTTGTGCGGCACTAAATAGTGAATGAGTCTTGCAAAAACCGATGCTAAAAATAGTTCCACACAGCAGTGCTTGATTTCAGTACCTCAAGTCACACAACTGAGAAGGCAAATTTATGTCCTTTTGGCTTTTTTAAGGTTTTTGTACGTGAAGCCAGTGTTAAATCTTTACTTTGGTCTTTTTCTAGTTTCTTGTCAGTCGTTTTTAAGACTACAGGTAGTCCTCACTCTTTAGTTTAATTTCGATGTGAAATGGTTTTTGTTTTATTAATTCATGTTATCTGTTTCCACAAATTTAACTGACTGCTTTCAACTTTTTAAGTGTTAAATAATTAAAATATATTTTATTTTGTTTTTATCTGTTAAATTTTATTTTTTTTGTGCTGTTTTTGTTATAATTGTTGTTGTTGTTTAAAAATGTTCCTTTGGCAAGATGTGCTGTTGAGGTTATTGCAGCTTTAATTACCATAACATGTTGGCCATTTTTGTTAAACATGTAACTCTTCTGCTGTGTTTGTCTTGTCATGTTTCGTTTTACAATTTTTCTTTTTTCTGTTGTCATTTTTTTTTGCACATCATCGTTTTTTTTTTCTTTTAACCCTCAATACCCAAAAGTTGTCATTTTTATTTCCTCTAGCTATGAAAAGTAAAAAAAATAAATTAAATTTTTCTGGAAAAGAGTTTAACACACAAGAAAAAAAAACTACAGCAGAAATAAACAAGGGAATATTGGAAAAAAAAACAGAAAGACAGAAGAAACACTAACACAGAGAAATTAAATGAATGTAATAAAATAGGAAAATCCCTTGCTTTGGGAGTCTAGTTAAGCAAAAAGGACATGCATGTAACTGTATGTGTTCAAATGATATTGTGTTATGTGTTCACGTGTGTGTGTGTGTTTGCATTCTTTACCTACTCTCCACTTCGACTCATCGTGGTTCAAGGTGTGGGTTATAAAATGCAAATGGTTTTGTGCTTTTTTAATTGGCAAGTTGTGCTGCGGCATACAAATGCGGTTTTAATTGCAATAAAACTTAAGGTAAAAAGGAAATCGTGTACAAAACACATCACAAATAAAAACTCATTCTACCACTTAAAAAAGAAGAATTTAAATAGAACTCAATTTTATTTTTTTGTTGCATTCCAAATATTACAAAAAACTAACGAAAAACACACAGACACATACAAACACTAATATGGTAAACAAGGTTTGGAGTTAAATTTGAGAATTGGAAAAAAATATGTCAAAGAAAAAATAAAAAATAATACAAATAAAATTGTTACATTCAAATTCAATTAAGGATTTTCGAGAATTAAAAAAAGTTTTTGAAAGTTTAAAAGTAAATGGAAATTTATACTTAAATACGTTGGAAGAGTTTTCCAATTTTTCGCTTAAGTAAAACTTTAAAGGCGATTCTTTGAAAAAAAACAAAAGCGTCAACTGAATTCAACTGAAAACACACAACAAATTCAAAAAAAACGTTTAACACTAATTTTCTAAACACACAGCAAACATTTTTTACTTCCATTAAAAAAATAAATTTATTTTTCCATAAAAATTAATAAAATTTTTATTGGTTCAATTATAAGTTTAATTAAAAAATATATAAAAAACTTTTTAATCAAATAAATAATCAAATCAAATTAATATTTAAATTTAAAACCAACAAATTTATTAAAATTTTAATTGAAACAATTAAAAATTTAGCAAATTTCAACGTAAAAACAAATAATTCTTTTATCAGTTACAAAGGCATACTCTGTATAACAAAGTACCAACGAAACCCAAGCTTAATCAAACCATAATAAGAATTAATTTAGATCTGCACTCAAACTGTTATAAAACTTTAACAGAAACGAGCCAGATATTAACATCACTAAAACCAAGACTGGGCAAGAACATGAACATGAGCATAAACTGAATGAGAATTAAATCAAAATAAAATTTAAGTTTAAATAGAAGAAGACGATATTAAAAATAAATAGGAACCCATTTAAAATTAAAACAGAATTGGACTGCAGCTGAACTTTAATTGACAAAAAACTGAGAAGGAAGTGAAACGAGCATTTAGAACACTCACAATTATTGCTTTTACAATACACATCAATGAGTATTGGCAATTCAAAGGTAGTCTTCAAGCTTTACTATTTTTCATTAAGTCTTTTTAACCCTGGACAGTCTTATGCCTTGTTCCTGGATGTCCACTGCTATAGCAACGAATAAAAGAATTTCACGATCATCCATACTAATTTAAAGTGACATATGAATCGTATATGTGGTACAGATTAACGTCAATACACGGCCGTGAGAAGCCAACCTGACGGTATTCTTACCACTGAGTGAAATACAGAGCGAACAACTAGTGACCTCCACTGGTATAGCCAAGAGAGATGCAAATCTAAGAACCTGGCTGCCAGGACAATGAACTACCTCTTGCTTGAGTGTTGAAGACTATCCAACCCCGTTTGATGAGAACGAAATAACACACCTCCGTCTATTTCGCACCTTTCCTGCAGATATAAACCTTAACACCAAAGCTACCACGTGTACCTCGAAGGGACGTTACCAATAATCAGCTACAGAGATGGGTGGCTCTCCGTAGAGACTACTGGTTCCTGTGGCTCTAGTATATCTAAAGACACTGATCAGTACTTTGACAAGTACCTAACTTGCCTATCCCGAGTAGTTGGCTGCACAGCGCAGGACTAGGTTAGCATACCCAGACTCTTAGTATCCCTAGGGGATCTGAATCGTATCTCTAATACAGATATCAAAGTAACTGTCTACTAACGCTGGCTTTTAAACAATCGCTTACTACCATTCTAACTTTTAAAGCTCATTGCAGACTAATTATAATTGAACTCCTGTCACTAAAACAGTTATTATCTTGAGGTACTGGCAGGCAGCATTTCATCATCTACCTAAAAACTGATTAAAAGTAGTTCAAACTAGCGTACAAGCGGCTTTTTTATGATACTCTTTTAGGTCTTTCAAGTCCAAAGGTTAATTGATCTTAACCATACCCTAATTAAAAAAAGTTTATATTCCATAACAAAGCCCCCTTTTCTTGGTTTGGCCTAATAAAAGTGACCAGTGTTGTAACCCAAATACGTCCTTCCTCAGTTTTTCCTTTACAGGGTAGACCCCTTGCTCACTTCACTAAACAAAATTGCGACACTAAGCAGTTGTTCTTGTTAACCTTTCGTTTCGTTCACTTTCCTTCCGATTAAAATATTTTCGATGTCTACTCCTAATATTTATTTAAAGAGAGTAACCTTGGAGATGGGCTTTGCGAGCCTAGGAGGAACATCTGTATTGATTCAGTTTATAGAAAAAGGATAACATGCCTTCACAGTTTTTTATATTTGTAGGGGAAGCTAATGAAAGCTGTATCATAAATGTGGCAACTAAATCAAATTGATCTCAACAATCTAGTATTTCAAACACTCGCATGAGAGAAATTTTTTTTTTCGCTGTGTCTTCTCAGATTGAAACTTTAGAAACTCCAAAAGAACATCATAGCAAAAAGCAAAAAGTCATCAGCTGAAAACACCATTTTAATGAACGTCGACCACAAGCCAATCATGACTATGACATATTGTCCATATTTCGAACTCGAATATGAATGGCGCACCATTTTATAAAGTACATTAAACAATCGAACTTTAAAGCAATAATTTTACTAATCATGTTATAATCCATCCTGGCGATGTCAGATGACCTTCTTGATTCTACTTTTTTCAAAATACCGCTTAACAACAAATCTTTGCAATAAATTAAAAATAGATCTATAACCGTGATACCAATATCGACGCAAACCTATGTAAAGTACAACCACAAATGGTCAAAAAAAATTTGGAAATTTTGGTTTGGTAGAATAAACTACTTTAAAGCCAACAGTAGCCGTATTACTACTACAGCTATATTAATTTAAAAGATACGAGGGCTGCTATATATATTTCTGACCTGGCAACACTGAGTGCTGCCAAGTGCAATCTGACATTTCCATTGGAAAGTTTGTCATTTTTAAGCATAATCGTACTCAAAATGTTTTGACGTACGACCATTATTTGTGTTGTTTACAGTGACTTGAAAAAATTAATATAGAAAAAAATAGAATTAACTCGTGAACATTTTCGTGCCATCATTTTTCACAACTTTCGACGTGGATTATCACGACAAGAATGCATTGATAAACTTAAATCTTTCTATGGCGATGAAGCACCATCCTATAGCACTGTGAAAAATTGGTATAATGAATTTAATCGTGGCCGAAGCTCGCTCAAAGACGAATTCCGTGAAGGTCGTCCAAAAACGGCTGTTGTGCCAAAGAACATTGACGCCGTGCGTGAACTCATAATGCAAGATCGACATGCGACATTCCGAGAGGTAGAGACATCCTTGGACATTTCTTCCACCAGCATACATTCAATACTGCATTAACACCTGGCCGTAAAAAAGGTTTGTTCTCGTCGAATCCCGCACAATTTGAAAGTCGCCAAAAAAAGGCTCGTGTCGATTGGTGCAAAGAAATGTTGCAAAAATACGATTTGCGGTGTTTCGTCACAGGTGACGAATCATGGATCTATGCATATGAGCCCGAAACGAAACAACAATCGACCGTGTGTGTCTTCAAAGACGAGCAAAATCCCACGAAAGTTGTTCGTGGAAGAAGTACTTCGAAGCAAATGGTCGCCTGTTTCTTCGGCAAAACTGGTCATGAGTAGTACACTACAATTTGTTTGCCTGAAGTTATCGGAGAAATTCGAAAAACCAACAAGAGAGTTTTTGACCGGCGTTTTTGACCGGCCAAAACGTCAAATTAATGGGTCATCCGTCTATAGCCCTGACCTGGCACCTAACGACTTCTTCTTGTTTCCGCACATCAAGAAAAAAATGTGTGGTCAACGATTTTCGTCGCCAGAAGAAGCTGTTGAAGTGTTCAAAAACCATGTTTTAGAGGTGTCTCAATCGGAGTGGAAAAAGTGCTTCGACAACTGGAGAATACTTTGAAAAACAATAAAACCATTTTTGATTATAAATATTCGTATTTTCACTATAAGGCCAGAAATATATAGAGCAGCCCTCGTATAAGGAAATTTGAATGATAATAGGGCCATCCGGTAGGACAGTAGTTTCTTTTAAGAGTGTCGTCATTGGCCAAAAGTTTCGTAATAAAAACACCTTCCATCTACTACACTAATTCTCTGATAACTCAAAAGCCATCTAGAACTGAACAGGACTTAAGCTGTGATCCACAGCAAAAAATAAATTTATTGGGGGTTAAAATTTCACCAGACTTTCGGGGAAAAACAGATAAACTATTTTCATAGAAAACTAGAACTAAATTGAGATTGAATGAGAATTGGACAGTAAAAAATGTTTGTTCCTTTCTTCAGTAAATAAAGTAAGAAATTTCTCACATGAAAATATTTTAGTCAGTTTCATTTATACCGGGAAAAATAAACTTTTTCATTGCTTTACAGCAAAAAAAAAAATAAAATCATGACTAACTGTAACTCAAGCTGTGTTCTACAAGAGGTATATAAATTTTACTTGTGAAAAAAGTCTCACTTTAATTACAGAAACAAGGCGAATTAAAAAGAATTTAGTCTAAGAATTTACCCTACTTTTTTTTAAATAAATGCATTTTTTAAATCTTTATTAGATTGCAGCTTAAGCAATCATTACATTTCTGGCAAAATGAGGCATTTGAAGTCATTAATTACGTATTCCTTTGAGTTCATTCCCAGTGGCCACTAACTTTTCTGTCTGAAACTGCTTAAGTTACTGTTGCACTCAATTTAAGTACCAACAAAGTGAATCAAAATTTTTTCTTATTTTGCTTAACAAAAATTTGCTAGAATTTAAACACACTTTTGCACTTTTTGGCAACAAAACATCCTGCTAAATGAAATGGCCAATATGTAAACCTTCTTACACACACACAAACGAAAAATTACTCCATCTTCCATCTTCCATCTTCCATCTTCCATTTTTTTTTTTTTTTTTTTTTTTTGAAAAGAAGTTGATGGAAGGCAAACAAAAAAGGATTTTATAAGCTTAAATACTCTTGTTGTTACTTAAAAAATATTTCTCTTGATGCTAAGTGATTTGCTTTGGTTTTCAGTTGGTTGCATAACTTTGGGAGGCAGGCAACTCAGCTTAAAATTAATGAACAGGTTTCTTTTTTTTTGTAAGTTGAACTTAAATACATTTTAAGCTTTTAAAACTATTATTCTGCTATAAAGCACATAAGACTTAACAAAGAATAATTTATAACTAAAATATGAAGCATAATTTAAGGAGCTAATGCAAAAATTACACACCCTAACGTATGATGAATATTTATTATATTTTTTTCACTTTAATTTATATTTCTCCTGTTTTGGCTTTTAATAAATATTAAGTCATCGAAATGATACCAGCAACATTTATTACTTTAGCAATATCACTTTTGTAGCTCTCATTATTATTTTTTATGTATTTTTTTCATTTTTCGTTTTTGCTACAAATACATGGCCATATGTCTTCGTTTTTAACTGTCACAATATTTTTTTTTCAGAAATTTCTCCTTTTTTATTTTTTTTGTTTTTTTAGTGACACTATAATGACAATAAAAATTCATGACATTTGTTATTTTGGGTGGTTATTTCTCTGTTTTCATTTTCATTTTCATATTTATTTTTATTTTTGCTTGTACTCAGTTGTATGAATTATTTGCGTGAAAATATGAACGAACAATTTTTATTACAGTTTTCGTTTAACTGTCTGCGTGTGTACTCTCTGTACTTTTTTTTCCAAGTTGAAGTGTTTAATATATCTTTATGTTAATTTTCTCTTACAGATACATGTGTCTTAACATTTTACCCAGTTTTTTTCCTTTTGTTGCTGCTTTTTGTGTGTTTTGTAAGTAATATTTTTAATGTGACACAAAACTTGATATCTTTGTTATGTAATTTGTTTTGCTGTCCCTATTTGTAAATGTATTTTTGTTAATATATATTTCTAAGTCTTTCCCATAAAGTTCGTAATAAACAATGTATATTTTGTAAATGATGACATAAATAATAATTTATGTGTTTTCTTACTTATTTATTGGTGACTACTAATTTGTTAGATTAAGAGCTAGAGATTAATTTACCAAATAGAAATGTTATCAAATAAATTATAGTTTCTAAACAATTTTGGTGTGTCCTTAAAAAACAAATTAAACAAATGTCAAAAGTAGTAAAAAAAAGTTTTTTATTTCTGTTTTGAAGATTAATATTTTAATACCTTCATTAACATTAATAATAATGTTTACTCACAGAATAAAAAATAAGTTTTATATTTCGTTGGATTCAATAGATGTAAAATAAAGGATTAGAATGCTGTTAATTGAACTAAAAAATGAGGACATTCTCTTAATTATATAAGATTGGATTCGCAGGGACCAAACATTGGTTAGTTTCTTTAAACCTACAGAGAAGACGTTAGTAATGTCAATGGAAGGGGTTTTTGAGGACTGCATTCAAGGCAGTCTTAGGCATTCGAGATGCTTAATTTTAGGCAACTTTTTTGAGGCTGCTGTAGTCAAAGTGGAAAGCACGTTGACTATAAACCTGGTTGTTTCAGGGTTCAAATCCTGCGGCAATCAAAATACAAATAAAATGTTTTTTTCTGTTTAATGGTATAAATACATATTCAGAATGAACAAAAAAACGTGCAGTCTCCTTCGTCGGTACTTTCTCATAGCAGATTCGCCGGCAAAGTAAAATAAATAACTCTTCTTTCACCACCTGTCTTATCTCTCATCTATCCCTTTCCTAAAGAATGTAGCACGGTTACGAAAAAATAACTAAATAGGTTTTAATGCCTGAAGTGCTACTTCTCTTTAAAAAAAAAAATGCTGTGGCCCTATGCCACGAACAATACGAACGTCTTCAAGTGGCCCCATAGGAAATAATCAAGAAATATCAAAAAGCACGACATTGGAGGCCCATTTATAGGATCGTTTATTAAAATCATTTAATTGTTCAATTATGATTTCAATAAGTCGACACTAGCGGTCACCCTAAGACAGAAAGTGCCATCTTGTTGAAACCACAACTTACCCATGTTTTCAACAAGAAAATATAGTAATAATTTATCACGATGCGGAAGCCATATTCAGCCAAACTACAGCCATGTTTTTAAAGAAATGAAATCTGCGTATTTTTTTTTTTTTTTTTTTATGTCAGAATATTCAAAAGTGCTGATCTATATCTTCCTGTGTTCTTTAAAAAAACTGACAAGAAATTTTTTTAATAATAATTTTTTTTTATTGAGTTTTGTAATTCAACAGGCACTAGGTCAGTTTTAAAATAAAAATATTGGCCCATATTCATAGTTAAAATAAAGTCTACTTTTAGGGAGCTAAAGTCGGTTTTACTTTAGAGTCGACTCTAACTCATTCATAGACAATTTAAAATATATTTTTGGCGTTGAAGTCAACTCTAAATTTAAAAAAAGCTAAAGCTGTTTTTAACTCATTTTTCCATAATTATTTTATTTGGTTTAAGAACACAATACTCTTTATCTGATTTTTAAGCCAAAGTGAACAAAATAACAACAGGGTTACTTTTTTCTAATGTTTGATTATAAATTGTATCAAAACATTTATCAAACTTAGGTTGACACCCAGTTAAAGTCTATTCGACTTAAAGTATGCTTTATTTTCGACTATGAAAGCAAAAAAGATAATAAGAGCTTTTTAGTTTAGAGAATACTTTAGCAAGAGTCGACTTTAGTATATGACTATGAATAGGGGTCATTGATTATTATTTTTTATTTTTTATTTCAATATTTCGCCACACCGTTCGGTGGCATCTTCAGGAAATAGGAAACAAATTTATTACAAATTGAATTTTTTTTTTCAAAAAAAATTAATACAATTAAAAATTAATTAATTAATAATAAATTAATTAATTGAATTATAAAATAATTAATAATAAGTTGAATTATTAATTCAATTGAATTATTTCTTGTTTTTGAAAAAAAAAATATTTTTAATAATTTTGTTTCCTGCTTTTTGTTGATAGCACGCAACGGTGTGGCAAAATATTGAAAGAAAAAATAAAAAATAAGGAACAATATTTTTATTTTTAAACTGACTTAGTGCTTGTTGAATTAGAATATAAAATTAATTATAAAGATCAAAAAAATATTAACATATATTTTTTTAATAAAATAGAAATTAAAAATATACCTGGCCTTAAGCCGTATGAACAAAAATTTAATTTTTATTCATATAAAACTGACTTAAATACCAAAACATCGATAATGTGGATTAGGAAAACTTTGTTGCTGCAGTAAAAGATTATTAATTTTTTAATTCTTTTTAATAAAAATTTTGTCGAATTTCGTAATTTATATATTTTTAAAACTTTTGAAGAAATCAGGTGCAACTGATATATATAAAAGTTCTTAATATATTCATGATTGAAACAATTGATTTTTATCATTAATATTTCGCATTTCAGTGAAAATTAATCATAATAGAATTCTTTAATTTCTAATTCAATAACATTTTGTATAAAATTTTTATTTAAGTTTTTTTTCTTCTTCTCAGAAATAGTAAATTTTTAAATACCTTTCCATTTACTTAATCTTTGATTTTAACTTGATTTTTTTCCTGTAAGAATAAACCTCTTTAAAATTAGAAAAACAAAATAAATCCTTGACACTGAATGATTAATGATATGATCATTTAAGAAAACAATTTTCCAAACAGTTCAAACAATTTTGGTGTGATTGTTTTTCCAACACTATTGTCACACACACACAAACGCATATATATATTTATACCCCCACGCCCTATACATGCTTTCTTCTGCTGTAGACTCTTAATGTATTAGATTTTTATTCCACATTCTAAAAGAATTTTTTGTTTGTTTTAAAGACAAATAAACAACCAACAAACCGAGTTAGTTTTCCGTATTAACGAAAGGCACTTATAAAATCAGCAAAAAAAAAATAAGAGCTTAACACTGGCATTATTTTGAAAGAGAAGAAAGAAGCAGTGGAAATAGAAAATCAATGCTTTTCTTGATGAGTGAATATTTTATGTGTTAGAAAACAAGATGATTATAACGATAATAATAATGAGCTCTTTTTTTTAATTTAGTTTACTTAACACATACAGACAAACATACCCATTCACTTATATATAACTTGATAACAAACATTTTGATTTATTTAGATCTTATGTAAAATCTTAACAATTTGTGATGGTCCATCATGACTCAAGCCTTGACTATTTATCATCATACTTATTAGCAACAATGATAAAAAAGGCAATTTATTTTATTGCTATTTTAATGCAAAGAAAACAAAAATAAAACTTTTTTTAGTAGTTTGTCTTTAGAAGACAAAAATACAAAGAAAAAAATTTAAAGCGACATTTATACAAATCTCATCAGTAATCAAGTAATTTGCTTTAATAAAAAAAAATAATTGTAAAAATCGTCATAATCAATCACTTTTAATATCAGCAATTGGCGGAGTCGCCATGATCAATCAAATGTTAAAAAACAAAAACAGAAGGCAAAATCTGAAATTTAATTTATATCTTATCAAGGTCACGCCTACGCTAGTGACACTTAAGAAAATAATGCATATTTTTTTTAGGAAAAGTAAAGAAAACAATTAAACCGAAAGCCTAAAAGGAGGCAATATTAATTAATTTTTTAAAGCAAAAATGTTAATATTCTTAAAGAAAAAAAAATTCTCATCATTATGATAAAATTTATAATTTCAATATAAAGTTAGTTTCGGCGTCAATGATTTAATGAAATTCTAATAGAATAAAATACATTGCCATGATGAAAATATGAATTTCAAAATAAATTAGTGCGATTAAATTGATCGAAATAGAAAACTATGCAGAAATGTTTATTTAAAAAATGTAAGTCATTGTGATGATTTATTTTTATCACAAAAAGTATATAAGTATCACAATGATAAAAGCAGATATACAGAGAACATAGCACAGTGATACAAAAAATTTTTCCTAAATATTAACGACTATGATTTTTAGGTTTTTTTTTTTTTTTAATTTGTGAGAAATATTTCTCAAATAGCAAATTGATTACTGTGATAAAAATTACTCTAACAGAAAAAATTATTATGATAGTAAACATAATGATGAGGATATAGTAAAAAAAAATGAAACACTCTGGTAAAAAAATTTTCAAGTACAAATCTGAATAATATGATAAAAAAAAAATATTTTAAATAGATCGTCATTTATTAAATACAAAATTATAAAATAAGAAAGTTATAATTGCAATAGAGAAGTAAAAATTACCATTATGATGAAGAACTTTCTAACAGAAAACCTCTAAATAAAATATTTCATAATTATTAAAAAGGTTTTTAATGTACAAAACTTGTTATTGTGATGTAAAATTTTTTAGGAGATATTTATGATTGTGGCTAAGAATATACTTTTATGTATTTTTTTTGTGAAAGAGAATTTTAAAATATAAAATTTGTGATTTCGTTAAAGATATTCAAATGTAAATTTTTTAATTGTAATTAAGAATTTTTAAATATAAAATTTATTTTTAAAAATGTTAAATTAGAACATCTTTTGTTTTGATCCGCAAAAATCGTATTAAAAAATTAGCATTGTGATAAAGAGTTTTTAAAATTCAAATATGTTTACTGAAATAAACTCATTTTAATATGAACTTTGTAACAAAAAGCTTCTTATTGTAAAGATATTTTATTTAGATAATATATCCCTTTGAAAAATATTTTTTGTTTTTAATAAAACTTAATACTTTGATAAAAAAAACTTTGGAGCAGAGATGTATGATTGTGGAATTTTTTAGTAAAAATATCATTTTTACGAAGAACTTCTAAATAGAAAATTTCATATCGAAAATTTATTATTGTGATAAAAAAAATTTTAATAGAAAACTTATTTTCGAAAATTTTTAATTAAAACGTTTTTAATTGTGAACCGAAACGTTTTTAAGAAATTTAGCATTTTTACCAAATTTTAAATAAAATCGCTATCACTTATATGAATTCTTTAAAGAATAAGAATTTTTTATATAGAATATTTATCACCCTAAAGAAGACTCTATCAATTGTAAAACCAAATTTGGAATTTACCATTTTAAATAAAAAAAATCATTATTGATAACGAAAATTTTTTAAAAGAGAAATATTAATGTGATATACAATTTTCTCGTTAGTATTTTGTTGAAGAACTTAAAATAGAGAAGTTATCATTATGATGAATAAGTTTTCGTAAAATAGAAATTCATTGTAACGTACGAAATTGAAAAATTGAAGACAGATTAAAAATCATTGTGATAAAAAGTATATAATTGTTTTGTGATCAAAAATTTCTGATAAAATATTCATTGTTTCATTCTAATAGAATTTTTATCGCTGTGATAGAGAACTTTTTTAATAGGAAATTTTTTATTGTGATAAAAACTGTTCTAAAAAATGTTTATCTAGGTGAGGAAATTTTTTTCGAATAGAATATTTGTCATTGTGATGTTAAACTTTTCTAATACAATATTTATCATTGTGAAGAAAGCCCATCTAAAAAGAAAATTTTTCATTGTGATGAAAAACTTTTCTAATAAAACATTTATTATTGTGGTGTAAAACTTTCTAAATAGAATATTTATCATTGTGATGAAAAACATTTCCAATAGAATTTTTATAATTGTGATGAAAAATATTTCTAACAGATTATTTTTCATTGTGATGAAGAAATTTTTTAATAGGAAATTTTTTATTGTGATAAAAAACTGTTCAAAAAAGTTTATCTTAGTGATGAAAAAATTTTCAATAATATATTTATCATTGTGATGTAAAACTTTTCTAATACAATATTATCATTGTGATGAAAAACAATATGAACAGAATATTTATCATTGCGATGAAAATCTATTTTAATAAAATATTTGTTATTGTGCTGTAAAACTTTTTAAACAGAATATTTATCATTGTGATGAAAAATATTTCTAATAGAATTTTTATAAATGTGATGAAAAATTTTTCTAACTGATTACTTATCATTGTGATGAATATTTTTTTTTAACAGAATAATAAACACTGTAACAAGAAATTTGCTCATAGAATATTTATCGTTGTGATGAATAATTTTCTTGTAACATATTTATTAAAAAAATAATTGTGATACAAATTTTCTAATAAAATAATTATTATTATTTTGAAGACTTTTCAAATAGATATCTATTTTTTTAATAGTAAATCTATCAGCATTATGAGGACTTTTCCTACTGAAATTTTAGCTTAAAGAAAATTAAATTCAAAATCTTATCATTGTAAAGAAAAATTAATTTAGCATTGTGATAACATATTTTCTAATAGAAAATGTATCATTGTATAATAAATTTTTTTTTCTTAACAGTAATTTTTGTAATAATAAAAATAGTAACAATTAGCATTGTTATAAAAAATGTACTTTGGAGAAAATTTACCTTTGTCTTGAATTTTGTCGTCTGTTTTTTATGGGAAAACCCAAAAATACAAAAAGTTAAAGGAATATTTGTCACTGCAGCAAATTTTTTCATTTGAAAATTGTATCACTGTGATAAACAATATTTTTATTTAATAAATATCTATTAAAAACTCATAACTGTGATATAAAAATAGTTTTTCAATTGTTATCTATTATCGTAATATATCAAGGGCGGAAATGTGCAACAATTTCCATGGAGTTTTTTTCCATTAAATATTCTTTATTCTTTATTTTTTTTTTTTTTATTTAAACATATCCGCTGGCTATGGGTCAGTAAAGCGTATAATTATGGTATTTTGTATCCCTTATATTGTTGGCAATTAAAGGCAATAAAAATATTTGTAAGTGACACAAATGTACAATTTTCACACAAGTATAACTTAATAGTTGTACTAAGTGCGATACGATTGCCACTACATTCTTTATTTCTATAGAAACTTTGTCCCTATTTGTCATTATTTGTTAACATTTTTTTTTAATGTTGTATTTTGTTTTTTATGGGATTTTTATTTTAATGATCTTTTATACTTACACTCTTCCTGCTTTGAATATGACATTGATGATTTTTTTTTTCGTTATTTAAAAAAAAAATTTTCAGAGAGCTTGAAAATTTTTTATTATTTTTACTTCTCAAACTTCAGAAACTAAAAAAACCTATTTACTTAATTTCAATATCTATTTCTTTTATTGCCATATTCAAATAAGTGGTAGTGTATTTATATTTTATATTGTGCAGAAGAAACAGAGCTACTCGATGCCAAGTTTTTCCAAATAAATCTTTTCAAGTCTGTTTTTGTTTCATAGACTCAGTGCTAAGTGGAAGGCTCAAAGACCATTAAAACGTGGCTGACTCCATTAAGTGAAATAATCTATTGGTGACTTTTTGCACACAAAGAAAAAAAACATAACAGCTGCTGTCAAAGCATCATGACAAATGGCATTTTGTGTTATCATTTTCAATTTACCACAGAATTAAAATTATAAGCAAATAGATTTTTTTCCTTTAAATATTTTTTATTGTTCTTGCTTTTACCGATGCACAGGCTACTGCCACTAGTTTTGTTTCATTACTGCTGTTAAACGATTTGCTGTAAAATTTAATCTATTACAAGATTAACATTATTATTTTTTTTAATAGTTTACACTTTTTATCAAACGAATTTAATGCGATTGAGAAGAGAATTTTCTAATTAAATTAAAATAATTTTTTTTTTTTATTTTTCTATGTCATAAATTTTAAGTGAAAATTTTTTAAGAAGTTTTTATTTTCGTTACAGTGATAAATCTTAAGCGATAAGTTTTTTCTAGAAAATTCATTTTTAAAGAGGAAAATTATTTCGTAAATCAATTTTTCCACACAGTAGACACTATTCACCCCAGTGATACATTTTATAATTATTTTGTTGTGTGCTCTTCCACAAAATTTTTTCTGCATAGAAATAATTTTTTTAAATAAATCTTTTCAAAACATAAATTTTGATAAAATATTTATTTGATCAAATATTTATTTGATTAATTTTATTAACTACATTAAGATAATTTTTACTAAAATCAAAACTATTTAAGTTGAAACTTTTAATAGCAATTCATCAACAAAAATATTTTTCTAATATTCTTTCTCTTTCTAAGCTGCAAAAAAAACCTCCTAAAAGAAAAGTATTTGTTTAGTCGATTAAATTTTTAATTCAACTTTCTAGTAATTGTTCTCTTTTTCCCTAAAAGTATGCAACATTTTGTAAACTGTTTTGACATCAAAAATGCTGCCTCATTATTAATTTAATTTAAAATTGCTGTTGAAAAATATTAAAATTTAATTCCATTTAAATTGATGTTAATTGTGCGGCACAAAAATAAATGGCTCCTGAAGAAATTTTGTTTTTATATCCAACAACCTCCATTTAATCTCTTAATTTTTATTTACATTTTTCTATTATCATAAATCATTTATGTTTTTGACATTTTTAAAAGCATTTTTGCCCCTTTAGGTCTTATTATTATGATTTCAGATATTTTCGTTATTTTATTTTTTTTATCTTGAAGACTGACATTCATTTGTTTTCTTGGTTTTTTGTTTTTTTTTTTTTTTTTTTGCCCATTTAAAAACCAATTACTTAACCATAATCTTTGGGTTTATTTTCCATTAAAATTCAATGAAATGAAACAAAAACAATTGTTAGAAAAACAAGCGAATACTAACGTTTCATATCTGAAATAACTTTTGTGCAAATTAAGCAAATAGTTTTGTCGCCTAATTCATGAAAATCACAACAAAAGAAAGCAGTAGCTCTTAAAAGCAAAAAAAAACACAACCTACCTAAAGAACTTATATACACACTTACACACACAAACACATACATACATATTTACACACTCATTTACAAAACATATACTAATATTCTGAAACTCATTTCAAATTAAAAGTCATCGCTTTTATTTTTGTGTTTCCTTATTTTTTGTTAGTGTTGCTCATAGTTTTTCATTATCGTTGGGGTTTTTATTATTATTCTTAATAAATTCTTGGTGATTGTTACAAAAAAAACCCCAGCACCACACTGCTTAGTGTTAAATGTGACAAACAGTTTCTTTAGCAGCAACTGTTATACAACGGAAGAGCAAATGAAAAAAAGTGTAAAATCTACAAATCGTAAATCAAAATTTTTAACCATTAGACTTTGTGGCGACTTTTGTCGGAAACGTTATTTTAATCTAAAGTAAACAAAACCAGCACAGAGGCAACTACTAACCAAGCAAATATTATGCCACTAACAAACCAATATTCAACCTGACTTCCGGTATTTTTATTTCCCATCCCTCCCTCTCTCCCTCTCTCTTTTATACTGTTAGTTGTTTTTTTTTTGCTGCTGTTCTCACTCGTATAATTTTTTTTTCCGCTTTTAATATTAAAAGGTTTTTGTGCGTCAGTAAAGTGTGCTGTTTTTGTGATGGGGAAATAATTCAGGGAATTTTTTAAAGCTAAAAAAACAACACAATTAAATTTTATTGACTGCTGATATAAAACGTTTTAATATTTTTTTTTAAATATTTAAACAAATTTAAAAACAAAATATTATTGCTGCGCTAATTTAGGTTTCTCAGTGTGATACGTGCCAGAAACTTAAAAAAATGTTTAAATAAAATATGATCACAAGAAATCTATCATTGTTATAAATATGATTATTGTGATAAAATAATATCTCTGAGTATAATTATCACTATCATGAAATATATTAGAAAATTTATCACTGTGATAGAAAAAAAGAAAATACTTTCGAATAGAAAGTTTTTTATTTTTAGATAAAATATTAAACTATCACAAATGATAATTTATTACAGTGATGAAATATTTTTAATAGAAAATCTACAAATTAAGGCTCCATAAAACAAAATTTTTATTTTGAATTATAATTTAAATGTAAAATATTCTACAGTAATTTTTAATATAAAAAATCTATTGTAGCTAAAAAAAAACTTTCACTTAACAATTACACGTTTGTGATAAAACTTTGTATAAAGAAAAATTTTATTTTATTTACTCTAGAAAAATTATATGTGCCCTTATATTTTTTCGCAACAAAAGATTTTTGAAATAAAATTAAATGGTAAAGAAAATTTTTGAAAAATTATCACTGTGATGTATACGTTTTGTTATAATTTTGATATTAACTTAAAAAAATATCACAAATATCAAAGCTCTTCATTGAGAACTTGTCATATTAATTGAAACAAAAACTTGTCTGTGTAATAAAGTGTTACGAAAAATCAATCACAGTAACATTTACATTGTGTGAAAAATTTTGCTTTAAAAAATTATCACTGGGAGTGGAAATATTCTTACAGAGAGAGTTTTACAAACAAAAGAAAAAATAAATAAAAAACATTGGGCTAAATTTTTCTCTAAATAGAAAAGTTTCACCTCTACGTAATCGTATCACTCTAAATAAAAAAGCTGCTTAATGAAAACCTAGGATAAAAAAATGTCACAATAATTTATCACTCATTTAAAAATTCTATTTTTAGAATTAATTAAGCATTTTGTTATCTCCTTAAAGGAAAATAAGGGAGAAAATTATAAATTTTTTTTAGGTTACTGTGATGAAAGCAAATTTATACAAAATTTGTATCACAGTGATAATTTTCTTTTTTTACTGAAACTGCTTAAATTCCACAACTTCGTTCAAAATATTTCTAACCAGATATCTAAAAACCCATAAAATATTTTTGGGATTTTTCTTTTTGATCTCTGTGATAAAAAAAAAATTTATATTAAAAACTCAACGCAAAATTATCAGTTCAATAAAAAAAATCCACTATAAAAATTTCTAAGACCTCTTTTATTGTAAAAAAAAAACTATCACAGTAATATAATTTTATAAATTTTTGCAAGAAACCTTTAATATTTTCAATTTTCTATAAAGCAACGTGTATCAGTTTTAATAATTAAAAAATTCCAAATGAAATTTTTCTCTATATTTCCAGAAAAGCAATCTTGATCTATTTTACGTGATAGTATCTAAAAGTATGCAATACAGTATTAAAATGACTACACAATTACTCTGCAAAAGTGCATGTTCCATCAAACTCTGCCTGATAGATAGTAAACCTCTCAAAGGAGCCAATCAAAACTAATCGATTTTTTTTTCTAAACAGAATCAACAAGAAAGTACCTTCTTTAACCCACCTTCACATATTTTTCGACAAAAAAAAAAAAAAAAAAAAAAAAAAAAAACACAAACAGCCGTTGCTTATGCCTCAAACAAAAATTAAAACAGTATTAATATCTTTTGGTTTTGTTATTCAAAATGATAGAGATCAAGGTAAAGATAAAACATGAGAATGGTCTGAAAAGCACTTTAGCAAAGTGAGGAATTAGCAACCGAAAACGATTTCATTACAAGTGTTTTTGTTATATTACACAGATAGCAAACATGTTGGTGTGGTTTTGTATACCAACACTATTTTTTTAATTTTATCTGGTTCTAAACTAAAAGTACAAAATAGTCGAGATTATATATTGAAATAAAGATGACGTCAAAATTACGTTTTCTAGTTGTTAGTTACATGCATTTAAAAACATGAATTTATGTATGTGTTTGTCATCTGTTTTTATATGTCTTATCATTTGTAACGTCTGTTGCAAAAACTACTACTACAAGTACTTGAAAAACTTTTGTGCTGCATTTGAAAAAAGTTTGTCTTTTACGACACATATTCACAGATAAAAAACATCGCTTTTTTTTGGATATTGTGTGTTTTTTGTAATCATGTATTACAAATGTTTTTTGTTTTTTACTTTATTATTTTGCCAACCTTTAAGTATCTGTTTTAAAAAGCTTTGTTTAAGTAAAAAACAGAAACAAAATAATATTTTTTAAAAAGAGAGACGTGAAATTTATGCAAAATTAAAGCAAAAAAATCAAAATTTTAGAAATTATGCTTTAACAGAAAAAATAAACAAATCTAAGAAAAGTATGTGCGAGAAAAGAATTTTTAGAGAACATTTGTAACTGTAAATATTCTTCACGGATAATTTTTATTCTAACAGATAAAAATTTCTAAAAAAAATTTCTTTTCTCTATAGAAAATCCAACCG
Source organism: Cistogaster globosa (assembly GCA_937654795.1). NCBI lineage: Eukaryota > Metazoa > Arthropoda > Insecta > Diptera > Tachinidae > Cistogaster > Cistogaster globosa. The sequence goes on from OW569404.1 coordinate 14,821,593, forward strand.
ATGAGAAAAAATTTTTCAATAGAAAATTTTTCGATTACAGAAAATTTTTTATAAAAAATCTTTTTGATTAGAGAAAATTTTCTATAGATTCTATTAGAGAAAATTTTCTATAGAAAATCTTTTCGATTAGAAAAAAATTTCCTATAGAAAATCGTTTCGATTAAACAAAAAATTTTTATAAAAAATCTTTTCGATTACAGAAAATTTTCTATAGAAAATCTTTTCGATTACAGAAAATTTTCTATAGAAAATCTTTTCGATTACAGAAAATTTTCTATAGAAAATCTTTTCGATTACAGAAAATTTTCTATAGAAAATCTTTTCGATTACAGAAAATTTTCTATAGAAAATCTTTTCGATTACAGAAAATTTTCTATAGAAAATCTTTTCGATTACACAAAATTTCTTATAGAATTTCATTTCGATTACAGAAAATTTTCTATAGAAAATCTTTTCGATTACAGAAAATCTTCTATAGAAAATCTTTTTGATTACAGAAAATTTTCTATAGAAAATCTTTTCGATTACAGAAAATTTTCTATAGAAAATCTTTTCGATTAGAGAAAATTTTCTATAGAAAATCTTTTCGAATAAAGAAAATTTTGTTTAAAAAACATTTTCGATTACAGAAAATTTTCTATAGAAAACCTTTTCGATTACAGAACATTTTCTATAGAAAATCTTTTCGATTACAGAAAAGTTTCTATAGTAAATCTTTTCGATTACAGAAAATTTTCTATAGAAAATCTTTTCGATTACAGAAAATTTTCTATAGAAAATCTTTTCGGTTACAGAAATTTTCTATAGAAAATCTTTTCGATTACAGAAAATTTTCTATAGAAAACCTTTTCGATTAGAAAAAATTCCCTATAGAAAATCTTTTCGATTAGAAAAAATTTCCTATAGAAAGTCTTTTCGCTCAGAGAAAATTTTCTATAGAAAATCTTTTCGCTTAGAGAAAATTTTCTATAGAAAATCTTTTCCCTTAGAGAAAATTTTCTATAGAATATCTTTTCGCTTAGAGAAAATTTTCTATAGAAAATCTTTTCGCTTAGAGAAAATTTTCTATAGAAAATCTTTTCAATTACAGAAAATTTTCTATAGAAAATCTTTTCGATTACAGAAAATTTTCTATAGAAAATCTTTTCGATTACAGAAAATTTTCTATAGAAAATCTTTTCGATTACAGAAAAATTTTTATAGAAAATCTTTTCGATTACAAAAAATTAAAAAATATTTTCTATTAAAAATATTTTCGATTATAAAACATTTTCTAAAGTCAATCATCTATAGAAAGTTGTTTGATTATATCACATTTTCTGTACAAAATTTTTTGGAATAGAGAAAATTTTCGATAGGCGATCGATAGAAATAGAGAGAATTTTCTTTTCTTTATGCTTGATTTACTGCAGCTTAAAATTTGTTTGCCTACTTCGGGCATTTATTTAGTTTTCCGTCATTGCCATCAACATATTTTAATTAGAAAAAAAAATTTAATTTAAATAAAATTATCCTTTCTTTTCGCGCACTAGTTCCCCTCACAAAATTAAGCCTTAACACTTGTTATCCTTTTACACACTTTTAAGCAATAATTTTTTATTTTTTTTTTCTGTTTTTGGTTTTTGTTTGTTTACCTGGTTTCCCCCTTAATAATTTTTAGCTCTTTTTTAATAAGAAATTCTAGCAAACAAAATGTTAAAAAAAAACTAAAAAAGAAAATTCTACATTATCTTTAAAAGATTTCAAGGTTATATAAACAATTTTACCGTTAAATTATTTTATATTGCATACTTTTTGGCGTGCGTTATGAATGCTTTTTTACTTTCTACTTAAATTGCTGCCAAAATAGGAAAATATATTTGAAGTTCTAAAAAAGCAGGAGAAAAGAAAAAAACAAAAAAATATAATTGAAGATAAAAATAAAAAGAATAAAGAAAATATGTATGAATTATATTTGTAAAAAAAAAGTTTAACCAGGAGCACAAAGTAGAAGAGGAGGAAAAAATAAATATATATTGAACATTTGTGTGTAAATATATAGATGAGTGAGTTTTGCTGCTGTACAAAGTAAGCACTCATGTAAAAAATTAAAAGCATTTAAAAGGGAAAATAAATTTTAACAAACCCAAAAATACACTCTTTGGTATTTGCAAAGGTTAAAGTGTTTATATAAGTGGTTATACATTATTACTTTGTTGGAAAAATATACTCGTAAGATGAGTACTTGGGCAAATACTACAATAATGATTTTTATATTTTTTTATGCTTTCATTTTTTTTCATCTTTTTTTGGAATTTTAGCTGATGTTTTAAGGTAAATATTTGATAAAAAAAAAATAATAAAAAATGTAGTTTTGGTGCTGTGGTTCAAAGCAAAAAGGGTTAAAAGGTAGTAAAACTTTAAAGTATACTTTGCAGAGACTCAACACATAGCATACTTTTGGGCATAAATTAAAAATTTTCTTTCTTTATCAATTCCCTTTTGAATTAAAAAGTAAATTTATTTTTTGTGCTAACAAAGGATTTAACCTGTAGTAAGCAAACTTTTTTATACACTAATTAAATTTAATTTCAATTGAAATATTGAGTTACTTATCTTTCAAGTGTATACGCACAAATATTATTATTTTAATTGAAAACTAAATACAGTTGAAAAATATCGCATATACTCAGGCGTTTGGCTAAATTTTCTTAAGGTAAGTTTTTTTTATTAAATCTTGTCTACCTTAAGGCTTTTAATATAAATTTATTGAAAATAATTGATTTAAAACTTAATAAAATTTTTTCATAATTCCTTTTGCATATTTAAAAAAAATAAATACATAAATACATTTCCATTCATATAAAAGTCTATAAGAGCAAAGATAACAAAATTAAAATAAATTGGCAAAAAGAAATTTTATTTAAATAAATAATTTCTTGTATTTCTGCTTCGCCTTTTGCCCACAAATCATATGGGATAATGACAGTACAGAATAAGAGATATACACTTGGATTAAAATAAAGCTATTTATAATAAATTTGGTTTAAATATACATACTATTGATATTCTCCTTCAGCTTCTTAAATTTATTATAACTTTTACAAGAGAGAGAAACTGAAAGAATTTCAATTTTGAAAATAAATGTTATAAATGGCTGGATGAGAAGACTTCTTGCTATGCGGAGAGTGATACAAACACACTTCCCACGCAATTATAAATTACTTGCTTAAGTACAAATATTCATAAAATGCAAATGATTAAATGTATAAAGACATACGCGTGTATTTAATATTTTATGTGTATAATACGTTTATAATTAAAACTGCAATCGCTTAATGCCACTTAACGCTATAATGCAGCCAATATACTAACACGGCGATATCTGATATAAAAACCCAGCAGTGCTGTGCTTACCCAGGCTTTCTTTGTTTTTGAGCCATTCATAAAAACAAAAATTTCGAGGAAGCTGTGGATATTTAGTCTTTTTTTGCTTTTGTGAATTTTATAAAAATAAAATACTTGGAGACGTTGTGTTTGTTCAGACATGTTTTGTTCTTATGCATTTTTATTATTGTGACTTCTGCGAAGCCAAAATTTTTGGGGATGTTGTGTTTCTTTTGGCATTTTTGGTTTTTATGCATTTTTCAAAAACAAAATTCTCGGGAATATTGTACTTACCCAGCCTTCTTAAAAACAAAATTCTCGGGAATTCTGTTGTTATTTAAGTTTTTTTTTTGGTCTTGTGCCCTTTATAAAAACAAAATTCTCGGGGAAGTTATGCTTATTTAGACTTGCTTTATTATTGTTTCTTCTGCAAGATCAAAATTCTTGGGGATATTGAGTTTGTTCAGGCATTTTTTGTTTTTACGCATTCTTTAAAAGCAAAATTCAGTAATTCACTTCTTTTTTATTTTTATATTTTTTGTAAAAAAGAAAATTCTTGGTGAAGATCAGATGGTTCAGAATTTTTTCAGCAAAACTGAAATTCTCGCGACTTTCTTTATTAAAATCACTCAGCTAAACAAAAATGTTTGGAGTATTTTATTTATTTAGGCTTTTTTTATGAATTTTGCAAAAAACAAAATTCTCGGAAATATTCTGCTGAATTTTCCTTCAGTAAAAACAAAATTCTGGGGGATGCTATGCAAAATCAGTTTAGTCAGTTAGTTTGACTATTTTTTTTTTCATTTGTTTACTTATTTTTGCTTATGTATATTAGTAAAACCGCTGGGTAAATTAACATCAGCTCTATGTGCTCGCTTTGCTATTTGTGCATCTTCATTATACATTAATGGCAATATACGCGTGTTTGCATAAGATGGAAACGGTGCGGTGTGAGTGAATATTTTTAATGGGAGGCAAATAATTGTTTAATTTTAAATATGAATATTTAATTACATGTATTTATATAATTATTATGTAGCGCAATTTGAAATAAATATTTACAGGGACATCACGAAAATATAGATAGAATTCTGTTTTTGGATCTCCTATAAGATACATTTTCCTTAAAACTGTCATCGCTAAATTGTTATGTGAGACCTCCTTAAATATTTAGATAACTTCCGAATATTTAACTTAAGCGTTGCTTTTCGGCGGCCCTAAAATTTTTTTACAGTCTAAAGTGTCGTTGATTTGGTCATGTCAAAATCAAAGCAAATATTATTGTGGTAGAGTTAATAAAATCTTTATTGAGCGTCTCAAAAATGGTTTGTAAAAAAATCTGCTCGCAACAGAAGTCACAATTTGCTTATTGAAAAAATTAGTTAAAATAATAAATTATAGAAACAAATGCGAATTCTTGTGCAAAATTGTAGGCAGAGTTGTTTTTATATTTTATTTCTTTTTTTAAATTTTTTTTTTTTTTTTTGAGGCCGTCGTATATATCACCTACAGACCCTCCTTCTTCGAAATCATTCACTAAACGATAAACAGTGCATTTCGCACATTGTTTTTCCCAAAAATTTCAAGTAAATTTTTTATCGCTACAGGAATAGATGAATCATTTTCATAAAATGTTTTAACGATTAAAACACGTCTCTGCTTCACGACTGCCAAATATGAACTGTCGAGCCTAATACTCACCAAAATGTCGGCAGCTAGTGAACATCTAGTAATTCTGTAATTTGTTTTTGTAATATGTTAAACATAGTCACTATTTTTATTTTATTCTGAAAAACAGCTGTTCCCAAAACACCCTTTAAAAATGTGTTTATATCTGTAGAGCGTTAATAATTGTTTTATGCATAGTTTTCATTCAACTATTTACATTTTCTTTCTTTTATTCTTTTATTATTTTATTTGGTCTACGTGATACTTAATTGTTAACAAATATTTAAATTAAGCAGAATAATGCCATCATCAAATTGGTGTATGTACATTCTCTGACCATCATATAGATAATATTTAACATAAAATGTAAATTAAATTATTGTTCTTTTATTTGCGAACCGAAAAACAGCAAGGAGAAAGTAAAGAGCATTTAAAATTTGTTTCTTTTAAATATTAAAAGCTACAGAACAGGTCATAAGTAAGAATATTTAGGGTACTCTCTAGAGACTATAAAAAAATTAATAAGAGGTTTTTCTAGATCCCTATTCCCTATTCCTATGAGTTGAAAGTGCTCATTATCTTTACTATACTGTTAACTGTTCATATCATTGCTTCTTTTGCTTTCTGTTCTTTTTTTTATTAATTTTTATTAACTTTCTTTTACTTCTTTTATTTTAAGATGAAAGAATATTTAATAATCCTTTTCAGCATAATTAAAACATTGTGCAAAAATACTGAATGCTTTTTCTGTGTGTCTTTCCGTGTTTGGCTTTATATTCAGCTATTTTTTTTTCTCTCTCATGCTAATAAAAAAAATCGTCCACTCTCATTCAATATTTCTTTGCACTTAATTATTTCGTTTTTTAACTGTTATTAATCCTAATTAAATTAATATAATTCATTATACTTAAACTCTACAATGTTGATGTAATGAGATTCACAATTTATTGAATTAATATTATTTAACTATATTTATGTGAGATAAACACTTTAAAAGCTTATGGCAATGTGGCCCCAGCTTTTATATCCTCGTTTATCTCCTCTTGTTTTCAAAATTTTTCTTTCAATGGAATTATTATTTTCTCAATTCAATTTTTCAATTCATTAGTTCCTAGGCCACTTTCTCTGTAGGTTCTATATTTTTTAATCTAATTTTTTTTCTAAGTAAAGAGCAGTGGTGCTTACTTTGAAATTTAATACACACAACTTTTTTTTTTAATTTTTAAAAGGTCTACCTTTACCAAATTGGAAATAATCCACAAAAAACCGGCTGGATTAATAGCTTAAGTATAAATCGTTTTTTTTTTTTAATTTATTGCAGCGGTTAGAGTAATACAAACTTTGGATAAATTTGTCGTGGTACTTACGTTAATATTAGAAAGACCTTTAATTAATTCAAATTTATTCTGGTGCTTGTCCTATTAGCAGACATAGCAATTCTTACACTGTTCAAATTTCAAGTGTCTGTTTATAACAGTTTAAAAGATAAGGCCATGTTTGTTTAAATTATGTCAAGGCTTCATGGAAACACCCTTTAATTTTGGAATCTATTCTTTTTAGTTATTTTTATAGAGGACTTCATTTTTTTCTAAGCTTCTGGCTGCTGCGGTTAAAAAACTGAAAGCTTATAAGATTAATAATGTTACTATTGTAGCACCCTGTATTCTTAAATTTAATTTTTAACTATTTGTACTTTTGTTATAGCGGACGTCAAAGTACTTAATGTAAGTGCTTATTGCGGTTCAGAAGTAGTTCGCGTCACTATTGGTACACCCTTTAATTTAAAATTTTATTTTTTGCACTTTTTGCTACAACAAACATGGTTTGAGATAACACATTTGACAAAAAAAATATCTTTATGAATTTCGCATTAATTTTGGAACACCCTTTAATGTTTGAAAATTTTTTATTGTAGTAATAATTTTGGTCTGATTGCAGGAGCCTTCCTCTTACCTATTGGTATCACTATGTTTCCCTTAAACAATCAGTAATAAAAAAATCAACTTAAAAATTAAAGGGTGTCATTATAGGTGATTAAATTTGGCTTCATACTCGATGACCCTCTAGCCTTGAATATATTTTGTAGTTAATTTTTTTTTTTAATAATTCTTGCATTTTCTACGAAGTCCTTGATTACTTATTGGGTTCGTTTTATGACTACGAGGCGATGACAAAATGAGAGTTTTATATCATCATGTTTCATGTTCTGCAAACTTAACTTAGCTTCGTTAGAGAACACCAATTTAAACAACCTTTTATTTGAAAATAAGACCAACCAAAAACAATCGGAACTCTCGGCCCAGTTATTTGTCTGAACTTTACCAAAGTAACACTCTAAACAAAAAACTATTAAAATTATTTTTTAATTCCATGGTATTTTCAAGACTTACTCCCATCTTGATCACTTCACTTTCTTTGAGCTTCTTCTATATCGTATATTTTACACATTACACTCTTCGACAGATAATCTTTAAGTCGGCCTTTTTTCTTTTTTTTTTTTTATATATTTAGCAACGGTAGCGGTAGCAGTAGCAGTAACAGTAACTTTTCATTCCATTTTTAATCTTTGCTAAAATCGTTCAACAATTGACGCCTCGAAATTTTATCACTGCAGTTAATTAAACAAACAAACTTTGTTTGCATTAACAAACAAAATAAAAAATTATAATTAATCATGTGCTCCCTTGGAATATTTTGCTTCTATCTATTCTTTTTAACGAGTTTTACAAACAATTTGCTGCAGAATACTCTTAGCACACACACACATACAAATATATAAGAATTTAAAAGACAAACAACACACATGGAAAATAACGACAGGAAGAAACTAAAGACAAATAAAACAAAAAACTTTTCTTTAAACTGAAGAAGACGAAGAAAAAAAACTGATAAACATCTTAATTACAAGCAAATGTGTTATAACAACAACAAATAAAAACAATAACAAAATATGAACTAAAACAATAAAAATGACTTTAAGCTCGTATAAGTTCATAAGACGAAAATGTACGTGAAAATAGGCAAAACTTTATTAAAATAAAATTCTTCTTTTAGAAAAACAAAACAAAAAAATAAACAACAATTAAAACTGTATGAAAACAAAACATTTTTTAACAGTAATAATTTTACAAAAGTTAAAAAAAAAAAAAGTTAACATTCTAGCACAACAAACAACAGGAATTTTTCTTGCCAAAGGCATGACTTTCTCATTTATCATTTACAAAGAAAAACTAAAATAAAACAAGAAATAGCTCCAGCAACTCCTCTTAGTATAAAGCAAATGAATAGCAATCAGTAGGATCACAGGGCGTCTAACAGTTATCACAAATTGTAACAATAATAATTAAAACTTTATAACTTAAGTTACACGCATACTGAAGCAAACAGGCGTATGTGTTATAACAATCACATGCAAATGTATTTATGCACTTTCATGAAATAAAAAAAAAATACTTTTTTTAGGCAGCCAAGAAGATACATTGTTTCAAAATTTAGTTGTAATTAAAATCTGAAAGTAAGCTTCAAGATAGTACCTTTCACAAAAGGTATCTCAAAGTATTATCCTCAAAATAAACGTTAAATATTAAAAAGTACCACTTTTTAAAAAGTATGATTTAAAAAATCGCCATTTTGTTCAAAATTTTTTATTAAATGAGATTAAAACTTTTTACACATCACAATGTCATTAGTTTTTCTTAATTAGTTCTACTACTTTAGCATTTCTGTTACAAAGGTACTTTTTGAAACAGAAGCAATTTACAATAAAAAAGTAATTAAAATTTGGTACTGTAATTTTTATCTGTTACTTTAATCACTGCTTCCCTACGTAACTCTTTTAAAAAGTATAAATTTTTTATAAAACTATACCTGTACAAAAAGTACTTTTTCTTAAGTGTTTGTAAAAAGTTTCTATACAAAATTTTCTTTCAAAACAAATTTTTATTAAAAAGTACTTTTGGAAAATATTGAAATACATACACTAACATTTTTTTTTCTTAGAAACTTATGCACATAATATTTTTAATTGTTTTTTTAACTCGTTTGCATTAAAAGTTTCCATTTGAAAAGAGTATCTTATGTCCCAAAATTTCTCTAAAAATCTGCAAAATTTTCGAATAAAAAACGGTGTATTTTTAAGACTAAAATGTACTAAAGAAATTTATTAAGGTTAAGGTAAATTTTTTTTAATTGAAATATACTTTTTTATTAAAAATACTACTTTTTTATATATCTGTTGCAAAAAGTAGTTCTAAACAAAAGTACTTTTTCAAAAAAAAATTTACTTTTATTAAAGTTATTTTACCAAATATTTGCGCAAAATTGTGTATAAAAAAGGGTATCTTTTGTAAGTTTTAAAGTGCTACTATTTAGAAAAGGTACCCATTAAAACAACAATTTTTTTCACAAACATTCCAATGCAAAAATCTTATTATAAATAATTTTTTTTCTAAATATTCGCTTAGAAAAATAAACTGTTAAAAAAGTAACTGTTAAAAACGTACCTTTTGAAAAAGTACTTTTTAAAAAAATTTTATATTTAATTTAATTTTCTTTTAATAACTGTTTTACTATTTAAAAAATGTTATATTTAATTTAATTTTCTTTTAATAACTGTTGCAAAAACCTGAAGAAAAGTACTTTTTAACCTAGTACTTTGTAAAAGTACCTTTTAAAACATTACTTTTTACAGACGAAATAATTCTAAATGCAATTTAAAAAAATTACTTTTTAAAAATTTAAAAGCAACTTTTATTAAGTTACTTTTAGCTAGTACCTTTTAAAAAGTACTTTTAAGAAAAGGACTTTCTCCAAATTACTTTAAAAATAATATTTTACAAGAATGATTAATAAAAAAATGTCTTTTAAGAAATTGACGAAAAACGCTTTAAGAAAAATACTTTTAGAAAAGGTGCCTTTTTAAAAGTACTTTTTCAAAAGTACCTTAATTTTTGCGAAAATTTATTACCAGAAGGGTCTGTAAAAAAATCTTGTTAAATGTCTTAAAAAATCTTAAAAGTTAATTTATCTATGGTATCTTTTCCAAAAAGTACCAAAAGTACATTTTCCAAAAAGTACTTTTTTTAATACTAAGTAAAATAAATAAAACACTTATATAATCCCCTTGCTTAAAAAAACAATAGTAATTCCCTTAAAATTATCGTAAGCTGCTAAGCCTCTATTTATAACTTTTATAACGTCATTGCTTTTGTAATAACGAAACCACATAATCAACTGAAGCAAATGTTACCGTAGAGAAACTATGACTAAATATAAAAATAATCGAACAGCAGAACATACTTATAACGAACTTGAGTGTAATTATAAAATCTTTTTTCTATTATTTTGTTTTCTATTAAAATCTAATTATTTTTAAAATGGTGTTCGTAATAAAAGTGTATTTTTTTGTGCTATGAGTTTGAAAGTGTGGGATGAAATCTAAAGGCCATTTAAGGATCCCCTTCTACCACATTAACCACGATGCAGCTTGTATATCATTTGCATTGTGGTGTACAGCAAAATGACAATTAATTTAAAATTGTAAATGTGCAACTTTATTACATTGTTGTTTTTGTTTTTGTACACAAAAATTAAACTTCATTTAGTTGCTATTTTTGAAAGGGTGTATGCTTTAAGGCCACAAAAACCACAACGTTATGTGGCTCCCTTGAAAAAGAAGATTTATATGAATGCATTAGAAAGACAGCTGCAGCAGCTTAAAAGGTTTGTTTACACCATCCCAAAAATCAACAGTGGAGTTTAGATGGCCTGCAGAAAATTAAAATATAGATTTTTAATCTATTAACGAAATCTTTCTTTCGTGCACAGGGTTTTAAGTAAAATATCAATGATATAAAAGTTTTTTTTTTAAATTTATTAAAGTAAGAAATGTAAATTAATACGTTGAACAAGTGTTAGCCTGCCTGTCTCCGCTTAATCTTTAAATATTATTAACCATAACTAAGCAAGTAAATATTTACGAACTATTAAAATTTTAAACTTTTTCCCGTAAATATTACAAAAGAGCTTAACTTGATTTTGGGCACACAACTAGTTTTATTTACCACAAAGCAGAGTATAAACTAAAGATACGCAAGGTCTTAGCAAGTTTAAGTGCGCTTGAAAACTATTTTGTGGTATTAAAACAGCATCAGGTACCTTTAATAAAACGGTTTGAAAAATACATTGTATTTCTGTGGTTTTAATTTCAAATACTTAACAATACAACACACCACTACAACTTACGTTATGAAACATAAATAAAGTAGAAACTTTATTAAAGCAACTGAACAACGAGTTTGCTAAACATAACGTAACACTTTTAGAAATAAAGTTTTATTCCGCTATTTTTATTGACATTTAAATTTTAAGATGTTGGAAACTATTTTTTGGATTTTTAAATTTACTGTTTTAAATAAAATATTGATTTTAAGAAAAGTTTAAACAAAAATAAAATCGAAAAATATTTTTTAAGAAAATAGATAAGAGTTGAGTATAGGGCTATCAAATACAAAATAAAAATGTTTAAAACACACTTTGCTTAAATTTCAACTGTCTGTCCATAACGGCTAAAAAGATGAGACCACATACATCAAATTGCTTCAGCTATTGGGACTCCCTTTAATTTAGAATTTTAATCCAAAATTTTACAAAATCGGTTGACAAATAGAAGATGAACAGGATCCAAAAGTTTGGTACTTTCCTATTTATTTATAGATTACCTAAGGGGACGCCCTTTAATCTAAAAAAATTAATTTTATATTGTTGTTAAAGGGGACACACTTTATGTTAATTTCAACCATGAGAAAATAACACTTGGAAAAATAAGTCCACCTACATCAAATAACATCACCTATGAGGACACCCTTTAATTTCCAATTATGTACTGGTTGTTATAGAAGACATAGAAATGTACTTTTTGTATAATTTTCAAGTCTTTGACTGTAAATATTCATAAGATAAAGCTTTATAAGACAAATTGATTCACCCATGGGGACACCCTATAATTTTTTAAATTATTTGTTTTATTACTATTAGTTCTTGTGTTCTACAGCGAAGAAAGACATGCAAAATCATTTGTATTTTATGGCGCACCCTTTAAGCTATAAAATTATGAAGTAGGAACTATCTGTAGCAATTACTTTTTAATTAGAAAAAATTTTAAAAGTAGGTTTAGGAATGCCTAAGTTCTGCGTGTGCAAACACAAAAGAATAGAGACGAGTTAATAAATAACGTTCTTTTTTTTGTAGTCGGTAAAAATTTATAAGCAACAAAAAAAAACTAAAATTTTACTTCTTCGGCTTAGGAATTATTTTTTAATTTCATTTCTAAACATTTTTAAAATAAAAAATTATTTGCAATTATATGCGGACTTTTCTAAAAAAAAACAAGAAAGTTCGACACCAGCAGCGTGAAATACAGCATTTTATGAATCGCTTCAACCTTCATCAGCATACTTCGCATGTAAGTATCTACCCAAGGTTGTGTACATTGTAAGCATTGTCTATTTAAGCAACTTATTTTGTAAATAAGAATACGAGCAGTATTCATATCAATATTTATTTGGTTAGACGAAGAAGACACACAAACTATAGTGAGAACAGTGATTCTTTGTAACTTGTCTTTTAAATTTGTTTTTGCTATTGCATCGTTGTAAAATTTTTTTTACAGTTAAGAAGAATATAAACTTAAAAAAATTATAATTATTTTAATTTTATTTCTTATTTTGTATTATTTTAAATTAGCATTAAAGAACAGTGCAGAAACACTTTAGTTTGTGTGTCGACTTCGTCTAACCAAATTAATATTGATATGGATATACCTCGTATTCTTATTTACAAATTTAGTTGGTTAAACAGATGATGTTTACTATATACACAACTTAAAGTAGATAGATGCGAAAAATGCTGATGATGGATTTGGCAGTTCCGAAAATAAAGCATTACATTCTGCCAGCGTCTAATTTCTCTTGTTTTCTTTGGAAAATGTCCACATACATTTGTAAGTTATTTTTTCTTTCTAAAGATTTTTAGAAATCAAATTAATAAATGAACCTAAGCCAAAAAACCATAAATTTCAATTCATATAAAAGAAAATGACACCAAAATAATGCTATAATATGAAGGTACATTAATTTTTTTTACATGTTTTAATTGCTTTTATGAATGTTTCTGTTGAGTTTTTTATTTAATTTTTTTATTTACTAAAAAAATATTGTTATTTTTATACCCTTCACCACAGTTGAAAAAAGGTTATAACGACCTCATATAGTATTTATATTCTGGCTTTATTATGCATAGCGAAGTGGATTGAGCGATGTCCATCTGTCCTTCCGTGTTCGGGTTGAAATCAATTCCGCCAATTCCCAAATTTTGCTGAAAAAATTCAACAAGATCTATCCATGTCCTTCGAGGCAGCGAGATAAGCACCACGTCTGCCCGTAATTGATACACATCATTTGAAACAATGAAGTACCTCCAATAAAAAAAAGCAAATATATGGGGGCGATAAAAATCAAAATATAAGAAACAAAACAAAAAAATTGGCGCTTGTCCATATTTTGCGAGTTATGGTCTTCTGAACTTTTCATAGAAAATAACGATTGTGCGCAACATTTTCGTTTGTCAATACGGGAATCACTTTTAAGCTTTTAAAGAGGTTTCCTAAGAAATACTAAGATTTGTTAAAATTGCTCAAGAGCCAATGACGTTTTGATGGAAAAGCTGGTTCTTATTTTTTAGTTCTCTGTCAGCCCATTTTTTTTTTTTTTTTTTTTTTGTTATTAGAGTCACTTCACTTAACTAGATTTACATACATGGTGAAGGGTATATAGTATTTCTATGAGATTATTTCGTCTGTATTTTTTTTATTTTTTTTTTTCTATTAACAGATTCGTCTTACTTTAACAAATTTCTTAATTTTAAGAATTACAAGGCACGTGAGTTTTTTGCTGAAATATCGAATTCTAACAAAAATTTCGGCAAGTTTTTGAAATATGGGGAATTGGAAAATTTTATTATTAGAAGAAAAATTAATTTTTTATAGAATATTATTTGCCTGGAATAATTATATTTTTTGGCAGACTCTATTTATTTAAGAAATTTTCATGCTTTTTTTTTTTTTTTTTTTGTTGTAAAAAAAATTTTTCTCCTAGAAATCACATTTTTTTCACAAATATTATTATGGTTTTATTATTTATTTATTTATTTATTTATTTTTTTTTTTTTTTTTGGGAAAATCAGATTTTTCATCATTATTTTTTCGCAAAAATTAAATTATTTTCTCAAGTATTTATTATTTTTTTTTTTTTTTTTTGCCAAATTTTTGTTTTTTGTGCATTAAATCAATTTTCTCAGGAATTTCAGTATTCTTCATATAAACTTTATTTTCTCATCGATAGCTTGTTTTATTCTACATGAGCATTTTTTTTTTAATTTTTCCAAGCTTTTTCGTTAAATCTCCTTTTATTTTCTACATTTCTTCAATAAACGGAAATCAATTTTTTATTCAACATTTCAATTATAATAAGAAAATAACTCGTTAGTAAGGAAAATAATAAAAATCTTCTTTTATCCCTATTAATGATGTCTCTATTTTCCTTTCCTGCAGCTGCAACTGTTCATTTCTTTAGAATTTTTATTATTATTTATTTTTTTTTTTTTTGAGATCTTAACTTCCTTTTATTTTTAACTTCCTTTTTTATATTTTTTTCTTTATTTTTTTGTAGTTTTCTTGAAAAATATAAATGAAACTCTATGAAAGCAACATTTAAATCATAAACTAAAGAATTTGTTAAGTTATTGTTACAAAAAAAGAAAAAAAATTTTTCTCCAAAATACTAGTTCTCTTCATTTATTGGCATTTAATTCTCTAATTTATTTTCTATATTTTTCTAATTTTTTTTTTCTTTCTTACAAGAAATAAATAAAACGCTTAAAGTATTTTTATATGAATCAGTTGTAAAAAATAAAGATTTTAATTTTGTATTGTGTTATTTTGTGTGTTATAACAATAACGGAAATGATGTAAAAATAAATATTGGGTTTTATAAAGCAAAATAAAAGATAAGGAAATTTCCATAAAAAAATATATAAAGACGACGCATGAAAAGAAAAAAAAAAAAAAGAAATTATTGAAAATATGGTTAAATTGCAGTGGATAACAAAAGGCGATAGACAACAGAGTTTGGAAGCCTTTAAAGAAATTTTTTATTAAAAGTCGATTGAAATACATTTACGCTAGAAATACAGGAAAAGAAGATAAAAATAATTAGTCAAGCCAGCAAATTAAAAAGTAGTAAAAAAAAAACCTCGTATCTATTTTGAGGCTCGATGGTGGATTATCTTATCCTTAAAAAAACAACCTTTACTTCGCGAACTTAATCCCTACAATTTGAAGCAGAGTCAAATTGTTTGCAAAAAACCTTAAGAAAACAAACAAATCTTACGTCACAAGGCAATATACATTTTTTAAATATTGGTCCCATTTAAAACATTAAAGGGTGTCCTCATACAAGATACATGTTTTTTACGTGTATTGTGGACCGTAAAGGGCGCCACTTGAAATTGAAAAAAAAAACTGCGTATCACTGTAGCTCCGAATAGCATAAATGTATTCCAAAAATTATTCGGAAAATTACAGGGCGTCCCCACAGGTGACGTAATTTGACCTATTTGGGCTTATCTTTTGAACCGTTATGGATAAGCTCTTGAAAATTGTACAGAATGTCAATTGCTATTACCGTTAAGTAACAAGAATTAATATTCAAAATTATAAATTAAAGGGTGCCCCAATAGTTCATTTAACTTGATGTTAATGGCCGTACTTTAAAACAGTTGTAGGCAGACGGTTGAAAATAATAAAGAATCTGTATTTCTAATTTTGCTATAACAATAGGTATCAAATTGAGAATTAAAAATTATAGGGTGTTCCCATAGTTGGTGTTATTTATTGTATGTGCCCAAACTTTTGAACTTGACAGACAGCTAAAATTAACAAGGGACCCGTATTGCTATGTAAGCCATAACAACAATTATACCATTTGAATTTAGAAATTAAAGGGTGCCCCACAAGTTGTAGGATATTTAATGTATGTAGCCATAATTTTGAACCTATATTGAAAGACAGCTGAATTTTAAAAGGGACCTGTATTGTTAAGCGGCTTTAACAAAAAGTATACAATTTGAATTTAGAAATTAAAGGGTGTACCCAAATTAAATGTAGTTTTACCTATATGGCCTTATCTTTTAAACCATTATATACAAACACTTGAAAATACGACAGAATGTCCACAACTTTGATTGGTATAAAAAGAAGTTTTATTATTTTAAATTATAAATTAAAAGGTGTTACAATAGTCAAGGTAATTTGTTATACATGGCCAAAATGCTGAAATTTCCAAAAAAAAACCTGATTGCTACGTCTACTATAACAGCAAGTATAAAATTCGCATTTGGAAACTAAAGGGTTCCCCTTTAGTTGCTGTAATTTGATGTATATTGCCTATTTGTTGAATAGTTTTTGACACATGGTGCAAATTAATAAGGAGCTGTAGTGTTAAGTCCGCTGTAAAAAGATATAAAGTTCGAAGATAAGAAAAAAAGGGTGTCCCAACCGTTTGGGCAAAGAGGTGAAATCTATTTTGAAGACGTTCTTTTTTTTTGCAAGAAATATCTTTTTACGACGTTTGGAGGCTGTTATTTTTTATTTCTATTTTTCTCGCTTTAAAAGCTTAAGTGCTCTAAAAATTAGAATATAAAAAATATATTAATAATTAATAAAATAAATTCTGCTGTCATAATTGTGCTGGCGACTGTTAAGCTGCGATAATACTTTGTAAATATTTAGGAGTGTACTAAAATCATGAAACTTATTTTTATGCTATTTGTTGACATTTTTTTTTTTTTTTATTTTTGTTGTATGGCAATAATGATAAAAACCATAAAATTCAATGATAATAGTTATTTAAGCCATAATAAACAGCTATTTATTTAACATATTTTTTTTTTATTATTTTTGTGTTGGTTAGAACTTAATTTTTTATGTGAAAAGTATTTTAGTCAGACTCAAACACACTGGCAAACACAAATTTGCCATTAAAAAGTTTTTAAAGGGAAAATGTATATTTTTTAACAATATTTCAAATTCCTAACAAAATGCCTTAAATCTTGTATTTTTTCTAAAGCGTTATTAATATCGACCGCTATTGAAACAGCATTTTACTTTTTAAAGGCTTAAGCTTCATATTATTCTCGTTTTTATGCAACAATAATGCATTTCATAAAAGTGCTTAGTGAGTTAGTTTTTCAAACATTTAAGCTGCTACTCTTTCATACACACACACACCTACACACACATACACTTATGAAATCAGTATTTCAACTTAAAAAGCATTAAGGTATAGTCTGCTTTTAGGGGAGTATTTCCTGCAATAAAGCCTTAAAAGCAAACAAAACTAAAAGTCCAATATTTCCTGCACTAAGTCAGCCCAGTTTAAGTTTACAATTTTATTGAATTCACTTATTGATGGTCTTAATGCTACAGACTGTAAATACCAAAGCAGCAAAAATTTCGCAAAGTAATTTTTTTTTTTTTTTTGGTTGCTCTGTGAGAATTTTATGAAAAATTTATGATTAGGAAAAACTGTAAAACAGAAACCGTTTTCCTAAAATTCCTTTAATTTTGCTTAATATTGGCAAATGTAGCCAGTCTAGTTTTAAGTAACACAGGTACCGCATTTTTGGATTAAAAGTTGTTAATTGATTTTCAAAAAACACGGCTTTATTGTGTATAAAGTGTTAGTTGGTGTTCCTGGAGGTCGTCTTAAAATTAGTAAACATAAGGCTGTAGTAGTTGCCAAATTATAATCCTTGAAAGAGAATTATTGGAAATCGCCAGCACTGTAGGGCATGAAATTTATTTGCCATTTGTAAATGTACAACTCATAAACTTACATTTTCGTTTCACAGTTTGAGTTTTTGTTAGTGTTCTCTAGTAAAGACCTTTGTACAGCACATATTGAGTCTAGTTTTGAGGAAGTTAAGAATATCGTTTTAGGGGTTTTATATATGATTATTGCTGCCTGTTAAGTATGTGGGTACATTAGTGTGTGTAAATGTGTGTTGAAATACTTTGTGTGTCTTTTGGTTGAAATAAGTGTGTATTAAAAGCTTTTATAACTTGAGCTCTATTTCATTGGATTTTTGTGTGTTATTTTGTTCATTTTACAAAATCAACCTTTTTATTATTGCTTGCTTAGGATTTAAAGGAATGAAAAATATTAATAACGATTTTAGACATTTTTCCACTTGCTTGGACTTTTAACTCTAAGTAAGTGTTAAATAAAATTTAGATGTTTAAATGGAATCCTAAAGTAAGTTGAAAAATATTTCTTAAATCTAAAAAACTCTTTTTAAACATTTTAAAGTTTAAATTTAAATTTTTACGATATTAGAATTAATCAAACAAAAAAAAAAATTATTATAAAAAAAATTTTGTAAATAAAATGCCAGCAGCTTAATAAGTTGATTTCTTACAATTTAAAAATATATTCAGAGATAAATAAATTTTTACAAATAGTTTTGTTGAAAAATTTTTTAATTTATTTTAAATGGCAAAAAAAGTTGTTAAAATTTCAATTTAAAAAAATTTTAAATGCAATTTTTAAAGGAACTAAAGTTAAATGCAAAGATTAATTATTATTTTTATTTTTTTTTTCAGAAAAGAAAATCGAAAAAATTTATTTACGATATTAGATTATTTACTTTAATTTTTTACGTTATTTAAAAATTTCTTTAACAAACATTTTAAGAAAACTGAATGCTTTAAAAACCATAAGAATAATTTTATATTTTTCTATGGAATATAACGATTTAAACATTTACAATGTGAAAAAAGCTTTACGTTATTAAAATCATCTAATTAAAACATAAACTTTCAGTAGAAAAATCTCAAGATGAAAAAAGTATTTAAAAAAAAATATATTTTAGGTTAAATAAAACAGAATCACACGTGTACTGGAATGATGCATTGAATTATATTTTTTTATTAAAAGCAAAAAAAGAAAACTATACAAAATCGTACAAAAATTTGTACGATATAAAAATATTTTATTGAAAAAGCAAAAGCTCATTACAATATTTAATTAACTAAATTTGCCGCATATGATAATTTCCCATATGTAACAAGGCCCTGACAATAATCTTCTCTTAAAAAAAATACGATATTAAAACTTTAAAATGCGAAATAAAACTCTTTGTGGAAAAATTAATGACTGTAGAAGTATTAAAGCAAATATAACAATACTTTCATTAGTAACGTAAATATGAAATAAAATATTATAAAAAACATAATTTTAAGAAGTTTTACGATATCGATAACTTTTTACATTAAAAGCTATAAACGTGTTTTCGTCTTAAAATTTTGTATTAAAAATATAACTGAATAATCTTTGTAACAAATAGCAGAAGAAAAGTCACACAAGAGAAAAATCGTTGTGGCAAAAATTTATTCTGAGCGCGTCCTAACCCCCCAGACTTGCTTATCTACGTTCATGTTTGTAAATATTTCCATAAATTGCATTGTGACATCTCGTATCTTTGAATGACATTGCCTTTGAAATTTATTAAAATTTTTTACAACACCAAAATATTTATACAAAAATTAATGAATAATTTCTTAAAAACAACCTTCACGGAAGTTATTTACGATATTTAATTTTTTAAACTTTATTAACTTTATGGTATCAATATTTACATAAATAGTATCAACCGGCAATAGTTATAAGCAAATCAACTTTTATAATGTTGTTATCCTCTAATAGCTAATTTAAAGACATTTTAATTCAACTGTTTTTAGTTAAAACATCTATTAAATTTTTTTAGACAAAATTATGAAATTATCAAATCTTAAGAGTTTAGTGTTTTGTACAATATTTACGAAATCTTTTACGATATTTACGAAAAGCTTTTACGATATTAAAATTTTTACGATATGATTTTTTTTTTTTAATTCAGTTTTATCGTTTTATAGGCAATATGTACAATAATAATTTTTACGATATTAAAAATATTACGATATTAAAGGTTTTACGATATTACAATTTTTACTTTATTAAAATTTTGTCGTCATTGAAATGGTTTGGATTACAACTTATAATTGAAATTTATTATTAAATCATTCTATTGAAAAACAAAGCAAGACGCGACCAAACTTAGTGGCACCGATTACAGAAAAAAATTTAAAATTAAATAACTTTAAAAATTAAAATAATTGGAGAGGATATAAGGTGGGTAAACTCCTTAGATATTATAAGCAAATGTCCCAGACTGTTCCACAGGTTCCACAGTGCACCGCATATATACTGTGACTTTGAATTGCCTCAACTCAGTTAAAAAATTTTACGGTTTTAAATTGTAATAAATAAGGAAGAAGGCACTTAATTATTCTCGGATTCTAACAAAATCTTTTCGCAATTAAAAAAAAATTTAAATATTTAATTTTTTATTCTAACTTCAAACATTATTTTTTTGACGCATTTAATAAGATGTAAGAAGAAGGAGAATTAACTAAAATTTTGGATATAAAATATTTTTTCTAAAACCCTAAATTAAACTTAAATTTTTCTGCCAGAATTATTTTTTGTTTTAATAAAAATATAATATTTCAGAGTTTATATAGATAATAAATTTAAGAAAAAAATTACAAGATTGAATAATTCCAAAAAAAATTTTGCAATTGTAATTTTTTTAATAAAAAAAAGTAAAATAAACTTATATTGACTAACAAGTTTTAAGTTTATTGCTTAAAAAAAACTTTTACCAAATAATTATGTAAACTAAAGATGTTAAAAAAAAAGTTAATACTTAATCGCCCTCAGGGTGAAAGAACTTAAAGCCATAAAAAGCCTTAAGGTCAAATATTATAATAACAAACAGAAAATGAAATAATAACTTGAACACTCAAACATTTTTTAGTCCACAAGAGTTTGTTTTCTTGTTGCTGCTTTGTTGTTTCTAACAATCGTTTTTTTTTTTTCTTTTGTGTTTCTTAATTTTAATCAAAATTAAAAAGTTAAATAATGCCAAGTCATGTCTGGCATTAAATAACAAAAAAAAAAAAAAAAATTAACAAAAAAAATCTGTTTGCAAGAAACAAGAAACTGGCTTTAATCTTAAATAAATATAGAAAATATTAATAACGTAACTTAAAAAAAAATATTTTTTGTACTTATTTCTTAAATTTGGCAATAGGTTTTTTTACACAAAAAAACTTAAATATCATGCTGCTATTCAAGATAAGAGATGGATATTTAGATAACAAAAATAAAGAAAAAAAAAAACAAGTTCTTCAAGTGTTACGAATCGTATGATTCTGTTTTCATATTTGATTCGTTTCATTTCATTGACGTGTTAAAAGCCACTTAACTTTTGCCGCCACCGCTTTATTAAATTGTTAAGAAAAAACAAAATATGCTGGCAAAAAAATCAGCTCCATTAAAATTATATGTTGGAGGCTTTGATGGCTTTAAAGTGTCTATTTATATTCATATCGACAATTTATTCTTGTTATCGCTTCTGGCATTCAAATTGAATTTTTACACTAGTTTCAGCATAAATTTGCAAATTTAGTTTAGTTTTTTTTCAATAAGATTTAAAGATTTGTTGTGTTGTGTGATTTCTTTGATTGCCATTCG
Source organism: Cistogaster globosa (assembly GCA_937654795.1). Lineage (NCBI taxonomy): Eukaryota > Metazoa > Arthropoda > Insecta > Diptera > Tachinidae > Cistogaster > Cistogaster globosa. The sequence continues at coordinate 14,843,318 of OW569404.1, forward strand.
AGACGTTATTAAATTGAATTTTTCATTTTTTTATTCACTTCACCGTTATTTTGCCAATTAAGCTTATAAAGAAAGAACTGCTGATGATGAAAGATTAAACATGTTTAGTTTAAAAAGATATAAGAATTTCGGTACAAAAAAATCAAAGATAAACAGTGTTATATAAAAAATAATCCAATCAAAAAGAATTGAAAAAAAAATAAAATTTTTTTTTATGAAATTTGAAGTTGAGCTGTAGAAATTATAAATGAATTGAAATAAATCTTTGGCGTAAGTTTATTTTTTTTTTTATTACTACGAATTTTATATAATTAAAAATTATTTTACAAATGTATACAGACGTTTTCTAATCAAAACAAGAAATATGAGATACCACCAGAATGTAGTGCTGCATTTTTTGGATCGCTACTTCCTTCATCAGCATACTTCTGACATACATATACCTAAAAAGGTGTAGACTGAAAAAATCATCTAATTAACGAACTAACTTTGTAAAATAAATTTTCTTTATAAAAAAAGATTTTTAGAAATTTAAAAATTTTAAAAATAAATTAAATAATTAATTAAATCAATTATATATTTAACTAAAAGGGAAGAATACATGTTCCCAATTAAATTATTACTTGAATCAGTCCATCAATTATGTTCGTATTTAAAGGGAAAAAACAATTTTCCAATAAAATAATTAATTAAATTGATTTGGTATTTAACTAAAATGCAAGGAAAAAATTAATTGAATTATATACTTAAATAAGAAGAACGAAAGCTACTTCCTTATTAAATTTATTTAAAAGAGAGAAATTCATTGGATCAATTATATATTTAACTAAAGAAAAAAAAGAAAACAATTTTTCAACTTAAAAAATAAATAAAATGAATAAAATATTTCACTAGAAGAGTTAAAAACAATATTATAATTAAATAATTAATTACAACAATTAAATGTTCATATAAAAGTAAGGAAAAGACATTTTTGTTAAGTATTTAACTGATTCATTTAAATACTTAACTATTCAATTGAATCAATAAAATATTTAACCAAGTGGGATGCGTAAATAAAATGGAAGAAAGCTATTTTTCAATTAAAAAATTAACTGATTTAATTATATATATTACTAAAAGAAAACATGATTCTAATTAAACGACTAATTGGAATAATTAAATATTAAACTAAAACAAAAGGGGGAAAAAACAATTTTCTAATTGAAAAATTAATTGGATCCATTATATGTTTAATAGGATCAATTATATGTTTAATGGGATCAATTATATATTTAATTGGATCAATTGTATGTTTAATTAGGTCAATTATGTGTTTAATTGGATCAATTATATATTTCATTGGATCAATTTTATGTTTATTTTGATCAGTTATATGTTTAATTGGATCAATTATATGTTAAATTGGGTCCATTTTATGTTTAATAGGATTAATTATATGTTTAATTGGATCAATTATATTTTTAATTGGATCAATTATATGGTTAATAGGATTAATTACATGTTTAATTGGGTCCATTATATGTTTAATAGGATTAATTATATGTTTAATTGGATCAATTATATGTTTAATTGGATCAATTATATGTTTAATTGGATCAATTATATGTTTAATTGGATCAGTTATATGTTTAATTGGATCAATTATATGTTCAATTGGATCAATTAAATGTTTATAGGATTAATTATATGTTTAATTGGATCAATTATATGTTTAATTGGATCAATTTTATGTTTAACTCAAGGCGGAGAAAACTATTTTCCAGGCTATTAATAAATTGAAAAAAGGAAATAAAACAACATTACAATTAAATAAATAATAAATTCAATTAAATATTTAAATAAAAGGAAAGGGAAAAATGTTCTAGTCTAATATTTATTTGAATCAGTTAAATACTTAACTAAATGGATCGAAATAACTTTCTAACTAAATAATTATTGGGATTTATTAAATTTTTAGACATAAAAACGGATTTTTAATTAAAAAACAAATTAAATTAATAAAATATTTAATAAAAGAAAAATACTATTTTTATTTAATAGTGTTTGGATCAAATTAATATTTTACTTAAAAAAAAAAAACAATTTTCTAACTAAATACTTCAAATGGATCAATTATATTTTTAACTTAAAGAAAAGAAACCTATTTTTTAAATAAAAAATTAATTAAATCAATTTTAAAATCAATTTTAAATTTTAAAAATGTTAAGAAAACAGTATTTCTATTGAAAAACTAAGTCAACTATATATTTAACTCAAAGCAAAAAAAAAATATTTTTTAATTAAATAATTAATTGAATATATTTTACACTTAACTAAAAGAAAAGAAGTTTTCCAATTAAATAGTTTATTGGAACAATTAAATATATAATTAAAAGGAAAAAAACAGTTGTCTTGTTTAATCAATAATTGATTAAATAAAATGTTAAATTAAACCACAAACTTTAAACGAGTAAAACCTTTATTAGGTACAATAACTTTTTTCTGTGTTATTTTATTTAGAAAAATTTTTTATAAAAAAATTTTATTTTTAATAATTTAATTATTTGACCAAAGTGCAGAAAGCGATCAGATTTTTAGAGACTTAAAAAAATTTGCACTAAACTACAATTACTAGAAAAGTGTCAAAGTGTAACATAGTCCAATTCTTACACAACCCCTCCTACGCAGATTGGCTTAAATTCAAACCGAAAGCACTTGAAAAAAAGACAAATTTTATTTAAACTTCTTAATAAAGGGTCCGCCATCTAACTTTTTTTTCAACTAGTGCTTATTTCATGAATGGTAACATTATCTTATGTCTGATTTGACAGATAATTAGTTTTATCCTTCTGCTGAACGAATATGGGTGTGTATACGCTTGAACAACGCTGGGAAATATTGCGACATTACGTTGAATGGAATGTGTGCGAAAATTGCGTACGGATTTTGGAAGAAGAGAAGCACCTTCAGCTCCGTATATTCGTTATCTTGTAAAAAAAGTGAAAAAAAACTGGCATCCTCATCGATAAACCAAAGCGTGAAAAGCCAAAAACTGTGCGTACACCCGAGAATATTTTTGCTGTGGCAGAAAGTGTGCGTGAAGCGCCATCAACATCAATTCACCGTCGTTCTCAACAATTGAACTTTTCGAAGACATCATTGTCCTTAGCATGGCGCCATATAAAGTCCAATTGGCTCAGGACTTGAAGCCAACTGACCATCTAATGCATTTTCGCTTCGCTAAGTGGGCCTGCGATCGACTTACAGAAGATGCCGATTTTGCCAAAAAAAATCATCTTTTCTGATGAAGCTCATTTTGATCTTGGCTGGTCTGTAAACAAACAAAATGGTTATATTTGGGGCACAGAAAAACCGCACACATACATTGAAAAGCCGGTGATTCCAAAACGAGTCCTGTTTGGTGCGGATTTTGGTCCAGAGGCCTAATTAGGCCATCTTTCTTGGAAAATCAGCAAGGAGTAGGCGATCGTTATCGGGCCATGTTGAACGAATTTAAGTTCACAAAAATTGAAGAGGAGGATATTGGCAACATTTGGTTTTAATAGGACGTGCCACACAGCCGAAGCTACACTCGATGTTTTGCGCCCTGTTTTTGAAGATCGCATTATCAGCCACAAAGCTGATGTCGCTTAGCCACCTCCAAGCTAAGATTTGACACCGTTGGACTATTACTTGTGGGGTGCCTTCAAAGGTAAGTATTACGTTGACAAGCCAGAGACAATTGACGCCTTAAAGGACAATATTCGTGAAGCCATTGGTAAAATACAGCTGCACACAATCGATAAAAATTGGACCGATGGTGTAGTATACTGCATGGCCAGCCTAGGCAGCCATTTGAAAGAAATTATTTTCCACTATTAACCGCAAGTATTAAACTTTCAAATAAAAAATAAATTTGAGAAAATATTCGGTAGTTATTTCTAGGATTTTTAAAAAGAAAGAAAAAGTTATTTGGCGGAACTTTTAGTTCTCGTTAACAGAAAATTGTTTAAAATAGTATAATGAAATATTTATCTCTTATAGAGATATCTTGAGCTCTTCTGGGTTATTTAAAGCCATTTCGCAAGTCCAACTTCTACTTCTATAATTTCTTTTTAAACAAAAAACAAAAGTTTATTTTAATTAAAAGTTTCATTCGTTTTTGAATTTCTTTTTTAATTCACAAGTAGATTTTTTCCCTTTTTATATCAAAAGCAAAGGCACAAGGTAAAGTATTGGCAATAAAACAAAATTGTTTTTAAAATTCTGTTTTAAATTATTTTTAAATCCTAAAACAGAATGGAATCAAACTGTTATTTGTATTTCAAATTTTTAACTCAAAAGTAAATAACAATTTTCATTTAATAAACAAATTTATTTTAAAATATTTTTAATGTTTGTTTATTCAACGATTTTATTTTATTATTATTACTCGCATGTGTGCATATGTATAGGTGTCTGTATTAACAAATATTTGGCAGTTGATGCAATAACACTCTCAAATATTTTGTTATACTTAAATGCATTTTATATTGTTGAACATTTTTATTTTCAATTTATGTCCGTCCATACTTTGTCTGGTTTTTTTTTCGTATTTGTTGGGAAAAAACAGATTTTATTTACTTTACTGTTAACACACATAAAAGCTTTTTCTCTGCTACTCGTGTGTGTATTCTAACATTATGTTGTTTGTATTTTTTATTTAAAGAATAAATGCAGGGTTTTTTTTATTAAAAATTTATATAGTTAAATATTTTTAAAACTTGTATAAATATTGCATATATATAGGAGAATAAGCATACACAGTTTAAGTTTCCTTGTTTGTTTTTTTTTTTGTTTATGTTTTATTTGTTATTATTTTTAGTTTCTTAATACATTTTTTTTATTATTTTATTATAAATATTCTCCTCCTTAGTTGTGCTTGCTGCCAAATGTTTGTTTGATTTGCTTCAATAACTCTATTATTTTGTTGTTAAGTTCAGTTAAGTTTTGTGGTCTTTTAGAAAGTTCAAAAAAAAAAAACAAAACTCATTCTTATTTTTCTCTTTTGTCCTAAGGACTTTCAGAAAAAAACACAGCATTTTCTTCAACTTTTTGAATTTATTTTCACTTGAACTTTATATTTGTTGATAATTTTAGTTTATTTTTTTTATAAATATTTCATGGCTATTTTTGTGTTGTTGTTGTTACTCTATGTAAAATGAAGCATACTTTAAGGGTTTTATTATTTATGCTAAATTATTTTGTAGAAAATATTATATGCATCATTACGTTCTGTTTGTTCAAAAGTTACTTGAATGCGAGCAATTATTTAAGAAAATATTTAAATGAAAGACTTTTAGTTTAAAAAATAAACAACAAAAATTGAAGCATATTTTGAGGAATTTTATATTATACTCTTTTCTTAATTAAAGTGATATTTGAATTTACATAAACGAAATTAAAAAAATGTATTAATTTACATTACTTAGTTTCACTTTAAAAAATATTTAATGTATAAAAATAAAAAAATAAAATAAGTCTTTGGCTTTATATAATAGAGTGAATAGTTTTCCACGTTACTCATGCTACTCTGTATTCTTAAGGTGCTAAATAAAATTATAACTAATAATATAAATTTTTGAATGAAATTAATCAAGAAAAAAAAAAACACGAAAAAAATTTGCTTTAAAAATTTAAAGACGAAAAATTTTGGATAAAAAATTTTTAAGAAAAATTGTTTATAAATAAATTAACTATAATTTTGTACTGGAAGAAGATCGACAATGAAAAATTTTAGTGCAAAAAATTTTTGGCGAAAAATATTCCATAAAAATACAAAGCGATAAAAAAATTTGGGAAAAGAAGGACGATATAAAATTTAGAAAAAAATAATCGATAAAAAATTTTATAGGATAAGTTTTAATAATAAAGATATTTTAGAAAAGATCTGGGATTAAATTTTTTTTTAAATTTACGATATTTGTTGGACCACTAATTTTCTAAAAAAAAAAGATACAAAATAATTTTTTAGGAAAAAAATTGGCGATAAAATCTTTGAGCAAAAATGGATGATAAAAAAAATATTTAAAACAATATTGTTATGAAAATATTTTAAAAAATAAATTATAAAAATTTTAACAGCAAAGTTTTTTTTTTTTTAAAGAGATCTTGAAAATAATTTACGAATAAAGTTTTTTTAGAAACAAAAATACGAGAATATTTTTTTAGACACTAATTTTGTTAAAAAAAGTCACGATTAATTTTTTTTTTTAAATTATGATACAAAAATTTTTGCGAAAACGATACGTTATTTGTCAGAGAAAAACGTACGATGATATATTTTGTGGAAAAAAAATTATTAAAATATTATTTAACCAAAATTTTACGATAAAAATTTTACGATAAAAATTTTACAAGTCAAAGCTTATGAAAAAAAGCAATTATTTGACATTATAAAAAATATTTAATGTCTAAAGATTCTAAGAAAAAAGTAAAAGAAGCTACTGTATTGTTTTTTCTATAATAGCGTAGAATGGTAGGCGTGATACCTTTTATTCTTAAAATGCACAATCGCCATTTTTTTTGCCAATAACGTTATAATAAATAATGACTTTATTTGAATAAAAATTATCATGAAAAAATTATTTGCTTTAAAATTTTAAAGAAAAATTTTTACGATAAAAAATTTTTGATAAAAAATTTCCAAAAAAATAAGAAAGAAAAGAAAAGAACTACAATAAAAATGTTAGGGCAAATATTTATGAAAAAAAATAATAAATGGCGAGAAATTTACCATAAAAAATTTTTAAGAAAAAACAAGATGGACGGTAAAAAATTTTTGGGAAAAAAATTATAATAAAAGTTTTATGTCCACACAGTTTTATGTTCAACAATAATTGATTAGCCTACAATAATTAAAAATATAAATTTGTTTTGCGAAAATTAAATTTTCATAATTCTCTTAAATTTTTCTCATATTTCTACTTTAAAGTTAATATGTTTTGTAATAAAAAATTCTTTTCTAATAAGAAATCTTAATCTTACATGCGTGTCGCTACCAGACAAATCAACTTAATATTTTCCATTTTTGAAGCATACTTTTAGGTGCATAAGTGTTGTTATGAAACCTGTAATAAAACTCACACACACATACATACATCAGCTTGTCCTTAAATGTTTAAACGTACTCTTGCTCTAAACATGTTTCATTTTATTTAAAATCAACAATAAATTTGCGTGTTAAAATGTCAAATAAAACCAGTAACAGTTCACAAACAAGCGTCAGCTTAAAAACTTTATAAAAATGGAGTATTTCTTTCCGTTCTAGTCGTTGCTTTTATTTTCAAAGTAAAATAACAAATGCATGCGTGTTTGGGTAATTGAGTGCAGAACATTTTAGACATTAATCATACAAATACAAATGCAAATAAGTATAAGAATGTAAACACACATACAGATATACTTGGAAGTAGGGAAACATTTTTTAGTTGTGTAAAAAAAGGAAAACAATTAGATTTACATATATGGAGATGGCTATTAAAACTGGTCTTGAAACTCATGTTTAATACATGTTTTAATGGTGCTCAACAACTAAATATTCAAAGACAGAGTCAATTGATTTTATATGGGATTCAAAGAAAAAATCTAGAAGTTGTCTAATGAATTGATTTTGAAGAAAAGAAGCTTTCTATCAACAATTAGAAGTCTTGCTGCACAAGTCCATTAATTTACAGTAAAACCATCTTTAAAATTAAGGCTGCCTCTGCCAGTAGTTTGAACAACAATATTGCTGAAGGGTGTTTTTTTAAGTCCGATAGAACGTTAAAGTGTAAAAAATAATACAAAAAGTTAAATTGTCACAAAGAGTTTTTTTTATACGAAAGATCAGAACATTGCATTAATACCCTAAAATGATTTCGGACATATGGCCATCGCGGCTGCTCATGTCGAAGCGCATTCTGGCCATATGTCAATTTTGCATATTAATAAACCTGTTGATTAAGAAATGAGCCTCATCGCTGAACAATATTCCACGATAAAACAAAGGGTCAGTTACTAACTGCTCTAGAGCCCAGTCGACGAAAGAACGATACATATAATGGTCTCGTGGCCATATGTCACTAATAACACGAACAATGTTGGTCTCCAAAACGTAATCAGTTTATGCCTGTGACCTTACGTGGCCCCACAGGAAATAATCGAGAGGTCTCAAATCGCACTAATTTGGAGGCCAAGTGACATGTCCATTTCTCGACATCAACTTATCGCCAAATTTTTATTCTACTAACTCGACGGTTGCAATCACCATATGGTCATCTTGTTAAGACTACATTTCGTCCGGATGAATGTCGTCCATATTTTCCAAAAAAAAATATCATCATGTTGCGGTAGCGATATCTATTGAACGTAATGTTAGACTCGGCCTCATTTTTGAAGAAATGAGGTCCCATAATGCCACCAACGTGTGAACCACACCAAACGGTACATATTTCTGGTTGCAGTGTAGTCTGCAGGATATGTTGTGGATCGGTTTCACTCCATATGCGGCAAGTTTGCATACTAACAAACCAATTTGGTGATAAAACAAAGGGTCAGTTACTAATTGCTCTAGATCCCAGTTGGCGAAAGAGCGTTGCATACAAAGGTCTCGTGGCTTTAATGCCTGCTCAAGCTGGATCTATTACGTGTGTATGCCAAGATATTTGTGCAAAATTTCCCACGTAGTGGACGGACAGAACCCCAAATCCTGCGATTAACGACGAATCAATAAATTTCGATCTTCTTTCACACTTTCTTAAATAACAGCGATATTCTCTTCAGTATGCACATTCCTTCGATGTGTTGGTTTTATTGCATCCTCTAAAAAGTATGTGGTACGAAATCTATCCACAGTTCGATGGATGGCTTGCTCAAACGGACGATTATGTTTACCATAAAAATCTCAAAGTCATCTATAAGTTGCTCGAATTGCTGACTGATTTCCAAAGTAAACTTGGATGATTCAATAGCATTGTCCAAGCGTGAGTCTATTTATAATGAGTTGCCAGAGTTTACTGAAAATAATAAGAAAAATATGCGTCATTAATATATTTTTTTCTGTTATTTTTTAAAATTTAAATTTTCACCGGGCTTCAATTATTCTCGATACCATTCAAAGGAAACCACACTGGGATTTCCAGCATAAAATAGACCAAATTTGCTTGATTATACTTGACGTTTAAGCTTGGAAACCTGTATGAGTTTAGAGCCGATTGTGAATAATAGGATATTTTGCTTAAGAATTGTTTTTAAACACTCAAGTATTGAAAAGTTACTTTAAGGTAAATTTTTTCAAATATTTTTTTTACTTGTTTTTTATTTTGGTGCCAACAGACATTTCTTATTTTAAAATTGCTTAAGTAAAAAAATATAAATTTCTTTTAACTTTATGAAAAATATGAACATTTAATAACATTTTTACAATGACAAACATCAGCGCCATTATATTACATCACATACACATGCACAAATACACAAACACACGCACACACGTACATAAAAAATTTGCTTGTGAAAAGAAAAAAATTTAATACAAAATCCTGTCACTCATTCAATTTACACTGCATTTTATGTTGTCATAAATTAAAAATATAAAAAGGAATAATATGATTTAACTATTAAATGTATGTATGTGTGTGACTGCATGCATGTTTACATGTATATCCTCTAAGTTTGCATTCATTGTTCATGTCGCATGTTAGCGTTTATATGTGTGTCAGACATTCAACATCATCAACTTTTATTCAAGAGTTATTTATGCGGTCATGCAAAAGAAAATATTTTAGTTGTTTGACCTTATCTTTTCGTATATGTGCTGTTAGTGTGTGAGTTTGTTAGTTTTTCTGATACAGTTTGTTTGTTTGCTTGCGACTGTTTAGCATGCAACAATATGCGTTATAAAACTATTCATTTTATTTAGAAAAAAAAAATAAAATTATAATAATAAGAAATAAGAATAAATTTAAAAAATATAAATGTATTTATAGCGACACAGACAGTAGCGTGCAAAAAAGGGCAAAAGAAATGTTAATTTAAAATTAATTATTAAAAACTGCCTGGCTGAGACTAAAATTAAAAAATAACTGCTTTAATCTTATTCTAATTTTGCTACATAAACTATAACAGAACTACCTTTTTTATTTTTATTTTTATAACTACGACATGCATATAGAAAAATACAGAAAAATATTTTTACACCTTTTCTTGTTGTGGAGGGAAAATAAAAATTTTTCCAAACTTAGATGTGTGTAAAAAAAATTGTGCCATTTAACGCTTGCATGTGAATAAACGCTGAGTTTTTCGCTGTGGTCGTTTACTATAAATAATTGCGTGAATTATTTTTATTCAACATGAAATCTATGGTTAAAATAATATTAAAAATAATTAAGTTTTTTCTCCACTTTACCTCAAGTCAAGGCTTTTTGACGCAGTTAGCAACAACAAATTGTTGGCATTTTGCATAAAATACTTATTTTTATTACAAGACATTTTAATAGTGCCGAGAGCCATATGCAGGTTTTATTATTTAGTTGCTTTTTCTGTAAATGATTTTTTTTAGATATTAATTAAGATTAAAATTTTTTAAAAAGGAAACGACATGTTTTTTATTTTAAGATTTATTATACTAGAATAAATAAAAAATAATAACAATTTGTTTGACATAGTCATTGGACGTATGAGTAATATTTATTTAATTGTGTTTTTGTACTGCAGGGCGTATGATTAATAAAAATATTAAAAGAAAAATGTATATAATGCACGGTTTAAAAATATTTAAAACTTATCATAAAAAACACTTAGGGTCATTTATAGTCTCACGAAAGAAATATTTTGTGAAACATTCTTAAAGTTAATACGAGGGCTGCTCTATATATTTCGGCCTAAAAGTGAAAATGCGAATATTTATGATCAAAAATGGTTTTATTGTTTTTCAAAGTATTCTCCAGCATGATTTATACACTTTTGCATGCGCTCAAACCAGTTGTCGAGCTCCGATTTAGACACCTCTAAAACATGGTTTTTAAACACTTCAACAGCTTTTTCTGGCGACGAAAATCGTTGACTACGCATTTTTTTCTTGATGTGCGGAAACAAAAAGAAGCCACTAGGTGCCAAGTCAGGGCTGTACGGCAGGTGACCCATTAATTCGACGTTTTGGCCGGTCGAAAACGCTCTGGTTTGAGCCGATGTGTGAGAGCTCGCATTGTCATGGTGCACAATGATTCGTCTTCTCTTGTTGGTTTTTCGAATTTCTCCGATGACCTCAGGCAAACAAATTGTAGTGTACCACTCAGAAGTGAGCGTCCTACGTTGCTCAAGCGGAACAGTCGCCACATAACCAGTTTTGCCGAAGAAACAGGCGACCATTTGCTTCGAAGTGCTTCTTCCACGGACAACTTTCGTTGGACTTTGCTCGTCTTTGAAGACCCACACGGTCGATTGTTGTTTCGTTTTGGGCTCATACGCATGGATCCATGATTCGTCACCTGTGACGATCTTATAAACGTCTTTTGAAGCACCGCAATCGTATTTTTTCAACATTTCTTTGTACCAATCGACACGAGCCTTTTTTTGAGCGACTTTCAAATTGTGCGGGATCCAACGAGAACAAACCTTTTTTACGGCCAGGTGTTTATGCAGTATCGAATGTATGCGGTCGAAGAAATGTCCAAGGATGTCTCTATCTCTCGGTATGTCGCATGTCAATCTTGCATTATGAGTTCACGCACAGCATCAATGTTCTCTGGCACAACAGCCGTTTTTGGACGACCTTCACGGAATTCGTCTTTGAGCGAGATTCGGCCACGATTAAATTCATTATACCAATTTTTCACAGTGCTACAGGATGGTGCTTTATCGCCATACAAAGATTTAAGTTCATCAATGCACTCTTGTCGTGATAATCTACGTCGAAAGTTGTGAAAAATGATGGCACAAAAATGTTCACGAGTTAATTCCATTTTTTTCTATATTAATTTTTTCAAGTCACTGTAAGCAACACAAATAATGGTCGCACGTCAAAACGTTTTGAGTACGATTATGCTTAAAAATGACAAACATTCCAATGAAAATGTCAGATTGCACATGGCAGCACTCAGTGTTGCCAGGCCAGAAATATATATAGGAGCCCTCGTACGCGTTAAGAAAGCTTTTAGATAAAATTACATAATGTCAAAGCAAATGTTTTTTGTGTCCTTTACTATCTCAAACGTCATAAACTTCTTTATTATGCTTTAAAAGCAATCTATATAGTTAATTTGTTTTATAACAGCAACTTACATTTTATGACAACTTTAAAAAATAAAAGGATGAAAATGTTTTTAATCCCACAGGGAGGAAATTTCTATTATAAAGAACTTATGACTGGTTCGTGAGTGATATATCTCGATTATTGTTCAAATGCATTATACACAAGATCGTCTTAGTTGTTAAAATAGTCCTTATTATTAATTTCGAAAAAAATATCCGAAATAAAAATTTTGGTTTTTTTATAAAATTAAAAAAAATAAAACTGCAAACGTTAAAGAAAGAAAATCGCTAAAATTGTCAATGGCTCTAAAAAGCTAAAACTGCTTGTGTATGATAAAAATAAGAAAAGATCCTTAAATATTTTATGCAAAAATAATATAACGTGCAGTATATGAAACAAGAGGAAGAGTAAAAAAATTGCATAAAACTCGAATTCTTAACAAAATATACTTAAGCATAAGAGCAATAAAATAATTTAAGTTATAAAAAACCTTAAAAGGCAAAGTAATAAGCAAGAGAGATTCGATAAATAGAAAAAAAAAATTTATTAAAAAAAAATCATCAAAAATCGCCTAACATTTTTTATAGCTTTAACTTTACATGTGAAAAACCTTTCACATACACAAACTCAATAAAAACTCCATTTAGTAGAATTACGTTATTAAAACTTAAAAAATGAAGTGAAATAAAATTACGCCAAAATCACTTAAATCTAAAATCGCTAAAAATTAAAAACACTAAATTTTTTAAATATCGCCAAAAACACAAAATGTTTATAAAAATCATTTTATTTCAAAACTACAGGGTAAAATAAAAAATAAAAAAACCAAAGAAAAACTATTTAAAAAATTTTAAAAGGGAAAGAAAGAAGTGCTACAGCAAATTATAAAAAATTGCTTTAAAGGTCTTAAATTAATAAAATCTCAGTCTGAAAACAAATCACTTAAACCGATAATTATATAAGAATTTTACTTATAAAGTATTATTTGAAATATTGTTAAAAATAGTTTTGAAGAATAAATTTAAGAAAAGCTTTACCTAATTTCATTAAGAGTCGTTTGTGTAAGAAAAAATAGCACAAAAATTAAAGTCAAATAATACCTGTTGTGTCAAATTTTTGGGACAAAAAAAAAATAACAGAACAAAAAACCTAAATTATAAAGTCTTATTCGTATGTATGCAGGTGAAGGAAATACAAATTTTATAACAAATTTTTCATAATAAATTTTTTACAATATTTTTTTTTTTTTTTTTCGTTTTAGGCCCTGGCCTTAGTTTTTCCTGCAATTTATTGTTTATTGTCAAAAATAGAAAAGTCTACCTCTCAAGAACTCGAACTTTTGAAAAACATTAAAAACACTGAATTAAACATTCGTCCAACTTCAACTTTTACATAAAAATAATTTTATTTTTTAGCGCCTAAAAGTATGCCTGTTCATATGCTTTATTCAATGTAGTCTACGTATAGTTTAAAATAGGGAAAATTATATTTTATATTTTAATTTGTATAAAAATCTACCCAAGATTCAAATTTCATTCAAATCGGTTTGGTCTTTAAGGCATAATTGAGCAACAAACACTCAAACATACACACTTACACATTTATAATTTTTGTATAAGAAATCGACTTGTTTAAAACTTCTTTCCAAATAATAAAATACTTTTTATTCTTGTTATTTAAGAAATTATTTTAAAAACTAAATTTTTTAGACTTTTGCTGTATAATTTATGAGCAAAAATTTGTTTGTACTTTTGTACTTTATCTCTAACTTTAAAAAACTAATTTTTATATGCAACTGGAGAAAAATATGAGTTTTTTTCTTATTTTTTTTTTTTCTTTCTTATTTATATATAAAATTTCTTTTCTTTTCTAGTTTACAAGGTTACTTGATGTTTGAATGCTGTAAACTTAAGAATAAATTTATTTGTAATAATGCTCGAATGAGTAAGTGTGTGTTTGTGTTTGTGTGTGTAAGTGTATGTGATATATTTTTATACATTAAAGTATGTGTTAGCTTATGCACTTTTTTCGCAAAAGATTTATGACGCCTGCATAATACGAACGCACACACACACTCACACATACACAAGGAAAAGAATTTAAGGAAGAAGAAATTTAAAATTAAAACAAACAACTAAACAATGTCGTTGAAGTTGAAGTAGAAGTAGAAGTTGCAGCGTTAGTAATGGTAGTTGAACAACTTTCATAAAAAAAGGTTAAAGTTTATTCAACATTAAATAATTTACATTTGAAAAGAATGTTGACTGTTAAAAATATCAGAAAAAAAAACAGAAACAAAAAGCAAAAAAGCAGAGTGGCTGTAAATAAAAAATAAAACTCATAGAAAAACAATAGAAATAAAAACTGAAAGCTGTTACTATGGAGTTAAATGAAAAGATGTATTAAAACACACAACTGCTTCTGGGAGTAGGAATCTTATAAAAAATTAAATACATTTTTTGCTATAAAAACGAAAAAACTTCTTAGTGAGAAGCAAAGGGACACCATAAGATGGCTTTCGTCGGTATTTAGTCACTACAAATAAATTTTATACATAGAAAAATAGTTGGGTGTGTGTATGTAATAACAACACATTTGAGGGATATAAAAGCCTAAAGCAAACATGTCAAATTTTAATCACCCTAAAAAAGCTCACATTTCTATAAAATAGTTCTGAGAAAGTCTTTAAAAAAATAAAGTACAATGGAATATAATTATATTTACTATCGATGTGCATAAGGAAATCAAAGGATAGGATCCTTTATTTATTTAAAACTCAATTTATATCGCTTTAAAGCAATTACTTGTTAAAAGGAGAAGCATATTAACCATTTTACCCAGCTGCTTCTGCTACAATAAAAAAGCAAAAATGTTTTCTTCAAAAACGTAAGACAAAATCGAACACAGCCTGCATGGCAAAAATAAAATGAATTCTCAAATTTCGCCAGTTCCGTGTTTTAAGTTTTGTAACTTTTATTTATTATTTTATTTTATTATTTTTTTTTTTTTTTTGATAAGTTTTTCCCTTCTCCATTTGAAGGGTTCTTTTGATTGCAAATACATTTTCTCCTTAGCTAATAATAACTGTCTTACTACGGCAAAACTTGAACTACTATTTAATGTCGTGAAAATTTCATCTTCAACTGGAGCATCCATTCAACAATATATCTAACAGAGACACTAAACACACACTATTACATGACGTTCATGGTGTTTGTGGGAGTTGAACTCATGGCTTTGCGAATAAATATTTAAAAAAATGCAGACATTGTCCAGTTCTTGCTCCCCTTTTGTTTACTTTTTGTAGAAAAAATAACATATTTTGCTCTACATTCCTTGTGCGGTTGGGAGTTGAACACATGACTTTGCTTAGATTATGTCAGAAAAACACTTATGATGTTTAACTTTTTCTTCAGGTAGTTTCTACTGTTGTTCTTTATTTATACGCTTTTTCAACAACTCATCTGCCAGGAAAAGTCAACATGCAATATATTGATGGTGTTTATGGGAGTTGAACTCATGATATTGCGAAGAAATGTGTAAACAAATGAAGACTACTCCTCCAACTCAATCATGGAAGTTGCTTAACATTTATTGTCCAGTTTTTGCTCCTCTCCTGTTTACTTATTATGGGAGAAATAACAAATTTTGCTTTACTTTTGTTATGTGGATGGGAGTTGAACTCATGACTTTGCTTAGATTCTGTAAGAAAAATACTTATGATGGGTTAATTTTTTTTCAGGCCGCTGTTTATGAAATCGTCAACATTTTATTAGAAAGAAGAAACTACAAATGCTGTGCAAATCTCGCTCTGGTTTTTTCACATAGACCCAAGGTTTCATAACGCCTCAAAGGAAAAAATCCAGTTCACAAAAATTCCGTTATAAATTTCTTGCAACGAACTGAAATTGTAGTTAGATTTTCATAAAAGTTATTTTACCAGCTGATAAGAAATCCATACCAAACAATTGCTTCCTTTGGACCGCACAGCTTTGTATATTCGCGAGGACACCGTGACAGAAATGCGCTTAATCGTTATTTACTTTTTATATTATGTAACATGTTGAATGAATTTCTAGCTCTTAATTTTTTAATGCTCGAAAAAAATCATAGATAAAAAGTCCTAGAGTTGCCACCTATTTTAGAAAAAATTTACAAAATGAAAATAAGTGCTTCTTGTAGAGACACCTGAGTTCACGGTACATATGTCTAACATTTATATAAAAAGTTTAATTTATTTTGCACCTTAACTTAAATTTTAAAAAGATAAAAGTAACACATTTTGGTGCAGCTTGTTGTTTATCAGGTTTTTTTTTTGTTGTTTTTTTGTGCAAAAATATAATCTTCACAGTGTAGAAATTAATTAATATCGTACGGTATTAGCTTTTTTATCTCATCTAGCGACATTTTGTTTAGCTATTAAATTGATACATTTTTAGCGATTTTCGCTGTTTAAGTGATTATTTATTAAACCTTGAAATTTTCTGTGCTAACAAACCTTTTTAGTAACAATTTATATTGTCATTATTTGAAAAATAAATTTGTGTATTTGTTCTACTCCATTTTTTATTATTATGCTCTATAGGATATTGAGAATTTTTCTTTTATTTATAATCAAATGTTTTTGACGTTTTTATTATAGCGATTTTTCATCAAAATAACGCATAAAAAAAATAATAATTTTACAAAAAAATTTATAACTTTTCAATTAAGAAGACAAACATTAAAAAAGATGTTTTGTAACTTTAAAATGCCTTATTCTGCAAGCTCTGTGTTTGTGCTTTCAACTGGCAATTTGAATATTTTTTTACATTATTTTTGTAATATTTTTCATTTTCAATTTGTTTGTGTAAATAATTCAATACAGCAGCGACAACAAAATCACTTAAATTTTTAATATTCTTTTTTTCATTATTATTAAAAATTCATTTCATTTATAATACATTTTCGGCAAAAATTTTTAACGGAAATGCTCAAGGGATTTGTTGAAGACTTAAATGTACTATTTGCTTATAAAAAGCAGCAGCAAACTTAAAAAATAGGAAAAGAAAACTTATCTTCGAAATTTCTTAAGAATTCAAATATGTATATTTTTATGTGTGTGTGTGTGTGTGTTTTTTTTTTTTTATTGTATGTTATTCTTCTACTTTGACCAATAAAAATATTTTATTTTATTTTATTTTTATTAAATTGTTTTTGCCACACAGCGTTCTTACCCTCATCTTTTGTAGGATTTGAACGGAAGTAGAAGACAATCGTGTGGTCATACTGATTCATAAACGTGCAGGGATTTACATAAAAATTGTTTTATTTTATTTTCTTTACAACAAAACTAAAAGTCTCTTTTTTTCATAATAATTGAATTTTAAATTCAATTTTTTGGGATTTAATTTATGTTTTTTATTATTTTTTTAAGGGATATTTAATTTTCTATTTTATTTTATTTTGTTTTATTTATTTTTTTATTAAAGTAATACAAAAAACTTCATGATTATTTAAATATAAAATAATTTTCTAAATAAATTTATTTTATATCGTTTAGGAAAATTTTCAGGTGAGAAAATGTGCTAATTTTTAATTTAGAGATTTTTGTTGCAAAAATTACAAAATATTGCAGCAGATTTTTGTGCAAAAAAGCGCTTTTCCTATAACATTTTATTTATTTTATTTTTAAGAAAGCAAATTAAATGGTTTAAGTAGTTTTTAATTTGAGCGATTTTTTGCCACCAATGGGTTTTTTTGTTTTCATAAATTTACGAAACTTATGTTTCAAAAAAAATTTCTAGTTCTAGGAATATCGTTAGCAGATCTTGGATTTTTAACTATTTATTTTATACTAAATTAACTTCACATAAACTTTCTGTTTGTGTCAAAACAATTAGTCTAAAAATTTATTCATTACACTGTAAAAAGTAATCAAATATTTATAAAAACAAGATAAAAAGGGATCTATACTTTTTGACAGCATCCCTAAAAATGATGCCTCACATTGTCATAATAATAACAACCTTCAACACGTAGACTTAATAACAGGAAAATATTATAAAAAGAAAAGACATTTAAGAATAAAATCTTTAGAATTTTCCTTTGTCAACATTTAATACTATTAGAGTTTTTTTTTTTTTTTTTTTTGTCTTGTAAACTTCATTGTTTTGGACATTAAGATTTGTCTTAAAAATATTGTTTAGTTGCTGTTGAAAAATAAATAAACTTGTGCTGTATTGTTGTGTTGGTGTGATAAAAGGACACTTGAGACTTTAAAATATTTATTGTTGTCTTTATTATATTTTTTTTTCTTTTTTTTTTTTGCATAAGAAAATGTATGCAAATTAACAGGTAAAAGACAAGAAAATAAATATAAATAAAATTGTCAATTTTCTTTTATAAGATGATGACAATTTTGTTCAAGTTTATTGTTGAAACTACAGTCATTTTAAATAATGGAAAATTTTTGCAGGCTAAGATAATGAATGGGGGAAGTTGTTGTTGTTAAGTTGTATAAAAAAATTGAAAAAAATCCCTTTTAACAAAAATAAAAAGCAAAACTTTAAAATTAAATTTAAGGCTTAAGCGGTAAGAATATCAAAAGGCCATGCAAATAAACAAAATAATTAATTTAAACACAGTTCATTTATTTAAAAAATATGTAGATATCTCCCATCATATAAAAGAAAAGCATTAAGTTTGAAATATTAAAAATGTCAACCATTAAAATTAAAAAAACAGCATTTTTCACAAAAAATCGCCTAAATCATATAAAATCGCCTAAAGCATATAAAATCGCTCAATTTCTCTCACTACTACTCTCCTATACAACCAAAAATTATAAAATACGAGGGCTGCTATATATATTTCTGACTTGGCAACACTGAGTGCTGCCAAGTGCAATCTGACCTTTCCATTGGAAAGTTTGTCATTTTTAAGCATAATCGTACTCAAAACGTTTTGACGTACGACCATTATTTGTGTTGTTTACAGCGACTTGAAAAAATTAATATAGAAAAAAATGGAATTAACTCGTGAACATTTTCGTGCCATAATTTTTCACAACTTTCGACGTGGATTATCACGACAAGAGTGCATTGATGATCTTAAATCTTTGTATGGCGATGAAGCACCATCCTATAGCACTGTGAAAATTTGGTATAATGAATTTAATCGTGGCCGAAGCTCGCTCAAAGACGAATTCCGTGAACGTCGTCCAAAAACGACTGTTGTGCCAGAGAACATTAATGCCGTGCGTGAACTCATAATGCAAGATCGACATGCGACATACCGAGAGATAGAGACATCCTTGGACATTTCTTCCACCAGCATACATTTGATACTGCATGAACAGCTGGCCGTAAAAAAGGTTTGTTCTCGTTGGATCCCGCACAATTTGAAAGTTGCTCAAAAAAAGGCTCGTGTCGATTGGTGCAAAGAAATGTTGCAAAAATACGATTGCGGTGCTTCAAAAGACGTTTATAAGATCATCACAGGTGACGAATCATGGATCAATGCGTATGAGCCCAAAACGAAACAACAATCGACCGTGTGGGTCTTCAAAGACGAGCAAAGTCCAACGAAAGTTGTTCGTGGAAGAAGCACTTCGAAGCAAATGGTCGCCTGTTTCTTCGGCAAAACTGGTCATGTGGCGACTGTTCCGCTTGAAAAACGTAGGACGGTCACTTCTGAGTGGTACACTACAATTTGTTTGCCTGAAGTCATCGGAGAAATTCGAAAAGCAACAAGAGAAGACGAATCATTGTTCACCATGACAATGCGAGCTCTCACACATCGGCTCAAACCAGAGCGTTTTTAACCGGCCAAAACGTCGAATTAATGGGTCATCCGCCGTACAGCCCTGACTTGACACCTACTGACTTCTTTTTGTTTCCGCACATCAAGAAAAAAATGCGTGGTCAACGATTTTCGTCGCCAGAAGAAGCTGTTGAAGTGTTCAAAAACCATGTTTTAGAGGTGTCTCAATCGGAGTGAAAAAAGTAGTTCGACAACTGGTTTGAGCGCATGCAAAAGTGTATAAATCATGCTGGAGGATACTTTGAAAAACAATAAAACCATTTTTGATTACAAATATTCGCATTTTCACTATTAGGCCAGAAATATATAGAGCAGCCCTCGTATGCTGCTTAAAGCAGTAAAATCTCTTATATACTGCATACAAACAAATCTAGGAATTATTTAAAAACCATATTTTTGTATCATGGCCTTAAATACTTTTGCTGAAGGCCATATTTATAACCTTCTACTTTTGGAAAGCATATATTGCTAAGCAATAGGATATGTCCTAAAAAAACCTATTCATATCGAACGATGTTTAAATTCAAGTTATTTATCCCTGGGGTCTTATTAATATCCCGTCTAGAAAATATGGTTCTTTACGTAAAAGCATAACTTGGGAACACTGATCAGATACAGAAATTTGATTTCTTACAGCTAAAGCTGCTACGAGAAGTGGTTGGTTATTCACCTTTCATAAAGAATTTAAAGCTATATAAATTTTTTCCATTTTACAATCTTAGAAGAAGACCCTCAAAAGTGTCGTAAAATTATCATAGAAATATATCAGAACTATTTCATTTAATTTCAAATGTAAATCAATTAATTTTTATCTAAAGATAATTTGTAAGTATTACAGATATATACAAATAAAAAAAGGTACGAGAATTTTATCCTAATACTCATTGCCGCCAAAGGCGTTATAAACCTGCCTTAAATGTTCATGTATCTGTTTCTTTCTTCATTTCAATTTTCAATAAATTATTCAAAACATTCCCAACTGTATTAAGTGTTATAGTTGTTGTTATTTATTTGTACGAGTTTTAAATAAATGATTGTTGTTTCTTGTTTTATTTTATTGTCAAATTTCCTCACCATTTAACTTTTGAAAACAAGCTGCCATTTAAATCCATATAATCCCAATTTAGTTTACAGACAACAAGAAATAGTAATTTTCTTAAAACAAAAATCTCACACGCAGACACACACAGACACACACGAACGCATGAATAAAATTTTAAAACAAAAAATGTCTGCTCAATAGTTCTGATGGGGACATTGTCAGTACTTAAACAAAAAAAAAAAAAATTAAGGAAGAGCTTTATAATGCTTTTGTGTGATATTAAGTTGTTATAAAGTGACCTGCAGTAAATTTGACCCTTTAACCACGTTTCATGTCTTAATTCACAACCGCGTTCTAGACGAAGCGTATTTTGGATTATGTACCAAACATTGCTGGCCGCATGTCACAATTAATGCGAATTTTTATGGCCTCCAAAGCGATAAATTGTTTTCGAGAAATAGACTTGTCAATGAGCCACTCAGGCAGCACGATTTGGCACTACAGGATATAATTGATAGGTGCCAAATCGCACTGCCTGGGTGGCTCATAGACAAGTCTATTTCTCGAAAACAACTTATTGCCAAATGTTGATTTCAATTTTATTAGATTTCACTGCTTAAGGCATGTTACTCCATCTTATTGAAACTAGATCACACCCGGATTAATTTCATACATTTATTAAAACAAAAAGTCATGGCTCCTGGTACAGTAACAATCTCCATGAGCTCCAGCTTAATTTTTAGAGAATAAAATGCAATGATGCCTTCAACTTGAAAGCCGCATCTAACGGTGCAACCCGATGAAGCCTGTTTTGCTTTACTCCCCACGCGATGTTTTTATTCCCAAACCGGTCAAGCCAAACATGAGCCGCATTGCTGTGTACAAATTTGCTATTAATTGACAAACTGAATTGATGATTGTTTTTTAAAATAAATCTGGATATTTTATTTAGCGTTTTTCAAGCGTCAATATATATTCGATGATTTGGCAGAGTCCATTGATCTAAAATGTCAAAAAGTGAAGGCAGTATAATAGTTAATCCTTTCGTAAGTTCTGACAGGCTTAAAAAGCGCCCTTAAAAAAATTGAGGAATAAAAAAATTAGTTTCCGAAAGTTTTTATTTTAGCATTTTTTATTTATTTATTTATTTTTTTTGAGTTATAACCGCATGTCATTCTTTTTTTCCTTAAAAAAAATCTTAGACAAGGTTGCCTGAAGTTTCTAAAAAAGACCATTTTTGACGCTTTAAATCGCCTATAAGTATCTATTTCCAGTAGCAAGTGATGTGCAAGTGTTAGAGAAGCTCTTTATGAAACAGGGCAAATAATTTTTTTAGAACTTGATTTAATTTAAAAAATTTAAAGCGTCTAATTGATTTATATTTTTTTGTACTCTACTGTCTTTAGAGAGCATAAAATCAGTTGACACTTTAAATGAGCATCAGAAGATTTTAGAACATTTTATACTTGCAAACATTAGTTGTTAAACACAATGAAACTACTTGGCATTTTTCCCCCAAATTGCCCTCGATGTAAGATGCATTATTTAAGGATTGATGAATTAACTCACCACTAAGGATTAACGAAATATTTAGCCCTTTAGTCATTTCCATTCTCTAGTACAAATTTCCCAGTCCCATTAAGTGCTGCAGTTATAAGAACTTTAGGGCAATTTCCAATCTAACGAAAGTTCACATATTTTTGTTTTTTAAATGTGACTAAATATAATTGAGCTGGCATGTGTGTAAATGTGTTCATTGGTTAGAAAATTCCCTTAAAGCATAAAATATTTATTAGTGTTGTTAACATAAAATATATTTAGGTATTTTGTATTGTTGTTTCCCCAAGTTCTCAACATTCAGTTGTTATTTTATATGTTTTCATTTTAATTTTACTCGAATTACCGAGCTAAAAATTGACATCTACAACATCTACAACAACAACAGCAACAATACAACAAGAATTGGTAACCAAAAACCTTAACACTCTTTGAAATAAGATAACAACAAAATATTAGTGTTTTAGAATTGATAAACACATCAGCACAATTTTAGGGTGGAGACTTAACAATAAAAGCACTTAGAGACAGAAATGAAGATTTCAATTGCATTCACATACTTAAATGCTTTAAATGCAAGTTAATATATTTAAGTGCCTGCGGATGTATAGAAGTTTATAAATGTTTAT
This sequence comes from Cistogaster globosa, assembly GCA_937654795.1. Taxonomy (NCBI): domain Eukaryota; kingdom Metazoa; phylum Arthropoda; class Insecta; order Diptera; family Tachinidae; genus Cistogaster; species Cistogaster globosa. Next base: position 14,866,602 of record OW569404.1, read on the forward strand.
ATTAAGAATTCTTTATTTTTATTTACATTTTTATTGTTTAAAATATATTAAATGTCCTTTAAATATGTAAATGTTTGCTTACGCACAGTGGACAAAATATTCTATTCCGCTTTCATAAACTTATGTCTTGAGAATAAAATGAGTAGTCGCTTACCCTAATTTAATGATCTCTAAAAGGAAAGTAATTTAAAAATTGTAGCTCTTGTTTTAAAAGTGTTAGACTTAGACTTTAAAAACAATATTTCATTTTAAAAATTTTTTTTATTCAAATAAAAATATATTCACTCAGGCTTGAGTTCGTGTTCTTAAAACTTTTCAATAAAGAGTTTTTTTCGCAAATGCAAATCATTTTCTAAGCCTATTAGAACTTCTATAATGGGTATTTGTTAAACCTCTTTGAACTTACAAACTGTCATACTGCTGTCATACTACTTTTTGATATTCATTAATACATTGACGCTTGAACAATGTTACCAAATTATTCAGATTTATTTTGCGTAACTTATACACAGAAAATTCTCTTCAGCCATTAAGCTAATTTATGACTTCATAATTTTTCTAATAGAAAAAAATTGCTGCACGGTGAGTGAAACAAAAATCCATCTACCAGACAGCCTGCATTACTTTTAGAAAAATCCAGGGTTATATGAGGCTTACAAGTTGGCGGCATAGTTAAACGTTATTTCTTCGAAAATAAGGCTAGAGCTTGTGTTACGATCGATGGAGATCATGAAGGCAACATGATCACTGATATTTTGTTTTAAAATGTGGATGACATTGATAACGGCGAGATGTAGTTTAAACTGAACATTAAAAGTATTGACATTAAAATTTGGCCATCATTTGATTTCAAACTATCAATTGAGCTTTAAGTTTGTGCAAATTGACACCTCTCGATTACTTCCTTTTGGATGACTTAATGAAGCAGATACAACTGACGCCTTTGAGGTCAACATTTTTCGTATCACATGTGGCATATTAACAACAATACTCCGAGAATAAGCCCAAAACTGAGCTTCTAGAAAGCGCTTTGTTAACAAGAGCAGCAGCGGTCATAAGCCTGACATCATCCTCAATGATCTTTGGAATAAAATTTAATTTTTTGTGTGTTATTTTATTTTTTTATTTAAAGATCTATCGGACTTTAAAAAACATCACGTATAAGTAGACTTCATTATAAAGCAATCAATTGACGGTTTAAGTCGATTTTTAGCTTTTAACTTCTAAATTATATAAAAAGCTGAAACAAACTTTTGGGCACTTATGCGGCTTTTTGTAAGTAACTGCCAGAAACGCCAGAAACTTCAAAAAAACTCAAATGCTAGTGATATGAGTACTCTTTGCAACTAAAGCTTCTAATAAATTAAACTAAAACGCTACATTTTTTACTCTAAACAAAAATAAAAATTCAGAAAATACCTAGAATTTCATATTAAATAAGCCAAGGATTTATAAACCAGTAACGCAAGTCACAAAAAAATTATAAACAATTTAGAGTTGGTCTAAAAATTTTCGGACAAAAAAAATTATTTAAATGAATTGGCGACAAAACTCTGTTGATATGTATTTTCTGAAAACGCAAAAAGTTGTGGCAAATTTCAAGTCCAGTTTTAAGTTTTCGTCTAAAATATTTTTAAACACAGTAAATGTATGCACACATGTATGTGAGTTTTAAAGTATGTTTGTAAGTGTGTAATGTTGAGTATAGACATAATTAAGATATTTAAGACTTAATAACAAAGTACGAGGGAATTTTCATTCTTTTTTATAAACTTCACAAAAAAATGCAAAGAAGCGAAAAAGCAAAAGGGTTTTTTATTCCGTTTGTTATTTCTACAATATTCATTTCGGAAAGACGATTTCTACCTGTTCATCCATGTTATTGTTGAAACTAACTTTGCCAAGACACTGGATGAGCTAGAAAAAAGTTAAATACGCCAATTGATCAGACATTGTTTCGAAAATTTTAGTATTAAAAATCAGGTCGATCTATCACCTCCGATGCAGTGGGCAAAACAACACGCCTGCCGCCAGTTTTTCTATAGCATTTGGAACAATGAAGTAACTTCAATCAAAAAAATAAATATATAAGGCGACGTAGAATTAAAAAATAAGAATAAAAAAACTAACGCTCGCCCGTATTTACCGAGTTATGGGCCTTTGAACTTTTAATAAAAAGAACGATCTGGAACCATACGAGGGCTGCTCTATATATTTCTGGCCTAATAGTGAAAATGCGAATATTTATAATCAAAAATGGTTTTATTGTTTTTTAAAGTATTCTCCAGCATGATTTATACACTTTTGCAGTTTCCAGTTGTCGAAGCACTTTTTCCACTCCGATTAAGACACCTCTAAAACATGGTTTTTAAACACTTCAACAGCGTCTTCTGGCGACGAAAATCGTTAACCACGCATTTTTTTCTTGATGTGCGGAAACAAGAAAAAGTCATTAGGTACCAAGTCAGGGCTGTACGGCGGATGACCCATTAATTCAATTTTTTGGCCGGTCAAAAACGCTCTGGTTTGAGCCGATGTGTGAGAGCTCGCATTGTCATGGTGAACAATGATTGGTCTTCTCTTGTTGGTTATTCGAATTTCTCCGATGACTTCAGGCAAACAAATTGTAGTGTACCACTCAGAAGTGACCGTCCTACGTTGCTCAAGCGGAATAGTCGCCACATGACCAGTTTTACCGAAGAAAAAGGCGACCATTTTCTTCGAAGTGTTTCTTCCACGAACAACTTTCGTTGGACTTTGCTCGTCTTTGAAGACCCACACGGTCGATTGTTGTTTCGTTTCGGGCTCATACGCATAGATCCATGATTCGTCACCAGTGACGATCTTATAAACGTCTTTTGAAGCACCGCAATCATATTTTTGCAACATTTCTTTGCACCAATCGACACGAGCCTTTTTTTGAGCGACTTTCAAGTTGTGCGGGATCCAACGAGAACAAACCTTTTTTACGGCTGGTGGAAGAAATGTCCAAGGATGTCTCTATCTCTCGGTATGTCGCATGTCGATCTTGCATTATGAGTTCACGCACGGCATCAATGTTCTCTGGTACAACAGCCGTTTTTGGACGACCTTCACGGAATTCGTCTTTGAGCGAGCTTCGGCCACGATTAAATTCATTATACCAATTTTTCAGTGCTATAGGATGGTGCTTCATCGCCATACAAAGATTTAAGTTCATCAATGCACTCTTGTCGTGATAATCCACGTCGAAAGTTGTGAAAAATTATGGCACGAAAATGTTCACAAGTTAATTCCATTTTTTTCTATATTAATTTTTTCAAGTCACTGTAAACAACACAAATAATGGTTGTACGTCAAAACGTTTTGAGTACGATTATGCTTAAAAATGACAAACTTTTCAATGGAAATGCCAGAATGCACTTGGCAGCACTCAGTGTTGCCAGGCCAGAAATATATATAGCAGCCCTCGTATTTTTAAGACATCAATATGGATATCACTTAAAAGCTTTTGAAAAGATCTTTGAGAAAATATTTAAAATTTTAAAAGTATTGAACCCATTAGGAGCCAATGACATTTTTATGTGAAAAAATTTTTTTCTTATTTTTTAAATTTTCAATTCTTTGAATAACGTCTAGAGTGAAGGGTCTATAAAACTCGTCATTGCCGAATATAGCACTCCTACTTTATATAGAATTATAAGGTAATTTTTATTCTTGTTTTTAAGTAATTTCTTGCTGACTCTTGTATTTCCATCACAATATCTTTAAATTTTCAAAATTTTCAGTAGTTTACGTTGTAGGTATTCTGGAATAACAAAAAAATCTTTTTTGAAAATATCTTAATCCCTCTGCTTACAATTCTAATCCCTCTGCAAACAATTTTGTTTCTTTTTGTTATTCGAAATATAATAGAATAAATTGTGAGATTAAGCAAAAACTTGTATTCAAGTAGAAAACTAAAAAATTGTTAAGAGCTACAACACACCTCGTATATATTTAAATGGTGTTAGAAAATCTCTATAAGTTTATTACACAACACGCTTTTGCTGCCTTTTCTTTTACACACACACACAACATCGTACCATTGTACATGAGTTTCACTTGGTGTTTATAGTGCAAATTATTGTGATTGTGGTCGTAAAAATATACAAATGTTTTTCATACAATTTATTGAGAGTTTTCTCATGTTAGTGAGTGCCTGCTGGATTAAGATGTTGTCGTTTTTATTTCTTCTTGCATTCAAGATTTCATACCGCTATTATTGTTGTTGCTTTTGAAATTTTGTTATATTGAAATCATTTCCATGTTACGTACAACTATAATACTCTCTAATGGATTTTTGCTTATTGTGTGTGGTAATCAACAAAATGTTATTATAAACCGTAAATACATAGACACATATACATGGACATGTATACATTCACAAATACATCTGAACATTTATTTCTAATTTAAATTAAACTATAAACTATTTTATCATATTTATTTATATAGATATGTGCGTGTTTGTATTTTTTCTTGAAGCTTCTGTATAGTTTACTTATGCAAAACACATAACAAACCATAAAATGGAATGTACTTACTCAGGAAAATTAAAATAAAATTATAAATGATTTGTTGTTGCCAAAAAACTTTTATGATTTTCCATAAGATTATAGAATTTAAAAGTTTATCAAAAAAATTAAAAATAGAAACAAAAAAGCTTAAGTTAAAATGTTAAATTCCTGCCATGTGATTAATGAAACGTGACTGAGGTCTTGCTTCTAATTTATATATTATGTTCTCTAAGAATAAGTATACACAAAATATTTTTTCATTTAGAGACCATAGCATACTTTTAGGAAACAAAACGCTTACAAGACGTACTTTTTAGGCACTGAAGGGTTAAATAGTTCAAAATATATTTAAACCTTACCTGTAAAAAGGGATTAAAGTTAGTAATTCAAAAGTTCATTTTTTAAAGCGCAACTTCTTAAAAAGGTACTTCTGGACCGATATTTTTAAAAATTCCTTTCTTTTCAACGAAGCTTCTTAAAAGGAAATCCATCCCTCTGTAAAAATTTCTATAGAATTTCTGGTTTTAAAAGTTTCTTTTTGAAAGTACTATATTCTAAAATTTTTTCTTACGGTACTTTTAAAAGGTACTTTCTTAAAAGTACTTTAAGGTACTTTCTTGAAAGTACTTTTCGAAAGTACTTTTCTGAGGGTATTATATTCTAAATATTTATTTTTTAAGTAGTCTACTTAAGGGTTACAAATTAACATCAATCCGCTTAAGCAAAAAATAATAATTTCAAAAAATTTTTGAAATGAAAATTAATAAAAGTAATTTCTAATTCATTTAAAATATCCACGGTTAAAATCTTGATTGGAAAAACTTAAAAAAATATTACAATAAATTAAATTGAAAATAAAAAGGGCCGTAGAAAAGTTAAAAAACACAAATTTAAAAATGTAAGGGAGTCTCCATGGATCACAAACCTCTTATTGCAGAGGCTTATCTTTTGAAATACAACAGGCAGACAATTCATACGTTTGCACAAAGGTTGTGCTCTTTTTAAAAATAAGTATGAAGTAATTAAAATTTATATAAAAAGGGTGTCCCAACAGAGGACGATACAATTAAATCTGTTTTATCATTTGCTTTGTCATAGAAAAATACTTTTTTAACAATAAAAATTTAAAATAAAATGGCTGCAGCATGGATCCCTTCATGTTTAAGCCACACTCGTGCTAAGCGCAGTTATTAAATGTGATTTAAAAAATTTAGTTTTATTAAAATATTTTTAAGAAATTTTATTACATCTTTTTCGAAAGAACATTTCAAAAGAGGGTACCAGACGGCATTTTTTCAAAAAAAATTTTTTTTTATATATTTGTTATTTTGGTTCTTTTTTTAGTATTCCCGTTTTTAAGAATACTTTTTTTAATTAATTTCCTATTATCTTTTGTTAAAGATACACTTTAAAAAATTACTCTTTTACACTAAGAATGTATCTTTTTCATAAAGTACTTTTTTGAAGCCAAATTTTAAACAGTGTTTTTTAATAAAAATCTTAATAGCATCTGCATTTTAATTTTTTTTAATAATTTATCTAAAGCACTTTTTTATATGAACTTTATTTAAGGCACCTACAACAGTTGCACTATTTTGTAACAATTTTTAAAATTGTGCCAAAAATTATGTCAAGAAGAATTTTTTAATATTTTAATATTAAAAAGTACTTTTCAAAAAGTTTTGTGTGAAGAACTGCTTTCTTAAAAGACCAACTATTAATCAAATGCTTAATTTAAGGTTACTTTTTCAAAAATTCTACTTTCTTCCTTTCAATATTCTACTTTCTTTAAAAAGTACTTTTTTGATGTTATAAATGCTTTTTTTAAGAGATGTTTTGTTAAAGATTTTTTCATAGGTACTTTTTTATAAAAGATGTTTGTTTTAGAGTAATTTAAAAAAGAGTACTTTTTTAAACCGCTACTTTTATCAAATAGCACTTTTTCAAAATGCATATTTTATAAAACATATGTTTATTTCGACAAAAGGTACCTTTTAAAAGAAAAATTGTTTAAAAGATATGTCTCACGGCATAATAAGTTTTAAAAAAAATCATTAAATACAACTTTGTTCTATGTTATGGCACTTTTTTACCTTCCTTTAAAAAGTACTTTTTTAAAAGGTACCTGTAAAAAACACCTGTTATAATTTTTTTTTAATAAAATGTTTTATAAAGCACTTACTCAAGGTACTTTTCTAAAAAAAAAAGTTCTTTCAAGGTACTTTCCTTCAAGGTACTTTTTTGCACATAAATATTTTTTTTATTTGAATTTCAAAATTTATTTTTAAATACTTTCTTTTTATAGAAGAACTTTATTTTTTTAAATTGCATTTTTGGCTCATATTTAAGATATTGTATTACATTTTTAAAATAATTTTGTTAAAGTTCTATCATTCAAGAATTTTATTCTCAATTCGTTCGTAAGCCATTAATTCTTCAATGTTTAAGAATCTTTTAAAAAAAATTTCCAATATTGCTTTTGTTTGGTGGTTCACAAGTGACGCCATTATGTTCTATTGGTTGTTGAAGCAAATTTAAAAACCAAGCAATTGGAAGTGTTGCTAACTGGCGAGAGGACATAAAAATCAATTTTTTTTTTTGCTTTCATTTTATTAATTAAAAAGGGCTCAAGTTGACTTTGTCTGTGATATTTAAATAAAAAATATCACCAAACCACAAGCGAGTTTTATTTTTTGTTGCTTTGCTTGAATACAAACAAACACACACATTTTAACGCGTACAATATTAAATGAGTGCAGTTTTTAGCAAAACCTATAACAATGAAATTCATGAAAATATTTTTCTATCTTTATTGTTTGTTTTTTAATAAATGCAAGAGGAAAAGTTAAAAAAATAGCTAGATTAAAAAAAAGCTCTTTATTGCTACATAAAGTCTTCTAAATACTAAAATATTCATTTAACACTTAAAAATATGCACTTTATTTGTTTTGCAGTGCTTTTCGGTCCTTTTTTGGTTTTTTCTTTCTTTTCGAATTCAACATTTTAATAAAGATAGTTTCCATCTTTATTGCAGTTTTTTTTCTTTCATTCAATTTCATTTTGTATTTAAAAACTTTACCAAAAATTGCAACCATTTTTTTTAGTGTAACTTCTCAGTTGGCTGATTGCTGTTGTAATCTATTTATTTGTGTGACACATCCTGCTTTTGGTTGGTTTCATTTTATATTTCGTTCGGGTAATAAAGTTTAAATGCCCAAAATCATAAAGTTTTATGGACTAGAATACTAATATTTTTGCAATTTTAAACACAATAATATCTGCTTTTAAAGATAGAAAAAAACACATGATTTTATTTTATTAAATTGAAATAAACATACTTGAAGGAAATATAAAAATGTATTTTTGAATAATTTAACATAAAGTCGAACAAGTATAAAAGCATATCATTTAACTTTTGCTTTAATTCTTTTAAGTAAATGAAAAGTCTCTTCAGTAGCTGGGAATCTCTCTTCAAATCATTTTCTTTTTTTGTTTTTTTTTTTTTTTAATGCAAAAACATTCTTTAGTTATTTCAATGGCCTTCTTATAAATAAAATATAATTTATACTCTCAAATTAATTTCTTTAAAAAATGCTCCTGAAAGTATGCAATGTTTGGCATGATAATTTAAACCTTTAGTTATGCAATTGATATAAAAGCTTTTCAAAAATGGAAATATTTTTTAATTTTTTTAAATTTCTACAATTTAGCTCATATGACCCGGTACACAGGAAACGTTTTTAAAAAAGCATAAAATTAACATAAATAATAGAAAAATTATAACAAAAAAAAAAATAAATAAATAAATAAATAACTATTTTATATGGAGTTTTTTAAAGCAACACAAAAACTACAACAATAATAAAACTGGACAATAAAATGTAAACCAAATAAAAATTAATTTTTATAGTTAAAAAAGCATTCACAAAAGAATGGTACTGCAAAGTTACAACTGTCATTTTAAACTTCTGTATTTTAAATGGGAAATATTAATTATAGATTCATGAGTTGAAGAAAAAAAAGTCAGTTTAATTTAAAGTGATTTTAAGAACGCACAAAGCTTCAAAGCCTGTTTCACAAATTTCTTAAAGACAACGATCAACAAGGAAATGCAGACAGAGATATAAGTTGAGGTACTGACTGAACTTCTCGCTTCTAACAAAAACTGATATAAATATCGCTGCACAGTAACAAACAACGTGAAAAGTTCTTATTGTTAGTTTTTGTTTTATTTCTTTTTTAGTTTTTTTTTAATATTTATTTTTTGTCTATTTTTTATTTTTTTATTTTAATTTTTTTTTTATTTTTTTTTTTATTTTTTTTGTTTTTTTTTTTTTGTTGTTTGTTAAAACCAAATATGAACCACAAAGAAACCGGAGATCGTTTTGTAGGTAACAGGTTACCAAAATAACTTACTCAGTAGAATCAGTGAATATACGAAAATAACTACAGACCACGGTAAATTTTTCAACTAAATAACAGACTCAAATACATGAAGTTAATTTCTTAATACCCCCCTCTAAAGCTAGCAAGTTGGCTTTTTTATAAGGACCGGCTGCTTGCGGAACATTGTTAGTCTTAAATTAATTACACAATGTGACCCATATTCCCTATAACATCAGGTCTTGAAAATAATTTTGTCCAAACGGTGCATATCTCTTCCCGCCTCCTTATAACTTTGAACGAAGTGCAGTAATGTTTGAAATAAATCCTTAATTATCCTTTTCATACTATTTAGTGTAGCCCATTAGCCCAGAATGTTGCTTGCCTTTAATATAATTAATAATGAGTTTAATTTATTTGCTACAGCCATAAAGTATGCTATAACTAATGAGCATTTACTATAAATGTTGTCATAGTGTTGTTTCCTTTAATAACACTCTGCAATAAATTAACAAACAACAATGTTGTCTTCATAGTTTTACAACAATTATTTAACATAACAACAGTTAAATGACATTATGCGCATCGGTGTAATGCGAAATACTTTCTCGTAAGCTGAGGTGTAGCACAACAAGTTTTTTATGGTTTTTATTTCATTTAAATTATTTTTATTTCAACTATTTTAAACTATTTAAGAATATAAACTTATGAATACTGCTCTCACAAAAAGCGTAAAATTTTACAGGATAAAGTGTAATTTATGTAGCTGTTAAATAAATAAACAATTGCAAAAGCAGGTTGAAATGGTGTTTTATCATAAATTGTAGTTATTAACGTAACTTAAGGAAGAAATGTCTTCCAAAAAAAAATTTAATACATTTTTGTTTAACGTATAAATATTATTGCATACTTTTTTGGAACTATAATTATGACTGTTCCTTTATAGGAAAAATGGAAAGCAAAAAAAATATGTGACATACAGTTGCGGGCATAAAAATAGCAAAGCTGAGAGAAATTATTTTTAATTGCGTTCGATTTAAAATAATGACAACCACAGTGTATTCTTTTTTAAAAAAGTCTTAGTATTTTCTGAAAGGCCTCTTTAAAAGCTTTTAAATGGTACCCATATTGATATCTTCAAAAATTTGACGCACAACCGAGCTTTTCTCTGAAGAGTTCAGAGACCCATAACTTGGAAAATATAGGCGAGCGCAAATTTTTTCACTTGATATTTTTTTTTCTTACTCTTTAACTTTCTATGTCTTCATATATGTATTTTTTTTTTTTTTATTGGAGTTACTTCATTATTCCAAATGATATAAAAAAAATTAAATTAAATGTCTCGAAGGACATGGACCCCTTTTGCTGATTTTTAATAGCAAAATTTTCAAAACTATGTCTGATCGATTAGCGTATTTAAAATTTTTTAAGCTCAGCTAGTGCCTGTATTTCCAAAAGAATTTTAACTTGTTCATTGTAACGATACATTATTACAGAGAACAAAACATGATTCTTGTTACCATATCAAAACGATATATTTGCTCTGCGTTTACGGTCACAAATAACGTAGGATCGATTGTATTGTGGATCTAACGCCGATATATTTAAAATGATACATTTCTATCTTCTTTTGCTGGTGCATGTGCCCACAATGTAGTCGGCTCAATAATTAAAACCAAAGAGTTATGAAAGCAAATAATTATTTTATTATACTTGAACAACACAGCTTTCCTCGGATACTTGAGGAGTTGAGTCAAAACCATCGCTTAGTGTAATAGCAATATTGTTTTTAAATTAAGATCACATAAACTATAAAGGGTATCCGACGTTTCCGACGATGTTTTCATTATAATCTTGGCTGTATGCGATGTGGCAATCATAAACCGATATCGCTCCCTATTCACAGTTACCATTACACCGTTTTCATTATCAAAGAAATAAGGTCCAATGAATAGTAAGTTAGTTAGGAGTGGCAGCCTCTCATGACGAAGCTCACTTGAGCACATTTCTATGGCCCGTTGTGATACCACAAGAAAGGTGGAGCGACTCTCCCTACTCAATTGAAAACCATGCAGATTCCCGGAAGAGTGAGATGATAGCTTCGTAGGAGTCTTCAAGAAAAGAGAGCACAGAATTCGAAACCTTCTTTGAGCCAGGAATGGGCAATGGCGGCATAGGAGGCGCAGTACGGTATCTTCCTTAGAGCCACAGCTGCGACAGAAACTATAATAGGGCACACCCTGTCTTTCAGCATTCCTGCCTATTAAACCGTAACCGGTAAGTACCGAAACCCTAATACTTAGGGATTTCTTGTCTAGTCCGAGCAGCTGCCTGATTCGCCTGAGGTCTAGTGTAGTTCACTGTCACTTTTAATGGATGCAAAGGTAACTGATGAAAAAACAAAAGGTGTCCAGAAACGACCATTCTGTTTATTAACTGAGGCTTATTGCCATACTTGGGCCTATAACCTCCACACCCTTTTTTTCCGAAATCATTCACTACACGATAAATAGTGCGTTTTGTTAGCACGTTGTCTCTCGAAAATATTTTATAATATTTTCTCAACGTCACAGTAATCGATGATTGATTTTAACTAAATGTTTCAACGATTAAAACAAGTTGTCTTATCGAATATTTTTGCATACTAAATTTACTACGTGTCTACTTCACGGCTGCGAAATAGGAATCGTCAAGACCAACGTTTAACGAAATGGAGGCAAAACAAAGTCTATACCTTCTCGTCGGACACCCTGCATTGCAGAACTAACACTTTGATATGAAATTTTTTGCTTGATAAAGACGATTTACTGCTTTATAAGTGATCACAGGAAAACATCACCTCTACTAACGTGACTTTCCACATGAAGTTGTTAGAAATTGAAGTCAGCAGTCCCTTTTATTTTATATTATTGTTGAGACAGTTCCTCTTACTTCCCGATCTCATTTAAATCTTTCTGTCAAGTGCTGTCCTTTTGCTTTAATTTATTTTTATTTGTTAGTAAAACACAAATACACTGGCACAATTAGAACAGCAGCACTTACGCTAAAAGATGTCTATTGTTGCAACCATGTCGCCGCTTTTAACACCAAACTAAAAAGTTGGACACTTTAGGTTTTAAATTTCAAAAATGTGTTTTCTTCATACTTCTAATATTTGTAAGTTTTCCTTTTTACAATTATAAAAACATTTGCAAGCACTTGAAAATATGTATACATATGTGTGTAACATTCAAAAAAATATATATATTTCATCGCAATTTGTTGTTGCTTCAAATTTCATTTGTTATATTTTGTGTTAAGTATCATTTAGTTGCTTGGCACTTGAATTTGTGTGAGTGAGTGTGAGTATTTGTGTGTGTGTGTGTGTGTTAAATGAGGGTGTATTTCTAACATTTATTTCGACGCCTTACCTTTAAAATTTAGCATTTAAATGTGGTTTTCATGTTAAGTGTAAAAAGGTAAGTACGTGTGTGTGATTTAGTTTAAGTGCAGTATTGTAATCAGTAGAAAGTTTAACCGCAAGCACATGTTTCATTTACGTTGTTACCATAATCTTTTATTCAACTCTTTAGTTTAAACATAAATACACATTGCTTTCAAGTTAACACTCACTTACTCGCCATGCCACATGTATTAGGGTGACTCGCAAATTTATTTTAAATTAAAAAAATCGTAAACATAAAAATATATGTGTTGGACTACTGCTGAATCAAACCACTACTGTTACTCTTCTTAGCTTTAGCTGATAAAACGTTAAACTTTCTTATTTTAAAATAACTGCAGCATCCGTCTCTAATATGTGTCAAATTTGATTTTGCCTCACAGTTTTCCCCTGTCGTCCTTAAATATTTTAACAATGACTCGCTTCTGCTTCTACCACATCATTATCCATTAGAAATTTAAGTTCCCCCACTCTATATAAACTTTCTTTGAAGTTTTTAAACGTGTCATTTTTAAATACTTCATCTGTTCAAATGCTTTCTCATAAGTACAGTGGGGAATTTACCTACTTGAAGTTAAATTTAACTAAAGTTAATTTAAACATGTCAGTGTATAGAACTTGCAAGTCTTCGCTATCAGTTCTATCCCACTTCTTTAGCCCCTATCATTAGAGAAAAGATTGCACTAAAATGGGAAGTTGAATGGAATTTGCACACAGGAAAAAGTTTAAATTTTAAAGAAGTTTACATTTCTCAAAACCTTTTATATGAAACTCCCATTCATCTGTCTATAAAATACTAAAAGAACTATTTTATTTTAGACAACTGACACTCATATTATTGTTTTATACTGAAGCAACTTTTAGTTTTATACTAAGACCATGGCGAAATTGTGTATCAGGTGATGGCAGTGGCGAATTCATTCATTTTCGCCGTTTCAGGAAAGGTCAAACTCCATACATAAGAAATCAGCATGAATATTTTATTATATGAGTTTTGATATCCCCTGCAACGGCGAAAATTAATGAATTCGCCACTGCCACCACCTCGTACATGATTTCGCCATGACTAAGACTAACGACCCGAGTGATAAAGCCAACCTCTTGGCTGAAATTTTTGCAAGTAACTCCCAATTGCCGGAAAGCAATCAACCACTGCCCGCACTGGAAAGAGTATCAGTAACTATTTCAGATATATTCTTTCGAGCACGTACAGTTAAAAATGTTTTAGCGGATCTCAACATATACAAGTCCTCTGGTCCGGATGGAATTCCAGCACTGGTCCTAAAGCAGTGCTCCTCGACATTAGCGCGTCCATTAGTAAAACTTTTCAACATTTTGTACTATGTTGGTGAGTTCCCATCATGTTGGAAGGTTGCTAATGTAACACCAATCCCCAAAAAGGGAGGGGCTAGCAACCCTGAAAATTAGCGCTCAATCGCAATTTGCTCGGCACTTTCTTATGAAATATCTAGAGTCCAACAGCTTACTTAGTGACCGGAGGTACGGCTTCCGTAGGGCACGCTCTACGGGTGACTTATTGGCCTCCCTTTCGGAAAAATGGTGTCAATCCATTCACCATTTCGACGAAAGTAAGGTGGTAGCTTTAGATATTTCCAAGGCATTTGATAGAGTGTGGCATGGTATACTCATATCAAAACTTATTGCCTTTGGTGTTGGTAATAGCTTCACCCGACTTATATCGAGCTTTCTCAGGGATCGCACTATACGAGTTGTTATAGATAGAATCTCATCAAGCGAGTTAAAGGTAAATTCAGGGGTACCGCAAGGTTCCGTCCTTTCCCCTACCCTATTTTTCTTAATGACCTTCTACGTCAGACTTCCAACCCTATCTATTCTTTTGCAGATGACAGTAGCATATGCCATTCATTTTCGTTTTGCAGTAGACCAAGCCTTCGGGAAAGTGAGGCTAAGAGAAAGCACATGGACTATACCTTTCATCGCGACCTTTTGGTGATTTCCGAATGGGGCCTGGCGAACAGGGTTCAGTTTAACGCTCATAAAACCCAGTGCTGTGTGCTTTCGCACAGGCGTACTGCTGAACATTTTACCTCATCTGTAATTATGGGTGATATATATATTAAGGAACCAGAAGCTCTTGATGTTCTTGGAATTAAAATTCAATGCAATTTTCGTTGGAACAAGCATATTTTACATGTTGCAAAAGAAGCATTCAAGTGCCTAGGTTTTCTGAAACGGTGCAAGAAATACTTCACTCCATCTGATCTCCTTACTATCTATGTCACCTTTATCAGACCGAAAATGGAATACAACTCTCATGTATGGGCCGGTGCTTCAAAGTCTATTTTGGAGTTACTCGACCGCGTACAAGAGAGAGCGAAGAAGCTCATTGGTGACAGTAGGGTATCCAGCTCTATTGACTCACTGGAGCATCGACCCAATGTGGGGTGTGTTTCGCTGTTTTAACGTTACAGCAACGGAATGTGCTCTTATGAAATCAGGGAACTCGTTCCTGAAAACCGTAATTTAGTACGCGCAACGCGATCTACATCAAGAGCGCATTCCTTTGTGGTCGATTGGCCAGTGAATCGCACAACTCTTTTTTTTAGCCGAACAGTTCGTATGTGGATTAAACTCCCTGCAGAGGTCTTTCCTGCCACTTTCAATGTGCAAAGACTTAAATCAAATGTCCACAAGCACTACTCCCTCTATCCCCCATCCCACAACCTATTTCCTAGTTTTGGCACAATGCATTGCATTAGTAGGGGTCATCCCCTGAGTGTTGGTCCTAACAAAAAATATAATGTCTTATACTTAGTCTATTGCTTTTTAAAATGCCTGCCGTTATACTGTCTTCTACTAGCGCTACTTCTGTCTTATACTAACCTAATTAGTGCACAATTTTACACTTTTACTGTCTAATAACTTCACTTATGCTCGTGTTTTTCACTAAGACAATTATTATACCATTTTCTTTTATCTTATACACCATTCTATCGTCTTTCCGTTTAATTAATTGCTTTCAAGTTGCGTGCAGCGTACGTCACAGTTCTTAGTTCAAATGAATTTAACAGGCAGTATGTGAAACTTGATCGTTTGGCTTCAGGATAAAAGTCTGAAATCTTTTTTTTTTTGTAGCATGGTTTTTTCCTTATAAAAAGAGAATCGAAAATCATTTAGATACAAAAAGACTATTAAGTTATGCTGCTGTCTAAAACTGTCATAAAATCTTATGCTGTCTTAAACTGCCTTATACTCTCTTATACTGTCTTTTAAAACCCTAGAAATACAACCATCTTATGTGAGTTGCCATATTGTCACGATAGTCTCATTCTACTACAGTCCAGTGGTTTTCTGAAAAAAAGAGAATTGAAAATAATTAAAATACATTAATATTATTTTATTATACTATCGTCTTATAAAATCATTCTATTTTATACCCTCTTATACTGTCTTATAATGCCTTAAAATCACTGTCTTCTTATACTTTAAGCCAACAACCATCTTATCGGAGCTTTATAGTTAGTAGAACATTTTAATATCATGTTCTTCTTCAGTATAATCACTCCCTGTTAAAGAGAGCATTGGAAATTATTTCCACCAAAAAAAAATTGTCTTAAATTATTTTCTAAATAATAAAAAAGGGAAATTTAAAATTTATTTTTATTGGTTCACTTTTTAGCGTTGCACAGTGGTTTGAAAACGGTTTATTTTGGACAAAATTCGGTATCAGTGAAATTTTACAGAAGCAAAGCAAATGTGTTTCTAAGTAAATCTGCGAACAGTTGGCACTCTAGCGATAAGCAAGCTTCTGGGTAGGCTACCAAAAATAGTTACCTCGGGCATTATTATTTTTTTAATGTCATAAATATCTATTTTTTAAGTCAAATTTGAAGATTTTTAAAATTTAATTAGAACGTAAAAATATCCGTAAAAAACATGGTGTTGGTTATCTCTTTTAGTTTGAGAGAAAATTGGCTTATTTTTTTGTTGTTGTAATTTTGGCTAAACTTAACCCAGTATTTTGGCGTAGTGCAGTTACTAATCATCTGATTTTTACTTTAAGACATTTAATATATTCTTAATCAAATTAAGACTAAACTAGTTTAAAGTTTTGTTCTGACAGCGCTTTTCGTTTAAAAGTTCTAAGCCTCTAAATTTAGAAAATATAAAAAATACTGTTTTTTAATGATTTTTTCCAAAAAGGTGGCACTCTTTTTTTGCGTATGTATATAAAATTTACCTCTGCACTTACAATTTTTTTTAAACCATTTTAAAGGCAGCCTATAACAAATCCATAAAAAAAAATAAAATTGGTTCAAAAATGACAACCGTTCTCCCTCTACCACTTTCCAAACAAAGTCCATTTTGAAACAAAATTTGTAAAATCCTTAGAAGTGCAAAGAAGCGAATAAAAAAATATAAATGTATTTTTAAAGTCAGAATTGCTGGCTGCGTACTTTAAAACGACTTGACAGCCTTGTGATTCATAAAGGAAGGGTAGCCTCTTTTGTAGAAAAAAAATTTTTGGGCCATTTTTTCCCCGTTTTGGAGAAATTTTATGTTAAAGTAAAATGTAAGTTTCAAATTACCATTTGATTAAAAAAAAGCTGTTTTACCTATAATTCTAAAAATTTTGTAAGAATATCTCAATTGTTTTGATTTTGTGGCAACTCCACATTTTATTTCTCAAAAAAACCACTTTTGCATGTTTTTCAACTTTAAAATAATATGATTTAAAATAGAGCCCGTAAGAAATCATTATAATATTATTTATCTAGAAGTCATAAGTTAAATAAGAATGAAATGACATTAATATCTTAAATTGCTCAATTTATTTAAGGACAGTAACGTATGTAAATAATAAGACAATTGTTGTTATTAGCCAGTCTGCATGCGATGACGTTAATAACAATGATGGGATTTCTGCTACTACTGTCATTCTACTGAAATAAATGTTTAAATGATTATCATACAACTAAACAAATGTGTACCATTTATATATACAAGCATACTCGTCAAGCATGTTTACTTATGCCTTTAAATATAAACGGGCAAATTTACATAGACAAACAGAACTAAACATTCATGCAAAAGTATGCAAACCTTCACTTGCATTGACAATTTACCATTGTTGTCAGTTACAAACTGACAAATTAAAGTCATTGTTTTGGTTTTGTGTCCGTCACTTTATCATTTAGTCAGTCAGCCATAGAAATACTCGTAGTATTTACAACATGATCTTGAATGAATTGCATATAAAACATACATTATGTAAACTAATTTATTAAATAAATAGTTTCATTGTTACAAACAGTAAATAGGAAGGCTCATAAACTTTGGTCCATTTTGAATTACTCTGCTTGGAAAAAAATTTAAATGGCAACAAAATGCTTAATTGACCCTACAATCGAATGATTTCTATCATTTATTACAAATTTTTTTTTTACTAATGAAACCAGGTGCAATCCTAACAGTCTCTGACAATAAAAATTTACTTTCTGTGTCCCAATTTTCGCAATATTTTTAAAAATAAATAATTTTATTTTTCTCAAGTCACATAAAAAATCTGCGTTGTGCAAAACAAAAATACAAATATTCCTCACAAATAATGGCATTTTTAATAAATAAATAATATGTCAATTAATGACTTATTCAAGTCATCCTCGTACTTTTAGCTGCAAGCATGCATTTGCATGCATGTTATGTTTTATTTGTGGTCATTGGTTGCAAATAATTATATTTGGTTCGGCCTTACGTATTTCTTTTAAAAGTATCGGCCTGCGTATTTACGTCCATTCAAATATGTATGTAAGTATGTATATGTATGACCATATGAATGTATTTGTAAGCAAATAACACATTGTTATAATATTTTTCCATTTTTTTGAGGTCCAGTTTTATATAAATGATTTTTCCACAATGTGTTTTTGTTTTTGTTATTGCTTTTTACTCTTCTCATACTCATTTTTTATTAATTACTCACTTTTGTGCTCTTCAGCAATTACAATAAGCGTGTGTTGTTGGTATGTTGTTATTATACACAGTTATATTTTTATATCAACTGTCTGCTTATTTTTATTATTTTTGTGGCTGTTTTACGTAAAACGTGTTTATGTGACTCTTTATTAAATAATGGCTTTATGTGGTTTTTGTTATTTCCATTTCCTCCAACTCTCTCTCTCTCTCTCTACAACTGACATGATTTGTTATTGCATTAAATTATTGTAGTTTTATAATGATTGATCATTTAAATTATCAATTTTTAGCACATTTATACATTAAAGGCCCAAAGCTGGGAGTTTGGTGCTGAGAAATGAATGTACATGTATTTTTAATTCAAACAAAATATTTAAAATTGTTGTGATTGTTTTACACATTTGTTACAAAACATTAACTTTGTGATGCAGAGGTAATATATTAAAATTTCTGTTTTAAATATTGAGTTACTCTTTTTAGTGGTTTTAATTTCTATACATTATCATCAATTTCGCTTAGTTTTTATTAATTAAAATATGTTTTGCATCTAAACAGACTGCAGAAATTTATAAAATAGTAAAAATATTTAATGGGAAATTATAAGCGAAATTTATAAATATTTAAGTTTATACATAAAGGGAAAGGAATTATCATTTACTATTGATTTATATAGAAAGATTATTTTTATTATTTCGTAAACATAGATTTTCGTTGGTTTATTTTTTTTTTTTTTTGTATAAAGTTAATGTTATCGATAACTTTTCTGTATAATAATTTTCTTTAGGTTAGAGTTATCACTAAATTTGCTTTAGAAATTTATTGTCGTCGATAATTTTTCTCTTTAAACTACTTTTTTAAAATTTTACTTTTTCGGCTTTGGTTCATTTTTAATTTAACTTTTTAATAAGAAAAATTATTTTTCAAATGTACGCGGACGTTTTCCAAAGAAAACAAGAAAACGTCCGCGTACATTTGAAAAATAATTTTTCTTATTAAAAAGTTAAATTAAAAATGAACCAAAGCCGAAAAAGTAAAATTTTAATTGATTTATGATAATCACCGGTTCAACCCCTGGCTGGGACTAAAATTAAAAATAATTTTACTACTTTTTTTGTTAATAATTTTTTCATTAAAATTGTTGTTATCGATATTTTTTAATAAAAAATTATTTTATTGTATTCGATATTTTTTACATAAAAATTATTGTTAGCGATAATGTTGTTATCGATAGTTTTTCTTTACATCATTATTTTTTTAATTCAATTAAAAGTTTTTACTATCGATAGTATTTGCATCACAAAATGTTATTATCGCTAATTTTCTTCTTTAAATTTTTTCTATTGGTATCAGCTAATTCTAAGAAATTGTTGTTTTATAGTTAGGTTTTTTATAAAAAATTATTGTTATCGATAACTTTTTAAAGAATATTGTTTTTGCAAAATTTTTTACTTCTGGATTAGTGTTGTCTCTTGTTTTTGTGGTGGATACTTTTTTGACAAATAATTGTTCCTTAGAGAGTCATTGTTATCGACATTTTTTTCATAGAAAATTAATTAATGTTATCGATATTTTTTACATAAAATTTATTTATATTTTTCTGTAAATAATTATTTTAGTAAAATTCAAATAAAAGTTTTTGTTATCGATAATGTTTGCATCGCAAAATATTTTCATTGCTAATTTTTCACAAAAATTTTTTTTATCGATATCGGTTATTATTATTTCGAATGTTAGTATTTCATAAAAAAATTATTATGTTGTGACAACATTTTCATTAAAAAAGGATTTTATGGACAAATTTTCTTTAAATAATTGTCCAAAGAAAGTCATTGTCGTCGATATTTTCTCCATTAAAATTGGTTTTAGCGATAATGTTGCTTTGTAATTCAATAAAAAAATTTTGTCATCGATAATGTATTCATCGCAAAATATTATCGATTTTTTGTTAAGAAATTGTTGTTTTATAGTTAGGTTTTGTTGGAAATATTTAATCTAACAACTCTCACTAAAATTCACTTGTAACTATTTTTTATAGGAACATACGTAGGCTAGTTTTATTTGATATAATAATATTCTTACTTTCAATAATTTTTACTGTCTTCAATAAATATTCATACAGAACACAGCGGAATTGTTTTATTTAAAATACTTTTAAATTGTTTTCTTTAAAAGGTTTTTTATAGAATAATATTTTTATCGATAAATTATGAATAGAATATTGTTAAAAAAAACATGTTTATTTTCTGGAATAATGTTGTGAAAATTTTGTTTAAAAACAAATTTCAAGGATAGCATGTCTTAAAATAATTGTCTGTTGTTATCGATATTTTATTATACATAATAATCATGTTGTTGTTCAATATTTTTCATGACAGTTTTTTTTTTCCATAGACCATTTTTTTCTATAAAAATAATTTTACTATCGATAATGTTGCGTTAGAAGAATAATTCTATTGCTTGTTTTATAACCGACATCGGATATTTCTTAAAAACGAGGTTAATTAATTTATCGAGATTTTTTCTGTAAATTATTTTCATTGCTAATTTGTTCTTTAGAAAATTATAAATATCCGAAAATCTTCTGCAGAATTTTTTTTCTAAACATAAACTTTATAAATTTTTTGTGACCGGTAACTCTTCCACAAAAAATATTTTAATCAGATATTTTTTTTTCAAAAAATGTTTGATTTATCTTCTATGAATGATTATTGTTATCTATAGAAAATTTTTGCTAACTGTAAATGAAAAGTTTAAAACCAACATCCTCATTGCTTTTACACTTTTTCGCTATTCCATAAAAAAATCTTATGAAAACTTTCTGCTATCGATAATTCTTTAATAATGAATATACGTTATCGATAATGGTTCAACACAAAAATATCTTATTAAAATTAATATTATTCTATAGTTTATAAGGGAATTTTCAAAAATAAATTTTATATGAAAGGTTTGCATTAAAATACGTATCAATACCAAAATGTTTACGATATCGATAACTTTTCTGTAGAAAATTATTGCTTATTTTGTTAGACAAGGTTTTATAAAAATTTATTATTAAAATCAATTTTTCTTTGTAATGGAAATAAATATGTTTTGTGAAAAACAAACTTTTCAAAAGAAAATTTTTCTATTTAAACTTTGAAGTTAATTAAACCTTAAAATTAATTAGTTTTTTGTATATTATAAAATTTATAGAAGTCTCCAAGACTTCTAATTAAAATCAAACAATTACAAACAAAATTTCTTTTTGAAGAACAATTTCCATTTATTTTAGCAGACGCATAATGAAGGCAAATGCCATCAAATGAACAACTAAAAAAAATCATTTTTAACTAATTATTTTTATGGCAAAAACACAAAAGCTTTAAATAAAATAAAGAGATTTTTGTGGTTTCTTAAACAAACTAGGTCTCAAAACTACAATTTCTCAGGATACAATATAAATATATATTTTTATTACCAATAAGTTTTATTTGAAATATTTGTTTTAAATTTTTTTGCTTTCAATTTTTTCTAATGTGCTTAAATTTCTTTATATCAAAGTTTAAAAGAATGATCACAAAATCAATTTAATAGAAATCGTAATTTTTTTTCTAGACTTTTCTACTAAAAAAATATGCTGCCAAGTCACCAGAACTGTTTAAACGACGAAGTTGCTTATCCTAATCTTTTTCCCTATATTTCTTTACATATAAGAAATCTTCTCGGGTCAAAAGTATCCAGTATGTTGTAAAAATTTAAAAATACCGATAACTTTTGTGTAGCATATTATTTCTTTCCGTAAATTACAAAAAAAAAAAATTGTGATCAAATATTACCATTATCGTATGTTCTTTTATAAATAAAATAAAGTAATCGAATTTTATATAGAAAATTAGTGTTTCTGCAGCTTCCAATAGGATTATGTGATCTTAGTATTTTGTTTCTCTAATAAACAATTGTTATCGATTAATTTCTTGTAAAATATTTTTGTTATCGTTCATTTATATAAGCACATTATACTTTGTTTCATATTTTCTATGCATTGTTTTTGTTATCGTTAATTTTTCTTAAAAAATTAATCCAATGATTGGAAAATATTGTTATCGATAAATTTTATATGAAAAACTATTTTTTTTCCTTGTTTTCTATAGAATAATTTTAACTTTTTTATAAAAAAAAATAATTGTCGATAACTTTTGTATAAAACTTTCAATTATCGATAAGTTTTGCAACGAAAATTTTTGTTTTAAGAAAAATTTTGCATAAAAAATTACTGCTTTTTAAGTTTTCAATAGATTATTGTGTTTTTGTTAGTTTTTCTACAAAAAATCAATATTATCTATACATTTTATAAAAGAACGTTTTTGTTAAAGATAAATTATATTAAATTTATTTTTCTATTAAAACTATCCTTAATTTTTATACAAAAAAATTAACAAAAAAAACAATTTTGATACATTTTGTATAAATTAATTTTATTTTATCGATAAATTTTCAATCTCAGCCAGTATTTTAAATACACAAATATACTGAAATTTATTATTTATTTCACATTTCCAAAAAAAAAAATCGACGTAATCGATGTGTTTTTTATTTTATATTAGAAATTTTGCCCTGTACTTATTTTGTTCATATATTAAATCTTCTTCTGGTTTTTATAAAAAAACGTTTTTATTACATGGATTAACAAATATGGCTTTTTTGTTGTGGTAATGTTGGTATATATTAGAACAGATACGTATACACACTCTTTAACATAAACGCCAGTTCTCTAAGTACTTTGTTACATTTGTAAATATTACATTCACCAGTTGTATTTGCATTTCTATGTGGTTGACAGTATGTATTAAGTACTTATGTGTGTGTGTGTATGCAAATGGTGTCCTTGCTAAATACACCACCACTAGTTTTAGTACAGATAGTGGTTTTTGTATAATGTATTCCGTTTTTCCATTTGCAATATTGTCATATATAGAAACTGTTAATTAATTTACATGGATTTATAAAATTTATTTTATTTTAGTTTTTTTTTTTATTTTGCTTTAGTTCTTTATTTTGTAATTGCTGCTCGTTGTTTTTTTTTTTTTTTTTTTTTTTTTTTGCTTTAAGTAGTGTCCCTTCCTTCCTCGCTTTTATTGCTCATAAATATTTTTTTTTGGTGTAAATTTTCTACCACTGAGAATGAAATTTAATATATGAATTGGTTTTTTAGTTGACAACCACCAACTTTCCCGGCCATTGAAATTATTGAGGCGGTTTTAATTATTAATAAAGCTTTTGTTTCACTTAAATGAGAAGAAGAATGAACAAACGTATAATTGGTGGAACTATAATTCAGATGATAGGAGATTTGATCAACTGTAGTAATTTTTTTGATAACTTATTTTTCATTAACTCTAATGAAATCAAATCGGTCATAAAATTTTTAAAAACAAATATTTTTTGGATGAGAAAAATTCTTTAAATATCATATCCTTTTATCAGAAAATTGTGCTATAGACCAAGTGATTGATTGTTAAGTCCTAAAATATTTTTTGGGGAAAATATTAATGAGAAGAGTTTTCTATACAAAAACAATTAAAGGAAATATTTTTAATAAAAAAAATAAATAAATAAAGGAAATAAAAAAAAACTCATAAGATGTTATCGATTAATTAATTCAATCATTTTAAACAAAAATTAAAGAAAACACCCAATTAAAAATGGCTGTTAAAAATTCCGAATAGTACTGAAATTTTAATTCAGAACAAGTGGCGATAAAAAAAGCTACTTTATATAAACGATAACATTAAATAAAATATCTGCAAAAAACTATTGATTGTTATATTGTTCTACAAAACAAACATATGATTAGAAAAAAATGTGACTAGAAAAAATTTATCGATAGCAAAATTTTTAACAAAAATGTTATCGATAACAAGTTATTTTTATAATTTAAAAATACTTTTTTAGAATTTTTCTTTTAATATAAAAATATAAATTGGAGAAAATTTTTCGATAACAACAATTTTTAATGAAAAAGTTATCGATAACAATTTATTTATTTTATTATTTAAAATTACCATTTAAAAAACTGTTTTTAAATATAAAATGGAAAAACCAAATTTTTTTTTTACAAAGTTGGCGTATAGTTTTTTTTGTTTGTTTTTTTGTGGTAATTATCCATAGTAACATAGGGACATATCGACGGAAAAAAATATTTTTAATAATATTTTTACATCCAGAAATTGTCAATGTCTATGTCTATTGTCTATAATCAATTATTTTGTTTGAAAACCTTTAAATAAAATTCAATTTAATGCCTTATATTAGTATTAATGAAAAAATATTTAATATTTAGTGTGCAGCCTAAAATTATGCTTTAAAATTTGTCAACGCTGCAGCGCACACAGAAGTAAATTTACACAGAAAGCTTTATTAGCAAAGCTATTAGGTTTAATCCTATTACTGTTCTTTAAAACTTAAGCAAACTCAATAAAATATTGTTGTAACATGCTTCAAAGGAAATTATAGTCTTCATTAGAGGATTTAATTATACTCTTGAGAAAAACTCGTGGTTTTCGTGAAATTACATTTTTAATTATTACTTTTTTTTAATAGCTATGAATTACTTTTAGCTGAATCCACTAAACTTATAAAATATTAACAGAGTTATCAGTAGCTTTCTTTCGTCTTATTTTTAGTATTTTAGCTTAATTCGTAATTATTTTGCTTTAGAGTTTATGCTTTTTATACCAGTTGTTACAGCCACATGATCATAAATATTTTATTACAATTTTCTCTAATTACTTTTCATTGTAAATCAGTTTCGATTATGTTCAATGCTTTGCTACTCTTTTCAAATTGTAATTTTCGCTAAAAACTCAGTTGAATAAAATAAGACAAAGACTGTTGTTAGTGTTGTATGTAGGTGGTGGTAAGCGTGGTTAACACAACGTTTCTTAAAACCCATTAAATCCTTTAGATTTACAGACTTTGCAGCAATTATTTCGTAATTACAACTGAAATAAACGAAATATAAAGAAGCTTGAAAAAAACCGCATAACCTCTACTGTTTCAGTAATAAGTGAAACACACACCCACACATACAAACATAGCTCCATACATCAAAACACACATACAGCAAACGCAAAAGAAAGAAAAAAGAAAATCAGGTAAGAGAAGGCAGTAAATTATAAAATCTTTGATGATTTGAAAGAAACTCAGGAAAGAGTTGTATAAAGCAACATTAAGACACCGGTGTACAAAGCAATTTTACACAATAAAGACTCCTTAAGATAGGCTACATTATAAAAAAAGATTAAATACTTACTTTTAAAAGGATTCTTAGATGCAAAATCTTTTCTTAGTAAACAAAAAAATATTTTTTCTAAAGGTAAAAGAAGTGAAAAAATTTCAATGTTCACATTTAAACCTGAATTGATTTTAATTCATATTTTTTTATAATTTTTGCAATCTAAAATTATTGCAAAATTCTAAATAATTGCGCATTGGAATAGAAAAAAACAAACAGCGTTTTAAGTATATAATTTGCGATGAATAGCTTTTTATTTTTTAACAATTTTGTCATATTAAGAATTAAAAAAAAAGTACTTATAAAAGTACTTTTTGCAAAATGTACCTTTTTAAAAGTACCATGCAAAAAAGTACTTTTGCAAAAAAATACTGGAAATAAGTTATCTTTTATAAAAAGTACTAATAACAAAAATGTGCCCTTTAAAGTATTTTATAGAAAAAGTACTTATACTTTATTATAAAGTACCTTGTAAATAAAGTACTTTTAAAAAAAATCGTTGAAAAGTAATTACTGACCGCTTGAACGTACACACACATAAATTGTAAAATAAAAAAAATTACAAAGCAAATTTCCCCCCTTAAATTATGCTTCATTTTTCTTTATTGAAAAATCCTAATTTTAGGCATTAGATTTCAAACTATAATTAAGTTTTGTTATAAACAATATGAAATAAAAAGAAACTTCTATTTCTTACAATTTTCTATCATTATTAAAAAAAAATTACAATAAAAATTTTCTGTTGCGCTTCCAACGTACATTTATGTCATCATCCTGCATTAAAGCTTAAACAGCAATTATAAAGCTGAACAAATGAACACTTGGCATCACATTTATTTTTAACAAAATAAAATACCAAAAACTGTTTTCCTAAAAACAGGTTGTAAGACCATGTTTTTCATATAAATTATAATTAAGAGAAATAAAACCAACAACTTGGAAAAAATTTACGGTTTTTCTTTTATATTTTCTTACCTGTTTGGCATTTCATAAACAACAATACAAGTTACGAGAAACTAACTATTGCAGGCAAAAAGATGTATAATTATAACTACTTGAAATTGTGGAGGGTACAACAAAAAAAAACGTTGTTAAAATTTGTAGCAATTAAATTTTTACTAATTTTCTTTTAGAAAACATTGCGGGGTTCACAGAAAAAAAAATGCAGTCCATTTAAACCATAATTAAGTCACCAAAATATATGCTTTATTTACGCCTTACTAATTACTAAAATTTTAGAAGCAATTATTTTCGTAACATATTTTTAGGGGCACATGTCATGACTTGAATCTTTTTTTTTAACTTTTTGTTAATTTTGTTACTTAAAAAGGCTTTAGTTAACTTTTAAGTTTTGTATGAGATAGGTTTCGTACGGTATTAGGGTATTTTTGAAAGCATGCGAATAGAGTAATTTTAAGCATAAATTAAGATGAAGAAAAAAAATTACATACATTTTAATTAACTTAAATAGTTTCCACACTTTTCCGTATGGAAAATAAATCCATTAGAAAATACATTTTATAAAGTTAAAAAATTATTTTTATAAAAGTTTAAAGCTGTTTTAAACACAATTTTATAAAAAGGTTCCAACAGGTAAAAAAAGTACTTTTTTGTATGAACAAATTAAAATAACAATTGAAATTCAAGCTCAGTAACTTCTATATTAATTAGTTTTCATGTTAAAACATTACAAAAGTACAGAAGTACTTCTTAAAAAAACAACTATATAAAAAAAAACCTTTTAAGAATATATCACGTTACAAAAGTACTTTTTAAGGTCCTTTTTTTTCTTTTAAAAAACTAAGTATTTGAAAAAAAAGATCCTTTGGAGAATTTCAATTTTCTAGAAAAAGGGATTTTATAATAAGAGACTAAAATAGTACAATTTAAAAAAAATATATTTTTGAGATCTTTTGGAGCAGGCATTTTAAAATTAGTACCCTTTGTAAAAGGGTACTTTCAAACGACTCCTTTTAAAGTATATGATTTAAGAGAATATAATGTTTAATAAAATGATAAATCTTTCTTCATAAAAAGTAACCTTGAAAAAATATACTACGAAAAAGCGCGTTTGAGAAAAAAATTTAAAAGTATTTTTTTTACAAATTATTTTGGTACTTTCTTTTAAAAAAAAAAGTTGTTATTAAAAAAGTACTTTTTTTAAATAAGAATCTTTTTTAAAAAAAATTTTTTTTTAGAGCTCAAATACCTAACTTTAATAAAACATAATAAATCAATGAATGAAGATTTACTTTCCTCCACCCAGAAGCATCTTTGAGAAATACTTTTGCATAAAATGCCTTTAAGAAAAATTACAAAACACAAATTTCTGTAAAATTATATTTAAAAACAAAAGTTACTTTTCAGAAAAAAATTCCGTAGATAAGTGACTTCAGAAAAAAAATACCTTTCAAAAGTACCTTCAATATGTGCCTTAAAAAAGCACCTTCAAAAGGTACCTTTTAGAAAAATTACCTTTAAAAGGTACCCTTTAGAAAAAGTAACTTTTAGAAAAAGTACCTTTAAAAGGTACCTTTTGAAAAAAGTAACTTTTAAAGGTACCATTTAGAAAAAGTACCTTATGCGTTGAAAATTATGTAAGACAAAAAAAAAACTTTTGAAAGGCATCTTATAAAAAAGTCAAGTTATTAAAGTGGCCTTTAAAAAGTACCACATAAAAATATATAACAAAAAAATATCATCTTAAAGAAAAACGGCAAATTTCGGTACTTTTTGTTGTTTGCAAGCTTACAAACCGTGGCGCAGGCAAAGTGCCATTTAAAACAAATACATTTACAAAACGTTGCATTAAAAAATTTATTTTGAAAGGTAAATTGCCATAAAAAATAAATATTTTTGATCCAGTTATTTTTTTAGAAAAATAACTTTAAAAAAGTAATTCTTGGAAAAAACAAATAGAAAATAGTATTGTGACTTTCAAAAACAACTTTCTATTAGTTTTTAAACTTGCTGAAAAAAATATTATTTGTTTTTAGTTTAAGATTTTTTGTTGATTTTAGATTTAGGTATTAAAAAAAATATAATTATATATTCTGCTTTGGCTTTAAGCACCACAATTTTCTATAAAAGTCATATTATTATTCTCAAAGCGACATTTCTTTGTTACTATTAATTTAAATAACACAAGCACTTATATGGTGCATACTTTCAGGCTTTAGAAATATTAATTTTTATTGCTCACATGCAAGAGAAAAGCCTTAATAATGGTAATAAAAAATTTTGGGAACTATCATTAATGCTTAACTTAAGGAAAAATGTTTAGAAATAGGAATCTTGAAAGTGTAGCAAACGTCCTTTAATTAAAAGAAATAATAATTTATAGTATTTGATTGTTTATATGACATGCTGCATAACGTGTTGCTAATTTTTAATTGATGTTTTTTAATATAAAAATATTTTTATTTTTAGAGCATACTTTTAGGCGTTGTTAGAGACTATAAATAAAAGACTAGTCTTAGGCTTACATAAAAAAAATAAATAAACAAATTTTTATAACTTTTAAGGCTGCGTGTTATTTCAGGGCATAAAAACAAATATTATTAAAGTCTGTATAATTTAATAAATCACATAATTTTCATTTACCGTCCTTTAATAAAACTTAAATTCAATGGCTACATTATTATTATTTTTTCTTTTTTTATTTATTACTAATATATATATATATATATTTTTTTTTTTTCTTTGTTAAACCTAACAGAAATCACAAAACAGGTTATTGAAAACAAAAAAATTGCTTATAATGTGAACGACATGAGTTACATGCTGTGTTTGATAAACTTATCAAAATACATGTTCATAAAGAGATTGAATTCGATTACGTGTAAGTTAAATTTATTGAAAAAAAAAACAACATAATATCATAAAAAAAACTCATTATCGTCAAACTCTCACACAGCTTTAATGGGATTGTGATAGCTGCTTTTGATAAGATAGAAAAAAATTAATCGATAAAAAAATGATTGCATGTTAAAGCGTTAAAATCCAAAGAAACATATGCATTGAAATAATTTTAGTTGTTGTTTTTCTTTTTTAATAAATTTGTTATAAATGAAAAAGATAATTGGAAAAACATAATTATGTACAAAAGGGAAAAAATTAATATGAAGTATATTGTTAAGTTCTTCCCTTTTAGGATAAACATACGAATTCTTTTCATTGCAAATACCACTGTGGCACATTACAAATAGCTCTATCTGGCTTCATACTTGAATGCTACTCATGTTTAGGATCCTATAGTCTCGTATTTACTAAACATGCGTTATTAAAAACGCAGCCATCCATGCTCCGACGAGACATGAACTATTCAATGTCTTGTTAAGTAACCTAAACCATACACAGATCTCTCCACCATGCCCTACATCCAACATCCAAGCCAGTCACAACCCTATTTTAATCCAATAGCGACAACAACTGCCGTACAATGTAATCATTTTATTACTTCCTTCCGCTGACAGCTAAAGCTCTTTAACTTTTTTATAAAGGATGCCTTGACAATTATCTGTTATTCTCCTAATAAACAGACGTCTCCATTAATTTATCTGGGCATTGCTTCACACAATATTTGTCTTCCTCTTTCCGGGAGGTTTGTATTGCAGTTTCTTAATTTTAAGTTGCCTTACACAATAATTTTTCTTTTTGAACGCATGTCCGAAGATGGGCTTGAACTCACGATCTTATGTTTTACAACTGGCACCTCTACCAACGCAGCCACTGAGGTTGCTCAACTTGTGTTAGCTAATTTTCTTATTATTCTATACACACACCCAATGGTGGTGGGAGTAACTTATTCACCTTCTGTTTTTACCACGTACATACGGACAACAATAATAACAGGGGTTGCCAGATCTTATGTTCGTAACAATATATTTCATTTAATTATTCGAATAATCATTAGTGGTAGAAAAAGAGAGAAAGAGGTAGAGCGAGAGAGAGAGAGAGAGAAGGAGAGAAGAGAAAGTTTTAAATGAGGTCTAAAGTATCCAGTATTTTAAACCACTGATGTGAAGGCAGGTATGAAAGCAGTCCGCTGATTTTACAATTCCCTTTCACTTATTGGCGGTGACTCTAACTTCGCCCAGAAATATTGATCTTTTTTCCTCTAATCAAATTCAATGTTATCATAATGGCGTTTACTCTGGACTAGTGATGTTCTCACGTGAACTAACGCCATAAATTCTTTAAAACTGTGGTCTTTCATGGCATCCCCATAATGCTGCTTGTAAGATTTCTTCATCCGTCTTGCCTGATCCACTGACTAGAGTGTCTGCCAGTTTATACAGTGCTACCTGCTTAAGCTTATGTTTTAGATGTCTGGGAAACTGCACAGCAGTTGTATAGCTACAGTCTCTCTGCTCCGGTTAGACTGCATTCTCACTCTTAGGATTATTACCCATAAACTACTTCACCGTTTTGCTTAGTCCTGAGTTAATACTGACGCTGAATAATCTATAAGGAATTGTAAAGCCACCTCTATAATTTTCTGACCTTAACAAAAATTACTGTTCCTTACCTGTTTCTCCCTCCTACACCAACATAAATTTGACTTTGTATTAAAGCGGCAAGTTTTTCTTTCGCCTAATCTTTCTATCAATCTGGGGTATTAAACCATTCACATTAGGTAAAAGACCTTTACTTGTCTCTTTAATATTTTTACAACAAAATTCCTTCTGTAGCCCTGTTAAGTTCTTTTTATGCATCCCTGAAGTATGCTATTTCATAGGGGATCAACATTTAATTAAAGAGATTGCATTTGACTTGCACTTGATTTGACTGATCGTTAGAATCCTTAACAGAAATACACTTTAAAGCATTTGTTTGTAACCATCACCTCAAAGGGAATACCTATTACTTGCTATATAAGTCAGTTAGGGGCGGGGCCATTTTATTACTAACCAGACATTTTGTATCTCTCTATTGACCACTAAAAAATAATGCATTTGATTTTAAATATATAATTTTCATATAAACATAATAAACATTTGCTATTGTGGTATTTATTGTTGTTCTTTTGTGGTTTTTCTATTGCATACGTTAGGGATTATATTATAATATGGTAAAAATATTAGTTGCATACCTTACGGCTTTAATTAATTGAATATTTTAATTAACGCTTTTAGGCTTAATATAATATTATAATCACTATTTTTTTGCATTTCATTTTAACGAGAAAAAAATTATAAATTCTTTAAAATCATTTGAAAATTAAAATAATACCCAATAAGTTATTATTTTTTATTATTATTATTATTAGTATGTTATACAAAGTATCAAATTCAGTTGCTATTAAATATTACGCCTGACATGTATAATGAAATAATAATTTTTTTCTAAAAAAAAAAACATAATTATGTTTTAAATGTGAAATAATGAAGCTTTTCATAGATAACAAATGGTGCATATAAAATTAGAAAATACTTTCTGTTTTTATATAACAACAGTAAAGGTTACTTCAGGTTAAACTAAATAGAAAATCAGGCAAGGGCTTGATAATTTCTTGCATTATATTTAATCTCTACAGCCAGGTCAATCGAGGCTTTAGCGTATTTTTATAATAACAGAAAAGTTAAAATTCTCCCTACTGGTTATTTTCCATCTTAATAGATATCACCGCGAGTCAGCGATAACCTCACTTTTAATGTGCCTTAAGACTATTTTTTCAAAGAAAAATTTTAAAAATTTAAACGAATCCCAATTTTATATGAACAAATCACTAATCATTTAAATTAAAAATGAAATTGTTTAAAAATGCTTTAATTATAAATTTTTAATATTGTAATCAGAAGCTTTGAGTAAATCTCATTGCCGTGCTTTTTATTTTATTTTATTTTATTATATATTTTTTCTATTCTTTATATGATGTCATTTTTAATATGTCATGTTTAATATTAATTTTTAATTATTTTCTATAGAAAAATGTGTGTGGGTATCGCAAGTGTTTTTAATACCGCAGATAAAATATGCAGTTGCAAAATTATGCAAATGTCTAATTTAACTAATTGTGTCATTTATTAAGTGATTACAATTTTAAATTTAATTAACCATAAATTTTAATTTAAAATAGACTCCGGTCTAAAATTAATAAGTTGAAGGTATTGATGAATTTTTCAATATAATTTTTTTTTAATATTTTAGACCGAAAGGTGTTATTTTTTTTTTTTCCAAGATCAATAATTAAAGAAGTTCTGTATTAACTTTTTTCTGAATTAAAAAAAAAAAAAGTTTTTTTATTAAATTGATTTTTGTAGAAAAGAGCAGTGACATTTTAGCAGAAGAAACGTCACTTTATTGTCTAAAAGGCTCTTCTTAACCGAAATGTGTTTTTGTACACAAAACAGATCAGCGATATCTTCCATTATACTGATTTCATACTGCTGTGTTTTATAAAATAAAATTTATCAAAATTTTATATTTATTATTAAATTTTTCACAGAAGCAGTAATTGGCAACAAAATGTGGAATGTGACTTTTAAGAAAACATTGAATTCTTTAATCATTTTTCGGCAAAAAGTCATCCTCTAAGCGAAATAATTGAAATTTTTATTTTAAAGTGAGTTATTGTTAAAAATGATTATTGGCGAAAAAAAAAGTACCTGTTCGCCAAGAAACTAAATTTTATTTAAAAAAGTTTCTTTTAGCAGGAAAAAGGGAACTAGGAGACTTTTAATGAAAAATTTATGTTAAAAGAAAAAAATCTGATATTTTGACACAACAAAAGTGAGAGTGAGGAAAAAGTCACTATTTTTGTCTATAAAAATAAATATTTTTTGCAAAAAAAATCAGACCGCAGCGCTGCTTGGATCTTATTGATTGCACATTAAAGCCCGTTTCAGTTAAAACCCTATTACTTATTGTATGCGACTTGTTTGGAAAAGTGAATTTATGGTGAAAGGTGACTTTTTGGTTAAAAGTGATTTTTTTTATAAAAAAAAGTAGAGTTTTCTTTTTAAATAAAATTTGTCTTCAAAAAAGTGGCTGATTGGCGAAAAGTTAGTGCTTGAAAAATTGTCTTTTTGATGTTTTTAAGGAAAAAATTTAATCAATTTATCGGTGGAAAAAGTAACTTCAGGCAAAAATAACTTTTTAGTGTAATCGATGCCTTTTTAGCGAGATCAATTTTGCGTTTTTGTAAAAAGAGTGACTTTTTTCGAAGAAAAAAAAATACTTTTTAAAATAGTAATAGTTTTTTGACCTGTATAATTAATTTTATTTTCTAATTGTTCAAGCATTAGGTCAGTTTTTTTTTAATAAAAAATTTTTACAATCTTTCATTTTTTTTAGAAAAAAATTTTTTTTTTGGTTTTTATTGTTAATTGATAATTTTTTGTAATGTCCCCTTTTTCAAAAAACCGCACCCTGTTACAAGAAAAATTTATATATGAAGAACAAAGTTGCTTTTCATAAAATTAATTTTTTGGGGAAAAAAAGATTTTTTTGATTCTCAAAAATCAAATTTTTTATGAGAAAAAGACTTTTTGATAAAAGTACTTTTTTGCGAAAAAAAAAAAATAACTAATTGTACTTACTTAATGTGTAGAGGGAAGCAAAATTAAATACGTTGACTGGATTCAGTTTCATTTACAACGTTTGTATCACTCCTCATATGCCATGTTCTCAACATTTTATTACAAATTGCAACTTAATAGTGAATTTTTTTTTTTATTATTTTTTTTTTTTTTTTGTTTTAATAAATAATTTTTTTCTTGTATTTGAAAAGTATATAATTGCAATTCTAGGCATGTGTACACATATTATTATTTGCGGTTTTTATTAATTGCATTGAATAATAATTTATTATGAATTTTAAATTTTTCCCTCTGTTGACAAATGTATTTTTTCATTTTAGTTTTAACGAGTCTTTAGAATTTTTTATTTGTTTTTATGCATATTTAATTTTAATATTTAGTTTTAATAATGTGCAATTTTTAAGTGATATTTTTTAATATTTATTTTGCAATAAAAAACAAAAATGATGACAACACAATCTTCGCTTAAAGTTAATTAAACGTTTAAAACCGCAACTAAGTACTTTTTTAATTATTAATTTTTAAATTAAGTTTTTAAGCTGTAATAAAAATTAAAATATAATTGCCGTTACATTATATTTTCTTAACAAAAACATCTTATAGTTCACGTAAAGACATACAACGAGTCAATATTTACGTTCTTTAAGCGCCAGTTTTTTTTAACGAAAAAAGCCTAACGTGTTTACTAATAAGAAATTTAAATATAATTGCTTATAAGTTTAATAGTCTGACATAACTTTTTCGTTAAAAAAAAATATATATTCTTTTTTAAGTTTTTAAGAAAGTAATGCTTCACCATTACAGGTGAAGGATGTTTCATTGGACTCTGTAATATTTATTTTCTTCGAATATTGAATTTGGATTTAAAAATAATATTATCTTATCTATTGCATCTCAATTTAACCAATGTCATTTAAAACATTGAACGACAGTTATAGATTGCACTCCAAAAAATTTTTGGAAAATGTACAAATATGTTCCTTCAAAATTCTGATCATCTTACATTTCAGTCAACTTTACACGCTTAATGGTCGACTTCAAGATGTCTGCATTTGACTCTCCAACATACATTCAGATTCGATAATATTTTCTTGTGGTTTTCTGCAAAATAAGAGCTATTTATACATGATTTACTATGTAGATG
Organism: Cistogaster globosa; assembly: GCA_937654795.1. Classification (NCBI taxonomy): domain Eukaryota; kingdom Metazoa; phylum Arthropoda; class Insecta; order Diptera; family Tachinidae; genus Cistogaster; species Cistogaster globosa. Next base: position 14,901,886 of record OW569404.1, read on the forward strand.
TTTCCAAGATGAAGCATTTAAAAATTCGGCAAAAACTTTGTCCAGAAAGTGTAGTACGCAACATTTAAAATTCGCATGGTGTATTAATGTCTTTTTTAATAGGACAAATATTGACAAAAATTAAAATACTACCCGCTTACCGCTGCAAGTTTTCTAGAAGTGAAACAAGCGACAGTTTTATAAAAGCAAAATGAACCAAAACCTCGTTTTAGATAAAAAAAAAAAGCAGATACGTCTTGCTTAAGACATTTTAAGTTGAGTTTTCTTTTTTTTTGAACTAATATGAGGAATTATAACATTTCTTGGAAGAACATGTAGCGGTGTTGCCATATTTCATTAGTTTTCTCTGATCTCAATAATGTTATTTTCATTTTCATTTTTAACTTTTCTTTTTGTTTATGAATTAAAAAAAAAACACTGCCAAATTCAAAGTTTTATAATTAAATTTTTTAATAATTTAAGCTCACTTTTTACGTTACGCTTTTTGCTTTAGTTTTGGAAAAAATTTTCAAGTCAAAGTTTTAAAAGAATGTAGAAACAAGTTCCCAAATGAAAAATTAATCTTCGCTGCTTTTTTTATAATGAAAACGATAAAGATTTATGTGAGTCCACTCGATGATTTTTTGTAACAAGAAATAAATATAACGGAAGTGGCAATGCGTTGATAACAATTTTTGTTTCTTTGGGCAAACTCACTAAAATGAGAAAATTCCCAACAAAGAAAAAATTTGCTGGGTTAAAAAATTCTCACTAAAAGTCACAGACTGCCAAATTGAGACTTTAGTTGAGGAAAAGTAATGCTGAACACATGTTTTTAAAAATACACAATCAAGCTACATTATTAATAACTAATTGTGTAGTTTCTATTACTTAAGTAATTCTCATTTGGTTTATTTTTATTTTACTTAAGTAGTCAAGATTTTAGTCACAAACAAGAGCATTTCCAAATAACCCATTTTTTAAGTATTAAAGCCCAATGACCTTCTTACTCTCACACAATGCTACCACATCGAAGGTTCATTTTGCTTGCTGGTAATTCGAAAACCTATAGCTTTTAAAAAAATGAATATATCAAATGGGACTTTAGTTTAAAATATTATGTTTGTGATAGAAAGCTATAGATTTTAGATCAATTTAAAAATTTTTTCGTTTTGTTTTTTAATGTAGTGCCTTTTATGAAGGAATAGTGCTTTTCAGTGTTAATAAGTTTTTGTTTGCCATAATTACAGTGTTATCATCCATTAAACTTGTGTAGTTCATAAACGAACTAGTTCATTTAAACGATTCCAGCGATTGAAATAAGTGAACTAGTTTATACCTTTCAGCATATCTAGATCATTTTTGAACTATACTTTGTATTTGAACTACCAGACAAGATGACCTTAAATTCATGTCTGTGTTTCCTTGTTGACTATTTCCGACATGAAATTAGTGCTGCCACGCATTTTATTAAACATTCGTTTTATCAATACTACGGTATTGTTGCCATCATATTTTGAAAAGAACACTTGAACTAAAAGAGCTTTTGAACTAAAGAAAGCGTTTGAACTAAAAGTTGAAAGTACGAACAATACGTCAACAGTACTTTTGAACTAGGAGAGAGTATAAGCTAAAGAGAGCCTTTGAACTAAATTTTGAACTAGTTCATTTACAAACTTTGAACTAAAAAGAGCGATCACTAAATCAGTATTTGGATTGTGGACTTTTAAAATGAATTAAAATTTACTTTTTCGGCTTGAATGGATTTATTAATTTAATTTCTCAAAATCTTTAGAAAAAAAAATTATTTAAAAATAGTATGCGAACGTTTTCCAAAGAAAACTTGAAAAATTAGACACTAGCAGAATGAAATGCAGTATTTTCTGGATCGCTACAACCTTCATTAGCATTCTTTGCATATATCTGCCCAAGGTTGTGTACATTGTAAGCATCATCTATTTAAGTAACTAATTTTGTGAATAAGAATACGTCGAATATTCATATCAATATTTATTTGGTTAGACGAAGTCGACACACAAGCTAAAATATTTCTTCACTGTTCTCTTTGTAATTTGTCTTGTACATTTTGTTTTTTATTTTTTAATATAAAATATATAATTAAAAATTTTGAATGTTAAATGTATTTTAGAAATAAAATTAATTTTTTAATTTTAGCTTATAAATCAATTATTATGTATTTTAAAACAAAAGGTTGTTTTTTTTTAAGTGTTTCTTGATAACAAAATTTTTTTGTTAAAAAAAAAACAGTTTCTTCAGGAGTTATAGAAGATTAGGAAAAATATGGCAACACTGCATTGATATTAATGGTATATAAACAACACTCGAGCTCCAAAGCTTTCGAATACTATTTAAATTCGTAAATTTACCGATCGTGAGGTTACTAAGGTTTAAACCATTCGTCTCAGAAAAGTCATGGACACGTCATTGGAGAGAATATTTGAAAAAAATAACAATTTCTAGAAAATGAGCTAAATAATATTTTAATTACATATTATATCCTTTTAGGATAAAGATTTATTTAAATTATAATTTTTATGTCCTATTGCTTGTTTCTAATAAAAAATATTTAAAAATTTAATTTGTTTAGATCTTTAATTAACAACTTTTTAAACATCTGTTTCTTTTCAGGTAAATTTTCAACTTAATATTTTATTTAATGTCACACATATAATAACGGTAAAATTCTGGTGCCAGTAAACAAGGTAAAATTTTTATTATATTTTTGTTAAATTTTTCTCATTTTATTTTGCCCTCGTATATCAGAGTCTGTGCAATTGCTTTAAAAATATTAGAAATATTTTAAACTTTTATAGGCAAAATCCTAAAAGAATATTACAAAAAGTTTCCAAAATATGAAATCTTTAAAAACAAGCTTAATTTCCTATTTCTAATAAAAGCTTTTGTAACAGATCTTTTAAGGTCATTTTTGTTTAAACAAATCCTTTCTTTCAAAAGTCATTTTTACTTTTTTTATTTTTTTGTTCTTTAAAGATTTTTTCGTTTTTAATCCTCAAACATATTTGATTTGTTTGTTGTCTTATCAAAGAAAATAAATTATATTGACATAATATTTTCTACTGCTATTAATAAATAAAGTCATAACATTAAAGATATATTCTTGTCTTTATTGTTCTATTTGTTTCTTTTATTTATGTTTGAATATTAAGGTCTCCTTTGACTTTTAATTTATTAAAGATAAAACAGAACCAGAAGTACACAGATACAGATACAGATACAAATAAATAAGAATTTGTTTAATGTTCTTTGAAATGAAATAAAGGAAACATATTTTTTTTTATCCATTCATTGGAAATGCAAGAAAATATAAACTTAATTTTGAAAACACAACTCTTATGAGTGAAAAATGTTTGCATAATTCAATAGAAATGATGTTGCAACAACAACAATAACAAAATACATATATGTATTAACATTTATACAAATTTTAAACAAATAACTTTGGATTTGTAAAAACACCTTCTTTCACTTTTCTCTCTCTCCCTAAAATATGCACCACATATTTTTTACATTTAAAATGCAATAAATTTCTGTAAAGAAAAAATCTCACTCTACCTGGATATTTCAGGATTCCCTTGCTTGCAATTTTACCATGCAGGTTTAAGGAAGATTGCATCTGTTTAAAGTTGCCAGATTTATAGATTTATAATTTTATAAAATAAGATTTGTTGGCGCATCAAAAAATGGAACTTAAAATGCACGCTACCTTAATTGATATAAATAATTTAATATCGGGTTGAAAAGTCATCACAAAAGAAAACGAAAACCGAAGCTTTTTTTAATCTACTGATAACTGTGTAGAAAATGTTGCGACTTAATTTGTCGTTGCATTACATAAAAAAATTGTAGTTTGGAGCGTGGCAATATCTCAGCATTTCCTTTCACCACTCTGTAAGCACAGTGCACTTGCCCTTTTTGTTATTGGTTCATCAATCGAGATTGGTGCAATATTCTGGGATGTGGGATCTAATTAAAACCATGTTCATAGTGTTTATGACAGTAACAAATGTCTGCAGGATATCTTATTTTCATACCCATTTTTGATATTTCTACTACAACCGAGAATCTTGAACATTTTCAGATTAAGTAAATAAATTTTTAAAGCTATTGAAGTTCGGCGGGCTTTTTCATGCCAAAGATAGGTAAGATTTTTCAATATTATTTTTTATTTTCAATTTGGCGATTTTGTGGAATTTTTTATCTGGCAACTCTGACTTTAGACTTTGTTTATAGCACTGATAAAAAGAAGAACAAGATCAAAATTTTGTTTAAAAGTACCTGTACACATATTGTACACATGTATCAGTCTGTATGCATGTGTTTGTTCAATGTGAGTATTTGATATTTAAGTACGAGTACATACGAACAACAAACACTCTAAACAGTAGGTGGGATGTTTGAAATGCACTCAATGTGCTGATGATAAAAGAAAATATTGCTGATGCTGCTGCTGCTACTTTGCCTCAATGAAACACAAGATACCTTTAAAATTGCAATGAAAGGTAAATTTTAATATTTGTATAATAGGCATCCCAGCAAACATTTGTGTGATTTTACATTTTTTTTTTTTCTTCTAAGATTTTAAATTGCCAAAAAGATCTCTGAAAATGGGTGATGTCCGCAAAACTTAACAGGTTTCAAAACTAATCTCCCTGGTTTTATTAAAGCACATATCAGTGTAATATTTACACACTTTCAAAACCGGCATAGAAATTACTGAGTTAAGTGGGCGCAAAAGAACTGATTGAAAAATTTTTTAGAAAAAAATTTTTGTATTATAAGATTTTATTACTTTCAGTTTTTAATCGAAATAAATTAATTGATTCAATTATTTATTTGATTAAAAAATTTACAGAAAAAATTTCTGCATCTTAATTTTTCTTAGTTTCAGTTTGTAATTTAAATAAATTGATTGATTCAATTATTTATTTGATAAGAAAATTGGTTTCTTCTTTTTTAATTTAACATATAATTAACACAATTATTTTTTTAATAAAAGATGTTTAAAACTTTAATTAAATTTCAACATGAAAACAAGCAAAACTTTTTTTTATACAAATAAACAAATTAACAGTCGATAACTTTGAATTTCATTTTTAGTTATGAAAATTTCTTTCTTCTCTTTCTAATTACTCTAAAATTAAAACGAACTTAAGCCTAAGTAAATAATAATAAATCCTTTATAAAATAATTCAAATAAAAAAAATTTGAATTTAACTAAAATTAAATTAAAATTAATTTTTAATTTATATAAAAAAATAAATCAAAATCTTAAATAATTTCTTAATCCCGTTTATTTAAACTCTTCTTCATTTATAAACATTCATACATTAACATATATATTTCTGTATGTCTCATTGAAACTCAACATCAATTTGGAATATTTTTCCGTGTTTTGTACTTCTGTAGCCAACTCCATACAGACATTTGAATATATAAAATCACATTCAAATGCATGTGGATTGCAAAAAAAAAAAAAAAAATTAAAAATAAATAAATAAAAATAATAATAAGAAGTGAAACAGAAAACTAAAAGAAAAGTGTTGTATATTTATTTAATATTGTTTTTTTTTCTGAATAGTGCTGTCTGGGCCTTGTGTCTTGTAGCATATTGTGTAAATATACAACCTACAAGGGAATCGTTTTTCTTTTACATACAAACAAAGATTTGACTGAAAGAATATCAAATAAAAAATCGAAAACGTTGAAACATCAATTTCTGTGTATATTTTATGAAAAGTTTTGTTTTTTTTTCTATTTCTTAATATTTAAAGGAAAAAGCTTGTGCCATGAAAATATGAGACAGAAAAGTCTCTAAAAGCAGTTGACAATTTCAATATTTTTTTTTTTTTTTTTTTTTTTTTGTTCCCTCGATTCTTTTTGTAACATTTTGTCAAGTATTTGTGAATATTTATGTTGTTTTTGGGGTTAGTTTAAGTTTTAATACACTTTGATATCTTTTCGTTTTCTTCTCTTTTTTTGTTTGCTTTGTTGCAAATAATGACACTTTGGAGAGTAGTTTTGTTTTCAAATGTTAAAAGGTTTCTTTTGCGAAATTTTTAGGATTAATATATTTTTTTATATTTTATGAAGACGCAAAAGTCACAAATTTGTTTAACAAATTTTACCAAGTTTATAATCTATGTAATTTGCAATAAAAGAAATTTAAAGGATTTTGCTTCAGTTTGTCTTAAAAATTTTTATTTAAAAAATTATGATTTTAAGTTGCTTTAAAAAACTTTCGATATCATTAATCTCCTCAAAGTTAATACATTTTTATGATACTAGAAACTCTTAAACAAATTAATTTCTGTTCTTAGGGTTCCTTATCCGACAGCTATAGAGCAAAGCCTACTTTTTCGCTTCAATATTTATCCATCCGCCTGACTTTCTACAACCTTCTACAGCTATAGCGCTGTAACAGGCAGGTGCCGTTAAAACTATATCCAATATGGCAACAAGTAGAAAAAGTGTATCTTTAAATAGAAGTGTATCCCAATAGTGGCCTTAACTAAACTTATGAAAGAATTGATCAATTAAGGCTGAACGTCAGTTAATTCAGTCTAAAAGAGCCTAAAATTAACTTTAAATTTCTCTGCACTTTAATAGAGCGCTGGTTAGAGTCACAAGATAACCGGACTGTAATGAAACAAATTTAACAGCTCATACGATTTTATATTTTTTTATTAATAGCTTTTTTGTAGTTAAAAGTTTTTTTTTTTTATTGTTAATTGCGCAAAGTTGCTTTATTCAAATATTTTAATTTTAAGTTTTGTTCTACCCTACGTATGATTAATATTAATACTAAAATTATAAAATCCCAGCAAAAATAACATGCAAAGCAAAAGGTAAATGGATGGATTCTACCTAAAACAAACTGGCTAAACTTAGGGGGGAAACCCATGATTTTTACATCAGCTTGTCATTGGCGAGTATGGGCTCACATTAACAAAACGGCTTGGCTTTTAAATGAATGGATACTTTTCTTTTAATTTTTTTTTATTTCCTTAAAGTTAATGCCGGCAACCCGTAAATATTAAAGCTTGAATAGTTTTCATTAATATTTATTTGTATAAGGGCTGCTATATATATTTCTGGCTTGGCAACACTGAGTGCTGCCAGGTGCAATCTGACATTTCCATTGGAAAGTTTGTCATTTTTAAGCATAATCGCACTCAAAACGTTTTGACGTACGACCATTATTTGTGTTGTTTACAGTGACTTGAAAAAATTAATATAGAAAAAAATGGAATTAACTCGTAAACATTTTCGTGCCATCATTTTTCACAATTTTCGACGTGGGTTATTACGACAAGAGTGCATTGATGAACTTAAATCTTTGTATGGCGATGAAGCATCATCCTATAGCACTGTGAAAAATTGGTATAATGAATTCAATCGTGGCCGAATCTCGCTCAAAGACGAATTCCGTGAAGGTCGTCCAAAAAAGGCTGTTGTGCCAGAGAACATTGATGCCGTGCGTGAACTCATAATGCAACATCGACATGCGACATACCGAGAGATAGAGACATCCTTGGACATTTCTTCCACCAGCATACATTCGATACTGCATGAACACCTGGCCGTAAAAAAGGTTTGTTCTCGCTGGATCCCGCACAATTTGAAAGTCGCTCAAAAAAGGCTCGTGTCGATTGGTGCAAAGAAATGTTGCAAAAATACGATTGCGGTGTTTCAAAAAACGTTTATAAGATCGTCACAGGTGACTTATCATGGATCCATGCGTATGAGCCCAAAACGAAACAACAATCGACCGTGTGGGTCTTCAAAGACGAGCAAAATCCAACGAAAGTTGTTCGTGGAAGAAGCACTTCGAAGCAAATGGTCGCCTGTTACTTCGGAAAAACTAATCATGTGGCGACTGTTCCACTTGAGCAACGTAGGACGCTCACTTCTGAGGGGTACACTACAATTTGTTTGCCTGAAGTCATCGGAGAAATTCGAAAAACCAACAAGAGAAGACGTATCATTGTTCACCATGACAATGCGAGCTCTCACACATCGGCTCAAACCAGAGCGTTTTTGAGCGGCCAAAACGTCGAATTAATGGGTCATCCGCCGTACAGCCATGACTTGGCACCTAATGACTTCTTCTTGTTTCCGCACATCAAGAAAAAAATGCGTGGTCAACGATTTTCGTCGCCAGAAGAAGCTGTTGAAGTGTTCAAAAACCATGTTTTAGAGGTGTCTCAATCGGAGAGGAAAAAGCGCTTCGACAACTGGTTTGAGCGCATGCAAAAGGGTATAAATCATGCTGGAGAATATTTTGAAAAACAATGAAACCATTTTTGATTATAAATATTCGCATTTTTACTATTAGGTCAGAAATATATAGAGCAGCCCTCGTAGTTATTAAATGGCATTAGATTTTTAAGCTATTTATTACGACACTTAATGCATATTTTTTCATTAAGTTTTAAAGCCAGTTTTTAACAACAAAATGTCATGAGTTTTTTATGACATCAAAAGTTATAAGTTAACGAGAATCAAAAACTTTTATTAGAGAAAATAAGCGCAAGAGACGCAATAAAAATACCCAGGAATTTTTTATTTTTTTTTTTTATGCTGAGACCTCATAAAAAGTAAATTGGAAAAAATTAGACACAAATTATTTTTTAATACCAAAAAATTTCATTCTAAGGATCGATACAACGCACTAACACTTGGAAATGATTTCGTGCATTTGGTCACATTCTCATTCTGATCGTATAATTTTAAACCAATTTTTTGGGCACTTCTGTTCTTTATTTCACAAATAAAATCTTGGCCTCCTAAGCATAAGTTGTTGCTGGTTTATCAATATAAGCCAATGAGTTCATGTCGCTCCAAAAGAGGTTTCAAATTGCATAACAGCCTGTCGTTACGTTATGGCTTTAATGAGTTAATGATTGCGGCCGTCGCATTATACGCAACAAAATACATTTCTCTCCTGCATTAAATGTCATCCATATTTAAAAATAATAATTTTGAATCATGTTCTGCTAGCAAGCTTCATCGTCCGTAATGCCAGCTCCAGATTTATTTTTAAGCTAACAAGGTCGAAAAGTGCAACTGTTTTTCTGGACGCTGTAAAGTCTGTGGAGTCTATTTCTCACTCCATATTCAACCATGATTTTTATCCCTGAACTTGCCTTTGCGTATACGTTTTAAACAAATTTATGACTGATTTTTAAATTTAATCTGGACAATTTGATAGCGTTGTATAAACATCAATCACACACAGTATGACGGTTAAGCCATTTAGAAAATTTTTGCAGGCTTAAAAAATTAAAATTTATAAAGAAAAGTTAGCATAAAAATATGAGCTTTAAATTAATTTAAAAAATTACTAATAGTAAAAATAAGAAAGTTAAAATTGCTTTAACATTTTTAAAAACTAAATTTTTTTTAATTTTAATCATTAATTTGTCACAATTTTTTTTAATATTATTAAAATTAATTTGAAAATAAATCGAAGGTTTTTTGTATTCTGTGTTCACCTAAGTAAAGGATATTGTAAAAACTTTTAGGTTTTTTTTTTGAGCCTGCTCTAATTTTTTTCAATTTCTAAATTTACCATTAAACAAGCAGCAATAGAATTTCTCTTACAACATAAATTTTTATATCAAACAAAAAAAAAAATATAAATTATTTAAAGTAGAAACAATTTAAAACTGTCTTTCCTTTCAGTTAACAATAAATATTTGTTTAAAAGTCTACATCCTTTTCACAAATAATAATCCGTTCATAATACCACTAACGTGACACTGAAGGACAAAGACGGCTGTAGACCATAATATACAGTCTAACTTGAGATAAGTTACATGCAAAATAAAAAATAAAATAAAAAAATAGAAAAAATATTAAAAAGAAAGAGAAGAAAATCAACAAACGCATCATTTGCACACCAGAGCACTTCAAATACATATTAAGGATGAGTAAAGGCAAAGGCGTAAGTGTCATAACTTCAGACAATACAACCCAACAAAACAGACTAAAACATGTATGTATGTAAGTGTGTGTGTGTGTGTGTTTGCTTTTAAAGTAGTGTAGTGGTAGTCCTAGTATATGCAAACGATTGCTATAGAGTTAAGAAAAAAAATTCGCCCAAAAGTATGCTGCATCAATTTTACTTAAGTTGTATGAATATGTTGACAGGTTGATGCTGGTCTCAACCAAATGCAGATTTAATAAAATATGACACACACTTTTATATAGAAATACAAAGACACTAACACTAATATATAGTACATTTAAATATGAAATACTAATACTTTTTGTTGTTATAGCTGGGAATAAGGAGTAAGCCCGAGAAGTTGATTGTGTTGACTGGTGTTTCTGTGTGAGTTCTTTTTTTTTGTGTCTTCTTTTTTACTTTATTATATTGGACAGTCAGGCTGTAACATGTTGTAGTCGTCTTTCAAGTTTGAAGTATTAAGTTATGAAAAAGACATTTTAAGTAGCTTTAAACAGTAATGAATAAGTTTTTCAATTTGCTAGAATCAGCTTGTTCAAATATGCAAACTTAAAAAAATAAATAATAAAAATAATAAAAATTTTATAGTGAGAGTGATAAATAAAGGCAATATTTAATATTTAGTTAGAAGTTTTATTTATAATGCAGCCCTAAAATGTTAAGTAATAGGATTTAAATAATTTATATAGAAATGTCGTAAAAACATTAAGATTTTTTATATTTAAAAGTAAAAAAAAATTTTCTTCTGATTAAATAAATTTTAAAAAAAATTTTAAGTTGTTATTCAATATTGGTAGATCATTTATAATAATTTCTTAATTACTTAAGAAAAGTTCTTGTTACTTAGCTTTCATTCTTAGCTTTCATTTAAGCTCTTAATGTTTAAAAACACTTAATTATTTTAGCTATTATAACACATAAACTAAAATTATATTTAATTATTATTAGTCATACGCTAGGAGGCACAATTAAAAAACTAATTTGTGAACATATTAAAAACCTTTTTTTTTAACAAGAAGCAAATTGCATTTAACTACATTTTCGCTTTAAACATGACTTAATTGGATTTTATTATTTCTACAATTCTTTTTTTCTTTTTTTTTACTTTCACAAGTTATTAGCATATAATGCCACAGCCATTTTAAGAATAATTAATCGCATTTAATGGTATAAAAAACTAAAAAATTCTATTTGACTGATAATGCGTATTGACAGTTGAAAAGACACATGATGGAGGTAGTATAAATGTATAAAACTACCACATAGATAATTGATGAACAAAGCTGTTAAAAGCAAGGAAAAATATATGAAAATATACACTAATACTATTAGACTTAAATTTTTAACAGTTTCTATTTTGAATGGTTTGAAATTTGTAGCAAAAAAAAAAAATAGAAAAAATGGAAAAGTTTTAAGCTGCTTATGATTCGCAAAAAAATCAAATATAAAAAGTTTATGAATATTTAAAAAAAAAATACGCGTAAAAAGCAGGTAGGAAAGAATAAAAATTTCAATTAATATAAAATTTAAGAAAATACAGCACTGACTTTAAATGTCGATTTTACGTCAAGCAGAAATATTGTTGTGTTGTGGTTTCAACAACCATATTATGTTCTCTATAATAATAAAGCATTTTAATGTTTACATTTTACCATAAAATATAATATTTAGTTTACAAAAAATCAACCCAAGATACGTGTATGCTCCTGAAGAAGCCCCCAAATAAGACTTCATTTCTTATTCTTGATTCTCAATAATTATTATCACATATAAATATGAATAAATATCAATAAGCTTTTCTATTACTTTAGCCATCTTTAAATCCTAGAAGTAATTTGCATTTTAAATTAATCAACACATTATACTCATACACACAAACCCACACACACCTACATACACATGTAAAATCATATTATTCTAATATGTATTTCTCTTTCATTTAATATCCCTTAAGATTTAATATGAATTTTGTCCTCTTGGGTGTACGATTGATATTAATCAAAGCTTGAATTATTAATAACTTATGCCTGGCAGGAGAAGTGAATGTCGAAAAATGATTAAAATGGACGAATGTGGTGAATGTCTATTAAAAATAATTAAATAATGATAAGGAGAAAATTAACTTACTAAATATGTTAATACATATGACAATAAGGCGTATTTAACACACTTTTACTTCGCAAAAAAGTACCTTTATATAAAAATTAAAAGTAGCTTTTATAAAAATCATTTTTTAACTTACAAAATGTACCTTTTAAAGAAGAGGCTTTTAAAAAAGGCTTTTAAAAACTGTATTAAAAAGGTTAATCTGACACAAACTATTTAAAATAAAATATATTTAAAAATTTGTGCCTTTTAAACAAATTATGTACATATAAAAAAAACATCTTTCAAACAAGTACCTTTGAAAAAGAACCTTTGTAAAAGTACCTTTGAAAAGCTACCCTTAAAAATATACCTTTAAAAAAGTATGTTTAAGAAACTAAAAAAAACTACATTAAAGAATTTTTAAACATATAATTTTTTAAAACCAGCACATAATAAAAAAATACTTTTTTAAAAAGTACTTTTGAAATAGGTCCTTACAAAAAAGAGCCATTTGAAAAAAATACTTTAGACAAAATTTCCTGGTACCTTTTTTAAATAAATATCGTTTAAAATAATTTATTTAAAAAAAAATCATGACACATGCATATACATTTCTAAAAAGTACATTTATAAAAATATCTTTGCAAAAAGTACGTGCAAAAAAATCTTTAAAAAAAAGTCGTATCTTTTAAAAATTTATTTAAAAATATTTAAAACAACTCCCTGTATATTAAGCCCATTTAAAAACAACTGCATTTAAAAGTACTTTCAAAAAAGTACTTTTTAAAAAGTACCCCTCAAAAAGTACATTTAGACTATATTTTCTTTAAAACACGAAATTTTTCACAAAAAAAATAAATTAAAAAAATTTTCTTTAAAAAAGTACTTTATAAAAAACGGACTTTTTTTTAAAAATTCTTAAAAAAAAACTTTTTGTAAAAGTTCCTTTAAAATATTCTATTTTGTAAAACTCCTTTAACAAAGTTACCTTTATAAACAAATCCTTTTAAAAAGAAAAATTGTTTCTTATAAAAGTACTTTTATTAAATTCCATTTAAAAATGTACATATCACAAAAGTATCTTACAAAAAAATTGCCTTTTAAATAGATAAAACAACGAATAAACAAAAAGTATTTGAAAAAGAATCACTTAAAAAATAATTATGCAATAAAAGTACTTTTACAGAAAGTACCTTTAACAAAATACTAAACAACTATTAATATAACCAAACTAAAATTTATTTCAGAAAAATGAGTAAAATTTTACAAAAAAAAGTACCTCTCAAAAATGCCATTAAAAGACCTTCTAAAAAAAGAGTTTAAAAGAAAAGACCTTCCAGTTACACTTGTTTTGAAATAGGACATTTAAGAAATCCACCTGAATAATTTTAAATACTTTAAAGACGAATGCCTTTATCAAATTTTCTAAAAAAAAAACGCTAAAGAACTCTTACAAATCACAAAGACCTTCTGAAAATTAAACATAAAAAAAATATTTTCAAAAAATTACCTTCAGATAGCAAAAAGTACCTTAAAAATATACTTTTTCTAACAGGATATTTTTAATAAAGAACATCACTGTATCATGTGCATTATTTTCAAGCTATAAAGTGTCCTTCCATCAACTCATAAGAGATTTAAATAATCCTTTGATTTGTTGCAACCTGACGTTTTTGAATTGCAATAGATAAATTTTCTTAACAGACACATAGACACACACACAACTTAATACTTCAAAACATGAATTTAATAAAGGAACAGAAAATACTGTTTGTAAGTATTCGGGTGTAGTTGCAAGTATATGTACGAGTATAATTTTATTTAATAATTTTCTTGTATATTTTGTCTTTGATATATTCAGACTAGAGAATACAATATTGTTGTTAATACCCTTCCTTAAATATCATGTGTCAATTATATTAAAGTAATATCATTTGTACTAAATATATTTTATTTTATATATTTTTATGACAGCAAATGAAAAAGCATATAAAATTTACCTTCTTTTAATTGTATGATTTTTAATAAAAATTTCATACAACAACTGATTTACGAAAATAATATTTGAAAAAATTGTCTCTCATCTTTTTACTCTATTCTATGATGACTAATTGCAGAATTTATATTTTTCCCTTAAAACTCTTTTGAAAAGCAAGCTTCCATTTTAAGTAAATTTTAACTAGAGTTAAAATAAAAATTTAAAAATAAAAATAAAAAAACAGTCAGGAAAAAGGAAAGTTTTTACATAAAAATTGCAGTAATTTAACAATGGGAAATAACAGACGCCATCATATCACCACCATGGTCAACATCAACGTCATCACTGTAATCGACAGCAGTAACAGAAATATCAACAACGTCGTTGGTTTGTTAAATTGGCTTAACTTCATCCGGCAAAAAAAAAAAAAAAAAAAAAAAAAAAACAAAAAGTTAACTGACAGATAGTCAGTCAGCCTGACACTTAATTTGGATTTTTTATTTTTTAAAGCCATAAATATTACTTGAGTACCATATGCGTGAGATTGGATTTTTATGTATGTGTGTGTGTGTGTTTGAGTGGTAGTAAAATTTCTGCCATACTTCAATATGCATATATTGTATTTTAATATATTCTTTTGTGAGTGCTTGTGTGTGTGTATGTGTGGATCTGTGTGCATTTAGTTACCGCATCATATTTGCATTTTAATTAAATTTTATGCTCACATATGCTTAAATTTAATACGGTCATCTCTATTTTTATAATAGACCTTTTTATTAAGGCCTTAATAAAGGATGTCTGAATAATTTTTTTTTTGGTAATAAAATAAAAATTTTTATTTAAAAAGGCATTTGTTTGCATAAAAATAAGATTTTTTGTTCCAAATGTTACTTGTTTTTGCAAACTGACAATTTTTTCACAAAAAATCAAATATTTGCATTAAAAGTGCGTTTTCACAAAATGTCACAAATTTACAAAGTCAGCTATTTTCTAATAAGATCACTTGTATCAAAATATATCGCTTGTTTCATAAAAAATCATTTATATCACAAAAATTCACTTGTTTCACAAAAAGTCACTTATTTTACAAGAAGTCACTTGATTTAACAAAAAGTCACTAGATTTACAAATAATTATTTGTTTTACAAAAAGTCACTTGTTTTACAAAAAGTCACTTGTTTTAAAAAAATCACTTACATTCCAAAAAATATTTTTTTTACAAAAAGTCACATTTTTCACAAAACAAAATTATTTATTTGCATAAAAATTTTGTTTTCACAAAATGTCACATAATTTCACAAAGTTCCTTTTGTCATAAAATCACTTTTATCAAAATAATTCTCTGGATTCACCAAAAGACACATTATTTACAATAAGCCAGTTAATTAAAAATGTAACTTGTTTTACAAAAAGTCACGTGTTTCACAAAAAGTCACTTTTTTATTAAAAATCACTTTTTTTACAAAAAATATTTTTTTTTTTTGACAAAAATCATTTATTTCACAAATAATAACCATTTATTTGCATAAAAATTTAGTTTTCGCAAAAAGTCACATAAGTTAGCAATGTCACGTTTTGTCATAAAATCACTTTTTTCCAAATATATCTTTTGTTTCACGAAAAGTCACATGTTTTACAAGGAGTAAGTTATTCCATAAAAAAGTAACTCGTTTTACAAACAGTCACTTGTTTTACAGAAAGTCACTGGTTTCACTAAAAATCAGTTGTTTCACAAAAAGTCATATTTCAAATATTTCTCTTGATTCACAAAAAGTCACTTGTTTTACAAGGAGTCATTTAATTAAAAATGTCACTTGTTTTACAGAAAGTCACTTGTTTTATAAAAAGTCACTTGTTTTAAAAAATCTCTTTTACAAAAAATATTTTTTTTACCAGAAATGATTTTTTTCACAAAAAGTCTCTTTTCCGAAGAAAAATCATTCGTTTTACAAAATGCATTTTTTTTAAGAATTTATTTGTTTCAAAAAAGTAAAAACGAAAAATTATTTATTTCAAAAAGTCCCTTTTTTCACAACGGTACTGATATAAAAAAGTTTTATTAAAAAGAGATACTTTTTCACTATTAGAAACACTCAGTTTTTTTTTAACAAAACTAGCGTTTTTCATGAAATGTGTTTTTTATTTAAATTAAGTCACATTCATAAAAAATCACTTAAAACAGGTTCCTAAAGGAAGGGTCACTTTTTTACAACATGATTTGTTTATTTATCAGAAGTTGTTCAGTAACAAAAAAAAGGTCACTTTTTTGGCATTTACTCATTTGTTTTAGGAAAAGGGCACTTTATTTGAAAAACTCTCCTTTTCTGCTAAAAGAAATTTTTTATTTTATAAAAATTAATTTTCCAGACAACGACTTTATAACCTCAATTTTTTTACAAGAAGTTATTTCTTGTAATAATTCACTTTTTTCACAGAAAGTCATTTATTTAAAAAAAAATATTTTTATTGCAAAATTTTACTGATTTGATCAAAAGCCACTTTATTATTTTTCCTTGTTTTGCACAAAGGCATCTTTCAAGCAAAATAAACTTGAAAAGAAAAATCACTTCATTCCATTACTTGTATTAAAAAAACGCTTTTTTCACAAAAAATCACTAACTTTAAAAAAAATCTTTTGCTTTAAACATATTTTATTTTCTTGTTTACCACAAGTTATTCTATCTTTTCTCTCTTAAGCTTTTCTTTAAAGAAAAACTGACTTCCTTTTTTTACTTTTTCTTAACAACTCTTAAGTCTATATCTTTAATAAAAGCATGGTGTTCATAACATTTATTTCAAAATGAACTGCTGACAGCACAAACTTAATTCAAAAACAAAAATCAAAAAACACCAAATAGAAAAACTTTCATCAATAAACTTTTTTTTTTAATTTTATTTTTACCGGTTGATAAAAGAACAATAACAAAAAAATTTAACTTCAAATTTAAAATAAAAACGTCAAACCCTTAAATTTGCTTTTAATGCAAGAATTACAAAAATTCATAAACTATTAAATTTATGTTTAATAGAAAATTCTTTTTTACAACTTAGATCCTTGCAAGCCATTTAATATCATTTTTAATTTCTTTTTTCTCCAACTGCCTTCAATATCCTGTTCAAAGGACATTGTTTTTGCATTCAAACACGCACTAGTTTACAATGTTTTGCTTGTTATCGCCTGTTTTCAAATAGTTTTTAATGTTTAGTGCTGATATCTGCACTTAAGTTTACAGGACTTGTGTGTTATTTGCTAGCAAAAAAAAACACACACACACACATGCAGTCGCAATAATAGTATAATGCACGCGATTTAATTTAGTTTAAACTTTAAAACTTTATTAAAATAGAAAAAGCATACATTTTTAGATAACTGAGCCATAAACTAAAAAACTTCGGTCTTGAAGAATTTTAATTTATTTTGAAATATGAGAAATGAGAATGAAACTAGATTTGAGAGGTTTGACTAGAGCTTTTAGTTTCTTATTTTATTTTTTTTTTTTAGTTTGAGAAAAAGAAAGAAACCCAACTTAAATTTAAATTAGTTCAAACGGAAGCACAAAAGAGGCCCAAATAGTGTGATGACAACTCAATGTAACATGAACTTAACAAGACCTAGAGGACTCTGCTTAAGTTATCTGGTTACATGGTTGGCCTTTCTAAATTGTATGTACGCAAAATTGTGGCAACGGTCACCAATTACCTCCACAGAAGTTGTCTTCATAACGATGCTTCGCCTCTATCCGTTGCCTAACTGCCAGCGTTGAAAGCTCTTGAAACAACAAAACGTCAGGAATGTGTTCCTTAGAACAAGAGGATGATGAAATCATACACTGCCTCAGACTTATGAAATTGTCCTTGTAGTGGCTACTCCCATTTATCTCCTTCTGAGCCATTTTTTATTTTTTTATTCTGTAACTCCAATTCATCTTTGTTTCTTTAGTTGGCTACCGTTTTTTACTTTTTTGAACCTCAACTTAACTAGCAATTAAGTGGAAATAAACTGTAGCTGAACTTGAACTGAACTAGTAACGAACTGTTAATGAATTTGAATTTGAAATGAATTTAGCTGGAACTAATTTTAATATTAAGCAGAATTGAACTAGAAATAAAACCAAACTAAAGAGAACAAAAATAAAAACAATGTTAATTTGATATAGAACTGCGGCTAATCTCATCTAGAATTATAGTAAAACTAAACTGAGATGAGCTTGAACTTCAGTATGACTAAATCTGATCTGAACAAAAAAAATATTTACCGTAGAAAAAAATACTAAATTAACCGAAACAGTTGTATAAATTAAATCTAAACCCGAAATATAAGTGACCTAAAAATGAATCCGAAAAAGAACGCACTTAAAACTGAACAAAAAAACGGGCGCGAACTGAATGCGAACTAAAAAAAAGCACTTAACGAAAATCGAAATAGAGCTGGAACTCAATGAACTGGAATTAAAGTAGAAAATTGATTTTTATAGATGTAAGAATAAAAAGAATAAACTTGAAATATGACTAAACTTAAACCAAAGCCAATCCCAAAAACACATTAACTAAAATTACGCCACAATAGAACTCGATATCAAAATCAAACTTATCGAGAATTAAACTCAAACAAGTTCTAAACACAATTAAACCTGAGCTGTATTAGCACTGAAATAGAATAGGACGGACAAAAAATAAAAATAAAAATAAAATGAAATAACAAAAAAAAAAATTATAAAAAATAAAAAGGAATTAAGTTTTTAACAAAACCAAATCGAATTTTAACTAACACTGAAGTAAACTTTTTTCAAGCCGAATAAAACTTTTATTTTTATAAACACAAAAAAAGTTTTTTATATTTATTAAAGTTAATTAAATTTCAAATTTATTTAATTGTATATTTAAATAAATAAAAGAAATATTTACCTTAATTTTGTAATTAAATTATTAATCGAATTAATTAAATATTTAATTAAAAAAAGAAAATAATTTTTTAATTCAATAAAACATTTAACCAATTAAAAATTTTTTAAATTTCCATATAAAATCAAGCAAATCTTTTAATTGGTGTAAAAAATATTTCTAAAAAATAATACAGAAAAATTAGATTTTTTTTTTTTTTTTTTTTTTTTTTTTTTCAACAGTTTTATTTACAATCTATTTTACAATATTTAGTAAATTTGATTATGTAAAAGTACTTAACATACGTTATTAAGCTTCAACAAGCCTAATAAACCTATCTTAAAAATTTTTATTTTAAATAATATTTACATATATTAAGGTTTAAAATAAAAAGAATTGAACTAAATGGGACATTTTTGTAAAATTTTTATTTTAAAATTTTATTAATTTATTTCCTGTAAGGCAAATCATGAAACCTTTTAAGTCTTTTAATCTCTTCTGTCTCATCTAATAAAGAAATTGCTAAGACGTTACAGTGGTTACTTAGTCGATCTATGTATCGAGAGCTAAACCGGTTTATTTCATCTTTAATGAGAGGAACCCTAAGATCTCTGTGTATCTGAATATTAGTCATATACCACGGGGCATTTACTATAAACCTCAAAGTTTTAGACTGATAACGTTGTAGAATTTCTACATTAGAGTTACTTGCAGTGCCCCATAACTGCAATCCATATGTCCACACTGGTTTTAATATAGCTTTGTATAATAAGATCTTATTTTCCAGGCTTAGCTCGGATTTAGGTCCTAACAACCACCACATTTTTCTAGTTTTAATATTAAGATGATCTCTTTTTGCTCTAATGTGATTTTTCCAGGTGAGTCTATTATCAAGGTGCATTCCCAAATATTTAACGGTTTTAGTTTTTGGAATTTCTAACCCGTTAATATACAACGATGGACATTCTTCTTTTCTCAGAGTAAATGTAACATGATTAGATTTATCTGCATTAATACAAATTTTCCATTTTATTAACCATTGTTGTAGTTGATTAAGATACATTTGTACCAAGTATGCTGCTTCAACTGCAGAGCTGCTAGATGCTAATACAGCAGTATCATCTGCATAAGTTGCTATTACAATATTTTCATTTAATGGCATATCAGAAGTGTATAAAGTGTACAACACAGGGCCTAATACACTACCTTGTGGGACACCTGATTTAATTTGACATAAGCTGGATCTATCATCACAAACTTTAACATAAAACTTTCTGTCGTCCAGGTATGATTTTAGAAAAAGGTAAAATGGTGCTGGTAAGAGTTTTTTAAGCTTATACAGAAGACCATCATGCCATACCCTGTCAAAGGCTTGCTTGACATCTAAAAACACAGAAGAGCAGTACAATTTCCTCTCCAATGAGTCAGTTATCATATTAATTATACGATGGCATTGTTCCGGTGTTCCATGGTTATGTCGAAAGCCAAATTGATGGTCTGGGATAATCATTTGTTTTTCTAATAGCGGTAGCAATCTACTTGAAAACAATCTTTCAAAAATTTTTGAAAAAATTGGCAGCAAGCTAATTGGTCTATATGACGACATTACGTTCTCAGGTTTATTTGGCTTAGGAATCATAATAATCTCAGCACATTTCCATTGAGATGGAAAGTGTGAAAGTCTTAATGTAGAATTATAAAGGAGGGTGAGAAATAAAACTCCTTTTTTAGAAAGAGATTTTGCAACTAATGAATCAATTTTGTCATACCCAGGCGATTTCAAGTTGTTGAGTTTATTTATTTCATTTTGTACTTCTTTAGGTGAAAAAGCTTTTATTGGAAGATCCATTTGGCAAGCGGTTTCTAAGAATCGTTGAATATTGTTTTCATCGGCAAAATTTGTTGTTGGAAATGGCTGAAAGATTTTTTCCAAGTGGCCACAAAATGAATCAGCTTTACTTTTACTACTACGACACCAAATTCCATTTTCATCCTTTATAGGAATATTTCTTTTAGTTGGTTTCTTCAGGTACTTCGTGGCTTTCCATAAATTGAATTCGTTATTATTACTGACATCCAAATTTCTTAAAAAGTTAGATAATTCTTCATTCTTTACTTCAGCGATACGTTTTTTGAGATCATTAGCTGCTTTGTTGTAACTTGTTTTATCAATTGGATTTCTACTTGATTGCCATACTCTTCTTAGCCTCCTTTTATTTCTAATTAAATCTCTTATTTCAGCTGATACTTTAACCTTACTTCCATTTTGTGGCGAAATTTGAGGTGTGGAGAGCAACGCAGCTTCATGAATTAGATTTGTAAATTTCTCAACCGTTAGATCGAGCTCTTCGCCTGACTTAATAGCTACATTTAACTGCAAATTGTTGTCTATCCAGTTTTGAAAATTATTAAGATCTGTTTTAGAGTTTATTATTTTTATGCATTTTGATACAATTGGTATATCGGTACTGATGTTTAGAATAATTGGTGTGTGGTCTGAACTAAGATCATCACAATCCATTATATCAAGTAAGTTGCTAGATATACCTGAGTAAACAAAAAAGTCTAGCAAATCTGGTATTTTATTGTGATCACTTGGCCAATATGTTGGTTTTCCCGTAGATATGGTTTTGTAACTGCGTTTAACAATGCACTTATAAAGTTCCTTGCCTTTAGGATTTTCGATTCTAGATCCCCACCATGGATGCTTGGCATTGAAGTCACCCCCAACAATAAACCTGGGCCCAAGATTCTTAAAAAGGTTTTCATAATTCTCACAAGTTATGGTATGTCTAGGAGGGAAGTAAATAGAATATACAGCAACATCAATATTATTGCATTTAATTTTAATACCACTTGCTTGAGTTGATGGTAAAATAATTGGATCTAAAGCTTCGTATTTGAGAAAGGATTTTATTAAGACTGCAGAGCCAGCGTGGGCTTTGCCATCAGGATGGTTTGCTTTTATGAGATTGTAACCTTTAATATTAAAATAAGTTTTATTTGTGAAATGTGTTTCAGAAATTAATAAAATATCTATGTAGTTTGATATGAGGAAAATTTCAATTTCCCTGGTGTGATTGGAAGCACCATTAGCATTCCATGTTGCAACTCTTAGATTTATGGACATAGTTTCATCATTATTTTTGTCATCATATCAAACATTTTGTCCATCATACGTTCTAGTCTCTCTAAGAACCTTGCTTCAGCATTATTTGTAGCTAATCCTGTGACTGCTTGTGCATATGTTATATTGCCATTATTGTTATTGTTGTAAGTAGCTTTATTGTTAGTATTCAAATGTGAAAAATGTTGTGAATTTTGGGAATTTCTCGATGGATATTGTTTTCTATTGATTGCAGCTCTTTTTTGATGTAATAATTCCTGGTAAACATTGCATCCTTTGTAATTCGCTGTATGAGTTTGTAAACAATGCACACATTTAGGAGGCGCGTTAATATCTTTAGTACAACTAGATGTAGGGTGGTCTAATCCACATTTTACGCATCTAAATGGGTTTTTGCAATACGATTTAGTATGCCCGAACTGTTGACACCTGTAGCACTGCACCAAATCATCAGTCTTTTTAGGGGCTTCAATTGAAACGATAGCATTCGTAATATACCTTACATTAAAAATGTCTTTATTGTTAGGACTTGGGTCAAGATCTGCAAAAAACATAGGTAATGGTAGTTTCGTAATACGACTTTTAATATTTACTATATCTCTAACTTGGTGTCCTAAAGAAATTAATTCAGCCTTTATATCACCAGTCGGTGTTGAATGATGAATACCCTTAATGACTACTCTATATGAACGCTCATCTTTCAACTGATAAGTATGATAACTAATATTTTTAGATTCAAAATATTTAACAATTTTCCTAAACGAATCTTTATTTCTAACCATTAATCTAATTTGGTTGTCCCTCATTGATTTATAGTTAAAATCTTCACAAGGTATTTCACTTTTTATAGCTTTAATCATATTACATATATTAGATACATGAGGGACATAAATTGGTGGTGGTTTTGGAGATGATTCTTCTGCTTCGACTGCTTCTGGGGCTTGAACTTCCTCTGTTGATTGACATTTCTTCGATGTTTCTTTTTCAGCCAGCAAAGCAAACTTATTTGCTGTTGAAGTGGATAGTTCTTGGGATGAGTTTAATTTTTTATGCTGATGCATATTTGGTGATTTAGTTAACCGTCGTTTATTTGCATTTTCTGGTACTTGTTGCCAAATACCATCATTATCGTCACTATCATCATCACTTAAACTAGGCATGCTAGTTGTTTTTTTTTTTTTTTTTTTTTTTTTGTTGTTACACCAGATTAAGTTTTGTTTTTATTAATTTTTTTTTTTTTATTTTTTTTTTATTTTTTTACATAAGGGGATTAATAATCCAAATGTTGGAATGTTAATCCCTTTGTTTTTATATTTGTTTTTAAAAGGCTTTGTTGTTATTTTCGTAAGAAGTTTTGCTAATAATGCGCACTACGTCTATTCACAACCACGGTTTTTTAAAAACTAAAAATTAGATTTAAATAAAAAAAATATTCATATGAAATATCGAAAATGATTTCAAGCAAATGGCCTTGTGGCATTGCTAGCCATAATCAAGTATGACAAAAACAATTTTGGCCTCTAAACAGTCAATTGCTGGCCAGCTTATCAGCATAAACCCCAAAGGAAATTATCGAGGGTAAAAATCTCGCATTCTTGAAGGCCAATTGACAGATTTATTTCTCAAACTCAACTTACCATCAAATTATAACTGCAATAAGTCGGTGTTTGCCGATGCCATATGAACAGAAAAAAGGTTTTGCTCCTATTTAAGGTTTTACTTGTTTTATGATTAAAATTCCATTAAACTTTTAATTGATTCAGTAATTTTTTTTTTTTTTTTAATGGAAAATAAAGGGTCATCCAAAAAGCGCGCCTACATTTTTCTTTGAAATAAAATACAAACTGTTTTTTTATTAAAAGTATGATCCATTACAATTATAAGTGGAATAGAATATGATTCAAATGTCCACCATGACTGCGTCTGCAGATATCAATCGGAATATCGAAATTTTCAATGACTGTCCGACATGTTGCTGGTGTTATTTCACGAATTGCAACTTGAATGTTGTTCGTTAGATCATTAATTGTTTGCGGCTTGTTAGCATACACTCGACTTTTCAAAAAACCCCACAAAAAAAATCTAATGGTGTTAGATCACATGACCTTGGAGGCCAATTGAAATCTGCATTTCGTGAAATTACACGTTGAGGAAATTTTGATCGCAAAAGCGTAATGTTTTCTCGAGTTGTGTGACATGTAGCACCGTTTTGCTGAAAATAGGCTTCAGAGACATTAATATGATTCAACTGTGTCCATAAAAAGTCTCTCAACATTGATTAGTATCGCTCAGCATTCACAGTAACAGCATTTTCAGCATCATCTTCGAAGAAAAATGGCCCAATGATTCCATTTGCCCAAAATGCACACCAAACAGTAACTTTTTGTGGGTGTAGAGATTTTTCATGAATAACACGAGGACTTTCATCACCCCAGATACGACAATTTTGCTTATTGACGAATCCATCCATTCTGAAATGAGCTTCGTCACTAAACAAAATTTCGCTAGAAAACAATGGATCTGTTGTTCGTTGTTCAATAATCCAACTAGCGAAATTACGACGTTGTAAATGGTCTCTTTCTTTCAATTCCTGGTTTAATTGAATTTTATAAGCATGTAAATGCAAATCTTTATGCAAGATCCTCCATAAGGAGCCATAAGATATGTCCAATTCTAGCGAACAACGCGAAATTGATGTTGTCGGTTCATTTTCAACACTTTCACCAACAGCAGCAATATTTTCATTTGTGCGTACAGTTTTTGGTCTTCCACTTTTTGGTTTATCAGTAACACAACCAGTTTCTTCGAATTTTTTCACTAATCTTTGAATTGAAAATTGATTTGGCCGATTATTTACACCAAAAAAATCACGAATTTTGCGATGGGTTTTTTTTCAAAGAACGCCCATTTTCATAATAACTTTGAATGATGTAAACGCGTTGTTGCAATGTGTACCGCTCCATGGTTAAAACTGTACTACCTTCTAATAAAACAAAATGGCTTATGTCATTTGAAAAGATGTCACGTATAAAAATTATATAGTGCTGATATCTAGGCGTCACATTTGGATAACCCTTTATTTTCTTTTCTTTTAGTAAAAAAACTATAGATTCAGTTACTTATTTAATTGGAAAATGTTGTATTTACTAATCAGTTAATTATGTAATTAAACCAATTAAAACTTTAATTTAATTTCAGTTTATAAACTCTTAAGAGGTTTATGGAACGTAGCGCCATCCTTTTAAAACAACATCTCGCAGGATTAATGTCATCTAAATTTACAAAAAAAAAGAAATCATCTATTAATCACAGCCTCAGTTCCAGTTTCTTTTTTAATAAAATAAGATCCAATGATGCTCCCAGCTGCAATTTTCCTTATGTAGTCGCATTTGTAGTTTCTTGTGAATTGGGTTCTCTCTATATATAACCTTTTTTTAGTAGAACTCAACCAGAATAAAACAAAATGCGAATTTAGCCAGAGCTGAAAAAAACCTGAAGTCAACCCAAGTCACTACAAAACCAGAAAAGTAGGATTTTTATTAAAGTTCTCTACGAAGAGGTGTAATTTTAATAAGCGTTTTTATCTGATCTAGAACTA
Organism: Cistogaster globosa; assembly: GCA_937654795.1. NCBI lineage: Eukaryota > Metazoa > Arthropoda > Insecta > Diptera > Tachinidae > Cistogaster > Cistogaster globosa. The sequence continues at coordinate 14,927,549 of OW569404.1, forward strand.
AAACAGCAGGCTTTAAATATTTCTAAACATGTTTATACAATCTTTGATAACATTTATCATAAACCAATCTAAATCTTATTCCATACAAATAAATTTTTTTTTTTAAAGGGCTGCAGTTATGCGTGTTTTTAATTGGTTACGCATAGTTTTTCCACATATTTAGTTTTAGCATGATATTGGCAAAACTTCTAAGTGGTTTCTAATTAACATGAAAGTTATACACACTAACTTAAGTCCAACTAACTAACAACTTGTATGAAGGCATAAACTATGTACTTGGCAACAACAACAAGAAATTAAATATTGTTAAAAGTTTACAAAAGTCTATAACTTTTAACTTAAAACGGAAAATGCGTGTAGCACGCCACACAACCGGATAGGGAAATGAACAAGAGACATTTCACAAACTCACACAGGAGACTTACACACATAAATATTATAACTAAGCGCTATATGACTTGAAATTGCATGGACAAAAGTCTTTAATTATAATAAAATTAAAAAATAAAATATTTTTTGTATGAAAGTGTATTGCGAAAACCAGAATAAAGGAAGAAAAAAAATGTTTTTAAACATAAAAATCTGAATTTATTCGATTTACAAACATTTTAAGGGTAAAAAAAAAAACAACCAAGCGTGAGTTGTTTTCACCTATGAAGGGCTTCAAACCATGCAAAGGCTATTCTTTAATATTTAGTTTTATTTTTTTATTAAAAATTTAAAGGCTCTGTATATCATTATTATATACGCAAAAGTAACATTATTATCGGGTCACACTTTATTAAGTTTAATTTTTATTTTTAAGGCAGACATATACTTTCATACACTCTGAAAATTTCAAGCATCTACCTCTTACGGTTTTAAGGATAAAGCCGCATTCGTCAAAGTCATGACCTCTAATGAAACACCCTTTAATTTTAAAATTTATTCTTAACACTTATTTTTATATCGGACTTAATTGTACATTTTCCACGTAAATTTTAAATATCTGCCTACAATGGTTGAAAAACGAAAGGCATATACGTTTAAAACCCATTACTATTGGGACACCCTTTATATTTTTTTCTTTTTTAATTTTGTGGACTTGTTTTTATATCTGACATAAAACTACTTATAGTGTCTAACTATTGCGTTTCAAAGCAAAATTACGTACGTGAAAATGAGGTCACTATTGGGACACCCTCTAAATGAAATTTTTTTCTGTACTTTTTGTCATAGCGATCATAGTTTTACATACAATGTACAAATTGGAAGTATCTGCCTGTCACAGTTAAAAAGCTAACAATACTTTTATGAATATTTCGTTACTTTCGGATTACTCTTTGTATTTAAGTTTTATTTTTTAAATTTTTGTTCTTATATGATATAAAAAGCTTTAACTTAAATGACCTGCCTATTGCAGTTCTAGAAAAAAGGCCAGATACATGAAAATCACGTAACTTTTGGGACACCCTTTATATTTCATTTTTCATTTTTTGCACTTTTTTCATACCTGAAATAAAACTACTTATAGTGTCTGAATATTGTGGTTCAAAGCCTGGAAACTTACGTGAAAATAGGGTCCCTATTGGGACACCCTTTAATTGAAAGTTTTATTTTTTGTAATTCTTGCTACATATAGCAATCATAGCTTTTCATGCACTGTACAATGTTGAGGTATCTGTCTGACACAGTTGAAAAGCTAACAATATTTTTATGAATATTTCGTTACTTTTGGATTACTCTTTATGTTTTAGTTTTATTTTAGAAACTGTTTTCTTATTGGACATAAAAATCTTAAACTTAGAGGATTTGCCTATTGTATTTTAAAAACAAAAATCCACTCATGCGAAAATCATATCACTTTTGGGACACCCTTTAATTTAAAACTTTATTTTTCGTAACTTGTTACAATAGCGTACATTATTTTACAAACATTGTAAACTTTGGCGTATCTGTCTATCACACTTTCTTTTAAGTTACTTTCGTAACACCCTTTAATTACAGGTATTTGCTATTTAATGGTTATTGTAACACACCTTTTATAAAAATTTCAAGGGCGTGCCTATTACGTTTCAGAGATATAGGATTGTGACAGACGGACTGACGGTCAGATATTGTAGCGAGAACAAAAGGGTTACGTTTTTACCCTAAAAAACTGCTAAAACAAAATCGTTTAGAAATTTTTTTTGCTCTAAAATTTTTTAAATGAAAATAAATAAATTTCTTATTTTCGTTTTTATTTCGAAATTTATTTAAGCAAATAAAATAACACATTTGAATGTAAACACAAACCCTATTTAATATTTGAAATGGTTCTAAAAATAACGCAGGTGCTTTTCAGTGTTTCATTGTACTCTTCCTGTCTCCCATTTTTATAAGCTGCAAATGGAATGTTTATTAAATCATTGTTCTGTTTCTCTGGTGGTCACCATTGTGGCCAGTCATCTATATTTTTACTGCATTTATAATATTGTGGGTCTGTATGATTTTCGTACTATATATATGTTGTTGTTGTTATTATTGCCATTTTAGTATTTGACAATAGTCAGGTGTTGTATGTAAAAATAAAAACTCATAAATGGATTAATTTTTTTAATACAGAGTGATAAAACTAGAAACTGTGAATATCATAATATTTTAAATGCATTTTAAAATTTTATATCTATTGCAACAATGATTTATTTACGTTTTGTTGTTTTGCTATTGATTTGTTTGTCTGTTTGTTTTGTCGAGTACAGAATAAACATGTTTCTTATGCAGCAAATTGAATATTTTATTTTGTTGCATTATTTGTAAATTGCTTAAAAAGTGTACTTTATTTATTGCTGCTAACGAAATATACAATATTTTATAATATTTTATGAAATAAAAAAGCAATACATAACAAAATAAAACAACAAAAAATATATATTTCGGAATTATTGAAATTTATTTAAAATTCTTGATTTAAAATTGTTCAGCCGTAAATTAGTTTTAGCTATGCTTTCATTAATTTGTTATTTTGTGGTGACCAGGCTTATTGCCAGACCAGTAACCCAATAAATAGATAAAACTTGATTGTAATAATTCTTGCAAAAAAACTGACCTCAAAAAAGTCAAATGGGCAGTTTCCTTATTTATAGCGGTTCAAAATAAAGTCTCATATGGGGACACCCTTTAATTTCTAATTATAATTATTTATACACCCATTTGTTTTAAATTTCAAGTGCCTTGCTATAACGGCTCAAAAGATGAGGCCATAAATATCAAATAACATCACCAATGGTGCACCCTTTAGCTCCAATGGATTTTACTTTTTGTTATAGCAGATACAGAAGTACAAATTTTTCGTAATATTTAGGTATTTGACCATAACTATAAAAATAAACCTGCCACAACCTTTATCACCTATGGGGACACCCTTTAATTTCAGATTTTATATTTGTTGTTACATCAGACACAGAAATGCAAATTCTGTGTAATTTTTAAGTGTATTAATATAAGTGTATATATTAATGCAATTTCTGTGTAATTTTTAGTTGTATTAATACATAAAGGTTCACAAGATCAGTCATATTACGGCACTAAGGGGAACACCCTTTATAATTTTATTTTTTTTCTATTACCTTCTGTGAAATATTTTATTGTACACCCTTTATGTTTAAATTTCGAGAGTCTTGCTCTAGCGGGTCAAAAGATGAGGCCACGTACATTAAATAACATCACATATGGAACACCCTTTAATTCAATTTTTTTAACTTTTTGTAAAAGCAGACATAGAAGTATAAATTTTAAGTTATATTCAGGTGTTTTATTATCACGTTAGAAAAATAAAGCCATAATAGACAAACTTTATCATCTGTGGGGAGACCCTTTAATTTCAGATATTAAATTTGTTTTTATAGTAGATACAAAAATACAAATTCTGTAAAATTATTTATTGCATGATTATATATAGTTTTGCAAGATAAGTTAAATTACATCACCTAAGGGAACACCCTTTAATATTTCACCTAATTACTTTGTATTCCTTTCGGTTATTGTGAACTTTGCTAAAATTCGATATATGAGTTCGTTACTGTTCAATAGGCATGTAAGGATCATGTGTGTTGCAATGGGACACCCTTTAATTTTTATAAATACATATAAACATTTTTAAATGGGAACAATCTGTAATCGTCAACTTTCAATTTAATTGAGTTCAGTTTTTGCTACCTTTGCAGTTCTTATTCATTTCCACTTCTCTTAAAATGTTCTTCTCGTTTCTTATTTAGTTCTTGCTATTCTTATTTTAGCTTTGGTTTAGCTCTATAGCTCGTTTCTATAACTAAAGTGAAAAATTTCTCACATGAAAATTTTAAAGTCATCCTATTTTATACATCGCGATCTGCAGTAAATCAATAACATTTTTATTACTTTAAATAATTTTTTTAAATATCTCTAACTCACTCTCTGTAAAAGAAAAAAAAAAACATTTATATTTTTTTGTGAAATAACTTTTACAGAAACGAGGCACTGGATGGAGTCGAGTTCATGAGTATTTAAGTTTAAGTTCATTTCTAGTTCAGCTTTAATTAATATTTAAAACAAAAACTTTTTTTTAAATATTTGCGCGTTTCCGTAATTTCTGTGAGATAATTTTCACATGCCAGTTTAGTACCCATTCTGGTTTGCGCTAAGTCGCCATGTGTTAAACATAAACTTTTCCTTTGCCATATGTTTTAAGGTTTAAAATTAGCTGTATTTTACTGTATGAAAATAGGATGGCTACAAGAATGTCATGTAATAATTTTTTGACTTTTACTATAGAAACGAGAAAATCATTACAATATTTGATAAAAGAAAGTTGTTAATTTTTATTTTGGTGCTTCTAGGCAAATGTCTGTAAAAGACAAGGATTACTTCATTTATTTTAGATCTTTTATAACCTCATTTTTTAAACGAAATCTAATAGTTTCACTCATAAATAAGTATAGACTTCCTGCAATACTTACAAATGAATTTAAAATTTGCCTACAAAAATTCTATACACTTTTCTTTATTGAAAAAAAAACAACAATAAGAATTTAAAAAAAAAATAAAACGACAACTTTATAATACCGAAAATAATAACTACTAAAATTATATATTTAGAAAAAACGTATTAAATAAAAAACTGAAAATAAAATAAATTTACAAACTGTAAGTTTAGAATTGCTAAAATGTGCATAAATGCAAATAAATCTCAAAATATGTACATACATACATATATTGTTTTTAATTTTTTACAATTTCGAGTTTCAAATAAATTTTGTTTAAAACATTTATGCAAACATACATACATACATACATACATACATACACAACCTCATTGAAACGCAAATAAAAATGCTACAAAATTATACAATTGCAATACAATTTGAATACAAAGTATTTTTTGATCTCATGTATGTACCATATGTATGTATGTATGTGTGTATGCATACATAGTTTTACTTCGTAACTAATTTACGAATTGTAAAGCACACAATGATCACAATTTATCTTTAAAAATTTGCTACACTTTTTTTCAATTCGTATTTGTATAATTTTTTTTAATTTATTTTATGTGCAAAACGATAAAAATTAATACATACAAGGTAAAGGATGAATGTAGGAATAATTGTATGCATCCGCTTACATTTGCAAAGAACTTTTAAGCAATAGAAAACCCAAACCAAGATTATGTAAATCTTATTTGCATTTTTTTTTCTTTCATTATCATAAAATTATTAACTTTTTTTTTTTGAATTTTTGGCATTTTCTTAAATTATAACTGGAACGGTCCCAGAATGAATCATCTTAGTAAAGAAAATACAAGCAATTAAGTTATATGAAATGCTGATGTGCATTTAGTATCAATAACTACCAGGTTACTACGAGGGCTGCTCTATATATTTCTGGCCTAATAGTGAAAATGCGAATATTTATAATCAAAAATGGGTTTTATTGTTTTTCAAAGTATTCTCCAGCATGATTTATATACTTTTGCATGCGCTCAAACCAGTTGTCGAAGCACTTTTTCCACTCCGATTATGACACCTCTTAAACATGGTTTTTGAACACTTCAACAGCTTCTTCTGGCGACGAAAATCGTTGACCACGCATTTTTTTCTTTAAACAAGAAGAAGTCATTAGGTGCCAAGTCAGGGCTGTACAGCGGATGACCCATTAATTCGACGTTTTGGCCGGTCAAAAACGTTCTGGTTTGAGCCGATGTGTGAGAGCTCGCATTGTCATGGTGAACAATGATTCGTCTTCTCTTGTTGATTTTTCGAATTTCTCCGATGACTTCAGCAAACAAATTGTAGTGTACCACTCAGAAGTGACCGTCCTACGTTGCTCAAGCGGAACAGTCGCCACATGACCAGTTTTGCCGAAGAAACAGGCGACTATTTGCTTCGAAGTGCTTCTTTCACGAACAACTTTCGTTGGATTTTGCTCGTCTTTGAAGACCTACACGTTCGATTGTTGTTCCGTTTTGGGCTCATACGCATAGATCCATAATTCGTCACCTGTGACGATCTTATAAACGTCTTTTGAAGCACCGCAATCGTATTTATGCAACATTTCTTTGCACCAATCGACACGAGCCTTTTTTTGAGCGACTTTCAAATTGTGCGGGATCCAACGAGAACAAACCTTTTTTACGGCCAGGTGTTCATGCAGTATCGAATGTATGCTGGTGGAAGAAATGTCTAAGGATGTCTCTATCTCTCAGTATGTCGCATGTCGATCTTGCATTATGATTTCACGCACGGCATCAATGTTCTCTGGCACAACAGCCGTTTTTGGACGACCTTCACGGAATTCGTCTTTGAACGAGCTTCGGCCACGATTAAATTCATTATACTAATTTTTCACAGTGCTATAGGATGGTGCTTCACCGCCATACAAAGATTTAAGTTCATCAATGCACTCTTGTCGTGATAATCCACGTCGAAAATTGTGAAAAATGATGGCACGAAAATGTTCACGAGTTAATTCCATTCTTTTTTGTATTCATTTTTTCAAGTCACTGTAAACAACACAAATAATGGTCGTACGTCAAAACGTTTTGAGTACGATTATGCTTAAAAATGACAAACTTTTCAATGGAAATGTCAGATTGCACTTGGCAGCACTCAGTGTTGCCAGGCCAGAAATATATATAGCAGCCCTCGTATATTTATTTTTATTAGAAATGGGCCCTGCTAACAAGATTTGTGCGTAAGTCACTTGATAACGCCGTGATCATAATGTATTCATTTTTTTATTTAACTTACAAAGCGCTCATGAACATGAGCATAATTCAAATCCGTTGTAGGTGACCGTTTATGAGTAGAATTTTTATGTGACTTATTCTCGATCTCTTTTTTCTTGTTTTTTATCTTTTTTGAAATTGTTTATCTAAAGTGAAAATTTCTGAAACAAGAGGCATTTGTCTTCCCGCCTTTATCTACTTATACTTTCATATTTGCTATCAACGATATGATAATGAGGATTCTTTAAAGCAAAAGCTTTAACAATAAAATAAAATTTCTTTGTTTTCTAACCATTACCGTTCTTTATGAGTGAGTAAATTGCGATTGTGAGTTTTTGTAAAAATGACTAGTATTTTTTACTGTCACGTGAGCATGAGTGCACGTAAGCAAAAATAATAATTCATGAGTGAGAGTTCATGAGTAAAATTTTCTTCGCGAAGTCATGCATGTCAATAACAATTTCATCTTTAACTTCAGTTCAGTGATACGACACTGTTCATATTAAAATATCACGATTATTTTTTCTATCTGGTCTGCCATAAAGCTACTTATTGCGAGTTTCAGAATTTACTTTTCTAAGACTTTATTTTACGCTCCTAGAGCAGGTCATTTCTAACAAACAAATATTATTTAACATGAGTATCAGTTCTTTATTTATAATAAAATATAGCTCTAACTAAGAGACTAAAATTATGATCTGACTCAGATTTCTATGTTGAAAATATTGATGAAAGTTTTCAACATTCTGGTACCAACAGCACTTAAAAAACATGCTGAGAATATCATGTCTCCATCCGTTCAAGTAATAACTAATACCGCATTTAGACTAGGCAATTTTTCATGAAACTTGCATGAAATTTTTGCTTGTTGTTGGTAAGAGGAGTAAGCAATATGGTATTGCTGGGATTTTGAGGGGATATTATTTTTGCTTATGTTTATTTTTAAATAGCGCAAATCGCTGCAACTTAAATAAGGAATTGAGAAAAAAATGCCTTAAAAAAATTGCATAGTGTAAATCTGGACTATGACAATTAAGTCCGCCTCTGTATAATTGCCAAGGGGGCAAGATAAATGAAAATAGGTAAATGCGTAACAGAAAAGAAAAAAATCGCCGATATATTTTCAACAAGGTTCGGTTAAAAAAAAATCTTGGTTATGAAAATTTCTACAAAAAAAAAAAAACGATTTCACTTCTAGAAAATTTAAATAGAAAATATTTTTGTTCTATTATGAGCCGTCTAGCATTCAATTTTTGACGGCGCCAAAAAAATTTGGTTTAACCGTCTCCGATGTGAAATCTGTATGGTGTAACCCCTGATAGAACTAAATTTTTTTTCTTTGCAAAATTGCGTCGATCATTATATTAAAGGTTTTTTTATTTGAAATTTAGTGAGCATCCTTTTGCCATCCTAAATGTCGACTTATCAAAAGTTGCAGAGCGGCACAACTTTGAATAAGAAAACTTAAAACCTCAAGACCGCATAATTGAAGTAATTGTGGCAAATTTCAGTGCTAAGGCCACATGATTTAGATTTAGGAGTTGGTTATGTGTCCAAAAAAATAGAAAAGTGATTTAAAAAAAATGTGTAACAGATTTTTTGACAGGTCTATCTAATTTAGTAATTTCTTTAAAAATATCATAAAGTTATTTTTTTTATACGGCCAGAGTTACATTTTGCGTTGCATCTTTTTTGTGTGACAGTATGGCACCTAAGCACCCATCTTGTGAATCAAGCCCTAATTCTTTGGCTCAAATATATGAACCGAAGAAGGGTTTCTTTTATTATGAACAAACTTACCTTTTGTTCTTGTTATAAAGTAATAAAAAAATTATTTAAATTTGACTGAAAGTCGTAGAAACTGCATTTTTATTAAAACCAATTCTAAAATGTTCATAAACATTTTTTTTAAGCACATGTTCTTAATTTTATTTTATTCTTTTAGCATAAAAAAAATATTAAATATTTTTTATGCAGACCAAATACCAATTTTATACTTCATTTAATTTTATGCTGCAACAAATTTTTGTAGTTGCAACACAAAAAAAAAAAGAAAGCTAAATAAAAATCTAAGGCAACACATGTAGACATTTTCAAAATGAAATCGTAAAACTAAACATTAAAACTAGAATAGAATTGAAAATAACTTTTAGAGTAAAAAAGAAAAATATTAAAATTAAAACAAAAAAAAAAAAGAATTTTGAAAGTCAGCATAAAAATTTATTCTGGTGCTTGCAGACACTTTAGTTAAAGTTTAAAATTGAGTGCTTTCTATGCTAAAAGACAAGTGTAGCTTGTGGAATGGATAATTTTGTACAATACCGTTAGTTTGGTTCTGCTAGGTTTTTTTATTTTTTTTTATTTTCTTCTTGTGTGCCAATTGGCAACAACTGTCTGTCACAATATCGTAAACAATGGCCATACTTGAGTTTGAGTCTCCAGTAAAATGAGGGAGTGTTTTTTTTATTGTCTGGAAAGCAAAATCAAGTAGCCGGTAGGAAAAGGAAACTAATAAAAAATATTAATAAAATTTATAACTCTGCAATGTCTTTGGATTTAACATCTGTCCCAAGGACTCTACAATATTTTAAAAATTTTAAAAATATTTAAAATATTTTTTGGTTTTATTCTAACGTTTCCATTAGGTCTTTTTCTTAAAAAAAATTTCTTGGTTATTACAAAATGTAGCAGATACCAGCCTCTTGCAACAATCAACAAAAAAAAAAAAATATTCATTTAATAGTAAACAATTTTCTCAAATTACCATTGCAATGTCATGCATACAAAGAAGATGCAAATTTATTTTTCTTATTTAAGAATCATATAAATCATAAAATAAATGAAAAAGGAACATCCTTTGATTAAACTACACCCTCTTGATACTTTAAACAAAAAAATTTTTATTATGTTTTAGATTATTTTCTTTTTAAAAGCATCTGAAAGAAAAACAAAAATATGCAAAAAAGGGTTTTACTGGTTTTTCAAATGCAAAAGGTTGCAATTAAATTACGAAATATTTAATTTAAAAAAACAGTAGACAAAATGTATAAGATTCTACATACGATCTCCATAAGAATTAATCAAAAAATAATTTGAATCTGAACTAGAATTGAAATTACAAAAAGCTAAAGTTGAAAAGCATAGGAATTCCAAATCACAAAAAAAACGAACTATAACTAAAACTTAATGGTAACTGATTAGGAAGTGAATGAACATTAATGGCACTAAACTAGAACTAAATTAGATTTAGTGTAGGATTTCTTGCAATGCAATTGGGCACCTTTCAATTTTTGACTTTATCTTTTTCTTTCTTGTTTTTAAAAACTTAAGGTATCAGCTTCAAAAATTAGACGAATGTTCGTTAAAAACATGGCTTTTATGGAACTACACCTTAAAGACATATTTGTATATATTTTATATAAATTCTTCCTACTACAATTGAAAATAATAAAGCTATAGACATTTAAATCAGGTCACTATAGGTGCACCCTTTATTTTTTAGATTTAACTTTAATTTTTTATACTTGTTCTCACAATGAAGAGAAATATACTTTGACTTAGAGTATTTGACTATTGTGGACCTCTTGTTTGATAATATTACCACTACTGGGACTCCCTATAATTTAAAGATTTTTTTTTTCAACTGGGTTTACATACACATGCAAATTTGATGTTTCTGCCCATTATAATTCAAAAAATAATAACATCTTTATGAACATCAAGTCCCTTTTGGAGAACCCTTTATTTTTTAGTACTTATTATTATACGCTAATAAATCTTCTGTGAAAATTTTAATATGCTATGACTAGACGGACATACCTGGTAATAGAAGAAATAGGGTGATATTTTTACCCTTTAGGTAAAGAACTCTAAAAATAGGCCGAATTTTAAGGAAACTAGAATACTAAAACTCAAACAATTACGAACTTCCACTTGCTAGATAAAGGAAGTCAAAATGCTTAAGCAAAACACTCGCTACCTTTTCTGGACTCTTTTTTCAAACACCTTCTTTTTCCACAATATTTCGCAATAAGTTTGAGGAGAAATAGTGACCTTCTTCCTAATCACCAAGACCCAGGCAACATTAGCTATTTGTTTTTTGGCTTGTCGACTAAGGTTTAGGTTTGTCAACTTATGCACTTCAGACAATAATGCCTATTTAATTATTTTTGTAACCGAGCTACATTCTTTTAGGAAAGGGATAGATGAGAGATAAGACAGGTGGTAAAAAGAGAAAGATAGATATAACCATTTTATTAGTTATTTTACTTGGCCGGCGAATATTCTATAAAAAAGTACCGACGAAGGAGGCTGAATGTTTAATGTTAATTCTGAATATGTATTTAAACAGAAAAAAACATTTTAATGTTTTGGTTGTCGCAGGGGTTGAACCCTGGCCAACCAGGTTTGTAGTCAGCGTGTTTACCACTTTGACTACAGCAGATGCACCTAAGATTTTTACGAAAGTTGCCATGCTCTGGGCACCATTCAACCTGCCTGCAAGAAACATCACCACAGTTATACACAGCAATTCTCATACTCTATGTATCTGCCACAAGGCACAGCAGGGAACCGGACCCAATTCCCAATTCAATCATATATTCTTTATTTAATGTTAGTATAAAATCATTGCTTATTTACATACTAACAAATATTGCTCCGTCATTTAATCTCACATTCTGTGGATATTTTCCAGACAGAATAAGTTTCCTAAAACCTCTCTATCGCGCCGGTTGCTTACGGAGTGGTCTCATTGCTTTTGTAACTATGTCGACAGCTGAATACCTGCTCAATAGTCTTTTAGTCCTTGCAGAGTTTCTACCCTCTAATGCTCTTTTATATACGACTTAGTAGGCACGACGTATATGCCAGCTTGAGAATCTTTTTGACTGAAGTTACAACGGTAATCCAATTTTTGTTTTGTGTTGTATTTTTTTTTTTTTTTCTTCTTCAAACTAGATGTAATTTTTTAGAGACAAAATTCATCTGCTAATTAATCCATTACGTATTTAAAATGCAGATCGGAAAGTACTCAAAGTCTGATAGTCTAAACCTAATTTTCTTTTCGATGAAGCAGCTATAAATCATTGTATGTTATGGTTGGATAACCCTTGTGTCCCTGATTAGGCAAAAGGAGATATGTAAAACATAGATCTAGTTAAACTTTTCCCTAAGGCATTCAAAAATGCAAAGTCAAACTGTCTCTTATAAAAATATTTTTAACTTGATTAAGAGTAATATAAAATTACTGACAAGTTTTCTATTTGGGCCCTTTAAAGGGAGAAGACAAGGGAGCACATTTGTTTAAGTTGTAGAAGAATATGTTTCTATGCGAAGCATCCAGTTCCCAATGAAATGAGAGTAACTACTCCATCATAATTTAACGCATTCCTATAAAATTCATGCAGTGATTGCGGATTAGCGATATCAAAACCACAAAATGTTTCAATGCATCGTAGTGCCATCCTGGACGTGGCCTGTTTTCGTTTCCACCTGTCACCTTGGGATGTATATATCATACTTTTGTAAAGTGCCAGCAAGTTTCCATATTTAATTATGACTTAATTAAAATTAAATTCCGGCTAAAAAAAAACTAAAGTTTTATTAAACCGGAACTAGGATAAGTTAGCTAACAGAAAGAGAAGTAACATTCAATCATAATAAACTCCATACCCTTTCTGGCACTCATCCTTTATGAATGATCTAATAAGGTCTAGATCGTGAAAAGATTGCGCAATTATTACAAATGTGATGATAAGACTGCACAGCATTGTTGACCCGATAACTCGTTACAGAGATTAAAAATCCATGCTGGGCATCCCCTATAATAACATCGCTGTAGTTGTCATGATGAGGAGCTATAGAAAGATGTGATTAGCCCTTGTTTACTTGCTGCACTAAATCATCTTTCTCTCCGCTATTTAGGACCAAATTTTTGAGTGACCCCAACTGGTTGCTTTAGTAACAGTTGCAACTTTATCAACACAGGCAACTCCACTGCTGATCCTCTTCTGTACTGCATGATTTGTTGAACACACAAATCTGTTAATATCACGCTGCATTAATTGGCCTTAAGCAGAAATATATTTCAAATGGAATTGAATACTAAATTTATATGGGGTTTTTCTGTCAATTAATTTACTTTATTAGATTTTTTTTCTATTTAATTAAGAACTCTCTTTTTTTTTTTTTTTGCTCTATTGGACAGTTTTTTTTTTTTTTTTTTGTGAAGTATTTTTTTATTTGTATTACGTTTGTACATTTTTCACACTTACTTTTTGCTTGCAGGCAAAATAGTGAACAAAATCAATGATTTCATTTGCGTTTTATTTTATTATGTTGCCACTCTAGATTTTTAACAGCAGCAGCGGCAGCAGCAATAACAGCAAAAAGAAAATATTTTCTATTTTATACAAAATATTCTTTGATACTGAATTTTAAATGTCCACATGTCCACTGCTAATTGAATTTAAAGTTCTGATACTACAAACTTGCTATCTGCTGCCGCTGTCTGGCCCTTTACAGTGCAAAACATGTTCGAAATTGTTTATTAAAAAAAAAGCTGTAACTCTTTTTTTAACTGAAATTAAAAAAAAATATATTTATTGGAAACACGATATTCCATTAAATACAAAAATAATTTCATTTGCCGTTTGAATGTTTTGCAACACTTTCAAACAAACACATACACACATGCTTTTATACTCAAACATTTGTATGTACATATGCATTTGTGAAGAGGCTTACAAATGAAAGCGTAATGGTCAAACACAACTCACTCTTTTAAATTTTCTCTTTTTACTTTTACACACACACACACACACACACACACACACACACACTTATTTATCATGTTAAATATTTATTTATACATAAATGTATATTTGTGTGTGTGTGTGTTTTTATTGAATTTCATGTTTTATTTGTATGTATGACATTGGTCGTTTATTGAATTTGAGTAGAGACATTGATTTTGAATTGAATTTCCTTGAATACTAAATTGGACGGAAGTTTAAAAATAAAAGCAAAAAAAAAACAAAAAAGCTGATGTATGATAAATGATAAAAGCAGCACAAAAACTTTTATATCAATTTAAATATTACAAATGTTGTAAAATAATATTTAAAAATTTAATTACATTTTTAAAAAATAATTGAAAAATTTCGACAACCGTTTTTTTTTTTTTGTTGCTTTAAGCGCTTTATTTACGCTTTTTAGTTAAGGGAAGAGTCAAATGCTTTAAAAATTCTTTCCATATTCCTAGAAAAGATGGTTGGAAAAACAATTAATAAATTAATTATTCTGCTGTAAATTGACCAAATAAATTTTGCAATTTTATTTTTAAACTCTTCAAGGAAATTGAGTTATTAAAAGGAATATTATTAAAAAAACTGAAACATTAATTATAGAATATTTAAAGAACGACTAATATTTTATCTTTAAACTTTTTTTTACAATTTTTCAATATATTTTTGCAATTAAAATTAATCATACGCCACCGAACAAAAATTATTAAAAATTGAACATTTTTTAAATGGCAAAATTAATTCAAGATTTTAAATGTTAATTTTTTTGACCTTTATAAATAATTTTATTTTCTAATTCAACAAGCACTAGGTCAGTTTTAAAATAAAAATATTGTTCATTATTTTTTATTATTTCTTTTAATATTTCGCCACATTGCACCCCATTTAAATTAATTTTTAATTCATTTTTATAAAATTTACTTTATTTAAATTCATTTACTTTTTAATATGAATATTTCTGCACCAATTGCTTACAAATATATTGAATTTCAAAAATATTTTCAAGGTAAGTCCAATGTTGTTGTCGCTTTTATTGCTATAACAGCTTTTGTTGGTAAGAGTTAACCAAAAAATAAAAAATTATTTCACAGGAAGCTCTTTTGAAATCCAATTATTCATCTGATGATTACATGAAAATATCTTTATCGCAAAATGCACTCATATGGCCGACATGTTTTATACAAACATACATCTGCAAATAGTCACACAACAACAAGGTATCGTCCTTGTCATCATAACTATATGTAAATTTAGTTTGATATACAGTGGAGGAAACTTTATTAAAAAAAAGAAAAATTTATGGTTTAAAAAATCCATAAAGTTTTGTTAACTTTTAAAATAAAAATTTTTCCTAAAAGCGTCCTTGACGTTTTTTCATTAAGGATTTATTTTAAAAAGTTGAATGTTTTCTCCTCCACTGTACCTCACCAGCCCCTACAAATTGTTGTAGTATTTTGCACAGCTCGTTTTCGTTACAAAAAATATAAATAATTCGTATGAGTAAATGAAACAAAATTAACACATTTTTTTTGTTCTTTCTTGTCTATTTGTTGTATTTAAACAATATTCAAAGTTACCAGGATGTGATATATCAAACATACAAAAGTAACAGGAAATAAATACAATTCAACTAATACATACATGCAGCCGGGTAGGCAGGCATACAAGTCTTATATATTTTTTATATATAGAAATTAAGCATAACTACAATATCACAACTGCAGAAGCAACAAAATATCTTCATTCAATTTGTTAAAGTGTGGGTGGGAGTGTGTTGTTTAATCGTTTAAACGGATATGAAGGGCATTTAATTTAACAACAGATAATATATTATTCAGTTAAAGACAACAACAGCTTAAAAATCAAGTGATAAGAGTTAATTATTGAAAAGATAATGTTGCGTAATATTAACGAAATTTACATAGAAAAAGGTTTTTGCTCCTATTAAAAATTTATTTGTTTGCAGATAGAATTTTTACGAAATTTTTAATAACTTCAACACAGTGTTTAACTGAAAATAAATAGAAATTTTTTTTAAACAAACTATTAATTGAAGTATTTATATATTTAATTACCAAAGAACCACAATGAGTATCTAATTAAATAAATAATTGAATCGATTAATCATTTAATAAAAAATTTAATTAAAAAAAATCTTTGATTATTGAACCAAGAGAATTCTATATATTGAACGGCAATATATAAAGAACGGATGCATAATTTGATTCTAGTCATACCACCGCCAAAATGTGACTTCATGGTGACATGACTATGACTTTAATATGAAAACTATGAAGAACAGCTGAACACAGTTTTTAGCGGGGCAAAAGTCTATTCCGAAAATATAAAAAGTCTGCTAATAAGAATATGAACTTCAGAGAATACAAAATATAAGCGATATTTTGTGCCATAGAGAATATAAGCTGCTTTAAAAAAGAAAAAGAAAAACAAGAATAATAATAAAAATAAAAATAAAAACATTATGGATAAAAAGAATAAGAATGAGGTGACTTTTTTATTATTAAAAATTATGAAAATACTTCATATATGACTAGATTGTGACTCACTATCATACTGTCTTTTTCTTAACCCTGGCTTTTGCCTTGTTTCTCTAACTTAGTTGAGAAATGTCTCACATAAAAATATTAAAGTTAAGTTTAATGAAAAAGATCATAACTTACTATGGCTCAATTTGCGTTACACATTTTGACTGTTATATTTTCATGAGACTGCTGTAGTCGAAGTGGTTGGCTACAAACCTGATTGACCAGGGTTCAACCCCTGCGGCAACCATAACATTAAAATGTTTTTTCTGTTTAAATACATATTAAGAATCAACATTAAACATGCAGCCTGCTTCGTCGGTACTTCTTAATAGCATATTCGCCGGCGAAGTAAAATAACTAATAAAATGGCCATATCTATCTTTCTTTTTTTACCACCTGTCTTATCTTTTATATATCCCTTTCCTAAAAGAATGTAGCACGGTTACGAAAATAACTAAATAGGCATTATTGCCTGAAGCGCTACTACTCTTTAAAAAAAAATGTGAGAAATATCTCACGTAAGCTACAGAAACAGAGCAACAGCGCTAATACGAAGACAATCATACCTGTAATTTTCAATTAAGACGTCTTTATGTACATTCTTATAAACAGTGTGTTTTTAAATTATTAAAAAAAAATTACATTTGAAAGGTTTTTAGTTTTAGAAGAATTTGCGTTGGTCACCTTAATTTTGAAAATCTTTTCTAATTCACAGTTTTATATCTAGATATTTATAACTAAATATCTAATATATTTTGTAAAGACATTAAGAGATTATTATTTACTATCTAAAATGCTCAACTTGTGTCCGTTCTGTTGTCTATTTTACTCTTCATACTCCTTCTTCTTTTTTTTTTTTTATGTCCTATGATTAGAAAATTTACATTTAATATTGGTTTTATATTGGCCAGACCACAAAATTAGGCAATAGCACTAAATTGTATTGGTAGTGGAAACTAAGCCATCAAGTTTTAGATATCAAAAGGTAGCAAAAACCCTATATTATATTTGCTTTTCCATGAAACTGTCCTTTACAGTTTCATACCCAATAAAGACTTTCATAGATTTTCAAAGTTCTTCTTCTAAATGTGAGTTTGTATAAATTTGATTGTATGTAAATTAAATAGTCAGTTTAATATCTTAATACTATTCCTGCTCTTCTAAACTGGCTGCATAAATGTTTATTTTAAGAACGAGTTTGTGTTATCATGTCTTTAATTAAATTCTTTTGTTTCTTTATAATTTTATTTGCTCACATAGTCTTCTTCATTTATGCTTATATACTCTTAATATGTTATTCAGTATAAATATTTTAAATGTTTTAATTTCATGTACATGTAGTTAATAACTATTAAATAATAATTTTAATAAATATTTTCCTGGAAAAATAATTATTTTATATTTAGTTAATTTTAAATTATTATTGAAAATTGTTTTAAGGATTAAGAAAACTTTCAATTTAAATTTTTTATATTGATTTTAAATTTTTTTCCATAACAAAAGCAGCTTAAAGAAAGTTCAAAAGCATAGCCAATCTTTGAAAATTCTTAGAAAATAATTTACAAAAGTATACACACGTAAAATATATAATTTATTCGTTCTTGTAAAATCCATTTCCGTCCCTATAAAGCTTTAATATTCTGGGTCCTTATGCATAGCGAAGTCGATTGAGCGATGTCCCTCCGACTGTCCGTGTTCTTGTTGAAATTAATTTTGCGATAGATGAGCTTGAGAAAATTTAAATACACCAATCGAGCAGACATAGTTTCGAAAGTTTGGCTATTGTGAATCAGCTAAATCTGTCAATAACAGTAGGCAAACCATTACTCCCCCTTTTATTTTTAAATATCATTTTGCAATTTTTTCTTTTTTTTTTGTATTCCTGCAGATGTTTGTGTTCATTTAAAAAAGATAAGAAAAATTAATGAGCTGTTTACAACTTTATACTTATTTACCACTGACTTATAAAAGGACGCTGCTGTAGTTGAAGTGGTAGGCACGTTGACTGCAAACCTGGTTACCCAGGGTTCAACCCCTGCGGCAATTTAAAAAATAAAAAAATGTTTGTTCTGCTTAATGGTATAAATACATATTCAGAATTAACATGCAGCCTCCTTCGTCGGTACTTCTTCATAGCATATTCGCCGGCGAAGTAAAAAAACTCTCCATCTCTCTCCTTTCACCACCTGTCTTATCTCTCATCTATCCCTTTCCTGAAGAATGTAGCACGGTTCCACTAAAAAACAATTAAAAAAACTTTTCATTTACTTAGCTGGGACAACAACCCTAAGCAAAACGTACAATTTTTGGAAACAAAAATATATTTTTGAACAGGACAGCGCTTTTTTTCCCGAGTTTTTTCAATGAGAAATTTGCAGTATATTACGCCAAATATCTTTTTTTTAAATGCTATAAAAAACGCACTGGATGGTCAGTTGGCTTCAGTTCCTGAACCAATTGGACTTTGTATGACGTCATACCAAGGTCTTTAAGCAAAATTCGTCTCAATGATGTCTCCGAAATGTTCAATTGTTGAGAACGAGGGTAAATTGATGTTGATGGCACTTCACGCACTTTTGCCACAGCAGCAATATTCTCGGGTGTACGCACTGTTTTTAGCTTTTGTATGCTTTGGTTTATCGATGAGGATGCCAATTTCTTTAACTTTTTTCACAAGATAACGAACATACGTGAACTGATCCGTGATAGCTTCGGGCGCTATACGACCACCGCAGTTAAATTTAGAGATATAGAAAAATTGACCTGTTAATTGACTTCCAAGGTCGTACGAATTTTACCGCTCATGATTATTTCCTGTGGGGCAACGTGAGGTCATCGATATACACTAACAAACCAGCAACAATAAACATGTTAGTGGGGTGTTACGTGCTACTCATGACTTAAAAAAATGTCTATCATTGTACACCCGATAAGCGCTTCATAAAAAATAGCTCCAGTGGCCAAGAAATATTGCAAATACTTTATAAGATATTTTCTAATCTCGCGATTGATCTTTCTTTTTATAAAGTTGTTAAAGGTTAATTGTCTATGCCCACTAGGCCACAACCAGCTAAACGAAAGAAGTAATCGTGCGTGCTAGGAGAACGCTATAGATAATTTGCCCAAAAAATAAATTTAATCTTGGAGAAAATACAATATTTTTAAAAACCTTCAGGTACATTTGAGACACTCTTTATAAACTTATTTAAACATTCTTCAGCTCAACCAAACTGCAATAAAATAAATGACACAATAAAATATAAGCGATTTTTAAACGCCAATTTAAATAATTTAATGTTGAAAAGCAAAATTTAAAGTAAAATATTTAATCTTTATTTTCGTAATAAATAAATGTCATAAACTTGTCATAAATTCCAACATCGTTTAAACAAGATTTTAAAATTCTAATGAAACAAATCTTGTTTTTTTTTCCTTCTTAATTAATTGCAAATATTTGGTGTGATTTTATTGCCAGTCTATTGTTATCATCAATCATTTTGTTTTAGACAGAAACTGAAGAGCGAAATAAGATGTTTGCACAATAAGAATACTTGTTTTTTTTTCTTTTATTTTTGTGCATTATCTTACGACACTTGAATTTTTTTTATTTTTTTTTTTTTTTTTTTGTCGAAAAACAGAATGAATAACTTTTTTGCACTTAATTGTTGGTGGTGACTGGTGTTAGCGGTTTCTCTTTTCTTCTCTAATTTTTTCCATTTTTTTGTTGCGTTTTGTTAATTTTATTAGCTGCAAAAGTGGAAAAATTTATAGAAACAACAACAAAAAATATAACAAAAAGTTTAACTCAATTGACAGCTGTCACGTGCTATTTAAGTGTCTTTTGCACACACCGATCAAAAAGCTAAGAACAAGAAAAAAAATTCCAACAAAATAATTGAAATCTAGTGTAACCTAAGAACAAAAAACAGACCGACTAACAATATTTGCTGTTTGTTGCATTTGTTGTTGCAAAAAGTAATTAACAGTTTTGTCAGTTTTTTTTTTTTTTGTATATTTCTGCTGTACCTCAATTTTGTTGTTGGAATGTTTAATAAGCAAAAAGGTTAAACAAAAAACAAAAAAAAAAATACTGCAGCACAGTGTAACGAAATCATAGTAAAAAATTATAAAAAATTTTCTATTAAAAAAAAAGTTAAAGTAGACTTGGACTTTTATTTTCATGTGGGTGAATAAACGCACAGATATTTCTTTAAATAACATGGGCATTGAGATAAGTTTTTTCTTGACATACGAGGGCTGCTATATATATTTCTGGCCTGGCAACACTGAGTGCTGCCAAGTGCAATTTGACATTTGCATTGGAAAGTTTGTCACTTTTAAGCATAATCGTACTCAAAACGTTTTGACGTACGACCATTATTTGTGTTGTTTACAGTGTTTTGAAAATATTAATATAGAAAAAAATGGAATTAACTCGTGAACATTTTCGTGCCATCATTTTTCACAACTTTCGACGTGGATTATCACGACAAGAGTGCATTGATGAACTTAAATCTTTGTATGGCGACGAAGCACCATCCTATAGCACTGTGAAAAATTGGTATAATGAATTTAATCGTGGCCGAAGCTCGCTCAAAGACGAATTCCGTGAAGGTCGTCCAAAAATGGCTGTTGTGCCAGAGAACATTGATTCCGTGCGTGAACTCATAATGCAAGATCGACATGCGACATACCGCCAGAAGAAGCTGTTGAAGTGTTCAAAAACCATGTTTTAGAGGTGTCTCAATCGGAGTGGAAAAAGTGCTTCGACAACTGGTTTGAGCGCTTGCAAAACTGTATAAATCATGCTGGAGAATACTTTAAAAACCAATAAAACCATTTTTGATTATAAATATTCGCATTTTCACTATTAGGCCAGAAATATATAGAGCAGCCCTCATATTGTAGACCAACTGTTTAAGAATTTCTGTAGCAAACTTTAGAATAAATATAAATTGAGTTAAAAAGCATTTTTGAACCATAAAATTAGTAAATAATTCTTGGGGGTTTTGTATGGCAAATTACGTTACCTTTAATATATAGGTGTCACGGTTTATTAGAAATATGAAAATTGTGTGTGATGCGTGGGGGCCCCTTTGATTTTAAATATTGTTTTTTTTTCTTTTTTTAATGGGACCATTCTTTAAGCATCACCTTTCAATTATATCAAAAATTTGTAAATCACTTTAGCAATGACTAAGCTCTCTTTTGTTAAATGACCATTAATTTCATTTCATTTTTTTATTTATCAATTTTATTCTTAAATATTAAACACATAAAAACAATGAACTTAATAAGCAATAAACAACACAGATACATTTTATCTCTTACATTAGAATATATTTTTGTAGCACAAGAGAAAAAGGTTCAAAAATAGAATAAAAACTATATTATATTCCAATCATATATTTTTGTTATACAAAGAATTAACCGCAATAAGTTATTTTTGGACCACATTACTATTATAAAATATCATAATATGATTTCACTTTAAACATGTTATTTTTCTATCTGCCCAAAATATATTTAAAATATTAAAATTTTGTTATCATTATGAAAATTACTATAATTTGCATTAAACATATATTTCAACTAAAATATGTTTGCCTCAAAGTAAAACAACTTTCTTTACAGCTTAGAAGCTCAAATACCCCTTAAAGCCAAGATTAACAATCAAACTCAGTCGTACTATCTGTCTAAAGTTTTGTGTTGACAGATCTGTTCAATTTAATATCTTTTGAAATAGCACCTATGACGCCACTTTGAATGGATTTTTAAAGTAGGACAGAATTCTCTCAGATTTTTATGTGATTAAATCGCACGATTGTGTATGATAGTGAGTCCTGGCCTTTATTGATATTTTTGGTTTCTGTGCACCCTAATAAAAAGAAAAGTTTGGTGAGACAACAATACAGGCACCTATTGCAAATACAGGAATTATTAATAATAAATTTTGGATTTTTTTTAAGGCTTAAATTGTTCCTCAATTTTACTTTAAAAAAAATTTTCTATACAAATAAAAAATTCTCTGTTAAGGATACAAACACAAAAATTATGATCAATATATTTTATGCAGGTTGGGAAATTATTTTTGTTAAAAATTGAAACTAATTTTCATTTTTAAATATCGCCATTTTCTTGAAATTTTTCGGGTTTTTGGGGCCATTTTGCTTTATTAAAAGTTGTCCAGAAAAATTTTATTTAAAAAAACAAAAAGAGCAATTTTTTTAATATAAAATAACATTTTTATGTAATAAAATAATCCCCACTGTCATTACAAGTTTTAACAGTCAGTCTAAACTAAATAGTGCTTAAATGCAATATTCCCTAGCATCCAGCTTTAGCGGTAAAATCTTATAACAGAATAAGGCCATCAACCTTGTTTCTTGAATTTCAATAAAACACCAAAATCGTTTGATTGGTCTGATGTATAGTTAAACTAATTTTTAACGGCAACAAAAGCAATTATTAAGCAGCCAACTTCACTGCCTTGCGAGTTGTCGAAATCGAACATTTCAATTGCCAAGCACTGACGACGAACTATTTGTTACTGTTTTACATGGTGGCGTGTAATATTATCAATAGACATAACTTTTATGGACATGATGTCACTCAAAAGTGACATGATGTCCATGGTCATTATGCTCATTGAAAAACGTCATAATCCCCATGGTCATTAAGTCGTTTTAAGTATAGACATAGTTTGGCTTATTAAAGTAGCAACACTGGCTTCACTTACCAAGGATTTTCACCTCCAATATACAACCAGCAACGGCTACGCTTGCTTTTTTACATAGGAAACTATAAAGACTATATATTATATCCATTGACGTTATGACTCTACAAAGATGGACAATGTGTCCGTGAAATTTATGACATGCAACCGAATAAATTACTAAAGCATTAAATCAAGGACACCGAGTAGACAATTATATAGTGAGAAAAAGGATAAAATATATTTTGCTTAAAAATATAAAGAAAAATAACCACAAAAAAAGAAATTCCTGAATCATCAAAATCCCGAATACCGGAATTTTTAAATTTTATTCGCGATTGGCAACCCTGGTTGTATTTAATATGATATACGCAATAGTTCAAACTTAACATTTATTAAAAAAAAAAATTAATTTTACATGTTTGCTCATATTACATGTTTTTGGAAAATTGTATTGAAGCCACAGCTGGGATTATCTCACTTATTTGTTAATTTAAATACTTAAAATGTGATGCCACTAAAGTGTGTACTAAGCAACCTTAGAATTTTACTTTATTTTTAATTCGAGAGTTTAATACCCACCTATTCAATTCAAAAAAAAAAAATATGTGAAAGTATTTATAAAAAGTAAGTTGATAAAAATTCCCAAGCCTGGTTTATGTTTTTTTTTTGTTTTTGTTTTTTTTTTTTAACTGATACAATTTATGCTTCCGAAAGTTTTATCTTAATACAAAGAACATGAATAGACAATTGAAGATTGTGGTTTGAAACATAGACAGATCAGAAACTGTTTAAAAGCCAGGATGGAAGTTTAGCAAAAAAAAAACATAAGCCTAAATTTGATAGGGTAGTTGAGACCAGATATAGATTAAGTTTTTTTTATAAGCGGCCTAAATAGACAGAAATGTAAAGAGTAGACATAAATCATAATGGCGCAATCATGTAGCGTATTTAACCCTACGAGCCATCAACTCAGTGTGAACATCATTTCGCACATGAATTCGGCTAATGTAGACACACAATGTTCATGTGTCGTTTATGTGCAGCCATCGTTGACCGAACATTTGTCTGAGCAATGATGTTCGCCATCAAATATGAATTTTAGTATAATTTCTCCATTTCAAATTAACGTCATCTATCGATCAACAATGCGAACACTCTCTTTCGTATTAAAAACATTGAAACAACCCTGACGACAAACAGAAAATTATGCTCAAAACAAAACACAACCATCGACACGTTTTCGACAAGACAAGAATTGAATAAAAACTCGGCCTAAACTAAACATAAGACAGAACATGAATAAATAAAGTCTTAGACTAGATCAAGACTGGACTTAAACAAGACATAGTCACCAGACAACTATCAAACAGGCAATAGTTTATGAGAAGAACTCCAAGCCTCAAAATACTCAATTTTACAGTTGTTTTTTTTTTGCAAATTTTTTACAAATTCATTACAATTTTTTTTATTTATTTTCTACACTGTTTTAATTTTTAAATTTATTTACAATTTAAGCTGACTTTACACATTTTATGTAGAATTAATTTTCAAAAATATTTCAACAAGAATTTTTTGTTAACTGCATCATCAAGCAAAAAAAATGTAGCAACTTTTTGTTAATTAAAACCAAATAATTAAAAACAAAATAAACAAAAACTATTTTTTTTTTCTTTTATATTAAATTATAAGCTTCCTGTCGAAAAATGTAAAATTAATGTTGCTTAAATATTTTTTGTAGTCAGTGAAATTTGAGCTGCGTCGTAATTAAATTTGTAAAAAAAAAAAGACAGAAAAAATAGTAAGAATATTTTTAAAAATAATTTAATGTTGGTTATAGTCAGAATATTATTTTTGAGTAATTAATTTAAAACAAACAAAAAATACTTTATTCAATAAAAAAAAAAAACAAATGCTTTTTTGTAACAAAAAAAAAAATAAAATCTTCCCATAGTTCTTCCTCTTCAATCCTCTTCAAGATCTTTTACAAACATATAAAATAAAAAATTTTTTTCCTTATAAGTTGAGATTTTATTTCATAAAACTGTAAAAATGTTTGCAGTTTGTTGGAATATTTTGTTTTATTGCATTTCATGTTATATTCGGCATTCGGTTGTTAAATTCAACCAGCTAAACAGAAGTAAAAGGATTTACATTTTACAACCTAAAACCACATTTTTTCTTAATCGTGTAGATATTGTTTTAAAGTGGTTTTCTGTTCTGTTACTAACGATGATCGTAAAACTTAAGTTTATAGCTTTTAATTTTAAAAACACATGTTTTACATCATTAAAAAATTTTGTAGTACGTTTAGGTCTTTCAAAGACTGTTACTAAAAAGTTCTCTTGAAAGAAACCCTAAAATGCAAAAAAAGAGGAAGAAGAAAAATTTAAAAGTCCTGGGAAAAAATTAGCAATAAAACATTGATATTGCTAAACAGAAAAAAATTTTACTAAACGAAGACAGTGCAGCCAGTCGGAAGACTTTAATGTGTTCCTATTTTAATGTTTTTGTTCTACGAGAATAAATTATAATTGCAAAAAAATAAAAAATCATAAAAGCTTTTACAAAGCGTTTAAGACAAATGAATTTAAACGAAGCTGTACAACCACTTAAAGTGAACCTTGTCCAAACGTCTAATAGAAGCAATAACTTTAACAATCCTGGATGAAATTTACGTTATGTTTTTTACAGTACAACTCTCAATAAAGATTTTAGTTTAATATGAAAAGCTAAAAGCCAGATATTCGCGATATTTATTCGCAATTAGGTTCATGTTAATATAGCCAAACATGTATAGAGAACTTTTTAAAATTTGTCTACTCTAGAAAAAATTTTTATTTAAACTAAAACTCTTAACACATTACTTTTTCTTACATGGCCAAGAATAACATTTTTATGAGTACAATCACTTGATAAAAGAAAATAAAATACTGTTTCTATTTCTTTTTTTTTTATTCATTTCATAACATATATTTGTGATTTCTTTTCTTATATTTCTGCGTTGTCGCTATTTCAAATTTATTTCGTTAAATTTAAACATAAATAGTTGTAAAAATATAATTTTATTTTGTCATTTATAAGCAAAAAAATAAAAAAAAAATACATTAAGAAAAAGTACTAAAAATATAAACGCACCAAACTTGTAAATTTATGACAAGCA
Source organism: Cistogaster globosa (assembly GCA_937654795.1). Lineage (NCBI taxonomy): Eukaryota > Metazoa > Arthropoda > Insecta > Diptera > Tachinidae > Cistogaster > Cistogaster globosa. The sequence goes on from OW569404.1 coordinate 14,954,001, forward strand.
TCGTAAAACCATCATTTTTTTACGACTTCAACACACGTATTCAATGAACATGCTGAACAAAAATGTCCATAAACAAACTAGTTGGCATTTCAATTTGGCTTTTTATTATTTTTTTTCTTTTCTTTTATTTTACTTGTTATTTTTTTACAAGAAATTTATATCTTTTTTATTACACTATAAATGATAAAATTTAAATTAAATTGATTAAAGTGTTTGGGGAAAGCAAAGGTCACCCTATATAACTTTCAATTATAAAATGTTAACAAAAAAAATAAGTTTGTTAAACTTAAATTAAAATAAAAAATGTTATAACATGAAAGTAACAATTATAAAATATCAGCTAAAAATAAGTCAAGATATAGAAATTTATCATGATAAAAGTATTAGACATAAAATTTAATTTTTTGTTTATTTTTTTTATCTAAAAAGTATATATAAACAAAAAGAAATATATCTTGAAATTACGTTTAAAATTAAGAAACTCACGTAAATTGGTTTAAATTTTTTTATACAAAAGTAAATTATATAAAAATATGTCCAATTAAGCTTGAACATAAAGTCATATAATATAAGATCCACACGTTACAACCAAAACAAAATATAACATAAAATAACATGACATTACAAAAAATAATATCAAATAAAAAACAAATAAAACATAAATAAATAACATAGAAATAATACAATATCACCTAAACTAACATAACATAATTTTACATATTATGACATAAGGAAACATAACATATCATAATATCACATCACATAATATAACAAAAAATATAAATTAATATGTCACGACATAACATAACACAACAAAAAATAATATAACATAACACAATAAAACATAGCATGTATTAAAAAAAATAATATATCATAACATAATAAAACATTAATTCACATAACATAACATAACATAACATAACATAGCATAGCATAATATAACATAAAATAACATAACTTAAATTAAATTAAAAATAACATAATATAACACAACATCATATAAATATCTAAACGTAACATTACATAATATAACATAATAATCTATAAATTAACATGACATAACATAACACAATAAAAATTAAAATAACATAAAAACTTTACAACACAAAAAAACATAAATAACACAACAAAATGTAAAATGACATAACAATACAAAATGACATTAAATAATATATCTTAACATAATATAACATAAAGTAGCATAACATAACAAACCTTAACATAAATAACATAACATTTGTTAACAACATACCGTAAAAAACACAACGTAATGTAATATACATTTTGATATTATCTTAATATAGCGAAGAATTACAGAAAAACAATTAACCAACCTAACATAACGTAATATAATATAACATAACATAACATAACATAACATAACATAATATAATATAATGTAATTAAATATATTTTAACATCACATAACATAACATAATGTGATATTACATAACGTAACATAACATTACATAACCTAACAACATAATATAACACAAGATAAAATAGCATACAATATATATTTAAGTCTAAAAAATTATAACTTCTAACAACATCTGCTCGCCTTTTTTCATTATACGAGGGCTGCTCTATATATTTCTGGCCTAATAGTGAAAATGCGAATATTTATAATCAAAAATGGTTTTATTGTTTTTCAAAATATTCTCCAGCATGATTTATACACTTTTGCATGCGCTCAAACCAGTTGTCGAAGCACTTTTTCCACTCCGATTGAGACACCTAAATATGGTTTTTGAAAATTTCAACAGCTTCTTCTGGCGACGAAAATCGTTGACCACGCATTTTTTTCTTGATGTGCGGAAACAAGAAGAAGTCACCAGGTGCCAAGTCAGGGCTGTACGGCGGATGACCCATTAATTCGACGTTTTGGCCGGCCAAAAACGCTCTGGTTTGAGCCGATGTGTGAGAGCTCGGATTGTCATGGTGAACAATGATTCGTCTTCTCTTGTTGGTTTTTCGAATTTCTCCGATGACTTCAGGCAAACAAATTGTAGTGTACCACTCAGAAGTGACCGTCCTACGTTGCTCAAGTGGAACAGTCGCCACATGACCATTTTTGCCGAAGAAACAGGCGACCATTTGCTTCGAAATGCTTCTTCCACGAACAACTTTCGTTGCTCGTCTTTGAGGACCCACACGGTCGATTGTTGTTTCGTTTCGGGCTCATACGCATAGATCCATGATTAGTCACCTGTGACGATCTTATAAACGTCTTTTGAAGCACCGCAATCGTATTTTTGCAACATTTCTTTGCACCAATCGACACCAGCCTTTTTTTGAGCGACTTTCAAATTGTGCGGGATCCAACAAACAACAAACCTTTTTACGGCCAAGTGTTCATGCAGTATCGAATGAATGCTGGTGGAAGAAATGTCCAAGGATGTCTCTATCTCTCGGTATGTCGCATGTCGACCTTGCATTATGAGTTCACGCACGGCATCAATGTTCTCTGGCACAACAGCCGTTTTTGGACGACCTTCACGGAATTCGTCTTTGAGCGAGCTTCGGCCACGATTAAATTCATTATACCAATTTTTCACAGTGATATAGGATGGTGCTTCATCGCCATACAAAGATTTAAGTTCATCAATGCACTCTGGTCGTGATAATCCACGTCGAAAGTTGTGAAAAATGATGGCACGAAAATGTTCACGAGTTAATTCCATTTTTTTCTATATTAACTTTTTCAAGTCACTGTAAACAACACAAAAAATGGTCGTACGTCAAAACGTTTTGAGTACGATTATGCTTAAAAATGACATACTTTCCAACGGAAATGTCAGATTGCACTTGGCAGCACTCAGTGTTGCCAGGCCAGAAATATATATAGCAGCCCTCGTATTATATTATGACTTAACCTTACCATAAACTCTTATATTATATTATATATTAATATATTATTACATCGCTGACAGATAATAATTTTAAAAATTAATATTAAATGAAATATGCAACTTTGTCTTTATGTAATTTAAAAATACAATATACTATAAAATATCAAAACAAAATAATATGGCATAACATAACAATATGTGTGTCATGAAATAAAAATATTTTCCGGTATTAAAATTAATATCGGAATACAAAATGACATTATGTTCTATAAACATATTTTAAATTACGGCTAATATATCAGTCGCAAATATTTCAATATGCTAAAAAATATTTCCGCAATATTAGCTAAAGTGAAAAATATCCATGTTTTCAATTGCATTATATCACAACATGAAAAATTGAATTGTTCTTTAAAGTAAGACAGATATTAATGAGCAATGTGTTAAAATATGTTTATGTCTCTTAAGTCTTAAAGCTGTTATAAGACAGCATTAAAATATTGCTCATAATTGATTTACAAATATTTATGTCATAACATAAATATTGCTTTTAATACTGAAATAAATCTTAAAAAGCAACATGTCGTAACATGATTAAATATATTTACCTTAATATATAATATAACACTACTTTTAGCAAATGTATCGAACTGAAAGTAATAAACCACTAAACGTAATTTACAAGAAATATATATTATAATAAAAATTTAATGAAACAGGTGAATGAGGCTTCATCTTGAGACACAATTTTCTTTGCAAACCCATTTCGACTCTGCATTTTTTAGGCCAAAACTCTTAAAATCATCAAAATTTAATTTACTATCCCCATTTGCATGTTACTTCTCATAACAACATATTCTATAGCAAATTTTAAAATATGACTTTATATAGCAGCAAAATGTTATAACATAAAAATGTTATAATAAAATAAAAAATTTTTAAAATTAAAGTAAAAAATGAAAAAAGTAAATTTTTATTCATTTATAATATCCACAGTTCAGTTCCTGATTGGAAAAAATTATAAAAATGTCATAATATCATCATGACATAACATGAAAATGTTATACCCTCAAATGAAGCATAACACTATATTTTAAAATATTTTTTCCCAAAAATTTTTTACTAGAAATACGAGCATTTATTTTAAAACATATTTTTTTTTTTTTTTGTCTACAAATGTTTAATTAGATATATGAACGTCAACGCCTAGTGTTATATGTTGATTTGGTTATAACACTTAAATATTATTTTTATCAGCTAATAATTTTCGCAAACTGCAACTCTACTACACTTCAATGTATAATTATTTTTTAGTTTGCCAACATCTAAATTGTAATAAATGAATGAATGTTTTAAAACATCAATTTATGTTACTGACAAGTTTTAAAATATACATTTTCATACAGCTGCTGCTGCTTGCCTTTCCTTACATTGTTGCTTTGTAATTAAAAATATGTTTGAAATTAAATACTCTTGTGTGAAGTAATAAAAATGCATATAAAAGCATATCTATGCAATAATATTTTTTATTATATATCTTTTATGCTAAAGCAAATAAAAATTAAACAAAATAAAGTTTAAAAAAAAATTCATTTAGTTATGAATTCTTTTGAAGTTTGAATATTCTACAATATTTGTCCAGCATCGTTTTTATTACAATGTTTTTATTTTGTTATTTTTAAATATAATTAATATCTTTGCATAACAAGGGAAAACAAATGGTTCTGTTACAAAGAGAACAACAGAAAAAATAAATTTTTTTTAATTTATTTTTGTTTATTGCTTACATGCTTGCATTTTAAGGATTTTTAAGCTTTATTTAAGAGAAAAAGAAAAATTTTAAGAAATTCGTAAATTTGACTATCATTTATTTACTGCCTACCCTGCCCCCTACCACCCGTTATTAATTTCTACTTGTAGGTAAAACAAGAAGTTCAAATCCATACTTATGTTAAACGACACCTTTCCTTTTCTTTCATCAAACATTCAAACCTAAACTTTTAACACTCAAACATTTCCTCATGCAGATTGCACCACGTAAGCATAATTTTCAGTGTTTTAACAAATGGAACCGTTTTGTCTTAATTTTTTTTTTTTCTTATTTGAATAAAATTCTTTAGCAAGAGGCATATTCGTCCCTTCGAGTTTTTTCTTTTTTCAATTATTAGTTTATAATAACGGCCCTTTTGTCTACTGTATTGTGAGTTTCCTTTGAATAATCAAATATCGTCTTCTTTATTGTGCTTAAACCTTAAAATTCTCTATTTTGTGTGCTTAATTGAAATCATTCAACTGTAGTGTGATGTTCTCATACTCGCCTTAACTTGTCTGCACATTTACAACTTTAAGTCACTCAATATAATATCAGGGATCTTATGGGTGATGATTACCTTAGCGACTATCCTTGCTTGTCATTCTGAACTGGTCTTAGTTTTTATTGAAATTCAATTATCTCATGTCATAATTTGATCACAAAAATTTTCTTAACTCATTTTCCTTAATAAAATAAGTACGAAATAATAATGACAAATTTTAAAAAAAATTTGATTTTACATTTTTATTGGGTTGTATGATTTTAAAGGATTTATTTTTTTATCTCGTTACGAAAAACTATTTTTTTTTGTCAAGGTATAGACTGACTATATGGCGTCACTGACGTTATACAAGAGACCTTGTTTTACCAAAATTTTTATACGAATTCGGGCTCTAGCGGCAAAATATTTAAGCGTTTGAAAACATAACAAAAATATAGTCCACTAATGAACTTAATTTGCGTTCACAATAAATAACTGCCTTTACCACTTACTTCAAATTACATTATTCATTAGGACACCCTTTACATTTCAAATCGAAAATTTTGTACGTGTTGTTATAGCAATACATTTTCTTTGTAAATTTTAACCATCTGCACCAAATTGCATCAACTATTGTAACACCCTTTAAATTATATTTTTTAATATATAATTTTGTTTTTATAAAGATCATAATAATCGACATTCTGTTCAACTTGCATGCAATTGTCTAAAACAGTTAAAAAATGAGGCCCATATAGGTGAACTTACGTTATTTATGGGGACACTCTTTAATTTTTGGATTAATTTTTGTAATACTTTTTGCTTATCGAAACTTTACTGAAAAGCAGTTTTTTAAATTAAAAATTCGCGTCATTCCTGGTTTATAATACACGTAAAAAACATTTATGTTGTATGGGGAAACCCTTTAATTTTTAAAATTACAAACTATTTCAAAAACACCACCAATCTGTAAGCATAACCTTAAGTTAGTTAGTTAGTTAGGAGTGGCGGCCTCTCACGACGAAGCCTCACTTGAGCCCAATCGAATGGTCCGTTGTGATACCACAATGAAGACGGCGCGACACTTCTTACTCAATTGAGAACCATGAAAATTCCCGGATGAACTTCGCTATGTCTCCTATAGAGTAAGATGACAGCTCCGTAAGAGTTCCAAAGAAAGGAGAGCCCAGAATTGTAAATCTTCTTCGAGCCAGGGATGGGCAGTGGCATAGGAGGTGCAGTACGGTCTCCCCCTCATCCTCCGAGCCACCGCGGCGACAGAAATCATAGGAGGGCCGACCCAATCTTTCAGCATGCCTGCCGATTAGCATAATCTTAAAAATAAAAATAAAAAAAATAAATCACTTGAGAAATGACTGCCTGAGTTCTGCAGCAGCAAACATAAAAAAGCAACATTCAGACGAATTGATAACCTCAATATTTTTATGAAGTCGGTTAAAAAATCAAACAAGTTTTTAGTCAGGTGAACGAAACAACCGAGTAGCAACTATAGAACTTTTTATCTGTTCAATTCACAGCTTGTTGTAAGTATGCTAAGTCGTTAGACTTCACAACAGTTGTACAAAAAAATGTTTTTGGTTGTTTCTATGTAAGTATTTACAACAATACCAACAATAAATTTTCCTACGTCATATAAATCTCATGAGAGAAAAATTAAGTTTTTTTTTGTTGTTTTTGTAGCGATCCAAAAATACTGAAAAATATTTTGACACTAGCAAATTTCTCCTGTTTGCTTTAACTTTTTTTTTCTTAATCAAAAAAAAATTTAGATTAAAGCATGAACTTTAATTAAGTTCATTCATTTGTTATTTTTTATATATTAAAATTTTATAGTTGTTATTTTTAAAATATTTTACATTAAAAATTACAATAAAATATTTACAACTACGTTTGTTGTATTTAATACAACATACAATTTACAATAGATTATGAATAGCATAATTATTTCATATGTACTTTAATTTATTGTAGAATGTCTGTAAATATTGTTTCTATGGTCGTTAGAATTACATTTAAAATTTATCGCCATTTAATTTGGTCTTGTTGAAACTTTATACATTTATAAATTCGATAAGCAATTTTCCACTTGAACTGTGTAGAAATTTAATATTTACTTTGCTATAACAAGAGTTATATTTTTCTAGCCCGGTGTTAAAAGTTATAAGTTCTATTCATTTGTTCTTCTCTATTACTCGTATTTCAGCACTGGCTTGTAAACATGTGTAGGTCTCTGTTTACACTAAGCCAGATTTATTTTTCAGAATTTCTGTTTTATATTTAAAAAAAATGTTTTATATTAATAAGTTAAATAAAAATGCTGAAAACTTTTTTTCATTCCCTCTCTCTTTTCGTGTCTCCTATTAAATCAAACCTTTAGCAATTGAAATTTACTTAGTGTAAACTGTGCCTTAGTTTTATAGCCACTATATACAATTATGACACAAACTTTTATAGTCTACAATTTCAATTCATAGAGCAGGTATTAAATAAAGCAGCTGAAGTTAATTGAATAATTTGAAAAATTTTAATTAAAGCGGAAGATTTTTAATTATAAGCTCGTTAGACATAGAAGTATAAAAGAAATTAATTTTATTATTTTAAATAAATAGTAAACAGTTTTCCAAAAGTGACGGTTAGTTTTAAGAAATGTTAACTGCGACACAATTTATTAGAATTACAATGATTTATTTGCATTTAGTGAATAAACTGAATAAGAGGAATTATATTAAAGAGATAAAATTAGGCAGGTAGGTGAAAGATCATACCAACATCAAAGGTTGCCAGATTCTTATTATCAAAATGCTTGACATTTATAAAACAAAACTCTTTTTCCAAGTCTTTTTTAAATAAAAGTTTAACAAGTTAAAAAATAAATAATTATCTTGTCTCATGTTTTTGGCTGAACCTTTTTATTTTAATACGCCAATTACTCAGACATATTTTATAAAAATTTTCTATCCAAAATCAGCAAGATCAGTCCATGATGATCTTCGATCAAGCGGGCAACATGCCACGTTTTTCTCTAATTTTTCTACATAATTTGGAGCAATTCAAGTTTGGTGAAGTTACTCCGATTAATTAATTAATTAAAAAATAAGACACAAATGTGAAGTGAAAAAATTGGTGATCGCCTATTTTTTCTAGTTATAGGCCTTTTGAACTTTTCATAGAAAAGTACGATTGTGCAGCATATTTTTTAAGGATATAATAAGCGTATCATTTAAAAGCTTTGGTAGAGTTCTTTCAGAAAGTGGTAAAATTTTTATAACTCCTTAACCCATTAAAAGCCAATAACATTTTTATGTAAAAAAAATATTTTTTTTTATTCTCTGTCACCTAAATAGTTGTACGAGGGCTGCTCTATATATTTCTGGCCTAATAGTGAAAATGCCAATATTTATAATCAAAAATGGTTTTATTGTTTTTCAAAGTATTCTCCAGCATGATTTATACACTTTTGCATGCGCTCAAACCAGTTGTCGAAGCACTTTTTCCACTCCGATTGAGACACCTCTAAAACATGGTTTTTGAACACTTACAGCTTCTTCTGGCGACGAAAATCGTCGACCACGCATTTTTTTCTTGATGTGCGGAAACAAGAAGAAGTCATTAGATGCCAAGTCAGGGCTGTACGGCGGATGACCCATTAATTCAACGTTTTGGCCGGTCAAAAACGCTCTGGTTTGAGCCGATGTGTAAGAGCTCGCATTGTCATGATGAACAATGATTCGTCTTCTCTTGTTGGTTTTTCGAATTTCTCCGATGACTTAAGGCAAACAAATTGTAGTGTACCACTCAGAAGTGACCGTGCTACGTTGCTCAAGCGGAACAGTCGCCACATGACCAGTTTTGCCGAAGAAACAGGCGACCATTTGCTTCGAAGTGCTTCTTCCACGAACAACTTTCGTTGGATTTTGCTCGTCTTTGAAGACCCACAAGGTCGATTGTTGTTTCGTTTCGGACTCATACGCATAGATCCATGATTCGTTACCTGTGACGATCTTATAAACGTCTTTCGAAGCACCGCAATCGTATTTTTGCAACATTTCTTTGCACCAATCGACACGAGCCTTTTTTTGAGAGACTTTCAAATTGTGCGGGATCAACCGAGAACAAACCTTTTTTACGGCCAGGTGTTCATGCAGTATCGAATGTATGCTGGTGGAAGAAATGTCCAAGGATGTCTCTATCTCTCGGTGTGTCGCATGTCGATCTTGAATTATGAGTTCACGCACGGCATCAATGTTCTCTGGCACAACAGCCGTTTTTGGATGACCTTCACGGAATTCGTATTTGAGCGAGCTTCGGCCACGATTAAATTCATTATACCAATTTTTCACAGTGCTATAGGATGGTGCTTCATCGCCATATAAAGATTTAAGTTCATCAATGCACTCTTGTCGTGATAATCCACGTCGAAAGTTGTGAAAAATGATGGCACGAAAATGTTCACGAGTTAATTCCCTTTTTTTTTCTATATTAATTTTTTCAAGTCACTGTAAACAACACAAATAATGGTCGTACGTCAAAACGTTTTGAATACGATTATACTTAAAAATGACAAACTTTCCAATGGAAATGTCAGATTGCACTTGGCAGCACTTAGTGTTGCCAGGCCAGAAATATATATAGCAGCCCTCGTAGTAGAGCGCTCTTCCTTGCCTTGTCTTATTTTTTTTTTTTTTTAACATTCCTGTTTTTTTAGTCGAGGCCATCTGGCATCCTTGTCTGACACATAAGCTTGTTCTGTAAATCAAGTGCGACAGATGTCAAATAAAGCTTTTAACGTCTAGTTTTAATATCTGGATTACCTCTTTTTGGCTCTGTCTTAGACTCCATTTGATTAGCTTGCACATTTTAAAAACCATAGTTGTACTTTAAAGACAACTTTCATAACATTGTCTAAAATCATCCAATCTATAGTTGATTCCAAAACGTATTTTTTTCTGACTTGAAAGAACAAGCATTTCGGCAAAAAAATTATACCATTTGCACGTTTAATTCCACACTTGCCATAACAAATTTATCTATATTTTATAAAATAAAAAAGAAACTCTTATGAAATTCAAAGCAAGAACTAAATTGCCATCGAAATCTATGTGTCCCTATCAGATTATTCTTTTTTAATGAATCAAGTTGCCATTTACTGCTGCTGATAATGAACAGATACCGTGAAAAAATTTCGTTAAAAAAAAATCCTCTTAAAAATATTAATTTTACGTACTTTCTTATATACAGGGTGATTTTTAAGCGGCTGATTTTTTTATCTTTTCAATATTAAAAATAATGTACGAGGGCTGCTATATATATTTCTGGCCTGGCAACACTGAGTGCTGCCAAGTGCAATCTGACATTTCCATTGGAAAGTTTGTCATTTTTAAGTATAATCGTATTCAAAACGTTTTGACGTACGACCATTATTTGTGTTGTTTACAGTGACTTGAAAAAATTAAAATGGAAAAAAATGGAATTAACTCGTGAACATTTTCGTGCCATCATTTTTCACAACTTTCGACGTGGACTATCACGACAAGAGTGCATTGATGAACTTAAATCTTTGTATGGCGATGAAGCACCATCCTATAGCACTGCGAAAAATTGGTATAATGATTTAATCGTGGCCGAAGCTCGCTCAAAGACGAATTCCGTGAAGGTCGTCCAAAAACGGCTGTTGTGCCAGAGAACATTGATGCCGTGCGTGAACTCATAATGCAAGATCGACATGCGACATACCGAGAGATAGAGACATCCTTGGACATTTCTTTCACCAGCATACATTCGATACTGCATGAACACCTGGCCGCAAAAAAGGTTTGTTCTCGTTGGATCCTGTACAATTTGAAAGTCGCTCAAAAAAAGGCTCGTGTCGATTGGTGCAAAAAAATGTTGCAAAAATACGATTTCGGTGCTTCAAAAGACGTTTATAAGATCGTCACAGGTAACGAATCATGCATCTATGCGTATGAGCCCGAAACGAAACAACAATCGACCGTATGGGTCTTCAAAGACGAGCCAAACCCAACGAAAGTTGTTCGTGGAAGAAGCACTTCTAAGCAAATGGTCGCCTGTTTCTTCGAAAAATTTGGTCATGTGGCGACTGTTCCACTTGAGCAACGTAGGACGGTCACTTTGGAGTGGTACGCTACAATTTGTTTGCCTGAAGTCATCGGAGAAATTCGAAAAACCAACAAGAGAAGACGAATCATTGTTCACCATGACAATGCGAGCTCTCATACATCGGCTCAAACCAGAGCGTTTTTGGCCGGCCAAAACGTCGAATTAGTGGGTCATCCGCCGTACATCCCTGACTTGGCACCTAATGACTTCTTCTTGTTTCCGCACATCAAGAAAAAAATGCGTGGTCAACGATTTTCGTCGCTAGAAGAAACTGTTGAAGTGTTGAAAAACCATGTTTTAGAGGTGTCTCAATCGGAGTGGAAAAAGTGCTTCGACAACTGGTTTGAGCGCATGCAAAAGTATATAAATCATGCTGGAGAATACTTTGAAAAACAATAAAACCATTTTTGATTATAAATATTTGCATTTTCACTATTAGGCCAGAAATATATATAGAGCAGCCCTCGTATGTTTGCTTATGTGAGAGTCAGAGCAGCCGAACCAACCTTCCTTAATTTTTCACAGCCTTTTCCTAGTTTTAAGGTGAACATGTCACTTAGTACAGAGAAAAGATATTTTTACGATAATAAAATTTAGCAGCTCTGGTAAGAAAGCGATGGATCATTTTGCCTTTGATACAAAGCAGACCACTAACTAGTGTGTGTGTGTATGTGTGAATAGAATAAAAGTAAAAGTTAATTTAAACTGGTTAATCATTCTTATTAAACAGGTGATCATGAGCACGAGTTCGTATCCCACCAGAAAGGATGGTAAAGGCGTCTGTGCAGTTTGTGGTTATTTTTTAAGTCCGCTGGAACTTAAGAAAGAGTGAACTGACAAACGAACGACCATACTGTGCTAGTTTTTTTTCTCATTTTTGATCAGTATAAAATCTTTATAAATTGACGTTTGAAGAGCGCTGCCAAATTATACAAATTCACTTTAAAAATCGGTCTTTAATACAGGCAATTTACAGACGAAAATTTAATCGGAGCTAGTTTTTGGCTAAAAAGGTTTCTTTTTAAAAAAAAATTATTCTTCATAGAGTAAAACTAACAGACCCCAGAGATTTACATGCCGACGCTCACGTTATGGTCGCTAGAGACAGTAACAGCATTATGAGCAAATATCTTTTAAAAATGGATTTTTATCGGAACGACATGTGGGGTTAATGTATGGGCGCTACGTGACATACGGCAACTTTTTGAAATCAAGATTTGGAGTTAAGTTGATTTTGAGAAATGGACTTCTTAATTGATTGTGCGGCGTGACAACTTCAATTTATTATTTTGGAGTCATATTAAGTCAATGGTTTTTGCTGAATGATAGCATTGTTCATGTTGTTCATAACACACGGCGATCAATTCTCAAAAAAGTTCACAAAAATTGGACACCTAGATTACGCTTCTTCAACAGTAGCCACAATGGCCATATTCCCTTTTTGCACGTGGCGTTGATTTTTCGAATAAAAAGAATTTTTTTATCACCGCTAATCAGATATTTTTATTTTTCGAATTGAATGTCTTAGGAAAAAAGTGAAGAGTGATTTTCTGTTATATTTTATTTATGGAACGTTCTACAAATTAAAAAGAAATTTACAAAAATTTAGAAACAGTAAATCTCCACCAAAAAAGAAAACACCCTGTGTTTTCATTTTACTAAAAAAAATATATTCTTATATTAATCTGTCAGATTATGAAAATTTGCTAACAAATCTTAATGTTTTATTTCAGTTAAAATCAAAAAACAAGTCATTTATCATTTTATTTAAATGAAAAGCACTTTAGACTCATTCACTTGAAAATAAAAACAAAACGGCTGACTAAAACTTTTCGTCTTTTAACAACGAAAATGGGAAAAATAACGATAGAAATAATAGAAAGAGAAAATGTGATTAACATAAATTAAAATAAAAGTTTTCAAAAAACAAAAGCAAAAAAATTATAAGAAGTAGAAATATTAAAGAAATAACTTTTCTTATAGCAGACTTAAAAATACAAGAAAATATGGCGTCTAGCAGCAGCAGCAACAGCAACAGCAACAGCAAGCAAATTTAAAATACACCGAAAGTAAAGAAATAGATTCAAGTAGAATATTTTGAAGAAAAAAAAGTGCTAATTGTTCTTTAGAAAACTGACTGTTTTGCACAAAAATTTCTGGCATAATTTTTAAGAATTCTCAAAAAAAAGGCTTTTAAATATTTAAATATTTAACTAAAAAAATTCTAAATCTAAAAGCTTGGTAGAGCAGTGTAGTGGCAAAACTCTCGTTAAAAATCACTTAAAAGTCCATCATCATAAATTTGTCAAAAAATATTTAGAAATTGTGACAAAAAAAGTGAATTTGTGAAAACCAGCACATTCGCCATTACCTTGAAATCTATTTTGCTTTTACTCTCTCCATGAGTTTATGTGTGTGTGTGTGTAGTATGTTGCAATGCGTAGCAAAGAAAAAAATCTAATTTCATTGAGTTTTCAGTTCAGGGTGTTATTTATGTTTTTGCTGTAATAAAAAATATGTTGCAGGTAAGATACAAATCTATGAACTAGATTTAAATGTGCATGTGATGAATCTATTTTTTATGATGAGTGCAAAACTGTAAAGTTAAAATATTCATCTCATCAGCAAATGTGTAGAAGCAAATGAACGCGTAAAGAAATTTTTGTTCTTTTTTAAACATTTTAACATTTGAGAAAAGTATTAAAGTTTATTAAAAATTAAAAAAAGTAAGAGTGCTATATTTGGTTATGCCGAATCTTATATACCCCTCACCATGTATGTAAATATAGTTATTGAAGTAACTGCAAAAGAAAAATTAGGAGACAGAAAATTTAAAAATATTAAAAAAAATATATAGAAATGTCATTGCCTCCTAACTGGTGAAGCATTTTTAGAAAATTTTAGTATTTCTTGGAAGATCTCATCAAAAGCTTAAAAATGATACCCATATTGATATCTTAAAAAATATGACGCAAAATCGTAATTTTCCCATAATTTGGAATATAAAGGCGAGCGCCAATTTTTTCACTTAATGGTTTTTTTCATATTTTTTTATTCTCTACCGCCCTATGTTTTTTTTTTTTTTTTGCACAATAAAGTGTTCAAAATAATATGGAAAAATTAGAGACAGGCGTGTTGTTTTGCGCGCTGCACCGAAGCTCACGGAATGCTCATGCTGATTTTCAATAGTAAAATTTTCGAAACTATGTGTGATCGATTGGCGTATGTGGATTTTCTCTTACTCATCTACTACCTTGACAAAGTTGATTTCAACACTTACACGGACGGACATACCGACATCGCTCAATCGACTTTGTAATGCACAAGGACTTAGAATTTATCTACTTTATGGGGTCGGGAATGGATATTTTGGAAATTACAAACGGAATGACAAACTTAGATACACCCTCCTTCTACTTTTTGTGATGAATGAATGAGTGAATTTTTCGGTAAAATTTTTTTCAAGCTGAAACGGATTGTTTTAGAATATTGGCTTTAAAAAAAAATTGTAGATAGAAGTAGACTTCTAGCCTTTTCATGTACAAAGTGATTTTTAATATAAAGGTGACATTTTGTGCACAAAGTGACTTTAAGGTGACGTTTAAAAAATTTGACTTTTGGTTTATAAAGTAACGTTTTTTTTAAAGATGACATTTGACGGAAGATATGTCGTTTTTTGCATTAGGTGACATATTTTGTACCAAGTGTCATTTTGTGTGAAAAGTGACTTTTTGTACTCAATGTGACCTTTTCGTATAAAAATTGAATTTTTGTATAAAAAGTAAAATTATAAGCACAACTATTTTTTTTCTGTAAAGAAGACTATTTTTTGGAAAAAATTTAATATTTTTGTACAAGGTGACATTTTGGTCACAAAGTCACTTTTTTCTTAAAAGATGACATTTTGCGAAAAATTTTGTTTTTTAAGCAAAATATAACTTTTTGTAAAGAAGGTGACATATTTTGAACATATTGGCTTTTTGCAAAAAATTTGACTCTTTAACGAAAAGTCACTTTTTCTATTAAAAGTTACTTTTTGCAAAAAATTTGACTCTTTAACGAAAAGTCACTTTTTCTATTAAAAGTGACTTTTTGCTTAAAAATTGACTGACTGTTAAAAAGTTACTTTTGATTGTAAAAAGCAGAATTTTTTCCGCAAATATATATTTTCTACAAAAGATAGGTGTTTAACAAGTAGAAGGTTACTTTTTTGTAAAAACCAAATCTTCTAGAGATTAAAGTGAAAAATTTTCTTGTTTTTTTTTTCTTCTTGTTTTTAAGAAAATAAATTATTCTTAAACCGGTTTCAACGCTGATTAAAAAAGTTTTATCTCTTCTGTCAAACGATTTTAAAAACATTTTTATTTCCATTATAATATTACACCCACTTTAAAATATCAAAGTTGCCATCAAATAGTGCCATTTTAATCAACTTAAAATACATTTATGGTGGCGCAATATCAATACAAGTTAAATAAACGCACGCTTATGGGAAAAATAACAAAATTATCTTTGAAATTATTAGTAAATTATAGCAAATTGTTATAATTAACGCGGCATAACTTTAAATGTTAAAATTGCCAAGTAGGCAGCCGTAGGCTTTTAATGTAATTTACGCACCATTTTAAAATGAAAAAATAATAAATATTTAAAAAAAAAAAACTCAAGCAGGTGTTTAAAAATAATTTACAAATTAAGTCACTTTAATATTTTCAATTTTGGGCAAAAAAAAAATTATAAAATTTATAAAACAGTTTAACAGGCAACTGAAAGAGTAAATTTTAAAATGGCTTTAAAGATTATTTGTAGTTATTTCCTTTTTCTAACTATTCCTCTAACACATAATTAATGCTAGACTCCTTAAGGTATACTACAATTTTATCTAATTTATATTTTTTCTGTTTTCATTGTATATTTTTAGGTAAGTCAACAAGCAAATGTACAACTTAATAATCTAAACACCAACACGATTTTTTCTTCCTTTGTTACTTTTGTGGAAATACTCTTCTCAAGCTGGTTTTTATTAAGAAGAATTAAAGGTAATCAAAAGTATTAAGTTTCTAAGGGAAAAGAAAAGTGTTGCATAATTTTCATAAAATAAAATTGCAAAATATTTGTTTGTAATTTTCTTATAATCCCTCACGACATAACGAGTTTTTTTTTATATAATTTTTACTGCTGGGGTCATTTTTTAAAAGCCTTAAAAATAAAGAACTCTAAGCTGTTAGTTTTTATTTTTGAACATAAAATGTTATAGTTATGAATGTCCTTTTTATCCTTTTTTTCTTATACGATATTAAATTGCAACATTCAAGTTCAATGGTCAAGTTTTCCTGCAAATATTGCTAACGTTGCTTTTTTCTCTAAAATAATGTTTTTTTTTGTAGTTTTTTTAGTTTAAAACAGAAGTTTCTATTCAACAATTTTTGTTTGAGTTTTTTTCTCTCATTTTTTCAGGCAATAAAATTTCATATTTATAACATTTTTCTT
Source organism: Cistogaster globosa (assembly GCA_937654795.1). Taxonomy (NCBI): domain Eukaryota; kingdom Metazoa; phylum Arthropoda; class Insecta; order Diptera; family Tachinidae; genus Cistogaster; species Cistogaster globosa. The sequence goes on from OW569404.1 coordinate 14,970,775, forward strand.
GCTGGACATTTAAGGAGGTGTCATAATTACAGCATAAAATACAATTTAAACTGCTAATGTTCTTGAACAAAATGAGAGCCAGACAAACCACTTGAGATTTAAGTATAAATAAAAATAATGCAAAAAACTTCAGGTCAATTTCATATCAAATTGAGTCATTAAATTGCAAATTGTGAAAGAAAAAATTATTAAATCATTATGTGGAAGAAATATACATGGAAGCATGAATTGTTATTAAAATTTGTGGCCTTAAAACTTGTTTGATATTATGAATTTAATACTTTTAACGAAATGGAATATTCATTCAAATTTGTGTCGATATTTGGTATAACTTTTGTGCACGAAGACACCCCATTGCGTTTTTTACATTTATTTCAAAATTAATTAAACCCTTAAAACTCAAAGTGGTAACTTGTCGCAACATGTGTCTTTAAACCACATGGTTATATAAATTATATTTTATATATGAATTGAAATTCATTCGTGGTATTAGCACTCAAAACTTCATAGAAGAATAACAAGAAAATGTTTATAAGTATTTTTTAGCAAATTGAAGCAATTACCTAAAGTAAGTTCTCCTCATCTTGGCTACACATGAGGCAACATCAAATGGAACATGGTTTGTAAGCCATGTTTCTTTTTTTCAATTCAATAAGGCAAGCACATAAGAAATATTTTAAAGACACTAGGCTCATACGCCAAAGCACTCTAATGACCGATGCATAAAAAATTATTACTAAAAACTGCAACAGAAAAGAAAAAATTGGTTAAAAGTTAACAAAACAGTTTAAAAAAAATATAATTTTAATTATAACACTATCGAAAAAATTAGAAAGAATTAAGTCGCAAGACTACCAAAATCGTATTGCTGCCATTTAACTCCGCAACTCATAAGCCCATACGCACACCACTACCCCCTTTAATCAAATAACTTGAGAAAAGCCGTACACCACGATACAGACGAGGCAACATGCCTTCAAAAAAATCTCATATTTTATGAAATATGAAAATAAACATGAATGGGTATAATTTAAAAGCTTTTGAAAAGATCTGCCAGGAAATGCTAAAAAATTTTTTAAAAATGCTTAACCCATTAAGGGCCAATAACATTTTTATACAAAAAATATTTTTTCTTTATTTTTAATTCTCTGTCACTTCAATAGTTTTTTTATTTTTTAATGGATATTCTACTGTTTTTACATCTTGTATGTACTTTTCACCTGAATGAGACCAAATCTACTTTTTTAAAAATAATGCCAGTTTAGTGGTTAATATTTTTTTTTTCTTATTAAACTTTAAATATTAAATGACCCACTGCCTTAAATTTTATAGAGCTATTAATTTTTATTTTTTTTTTTTATTTATTTATTTGTATTTTTTTTTTTTTTAACTAAAGTCGTTAAAATCAAAAATGTAAATTAAAAGCAATTATTGAATTAATTAACAAGCTTGCAAATTTTAAAATATAAAAATCATTTTTGTTTTAATTTCCTTAACGCCCTCTATGACGAAAAGCTATTGTAAAAAAATTTATTTAAATTTTAGTTTAAATTAAAGTAATTAATTTAGAAATTTAAAAAATATAACTGAATAAAACTCAAGATGAAAAAACATTGTCTAACAGCTTTTTGCATAAAAGGAGTTAATGATTTATCGCTTATTGCTCAATAGCGTTAAAATTTTGTTTAGTTATTTCATTTCAATTTTAATTTCAAAATAAAATTTTGTGGCACGCGCTTTGTGTTGTGTTCAGTTTTGGTTAAATGATCTGTTAGCAAATTATGGTTTTTTGAAAACAGCACACCTGGGTCTAACATTTGTTTGCTTGTTCGTTTGTTTTCTTTTTTTGTGTTAGATACCTGCATATTTTTTTTCTGGTTAGTTATTGTTGTTGTTGTTTTTAAGCTTTTTTTAGTTATTGGTATTTGTCTACATATTAGCCGCACCCAATTTGGTTTTAAATTTAAAAATCATAGTGATTTTTATTACTTTGTTAAATTATAAAAAAAAAAACAAAAATAAACTCGCAGTTCCAAAACCATATTTGTTACGTGATTGTCTGCTGTTCATAATAATTTTTATTATAAAAAAATATAATTAAAAATGTGACATCTGATAGGAAAAAAATGCAAATAATTTAATCAATAAAAAAATAAATAAAAATTAAAAAAAAAAAACGGGAAAATTAAAACAAGTTTTTCAAAATGATTTTAGAAAGCTTTAATATGTACGTGTTTTTTTATTAAATTACAAATTTGGATCTTCTTCTATACAAGTTATAACTCGAAAGGAATTCTGGAATAAGCATTCAAATCAAAGATTTTTATTGCAAGTTTGTTTTAACATGTTTGCTTCATATTTACCCTTATTCTACTTGTCGGCGTCATCGTCGTTTTAGTGTCAATATCACTTCGTATGAATGTCGGCTATAATTCAATAAGAAGTTTGCATTCTATAACATCCCTGTGACGACGTCGACGGTATATGAGTTTTATGAAATGAAAATACACATCCTTAAGTTTTTTGTTAAATTTTATTTCTTTACAATTTCAGTTTCTTTATCAATATTTTAAGCTTTTGTTTTAATTTAATTTTATTTTTGATTTTATTTTTTTATATTATTTTTTTCCTTGCTTTCGTGTATCTCCTCCTCTCTTTTGTTTCGAGCTCTATCTATCTCCGCTTTTTCTATCAATAATTTCAGCTTCTTATTCTCAACCTCCAATAATTGCTTTTGTTGATTATCAACATCTCTAAGAGTGCATTTTATTGGGAACATCGAATTTAGAATATCGGAAAGTAGTTTGGCCTGTTCCTGGCTGTGCTTCTGCAGTAAATCAGTTTGATTAAAGCATGGTTTTTTTGCTTTCTGTTCAACTATTTTCGACGGAACAGGCTGAGCAGAACTTGTGTCATTAGTAGTAGCAGCGTTAGATGTGCAAGCAGTTTCCCTTAACTGTTGGTTGACTTCCACTGTTTCTTTAATGACAAATTCGATTTCAGCAGGTTCCATGTTATTAGAATCGTTTCCCATGTCAACCATTTGAACTCTTTGAACTGTTCCTTCAGGATTCAAATGCTTCTGGAAGTTTAGAAGGTTTGCCACAGCTTCTTCCAGCGAACTGGGTAAAAATGTTTAATAATTCCGCCGCCATATCTAAAAACAAATTTTTGCAAACTTTTTTATAAATAACTATTCGATTTTTTATTTCGTTACCTTTTGCATTCCATCTGCTAAACTTCTACGTGGACCAAGAGAATTTAGAGTTTTTCCAATTTCGTTCTGTTTTTCTTTAAAACTGCATGGAGCAGTGCCTCTGCGAAAAGCTAGTGTAAGAGATGGATTTTTCTGCAATTCTTCCACTAATTCCTTAAATTTGTTTAAGGGTTTCCGATTCTCTACTGAATATGACTCCTTCAGATGACGTCAATTTTAATATGAACTTTATGAGAATTATTAAATTAATTATTGCCGGTCACCTTACTTCTCGTCTTTTTAATAATTCCAAGCAAAAAAAAAATTTAAATGAATTTAAAAAAATTAAAAAGTCAGGTAAATTTATTTAAATACCAAATTTCACCCTTGAGCCGTTTTCTTGGAAAGTGGCATAACTCCATTTTATGATATTTAAAAATAGTTAAAGATTTGTATTTCAATGATTTAATTTATATTTTTTTTATTTTAAATTATATGAATTTTCATAACGTGATTATTAAATGGACTTATACCACTTTCTGAAACAAACTTTAAAAAAGTGGAACTCAAATTTAATAAAATTATTTAAATTATAATAATGACAACTTTATACTTTTATGCTGATTGTTTCGACCTACAAGTTGATAAAACTTGATAAAGTTACGCCACTTTAGAAGAATTATTTTTAAATTCATAAGTTAGGTAAAATTTATATTCTGAAAATGAGGAAAAAAAACATTTTTTGGGAAGAGTTAATTTTTTCAAAACAATTAGCATATTTTATTCAATGTTGTAAATAACTTTATTTTTTTTTATCAAAAATGGACTTAAGCCACTTTTAAATTAAACGGCTTATATTTTTTTTTTCTTCAAATTTATATTTTTTTAATTTTTTATTTTAAATCCCTAAAATCAGCTCCTTGGTGTTTTCTGTATTCATCAGTTTAATTGTTCCCAAAGAACGCTAAGTTCCAAAAAAGTTTCCAAAAAATGCCCAAGCGGATCTCAAATACCTTCAAAGTTTTTATATATTGTTCTGTTTAAAGATAATAAAATCAATATTTATAAATTATTTTTTTTTATGGTATTGCCACACCCGATAAATAGAAAACATCAATTATCCTGATTTATAAAAGAGATTCGTAGGCCTTCAATTTAATTAAAATGGAACAACAAATTATTTCCACGATTTAAAACGCCATTATTGTTACTGTAAAGTTCGAATATAGTAAAGAAAAGTGAAAAATGAAAATAGACAATTCCTAAAAATCTTTTTAAAAATTCCCAAAATGGGATTTTCCAAATAATTTTTTGTGATTCACTTATTAACAGAGAGTTAACAAATTTCCTCTGCAGAGCTTTGAAAAGAGTATAGGGTAATCATAAATTGCTTTAAAGTTTTCAAATCCAAATATGGTTTTTTTGTTTCCAAAAAAAATGCTCATTTCCTCTGACTCTAGTTTTAGTAATTAAAATGAACACTTTGTTTTTAACATTTATAAAACTTTAAAACGCTTTATCCTATATTTAAGATACTTCCAGTTTTCTTAAATTGAATCTTTAGTTAAACTGCCTTTTTCAATACCAGTGAGTTATAAAACACTTCTCTGCTTCTTTTTTTTAATAAACTATTGATTTTTTAACTTTTTAAAAAGTTTTTTGCTTTCTTTTACAAAAAAAAGAAACTAAACTAAACTAAAGCCGTTAAGAAACCTTTTAACTTATTTTTTCTTTTACTGGCTTTCTACGAGTACTTTTGTTATTTTCGCAGATTTTGTATTGGAATATTAGCCCACAGCAAAATGGCAAGTTTTTCTTTCATTTGAGCAAAAGAAGTAATAAGTAAAAAATGTTTAAAAAAAAAGTATTGTATTAAGTAAAAACTAAGTTAAGAACTTTTTCTTTACTCTATCGTAAAAGTATAAAGTTCTGTTTACTATTTTCTTTTATAAACTTTTGCCTTATTTTTCTTTTACGAAAAATAACAAAAAAAAAAACTTAGTCACACAAACACAAAATAAAAGTAACTGCAACATCAATTGCCACATTTTCACTTTGCAACGCACAAAAACTCTTTTACTTAAATTAAAGTTTCTTTATTTTTCAATACCATTTATTCTATCACGAATACGAGTGTGTTTTCCAATATTATTATTATTATTATTATTGTTTGAAGGTCTTTAGAGAAAGTTTCATTCGTACCATTGTCACTTAGCACTACTTTTCCAGTAATCATTTTTCGTCAAAACAGAAATATAATAAAATGATAAAGTACTTAAAAAATTAAGTGCAAATTTTTAAATTTTTTTGTCTCGAAGTTTTATTTATAAATTTATTTTTTTGTTTGGCTATGCCAAATCTTATATACCCTCAACCATGTATGAATAACCACATGTTTGTAAATTTTTTTTTTTTCATCGGCTCCTAATGGGTCAAGCAATTTTTTTTTTTTAATTTTAGCATTTTCTTAAAGATTTCTTCAAAAAGTTTTAAATGATACTCGTATTGATATCTTAAAAAACATGGTGTACAATTGTAATTTTCTATTAAAAGTTTAGAGGCCCATACACCGAAAAAAATGGCCGAGTACCAATATTTTCACTGAATGAATTTTTTTATTTTTTAATTCTCTGTTGCATCATATATTTGTTTTTTTTTATTTTATTTGTATTTTGGAGTTACTTCACTAAACTAGATTTGTTCAGAATTATATGGAAAAATTAGAGGCAGGCGTTGTGTTTTGCCCGCTGCCGCGAAGGACATGGACCGATCTTGCAAACTTTTCGTAACTATGATTGATTGGCATATTTATATTTTCTCTTGTTTTGGCAAACTTAATTTTACCACGAATATAAGAACTCAAAAAATATATACTTTATGGGGTCAGAAATAGATATTTAAGAAATAAAAAACGGAATGATAAACTTAGATATATCCCTACTTCACCTGTGGTGCAATTTTACCTGTGGTGAAGAGTATAAAAAAGTACAAAATAAATATGTTTAAAAACATTAACAACAAAATAAAAGTATTTGTAAATTATACATATATTGTATGAATAAAAGGTACTTTTAAGTTAAAGGTACTTTTTGTGTAAAGGTACTTTTTGTATAAAAGTACTTTTTTATAAAAATAATTATTTTGCACCGATACGTGCTTCTTTGCTTAAAGGATAATAGCTTAGTTACTTGTACTTAAATTAAAAAATGTTTCTTAAAAAAAACTACTTTTTTATAAAAGATAATTTTTTTAAAAAGGTACCTATTTAATACTTAATAGAAACGTTACATTAAACGTTCATTAATTTTAAATGTAATTTTTATTAAATATACTACTTATAATTTTTAATTTTTAAGTACATAAACATAACAACTTCTTTACTATAAAAAAGAATATTTTTATAAATAGTACTTTTTTACGTGGTGTAATTTAATTTGTAATATTTCGTTTTCATGTTTATTATTATATGAAAAAGAATTTTTGATAAATTAGAATGCGCACGAATTCCTCTTAAAATTCAAATTTAGCAAAAAGTGTTTTCAAATATTTACTGCAGAGTTCCGTAAAAATTGTTAAAAATATTTTCATTTACAAAAATTAAATGTGCTGACTTTTATTTTAGTACCATTATACATGTAGTTTTAAGTGCGTGCACATTTGTGTCTTTTTTTCTACAAAATGAAATATTTTTATGAAAAAAAAACACCCTATATTTGAAGGAAGGCTCGAAGGGACCTCCTCACAAAATTTTATTCAAATCCATTAAGCAGGTTTTACGTGATGGGAGACAGACAAGAATTCCAAAAATGTTTTTTTTTATTCCATATAATTTTTAAAATATATTTTATGAACAGAAATTAAATTTTTCCAAAAAGTACCTTAAGGATTTTGTTTCATAAAAGGTACTTTTTTTATTACTTACGGGTATTTCTTACGACAGAAACATTTTTGAAAAGGTAGTAAATACTATTGTTTATAAAAAATAACTTAAAATTAAGTAAAAATATTAGGGTACCTTATTTTACAACAGATACTTTTTCAAAGAAAAGAGGTACTTACTGTTCTATAAAAGTTATTTTTTCATTAATGTACTCTTTTAAAATATAAAATATACTGTATTATAAAATTTAATTAAGCATAAAAACCAACCTTTTTATTTACTAAAATAAATTTTTTTTAAGAATACCTGCTTATAAAAAAAGTACTTTACTAAAGAGTACTTTATTTTGAAAATATAATAGCCACCGTTTTATAAAATCTACTAAATATAAAAGCTACATTTTTATAAAGTGAACTTTTACAAATTATAAATTACTATAAAAAGTACTTTTTATAAATGGTACTTTATTACAAAAGCACCTTTTTTTAAAGAAGTACTTATAACAATTACAAAAACGATATTATTTTTAATTACTTTTTATAAAAGTCCTTTTATGGCAAATAGTACTTTTTTATAAAATATTATTTTCGTTTAATTTTTAATGATACTTTAGTTTTATAAAAGTTTTTATGCTAAAAGTATTTATTTTTAAAACGAGATTTTTATAAAGGAAACTATATGCAAAAAATATGCTTTGATAAAATGTTCTCTAATTGAAGTGGTACTTTTTCCCCAAAAAAAAGTACTTTAAAAAAAGTACTCGTATTTAAAGTTAAATAACTTTTTTTCTTTTTCTTAACAATATTTACCAAATAAAATACTTTATTTTAAAGGTTTTTGATTTCAAAAGTCAGCAAAAGTTTAATTATTTTTTTTTTCTTCTTTTGAGTTGCATTAAATGGAAGAAAAGTCCCCAATTATATACTGTCTATATTTCTGTGTGTAGGGATTTTTTTTATGGTTTTTTATATGTTTTTACATTTAATTTTTTTTCACTTTTGTGTGCTGTTGCAGCATTTACTATCAAAGCCATTCATCATGTTGTTACATGCAATAAATTTTGATACTCAAACTTAACTTCAAAAATTAAACATACACACTCTATTTACTCCGTGCACAAGCTCTACATACACATACACACATCATACTACATTATTTTATTTTGTTTTATCCTTAAATGTACGTGCTACTGTTGATGTATGAATGTATATTGCAACAGTTCTCTCTCTCTCTCTCTCTTTCTGTCTGTACTACTTCTATAAACTGCAATATAGCTGTCTCATGCTGTTAATGGTATTAACACTGATCATACATCAACCTTAAAGGCTGCTGTTAAATTTGTTTTTATGTGAAGAACAAAAAGAATTAAGAGTGAAAAAAACGCCTGTTTTTGGCTTGACACTCCTTCGCCTTTATTTCACACACACACAGATATCTACACATAAATCTTATGTCTGTATAGATGAAAATAATCCAATACATAAATATTTTTTTTAAATCCTTAAGATATGTTTTGCAAAGAAATGATAAGAGTTTTAAAGTTAAATATGTACGAGGTAAGTATGAAAAGTTTTTTTTTCAAATTTTGTATGAATCGCTTACATTTTGTCATTTTTTTTTAATAATTTCAAATTCAATTTGATATTTTTCTTTTTATGAAAAAATTAATACCTAAAATTATCCTAAAATAAACTTTGACTATAAGCTTTTGCATTATTTTGTCAAGACTGTAGTTTAGACTCCAAATATATAAATATTTTTAACTCGTCAATTGAGTCTCTAGTGTAGTTTTTAACGCAGCTATTTTTGATGGCAGTATTAGTGTTAGTGGCATGAAAAGCAGTAAATTTAAACATTAGTTAAGCTTTCATCAATTTCACATTAAAAAAGTTTTACAACAATTTTTTTTTCTTTTTTTTGTTGAACCATTAGGGTATTATGAGTATTTTTAGCTGCAGCATTACTCTTGCAACTTGTATTTTAAATCTTACACACATTCTTTAACAACAAGACGCAACCATTCATTATGTTTTTATGCTTAATGCAGTTTTCTTTTTTTCCTTTTTTAGTGTTTCTTTTTTTTTCATTTTCCTTTGTCTGTGAGTACTTTAAGAAAACTTATGCAGTATTTAATATAATTTTCTTAAATACCCCAGACTCATAAATTGGAATAATAGCAACAAAATTAAAATCATCATATAAAAAGCGTTTATTTTTAAGCCAAATTAATGCGGCACTTTTTGTACTCTTCCATTAGAAATAAAAAATGGATAGATGAAAAATTTTATAGATATAGATAAACGGTAGATGTGTAGATACTGGGACATAGAAATAGATTTACAGATAAATGGAAAGATTGAGAGATAAATACATAGAAGATGCATAGTTAAAGAGATGTGTGCACTCACAGACGTAACCTTAAGCTAAAAGCAAATAGATTATGATTTAATTATATGGTTGCATTTTAATCATATTATTGTTATACGTAACAATATTTTTGTTACTATAAGCATTTTGTTGCTTGACTAAATATTAACTTTGTTAACTAAAATCATAATTATGTTTAAATTACAAACATAATATTATAAAATATATAATAATAATATGATTAAAAAATTCTCTAAATTATATTATTCTTATCTTTTTATTTGTTTTAATTTTCGCTATTAACAAGTTTAATTTACCTTTTTTAATAAAACAGAAAGCGAACAGAAATTTTTTTAAACCAAAAAAAATTTTAATCATACAAATTATGTTTACTTATAATAATATTATTTTTATAATTACTATATTATTTTATACATATGTTAAAAATCTAGTTCTGATTACAACTGTAACAAAAAAATTTTAGTTTTGTGTAACCTTTTGGCACTTTTTATGTTTATAAAAACTAAAATATTGTTAAGATCAATTATAATTTGTTCACCGCAACCATATATTTTTTAAAAATAACATAGTATTATTCTTGTGATCGTACTTAAGCCGTGTTTTTTCTCTAGACATAGTACGAAGTGTGTGAGAAAAGTAATAAGATTGGCAACACTGCCGGAGATCTGGCAACGTTGTGTCTACCGGCCAATGCTTAATCTGATTTTTGATCCTTTCCACTTCCTCAGTCTGAGTTAGAACTCCGCACAGTAAATACATTAATTTTGACAGCGACATTTGTAAAGTTGTGTTTTCATTGTGCGTCACAGAAATGGAGCTTTGGAATTTAAAGCAACGTTGTGCAATAAAGTTTTTTGTCAAAAATGGTGAACCAGCGAGTGTGACTTTTGAAAAGTTGAAACAGGCCTATGGAGAACAGTGCTTATCGAGAGCACAAGTTTTCTGCTGGCACAAATCATTGCAGACAAGTGGATGCTTCATCGTGACAATGCTCCATGTCACACGGCCATTTTCCATGAATTTTTTAGCCCCCTATTCATCTGATTTAAGTTCTTGTGACTTTTTCGTCTTCCCGAAATTGAAACATGTTCTAAAATGACGTCATTTTTGAACTCTGAAGAACATTAAAAAGATAGTACCCGACCAGTGTAAAGCCATACCAATTGAAGACTTCCGGCGATGCTTCTAAGAGTGAGAAGGACGACTCCGCCGATGTATAGCTGCCCAAGGGAACTGCTTTGAAGAGGATAATATTGTTTGAAAATACTAAAAACTTTGGTTAGTATGAAATCTGTCTCTTAACTTTTCTCACACACTTCGTAAGGCTGCTGCAGTCAAAGTGGTAAACACGCTGACTACAAACCTGGTTGGCCAGGGTTCAACCCCTGCGACAACCAAAAAATTTAAATGTTTTTTTTCTGTTTAATAGTACAAATACATATTTAGAATTAACAATAAACATGCAGCCTCCTTCGTCGGTACTTCTTCATAGCTTGTTCGCCGGCGAAGTAAAATAACTAATACAACAGCTATATCTATCTTTCTCTTTTTACCACTTGTCTTATCTCTCATCTATCCCTTTCCTAAAAGAATGTAGCACGGTTACAAAAATAACTAAATAGACATTATTGTCTGAAGTGCTACTTCTCTTTAAAAAAAAATAGGTCCAAGCGATAAGAAAATATAAATAAATAGATGGATACAAAGCGTGACTCAAAAATAGAGGAAAAGATATAAAAATATTTTGATAGACAGATGGATAGATATGCCGATGGGTTGTCTCAATTATTAAAAAGTATGGTAGCCAGTTTTACTTTTTCTGCAGCAAACGGGTAATTAAGACAACAGTCTTTGAATTACTCTGGCAACACTATGGTTATTCTTTATCAACCGGCAAATTCAGTTGAAGCTGGTAAATTTCAATTTATCTCTGACTTTCATATACTGCTACAATATTTATTTTGTATTCTGACAAATAATATCCAAATTTAAAGTTTCTATTCCAGGTCTGCATTTCTTTACATTTATAATAAATTTATGGTTCCATGTCCCTTTCTACGACTGTTGCATCTGTCAAGTTTGTACTCATTTTACTGCTGCAAAAATTTCCCCTGTTACTGTTTTATTTTGCGTATAGATTTTTCTCTTTGGTGGTTCAGCTATGAATCTCTCAATTGGTTTTGTATTTTAGAGTTTTCTTTTATTACAATAGAATATCAATTGTTGGTTTAACAGACAGAAGTGATCCTTTCAAGGCAGAGCTTTTTTCGGTATGTGGAAGAATGCTAATCTCTGCACACTTTCCATTAAATTTTCATGAACCTTCCTACTTTGCTAGGTGACATAAGACAGTTGCTATAATCTAGAAGTATGTAACATTACCACCAGTTCTCTAGAGGTTTCCCTGGGTCCTTACTTCTGGCATTATAAGAGTTAAGTCCAATGTATTTTTCACGCAGTCTCTGTCTGTCCTTCTGGCGCACTTCTTATATATTTCGATAGAAACTGTTTATTATCTTAATCTGTTCTTTGTTACTTCAGACTTTGGAAACAATGACAGCTTTTGCTGCAGTTGCAACATATCATGTCGTATTATCGCTGTTAAAGCCACACACGGTTTATCTATAAAAAGGCAGAAGTCGCCATGAAATTCACTAAGAATAGTTTTTTAATGGACCCCTGTTGTACTCCAACTTCAACATTTTTATATTTAAGGTCTTCGCGCATTATGTTTAGAAATGCCCTGCGTTCCAGGGAAATATTTCTGTTGAACAGTAAGGCTTTTTTTTCATTGATTCATTTAACAAATCCAACATCTCGATGGCATTAGAAATTCTTTTAAATTCAACTTAAGTTGAAATACAGCTGTAGAACATATTTTCATCTTCTACAGCTTCATCATCCTTATAACAATAATAAAAATAATAATTCATATTGAATGACAAACCCAAATTCTATAATTTTCGACAGTAGCTGTAGAGAATTCCCTTTTCAACAAATGAAAAACTAAATGAATGATGAATTTGCAATTTGCAATATGTCTGCTTATTTAAATGAAGTTTTCTTTTTCTAATTTTTTTTTTTTTTTTGTCTTAAACTTCCTTTGCCATCTTTATCTTCAGCATTATATAAGAAGATAAAAGAAACTGAAAAAAGTTAAAATTTGTGTGAAATTTTCTTCTGGAAATAAAATAAAAACAGAAGAGGGAAATAAATAAGGAAAATTTTCTCATCTAAAGAAATCTCAAAAGTTTCTAAAAATGAATTAGATTACGAAAATGCCAAACAAGAAAGTGGAAAGAGAAAAAGTAATAAGAATTGCAGCATATTTGTGGGAATTGATGATGGCAAATGTTAATGTTTTGGAAAAGGATTTCAAATTGCAATTTAAATGTGTTTGAAACAAAAAAAAAACTAAAATTAAGAAACAAACAAACAAAAAGCAAAGTTAGTTAATTACTTGAATAACTTTTTTTTTTAAGTTTTAAAGAAATTGAAATCTTTATAATCCTTGACACTTGCTGCAGGTTCTTTATTATAAAATAAATTGCATACGATTTGAAAAGTTTTTAATTTAAAAATAATTCTTCAATGAGCAAAGAGATTTAATATTATCGTATATCGCTCGAAATTTAAGTTGAATCTGAGTTGTCTTCAATGATTTAAAGTGCAAACGACCTTAAGCAAAAATCATTTATTTTTTCCATAATTCTTAACTTAAGATTCCAAGCTGAACATGATTCAAAAGGTACCTGTTCTCAAATGGGAGTCCGTAGCAACCATCCAAGGGGTCCACATGAAGAACCGAAGAAACAATGTTTTTAACAATAATTAAAGTTTTATTTTGAACTTGGGTTTCACAGGGTTTCGCGAAAAAAAATTAGCTTACTAGGGGTCCGTGGGCAGAAAATGGATGAGAACCCCTGGCTTAAAGTCTCGTTTTACTAACAAAGGAAATTTTTCATAAACTACATTTAAATGAAAGTAAAAATCCCTTTTTCAAGGCTTATTAGACAAGAGCTTACAAAAAAGTGCCTAATAATAAAAGTACCGTTAAAAAATTTACATCTTTAAAAAGCTGGTTTTGAAGCAAAAACTTCCTTAAAAGCAGCTTTAAAAAAAGAAAGTCTTTTAAAAAAAACCCTTAAAAATAAGTACCTTACTTTAAACAACCTTAAAAAGTACCATAACCATGTGTTTTTTATTAATTTATTTTTAACATCTGCCTTCAAAAAAATCTTAAAAAAAGAACCTTTGTTAAAATTTTATACTTAAAAATTATTTGTACGAAGGTACTTTAAAAATTAAACCTTTTAAAAGAGTACCTTTTAAAAGAAGTGCTTTTCAGAAAAATTTGTTTTATAAAGCAGCGTAGAAAACGATCAAAAGAATTTCTTTTAAAAATAACTTTCAAGGAAAATATATTTAAAAAAGTACCTGAAATACTTAAAAATATTTTTTAACACTATTGTTATAAAAATTGTATTTTTAAAACATGAATTTTAGGAAAAGTAAATTTTTTTTTAAGTACCTTTTTGAAAAAGTACCTTTTAAAAAAGTACCCTTGTAAAAAAGTAACCTTTTTAAAGAGTATCCAATCAAAAATTACCTTTTTACAACAAATCAAAAAAAAATTTTAAAATGAGAGCCATAAAACGTACAGATTTAAGAAAAGTACCTTCAAAAGAAAGTAACTTCAAAAAAGTTACTTTAAAAAAATAAAAATAAATCTGATATAAAGTGTTATTAAAAACAATATATTTAGACATGTGTCGAAAAAAACCTAGAATAGTACTTTTCTAAAAGTACTTTTTTTGGAAAGTACTTTTCAGAAAATAGAACAGGGCATTTCTATAAAATTTAATTTTAAAACAATAACTACAAAAAAGTACGCTTAAAAAACAACCTTTTCAACTTTTATCTATAATAAATGTTTTATATATAAAAAGTACGTTTAAGAAAAGTACCTTGTAAATAAATTTCTTGTGTAAAATGGCCAATTACTTATTTTCTAAACTTTAAATGAAATAAATAAATAAATACTTCCGCAAACATTGCCAAGTTGACCTAACACATAAAATGTGCAGTAAATTAATGTTGATGTATACAACTGTCTTGCATGTCTATGCATGTTTTGAGTATAAATTTAACAATACAAACGTATTGTTTATTTTTATTGTACGCCATTGTTAACATTAATAAGAGTTAGAAATGTTTGTTCCAGACATTTATGACATTTTATTCTACACTCATTCCATATTTTTGTATATAAAATATTTTGCTGTATTTTTCTGCATTTTATGTTTTCACTTTAGTTGTGCATGTAAATGAAAACAATGAAAAATTGAGTTTCAAAAAAAAAAAATTAAAATATTATTTTATTAGTATTTGTTTAATATATAGCCATTGTTGTCGTTATTATATGAAAAACATTCAACTTGTTGTCGATGTCAAAATACAAAAAACATAAACATAAATTAATCCCCTAACAACAATTTATGTTGCTGGAGACCAGAAAAAAAATTGCTGCTACAGGACAATAAAATTATAAAACTTAATTTATGAGTTTGTTAATGTAGTACATGTGCATGTATGTGTGTGTTAATGTGTGTTTAAATCTCCTATACAGTGCTTTAGCAATAAACTAATTACAGGCATAATATTCAAATTAAGAACACTATTTTTTATAAATCATGAATTCGTGGGAATACATTTTGTTATAATTAATCTTCTGTATTTATTTTTATTACATTTATGCAAAATTAATCTGCCTATGAAGTTATTAAAATTGAATTAATTCAAATAAGAAACAAACAAGAGTGCCAAATTCGTCTATGCCGAAACGTATATACCCTTCATCACATATGTAAATTTAGTTTAGTGAAGTAGCTCCTATCAAGAAAACAAATATTGAGATGAAAAAGAATTAAAAAGTAAGGAAAAAAATATAAGGAACTTTTTATAATTTCACATAAAAATGTCACCGGTTCTTAATAGGTTAAGCATTTTTTAAATATTAGCATTTGCTGAAAGATCTCTTCAAAAGCTTTTAACTGATACCCATATTGAAAATATGCTGCACACTCGTACTTTTTAATGAAAATTGCAGAGGCCCATAACTCGGAAAATATGGGCGAACGCTAATTTTTGCAATTTTTTTAATTCTCTTTCGCGTCTTTTTTTAATTTTTTTGTTTTTTTTTTTTTTTTTTTTTTTTGAATGTAGTTACTTTACTAAACTAGAGTTTTTTCAAATGATATGAAGGAATACGAGGCATGCGTGTTGCCTTGCCCGCTGGCTCTATAGACATGGACCGATCTTACAAAATTTTCAAAATTATGTCTGATCGATTGACGTATTTCAGTTTTCTCAGATCATCTCATAGTGCCTTGGCAAAAATGTTTTTAACTTTAACACGGACGGACAAACGGACATCACTTAATCGACTTGGCTCTACAAAAGAACTCGGAAAAAATATACTTTAAAGGGTTGAATATGGATATTGTAAAAATTACATTTCATATGACAAACTCAGATATACTCTTTTCCACCTGTAGGGTATAAAAACTATCAAAACCTGTTCATATTATTTGAAATGCACTTATGTCCTTTTTTTATGTCCTTTTAAATAACAAGAGTTTTTATTAAATTGTTTAGAACTGAACACAAACAGCACAAATTTATTTAAAAAAAAATTTTTTTTTGTTTAAAAAAAAAATTATATTAAAATATTAAATTTTTAAATTAATGTATTTAATAGAAAGATGATATGACAGTAAATAATGCACAGATTTTGTATTTGGTCTTTGTAATTCAACAGTCACTTTTACTGTATGGAAATCGTTGCAGTTCTTAAGCTGTTCTTAAGTCCTCATCAAACAAAAATAAGAAAACTTCTAAAAGATGGTTTTTGAAAAAGATGACCAACTCATAGGATTGGTGGCTTTTGGTACATTTTATTTTAATTGAAAAATTAAAAAAAAAAATCACTGCGATCTATGCAGTGGCTACATTTCTATTGGTTTCATATTTAATCAGCGTTAATGAACTGAGAAAAACATTCCTCAGGCTTTTTTGAAATGTTACTTTTAATTACACCTTTAATAAAAAGTACTTTTTTAAAATACTTTTTGTTTTAAAAGGTATTTATTTTAAAGGAACTTTTATAAAAAAGTACGTTCTTCAATATACGAGGGCTGTTATATATATTTCTGGCCTAATAGTGAAAATGCGAATATTTATAATCAAAAATGGTTTTATTGTTTTTCAAAGTATTCTCCAGCATGATTTATACACTTTTGCATGCGCTCAAATCAGTTGCACCTCTTCCACTCCGATTGAGACACCTCTAAAACATGGTTTTTGAACACTGCAACAGCTTCTTCTGGCGACGAAAATCGTTAACCACGCATTTTTTTCTTGATGTGCGGAAACAAGAACAAGTCATTATGTGCCAAGTCAGGGCTGTACGGCGGATGACCCATTAATTCGACGTTTTGGCCGGTCAAAAACGCTCTGGTTTGAGCCGAAGTGTGAGAGCTCGCATTGTCATAATGAACAATGATTCGCCTTCTCTTGTTGGTTTTTAGAATTTCTCCGATGACTTCAGGCAAACAAATTGTAGTGTACCACTCAGAAGTGACCGTCCTACGTTGCTCCAGCAGAACAGTCGCCACATGACCAGTTTTGCCGAAGAAACAGGCGACCATTTGCTTCAAAGTGCTTTTTCCACGAACAACTTTCGTTGGATTTTGCTCGTCTTTGAATACCCACACGGTCGATTGTTGTTTCGTTTCGGGCTCATGCGCATAGATCCATGATTCGTCACCTGTGACGATCCTATAAATGTCTTTTGAAGCACCGCAATCGTATTTTTGCAACATTTCTTTGCACCAATCGACACGAGCCTTTTTTGAGCGACTTTCAAATTGTGCGGAATCCAACGAGAACAAACCTTTTTTACGGCCAGGTGTTCATGCAGTATCGAATGTATGCTGGTGGAAGAAATGTCCAAGGATGTCTCTATCTATCGGTATGTCGCATGTCGATCTTGCATTATGAGTTCACGCACAGCATCAATGTTCTCTGGCACAACAGCCGTTTTTGGACGACCTTCACGGAATTCGTCTTTGAGCGAGCTTCGGCCACGATTAAATTCATTATACCAATTTTTCACAGTGCTATAGGACGGTGCTTCCTCGCCATACAAAGATTTAAGTTCATCAATGCACTCTTGTCGTGATAATCCACGTCGAAAGTTGTGAAAAATGATGGCACGAAAATGTTCACGAGTTATTTCCATTTTTTTATATATTAATTTTTTCAAGTCACTGTAAACAACACAAATAATGGTCGTACGTCAAAACGTTTTGAGTACGATTATGCCTAAAAATTACAAATTTTCCAATGGAAATGTCAAATTGCACTTGGCAGCACTCAGTGTTGCCAGGCCAGAAATATATACAGCAGCCCTCGTAAATTTTTGTAAAAGTGTGTATTTGTAAGAGCAAAAATATATTCGAAAACAATACATTTTTAAATTTTTATTTTTAATTCAACATTCTTTTAAACTTCGTGTTTGAAAATTTAGGTTCTTGTTCAAATGTCTTTAAAAAGTACCTATTTTTGAAGTAACCTTTTTAATATATTTTTTAAATGTAGATCTCTTTTCAAAAATACTTTTTTTACACAGTATTTTTCTAAGCAAATCAATTTTTTTATTCATTTTACAGTTCAGTTCTTTAAAATTTTAATATTTAAAATGTTTTATTTAATAATTTTTTTTCAAAGAATTTGTAAACCTGTTTTGTTAATTGCTTTCTAAACATACTTTCTTTAAAAATATGGGTTTTAATATTTTTATATAAAATAACATATAAAATGTGATTTATTAGAAAGAACATCACGAAAGGTGATTTTTTGCTCCCTCTCTTCCTCTCTCTCTCTCTCTACTGAGAGAAACTTGGTACTTTCCTTCTTTAAGGCCCTGTGTTACGAAGGTGCTGTTTGTTTAAAAACAAAATTCATTTCTGAAAGCCTTTTTAGAAAATTACTTCTTCTTTTTAAAATGGTTATTTATTATTTGGCTTCCTTTTAACAACAATTTTTTAAAAAGGTACTTATTTTAACTTTTTTTCTTAAAGGTACTTTTGTTAAAAAGTCCTTTTTTTCTAGTTGATTATTAAATCAGCCTTTTTTACTTCTACTTTCAGCACTTTTTATTCTATTTAAAGTAAAATTCAACAAGATCCTTTTTTGAAAGGTACTTTTTTATTGGTACTTGTTTTAAGGGAAATTTTTAATGGTTGTATTTAAGGAGATATTTACTTTAAAAACACATATAAATACACATTTTTATAATACTCATATTAAAGTTACATTTTTCAAATGTTTTTTAAAAGTACTTTAGTTAAAAAGTACTTTATCGAAAAAGTACTTTTTTACTTAGTTCTAAAATCTAGCTGTTTTTAAAAATAATTTAAAGAAACAAAAAAAACATATTTTAAAATGATTATTTTTAAAAAAGTACTTTTTTAAATTGTACTACTTTTTGAAAGAGAACAGTTTTTGAAATAATTTTTTTTCAAACTTAATTTAAAATTTATTCTTGAAAACTTACTATTTATAACTTGTTTTTCTTTAAAAGGTACTTTTTTACAGTTCCCTTTTTAAGATATTTTTCAATGCTTATTTTCTTTAAATAAAACTCATTTAAGTTTTTTTACATTTTTAAAGGCATTTTAATTCAAAACTACAAAGTAAGATTTATTAATGCGGGGAAAGCATAGGCATATGGCCATTTCGCTACTGCTCGATAGGTTGCTTGTGGATTCTATCAAAATTATATTTCAAGGAATCAAGCACAACTAAGAGGAATTCACATTAAAAATATTTACGATAAAAAATTTTCATATTAATTTTAAAAGTATTTTTTTTTTAATTTTATTGAAAAAGTTCCTAAGGCTTTTTAAAGACGTTTATTAGAAATTTAAAAACGGTTTTTTAATCAAATTCATAAAACTTTTATAATCGATTTAATTACAAAAATTCCTAGAGCCATAAAAGCTGTACAAAGTTGTTTGTTTTTTTTTTCAACAAAATATAAAAAAAGGTTTTTTCATTATTTAATTAGTATTCATTGCAAACTCGTATAAAAACCGGACTATATTTAGAACAACAATAAGTGTGCCTGAAGGCACGTACTCCCCGTTTTGCATAAAAATTAAATAAATTCAACGAAATAAGTAAAAACAAAAAATATAAAATAAAATGTGCTGTTATATTTTATTTAAACAATAAATTTAAATGGCACGTTATTTGATATTTCAGTACTTAAATTTAATGTACCAGCTGTCAGTTTGATAAGTACTTAAAGTTGTGAAAAGAAAAAAAAAGTTCAAATTACAAAGTTAAATGCAATCGATTATTTAACTAAAGCTGCATATTGAACGTCAACAAATTGAATAAAAATACACAAAAATACAGCAAAAAAAAAATAAAAATAAATAAATACATTCTACCCCATTTGGCTGTTATCTCTCAGTGTAAATGCGAGTACTTTGGCAGCCTTGCAAAGGTGATGATAACAAATTGGCGACGATACTCAATACTTTATTTATTCGCTTTGTTTGTCATTCATACTCAATATGTTTTTTATTGCCATCATACCTGCAGTCAGTTAAACGATTACTTTGTGCAATTGCCATTAATTAATTTTCATGTCTTGTTTTTTTTTTTTTTGCTTTGTTTGCTTTTAGAGTTTTTTTTTCTATTTTTTTTTTTATCAACTTATGAACAAATATTGAATTATGGAATGTTTGTTATTTCAGACAAATGGCTAGAAATTGGAAGAAATCTAGTTTAAAATAAACATTTTCTTTTTAATTTACTCATATTTATGCATTTCTTAGAAACAAATATGAGATTTTTAACAACTAAAATTCTATATTTGTGAAATCATATCATATTTTGGAATTTTATTTCTTTGTTGGAGTTTTTTTTTTTGCAATATTAAAGGCTTCTGCAGAAGTAAAATATATTGTCTGGAAATTCTGATTCTTTTGTTACCTGCAAGTACCAAGTTTCAGCGATTTTAGTTTGCATGAGCGATTTTTTACAAACTCATTTTTATGTCATTACATTCGTTTTGCTTTTGCGAAAAAAATAAATTTAACCTAACCAGCAGCCCACACTTTTGGTGTAGTTTGATTCCTTAACTCCAAAAAAGATGACAAATCCTAATTTATAAAATATTTAAATTATTTTATTTTATTTTTATTTTATACGACTGAAATTTTTCAGTTTTTAAAAAAATATTCACAGAAATTAATTAATTAGAAAGTGAAAATATATGACCTTGAGTGAAATCACGAAGTTATCCCTTTGAAGTAAAATAATTGTTTACATTTTATACCCTTCACCACAAATGGAAAAAAAACTTTATCATTCCTTTTGTAATTTCTACAACATACATTTCCGACTAAAGTATTATATTCAAAGTTCTTATGCATAGCTATTAAGTGATGTCCGTCTGTCCGTCTGTTTTCGTATCGAAATCACCTTTGCCTAGGCACTAGATGAAGTAGAGAAAAATATTTACACCCATCTATCAGACATAGTTTAGAAAATTGAATATTGCAAATCAGCAAGATCAGTCCATGTGTTTCGAGGCAGCGGAAAAACACGACTGTCTCTAATTTTCCGTATCATTTAAATCAAATCTAGTTTAGTAAAGCAACTCGAATGAAAAAAATGGAAAAAAACAAATATATGGGGCGATAGATATAAAAAATAGGAAAAAAACATTCAGTGAAAAAATTGGCGCACGCTCATATTTTCCGAGTTGTGGGCATCTGAACTTTTCATAGAAAAGTATGATTGTGTACCATAGGCACTTGCAGAGCAAAAACGTAGGAATAACAATTTTAGCAGCGATTCTATGCTTATATCCGAGCCAAGCAAAAATAACGCCGATCGAGCTCTTGACGGCTCACCAAACGAAACATGAAGGACCGCAGGTGTGAATTCACCGCAATTGTGGTCCCACATGCCAGGACATAAAACATTACTGGAACAGACAATTTTAATGACTTAATAACAAAATGTACCTTTAGTTCCCTTTTATGTGCAGTTGGTTGCTCTCGATCATTCTTTTCTAATAAATTACTTTTTTAACCTCTTTTATACAGAGTAAGAAAAATTAATAATTTTTAATGCAACTGAAAAATCCAGTCGTACTTTTTATAATTTGTGTTTATGGTTTTTTATAGAATTTTGTGGTAAAGTTAAAAACGTGGTATCTTTTAGTGGTTATACATTTTAATTTTTTTTTAAAAGCATCGCTGAAAAAAAAATCGTTATGTTTAGCAACAATGTTGCAGCGCCTCTGGCATCAAGTAGTTATGTTTATTAAATGCCTTTGGAAATAAAAATATTCTTGCAACCCAGGATGTGGTCCCAAAAATTGTATGCGGTTCAAAATTTTTACGAATCGTCACTGTTAATTTGTTTAGCTACTATCGACGAGTCTGGATAACTGCTGCTGGCGTTAATGTTTTCTTATTCACTACTTTTTAATCAAAAATTTCGGTAACAAATTTTAAATGTTGTAATCGCATTATCGCGATCTTTAATACTCTTCAATAAAAATGTATTTTTATATAATTTTTTTATAGCACTCGAAATTCAACAGGGATTAATTTAGAACTCTTAATTTAAAAGTCATTGGAACGATTTATGCTGGTACGAACGACGAATTTTTAGTCACGAATATTCGTGTTCAAAAATAAAATATATTTGTGTTTATGAAATACTACACAATCGTAACGTCGGAGGATATCTTTCATAAGCGGCAAACTTTCCAATAGATTTATTTTTTTAAGTATTTAGTTTACTTTTAGTGTTTCCAACGATTTTTATTAAAATTAAGGATTTTTTTTTTTTTTTTTTTTGGCTAAAACTACTAATGACACAATATAAAAGATTTGTAAGTAAAGAAAACAGTTTACCCATTTCTACTCGTCTTTCCTCTTTTAACTGCAAACTCAAGAATTGCGCAGCCAAAGTTTTAAAGTGTAAACAGGAATTTATAAAACAGTCACGTTCTTTTTTTTTTTTTTGTTTTTTGTTGTTGATCTCTGCGACGAATGACCCTTGTTGAAGCCTTGAAAAAGGCCCACTTTAGACAAGAGAAATTATCTCTTCAAAATTAAACTTTGCAGTCGCTTGGCAAATGCAAAAAATCAGCATTTGAAGCTTAAAAGCTTAAAATGAATAATAAAGCTACATTAAATAATATTATTTTTTCCATATTTTTGTTAATAGACATTTCGAGCCACCCTCGTTAACATAAGTACTTTTGTTTTCTGTTTTTAAAGTTAAAGAGTTATTTAAGAAAACATAGTGCTTTAACGTAGTGATCTTTTAATAAAATAAAAGGTTTTATTAATTTCAAATATTTAAATGTAAAATAACTAGCAAACGTAAGATAAAATGGAATAAAATTTTTTCTATTGACATAAACTTTGGCCAGATTAGCTAAAGATTATTTTTATCAAACACACAGTTTTGTTTTTATTTTTGTTGTACAGTGTAGTTAATTATCTTAAAGTCTTATGTATATTTATCTTGCTAATAAGTTAATATATGCAGACAGTAGCTGCTTAAATACATATTTATTTAAACGAGAGGAATGAACAGTGCGACTTTGAAAAAGTATTAAAAAAAATAAATCTATTAACAAATACTTAAAATATATATAAAAATTACAAATACCAATCTAGTCATTATGTATTATCTTCTTTATCGTCGACAATAAAATCTTAAACAAACAACAACAACAGCAAAGATATCTGTAGCAATACTAAAATCAGAAGCTATAAACACAGATAGCAACAAAGCTAATGAGCATTAAAATTGTCCCATTATGAGAGTGTGTTTTTTATACATTCATAAGCAATGACTCATTAACAGAAAAACCATTAATAAAGATTTCTGTTTTTTTTAGGTTTATTTCTCTATTTAAAAAAAAACAGATTTGAAATAAATTTCCAACGTCTATAATTTCTTTTCGATTCTTTTCATTCTATGAAATGAGCAGGCGCCTTAAGATTTCCATTTTCTTTTAATATAAACAGTTACTTCAATTAAAGCAAAAAAACAAAAAAAAAACATTTGATATTGAAATTAAAATTTTTTATTTTCAATGGGTTCGTTTTTCTAAATAAAATATCCGCTATTTTGTCCCAGAGTGTATAATTTTATTTACGAGAGCAGTTTTGCATGAATTATTAAAAATTTTTAAAGCAGCCATAAATATTGAACTAGAGAAAATACTGTGCATTAAGATGTTATTCTTTACCGAACTATAATTTACTTTCGGTACTGAACTTCACTTTTCAGTAAAGTACTTTCAGTAAAGTTCTTTCAGTAAAGAACTTACGGTCCTTTTCGTACAGTACTTTTAGTACAGTTTTCTCAAAACAGTTTCTTTGGCATAATACTTTTAGCTAAGTACCTTTAGTGCGATACATTTAATACAGTACTTTGGTACGGTACTTTATCATAGTGCTATGGTGCAGTACTTTGGTTAATTACTTTGGTACTCTACTCTTAGTATAGTACTCTCAACATTGTACTTCAGTTACTGTCATCACAGCAATGATGATTAAGAGCTATAGAAGTACATTTCTTTCTTCTCCACCTCAGGAACTTTTTTGCAACCGGGTAAATTGAAAAATGCACCAATACTAATGTGGGTACCATTCAATATTAATGGTTGCAGCGTCATTAAGTTTGCTACTCCAAAAAATTATCTCACCATAAATGCGATGGGTCAGTGATCGTTACCCTTAGATTTTCTTTTTACGTTTTTTTTTTGCAAAACACACCAGCTGGCATCCCCTACAATTACATACCACCAACTACACATATGAGCGTTATGAGTCAATTAAAAATATTTTTAAATTACATTACATCCCTTATTGCTGGGACCTGCAGCACTGAATATTTAAAGTTTTAAATTGATGTTATTTAATTAAAAAAAGTTTTTTTTTAACTTAAAAACGTTGAACACAAATTTTTTATTAATTTGTTTACTTCGGCACATTTTGATACCTCCCTCGTATATATTATTTTCATCATTTCATTAGTAATGTTAATAATATTTTAAATGCATTTTTAATTAGTTTTCTGCTGGCAAACTTGATTTTGTGTTTATTTTTCTTAAAAAATTGTCTTTTCAATTGAAATGTATTGAGTTTCATAGTGAAATTTTTTCTTTTTTCTCATTTAGATAAAAAAATAGAAATGTGGTTGTAAAGATATGTGGTATCAAATGTTTCCTAAGAATTTTATCAAAGTCAGCTTATTAAAGCTTAATAAAAAGCCTTAAAACTCGTGCTATTTTTTAATGAAGAGAATAATTTTTGTTATTATAACTTAAGCTTCTTTTTCAGTATTTTAAAGTGACTAAAAGTTTTTTAATAAATAAATATCTGTAAACTAGTTAATTTAAAAATACTTTAAGAATTTTAACAGCAATAAAAAATTTTCTTTCTCGCTTTTCGACATCTTCTTTTATTTTATGGGAAAAAATCCATTTCAAGTAAAAATTATTACTAAAATCAAAAGCTGAGTTCTCATCGCAACGTTCTGCATTTTAAAGATTTCATCCCATACATCCGTTAAGCAAGAAACGCATTAAATCATTTTTTTAAGACGGAAGGGGCAATATTTGTAATATAAGACGGGTGAGCTAAAGTTTTCTATTCATTATCAATAAAATAGTCATCAAAAGCTTGCGCATCATAAGGCCGATATTTTTTTATGAAATCTAAATTTCGTTTCTTTAATTTAAATGAGAAACGTCTCACAACAAAATTTTATTTTACACAGGGTGAACTACAGCTTATCATGTAAATTTTTACTACAAAGTAATGAAAAAGTTCATGAGGATCTTTAAACCACCCTTTGGAAAACAAGATGATCATAATATTTTTATGTGAGAAATTTCTCATCTATTTTTTAGAAACGTGATATTGTTAAAAGTAGTTTTTACAAAAATACCAAAAAAGTATGGTTATGCAGATCAGGTATAAAATTAAACAGTTTTCACATTAAAATAAATTTTTAATCGAGAAATTTTCGAAACACCAAATCGTCAATTAGTTGTTAAAATTATGTTTCGCCACAAAAAGCATGAGGTCCAAAAAATGAACACGAAATTCGCAAAATTTTTGACATTACGGGATGCTAAAAAATACCAGAAATTCAAGATTGGTTTTTCAGAATCCCAAAGACAAAGACTTTTTCAAGTCAATACTGAGTAGCATCCCTAGTAACGATGTCTCTGGTTTGCTTGGCTTTACAAACGATTTTGATCGCTTTCGAAAACTTGTCTTATCGCTCTTGAGAATTCAATGCAAAAACGGAATTTTTTAATGTTACTAAAGCAGCATTTTAGAGGTCTCTTGTCTTCTGCGTCAAATTTCCTTTTAAATGGATCCAACTGTTTTTAGGTTACTTTTTAATCTAATCCGGGGTACGCGTGGTCCACTAAGTCAACCTGCTGAACGTCGAGGCTTTCGTGTGCCTTATAACAAGATTTAATAAAAAACATTCGATCAAAATTTCATACTTTAATAACAATGATGGCACAATACGACGTCTGTTTACAAAATGAAATGAACAAGGTCCTGTTTAGATTTCTTTGGCAGTTGATTGCAGCTTAGCCTAATAGACAAATAGCTCTAGAGCAGGGGTTCTCATCAAAATCCTTCTCACGGACCCCCAGTAAAGTAATTTTTTTTCGCGGACCCCTCTGAAGACCAAGTTCAAAATAAAACATTTATTATTTTTGAAAACACTGTTTTTCGGTTCTTTATGCAGGCCCCTTGGATGCTTGCTACAGACCCCCAGGGGTCCACGGACCACCATTTGAGAACCGTTGCTCTAGAGCAGGGGTTCTCATCAAATTCTTGCTCACGGACCCCTAGTAATTAATTTTTTTTTTCGCGGACCCTTCTGAAGCCCAAGTTTAAAATAAAACTTTTATTATTTTTGAAATTATCGTTTTTTCGGTTCTTCATGCGGACCCCTTGAATGGTTGCTATGGACCCCCAGAGGTCCACGGACCCCCATTTGAGAACCGTTGCTCTAGAGTGTTAAAAGAGAAAGGCCCCATGAGATATGCAACATTCATTGCATCAAAAAGAAATAGTTTGCGGCCCTCACAACCGGGCGTTTTTATTTTTTTGGCCTAAAAATATTAATTTGTTCAACAAATTAAATATTTTAATTCCATTTTATACCAGTTCAATATGAATTAATTTATTTTTTTAAGTAAAACATTTAATGGTTTTTAGGTAATTAAAAATATAATTTTTATGCAAATTTTGTACACTTGTCCCGTTCCCGTTGATGTCTTCTTTTACTGCTTTTAATGTCTTCAAAATTTTGCCAACTTTGAAAATTTCTCTAACCTGTTTTAAGCGCTGGACTTTTATTAATGCAGCTATTAATTTTAAGTACTCCCCCACTGGCTTATGGCCACATGCTGCTTGCTTGTGTAGTATTTAATTTAAAATAAATTTCAATAAATTATGACTTAATGCAAACCGCAAACTAAGTTCGGGGTTTAGGAGCTTTAATGTCTGTGTCGATTTGCCTGTTTCTTATAACAAGAAAAGGCAAAATCACTACTACGTATATATGTTTGTATGCATGTATGTATGTATTTCAAATAAAGTTAAAATAATCAAAAGACAATATATAGAAACGGAAGCCTACCATTGCGTGCGCGTATCATTCAATGTCCATCAGTTGGAACCGCACTTGCAATTTATGCCACATCATCAAATTTCAAATGCCACAAAAACCGCAAAATATCATTTGCACGGACACAACATGTATTTATAAAAACAACAATAACAACATTACAAATACATTCCCTGCATGCTTGTGTGATTACACACAAACACACACACACACACATAAATAACAGGCAATTTATTATGGTAAAAAGTATTGGATGAAGACGTTAGAAGGATCTTTGTCCGAGTATGAGCAACAAAAAGGAAAGAAAAAAAAAACAAACAAACAAACAAACAAACAAATGCCAATAAAGACAAACGTTATGAAAAAAGGACAATGTTTGAGGTGTATGTGTGTATATGTATTTACCACACATGGGAGTTGTAGGCTAAAATAAGTTTAAAAGTCATTAAAATTTGCAAAGGCGTCGTGCTGAAAAGTCTCCCCGCACTGTTTTAAAATTCTTTCTTCGAGAGTGAATTACATATCATCAGGACTAGTTCCCTTTATAAATTTTTTTATAAAGCATTTAACTAACTTTTAAGATTGTTTTCGTTTGAGTAGTGATGGTGACAACAATGGCAGGTGACCACAATAATAACTTTAAAATAAATTGCTTGTTGTTCATTTTTTTTTTTGTTACCCAGCTAAAGCTAGCAGCTATTATTGAATATATAAAACCACGCCCATTTAAGGTACAACAAAAAAGTAGGAAACTAAGAAAGGATAATATAAAGCCATCATTTTTAAAGAAACCTTTTGCAAATTAATTTATGTATGACAAGAAACCAAATTTAAATTTATAATAAAACCACAAGATTAAACTCAAGAGATATAAAAAAGTCAATCGTATATCTGTTTTTTTTTTTTTAATTTTTTGTCTTAAAAAGTTCTTGGCAATATAATTTTATATGCACTTAAATTTAATCGTAAAAAAAGACAATTATTTAAAGAAAACTTAACCAAAAGAATGCAATTAAATTTCTTGAAAAAAAATAAATGAGCAAGTGCTTGGTAATTTAAGACAAATAAAGAGAGAATTATATATTTTTATTATGACTTAACTTAAGTAATCAAATAATATTCAATTTATTTTTACACTTTAATTTAAAACTGTAAAAAAAACATTTAAAAATAAATTAAAGATTTATTAAACTTAAGAAAATAAAAACTTCATAAAACTTAATGATTTGAAAACCAAGAAAAAAAATTATTAAAGACTTCAAAATTTATTTGTTTTAAGGAAAACATGTTCAATACACTATTTATTTAAATAAAAAAAAATTAGAATATTCGAATAAAATATTATTCGAATGATTGTTGTCGAATATTCGAATGATATTTTAAAAGTTGCGTTTTAATGTTTTTAGAAAGTGAATATGTGAAACATGCTTTAAATTAATTAATTATTATTACAGTTGTCATGTTTAAATATTCGAATAATAAATTGTTCGAATAATTATTGGCGATTATTCGAATAATATCTTAAAATTTCAGTTTTTTTAACATGCTTTAAATTGTTGAAGATCCCAAATATTACTTGTTTAAAAAAAACATATTTTATACAGTTGTCATTTAAGCAAGAAGAATTCGAATAAAAATTATTCGAATGACTAGGATCGAAACTTTAAATTATTAAGGACATCACATATTATTTGTTTTAAGGAAAAAATGTTTAATACCATTGTCATTTAACCGGGAAAAATCAGAAGATTCGAATAAAAAGTTATTCGAATTATTATGGTCGAATATTCGAATAATATTTTAAAAGTTTCGTTTTAATCCTTTTAAAAGGTGAATATGTGAAACAAGATTGAGATTATTAAAGACCTCATATATTAGTTGTTTTAAGAAAAACATGTTTAATACAGTTGCCATTTAAACAGGAAAAATTCGAATAAAAGATTATTCTTATATTATTAAGGACCTCAAATATTATTTGCTTTAGGGAAAACATGTTAAATACAATTGTCATTTAACAAGGAAAAATTAGAATATTCGAATAAAAAAATATTCCAGTTATTATGGTCGAATATTCGAATAATATTTTAAAAGTTGCGTTTTAATCTTTTTAATAGGTGAATATGTAAAACAAGATCTAGATTATTAAAGATCTCAAATATTATTTGTTTTAAGAAAAACATGTTTAATACAGTTGTCATTTAAACAGGAAAAATTCAAATAAAAAAATATTCGAATGACTATGGTCGAAACTTTTAATTATTAAGGACCTTAAACATTATTTGTTTTAAGAAAAATATGTTTAATGCAATTGTCATTTAAACAGGAAAAATTCGAATATTCGAATAAATTATTCGAATCATTATGGTCGAATATTCGAATAATATTTTAAAAGTTGCGTTTAGCTTTGCTAATTCGTAATGTCGAGTAATGTTTAATGCAATTGTCATTTAAACAGGAAAAATTCGAATATTCGAATAAATTATTCGAATCATTATGGTCGAATATTCGAATAATATTTAAAAAGTTGCGTTTAGCTTTGCTAATTCGTAATGTCGAGTAATAGTAAAAATTTAACCGAAACCCACTTTTGATATATCGAGCCCATAAAAGTAACGTCTAACTGCCAAAAAATTTTAAAACGATTTTTAATGAATTTGAATTGATTTGATTTTATTTATTTTTTTTTAATTACAATTTAGTATTTCAAATATTCTTATTTTTGTTAATAATTTCGTTTAAGGTGCTTTTATAATAAACTGTTTTTGTTTATAAAAAAAAAAAAAAATTGAACTAATATTCGTATCTTTTTTTCAAAAAGTCATTCGAATATTTTTTTCTTCGTAATAATATTCGAATAAAATGAAAGTATTATTTGCTTGTTTAAAGCAAAAAAATAGTAACTTTTGTTCGAATAAGTTTAAGTTTTATTTAAACGTAAGCAGATTTATGTGACTTACTGTAAAGAAAATTGCTAAAATATATAAAAATTATGAGTGTTAAATTTTATAGGTATTAAAAAAAACACATAAGACTTAATGCCATCACAAATAACGGATTACAAAATATAAATTAGCATTTAGACATTTAAATTAACTGCCAGAAACAATTGATATTAGTTCGTTATGCAATATAAGCAATCTTTGTCACCAGTTGTTAAAACTAATGCTCATAAAAAAATGCATTGTTATTAAGACATAAATGATATTTGTTATTTTTTTATTATTTCGAAAAACACATAATATTTGATAAGATTTAAAAATTGTTTTTGTGTGTTTTTGGTGCTAATGATTTCTTAAAAAAATAATTGCTATTTTTTATTTCGATTTTATCTTTTAAAGTTAGGAAAACTTGTTAATAAAGACATTTAGTTAAAGGAGATTGCGAAAGGTTTTGTTAGTACTATTTAGCTATTTTTATTTTATGCCGCTACAGTCTTCACTATTTTTACACCCCAATTTATTAATTTATGTTTAGATTTTGAGTGATGGCAATAAAAAAGAAATACAATTTAATTGAAAGTTTAAAACATTTAAACTTAGATAAGTTCAAGTCAAAGTTATATTTACATGCGTATTTAAAGTACTTCTTGATTAAATATTAATTAATTAATGAGTACAGTTCTTTTACTGTTGATATAATTGGGGAAAGGGCTAAGTCATCTTCAGAAAACTATGATGAACTTCAAAACTTTCTGCTTCTTGCAATATCGCTTTTCTTTTTATTTAAGAACCTAAGCCTCTTCCCGAAAAAATTCCTACGTGCATTAAAGAACTAGGAAGGACTTCTCCACTTCTTTTTTTAACTGAAGTCATGATTATGGAAAACTAAAACACAAATAGATATTTATTATTACTTCCACCATTAAAAAGTATGGTGTTTTTGTAGAATAAAATAAAAAATTAGCTAACACAGATTATTGTTAAACAAAAGATCACAAAGTCATAAATTAAAATCGCCTTCGAGCCATGACTTTAAAGAAAAACAAGAAAGAGGACTATATTCGGCTATGCCGAATCTTATATACCCTTCACTATGTAAGTAAATCTAGTTTACTGAAGTAACTACAATAAAAAAACAAAAAAACAATCATTGGGGTGATAGAGATATAAAAATTAAGAAAAAAATTTTTACATAAAAATGTTATTGGCTCTTAAAGGGTTAAGCATTTTTTTTAAATTTTTAAATTTCCAGAAAGATCTATTCAAAAGCTTTTCAATTATACCCATATTGATATCTTAAAAATATGATGCACCATCGTACTTTTCTATGAAAAGTTCAGAGGCCTATAACTCGAAAAATTTGGGGGAGCACCAATTTTTTCACTGGATGTTTTTTTTCTTATTTTTAATTGTCCCGTATAAATATTTGTTTTTTTTAATGAAGTTATTTCACTAAACCAGATTTTTCCTTAATAATATGGAAAAATTAGAGACAGGCTTGGTGGTTTGCCCGCTGCCTTGAAAGCCGTGAACCGATCTTGCTGATTTTCAAAGCAAAATTTTCGAAACTATGTCTGAATGGCAAAAAATGATTTTACCACTAATATGGAAGGACAGACGAACACTGCTCAAACGACTTTGCTATGCACTAGGATTTATAATATGGACACTTAGGGGAGCGGAAATGGATATTTTAGAAATTATTAACGGAATGACAAACTCAGTTATACCCTTTTTCCATCTATAATGAAGGTTATAAAAAGGAAAATATTTATTTTGCAGTTACAGTAGATAAACTTTTGAAGATCTGATGGAGGGTTATGTGTGGTAAAACAAGCTAATCGTAAAAGGAGAACGACAATCGTGTAGATTAATTTCCAGAGTTAAAGTTAAAACAAAGAAATTATTTATTATTTTAACCCTAACGAAGTGGTAGTTAGAGAGCAAGTAACAATATGACGACACTGTATAGCAGACATTTCTGAGCTTGTAAAAGAGCCTGGTTGGCAAAACAGGAGAATTAAAGTCTTGCCGGAACCGAAGCAACATATTGAAGTCTCAATAGCCGCCACGTACCATAGTGGTGTAGCGTTGATGGCAGTGTAATTTAGTAAAACAAGAGAACGTTACAATGTTCTGAGTTTAATTTGTAAACACATAATTCGACGAGTGTTTAGGATCATAAAATATTTGTGAGGGGTTTTTATAATAATTTCATTCTTTAACTCTTCTCGTAGCAAGAATATCAATGAAGTAGTTCAGTGAAATATGTCATTACAAAAAAAAAATTTTTTAACTGCAACTTACTGCATTTTACAAATATAAAAGCTTAATAACTTATTTATTATTCTAAAATTCCTTTATGCTAATGAGTGTATAAAACCGTAATAGAATTTAATTTTCAAATAATTACATTGTTGCAATTGATATTTCATTCTACTGGCAATAGGCTGGATTATTATGTTCTAATAAATATTTATTGTATTGTAATTTTTACAACCAAATAAATATAATCGCGTTTATAATTTTATTAAATAAATCAAAATGATAATGTTATTAAATAAATACGAAAAAATATCAATCACTAGCTAATAATTTGTACAATTAAAATTTTTCAATGGAAAATACTATACACGAGTATAAAGTTTTATTTTGTTTCTAGTGTAAATTAAACTAAAACGGAGTAATTTAAAACAATGTAATTTTACACAAACTAACAACAAGCGGACTTTATAAAATTAAATCTACCACAATGTTATAAATAAAAAAAATAATTATTTAATTTTAATTACGAAAATATTTAGTTTTTTTTTAAATACTCATTTATCCAATTTAGTAATTATTTTTATTGCCTAGAGGAAATGTTGTAGCAGACCGCTAGTTTTTATACCCTTCATCACAAAAAGTAAAAAAGTTTCTCATTCCGTTTGTAATTTCTACAATATCCATTTCCGACCCCATTAAGTTATATATTCTGAGTTCTCTTGCATGGCGTAGTCGATTGACCGATGTCCGTCTGTCCATCTGTGTAGTGTTAAATTTAATTTTGTCAAGGCACTAGAGGAGCTAGAGAAAATTTAAATACGACAATCCATCAAATGTAGTTTCGAAAATGTTGCTATTGAAAATCAGCAAGATCGGTCAATGTCCCTCGAAGCAGTGGGCTAAACACCACGCCTGCCTCTAATTTTCCCATATCATTTTAAACAATAAAGAAACTCTAATCAAAAAACCAAATATATGAAGCTGTAGAGAATTAAAAAATAAGAAAGAACTTCAAGTGAAAAAATTGGGGCTCGCCCATATTTTCCGACTTATGGGCTTCTAAAATTTTCATTAAAAAATTCGATTGTCAATGTGGTCAATATGGGATTCATTTAAAATCCTTTGAGGAGACCTTTCAGAAAACACTAAAAATTTTTCAAAATGTGTAACCCATTAAGAGCCGATAATTTTTTTTTGTTTTTTTTTTAATTTCATATTTTTAAATTCTGTCACCGCAATTTGATAGGAGCTACTTTACCAGATTTACATACATGGTGAAGGGTATATAAGATACAGCATAGCCGAATATACTACTCTTGTTTGTTTGTTTTTTTTCACCTCCCAATTATAAAACTCCATTGGTTTTTACTCCAGTGTTTCCCTGGCGTCGCTTTTTTGCTCTCATAGGATCCTGCGTTAGTGGCAAAATTTGCTTTAGACTGTGGCCCTGATATTTATGCTGCTGCCCATAGTATCTATTCAAATGCCACTTAGTCCTAGTTATTCGCTTTAGATGTGCAATGACGTCTAAACCTCTTCCAGTCACATCCTATAAACATTATCTTCCTCAATTTGTGCAGATAATAAAAAAGGTAAAAGATAAAAATTTTTTGAATACAGAAAAATATTTTTCACCTACTAAAGCTTTAATCAAAGTGTAGTCAGATTAGTCAAATATTTGATCAATAAAGCATAATCACAATTCTTACAAATGTTGATTCAAACTTTTCTGATATGTAACATTACAATTAATTATTTATAATATAATAAATGTTATTTCTTACCTTTTATATTCAGTAGGATTTTATATTTCCTAATAAGTTTTTGAAGGACAAAATTTTCTTTTCCCTAATTTAGTAATTACGTCTTCTTGGTCAAATATTTGGTTAAGCTGGCCGTATCTTAAGTTTTTAAATACAACCTAATTAAATATTTGACTCATTTATTT
Source organism: Cistogaster globosa (assembly GCA_937654795.1). Classification (NCBI taxonomy): domain Eukaryota; kingdom Metazoa; phylum Arthropoda; class Insecta; order Diptera; family Tachinidae; genus Cistogaster; species Cistogaster globosa. Next base: position 15,005,166 of record OW569404.1, read on the forward strand.
ATTTTATTAGACATTTTTTTCTTCTTTTAATTAAAAATATAATTAATTCAATTATTTATTTAATTAAAAATTAAAAATTAAATTAAATTTTTTTAAATAAAATAAAAAAACTAAAACATCTTTCTGTGCACCTATTAATGATTTTAGATGCTTTCAAGTTACGAACGAATATTTACCTCAAAAAAATTATATTTATTTTTAATTAAATTTATAATTGATTCAATAAAAATTTTAATTAAATTTTTAATCGGAAACCAACAAAACAAATTTATGTGTTTTCACTCTTACCAAGCTTCATCTTCACCTGCCTATCCAAGGGGTCTTTAAATAACATTTGAGCCCAGATTAACATCTTTTTTTTTATTTTATAGAATACAAGCAACCTAGCTCGCATTATACGGCCCATTTAAAATACTCTGAGCTCTGGTTTACAAATCGTAAAATCATCAGCCACTTAATATCCTAAACGGCTGATTTGTCTTTCCTTTTTATATCAATATTTCCTTGTTTAAAGAGGCATAGCTTTGAGTTGAGCTTTAAAAGACTCTAATCATTAATGTTAATTTTCACGTTCACCTAACAGCAAACAGATTCTTCAGTGCAATAGATGTGTCAAAGATTGTTCACCTTCATAATTCGCCTGCATTTAGCAGCAGCTTGATAATCCAGTGTAATGAGAGAATTTTCTCCACCTAGAATGAAGAAATTTTTTTAAAATAATAAAACATTGAAATAATACTTGAAATGTTAAGAGGATTCTTAATAAAATAAAAAGATAAAATAAAAAATATATTTTATGAAACTTATTGCTGCTGCATGTACACGTTTTAGATAACTTTTCTTAAGACAAAAAAAAAACAAGAATCTTATCATTTTAAGTTTTAAGACTTGTTGCTAGTTGACCTGTGAACATTTATTTAGCTCATTATCATTTTTCTTTTAAAATATTTTCTTTAATATGTATAATGCACCTCATATAACCATTTAAGTAATTGAAATTTTTATCACTTTTGTCAACAATTCCACTAGAAAAAATCTAATCTTAATTATTATAGTCTTGTTTTTTCCTTTTTTTTTTTTTTTTTGCTATTTCACCATCTTTTAGTTATATTAAAAATTAAAACCAAAAAAAGGAAAACAAATACATAAAAAAGTAGAGAACCTCTTATCTGTACCTTTAGCAGAAAATTGTTAAAAAAAAAATAATTCTAGCAGTGATAAAAATGGCAACAGCAGAAGGGGAAACATTAAACCTACAATCAATAAATTAAAGCGTGACGTTTTGCACACTGCAAGGCACTGCATTTGCATTTGAACACCAACAAAATATTAATATAAAAATTTATAATTAAAAAACGTAATAAGAGAGACCTACCTAGCATAATTATAATTATAACAGTTCGCGGGTAATGAAATGTACATGTGATTGACTCAAAACATAACTATTTTTTTATACAAAAACAAAAAAAAAACTTTTTATTTAAGCAAAAAAAAAGCAATGCAGTTGTTGCCAACGTGTTTTTAAGAGAAAGATTTTTATAGAATTTTTCACTTTTTTTGCTTTTAAAATTTATAATCTCTAGTTGCCCATTTATTTATTTATAACAAAACTTCTGATTTTTAACCAACTTCAAAACAAAAGTTAAGTTGCTTTATTTTTAAGGCTTAAGCCAGTCAGTCTTTTCTGAGCAGACTTAAAATTTTTTTCTTTACTGTTAAGGTAATGCTTGCTGATAAGTCCCGTTAAAAATAAGTTCACATACTTAAAAACTAAAGGGTGTCCCCATATAATATTCATGTATTTTACCTGTATTATGAACCGTAAATGGCACCACATTAAAACTTAAATGGCTAAAAGTAATACAAAAAATTTTTAAAAATTATAGGGTGTCCCATAGGTAACGTAAATTAACTTATATGCGCCTATCTTTTGAACAGTTATAGACAAATTCTTAAAAATTGGACAGAATGTCGACTGCTACGTTATTGCAACAACCATTAATTTTCAAAATTTTAAGCTAAAAGGTGCCCCAATAGTTAATTTAGTTTGATGCATATGACCACACTTCTGAGCAGTTTAAATTTACAAAAAATGTGTTTTGCAAACTCCGCTATAACAGCAGGTATAGAATTGCGATTTGGAAATTAAAGGGTGTTCCAAAATTTTATGTATTTATTGAATCATTATAGACAGGCAGCAAAAACTGACAAGGGCTCTATATTTGTAATTCATCTTTAAAAACAATTAAACAATTTGATTTAAGAAATAAAAGGATTGTTCCCAAAATTAATGTAGTTGACCATAAGGCCGTATCTTTTGAATCGTTATGCACAAACACTTGAAAATTATATAGAAATTAGAAAATAAAAAAAGACAAAATGTCTACTACTTTGTTTGCTTTAAGAAGAAGTATAAATCTTTTAAATTATATAGTGGTCCAGTAGTAAATGAAATTTGATGAAATTTGATAAAATCTGTTTTGAAGTCGGTTTTTTTCAAGAATTATTTCATTAAAATTAAAAATAAAAATCACAAAAAATTTATTTACCATTTAGTGTTACCGATTTTTTTTAATTATAATTGTTTTTAAGAATGGTAATGAAAACGATAAATTACAAATTACAGTTGGAAAAATGTTAAACAGAAACTTTTAATAGCAAAAAATTTAAATAAAATAAAACTTCTCTTTTTTGTGGACGAAACTTCTTTTGAAAATATAAATAATAAAAAGTCATATAGAGGATCTAAAGTCACCTCGTTCCCTCAATAGCAGTTTTTAGTACTTACAGAAAAATAAATATATGTTCCGATGGTTTCTCTAATTTTTCTTGTAAATGTTAAAATATATTTCAATAAATCTTTGTGCATAGAATGGCTATTTTAATATACTGCTCGACCTTACTGTAGGGTATTTATATAGAAAGACAAGGAATACCATTAATTAATGGTAATTTTTTTAAACCATTTAATCATTAGGTAATGATAATGAGAAAAAAGGCATTACCATTATCAAAATTAATGATAATGCTAAGAAAACCATTAGCATTAGTTATCATTAAAGGCTATCGAAATTACCAATTGAGGAGTCTTCAATTTTTAACAAATTTTTTTAGACTTGAGTAATGAATACACAAAAAATTATACAGATTTGGCAGCAAATAGGTATAATAAATAAAACCTATCAGAAAAATATTTTCTTACAGCAAAAGCTCTTAGAATTTCGGTATCTTAGTGGCCTAACCAATGTTTTAAAAGAAGATTTTTTAACTCACTTAATCTTGTTTGCATTAACATTCGTTTACTCTACCTTTTTCGTAATTAAGCTTTTCTTGCAATGCCATAAATTCAGACCCATGTGGCTGCTCTTTTTCGAATACATCGAAATTAGTTTTCGAACAGTTTAAAACTAAGTTTTTGTGAAATTTCGAAATTGATATTTACGTTAAAATCCGAAAATTCAAAATCACTATTCGTATTAAAAATTTAATTTAATCATTAATTAAATTTATTTAAAATTTTTATTTTTATTTATTTATTTATTTATATTTTTCCATTTTGACAGCTATATTTTTATGAATTATAAAAACCGAATAAAAACTAAAAAAATTTAATTTATAAATTTTTCGTGTCTTTCTCTCTTCTTCTTTACTGAAAATTTAAATTTATGTGAGCTTAATAAGAATTAAAATTATTCATTTGTTTGTAAAATTTAAATAACAATAAAAAATATTTAAATAACAATAAAAAATATTTAAATAACAATAAAGTTCCACTAATAATTAATTCCAAAAAATAAAAAAATTAACTTTTAATTTTATAAAGGGTCCGCCAAATATTTTTTTTTTAAATGCTATAAAAAAACGCATTGGGTGGTCAGTTGGCTTCAACTCCTAAACTGATTGGACTTTTCATGGCGTCATACCAAGGTCCTTATGCAAAATTCGTCCCAATGATGTCTCCGAAATGTTCAATAGTTGAGAACGACGGTAAATTAATGTTATGGCGCTTCACGCACACTTTCTGCCATAGCAGCAATATTCTCGGGTGTACGCACTGTTTTTGGCTTTTCACGCTTTGGTTTATCGATGGGGATGTCAGTTTCTTTCACTTTTTTCACAAGATAACGAACATACAGAGCTGACGGGGCTTCTCTTCTTCCAAAATCCGTACGCAATTATCGTACACATTCCACACCATGAAAAGATTACGTTAGATGGCGGACCCTTTATTAAGAATTTTAAAAGATAAACGAATATTCCAAAGACGGCGTTAAGTTCGACATTTCGAACATCGAACATACCTTTAAAAGTAGTAAAATTGTTTAATATTCATACAGACACATTTATTTATTTTGTTAATTAACCTTAATGGGGGTCTATTCATGTTTAAATAAACATTAAACATTTATTTATTTTTTTATGATTTATTGATTGTGATTATTATAAAAAAGACGCGATTATAGATTATCAATAGCAGCAAATAAATTTTATATAGTTATAAATTTAATCGTTGTAATTTAAACTAAATGAACACGTCATTTTTTATATAAAACGAAAATTAAAATACAAAATTTATCTTTTTTTTAGTTTTTTATTTTCAGAGCAAAGAAAAGGTTAAGTCCGCTTACTCAAGTGATAACTTTTGTAACGAACATCATTTTATTTAATTATACAGATTGTTTTAAAATATCAACTTGAAGTATTTTCGACTTTCACAGCATTAATTAGATTTAAATGTAAAATTCTTCTTATTTTAAACCTCAAAATTATTTAAAAAAAAGGGTAATTTTTCTAATAATTAATTTTTTAATGTGTAGGCATAATAATAAAATTCCCGTTAAGATTTTAAGCTGTTGAAATTGAGCTACAGTTAAAGAAAAAAATACGGTTGTTGTATGGTTACTAGAACTATATTATGTTCTCTGTAACATTATATGGTTGCGGGGAACTAATGATAATTTTTTTAACAATACAAAACCCACGATAATTAAATTCTTCAAGAGCTTTTCTCACACTTATGCTTCTCTATACTAATGTTATCTAGATCGTTAGCAAAGTAAAAGAGATTTTTTCTTTTCTTCTTGTTCCTCTCAGCCTACAAAAGGCGCACAAAGAATTATATTCAAAATTATTTCGATTGATAAAATATCATATGAAAAAGAAGAGATGTTAAAAAAGAAAAAATATGTTAAACAAAAATTGATAAATTTATTCTAAAATTTTTATTTTATTTATTTTTTTTTTTTTTTAATAGAAGTCTATTGAAAAATAATAAAAATCAGCAATTAGACTATTGAACTTAAATTGCTGCCCCTTAATTTTTTTAAGCTCTGCAAATCATAAAACCACTTTCACATCACGACTGATTTCAATCAAAAAACACAAGATCAACTGCAAACATCGATACAGACGAAGGAACATTGTTTTTGGTAACAGGAATTATTGCAAAAAAAAATAATATTTTAATCAACACAAAAAGAAAAACTATTTTCAACAAGAAACTTTGCTACACACGAGGCAACATGTTTCCTTCAATTTATTCCCGTGTAAAGTTGCCTTAACTGCCCTGGCCCCTTGCACGGTCTCTTTTGATAAAGAAAAATTATAAAATTAAATTTTAAAACAATTAGAATTTTTGTTAATTAAATGCAGCAATTTCTTAGCCATTCTAAGCAAACAGTTGTAGCAATTAAAGATTGTAATAAAGCCAAGATATGCTAAATGCTTTTAAACATGAATATTAACCATCGATACTAAAATTATTTACGCCACTTGATTTAAAATTTTTTAAGACCGAATTTTAAATTTCACTAAACATTTTGTTATGGCAACGGAACTTTTTTTAATTTTAATACAAAAGCCAAATACGACATCAACGTCACCCTGTAATTTGATTATTAAAATAAGTATAATTGCTTAGTTTTTTTTTTTTTTTTTAACTAACAACTCAAAAAATGTCTTGCGGTTAGAGTGACAAAACTGTCACTATTTTAAGTACAATGCAAGGAGATAAAACAAGTCTTGAAGCCTTCATTTAAAATGCCACAACAGAGGAGACGTTTATCATTATAAGTAGAAATATTTTAATGATGAGTGTAGTTTAATATACTTTTAATATTTTCAAGATTTATATTGTTGAAACTTTAACTTGATTTAATGCGGTCTGTCAATAAATTTAAACAGCAGCAATAAAAACGAAAAAAATGATATCAAAACCGAATGAAACAATAAACGAAAATATATCTTTATACTTTTATGACACATGAGTCAGTTTTGATGACAACAAAAATAAAAATAAAAGAAAAATTAATGATTCATGATAATGAAAATTATTCGAAAAAAAGTTTAAATTTTGCAAATAATTAAGTCAAAAAAATAAAAATGAAAATTTTTTAAATAATAAATATTAAAGTAACAAAACACAAGTTTAAACTTAAATGAAGTTTATTGTTTTAATTGTTAGACAAAAAAAAAAAAAAACACAAAAAAGTGTTAAAAACACACCTCGCAACAAATAAATTATTAAAAGCAAATAAGAATTACACCTTAAATAAAATAAAATAAAGATTAAATTGAACAAAAAAAAAAAAGATATAAAAAAGAATAAATAAATTACATCTGAATACAACAAATACCGTATTTGTAGTCATAATCAGTCATATAGACATGAGCAAATACAAAAGAACGATATGATCCAAATGACCTTCAATGATAAATTTCTTTTAAAAAACACGTCGTACAAAATAATAAAAGGTTGGGTTTTTAAGAATACGTACAACAACTTAGCGCAACTAAATACACAAGAGAAGGGTGTTGCTCAACAAACTGTAACTTTTAAAAAAATCACAGCAACACGCATTTGACTAAAAAATTTTGAAAGAATAAAACCTTTGAAAAAATGTCTGCTCAAAACTAAATTTTTAGGGACTTCAAAAAAGATTTTGTTGTTTTAAAAAAGAGTTAAAAAACAAAGAAATAGACACCAATGTACCGCTCAAACAGTTTTATGGTCAGCAGCCAACCGTATCTGCTTTGAGAATTTTAAATTGCAAGTTTTTTAATGCTGATATAAATATGGCTCGTAGCAGGGAAGCAGGGAAATAAAATATTTAAAAAATCTTCTTATTAACGGGTAGAAGCAAGAGGTGCCTGGTGGCTAATATGCGGTCTTTATCCATTATCCTTAACAACAAAGGTTTGCTTCGGTATTTCCGCCTAAACAAGAAGAACCCTAGAAATACTTTTGAAACAAATAAATAGATCCTGTACTAATGTAAAGTTTAGTCTAAATATTTTGAAACAAAACTCTTGCTTTCTTTATAAAATTAAAAGTCGGAAATCTTTTCATATTATTTAACTGAAAAAAGACAAATTTTACATTTGAATTCTATTGAAATCCTGATCGATATCGACTGCCGCATTTTAAACTCCTGTTATGTATTTCGGCTTCCTTTTCTTTCTCATATCTAAAATTATAAAATTAAAGACACTGTAGTCTGTTTATGAAAAACGACAGCGCAAAATATTCACTGAAAGCTTTTTTGTTTGTTGTTTTTAAGGAGAAGAATGTCCAGCTTTTAAAATCTTGAATAATTCAAATACTTTCAATCCGTATGGTGTGGTGTAACATTTCTAAACCATGAACCACGTTGATAATGATATTTTTCGCTAAGAAATAAATGCCTGCCCTTCCTTCTCTTAAATAATTAAAAGCGGCTAATTGATCTCTATCTAAAAGGATCAGCACGAACCGATTTTCCTCTGCTTAACGATACTTTTCTTATGTTAGATCTGCTTAAGTGGCACTGCTTAAGCTGACTGGGTTTTGAGGAAACTCGCTTGGGAATAAAACATTTATAAACATAAAATGAGTAATTCATTTGAACGCTTTTCTAGAGCCTGCACTGCTTACAGATGGATATCGTATCAAACCTTAAAGCTTATCACATTTGGTGTCGTTAATAGCTTTCCTCACTTTATATCGAGCTTTATCTGAGTTCGCACTATTCAAGTTGTAATAAATTAAATATCATTAAGCGAGTTTAATTTCATGAGTAGCGAAAGGTGCCGTTCTTTCCACTTCTCTACTTCTGAATTTTCTTAACGTCCTTCCATTTTGAACTTTCAACTCTTAGTTTTTCTTTTATAGTAGCAAATGGAGTTTGCATTCATTTCGTAAAGGACCAAGCCTTTTGGAAGTCGAGCCTATGCGACGGCACATAGATTATACTCTCAACCACGACTTTTGTTAATTTTCGAATTGTATCGTGCGGACAGGGTTCAACTTAATGCTTAGAAATCCCAGAGAAGTGAATATGCTACCTTATCTGTAATTAAGGTTGATAACAATAACAAGAAAACAGAAGCTCATTTTCTTGACATGAAAATTTCCGCGAAGTTTGGTGAAAAAAGCATTTTTTAGGTCACAAAAAACGGCTTCAAATGTCTTGGATTTTTGAAACAGTGAAAGAAATATTTCACTCTATCTGATTTGCTTCCTATCTATGCCATCTTAAACAGGCTCTCATCTATGAGCTGGTGCCTAAATGACTATTTTTAAGTTACTCGACAGCATACAGGAGAAAGAGAAGAAGCCCATCGATGACAGTGGGGTAATCAACTCTGTTAACTTAACAGGACATCGATGCAAAAAGGAATGTTATTTATTGTTTAATCGTTACTAAATTAGAATCTGCTGTGATGAGAACAGGTGCAACAATTTCTTCATCTGCAGCACATCCATTTGGGGTCAATTGATTAGCGAAACGCACTACGCTTAAGAGAGAAAAATATTTTTTTAAGGCGGGCACTTCGTATTTAAAATGAAATTTCCCTAGATAAATATTTTGTCACTTTTAGTGCCCAAAGAATCAAACGGATTGTCCACAAACACTACTGTTTCTATTCTCTTTCCCATAACCCAGTCTCCTTATTCTGACACAATGTGTTGCATGAGTAGGGATCGATCCCCTGAGCAGGTGTAAATGACATTGCTCTAAGGTTTATCAGTAAATGAAGCACGGAAAATTACCTTGGAGAAGAATGCTAAGAAAACAAATATTATACTCTTTACTCTTTAATTCTTTTTCACCTTTTCTATTCTGTCATTTAAAGTCTTGATCACATGTGTCCGAAAAGTAGTGTGTTTAAAAATAAAATGCGTAAGAGATTTTTGACAGGTCTGTTCAATTTGATTTAGCAAATTTCATAAAATAATTTTTTCTATAAGATTAGAATGGCATCTTTCTTGTGTGACAGTTTGGCAACTAAACACACCTTTTCTTGCGATTTTTTTTTTTTTTTGTAGAACAGAAATCCATAATTGTTAAGGTTAGTCAGTCATGCTAAATATTTTGCAACTTCACAGGCCGACGTAATAAAAAGTTTCAAATTCTCACTGCATTAAAAATCACACCTTAACACCTCTTTTTAAATCTCTTATTTCAATATTAAAACAATACAAATACATTTAGGAAAAAAAACCCACACACACACCCAAACACACACACCTTCAATAGGTGTTATTGCCACCAATGCTTAGTACTTGTGGTAGATATTTTTTAATGATTAAACAAATTGAATTTATTTATTTAAAAAAAACCGTTAACAACGTTTGAATACACGAGTCTTGGCTTAAAAAAAAAGACAAAATAAAAAACTATTGACTTATTAAAGTAAATATTTAAATGTACGAGTGTAAACACAAAAAATAAACAAAACGTTCTGGTTGTAAAAATACAATACTACAACTATTCAATACAACAGGTAAAAATGTTTCGTTGTCCAGTTGGAACCAATTATATTAAAAGCCAAAAGGAGTTAACTCAAATGACTAACACATTAATTTTAACAGTATTAAAACTAAAGTATTTTATAAATAAAAATATCACGTTAATTAGGGCGTGCTAAACTACCAACGTTCTTTTACCTACAGCAATCACTATCGGGGAATTTTAGAAATTTAATCGGGAGTTCAATCCGCTTAACTTTAGTTAACGTAAATTCTTTATTTCCGTGATTTAATATTAATTTTAAAGTCACTTCTTGCAGATAGAAGTTATCTACCCACAAGCTGTGGATGTTACGATATAGTGAAATACCTAATCATTTGTTGACCTTGTAGTCTGTTGACAACGCAGTTGGTATGTTGGTTGTTGTGAGGTACGGCAATTTTTTTAGCTGCTATAAATATCTCGGTCGCAAATAAAAAACAAAATAATTAAATTAGTCTTTATTAACTGTATTTTATTTAAAATTGATATAGTCAAGTCCATGGTGATATCATGTACCAGGTAATGTTAGTGGCGAATTCATTAATTTTCGCCTGTTGCTGGAAATGTCAAACTCCATGTATAAAAAACCTAATTTTTTTATAAAGTTAAATATTTCTAGCAATGGCAAAATAAATAAAGTTGCCACTGCTATCATCTGGTACATGATTTCGCCATGGTCAAGTCTCCTTTTAACCGCCTTAAAAAAAAGAAGGAGGTTATCAATTCGCCGGAATGTGATTTTTTCTTATTTGTGCCTCTATAACTCAGTCGTTTCCATGGCGAAATAATTTACCAGGTGGTGGCAGTGGCGAATTTCATTCATTTTCGCCGTTGCAGAAAATTTCAAACTTCATATAAAAAAAATTTTCGCTGATTTTTTATATATGGAGTTTGACTGCCACCACCTGGTAAATTTTTTCGCCATGGTCGTTTCTGTATCGATTTAAAATTTTTTTTTATTTGAAAGGTAATGCTTACAGATAAGTCCCGTTTAAAAAGGAGTTCTTAATCTTAAAAATTAAAGGGTGTCCCCATACAAGATACATGTTTTTTACGTGTATTATGAAACGTAAAGGTAACCACTTTAAAATTTAGAAAACTGCGTATCACTATAGCTTCCAGTGGCAAAATGTAATACAAAAATGAATCTAAAAATTAAAGGGTGTACCCATAGGTGACGTGAATCGACCTATCTTTGAAACCGTTATATATAAACCTTTGCAATTTCGACAGAATGTCGATTGCTAAAACCGTTATAGTAACAATTATTAATATTTAAAGTTATAAATTAAAGGGTGCCCCAATAGTTAATTTAATTTGATGTTTATAGCCATACTTTTAAACAGTTGTAGACAGATGCTTAAAGTTTTAAACTTCGCTATAGCAACAACTTTAAAATTTAGATTTGAAAATTAAAGGGTTTCCTAATAGTTGATGTAATTTTATGTATGTGACCGAGATTTGAATAGTCATAGACAGTAAGCTGAAACTTAAAAGGGACCATTATTGCTAAGTCCACTATAACAACAAATTTATAATTTTAATTTAGAAATTAAAAGGTGTGTCCAAAATTAATGCAATTTTACAAATACGGGCGTATCTTTTGAACCATTATATACAAAAACTTAACATTTAGAAAGAATGTCCACTACTTTGTTTAGTAGAAGAAAATGTATATAGAATAACTAACTAAAGGGTGTGACAATAGTTGATGTTATCTGATGTATATGGCTAAACTGTTAAATCGTTAAAGATAGACGGTTGAAATTGACAAAGAATCTGATTGCTAAGTCTACCACAACAGCAAGTATATAATTTGAATTTATAGATTAAAGGGTGCCTCTATAGTTGCTGTAATTTAATGCATATTAATATACTCTTGAACAGTTATGGACAAACAGATGAAAGCTGTTTTGAAGTCGGTTTTTTCGCAAGAATTATTTTAACAAAAAAATAATTTTATGTTTAATATTGATTACCATTCTATCGAAACGATCAGCGAAAAGTAAGAAAATTTAATTAAAGTCCGAACTGTTCTTTAATCATCCGAACCGTTCCTCTAAAAGAATAATTCAACGGAACGACTCAATACTAATTCAAGACACATTGTTAATGCCCTATATTTAGAATATAACATCCTAGCGTTAAGGCTAGAAGTTGGACAATATTGGTCTAAAAAAAATTATATTTTTTACTTTTTCCTGTTCTGTTCACACATCCTCAGAGAAGAAAAATGTAGTAACACAAAAAAATTTTTTTTGAGGGCAGATATAATAATTTGAAATAATTTGCATTACAAAAGTATCGTTTTCGTGAATAATAAATTGCTTAATACGAATAAGGCCGACTAAGTAAAGTTACATATTTTTTCACTTTAACTGCATTAATGTTACGAATTTTTTAATTAAAATTTATTCCCTCAAACTTTGTTTCTATGAGTCTTTTTAATTATAAAAACTTAGAAAATTCAAATTTTTTTACCTACGCATACATTTATAATAATTCATCAGCTGACCAGGGATGGAGAAGCTACTTGCTTTTATTTTTAATCTTTTGGTTAAAGTATGTTAAAATTTTAGTTTTAACTATAATAGCAAAAAAACTAAATAAAGGTGTGAATTTTAAGACACCATTTACTGCGGAATCATATTTCTACAAACAATTCAATAAAACTTATAATTGCTGATTTAACTAATTAGACAAGTTTTATTGGCTACATTTTTAAAATAAATATTTTCAAGTTTGTAGTATTACGTCATTATTTATTCTAATTAAAATAATTAAACAAAAAATACATAGATACATACATACATACATATGTATGAACATAATTCGTCATACTTTTAAATATATGGATGTATTTATCTGCACACACACACATCCGATTTATATAAAATATGCTAAGAAAATCAAAACAGCTGATTCATGATGTTTACACTTACGCAAGGGCACTTCTGCCTTAAAAGCCATAAAACAAAATATTTCTGAATTTTTTACATTTTTTCATTTGTTTTTTTTTTTATTTCTAAAACGCAAAAATATTTGAAATTTTATTAAGCAATAAAAAACATTCCCACATGTTTATAAAAAAAAAAAAAACTTATTATACTTATTTTAAAATGAAATAAATAAATAAAATGGGCTACGTATGTCGACATTGTTTTAAATTTGTTACTTATTTTACTACTCGTTGTGATTCATGGGCTTGTTGTCAACTCCAAATAAATACTTGCAGTAAAGCGTAACACTAAAGCGTTTGTTGTACAGACTTCTGTAACAGCCCTCCCTCAATAGACACCAAGAGAAACTATCGGAAAAAAAACAGCATACTCACACATCCACCAACTTTAACATGCAAAATTAAATCAGTGATGCCATTTGGTTAATTTTTTTTTTTTTTTTTTTTTTTTGTAACTCAAACTAACCACGCAATCTATCGTTTTCTCATTTTTGAGTTAAATTAAAAAAAATGTTGCACGACATAAATTATACAAATAACTACCTATTTTATTAATTTGACTGATTAATTTAAGTTATTGTCAACAAGGAGTTGACGAAACTGTAAACAGGAGTAGGCAAGCTATATGTTTAAATTGAAGTGTCAAAAGAGTCAATCTATAAAACAATTGTTTGCGTGTAATTCCGCTAGAAGAATTGGTTTGCGTGGCATAATCAATTTTAACTATTTGAAATAAAGAAAGTCTATTCAAAGACCATCGCTAGCAAGCTCTAAGAGAATATTCAACTACATTAAAAATTTCAAAATTAATTTTAACTTTCGTGAAATTCTATGTCTATTCCTATTAACTATAAGTTTACCTTCTTTTATTAAATATAATTTTTTTTAATAAATATAAATTAATTTAATAAACCATACAGAAAAATTTAGTTTTTTGCTTATAGAATTGCACAAAAAAAATTAAATCACGAATACCTATTTTGCATACTGTACAGTTTCCGATAAATCCTCTTTCAAGTGTAAAAGTAGAAAGATAGACAAATTGTTTTTAATCATCATTTTTTTATTTTTATTTAACACTGCCTGTCATATGCTGCTGATTAGGTGGTTGATTATGAAGCAAAAAATATCCAAGAAGATGATAGGACATTCAAACCAAACAAATTTATAAATTAAACCTTTGTGCCATGGGTACGAAATCAAATGTCATTTCTGAGCAGTTTTAAATGTACAAAACAATAGAAAAGTGTAAGTTTTTCTTAGGCACCACTGGCAAGACTGATTTAAACTCACCTAAATATTAATGAAATGAAAAAAAAAACAACTCAACAAAATTACAAAATGCTTGATTATGATTATAGCACTATTGCCAACAATAAATACATACATACATACAAACAAACATTATTGAGGCGAACAAACTTCCAGACAAATGTGTAGAAATACTTAATCAGCTTTCTGCTGTTAAGCAAAGTTAGTGATTAAGCGAAGAGTCGTCATTTAGTTAGACAAAAAGACACGAGAGGCCAACGAACATACATATGTACATCAACTTGCACACGTTTATTACACCATAAAGCTACAACTGCACAGCTGAACTAAAAAACTTCTAAATGACGACTGGTCTGACAAGCAAAAGCAGTGAACCTTAGCAAAACCATCAACTATCTCTGAAACACACACACACACACGCACTTTTAGACAAACCCACCAAAAAGCAATAAACATACAAAACGAATTCCCCCTTTTGGCCCCACCAGTTAACAGAAAACATTACTTTGTGCAGTTTAACCAATCTAATGTTGTTTAATTCGCATGGTTCTATGGCAGTAAAATTATACAAGCAAACATATACACACACTCACACGTTAGTCTTAAAAATACTTACAGTTATCCTAATATTAATTTTGGTTGCAAAGCAAAGCAAAGCAAAGCATGTTATTTGAAATATAATTGTGTGGGGGGTGGTGGTGGAGCTGTTAATAGAGTGAAAACGGAAAATTTTGTGCATTTGTGTACATTTCTTAGTGCTTTTTTTAACGCAAAGAAATTAGTACTTAAGTAACCCTTTTTTTTATAATCCTAAAAACTATTGGTTTTGATAGATTTAAAATTTACAATTAAATGTTCTTGATAAATTTAGCAAACAAATTTTTGGAGAAACATTTCTTGCTCAGTTGTTATTAATTTTTAAGGCATTCGCAATTTTTAATTCTTAGTCAGGTATAAAAAGTACATTTTGAAAAAAAGTACTTGATATTTTTAATTTCTAACCAACACCAAAAAGTGCGGCAGGTCAATAACGTTGGTTAATATTTGTTGCTATCTTAAGGTTGAAGTAAAGTATTAAACACAACCATGATAACTAAGGATGCCAGATCGACAAATTAAATGTATTCATATTACATAATGTTAAAATCGCCAAAATTTAGGGAAAAAGCAATAATTATATTAAATTTAAAAAAAAGTTAATATGTATTTAAAGCGCTAAAAATATTATTTAAATAAATAAGAGATATTAAATTTTAAAAGCATACTGTAGAAAATAAAAGATTATAGAGCGTTCTAAACAAAAATTGATGTATCGTTAAGCAACTTATTTAATATATTTTTAATAATGAAGTTAGATATTAGTAACACACTATGTTATGAAATTTTTTGTAAAAAATTTTAATAAATTTTTTTTTATTATGAAATTTTTTTAATAAATTTCATAAAACAAAAGTTTTTCTTCTCTCACAAAAGCTAAAAATCGAAGAAAAAAACATAACATTTCAAATAAATTTTTTAACATTAAAGAATCATTTAGAAACGTGTTTAATTAAATTACAATAAATTTTTTTGTTTAATGTTCTGTTAATATTCCATACTTACAATAGCTTAAGCTTTCTACTAAATATTGGACTTTTTATAGTAAAAATTTAAAATCAATACTATATCGCTTTTTCGTTCACAAATGTTGCTTAATATGTGTTTGTCGTAATGAACACATTAGAAGCAAAATGATGAGATAAGTCGGATACGATAGTTCTTAAAATCTTATGATCATTTAGTGAATTTTGCTATGATAAAAATATCTAATAAAGCGTATCCAAAAACTTCAAAAAACCGATTGGTAAATCGCAAAACTGTTTAGGTAAAAGTTATAGAGTTCACGGTATTTTCCAGTAATACTCCTTTTTAGTTTTTAGTAAGTTTATCTTTAACAGCGTTTACATATTGTTTAACAGATTGCCTTACAAATAAAAATATGTCATTACTTAATGTTCATTGCCCATCAACGACGCACCTAACTGTGTAATTTTTATAGGTAAAAAAAATTTTTTTAATCATATTCGTTTTTAGATGATTTTTTTTCAAAATCATATTCGTTTTTGATGATTCCATAACAAATTCCTTAAACGTGTCTGACTGTGACTGTATTTTTTAGTTTAATGCTGTTTCTCATGTGAAATTTACTGCAAATAAAAGTCTTAATAATAGATTCCTTTCAAAGAAGCGTAGAACTGGGATTTTAAGAATTTCATAATTTTGTTTTATTATTATCTTGAAATATTTGTAATTAAAATTAAACGGCTTGTGGTTGCGATTTTCTGTAGTAATAATTAGCATCCAAAGACGAAAAATATACAGTTGGTTTTTTATAAATCATACGAATTAATGCACTAAAATTAAAGTTCGAATTAATGTTTTAAATACTAAAAATTTAGAAAAAAAACATAGAATAAATAAAAAGTAAAAGCTTTTCATTTTTATACAAACTATGCCCACAGCTAATGTACATATGAAATAAATTCGACAGCTCATTTAAAGTCTCTATTAAAACAGACATATTTAAAAACTTGCACTAACCACGACTTCGTCCGCGTATTATTTACAATTTTCTTAAAGTTAAAATTTAGAAAATTGTTTTTTTTAACATTTGTTGCAGAGTTCTATAAATAGTGTTAAAAATAGTTCATCCTTAAAACTAAAATGTACTGACGACTATTCTTTTACCATTATAGCGGTATCTGTAGTTTCTCTACGAAAAGACATATTTTTATGAAACAAAAAGTATTCTATATTTGAACCAATGTCTTAAAGGACCCCCATACAAAATTGTATTCAAATCCATCCAACCGTTTTTACATGATGCGAACATAGACAGATAGACAAAAATTCCAAAAATAGGTATTCTTTATTTTATATCGATTACCAACTACACCAACGTCAAAATTTTCTTAAAAATATTTCATGTGCGGAAATGACTCCGTTACTGTTTGATTATATACATATATTTAGATTTCGAATTATTTTTTGTTTTTTTAATTATAAAGAAACCCCTTGATATATGATATACCTACTTAGCGTTTATTTTTGTATTCTCAGAGTTGTTATTAGCAAAAAATGGCACTTGATTTGTATCCGACTGGGTTTGTTTATTCGATTTTAGTACGATTAACATGAGGTGGCTTCGATTTGGTCGGGTTCGGTTTAGTAAAAAACAGTGCTATTTTTTATATAATTATAATTATTAGTAATAATAATATAATAACACTTTTTAGTAAATTGAACCTAAAGTTTTGAATTATAAGAAAATTACCCCTGATACTGGCAACCCTCTATAAAATAAAAATTTAAAATCATACAAGCCTACAAATTTCCTATACACTCTTTCAGACTAATATTTTTTCTTTGCTTTGTTTATTTATTTATAGCTCTCAAAAACGTGCTGGCTCCTAATTATTTACTCTCTCACTCAGCTGTGTTGCCCTCACACACACACGTTCTCAATACACCACGCAGTATAAACAACTGTTGGCTCTTAACAGCTAAACAGGCGAAGTAAACCTGAAATTCAACTCATTACAGTTTATGAAACGCGCGCGTTCTTAGCACATCGACGTTGTAGTTCCGTCGTTTTTTTTACAATAAAGAAATAACGAAAAATACATAAAAATGAAATAAAAAAAACATACAAAAATGTATATAAGTATATATAACTGGAAATAAAACAAAACATGGTGTAGAAGAAAAATTAAATAATTACGCAAATGTTGTTAAAAACGAAAATGTATATTTTTTAAACTAAACCGAGAAAGTTATAAAAAAAATTAATTAACTAAATAAACTAAGCTTTACTTAATTTGTAACACATAATGTATGAGTAGAAAACGTATGAAAAAAAATTTATTTAAACTTTTTTAATGTTTAGCAAAGAAAACTGTGATCTCATTAAAGCAAAAAAGTAAAATTAAATTAAAAAAAAATAAATTAGCAAAAAAAGAAAATTGTAATTAAGTTCTTGATTTAATGTTGTAATGGTGAAATAAATTATGACGAATTCTTTAAAATTGGCTGAAATGCAACGCACAAATATTGAATTTGAACGTCAACGTCATTTGGCAAATTGGTTAATCAAAAGTAGTCCTCACATGGCAACCCCACCACTAACACCACCGTCATCAGCAGTAACAGCAACACAGCAACATCATCATCAAGCCTCCTCCTCTAGTTGTAACAACCCAGCGACAACAATAGCTTTAGCTGCAGCAGCACAAACTGCAACAACTACTACTTCATCATCATCAGCTGCAAATCCATCATCATTATTACCAACATCATTATCATCAACTAATAATGGAGCAACAATAACTACAACTAGTGGTGAGTATTTTCCTGATTGTGCGCCTCTCTTTAAAAGAGATTGCAAAATTTTTTGCAATAAAAGAGTTACGTTCAGCATTAACAAAATAACGGTTACTAAGAGAACTTTTGCTTGCAGAAAAATTAAAAACCCCAATAGAAATTTTCTTACAAAATTTCATCATTAAGTGTAATTTGTGCTTGCTAAACAGAAAGAAGTTATAATGAAATTTTTAAAGTGTGTTAAAATTCAAATACCTATTTGAGTTAGTTGTGTTTGTTGTTTCATAGTTTTTTCTTCCTTCTTTTGCATTTTTATAAGTGAATAAAAATCAACCCATCCACATGCATGTGTTTAATAAAGTTCCACCCTTAAATCATTAATTTTTAGAAAAATCACTGCCCACCCTTAAATGGGTAAAAAGTAAATGAAATAAAATGAATTAAAAGTGCTTCTTCAATCAACGTGTAACAACTGCAGCCGTTAGCAACAGTGTTTGAAATTATATTGAATATTAATGCAAAAAATGTGATGAACGTTTAACAAAATTTACTTGTTAATAGTATTGCAATATTTTCTAACAAATATCTACGTGAACAAATTCAAATAATAATCGGGCACAAAAAAAAATATTTGTAAAACAATAGTTTTCTAAATTTTTTTTTAAACAAATACCTACCTTGTATTAAAATGAACGTGAATTTTTTTAATTATTCATTACAAATAAATTATTATTGAATATAAATTCATAAAAATTAACAGTCAAACAATTTTTGGAAAATAAAATAAAAAAATTTTTTTAAATCAGAAGGAAGTGTTGTGTGTGATAGAAAAATAAAAAAATGAAATGTTTAATATTTAACAGTAAGTTTAAAAATTTTGATTATTTATAAATTAAGATTTGAGTAGTTTCTTCAAGAAAAACTTTGTAACTAAAACAAAAAAAAATTAAGTTCTAAAATCGGCTAAAATTTTAAATACGAGTGTGTAACTATAATTATTTAAATTAAAAATCTTTTAACTGCGTATAGTAGGCTTGGTCAAGCACAGAAATTGTTTCTTGACTTTAATTACAAAAAAAGAAAAAAAAAGAAAAAATTTTTTGTGTGTGGAATTTGAAAAAAAACTTATTTCTAAATGGTGTAAATTAAGGAAGAAAAAACTTGGGAACTGTTTAGTTCTAATTGCAGTAAATATGTACTTGAACAACTGTAAAAACATTCTTTTAAATTTTATTAGGAAAACAATTTTTTAGTAAAAAATTTTCACATCCTACAAGTAAAAAAATAATTCGAGAAAAAACAGACCTTCGAAGCAGATAAAGGGGCAGAAAATCTTCGAATATAAAATATTAATTCTAGCGCACAATTTCATTAAACTTCAATTTATTTATAACGGTTCAAAAGATAATCCCATATTTATTAAATTTCATCACCTATTGAAACACCCTATTATTTCTAATTTCAAATATTATGCTTGTTGTTGTAGCGGGCTATAACGGTTTATATAAGCCATATAAAACAAATTATGTTACCTATGGGAATACCCTTTAAATTTTAAATTAATTATTTTCTTACTTTCTATAATCATTGAGAGCTGTAGTGATGTCAAATTCGGTAATATTTTATATGGGTTTCCGTTGCGGTTCCATTGACATGTAAAAATCATTTGTGTTGTATGGGGACACTTATTCATTTTTTATACCTGCCCTTCAAAAAAGGGTTAACCTATCTAAGCTTGTCATTCCGTTTGTTATTTTCTCGATATCCATTTCTGACTCCATAAAAAGTATATAAATTTTTAGTCTTTATGCATAGCAAAGTCGATTGAGAGATGTCCGTCTGCCCATTCGTGTTTGTGTTGAAAAATTTACAATCGCCAATCAAACGATATTTCGAAAACTTTGCTATTTAAAATTAGCAAGATCAGTTCATGTCCTTCCAGGCAATGGGCAAATTCAGTGGGTGAATTCATTTCCCACTTAGCGGATTTATTTACAATTAAAAGTCTTCTTTTCAAAAGGGCATTATTTTTGTAAAGATTCTTCAAAAATAGTTGCAATTTAAAAATCAATTCATTTAACATTGAAATTATTTTAGCTGTCAAAGTGTCTCTAAATATCAATTGAAATGTGTGTGTGTAAAATATTGTTTCAAAAATACTATTAAATTAGTTAAACTAACACATGAGCATTTTTCTATAAACAAAATGTGATTTTATTTATCAGAAAAAAAATCTAATAAAATCAACAAAATAATTCAATATTTTCAAAATATAAAAACGTCGAAAAATGTGCTTATCATGATTCAAAATTGTTTCTATTTAAACAAAATTTAAATTATTAAAGCACTCTCAAAGTCAACGTATTATAAAAAATTAAAAACTTATTCTTCTTCTATAATTTTAAATAAAGTTTTTATAACGACAACTATTATAATGTCAATGTCAAGTGTAGCTATTTACTTTTTTTAAGTAAAAAAATAAATAGTTGGCGTTAACTTCAAAAGAATATGATTATTTTACACAAGAAAATAATTTTAAATCACTTATTTATAAAAAGCTGTTCAAAGAGCTTAAGCATAAAAACCAAAATATCAATCTAAATATTTTTTTATACCCTTCAACACAGGTTGAAAAAGGTTTTATTTAAGTTTGTCATTTGGTTTGTAATTTCTACAAAATTAATTTTCGGCCACACAAACGTCCGGGTACATTTGAAAGATAATTTTTCTTAATAAAAGTTAAATTAAAAATGAACCAAAGCCGAAAAAGTAAAATTTTAATTGATTTATGAAGATCACTGGTTCAATCCCTGGCTGGGACTAAAATTAAAAAACAATTTAGTATAAAAATATATTCTTAACGAAGATGCTTGAGTAATGCCCGTCTTTCCGCCCGTGTTAGTGTTGAAATTAACTTTTTGAAGACACTAGATGAGCAAGAAAAAATATAAATACGAACAAATCTAGTTTAGTAAAGTAACTTCAATAAAAAAAAAAAAACAAATATAAGGGGCGATAGGGAATTAAAAACGGCCAGTAAATAAATTGGCGCTCGCCCATATTTTTCGAGTTATGGGCCTCATAGAAAAGTGCGATTGTTCAACATATTTGTTAAGATATCAATATGGGTTTCATTTAAAATTTGTGAAGAATTCTTTCAGGAAATACTAAAGTTTTTAAAAAATAATTAACCCCTTAAGAGCCAAAGACATTTTTATATAATTTTTTTTTTTAACTTTTTAATTCTCTGACTCCCCAATATTTCTTTTTTTAATTATAGTTATTTCACTAAACTATTTTTAGATATATGGTGAAGGGTAAATAAGATTCCGCATAGCCAACTTTAGCTTTTTTACTTGTTATTATTAATTATTAAAGTTTTTTTTTTATTCTTTTAGTTCATAAACAATTAGCTTGGCTTTAATATGTTTTTTGTCAGTTTTATAGAACTATTGAAAAAACTTAAAAAAAAATGGTTTATATAGAAAAAGAGTTCATTTAAAATACGGAAATACATACTGTGAATTATAAGAATATTAATCGAAAAAAATTTCAACTATTTGATCTAAAATAAATAAAAAAGATAAAAGAAAATATAAAAAATAATATGGTCACGTTTAAAAATAAAAAAATTGTGTTAAAAGAATAAAATAATTATATCTAGAATAAAGAAAAAATTTACAAAAAATGAGATAAAATTAAATGTATTTGCTGTAACAAGCATTAAAAAATATGATTGATTTTTTTTTATTGAATCTTTGTTACCTGAAAAAACCATTAAAGGTATCATGTTTTTTTTTCATATTTTTTTAAATTTAGATCCCTTTAAAATTTAATTGATATTCGTTTTTTTGTTTTCAAAAATTATTAAAACTTTTTTTTTTTTTTTTTTTGCTAAAAATCAAATCTCATTTTTGTGATAGTAAAAATAATTATATTAAACACAATAGTACTATTAAATATTTTAAACAAAGCTTTTATTCTATCTTATCGACAATTTTTTTTTTATTATTATAGTAATTAATTAATTAGTTGATAATATTCATTATTTAGAGCAATATAGATATTGCAAAATGTTTTGGCAGATAAAATTTTTCTGTAACAACAAAAATGTTTGAATTTGATTAAATTTAAATATAAACAATCACAAGCAATAGAATTCAAGGTTGGCTTTAAAGATAAACAATGCTGGTGCAGTTATTAATTAAAGATAATAAAAATTTCTGCAAGTTAATTTTTTAATGACTTTTCGCAATGCATATCATGGAATATAATATCAAATCAAAAAATTGTTATTTTTTTTCAACTCATTCTCAGATTTTTTTTTTTTTTTTTGTTAAAAACTAATAAAATATGAAATGATAATTATTTTTTTTTTATTGTTGTTTTATCTTTTTCAGTCGCACTTATGCAGGAACAGTTTTTATATATTCATATATTTTTTTAAAGAAAACTGCTGTTCCAAAAAAGTGAAAATAAAACAATTTTTGTCCAAAAAGGTACACTATTGTTGTAAAATTGTAATATGATGTGAGGAAATATTTAAAGAGATATGATCATGTTGCCTGAAATATCAAAATTATTTGATGCTTCTTGTTTCCTAAAACGATCTTCCTTTGTCTGCATCGATTTTTAATATTTTTCCTGTGGTAGAGAAACCATGTTCCTTTGATGTTGCCACGTGTGTATCTGGCATTAGATTTCGCAATCCAATTAATAGGTTTAAACTTTAAAACTAAAATATTTTTATGTTTTATTTCTAAAAAAAACTTAAATTCAAAAATAATTAATTTAAAATTTTCAGAAGAAAATAAAACTCTTGTTAGAACCTTAAATTATTTATGTAAAAAAGTAAACTTTTATCTAATTTCAGCTAATTCTACCCATAACACTAATGGTTCTTCGGTCAGTCACACTTCAGCGAACGGTTTGAATCATTCCACACATCACTACAATGCCAAACAGCATAGCAGCTCTGGTTGTGTAAGTGCTAACAATACCTCGAATGCAAATCCTGTTTTCTATTTAATGGCTAGCAATGGTAATACTGGTGCTGTAGGTGGTAATTCTAACGGGATTAGTTCCTCAAATGTGACCACGGCCAGTAAACACACTAGGCCCTTTTTAGGGCCACGTGCCCATCATCCACACGTACAGAGGGGGCTACATCATTTAGCCGAGGGTCGTAAAGCCAAATTGAGAAGATTCAATTCACACGACACAAGTTCAAATATGTTTTCGGTGGCCGATTTTGAAAATGCCCGTTTAGCAAGACGTAATGAAATTGAATTAAAACATCGTTTGCAGAGGCGTATGCGCCATTGTTATAGTGGTGGAAGCGGCAGTGGTCTATTAACAGGAGGACTGTGTAGCCAGGGACTGCTTGCAGGAGATTATTCTACGAGTGATAGTAAAATTTCTAAAAATAGTAATGAGGTAAGAATTTTTTTATATAAAAAATAATTGAAACAAATTTTAATAAAAATGTTGATTTTCTTTTCCAGTCTCAAAACGAACCGCTACAGGTGGAAGAATTTCTTGAACGTTATTCCCTGCCTCGTGTGGTACGCATTTCTTACAAAACACTTTTCTCAAACGAAACTCTACAATCGTCTTCTTCAAACAATTCATCTACCGCCACCTCTAACTCTTCGTCGAGTGCTAAAAACGCCGCTTTACCACCCTCCTCAACCTCCGATGCAAATGTGATAAGTTCAAATTCAAATAGCAATACTGGCACTTCCTCCTCAAGCACATCTTCGGGTTTGGGTAGCGGTGCCAATGCCACAACACAAACCTTGGGCAGCAACAGCAGCAATAATAGTGCCGGCAAATGTCCTGCGAATGAGAGTAATTCCAATTCCAATGACGCTAATCATAATGGTCATGATGAGGAACAGGGCGAGTTATTTTTACTTTATCGATTGGTGCGTCAACGGCATATTTATCATGGTCACAATGCTAAGACAACAGCCGCGAATAGAAAGAAGGGTGTTATGATACCACAAGAATTTCCAGGTGAGTTTTTTGATATTCAAAAAGAATTTCTCAGATATCTTTTATTAAAAATTGTTAAAACGAAAATTTAAGAAACTCTTGATACTTTCTCAAGTTATGTGAGATTATATTCACTTCTGTTAAGTAAAGTTATAACTTTCGATAGACTCCTAAGATATCGGTACTCTGTGAATTTAAGATGTTGCAACGCAGATTCATAGAAGATGGTCAATTTTTTAGCTTTTTAATATTTAATTTATTTATTTTATTGTAAAATGAAAATTACTATCCTTAAGTTCACTTCCTTAAAAAAAATAATATTAAAAAAATTTTTTTCCATGTACATTTTTATATTGTGCTAAAAAATTTATATCCAACATAATATCATTAGCATTTATTGGCCTGTCATTAATGTTATAAGCTGCTTTTTATTACTTTTGTGTATTTTCCTTTTGGCCATCATGCCAAAAAGCAAAAAAAAAAATTAAGAGTTTAAAATACTCTGTTCTTAGTAAAAACATACAAAGGGTTCCGCCAGCTTGCTTTGCTTCTTTAAACTGTGAACTCATAATGTAAACAATTTGTACTTCTCATAATAATAATAATGCTGCTGGTTTCTATAATGATCCTTTTTTATTTTCTTTCTTGTTTTTTTTTTTCTCCAATTTTTTGGTAAATTATAAAGGACATGCAATCATTCAGTTTATAGTGCTGAGTTGTTGAGTGTTATTTGCCAAAAAAAAAGAAGAAGACAAAACGAAAAATCTATTACTTTATAGCCAGTAATAATAACTGTAGTCATATGTGTTAAATGATACTGAATATCAGTACAAGAGAAGATAAGAATTGTTCTAACAGGGATTAGTTTTTAAATGTATTTTTATAAAATATTTAACTGGCTTAAGTAGAGAAAATCTATGAGTTTGACAATTGCCAAGTTGTATGATTTTGTTATTTCAAAAAATATATTTTTTTTTTTTTAAGGAAATATAGTGATTTCTTAAGTGTTGGGTTTTGTAAAAAAAATTAAAAACTACAAGTTGAAGAATTTTATTGTTTAAATCGATAATTTTACAATGTCAAAGAAGTAAATGAGCCACTTCAGAGCTGGATTTTAAAACACTTTATTGTCAAATTATTTTCCAACGATACAATTAGTGCTTGAAGGTAGCAAGTTTTTCATATCGCTGATCTGAACTATTGTTTCATAAAGTTTGCCCAGTCTTCACTGGTCATTAACGTGATAAAACAAAGCGTTCCTTAAGAATCCAAAGGTAGACTTTTTTGAATTAGAGCTCTTTTTTATGTTCAAGTAAAATGATGTTTGCAGCTGGCAGATAATGAAACTTGTCGGACATTTGAACGGTCATTTAACTGTCACTGTCAATGCGTATAGCAAAGCTTCCATCAAATTTTTTAAATGCAAATTGTGTGAAAGTATAAATTCTGTATTAAAAAGCGTTACCACTGAATATGTTTTTTCAAAAAAAGTACTAAAATTCCTCAAGTCGCATTAACTTTTTATGACAAAATTGGCTCTCCAAATAATACTTTGTCTTTTATTTTTTTTTGCAAAAAAAGCATATACGAGATAAGCTGTCTTACTTTTAATAATCTAATGGACCATGCAGACGTAGACGTTGGCAGAGGCTTGTCAATTATTCAATACCAGGTGCCTTATTTTCTAATCTTTACAACAGAAACAAATATAAGCCAAATGTTAGATTTAGACTACTAAAAAAATGTCATTCTAATTTAGTACTAAAAATGCTACAAGGGCAACACTGTTCAAGAATTTGTTACTGCAAATATGTATTTGTTTCTATCATTAATTTCTCAATAAATATAGACTCAAGAAACGTATTTTGATATTTAGATCGAAAGAAACTACAATCTATCGACAGCCAGAATTCTCAATCAATACCAGAGAAAACAACAATTTAATTTGCTTGGTCATGAATGTATAAAAATTTATGTTAAAATGAGCAGCATGTTGTAGATTATTAAACATTACCTTAAGGTGGTGGAAAGCTTAATTCACATTCACACAATTTGCTTTTAAATGTGACTCATCACTAATTAACAATTGACTTGTCTAGAATTGTGAACAAAAAAGCACCCTTTATTTAAATTGTACTTTTATATTCATTTTGCAAAATTTTATTACAAATGTCAGCATTTCCTAGTATGAGAGAAGATTAGTTACTGCTACAAAACACAAAAAAAAAAAAATAGATAATAACATTTTTGCTCCTTGTGACAAAAGCCAGTAAATATTGCAAGAGTTGTTCGTTTTAAATAAAATTTTTTTCCATAATAAAAGCATAATATTTCTTGGATTTTAACTGGTAGTAAGTAAAGTTTTAGAAATGTTACTTTGTTTTATGAAAAACGACAAAGGAGAAATAAAATTATTACGAAAAATAAAGTAAATGCCAAAGGACATTACAGTACAAAAGACAATTTAATAATAATAAGGATAGTAGTTTGTCTTGCTGTATATTTAAACGAAGAAGTTAATTGAAATTTTATGGATATTAAAAAGAAAAAATAAATAAAGATTGTAATACCTAAAATGCCAAAGGGATTTTCTATATTTCAAAAAATTTCCATTAAAAGTTACAGACAATTTTCTTTAATTTATTTTTTAAATTTAAATTTTTAAATTGTATTTCATTTTTCATCATTCAGTTATTTACCATTAAGTATTTTTAATTAATAAAAGTGCAAAGAAAAGTCTTTTGGTTGTCCAAAAATAAGGAGAATTGTGTTAGCAATTTTTTTCAGTGTATGTTTTTTTGTGCTTTCTCAGCTGCTTGTCATTTAAGCCAAACAAATTGCATTTTTAACGTTATGACGAAATGTTATCGTTTAGTGTGCAACAACAATAAACAGAAAATGTTTTAATAGAAAAAAAAAATAAATGCCATAAAAATCTTTATACAAGTGTGAGTAAACGTTGGCAACAACGCTATCAGGAAAGCAAAAAAACATAGAAATCAAAACTACAATTTTGATACTTGAGGTTGTAGTGGCAGAGAAAATGCAGATTTTTTCATGTTCATACCATAAGCGCACTTCCGTTTCCGTTTTATTATTTTTTTTCTCCGTTTCTCCATTTTTAAGCAGACTTTGGCATAAACATAAAGCTGTTAAATTTTATGAAAATGTTTTAACAAACATTTACACATACACACTCACACACACGTACGAATTGTTAATTTTATATTCAAAGGATAAGTATTAAGTAAAACAACAAGGCCAGTTTTTTTAGGTAAATATATTTATGTGATTGGTGCAGTTTTATTTCTTTTATCGATGAAAATTTATTATTTTTAGCGTTGAACCAAAAATCGCATAAATCTTAAAAAACCACTTAAATTAAAAAAAAAAACACTAATTCAAAAAACACTTCATTTAAGAAATATATCAAAACTACTGCTTAAATTGCTCTAGTTATCATTAAAATAACACAAAAAGCCTTAAATAAATGTGCAAGAAAGACACAAAAATCCTTCAATTGAAAAATTAATGAATCAAAAAAGTTCTTTAAATATATTGCTCTTTGTATATAGTATAAAAATTCTGTCTAAGGTTTGGATAAATTAAAAGGCAAGTAGCGTTTTCATAGTCTCATATAGAGTCATGGACATGAACAAATGAACCGGCTTCCCGGTTGCCCCCTGTGCAGTAATGACAGCCACTTAAAAAAGGCTTATCACTTTTAATATCTGCTGTTATGACTTAGTTTTTAATTTTTTTTTTTTTTTATTGTGTTGTTTCGAAAAACGCTTTATTTAACCAAAAAACGCATTTTCTTTTTTTTTTTGTGTTTGAAAAATCTCGTATTTTTTCTTAAAGGTATTTTTGTTTTACAAAATCTCAAACTATTCCAAAAAATAAAATTTTCCTTCCTAAAGCTCATTTTATTAATAAAAGCGTTGTTTTTCAAACGAAAAATCGCTTTTATCACAAAATTACCTTTTTTTGAAAGTTATTACCTTTTTTTAATTTTTTTTTTTTTTTTTGTTGGTCGCAAAAACTCAGCTTTTTAAAATAAATTCATTTCTTTACCAAAAATTCACCTTTTTGTTTTGAAAAAACTTAGTTGCACAGATAATCGTTTTTCCGCGAAAAAATTCGCTTTTGTCACAAAAAAATCGTTTTTTCCACCAACAACTTACAGAAGAATTTTTTACTTTCTACCAAAAACTTTTTCTGTCACAAAAAAAAATTCTTCCAAAAACGCAGTTTTTTTCACTAATTCGTTTTCAAATTCGTTTCATTCAAAAACTTTACGGAAATTCGTTTTTTCACCAAAAACTCACTATTTTTATAAAAATTCTTCTACAACAAAATACTTTTAACAAAAGTTTTTTTTTTCTTATAAACATCAAGTCACCCTTTCGTACAAACTGCTTTTTCACTGCTTTTTTCTGTTTTTCTTTATTTAATTTTAACTGCCAACTATAAAATAGCAGCGTAAAATAGTTTAAAGACATAACAAGCCAAATGCTATCACAAAGATAGCAAGAGACACACATATGTGAGAGTGCATATGTGTGTGTGCATAAATATTAAGTACTAAATGATGGTTGGTTGCATTAAAAGCCATTTTTTAATGACATGCCATCAACAGTAAAAAATTACATTAAATAAGTGAATGGAAAAAAAAATTTCCAGTGAAAACAAAGTAAAAAAAAAACGTTTTTCAAAAAATTTCACTTAAAAACATCAGGTACAAATTATGAAGACTAAGTGGCATGGAATATAAAGATGAAACAAGGATAAAATTACAAGTGCGTGCATTTAAGTCATTAAATTAAAAAAAAAACAACAACAAGAAAACAAAAAAAAAACATAAAAAGGCAAAGAAATGTAAAAAGGGACCTTAAATTGAGATGAAAAAAAAATAAAACTAAATAAAAGACCAAATAAGTTAAAACCATATAAGAGGATTTGTTTTAACTAAAGGATAAAAGGATAGTGCCAAAAGCAAAGGAATAAAAGCTTAAACAAGATATAAAATAAAGTATTATAACAATTATTGTACAGTAAAGAAAGATGTGCTTTTAAAAGCATAATGAATGGCCACAGGACTCGGGTTTAACTTTAAATCACATAATTTGTTATTAAGTTTAATTGAAGAATTTTTATTCTTGATTTTTTATTAAAATTGGTTAAGGAATGAAAATGAAATTTTAATGAAACATTTCAAAAATTTTAGCAGTAATTTGAAAAGATAGTTTTTAAATTTATATTTGAACATCTATAAATGATTGACAAACCTTTTTAAATGTGTGTTTGTAAAATTCCTTGATAACACATGTATTTATGCATTCATTCAATGTTTGACACACACACATACTTAAAGAAATAAAATAATTTTAATTAATTTTATATTTTATATTCAACTGACATTTTGACATTTCTCACAACTTTGTTGTTGTATATATTGTATAACATATATAAATATGTTGGTATATTTGTGTGTGTGTAACCACATATTCATGCCTCCAAAAATTTTGTGTTCAAAGCATTTTAACATTTACATTTTTGCAAACATTTTTATTTGCTTTCGTTCATGTAATAAATTAAACATTTACAAAATCTGACACAACAAAAAGAAGACGATTTAAATTAAATAGAAAAATAAACCTAAATATTTGTATGTGTGTGTAAACAAATATTTGATTTATGATGAAATAAGTATAAAAAGGATTTAAAACAACCTAAGTTTTATACAACAAATGTATAAAAAAACAACAACAATTACGTACATATTAGCTTGTAAATTTCAAAATAAATAAAGTATCAACACAAAAAAAATGTAAATTTATTATCTGGCGAAAAATTATTAAATTCATATACATATTTAAATTCGTATTTACTTAAAAAAGGACTTTAAATTGCAAAATAATAAAAGAAGAAGAATTAACTAATAGGAAAACTGAATGTCCAATTTTAGCAATTTTGGAAAATTCGGATTTAAGTTTGAAACTATTGATTTATAAAAAAACTTACCAGGAAATTTTCTTAAAGAAAATTTACCCGGAATTTTTTTAAAGAAAATTTACCCGGAAATTTTCTTAAAAAGAAGTTATCAAAAAATTTTCTTAAAGAAAACTTATCGGAAAATTTTCTTAAAGAACACTTATCGGAAAATTTTCTTAAAGAAAAATTATCGGAAAATTTTCTTTAAGATAACTTAACGAAAATTTTTCTTTATGAAAACTTATCGGAAAATTTTCTTTATGAAAACTTACCGGAAAATTTTCTAAAAGAAAACTTATCGGAAAATTTTCTTAAAGAAAACTTAACGAAAAATTTTCTTAAAGATAACTTATCGGAAAATTTTAAATTTTCTTAAAGAAAACTTATCGAAAAATTTTTTATAAAATACTTTTTGGTAAATTTTCTTATAGAAAACATCGGAAATTAACCTGTAAATTTTCTTATCGTATAGTAATCAATAAATTTTCTTATAATAAAGCTATAGAATTTTTTTTATAGAAATCTCTTATAGAAAAATTATCGATAAATTTTCTTACAGAAAACTAATCGAAAGTTTTTCTTTAAAAAAGTATATCCATAAAGTTATTGGTAAAAATTCCAATGAAAAACTTACCGATAAATTTTCTTATAGAAAAGTTATCGATAAATATTCTTATTGTAAAGCGACAGATGAATTTTTTATGGAAATTTTAGTAGTAAAAATTTTCGAAATAATGCTTGGCGAAAATTTCTTATAGAAATTTAAATTGCCTAGAAAAAAACTTACCGGCAAATTTTCTTATAGCAACTTTTGACAGAAAATTTAGCCGTAAATTTTCATACAGAAATGATACCGATTAGTTTTTTTTTTATAGAAATCTTGGTTATTTTTCTTAAAAAATTTAGGTGTAAATTTTCTTGTAGAAAAATTATGGATAAATATTCTATAGCAAACTCGATAAATTTTGTTTCTTATGTACAAATTCAGATACTGGAAGAATGAAATACATTTTCCGCATCGTCATTTTAAACAAGTCTCCTTTATTGTAAACCAAAGACCAGCTCAAAATAATTTTTAATTTAATCAAAAATAACAAAAATAGAATATTAACTAAAAATGTTGAAATTAACTTTAAAATTTTAAAGATTCAACAGAGGACCTAATTTTTATTCATGTTGTGAAAATTTTGTATTAAAGTACTTTTTTGAAAAAAAAAAAAAATAAATTAAAAAAATATATTTCAAATACTGTCAAGTTGCCATCTCGCGTCAAATTGGTACTCTGCAAACTTAAAAGGAAAATTTCTTTAGTTTTCTCCGCTCCTTTTTAGTAAATTTCTTTATTGAAAAAACTAATTTAAAATCTTATTTCATGTTATTTCTTTTGCATTAATCATTGGCTTTTCATTTCTTTTATATATTTTGTGTATTTTTTAGCAGCTTTATTTGTTTTACGATTTCAATTAGAGTTTATTAAAATGTCGCATTTATTTATTTGTACGTTTTCCCGATACTTCCAAAAAATTGCTGTTGCTTACGTAATTTTTTTTTATTTGGTTTTCTTTTTTTGAACATTTTTTAACGTTCCATATTATTTTTGTTTATTGTCTGTAAAATGCTGATATTACACAATATATTTAATGGCTATTTGTTTTAGAAAAAAATTTAAATAAAAAAAGAGAGAATAAAAACTTAAAAAATTATCAAAATTAACTTTAATAAAATTTTTAAAATTTAAATAAATTTTATTGTAAAATTAATAACACAACAGCATCTAATAGATTAAAGTATATTTAAATGTAAGATTAAATAAAAAACAAATTAAGCGAGTTCTTAGAAAGAATTCAAAAACTCTAGTTTATTTTAAATATTAGTACCTCCATAAATAATGTGACTTTTGACTTTTCTCCATCTGGTGTTAAAAAATAATTTGTTTCGTAAGGATTTAATTAAATTCAAGTGTTTAAATCTCTTTTAAGATTATTTTTCTCTAACTCTTTTTGCTTACAACTTTAAGTTAAAAAACATAAAATTCCATATTTATAACAATCATTAAGTATTCTACTTAAAAGTTAATTTTGATATGTTTAAGCTTTAATCCTTTTAACACACACACACACCCACACTCACACGCAACAGACAGACAGATACACACTTCAACTCCAGCAGTCTAGATTTTAGTTTTATATTCCCATCTTTTTTATTTGCTTTTTTTTAATTTCGTATATTTAATTTAGAGAAGTTTCTTAAAATAATATTTCCTTTAGCTTTGCATCTGCACCTAAAAGTATGCAAGTATGCTACGCATACAGAAGTTAAAACTAAACGTACGATAGGAGCATAACATGTCTGAGTGCATTCTCACACTTTTCTACCCATCCATCTATTCATCCATCTTTTGGTCGGAAGCATTACTTAAGTAAAATGTGTATGTGTTTATTCACATCCATTTAAAAAATAAAAAATGCAAATAAAACGAAAAAGATAAAATTAAATACAAGGATTAAGAAAAAAAGTACAATCCCCAAAAAGGATTACATTTAAAATATTGTCATCTTGTAAAGATGTAAAAATAAGGATGAGACAAATAAATATCCTGGTCTAGAGAAAATTTATATAGTTTACATTTTATTACGTTTGCAAATTTATGGAATTTGTTGTCTATAGAAGATATATCGATAACCTTTTTAGTCTTTTAGAAATCATGATTTGATTTTATATTCTTTAAAAAATTATTGATAATTTTTCTATATAAAACTCATCGTTAAAAGTTTTCTATATGAATTTTTTTTATAAAAAGCTTCGGAGTGAATTGTCTTTAGAAAACTCTGTTATCGATAAATTTCCTAAAGAAAGCTTAATAGTTACTATCCTATTAAAAATTTATCTGTAAATTTTCTTATTGAAATTTTCTTTTAAAAAACTTATCGGTAAATACTTTTATAGAGAACTTATCAGTAAATTGTTTAAAGAAAACTTATCGATAATTTTTCTTATTATTAAACTTTCTATTAAAAACTCATCGGTAAATATTTTTAAAGAAAACTTATCGCTTATTTTTCGTTAAAAAGACTTAACGATAATTTTTGTTATAGAAAACTTAATGATATATTTCTTATAGCAAATTTATCGGTAACGTGTCTATAGAACTTCAACAATCAACTTTGTTATAGAAAACTTAACGATAAATTTTCTTATAGAAACTTTCTTATAGAAAACTTATCGGTAAATTTTTGCGTGAAAAACTAATCGGTAAATTTCTTTATAGAAAACTTCCTGATAAATTTTCTTATCAATAAATTTTCTTATGAAATTTATCGGAAAATTGCTTAATAGAAAGCTCAGTGGTAAATTTTCTTATAAAAACTTAACGACTAATTTTCGTATGAAGAACTAAACGGTAGATTTTTAAACAAAAAACTTAACGATAAACTTTCCTTTAGAAAACTAATCGGTAAGTTTTCTTATAAAAAAAACTTCACGGTTTACTTTCTTATAGAAAATTTATAGGTAAATTTTCGTATAGAAAACTAACTGCTAAATTTTCTTATTAAAATTTATCGGATAATTTTTTTATCGAAAATTTATTGGTAAATTTTTTTATAAAAACTTAACGGTAAATTTTGTAAATTTCCTAAAATTTCTTATAGCAAACTTCTAGTCAAATTTTCTTTCAATAAAGAAATCTTAATAGTAAATTTTCGCACATAAACTTTAAGGTAAATTATCCTTTACGAAACTTAACGGTAAATTTTCTTATAAAAATCTAAACGTTAAATTTTCTTCAGATAACAGTAAAACAATATATTTATTGGTGGATTTTTAACAGGAACTAAGCGGTAAATCTTATATAGAAAACTAGCCTGTCAATAAAAAAGACTTGTTATAATTTTTAAGCCAAATCTACAAAAAAAATCAACAGAAATTTTATCAAAAACTTTCCTATATTCTAAAGAAATCTCATTGATAACTTTTATATTCTTAACCAAATAAATATATAAATACATTTTTTATCTAAGGAACAAAATAATCGATAGCTTTTTTTTGTGGTGAAAATTTATCGATAACTTTTTGCTTATTATTTAAACTTCTAAAATAAAATATCATCCGTCAACAAAAAACATCACGATTACTAAAAACAGATAGCAATAGAAGATTTGTTTTAAATTGTTTCGTTTAATAGTGTCATGAAATTTTTAGTATTTTTTTGTTACTTTTTTATTTGCTCTCTTTTGGATCTTATTTTTGTCTCCCTTTAATTTAAGTTTTTCAACGTTTTTGTATATGATTTGCAATTATTCCTAAATAATACTAATGAATTGCTTTTTGTCCTTTCTAATCAGTAAAACATTTTGCTAACTACGAAGTCAGTACTCAGACAGTGACAGAGGACACAAAAATGAAACACACATGTAGTAGTATATTAAGTTAAAGGACAACATAAAAGATTGCTTTATATTTAAAAATTTTACACAAGTGTTAGTGTAGTGTAGTGTAGTGTAGTGTAGTGTAGTAGTTGAATGTTATCTCGCACATAGTAGCAGTTTATCAATAATCTTATTTTTATACTAAAAGCTTCATTTTAATTTCGTTTGACACTTTTAAGCTTTTGCTTAAAGCAAAGAAATTAATGTTAAATAAATGGTAATAGTGTTTGTGTGTGTGTGTGTGCAGTATGTCCAATAAGAGAGACTTGAAAAGAAAGGTAAAGTATTTACGGTTCATTCAACATCGAGAAAAGCAAAAACTAGAGTACGAGTAGAGTTAATTGATGAGAGGTAGCAAAAAGCTGGTAGTAAAATTAAATCAATTAAATTCAAAGAACATCACAGCAACTATCGAACGACAAGGACTATCGAGGATGAAACAAATTTTTACCGTCAACATATTAAGTAGCATCAAAATGCCAGCAACAACGTGAAAAGAATTTATTGTTCGTAGTGAAAAAATATTTTTTTTTGTTAAAAGCAGGTGCAAAAAAAAACAAAAATGTGGAATTTAAATAATTGATAGTGTGCACAGGTACTGCGAAAGTATGCGATTCTGTGTTGTGGCCTGTCGTATAATAGGCAACATTTTAAAATGAATGAGTGAATGTATGGCAAACAGTTTTTCAGGGTGTGCAAACATTTAAATAAAAATCATAAGGAATTAAGTTGCTGCTATTGTTGCATAAAATTGAAAACTTGTGCACATATTACAAAAGTAAAATTTATTTTTTAATAATAAATAAATATAATAAAACAATAATAAGTGGTCATTTTTGTACATGAAATAAATTTTTTAAAAATTTGGTGTTGATATACATAGATAGTAATCGATATAAAATAAAGACACCTATTTATGGAATTTTGACTCTCTGCATGTTTGTGTTCGCATCACGTAAAAACTTCTGTATAGATTTCAATAAAATTTTGTAAGAAGGTCCCTTGGAACCTTAGTTCAAATATAGAATACTTTTGTTTTGCAAAAATATGTCATTTCTTAGAGAAAACAGAGATACAGATGTGAGGAAGAAAACTAAAAACGACACCCAGACGATATTGTGGGCACTGCGTAAATAAACGTATAGATTTTTCCTAAAGAAAAAATTTTGCTTGCTTTTTTTAATGCCAAAACAATTCAAACTAATTAATATATACAACCATGTCACACATTCCGATCGGAATGGTTTTAATTCCGCATTAACAATTCCGATCGATTTTGCTTTACCTTCTCTAGATTCCGATCGATTTTGTTTATTCCTGAAAAGTATTGAATCTCCACTATTTAATTTAAATGTGGCATTATTTTGCACACCAGAGTAAACAACAAGGCTAATCTAAGTAAAACACATCATAAAAGTAAATTTAAGAAACGCAAATAACAAAATTTGAAAGAAACTAAATTCCACTTTGAAATATGAAAGTGATTACATTCCGAAAAAATTTTTCATTTTTAGTTTTCTGGAGAAGCAATTTGCGAAATTGAAACCACTTTCGATCAGAATTGAGTTCTGTGACATGCCTGATAGTAAAATTTTTATTGCTATAAAAAAAATTCTAGAAAATATGTTTAAAAAATTTTTCTTGAAATTTTTTTCAGAAAATTTTTTTTTTTAATTTGTCTATCATTTTTTTATTTCTTTTCGAAATTTTTTTTTTCAGAATTTTTAAATACATAGACAATCTTAGATATTTTTTATATAAACTTTTTACAAAGAAATTTTTATTAATCGCGATTCTCAATCAAAAAAGCTAAAGCATATTTAAAGGCGTATTTAAAGATTTTAAAGATTTGATTTTCGTACGAACGTATTATCATTATATGTGTGTGAAGATAAATTTTAAAATTTATAACCCTAGCCACATTCTGTTACGATAACAATAATTTTTTTTCGCCCACTCTGTTTCGTTTACGAGAAAAGGACCAAAGTCCTTTTTCAAATTTCAAAAGTGGTGTTTTTGGAAAAACCTCTATAATTTCTGAAAAAATAAAATTTTAATATATTTGACCATTGGAGTTAAATAACGACACTAGTAGAAGTGTTTTAAAATACTTTTTTTTATTCTATCCACTTTAAATTATATTTAAATATTGTTCTGAAACTCTTATATTAAATGTTTAATATTAACATTGGTTATGTTAAGTGATTAACAGAGCTCTGTTATCGTAACAGAATGTGGCTAGGGTTATAAATTTTAAAATTTATCTTCACACACATTATCATTATTGGCCCACTTTTTACCCTTTATTTAACCCTAATATTTAAATAAATATTTAAATGAAAAGCACAGATGGGAAGCGTCCGTATTATTTACTGTTTATTAATATAAGTATATTCTGTGGGTGCCAAGTCCTCATTCTCTGCTCCGTTTTTAATATAAATGTGTATTTTATTTACAAAAAAATATATATATATATAATTTCCGAAATATTAAGACCATTATTATTTTAATGGTTTGGTAGAAATAATAGGAAATTCTCATTTTTGTATTAAAGTTTTCACGCCACGCCACAGGACAAACCCTATCGCATCTATTTTTATCCAAAAATTTTCTTTTTTACGATAAACTAACGAATACAAAATACATTTGTATTTAAAAAAAAAATGCTAAATAAGTTACTCGTTTTCTTGTGATGCGGCAACCAACAAACATTTTATCATTTTCCATCACATTTTTTAGTTTTTTATTTGTTAACTCTAACTGCCCTTTCGATAAGTAACGAGTGGTAATTTCCAGATGATAATTTATGAGTTTCTATTTATTTAGATCTGTGTTTCATTATACATTTACATTTTACGTGCTAATTGCAAATTACTTAATCTACAAATTACAAACAATAATCGTAGTACAGATACAAAAAGCAGTCTGCAATTTAAACTCAAAATATATTTTTAAATTGCCATTCATTTTGTTGGAATTATGTTATTTGTAGTAGAGAATATGTTGTTTTTTGTTTTGCTTTTTCGAAATTAAAACAATTTTATGGTTGATAGCGATTTTAAACTGATTACATTATGGAGAGTTTAATTTATATTACTTTTGGAAAATTAATAAATTTTAATCATGTTGTGGAACTAATACAGAACGCAAGTGCCTGAGTTTTGCATCACACAGCTGACGTCACAATAGAAATTATGAGCAAATTAAATCACCAGTTAAATTTTTATGGCCTTAAAATTATACTGTTCAGTCTTGCCAGTATAATTTAAAAATGTTTACAGGAATATTTAATTTTTATTGAAATTGGGCTTTAATAAAACAATTGTTATTCCCTTTTTTTTCAGGTTATTTCTCTTTACTCAACGACAAGGGTCTGCCTACAGCCACCTTGTATACTTCGCTTGTTCAGCTGGTACGAGAGCGCGTATGCAAGTTTGTGTCGGTTGAAAATATGCCGGCCTTTATGGAATCTCAAACGAATGGTAGTAATGCCAATTCGCCAACTGAAGGATGCCTAAGTATATATTCCTCTAATTCCAATAATGCCAACAACAGACCTCAATATGTTAAGACCACAGCGAGGGGAGGTCAAGTTTTCAAATTATTGGCCGTTTATGAAGATGGCAAACAGGAACATAATGCTTTAGGCTCTTCAATATCTTGTGGTGGACTAGTCTCTTCAAAACCGAACTCAAGCCATGGTCGAGAAAGGGAAAGAAGTCGTTATGCCCAACTGTTGAATGATCAAAGACAAACTCTATACATTTCACTGGCAACCAAAGGAAAATTCTATGAAATTGAACCGGGCATACCACAAATATTGCAAAAACGTTTAGACATGAGCAGCGAGGCTGGCCAGAAAAAGGTAAATCCTGATTGTGTGCATAGAATAACAGCATTAATAACACCAAACAGAGAGTTGCCCATGACATTGAAGTATATTTCGGGTCCTTCAGGCTGTGCCAATGCTATACCCGAAAACATTACCATCACAAGGATAACCACGGAGAATGTGATTATAGCTTGTCCCATAGAAGATGTTGATATGCAAAGTCCTTTGCATTTGCGTAAATTACATTTAACCAAAGAAATGCAGTTGATCAAAAATACTTTAGGCTTCGAAAATGAACAACGCATGCTGGCCAATCCCAATGTACAGAACATTCTGAAATTTTGTCAATTTAACTGTGATCAGTTTTTAAAAATGGTAGAAGTAGAAATATTACAAAGATCTGAAAGATCCACCTCCAAGTCCCGCGTAGAGGGTTTGAAAATCCTCAAGCCTTTGCATTTGCCTAAACTTTTGCGTAGAGAAAAGACCACTATATCGGCTCATGAGAAAGAGGATTCTATAATATTTTTAAGTAAAACAGATTTACAAAATCTGGAGAATAAGGAACAGGTCTTTGATCAACAGGCGAATAGAATATCAGAAAAAATGAAAGTGTTTCAGTCGACCAAAAAGAAATGGTTTAAGAAACAGGACAAAAATTCAGTCAACTCACTGACTTCGCTAGATTTAGATGTTCAAGCTAAGAAGATGAGCATGGAACGTTATTCGGATATATCGAAATTATTGCAGGAAAGGTTTGGCGATAAATCCACAACTAACGAACACAATGATTGTGCTTCTCTGCATAGTGCAGGTAATTCGGATGTTGGCTGCTCTGATACTGAAACCACAACCTTGGCCACGATTAATGAAAAGTTTAATAAATTTGCCGCCAGTAAAATTATGAGCGCCGAACCCAATATATTGCAAAAATCAATGTCCTTACAAGATATTGATATTTTAGGCCGGCAACTGCGTAAGCCGGACTTATTGACGTCCCATCACACCACAGATACTATTTCAGAGGCTGGTACCGATATCGAGGACATGGAGAATCGGGAGCCATTTCAAACCTCTTTTATAACTGAGAAACTATACAATGAGTTTCATGTGAAAACTAAGCAATACAGTAAGTCCTCGTCAAGTCTACATCAATTACTCAACTTTTCTTTGCCTCAAAAAATGCAAATAGGCGAAAACAAACGATCTCTGGCTCAACTGAAAAATCAAACAAGCAATCAAACATCAAGATTTTTTGACAAAAAACTAGAATTCAATATAGGAGAACCGGTAACGGGCAGACGAGCAGCAGGCGGTCTTTCATTGCTAGGCCATCATTCACACTCCCACAATACTTCTCTTACGTCACCGCTAACACCCATCAGTCTAATCGAGGATGATTTACCATACTCCAGTGTAAGAGACTCTTTAATTTTATCCAGTGACGAGGGCAGTCCCCCGGATATACCAACTGGTAATATAAGACAAGCTTTACATTTGCTAGACTATACCAAGGAGAATATTTATGCGGAAATATGTCATGAAGCTAGTGCCATGGGTGGTATACCTTCTTCTCAAACACGTGATACAATTTCGTCAGCTACACATTCCACACAGATCTCAGATGATTATGGGGACTATGCCTCATTCACCTATCCGCAACAGCAGCAGCTATTAGTGACGTCAGCTAATAATCTTGGCAGTGCTATAAGTCGTGTACAAATCAACTGTTCACCCAGTCCAGTTTCCTATCACACTGTCTATCTGGGCGATGAACCTCTGGGAGAAAATTATGTTAATTGTAAGGCCAACAACAAACAGCATGCGGCGAATAAACAGCGCAATCAGCGCGAAGCTCGTGATAATCATCGTTCTCATGTTACAACAGTCGACGTGGGTGCAAATGGTACAATTGGTGCCACCAGGGCCTTAACTGGTAGCCATTCTGATTCAGGTGGTCTTGACAATATTTATAATACGCTCAAATGATGACTAATGTGATTTAGTTGGAAATTGGGGGCATCGGTTTTAAGTGTAATTAGTGGTAAATTATTTTGAATAGAAATTCACGAAGATGAATAATGAAGAAAGAGTTGTTTTTTAATTTATATATTTTTTTTTTTATTAAAACAAATGGTTAATGGGAACAGTAACTTTTTTGATAAAATAAATGCAAGAATAGATTTTCAAATTGTTTTAAGCATAAAAGCGTAACGAAGAAGAATGCATTATATTATATTATTTTACTTGAAATTTTTCTTTAATACTCGATAACACTTCAATGTATTTCTTTTAAATAAAAAAAAAGTTTTTTGTTTATAAAAATTTTCAAAAAAAATTTTTATCACAAAAAGCTTTTATATTTTTTTAAAAAGCTTTTGAAAAATAAGCCATTATTTCAAGTTTTCTTCCTAAAGATAAGAGTCATTTCTTGCTTCCCGGGTCTAAAGCTTTAAAATTTTTTTGTTTAGAGTTTTGTTAGCTGCATTTTTTTTCTTTGCTTTTATTCCAGCTCTTAAAGCAACTAAACTATAAGAAAAATTTTCCCTTTAAGATTAAAAGCTTTTCAAATATATTGCTATCTATTGCAAACTTTGTATTTTATATCATTTGAAATTTACTAATTGAAATTTAAAGCTTTTAAGAAACACTTTCAGCTTTCGAAAATTTTAAAATGGACTTTAAATGTACTTTACGAACTTTAAAGCTTTCGAGAAACTTTCTGTTTCCTATTCAAAGTGCTTTGAATTTGTCAGTCAATCATTACAATTGTTGGAAATTCCGTTAAATATATTTAAAACCACTTGTCGTTTTGTTTGATCTTTGTTGGTCATATTTAACATTCTGAAATGAATCAGATAATCTGCACATTATTTTGCCAGACCACGTTCAGTATATCCTAGAATTTTCTGCAAAATTCTGTAAGGCAATTTTAAAAACCCTTCTCGAAATAAATTTTGAAAAAAATTAAGTAAGTAACTTCCAATTTTTTTTCCTTTTATTAAAATAATTATAATAAAATTTTGAATATTTGAATTTTAATTTTCGAAAACTATAAAATTAAAAAAAAGCTTTCTTAGCTTTATTTATGGACGAATAGCTTTAAGCTTAAATGCAAAGAAAATTAATTCGAAATTACGCCAGAATTATATTCACCAAAACTAAATTCCAAACGAAAGTATTCAGTTTATATTTCTAGCAATTATAGATTTTAAATTCTATCACTTTAGGAGTTTTAATTTGTGTTGTTGTTTTAGTTATTGCATTTCCTTTACAGAGGTTTCTATTCAAAGACTATCGTTAAACTATTTACACACTTACTAAACAAATGCCACCAATTTCGTAACTCTTTTTTTTTTTATATACATGTATTTATATGGAAACCTAAAAAATTATGAATTAAATTTTTTTATTATAATAGAAATTAAACAATTTTAGATATAAATGTATTAAAAAATTAAATATATTAATTTTACGAAAAGACAGAAGAACTATGAAAAATGTGAAACTGAAAAAAAGTATTTTTATATTTTGTACTTTAGAGACAAAACAAAAAAACAATAAACATGAATTTAAAATTAAAAAAAAAAAAAAAAAACAGACAAACTGTAAATAGTTATTTCATTTGAAAATTTTTTAAAGAAAAAAATTATTTTCCTTAATAACTCACACACACAAGTTTTTTTTTTTTTTTGCTTTTTGTGAATTAAGGTTTAAAAAAAACTTTTTATTTAAAAAAAATATTTCCATGATACAAAAAAAAAAATTTAAGTTTATTTGGGAAAAAAACAAAATTTTAATTTTCTAACAAAAAATTTAAAAATCATTTAAATGTTTATTTTTTAATTATAAGATTTTTATCTTTATTAAAAACAAAAAAGTATTTCTTTAAATTTTTTATAATTTTGTAAATTATAATGTTTGTCAGTCAGACGAATACAAAAGTAGAAATGACAACTCAACAAATTGTATGAAATTTTAAACAACAACAACAAGCAAAATTAAGTTTTGTAAAATAAAATAATATTAATTTTAAAATTTAACAAAAGCAAAAACAAACAAAAATGAATTTGACAACAACAAAAGCTTAATTGTAAAATAATGTAAATTTCTTTGTTTCTTAAAAAAAATTAATATTAATAAAAAAAAAAACTAACAAGTTAACACTGCTAAGCAAATTATAAAAATAGAATTTAAAAAAAAGTCATGTAAATGCATAAAAAATTTATTAAATAACAAACAAGAAAATAACAAAAAATAAGGTATTATTAGCTTTTAGTTGTTAAAACAAATTAAAAAAAGTTAGTAGATTTTGATCTACTATAAATTTAAAAACAAACAAAAAAAATTAAATGTAAAATAAAATTTATTGAATTGTATTTATAGAAAGCAAACACTTTCAAAAGAAAAAGTATTGAAAAACAAGAAAATAAAATTTAAAATTTTGAAATTAGTTTTAGAACTCGTGTGTAATCAGAATTTAAACACAGTCAATTAAATATTGAGTCGTTAAAACAAAAGAGTATTTAACGTCTAATATTATATTTTGATTTTTCCGAAGCTTAAATG
This sequence comes from Cistogaster globosa, assembly GCA_937654795.1. Lineage (NCBI taxonomy): Eukaryota > Metazoa > Arthropoda > Insecta > Diptera > Tachinidae > Cistogaster > Cistogaster globosa. Next base: position 15,048,348 of record OW569404.1, read on the forward strand.
AAAGGAAGTTTTTAATGCTACAACAACCACATTTGTCCCGAAACCTAAAAAAAAACTAATATTTTTTTTTTTTTACTTTCTAAGATATTGGTTTTGTTTCAATTCGTAATAATTTCTAACTTTGACAAGAAATGGAAGGAAAGTCCAATTTTTAAACCTGTTTAAGGGGCCATTTTATTCTGGTAGTTCACGCCTGTTTAAAAACATGTTTTTATTTTTTATATTGAAAAAAATATCAGTATTTTGTTGTTAAAAATCTGTTTTAAAAGAATAGAATGTATTATTAAACTTTAAACAATTCTTAAATCCCTCCCGGTGATGTCTTTTTATGCAAGTAGAACTGATTAAAGTTTACATTGTGGTAAGAAGTTGGTAAAACAGCTTATATTCCTTTCAAAACATGGATTTTGTTTAGTTTAAAAAAACTCCTTGTATCGTTTGTTTGACGCAAATCAGTATTAACACCTTCTTAGCCCAGAACAGTGAAACGAAAGCCTTTTAAAATTATTCGTTCGAAACCAGTTTCAAACTACAAGTGTCCTAAACCATTTTGTTGTACTGAAAAAAAAAAAAATACGTTAAAGCCGAGGAAACGCATGCATGAGTTTCCTGCATGCAACTTTCAATACAAATGATTTACAATGCGTCAATGTCCACGTCATAATGGTGGTCTCTCCAAGGAGTCTGTCGCCTAAATAACTGCAAGTTACAAATTTTTTTGCAGTTGTGTAAGTCCGCCTGTATAAATTTAAAATTGTCTATAACTCTCTTGAATCAATAACTTATGGCTGATTTAATAAATTTATTAAAAAATATTTACTTTTAAAAATCTAAAATCAAAAAACCTCATGGCAATAAAATTTTTAAGTCTAGTAAATTTTCAAAAAAAATTTAAAGCATAAAAAAATTCTTTACAAAAATTTATGAGAAAAAAGCAAGATCAGAGGTCAAATTACGGCATTCGATATTGAATTAAATTTCAATTTAAATCCTATTGAAATTTCGATCCATATCGAATGCCGTAATTTGGCCCCTGTTTCCAAAATTTCAAATATATAACAGTTATAAAATTTTCTTATTATAAGAGTTTCAATAAAACGGAGATACTCGCTCTGCTACTGCAGCCGTGAAGCGAATTCTTAAGCTTTCACTTACAAAATAAAATGGTGTTGTTGATTTTATTCATGAGTTCTGAAACTAATTGCTAAGAATTATCCGTATTTTTTTTTTTTCTTTTCTTTGACAAATATTTAATATTTATGTGTACATATATACATTGTGGTATTATTTTTTTTTTTTTTATTATTATTTTTTTTTATATGTAAAAATATTTTTTTAGTATTAATATAATGTTTTTAGTTGTATTTTTTTTCAAACTTAAAAACCTTTTACCCTGACATACAGAATGTATACTTTTTTTTTTGGAATTTGTTAAAAATTTTCATTTAGTTTGTAATCATGTGACAAAAGTTTTTTGTATAAATAATAACTTTATTATAAATTAAAGAATTTTCATTTATTTAGTTTTATTTTTTACATATAGAAAATTTTGTTTATTAAACAAAACAAAAAATATCAATGAAATTGGCTGTTTTATTTTAATTTTAATATTTTTTTATGTATATAAAAACATAGAAAAAGGCACTACATTTCTAAGACTAATGGATCACTATAGTTTTTTAGTTAATTTTTTTGGTTTATTAGATAACGTTTACATAGATGTTTTCCTAAAGTGAATAAATAGCAAGAAAGTTACAGAAGGATGTAGTGGTTCAGAAAAGACATTATATTCTTCTACAATCAAAATGAAATTTATCCGCATTGTTACCGTTCGTCGACTAAAGTCGCAATTTCATCTTTTTTGGCGGTCTTCGACTTTTTTTAAGTCTTTTTCAAACCCAGATAATTTCGCGACTTTTCTTATTTTATAACGACTTTTTACCCCTTTTGTAAGATTAATAACTCTTCAACAAAAAACAAAGCTGAAAATTATATTTAAAAAAAGAAATTGGTCACAGTCACAGAAAATCAGTGAGTTGAAGTCGGAAAATTGCAACAACGCTAGATATTCTTCCAAGCAACGTAATATTTCATAATATTCAGCCAAATTATAAACAGAAAACCCGTGCGAGTTTTTTCACTTTTCCATTTTCTCCTAATACAAATTTGTTCCCTTTTTTATTATTATCGGAAAGTGAAAAAATTTAGGAAAAAAAGTAGGTATTATAAATTATGAAAGAGAAATTATATGTTAAAAAGCAAAATAGCTCCCTTCAAATTACAGTGATGCCACTTTTATATTTTTTTTTTGTTTCCATGGAATTCATAATTGGAGGAATTTTTTCCCGAGAAACATTTTTTTCCGTGAGAATATTCATGATTGGGCTGATTATTCCACAGAATAGGAACTCTTATATAAATGGCTTAAGCAATACGTAGAGGCAAAGCGTTATTTTTGCGTTACCTACTTTTGTTTTCTAAAATGACTTTTATGGAAAATTTCCAGCGGTAACTCTGGTTATTTACCATTTCCATGAATATTGTTTTACCTTCTTCAGACTCCGAACGATTATGTTGATTTATAAAAAATGCTTAATCTCATCTACCTGTTTGTGCGATCATAATAATAAATTTTTAAAACCGCAAAAAATAAAATTTCAAAAAAAGTAATTTCTAGTTTTTATATTAAAATTTAAAAGTAATTTTTCTAAAAAAAAATAAATTTCTAGACAACCAATTTTCAGAATTAAAATCACTTTAGATCCGAACTAAAAGGTTTGACTTGCCTGCAAACTAATCCGTAACAGTGTCTTAGGTAAATATGATTCTCTTTAAATCAAGAAAGAATTCATAAAGTCCTAAATTTGAGTCTTCCACTCGAGTGTAAAATGGAACTTAAAATTTATAAATATGATTTTATCGAAAAGTCAGATCTTACATAATTAATGAATAAGATATTTTCCTTCTGTGTAATGTCTGAATTGACTTTCCTCTAATAGAAATGAAGAAAAATTGGCTTTCAAGTTTAAAAAAAATTATTCTTTAGGTATAAACCCACAGCTGCAAGCGTGCGATTAGACACTTTTCCCTGTCTTTGGTAACAAAAACTCTTTATTGTCTTGATATTTATTTTTCTGAAATAAATTTAAACTAAAAATACGAACTTCAGCTTAACTAAGTATTAATCATTTAAAAATGTATTTACAACTCTCATACAATTTTTAAAATATTTCTCAAAAATAATCTGTTTTCACAAAGATCTTAGGACAAGATTGGATATAGGAGGGGATTTTGCTTGTTTTTCCACAGGGTTTAATATTGAAAATCATTATAGAATGTAGTTGCGGGAGTATGGTAACACTATTTTAAATTAAGTTTTTTTCTCAACTAAATAAATTTATTCTCATTTTTTTGATACAGCGGGGCACCCAAAGATTTTGGAAAGCATGATTCAAATCCGCATAAATAACTTTTAAAGTTTAATCTTAGTTTTTTTTTTGTTTTGTTTTGTTTTGTTTTGTTTCTTTTTTTTTTTTTTTTTTGTCATGCCGATCAATGGGTAGAGAGCTCTATTTAAAAAGAGTATTCAATTTTCTATACATATTTTGTAAGTTCTAAGCAGATCTTATTAAAAGATTAACATGTTCCCCATACTCCCTTTCCCAAACAGAATATTTTACTTATAGAGGCTCATACACAAGACACATATTTGCTGTTCGGATAATTTTCTAGTTACGATAATTAAGATTAAATACCGCTATCCGACTGATGTTACTTTTAAAAATAAGGCACAATATTATAAACAATTGTGTCGAACCCCTCGTCTAAATGTAGATTTTTAAAAACTTTTAAATTTGACAAATGTATTTCTTTTTAATGAGAAAAGTTGTAGACAAATATTTATTTTTATCTTAAGAGACAAAGTTAAATTAGAGGACCTTAGTCTAATGTAGTGCCAAATCCGAAAATGCTTTTTTTATCATTAATTTTTTTTTTTTAAGTTTTATTTTTAATCCTAATTTTTTCTTTTCCAAAAAAAAAAAGTTCCTTAGCTAAAAACAATCGAATTCGTAGAGAACAAAAAAATTAAAACTATATTGTTTATAAGGAAAACAATTTGTTAAATTTAAGGTTATAAATACTCAAATGCAAAGAAATAAGAAACATAGGAAATGTAAAACTAAAAAACCAAGGACTACATAATCTCTGGAAGTTAAAAAAAGGGAGCATGAACGAAATATTTAAATACAAGCAACAAAACAAAAAAAAACTGGTCAAAAAGCACAATTTTTTTTCATTAAGACAACAAAAATAACCAAAAGGAAGGACTCAAGGAAAAAATGTGGGAAAAACTTAAGGAAGGAAGAAAGGAATTTTTTAAGCAACATTAAGCCAGAAAAATTATAAATTAAAGGTAATTCTTAAAATTAAAGTGAATTATAATTTTTTTAAATTTTTTTTATAAAAATTTTTACAGCTTTTTCACACCACAGTTGCTGATTACTCATCCAACATAAACGAAAACTGAATTTAATTGTAACTACAATAAAAATAATAAATTAATAAAAAATATAATTTAATTAAACTTAAAGCAAAAACCCCACACCTCATATCATAATAATCATAACAACAAAATTAAAATTTAAATAAAAACACACAGAATTTAAAATTATAAATTTAAATATATAATTAAGTAGATATTTCTAAAGCAAGGAAGATTTAATAAAAAAAATTGCAATTTTTAAAATTAATACTTATAACACGACAACAACAACAAAAAAGTATATAATTTAATACAAAAATATGAAAATGTAAAGGCAGCTATTTTCCACACTAAATATATACTTATAAATATATATTTTTTGTCATACAATATACTAATAAATGTAAAATCTAATTAAACGAAATAAAAAAAATATTTAATCCTACCAAAATTAAAAATACAATAAAAAAAATATAAACCTTTAAAAAAAACTAAAATAAAATTTCACTTAAAAGCTACAAAAAATAAAAGTTCTAAAAGGATCAATTTAAATTTACAAAAAAAATAAATAAATAAATAAACAAAATCGTTAAAAATTGTTGTAAATTATCTCTTAAAATATATATGTATGTTTGTATATAAATAAGCTGTAAATATTATAGTTTTAAGATTTTTTAAATTTAAATTTATATTCTCCCAATATTTTTTAAAATTTTTTTTTTTTGTTTTAAAACCACATAAAAAGTGTTAAGCGTCTCCTACACAGCACCAAGGAGAATTGAATATTAGGTGGCTGTACAGCTACTAAAACAAAAAATTAATATAATTTTGTTGTTGCACAGTACTACGTTGATGTCAAAAATAGCTGACATTAAATGATGTTGTACATTTGGTTAACTTCTCCTCCAAGTACAGCAATACCTCGTATCAAGTTTTTTTGGATTTTAAAATTTAATTTGAGAAAATTTAAAATTTTTTTACGTTTTCAAATTATTTGAAATTTTTTTTAACCTTGACAACAACGTTGAACATAAGCAAAAATCAGCTGGGCTATCAACAAAACTAAATAAATTCGCCTTGCCCAGCGCAATATTATGGAATAATTAATTCTTTTAAAATTAAAACTTTTTTAAACAAACGATATTTTTTGACAACAATCCTTGATTTTATAGCAACAAATAGCCTTTTGTTTTTTGTGTAGTTGGTTTGTTGTAGCCGTGCGTTCACCTGTGTTAATACGCTTTAGCTTATTGAATAAAAATCATCAACCAGCTGTTAGAAAAGGACAACCAAATTGAGTTTATGCTCACTTAATTTGATTATGTTTTCGTTAAATTGTTTTTATACTTTTGCTCCATATAAATGGAATTTTACTAACCTCAAAATTTGCTCCACAGAATTTAAATTGTTCTTAATACTACGGTGCTTTGTAAACCGTCTTGTTAATTTAGTTTGTGTAATTTAAATATGATTTTTGTTTACTTCACTTCCTGCAGATTTTGAGCCATAATTGCGAGATGGTTTATATATTTCCATGGCGAAAAAACTCTAGGTGGTCGCAATGGCGAATTCATTAATTTGCCTTGTTCATTTCTATTTACTCTAAGTCAAAGCGAATCAATTACCAGGAGGCAGCATACGCGAACTCACTATATTTTGCTGCTAATTATTACTATCAAACTCCTTATATAAAAAATAGCAAAAAATAGTGAATTGACCTGCGCTGCCACCAAAAACCATTTTTTCATGCTTCTTTTTCAATTCTGCGTTTAAGTTTCAGGGAGTTTTATTGTCTCCCTATACGATGAAATTTTTCCATGACGTCGAAATTTGTACAGTTCGCTTTTAATTTAATATTTGTTATTGCAGTTGTTTGTGTTATTCCAAATAATATACAAGCAACGAAACTTAAGAAAAGAACGTACACGAAAGCTCTCAAAATTTCAGACATGCCATTTTGCTTACTTCGATTAGATTTCTACAAACAACAATTTCGCAGTGTAAAATGGCCCTTATTTCGCCTTAAAATATTTGACAATTAGCTAGTGGTGCCAACACCACGATTATAATGAATTTGTCGTTATGACCTGTGAGTTTTACAGTTCCGCATGAAGCAAGTGTAGCTCAAATTATTTCCCAGCTGGAAGTGTCATTCCTATAAGCAGATAATCTTAATGTAGATAAATTTTTAACTCTAATACGGCCCGGGCTTCCATTTTCTCGATTAGCTTTTGCTTAAATTGTAATTTGTCGACTTTTAAAGATTTTACCTTTCATTGGCCTTAGTATCTCTTTGACAATTTATAGGAGTTTTTTGTTTCTCTCCAAATACACTGAACAAAATTTTTACCTACTTTTTTGCTGTTTTAATAATTTGTAAAACGAAACTTATATCAAGTGGAAAAAAACCAAGATATTTGAAAGAAAAAAATTTTCTTGCAATTAACAATGCGATCTACTTGTTATAAAAAACTAACATTAAGAAAAATATTATGGTTTATGAAAACATTGCATTACAGTTTCGGTTAATTAAGAGAGACAAATAGTGGCGCTTCTACAAACTTTTGTCATGATCTTTACACAGCCAAATAGTTGAAAAATATAAATTAAAGTACCGATTCCATGCATGAAGTTTCTATTTTGTGAAACTGAAACAGATGGAGTAGGTTAGGTTAGCCAGGTAGCCGTGTTGCCACAGCCTACTTTTTGATTTGTGTCGAGTAATATATCACTACAATTGCCTTTCATTAAAAAGTCTAATTATCCAAAATATTCTTTTCGTTTTTTGGTGGCTTTAATTTTAAAATATTAACACTTCTTTTATAACTTTTTTCCAACGACTTATCTATCTTATCTATTTTATAATTGCAAATATATTCTTAAATAAGTTTATGATGTTTTTGCCATGTCATAAATTTTAGATCGATGTTTTCTAGTTAATGGTGAACTATTGTGATTTATCGCTAAAATTGACTTAAAGTGCGATAACAGAAAATTATTTATCACACTATTTTTTCTATTTTTATAAAATATATATATATATATATATATATATATATATATATATATATATATATATATATATGTGTTGTTTAAAGATAAAATTATTTATCTCTCTGAAAGATAAAAACAATTTAAATACTTTTAATCATAATTTGTAGGGCTGCTTTTATGATAATGATAAATTTATTTTTTGAGTTTACGATTTTCTTTAGATGATAAAAAAATATAGATTCCGAACTAATCCCTGCAGTATTTTTGCTATTTTTTATTGTTCATCAATTTGTATGGTGATAAGATTAACATAAAATCTGAAATCTTAATCTCTTAAATTTTTAGAGATATTCCATGATTTAAAGGGATATAAAAAACAGGGTTACTTTAAGAACTATAGAGACGAGATTTTTTTAAGTGTAGTTACAATATAAGACAATTTTGTTTTTAGTAACAAATCTTGTAGACTTTTTTTGGGATCAGGGATGGGAATATTGGTACCATTTTCATTAGTGAAAGCAATTTTAGTTTAAAAGTAATTGTAAAATTAGTTTTAATGTCTTGTCATGTTATATCATATCATTTAGACTTCTCTTTAGATCAGAGATGGGAAAAGTAACACTGTTGTAATAACAGGTTAAATTTATTCATATTATTTTTGTCATAAAAATAAAAAGTTTGCAAAATCATTTTTAAAACTATTCAACCTGTTTTGAATTAATTATACAAATAAAAAGTCTTTTCATTTCTTATGCAATTCCTTATACGTGATATAATTTATCCCTTGGTAAAAGAGCTGTAGCGCCTTCCAGAAAACAAAACTTAAGATACGCTTAGAGACAGCGCTGGAATTCATTAAACTGAAATAATAGCAAAACACTTTTTATATATTTCTTGAGTTATTTAAGTTGTTCTTTTATCAGTTCTTAAATTATTTATTGTTTTTTAGTCTTAAGTAAAATTAAGTAATAATCCAAAGAAAAACTTGTAAAAATTAAGAAAAATGAAATAAACTCACAAACTAGCTATGATATTAGGTGGTAATACAAAACAAATATTTGAATAAATTATTAAATAACAAATGTAAATAGAAAATATTACAAAAAGTGTTTAAAACCCAAACAATTAAATTATTAAAAAAAATCTACAATTATTTGTTAAAAAAAAAAAAAAAAACAAATGGGTTAAGTACAACCAATCAAACCAAATTAGATTAACAACCCTTTCTTAACTCTCTATTACTATGAAGGACTGTAGGGAGCCTGGGCTGTGGAACAAAAAAAAAATAAAAAAACATGAAGGTTTGTTTTGGTTAAATAAACTACGTACAGACACCCCGCATGAACCTCTTCTAATAATAAATGTGATACAGTAGGAAAACAACAAAGTCTAAAATGAAATATAAAATTATTCTATTGCATAAATATAGTAAATTAAAAGTGTACATACATTCAATAAAACAAACAATGAACTAAATAATTATTACAACAAACAATAATGTAATTATTAAAATAACAGGTAATTAAATTTTCTTTTATCCTGTCAATAAACATCCTTACTTGAGCAAAGGGATAGAAAAATATATAAATTATTATTACAAAAATTTATGAAATTTAGATATGTAAATGTGAAACAAATAAACAAACAAACGAACAAAACAAACTAATTTTTTCTTCTTTAAGTAGGCCAGATGTTAAAATAATATTTATAGGTATAAAAAAAATTTATGCTGTATGAACAAAATTATTAAATAATGATATTAGGTATTATTAAAAAATTATATTAAATAAAATAATAAATACGATTTAATTAAAACTTTAACAAAAACACACAAAAAATTTTATGCAAGAATATTTTTCTTAATCTTTAAGTAAAAAAAATTTTTTTTATTGATTTTAGGTTTTTTTTCTTTTAATTGAATTTGGAAATTTAATGCAAAAGAAAAATAATGGTTTTAGAAAGCAAGAAGATTTTAAAGAATTTTTTTTCAACTTCTATCGTTTTGCCAAGTCTGACTTTTATGTAACAAAGAAAAAAAAATAGACAGAGATGGAAAACTTAGTACAAATGCAATTTCTACAAAATAAAAATGCAACAGTGCTTGTGCAAAACAGTCCTTTTTGCATTTTTCACACCTAATAATATTTTTTGGTGCGGAAAACAAAATAATATACATATTTTTCATAAAAATATTGGGTTTACATACCAAACTAACATTAAAAAATTCAAATGCTTTTTCTTAGTGTTTTACTTGTTGTAAACGGCCACGATTAAATATCCTACATAATCTTGCGATTCACCCTGAGGCCACGCGATCAAGTTTTCCTTTAGAATTTTTCACACATACTGCTTGTTAAAATTCATTTAAAATGACAGCTGTGACGTAGGCTTCAGGCAACTTGAAAGCAATTGTTTTGTCAAGATGGAAAAAACATATGGTGGCAAAATATTTGTGGTAACAAAAATGAAGAAAAGTTTAAAAAAATTGTAATCAGCTGCTTTTTTGGATATAAACTTAAACACCCAACTTAAAATAAAAATTGGGAGCAAGTTCATTTCAATTTTTTAAAGTAGGAGGGAGGGTATTGAAAGGCAAAACTAGATTGTTTACTCTCAAGTTAATTACAAGAAAATCTGCTGATATAAAAAATAGTGATACAAGAAATACTGTGCCTGGGTGTCACACTCTCTCAAGCAAATGCAACTCTGGTCGTACAAAACCCATTGCTTTGTGAAATTTTTGATAAAATTTGCAAATTGTAAAGACCTGTCAAAAAGTCTTAAGTCTCAAAGTGTATCATGGCCTTAAACCAAATTCTGGCCTGGAATATAACTTTTTTAATGTTGGCAAATATGTATATAATACTGCTTTTCAAGATGAAAATAAAAATTTAATGCAAGAACTGTTATCAATCATTCTGAGTTGAAATTCAAAGTCTTGAATAATCAAATTTCTTTATAAGAAAACCTTCCTTTTAAATTAATCTTTTTTGGCCTAAAACAATATTTTACTATCACTTTAGATTCCTTAAATCTAACAAATTTTTAAAATAAGAAATAGGAATTTTAAGTCCCAAACAAAATTTTAGTATTTTAGGCCTTTTCTTGCTTCAACTGCTTTTATTAATTGAGTCGTAACAATAATAGAAATTTTAAAATAATGACAAAATAATCAGTCATTTGTTATCAAACAAGTATGTATGTAATCACAAAACCAGGTGTGACAAGAATGCAATTGGTCATTCACCTTGTGCTCAAACACAAAATATTAATAAATTGTAAATTTTTTCCCATTTATTTTTTTATCCAAAAAATATTTTTTTTTAATTTTGAAAGTGAAAGATTAAATTCATTTCTTTATTCCGCTATACATTTAGATAGCACAAAATACAATGAAGAAAAAAATAAATGTTCATTAAAAAAGATCTTAAGCTTTAAACACTTTAATAGATAAAGAAATGTAAAAAAAGGCAAACAAATTTGTAAAGAAATATTTATTTCAAAATGCTGTTTCTAATGAAAACTTAAATTAAGAGTTGAAAAAATTATCTTTTTTTTGTTATAAATTTTATTTGTATTAAATTTCCAAATAATAATTATCAGTTGTGTAAATTTTTTCCGTTTAAGATTCAACACAACAATTGTTTTTAGTTCAAAATGTTGTATTTGAATTTAACAAAAAAAAAAAAAAAAATCATAAGCGTAAAACAAATAATCTACAACAAATTTATTAATAATGTAATAAAAACACAAGACAAAGAAAACCTCCCGCCAGCATATTTATAATAATAAAATGGTGTGATAAGAAAAAAAAACTAAAAAATCTATTAAAATAAATTTCACTTTTATAATTTTTAACAAACCAAGAACGAAACCCATAAAAAATATGTGTATGTATGTATGTACATGAATATAAAAAGTTACTCTTTTTATACTTTTATATTTATAATAGAAAATCAAAAAAATTTATTAAAACAAAATAAACAGCTTATGAAAAAAAAATAATATTGAAAAAAAAAAATAAAACTAAATAAACAGTAGTAGATATATAAAAATAAAAGATATAGATAAACATAAATAATTAAATAAAAGTATTTTATCAGGGATTTATAAAGGCGGATATTGTAATTTGAAGAAGGTTAAATTTTTTAAATAGATGTTTTCATTTGAAAAAAAATGTTGGATGATTAAATACGCCTTCATATAATTTAAATACTTTCCCAATTAAACGAATAACAATTTGAAAAAGCTAAGCTTAAATATTTTGTTTTCTTTTAAAATAAACTGATTTAAACAAATTTTTTCTAAGAAACCTATTAATTAAAAAAAAATATGTCTCAGACAAAGCCGCCCATAGGCCTTCTTAACGATTTAAAAAAACAACATATTATTAAATAAAAAAAATTTGATTAAGAATAAAATTAACACAAATTTATTAACCATAAAGAAAAATTAAGTAGCTTATAAATGAATATTAGATCTTACAACAAATTTTAAATAAAAATATTTTCTTTTTTTTTTTCACACATATAGAAGATTACTTAAACAAATTACCAACAGCAAAATATTCAAATTATAGAAACGAACAAAGAAACAACAACAATATTCGTCTAAAAAAAGATAAGAAAAAAAGTAAGAAAAATTTAAAAACAATTTGGTGTCTATATTATTATGCATTAAAATATTATAACTTATTAACCAAACGCAACTTATAATTTAAACTAGAATAAACCTTAAAAAATTAAATTTAAATTTTAGCAACAAAACCAAAAAAAAAAACAAAATTCGTAAAAGAAAACAATATTAAAAGTATCTTCAGCAAAAAAATAAAAGAAAAAAAAAAATAGAATGGATTTGCTATTAATTTATTATTAGACATTAAACTTAACAAATTTTTTCTCTCAGTGTTGCATGAAACAAAAAAAACTACAAAATATTCAATAAAAAAATTAATAAACCGCAACAATAATGCTTATACCGTTAATAAAACAGAATAACACAAAAAAAACTAGTTTTTAAACTCCCCAACTACAACAATAGAAATAAAAACAAACAGCAAAATTACAACAAAAAATAAATGTAAACAAAGCAGTTACTTAACACAGGGTGTTTCAAATACGAAATAAAAATCAATTAATTCAACCCTGTTAGATTTTTAATCAGCTTGTCAGTATGTATGTTGCCAATGGCAGTATTGCCAAATCGATTTATTTTATTGCAAAAAGATTTATTAAAGTTTTTCCATTATTTATATTAAAACGCAAGTAAACTTTGTGTTTAGTAGGCACAAATGCTTATTTAGAGAAAAATGTAATTGGAAATTAACACTAAAACACAGTGAGTGAGTGATGTCAATCGATTCGGCAATTGAAACATTTTAGTGTGAGTACTACTAAATTATAAAAACTTTGTATTAAACCTCGAGTAACTAATAAATTTTTAAACTCCTCTTAAGTCCTCATTAAATAAATACATTTTTATATAATTTTTTTTTCAATAAATCAGGGAATTATTATGAAGCTAATATTAAAATAAAAACGAATGAAATCATTTTTAATAAAAATTGTTAGCTGTTTTATAAACAGAAGCCATGGGTTTTGACTGAAAAATGTTATGAATATTACTGCCTTCTGCAGAAATATTTTAAAAATTAAAACTTTGATCAAAACGTCGCATATGGTTAAAATATCAATCTTGGTATCATTTAAAAGCTTTGGAAGAGATCTCCCAGAAAATACTAAAATTTTTTAAAAATGATTAACCCATTATGAGCCGATGACATTTTTCGAAAAAAAAAATGTTTCTGAAATTTTTTAATTCTCTGTAACCTCAATCTTTGTTATAATAAAATTTCATATGAATTAAACCAGAATTCACTTCACAAAAATTCAACCAATATTTAAATGCAATTCTTGTTTAAGTAAGTACAGTTGTTAACCCTCTGTTTGAAAAAAAATTGTGGAGCTGTGAAAGATTAAAATGTGCATGGATTCAAAGAAGAAGAGTCTTTGACAAGGACTAGGCTTAAGTTAAGACATGTGAAGCATTAAGCAATAGTTTATAGATTTTTTCTTTTCTTACACTTTCATAAGCGGTGACGGTTTGCCTATTTCTCAACTACACAGTAAATCAACTATTATTTAAAGTAATTTCTGAAAATACTAGCTTTCTAATAAATCTCTGATTTTTGATGAAAACCAGCAAATGCACAAATAATCAAAAACTAGCAACAATAAAAAAACTAGTACTAAAAACTAAAGAAAAAAAATATTAAAAAAATTGGTATTAAACTAAAAATGCAAAATACAAATATTTATTATGAATTCAAATAATTATTTTAAGCATATTGAAACATGTATTAGAGGCTGTTTTAATAATATAATTATAAATTTTCTTGGCATATTTTAAAATTGATTTAATTATTGATTTTCTCAAATAAATGCTGCGATAAAATTGTTAGGAAAAAAATTTCGATTTTAAGTTATTTATCAAAATTAAAAAAAAGGAATATTTAAATACATTTTTTGGCAAAGACAACAAAATTAAAAACTTTTGGAAAGACTGAAACAAAATTATTTGTGTATTTAAATAAGAAAAAAAAAACAAAACACAATGTTATATTTGAACAAAATAAAATGCTTGGTATATAAAAGTTTTTGAAAATAATAAAAAATAACTTGAGTTCTTAAAAGGGAATTAATTATGTTTGGAAAATTATTTAAATTTTATTTAATAAATAATTAATGAAAAAAAAAAAACATACAAAAATCTATATATGAAATCTGTTTGAAAAGGTTTCCTCTTATTTGCATATCAGAAACCACAAAATGATAAATGTTAATTAATAAATAAAAATATATATATATATTTAATTAAAACACAAATAAATTAGATAATAAAAATATTAACAAATTAACAAAATAAAAGAAATTTTCAAAATTTAAAAATTATATATTAACGAAAAAAAAAACCAACAAATTTTTCTTCTCTTTATGTGTGTGTGTGCGTAGTTTATAGTTTGAAATTAAAAAATTAATTAAATAAATAAATTGTATAACCTAAAAACAGCAGCAAAAATATATATTTAAAATGCAACCACAAAATTGGCTTAAACAAAAAATATAACCAATCATGTTATAAAATGGAAAAAAAAATTAAAACCCAAAACAAAATTGTAAACGAACAAACAACAAGTAGAATTTGAAATTAAAACGAAAACTTAAAAAAAGCAATAATTTACTAAGTTTAAAATCATAGAAAAACAAATATTGAAGCAATCACTTGAAATTATAATTATAAAACAAAATTATTAATTATTATTTATGTTTAAAAATAAATTATTACTTTAAAATTTCAATTTAAGTTTTGTTAAACAAAATATTAAACAAGTTTGGCATATAAATTAGTTTTGTTTTACCATTTGTTACACAATAGAGATTTTAAAATTATTCTCCAAAAAATTTCTTCATTTCCAAGAAAACTGCAACAGCAAATGATATTTGGAAATAGCATTAAAATGCTGTAAGAATTAAATTGAAATAATTATTGCAACCAATAAAACAAATATTTAAAAAAAAAAAAAAAAAAACAACAAAAAATATGAAAAAAAAAAACAAATATATTAAAACTCATCATATGTGTGTTTCATTTAAAAATAAAATATAATGATTACAAATATTAAATTATGAATAAAATTTCTCTCCGTGCAATTTAAAATAAATGGCAATAATGGTTTTATTTAAAATGAAGGCAATGCCAACAAAAGGTAAGATAAATTTTAGTTAAGACACGCACCTTAATGCTGCTAGAAGAACAGTTGTAAAAAATAGTAGCAAAAACACAAGGTGTAACAGATAAATAGCAATTTTAATTTATTTGAACTATTCTGTTTAAACCGCCTGTTATAACACGTGCTAAGTTTTATATTTTGAATAAAAAAGTTGAAATCTAATCACAGTTAAATTCGCTTTTCTTCTTAAATTTCAGACAAAAATATTTTCATATGTTTCTGTATGTCAAGAATGACTTTTAACATTTCGATTAATAAAGATTTTTATTTTCTTTAGAAATAAAATAAAACGGTTTTATAAAAGACATATTAAGTATAATTGCCTGCATAAGAAAGTTTAAGTTTAATAATAATAAGTAAGAATTTTTAATTTATTTTTTATTTTTTTTTTTACTTGATGTTTTTTTCTTATTTCTTAATTTTCTATATCGCCTCTTAAGTTTATTTTTTTGATTGGATTTACTTCACAAAATAAGATTTGTTGCAAACGATATGGAAGAATTAGGGGCAGGGGCGGTGTTTTGTCCGCTGCCTTGAGGGTCATAGACCGATCTTGCTGATTTCAAATTTTTGAAACTATATCTGAGTATTAGAATATTTTCTAGCTCATCTAGTGGCTAGGCATAGTTGATTTCAACACTAACACGGACGGACAGACGAACATCGCTCAATCGACTTCACTAAGCATAAGGACTCAAAATATTTGTACTTTATGGGGCCGGCAATGGATATTGTAAAAATTGCAAACGGAATGATAAACTAAGATATACCCTTTTTCCACATGTAGTGAAGGTTATGAAAAGAGATTTTTTAAAACAACGAGCATCTAAAAACTTTTGAACCGACTTCAAAAAAAGAAGGAGGTTATCAATTCGACTGAATATTGCTTTTTTATGTTTTTACCTGCAGAACTAAGTCATTTCTGAATCAATTTTAAAACAGTTTATAACCTTAAAAATTAAAGGGTGTCCCTATACAACATACATATTTCTTAAGTGTATTATGAACCGTAAAGCGCACATTTTTTAAATTAAAAAAAAATTCGTATCACTATAGCTACCAATAGCAAAAAGTTATACAAAAATAAATTTAAAAATTAAAGGGTGACCCATTAGGTGGCGTAAATTGACCTATATGCGCCTATTTTTCAAACTGTTATAGAAAAACGCAAAAAATTGGACAGGATATCGATTACTATGACTTTTATAATAACAAATATAAACATTCTAAATTATAAATTAGAGGTTGTCCCAATAGTTAATGTAATTTGATGAATGTGGCCAAACTTTTGAACTGTTATAGCCAGATATTTAAACTCTTATTGCTAAATCCGCTATTATAACGAGTACAAAATTTGTATTTGGAAATTAAAGGGTGTTCCAAAAGTTGCTGTTATTGGATGTATAAGGCCAAAGTCTTGAACTGTTTTACACAAACAGCTGAAATTTACAAAGAACCTTAATTGCTAAGTCCGCTATAAGAAGTAGCAAACTTGAAATAAAAAATTAAAGGGTGCCCCTATAACTGAAGTAGTTTGACCCTAATAGCCCTATCTTTGAAATTGTTATATTTTAAAGCAAAACCAAAAAATCAAATTTCAAGTTCTAGGTTTGATAGCATTTTTATAAACAAAATAATAATGCAGAATACAGGGACGAATCTGTGGTTAACATCCTCCCTCCGTTGAAGGGTTGGGGCCTTTAAATGATATTGGAAGAACAGCAAGTTTAGTAACTGCACGCTTTATTAAACCATGATTACTACGAATAAGTGCAAAATGAGCCACTTATTTGCCGTTTCAAAGGTGGTTAATTTTCATTATTTAAAAGTAACATTGCAACACAAGTAATTTTTTTTTAATCATTCATACTTGTTTTTCTCACAACATTATAGATGCTGTTCCAGTATAATATCAACTGTTGATGAGTTAGGTATAAATGTTAATGCTCTGTACCTTGCGTGTTTAAAATTATTTTTTTAATTTTAGTCCCAGCCAGGGGTTGAACCATTGATCTTCATAAATCAATTAAAATTTTACTTTTTTGGCACTGGTTCATTTTTAATTTAACTTTTATTAAGAAAAATTATTTTTCAAATGTACGCGGACGTTTCCCAAAGAAAACAAGAAAAATTAGACGCTGGCAGAATGTAATGCTGCATTTTCAGGACCGCCAAATCCATCTTCAGCATTCGTTGCATTCAACACCTTGATTTGCATATACGGTAAATATCATCCATTTAACCAACTAATCAATATTAATTTGGTTGGGCGAAATTCACACACAACTCAAAGCATTTTTTGTTGTCTTGTCTACAACACGTCTAATGCCTTAACTCTTTTCACGCCTTTTTACACACTTTTGCAGGAGAGATAGATACGAATTGCTCCAATTTTGCCAAATATTTTTTTAAGCTGCATTCATATTTTGTTCTACGAGATATAAAAAAATCCTGACGCAATCTTTCTCAAATATAATATGAAATTAATTATTGTATAATTACCGTCCTAAAGAAATATGATTTTAAGTTTGTCTGTTTTTAAATCATCATTTTTTCCATTCAACTATTAACTGTTTTGACGCCAGTTTTGTGGCGTCTGGCTCAGTTAATAATTCAACCCCAAATTCCAGACAATAAGCAGGAAAACAGAAACTAAATTATTCTCAGACTTTGAAATTAGATGACAAGGATGTAAACCTTATAAAATATATGGCTGAGATTTTTTATTTTTCCCTGTTTTTTCTTTAGGTTTTTCTGTTTAATACAACACGAAGGGTAGTTTATTTAGCGGTTATTTCCGAATTGGTTTTGTTAATAATTTATAGGTTCTTGTCTTAACTACAAGCCAATAAATTATGCCTTTTGTCACAATTTGAGGTTTAAATCTATGCTCAGTTAGCAGATAAATTCCAACAAGTGTTAAGGGCTTTCACAGTCGGTTGTGCTATCAGTGTAAGTTTCAAGTAAATATTATTATATGTAAAACAAAAACAAGATTTAGTTATAAATATTTGTGATTATTATAGCAAAAACTAAATAAATAAATAAAATTAAAAATATAAAATTATATACAATACAACAGTGCTGTCGGAATTAATATGACAGTGCTGCCAGAATTTTCGTTGGGTTGTCAGTTTTTATAACCTTCACTACAGTCGGAAAAGGGGTATATCTAAGTTTGTCATTCCGTTTGTAATTATTGCAATATTAATTTTCGACTCCATAAAAGTAAATATATTCTGAGCTCTAATGCATACCTAAGTCGATTAAAAGATGTCTGTCCGTATTCGGGTTAAAATCAACTTTGCTAAGGTACTAAAAAAATATAAGCACGACAATCGATTAGAGATAGTTCCAAAAATTCTGTTAGAAAAATCAGCAAGATCGGTCCAAGTCTTTCTAAGCAGCGGGCAAAACATCAAGCCTGCCTCTTATTTTTCCATATCATTTAGATTAAATTTTTTTAGAGATACTCTAATAACAAAAACCAAATACAAAGAAAACTCTTAAAACGGACACCTTCTATAATGGACCCCTCTAATAACCGGACAAGTTTTATAGAACCAACGTGGTTATTAGTGTTTCTATACAAAATGTATTCCCGGACGGGACGCTAAATTCATGAAATATTCTTCAAAATACCTCTCATAAGCGAACAGATGCGTAAAAACACGGTAACCAGAGTTGTATTTAAATAGTAGTTCTTCTAAAGAGCAAGAGCTGCTGTAAGTCTTAGGTAAAACAGCCCGTCCTCAAGCATTCAAAAATTTTTTGTTAAAGACTTTCCAGTAAACTGGAAATTTACAAAAAGAAAGACTCGAGACATCATGGGTAAATGGCTGTAGCAATTTAACATAAAAATGAGATCTGAGAAGAGTAAAATACTCTTGTTTTTGGACAGTACAGCATCTCATTTAAAAGAATTAAATTTAACAAAAATAATATTTTTTTTTGCCTCAAATACAACTGCAGTGTGCCAGTCCCTTGACCGAGATATAATTCAAAATTTTAAGGTTTATGATAGAGGCTAAGCATTAAAGCACATGCTATAAAAGACCGATACTGCAACTTCAGCATCAAATTTTGCAAAATCTATTGATGTTCTTAGAAGCTTTATACTTCAGCAAAGCCTCTTGGGATAAATTTTAAGCAGCAACAAAACAAAACTGCCTTCGGAAATGTGGATTCTAAGCAGATAGTTATAATTTTTTAAATTTTAATGCAGATGATGATGATGAATTTAAAAATTGATACATTCATCTACACTTAAGATGACTGTATTGAAATAATAAATCCAAGCTCTGTTTTGGAGATCAAGAAAAAATACCAGACTCCATAAATTTTGATGATAAAAATTAAAGCGAATGACTCGTTTATGCTTTTTAGCAAGAAAAGTCTTTGTTGCGCTTTAACAAAAAAAAACAAAAACATTGAAAGTCAGCTTAAAATCAAACACCTGAAATTGAAACAATCTAAGTTAAAGAAGTCTACTCTAAATATATATTTTTGTTTAACCAGAATAAACTATTAAACAATGAAATTTATCATTTAAAAATGAAATACAAAACAAAATAAGTAACAGAATGAGTTTCCTCTCATAAGAAGACACCTCTAATAACCGGAAAAAACAACGCGACGGTAAGTGTCTGGTTGTGAGAGGTTTTAATGTATATGGGGGCGATTAAGAATTTAAATATAAAAAAAAATAAAATTTTACTTTTTTCTGCTTAAGGTTGTAGAATGCATCGATACAAAAAATGTTGCATTGATTCAGCTATTCTCTAATTTTTCTTGTTTTATTTAGAAAACGTCCGCATACATTTTTAAATATATTTTCTTCTTAAAAGTATTTAGAAATTTAATTGAAAAATTAACCTTAAGAGTAGAAATACAACCTTACGGTTGCGGTGCCGGATTTCGCATCCCACAGAAAAAACAAATAAAATAAGGTGCGGCGACGGATCCGTCTATAAATTTTTTATTGTCAAAACTTCATATAAAATAAAAAAACAACCGCAGCCGCAACCGTGAGGTTATATTTATACTCTAAGCCGAAAAATGTTAAATTTTTATACATTTATAATATCCACGGTTCAAATCCTGGCTGGGAAGAAATAAAAAAAATTTAAGAGTTATAGGCCCCTGAACTTTTCATAAAAAACTACGATTATGCACCATACTTTTTTTATACATCAATATAGGTATAATTTAAGAGATTTTGAGGAGATATTTTAGAAAATGCTTAAATTTAAAAAAAAAATGCTTAACCCATTAAGAGCCTGTGGCTTTTTTTTGTAAACTTTTCATTTTTACTTTGTAATTCTCTGTCACCCCAATATATTTTTCTTTTTGATTGGAGCTACTTCAATAAACTAGTTTTAAATGAATAGTGTAGGGTATATAAGATTCGGCCTAAACGAATAAAGCATTCCTACTTGTGCTTTTTTTTTAAATTAGAGGATTTTTTTACGAAGATAAAATATATTTAAAATCACGCTCAAGATTTTCCTTCATAATCAAATTTGCACAAGTGCCTTCTTAAAACCCCCCACGAGGGCTGCTATATATATTTCTGGCCTGGCAACACTGAGTGCTGCCAAGTGCAATCTGACATTTCCATTGGAAAGTTTGTCATTTTTAAACATAATCATACTCAAAACGTTTTGACGTACGACCATTATTTGTGTTGTTTACAGTGACTTGAAAAAATTAAAATGGAATTAACTCGTGGACATCTTCGTGCTATGATTTTTCATAACTTTTAACGTGGATTATCACGACAAGAGTGCAGTGATGAACTTAAATCTTTGTGTGGCGATGAAGCACCATCCTATACCACTGTGAAAAATTAGTATAATGAATTTAATCGTGGCCGCAGCTCGCTCAAAGACGAATTCCGTGAAGGTCGTTCAAAACGGCTGTTGTGCAAGATCGACATGCGACATACCGAGAGATAGAGACACCCTTGGACATTTCTTCCACCAGCATACATTCGATACTGCATGAACACCTGGCCGTAAAAAAGGTTTGTTCTCGTTGGATTCGGACGATTGCGGTACTTCAAAAGACGTTTATAAGATCATCACAGGTGACGAATCATGGATCTATGCGTATGAGCCCGAAACGAAACAACAATCGACCGTGTGGGTCTTCAAAGACGAGCAAAATCCAACGAAAGTTGTTCGTGGAAGAAGCACTTCGAAGCAAATGGTCGCCTGTTTCTTCGGCAAAACTGGTCATGTGGCGACTGTTCCGCTTGAGGAGCGGAGGACGGTCACTTCTGAGTGGTACACTACAATTTGTTTGCCTAAAGTCATCGGAGAAATTCGAAAAACCAACAAGAGAAGACGAATCATTGTTCACCATGACAATGCGAGCTCTAACACATCGGCTCAAACCAGAGCGTTTTTGACCGGCCAACACGGCGAATTAATGGATCATCCGCCGTACAGCCCTGACTTGGCACCTAATGACTTCTTCTTGTTTCCGCTCATCAAAAAAAAAATGCGTGGTCAACGATTTTCGTCGCCAGAAGAAGCTGTTGACTTGTTCAAAAACCATGTTTTAGAGAATCCTCAATCGGAGTGGAAAAAGTGCTTCGACAACTGGTTTGAGCGCATGCAAAAGTGTATAAATCATGCTGGAGAATACTTTGAAAAACAATAAAACCATTTTTGATTATAAATATTCGCATTTTCACTATTAGGCCAGAAATATATAGAGCAGCCCTCGTATTAAATGAAATCAATTAATTGTATGTTTGTATCTCTTAAGAAATATCAGGGATCGACTTAAATGCTTAAAACTCTTTTTTTTTATTTTAATACTAAAACCCAAAATTAGTTTCTTTTGTAGGCAATTTAAGCCCTTAATTTAACCAACAAGCAACCAAACGGTAGCTGTCATTGCCAGGATATGCTTAAGGGTATTTAAAGATAAGATGTGTAACAAGTATCGCAGCCTATAAGAAAGTAAAAGTTTGATTTAAGGGTAACTAACTTCATCCCCCACATTTTTGCGTGTTAAACTTTAAACAATGAGTTATTTGTTGGGCAATAAAACAAAAATTTTAATTGCATGTTAACACTTTTTTACTTGATTTTAATCTTTTTAATTGTTTCTTTTTAAGTCGACACGCAAAAACAACTTGTTATTTGCATGGAACACAATGAAATGGGACTGAGTTGTCTGCTTATTTGTACAAACGTCTTTGAGTCTGACCTTTGACATAAAGAATTTATGATTAACAGTTGTATTTAAATTTTGACATTGACACATTTTTTTTAATGTTTTTTGTTTGTGAAATACGTCAAGCAATTTGTTAATATGAAATGACGAGTCTATAAATTTTAATGCCAAATAACGATGGCTAGAAAAAGTAAGAAAAAGCTATTTATTTTTTTGGCCGTTTGTCAACATGACAGACATCCAAGAATCTAATAAAAATGCAAATTTTTTCTACAATTCTTTTTTCAAGGGGTCATTTAGCTCTCTTTTTAAATACAAACATGTGTTAGTCACGTGCTTAAATTTGAAAGAAAATTTTAAGGAATTTTAGTTAAAAATTTCACAACAATAAATTTTTAAATTTACAATACAGCTAAGGGAAAGTACCAGCATGAAGTTATTTGTTTATTAAACTATTTGCCACCCCTTTTTGTCTTGACTTTAAAACAGTACCTTATAAATTTAATGCATAAATTATAAAAAAATGTCTATCACAATTTTTCAAGCAAATTAATATGATCATTTTTACCATCATCAGGTTCTATTGAAGGCTAATGGTTTTATATTCATAATATATACACATGAGAATTGTAAGCCTTCATTACACGCTTACACTCGTAACTATGAGTACTTGATTTAAAAAGCTTTCAATAAATGTGACCAACTAAAAAACATCTTTGATTCATTTTAGAAAAATATTTTGAATGAATTTTCTAGTTATATTTTATTTTTGCAATTATATTATATTTTATGTATTTTTTTTTTGCTTTTACGGTTTCACAGCCTCTGGGTAAGTTATCCTATCGTTTCTGCTACAATGTCTGTCCATCTGTCTGTTCGTAACAGTCCTCTACCTCTGGAGCCATAATCCGTAGAGAGTTGAAATTTTCACAGAAGTTATGTTGCTACGAGGGCTGCTCTGTATATTTCTGGCCTAATAGTGAAAATGCGAATATTTATAATCAAAAATGGTTTTATTGTGTTTCAAAGTGTTCTCCAGCATGATTTATACACTTTTGCATGCGCTCAAACCAGTTGTCGAAGCACTTTTTCCACTTCGATTGAGACACCTCTAAAACATGGGTTTTGAACACTTCAACAGCTTCTTCTGGCGACGAAAATCGTTGACCACGCGTTTTTTTCTTGATGTGTGGAAACAAGAAGAAGTCATTAGGTGCCAAGTCAGGGCTGTACGGTGGATGGCCCAATAATACGACGTTTTGGCCGGTCAAAAACGCTCTGGTTTGAGCCGATGTGTGAGAGCTCGCATTGTCATGGTGAACAATGATTCGTCTTCCCTTGTTGGTTTTTCGAATTTCTCCGATGACTTCAGGCAAACAAATTGTAGTATACAACTCAGAAGTAACCGTCCTACGTTACTCAAGCGGAACAGTCGCCACATGACGAGTTTTTCCGAAGAAACAGGCGACCATTTGCTTCGAAGTGCTTCTTCCACAAACAATTTTCGTTGGGTTTTGCTCGTCTTTGAAGACCCACACGGTCGATTGTTGTTTCGTTTCGGGCTCATACGCATAGATCCATGATTCGTCACCTGTAACGATCTTATGAATGTCTTTTGAAGCACCGCAGTCGTACTTTTGCAACATTTCTTTGCACCAATCGACACGAGTCTCTTTTTGAGCGACTTTCAAATTTTGCGGGATCCAACGAGAACAAACCTTTTTTACGGCCAGGTGTTCATGCAGTATCGAATGTATGCTGGTGGAAGAAATGTCCAAGAATGTCTCTATCTCTCGGTATGTCGCATGTCGATCCTGCATTATGAGTTCACGCACGGCATCAATGTTCTCTGCCACAACAGCCGTTTTTGGACGACCTTCACGAAATTCGTCTTTGAGCGAGCTTCGGCCACGATTAAATTCATTATACCAATTTTTCACAGTGCTATAGGGTGGTGCTTCATCGCCATACAAAGATTTAGGTTCATCAATGCACTCTTGTCGTGATAATCCACGTCGAAAGTTGTTGTGTTCACGAGTTAATTCCATTTTTTTCTATATTAATTTTTTCAAGTCACTGTAAACAACACAAATAATGGTCGTACGTCAAAACGTTTTGAGTACGATTATGCTTAAAAATGACTAACTTTCCAATGGAAATGCCAGATTGCACTTGGCAGAACTCAGTGTTGCCAGGCCAGAAATATATATAGCAGCCCTCGTATAGCCGCTCTAATAACAAATACTAAACATAAAAGTGTGTCACAGTGTAGCTATAGCGACAAACATTAAAAAAATTTGGTAAAAGGGTGTTCCAATAGTAACATGATTTTTAGATAAGTGGCCTTATTTCAGAACTGCAATAGACATATTTTTAAGAACTTTTAAGTCCACTATAAGAACAAGAGCAAAAAACAATATAAAATCAAAATTTAAAGGCTGTTCATAGAGTGATGTGAATTGAACGTAAATTGCGTTAAACATCTTCAATTTGGCCTATAATTTAACCATGAATCGTCTTACAAACGAATGACGCTTGCAACTTACTGAATTTTATTATGAAAATGCGTGCTCTCTTAAGAAAGAAAAATTGTGTTCAGCTTATTTTTGGCTCAATGGGTACGTAAATAAGCAGAATTGTCGATTTTGGAGTGAATATCAGCCAGAACCATTGCAAGAGCTACTTATGCATCCAAAAGTCACAATTTGGTGCGGTTTCTGAGCTGCTGACATCATTGGACCGTACTTCTTCAAAGATGATGCGAATCGTAACGTAACTGTGAATGGTGAGCGCTACCGTAAGATGATATCCAACTTTTGTTTTGCCCAAAATGCATGAGCTTGACTTGCATGACATGTGGTTTTACAAAGACGCTGCCACATGCCACACAGCACGTGCAACAATGGACTTATTGAGAGGCGAGTTCGGTGAACATTTTATTTCATGGAAAGGTCAACTGGCCGCCTAGATCATGCGATTTAACGCCTTTAGACTATTTTTTGTGGAGCTATGTTAAAGCTCATGTCTATACAGACAAGCCCGTTTCAATTGACGCATTGGAATACAATATTGAAGTATTTATTCGTGAGATACCGGCCGAAATGTTGGAAAGAGTATGCCAAAATTGGACTAAGCGGATGGACCATTTGAGGTGCAGTCAAAGTCAGCATTTGCATGAAATAATCTTCAAACATTAAATTATATGGACCGTTCTATCGATTCAATTAAAGATTTTAAGCATTTTTCATTTTTTTATAGCTTTAGAAAACTCACCCTTTAAAAAATGTTCTATATAAAAATAAGTGTGAAAAATAAATTTAAAAATTAAAGGGTGTTTCCCCAGAAACTGTAGTTTTGACGAATGTGGTCTTATCTTTTAATAAGTAGAAGACACTTGATAGTTTAACAGAGTATAAAGCGTTATGTCCGCTATGATGACAAGTATACGAAATAAAAATTATAGCGTGTTTCTATAGAGACGCGACTTTATTTAAAATCGTCATACACAGTCACTTGGAATTTGTCACAATAGACATAAAAATAAAATTTTAAGGGTCGACCTTTGTAGACTCATTATAGATGTTATTAATATTTGAAGTAGTTGAATTTTTCTTAGTTTTTAATGCTGCTTTGTTTGTTTAATATTTCAAAAAAAAGTATTTTCCTCATTTCCATGTTTTAGTTGGTCTTATTTCACATCCACCATTTTAATGAGTGCTATGACTGCGTTGCAGCATTTACATATTTGTGTGTATTTTTGTGTGCAGTAAACGGGTGGTTTTGCTTGTTGAGTGTCAAAATTCAGGCTTTACTAAATTGACATATCATGTGACACATTGTGACTGTTGAAATTCTGCCCAAAAATAAATATGTAAGTTATGGAAAAGAACAAAAAAAATTATTTACATAGAAAAATATATCTTGCTGTGTTAACAGTGATGCCAACTTTAATTAAAATTAAGCACTACGAAACTCCAAAATTTTTTATATGAAAACTCAATAATAAATGAGAAGTCAGTCAAGTGATAGAGAATAAAATTTATTGTTTAATCAAATTTTAGTAGCAAAAAAATTTAAACAGTCATAGTGAAAGGGACTATGGAATTAACGGTTTCAATAAAATGAATTTATAATTTTGTGTTTTATAGTTTTGTTTAATATTAAAATAACAGACATCTTAAGATGTTCTTATATTTTTAGTGAAAATATTCTCATGAGCTGACTTGAGCGATCAATAATATATGAAAAGGGTTATTTTGGTTCCGAACTTACTTTAAATTGGTGTTAAAATTTTGACTTTATTTCTTTTTAGTATCGTTCTTGAATAAAAATTCCATAACTTTGAAAGAAAAAAGAAAGTCTTCGGAATATATTTTTTTAAAATTTCTTCAAAATACTGGGAATTTTTTACATGCCTTAATGCAACTCAATTTTCATTACCAGTAAATGAGTAATGATTACTGAAAAAATTAGTATATTTTACAGAAGTTTTTAAAGCATTAGCAGTAAAACAAAAACCTTCCAAATGTACGAGTAACAATTATTATTATTATTATTATATTATGCTAATATCCCATAATATGTTTGAATAAAAATGCAATTTATTTGTTGGTTGGAAAAGCAGGTATCTATACGTATTTCGCCAGTTGCTCAAGCCAGCTCATCAGAAAACATTCATCCAAATTTTACAAAAGCTAAAAACATTTTTCTTTAAGTATAGAAACTTTAAAAACAACATGAGAGTTATTTTAGAAGCCCATACAAAAATGTTAAGGCCTTAACAAAAATCACCAACAAACAAACCACGTTTTTATTTCTTCTTACATTCCCTTCTGCGTTAGGTTGGCTATATGTCGACTCTTATTTTTAAGATACTGAAATTAAAATTTTATTACCCGCTAAATAATTACATTACAAGCGGACTGCAATCTTTCCAGTAAGCAGTAAAAATTTAATTATCACTGCATTTGTTGGAAATATGTAATTTAGCAAAAGTGTCATGAAATAATTTTTATTTATTTTACTGGAATATAATTATGTGTGTTAATTATGAACACTCACGTAAGGGACAGTTATTTTTCTGGTAACGCAAATTTAATTTCATTAAAATTTACTGTTTACTGTCTCTTAATAAAAATTCAATTGCAGTATCTTTAGTAACAATTTAGTGATTGCAGCATTTCTTTAGTTATCAATAAACATTTACTGGTTACTGCAGTTTTGAAAACAGTTAAAATTTGATTCGGTCTCCCTAAATATAGTTAGAATTTCGTTCTTCTCTTATTTATTATTTTTTAATTAATTACTTATTCCTTTATTTCATAGTTTTAATTCATGTCAAAAAGTAATTTCGTTATTTTTAATATGAAAAATTCCAATTTGTTAAACTGTCTTTAAATTTGCTAAGTGTTAAAATTAATTTCGTTTTTTAATAAATGACTCATTTTACTTCATATCCAATCATAAATTAATTTTTGTTTTTATTTTATTTTTACTCATTATTTTTGTTGGATGAAATGTTTAACATTTCTTTAAACAATATTTATAACAATCACTCTGCATTGTTATAAATTTTGCGTCAAGTTTTTTTTTTACCAAAATGAACCAGATTGCAGGAAGTTAAAATTCATAAGGACATACATACTTGTATTGATGCTTGGACAAGCATGTGTTTGGTGACGTGTATGACTTTGTGTACAGGCTTTTACACTTGCACTTGTGTTGTCCCCAGCAATGACTAAATAAATTAATAATGGTAGAATACATATCCTTCTGCTTAACATTTGTACGTTTATACAAATATGTGTTAAGAGCCTAGACATAATGTAGCCGCAGCAGTAACAAAAACAATACACTTGGCTGCGATTACTTTTTTCATTTCTTTCGAACTTAAAACAAATTTTTATTTAAGGTAAAAATGTGAAATTAATCTAAAAATTTAATAATCAGTACAAAATAAAAAAGATTTAATAATAGAAATTTAGTTTGAAAAATTTTCTCTTTGTCATGTCACAGTAATAATCGTGCGGCAAGAACAATTCAGACGTAATACCCAATATTCTAAGATGTTACATTAAAAAATTTATTTAGTTTATTGTTATTACTTTTTGTAAACTTTAATTTTATTATTTTAAACTGTTTTGGTATTTTTCGTGCATTTTAAAATTTTTGGTATAACAGTTTTTATTAAGGAAACTTTTGGAGTATTCATGTATATTTGATATTTTTTATAAATTTTTTTCTGAAAAAACAATAAGCTCAAAGAATTTCTCTATATATTTGTTAAACCTTTTTTGTATAACAGTAAAATAAGAGTATAACAGTTTATCATAAAAGTTACATAAAATTAATTTTTCAAAATTGTTAATTTTAGAAGTTAGTTTGAGACGCTTAAGGTTAAGTAACGCAGTTTTTACTACTTGTATAACAGTTTGTATGATAAAATTGCCTTACATTTGTATCATAATTTTGACTTTTATCAATGTAATCACTGTTCACTTATCTATTTTAGATTAGTAATGTTATAATTTTCTTCTTAATTCAAAGTAAATTTTTGGCTACTGTTTTGCGAAAAGGCTTAAACGCGGTTTTTATTTGGTCCAACATCATATCTTTTATGTAAACTTAATTGTGATGGAATTTTTTAAACAGATTATAGAATAGAGTAAAGTGGTAGGGTTTGAAAAAATTCGCTTTAAATTTTTTTGGATCGAAAGTAGCAGAAAAGATTGAATAATAAATAATTTTACTATAAAAAGTATTAGAAATGAAATATTAAATTCGTCTTATTTTATTTAGATTGTGGTAGAGTAAACTTTACAATTAAATCAAACTTGCCCGACTTTAATTTTTTTATTAAAAAAAAATCCCATTTAGGTTTTTAAGAAGAGCCCCAGAATTTAAAAAAAAAAAAATATTTGTCTAAGATAATTTTATCAGGCAGCGCTGAAATGGAATAATATTAGAAACATATTTTAGAATATTTTTATTTTTGCTAGTCTTGCATATATTTACATATGTATGTACATATGTATACTCCCTTGAAGTTCTCCACATACACATTCTTATTCTCGAACTCAATCACATTTTATCGATTTTGTTTTACTTTTATGTGCAATTATTTTCTTTTTTTGTTTTCTTTTACTTTTTTCTCTTTTTTATTTGACTGCATCAGCTGTTGTTGTTTGTTTACCTTGTGGAAGGCCATAAAATATGCCGTTATGCGAAAAATATGCTAAACGTTTTATGTTTTACAACAAAAATAAAGGCAAGCAAAGTAAGGGAGAGAATTTTCTTTAAAACTTCTTTACATTTCTGCCTCCCTTTTTAGTTGTTTTTGTTGTTGTTTAGATAAAAAAAATTTTGCTTGCAATAATTTTTTTACATGTGTAAATATGTGTGTGTGTATATTTTTGCATAACAAATGTTAAAAGTAATAATCATAGATGCGGAAGTGTGAGTGTGTTATTTCCTAATTTTACAAAAAGTGGAGGCTCCGTTATGTTTAAGTTTACGTGTATGGCATGCCAATACACACAACACATTTATTATATGTGTAATACAAGTATGTAATACATATATTTACGTATGGATTAAGGGTCGTGTGATCAAATATGTGAGTAAGGAAGATTTTTTTCTAAACTGGTGCAAAATGATAACAATCGTTTTACATTTTTTTCAAATCTTTAATAAGCAAAATTAAGGTAAAAGTACAAATATAATAAATACGATAATAAAAACAACACTCAAAGCTAGAAAATATTAATCCTATTATTATACAGGGTATTCCAAAATTCGCTCAAGATTAATTTGGTCTTCGTGTTCTGCTCAAGTAGTGGTAACCACAAAAAAATGTACGGGTAAAATAACTAACAATGGAATTATAATTAAAAAATACCGACTTTTTGAGAGTAATTTTCCCAGCGAGTTTGTCTATTAAATATAAATTAATTTTTTTGAAACACTTGGGAGCTCGTTTGGGAAAAATCTTTTCGACAACTTGTGATATTTATGTTCTATTACAAATTTCTTTAAATATAAAGACCTCATTTTTAATGAACACAACTGTAACTAACGACGAATTTTTGGCCGCGAATTGTCCGAAACTAAAACACACATGCACATCATCATGACGTCGGACCAAATTTGTGAGACGCGGCAAACATTGCAATAGATTTATATCTATTTCATACGCCAGCGAACGACAAAAAATTAGTACAATGTGACCATATTTCTTTTTAGTTTTGAAGTATTTAGTAAATAAATTCTTTTACTTGAATAATAATTTATTTATTTTTATTTTGCAGCATTTAAAATAAGTGTATAAATTATAAGTAAAATATAAAAGTAGTTTTTAGTTAAGTTTTTGTTAATGTTTCATTTTTTAAATTCTATTTTTTTATATGGTCACCCTATCAGCTCACAAAATGTAAACAACTTCAACAATAATAACAGCTGTGGTTTTTCGTCGTTTTTGTACTCTACGAATTACTGAGGGCGAATTCGTCGTGCTTGTCGAAATTCGTCGCAGTATGAAGAGCATTGGGAAATTTAATAAAATTTTAAGATTTTATATTAAATTTCAAACGTTTGAAAAATTTCGTTTTACAAAATGACAATGTTAAAACAAAGCTCTTTAGATGTAAATTAAGATGATATTGGCGACGATGAGTCCAGTGCTAATTTCTGTGATCGTAAAGTTAAAAAGCTTTACTGTCTATTTGATCCAAATACGAATACTTTAGCGTTCATTTTTTTCACAAAAAGAAAAGATTAATTTTGTGATAATTGATAATTAAACGCTTAAAGAACTTTCACAAAGTTTTGATACCTTGGATATAATAAAATTTATTTGATGACTTATTTTAAGTGAATTTCTTTTATTTTAAGTTTTAAATGATTTAAGGGATTTTCTTGACGTGTTTTCTAATGAGTTGCCAAAATTTAAATTTTAGTAGAAATGTTTGATTTGTAAGATTTATATAAGTTTTTGATTTTTTATGAATTTTAAAAATTTTTGAGTCAGTTCGATTTGATTTATAATATTTTTTGGGATTTTTTAAATTGTTTTAGAAAATTATAAAATAATGTTTTTTAAATTAAAATTTTTTTTATGGATTTTTTGATTAATCATTCGGCTTAATTTTGTTTTTAAACTTTATTTTGGGCAAAGATCTTCATCCTTGAACCTGGTTTAAAATAATAATTCCTCTGTAAAAATAGTTGGAACTAGAAATCCGGCTATGCCGAATCCCTTCACCCAGGCTTGCCATATTTTCCGGTTTATAGGCATTTGGCGATTTTTAAACTCAAAATTATAAAAGTGCCAATCTGCCGATATTTTGTTTAATTTTTGGGCATTACTTGTTACATTTAGAAACGACCATAAATAAGTTCGTTATTTTCTGAAAAATTGTATCTTTAATATAAAAGTGATGAAGTCAAAATAAAAATAAGCTAATCAACACATTTAAACTAAATTATTTTAAAGTGATTTTTATTACATTA
The DNA here is from genome assembly GCA_937654795.1 of Cistogaster globosa. Taxonomy (NCBI): domain Eukaryota; kingdom Metazoa; phylum Arthropoda; class Insecta; order Diptera; family Tachinidae; genus Cistogaster; species Cistogaster globosa. The sequence continues at coordinate 15,080,309 of OW569404.1, forward strand.
ATAAAAATAAGCCATTTACGTAAATAATAAATAAATAAAATTAAATTATATTAAATAATACCAAAATAATATATCACAAGTTCTTGGTATGTAGTCATTCCTTTCTACCAAATGAACGTTTTTTTTAAATTAATACAAATCAAAACGAGAAAAGTGAAATTGTTTTTGTAATGAATGGATTAAATAGTGCATAACTTTCGACGTGGATTATCATGACAAGGTTGCATTGATGAACTTAAATCTTTGTATGGCGATGAAGCACCATCCCATAGCACTGTGAAAAATTGGTATAATGAATTTAATCGTGGCCGAAGCTCGATCAAAGACGAATTCCGTGAAGGTCGTCCAAAAACGGCTGTTGTGCCAGAGAACATTGATGCCGTGCGTGAACTCATAATGCAAGATCGACATGCGACATACCGAGAGATACAGACATCCTTGGACATTTCTTCCACCAGCATACATTCGATACTGCATGAACACCTGGTCGTAAAAAAGGTTTGTGCTCGTTGGATCCCGCACAATTTGAAAGTCGCTCAAAAAAAGGCTCGTGTCGATTGGTGCAAAGAAATGTTGCAGAAATAAGATTGCGGTGCTTCAAAAGACGTTTATAAGATCGTCACAGGTGACTAATCATTGATCTATGCGTATGAGCCCGAAACGAAACTACAATCGACCGTGTGGGTCTTCAAAGACGAGCAAAATCCAACGTAAGTTATTCGTGGAAGAAGCACTTCGAAGCAAATGGTCGCCTGTTTCTTCGGCAAAACTGGTCATGTGGCGACTGTTCCGCTTGAGGAGCGGAGGACGGTCACTTCTGAGTGGTACACTACAATTTGTTTGCCTGAAGTCATCGGAGAAATTCGAAAAACCAGAGCGTTTTTGACCGGCCAAAACGTCGAATTAATGGGTCATCCGCCGTACAGCCCTGACTTGGCACCTAATGACTCCTTCTTGTTTCCGCACATCAAGAAAAAAATTCGTGGTCAACGATTTTCGTCGCCAGAAGAAGCTGTTGACTTGTTCAAAAACCATGTTTTAGAGGATCCTCAATCGGAGTGGAAAAAGTGCTTCGACAACTGGTTTGAGCGCATGCAACAGTGTATAAATCATGCTGGAGAATACTTTGGAAAACAATAAAACCATTTTTGATTATAAATATTCGCATTTTCACAATTAGGCCAGAAATATATAGAGCAGCCCTCGTACAGCAAACAATTTTGTTTCTAAATGATTATTTTTATAGATTTTGTGTTATTTTGTGTTTAAATAATGTTAATTTAATACTGAATTGCTATATTTTGTTGATTGTTGTTAATAAAAGTAATTTTAATTTTATTTTTAATAGGGTATTTTTAGTCTGCCAATTTTTTTTGCCGATTTTTTAAAACTAAATTACTGATAATGCCGATTTTTGTGTGCACATATACCGACTTCTTTTTTAAATCATCTGGCACCCTTGCCTTCACCATAAACTTAAGTCTAGTTTATTGGGGTGAGAAAAATACGAAAAACAAATTAAGTACTTTATATAATTTTACATAAAAATGTCTTCGTTTCTTAATGGGTGAAGCTTTTCTAAAATTTTAATATTTTCTGAAAGATCTCGTCTAAAGCTTTTAAATTATATCCATATTGATATCTTTAAAAAATATGGTGTACAGTCGTACTTTTCTATGAAAAGTTCAGCGGCCCATAACTCAGAAAATTTGGGCGAGCAGTAAGTTCTTCACTTAATATCTATTTTTCTTATTTCTTATTTTTTAACTTTCTATCGCCTGATATAATTGTTTTTTTGTGATTGGAATTCCTTTATTAAACTAGAGGCATTCGTGATGTTTTGCCCGCTGCCTAGAAAGACATGAACCGATTTTATTAATTTTCAATAGCAATAATTTTAAAACTTTGTCTGTTCGTTTGGCGTCTTAAAATTTTCTCTAGCTCAGCTAGTGCCTTGACAAAGTTGATTACACGGACAGACATTAGGCACGGACAGACGGACATCGTTCAATCGACTTCGCTATGCATAAGGCTCAGAATATATGTCTTTACGGAATAAGAAATGGATATTGTAGAAATTACAAACGGAATGACATACTTAAATATTTCCTTTTTCCACCTGTGCTAAAGGGTATAAAAATCAGATGAAAGAAGTAATTTTAAGTCCAATGAAAAATCAAGCTGACAGAAAAACCGACAGATAGAAAAAAAAAATTGCAAATGAAGTGATAAACTTAAATAAATAAAGTTTTTTTTATTTAATTTTTCAAAAAAGCAACATTCGAATGTAAATATATTTCGCAACAATAGCTCTTTGTGGCTCATCGTAAATCAATTAAAATTATTTCGTTTTTTCTTTTTTTGATAAAGCAACTCTTTATGGAAAACGATAAAAAATCCTTTGTGTATTTATTAACACATTTAAAATCTCATAAAAAAAATTTGCTTTTACCAGAGATTTTTGCCGTTTGCACAGGCCAATCTAAATATTGTTACGATTTAACAGACAAAAATTTTACAACAAACAAAATAAAAAAAGATAAAATAAAATAAAATTAAATGCAGAGACAAAGTTTAAATGCGACATCATAGTGTCGCGCCAAATCGAAACCTTTGCCTTCCTTTGTTAAGCATAATTTTCAGTGAAAATTTCTCACACATGTGAGTGTGTTGGTGTAGGTATATAACATCCACAGGGTATTCCCACGTATACCAGACTGGTAAGCTCCTGTTAAAATGCATGTAAATCCTTTGAAAAACGCATAAATTGTGGTTTTTACCACTATAAACCATGGTTAAGTGGTATTTTGTTACAAATATTTTTTTAATATCACTGTTTATTTAATGGGTTTCTATTTTAATGAAAGAGAGACAGAGAGAGAGAAAGAGAGAGGGAGAGAGACTAAGGGGAAGATAAACAAGGTTTTTGATTTTTAAAACACAGCAATATTTTTTTATAGGTAAAATTCAAATAAAGGTCATGGAGTGAAAGCATAGTGTGTGATTTATAACGAAATTATTTGAGATTAAAAAGAATAATTAAACACTTCTTTCCAACGAAATTACATCTTTTGATCGTTAATTCATGCACATAAATGCTTAATGATGTAGAAGTGTTTTTTTTCAACTTCTGGCACTAAAAGGAGTAAAATTAAGATTTTAAATTTTTGGTTTAAATTTTTCGCATAAATTTGTTTTCTATTTCTATTCGTTGAGATGTTTTAATTTAAGAACATTCTTTTCTTACTATCATGTTTTATACTTGATAAATATACTAAGGACAATACTCTTAATATTCCGACATAATTTTCATAGAAATTGTGCCGTATAACAGTTTTTTTTTTTTAGTTCAACTTATAAAATATTTTTAAATGCAGCATACCTTCCCATATTAGAGTGAATAAATATTTTTAACTGACTTTAAAAAAAATTCGTCGTATAATAAGATCATAGTTTTAAAAAAAATAAAGGGTGTCTCTATATAACACACATTAATTTAACCTGCCTATTAAATTGTTACGGACACCTTTATAACATTTTAACAAAGTTGACATCACTATTAGGAGCCATTAAGAGAAAGTAACAAAAAAACTAAACTTAAAAATAAGAGGGTGTTCCCATAGGTTACGTAATTTGACTTATAAACCCAAATCTTGTAATTCGTTGTAGTCTCACACTTGAAAATTATACAGCATACTTACTTCTATATCCGCTTTAAAAACAACTTTTAATAATTAACATTAAAAACTAAAATGTGTGTCCATTAGAAATATAATTTGATATGTACCTGTGTGGTCTTATTTTTTGAATTGTTAATATTTATTTTATATACAATGACTCTCTACCCTTGACCCTCTACGTCTGGAATTCGGTGTTTTGCAAGAAATTAATAATAAAATTTTTAAGTAAATTTTTATAAAAGATTTGATTGCATTTCAAATTTCTATAGCAAACTATTCAACATAACTGCAAATTCTATTGAAAAATTTTTGCATCGTAATATTTTCTGTAAAGTAGTTTTGAAATAATAATATTTTATAAATAAAAAAATGTATGCTCAGCAGATTATTACGTATAACAGAAGCGAGTATGTAAGATTTTTAGTCTAAAGATATATATTATTATATATAAAAATATTTTCCATAAAAAATTTTATAAATAATATGTATAACAGTTCCAATTATAAAAAAATTGTTTTTATTGAAATTACCCGTTGAACAAAATTGGACACAGCTTTATTTCTAGTGCATCTTTACAAAATAGCAGCTTGTGTAAAAGAGTTTCGTACAACTAATATTTATGAGCTGATTATTTGTAGTCAAATTAGTAAACACGTTGACTATAAACCTGGTTGTCCAGGGTTCAACCCCTGCGGCAATCAAAATACAAAGAACGTTTTTTTCTGTTTAACAGTATAAAACGTATTCAGAATGAACATTAAAAACGTGCAGCCTCATTCGTAAGTACTTCTTCATAGCATATTCGCCAGCAAAGTAAAATAACTATCTATCTTTCTCCTTTCACCACCTGTCTTATCACTCATCTATCCCTTTCCTAAAGAATATAGAACGGTTACGAAAAAAAACTAAAAAGGTTTTAATGCCTGAAGTGCTGCTTCTCTTTTAATAAAATAAATAAATAAATAAAAAATAAAAGAAAGGAAAAAATCTAAATGATAATAGCTGCTACGATGTTATGTTAGTTATTATTGGGGAATAAGTATCCTGAGACAGAAGTGCAAGTTAGCCTTCTTATATATGTTTATCAACATAAAAGCAAAGGGACTTATGCCACTTTCAAACTAAATGGCTCATACTCGTATATAGGTAGATATACAGGTGAAATTTATACTGAAAGCCACAAGTTTTGGTCGTCAGGCAACTGTGATTTCACAGCTCACTTGTGTCCATTCGCTGATCCCTTTGCATTCAAAGCAAAAATTAAATAAACGAAGTTTTTTAGTTTCTTTTATAACTTTTAAAATATTTGAATATTAAAGTTTTACAAAATGAGCGTATAAATGAATATAATTTTTTTAAATAACACTTTCTGTATAAAAGCAGCTTCTCTTTTATAGCGGAAACTCTCGTTATTTAAATATTAAGTAGAACAACTTTTCTTTAAAAAATCAAGAGAAGCTTAAACATTTCGTTCATAAGCATAAGATGAAGAGAAGAAACTTTTCAATAATATGAAAAAGTAAGGTTTCCAACCCTTTCTAGTCTTTTGCAGATGACAGTAGCATATGCCATTCATTTTCGTATCGCAGTTGACCAAGCCTTCGGGAAATTGAGGCTATGAGAAAGCTCATGGACGATACCCTTAATTGCGACCTTTTGGTAATTTCCGAATGGGGCCTGGCGAACAGGGTTCAGTTTAACGTTCATAAAACCCAGTGCTGTGTGCTTTCGCACAGGCGTACTGCTATCTCATCTGTAATTATGGTTGATATATATAAATATTAAGGAATCAGAAGCTCTCGATGTTCTTGGCATGAAAATTCAATGCGATGTTCGTTGGAACAAGCACATTTTTCATGTTGCAAAAGAAGCATTCAAGTGTCTAGGTTTTCTGAAACGGTGTAAGAAATACTTTACTCCATCTGATCTCCTTACAATCTATGTCACCTTTATCAGACCGAAAATGCAATACAACTCTCATGTATTGGCCGGTGCTTCAAAGTCTATTTTGGAGTTACTCGACCGCGTACAGGAGAGAGCGAAGAAGTTCATCGGTGACAGTAGGGTATCCAGCTCTATTGACTTACTGGAGCATCGACACAATGTGGGGTGTGTTTCACTGTTTTATCGTTACTAAACGGAATGTGCTCTTATGAAATCAGGGAACTTGTTCCTGAAAACCGTAATTTCATACGCGCAACGCGATCTGCATCAAGAGCCCATTCCTTTGTGGTCGATTGGCCAGTGAATCGCACAACGCATTACAGAGAAAATTCGTTTTTTTCCCGAACATTTCGTATTTGGAATAAACACCCTGCAGAGGACTTTCCTGCCACTTATAATGTGCAAAGATTTAAAACAAATGGCCACAAGCACTACTACCTCTAGCCCCCATCCCACAACCTAATTTTCTAGTTCTGGCACAATGCATTGCATAAGTAGGGGTCATTCCCTGAGTGCTGGTCCTAATTAAAAAAAAGAGGTTTAACATAATAAATAATCATTTAGAAGTAACACGGTTTTTTTTTTGTAATAATTTATAGTGTCTCAATAGGAAGTTAAAAAGAGAGATAAATAGTCTGTATAACAGTATATTTCTTAAAGACTTTATGTATAATTTTTGAGAGAAATTTCAGTATAACAATAAAATTTTTAAATCTTTTATATTCAAAACCTTAAGTAAGTTTTTTGTATAACAGTATTTATACAATTTTGAACATTTTACTTTTTTTTTCATTTGTGTATAAGAGTCCAAAAAGGGCAGTGCTTTTTTAGTACTAAATTTTTGCTATAACAAAATATTTGCTACAACAAATTTTGCGTTATCCAAGGATCTGTTCAAGTTAATTTTTTTTTACATAAAAAACTGTTATATAGAAAATTAAAAAAAAAATTGGTTTGAAAACTTGTTTCAATTACTTGATAAAATATTCATTCTGTAAATACTCAGTTTGATTTAGGTCTAACGAAGAACGGTTGACTATTTTGATCGTTTATATATATAATCAATGTCTTAAAGGCAAGTGCGTTGAATTAAGTATGAATTTATTTAATTTTGGTCTTTAAATTTAGGAAGTTTTTTTTTGCAACAAAAAAAAAAATATTTAGTCAAGACGCTGTGAGTACAGGACGACACATAACGAACAGTCTTCAACTTAGCTTTATCAACAGTTCGGCATAAGAACAAATGGAATCTCCATGTCTGGCATTTTTGGCTTTAAGAAGTTCCTCTAGATGCAATTGTTATTAACAAAATAAATAACAAAAACATTTATTTCAATGAATTTCCGTTCCATTCCAAAACAGTTCTTGTTCATCTCTATTCGCTCTCAGAAGAGAAAAATTTAAATAACGGTAACTTCTTACTTTGTGATAAGGATGCATGTACGAAATATTAACAAAAAATAGGAAAAGATTTAATAAAACAAAGAGACAAAAAGGGAGCAAAAGCACATAAAGGAAACAATTGTAAAAAAAAAAACGGTCTTTCCATTAGTTCCGTTTTGTTTATGGCGTTGACAGGTTGTAAGGACGGAAGTGTTGACAAGTAAAATACTACAATAACATAATAAACGTAAAGAATTCTAAACAAGAAAGGGGAAGTATAAAGAAAAATAATTGCTGTAGCATAACAAAAATTAAAGTTTAGAAAATATAAAAAAGCAAAAAAATATGAAAAAGGAAACGGAAATATAGCAAAAAGTTTTAAAAGAATACAATAAAAAGTGAATTAATGAATTTGAATTTAAGAACTAAAGAATGGTGAAATTTAAAATGCAATATAAATATTAATAAAAAATATTATTCTAAAATAAAATGATAATAAATTTTATCACATTGATTGCGAGGAAATTAAAAAAAAATATATATAAAAATAGTAAAATAAAAAGTCAAATTAAAAAAAAAAAAATATTAAATACATAGAAAGCTAGCAACACAATTATTGATAAAATTCCTTTAAATTATTATAAAGTTCCTTAAAGCAATAAAAATATTGCCGCATGCCACCGAAGACCAGTGAAGTAAAAAAAAATCACCCTTTTTTGAAAACAAAAGCCATACCATAGTGCAATGATTAAAATAACCGAGCTAGTAGTGACATTACAAAAGGCACTAACAACGACAAATATTTTGTTAACTGCCTTTTTAAATTAATGGCTTTTTAATAGCTATTTGTTACACAATAAAAGAAGTAGAAAAAAAAATTATCTCCACCATATAAATTTTTCTTACCCCAGTTCTATTTAAATCATGTTTTACACTGAAATTAACAAAAGTGCAATATTACTGTTTTACCCCCCACGCGTGTGTGTGTATTTGTAAAGAAAACTCAAGTGATTTATGGCCATAAATAAAAATATTTACAACAGAATATGTGTGCGTTAACCTGTTCATTCAGTTGTGTTGCTTAGTAGTAGTAGCAGTGGTTGGTGTTTGTGCAACAAGCGTGTTGCAAGTTTTAAATCGTTTTATATTGTTCATTTTATTGTGTCATTATCAATGACAGCGTTTAATAAAAGTGTTTTATAACCAACACATTATTGGATTATTGGAATATTTTTAACTTTAGCCAGGATATTTAAAGGCTTAAAATATTCTAAATATAAATGAAGAATATTCAGTTGGAGTAAAGGAATATACAGAATATACAGTAACAGCGTAAGTAAGACCTTAATACTGTTCTTTTGTTTTACGTGTGAATAGACAGTTTGTTAAACAAAAAATGCTACAACATAAAATGTTCTAGAAACTTCAAGATCCAAAATTTTTTTTATAAATTATTTAACCAGTTTCAAAATATCTGAACATTATAAATTCTAAATTATTAGTGTTTGTGACCGCAGGCCGAGTTTCAATAAAAATTTTATTGAAATGCAATGCTTACAATGGTCAATAAGATGATAAAAAGTAAAGGGTGTTCCCAAAAAAAAAATTCTAAATATAAGACGGTGTTCCTCATAGGCAATGGAGTCTTACTTTAGTTCAACTTGAAAATTCTATGTTCCCTATAATAAAAAGCACAAATAATTATAATTTGAAATTAAAAGGTGTGCCCATAAGAGATATGGACCTATCTCTCTAATCGTTTTTGGATCGTTACGTCCACTACAGTAACAGTTTACGTGATTAGGCACACAATTATTGTGCGAAGGAAGCATATTTAATTATATATTTTCTATTTGATGAAGATAATAATTTACATAAAAACTAAAATCTTTTACACTTGGAAATTATTTAAAATTTAGTTTAAGACCTCTAAAAATGAAATATTAATAAACTAAAATAAAATAAACAAATAAAATTAAGTTAAACTTTAATAAATTTCAATTCAAAAAAAAAAAAAAATTCAAAATTTTTAGCCTTAATGTCAAAACAATGAAATGAACAGAGTTTAAAAACACAATAGAAAATTACAAAAACTTAATTTTTCTAGCATCTGTGATGCTTAATTGAAAAAATAAGTCTTAAAAAAAAGACTTTTTCACCTGATCCCCACTTTGGTTACTAATAATTTTTTTGTTAGGTAATTATTGACTTTAAATTTTTAATTTTTTAAATTGTGAAAGAAAAATATTGGAAAACTACACACAATAGTATTAATTTTTTTTAATAATCTTTCATTTATTTAGTTTATACGCCTGTTTTATTCGCAAATAAAAATACTTTAAATAGAAACTTTTTCGCATAAACGGTGGTTTAATTTTTATTTTGATTAGCTAACTCACGAAAACAATTCCTGATTAATGACACTATTTACAAAAAAGATTTTAGTGTTGCCACTTTTAAACTTTCATGCCTTATAAACATATATATTTCAGAGAAGTTTTAAATAGTAAAGTAAAGCGAAAAGGAAAATTTTTTAAAAAAAACTTCAATTGCTAGTTTTTTAATAATATAATGATTTTTTGTACAAAAAAATTAAGTAAAACAGATTTTGTGCAGCTATAAGTTAAAAAATTCAATAATGTTTTCTATACCAATGTTACTAGCCAACGATGATTTTTTTATCCGTTGCAATTTAACGTTAAAATTATTGTTATTTGCCATTTGCCGTATAAACAGTGAGTTATATAATTAGAAATAACTTTTTAATTGCAAATAGCACCTGTATAAATATAGTAATTCTTCACAAACTTAGAAATTTAAGATTATAATTTGTTAAAATACTAGAATTATAATCAATTTTATGAAGGCACCACTGAAACATCATCTACTGTGACGTTAAGAAAAAGCAAGTAAAAGTGCTATATTTGGCTATGTCGAATCTTACATACCCATCACCATGTATGTAAATCTAGTTAAGTAAAGTAACTCCAATCAAATAAAACATACATTTGGATGTCAAAGAATTAAAAAATGAGAAAAAAATAAGTTCTTAATACAATTTTACATAAAAATGTCACCGGCTTCCAATGGGTAGAGCATTGTTAAACAATTTTAGCATTTCCTGTAAAATCTCTTCAAAACTTTTAAACAATACCCATACTGATATCTTAAAAATATGGTACAAAATCGTAATTTTCTATGAAAAGTTCAGAGACCTATTGCTCGGACAAAGTGGGCAAGCTACAAATTTTTCACTGGATGATTTTTATAGTTTTTTAAATTTCTATAGCTAAACATTTTTGTTTGATTGAAGTTACTTCATTGTTCCAAATGTTATGGAAAAATTAGAAGCAGGTGTGGTATTTTGCCCACTGCCTCGAAGGACATAAATTTATCTTGCTGATTTTCAATGGAAAAATTTTCATTACTATGTCTGATCTATTGGCGTAATTTAATTTTCTGTAGCTCATCTAGTGTCTTGGCTAATTTGATTTCAGCACTAACACGGACGGACAGACGGTCATCGCTCAATCGACTTTGCTATGCATAAGAACTCAGAATATATTTACTTAATGGGGTCAGAAATTCATATTGTAGAAATTACAAATGGAATGACATACTTAGATATATGAACATCCTTTTTCCACTTTTTATGATGAAGATAAAAATACAAAGTGAAATCTATTACTGTGCGGAAAGCTCGAAATTTGTGTTGCTGTATTTTCATATAAACAATTTTTAAGTTTTTATTTTCTTTTTGCTTTCATTTAATCAAATTGGCATAAGACTGTTTGGTTTAGAATAAAAATTTGAGTAGAACCCACTGAAGAGGTATATGAGCAGTAGCGAAATGGCCCTATGGATATGCTTTTCTCGCAGTAGTAAATTTTATTTTCTAGTTTTTAATTATAATTATTTCAAGAAAACACCATTAAAGTAAAATAAAAAAAGAAATAACTTTGAGGTTAAAAAAATTCTTAAATTAAGTTCCCATAATGTTAATTTTATAGAAAGTAGTTTAGACAGTACAGGGCGTTCCTAAAACTTGATCGTAGTAAAATTTGGTTAAATGAAATCCTCTAATAGAAATTGCTAGTCTGTTTTGCATCAGTGTACATAAGCAGAAATCGGATAGACTTTCTATTGCATATTTGCAACAGATACACAAAGGTTTTTTAGGGTTTTTAGTGATTGTTGATGAAATCATATACACAACCTTTATTTTTCATGGCCAAGTGAGAAGCAAAAAGTACCACACTTAGTATTTAAAAGCCAACAATTCCTTTAAGATAAGGATCAAAAACTTAGAAAATTCTATAGGTGCAATTTTTCACATATCTTGATAGAGTCATATCATCAATAGGTGGTACAGTAAGATGCAATCGGGAGGAACTGTGTCGCAATGATACATTTACTTGAGGACCTAAAGAGTTAAATGTGATTCTCATAAAAATAGAACTCTAAAATATTAACCCCTACATTAATATCTTACTAATATTGACTAAGCCACATCAGCTGGTGAACAAGATGACATAAACAAAATAAATTAAGATTTTCAGCACTGGGAAAATTTTAAAATACCCACAAACGCACTTGAATATAAAATATTGCCTACACTCCTCAAAAAAAAAAAAATCTTAAAAGTGCCAAAGACTTCTTAATATTAATTTTGTTTGACATTTCATCTTCTAAAATTAACGAAAGCACATTTTTTTCATTTAAGTTCTTTAAAGGATTAACAAATTTTTTCAATAGAATTTCTACTATTTAAAGTTTGGAACGGTCCTGATTTTAAAAGAACACTATTTTAAAAATATAATTTTTTTCTTATATAAAAATACAACCTTAAATTTTAAAGTGTTTAAAATGAATTTATGTTAAATAAATATTTTTATTTGGAATAGTTTCAAATTTTAATCTTCCCTCATCTCTACGATTTCAAACTGCAATCCAATTAGAAAAATTTTTTCAACACAAACTTCTTCATACAAAGTCTTTTAGTGTCACAAGCTATTAAAGCTTTTGCTTAAGAAATAGAATAACAAAAGTGGAATTTATTCCTTATAATACAACTACTATTTAATCAGTTGAAACTTAATTTAATTTAACACCCAAAGGATATTAGTTCACACAAAAGATAAAGAAAACAACCACCCACCAACCAACTTAATGTTTACAACACAAAAATGTTCTTCACGTTTTTGTGTGGAGGTATGGAATACAATACAAAGACACACTCTGTTATAAAACAAAGAAAAGGTTTTTATATTTTATCAATAATAAATAATAATAATAATATGAAATATTGTATTTGTTTAAAGAATTTATTATCCTTATAACTTTATTACAAACACTGTGCATCCAATTATGTCTAAAAGATAAACTGTTAAAGAAAACATGAATATTGAACGCGAATATTGAGTTCAAAAGGAAAATGTTATAAACGAGTCATTTTTTAGAAATAACTTTTATTATCAGATTAAATGACAAATCCATTATTATTTTATTTGGAAATAAATAACAATAATTATACTCTCGCCCTTAAAACATAAGAAAAAATTTGCAGTAGAAGCTCTTGAGCGCTTTTTTTTAGTGACGTCAGTCACTGGTCTTATCTTTGGCATAAAGGACTTTTATTTCATTTGTACTGCATATTGTGTAATTGTTGTAGTACTGCAAGTATTAAATTTTTTTTTCTTTTCCTGTGACTCATCTTTGTTGGAGTCAATGTTTCCATAAAACGTCGACAAATTTTCTAAATAAAAAAAAAGAAATTAAATGATTCATTTTTATTTATTTACGCAAAAACAAAAACTAGCTGCTTGCAAAAATATTGTGCAATAATAAAATTTTTATCTGAGTAAAAACTTTTAAAGTAAAATTTAAAATCTATAATCAATTAAGCAAAAAATAGGAATTTTTGAGATTAAGGTAACTTTTTTATTCAAAGCTATTTTTCTGTTAAAAAAAAGTCTACTAAAGGTCGCTAAAGATCACCTTCTGTGAATAATGGCAGTGTGAAAAAGCAATGTTTTTAAGTACAACTTAAATACTTTGCAGCGAGTAGGCTTTTATTTGACGTAATTGTTTTTAATGGATAGAACGTCTTTTTATGAAAAGTATTGCTTTTTTGGAAACAAGCGATTTTTTTCCGAATAACCTTTTGTATGCTAAAAAACCAACCTGAGAAGAAGGGTGTAAAAAATTATAGGCGTGACCTGCACTTAGTACGGAACTCGTTGCATATTGAAGCCAATTCAAAATTGGCGGATTTATTTACTATTAATTTTTCTTTTTTGTTTGTTTTTATTAAATTTTCTCTTCTATAGATTTATCTTTTGTACTGAAAAATGGCTGTGCTTATAAAACGTTTTATTCTAAATTATTATTTATTCTTCTCCATATGTTTTAAATTTTTTCAATTTCATATTGTTCTTCTACTGAGACTGTGAAACATTTAGCTTAAATTACACACATTTTTCATTTGCCATTTGTTTTTTATATTTTCCTTATTTTTCAGCGGCTTTTGGTGTTTTAGTAAATTCAATCGAATTTAAAATAAAATGAGTCTGTGCACGAGAAGCAAAGACTTCTAACAAATATTATTTTATGCTTCATTTTACAAAAACAAAGTTGAAGTTATTAAGTTTTAATAAGGGCTGACTCCCAATGGAGCCATATAAAAATTGCAATTGTGGGTGTTTATGATATTTTCTTTGGATTATTTACAATTTTATATATTTTACACGTGCTTTTTTCGCTTGTTTTATAAAAGCAACGAAAAAATTCAATTTTCTTCAATGCTGTTACACTTTATGTTTGTCATTTCTTGGAATAAAAATGTAACATAAAATTTTGTTTATACCTCTAAAGGTGGAGTAAATAAAAACTTCCTGTTCATAAATTTATAATATTTTTTTACATACTAAACTTTATGTTCGTATAGAATTTAATAACAATGAAATAAAAGTATGTTTTTATATTTGTTGGAATAAATTTATTTAAAAGCAGAGTGTGATTACATGTGAGTGTGTGAGTTTAATTGGCGAAAGCCATTACATTAATCAGATCATGCAATTTACTTCATACACAAACTTTTATTGTTATAAATTATTTACTTTGCAAAGTCTTTAGGGCCTTAATAAAAAGTCAAGCGTTAAAATAGAAAAGTTAAAAAAATGATAAACAAATAAATAAAAAACCAAAATTGGAACTTATTTTCTTTTAAATAATTTTTTTACAATAAATAACTAATAATTGAGGACACTGTTAGCCATTAATCTTGAATTGATTTAGTCATACAGATAAAAAATAATTTTTTAATGCGTTGTATAGAAAGAGCTATTAGGTTTGTTCGGTATGTGTACCAGCAAAAACTAGCAACAAGAGAATAAAACAGAAAACTTATAAATTTGCTTTACTAGCAAAAATTAGCAAAGAAAATTGTGATGGGCCCTGGATTGATATGTAACACTTAAAAACTCTACCGGACCCTTAAATAGTAGCATTTAAAAAAATATTTTATAAACTACAGCTGTTTGACTAATTCTTGTTAGTAGAAATTTTTCTAGCAAAAATGTAAAACAAATTTTTTCTCTTTCACATTTTTACGCTCTCTTTTTACCATTACGTGAACACGTTCTGGTAACAATTAAGGCCAGGGCACACAGAATTTATAATACGTTGTACTTTGACATATTCAACTGAAGTCAAAGTAACGACGGATGAGGTGTGCACAATGAGTACTTTGCTGAAAGATGTTTAGTCATAGTTTGCTTTCTATTTTTATTCACTTGTTAATTTAATTTTAAATTAATTCAATTTTTATTTTATATTTTTGCCAGCAAAAGTATTTTATTAAAATCACAAAGAACAATTGAAACACAGCAAGAGTTAAAAGAAAAAAAGAAGAAGCAATTGATAGCTGTCAAAGTATTCAACGCACGTCAGAAGTTCAAAGTTGACCAACTTTTATATCCTGCGTTGACGAACACGTACTGATTGTGACAACGCTCATAAGAAAACATGTAACTGACTTGTCAGTTAAATACGTCAAAGTTTAACAAATGATGGATTCTATGTTCCTCGACCTTAAACAACAATTAGTAACAACTTCTTGTTAACAATTAAGTCATAGATGTCGTTTGGGTTGTTTTTGATTTTGTAGTTCTGATTTCAAAAGAATTCATTTTTGTTGCTTTTATTCCGTTGCGTTTTCATACTATAAAATTCAGATTTATGTTTATTTCGTTCGTAAAAAGAAAAATAATTTCATTTCGTAAAATTTTTCTGCTATCGTTTTTTAAAGCATTAAAAAAGTTTTTTCGAAATCCATTTTCGAATGGAACTAAATTCTGTGAAATGACTTTGTATTACTTTTTTCGGTGATTTTTCCATTAAATATAGGTATTTTGGATCAAAAGTCCTAGGCAAAGGTTATCTGTGTCAAATATTCGATTTGTCTCCGTTAGATCGTCAAATAAATGCCAGATAGTGACGGATAAGGGATGTCTTACTGTTTATATTTATGTGACTCAATAATTGTTTTCTTAGGCCTGATTTTATAACTTTGGGAGAGCCCTTAGTATTTTTACAATTATCTGCTGCTCTAATGTCTTATCAGAGATAACGCAAGATCTTAGCTTTTTCTTTACCATATTTCAGTGACATTATGGCTTTCGGTCCTCAAAAATTTCGACTGTCTTTGTTAGGATATTTTTTACTGGGTTGGGTTTTTATTGATAGTTTACTTTCAACTTCCGAAGTCTTATCTTATGTTAGTTGTGGCCAGCGTTAAATAAAGTAATCTTTTTTTGTTTTTACTATAAAATAGTCAACACTCTTTTAGACTCCCAAACAAATGGATGCATAAATTCAAAGTGTCAGAAATATCAAACTATCAGAAATATTAGACGAATATGAAAATGATAATTTATTAAGGGTTAAAATGCCTCATATCTATCGATTTTCAAAATCCTTTTTCAGTTTATTACATAACAAAACTTTATATTGTAATAATTTTTTATATCTCTTCTCATTGAACACTTTATTTTATTGCTCAAACTTTTCATCACTCATTGTAACCCATATTTACCTTCTCCTTTAATTCAAAAGATAATCCTTATTTGGCTGTTCATTCGAACACAAAATATAATCAAATAAATGTTTATTCTAATTTGAAAATAAAACATAATCATCGTCAATTTACAACAATTACAATAATCCTCTTATCCCAACTCACACTCAGATATACAGACAACAGTCGCCTAAACTCACATCTATTTACGTTCACGTTAAGAAATTCCTTTAGAAAATTTATTTTATAATTTTTAAAAGGACAACAATTAAATAAAGTTTTATTTTCGTATTAAATATAAAATGAAGGATTTGTTGTACAAATAACAAAAACACACTTTAAAAAGTTTTCTCTATTTTCTTTATAAATACAATTGTCTAAAGTCTAGACTGTATTACAGAGAATTATCAAACTAAATATTGTACGAGTGTAAGATAATGAGGGAAGCAAAAGTTTAAAATGTTTTTTAATCTTTGATCAAAAATTACATTTGAAATTTACTTTAAACATCCCCTCATCTTAAACGAGTACAAATGATTTGTAGAATTATTTTGGCATCCTGTTTGTTTAGTAAATTTTAAGGATTTTTTACCTTTACAAAAAGAAAAAAAATTCAAACTAACCTGTTCGCCAGAATTAGTCATTTTTGTACCCCTTTTTAACAAAATATTATTTTGTTGACCAAAAGCCATATTTCTTCATAAAAATGTTGTAATTTTACAGTGTCTTCTATGCGTCTGACACGGCCTAAAGATAATATAGAACCGTATTGTGTAAATTCTTGAAATTGTTACAGAAGGTCTATTACTATAGAGGCTTTTAACAACAAACTTTAATTAAATTTTGTTTCAAAAATAAGGTGATATTCATAGACACACCTCAAATTTCCACAGTGTAGATAAAACTATGTCCGCTAGAGTGGCCATGGTTTTCACGTTCATTGCCTGGTTTTTAAACCGAAATAGGCAGACATTTTTAGATTAAGAATTTTTATGTCCGTTATAACAAGTACAAGAAATTAAAATTCAAAATTAACTAGTAAGAGCCGTATATGCCAAATCTTACATATCCTTCACCATAAAAGAACAAATATTGGGATGACAGAGAAATGACAGAGAAAAAAAAAAAAATTATAAATTTTTTTTACATAAAAATGTCAATGGATTTTAATGGGTTAAGAATTAAAAAAAAAATAATATTTCCTGAAAGATCTATTTAAATGCTTTTAAATGATAT
This sequence comes from Cistogaster globosa, assembly GCA_937654795.1. Taxonomy (NCBI): domain Eukaryota; kingdom Metazoa; phylum Arthropoda; class Insecta; order Diptera; family Tachinidae; genus Cistogaster; species Cistogaster globosa. The sequence continues at coordinate 15,097,628 of OW569404.1, forward strand.
CCATATTGACCACATTGAGAATCGTTTTTTATGAAAATTTTAGAGGCCCATAAGGCCCATAGCTCGGAAGGTATGGGCGGGCGCTAATTTTTTCATTTGATGATTTTTTCTTATTTTTTAATTCTCTATTGCCCCGTATATTTTTTGTTTGTTTTGTTTATTAGAGTTATTTTATTGTTCCACATTGTATGGAAAAATTGGAGGCAGGCGTGTTGTTTTGCGCACTCCTTCGAAGGAAATGAGCTGATCTTGCTGATTTTCAATGGCAAAATTTTCGAAACTTAATTTAAAATAATTTTTTGTATTTTAATTTTCTCTAGCTCATCTAGTGCCTTTGAAAATTTGATTTTAACACTAACAAGGACGGAACTCAGAATATATCTATCTTATGGGGTCGGAATTTTTTATTGTGTAAGTCCGACTTGTCTTTTCAGTTGGCCACAAATATTTTTTTAACGAAAAATCTCTAATTTGGAAGAAAACTCTTTTTATAAAAAGTTATGATAGTTAGAGTCAACTTTTTACAAAAACAATTCTCTTTAGAAATATTTCTTTTCCTAAAAAGACGAAAAAATTACAATTTTTCGCAAAAGTTCCTTTTTTTCGCAAAGAGCCTTTATTTTACAAAAACTTCTTTTGCACAAAAGTTTATTTTATTGCAGAAAACTTCTTTATTTTTCAAAATCTCACATTTTCCATAAAAAAAAAATCAATCCGCTTTATTATTTTCAATTGACACGAAAAGTCCCTATCGTACAAGAGATACCTTCCAAGGCGAAAAAATTTTCCAGGTGGTGGCGAATTTTATTCACTTTCGCCGTTGCAGAAAATGTAAAACTTCATATAAAAAAATTTTCGCTGAATTTTATATATGGAGTTTGACATTTTCTGCAACGGCGAAAATGATTAAATTCGCCACTGCCACCACCTGGTAAATTATTTCACCATGGTACCCTCTTTGCATTATGTTGTTGTTGTTGTTGTTTTTTTTTTTTAAGCTATCACCAAAAATAAAATTTTTTTCTCAAAGTTCCCTTTATTCTCATTGTTCGCTTTGAAGAAAAAGTCCGTTTTTAAAAACAAAATTTACTTTTTCTAATGAAACTCCCTCTTGTTACAAAAAGTACCTTATTTCACAATAACTACACTTTGCGCAAAAGGTCTCGTTTTTGCAAAATATTTTTTGTCCAAAAACTATACGAAAAACTATCTTCGTAATGAAATGCGATTTGTACAAAAAGTACTTAACCAAAAAAGTACTTTACCTAAAAAAGTACCTTTTACAAAATATTATTCTCTTTCAGCAAAAACCAATCATTTCATTTTCTTTTTAAATAAAACTTCACTAGCAATAAAATCTATTTTTCCAGTAAAGGCTCCTTTATAAAATAAATACAGTTTTTTATAAGTTTCTTTAAGTAAACTTTTTTGTTGAAATTTTTTTTACAAGCAGTTAAAGTTTTATTTCGTTAAAATTTTTTCTTTCTCCAAGTTTAATCACAAAAATTAAAAGCCATTTGGTTTATCATCATCCCCAAATATTTCTGCCAAAAATACATATTACGAAAAATGAAATTTGAGCTTTAGTTTAAGGTGGTGGAGATTGGGGAAGAAAAAAAAAATGATTATAAAGAGGAAAAGTTGTAATAATGGACTTTAGTCTTTTATGAGGTATCCTGTATTTTGCTTGTTTGGTCTTGTTTGTTATTGTAACTTTATTTGATTATCATTAGGATTATTTGCTAAAACAAAACTTTACAGCCTTTTGCAACCAGTGTCAGCTATCACTGGTGGTAGATAGCCAACCTCCTTGTTGTAAAAAGGTGATTTTGTAAAGCTTGTTAAGGATTTTATTTCTCCCTCATTTGATTAACCGCAAAAAAAAACTTTCAGCTGAAAAAATGTTTTTGCTCTTTTCTTTGCATTTTGAGTGTTGGAGTCACGGTGTGTGGCTTGTGAAGTACAATGTCGAACATTAATATCATCCTGTTGAACATTTATTTTTTTCATTCTCTTTAATGGTGCTTACTGTGGTCATTATTTAACATATTTTTTTAAACAAGTTTTCATTTTTCTTAAGTTTTTTTTTTCAAGATTTACAATTCATTTAAAGTATTTTTTTTTGAAGTTAGAAAGCAAGGTGATATTATATTGATTTTTTTTGTCTTATATTTGTCACGGTTTTGTGATACTCAAAAGGAATATTTAAAATCTCGATTATGCAAATTTGTATCTTAAATTTTAAAGTGGCATTCGCAACGTGAACTGTTGAATAAAATTCATAAGGTTGAAATTTTTAATTAAAATTTAAGGAGAATAAACTTTTATGGGCTTCAGCATAAATACCCTAAAAATAAAGATAAAAGTTAACTAAGGATGAAAAGGAATTTAAATTACTATTATTAAAAAAGCATTTGTTACACTTTTATTTAATTAATTATTACGACCTTCATATTTTTAGTTTTAAAATTGAAATTCGAAACTAAGGAAGGACCTTGTTGTTGCATTTTCTTTATTGTTTTAATTATATTTTGTGTCTTTTGCTTTTTAAGAAAAAAAAAAACAAAATTTATGCATAAAACTTTGTTTTTTTTCAAAGATCTTATTTATTTTTTTTTTTTTTTTTAAATTACAAAGCACGCAGGATAGTGTTATGTATCAAATAATGTCTCAGCAAAAACTTTTTTAAATCACTTTTTAAAAGTTTGGCGGTCTTTTGTCGATACAGCTTTAAATTTCCTTCGTCGAAAAGAAGAAATTAATTAATCAGAAGTTGTCCAATGGATTATTAATTTATTTCACATACAGTATGATGTTTTGCATCCCTTTTTGAATTAATTAAGAAAGGACGAATTGATGACCTTGGCTGTGGCCGCCAAATAAAAATTAAAATGTGTCGTTCTTTTGTTTGTTGCTCATATTTTTCTATAGTTTAATTGCCAACTGTTCGCTGAAAAATTTTTAGAATATGTCCTGAATTTATCTGCCCTGATATTTATCTTACTTCTCTTAATGTATGCACTTCAAGATGACATACTCTTCTTTTAGTCCCTTTAGTGCAGATTCACCAGCAAAAATTAATTGATCTGATTGTTATTAGTTTTTTGCTTAAGAAATCATTTAGGAAACAGTATGGAGATGGTTTATGGTTAAAAACTGGCAAAAAACTCTTTTAAAATTGAGTTAAATGATATCTAAAGTCTTTTTGAAGTTATCACTTGAAGTGTGAGCCATCACCACAACTGAGATGAGAAGCCTACAGTCTTAGGTATCTCCTACTCTCTCAACATTTGTTTCGCCAATACGATTCCATGCAGTACGATATATAATTTCGCATAAAAAATGTCATCGGCTCTTAATGAATTAAGCATTTTTAAAAAACTTAAGTATTTCCTGAAAGATCTTTTCAAAAGCTTTTAAATGATACCCATATTGATTTCTTAAAAAATTATGTTGCACAGTTTTACTTTCCTATGAAAAGTTCAGAGGCCCATAACTCGGAAAATATGGGCGAGCGCCAATTTCTTCACTTGGTGTTATTTTCTTATTTTTTAATTCCCTAGCGTCTCATAGTTTGTTTTGTTGATTGGAATGACTTTATTGTTACAAATGATGTAAAAAAATTAGAGGCATGCAATGTGTTTTGCGCGTTGCTTCGAAGGATATGAACCAATTTTAGTGATTTTCAATAAAAATTTTGGAAACTACATATGTCTGATCGCTTAGAGTATTATATTTTCTTTAGCTCTTCTAGTGCCATGGCAAGGTTGATTTCAACACTAACACCCTACCATTATTCCACCTGTCGCAATGGGTACAAAAAAATCAATTCAAAACCATGACTCTTTCCCTGCTTAAGGTAAGGACTTTTTGAATCCCCCTCGTATATGTTATAAATACATACCCAGTGTTTTTTCCTTTAATCAACATTTCTATTCTTCAACAAATAATCGTTGTCATCAAATTAACCATAAAATAATCATAAATCATATTAGTGACGCCTTTTTATTCAAACATGCTTTAAATAAATAATTATTGTCAATATTCCTTCAAAATAAACAATGAATACTTGTTAACTTTATTTCACATATAATCGACACATGTATTATCATAGTTTAAGTACATCATTATCTTGCCATAATGGTGATGAAAATTTCCTGGAAAATCTCTTTTTAACAGAGCACAATATTCGATAACCTCATTTGGTAAAAGCAAGCAAAAACAGCAGATATTCTAGTTGGTGCCGGTATCATCATCAGCCTCATCAACCTCATCAACCTCATCAACCTTAAATCAGTAGATACATTCCCTGACATCGCTTAACATTTGAAAATATGATTTTCAAAAACCAAAAACATAACACGCCTCTATAATTTTCTTTACGAATATTTAACTAAGTGAAATGACACACAGTGCTAGAATGCCTTATGTAGGCATGAAGACTATGGTGATGATGCTATAAAAAAAAACTGAAATACATGAGCATAAAATTAGAATGTCCTTTATATCTTGTGTTGCTAGTAAATAATATTTTAGTAATAGTTAGTGTATTTATAAATGGAGTGGTGTGTTGTAGCATTGGCCTTATTAAAGAGACATTTAAAGTCACAACAAAATGTCAACAGCAGCATTTGTAAACAGGTTTCTTTTATTTTAATGTACATATGTGTGTGTGTGTATGCTTATATATGATATTGTTGGCAAATGTCAAGTATGTGATGTTGTATGTTGTATAAATTTTACATGTGACAAAAATGTACCACTCAAGAATATTACGAACATGAGAAAGTCCTTCTATCTCTCTAGTAGTTATGTTTCATAACAAAATTTTTCGTTTAAGGAGATTGCAAGGAATTATTTCATTTATCCTTTGAGATTACAAAGAGTACTGTGCTATTAATTAAAGTTCACAGTTTATAATACAAATTGTAAAATATGCTTTTTTTGAGGTTATGTTTTATACGAAACCTACTTGCAGCGGCCATGCTGCAGCGAAGACAATAAAAGTCAGGAGGATGCTTCATAAATATAAATGAAGATATGGAAAAAGGTTAAAAAAGTAACTTGAGGCTGCTCACTGAAATAACACAATGAAAAAAAAGTTCGTTATTACTCTTCTGTCGTTTGGTGGCCATAAGAAAAAGGATTACTTGCATATTTAATTACTAATACCCATTATACGTGGACCAAAATACAACCTCGCAAGCCCAAGCTTCTAGCGGCAGTGTCCATTAACAAAGCCCGCTCTTGTATTCGTGTTCACTTGAAATAAATTTATAATCAAAACACCATGAAGGACACTCTGTGTTCCCTCATACCGTTAAAAGAGCAGAAGTAGCAGATATAAATTGAGTTGAAATAAAACTGGCATTTTATGTTTGTAGGACAGAGATCCTTGGTCTACAGCACAGGTTAGAACACTTGCTGAGGGATAGAGCCAGGCGCAAGCAAAGGTACTTTTAAAATTGGTGATATTAACTCAGTAGCTGTGACTGGATAAACAAGAAAGCACTTGTTTCTTTGAATGAGTACATAAACACTATAAGATGCTCAAAAATGACATTAAAAGTCGTGCAAAAATGAGATTTGGAAAAAGCGACTTTTTGCAAGATTAAAGTACCTTAGTTATTAGTTAATGGTATTCGACCCAAAATTTAATAAGAAAATTATGTTTTATTTGAATATATATTTTGATAACTACTATGTACCTTCTGCAAAGTACTTTTTTAAAACTTGTTATTTTTGTGTTTCAAAAATTATACAAATTATAAAAGTAATATTTTTGGTAAAAGTTTTTTTCTGTAAAACGTGCCTTCATTTAAAAAACAAAAACCAAGCGACGAAAAAGTTTTGTTTAAGGTCAAAACACAAAACACTGTGAGAGATGATAAATAAAATTTATCTTGCACCATACACAATGGTAAGAGGTATCACTTGGTAAAAAGAAAGTTTTAACATGTTTCCTTTTTATAAACGGTAAGAAGAGTAAAATTAACTTATTTCTAAAAAGTACTTTTCTAAAAAAGTACTTTTCTTAAAAAGTACTTTTCTAAAAAAGTACTTTTCTTAAAAAGTACTTTTCTTAAAAAGTACTTTTTCTAGTAATTTTTTTAAAAAGCGCTTTTGCGCGACATAACTTATTTTTTTTAAATGCACTTTGATGCGAAAATGAATTTCGTCTTTTTAAATGCAAATACTAAAAAAAAGTATGTTTAAGGGATTTAAGAAAATTCCTTTTTTTTTGAAAAGTAAAAAGTATTTTTATGTAAAAAAACTAAAAGTATGAATGGAAGAGGCTCTCCTTTATCTGAAAACTATTTACATGTGAATTAAATAGTTCATTTTTAAAACAAGATAGTTATTTAAGTCTTTCTTTTTGTATAAAATATTCTTTTATAAAAAAAATCTGTTAGAAACTTAAAAAATTCTTATTTTAAACAACACTTATTTTAAATAAAAGTGAACTTCTGTAAAATGCAACTTTCTAAAAAAAGTATCTTTTAAACTGTTTTGTAAAAAATACCAGCTTCTTTAATAGTACTTTAAAAAAACTCCTAAATAAAAAAAATCGTATAAATACAAATCAAGTATCCTTTTCTAAAAATCCTAACTTTAAAAGGGCCATTTTTTTAAAGAGTAACAGTACAAATAGTAGTTAAAAAAGTATCTTTTTTTATAATGCAAATTGTACTTGAAATATTTTTTTTTCAATTTTAGTGTTGCTGTAGAATGTAATCAAAATGCAATACAAAACACCTATTTTTTTAATTCTTGTCTGTCTGTGTTCGCATCACTTAAAAACTGCTTGATGGACTTGAATCGAATTTTGTGTTTCGTAAAAATATGTCGTTTCGTAGAGAAAATGGAGATACAAATGTATTAGCATCGGTATAATCGTACTAAAACAGCTGTCAGCACAATCTATTTTTAGAGATGGAAAAATACATTTGTCTTAATTTTAAAAAAATCGTAAATGACACGCGGACGAAGTCGTGGGCACTGCTATTAATATTTTTTTAAGTGATAAAATTTTACCAAAAATTTTCGTTATAACGATTTACTTTCTTATTTAAAAAAATAGCTGTCGAACCTTTTAACTTATTTAAAGATTTCACTCTTTTTATGTTCTGTATCTGGGCATAATATTAGTTTTTTTTTTACTTTGCTTGCTTTTGAAATCTTAATAAAACACGGGAGTAGTTGTAGATGCTTTATTATTTTACGACAACAACTTGTGTTATATATTTTTTTCATATACAACATGAAGTTTTAATGAGAGTTACTGCTCCTTAGGTGGTTGAGACGGTCTTGTTGGTTAAAACTAGAAAAGTCCTTTACTTTTGCCACAATCACTACAACGATGCAAATGACACTTCTGTTGTGTTACTGCTCGTAACATGATTTTTTATAGAAGAAAAATGTAGCCATAGAAGAGAAGTGTACATTCTTATGAATTTTATTTGCATTCTTGTAGTTTATTTACTTAATTTTTTCATTATTATTATTCTTTTGTGTTAAATAGAATTTGGTAAAATTGTGCAGCTGAAAGTTATCGTTATAGTTGGCCTTATGTTAACAACAAGTGATGAGTGCGTCTGTTAATGTTGTTGTTTTACATGAAACTGTAGAGTTTGTTTATAACCATCATATAATTTTAGAAATTACATTAATAGATGTTTACGAATTGTGTAAAATCATATGAACGTAAAGTGCTTGAAAAACATTTTTTGCTGATAAGAAAATTAAATAATTTGGTGGAAACTTAAAATTCTTAGTTGTAGATTGCAGTGTTGTTGTTTTAAGCTTCTTCCAAATATAATGTCTTTTTTTGTATTTTCCATGTGATTAAGTGCTGTAACAAATAAATTTATGACTTTGTGTAATTTATGTGGTTGTAAATTTATTTTGAAGCAAATATTTCATAATGTTTTAAAACAACATTAAGAGCTCTTATTTTATAATAAATTTTAATTTTATAATTTTTGTTTTCAAAAGTAAGCAATTTAACAAACAGCAATAATTTAATTTTATTGAAATTTATGCTAAGAAACTTTTAAGATGCGTAAGGCCTAAGTCCGTAGGCAAACATTTTTCGGTGTTACTAAATACCTCTAGTGTAAAATAAAATAATTTTAAGAAAAAACACTTAAAAGTAACTTTATTATAAAAAAGTACTCTTAGGTAATAATTATAAAAAAGTACTTTTCGGTACTAGTTATAAAAAAGTACTTTTCGGTACTTTTTTGAAAAGTACCTAAGGGTAAAATTATATTTTTCTTGCTTGTAAGCAAAATTACATTCCTGTGTAACTGTTAATTAAAAAAAATCACCATATGAACTATTGACATCACAGTAAATGTTTTAGGTTTAAAATTGGTTAGAGCGCTGTTAAAAAAACACCTGCATGTTCGCAGTTTAAATTGCACTTTTGAAGAATAGTACGTCTTTAATAAAAATTACAACCCTATAAGCACCTCTTTTAAAAATGTTCGTTTAAATAAAAATTTAATGCTTTTTAAACAAAAAAAAAATTTTTTTTAAAGTACCCTGGTCTTAAGGGATTTTCTTTTTATAAAACTTTGAAAGAAAAATATTAATTCTCAACTAAAAGAATAAATTTTCCTACAAAATGTACGATTTTAAAAAAGTTATTATTTATGTCAAAACTTTATTGAAAATCAAATTTAAAAAGTACGTTTTTTAATTTTTTCAAAAGTGCTTTTTACGTATATGTTTCACGTTTGTAATAATATACCAAGACGTTTTACGATTAAAGTCTTATTGCTAAATATACTTTTTGAAAAATTGTTATCAAAAATTTTAATTGACAAATTAATTTTAGGTTTTAAGGTACCTTTTTGTAAAACAGAAATAATCCTTTTTCTAAAAAATAATGGTCCATTTTATTTGGTTTCATTGCTTAATTGTTGAAATTCGTTTTTGTGAATTATAGCTCTACGTTATTTTTTGTTAAAAAGGCCATGCTCTGAAAAGTACTTTTTATTACCAACAAATTATAAAGGTACTATTTAAAAAAAATGTAGTTATTTGAAAATATATATTTGTAAACAATTGTTCCAAGCTTTTTCATAAAGAACAGTTAACCAAAAAGTACCTAATGAAGAAAGTACTTTTTCATAAAAAGTACTTTTTTCAAAAAGTATTTTTTTTAATTGATCTTCTTAAAAAGAACTTCACCTACCAAGTAGCTTACCAATACTATTCAAAACAATAATTCTTTCCAAAATATAAGTTTTGTTTTAAATAGTAATTTTTCGGTGAAACTTTTAATTCGATTGCTCTAGAAACAAGGAAAAATTTCACTCTAAATTTGCTTTACCTTGAGGGTACTAACAATACATTATAGATATATATTTATCGTGCTATGACTGCTTTTTGTTGTTAAATATTAAAGAAAAATTTGGGAAAACCCTGAAAAATTTAACTTACTTTTTCTTTAAATGTTATCCTTTGATCCTTGATCCCTTAAATCATATAGAATCATTGTCTAATGGCTTAATGAACCACAAAAACATACATATGGAAGTCTGGCTGTTATATTATTTAACTTTAAAACTTATTAAAAAAATGTTATTTATGCTAAATATGGTAAAACGAAAAGGTAAAAACATTAAATGTGAGTTCAAAAAGTCCTTTTATTTCATTCGTTCCATACCATTTTATTGTTATTATTATAATAATAAGCTTTTACATTAAAACATTAAGATATGCCGTTTATCAGGATTTTATTATTGTTTAAAAACATGTTAATGTTAAAATCACAGTTGTGCCGTAATAAAAACAATAAAATCTTTGAAATGTGTTTCTGTGACATTTTCAAATACGAATAGAAAAACAAAATTGTTCTTTGTGTGTGTAATATTTTTGGGAGAGTTTTAGTAGTTGTATTGTTTTCTTTAATTTAAAGTGTTTAATAATAAAGTTATGCTGTCGGTCTGCCTTGGCTGGCACCGTAATCTAAACATTTTGTAATTTGCTTATGTGTCGTAACGGTCACATTTTAGCTTTAAATATTTCAATGGTTGCTTTAATTAGAAATAAACCTTGAGGCTACTTAATTTAAAATGACTTTGAATCATTAACAAATCATTTTAGTTGAAGAAATTTTCAATTTCAATATTTTAGTCCATCTTAAGAAGATTTTGTTCTTAAAACAATTGTTATAATAATGAGATTAAAGATTTATTTTGTAGATGGCAAATACTGAGACAAATGCAGCGAGAATTCGTAACTAAATTATTTTATCAAAAGCTGTCTTAATTAATCCCTTAGAAAATGTTTACTACTTGTATATACTTTACATTCTCTCTATCACACACACACTCCCCCTCGTCTGTACAATATTCTTTAAAATCTTTCCACAAACATAAAACTTATAGCCTGCTAATTGTAAGGAGTTTTCAGCTTTTGTTTTGGGGTCATTATAATTCTGCTGGTCAATTTTCATTCATTGAACAAAATATTTTCTTAACAAAATATTTTCTTGCAGATAAGAAACCTTGTGTGTATTTTTATTTCTAATTTAAGATGTTTGTATTTGTTCAGTTAATATAACAAATAAATTTCTTATTACCAAAAAAGAAGAAAAAACACTTGACTGACACACACGCTTTTATTACAAATAATTTGACCTGACACCCCCATTCCCCCCACAACTCTTAAAATACACCCTTAAATAAACTAAAAACTAAAACAAACCCTGCATCAATTTGCAATTTGCACTTTTACAACTGAAGTGAGTGATTTAAGGAAGCGATATGTACGATTACTAACAACACGACGTTTGTGTCGAATAAACTTCAGCGAATAGCATTTTGTGAGTTTAACTTGCAACTCAACTATAATCATTTTAATATTTAGTTCTTGCTTGTATCCACGGCCGTCATCCCCCATGCAGTTTATTATTTTTTCGTTTTATAGCCGTTGGCTTAATTACATAACGAAATTTGCCAATTCTTAGTTTAGCAAACACTTCAATAAAAAATAAAAAATGTAACAAAGTTCAACTTGGTTTATTATTAACTTGCAAGTTCAAAAAAAAAAAAAAAATCTAATATAACTGCGTCTTTTACACAAGGTTCTTTAATTTTAGTACAAAAAAGTACTTCTGTAAATAGTAATTAAATGAGATTTTTTTCTGCTAAATTTTTGCAAAACGAACATAATTTTGTACTAAAATCGGATGCATCTTTTAGGGTCCTGCAAATTCTCAGGTCGCTTCTTACAAAAGAGCACATTTTTCAAAAAATACTCTTTTTGCAAAACACAAAAAAGCACTGGAGGAAAAGGTAACAATTACAAAAAAAAAACTATTTTTTTAAAATGAAACTTTACCTTAAATGTGTTTTTTACAAAAAAAAAAAGGAAAAATTTTTCGATTTTTTTAAATAAAATTGCATTTATTTTGCGACAAGGTACTTTTTACAAAAGGTACTTTTTACAAAAGGTACTTTTTAAAAAAGGTTTAACATTTTTCCAAATAGCTTAGAAGTTAGTTTTTTTTTACAAAGACTACTATTGAAAAATATATTTTAGTTCTTTTTACAACAACTTATTATTCTGCGAAAAGAAAGTTTTCTACATGAAATTGTATATTTTCATTTAACTTTTGCTATTGGGAACGTTTTTTTTTTAATTTAAATTTTGTTTCAATAAAAAAGTATTTTTACTGCCAGTCCCACGATATCGCAATCAATCGTTCGTTCGCATAATTACATTTAAAACAAAAACAATTTTTAAGAATTTGTTTTTGTTTTGAATGTAATTGTACGAACGAACGAACGATTGCGACATCGTGGGACTGGCAGTTAATAAAAAAAAGATTTTTTCGTTAAGTTAAATTTCTTGCAAAAAAGTACTTTATTATTCCAAACTAATTTATTCAAAAAAAAGGGGTTTATTATTAAATATTATTGCACTTTAGGATGTTTTCATATAAAAAAAATTTCTGTTCATTATGGTACTTTTCTTCATAAAGATACTTATTTACTTAATGGTACTTTTTTCCAGAAGGTTCTTTGATAAAAAAAAAATACTTTTTTTAAAACTAATCTTTAACAAACTGGCAGCTTTTGTAAATATTTTAATATTAATTTCCAAAAAAGTTTTTAAAACTTGATTTTTTACAAAAAGGTACTTTTTTTCAAAAGGTACAAAAAGTAGATTCTGTTTTATTAAATGTTTTTGCTATTTAAGTATGTAATTAAATTTTTTTTCAAAGCAAAACATTTGCTATAAATAGTAATATTTTTTGAATAAAACGCTTTTTCTTGGAAGAATACTTTTTCAAGTGGTACTTTTTATCGAAAAGTGTTTTGCTTAAAAAACTGCTTTTAAAACTATTCTTTTATATAATAGCAGCTTGTACATACAATTTTAAATTAAGTTTAATTTACAGAGAAAAAGTTTTAAAAAGGTGCCCTCTACAAAAAGGTACTTTCTTGATAATAGTAGAAAAGGATCCTTATATATAAAATAATGCTTTTGCTTTTGAAAAACCATTTCTCTATTGAGTATACTTTTTATGGATAGAATGTTTTTTTTTCAGAAGGATATTATTACACTGATTGGTACTTTTTCAGAAAGTACCTTGTTCCAAAAAATGCTACTTTGACTTTAGTCTGTATAAAAACTGAACATTTTTGTTATATTTTCAAGTAAACATAAAAGTACAATTTCTTTAAAAGGTATGTATCATTTTATCACAACTTTTATTAAAAGTCACTTGTTAACTAAAGTTAACTGTATTGAATTGTATTTTTACTCCTTTTAACAGTCTGGTAGCTAGTCTGGTTTGTTAGACTGCCTGTCCGTCCTTATTTGCTTCATCAGTTAACCAGTTCAGTTTTCAATTGAACAAAACCATTTTTTGCAAATTTTTTTTTGATAATTCTTGAAAAGTGATTATGTTTTTGTGTGTGGTGGTGATATGGAATTGGTTTTTAAAATTTTATGTACATGTGCGTAAATGTGTACAAATGTCTGTAGCAGGGACACAAGTGGAAATTTTGTTCAATGGATGTAATGAAATACCATTGTCTAAAGTTGTGTTTATTATTTCATATTGTTGGGGCTATTTTTTTTATTGAAACAGTATTGAACAGTGGTAGGGATTGTATTTTAGTTGTCAATTTGTAAAGTTTCTTTTTTAATAACAAGTTGTAGAGGCAGTTTAGGATAATAAATATTGAAAAAATATCTTTTGTGAGGAATGCTAGCTTTGTTAAAGTAAAGTACTTTTTTGTATAAAAGTACCTTTTTAAAGGAATAATTTATGGTGAAAGGATCTTGTGGCAAAGGTTTTTTTAATTTTAAAGCAAGACCCTCACATCTTATTTAAACAAATCTGGCATGTACTCGCTTCATACTGTCCTCCATAGTTTAACAATGCATGTCTTTGTAAACAGTTTAAGAATAAAATTTAGTACTGTGCGAAAATCACTACTCAAAGGAGGCACCCTTTATATTCATATCATCTTTTCAGCACTTGTAGTTTTACCAGCTGTAATAATAACTCTTTTCTAAAAAGATCAAGTCTCAATCTATTGCTGCTCAAGAGATAACGACCAGATTTTGTACGTTTATATGCTTTGCGTACGAAATCTAAATTACAAATGAAAGTCCTTTCCCTTTTGGGACGAATTATCGAGATAATTGGTACAAATTGAGTTTTTTGGTTAAAAAACATTTCTTTTTAAATTTTTAAATACCTTTTCAAGAAATTCTGGTTTAAAAAAAGGTACTTTTTGAAAATTGCATATTTAAACTTTTACACATTTAAAAACTTACTCCATCATGCCTTTTACTTTTTATTTACATTTTTAAGCCCCTTTCGACATAAATTTGCTTTTGTAAAATGATATTATATATCTTTCCAAAATAGTACCTTTTATAAAAAAAAGTACTTTCTGCAAATTTTTTTTTTTTAAATTTTCAAAGATTTTGATTCAGTTTCGACCCACTGTTTAATCAAATGATACGGATATTTCAATATAAGAATTTTCACACTCACTTTCAAAACCAATTTAGACACACAACTACAAAAAACTTTAAGAGGATATAACGTACATACACACATGTAAACATACATACAAACACGTTCATAAAATATTAAAAACTCCTGTCTCCAATACACCGCATGTTTAAGTACAATTTGACATGCACATTCATGTTTGGCAATTTTGGTTAGATGGACCAAAAACACGCGTCAAAAACGTGTTGTTATAAACAAAAAAAAGTCTTATGTTTAAGGATGCTAGCACACCCAAAAGACAAAATAAAGAAAAAAGAGCGGTGAATCAAATACAAAAGGCCCCTCAAATTTGTTTTAACAGGAAAATAAAAAACAAAACAAGTGTGAGTTTTAAAGGTTTTGTTTTACATTGTATTTGGGTACTCAATTGAAAACGGATCAATTTCACTTTAAGAAAACATATGTGAGCTAAGAAGTTAAAAAGAAAATAAAAAAATAAAAATCTTTAATAAAATGGACTGATGAGGTGAAAGGGTGCCTAGTAACCCTAACACGTGCCTTTGTTTTTCTGGGGAAAAAAATCTTAAGAAGAAAATACGACTAAAATTCTTTTGATGTGTAATCATGACAATCAGCTGGTTTTTCTGCCAAATGTCAGTTAGTCAAGAATTAACAATAAATCAGTCTCATTTTTATTGCTTTTTGTGTTCAAGAAAACATACATTCTTGTCATGATTAATGAATTTTCTTTGACTGGAAAAAGACTTTGCAGCAAAATATTTTTTGGAATCAAGGGCACTTGTATTGCAATGAAAATATTTTTATAGAATTTTATTTTTTAATGTTTTTACATGAAAATTTAATTTCAATTATATTTAGCTGTAAAAACATGTGACCGTAACACGTGCCTTTAACGAGTGGGGAAGGCATTTGCTAAATGAAAATAGTAATTTTGGTCAGAAGCTTCTCACAAAACAAATGAATTGCTAAATTAGGAATTGACTTGCAGTTATTTAGCAATCGAATATTTAATTCGTCTAAGCACGAACATTAATATGCATGAGTTCTTAGTAATTAAAAGAAAAGTCATTTTATTTTTAATCAAGTTCAAGAAACGAAAAAGGATGGCAATTGGTCTGTATATTTTATGTTTGTGCCCACACAAATCTGTCTTTTCTTAATAAATTTTGAAATTTTTTTTATCAATTAATTGGCTCAATTTTCAAAAAAGTTCATAATTAAAAAAATCAAAGGGTGTCCCCATACAAAACATATTTTTTTCATTACCTTTATATCGCGAGGGACACTCAGATTAAAGTTTAAAAAGTTGGTATAAATCTCGCTCTCAATAATAAAAATAAGTAAGAAAATCAACCTAAAAATTAAAGGGTGTACCTATAGATTTTAATATTTTACTTGTACGGCTCCATTTTTTGAACTGTTGTTGTTCAAAACCTAAAATTTAAACAGGATGTGTACTTCTATGTCCGCTATTACAACAGGCATAAATATTGAAAATTATAAATTAAAGGATGTCCCGGTAATAATGTAAAATTATTTATACGTCCTTATTTTTTGAATTGTTCATTTGTATTTCATATTCGTTGGCCCTTTGCCCGTCTATACATTTTTAAATCGGTAAAAATTATAATATTTATTTGTTTGATAAGGCTGGAATTTTTGTGCTGATTTATTTTTATAAAATTCAAGTCGAAATATTTATTCGTAAACTGTCTTTTCAGTGGAAGCTTAGTTATTCTATTTAATCTATGGCTTTTGGCTGAACAAGGGGTAAACAACAATAATTTTTTAGTTTAAGGCGCAGTTGGGTATTGAACTCATGCTTCCTGTTGTGTTATATACAAACGCCACAATCTTGGATGTGCAACATGTATCCAACACCTTTCCTTTTTATGCTGCTCATACACACCTTACTTTCTGCTAGTGTTAGAGGTGGTAACTATGTCACCTCTGTTAGGTTTTACCTAAGACACAAACCATCATTTAAATGGACAATATTCGCTTTTGTTGCTGCTGTTTCATCAATAGCAATCGAAAGCCAATTTTTCGATCAAAACATTTGGAAAAAAATGCATCTAAAAACAATTGCAGATTCAAGACTGGAGGTTGGAGTGTGGCAGATAATGATTATGACTAGTACTCGATATCATGACTGTCTATGTTAGATTTTTGGGGCCTGTGGCTTCGGCTAGATTGCAGTATATATATCTTTGGTGCATTAAGATTGTGTGCCTATGGTCCGATAGCTCGTATTTTTAATCGATTAAAAAAAAGAAGGAAGTTATCAATTACACTAATTGTAGTTTTTTTCGATTTGTGCCTAAATAAGCCCCTGTCCAAACATTCAAATTTTTTTTCTGCAATTTTAAGCTTGATTGCTTAGACAAATGAAAAATCAAAAGAATTCTAAGTACATGAAACAGTGTACCCTTTTGTACTCGTCTTTTCTTTCCCATCTACAAACTCAAGAGTTGCGCAACAAAAGTTGCAAAGTGTGGACGAGGACTAAATCAGTCATTTCTAAATTGATTTTAAAATTTTCTTTTTATCTGAAAGATGATGCTCACAGATTGGTACCGTTTAAAAAACAGCCTATATTCTTAAAAATTAAAGGGTGTCCCGTAAAGATTACCACTTTAAAAATAAAAAAACTGCGTATTACTTTTGCTCCCAATGGCAAAAATTTATATAAAAATAAATATAAAAATTAAAGGGTGTCCCCTAGGTGAGGCAAAATGACCTATATATGCATTTCTGTTGAACAGTTATAGACAAACTCATGCAAATTGGTTGCTATGACAGTTGTAGTAACAAATATTAATACTCAAAATTAAAGGGTGCCCCAATAGTTCATTTAATTTGATGTATATGGCCATACTTTTGAACAGTTGTAAACAAACGCTTTAAGTTAAAAATAAAACATATAGTTTGCCAACTGCGCTACAACAACAAGTATAAAATTTAGATTTAGAATTTAAAGGGTGCCCCATAAGTTAATGATAATTAATGTATGTGGCCAAACTTTTGAACTGGTATAGATAGACAAC
Source organism: Cistogaster globosa (assembly GCA_937654795.1). Classification (NCBI taxonomy): domain Eukaryota; kingdom Metazoa; phylum Arthropoda; class Insecta; order Diptera; family Tachinidae; genus Cistogaster; species Cistogaster globosa. The sequence continues at coordinate 15,114,689 of OW569404.1, forward strand.
TAAAATTTACAAGGGACCTGCATTGCTAAGCAGATACAACAAAAAGTATACAATTTGAATTTAGAAGTTAAAGGGTGTTACCTAATTGATGTATTTTTTACCTACACCGCCGTGTCTTTTAAACTGTTTTGTACAAACATTTGAAAATTAGACAGAATGTCCACTACTTTGTTTGCTATAAGAAGAAGAATAAATATTTTTAATTTATTTTTAATAAATTGAAGGGTGTTACAATAGTTGATTTAATTTAATTGACATGACCAAACTGTTGAAAATTATAGACAGACGGTTGAAATTTACAAGGAACCTGACTGCTAAGTCTACTACAACAGCAAGCATAAAATTTGAATTTGGAAATTAATAGGTGCCCATATAGTTGATGTAATTTGATGTATATTGCAAAACTGTTGAACAGTTATAGGCAGGCGGTTTAAATTAACAAGGAACTGTTAAACTCTATAATAACTGTAAAATTTGGAGGTAAAATATGCGACGTGATTCGTATTTGGGATTTTTATTTCTCTTTCTCAATACACTGAAATGTTACAACTTATATTTTTATATTATTTTGTTGTCACTTTATAACTTATGACCAATTATTTACTAAAAATTATAAAAAGTAAAATAATTTATTTTTAAAATAATTTTGTGAACTTTCATTATTTAACTTCAGTTTCAGAAACTTCTTCTTCGACCCTTTTATTTGGTAAAATATTTTTTCTTAAAACTTTTAAAGTTCCTTTAGTCACATAAATTCAACATTTTAAGGGTTTAACATTTTAACTTTTTCTTTAATTAAAATTTGTTATTCATTTTCTTAATACAATTTTGTATTTGTCAATTAAAATTTAACTTTTTGTTTTTGAGTCTTTAGGAATGCGGAAAATATGAAAATGTTTCTGTAATTGTTCTTAATATTTTAAACATGAATTTTAAATACTTTAAGTGTTTGTTAAAGAGTTGGGTGGTTGTTATATATTTTTGTTTTGTTGTTGTTGCTTTTAAAACTCATTTTCATTTTTATCTGTATTTGCTTTCTTTTGTGCCAAAACATTTCTTCTTCGGTTTTGAAACTTTCACTTTTTCCTGTTGCTGTTTTTGTTGTTGTTGTTTAAATAATGTCATTAAATATGTCTGCTGTTTATTTAGTGGGTTTTTTAGCGAAGTAGGTTTTTTGTTTAAAATAAAAAGAATTAATTCTTTGAAAAAGTAAAGGATAATGGAAAGCGAATGAACATTTGAAAACTGAAAACTTTTATTAGGCCTAATTTCAAAACGCGAAGAAGTGAGTGATTAAAATTAAACAAAAAGAGAATTTAAGGTAACTAAAAGCATCAAAGGCTTACTTAGCAGTTCCTGACCTTAAGGAATATATGAAGTAGCTACATTTAATTTATGTTTCAAAATAAAAATTTCTTTTCCATAAGGTGAAGAAATGGGCTTCAATTATATTTCCATACATTTATTATTTAACACCTAAAATAATTTTGAAAACATATGATATATCAGTATTTAAGTAATTTGCTCCTGTTTTGAAATGTTAGACTATGAAGCAAACTTTTGCAAAAAATGGGGAAAAACATTTTTAATGCAGTTTTTGTAGGAATCAAATTTATTTTTAATCGGTTTATATATAAAATACTTAAAATAAAGATAATCATACAATTCCCACAAAAGTTTTAAAAATTTCCAAAAATGAGATTTTTCAGTTTTTGTTGCGCTATTAGGTTAGGTTAGGTCAGGCAGGCGACCGTGTTGTCACAGCCCTTTTGGGTCCATTGATTGGTCCCTTTGTGTTACCTGCTGTTAGAAGGGAGAGAGAAGAAGAAACAGAGAGAGAAGATTAGGATAGAATTAGCGATGAAGATATGAAAAGGGGCAAAAGAAGGAGAAGAGAAAGAAAGAAAGAACCGCGGGTCCGAGAATACGGAGAATGCCCGAGAGAAAAAATGCAGAGAAGAATCCGCTAAGTGGTTCCAGTCGACCAAATTATGTGTTCATCCCCTGAATGAGTCACGGTATCCGGTTGTGGGCCGGTGAACCACCCACTGTGCCCCAAAAGGGAGCTAATCCTGCCTGGACCCATTGACGAAATATCAGAAAGGCCCTCATAGTACCGCTGACCACGATATCTCAGTCGTATACACTCCAGCGCAGGGCATTGACAGAGGAGGTGTTTTACCGTTTCCTCCTCCTCCCCGTCCTGGCAACTTCTGCAGAAGTCGTTAAAAGGGATACCCATTTTCCTAGCATGGGTTCCGAATACACAGTGCCTAGCGACCACTGCCACCAAGTAGGTAGCTGCAATAGTGCAGCTGCCCTGCCCCGATCCAAACAGGGCCAGATTGTTCTAGCGGTCGAACATGTCGACTCGTTAGATCACCTGGTCTGGGCCAGTTCGTAGACAGCAGCATCAATGCGCCGTCCGCAAGCAGAGAGGGGGATGCTACAGAAAATGTCAATGTCACCATCGTCAAGCATTGTCCCCCTCTTTGCAAGTTCGTCGGCAACAAGGTTGCCCAAAACGGTCCCGTGTCCTCTCACCCACTTCAGGGTAACTGTTGTTGCGGTATTAACCAGAAAAAGTTCTTAGGGAGAAATTCCAATTGTTATCGTTCAAGTAAGGAACATATGGGATCATTCGAACCAGATCTTAAATTTTTGATTTTTTATAATCCATCAAAGAAAATCTGATTTAAAATTGAATTTTTGAAAAAAACTTTTTTATATTTCTGAATAAATTATTACGGAGTGACATAAGTGTAGTGCAAAAAATAAACCTCTTAATTTTAAGAGCTTAAAAGCGTTATTTACAGCTTAGCAAGGACTATCGCCAGAATTTCAAATTTGAGGAAAAATAAGAATTTGACAACGGTCTTCATTTTTCATGTATCAAAGTTGTGCTACTTTAAAGCATCGCAGCACCATCTGTCTTAACAGCATACGTCCACTTTTAAACCTGAAATGACCAACACTTCTGCTTCAATACGATCGGGATAGCCACTTAGAAACTGCTGTTTTTATTAAGACCCCCACTGTGCAATAGCTGAACAGCAAAATGCAGCCACTATTCTAAAAATGTCTATGGAAAAATTAAAAGTTGTAATTTTTAATATTTAAATTTTGGAAGCGAAGTCGGTTGTCGATAATTGTCGTTTGTAGAAGTTGTCAAGGCGCAAGTGTGATTTTACTATCTGGTAAACCTCTTCTGTAAAAAACCTGAAACCTCTTGTTTCAATTTAGATTAGCAGGTTTAGAGAGTGTGATAAGATTATAAAGAGCTAAAAAGACAGATTTTTATGGAATAAGGGTTTTGTCCTATATTTAATTGCTTCGTGTCATTAAAGTCAGGACTAGTAGATGTCGGGTATATATCCCAATAACTTTGCTTGATACCAAATATATGAGTTATGAAAGGGTCTGAATGGTTAATTACGGGTCGAAAATTTCTTTAGTTTCCAATAAATTATGAGACAAATTACCTTAAAATAAGATCTTGTTTTTATTCCTTTAAAGCTCTGTTTTCTGTATATTTCTGTAATAGAAAGCCAAGTCAAGTAACCTCTTTAATCCCACCTTTAAACTTGTCCCAAGCAATAAAAATATGTATTTTTCTTTTCCACGTTGATGTTGATTTTCTTTTTAAAATGTGTTTAAACAACTGTTGTTGTTGCTGATGATGCTGATATTCGGCTGCTGCTTGTTTAAGTTGTATTTATTTGTTGTTTTTCTTGTTCGTGCAGATTTTGTTCATGCTGTTGTGCTGTTGTGTGTTGTTTTGCCGCCATCTAAACTTTTATTTTCCTTCCGTTTACTTACTTTCTATATGTTTTCTTATTCTTTTCTTAAATTTCTACAACTTCATAGATGTGCGTAAATGTGTGTGTGCGTGTGTGTATGTACATTTTTATTGCCAATTTCAACACAACAAAAAGATTCTGTAGTTTTATACCTACAACTCATCCGTGATGTGCGGCAGGATTAAACTAGAAGGTGGTTAATGTCTACTGATTCCTTTATTTTTAGCCAATTCTTTGTATTTAAGATGCTTTTTTAGTTGTCTGGGTTTTATGTGAATGTTTTTTTTTTGTTTTTGCTTAAAGCCCGTATTTTTTTATGTTGATTTTTATTTTTAGGAATCTATTCACGTTTCTAATATTGTGTCATTTAACGGTTGTTGTTGCTGCTCATATTTATAAGAAGTTTTCTTTAAGAAAATATTGTTTATGTTATATGATAAAAATATGAAAGTTCTGAAGAGAAAAAAGAGAAAAGGAAAAGAAGAAGAAGAAAATTTATAGCAAATTTTATTTTCAACGAAAAATATGTTAAAAAAATATTTAAACAATAAGAATAGCTGGAAAATTCAAAATAATTTTTTATGCAAAAAGAAAAAAATCTTTCCAAAAAAAAAAAAAAAAAAATTAAATAACAATATACACTTTAAAGAATGAAGATTAATGCAAAGATTATTCGATTAATAATAATTAATTTATGAAATTTAATGTCTTATTTACATTGTTAAAATTTTAAATTAAACAAGTAAGAGTGCTTTATTCGGCTATGCTGAATCTTATATACCCTTCACCATATCCAAATAACCACAATAAAAAAATATAATTTTTAAATATATATCAAAAACGTCATCGGCTCTTAATGGGTTAAGCATTTTTAAAAAAAAATTTTATTTCCTAAAAGATCTTTTCATTAACTTTTAAATGATACCCATAATCATATCTTAAAAAATATGACGCATAACCGCTCTTTTCTATGAAAAGTTAGGGGACCCATGACTCTGAAAATATGGGCGAGCGCCAATTTTTTTTACATGATGTTTTTTCTTAATTTTAAATTCTCTATCGCCCCATTTATTTGGTTTTTTGATTAGAGTTACTTCATTGTTCCAAATGATATGGAAAAATTGGAGGCTGCCATGATGTTATGACGCTGCCTCGAAGGACATGGGCCGATTTTGCTGATTTTCAATAGCCAAATTTTCGAAACTATGCCTGATTGGTGTATTTAGATTTTCTTTAGCTCATCTTGGTCTTGGCAAAATTGATTTCAACACTAACACGGATGGACACACAGGCATCGCTTAATCGACTTCGCTATACATAAGAAGTCAGAATAAATATACTTTAAGGGGTCAGAAATGAATATTTTTGAAATTAAGAACGGAATGCCAAACTTAGATAAACCCTTTTTTCACTTGTAGTAAAGGGTATAAAAAATGTATTCGAATAATTTAAACGAATAATCAAATATTCGAGTAATTTTTTTAAGATTTGTATTTCAACTTACTTATCTAAACTATATATCTTACACTACAAATTTGAAGTAAAAGGGGAACGTGACCGCCAAGGGTTTATGTCATTCTTGTCATCCTCAGAAGAAAAGCAAATAAACTCAACAGTCCATCTGAACCGAGTCAGATCATAAGGAGTATTATTCATACGGATTTTATTCAGAGGTAGCAATATTTAATACGGTATTACAAGATGACTTTATGAAAAGAAGGCCAATTTTTTTAATTAATAAATATGTGGTTTTACTGAATATCGTCGCAGTATTAATTTAGAAATGAATCATAATTATAAAAAATAATGTTACGCAGGTACTTCAGACAGTTTAACCCAAGGCGAATTAATTATAACGTAGTAGCGATGGCGAATTTCTTAATTTTCACCGTTAGCCCGAATTTCAAACTACATATAAAAAAACAAAGTATACAGATTTGTAATTTATAGAGTTTGACATTTAGGCTACTGGCGAAAATCAATGAATTCGCCATCTCTACTAAGTTATAATTAATTCGCATTGGTTTAACCGCTTAATTGCTTCATGCAAGGAACACAACTGGGGCGAACGATAGTTTTTGGTTCCGAATAATTGTCGCCAATAAAAGTATATTTGGTAATATGCAAATCATTAATTCCCTATGTGGGGCAAACTCTACGATAGTTACAAATCAGTACAAGGTGACCATATTTCGCTTTTATTTAGAAGTATTTTGATAAATAACGTTGTCTTACTCCAATATTTGAGTTATTTTTATGTTGCAGCATTTTAAATATGTAAAGCAATCTGTAGTTTAATGTAAATATTAATTCTAGTTGTGTTTTTGTTGTTTAATTTTCGAATATTTTTTTTATGTGGTAACCCCATCAGCTCACATATAGTAAACTACTTAAAAAATTATAACTGCTGTGTTCTTTTTCCTCGTTATTATACTTTATACGACCAATTTTTACCGTCGGATGATCGGCGAAATTTGTCGCTCTTCTAATTGTGTTCCTTAAATAAAATCAATGATTTTTAAAGTAATTTAAGATTACTTTCCAATTTTGAATTAAATCTTAATCGCTTTTTGACGTGTTGCTAACGAGGTCTTAGTTTTTGGTTGTATTTTTAACATTTTTTTCATTTTTCGAAAATAGCGAAAATTCGAAACTTTCGACTAAAAAAACTGTAAGAAGAATTTTCTCTTTCTCCTCGATTTCCGTGGTTTTCTCACTCACAATTTGGAGTGGAATATTATAAAATTATTAACACACTAAACTAAAAGTCATATTCAACACCTCTTTGACTAAATGAGAATTAAAAGATCTAAACCAAAAAAACCAACTAAAAATCTTATTATATTGGGTTTTAGAGATAAAATTGGAGAAGAAAGAGAGAGAGAGAGATAGAGAACGAGAAGAAAACGAAATGATACAAATGTGGAAAAAAATAAATTTTTTTTAATTTATGTTTTGGATAATGAAATGTGGTTAAAGTTAAAAATGAATTATAAAACTAATTTACGTGCTTAGTAAAAATTTTTATATATTTTATAAAACCAGTTTTTTCTTTTGAACTCCTTAAACAGTCCATGTTTGTTGTATTCTTTAAATTAACAATTTAACACCAATATTTTATTTTTATGTGTTTGTTCCAATTTCAAAAACTTTTTAGTGGCAATAAACTGAAAAACAAACGAAATATCATGTGAGGGTGTTTTTAGCATTGGAACTTTACTCACATTCGTGCTGAAAAATGTTTTCTTTTGTAACGACAAAGATTTAACATCAATATTACGTTAAGCTTCAGGTACGTGCCTGGACTAAATTTATTACTTTTAACGACCCTTAGGGTTCATCGTCATGGCGTTTGTATTTATTCGTTTTAAAAAAATGTTCATCTTCATCTACATTCTTGCGCTTCATATTTTATTTTTCTGTTGGTAATCTATGTAATTGTATCGTAGTAGTCGTCATTGATTCATTTGTTTATTTATTTCTCGTTGTTTCTATGCATTCGAAATGAGGTTTTTTTCTTTTGGGTGAAGATATTGTCATAAATTTAAATTAAACTAGTGAAAAGTATGTGTGGGTGTGTTAAATAAAGATATATTTTAATAAAGATGTCATGTCTTTATCTAAACAACATGACACTAGAGTATTCAATTTTATTATAAAATACAACTCTGTTGAGATATAATGACAATTATTTAGAAAGAAATTAAACCGAAGCAACAGAAGTGAAATATTATACTTAAAATAAAAATTGAATATAAAAAATTAATTAAAATAATGTGCAACAATTTTTGCTTAACAAAGGCAGGACTGGGTTCGTAGATTGATTGATTGTGTTTAGTTTGCAAAGGTTGACGTATTCAGTTACTTTTATGGAATCAGAAAACTAGAATTGAAGGATTATTTAAGAATATTTATTATCCAAGGGCAATAAAGTAACGGAGAGTAACAAATCGTTTCCTATCGTTTGTAGTTCAGAGAGCTTTACAAAGATAAAACATCTGTCAAAGATAAAAAAAGGCAATCGCTTCTCATGGCATCATTGCCGAATTTGTTTTATTCATACGTACGCCAAATAAGCCATTTGCTACGGAAAGTTTGTTGTCCAAAGATCTAAAGAGGTCACAAAAGAAGTCCTTAGTTCGCTGAGCGCAGATGAAGTTTAAGGAATCTGGCTTTAGCTCGAAACTTAACACTGTCAAATAGTCAATACCCTCGATACCTTAATTTCTTTTAAAAAGAAGGATCTAATGGTGCTTTAGTCGATAAAAAACCATTAAGATTTTGCTTCGTTTGGTTCTGGAAAACCTTTTACTTTGGCATAGAGAAGCTTCTCTGAAGAGGGCTCTATTGCACTCAAAATGGATTTGACCTTTCCAAGAATTTTGTTCTTTCTATGGATTTTGTAATGAAGTTTTCTCTCGCTTAATGAGTTTTTACCGCTTCCATAAAGATCTTTCTGCAGAACAAGGAGTTGTAGTCATTTAACTTTTAACCAGGAATAGAAACAGACGTACAATTGCACTTGTGCTTAGTAACAAAAAGTGACTAAGAGGTAAATGGCAAGAAAGGGCAAGGATCTATATTTGTTGTAGCCTTGCAAATAATTAAGCATGTGGACACCGGTTCAGTATTTTTAGTTTCCTGCTTCAAGCTAGAAACATGTTCACTATTTTAAAATATTATAAACTTTAAGTAATAAAAAATAATCGGCAGTAGTTTTCCTGCTTTAAACTTAAATCATTTTGTCTGGCTGCTTAGCAAAGACATTTTATTATTATTTTTAAGATTTATATTTTGTGATATTATAATTCTTGTAAATAACTCATGCCCACACTGCTTATCTAAAGCGTAAATGAGCTAATTTTCCGGTTCAAAAAACTCACAAGCTGATACAAGTAGCTCTAGTTCTACTCTTATTTTCTATACTTTCACAATCAATGTTATATACTGCTTCTTGCATAATAATAATCTAATCATGTGTTTCACACAGAGTTTATGTGTCCAGCAGCATTCATGATGGCATGGAAACAAAAATAAGAAGAATAAAAATCTTCAAGAACATGACTTGACTTTAACAACAGAAACAGGTCAGAGACATTGTAGTTAAGGAATCATGCAGACAAATATGGTTACGTTAATAAGCAATAAAGTCCTGTAGTTCTGAAGAGGAGCTTTAAAGGGTTTCCAGGAGAATTTTTTGTTATCGTATTAAAAAAAAAAAATGTGATGTCTCTAACTGCATTCGATTGTAATATCAGCATTTAAATGGTTTTTTTATACAAACTTTGTAGCTCTGAAATTCTGAATTAAGATAATTTAAATCCACTCTCCAATTAAATATGCAATAAATTTGTTTCGATATTAAGGCATTACTATAATGTGCATAAGCTAGCTTAAGACAACTTAAGCAACTGTATATGTAAATTTAAATCATGTGTGGATAATCATAATGTACCTAAGAAAACTTTTCGTTAAGTTTCGTTAGCTGTTATTTGCTTAAGTAAAATTCTAAACAGATCGCACATTCCTTACGGAAGCAGCTGATTGTGATTTGTGTTATGGATTCATAATGAAAAATTTCAATTAATAACGAAAGTGAAAAATTTTTTGTTTTTTTTTTTTTTGTTTTTAAATGAAGAAAAAATATTTTGTTTTTTAAATCTTAGATTTTTACTTAGATCACTTAAGTATATTGTAGTCACCCAAAATTATTTAAAGGGTTGCTTAAGCATTTGACAGGCTTCTCGTTAGGATAGATTATGAATATTCCTCGTATATTTATTTAAAAAAAAAACTGTTATTAAATATATCATGAATATATTGTACACAGCCTAAGGTAGACAGATGCGTAGAATGCTGATGACGGATGTGAAGATCTAGAAAATTCTGCATTAAATTTTGCTGCTGTCTAATTTTTCCTATTTTGTTTAGAAAACTTCTGTAAAATTTTGTAAAATATTTTACTTTCTTAAAAAATTTGTGAATTAAAAATAAAACCGAACCTAAGCCAAATTAATTCATTTATTTATTAACAAACATAAAAACAATAGTGATGTTTCAAATGGAAATAAGCAATGACTTTTTAAGAGTGCTCTAAAATATCATTGCCTTCGGTGAATGTTTGAATAAAATTTAAAACGTATTAGAAAAATTTAGGTTGTTTGTTTGAAAAGCTGAAATTCGAAGTCAGCGGAGCAAACACTTGATTTTATCATTTTTTAAGACACTGATAAAAAGTAATCAAGGCAATTAATGCAGTAAATTAAAATAATAAAACCTAACTATTAGAAGAAAAGGCAGCTTAAGGAACACTTAATACCCAAAGTTTGCCTTACATAAATGAAACAGTAGCATTTGATAGCAACGAATGCAGAAGGTTTTTTGTAGCCTTATGTTCCTTGTAATAGAAATAAACAAAAAAAAAAAAAATAAATAAATAAATTCATTAATAAATCATGTTTTATAGTCATAAATAAATTAGAGTTTCGAGAAAATCGCTTGCGAAGTCACCTTCACAACTACTGGGATAGAAAAAACAATAACAAATTTTCCATAACATAAAAAGATACATAAAGTTAACAGCTGTTGCAAGAGATATTTTTTGTTTGTTTAGCAAACACGTTACGTTATGCTTGATGGTCCGTGTAAGTGTGTGTGTTTTGTATATGAAAAATTATGTTTAAAAAAAATATGCAAAGTATACTTTTCGGCGTTACCAAGAAAAGATTTTTAATTTTAAATAAAAATTAACTTAAAATTTTGCTTTAAAAATTAAAGTTTTAGTAAAAATAATTAAAATTAATATTAAAATTAAAATCCGTGAAATTGTTATAAATAAAATTATAAAAAATTTAACTAGACTTTTAATCATATTTTTGTTCTATTATTTTATTTCATTTAATTTTCTTTTAACTTATTTTAAATTGTTATTTAAGAAATCTCTAAGGACTTATTTAACACATTTAATGAGAAGCCATATTTTTCGCTTTAACCTTTTCCACCATCTATCCGTTATTCACTATCTCCCCCTACCAACTAAAAATATTTTTTTCTCTTTTGTGCACGTAGCAAAATTGCTAATTCCTTGCTATAATGAGTGATTGTATTTAAATAATTTCTCAAACTACTTTCACTTTATCTTATCTTCATTAATTCTATTACGTAAAGTCTAAATCCTACTGTTTACCGTTGAGTGACCTGAATACCTAATGCGTTTAATTCATAGAAATGTTCAAACGGGCAGTCCGTATATTAATGTTCCATAAAACTTTAATATTATTTTCATCTTAGTTTAACTATCGTATTCCTCTTTTTACTTATAATCACATGTGTGTTATTTTGCTCATCCTAAATGATAAGTAAACAATTAACTGCAGCTGTAGAAAAGTTTCTTGGCTAATCGTTGAAGTTATTAGCAAAAATCATTAGTAAGTGAGAAGAAAAGTAAATATTAAATTATTGATTAACATTTTGCACTTTAAATGTTTCTGTTTTAAACACTTCGTAGCCGTTTTTAAGAAATATTATTTTTCCCTGCGAAAGGACATTTCTTTAATATTTTTTGTATAAAATATAAGATTAATTTTTTTTTGGGGAAAATTAAGAAAGAAAAGGGTTTATTTTTATATTTAATATTTATTGAGACTTTTTATCAACAGAAGAAGGAATAGGAGCAAAATAGTACAAAAAATTTTTAATGTATTTTCTTAATTAACAATAATTTAACTTAGCTGAAGATCTCTTAAAAGAACCATTTTTTAAACAGGCTTATAAAAACATTTTTTTGTTAGTTTTTTTTTAAGTCATAGGTTTTTACATAAAACAGATTTTTTTAAGAAAAGTACCTTTTATAAGAAAAAAATACTTTTTTAAGCTTTAAAAAAGTACCTTTTTACAAAAAGAAATTTATTACAAAACGTTCCTTTAAAAAAAGTACCTTTTTAAAAAGTACCTTTTTACAAAAAGTACCTTTTTACAAAATGTACCTGGATTCCGTAAAACCTTTGTATTAACCTTTGTAAAACCTTTGTATGAATTGAAACTAACAAAACACAATTATTAGTTGCGAAAAATGTTGATGAAATTCGAACAGTTATTTCACAGGTAAAACGATAAGCAATAAAGTAATAAAGTAGTATCGATATTATTTCATGACGCATGTTTCTTTCTATCCAGCAATGATCTCAATAGCCATATTTTTTCTAAGCCGCCAAAAATACAGCCAACTTGGATCAAGTGGACACATGGTCGACTAAAATTTAAAACTTTTTTGTTTTAATTTAATTTTTTTAATATTTTTGTATAAATTAATTTCATAATCTTTTTGCTGAAATTATCGAATTACTTCCTTAGCAAGAGTTTAATGTTTTTTTGGAAGCTTTGTTTTTTTTTTCATTAGGGCTGTACATTAGGGTGAGAGGAACAGATCTTTGGTGAATAAATACTAGAAATTAATACTTGGCAACACTAACGCTTAATCAAAATATTAATCTTTTCGAGACAAAAATACTGATGTATCACACTTTGAGATACGCCTGTAATTGCCAAAGATATAGCGAAAAATGTAAAAAGACGAACCCTTCGTTCGGCATAAAAAAAAAAATATTTTTTGAAACTGCCTAACAAAAATACTTCATATTAGGGAGTGTATGACACACTTTTTTTGCTTTTAAGGTGATACGGTCTAATATACAGCCCTGGTCAAAGGTATTTACATCCTTAATTTTTTTACGTTATTTTCCCTAAAACAGTTTTTTCCTTACAGTCATACATTCTTGTTTGCTTCCCAATCAATTTTTTCACAAAATGATTCCTGTAAAAGCAGTGTCCCCTTTTTGGAAGACCATCAAGAGACTTTATTTATTTTTAATAACTTAAATAAAATAAAATAAATAAATAAAAAATAACAAAGAATAGAAAACTTCAAATAATTCGATTTTTAAATAAAAACTGTTGCCAAACTTATTCAGTCATAAGATGAATAAAAAAAGGCAAATCAGAAATGCTAAACAAGGAAATCCCCATGTTGACAACCTTCTTAAGGGACTTTCTGTCTCCAAAGGCAATAAATTTACAGCCATGACATTTATTTTTGTTATTCCTTATTTCTTTTTTATATTTCAAGAAAAACAATCAGATAATAAAAATTAAAAAAAAAATAAATATTGAAGTATTAAAAATATCTGTTTGAATTTATGAAGAATAAAACTCTAAAGGACTTATTTCCATATAAAAAAAGCCAAACAAAGATTTCAACAAAATCTCTAAAATATTTTTTCTTCTATTTCTCTATTGCAGGAATATTTAAAAATGGCACCGGATAATAAAAATATAAAGCAACAAAGATAACAAACATATTATTTTTATTTTTATTTCTTTTTTATTTATTTTAACAACAACAAAAAAAAATTGAAAATCCTTGCTGTTTCTGCTCCCTCCTCCACCTGAAACCAACATGCCGAATTTACATTATGTCGATTATAATCGCAAATATACGGCCCAGGAAACAATACAGGTAAGTGCTTGTTATTATAAGTTCGACCTTTAAAAGCTGGTAACTATTATATTTTTATAGTTTCCGGTTGTAATTGTTTAAGCAACATGTTAATTTTAAATTTAGTGTGGCCTCATAAATTATCAAACATTTTGATCACTTTATTTTAATGACTGCCTTAAAACGGCGAAAGGCAAATAAATTTACTTTTTTATTTTTGTAATATTTTTCTTTGTTATTGTGTCATTAATGCGCTTTGCAAGCAGCATAATTAAATTTATTACAGGCAAAGGAAATGTTTATTTTTTTATAGCAAATCTATTGGTCACGACGTTCTGTTTTAAGTGCCCTTGTTGTTAATTTTTTTACGACACGTGCCTTCACCAGGGTTTCTGAAGTCATTAATGTAAGAATTTTATTAGCGGAAATAATTAAACGTAATAAAAGGATTGTGACGACGCTTAAGTATTGGTTAAATTGCGGAAACAAGTGTAAATATTAGTTTGGGGAAAAGTTCATTTTTTTTTTATTAAACTCTATGTGTTTTTCTTGATTTAGGAACCTATTTTTAGTTTATATTTAACAATATCTTTTGAATAAACGCTTGCTTATATAGATTATTTACTATCATTATGATAAGAGTATCATCAAAAAAAAAAAAAAAAAAAAAAAAAAAAAACACTTATTAATTGAGAACAATTCCAAGGAATAGTTAAGCAGCCAGTTTTAAGTTCTAGATGCCTACATAATTAAAAAACTCGATTTTTTTTTTTGGAAATAAGAAACAATTTTCTTAAAAATACTTAATTCTCAATATTAGGAATGCCAAAAAAACTTTAAAACAAAAAATTTAAGGAAATAAAATAATAATTTTGAAAGAAAATTTCTCTATAATCGCTGATATCAACAAAAAATTTTAACATTTTTAAATTCCGTCTTAAATAAAACACTTTAATTAACAAAAAAAAATAACGTTAATACAAAAAAAAAAGGTTTGAAATGTATTTTAGAACACATTTTAATGAAAATTTTCTCATAAAACATATTTCAAACTTATGTTACTTTTTTTATGAATATGGCAGTAATAAATGTCTGCTTGTTATAAATAATACAAGTGCTTTATTCTCCATCTCCTTCCTTCTAGTTTAGAGAAGTGACAAAGAATTATAAAAAAATATCTTGCATAGAATATTTTTAAAAAATTTTAGTACTTCCTGAAAGATATCTTCAAAAGCTTTTAAATGATACCCATATTGATATCTTAAAAAAATAGGATATAAAGTCGTACTTTTCTATGAAAAGTTTAGAGGTCCATAACTCGGAAAATATGAGCGAGCGCCAATTTCTTCACTTGATGTTATTTTCTTATTTTTTAATTATCTAGCGTCTCGTAATTTGTTTTGTTGATTATTCCAATCTTCATTCATTCTTCATTGTTCCAAATGATATAGAAAAATTAATGGCAGGCGTAGTGTCCTGCTCACTGCCTCGAAAGACATGTACCTTTTTTGCTGATTTTTAATACCAAAATTTTCGAAGCTTTGTTTGAACCATTGACGTATTTAAATTTTCTCTACCTCATCTAGTTCTTTGGAGAAGTTCATTAACATCGCTTATTCGACTCCGCTATAAAAATAGTTTCAGAATATAAAGACTTTCACCTATGGTGAAGCCTATGGTGAAGACTCCTTGTTCAAATAATATCGAAGTTTATTTTAAATATTACAAGAGTTCATTCTTTTTCTAAACTTTATTTCAATAAAAAGAGCTCACTAAAAATCATAAATATTTTAAAAAATGTCTGAAGGAAAATACATTTTTTATTAAGATTAAAAGTTTTTTTAAAATTATAAAATTAGTAGGAAACTTTTAACATTGTTGTCAAAATTTAAAAAAAAAAAAACAAATAGTTACTATTTTGAAAAATCCCTTATTATTAATAAAATAAAAATTAAACAAAATTCGCAATTTTGTGAAATCCTTTATATGTCCAAAAATCACTCAATCAAAAAAAAAAAAAAAAAATGCTCATTCTAAAGAATTAAAATTAAATTAGCCTTTGAATATCTAAAATAAAGCGATACTTTTATTAAAAAAAAGTATATTTTTCTAACATCATAAAGTTTATGAAAACTTTAAAATTTTACAAAAAAATATACTTTTTCCAAAAATTATTTGGATAAATAAAATTCATTAAGATCGTTAGTTCTGATTTTCCCTAAATTTATAAAATAAAAGACTTTAATTTCGCCAAAAGTTCGTTAGAATAATTATTATTAAAATATTTAAAATTAAAAAAATATCCAAAACTTCTCTAAAATTAAAAAAAAAAAATGACTAAATAAAAGAAAACATAATTTCTGCACTGAAAAAAAAACAAACGCAAAATGATTAATATAAAAAAATTCTGAAATACAAAAACTTCTAAATAGTTAAAAAAGTTGTATCTAAGTTTTTCATTCCATTTGAAATTTCTTCAATATCCATTTCCGGTCCGATAAAGTAAATAAAATTTTCCAATTGAAAATCAGCGAGGTCGGTCCATGTCTTTCAAAGCAGGCCAAACACCACACCTGTTTCTAGTTTAGTGAGACGATAGAGAATTAAAAAATAAGAAAAAAACAAAACATCAGGTGAAAAAATTGGCGCCCGCACATATTATTCGATTATGAGCCCCTAAGCTTTTCATAGAAAATTAATATTGTGAATCATATGTATTAAAATATCAATATGAAAATCATTAAAAATTCTTTGAACAGATCTTTCAGAAAATACTAAAGTTTTGAAAAAATTCGTAACCTATTTTTTTTAATTTCTTTTATCTCTGTCACCCCAATATTTCTTTCTTGATAGGAGCTACTTCACTAAACTAGATTTACATTCATGATGAAGGGTACACAAAATTCGGCATAGTCGAATAGAGCCTTCTTACTTGTTCTTTACTAAAATCTTTAAAATTAAAGAAAATATTTTAAAAATTTACCAACAAATTACCACTCTTTCCAATAATTACGACAATCCATAAAAAATTAATTAAAACAACAATGCAACGAAAATACTTTTGCCCTTTGCTGCCTTCAGTTATCAAAACATTTTTAAGGAAATTCTTAACTAATTTGTGACTTTTTCGTTCAAAGTGTTTTTGTCTTTTCAAATGATTTTATTACAGGATACTGCAACATTTTATTATGTAATTTTCATTTTAGACAATTCTTGCCTTCATTTTTCACTCTAAGGAAAAATGTTTAAGGATACAAATTCCTGATATTATTTTCAAACACTTGAGAAGCTTTAAAACTTGTTTTCTTTCCCCTTTCCTTTTTTTTAGACTTAAATAAGGCAAAGGATAAAAAAAATGTCTACCATACAAATGAGGAAGAAAAATTCCACATGATTTTTTTTCTTTGAGATAAGAAAAAAACTGTATTATTTTCATGTTACAAATAAAATAAAATAAAATAAAATAGAGAAAAAAAATCATTGCCACCAAACAAAGACATTGTCAGGAAACATCTGCCAAAGATCTGCAGATGCTGCCGTTGTTTTTGAAGAGCGTGTGTTGGTTTGTTCCTGGTGTTGATTAAGTGGCGTTTGCGTGTGTTTCAGTGTTTGCATTTGAGTAGTTTAAAAGGGTTCTTTATTTTATTAGTTATTCCTTGCTATTGTTTATCGTGTTTGTTATTTAAGTTATTGTTACATTTTTCTCTATTTTTCTTGTCTGTCTTTTTAGTCCTGTGTAAAAGAAAGTGTTAAGATTGTTAACATTTCTCGCTGAAATTTTTATGCTTTAAGAATTTTAAGTGACTGTAATTTGTCGTCATTTGTTTGAAAAAATAATGTTTCTTCGTTATTGAAAGAAAATATAAAAATTTCTTTTGTTTGTTTGAAGCAAAAAAAAAGTTGTATAAGTATTTTTTACTTTATTTGTTGATTTTCTTAATTAGTTCTTGATAAAAGGGGTTAAAAGAAAGCAATTTTGTAAAAAGGGTTCGAAATTCAGTTTTTTGTTTCAATTTTGAGTCATAAAATAATAATGAAAGTACAAGCTGTTTAAGTGCAGTAATTAGAGTGGAAATAAAATTCTGTTTTTTTTTTTCTTTGTGGTTTGTATCAAAAAGTTAATTTAGAAGAAAAAGTTAATGACTTATTTTAAATGATATAAGAATGAGTTTTTATTCATTTGACTGAAATTATGATTTTAGATCAGAAAATGCTTCTTTAATTCATTTAATCAAGATAGACGTATTTAATCTAAAGCTAATTTATAAAAAAAAAACAAGTAAGAGTGCTATATTTGGTTATGTTGAATTTTATATACCCTTCACCATATTCTTAAATTTAGTTTAGTGAAGTAACTCCAATCAAAAAACAAGTATTGGGGTGACAGAGCATTAAAAAATAAGAAAAAAAAAAATACATAAAAATGTCACCGGCTCTTAATGGGTTAAGTATTTTTTTAAAATTTTAGTATTTCCGAAAAGATATCTTCAAAAGCTTTTAAATGAATCCCATAATGATATTTAAAAAAATATGGTGCACATTCGTACTTCTCTAAAAAAAGTTCAGAGGCCCATAACTCGGATAATATGGTCGAATGCCTTTTTGTTTTTATTTAATTTTTTTTCTTATTTTTTAATTCTCTATCGCCCCATTTATTTATTTATTTATTTATTATTTTTTTTTTTTTTTTGGTTGGAGTTACTTCATTGTTTTAAATGATATGGAGTAATTAGAGACAAACGTATTGCTTTGCCTGCTGCCTCGAAGGACATGGACCGCCCTTGCTGATTTTCAATATAAAAATTTTCGAAACTATGTCTGATAGATTTAAATTTTTTTAAGTTCATGTAGTGCTCTTGCAAAGCTTATTTCAACACTAACATGGATGGGAAAATGGACAGACGGATATCGCTTAATCGACTTCGCTATGAATAACAAATCAGAATATATAACTTTATTGTAGAAATTACAAATATATGTAGATATTGTAGAAATTACAAACAGAATGACAAATTTGTATAACCCCTTTTTCTACTTGGTGGTGAAGGGTATAAAAATGAAAATTATGTTTGGAATCATAAATCGATAAGAAACTTTAAGAATAAGAAAAGATTTTTTCACCAAAAATTAAAACCGTGTTAAAATGTAGAAAAATCCCTTTAAAAAAATGTTATAAAACAAAAAAAGAAAAAAATTTTTCTGAACCGTAATAACATAAAAGTTTAAATATATTTTAGACCAATAAATTTTTAAATTTCTTTTAATTAAAAATTGTTTGAAATAGAATAATTTTTGAATGCATTACTTTCTTTAAGTGTATAATTTTTCCGCTTTTCTTTTTAAATTAAAACAAAAATTTATTAATAATTCTTTTCAGTTAAACAATTAAAAAACTAAAGTATACGCGAACCTAAGCCAAATAAAAAATAGTATTAAAATATTAATAAAACTATAAATTTTCTAGAAAAGCATTGTTTTTAATTTTTTTTCATAACTGAGTTTTAATTGTTTTGTGTTTGGAGAGTTTTCTTTGTATTTTTTTTTTTTTAATTTGGATTTGAATTTTCGGTTTGTGTGACATTTTTTTTAGAAATTTTGTTTTCTTGCTGAAAATTTAACTTGCTAAAGTACGGACATAATATGTGAATTTAACAGTTTTCAGTAAAATTTCTATTCTTAGCAATTTTTAGTAAAATTAAAATTTATTGGTTAATAATTTACTTTAATTGTGCTTGACTCTTTCAAATATAAATATTTCATGATATTTTCATAAAATATTTATTATTAAAACTACAAAACGAGATGTAATACTGTGGGGAAAGCATATCCATATGGCCATTTTGCTACTGCTCATATACTTCATCTGTGGATTCTACCCAAATTTAAAAAAAAACCTGAGAGTCTTATATGAAAAGCCAAATTGAATCTATTGAATCAATAAAGTAAGAAGACAATAAAAATTCAAAAATTTTTTATTCAAAAACACAGTAACCTTTGAAAAAGTATTTTTTTTACTTCAAGAAAATTTATGAATTTTTTTTTAAATATTTTTAATTATAATTTTTAAATAAAATTGATTATTTTTCAATTTTCTAAAATTCTATTTTCGATTGAAATTTTCTTGGTATTTTTGAAATCTTTAAGAATTTCTTTTATAAACTCTTAAATGACAATACGATGTTTGAATTGATTAAAAGAATTTCCTTTATTCAAAAATTATTAAAATTAATAAATAAACAAAAACAACCACTTGCTACCGTCTGAACCCCAGTTTCAAAATGTTCCAACAATTTAATGTCAAATATGATTTGACCCTTAAAAAACTCACAAAAATATCAAATTGTTCCCTTTACCAAAACTCATGCGCAAAAACTAAATCTCTTTCGCAGAGTTTTATTACCTTCTCCAGGGATTTGTATTTCTCTAGGTTTTCTATTTCTTAAGCTTTTTATAAGCAGCATTCAATTTAGCACGTGTTTTATTAATGACACTCGTTTCTTTTATTTATTTGCTTTTTGAACTTTAATGCTGTTGAGTTTTTTTTTGTTCGTTTTTCTTTATGGCCATTTGTGTTGAAATGAAATTTAATTATGCCTTCCAAATTGAGAGTAGAAAAAAGGAGAAAGAATGAGAAGTGGGAAAAGTTTAATAAATTTGTTTGGTTTTTTCATTCTCAACTAAACGTTTTTGGTACTTTATAGTAAAACGGATTTCCGGTAGGAGTTACAAATGAAAACTAAATATTCTTGTTACTGTATGAGAGTGAGAGTGTTTTGGAGTTCCCTACACTTATAAGAAATAAACACAACAATTTTATGACATAAACTTTTTGTCAGTTGGCATTCTATTTTTATTATAAAAAGAAACAACAAAATTAAAATTTGTAGACGACAGCAAATTAAAACGACCTTAACCTTTTCAGAGGCTTCAGTTTTAAAAGAAACTTTTTTATATTCTTAACAAAATTTTTCTTTTCAGTAAAAAGACTAATTTACAATTTTTTTTTATAACGACGAATTTGGGTGTAAAGGGTCCTTCATCTAACCTTTTTTTTCAACTAGTGCTTATTTCGTAAATGGTAACACTTAGCTAATGTCTGATTTAACAGATAATTAGTCTTGTTCTTCCGCTGAAAAACGCTGGGAAATAATGCGACTTTACTTTAAAAATCATGGTGTGGAATGTGTGTGCGAAAATTGCGTACGGATTTTGGAAGAAGAGAAGCGCCGTGAGCCCCATATGTTCGTTATCTTGTGAAAAAAATGAAAGAAACTGGCATCATCATCAATAAACCAAAACATGAAAAGCAAAAATAGTTCGTAAACCTGAGAATATTGCTGCTGTGGCAGAAAGTGTGCGTGAAGCGCCATCAACATCAATTCACCGTCGTTCTTATCAACTGAACACTTCGGAGACATCATTGAGAAGAATTTTGCATAAAGACCTTGATATGACGCCATAAAAAGTCCAATTTGTTCAGGACTTGAAGCCAACTGACCATTCAATGCGTTTTTTTATAGTATTTTCAAACAAAAAGTTATTTGGCGGACTTTTTATTTGTATAAAAGTATACAAGAACAACTTGAACAACCAGCTAAACTAAAAGCGGCAACGCAAACAAATTCTGATTAAGTTCTGTTCAGATATGCTATCAAAGGTCTATCTAAAAGAATTTAGTGCGATAAAAGTAAAAATAATACTATGGGGATTGTACTCTGTTCATTTTTAAAGTTAAAAAATGTTTCAGGCAACATGTATTTTAAAAAGGCAAAATGTTGCCAGCAACATTTTTTCCAATCAGCGAAATAATATAAGCTTGACTTAATGCACGTAGAATTTATATCAACATCAAACAAAGTTGCATACTTAAAGACAAGAAAAACTATAATTTTGTTCTAAGTCGTAGCATTGGTACCATCGAAATAGGTACTCTGTTAGAACTTTAAGAAATTCTTTAGCAAATGTTTTTGGTTGTAAATTTTTTTTTAATTTTCTAAAGGTGTCAACACTCCATTTTAGAAGAAAAACTGTCGTTTTAATTACCTTTAAGTTGTCTACAATTCTACATAAAATAAGTGCAGCTTCTGCTTTTTCACAGGTGGAAAGAAAAAATGTTGCCAGAAAAATTTTGCAGCTAAACAACATTTTTACAAAAAGAAAAAAAAAATAGATTCCCACTTGGAACACTTTATTTTTAAAGTATTTTCCGCGAAATAGTGACAGAATACCATACTTCAATTAACAGAAATATGTTAGTTGCTTAAAAATCTTTGTAAATTTTTAAGTTTTGAATGATAAAATTATTAGCAGCTGGTATTTAATTAAAATTTTTGTGAATTTTGAAAAAAAATCACTTACTTAAACCTGGTTTTTGACTTCCATATTTTTGGCGTCAAGGTTTTTTTGTATTTCTCAAACGGTGTCTTCTGTAAATACAGGGTACTTTACGTTGTTTTTTGAAACACTAACATCGTGTAAAACTTAGCCGGCCGGCTTAGTAACTGGGGCGGGCAAGCACAACAAACATGTAAACAGTCAAACAACCTCATATTTGCATTTACAATAGTAAGTAGGATTATGCTAGATACATACGATGAAACATTGAAGGAAACATGAACATTTTATGCTTAATGTTCCCTTGTGCGTAGCAATATTTTTTTGTTAAAATCAGTGTTACGTTTAACGTTGGCATAAATATAAAACTTTCGATATTTTATATTTCCTAACGTGATATTTTCTCGTCTGTATTGATGCTCACAGTTTTTCTTGTGTATTTTGTTTGAAAGCACCAATTGTGTGATGGTTGCTTTATAATTAGCGGAAAATAGCTTTTCATCTAAAAAGTCTCCTTTTTTAAACCAAATTTCTGTATTAGTTTTATTATTTCTTCTTCATTAAATATTTCCTCAATAATACAATCAATTATATAATCAATTCTCATTTAATTTTTTTTATTTCGTGTTTTACGTACACAGAACTGATAATTTTTTTTAAATTTCAAGTATCGTACGTAATACGATAAAAATTCAGGTTCCATTTGATGTTGCCTCGTATGTATTTCGCATTACGCCCATTATATTTTATTTTTTGCTTTTAATTTTTTAATTTCAGGAGCAAAAAGTACAGTTCTATGCGTTTCTAAGTGCATTATTTTGTGTGAGATAATAGACTTTTAGCAGCTTTCTAGCGAAATGACCTATTGTGTCTGAGAAATTCAAAATAAATTAATAAATTGCACAGAATATTTGTCTATTGGAGAACTTTTTGTTTTCTCATAAAAAAGATTTTATTTCTTTTCCGAACGCAATTCAATAAAATTTTTTATTGTTTTAAATAAATATTTAATTAAGCAAGTAAGAGTGCGTAAATCTAGTTTAGTGAAGTTATTTCAATAAAAAAACACACAGAGAATTAAAAAGTTTAAAAACAAAATTTTAATGGGTTAATAATTTTTTAAAAATTTTAGTATTTCCTAAAAGATCTCCTTAAAAGCCTACGTCATCTGTAATTATGGGTGATATATAATTAATCAGAATCAGAATCAGAAGCTCTCGATGTTCTTGGCATGAAAATTCAATGCGATGTTCGTTGGAAGAAGCACATCTTTCATGTTGCAAAAGAAGCATTCAAGTGCCTAGGGTTTCTGAAACGGTGTAAGAAATACTTCACTCCATCTGATCTCCTTACTATCTATGTCACCTTTATCAGACCGAAAATGCAATACAACTCTCATGTATGGGCTGGTGCTTCAAAATCTATTTTGGAGTTACTCGACCGCGTACAGGAGAGAGCTAAGAAGCTCATCGGTGTCAGTAGAGTATCCAGCTCTATTGACTCACTGGAGCATCGACGCAATGTGGGGTGTGTTTCACTGTTTTATCGTTACTACAACGGAATGTGCTCTTATGAAATCAAGGAACTTGTTCCAGAAAACCGTAATTTCATACGCGCAACGCGATCTACATCAAGAGCGCATTCCTTTGTGGTCGATTGGCAAGTGAATCGCACAACGCACTACAGAGAAAATTCGTTTTTTAGCCGAACAGTTCGTATGTGGAATAAACTCCCTGCAGAGGTCTTTCCAGCCACTTTCAATATGCAAAGATTCAAATCAAATGTTCACAAGCACTACTCCCTCTATCCCCCATTCCACAACCTAATTTTCTAGTTCTGGCACAATTCATTGCATAAGTAGGGGTCATCCCCTGAGTGCTGGTCCTAATTAAAAAAAAAAAATTGTACCTATATTGGTTTCTTAAAAATACGGTGTACAATTGTTTGTTTTAATGAAAATTTCAGAGGCCCATAACTCGAAAAATATGGGCTTCGAACCAATTTTTTAATTTGATGTTTTTTTCGAACTTTTTAATGTTAATCGCCTCGTATATTTTTTGTTTTTTGATTCGAGTTTCTTTACTTAACAAGATTTGTTCCAAATGATAGGAAAAAGTTAGAGGCAGGGGCGGTGTTTTGCTTGCTGCCTCGAAGAACATGAACCGATCTTGCTGATTTAGCAAGCAAAATTTTCGATCAATTGGCATATAAAATTAATAAATAAACTTTATTTCACTAAGGGTACTCAAAAGTTCGTAGTTATTTTTATCCTTATTTCCCTTTTAAAGGTTAAATACCCTTAACCTTTATTTTGTTAACATCATGTTTAATTTTGTTTTGGGTGTGTGATTGTTCCTTAAATAAAAACTGTTGTGTTTTAACAGACTAAAGTCCACAGCAGACATTAAACCTAAGGCTAAACTAAAAAACGCACCATCCCCCTCAACATGAAAAAATTGTAAAAAGGAAGCAAAAAAGATCCTTTCCATTTATGTTAAAAAAGTATGTTTGTTAGTTTCATGTTTCTTCCCTATTTTATTGACACACAACAAATGACATTGTCTTTGGAAGAGTTTTTATGCGTTGCAGTTTTATAACAGCAGTAAAGCTTTATGTTTTTGTTGTTGTTTATGCTAAAATATTGAATAAAATATGGCCACTACAATTTTTCTATTTTTTCTTCTTATTTTTATTTTAGTCCTTGCAATTATTTTTCTTTTTCTTTATGTTAGAGAGTGTTGTATTGCTTGTAGTAGTTTTGTATTTTTTAAGGTGAATTGTTAAAGTGGCTTTTTAACAGTTTTCCTTTCAACCAAGACATTGAGCCAGAAGTTTAAAGTGGCCAGAATAAAAAAAAAATCCTTCACTTAATGCTTTTTGTGTCAAGTGCGGGAATTACAACAACTGGAGTTTCTTTCGTGAGTTCAAAACCATTAATGCCGGTGTATGTCTATGTGAATGTATACGTGTCTGTGTTGGTTTAAAAATTTATATTCTTTTATGCGTTTTTAGCCTTAAGGTTCATTGCCTGTATGATTTTTTATTTTGTTGTCTTGATTTGTTTGTGTGTTTTTTAAAATTGGTATTTTTTTCAAATAAAAGATTTGGAGTTAATATTTATTATTCTTTTTTCAGCATTTTTTGTTATTTTTATTAAAACAAAATTATTATTCTCTTTTATTTAAATTTATATTTTTGTTTCTGACCTTTATGTTGTTCTGCCTTTGAATGGGATTTTAATTGAATTTTTATATTCCAGTTCGAGTGGAAATATGTATGAATATTTTAATAGATAAATAAAGCAAAACAAATACGAAAGCGGCTTGATAAATTTTTAAAACCAAACGAATTTTCAACATTAATAAAAACAAGAAAGCAAACATTAGGAACTTTATCTATCTGGTCGCTTTTTTTAATTATAATTTTAATTTTTTTTTTAAAGTTATTTATAATTTTTTAAAAAATACAAAACTTATTCTATAGCATTAACATCTGTCTTAAATAATGTAGCATACTTTTCAATGCTTTCCAAATATCTAAATGCAAGGTATACCTTAGGGCTTGTATTAACAAAGTATATTTAATCTTAATCTTAAACGTTTCTTAATAATTTATCTTTTGCCATTTTATGTGCGAGAAGAGAATTATTAAAAATACATAGACAATCAAAAAGCTGATACTGTAAATTTAACTTTCTCTTAGTATCTTTATGGTTTAGACTCATAGTTAGAATGAAAAATGATCTGGATAGTATGAAAACATTCTGGTTTTAGCTTGAAAAACGCTTTTCCATCCAGAAAAGGCAATGAGAACTTCTTTCTGTGTTTATCATGGAATAATAGAAGCTGTTTATGACACTCACTTTTAGAGGAGACTAAAACTTTGAATACCCTATCAGCTAAAGTTTTTATTTTATCCTCTTCCGCTATTTAAATTTTTAATACTGATTTTTAAGGAAGTGATATTTTTTTAAAAATATTTAATTTTCTGTTCAATCTGAAATTTATTGAAAAATTATTTTAAGCAAAGAATTTATTTTTTGAAATAAAAATTAAAATTTTTTTCCTTTAAAATATAAAAGGCATAAATTAGGGGTTTCATAGCAAAGTTTGTTTATTTTTTTATAAATTTAAATCTTGACTGCTGTAAGTATTGATGCTTAGTGAGGAAAGACTGCAGAAAATAGGTTAAGAAGACTTGAATTAGGCACCAAGATGTTAACATCCTCATTGTCTTGTTGTAACAATGTGTTGTCTTCCTTTACAAGATTCATGTCGTTAAAACTGATTTAACATTGTTCTGGAAGAATTAAAGAAAATAGAATAAAAATCTAGAGTTCAAATTGTTTTAAAAATATAAGGTCTAGTTTTAGTTATCTTGCAATTATAATATTCGAAGCATACTTTTTGGCATTTTAAATATATTCAAATGTTTAACACATTTTATCGTTTGTAATCAAATCTCTTAAGAGAAGTTACTTAAAAGACAAAGTAAAAAAAAAAATTAAAAAAAATTTGTTTGTCTAAAGCAGTAAATTTCTAGCAAAATTTAACCAATAAAGTTTATTTTTCTTATTATTTTTTTTTACTTTTCCTTATATAAATTCAACTCATGTTTAAAGCTGTTTTCTCAAAAAACCTTTTTATGCTTCAACAATTTACTAAAGAAATGCTGTTGTAATAAACATTCAAATAAAACTAGAAAAGGCAAACAATTTTAACCGTAACCAATAAAAACTAATAAAATTTATATTGCTCCAAAGAAAACTCTAGTAAAAAAAAGTACTACAAAACTATAAATATAAATTTCCTTAAGTCGTTTTTTCTAATGTTAAGTTTTTGTGGTTGAAATTGAAAAAAAAAAATTATACTTTAGCGAAGAAAGAGTTGTCATGTCTGCTGTAATTTATTTTAACTTTTTTCGTTAGTTTATATAATTTCGTTTTAAGAGGTAATAATTTTCTTAAGCCTAAATGTATGCAATGAATTTAATATTTGTTTAAGTAAGAAAAAATCAAGTTATTAGATAAATAGAGGGTTAGAAATTATTGAAAAATTGCAGTAGTTCATGAAACATTAATTATATAATATAGAGCATGTTTTAAGGAAGTTATCTTTATTATAAAAGTGAATTGTTAAGTATTCGTAACAATTTCAAAATTATTCATTAATCAAGATACTTAAAAAAAATTTTTTTTTTTGTTAATAAATTCTCAGCCAGATATTTGCCAAATAGTATTTTAAATAAAGTTGTTGGGGCATTTAAACTTGACTTAAGAAAAAATGTTGCAGCATTTAAGGCACTTAATAAAATCAATTTAGTGTGGTTTTTAATTTTTTTCTTTTAAATAAAACTTAAAAACAATTGATTTTTTTCTAACAACCACAAGCAATTTTAATTTAAGTTTATTGTATTTTTTTGTTATAAAATCTAAATTGTTTTTGTATAATTTTCTAACTGCAATCCAAACAGTTTATATTTGTCTGTTGTCCTTGCCATTGGCTTTTAACTTTGGCAATTTTTCGTTTTATGTAAGAAAAAATAAAACTAGCAAAAATGTATGTTCATTTAAACATTTATTCTATATTTACCACTACATTCAATGATATCCTTTGCCCTACATGGTCTTATTGAACCCTTTGTATTGTATTACACAAATTGTTTTTTATAATATTGTTTTATTTACAAACAATTGTCTAAAAAATATTTGTTTGCAATACCGAAATTCATACAAGTGAATTTTAACTAAACGAATACTCGAAATTGACACGGCACATGAAACTGGGTGGGTGCATCCACAAAAAACTAATTGAAAATGTCACTAGAAAAATTTGAAATAAAACTACTCAAAAATACCAGCACTTGATATTGTATACGAGAAATTCAATTTTATCAATTCATATGGCGCCTAAAAGTATATTTATAAAACTCTATTTATTTGTTAAACCATCAAAATTACATCACAGTTATTGGTTTTGTGTATCGTTATGACGTATTGACATGCCATTTACAACAGAATGGCATCACAAAAAAACTCTTAAATTGAATGTTGTGGTCCCGAAAAAACAAAAAGCCAGCAAAAAAGAAAACAAAAACAAAATAACTGAAGGAATGTTTTTCCAAAATTAAAAATTCATAGAACAAAAAATAGAAAACAAAAAAGAAATCAATTTATACAGACAAATAAAACAATCAACAGAGAAAACTAATTGACGATAAATTAACATAAATTTATTGTAAAACCATCATCCATTTATTACAATTAGACCAAAGCAGAGCATATTTCAAGGGATAAAATGTGAAAAAAGAAAATAATTTAAGTGCCAAGTAATTCATTTTAAGCGTAATTAATGCAAGTTTTAATTAAATTATTCAAAAAAGTTACAAACTAAAGCATTCTAAAATAATAAATGGCCAAAAGAGATTTGTTTTTAGTTGTTTAAATTTAATTAACAGCTTTAATTTCTATTTAAAAGACTTGTATTTTTTGCATTGAAAAATTTTTTAAAATATTTTTCTTTGAAAAAAAGAAAACAAAAACAAAGATCCTTTGAGAGCTGTTATATTGAATACAAATATTGTCCCAAATACATTTTTGACAAAAAATTTTTGTAAAAAACCCACTATTGACAAATATTTTTGTATAGAAACCCATTTGTTACGAAAATAGGTCTAAAGAAATACATTTGTTACAAATGTTTTTTCTTAAGAAACACATTTGTGGCAAATATTTTTGTAATAAAACACATTTGGGACAAACCTTTTTCTAAGGAATCATATTTGTGGCAAATATTTCTGTAAAGAAGCACATATGTGATAAACTTTTTTCTAAAGAAACATTTTTGGGACCGATTTTTTGCTAAAGAATAACTTTTGTGACAAATTTTTTGCGAAAGAATCATATTTGTGACAAATGATTTTCTAAGGCAACGGTTCTCAAATGGGGGTCCGTGAACCCTTGGGGGTCCGTAGCAACCATCCAAGAGGTCCGCATGAAGAACCAAAAGAACAGTGTTTTCAAAAATAATAAAGGTTTTATTTTGAATTTGCGCTTCAGGAGGGTTCGCAAAAAAAACTACTTTACTAGGGGTCCGTGAGCAGGAATTTGATGAGAACCCCTGTTCTAAGAAAACACATTTGGGATAAACGCTTTTCGAAAAACATATTTGTGACAAAATCTTTGCTAAGAATTACATATGTGACGAAATTTTGCCTAAAACCACACTTTTGTGACATATGTTTTTTTAAAAAAATAAATTTGAGATTTGTCTTTTAAAAAGAGTCACATTTCAGACAAATATTTTCTTAGGAAACATATGTGTTTATGACAAATATTTTTATTTAGTTATAAATTTGAGTCAATTCTTTTTTATTGAAACAGAATTTTGAACAAGTGTTAAAGAAAAGAAATGTAAATATTCTCATGTAGAACACCTTTGTGACAAGTTTTTTTCTGTAGAAACACATATGTGGTACATTTTGTCAGCAGATAAACATATGTTGCTTTTCTGAATTATAACAAATTTCACTTGCAACTTGATTTAGAAACTGTTTCACAAGAAATGAAACATAAAATGTAATGAAATTGCAAAAATGGAATGATAATCTCGTTTTAACTAAGTGAAACCATTTAAAGAACAAAAAATTGAAATATGTGACGTAAAAATTATATAAACGCACTTGTTAGAAATTACACTTGCTTGAAAGCACTTTTTCTCAGCATTTGTTTGCAGTTTTTTTTAGCATTTCATTCTTTCATAGTTGTATGTTGTTGTTAATTGCGCTCTAAAATGGGCTTTCAGAAGATTTTCATACAATTTTAAGTTCTAGATTCAATTTCATGTTTCATAGTGTTATATTTTTATTTTAGAATGTTTTTACCTTTTTTTCATTGTTGTTGTTTTTCATACAGCTTTTAACAAATTTTCTATAGAATCTTGCATTCCTTTTGTTGTTGCTGTTAATATTTTTTTGCGCTTTTTAGGTTTTATTTGTTCTTGCTCATAGATCCTTCATGCAACATTTTTATTTATTTATTTTATTTTTTATTCCGTTTTTTGTGATTGAGTGTGCTGCTGCTGAAGCCTGCTGAGAAGTTTTTTATTACTTTTACATTTATAGTTAAATTTTTTCAAGCTTTTCTCATGTTCTTTTAAATTAAAAAAATCTTATTTTTGTATGTATTTTATCACATGTGGACTGCCGATTGATAGAAAAATGATTTGTGAGCCAATAAAGTTAAATTATTTATAGTGTGTTTAGACAGCAGCATTAAAGTAATAAGAGAATTTTTCTAGAGGAGCTATAGAAAACAAAAATCTTATCATGTATTTGAAATTTCGTAAAATCCTTAAAATAATAGTTTAGCAAGGAAAGAGTCGATTTGCTTTTGGGTGTACACTTGAGGTGAAAGTACATAACATGCGTTGAGCGCTTCAACGCGTTATACACTTCTGTCAAAAAAAGTTGAGTATTTTCATAGTATAAGGTACATAAGTTGGCAACGTCTCTGACGCATGAAGTTTGTTAACTTTAAACTTTTCGTGCGTTGTATATAATACGACACCTCGTCAGCTGACTTTTCTTTCATTCTTGTTATAAAGAAGCGTGCTGAAGTTTGAGCTTTATGTAACATAAAAAGTTTGAAGCGTATAAAGTAAAAAAGCATGCAACGCATTGATTTACTCAACTCGTATTATGTACTTTCGCCTTTATTCCTTAGGACAATCTATAACTTTTAATTGCATAATCCTGCCTTCTTTTTATATTTAAAGCACTCCAAAATTAATTTATATTTTGAAATTATATGATTCCGTTTATAAGTATTTTAACAATTTGAGAATTATGTAAATTATTTTTCTGCGGCATCTAAAGTTGACGAAAATAATTATAAAACGATATATTCACAAAGAATTCCGGTTGTAAATTTTTTTTATTTTGAGATTGTTGTTGAACGTAATTGTAGCCTCGAAAAAGTCAAACGTTTTAAGGATTTTTAATAAATTTCTAATTTTTACTCAATCGCATGACACAAACAAAAATTATCAAAAGAAGGTTTATTGCGTGTTAAAACACCTGCTTAATAATTTAAAGAAAATAGAAAAATTATAATAAGTGCAAAGAAGCAAAGTTAAGAAATAAAATAGAAATATAATAGAAATTTCTTTTTAACTCTAGCTAAAGAAAATCTTTCCAAATGTATGTATTAGTTAAATTTTGACTAAATTAATCAATTCCTACTTGGTACTTTTTTCTTGGTACTTTTGTGACAGATGTTACAAACACTCGTAGTTTTTAAAAAGTTACAGTTAAATGTATTTATTGTAGTAACGAAATTTTTTATTCACAATAACACAGGAGGAAATAAGTCAAGGCAACAACCCTATTTAAGGATTAACAATTTATCCATTTCGAAAAATATTTCTTTAATTCCAACTAAGAAAATTTTTAACATTTAATGCGAAATAATTCTAAAAGAATTTTTCGAATATTCGCTTTACTATTATAGCAAGAGAATGGTTTGAGAAAAGTCCATACATTCGTAACAGAATTATAGATTCCTATTGTGAATATTCGTCTTAAAATTAGTTGCTGTTATTAATTATTGTGAAAACTATTTTTGTAACATTTTTAAAGTAACATTTTTAAAAATCGAAAGAATGTAAACAGTTGTTCAACGTCTGTAATGATTACGTGTTTAACATAACAGAAACTTTAACGGAATATTTAACACACAACAGCAACTGTTAATTTTACATGATTGGATTAACATCTGCTCTCTTATTTAGTTTCATGGTGAGTACGTACACATATTATAAATTAACGGTTATTTGCTTAAAAAATTAAAAAGTTATTAATTTTAATTTTAAATCAATTAAACAAAACAAATTTGAATCAATTTTTGTAATATTTAAAGGTAAAACTCAGGCTTAAGTTCTTATAGATGTCTCACAACTTTTATTATTACACACGGTATTCCGTTTAGCACTTAATGAAAAATGTAAAATAGTTACGTAAGTTAAGTCTGTTAATTCAATAAAAACCGCGAACAGTTTATGGCTTCGTGTTTAATAACAGCAAAATTTTTTTCAATTGCCCTCAATTCAAGCAGATATGTAAACAAGAGCAATGGACAACAATTTTCTTTGAAATTGCGGTTTTAACACTGCTGGGTAACTATCAAATTTTCTAACAAAATAAGTAATGTTGCTTAACTGAATACTCACCTTAAAGGGGGTTTAATAAAGTGTGTTTATATGCGTTAGTTTATAAAAGAAGGGTTAATTCCTCCAACTGCGAATCAACAATCTTCCTTATCTCGAGCAATTCTGAATGTTATCACGTTTTTCCTTCTCCATAAGAAGTGTTTCTTTAGTTGCAAATGCCTGCACGTTATGATTTCCTTGTTTTTACTATTAAGGCACCATTCATCTAATGCGGATATAAGACGGTAAAATTTGGCATGAGCGCATGGCTTGATGAATTGCCATCAAACTTGTGTAATAGGAAAAAATTCTTATCTGTCTGCGGCGCTGAAAGGAAAATTTTTTGATATTTGAGTTCTTCCCCATCAAACCATTCTCACATGCAAAGTTTGACTGTCTAATAACCGCTTTACAAGCAGACGACTTCACCCTATCATCGTTTTAGGCTTGACAACAAATTTTTTCGCTAATATAATCGATGATCTGAAAGCTGTTTTCTATTAATTCATCTTTCAAACAAATGCTGCTCAGAAAAAATTATTTTTTCTATATTCATGACGCTGATGGGATTTAAACTCATGACTTCTAAACTTCTAAATGGCTGAATGGATATGTTTTGGTAAGCGGACAAGTTTGCTTAGTCCAGTAGTTGCCAAAAGGAGTATTTATTTATTCACTTCGCCAGGTAGGTTTAGGTAACCTTGGACACAATAAGCCAGCATTAAATATTTTTCTTTAAATATTTCTTATTTTTATTTTTTTCATGTCATTGTTTATTTTATATTTATTTACCTTAATTCTGCTTTATTTTGTTATTTAATGATATTTTTCATTTGTCCTATGTTTAGCAGACAAATTATTATTATCAAGATTTTTAAAAAAATCAAATCCTTTCATTCATAAATCAAAGTCTTTGGCACATTTAAGTGCTAAAAAAATTTTTATATAAAAACTCATTTAAATCCTTGACAATGAGGATTAAGTTACAACTCTTGCATGCAACAAAAAAGGAAATAATTTTTTTTCGGATTTTTACCAAATCACAACACTGAGTTTGATAAAAACAATAACAGGCGAGACTGACTATTTTGTAACAAAAACAAAAACGTTTAAAAAGTGTGCTGTTATGTGTCCTTTATTTTATTTTATATTAAACAAAACCTAAATATTTTTGTTTTATATAAAACAATTTCTCTAACGATCGAAAATCGTACAGTAAATGAAATGACGAAACAAAAAATTTACAAAAAAAAAAAAAAAAAAATATATAAAAAAAAATAGATTTTAAACAAAAACAAAGATATTTTGCATAAATTATCATATGAACACATTTTTATACACTCTATAGAGCACAAAGTATGTTTATAGTTGTAACTCTTTTTTACCCTCTTTGGAAGGAGTCAGGGTTTTGTATGTGTAATTGTGTGCTTGTGTGTTTTGTCTCTTAGGATTGAAAGTGTGTCTGCATTTTGATATGACTCGTGTTTCATTCATGACATTTACATGTGTTGAATGGATGGATAAATCGCTTGGCTGGTTACATTTTCCACTGTTTGTATAGACTTGATAATTTGTTTTTTCATTGGTTCTTCGTTCGTTCGTTTGTTTGTTTGTTGTTCTATTTAGTCCCTGATGTGGTGCTAAAAGTCCATGTGAATATGCATATTGAGATTATTTAAAAGAGATAAGTGTCCTTTTTTTGTTTACATTTTTCACTACAATATTTGCTGTTGAGCTCAATGATGGTGATGATGAACATCAAATAAATTTTTTTTTGAATGAGTTAACAAAAAACATTTGGTTCTTAATGAAAACTTTAGTTGCTTTTTTGGATATTTTTCCAGTATTTTATTTTAAACACGTTAAAACTATTAAAAAAAAAGGTCATTTATTTTTCAAATACCCCAATGAATTGACAACTTAAATTTTACACGACCAACAGTATAAAATATATAGTTTGCATAAATTAGAACAACACACAAATATTTAGAGAAGATACGGGCGGTCAGGCAGGCAGGCAGGCAACTTACACAATTTTGTCAAATTTACAAAAATTTAAATTAAAAGAAAATTAGTTAAGCGACTATTTCTTGCTTGATAGAGTTTTAGAAATGTAAAAAGGTACAAAACCCCTTTTGAAGGGTAAAAATGATAAAAAGGGTTTAGTTTACAAGAGACTTTAAGAAAAACAAAATAGACTTTTTTTAAGTTTAAATATTTTAAAAGCTTTTAAGAATCTTACAACACTTTTCGATAATTAAAAGCTGACGAAATATTTGCCAGCAAAATTTTTTCTCGCTAACTAAATTCTAAATTTTCTTATAAAAACCTTTCTTTCGCTTGCTCAGAATTTAATATTTATAAAAATAAATATAGAATTTTTGGATTTTTATTTTAGCCAAAATTTTTACGATTTAAAATATATTTGCATATTTTTTTTGCGTACTTTGGCGACTTTGTAAAAAATTATCTGGCAACAGTGTTATCAGTTATGCCGATTTTTCGCCAAACGTGTCGATAAAAAATCCTTAATATTTTAGCTTATACAAAAAACAGCGATAAATTAATAAAAACATTTAAAAGAGAAAATGCATTTACAATATTCGTTTTTGAATATGAATAACATCTACTTTGGCTCAGAATTTCAAACTGATTTTTTTTCTATTTATAAAAATTGCTAAAAAATGCAAGATCGGCTTCCAAAAAAACATACCCACTTTTAAAGTTTATTATCAGTTTTTTATTTCGAAGTGCTGTAACTCTGTATTTGAAATTAATCTTAATGCAGTTTTTAAAAAATTTGGGGACCATAATGACGCACTAGGTATTTGTAAAACATAATGGGAGAATATTTCCTGTCATAAATAGGACTCAATATTTTGATTATAAGGTTTCAAAAAGCAATTAAAATTTTACTCTTTCGGCTTTGGTTCATTTTTAATTTAACTTTTATTAAGAAAAATGAATGAAGTATGAATGATTAAAAATAAAATTTGCATTTCGTGACTATACCGACGGTGTAGTACAAAATTGCAACAAATGTACAAGACGTGTTGTAGAGAAGACAACAAAAAAATGCTTTGAGTTGTGTGTGAATTTCGTCTAACCAAATTAACATTGATTGGTTGGTTAAATGGATGATATTTACAGTATACGCAAATCAAGGTGTTGGATGCAAAGAATGCTGAAGATGGATTTGGCGGTCCTGAAAATGCAGCATTACATTCTGCCAGCGTCTAATTTTTCTTGTTTTCTTTGGAAAACGTCCGCGTACATTTGAAAAATAATTTTTCTTAATAAAAGTTAAATTAAAAATGAACCAGAGCCAAAAAAATAAAATTTTAATTGATTTATGAAGATCACTGGTTCAACCCCTGGCTGGGACTAAAATTAAAAAAATAAGTTTCAAAAAGCCTATACGAGTTCTGGCTCAAAATGCTGCTGATATTTACCACTTTTAGCTGTTGTCAATGTCCAAATCAAATGAAATGTACCACAGCAAGGATACAATAGACAATTATCAGTGTGAAAGTTTTGACCTTACTCTTGAACTAAGTTATTTACCTAAATGTTAAGTGTGTTTTGTATTATAATGTTCTCTAAATGTTATGTTGGTTTTGTAACTCTTACAAATGAATTCCATTCTATAGTTCTTAAATGAAAAGTTTTTTAGAATGTTCTAAGCAACGCAATTTTTATGTTTTATGATAATTTCTTTTATTAAATTAAACAAAAATGTTTTTTATAACTAATATTAAATATTTTTGTATTTTGGCGATATTAAGCGACATCCGACAAGGCATTTGACGAGAAAGCTAAAAAAACTGGCAACACTGTCTGTGCCCGCTTTAAATCTATACATATTATAAAACAGTAACGGTAAATTTTGATGTTGGTGTAGATAGTAATCAATATTGAATACTTAACAACTATTTTTCGAATTTTTGTCTGTCTGTCCGTCTGTCTATGTTCGCATCACGTAAAAACTGCCAGATGGATTTGAATAAAATTTTGTGAGGAAATTCCTTAGGAGTTTGGTTCAAATATAGAATACTTTTTTTTTATAAAAATATATCATTTTGTAGAAAAACTAGAGAAAAAGGATCCAAATTTACTGGTATAATGGTACTAAAACAGTTGTCAGTATGTTTTATTTTTATAGATGGAAAATTTTTAACTTTGTTTACAGAACTATATAACAAATGTTTAAAAAAATATATTTCTAATTTTTAGTTTTAAGATAATTTTAAATGCTATGCGGACGAAGTTGTGAGCACTAATAAATTCGCTTACAGCAGGTGTTCACAGAATTTTTAACTTATTGGCTTAAATCAAAGAAAGTTCCACTGTTTACTGTAGTTTACAAGATGATTGCATCATTGGATTTTATATCTTTAAAACTGAACGCGAAGCTCAATATATTTTTTTAAAGGTGACGTTGATCCGTGAAAGATGTAGTTTCAAACGAATGACATCATGTGCAATATAACTTCCATAACAATCGACTTATTAAAATAAAATTGATCCTGTTCTAGGTCGTGCGCTTTAACATCTATTCATTACGTCCAATGATCTCACGTAAAGTCACTGTTTTATGCTAAAAAGCTAGCGACAGTAAATATAACATACTTCTAGCAATGTGTGAACAAGTTTGAACAAGTGGAGCAAAATTTGTACCAAAATAAATTTTAAATGTTAAGGCCAGGTATTGATTGATCTTTTTAAAAAAGTTTAGCGATGAAAATTTAATTTTTGTGTTATGTTTTTACTATTTGAATTTTTATGGGTAAAAAAAAGAAACTTATTTTAACAAAACATAATTTATAATTTTGCCAGCAATTAGCACCATACAGAAGAAGTTGTTCAAATTTTTTTAAAAAAATTATTTTATTTTTAATCAGTTTTGTAAGAATACTGTGAGACTTACAAATTATATATATATAACTTTATTTTGAACTGAGGTAAATCGGTTTATAAAGGACTAAAATTGTTTAAATGTCCTCTCTTAGTTAATTTTGTTATAAAAAAAGGAATTTTTAAAAGCAAGCACTTTTTTTTAAATTAAAAATTTAATTTTACTTTTGAAAATCGAACAATATTTAAAGAAAAAAATCGTTTTAAATGTTTCTTAACTTGTTTTCATTTACATATTTGAAATTTATTTCCGTATAGTTGCCTGTCATGACAAACAACTTATTTCCTTTATAATAATTTTTATTCAGATTTCATACAGAGAAAACAGTTAATGAAAAACTGTGGTTGATCAATTCTTCACTGTAAATAAAATATCCTTTCATAGTTAACAAAAAAAAAAAAAAAAAAAACAAACAAAAAAAATCCTGAAACAAAATTACCCCTCCTTATTCTCCTTCATTGGAATGAAATTAATACTTCCTAAGAAAAAGAGAGACTCTCTGACGTCATTGTTTTTAAAAAGCAACCTGTTAGTCAAAGCATGTGTTTTGTTTTTTAATAGACAACAAACATACCGGAAATATTCTGTTTGTCATTTAGGAATTTACTTAACAACCCTCAAAATAAGTTTAAGGAACTTATTCTTCTCTTGGGCAAACGAAGGCTAAGGTCAACGAGTTTGCTAAACTGTAAGAAAATGTATGTGTGTGTTTGTATATTTAAATTTAAAGGAGAAACAATAACAGAGAGTTTTTGCTGTAACTGAAAAAAATCCTATTGGAATTGTAAAGAGCAAAGCAAACCAGAGTGAGAGAACTAGAAAAAATTAAAAAGAGCAAAAAATATCCTTTTGCAAGCAAATCTTTAGCAATTTTGGCGACAATTTTCAAAAGAATGTTTAGTTGCCGGCTGTCTATGAGGAATTAAACACGTTATACGAAAATAAAAATAAATGTTGGATTTATTTATATAAAAAAATAACGAAAAAACAAATAATAAAAAAATCGAGCGCGTGTTTTTAAAATTTTATAAAAATAAACAAAATAGTGAAACAATAATTTAAAAGAAAATTTTAAAATTATAAGGAATATAATAAAAAAAGCCTTTTTTAGGTTTTATCAGCCTACACAAAGGCTTTGCTATCACTTAAGTGAGTGTGAAAAGTCACTTTTAAAAATAAAAAAAGGAAATCAAGTTTTATTTAAACACCCTCAAGCCTTTTAATTTTAATAGTATTTGAATATTTGTCTTTTTTTATATCATTTCAAAAAATTTTGTCTGCAACTGTCCTGAGTGTTATACAAAGGTATAACTAAAAACAACGCATACCTTTAGGCTATTACATAAAAAAGTGCTTTAAAAATATTAAAAAAAGAAATCATTTAATTAAAATAAAACCTTTTTTGTACTAAGAGGCAAAAAATTTCATTCAAAGGTTAAATGAAAAATATAAAATAAATATAATTTTATTTAAAGCTGAAAGCCATAAAATATTAATACTAATAATAAAGCAAAGCATACATTAAGGCTTAATTAAAAACAAAATAATTTCACTTAAATAAAAATCACTTTAAAATTAAGGAAACCATATTAAAGTAAACACAACTGAATTATGTTCAATTAAGAAGTTAAAGTCATAAACTAAAAATATAATTCATATAAATCATTAAATCATTTACCCTGATAATTTTCTGACAAATCTTGCAAAGCATAATTTTTTGTGATTTTAGTTTTTCTTTTTTTCTCATAAATAAATAACGAGCGATGATGGATGGTGAATTGTTAGAAAAGTAAAGAATAACTGATTGTTTTGCTTATTTTAAATGAAATCTTTGGTTACTAACAAATAAAACAAATCAATTGCACTTGACAGTTTAGTAATTGAAATTAATTAAATGTTTTTGTTTAATATAAAGTGTCTAAAACTGCAGGACTATTGATGTTTATTTCTTTTATAAGGTTTCAAAGATTGGGAAGAATAAATTAATAAATAAAAATGTTTAAAAAGTATAAGAAAGAGATGTGGTTAATTGATAATTTAAAAGCATTAGAACGAGCCTTTTAAGTGTCTTATGTAATGAGCTCAATACTTATTCTGTCTATATTTTGTCAGTGTGATGATGTTGCTATGAACAAGTTTTATCATACTGATTAATAACCGATATAAAACTTGTTGAAAAAAAATTTATAGAAAATTTATCGAATATTTTTATAGTGAAAAATTTTTTCATAAAAACTTATCACAAAAATAAATACTATTTAGAAAACTGTTTGACTATAGTGATAAAATTTTTTTTAATGAAAATATATTATATCACAAACCTTCTGCAAAGTATTTTAAATACAGCAATAAATTCGTCTCTTAAAGATTTTAACACAGTCATAAATTTTCAATTACTTTCTTTTAAACCTTAAGTCGTTTAAAGAAAAATTTTTTATTAACAGCTTTTAACGTTTTGCGTCGTTTATTTTTATTAAAGGATTAAATTTTATATATAAATTCGAATCACAATCCTAAAATTCAACAAAACATTTTTAAATGTCTTTTCTTAATTTTCTACAAAACAATTTCTCTTCATTATCTTA
Organism: Cistogaster globosa; assembly: GCA_937654795.1. NCBI lineage: Eukaryota > Metazoa > Arthropoda > Insecta > Diptera > Tachinidae > Cistogaster > Cistogaster globosa. The sequence continues at coordinate 15,154,021 of OW569404.1, forward strand.
ATTATGAAGAAAAAAATTATCACCACTCCCACAAGTTTGTAAATTTTATTTTAATCACTGGCTAAATTTTTTATAGAAAATCTTTTCATTAGAGTATTAAAAATCTATGAAAAAATTTTTTACAGTGTCAGATTTTTTTCAAAATATTTTTGTCGTTGCAAAGACAAGTTTTCTGTAATTCTTAATCACAGTGATCATTTTTCAATGCAAATTTTTTATTTATTTAATGATTAATATAATTTTTTACAGAGATAAATTTGTTATACAACTTTTCCTTATTTCAGTGACCAATTTTTTTTTAATAATTTTTTCTCATCACGGAGATATATTTTCTGTTGAAATATTTTTTATCACAGTGATGAAATTTTAACATACTTTTTATATTTAAGGCATTCAGTATTAATAGAATTTTTTAAATATTTATTCAGGGTGATGAATTTTGCATCAAATAATTTGTAATAAATTTTGTGTCAAATTTTTTATAAAACAGAAATAAATTCATTATATTTTTTTTTAATATGTTAATATTTTAGTTTTTGGGATTTACTTAGTTAATCACATTGTTTTATTTTCCTATAAAAACTTAATCAGTTATATAGCTTCTTTTGAATAATTTTTATACAAAAAGCTTTGTCATCACACTTCTCTATGTTACTGTGTTAAATTTTATAAAAAAAAAATACTTTCTCTGTGGTAATTTTTCATTAAAATGTCTTTTTACAGTCATGAATGTATTTTTATAGGAAATAATAATAAAAAAAATAATTTCATCACAGTTGTAAATTTTTTGTAGAATATTTCTTCAAAGTAAAGCCAATTTTGCTGTAGAAAATTTTTATCACAGTGATAAAATTTAAAGTAGAAAATTCTTTATCACACAGGCTAATATTTTGAAATAGATGTTTTTATTTCTTGCATCACAGTAATAAATTTTCTATAGAAACAAATTTCTATCACGGATATAAATCGATATCTTTAATTTTATCCAAAAATTTCTCTAAAAACTTTTAATAGAATTTTTATATGTAAAAATTTTCGCATATTTTTGGAGAATAACGTTCTATTACAGCTCTGCAGCAAATCTTGTTTTCGTTGAGATTATTCTTTTACTACAAAATTTCTATAACAATAAGGCACTTTTTACTAAAAGTATTTTGTGATAAGTTTTCTATCAAACACTTTTTACAACAAGTGTTATGATTCCTTACAAAATTTCTGTGTTCATTTTTTCAATCTTTCTTTTTGGTACCAGTTTAATATTCTCAATAATTTTTTTTTTAATTTTTGTTAAAGTAATAAATTAATATCACTTCTTAGAACAAAGCTTAAACAAATTTAAATTAAAAATATTATATTTTGATATGTTTTACAAATGACTCATTTTTATGGTTAAATATATGCACCTCAAATTATGCTTTCAAATAAAAATTATATGTCTCTAACAAAAAAAAAACACAAAAAAAACCAACGAAAAGTGCTAATAACGTGCTAAAAGTAACTGCAAAAAATTTAAAAAGGAGCAGTTAAGCGAATAAAACGTATAACTTTTGTGAATCTACTCACCGTTAAAAAAATGTGCTTAAAAAACTAAATAAAAAGAAAAATGTCCTTATACCCATATAAACACCTTAACATATGCTATGAAATTTTTCAACACACAGTTAAGTATAAAATAAAGTGGTTTTTAAAGTAAACACTCAACCAAAGAACCAAAAAAAAAAAGGAAAAAAATAAATAAAATAAAACACACATAAAATATAAACAAAGTGAACAAAAAGTAAACGGAGCTTCAAGTAATGTGTCTGAATAGCGACTTTGTTAAAGAAAATCAAATAGCTTAAGCGAAAGCAGCAACATATTGCAACTATGCCATGCACCATAATAATAATCGTCATAATAATCAACATGCTTGGTGTATCATAAATGCTAACAAGGGATATAACAATGTCTGGTGACGCCGTAAAATATGCTTTACAAAAATAAAACAGAAAAGAAAAAAACGACTTGTATTTTCCGTTTCCGTTTGAAAACGGTTTCCTTTCTTAAAAAAGAATTGTAAATATATATTTTTAAAGAAAAATACCCACAAAAAACCTACAAACGAAGTCTAAAAAAAAATTATAAAGAAAACTGTAAACAATTTAAATAAACTAAAAAGTATGTAAATGAATATATTATTGTGTTTTTATAAAAAAGAGCCCATTACAAAATATGTTTTGTTTTTGGTAAAAAAGAAAAGATTTGTTTTGTTTCATTGTTTGGTCTTAATGTAAATAAACAAATGGCATTGAAATTCCTTTGCGGCCATTATCAAAATATTTTTGCTTTCCTTTTTAAAATAAAAAGGACAGAATGAATAAATAAAAAAAAAATAATAATACACAAAATGATTCTTTACCCATAATAAGCAAAAAAGTATAATAAAAAATAATGTCACAAACCTTCTAGTATGTGGATTACGTAAAATGAATTTTAGTGTAAATTATTACTCAGTGTTTCGTTTCAGTGTTAAAAGAAACTAAAAACGTAAAACAACCTTTGCTATTTATGACTTTACTTTTTGTGTTCTCCTTTTTAGTAACGCTGATGATAGAAAATAATAGTGTTAAGGAATCGTGATCTTTTTACGTTGTAGAGATAGTAAATTAAAAAAATAAGCGAATGAAAATAATATAAAAATGTTTTACATTTGTTTTAAGAAACCCACCAAATCCCTAAAATAAATATATTTTATTTTTATGAGTAACGCCGAAAAGTATGCAATTGTTTAAATTTAACAGTATATTATGTTTGTGATATATCTTGTAAGCAATAAGTTCATCTCTGTGATAACTATTTTGTATAATAATTATTCTATAAAAGCAAAACTTTAATTACCAATTAAAAAAAAAAACAAGTGCCAATCTTTGATTTAAAAAAAAATAATTTGAAAATGCAAAATATAAAGCAAGAAAACAATATATAATTTTGTTATTTAATTGGCAATTTTTCTACAGAAAAAGTTTATCATATTTGACAGTATCTTGAAGCAAAAACTAAATCATGGAAAAGGATTTAATGACAGTCATAATCTTTTAATAGAAAACGTGTATATAATATTGATCACATTTACACAAAACATATATTAAGTGTCTATGAAAAATTTAACAGATCAGTTTTCTACAGATAATTAAAAAAAAATCACTCATAACAATCAATTTACTATAAAAAATATTTCAGTCACAATAATTACTTTTATGCAGAAAATTGTTCATTTACTTTGATCAAGTTTTCGTTTTCCCAAGTTATCAGTTTTCTATAGGAAATTTTCTACTCGCACTAATCAATTTTTCACTCACCGTAATCAATTTTCTGTGAATAATTTTTTTTTCACAGTAGTCAATATTTTGCAAAAAAATTTTCACTCATAGTTATTAATTTTCTATAGAAAATGTTTTCTTCACAGTAGTTAATTCTCTATAAAAAATTTGTTCACTAACAGTAATCATTTTTTTATAAAAAATGTTTCACTCACTGTAATCAATTTTATATAAAAAAATGTTTCCCTCACAGCCATTAGTTTTGTATAAAAACTTTTTCCCTCACAGCCATTTATTTACTCTGAGTAAAAAAAATTTCTATAGAAAGTTTTACACTCAAAGTAGTCAGGTAATCATTTTTCTATAGAATTTTTCTTCACTCACAATAATAAATTCTCCACAGAAAACTTTTTTAATAACAGTAATCAGCTTTTTATAAAATATTTTTCCCTCACAGTAATAAAAATTCTATATAAAATTTCTTCACTCAAGGTAATCAATTTTCTATCGAAAAATGTTCACTCACAGTTATTAATTTTCTATAGAAAATTTTTCCTTCACAGTAGTTAATTCTCTAAAGAAAATTTTTTCACTAACAGTAGTCAGTTCTTTATAAAAAACTTTTCACTCACTGTAACCAATTTTATATAACAAAATGTTTCCCTCACAGCCATTAGTTTTGTATAAAAACTTTTTCCCTCACAGCCATCAATTTCTATAGAAAATTTTTTTACTCACTGTAAATAATTTTCTATAGAAAGTTTTACACTCACAGTAGTCAAGTAATCATTCCTCTATAGAAAATTTATTGCTGTGAGTGAAGAAATATTCTACTCACCATAATAAATTTTCTATAGAACATTTCTTCACTCACAATAATAAATTCTCTAAAGAAAATTTTTTCACTAACAGTAATCAGCTTTTTATAAAAAATTTTTCACTCACTGTAATCAATTTTCTATGAAAAATTTTTCCCTCACAGCCATCAATTTTCTATAGAAAATTTTTTCACTGACAGTAATCAATTTTCTTTAGAAAAATTTTCACTCACAGTAATAAATTTTCTATAGAAATTTTTTTTACTCACTATGAAAAATTTTTCCTCACAGCCATCAATTTTCTATAAGAAATGTTTTTACTGACAGTTTTAAATTTTTTATAAAAAATTTTTTATAAAAATATTTACGCTCACAGCAATAAATTTTCTATAGAAAATGATTAACTTCCGGTGATCGAATGTTTCGAATACAATTTTAAGTAATGAATATTTACTACTAAATTATCTTGTGACTATGATAAATTTTAATTAGAAATAAAATAGGGAATTTTCACAAAAGTTATATATATATATATATATATATATATATATATATATATATATATATATATATATATATATATATATATATATATATATATATATATATATATAATTTCGAATTTATGTTTCTATTGGTAACTTTACTTTTGCACTGCTCTTCCCTTTTTCCAATTGAAAAAAAACACTTTTGTACAAAAATATATTGTCTTCCTTCTTTACGATGAATTTCCTTGAGGCCATCAGATTTATTTTTGCTTTCTTTTTTTAATCAATTTACTTTTTATACTGAGACAAGAAGGCTTATGTTTTTGGAATATTAAAAATATATAAAAATAGTTAACTACCGCCACCGTATGTAATTTATGTTGCCTTTTAACAATTTATTTTAACTTGAAATCATTTTCATATTTCTATTATGTTGACATTGCTTTATAGAAAGTACGTGCCTACATTTAGGCTTAAGGAGGTTATTTTATACAAAATGTGTTGAAGAATTACGTGCTAGTATTATGCGATTTCTTTTGCTGCTGTTACATTTTACCTTCTACTGTTGTTATAAATGATCACGTTTATTTAAGTTGAATTATTAGAATTGTAATGGTTGCCTAATTTAGGGCTTTTGTGGTATGATATTTGTATATATAAAAAAAGATTTCCAAAGTATTTTTTTTATTTTTGTTTTTGTGGAAATTAGTCAGCAGGTAGTAACATGCTGCGACGTGCTTGTCTCAAAATCATAGTATTTCCAGTTTAAGTTGATGATTTAGAAAGTTTCTTTAGAAAACAAGAGGTAGTTATAAAAGTTTGTAGCTGTTTTCGTAAAGAAAGGATACTGAAAACAATGTAAAAACTACTAAAGGCCAAGTTGACTAAATGTTTAAAAAGCCCAAAGTTCTTACTTTGAATATAAAAATGTTTTGCTGCTTAAGCATGTACTAAAGAAAGTTGTTAATTAAATATACAAGTTTAGGAAAAAGAAATTAAAAGGAAAAACCGAAAAATTTTATGATTGTGCCCAAAAGTATACTTTAAATGTTGTGTGTAAATGTTAAATTTAAATTTGTTGAGACTATTTAAAACCGTAAACTGTTTATTGCCCTCGATGTGCAATGTTCTTCATACCTAAAATTGTAAGCTGTAAAAAAAGGGATTGAAATTATTTGCTTCAACCTTAACATATTTTTTAAAAAACTCGTCATATTCCTTTGAATCATTGTTAATAACTCTGCCTGGGATACCAGAAATCTAATACTCAGACTTATGCCTTTAAAAAATTCTTCGCTTTTTTTTTGTGAAACATTCACAGATAACACACGCATTCAAAACGTAATAAAATTTACAAACATTCAAGCGATAGGATAGAAAAAAATACTAAAGCATACTTTATGGAGTTTCTAGATACGAAATCTATATTTCTTTTAGAAGCTATAATACGATTGTAAGGCAATGAGTAAAAAATCCGAGGCCGGAAAGCTTACGTTGTTTTTGGCACAAAAAGCATAAGAAATTATTATTATTAAAAAAAGAAAGAGAAAAAATAAAAAAACTTGTAGCATATACTTAAGGCGGAACTAAAAATTACAAAAAATTCTAAAAAAATATTAGAGAACACATTTTTTTAATTAAAAAAGCTTTATGAGCGACTCAAAGCCTTTTTAACAAAGGATGTTGCAAAATTTATGCAAATTGAAAATCAAAAAATTTTTTTCCTATTGAACAAAATTTTGAATGTTCATTGGCAAAGAACTTTTGCTTCAAGTATTCTCTTAATATAATATGATCCCTACAATAAGTGAATATCACAAGGGAAGGTGTCATGCGATAATTGAATTATAATGCCGGCTGTCTGACTCAATAGGGCATGGCGCTGGGTCATTATAATTTAAGTTAAAATATAGTCTTTTCATAGGTGCCATTGGAAACCAAAGTGTGCCCTGTCCTGTGCTCACCTTTTCAGTTTATTTCAGGGTGGCAAAAATAAAACTGAGCGGTTGAGACAATTTCAAATTTCTTGTTAGTTTTAAGATATTTCATTATAAACATTGAAATGTTAAAAAAAGATTTTTGTTTTTAGCTGTTAATTATATAATTTCATCGGAAATATTTAAACAAAATGTAGGTTAAGTTTTCCTTAGTTTAGCAAAATAGAGTATTTTTTAATACACAACAAAAACACGCAACTATTTTCTTATCCCCCTAAAAAACTATTTATGGTTTTAAGGAAATTCAATAACTACTGCTTCATGTTTAAACACACTTGTGCCAACCCATAAATAAAAACAATTGCATATCGCTAGGCTGATTTTCTTATACATTGGCGCAAATGTTTAAAACACATACATATACGTTTTTGTTCGTGTTTATATTCAGAAAAGTCATTTTTTAAACTGACACTTTTCCTCTAAAAAACCATTAACAAAATTCAGACATTGTAGCAAATATTTTTAGTCATAACTCTTTTTATCACAGCACATACGTACGTACCCCTTTCGTTAATGTTAAGGAAACGTTTGGCAAGAGGTTTTAGTGCTTGAGCTATGGTCACGCATGAAACGCATAATTCCTTTAATATGGTACAAGCATTTCGTTTTTTTTTTCTACTCTTCGTTATGGCATTCAAGTGTGACAAAAAAAAAAAAAATAAACCATTAATCTTAAAAATTGCTTTATATTTTTAATATCAAGATTTTGTTTTAATTTTGAAGCATATTTAGGATTAAGTGTTTGGGGATATTAAGAAATTATTTAAAGGATACTTGAGGGTAAAACTTTTTAAAAGCATTTTGCTCGCCCAAAGGAAAATATAAAGAAAAATATGATGTCCCAATATTTACTTAAGTTTCTGGTATTTGATATCTAATACCTACCGACAGTTTATGGTTTGTAAAAACGAAGCCCTACTCGAACAAACACAAAATTCATTGCAAAAAAAATAATATCAAAAACTATAAATAATTTCACTGCCACAATTAGAACACTCTAAAAATTAACGGCGGATGCTATACAACCTGAAACATAAAATCGTTATGGAAGCAGTCCTAGAATAGTCATGAGCATAGAATCGGCGCCATAGGCAAAAATTATAATTTCACAGGAATTTTTCACAGCGCATATCAATTTTATATTAGCGATTTGATGCTCATAGTATGATCATATAAATCGAATAACAGCCGTAGAATAGATTATTAAAATATGTTTAGTTTTTCGTTTATTTTTATAATAAATGACAAAAGATGGTTGGAAGACAAACGTAACACCCTTGGGGTGAAGGCATGATTGGACCACAACTACTTTAAATAATTTTAAATGAAGAGAATACGTGATTAAACTGAGATGAAAGCAACAAATTATATCTTAAAATTTTTTCCTTTTAAAAAATTGCATGTCAAAAAAGTACCTTTCAACAAAGTACCTTTTAAAAAATAGCCCAAAAATACTTTTAGAATAGAATCTTATTTTTCAAGAAGGTACTTTTTCAAAATATAATTTGAGAAAAGTACTTTTTAAAAAAGTACCTTTGACTAGAAAATATATCCTTAAAAAGAAACACCTTTTAAAAACCTACACTTAGGAAAATTATCTTATAAAAGTTTGATCATATACGACTAAAGGTCTTAACAGTTAGGCAAAGGCAAAGTGGCTTTTTATGTTTTAATTGAAGCGTAAACTGTGTTTGTAGTCATCGCAACGTCAAGGGGAACAAAAACGCTAATGAGCTATTAAAGCTTTATTCTGCGACCTGGATTGGAAAAGACCAACATGTTTCTAGGTTTGCAAGGAAAAATTCTTTGGGCCTTTATAGGTATTTTCGTTAGGGTAGGAACTAATTTATGAAAAGACGGATTTTTGCAGTATAAAGAGAAGTTAAGTTCTGTGAACCGTATAATCTGTTACAACCCTGGCCTTTTAGCTAATGAAGCCAAAGCAAGAATTAAATGGCTTGTATTGTGTAGCTGACATTTCCATTTCTCAAGAAAAAAGGAAATTTTTGAAAAAGGTTACTTTTGAAAAGAAGTTTTAAAATTGTCTTTTTTACAAAGTTGTTTTTAATTATTTACTTGATAAAAAGTACATTTGAAAATATTTTTTCAAAAAAGAGGGCAAAAGAAAATTGGAAAAAGGTACCTTTTTAAAAAAGTACTTATTAGAAAATACGCTGCTGCACGGGCCCATATATTTAATTAAGTAATTATTAGAAAATACAAGTTTAGTAAAATTTAAAAAACATGATAAAAAGTACCTTTGCAAAAAGGTACCTTATGAAAAATTACTTTTGAAATGGAACTACTTAATTAATAAATTATTAGAAAATACCTGTTTAAAACATCTAAAAAAAAAAAATTAAAAGTACCTCAACAAAAAGTACCTTAACAAAAAGTACGTTACAGAAAGCTACTTTTTAAGCGAAACTAACATTAACAGAAATTAAGAGTTAGGAGGTATTTCTAAAAATACTTTTAAAAAGTACTTTGGAAATAGTACCTTAAAAATAGTACCTTGGAATTAGTACTTTGGAAATACTAAAAATACTTGTAAAAAGTACCTTAGAAATAGTACCTTAGAAATAGTACCTTGGAAATAGTACCTTGGAAATACTACCTAATAAAAAGTTACTTCTTAAACTGGCTTTTTCAACAAGTACATTTTAAAAAAAATTTTTAAAAAAGTACCTTTTGAAAAATAATTAAAATTTTGTTTATGAAAAATACCTTTTGAAAAAATCTTTAAAAAATAGAAAAAAGTACCTTTCAAGAAATATTAAAAAAAATCTACCATTTTAGTTAATTTTATTAAGTGAAGTGTTTTTTAAAAACTTTTTTCAGGAAGTTCCGTTTAAAAAATTACTTCTAAAAAAGTACCTTTTAAAAGAATACTATTAAAAGATTATTTAAGTACATTTTTTAAGAGTAGAAAAACACTTTTACAAAATTATATAAATATTTGTTTCAAACCTCAACGGCCATTACAACTGCAGAAGACACTGAAGCCATTAATATAAAATATGCCTTAAAGGAACTTGACAAAAATCTGTGAGTTATATAATTCAAACAGACATCAGTGTATTATAATGTTTAGAAATCCTAGATGACTTAACATTTTGGGGACAAATACTTAAGCAAAACATTAATTTTAGGCAGTAAGCCATGAAGGGAGAAAATATAAATAAATACTACTGAGATAAAAAAATTGGACAGAAAAACAAACAAATGTAAAATTATACAACATTGTTGATATTTAAGGTTTCAAGTGTTGTTTGCTATCTCGTAAAATAAAAAGAATCGTGAAAGCGAAAAATGTTTTTCTCATTTTATATTTATTTTGCTTATGGATTAATATACTTTTTAGATCTTTATTTACTGGTCTGTGGGAGAGAAGTATATTTTCTGTAGTGTTTACTCAAGTCTTGAACATTGAGATTCAAATGCTTTGTCAATTTTAAGCCATGTTTTACAAAGTAACTGTAATTTTATTGCTTTGTTGGAGAGCATTTGTGTATGTTTAGTTGAGGGTGTGTGTGAGGAGTGATGTAGTATGAGTTTTAATTTCCGTTTTACTTTATAATCTTTTATTACCCTGATTCAATTCTTTGCTGGTCATTTTGTCTATTCTAGTTTGTTTTCCAAATCATTTTAACTTTTTTTTTTATTTTAGGTTTATTTTTGTGATTTTTTTAGAAATACTAAGTTACTGTGATATGTTTGTTATTTTAATTGCTGCTTTAAGAAACTTTATTTATTTTATCTTCACTTTCACTTTCATTATTTTTTATTTTTTATTTTGTATAGATTTACAAAAAGAAATCCCTTTCCGTTGTAGCATTAAAAAGATATAAAAATAAAATTACATTAAATACATTTAAGAGCAAGAACGACTAATTTTATTAAATACCAAATTGAATTTTATTTTCTTTTTTATCTCTCGGTATAATTTCTTTTTTTAAAGAATAAAAAAATGTATAAAAAGAATAAGAAAAGATAATCTTTGTTATATAAAAATTTAATTATATGCAAAAACACTTCATTAAAAACAATGAAGCGTTTAAAAAGTTTTTTAAATTTAATTTTAATGGAACCAAGATTTTTTTTGCAGACATTAAGTTTGAAATTCTTTAGAAGGGAAATACAAGTAAATTTTTTAGAAACTTTTTAAACAATTCGTTTAAAAATTTACTTTTGAATATTATTCTCTTTGGAAAAATTTGTTGTTTAAGAAAATATAAAATGGCCATTTAGATAAATGGACTTTATAAAAGAATTTTGTTTTAAATATTGGACAAGGTACACTTTTTAAGGGTTTGCTTTCTTAAAAGTACTTCTTTAACATGTCTTGTTTAAGTTAGAATGCTATTAGAAAGTATTATTTTTAACGGCTCAACATGTAGGTAATTTAAAAGATACTACTTTTTAACGATTTAAAAAAATAGTTTTTAAAAAAGTACTTTTTTTGTTAAAAAGTACTTCTTAAAATAATTTTTTAAAATTATCTTTTTACAAAGTACTTTTTAATTAATAAAATATAAAAAAATACATTTAAAAATATGTGTTCAAAAAAAGGGCAAAAACTGGAAAAAAGTACCTTTTTAGAAAATAAGTTTTTTAAGGCCCTATCTATTTAATAAAGTAATTGTAAGAACGTACTTTAAAAAATACATGTTTAATCAAATTTAAGAAATTAAAAAAAGTACCTTTTTAAAAAGGTAGCTTAAAGAAAATTAATTATTAAATGGAACTATTTAATTTATTAATTATTAGAAAATATCCGTTTAAAAAAGATTTAAAAAAAATAGCAAAAAAGTACCTTAGAAAATAGTACTTAATAATATACTACTTTTTGAACGAGTCTGTGCAATAAGTTACATATTAAAAATGCTTTTACCAAAACTCCTTATATATACAATTATAAAGATACTTAAAAATATATTGTTTTTCAAAAACTTTGTTTTTACATTTGTCTATTCAATAATTTTTATTCCATCCATCTGCTCTAAAATTGTAACCCTATGAATACCAGAGTTGATCATTTTTGTCAAAATTTTTATTTTAAAAGGAGAAAATTCAAGAAGTATTACTTAAAAAGTACATGTTGTAAATACTATCTTTAAAAAAAGTAACCTTAAAAATGTATATTTATAAAACATTGAAATGTACTTTTAAATAAAGTACTTTTTACACAGTGAAGAAAGTACCTTATAGTCGTACATAAAAAATAATAGCTTTAATAAAATACCTTTTTAAAAATACTCTTTTTAAAAAAGTATCTTTTAAAAAAATATAGTTTAATCCAAGTGGCCTTTAAAAATCGCTTTTAAAAAATACTTTGCACAAAAACAAAGTTTTGAAAAAGGACTATAAAAAATAGCCCTTAAAATAAATACTTTTTTCAAATAATATACACAGAAAAACATAAAGTACATTCTTTCCATAAAAAGTAAATTTTAAAGTATTCTAAAAGTAAACTATTTTAAGGGGCTTATTAATTAAAAGGTACTTTTTTAACTTTTTCCAAAAGTACATTGAAAAGTGAATGAAAGTGAATTTTATTAACAGAAAGGTTTAAGTTTATTATCTTAAAAAAGAAATCTTTATTTAAAAGTACTTTTCAAATGTTCTTTTAATGGTACATTTTAAAAAGTACTTTTTTTTAAAGATACTATTTTCAACCCAACTTTTTATATTTTATTTCTAAAAATTGTGGCTCCTAGAGTTCCATTTTTATAAAAGTACAATAGTTCAGTAGTAAGTTTTCATGGTCAGTTGCTTAAGAAAAATATTTTTAAAAGCATGAAAAGTACTTTTTAAATGCAATTAGAGTTTCTTGGCTTCTTTGAATTTTCATTGACTTTTTAAAAATAAAATTAATTAAAACTTTTAGTCTTTCTATCTTTCCTGCTAATGCTGCCTTATCTTATTACCTTTTAAAAATAATTTATTTTAAAGGTACAATTTGAAAAAAGTACTTTAGTAAAAATATACTTTCTTCGATTTGTTTTTCGAACACAAGATAAAATCAATTTGACTTAAGTTTATTTTATATAAGAATTGGTTTGTGTACTTATTTTAAAAATGACTTTTAAGAAAAGGTACTTTTTTTTAAGAATAATTGTTAAAATATTTTTAATTTCTCTTAAAAGTTACTTGTTGTAAAAAAACTTTTTTTTAAGCCATATTTTTAAAAATATTTAACTTTCTTAGAAAATACTATTTTAAAAATGTACTAAATTTTTTTATAAAGGTACCTTTTCAAAAACCTTGTTTGTGGTACTATTTTGAAAAAGTACAATTTTTTTGTTATAAATGTACCTTTTAAAAAAACTCGTTTGTAAAGACTATTTTAAAAATCTTTTTTTTTAAAGATTTTACCAATTTTTCTTATAACCATTTGTTTTTTTAGCTTCGTTGTCGTTTAAACTTAACCTTACATTTTCATATTTCTATACTTTCCCTTAGCTTTGGTTAAGAAGCTTCTTATAATATCCTTCTTTTGGGAGCTATTCACATAAATACTTTAGAGTTTTAAACTTAAATATACATTAAGAATATTAAGAACAATTTAAATAATTTCTATTCGCTTTGTTAACGGTAAACAACTATTTAATATAAAAAGTTTTTTAACCAGCAAATGCAGCTACAATAAAAACTTGTGTAAACTTTTTATACAACCCCTGTTCTCTTTCTCTTTATCATCAGTTTAAACCTCATTCTTAGAAAATCACAAATGGAACACATTGAACTTTCCATTTGCCACTTGAATGGAACTTTAAATAAAGTTAAAATATAAACAATGTAATACAAAGAATTGACAAACAACTTGTCATTGACATGAATATGAATAGAAAGAAAAAAACAGTATTGAATGAGAGTGGTTTTGAAAAAAAAGAAGAAAAAAAAAAAATACTTCATAAGGACAACTCCAACTAACTAACGACAACAAATAGGAAAATGTATAAAAAACACATACAGTAACATTTTTGCAATACGATAACTAGAAACCAACTTCAATTGTAAAACTCTTGTCTAACACGAAACCACTTTTAAATGATAGAACAGGAAAAAAGCACACACACACACACATACATACTTTTGAAAAAAGGAACTAAAAACTAAATCACAAAAGCAAAAAATATATAAAATAAAAGTACTTTACGTAAGTATTTGGTATTTGCTTGAAACACTTGAACAAAAAACATAAGAAATCTTAAGTTATTTGCTTTTAAATACAAAGAAAAAAAAAAAAATGAAATTCCAGCTTTGAGATTTTTTTCATTTGAAAAAAAAAATTCTACAAAATCTTAATGTTAACAAAAAATCTATAAATTCTATATGAGCAGGCTAAAAGTGGTTTTTAAAAAGAATTTTTTTATTCCATCAAGAGTTTCATAAAGTTTTTTAAACTTATTAGCACAACTCTGTAACTGAAAAAAACAGTTCAAAAACCACAAACAAAAAAAAAATCAAAATCAGAGCAGCATATTTCAAACTTAGAAATGCAATCGAAAAATAAGTTGTCAACATTTAAATGTCTATAAAATGAAGTTAAAAACCTTTAAACAAGTTTAAACTTGTTTTTAGTTAAAAGTTAAAAGTTATTTGCTGCCTTTTAATATGCTTTGATTTTTATTGCAGACACGGTTGCAATGCTGTTCTGCATTCTATTGAAAACTGTTTGCTAAAATAAACTCACTGAAAATTACTGTTAAGGGCATAAGCGTCAGAAAGCCTGTCTAGGTAGGGCTAATACCCCCCAATAAAAAATTAACCTCCTGTGAAAATGTTTACTTCTTAATAAGAAGATTTTAACGAATTTGTTCCCTTTCGTTATAAGACTCTTGGCCCTTCCAAAAAAATTCTTTAGTTACGTTTATGGCTTGTGGTTTGAAAAATATTTCTCTTTTTTTTTTTGCTTTTAATATACAATGAATATGTTGATATATTTGAAAAACTTTTAAAATGATTGGATTTTTTAGGTTAAGTACATGCGCAAGCTCTTAAGTATAATATGAAAGCATTTGGGTAAACCTAGTTAAATTTTTTTAAATAGTGTATGTTTAGTTTTTATAAATAAATAAAAAAACTTTTGTATATAAATAAATAAAAATCTTAAGTTAAGGTACCTTAAAGTATGCTTCAAATTTTGTAAATATGTGGTATTTTAGCTTTTTTAGCACAGGAATTTTTTTTATTGTTTTATAAATTAAAAAAAATTTTTTTTTAAGAAAATACAGGATGTTTATTTATTCTATAGTCTAAATACGAGAAATGAATGAGGGAAACTTATACATATAAAATTATCTACTAACACATTTGTTTTATTTTTATACTAAAACGGCGTTGCCGCTGTACGGCTTTTCGTATTAAATTTTAATGATTTTTTTGTTAAGTAATTTCAATTTTTAACTTTTGATTTTATAAACTAAATTAGCAAAGTTCAAATATAGCTGTTTCAAAAATCAGGAAAAATTTTCATTATATTTTTTATAAAAAAAGTCACTGGCAACACTGTTTGCTACAAACATCACACGTATACAAATGTTACCATAATTTTTGCTATTTTCCTATTTAGAATGTGATAGAAATTTTGTTCTACCCAGTGATGGATATTTCCATCATCAGTGATTGTCACTTGATGGATCAAATGATGGTCTCAATGCCTGTAGAGTCTTGTTCTTCTTGGTGTGTGGACTTCTTTGGACTTCTTTTTCTTAAGTTCAACTGCATTTTAAACAAACTGTTAGAATTTATTTTCATTTTAAATGCAATGGCACGAAAGAGAGAATTTTTTCGACATCGTGAGCCAAGTAGAAGGTATCACAGTAAAGCAGGCTATTGTTTTACGACCTTTTTAATCTCTTTCATTCCTTGATAATATTTAATTGCAATTGTTTGTAGTTGCTCCACTCCAACCATAAAAATCCATGAAAAAATTTTTTTGAGTTGAATAGTAGTTGAGATCTTCATTTATGCTGTTCTTTCGTGAAAACGCCGAAATGAAGCCGGAGGCTTCCTGTGACATCTACTAGAGTTTGTTAATTTTAAAATGTTTATAGTCTTTATTATCAAAGTGTTATTGTTTTTGTATTGTTATTGTAAAGCAAATTATTTTATTAAAATCTTTTTAATGACCCCCCTCTTGTTTCACGCTGATAAATGACTGCCAAATGAATTGCGTCTTTATGAATACCGGGACCTTATTGGGTAATTTTATCTGTTCTCATTTCTCTTTTTCCATATTTATTTTCTATGCAGTAGCCAGCCTCAAGACAGAGCGCCCGATGGTCTTCATATTTTAACAATGTCTACCTGTAAGCTTCAGCATAAAAAACACAACAAAAGTAGCTGTAATATGTCATATTTTAAGATCCTCTTTCAGGCTTCTGCATAAAAGAGATCATAGAATATTATTTGCATCTGCTTTTATGTTTAAAGATATAAACACTCAGAGGTATTTTATCTTCAAGCTTTCAGAAAATTACAAATTATTTGCTGCTTTGGCTTTCAATTTCTGTGACTCGTACAGATTAGAGTAAGAAACTAGTGGCACTTAATTTCCAACCCTGATCGCTTAATGGGTTATTCCTATGTTAGTTGGATTTTCATTTAAAGTTGGAACTAATAATTCATTTAAGTTAAAATCACAATCATACTCAAAATATTAATTTAAATCTTTTGTAGTTTTAAAATAAATAAATCAGTCCTCTAAGTAATAATAACCATAAATCCACTTAAAAAAAAAATTAATCAGAATGGTTATGAATAGCAAAAAATAATAAGCAAATTTTAACAAAATATTCGTAAGCCACTTATTTTCATAAAGAATTTAAAATTTTAATTTTTTGTGTGTAAAATATTAAATGACGAAATAGCAGTCCTTACTCAGTCAATTTACGTTTAATAAACACATTTTTTAAACATAAGACAAATTTCACATGCTAATATCTTTTATCAGTTTAGTTACCAATAACTTCTTAATTTTTTTTCTGCCTAAAAGTATACCACAAAAAATTGAATTTCATTTTAATAACAAAGTGGAATTGATTGACTTGTTTAGCTTATATTTACTCATTCAGTTTTAGGCATACAGTTTATTTTCCAGTTTGCTAAACTTATATGTATGTGTTTGACCTCAAGCGATGTCAATCAAAATTTCCACACAAATGAAGCCTAAATGTATGCAAAAATGTTATGATTACGTTAAAAAAATTAATTTTAAATGAAAATGTTTAGTTTAGTTGTTGTATATTTAAGTAAAATTATTATGTTTATATATTTGTACATATGTATATGCTGACATATTTAAATAAATTTTTAAAAGTTTTTAGGAAATTTAATAGCAGTTTTGTTGAAACATTTTCTGGTTAACAGATTTGTATTTAATGTTGACAGGACACATAGTTATTTTTTCAAAGCCTTTATTGAAATTTATAAAGTATATTTATTGCAAAAATTAAATATTTGTTTAACAAAAATTTCGAATAAATTAATATTAAGCACGAATTTAATTTACAGTTTTCAAAGTCTAATAAATAATAAATATTTGTTTAGCATAATATGAAATTAAATATTTTTAGTTTTGTAAAATATATTAAAACATTCAATTTAATTTAATATTTAAGAAACAAACGTAATATTTTTTTCACCTAAATATCTGCACCCTATTTGCTTGAAATATATTTCTTCCTAACTCCCTAGTGTATGCAATACTCTTTAACCATTTTAAACGGATGTTATTCATTATGAGTTAGATTTTCTTAAGATTTTATTTTAAACAATTTTCAAGTTTTTAATGGCATTTCTTGCTTCTTCCTGCCTGACTACTAATTGCAGTTTCTATTTTTCTTTTATGTTTTATATTGTTAAGCCTTAACTTTATGCAAAAAATTATTTTTCACACTTATTTTTAATATTAAAAAAAATCAGGCTCATTATTATGAAAGCAGAATTAAAAGTTTAGTTATATTTTCTCGCTTAATTTGTTACTTTTTCTTTAACGTTTTGTGTGAATGAACAAATTGAATTTAATTAAAAATTACCATTTTAATTGCGAATTACTTAAGAAGTTTTATTTTAACTAAAGTTTGTTATTTACTTCATCTTTTAGTTACTTTTAAATTAAAGCATACTTTTAGGAGTTTGTGTATTTTCTTTATATAAAAGCTTCTTTATTTTTTCTAACAAAGTCATTAGCTTGTTTCATTAGTTTAGTAACATCTCAATTGAAATATTTGAAAGTTGCACAAATTTTTGTTGTTTTTTTTTTCTCTGAAATAATTTGATATTAAAGTTTTACTTCCATGTTCTTATAGTTTTTTTAATGTCCATGTTCTTCTCTTTTTTCTTTCAAGTTTTGCTAATAAAATGGTATTAAAATTGGGTCATTAAAACAAATTGCAAATAATAATGAAAGCAAAGAAGGAAATAAAAAACAACGAATCAAGCTTAAGGTCTTTATTAATTATGGGCAACCAACAACAAAAAGCATAAAAGGAAAGCATAATTTTCTAAAAACTTTGCAACAGAAGGAGGCCTCCAAAAGATAGAAAAAAAATTTAGTAAAAAAAGTAACAATAAGTTAATGTCAGATGAAAATTTATTGATTTTTTTCTAATTATATTTGTTTAAAATTTTATAAAATATGTGTTCAATTAACTTTTATACAAAAGCGTAATTTCTGCGTCAGCAATTCCCAAATACTTTCCCGTACGTTTATTTATTGGCATTAAATAGTTGAATATTAGGATTTTTTTCTTTTTTACAATATTTATTTATTAAAAACAGAAGAAAATACACATGTATCCATGTATTTTTTGCCAAAAATATTAAACTTTAATAAAATTATTTCAACTAAAAAAAAAAAAAAAAATAATTATCCATCCCTGTTATTGTGCTTGATTTAGTTAATTCGACAACACATACCAAAAACAGGTTTCCTATAGGAAAAGCAATTATTTTCAATCTTTTTTGTTATAATATTACCATTCAAGGATACGGTCATATACTTAAAAATAACGTTACTTTCGGGACACTCTTTATTTTTCTTTCCTTTTAGTGTCCCCATAGCAGACACGGCAATACATATTATGCGCAAATATTAAGGGATTGTCTATACTGGCTTAAAAGATTAGACCACATTCGTCGATATTACGACTTCTAAGGAAACACCCTTTAATTTTTAAATTTATTATTCACACTTATTTTCTAAAGCGACCACGGTTTTATATACTCTGTATAAATTCTAAATGTTTACCTACTACGGTGGAAAAACTACAAACAATTTTTTAAAAATCACCTCACTATGGGCATACCCTTTATTTTAAAATTTTATTTGTAATTTTTTTTTACTTATTGGATACAAAAAAAATTAAGCTGTCATTCTATTACGGTTTAACAACAAGTCCACATACGTAAAATTACTACTGGGTCACCCTTTATTGAAAAGTTTTAAATATTCTATTTGCTACAGCAGACATAGTTTTATATACATTGAGCAAATTTGATGTGCCTGCCTATTTCGGTTAAAAAAATAACAATATTTTTATAAATGTCACGTTAATTTTGGTACACCCTTTAATTGTTAGTATTTATTATGATGACAGTTAAAGGCGTACAGATTTTGAGAAAGTTTTATAAAGTTTGGCTATTACAGTTCCAGCGGTAGAAGGGTATGACAGACAGAAAATCGGATATCCGTCAGACATTGTAGCGAAAACAATAGAGTTCTGTTTTAAATATTTGAAAAGGAAACCCTGACAAGCATTATTATTTAAGGCTATCACACTCATAAAATTAAACTATTTCCTTGCTTCATAAAAAATTATAAAATTTTTTATTTATACAACCAATTCCACACAGTGGGGCAAAAAAAATATTTTAGAAAGAATTTAGAAGAATTCACTTGTTTTGTACACCCTTCACCACAGGTGGAAAAGGGGTACATTTAAGTTTGTCATTCCGTTTGTAATATCAACAATATCCATTACCGACTCCATAAAGTGTTTACATTCTGATTCCTTATGCACAGCGAAGTCGATTGAGCAATGTCCATCTGTCTAACCGTGCTAGTATTGAAGTCAACTTTACCAAAACAAATATATGGGGAGATAGAGAATTAAAAAAAGCAAAATAAAAACATCGAGTGAAAATTTGACGCTCTCCCATATTTTCCGAGTTATGGATCTCTGAACTTTTTATAGAAAAGTACGATTGTGCACCATATTCTTTAAGATATCAATATGGGTATAATTTAAAAGCTTTTTTCAGAAAATACTAAAATTTTTTTTATATGCTTAACCCATTAAGAGCCGGCGACTCTTTTATGTAAAAAAATTCTTATTTTTTAATACCCTGTTACCCCAATATTTGTTTTTTGATTGAAGTTACCTCACTAAACTAGATTTACAAATATCGTGAAAAGTATATAAGATTCGGCGTATCCGAATATTGCATTCTTACTGTTTTTTTTTTCTTGTTTTACTTTGAACCAATTTATTTAATTATTCATTTTTGTGGTAAAAAAGGATAATATTTTCTTCGACTTATGTATTTTCTCATTAATTATTTAAAGTAATTTACACATGAAATGTTTGCTTACAAGTGTTATAACAATCTGTAAAAAAAAACCATTGCATACTTAACGGCTTGCTAAATTATAACAATTTACAAATTGGGTAGGAGAGTAGCTAAAAATGATTTAGCCAACAGTACAGAAAAGTCTTGTCAAAATTTAATTTAAATTTTAAAAGTAAAACCAAAAATTTCATTTTAAATAACAACAACCCCTTTTAATAATTTAACTTAACACCACTGACAGTTGAGAGACAAACACTTAAAACGAAATGAAAAAATTAAAAATAGGAAAAAAATATTTGGTCAAAAGCAACGCAGCTCAAAAAGCAATATATGAAAAAATAATATTAAAAGTCTTTGCTGATGGAAAACATCATAAAGACGAACTATAAAACCTACAAATGAATGGATAGATGGATGGATGGCTGTTGGATGGACAGAAAAAGTCATTAACTTTTTAAACTCACAACAAACTAACAAAGTACATTGCCTTTTTCATGATTCTCTTATTCTTGCTTTCATCCTTTATATGAGATTTTTTTGACTCTCGAACAGATGAAGATTTATGAAAACAATTAATTTAAAGAAAATGATTGTTAAAGTACAACAACAACAGACAGCTGAAATAATAAAACTTGTGTTTAAAGTTAAAAGTTAATAAGAATTTTCAAATCAAGTTATTCAAGTGGTTATTATTTTTCATATTTAGAATTCCTTACAAGCTTTTAGTGTTCCTTTTATAACAATTAAAAACTAGCAATTTGAAAATAAAAACAGACTTTTGAAGAGAAGTCCTTTAAAAGGACATCATTGTGAAAATGTTGCCGTTGAAAGTTCTGCAAAGAAAATGTGTGATAAACACAACAATGAAGCTGCAACAACAAATGCAAAAAATAATAATTTTGAAACAAAAGCCTTCAATGACAACCACCAACAGCAGCAGCTTGATAACTCATTGAAATCCTCCATTTACGATTGGGATTCACCAAGTTCATCTACAGGCACTGTCAAACGAAGACCACATACAATAGCCAACTTTGAGTGCAGTCATACGAATAGAACAACCGCAGACAAACGGGACAACAAAACAGAAATAATTATCACCAATAATAATGTTGCGATTGAATGTCAAAACAATAGCAAACAAAAGCCAAATCATACATCAGGTCATATAAGGCGTCAAGGTTTTAATAACGTTACAGTCAACAAACAGTCAAAGTCAGCATCCATAACAACTACCATTAGCAACAACCATTTAGCCATCACTAACTTAAATATGCAAAAGTCCTCACGTTCCGGCAGCAACAATAAAGAGAAGCCACGAAAGTTAAATTTAAATAAAACATCAGATCGAAATGCCAACTCTACCTCAAATTCACCCACCCACCACAACCAGCAAAGCACAACCTTGGCTGCATCCTTAACGACAATCCCCGGGGGCCCTATAAATAAGTTTTTACAAAAAAGATCTAAATATAATTGTAATGACAGCAACCAAACAAACAGCCGTGAGGAAGGGGTATCCATGTATCAAGATGAAAACTATATGGAATTTGAATTTTTCGAAAGAGAAATACCGAATCGCCAACTGCCGCAATTCACCGAACTGTTTAGGGATTTTCCAGTAAGTTATGAGACGACTACATTGGCCTTACAGTCTTCTACATTGCCTGCCAAGCCGCCACCTATTTATAGAGGACCACTACCACCTACGCCGCCACCGCTTTCACAGCTGCCCTCGCGCAACTTAAGACAGAATGAAAATACTCAATCCTGCCCTTCGACACCCTTTCGAGGCAAAGTGGTTCTAAGTAAGAAAGAACGGAAGGAGTTGAGTAAGCTTAACAAGTTACAGGACACAAACTGTTCCAATTCCACCTCTAACATAAGAGGATTTGTGTCTGCTGAGTCACCAGCGGCCAGTGTTCCCTCAAGTCCCTATAAAGGGCGGGTAACCGAACTAAAGAACTGCATAGCACGCATTAACTCGAAGGGACTATTCGCCTCTTTGCACAGGCACTCGCAAAAATCCTTAAATAATCAAACACAAAATCAAGATGAACAAACAACTTCTTCATCTAATGAAATATCGCCACCACCACCAGCACCCGATACCAGTCCGCCCGGGTCTAATGCTTCTAACAACAATGACTCAGATTATACCGAAAAGCTGAAAAATTTGCCGGTTAGAAAGAGGAAGGGCCATACTTCACACATGGACAATTATTGCCTCTTCGATCCCATGGATTTTGTGAACGAGAAAGAACTGAGAAGAAGAACGCATGAGTCTTTAAATATGGATTTGCCATTGCCGCAACAACAGCAAGGTTTAAGAGATCCCTTATTTAGTTCTAGGCAAAACCTAGACTTCAGCGAAGAAGAACTGGTGCCGGAGGTTATATATGATGGGGAAAATCAAACCCAGGAGGAGCAATTTGAGGTGGAAGTAGAAGTGCATCAGCGTAACTTTGATCATCACAATTATTTTGTTATAGATCCCGAAGATTTTGAAGAAGAACCTCAACACGATATCGGCATACCAAATCCTTTTACCAATGAACAGCTCGTGCAGGCAAATCTTATAGCTCATACACAACAACATATCTACGCCAATAATCCCGAAGACTTTAAAACGTCTGCATCTTTGGAAAAGTTATTAAGTGATTTTGAAACAGCGCCCTCTATGAGCAATAGCCAGGAGAGTAAGAATACCACTACTACCACCTCTACTGCTTTGGTAGAATCTTCAACCTCCACCAATTCCAATACATCTTCCACTTCGAATACTTCATCACAAACCACTTTGCAGAGAACGAAGAAAAGACTTACGTTCCTCAATCTTTCACCCTTTCGTTCGAATAAAACGTTAAAGGAAAAGTCTGCATGCCAAAATTCGCAACCCAAACAAGAGCGTGCTGTTTCAGAATTGGTCACCTCTGAGCATATGTTACATTTGCAACGTATGCTTTTGAGTGCCGAAAACGTTTTAAATGATACACGTCCCATTAATGAAAATATCGAATTAAATTATGTTTTATTTAATCCGGGACCGGTTCCTAGTCGTAATGTTCAATATAAAATACGTAAACCACGACCCCTATCAACACACAGTGATGCGGATAGTGGTTTTTTAAGTCCCTGTTCACCGGATGAATTTTCCACAATGAAATTTAGTCCCGCTTTATTGGTGCTGCAGCAGTGTGACAGTGTCCAAGGATATATTGAGGTAAGTTTGTTTTCTTAGTTTCTTAATATGTATCAATGTTGGCGAAGCCTTTATTTCTTGAAAATATCTTACTATAACATTTTAATTAAAGTATGGAATAGTAAATTTTTCTTCAAGTGCATGACTGTTGTGTTGCTCGCATATAAAATAAGGTGAGTCTGATAAAACTGCAATAACTTGCTTCTCCTTACTCTTAGCTGCTTATGGTCATCAGATCGATCTTCCATTTGTTCTCAGCCAAGTAATTTATGGCTGCACTCGACATTATTTTCAGTTGTAGAACTACGAGCCTTTACTTAAAGTGTTCGCATAGTATTTCTCTGCCTGTTGGTAAATAGACATAGACTTATAACACATACATCCATTAAAAGCTTTAGTGGAACCAACCTTAAACTTTTAAAAGTTTTCTCTGTCATGAGTTCGCCCATTGCGTTCCTTCGCATTCTTGCCATATTTTAAGGCTTTAACTTCCTGCGAAACATTTATTTGTGACGATTCGGGTAGAGCTCTGCAAGCAGTTTTTTCAAGATTTTAATTAACATGGATTGCAGCGACCATAGCTGTCATATTTGAATCTCTGTTCATTCCCTCCGGGTTTTGTAATTTCTGTGGCGAACCTGGGTTGCAGTTGTATCTAGTTGTCATCCTTTAATCCATATTATTCCCTCTCTTTGCCGCAATCTGTCAATTTTTTAGGGATTTTCTTTCATTAATGTAAAATTTAACTTATTTTTTGCCACGGCTTTAATCTTCTGCAATAGAAAATATCCGTGTTCATATTTCCGTTTAAGCGCTCAAGTCTAAACCGAATTACAACTGGAATTAAGAGCCCATATACTTGCAAAGTAGATCCTATTTGGCGTTTGGTATTCTAGCGTCAATAAGGGTCTTAAAAAACTTACCTGTCCTTGCAGAACATACAAGAAGCCTGCTCTGCACTACATAGAAGTATAAGAAGCACCTTTAAGAGAAATAAGCTCTGCTACACATAGACCTATCAGCAAGTGATCAAAAATAGATAACTGAAAAAATAATCTTAAAAGTAAATTTTAAGACTGACCTCGTATAATTTGTTTTATCTTCAAATAATCAAACTTATTTTTAGCAACAAAAAACAAACCTAAATAAAATCAAACTTAAACTTCTTTCAAACTAAAAAATTACAACGAGGGACGCTTTTAAGTAACCTTTAAAAAAAAAATTACAATATTTCTAAAATATTTTTTTTTCTCTATTCCCTGAGGTTTAAGGAGCACCTTTGGGAGAAATAAACTCTACTACACATAAACGATCAATAATAGATAACTGACAAAAAAATATTTTGAGTAAATTTTAAGACTGACCTCGTATTATTTGTTTCATCTTTAACTAATCAAACTTATTTTAAGTAACAAAAGATAATAACCCAAATAAAAGCATACTCTTGTTAAGCTTCTTTTAAACCAAAGACATAATAACGAGGGTCACCTTGAAGTTATAAAAAATGTACAATATTTCTTAAATAATTTTTTATCTCTATTCCCTGATGATTAAAAAAAGTATAGTAATATTTTCCTTTCAATACAACATAATAATCCTAATAGTGCGATTTAAGATTCTAAATAAAATTCAAGATACAATTAAAGATTAAAAAGAAAAAGAAAAAAGGGAAAACCTGCACCACATAACACACCACATAAGACGTATAAACACCACAATATGCATACAAAGCCCAAGAACTAGAAGATTATCTGAAAAAAAAAACATCTTGTTACTGAAAATAAGCAGCTTAAGTAACACTGTCATAAGTAAATATTTCTTAAAACGAGACATAACTCGAAAAGAACAACAGCCCTGTTACAAGGACGGACATCTAACAATACTTTTATCAATAAATTATTATAACCCATGAAAATTGCAGTTTAGCAGCATTTAGGATAAAGATAAAAAATGTTATTTTTTAATGTTTATTTTCAAAGGACAAAAAAAAACATAAAAATTCCAAACAGAACTCTTGTGATTAAGGGCTGCAAAAAAGCAGCACCATGTGTTTTTCATTTAACAAGCTGCCGCGTATAAGAAACAAATAAAGGGATGATGATTTGCTGATGATTGCATAAATTCCAAAGTGACGGTGTTATTTCTTGTTGTTTCCTTAAATAAATGACACACAAGGTTGCATTAACACCCCTCTCTTGTATTCCGTGAGGCATTAGAAAAAGCAAACACTTGATTTTGCCCTTGTACCATTGATGTTGTCTCGCAATTTGTGTGAGTGTAATGCGTAATTGTGCATTATTTTTATATTTTGCTTCCTTTGTTTTTTCGGTCTTTTTTTTTTTTGTAGGTAAATTGTGTAACTTTATCTCCAGGGAGCAATCAATTCTTGTTATCGTTGTGTAACTTAAAACAAACCTTTTTAACACTTGTTCTCATATACGTACAAGTACGCGCGAAAAATACACAAATACTTTCACACATACATGTGCTTATTTTAGTAACCAACACACACTTGCCAGACAAGTTAAATATTGTAATTAAACACCCAAAGAAAAATGTTAGTCAAGATGCATAAAATTTTTTTCCTTTTAAAAATATTAATTCATTAGAAAATACTTTATTAAAAAAACGTATAATTAATTTAAAAAATACTTTTTTTTAAGCTTCTTGTTTTTAATACTTATAAAGATTTTTTTTTGAACCACAGGTTCTTATTTTTTTTTCAATAGGTACTTTTATAAAAATTATTTTTTTATCTCTTAATTACCTATTTCTTAAACGAAGGAAATTTTTATTTCTTTTCTAAAAGGTACTTTTATAAAAAGTACTTTTTTTCAAGGTACTTTTTTAAGGTACTTTTTTTGATTTTTTAAATATATTTTTGAACGTAATTTTTTCAACATGCTTATCTTTAAAATCTAACTTGTGCTTTTGTAAAAGGTACTTTTTTAAAAAGTACTTCTGTTGTAACAAAAAAGGCTGAATAACAAAACAACATTTCTTTCACTTAGAAATAAATTTCTCTAAAATTATTTAAATATTTTTGGATTATTTGCTCCTTTTGTTGATTTTATATGAAATAAAACATTTTGGCAAAAATAGTACCTTAAGCTTGTAGCGATTTTTTACCCTGGTAAAAGTAATTGGTTTGTTTAAAAAATTTCATATTTCGCTTGAAAGATTTATTGAAATATTAATATAAGCGTTAACTTTATTGTTTGAGTGTATTTTAATTTTGCTTGACAGCGTGTTTCATTAGTTTGTTAACACTTCATCTTCGATAAGGTGTTTTTCTAGTATTTTGACGCTGTTTACCAAATAAAAGTAAATTTAAAGATAAATTTGCTTTTTGTTTTTTCCTTTTTTCTTTTTGCTTCCAATGAGTTGTTATTTATTGTCAACATTTGTAAAAGCAACAAAGTGCTAAGAAAAATTGAAATGTTTTCTTAGCTCAAGTTCACACATTGTAGTGGCGTGCATGTGAATTCCCGAGAGTATGTCTTGAAAAATATGTTACCATCAAAGACACTTGACAATAAAGTCTAATTTTTTAAATGAAATTCGATTTTTTACAACAGATGTGCTTTTATTCCTTTCTGTTAAAATTACCCACTTAAAATAAAATTTTTCTTTTTTTTTCTTTTCAAAAAACTATAAAAAATGTAACGTTTAAAATTGAGCACAAGACTAAATAAGAGAAAAATTGAATTAAAATTTATTTTGATGAAAATTCTCAATTGCCATTTAGTCAACGCACAATACATTCTTTAATACATACATTTTAAACACTAACACATACAAAAAAAAAAGGAAAAAAGCTTTTAAAAGAAATTTTCTTGTATTGGCAGCTGATGCTGTTGACACTGTTGCTGCTGCTGCTACTGATGTTGATGGTATTCTGCTGCCCTTTTTGTGTTTTATTGTTAAAAGAAAATTGCTGATGACATCTTACTGATGTCACTGTTCAATATTCGCTTACATTCATTGTTTGTTTGGGTGTTCGTTACACTGATGTCACAAAGCTTTGATGGTAATAATGGGTGTCTGATGCAATTGACATTAATGTTTAGTATTATGTTACCAAAGTGTTAATGATACTTAGCTTTTTATATTAATAGAGCCAAGCAATTGGTAATGCTGATCTTATGCGTTTTTTATTTTTTTGCCTCAAAAGAGTGTCAAAGTATCAAATATTACTTTTTTTTTTTTTAATTTTATACTCATTTTGTTTAACGAGTTTGACTTTTAAAAATAACAAAGAAGTTACATGTCAATGGTTTAATGGTCAAACAAAATTTTCAACTTAAATTGTACTTTAATAAATAAATTCAATTTAAATATTTCAGTAAGTTTCTGAAATACTTGTTGATCAGTTTAATTTATTTACCCATAAGGAAAAATATCGATTTTTTTCTTTAAATTTTCAAATGTATAATTCACTTTTTAAAAATGTCTGTCAAGACTGCGTTACTATCGGTACACCCTTTAATTTAATTTTCATTATTTACAGCAGACATCGGAATACATACTCTATGTAAATTCCGAAGGTCTTTCTACTAGGGTCGAAAAACTGAAAGTCTGAATTCCTGTGCATAGCAAAATTGATTAAGCAATGTCCGTCTGTTCATCCGTGTTAGGGTTGAAATCAACTTTGCCAAGGCAATAGCAGAGCAAGAGATAATTTAAATACGCCAATCGATCAGACATAGTTTTAAAAATTTTGTTATTGAAACTTAGCCAGATCAGTTATTATCCTTCGAGGTAGCGGGCATAACCCCACGCCTGCCTCTAATTTTTCCATACCATTTGAAAGAAATCTAGTTTAGTAAAGTAACTCCTATTAAAAAAAACAAATATTTGGGGCGATAGAGAATTAAAAAATAAAAAAACATCAGGTTAGAAAATTGGCGACTGCCCATATTTTCTGAGTTGTGGGCCACTGAATCTTTTATAGAAAAGTACGATTGTGCACCATTTTTAAAGATATCAATATGGGTATCATTTAGAAGCTAGTGAAGAGATATTTCGAGAAATGCTTAAATTTTTTAAAACATGCTTAACCCATTAAGAGCCAATGACATTTTTATGTAACAAAAATCTTGTCTTATTTTTTAATTTTCTGTCACCCTAAAATTTGTTTTTTTTTTTTATGGGAGGCTCTTAACTAAACTAGATTTACATATTTAGTGCAGGGTATATAAGATTAGGCATAGCCGAATACAGCACTTTTATTTAGTATTTTTAATAAAATTTTTTAAAGAACGTTATTAAATAGAATATTTTTTTACAAAAATTTATTAAACAAAATTATAAATCCTTCAGATTAGAAAAGTTTTTTTCTTTTATTTTAATTTTGCCCTTAAGTAGTCAACGAATCACGCTAAAGTCCACTTTTTACAATTTCATTATTTTACAAGTTTCATTATTCGAAAGAGTAAAAACTATAAAACTGCAGTTTCCTTTAAAAAAAGCGTGCAAAAAATAATGTTTTATAAAAAAGGGTTAAAAAAAAAAAATACCTCAATAAAAAAAGCATTTTCTAAAAAAGTACCTTTTTTCTAAAACTAAAACTTATCTTGAATGGTCTGATTTTCTTAATAAATTTTTTACATATTTTGTGTTGTTCTTCGTTACATATTTCTAATGAAAATTTGCCATTTCTTAGAAAATTTTCATCGAAAAACCGGCATTTTTCACAAACTGTACGCCAATATATCAAATAGAGAAGATTGATAATTTAGCATGTATTAAAACAGAGTGAAACAAAAAGTACCAATATTCACATAAATTAACTCTTAATAATTAGTCTATAAAAAAAAAAACTTACTTTTTTCACAATAGACTTAAATTTTTAACAAATTTTAAAACAAATGTTAAATATAAAACTTTTTCGATTTTATACAAAAACAAAAAAATCATTTTGCTAAAAAAATTTTCCTTTTTCTTTTTTCCACTAAAATGTTCATTATGTTAAATAAAAGTAGTTCTATTTGATTTTCCAAAAACCACGACTTCTTTTGTAAAAAGTAAAAGTACCTTTTTAACAAAAAGACTTCCTTTCTAAGATAAAAGTACTTTTTTATATTAAATTACAATTTTTATTCGCTATTTTTTTATATCGTTTTTTGCAAAAGTCCTATTTCCATTAAGCGGGTCAATTACTTTGTATCTACTATAATTTAAATATGGGCAATTCCATATTGTTGTTCAGGAAAAGTGGAAAAGAAAAATTCCAATTCCATCAGCGGCCCCTATTCCATGTGCCCTAGCGAAAAAAAAAATTCTGCTGAAAAACATTCAATTTCTATTTAAAGTTATTAAGACTTGACAACATAAATTTATTTTTAAGCTGAGAGCGGCTGCCATCAGAAAAGATAACTATTTTTGAAAATTTTCCGTAAGTTTTTTTTTTTCATATCAGTTAAGATGATCATTACAAGAAATAAAAACGTCATGTTTGTTAGGCTTTTACTAATGATCGCAAAAACTTTGTAATTTCTGCCAACCAAGCCACACTAGTAAAAATTGTTGCCTGGCGATAGTTAAAATGAACACTTTCATTTTCTTTTAATTTTTCTCTGTACTGTTTGAAATTCTCGCTGTTTATATTCATCTTCATTTAAATATTTAAATTATAAAATGGTCTCCAAAAAATAATTAAATTAACGGATAGTTCAGGATATTTTATAGCTATTTTATTTTTTGCATCGAATCTTGTGGAAATACCTTACGGAGATTTAAGGGAGAAACACTCAATCTATACAGACTAGCGTTAAGAGCATTTTGGAAACAAAACTTGCTCTTCAAAAAAAAAAAAAAATTCTTGCTTGTCTTTAGACATGAATATTTCGCAACGAGTACTGAATATTGAACAAACGCAAACTTTCTCAAATTTATTAAATTTGATTATTTTTCATTAAAAATTAGCAAAAAAAAAGTTTTTTAAGAACTTTTAATTTTTTTGTCCCGGTAAGTAGACTTTCTGAGAGAAATGCCCATATGTTTTATTTATGCACCTTCTCTTTAAATAAAAATTTTATGAGGAAATAAATTATTTATCCAAAATTAAAAAAAAAAATTAAAAAAAATCCATCAGAAAATTGTAATTAAATCTGCCTGAGGAAAAAAAAAATAATCATATTGAATGGACATTATTTATGCAAAAAAAAAGAGAACTCCTATAAATAAAAACAACAACAAAAATATGATACTCAACGAACAGGAGAAGGAGCGGTGGATATGGGTAAACACAAAAAAATTTTTTAAGCACAAATGCAATTATTGCTGGGAGATAATTTTAATATAATGAGTTTATAAACTGCATATTTTAATGAACATAAGGTAAAAAAATTCACATAATTTGTAGCCGTAGCTGTAGTAGTAATATAAAGCCTACTTTAAGGCTGTTAAAAATAATTGCATTTATAAAAACAAGGCAGGTGTTGATAAAAAAAATCTGACATAAATACATAAATATGGTGATAAGAAAATAAAATGAATTATAATTTTAATCATTGTTATTAAAATTTGTATTAAATTAAAAAGAGAATGAAATGAACGAATGAAGTAAAATCTGTGTTAAATAAGCAAATAAATGTGAGGCATACTTTAAGGCTGATATTTAAATTTAAAATATTTCTGGCAACCAAAAAATACTTAAGAGATAAGTTTTTATTTCAACTTTTATTATTAAAAATAACTGTGAGACTGTGTAAAATTATAAAGATCTATAGTGTGGTTTTGGGAGCTGTAACGAATAAATTTAAAATTGTGTTTTCATGTTCTTTTTAGAGCGTAAAATTTTGAGCCTTTTATAATTAATTTTCCAATTGGCTTTTTTTCACTTGTTAATGCATTTCCAATATTTGACACATGTTTGAATTCAAAGCGGAAATCTTAATTGTCACGTGTTGTACACACCACAACACGATTTGCTTGTCAACTTTAGAAATTGCAACTGCAAAAATTGGTTTTTTGTAGGGCAAAATATTTATGGCACAATCAGCTAGAATCTTATACAAAGCGTGCAAATTTCAAATTAAATCTAAACAACAAACACCCTCAATCAAACAACTGTCCAGGAAGTTAGTTATTTCTCATAATAAATACAGGGAAGTTGGAACATCAATAACAATAAATAAAACATTAGAAAACCTCGTAGAAATTCGATTTTTAAAAACAGAAAAATTTTCTTTTTCAAGCGTAGGCACAGTTAATGTTCTTGAATAGAATTGCAGTATCCTGTAGCTGTGTTTATTGTTGTTATTATTGGCTTACGAAAAACGCTAAGCTGCCAATAATCAAGTGCATGAGGACCTGAGCAAAACATTTAGGGGTTGAATTCAACTTTTGTAATTTCTATACAAAACAAAAATTTTTCTTTTAATTTTTCAGAAACCCCTGAAAATTCTCTAAAAATGTTTATGACAATCGCCTTATTTTGGAAAACTGCATTATTTTTCTTTTTTTTGTATTTGAAACCCTTAAAATACATAAGTAAATGACACGCTTTTTTGCTTAAAGGTTCTTAATTTTCCTGCTTACATTTTTTTTCCGGGGAGAGTTAACAACATTTCAACTAAATTTCTTGCAACTGTGGGTGTAGTAAAAACAACAACAACAAAAAATCCTTATTTTCCAAACAACTAAATAATTTTGTACTCAGTTGCTTTTCATGTGAAACAAAATTTTGTTGTTGTATTTGTTGTATGGATTTCAACATTTTTGTGTGTAGTTTATAATATTTTAACAGACGTTAATCCTTGTGATTACTGTCGTGTGACTTTATGATTTATGACGCTAATAAAATGTTTTTCAAAATTAAAATATGTTGTTCACTGTGCAGTGTAGTGGCCTACATTGTTCTTTTAGTAATTTTTGAAATTAAAAATATAAAAGGTTTGTTTATGCTTTTTTTTTTTTGTTTTCTGTTAAACATTGTAATTTTAAGGTTCAGTGCACAATAACTGGGAAGTAATAATTAGAATAATGTGTTGTTTACATGATATGCTGATTTTAGACGAGGTAAAAACAACAAATAATGAGTACAATAACACCAATAAACTTGGAGAATTGCTTTATTTAAAAGTTTTGTTTAAAATTTAATAACTTTGTTCAAATTAAATAATTTTACTTATTCTTAAAAATATAAAATTAAAAAAATTTTATTTTTGTACCCACAATTGATACTGTTTCCAAGATAAGATTTTAATGAAACAGAGTTTTTTAAAATTAAAAATTCTAGGCAGTAAGAACGCAGGAAAAACTGCTTTGAGTGCTACCAGCATTGGATCATCCGTCGGAGAACTTTTAAAGGTCTGTAGATAAACTCTTTAACGCATAATGGAACGGTATGCTGGTAAATCGAGACCCTAAGAATGCGGGGTTTAAGGCATTGATGTATTAGAAATCAGGTCTTGAATGACTTTTGACACAACAAGTAAAGTTTTATTCATGCCTATGCATTTTCACATGAGTTGTACAGGTTTTAGGAGCATGCATAATTCTTGCTTGACATATAAGCCTGAAAGTAAATGCTAATGATTACACGGAATCCAGTAACTTAAAGGAAGGTTGCCAGCTATCAGTTGATAGTCGGAAACAACTAAGCTATGCAGCGTATTTAAAAAAAAATCTTTAAAGTTTATGCAAACTTTTATCTGTTCATAAAGTGAAGAAAAAAATACTTTACAACGTTATATAACAACGCGAAAGCTCTATTTACTATTCTAACACAAAATAAAAAAATTAAAAAAAATAGGCTGCCAGATCTTTCCATAATAGAACACGCTAGGCGTTTTAAATCGCCTATAAAAAGAAATAGAAGTTACAGCTGGGATGACTGTTTTATATAAAACATTAAACAGAGCGGTTCCTTGTGAATAGTAGCAAAGTGTATTGCTTTACACTAGTGTTAGCATAATAGCACAAAGCTGAGTAAATTAAAATTTAAAGAATTTAATAAATAAATAATTGTTCTGGCTTAAAAAAAAAAATATTTTGAAGGGAAAAAAATTTCAATAAAATATCATAGCAAATCAATGGAAAAAATATTTCATTTTATTTAATAGCTTTAACTGTCTATAACACAGCTGCAAGGACAAGGCCTTCTTTGAGCTATAACACTTATTACACAGATTGTGATGCCTAGGATAATAAAAGAATTTAACGAGGCCAATATCATTCAATGGCGGTATTTGATCATGAGAGTTGGAATGACAAAAAACTTAATTTTTTCAATTTTGCTTGAATCTACCAAAATTAAGTTTTAACATATTTTTAATTCTTTCTTAATGCCAAACATAATAAAATCAGAACATGTCTTATTACAAGCAAGTGAGAGTGCTACAATCGGCTGTTATTAATTTTATATACCCTTCATTATACACGTAAGTCTAGTTAAGTGAAATAACTCCAAAAAAAAAAAAAGAAAAAAAATACTGGGGTAACAGAGGAAAATAACAGAACAAAATTTCAAGCATTTTTTAAATTTCCTGAAAGATCCCTAGAAAAGCTTTTAAATGATACCCATATTGACCATATGGACAATCAAATATTTTTATATGAAAAAAATTGACGAAAGACATGAACGGATTCTTTTTATTTAAAGAGAAGCAGCACTTCAGGCAATAATGCTTATTTAGTTATTTTTCGTAACCGTGCTTCATTCTTTTAGAAAAGGGATAGATGAGAGATAAGACAGGTGGTGAAAGGAAAAAGATAAATATATTCTGAATATGTATTTGTACCATTTAACAGAAAAAAACGTTTTTATTATTTAGTTGCCGCAGTGGTTGAACCCTGGCTAACCAGGTTTGTAGTTAACATGCTTACTACCTTGACTACAGCAATCTTGCTGACTTTAAATTTTTTATACCTCACCTAGTGTCATGGCGAAGTTGATTTTAATACTAACACTGACAGACAGACGGACATCGCACAATCGACTTCGCTATGCATAATGACTCAGAAAAAATACACTTTTTGGTGTCGTTAATAGATATTGTAGAAACTAAAAACCGAATGACCTGATTATGAGCCTAAAAAATAAAATTAAAAGGTACTGAAGCAAAACCTTAAGAACATTTAATTTACAATAAGAAACTCCAAGTTTACAGCAAATAAATAATATGGGAAAAATGAAGAACTTAAAAAAGTTGTAAAAAATTTTTAACGAAAAAGAGGTGACTGTGTCATCTAAATAATATAAAGTTTTCAAAATAATAATGAAAAGGTCAATAATTCAAAGCAACCGAATAATGGAAAAAAGCTTTACAAGTGTCAAGTACGTTTTAAAACCACAATCTCATTGCCTTTACTTATAACTATAGCGCTGTTTTAAGATAAGTAGTGTTTTATAAAGGAATTATTAAGATTAATGCTTTTACTCTTGACATCTAACTACAGCGATTTGCAGAGTTTAGTTTTACGATTATCGTCTGCGAACAACGGTAACTTTACCTGTTACGAATAATTCTCTGATAAGTACTTTGGGTCGACTCGATGCAAATTTGTAGCATCACCTTATTTGTGATAAATTTTTGTAACTAAAAATTCTTGTAACGAATTTAATTAAAAAAAAAACGTTACAAAACTATAATTTGCTGCAATTTTTTTAATTAAAATTTTTTAAAAAAACCGAAAAAACTAAAGTAAAATTCTATGCAGAAAAATTTCTAAAAAACATTATTGAACAGATATGAAGTACAAACTATAGAAACACAATCAGTGTGTAAAATAAACAGGATGAGAGAAAAACAAAACTATCCTGTGTAAATAACATGTAATCCTGGAATAACACACACTTTCCTTGCATGTGTCAGTAGAATAAATAATAGCACAAGACTGGATTTATAGATTTTAGAGGGTGATTTTTTCTTCTTTAAGTTAAATGGGAAATTTTTTATGTGGGTAAAGATTGCTCTAAAAAAATTGTAGCCTGGCTTTGTTACTCTTAAGCACAAAAAAAAAAAAAAAAAAAACATTCAGTAAAATTCCTATAACTTTTTTAGAAAAGATACTAATGCCACATGACCAATGTTTTTATATATTAATCATTATAAAGGGAATTAAAAACATAATTAGCTGTAAGTTAAGCAAAGTAAATGCTTGTGATTCTTAAAAAAGTTTTTCATTTTTTTATATACGAATGCAAACAGATATAGGAACTAAGTTTTAATATAATATTTATTTTAATTAAATTAAAAGCATTTTCTAAAGTAAATATTAACACAGCGCGAAGAAAAATATTTTTTGCGCTCCCTAAAGTATACTTAAAAAAATAATTTTTATCACTTTACCTAAAACTATACTTTGCTTTTAAACATTTATTTTCTTTACAATCTTTGTCTTTTGATACAAAAATTATATTTTTATTTCTCCTCGTTTAATTATTATTACTTTTTTTTGCTTTAAAGTGATTGCAATAAAACAAAAAAAAACACAAAAACTAGAAAATATAAATGCATTTTAAAGCTGTCATGTTTAATATAAAGAGTTTCTTGCATTCTACCATCGTCACTATGGTTCACATAAGTAATAGAAATATGAGAAAAATTTTGTCTTCTCCTTTACTATCAAATAGAATAGAGAAGCAAAACTAAAATGCAGCAATAATTTTTAAATGTAAATGCTAACGAAGCGTAAATAAAAATTTTAAATTTCTCACTTTATTTTATTTATGACATTCGCTTGCTCAACTCGTTCATTCATATTATTTGTTTAAAATTATTCACCTTGTAGAAAATTTAAAAAGTTTTATTTTATGAAAAAAAAAAATATCTTTATGAAAGTAAACATTTAAGCAAAATTTTCATTAAGTAACTGTTTTAATTTCGAGTATTTTTTTTTTAGATTTTTCTATAATTTTTTTTGGATAACGTTAAAATTAGGGATGCAACGGATACCGATATATCGGCGATTTTCCTGGTTTTCCGGTACATAGATATCGGCGATATTTTACTTTCGATATGCTGATACTCTGTTTATTTTTACTTTAGAGTTTTTTGAACAAAATATTCAGTTTGCAACTTTTTCTTTGCATGACAACTATGAGAAATAACATATTTAATGCAGAACATAAAATTAAAATAAGTTCTGTCGCATCTCAGAGACTATTTTCTACTGCAGGTCTGCTTCAAACGTATTTGAGAAATCGTCTATTTTTACAAAATTTGATAACACTTTGTTTTTCAAAAAAAATCTTATTAATATTAATTTTATATATTAATTATTTGCAATGTTGTTTTATAATTTTAATTTAATTTTTACACGATCTTGAATTCAATTCGTTGTCTTTAAGATCTTATTAAAATCATTTTTAAATCTTGAATTAATAATTTTTTACTTTAGAAACTAAAATGAATTGAAAATTTTGATGATTTGAATGGCTCATTAATAAACACTGTTATTTTGTATAATGGAAGAATTACTCTACTTGAGTTTCGTTAATTTTTGCTTGTGCTCAGTTTCAATATTCGTATCGGTATCGTTATCGGAATCGGTATCGGCGATATTTTTTTTAGTATCGGTATCTGTATC
This sequence comes from Cistogaster globosa, assembly GCA_937654795.1. Taxonomy (NCBI): domain Eukaryota; kingdom Metazoa; phylum Arthropoda; class Insecta; order Diptera; family Tachinidae; genus Cistogaster; species Cistogaster globosa. Next base: position 15,190,945 of record OW569404.1, read on the forward strand.
GGATCGGCAAGATGGCGTATCGTACATCCCTAGTTAAAATATTAAAAAAAAAAAGTTAATTTTGTTTACAGCAAGCAATTTTACTTCTCTAAAATATTTTTTTAATTAACCTTATGTTTGGTTTAGTCCTTTATTTGAAAAATTACTTTTTTTAAAATACTATTTAAAAAAAGACTTTTTTTTACAAAAAAGTCATGTATTATATAAGTTCTAATTAAAAAAAAATTTTTTTAATATTAATTTTCCGACAGATATTATTTTTAACTCATTTTTTACAAATATTACAATGTAATAGGATATTTTTTACAGAAAATTTAAATATCACAGAAACAAAACTTTTGTCTTAAATTTTTTTTCCATTTTCAAAAATTCTCTGTATTTAAAATAAATTAATAATTTTTGTCACAAAATAATTAATTTAAAAATAATACGCTTTACGATTTTTTTTTGTTGCAAATAGGATTATATATGTAAAATTAAATAATTATTGATATTAAATAATTACATTCTTATCACAAAAATTCGTTCTCGCTAAAAAGTACTCATTTTAGCAAAAATTTTTTTATTAAAAAAATTTTATTTTTAAAATAAAATAGTTTTTCCGATAAATTTTCTCAACGTCTTATTCTTAGAAAAACAAAAAACAATATATATCATATTAATAAATTTATTCATTAAAATCTATACTTCATACTTTCTACAAAGTATTTCCAATTATTCTTGTCGCGAGCTTGTAAGCTCAAGTAGTTAATCGATTTGGCAGTATCGCATAAATAGTTTCACTCTTTGTTGATTTGAGGCTAGAGCAGCATTGGTAGGCTCGTTTTACGGCAGAGTGTATGCAATGCTTTCTAATTTTCTATTTCTTATTTTGGGGTTGATAATTTGAAAATTTAAAAAAAATAATGTGGAGGCAACGGTTTTTAAAATTTGACTTTGGGAACTTACTATATCCCTGAGCCATAAAGGAACCTAAACCTTACACCTGCATTTAGTTGCATGTGATATATTTTTCAGCTTAGCGAAAGTTGTGCAAGGCTTTTGCATACGAATTAAGGTATCCTGTTGTGCTCCTTCGTTGGTTTAAAAGACACTTCCCAAATATTTGTTACTATTTACATGTGATATGCTACGACCATTTATAGTAACGTAATAAATAAATACTCGAGCATCCTGTTTTGTTTAAATTAATTTTAAAGTCTACTTTTCATCGATTTTTTTACAAAGAATTTTTTTCCCTAAAAAGTGGTGAAAATTTTACTGTTAATAAACAGCGGGTTGTTTTGTCCACTTGCCTCTAGTTTAGTAAAGTAATTCCAATAAAAAAAGGAGAATTAAAAAATAAGAAAAAAACATCAAGTAAAAAGTGGCGCTACCCCTTATTTTCTGAGTAATAGGCCTCTAAAATTGTCATAGAAAAGTACGGTTGCCAAACATATTTTTTAAGATATCAATTTGGGTATAATTTAAAAGCTTTCGAAGAGACCTTTTAGAAAATACTAAAATTTTTGTGTTTAATGTTTTAATTCTCTGTCACTTCTTTGTATCCTTAATATTTATTTTTTGATTAAAGTTATTTCACTAAACTAGATTTACATACATTGCGAAGGTGATACAAGATTCCGCATAGCTGAATATAGCGCTCTTACTTGTTTATAATTCAAAATATCTCCTGCCATAAAGTCTCTTCTGTCACAAACGATCTCTATCACAAAAAATCACTGGTACTATTATTAGATTTTTTAATATTTTTTAATATAAAAAAAAGAACTTCTTAAAATTGTTTTTAATTGTGATTTTAGTTGCTTGTCAAATTCCTGTCTTAAAAGTTTCAAAGAAATGAAGATAAACTTAAATAAAATGATACTGCCATCAGTCTTGTCATTATATGCGGATAAATTCAGTAAAAAACTTTTTATTTCATCCACTTGATGGGATGATGTTTTGTTATAATATTTATGTTTATTCTTAGGAGTTTCAAGTGTGAGAAATAATAAGTTTGTTTGTTTGGGAAAAATTTTATTTGTTTAAAATTGTGTATTTGTTTAGTTTTTAGACAAAACAATATGATAACAAAAAAGAAAATAAAAGTTCCATACAGAGCAGCTTTAAAAACAATTAAACGAAGGTTTTTTTGAATTTTAAATATTTTAAGGAATTTCAAAAATAACAAAAGCTTAAAAAGACAAAGTTTTCAAAATGTTTTATGAAGAACAGCAGAATACTCCAACAATTATTTAGCTATTAAAAATAATAAGTATTTAAACAGGCTTGACATTTTATGCTATTATTCTTTATATTTCATGTAACTCTAAGAAAATCAAGCGCATTTTTGCAAATTTATTTAAAGTATTTTTTATTTTCTCTCATAAAATTCTTTATTTACTAATAATCTTTGAAAAATTTATTTATTAATAATTTTAAATTGTAAGTCACCTTATAAGCATTTAAATTACCCATTAATCTAATCTTATTCTCAAGCCTAAACAAACACCTCTTGTATGCCATTAGATATGAGTGACAATGAACTAAAACTAAATTAAATTTTCAAAATAATATTTACTTTCAAAAATGAAGACAAACAATATGAGTGTCATATACAGTCGACATAAATTCATTAAAAATAATGGGATATAGAAAATTAAAAACTCATCATAAAAGAAAAAATGAAATATTATAAAACTACTGACACAATGGGTTGAAAATTAATAAATAAATAACGAAATAAAATATAAAAAAAATATTTTTTTTAAAGAAAATTAATTTTGAAAAAGGTACTATTTTCCAGCATAGAATATTTTAAAATAAGTACTTTTTATGAGAGGTACGTCTTTTTAAGGACACAATGGTTTGAAAATAGAATAGTTATTCCCAACAATAGGACTAAAAATAAAAAGCATGTGTTTTTGAACATAGAAAAATATTTTTAGAGGTTTCCCAAGGAAGTATTTAAGCATCTGTACTTTTATTGAAAAGTTGAAAAGTACTTTTTTAAAAGAAACTTATTTAAGATTCAGTTTTTAACAGTTTATTATTTTTTAAAAGCTTTTGTGAAATTTTAAATCAATTAAAATTAGGGTTTTTGAAATTTCCATAAGATATTTTTTTTCCTAAAAACTCTTACAATTAAAAACGTTCCTTTTTAAGGAATACCAGTCGAAGGCAATTTTTTCGGAGATTTTTTAAGAATTATATTTTAAAAGGTACCTTTTGTAAAATTTTATTTCTTTGTTCAAAGGTGGAATTAACTTTAAATATTTTAAATACAGAATTTTCTTTATATTTTTTAAAAAGTACTTTTTTAAATAAGTACTTCATCTAAACGGTGGTTTCATTTAAACTACTTTTAATAAATGTACATTTTTAAGATTATTTTCTTGAAAAGTACTTTTTAAGTCCTTCTTATAGCGTAAATGTCTTATTCTTTTAAAAGTAACTTTTGCAAAGATATGCACTATTCATAAGGTATTTTTTCTTAATGAAAATAAATTCAAGAAGTACATTTTTAAAGAATTAAATTAAAGGGCTTTTTTGTGAAGGCTTTTTTGAAATACTTTTTTAAGACATTTTTTGATATTTTCAAAATGTACGTTTCTTAAGAAAAAGTTTAGAAGATTAGTTACGTAAAAATTAAATTTTGAAAACTTTAATTTATAAAGGTACTTTTTACAGGTACTTTTTTTAAAAAGTATTTTTTAAAATATTTAATACTGATTTTTTTAAAGCTTCAAAAAGAGCTCTGCAAAAAGTTTGCTTTCAAAAAGTACAATTGTGCCTAAAAGTACTTTTAAAAAGGACTATGGTTTTTATACCCTTCACGTCCAATTTCGTGTTGAAATCAACTTTGTAAAGGCGCTAGATGAGCTAATTGAAACTTAAATATATGAATCGAACAGACATAGTTCCGTTAATTTTTCTGCTGGAAAACAGCAAGATCGGTCCACGTCCTTTGAGGGAACACGCAAAATATCACGCCTGCCTCTAAAATTTCATCATTTCATCATTTGAAACAAATCTTGTTCAGTGAAGTACTTGCAATTAAAAAAAAAATATATATATATATATCGGGCAATTGAGAAATTAGAATTTGAAGAGATCTTTCAGTAATGCTAAAATAAAAAAATGCTTAACCCACTAAGAGCCGATGATATTTTTATAAAAAGTTTTTTTTTTCTTCAAATAAAGATTTTCGAAGCGAAAGATTTGAAACCGAATTTTAAAATTGTTTTTTCGTTAAACGGGTTTTAAAGACCTGGACGGGTTTTCACATGGTCTTTTTAAATAAAATTTTTTTACAAACACTTAAAAAATTCCTCTCTATTAATAGTTTTCTTTAAAAATTTTCCTTTAAAGCAGCTTCTTTAATATAAAATTTTATTTTTAGATTTTTTTAGCCTGCAGTACCATTGTGCCTTACAAAAACATGTGGCTTTTCTATGTTGCTCTATTATCTGAACCACTTTTTATGCATTTACTTAAAAGGACTTTAGAATAATTAATTTAGCTTAGCTCTGTCTGCATCTAAATAAAGCATCATAGAAGGTGAAAGAAAAATTATATTAAAAAAAAAATTTCATAAATTATTTGAATTTTTACGTATATAATTTCATAAAATGAAACGTGTCGAATATCTGTAACAGTCATATCACACCCTTCTGCACTTAACAAACACAGCAAACTATTTTTATATTTGCTGTTACCTTTGACGTTGTCTTTATTCTGCCTTAAGCAACCATTAGATCTGAACATTTTCTCTCAATCATTTAATAGAAAATTTGTTGATCCCCTTTATAATTTTCATATGGTTTTTATTTTTTATGTTTTAAGCATGTCAAACATTTGTTTAAATTTCCACACTTACATTTTGATGGGTAATATTGAAAAAAGGGGGACGCTGTTCGTACACAACCCATCGAACAAATAAGATAAGAGAAGAATAATATTTTATTTGTGGAACTATTTCTTGTTATTGTGATTCAAAAAAAAGTCTTAAAATCCAAAATTTTGTTTCTTTGTTAATAAATTGTTTGTTGGGTTATTTTTTCGATCTTTAGACAGGATTTTTTGTTTTGCAAATTTGATGCCATTAATGCATATTTGCTTGTTTTCTTCTTGCAAATGTACAAGTATCAGCTACAATTTGTTTGTTAAATGTTTGTTGAGTGTTGAAGATGGAGAAGATTTAACTGGTCGGTTTAACTGTCGGAAGAAGATGATGACATTGCTGTTCTTGCTGATGATGATTTTTGCTATCCTAACTGTATAAAAATCTACCACTACTTTTTAAAATTCTCTTACTTCTACTTTTCAATTTAACAATTGCTGTTTTGTAGTCTATTTGTTTAGTTGATGGATTTTTCTGTGTTTGTTTCCTTTTTTTTTCCTTTTTGTTTTTTATTCATTTTTACTTCCTTACAACTCCCAGGACTTTGTTTGGAATTTTTAATTTGATTTTACTCAACGGCAAATAATTTTAAAATGTGTCTGTAACAAACACAAGTGGTTTGTTAACAATTTGTATTTAGCAACTTCCTAGTCTACTATTAATAGATCTCCAAAAATGATGTTTTAAACACCCTCAAATGTTCGTACTCGTATTTTGTTTTTCTTTTTTTTTCGTGTTATAATACCATAAATGTTATGATATTAGCATGCAAAATAGACAATTTCTGTTTATTAATGAAAAAGCAAATAAAGAGGAAAAAAACTGCAAAAAGTTTTTAAATTAAATTTTGTTTATTGAAGCTTAGCATACATTTGGGGGCTATTTAATCTCAGCAAATTGTTGCCTATTTTTTGGTCATTCATAAAAAAAGTCTATTTAGCTACTTTTTAATGAATAGGGCTGTAATAAGTTTTAGCTTTGAAAATTATAAATAGAATAATAATTTATAAAGTTTGTTAAAAAAAATTTTAATTTGTGTACAAATATAAAATAATAAAAAAAGATGGAAAAACACGAAATATGTGAAATTGAAAGTAAAATCAAAAGCCGTTTTTTTGCCTGAGAAGTTGAATGAAAAATAAAATTTCTCTTAGGTTTTTTTATTTGGTTCTTTAGCATTTTCTAAACGTTGCCATAAACTCGATGATGCTTTTATTGTAAATGGGTTTTTGACGTTTCTATACTTCATGTATTTAGAAATTTTTTAAGTTTCTTATATTTTTTGTCCTAAATCCTTGTGCTATGAAGTCTAAGCGATCAGCAGCTTCATTATTAATTATTGATCGATGAAAGAATTATGTCCCTGACATAAAAATTGAATAAGAAAATTTCGGATGGCGTTTAATGACTTTAAACACTGATATTTGATTTCCTTCCTATTAAATCAAATCAGACATCAATAGAGGCTGAATATGTTATGGACTACAGATATTCTTAACCATTTTCAATACAAACAAACATGGTTTACACAATTAACACTCATTTGAGGATTCATTGTCACGCGGTGATACAATCACTTTGATCATGTCTGGTCTTCAGATAAATTTTTCTTCATTACGATAAAAGACGATCGCTTTCAGTTTTGTATATCCAGCGTTACTTGCTATGAAATATGAGCCTCATTAAGCGTGTTTTGATTTGCAAGAAAAAGTCTCGTTTTTAGAAAATTTTTACTGGAAACATGGAAGCCAGACGTCACGTGTGGTCTATATAACAGGGCTATAACAAGCTATGTGCTCACTTGCGCTAGAAAAGGCTGGCATATTCTACATATTCAATTATCTTGTCTCCAAGCCTAGACGAAGGTCTAGCGTAAAAATTATACTCCTTAAAACTATGTATTGGGTCGATGTTTTAAAGCAACACATGCTTTACCATTTTCGAAATTTATATTAAAACAAAGCTCTCATAGGACTTTATAACATAAACTTTAATTAATCCAGTCTTTTAACGCCCGAAAACCGAATAAAGCAACAGACCTTAAGCATAGAAATTTTGTTGACTCCTGAAAGTATGCAAAAAAATTATTTATATAAAAAATATTTGAATTTGGATTAAATTATATTTTATTGAGACTTCTTTCTTTATATAAAAAATATTTGTTTAATAAACCACTAAAGGCAATCAATGTTTTTTGTGTGTCACCAAATTCTGTTTGAAAATAAAACAAAAAAAATTGCCTACTTTTGTGAGCTTTTAAATTTAAAATAAATTTTTTACCTATAAAAAACTCTCCCTCTAGAGTTCTATGACTCATATTTACTTTTGCAATACTCTGTGTAATATTTTTTTATAATTTTTATTTTCATAAACTGCAATTAATTTGTTGAGTTTTTTTTATTTTTTTTTTAAGAATTTACAAGAGCCGAGTAGCATCATATTTCCCCAAAGACTAGCAACATAAATAATTGCGTTATTACATAGACAGCCATTTGGGACTTGTAAATAATGGCAATCATTTACCTGGGTTGTTGGATTTTTTCATTTTTTTTATTTTTTAACTTTTTTTCTTTCATTTTTAAACTTGAGCGTTATAAAATAAAACTGAAAAACAAAATAGCAACTAACCGGCAAGCTTTGCCATAAGACAGGCACACTTGTCGTCACATTTGTCTTTTTACCTGAAGCAGGATGTTTCATTTATCCAGAAATATTAAACGAAAGCAATTTATTAAAATTGAAAATGAAAAATAAACAACATTTGTAATAAAGTGTAAGAAAAATATAAAAAATTAATCATTTTAAGTTTGTTAAATGGCCTAAATCTGACAGCTAGTATGAGCTAATTTTATATAGAGTTAGCAGAATGATATTAAAGTTACATTAATTAAGGTACCTAAATATTGAAGGTGATGTTTAATGACAAGATTATATACAGATTTGCAGTCATTTAACAAATAACTTATATCACTTGGCTTCATGAGTAAAAATTACTGTAAAATTAAAGTCTACTTTTAGGAAATGTAAAATAAAGCATATTTTTAGGAATGTTTATTAAAGCAAAAGTTCAATTTGCCTTCGGAAACAAATTTAATTGGTAAAAAAAGCTTTCACATCCGGAATGGATTGATGTTCAGATGCGTATCGACTGTAAAGCTACGAAACTTTTGCGGCATGAAATTTCTGCTCAAATTCAAATGCAAATATATAGAAGAATGGTGGCTATCCACTTCTATAGTCTCTTTGACACCACTACAACTACAACAGCTCTTCAACTAAGAGAATATGGTTTTGTAAGATATCGACTTATTAAAATGCATTTGCTTTCAAATGGCGACTCTCTATCAATTAGAATTGAAGCAGAGTTATAGCATTTTTTTTGGTTGAAAATTAAGTATGTAATAAAAAAAAATTTTTGAAAATGATTAGAGGTAAAAAATTTTGAATTTACACTCTTCTAATTTCATTTCTTAAAAATATTTTTATTTTAAATACTTTTAATAATTTTACAAATAACAATTCTCGATAACTTTTAAACAAAAATATTAAGGCCAAATATTCTGTGGCATACTTTTAGGCTTAAAAAAACAAGGTTTAAATATTTACCTAACAAATCATTTATCAAACCTTAGCCACTTTAAGTTATTAAATTTGACGTTTTCTGCTTAATATGACTTTCCTAAAAACATTAATCTTAAATGCAACAAAATTATTTAACATACATTTAGGAACTCAATACAATTTTACAAATCATTGTTTAAAACTTCTTTTAAAACAAAAGTTTAAACATTTACAAATGAACTTTAATTATTTAAAACAAAAAGAGATGATTTAAACACCACCTGCTGGCAAGTAATGTAACCATTTTACCAACCAGAAGACAAAACGACCAGCCAGCCACCAGCTACAATAAAATTATTTAAGTAATTTACTTTACTTTTTACCATGACAGGCAACAATCATCAATATCATGAAAATCTGCCAAGTCAAATTGATTTTTGATGCATGACTTTTCAAAAAAACAAGACATCAGCATCATTCATCTTATTAAAAAAAAAAATTAGGAAAGGAAATAGGAAATTTTTTACTCTGAAAACAAACTAATAAGAAAATGAAATGAAAGTTTAACTTAAATGAAAACTCCTTTGTATGTGTGTCTGTGAGGTGTAAGTATAAATATAAGAGCACAACCGGAAGCAGGTGGTCATTGTTAATGGATGTTAAGCGTAGTGATCAAACGAACGCAAGTTAAACACAAACACAACATGCCTTAAGTCATGCTTTTAGTTTTTTTGTTTTTTCTTCTATTTTTTTCATATATTTTTCTTAATTTAATTTATTAGTTTAACTCACATAATTTTTTATCTAAAAGCTGATACTTCGTGTGGTATGGCAAAATTTTTTGCTAATGTTACATAAAATCAGAACAAACCTAATAAGACCCTGAAGACAATTTTGTTGTTATTAATGGAATTTTTTATGTTCTCAGAAAATAATGAAAGAGGGTTGTGGCTAAAGTTTGCGTTAAAAATTATAGAAATTTATATTTGGAGCTTGAAAAATGAAAGCGATTAAAAAACTGTTGATGCTAAAAAAAATATTTTTTTATTTTCTTTTTAACTTTCCCATCCCTGAAATTGAGAGGAAAATTTTCTAGAAGTTTTTCTTGCAATAATTTTTTTATTTTATTGGCAAATCGACTATAAATGGATGTGCCTTTAATGCTCAAGACCCCATTTTCCGTTAAGTTTGAGCCGAGCCTACATTCTTGGTTGCCTTTATCCTTGGAGGTACGCGATCCAGCATCTCTAAAAGAGAAATTGTATCATTGTCGTATACAGTAAGGAAGTATTTCGATTATGGTCGAATAGCGTTGACAAATATTATGTAGAAAAATTCGATTTGGCAATTTCTTACTGTGAAAGCCTTGTGCTGTACGTCAGCTAAAAAACGTTGAATAAGTTGTAGCAAAATAGCAGTCATATTTTATACAAATTGTTTGACAGGAGTGTTGGCTTGATTGAAAGGCTTAAGTAAACAGAAGACCTTGGTTCAAATCCCAAACGAAAAAAATTTTGATGAAGGCGATTAAATGTAAAACAGCAGTTTGAACCTCTTGGAGTATCGATTGGATAAATGGAAAAAATATTATTGTGCAGCCGTGATAGATTAATTGGTGAAGACTTCTGTAAATAAGAACAGCATAAGATGTGGTTAAGGGGTCTCGATAGTAAAGGCAAGAAAAACGAGGTCTTAGCCTTAGAGGGACATCAAGAAGAGAAAAAAGTCAGGGCTTGATTGGTTGTATTTGAGCCCTACCAAGGGCTCTTACTAAGCAAAGCGGGCTAAAGGCGCATGTCTGCTAAACAACAATTGAAGAAGTTGTAAATTTATACTAATAAAGGTATTAGTAAACTTTAAACACTACCCTCGTAGCTTTATGACTAACATAAGTAAAGACCACTTCTTAAATCACGTTCTTTGAGTTCTTTTCTCTTCTTTTTTCTTGAAAGCAATTTCTTATTTGTATATTTGCAACATTATGAAGTAGTGATGATATTTTTATACTTCTTCTGTTTTTTCCTATAATTTCTGTGATTTTGTTTTTAGTACTTTTAAATCCACTACTCTCATGTTTATTGTGGTTTCTCATGAGTTTCTAAATAATCCTGATATATATTTCTGCCATTTTATGATTTGTCAAGTCAGCGGAAATCATGCAAAACACACACGCACACACTGCCACACATAAACCTAAATATTTTTCCTTGCCACAACATCCTGAATAATGTACACCACAGGAAAAAAAAGTCAAAAGTCGAAAAAAAGTAGAGTGTTTTATTCACAGTATAAACAATTTTTGCATGGCACGCAAAAGTAAAAAATTGAAAAATTGCCTTTGCATGTTGTGTCACCAGAAGTCATTCAAAATATTAATATAAAAAAAATGGCAAAGTTTAAGTGAAGTAGAAATAGTTATTCACATACTAAGTGTAGAATAATAAATTCCTTTAACATTAAATAAAGTTTGTTTGAGTAAGTAGAAACATGTCTCAAAATAACTATGAATTTAATGTATTTTTTGGGGTTTATTAAAATTATAGTTATCGTCGTCTGTTAGTAGAAAAAATATAAATAATAAAAACATTCATCGTAAAAATGCTAAGGATTTGGCAACCACAAATGTTGCAAATGTTAAGTTGTTGTTAAACTATTAAAACTCTTTATACATAAATAAGTAAAAGAAGTTTGCTATTAAACAAAAATTCGAAATTATGCAGTAAAAAATTATTTCCATAATCAGCCAAAGTTTATGTTCAATAAAACTTTTATTATAATTCCCCAAAATTTAATACAAACTCTCAGGGTTACAGGTTAAAATGTCACAAAACTAACGCTTACTATTAATTTTAAAATATTCCAAATTTACAAAAGTTAACTTTAAAAAAATTTTACTTCACATTGAATTAATTTTATTCCCTACTTAGCAACTTCAAAAGGTTTTGAAAGATCTTGACTCTCATTGAAGTACGATTGTGTTGCTATTAATTACAAATGGCAAAAAAAAAACGACTTAAAAAAAAAAAAAAAGAGACTAGATTTTTCCGTTTAAACGTTAAAAAGTCATCATCTATGGGGTCACCCCTTATTTTCCTTTTTATGTTTTCGCAGACATATCAATAAAAGTCCTGTGTAAATTTTAACTGTCTTCAAAAGATAACAACATGTGCTCAAATTACACCGGCTATTGGGACACCCTTTATTTACTTATTTTAAATATTTTTGCTTATTTTTTTAAGAATTACATTTTCTGCGTAATTTTCCAGTGTTTATAAATTAATTATTTAAGTGAAATTCTATCATTTGTGGGGGACACCTTTAAAACTACAAGTTTATTAGACCCTTCACCAAAAAAATGGAAAGAGGGTTTATCTATCCCCATAAAAATATATACTCCAAGTCCTTATGCATAGCAAGGTCGATCCATCCATTATATGTGAGTTTGAGAAATTTTAAATACGTCAATCGATCAGACATAATTTCGAAAGAGTTGCTATTAAAAATCAACAAGATCAGTCCATGTCCCTCGACGAAGTAGGCCAAACATCACGGCTGTCACTTATTTTTCCATATAATTTTTAACAGTGATGTATGGGGCGATAGAGAATAAAAAATAAAAAAACACCATGTGAAAAAATTTGCTTTTGCCCATATTTTCCGAATTTGGCGACCTGAAATTTTCATTAAAAGTTCGATTGTCAACATGGTCAGTATGGTTCTAATTTTTTTTTTAATTAGGACCAGCACTCAGGGCATGACCCCTACTTATGCAATGCATTGTGCCAGAACTAGAAAATTAGGTTTTGGGATGGGGAAGTAGTGCTTGTGAACATTTGATTTGAATCTTTGCACATTGAAAGTGGCAGGAAAGACCTCCGCAGGGAGTTTATTCCACATACGAAATGTTCGGCTAAAAAACGAATTTTCTCTGTAATGCGTTGTGCGATTCACTGGCCAATCGACCACAAAGGAATGCGCTCTTGATGCAGATCGCGTTGCGCGTATGAAATTACGGTTTTCAGGAACAAGTTCTCTGATTTCATAAGAGCACATTCCGTTGTAGTAACAATAAAACAGTGAAACACATCCCACATTGCGTCGATGCTCCAGTGAGTCAATAGAGCTGGATACCCTCCTGTCACCGATGAGTTTCTTTGCTCTTTCCTGTACGCGGTCGAGTAACTAGACTTTGAAGCACCGGCCCATACATAAGAGTTGTATTCCATTTTCGGTCTGATAAAGGTGACATAGATAGTAAGGAGATCAGATGGAGTGAAGTATTTCTTACACCGTTTCAGAAAACCTAGGCACTTGAATGCTTCTTTTGCAACATGAAAAATGTGCTTGTTCCAACGAACATCGCATTAAATTTTTATGCCAAGAACATCGAGACTCTCTGAATCCTTAATATATGTCACCCATAATTACAAATGACGTAGCATGTTCAGCAGTACACCTGTGCGAAAGCACACAGCACTGGGTTTTATAGGCGTTAAACTGAACCCTGTTCGCCAGGCCCCATTCGGTCGCGATTTAGGGTACCGTCCATGTGCTTTCTCATAGCCCCAATTTCCCGAAGGCTTGGTCAACTGCGAAACGAAAGTGAATGGCATATGCTACTGTCATCTGCATAAGAATAGATAGGATTGGATCTTTCAGAAAATATTAAAATAAAATTGCTTAACCCATTTAGAGCCTTCTTGATGTAAAATTATATATCGTACTTAATTTTTTTTCTTCTTATTTTTTAATTCTTTGTCACCCGAGTATTTGTGTTTTTGATAGGAGTTACTTCACTAAATTAGATTTACAGACAGGGTGAAGGGTATATAAGATTCGGCATATCCGACAGTAGCACTCTTACTTGTTGTTTTATTACTTTATGTTTGTGAGAGCTACACTGTTACCAACTTTCTTAGAATTTTATATGGGTGCTTGTAATGGTTCAATAAAATAAAAGTCACGTGATGTGTGAGGACACCCTTTAATTTTTAAAAACCTATAATTTTTTTAAGTGGAACCAATCTATAAGCATCGCTCTTCAATTAAATAAGAAAATTTTAAAATCAATTCAGTTATGAATGAGTTTTGCAGGCACAAACAATATAATAAAATTCTCCGTTTTGAAGTTGGATAATAAAATTAATTATGAATAGTTCGACAACCTTAAATGAGACAGCTGTACACTTGACTCTGTAAAATAAACTATGACGGAGTAGGTCAGGATAGGAGCAAACTGTTGCACTACGTTTAGGTCCTTTTATTTGAACAAAAATTTGGTTCTGACATAAAAATAAAATAGAGTAAGTTCCAAGATTGGTTTCAAAATAAAAAATCATTTAAATAAACCACGAGAATATTAAATTAAAATAATTAAAAAAAAAATATCGTGCTAATTTTTATCACCAATAAGCTGTCAAATCACCAATAATGATTATTGAGGATGAAAGCACATCAACCGCTTACTTAGCTCTTCAGGAAACTTCTCACAAGTACTTTAAATAAACGAAAGATTTTCCTCCCTACAAGAAACTAAAGACAAAAATTAAATCATTCGTTAAGTGGCTATAGTCTCACAATTTGAATCTTTTCTTTTGAGGAAATCAGTGCCACAAATATACGACCAAATGACAATTTGATTAATTTTCTTTAAAGAGAGCTTTATTATTTAGTCATAAAACGTCCATTTATAATGTGGATAAGGAGCAAGCCTTGGTAAAATAACATAATTTTTAAATTGTCAATTTCATGACTCTTTTAATACGACGAACCCTGGTCTGGTAATAAACTGCATTGTGTGTGTATCAAGTACTTACTAATTCTTACTGCAATTAACGATCGAAGGAAAACTTAAGTAAGAAAATTTTTAATATAAATCTAAAAGGAATAATTACATTTACCTGGTTGTGAAATAATTACATTTACCTGGGTCTAGACTCTTAACGCTTCTATAGAAGCACAACTTAATTCTATTTGCATAGAGAAACAGATCTAGTGTTGGTATTTCTTAAAGAAAAAACATTTTAACCACCATTAAATACATTTAATGCAGTCTGTAGTAAGTGAGACTGGTCCTTAAAACATTGAGCTATTCTTGGAGCCAACATGCAAGCCATAGGATAAAAGCAATTTCGGTAGCCGTTTATCATGCATGCCGACCACTGTTCTTGATTAAAAAAGTTTTTTTTTTTTGAAGATTTAATTTTCGTTATAAAGAAATACATTCAAAAATGTCATTTCCTTTTAAATAATAGAAATTTCCACTACTTTTAGTTATTTACATTTGTTTTGCTAAAATAAAAGAGAAAAACCTAATAAGAGAGAAATTCAATTTAGAAAGTTAACGAACCAACAAATTTGCTATTTATTTTTTTCGTTTTCTAAATTACTAAATTTTTTGCTCTTCCTGTTATTTTTTTCTCTTCTATTTGTAAATGAATAATTCCTGATTTAAAACATAACTTGATCATAAATCTTGTTTTAAACTTCGCCCCCTCATTTTGTAGCCATTTTACAGAAAGAATCTGTTGCCCACCTTCTTTTTCTACTACAAAAACAACTATTTTTTTTTAGTATAAAAAAGGATATAATCTATTTGGCTACAAAAACAAAAAAAAAAAAAAAAAGAAATGGTTTCTATTTCGCATTTTGTACAGACGAAATGATAAATGAATTTCAGTTTTTTGATTTAAATTTTAACAAAAAAAAAAAAAAACCAAAAAAAAAATATAAATAATTTTTCATTTTTGTTTAACTAAAAGTAGCAACAAAAACAAAATTATACCTTGTTAACGAGATGACACATAAGAAAAACTAACAAAATGAATGATTTACCACAAAAAAAAAGAAAGAAAACATTTGACGAAAGACAAAAGTTTGCTTAGATTAAATAAAGAAAAAAAAGTTCTGTTGCATAATAAGAAAAATCCAAAAATAATTGAGACATATGATGCTTAAAAAGATACTAGAAATTATTAAAAAATTTTAAAGATTTTTTTTCAAATCCATTGATATTGAAAGGCAAAAAATTTTCTTTGAAAATAACTCCCTTTTATTTGCCTTTGTATTTTATAATTGTTTCATTTCTCCTTTCACTTTAAGGCCTTTAATGCCGGTTGAAAAAAAAAACACTTTTGCGTGTTTTATTAAACAACCACCATAAAAGTTTATCTTTTTTTTTAGTGTAAGTATTTGTTCAAACCACGTGTCTTTTTGTTATTTCCCAAAAAGTGAAAACAACATTAAAATAAAATTGCTTGCATATCTAAAAGGGGCGACCAGTTTATAGCAAGTGAAACAATCACCCTTTATTTGCTTAGTTAACGAAAAATCCCGTTTCAATTGCAGACTTTTTCACTTTTAAATGAAAAAAGGGGTGTTAAGTATATTTGATTGAGTATTATAATTACAAATTGATGATAAATTGATGATGGGTGAGTGTAATGTTTTTAATAAACCTAAAAGTATGCAAAGATTTTTTTTAATTTACAAAAATATTTTCCATGTCTTTAAATACTTAACAGGAGAAGGAAAATAAAAAGAACAAATTATTCTTTTAAATAATTTTGTTGATGAGTTCTATAAGATTAGTCGTACATAAATTACGATACAGTTCCTTTAGATAATCCTTACAAACACATTGTTGTTTTTTAACGACTCCCTAGGTTTAAATAACTAAAAACTAATTTAATATTTAAACAATTTTTTTTATTCTAAAATTTTCCATTTTACAACAAATTGTGTTTTATAGTTATTTATTTAACCCTTAAAGTATACTTTGTTCTTAACAAATTTAAACTAAAAACAAGAAACTACTATTTAAACAGCTCTTTGGCAAAACTTCAACTTTTTAAGCTGTTAACCTTTACTTTTTTATTTAAACTATTTCTAATTGTATGCTTTGCTAGTTTTAAGCCAAAATTTTTCATAATCTCTGTTAAATGAGCAACACAAGTTTGTGGCATAATTTTAGGTGTTTTAAGAAATTTATTTTACTTTTTCCCCTCTTTTTTATAGTATTAAAAACTCAAACGGAACGTTAGAACATTAAAATGAAACTTTAACGATTAGTTTTTGTAATTATAAGCTTAACACTAGACAAATTTTATAAAATTATAAACTAAAGTTTAAATGTATTATTAGTAAAAAGCAAGCTACTGTAAGTTTCATCAACTAGAGTTTAACTTCTTTTTTTGTTAAATCTAGTTCATAAACTTTTTTAGTCTTAAGTTGTGTTAAATAATTTTTTCCTAAAACTAAGTTGTCAACATTTCTGTTAAATATAAAAGCGTAATAAATTCTTATTATGTGGGTTCAGAAAAAATGGTAAAAAAAAGAATTTACTCATAAGAGTTAAAACAAAAATTAAATTATGGCTTTAATCCCTTTTGGGTTTTGCAGGCATTAATGTATGAATCTAATAAATATGTGCGTGTGTGTATGTATGTGTATGATACTTCCACTCTTTCTTTGATGAAAGCGTAATGAGTGTAGAAAAAGCTAATTTAAATTTTTGTGTATTTCATATGCTCCCCATTTACAGTGGTGTACAAAACAATCAGAACTAAGATATTACTAATGGTTATTTTTTTTTTGTTAAGTTACAAAAATGTGATTGCTCTTCTCTCCAAAAAAATTGTTAACAAAAACGTTCTTTGTGACATAATTTATAAAATAAGTAAAATCCATCATCAGCATTCTTCGCATGATGGATTTGGTGATCCTGAAAATGCGGCATTACATTCTGCCAGCGTCTAATTTTTTCTGTTTTCTTTGGAAAACGTCCGCGTACATTTGAAAAAAAATTTTTCTTAATAAAAGTCAAATTAAAAAATGAATCAAAGCCGAAAAAGTTAATTTTAATTGATTTTTGAAAATCACTGGTTCAACACCTGGCTGGAAAAAAATTAAAAAAATTATTTCTACTTTTTCTTAAAGTAATTGTGTAGTTTGGATATTGTGGTAGACAGCAGCCCTTTTGTGTTAAATTTTTTTATCAATTTGTTTAGCGGATTCATATACTTTGTTATTATAAGCTTCCTTTAACACCCAGGTTATTTCGTTAAAATTCTCGTCTGGTCACTTTGCCTACAGAAAAAGAAAAACCAATTCATGGCTCTTCATTACATAACTGAGAATTGACTACTATCTAGAGAAGGGGTTCTCAACAAATTCCTGCTCACGGACCCCCAGTATACTAATTTTTTTTCGCGGACCCCTCTGAAGCCCAAATTCATAATAAAACTTTTATTATTTTTGAAAACACTGTTTTTTCGGGTCTTCATGCGGACCCCTTGGATAGTTGCTACGGACCCCCATTTGAGAACCGTTGATCTAGAGCCATTTTTTAATGCATTCTTTGCATAACCGCTGCAGTGCTTCTACGAGGAAACAGAATTAAATCTAATCGGATTTGTTCGGCCAGTTAATATTATACTGTTATCATAAGTTTCGCCGAAGACCGTTGTTTGGCGAGCGCTTTTGATATAAAAAAAGCATTTTCAAGCCGCGTTTTGATTGGTACACGTCAGTCCGTTTGTGTTAGTGTTAAAATCAACCTTGCGAAAACACTAGATGAGCTAGAGAAAATTTAAATACGCCAGTCGATCAGACATAGTTTCGAAAAATTTGGTATTTAAAAGCAAGATTAGTCCTTGCCCTTCGAGGAGGTGGGAAAAAAACCGCGAGTGCCTCTAAAACTTACACATTATTTGGAACAACGAAGTAAATCCAATAAAAAAAAACAAATATATGGGGCGTAGAGATTAAAAAATAAGAAAAAACATTTTATGAAACAATTTGCGATCGCCCATATTTTCCGAGTTATGGGCCTCTAAACTTTTCATAGAAAAGTACGATTGTAAAACATATTTTTTAAGATGTCTATATGGGCATCATTTAAATGCTTTTGAAACGATTTTTTAGTTATTACCAAATTTTTTTTTAAATGCTTAACCCATTAAGAGCCGATGACATTTTTATATAATTTTTTTTTTTTTGCCTAAATCCTATTGAATGTAAGTAAACAGCAAACGAGAAATGTGTTTTTACCATCTTAATGACAGTTTTCGATATCTTCAATAGTATTTAAATTAAACTTACGTTCCTTGGTTTTTATGATCGACTGGTGGCCTGAGTTTATATCCCACCAGCTGTCCAAAAACAAAGTAATTTTTTATACGCATCAGATTTGTTTAATCCTTTTCAACATAATGTAGCCGCCTTAAATTTATTATGTGCCTGTTTATAACCACAGCCGTCTCCACACTGTTTTCTAAAATATAGTCAGCCGGAAATTGGAGATTTCGTAATATTAAGCTTTCAAGCTATCACTTCTCTTTATCACATACATATCTCTTCAACACTGTTTTAGAGACTTATATTACCGTCTTGCCAGCTTAGCATTTTTCGAAGACCTCGAGTTTAAATCGAATATTATAATAAAGTAGTTGGTATTTAACCTAAAAATTTATTATATTTCGAACTGTTTTCGTATTACAATCCAATTTGGCTTTAAGTTGATGTATTTTTTACTTTAAAAATTTTTAACATGACATATATTTGGTCCAAGTCTAATCACAGTATTAGTTTCATTATTTTTAAGACTTAGAAGTATCATTATGCGATTTTACCTGAATACTTTCAATAGTTATTTGCTCAGGGTGAAAAGAATATTTTAAATATTTAAGTTGAAAATAATTTTTATATAAAATTTGTTGACTGAATGAGAATTAAAAAATAAATTAAAGTAACCAAAAAGCATGTGAAAATATAACTTATGTTCTGGGCTTCACTGTAATATTTCTGCCATCCTTTTGGTTTTTCGTAATGAATAATTGCCACGTTTTTAAGCTGTAATGTATGTTTTTTTTGTTTTTGTTTAACATTCATTTGGTAAATTCTATGAATATTATACCAAATATAAATTATACTTAAAAAAAAAAAAAATATAATTTTATATGTTTTTGGAGACTTTATAAATTTCATGTTTCAAATGTGATGAATTTTGTTTTATCATGCTGTTGTTGCCCCCAGTGCCCAAATGAGGATTTATTTGTATTATAATTTTTTTTTCTAATTTGTTGGGTTTTATTACAATTTCCTTTTGAGTAATTAAATTGAATGTTGAAAACATTTAGATTAAATAATATAAAATTCTTAGAAAAAGGTTACCGGTGTTTGTGGAAAGATTGCTCGGTCCTTTCTTTTTTTTTTTTGGTTTATGAAAATCTTTAATGGGGTTGTTTGTCATGTAAGCGGTAGTCATGGTGTTAAATTAAAATATTTCATGCGACTCAAAAGCCCTGTTCAGATTTTAATCAACAAAATATTTTAAGTAGTTGTGGCAAAGCAATTATTTTGCTTGAGTTGACATTGATATGCCAGGGAAAGCAAATCTTTAACGACTAACAAAAGCAAAAATGTTAGAGTAAGAAAAGAAGTCCTTTATGGAAAAATATTGAGATGTAAATGAACATGTGAATAAATTTATTTTCATGTCTTAAAGTGGAAATCATCATTACTAATTTCTATGAATAAAAATTTATATTTTGCCAATAGTAATAGGTCTGTTTGAATAGAGTTTGAAATGTTTTAAAAACCCGCAAAATTGACCATTTTTTTATAAGTTTTTGGCCATTTAATTGTTGCCATCAACAAGCTATGACTTGAGTGGCTGCAATGTGTAAAAAAAGATGGATGAATCTCTTTCGGTTTACTTTTTATATTCCAAAACTTTAAACAATTACAAATATACGCTGAGATTCTTAAATGTACAAAAATAAACTTGCTTTATTTTAATTTTTGTGAACTGAACAACCAGTCAGCTAAAAAAAAATATTTTCAAATAAAAAAACAAAAAAGAAAATACAATAGAAAAGAAGGTATAAAAATTTAGAAAGAAGTTTATTCAATCCATTTCAATTTCATATCAAAGCTTTCAAGACACCTAAAATTTCCTTAAGAACTCAATATTTGCCAAATTATTAAAAATAAAAATCTTAAAAACTGAAAGTTACCAAAAAAAAAAAAAGAAATTTATAATTAAATTTTAAAAGCAAAAAGTTCGAAATTTTAATAAATTTTTAAAAAGCATGAGATTTTACCAAAATATCTTTAACGAAAAATAAATAAATTTCACAGGCAGAGAGGGTGGCATGAAATAACTCCCCACGAAATAACTCCCCAAAAAGAAATTAAATAACTCCCCAAAAAAATATACGGGAAAACAACAACAACGTTTTTTGGGGACTTATTTCTTTTTTTGGGGACCTATTTCATTTTTATTTTGGGGAGTTATTTCATTTCTTTTTGGGGAGTTTTTCAAAATTAGTTAAAAATCGTAAAAGGATGAAATTTTGAAACTTCCATTATCCAATAATGAAAACGTATGTGTTATATGCCAAGACAAATCTCCGAATATTGTATTTATTCCCTGCAAGCATCTCAAAATCTGTATGAATGCGATGCAAAATTAATGGCAGATGCTCTTTCAACTGGCCTACGAAGTTACAATTGTCCTTTTTGCCGTCAAATAGTTAACGAAGCAATGCAAGTTTTTGTATAAAATTTTCAACTACTGTAAATAAAAGCTAATGCAGGATTATTTTATCTCTTGATAAATTATTGGGGTTTTTTTTCATTTCAAGAATTGGGGACTTATTTCATATGAAATAACTTCAATTGGAGTGTAATATCATTTCAGTTTGGGGAGTTATTTCATTCCTTTGGGGACTTATTTCTTTTCCAAATTGGGGGCTTGTTTCATATGAAATACGTCCCCAAATCTTGGGGAGTTGTTTCGTTTTATTTTTGGGGAGTCATTTCGTGGGGGGTTATTTCATGCCGCCGGCAGAGAGCCATCAATTATCAAATAAAAATTTTAATACACTTTTTGCTTAAATATTAATTTTCTATCCGTAAGGGTTCAAAGTATAACTCTGTATACATCAAATTACACAAAACTATGGAAACACCCTTTAACTTCCAATCTCAAATATTTATGCTTGTTGTAATAGCGGCCTTAACAAAAATATTGTGACATTACTTTGAAAATCATGATGTGAAATGTGTGCGAAAATTCCGTACGGATTTTGAAAGAAGACAAGCTCCGTCAACACCGTATGTTCGTTATCTTACGAAAAAAGTGAAAAAAACTGGCATTCTCTTAGATAAATCAAAGCGTGAAAAGCCAAAAAACAGTGCGTACACCCGAGAATATTGCTGCTGTGGTAGAAAGTGTGCGCGAAGCTCCATCAATATCAATTCACCGTCGTTCTCAACAAATGAACATTTCGGAGACATCATTTGAGACGAAATTTTCATAAAGACCTTGGTATGACGCCATACAAAAACCAATTGGTTCAGGAGTTGAAGCCAACTGACCATCTAATGCGTTTTTTTATAGCATTTAAAAAAAAGTTATTTGGGGACCCTTTACTGTTTCAGTTTATTTTATTATTACTTTCTCTTCTTCTGAGCAATGGTAATCGAAATTTGAATAAAATTTTATATGGATGTTCGTTGCGCTTCAATAAACATGAGAGAGAACCCTTCAATTTTTTCAATTATGAACATTTTTTTCTTTTTTTTTTTTAATGAAAACAATCTGTAAGTGTAACTTTTCAATTAAAAGAAAAATTTTTTAAATCAGTTTAGCAAAGACTGAGTTCAGCGGCCACAAACATAAAGGAAGAACTGATAGACAGATGATGTCGAGTAAAAATTAAAATTTTATTAAAAACTAAAAATGTAATGACTCTTCTATTATTATCACTTATTATATTAATGTTAACTTTAATTGGATAAATTTTGAATAAAAATTTTGAATAAAAATGTAAGGTAAAGGAAAATCAGCACGAGACCATAAATTTGTTTTCGAAGATTATTTTTCATAACTGTATTTGAACCAAATTTTTTATAGTTTTGTCTTCTAATCATTTTCCTTATCTTTCTTTTGCAGGTAATGCGAATTTCTTATATCCCAAAAGCAGTAAGTAAATATATGCAAATTATAATTAATAACAATTTTAAAGTAACTGAATAAAAAGTAACTGAATAGAAGGCCCTTTAAAAGCTCTGTAAGGAAAGCAACTTGAAAATTGACTTTAAATAGTTGCTGACCTCGCGCCTTCCCCTTTTAGTTGTTATTAGTATTAACTCACATCAATTGAAAACAATTTCAAAAACTAAGGAAGCATTTAGAAAGCAAAAAAGTCCTCTTCAATGAATTATTCTCACACGTAACATAAACAAAATTTAAAAATAATTTATTTTTGTAAATAACTTTAAAATAAAGAAAAAGAAAATTAAACTAAATAACCTTAGATCTCCTTTTTAAAAATTTTTTAGCCCATCTACAAATCATTTTTAACTTAAATCATGCTCTATATTTAATCCTTTAAGCTACCCACAACATATGTTACATTAAATAACATAAAAAAATAAATCTTTTATCAAAAAAATATGTGTCTGTATTTTTCTTTTCTACAAATGTAGAATCTAAGCCAGTGGCAAAAATAATCTTTGTGATTCCTTTTCTTTATGCCAAAAATATTATTATAAAAAGTATTAGCATTTTACACAGGAAAGTACAATATCCTTAAAAAAAGAAAAAGAAAACAGCAGGAACATTTTTTCAAGAAATAACAAAAAATAAGAATTATAATGTAAAATGTAAAATGTGTGTTTAGAGGGTAAAATGGAGTATAAAAGAATAATTGGAAATATGAAAGAACCGTGTAAAAAAAAAAATAAAAAAAAAATGCACAGAATAGATAGATGCATAATATTTATTTTAAATATTTAAAAACGAAGATTTAGAAAAAATAAAGCATACATTTAGGGAGTTGAGAAAATGTAAAGTTAAGTAATTTTAATGCTTAAGGCACAAACTAAGAAAGAAGAAATTACTAGATACATTACTAATTAAATCTACAAAGAATTAAGAAATCTTTAGGCCATGATTTGCCCCAATTAGACATCTCTTCTTTCTAACCCAAAAGCAAAAAAATGTCAAAAAATTTTTGTTTAAAAAAAGCATGACATTAAATCTTCTACTCAGATATTTGATTAATTTGTACGGAATAAACGGCAGCGAAGTTTGTTACACAACCCTCCCTCTCATGTTTGAATTTTATTTATGAAATTTTAGACAAAACTTAAACACATCATAAGCAAAAGATAAACAAAAGTTTTTCTTTATCAAGCAAAACTTGTCCAACTTCAGCTGAAAGGAAGCGTGCTAAAATATAATTTCCCAAGATAATTGTTTTGTTTGTTGAGAAAGAAGCAAAAGCTACTAACACAGGCAAAATAAATTAAATAAGAACTTTTTTTTGGCATGTTTTACTTTCCCTAAACATTTAATCATAATGCCCAAAAATATGCTGCATAAATATTGCTCACTTTTGCGACATCACTTAAACGTGTCTGTTGCAGGCATGGAAAATGGAAATTTTTAAATGGTAATTTTTGGTGCGCAAGGGAAATAATTTTTTGTGTTTAAAAATATTTTTCCTAGAGATTTGTTAAGTGTTATTAAGTAGTTTGCTTGTTTTAAGGAAAGGAGTAGGATAGAACATTTTTAGTGGAGATGACAAACACAAAAAGAGAAAAACATTTGTTATTTCAAAATGCGTAGTCCGTTTTAATTGCAGCATCATATTAGAAATATATTAGATATATTAAATATTTTATTATGAAGCTTATAGCAAAACGAATTTCTCACTTTTATCCAGTTTTAAAAAATTTTGAGATTAATCGATTATAGTCACATGCTCTTTTTGTCCTTTTTTATCTCTCAGGGGATAACCCGTACTTGAGCAATATTTTGTGCCAAACCTATGAAATTAGGTTATGGGAAAGAGGATAAAGAAATTGGTATTGGTGGACAATCGATTTGAACTATCCAACTTTGAAAATGACAGGAAAAACCTCCACAGGAAGTTGATTTCACATACGAACTGTTTAGCTAAAAAATTCTTTTTCTCTGCAATGCATAGTGCAGTTCACTGGCCAATCAACCACAAACGGATGAGCTCCTAATGAACAGCGAGTTGTATGCAAAAATGTGCGAATATCGAAAGCATGTTCCTTAATCTCATTAAAACACATTCCTTTGTAGTATTAGAAAAATATCAAAAAACAATCCACATTGTGCCGATGTTCAAGAGAGTCAATAGAGTTGAATGCCCTACTATCACTTATAAACCGCTTCGATCTCTCCTGTACGCGGTTGAGTAACTGCAAAATAGACTTTATAGCACCGCCCCATACATAAGGGTTTTATCCCATTGTTATACTGCAGTTTTAATTGAATTATTATTTTTTATTGTTTAACTTAGTGCCGTTCTCTTCAGTACTGTCGTCCATCGTTTTATAGATAAAACAAATTTTCTCTTAAGGAACCAATATTTTCTTATTAATAATTTATATGAAATTAGAAGAAAATGACTTGTTATGAATACTGGTATTACCTTAACATAACGTGACTATAGTTACGGGCACCTTTTCGATTGAGAATTCAATAAAAGAAGGACAATTTTTGTATCTTCATAGGGAAATCCAAGCATGGACAAAAACTGATTAGGAAAAGAAATCTGAATTGTTTTTGCCAAAGTCTTTAAAACGAAGTCTTCATAAAATGTACAAAAGCTTTAAAAGTAGAACGACTTTTACAATTATTTAAATTTTACATTGTTTTTACCAAATTATTCATAGAAAATCGTAAACAGCAGTCATTATGAAAATCACCTAAGCTCAGGCCCATGAGGTAGCTTTGGAAATAGCTTACTTACTTAAGCTCACGTTAGAGATTTATCATTCAAAAATTTTCATTACAAATATACACTACGGATCACTTGAATAGGTTCACTATTTTCATTACATTCAAATTAATTTATTTCTAAAAGTAATTAAGTTTATAGTTACATTATTTTTTAAAATGGTAAAATATTGAATTATATGAGTTTAAAAAATTTTTTTTCAATAATTGATAACTAAATTTTAGTGATTTTTTTCCCAAAACTAATGTGATTTTCAACACAATATTTTGTGCCATTTGAATAGGTTTACTATCATTCATTTAAAAAACTAAAAAAGAAAATTATCTTTTTGTAAAACTTTTTTTATTTTTTAAGATTTCTTACAATGTTTTAATGATTTAGTAATGAGTATATCCTCCTTTATTCGTTATAACTTCAAAAATACGATTTGGGAGGGAGTTATAAAGATTTTCAATTAATGATAATGAAATTTCGGACCAAGCTTTCTTAATTCCTCCAATTAAAGTTTCTTTTGTTTCGTATTGTCTGCCGGACTCATAGACTTTTGGAGAAAGCAAGTCCCATACATTTTCTATAATATTTAGGTCAGAAGAATATGGTGGCCACTCCAACATATTGATATTCTGACCTGAATCCACGCCTTTACAACCCTGGTATTATGTATTGGGGCATTATCTTGTTGAAATATCCAGGGAATTGGTCCAAAAATATTAGAAAAATATTGAA
Organism: Cistogaster globosa; assembly: GCA_937654795.1. Classification (NCBI taxonomy): domain Eukaryota; kingdom Metazoa; phylum Arthropoda; class Insecta; order Diptera; family Tachinidae; genus Cistogaster; species Cistogaster globosa. The sequence goes on from OW569404.1 coordinate 15,216,901, forward strand.
ATGCCTTTTCAAGTACTGTTTTGTAGATTTTGGTGGGAGGAATTAAAGCTCACATGTACCATAATAAGAAATTGCCCTCCACAGCATTACACTTCCCTCACAGCTATGAAGAAGACTAAGGTAGCGTTCTTCCCTACGTAGGTCGTGGAAATAGAAGTTGTCAAATTAAACTTTTTTTTCGTCTGAAAAGACAGCACAATACCATTCATTTTTATCGCTCATGTGTTCTCGTGCCAACTGCATCCATTTTGCTTTACAAGATGGCTTTTTTAATTTTCAATCTCTTTAAATGTTTGGAACTTCAAAAAACACGTCTTATAGTGTTTATGCAGAATCGCTCGAATTTGAGGCAGCTCTTTTAATATCTCTTCTGTCCGCTTCGGTTGTATATAACTGATACCTACAAATCACAGAAAGCATACAGAATAATAAATTTGGAACAAATTTTACCAGATTTTTTACTGAAGTAATCGTAAATAGAAAAATCCCTACATTATTGACCTATCCATCTCTGGTGCTTGAATATAATAGAAGTAAAAAAGAAAAAAGAACTAAAAGTGTAGAAAACTTTCTTGCAAGAAAAATATAAGAAACCCGCAAGGGATATCCGCCATAGTAGAATTTATTTAATTAGTCTTTAAATGTTAAAGCGGTCATTAAAGAAATCATATTTTGTCCATTAAACCCTTCTGCTTCTGCTTTTGCTTAAATTAAAATTGAACTTACAAAAGAATAATTAAACTTACGCATAATAGGAGATCATTTAGAAAAAAAAAACTTTGTTGAAACTTTTTTGAAGCAGAATCTTGTAAAGAAAATTTTCATTTAATTTTTTTTCCCAACCAGGATTTGAAACGTGGATACTATAAATGAATTAAAAATTTTACTTTTTTGGCTAGAGGTTAATTTTTTTAATTTTAATTTAATTTCTTAATATTTTTAGAAAAAAAATTATTTACAAATTTATGGTTTTTTAAATTAAAAAAAAGATTAACCTTAAGCCGAAAAAGGAAAATTTTTAAAAGTTTGGCTTTAATTAATAAGAAAGTTTAGCAGTACTTTCCTAGATCTATAAATGTTGTAAGAAAATATTTTTATTTTTTAACAAATAAATTTAAATTGATTTTAGCTTAATTTCATTTTTCATTTAAATTTTAGAAAAAAAATTGTTAACAAATGTATGCAGAAAAAACAGAAACCAGCAGAATGTAATGCTGCATTTTCTGAGTCGCTACACATATCGTCCGAATTTTTAAAATTAATTATTTTTATAATATTAAGCATTAATTATTTTAAAAAATATTATTTTATGAAAACATATTACTCGAGTCACAAATTTTGTTAAGAATAAAAAAAAAAATATGGCAATTATTTTCTTGTTTTAATTTATTGAGGAAGTTTTTTCTGCATATTTTGGCTATGGCTTTTCCAAAAAAATCTTTGTTTGATACAGTAATACTTGCAGTACAAATTAATTAATTAAATTAATAAAGAATTATGTAAAAAATTAAAATTTTTAATGAATAGTAATTTTTCACATTTTAAAAATAATTCTATTAATTTAAAAGTTTTTGACTGATATGAATTCTTTTCCTAAATTAAGTGCTAAAGTTTAGGTCTTGTGTGTAAAACATTAGCCTCCCTTACTATTTGACAGCTCTTTACTGTACGAATTATCAAGTACTCATTAAAAGATGGCAAGAAACAAGTACTTCAAGTCAACTGTTTTGCTAAATATGTTTCTTTTTGAAAAGTTAATTATTTGTTGACTACCAAAGGATAGTCAAAGGAGGAAAAATTAAAAAACAAAAACACATTAAAAACACAAACAAATATTTGATATTAAACAAACACAGACAATATGTTTACGCAAACAAAAAACAAAATAATACTTTTACACTGAATATTAAGATTCTAAGAGTTAAAATACAAACACAAGTGTTTTTAATGGCAAATGATAATGTTTTCATATACACTTACATACACACAAATACACGCATTCAATTGCAACTACAAGAAATAAGCACAAAAATAAATAAGCACAATCTTGGCACAAAAAAAAGGTTATTAAAATGTTTTGCCTTTATGTTTTTCAATTCATGCATTAATGTCCATCCCTGCTACCCCTAAAAATATGCTTTATGTATTTAATTGTTTTTTCAATATAAATATTTGTGTTGATATTGTAGCATTTTAGGTTAAAATGTTGTTGTTGTTGTTACTTTTTTAATTGAAAAGTATTTGCTGTTTTTTGTTTTACGTTTTTTTTTTTGGAACATGAGCGTTTACAAAAACAAAAAGTATATAAAAGACTTTTAAGCCTTTTTACGTGCTCCAACATATAAAAGCAGCTTATGGATTTCAAAATTAAAAAGAAAGTAACTCAGTAGTTATAGCTTGTAAAATCGAGAGTGAAGGTTGGAAAATGATAAAGTATAAACGTATTTTAGGGCCGGCTAATATAAATATGAAATAGAATTTATTATAAGAAACATAAAAAAGAAAATATCCATTAAAAGCTGTGATATTTGTTTAACATGCTTATGCTGTTTTTTTTTTTTTGGAAATAAATGAACCCAGATTATTTTAAACCGTTTTTTCATTAGGTGACTTTAATATAAATATTCCTAGAAATAGGCAACCTTAACAAAAATATTATACCTAAACATTATTTTTTATAAAGCCTTTAAATAGGCAACAGTTTTTACGTTTGCTCGAGGGTGGTCGCAAATTAATGCTTTACAGTTTTATAGTGTTTAAATAAATTTTATATTTAAAAATTAAAATTTTTTTCACTATTAAGTCTCTTCCTATGTGCAGTACGTCCTTTTGTGACATTAAATTTGAATTTAATATTCTTTATACTACTGACCTCTCTTCGTGGACTTTTTAATTTTTTGTGGAATTTTTTTGTTAGCTCAGTCTGGAAGCTGCGTTTCTGGCCAAAATTTTATCAGTTTCTCATCCCAAATTGCTTTTAAATTATTTGCAGACGTTTTTGTTTCAAATTCTATCTAGTGAACTTACGGTCGACACCCAACCAAGTGTTAACCATTTTATACTATAATTTTTGTTGCCATTAATTAATTAGTCAACTAATACGAAGATCCTCTTCCACCACAATGATGATAGTTTTTTAGTTCGGTTTTTTTAAAGAAATATCCAGTCCTGCAATCCAGGTGATAGGAGAAAGTTAGAAAAATGGAAACTTTCAACTGCCACCTATAACTTATCACTGTTGCTCCTCTTTAGGAAGGCTAAGTCTCTATACAGTTTGCCCAACCAACGGAGCAACGTGATGGGAAGGAAGTATGTTAAGGAAAACGGCCATAAATCGAGAAACTATAGAACTTCTTACGTGTATGTGTGGCTAAATATAGAAGTATGTGGAAAGACGCATAGATTGCCTGAAATCCTAAGACTGTTATCAGACACTTTAGGAAGGTAATCTTGCCACATCCGCTATTATGAAGAAAAGCAAAGTTAACTTGAGCTCTTGCATCACATAATTGTGACCAACAATTTTCGTGTTTATTGGAACAGAGATATAATGTCCAATAATTTCTAAGGACACCCTCGTAAAAATTGTTGCAAACAAAGCATTATGTTTATTCATCATTTAAGATACAAAAAAAAGATTTCTTTAAAAGTACTAGAAAAAGGCAATAATAAGTATCCAAAAATATTTTTTTCATTTATTAAGGACCTTTCAAATATTTTTTTAATTATTTTGTGAAAAACATTATAAATAAATAAATAAATAATAAATAAATAAATAATTATAATAAATAAATAAATAAATAAATAAACAAATAAAACATTCTTTTAAATACTCCTTAAAAATTTTTTCATTGCCTACATTAAGGCAAAGAAAAACATTGTAATTTTTTACCCTTTTCAAATATCTTTGAGAAATTGTCATATTGCCCAAACTTTTGATTAGACATACCTGTCACTTAGGAAATAAAAATCCTTTATTAAACAAAAAAATCACATATTTTACTTTCAAATAATTCGATAAGTCTTTAAATATGTCTTAAGAATCACAATACCAAAAAATCTAAATATAAAAACAAATTTCCTGGGGAAAAATCTAATAACCAAAAATCCAATAACAATCTCATTTACATAAAGGACTCAAAAAACAAACCAATAAAATTGCAAGAGTCACACAAATAAAGGCAAACATGTGTAAAGCAAAATAGGTTACCTTTGCATACTTTTGGGAAAAAATAAAATAAAATATTATTCCTTAGGACATGAAATTGAAATACTTGACAACCACTTGCATATGTCAGGACAATTTTAGACAAGGATAAAAAGGAAACAAAAAAAGAAAAAGAAATATTCAGATAACAAATATTTAACAGAAAATTCGTAAGTTTTATTTGGAAAAGATTAAAGCAAAGTAATACACAATCCAAAGCTAATGGGAAAAAAATACGATAAAACTTCCAAAAGGTTATTTTTGTTTATTTAACAAATCTGGGACTTCTAACATTTAATTGAAGTTTTTTAATTTTTAATTCCTTATCTGTAGAAATTAAATTTACTTAGTTAATATAAATAAATGAATCCAAATTAAAGTAAGATGTTCTCCTAAAAATATGCTACTTTAGTTGACATATTTAATTTCCTTGTCACTTGAAAGTTTCTTAGTTTATTAAATTCCCTTCACTTACCAAATTACTTGTGATTGCTATACACATACACATACATAGTATTTTCAATTAGCTTAAAATATTTGTAAATTTTATTCGTTCAAATCTAGAACCACATTCTCTTGCAAATTTATTTTATTCTATATAAATTACAAGAATTCTTGTTGTGCATATTTTCAGGTTTATTGTATTTTTCACTCTTACTCTTGTTACGCTTCGTCTCATTTACTTGTGGTATTTTTTCGGGGTAAAAATTTTTTTGTGCAAATAACTTTGTTAAATATAACAATAGGAAATACCAAACTGAAAGCAGAGCACCGCAAAAGTATGCAACATTTTATGAAATGCAAAATAATATTGCAAAGAATATGAAAACAGGTAAAACAAATAAAACAGGGAAAAACTATAAGAAAAGAATATTAAAAAAGAAAGCAGAAAATTTAAATATTCAAAAAATATTGCTATTAAGTTTAACAATCGGATTTTTCGAAATTTTTTTAAATTTTTTCGTTCATAAAAAGGCTTTACTGTGTTGGTTGCTGGTCTTAACGAAATCTCATTAATGCAGCAGATTTTGTTAATATTGGTGAATATAAGTTAAACCCAACCACAAATAGCATACCAGAATTACTGCAATTATTGTGGCATTATAACCAAACAACTCATAAATAACAAGAAAAAAAGAAACAAATTGTGAAAAAATCATATCTGAGAAAATTTTTTTTTTTTAAATATTCTTCGATAACAAATATTGAATTGTACTATTTTAGTATAAAAACCTTGGAAATGATAATTTAACGTACACATAATTGGGTTACAAGAAATTTATACAAAAATTTTCTTAAACCATTTTAAGTTTCAAAAATGTAACAAGAAAAAAATTTTTTTTGAAATTTAATACAACAAATTTACATACAAATTTAGTACAAAAAAAATTAGTACAAAACAAAGGTTATATTACATAAAACACTTTGTAACGACAATCATATTTCAGACAAACATTTTTTTAAAAATTCCTTTGATCACAAATGTTTTATGAAACAATTTTAGTGCAATTTTTTTAGTACAAAAACTTTGTATTATTATAATTTTAAGTACACATGTTTGGGTAACAAGAAATTAGTATGAACATTTCAAATATATTTTAAAGTCTAAAAAATATAATAAGAATTTTTTTTAATTTAGTACCAAAAAAATTTTGATAAAAATTTAGTACAAAAAATTTGGTAACATTTAAAAAAAAACTATTTGTAACAATAATCATGTTTTAGGAAAAATTTCAAAAAATTATTTTTATAACAAATGATTTATGCGTAGTTGTTAGTGTAATATTTTGAGCACAAAACTTTATCGATGATTGGGTATCCAGAAATTAATACAAACATTTTATTTAAAATTTTAACTTAAAAAATATTTTTTTTTTAATTTAGTAAAAAAAATTTTGATAAAAATATTAGTAAAAAAATTGGTTAAAACTTTAGTGCATTAAATTTTTAAAATTATGAAAATATGTAAAAATAAATATTTTCTGTTCAATATAGGTAGAAAAAAACTTAATATTTTAATACTTAAAGGATTTTAAGGCTTAAACTTTTAAGAAAATTTATTATAAAAAATTTATGAAAATAATTTTTATTAAAAAAAGGAATTTTTAAAACATCCATTTTAAGTAAATATTGGCAAAAAAATTTTTAAGAAAATAATATTTTTGTGGATTTTTATTAAAGCGAATGAATTTTTGATAAAAATTTGTTAAAAGCAAAATTTTACAGTTAAAATATTTTACATACTTTTTTAAAATTATGGGCAAAAAAATCGTGAATAAAAATTTTTTGGTATTTACTACGAAAAAATGATTTCTTTGTTAAATATTTTTCTCTAAAGTTTTCAGAATTTTTTTAAAATTTGTATTAAAAAATTATGGGTAAAGCAAAGTTCTGCTGTAAAAGCTATAAAGAGAAAAGCTATTGGCTTTAAGATTTTCTTATTATTTAGAAATTTTGTGGTGAAGTTACTTCTAAGCAGCAAAAATTTTGTTGCCTTTTAAGAATAATTTTTTTTTTTTTATAAAATTATTATTTTTTTTTTTAGTTAAAAAAAATTAATAATAAAATATAAAAACATACAGGGAATTTATCTTTTAGTAAAGCGAAAAAATTTTTTAATCAAAAATAAATTTTAAGTCTGAAATTTTTCTATCAAAGTAAATATTGTCATTAAATGACATTGTTTATGAACACAATTTTTAAACAATTGTCAGTTAAAGAAAAATAAAATAAATAAATAAGTTGCTAATTTTATTTACTTTATGATGACGCTATGGTGATTATATGTGTGCTGTTAATTGTGTTTTAGACTTAAATACCTGCAGAGTTTTGAATGACCACTATTAACTTAAATAACGATAAGTAGTTAGTTAGTAGTTATTTTGAAATTAATAATTCTCTTTTAGATTAAATATTTTTTTTCTTCTTTAATTAACTAAAAATTCCATTTTATTATGCCTACTTCATATTAAAAACTTAATTTAAATACAGAAAATCCCTTTTATTAATTACAAAATAAATCTTTCGGTTAATGTTTAATATGTCACTTGTAGAATAAATTGCAAATTATTTGTACTTAATTTATTTTAAGCACTACCAGACATTCACTATTTATTTCCAGCTCATTTGCTGTGTCATTATAATATTTTTATATTCTTTCAAATTCATCTTTTTACAGATTTTATTAAATTTTAATTGGTTTAATTTACAACAGCAACCATACAGTCATCAAATCCTGTATCGTATACCTTTTCACATAAACATTTCAAATAAGTTGAAGTAATAAACATTGTAAATTCATTTCAAGAGTGTTGAAGTATCTTTTTATAGTAAAAATAATAAAAAAAAGAAACACGAAATAAAATATAAAACTGCCTCATGATATACGACTGCATCATGACCTCGTCAACAAGCAGCTCATAATTAGTGTCTGCATAAAAAGATTAAAATACTGTAGCATAGTGAGCCACAGTTTAGTGGGTGTAAGCTCCCTCGCTGAGCTTTGTTTTCTTTTTTTTTTTGCATCGTTGCCAGTAACAACAGGCAGCAAAAATGAAGGAAAAACAAATGATGAGTTATAAATATTTTATGGAGTAACGTAAAAAAAATGTCAACACTTGGTAGTTTTTAACTAAATGTTAGGGAAATCACAGTCATTTTGTTTAACTCCAATTTTTTTAGAAAATTATTTTTAACAAATTTATGTTCGAACTAAATACTTTTAGTATTTGGAGTGCTAAGGGATTTTGGTTGTTATGATTGTTATTACTGAAAGATGTTAGCGTTTAAAGTTTTCAGACCTTTATGTTTAAGAACTTCAACTTTTAGTACTAAAAAAGAATTTCAATCATAATTTGTTTTAATAATAAGTATTCTTTCACTACATGTTCGTCACACAGGCAGAGAAAATGCGTTGTTAAGTTTCAGGCTTTTTTAACTTTGGATATTTGTACCTTTTTAATCAATGTTTTCTAAAGTAGAAACTTCAAAAATTTTTAGTACTAGGAATTTTTATTACAAATAGAGTTAATAAATAAAGTTTGCATGTGTTTAATTGTTTTAGAACAATCATTTTGCTGTTTATAAAACATTCAGGAAGTTTTGCACTGAATGCTTCTGAGGTAAAATTTCTTATTCACAATTTTAGTACTAAAAGTTCGTTATATAAAAATAATGTAAATATTAATTTTTCTTTTAGACTTTAAAATTTTGGGGATAAAATAAGAACTTAATATAGAAACAAGCATAATTTTAGTACAACTTATTTAGTTTATTTAGTACAACTTATTTTTTTTACTGAATTAAATAATTTACCTTTTTGTCTTAGGTTCATTTCTTTAATTTAATTTCTAAAAATGTTTAAAAAGAAAAATTATTTAAAAATATTTTCCCAAGAAACCAAGAAAAATTAGGTGCTAGCGGAATGTAATGCTGCATATTCCAGACCGCTACATCCTTCATCAGCATTCTTCGCATTTATCTACCTTAAGCTGTGTATTTTGTAAACATCATCCATTTAACCAATTAATCAATATTAATTTGGTTGGACGAAATTCACACACAAAGCATTTCTTTGTTGTTTTCTCTACAACACGTCTTGTGCATTTGTTTTTGCCTTTTGTAACAAACAATCGGTACAGCCACGAAACATTTTTAGAAATTAAATTAAAAAAATTAACTTAAGCCCAAAAAGTAAGTTTTAATTCATTTATAATATTTTACGGTTCAATCCCTGCTCGGGAAAAATTAAAATTAATATAAAAAAAAAAAAAAAAAAAATTTTTAACAGAAATAACTTTTGGCAAACCTTCTTAACATTTTTGTTAATAAAATCCTTAAATACTTACAGATGTAAAATGTCTTACGTTGGTAACGTTATTAGCTGGAAATATTTACAGATTTACAGTTTTTTAGTACTAAATATTTTAGTACAGTATATTTTATAATTAGTATATCACAATTTCAGCATTAAATACTTCTAACACTTAAAAAAAATTTAGTACAAATTATTATAAACCATATATTTAAATAGTAGTAATAAATACTTAAACTATAAATACTTAGAAATATTATGTTTAGTTCTAAATTTTTAAAGTACTACTTTATATTAATTCAATACTTAACACTTTATAATTAAGGTTGTGCCTTTTTAAGTATAAAACATTATTTTTTTTTTAATTTTAGTACAAATAATTTAAGTATTTTATACAGCTTCATTAGACCATAATGTCATAGTATATGTCATAGTATATTTTTTTATTCCTTAATTCTGACTATTAGCAGTAGAAACTTAACCTTAGTTACTTTAATTATAACTCAAAGAACATATTAAATATTTTATGTGCGATCTATTCTTATAAAAATATTTAAAACGATCTATAATTAATATTTTCAAAACTTATGTATTAAAAAATATTTCCTACTTTATTTATCTATAGTTCTATATATACAACTTCCTATGACTACCCCTAATATTAAATTGTATGCGTTTAAAATATTGTTGACAATTTCGTTTTTATTAAAATATGTTCTCTTCCGTATGTGATCAGTCAATTTGGTTGATGTTTCAGAAATTTTTAACACACTCATTAATATTTTCCTGACTTTTATTAAGAAAAAAAATTGAGGGTTGCTTAGTGGAAATGCAGCAGCTTAAAATTAATTTTAAACTCAAATAAATATTTTAGTGCAAGAAAAATTTAAGGGGCTGCAACTAAAGCACTATATTTTATATACGCGTGAGTGTGAGTGATTTCATTATTATTTTTTTTTTTTTGCAAAAATACTCCGGTTGACTTTGAACTTGACGTAATTTATGGGCATATGGTGGCATCGTTAAATTCGTAAGAAAACTAAAGAATACCTCACATGAAGAACACAAAAATAAAAATATATAAAATAGAAAAATAATTTTTACTAAGTCTTAAAAATAAAAGTTCCCTGAACTCGTTGTTAATAAAAAGTAACAAAATGATTTTGTATTTTTTATTCTAAGTTTTTTTAATCTTTTCTTTTGTTATTTCGAACGCCTCAAACAATTGACACCTTGTCTCCTGAACTCTTTTTCTTAATTTTTTTGTTATTATTCTAAATTTAAATTGTCAGTGCATTTAATTTACTTGACATTTGAAAATGATTCACTGTGTTTATTTTGCTATGTTTTGCTTTGCTTTACTGCACTTTAAACACTGACAGCTACTTGAGGTAAATGTAGCATTTTTAAACACATTATTCCATAAATACTGAAAGTATATATTTTTTTCTTAACACTTAGAGTAAAATATTTTTTATATTGTTGTAAACTGTCATCTGCCACAACTTCTACCATCAATCTTTAGCTTTCCCTTTTAGTGGTTGATGCTAAATTATCATCATCATTTAGTGCTTATTTTTATTATTTATGTTTATAAAATTTATATAATGCCTTTTTAACCATTTTTATCATAAACACTTAGATTTCATAAAGCCTTAGATTATAAAACTAAAACTAAAAACACTTGTCTATAAAGATTTTTCGTTTTCCTCCATTTGCTGGCATCATTCAAGTGAACTTCTGGCAGTCAGTTCTCTCTAAAAGTGCTCCCTATTTTAAATCGAAAATTCGCAAACAAATTGAGAAAAAAAGGAATTAAAAATAAAGTGTTTTACAAAAATAAAAAGACATTGAAGCCTCTTCTAACGGATTAAACATATTATTTGTAGATCATCTCTAATTTTTATTGATTTCCAAAACATTAAAAAATTATTAAAGCAAAAAAGAGGGGATCCCAATAGGTCTGACGGACCCAATATTTTTTTCTAACTTTGCCTTAGAAATTATTCAAAAGTGTTGCATTGAGGCCATAGTGTTTTTCCCCCGGCCAAAGTCTGTTTCCCTGGTTTTCTTCTATCCTTTTTTTATACGTGTGTGGCTGTGTGTGTGTGTTTTTTTTTGCAAAGTTAAAAACTAAAAACTGTTTAATGCTATTTCTAGCTTCACACACCAAACAGAAAAATAAAATCAAGACACAAAAAAAAACTTGAAATACTTTTGTTGTTTTGACTTTCATTTAGTTCAATGCTGCACTTGTCAACTGTCAACTAAGAAGAAAATGTTGCTATTGCTTTTCTTTTACTCGGAGCCTTAAATAAACACAACAAAAATTAAAAAAAAAAACTTCGAAAAAAATGTATAGAAAAATTATCATAAATTCAAAACTTCTGAGGCTAAAAGTACCACAAAATGTGGCAAAATATAATAAAATTCTTTCATCTCAGACTTGAATATTAAACCGAACCAGTCAGTAGTTGCTTGTATTGTACATTAGAGTGAAGTCCTTTTTAGTCCTGCTACTTTCGCACCTTTTTGATTGCTAAAAACATTTTTTATTTTTCTCTTCTTATTTTTGCTTGGTTAATTTAATACCTGTTTGGTTATTTTAATTTTTTTTTAATTCCTTTATACAAATTTTCACTTTTGACTTCTTTGTGGTTGGCTTCATTTTGTTTTAAACTGTGGCCAGGTTGAGCAATTTTAAATAAAAAAATTTGTTAGTAATTTTAAACCTCATTAATGAAAACAAAAGCTCAGCAAAACACCTATAACCACCAACGTCTAAAAAGTTTTAGCAGGTGCATAAGACTTCAGGGACGAAGTTTTAAATGTTTATTTGTTCATATGCTTAATTAAATAAAAAAATTAAAGTATTGTTTGAACAAAGTTGGTCGACAAAGAATATGTTAAATTTGTACTTATATAACAATGGCAAATATGTTTTGTTCAATTAATTTCTAATTAATAAATTTATTAAAAGTTCCTGTTAAAGAAGGTAACATGGACAAAAAGTACTTTTTCAAAAATTATTTAAAAAAGTACTTTTAAAGAGAATTTCTTTAAAAAAAATAGCTGTAACAAAAACTATCTAAAAAAACTTTCATTAAAAAAGTACTTTTCATGGTTAGTAATATTAGCAAATGGTCCCTTAACAAAAAAAAATTTTAGATAAACTTATCTTAAAACATGTATTTTGTATCTTTTATAAAAATTAATGTAAGTACTTTTTTAAAGGAGTACTTTTTGCAAAAGGTATGTTAAAAAAAGTACCTTACACACAACGAACATTTTGCAGGCTATTTCACTTACGAAAATTCTTGTAATGTTTAATACCTTTTTCAATAAATACCATTATCATAAAGTACCAAGGATAAAAAGTAACTTTAACAAAAAGTACCCTCAACAAAAAAAAACCCTTTTTTAAAGTATCCTTTATCAAACTTTTACTGTTTTACAAGCACCTCCAAAAATGAAATTATTTAAAAAAATATCTTCACTAAAAAACTTGCAAAATTAAATTCCTGTTGCAAAAAGTACTTTTTATAAAAACACCTTCTGTTAATATAAGCATTTCTTACAATTTCTTTAGTTATTTTGCTTTAAAAGTAGTGTTTTCAAAACATACTTAAGGGCACCTTAATAAAAGGAGCTCCTTTAAACATGTTAATTTTATTTTTTTTTTTTATAAAAAGTACCAATTGAAATTTTTTTTGGCAAAAATAAACTTTTTTAACTGTTTTTAAAACAAATATTTGAAAAAGTATCATTTGAAAAAGTACCGTTTGAAAAAGTACCGTTTGAAAAATATTTGTTTCTTGAACTCTTTTTAAAGTATTTTTTAGGAAAGTATTTCTTCCAAAAACAAAAGTTCTTGCTATATCAAGTACTTTTTAAATAAGTACTAATATCAGAAAGTACCTTTAACAAAAAAGTATCCTCTAACAAAATGTGTCTTTTTCACAAAAACCTTTTAGAATGAAATAATTAAACAAAATAGTTTAACTAATTAATTAAATTACTCTTGTAGGAAGTATTTTTTATAAAAAAAATACTTTTAAAAGAGGTACTTTTTAACTACCTTTAACAAAAACACCTTTTAAAAACTTCTATTAAAAAGACATAGTTTACAAAGCAAGCATCTCTTAAATTTGCAACATGTTTTTTTTTTAAATTAATTTTTAAACAAAAAGTACCTATTAAAAAAACTTTCCAAAAAAGATTTTTTTTTAAGCTTTTGTTTAAAAATATAAGTACTGAAAAGTACCATTTGCAATAAAAAGTACCTATTGAAAAAATATCTTTCCAAAAAAACTTTTTTTAAGTTCTTGTTTAAAAATAAATATATGTCTCAAAAAGTACTATTTGAAACAAAAAGTACCTATTGAAAAAATATCTTTACATAAAAGATACTTTTTAAAGCTCTTATTAAAAAATAAATATATGTTTTGAAAAGTACTATTTAAAATAGTACCACTTAAAAAAGTACTATTCGAAAAAGTACCTTTTCAAATTTTTAATTATTTTTTAAGGACCTGTATGGAAAATATTTCTCACAAAAAATAAAACAATATATCTCAAAAAAAAAATTATTTAATTATTTATTTAAGTTAAATTTTGATTAAAAAATATTAAAATGTGCCTAAGTTAAGTAGAAAGTTTACATTAAATTAAAACATGACAGGAGTGTGAAATTTTTTTTTATAAAGTTCTTGAAGGCCATTGCAACATTTCTATCTGTAGAATTTATAGATTTAAGAGTTTTTTTCTAAAGAAAAATTTATTCTACGTGCTCAACTCAAAAATTTTAAGTTGTGACCCTTTAAAAAAAGGCCCGGTATGTCAAAAGGAAATATTATGAAAATGCCTCAAATAAAAAAGTACCAATTCAAAAATAAATCCCTGCGTAACTTTGAAAGCCCCTTAAAGTTTATTAAATATTTTATTTAAGTAAATAAATAAAAAAATTTATATTTTAATTTTTATTGTCTTGCATTTCTCCCCTATTTTTTTTTTTAAGAAAATATATAACTCTAAGCCTTTTGTTTATAGCCTTTTCCTCTTTTTTTTACTGGAAGAAAGAAATTTTTATAAAAGGCTTTGTTTTTGTTGTTTGTTTCCATTTTATGGTAGACTGGGTAATTGGAAAATGTACTTAAAATAATAACAATACAAGAAATAACAAATAAAAGTTTTATTTATAATTTGCAAAGACAGATTTTCTTGAAATCTTTGAATAACAAAATAAAACTCATTGAGAATAATAAATTATGTTTTGCACATGAAGTGTTTTTAATAGCCCGGCAGTACGAAGGATGTCTGTGAAACCAGTAACTTTACTGGGCGATTAGTGTGGGTACAAGTAACCAGTTTAGATGTTTTTGTCGCCGCTTGTCTTTTAAACCTTAAATTTTTCTTAACGCATATTCTTCCTATTTTTGTATAGAGATCATGTGACTTAACTATAAATTATGACCCACTAACAGGCGCATGTTATTTGTCTTCAAGTTTAATTTAAAAATAAATCTGAAATTTATTGAGAATTTTGTTTCAATTTTCTTTTTGTTTTTGTTGCCTTCTAAAATTTCTTTTAATATGAAAAACCGTAGTTTTATGGCTCTTAAAACCATAAATTATGTTTTTGATCTACAACTGAAACACATTTCGTTTTAGTGTCAAATCCAAAAGAAAAAGAAAGAAAAAAATTTGTTAAAAATAACTTTTAGGGGAGAAGAAAGAGCCTTTCTGAAGTCTTTATAAATTTTCTCTGAACGAATGCTCAGAAATGTAAAAATCACCTTCTCTGGTTGTTAGTGATGGCTGCTGATGCTTCATTACAGCAAAGAAAATTGGCGTTTAGTGTGTAAATGATCGTTTAAGAGTGAAAACTTATTTTAAACTTTAATTTCGGCCGGATTTTTTTGTTATTATTTCGAAATATATTTTTTTTCATTTTTTTGTTGTTTGTAAATAATTGAAAAATATATTGTTTTTCTAATGTACGGAAATTAAAGTTCATTTAGTTGTTTAATTTTTTTTTTTTTCATTTTCTACTTTTAATGAATTAATTGCTTTCGTTGGCTGTAGCTGTGGCTGTAGCTGTGGCTGGGCTGCTGCTGCATATGTTTTTCCAACCAAATGTGCGTGTGTTTAGTCTATAAATATTTTAGAAAATTAAAAAATATAAACAAAAACAAAAATATAATAAAATTGAATTGAATTGAAACCGTGTGGTTGAAGTTGGAAAAAAAATTCCTTTATCACATGTGTATTTCATCATGTGTGCGTGTGTGTGAAAAATAATCTAATAAAAGCAAATTCTATAATTAAAATATATTAAAATGGGTTGTAACAACCCAATTAAAATTAAATTTAAAAATGAAGCTGAAAAGCATAAAAATCGAATATAAAGTGAAATGTTGAAAGAAATTGGAGTTAATAAAGAAAGAATTTATGTGAAAAAATATAAGTTGTTTATTTGTTAATTCAAATGTTATAATAAAGTGTCACAAAAACAAATAAAAAATTATTTAATAGATAAAATTTGAATGGAAAGAATGGAATAAAAATTGAAATTCATAACTTTAAATTATTAAATAAAAAAACAACTTTTTTGAAACTTAAATGTCATGTGGGATTGATTCTTTGAATATAAATCTCAAGAGAAATAAAAGAAATTAAAAATATAAAATTAGGAAATCCTTCTGCATATCGAATTAAAACCCAAAAAAAGGCACGGGTGTTTAACGAATCAAGCTATATAATATACAGTGTTTGAAACTTTACTCTTGTTAGGCTTAGATTCGCAACACAAGCCCTTGTGTGGCTTAAATTATCCTAGAATATGCGCCAAAGTCTTCTTGACCATTAAGATTCTAGCCATATAGTATATGCCGCTGCATATACTTTCTAAGTTACTTTCATTTAAAAGGTACTTTTTATTTGAAAAGTACCTTAGGTTTTTTAACGAAAGAAAGCTACATTATTTTATCTGCTTAATTTGGCAAAATAATTAAGTACGTTTTTAATTTATTCTCAAAAAAAAAAATACATGTATGAATGTACTTTAAAAAAGTACCTTACAAAAAAGTACCTTGCAAAGTACCTTACAAAAAGTACCTTTAAGATGCACCGTAAAATTTTATCTTTTTAAAATAATTATATTTAAAAAAATGGTTTACTACAGCAGTTACCTTGTAAAAAAGTACCTTCCACGAAAATAACTTTTAAAAGGAGAGCTTTTGCTAAGGAGAGGCTACTACAAAGTGCTTCTGTAATAAAAAGTATCTTTTGTGAAAGGTACCTTTACAAAAGGAACTTTTAAAGAACGATGAAAAAATTTCTTTTGGACCAAAAAATACCTGCTCTAAATATAGTTTGTCCAAAAAATTGCTTTATTGAAAAAAGCTCAACTTTTTGTTAAATTTATTATCACAAAATGTATTTTTTATTACAATTTCTTTTATAAAAAATTAGCTCTTTAAAAATACTTTAATAAAAATATTTTAAAAAAGTACCTTTTACGAAAAACAATTTACACAAAATATTTTCTTCATAATAGAAAGCTTTTCAGAATGTTCTTTTTAGAAAAAAAATTTCTATAAAAGTCAATATTATCAAAGATCGCATTTTACAAAATTATGCTTTAGTAACATTTATTTTTACAAAAGAATTTTTGCCAGAAAAAAAATACCTTTTACAAAAAGCTTCAAAAACGTCTATGGAAAAATGGATTTTGTTCAAAGAATTCGATTTGAAAATAAAGCTTGTTCAAAAAGTACCTTTTATAAAAAGTGCCTTTTGCAAACCGTGTTATTTAAAAAAACGTACCCTCTGGCAAAATTACTGTTAAAATTACTTTATTTTATCCCTTTACAAAAATTACTTTTACGGAAAGTTGAAAAATTTTCTTTTTCAAAATATTTTTATTTCCACAAAATATTTTTTATAAAACGTAACTTATCAAAAAGTACCTTCCACAAAAAAAAAAAAAAAAATATTAAAGGCAAATTTATTAAGAGCACATTCTTCAAAGTGATCGTTTGCAACACGAATTTTTACAAAAGCAGTTTTTACAAAAGCAGTTTTTACAAAAGCACTGTTTATAAAAAAAAGTACCTTTTACAAAAATTACTTGAAAAACGACCATTGAAAACTTTATTTCTTCAAAGAATACGATTTAAAAATAAAGTTTGTTTAAATAGTCCCGTGTATAAAAGGTCCCTTTTATTAAAGTACCTTTTAAAAAAGTACTTTTAAAAAAAGTACCATTTGGAAAAAGTTTGTTATTACTTCTACAAAACGTGATTTAAATATTAAGTTCTTTTAATTAACAGTTTCCTTATAATATGTGCATGAAACAACATCTTAACGAAAAGTAAATTTTATAAAAAGGTCCTTTTACAAAAATACTTTTTAAAAATATTTTATAAAATAAGCACGTTATGAAAAACTCCTTTTTTTCTATTAGCTTGACCCTAAAATTTATAGTTTTTGTGAAATGTTGCCTAAATATAATTTTTTTCTTTTTTTTTTTTTTTTGCTTCAAAATCATCCCCTTAATTGCACAAAAAAAAACAAGTAAAAACAAATTTCAACACCAACTCTTGTAACAACTAACAATTCTAATGATTGTCTATTGTTGTCATCAGCCTCTATATATGAATGTATTAAACGACTAGTGTTTTCAATAGTAAACTCCGCATAACAGATGCTTCCTTTTTTCCACAAAATTTAAATTTTTACATGTGACCGACCAAAAGACTTGTTTATTGTGGGTTTGTCATGTGCAGGAAAAAAAAAGCAGGAGAAACTACCAACCACCAACATTAACATTGTCATCATCATTTTCACGGTTCATTGAATCCTGCTGTAGTGATTTCTTTTCTCAATTTTCCCACTTAAGGATGGTGTTTTTCATTTCTGAACAGATGTGATCAATTGCTTAAATCAATTATATGATAATTGGGTTTTTAGTGGTCAAGTTGGGTGGAAAAAAACAAACAAAAAAAGAAGTCAAATATAAAAGAGATTTGGAATATTAGTTATGCAAAGTGTGTTTTTTTTTTTAATTTCTCTTTGAAATAAAATTGCAGTTTATAAAAATGTTTTTGCTTTATTTAACTTAAGAATCCTTAAACAATTCTTATTTTCTTAATTAAATATTTTTAGAGATTAGAGCAAAAATATTTCTTCCACATTCTCTAGTATAATTTAAGGTACTTTAAATATATTTAAAACTTGTTCACTAATAAATCCTTGCACCAAAAATCTACAATCTTAACACAGTTAAGTTTCCTTGATTTCCAGAAATTCCTTAACTTTTGCTTCCATTCAATAATTGCTTAAGTATTTATTATATATTCAAAAGCTTTTATACTTATTAGAATTTATTTAACCTAAAAGTATGCAAAATATTTAAAAACATTGACAATAAAATAAAATATTCCTTGTTTCAGCAAACATTTGATTTGGGGCAAAAGTAATAAATTATGGATGACAGTTTAGCTCATGCCTTTTTGGGGGGTTACTCCTTGTTGGGTTATAATGTTCATGTTAACGAATTACATTAATTTAATTAGTCTACCTTTTAGCTCCAACTACTAAAATAACAAACAGGAATAGAATGGCAGAATGAACATTATTTTTTTTCTTTCTTTATTTTTGATTTTATGTTTTTGTTTTTCTTTTGTTTGGGGAATATTTTCTACCAAATGTCTTGTTGTTCTCATTATTATAGCTAAAGGGGATTTTCCTAGAAACACACTGGCATACAACAGCTGTTATTATTTCTCACTAAGAAACCCACTCACTGCTTTATGTAAATGATGTTCGTACAATTCCTTAAAGCTAGAATTTTTTTTTTATAAAAAGCAGCTAAATTCCCCTAAAGGTTGATTTTTCTGAGCATGTATTTGTGTGAGCTTAAATAATTATAATATTTTCCCTTTTTCTAACAGGGAAAATCTTTAAACAAAACTTTTGTTTTTATATGCCATCAAAAACAATCAGGAAAATTATGTGGCAAAGACAGAAAAGAATTAAAGAGTATAGTTTTTATGCTTAAGGGTTAAAGTTGTTAAAGCAGTGGCAAAAAATTTTATATATCTAATTATAATAACAACAAAAATTATAAGGAAATATAGCGAAATAAATTTAAACTTTAAGTTTCTTTACTTGTTTTTTTTTTAAAGAATATTTTCTGTTTTTCCTCCAAACAATAAAATACTTATTTTTTTTTTTTTTTTGTGGTTCGGTGTTAAACTTGCGACCTATGTTAATCATAAAAAATGTTGCATACATTTAGGCTAATAAAAAATTTTAAATAAATCAAAATTATTTTTTTAATAAAAAACAGAAAAAACGGGGTGCGTATCAAAATAAATTTAGGCAAATAATAAAATCAAACATAAACACTTACGGCTTTGCGGAAGCAAGTCCAACCATTTTTAATGGCGACAAGATCTTACGAAGAACCTCGATGGTTATTGGCTTTAAATAACTCCATAGAATGACATTTAACGATGTTCGATAACATTGACTTGGCAGTTAAATTCCCATCACCAGATAGAAACAGAGCGTAGAAACATCTTAGGTCTTATGGCATAACAACATATTTAAATTAATAAGAAAAAATTTTTATTAAAAATTTCTAATTTTGGCTAAAACAACTTGAAAACCATGTCGCTATATCAGTGAAGGGTATAAAAGATTCGGCATAGCAGAATACAGCACTCTTGTTTTATTTTTTTTTTTTTTTTTTTTTGCTTTTACAAAATATATTTAAATATATTAAGGTTTAAGTTTCCTAAAAGTATGCCACACAATTTATTAAATTGTCTAAATAATTTACAATATTAATCAATAACAAATTTTGATTTTCAATTACTTTTTTTCCAGAAAATACTTGTCAGAAATCAACTTGTTATTTATTTCATTGTCAAAACTGTCAAATGTCATTTATAAATTTATAAGTAAAAAATCAATAAAATATAAAACAAAACAAAAACTTGGTTCAAGGAAAAAAGTACAAAGCATTAAAAAGAAAATTACAATTATATTTATTTATTTAAGTTATGAATCTCTTGCTTGTGTCTATTGAGATAAAATTTACTAATGACTAAAAAAAAATGAAACAAAAAGTCTTGAATTTTCTGGAAATTGGAGAACAAACTTAATTTGTATCTAACAAAAAAGAAAAATTTGTATTAAAGAATATAAAATTTAAATTTGTGGAACACAAAAAAGAAAAACTAAATTTCAGGCCTTAAAAAAATTTCCTCAGTTTTCATATTTCTTTATGTTTTTGTATGCTGTCATTTTTTGATGACATCTCATCAAATATAAATGTGACCCACTTGTGGCATTAAAAGTTGTTGGGAAAGCAACTACACAGCATTGTCAATTGCAGTCGAGAATATCATGAAAGTAGGAAATAAAAGATATTTTCTTACAAAACGAAAAATGAATATTTGAAAATTTTTGTTTTTAACCAACCAATTTGCATTGAGTACCAGGAAATTTTAAATGATGATAACATTGATAGGAAAGCAGTAGGGACTTTACCTTTTAGTTATCACGTCTTTATGATGAAAGCAAATTTTATAGATATTTGATATTCCACAGAGTATTTTATAAATTTGCATTAACATTTAGAAATGTTTGTTTGGGCGTGTGCAAAGTAAAGCTATCAAAATTGACTGCCAACATGTTTGAAAATAAGTTGCCAAAAATGGCACAACAAAATTTTATTTCATATCTTTGGCAAAAGTAGTCGCAAGACGTACAGACAGATATACAGAATGACTGACAAACAGACAGTAAGAACTGTATATTACACGTCAAAATTGTTGTGGGTGCACCTTTTAAATAAATTGATTTTGGCAGTCACTTAGAATTGTTAAAAAAAAAAATTATTTATGCATGAAATATTGAAATATGTATATGAAGGAAGAAAAGAAGCAGATAAGGAAGTTAAACGAAACAGTAATATTTAAACTTGTAAATTGAGCAAAAGCAACAAGTAATTTAAAGCAATTCCAATAAATTTATATTCAGCCTTAAGTTAGGCAATAAAAATTTTACAATTTATTATGCTGGTATTAACAAAATTAAGAGAGGGATAGTCTTCCTTTAGTATTTTCTAATAAAAAAAATAACTATTATAACCTTTAAGGACAGCCAATTTTCTTTTAAAAATTTTCAGCGAGCAGTCTGTTCAGCTAATAGACATTTTTAAATAATAGGATTATTTTATATTTATAACTTTTTGTCTATGCCTCTTCTATAAGGTAAATTTCTGCAAAACCTCTTATTTAAAAATGCTCTTCCAGAAGTTTTTTTTATCAAAAATATTTTCACTCAAAATTTATAATCGAATTTATTTTTTATTAGAATTTATCTATCAAAAAAATGTTTTCGCCAAAAGGTTTTCATTAAAAATTTATGAATTAAAAAATTTTTTTATTTACAAATTTTACAACAAAAAATTTCAACACTAATAATTTAAAATTTAAAAAAATTTTTCATATAAAAATTTTAACACCAAAAATTTTTGTTAAAAAAATTTTTTTTTATTTAAAAAATTTCAACACCAATAATTTTTTATTTAAAAAATTTTTACCAAAAATTCTTCATACAAAAATTTTAACACCAATAATTTTTTATTTAGAAATATTTTTAACAAAAACATTTTAGTAAAGATATTTTCACCGAAAAATTTATATTAAAAATATTTTCGCAAAAAATTTTTCATTCAAAAATTTTGCAATAAAAATATTTTCACCAAATTTTTCACTAAAAATATTTTAACCAAAAATTTTTATTACCAATATTTTCTTCAAAACTTTTTTTTAGTAAAAGTATTTAAAAAAATATATTCCAGTAAAAATATTTCATAAAAATATTTTTCGTTTAAATAATTTCGATAAGAATTCTTCAGTAAAAGTATTTCACAAATATTTAAAAAATCATTTAAAAATATTTACGTCAAAAGTTTATCACCAAAAAAAAAACACCAAAAATTTTTCATTTAAAAATATTTTTTAAAAATATTTATTAAAAATTTTTGTTAAAAATATCAAATAACAAATATTTCTTAGTAAATATATTCTACCGAATATTTTTTATTAAAAATATTTTCACCAAAAATTTTCCAATAAAAATTTGTTTACAAAAATTTTGTATCATAATTACTTTCATTAAAAATAGTTTTTAGTAAAAATATTTTACCAAATACTTTTTAGTAAAAAATTTTTCAGCAAAAATATTTCACAAAATATTTTGTCAGCACAAATGTTTGACCAACTTTTTCACTAAAAATATTTTAACCAAAAATTTTTATCACAAATATTTTCATCAAATATTTTATAGTAGAGTATTGAACACAAAATATTTTCCAGTAAAAATATTTTTTTATTACAAATAATTTCACCAAAAATATTTTATTAAAAATGCGTATACCAAAAATTTTTCAATAAAAATTTTTTCACCAAAAACTTTTCATTAAAAATTCGTTCACCAAAAAATTTTCATTAAAAATTTATATTTCACGAAATATTTTTCATCAAAAATGTTACACCAAATATTTTTCAGTAAATACTTTTCTCCAAATATGTTTCAGTAAGAATATTTCATTAAATATTTCAGCAAATATTTCTACTAAATAGTTTTAGGTAAAAATATTATTTAATTTTTCCACTGAAATATATGGCGAAATTTTTTATGTAAAACTTATAAAAAAAGAATATTTAAAGAAACATTTTTCAAGAAATTTATTCGCTAAAGTTACTGTTTGTAATATCATTCAAATTGTCTTTTTCCCTCCCCTAAATACGTTTCAAACGTGTTCTGCCAAAACACCTTCGATAGCATTAAATAATCCCAATTTTAAAGCACCCTGTAATGACTATAAAAATAATAATAATTTCAACCTTCATCTCTTTTTTTAAAGCTTTTATAAAAAAATAATTTTCTTAAAAACCATAAAACTTTATCATCCAGCTATCACAAGTTAACAGGCGCTCAATAAGCACGTTTATCACAATAAATATAAATATTTAAAGACATTATTCTTTTCTTAAAACACCTAAAAGTATGTCAAAAACATTTAAGTTTCTACTTTATCAAACCCTGTACAGTAAAAAAAGAAAGAAAGAAAATAAAGAAAAATAAGAAACAACCTTTTCTTTTCTAAGTTAATATTTACTCGCATTATGGTAAAATAAAGAACAACCCTTTTTCCTTTTTTCTTTAAAAGAAAAAACAGGCCTCATAGAAGTGATAAGAAAGTTTGCCATCACATACTTAAGGGCGGCAATGAAAAACGCTTAGCAAGCTAATTGAAAATACTGATGTAGAATTTCTTGTCACAATCTTACAAGAAGGAAACATTAAAAAGAAAAGTTAAAGGTCTGCCTTTAGTTGATTCAGATGACCAAAGCTTTTTGCATAATTGCTTAGTTGGTTAAATAGTTATTTACCCTTGTCAACAGCAAAATGTTTAGCATGAAAAGCATTTCTTAGGCCTACAACTAAACAAAATGAGTTTAAATAACTCAAAGTATGCTTAAGATTTCAAGAATTAATCGGTTTCATTATACATAAGAATGGGCTGCATGCAAGACTGCCTGTTTTGCTTTCCTTTTTTTTTAGTGTTAAATCAGCATAAAATCTGCTTAAGTTTTATTTCACCTACTAGAGATAAAGATAAGTGTCATTTGTAAAATTTTAGAGCATCTGAAAAGTAGTCTTTACTTTTCTTTAAGGATTTAAAGGGCATTTAAAGATAATTTTTAATTCTTATTTAAAAGAGGAGTTATTTAAGTTAAGCACCATTTGAAAATAAATTTTATATAAAAAATAATCTGTTTTTTTTTCGAGCCAAACAAGTGTTGATAAGGAAATATATGTATTTGCAGCATATTTTAAGGGGGAAGAATAATATATGTATTCATTGCATACCTTAAGGGATGTAATATTTAGCTGTTGATTGTTGTTACAGCTAGAACACTTTGCGTAAATAAGCAAAACAATTGAGAACCAACTACACCCAAAGGATGTAATAAGAAATTGCGATAGTTGTAGATAATCCTTCTTAAAATGTTTTGCTTTTTCCTTAAACTGCAATGGCCAATAATTCGCGTGAACAATTTTTCATGTAAACGAAAATTCCTCTTATAGTAAACGATTCTTTCCCTTGAAGTTATTTCTCTTTTCACGTTAATTTGTTTTTAAATTATTCTTTTTTTTATTGTTATTATTATTTGATTCAAGATCAGTACGTACAGTAATGAGTGACATCCTACTTGAGAAGATTTAAGTCAAGTAAAGCTCATCTGGTGTTAACAGGCACACTACTTCTTGAAGCTGGTACAGCCATATTATTTATTTTTTACTTTGCCGAGGATTTTCCCTACCGGCGAAGATCTTTAAGTTATTAAATTGACCGGGGCTTGTTTACAAACCAGAGCCATCAATTTTCACAGAGCTTATTATTCCTAATTGCATTCAATGTGCACTGATAAATATTTAATTTTCAACAGCTGTTCAATGAAGGGAACAAATATTTCACGGGAAATTCATCACCCCTATTTTTACTTCAAGGGAAACGCAAATATTTGGGGAAATATATGTCTCATATCTTGTCTTTATTTGATGACAAATAAAATTAAATATGACTTGATATGTTTAGAAAAAAGTACTTTGTTTGAGGTCAAATCTTTCCACCAAAAAAACTTTTGAATAAAAATATTACAAAACAAAAAATCTCCGTAAACATTTAAAAATGTAAGCCGGCATACGATGCTTAAATTCAGAGAACAGAAAATTCTCGACACGAATGGCAGAAATATCGTAGACTATAAAACTCTAGAGTTACAACAAAAAATAAAATATTTAAGCATTACCAGCAAATTTAGTACTAACTAAAGTTAATTTTTTGACAAAAAAAAATTACTAAAAATTCAGCCAAACCCTTTTTACACACTAAGCTAGAAAAGTTAGATTTTCATCTGCTGCCGCATAATACAAATTTTAAAACCCTTCAAAATAATAATCTCAGATTTAAAAAATTTTTATATTTTTAAAAAGTCTCTTTTATTAAATTTTGGTAAGAGGGCTATTTTTAGTAAAATTAAAATTTTCAGAAAATTTATATTACTGCTGCCTATTAAATTATACCTTCCTGATACGTTTTATTATAAAATGAAAGCATAAAATTACGAAAACTGCAGTTAAAACCAATGATAAAATGTCAGTTACAGTAAAATGATATTTATGGTCCAGCTATTTGAATCAAAGAAAAAGAATAGTGTGCATTAGGGCAAAAAGAACAAAAATACATATATAAAAAGAAATATTAATTAAACTTTATTTCAAATTGAAAATGTAAAAAAGGAAAAAAAATTTTAATAAAACAAAACTTCAATGAAAATAAAAATTAAATTAATAAATCAGTAGCCAACATAAGGGCTTGTTTTAAAAACTACTTTTGGCCAATCAATTTAAATAATACGAAAGCATAGCCTACTTTGAGGCTGAGAAAAAAAATAACAAAAATATTTAATACCAAAAAAAAAAAAATATTTATTACCAAAGGAATTTAAAACAAATAGTAAAATCTAAAAATAATATTTGACAGCCCTATGAAGTCGTAAAGGGTAAAAGAATCAAATATATGTATGATATAAAAATTTCATTATTTTATTCAAAAGTAAACAATAACAAATTAAAAATATTTAATGCAAAAAAAAAAATAAATAAAATAAAAATAATATTTAAAACCAAATACAAACTTAAATAATATTTTAGAAAAAATTATATTTCAAACTTTAAAACATGAAAAGAAAATCAATACATTCAATAAACGTAGCCTACATTTAGGCTTTTTTAAAAACCATTAAACAAAATCTACTTTTAGCATGAAACATAAAATAAAACGAATTCTTATTTAAAAAAAGCTCTTAAACTTTTTAGTTTAAGTGCTTGAAAAAAAAAATTCGAAAACATGCTGGGTCGCTGTGTTAGTTATCAAGGATCATGTGACAATATAGCAGACTATGCCAAGGTTTGTTTTTTATGCTTAACTATCTCAAAAAATTCATTGTAATTGAATTGTTGTTTATAAAAATTTATCTTATACAAATTTTATATACTAAAACTCTAACAACACTTAAGTATAAAGGAACTTTAGTATCTTTAAAAGTATTTTGCAAAAGAGTTTTAAATAAATGTACAGTTTTTATCTGAGAAAAAGACAGTTTCAGTTTGTTTAGCTAAATCCATTCTTATCTTGTTATAAAAAATAATAAAAATAAATCAAAAATTTATTTAAGTCTTTTAAAATAAAAATAAATGCATTTAATGTTTTTACAAGTTTTTTTAAGCCCAAATTTATGTTTAATATTTTGATTTTAATTTAAAAAATGTTTAAAGTTTTATTTAAGGAACAAGAAAATTTTTTTTGTAGTAAAAATCTTATTAATTTCTTAATAAATCTTTTTGAAAAGGTTTTAAATTTCTTTTTATTCAATACAGACAAAAAAGGTTTAAAATAAGTTTTGGTGCCAAAAAAAAAAAAAAAAAATAACTCACTTGACCTCAAATAAATTGGTCAAAATCAGCTTTCTGTTTATAAAGTTCTTCTCTTGTTCTATTCTTAATTAAGTAAATTAAACAGAAACTTTATTTAACTCTAACAATTTAATTAAGATGTTTGTTTTTAAAAAGGCACCACAGGCTACTAAAACTAATAACAGCTCATGCAATATTCTTGTATTTAACGGCAAGTGAGCATCTGCAATTTACCGCTTTCAATCCACAACCAAATATTTTATATTCATTTCCAAACTTTAAGGAAAATCTTTACAATAAAATGGTTTCTTGCCTTTCCACTAATTGTTTTGTTTGTTGGCAACAACTATTACAACAATTTTTGGGAAAATTTCATAAGTTTTCTTTAGCATTAGTTAAGTTACATGAACTTTTCTGGTTTTCTAAATTTCCTTGTTCCTGATGGATGAATATGTATGTCAGTGTTTGTGTATAATATTTTGCATATGGTGCCTGTAAACACTGTAGTTTAGACTTCCTCTTGTTCTAAATATTAGACTTTGCTAATGAGTTTCTAATAGCTAAACACAAAACTAAGAGTGAGAGAGAGATTATTAAAGTTTGTTGAGGCGAAGACTAAGAAAAATTTATTATTCTGCTAAATGTATGTAATAATACAAAACAGAACTTAGAGTTTGGTTTAACTTGAACAAATCCATTAAATTACAAAAAATTTACTTTTCCACTGTTAAGTTCCTAAAAATACTTTAAAGTCTTTAAATTTAATTTTTTTTTATATTTTGATTTCTTTTTCAGATTTACACAGATTGGGCCAACTACTACTTAGAGCGCAGTAAATCGAAAAAGAAAGTCACTGATCTGTCCTCCGATTGTCGCGATGGTCTTCTACTGGCCGAGGTGATAGAGGCAGTAACCTCCTTCAAAGTACCCGATCTGCACAAAAAGCCCAAAAATCAACAACAAATGGTGAGTTTTCTTAACATAAAAAAAATTTTGAATACTTTTCTTTTCTACGAAAAAAATGGTTATATTAAAAACATCATACAAACACACATATACACACATAAACACATATACACTCACATATCAATATACACACAGAAAGAAAAAGATTAACAAAGAATCAGAAAAAAGAGATCAAATTTAATTAAAAACCTCATGAAAAAAAAAAACTTTTGCTCATGTATACACAAACATACACACACAAATACAAATACACAAGCAAACAAAAGTTAAGAAAATCCATTATAAATTTTCCTGGGAAAAGCTAAAAGAACAATAATTACGTGAAAATTAGTGTGCCATAATTAAAATCACCCTACAAGAGGAGTGTAAAGAACATGTGAGTGGTTTGAAAGATGAAGAAATTATGAAATACTTAATTGTTATCATGATGTCGAACAGATTCCGAAATAGAAGTAATCTTATTATTTTCTTCGGAACGACAGAAGAAATATAAAAATTATCCAACTTGTTGGTCATCGCTGAGCTTCGTAGTAATATTTCCTTTTAATTTTAATAGACTACTAATGGCTTTTAGGGT
The DNA here is from genome assembly GCA_937654795.1 of Cistogaster globosa. Taxonomy (NCBI): domain Eukaryota; kingdom Metazoa; phylum Arthropoda; class Insecta; order Diptera; family Tachinidae; genus Cistogaster; species Cistogaster globosa. The sequence goes on from OW569404.1 coordinate 15,245,032, forward strand.
GAAAACTTTCACTGCTATCACATTTATTTTCTTGTAGACATGCGACCTTAAAGTAAAGAAATTTTTTGTAGTTTTTGAAGCTCTTGTTAACTGTCAATACGGTACCTAGAACTTCAATTGATTCAATTTATTGTCAATCGAGTCCTGCCGCAAAAAGTTCCAAGTATCTGTCTGCAGATAGTCGCTTCAGATCAATACTGCTTAATCCTTTTTCATGAAAAGTTTGTCCTCTCATGACTGTACTGCTTTTCAAATTCTTTATTTACAACCTTAAAACTCTAAGCCGATTCTAACACATTAGAAGACACCTTTCTTTAAATCTAAAAATAATTGTGGTTTTTGAGACACTTTCGTTTCACTAACAACCAACCCTTTTTTCACCAGAGTCACTTTACCTGGCTCTTATTCCGTGCTTACTGTTCCTTTTTATTCGACTCTGTAGATAAGACTCAATCTGGACTAAGCTGTGATCTTGACCCTTTGCCTTTGAACATTAGCATGTCGGTGACACGAACGAATAAAATTTTCGCCTTTGGAAATTAAAAAAACAAGCCAACGTTATGAAAAGGAAACATAATATTTCTTAAATTGTTGTGTTACTGTCCCTACTTTCATTCTTTATCATCTGATTCGATTCTCCCTCATCCGCTTTTGTCTTTTGGAAGATCTAAAACTTATTATGGTTTTTAATGTTGAAACTGATGACACAGCAGCTTCTTCAGGAGATTTGATAAATTAGTCAATTTGGACACAAATCAATTCCTTCCTCGTAAGACTTTACCGTTCATTTACCCTTCAGTAGGTAAAAAATATAATGAAACTGCACCGATGTCCAAATCATATAAATAATTTTAGTTTTAATAGTCTTTAGATGGTAATTTCGTTTAACCTTTTATTGATTTAATTATTTATTTCATTAAATAATTATTGCATACTTTTTCAATGAAATAGTTGGTTTAGTTGATTATTTTATAAGAAATTTTTTTGTTTATTTTTCATTAAATATATAATTGAACTAATTAAACAATTAGTTAATTTTTAACCTGGAATAAGAAAAACTTTAATGAAATCGGTTCAATTAATTATCTTATAAGAAAGTTTTGTATTTATTTTTCATTTAATTGAAATAATTAAAAATTTAATTGATTTTTATCCTAGAAAAAATTATAACTTTCATAAAATTGATTTAATTAGTTAATTGATTAGAAATTTTTGTTTTTTCTTTTTCAGTTAAATATGTGATTAAAATAATTAAAAATTTAATTAATTTTCCGCCTGGAAAAGATAAAAACTTTAATAAAATTAACTTAATTAATTATTTTATAAGAAATTTTTGTTTTTTCTTTTTCAATTAAATATTTAATTAATATAATTAAAAATTTTATTAATTTTCAATCTGAAAACAAATACATAAAAACTTTTCTAGATTAAAAATATTTTTCCTATCTAAATTAGCTGGCGGTGTTACCACATCGCGTAAAGCGAATCCATTAAAGCAGCCAACGTGCAAACGTAATAAAAATTACAAAAAATATTTTTAATATTTTTCTTGCAATCTACAATTTCCTTTAAATTCTTTTTAGAATCAACGAATATTTTCTGCAATAATTTTTTAAAATTTTTAAAATTTCTGTTTTATAATTTAACATGCTTTAGAATAGAATATTTTTTAATTTTAAAATCCTTAAAAAATGTTTAAAGAAATATATTGAAATTGTTGAGGAAGTCCAAACTTGCATTTAACCACATATTGCTCAATGGCCGTTGTTAGCGTGACGGGGAAGGGCATCTATAAGATTTTATTCATCTAAAAAAAAAAAAAAAGAATCGAGCCCTAAAATAGGGAATAACAAGTGAGGCCTATTTCTAATTTTGATTTATTCATTTAGATGTTCTTAATTTCTTTTTTTGTCATATTAAATTTAATCTTAATTTTTTTCACTTAACAATGTTTGTTCTGCCACCTTAAAGAGTAAATAAACAGCGTAAAAGTAAAAAAGAACTGAAGAACATGAGTCAAAGGTATTTGTTTTTTTTTTGATAATTTTCCACGAAAAACTCTTTAATTGTTTTCTTATTTTTCATATACAGGAAAAACATATTACAACCACAGGCATATTTACAAAACAAATCTACCTACACATTCAAAAAGAAATAACGTAACGTGAAAATATGTATTTTTATAATCGCAAAAACAAGACAACGTCATCAGTAGATATTTGTTCATGATTATGCTCTTACGATATACGACTGTGAATTTTTCTTTTTTCTCATTTTCATAATATTTTAGGCATTTTATTTTCAAACTACTGGAGATGACAATAATGACGATTATGGGTATGATGAGTTGGATGATGATGTTGATGATTTTATATGAAATTTTTTTATATGTTTTATAAGAAACAATTTTTTTTCTTCTTTATTTTTTGCACTCTTTATACCAACTTCTTTGTTTCTATTCACTCAGCCACTTCATCAGTTGGGAAAAAAAATAACAAAAAGCAGTCCTTTTTTATCCTGGTTTTAGTTGGAACATAAAAATGGCGTCACACAATGAAATAAAATTAGAAAAAAATAAAGCCAAATAATTGTATAGAAAATATTTACCGAGTAGGAATAAAACAAAACAAAACAAGAAGAAAAAAGATCAACAAACAAGGTTGACAAATCTAAAGCCGGTTAAATTTTTATTTTTTCATTTTTAGTTTTTACTTCCTTTTTTATGTTATTGAAAAGTGCAAATGACGGTGGTTTCCTTGGCAGTTGCAGGATATTGTATTTCTGAGGTTGTGTTTTGTTTTTTCTTATATTTAAATTTTAATTGAGTTGACTTTTGAAAAAACTTGCGGTTGAGAGTTACCACAATTTTTTATAAACTTAAGTACTGATTTATGATTTTGAATATGTAGAATTTAAATCAGTAAGTAAAGCCATCTAAATCACTTTTATTTATGATGATATCATAAAATTTACAGAGATAAAATTTTTTGCATTTTTAAAAAGTTTATTTGTTTTCAGATAAGAATTAAATGAAATTTTTAATTAAGTCAATTATTTATTTAATTAGAAAAGTTTGTTTTTGTTTTTTAATTTAATATAAAAATTATAAAATTAATTATTGAATTGGAAAGTTTTATAATTAATTAACAGTTTAGTATAAAAAAGAGAATTAAAAATTTTATTAAATTTCAATCTGAAAACAAATGAGACCTTTTTTTAATGCAAGATCCTTTTTGGAGTAACTAATACTTGATCATTATAATTTGTCTTTTTATAACTGCTAAAAATGCTTTTCTATCATTAAACAATATCTTGGTTTTTTCACTAAATATACACTGCACAGTGGGGGATCTGTTAAAAAAAATTTATATAAGTAATTTCTAATTTCTTAACGGGTGGTTTAATTGTATTGAACTTCAGACGGCTATAGAAAAAGTGCAGTCGAGCTTATAATTTAAATACAGACATTAAACTGCTTAGAGCGGCGTATCCTCAGTGCTTTAAAATAGTACACCTCGGTTGCATAAAAAACAAAAACCGTTGCCGAATTCTAATTTTTGCATGAATTTTGGAAGGTTTATTATTTTTCGATAGCCCTTATCAAGCTTTAAAAAAATCTTGTGTTCATAAACAATATCCTCAAAAGTTATTTGCTATTCGGGTTTTAAAATTTAAACTTAATTTGTTGCTTTACCTTTGTCTAGGATTCTGCTTCTAACGAAGCCGAAACCGTTCAGATTTTTTTTCAATTTTTTTTAAAAGGAAATATTGTAGTATTTAATAAAAACCTAGAGCAAAACTAAATTTAAAATTGAAGAAAGACGAGTTAAAGAAATTTTTTTAAGAGAAAAGGTTTCATCCATTCCTTATTGAAATCAATATTATAAAATAATAATATTTCTCTAAATGATATTTTTATACAAAATATTACATTGAAAAATGATTTTAAAATTTTCTTCAGAAATAGACCATTGAAAGGAATTGAAAAACTTATATCCGATTAAAATTCTTCAATATGTCCTCTCTTACCGTGTAACAGCAAAAAGAAATGAAAAATCTCATTTTTAAACCTTTATGGGAATTCTGGGATTATATATAGTCGAAGGGATAATATAATGCTTAAATGTTTCAATATGATTTTAGAAACTTAGAAACAAGATAGGGGGCTTGTTAACACGGGAAAAATAAAATGAAAAATCCCATTTTTGGAAATTTGTTAAATTTTTCTAGGAATTGTGGGATTAAATATAGTCAAATGGATAATATCAAGTTTAAATGCTTCAATATGATTTTAGGAACTAAGGAACTTGTTAACACGGCAAAAAAATGAAAAGTACCATTTTTGGAAACTTGTTAAATTTTTCTGGGAATTGTGGGATTATATATAATCAAAAGGTAAGGATCCTATTAGAATGCTTCAAATTGTGCTTTCTTGCTATGTAATAAGAATATATCCCCAATCTTGTAAAATGTAAAATCCCGTTTTTAGGAATTTTTTAAACTTTTTTTGGGAATTGTAAAATTAAATATAGTTGAAGAGCTAAAATCTTATCAAAGTGCTTCAATATGTAGGAATCTTTCCCCTATCCTGTATATACAGCAAAAATATTAAAAATTACATTTTTGGAAATTTTTTAAACTTTTCTGGGAATTGTAAAATTAAATATAGTTGAAAGCTAAGAACTTATTTAAGTGTTTGAATATGTAGAATTCTATCCCCTATCTTTTATATATAGCAAAAAAAATGTAAAATCCCATTTTTAGAAATTTTTTAAACTTTTCTGGGAGTTGTGGTATTAAATGTAGTCGAAAGTCTAACATCCAATTTAAATGCTTTAAATTGTGATTTCTTACCATGTAATAAGAATGCATCCCCTATCTTGAAAATACAGCAAAAAAAGAAAAATCCTGTTTTTGGAAATTTTTTCAACTTATCTAGGAATTGTGGGATTTGAATTAGTCGGTCGCTATACCTTCTTTATTTATAAATTTCTATAAAACTGTAAGATTTTATTACATAAGATTGAGAACAAGCGTTTTAATAGCATTAAAAATAAATTTAATTCTCTAAAAACTAAAAAAACCGTTTTTGCAAAAAGTTTTTTTTTTTTTTAATTTTTAATTTCATAAAATTGATAATGTATCTGGTTATACTAATTTTTCGGGTGTTATCTTGGACTTGTTTTTTTTTTTTGTTTTTTTGAGAAATTTTAAACATTGAATAATTTTTTTTTTATTTTGTTACATTCTAGTATGGCAACGTTTAGTTTAACAGAAAAAAATAATTCGTAGGTTAAAAATGCAAAAATAATAAATTTTGCGTTAGAATTTTATTACTTTTCCTTTAGACTCAAAGTACTTAAGTTTAGATTGTAAAAAAAAAAAAAATATTTAAATGTTTCCTTTTGATTCCCATTTTTTAAAAGAAATAAACCATATAATCGATTTGGGAATAAAATAAACTGGGGATTTTTGGAGATAGAAATTTCTTCTTTAGGAATTCGATTCGAAAAAGAAACTGGGAATATTGATAGAACTATTTTGAAATATCGGGAACAACAAATTATGAATTTTTCACACTTTCATTTTGATATTTTTATTTTAATTTTTATATATATTGAGAAGGCTTTCTGATACAACTCGGCTTTACGAGGAACTAATTGTAAAGATAAGGGTCAAGGTCCATAAATGTTTCTTTGTTTTGTAATAATTTTTTTTTATTGAATTCTTTGCATTTATCTATTTTTTTATTATGTTCATGTCACCATATAGATTTTCAAATTTATCCTTTTGCTTGTGTGTAATGAAATGTTTTTAAAAACAGGATACTTTATACTAAGTATGTCCTGTTTTGTTTTTCTTTAAACTCTCTCTTTTTAAACAAATTGTTACATATTGTACATGTTTTAATAAATTTGTAATGTATCATACTGAATGAAACAAAACAAAAATATGTTTCCGTTTCCGTTTTTAATGGTTTTGTAATGTTTCTTAGAAACCGGTCAGTCATCCATGAAAACAACATTTCAATCTAATTCCGTTTTAAGCTTTAAGTTATTGTTAAAAAAAGAAAAATAAGCTTAAAAAAAAAGAAAGTCTATTTAAAAAGTTTATGGAAATGTTTAGGTGTTATGCCAGTAAAGGACAAAGTAAATCCTTAAAAATTACAACAAAAAAAGGAAATAAAATTTGTGTAACAGCAAACAAGTTTTCTAGCGTCCCACTGCTTATCGTTGGCTGATATAAAAGTGACACAGCAAACAAATCCAAAGAGAAGTTAAAAGAAGTTTCAATTCTAGACTTAAATCAACATTTGAATAGCATGACAGAAAACAATTTACTGTGTATAGAAGTGTATGTGTGTGTTTTTAGTCTCTTTTGCTTTAAAATAGAGTTTTTTGTTGTCTTTTCTGTTTCTGTTTGAACAAAATAAAGTTGACTTTGAACACTTTTACGTTTCGCTGATTTTTTCGTTAAAATAAAACTTTATTTTTTATCGCTTTGCTTCAAGAGTAGGAAAGAAAAACGTAAAGTAATGATAATAATCCAAGAACAATTTAATTATAGAAAACTCTTTTCTTCTTTGCTTTATTCTGTTTTAACTCTTTAATGTTTTCTTTTTACACCCTTCAACACAGGCAGAAAAAGCTATACATAAAATAGTCATTCGGTTGGTAATTTATAAAATATTTATTACCGATATAATAAGGTATATGTATTCTGAGTTCTTATGCATAGCTAAGTCGGTTGAGCGATGTCCATCTGCCCGTCCGTGTTAATGTTAAAATCAACTTCGCCAAGGCAGTGGATGAGCAAGAGGAAATTAAAATAAGCCAATCGAGCAGACATAGTTCAGAATATATTTTTATTGAAAATCAGCCAGTTTGGTCCAAGTCCTTCGAGCAGGCAGGCTAAGCAGTACGCCTTTTAGGAAATATAAAACCTTTTTAAAATTATTAACCCATTAAGAGAAAATGACATATTTATTTAAATTTTTTATTTTTTTTTTTATTTTTTAATTCTCAGTCACCTCGATATTTGTTTTCGTTGATTAAAGTAACTTCACTTAACTAGATTTATATTGATGGTGAAGGGTATATAAGATTCGGCAAAGCTTGTTTTCAAATTCAAAAAAGACAAATATTTGAAGTTGTTGTTGTATTACTATCGAATCATTCATTCATTAATAAACTGTGGCAAGTTTGTGATTCTTTTTTAATTTTATTAAAAAGTTTTCTTTTTATGGCTGCTCAAAAAATTAAGAACAAAAATCTTATTTTTGTAGATTTATTTTTTATTTAACTGCTTATTTTTATTTGAGTTGTTAAAATAATTTTTATAAAAAATTTATTTAAAGTTTAAATTAAAAAAATAAATAAATTAACATTTATTTTTTATCAGTTGAAAAAAAATCCATAACTAATTCAGACAGTATCGATTACTTCTCAAAACTAATAGCAAACAGTAAATAATTTATTTATAAAGTTTAATGAAAATTGTATTAATTGTATTACAATATAACTGAGAATGACTCAAATTAAAATTTGGAGACATTTGTGTGACTTAGTCTTTAATAAACAAGTAAAAGTGCTACAATCTGAATACTTTAGTCTACGTTAGTCTAGTTCAGTGAACTAACTCCAATTTAAAAAGCAAATATTGGAGTGTTAGAGAATTAAAAAATAAAAAAATTACATTTAAAAAAATTTTTGTATTTTCTTAAAAATCTCTTCAAAAGCTTTAAAATGATACCCATATTGAAATTTAAAAAAATTTAAACATTTTTGAGATCCCGAATTTGGAAAATATGGGCGATCGCTAACTTTTTCACTTGATGTTTTTTTAGTTTTCTATCGCCTCAAATATTTTTTTTTTTTTTATTGAAATTACTTCATTCTTCCAAATGATGTGAAAAAATTAGCGGCAGGCGTGGTGTTTTGCCTGCTGCCACGAAGGACATTGACCGATCTTGCTTATTTTCAAAAGCAAAATTTTCGAAACTGTCTCTGATCGATTACCGTACTTATATTTTCTTGATGGTATTAACACAAATGGCATAAGATTTTAACTAGTTTTCATGCACACTCCTTCATTGGAAGCGAAATAATTGTAAATTGAAATTGTATCACCTGCAAAAGAAAAAAGAAAGAGCGATAAAGAGTGAGTGAAAGAGACAGAGATAGAGAGAGAGAAAATAAGTAAAGAAGGTGGTAAAAGTTAATCGGATTTGCTCCGCTAGTAAAATTATATTGTTGTCATACCTTTCGGTGAAGAATGTCGTCACTGGCTGCTGGTACTTTTGGCGAGCGTTTTCGATGTGAGAACATCATTTTCAAGCCGCGTTTTGATTAGTACGAACAGGTAAATAAAAGCTCTGACACAAAAATTTTTTACAACACTCCGCCAAACATACCAAATAAACAGCCAGTGATGACGGTCTTCACCGAAAAGTATGACAACAAGGTAAAATAAGTTAAAGTGAGTTAATTTAGTCAGTTTCAAGAACAGTAAAAGAAACAGTGCAAATAGGAGTGAATGGTTGAATAATTATTTTTCCGTCAGTCGAACATGCAGCACAATCCACAGCCTGGTTGTATTATGTGTAGGGGAAGTACTTTGTCATGTTCTTTACATTCCGCATGAAGCAGCTAAGTTTGCATGACTTGCTCGGAAATTGAAGGTTAGGGGATTAGTTTCCTTCCTTCAATAAAGGCAGCGGTTGGATGAGATGGTAGTCTAACCTTGCTGTGGTTGCAAACTTCTCTTTCATATCAAAGTTTTAAAGCCAGTATGGTATTGAGACGACTTGTTTGCTTAAAAAGAAGTTATGAAATGTGCTGAAAGATATTTTTTCAAAAACCCACTCACATTTAATATTGAACATTTTTAAAGATCTGAAGAGACCATTATTGAAGGAGATCTTGAAAAATAATGCATTTGAATTCTCTGGCCTCTAGTTTCTTAGATGATGATGGTTACAATCAACTCGAATAAAAAAATAAGGATTTTGATATTCTCGTTCGAATACTTGCCTTAAAAGTAGTCAATTATATATTAAGAATTAAATGAATAATTTAAGAAAAAATACCCTTTGTTCGTTAAAGTTTCGTTTGAAAGTCTTATCACATTTCTTTAATTTTTTTTTTAACAGAAAAATATTTTGCCTGTTTTTGAACAGCGATAGCTTTGTTTTATCCTACACTGGTATCTGCTTTTTAATTTTAAATTAGTAATATTCAATAAAAAGTTGCCTGCTAAGAAAGTGTTGAGTTGACTAGTTTTTCCTTTACATTATTTGCCAAAAAAATTATTTTTTTTCTATTTGATAAAAGACTAGACTTGTCTGCTACGTGAGGACAAAACGCTTCGTCGACATTATCGAAAACTATTTAAACACGTATAACAATATACTGCAGTATGAAATAAAAATTAGGATTATTTCCTATTTATTTTCTCTTCCGGCTACAAACATTTTATTACTTCCTTATAATATTTTGTACATGAAAACTATTTAATATTCTTTTCACAAGCAGGCTCAAGTTCATTGTCAAAAAAACTAATACAACAAAATACTCAAGCAAACATATATGAACGTAAACAGCTACCAAACGCCTAAAGATATGCACTACAAGACCCTAAAAGAAAAAATTTAGTTTAAATGTAAAGGAAAAATATATTTTCTTTTATTTGGAGTCACTGAAAAAAATGTTTAAGTTTTGCATACAAAATAAATCGCTAAAATGAATGAACAAATTATTTTGCTTATAAAATGTTTAAGGAGTCAAAACTTTTAGCTATTAAAATTTATTGAATAATATTTTATATTCAAAAGATGTGAAGAAATGTTCCAAATGTTATAAAGTAAAAACTCATTTACAACGTATTAAAGCGATAAAGCGTTAGCATTTTTAAATACTTTTGCTCTTTTCGCTTTACGTTTTAATTATGGTTTTCTAATTTTTAGCTTTAAGTCTTTTCATACCCCACCTTTTATTTAGTTTTTTTTTCTCTCGATTGTTAAGACTACGTGCTCTACACTTTTACGTAGTTGAACAAAATTTTCACAAAATATTTGTTACGTGTACGAACAATAGAAAAACGTGTCAGAAGATGTTATAAAATGTGTTAAAAATGTGTTGAAATTTTGGCAGAAATATTATCGAAACAAAGTAAAAACAAATAATAGTGCTATATACGACTATGCGAAATCTTATATACCCTTCACCATTTTTGTAAATCTAATTTAGCGAAATAACTACAAATATAAAACAAATATTAGGGTGACAGAACATTAAAAATTAAAAAAAAAAAAATAAGCTTAAAAATGTCGTCGGCCCTTAATAGGTTAAACGTTTTTAAAAAATTTTTCTATTTTTTAAAGATCTCTTCAAAAACTTTTAAATGACACACATATTGACATCTCAAAAAAATTATTGTCAAATCTTACTTTTTTATAAGAAGTTCAGAGGCCCTTAACTCGGAAAATATAGACGATTGCCATTTTTTTGCTTGATGTTTTTTATAATTTTTTAAAATTCTTAATTAACCCTTTTATTTGTTTTCTTGATTGGAGTTACTTCGTTGTCTGAAATGATATGGAAAAATTAGAGGCAGGCGTGGCTGTTTGCTCTCTGCTTCAAATTACATGGATCGATCTTTCAATAGAAAAATTCTCGAAACCATGTCTGCTCGATCGGCGTATGTAAATTTTCTCTAGTTCATCTAGTGCCTTGGCACACTTGATTTCAAACCAAACACGGACAGAAACTTTTTCCACCTGTGTTGAAGAGTAAAACAAAAACTTTTTAATTCTATTTTTTTAATTTTTTCTTCGATATAAGAAAAACAACAGTAGGAATTAAAAAAGTTTTTTTTTTACAACTTTTTATCACAAAAAATCGCCTCTTTAATATTAAAACAATTGAAAATACTTTTTGAAACAAAAAAAAAAAAAAGTGTTTAACGAAGTGTTTTACTTTGAACAAAAACGTTTTCCTACCAGATTTCCTTTTGAAAATAATTAAGACTACTTTATATTTATTTTCTTCTTTTATATTTTATATTTAAGAAAAAAACTTTAAAAATAATTGTAAGAAAATTCTACAATCATAGAAGAATAGAAATTCAAAAAAATAAAAAATAAAACTTGGAAAAATTAAACACAAAACAAATTTCTTTATTTTCCCCTGCTGGTTAAAGAAAACAATTGTTCATAAGCTTGCGGTAATAGTAATGCTGCTCACCAAACAAATATGAGAATAAAATGTCATTCAGTTAATAGCAACGTAATATATATTAAATAATTCTTGCAAAAAAGAAACCGACCTCAAAACAGAATTTAGCTATCTGTCTACTACGGTTCACAAGTTGAGGCAAACACATAAAATTTCATTAACGATTGGGATACCCTTTAATCAATTAAACTAAATTTTACACTTTATATCGAGGTCTTAGCAATACAAGTTTCAATTCCAGCTGTCTGTCTATTACGGTTCAAAAGTTTGGCCACATACATGAAAATTGAATTACTATTGGGACACTCTTTAATTTCCAAATTCGAATTTTAGATTTGTTGTTATAGTGGAAACAGCCTTTTTTTAATTTAAACCGCCTTTCTAAAACTGTTAAACAATTTGGTCGAATACACTAAAATATAAAGGGTCATCCAAATGCGACGCCTAGATGACAGCACTATATAATTTTTACACGTGACATCTTTTCAAATGACATAAGCCATTTTGTTTTATTAGAAGGCAGTACAGTTTTAATCATGGACAGGTACACATTGCAACAACGCGTTTACATCATTCAAAGTTATTATGAAAATGGGCGTTCTTTGAAAAATACCCATCGCAAAATTTTGTTTAGTGACGAAGCTCATTTTAAAATGGATGGATTCGTCAATAAGCAAAATTGTCGTATCTGGGGTGATGAAAAACCTCGTGTTATTCATGAAAAATCTCTACACCCACAAAAAGTTACTGTTTGGTGTGCATTTTGGGCAAATGGAATCGTTGGGCTATTTTTCTTCGAAGATGATGCTGGAAATGCTGTTACTGTGAATGCTGAGCGATACCAATCAATGTTGAGAGATTTTTTATGGACACAGTTGAATTATATTGAAGTGTCTGACGTCTATTTCCAGCAAGACGGTGCTACATGTCACACAACTCCAGAAAAAACTTACGCTTTTGCGATCAAAATTTCTTCAACGTGTAATTTCACGAAATGCAGATTTCAATTGGCCTCCAAGGTCAAGTGATCTAACACCATTAGATTTTTTTTGTGGGATTTTTTGAAAAGTCGAGTGTATGCTCACAAACCACAAACAATTAATGATCTAAAGAACAACATTCAAGTTGCAATTCGTGAAATAACACCAGCAACATGTCGGAAAGTCATTGAAAATTTCGATATTCGGATTGATGTCTGCAGACGCAGTCATGGTGGACATTTGAATGATATTCTATTCCACTTATAATTGTAATGGATCATACTTTTAATAAAAAAAACAACTTTAAAAAATTGCAAATAGTTTGTGTTTTATTTCAAAAAACATACAGGCGCGTTTTTTGGATCAACAATAGAGGGACCCTTTAATTTCCAATTCAATCGTATACTTCCTCTTGTAGCGGACTTAGCATTACAGGTTCTTTTAAAATTTCAACCGTTTGTTTTTATTGGTTTAAAGTTTGGCCATATAAATCAAAATAAAGTAACTATTGGAACACCTTTTAATTTCCAAATTCAAATTTCATACTTGCTATTGTAGCAGAGTTTGTAAAAAAGGTTCTATAAAATTTCTACCGTCAGTCTATTATGGTTCTGCAGTTTGGCCATAAACATCCTATTACATCAACTATTGTCATACCCTTTAGATTATAATTTTTAAAATTTTGACTTTTTGTCATAACGATCATAGTAATCGACAAGCGTTTGTCTATTACGGTTTAAGAGATAGGGCGATGTAATTCATATAACAACCCCTATGGGAACACCCTTTAATATTTATATTTAAATTGTGTATTTATAGTTATAACAGACTTAGCGATAAAGGTTTCTTTTGTATTTCATCTCTCTGACTGTAACAGTTCATCAAATTAAATGAACTATTGGGTCACCCTTTAATTTATATTTTAGATTATTTATTTTAGTGATAGATATTCTGTCAAATTTTCAAGCGTTTATCTATAGGTCGAAAAGGTAGGCCCATATAGGTAAATTTTGGTCATCTATGGGGACACCCTTTAATTTTAAGATTTATTTTTGTATTGCTTTTTAATATTCGGAGCTGAAGATGTAGCCATTTTTTAAATTTTACGGTTCATAATACTCGTAAAGAACATTTATGTTCTATAGGGACACCCTTTAATTAAAAAAAATTATAAACAGTTTTAAAACTGGTCCAATCTATAACCATAACCATTTTAAATAAAGGAAAAAATTTAAAAATCGGCTTAGAAATGACTGAGTTCTGCAGGCACAAAGATTTAAAAACAAGCAAAATTCAAACGAATTGATAACCTCATTCTTTTTTTGAAGTCTGGCAAAAAATTTTACGTGTTATAAAAAATTGATATTAAGCTTTAGTAAAATCGCTACTAAGGAAAAATTTTATTTAAACATTTTCTTTAAATAGTTAAAAAAGAAAACATTCCAAATTATTTAATATTTTATAGCGGTTCTTTCTGCCAGTTGCTTTTTTAATACTTACACCACAACAATTTAAATGGGCTTCACTTGCACCTGTTATTGGATAATGGTAAAGCGTGGAACAACAAAATACAAAACAAATGCTTCTTATTTATCCCTTGATAAAAGAAAATAAAAAAATAAAAAAAACACCATCATAAAATATTTCCGTTGGATAGATTTATGTTTGGAAGCTTTTGCATTTTATTGGAAACCAACAAAATTATAAATACTCACAGTTACAAACATCCATTTTGGCTAAAAATTAAACAAACAAAAACAAAATAACAATGGCAGTAATGTTGGGCAACAAGCATTGTTCGCAAATAATACCACCCAGAAAACTCTAACCGAACTATTTCCGTTTCCGTTGAATGCATAAGTGAGTGCATTTAAGAATAATTACCAACCAGTGCATAATTTATGCATATTTAACGACGAAAAAGCTAAAATAAATTACTAAAGTAGAGTGGAAAGAAAGAGAGATATAGAGAGGAGAGAAGGAGTTAATATATTTAAAACAGTAATTGGTACAGTTAACAAAAGAATGCAGTGAAATTTATTACAATGAACAACGACTTCTACTTACAGTTTTTAGGGATTAATAAAATTGATTGGATTTTTTCTGTTCGTTATTGAAAGGTGGGCTACAAACTCTCACACAATTTTGCATTTTTGTCAAAACGTGATTGCATGAACTCTTGCTATTTTCTTCTGCTCCCGTTCTATTGTGAGGCAGTCTTGACTTTAAATAACAAATGACAAACGATTAACAATTGTTAGGAGAATTATTATTTTTTTTCTCAATATTTTAACAACTAACTTTTGCACTGTAAAAGTCAACGAGCGCAGACGTTTATATCATTTGTAATGTCAGTATAAGTAGTTAAACGGCTTAATTCGCTTGACAAAGTCTACATTACACAAACATACTCGACATTACAATGACAATAACTACGACTACGACTCAAATACAAGAACTTTAAAATTGAAATAAAAAAAAACTAAATATTACAAACATTTCTGCGTTTAATTTTGTGGAAATTTATAACAGTTGAAAAAATATTTTCACATCTCTACTGCACTTAAAGAGAAGCAAAATTAATATTATTTTTCCTTGATTTCAGCCCTTTAGCAAAGAAAGCGGCATCATGAAAACAAATACATAATTGATGGTTTTTAATTTAAAAACTAAAAATGCCGCGCATTATGTTATTAAAAAAAATTACAAAATGACTGCAAGATATTAGAAAAATTTGAAATTATATGATAATTTATAGAGTTAATCTAAAATAGTTAGTAAATAAGCTATAGAAGTGGGTTACTGGGAAAATAATCATAGAGGGTGTCTCAAGCTTAAAAAGAGATGACATCAACAGACAGCAGACACAATAATTAAATTAATCGGATTTTTTCCGCCAGTAAATATTGTACTGTTTTCATACCTTTCGGTGAAGACCGTCGCCACTGGCTGTTTATTTGGTACGTTTGGCGAACGCTTTCGATGTAAGAAAATAATTTTCAAACCGCGTTTTGATTAGTCTTCACCGAAAGGTATGACAACAGTACAATAATTAAAATTTCGAAGAAGTTGAAGAGTTTAGTTCAGAAGTCGAAATTTATAAAAAAAATATATTCGAAATGTTAATTGAATTTCCTAAGCTTTAAACCTTATTTTGGTTAGTTTACATAATGAAGAAGCTATTAAGTAATATCAATGGTCCTTTAACTTAATTGAGGATTTTAGTGGCACAGATAGTCCAAGAAATTCAAGTCTTGAAAAACAAATTGCAAGACATTCGCACAGAAGGTGAAAAATACACTCGTCAATATGATCTGGCAACTCTAGCATGTTTTTTGTTTAATTTTTTTTCAAAACCCTTTAAGTGTTTTTACTCTAAGTAGAAAAAAAATGTAGTGAGAATACTAAGCGAATTGCGTCAGCTATAACAAGTTTTGTTTGGAAAATTTACGTAGTACTATGCGATGAACAAACTTTGAATAAGAATCCAACACTCATTCCTGCTAACTCACGTGGGCGAAAAAATGCGATTCTTGGAAGATAAAATTCCGAACATTCGCACAAAAGGTAAAAATTCCCTTTTTAATATGATCTGGCAACTCTGGCATGTTTTATTTTGTAGAATTTCTTTTTAAAACCCTTAAGGCATCTTACCTCTAAGGAAAGTTATCAAAAAATTTTTGGAAGACTGGCACAATTGATAATTTTTTAAACACTAGATTTTGTAAAGATTCAACGGGTAAGGACGTGGGTGATGGTCATCAATTCCATGTCACGAAAAGGAATTTCAAGTTTTAAGAAGTGCTCTATTGTTGATATATAGTAAAAATCTGCATGTCTATGAAACTGGAACTAAAATCTTATGATCAGTAACAGCGAAGACAACTCGTTTGATCAATAAATGATCATCAAAAAAATTTATGATGATTTTTAAAGAAACATCATTCGAAGCAATGAAACACATTGTCACTTTAATAAATGTTTTAAATAGTGAAACATTGATTGTTTTGAAATTTAGGGAGACCAAATCGGTTATTTAAAAAAAGTTTCGTTTTTTTACAGTTATTGATAAAAAATTATTCGTGTAACAAATTTCTTAGTATGATCATTTTGTTCAGAATAATTTTTATAATATAATCTTTTTTATAAAAAATGTCTCCAGAAAATTCATATTTTAGGAAGGTTTTTAAAAAAATATCTTGAAATGGTTGTTTTGTTTAAAAAGATAACTTTTAAAAAATATTTGGTAACAGTATAACAGTTTTAAAGTATAGTATAACAGTTTTAGTTTTTAAATTCAAGTTTCATATTTTTTTACAATATTTTTTGTACACCAGTCTACGTCGTGAATTGCTTAAATTACACTAGAGCCCCGATTTGCGTCGTTAATGGGGACCAAAGAAACGCGAAGCAAATCGAAACGACGCAAAAAATTTAACCGTTTTTAGCGACGCAAATCGAAAACAATACGACACAAATCAAAATAAAAAGGATGTACATCAGGGTTAAAAACGACATAACTTGAAATTGCAATGACGCAAATCGAATTTTTCTAGTATTTAAAAAGCGACGCAAATCGGGACGACACAAGTCGGGCTCTAGTGTACCTGTTTTTTTAAGAGGCCCTTTTCTTGTTCAATAAATAAATTTTTTGCTTTATAAAATTTTAAAACAACTCAAAAATTCTACTAAAATTTCCCATTTTTTCATTAAAACACATTGAATAAGTAACGCAATAAGTTTATACTAGAGCAACGAATTGCGTCGTCCCGTTTTGGGTCGTTTCGATTTGCGTAGCTTTTTAAAAAAAGTTGCGTCGTTTTTATCCTGATTTGTATCTTTTTGATTTTGATTTACGTCGTTTTGTTTTCGGTTTGTCGCGTTTTGATTTCGATTTGCGTCACTAAAAACGGTTAAATTTTATACTGCAGCATTGTCTATAACCATTTTTCGCATTTGTAGTGCCTGACTCCTCATCTTTACTGTCTTTTAGAATTTTACAAAATTTAGCAATCTGTGCATTAAAAAGTTTTCAACTTGTGTAAAATAAGGGAAATTCCCTATGTTTTCTCCGTACGCTTTGTTGTGTTATTTCTTTATAAAAATTATAAACATTTTTAAAAATAAATGAAATAATTAAAAATTTATTTATACTTAATTTTTATTAAAAATAATTTTTTTTTCTTTGTTTTAAATATCTTCTCCAAAAAATTAAATTTTAGTGCATTTGTAAAGATAAAGATGATTGGATTTGGGTCGTTTCGATTTCCGTCACGTTTCTCCGGCCCCATTAACGATGCAAAGGGGGCGAGCTGCCAGATCGTTCCATATTACAACAATGTAGGCATTTTAATTCGTCTGCCAACGAAAACAACATTTTATGTTTGAAATTTCCAAGTTTAGGTAAAGATTTAAATAACAGATTTTTATTAATTTTCTAAAGTATAAAACAGTTTTTTAGCAAAAGAAAATAGGCACAAAATTTAAAAAAAAAACAAATAAATAATATTTATTTTAATAAAAAAAATACAAAATGTAATTTCTAACTAAAACGTAAATTTTTTTTATTTTTAATATTTAATTGTTTAAATTAAATTTTAAATAGCAAACTCATTACGCCTGTATTAAAATAATAAATAATGATTTAACTAAAATAAAATAAACCTCTATTTTCTGCTATTTCTCTATACATAATAATATTAAAAAGGATTTAGATAAATAACCATAAAATTTTCCATAATTTAATTTCTCTTCAAATTTAGTTATTTTAACGTTATTTAATTCAGTTGAATTCTATTTGAACATAATTTCATATGTTGAATAAATTCACGAGAATTTTCAAAAATAATTCAAACTAAATGCAATTAAGCTTTGTCAAATGATAATTTTGTTTATAAAATTGATATTTAATTATTTATTGGACAAAATTATAATCCAAAAAATTTATCGGTTTTTTTCCAAAACATTTATCTAAATGTGAGCAGCTTTTTTGTTTGTTTTTTTTTTTGCCAGTATAATTTTAAAATAATAACCTGTCATTTTATTCCCCCTTTGACTTTACATTTGGGAACATTCAAAATATAATTTCTATTTGGAAAATTATATTTTGTAGATTGTGTACGTTTTTAAGAACATTTAAATGTTCATTCCTGCTGCAACATTTTCAATTAAATATACATTTCATAAACAAACCGTTGACTGGTTAAATGTTGAATAATGTTGTTGTTGTTCTTGCAGCTGTTGTTGTTGCTGCTGCTGTTGCCTTAGCTGCTACAAACGTTTGGCAATAAGGAATATATACGCCCTCATTTAAAATATGAAAAGAAAAAACTTAATAAACAAATAAAAATCATACAACATACAACATGGTATTTACAACAAATACATTTTATAGTATTTGAACATAAAACAACAACTTATGCAACTAACACGTGTCAGAGGTAGAAACATGCATGAAACATGTAGTAAAGTAAAAATGCTTTAGGTAAAAAATAATTACCAGCAAACATTTTGAAGTCAACATTAAATATATAAAAGTTTCTTATTTTAAAGGGGTTTCCAAGGGAGGCAGGTAATTCTATCCATTTGGCTCCGTTTTGTAGAAGCCACTTGTATAAAATAACAATAATAACAAAACTGTAATTTACTATCTGCATTTTATGAGAAGTGGACTTACAAAGTTCATTTTATTTGGAACATCGATCTTCAGAGTCTAGTTGTAATTGACGTCAATCTAACAAAATCCCAACTCTGGATTGCAGTTTAAGTATAGATTTATCTGCTCCGGCTAATATATGTACTTTACTCTTCCTTTACTGTGCGCTAAATAGACACTTGATATCTATCCAGAGTGTGTGACCACTACAATAGCAGACGTAAAATTTCAAATGGAAACACAAAGGGTGTTCCCTTAAACTTTTATGCTTATTTTTATTATAATAAAATTTTATCGCCAGCAAGTGCTTTTCATCATTTTAATCTTTCGGCATGACTTTTCAAAATTTATTTTTTATTTATTTTTCTTATGAAGTCAGGAGTTGAACTGTGGGCATTGTAAAAAAATGAAATGAACTTAAGCCAAAAATAAATTTCAATTCATTAATATAATTTTCCTTTAAAAATTGTTAACTGTCTGCTTTCTAAAAAGCATTTGCTGGGTGTTTGTGCGTATGTTCGTTTGTGAGTGACGTTATCAAAAACATATTAAAACGACAAAAACACATTTTTACATTTAAAAAAAGTCTTTTCATCCAAAACTACGGCCAACTAAATTAAAAACACAGACATCATTTACAAATACTTTAACGACATAAACTTATACAATCAAAGAAAGGTTAAATAAAAACAACTGAACTTACAAACATTATAAGTTTCTTAACACACACACACAGATCCACATAAACACACATACATACACTCATCCACATAAATATTCGCAAATTTATATATTTGTTTGATAATACCAGGGATTCTGTATCGTTATTTCTGTATTTGTATTTTGTTTATTGTCTTTAACCTTCTTCCAACATACTGATACAAATGTGAAAAGTTTCTGCCAGCATTTTATAAAAGGATTTCTCTATTGTCACCGTGACATATTCATGTACAATATGAGAAAAAAAAAACTCACTCACTCATATATTTCCAGGGATTTTCATTTGTAATTAAAGCTTTAGTTAAAAAAAAAAATGTTGTTGCTTTTCCAACTACTGCCTTTATTGTTATTGTTGTTGTTGTTGTTTGTATATCTTACCAATTTTTTGACAATGTTTAAAATGTTATACAAATGCATTAGTTGAAAGGATTTTAATGGAACGAACAGACGTATGTAGAACTGTGAATGACAAGTTAAATATTTTTGCACACAAAAAAATTTTGTATCAAAAAAACGTTGGAAAATGAAATTTTTTCTATTATAAATAAATAACAAACAAAAACACACACACACACACACACTTTACACATATTAGAAACAATGGGAAGTGAACAAAATCGAAAAGGAAAAACATTAATACAAGAGACATACGAGTACAAATATTTTCATTAAGATTGAAATTGGGATTGTGTGGATTTTTCTAGCTTTTGTTTATTCAACTTTCTATACAAAAGGGAAATAAATTACTGAAATATTAAAGGCTTTAAGCTTCAATGAATTAAGGTTCAAAATAGAGATAAAGTAATAAATGGTATAATGCAATGAAAAGTAAAAAATCCTCGGAATTTGGTATTTTAATTAAAAAATAAAATTAGTACAAATTTTGGTATTTAGAAGAATGGAAATTCATAAAAATCATAAATAAATAAACAAAACAATTGTCTATTTAGCAAATTATTATAAATAATTCTTGCAAAAAAAAAAAACCTACTTGAAAACTGATTTAAGCTATCTGTGTATAACGTTTCGCAAGTTAACCACATACATAAAATTTCATAAAACATTGGGACACCCTTTAATTTCAAAATCTCAATTTTTTAACGGACTCGGCATAACAGGTTCTTTTTAAATTTTAACTTTCTGTTTGTTACTGTTCAAAAGTTTAGCCATGTCTATCAAAATACATCAAATATTATAACACCCTTTAATTTAGAATTTTTAATATTTTTTTATTTTTATTATGCCAGAAAAGTAGTTGACATTATTTCTAATTTTCAAGTCCTTGTAAATAATAGGTCAAATATCATCAATTATGGGAACACCCTTTAGTTCTTAAATTCAAATTGTGTACTCGTTGATAATACTATACCAAGCAATACAGGTTCCTTAAAAAAATGCAGCAGTCTGTTTTTAATTAATTATAATTATTTTTGGGGCACCCTTTAATTTCCCAATTTTATACTTTATATTTAAGCCGACTTAGCAATAAAGTCTCTTTGTAAATCTCAACCGTCTTTAAGCAACTGTTTAACAGTTTAATCGTATACATCAAAATACATTAACTATAGGGACACCCTTTAATTTCCAAATTTAAGTCTTATACTTGCTATTGTAACGGGCCTATCAATACAGGTTCTTAAAAATTTCAACAGTCTGTCTACTAAGGTTCAACCACATACATCCATTTACAGCAGCTACTGTAACACCCTTTAATTTATTATTTAAAATATTTATGCTTTTTATTATAACAATCTATAATCTATAATAGACATTCTGTCCCATCTTCAAGCGTTTCTTTAAAAAGGTTCAAAAAATTGGGCGATATATTTCAAATTATACCCATTTTGGGAACACCCTTTAATTTCTAAAATCAAATTGTATACTTGTTGTTATAGCGGACTTAGGAATACAGGTGCCTTTTAATTTTCAACTGTGTATTAATAACGGTTCAAAAGTTTGGCCATTAACATTAACTATTGGGACACCCTTTAATTTTCAAAAATAAATTTTATACTTGCTTTTATAGCGTACTTATCAACACACGTTGTTTGTACGTTTCAGCCGGCTGTCTGCAGCTGTTTAAAGTATGGCACACATACATCAAATTAAATTGACTATTGGGCCACCCTTTGATTTATATTTTTGAATATTTATTTTAGTAATCAACTTTCTGTCCAATTTTGAGGCGTTTGTCCATAACGGTTCCATAACGGTTTGTCCATAACGGTCAATTTACGTTAATTATGGGGACACCCTTTAATTTTATTTAAATTATGAACTGTTTTTAAAACGGAAGTAATCTGTAAGCTAAAACTTTTAAAAAAGGAAAAAATTTTCGCAATCGATTCAAAAATGACTGAGTTCTGTGGGCACAAACATTTAAAATAAAGCAACATCTAGACAAATTGATGACCTCCCTCTCTTTTTTAAGTTGATTAAAAATCGTATTTAATGAAAAAAAAATAATAATTATTCCCCAAATGGCTCTACATTTTTAAAGTAGGAACAGAGACGAAAAAATTTGCCAACCGTGCAAAAATTCCAGAGCTGTTTTCGAGCAATGTTGCTTCATTCTGAGTTGGCACAAAAACGCGCTACTGATTTTATTTTTGTTTAGTAGAAGTTGTTAGAAAATAAAATGTTTTCATTAATTTTATTTTTTCTATTAACTTAATCTTCTTGCAATCTCTACTACAGTATTTGTTGTCTCTTAAATTTATTTATGTTTCTGTGCAGCATTTCCACTAACCCCAGGGTCAACTGCCATCAATTTAAACTGTCGTAGATCAATATCAGTTGTTGTCTACTCTACTATACAATTCAACAAAATCACGATTATTTTTTGCGATTTTCTTGAAATTGATATTCATTTTATATAGAAATAAACAGACAGCAATTATTATGAACTGCTAGAGGAATAACAAAAAAAAAAAAAAAACTTCGCATCATCATTTTCATTTAAGGCCAAATAACAATAGAAACTAAAAGTCATATGCTAAAGCGAGTTTGAATTGAAAATTGAATTGAATTGGGGAAAAACAACTTTGACTTTATTTTATGTATTTTGTTTGGTCATTGAGATTTCAATTTACCTTCTGTTACAATTTGTGTTATTTTTAGACTTTTTATTTAAGATTTTCTTAATGCCCTGAGAAAACACAGGCTTTAATTTCAGCTGATAAAAATATGTTTAAAGAAATTTATTTCTATTTTCATTTTAATATTTAAGCAATTGTCGTAAATATTGTGCAACCTACTTAAACGCAACTTACAACAAACTATTGATATTCATGCAACGAGAAGAATATCTTTATCGTTGCTCTTAAATGGTGTTAATAAAGTGCACGTTTTAGCAATTAAAATTTATTTAAAGAAAATACCAGCCGGTTAAGCTAACGAGCTAGTAGACATGCCAACCGCCAGACGGACATATTTTGCTTACAGTTTTAATAGTGTCATAGTAAAAAAATAGAAAAACAAAGCAAAAACAAAACTTAAATAGCAAAACAATAAAGTTTCTAATTTTAATTTAAACAAGTCAAAGTGCCATATTCGGCAGCACCGAATTGAAGTTATACCCTACGCCTTTAAAAGTTAAGATTTTACTAATTGAGTTTTTTTAAAAATTATTGATTGTTTTCCAACGCAAGGGATTGAAACGTGCAGTGCCTGTCCGTGATCTGTGCTGTTTTATTTTGACAGCTTCTGCCAAAAGTAGTAAGATGAAGTAAAAAATTAATATGAGTAAAAACAAGTAAATTTTTTACATAAAAATGTGATTTGATCTTAGTGGGTTAAGCATATTTTTAAAAATTTAGTATTTCCTAAAAGATTTCTTCAAAAGCTTTTCAATGATACCCATGTTGATTACGTAAAAAAATTTGATGCACAATCGTACTTTTTATAGTTCAGAGGCCCATAACTTGGAAAATATTATCGCCAATTTTTTCACTCGATATTTTTTTCTTTTTAATTAATTATCTATCGCTCCATACTTAGAGGCAGGTGTGGTTTTTTGTCCTCTGCTTCAAAGAACCTGGACCAATCTTGCTGATTTTTAATTCGAAACTATGTCTGATCGATTGGCTTATTTTAATTAAATTTCCTTAGCTCATCGGACTGACAGACGGACATCGTTCAATTGATTTTGATACGCATCGGAACTAAGAATTTATACACTCTATGGGGTCGGAAATGGATATTGTCGAAATTACAAACGGATTGACAAACTCTTTCTACCTGTGGTGAAGGGTATAAAAATATAAATATTAGAGGGTGTCCCCATAGAGATACAACTGAAATCAATATAAAATGAACATCTGATTTAAACGTATTTTGGTTTTATATATTTAGTTTCTTTTATCTGAACCGTGGTAGCCAGGAAAAAAATTAAATTCAAAATTTGAGGGTGGCCCTTCCTGTACCCTGTAAAAAGCTCGCGATTAGCCAATTTATTATGTATTTTTTTTTTTTTTTTTTTTTTGTTGTGAAACAGACTTTTTCTTATTATTTTTTAATATTTTGTTCTGTGTTAAACTTGGTTTCTTTATGAGTTTTCGATTTTTTTCTACGATTTTTTCACGTTTTGTGAAATTTTCATTTTTCGTAAATTTTTTTAAATATATTTTTGTAACTGCAATTATGAGTGATTTTGTTTGTCAAAATTTTTATATATATTTTATATATATATATATATATATATATATATTTTTTTTTTTTTTTTTTTGTAGTTTACTTTTTAGTATCATTTCATTTTTTATAACTCATTAAAATTTTTGATGGTGTCCTTAATACGATTTTTTTAGTTACTTTTTTTTTAAATTAAATTAAATAATTTCTTACAAAAAATTTGATTTCTCAAATAACTTTCAATTCGTAGGTTTTTAATTTAAGTGTTTTGTTTTTTATTAAAATTGTTAAATTTTCAATATTTCGTTGTCATTAATTTTTTTTATAAATTTCTAAAACATTTAAAACCTGATATTCCTTTGATAAGTGTTTGTATTAAAAAAATTCTTCTGGAATTAAAAACCCATTTTGAATCATACTTTCTTTAAACTACGACGAGTTTAGATAATTTGTCGTAGCCAGCAACTTTGTACAAATTATCTTATCCAAAAAAAAAGTGATAACCTTGACAAGAAAAATAAAATTTCCTTGTCTCAAAGAAGCCTATTCGAACAAAATAAATTCACTGTGTAAAGATCTTCCACATTCATAAAAACATATATCGAATTAATATAGTCAACAATAAAATTATTAACTCCTACGAAAATCACTTCACAGCGAAAAAAAAAATAATAAATTAAATTTTTTTTATTTATTTGAATACAAGATTAAGTTCCATATTCCAAAAATATTAATAATAAAACCCCGAGTTTTTTATATAAAATTTTACTTAAATTATTACTAACAAAATAAATACATGTATACGAGGGCTGCTCTATATATTTCTGGCCTAATAGTGAAAATGCGAATATTTATAATCAAAAATGGTTTTATTATTTTTCAAAGGATTCTCCAGCATGATTTATACACTTTTGCATGCGCTCAAACCAGTTGTCGAAGCACTTTTTCCACTCCGATTGCGACACCTCTAAAACATGGTTTTTGAACACTTCAACAGCTTCTTCTGGCGACGAAAATCGTTGACCACAAATTTTTTTCTTGATGTGCGGAAACAAGAAGAAGTCATTAGGTGCCAAGTCAGGGCTGTACGGCGGATGACCCGTCCTACGTTGCTCAAGCGGAACAGTCGCCACATGACCAGTTTTGCCGAAGAAACAGGCGACCATTTGCTTCGAAGTGCTTCTTCCACGAAAAACTTTCATTGGATTTTGCTCGTCCTTGAAGACCCACACGGTCGATTGTTGTTTCCTTTCGGGCTCATACGCATAGATCCATGATTCGTCACCTGTGACGATCTTATAAACGTCTTTTGAGGCACCACAATCGTATTTTTGCAACATTTCTTTGCACCAATCGACACGAGCCTTTTTTTGAGCGACTTTCAAATTGTGCGGGATCCAACGAGAACAAACCTTTTTTACGGCCAGGTGTTCATGCAGTATCGAATGTATGCTGGTGGAAGAAATGTCCAAGGATGTCTCTATCTCTCGGTATGTCGCATGTCAATCTTGTATTATGAGTTCACGCACGGGATCAATGTTCTCTGGCACAACAGTCGTTTTTGGACAACCTTTACGGAATTCGTCTTTGAGCGAGCTTCGGCCACGATTAAATTCATTATACCAATTTTTCACAGTGCTATAGGATGGTGCTTCATCGCCATACAAAGATTTAAGTTCATCAATGCACTCTTGTCTTGAT
Organism: Cistogaster globosa; assembly: GCA_937654795.1. Taxonomy (NCBI): domain Eukaryota; kingdom Metazoa; phylum Arthropoda; class Insecta; order Diptera; family Tachinidae; genus Cistogaster; species Cistogaster globosa. Next base: position 15,270,951 of record OW569404.1, read on the forward strand.
AATCCACGTCGAAAATTGTGAAAAATGATGGCACGAAAATGTTCACGAGTTAATTCCATTTTTTTCTATATTAATTTTTTCAAGTCACTGTAAACAACACAAATAATGGTCGTACGTCAAAACGTTTTGAGTACGATTATGCTTAAAAATGACAAACTTTCCAATGGAAATGTCAGATTGCACTTGGCAGCGCTCAGTGTTCGCAGGCCAGAAATAAATATAGCAGCCCTCGTAATAAATAAAATTTTATTCATATTTTGCCACCCATTTTCAATCATTTTTTTTTTTTTCTTAACAAAAAAAAACTAAATTTTCTTAGAAGCTTTTAAATCAACAAATAGAAAATTGTATAACACAATTCAATTATGTTTGTCTTTTACTAAAAGAAATATTGTAACAACTAAACTTATAGGAGTTTATTAAAATAAACAAGAAATTTATTTATTAAGGCTATTCACAGTTTGCTAGAAATAACACACGATTATTTTTACAAAAAAATATTCAAATTTTATAAATTTATTTTAATGAAATTTAAAGTGCAAAAATCCCATTTTACTCCAATTCCTAAAAGCCTTTTGAAAATCCGCAAAATGTGAATTATTAGAATTTTTATTATATTTTTCATACCAACAGCGAGGTAATGCGTGGTCTTTGAAACACCTACGGACACTTAAAATTGTTTCGGTGTTAAATTAAAAATAAAAAAATTTATCCAATATGTGCTTTTTTGAGATGAATTATAACTTTTTGAGTTTATATTTTCTTAACTGAGGATAATTCTTTAGATAAAACTAATAGTACTTCTAATTGCTCTAAAGTAAAAAATAATAACAAACCAGGTATTGAATGATTCTAAGTTGCTTATTTTTTAAATTGAATAATACCCAGACCTTAATAAAGACAAGTATAAACTAGAAAAAGCTACCAGATCATCCCATGTTAGAGGAATCTATAAGTTTTTAATCGCCTAAAAAACGAAGTTCGCGTGGAATGGGAGCATCAGGGAAAACATTAAACCAAGAGTGGCATGCGAACATTTAAAAATTTTAAAATATTTAAAAGATTAACAACATGAAAAATAACTCGTGACGTATTTTATTTTGCAATCAACAGAAATTTACAAGCAAATGAAGCTATAAAATATTAAAAAATTAGATATAAAATAATTTCCATATTTTTGTTTCTTTCCTTAAGCTAAAATTAATATTCCAATTAAAAAAAAAAAAATCTCTTTAGTTTTACTTATTTCAACATTTACATTCTTACAACCTTGTGTGATGCTCCTTAATGAATTTACACTATTCTTATCATTTTTTCTTTAGAAATGCAAACAATTTTCGTTAACAAGGAAAATAAATTGGCTTTGTTTAGTCAATTTGAGAACATATTCTGTTTATTTAATAAACTTTACATTTTTCTTCCTTTACGTATCGTATACTGGCCAAACACTTATATGAGTGATAATGTAGACAACATGTGGCAAGTAAAAGATTATTTGTTACTACATGTAGAAGCTACCATTTAGCAGTAAATAGTTTTAATTGCTAAACATTTTCCTGTTGTAAGACAACTTCTTTAAAAAATCATTTATTCAAGCATAAATTTAATTATAAAGAAATTATTTTATTATTAAAATAAATGTTGCAGGAAAAGAATAAAAACAATTTAATAAATTTTATTTGTTGTATATTCTGATTTTTTAGCAAGTTTAATGAATAAATAAATTTTCAGAGTGAATAAATTTTTAAACAAATATTTTCTTTATTTTGTTTAATATATTTTGAAGTTTATTATTACTTTTTAAGGTTAAATTTATCTTTGCTTTTATAGTCCAACATGTAAAATATTTTGACTATGAATTTTGCATTTAATTGAAACATTCAGTTGACTGGAAAATTTGCAATAGTTTGCTTACAACGCAAATTTCAAGGCACCTGTGTAAAATGTTTTGGTTTAATAAAATGTAATAAACGCCTAAAAGTGTGCTTTTGAATTATGAATGGAATTAAGATTGCAGATTGAAGCAGGGTTGTAAAAATAAGGCAGGTTAGATTCAATTGAAAAAGTACTGGCACTAAGTAAATCGCAGAGTCGTGTGCCTACAGTTTAGTTAATAAGTCGACTTGTTCTTCGGAATGCAAGGTTGGAAAGGGGTTTCATGAAATGAATGAAGTGGTTTGTTGCATGTAGCGCCAAGTGCCGTATTAGAACAATTTAATTAGAATTTAATTTTTAGGCTGGAGGTTGTTTCATTTTTTATTCTGATTTTCTTGGATACAGAAATAAGAGCCAGGCTAAACTGTCCGCTTATTATTTGTTTTACTTTCTAGGGAAAAATTAGCGTTAAGAGGATGGATGGTGGGCTTCAGTGATAGATGGAAAGCTAAAATATTTATTCTGCTAGTTACGTTAATTTTTACATTAATGTTGCAGCTGTTCTGGTGTTAGGTATGAAAATTATAGCTTTAAAGCCGAAATTTTTATGTTGTAAAGTAGTACCATCGAAGGAGATTGTTGGCGTGACGTATAATAGCATGAGGATTCTTACAAGTATCATAATAATTTATATTAAATTGATAAAGGATGGCATGTGAACTCAAGCAACCAAATATGTTATGGCTTCGTAATCAACGTGCTCACTTTCTATGCCAAAGCACTACTTATGCCAAATTGAAACTGTTCTTTTCCTGGTGTCAGGAGGATGTTTTTGAGCAATTACTTTTACAAATTTTTTGTTGCCAATTAACTATTTGCCACTTTTACTTTTAATTACAATTTATTGATTTTATGCAATTTGAAACTACTATTGATTTGCTTTTTCAAATCCAATTAAGTTAATTTCTGTTCTGCTTTACCTAAAGATCTTGATATTCTTTCATTTCTTTCTCTTCGAACCCTCGTAAAATATTGGTTACTCAAGGGAATCTGCTCTCAAGATTTTAGTGAGAAATAATCTTAAAAGTACAAACCAAATACTTTGAGTGAGCAAAAAATACTGTTAAGAACGATCACTTTGCTAAGCTACCTGACATGACACTAACATTTATGACATGGCATAAATCCATCAAATTTTTTCTTTAGTTGGCGTATGGAGGTCTCTAATATAATTCGTCTCACATGAATAATTTTGGGTAGATACTGAAAATACGTTATCTAATTCAAATATCTGTCTATGGCTTAATCGAAGAAGTAACGAAGATTCGCGTGTCCATCCACCAGTGAATTAAAACATCGATGTCATCGGCATCATGTAATGTTAGGCACTCAAGGAATTTTGCCTTCTAAATTTAACCAAATGTTTTCTAGCAGAAAAAAAGATTGCTACGAACGTTCACTTTGCTTAGCTGTCTGACATGACATGACACTAACATCTATGACATGACATAAATGCCTTAATTTTTTTTAAAGTTCTTGAGCTCAACAATCAATTTTCTCTAGATTGTGTATCTTAGTCGCTTATGGATTTCTATAATATAACTCACCTCAGGGTAAATAATTTTGAGTAGAAGATTTTAAATTTCGACCAGTGATTTAAAACATTGGTAACCCCAAGAACGATTATTTAAGTGCTGGTTGTTTATGGCGGTGTAGTGTGATCTTGGCCTCATTATAACATTGTTTTCAAGTTTCAGGTGTTTTTATTGTTTCTATTTTTAACATATTCTAATTTTAATCATTTCGAAAAGATTTTCTTTTTTCTTTCTTGAAAAAATAATTTTTTATTCCATTTGTAATTTTATATTAAAAAATATTTATTTTCCAGAAAAATACATAAGCAAACATTTAAAAAATGCATAAAAAGTAAATAAGAAATAAAAAAGATGAAAATTCTTGCCTGTTGTATGAAAGCTGTGCCACACACATCAGTAACAAAAACGCATCTGTGCCAATGTTTTTTTACATTTTCAAACAAAATGTAGCAAACAGCACCAGCTCCCAACATGAATAAACAGGAACTAACAATTTTGGAAATAAAAAAAATAAAAATAAAAATATCCAGTTATCAAACAACTAGAACATGCAGCAAAAATGTTATGTTCTGTTCTAAATGCAACAACAAGCAACAAAATTTAACAAAAATCTGCATACTACAACCTTAAACACAAAACATTTTAGCACAATGGATTCTTTTTTTTTTTTTTTTGTATTTTCTTCCATCTATACATTTTTACAGACCTTATTTTCTTTTTGTTTGCTTAAAAAATCCATAAATTTTATATTTCTTTCGGTCGCTCTTTCTGTGCTTCAATTGAAAAAGAATAAAAGGTGCATTTCGAAAGCATTTCGATTTTAAAAGAAACATAGAAAAAGAAATTAAAATTAGAACACAATTTAACTTTTCAGTAATTTTTGCTTTGGTTTTTTTAACAAAATGATTTCTGTTGGGTCTGTTATTTTTATGATGTGATATTTATGAACTTTTTATAGGCAAAAATAAAAAGAAAACATAAAATTTGTTAAGAAAATTCCGTAAATTATTTGATGTTTAAAGCAAAAAATTATGATGAATTGCTAAAAAAATCATAATGATGGCAAAGAACTTATTTCATAAGTAGGTCAATTTCAGATGATATTATGCTTATTGATACTGATACAAACTCTAAAAACTTTAGCCAGGCGAGTTTCAAAGCAGTTATTTCTTTGCATAAAAGATGCCAAGCCCAGCTTACGCTCTAATTTCAAACTTAGTAACAGTTACAAATGAACATTCACTGAATTTGGGGAATCTAATGAATGTCTATAAAGTCTAAAAGTTCAGTTTAAGTGTCAAAATTCTTGGCTTTTAGGATAAACTCTATTCAGGATTTAATAACACATTTTAAAAGTCACCTAAGAAAAAAAAAACACAATTAAATAAAGTTCAACAAATTTTGAATTTCAAAAAATAAACAAAAATATTTCACTCAAAAGATCAAACTCCACACAAAAAGCTGTTCGATCGGAAAAAAAATACCAAAAAAATTTAAACATAAATTTGGCTTACATAAAGTATTCATTCTGCTCCCAAATAAATAAAATTATTGAATCGAAAATTCTTTGTTCGACCTTTTGCTTCACACAGACGTACCACACACAAAAGCAGTTTCTTTTTATAAACGGGTTGAAACGAATAGATTTTTCTTATATGGAATCATCTGGCAACTCGTTGTATATGATTTTTTTATTTATATTTTTTCTATTATATTAATATTTTTTTAGATTAAATGAGAAGTAAATGGAATTTAAAATTATATAAATTTATTCATTTGATGTTTTGATAATACATTTATTCTCAAAACAAACTTTTTATCGTAAAAAATTTTTTCGAATGTTTTTCTGTTTGTGTGGCAGCCTATTACTTCAGTTTAATTAATATTATTTAATAATTATTCCAATTCATTGCTTTCTTATTGTAATATTGGCCTGTGGGATTAATTTTTTTCCATGTAAAATTTCAATAAACATTTTTGTAATATTAAATGATCGTGATGATTTATAGAAATTTCACAGTAAATATTGATTACTCATGTAAAAGAATACCTATCTAAAAAAAAGTATAAACAAAAAACAAAAACAAAAACAAACACAGGCACAGGCACAGAAGCAAAAACAAAAAAAAAAGAACATAAATCCTTTAACGCACCTACAAACTGTTTTTTTTTTTTTTTTATTTTAAATAACATCGTTTTCACATATATAACGGGCAACAAAAACATTAAATGTCTAAAAATATTTTAAAACACGAGTGAAACATTATAAAATGATTCTATATCGGCAATGTTTACATTGCAAGCAGTGACTCCAAAACTGTTATAAAAGAACAGATAATTGAAAGAGTTGTGAGAATAATTGTTGCTGTGTGCTACTGTCGTTGCCAGATGAAACTATTTGTATATGGCCGCTTTTTATAATAAACGTGTTAATAAGTAATAAAAGTTTTTTTATTACCACAAAAGCAAAATCACACAAGTTAGAATTTTACTTGAAGCTTATTTGAATCTCCAAAGAGTGAACTGCGAGTTTAATTATTATCTCTTGGGGAAAACTGTCATCTAAAACGGTAGTAATCAAATCCGTGAACAGCCTTCGAATGAAAATCAAAAGTTTCTGCGAATTGGAATTAATAAATTTAAAAAGCTTTAAAACGTAAAATATTTAAATACATTTTTTGACTGATATTCCAATCAAAAAGCAGCTGGTTCCATGGGGCGAAAACATAAAATTTTTAAAAAATATCTCTAATTTAAATATTCCATAGAGCAAGTTTTTCTTTATTTTCATTTCTTAACTAAATAGCGGCATTTTTAAGCATTTCTGAATAAGATTGTCTGAATTATAATGAATAATATTTTCTATTTATAACCGTTTTATTTCACAAACCGTTAGATTTGTTCTATACACAGCAGCTACGATATTATGTTGAGCGAAGTTTTTATTATAGAATAAGTATCCTGAGATAGAAGTGCAAGTAAGTCTTCTCGAGATTTAATGTCAATACTTCTAAAACCTTTGAAAAACAACGTCTCAAATTAGTCTCAAATTAGTCTATTTTTTATTATTTGGTTTTCGGCGCCAAACTCTTCGATGACGTTCCTAAAAAAAATAAGATCACAAAACTAGCTGGTTGTACATCCACCTATAAATAAAATTTATTTCATTTTTTTTTTACCCCCAAGCCGTATCACGTAATTTTTTTTATTGTTACGATTAGAAACAATTTTTGAATCAGAAATCCTGCGTAAAGTTTTAGGTGTGAACATTTGCTGTTCCATAAAATTTCATTAATTCTAATGTAGATCATTTTAAAACCTGTTGTAGATATATCAAGGTCCTAGTCCTTCTTATGCTTAATAATCATTGTACAATTATGTCTCCTAATGGCAACGAAAATATACAGAGAACGAACATGTGAAGTACTGACACATAAATAGTATCACTTAATTATGTGTGAAAGCAGTAACATAATACCGAGTTGAAAGTTCTTTTGAGATTGGAAAATTTAAAATATGAAAAAAAATTTACAAATTTTGCGACAAACTTTATTCAACTATTTGCAGAGGCAGATCTAAAGTCAAACTTAATTTTTTTTAGGAATTTGCATATTATAAATTTTTTTACGTCGTGATGTCTCGTAATATGAGATACAACGGTATATCTTAAGAAAAAAAAAGTTAAAAACAAAGTACAGATGTGCATTCCTTGCCCTAAATTAATTGAGAAGTACCATAACGTTGCTCTTCTCAAAAAATTAGAACAAAATTTATGTAATTATCCTCAAAGATATTTTCAGCACAAATCGTTTAAATAATGAAAAGCCAGCTAGTCTGGCAACAGCGTTTCCAAGTGTCTATGCAGTGTGTGTGAGTGCGGTTGTGTACAAGAAACTGGCAGAGAATGAAACACAAGTGATCTTATTTCTTGTTCAAAACAGCTGTTTTTCGTTTTCATTTTGGAACTGGGTAAACAAGCAACAATAAAAAACGTGTTTAAAAATTTAAAAACAATGGATAAACATTTTGTGTTTAGTAACCAACCAACTGTTGAAAGAAAACGTATTTGAAATGTTATGAGCGGGAGTAACGCGAGACCTCTTTGAACGAATAAAACGAATTTTAGAAAACGCGCCAAATTATTTCCTTTTGTGCTTAGACGATTATTATTATTCGAGTAACTCTTATTTTTTGTTTTTAAACAGAGTTCATCTTATAAATTAAAGCAATTAGATGCTGAAAAGAAATCTTAATTGAATAATCATTTTTATTCTTTTCTAACACACAATTGAAAGTGCAAAATTTAAAATCTACAAACCATGTACAAGAGAATACAATTTTCTAATCAAATAAATAATTCTTAATTTATCTAAGAAAAAAAAAAGCAAAAAATATTAAAATTTAGTAATTAAAGTATGAGTTCATTTATTTATTGTTTGTTTATTATTCGCTCAATTATGCTAAAAATAGCAAATATTTCATATTTTTAATTGAGCGAAAAAATTTCAATTTTTTAATTAATAAAGAAAATATTTAACAAAGTCATAAACTCAAATCATTTAATTATTTAAATAGTTTTTTTTTTCTTTTTTTTAATAAATTTTTTTTTCATGAATAAATAAATAAAAAAAGTGTAATTGTTAAATTGAAAGTTTTTCAGTCATATTTTTCATGCAAAGTGCTTTTGAGTTTTCAAGTGTTTTTTTTTCCTTTCTTTTATTTGTCATGAAATTGAAGTTCTGTGTTAAATTTTTGTGCTAAAAAACAAACAAAAGTGTTTAACAAGTTTATTTAAAAAAATTACAAGCAAAATCATTTAACATTTTTTAGTTTATTGGATAACAAAGAAAATATTTGAAAAATTTAAAACAAATTTAGGTCAAGTGGTAAACAGTGCCGGGTAAAAGGTAAGTTTTGAATAAAAGAACATTTATAAACAAAAGATAAAAATTTGTGGCTGTCAATTTCGTAATTCTTAAATCTAGATAATACAGAAATTAAATTCTTCAATTTTTATTTTGAGTTTTGAAAATTGTTTTAGTGATAAAGGCCCAAAGAAAAAAGTCTACATGCAAAAATTATAAACTATAGAATATTTTTTTATGTGTTGCCAACTCTACATTTTGCAAAATATTTAATTTAGCAATTTTTGAATATTAAAAAGCTTTAAGAAAAAGATGTGAAATATTTTTCAAAATTGTTTGGTGTCTTAAAACGTTAATTGTCCACAAAAAACTAAAGAAGATGTACTTTGAGATCAGTAAAAGTGGAGAATTGCTCGCTAAAGCTCGCTAAGTAAAATATCACAAATAATGGAAGTCATTTTTAAACTTTGTAAACCGTCAAAAACGCCAGATTTATTATTGTAAAAGCCGTTATTAACATGACATGAGTGTCAGCAAATAAAAGCATTGGCTTCTTACTATTTGATAGGCAGTCTTCATGAAAATATCCGTCTGCTTGGTTTGTCCACGTCGTAGCTTGTTGGCCGTTGCGCTGTAAAACCGGGATTCGTTAACAAGACCATCTCCACGGCCTTGTGTTCGGATTCATAACCCAGTGTCCTAAGTCGGTCCGCAGTATTTATGGCACAGTCGCAAAAACATAGTCAATGTAGGACGACACATGAGTATTTATCCTACTTAGTCCGTCAGTTTTCCGTATGTGCAAGTCAGGGTTTGAAAGCAAAAACTCTCGGAGCTTTCGTCCACTTGCATTTGTATAAATATCTCCTCAATGTATTCAGCATTAAGATAAGCAACAATCACTAAGATGCAACTTCGCAACAGCCCTTGCACTACTTGAAAATCAGAAGAAGCGAAAGAGAATTGAGGTCTGAGGTACATTGAGATAACAATTAAGTCAGGAGCATTCAACCTCCGAATACGCACAGCTGCCTTCTCAAAACATCCTGTATTCAAAATTATCTTTTCACAACGCAAAGCATCTGTAATATGAATAGCCACGCCACTTCCGCGTCCAGCTTGACGGTCAAAATTTTATATCCAGTTTGTGACGAGAACTAAGACAGTGCTCAGCCACCAATTGTACGTCCGGTTTATCTCTACAAGGGATCAAAGTGACCAATCAGTGGAACCAAGTGGGCTGCGGCAACACGGCCGCCTGCCTGACATATGTCTACCTAAGAACAAACTTAAGTATTGTCTCATATCTCTTTGATTGAATAATCCATCCTATCGCACAGTCACTGACAGACCAAGTAAAGTACAAGATCTGTCCTCGTCACAATTAATTTCACGGTATTACGTCGCAAAACCAACAATCTTACGTAAACATTTCAGTAGCCCTCCACCGAAAAAACGATGGCGGTCTTTATCAATTTTGTCATACTGTGTCGTAGCTGTAGCCAGCGTGACTTTGAATTTGTCCGAAATTTTCATAGGTGAAGCCTAAGGCGCCTCCCGAATGAAACGACCATTGGCTGCAACTGCTGCAGCATATGAAAGCCCTACCATAACTGGACTTCACTCAAAAGATTGAGCACTTGGTTTTCCATCTTGCAGATGAGACCAACCCTCAGCCTTCAGTTTCGCGGATAACGCACTTCACTGGCATGCGCAATTTACGCGAGACTGGAAAAGTTACAGGATAAGTAACTAACGTCTCTTGATTTTTGATTTCACCGTAGGCGACACTTGCCATTTGCCGGGGACAACCTTTAATTTCCAATTTTATTTTAATTTTTTTTTCTTTATAGAAGAGATTGAGGAACACATTCATAACTTTAAAGTGTTCGACTATAACGATTAAAAAGGTAAAGCCATCATATAATAAAAAATTATGTCACCTTCGGGAACAGCCTTTAATATTTAAGTTTGCTTTTTTAATTTTTCCAATTTTGCAAACATTTTTTATTGATGTCCCCACGGTTCAACAGACATGTAAAAATAATATGTGTTGTATGGGGCACCCTTTAATTCTAAGCATCCTTTTACAACTAAAAAAATATTTACAAAATCGATTTCGTAATGACTGAAAACTTTTTCGAATTAAAGGAAATTTGAATCAATTCAAACGAATTCGGTAGAAATGAATTTTAGTTCGTTTCCAATTCAAATGCATTTGTAAAAGGAATTGCAATTCGTTTCGTTTGATTTGACTCAAATTTCATATAATATTTGCTTTTTTTGTGAAAAGAAATAAAAATTGCCAATTCAGTGCATGAATAAATCGCAAATTAATTCAAAAATGAATGATTTATTTACAGCTCTGCTAATTGGTAACAACCTCCTTTTCAACTGCTGTAGGATACACAAATCTCCATTAATATTGCGTTTGTTTTTTTTTCTCCAGGAAAAATTCCCAAGAATTTTTATAAAAATAACTATAAATATTATGTGCTGAAAATTTTTAACTAAATGAGAATTATAAGTTTTATCAAAGTAGATAAAGTCTAGCAATAGCTATATTTACTTTCAAAATATTAGTTTTTACAAACTTATGCCGTAACAATTTTTGAATCAGCTTTGCTTCATAGTATTTTGTATCTAAAAAAACTAAACATTTAACTTTAATTAATTTCTAAAAAATCAAACCAATGGTGAATACCCTTATTATATAACAAATCTAAGTTACAAATATAATATAGGATATAATAACAAAAATTATAAAGTAGAAGTTGAATAAATAAAATCCTAAAAAAACAAACACAGGCAAGAAAGATTGCTTTTATTAAAATAAAAAAAAATGAAAATATCGGCAAAAGGTCAAAAAGTTAGCCAAAAGCCAAACAAATATACAGATGAGACAAAAATTAAAAAAATGTAGAATACAGAAACATAAGGTGGTTTTTGAAAAACTCATCCTGTGTTCTGTGATATTCATTCATTATTGCTAATGAATGTATTTAACAGGATACAATAACAAACAAACATTAATGAGGAAACAACATTAACAAAAAAGTCCTTTATATTTCATGTGTTTTTTCAATCACATTTACTTATCTGTGTTTCTTCTGTTGAGGTATTTTTGAAGCAACATATGTAAGTACGAATGTAAACATATGTATGTGTGTATGTATGTATGTGTATGTGTTATCCTTATTATCACTATCTTTCTGTAATTTATACTTCAGGGCGTATTTGTAGAGTTGTTTGAGTTTTTTCTCTTATCTCTTCTTTTGACATTTTTTTTCTTATTTTATGTCATTTGTTTTCCTTTTTTGCCATTAAGTTGTTGTGTTTTTATCTTTTACGAAAGAAAGGACAAATTATTTCGTTGTTGTTTTAGAAAATTTATAATATGACATTTGTCAATGTTATTGTTATCCTTTATGTCAATGCATTATTAAGGTGTTGAAGTAGACAAATGTCATACTCGTTGTGTGAGTGTTAAGTGTGTGTGTTTGTGTGAGTTTGTGTGTGTGTGTGTGTGTGTGTGCATGTTATTGGGAAATTTTTTTAAGATTGTCTTTAAAGAACTGTGAATAATTATTTTTGTAGGGATCACAATTCTCTTATTGTCTAATTTTCATGTGTTAACAATTTTAAAAAGAAAAAAAAGAAACATCTGTTTAAAGAATAAACAGAAAGTAAAAGGAATAATAAATTCTTTACAATATTTGCAAAAACACAATTAAAGTTTGAATCAATTATTTTAAAGAAAATCAGGTGAAAAAATGAGGAATTCAAAATCAAATCAATTTTAATAAATAATCCAATTTAAGTTTACACTTTATTTTGTTTGAAGAGAATTCAAAACAAAAATTGTTTTACAAAGTTTATCGTTGTTTTTAGAGATATAACCATTTTCTTGCAAAAGAGATTATTTTTGAAGTATTTTTTTACCGACTCAAAAGATGAGAATTTTATCAATTCGCCTGATTTTATAATTTAATTTTGTTTAATTGTAAGGTGAAGCTTATTGAATCATCCCATATAAAATTTTAAGTTTGTACTAAGGGTGTCCCCAGGCCCTCGAAAATTATGCAGGATACATACTTCTATATCCATCTATATCCACTATAAAAATAAATAAAAAATATGAAAAATTATAAAATGAAAATTTTTATATAAATTAAATTTTACTTTTTTCGGCTTAGGTTCATTTAATAATTTAATTTCAAAAAATGTTTAGAGATTAAAATGTATGGGAACGTTTTCCAAACAGATGATGCTTTCAATGTACTCAACCTGAGGTGGATGGATGCGAAGAATGCTAATGAAGTTTGTAGTGATTCTGAAAATGCTGCATTTCATTCTGCTGGCGTCTAATTTTTCTTATTTTCTTTAGAAAATTCCGCATACATTTTTAAATATTTTTTTTTCTTAAAGTTTTTAGAAATTAAATTAATAAATGAACTAAAGCCGAAAAGAGTAAATTTTAATTCATATAAAACATCCATGGTTCAAATCCTGATTGGAAAAAAAATTTGAAATTAAAATTTGTATTTTTTATTCAAAAACCTTCTGCCCTTCTGTCTGTTTTAAAGCCGGCTTTTTGCAAGAATTAGTTAGAGTATTTTCAATACGATATAAGGAGTTGGCAATACAATTTTTAAGGTTAATAATTTATTACATTATAATAATATTTGCTTATTCCAATCAATACTAGTTTTAGAAAAATTAAACATTTAATCCCTTGATATCACTGGCTTTCCTAACATTCAATATATTTTGAAAAACACTTATCAAAAAATTACTATTAAATTGAATCAACTAATTGTTTTATTAGAATAATAAAAAATACGTCATTCTATTGAATTTTCATAATGAAATATTTTATTACCTTATTTTAATAAATATTAAAATTTTATTAACAAATTCTTAGAATCTGAGTATTAAAATGTTTAGAAAAAAAATGTGTTTCTTATATAAAATATATTCATTTAATTTTTCAGATATTGCTAAGTCACAATATTGCTTTTTTCAATATTAAAGATTTTTTTTCAATTGAATGAATACATATCTTTGTTATAAATTTTATTCTGTTGTATGAGACCCGAAGAGTTTGCATCAACTTTGTATCAAAGCGATCATACTTGTATTACCTAGATTTAATAATACTAATCTCAGGAGAAACACATTCTGATAGTGAAATTTTATAAAATTGAAGAAAAGAAAGCATTAGATCTTTTCTGGAATTTATTTTTTGAATTGGGTAGCTTTCCCATATGAACTTTTTATTCTGAAGGTGTCATAAATTGCTTTTTAATCAATTAAGTTAAAAATATCATTGTTTACATTCTAATTGATTTTAATGTACGCTTATTGATATGTAAGTCTATTTTACTCCCGACTATTAATATTAAATGAAAACAAAAATATACTTATATCCAGCAACCCATAGTTTAGTTTTACATCACTCAATTGATTTTAAAGTTAACAACTGAAAGTGCTATGCCGAATCTTATATACCCTTCACCATTTATCTGAGTCAAATTTAGTGAAGTAACACTAAACGAAAAAAAAAAATACTAAGATGACAGAGAATTCAAAAATCAGAAATATAAATTTTACATTAAAATGTCATTGGCTATTAATGGGTTAAGCATTGTTTTAAATTTTTAGTATTTCCTGAAAGATCTCTTCAAAAACTTTTAAATGATACCCATACTGATGTCTTAATAAATATGGTGCACAATCGTACTCTTTTATGAAAAGTTCAGAAGCCAATATTTTGAAAAATATAGTCTAGTTCCAATTTGTTCACTTGATTTTTTTTCTTATTTTTGAATCTATGCCGCCCCATATATATTTTTTTATTGGAGTTACTTCACTAAACTAAATTTGTTTAAAATGATAAAATTAGAGGCAGGCGTATTATTTTGTTCCCTTCCTCACGAAGCATGGACCGATCTTGTTAATTATGAAAAGCAAAGTTTTCAAAGTTATGTGTAATCGATTGGAGTCTTTTAATTTTCTCTAGCTTTTCTAGTGCCTTGGAAAAGTTGATTTCAACCCTCAAACGGACGGACATATAGTCATCGGTCAATTGACTTTGTTATGCATAAGAACTTCAACTCCTACCCCATAAAATGGATACCTGTGGTAAAGGCTATAAAAGATAAATAAGCCTTTCATATAGAAGCATCGTTAAAACACTTATTCTGTTTAGAGTAGTATAAAGGGTTCTTCATATTGCCGAAGTATATCAGAAGTTTGATTGTAGAACGGTTAATAATTGCATGAAACATTTTCTTATCTTTTATTCTTTCGTCAGACCTAATTGACTGACCCTTTGATTGTGTAATTTACCGCCATTTGATTTGGTTTATAGAATTATATCACTGTAGAAAAATATCAATGTAAATTATCAAGAAAAGTTTTGACGTAAGAGGACGTATGTTTGTGGCAACAAAGTCTTGGAGTTCATTTGAGCGATATGCTTTTCCATACATGATGTTGTGTGCTTCATAATATCGTAATAAAGTAAATAATATCTAATATTAAGAAAAATGTTATTATCTATTTTACTTAAATCTTGCGTAAATATTAAGACACTCAAAATATTTTTTTATATCTCTTCATATCATAAATACCACACTGAGTCATAAATTTTCCTATGTTTTATCTAAGATTTTTCTTAAAATTTTTTTGTTCTAGTTTTGTCATGCTTTCTTTGCTTTTGCTTTTGCTTTTGCCTGTTACAAAAAAGTTTTCCTTTTCCAACACAATTTGAATAATTTTATCATAATTTTTCTTTGTTTGTTTTTGTGTTGCTTTAACTTTTATTATCTTGATAATCACCAATCAACATTATTATTATCATCACACCAAATATAATTGTATAATTTTATAATAATGTTGATTGTTTCTTCTCTTGCTACAACATTACAACACACAACAAACAAAATGTTTGTTTTTTTTTGTATTTTTGTTTGTTTGAATCTTATTTCATTGTTCTGTCTAATAAAGTTGTTAAGTGAAGTGTTGTTTGTATTAAACGTTATTGTTGGTTTTCTAGTTTATTAAACAATTATTATTATAATAGAATAATTTTTTTCTCAGTTATTGGTATTGTTATGGCTGTCACAATGACTTGGACATTATAATGTGACAGCTGTCAATTAATAAAACAAATTATGATTTTGTAACCGTCTTTTTCTTAGGTTTTTGTGAGCATAACAAAACAATAGAAAACACTTGTGTAAAAACAAACCGATATGTGAGTGAACAGGGGAAAAAACAAAATGGGTGGTCTTTGTTCAGATGTTAAAGGATTTAAGGGATTTTAGGTAGGAAGTGCTTAATGAATTTAAATGAATAATGAATATATTTAATTATAAATTATGAAACAAATAAGTTTAATTCAATTTTAAACATTACATTAATCATAATTTTTATTTCATTTTATATTTGTTTCTTTCTTTGGAATTAAATTTAAATCATCAAACGCATAACAAAATGAAGTTTGATTTAAAACCAATTTTTTGCCTTTTTATATTCATTCATTTTTCTTACCTTTTTGTATTATAATTTCAGACTAGCGGCAAGAAATGTTGCTTAATGTAAACTGAGATCCTACCGTTTTTTTTTTTCTTCTTTAATTTTTACTATTATCTAACACTTTTGTTTAGAGACAAAACTTAAGTATCAAATTTACCATAATTCATAAATTCAATGAACCATTAATAATCTTTGAGATCATTTAACACACTTGATTGAATTTGGCTACTTAAAATTCAAGAAAAAAAATTTAATAAAGAGGGTGATTTTCTAAGGTCTGCTTATAATAAAAAAAATCAAAATTCAAAACTTTTGAAAGTGTTGAAAGTTTTATAATTGAGTTGACTAATTATATAGAAAATTAATTTTATTTTATTTTATTTAAATTATTAATTTAATATAAATTTTATTAAAACGTTGGATGGTTTATCCCGTCGCATCGACATCTATTATGTGTCGTTTTGAAAAATAGTACTTTTTGTGCAAAAAATATTTTTAAATGGGGTCTTGTATTATTACAAATGCTTTGTTTAAAAGAAATTTTTTAGGAGAGGATTTTTTTTATTATATAAAATTTATTTATTTATTTTTTTCTTTTTTTTTTTTTTTTGTTAACACAAGACAATTTTTTGCAAAAAAAAAAATCTTCTTGGTCAGGAAATATTAAAGGAAAAAATATTACATGCAGAAAGTGTATTTTTGCAAAAGAGAAAAAGTAAATAAAATTTTGCAAAATGTGCAGAAAAATTTGATTTTTATTGTCGCTTAGGAAAAGGTTCTTTTTAAAAATCATTTTTTTGCGTAATAGTAAAAAATGGCTAAAAGGGGATATTTCAACTTTCTAGCACTCCTTCACACATTCTTTCAAGACTGCTAACAAAAGCTGTACCGAACCAAGAATCTGCATATAATTTTGATGCTATCTATCTACATTTTCTATACAACTGAACGCGGAGAAAACAAGATGATTGCGGATGGTCACAGGAAATATATTACGCTCTCTGTAAGCTAAAAATGATTACAATAAACAAGTTGTAGTTATTTTTAATAATACCTTGACATAAACAATTTTTTTTAATATTTTTACAACATGTTTTTGTTGAGCCAAATTTTTAAGTGCTCAAAAATGATATGTTATTAATAACCATAATATATTTTCAACAATCATAATATGTTAAATTTGTTTCATGTAAAAGGTATGAATAAAAATACAGAAATAACATTTGAATTAAAAAATATTTTGGTGTCGCCTTTAGTTTATTGCTTTTTAATCATTTCAGTAATTTATATATAAACATTCTGTTAGTTTGTGTAAAAATATTAAATAACAATTTCTTGTGCAAAATAAATTTAAATTAAAAAAATTAAAGAAATAAATTAATAAAAAAGGAAGTAAAGGAGAATTTAAATTAAATAAAAATTTAAGAAAAAATTTTAAAATAATACTTTTAATCATGTTATGGTAATATTATATCATAATATTTTTATATATTAAACATAATTATGATGTATTTTAATACTTTAATTTTATCAAAAATATGGGGTGACTACAACCGTATAATTCAATCACAATATGTTCTTAGATTTAATTCACCTTAACCATGTTTTGTCTTTGCGTGATGTTATAATCAACAACGAACTTAAGCCTTAATGCAGAATAATAATTTATTTTTTTTTTTAATTTTTTTTTTTATTTTTTTTTGGCAACGGAATGTGCTCTATAAAAAAATATTTTTGGCCACAAAAAAATTAGAATTTACTTAAAAAAGTATTTTAAATGTGTTCTTGTAGTGGCGTTGCTAGCTTGACTTGATTTGGTTGCTATAAAAATTTTTTAATGGTCGCCTAAGAATCAAAAGATAGTATTTCTCCTTTAAGAATTTTTTTAATCCAACGAACGAATTATTAGTTTTTGTTTTTTTAATTTGACAAAATTTTTTTTAACAAACATTTCCTTAAAATATTAATATGGTTTTTATTAAAGCTTTAAATTAGTTATAATTTATATATTTTTTTAACTTATATTTTCTTGAAAACCTGCCAACGCTTATTTATACCTTTATGGTTTTTTTAACTTTCTCAGTCATTTTTGCCATACGGTCCTCTCAAGCTTAATTTTTTTTATATCAAGTTATTGTAAAAAATTAATAAAATACATATTTTATTTTCCTAGCAAAACTTTAACAAAACCTTCCTTAAAAATTATTTTTTCTTTTCTTTTAAACAATTTGATCTTTAAATATTTGAATCATTTACAATCAAGTTAATGAGCCTTAACTAATTTTCCAGCTTTTTGTCGTTTAGTTTATTACATCATTGTTGTTATAGCCCAATATTTTAGCTCTTTAAGCATTAATAAAAATTTATAAAAAGAAAAAGAAATGATTAGTGACTTATAAAACAGCGACTGGCATTAAGATCTGTGAGTCTACAAACAGGCAGCTTTATATTTAAACGTTTGTTAAGCTTTAAATTTTGAACGCACTATTGAATTTAATTAAATATTCAATTTGAAAATATTTAACTTTATTATTACACCAACTAATTTAACACCGCCATTTAAAGGCAGAGTTTAATTTAAAGTCTGAGCTTTTTGTTTCTACGTCTTCCATTAAAATCATTTTAACGTTGTAGCCTTATAATTTTATAGATTAAAACAAAGTCTTTATGAAAAGAAAAATACTTTCATGCATAAAAGCCAAAATTTTGTATGAATGTGTGTGTGTGTGTGTGTGTGTGTGTGTAAGTTTGTGTATTTTGTATATCAGAGTGCGACTCTGTGGCTGGAGTTTTGTTGGTTAAAATGTCTTGAAATTTGTGTTGACAACCAAGTTGGCGTCAGTGGTAAACCGTGGTGTTGTTGCTTCTTTTTTCATATTGTTCTTGTTACTTTTTATAAAAAACTATATGCTTGTTGTTATTGTAGCTTTTTCTACAGATCTTTAAGTTTACAAATGACAGCTGTTTAATGAAGTTTTCCTAAGGTTTTAGAAACGCATTATCGGGTTGATAACAAATTTGTTTGGTAGATCTTTTTCCATACACATGTGTTTGCATTTGTATTTATGTGCACGTTAGTTTGACTGAGTGTGATTAAAATTTAAAATTTTCTTTTAAAAAAATAAGCATAAGAAATTCTTAAAAAAAAATTAAATTAATTGCATGGAAAATTTAAAAAATTCAATTAGAAGTACAACGATGTGTGTGCGTAAGCGTGACTACTCGTTTCTTTCAGCTTGTGTAGACATTCAATTTCATTTTAATTTAATTGAATTAGAAAAATAATTGAAATAGAAAAAAAATTACTTGTACGAATGGTATTATTTTTGCGATGTTAAAGACTAAAAGACTTAAAGTTATGTGTGTAAGGAGTGTCTGAGGCAAGAATAGGACTTGTGTTTAATTAGAAATTATTTTTAAAACTCAAAAGACTTAAACGAATATTTATCATGGGAGTATGGTTGTTATTTTTTTTTTTGTTTAAAAGTATTCATAGAAGCTTTGAAAAAAATCGTTACGTCCAAAAAGCTTTTAAATGTTAAAACACAAAGCAAACGGCATTATATTAAAATGCTATATGTATTCACCGACTTAATCAAAAGGAGAAGTTTGTTATTTCTTCTGTATTTTTTTATATTTGTTACTTTAAACCTCCCTCATTTCTGTAATAATTTAAAAGTTTATTTATTTTTTTCTATTTGAAAACTAAAACGAACAGCTTCTTCTGTTTTTGCCTTAACACATGACAAATTACAGTACTGTTCGAAACTTAAGCAACTTTTCCCAGTAAATACTCATGGTCGTATATGTTCTCTTTAAATAGATTAATGAAAAATTTCCTTTTTATTTATTGTTAAACATATAGTCTAAATTAACTTAAGAATTCGCTGTTCGAAACCTAAGCAACTTTTACATTGTTGCGAAATATTAACTAAAACAACAACACAAATTTTTAACAAAGCTTTTAGTCCCGTTATGATTGCTATTGAAAAAAATAATTTTGGTTGATTTTATGCATTTAAATAGTGCCAATTCTTTAGAAGTGCGACCATGACGCGAACACGTTATGGATTAGCTTTTACGCTAAAGATTATTGAACTTTTTAACGGTAAATCCCAAATTTCTATAGCAAACCAATTAAATATTAATAAATCAATAGTTTTCCGACTTATAAAAAAGTATAAAGCTACTGGGAAAGTAGAGGAAGCCAATAGCGGTGGGCGACCTCGGAAAACTTCTGAGCGAACAGACTAGAAAATGTTCCGTCTAGTTAAAAAATATCCATTTATTTCGTCGAAAGACATAGTGAATGAGCCTGAACTTCAGACTAGTTCTTCCACAGTAAGAAAACGTTTATTGAAACAAAACTTAAGGAGTTTCATGCCATCTGAGAAGCCTATGCTGACTAAGAAGCATTTAAAAAAGAGGTTTGTTTGACTGATTGCAATGCGGCTACATCCCCAGTACTCAAAAGCCACAATAAAGCATGGGGATGGAAATGTGATGGTTTGGACTTGATTTTTGGCCGTGGTGTTGGTCCCTTTGCATAAATTCAAACAAAAATGGACCGTTTTGTTTACAGAGACATTTCAGCAACTCACATGCTTAACTAAGCTGAGTGGGAAATGCCACTTCGATGGGTGTTTTAACATGACAATGACCCAAAACGCTCATCGAAATTAGTCAAGGATTGGTTATCAGCTAATGGGGTTCAAGTTTTGGATTGACTTGAATCCCATGGGGAACTTCTTTGGAATTTTTAAAACGGAGAATTATCACTCGACGCCTTAAAAATAAACAGGAGTTGATGAACTGTGTAAAATCAGAGTGGGAAGCTACACCAACATCTATTCTATCGAATCTTATTGAATCTATGCCCAAAAGATGCGCTAAGGTCGTAAGAAACAAAGGATATCATACCAAATATTAAAAGTTGCTTAGGTTTTGAACAGCGAATTTTAAAGTTAATTTTGTTTTTATTTTATTATAACTTCCAAAGAAATAAAATTTAATTTTTGTTGTTATTTTTAGGTTATAGACACATTGTGTAGTAGTAAATAAAAAAAATATATTTTCTATATCTTCAAGCAATTGACCAACTACTGTACTCTTCACTGAATTTACTGATGTTGCTTTAATAAAAATAAATACTCTAAAAATAAAAAAAAATAAAAAAAATAATTAATAATAAACACAATTTAATTTACAAATTTGTTTCTTTTATTTTCAGGTATGTAAAATTCTTGTGTCTAATTTTTGCAGTTATTCGGCAAGTATATTTTTAAAAATTTTAACCATATTTCAAAAAATTAAAAAAAATAATAAATAAATAAATACAGAATCATTTTGAATTCGACTCAAGTTCACGTATATTTTAATTTTTAAATTAACTAAAAACAAAACAATATTTCGGCTTTACCGAATCTTATACATATTTTATTCACCATTCATGTGGATCTAGTTATGTGAAGTAACTCCAATCAAGTAAACAAATATTGGGGTGGTAGAGATTAAAAAAATAAGAAAAACAATAAGTGCTTTATATAATTTTATATTAAAATGTCATCTTAATGGGATCTCTTTAAAAGCTTTTAAATGAAATGCATGTTGATGGTTTAAAAAAATGGTGCCCAATCGTTAGGTTAGGTTAGGTCGGAGGTCAGAGGCTCATAAGTCGGAAAATATCAGCGATCGCCAATTTTTTTCACTTGGTGTTCTTATCTTACTTTTCAATTCTTTATCAACCCATATATACATATTTATTTATTGCTTGAAGTTACTTCATTGTTTCAAATGACATGGAAAAGTTAGAGGCAGGCGTGATATTTTTCCCGCTGCTTCGAAGGAGATTGGCGGATCTTGCTAATTTTAAATAGAGAAATTTTTGAAACTATGATTGATCGATTGTGGTACTTAAATTTTTTTCCAAATCATCTAGTGTCTTGCAGGAGGTCTCCCCAAATTGGAGATTTCAACACAAGTTTGATGACTTAAATACGTGGGAAGGGATTTGGGAACTTTTCATTCTTAGCTTTTTTACTATTAGCATTTGTTGAATTCCTCAGTTTACTAATTTAAGTTTACATCGTTATTAAATAAAATATTTATAAAAAATTTATTTGTATGTTACTGGAAAGGATGTGTAATTATTTATGTATAAAGTTTTGTATTATACAGAAATATCGTTAGCTAAAATAAAAAACAATATAACTAACAAAAAATTCCAAATATATCTTATATTTAATTTCGCGTTTTTAATGAAATTATATCTTTCCGCAAACAAGAAAACAATTTTTTAATTATTTTTTTTTTTTTTTTTTTTGTTACATGCTTTCTCATTTTAGCTTGCGATATACTTTTTTTTAATAAAGTCCTGAATTTTAAATTGTTCGGATGTGATCGGAAATGGAGACTGAAAATTTTAAAAACCAAATGAAAAACTTAGATATACCCTTTTTCCACTTTTGTGGTGTAGGGTATAATATACAGAAATGAATTGATAATAAAAATTAAAACAAAATATACTTATCATTATTAAATTTCTCTTCTGTATTTCTTCAAAAGACCTGAAAAAAAATTCCTTGATATCTTTCTACTTTTTGGAATTAATCAAACTTGTTCTAAAACTTTCAATTTTTTAATCTTTAATCTTTGCACTTGTTACTTTATAATTAACGAAAAAAAGAAAATTTAAATGAGTTTTTGACACGTAAGTGAATTATTTCAGATTTATTAAGTACAACAATAACGTGAGATAAACGGTTTTCTTAAATGCAATTTAATTCGATAATAAAAAGTTTACTTCTTTTTAAATAATTTATGGAATAACAATGAGGAGAAAAAACACTATTAAAATTGACAGCTTCAGACATGCGTTAAATAAGTTAAATGATTTTTAAAGATTCTTCAAAAACAAAACAGAAACAAATTTTTAATCAACTACACGACAGTTTAAATACAATTTTTTTATCCAGACAAGTAAACAGACTATTGCATGAAAATAAACGTTTTATTTTAAAAATAAATAAAAACTATATAATTTGACTGCAGGGATTTTTGGTGCCAACATTTAATGAGACAAAAAAATATTTAACACTGACGTGAGCGAGACAAATTTTTCAGTTTGTTTTTTTTACATAAAAAGCCAGACCCAAAGAAAGAAACAGCAGAGCCTACTTAAATAATTCAAGGTTAAAATTGAAGCTACTTGTTATACACGTTTAGAAATTACCTACACAAACAAGACTAGAGTTTTATTTTAGAACAGAAACTTGAAAATGAAAACCCTTGCAACTATTAGCCAGGGATGGAAAATCTTGTGTATAAAAAAATATTTTAAAATATTTTAGTTTTAATTTCTTTTTTTAGACTATTGCTGCTTTTAACTAAAAAATATATAATGGCAAAGCCAGACGATACAATAATGAATTTGCCAAGTACAAGCTGTATTCAAATACCCTTTAATTTGGTTTTTTAAATTTGTTACAGTGGACATAGCAATACATACATACTTTGGTTAAATTAAAAATATGGTCCTGTAAAAATAACATAGCTATTGGGACACCTTTTAATTTCAATTGATAACACTTGCTTTTGTAATGAACATGCAATTCCGCATAATTTCTAGTTTCAGAAAAGCACGATTAAAAAATAACGTTACTATCGGGCCACCCTTTATACATTTTTTTTTAATCTTATTTCTTTGTACTTGTTCTTACCATATACTCTATGCTAATTTTAAGCATTTTCCTACAATGCTTTAAAAGATAGGATCATGTTTGATTAAATCACGGACTCTAGGGAAACACCCTTTAATTTTTAAATTTTATCTACACACTTATTTTTACATAAGAACAAGCTTTTTTTAAATCCTTAAATTTCTTGCTGATACAGTCTAAAAAAATAAAGTCCATACAAATTAAAATTACGTTACTAAAGGTACACCCTTTATATATATTAATAGAATTTTTTAATTTTTTTTTTTTACATAAATATACCGACCTCTGCCTGTTGGGTTACGAAAAAAAGTTCCTGTAAGTATTAAAAATGTCACTATTGGGACACCCTTTATTTTTTTATTTGATGCTGTAGGGGTTTTTTATATACATGCTTCAAAATTGGTGCGTCTGCTAAGCACTGTTCAAAAATTAACTGTTTTTTTATATTACGTCACTTTCAGAACACCCTTTAATTTTTAATATTTAGTTTTTTAAGTGGTTATAGTAGAAGAAAATTAAGAAAAATGTTAAAAGTCTTCTTGTGAGAGTTCCAGAGATAGAGGGCTGCGATAGACAGACAAACAGACGGACAGAAATCGTAGCGAAAATAATAGGGTCACATTTTACACCTTGTGAACAAAATTCTAAAAAGGTTAGAAAATTTTTAAGGATTTAGAAAAGCAATACTTTAATTTTAAATCTAATTGTTTTATTTTTTCATGCAAAATATTAATAATAATTATAGATTTCAAACAGTCATTACCCCCAGTTTTAAAAGCATTAACAACAAACTTGAATCCCCAAAGCATTAAATAAATTATAGAATAAATAATTATATATAATTTTAATAATCATTAATCACATGTTATCACAAAACGAATTTTAGTTCTAAGGAAACGCCAAAAAATTATCATAAATTGTTTAAATACAAAGACCTCACCCTCTACACTATAATTTGTGCCATTATTTATTTCTAAAAAAAAAAAACGAACAAATTTAGTCCAATTATTTTATTTTAGCACTACGTATATTTCAGTTGTTATTAAGCAAATCACAGTTGTGTTATTTTTTTTTTTTGTGACTTTTTCTGTGCGTTTATGACTTCCTTTTTAAACTATAATTTTATGTGTTTCTTTTTTGTGGCATACTTTTGAATGATTATGATTGTTTATTTTTTGGGTTTTAATACCAGAACTTATTTAAAGTTAATTTTTTTCTTTAAAGAAATTTTTTATTGCTGGTCGTTCTTGTGTGCAAAAACAAAGCCTCTGTCGATTGGCCACTTCTGTCACTTCAATTTGTTTTGAAAATATTTCTTGAATGCAGACAAACAAATATTAAATTTTTTAGGTAGCAGCCTTTTAAGGAGATAATTATTATGACCATTAAAGAGAAAATGTGTTAATTGAATTAAAACAAAAAAAAAAAAAAGAAATTGAATTAGAAAAAAAAAAAGTTAGACGAAAGTTAACTTACAAAAGCTTTGAGCAGAAGATTTGAAGCAGCAAAAAGCTCTTTATTAATAATTAAAGGTTTTTTAAAAACTTTGCGAATACTTTTAAATTAAAATGTTTTTGATTTTTTTTATTAAAGAAACTAGATTTGGTTTGTAACAACTTTCTACAAACAATGCCTCGACAAAGCTTCTTAAAAACAAAAATCGAACTTGATTTTTTTTTACTTTGTTTTGCTAAAGGTTTTTCTTATGATCTCTTAAAGCAGGCGTTTTAACATCAAATCTCAATAAATATTTTAATATTTAGTTCCAAAACTAAAAACAGCTAACCCAAAATATGAATTGAAAAAGTACAAAACAGAAATCATAAAAAATAAAAATAATGAAAAAGGTCAATAAAATGATTTTTTATTCAAAGTTATAAAATTTAAAAAAATAAGAGATATATCTTTTTGCTTCTAAGATAGAAAGATAATATGTAAGCAAATATCTCCTTTACAAAAAGCTTTTTAAAGCTTTTGAGCTTTTTTGTTAAATAGCCATATCTTTAAAAAAGAAAAAAAAACTTTTGTGTTGTTACCTAAAACTCCTCTTAAATTGCTTTTATTTTTAAAAAATATAAAATTTTAAAAATAAACA
Source organism: Cistogaster globosa (assembly GCA_937654795.1). NCBI lineage: Eukaryota > Metazoa > Arthropoda > Insecta > Diptera > Tachinidae > Cistogaster > Cistogaster globosa. The sequence goes on from OW569404.1 coordinate 15,296,641, forward strand.
AAAAATTTTTTAATATTTACATTGTATTACATTGTATGGGGTTCTCTTTATACCGGTCTCTTAGAAAATAGCCTGTACTCATTTCAATTTTATCTTAAGTTCAGTTTTTACCATTTAAGCTCTTTAGGGTACAAACAAACATTTAAACACATATTTGTTTTATTAATAAATATTATTCTATCTAAATTTCTTATGAGCTTTTTTGCCTCAAGTCTTTTGATGCCAAAAGTTTTCTAAGCTTTTTTAATTTTTTTTATATTTAATAAAAATTGTCTTACTTTATTATAAAACATATTTAAAAAAAAAGCTTTTTTAAAACAAACTTTGGGTTTTATAAGAAAGCTTTTTTTTAGAAATCTTTTATGAAAATATTTTGTTTTAATTTTTGTTAAGTTTTTATTAAAAACTAGCAGTGGCCACAATTTCGTCAGCCTGTCATTTCTTATTTTTTTAAATTTAAACTTATTTAAGGTTGTAAAGAACCTCTTTACAAAATTTTATTAAATTCATCCAGCAGTTTTTTGTGATGTGAACACAGACAAATAACAATTCTAAACACCAACAACAAAGTTTTTTGGAAAATATTTTATGAAAAGAATATTTAATAATAAATTACTTCTAAGCATTACATCTGAGTATTTTGAAAATAGCTTTTAGAATTTTTCAAATTTATCTTAAAGCTTTTAGAAAAAGCTTCTTAATAGCACTTCCGAAAATAAGCTTGAGGATTTCTAATAAATATATAATATTCTGTTTGGTTTTTAATCAACGTGCACAGCTTAGTTTAAATATTTTTTAGCTTTTTTTAAAACTTAAAATTTATCATAGAAGCCTGCTTTTTTCCAATTTTTATGCTTTCTCTTAAAGCTATTAACTAAAAAATAAATATTTAATTATTTCCAATATTTAAGTGAATAAAAGTTCTAAAAATATTGAAATTATTTAAGCGAATTCAACTCAATTTTTTTTATACTAAGTTAATGGATATCTCAATGTTTTCATGATCTTTTCGTAATTTTTTATTATTTACTTAAAATAAATATCAATTTTGTTTTATGTGCTTCAATGGGTAAAATTTTTTATTTTATTTAAAAATAAGGTTTGCAAAAATATTTCAATTTAATAATTTTGTAACTTTGTATTCAAACTTTGAAGGTTTTTGTCTGCGATTTAAAATAATTGTTAATGCCCTAAAGAACTTTTTTGTTAAATATTAAAATCAATATATTTTCTTTTGTTTACGTTAATGAAACACAAACTTTAATATTTTTTTTTATAAAAACATTCATTGGAAGCGGACTCTCCTATGCAAAAACAAAAAATTCCCAGCAGCTCTACCATAAAAAAAAACATTTAAATTATAAACACAATGGCGTTAATTTGTAACTCGCCCATAACTGTGGCCACAAATATATATATTTTTTTTTGTTGTTGTTGGTTTTTCGGTTTGTTCTCACCACAATTGGATCAAGAATAAAAATTTATTTTTTTTTTGCTTTATTCACAGAAAACATCCTGTGCGGTCTTTGTTGTTTATGCGACACCTTTTTTGAATGGTATCGCATCAATTAAATTCCTTCTTTTTTTATTTGCAGTCGATTGTAAACAAAACCAAAAGGTTTTTTATTTAAAACTTTTTCAACAAAGAAGTTAATTTTTTCTTTTCTTTTTTTTGCACACGACGATATTTCAGTTCTTAGTTTAAGAATTAAAGTAGAGATTGAAATGTTTCTTTTTCGTTTCAAAATATTTCTTGTTTAAAAATCTTGAATATCATTCACATATTGATTTTAAATAATATTTATCTGAATGACCTTGTCAAGCCTTTGTGTTATAACGAGGCCAGTACCCGAATAATTTAATAAATCGGGGCAAATGCAAACAGCTAAAATAATATATATTTTTGTTACCTCGCACTAGTATTGACGACTTTCTATAGCTTCGTTCAAAAATCATCAAGATCGTTGTTGCCATACACAATTGTAATGGAATTGGAAAGGTATTGAAAATAATTTAAAATACAAATTCCTAAAAAAGCCTAAAATTATTCAATATCTCCCAAAAAAAATATCCCAATCCCCAAACAAGATTATTTTCTTTCCATTAAAAAATGCCCATTTTGACGATTAATCACCTACTTCAGCCTTATGTTCTATAAAGTGGACATTGCAGTGCGCTGCCACCTTATCCTATCTGAGGGCGATGGTATTTTGATTCTCTTTGAGTGCCAAAGAGAAAGGAACGACACCTGCTTGAAGATCTTTTGATAAAAATCAAATTTTTTTCCTTTCTTGGCAAAACTTAAAAAAATTTATTTCCTTCAAAAATCTTAACCCCCAAACATGCTTTTTTGTTGCCATAAAAAATTTCCATTTTGACGATTAATCACCTACTTCAGTCTCACGATAATCAGAGCTGGACATTCACCCTTATAGTGCGCTGCAACATCATCCTATTTGTGGCAAATGATTTCTTCTAACAATATTCAAAATCTCTTCGAGTACCAGGGCGAAAATCAGACACCATCTTGAAGATTTTCTGATAGGAACCATGTTTTTGCTCCTTTACTTCTTTTAAACTCTTAAGTCTTTTCATTTTATAAAGACCATATTTTCTTACATCCAAATACTTACTCAACGCAAATGTGTTCAAAAAACCGTAAGGTAAAGCTGAATGAAGCTGCCACATTTTTTAACCGTAAAAAGGGTGGCATCCCAACATCTTGGGATGCATCTTTTTAAGCATAGAAAACAGCAAACAGAATCTCTTCAGCTCGTTTAAATTTCTATTTAATGGAAATTTGCAATCCAAGCGGAAAACCGCAATTTGTCCTCAGATCAAGAAGTTCTAAAGCCGCCCTCGTACATAATAAATTCAATATGTAATTTTTTTTTTGGGAATTTTTTAGTTACATGTTCTCTTGTTAGTATGTTTCAGAGCCCTGAAAAAACACACACACAAGTACTTTTATGTTTAATTCATATGACTCATGTTTCATTTAATGTCCGTCTGATAGTCTGTTTGCTTGTTCTTCCGCCCGTGAGTCTGCTTGAGAAATATTTGTTATAGTTCTTTAACTGACTTTACAGCTCCTTGTTGAATGGTTTGGTAACAATTGTAAAAATAAGTATGAATGGGTTTTCATAAGTAGATTTATGGCTGCTATTAAGTTACAGTTCAAAAACCTTTAAATTTTTTTTTCTTATTTTTTTTATCTTTTTATTCTTAAATGGTGTTTGTGTTACTTTCATGTTTTGTTTTGTGGGTTAAAACAGACACAACATGTGGTTGCCTGATTACCGCTGCCAACAGAAAACACCAAGTTGATGATAATGATGTTGTATTTAAGACTAAAGGCGGTTAAAAAACCTTTTGAAGTTGGAGTTTTGGAGTTTCAAAGTTTTGCGGTTGAAAGGAGTTATCAATTATGAATACGGATCTTAATAACAAATTGAAACTACTGTAATTTAATTTATAAAAAAAATTACTTAATTTCAATAAAAAAAACTTAACAAATCAAAAAATTAATTTTAGTTTTTCTATTCAAGTGCTTTTAGGGTCATCAAACTTAAATAAATATATTTTTTATTTGAATTTAACTTTTACTTTAATTTGGCCTTTTTCCCAAATGTCATTTAAACACACCCACCACAGTCAGCCTGGCCAGGCCATCTCAACTCATACACATTCAAATATAAATTTCATTAAATAAATGTTGGCTAATTTCCTAAAACTATTTTGCAAGAAACTACGTTTTGTTGTTATCTTGTGTATGCGTCTCTCAAATCTCCCTATAGATTTGTTAAATTGTGGCCTTTATCCATATTTAACCAGTCCATATTTGGTTATAGCTGATTGTTTTAAACTGCAAATGTCACTGCTTGTTATGCTCTATTCACCTACGGCAACAATAACAGTCATTTATAAACGAAATGGATATTTAGTACCATCTAAACTGACTAAATATATAATTTATAAGAAATGTCTGATTATTAGACTAAATTTACCAAATGTAAAAATTATAATTTTCTAAAATATAATTTTCTTAAATTTTACAATAATTTATAAAATATTTTTAATGTTTTTTCTCAATTTCTAAGGAATATTATACAAGTAACAAGACGTGTGAAGATTTAAATTCAAAAATAATAAATGTTGCTAAAATTATAATATATAAGATAAATAAATAATAATATAGATATAAATTACAATTTAAAAGAAATTATAAATATTAAGTTTTACACAAAATTTTTTTAATTGTACATCTTAAAAAACAAAAATTTCTATAAATAGCAATTTCCGAAAAAAAATTTTATTAGAAGCAGATTATTGAAAAAACTCCTATAATTAAATAATATATTAAAAATCTGATTCTTTTTTTTTAATAAAAAGCTTCGAAAACGGCAAATTAAAAAAAAAAAATAATAAGAAAAATTATATTTTTAATTTTTTTTATAGCCAGGGGTTGAACCGGTGGTTTTCATAAATCAATTAAAATTTACTTTTTCGGCTTTGGTTCATTTCTTAATTTAGCTTTTTTTTTATAAAGGAAAATTTTCATATAATTAACAAATTTTCGAAAAACGTAAAATTAAATTTTGAAAGTGACCAAAAATTTCCTAAAAATAGAAAATGCTTAAGAGATCTGCTATAATTAGCAAATATTTAAAAAATTCCTTATAAATAATCAATTTTCATAAAACCTCTCGTAAATAACAAATTTTCGAAAACCAGAAAATAATTTTCGAAAAATAACTAAAAAGTTTAAATTTCGAAACATTTTCTATAAGTAACAAATATTCGAAAAAATCTTATATATAGCAAATTTTCGAAATAAGAATTATAGCCTGTTCAGACATTACTCAATATTCAGCTTTTCTAAGTAAAAGCCATTATTGAGCTCAATATTCTATACAAAATCTCAATAATATATTGAGCAATAAGTACGAAATTGTTATAATATTGAGTAAAAATTAAAATACAACACTGTTTAGAAGATGTGTGTGAAGCAAAAAATTTCGATATTTAAACCTCAGACACAAACCAATTGCGTTTAATCCAAACTAATTTCAATGGCTGTGACAACAGTCTTCATCGGAAAGCATAATATTTACTGGCGGAACAAATCCGATTAATTTAATACCAAACTAATTTTGTCGATACACAGAATATTGACTCAATAAAAGTATGAACCCATTATAACAAATTATGACCAATATTAAAAAAAACACTTATAAAAACCAACCAATAATCTTTATAAATAGAAAAAATGTACGAAAATGTGCAAGAATCTTTTTTAAATCGCTAATTTATGAAAAAGCTCCGAAATAAATTCTGATAGCGAAAATGTCCCTACAAATAATAAATATTCGAAAATTTTCGAAAATCTGCTAACGTTAAAATTTTCAAAAAAAAAAACTTTAAATTAACGAATATTTAAAAAATCTTCTATAAACAGGAAATATTGAAAAAAAAAATTTAAAGTAATAACTTTTCTTCATTTTTTTTCGAAAATCTTTAAAAAATAATTAATTAAAAAAAAATACCCTTAAATTTTTTTTCTCCAAAAATTTCTCTTAAATTATCAAATTTTCAAATAAAGTCGATTAATTAGCATTTATTTAAAAAAATCCCAGCAAAATTCGTAAAGTTATCGAAAAATATGCAAAATTTTCGAAAAAGTTTCGATTATAGCAAAATTTCAAAACATCTCACCTGAACAACAAAAATTCGAAAACATTGTCCAAAAAAGAGCAAAAACTTTTTATATCTAACAAACTTACGAAAAATGTCTTAAAAACAGCTAAATTTCAAAAAAAATATTTTTTTTAAGATGTAATTTTTGAAAAAGCTGTGAAAATGGAACTTTCCTAATTTTAAAAATATTCCATTTATATCAGATTTACAGCCAATTTCATCAAAAATCATCTATGTAATGCAAGTTTTCAAAATACTTCTTAAATTTTTCTTGAAAATACTAAATTTTTGAAAAATTTTCTAAAACTTTTAAATTTTCGAAAATATTATTTTCACTAGCAAATTCTCGGATTTGTTAAAATAATTCTATTTTAGAAAAAATTAGCCTAAAAATCCAAACTGATATATAGTTTTTACTGTATTTTTATATTAACAAGACTTAAAATGTCTGTCTGACGTCTGTTCTTCTGTACATGTTGTTTCATTTAGTTGCTTTCCTTCTCCATTTACAATGAGGACAATTGTTAATTGAATTCTAGTCCAAAAACCATAATGTTATGTTGAGTATGTATTTGCAACATTATGTTGTTGCAATAAAATGTTGTCATGTTATCACTTTATTGTTTCAAAAATGTTTAATAATTGTGGCCAGTTTGTTGTGTTTAACGAACATGTAGATAATTAAAATAATTATTACCTTTGAAATAATCAAATTAACGTTGAAAAGAAGATTAGTAAAATTATGTAAAGTTTTTGAATAATTTTTTATTTTTAAATATAAAGAGACATTGAAGAAAATGTTTTAAATATTATAATTTATTTTTGAAGATTTTTTTTTTTTTTTAAACAAATGACTCAGTTTTAGGAATTTCTTTTGGTGTTGATAAATTGAATACCCATGAAATTTTAATGCTTTAATCCTTTTAAAAATCGTTTATCGCTGTTAATTTATGCCTTTTGAAGAGTGAATCATTTTAATTGTAAGCTGTCATTAAAAGGTCACAAGGTTTGTTAAAAGTAGTCACAAGTCATTTACAAGAATTTCAATTTAGGCGTTTGTTAGTGTACACACGTATGTCTGACATGCCATTAGCATGATGATACACATATTTATGTTCTTATTAGTATATCATAGTTGCCTTACGGTTAGTGGTTTTTAATATCTTGTGGCAAGAGCACACTTTTTGTTTTCTTTTTTTATTAAAATTGAAATTAAATAATAAGCCTTTTATCTGGCTTCTAAATTTTTAATTGAAGAAAAAAAAAGAAGAAGAAACCACATTGTCTCTTTAACACTTGGCTACAGCCATTAGCACTTATTATCTGCTGGCATTAGATTAATGTGGCAAATAACCATGCCACACCATCAACAACAACTTGTGACACACATAGAGGAAATGAGACATTAAATAGAAGTTTTTTTTAACGAATTAAATATTTGTGTGCGTCAGATTTCTTAATTTGTAATTTAAAACACTTTCAAAGACACCCACTTTTAGTTTAATGAAAAACAAAAAACAAAAACTCAGCCGCAAAAAAAAAACTTAGATATTGTTGGAAAAGTTGTTGAGGTTGTGGCATGATTCAGTTCTAAGATTTTAGCTATTGCAACACCACCTACTCCTAAACCAAGAATCTAATTGATAAATTTGCTACAATTATTTGGAAACACAAAACTCAGATACAGATGTCTGACTGATTTTAAAACAAAAAACGCTGACATTGCTGGTTGTATTATTTCTTTTAATGTTTGTATAATATTTGTAATTGTTTAGAATTTTTTCTTGGAATTAAAATATGAATAACGAGATAATGTACAGTGAATATTTAATTTTTTTTTAATGGAAAATACTCAGGCAACACCAAGAGTTTTTGAAAATTTTTTTTAAAACTTAGCCCTTTTTAAGTTTAAAATAATTTTATTATAAATAAAATTATAAAACTAATGTAGCGTTAGTTTGGCTCAAAGACAATCTGCATTTCAAGTGCAGTCTGCTTAATTTTTGCTTTTCACTGTTCGTATGGCTTTTTGTTGAAAACGGAAATATTTGTTTAACAACGTAACTTGTGTCATAATTTTAAATGGCTTTTGCTTTCTTAATATCAGAGAAGGATAAAAGTACTTGAAATATACTTTTTTCTTTGCATTAAAATAACACATGTGTTTTTTTCCAAAAAAAATAAACTTTTTTCTTACAAAATTTTATGAATCGCCTTTTTGTTTTTATAAAAATTTCATTTTCAACAAGCAGCGGCCTAATTAGACATCTTTATAGGTGTGTTTTGTTTATTATTAATGTTATTGTTGTTGTTAATGTTGTTGTTGCTTTAATTTTACATGCTGTTATTAACGCCTGCTGTGTGTTTCTCATGTAGAAGAAGTTGGCAGATAACAGCCAGTGTCTACCAGTCATATGAATGCACTCCAAGACGGACGTCAATTGTTTGGATTACATTTTTTATTTTTTACTTCTTGAATTAATATGAATAAATTAACTATAAATTGTAAACTGTAAAAATGTATAAAATATTTTTGTAGACAATTTTTGGGTGGCACAGAACCATCAAGACGAAGGAAACACTTCGGCCGAGTTTAACGTAAATAAACAAGAGAACAAAAACTTAACATGAAAAGAAAAAATTCAAATTTATGTTTTTAAACAGATTATAATTCCATGTTTCAGGAAAATAAATTAAAAAATTATTGGAAAATTTTGTAAATGTAGAGCTTTTCCTGAATTTTGTCTTAAAGTAGTAAACTGCTTTAGAGGACTGATTTAATATTTACCTAAAATAAAAAAATTGTTTTTAAAATCTTCTAAGCAATGCATTAAATTGCTTTAATTTCTTTTTCATTATTAAAAAAATCTTTAAAAAAATATTGCCAGATCATTTCATATTTGAACAATCTAGACGTTTTAACTCGTCTATAAATAAACATCGCTGTTGCGAGCAAATAATTACTAAACATCTTTGTATTAAAAATCTTAAATAACGTTATCTAAAAATATCATTTAGTTAAAACAAAGTGCTTTAATTTTTATATAAATGTCCGTTTTGGTTTATTAGACATGTAAGAATCACATGTGTTGTAAAGTGGTAGCTTTTAATTTTTAATATTCTAAACTTTTTTATGGATCAAACTGTAAGCCTCACTTCTCAGTTAAATGAAAAATGCCCAATATTGGTTTAGAATTAGAAATGAAATGGAAAATATAAATTTTTTTTCATAAAACGATTCTCTAAAATAACACCCGGTCTTAAAATCCGCCGTTTAACTTGGTATAGATGTATTTTTTTCTCCTGTTCACAAACCTACTCTCTGTATGGCCAATAAAGTTAATTCAACTAAATTTCGATATGTTTCAATGTTATAAATACTCGAATGCTTAATGAGTTGTTAGTTGATGCTTAAAGACAAACTGTGGAAAAATTGAGCACATTGAGGCGCCAAATAGATGAAAAAAGGTGACTGCAAACTAAACTCATTTGATTTGTATGATTTATGAATAATTGAAAAGATTTTTGTGCAGATTTTCAGCAAGTTGTCTTAAAAGTATTGCAAACAAATGTTAAACATTTTGATAGTTTTGCCATAAATGGTATGTGGGTAAATGTTACAATTAAATGTTTTAATTTGTAACTGATATTATTTTTTTTCTTTAGCGTGTAATTTTTATGTTCAAAGTGAAATCAAGTTAATTGAAGTCAAGAATGTTTAAAAGAAGTTCAGGTTCTGGTGTGTTTATGGTGACTTTAAAATTTTAATTGAATCAATTAAAATCTTAATTTATTTTTAGGAGATATTTAATGCGGGATGATGTTAAGAAAACAAAACTATTGAAATTATTTTTCATAAAAAAATTTTCAAATAATGAATAACCCCATTCGAAATTTTTGCGAGTTAAGAGTTGTCAACCTGTGACCGACGATATGTCACGTATTTATATTTCTTGGTTAGCCGTTGAATGCTTTTTATAAAAATTTACTAATGAGTATGGTGTAGATAAAAAACCAGTTTAAAAGTTTTTAGTTTATAAATTAATTCAATTGCTCTGTGCTGCCTTGTCACCAAAGTTTTCCAACCTCTTCAGTTTTCCTCAAGAACTTTAAGTTTTCACCTTTTAATTTAAATATCGTGATAAATAATAGTTTTTGTAAAAAGAAAAAAATTTTCTTGGAAATTTTTTAAATAGGATCACAATAAGGCTTGTTGTTATCTTTAGTGCATTTGTCTGTCTGTCCCATGCAAATACATTTAAATTTTTGTTTATATTGAGGTCCCTACCTATTTATTTCTTAAGAATTGCGTAGTTATTACTTTTAGGGCTGCGCCTGTGCAATAATAATAAACTACTCATGATTTTTTATTTTTTTGTTTTTTCTGCCCATAAACCACTAATAAAATGCGTGAGAATGCCTCGTTGTGCTGGTTGCTAGAAAAATTTTTTTACTTGTTTTATTATTGTTTCTGCATTCAAATTAAGTTGCCTGCCTAAGTAGGCGCCGCAAATAATTTTTTTATGACATTATTTTTATGATTCTTGATTTTATGGATTTTTAAACAATTTACATGTTTTAATGGTTTGTTAAACACTTGCAAAAGTTTTTAAGAGAATTATGAAAGGGAGATGATTTTTCTTTTTTTATCAAAATTACTTAAACAATCTTTGTAAATAAAAAATTTAATTATAAATTTCATTTGAAATTAATTTTGTTTAACAATTATAGCTGTTTTTAAAAGTGTCAAATTAAGTCATATGGAAAAAAAAATCCGTTGAAACAAATGTTGATGACAACACCTGTGGATTAAATAGATGAAAAATTTTTTAGAGTTACACTGAGAAAAAATTTGTTTAAATTGCTTGTAATTTCAAAAATCAAAAATAAACAGCTAAGCGCAGCCGTCCAAACAAACGAGTAACTTTCTTCAAAAAAAAAAAAAAAAAAACAGGAGCTTTATCGCCTGTTTTACTTTAGAGGATCCTCTGCTAAGTTATTTACCGCAGCCACACGGCAATTTTTTAATTTTTCTAATTAAAACTCCAGTAGGTTGAAACTGCTATTTTTGTCTCTATCCATCACAGCTACTCACAAAAAATCATTTCTTTGTATTTTCTTGGCGCTGACGGGATTTGAACTCATGTATCGTGATCTTTTGTTTTACAAAAAAAAAAAGAAAAAACAGATGCTTCTACTAATACAACCAGCAAATCGAACGTGGCTGCTCAACATATGTTGGCTTACTTAACTTTTTTATTGATTCAAACACACCACACTTTATTGGTGGTGTAATTAATTTCTAATGCAAATATGCTTAGTGCACATACACGCTTTACAACATCTATTTTTTTAACGATTATGCAAAATTGGTATTTTTGTAACAATATTTTAATTAAAAAAATATATTCTTTTTTTAAATATTTTGCTGGTTAGGAATTTGAGATGCATTAATATACGTTGCCACATGTCTTCAGATTTGCTTTTTAACATTTTAGATCTTTCGAATTTTATTCTCGATTTTTTTAATTTATTTTACTTTTAACACCGAGACATGGCATTTTAAGTGAATCCCTTGATGGATTGGCACCAGATGACTAGACTTTCGGTCAATGAGCCAGTTTTTTTGAATTTAATATCATCTGTGCCAACTTTATTTATAAAAGTCTTTTTTACGTTATGTTGAGATTTAGCGTCTAAATTTATTATTTATTCCAACTAGAGAACATGATTGATTCCTTCAAAATTTGTATTTTTTAACAGCAAATGCTTTCTTACAAATCCCTATTGACAGCAGCTACATATTTTTCTCTAAGTGTTTAGAAATCTAATGTTTATAAATGATTTCTATTATTTGCTTATTTTATGCTTTTAATTTGTAAAAATATTATTCATTCATTCGTACGCACAGACAGACGGACAGGTGTTTAATAGTCATTTCCATAATTAAACTTGACACTGGTCAATAAAATTAAAAAAAAAAAAATTTGTCTCTTTTTTCTACGCTTCTCTGGTTGTTAAAAATTTATTTTGTTTTGTTTTTGCCACCAGCTGTGGTTATTTTAATAATTAAGTTATTTTGGTCAATAAAACGGTTTATTAAGAGGCTAATTTTTTTTGTTTGTTGTTTTTTTTTTATCAATAAAATTTTAAAATGTAATTTAAGTATTTTTTTTGGTTTGTTTGTTGTTGTTGTTGCTTTAAGGTTTGCAGTCAGTGCAGTAGTTAACTAACTGTCTGAATTTTGCGGAAGTTAAATTAATAAATAACAAAATGTAGTTCAATTATTTAGAAATTAGAAGTTATTAAAGTCAAATTAGTTTTTAAGGGAAGAGAAAGTTTTTGAATGAAAATAAACCAAGAAATTAGAATTCTAAGGCAAATTTATATGTTTGATTTCGAAATATTGGCGGCAACTAAAAAGCAGTTCCAAAACTGTCTGTTTATATAGTTTTTTATTTTTTTAACACATTTCGTTAATTTGGAAATAAGTTTTTTATACTTTCCTTAACTTTCCTTTTTAACACAATTTTCTTTGTTTTATTACTCTTTAAATTTTTAAATAAAATAACAGTTTTGTTAATTTAGATATTTTGGCAGAAATTCACTTATTGGAGACAATTTTTAATGGTACAGTTTTTATTGTTCTGCTGACAGAAGTTGTATAATTATAGCCCCTTTAAAAACAAACAATAAAATGAAGTTAAAAAATATAGAGTGTCCCAAAAGAGTAATTTTTTTACGTATATAGCCTCATCTTTTAAACCCTGTTATACAAACACTTAATATTAATGCAGGACATGTGGTACATGCTTAACAAATTAAATAAAAATTTAAAGGGTGTCCCCATAGGTAAGTTTTTTTACTTCGTTATAAGCAAAACCTCGAAATTTATTTTTAAATTTATGTAGATGCTCTCCGTTTTAACTATTTTTATAAAAAATAAATTTAAAATTAACGGGTGTCCCCATAGAAATGTTATTTTTACTTTTATGGTATTTTCTTTAAATAGGGCACTTAAGCTTTACTCAGAGTATATATTTTAACAACAATTACAAAAAATAAAAGTTAAAGGGTGTCCCCTTAGAAATTTTTTTTACTGCGTTATAGTTAAACCCTGGAAATTTTCACAACAAATGTAGATAATATACATCTCAACTTCTTTTTGAAAAATACACATAAAAATTAAAGGGTGTTCCCATAGCAATGTTATTTTTACTTATATGGCATTTTATTTAAAATCGCTAAAGAAAGGCATTTAAGATCTACTCAGAGCACATACATTGACAACAACTATAAAAATGAAATTTAAAGGGTGTCCCTACAGAGACCTTATGTTTATGTAAAAGGCTTTAAGTCACTTTATCTTTTCTTATTTGAAATTAAAATTGAAATGTATAACTCTCTTTACTAACATCTAAAAAAATTTAATCAAAATTTAAAGGGTGCCCCAAAAAGCATGTGATTTTTATTTTGTCTTATATTTTTAACCCGAATAGACGGCTGTTTATACTATCAAAAAAAAAAAAAAAAACAATAAAAAACATAAAATTAAAATAAAGGGTGTCCCTTGTATGGTACAAAACAGACCTTTTTCCTTTGTAATAAAATTTCTAAATAAAATATAGATTTTAAGCAAAGTTTTTAATAATTAATGAATTTGAGATAAATTTTCCATAACTAACGACAACAAGAAAGAAAAAAAATCGGACATATTTTGAACCGAATCTTTTGCTAATTTTTCTACATGACATCATCCAAATTGATTTTCTTAAAAAGTATCCTTTAGGCTCCAAAAAGTTTTCATTTTAATAGACTCGTAAATTGTCATTAATTTTAAAGCTTGACTGTTCATGTTAACAAATTGTTTAACAGCTTGCAATAAATTTAACAATTTCAACTTTATGTTTTTCTTTTTTTTTTTTTTTTGTAATTTAAAGGAATTTAAAATTATGCTTCACATTTTTTTTATTATAATTTTATGCCTTTTTAACTCCATTTTTAATGTGTACGTGTTGTAATTTTAATACTTGCATTCATACGTTCGATATTTTAAGTACTTGTGAGTTGATGTAATCAAGGCAACAAGATAAGAAACAAAATTAAGGGTATTCACTCAAAATGGAAAATGAAATGAAATTTAAGAATTTAAAAATAATTTTAACTAAATGAAAATTTAAAAAGAAATTTAAAATAATAAAATTTTATTCGTCTAAAAACTAAAAGTAAGTGAATACCCTTACTATATGCCTGTTTGTTTTAAATCCGTAATAAAATTCAGTTTGTCTTGCTGTCACGAGAGTGTGGTGTATGATTTTATTTCATTCATTCATTTTAACTGCCAGTGGACAGCTTGAAGAATTTGGTTGGATCTTTTTTTATTTTCTTAATTTATGCAAAAAATTGCTAACGTCTCCCAAGTAAGAACGTACGTTTGTTTGTTATAATTCCGCATAAAAAGACATCATAAATCGTTTGATTTATCAACAGATGTCTTTGAAGAGAAGAATTATGAATAAAGAAAATAAATTTTGTGTTTACTCTTCTTCTTTTTTGCTTTCTTTAACTGAAACTTAAACTTTATTGTTTAAGTTTTCAAATTTGAAATGAAATTGATTTAGTTCTTATAAAACTAAATAAAATGAATAAATTATAAAAATAGTTGTATTGAGTGGAATATTTGTACGTGTGTTGTTTTCTAGAAACATTTTATGATATTTTTTTTGAATTTGTTTAGGTAAAGGGTGTGCCAGAATATAAAGTTAAACTAAACTACCCACTATTTTTGCAAAGAATTCTTAGCAGCTCTAAAAAGCAATAATTTTACAAAATAGATTTTATTTTTTATATTTTTAATTGTAAAAAATGTTTCCCACAATAATTTTTTTCTTTAATCTGGCCTTTGCTCTTTAAATCATAAATTTTTTCTCTCGTCAAACAATTATTGTTCTAACAAAATTGTTGTAATTTATAAGTTTCTATTGTTTTAATTGCAAGTTTTCAATGTTTTGTGCGAATGTATTTGTTTTAATTATTATATAATAAATTTTAGTTAAATAATTATATTAAATTGCTATTTCCTTTTAATAGATTGTTTTTGTTTGTTTGCAAAATGAATTGATTGCTGACAGTAAATATCGTTGAAATATTAATAACGTTGAAAAAGCTATTAATCACTAGAAGGGTCTTTTATGAAAAACTATAAAAATAATTTTGGTTTTTTATTTTAAATATATTGTTTGTTTTGTTGTTTCTCAGTTGACTTTAAAAAAATTATTTCACGCAAACTTTTTTCTGTTTTGTAACTACTTAACAGTCCGATGTCAATGTCATATGAAAGAATGAACGTTGAGCTCGCAAGTAGCCTAAAAATATGCAAATAAGTCCGCAATTCGTTTCATTTTCTTATCTGTAAGAAATTATGGAGAAACAAACTCTACTGCACATATAATTTATAATAAAAAAATAAGAAGTCTATTGAAATCATGTGTGAATTTTTGTGTGTTTAAAATCGCCAAAATCATATAAGTTCCATTGCACTTCCCCGAAAAAGGTGGCAACACCGAAAACCATAAAAAACATAAAAAAAGACAAATCGCCGGAGGCCACTACCGCACTGTGATAATCAAAAAATTCCCACATTCAATTTAAAGTAGAGTTTGCAAAAAGCCCAAAAATATGCAGATAAGTCCGCGATTCGTCTCTTTTTTTTTTAACGGTAAGTAAAGAACGAAAAGAGCTACTGCATATATAATTTATAATATAAAAAATAAGAAAAATATTGAAGTTGAAGGTTGGCCCAAGTAAAAATCGCTAGAAATATATTTTTCACTAGAAAAGTTTTCACTGATGATCAGCTGTTTAAAAATTTTGTAACATATTTATAGATTTTTTCAATAGTTCTGTACCAATGGAATATAATACAATATCTGGTCGTCTGGCTGTATACTCGTCTGTCCTTCCGTCGGCATGTTTCTTCTTTACAGACCTCTGAAGCTGTAACAGCTAGATACTTGAAATGTCTACAGAAGTTTTATAAATATGTCCTCTGTAGCAATAAAAACTTAAAAAAGATTAAAGGGTATGCTAATATACACGTTTTTTTCCTTTCACGTATATGGCAAAAAATTCTTGAATTTTACCCCTAAGATGTAGCATTATTTCCGCTTTTACCGCAAAAAAATACTTAATTTAAATAAATGGATGATGTGATTTGTTTTTTAGAAAAATTTTTGTTTTTACAAACCGGTTTCGGAATTCCCAAAAATTAGGACAAAAATCCCCAAAATCATAGAAGTTCCCTGGCACACCCGAAAAAAGGTGGCAACACCAAAAAATGTTAAAAAAAAAATTTAAAAAAAGACCGCAAATCTTCAAAACCCCTAACTGCAATCTGATAATTGCAAATTACTCGACATAGTTCAACCTTCTCGCCGAAATTTGAACTTTAAATTACTTTTGTCAGTGGAGATTCAATTAACATAATCACCACTTTTAATAATTTAATTAAATCGTTACTAAGCCAACAATAAAACATCTGAAATATTCATAATATTTTGTTCGCACTTGACTGATTCATTAAGCTTTCTAACAATAGATCGTTAAAGATTTTCAGTTGAAATAAATAACAGATCATAACAAAATTTTAATATTAAAAATTTGCTTACTACTCATATTTTTTTCAATAGTAATTATATGATTAAAATTTCTTGATAATTTTTAATATGAATAAAAACAATACTTTTATAAAAAGTGTTTTAAATGTGACTAGTTTTCACAACAAGCTGTTGGAAAATTGATTAAAAAAAGTCGATACCGAAATACTCAGTAAATAGAAACAAACAGTGTTGCCCTTAAGTGTTACAACCCTAAAACAAATATAATTAAAACCATTTCCCTATCAAATAATTTATATATGTGAAAATAATAATAATTTGTTCTATTCACCGAACCGTTTCTATTAACTCTGTGTTCCAGTATTTAAGATATTTAAACATTAATAAGTTATAAATCTCAAACCAGTGTTGCAAGCAAGAACAAAAATATAATTTTTCGGTTTTTTTACTAGTCATTGGCGATTATGTCTTTGTTTTTTGTATCTTTTGTCAGTGTGAGTCCTGGTATTATGTATAAAAAACTAATTGTGTATCAACAAATAATGTCTTTGGGCAAAACTGAATGTTAAGTAACAAAAAAAAAAATTTTTAATTTTAATTATAAAACATGTATAATTCTCGTATTCTATTTCTCAAAATTTTTTACTTGGATATACAAATTTAACATGGAGCAGGTGCCAAGAATATTTAAAATATATAAATCAATTTATGAAATGAATTTTTACTGTTGTCTTTAGAAATTTGCTCAGCTTTTGTAAAGTAGTTGGGTTTTTAGATAAAGAAATGAAAACATATAACAAATTGCTCTTCTGGTAATATACTAAAATAATCAGATCATCATTTTATATAAAAACATAATACTGCAGATAAACTCAGTGTTAACTAAATAAGATAGTCAACAAATAAATTAAAAGGTCAGATTTTCTATACCAAGAAGAAAATTTTTAATATTTATAAAAACAAATATGTTGTTCTATTATTTCTACTTTTACTAATTTCTCTTTTTCCCGGTTATTAAAATAACTAGAGCAAACTTTCGTTTACATAAATTTATTTTTTTAACAATTGTTTTATATTTTTAAAAAGCAATTTTTAAGATAAACTGCACTTACATTCTTATTTAAAATTATCCCAAATTCTTTTTTTTTTTTTGTTGTTTTTTTTTTTTTTTTTTTTTTTTTTTGGAAAATTTATATTCCAGATACAATTATTTACTTTTTTCCGAAATACAAATGAAAAAATTCCAATAAAATGTTCTATTTTTATAATTTGTATGCTTTAAATTTTAAGAGGTTGTGAAGATGTAAATTTAAATTTTCTTAAGATTTTTATTTTGTTGACTGTTTGCAAAACAAATTTTATAACGATTTGTTTATTGAATATAAATTATAACAAAAAAAAAAAAAAAATAATAAAAAAAATTAAAATTTAGTATTTCGTTATAAAAGCAAACTTGTTTCTTTAGAATTATATCAGAACAAACGAAAACAAAATCATTTTGCTTTTTAAGCAGACGTGATCATAATTTTTAAATTCTTATATTTTTCTTACAAAAACGTGTTGAACATTTTAAACCAAAAAAAGCATTAAATTGTCATTTTTAAATAAATTTTTTCAAATTGATGAATGAAATATTAAATTTTATTAAAATTATTTTTAATAAGAGTTTTGAGTAACCAAATAAAATGTATTGAGTACCTTTGAAATATAAAATGTAATTATTTATTTTATTATTTGTAACGATTTCGGCCACAACTTTATTTTAATTATTTAAACATTTTTTTCACGTTTTTGTATGTGAAATATTTTCTTAACTTTTATTTCAAATAGAAGTGAAAAAACCAGAAGCTGCAATGCGAAAAGGAAAACAATAAATTCAATAACATATTAATTATTTCACTAAAATGAAATATAAATTTTTTGTTTAAAATAATAAATTTGAAAAAAAATATACAAATGTTAAACAGAAAATATATTGACTTTTTTTAAGCCAAATATTTTTCGGACTTAAAACTGAATAAAAATACTAAATCTAAAAACTTTTTAAAATAAACAAAAAATAATTTTTTACTCATGACAATATGTTATATTTATATTTGGCGTTAGTTGAGCCATAAATCATTTGCAATGAAGAAAAAAATAAATAAACGCATTTTTTCACTCACACTCTCGTAATTATAAAAAAGGATTCAAGGGAAACCCAACACACAATTTTGTGGCAGCAAGAAAAATGCTTTATAAAAACCGTCTCTTAATATTAAATAAAAAATATTTTTTTATCCCAAAACTGTTTGCTGTGCTTTGAATTTCATTGAAATCCTTGTACTCTCAGAAAAACACAAAACACGATTATAGTTTCTGTTAAATATGTTGGATAAAAAGCGTATAAATTGGAGCATAAAAACCAGCACATTTTATAATAAAAAAAATTCAATAGAATATAAATTGCTGTTGTTTCACATAAAAAATGACTGTGAAAAAAAAATCCCTCAAATGCATTGAAGTTTAATTTATTGCTGCAGTGCAGTCCGTATATTTTATTAATTAGAAAATATAGAATTTAGGTGAAATGTATTGCTGGAATTATTTTGTCATTATTTTAAATTAATATTTTTTAACTAGTTTTTAAAACTAATAAATAATATTTCATTTTAATAAATAAATAAATATTTTATTTTCTTTTTTGCAGGTTTGTACCAGATAAAACATAATTAGAGCGATAAATAAACAATTAAAACAGCAAGTATTTCTAAAACAAATATTAAAAATTTAATAACAATTTTAATTAGGGATATTAGCCAGGAGCTAAACCCTTAAATAAAAAACATGGCATACTTTTGGGCGAATAAAAAATATTTTTTATGGTAACAAAGACGTTTTAGAATTTGTGTTCAGGCATAAGCGTTAATTCTGTCGAGAACTAAACTCTTCCTACAAGACAAACTACACTAAGAAACTCAGGGTGCCCAGATTCTTTTCGAATCGAACCCTTAATTAAAATTGTGAACACGACAAAAAGCCCCTAAAAAAATCTTTTTATCGCCTAAGGCTACTGATAACAAGCACAGCTTTTTGGGTAACAAGGTCTTACTGTCAAATAAGGGATCTTATGTCAAATATAAAAATAATTTTAATAATTCAAAAAGTACTTTTAACGACAAAAATGATAAATGACTGAGAAAGCACTTTCTTGTTAAAGAAAGGTTTTGATAAAAAAGTGTCATTTAAATTTTTCTTGCAAAACCCAATAATTATTTCCAAGAAAAGACGAGTTTCATTAAAATGGTTACTTTGGGTGATAACGATTCTTGTGGCACTTTTTTGCAGAAAAATGTGACCTATTTTAATGGAATCAAAAGCAAACTTTTATGTAAATAGACTTTAGTTCAAAATGCGTCTCAATAAAAAAAAAACACGGAAAATTGAAATATCTAAAAAGGAGACTTTTAGAAAAAAGTGTCATTTTGGACACAGTGGGGCCCCTTGTGGAATTTATTATGAAATATATGACGTTTTGTTCAAAGGTATTTTTTGTTTTAATGAGGTTATTTATGAAAAACTGACTGTTAAGGAATATTGGACTATATGTAAAGTATTTCCCAACAACACAAAGTTTTTAAGAAAAAGAAAATCATTTTTTAATTGGACTTTTTACGAAAATTGGGACCTTAATTTTTGTAAGAGGACTTGCTTTTCGGGAAATACAGTCCTTTATGTAAAAATTTTCTATTTGCGGCTGTTATAAAACAAGCCTTTTTATAAAAAATAATCATTTTTTAAAAAAGAACATTTTCTGAACGATGGTACTTTTTGTAAAAAATGGGAATTTTTGTTTAACTGGGACTTTTTTTGTCAAAAACGAATTTTGTAAAAAATGTCGTTCTAAATTGAAAAATTGTAAAAACTGATATTTTGTGGAAGAGTAAGCTAAATGTATAAACTTGACTTTTTCCTAAAAAAAATATATTTTAAATAAAAATTTACCTTTTTGTCAAGAATAGAACTTAAAGAAAGTTTTACATAAAATTATATTATTTAAAGCGGCTGATATTGGGAGAAGAGTTGGGGTAAAAAATAATTTTTTTTGTGGTACTTTTTTGTAAAGAAAGGGATGATTTTAAATAGTATATTTTTGTAAAAAAAATAAAAATAGTAAAATAAATCATCTTGTGACGAACAAGCTTAAAGCTAAATTGAATTAAAAATTAAACAAGTTTTTTTTAAAAATGAACTTAAGAAAAATTCATATTTTTTCAAAAAAAATTTAAGTGAAAATAAAAAACAAATAAAACGACTTTACTGTAAAGAAGCTGCTTTTCAAAAATTTTAAAAATAATGTACTTGAAATTTTATTACATTTTATTATTATTTAGGTTTAAGGCCGAAAAATAGGTCTTTTAGGGCTTAAGAAATCATTATTTTGTTTTTTAATTTACGTGTCTTTAAAAAATAAAAATAGAAGATATTTTTGGTATTTTATTTAGAAAATTGGTATATTTAAAAATGCCATACAAAAGAAGTATATTTTAAATTTATCTTTTATTGACAAAATTCAGTTTTGATTTTTATTTATGCAGCTTAAAAATATTCATGTTGGTTTAATTTATTAAATTTATTTTTTTACTTGTTTGGTTCTTTGTTCTTAAATATTAGACTTCATTTGTACATATCTTTGATTCTTTGTACTTGAAAAAAATTTTTATTTTAAATAAAGTTTTGTAACACTTTAACGCCCACCAATAAAGCACGTGCTGTTTTTGCAAGTCTTTGCCAATTTGCTGTTGAAGCCCTCCTCTTAAAAGCTGATGTAATCTTACATTTTGCATTTTGTTTCTTATATTTTTTGTTTTGTACTTATAAAAATTTATTCATATATATATTTTTTTGTTTTTGTAAAATTTTTTAAAGATATTTTTGTTGGCTTGTCTCAGCTTAGCAAACAATTCATGTCTATTAGTGTTGAAAAAATCAAATAAAAATCATAAAGGTAGGCGCTTCAAACATAAGAGCTAACAAATGTGCCAGAAAAAGAATTGTCTAAGATAAACCTTAGATTTTTTTCTTCTTTTTTTTCTAAGATTTTATTAACAGGAAGTAAGAGTTAGAGTAGCTTCAGACAAATATTTAAATTGCCTGCATTTTTTATGTCTTGAGGATGATGTGCTTGAATGCTAGCGAATGATAGTTAAGAGTTAGTTAAGAGTTTCGGACGGACTTTCTTTAATCTGATGAATTTGTAGAAATTTTATTTTTATAGTCTTAATTCTATTTGTGTTCAATTGAAGAAGTTTTGCATACATTTTATTGACTCTTAGTGGCAGTAAGAAAATTCTGTTATATAAAATTCTGAAAATTAAAATTTACACAGTGAATTTTAATTCAGCGTTGGTGCATTTTTTGGGCAACATGCTTAATCATGTTTTATAAAAAAATATACATATATTTTTTTAATATTTTACTTTAATGAATTCAAAAACAATCTATAATTATTCTTCCAACAGAAATAATTGTTGATTAGCTTAAAAAAAATATAAATTACCAACGCATAAACGTGGAGGTGTTATCTGCAATTTTAAATTGAAGGTGCTAACGATTCAAAAAAATTTGTAAATGTAGGTTTGACATTAAATGCGTTATTTTTATTTTTGTTGTTTCGAAATTATTATAAAGACATTCATTCAGTCAATTATTAGTTGGATATTCAAATATTTTAAATAAAAATATACAAAATTCAAATTTAAGCGTAACAAATACTGCTGAACGCCAAATAAATAAATTCAGATCAATGTTAATATTCAGTTAAATTTTTTTAGCAGGCTTAAAACAAGGTGACCGAAAATAAAGTATAAAATATTCTAAGTTTTAGCATTTTTCACAGATTCCTTTCTTAAAGGCTTTTAGGTGTCTGTGCTTATAACTGTGACTTCCGAAACAAAAACCCCAAAAAAATTATTTAATTTCAAATGACATGAACATATTTCATAAGCGTTTTAAAGCCACTTGCCTACAGATGATGAATTATTGCTTTTTGTAAGAGTTCGCATTCAAATCTTCATATAAAATTTACTACGGGGATGACCCTAGAAGAGCGACTTTGCAATAAACCTTTTTTTTTGTGCAATTAAGCTGGCTTAACCCTCTCAGTGCGACTGGTACGTTCCTTAAAGTGAACAATGCCCTGGTCAATAGGTTGGTCTGTGGTATTTTTTTTTTTATATCATTTTAATCACTCGCTCAGTTTATATATCTTGCTGACAGATGCGATCGCATGTTGCAAATACTGCTTTGTTTTCGCTATTTTGCAATCAGGGGCAACAGAAAAGATGTTTCTAAGTTTACTAAACGCAAATAAAAAGAAAGCAATAAGAATTCAAAAGTACTACGTCAGGTCTCTTGTGCACAGAATGGTAAGAAACAGAGTGTCAAGTGCCATGACCTTAGACAATAAAGTCTCATCGTGAGATAATGAGAGTTGATGATAAGGTAGACTGAATAACTTACGGCTTTAAAATACAAGTCGAACAAAAAAGATATTTTGTGCTTTGATAATGATAACTTTTTTTTATAAATCAGGATCTACAATGAGACTAAAAGAATAAAAAATACAGTTCAAAAAATGATTGCTGACCTTACACGGGACATTGATAAAAAAAGGTTTAGTAATTTAAGCCTTTGGCAAGTCACAAGGACTGGTTCCTCAACTTTAACCTTTACACTCTCTACTTCTTCCATTTAATACAAAACGACGTTGTGCTTACCGCAGTAACACCCTGAAATAAAAGCACGACTTTATAAAGAAGACCCTTTTTGCAAAAATACCTAAAAAGTTTTATTTTAACTTTAACTTTTAATACGATAAAAAATTATCAAATTTAATTTTTGTCTTAAATTTATTGTTTGGACATAAATCTTTAGTTTATTTGAAATATTTATGAGGAGTTTCCTGAAGGTCTAAGTAAGCGGTAGCAAAATGGCCACTTTCAATATCGGTGATTTAATAATTGAATCGGAGTAAGAAAAATCGCGATAAAATAAAAAATTTTATAATTTAATTTAATATTTCCGTGGTTTATTTAAATTTAATACTTTAAATATTTTCCTAAAATATGCTACAGTTTAATTTAAAATTGTTAAATATTTGATTTAAATAAAATATTTACTATCTCTGATATTTAATTTATTTAAAATATAAAAAAATTATTAACTTATTCAATGACTTTTAATGTAATTGTTAAATACTATGTAATTTTGTATAAAAAATTGATTTTTTATAGAAAAAAAATATAAAAAGCCACTTACTATTTAAACATATTTTTTATTTTTCCTTAATGTATGCTTTACAATTAACGATAATAGTTTATTTTTGCTGTTGCTGGTTTTAATTATTTTTTTACAGTCTATTTATATTGTATATTTTTTTATCAGTAATTTCTATAAAACGTCTATGTAATTTTATGTAAATGTAAATTTCACAGATTTATTTATACCTTTAAAAAGGATTTTTAAATGCTCTTTTTTAGGAGTTAATGCTATCAATGGTAATTTAAATGTTTTTCAAATCAAGTATTTAATTTTCAGTTATTTAATTTTATGTTTTAAATTAAACTGTAAATTACATCAAGATACCAATGATAGATTTTAATTTTAAAATCAAGTAATTTTTAATTTCAATAAGCCCCTAACATATGCTTTACTTTTGCGTTAAATATAGGCGCCTACTTAAAAACATTATTCTACACATTTTAAATTTAACGATATCAAGAATATCATTCTGATTATTATTCGCAATGATGTTAAGATTTCAAATATTCATCATTTGAGTTTTTTATTCTATTTCTAAATATTTCTTATAAGTTTCCTGTATCTATTTCGATTATTAATTTCTGGCCAACAGATCTTTCTTTAATATGAGTTATTTTCTATTGCAGCACTTGTTTCTTTATTACTTCTCTATTCAACCAACCAACCAACTGTTTCTTGGTTAACCACATCCCTGTGCCTTTTACAACTTTTTATTGATAAAATTCCTATTGCAATGATAAGACCATAAGAATGTTCTTGTAAAAGAAGAAATAAAAAAAAATAATAATCGGCAACTCAATAAAGCAATAATCACTATATACAACAGCAAAATCTAGAACATAAGCCCTGCCAGAAACTTGAAATTATTAACAGATGCTAGACACACAACTTAAATGAGTTTTATTGGTTGGCTTTAATATTCACATTCTATTCCCTAAAAACCATAACATTTCAATTACTTCTCAATGTGTACTTCTTTCATACTCTAAGCCTTTTTGTTATCTTGCTCTTCCTCGCTCTGTCTCTGTTGTTTGTTTTTTTTCAAAAGTTTCCTAAAACTTAATGTTAATTCAGTGTGGGAGAAATACAGTGACGAAGAAAATATTTGCGTATTTTTATAATCATAAGTCTGTTCAACATAAACGGCTGAAAATGCTTTATAATGATTCTAAAAATGGATGAAAATATTTAGTTATATTTGAAAATTATTCAAAGAAGCTTCGTTGTAAAAATCCAGAAACGTTTGAAAGTTACAAAATAAAATTGATGAAGTCCTCCCGTCATGTGTTAGAGATCGTAGTGCGGCATATTATCACTTCAGCACACAATATCTAGAAATTTTTAAAGAGATTCATTGCTAGAAAATTTGCATAGAATTGACTCACAATAATTAATGCTTTTCATACAAATTTTCTAGATGAGTTGTTCTTCTGAAATACAGCACTCAAATCACAGATTTTTTTAATGCTCAATCTAACCCCTCGATGCTTTCAAAAATAACTTCTCCCATTTGATATTAAAAATTTTTGTTAGAGTTCATCAAACACCTGTTATCACAGTCTATGGTTCGAGTCTTTTTTTTTTATTTATTTATTTTGTGAATCAGAACTACCTTAGACATCTGCAACTCAGAGTAATTCCATATCCTGAAAAAGTACTCACTAACATTCATTTAACGTTTAAAGCTTTAACATCATTTTTCGTTGACAGTTGTGTCTTCAGACTTCTTTTATTTTTACGACTATTATTAGAGCTGTTGGTAATAGAAAGAATTTAATATCCCAATAAAACTACTTCATGCTGGCTTCAATGTCGTTAAAGTTTGAGTTTTGTTTGGATTTTTGACGTTCAATTAGAGAAAATTTTTCACTGTTTACCGCGAGACAAAAGTAAGATTTCCTAGCGGATCAAATAGCATGGAAAAGAATTCCGGATTAATTGCTTTTTGTTGTTAAACTCGTTAAAATGTCTTAGTCTTTGTTGCCCGGATGATTCAAAGGGTTCTAAGTTCACCTTTCTGCAGCACGTTTTATAGCAAAAACACTAATAGAAATAGAGAGAGACAGAAAAAGAGTTAAGTGAAATAGACAAATATTTCAAAAATGTTTTACATTCGCTTACATTGTCTAGTGCTGCCTGATCCTCTTATCCTTAATTCCTACTAATTTTATGTTTTGTCTTCGCTTAATTCAATTTACAGAATATTCCAAAGTAATTTTTGAAAATTTATTTAAAATCCTCATGAATTTGAGGTAGAGAAGCTTTGGTTGGTCCACTGCACATTGGGCAGAATCAAAATATTTTGGAAATAACTCAGCCATTTGTAAAAGGCTTGGCCGATTCATTCGAAAATTGGCATAAGCATAGCAGAGGACTATTTGAGATTAAGTTTTGAAACTGGGTGCCATCCACTTTCCAGGGATGGCGCTATGTGATCTTAGAATATAGAATGTTTTGAAACAACCGATTTATGTGTTTTAAGAATTTGTCTCTTAGGAAACCATTTTCAGTCTAACGTCGAACTTAAAAAAGCTGCCAACACGAGGAAGAGGAAAAGAAGATCGAACGTTTCCTCTGCATGTGTGGAATACCAACGACACAGAACCTTAAGCAGTGGTATTTTAGCTTAACCAACGTTCCATTAGTGAAACTCAGTAAGATTAATTTCTTTTTGAGGAGCTGATTTTGGGTCTCGTACCCATTCGCAGTTGTCGCCACACTGACCTTTGATTGCGTATCCCGGTCAGCAGTACCTCTTCTACATCTGTCTCTCTTTCTTCATCCTTCTATTTTTTTGCTTTTTCACTTTGTCAATAGCTTTTTTCCAGATCTTTTTTTTACAAAAGCAAATCAGCAAATAGACTTAAGAGGGTTGTGAAACTCAAACGGCTGCTAAGCCTTATCTTAATCTAACTTTCAAATGAAAATGAAGACTATTAACAATCAAACCCAAATGAGCGCTTTGAGTGTTATTTATCGTTAGGTAGTGAAATATTTTAGTTGTTTGGTGCAGACTGGATTAACGAAATATTTTTGCTTTAGTTAAAATGTAATGGGAATTTGGTTGTTTTTAGCGACGAGCTGATTTAGGTTAATTGATATCCAGTGTTTGCCATTTAAAGGCATGAGACATATGTTGCCCTCTATTTACATTTTATTCCGAGACAATTTTCCAACAAAGATATCTGTCATCTTCATTTTTTCACGTTTAAGCAAAAAAAGTAACAATAAAATCAAAATATTTTTTTTTTGGTTTTCACTGTTTCCAAGTGGATTGAAATGCTTGACCTTTTTTTTGTACAGATTTTTAATAGACAAATTCTGCTCTTCCATAGATGTCTTATTTTGTTTTATATTAATATAAAGAAGTTTGGCAAATTGACCACATTTTTCTTTTATTTTTTTTTAATGCAGTTTCCTTAAGGAATGCTTTGCTCAATTGTAGAAATTGATTATTTTTGAATTTGCTTTACTCCTTTTCTTTTATTGTATTTCTACTGTTGTTTTATTTTTGCAAAAATTTTTTAAGGTCGTTTTGTGGTTGTTAGAAGTCATGTTGTCTTTTTTATTTTATTGACTTTTTTTTAACATTTCTTGCCTTGACTTCCTTTCCATTTGTTACCAGACTGTCAGTCTGTGTACAATATATATTTATGAAATGTTCCCATATATGAATGTTGATTGTTGTTGTGTCTTGGTTTTTTTTCTTGTTTTTTTTTAGAGAGTTTAGAGAAAATTCTATTAACACTTGCTTTTTAAATTGCATTTTTGCGTTATCTTATCGTTTCCGTTGTATAGAGAAATGTGTAGAGGAAACTGCAAATGTTAAAAGAAAAAAAAAAAGGAAAATAATTTTAGAGTCTGTTATTAAGAGCCTGGTATTTGCTGTTTTTGCTGTTGGCAAATTATTGTTGGCAACATCAAACACTAGATGTTAAAAAAGAAAGAAACAGAAAACTAAAATCAATTTGATGGTTTCATTTAATTTTAGAGTATGAAGTGCCAGAAATATATATTTTTGTCATGAATTTTCTTAAACGAAATTTTCATTAAAATAGCTTGAGTGTAAAAAATAAAGATTGAAGAGGAATGTGCACCAGAAAATGTTAATCTTCAGTTTTATTTAATAACAGGGAAAATTTATTTATTATTTAATATGTAGAACATTAAATCAACACTTTGCACTTCATGTCAAGTAATAAAAAAATCAACTAAAGGATTTTCCAACAGAAACTGACAGCCACTGCGTAGCATGGAGTGATTTATTCTATCAAATTCGTGACGTTCACATCAACGGCAAACAAACTAAACGGAATGACTGTCTTAATCAATAAAAATAAAATAAAATCTGATTTATTTAAACAAAATCCGTAGCCACATTATCAAACAAGAAAAATGCAAAATACAACTCTGATCAGAAACTTTTACTTTATGACTTCTTTTGAAAGCTTGGTAAATCGGTAAAATCAATTGTCATCTATCACTTTTACATCAATTTGTTTTTTTTTAAGAAATATTTTTTCCAAAAATTTATAGTTTTCTTGTAAAAGCTTTCTTACCTCTTAAAGCTCTTGAAAAAATTAGTCAAATTTTAGCCAAAAAGATTTTTTGATGTTGCTGCGGCCATCTTACAGACTTTCTGCTAGAAGTCCGTTTTTACTTCTCGTTCAAACAAGCTTTTCCCCCAGAAGACATAGAAAGACAAAAATGTTACCAAAACTGATTTTAATTTTTACGCAGAGCTTTTCATTTTCGTCATTTTCGTCTCACTATTCAGCGACACTTTTGAAGTCACACAAAAAGCAAAAAAAAACCTTAAAGAGTAAAATTACTACCAACCATAATTTAATCAAATATAAAAACCGATAACAGATCAAATTAAAGAAATGAAACAAACAAGACAATTTTAGCGCCCTTTATTACACACGTTTACGGTTTTCATTTTAAGTGACACCAGAAAATAAATAAAAGAAAAACAAAAACAAAGAAATCAAAACAAATGAAGAAACCTGACCACCAGCAATGATACGCTGTGGGATCAACAGCATATTTGTGTCATGGTAAAGACCAGATCTAAGAAGTAGCAGTTTAGAAGTGACATTCCATTTGGTATTTTTTCAAGCTTAATGTCGGCCACAAATCGTAAAACGAATTCCAGTCATATGAATATGATGATCTAAACTACAACAGCAGCAGCAATAGCAGCAACAACTTAAAAATCATCATCCTTTATAAAGCACACAGACACACACACACAAATACACACACGTATAAACCCTCACGTTCAAGCTCATATTGAACTGTTCGTTCAACCATTTAAATGTCTTCTTTATATTTTTCTATTTCATATTTTTTCACATTTTTATTTTGTGACATTGTGGATGCTTTCGTTTGTAGTTTTTTTCTTTTTTTTTTCATTTTGGAATGGCAATGATGGTGGTCATCAGATATTAGGTTTTGTAGGAAATATGTTGTTGTGGTTTGTTATGGGTTGCAGGATTATATTCGAAATTGAGACATTCTCTCTTTAACGTACTTTTACGTTGTTTATACGAGTTCATTACGATAAGTAGCGTGAGAATTTTACTGCTGTTGATATTCTTTTTCCTCTTCTTTCCTCTTGATTATTGTATTGTGATTATAGATGATTTTGTGATAGTAGATAAAAACCAACAAACAATTTGAATAACGACATCTAAAAAGCAAAAGAGAAATAAACCATAAAATTTATTCACAAATTGTAATTATTTAAATTATGTAGATCTTTTTTGGGAACAGGAAGTTGGAATTCATTTAACTAATTTAAAATTTTTCTAATATTGCTTTCAAGCTAAAATAAATAATATTTCTGCAATGGGCAAGCACCCCTTAAAGAAAAGAAATTCCATAAAAAGGAAAAAAAATAATTCTTATGGAAAACACACAATAAGAAAGACACAGAGTAGCAATAACAAGTTTAATTATTTCAGATCACTGATTACCTTCTAATTTGTCACGTAAGTAGTCTCTATTTTTTTGTAAGCAACAGATAAGGGTTTTAATACTTTATATGAAAAAATCAGAAACTTTTACATAGCGATTGCGATAGCAATTATCACAGTAATCTTATCCAGTTACAATACTAAGACTTGATACAGCTTACGTCTTATAGATCAGATTTGAATAAACACCACCTTCACTAACACTAACACTGTTTGTGTGTATATGTGCGCTGGTTGCAATTGGAGATGTGTCTTTTTGCTGCAAACCAGAAGTTTACGAGTCATGAGTTCAACTCCCATCATCTTATAATATAATTGCTTAAAATGTGAATAGAAGAACAGCAGTTCCAAACTTCAAGAGTCTCTAAATAGGAATATGGAAAACAATTGTTGTGTGGCCGAGATAGTTATTTGGAAAGGGCTCCTGTACATAAGAATAGCAGTTAACATGATTAAAGAGCCTGAATACTAAAATAATAGAAACTCGGAAAAAGAAAATACATGTCGTATAATCGCAGTAGATGAGCTAAGAAAAGCGCTCTTTAAATAAAAACAACATCTGTTTTCTGGTTCTATGTTCAAACAAGAAAAGTGTGGTCTAAACAGTAACAGAGCGTTGACAAATGACAAAAGCATATGACACAATAACAACAGTATATAACCTTCGTACATGAGTAAGACAAAAAAATAAATTGCCTGGTTGATAAATCAGTTGATTAACAGTTTGAGTCTCTGTCGAACCCACAGCTTATTGTGGTCTAAGTGGCTTTACGGAATAAAAGCGCATGTTTGCTCTACATGACATTGATTAGTTTAAGTTTTGAAGCAGCAACACAGTTTTATAGTGTAAATGAGTAAGAATAATAGAGTAAGAAAAAATTGAAAATTTGATACAGATTTCAACTATTTTTTCCAACGAATTTTGCTTTACGGCTGACTTACAAAATTTTTTTAAGAAAATAGAAGAACTATCACGTGACTACCTTATTAACAGAAGTTATTAGTTCTAGATCATGGCATTGTTATTGAAGTGACCCTTTTTAAAAGGGAAAACTTTTGAACGACTGACTTAAAAAAAATCCTTTTTAAAAAAGGAAGAAAGATATCACGTTACTAGTTCATGTTTATAGCATTGTCACGTGAAAGACTTTTTCAAAACGTAAAAATATGATACAGAACTCATCAGTTGTTTCAAGGAAACTTTCTTCTCAACTGAATTTTTAAATTATATTCATGAAAGAAAAAAAGCTGTAACGTGAAAAGATAATAGGCAAGAGTTATTGGCATTAGATCGTAGCATTGACACTAAAGTGATCCTTTCAAATGTAACAATCTGTGTCATCTTGTGTCATTTATATTTTGCTCCAACCAAACTTTTTTTACGGCTTACCTACAAAATTATTTTCAAAAAAGGAAGAAAGAAATCACGTGACCAGTTTATGTTTATAGCATTGTCACGTGAGTGACCATTTCCGAACGTAAAAATATGACACAGATCTCATCTCTTGTTCCAAGGAATATTTAGACAACCACTCGTATGTTACTTTGCAGCCCACTAAATCAGTCATGTGATCATATTTTTCCCTTCACTGTTTTACTAACTGGTGTGTAACCCTTTAACTGCACTGCAGTTTTACTTGGCGAAATAAATTGCTATAAAAATTTATAACGCCGCTACCACACAGATGGTGTTGGGATAATTTCCTCAATTCATTTCATCTTTTGCTCATATAAAAATCATGTTTTTCCGTTAAATAAAACTTTGAACATTTTAAATATGAAATTAAATTAATTTTTTGTCTTTTTTTTTGTTTTTGTATTTAAATAAATATTTTGTAGGAATAAAATTATTATTTCTGCAACAGTTTGAGATTATCTTGATTGTTTGCCTGCTTTTATCATTGGAGAGTTTTTAGTGGTTTGATGTTAGTGTCTGCCTTGTTGCAACAGCAGCAGGCGCTAAAGATTTAATAGTAGTTGTAGTCGTAATATTTTGATAGTATGTGGCCAATATGATTACTTAAGCATTACAGCAACAAAATCACAATTTTTGTGGTTGTTATTTCCACAATCAATTTGGCCGGCCTTCCTGCCTGCCTGCCTTCTGGTCTCGGTTAACTTTTAAAGTTTTGGCAATGATTTCATTGGCTCTTGTTATTCAATATTTATCTGTTTTAAATATCTTTTTTAAATATAAATCGTGTTTGTATTTTTTGTGTTTTATTTTTATCTCTTGATTTTCCAAATGTTCATCTTTCTTTACAGCCATATGGCTCATGGTTCTGTTACGTTGCAGGTTTCATATTAAATAGTCTGTCTGCCTGTCCTGTTTACATTGTATTGCATCTTTCATTTGATTTTTTTTTATTATTTGTTCAGTTTCTATTTATTTTTATGAAATTTTATCGTTTAATCGTCATTACAATCATTGACAATTTAACATTTTAAATAAGACTGTGTGGTCTTCGTGGTCTTGTATTTAAGTTTTTTTTTTTTTTTTCTTTATTTTCTCTCTCTCTCTCTTAGTCTGCCACCAAAGATCAAAATCTGTTTATGTGATATTACATATTTGGTTTTCATGACTTTTTATTATTATTATGAACATTGTTTACAGATTATATTTAAAGATTAAAAATTTGATATCGTTGTTAAAAAGTGGATTACAATTGGAGAATTTTTTGATGGCAACAAGCTGATTTTAGTATCGAATTTCACATAAAATTCGTAGAAAATGAAACAATCGAAAAGTTAAAAAAATTATATCGAAACGGTTACAAGATCACAGCGAGACATGTTTCATATCACATTTATAACTTTAAGAGATTTTCCTTGTAAAGAAAACAGATTTTTAAGATTTCGTTATAAATTTTGTAAAAAAAACTGTATGTGAGTTTTTTTAAAGAACTAAAATTATACTAGATTTTTGACGAATTTTCTTTTTCTAAAAATATCACAAATAAAAATTAAAAATATATTTCAGTGATAGATTTCTAAAGAACCCATGAAAATGAGAGGTTATGTAACCCTCTGTGGTCGAGCATGAGAAGTACTTTCTTGAAAATAAAAATATGTTTAAAACTCTTCAAAGAAATATCATTACGAAATGTTTGAAAACAAGTCCGTACCTTAAACAATAATCTGCAAAAAATCTATCATAGTAATATTTTATAGAGAAAATATAATTCCATTATTAATACAGAAAAATTTGTCTAGGAATAGAACAGTGATAATTTTTTTTCCAAAATTTTACAGTGACAAATTTTTTCGTAAGAAAGACAGAGATGAAAAAGTTGCTGCTTCTAGAACTTATAAGAACTACTTATCGTTAAAAAAGTAATAAATGTCATGAGTTTAAATCCCATCAACACCTAGAATATGAAAAAAAAAAAATAATATTAGTCAAGGAGGTAGGATAAATAAATTCTTTAAAATGGGAATAATTAAACAACAGCAGTCTAAACTACACAAAGTTTTATTTGGAAGAAGAAAATAGATTTTTGTGAAGTCACGGTAGCTGAGGTGGCTTAGATTTCTGTATAGTAAAAATAAAGAAATTGTGGCCTAAACCTTAATGGAATATTGGTGAATGGGGAAAATAATAACACGAGAAGTAGAATAGTGTGGTTCATAAATAAACAATAAACAATAAACAATTCCATCGATTGAACTAAGTGAACTAGTTCATACTTTCAAGTACACCTAGTTAATTTTTGAACTATCCTTTGTATTTGAACTACCGGACAATATGAGTTAGAATCCATGTCTGTGTTACCTTTTTGACTATCTCGAACACAAAATTAGTGCTGCCACGCATTTTATGAAACATTCATTTTGGAAATGCTACGGTTTTGTTGCCATCATATTTTGAAGAGAACATTTGAACTAAAAGTGATTTTGAACTAAGGACAGCCTTTCAACTAAAATTTGAACCAAAAAGAGCGCTCACTAAATTGAATTATATGGCACAAGTCTAATGAGAAGTGATGCAGTGGTCGCCAAATTAGTTGAAAGGGACTGGTTTGTAAAACAGAAGATAATGAGTTTTAGTCTCGACGCAGAGACATTGTATTGTGATATAAATGGTTGCTTTGCTTGATGGCATCGAATATTTCGATTCTTGGCAGAGTAATACGATTTTATGGCAGTGTGAGATTCAATCCGGAGCCACATAGTAAAAAAATAGAAATTGTAAAAAATTAATAATAGAGACTCTATTGACTAAAATTAAGGTTGACGGAAAAGTTAAAGAAATCAAAGAAATCTCCGCGCTGGAGAAAGGGAATAACTACTAGCGAACTTTTTTTATAATTGATTTTATAACCCTGTGCATCTTCTTTTGAAAAATTTTTTTGGTTTTAATTATATTTTTCAAGCAGCAAATGATAAGATTGTTGCTTAAGTTCTTTAAAACAAATGACAAGATATTTTTTTTATTTTCTTTAAAATTTTTAAAAATTTTTTTTGTTGTTGTATTTAGTTCTTTTTTTTTCTCCTCTGTACTTAACTCTTATTTTTGTTTTTTTTATCTTACAATTGTTTTTATGTTATAATTAATTATTTTCATGTCTTTATTTCAGTTCAAAACTTTACATAAATTTTAAGATTATTTTTTTTAAATGTGATTTTGATTAATCACCTTTTTACTTAATAAAACTTAAAGACCCAACAACATGTTTTAATGATAGAAAAAGCAAAAACTGAAAAATCAACAACAAGAACTTTTTTAATTAATTTAAAAAAAGGGAATTTGAACAAAAAAAAATACATAAAATAAGACATGATGACGAGTTATTAATGAAAATATTTTTTTTTTTTTTTAGATTTTTTTAATAAAATACATTTAAAACTGAGCTGTTGAAATTATATTAAACATAAATTGTTTTTTAACCTTCACCATGTTTTGTTTATAATTGCTGACAGCTTCTTTACACAAAAAAAAAAAAAAAACAAAACTGAAAAGACAGAAAACAATGAACTTGAACTTTTTTTTAAAGTGTTGCAAAAAAAAATGAACAAAAATTTCAAATTTTTATAAAATGTTTCATTTTGCAAGTGTCATAAATATTGTATTTTAGGGGTCAAAGAATTCCATAAATCAACTCAAATACGATGGTGTACCCAAAATTAACTTGCACTAAAATTGTAACCGGAACACTTCATTTTTTTTCTCTTTTCGATTTAAAACACTTAACTTTGTAATACATAAGCGTAACTAAGGAGTTTTTTAAAGAGGTCTATAACCGCTAAGCGAAGAGAATAATTGTGTTACGTGCTGAAAATTATTTTGTCAAAAGCGTAACCGAAAAACTCTCAATTTTTTATTTTTCGAGTTAAAACTCTTAAGTAGTTTTTAAATATTAAACGAAGAAGAAAATTGTGTCATGTACTAGAAATTCCTTTCCAGCCTTTCCCAGACATACCATTGATCCTAATAATAAGTTATGTTTCATAGAATGTAAGTCATTGTCTTTCTTGTCATGAACTCTTCTGACATGTTTGTTTTTCCACATGATAACTTTGTGCTTGGATTTAATCTTCCAAATGCTTTTAAACGTTCTCCACCGATTGTAATTTCTGTTCGGATAAAATCAGTAAAAGTGTACTCATAGTGTCTTGAACAAATTTATATCCTTGCAGGTAGTTGGAACTGTTTTTGGATTAAATTTTTTTCATGTGTCCTACTTGGCTGTCTCTAACTTGTGGTTCATGAAGAAGAAAAAATATACTGACAAAATGTCTCTACAACGATGACATGCGATCTTTAGATAACGTATAAATTATAAATTCTGCAACAGTAGGGAAATTTAAGTTGTGCCTTGGAAAGAGATCAAAATTTTATTAAGTTGGGTGGGTTGACCGACCAAGTATTTATTGGAAGAAAAAATAGTCTGATGTGGATAGATTTGTAAACGAACTAGTTCACTTAAAAGATTCCATCGATTGAACTAAGTATACCTAGTTCATTTCTGAACTATCCTTTGTATTTTAACTACCAGACAATATGAGTTAGAATCCATGTCTGTGTATCCTTGTTGACTATTTCGGATATGAAATTAGTGCTGTTACGCATTTTATTAAACTTTCATTTTGGGAATGCTACGGTTTTGTTGCCATTATATTTTGAAAAGAACATTTGAACTAAAAGAGCTTTTGAACTAAAGAAAGCGTTTGAACTAAAAGTTAAGAAGTATGAACAATACGTCAACAGGACATTTGACCTAAGAGAGCCTTTGAACTAAAATTGGAACTAGTTCATTTTCAAACTTTGAACTAAAAAGAGCGCAGGTCTAATGTCTGCAGAAAACGATCATTTTACATTTATCACCTGTTTTTAAACTTTTTGTCATTTGTTTGTTTTCGTTATTTTTCTTTCACTGTCGTTCAGTTTTTTTACAAGTCGGCGCCACATGAATGTTTTTAAGGCAGCAACGCTTCTGGTCTCACGATATCTGGTCAACTGGATGCGTTTTAACTAGAAGATTTTAAGCGAAGATTTTACAGCGCAAATTTATGGTTTTAGAGATGCCAATGATAGCTGCGACACAGTTGTAATTAAAAACTAAATAGAAAATGGAGAGCAAAACGATTTGCAGCTGAATATTCTCAACCAAATATAGAGTATTGACATATTTTTCACGTCTAACTAAAATTGAGTTGATAACTAAAAAATTTCATGTTTGCAAATTCACTAAATAGGCGCCCATCAAATAATAATTCTGCCTACGAAAAAATCTTCCGAAAAAAAGTAAAATTCTTTATTTAAACTTACAACACAAAATATTTTTAAATCGAAAGATTTTGTTATAAAATTGATAGTCACTGGTACTCCAAAGTCTTATCTAAACTTTAGTAAACTGTTTAAACAAAAACATATTAAAAACTCACAAACACTACATAAAACGATAATAAAAAACTAGAACAACATTTATAACAAAAATAAGTTAAAAACAAAAAAAAAACAAGAAAACACTTTCCCTTCACATCAATGTAATACACAACAATTAATCAATCTTAAAACATATTTTTATTATTTATAAATAAACTCATTCAAAATTATCTTTACACACTTTCTTTCTCCACCCTGTAGTACGACAACGTCAATTCCTGTTTAAATGTGTTGCGCTCTCAAACGGTTTCGGGCTTGGATAACATTACCACCAATGACATCTGTTGCGGCCGTTTGAAAGCTGTTTTGGCACTGTTCTTTGCTTTAAGTCGCTACAAACAGCAATCGAAACAAAGTAAGTGTAACAACGCCACTGCCGCACTATCGATAAAAGCCGAAATACACCAACCACCCAATAACACAACCACAGGCAACAATACAGCTGGTCTGACGAATAGCGGTTGTAGTAGCATTGGTGGTGACAAAACTAACTCAACAAATTCCACCTCAACTATACAAAATGCCAACGTAGTGGTCGGTAGCAATGCTCAACACCAACAGCAGCACGTGCAATCAATACAAAACGGCAATGACACAATGGTGAATAGGTGAGTACAGTTTTAAAAAAATTAAAATACTTTCATGTTACTAAACGATAACTGGTTGTTGTATTCGAAAATAAATCTTAATACGGAGAACTTGAAACCTTGAAAAAACATTTCAAAGATGACACTTAAATAGACAGGTAGTAATCGATTACAAAGATGTTAACGAATGAATAAAAAGTTTACAGAAAAATTTACAAGATAAAACTAATGATAAAAGTAGATATTTTCTTAGAATAAATAATGAAAGTGAAGCTTCCGGAATTAAATTAACCTTTTGCTCGAAAAATATAATTTTCTTTTTCATGCAAAAAAATGATTTTTGGTATTTAAATTAGTCCCTAAGAAAAAGTCATTAAGATAAAAAACACGAAAAAACGTGAGTTTGTTGCAAAAAAAAAAAAACTTTTTGGAAAAAAGGGACTTTTTAGAACAAAAAAACTTTATGGAAAACAGGGACTTTTTGGAAGAAACATTTTTTGGAAGAACATTTGTTTTTATGCAAGAAAATTATTTATGGTGAAAAACTGAGTTTCTATGAAAAAGTTATTTAAGGAAAAACTTGAAAAAAGTGAGTTCTTGAAAAAAAGATATTTCTTGGGATTAAATTACACTTTGCAAAAGATAAATTTTTTGAAAAAAAGGGAAATTTTAGAACAAAGAGACTTTTTGTAACAAAGAGACTTTTTGGAAGAAGGGGACATTTTAGAGATAAAGACTTTTTGAAAAAAAAGGAATTATTTGCAAAAAACAGCGACTTTTCAAAAAGTGTCAGCTTTTGGGACTTTCTCTGCAAAACAGTATATGTTGTGCGAAAGTACTTTTTGTATAAAAAAAATTATTTTTCTTATGGAAAAGTGGGATATTTTACTAGAAGTGACTTGTTGTCTTAATAAGTAACTTCTCGTGACATAACTGACTTTTTACGTGTGATAATGACTTCTTGTAATAAAAGTTACTCGTTCCTTTTTTGAGGCAAAAATGACTTTTAAAAGCAAAAGTGACTTTATGTAAAGAAAGTAGCTTCTTGTGGCAATACCGTTTTTTTTAAAGAAGTGACTTCTTCTAACATGCCTGAGTTTTTGTATATGAAAGTGACTTTTTATGGCAAATGTGACTTCTTGTAGCAAAAGCCTTTTGAGTTCAAAAAGTGGCTGTTTGTGTAAAACAGAGACTTCTTGTAGCAAGAGTCTCTTTTTATGTAGAAAAGTGACTACTTGTAGCGAAAGTGACTTTTTGTGTAAAAACTGACTTCTTGCATCATCTTTTGAGTTGAAAAAGTATAAAAAAGAGACCTTGTAGCAAATGTTATTTTTCTTTAAAAAAGAAACTTTTTGTAGCAAAATTAACATTTTGTATGAAAAAGTGACTTCTTAAATCCAAAGAGGTTTCTTTATAAAAAAAGACTTCTTTAAGTAAAATTGACTTTTTGTATAAAAAAGCGACCTCTTGAAGCAAAAAAGATTTTCTTCAAAAAAGCAACTTCTATAACAAAAGTAACTTTTCGTACAAAAAAGTGACTTTTTGTGTAATAAGTGACTTTTTGTGTAAAAAGTGACTTTTTGTATAAAAAGTGACTTTTTGTATAAAAAGTGACTTTTTGTATAAAAAGTGACTTTTTGTATAAAAAGTGACTTTTTGTATAAAAAGTGACTTTTTGTATAAAAAGTGACTTTTTGTATAAAAAGTGACTTTTTGTGTAAAAAGTGACTTTTTGTATAAAAAGTGACTTTTTGTGTAAAAAGTGACTTTTTGTATAAAAAGTGACTTTTTGTGTAAAAAGTGACTTTTTGTGTAAAAAGTGACTTTTTGTGTAAAAAGTGACTTTTTGTGTAAAAAGTGACTTTTTGTGTAAAAAGTGACTTTTTGTGTAATAAGTGACTTTTTGTATAAAAAGTGACTTTTTGTGTAAAAAGTGTCTTTTTGTATAAAAAGTGACTTTTTGTGTAAAAAGTGTCTTTTTGTATAAAAAGTGACTTTTTGTGTAAAAAATTACTTTTTGTGTAACAAATTACTTTTCGTATAAAAAAATACTTTTTGAAAAAAAATGACTTCTTGGAAAAAAGTGGCTTTTAGTGCAAAAAGTGACTTCTTGAAGGAGAATTGCGTTTTTAAGTAGAAAAGTGACTACCTACACAGAAGTGACTTTTTGTGTAAAAATGACTTCTTAAGGCAACGTTTTGTTTAAAAAATGTGACGTATTAAAAAAAACTTAATTTTTTGTGTAAAAAAGTGACATCTTGTTGCAAAAATAAATTTTTCATTTAAAAGTGAATTTTTGTGTAAAAAACTGACTTTTGGAGGTAAAAGTGACTTATTGTTTCATAAGCAAATTTTTGTGGCAAAATTGACATGTTGCGCAAGAAGTGACTAACTATAACAAAAATTTTTTTTTAGTAGAAAAAATGACTTTTTGTATAAAACAGTAGCTTTTTGTGATGAAAATGGTTATTGTGATAGTAATTTTGTGGAAAACGTAGTTATTGTGTTAATAATTCATTTCTTGCGGCATAAGTAAATTTTTGTTTGTCAGAAAAATGTTCGACTTTTTATAGGCGAAATTGGCTTTTGTGCATTTTTTTTTTAATTTTTATTTATTTTTCTATAATTGTTTCTTATGGATATGTGTCTGTTTTCAAAAATATAACTTTTTGAACAAAGAATGCCTTCTTATGCAAAAGTGGCTTTAAAATTAAAGTTGCATCAATATTTTTTGATGTTGAATAATTAATGTTTTGTTCTTCTAACAAAAAATCTATATTTAATTCCTCTATTGCTAATAAGCTACTAATTAACCAGATTTAAAATTCCCTTTTTACTCAATAAAAAACAATTTTTAGCTTGTCATGACAATCTGTGACTAAAAAAGAACTGGAAAATTGAAAACACGTAAAAACTTACAACCAACAAACACTTTCACTTTAATAAAAAAATTCAACTTCTACTATGAAAGGAATTAAGTGAGACAAACATTTTTTTGTGTTAATCTACTCCTGATTTTAATGCTTTAATTTGGTGAATGTTAGTTAAAAAATAAACAATTTTTTAATTGCAAGAAAATAAAAAATTGAAATTAATAAAAAAGCAACTTGTCACCATGTACGACTCATTCTACTATCAAATCTATAGTCCTGCAGGAACCTAACGGCAGAATATAAAATATTAAAAATATGCTGTTTTACCAGCCGCCGCACATCTGTGCCGAATTGTGTTCTGCCTTTAATGGCCAACGAAAATGAATTTAAATAATTTTGACAAAACAAACATTGAGTGTGTAGTTTGCTCTCCTTCTCCATTATTCTAATAATCGAAATTTGGCTGTGATGATGTCCTTTTTTGTTGTTTAAACATTCAAATATTTTTCGTAAGCATTTGCCAGTTTGGTAGGTTTACATTTGTTTGCAAAACAATTTTTTTTTCTTTGTGGTGGAGGGGAGGCGGGATGGGAAAAATTTTGTTGAAAATGTATTTAATGTTTGAAGTTCACAGTAAATATGAGGGTTGTTTTTACGCATATTTTGCATATTGTTTGTATAAACAATGAAAAAAGGACCCCAATTGGTGGGGCACGAAAAATTCTAAAATACTGTAATTTAAAGCTATTAAAGCTTCAAAAATATGTAATTTTCTTTTGGATGCTGTTGAAAAGTATTATTTTGAATGTCTGTGTTGTTTTGTGTCCTTTTATTTCTACAGCATGTCCTTGTGACTCGTATGGCATTTGCTTGTCTGCCTCAAACTGGGCCTACTTTGGGGATATTTTTGTATGTTTTTGTTTTCTTGCTGGCGTTTTTATTGCTTTCCTTGCAACTCTGGGCTGCTGTTAAAATTGGCTGGAGTATGAGTTGTAGCCACAGTAGACGTAATAAACATACCAGGAGACATGTTTTAAAGTATCATGTTTTTGTTTGTTAGTGTAAGTTTTTTTTTGTTAGTTTTGTTGTTGTAAATAAAAAGCATATAACAAAATAAGAAACGAAATATTTAGGGAAAAGTCATAGGCAAATATGGGAGTTTATTTGTGGAAAACAATGTTGAAAGTTTCATAGTATTTCCGTATTTATTTATTCATTGAAAAAAAGTGATTTCATTTGAAAATAAAAATAAACCAAATTTAATCAAAATTTTTAAGGTTAAAAGTTAAATGTATTGAAAAAACTCAATGAACAGCAGGGTGGAGGGAGGTAATAAAAAGGTGCTATTTTTTTTTTTTTGTCCAGTTAAAACGAAATACAAAACAATGAACTAAATGTACTCATATTGATTGCTTAGACCCGCATAATTTTTGTATATTAGCTGGCCCTTCTGTTTTTAGTGAAATTGAACGTTCATTTCAATACAAACAAGTTTTACAAATCATTTTTTTAGGCTTAAGTTCGTTATTAAATGTGATTATTAATAAAGTAAACAGTAAAATTAAGATATCAACAGATTGATGTGCACTTTCTGCTTCGCTAACGAAGGTTGAAGTTATCATAACTAATAACGAACCTGAGCCTTACAAAAAAATAATAATGTGTGAAATTAAAAATTGTGGTTTTCCAAGCCTAAAAGAATTTTTTTTTAAATATTTACTACGTTAAAAGCTTTTACGACTAGACTTAATACAAAATATCGTCAGTGAATAAAATTTGATACTTGAATTAAACGAACAATTAAGAAGACACAATTTTTACGAACTTTTAGAATTGCCACAACAGAAGTATTAAGTGTCCCAGCAACGAGACTAAACCCACAACAATTAGTATAATAATGCAACAAGATCTACTGAGGCGATTAAAAATAAGTATGAAGCAAAATATCTAAACCGTTGTTTACTGACGGCTGACCGAAGCAAAAAGAAATTTAGATAACGAATAATAAGAAAAGCATTGCGGCTTCTCAACAACGATTTATTTATGATTTTTTGTCTTCAATTTTTCAATAAGCACGAAATTCTATTAATGCATGTAACGCGATTATACAACATATGTTAGCTGACTTTTTTTTTTGTACTGCCTTGACAAACACACATACACACCACACTTTGTAAGTAGTGGTACATATATAGATAGATAAATAAGTAGACTCGGCCTAGCAGCTGGCACTACATCATTTAGAATTGCAATGAACCTAATCTTCCTGGCATCTAGGTGCTTGCCACAGAGGAAATTTCTTTAAGCCCTAGAAAAGGGTGATGCATTTACAAAGAATGTGAACCGTCATCTAAACCTTTTTCAGGCTAAATCGATACACAGACGATTCTGTCAGCCTCATTCTCTAAAGATGGTTATTAAGAGGTTAAGGAGTTAAGAGGATACCCATTAATTTTCTTAAGTTTTGAGTGCTAGACATGCCTACTTACGAAGAAAAAACATCAAGTAAGAGCCTCTAAAATTTTCTAAAAAAAAATTAGATCGTCTCTCTAGTCAATACGGGTATCATTTGCAAGTTTTTAAAAAGTTTTAAAGTTTT
The DNA here is from genome assembly GCA_937654795.1 of Cistogaster globosa. Taxonomy (NCBI): domain Eukaryota; kingdom Metazoa; phylum Arthropoda; class Insecta; order Diptera; family Tachinidae; genus Cistogaster; species Cistogaster globosa. Next base: position 15,339,182 of record OW569404.1, read on the forward strand.
TATATTTTTGAAGTAAATATTTTACATAAATCCTACTCCTGTATTCACACTTTAAAAGATTATTTGTTTTGAAGTTGAGCTTCAATTAAATTTTTAATTGATTCACTTATTTAATCGATTCAATTATTAAGTAAATAGAAAATTGTTTTCTTCTTCTTTATTTTTTTAATATAAAATTGAAAATTTCATACATATTTATTATTCAATAAGATATATAATTGAGAGAATTAAAAGCTTAATCAAATCTCAATCAGAATGGAAATCTTTAAAAAGTATAAAAGGATTTTGTTTTTTTTTTTTTTAGAGACCTAAGAGATGTTCGTATTGCACTTAAGAATTATAAAGGCCCAGACTGAGGCGCACCCGAAGTTAGGCTCCACATTTTATTTTTGTAGCAACAAATAGTATATTTTTATAATAAAATACCTTTTACTTCCATAATTTCTTTTGATTCGTTCATACAATACCTATCCACTCCGTATTTGCCTCAGAATATTTTAATATATATTTTTATCAATATTTTTCGCTTTCAGAATTAGATTTTTTATTGAAAGGGGTCAAGTTTAAAAGGACATTTCCATATTTTAACCAACTTAAAAATAAAAGAGTAGATTATCAACTCATCTAATAGGATGGTCATACATGCACTTTTATTGAGCGAAAATTAAATTTATTATTAAAGGGTGCCCCATAATTATAGCCATATATATATATAGATAGAAACTTAAAAATTACATAAATGTCAAAAATAAATAAAAATGAATTCAGAAATATAAGGATGGCCTCAAAGTATTAGATGACCCTCAGCCCGCCTGTGGTTTTTTTCGTGCAAGAATTACTTACGCTTATTCTTCATAAGTGATATTTTAAAATACATCCATGATTGTAAATTTAGCTCAAGAGTTTCATTAATTTTTTATAAAATTAAAAAAAAAATCTCACTACAACTGCACGTCTTCGATTATAAGGCGTGTGAGTTTTCCAGAAAATCTGTTTTGTAAATTTATTTATTGTTTTTTTTTTTTTTTTTTTTTTGTTAATACATTGGAGTGTTGAAAGTTGTAAATATCCTTTAAAATGTGAATATCGTTTTATTAAAATTGGCCTTTCAACTTTGTTTTAAAAATGTATTAAACTATCAACTTTGAGTAAAATTTTATCGATATCATTTTATTTATTTATTTATTTTCTTACACCTAAAAATTCTACGATCTAAAATCATTATTATTTTTCCATATGTCATATTTAATTGGCCATTTGTTACAATCTGCTGTATATAAAATACTTTTGAAGGCATAAAATTAAACCTGAAGGTATAACGAATTTGCTTGCAATTGGCAAACATATTTAGAGACTTAATCACAATCACTTTGAAGCAACTTTGAAATTATTTAACATTTCTTCAGGGTCTTTAAATTTAATTTAAACGAAATCAAATATAAAAGACCATGAAATTAAGGAAGTTTTGTGCCTTTATTTCATTTTTATTTTTAGGCTTAATGTCACACTTTATTCAATCACAAATTTAATATAATTTATAACCATGTTTAAAGAAAATTACGAAGTATTTTAAATCAACAACAACCCTTAAACAAAACAACAAATAAAATTACCAGGCTTTTTTAACCAAAAAAAAAAAAAAAAAAAAAGAAAAGCAAAAAAATCTTTTTGCCCAAAAAATTTCAAGTACAATTCAAAAAGTTTTCTTTGTCATTCGGCAACAAAATACCAAAAAGAAAATAATAAATTGTACAAACATCTTGTTGCTGAAATTAGAAAACTTGTAGAACATAGAACTTTCAATACAGACTAAACAAAAAAGAAAAAAAATAAAAAGAACTTAATAAAACAACAAATACTCAAGCCCAAAGAAACAACCATCCCCTTCTCCATAACAAAAAGAAAACGACAACAACATTCCAAAACCAACAAAAAACCAAAAAAAACAGAGAAAAGTTTTAAGCAACAGACTAAATGCTTAGCATCGTATATCACTCTTAAGAGAGGGAGAGAGAACGAGTGAGAGTGTGTTTGCAAGTTAAATGAATTCCCAGTAGACAGGAACAGGAAGTTGTTTTTAAGGTTTTGTAGATGTCTATGTGTGTGTGTGTGCATGTGCTTGGCTATAAAGTTTGTTTGTAAAAATCTTAAGGAGGAATTTTGGGGCTGCTACGTATGGGGGCTTAGATATGAAATATTATCGGGTGTTTGAATGGAGGTCGTTAAAAACAGAAACGTTTAACTTTCATTTTTCACTATTATGGAGTTTCAAGTTGTTTTTTGGGTGATAAATATTATTCTTATTTTTACAAAAGGAAGTTTCATTTCAGCTTCCGTTTTCAAAAACAGAATTTCATCATCATCAACAACAACGCCAGCAAACACTTGATGAACAGGAGCTGTTAACTACGAAGCATTTATTTTTATTTTTTACTCCCCACTGCAAGTTTAAAGAAAAAGAAATTATATAAAACTTAAGGGTGGAGGACTCGCTACAAATGTTATTTAACCAACAAAAAAATGTGAAACGGAAATCTAAATTCTGTTTGCTGTTTTTTTTTTTTAATGTGAATAGTTATTGTTAAACGGCTTTCATTATTTGTCATTTCAAGTAAGTGAGAATAATGTTATGAATAGCAGTTTATTAATATTGCAAATGAGATTTGAAGATCAAGCTAAAATTTAAGAAAAAAAAGAAATTGTATGAGGAAAATTTAAAAAAATTTGCTTAAAAGTTAAATTACTGCGTTAAAACAGTCGGCTCTTTTTTATACTACAAAAAGAGAAAGCATATTGATAGTTATCCTTCATAAGTTTGCAATTTTATTTAAATATTTTAATTCTCTTAATAATAAATATGAAGTATGAAATGTGTTTCGTTTATAATGACATCTTAACCAGCAGTAAAGCTTATGATTTTAGAAGCACGAGGGCACCATAGCTCTTACAACAAATTTACAATACAAATTGGCAACTCTTTAGACGTCTGTAACAAAAAAATTTAATTTTGTTTGCTAAAATATTGTTTTATATCTTTCATAAAAAAATGGGTTTGTAAAGAGAATCAAAAGAAAAAGTCTGCGTGTTTGTTAAAAAGAAGGTTATTAGTTCATATCCCATCGATGCCATGAACATAGAGAAAAAATTGTTATTAAACAGCGATGCAAAGGCAACAACTTAAGCCTTGCGAACTCTTTTAATTCGAAAAAGTAAGCAAGTGTTGTGTAGCAGCACGGATGAGTTGACAATGACACCTGAATATTAAAACAACAGACGAGGCATTTAAACTTATGAGCTGCAGGGGGCACTCTGTACATTAAAACAGCCTATAGAAAGAGTCTACAAAGTAAAACTAAAACCTTAACAGAGCACTAATCACAGAGAAAGATAAGAAGAAAGCAGGCATGGCTGAAATGGTTAGAGGGTCCCGATTAATTAAATTAGAGATTTTGAGTTTGAGGATGCACACAGAGGCTCATGTTTGCTAAGCAAAACGTCAAGGAGTGCGAATTTTGTTGGATGTAACGCAGTGATGTAGCGTAAACTGTTTCGTTAGTTTAAAAAAAATGCGTATTAAGTTAACAAGAGATCGTGGAAACAAATAGCAAGAGCCACGGTTAAGTTAAGTTAGGTTAAAAAATTGACACCTACTGTACTTTAAGTAGCTTCCATAGTGACCGGTCAAGCCAAATATGAATCATTCTACTATTCCTCCTTCCTTCCTATCGCTAACGTCTGTATTTCATACCAATTTAAAAAAATGGGAGTCCCAGTGTAAGAAGTAGAGAATAAATTGAATGCCGCAACAGATTTAAACCAACACAACCATATTGGTTTTTGCAGTCGAAAGAGATCCTAGGTTTTAAAAGGTAAAAACACTCCGCGCTTTAAAAATATTTCTTGTTTACGGTCCTCTCTCTCTCTTCTATTCAAGAGTCCCAAGTCATCTAAAAAAATATGTGGTAGTCTTCTTATTGTCTTCTTCCTTCCTATGCCTTCCAGGTATATTAAATGAGACGCCCAACCATCTCTGCCTTTATTGAAAAAAAGCATAACTTTGTAGTGGAACAAATTAAATACATTCACAAAAAATCAAATCTAACAAAGTGTTGCAGGTTTCTCTATTCATTTTGCATTTGAATCTTTAAATCATGAGACCTAAAATCCTTAAACTTGATACTTCGTGCTGTCCATTAGTGTATTAGAGAAAAAGTGTATAGAAAACCACACACGTAAGACTTTTGTGGCTTTGAAAAACTTAAAATTGGACACTCAGACTCACTAGCAACGAAAGTTTGCCTTTTTCAACTTTGAATAAAATCTTGCTATTGCGCATGCTATTCCTTTCAAAGTGAAAATAAAATATTCTTTATTTATTCATTAAGTTAAAAAGTTGTTTTAATTTAAAATTTCTTTTTTTTCGTTTCTCAACAATTTCCATAATCAATTGTATGTTTTCCTCATAATTTCATACATTTTAATCCTTTTAAAAAATTCATTTACTTCAGACTACAGTTCTTCTCCTTTCGGTCCTTTGATGACAATAATTCTTTAACAATTTGACAACGTTTAACCAACAAATAAATCCACAAAATTACCATATCAAAAGCTATTTTCCCCTTTTTAAATAATTATCTATTACAAAATGAAAAAGAGTATAATTTAGTAAACTTTTCTTATTCATGTGAAAATCTTTTGAAAAAACATATTTATAAATTTATTTGAAAATTTTGTAAAATTAAATTAAAAGGAGTTTGTTTTGCATTTTAATAAATTAAATTCAAATGTACAGAAACACAACAAATGCATGTCCAAAGGAAAATAAGTTTTAAAACAAACAAGGGTGAAGGAAGGAAATATGTCCTCAGGATATGAAAAGTTAAGCCACAAACAAGTTGTGCTGGCAGGTGCACAAACACACGCACACATAGTTGTCTAAAATAAAAAGATATACAGAAAAAAATTTTGGGATATTTGAGGAGAAAAAATAATGTGACCATTTCTTCCAAAAAAAGAAAAAAAAAAACATGTAAAAAATGTTAAAGTCTCTTGTGGATTTGGTTCTACGAACTACTCGAATAAGTTTTGTTTCTATGATGTTGTAGCAAACTTTCAGTGCAACTGTCTGGTGTTGCTTTTCGTCCTTGTGATCTCTCACGCCCCCAACTAGTTTTACAATCCTAAATAAAAATATATCCACCGATTGTCAAGTTATTAAATGCTTTTTTCACAAAATTAAAGTTTGAGAGTAGAGGTCATAAAAAGGCGCCATTTTAAGCGTAGAGCTTCTCGATCCTTCACATAGATTAATCTTAACTACAATGGGCTGGTGTAGATAGTGTTCAATCATTATTTTTCCGCTAAACATTATTCCTTATTAGACCACTTGTAATTACATTATATGACATGTTATCAAAGGCTCACTTGAATACATAGTTTTGTCTTTCACAGTTCTTATATATTAAAGAGCGTTTGATTTTCTTAGAACCAAGACACAATTAGTATTTGTCTTCATTTATAGCTTTCCAAAGTAAAAAGCTGTATTGTTATCTGCTGTATAGGATTCCGACAGCTGTTATGATTTACCGTTATCTTAGGTATGAAGGACACTTCAAGTTCATGCCTGTTATCTAAAAGGTCGCAAAGTTTGATTGTAAAATTTTAGCTGTTATCAAAGGATTTATGAGCACTAAATGTAGAACAGCTCTCAGTTTATATTTTTAGAAATATTGCCTGTGAAGAAAGCGTTTATATAAATAATAAAAGATGGGTGTTTCTAGTCTGTAGTCGGATTTCAGAACAACGACCTAAGAATCACACACATGCAAAAGACATGTTTAACAAGTTAACAAGTATCCGTTATTGAATACTTTTATTTTAACGGTAGCTTTAGTTAGCAAAGGTTCTTCGTGTAGCCCTCTGGTGAAAAAATAGCTTCACAAAGATTTCCGTTTCTTTCGCAATCATTTCACTGAGTTGACTTTTTAACCCATATATTTTTCCATTGTCAAACGTTGGAATTTTGTTTTGATTGCAAATAACAGCGCGATAATTCTTAATGTACCCTTCTGTAACAGTATATTTATTCTTTGTTTATTTCGTGTCTTACTCTGGCTAGATATATTCCCGTGATCTTTTGTTTACTAAGCGCTCGCTTTTAAAACTCATGTAATCGTCCACACTACAATATCGTATAATTGTAGTAAAAATTTAATTAAAACACGCAGCACTGCAGAGTAAAGCAAGTTGGCGCTTCGGCAGAGACTCAAAATGGTGATCTCCTACATATTTAACCAAACAGGTCCTACTTAATTCAGCTATGACCACCACACACTCTTTTATATTTTTTTTACTTTCTTCTCCCCTATAAGGCAGCTCAGGGTTTTTATGTATCTATTGGGTGCCTTCCCCAACTAATCTACGGTGGCTACAAGACAAGTCCTTCCGATGTTTTTGTTTCGCTGTTCCGAAGTTGCTGTAGTCACGGTAGTAAGCACGTTGACTACAAATCAGGTTGGCCAAGGTTCAACCCCTGCGGCAACCAAAGAATAAAAATTTATTTTTTTCTGTTTAATGGTATAAATACATATATAGAATTTAACAATAGAACAAGTAGCCTACTTCGTCGGTAATTCTACATAGCACATTCATCGGAGAAGTAAAATAACTAATAAATTGGCTATACTTTTACCACCTGCTCTTTTCTCTACACTATCCCTTTCCTAAAGAATTTAGCACGATTACGCTAATTAAATAGACATTGTTGCCTGAAGTGCTACTTCTCTTAAAAAAGAAATGTTTTAACCTTCACTGTTGTTCCAAAATACAGACGCCAACTTATTATCGTGATTATGCAATAATAGGTTTTTTTTCTAATTTAATAACTTTGAATAATTTAAACATCTTTATATCATGATGCTAATAGGAGTTGAACTTATGACTTGTGACCTTTTATTTTTTTAAGAAACAGATAGCTCTACCACCAACCGTGTGGGTTCAAGATGTGTTTACTAATGCTTCTTTTTATTCTATTTACACACAATTAACTTTTTAAAATAGCAGTGACAATTTGTTCAGGTCTGTCTTTTTCTTAACTAAAAACCCAATCTTATATTTTGAACAGTCAAAATTAGCTTTTGCTGCTGCAGTCACGTAAAGAATTTGTAAGTCTTATATACGTAATTTTATATAAGCATAAGGTGCTCTTGCGTCACCTTCGTCGTCTGTGTTTCTCTCTCTCCTACTTAACGTATTCTGCTTTTAAATCTCCGTCGGCAAGGCCTCTGTGACGATAAGACATCGTATTGAAAATCATCGGGCTCAAAATATTTGTATACACAAATCCGGAGTAGAGACCATTATTACATTTATCTAGTTGGCGAGTTGCTTCAGGTTAAATCGCAATAATTTTATTTTGGAGACCTTTATGAAACACATTTTTGATGTTCTTGTTTTATCTTAGATTTGCTACATCTACTTTGGACTTCAATTGGCAACTGTTTAAAGAAAACTCATAAAATCCCTATTAGATTAAAAATAAAACACATTTATTAACGTACAGCACTTTAATGTGCTGTTGCACCGAGGGGTTAACTCTCATTTCCCCTAGCAACAATATATTAAAACTTATTATTTATAAAATTTTATATGCATTGGAATTTTTCTCAACTCATCTGTGTTTAACTTTTATGAAACATAAATTCATCTCAGCTACGCAGCGAACATATTTTGGGAACATTAAGTGAAGTATTAAAACAAGAAGGTTTGGGGAAGGGGAGTTGGTAAGCAGACACATTTAGTGTACCAAAAATACTTTTGCATTTTAAGGACACTAATAATATTCTGTACATACACGTATACTTCTAAATATTAACTGTTTTGTGACACAACGATACGTTCTTCTAGTTGTTATAAATCCATCCATCCATTTAGCCAGCCATGTTTATACATCTGTTTCCCTAAGCATTTGTATATCATGGTTAGATTTTAAGTAAAGGTGGGGCTTAAGGAGTCTATAGTACGTGTGTATATGTGTGTGTTTGTGTGCGTGCGTGCGTTTGTTTATTCTTTAAAACCCCCCACCAATTTAGCTTTTGTACTCACTTTGAAATATTGAAGAGCTAATAATGTGTGTACTTAAATAACATTCAAGTACTTTACTTTACTCAGTTTAACCGAAAAGCAGCTTAAAGTACTTTTTTCTTTAAAGACAAGAAACAAGAGAATGAATGTACCAAAGAAAACCTTGCTTTAAAGTTGTTATCTATAGATGATTTGTAAGGTTTATGATGTGGAAATAAAAGAAATTGTTTCATGTACAAAAAGGTACAAATGTTATATTTCTTGCCAATATTTAAATGACAAACATCAGCTGTTTTTTATTATTTGTAAAAAATATATTTTTAATGCCACCTCTCTAACTTTATCTGTGTATTTGATTGAGCTGCTAGAAATACGCATTTGTAATAGCAGTAAGCAAAATATACATATCAACAAAATTCGTTAGGCTTATTTAGCAAGTTTATTTCAAAAATCGTAAACTTTTTATATAAAAGCTTGATTTTCATGAGATTATTTTTTTTATCGTTTCAACTTAAATTTGTAGGAAAAAATTGGGGTGGTTTGAAAAATAAAAATTGACATAAAAAAGAATGAAATGAGTTTTTAACGTGTGTAATCCATGCATATGAATTTTTCATTAATTTTTTAAGAACAAGATAAATATTTTACAACCGGATTAATTTAAATTAAATTTGAAGCAAAAAATAAAACAAACGAAAAGGACAAACAACTTAAAGCTTAACCGTAAAAATTATGCTGGAGTATAGGCCTGCTAAAAAATTCCAATATTCAAAGCTTTTCGTACATCTACCGGCTTAAAGTTAGAATTAGACAGAAGTTCAGAATTCAATGTATGAAGCTTTGGTATGAAGGTAAGGTAGTGCTTTAACCGTCTTATACGTAAGATAACTAACGAAGCACTTAAAAATAGATTCCCTTCTTTAGAAAAAAATTAAAGCGAAGATAAAAGTAGTTGAGAGTGTTACGACAGGTTGGTTTTAATACTAGATAAAGTCAAGCTAAGGTTCGCATCCAAAAAATGCCATTAAAAAGTTAATTTAAAAACCGATCAATCAAAGAAACAAAAAAAAATTCCATCCAAGCATCGATTCTCATGTAAGAAGTACCCCAAGAAATTGAAGTATAGTATATTATACTGCAGAACAATGCCAAGGAACATATGTGGTCACTTAATTCTTTTTACTAAAACTCCTAAAATATTAATTTTAGATAAGATTTTTCATTGCTGATGACAAGAATTCGATTTTACTATTCCCCTTCCCCTAAACTACCGATTGTATAGTTTTATTCGTGGTATTAAAAAAAGTTGAGCTGATCTATTTATATCCAACTGAGACCATATCGTTTAAAAAGATTGGCTACACTTAACCAAATCATGAAAATTATAAAGCTTTCTTTTTGAGGGCGGCATCGTAGCAGCTTTTAACATGAAGAGAAAATAATGTCTTGCAAACAAGATTTAATAAATTAAGAAAATAAATTATTCGATCAAATTTGGAAATCATTCAGCTGATTTATTATTCGGCTAATATTAATCGGAAGTCATTACTGCTTAAAATTTTTTTTTTAAATTTCTGTTAAAAAAAATAGTTTTAAACCGAATAAAAAATTCTCGGAACATTCGTTTTTTATTCATTTTTTTAATTCGACTCTAAATACCGCAAAGATTTTAGAACAGATGCCAATCACCATATGTTCTTGCAACAATTTTATCTAAAAAAAATCAATTTCTTTTCAAACTAATAATTTTTGCGAGTTTGTGTATTTATTTTTAATCGAGTATATATTTTTATATATATTTTTTTTATATATTTAAAAATAAGGTTAAAAAATTAATTGTTTACTATTGGACTAATCGATCAAGGTCAAAAAACTATTCATGTTTGTAAATACTCGAAAAAATTTTTCGAATTTTTGCCAGTGTACACAAAAAATTTATTCGATTATTCGAATAAAGCAAAAATTTTACCTAATATTTATTTATAGCACTTGAAACAATTTTTATTTAAAATTTTAATTTGGTTTTTACAGTTGAATTTATATTTATCACCTGCTACATTAATTTAAATTGTATGAATAAGAACTGCAATGCATAATAAGCATTCATTCGAAAACTGTAAGCCAGTTGCTCAGCGAACTTTGTTGAAATTTGTTTATTCGGTATATTGACACAAACAATTTTTTTTATATACAAAACATGTTAAAATTATTCGATTATTCGACTAAATAAAAAAAAAATAATTTATTCTTTATTTTAAAGAAAAAACTTTTTCATTCTTCTTACTTTTTTTATACATTATTCGAATAACTTTTATTCGATTAAAAAAATTTACAGAATTTAGTTAAGTTTAGTCGAATGTGACGTTAAAACTCAGGAATTTAAAATTAAAAAAAGTCCTATAATAAAATGTTAAAAAAAGCAGTTAATTTAAGTAGTGAATAAATATTAAATGGCAACGCTGTCAATTTTAATGATTTTTCCTTAAAATTACAGCTTTTAAGCTATTAGAAAAATATTTTCTTAATCAATTTTTTACTCGGATTTTGTTGAAATTCATTTGTATTAATTTATTATTCTTACGTACGAAGGACCATTTATTTTTGATTTTTTTTAATAAATCTTTTATTTCATTTCATATTTTTGAAACCTTATAAACACTTTTTAATCTTCGTTTTATTGCTCATCCATCAGAAATCAAAAACAGTTGTTGTTTTCTGTCCTGTCTATTTTCACATGTTTCATTATACCCAGCTATTTACACATGATGGACCATACCAACCGAAGCATAGAAGTAATATTTTTAATAACAATAATTGATGACAAAAAAAAAAAAAGACTTTGATACAACAAATGAAATAATGAATCCCTTTTTTAAGCCAAAAACGAAAATAAAAATAATAAAAATTACCACTTTATCTGTCATGAAACTAAGCAAACAATATCCTTTCATGTAGTCCTGTCCCCACACATTAAATGAGTGATTAAAGGGTTTTTTCTGCAAAAGAATGTGTCCTTCCATTGTGTAAAGCGGTAGTCCACTAATAATTAAGACTGGTGGTATCAATTTGTGATGTTGTTAGTCTAATGCAGCATGTGTCAGCCACTCAATGTGTCATAAATGCATGACAAGAGTCTGCCATTTTTTTTTCATACAAATAAACCATCAGCATAACGGATTTACTCATCCTTATTTTTTCTACTTTCACATTGCGATAAATCATTTGCAATTATCACGTATTGTTTGCAGTATTGAACGCTTGATTTAAAGGAAATATTTTTTTAAAGGAGTATTTCATAAAAAGCTTTAGAAATGACAACATCATCACCATTATGAAGCTTATTATGAGGGTCATTGTTGCCGGTTAAAAAAAAAATCTTTATTCAAAGGCAACCTTAACCATTGTGAGTATAAAAATCTTTTATAAAATGTTAAATAATTTCAAAAGAATGACATCAAGTCTTCGTTTTTCTAATAACATGTTGGGCAGAAAAGCTTAATAAAAAAGCTATTAAGGTTTGAAGTTAAGTTACCCTAATAAAAAGCATTTTGTTGCAAATATAAAAATGTGTAAAATATTTGGTTTATTATAACATTTATTTTTTATTTTACTTTTTTATTAAAAAATTTTTTAATAAAAATACGATACAAAAAAACCTAATAAAAATTACCCTAAAAATTTTTTATTTATTTGTTAATTTTTAGGCTAAAATATGTTCTAAAAGAAAATCTGTTACAAAGAGCAATCATTAAGAAGCTTTAGCAAACTTTTATATATTTTGTCCAAACAAAAAATACTTTGTATTGAAAAAATATATTTATAAGTTATTTAAAATTTAAATTAAAGTAAAATATAAAAAAAAAACAATTTAAAAATTTTTTAAAAACAAAAAGCATAATGTGGTCCTTTTTTATTAAATATTAATCTTTAAAAGCTTTTGCCTGATACAAAGCTTGAACTATAAAACTTGCTTTCAAACCCCAGCTTAAAAATATTTAGGTAGTAAAAGTTTTACAAAATTTTGAAAAAGCTTTTTATGAAAATTTTTTAAGCTTTATTAACGATTCTTAATTTTGTTTATAATTTTGTATTCCAAAACATTAACAAATAATATTTTAACTTCATCTGCTAAAAATTACTAGATTCTTTGGAATCAATTTTACCTGCCAGTAGCAGGATGACAATTTAGAAGTTACCCACTATTAAAATTGTAAAGCTTTTCTTGGTACAAAAGCTTTAAAAAAATATTTTTGTTAAAAATTTTTAAGACACTTATATTTTCATATTGCAAGCTTCGACTGAGTTGCTCTTTAAACAACTTTAAATGAAATAAAGCTCACTTGTGAAAAATTATTAAAAGTTTTTTAAGCTTTAAAAAATTGTTAAAAAAAAGAAAGCTTCTTTAATCCCTTTTTAAGTTATAAAATTTTGTAAAGCTCATCTGAAAGCTTTACTAAGGCAAATAAAATAAATAATTTTAAGAACTTGTAAAAAAAGCTTTTAAAAATAAAAATATTTTTTGTACACAATTTATATTTGATTAGGCCTGCAAAACGATACAATACTTAATAAAGTTTTTTAGTACAAAACGGTACATTACAGTATTGAACTACAAAAGATTGAAGTAGTTTTTTTCATGCTTTGCAACTTTAATGTTTATTTCTGTTTTTTTTTTTTTTTTTTAAAATTTCCTATTCGTTTTATATTTTTTAAAACAATCTAAAGTAGACTGCTTATCCTTTTTCTGTTATATTACAGTTAGTCTTTGACTTGAAATATATGAGTTTATTAACACAACTGTCAAAACCACAAAAAACTACTCAATCATAAGTAGTTGTTGACTCAATATTTCAAGGACTTGAATGAGTAAATATGAACAATAGCAATAAAACTTCCTTGATGGTATTTATACGCAAGTAATTTCAATGCACTTAGAGAAATGAAGGAAGAAAGAGACTAAAAATATTTCAGTTGGAAATTTTAAAATCATTTTTGTATTTCATTTCTAAGTAATAAATGTTTTAAACAGACGACAAGCTGGATTTTTAGATCAATTCTTTTTAATTTATTTTTTTTTTCTGTGTATTCTTTTATTAAAAACTTCTTCTTTTGTTTTTTTTTTCCTTTAAAAAACGACCACCATTTTCCAACTAAAAAACTATGATGTCGTCTACAAATGTTTTACAAAATTGAAGTATTAAAAAAAATTCATACATTTGCTTTTTAGCGTTTCTCCCACGAATTAATAAATTTTATTTAATACCTGCTGTTGCCTGTTCAATCATATTTTAGCCTGTTCAACAATGACTGCAAACTTTTACCACTCACAAAATTTATTAAAATTTATTTCTAATGAATACTTTATCAAGGATTATGGCTACAGAAATACTTATGTTTTAAATAATAATGAAAATACTATTATTATCGACATAATTAACTCCCTTAGGAAATTTTACTTTAGTTTTTAACATGTTTTTGTTGTTATAACCCTTTGAGATAATTGAATAATTTTTTTTACTCCCTTAGTCAACACCTTTTGCTAGCTACCCCTTTTTTTAATGCTACAAAATATTCGTACAACAAGTTGTTGTATAATTGAAATATATAATGAGAATTTCATAATTACTTTAATCCTATTTTCCATTGCTCTCAGCATTAAAAAAACAGCTTCATTATACATCAAACAGTAGAAATATAAAAATAATGAGAAACAATTTTTTAGTATGGAGTTTTTAACAACTTTTTTTTCTTAACTATGGAATACAACAGAGTTATAAAAGATAACAATAATAAGATAAGGAAATATATTTTAATAAATTTGAAGAACATGGTCCTTCGCAACGTATATAAGTGGTCCTTCATGAAGTAAAACCGTCTTTGTTTGCCATATGCTCCTCCGTATTATATTTAAAGTATTCGTTTTCCTTAAACATTATAAAATTTTTATTATAAAATGAAATGTAATTCAAAATATTTTCTTTTTAAAAAAATTTGGTTGGTTCGAAGGTCCAAAAATTTAAGTTAAAAAAAGCGGTATGTTCCAGAAAAAATTATTTGTTTTAAAAAAGTCTTAATTATAAATTATTAACTATAGTTCGATATAAAGGGTTAAATAAGCTTTTCAGCCGTTTCCTTCACTATAAATCACCTTTGTTGTCATTAATGGCTGCTAAAAATGACTTGCGTTTGAAATGAGAAAGGTTGTTCCCTGACGAAATTCATAACTATCAAACGTTCCATTTAAATTCAATTAAAATTTTAGCTACTTTTAAAACCTGCTTTAAAATTGAAAAGTTATTATTTTTTTATTTCTTATTTTAGTTCGCATTTATTCCTGATGATGTCATTTAACCATTACAAAAATTTTTTAAGCTGCTAAAGACAATTGGTTGCCAAAATCTTGAGTAGCAAATATTTAAATCCTTATTTTAAAACGTTTTTCACTAATCTTTTATTAATTTTTACTTGCTTTAGGAATTTTTTAAAGGTTTGTTTGAACTTAAACCGGTTATACCTATTAATTTATTCGAATAAAAACCGGTTATTTAAAAAGATATAATACTACAATAACACCGTTTCAATAACAATACAGATTTTAAAACCATAAAAAATTATTTTTAATTAAAAGTAACCGGTTACTTATATGAAAGTAATTGCTTACTTAAATGAAAGTAACCGGTTACTGAAATTAAAGTAACCAACTACCAAAGAAGCCTTTTAAGCTGATAAAAAAATATTTTTTCAAACATTTCTTTAAAAAAGAAAAAACCGGTTTCTGACATTAAAATAATCACACTTTTCAAAATCTACGTCAAATACGCTCGTATAAATAAGACCAGACTCTTTTAATTAATTTGCTTGTCAAAAAAAATCACTGCGAAATGATAGCTGTATGACTTACATAGTTATTAAAAATACTGACCATGAAATTCGTTACTTTAACGCATCATATTTAGATTAAAACACCCCATTAAAGTCTCGCGAAAAAATCTAAAAACCACCCTGGTTGAATATTAAAGCTTGTATTTCTATTTATCATACAGATGTATGAGTTTAATTTCCGTTTAGCACATGCCGTTAACCATTTCTTTGTTTGCGCTGTATAAAAAAAAGAAATGTAAATATGTTTGTGATTTTTTATGTACAATTTTTTATAAAAAAGTAAATATTTCATTTTATCCTTAAAAGAGCAGATCCAAAATAAATAAAAAAAACATAATAAGATAAATATTTACATACGCAGACAGACAGTTAAATAGATCGCCAGTCAATATCAACAATACAAAAAAAAGCTGTCTATCGTAACGTATTCAAATGGAATGTAAAATAAACAATAATTTTCCATTTTTTTTTTCTTGCAACTATGAAACGTTTTAAGTCCAAACTATTGGTCAGAACAACAGATTTTGTTTTTTATACAGTTTCAGTTTCATTGCCATGTTAAAGCCATCAAATAAGATTTATTGATGAAGAACTCCATTTATAATCGTAATTTGTCTACGATAGCAGTTGGAGTATTCTATAGTTGGGATTATTGAAGTGTATAAAGAAACATTGTATGTGTATGTGTGTGTGTTTGGAAAAACACAATCGTAATTGAATTGAAAAATTTAATTTCTTTTCAACAAAACAATTGAAAAACTTTAAATCCAATTTTTTTCTATGTGGATGGGCGATTGAAAACAAACATTTTGGAAAGTTCTTTTAAGAAAAGAAAGTTTGTTAAATAGTTTGAAACCAAAATCTTTAAATTAAAAAAAAAAAAATACATAAGCAAAACCCTTAAAATAAAAATCAAAAGTTTGAAACTGAATGACTTTTATGTTAAAAACGTTGCTTAGTTATTGAAGTATGATTAAAATTTAGTGAACAAAAATTATACGAATAAAATTTATTCGGATAAATTATTCGAATAAAATCGATTATTTTTTTGTATATAAATTTATTGCATAAAACAATTTATATTATCCATCGATTTATTTTTAAACTAATCAAACAATCATTCAAAAGTGAAAAGATAATCGATTTGTTCTTATGTATATTTATTCGAATAATTATTTTATTCAGTAATGAGTTCTGTTTTTAATGTTTCTATAGCAATAAGTTAAAATAATGTAATTTTTATTAAACAATTTTCTTATTTTATGCAAACGTTTTAAATAATTTTATTCACAAAAAATTTATTCGAACAAAATATTCGATTAAAAATTATACCAATTAAAATTAATATTTGTGTGTAAATGCATTTTTTATTTAATAAATTTTAATAATGTATTAACTTATTGTTATACTAATTGAAAAGAAGATGCAAAATATTTATTCGAATATTATTTTAACGAAACAAAAACAAACAGTTTTTGTGTTAAAAAATCCTTTATTTCGATCTAAGTTACTTTTTCGATTTTTTTTTATTCGGATTAAACCGTTTATGTCCTTATAAATGATTTTTATGGTAACAAAATGCTACTATTTAGAGATAAAATAAAAAGTAACCGTATAAAATATAATTATTAAATTTTTTATTCGACCTATTTGGAATAAATAAAATATATTCATTAAAACAAATATGAGAAAATACATGCCACAAGCCGGAACTATGCATTTAATAAAAAAATTAGCATTTTTATTTAAAAAGTAATAATAACCGGTTAAATTTCTTAAAAAGTTTTAGAGAATAAAAATCTGTTTGAATTATCCATTATTTAAAATACGATGTATATCTATATGTTGTATTTGAATAAATATTTTTTATAATAATATATTATTCGAATATTTATTCGAATAAAATTAATTCGAATTTTGCTGTTATTAATTCGATTAAAAATCAAGTATATTTTTATACTCATTTGTGACGGGAGATTCATTAGTTATTATAAAACAAAGTCAGGTAAAAATTAAACGAGCTAAACCAAATCCTTTATTAACGAAGGTAAATGCAAACAATAAATTTGTTTCTTTTAAACGATTAAAAATAAAATTTCCGTGTCAGGTCGAAATTATATGAAATGGAATTTGAATAAAAGCACGCTTTTTTGTTTTTAGACTTTTGGTTTAAAATAATAATTTTATTATTTTAATTATGAGTAAATGAAAAGGAAAAAGATTTATTTTTGCTTTAATAAAAGTAACCGGTTATCGAAAAATTAAAACAATTTTTATGCGCTAAAAAATATATAAAATATAAAAGATAATTGAAAACTAATAAAGTTTCTTCTTTCTTCTTCTGGCACAATAATATAATCGAATTGGTAACTAGTTATCTATATAATATGTTAAGAATTATTTCTTCCACAAAAAAAAAACTGGTTTCCAGAATTATAGAACTGGGTATTTATTTTAAAAACCATTTACTGCTTCTGCAATGTTGGAAAATAATGTATGATATTACTTTAGTTTACTGCTAACAAACTTAAATTAAATCAATCGGTTATCAAAATAAAGTAACCGGATTTAATTATTATTTAATATTAATATTATTTGGAATTTTTTTTTAAATAAATATTTCTTTTTGTATAACCAAACGCGATCAGGATATTAATCTCGTAACTTGAAATGTAATTTTTACTCGTTATCTTAATCTAAAAATTAAAATTTAAATCGGTTACCAAAAATCTTATTAACCTCCCACTTCAATGCTTTTTAAGTTTAATTTGTCTTTTACTTCATTTAGTTTTTTTTTCTCAGAGAAAAGTAGTTAAACTTCTTTTCGCACATTTATTTTTAAAAGATATTTCTTTCAATACAATTAAAAATTACTTTCAAATTACTTGGTGCAAAAAAATTAAAATAAATAAAATAAATAAAATAACATAACCAGCCAATTAATTCATCAAATAATTATTTCAAATAACTCGTTTTCAAGGTTGCCAAGCAGCAATTAATAGAAAAACATAAGTAAATACTCGTATATCAATGTTAAAAAAAATATTTATTTTTTACAACAATCAAATGAACAATTAAACTAAACAATAATTGAAGACCGTAAACATTTAAACAAATAAATAGCAGAAAAAAAAAACATCTAAATAAATGAAAAATAAAAAATAGTTTTAAATTTTAAATCACAAGTTTATCGGTTTGAGCAGCCATAATCAGAGGTGGCTGATGCTGTTGCTTATTAATACGAAAAGCCAAGCAGAGAATGGTGCCAGCGTCCGACCATTACGCTGAAAATTAAAAGCCATGATAAATAACTTTTGTGTTTTTTTTTCTAATATTTTTTATTATTGCTATTTATTTTTCAATTTACAACATTGATATGCCATTCAAATGGTTCCAGTGTCTGTCCGCTCGAGTTAAAGTTGCTGCAGAAAGTCTACATAAGTGTTATTAGTTAAGAGATGTGTGGTTTTAGTTGATGTCTGTGACTGTGAAATTTATTAATGCTGAGTTTGTCTGTCGTTGGTTCAAACGTTTTAGACAAAATTAAGCAATTATTTTTTAATATTTATAATTTTTTGTAATATTAGTATAAACAGTCACTTAACATATAATAAATACAAAGTTTAATTGGTTTCTAAATAGAAAAATAAAGTTGTACTCGTTACATTAAACTTTTGTGTATGAAAAGGGAAAACTGTGAAAAGTTGTGCTGCTTTAGAGAGAAATTGTCATGAAAGGAGAAACAAGAATGATTCTTAGTTTATTTAAATGTCATAAGTAATCGATTAGCTAAAAGCTTGTTAAATGTCATAAGTAACCGGGTACCTAAAAGCTTGTTCATACATTTAAAAAAAAAACAAATTTACATCTTTTTAAAAATTTAATTTTAATTAAATAAACACATTTTTTGTCTCTTATTTTCCTACACCTAACGAAATTTATAAATAGAAAAGTTAAAAAAATTAACGATTGTTTCAAAAAAGTAACCGGTTATCAAAATATTATTGTTGCAGACGTTATATGAGAAGAAGCAGAAAGAAGCCAAAAGTAGGTAGTAGTAAAATACTTAGATAATATATTCGATTAAAACCCGGTTATATTATGATTTTAATCCCGTATAAAATTTTCTTAAAATTTAATAATAATTTAGTTCCATTGAAAACCGAATATTTCAAATTTTTTAACTTAATCTGGTTTTTACTCTTTTGAATTTTTGGGGTTCGGATTATAAATAAAATTATGTTACTTTTTGAATATAATTTTTCTTAAAAATAAAAAATTAAAAAAAAAATACATTTTAATTAAATTATGGAACCGGTTACCAACAATTTTCGATGGCGTTTTAAAGAAATAATTTATAATTTTATGACAAAAAAAAAAAAAAACGAATACTTTTTTGTAAAGATAATTTAAAGCACAAACTCGTATTAATATTATCGAATATTTAAATAAATTAAAGTAATCGGTAACCAAAGACTCTAATTTTTATATCTTTCACCGCAAAAAGTGGAAAAAGGGTATAACTAAGTTTGTCATTTCATTCTACAATATCCATTTCCGACCCCATAAATAATGAATATTGTCAGTCCTTATGCATAGCGAAGTCGATTGAGCGATATCCGCCTGTTTTGTCCGTCCGTGTTAATGTTGATATCAACTTTGCCAAGACACTAGTTGAACTAGAGAAAATTTAAATACGTCAATTGCTCAGAAAAAGTTTCGAAAATTTTGTTATTGAAAATCAGCACAATCGGTCCTTCGAGGCAGCGGGCAAAATACTACGCCTGCCTTTAATTTTTCCATATTATTTGAATCAATGAAGTAACTCCAATCAAATAAACAAATATATGCGGCGATAGAGAATAAAAAAATAAGAAAAAAATCAAATGAAAAAATTTGCGCCCTCCCATATTTTCCGAGTTATAGGCCTCTGAACTTTTCATAGAAAAGTACGACTGTACACAATTTTTTTTTAATTATCAATATAGGTATCATTCAAAAGCTTTTGAAGAGATCTTACAGAAGATACTTAGATTTTTTAAAAATGCTTAACCCATTAACAGCTATAACATTTTTATGTAAATTTTTTGTTATTGGAGTTCCTTCACTTGTATTTTTTGAAACAAATGCTAGTTTCGGTAAAAACATTGGCTAAAACATCTACGATATTTGTTTATATGTGGGCACCAAAGGGTATGTCAGACTGAAGACTAGAGAATGCTTGTTAAATTATAAGTCAGAAGTACCACAGCAAGAAATTCCAAAGATCATAAATGTAAAGAATACAATGAGAACTAAAATTTTTTTATTTTATTTCAATTTTAATTACTCGTACTCGTCATAACATTTAATAAATAGGTTTTTGTTTCAAATTTATAATTCATTTCAAATAATAATTTAATCAAAAATAAACAAAACTAATACAACCAAAGAGTGAAAAAGTAATCGTACCTGAATTTTATATTTAACATTAATAAATTTAATCTGACATAAATGTAAGTGCTAGTGTCACTTGTCGTTAAAAAAATACAAATTTTATATGTGTTTTTCTAATGCTCAACAACAAACACTGAAACATATGAAAGCACATACACACATAATATTCAAGTTTATTGAACTATAAAATGAACTGCATAAAAAATCCACTAAATTTATTCAAAGACGTACAAGAAACCTTTTCACTTGTTAGAAAATGCTTCATCACTAGCAATAATTTCTTGCTTTGTGTACTAAGAGTTTATCTCTACTTTGGGCTATTTTTAGCCGGCAAAAACATCAGAAACAACTACTAGGTACTGCTTACTAAAAGCAACACTATGAACACCATAAACATTTAATATTTTCATCATAAACCAAAAAAAAAAAAAAAGTTGTATAAAACACAAAAAAACACAACAATAAACAAAAACTTAAAACTAAAACTTATTCACAAATTTTGTGAAAACGAAACAGCAGCAAGTACTAAAATAAAAACTTATAAAATAATTAAAATAAAGAAAAAAATTGCTAAAAGAAATATAAATTTAACACGGTCATCAAATTTATTTTGACTACTGTGCGGCTTCAGACAAAACACAACATCATACTTGTTGCCTTCAAACTTCAACGAACCTGTAGTTAAGCTGACTCAACACAGCTTCAAGTTAAATATATCATGACTGCATATTGTTGTTTTTCGTGTTGGTACAGCTGTTTTTGTTTATACCAACCGGTTCATTTGCAGGCACCCTACAATCTTGGGTAGATTACACAAATGTATCCCCTGATTTGTAACATACTATATAGTTCGCACTTGAGAAGAAGTGGCATATTATTTGAATTCCGATATTTTTAATAATTGTTGACGACGATTAACGTTAAGCTGTTCCATTTAAAGGCGTTTCTGTTGAAAGAAATGTCTGGCAAGAATTAAGCTTAAATTTAGTTTTGATATATATTAAGGCATTAATTGACACTTCTTTATTGGCGTAGAAGGAGCCTTAAACTTTTCAAAATTCCGTGTACAGCAAATCGCATCTAGACAAGACCAGCATACTTGTCCTAACAGTATGTTCAAAATTAACGATTCAGCTTTAGCCAGTGTTAACAGACTTAATTATTAATTGTTCTCTTCTTGACTTTAATTTTTCATATTTTTGTGCTCGACATTATTTTTAAGAGAAGTAACACTTCAGGCATTATTACCTATTTAGTTACTTTGCTAACCGTGCTACATTGTTTAGGAAAGGGATAAATGAGAGATAAGACAGGTGGTGAAAGAAGAAAGATAGAGAGTTAGTAATTTTACTTCGCCGGCGAATGTGCTATGAAGAAGTACCGACGAAGGAAGCTGCACATTTTAATGTTAGTTCTGAATATGTATTTATACCATTAAACAGAAAAAACATTTTTATTTTTAGATTACCGCAGGGGTTGAACTTTGGCTAGCCAGGTTTGTAGGCAGCGTGTTTACCAATTTGACTACATCAGAACCATTTAGACAAATTAAAGTAAAAGCTTTTCGACCTGTATCAAATCATATCGCAGCAACTACTGCATTCCTCGCTTTGTAAAATTAGGCATACATTAATATTGCAGGCCTTTTATTTTTATCAGTTTGAAGTCAAGTTCCATAAAATACACAATCAAAAAAAAAGTGGGAAAGTGAACATTAACCCATCGAATTACTGGGCAGTCCTTTTGTAAAATGCATTTTTCACGCGACAAGCGAAAACCTCTTTAGCACTTCAATCCTTCAATTAACTTATTTATGCAGAAATATAGTCCGATTTATAAGCGTGTTTTTAAAACCGTAAACAAACCTGACCA
This sequence comes from Cistogaster globosa, assembly GCA_937654795.1. Classification (NCBI taxonomy): domain Eukaryota; kingdom Metazoa; phylum Arthropoda; class Insecta; order Diptera; family Tachinidae; genus Cistogaster; species Cistogaster globosa. The sequence goes on from OW569404.1 coordinate 15,361,454, forward strand.
GTTACCATTTGAACTTGGCAATGCGAGTAATGAGTTTATTCTTCACTCAGAGATAAAAAGTTTTACGAAGATAATTGTGTTATGGAGTGAATCCAAAAACCATTTGTATAAACCGTGTTGACCAAAATAATTTCAGGTAATTTTTAGAGAGTTATCGGTCGATCATTGATCGGACTTAGGAGTCCTTCATACATTTTAACTCATTAAAGATGACTTTATTTTTACTTATTAAGGAAAAAATGTTTTGGGGTGTGTGTAGAATTCTTCAAACCAAATAAATATTAATTGGTTGTGGATACTCCTTGTATCCAAAATGAAGAACTACATTCTGTTAGTGTATAATTTGACCTGTTTACTTTGAAAACCGCCAGCATACATTTGTATATAACCTTTTTCCTACAATTTTAAGAAATTAAAATAAAACACTGATAAGAAAAAAATAAAAAAAACCAAGGCGCAGCGCATATACATTCATACTTAAAAACGGTCAATATGATACTGGAACACCATCTTTAATGTTGTAAAGAAACAAGTATGAATGATTAAAAATTAAAATTGCATTTTTGGCCATACCGATGGTTGGTACAAAAGCAAAAACAAATGTTAAGACGAGTTACACAGAGAACAACAAAGAAATGCTTTGAGTTGTGTGCTGTCTTTGCCTAACCAATATAATACTGATAGTTGGGTAAATAGATGATTTTTACAATATACACAACCTAACATAGATAGATGCGAAGAATGCTGATGAAGGATGTAGCAATTCAAAAAATGCTTCATTCTGACAGTGTCTAATTTTTCTTGTTTTCTTTGAAAAAGGTCCGCGTACATTCGCAAATAACTTTTCTTTCTAAAAATTTGTAACATCCAAGGTTAAGATCCTGGTTGGGAAAAATAAAAAAATTGATAAAAATAAACTTTAGCTAAAATCAATTTGATTCATTTATTTTAATAGAATTTTTAAATCAGTAAAAGGAATTTTTTCTGAACCATTTCTTTTAAGTTAGAAAGAAGCTATACAGCTTCATGCCAATATAGTTTTTAATGGAGAGTTCTTACACAGTCGGTCATACATGCAAGGTTGAAAAATGTTTAAGAGTACTTAAAGTGCGTTGCTACCTCCCATTCAATTCCAGGTTCTATTTTTTTTTTTCTTCTTTTCACCATGTCTGATTTACGATGTGGTCTTTATTGTAAATGAATACTCCTGTTCGTTGTTGTTGTTGTTGTTGGCTTGCAACCAAATGTTTGCCTGCGTGATGTCAATTTTTTGTCATTATGTCAATGTTAATAATGACGTTGTAGTTGTTGCTTATTCATGTTCGTTTTGTTTTTATTATTAACAACTCCCTTATGAAAGTTGTAAAGCCGGCAAAACATTTAGTCGTCGCTTGGAGTTTGTAAATGTTGAATGTGTTTCATCAAGTTTCGGTTAAACGAAAGCGGGAATAATTGCAAAAATATTTCAATACAGAAATGATTTTAAGCAAATAAATTGTTGTAAAAGTTTTTTTTTAATTGAATTAAAATTTTTTTATAACATAAAAATAATTTTTTTACAAGTGTAAAACATATCGCACTTTTAAAGTGAATTTTTCAATGTTGATTACTTAATAAAAATATTTTTAAAAATGGTTACTTAAAAGTGATTAATTCAATATTAATAGAAAAAAAGCATATCAAAAAGTAGCATTTTAATATTAACGAAAGAATATGTAAAAAATCTAAAAATTTGACACATAATTAATGGTTATTTTACATAAAATATTAAAATAAAAATTTGTCAATAAAACTTCAAATATCATTGTAAAAATTTTATATTGAAACAAGAGTTCAAAAACATATCAAAAATTTTTTTGGCAATTTATAACAGTTACGTTTACAGAAAAAAGGTTTTGTAATACACCAACAATTTAAAAAAAGATTTTAACATAAAAAATCTTACTTAAAGAAGTAAAAAAAAATGAGTTATAAAAATTATAAAAAATAAAATAAAAAAAGCTGCCAAGAATACAAGCAACACAACCAGGCTTATTAACAAATGGTTACTTGAATAAAAAATATAATTAAAAATTAAATCTTAAGTGAAAAAATAAAATTTGTACTCCCATTATTTTTAACGGATTAAATGGTAAAAAAATCTATTTTTGTTCCAATAGGATTTAAACAATGTGATTTTTATGGCTTTAGAAGCGGACTGTAAATTTAATTTAATTTAATATTTGTGGCAAATTTTATTCACAAAATAATAATTATGAAATAAGTACTGGTTACTCTTCTCTGATAGTTTTATATTTTTTACCCGAATGCAGTTGTAGAGAATAAGCAACGAAACAATTATAAAATTTTAAAAATGTATATCTTGTTAAAGTGGTTACGTTTCCCATAAAGTAGCCGGTTTGTTTTAAATGTTTGTTTGTGCTGTCTTTTTTGTTGCTATTTTTTATTGAAAAATATATTATTGGTTTTCAAAGAGGTGGTTACTCGCTAGAAATAACCATGTTATTTATAAAAAACGTAACTATTATCAAACGATTAATTCTCAAATCAAGTTAATCCCTTTTCCAAAGTTTTAACCACACTTTTTTATATAATATTGCAGTATTTTGTAGAATAAAACAAATGGTTACTTAACAAAAACAATAATTTAAAAAATTAGATAGAATGGCCTAAAACTGTTGCCTTTATCTGAAAGTCAAGTAGCAGGCATAAAATATATAACTCAAGATAAAAGCTTTAGATTTTAGAACCGGTTATTTTTTTAGTGATTATGGTTACTTGTATAAAAAAGAAAGAAGGGTTAACAATTATCAAATTCTCAAATTAAAATACTTATTTATTTATTTTCTAGATTGAACTTCTAGATTGAACTATTTTCTTGCCTAAGAGATGAAAAATTGTTATAAATTTAAGGTTATATTGAGTTATTGATATTTTTTTATAAATAACTTATTTAATATTTTAATACATTTTTTTTAATCGAAAACCTCTTTCCCGATTTATTAAGGATGCTTTCTAATGTTTTTTAAATAATAAGAAAGATATTGAAACAGCTCGCTTATTCCCTTTTCAAAAAATATCTACACGGTTACTTATAGGTACCGGTTACTTTTTAATTTATTACTAATTTTTTGGCTCTTTTGTTAACGTTTTATACAAAAGATAATAAAAAATGTATATGCTTTGCGTGATAACTGATTACTTTGCTTAACTTATTGTGATTAATTTCATAAAAGGTAATAATTTTGCTTTTCGTTAAAAAAGGTTTTTAAAAAATCTCTTACAATATGATAAAATTTTTTTAATTTTTTTTTATTGAATACCGGTTACAAATTGTTAAAAATAATTGGATTTAATTTCAAAATTTTTTATAAAAATCTGAAAGTATTTATTTTTTATGAAACTGATTAACATATTTGGTAATCGCTCAATTTTTAATTTATAATAGTTATTTATTATTTTTACAAATTATTAATAAACAGAAAAAAATATTATGGTTATCAAGAATTCCAGCTACGTTTGGAATGCACTCAATTTATTTTGCTTATATTTTTCTTAACACTTTTATAGCAACAACTGATCTTAAAAGTTTTATAACTGTTTCTTTTACATGGAAAATTATCACGGTCTTACAAAACCATTTTAAATTAATCAAAATCACCTTAAGGCATTGTAAGCCGAATCTTAAATACCCTTCATCATGTATGTAAATCCAGTTAAGTAAAGTAGCTTCTATCAAAAAAAAAAAAAAAAAAAACATATTGCGACGACAGAGATTTAAAAATAAGAAAAAACAAATTAAGTACGATATATAATTTTACATAAAAATGACATCGGCTCTTAATGGGTTAAGCATTTTTTAAAATTTCAGCATTTCCTGAAAGATCTCTTCAAAAGCTTTTAAATGATATCCATATTGACAGCCGAAATTTTTTATGAAAATTACAGAGGCCCATAAATCGGTAAAGATGGGAGAGCTAAAATCTTTTAACTTGATGTTTTTTCTTATTGTTTAATTCTCTATTGCTATATATTTTTGTCTTTTTGATTTAAGATACTTAATTATTCCAAATGATGTAGAAAAAAATGGGAGGCAGACATGGTATTAAGACCACTGCCTCGAGGGACATAGAGCGATCTCGCTGATTTTTAAAAGAAAATTTTTTAAAACTGTGTGTGATATATTGGAGTGTTTAAACTCTGTCTGGCTCATCTATTGCCTTGGCAAAGTTGATTTTAGACGGATAGTCAAACATCGCTCAATTGACTTCGCTATGCATAAGAAGTCAGAATATTTCTACTTTGTGGGGTCGGAAATGGATATTGTAGAATTTACAAACGGAATAAAAAACTTAGATATAACCTTTTTTCACTTTTTGTGGCGAAGTGTATAAAAATATTTTATTGCTTTTATCTCTTTTTTTGCAAATACAAAATTTCGCAGAGGGGTGAGTTGAATGTATAACATATTTCTTAATAAAATTTTTTAATCTTTCGCTTGATTTTTTTGGCGACATTTGTTTGTCTTGATGACGTTGAAATTGCTTTTTTACTTAAAAAAAAATGGTATTAAAATACTTCACTCTTCAATTTGACATAAAAACACCACCCGTAGTAATTTGATCTCAACTTGAAGTTTATCGTTTTATTTTATAACTAATTTTTTTCATTTACCAAATTCTACTGTCATTGACAATCTGTCAAAATATCAAATAAATCCCTGACTGAGCTTAGTGACATAGCATTTCATGTGTTAATTTAGTTACGCCTGCTTATTTTTCTTGAAATAGTGAGTTTATAAAAAGTCTACAAAACTTTTCTTTTATATAGAAATCGAAAATAATATATATTGTGTGTCTAAGCAGATGTTTTCATTGGAGCAGGAAAATTCTATTGAAGATTTTTTACTTTCTCTCTATTTTAACCATCTGTGTATAACAGGGTGAGTTTATTTTATGAAGTGTAAAACTCTATTATTTCCTACATAATTTTTTTTAATTTGAGTTTAGAATATCAATTCAAAATATTTGAGTTCGTTTGGTAGCAGGCGTTTACTTGTTTAAGACATAATTGTGTTAAAATGTAAATGTGTTTCTTGATACAGATCGTTGTAATAAATAATTAGGGATTTGATTATTACAACGTTTTCAATATGTTAAAGTCAAATGTTACATCGAGGGAAAATGTAAGTGAAAAACCTTTTAGAAAGATGTGACAGTGGAAAATATAAATTTAGAGGTTATTATGTGATTTTCAGCTCCATTCCCTTTTAAACTTTGAAACCAAATGAAGTTGAAATAATTTCTCTTGACTGCATTCGTGTTTTTCTTTTTATCTTTTTGACACCTTTATTGGAAAAAAATGCAAAAGGAAAATATTAGTGAATTGTGATATTCCATGAAAGAATATTTCCTTACTGACGGCATCAGTATCCAAACTCCTTTGAACATTGCCTATTCTAAGCCGTTCAAGGAGACTTAAACTCGTGAACTGTTTTACCCATCATGCAAAGTCTTGCTACTTTCTCCAGTTACTAACGTTGTATAAAGTTTTGGACCATGATTTCCGTTTTTCTATACATGCATGTACAATAGACGCCCTCACCGACTTATGCATCTCACCCGGCTACGCAACATTTGTTTTATTTTTCCGATTCCCTTGTTTTTTCTTACGGGCCCATACTCATTTTTTTTCTAATATAAAGGAGCTTGAGTTGAACTCATGACTGATGATATTTTATTTTACAACAAGCAAAATAATCTTCAAAGCAAACAATGCGGCTGCTCAACATGAGCTAGCTAACTTTTTCCTTTGTTCTGTTCAAACGTACCACACTTTTTAGTGGTGAAAGTAACAACTTATTTCCTTTCTCACCTAAAACACATCTAACATTTTTTAAACTGCGGCTATGCAACATTTGTTTTCTTTGCTTTCTTTTTGTCTTATTATAGAGGAGCTTTAATCATCTCATCTATTGTTCTAAGAAACAGGCAACTTCAATATCTAATAGTGGCCACCTAATAATGGTTCCCTATTTTCCTTTAAAAGATTCCAAGAGGGCAGTTTAACCTGCTATTTTTCATTTACTCCCCGTTTTTAAATTAAATTGCTTACGCGGCTACTCAAAAAAAAAAACATCTTCCTCCATGTTAACGAAGCTGATGGGAGTTAAACACATGACTGATGATATTTTATTTTACAACAAGCAGAAAAATCTTCAAAGCAAATAATCCGGCTGCTCAAAATGTGCTTATTTTTAATCTAGTGATTAAAATATATAGATGTATATATATTTTTATATTTTTGCACATTCAAATTGAAAAAACGTCTTACTGAACCCCTCAAGCCCGATATGTTAAAAAACCTGATTGACAGACAGTTTTCATAAATTTACAAGGGAAATATGTCGTCAGTATTTTAAATTCTAATGCCACAAATTTAATATCACCTTTAATTAAGTAGTCTTGATTTCGTTTTAGCAGTATCATCAGCTATTTAAAGCATATTTAATTTATGTGTGTTTATCTAACTTAACGGACATCTGCGAATATCATACAAAGGATAAAGTCTATTATTGCGATAACAAACTAATTTTAATTTTTCGATACGCAAATTCAAAATAAAATTTTATGCACACTTTATAAAGCCCTTTTTAAAGCCTTCACCCAACAGTTCTAATAGTGACAAAATACTTTACTCATTTTTTCTTAAAACATTTCTAGGTTTTCGAAACGTTCTAATGATTCAAATGGCTCTCTAGTAATGAAAGAGAACATTTATTCTCTCTACCCTACAATACCTGGTAATATGGATGGAGTACACAAATTTTTTGTCTTAACAGTAATAGGCTGTCTCGGTAAAATTTACAAAAAAATTATAAAATTATAAATACTTGTTTCGTAGCCTGTGAAAGCCCTTTAAGAGTCAACTAATTAAATCACTATTTTCATTATCGTCACCAGAACTGCAGGGCATTTGTTTGAAGAATTTTTGTTGTAAAACAATAAGCCTTTAAAATTACACAATTTGTGTTGGGAGCATTATTATCAAAAATGTAACATAATGGTTTGTTTGTTGGATGTTGTTGGCTTAAAGGCAAACAAAGTGGCCGTTAAGATAAGACCTTAATTTATGACCTTTTAAATTATATTGCAATACGTTGCCTTTTAAATAAAAACAAATTTGCAATATTTTCAGGAAAATTTTTTGTGAAAATGTGCAAAATTATTAACAAATCATGAATAAGTTAAAAGTAATTCAAAATTTTGAGATTAGAAAATCACACAAGGATAGGCATGGGTTCGACATTTACGTAAGAATAAAGGAAAAATGGAGTTATATTTTAACCTGTATTATTACAAAGCTTTAGCAGCTAGCACAATAAACGGGTAGCAGTTACTTTCTCATAAATTTTATTCTATTAATAACCAGCTGCTAAAAATTTTCTTAAAAAAAATGGTGATTGTATAAATTTTTATTTAATAAAAAGTAACCGAATGATATGGTACCGAGTAGCTTTTCGTTACTTTTAAAAAGTAAGTAATCGTTTATTAAGATTTGCTAAAACTAAGTAAAATCTAAACAGCAGCAGCTTCTTTTTCACTAAAAAAATTTCAAATACATTTAACAATTATTCTGTCTACAAATATTTAACGAGACTTTGATTCATGTCTTAGAAATAGAATGCGGTTACTCTTATAAATTTGTTTGTATTTACACGCTCAAATTTATTGCTTATCATAATTAATTATTAGTTTAACTAGCAAAAATTCAAAAAATTATTTCACTTATAATCAACAAGTTTATTGCACTTATAAAAAAATTTACATTCGGTTACTTTTTTTAATTGTGTTTAGCTAAATCAGACTGACTGTGATGACATAATTAAAACTTATAATTAAAACTTTAAAGCTTAATTATTTGGCTCAGAAAATAAAGTCTTATACAATTTTGTAAGCGGTTACTTTAAGTGGTGGTTACCTTTCCAATTTAATTTATATTATTTAGTAGTTTTTTTAGGAAAACAATTTGATTTTAAACGGTTAAGTACCGACTACTTTTTATTTGAAAAAAAAATTATTTTAGAGCTTAAAAATTTGTTTATATTTTAATGAATATATTTTTTACGCGTAACATTATTTTTATTTGCTCGCTTGGGTACCGGTTACTTTTTCTAGTTTTCTAACTTTTAAAGTTTTTAGTTGTTATTAAGCTTAGAAGCAAAAAAAGACGATAAGTATCCATTACTTAGCAAGCAGTTAATTTTTCATAACTAATGGCTATTTTTCTTAAAAGTAAGTTTTAGTAAATTTTTTATCGTATTTTTTTAAAGCTTGTTTGCCTTAAACTGCGTTTGGTCATCGATTAGTAATATTATATTATGACTTAAATAACTTTTATAAATTTTGGTAAAGAAACCTCATGATATAATTTTATGAGCGGTTACTTTTATTTGGTACTGATTACTTTTTTTTTTAATTAAAGAGTTTTTTTATTAAATAATTTACTTTTTCTATGTTTAGTTTATTTAAGTCACATTGTTGCCGTAAACACATGAATATATTAAAATGATTTTTTTTTTATTTTTAGTACCGGTTACTTTTTTGGAATATATTATAAGTCATGTTTTCAATCAAAAGTTAAAGTGGTTATATTTTAATTTTTCAATTTAATTTTTATTTTTTTTTTTTTAACCAATAAATTTTAGAAAAATTTTGAGTGAGTACCGGTTACTTTTTGTAAATATTAAATTATTTATACCAATTTAAATGGTTAAAATTTAAGTTTAATAACATAATCCTTTAAACATTCGAAAATTTTTAAAAGAATAATATTTACTTCCAGATGATTAACAATAGATTACTGATTACTTTTATGTAGATTTAATAACATAACTTTTTTATATTAATAATTCATTTTTTGAGATTTTATTCTAAATATTTTTATGCTTAAAATTTTTCCAAAATATTTTTTTTTTTACTTTAAAAAAATTCATGTTTAATCGGCAACAAAAAGTTAAAGCAAATTACTAGTTTATCTGCGACATAATCTCCTTAAGAAGGCAACAGTTTAATAACTTAATGTTCTATCTCTTAATGTCATTTTTAATAATTTGAAATTCCTTAATCTTTAACTATCTTAAGAAATCTTTTTTATGTTTTCTTTATCATTCTAACCGGTTTAAACAATAGCGCGTGTCTTTAATTAATCTTTAGATATCCATTCAAGCAGAAAGACCATAATTGTAGCCCTTTCTGTACCTTAATGCTTAAGAGTGTTTGAGTATCTGTGCACATCTTTGTGTTAATGGCTTTGGCCAATTACTTACTACTGTTTGTCATAGATATGCTTAGTTACTCCCATCACCCTTCTCCCCCATTTGGTTGCCTGACAGTGTTTTTACCCTAAACCCTTTAACTTTAACTGGCTGGAATAGTGGCTTTTTCTCCAATGGATTATTAGTAGAAGTTGGAAGAAGACAGGCACTTTTAATTTTATGCCTTTTTAAGCTTTGACAATGTATGAAGAGCATTATTTGAAGTACTGCGTACTAAAAAGGGATTAAATTTCTAGTTTTCCATTGAAACGCACAAAAATGAAAAGCTGAAAAAAAGGGAAAATAAAATTTTTATGACAAAACAGTCAAGCAGAACGAACATCTTTGAAGCTTAAACTTGAAAATTTACCATAAAAGTTTAAAGTATTTTAGTTTCATCTTAGAAATTGTAATTAAAAATTAGTATTACACTGTAAAAATTGAACCATAAATTGGAGTGACCAGGTTTAAATACAATTAAGTGTTAAGTTGTTAAGTCCCTTTAGTTTGATACGAAGATTGATGCACTGGAAGAAGGTAATAAAGATGATAAAATTTTATGGCTTTTAAACGTAAAACAATTTGAGATTTTCAGATTTTTTATTTCTTTATTTTAGTTTGTCACACAGTTTCGTATCTTTCGAAAAGTGTATTATTTTCTTAAGCAAACTATTAACGTTTTACGACTTTCAAGTTAAAATATGAGTGAGACATAGTTGTAATACAATAAAAAATATTGTGTAAGGAAAAACTGACACTTCAGTATTTATTTATTCGTAAATAATTTACCAAACGCTCATAAACAAGAACATAAAAATGTAATGACTAGAATAACTAATTAGATGTAAGGAATGTTTATCTCTAAGAGGTGCGAGTACATACAAATTTATAGATTTAAGTGAAAAAACAAATAAGATTTCTACAAGTAAGAGTGCTTAGTGAAGTAACTCCTATCAAAAAACAACAAATATTAGAATGAACAATAATTTAAAAATAAAAAAAAAAAAATTAAGTAATTCATATAATTTTACATAAAAATGTCACTAGCTCTTAATGGGTTAAGCATTTTTTTAAAATTTTAGCATATTCTGAAACATCTCTTTGAAGGCTTTAACATGATACCCATATTGACATCTGAAAAAATAAAGTGCCAAATCTTACTTTTTTATAAGAAGTTCAGAGGCCCATAACTCCGAAAATATGGACAAACGCCATTTTTTTTACTTGATATATTATTTTCTTATTTTTAATTCTTTATTGCCCCATATAGTTTTTTTTTAATTGAAGTTTCGAAAATTTTGCTATTGAAAACCAGCAGAATCGGTCAATGTCCTTCGAGGCAGGGGGCAAAACACCACGCCTGCCTCTAAATTTTTTCATATCATTTGGAACAATAAAGTAACTCCAATCAAAAAAAAAAAAAACAAATATATAAAGCGACAGAGAGCTTAAAAATAAGAAAGTCAAGAGAAAAAATTGGCGCTCGCCCAAATTTTCCGAGTTATGGGCATCTCCTCAGAGAAAATACAGATTGTGCGTCAAATTTTTTAAGATATCAATATGGATATCATTTAAAAGCTTTTGAAGAGATATTGCAGAAAATACTAAAATTTTTTAAAAATGCTTAACCCATTAAGAGCCGATGACATTTTTATGTAAATTTTTTTTTTTTAATTTTAATTCTTTGTCACCTTAATACTTTTTTATTTTGTTTTTTTTTATATTGGAGTTACTGCACAAAACTAAATTTACATATACGATGAAGGGTAAATAAGATTCGCCATAACCGAAAGTAGCAATTTTTTTACTAAAATCTTTCTAAGAAAAGTTTGTGATATTATTCCCTAAAATTGCATTAAATTTCATCAGTCTTAAACTATATAAAAAAATTTTTTTTTTTAAATCAAGTTAATTTTAACACCCAAAAACATGTCAACATAGCTGTCAAATGCAGCACACGAATTTACACAAAAACCTTTAACAACTTGAAAACAATTGTCAAATAATTGCTTCCGTTTCCCTAAACAATTTAAAATTTTTTGATAAGTTTTTTCCTTTTCTTTTGTTTTTTTTTTAGCTTTAGCCTTTTGTGTTAAATAAAACTTGTAAAAGAACATCTAAATTATTTGTGATTTACGGCCTTTAATAAAACGCGTGCCTTTTTGTTTCGTTTATCAAATCAAAATATTAAGACTTCCTTTTTAAAGGTTACGGGGTTCAGTTACTTGCGGTTTTTTGTCTTGCTGCATTAAAACAACCAACCAATCAACCACCAAATAAAATTTTCTAAATGTTTAACAAGTGCTGCATAAATTTACCAAAAGCTGACAGGCTTTTTTGGTTTTTCCTTTTTTATTCTAATTTACTAACAGTTCAATGCATAATAAAAATAAAAATAAATTTCTTTTATTCTCGATTTATTTTTACATTCAGTTTTTTTCTTCTTTTTTTTATCAGCCAGTCTTAAGCAGAAACGTGACCAAATCATAATTTTTACTTTTTTTCATTTTTCTGAATTTTTTGGTTTAAATTGACAGTTAAATATGCAGCCATTTTTAACGCAGCATTCAATAGATTTTAAACAAATTTCTTTCGCTTGAAAATACACTCTCTGCAAAACATCTCTCAGTTGTAAATCTTCATAATCCTCATTTAATGATTTGAAATGGTTTTGCTTGAACTATTATTAGAATAATGTGTGGGTTTTGCTAATGCCTGAAGATAATTTATCATTAGTGTTTGAAAGTATGAAAATAATGGAGAGAAAATTTGAACAAATGACACTTGAAAATTCTAATTGTCAAAATTGTTATCAACAAAGCCTTAAAGCGGGAGACCTTTAAACTGGAGTTTGCTATTTAACAGATAAAGTTAATACGTTTTAAACGTGTTTTTTATAAAGTTTCATAGATTTGTAAGGAAATTTTATTTTAACTCGTCGGCTTAAGGGCCTTTTTGTGCAAACAAGATTTTACACGCAGTTGCGGATACAAACTTGTTCATTAGAATTTTTCTTATATTTTTCTTATTCAAACAGTAGACTTAAAATAAAAAAAAATATATAAAAATAACACAAATAATAAAAATAGCTGCAGGTTTGCTGTTTCTTTAAATTCCTTGCAATTTTCATATTATTTATATCACACAGCATAATTTATCTCATGATTGCTGATTTACCTTTTTATGGCCAACTTCTCATGAAATAATTATTACCAAAAAAATATGTATAACAACTTAAGCAATCAACTATTTAAAAATTTTTCAGATATTAAAAAAAATATAAAAAAATTTTTGTTGCATGCCAACATGCAAGAAACAACTCTGTCACAAATGGTTTTTTATTTAAATTTATACACTTTTGATTCTCGATGATGAACACATAACAATAACACATGCAGCAATTTTTATTGAAGCAACAAAAAACAAAAAGAAGTCTGGTAAAAAATTGAATTTTAATTTCAAACTAACTGACTGTCAGATTTAACTACAGCTACAGCTGCCAACCATTCAGTCAGTTAGCGAGCCAACTTGCTGCAGTTTAGAGCGTTTGCAATGACAAGCTTTTGTCAAGCGTCAACTTGACGCCTGTAATTGTTGATACACATTTATTTCCATACACGCACTTGCACTCAATCACTCACATTTTCTCTCTCTACCTCTCTTTTTTTTTTCTCTTTTTTTATTCTTAACGTTTGTTTTAGTTCTGCTGTAATTTTTTATTTTGTTATATTTTTTTTTGCATCGATTTGTTGTAATTCATTATTATGCATCAAAGTATCGAACACAGATAAATTGTCTTGTGATTTCTCTGCCAGGAAACTAAATGCCCCTTGCATATAAGAAAGTGCACAACAAAAGTTTTCGAACACCAAAAAATTTATTAAAACATACTTACGAATCTGCATTGATGCCGCCTAAACGTCAGGTGATTAAGAAATATATGCATTTTTACCGTCTTCTTGCTAACTCCACGATATTTTAATATTTTATGCTTCAGCCTCATTAGTTTTGCATGCAAAAGCATTTTTTGGAAGCATAAAAAATGATTTATCAGTGTGAACTTATGATATATTTTTTCTTTTTCTTTTGATACAAAAAGTTGTCCTTAAACAAAGGCTTAGAAAAAGTCACTGGCGTCCAAGAGGTATTTATCACACATTCAGGAATATTTTCAAGGTCTTCATTTCTACTTTTCTATGACTAAGTAGTATTCAGTCTAACTACCACATTAATTTAAGGTTTTATTCGCCCAAGGACCTGATAGTCCTTCACACAAACAACGTATGCTAACGCTGTGGTCTTTCTCAGTCGGAAAATATCACACGTAGTCAATTTCACCCTAATAAGATGATATTTGCATTTGCCTTCCATGTGCTTCAGGTACCTTAATTTAAATATTTTAAAGAACCTCTTCACCCACCTGCTTATAAGCACAATAAGGATGCTTAAGTTTCCCAGAATTAAACTTAGCCGTCTTCTAGCTCAAGTGCATGACCTCAGCGTATATGATTCTCTGCTGTTTGTGTATGTGCGCTATGAACCTTACTATGCTCGTTATCTTCTAATTTCTTCGTTATTAGACCGCGATTAAGTTGCGAAGCCTTCTGCCTATTTCTCCCCTTTGTCAAGATCAGTAACCTGGCCTATTTTATTATAGATTAGTTCTGAAATTAACCCTACTGAAGGCTTCGTTGCAAATCTCCACATACATTTTTTTCCTTCTTTAGTTGGACTGGTTGTAGCTTCCAGAGTTATTGCTCTCAGGGCACTTTCGAAACCCCTGCGCCTCCCGCCGAAAGATATAATAAAATCATGTGATAAAGAAGTGGTTTCAGTCAAATTTTGTATTCATTCGAAAATGAAATTATTTCAAAAGAATTCTAGTTTATAATATTCGCGAATATTATGTAAAATATTTGAAAGAACTTTTTTAAAATATTCGCGAGCGAATAAAAAATATTTGAGGAATTTATGAAATTATGAATTTTTATTTCAGAAAATAATTTTATATTCGCAAACATAATTCTAAAAGCAAACGAATTAAATTCTTTGCGTGAGTAAAATTTTTTCCTTCGCATAAATACAGAAACGCACGCACTTAAACTTATATGCCGCATGTAAAAAAAAAACCAAGGCGAATTCATATAAGGTATACTCACGACGATAATGAATACAACACTGCAAATAAAATTTGTACATTTTGTTTTTATACAAATCGACTTCGAATGTCAAAAACAGTAAAAGACTATAACTTTTGACATTCGAAGAAGGAAAACTACAAGCGTGTCGGTATACTTATCTACCAGACTGTTATTTGAAAATTTACACTTACTTTAATTCAAAACCTTTCAATATAAATTTGTCACAATTTATCTTGATAGAATAATAAATTTGTAATATCACTTTGCTTATTTTTTATAACTTTTATAACTTTTAAGTTAAAAGCCATTAAAAATTGGAGGTCTGAGTAAAATTTAACTCAACTTAAATTTATAAATTACAAACATGAAAATTCTCTAATAAAGTTATTTATTAAAAAAATAAAATGTAGAAAAACAAATTTTTATACATTTTTATCTAACACTATCAACAATTAAATTTCCTGTTGTAAGGCAGTCATGCATGTAGTAAACTTCTATTAAAGTACTAAAGTAATCAAAATAGCTGAAGCTACATAAAAAGAAAAATAAATCTTGTGTCACAACACCATGGTTTATTAAAGATAAAGTAAAATCCCTAAAACCGACAAAGCGTTAGGGAGAGTGTAGAAAGGCCTTCCTTCCATTAAAAAAACAGTAGCAGTAAAAAAAACTCAATAGTTAAACAATAATAAAACTTGTCATTTTGACAGTTGTTGTTTATGTGCTTTTTTTTTATATTAAAAGCCTATCGACGACTAACAACGCTTTTGATCATCAACATCATCGAGACAACACAGGCAACCATAAATATAAAATAAACTTTAATAAATTTATGAAATAAATGCAGTCAAGTGTGGAGTTTTATATACATATTTATATGTCATCATCATCGTCATATAGAAAAAAAATTAATCGCACAATCAACATGTGTGGCCTGTAGCAAATTTCATATAAAAAAGTACTTATTTCAACATTATGATTTTGACATGTGTCATAAAGTGATATTTTGCGCTAAAATTGCACATTGAAAAAATAAATTTGAACGTAGCAAAATTGCAAATCATCAAAGCAAGAAAAATGAACCAACAAAAAAATAAATAAATAATGATAATTAAAATCCCTTAATTAACCATGAAAAAGGTACGCTAAGCCCGTATATTATTAAAAAGTGCCCTTAAGGCGCCTGGTTTAAAAAAAATGTTTTTTCTTTTTATAAAGACTTTGTTCAAAAGAAGATATTTTCTTTTGCACAAAACTTAATTAATAAAAAATTTATTTTTTAAAAAAAGTACATTTAGAATCTTATAAAAAATATATTTTTTATAAAAAAGTACCTTTTTGAAAATATTGATTTTAATCATGCATTTTTTTCGTTAACATATAGTTTTTATAAAAAATGTACGAGAAAAAAATTATTTATTACGAATAAAAATTTTTTAAGTACTTTATGTACAAAAAGTGTTCTTTATAACAAAAATCTTTAAGAACTTTTAATAAACAAAAAAAAAAAAATTTAGGAGAGATTTCTTAAACACAAAAAATTCATTTTTATAAAAAGGACATTTGCCCATTAAAAATCTATCTAATGAAAATTCCACGAAATATTTCTATAAAGTGTCAATGCCATGATTTTTTTTAGGTTCAGTAAAATGCATCAACTTCATAAAAAGTGTCCATTATTTAAGTTGTGGTTTACATAAAAAAAATACTTCTACAAAAGTACTTTTAAAAAATGCCATTAATTAATAAAAAGGTACTTTCGAAGAGCTTAAAAAAGGGCCTTTAAGAACTTTAAAAATCTACAAAATAGCTTTTGCTCAAATTTGCAACAAAAAAATTCTCTTAGCAAAAAGTACTTTCTAAAAAAGTACATTTATAACTTTTGGTTCATTTTATCTTTATTTTCTGAGTGTGCATTTTTCTGAAAAGCTACTTATTATAACAAAAAAATAAAGAATTTTTAAGACAAATTTTTATAGTATAATATTTGTTAAAAAAGTACCTTTTATATTAATTTTTTTTTTTTTTGTTTTCAAAGTTTTTATAAAGAATCTTGTGATATTTATGAAAGGTTTCTTAATTGTCGTTTAAATTCGAAAAAATAAAAATTAACAGATACTTTTGATTTACAAAAAATTACAACTTTTGTAAATTACTATTATTAAATCTTTGGAAATATCAAAAATACTTTTCATAAATTTAAACAGCTACAAATAAGCTCTTGCTTTAATTTACAATAATGTCTTACTTTAAAAAACTTTATTAAAAAATTACTTTAAATAAAAAAATATTTTTTTTAGAAAAGTACTTTTTATGGGAAAGTACTTTTTTTTATAGAAAAGTACTTTTTATAGGAAAATACTTTTTTTTTTAAAAGTACTTTTTATAAGAAACTACTTTCACATATTTTTTCTTTTCACTTTTTTAAATGAATTTCTAAAAATTTTTTATTTTGGTTTAAAAAAAAATCAATAAATTTTTGCTTTTGATTTTTATTGTTTCTTAATTGTCATTTTAATTCGATAAAAACAAAAATTAACAGATACTTTTGATTAAGGTATTTACAAAAAATTACTTAAAATTACTACTTTTGAAAAGTACTTTTCAAACTGTTTGAAAGTATCAAAAAGATACTTTTCATAAATTTAAACAACTACAGAATAGCTTTTGCTTTTTTTTTCTTTCTAGCAGTTTATTAAAAAATTACTTTAAATACAAAAGTACTTTTAATAGAAAATTACTTTTAATAGAAAAGTACTTTTAATAGAAAAGTACTTTTAATAGAAAAGTACTTTTAATAGAAAAGTACTTTTAATAGAAAAGTACTTTTAATAGAAAAGTTCTTTTAATAGAAAAATACTTTTAATAGAAAAGTACTTTTTTATAGAAAAATACTTATTATAGGAAAGTATTTTCACATATTTTTTCTTTTACTTTTTTGAAATGTATTTCTAAGTCATTAAATTTTAAAATTTTCATTTCCGTTTAAGAAAAAATCAATAAATCTTTGTTTTTGATGTTTTTACAAAGAAAATATTACCAAACAATTTTTCTAATATTTTGTATAGCTCAAGTCAGAGCACACGTTTCGGCACGTGTTTTAACTTGTATTACAATTATCTGGCTCAAGGCATAGAAAAAAATATATAAAAATAAGCATTATCATTTGTCTGTTATGGGCTGCTAAATGTCCAATACATTAACTGGCTATAAACAACGCCAAAAAGTATGCAATGCAGTATATTGAAGGTTAATCAATTTGTCGTAAAAATTAATGAGTTTGTATTTCAACCACAATAAAGGTCTCATTTTTAAGGGTGGCTTGTAAATCTAACTTTATATTTTATATGATGAATGGCACTAAGGGGATTTAAAGCAAAATCTTCAAATTACATGCTGCAGCATGCTTTTTAAAAATTGTTGTGGGTCGTAAACAACAATCTAAATAATTTGAAGTCGTAAATTTACTTAGATTTTTTGCAAATAATAATAATGTTAAAAGTTTTTTTTTGTAAGCTTGAAAGTAATTTATGATGGGAACAAAATGTTGCTTTTAGCTGATGGATAATTTCTGTTGGAAGTTTTGTGCTGCACCCATTTTAATCATCAAATTGTCTGCTCTGTCTTTGTCACTTAAGGTATTTTTTTATTTTTCTTCGAAAGTTATTGACATTTATCTGTTCCTTTTTTGTTTTTTTTTTCGTATTCATTTATACCGTTATTTGCCTTGGTATCCCTAATGTGAATTGGCGCGTACGTGAATGCATTTATAAGGCAGTCAAAGAAACACCAACAAACCTGTCAAACATATTGACAAATTGGTGATTAACTTTGACATATAAAATGTCTTTGACTTTATTGTTCTTTTTATACGCATTTTATGCTTTTTTTTTTTTTCTTGAATAAATCACCTTCTTTGGGCAAACGGAAGTTAAATACAAAAAATAAAGCTTAAATTTGGCAAAAAGAAATGCGTAACATGGCATGGAGCTAACAGTCTGCCCAACTCTTTTCTTTTCATTTCTTTCCTTTTATTCTTTTATTTTAAAATTCTGAAAAAACCAAGTATTTTCTGTCCAAATATTTGTCTGAAAATAAAACTTTTTTTGTTTTTAACAGTTTGTTGCAAAAATGCTGTATTTTTATTTTGTTTGCGTTAAGTTTAGTTTTCTTAAATATTTTTTTATTGTTGTTGTTGTTATTTTTCTGTCATTGTACAATAAAGTTATAACGGTTAAACAATAAAAAAATATGGCTTTTGTTGTTTGGCTTATTGTTTCTTGGGCCATAAATCTTCAATGCAGCTGTAATTTATAGAGAACAACAACGTTAATATTTGTTGTAAGTATATGTCTGGTCAAAGTTCTTACACCGGCAAGCAGACTGGAATTCAATGTTTAAATAAACTTACTATTAAATATGTTCAATGCAGTATTGATAATGTAAAAGAGCCTTAAAGTATGCAACGAATTTTTATAAAACAAAAAAGTCTCTAAAAATAAGTAACAAAATTAAGAGAAGTAAAATTTCATTTAAAAATTTTCAAATAAAAAAAAATAAAAATAAATTATTTCTAAAATTTTGTCAAAAACCATAAAAAATTTAACGCTATAACGATATCACAGAATTCTAAAGATAAACACCCTAATAGTAGGCAAGAAAGTTTTAAAAAATTTGCATCCTTAAATTAGACAACATTATAAGCATAAAAAATAACTTTAAGCGTAGATATGTTAGTTACATCAAGTCGTAAATATTTTAAAATTTATTTTAAATTCGGAAAATTGTTGGCGTGAATTAAATGAAAAAATTAAATCCTTAAAGTAGGCAACATAATTTGAAATTTGCAATTTTCTGCTAGTAAAATCAAAATATCAAAAGGAAGAAATTTATAATTTAGCATTTGCTGATTTTCTTGACCTGAAAATGTTTCTAATTACTAAATTTATTTAATTTTGTTCTTAGAACATTTTTTGCTTTTAAAGTCTAATAAAGCATGCAACCAAAATTTAACCACCGCTTTTAGGAAAAAGGAGCTCTTATCTCAACCACTTTTCTTTCAATAATTTTTCCTACTCCTAAGTAAATATTTGTCTTCGAATATGTTTTACAATTAATTGCATTATAAGCACAGCCTGCAGGATTTTTCTTACATAAAATCCCCATAAAATCAACTAATGAAAACTGTCGTTTACACATAAAGTTTACTCAATAAGCACAACAATAACAAGGGGATATGAAAAATATAAGAAAAAGACAAATACCTTAGATTATTTATGCTTCGTTTTCTGTAGCTTCATTTAAGCCTTAAGGAAAAAACAAATCAAAAATCTTAGAAGACATTTAATGCAATTTTCTATTTGTTTGTAAGACCTTAATGGAAAATGAAATTGGTTGTGTTCTTTTTTGAAGTTTTACAGCATAACAAGGATATAAATTTATAAATGGAGAAAAAATACTAATTAAATAAAGTAAATACAAATAAGGCTTAACAAGCAAATTAAGTAATTCTTATTTAGAACAACAATTAAAAGATTACAAGACACAAAAGTAAACAAATAACAAACACTACTAAGGGCTATCGTAAATGAAGAAATAAATCATTTGTAAAGTTTCCTTAAAGTAGGCAATAGAAAAATAAAACAAGATAAATATTGATTAACTGCCGTTTTCATAAAAAATTAAAATAGATTTTAAATGTATTTTAAAACAAATTTGTGTGGAAAATTTGTCATAAAATACATTTTAAATTTATTTTATTTTTTATGAATATGGCAGTTAATGTTTTATTTCAGTTGATTGCTGATAGCTGATAGGGCAGCAAAGAAAAAAGTTAAATGCCTGAAGATATGCTTACAAATTTTGTAGATCTTGTTTCTATAGAACTTTTGGGGGAATTCAGCTATGGAACAAAACTTTAAACTTTCTAAAAATACTTTTTATTACTTAATTTAAATTATTCAATTTCATTTGAGTAGAACAGTTTATTATTTATCAATTAAAAATAATCAAAGCTCCCTTAAATAGGCTAAAGAAATTTATTAATTTTATATTAAATTGTGAGGGAAATTTTATAACTGTTAATAAATATTCTTAAATATTTTTTTTAAGATTCGCCCCAATTTCTATTTTAATAATAAACATCCTATTAAAATTCTCCTCCGTACGAGTAACAATTTTATGGTTTAGAAATTTTAACTTTTTTTGACTAAAACTTTTTACAAAAAAGTTAAAAATATTTTATATTTTTGATAAAATAATGTTACGAATTCCTGTATTTAAAGAGAAGAAAAATTTATTTCTTGGTAAATTGCTGCAGCTAAGGCGTACAAAAGGCTTGATGTTTAATACACCTCGAACCGAGTACTTATTTCATAAATTCCTAAAGGCTTTATCATAATTATTCATAATTTATTATTTCTCTTAATGTTTAATAATTAAATTAGATGCCACAAATTAAGTTTTTAACATAAAAATATTGCAAAACATAAGAATTTGCCACAAAATAAAATAAATTTTTTAACACCTAAAAGTATACTTCGTTTTTGAATAATTTTTTGTAATCCCTAAAGTTATGTTTAAAAAATTTTACAAACCCAAAATAAAATATGGATAAATGGATTTTAAAATACAATAAATTAAAGTGCATTTAAGTATATACAGCTAAGTTGCTTGTGAAAAATATATATAAAAAAATTAAAGCCTATAAATAGGCATAATAATCGTAACTTAAAAAAGATAAAAGCTTTAAATCCAAATGGAAATTTTCAGTGCCAAATTTAAGGTCTATAAAAAGCCTTGAACTACAAGAGTATTAAATAAAAAAATGCTAAAAAATAAAATAAACTTGAAAAGATGAAAGAAAAGAAATTAAAAAGAATTTACAACACTATTTATAAGCGTTGCTCTAAATAATGGCAATCAGACTCAATTAAAATAATTTAAAAAACGCCTAAAACTATGCGCAATAGTTCAAAAATTTTTGAAAAGTGATAGAAATATTTAAAGAAATTTTAAGCAATTTTTACATTTTACATTTGATCTGTTCCACGAAAGCTTTCAAAAAACCAAAAATATGTAAAAAATAAAATGGAAAGTTATATAAATTTATGTGTTCATTTAAAAAACGCTTGCAGAAATGTCACAAATTCTTAAATTCTTAAAAAACTACAACTTGAGAATTTTAAATTTTAAGATTGCTTTGACATACTTCACTATGCGGGTTTTATTGAAGCCGTAAAGTAGGCTTTAGAAGCATAAACAATGATGAATAAAAATCATGCTGCTTTTGGTTTTAAATAAAATTTAAAAGTTTGCAGTATTTTTTGAAGTTCACTGAAGAAAAAATGGGGAATTCGTCTTCATCACATGGTAGCAAAAGCAGCAGAAAATGTCGCAGTCTACCCAATTCGCCAGATGTACGAAGGTAATAAAACTAGTAAATAAATATATTTCGATTTTTTTAATATGTTAAACTTTTTGAGCCCCTTGTATACAAATTTTATTCAGGCTTAAGTTCGAATTTAAAATTTTTTATTCATTAAGAAGAAAAACTAAGAATGAAGTTATAATTTTTAAGCCAGGATTATATTTGATTCTCACGAAAGAAAATCTTTAATAAGATTTTTTTTAAGAAATAAATTATTTTTAAGTTAGACCGGACACATGACAATGACTGAAGAAAACGAAAATGTTAAAGTAAGTGGTCGCGTGTTGGGCTAGAGGCGCCTAATTTCAAAGAACATTGCCGTCATGATTTTAAAACAATATTTCTTTATTAATTTATTTGCTTAAATATTTTGTTTTATATGAAGTCATTAATAAAATCTTTAACTTAAGTAAAATAAAAACAAAACTCAAATTACATAAGACCCCTTTTTTTCGTTATCTAAATGTAAAAATATAAACTACAAGTCCATAAATTTGTTTTATTTTTCTGTCTTCTCCCCCAAACATCACATTAGTGTCATTTTCCCTTATTTATTTCACTAGTTTCGAAAACATTTTGTTCAGGCTGCACAAAATTTGTGGTTAATTAACACTGACAGTGAATAGTTTCTTTTTTTTTTTTTAAACTAAGAAATCTATTCGCAGTTTATTTTTCCACATGACTTGAGAGAAATTATGGACTTTGCTTTTTTTTTGTATTGTGAAACATTTTCAAAATAAACATTTTAATTTTTTAGAGTAGAATTTTAATGCATGATGAAATGCTGATAGATGTGCAACATGTGGTGTGTTTTTTTATTCTTTTTTGTTTTTCTTTTAATTTTATTTTCTACTTCAGTTCGTTCTTTTTTTATTGAGGTAGTAAAAAGAAAAGTTTTTTTTGGCTTTTTTACAGCAATTTAATTTAATGGAATGTTTGTTCCTTAAACAAAAAATGCTTTGAGTTCATAAGTGTAAGTGGCCAAAGAGGTCTATTTATATTGGGTGAAAGTGAAGTGCTCGTCTACGAAGTTTTTGGCATTAAGGCCGTGTTGGAATATAAAAATTGCACAATAACAGAACTGACTTTTCTTATGATTAGGCTTAAATATTTACCAGTTCCTCAGAAAAAATTTTTGCTTCTACTAAAAGTTTTAAAAGATTTCAGTTTAGCATTGAAATTAATTTGTTGATTGTTACGATTATTTTTATAATTAAAGTACTATTTGTTTCAATTAAATATATAATCAATTCACTTATTTACTTTGTAAGAAAATTGCTTATTTTGTATTTAATGAAATAATTAATTAAATTAACGAAAAATTTTGTTAAGCTTTAATATGAAATCAATTAAAATTTTAATGGCTGCAGAAACTTTTTTCTGTGATTCAGATTTATTAAATCTAGCGGCTTAAAATCAGTCATTCTTCTGTTTCTCGTATTCTTTCTTCCAAACGCTGTTCTAGTTAAAGGCAGTATTCGCTTTCAAGTCTTCTAATAACATATCGTTTCCTTTAACTAAAAATATCTGCGCTTTTGCCGCTAAATAATGTAACGCACATATTGGCAATCCTTTAACAATAACAATAAGCCCCACATAACTTCCAATGAGAAATTAGAAAAAAAAAGTTTTTGCTTAAAAAAATAATCACAAACTGAAAAAACATTCTTCACCTTATAAATTTTTTTAATTGAACTGGAAATTTATTTCAAAAATTATTTATAGAAAATATTTTTTTGTTATCCTGGACCAGCACTCAAGACATGACCCCTACTGTTTTGTGCCAGAACTAGAAAATTACGTTATAGGTAGAAGAATAGAGGAAGCAGTATTTAATTTAAATTTTTCTACATGAAAAGTAACAGGAAAGACTTCTGCAGAAATATTGTTCCTTATACGAACTGTTTGGCTAAAAAACAAATTCACAGGCCAATCGAACACAAATGGATGAGCTCTTAATTAAAAGCGTGTTGTACGCAAAAACGTGTGAATATCAGGAACGAGGTCCTAAAGCATATTCCATTGTAGCGTCAAAAACCTAAAAAAACAGCTCACATTGCGTCAAAGTTCAAGAGAGTCAATAGAGTTGAAAACCCTACCGTTACCTATGAGCCTCACCGCCCTCTCGAGCATGCGGTCGAGTAGCTTCAAAACAGACTTTGAAGCACCGGCCCATACATGACAGTGCTATTCCGTTTTTTGGCCAGATGTCGGTATACAATTTTTCAACACCAGAAAATAGATGTGGCCTCAGACACATTGCGGGCGATTGCCAAAAAATTGAAAGATAAATAAAAAGTCATTAAAACTCCATTCAATTACAAGAAATTAATAAACAAATAAATTCAAAAAACTAAAATAACTTAAATGTGGTCAGGAATATAACAACCCTTGTGTTTTTTTTTCTGGAAAACCAGTTTCACCAAAAAATTAACAATCAAGTCACGGTCTATTAATTCATTAATACAAAATAAACTGTTACAATTTTTAAATATTTTGTATGTGTGTATAGGTGTGAGATAAAAACTCTGTATATTAATTATTTATTATTTGTTGTATTCCCATACCTTTCAGATTCTCTATTTTCTTTTTCTATTGTCCTTTATATAAATACAAACATTTGTTACAATATTCGTTAACGTTGTATTAGAATTTCAAAATAAATCACTTTAATACTCTTTGATCTCTGTAACATTTTAATGAAGATGGTGGTGGTTTTTGAAAAACAATTTAATCATTTCCATATTTTAAAGAGGGTTGTTATGACAGAAATAAATTTCTTATCATTTTATAACACATAGATAAGTATGTGTGTACATCTGTACGTGTGAAAACTATTAAAAATATTTATAATACCGAGTTCACACACTACAAGTTTTATGCAGCAAACGAGAAATAAAATGATTTTGCACTCCTTTCTCTTCCACAAAATTCTGAATTGCTGCAAGAAAAATTGACGTGTGTGAACTCGGTATAAGGCACGAATCAATATAAATTGAAATTAAGTAGCTGCGTGATTAAATGTGTAAAGATTAAAGGACTTGAATGATATTTAAAGAAGTTCAAATAATTGAATTATATATGAGTATGTAACCCATAAATTAATATTAATAAAAAAGAACCCTTTTTGTTAAGTTAAACATAAATTTTCCTTTTGATTTTTTAAAGATAAAATATTGTTGTTTCTTCCGAATATTAATTTTAAAATCAATTAAAAGTGATTTCAATTATTTTTGTCAAATTTTTAATTTAAAATACAAGTCACGTTCTTGAAAATATCAGAAATGATAATATTTTAACATTTTATGGTGGTTGCATTATTTTATCTTTTGTAAAGTTTCCTTTTTTAAGGGAACGGTTATATCACACAGCCGAATTAGGTTGGCTGATTTTACTCCGACAAATGGTTTTGTGCGGTTTTCTAGAGTCGTTAGGTTATGTTTATAAACAAGAAACCCGGCTTCGCCTACCTATTAACCTCAATAATATGTTCTTAATTATAGAAATCCGCCTATAAGCTTTGTATAGCGCTTTTGAACCCAAAGAAATACCGCTGCAATGTTCAACTTTCTAAAGAGACTATCTCGTTAAAGTGTGAAATATTTTTACATTTTTTCCCTTTAACTAACAAAGAGGTTCTTTTAATTGCAAATACCAACATATCAGTTGTTATTTAAATAGTTTGGGTCATTTATTTATTCTATTTCTTCTACATTTTACTTTGGCTCTGCGTATATTTGTTCCCACGATATCCTGTTTAATTAAAATATGCTTAAGCCCCAATGCACTGTTACTGTCGCGACACTGGAACTACTTGATACCGTGTTAAGCAACAACAAAAAAATACCATCGAGCACAAAATACGGTAGGCACTCCGGCAAAGCTTTAACTACCGGTTATTTGTTTTATTCACAAGGCCCTTTTAAGAAACTCAGGCACTTCTACTACACACTGTTGTTGTGCTGTTACTTTTCTAGCTTCTGAGTGCCCTGATTAAGTCTTTTACTAAGATTTCTTTGAAATATTTACAGGCCTTTTAAGCATCTTATCTACCACCGCTATACAAAAATTATTTTCTGTTTTCTTATCTTCTGCTCTGATATTGAGGAGCCTGCACCAACACGTTTTCGCCGCCACACACAAATTGTTGTCCAATTTAAAAATTTAGAGACTTCGTGAGGCTTGAACTGCTGTCTCCCATTTATTCCACTCAGCCACCGACACGGCTTGGTAGTTTTTTTTATTCATAAGATGTTTATGGGATTTGAACTTATGACTTGTGATCTTCTATTAGCAAAAAAATCACTTACTTCCACCAATACAGCCAAAACAGCTGCTCAATATTTACTATCATACATTTTTCTTATTTTCATTCTCAGCAAAAACAGATATGAAAAGGATTACAGAATCTTTTGGTCGTTATTACTAGCTTAAGTGAGCCGGTAATAATAAAGTAAGCGGACGCTGTGCAATATCCGACTCTATAAAATGGTTTCAATGCAATCTTATGTTGCAAAAGAATAAATACGTTTTTTTGAAACGCTGAAATCTTCTGATGTATCGCTCGTTTCGACGAATATCATAAGCTCTTGATAAACGACACCTGTGATTACATTAAAAAATTTGATCCCTTCAAATTAAATTTTTAAGTCAGATAATTGAAAAAAATTCTGGCGACTATTAAACACTTTGAGTAAGAAATATTTAAACAGTTGTTCACCAATAAATGTTTTATGGTAGGAACGAAAAAATAAATAAATTATTCACTTTTTTGTTTAAATGGATTACTTATTTATTTATTCCAAAAAGATTCATATTTTTTTTTTCATTTTTGTTGATTCTATAGCAATTAATCTTGTCTTTTAGAAGAGTATCACCAATTTCCTACAGTTTATCATAGAGCAAATGCATAAAAAGTACACAAAATAGAAAAAAAACTCCATCTATTTTGTATTTAGAACAATATTTGTTTGTCTCAACAGTCTCTAATGAAAATAAAATGTAAAATAACATTTAAAAAGATACATCACAAAAATTAGAGATGCTTTCAAATACGAA
Organism: Cistogaster globosa; assembly: GCA_937654795.1. Classification (NCBI taxonomy): domain Eukaryota; kingdom Metazoa; phylum Arthropoda; class Insecta; order Diptera; family Tachinidae; genus Cistogaster; species Cistogaster globosa. Next base: position 15,388,398 of record OW569404.1, read on the forward strand.
AGAGTACTTTATTCTAAACATCCCACAAAACAAACACACGGAAACACACATAGAAAAACATCTCACACAACACATTCACAATCTTTTATCTCTATTTTTGTTTTCTTTCACTTCTTTGCTCTTGTTTAAGTTTTCTTTTTTTTATTATTCCATACGTCATCATTATAAATATTCATGTGTTTTATTATGGTGTCAGGGGGAGGGGAAAAAGGGATGAGGCAAGAAATAACATCAACAACAGGATTTAAAAATAGAGTTCATAATAGACTGCATTAAGAAGTGTGCGTGTGCATATGTATGCTGTTAGAAATGTATATTTGCATTAAGAGTTGCCAGATAATATTGTCCAAAAAAAAAAAAAAAAACGTTTCAAGAAAAAAGCGTCAAAAACATAACTTTTTTTTCTCATGTTAAATTTTTAAATTTATGTTCTGTATTCCATTTAACGATTTTTTCGAAAGCACTTCAATAAATGGACTTCACCAGCGAGTTTTTCTTCCTTTATATAGTTTTATGTGCAGACACAATTTGCTCATCTTAAAGGAGAGCTTCTCTCGGACCTTACGAAATATATTTTTGGTTTAAAATAATTTTTAAGAATCATGGGAGCCCAATTAAGTATACAGCTCATGCCAATTTCGTGCAGTGTAATAACTATTTGAAGTGCCAATCTTACCAATAGATCCCACTAGTAGCTCTAGTTTTAAGCAACTAAGCATAACGAGAGTTGCTATCTTCGGCGTTTTACTAAAAACTTAAGTTATTAAGGTTGGCTCGTACAGCATTTTCCATCATACAAATATTGAGCTTAAAATTCAACGCTATAAAATGTTATTCTTTAAATAAAACGTTGTTGAAAAAGAGTTCAGACTAAGTTACTAATTTCACCACCAAAAAGTGTGGTGTGTATGTGTGATAAAATGAAGGAAAGGAAAGTAACATATCTTGAGCGGCCTTGAAAACTGCTCTGTTAAAGATGTCTGCTTCTTTTTTTAACAAAAGATTTGTGTTAAAATTCCAACAGATCCTTGAAAAAAAGGAAATTATTTAAACTGTTGTCATACCTTTCGGAGAAGAAAACAAGCAGTACTTACTTTCCGGGACCTCACTTACATAAGTAAAGCTCGTTTTGTGTAATCGCGATTGATGAAGTAGTGAAGTCTCCTGTAAAGTAAATTAAGAAAATCGTCTAAATTTGAAAGGGCGTTAGTTAGAGGAAAAAGTAAGAAGATAGCAACAGTGTGAGGCTAAAGTGGCTGAGTTTGGTAATAGATCCAAGTTTTTGAATTAATTCTAGTTTAAGCAGAGCCATAGCGTAGGATCGATCACTACGTGGGATTATGGTATACGTTTCCTAAAACACTCCGCGACTGGAGGGCAAAAAGTGACAAGATTTTTTGTTTAATTATGCCAGTATTGCAATGCCTTTTTAAACTCTCGGCTTACAGCCTTCAAATAGATCACAGGACCTCTCTTTATATTGCGATGACTGCACAAGCATTCGGATTTCATACGTAAGAAATAAAATGTAACGCGATAGAGAAAAGTCATGAAAATAGGAGAATTCTTGGCTTCAGGTTCAATATTTATTTATACGCTTGTTCTGGAACATTTTCAATTTTGTTGAGGTTGCATTTGCAATATGTAGATAACTTCGCGGTAAAACGTTCGATCTGGCAACACTACACATCATTGTATAACAGCCAGTTGTATTTATTTTGTTGTTGTTGTCATTTACTTATGTTGACATTATACTTAAACAAACACTATTGCAGCTTTTATAAGTATTTGAGTCCTTTAGCTTGAGAAAATAAAAGCGTATAAACACCTGAAAATACTTCTACTGAAGTTAAAATGAATAAAATGTTTGTAAGTCCAAATAAACAACGAGCACGAATGAATGTTGGTTTCTCTATGAAAAATATGTTAAAAGATTCTAATGGATGTTTGTTGTTGTTGTTGACGTAGTTGATATGTTGAAGTGACTTTTCTAAAGAGTATTTTTATTTTTAACCATATCTGTCTGTCTGTTTTATTCGTTTGTTTGTTTATTTGTTTGTTTGTGGTTGTATAATGCTCGTAAGAAGAAATGAGTGCTTAAAAGGATAGAAGACACTTATTGTATGTTGTTTTACATAAAAAACAAACTAAGGAAAGTAGTACTTTACAGCTAAACAAAGATTTTACGCTTGTTTCCATTTTGACAATGTTGCAATAGGAAATGAGGAAATGTCTGAAAGATTTAAAATCCCTAAAACTACTGAGGAGAAAATTAAAGTAATTTTATTGGAAAAAGAACAATGAACGAATTAGATCTTAAAAATTCATTTAAGGCAACCTTAGAATGGAGCGAATAGAATGTTAAAAAATAATGAAAGCCTTTGCATGATAGCTCAAGCTAATGGATAATTTATTTAGAATAAACGCAGCTTTCCCGTAGTGATGCAGATTAATCTTTTGCATATAAAAAACGTTAGTCACCACAATATTGAACCGTCTATATAACTGAACTAACAATAATTATTCGAATCTTTCATCAAACAAATATATTTTTCAAGTCTAAACAACTGATAGTAAAGCTATTAATTGATCAGTAAAGCTAAGGTCGCGACTTTTTTTATAATAAATGTGTCCTTTATAGCTTAAAAATTCTCCCTGCTAAGATAATGCTTGTCTGCACACTTTTCCGAAAAAAAATGAACACAATTTGAGTTTGTGTTTGTTAACTTATTTATATTGTTCTTGAGGTTAGCACCCACTTACATTTTTCCTTTATCCAATTAAAAAAATCTTACATTTAAAAATATTTATGTTTAACCTGCGGATTATTCTTTTTCGAAAATTTTTACAGAGGACTTAAAAAGTTGGCGAGCTACCAGATTAATTCTTTAAAACGCGCCAATTCTTTTTGAATTTGAATCAAGTCGTTTTAGAAAAATGAGAGATCTTATATTCCAAAAAATTTTGGCGCTTTAAAATTATGCTTTTTGGGCATGTTATAATAAAATGCTTGTGGGGAAAACTCTAGTGTTTTTCCTTCTTGTTGACTCTTTTTTAATTCTACGCTAACTCCCTCGTGATGCCTATCATTTAATAGAAATAATTAGCTAGACTCTTACACCCAGCGACTGCTTTAGTGAATGTAATTGGCCATCTTCGCCGTTCTTTTAGTAAGTGGTGTAAGTCCATTTTATATTATTTGAATATATTTAAGGGAGAAAGTTGTTGCGAAAAGTCATTATTTAGTGGAGGAATAAAAGAAAACAGATCGATTACATTTGTCGTCCTGGTAGTGGACTTACATTACTTTCAAATGAATTATGTTTATGATTCCATTAACTATGTAAAATTATATTGATAAAATGATGAAAATTGAAGAAGATTTTTTGGGAACTCTTTATAGGTAAAAAGTTCGTACAGATGGCATTTAAAGTTATCATTGTTTTTTTTTTTTTTTTGTAAAAAACGGACTTATACCACTTTCACAGAAAACGAGTGTTTTATTGTGTGTTGCAGACTTGTTGAAGGAAACTGCTTACAAGAAGTAGCCTCAGCCATCTTCACCTTTTACAGACTTCAAGTTCGCATCAGACTTTAGTTTCCTTTCCAATTTTTAAGTATCATTCAATCACAAGAGTGTTTTTTCTTTAACCAGTGCAAAACTGCATTGAGTTTTAGAAGTCTAATAGAATAATTCAAAACAGACTTATGAAATAAGAGGCTTCAGTATTCTAGCCTCAGTCCAGAGTCAATATTTTTGCCGATTTTTTTTTCTTGCTAATTGTCCTCTTGCAGTAGCTGGTTTGGTTAATTCTCAACAATTCCATCATCTCCTACTACGCTGAGATCAAATATGTGCTGTCTCATGCATTTAATAGCACTTATTATATCATCATTATCCACAAGTTTCCTGTAAAGTCTTTTGAATTGTCTATTTCGTTCATGAGAGTCACTAACATCGCTCATTTCAGGGTGAACAGTGGAACAGAATCAAAATATTTTGGATATAACTTAGACATTTGTAAAGAGCTCAGCCGATTAATCCAAAATTTCGCACGAACATGGCAGAGGAGTATTTAAGCTTAAAATTTAAAGCTGAGTACCATTCACTTTCCAGGGATGGCACTCAGCTTCACACTAGTGTGACTAGTTGATACTAGAAACGTTTAACCAATTGCAGAGTTTTCAAAAGTCAAGGATTTCTGTTACTTCATATCTATGTACTCTACTCATTAGCCTTAAATTTATTGAATAATTATTTAATTATCCCCTATCGTTTTAATAAATTAAATTTGCATTAAAATTATTTTCACAATTAACAAAGTTTTTTAAATTCTTTTCTAACAATTTATTTTTTACAAACACTTTCTTTTATTTAATTGATTCATTGAAATAACTTTGAACTTACAAACCGTGACATTTGTAGTTTATTATAAAACTTATGAAATTTTTATTCTTTTCTTTCAAATTAACTTTCCATTGTTAAGTATTCTCTTTCAACTTCACTTATTTATGATAAGCTACACCCACTAACATTGAGGAGCAATTTAATTAAGCTGTTGTTTTACGTTTCGTCTGTGACATTAGCTCAAGCAAAAAATCATTTCTAACCTCTGTGCAAAAGAAAAATTTCTTCAATAAGTCTTTTCATAAAACTGGCAGACGGACAAAACACAGATCGTGACTTTATGTCAAACATAGCAAATTATTTATTGTAAAATTGTGAATAATACCCAAAAGGTAAGAAGAAACAAATACACATTTCTTGGCACAATTGTGTTGAATTATCAAACTCAAGCTTCCATTTGGTTCACATTGTTTTTTTTTTTTGTTGTTGTTCCTTTTCTTGCTTTCTTTTTTTAACGACAAAAGTTAACAATATGAATCCATAAGGAAACAATACTTTGTTTGTTTCGAAGGATATTAAATGAAAATAAAAAACTTTGTTTTTATTTTGCCATCTAAATGTTTATAAATTCTTTTTTAACTTCCATTACTTGCTCAAGAGAAACGTGTCGCTTTACAAACTTAAATATTCACAATTGACTTAGTTTTTTTCTTTTGATATTAAAAATATGCAAAAAAAAAATGAAATAAACAACATGTCTGTGACATGATAAACAAGAACAAACAAAAAATTAAACTACAACCAGAGAATATTAAATCGGTTCGTAGCAGGGTTCAGTGAAGTTTTAAAAGTGCATTTTTTTAAATCGCTTATTTCCTGAATTAAAAAAAAAAAACTTTTGGTACAAATTAAAAAAAAACTTAAGACAAAGTCCTTGATTATTAAAATTTAATCCTTCAAAACTAAACTTTAAAAAACAAGGTATACAAAAATTAAATTTTGATGCTTTTATGTTAAGCTTTTTAAAATTTTTTTATAAAAAAATCTTCTAAAGGTATTAAAACAATTAATAGTTTATAATGAACATACAGAATGCTTTTTAAAAAGCTTAACTGCAACTGTTCGCTTTACTTTTAATCATATTTACTACCGAACTTAAGCAAGACTGAAGAAAAATTCTTAACTTGTATTAAAAGCTTAAGCTGGTTCTTATAAAAAATTTTCATAAAACACAAGTTAACAAGAATCTTAGTTTTACTACTGAAAGCTGTTTAAAAAGCTTTTTATTTTTTTTTTAATTCAATCAAATTTTCAAAAAGCTTATAAGAATAATATAAAAATCACACAAAAACATCAAATTATTTTATAAAATATTTTCAAGAATATCTTAAAGCTTACAGAAAGTTTTAATTAAAATTATTTAAAGCTTAAGAAAAGCTTCTTAGCTCTTTTAGCTGTAGAAACCAATTTTCTGTTTTGTTTGGTGAATTAAATTAAATAAAATTTTTATAAATCATTTTTGCAATATTATAAAGCTTAAATTAAAATTTTTTGCCGAAACTAAAGAAAGCTTTTATAAAGAATTTTATTTTCTTTCATGTGATATTATTTAACCTGTTTTTAATTTAAAAAAAATTTCATAGAGGTTTATTACTGAACTTCGATTTGGGCTTATTGCTCTAAAGCTTTTTATTGTCTTAAATTAAGTACAAGAGCTTTAAAATCTTTAATTTTTAACACCTCTTTAATAAAAAAAACTTTCTTAGTAGTAATGGCCGAAACAATAACTAAAATCATGAAAAGCAAAATTAACTAGAAATTTTAAAAAAGCTTTAGCAAATTTCGACCAGTAAAATTGTTTAAACAAAGCTTTTTGGAAGCTTTACATTTTGAATTTAATAAGTTTTAAATAATTCCCTCGAATTGCTTGGTGTAGTCATAAGGCAACTGCAATAGTCAATGCTGTTTAAAAAAGCCTGTAAACGGAAACTTGATTGCTGTACTTAAAAAGCTTTTTTGAAAAAGCTCTTAAGATTGCATTTTATAATTAAACTTTAACTTTTATTTCCAAAAATTTTTTATAATATAAGACTTTAGGACAATAATAAACAACAAGCTTTCAAAAAAAAAAACCTTTTTATATTAAAATACTCTTAATGTTTAAGAATTCCACAACAATAAACACTTAAAATTATATGCAAAATATGTGTGTAGGAGACTGAATTGTTGATGATTATGATGATGATGTTACCCATAACTTACGTAGAATACTCGTTTTAAAACTTATAACATCATGTATATTATTCATGGAAAATCAACAACTGCAACTTTTTTTTTAACATCATAAATATTTTATACTTATTCCTAAGGAAAAAAAGTCTTGGAAAAATTTTTTAACATGAAGAAAAAAATCTTGTTTATAAATACGATTCTTTTTTTTACAAGCTCTCTTTAAAACACTATTTTTATAAATAAATAATCATTTATTTAACACCTACACAAGCATCAACAACAGTTTTGAAAAGTTAAATTTCATCTTGAGGACAAGTTAAACAAAACGAAAGATCATCCTGACATCTTGGTTTTCAAACCGTGACTAAGCGTTTTTGTATGAAAGTGTCTTTAAACATGAATTTGCATTGCATGAATTTGCCTTTTTTTCGCTCTATTGTTGAATGTTCATAATAAATTGACAGTTATAGAGCAGCCTCATAGAGTTTTTTTTTTTTTTTTTTTTTTGTATACTAAAAAAATTTATTAGGTTAATCAAAAGTCAAGTAATGAATATGATGATGATCAAAAAGATTGGATTAAACAAAAAAATGTTTATTAAAAAAAGTAATCTTGGTTAAATGGCAATATGTTTGTAGGTGTCAGTAACAGGTAAAAGTGGCTTAAGTATCTTGTAGATGAAAATTGGAAAGATCATTTCTTTTTGATTAAAATTGCTTTAAGCCAAAGGCAAATTAAAAAAACACAAATTATTTGTAATAAAATTATCTGACGATAACAAGTATTGTTGTAGTAAATTTAATTTAATATGAGAGTAAAGTTTAAATGTTAAATTTCCTTTTTTGGAAAATATGAAGTCTTACATTTTTTTTTAATTTATTAGTTGCTTATAACTCTCATTTAATCAAAGTAATTTAAGACTTCATTTCTTCTGTTTCTAAAGCTTTACATTAAACAATATTATAAACTCATTGTATTGAACACTATTTGTATTGAAAATATTAAATTTTAAATCTTAAATTTCATCACAAATTTGACACGTTTTTAAAAAAAATGTTTCGTTGTACACAATGAAACCCTTAAGATTTTTTTTATCTTGTGTATTTATTTTTATAAAATCAGTTTTGAAATTGTTAGCGATTTTATTGTTCCAAAAATTCATTGTACATGTGTCTCTTAAACTATATTTCTTATTAAATATTTTTAACGTTATACAACCTTTCTAAGACTAATTAATTTAAATTTATTACAGAAAAAAAAGGGAAAACACTAATTTCTTGAAATTTTAGTTAAAATTAATTATTTAAATTGCCCTAAAAACTAAATAACACTTAAAATTAAAAAAGCGATATATAATATCTATCACAAAGTCTTTTTAAAACTATGATTCAGTTTTGGAATAAAATTCGACTTAAGTCAAGTCAATATAATAATCAATTAATAAAGAAAAACGAGAACAAAATCTAAAATAATAAAATTAATTTAATTTCTTACTTTTCTATCATTTTTCTAAAATAGGAAAATTAAATCGTTTTGAAATTTTTTATTTAACTTTAGGCTTCTTTATCTTTTTGTTTTATTATTTTAATTTAATTCTCATTCAATCAATTTCTTGTGCTAATCTGTGGTTTCCAATAAAAAATCACAATAATTAATTTTGCTGTTGATAAATATTTTATAAGAATATACCTTTTTATAAGGATTTAATCACGATTAATGTGAGTAAAGTATACAATTTGAAAAATTTAATTTTTTAAAACTAAATCTACTTTCATGGGAACTATTAAGATTTTTTAACCAAAGACATTAAAAAATTAATTTCCCAAATCCTTGAAGTTCTCTTTTTTGGGGATATTTTTATCATACAAGGTAATTTAACAAAGATTGATAACAAATTAGTTTTCAGGCAAAAATCAAGCTATTTTCATGATAATTTGAAAGTCTTGAATTATACAAAAATCAAAATAATTTTTTTTTGTCTTTAATAAATTTTTCTGTTAAATAAATGAGTTCAGTTACCTTTTATTATTGTAAAAATTTGTTAATCACCCAAATTTAAAAAAAAAATCCCTTTTTGGGTATTTTTTATTCGTATAAAAACAATTTTTATTTTTACTGATTCTCCTTAAGTTTAAGTTTAATTTAATTGTAAAATTTGTTAATCACCCAAATTTAAAAAAAAATCCCTTTTTCGGTATTTTTTGTTCGTATAAAAACAATTTTTATTTTTTATTTTGATTGATTCTCCTTAAGTTTAAGTTTAATTTAATTTCTAAATTTTTATTAAGAAAAAAAAATCATTATAAAATGCGTTTACGGATCTAGCGATCAGTGTTGCTTGTTATACTGGTTTTCTTTAAAACAATTTCCCCACAAAAATTTTAAAATAATTGTTTTTTTTTATATAAATTAAAAAAAATAGAAATAAACATGATGATGTGTTTCTTATAACTAAATGTTTAAAATAAAAAAAATATATAAAAACTAAATTATTTACATCTCCGTTGAACTTTTAGTTTAATATTCTAAAACATTAAAAATTTTTTTTTTTGTTGGTTCGATAATTTAAGAAAAATTTATTAGAGAAAGAATGCAGTGTTCTTTTATTTTATAACCCCCAGTTATAAAATAATATTTTTTTATTAACTTTATAAAATCGAGAAAAAGCTTTTTCAAAATACAATGAAAATCTGTTTACATCTAAAAAAAATTTTGTTTTTAAATTAAGAAGGCATGTTTAAAGTTTATTTTTTTTTCTTAGGTTGCAGCAGTAAGAAACACCTTATTAATGCTAAAAATATGTATAAAGATTTTTCTTGATTTTTAATTTTTTTCCCTGTTGAGAATTTTAAATTAAAATTTACTTTTTTCGGCTTAGGTTCAGTTTTAATTTAAGTTTTAAAAATTTATAGAAAAAATAATTATTTACAAATGTATGCGGACGCATCTATCTATCTTGATATCATTTTTAAATATAAAAAATATTTACAGAAATAAATTAAATTATTTTAAAAGAAAAAGGAATTTTTTAGAACAAAAAAAAATTTAAAAATTATACTTCACTTATCTATCCTTAAGCCGAAAAAAAAAATAAATAAATGAAAATTGCCAACTTTGTTTTCAAAAAATTAAATTTATTCCAAAAACTTAAAAAACATTTTGTTTGTAATTATAAAAAAAACATCTTTTTCGTATTATTCCTGTATAAAGTTTGCAAATTACACTTTCTTAATAAAATTTTCTCATTATAATTTCAACATTAAATTTATTTCTTTGTTTAAAAGCAATTAATTGTTTTATAACAAAGTAATACAATTATTTTCTTTTAATACATTTCTTATGTGTTTTCGTCATTAAAACAGCTCATCTGGTTTCCTACTGTTTAATTGTTTATTTTTACAGCAGCTCACAAAGAATATAAATAAATAGAAAATTACATTAAAAGCGAAAATTCAATCATCTTGCTGTTTCACAAATGTCTTAGATTACAAATACAATTTAAAATTATAAAATTGTCTTCTCATATACAACACAAGTGAAGAAATATAAATGTATAAAATAAAAAAAACATTTCAACTACAACAATTTGGCTGTGTTTAATTTCCCATACTATCGTTTGCAGTTAATGTTTATGCTCACACTCTGACACACAGATGTAAAGATAAATAAATATCCTTGAGTAACATGGTAACATTTGTTGCATGTTTTTAATAGTTGTTAGCAGATATGAGGTCTTGCTTTTGAAGGCACACATACAAACATATTTACAAACACATACTATACGCACACATACAAATATTATAGAGCAGAACTTTCCTTAGATTCTTTAGTTTTTTTTATTATGACTTTTTTGTAACTTTTGTAGCCAAATAAAAAACTCAAAGTTAAAGCATAAAAAAAGTAATTTGAAATAAATATGAAAAGAAAACGAAATAACGCAGACAAAACAACACAACTTCCTTTTCCTTTCACTCTCTAACTCTCTGTCACTCACACACTCTCTCTTTTGCTTTTAATTTTTTGAAAACATTTCAAGTTATAAATTTTCGTTTTGTTAAGGATTTAATTTTCTTTTACAACTTTTTTTACATTGTTGCTTTTCTTCTCTGTCAAGGCAACAAATATCAAGAAAATTAAGATATTAATACTAGAAAAAAAAACAAGAGAAATAAGAAGATGCATAGGAAAGTTATTCCTTTTTTATTTCTTTCAAATTGCGTTCACAGTTTGTTAAAAGCAATTAAAGGTGGTTTGGGTTACGTTTTTTATCTCTACTGCTGTTTTTATTTGCAGATAATTAAAAAGTTTATTTTTTTATAAAAAAAGGAAAAAATATTTTTTAAGTAATTTTTTATCTTTACCAGACTTGCGACTTAAGTAAACAGGACAAAAAAATTTATTAATGCAAAAAGTTTGTTGTTTGAAAAATTAGAAATAAATAAATGTTAATTAAAAATTAATTTAAAATTTTGTTTATCAAATGTAAATTTCTCCTAATTTAGAAACTGGCTGAAAAATTTGTAATTAAAAATTTGTCTTTGGGGGATAAAGAAAGTAATTTTAAAAAGGAAATGTAAAGTGAAAAGATAGCGGAAGCTTATCTTTTTTCAGTAAAGGACCCCAAAAGACCATAACATTCGATGGCTAGAAAAATTTAAGGCTGGCACTTAACAAATTGATAGAACTCAGAGGGTGTTACGATGGACAATAAGAGAAAGACTACGCTTTTACTAAGAAATAAGTGGAGTTAAAAATGAAACGAAGATATTTGTTAAACAAAACTTATTTCGAAATTTGATAAAATTTCAGCCGACAACACCGCCTCTGAAAGGAGTTAGGCGGTGGAACAAGATTTGAATTTTACGCCCTTTAGGTGGTGAAGGTTTTGGTTAGTAAAACTTAATAAAAATAAGGCTTTTTATTGTTGGACAAGATTTGAAAACTTAAACGAAGACCTGTTGCCTACTTTATCTTTCAAAGTCATCAACGCAAAATTGACACATTAAGGATACAACATTTAGTTGTTGAATAACAAATGCATCTATTTGTTAATGTAGTGATTATTCCTAAGGTTTTATGCCTCAACTGGATAATAGAACTCTTCTCTAAAAAATTGTTCTAAGATCCTCTACATTATTAACATCCATTAAAATACATTTTATAAGCCTTTAAACAAGTTTATTTACTTATTATTGTAGCATTCTTTTGATTGTTTTATACCCAAACGTAAAAAAAAACTCCTTAAAAAATGTTGCCAGATCTTTTCTTATCAAAACAATCTAGACGATTTCAATCGCTTATATATAGTAAATGCAGTGACGAGCGGTATTCATTAAAAAAAGGTTGCCAGATCTTTCCTTATTTAAACAATCTAGACGTTTTAAATCGCTTATATACAGAAAACGCAGTGACGAGCGGTATGAATTAACTAAGAAAAATATCGAAAAGAGAAGTTGCATGTGCAAAGTGAAAGGTAGTAAGTCATACAGAGCTCAGAAAGAAATGTAATATAAATAAATTAATTCTTGTTGTGTTTTATGTTGCATTTGAAAGAATCCAATCAATAAATAAAAATATAACATAAGACACTGTCACATACGGTAGAAGTCTGTTAAATAATTCAGTTACTACAGAAGACATTTACTCTTCCTGCCACGAAATTTAACCTGGATGGGGATTTTTTAAAGGTACTTAACTCAAGTTAAATCTATATCCTAACGAAGTGAGAGTGTATATCGACAAAGCCGTGAAAGCCATTTGCTCTTTGTCTCATTCCAAACATGACCCTCCCCTGTGAACTTTATGATTTCATATAATACAAAAATAAAAAATTGAATTTTTAATTTAATTTTTAAAAAATTAATGGTTGAATTGTGAATATAAATAAATTAAAGTTTATTTTTAGCTCAAGTTTATTTTTTTTTTTTTTATTTTTTTTTTTTTTTTTTTTTGTAAAATAATTTTTATCTCTAAAAAGGTTTCTTAGAAATTAAAAAGTTAACTTTAAATTTATTAATTTTTTATTTAATTCAAATTGATCACTAATTTTGGAATACCTTTTACCTCTACTGAGTAAAACAAGAGCAACAAAGGCTTAATAATTTACACCGTGACTTTTTTACAGGGGAATTTGTGCTTAGTTTCGATCAAGTTTTTCATATGATATGTAAGGAATGAATCTATTTCAAGCTTCCAAAAAGTAATAAATATATTTTTGTTTGTGTTTGTCATTTTTAGAAAAAACTTCATCGGCCAACAAGTAATAAATTTATTCTTTTATTTGCCTAAGACGTTGGACTTTTGGTTACTTTCCATTTTTTTATTTGTCTTTTATTTAATACGAAAATGAAATTAAATCTTGTTTTAAAATCATTTAAAAACAACAAAAACTACAAATAACTTTCAACAATGTTGCTGCTGATCACGTTCTAAAAAAAGTCATTAACCTTTTTGTTGCTACCAGTTATTATTACCATTTTTGTTGTTGCTATTTTATAGCTCAAACGGGCCATTTTAATACAAAACGTATTTTCTATGACTTGTTGAAAACAAAAATATAAATAAAAACCAACAAATAATATAAAACAAAAGTTGCACATTTCCGTGCTTTTAGCTTAAATTACTTTTGCCATAATGTCGTTCTATTCTTTGAATTCTGCTTTTTTTTGTCTTTCTATAACTTCCATAAAAAAAAGATTTATACATTAAAAATAAATATATAAAAAAAAAGTTGCTACAAAATCTTTATCAAACAAAACAGGGCTCAAACAAAAGATGTTGCCGTGCAACAAAAGTAAAGAAGTGTATGAATGAGTGTGACTATGCGTTTGCAACTAAATCATTTCATCTCTCCACACCTTTATGACACTTGAGTTGTTGTTTAAATAGAAAATTAAAAACAAAGGAGTAAGAACCTAGTAGAACTTTTGAATCTACTCTGGCTTTACACAACAGTCACGGTGTTGCTTGAGGCAAATAGTTAACTTTATACTTCTCCGAGCTGCTGCATGAGAACTTGACATGGATGATGTTTGTAAAGACAAGCAGCAAAAGACTGGGGCTGCCACACACATTGCTTATTTTTTATTTTATTTGTTTGCCTGCCACCGCAACTTAAGGTTTAATTTCAAGCTAAAATTTTTAGTTAGCACTTTTTCATGCTGTCCTGGCTGCCTTAGGGAGTTGTTATTAAAGTTTTTTTATTTTTTTGTTGGCTGGCTTATTGTTGTCATCGCTATTTTTGCCGCATTTGTGCGTATCAGAATGTGTAAACAGTTTTGTCTGGTGATAAATTAAGAGTCTCTATGACTATTTGTCAAGGTAACATGTTTTAAATAAAAATGTAACGCACTTCTAAAGTCATGAATTTTAATTAAAAACAACAACTACAACAGCACCAACAGCGACAACAGACTCTTTAAGGATTAATAAATAAAATTGAAGATGACAAGATACATTTTAAACTATAATTTTTCATAACTGTACGTATTCTAATAAATAAAAAATTTTATGAAATGAATAATTTCTTGAAAAATGAAATTAATTAAAAAAGTTATGACGACAAAAAAAAAAAAAAAAAAAAGTTTTAATAATTTGATTTCAATAGATGTGAGAATGAATTTTCTCTTAGCAGAAATCTTTATAATTTTGTGGCACTTAAAACGTTCATAAAAAAAACTTAATCAGAGCGTCAAGCGTAACGTTTTTTGCGCCTATAACTCAAACGCTGAAATGATGTTTTTGAAGAAAAGCGTTACTGTTGTATCATGTTACCCTATTTAATTATAAATTTCTATTACTTTAAAACAGTAGCAACAAAAGCAGTGCTTTTAATAGCCCATTTCAGTACCTGCCAAAGTTGGAATTTTCAATAACACAAAAAGTGAAGTATAACCCAAAAGAATATTTTATTCGAAATCAAAAGCGTTTCGATTTTAGACGTCTTTTTTTTTTATCACTTTTTCGAGCATCACTGGCCGTATGATAGGAATAACATAAGCAATGTTGGCCTCCAAGTCGGCAATTGTTGCTGCTTTGACATTATAAGCCACCTTTAAATTTAATTGACAGCTTCTTTTCTTGAAATCAACTTATCGTCAAATCTCGATTTCAATTATTTTGAAATAATAAGATCTTATGACACCACCGGCGTGTAAATCGCACGAAACAATCAGTGGAATATGTTGTGAAATGGGTAAACTCTCTGTGCGTCAATTTTGTTTATAAAAAATCTTTTACAATAAATTGGTGGCTGATTTCCAAACTAAATCTACACTACTTAGGAGCATTTTTTATTTGTCAACCCAGTCAGCATATTACGACAGTTCGTTAGACAGTTCAGCCTATTTAACGTTCTTAAAAAAAAGGAGAAGATTATCAATTCGTCTGAATGATGCCTTTTTTGAATGTTTGTGCCTGCAAAACTGAGTCAATCCTAAGCCGATTTAAAAAATGATTCTTTGTTTAAAAGGCTATACTCATATTTTAAAAAATTAAAGGGTGTCCCCATTCAACATTCATGTTTTTGACGTGTACTATGAACGGTAAAAGCGGCTTTTTGAAATTTAAAAAAAAAACTGCGTATCATTCGAGCTCGCAACAGTACAAAGTAATACAAAAATAAATCTAAAAATTAAAGGGTGTCCCTATAGGTGTCCTAAATTGGCCTAGAAGGTCCTAACTTTTGAACCGTTCTAGAGAAACGCCTGAAAATTGAACAGAATATCGATTACTTTAATCGTTATAATAACAAGCATGAATATTTAAAACTATAAATTAAAGGGTGCCCCAATAGTTTATTTAGTTTAATGTATATAACCATACAGATGTACACAGACTGTTGAAATTTCTAAAAGCCTTTATTGCTTAGTTCAATAAAAACAAAAAATGTTGATTTGGAAACTAAAGTGTATCCCAATAGTTGATGTAGTTTGATGAAAGTTGCCTAACTTTTGATTCGTTATACATAGAAACCTGCAATTTACTAGGGACCTGTGCTGATATGACAGCTATAACGACAAGTAAATAGTTTAAATTTAGAAATTAAAGGGAAATTTGTTTTTAAAAAATCTTAAACTATAAATTTGAACTTGGATTTTGCATTTTATAAATATTTATGGATTCTTTTTGCAACAAACTTCAAACTGATTTAATTGTTACAAACGTTCTTGTTTGTAATATAAAAAATTAGCATAATTATTGAATACTTAAGGTATTCAAAGACATTATTAATTTAGATTTTACTTTTTGTGTCTGCCTGAGTCTTTTAATGCCTTTTTAATGCAACTAAAAATTTTATAGTTTCTACATTAAAAGACTTGGCTTTTTACTCTCTAAGATCTTTCGTGTAGCAAAAAATGAAATACAAATTAAGTTGTGATTGAAAACAAAGCAAACATTTCATTTTTATTTTATTACAAATTAAGTGTTTAAAAAAAAAACACAAAACAAGGCAAAACTAAATAAAATGATTGTGAATATAAAAACTGTTTAGATTTACATAAATGATTATAATAAAAATTGAAACTGTTGTCAGTCATTAATAAAATGTATTGTTTATGTTTTTTATTTGCAGACAAATACCACAAGCTTATACCAAAGCCAATGGCACTGCCATACCATTACCAGCAACGGTTATGGTACAAAGACGTTGTCCCCCGGATAAAGTCAGACCTCTACCGCCCACACCAAATCATACGCCATGTAAGTACACCTTCTAATTAATATGAGTCGTTAATGATGACAAACCATACAACATCCCCAAAGAGACTTATAAAATGAGTCTTTTAATATTTTAAACAAAATATTCCACAGAGATTTTGTCACAAGTCTTAAAATTGCAATAAAACCCCCAAAACTGACCGAGATTTCATCAAATAATTTTAAGGGTTGTTACCAAATGATAACATGTTTCAATCTTTTTAAAGGGGTTAAATGTGTAAAGGTTTTTTTTAAATCGTCATTGAATTCTTATAAAGGATTTTCAAAAATGGACTGAAAGAATTAAAGTTGAATGAAAGCAAATTGGTGAGGCGTTTGTTTTGAAAGTGGCAAAAGTTACTTTGCTTTTAAGCTGATGCGAATATTTTTAAAATTATTTAAATTTTATTTCTAGAAGGCATAATTGCATTTATTGTCTCAGAATGCCTATTTTTCCCCCAATAAAATCTTCGGTCAACATGAAACCGTAGCTTTTTTGAAAAAGTGACTTATGCCACTTTCAAAATATACGGCTCAATTGTAGATGTCAATTGTTTATATATTTACTTATTTATTTATAACATCTGTCATTGACTGTAAGCGTTGATAACTGACTAGTGAGCCTCGCATTGTGGGGCACGTATTTTTAAGCTGAAGAGCGTCAGCCATTTCTTATGAATTTATGATGCATTTTCTCAAAGGTCATTTATTTTTACGACACATTCTAAAGAACGAGTTCTTTATTTGCCTTGGATTTACTCTTTTGCTTTCATGAACTTCGGCGCTATTTTTAAAACATCTCGCACTTAGTTTATGGGAACGAAGGCAAAAGCAGAACTGTCTAATATAGCGTCACTATTTTTTTTTTTTTTTTTTTTTTTTTTTGGCTGTGACACATTTTGCTAGAAGACGAATTAAAGTCTTTTTGTTATTGATTTAACAAAATAAATAAAAAGAAGGGACTTGAGAGTTTCAGAAGCAAAAATTTCAAATTTCTAAGTAAAGTTTTTCAAAATTCTATTTAAAAATTTTCCCCACAAACAGCGTAATTTAAAATGAGGTTTCCAAACGAAATATTTTGTGGTTAATTTTTATTAATTAATAAAATTTACTGGTCCGTAACATTTTTGATATTAAATACCTTTGTTGTTCAATGAACTCTATTAGAGGAACAGAGCTTTTTGTCCAGGGTGCGAAAATCGACAAAACGAAACGTTTGATTTTTATTTGTTTTTTTTACAATAAGTAACAGGTATTGTGCCATTTACTTTTGTATTGAATTTGCTTATATGCACTCAATGTATTTTTAATTTAATGTTCCTAGTCAGAAAAAAAAATAATGAGAACATAATTTATACAAAAAGAAAATATTAAAAGAAAATTTTTGCAAACCTTTGCGGTTTGAGTTGCTCGTTATAATAATTTAATAGCAATTAAACAACTGCACTGGTATAATAAATCAAGTAGATGATAAACAGCCAATTATATAATTTGTTTGGGCTCTCTGTCATTCAAAAAGTGTTTGCTTTAGTTTTGCTCATCAACAACCCGGCTTAAAAATTTTAACGTGTAGGAAACGTTTCCGAAACGTTTCGATTTCCAAACTCTATTCTCGATATTAATTAAAAGTTTTTCTTCTGTGGTCTTAAGAAGTTACGAAGTGTTAAAAAGAGATGCGAATATGCTTAGAATTTTACATACACAGATGCATTTTACAAGTTTTTTTCTGTAAAATTACTTATTCTTAATGCATGTAGGCACCCATTTGTACTTGATGCTTTTCCTTTTTTCGGAATTTGCGCCTTGTAGATATACAACAACGACTTTTTGCTACCTATCACAGAAAAGATAAAAGGCTTAGAAAGTAAGAGAAAAAAACTAGAAGTTGCAAATAACAAGAAGCTCTGGAAAGTTGATGCGTATGGTTACCGCCAAAAGCAACCTTCGTAGTTATTCAAGATAGCATGAAAGTATTAAACATTAATACTGCCATTAAGTAAAAAATCTAGCCACCTGGGTTGGGTAACTCTGTAAAAAAATTTTTTTTTTAAGCTACTTAAAGAGAGGCGGAGAATTTTAAATCATAAAAGCAAGTTTTTTTTTTTGCAACTTCATTAAAGGATTTATAGATTAAAATTTGCTTCAACTTTATGCAAAGAAGAACAATAAGCAATTTAAAAAATATTGTTAGAAAGTCCCTTAAAAATAATTATTCGTGCTTTAAAAACATTACAGAGAAACTTTAGTATTTAAGTATTTTTAAATAAATTTCGAACAGATATTTTTTTCTCGGTGTAGTATTGTGTAATTTTTATATTTAAAAGTCAAGTTAAAGAACCTTATAGCATCATTACTTTACAAGCTATAGCTAATATTGTTAGTACAGAGAATACCAAGCTGTTATTGGTTTGCTGGCCTGGATTCATATCCCAGCCGCTGATAATTTTTGTGAGAAGTTTTTCAAGTAAATAAGTATTACACAGCTTTCCTTAGTCCGTTATATTTTTAAATACTAAAACAATAACAAAATAAAAAATCGTCGTTCCAGCATTAAACTAATAATGTGTCTACTTAACACTAGAGGCGCTGTAACACTGTACTAATAATAAACATAACGTGCACTTGCGGGGCTGAGAAAAAAAACTTTCTTATCGTCTGTTACTTCTAGTATTATTGTCTGAGTGTTGCGTCTCCTAAAAAACTACAAATAAGAAACAATTTAATGATACGGCTAAGTTTGGTTCAGGTAGACGTGATAACTCTCTTCATTTCACTTATGTTTTTGTATGTCTATCTGATTCCAGTCGGTGATGGATATTAGCACTCAAAACGAAATGTATTTTTAGCCTCTTTTAGGTTCTGCTTTTATTTTCTTGGTCAGATGTTATTTTAAATTATCTACGCAGTTTTCCAGCTTAAGATAAAGCGAAACACATCGTAGCTCTTTTATTAAACTCAATTTTTTACTTTTAAAACTGCTTTTATTTGTGCTTAAAAGTTTACCCTTCTTATCTTAAAATTAAAAAAAATATTATCTTTAGTCTCATAATAAGTTTTCTTAAATTTCAAGGAAATCCCTCTCCATTACATTACAGTGTTATCAGAGAAATTTTTGCGCAATAAAATAATTCATTTTTATTCTTTCTTGTAAAATAACTGAAATAAAGTTTTTTCTTTTGCTTTTATTTTGTTTTGTCTGCCACATGTTGTCTTCTTTCCAAAAAAAAAAAAATCTTTCCTTATTTGTCTGCTGTTGTTTTAAACACAACTTTCAACATATCACAGCCATAATTAATTGCTTTAAATGCTAAATCAAACTGCGAATTTTATTTATTACAACACGAAAAGTGCAATTTGAAAAAAAAAAAGATTTTATATTTTGTAAGTCATGCCTCATAAGTATTTTTTTTTTTTAATTCTTTTTTAACACAATTTAAATTGTGTAGGCGCACGTGTAGAGGAATGTTAATTAAAGCATATTTAAGTTTAAGACAACTAAACTTTAAAAAACCAACGGTTAGCAAACAAAAAGGGTTAAGTAGGCTTTAGAGAAAAATATTTTTTATAAATTTTTTAAAAATATTTATAATATTATTGGTACTTTATTTCTTTCAGCCATCCCTGGCTTAGGCAAAAGTGGCAACGATTTCAATAGCAGTCGTCCCAATAGTCCACCCTCCAGTAATCACAGTGTACAAAGTTTAAAGGCCGGCAATAACAATGGACTACGACCACCCAGTGCCAAGTCAGGCATACCAGCACCTGGTACAAATAATACACCCACCGCTAATGGCCAACAAAAGCACTCCATGTTGGACAAACTCAAGATATTTAATAAAGACAAATCATCTACGCAGCAACAGCAACAACAAACCACCCTTAATCAGGCCAACAAGAATCAAATACAGTCGAAAAGAACGTCCTCCTCATCTGGTTTCTCTTCGGCCCGCTCAGAAAGATCCGATTCTAGTTTAAGTCTTAACGATGGTCACATATCGCAAATCAAACCACCCACAGTTTCACTAACCTCCGCCAATAAAAGTCGCCAAGATGCGAAAGGCAAGCAAACGAATTTAATGAAGCAACAAACCAAAAAAGATCAAGTAAAGAATTCCAGCAAATTGGATAAAAAAGAAAAAAGTCCTGCCAGATCATTGCACAAAGAAGAGTCAGGCTTAGAAAGCAGATCTTCTACTTTAAGTCGAAGTAAAAACTCCTTGAGCAGAGCAGGCTTGAGCAATGATAAATCTAAGACTTCTAGTAGAACCTCCTTAAACAATAAATCCGAATCGAAAACATCTTTAATAATGCCACCTACCAAGTCTTTAAATAGTCCAAATGGCACGGCTTTGCCAAAACCTATAGCGGCCATTAAGGGCACAAGTAAATTACAGAGCGCGACAGAGAATAAAAATCGCATGTCGAATTCAAACTCATCACAAGATATAATGATGAAAAGAGAAAAGAGTGACATATCAAATGCACAGCAGCAACAACAACTACAACAAAATAACATATCAAATCAAACAACGACAGTTAGTAACGCACAACAACAACAACAGCCACCCACACATATCGTTAAACCAGTGCCGATTATGGCCGAAGCACAACATAAAACTCCATACTATGCCAATGCGCCACAACAAACGCATCTGCTACAACATCATCACATGCAACATCAAACCACCAACATACAAGAGCCCACATACAGCAGATTGCCACCCCCTAAAACCGTATTGGGTACCCCTTCTTTAGTACGTAAATTGGAATATAATTCTGGACCAGGAGTCTTACAACCGCAACAGTTGTCGCCTTTAAAAAATTTAACAACGCCAACCACACATTCCCAACCGGTAACACCCACGACACAACCCTCCAACGCTTTAAGCAATGCGACAAACAATAAATTTCACACCGTACCCTCCAAAATAGTGAGCACGATATATGAAGAAGATAAACCGGTAAATGTACAACCCATGCGTCCTCTACTGAGAGGATACAATTCCCATGTTACCCTGCCCACAAGAGGCTCTAGGGGCACTCACCACTACGTAGCCGACTTTTGTGAGAATGATATTAATCAGGGCTATTGTAGTGATAGTGACTCTTTGAGATTTAGCAGTTCACGTGTGGGTCATCAGTCACCATTGCAGAATTCCTCACGTTTCCATGACATCGACAATGGGTATTTATCAGAGGGCAGCACTGGCCCTACTTCTCATGGCAAACATTTTTTGAGTATGATGCGTGCCAGGACTCAGTTGCCAACGACCATTGAAGAGCGGTAAGTTGTAATAAACTTTTAATCTTTTTTATTCAACGAAATGTTTCGTAAGTGAATAATAAAAAGTTTTTTGGTAATGAATCATCAGCACACATTCCTGCCACAAGCAGAGATATTTGGAATGAAAAAGAAATTTTCAAATGAATCATCATCAGCAAGCTAAATTGATTTTTGTGTAAAATTTTTAATGCAAAGAAGAGATAGGCAGAGAGACCCAAACAAAATAAAAACTTAAATTTTTTTTCTGACAGACATGAAATAATTAAATTAATTTTTGATTAGATTTTTATAATATATTAAAAACATAATAGTTATTTGTTTTAAATAAAATTTTATTAAAAATTTTTCAGATTTTTTAAAAAAATTTTTAACCAAAATTTCGGTACAAAATTTTTATTTAAAATTTCGGTACAAATTTTTAGTAAAAAAATCTTTATCAAAAGTTAAGGTAAAAGATTTCTATCAAAAATTTTAATAAAAATTTCTATCTTAAATTTTAGTGAAAAATTGCTATCAAAAATTTTAGCGACAATTTCCATCAAAAATTTTAGTCAAAATTTTCCATCAATAATTTTAGTCAAAATTTTCTATCAAAAATTTTAGTAAAAAATTCTCACCAAAAAATTAGAGCTAAAAATTTTAATAAAAAATTCTATCAAAAATGTTAATAAAAAATTTTTATCAAAATATTTTATTAAAAAATTTCTATCAAAAATTTTAGTGAAAAATTTCTATCAGAAATTCCAATAAAAAATTTCCATCAAAAATTTTAGAGAAAAATTTCTATCAAAAATTTTAGAGAAAAATTTCTATCAAAAATTTTAGTGAAAATTTCCATCAAAAATTTTAGTCAAAATTTTCTATCAAAATTTTTAGTAAAAAATACTCATCGAAAATTATACTTAAACATTTTAATAAAAAAAATTCTATAAAAAATGTTAATAAAAAATTTTTATCAAAATATTTTATTAAAATATGTCTACAAAAATTTTAGTGAAATGGATAGATACATTTTAAATTTAAGTTGAACATTTCTATCAAAAATTTTAATAAAACATTTCTATCAGAAATTTGAATAAAAAAATTTCTATCAAAAATTTTAGTGAAAATATTTCCAGCAGAAATTTCAATAAAAAATTTCTATCAAAAATTTTAAAGAAAAATTTCTTTCAAAAATTGTAGTAAACATTTTTTATACAAATTTTAGTAAAAAATTTCTATCAAAAATTTTAGTAAAAACTTTAAGTAAAAATTTCCATTTTAGTAAAATATTTTCATAAAAAATTTTAGTAAAAATTTGCTAAAAAAAATCATCCATCAAAATTTTTAATAAATTATTTTCGTTTAAAATTTTCATCAAATGTTTTCAAGTGAAAAATCCAAGTGAAATCTTTAAAGCGGAAATTATTAGGTAAAAATTTTTAGGCGATAATTTTCAGATGACAACTTTAAGGTGAAATTTATGGATCGACAATTTTTGAGCGAATACGTTTATACAAAAAAATTTTCATCAAAAATTTTCGTCAAAAATTATCACAAGAAATTTTTATAAAAAATTTTCTCATTAACAATTTTCATTAAAAGTACTCATACAAAATTTTCTTCAAATAATTTTAATTTTATTAAATCTTGTTGTTGTCTATATTTCTGGTAATTTTTTGAATTTTTAAAAAGTTCTCAAATAAGAACTGTTCACCAAAAATCATCACTTTAAAAATTCACATATAAATTTTCAACAAAATTGCTTACAACAACTTATTCGCTTTTAAATAGTCACTTCATAATTTTACCTTAACTGTCACCTAAAAACTGTCACCTAAAAATTGTTACTAATAATTTCCGCATAAAAAATTTCACTTAGAATTTTCACTTCAAAATTATTACTTGAAGTTTTTCACTAAATAATTTTTACCTAAAAAATTTTACTTAAAATTTTCACTTAAAAATCATTAATCTTTATTTAAAACTTTTTACTTAAAAATGTTCATTTATTATCAATTAAAAAATATTACAAAATAGATTATCCACAAACTTTCAAAAAATATCCTCAATAATTTTTCACCAATAAATTTTACCGAAAACCTACACCAAAAATCTACAAAAAAAACCCTAAATCTCCTAATATTTTCTTCGTTTTTCTTTCATCTAAAAATTCTTTGTTTTACAGTTTAAAATGCCATTTATTAATAAAAAAAAATGACAATTACTTCCATCGATTTTTTCTAATAATTTCAATTAAATATTAAAAAAATATAATTTTTACCAAATCCTATGTTCTACGGGACTTTGTATATTTTTATTAAGAATCGCTGCCATGTTTAACAGCTACGTCTTCTTGCGGTAAAATTTTATTCAAGTTTTTTTTTTTTTGTATCCCTGTAAATCTTTTCAATGTTGTTCAGAATTTAACAGAACTCTTTTGCATTTTTTTTTTTTTTTTTTTGTTCATCTACTTATATTTTATCACTTGAAGTGTTTCTTTTGATTTTATGGTTGTTAGTCCAAATTTTTATTTATCACGCACACTAATTGTGTCATTGTGGCATACAATTTAATTAACTGGAACTTACAATTCGTTCGTCTCTACAAGCAGCAGATGAACATATAAAATCTTAAGAGGGCATTAAGTTGCCTAGTGAATCGGCCTCTTTAGCAGATAGAAAAGAATTTTATTATTCAGCCAAAAAAAGGCAAATCACAAAAGAAAGAAGAGAAAATGATACATTTTGTAAGGACAAAGATTATTAAAGAACAATTAAAATATTAAAATATTAATTTGCGGATTTGCAGTTTCATAAATTTCTTAAATTTTTATAGAGCTTCAAAGTAAGGTACTTAGTCTAAAAGAATCCTTTTAAATATGTCATAGTTTATAGTCCTGGCTTTTTAAAACATTTTTTAAAAGCAAAATATCTCTGCCAGTTTTTAAGATATTAATGTTTTTTTGAAAAAAGTCCTAATTAATATTAATCATACGCCACATTTAACAAATTTGATTATTTAACTATTTATTTTAAATATTTAAAATTAGTTGAAAGTTTAATAAAAAAAAAAAACAATCTGTTTATTGGATTTGCTCAGAATTTTTCCAAACGTTTTCGTTGCAAAGAGTTTTTTGTTATTTTTTTTCTTCAGTAAACTAGTTTTTTTTTTACAACACTTAAGATTTTATCTCAACATTTTATAATGTGATTTTTTCTCTCTTCTTTAATGGGCTTCGATTTGCATTTTAACTACTTTAGAATAAAAGTGTTGGAAGTTAAGGCAAGACAAGTATCAAATTTGCACTTGGCTTTTGTTTGTAATAGTAACAATCTGTTCTTTTTGGTCTTTTGCTTTGTTTTAATGTTTTTTCAACAAAGTTTTATATTGATATGAGTAAAAAAAAAAAGGTAGATAATTGTTCCATTTAAGTTTTATTGTAGAAAAAGTAGATCATGTTTGTGCATTAATTTATTTAGATCAGACGTGATGATTTGCATGCTAATCAAATTGTCGAAATAAAATATTTAAAAGCGATTTTTTGTATAATAGCAAATTGACCTTAAATTGTATTAAATTACTTTGGGGGTGTTTATTTTGAATATTTTTATTATTTCTAAGCTTTTAATTAAAATAAATTCAACCCTCAGTTTTAAAAGAATGAAAAAGTAAATACAAGAAAAACATCAAGTATGTTTTGTTCTTAATAAAAATGGTTTTAATAAGTAAAATTCAAAAAAAGATATTCTTCAAAAAAAAAAGAAGTTTATTAATTCGTCTATATTTCTTTTATGTCGCAGAACTCAGTAAAAAAAATTACGAAATATTTAAAATAATTGAAACAAGTACGAGTTCAATATTTGGCTATGCCAAATCTCAGGAAAAAAATTTTACATAAAAATGTCATTAGCACTTAATTAAAATATTTAAAAAACAAATAGTATTTCATCAAAGTTTTCTTTAAAGGCTTTTAAATTATATCCATATCAGAGCTGTAAATGAATCATTCATATTTTAATTATTTCTCGAATCATTCATGCACTGAATTAGAAAATTTTGATTTAATTCTTTTTTTACACAAACAAATCAATTGAATGAAATTTGAATTAAAATAAACACCCGGAATTTTTTGTTAAATTAATTAACTTTGATAAAAATCTTTTTTTTGTGCTATTTTATATTATTCCGATTTTATAATTCAGTGTGTTGCGGCTTTATAACTTACGAACGATCAAACCAAATTCGATTTTTAGAGCCTGTTCGAATGGTCCTATAGATGGTTAATCTAAAGTTTGCACGTAATCATAACAACATAAATTTTCTTCCATATTTAAAGCAACAACAAATACGTAGACATACATTTCATTGTAAAAAGGACCTAAAATTAGACTCAGGCAACGCTGGGTACAATAAGCTAGTTCTATATCCTCGGTCACAGCTTGACGACTCTTAATATGTTTTTTTTTCAAATTTTTTCAAAAGGCAAAAAAATTTTATTACTCCCTTGTTAAACCGTTTTGGAAGCAAATAAAAATAAAAACGAAATTAGAGGGAGATATTTATTGAAGGACGATGTAAAGAAAACAAAGCTATTGAAGTTTTTTTAAATAAAAAATAAAAATTAAAATAAAAAATAACCCGATAAATTTTTTTTTTGCGAACTAAGAGTTGACAACCTATGACCGACGATGTATAACAATTTTTAAAAGCTTTATAGTTTCATTTTTTTTTTTATCGACATTTAGTTAAAAATGCACTAAAGTCCAAGAAATATAATGTACAATAAATTTTAGAGCCCAAAAGTCTACTTTTGTTTTAAAAAAAAATGCAATTTATTAAAATTAATATTCAGCCTTAAAGTAGACTTTTCTTTAAATAAATATTTCTTTAAAAGACAAACTTTGGTAAAAAAAAAAATCTTTAAGCTTTGGGTAGATAATGTAAGTTTAAGGGCTACGTTAATATGGAATGATACATTTTCTCAAAAATTCAATTTGTGTAATAAAATCATTATCATTAGATAGGTTTGATATTAAATTCTTAAAATTGTTTACAAATAATTTATTGTATATTTTTTATTTCTGTTTCATCTTTGCTTAAAATATGTTTTTAAATTACTTGTCTTGCAATAATCCCTAAAGTATGCTATAAATTTTCAACATTCATTTTTTTGCTCTCTGTTTGTAATGAAATTCTAACACGTTTTATATGGTCTTTTCTCCATATAATGTCTACTCTATCTATTGGATTATATTTACAACCAAAGGACATCAAATAATTGAATTTAAGACACAAGGAAATAAAATACACCTTGATAAAATCAAACCTTGATAAAGCTACAGACAGCATCATAATAATTTTTTTATTTTCTCTTTTTTTTTAAGTGTTTAAAAAAATAAAACATGATTTAATAGTTTTTTTGTTTGGTTTCTTTTTTAAGGAAAGTTTTACGTGTTAAACACATTTTCATAAGGCCAATAATGAGATTGTGTTAAATGCATATAATAAATAATAAGTTTATCTTGCAAGGGATTTAAACCAACCACTTTTAACCTTAGATAGACACGCAGACAAGCTGCTTGTCTGTCTATTTTTCTTTCTCCTTGGTCATGTTAATAAAAAGAAATCGTTTAAGTACTAAACACGCATTTAAAGCTCAGACAACAGCATCCTTTTTTGCCCTGTCGAATCATCAACAAACTCCTTTCCTTTTAGCTGACCAGACAGTGAATATCTTTTTCTTCGCTTCAAACAGTATATGAATTCCTTGCTTTTTTTTGTATAAAATAATCTTAAAATGTTTTTTAGTTTTTTATGATTTTTTTTTCATTTTTATTTAAAATAGCTCAGTGTGTGTTTAAAAAATATAAAAAACAAATCCTGTGATTTATGGCCGAAAATGCATGTTTCTAACGTTTTAGGAAACTTCCGTTTCCATTACATTACACTCTAAGTACATTTAATACGATATTCTTATTCAACGCATCATAAAATAATTTTTGATTATAATTTTTTTCTCTTTTACTTTTATTTACATTAGTTATTGCTTTCTAAATACCAGATATCAAAAACAGTTTTTGCTAAAAGTAAAAAAAACACATGCTGTGTTTGGGTAAAAGAAAAAACAAAAATTTTTCTTTGTTAAAAAAATTAAGGAAAACTTCGGTTTTTGCAAGGCAATTAAGTGGAAATATGCTAAAGATAAAATATAATGGGTTAAATATTCTAAAGAATCATAAATTTCTTGCTAATCTTAATGAATAGCACGTCAGAGTCATTATATTTTTATATATAACAGTGGGGGAGGGCGTATGATTAATATTAATTATGAGTTATTTTAGAAAATTTTTAATAACTTCTAAACAGATTAAGGTATTAAGACAGTTTAAAGTAATAATGAAAGATAAGACTATAAGCCACTTTGAAAAAGAAAAGAAGGAGAAAATAAGGAAAAAGAAGAAAAGTTATATTTATTTAAATTTTCTTAATGAAGGCATTTCTTTTAAACATGTGCACAAAAATTAAATAAAATACCAAAATATTTTGTAGGAAAAATAATTATAATTATTTCCAGTCAATAAAGTGTAATAGATCTGTTAAGATGGGCATTAAAAAGAGAGGCAATAAAGGCTGGAAAAATATTCATCTTTAAAATTAAACACAGTCTGTCCTTGCTAAATGAGAAGCTGCTAAAAGTTAGTTGCGGTCCATGTCCTACTGATACACTTACCTGGATCTCTTAAGGCCCATTCTAATTCCCTTTAAACTTGCTATAGCTGATGCAACTATAACATAATTATTTTCCTTCATTAATAACTAAAATCAATGAAAGTCACTCAATGATTCATATCAATAAGGCCCATTACCGTTGGGCAGCAAAGTGAAGCCAACGTTTTAATATTCAAAAGCATTTATTTCGTAAGCTTCACAACTCTTATATTTAAGAACTTTTGGAAACGTTGCATTTATTGAAAATGCAGAAGATTGCGTATAATTAATATTAATTATGGCTTTTTGAAGAAAAATGCTAATAACATCGTAACGTGTTGAGACAAAAAATTAAATTAAGCCTTTTTTATAATCTAGAACTTTAGAGTATAAAAAATTATGCCAAGTTTTATTTCGATAATATAACAAACATTAAATTTGTCCTTCACAACTCGAGAAATATGTATTTTATTTACATATTTTAATGACAAAATTTCCTCCACACGATACGCCTTAAATCTAAAACGCTTAAAGATCTTAGGCTTTATTAAACGTAACCTCTTAAAAAATATTTAAAAGACTTTTAAGTCATTCCTAACTCCATAACAGCCTTAGGACACTTTTCATTTATATCACCTCTTTAAACCTGAAAATTTTCTAAAAAAAAAATGTATTTTTAAATACCATCTCACATCTGTTAAAGTATTTAAAATGCTTGCTTTGCCCTGTGAAGCATAAAATATTTATTCTTTGTGTTCTTTAACGTATCTCTGACTTCACTCGATGGCAATTGTGGCAATGACAATTTTAAGTACTCGAAAAGTACTTTGGCAGGTGACAATTGTTTGTGATAAATATGAAGGCAACGGTAAAAATATGAATTGACATGTAACCAAAGCAAATGATAGATAAAGATAATATAGGAGAGAGGCAAGAATTTGAGGTAAGAAGGAAAATAAAAAGAAAATAAAAATCTTTGTTGTAATAAAAGGGTAATAAAAAATAATTTATGTTTTTATTTACGTGATTCTTGTAAATTAAAGTTAAGAATAATTTAAATTATAATTCTTTGAAAAAAAAAAAAATAAATAAACAAAATAAAAAATGCAGAGGTTGAGATTAAATGCAGATTGAAAGTAAACTTTTCAAGTTTCGTGATGATTTTTCTAAAAAGAGTATAAAACTTGATTTTGTTAAATGAAACTGACACTAAAAACCATTATAGTTTAACTTATTTATTATTTTCTTATACTTTATTCTTTTTATAAAATTAACAACCACTGAACGCATTTATTATTTTAATAAACTTTGTTTACAGAAAAATTATTATTAATTTTAAAAAACTAGTTTATTTTTAAACAACAATTCAGTTATTTTTTTTATTAGTAACAAAATTCTTTAAACATTTTAAATAACTGGGTATAGATTATGAAATTTCTCTCGTATCAATGAAACTGTTATTTTCCATATTTTTTCATTACAATTATATTTAAATGCTTCATTTTGTTTTAAAGTTGCCTTTAGTAAACGATTATAAATGATTTTATATTTATTTTTTATTTGTTTAATATTCCATATTAAATCCTGGACATTTTTCCGCCACATTTTTTACAACAGTATCCTGTTCATTCATGCATAATCATGCATTTGAATATGACCATGAATACATAAATATTTTATTTGTTTCTATTAGAAAAAAGTATTTTAAAAAAGTAAATGTCCTCACTGCAATATTGTTTTGTCAATTTTATCCTGCTTTTATAGAGAACTGTCAGAAATTGTACGCATGTTTTCTGTAAAGAGTATTGATGTTTAAAAATTTTATCTTTAATTCTTTTGTTTGAAATTCATTACTTTTTATTTTGTTGTTTTTGGGAATTCATTAAGTGTTAAATGCTTAATGTTTTTACAAATGAAGGGAACATTGACAAAATCCAATTGACTATAGAAGTGAGGTGTTCCCTTTTGAATAAAATTTATATCAAACGGAGTTACCTTGATGTTTCCTAGATAATTATCACTCAAGTACTAGTTGAACTCACACACGATGATTTCTTTACCACATCAAATTTTAATTTATTTCTTTTTTTTTAATTTTATTCATATATAGGGACACCCTTTAAGTTAAAGTTTTGGTTTTTTATATTTGTTTTTATAGAGAGTACTTATACTCTAGTGTGAATTTAAGAGCCTGCCTTTATTGCTGTCAATTTAGCCTATACGTGAAAATAATTTTTCTTTGGGGACACCCTTTAATAATCATTTTTATTCCGCATATTTATTTTTGAAGCAGACATACTGCTACATACTCTATACAAACTTCTACTATCTGCCTACAACGTCTTGAAAATAGCGTTCCTATGGGGACACCCTTTTATTTTTATTTTATATTATACACTTATCTTTATAGCAGACATACTGATACATACGCTGTACAAAATTTAAATATCTGCCTACAACGGCGTTAAAATATCGCTCATATAGGACACCCTTTAATTTTTAACAGTTTTTTCTATTTAAACTTGTTTTACCTGCAATCTGTAAATTGAACATATCTGCTTATAACGGTTTATAAAATTAGGTGATATATCTAAAAGTAACGATTCTATTGGGCCACCCTATAATTTAAATTTGGTTGTAGCGACTATAATTGAACAACATCTTTGAAAATTTCAAGTGAGATAGAGACCTCTGAAAAACGGACAGACATTACCATATCTAGAGGGTTGCGTTTTTACCATTTGGTAACGAAACCCTTATAACAAGCATTTGTCTTTCGCAGATAAATGCTGAGAATTAATATGCAAGATGTTGTGATATTGCAATTTTAGTCGATAATTGATATTTATTTCCATAAATATTTTTGAAGGAATTCGAAATTCTAGACATATTTTATAAAAGAAATCAGATGCATCACACTAATTGTTGGAAATGGTCTAGAGTTTCTAGATGTACAAATGACTGTAGCAGTCTTTAGAATACGTTATATTTAATTTTTATAGGAGATCCACTCAACAGTTTTATGTGATAAAAGATCTCTTACGTAATTTAAACACACAGCTTTACTTATCATTTATATGTTCCATTTCCTCTCACGTACCTCTGATCCTAACTTTGCATTAGGTGTTTTAATTAATATATGGATTAAGTGATAAAAAATAAATAATGAATGTCTATATGAAAATAATTACAGAATATCGATTAAAAGTTTTTTGAATTGATGTTGACTTCTTTTAATTATCCCGTTTATTTAGTCCACTTCAGACTCAATAATTTGTGAAAATGTATTCTTATCGAATTTTAGCTATGGGCCAAATTTCATGTTATCTGAATACACATACTTTTAAATTTATAATATCAGCAGCATGCGAATAATATCATCACAATTATATTCGTGCTAGCTGGCATCACTAAAATTATTTAATACACCACAACTAATACTGGTGGTGCCGTCTATATCTTGTAATTATATTCAATATTTATAAACATCAAACCACCTAGTGTTGCATAGTATTACTAGACAGTGGCTTTGCTAAACGCTGTATGCTGCTGCGAAGTTTAAGTACGTGGTGAGTTTCTTTTTAGCAGAGACAACCACTAAATACAAAGCTCATTATTTTCAATAATTTTAAGAGAACACAAAAGCAGGGTTAAATAATTTTCACATTTTGCAAGAGTATTTAATTTTAATAAAGGATTTTAAATAAATTTTTTTTAACTAAAATTTTTAGAAAAAATATTGAATTTCTTAAAAATCGTTTTCTAAAGTTAAATCGTAAAAAGGAGTAAGCTTTTGAAAAAAATCAAATTATGCTGTACTACTAGTAGATTTTAGCTTTTACCTAAAACGTATCTTATAAAAATCTAAAAAAAATGAAAAATATTTTTTAAATAGTATTTCTTTTTAATTTTTATTTCAATGACTAATTCAATTGTTATCTTTTAACTGCGAACAAAAAGCCAAGCAACCAACAAGTTTTAACAGAGAAATATTATTTTGCTGTTTATAATTTTGTTGTTGTTGTTGTTGTTTTTTATAGATAATTATTTAAAACATGGCACAAATTCATTCAATTCATGGTGTTACCCCGGTAACCAAGACAAGTCAACTAACCAAACCATCCAGTCAGTCAGACAGACACTAGTGCATCGTACAGCAAAAATCTTTGAACAAAATCAAAAGACAACAATGTGACGCAAAGGCAGAATGTGTGGCAGTGTTGTTGGGTTGTTTTTACCCCCACATTCGTGTTAAATGATTCGTAAACAAGTGTCTTTTTTTTGCGTAACAAAGAGAGCTAAAGCCGGCAATGTGAAAACGGGTATAAAATATTGTTTAACGTCATTTTTTAAAAAGAAAGCTCATTTTTAAGCACTTTTTTTAAAAGGTACCTCTTTCAAGTTACGTACGCAAAGGGCCAAATCGTAAACCTATAGTTGTTGGTGCTATATCTGACCCTTGGTGGTCTATTTTTCAAAAGCATTAACATCGAACCACAAGTTATAAAATAAAGTAAAAAACTAAAGGGTTTCCCCATAGAAACTTAATTTTAATGTATGTCGCTTTATCTTTTAAAACGGTAGATACTTGACACTAAACTAATTTATTTTTTAAGAACTTTTTAAATTCTTTCAGATAATGCTTTTTTTCTTTACAAAAAGAAATTGGAAAATCAATTTTTTCTTTCAGAAAGTACTTTTTCCGGGAAACTACTTTTACTTTCTTTAAAAAAGTCCTTGTACAAAATAGGATTTTTTCAAAGTACTTAAACGAACTATTTTGAATCAAGTTCTTTTCAAAAATGTAAGTGATTGTCAAAATGTAATTTTTTGAAAATTTCTTTTTTAAAAGGAAAAAGAAAATTTTTTTAAAATATCCTAACAACGGCCTTTCTTAAGAAATTTTTTTTTATTACATTTTACTTTAAAGTTTCACTTTTTACTTTGTAACTTTTTCAAGCCAGCTATTAAAAAACAGAGATAAATCTCTAGTTCTAGAAGCAAAGTTTTCAAAAAAAAAATATATATAACATTTATTTCAGAAAAGGTACTTTTCCCAATTAATATTGTTTATAAAAGTCTATTTTTTAACAAATATAATAAAGCTTGTTCTAATATAATATACTATTTTTAACGTACTTTTTGAAAATTCTAAAAAGGTACGTTTTCTATTTTTTTAAAGTACTTTTTTAAAAAATAATATTGTTAAAGAACAAGTTATTTTAACAAAGCAAATGTTAGTTTAAATTTAGCAAATTATTAAACTTTTTCCGCCATAAAGGTGAAAGGTAAGAACTACTTTTGTGAAAATATGCACTACTTTCCCAAAAAGTACTTTTTTAATAGTGGCTGTTTTGCGAAGTTCTTTTCAAATGTGTTTTAAAACTATTTTTTTTTTAAGAAAAGTTTTTTAGAAAGATTCTCTTTAAAAGTGATACCTAAATAGGTATTTTCTTTAAAAAAAATTTTTTACCTGAAAAAGCAAGACTCGTGAAAAATATTTCATAAAATTTTTCTGAAATTTGTTTTTTTTTTACACAGCACCTTTACCTTTGTACCTTTTCCAAGCCAGACATATTTTTAAAAGTAAAATTAAGTCTATTTTATTTTCCAAAAATATTTTTTCCACAAAGGTACTTTTCTTAAATAGTACCTTCTTCTAACAGGCTCGTTTTAAACAACAACAAAAAACTTAATAATGCAAAATAAAACTTGGCCCAGAAAAAACTTTTTCTTTAAAGGTACTTTAATAAAGTTCCAAAATGGTACTTTTTCTAAAATTTTAAAAAAAGTACTTTTCTTTTTCGACATTAAAAAAATTAATTAATCAGCAGATATTTAAAAAAAACTTATTTAAATAATTAAAACATTAGTTTTTTTCAAATTTAGCTTTTAAAAAAGGTACCTTATCAATTTTTTTCCTTCAAAAATTCTTGTAAACAATAATTTTAAATTATTACTTTTTTTTGCGCAATTTTTCAAAACAAACCATTTTTAAACGTGGCTTTTTTTATTTTAGCGCAATTCCTTCAGTCGGTATTGTCTGACTTTCTTTAAAGTTATTAGCAAAATATCTTTCGTTTTCAATATTTTTTTTCATTCTATAATTTTTATTTAATTTAATGCCATAACATTTATAAACATAATATTATTATAGACATATTTGCTGTCGTATAAAAATGTGTATGAAAATGAAACTGAAACAGAATAGTGAAACTTGTGTACCAGGTCTTTAAGAAGACGTAGGCGTTTCATTGCATTAGTTTTGTCTTTCCACATCCTAATTTGTGTTGAAACACATACAAATGACTGACTGACTATTCACTAATACAACACATTGTTGCAATAATAATTTTATAAAATCGCAATCTTTCATATGAGTGATTAAATATTGCATTTATAAAGTTTATTGAAATGATTTTTTTTTTTTTTAATTTGAAATTTTATTTGATTTTCAATTCATTCATTTGTAATTTTATTCTGCTGCTTGAGTGCTTGGTAACATGTTGCCATAAAATCTGTTTTTATTAATTTTTATTTTTTCTTGGCATTATATTGTGTTGATGTGTCTCTGTCGCCTTGTCAATACATTGACATTTCAAATGTTTAATATTGATTTAAAATGATTTGCTTGTTTTGAAAGTGAAATGTGAATGATGTTCAGATATTTAAAGGGAAACCAGTCAATGTCATGTGGAAGGAAAGTCAAGAATTTAATATTAAACAATAAATCCAATTTGTCCATTTAAAGTGGAAAAAGGCAGCACCATTACAATTTAATATTTAAAAAAACTAGAACCAGTTGTTGTTTTTAAGTTTAATGTGTTTAGGTGTCAATACTATCTAATAACTTCCTACAGTTCAGAAACAAAAAAAAACAAAAAACCATGCAACAAGTTTTGCTTGTCATTTAAACATTTAATGGAAAATGTCAAATGAACACTTGTGTTAAACCGAAATCCATAAACGTACGTACGCCTTTAATAGTAAATATTCATATTTAATAATAAAATAAATTTAAACAAGTTTTTATTTCATTTAACCAAAATTTAAAATTTATTTTTCTTATGAATGAAAAATTTGTAGCCATTTGTAAGAGATAAAAAAAGAGTTTTCGCAACAAGAAGCAATTTTTTAAGAGAGAATATTTCATGATTTAAATAATAATTGTTGCGTTTTCGAACTTTATTAATTCAAAGAAAAAAAATACCTTCATTGTCATTATTATTGTCTAGCAAAGATGATAATGAGCTAGTTTGTGATGGTGTTGCTTTGTATTTTTTTTAGGTACCTTTAGCATCCTTGAAAAGCTTTTGAAAGAGTAATTTGACAGTTAATGTGACATTGCCTGACAGTGCCTGTTTAATATTAAGATTACTTTCCGGAATACTTTTTGTAATTATTTTCATTGTAAAATTTAAAATTTTAGCAGA
The DNA here is from genome assembly GCA_937654795.1 of Cistogaster globosa. Lineage (NCBI taxonomy): Eukaryota > Metazoa > Arthropoda > Insecta > Diptera > Tachinidae > Cistogaster > Cistogaster globosa. The sequence goes on from OW569404.1 coordinate 15,424,084, forward strand.
TGCGCAATAATTGAAAATAGTTTTGCAAAAAACTTTAACTTTTAGATTTTCGTATGGAATCACAAGAAAATACTATTGACCGCAGTTATAAACTTAACTGAATTTGCTAAGAGCGAAATGTTAAAGATAAGAGGAATATTCTCTTTGAAATACTCCACCATTTGGAAATAAATAACTGTAATAAACATGCCTACTACAACTGAAGTTGCCAAATTGCTCTAATTTCACAAGTAATTAAAATTTTTTTTTGGAATTTTTTTTTTGGAACCTTTAGAATTTTAAACAAGAACTTCCAGCTCACTAATCCTTAAAAAATAAATCAGATTTCAAATGATTATATTTGCATAAAGTTCACAGTGTATCCCTTTCAAAGGAATCTTTGGTGATATTCAAACGCAGTGAGAAGAAGGTTTTTCCGTTTCGTAACAGTGATAAAATTTTAATTTATTTCAGCCCTAAAAAAAATGATGAAAACAGTTCTATGCGCCAACAAGTTCTGGGAAAAGTGCATACAAAAACAAATATTATCGCACTTAGATATGAAATATGTGTTCCATTCCACATTTTGTTATTCTTGCCCCGGGCTTTCGGTTTCCAAACGTAACAAAAAGGCACGTCAGTGAGTCAAACGAAAAAGACGTCGCTGAATTTATAAGATACAAAAATTGTCTTATGGGTAGCAAAAAAGACATACCGCTCATTTACTAGAACAGCGTCATAACTCAAAAAATACAATTTTTGAGAAAAATCATGCAAAATGATCGCTATACATTATTTCATATTGTGTAAAAAATTCAAATTAATATCTCTTATAATCTCCATATGAACAAAAATACTGCCATAGTCGTGCATGAGAGCTGCATATGAATTAAAAACTTTGAACTCGTTTTTCTCGAAATCAAATTTTTGAGCTATGACTTTTTCTAGTAAATAAGCGATATGGAGTTAGAAAAAAGACTGAACGGAAATTTTAAGGTGATTACACAGATTTCAAAATGTCCTTATAATGTAAAATTTTTTTATTAAAATAATTGGAAGAGTTCACAATGATCCATCAATCTTTTGTGCCACTTTTCGTCTACTATTCATCATTTTTATACCCTTCACCACAAAAAGAGAAAAAAAGGTAGAGCTAGGTTTGTCATTCCATTTGTAATTTCTACAATATCAATTTTTGACCCCAATAAAGTATTACTATTCTGACTTCTTATGCATAGCGAAGTCGTGTTGTGTTGTTAGTGTTGAAATCAAGTTTGCCAAGACACAATATTAGGTAAAAAAATTTAAATTCGGCAATCAATCAGACAAAGTCACGAAAGGGGTGCTACTTGAAATTTGCAAGATCGGTCTATGTCCTTTGACGCAGCGGGCAAAAAATCACGCCTATCTCTAATTTTTCCATAACATTTGGAACAATGAAGTAACTTCAATCAAAAAACAAATACATAAAGCGATAAAGACTTAAAAATAAGAAAAAAAAACCCCAAGTGAAAAAATTGCCGCTCGCCCTTATTTCCCGAGTTACGGGTCACTGAACTTTTCAGATATTGTAAAATATCAATATAGTTATCATTTAAAAGCTTTTGAAGAGATCTTTAAGGAAATATGAAATTTATATTAAAATTCCTAACCCATTAAGAGCCGATGACATTTTTTTGTCACCTCAATATGTTGTTTTTTAGTTGAAGTTACTTCAATAAACTAGATTTATATATATATTAAAAGGGTACATAAAATTTGGTATAACCAAATGTAGCACTCTTACCGGTTTTTCTTATTTTCAATTTATTTTTTGATGAGTTTTTTTTTAAGTCTGAAATTTATTAGTTTTGATGTTTATTTTATTTGAAACGTAAATCTTAATTTTTGTTTACACTCTTTATTATAGGATCTTTCCTTTTTGCAGCAAAGACCTTATTTTTAAAATAGGTTCTTCTTTTTCAGTACGTCACACAGCTCATAAGCCAACATAATTTTTAAGATATCAAATTATTGTAAAAAAAGTAAAAGTTGCATTTAAAAAACTTCCAATTAAAAAAAATAAAAAAGCATAAAAACTCTTTTGTCTTTACCTATCTTCAAAATAACGATAAAACGCCAGATATGGCAACCTTATTGCTTATAGTTAAAAAGCTTTTACACTAAAAGCAGCCAAACTCACCACGAACTTGTGTTTTTAAAAGTCAAACCCTCTCTTAAACAAACAAAAGTGACAGCTCTTTTTTTTTCATTAAAAAATTTTCTCTTAAATGTTAAATAAACAAAAATATTGTAGAATTTTTCGAACATTGGACAAAAACATTTGTTGACGAAGGAAACCACCCTGAAAACGTATTTTGACTTTCGGTTGGTGCGGTTGCAAAAATTTATTTTGTGCTAAACAAGAAAAAAAAAGCAAGTGAACGAAAAATATTAAATTAAAAAAATAAAAAAAATACGCGAAAAATTTAAATATTAAGAAAAATCGAATAGAAATATATAATTTTAAAGCTTAAAGAAAGGAAAAAAATGAGAAAATTTTTAAACTAAAATATCAACTTAAGTGTCTTTTATTTGCCTAAAACCTTCTCTTTAGCGAAAATCTGAAAATCTGAAAATTTGCTTTTTTATTTTATTTCGTTTATAAAAAGTGCTTTAACCTTTTAAGCAAATATTTATATTAAATCTTGTGATGCAGTGTTGATGTTTAAGTAATTAAATATCTGTTTGTCCAAGAAATATAAAGAGGCATACAAATAAAAAAACGTTGCATATTTAAAGGCTGCTATGCTTTAAAAGCGACAAAAATTGTTTCCTTAAAAAGAAATTTATTTAGACAAATAAAAATTATAGTTTTAAGAAAAATGTAAATTTCATTTAAAAAAAATTAACATCGATTGCAATTTTCTGCTGTGACTGCAATTATGATCAGCATCTCATAAAGGTAAAGGTCAAGTTGGTTACAAAGTTTTCAACAAAAAAAATATAAAGTTGTAAAATTGTTTTACTAAAGTGCGAAATGCATTTTAGTGTATTCGTATTTCAGTTGGAGGAGTGTAAGCAATATTTTTTTTTTTTGTTTTTGCTTTTCATGGGTGTAATGGGAGTGTTCCATCTACATAAATCAATAGCTGTTCATGTAGTTGTGATGCTGCTGTGGATTATATTTTTATAAAACAAAAAAACTATAAAAAAGCAAGGGTTTTCTTCTTTAAAACAAAATATTCGTGCAGAGAAAAATATTAAGATCCAAGCAAACAAGTAGATGTATGTGAAGGTTTAAGCTGTAAAAGGTATACTTCAGTAGCACTTAAAATATCGCTCACAAAAGTATGCTTTAAGACCAGCAATGTTAAAAGAAATTGCAGAAAATGAAAAAATAAAAACTTAAGGCAAATATTTTCAGGGCTTTAACTATTTACGTAGCTGATTTTTTTCTTTTTTTTTTGGTTACATTTGTTAAAGTATAATTAATGCCGCTTCAATTAAAATCTCTAGTCACTATTTTTTTGGCCTCAACGAGAACCGGCCAAGAACTTTTCGTTTTTTTTTCTTTTAGGACAGCGACGTTTTTTCAAAGCGAATTCTCTTCACAAGTGACTTAAAAACGATTGAGGTAATCATTTCTTTGATGTAATTTTTTCGTAGATGGAATGGAAATATTATTTTGACGAATGTATGAAATTTTTAAAGCAACTTTCGCTAATATTCCTAAAAAATAATGGAATATAAAATTCAATCAAAAAATCATGAACTACATTGAACTAAAAAGAAATATCAGAAAATGTTAAAAACAAGAAGAGAACATGGTTTTGCAAAAATCCTTAAATTTGAATTAAACAGCTACAAAATAGAAAAACTATTCTTCTTCATTAAAATGAAATGTCCAAATTCACGCTTATCTATTTGCAACCTACGGTTAATTAGTTCGAAAGTACTAACTCTCATCTATCACTTTGTTTTCTTATTAAATTTTTCTTTCCATTTTCGTACCTCAAAGTAAAAACAGAAAAACATAATTAAACGTTTAATTCGGGAGCAATGAACCCAAGTTAAAATAAAATTAAACAGGATAATTCGCATACATTTTGCCATAAAATGTAAGAAAAGGACAAAAAAAAGGAAAATTAAACAAAATATTCTTAAGACTTTAGCAAGACAGAAGAAGAAGAAGAAGAAGAAGAAGAGGGAAAAAATAACAACGAAAACATTTTTCTTTTAATTTTGCCTTAAATAAGACAAAAAGCAACGATTGCGTTTTAATGGTCCCAAGTGTCTTCATTGAAGGGTGGCGTGGCAGGAACGGTTGTCTTTAAAGTACTCAATTTATTGCTTCAATGTTCCTTAATAATGGCGGGAAATTAAAAATTAAAACACTTGCAAGACAATTTTGCTTAACATGCAAGTATTCGTAGACCAAAAGGAGAAATGTTTAGACAAGAAAAAAGACATAAATATAATTTGAGCCAGGAAATTTTTGTTGTTGGATTACTTTAAGATTTATTATTTGTACACAAAAATGGAAAATGGGCTTTTTAAAAATATCAAAAATCAATTAGTTTTCAAAGCATCTTCATTTGAATCATATTTTATAATCACTTGGTTAAGAAACTTTTTGCTGAATTGAAAAAGTCAATTTTATTTTATTCCGTCTTCAAACAGTTTTCTAAAAAAAATTCAAGGGAGAGATGAAATATTATGAAAGTAGATTAAATACCTCTAAATAATTAAACCTAAAAATACAATTTATAAAATTTAAATGGATACATAAATTCTTTTTAAACTTTACATGCGATTAACACTCATAAGTCTTATAAATATAAGTATAAAAGCAGAGGTCGCCATCCAGAGAGTGTGCTCTCAACGAAAATGTTTTTGAGTTACAATGATAAAGTGTATTTAGTTCTATAAAAATGTCTTTATTGTTGAGAGTTAGCATATGCATGTGATGTGTTTTACTCTCTTTATTGAATTTTTTTTTTTTTTGTGTACGTGAGCCCTTGCTGGCTTGTTTGGCGATCATTGTTTAAAAGAAACAACTAGAAAAAGCTGCCATATTTTTCCATATTACAATCTATACGTTTTAACTCGCCTATAATAAGAAGTTACACTTTCAACCAGTATGGCAGTATAAAGCTAAACATTATAAAATTAAGTAACTTCTGCTTGAAAGTAAAGTGTTTGTTGCTTACGAATGTTTTCAACAAAATTAAAATGAGTTTAATTACTAAAGTAACGAGTGTTTTTTCCCCATTCGAAACAACCCAAGCATTTTAAAAACGTATTAGTATTATAAGTACTGGATTATTTTGTGCAAGTATGGTCAATTTATAACATTTTTAATCCTCCAATGAGAAAAAAACTTGCAAAAAATACTCATACGAATATCTAATTAATTAGTTCCATGTACTAACTTTCTTGTCACTCGATTTAAAGAAAGGGTTGTACTTTAATAAAATTTTTGTTTCAAAAGAAATAATGCCCAACTAGGAAAATCTACAACATCGAAAGTTTCTAAGCAAATTAAAATAAGGTTGCCTTCTTTAAGGCGTAGTGGTCCTATGATCCAAGTTCGAAACTCCTATATCGTTCTACAATTTTTCAGTGTTTTCAAAAACAAGAAACTATTTTCGTTCCAAAAGTCAACTGATTGGTCAGAAATTGATACACCGAAATTAATAAAGTGTCTAGTGATAAATAAAAAATGTCAGAGATATACAAAAAAGACTAGTGGAGCATTTCGGTAACCTTTCTATTCTTTTGTACACGCTAAGAAAAAACATATTTCAGGTAACCATAATCTAGCCAAAATACATATATTTTGATTGGATTATATGGTTCCAATGTAATTATATTATTATTATACACAATTATATTATTTGAAGGAACCATATTATTGTTAAGCATAATAAAATAATTTTTAAGTAAAAAATATTTTTAATAAAAATTATTCGAGACTTGTTTGCTCACCTGTTTATTTGTTTTGATAATTTTTATTTTATAATTACTTTCGTTTGTTTATTATTACTTTTTTACGTTATCAATATTTTTTTAATGTTTAATATAATTAGAATAATATTTTTATATTTTTTAATTTTAAATTGATGATCAAACTATTTTAGTATTAAAAAAACAAATGAATAAGTTTTATTTAGCTGAAGTTCTTGTATATTTTAAGTTCTAAATCTATTAAACAAATTTTGAAATTTATTTAGTCATTATTTTGAATTATATTGTTACAGGGAATATAATATAATAATTGTAACCATGTTTTGTTTTTCTTTCTTTTATTTAAAACAAATAAATTAAATTATTTTTGTCTTAAGTTAATTCTTATTTTAGTTTTCAAAAATGTTAACGAATTTGCTTTAAACTTCATAATCAAATTTAAAATACTGTCAGCAAATTTTTATTTAACTACAATTTGCTTAAATATTTCTACTACAATATCATTCTTCCTTTAAATGCTTTAACATTCATAACATGAATGTTTAATTTTTAATGCATTTATGTAAGAAACTGTATTTTTCACAGGTTGCCTTTAGGCTAATTTAAATTCTTTATTTTATTTTTTTTTTTTTGGTTTTAGAAAACTTGGCTAAAACTCTCATACAAAAGAACTGTAACCCTTAGTAAATGCAATCATTTAAAATACGTGCAAGTTAAAAGTTAAAAAATTTTTTGTAAAAGATATTTGTAACAGGTTGTTTTAAATGAATGAAAAAGAAACATTTGAAAATTATGAAAATGTTTATGTTGAATAAAAGCTGGTGTTTGTTTTAGCGACCTAAAGTATGCTTCATTTTTTATTAAAGAGCTTTGTAGTAGGCAAAGCTCTCAATAGTAGATATTGAAAGCCCATGTGGTTATGATTGCATTAAAATATCTTATTTGAAAATGTTAATTCTTTTAACCAAACATTTGATTTAATTTTTTTGGAAGAAGAATAGAAGCATTGGACTAACAAAAAATTATATAAATCTCCTAAGTTTTTTGTGGAAGTCAACCCGAAGTTGCCATGCTAGTTATGGTTATTTATTTCTATAAGCAAATGCAATATGGAAGTCATTTCTTACCAACCTTTTTCAACGATTTTAGTACCCTACGACTTTATTTTTTTCCCGAAAATAAAAAAGTTCCACAAAGAAGGCGATGTGGCACAAAATTTAAAAATAAGATTTAAACCGTTAAATATATTAATAAAGACCGTACAGCTCTTAAGAGCTCGCTTGAAAACATATAAAAAAATCCATAGTGGAAGTGATCAAAACTTCACAGCGGAGTACTTTTACCGAAAATTAATTTTGTCAAAAAGTACCTTAACTTTTTTATACAAATATTAAAAAAAAAAAAACTTTCTCTATTCAAATATTTATCCAGCAAATTGTACCAAAATTAGTTTTTGCAACCCTTAAAGTATGCTTTAATTTTAAGGAAATAATTTTTCGCATTTCTATTACGTTTTACGACAAACATATGTGTGGTATTAAAAAAAAAACTGTGTTAGATAAAACTTTTATAAATTTTCTTATACACAAAATTGTATTCTTTTTCCCTCTGCTATTTGGAGGCTTTTCGAAAAAAAAAGTTATTTTTTACCAACCACAACACAAAGCAAGTGGTAAAAACTCTATTGTAAAGCAATAATCCATGACAAATAACACCAAATCTACGTGGTTAAATTAAAATAATTTTCTACTTTCTTTAAGGACACTTAGAATTCTATCAGTGCCGTAAAATAACAACAACAAAAAATTAAATAACTGTAACTAAAACTTTTTCGTTAACAGTACTAAAGCAAAAGGCATCCTGTTGCTTCTTCGTATATTTAAGCTGCTACTAATATCTGTTCATTCCTGTTGATTTGTTTGTTCGTTTGTTTGTAGCATGTGTCTGTTAATATTTTATTGCCTTTTTTGTCCTTTTATGTTTTAGAGATATTTATTTTTTTGCGAAATATTTAATACTGTCTGTGTATGTTTTATATATAAAGTAACTTTACATTGGGGAATTTAATGCTTTTATTATATTTCGTTGCATGTAAAAGGTTTTTTGTTAAGTCCTATTGAAAATTTTTTTTACAATTTCGTAAATTTATTTTGTTTATTCAGGCTATTCTGCAGTAAAATATGTTATATATTAGTTTCATGTATAGCCAAGTAAAAAGCATGTATTTCTCACAACAAAACAAATTTTATTTAACACATAAACTGTAATTTTTCCTGAAAGTATGCAATAATTTAAAGAAAGCCAGGTAGCCTTTGCATATGCTTTATATATTTTGTAACAATGGATTTTCAATTTATGTATAAAATTTCTTTCTTTTATGAATGATAACCTTTTTCATTGATAACTGTAATTCAATAACTTGAAATGAATGCTTACAATCATCATTATAAAAATCTTAAAACTATACTTTAATTTATATGCTCAGCTCATGGCTTTATCAGAATACAAACAACAAGTAGTTGCAATAAATTACTATTCACTATGCAAAATTATACAGAACTCTCTTGGTTGAAAACTGAATACGTATTTATTATAGAAACAAGAAACCCAGAAAGTATACTATAAAAGTCATGATTATAATTAGAAGACATTCAGAACTAAATTGAGCCTTAAAGGATGTAACTATACAAAATAATTTCCATAGCAATTCATGTATAGAGTTTTGATTTCTAATTATTATCAGCATTATTTTTATATATTTATAGCAATATGAAACCCTTAAAGTATGCAAAGGAATATTGTTAGCAAAGTAAAAGGAGAGCAGTGTGTCTAAGATATTGTAAGCAAATTTTAATTCTCTGGAAGAGTTTATATGCGATAAAAATTAAATAACGAAATTAAAGAAATTAAAAAAATATAAAATTAAACCTGAATTATATTTGTAAGCGAAATAAAATAAAGACTTTAAAAAATTACTTAACAAAAAAAAAATCAGCGCAATCATACGAGGGCTGGTCAATATATTTCTGGCCTAATAGTGAAAATGCGAATATTTATAATCAAAAATGGTTTTATTGTTTTTCAAAGTATTCTCCAGCATGATTTATACACTTTTGCATGCCCTCAAACCAGTTGTCGAAGCACTTTTTCCACTCCGATTGAGACACCTCCAAAACATGGTTTTTGAACACTTCAACAGCTTCTTTTGGCGACGAAAATCGTTGACCACGCATTTTTTTCTTGATGTGCGGAAACAAGAAGAAGTCATTAGGTGCCAAGTCAGAGCTGTACGGCGGATGACCCATTAATTCGACGTTTTGGCCGGTCAAAAACGCTCTGGTTTTAGCCGATGTGTGAGAGCTCGCATTGTCATGGTGAACAATGATTCGTCTTCTCTTGTTGGTTTTTCAAATTTCTCCGATGACTTCAGCCAAACAAATTGTAGTGTACCACTCAAAAGTGATTATCCTACGTTGCTCAAGCAGAACAGTCGCCACATGACCAGTTTTGCCGAAGAAACAGGCGACCATTTGCTTCGAAGTGCTTCTTCCACGAACAACTTTCGTTGGATTTTGCTCGTCTTTGAAGACCCACACGGTCGATTGTTGTTTTGTTTCTGACTCATACGCATATATCCATGATTTGTCACCTGTGGCGATCTTATAAACGTCTTTTGAAGCACCGCAATCGTAGTTTTGCAACATTTCTTTGCACCAATCGACACGAGCCTTTCTTTGAGCGACTTTCAAATTGTGCGGGATCCAACGAGAACAAACCTTTTTTACGGCCAGGTGTTTATGCAGTATCGAATGTATGCTGGTGGAAGAAATGTCCAAGGATGTCTCTACCTCTCGGTATGTCGCATGTCGATCTTGCATTATGAGTTCACGCACGGCATCAATGTTCTCTGGCACAACAGCCGTTTTTGAACGACCTTCACGAAATTCGTCTTTGAGCGAGCTTCGGCCACGATTAAATTCATTATAATAATTTTTTACAGTGCTATTGGATGGTGCTTCATCGCCATACAAAGATTTAAGTTTATCAATGCACTCTTGTCGTGATAATCCATGTCGAAAGTTGTGAAAAATGTTGGCACGAACATGTTCACGAGTTATTTCCATTTTTTTCTATATTAATTTTTTCAAGTCACTGTAAACAACACAAATAATGGTCGTACGTCAAAACGTTTTGAGTACGATTATGCTTAAAAATGACAAACTTTCCAATGGAAATGTCAGATTGCACTTGGCAGCACTCAGTGTTGCCAGGCCAGAAATATATACAGCAGCCCTCGTAAATATAATTCTGGACACATAGAAGAAATAAAAAAGTGAAAATATAAAAAAATATAGAATTGGTGAAAATTTGTTATTAAAGTATATTTTTAGGCACTTGGAAAAATAAGAAATAAATCACATGGGTTTTCTAAAAGATATCAAATATTTCCTTTGTACTTAAACTAAGCAACTAAATACAAATAGAAAACTGCAGAGCATACTTTTAGGAAAAATTTATATTCAAGAAAAAATTTATTTTTTGGAAAGGCGTAATAAATCTCAAACATATGTGAAATTTTAAAATATAAACTTTTAGAAAACATTGCATACCTTCAAGGGAGGGAAAGAAATAAAAAAAATTTAAAACTACAACTTGATAAACTTTTATTAAAACAGACTACGAAATAAATTTTAAAAAGGGTTACATATGATGGGTAATAAAAATATCCAAATTCGTATTTTGTTAACTTATTCATTTAATTATAATTCACAAAATAATAATAATAATTCACATAATGGAATCGATTTCTTTAGAGTTTGAAATTCAACATTAATTCTTTTCTGAATAGTTGTTAGGATAATTTATTTATATAGATTTGGCTAACGCTACATTACTCGTTAAACTCAATTTATAATTATGAACAGAAAATGTCTAAACATTATTCGTCTCATTTGAAAAGGTTTTTGCCTTTCAGGTAAGGCCCATTGCAAGCCGAGTACCCTGCCTCTTTAAATCTCTAGAGGCTGCTGGCTTATCAAACTTCTTTTTATTTTCAACTAAATATAATACTCTCAGTACATAATTAAAGAATTTGTCATACACAATTTATATTCCAAAAACATTGCCTACCTTAAGGAGGAAATATTTTTAAAATTTAAAGTCTACTTTTGGAAATTTTTAAGCTTTCGCACTATAAATTTTCAACATTTTTATGACAGGTCTAAAAATCTTAGGTGTCAAATAATTTTTATTTGTGTTAAAATTTTTTGTTTATATAACAACAGAAAATTAAATATAAATCGAAAATGAGGGCTACGTTTAAATTTTTATTTAAATTTTTTATGGCTTCTGGAAGGCATCAAAAAAAATTTTAATTTTATTTATTTGTTTTGTATAAACTGAATTAGTATTACGCTTGTTTCGTTAAATTTCAAAGCTTCTGGGAATGAATGTTTAAAATTTCACACAAAAATGTTCATGACAACTCTATAAATCATAAATGTCAAATAATTTTTATTAGCGTCAATTTTTTTTAGCAGCAAAAAATTAAATTTTTTAACATGAGAACCCAAATGATTGCAGATTTTTTGTTTATTTTTTTAAACTTACTTAAAGCTTCAAAAACTTTTAATTTTATTTGTTTGTTATACACAACCTGTAGCAGTATTAGTTTGTTTTTTTTTTTATCCGGCTTAAAATTTTTTTTTAATATGCAAAACATTTCTTATTCTACGAATAGTTTAGCCATTTAAAAACAATTGAACATTTGTTTTAATAAAATAGTTTTAAAAATTTCCTGCTCTGAATTAAAAAACTCTGTTTATTTTCCTAAATGTTTTTATTTAATGTAGAGAAGCTTTAATATGTTTTGTATGAAAAAGTATTGAAAAAAGAGAATAATTCATTAAAAATTTTTTGATGTTTTTATTTTTCTTTTTGCAAACTGTTAATATTTTATTCAAGTTTTTTACATAAAATATCTTTCAAAGGTCTTTTTAATGAATTTCTCTAAATCCCAAAAATATGCTTTATTTTTTATATTTTAAAACAACTTCGACCTTCAAATATAACAACCCCTATTGAAACAATTCCAAGAATTTGTTTCAAAACTTTTAAATTTTTATAAAATAGTTGTCATTCCATTTAACCTCCTTAAAGTAGGCTACACATGAATAGTTTTATAGTTAAGTAAGTAACTTTTATTAGTTTATATGTTCTAATAAACCATTTATTGTGTTTCTCAGAAATCATATGTGTGTTTTTACATATAATACAACCACCCTCATTTCGTACACACAACACTTATTGTAAAGTTTTATATATGTTGATTGCAAAAAACTATATATTTCAAGGGTAATTGAATAATGTGCATTTACAATTGTATGCCCTAAAGAATAAAGCAAAAAAAAGAAAAAAGGACATGCATATTGCAGTTAAGCAAAAATTTGCATTTCACTTTATGTAAAAATTTTAAACACTTTTAAACATGCAATTTAATGCTGGATTAATGTTTCGGACTTTTTATATGCAAAAATATAAAGCAGCTGTTTTTTTCTGTTTTTTTAAGCACAATTTTTTATTAAGCTTATTTTGCTTTAAAGATATTTTTCAGATTTTTAGGAATATTCAGTTAAGTCATGTTTTGTTAAAATATATTTCTTAATGTGCTTACCCTTGCTTTGTTTTTGTTTCGTTATTTAAAGCTTTCATTTGGCTTTCTGACACCTTAAAATAAATAAAAAATTTTAAATGTGTTTCGTTATTTTAATTTATTGAGTTAAACTGTGGTGTTATAATGGTTTATGTTTGAAATTATTAAAAAAAAAAACCTGCCTGAGTATATGCTTTATTTTCTTGATCAATTATTTTTTATTTATTTATTAAAATTGTTTACTTTAACTTTTATGAAAAAATATACAAAAATCTTGACTTAAATGACTAAGAAAAGACTAGCTATAAAATTAATCATGAACTACTTCTACCAACTTGCCGATATATGTTTTGAACAGACTGCTTAACATTTCAGTTTTAAAACCAAAATATTTGCGATCATTTGAAACTTTTCAGGGAAAAAAATTATTTGAACAAAAGAAACGTTTGTAAAGTACGACACGTAAAATAGTGTTTCTTTTTTATTTAGACTAAAGGGATCATCGCTCGACTTTATCTGAGAGAATTTTGAAAACAAGACTTGTCTAGTTAAGAATATAATTATTTTAAATTTGACTGTTTTTAATGTTTTTGAAGCTGTTTCCTTAGAACATATAAAAAATTGCCTTAACGGCGAAAAGTATGCTTCAAAATTTAAATTAAATATTTTTTAACAAACTCTTGCTCTTCTTAAAAGAATTTTTAAATCTAAGAATTATTTACTTTATACTAAAGAAATAATAAAAGAACAACAAACTTAAAAGGTTGCCTATCTTAAGGCTCATAGAAAATTATTCTCACAATATTAATTTTTTTAAATAAGTTTTTAAATAAAATGTAATTAATAATTTTCTTTTATAAAACGTTCTTGATTATTAAACTTGTTTTTCATTAAAAAGTTTTTATTTACTATTAAATATTTGCTTAAATTTTGTTAATAATCAGAATATAACTTAAAAGTTTTAATGCAACAAATCTATGAATTTCTTCATAATATAAAAGCCTAAAAGTATGCTTCACTTTTTGTAAATAGGCAATTTTTTAAAGATATAGATTTTAGTTTACCAATAAAACTATTAAAACTTAGACAACAAGAAAAAAATTAAAATTTGTTAAATAACTAAATATGTTGCCTATCTTAAGGAGTTAAGAAAATTATCAGTTCTTCTTAAGCCGTTTTTGTTTTTATTTTAAGATAAATTTTTTTCTCCTCGCTTTATTTTCACACATTTATTATAATTTAATTTTTGTCTGCAATGAAACTTCCTTATTTTTCAGATTTTTTCTTAGTAAAAAACGCATTTTATTGAATTAATACTACATCCTATCACACACCCTTTTTCGTAAACAAACCTACACTTTTAGAGAATTTTCTACCACCCTTGTATTGTTTAATGGTAAAAGTCAATAAACAGACTTCCTTCCATTATCCTTAATAAATGTTATATTTTTTTCTTGCTTCTAAATGAATCAAACAATGTGACGTCATTAAACAAAACACAAAAAAAAACATTCATATAAACAGCTGCCTTTGTGTTGTAAATATGTTTTTTTATTTTTTTTTTTTTCTATTTTCTTCTTCTTTTATTTTATTATTTTCAAGTGAAATATAAAGTAGAAATAGGAAAAAGAAAAGAGGAAAGAGAAATAATTATGCAGGAATGGTAGTTGTATTTCAAAGAACTTCTTACTCTAATTATACTTTGGTCTTCCTTTTACTTTGTTTTGTTAACTCAGCCTTTGGCCTTGTGTCTTTTCTCTTCTTGGATAATTTCTTTTGTAAAGAAGAAGAAAAAAATACAAGGGCTGTTAATAATTAAAAAGCAACATATATCTTAGAGAATATTTGTAAGCTCCAATACATCATTGATTATAAATTAAAATTTTTAGATATTTGAAAAAGTTATTGGATATTTTTATTTCACATGTTTCTCTTGTTATAATTTAAATAAATATTGTACATCAAACTGTTTACATTAGAACTTATTTTATCTTATTTCTCTTAAAAAAATATTACCTTGTCAGTTTTATTTTTGGTTTTTAAGCCAGCAAATACACTCACACATACACTCATACTCATACTCATAATTATATGCAATTTTTCTATGTAATAACTTCCTTTTGCATTCATAAAATGTTGGTTTAAATTTTTCTTTTTCTAAATTGCACAAAAAGCCATTACACAAGCGTATTAACAAATTGTTGAAAGCATGTGTTTGGTTACACAAAAAAAAAAAAAAAATAGAGGCAAGTAAGTCAAAGTAAAACAAAAGTAACAGAGGAAAAATTACATCTTTTTTGAGTGCACAAACATGACCTACACCCTTTAAATATATGTAAAGATGAAAAGCCTTAAGTCATTTGGAAAAGTATTTAAAATTAAAAATGAAAAAAGTTTATTTAAAGAAGCAGAAATATATAAGTATTAAATAAAGCATACTTTAAGGCGAGCTTCGAAAACTAATAATGTGTAACATCTAAGATTTTTATTAGAGTTAACTGAAAGAAAGGAAATATGAATAGTTAAATTATTCCATAGAAAATTTTAAACTTAAAATATGAGTGGAAAGTTATTTAAGAGAATAAAACAACAAGAAATAAAATCTTTAATAATCAGAAAAATCCATTTTTTATAGTTTTAAATTTAAGGTGGAATATCAACGATAAATTTTGAGTTTTTTTTTCTGAATTTAAAAAAAAAAAGTCAGAATTTCCTTTCTTAAATTTGATTTAGTTTTTTGTAGTACGGCATCCAAAATTTTAGCACTAGTTTCTTATATATCGTCAGCCACATGTTGACAACTCTTAACATGTTTTTTTGTACTTTTCAGAAGATAAAAAAAAAAAACGTTATTACTCCGTTGCTAAACCGTGTTAGAAGCAAATAAAAAAAATAAGTAAAAGATATTTATTTTGGGATTTAAAGAAAACGAGGCTATTAAAATTATTTTTCATTTAAAAAAATAAAAATAAATGATAACCTGATTCGATTTTTCTGTAAGTTAAGTATTGTCAACCTGTGACCGACGATATGAAGCAAATTTATACAAAAATTCAATGTGTATTTTTCTTTCGATAAAATGTTTTCTGAAATTTTTAATAAAAAATTAAATGTAAAATGATTTGTTAATTAAATGAATTTGAAGAATGAATTTGGCTTTCGGTTTTGGCTTTAAATGCAAAATTAAAAAAACCCCTAAAATATGCAATTATTAGTAAACCAAAGCTTAGCGACGATTTTCTGAAGACATTATACTTTTTAGTAATTTTCAATACTCGTTTTTATTAATAAAAAAATAATTTTCTCTTTCTTTTTTTATTATTGATTGTTTTTTTATTTTGTTTTGGTAGATTTTTTATTCCGTTTAATAATATTTTTTTTAACTTTTTATTTTATTAAGAATCGAAAATAAATTTACCTTTTATCTAATACAATTTGTATCCTGTAAGGAAATAAGAACAAAAAATATATTTGAACCATCAGCTTCATTTAAATTCTATTTACAGCAATAAAAGAACTAAAATCTGAAAGCTGTTGAGATATGAAACAAAATATTATGTTCTTGTGTATATATTTCCTATCAAAGAAAAATATTTACATTTTCTCCAGGTCAAAAAATTTTGTTACTTGAGAAAGAATTTTTTCCTTCGTTTAAAAATGAACGACACGCTTAAAAAAAATTAAAAACAATTTACAAACAGTTTACAAAGCAACAGCATATATTAAAGGCAATATTGATGGGCCCCTAAATGTATGCCTTACTTATGTTTATTGTCATATAAATATTTGACAAAAAATTATTGACGCTTTCAGTCATCTGATTGTGTCAATAAACAAGCTCTCAGTAATAAAAAATTAATATTGTTATGATTTTATTTTATTGATTTTTTATATGCATATAAAAATGTTCTATAACTTAAAAAGCAGTAAAAGAAAATCAAAATGCGGCAAAATTTTTGTATTCTTATAATTTTAAACATGTGCTTTGGATTTTCTTTATTTTCTCTTTAGTTTTATTTGTTTATAAAATAAAACAAGTTGGAATTCTTAAAATTAAGAAAAAGAAAATTAATATAAATATGCCTGAAAGTATGCTTTGTTTTCAGATTTCTATTGTTTCTTGTCCAATAATATGTTTCACGATTGCTTCTAAAACTATGTTGATAAATGATAAATATAAAAAAAGTCCTTGATTTACTTTAAATATCCTGTCACATTATCTCCTTTAATGTCATTATTGAAAATCATAACTTTAGAAAACTATTTCCATGTGAAACAATAGAAATTTTTTGAAACAAAATTACATTTGGAAGAAATAAAAACATTTCAAATATAAAAAATCTTCCAAGATATGAATTTTATTAAAAATCTAATATAAAATATTAAAGCTATAAAAAATTCCTTCTAACAAACTGCGGCATTTTTTCTTTCTAACTTTCCTCCTGCATTTGTCTTACTCACTAAGGAATAATAAAAATATTCCCGCGAAACTGTTTGCTGGTCTCACATGACATTAAAAAATTATATTAAATATTCTGAAATATTGCTTGAGCAATAGAATTTTAATTATTTCCATATCTTCTTTGCAATATTTTGGTATTCTGATGGCTTAGTGAAATTAGGAATTTTTGGAGAATTTTCATATTCTTCACATTCATTCTTTTACTTTTTTCCTTTTGGGTAAAAATTGTTTTATGTGTTAAAGCTTGATTTTTGTGAAGTAATATTTTTTTTTTTTTTTTTTTTTGTAATTCTTTATTTTTCCTTAAATTTTCAATTGATAATTCTTATTTGATTCAAGAAATTTTGTTGTTCTCATAATTAAAGTTTTTTCATCTTTATATAAAAATTGTGTATTTTGGGGGAAATATTGATTTAATAATTTACTTTCAGCCACTTGATAAATTAAATTTTATTTCTATTTTTTTTTTATTTCTGATGATGTGATGAATTATTAATTTTGTTTTTTATTTGAATGCAATTTTCAATTTCTGTTTTGAAAAATATTCAATTTTTTTCTTTTGAGTGTTTAGTTTTTAAATGAGTGTAATTAAATTTCTCTTTCTGTTTGTTTTGGTTTTCAAAAAAAAAAAATATTTGTATGATTTCTTGTGTTTTAGTTTCTTATAAAATTTTACAGAAAAAAATCCTTCCAAAATAAAACTCATTTTCAAGCAAAAAATTAATTTTAGAACTAAAACTACAAAACCTCATGAAAATGTTTACTCAAGAAAGGCACAAGAATTAGTCGTAATAATAAAAATTTTAAAATACATTTCATACTTTAGGGAATGAAATTAAAAGATATTTATTTATTTCTGTAGTTCTTAATTAACTTTTCATCAAACACTTCACCACAGTTTATGCAAACTGCAACTCATACCTTTAATTTTGCATTTAATAATTTTCTTAGAGCAGGCTTAACATTAAGACAAACAAACTCACATTTTTTATTTTATAAGAATTTTTACTAAAACTAATTTCCATTTAATAAAATCACAGAAGAAAGCAAAGAAAACTTAATAAACTTTTTAGCTCCACCTTTGTAAATTAATAGTAGTTTTCTCACCTGTTAATAACAAACATAAATTTTAATGCGTAAAAGGCATTAGAAAATACTTTGAAACAACTACTTTGCGAGCTCGTTAACATCACGCTGAACTGGTCTGGAAGAAATTTATTTTTTCAACCAAAACCTCACACTATTTTCTTTTTTTTCATAACAAATTTCGTTAAATAAATTACGGTTTTCTTCTTTTTTCCTTACAACACCTTAATTTTATTTAGTATTTAACAAACCCAAAAAAAAATGTGGCAGACTTTAAGGCCATTTAATTGTAATAAATTGAGACACTCTGTCAATTAATAAAAGCATAAAATAAGACCCCACTTTTATATTAAAAACTTATACTTTGCTTTACAAAATGTTTAATTCAAAACAAAATCAGTGTTAAATAGCACTGAAGCATGCTACATTTATATTAAATAACTACAGAGGTAAAGAAGCAGGCTGTTAATAAATTTATGTTTGACACACTTTCAAAAGTCTACAATTGTTAATTCAGTTAATAAAAAATTTTCCGGTTGATGAAGGCGAGACAGAAGTTTGTAGTAGACTAGAAAAATAAAAGTGCTAAAACAGCCTTTCTTTTTTAGAAAAAAAAAAATTATTGGTTTTATTTAGAAAAGCATAACTTAAGGCAGAAAATTTAAAAATTCTAAATTTATTGTTCAGTAAAAAGAAAGTCGTAATACCCAGATTTTGACAACTTATTGGAAATGATTTTTAGTTCTTTTTTCTTATACATATTTTTATTTCAACAAGCAACAAGAACAAAGTTCGTCTTTTATTAAAAAAAAGAAAAAAAAATTCACTAAAAAATGAGAAAAACGCTTACCTTTCATAGCTGTATAAATTGGTTCATCTAATACCTAGAAATAGCTTTAGGCAGTACACTGGTGCTAGTAATTGATTTATGTAACCACAATGGTTTTCGAAAGGTTTTAGAATCTGTTACTTGAGAGACTTTTAATCATGGAGTCATTGATTTTGTTTTTTTTTTAATCCAGATAATTTTGGACACTGGAAATTTTTTTTCTGAGTTCTAAGAATAAATGTTTGCCTGAAAGCATATTTTATAAATAATTTTAAAATATATTATCCCTAAAGTATGCTTTAAAAAATCCAAAAAATCATCTATAATATTTAAGCCAGGCTTTTATCGTTTTTTTACAATGACAATATTAAATTATTAAATAATTATAGTTGCCATAAAATAGCTTGCATACTTTTAGGACTAAAAATAGGGTGGCGAATAAATAAAAAAAATAAATAAAGTTTTCATCATAAAATTCAAGCTAACAATATTTTTTCCTCTCGTTTTTAAGTTTCCCTTTAAGTCGTTGCGTAGAATAAAAAAACAAACTAAAATCGTTTATATATTTTTCTAGTCTTTATTAATTATTTCGTTAAAACAATAAAGTAAATCCTTAAGAGCAAAACGTAGTTTAAAAATGAAACTTCATTCCTTTCAATTATTTAAAAAGAGAATCCTAAAAGTATGCTTTATAATATTTTATTTTATTTAGCAAAATAACTTAAGCTGCCTTCAACACTTTTAAGATTAAAATCTTGTAGTTTGTTTTTATTGTGTTTTTTCGCATTAAAAGACCACGTTGTGTTAAAAAGCAAAAGAGTGGGAAATGGTGATTTGAGTAAATTTTAGTTAGTCAGGAAGGGATTTTTTTAGTTTTGTTGTGCTACAACACTTTCAAGCATGCTGCTTTTTTAATTGCACATTTAATCTTTCTTACAGCGATAAGCAACAAAACACCATAATTCATTGCAGCCTTTTTGGAGTTAAATAGTATTAGTAAACAAAGTGAGCTTTAAGGGGTAAAGGTTAAACAGAGAAAAAAGGAATAAAAGTTTAAAACGACATAAAAATTAGGTAGCAAAACATTTTTAGTTTTATTTTTTAAGCACAAAATTTTAAATTGTTTAATTGAAATTTCGCCTGATAAAATTAATTTAATTTTTACAATGAATCTACCTTCATGGGATGATCGCTTTCGTTTATTCATTTTGATAAAATTCTTTTAATTATACTTATTCCCACAATACGTTTTGCATTCCTCTAGCCAAGTGTCAAGAAGAGTAGTGTTACGAATAAACAACATGTGTTGTGCTTGAATTGGAACTTACCGCTGGCAAAATTCTACTGTAAAGCTGTTAGAAAAGTAAAACATTTCCCATAAAAGTGAAACTGATTTGAGTATGATATCATCATTGCGTCTATAATTGCTTTGTCCTTGTTGTGAACGCTGTCGCGGTTGGTTCCTTAACACATCCAGAAACGATAATGTCAAGTAGTCGTTAATATCCGCCACAATCGAGCATCTCTTGGTAAGTTGCTAAAGAGACTCGACCAACCAAAACCAAGTAATGTTTCAAAATGCCATATAGAATAACGCCAATTCAAAAAATATGAACTTCAGCTTAACTAAAATTTATAATTTTATTATTTTAAATAATTTGATAAAATTTATGGAAATAATTTTAAAAGATATTTATTTGTTTAAAATAAAACAGCAATCATAAAATGTTGCATATTTTGAGGCTTTGTAAACTAAAAAAAAATTGGTACCTATTTTAGGGCTTTTTGAACAATTAATTGATTGGTTGATGATATAATTTTTTTTTTTCATGGACCACTCAAGGTTTTCAAAAAAAAAAGAAAAGGTTTTCTTATGCCAGACAATTAAGTTTGTCATAAACTTTTATATTCCAAAAAATATTTAAAACAAAGGCCCATATAATAATCTTTAAATTATCAAGCTTTTTATTTTAAATATAAAAAATTTTTCCTTTGCAACAATAGAAGCAACAAAAAGAAAATAATAATAGAAATAGTGATAAAAAGAATTTGTTATGAGGGTGTCTGTCTGGCTTGTTTTACACAAAAAAGAAAGAAAGGTAAATGGAAAACAGCAAACAATTATATGAAATTATGTTTGTTGGTAAAAAAAAACACCGTCTAGAATTTTTAAATATGTATTTTTATTATGGTTTGCATAGTTGTAGGGAATCTCAGAAAATCAATACTTTTTAATATTTAAGTAAAACGGACAGACACACTAACGGATTAAAAAATGGTCAAGTGGCCAACAGTTGAAACAGATGTATGCGACATGAAAAAAGAATAAATAATAACAAAACTAGCTGTTAATAGGCCACTTAAAAGAAATCAATAATTTAAAGCAGTTGTTTTTTATTATTAAAATTTTAAAATTAATAATGGCCCCTTAAAGTAGACTAAATAATATGTGCTAATGACTCAAATTGTTTTATATAAAACCTTATGCAAAGAGATTTATTTAGTTGTTTATGATGATAAGATTATAAACTAAATAAATTATGCTTTTAGTATCTTTTTGTGCTTAAAGTAGGCAAGACTTTCGGTTTAAAAGATAACTTGTTTATAAAAATAATTTAAAGCATTTATTTTTTTTTTAATTTTAAATATTATTAGTGCCTTAATGTAGGCTGTTTTATATAAATGAATAAATTGTTTTATATAAAATGCCTAAGAAAAAAATTTGTTTGTCCCTTGATTCAACAACTTAAGCTGCTTAGTTGTTTATGGAAGGAAGTGATTAGAATATGATTTTAATTTATTATAATTTATGTGTCATTTTATACCAATTCTTTTCTTATTATTAATGTCTAAAAATGGATAACATAGTTCAACAACCACAGTTTATGCTTTATTAAATTTATCAATTATATATTATTATATTTGAAAAGTATAAATTATTTTAAAAGGCTTAAAATTAGCAGTTGCTTTAAAAAAAGTAAACTCTTCGCCTTTAAGTATATAACGCTATTTGGGTTAAAAAATTTTAATTTAATTTAATTTAATTAAATGTTACTCTATTTATATGAATAATTTTGAGCAATTTTTATTTCTCAAAAAATTTTAAACTAACAACAGCCCCTTAAAGTAGACTGTATAAAATAAATTAATTAAATTTTTAATATAAAAAAATTAAAAAAATTAAATTTTTGTCTTTTAATGCAGCAATATAAATAATTAGGCAATCAATTTAATGAATTAAAAAATACGTATTTTTGCATGTGTGTGTGTGTGTTTAACATGCTCTCCTAAAATTAGATAACACAATTTTATTTCCGAAAAGTGGGTGACATAAAGTGCAAGGAGGAACACAGACTTTGCCGCTTGAAGTGACAAGAAGGATTTGAGCCATTTATTTTGAAAGTGACATTTGTCGCTTTGCTTTTAAGCTGATATACATATTAAAATAATTATGTTTCAAAGGTTTTAAAGTATTGAGGGTAATTCTCGAGAAGAATTACTTGCACTTCTATCTAAGGATACTTATTCTCCAATTAAAACTAAAGTCAAAGTAAAATCGTAACATATCTTAACATTTAAATTTCTTTCTTATATTTTTTTGAAAAAGTGACTTATGCCACTTTCAAAATAAACGGCTCATTTAATCGTTGCTGCTTACTTTGTATGAAAGATATTTTTAATATTATTTGCGTTCAAATTTTTATTTGTAGAAATGTCTAATAAATGAATTAAAAATATGTGTCTTTTTGTGGCTGTATGTTTAACATGTGCGCCTAAAAATAGTTAACGTAATTCTATTTCTGCAAAGTATGCATTGATTCATTTTATTTTATATGTTATTTAAAAAGACATTAGTCGTTTTAGCATGTCTGCAATTAGAATACAGTAAGTATTCGCTCCAGAAAATTAAAAAAAAATACATTTGCCCTAAAGTAGGCAACTTAAAATCCATTAAACGGTTTGAAATTATTTAAACTAAAACAAAAGTAATTTAGAATTATTATAATTGTGAAGGTGTTTAACCCATAACTTTTCTAGATTTGGTTAAAACACCCCAAAATATGCTTGTGTAATTAAAACTAAGTAAAACTCTTAGTCTAAATTACGACTTTTAAAGTTTGAAATATTTTTTAATAGTCTTTAAACTATTAACAACTGATTTCTGCATCCTCTTCTTAAATATAAATATTTTTTTGTTTGATAACAAAGACTGACAACTGTTACGCTTTTGCATAAATTTTTCCTGTCAAAAGAAAATATTTACAGCCTTCCCAGGCTAAAAAAATTTTTTGTCAAATTAGGAAGATTTTTTTTCATTAAAATATGAACGACACATTTTGCAATAATAAATTTGAAAAACACTAACCATTTTTTAAGCAACAGCATAAATCAAGAGCAATATTGACGGCCTCCTAAATGTATGCCTCACTTATGTTTACTGTCAGTTAATATTTTATTAATAAATTGTTGGGGTTGCTTCAATAAACAAATTCTCAGTAAAATTGTGGTTATATTTTATTGACTGTACAAATATAAAAATATTCTTTTAAGGGAAAGAAAGAAAAGAAGATTAAAATTAAATATTTAAAACCTGCGGCAAAATTTTGGAATTTATATAATTTTATATTGACATTTGCTTTTAATTTCCTTTACAATTTTATTTACAAAACAAGTTGGATTTCTTAAAAAAAGTAAAAGAAAATTAATTATAATTATGCCTGAAAGTATGCTTTTCTTAAAATTGCCTTATCAAAAGCATAACGTTTCTGCTTAAAGTTTATTACAGATTTCTATTGTTTGTTTTTAAATAATATTTTTCTCAATTGCTTTTACGAGTATGTTGCTGATTGATAAATATGAAAATCCTTAAATTACTTTGTTTTACTGTCCATTTTAATGCTATTGTTAAAAATCATAACCAAAGAAAACTATTTTCATGTGAAGCAAGAGAAATTTTTTGAATAAAGAAATTCAATATAATTAGAAATTTTGTTGTCTTTGTTTTAAGTTTTTCGCTTGATATCCTGCAAAATGTTTGTAACTAAAATTGCTTTATTATGTGATATGACGTTTTTAAGATAAATTTCAGGATTTTCTTCTTTCTTTCGTTTCCTATTGCAAAATGTCTGTAGCATTATTGAAATAATTTTTAAGTCAATATTGAAATTGTCACAAATGCTTGTGTGTATAGAAATTTTGTAGAAAGAAGATAAAAATAGGAAGACAAACAATTTGGCAGACATGTTTATTTTACGAATGGCATCAAATGTGAAATGAAAGACCAAGAAAATCAGTCAACAAGCAATAGGTAAAATAAAGTTTAAAATGAAGCCTAAAAGTAGGCAGTAAATAAATTTAAAATAAATAAGTAATTTTTATTTTTTTATTTTTCAAAAATTTAACAAATTAAATATTTTGTTTTGTTTTTTTTTTTCAGAATCCGTAATAGCCGCGGCAGTTTAGACAGCATTGGCACAGCGGCCGCCTCCTCGGCTGCTTCACAGGCCAGTTCTAGCGGCGGTTCTAATCCCAAAATGGACATGAGCAATGGTCTAAATGGCTCAGGCAACAATAGCGCCCACAATAGTCCTCAACATCATCATGGCAGTCCCGGCCATCATCGTTCGTCTTCACGTAATGGCCGCGACAATTGGTCTAAAATGCCGGAGCCTTTGAATGGCCAAAAAGCAGAGCAGAAAGAGAAATCTTCACCATCACGTCGCAATCTAAGTGGTTCTAGTTCTAAACAAGGTTCACCATCATCCTCCAGTCGCACCAAGGGAGTACCGCCCAGTTTTGGTTATGTAAAGCGTTCGAATGGCTGTAATACAGCTACGGCTGAGCAACAAAATATTGCCATGATGATGAATAATGGAAGTGGCAGCAATAGTCCACAAAATGGTCGTACTGCTCATGTTTCAGCAGTGCCGCGAACTTCGGTGGGGGGACGAAAAGTGCAAGGAGGAACACAGACTTTGCCGCTTGAAGTAACAAGTAGGATTTATTCGATGCTGTTTACTTTTTATAAACGATATTTTCATTATTTTTTTGGTTTTAAATTTTATTTGTAGAAATGCCTCCCAATCCTCAGCACCGTAGTTATTCTTTGACCGGGCCAGGTGCTACCCAGTTAAGCCAATGCATAAGAGAACGTTTGGCTGGTTCGCATAGTTTACCCAAACAGGGTACAGAAATGCACTTATTTCAACATAGGTAAGTTTAAATATTCGCTAAGAGATGATGTGTAACAAAAATTGTACAAAAAGTAGGCAACACTTTTTGAATTTTTAAAGAATATATTGCATACTATTTCCTTTCCCAGACGTTAAATATTAATTCTTTTTTATTATATTTTAAATTTAAAAAACATATTTTTAAATGAGAAACCTAGAAACAAAAAATCGTAGAGTTTCTTTATTCAGCCGAAAGATATGCAATACTTCTTGGAAATATAGAAACAAGTAACAGAAGCCGCTCATAGATATTTCACGTAGATAGTCTACAATTCTTAAGAACTCATTGGTTCATAAAAGAACGAATGCCTTCTTGACTGTCTAATAGACGAACCGCTCTCCTTGGCTCTGCTTATATTCCGGCCTACATTTTTTGGCAAGAAATCCCTTAAGGATCTAGTCTAATACATAGGAATATCAATAACAGATCCGGTAGTACTCAAAAGAAATTTTAGATAGTTTTTAGGGACTGTGAACACCACGGCTTTGAATGGTATTGAGGGTATTTAAATGCTTCTTTTAGAGTTGAACTAAATACACTGCGTGCAGTCAAGGCAACTAAAAATTTTCTTTATTTATTATTTAAGTTTAAACATTATTTAATTTCCTCTTATTTATTTATATTGAATTTTTCCCCAAAATTATGCAAATTTTTTTGAACTTCCCTTAATTTATGTATCAATATAAGCTCATTTAATTGTACACATTTAATTGCTGACACTGTCAAGCTTAATTTAGTATCATTAACGACACTTTTGTTAGCAAATTTATGCAGGCAATAATAATGTAATTTATAATTTTTTAAATAAATATTTATCATTATTAATAATATTTTGTGGCTTAAAATTATTTATAAAATTGCAAATATTGAAGTATCAAAAAGACCGCAAAATAAATTAAATAGTTTAATTAATCAGAGCGTTGATACAAAAAAGAATTTGATTAAATTATGTTTTATTTAGAGAAACATACAAGTAACTCTAATTAATTATAAAATGCTACCCCCTAAAGTATGCTACATAATTAAATTTTTATATCCTTTGATCATTAAATATATAATTTTAAATATTTTTTCTTTATTTAATAGACTATCTAATCGCCCTGGCAAAATGCTCGATGGCTCCTTATCAGACACTCAAACTTATGCTGAGGTTAAGCCTGAATACAGCAGTTATGCCATGTGGCTAAAGCACAGCAATACCGCCGGTAGTCGTTTATCTGAGGGTGATTCTCTGGAAAATATGCAAATCGGTTCGCCTTCTATGACGCGGCACAATCATAAAATGATGCAGCATCGTGCTGCTGCAGCGGCTGTAGTAGCTGCCGCTAATGCAGCTGCTGCTAATTCGAATACAATGGCGGGCTCGGAGTCGCCATATGTACAAAGTCCGCGTTTAAATCGCAGCAATAGCATAAGGTGTGTACAAAATTTAATTGAAAAATTAATTAATTAATTAATTGAAAAAATTAATAGAGCATGTTTATTTCCATGAACTTTTTGAAAATTTTTTTTTGAAAATTTATTAATATTTTTTTGTTTTAAAATATTTTTTTTATACACAAAAGCTACTTGAAAGAAAGGACTTATTCGAGGTGATTACAATAAACGCCTTTTTTGGCAAAGAATTTTTTTTATTTGTTGCTTATTTAACTCTCTTTTAATGCTTGAGGAAAAATAATTTTAAAAGTTTACTCAATACATTTATAAAAAATTGTGTTTAAATTAAGCTTTTGTTGTTTTAGCTTTTTTTAAAGCTTTAAAGTATCATCATTCTCATTTTAAGAGCTTTTTTAGAATAATCATTCATTTACATAATCATAAATCATTCATAAAGCAAGCTACTTCACAATCGATTTTGCAAGAGCTTTCGAAGCTGTTTAAAAATAAATTTTTAGAAAAAGCTTAAGTATTTTCAATACATTAGATCCAAATTAAATTTAGCATAAAATTGCTTTTATAATAAACTTTTTGAAGGACTTGAATATTCTGTGTCTTAGACTCTTTTTTAAACTTGTTAATTATTCTTATTAAAATGTTCCCTGTAAAGAGCACTATTTTCTTTTGAAATACTTTGAAAGATTGCCGAAAAGCTTCATCAAAATAAAATCTTTAGGAGAAAGGAAATCTTTCAAGCCTTTTAATTTCCAATAGTAAATGTGATATAATGATTTAAGTCTTTAAAATTATCTAAAGTTTTGAAGGGAAAGTTTTAAAATTGAAGAAAAAGCTCATTTATAGTTACTGGCAAAAACAGGTCTTCTAGTCACATCGTAAATAATTTTGTTAAAATAAAATATTTATTAAGACGTGTAAAACTAATTTTTAAACATTTTTATTTTAGCCAGCTTATTGAGCTTTCATCCTTTTGTTAAAAGCTTTTTTGACTATCATAAAAAACTTTTCTAAACTTTGTCTTAATTGCATTATAGTCCATGTTGGTAATGCTTTCAAACTAAAATATTTGATATGAAAAGCTTTTTTTGAAAATTGCCTAAAAGCTTTTTGAAAATTTTTCAATTTGCAAGAGGTTTTTTTGTTGTCTTTAAATTTTGACGTTTTTAGGTTCCGAAGAGCTTGATTTTTACACTTCAAATTAGACAATTGCTAAAAGCTCAATATCAGTTCAATTTTATTTTTTTATTTAAGCTTTTATTATCATACCCTTCACCACAAAAAGTTTAAGAAGGGTTTATCCATGTTTGTAATTTCTACAATATCCATTTTCGACCCTTGTGCATAGCGATGTCGATTGAGCGTTATCCGTCTGTCCGTTCGTGTTGAAATTAATTTTGCAAGGGCACTAGATGAGCTAGAAAAACTATAAATACGTTCAGACATAGCTCGAAAATTTGCTAGTAAAAATCAGCAAGATCGGTCCATGTCCTTCTAGGCAGCGGGCAAAACACCACGCCTGCCTCTAATTTCTCCATACAATTTGGAACAATGAAGTACCTCTAATAAAAAAAAAATCAAAATTTATTGGGCGATAGAGATTAAAAATATAAAAAAAACATCAATGAAAAAAAGCGCTCGCCCATTTTTTTCGAGTTATGGACCTCCGAAATTTTTAAAAAAGTCCGATTGTCAATATGGGTATCATTAAAAAGCTTTTGAAGAGATATTTTAGGAAGTACTAAAATTTAAAAAAAAAATTCTTAACCCATTAAGAAACGATGGCAAAAAAAAACAATGACCATTAATAGAGGCCGCTCATTTTTAAACTGTTTCTAGGATAAGCGATACACAGTATTGATAAAGGGTACCCATATTTTTGTCACTTTCATGTAGAAAACCTAACTAAAAGTTTTAAAATTATTGACAAAATTTTGTTCTCATAAGTAGTAATTTCTTGCTCCCTCTTTACGCCCAAAAACACCACGCATTAATTTTGTGAAAAAGAAATATTTTTAACACTTTATTACTTTGCTCTCCATTCTTGGTGTTTTTTTATTTATGCTCAACCTTTAAACTTTTTAAATTCTCATGTTACTTTATTTGCACGAGTTAACTTTGCCACTTCAACAAACATATATAAATTCCTAAAAGTATACTACAAAAATCAAGATATGCTCCAGTATCAAAGTTTAGTTCTACCAAGCATTAAATAATTTTACACTATATTTCTGAGTATTTTATACATACAAACATATAAAAAATTTTATGTATGTATCTGTATGTATAGTCTGCATTGTACAAATTTATATGTCTGTTAATTTATGCAGTATAACATACTTTCCGGCATAAAAATTTACAAAAAAATTTACAAAGCATCTGTATGAGTGACTATAGCTCACAGACATGTTGTAAAAAATTTTCCAGAAATTTTTTGTTTCTTCTTTATTGAGTAGTAGTGTTAGTGAGCAGGTGCGTAAATATTTGTATGTATGTGTAGGAAAGGAAATTGTTTATTTTCAAATTCTTCAAGCTGTTAAATAAAAATCTTATGCCATAGATAATATGAAGAAGTTGTTTATGTATTTTGAAAACTTTTCTTTCTCCATGTTTATGTGTAATATTTATGAGTTTTAAGGCGTTAAAAAAATGTGCAATATTTCAAAAATTTTTTGAGAGCTTGCAGTAGCAGTCAACAACAAGAAATGAAGCATTATTTAAGGCGTTGCCTTTATAACATATTTGTTGATATACACAACATTGTTTTGCAATGATAAAAAAGTATATTGTTTTTGTAATATGTTAAATAGTACTTAACAACAATGAAAACTACTGTTTAACAAAAAACAAAAAAGACACTCAAGACAACATTATTTACTTCACAAAAAGGTTCACAGTTTATGGCTGCTTTCCTCTTTTAAAAAAAAGCTGTCTTCAAGAGGTTTTATAATTTCAAAGTAAATAAAATAAAAAAGCTGTAAAAATAAAATAAAAAAGATGTATAGCTTACAGGACAATGAACTTTAAACTTAATATGGCATGCTTTTAGGCGCTCTTTTTACAAAATATTTATTAAATTGGTTATTTTTTTAACAGAATTTTTTCAGATTTTTTTATTAGAAATAAAATTTAAGCTAAACTTAAATACTAATAGAATACAGTTAAACTGAGATTAACTTATTTGTTTTATAAAAAAATTCAATTTGTATAATGAAACCTGGCAAAAGTAAAACTATATTCGCTTACGTCAGATGAATTAAATGTTGAGGCTTAAAAAGATAACTTAGTTAACAGTTGTTAAAAGTATTAGGGATCACTTAAACTAAGGTTAAACTAGGCTTAATAAAGTATATAATTTAAATGAAGTTCTCAAATAATAATAATTTGAATAAAACTTTTTAAATAATTGTACAATTTTTAAAAATAATAGCAATTTCTTAAAAGTTGCCGTCTCTAAAGCAAATCAATTTGATTTTATTTTTATTATAAAGTTTTAATTACAAAAACCATACTATAATCCTTTTCTCACTACAAAGTCTATTTCAATTTTTAATGACTTTTTTTCCATCATTATTTATTTCTCTAATTTCCGTTCAATTTGAAAACCACAAAATTTTTGTACGACAAATTCCCAAACACCACAATTCCCTACGTATTTTTAAACAAAACCTTAATAATCATCAATATTGAATAACAAGTATAAACTGATTTTATGATGACGTTCAAAAGAGCAAAAGAGGAAAAAAAAGAAATGTAAACAAAGTGTAGTCTAGCCTTAGGCGCAAATTAACACCTCTCATATTGAGGCAGACTATTGCAAATTTCCGGTTGAAGGCAGGAAATTTTGTTGGGCAATAGAATTTAAAAAAGAAAGAAAAAAAACATTGAAACAAGGCACAAAATAAACAAGCAGTAGCATATTATTAAACAAAGATAAAGGCAATACAACGAGAGAAGAGGGAATTTAAAAAAATATAACAATTTTAGTGTAAGAGATTAAAAAATTAAAGATGTCTTCAAGTTATCTAGTTTTATATGAAAAAATCTGCTCTACCATAATGAAACTAAAAAAATAATGTTTCTTATATTATCTATAATTAAAAAGCTCGCCTTAAAATATACTCCATTTCATTATAAATATACAGTATTGTTCGAAACCTAAGCAACTTTTTCCCACTAAGTAATAATAGACTCATATCTCTGCTTTAAATAAATTTATAGAAAATATATATTTTTTTTATTTGCTACTACACAATGTGTCTATAACCTAAAAATAACAAAAAAAATTAAATTCTATTTCTTTGGAAGTTATAATAAAATAAAAACAAAATTAACTTAAAAATTCGCTGTTCAAAACCTGAGCAACTTTTAATATTTGGTATGATATCCTTTGTGTCCTACGACCTCAGCGCATCTTTTGGGCATAGATTCAATAAGACTCTATAGAATAGATGTTGGTATAGCTTCCCACTCTGATTTTAGACAGTTCATCAACTCCTGTTTATTTTTAAAGCGACGAGTTTCAACTCTCCGTTTTAAAGTTCCAAAGAGGTTCTCTATGGGATTCAAGTCTGGCGATTGAGGTGGCCAATCCAAAACTTGAACCCCATTAGCTGATAACCAATCCTTGACTAACTTCGATGAGTGTTTTGGGTCATGTTGAAACACCCATCGAAGTGGCATTTCCTACTTAGCATAGTTAAGCATGTGAGTTGCTAAAATGTCTCTGTAAACAAAACGGTCCATTTTTGTTTAAATTTTTACAACATCACTAGTCGAACAAGTCCAAACCATTACATTTTCACCCCATGCTTTATTGTGGCTTTCGAGTACTGGGGATGTAGCAGCTTTCCTTTTGGTCTTCTCACGTGGCAAACTCCATCTGAATTTAGTAAGTTAAATTTAGATTCATCACTAAACAAAACAGTTCTCTATTTGTGCTCTAGCAAAATCCAATCTAAAACTACCAAAAAGCTGAGAAAATCGAGACTACATTGCAATCAATCAAACAAACCTCTTTTTTAAATGCTTCTTAGTCAGCATAGGCTTCTTAGATGGCATGAAGCTCCTTAAGTTTTGTTCCAATAAACGTTTTCTTACTGTGGAAGAACTAATCTGAAGTTTAAGCTCATTCACTATTTAACTAGACGGAAAATTTTCTGGTCTGTTCGCTCAGAAGTTTTTCGAGGTCCCCTAGCGCTTTTTTTATAAGTCGGGAAATGATTTATTAATATTCAATTGGTTTGCTATAGCAATTTGGGATTTACCGTTATTTAAAACTTCAACTATCTTTAGCTTAAAAGCTGATCCATAACGTGTTCGCGTCATGGTTGCACTTCTAAAGAATTGGTACTACTCAAATGCATAAAATCAACCAAAATTATTTTTTTCAATAGCAATCATAACGGGACTTAAGCTTTAGTTGTTGTTTTAGTTAACATTTCGCAACAAATGCAACAATGTAAAAGTTGCTTAGGTTTCGAACAGCGAATTTTTGAGTTAATTTTGCTTTTGTTTTATAATTTCTTCCAAAGGCATAAAATGTATTTTGTTATTGTTATTATTAGTATGTAGACTATACTATATGTTTAATAATAAATAAAAGGGAAATTTTTCATTAATCTATTTAAAGAGAATATATACGACCATAAGTATTTACTGGGGAAAAGTTGCTTAGGTTTCGAACAGTACTGTATGTAATAATTTATTTTGTTGCGTTCATTTAAAACCCTCTTTTGCTGATGTTATTTTACCACATCTAAACATAAACAAACAAACAAACGAAGCATACATTTAGGAATTTTTGTGATAAGCAATATAAGGCACGGATGCTATACAGAGAGTACAAATAAATGTAAGGTGTCAAACATTGATGGCTGGCTGTTGCTGGTTGAGCTTTAGGCCCTACGATTGTTAAATGTGTTGAAAAATATTTTAGGATTTTCATTTATTTCAAATAAAAACAAATGTGTGCAAGGTAATGTCATTAAAGTTTGAACATAAAGCATACTTTTAGGCAGTGACATAAATATATTCATGTGAATTATATTCTTTTTTTTTTTTTGCTTTAGTTCTATACTTTGTATGGTTGGCGTTTTATCATGGCCTTGCATAATTAGAGCAATATTTTTTTTATTAAAACTCTGTCTATTTTAAGGCATTTATTTTATAGTTTTTATTTTGCTGCGTTAAGTCAAGCATGTTAATTTTTTTGTATGTATACTTCTGTTGTTAGATAGCAATAAATCAATGAACACACGTTCACTTAAGTTAAAAATTTATTAAAAAAAAAAAATTTTTTTTGGGGAATTATTTAAAATATTATAATTTAAAATAGATCAACAAAATCAAAAAATATATATTTTTCTATGTTGTCCAGGGGACCAGATGTAGAAATTGAACCGTATTACTGTTTGCCTGTGGGTGCTCAACACAATGGTGTTCTATCAGCTCAAATGGCTGCAGCTGCGGCCAATGCTCAAGTTAACAATCATAATCAGCACAATAATTCCTTGGCCTGGAGTCAGCCAACTTCACCAACACCTCTAACAAGAGGCTTTACCGGGCCCATGTCTCCCACACATGCCAACACTATGCCTGGCATGCAGAGTGTAACACAAACTTCCACAGCTTCGCATCGGTTAACGTATCCTAAGAAGAATGATGAAGGTAAGTTTGCTTAAAGGCACAGATTTGAGAAAATCTTTTTAAAACTTTAAAATTTTCTTAACAATTTTTTTTTTAGTTCATGGTAGCACGGCTTCTTTATTGTCGGGCGGCAGTTCTTTGTATGGCACTTCAGAGGAAAGACAAGCCCAGGAAATACGACGTTTGAAACGAGAATTAATGGAAGCTCGGGAACAGGTGTTAAGTCTTAGCGGTCAACTGTCAACAAATGTAAGTATTTTTATTTAACATTTAAAATTATAAAATAATTAGCAATAGAAGGCAGTAGCCACACTCGATGGGCTTTCCTTATCTCATCGTCGTAAAACAAAGTAAATATTTATAAATAAAATGGTGTCATGTCATAATGTCTAATGACATAGCGTCCTTATTAAGCTGTCATTTTATCAATTTTTCTTGACCTATTCAGTTATATTGAGAAAATTGTTGAACAAATTTATTAATTCACTTAAATTAGCTAGTGATGCCAACTCTTTAATTTAAAATAAAATTATCGTTTTTTGTTATTAAATATGCAGAATTATAGTTCCACTTTAAAAGCATACAACTCGTATTTATCTGCATTTGAAGTAAAATGTTGACAGAAACATTTTGCAGTTGCTAAGCATGCTGCCAGAAACATGTAGCGCTTTTTTCAGAGAGGACAAAATCAGCAACATTATTATTATTTTGTCATTGCGTTTGTAATATCTACAAAATTAATTTCCGACCCCATAGAGCATATATTCCGATCCCTGTGCATAGCAAAGTCGATTGAGCGATGTCCGCCTGTTCGTCTGTCCGTCCGTGTTAGTTTTGAAATCAACTTTGCCGAGGCACTAGATGAGCTAGAGAATATCTAAAAACGCCAATCGGTCAGCCATAGTTTTAAAAATTTTGCTGATGAAAATCAGAAAGATCGGTCCATGTTCTTTGAGACAGCGGGCAAATTACCACGCCTGTCTCTAATTTTTCCATATCATTTGCAACAATAAAGTAACTCTAATTAAAAAAGAAAATATACAGGGCGATTGAGAATTAAAGAATAAGAAAAAAATATCAAGTGAGCAAGTTGGCGCTCGCCCTTATTATTCGAGCTATGGGCCTCTGAAATTTTTATAAAAAAAATCGATTGTCAATATGATCTAAATCCGTATCATTTAAATGCTTTAAAAAGATTTTTTAGGAATTAGTAAAATTTTTAAAATATGCTTAACCCATTAAGAGCCGATGACATTTTTATGTAAACTGAATTTTGAATTTCCTGTCATTTTTTTTTTTTTTTTTTTTTTTTTTTTTGATTGGAGTTACTTCACTAAACTAGATTTACATAGATGGTGAACGATGTATAAGATTTGGCATAGCCGTATATAGCACTCTTGCTTGTTTTTTAACATTTTGATATTGTTAAATTTCGTCTTCACTAGAAGTAAAGTATTGAATAAAATAAAACTTAGTTCGAAGGGAAAAAGTATGACTGGATCTTAAAATATTTTTATTAAGATTATCAGAAATCTTTAAATATTAAAAAATATCCTTAAACTTTATTTAAGCGTGGTTAAACTAAGTTTAAGCTCAAAATAAAAAAGATTTAACTATAGTTCAAAATTATATAGAAAACTTTGCTAACTGTCGTTTTATTTGCAATAAAATTATTACTTAAACTTTATTTTACCAGAGTTAACTAAAGTTTAAACTTAGTTAAATTAAGATATTCGGTTAAAATTAAGATATAAAGGACTGCAAATATTTTGGTAGCAATGTGTTACATTTTTTTTATCCAAACCCAATAAATGAAGCAAACTTAAACTGTGTTTTAATCCAAGTTTAACTAAGTAAAAGTAAAAAATTAACAATCTTTTGAAAGTAAATTATTTAAAGATAGATATTATAACTGTTAATACATTTATAATAATTGTGAATTTTGAAACATGTAAAAATGGCAAAGGTTATCGGTTTAAAGCCACTAATAAAATAATAACATGTATTAAGTGTCTTAGCTCCAGCAACTAACATTTATCATTTAAACTGAGAGGAGTTTTATTCAACTATTCAATAAACTTTCTAACTGCATTCCTTATATTAGACCTATAAAAACAACTGTTTAACATTAAAAGAATTTATACTTAAAACTTTCCTTCATTTTATAAAAATATGAACCCATTCGTTTGCAAAACTTTAATTAAAGGTTGTTAAGGTTGTATTTATTATAATACAGATTAAATAAAAAAGAAATATATCTAAATCCTTTATTAAAAACATATAAAAACAAAAAATTACTTCACTTGGGCTCGTCCGGGATTTGAACCCGGGACCTCCCGCACCCTAAGCGGAAATCATACCCCTAGACCAACGAGCCAGTTGAAATAACTTTAGCAGATAACACAAATGAAACAAGCAAACATCAACTAACACACAAATGCAAAAGCCAATAAAATAAAACTTTCTTTAAAGCATTGCCAGATAAAATTTTAATTGTAATCTATAAATAAACATAACACTGTTGTAAAAAATGTAGCAAATTGTATTAAATATAGAAAAACAATAAATTTATTGTTTAATTAAACAAAACTAATGTAGTGACAGACTTTATTGTTTGATTATTAAATTATTTACTAATTTTATCGCAAACCTCTTATTATTTTTTAACAAGTTATTTTAGTTTATTTTTTTACAAGTATTTTATCATGATGTTTGGCTGAATGCCAATTTTAGTTTTTATGCTCAAAACACTCAAAACACTCAAAACGAACTCTAATAAAGTTTTTTAGTTTTTATTTATAAATTTTTGGGGTTTACGGCAACATAATGTTGTAAAAAATTTTCGTTTGTAGTTTGTACTAGAAATGAATAACATTTGTACATGGTTTTACAAGTCACCGCAAATAACTTTAGTAAAGAATTTCGTAAATTAAAACACAAGAAAAATAAAGCAGGACTAGAAAGCAGGACTTTTAAAAATTAAATTTATTTAAACCATATAAACATAAAAATCTGGGGATCAGGAACATTTTAACAAGCCCTTTGATGCAACTTAATTTTAAAAAGCTATAAGAAAATTAAAAAATTATAAAAAAAAAACAAGTGAGAGTGCTATATTCGGCTATGACGAATCTTATATACCCTTCACTGTGTATGTAAATCTAGTTTAGTGAACCAACCCCAATCAAAAAAAAAAAAACAAATATTGGGGTGGCAGAATTAAAATATAAGAAAAAATTAAGTAATAAATACACTTTACATAAAAATGTCATCGGCTCTAAATGGGTTAAGCATTTTAAAAATGTTTAGTGTTTTCTTAAAGATCTCTTCAAAAGCTTTAAGTTTTACCCATATTCAAGTCTTCAAAAATATGGTACCTTTCTATGAAAAAATCAGAGGCCCATAACTCGGATAATAAGGATACCCGCCATTTTTTTTTTTTTTCATTTAATATATTTTTCTTATTTTTTTATTCTCTACTACCTTATATTTGTTTTTTTATTCATTGTTCCCAATGATATGGAAAAATTAGAGGCAGGCGTGGTATTTTGGCCACTGCCTGAAGAGCATGGACCGATCTTACTAATTTTCAATAGCAAAATTTTTAAGATCATATCTGATCGATTGGCGTATTTAAATTTTCTGTAGCTCATCTAGTGCCCTGGCACAGTTGATATCAACACTAACACGAACAAACAGACGGACATCGCTCAATCGACTTCGATTAAAAAAAATTTCACTTGCGATGAAATTTTTTGTTTTTAAAAAATTTATTTTTTTTTTTAATTATTTAATTCTAAAGAAGTTGAATAAGAAAAATTATTTATTTAATTATTTAATCATTGTTTTACGCTAAAACTTGATTTGAAATTTTTTCACCTGGGATTTAGGATTGTTGGACTGCCTCAATTATAGCATTCTTACTTCCTTATATAGGTTTAACTACTCTATTAATTTTTTTTAATCTTGGTTTAAACTTCAGTTAATTTTTTTAACACTAATTTAATAAAATTAAAGGTAATTTTTAGGTGCAAGCGGAAGTGGAGTTTGAGTTTCAATATGGGATAGAATTTTTTTTTCAAATCTCGCTATGACAATGGTTTTTTTAACTTTCATTCCGTCATTTGCCTAAATTTTTTTACTTAACCTTGCGTAAGTGCAGCTAAATTTTTATTCTTTTTATATATTAAGTTTTTGCAGCTTAAACTTTAGTTTTGAAGGGTTAAACTTAGTTTAACCTAGCTTAACTTGAGTTTAAGGTGCTCTAGTAGTGTGATATAAAACTAAAAGTTAACTAAAAATGTGTCTTATTATTTTTACTGCAAAACTTTTTTTCCAGTTTTATTTATTAAATTTTCTTCCTTTCATTGCTTTTTTGTTATTGCTGTTGTTAAAGTTACTGCGTAGCTAGAGGCCGCATTTTCTATGAAGCATTTTCTGTCTTTGTTTTCTTTGCAAAAAAATAACTGTTTGAGTTATTTTACAGTTTACTACAATTTAATGCAACATTCTCATTAGGGGAACCATAAAAAATGGTTTAAGGTAAACATGGTTTTAGGACAGACAAAATGACGCACTATTATTCTATATGTAGATAATTTTTTCCAATATTAAAACACGGATGCTGTTATTGTAATGTGTGTTGGCACTTTCCTTAAACATCAGTTTGGCGGTCACTAAAGAAATGTTTTTCGTTCATCATAATGCTAAAGCTGTAAATGAGGTTTGTGGATGCCAATAACGATGATAACGTTGGTGGTGGTTTCATATTTGTACAACTGCAAATAGTTTTAAAACTAAATGCTGAAAGTTAATACCAACGCATATTTCATTTTTCTATAGCAGCATTTTACACTTTTATGGCATCCAAACATGCAGTTTATAGTGGTTTTTAGATGAAGTACTGGGTTTTTTTTATAGTGAAGATTTTTCTGTTTGTATGGGGAAACCATCTAAAGGAAGTTGGAGGTTTTAGTTTGAAGCAGCAAAAAAAATCAAAGTTAATCATAACAAAGTTTTCTATTTAATCATATTTGTTGAAAATATAAATCTGTGGATTCTTCTATTAAATGATAGAGGTAAACAAATTTACATTAAATAAAAATGTGAAAGAAATACAAATATTTAAATCAATAGGAAACAAAAAAAACTAATAGACAGCATAGTTGAGGTTTAAGAAAGCCGATATCTAATCAATAATGACCTACTTTAATTAAACTAAAACCTACTTTAAACCTACTTTAACCAACGTATAATATTCTCTTTTTTTGCAACAACTAAAATGATTTTGCAATTTTCTTTTAAAAATCTGTAAAATATGAGAAGAATTATTATTTGTTGGATTTAAAAGTCATTATTTATTTATTGCATTGATCATGACTGTATACAAAACTGTATGACAAACGAGTTGACAACTAAAGCATCATATACTTCACACTTTATCATCAAGTCTGTGAATAACTTCAATGCTTTGTTTCAATTCTTTGTTGTCTTTATCATTGTCATCATCAAAGCTACTGCACTCAAAAGCAATTTATTGAAGGTAGTTGAGATTTAATAAATATTTATGATTTTGCATAAAATATAAAAGATTTCTTCGTTAAATTTCAAATTCACTTTGGTATAATTTAAAGGAAAGTTAATGGTGCACAAAAAGGTGTCATATCAGTTTCCTGGCATTTTGCAATATAAACTCAAAAATCAGTTAACAGTTTTCAATTTAATTACATGGTTTTGTATTCAATAAAAACTTTAATTTTTAAAGTTAAGCTTGTTTTAAATGAAGCCACCTTTTTGTAAAACTGCAGTAATTTAAAATAAAACATGAAGTTATGTAAATTATCCTGCCTTAAAAATGCTAAGCTTTGTTAAAGCATAGTTAAACTAAGTTTAAAGTGAATGTAACCTAAAAAAAATTAAAGATGCTTTTTCTTCTAAGAAAAACATTTTAAAGAATTTTCTTTAAAAACAAGTACAACGGTTAAAGCTTGATTAAAACTGATTTTTAAATTTTATACATTTCTCCACTTAAACTAAGTTTAAATCTTTAAACTGATCAAAAGATTTGAAATATAATTTTAAGGCCAAAAACAATTATTTTACACTTAAGTTTTAATTTTTTTTAATTTAAACTAGGTTTAAACCTAGCTTAAGCCCATTTAACTTTTTAAAATAGGTAAGAAAATTCGTACTTGAATAAAATATTATATGAAATTAAGCCAGGATTAAAACTAAAAAAAATCTTTATTTAACCTAAGTTTAACCCTGGTATAGAACGATTTGTGATTTTTATATAACATTTTTTATAGAAAAACATATTTCATAAATCAATTAAATTTTTTAGTAAAACTTAATTAAATAGATTAACAAGAAAGTTTAATATTTCCAAAAAGAAAAAAAGAATTTTAATTTTATTTTAAAGCATTCTTTATATTCCTTTAGTTAAACTAGGTTTAACGAAAAATTGTTAAAATTAACACTTTCATATTAGGAAATTATGAACAGAACATCATCCGTTAATAAACTTCAAAATGGTGTAATATTTAATATTCTTATCTAGATAATCTCAGTTTAAGCTCGGTTTATTAAAGTTTAAGATTTAAACCTCATATTTAAATAAACTTCGTAATAATCTAATATTTAATATTAAAGCAGATTTGTTTAAAGCTTCTTAAATTCCTTTAGTTAAACTAAGTTTAACAGTAAATTGTAAAAGTTAACAAAATTAGACTAGGATTAGTAACTGACATTTAAATATTTTAAGTAAATTCTTTACAAATCAAGCTTGACCTGATTTGTTTCCAGTTAATCTCAGTTTAAACCAAGTTTAATTGAAGTTTAAGCCTTAAATTTATAAATAGGAGGTTATTTTTAAACAAATTTTCAAATATTATAATATTTTGTATCAAAGCGGACTTGTTTATAATTCTTTCTATTTCCCTAGTTAAGCCAAGTTTAACAATAAGAAGTGAAATTTAACACTTTTAGATTAGAATTAGCAATTTATTTTCACATATTGTAAACAAAATACTTAACAATTTATCCTTACTTAATTTTTTTAGCTAATCTTAGTTTAAACACGGTTAACTGAAGTTTAAAATTAAAAACGTAACGTCAGCTCTTATAAAATTTTCTATTAAAAGTTAAATTTTCATTTAACCTTATCTTATTTTCCCTGGTTAAACTCAGTTTAAACCCGGTTTAAAAAAGATTAAGCCTTCAATTTAAAGAAAACTTTTCATTTTAAAATATTAACTTTTGAAATAATTTTACTTATTTATAATTTTTTTTTATAAATTTTTAAGTTGAGTTCTTTATAGAAAATAATTGCTTTTCAGCAAACTTTTTGGTAAACAACTGTAAAACCTATGCTAAACTTTAGAAAATTAATGAATGCTGCAAGCACATTTAATATTGGAAATTTTTGGACCATTGGCTGTACATTTATATATTTTATTTTCTATAAGCACAAAAAAAATTGACGATTTATTGGTATTTTTTTTTTGTACAAATATTTTTCTATGTCATTGCATTTATTGGCTAAAGAGCGAGTGAGTGAGTATGTGTTTAAATGAGAAATGTACAAAATATAATGAGTTATTGTGGGCAGTAGCTGTAGCAACCAGAATTAACAAAAGCTTGACGATACATCGCCTGGTCTTTTCCTCACAGAAAATGAACGGATGTTTGAAACAGACGACAGCTTTACAAACTTATTGCAAAAATAAAGCATCAGGCAAAATAAAAGTGTTTTATTAGTTCACAAAAAGTAGCAAAATGTAGTAGAAAATATTTTCACCAAATAATTAAAACCACAATTTTTTCTTAAGAGTGTTTTCAGCATGTTTAACTAAAATGGACAGTTCAAGATTTTTAAAACATGTACTTGAACAGAAAAAAAATAATGTTTGTTTATTTTATTCTATTTTTTGTTAAATGAAGAAATTAACTGACATGTTTACAATTCAGTAAGTGATGTGTGTGTAAAGATATAAAAACCTTGTAAGAATTATTAATAAAAAATGTTGAAATAACCTACATTAACATAACTTTTTTTATTAGTTTTACATTTATTTCTTTAGTTTAGTATTTTTCTACTCAAATAGCTGTTATAAACGCATGTGTTAGTTTGTAGATAGAGACAAATAATGAAATTTAAAATTCTATCTTATCTTTGAATTACTAAATGGTCTGTGTTTTATTAGCATTTAAAATGTAGAGCCTCAGTGACCCTTAGAATAACATAAGCACTTTATATGTATACTTGCGGGTCTTAAATTGTGTTTCGTTGAAACATGTTTAGTGATTATTTTTTGATAAGTTAGCAAACCAAAAAAATTGAAACAAAGCAGATAATTTTAAAATCATCGAGCAATACACAAATAATATACGCCATATTGATGATTAACAAAAGTTAAATAAACATGTAATAACAATTAAAAATATTTGTTATTGTTATTTTAAACAATAATTTTATATTTAGCAGCAACTGTTAAGAAATATTCTTACGGTGCTTAAAGCCTGGTACTCTGTTTGAAATTGTGAAAATTGTTGAGCAACATTGATTATTTCATGTGGAAAATTTGACATTTAAAATGTAGTGTCTATCTAGCGATTTGGAAGAATTTAACGATTTATTTTTTTTACGTATGCTAGATTGTTTTAGAAATGTAAACAAACAACATATAATCAGCTGTTGCTTGAAAAATTTCACACGAAATAATGCCTATTTGCTTTATTTCACAGCTTTGATAAAATGTTGCTAGAAACATTTCATATCTTTTTCCACCGTAAAACAGAGTACTTCTGCACCATTTTTTATAAATTGTTCATAAAAATTTTTTATGTATGTAGCTTGACAGCATTCCGCATGAAAAGCTGAACAGATTACCAGGCTTAATTACAGGAATTTCATTATAATTAGAAGGCGAATATTTTTAAAAAATAATTTTATATGAACTTAACAATTTTGTTATTCTTTTGATTAAATGTTTAGCATCATTTTTCGCTACAAATGTTTATAAACATTTTACCGATGCTTAAATCAACTAATTTTATTATAGTTAGAAATTTAAAAATTAGCCAATGGTTTTTTAAGCTTCATTAAAATAAACAACAATGTAAAACAAAACTTACAATGAAATTATAAAATTTAAATTAAATATTGAATGAAGAAAAATAAAATTGATTTTTAAAGGCAGTAAGTAAATTTTAAAATGACAATAAAACATGCATCTTTAAAACAAAAACATTATGTTTAGGCACATTATTGCTTGTAAACTATATGTTTTAAAAATAAGTGTTTAACTTATAATACCAGCAATTGTTTAACTTAAATTTACAAATTGTTTTTTAACATTGATGAATAAATAATTGTTCCCGGCAACATAAAATTTCTTTACTTTTTTTTTATTTTTTAAAGCATAAAACCTGATTTGCTGTTGTATTTCATGCGACATGAAGAGACCAAATTGTATGCATAAAAAATGTATATGAAATATGTATTTAAAAATGTTGCAAAAGCACC
This sequence comes from Cistogaster globosa, assembly GCA_937654795.1. Taxonomy (NCBI): domain Eukaryota; kingdom Metazoa; phylum Arthropoda; class Insecta; order Diptera; family Tachinidae; genus Cistogaster; species Cistogaster globosa. The sequence continues at coordinate 15,466,841 of OW569404.1, forward strand.
ACTGGCAACATTTTGTCAAAGCTGTGAAATAACGTAAATGTGTTTTCTTTTATAGGGAATTTTTCAAACAAATCTGATCACCAATTAAGCCAATAATAAATTTCAAATACCAAAATTGAAAAAAGAAAGAAATTGTTTTAAAAATAATAACTAAAGCCATCTAAAGCTTTTGTTTTAACTGTATTACAATGAATCATAGTTAAGCAATAAAAACGTAAAAACCTTTAATTTTTTCAAGTGATATAATCAGTCATTTCGTGATTTTTCACAAAATAAAACAAATAGAACTTTAGCAACATTGTTTCTTATAAATTTTTCAAAAATTTTTTGTATGGGCATTTTGGGCCCACAGCTTTGCATTCTATATTGAATATAATTTAAAATTAAACTTGGTTTCATTTAAAACTTAAAAAATTTTTTTTAATGAAGATATTAAAAAATTAATTTCAAATATAAGCAAAACTAACAGTATTTGCGATAAGAAAAATTGAAGCCGAATAACATTTTCGAAAAATATATTTTTAGCAACTTTGTTAAAAGAAATATAAAAGATTATTTAAAAAATTAGTCTGCTTTATTGGAACGTTATTAGGGATTTTAAGCAAAATTATATCCGCTGCAATATTTTATCTATTTTGGAATATTATACTATAAATTAAAATGTTTAAAAAATTTTATTTCATAGAACGACCCTTTAAAAAACAACGAAATTTATGCGAAATTTTTCAAACTTTTAAAATGGCTGCAAAAGTAATATAAAAGAGTAAGTAAAAGTAGGTAAATGATTATTTGTAAGATTAAGCAATTTCAAAAATTAAAAAAGTTTTAGCTTATAATATGTTGAGAAACATTTTATCGACAAATATGTTGTGCAACATTTTTTAGGATTTTTATATTAAAATTTTGCATTAAAGTGTATTCTTAAATTTAAACTCTGATTATACGGCTTAATTTTTCTTACCAACGCTGAATAAAACTAGCTACGTTAAACTACAAAATTTTGTTGCTTTAATAACATTTTCAATAAAATTGTGCTTATCTCCATTATAATGTATCGCTGGTATATTTGTGTGCAATATTGCACACAATATAACAAAACTAAATTTTCATTTCGCATTAAAAAAAGTTTCTTTCTTAAACATGCCGTCGCTGTAAAACCAAAAAAAAATTATTTGATTCGTAACATATTTTGTTAAAAGTAGAAATGTTTTTAAGTGCTTCGATAACAAAGAGCCACTCACTAGCTAATAAGCTTTTTTAAACTATTTAAGATTATTGCTATTTCTTAAATAAAACTAAACTTTCATTTAAAACATTACCATATAATTTCTAGTTAATTGAATAAAAAGTTTTCAACAAACTTTTCCACCTCCTCAGCTCTTTTTAAGAAAATTTTTTATTATCAAAAAAAAAAAAAAATCAAACTTTATCTGTTCTTAGAAATTTTTGGAAATGGAACAACTATTATAAACATTTTTCTAGACTTAAATTTTATTGTTAAAAAAGTCAATAATTTTTGTTTTTAAATAGAGTAAAATAAAAAATTTAATTTAAGTTTCTCTTCATGACCTTTTACATGACAAATTAAAATTGAAGAAACTAAACATAAAAATAAAACTTTTTAAAGTTTTTATGACTTTTTGCAGAATAATAAAATTTATAATAAATTATTCAAGTTTTACTTGCAAGAGTTTAAAGTTTAAACAAAAAGACAATAAAAATAATAATAAAATTGTTTTAAAACTGTGTAAAACTTTTCAATAAACGTTTCATATTTTTATGAAAAAAAATGTTTAAGGAATTGTTGTTAAAAGCATGGCACTTTCTTTATTCATCATTTTTCTTGCAAATGCTTTCAAAGATCTTTATAAGAAATTTGTGCAAGAACATGTTGCTAAAGTTTTATTTCGCTCATTTTGTTTGTTTCAGTACAAAATGTTTCCGGCAACATATTTTTCAACTGCCTAATAATATAAGTTGCTTTTATTTTGCGTGTAATTGTTAACAATAACGAACAATGTTGCAGTAAAAATTATACTTATATATTTTTTTGTAAATCCCATTATTGTTATTAAAAGCTAATTTTAAAATTGTTCAAAAGAAAGAGGTAAAGTTGCCAAGTCATTTAAAAAGAGTATTAAGATTTAAGATCTGCTGATATGTGAAAATTGTTGAGCAACATTGATTATTTCATTTGAAAAATTTGACATTAAAAATATAGTGGCTATCTCACGATTTGGAAGAATTTAACGTTTTATTGTTTTCACGTATACTAAATTGTTTTAGAAATGTAAGCAAAAGTCATATGATTAGCTGTTGTTTGAAAATTTCTGCATGAAATAATGCCTTCTTGTTTTATTTTACAGCTTTGATAAAATGTTACTAGAAAGATATCATAGGTTTTTTCACAGTATAACAGAGTACTACTTCTGCAACATTTTTTCATGACTCTTTCAAACAAATTTCTTATGTATGTAGTTTGAGAGAGCACCAGACTTTATAGATTCAATTTAAGACGAAGGGTACAATATTTTGTATAAAATATTTGTTTTTAAGGCAACACTTTTATGTTGCGTTATTTGGCTTAAATGTTGCTAAGAAATTTTTAATTTTTTTAAATCTTTTTCTTTTACATAAAATAAGCTTTTTAGTAACACCTTAAGATAAAATGTGTTTTAAGTTTTTTTAATGTTTTCCAACAATGTTGCTTATAATAAACAAATGTTTTTAATATTTTCCTTTATATTTTATAGCTAACTGATGTATCAAACATTTATTAATTGATTAAATTGATTTAGTAATAAGATACTACTTCAACTATATCACTTTTAATAAAAAAACATATTTGTCTCAAATATATAATATAAACAAAAAACTTAAAACTACCATAATATTGACACAACTGTTTAGAGTTGATTTTCAAAATATCACTTCATCAGTTTCAAACCAAAGACCTTGGTGTTTTCCCTGTTTGTATGTAAACAATTTTTAAAAAGAGTATAGAAAACCATAAGAAATTCTTTTATATCAACAAAGTTTTCATTTTTTATTTAAATAGGTACAAATCCAAAATAGGTTGTATCTACACTTAAAAATATTAATGTTATCAAGCAAATGTGTTGTGAACAGGGTGTTCTCAAATTTACAGGAGATTAGCGGAAAACTAAATAGACAAGGTTGGCTTATGTATGAAATAGCTCATTGCTCGAGAGGGCGCCTCGATTTTGATATTACGATATATTTTTATTAATGGGGTTAATTTAGAGTGATGCAGTGTTCTCTTTAATGATATTTTTGAACCCCAACTCGAAAACTAAACTATTGCTTACAAAATCGACATCTTACACAATATTTTTTAAAATTAATACACAATTTTTACAATCCCAAATGGTCAGCTGTCAAACACCTTTTTTATAGTTGCTATCACTTAAATGCATATCTCCAATGAAATACAAATTAATTTTAGGACACCCTGTGTAACCATATACTATTGCATGTACGTATTTATGTATTTATATACCAAAGAAATTTCAATATTTATTTGCCCTTAATTTGTTGATATACACATGTGTATAAACTTTCATATTAAGGCAATATGTTGAGAAGTTATACATTTGTCTACTTGTGTGTTTACACATTTTTCTACTTGTGTGTTTACATGCACTTTACTTGCAAAACAACCCAAAATAAACCTTAGGAAAAATTTTAAGTCATAACGTTCTAATAAATTTCTGTCTTTTAAAACGATTGTTTGCTTTATTTAACATGTGTTATTATCTGTCATTTAATGTTGAACAAGTGTTTATTTAAAAGTAAATAAATCGTTTTTGAATTGCACTAACACATATACCGGTACACAGGCACATAGACCTGAGACCCTTTCAATAATTTGTTATGTTTTTGAAGTTGTCGTTTGTTTAACTATTAATTAGTTTAATGTCAACACAATGTTATTTAAGTAATATGAAAGCTGTCATGGTTTGAGTGTCACAACAGACGATAACATGTTGGTAATCAGTAAACTAGGAAACACCAACGAATACCTGCCAAAATAAAATAAATTTAAAACAACATTTATAAATATTGCAGTGTTTTGACAGCAATAACAAGCAAGTTTTTGTGGGAGAAAAAGCTATACATTCTCAAATTAGTAACCTTTATGATTTGCTTATAATTATTAGTTGAACCGTAAAGTTTATATTTTTAAAGAGAATAAAAGAACCGAATACAAATTTTTTCCTAATTTTTAATTATTTATCTGCATAAATTGCATATTAAAAAGGCTTAATAAAAATTAAAAAGTTAAATGTTTAATCAATTACCGTATTTTAAATAATTTTAAGCCACATGTTGCTAGCAACACGAAGGTACAATACATATTAGCACAATAATATTTTTGTTACCTTAATATTAAAAAATTTAACAAATTTATTTAATTTTTCAAGCACTTGGTCTTTTTTTTAATTTTTTATTTTTTAATATTTTGCTTCTTCTCTGTGTAAAATCCTCAGGATGATGCTTCACAAAGGAGTAACGAAATATTGAAAATATCAATTGCTTGAAAAATAAAATAAAATATAATTAATTAAAGGGTGAAATGAGAGCTAAATTAATATAATAAATTTAAATAATTAGCAACATGTTGACAAAAAACATAGTCTTCTGGTTATCACAATTTTTAGACTTAAATTTAATTCAAATGGAGGAAGATTATTTTATTTAGATATAAAGCAACGTGCTATGTCTCCAAAGAATAGCATTTCTCCGTGCAGAGTACAGAAACAACTTTTTTCAAAATGTTGCTAGCAACATTTAAGCAATTTTTTGATTTTAGGTTTCTTCTTCTGTTTTCTTAGCAACATGTTACCAGAGCACTTAATAGCGAACTTGAAAACATTTAATTTTTTATTTTTAACAACTCATCAAATTCTTGTTTTAAAATTTTCGAGGATTTACATAAGAATGTTGGGTTTTTAACAACAAAATTATAAACAAAAATACAATACTACAGTTTCTTTCCCAACTTTTATTCTACAGCTATAAAATAAAATTTTAAAATATTATAAATTATACAATTGCGTTTCTAGCAACATGCTGTCTCTCATCTTTCTTATGGCAACATTTTTTTAAGCAAAATTATTGCTATTTGTAAAACTATTTAAATATGTTCTTAATTTTATGTGCAATCCTGTCAAAAGCCAATATCGAAGAAATTGGCTGGAAAGAGGTCACAATTTAAATTTCTGAGTTAAGCCTCAAGAAATGTCTTAAATGATTACGCTGTGTCTGTCTCAGCAAAAACCCACAACATTATATTCAAACGTATCAGTTCTACATAAAAAGAGGTTTTAATGATCTCCAAGATTCAAAACAAAATTTTTAAGAGAAAATTATTGAGGAAACATTTTTTTTAACTGAAAAATAATAAGAGCTTAACTTATTTCGCACAGATTTGAAATCCAAAGGCAGATAATGTCGCATGAGTAAAAAATATTAATTTAAAAACTTTTATTCGTGCTATTGGCATCACTAGTTATTATTAAAATTTTTCAAGCGACAGAAAAATCTGCAAATTTTTATAGAGTACTTAACTTTAAGAAACACTTTCCTAATATATTCTTAGCAACATTTAAAGCGTTATGTTGCTAGCAACATTTTTATATTAAAAGAAAATTCAAGAATTAATTTAAAATAAATTGTTTGTGGATAAACTCTGACTTTAGAATTATTTTGTATGTTTTTCATAAAAGTAGCAAACTAAGCAAGTGCTACCTTTGTATGTGTAGTATTTTTTTAATTATTGCAAAAAAAATTAATATTATGTTTTCTTTTATCTCTTTCTAGGTAAGTGCTTTCTATTATCCTTTCTTTATTTTCAATCAAAATATTTGTGGTATGTTAACATCAGTTTTTATTTACATTTAAATGGATACAAAAAGAAAACCGCATTTATAGCTTACTTACTTCAATTTATGAACAGAAAAACAATATACTGTAAATAAATCATTATATCAGGACATTAACTCTGTACGAGATGGCGCCGAGAATATGTGTATCAAGTAGACAAGAAAAATAAACAAAAAGAAGTCCCTGTAACCTTATAATCAAAAATAATGATAACTAGACAAAACATACACACAAACACAAATAAATAGATTTGGGGGAAAATTTTGTAATGGCCATAAAAATCTTTAATCTTGGCAACTTCACTAAAGTTACTGTCAAGGTTTTGCTTAAAACAACAACGACCTTATTGATTTTTGGCTTAAGGCCTCTAAACCAAGCCAAACATTAACATATCAAAACAGCAATTTCTAGAACATATTTCACAGACGACTTTTAAAATGAATGGTGCCTTAAAGTCTGCAACATTTGCTAGACAAACTTAAAACAATAAAAACATACAAACGCTCTGTTTTATGGTAATTGAAACCCACCCTCTTTAGAGAAGTTCAAAAAAAAAGAAATATTTAAGTCATATATTGGCACAAAAAATAAAAACATTGCAAATTAAATCTCTAGAGCATTTATTTTATTTCTATCAAAAAAAAATAATAATTTTTGCAAAACAAAATGTCATGTTTATACTCAATGTATCATAAAACTATCAACTTTATTTTATTGGCAATGTTGCCATATGTGTAACTGTGGCTGCTAAACTCTATGTAGTATTGGGAATATCACTATTGTATTTAGAGGAGTGTGTCGGTTGGTTATGCGCAAAAAAAGCGTTAAATAGACAGTTGTTTTTTTTTTCCTGTGTTCCTTTGGCGCCATATAGGCGCCAACAGTTTTGGCAAATACTAGAGAAGATGTTTTAAAAACAAAAATAAAATGTTATTGACTTTTTGTGGATGCTGCTTGGAAAACTACTGCCTTGTCATTGACTTCACGCAAATTCAGTTCCGCAGTAGCTTTTGACGTGTAAAGGTTGTGAGGAAAGAGACATACAAAATTAAAAAAAATTACGAAATTGAAAACAATTATTGTAAAAATAATATAAAATGTTATTAACAAATCAAGGATGTTCAGCAAAGATGTATTTAAAAGAAAACTAAAAGTAGCTGCAAAAGTGTATAAAAAATTGATATTCAAATACCTTTAAGCCAATCAAAAATGTACAACAAATTCAAAATTCTGCCCAGCAACAAAAGTTGCTAAGCATTAGAGAATAAAGATTTAGACGTTCGATAAAAAATATTTTAAATGCTGGTAAATGACTGATTTGTTGTAAATATTTTTAAAAAATATTTTAGTAAATAAAACGAAATGAAATATTTAAAAAATTGATAAAGAAATATCAAAATGTTGGTAAACTCACCAAAAATGTTGATAAGCATCTTAAACTGTTGCCAAACATCAAACAGATGGTTGATTTAAAAATGTTTCTAAATATTAAATCTTCATGTTTTTAAACATTCAAAATTGTTGCGAATCTTTTTAAAATTTTATTAAAAAAAATATATTTTTAATGTTGAAAAACAATTTAAAAACAAAAGTAAACGTAACAACAGTGAATAGAACTTTAAGGAATAGTTTAAACCTTCACCCTTTTATTTTGTTTGTTTTCAAACTACTTACCTAAAATTTGTGTATGAAAAATGCATGAAAAATGTTGCAAAATTTGTATTCTGAAATGTCCCTGGCAGCATTTTCTCAAAGCAGTGAAATAATGCAAGTGGATATTATTTTGTACATAATTTTCTACCATTTTCCATTCTTGGTGTTAAAACAATTAAGAAGCTGCCATCAAAATTTTAATTTCTAAATAATATTATAAAAAAAAATTTGCTTAAAAACAAAAAAAGAGAAGTTAATCTAAAAAAAAACTTTAAGCTATTTTATTTATGTGTGAAAGATATTGTAGTTTACCTAAAATACTAAAAACGTGAAGATTTCCCGAATTTCGCGCAAAATAAGTGCAGGGTTTGAAAAAATAGTTGCGAGAAACATGTTGCTAAAAACATTTCGTAAATTTATAAAATAAACATAGCGGAACTTCTGAGATATTTTCATTTTGATATACGGATTTTTGGCCTCATTTCGCATGAAATATAGGTGCTCAACAACAAAACAATTAATAAACATGTATAAAATATTAACAAAAATTTAATGTGTTGCTAAGTATTTCAAAATTTCCCACACAAAAGAATTGAATTGTAACTGTAATTGTAATTGTTACAGCAATTTATTGGATGAGGATATGCGATTTGTGATGATTCATATTTGTTGCTTAGACACATAATCTTTTGTTTGCAAAATGGTGGAATCTTTTTGTATTATTAAAAGGTTTAAAAACTATATCTTTTTTAATTCGCCCTTTAGTCTGGTACCCTGTTCAGCTTTTCATGCGGAACGCTGTCAAACTACATACATAAAAATTTTATTTGAAAAAATCATAAAAAAAATTTTGCAGTAGCAGTACTTTGTTTTACTGTTAAAAACACATGAAATGTTTCTAGCAACATTTTATCAAAGCTATGAAAGAAAGCAAATAGACATTATTTCATGCGGAATCTCTTAAACAACAGCTGATCATATGTCTTTTGCTTAAATTTCTAAAAAAAAATGTTGTATATGCGAGGTATTTTAAATGTCAAATTTTCCACAGGAAATAATCAATGTTGCTCAACAATTTTAACATATTCAAACAGGGTTCCGGGTTTTGATATAAAATCTGTTGTTTGCAAAACGCTCGAATATTTCTGTGTTTTTAAAAATATGAGATTAATATCTTTTTTAAATCTTCTTTTTTAAAGAATCGCTTTACGTTTTTTCCAATTATCAATTCTTGCATTCCCGCACTAAAACGTGTTGATATTTTTTATTTTTCCCAGCTACATCATTAAATTATTATACAACATTTCATAATACTTTAAGATTTTCTGCATTTTTCGAAACGAAATGGTCATTAGATGCATCAAAGTATTTGTTGTACATCCGAAAAGACTCATACTCCAAATTTGTGTTTTGAAAAATGTTGCAAATATTAAATTGTTGCTAAGGAAAGACATGACATACACATATATACACATACGTCAATACTTTATAACTTATAAAATAAATTGCACTTTACCTTTTTCAATGTTGCCAAACATTTCTATAATGTTAATAAAATGTTAAACATTTAAAATGTTGCCAAGCCAAAGGGTGAATTTTAATGCTGCATGGTCTGTCCGTTAACTTCTCCGGTCAAAATAAGACAGTAGAATTTACTTGTTGATGGTTAATCTCTGTGCTCCTGGGTAAACAAGAAGTTACTAGACTTTGACTTACACTCTCACGTGTTGCTAAGGAAATATAATTTGATTATTATTAGACGGTCAGCTAGCTGTGATGCTCTGATTAATTCAATTTCCTAAAATTTCTTATTATTCTTTTAACAAGCTTTCAATTTTTTTGTTTTATTTACACACTTAATTTTCGCATAGTCTACGTCCTTGTAAGCCCTGGTACTTGTTAAAAATTTACCTTATAAATAGCAACAAATTCAAAAATGTTGCCAAGTGCTGCAAAGTTTAAAACAACACTTAACATTCTTAATCATAACATAATTTTAAAATTTCCTTCAAACATCCTAAAATGAACTACAAATTTTTTGTAAGTGAATTTTTGTTGCTCAACAAGTTGCTGTAGACAAGTCTGTTTGTATTACTCTCGTTTATATTAAAATATCTCTGTTTACGTTTGTTTTAACAAACTTGCTCTCACATTGACAAGATCATTTACTCACGTTGTGTAGGGTTCGTGCGTTTTATTATTTACTTTTAAAATTCAGTACGTTCTTAACATTCGTGTGTAATAAAACTTAACGGGAAGTTGTAATTTAAACTAAATTTTTTTTTGTTGGTTTTGAATTTAAATCTTGAGCGCTAAAAATCGTTTTATGAAATATAAAACGTCTAAAAGCAATAATTTATTTTTTAGTGTAAGTTTTGGCGCTCTGCAATTATAGAATAAAAAAAAAAACAAGTGTTTATTTTACTGATTACCAGCTCTAGTCTGTCTAATCAACTGAAAAAAATATGTGTTTAGTTTTTCAACGGAAATCGTTAAAAACGTGAAATTCCTACAAAACAAATGTCAATACAAAAAAAAATTATTATAAATTTAAAATAAATGCTTAATAAAAAAATATACTTGAAATAATAAAAAAAGATGTGACGTTAATAAAGTCTCAAATAAATTTGAAACCGGTTCAATAAGATTATTTTCTAGAAAATTAAAAAGGGAACAAAACAAGGGAATTAACGAAATAAATGTCATAGATTTCCCTAAAAAATCTTTTAAAAGCACACAAAATATATAAATACCCCAAGTTTAAATATCAAACATATAAAATTAATTAATAGTGAATATTGAGTCCTTGAAAAATTAACTTCCTGTTAAAAAAAACACACACCTTTATTTATTAAGAAAAAAATATTGTGCAGTAATGACGTAAAAATTTTATTTGTGAAAGTTTTATTTAAAAAAATATCTAATCAAATATTACCTGATATCAACAAAAGTAGTGCGTACTGATAAAAAATGGTACCTTTAGATTATTTTAAAATCAAGATAAGAAATCAAGCAAAAAGTGCAAAGCAAAATGTTACTGAAAATAAAAAAAAAACATAAACGTTTTGAAATAAAATTAAACAAATAAATATTTATTTTAGTGGCACAATTGTGGGAATCATTTTTAAACACTTAACTTCTGTTTACAAAAATTTAAAAATTGAACAACTTGAGCAAAAAGAAAATATAAGAATATTTAATTTAATATTTAAAAATGAATACATTTATTAAACTTTTTTTGATATTTATATATCCAAAAAAACAAAAAAACAAAATAATTAACTACAAAAACTTTTTTAATAATGTTGAGATACATCTTAAAATGTTGATAGAAATTCGAAAATGTTTACTAACATTTTAAGCTGTTACGAAACCATTTAAAATATTTAATTTTGTGTTACATTATCTTAATTTGGTACATCTGTTAAGCGATCATGAGTTAAATCACATTTTGTTTTTCGTTGTCCGATAAGTTCTTTGCAAGCAGAATAGGACCTTTAACAACAAAATCGGACAAGTGTTATCATTCTCAATAACCATTTTGCATAAATGTTGTAAAATTAGCCTAGAGTTTATTTCACCTCTGTTACTGTCACGCGAATTTAATGCTTGACTTTATTTGACCCAAATATGCCACTATTTAAAAAATCGCACTAGATATGCAAAAACATTGCCATCCACACTTTCTTTACTATTAAACTATTTTTAAGGTATCTGGGCTTTACTGCACAGTGGCAATCAATTTCAATCACGCGTTTAGTTAAGGGTACCCTTTATGAAAGGCTTAAATCACTCAGAAATTCTAATTGAAATAAAATTATTAATTTTAAATGAATTTATTAAATTAAAATTATTTTATTTCATTAAATTTCATAATGTTTATAAATTTGTTTAATGAAGATAAACATTTTTAATAATGTTTATAAACATTTTCAAAATGTTGTTAAACATTTTTTAAATGAATCAATTAAAATAATTTACTTAAATCGTACTTGGTTCCTTCAAATATAAAGTAAATTATTATAAAAAAAAATATATAAATAATAATTTTCATATTGAATCAATTAAATCTGTACTTTTTTTAAAGTTTATAAACATTTGAGAAAAGTTTTAAAACTCAGGAAGTATTACTTATTGATAAATTTTCTTAATATTACTTAAATCCAACTTGATTTAGTTAATGTTGTCGAACATCTCTTAAAAAAATCTGTTTAAAAAAATTAAAGAACGAGATATGCAATTCCAAGTGTCTTAAATGCACAATTTTATTCACACTTTCTAATTCCTTTAAAGTGGAATTTATGCTCGTTTAAGCATTCCACCTGCGGCTTTTATGGGACGTACAACTTCATAACAAATTTGTTACAATTTCTTTCTCTATTAAGAATACTTTTGTAAATTTGCAAATTTCCTTAAATCTAGCTTTCTCCCTTTCTATTCCTTAAGAGAAAAGAAAGAAAATTACCTGCCAAATATTTCATATATCGTAAAAAGAAATAAATTACCCATAATCATTTTAATTTCATCAAACAAAAAATAACGCACGTATCAATTTATATACAATTTCCTCTAATATAATGTGCCAAAAAAAAAAACACACACACACACAGACACACAAATTATATTAAGAAGATAAGACAAAAAGAAAACACAGCCTCAAAACAATAACGTCAATATAAAATATTTGTTTGGGTTCAATATCTGCCATTAAAATCAACCATTTCTAAATGTTTTCCATAGGCAGACATAATGCATTTGACACATATTTAAAGCAGCAGTAACAAAAAAAAACACTGCAATTTTTTTTAAGTTTTAATAAAAACAATAATCATTTGCCACTTTCAAATATTAAGAAACTACAAGAGTGTGGATGTGGTGTACAAATTGGTGAGAGTTTAATTTACGACTTTTAATGTCCCGTATCAATAAATAAATAAAAAACAAATAATAAACAAAATTTTAAAACAAAACATGCCGTTAAACAAATGTTGCAAATGTTGCGCTTGAAGTTAGACAAACACACATACATACCGATTAGTCGTTTATGTATTGTCAAACGTTGCAATATAATGTTGCAACTAATTTATAACAAATTTTATTTAGTATTTTTTTTTTTTTGTTTTTTTCTAGAAAGACTACTTCTTACAGGAAACTTCACGGCAATTTATGAATATCATTAGTTTGTCAAACAGTTAGAGATGCCTAAGTAATTGTGACATAACTGTTTCTTTTACCTTTTATCGGTTTTATATAAAATACTTTTTTAATCAAATCGTGTGCTTTCGAATTTTCATAACCTCAAAATAATTTGTTTTTATTTTTGTTTTTTTTTTTTAATTTTTTGAAGAAAACCAAAAATTTATTCTTCTCTTTTATAACTTTGTAAATAATTTTTGGTTTTATAATTTTATAAATTATTTAACAAATTCATAGTTTTCTGAATTTATAAACCAAATTGCATCATAACCTCAAACATTTTTTTTTTTTCTAAATTTTTTTTTCCAAAGCATATTTTAATATACAAATTTTGCTTTACATTTCATAAAACTTTCAAAATTAAACATAATTTATTTAAACAGTTCAAATTTCTTTGAAACAAAGAAAGAGCAAAAACATAACCTCAAAAAATTTTTTGGAAATTACAAAATCTTTTAAGTTCAAATTACTTAACAACTTCGTGTTATAAAATAGCAAAGAAGACTTTGAGCCCTTGAATATGATTTAAAAACTAAATTAAATAAGTTTTTTAAAATTGCTTTGATCAGCTTGTTCATAACCTTAACACACACCTCATAACCTTAAAGAAAACTGTAATTTTAAACTGAATTATGTTTTCCATGGAATAATAAAAATAATATTTAATAATTTCATTTGTTATATAACAATTTTTTTATATATAATTTTTTTATTTAATATGAGCCACCATAATCTTACAATAGGGACCAATGATATTTTTTCATATAGAGCTTGTTTCAGCCATCAATCAAATTTATCTGAATCTATGAGACAGAATCCCATTAAATATTTAAATAATATCATTTTCCTTAAATACAATACCAAACGTGATTTCTTTTAAGAAAAATAAAGAAAACTTTTCTTCCATTTCATGTTCATCTATCTTTATTATAAACCTCTCAATTTATAATTTACTTTTTTTTTCATGGCCATTTTCCTCACTGCTAAAATTATTTAGTCAGGTAACCTTTAAAAATGTCTTTTGTATTAAAATATTTTTCAACTAAATAAGAGTTAAAGAAAAGTATCAAAATTAAGACGAAGCATAAATAAACAATTATAATTTTACTTTTTGAATTTGCTTTTTTCGTGGCTTTGTTCCAACTCAAGCTGTTGTAATTTGATTTACTGAACTGGATCTGTACACCAGCTATCGACTCTTGTTGCTGAAGTTTTTTCCAAGCTCCTGTAATACTGTTTTTGTTTACAGGAGTTGTTTTGACAGGAGTGATGGTGTGCAATCCTTTGTTTAGCTCCTCAGCTTCCTTTTGGCATATTTGACATGTACTTCATCTGGGCACTCGAAAGATCGTTTTTGTACTCATTAGATAAATTTGTTCATTTTAATTTATTTACAATTTTTTTTTTGTTTTTCTTGTTTGTTTGTTTTGTAAAAGTGAACTAAATTTAATATAAATTTGTTATTGTTTCTTGCATTTTATAAATGCAAATTTAGTTAAAATGTCTCCTGGTTATAATATGGGGGCGTAAATCTATACCTTTATTTATGAACATGGTTGGGTCACATAAAAATGCTTGCTTTGTGCCTGGCCAGGGTAATTTGTTTCCATTTAAAATTTAATTCAAATTCTTTTTTTTTGTGATCACGTTAACAAAACAAAAGATTCGTGCATTGATAATGTTCTCTGGGTGTATTTATCGCTTCACTGGTAACAGACAATGTACCATGATTTTTTTTTTTTCCTTTTTCTGTTATTTTCTGGTGGGTGAGGATACTTTTTTTATTTTTGTTTCAGTTTCATTTTTGATATTGTTTAATTTAGATTGAAATCAAGCCGACAATTATTTGTTAAAGAAACCTTAAGAAAAAAAAAATATGCAAATTGTACGGGTCGTTGACAAGATATTGCATATCCAGTTGAGTGTCATTAATTTAAAAATAAAACAAAAACAAATAAGAATTAATAAGAATTTTTGTTAAATTTTAAAAGACTTCGTGTTTAGATGTAGAAAATTATGAGAAAAAGATATGTAAAATTTTTTTCATAATTTCGTAATTTATAATGCCTGGTACTCTGTTCGGTTTTTCATGCGAAATGCTGTCAAACCACATACATAAAAAATTTGTATGAAAAAATCATGAAAATATGTTGCAGAAGTAGTACTCTGTTTTTGCTGTAAAAAAATATTTGAAATGTTTCTGGCAACATTTTATTAAAACTGTGAAATAAAGCAAAGGGGCATTATTTAATGCGGAATTTTTTAATCAATAGGTGATCATATGTATTTTGTTCATCTTTTTGAAACAATGTAATGTACCTGAACACAATGAAATTTTGAATTTTCTTAAATCGCGGTATCTACCGCAGTGTAAATGTCAAATTTTCCACATGAAATAATCAATGTTGCTCAACAATTTTCACAGATTCGAACAGAGTACCAGGCTTAACAAAAATATACAAAATGTACTTTTTTTGTGGGGGATGTGTGACTTCAACATGTTGAGATACACTGAGCCTTACATTTACACATTCAGTATGTGCCGCCTTTGTTGTTCAGTGTGCACTGGATATTAACAAACAATATGCGTTGCTTTTTTGGGCTCCTCCAGGATTTTTTTTAAATATCATCTTCTAAAATTACTATTTGGAACGGATTATCATCCGCTAACTTGCTGTTTAACTATACATCCATTTGCACTTTTCGTCAGGTTTGAAGAATCTAACATACAGATTTACCTCTTTACTTTTACGATAATTATTATTTTTTATTCTGATAAAGAAAATTCTCACTCCATATTAAGAATATCTTTCAGAACTATAACTATTCAGTCTGATCTGCAGGTCTTTTAAAGCTTTAATTTATTTAACAAGAATTTTTAAATGTGGTTACAATTACATTTTATTCGTTTGATAAAAAAAAATTAATTTCACGAATACAAAAACTTTATTCCCCGAAAAATTTTTATTTTATAAATCGTTTTGAAAATTATATCCGCGAATAGAAAAAAATTGCAAAAAGAACTTAAGTTATTATTCTTTTGATCCTTGCATTCTCCTCACGAAGGAATATTAGTTGCTCTTGTGCTTGCTCGCCAGGGAATAAAAAATGTTCATGGTCGTAAACGAATGAACCAAAATAAGAGCAAAAACGAATGAAAAAAATAGTCCCTGCAATCATTATACAGCGACATGGACAAATTTTGACAAAACTTCAGGCTAAAAATATGTACTCAACCTCGATGATCAGTGTATTTTTAGTTAAAAGGATAGGAAAAAATTTGTTCGTCTTAAACATTTATTCATGAATAAAAAAAAATTACTCACGAATGAAATTTTATTTTTATTCTTTTAATATTTGATACATTTTCTAAAACAAAAAATAATATTAGAAAATTAGAAAACTACAAATGTTTACATAAGTAAAAATCGCGAGTATTATAAAATAGATTTTTTCTGAGTTCGTTCGCGAAGGAATACAAAACGAACTATCTTGTGTTTTATAATTTAGTCTCCCAAATTTACGAGTAAACTCAAGAGAGAATAAAAAAAAGAAGACTCACATCGCATATTGCATTCTTGAACCTTTAGGTAATTCTAGAAAGTTGCGAAATTGTACATAAGCTGTTTATATTTGAACTGTGTTTCCTATTTTACTGTCCAAGTACCTGGTTCATTGCAACACTTTAAATTTACATTTAATATATGTAAATCGATTCTTGACCTAAAATCTTAATTATGTTCTTTAAAAACTTTAAACAAAAGTTGCTTAACTTATAAAATTTATATTTCTATCTCAAGAAGTTTATTAATGTTTCTTTAAAAAAAACATCATTAAAATGAAATCAATTAAACCACATGGATGTCTGATTTAATTAAGTCTCTCATACCTCTTCAAATATACGCTCTTGGCGAGCAAGACTCTTATTAATAATTAATAATCATTAACATCTGGTCTTTTACAATTCCCGCCAAATTTATTATTTCTGTTTCTTTTTTTTTTAACAAAATAAAGTTTATTGAAACTGCAACTTATTAATCCCCCCACCACACTTAAGACACTAATTGACACTTAAGAAACTACTTAAAATTAACAAACACCTAAAGACAAGAAAAAAAAACACACAAATTCCGCTCAAGATTTACAGCATCAAAAACTCATAAATCTTAAGGAGAAACATACGTTCGCTCTTAAAAAAATGCAATAAAAAAATTCCCATCAATAATTGCTGATAGAAGCAAAACGAAAAAAAGTATGTATTTTAAACTAAAATCATTTGGGTGCGCTTCCGAAATTTGTTTCTTAAAGCAAAAAATAAATTTCTACTTTTCTACTCGTTTGAAATTTATACACACACCCTTAAACTAAAATTTTACTCAAAGGCACGAAAAAGGTCTAGTGTTGGAGAGCCTGTGTGTGATGAATAATTCAAACTTTACACTCAAGGAAAAATGTTAGTAATTTTAGATTGGAATTGGGAAAAAAATTCTAAGATGAAAATTAGAAATTTTTTGATCATATAAAAAATTTTTAAATGGGTACTTGGTTATCGGTTATAAAACATTAATTCATTCATTCAAAATTAGCCACTTTAAATTGATAACTGTTTATTAGTCCATTTGCCGTAACATTTTAAATATTTAAAACTCTATTTATGTTTTTTTTTTTTGAAAATTGCCAACACGTCACTAATTATTACTAACAGTCCTTTAATTTCAAATGCATGATCATTATAATCCATATCAATTGATTTTTTATTTTATTTAGTTTTTTTTTAAGTTATAACCGATTACTGGATAAGCGGTTTTAAGTAAAACATGCTAATTATCCTTAAAAGTCAAGTTTTTTAAGTAATAGAAAACCCAAAATTTAATAATTTAATTTTTGTAGCGAAAAAACCGGTTATAAATTTTAAAAGCCAGAAATCCACTTTACATAAAATGCAATGTAAAGTAAATTTTAAAGATTGCGATTTTTCAAAGTAATCATAAGAGGAGCAATCGATTAATTATAAGTATTTGGTAACCACTTTAAAATGAAATGACACAATATTGATTGCAATGCTTTTAAATAGCAAAAGATATGCAAAGGCTATACAGTCTTAATCCCTGTGTAAAATAAGTTTTAGTTTTTTTAAAAGGTTAATAAATGGTTATCAGGTAACCATAAGAAAAATCTTAAATTACAGGAAACTTTAAATATTCAAATAAAATTAAAAAAAAATAAAGATGTATATTTATTTATAAAATTTTATTTCATTTTCTTGTTGTATTGAAAATATGTATTTTTTAACAGAGTGAGTAACCGATTTGTTTTGTTCAAAGCTTTTCATTTTAAAAACTAAACACGTCAAACGTAATTTTATTATTTATAAAAAGGTCGTATTTAAATAAATTATTAAATTTAATTAAATTCGCTACTGATAAAATACCCTGAAATTAATATTATTTTGTAATACTTTAACAAGTGTTAGCTTTTAAAAAATAGAAAGTTCAAACCAAATTAAAAACGGTTTAACTTGAAGTAATAAAAATTAGTTGTAGTAAATAAAATTATTACCAAAAAAGTTACTGTTGGTACAAACGAGTTGAGATATGTAGTAAAAAATTTTATATAATATTTTTTAACTTAAAAATCAAGTTAAAACCTATCTAAAAATAAATGGTTACCAAGTAATCGTAGTTAGTTCTAAAAAATTCTGAGAAATATCTATCACAAGCTTTAAAAAAAGTGGATAAGGAAATATATTTACTAAATACGACCCCAGAAAATAAAAAGCCAACATAAAATATTTATATTAGTTAAAAAGTAACCGGTTATTAAGATTTATGAAACCATATAAATTGCATAGATGAAAGTTTGAAAGCACTTACATATTTAACATTTTCGAAAACTTTAAATAATAAAATAAAAACCTACAAATTAAATTAGTAACCAATACAATTTTTACTTAAATAAAAAAATTATCGGGTAACCGTTTTTATTTTTTTTTATTTTATTTTTGTTTTATTATTTTTACCTTCTTCTTAAAGCAATTAAAACAAATAATTAAAAACATTTATTTTTCAAAATAAAAATCTTAATATTTTAAAAATTATCTATATAATATTATGGTTACTTGGTAGCCACTTGGTAGTCACTTATTTTGATGTGAAGTAATTTTTTGCAAGAATTATTTAGCTTAGAACTGATATATTTTTAGAACTAATAATAAGTAACCGTAAACCATTTTATATAAATATATCTTTGATATTAAGTGAAAAAATGATTAGTATTGCCAACCCTAAAATGTTTAACTTTTTAAAGGAATTTTTTGTTCTCAGTCTGAAATCATTGAAAAAAATTAATTTTCGTAAAACACTTATACAAAAAATATAAAACTATATCATGACAACAATATGAATATAAATACAGACTCCGAAAAAAATAAAAACACCACATGTGGCACCACAATGAAGTAGTAACAACATTCGACTGTTAGGTAGTTAAAATGGCTCCGCCAGCACAACCACCACTAACCACTCTAAACACAGGAAAAATTACTCCAACAACAATTATAGAAGAACATTCATAAACAACAACAAGAAAAACACATTAAGTAAACATTATGATGATTTGATTTTGTTGCTACTAAAGCCATAGTGCAATGTAGGCAGACACATAGACTGAAGCAGATGTGATTGTGAAATCTCTAATGTATCATCCGTTGCTGCTATAGCAAAAGAACTAACTCACTTAATAGGGATGGTTATATAGCGGATATTAAGAATTATATTACAAAAGTACAGTTAAAACCGGCAGTAGAAGAGGCTCTATAAAAAAGACTTATTTTGGGATATTGTAGAAAAACGTTAAAACTTCTGTTATAATAATAAATTAAAGAATATTTTTTTTATGGTATTAATGTCAACATATTATTTCAATAGCAGAGATATTATATTTTTATTTGAGAAACATAAATCCAAAATTTTTCGAGTGGTTACTGAGTACCTGTTTGAAAAATAAGAATTCAGGTAAACTCTTCTTTTGCTGTGTAATTGTTTAATATTTATTTTAAGTATCGGGTAACCGTAAATAAATAAAAAAAAATTATTTTTAAAATTTTATAGTACTTTATTTCATATTTTTATCTTCACGTCGGGACTTCACTAATATTTCTGTATGTGTTAAACGCGGTTGTCAAATACCCATTTTTATAAAAAGGAAGCATAAGAGTAATTAATGACCTAAATAGTTTAATAACTAATTGGTTTAAAATAATTATAATATCTAAATTTAATATATTTAATTTTAATAATATAATTTATAAATACCGATTACTAAGTAGTCACGTTAAAAATGTCGTCACTTTAATATAAGACTTTATTAAACTTAAATATGTATTTCAACTCCAATTCAATTAGGGATATAAATCTAGATACATTTAAAATGTTTAAAAAAAAGTTATTTCAACAAAAAAAAAATATTGATAACCGAGTAACCGTTTTCATAAAAAGTAATGTAACTAAGGCTTTTTTATTTTTAAGTGAAAATATCGTGTGCTAATGTTAGAGGGTATAAAATCGCCTACAAAAAATTATATTAGATACCGAGTAACCATTTTTATAAAATGTTTGAATTTACTAGATTTTATTTTAATTTTAATTAAAAATGTAAATTAAATCTATAAATTATGTTGGATAGTCAAAAATGGAGTTTTAAGATTCGATAAACAAATAAGCTGTGGAAGTTTATTGTTTTAGTTTAAGGTAAAAATTTAAAATTGTATTGGTTACTGAGTAACCGTTTTCGTCAAACTTTAATATGCTACTTGTTAGAGTCTTGTGTTACTTTTCCAAATACAAATATTCTAAATACAGCATTTACTTTTTAAGGACAGTTTTAAATAAAATATATTAGAAAGGTTACCAAGTAATCACTTTGAAATATTGAGTTGTTTATAATTTTTTACAGTTTATAATATTTCTTTCATCATAAGCATACTTTATACAGCTTACGTTTTTAAAAATTTATTAATGGGAATGCTTAATATTGGTTACCGAGTAACCGCTTATACAAAAAATTTTTTATGAATTTTTTCATAATTTTTAAACCGAAAATAATTTAAACCTGCATATGGTGCTAAAAAAAAGTTTAAATATGATTACTTAAAATTTATTTAGAAGTAACCACTTTCACAATTTTTGCAAAATTAACGATTACAAAAATTTTAAAATTCCCCATTTTTTCTGTTTTATGGTGAGGCAGCACAATTTAATATTGTAATTGAATCGAGTCCACTTCTAACTCCCACCCTTTCCTCTTTCACCCAGATATGTCAACTAAAAGGTACTTTAAATAGTTGTTATTGTCTTTAACTATTAAAATTATTTTTTTTTTAGAAAAATTCTAGAATTTTAATATTTGCATTTAAGAAAGATTTTGATATTGTGTACTAGTTCTCTCATGTCATTTATTAAATAGCTATAATAATTAGATTAGAGTGGGAATTTTCCACAAAGAAAAAATTTACTAACCCTTAAATTTTAGGTAAAATTTTTATAATAGAGGACCAATTAAAATGTGTTTCCTTGAATGGCATGCAGGTACTTTTTCAAAAAAAAAAAAATACCTGTGAACGAATTAAGAAAAAAGGTCATTAAAATTTTACAAACTAACTAAGCGGGTAATAAAATTGATGATAATAAATAGTATTACAGCTACCGAAATGTTATCTCAGGTGGGATTAAGTGAGAGAAGTACAATAACTATAAAACAGATCAAATAAATATTTGTATTTTATTATTTTAATTTACTTTCAAGTCAGCAGAGAAATGTTAAGAAAAGTTTTTCAATTCCTCAATGTTTATTTGAAGCTAAAAAGTTAAATAAAATACAAATATTTACTTTTACTTAAATGCATTTACATAATTTCATGAAATGTAAAAGACTCAAAATGTATGCAAAAATGCAAATGTTTTATAGAAGAATGAATATAAATGACGTTTAAGTACTAAAATGGTATTTGTTATAGATAGACCCGCATATGTCTTTTAAAATGTTATTTTTTTTAAGGCGAAACAAAGAAAATAAAAAGATCATCTTTCTGTAATGAGGTAAAGTAAAAGAAAAGAGAAGTTATGATAATTTTTTTAATCAACAGCAGAAGTGGTAACATGTGTGTTGATATAATTTAACAAAAAGTGTTTGTTTTCCTTTTGTAATGGAAAGATAAGCAAACATTCTATTAAACTTTAGAAACTATAATATAACCCAGCAAATATTCTCATCTGGACAGTAATAATGGCGGGAAATATCAACAATGAATTAATATGATATTTAAAAATATTCGAAAAAAATTTTACTGTGGCAAATGGTTATCGGGTAACCACTATGAAATTTCTTGCGCAAATAAAAACTAAAAAACTACTAAAAAAGTGAAGCACTATTCAATAAAAACATGTAGCTGTTTATCTTATTTTGCAAATTTTCTAAAAAAAAAATATTTAAATATTAAAGTCGAATAAATGGTTATCGATTAACCATAGAAAACATATTTTTATTAAAATCAAAAAACTCTACTAATGTTTGATTTAAACGTTTCTATTATTAAAAAAACATTAATTATTAACTATTGCACATAAATTACATCCGATCTTAAGTTATCGATTATCGGGTAATCACTCCCCCTTTGGGGTTTATTTAAAATTTAAAACACAAATAATACTTTGAATTCATACATACATACTAAAATACACTCTAAAATTTTGTTTAAAAAAAACTGATTTAAGTAATTAATTTAATATTTATTGGTTACCAAGTAACCATTCAAAAAAAAATTTTTTTTTAATTTTTCTTAACAAATATGTTACCAAATACTAACTCTACATTATTTTTCAATAAAAGAATGATGCTCGAAATTTTATATTACTGAACTTCTGAAAAGTTTTTTTAATAACAGTCAGTATTCGGTTACCAAAGATTTTAAATATTTGTATTTTTTTTCCAAAACTCCAAGATTTAAAATTTTTTTAATCATGAATTAAAAAATATTAATTTTACTTAAAATCTTAATTGATTCCTAAAAACATGCGCAAAATTGATTACAAAGTAACCGTTTACTAGCTTTGCCTTTTTTTATCAGTTTTGCAAGTTTAAAAAAAAAAAATTTTTTTTAATGTTAAAAAACTTACGAAGCAGAAATTTAAAAAATTATCCTGAGATAAATGGTTACTAAAAGTTTTTTGCTTAAAGCTAATTTGAGCACTTAGAAATAAAAATTTTTTTTTTAATTACTAGGAAATTTACTTAAAATCTTTAGAGTAACTAATAAGTAATCGGTTACTAAAATTTATTTGACGTACTACTAGTTTAGCAATGCGGCAAATTTACGCGTTAATATAATCCTAGTAGCTATTTTAAATACAATCATATATTTTATAATTTCTAATTGTGATTTAATTCAAGTGGTTACCCGGTAACCATTTTAAAATTTGTTAAAAAGCATTAAAATAACTTACCGAAATCTTTTGTGACTATAACACTAATGATTTGAAAGATATTTGAAGTCTTAGTAACCAAGTAACATCGGTTATTCGGTTACTGAACCGGTTACTCAGCTACAAAAAAACTGAGATTTGCACAAAAAATTTGTTAAAAAAATCCCCTTAAAAATCTTTTTATATTTAATGACCAAAAATGATGAATTACAGCATGTGGTTACCGGGTACCATGACAAACAAACGATATAAAAAAATAATTTTTATTTTTATTATTTTCTTTAACAAACTTTTTTGCCCAAAGGCTTATCAGGTAACTAATTCAAAAAATAAATTTGGAACAAAACGCAAACGAATGTCAGCTACCAGTAACCACCTCAAAATTTTCAAAAAACAAAAAATTAATTACAAAAGTTTTTTTTTTTTTCCCAAAAAATCTTTAAAATCCACTTCTTTTACTGCTATACAATTTGAAACCTTTTTAACACTTAATTTTAGTGGTTATTTCCGCTATTGACCCTTTTTATAAAAATACACAATCAAATAATTGTAAAGAAATTAATAAGTTTTTTTAAACCACCACTACAGAGCGGTTTAGTGTTTAATTACAGTGGCAATTTTTTTTTCCTTTACTTGAGTGTATAAAAAGAAATATCATTATATTGTGTATTAAAACATGACATGACTTTGAAAAAATAAAGAAATAAACCATAATGTTTTATGAATTTTTTAACTAAACCATAAAAAAATAGTTTTTCTTTCTATTACTTTCTTTGTTTGTTGTCTAAGAAAAATACAAAAAATTTCGAGGCACTTTTTTTTTCTTTTTTTAAATTTAAATGAATTTTTAATATTTCAGCTTATAGAAATTTTCTGGAGCATGAAAAATTTCTTTCCTTTATGTTCAAATATTTTTTTGTAAAGTAAAAGAAAATTTAAAACAATTTGCAGAAGAGGACTATAATTATGTTTGGGGAGTTCACAGTTTATTAAAAAATAGTAAAGTCCATAACTAAAACTTAACCTTAAGATTAAACACATGTAACTTTTTTTTAACAAAGAAAAATTTTTTTATTTATTGTTGTGTCGAAAAGGGCGGAATTGTATTTAGGATATTCACAGTTTATACTGAAACCTCGAATTATTAGTACAAAATATTGAACCAAAAAAAATCACCAAAACGGAATGATATTAACCACAATAAGTCTTTTAATTATTTCATTAAAAAAAAGAATTTACATTGCCAACATTTTTAAAAAATAAAATTATTTACAGCTTTTGTTCGATTTTGTACTAAAAACTAACACTTAAAAATTTTCCCTTTAAAAATTCTTTTAAAACCGCCTGCCTCTCACTGCAGCTATTATAAAAATTAAAAATTCATTAACTTTTCCAAAGCTGTGTTTAACAAACCTGAGCATTTTTTATATAAATAAAATCAACTTAATCGATTTCGAATCTTATTAAAATTCTTGAGTTATTTGCAGCTGTAATTGAATTGAAATGAAATGTTAAGTAAAAATAATTAACAGATTTTTTTTTAACAATACAATACAAAAAAAAAAAAAAAATAACAATAATGAAATCATCAATAATTCCAACAATTTAAAATCAAATTTTATTGAAAAAATGTCACGGTTTCAGAAAAAACAAAAAAAATTAAATTCTATGAATTAATTTTATTTTGTTAAAAAATTACATTGTAATGAAGTTCACTTGAAGGCATTTAATTTTACAAAAACAAAACAAAATCAATAGTTTTGTAAACACTAACATTCATCATGCTGATACATATGCGTCTTAAAAGTTTTTTAAAAATTTATTACAGTTTTTCAATAACGACATGTTTTGAAAATATTGTTAAAAAAATATTTATGCTCAGGTATTTATAAATAGAAGTAATAGTAAATTTGTAATTTGAGAAATATTGAGCATGACAGATTTAAATTTATAATCATTGGAAAGGAAAATATTTAATTTGTGTGAAGGGTATTCACAATCTATCACACAAGTATTGGCCATCGTCGTAAAAATATGGTAAAATAGTTGTGTATTTAAATACCTCACATTTAAAAGTGCATTAAATGCTAATGAAATTTAAAATTTATGCATTGCCAACTTTTTGTAGAACTTCGGCAGAAATAAATGGAGCTGAATTTAGGAATTTCGAAAAGAAAACGTTGCCAATAATCGTTTAATACTAACTCACAAAATCTCAAGCTCTGAACAAAGATAACTCTTAACATAGATAACTAAGAAAACAAATACGAGAAAAAATTTTATTTATTAAACTTCTGCATTGCCAACTACTGCTCAAAAAATATGAAAAAGTATCGCTAAACTATGGGTTCGAACTAATTAAATATGTTTTTATGAATAACGTTTTTATTCAAACATGTGTTACAGCAAAAATTTCGCATTGCCAACTTTAAAATTTCAAATGGGCAATTTTAAAAATGGTTAACAAGTAAGAAATATAATAAACTGTTTAAAACAGCAATTTTAGCAAATATATAATGTGCCTAAAAACGTGGCCAATTTGTTATAAACAACATTACGCATTGCCAATTATCGTAAAAAAATTTTGATTTTTCAATATATCTTTATATTCTATTTAACAGAATAACGTTATTTTAACCGAAAAAAATAGAGCAGAAATTAAAACTATAATAAAAATGGCGTTGCCAACTTAATGTTTACACTATTTGTAAAAAACTTCAACATCTTAGAAGCTCTTAAATATTTCAGAAAAACCACTAGTTATATTTGCTGTTTTTTATTTATCAAATTTTCGCTTTACCAACTTCTTGAAGAAGTATATAAAAATTTAAGAAAAGTGTGACAACAACTTTCGATCCTAATTCATGAATAAATCGCATAACATTGTCGCAAACATATCTATGTGCTCAGATGTTTTTTGAATTTTTCTTTATAGTGTTGTATTTATCATTTCGTCATTGCCAACTTTTAGATTCAAACAGTAAATTTTCAAAACAGTTAAACGATTAAGAAGCTTAATTAGTTTTTAAAACATTAATTTAAGAAAATACATAATATGCATAGAAACGTGACCGATCTGTTATACACAACATTACGCGTTGCCAATTAAGGTAAATATTTTTTTGATATATTAATTTCTTTTAAAAATATAGCATATTTTTTATTAAGCAGCTTAAATCAGTTTTTATATTTCTTCTATAAAATAAAAATTTTTAAAACTCCCATAAATGTTAACCATTTTGGCATTGCCAATTTTTTTCCTAAAAATAATTATTAAATCATTATGCATAACTTATGAAGCATTTTAACATTTTTTTTTTTTTTTTCTTAACAACAACACTATTTTATCAGTCTTGACATTTTGGAATCTCCAACCCTTTGAAGACCACAGCGTTGCCAACTTCAAAAAATAAATATTAAAAATTAATCTGTATTTATTTTTTTATTTAAATAATTTCTCAAAATCCAATTATCTTTAAAATTTTCGCGTTGCCAAATGTTTTAAATGTATCGCATTGCCAACTTTTTATAAAAAAAATTTACAACACTTTCTTCTTAATTTTAATGTAACTTCATAGTATTGATAATTTCTTCGGCTTAGGAATTCAGAGAATTTTGCATTGCCAACTATTGTAAGCAGTTCTGATATGGCATAAGTCTGACGACTTGTAGAAAGAAACTATGTGTTATAAATTTTTTATAAATCTAATGAAAAATAAATATTTGCAGGTTTACATTTTTTTATATTTTCGCTTTGCCAACTATTGCTCAAACAAATAATATGGTCAATATAAATTTTTTTATAAAATCAACTTATTTAAATTACAGATTTATATATTTTGAAAATTCCATAATTTTCTCTGTTTAATAAAATTGACATATTTTTTAAATTGTATATTTTATATACAATAAAAATAAATAAATAAATATTTTTTAAATGTTTTTATTAAAATGTTTTTAAAATATTTTTTAATGCTGCTGTAATTATATTAACATTCGTTTACTTAACCTGCAATTTGTGAAGGTTGCTTTTAAACCAGCTTGAAAATTAAACATTTTTGTTAAATGATTTTTATTTTAAAACAACATTTATCTTATTATGTGACTAAACGTATGAAATACGTACTCCCGGCAATTATTGTTAATTTTTTTGTCACCGCCAGTTTAAATGGGTGTAATTACATTTGTGTAAATTAGCTATCAAAGATCACCTGCTCCAATTTGTCATGATGCAGCAGGCTGCTGCTTTTAATGTAAGCAGCTGCTTTCTGGTATTTGTAAACAACTCCTATAATTGTTGTTGTTGTAGAGTTACAAAAGCTAGAAAAACTAATTGTTAAATTAAACGTCTATAAGACAGGATTTAGTAAATAAACAGGCTGCAAGTTAAGGACTACACATTAGTTACAACATCATCTTTAAGTTAAGGTGCTGTAGAATGTGTGTAAAAACACCTTTAAGTTGAATACTTGGAAATTCAATAATTTTCTTTTTATTTTACTTTGACAAACTGCTGCTAAAAATTATTGTTATGATCCTTTTAAAAGCAGAAAACATTAATGCCATGCAGCTGCTTTTACGTGTCATAAATTTGTACTTAAACTATTTTTCTTTACATTTTGTTTTAACGGGAGACTGGCACATCATAATCCCAATTGTAGTTTAAAGTGGAAATTATTTTTTGTTGAAAAAATTATAATTTTAAAAATTTTTTTTGCAGTTTTACAGTCCCTAATGACTTTTATTTTAGGTATTTAAGTTTCTGTTTATTTAAATGTTCGCTGGGCTGCAAATTTTATACAAAAATAGGTTCATCTGCTTTTTGTGAATTTTCTTTTGAATTTTTTTTTCTTTTTTTCCTTTTTACTCTGACGTTACAACCCTTGTGTCAAAGGAATTAATTTTATTATCATTCCAACTGTTGCACTTTTGTAACATTTTTAAATTTGTTGTTTTTGTTGCATTTGACACGAGACAACAACATTAAACTGTCACGAACAAGTCAATATAAATACCTTCTAAAGAAGGATTATAAAGTGAGCCGGCATTGTTAAATTAGGTAACAGTTGTAGGGTCAGAAATTTACAGGTTAATCAAATGAATTTAAATATTTCAAAAGCCTAATAGCACCCTTTTAAAAGACATTATGCTGTCTCTGTCTCTCTCTTTTAAAAGCTAGGAACCTTTATTTAGTAAAAGAATTTAATTCTGTTGTTTTTGTCTGGAGCAGTAAGCAATGGTCAAAATAAAGAGATGACAGCTGTTCAGCAATAAACCGCCATACGTTGTACTTTGACAAATTCAACTAAAGTCAAAGTAACGACGGATGAGGTTGACACCATGAATACTTTGCTGACGGATGTTAAATCAAAGTTTGCTCTCTATTTTTATTCACTTTTAAATTTAATTTGTATTTTATTCACTTGTTAATTTATTTAAATTTGTATTTTAATGTTTGCCACCAAAATTGTTTTATTAAAATCACAAAACACAATTGAAACTTAGCAAGAGTTAAAAGAAAACAGAGAAGCAGAAGCAGTTGATAATTGTCAAAGTATCTAACATACGTCAAAAGTTAAAAGTTGACCGACTTTAGTACTTTGCGTTGACGGATACGTATTGATTGTGGCAACGCTCATAAGAAAACATGTATTTTAACTGACTTGTCAGTTGAATTTGTCAAAGTTTAACGTATGACGGATTCTATGTGCCCCGGCCTTAAGATTACTTCCGATTTTGTCTGCATCTCACAATTATTTTAGAGTAAACAAAGTGAGAGGCTTTTTAAGAAACTAATAAATTAGATTTCTTTTTTGAGGAGTGTTAATGGAACAGTAAAAGTAATAAATGGTGCTTTAGAAAAACATTGTGATAAAAAAAATGTCGGCAATTTAACAGGCATAAATTTCTGTACACTTTGCTCGTGGAAAATACATGTTATCTAAAAGGTTCTGTCAAAAAAAATTTCAGTCATCATCTTGCCGTTGTTTAAAACTTAAACTTTAAAATTTAAAACCGCAGTTGGTGATAAACATTGTTGTGCGAACCTTTTGTTCGGAAATGAATGTAACATGACTAAAGACGATTTTCACGAAAAATATTCATGAGCGCAGTGGAAACAGTTCGATCGTTGAACATATCGATGGCCCATTAAGACATTGTTTAATTTTTGCAACTCCTCATTCTTTAGCAGCCTCTCTGACTTTTATATAACACACCCTTGAATTTTAACGATGACGCCGTCTAAAACTTTTATATCTGTTCTTTTGCCCCCAGGTCATAATTTTCAATTAAATTAATTTAAAAAGCATTTGATTTGTTAAAATTTCCTTTGCTCCTCATTTTTAATGATCTAAATATTTATAATAATTTTTTTCTAACAACTTTGATGTAGAACTGGTTTTTAAAGATCACAAAAAAGTCAAATGTCTTGCTAACGTCATTTGATCATATTTAATTATTAATGCAAATTATGTCTGGTTTTTAAGCCATTCATGAATTTATAAAATATTTTAAAGATTTTTAATTTATGTCTCAGTTTATTTTTTTATGTCATTTAAATACCGTGACATATAAAGAACATTTATGTTTTTTTTTTTTGTTTTTTGCTGTGAACGTACTTCAGAGAGATAAATCAAAAAATACACTTGAAATATATCCCATTTTTTGTTAAATAGTTCTTGAAAACAATTTATAATTTAGGGAGTGTCACAAAAATATTTCAAGGTTCAAATTATAGACACAAACTTTTTTCAAACGAAACAAAAGTCCTAAAATAACATAAAATTTCTTAAGCATATTTTTTTTCAAAAAAAAATTCAACTTTTATTTAATTTTTAGGAAGACGTGCGTATTAAATTTTTATAGTTTTTTCTTGTAAAAAGAAAACAACTACCTGTAATTGTACACGGGTTTTGTTGTTGTTGTTGTGTTTTTAGGTATTTCTTCAAATAAAAGGTTTTTTCTACATTTGTATATACGATTATCTTAAGCATTTGAAAAGGTTTTCTTTTATGTCGTTTCGTTTTTATTGACAAATTGATTTGCGACGTGAGTTGAGATTTTTAATCAGTTACGTGTTTTTTCTTTTTTATTGTAATTAAAGAGAACTGGGTAATAGAAAACTTTCTTTTTTTTTAAACAAATAAAAAAACATTGAGTTAAGAGAAATAAAATGTAAATGAAATCTAAATTAATTACAAAATAATCAGAAAAATCGAATCTAACAAAAGAATTTTTTTTACATTAATTACACCGTGCTTACAATTAAAAAAATAAAAATTTTATAAATAATATTAAAATTTAGTTTAGAATTTTATAAAATGTATAATTTAATTTTTTACACCATGTAAATAATAATGAACTAAGAAAAACTATTGAATATTTTTTAGAAATTAAAAGATCTTTGAAAAATTTTAAAAATATTTCTCATAAATATCACATGTAAAGAATGGGTAAATAAAAGTTTAATAAAAACGATGTAAATATTCCTGAATCTAAAAATGTTTGCATAAAATTAAATATTTGTTTTGCGAAAATTAAGAAAAGAATGATTTTACTTTACGTAAGTAAATAAATAAATAAATATTAACATAATTTCCATCATGCAACTAGTATGAAATTACATAGATTTTTAATTATTTTAAAAAATTTCAAAACTATTTACATTTATATTAATTTTTACATAATGTAAAGAATAGGTAAATAATTAAAATAAATTTCATAATATACATAAATTATAATTGTAAAAAAACAAACCACAAATAATTTTTATTATTTTCTACATGCAAAAAGTTTTTTACTTCATGTAAAGAATAGGTAAATTACAATTGATATAATTCCCGTCATGTTACTAAAATGATTTTGCGTAAAATTGCAAGCTTTAAAAAAAATTTTTAATTTTTACATGCTTATACATTTTTTACATGTAAAAACATAGGTAAAGAATAACTAAAATAATTTCATACCTAGGAATATCCTGAATTTGCAATAGAAATAGAAGCCCTATGAAAATTTTAACAATGTTTCACATGTATATAGGTTTTACTCCATGTGAAGAATGGGTAAATAATAACTTACATTATTTACACCAAGTAACTCTTTCGAATTTTCATAAAATTACATATTTTATAAAAACTTTAAAAATGTTTCCATACAAATAAATTGTTGTGTATCGAAATGAATGGGTAAATTATAATTTATATAATTTCCATCATGTGAATAAAGTAAATTTGCAGAAAAATAAAATTTTCACATGTAGATAGTTTTTACTTCATGTAAGGAGTATGTAAATGATGATATTATAATTTTCCACACCCTACTAACGGGAATTTGCATATAATTTCTAGGATCTTCAAAACTTTCAAAATTACTTGCATTTAAACTAATTTTTACATTGTGTAAAGAATAGGAATATCAATAGTATAGGAATACCTTACATAAATTTCGTTATGTAATTTAAGAGAAAATGCGTAAAAACAAGTTTTAAAAATTTTTTTACATATTTTACACGTAAATATCTAGCTTATTAACTCATGTAAATAATTATTTAAAAAAATCACACCATGTAACTTTTGTAATTTTAAGCAGATTAACAAGTTTTATAAACTTTTTATTTATTTTTTTTTATTTTTCAAACAAGAAAGCTTATATTACGTAAATATAAGGTAAATAATAATTTATAAAATTTTTGTCATATAAATAAAGTTAATATCCATAAAAATACAAGCCTTGTGAATTTGTTTTGAAATTCTCCGCAAACAAATAACTTTTTACATAGATTTAGTTAAGGTGAATGATAGGTTGCATAAATACCTATCGAAAATTTGTATAAAGAAAAAAGCTGTGTGAAAATTTTAAAAGTTATTTACAGGTTAACCAATGTTTACCTAATATAAAGAATAGGTAATTAATAATTTGTATAATTTCCAATGCGTAAATCAAGTAAATTTTCGTAAAGCAATTTAAATCTATTTTTAAGGATTAAAAAATTATGCTTTTACATAGAGAAAAAAAAAGAGTAAATTATTACGCGCAATATTTACATAACAATTTTTACATCAGTAATAACAACTGAAACATCTACATCATATTCTCCAGCGTAATAATATGCTAATCTAAATTTAATTAAAATTTAATACAAAAAGCAATGTAAATATTGCCTTTGAAATGTAGTTAATCTTTTTTCTTGTAAAGTATGAGTAAATAATTATTTGTCTTTTGGGCAAATAATATAAAACTAGTTAAATTTTAAAAATATTATGAGTTGATATTTACCTATGGCGTAAATGGGTGTGGTAGTTCAAATAGGTTCCTTGTGAGTAAATATTTAAACGAGTAAAAAAATTATTGTTTAATGGTATTTAAATTGATAATCAATTATTTACACCCTGTAAAGAATGTAAAATTTACACTCAAATTACATACCACTTGTAACTATTTGATCAAAAGAAATTATTTTTGTGTAAATCCTATGTAAATAATTATTTACAACTTTTTGATTCTTAACCAAACCTGTTAAATATTTAGTTACGCAGTTTCACAAAAGCAATAAAAGTTAATTCATAGTAAAATTGTAAAAACTTGACATATTTTATGTTTTTTGTAAGAAAAAAAAACACTTTTACACATTTGTTACACCATGTAAATAATGTAAAATTATTAATAATAAAACGCTTTAAGTTTTTAAAAGTTTAATTTTGTATACTTAATACAAAAGTAATTAAAAATAATTGTTTACCTTGACAAAACAGAATTATTTACATTCTTTACACCATGTAAACAAACAGAAAATTTATGAATATTTTATTATTATTTTCTTATAGGTATAAACAATTGTTGCTTTAAATCTTTATAGCATATACATTTCAAGCTAAATATATTCTTAACCCAGTGTAAAGTATAAAAGTTATATAAAAATTATGCAAAAAAATTTTGAATTAAGCTTTTGAATTTTTAAAAATTCTTCTAAATTTTTATAATTGTAAATTTTTAACATCAAATCGCCACTATAATTTTTCTTAATTAAAAGATAATATTTTTTTAAGAAGAATAATGCAATGAGATATTAAAATAAAATTATCAGTGGCTTAAAACACTAAAACAAACCGGTTGTAAGTTTTGTTATCTGCTCTTTTTTCGACATTAAAAAATTAAACATTGAAATCATTATTTGTTTTTGTTAAGTTTTGAAATTAAATTATCATTGAAAATAACAAAAAAAAAATATCAAACCGTTCTCAAATTACTTCTTTATAAAATCTTTTAGTTTTTAAATATAAAAATTAATTTTTTTTTTGTTGTATTGTTGTAATTTTAAATGATGTCAATGTAAATAACCCTGAACTTTGGCTACAACAATTCTTAGATTGATTTTTACATTAAATTAGTCATCAGTTTTGATTCGTTGAATTTAAAGTAGAGAGAGTTTTTTTGTGTGATTATTTTTTTTAATTTTGAAATCATTTGTTGGAGAATTTTTTTTTTATAATTTTTGTTTTCTTAAATAAATAATTCCTTGAAATATGCTAAAGTTGTCGTTATTAATATTTTATGCACATTGTGTTGCCATGTTGTTTTTTATCTGTTAAAAAAAACTGCACATCCAGCACTGTGAAGAGAGAATCACAATTAAAGAAAAAATCATTTATGTTTTAATTTAACATGCAGCACCACTTGCACAACTAAATGCTCACTCGTACAAGCAATTTGTTTTTTTTTTTTTTTTTTGTAATTTAGATTCAAACAATACAAAAAAAATTAAGGGGGTTGTGATTTCTTGTCTTGTTCAATGCCATTTGATTTTTGAGCTTCTTAAAGCTGAAATGTATTTAATTGAAAGTTTTTTTTAAAAACCAAGTCAGAAATTAAGAGTCAACAATAAACATCATTCAATATAATTGCAAAGTTTTAAATACACAAAAGATTATTGAGAAGCAATTCCCTGCTAAGCCACCTTAACAATTTAAAATTTAAGTGGAAGAGTAAATCCAAGGAATTAGGAACGATTGAATTAAATAAACATTTTTATTTCCTCTGTTTATAAAAAAATAGTCTTTTACAAACACAAATAAATTGCGTTTGTTTAATAAATTGTAGTTGGCAACGCGAATTCAAAAAATGTAGTTTAAAAATCTCTTTGCTTGCGATTAACTTTCTTAATAATTTAAAAAAAAATCAAAATTTGTATTACCTCCTTACAAACAAATGGTTAAGGGTTGCACAGTGGGATTGTTGTCAAAAAATTAAAGAACTAATGAATTAAAAGAGGCATATGAAACTCTAGTTACAAAATTTTCCCATTCATTCACTATTTACTATTTATTGTCTGCCTATTCGCCTAAAATATTTCTAACTTTTTTTGATATCCACATTTTGACGCGACGAAACTAACGAAATGCTAAAATTTTCCTTAAAGTTCCACAAGAAAAAGACGACATTTCAAAACAATTGTCTTTCTCTAAAAGTTTTTCTTGCAGAAAAACCAACTTTAAAAAATATTTTATCTGTCTATCTATAATGGTTCAACAGTTTGGCAATATACATCAAGTTACAGCAGCTATAGGGGCACCCTTTAATAAATAAATTCAAAATATATCTAACTGTTGCAGTAGACTTAGCAATCAGGTTCTTAAAAAATATCAACCGTCTGTTTTGAACGGTTCAACAGTTTCGTAATCAGATTACACCAACTATTGTAAAACCCTATAATTTTTAATTTAAAATATTTATACTTCTTATTATACCAAGCAAAGTAAATTTGAAAGTGTTAATATATAACGGTTCAAAAGATAGGCATGGACCTAATTTACATTAATTATGGGAACACCCTTTAATTTCTTAATTAATTAATTGTTATAGCGCGCCTAGTAACATATGTAAGTCCCTTCTAGGTCTCAACATTCTGTGTTAACGGTCCGAAAGTTCGGCCACATACATCAAATTACATCAGCTATTGGTACACCCTTTAATTTCTAAATACAAATTTTATAATTATTGTTATAGCGGAGTTAGCAACACAGGTTCGTTGTTAATTTTAAGCGTCTGTCTAAAACTTTTCAAAAGTTTGGCCGTATACATCAAATTAAATGAACTATTGGGGTACCCTTTAATCAATAATTTTAAATATAAATACTTATTACTATAATTGTCATAGCAATTGACAATGTGTCCAATTTGAAAGCATTTATTCGTAACGGTTAAATTAACGTTACCTATGGCCACACCCTTTAATTTTAAGATTTATTTTTGTATTACTTTTTACCATTAGGAGCTAAAGTGATACGCAGCTATCCTAATTTTAAAGTCGTACCCTTTACGGTATATAATACAAGTAAAAAATATATATGTCGTATAGGCACACCCTTTAATTTTAAAGATAAAGAAGTGTTTTTAAAGCGTAACCAATCTGTAAGCAAAATCCTTTAAAAAAATTTTTTTTTTCAAAATCGATCTATAACGACTGAATTATGGAGGAAAAAATAAAAAAAACAACATTCACTCGAATTGATAACCCCCTTCGGTTAAAAAATGGCGCAAACATATTTTTTCAAGTTAAAAATTTTTCATCTAAAAACATTCATTTTTATACTGAGTGCATATTCCGAGCTCCATAATGAATTAGAAGAGACATTATAAAAATTTTAAGCTTTAAAAAATTCTTATTTACCTTTAAATTCAATAAATTTGCATTGAGTTCAATTGGTTTGTTGTCTCCCATTTTGGACAAGAAATTTGTCAAATTATAGGTAACTTTAAAAGAGTTCTTATTAAATTTCTCAAGACAATTTGCTGCTTTGGTTTTGTTTGAATTTTTTTATTTAATATTTTTAAAACATTTTCGTTTTTAATTAATATTTAATTTACACCTTTTATCTTGAGGCATTTAAACACGTTTTTTTAATAACAAAATATACAATTGTTTAACAATTGAATGGCAAAAAATATTTTTTATCCAAAAGAAACAATTCATTCTTTGTAGTCAAGTTAAAATAAAGAAACCTGTATTGTATTTTTTAGATTTATTGGTTTTCTAAATTTAATTTTTAAGCAAAACTTGTTTTATTTAAAACTTTAATTGATTTTATGATTCTCTTGTTTTTATGTATTGTTTAAACAAAAATAAAAATCTGCTAAAATATTCTTTCAATAATTTTTTATTTGCACACAAAAAAATATATAAAATGAAAATATTTGCACAAAAAGAGCTTTAATTATATTTCATCTCTGTTTTATTATTCATTCAAAACATGTTAAAATGCATTGTGATTTTCAGCTTTAATTGTATTCTTTAATTATCAAAGAGTTATTCTGTTTAAAACTCCCTTAAATGACGATTATAAATTTCCTTTAAATTAATTTAAATAAATAAAATCCTATTGTTTAGTATCAAGAGTAAGAAAAACTGCTATTTGATAATTTTTTTAGATAAATTTGTTGGGATTTAAATTGATGTCTAGTCTGGTTTATTGAAGCACAATCACAAATTATCATGTTGCCAACTTTCTTTAATTTAGCAACAGCATGAAGTCTGTGCAAATAAAAATTTATTTTAGTTGAAAATTATGCAATTTGAAGACCATAGAAAGGGACTTGCAATAATATCTAATGGTTTAGCTGCAAGACTGGCAATTGTTTGATTTAAATAATTTTTACATAAATTTAAAAAAAAAATTGTCATTTTGTTTAAGTTTCGTTTAATATGAATATATTTGTCTGCGTAAATGCAAATCCTTACAAGACCAGAGCAAATAAAAAAGTTAAAAACTAAGAGAAAACTATAATATTTTGCACAAAGCATTTTATAACTCTCATTTGGTTGAATAAATTTTCTAAATATATTTTTATTTTTTTTTTAAACACATAAAAATTTATTAAATAAACACCTGTGAGCTGCATGCAATCTTGCACATAATTATGGCAGAGGAGGCCTGCAGAAAGTCTATTTTAATTGAAGGACTTTTCTGAAATGTAAGCTGCGTCTTTGAAAACAAAGCTTATATGAAAATAAGTTATCAGATGCCAAAGAAAAACTTTCTTCGTAGAATTGACTTTGCAAAAAAAGTACCTTTTCTGGAAAAATGTATTAAAAAAGAAATATTTTTTAAATGCCAAGAAAAAAAAAAGAAAAGAAGATACATTTTTTTTAAATAAAATATATTTCTAGAATAAATTTATTTTTAGAAAAATAATTTTGCGCTAAAGTTTTTTTATAGGATAAAAGAGTTTTTTTTTAAATGAATGTAAATATATTTTTATAATAAGTTAGGTTTTTACAAGAAGTACTTTTACAAACATTTTAGAAAAATAGATATTTCTTTTAGAAGAAAGGGTCCTTGTGAAAAAAGTACTTTGTGTAAAAAAGTACCTTTCAGGAAGAAAGGTCGTTATCAAAGCATTATTTTTTTAACAAAAACTGTCATTTCAAAAAGGAAAAAAATTTGTATATTAGCAATTAAAAAGGTACCTTTTTTGAACTAAAATTTGTTTTAAAGAGATTTTTATATTGAACTTTCTGACAAAAGCAGATTATAACAGGCCTTGTGAAATAGAGGTGTAGTGCACTACATTAAAATTGTATACTTGGAAAAAATTACAGAAACCAGTTACTTATTCTCAAAAATTTTTTTAAAAATATACAGGCATGTTCTGAAATCCAAACGAAATTTTCACGTCATATTTTTCAAAGCATTGTTGCTATAAAACAAATTTTTTTACAAAAACAATACCTTAAAAAATATGAAGTGAAAATTTCGTGTGGATTTCAGAACATGCTTGATAATTTCTTTTTTTAACATGGGGCCAGTTTAGCAGTATCTATAACTCAATATTGCGACGTACAAATTTACAATTAATTAATAGTCATTATTTTGAAAAGTTGGCAAGAAATTAATTAAAAATATTTGTTTAAATTTCCTAGTGACAATTGCAACTGCCATAAATGTTTGTTTTATTTTTTTTTTTTATTTTTTTTATCTAATCAAAACAATTACTTTCAATTTTCATTTCATAACAAAACAGAAACTAAATTCTGCCACTATTCACTCCAGTCCATGGTTGTAACTATTTATTAATGGTTTTAAATTGCCTTAACTAGGCTGCACTCATAAAATGCTCATTTTATTAAAACAAAACAATGAACAATAAAAAAAAATACTTTAAAATAAAAAAAGACAACAACACAAACTTCAGGAAATATTTTTCTAACAAAGAAAAATCTACATAAAAATGGCTGGACTGTCGCACTGTCATATCAGTTACTGAGTCTATTTTGTTTATATAAAATTTACTAATAAACTAGCATAAATAATGCAACAACAACAATGAGAATAACAACAAGAAATACAAAGTATAAATGACATTTTTTCTTATTGTATGATTTTAATTTATTTTATTTTTATTTTATCTTTTGCGATTCTATCTGGTATTCATAGTTGGTTGATATCTTGTGTATCTTTTGGCCTTTTTCTGCTTACTCGATATTATTTATTTTGTTAAAAATTAATGTCTTTTCTATTAATTCATACGCATTATAAGTA
The DNA here is from genome assembly GCA_937654795.1 of Cistogaster globosa. Taxonomy (NCBI): domain Eukaryota; kingdom Metazoa; phylum Arthropoda; class Insecta; order Diptera; family Tachinidae; genus Cistogaster; species Cistogaster globosa. Next base: position 15,505,611 of record OW569404.1, read on the forward strand.
CATTATTTACGAGGTGTGTTTAAAAGTTTAGTAAATAGTTGGTCTAGAAAGCTTAAATATGATAGAGTGTTTGAATTTCTCACCGATATTTTCTGAGAAGGCGTTTTATAGCAAACAGTTGTTTATAGAAACAATAGGGAAAGCGAGATATTTTTGCAATATTGGCGTAGAAATTACTGAGCAGATTTTCATATTTTGCATATCAACCGTTAAACAGTAAAAAATTTCAAAAATAGCTGATGAAGGAGTTCGGTTAGCTTCTGTAATAAAATTTGGGTGAGTTGGAACTTGTCTTCATTGTATTAAGAAAGAATTCTTTCCTATTTTATTAACCGAGTTACCAACACTTTATTTACATGTTGCTAGCACTATGTTTGAATTACCGGATAATTGAAATAGTTTCTAAACCAAAAAATTTAACATTTATTTAAATCTTTTCACAAAAGTTATTTCATTTTGCTTCTTTGTAAAAAAAGCTAAAACTTTTATTCCCTTTTTTTATATTTTTTCTGTGAACGATCTGGCAACTGGTTACTTTATTTTTTTAATCTTAACAGCTCTTAAAGTCAGTTCTCGTACTTTTTCGACCTGTCAGCTTTTGTTGTTAGTTTATCAAACTTTAGAAAGTTCTATTACTTGATATTTCTAAAGCCTTTACTTTTGAGTTTATAAAACCAAGACGAATCAATTACCAGCAGTGTAGGCAAATTTATAATTTTTTCCTGGTAACCCTACTGTCAACTTCATATAAAAAAATATGCACAGATCTTTTTCATATTGGAGTTTGATAGTAATGTTTACGCGAAAATGAACGAATTCGCATATGCTGCCACTTGGTAATCAATTCGCCTTGATTAAATCTTTAAGTATAGCTTTCCAAGGATTGAGTTGCCAACATACATTTATATTTTTATATTTTATTTTATTTTATATTTATTCCGAGTTGCCAGATTGTTTTCTAAACTTAAAAATATTTGGCACTGTTGCCAACTAACTTAATAAAATGCTGTAATTATTTCTTGCTTCTTTTTAGAATATGGCCTTGCTTAGTATTGAATTTATTAAAACATTCTAGATTTAGTAACGAATTTCGAAAATTCGAGTTGCCAATATAAAGTAAAAATTTGATTCAAATTGCCAACAATAAATTTTGATTGGTATTGTCTCTACTTACGCTCGACTTAAGCTATATTTGTGCATAAAGATTCAATGCGATGTTCGTTGGAACAAGCATATTTTTCATGTCGCAAAAGTAGCATTCAAGTGCCTAGGTTTTCCTGAAGCGGTGAAAGAAATACTTCACTCCATCTGAGCTCCTCGCTATCAATGTGACCTATATCAGACCGAAAATGGAATACAATTTTATGTATGGGCTGGTGCTGAAAAGACTATTTTAGAGTTACTCGACCACGTGGAGGAAAGAGCGAAGAAACTTATCGGTGACAGTAGGGTATTTAGCTCTATTAAGTTAATTGGATTTATTCCGCCAGTAAATATAATACTGTTGTCATGCCTTTCAGTGAAGACCGTCGTCAATGGCTGCTTATTTGGTACGATTAGCGATAAGCAGACAGTGACGACGGTCTTCACCGAAAGTTATGACAACAGTATTAGCTCTATTGATTCACTGGAGCATCGACGCAATGTGGGTTGTATTTTACTATTTTATCATTACTACAATGCAACGTGCTCCAGGAACTTGTTCCTAAAAACTGTAATTTCGTACGTGGAAAGCGCTCTGCATCAAGAGCACATCTCTTTGTGTTCGATTGGCCAGTGAATCGTAGAGAAAATTCGTTTGTTAGCCGAACAGTCGTATGTGAAATAAACTACCTGCAAAGGTCATTCCTGTCACTTTTAGTATGCAAAGATTTAAATTAAATGTCCACAACCTCTGCTTTCTCCCTTCCCACAACCTAATTTCCTAGTTGTAGCACAAAGCATTGCATAAGTAGAGGTTATCCCTTGAGTGCTGTTCCTATTAAAAAATAATCGTCTGAAATTACGCTTTTTTTGTTACCAAATTACCAACCTTATATTTTACTTGTTATAAAATAATTATTTTTTGTAGTTAAATATTAAATGTAAATCTCTTCAATATTCCTGTTAATTATTTGAAAGTTTCACTAAATTGATAGGTTATTATTTTTGTCGTTTTGCTGTAGTTTCTTAAAATTTTGCAAGAAAGAGATTCGCAAATTTTTAGAGTTGCCAACTTTTTTACTATTAAAAAAAAAAATTAAGTTTATATTACTTTTAATATTTATTTGGTTAATTTCTCATTAAATATTTTACCATGATTCAAAATATATTACCGAATTGCCAATTTTAAGAAACATTTTTCAAAGTAATTAAAAAATTGGTTTTAGAATGCTGCTACTTAAAATTTTGTATAGCTGTTCTTGAATGCGATTTTTTTTCTTTAAGTTTTTGTTGGCAACTCTTTTTATGCTCAAGCTTATTTATGTTTTCTTTGTTTAGCCATTTTTTTAGTTTTTTAATTTTGTTTTTATATTCTTACAGTTAATATCGCTTGATTATTTTGAATACATACTCTTTTATACACACGTACGTAAATATGTACATACATATGAATGTAAATTTTTAAATGCATTGGGATTTTTTTTATTACTGTCAGTTGTTGGTTTTTTTAGTGAGTTTCATACGAATGAACTCCCTTTTAATATTTTCTGGATAACTTGTTGTTGGATTTGCAAGTGAGTCATACGAATAAAAATGAGCATAAATTTGCATAGAAGAATTGGTTGTTTTTTTCTTTCATTTAACGGAAATATTTTGCAATGGTTTAAAGTTTTCTTTTTTTTTTTCTTTTTTTATTATAAAGGCCTGGTTAAATGATTTTGTAATGGAAATTTTAAAAATGCATTAATTTTCGAGTGATGATTGATAGTTTTAGATTAGATAAAAAATGGGGGAAAAGTAATTATTTCCTGATTTTTTTTTTTACCTTGAGTTGCCAACGTTGAAAATGAAAGAATCAGTATTGTTAGCTGCCTTAAAAAATTTTATGGGGACTTAATTTATTTTTTGGTTTTATAAATTACCATAGATTTTGAAAAACTGGGCAACTTGAATGTTTGCAATTAGCAATATGTTTTTTTAAAAACAAACTTATTGATATCTACATACACACATTTTAAGAACGAAGTTCATTAAAATTAAATTTGATATGCTTGAGTTATAAATATGAAATAAAAAAGTTAAGTGTTTAATAATGATTCCCGCCACCAGCAAAGTGCCTCAGCAATATCATAAGACTATAAACATAAATTTATGAAGTGAACTATTAAATTACTTTACGCATCTGTCTCGCAAGACCAACGGCATTATTATTATTTAAATCTTCTTTGTGTATTTTAATAGCAATTAATCATAATTAAAACTGAAGCTAAAAAAGAAAATTGAGAAATTTAAATTAAATAAGAACATTAAAAAATGTGACTATCGAAGCTGTAGCCATCAACAAAATCCTTATGGAGAAGATGATGACTGTGAATTTGGCAACGACGACAATTTGCATTTGTTCACAACGCCTAACGAGGTTGTAATACAAAGGTCCTCAAATATGTCGGCTACCACCTCGACTAGGCCATCGCCGGCTACTACACCTCTCTATGATGGTTATGCCACTATACGAGGTAGAGGTTTAACTCGATCGCTGTCGATAAGAGCCAAAGAACTAGAAGCTGCCCAGGAACAAGAAAATGCGCTCGAATGCAAAGGAGATGTAACAATAAGACAATACGTCATTACTACACCAGGAGAACGTCAAAGAACAATATCCCTACGCAGTGATTACAATCAAACGTCTCCATTTCGCTCCGACAGCAATAATAAAATGTCACAAAGCTTGTTTCAACCCTCCACAAATGCTAGCGAAGATATCTATATTTCCAGATCTTCGGCCAAGCCTGTTAAGACTCCCGTTATTGCAGATATGGAACCATTGTATGCATCGTCGGCAAATTCTACATTTCGTCCTCTTTCTGATGCCAGTTCATCTTCAGGTGGCGCTAATTCGGGTTCAGGCTGTCGTGATAGCGTAGTAGGCTCTTCGGGCTCGGGCAGCATTAATACAGATTATGTTAGCTTAAAAAAAGACTCAAGATTTTCTTTAGATTCGCTACACTCCAGTAATACTCCCAAAACTCCAGACTATACTACAGCTGATGAAGATCAGATATTTTTATACACTGCCCCCGATTCTCCAAAAAGAAGACTGGATAGCGGCATACGCAACTCTTATGATGAGTCTTCTGAAAGGGAGTATTCTCCCTTCAGTAAGCAAGGCTTTGAAATGCAGGAGTATCCTAATGTAAGAACGCCTTCAGAACATTCTCAATCCTCACAGTCACCCGCAAAATCAAGACGTCCCTCGAAGGCCTCACTTAGCTACAAAAGAACCCAGTCATTGGGTGACTATTCAAGAAAGCCTTTAACTTTAATGACGTCCTCCTTTCAACGCAGCGATAGTGAAAGTCCCACCTATTTGGCAAGACCACCATCTTCGCCTAGCCATAAACCTCCTCCCACGCCTATAAGAAGGGAAAGTCTATATGCCAAACCAAAGATTTTTGTATCACCATCTAAGTCACCTTGCCGCAGTCCCTCTCTAATACCCTTGGAGGTTACAACTAAAGCCAATTGCTCACCACCCCAAAGAAGTTCTAGTGCAGAGATTTTAGAAAGATCATATACCAGCCATAGTTTAGCCACCATCGATCAAGATGAAATTCTTGCTGTACCCACGGCCATGCCCGTGTTGCAAAATCCTTTTGATAGACGTTATCACACTTTGGGTCATATGAGAGTACAAAGCATGGGCAATAGTTTGCATCGTACAACCGATTCACCCTTGGGTTCTTTGGTTAATATAATGGCGGGAGCCTTTTATATGCCAGGATCAAATCATACTCATCACTTGTATAGTAATTTACATCCCAATAAATCAGCGGGTAATATTTATTCTTCAGCAGAGGCAGCTGTTGAAGATTTAAATAATTTGGCTCCCGAATATATGGATCCTTTAGACTTTAAAATTGGCTGCCAGACAACGTTGAGAAGTAAACCTATTATACCTTGGTATGAACTGGCCATTAAGCGGGATATAAACAAAAGACAGTCATGTCCGCCGATTAGTTCCAGTTTGCATGTTAATGGTACACAAACCCTGTCAGCAGCCAGGAGCACAGAAAACCAGGTTAATATATCTTTATACTTTTTTAAATTTTCTATAATTTTGATTTTCTCTTTTTTGTTTTCTTAACTTTTTTCAATTGTGATTTATGTACATATTTCCTTTTCAGGTAATTCTTTTTTCTTCCTCATCTTTAAAGTACTTTTGCAAAATGGTATAATGAACTGCATTCGCTTAATGATGGATGTACTTGCATTTCATTAGATTTTGTTTAGAAATCGTATAAAATCTCAATTATTTTACGAGAGTTTATTTATTTGAACAGGGTGAACAAATATTTCCTCATATTCGTTTGGATTTTTTTGTTTGTTTTGGGAAGGAGGTTTTTAAAGACACTTGTTTTAAATTCGCAGAGCAGAAGTAACTAAGACACAGCTATAAACACACATAAAGTTAAGTCTACATGTCTGTTTTTTCCTAGCAGACCGGCTTACTGACACCTCAAAAATAAAGAAATGTAATGGTATTTTCGTTAGGGTAGGAGGTAAAATATCCTTCACATAATCTATTTATTATTTCACAAATTTTTTGAGAGCTTAGGCTCTGTTCTAAGACTATAGTACATGTTTGAGCAAAAGCTTAGCGTATAGAACGGGGAGGATCAGAAAGTCTCCATAGAGAGTAATAATTATTTATCATAATGACAATGTCTAAACCTAATGCAGCAGGTAGCGAAGCACACCCGGTATAGATAATAGTGAATGTTTATAAGCAAATCTTAACAAAGTTATAATACAAATTTCGGAATCCTACAGCTTAACACCAAGTGTATGGATCAGTACTAGGCAACCTTAAAAGGCGCACAAGACGTTGCAGCCTCTGACTTCCGACAAAGCCGTGCATGCAAATTTAAGATCTGTTTGCTAGATCTGTAAAACAGGAAGAGTCTAAGATCCGAAGAGTCAGCAGCTCGTATGTGGTCAGGAAACTTTAAAACTGGGTTCACAAACGTCAACTTTTCCTTTAGCAAGTCTGATGTTTGGGAAGAAGAAAGGAGTGCAGAATTATTTTATTTCTCATTTTCTCTCCCACAAAATTCAGAACTGCTGCAAGAAAAATTGACGTGTATGAACTCGGTATAAGTAAAAAACGCCAGAATCCCAAAAAAAAATACCCAACGCACTCGTCGTGAGTACAAAACAACACTTACGACGCCATTTTGAAAAAAATTTAAAGTAGTACAGCATTCTGTCAAGTTTTGTGTGGTTTAATCATGAATGATAGTGAATCCTGGCCTTTAGTTTGGTACCAGATGTCGTAGATGTCGTTTCCTCAATGAAGTACTAATTCAATTACTTTAAATAAAATTAACTTTAAATTAAGCCTTTTTTTGAAACACCCTGTCATGAAACACTTAACAATTCTCACGTTCTACAAATACATTAAAAAAAAATTGTTTTGTTTGTTGTTGCTATGTCTTCTACATATTTTCCTAAATTGGTAAAAAAAAAAACACAAACAATCAAACTAAAAAAACGTTTTCTCATTACAACGTGAGCTTGTTTAATATAAAATATTTCTGGTAATAAAATAAAACCCAAAAAGGCTACAAACAGAATAAAATCTAGTATGGCAATATTAAACAACAGAAATAGAAAATGGTGGGCAAAACTACAATAACAAATAAAAAAGTACACAAAAATCACATTGAAGTTTAAATAAACTGTCAGTTGGACATTTTGCACACAAACATTACAATTATGGCAACTTTGTTTTACTACAAAAAAAAAACACAGTTTTGCTAAAAGTGTATAAGTGTGTCTTAAAATTATACGAGGGCAGTATTAGGTACACACACATTAAGTTCTCGAACTTTGAAAATTTAATCTTTAGCTTTCACAGCTATAAAGAGTAACGATATCTGTAACGAAAATTTCGTTGAAGGGTTTTGATATAAAAGTTACACCCTCTCTGACGTCTTTCATAAATTAAATATTGATACGAGGGCTGCTATATATATTTCTGGCCTGGCAACACTGAGTGCTGCCAAGTGCAATCTGACATTTACATTGGAAAGTTTGTCAGTTTTAAGCATAATCGTACTCAAAACGTTTTGACGTACGACCATTATTTGTGTTGTTTACAGTGACTTGAAAAAATTAATATAGAAAAAAATGGAATTAACTCGTGAACATTTTCGTGCCATCATTTTTCACAACTTTCGACGTGGATTATCGCGACAAAAGTTCATTGATGAACTTAAGTCTTTGTATGGCGATGAAGCACCATTCTATAGCACTGTGAAAAATTGGTATAATGAATTTAATCGTGGCCGAAGCTCGCTCAAAGACGAATTCCGTTAAGGTCGTCCAAAAACGGCTGTTGTGCCACAGAACATTGATGCCGTGCGAGAACTCATAATGCAAGATCGACATGTGACATACCGAGAGATAGAGACATCCTTGGACATTTCTTCCACCAGCATACATTCGATACTGCATGAATACCTGGGCGTAAAAAAGGTTTGTTCTCGTTGGATCCCGCACAATTTGAAAGTCGCTCAAAAAAAGGCTCGTGTCGATTGGTGCAAAGAAATGTTGCAAAAATACAATTGCGGTGCTTTAAAAGACGATTATAAGATCGCCACAGGCGACGAATCATGGATCTATGCGTATGAGCCCGAAACGAAATAACAATCGACCGTGTGGGTCTTGAAAGACGAGCAAAATCCAACGAAAGTTGTTCGTGGAAGAAGCACTTCGAAGCAAATGGTCGCCTGTTTCTTCGGCAAAACTGGTCATGTGGCGACTGTTCCGCTTGAGCAACGTAGGACGGTCACTTCTGAGTGGTACACTACAATTTGTTTGCCTGAAGTCATCGGAGAAATTCGAAAAACCAATAAGAGCAGACGAATCATTGTTCACCGTGACAATGCGATCTCTCACACATCGGCTCAAACCAGAGCGTTTTTGACGGGCCAAAACGTCGAATTAATGGGTCATCCGCCGTACAGCACATCAAGAAAAAAATGCGTGGTCAACGATTTTCGTCGCCAGAAGAAGCTGTTGAAGTGTTCAAAAACCATGTTTTAGAGGTGTCTCAATCGGAGTGGTAAAAGTGCTTCGACAACTGGCTTGAGCGCATGCAAAAGTGTATAAATCATGCTGGAGAATACTTTGAAAAACAATAAAACCATTTTTGATTATAAATATTCGCATTTTCACTATTAGGCCAGAAATATATAGAGCAGCCCTCGTACCTATTCATTGTAGGCAGGTCCGAAAAGTGAGTGGGGGGTTAACAAATTTTTGAAATTCTGTTTTCCATATAAACTCTCTTTACTGAAACATATTTCAAAATAAATACCATTATCTATCGCCAACTGTCAGCTTGCGAGCTCTTCATATCTGATTCTTCGAAAACAGCCGCTTTATGGCTGAGGTTTCTTTTAATATATTTTTTATTTATTAGCGTGGGGGTGGGTATTATCGAAGTACTCCGTTTCTTTAATAGTTTCCTTTTCTACGCACTTCCGTAAACCTTCCTTTATTTTCCTTTACTCTTGACTGGAGTAATTCCAGACTGCCGAATTATAACTGTAGGCATTCTTTCTCTTCATGGTGTCCCTAGTAATAGCTAGCATTTGCCAAAGCTTAGATTTCCCAAGGCATCTACATTTAACGAGCTTCTGCCTTTGATCATAATAAGTCTTATGCCAGCCAGTGCCGGAAATTCACACACTATGTACGTTACCATCTCAGCCTCTTCTAGGGTTGGTCTACAAGTATCATTTTCTTTGTTGCTCATCTTAGGCAGGTGATACTTTAAATTTCCGTGACCTGTTAATAACGCGTTATACAGCATAAGTTACTTCTTTAATATCTGAGCACCTTAGTGGCTAGACTTGTGTAGTTCACTAACGAAACAGTTCATTTAAACGATTCCATCGATTGAACTAATTCATACTTTTAAGTACACCTAGTTCATTTTTGAACTATACTTAGTATTTGTACTACCAGACAGAATGAACTAGAATCAATGTCTTTGTTTCCTTGTTCAGCATGAAATTAGTGCTGCCACGCATTTTGTTTAACATTCGTTATGGCAATGCTACGGTGTTGCTGCCATCATATTTTGAGAAGAACATTTCAACTAAAAGAGCTTTGGAACTAAAGAAAGCGTTTGAACTAAAAGTTGAAATTACGAACAATACGTCAACAGAACATTTGAACTAAGAAAGATTTTGAACTAAAGAGAGTCTTTGAACTAAATTTTGAACTAGTTCATTCATGTTTATGCACTAGTTATAACCCTGTAACTGCACGTTATGTTCTTTTTAAGAACATTATTGCAGCGCCTCTGTAAGACGCCTAAGCTATTTGTTACTTTCTTTTTTTATTTGGCAACGCTTTTATATTTTTAAACTTATAACGGTAAAGGAGGGCGCTGTTTTATTTTCTAGTTAAACTAGCAGTAGCTGGAATACGAACCCAGGCTACTAAATCAATTACTGCTCCATAGTAGAAGTTTTAACTTGCGAAGGTCATACCAAACGATAGCAGAATCCGCAAGAGCATAAAATTGCTCTTGTCTATGAAAACCTCGACAGAATCTATTCCATCGTAAATTTGGAAAGCTTTTTAAAAAGCATAATTTTCTTGCCCAAATTTATTTATTCGAGAGTCCTGCGAAAACTTTGCTTCTGGTCGAAACCAGACTGACAGTATCCGGCCCTATCAATGGGTGACAATGCACCAATCGGCCTTTTCTATAATTCAGATCGGGTAACAACCAAATCTCCCTCGTAATAACGTAGTGAAAATAAAAATAAACAATTGCAGCGTGTAAGAAACTTATTTCAAATGTTGACATTGATTGCTGAAGTTTCCAACACAAAATTGACATTAATAGTGTTTTTTCTTCCAATTGTTTTTATTTTTTTGTTTTTTTCTGGAAAATTTTCAAGAAAAAAATCAGGTCAGTTGTAGCTTTTCTGCTGTTTTAAGTTAAAGCCTTAAAAAAGAACTTGGTGCTTTTTAATAAGAGTTTTTTATATTTTAGTAGACAAAAAACAAATACGGCATTTTTTCAAACAAGAGGTTTGAAGTAGCAACTTCAAAAACAACACGCTTATTATGCTTCTTAATTTTTGTGGGTTGTGTTAACAGCAATTTAACAAGAAAATAAATTTTAATTTCATTCATAAAATTTACAAAAACAAATTATTTAATATATTCTTAACATTCGTTTAATTTAAAACAAATAAAAATAACTATTAAAATATTTTATTAGTAGCTTTACATATTTATTTATTTATTTATTTTTTTTTTTTTTTTTTTTGGCGAGTGAAGTTTACAGCACATTTTTTCTTCATGTTTTATTGTTATTATGCCTGACTGCACTTTGGTGTTTAAATAAAAAAATAAAAAAGGAAATTTATTGATAAAGTTGTTATTGTATTGTCAGTGTTAATGTTGACTACTTTTGTTATTTTTTTTTTTCTAAATTGATTTATGTTAATCAAACATGTTGTTAATAAAGAAAAAAAAATAACGACAAAAATTTTTAATATTTATTGATTGTTAAAATTTGAATAATTTTAATGGAAAAAGTTTTTTTTTAGCACAAATATATACTTTTTTTAATAAATAAAAAATTGCAAGCAAATTAAATAAAAGATTTAAAAATCACTAAAAAAAATAACAAATCTGAAAATACTTACAAACATTAAAGTCGCAACTTTCGCTACTGATTAAAAGTGGAGGTTACTCGTAGTTTAGTGACTTCTAAACATGTCATGATGGCATTGACTGTCTATTAAGGCAAAAAATCCAAACATTTTATACTTAATTCTCCGGATATTAAATAAATCATAAGAGTTTTTTCTAGTCCAATTCAATATTCAACAAATCTTTTAGATCGGCTTTAATATACGAAAACTACATTAGCAAATAATTTTTTCACTTATGGATTTGCCTTTAATGGATGTTCTAAATTTCCAACGTTTCCACTATGTTTCGTAAAATGTTAGCGAGTCTCTTTTTCCATTTTTGTACGCTAATTACAGTGTGTCCAGATTTTAATAGAACACTACTTTTCATGATTTAGTACTGACTAGAGAACGAAGCCGATAGAAAATGACGATCGGCAGCAGCGGCTTAAATTCCACTTTATCTAAAATTTTTTAGGCGGCGGCGGCTAAAGGTTTAAAATGACAAGAACAAATGAATACAGTCTTATAATTAAAAATATATGTTGATACATGAAATTAAATTTTAAAAAATTATACTTATAAACAGCACTCAAATATTTTTACACTAAATGATGTAGAAGAAAATAGAAAAAACTCGGGTTACCTGCGGTCTTTTACTTTTAATTAAAGTTGGCGGCGGCTCTTAGTCGACTATTTTCTATAATCGGCTGCTCTCTTTGAAACTGACTTACGAGGGCTTCTCTATATATTTCTGGGCTAATAGTAAAAATGCGAATATTTATAATCAAAAATGGTTTTATTGTTTTTCAAAGAATTCTCCAGCATGATTTATACACTTTTGCATGCGCTCAAACCAGTTGTCGAAGCACTTTTTCCACTCCGATTGAGACACCTCTAAAACATGGTTTTTGAACACTTCAACAGCTTCTTCTGGCGACGAAAATCGTTGACCACGCATTTTTTTCTTGATGTGCGGAAACAAGAAGAAGTCATTAGGTGCTAAGTCAGGGCTGTACGGCGGATGACCCATTAATTCGACGTTTTGGCCGGTCAAAAACGCTCTGGTTTGAGCCGATGTGTGAGAGCTCGCATTGTTATGGTGAACAATGATTCGTTTTCTCTTGTTGGTTTTTCGAATTTCTCCGATGACTTCAGGCAAACAAATTGTAGTGTACCACTCAAAAGTAACCGTCCTATGTTACTCAAGCGGAACAGTCGCCACATGACCAGTTTTGCCGAAGAAACGGGCGACCATTTGCTTCGAATGGTCTTCAAAGACCCACACGGTCGATTGTTGTTTCGTTTCGGGCTCATACGCATAGATCCACGATTCGTCACCTGTGACGATCTTATAAATGTCTTTTGAAGCACCGCAATCGTATTTTTGCAACATTTCTTTGCACCAATCGACACGAGCCTTTTTTTGAACGACTTTCAAATTGTGTGGGATTCAACGGGAACAAACCTTTTTTACGGCCAGGTGTTCATGCAGTATCGAACGTATGCTGGTGGAAGAAATGTCCAAGGATGTCTCTATCTCTCGGTATGTCGCATGTCGATCTTGCGTTATGAGTTCACGAACGGCATCAATGTTCTCTGGCACAACAGCCGTTTTTGGACGACCTTCACGGAATTCGTCTTTGAGCGAGCTTCGGCCACGATTAAATTCATTATACCAATTTTTCACAGTGCTATAGGATGGTGCTTCATCGCCATAAAAAGATTTAAGTTCATCAATGCACTCTTGTCTTGATAATCCACGTCGAAAGTTGTGAAAAATGATGGCACGAAAATGTTCACGAGTTAATTCCATTTTTTTCTATATTAATTTTTTCAAGTCACTGTAAACAACACAAATAATGGTCGTACGTGAAAACGTTTTGAGTACGATTATACTTAAAAATGACAAACTTTCCAATGGAAATGTCAGATTGCACTTGGCAGCACTCAGTGTTGCCAGGTCAGAAATATATATAGCAGCCCTCGTATTAAAATGAATAATAAATATTTTATTTTTTTATTATATCTAATAAAAACTAATGTTATTTATGCATAATATTATGGCCTAATAATAATTCTTAGCACGTTCTTGTTAGAACTGCTTTAATTCCCATTGAGTTTTTTTTTTCTTTAATGAGTTCCCATAAAATGAATATAAAATTAATGTTGTGCCCCAAGTTGAGAAAAGAAAAACATAAACCAAAAATAACATGCAATTGCTTTAAAATAATTAAAAAAAATATTTATTTATATTACAAGGGGCTAAAAGACATTTTTTTTTAATTTTCAAACATAAAAATAATAGACACATAACTTCTTGAGCCTCTCCTTATATAGTGCAGATGTTTTTTTTTTTAATTTTTATTTATTACATTTTTGGCTTCTTGAAAATAACAACTTTGACATTTCATCAAAACTTTGGAGTATTTCTTTTCATTTATTTTCCTTGGTAGCGGCTTTAGTTTGAAGCCATAAAAAATGTTTGGCGGGTTTATTATAAATTCAAGATTTGTTTATTTTTTATATCTTTCATAATTTAACAAAAAAAACACTGTAAATAGACAAATGTTAACTTTTGGCTTTTACATAATTTCAAAATCAAATATTTTCTAAAAATTTAAACATTTGTTTATGCGCTGTTGTGGTTGGTTTAATAGTTTACCATAAAATTTTATATAATTTTTTAATAAACATGTCGAATGAAAAGGTAACCGAACTACTAAAGGATGATTTTTTTATGTTTGTATTTTAAATTGAAAACAACAAAGATAATTTTTAAAAATGTAAAAAATTAATATTTATTACCAACATTGTCACTGTTATATCATCGGCGACTTGTTATACAGTTACGTGCCTCACGTAATAACACAAAAATTAACACGTGGGATAAAATCGCACAACTTAGGAGGCCAACTTGCTGGGAAGAACGCAAATAGGGTTTTCTGCGCGGTAACTTTGGTTGCCACCTTACGCTTTTTTTAAACAAGAAATATTAAAAAAAAATACTCATTAAAGCGTTAAAGGTTCAGAAAGCGAGCAGGTTTTATTGACTTTTCAACAGACTTGTGCCATATAGTTCAATTTAGTGATCGCTCTTTTTAGTTCAAAGTTTGAAAATCAACTAGTTCAAAATTTAGTTCAAAGGCTCTCTTTAGTTCAAAATCTCTCTTAGTTTAAATGTTCTGTTGACATATTGTTCGCACTTTCAATCTTTAGTTCAAACGCTTTCTTTAGTTCAAAAGCTCTTTTAGTTCAAAAGTTCTTTTCAAAATATAATGGCAACAATACCATAGCATTGCCGTAATGAATGTTAAATAAAACGCGTGGTAGCACTAATTTCATGTCTTAAATAGTCAACAAGGAAACACAGTTATGTATTCTAGTTTATCTTGTCTGGTAGTTTAATTACAAATTATAGTTCAAAATTGAACTAGGTGTACTTAAAAGTATGAACTAGTTAACTTAGTTCAATCGATGGAATCGTTTAAATAAACTAGTTCGTTTATGACCTACACAAGTCTACTTTTGAAAATACCCGTTCAAAACTTTTGACCTCCATCCGATAACAACATAAAGTTGGCATTTGAATTAGTAAAATATAAGAATGTAATATTCGACTCAAAAAGATAAATAGACGCAAGACCTTCTTAAGCTTTGCCTGCAAAAAAGAAAGAATGATAGAGCCATGAGTGCCTTTATCCACTCTTCATTAAACTCCATTTCTTCATTTGTAATTTTTAATAACTTAGTTTAAAAAAGTTCTTAATTTCTTCTTCTTCTTAAAACCGTTATTTCTACTATTTTTTATTTTATTTATGAATTTTGCAGATATTATTGCAATTTTATATTTTGATTTCCTAAGGGATTTATTTTATGTCCATACAAAAATCTAACGGTCAAAAAAAAACAAATAAATACTAATGCAAACATAGAAACTACTGAATTGTGGTCTTCTTGTTATTTGTTTTTAATAAATCTTTGCACAGAAGAGTAAATAATAGAGGAAAGAAGTAAAAACATGTTAAACAAGTTTGTTGTTTAGATTACGAAATAATAAGAAAACAACAAGATTGATGATACCAAAAAGTATACAAACAAAACCAACAAAAAAAAATCCCTTTTAGCCATTCTTTAACAATGTGTTCTTTTAACAACAATAATTGAGAGAGATATATGTATATGCATGTGTGTGTACGTACGCATGCACATGTTTTAAAGTGGCATCAAAAATCAGTGTTGCCAGAAACTTTCGGTAGAAAATTATTATTTTATCAAGGAAAAATCGCAAACTTTGCAACATAAAATATGAAATTTTTGCTTTCAAGATTTGTTTACCCACATAATGAATAATTTGAATGCCATGAAATTCAAGCCAAAATGGCCCTTAAATAGAAGCATAGAAAACATCGAATAAAAAAAATTCCAGGTCTTAGCTGAATTTGTAAATTTTTAAGTAAAAAATTAAAAAAAAACATATCTCTTATAAAAATTATTTAAAAACATGAAAGAATGTTTGTTTATTCAAGAAATGTCTTAAAAATTGTAAAAAAAAATTCATCATTATGTGAATAATAAAATTTTAGTTTCATCAGTTTTATTTCATTTAACGATTTTTATGTAAAAATTTTAATTCATATTGATTATACTAAGACCATTAAACCGTTATGCAGAAAATCTTTATTATGCGAGGCCGATGTTGATTATACCATAGAGGAGAAAATCTTAGCAAAGCCTAAGTCAAGACATTATGACACTTTCATAAGTGACACAATGTACATACTAAAAAAAGACACAATGTCTATGAACATAATGACATTTTTCAAAGCGGCATTAGGCAAATTTGTGTTTAACTAGCATTTGCTGGTAATAAAAAATTAACCAATCATCTCTGCTATAACTTATACCCCAAATTACCTATAGTTCAAGTTAAGATTTTGTAGTTCCTATTATAAGATTTTGTTTAGAATTTAATTTAAATGGTAGCAACACCTCTTGTTCAATTACCGTTTAAAGTTTAACAAACTATTTGCCTTAAAAAATATTTACTTTAATTATTTTTAATTACCAAGAATAGGTCTCAGTCTTAGATATTTAAAATCTTTAGAGCCAATCTATTGTAGCTCTATTTATGTAGAATAATTGAAAAATTAATTTGTATGGAATTTCCCATGCCCTACCCCCCTTCACGTTATTAAATTTGAAGCAAGTCACTATTAAAGTTTGCTCGACTAAGAATATTAAAAAAAATCCATACCTTCAACTTTTACTTGAAAACCCTCACTACTCTCGGAGTAGCCTAAACAAAACTGAGTGTCGCTATAAAAACTACTTTATATGGGGAGTCCCAAACTCATTTTAGTCTTAAGCATGCTTTTGCCAAATTTAGATTAATTTTTCTTAGTATCGGAAAATGAATAATTATATTATGTGGGGTCTGTCCTTCCTCCAACCCGTCAAAAACAATAGCCTATTTTATTTTCCACCTTATCAGTAAATAGAGTCAATAATTTCGAAACGATTGGTCTCACAATTCATATTAAGCATTTTTTTAACCTTTAAAATAATTTGTTACTTAAAAATTTCAAATAAAAAATTAATTCAGCTTCTGTTTTCCGTTTTATTTTACACAAAAAATTAAGATAAATGTATAAAATTACACCAATGAAATGAAATATTAACAGCTGTTAGTGAAATCACTTTAATTTTATTTAATCCTGCTACGAAAACTTGAGATTTCATTCATAATATTAAACAACAGCTTAAACGGACTGTGAGGGAAAATTAACAAACTATATGTTTAACAATAGTCGTCAAAAATTAAATTTTTTCATCGTGATGGCAACGCTGGTAGTTGTGTTTACAAACAGAACTGGAATAAAACGCAGTAGCTTCATTTTAGTAGTTGTTGCTGTTAATACTTTTTAGATTTTTCGTGCTTTAAATTTGTGTTTAATATAAAAAAGTTTTCTTTGTTTTATTGTAAAGGAGAACCTGATTTTAAACTTGGTTAAACTCTTTAAGAAAAAATTGTAAATAAAAATCACTCACTTCATTGAATATTAAGGTAAAGATTATTTTTTTTACCTAAAACAATAATACCGAACAGGTGTTGAAATGCGTTAAATTTTTTTTTTCCTTTTAGGGGCAGTTTTTCTTATGGAATTAAACTTTTTTTTAGAGATTTCGTTTCTTTCAACTAAAAGAAAAAGATTTAAGATTTTTTGTGTGGGAACTATTTTAAAGGATTTATTTATCAACAATAATCAAAAAGAACGTTTAAAGAATTTTAATTTTGTTGGAAACAATCTTAAGGCTTAATAAAGTTTTCAATAAAATATAACCGAACTGAACTACACTAACAGCAGTTTAGAAAGAAAGTGGCTTTTGGTTGATGTTTGATTTCTGGGTGAGTTTGGGGTATTTAAGTTTTGTGAAATTTCTGTTGTTGTTAAATTTTACTTATTTTGATTTAATTTTTTTAGTAAACCGAATGAATTAAAATTTATTTATTCGGCTTTGGTTCATTTTTTAATTTAATTTGTAAAAAAAGAATTTAGAAAGAAAAATTATTTACAAATGTATGCGGAAGTTTTCCAAAAAAAACAAGAAAAATTACACGCTAACAGAATGTAATGCCGCGTTATCTGGATCGCTACATCCTTCATCAGCATTCTTTGCATTCATCTACCTTAAGTTGTGTGCATTGTAAACATCAGCTATTTTACTAACTAATCAATATTAATTTGGTTATACGAAGCCCATACATAAGTCAAATTATTTCTTCGTTGTTCTCGTCTTTTCTAGTAAACTTAACACTGAATAAAATTCAATGAAAAGTGAAATATTAAATAAAAATCAAATCTTGAATTTTTCCAGCATTGAGAAAAGTTCCCTTTTTTAATTTTTCTTTTTCATTAGGAATTTTGATATTTTTTAGAAAATTGAAATTTGTTGTTGTTAATTGCTATTTTTTGAATGTCTATTTTTTAACATTTGAAAAATATTTCAATTGAGGCTGGCTGGCATTATAATAGTGATTTTAGAAATAAAAACTTAAAATTCGAATTTTCGATTTAATCTTGATTTATCAAACATCAAAAAAATTTCCCTTTTTCAATTTTTATTTTTTATAAGGAGTTTTAATACGTTTAAAAAAAATCAAATTTTTTGCTTATGTCATTACGTTTTTTTAATGTCCATTTTTGAACAATTAAAAAAATGTTCAATTGAGGCTGAGGTTTTTGGTGATCAAAAATAAAAAATCGAACTGAATCTTGGAGCATGAAAAAAATTTCCTTTTTTAATTTTTTTTTTTCGTAGGAAATTTAGATATTTTTTTAAGAAATCCAATTGTTGTGTTTTATTACTTTTCTTCGAATGTCCGTTTTTGGAAATTTGGAATTAATTTTTACGAATTTTTGGCATTTTTTCTTTAATTCTGAAATGAATTTCAATTACTTGTTTGAATTTTTAAATGAATTTTTTTGTTTAACGAATACTTGATTTATTAACAAATTAACAGGTTAAATTAAGATGAAATCGTGGTGAAGTATTCATATTTTTGCTAAAATATCACATTAGGAAATTTGTGATATTTTTTTATAAAACTTTAATTTTTTAGTGAAATTTTGAATACTTGCTAAAACTTGTTGATGAGTTATCTCATTTCATGGTGAATTTTTCGTGATAATTTTATTGAAAGGTTAAATAAAGATTTCTTGGTCGATATAAGATTTTTCATAAATTTTTGTTTTTTAACTAAATTTTGGTTTTTCGAAAAAGATTTAATTATTATTTAACAGTCTAAGAAAAACAAATTAAAAGACTTTTAATTAATTAATTCTATTAATTTCATTAATAAGAATTTGCAAAAAATGTTAACAAACCACGATATCTAAGACAATATGTTTAAGATATTTAAAAAGTAAATTAATAATTTTTTCTTCTTCTTTTTCTTTTTAGGTAAGTTCAAATTTAAATAAATGGGTAAGCTAAAAAAAACAATTATAAAGCAATCTAAAGGTAATTAAATAAATTTAAGAGAAACCAAGAAGTGTAATTTTTTTAATTAAAAAAATAAACAAATTTAGATTTTAAAAATCCAAAGTTTATTCGAACAAGTTTATTCGACTCTAAACAACAAATTGAACGAAAATCGAAATATCCTTACAAAATTAGATTTAAACACGTTGTCGATACTTTGAAAGGTTTAGAATCGCAAAGCAACTCTGGGATGATGGATAAATCATTTTATCAAAAGAACCCAGATCAGCTATTTTATTTCTTTACTTGAAGCACTTTTACATTTAATTGTGTCTTATTCGATTTTCACAATGGTAAAATGTTATTTACAACTAAAGTATTCTGTACCTACAATAAGTCAGCTTAGAGCACAGAGATGGCAATGTAGTATCCCTTTTAAAATCCTACTTAAATTGCTTTAGGTTAGGTTTGTAGAGTCCATACGTTGCAATTACTTTGAAATATGCATTCTTTAAGCTTCTTCCCAATCTATCCCTTTTTCTAAGTTAAAGTTTCTCCCATTCAGCGTTAGTTTGGACTAACGATATTGTAACTCACGCTTTTGCCAGATTAGCCCAGCCCGCTAATATTTTCCAAATTATTTTCCATTTTTATTAACTCTAAATTCTGGTTTCTTAGCACGAGTTTATATCCAATATTATTATAATTCATTCACATTACAGTGAAAGAGAAAGAAACTTCAAGATGTAAAGATTTTAAGAGTCAATACTGAGTTTTTCCCTAATAAAACCTAAAGACGGCCGATATTCAAAACCCACTAAGTAGCAACGAAAAACTTAATTTGTAAAATTTATTTCGTGTAAAACATTTTAACGACCATTTAAAATGCTCAATCAAAACGAACAAAGTAATTACCATTAAAGTTCAAAAACAAGAGGATAGAAAATCACATTCATTTATCAAAATAATTATATTCAATTCTCTAATGAGAAAATCCGGTTTATTCCACAATTAGAAAAAGTCCATGTAAAATTGCACTCTAAACTTGTATGAGTCGTGTTTAAACAACACTTGAGTGGCCTTTAATGCATTAATGGGGAATGACTCTACCGGCACTAACACTTTAACAGTGCGCGGCTGAAGATCAAAAAAATATGGTTGAATGGTGGTGGTTACTTTAAAAGCGAAATAAAAAAAGAAATGTTTCTATGTATAAAGACCTTAAAGCTTTCGACATATGATTAAGAAGACATAAAACTTAAGAAGATCTTGTAAATATTGCAGCAAAGACTGCATGACGCTATTAAATGTTATTTTATTTTAAACACGATTTTTTTTCTTATAAAATCTTTAAACAAAAAAACTAGGAGTTTTAATTAGTGATGAAAAAAATTATTTGATTACAATTGCTTTGATTGTTGCTTAATTATTATATTCATTTCAATTACTCGTTGGTAATTCTATTCACTTAATCAAAAAATAGGCAACGCGTGATATTGGCAATTTAAGTTTTACTTAAATTTAGCAACTTCTCAAATAAAAATTAATTTTTTAATATTTAAACAAAAACTTGCTAAATTGTTGTTAACAGAAAAATGTTGGCAGCCCTATAAGTAATAATTCATGAAAAAAAAACTATTTTAAATAAAGCAAAAAAAAATAAATAAATAAATTAAAAGTAAAATATTTTAAATGATCAAAAAAAATAGTTGCCAAAATGTCTGACAATTCAGTATTAAAGAAAATATTCTACATAAGTATTTAATTTATACAATATGTGTGAATTATTAAAAACAAATTGTGTGCTATTCCACAAATATTTATAATTGTTAACGCCTACAACTACGTTGAATTCTTTTATTTCATTTAAATAGATATTTTTTAATTTATGTTTAAATTTACTCGAAATATTATTAATCACAATATTTGCGATTTTCGCAAAATATTTGAGTATACGAGTATCTAAACAATTTTCTTTGTTTCTGGCAACGTTAGAAATATTTCCCAAGTTGGCTACGCGAAAAAAAAAATTAATTTAATTTTGTAAAAGAAATGCCTGACTTTTAACGCAATAATCTCTTTAATTAAAATAATTTTTTAATGTAGTTGGCAACGCAACTTTAAAAAATTAATATAATATTTAATATTCAAACTTAATAGGTTGTTTACAAGGTTTCAGGCTTGTCTCGTTATCTAAAATTCCGCTCAAGAGAGAAATCTACGCCCTGCACAAAATAGCAAGCTATTGCTCTTTGCCAATAAAAGTATTAATAACAATAGTTAGTAGTTGGCATCATTAGTACCTCTCACCGGGGAATTTATTTCAGACTAATCTAGATCAAAAAGAAGGTTTTTAACAGAAAAATTTTTGAAAAAATTATGTGATAGAAATGTACTTAAAATATTTTTTTACAGTTAAAAGTACTTTTATTCGATTCTTAAACCATATTTCTTTTTATTAACTCAGAGTTCTTTCTTGTTGTAAAATAAAATACGGCAAACAACATCTTTTCTATTCGATGTTTTCTTAAAAACTAACATGCCGTTCGCAACCGCAATTTCTATTTATAGGCGAGAAAAAACGCCTAGATTGTTTTAATATGGAAAAATCCGGCAACTTTTTTTATTCAGTTCTTTTATTTTTTGGTTTGTGATGTAAAAAGTATGAAATCAACTTAAGTAAAAATATATATTCAACTCAGAAATATCAAAAAAAAAATTTATTTTCTAGAAACAAAATAAAATAAAGGATTACTTACATCCATTTGCAACACTAACGAGCGCACTTGCAATATTCAACCAGTTTTCTATGAATTACTTCTATATACTTTTAAAATAATGCATTTGCTTTGTATTACAAAGAGGAAGTCTATCTAAATGGGGCTTAATGTTTTGTTAAGCATGACCAAACTTGCAAAATATCATACCACTCAAGTTTAATTAACTCAAAGAGACAGGCTTGTCTAGTTGAAATTAAGCTGGAGATTTAAGATTAAAACATAAAAAACTCAACAAATAAGTTTAAATAATTTAAAATCTTAAAAGAATTCATATGATGTCATTTGGTTATTTAAACAACAACAAAAATAACCAAGATCAGTAATTCAATATCACTTTAATGAAAAAGAAATTATTTATTTGAATTAAATGCACAAACAAAAATCAATTAAAATTATAATGTTTTTCTAGTATTCACTCGTTCTTGTCTAATGAAATAATAATAAAATAACGACATGATGTATCGCTATCAAATCATTGTCAAATATTATGACCTTTTCACAGAAAAAAAATTGATTTCTCACTTAAATCTTTTTAACGAACAATGTGACCAGTTAAAAGTTTATCAATCAATAAAAAAAAAGGTTGTCTTCCATTTAACACTTCATTAATTATTGCAAAAAAAAAACTTTGATTTGATTGAAAAAAAAATCTCATTGACACACCTAAAAGCTAATAAAATTTCATGGTGTCTGCTACGAGGATGGTTGCAGTTCTGTTTCATTTTATATTATGAAGTCATAAATAATTTTAAAAAAAATCACTATTTATAATGAAATTTTTCATTTAACTTTTAATAATCTCAGCTTGCATTGAGCAATTTTTTGAGAATTATTATTATCCTCCTCTTAAAGCGCGCCGAGGTCCTTGCCTCTATTTAAAATGCAAAAACGTTAAAAAAAGGTTTTCAAAAGTTTTAGAAGCTTGAAAGACGTGATAAAGAAGAACTCTATTTAAAATTGCGAAAGTTATTGAACATAATCTTTTTAATAAGAAATGCTTAGATTTTCTTCAATTATATAATTAAATTTTCTTTAGGCATATTTCAAAATATTTTTTTTATTTCGTTATTATTTTTTGGTTTTTTAACTTGCAAGTAATTTTTCGTTTCTCTTGATTGTATGCTCTTTTTTTACTCTCTCCTTGCTAGTTTTTCTGTTATGTGAACACGTTCCAATAACAATTGTAAACAATTAGTAACAAATTTTTGTTAATGAACCTCCGCTATAATATCGCAGTTAATCCAGATTTATACCATGACATTTTTTAATGTAATTTTTTTTCAATGTTTTTTTTTAATTGCAGCGATATGAGTTATTTTAAACACAACGTAAGCAAAAATAACATCCCCTAAAAATTCAGGTGTTGCCATATTGTTTACTCCTCCTGCTACACCTCCAAACAACAATTTTCTGCTTGATTCAAAAATTTTTTAAATTGTAAATTAGCTTTTAGCAAAAATGTTACCAGAAAATTTTGCAGTTGAGCAACATGCTGATTGAAACATTTTAACAGAGCACAGAACAGAGAGTTCAGCAACATTATTTTTTATTCTTTCACAACAATATTTTTTTATGTGAATTAAGGAACAAAATATCATGCTTAGGCCGCTGTCCCACATTTTAACTGAACGTCATTATATCCCAATAAAAAGAAGGAATATATTTTCTTTCTTTTATTTTGAAATTCAATAAATAATTGAAATAAACATTTTCGTTTAATTTAAAGAAATATTTTTTTCTTGCCTGACCAGACCAAACCGCCAAAAAAACATTACGCTTCACCACAATAAATTTATGTAAAAAGTTTTACATTTTACAGTTTAATTTTTGTTGCTTCTCGTAAGGCTATGAGTGCCAACCTCGTGGTAAAAACGAAAGAAGTGAATGTAGTGGTAATTCGTATTAAAATTATAAGATGAATTGATGTCAGTTCTTTGGCATCTGCTAGATAATTTAGTGATTTCATTTAATACAACCTGAACTTTTTTAAAGGTGTTTAATTTTCTTAATTTAATTCAAATGAGTTATTTGTTGTCATTTACTAAATAAATAATGACTTGTTTAGCATAATCTTCGATTTGATAAAAATCAATTAAATGAAGTCATAAGAATGAAATAAGCAATGAACAGCAAAAAATCATAAAAATGAATTAGGCGGGAAGACGATAATTATAATAATAAAAATAAATATAAAATTTTTTAAACAAGTCTGAAATTTAAATTTAAAAAAAAACTCTGCATGATTGATTATGAAAATGTTGAAATTTGAACATATTTAGCAGTTAGTTTGCTAACTTCTTAAAATAACATTAAAAATCTTATTTCAAATTTGTAGATAATTTAGAACTTAATTAAAGACTAATAAATTAAATCACAAATTTTGTTTTCTAAAGTTGTGTCAGATCTTAGGGAATGGCTTCTGCATATGCAAAACATTGCCCTGAAACTGAATAGTAGTTACGGACATAGTGAAGAATTATTAATGGAACCTTTATCGCCTATAGTCGTACGTAGCTATGGACGTTCTAATTTAATTTCATATTATGAAAACTATCAAAGTCTTTAGACATTTTTAGAATAAATCAACTTAAAAATAAACAATAGAGAAAAATTTGTCACCCTGTTATTCCTACAGTTATGTAAATTACCTTTGCATATCATGTTTATGATTGGCCAACACTATTGCGTGATAATAAAAGCATAGATTTCGCACTAAATAATCAAAATAAAGCTGTGATTGACATAAAAAAAATCTGGAAGAAAAAATTGTAAAACTTTTTCAAACAAAATTAATTTAGTGACTCGTTTTTGTAACTAATGTGAGAAAATTTTCACATCTAAAAATATCATAGTCATTTTGTTTTAAACATGTTTAGAGTTATAGCCAAAAGTAAATTAACGCATAAAGCCTGGTACTCCGTTCAGTTTTTCATGCGGAATGCTGTCAAACTTCATACATAAAAAATTTGCATGAAAAAGTCATGAAAAAATGTTTCAGAAATAATACTCTATTTTTACTGTAGAGAAACATATGAAATGTTTCTGGCAACATTTTTTTTCGAAGCTGTAAAATAAAGTAAAAAACCATTATTTTATGCGGAATTTTTCGAACAGCAGCTGATTATATGTATTTTGTTTACAATAAAACGTTAAATTTTCCCAAATGGTGAAAAGGAAACCACATTTTAAATGTAAAATTTTCCACATGAAATAATTAATGTTGCTCACAATTTTCACAAATATTAACGTAATACCAGGCTTAAAGCGCAATCTATCTGTCAAAAATTCTCATGTATATACAAAATGTATAATTGCGTAAACGCTTATCAAATGGAAAATCCGAAGTTAGTTGCTTCGTAGTTTGTTTTGATTCTTTTTTTATTGTTGAAAAGTAATGACAATAGCAATCTAGCGGTTTTTTTTCTGTATAGTGGGTTTTATAAAATAAAATGAGCTAACATTATTGTGCACGACATAAAGTAGATGCTCTTATTTAGGTATGACATTTCAGCGCAAAAGCTTTGGGCCATATTGGGTTGCTGTTATTGGTGCAAGGTTGAAAACCAGGCTATAAAAATAAACAAAACGAAAGCAAATGTTTTGTTTGTAGTAAGTAAAAATAAATATAAAAAAACAGTTACAATGAGAAGGATTTTGGCATTAACTTCTTTCTATATTGTTTATGCTCGTGAGCAGTGTTGTCAGTTATGGCGTTTTCTTGCCAAATGTGGCGATAAAACAAAGTGAAATTTTTAGCTATTTTTTTTTTATCCCTACAAAAACATTGCACTTAAAAAAAGATAAAAAGCTGGCACTTTTATTTTATACACATACATATAAAAGATTGACTAAAAAATTTGTTGACTCCTTGACGTGCTTGTTTTTGATAGTTTATTTATTTAAAAAACAATGAAGAAATATGACAAATTTTTTGATTAGAAAAAAATAATGATTTCTGTTTTATGTGTTTATAATTTTGTTTTGGAACAAAGTGTTATATTATAAAGTAGTTTGATTTTTAACATTAACAGTACAGTACTAAATGTCAAGTGGTAAAGGCACTTAAAGAAAAGTGAAATACAAAAACCAAGTTTTTAATGAAAAATGTCATCGACAACAAAAATGTAATAACAAAACAAAAGGGATGAATTAAAATGAAATATAAAATTAAAAGAAGAAATTCATTTACAAAAAATTTCAAACAAATTTGAACAAGACTGTTGAAACTTGATTTCTTTACTTAAAAAAGTTTCTTGATGGGCTTTGAGAAAATTTTAAAATTAAATTTTCTGCTGTTCAAAAAGTTTCTAAAAGATTTAGAAACCCTAAGCACTTCGTATTTATGAAACACAGTAGGAAACGCTTCCTTTCATAAGTAAGACTCAAGTAGAGAAGTTAAATATAAGACGAAAGTTAGTTTTATAATTTATGTGGTTTTAAATACACATATTTTCTTAATTGAATCACTTTTCTATTCTCTTCATACTCACCTACACGATTATATTGAATTCAGTCTACGAAATTATAATTTTAGGGTGGAGGCAACACACTGGAAGTTTAAAAATACCACGATGCTTGATTTTCATTAAAATAAATACAATAGAGAGTAAAAACAAAATACATAAGTCAAAACAAGTTATAATTTTGCCCTAATTTTTTAATACAATTTTTATAAGACCTGATTTCCCGGAGTTCAGACCCATATCCTCTCTGTGTTCTTAAAAGTAATGAAAAAATCATTAGTAGTCAAATAAATGAATGTATTTAAAATCAAAATCACTTGACACACATTCAATCGGGTTTCGTTAAAGGGAAAAAGAGCCGTAATACAGGGCTTTGCTGGACGTAGTAGAAAATATTAGAGCCAACCTTGAAAAAAGTATTGTTTCGTTTCTTTTACTCTTTGATCATAGTGAAAGTTTTGATTCAGTTGATTACAATACCATGTTAAAAACTTAAAGAAATATTTTTATTTCTCACAATCAGTTTGTAAACTCATGTGATCTTATCTGATAGGCCGAACTAAGGTTGGCGTAGTTTCAAATGCTTTTAACTTAAGCAGAGAAGTATTACAAACATCTCTACTTGAACCATTATTCTTATCAATGATCTTCATAAGTTTAAGATACAAATGTATGAGGAAGAAAGACAACATTAACTTGCGTTTAAACTCCAATGCAGGATAACATTCTAATAGTATTTTCGGAAACTTTGAAAAGAAAAGGGATAAAATATGAAATCAAAAGGTCCTTAAGACTCGTAAATTTCAAATATCACCTGCTCCAGACAAAAATCTAAAGGAGAGTATTTTTGTGCAACACAGATTAACATTAAACGAACACATGCCTTAAGGTGTGGTCAGATTAGACAAATAGTTGACCAAAAAGACGTAACCACTAAATTATGACAACAACTTTTTCCCCATTTCAAATACTTGCTAAGAAATAAAAGATCCTACTCAATATAAAAGGGAAGATATTACATTTATTACATTATAAATAGTCATTTGTAATGATGCTTGTCAGAAAAGTTTGAATAAACATTTAATAAAATAGTGGTCACGCTTTTTTGGTCAAATATTTGACTAATCTGACCGCACCTTTACAAATGGCAAGAGCACTCAGAGATGGGAAAGCCTTCCCACAAAGAAAAAGTAAAAACTACGGTTCTTTAATATTGTGAAGAAATGGACAGTTTTACTTTGAAAAAATTTAAAGAAATGTATAAGTATTTGTGTGTGTGTGTGCTTTTTTTTTTTTTGTTCTTTTTTTGTTGTTCCCTAATCGCCCTCTTGAAATAGACAAAAACTTAAATGAGCTTAGCTTTTTTTTTTTGAGTACGTTAAGGTCAAATGTTTCATTTTATATTAATAACACAGATAATGTATTTTTATGTTCTTTTTCATTTAAAAAACAAATTTATACTATCAGCTACTTTAGTAAATTTAAAACATTTAAAAATCTATTTGTTAAAGTCCAAGCAACACAATAGAAAAATATTTGAAACCATCCGGTATAACCTCCATTCTGTTATTTATCTTATCGTGATTAAGACAAGAGCCATTCCACAAACAAAAATGTTTTCAAGAATTTCAATTTTGATTTATTTGACACATGCGTGCGTGCTATGTGACAGCTAAATGAATGCAACTAAATGGTTCTTTGATTTATAACTGTCAAAAGATAAATTTCTGAACCAAAAGATTAAAAACTAAATTAAAGTTTTTATTCTAATTCTTGTTTAAGAGCTTAACATTGTTAACGTATATGTATGTGTGCGCTAGTGTGTTTTTGTGTGAATTACATAAATTAAAAAAGTTTTAAAAATGAATATAAATTTTCATCAAATTCCATTAACACACATGTAGTCAAAATGTTAAGAAAATATGACACACAAAAAAAAAGAAAGAATTTGATATAATTTATTCTTTTTGCGGGCACTAAACCATAAAAAACAGCTTGAAAAGGTCAGTAGGCGTAAGAAAACAAAAAAAAAAAAAAAATGATATTTAGCAGGGACAACATAAAAACAAAACAATAACATAATTATGTCGATAGAGTTGCCGACTAAATATGATACGAGGGCTGCTCTATATATTTCTTGCCAAATAGTGAAAATGCGAATATTTATAATCAAAAATGGTTTTATTGTTTTTCAAAGTATTCTCCAGCATGATTTATACACTTTTGCATGCGCTTAAACCAGTTGTGGAAGCACTTTTTCCACTCCGATTGAGACACCTCTAAAACATGGTTTTTGAACACTTCAACAGCTTCTTCTGGCGACGAAAATCGTTGACCACGCGGAAACAAGAAGAAGTCATTAGGTGTCAAGTCAGGGCTGTACGGTGGATGATCGATTAATTCGACGTTTTGGTCGGTCGAAAACGCTCTGGTTTGAGCCGATGTATGAGAGCTCGCATTGTCATGGTGAACAATGATTCGCCTTCTCTTGTTGGGTTTTCGAATTTCTCCGAAGTGACCGTCCTACGTTGCTCAAGCGGAACAGTCGCCACATGACCAGTTTTGCCGAAGAAACAGACGACCATTTGCTTCGAATTGCTTCTTCCATGAACAACTTTCGTTGGATTTTGCTCGTCTTTGAAGACCCAGACGGTCGATTGTTGTTTCGTTTCGGGCTTATACGCATAGATCCATGATTCGTCACCTGTGACGATCTTTTGAAGCACCGCAATCGTATTTTTGCAAAATTTCTTTGCACCAATCGACACGAGCCTTTTTTTGAGCGACTTTCAAATTGCGCGGGATCCAACGAGAACAAACCTTTTTTACGGCCAGGTGTTCATTCAGTATCGAATGTATGCTGGTGGAAGAAATGTCCGAGGATGTCTCTATCTCTCGGTATGTCGCATGTTGATTTTGCATTATGAGTTTACGCACGGCATCAATGTTCTCTGGCACAACAGCCGTTTTTGGACGACCTTCACGGAATTCGTCTTTGAGCGAGCTTCGGCCACGATTAAATCCATCATACCAATTTTTCACAGTGCTATAGGATGGCGCTTCATTGCCATACAAAGATTAAGGTTCATCAATGCACTCTTGTCGTGATAATCCACGTCGAAAGTTGTGAAAAATGATGGCACGAAAATGTTCACGAGTTAATTCCATTTTTTTTCTATATTAATTTTTTCAAGTCACTGTAAACAACACAAATAATGGTCGTACGTCAAAACGTTTTAAGTACGATTATGCTTAAAAATGACAAACTTTCCAATGGAAATGTCAGATTGAACTTGGCAGCACTCAGTGTTACCAGGCCAGAAATATATATAGCAGACCTCGTAATCACTTTAATATAAGACTTTATTAAACTTAAATATGTATTTCAACTCCAATTCAATTAGGGATATTAATGTAGATACATTTAAAATGTTAAAAAAAAAACAAGTTATTGCAACAGTAAAAAATATTGGTAACCGAGTAACCGTTTTCATAAAAAGTAATGTAACTAAGGCTTTTTTACTTTTAAATGAAAATATTGTGTGCTGGTGTTAGGGGGTATAAAAGCGCTTGCAAAAAATTATATTAGATACCGAGTAACCGTTTTTATAAAATGTTTGAATTTAATAGATTTTATTTTAATTTTAATTAAAAATGTAAATTAAATCTATTAATAATTTTGGATAGTCAAAAATGGAGTTTTAAGATTCGATAAACAAATAACCTGTGGAAATTTATTGTTTTAGTTTAAGGTAAAATTTTAAAATTGTATTGGTTACTGAGTAACCGTTTTCGTCAAGCTTTAATATGCTACTTGTTAGAGTCTTGTGTTACTTGTCAAAATAACAATATTCTAAATACAGCATTTACTTTTTTAGGACAGTTTTAAATCAAATATTTTAGAATGGTTACCAAGTAATCATTTTAAAATATTGAATTGTATATAATTTTTTTACAGAATATAATATTTCTTTCATCATAAGCACACGTTATACAGCTTACGTTTTTAAAAATGTATTAATGGGAATGTTTGATATTGGTTACCGAGTAACCGCTTATACAAAAAAAAAATTTATGAATTTTTTTCATAATTTTTCAACCAAAAATTATTTAAACCTGCATATGGTGCTAAAAAAGCTTAAATATGATAACTTAAAATTTATTTAAAAGTAACCACTTTCACAATTTTTGCAAAATTAACGATTACAAAAATTTTAAAATCCCCCATTTTTTCTGTTTTGTAGTGAGGCATTAATTTAAAGGAATTGTTAATAATATTGTAGTTAAATCGAATGCACTCGTCTTATTCCCACCCTTTCCTCTTTCACCTAGATATGTCAACACTAAAAAAGTTGTTATTATCTTTAACTAATAAAAATATTATTTTACAAAAATTCTAGAATTTTAATATTTGAATTTGAGAAAAATGCCGTTTATTAAATAACTATAGTAATTATATTAGAGTAGGATTTTCCGCAAAGAAAAAATTTACTAACCCTTAAATTATAGGTAAATTTTTTATAATAGAGGACCAATTAAAAGGTGTTTCCTTGAATGACTTGCAGGTACTTTTCCAAAAAAAAAAACAAAATACCTGTGAACGAATTAAGAAAAAAGGTCATTAAAATTTTACAAACTGACTAAGCGGGTAATAAAATTGATGATAATAAATAGTATTACCGCTACCGAAATGTTATCACAGGTGGGATTAAGTGAGAAAAGTACAATAACTATAAAACAGATCAAATAAATATTTGTATTTTATTTTTCTTCAATTTACTTTCAAGTCAGCAGTAAAATGTTAAGAAAAGTTTTTCAATTTCTCAATGTTTATTTGAAGCTAAAAAGTTAAATAAAATACAAATATTTACTTTTACTTAAATGCATTTACATAATTTCATGAAACTTAAAAGACTTTAAATGTATGCAAAAATGCAAATGTTTTATAGAAGAATGAATATAAATGACGTTTAAGTACTAAAATGGTATTTGTTATAGATAGACCCGCATATGTCTTTTAAAATGTTATTTTTTTTAAGGGGAAATAAAGAAAATAAAAAGATCATCTTTCTGTAATGAGGTAAAGTAAAAGAAAAGAGAAGTTATTATAATTTTTTTAATCAACAGCAGAAGTGGTAACATGTGTGTTAATATAATTTAACAAATGGAAAGATAAGCAAACAATCTATTAAACTTTAGAAACTATAATATAACCCAGCAAACATTTTCATCTGGAAAGTTATAATGGCGAGAAATATCAACAATGAATTAATATGATATTTAAAAATATTCGAAAAAAAAATTAACCATGAAATTTCTTGCGCAAACAAAAACTAAAAAACTACTAAAAAAGTGAAGCACTATTCAATAAAAACATGTAGCTGTTTATCTTATTTCTGCAAATTTTCTAAAAAAAATATTTAAATATTAAATTCGAATAAATGGTTATCGAATAACCATAGAAAACATATTTTTATTAAAATTAAAAAAGTCCACTAATGTGTGATTTAAACGTTTCTATTATTAAAAAAAACATTATTTATTTACTATTGCACATAAATTACATCCGATTTTAAGTTATCGATTATCGGGTAACCACTCCCCCTCTTGGGTTTAATTTTAAATTTAAAAAAAAAAATTATACTTTGAATTCATACATACATATTAAAATACGCTCTAAAAGTTTATTTTAAAAAAGAAACAGATTTAAGTAATTAATTTAATATTTATTGGTTACCAAGGAACCGTTTCAACAAAATTTATTTTTTAATTTTTCTTAACAAATAGGTTACCAAATACTAACTCTACATTATTTTTCAATACAAGAATGATGCTCGAAATTTTATATTACTGAAATTCTGAAAAAAAATTTTTTTTAACCGTCAGTATTCGGTTACCAATGATTCTAAATATTTCTATATTTTTTTCCAAAACTCCAAGATTTGATATTTTTTTAAATCATGAATAAAAAAATATTTATTTTATTTAAAATATTAATTAATTCCTAAAAACATGCACAAAATTGATTACAAAGTAACCGTTTACTAGCTTTTCCTTTTTTATCAGTTTTGCAAGTTTAAAAAAAATTTTAAATGTTAAAAAACTTACGAAGCAAAAATTTAAAAAATTATCCTGAGGTAAACAGTTACTAAAAGTTCTTTGCTTAAAGCTATTTTGAGCACTTAGAAATAGAAAAATTTTTTCAAATTACTAGGAAATTTACTTAAAATCTTTAGAGTAACTAATAAGTAATCGGTTACTAAAATTTATTTGACGTACTACTAGTTTAGCAATGCGGCAAATTTACGCGTCAATATAATCATAGTAACTGTTTTAAATACAATCATATATTTTATAATTTATAATTGTATTTAATTCAAGTGGTTACCCGGTAACCATTTTAAAATTTGTTAAAAAGCATTTAAATAACTTACCGAAATCTCTAATGACTATAACACTAATGATTTGAAGCCTTAGTAACCAAGTAACATCGGTTATTCGGTTACTGAACCGGTTACTCAGCTACAAAAAAACTGAGATTTGCACAAAAAAATTGTTAAAAAATCCCTTAAAGAATCTTTTTATATTTAATGACCAAAACTGATAAATTACAGCATGTGGTTACCGGGTACCATGACAAACAAACGATATAAAAAAATACTTTTTATTTTTATTATTTTCTTTAATAAACTTTTTTGCCCAAAGGCTTATCAGGTAACTATATCAAAAAGTAAATTTGGAACAGAACGCAAACGAATGTCAGCTACCAGTAACCACCTCAAAATTTTCAAAAAACAAAAAATTAATTACAAAAGTTTTTTTCCCAAAAAATCTTTAAAATCCACTTCTTTTACTGCTATACAATTTGAAACCTTTTTAACACTTAATTTTAGTGGTTATTTCCGCTATTGACCCTTTTTATAAAAATACACAATCAAATAATTGTAAAGAAATTAATAAGTTTTTTAAACCACCACTGCGGAGCGGTTTAGTGTTTAATTACAGTGGCAATTTTTTTTTCCTTTACTTGAGTGTATAAAAAGAAATATCATTATATTGTATATTAAAACATGACATGACTTTGAAAAAATAAAGAAATAAACCACAACATTTTATGAATTTTTTTAACTAAACCGTAAAAAAATAGGTTTTCTTTCTATTACTTTCTTTGTTTGTTGTCTAAGAAAAATACAATAAATTTAGAGGCACGTTTTTTTCTTTTTTAAATTTAAATGAATTTTTAATATTTCGGCTTATAGAAATTTTCTGGAGCATGAAAAATTTCTTTCCTTTATGTTCAAATATTTTTTTGTAAAGTAAAAGAAAATTTAAAACAATTTGCAGAAGAGGACTATAATTATGTTTGGGAAGCTCAAAGTTTATTAAAAAAAAAAAATTCCATAAGTGAAACTTAACCTTAAGACTAAACACATGTAACTCTTTTTTAACAAAAAAAATTTTTTTTATTTATTATTGTGTTGAAAAGGGCGGAATTGTATTTAGGATATTCACAGTCTATACTGAAACAAAATATTGAACCAAATAAAAAATCACCAAAACGAAATGATATTGATCACGTTAATATTTTAATTATTTGTAATTGGAGAAATATTGAGCATGACAGATTTAAAGTATTTAAAATTTATGATCATTGGAAAGGAAAATATTTAATTTGTGTGAAGGGTATTCACAATCTATCACACAAGTATTGGCCATCGTCGTAAACATATGGTGAAATAGTTGTGTATTTAAATACCTCATATTTAAAAGTATATTAAATGCTAATGAAATTTAAGCCTTGTCAACTTTTTGTAGAACTTCGGCAGAAATAAATGGAGCTGAATTTGGAATTTCGAAAAAAAAAACGTTGCCAATAATCGTTTAATACTAACTCAAAAAATCTCAAGCTCTGAACAAAGATAACTCTTAACATAGATAATTAAGAAAACAAATACGAGAAAACAATTTTTATTTATTAAATTTCTGCATTGCCAACTACTGCTCAAAAAATATGAAAAAGTATCACTAAACTATGGGTTCGAACTAATTAAATATATTTTTATGAATAACGTTTTTATTCAAACATGTGTTACAGCAAAAATTTCGCATTGCAAACTTTTAAATTTCAAATGGGCAATTTTAAAAATGGTTAACAAGTAAGAAATATAATAAACTGTTTAAAACAGCAATTTTAGCAAATATATAATGTGCCTAAAAACGTGGCTAATTTGTTATAAACAACATTACGCATTGCCAATTATCTTAAAAAAATTTTGATTTTTCAATATATCTTTATATTCTATTTAACAGAATAACGTTATTTTAACCGAAAAAAATAGAGCAGAAATTAAAACTATTATAAAAATGGAATTGCCAACTTAATGTTTAACTAATTATAAAAAAACTTTAACATCTTAGAAGCTCTCAGAGATTTCAGAAAACACACTAGCTATGTTTGATGTTTTTTTTTTATTAAATTTTCGGTTTACCAACTTCTTGAAGAAGTATTAACAATTTACGAAAAGTATGACAACAATTTTCAGTCCTAATTCATGAATAAATCGCATAACATTGTCACAAACATATGTATTTGCTCAGATAACTTTTAAATTTTTCTTTATTGTGTTTATTAAGCATTCCATCATTGCCAACTTTCTAAATTCATACAGTAAATTTTCAAAACAATTAAACGATTAAGAAGCTTAATTATTTTTTAAAACTTTAATTTAATAAAATACATAAGATGCATAGAAACGTGGCCGATTTTTTACACACAACATTACGCGTTGCCATTTAAGTAAATATTTTTTTGATTTTTAATAATATCTTCTTTTAAAAATATTGAATTTTTTTCTTTTTAAATAAGCAGTTCATATCAATTATATTCCTTTTTTTAAATAAAAAAAATTTTGAAAATTAAAAAACTCCTTTATTTGCCATTTTGGCATTGCCAAATTTTTTTTTTCAAAAAAAGTGTTTATTGAATGATTATGCATTAATTATGAAGCATTTTAATATATATTTTTTTTTTCGTAATAATAAAACTGTTTTATTATGTCTTGATATTTTGGCATTTCCAACCATTTAAAGACCATAGCGTTGCCAACTTCAAAAAATAAATGTTAAAATTAAAGAGTATTTATTTTTTATTTAAATATCTTTTCAAATTCTTATTATCTTTAAAATTTTCGCGTTGCCAAATGTTTTTCAAATACTGCCTTGCCAACTTTATTATAAAATTTTCTACAACACTTTGCTCTGAATTTTAAAATAACTTCATAACTTCGGCTTATGATTTCAGAGAATTTTGCATTGCCATCTACTGTAAGCAGTTTTGGTAGGGCATAAGTCTGAAGATTTGTAAAAGGAAGCTAAGTGTTATAAATTTTTTATAAATCTAATGAAAAATAAATATTTGCAGTTTTAAATTTTTTAATATATTCGCTTTGCCAACTATGTATAAATAAATAATATGGTCAATATACATTTTTTTATGAAACCAATTTATTTAAATTAAAGATTTATATATTTTGAAATTACAAATATTTTCTCTGTTTAATAAAATTTGACAAATTTTTTTAATTGTATATTTTATAAATTAATTTATAAAATATATTTAAAATAAATAAATAAATATTTTTTAAATGGTTTTATTAATTTCTTTTTAAAATATTTTTTAATGCTGCTGTAATTATATTAACATTCGTTTACTTAACCTGCAATTTGTGAAGGTTGCTTTTTAAACCAGCTTGAAAATTAAACATTTTTGTTAAATGATTTTTATTTTAAAACAACATTTATCTTATTATGTGACTAAACGTATGAAATACGTACTCCCGGCAATTATTGTTAATTTTTTTGTCACCGCCAGTTTAAATGGGTATAATTACATTTGTGTAAATTAACTGTCAAAGATCACCTGCTCCAATTTGTCATCATGCAGCAGGCTGCTGCTTTTAATGTAAGCAGCTGCTTTCTGGTATTTGTAAACAACTCCTATAATTGTTGTTGTTGTAGAGTTACAAAAGCTAGAAAAACTAATTGTTAAATTAACCGTCTATAAGACAGGATTTAGTAAATAAACAGGCTGCAAGTTAAGGACTACACATTAGTTACAGCATCATCTTTAAGTTAAGGTGCTGTAGAATGTGTGTAAAAACACCTTTGAGTTGAATACTTGGAAATTCAATAATTTTCTTTTTATTTTACTTTGACAAACTGCTGCTAAAAATTATTGTTATGATCCTTTTAAAAGCAGAAAACATTAATGTCATGCAGCTGCTTTTACGTGTCATAAATTTTTACTTAAACTATTTTTCTGTACATTTTGTTTTAACGGGAGACTGGCACATCATAATCCCAATTGTAGTTTAAAGTGGAAATTATTTTTTGTTAAAAAAAATATAATTTATAAATTTTTTGTTGCAGTTTTAAAATCCCTAATGACTTTTATTTTAGGTATTTAAGTTTCTGTTTATTTAAATGTTCGCTGGGCTGCAAATTTTATACAAAAATAGGTTCATCTGCTTTTTGTGAATTTTCTTTTGAATTTTTTTTTTTCCTTTTTACTCTGACGTTACAACCCTTGTGTCAAAAGAATTAATTTTATTATCATTCCAACTGTTGCACTTTTGTAACATTTTTAAATTTGTTGTTTTTGTTGCATTTGACACGAGACAACAACATTAAACTGTCAAGAAC
The DNA here is from genome assembly GCA_937654795.1 of Cistogaster globosa. NCBI lineage: Eukaryota > Metazoa > Arthropoda > Insecta > Diptera > Tachinidae > Cistogaster > Cistogaster globosa. The sequence continues at coordinate 15,542,409 of OW569404.1, forward strand.
AAGTCAATTTAAATACCTTCTAAAGAAGGATTATAAAGTGAGCCGGCATTGTTAAATTAGGTAACAGTTGTAGGGTCAGGAATTTACAGGTTAATCAAATGAATTTAAATATTTCAATAGCTTAATAGCACCCTTTTAAAAGACATTATGCTGTCTCTGTCTCTCTCTTTTAAAAGCTAGGAACCTTTATTTAGTAAAAGAATTTAATTCTGTTGTTTTTGTCTGGAGCAGTAAGCAATGGTCAAAATAAAGAGATGACAGCTGTTCAGCAATAAACCGCCATACGTTGTACTTTGACAAATTCAACTAAAGTCAAAGTAACGATGGATGAGGTTGACACCATGAATACTTCGCTGACGGATGTTAAATCAAAGATTTCTTTCTATTTTTATTCACTTTTAAATTTAATTTGTATTTTATTCACTTGTTAATTTAATTAAATTTGTATTTTATTGTTTGCCACCAAAATTGTTTTATTAAAATCACAAAACACAATTGAAACACAGTAAGAGTTAAAAGAACACAGAGAAGAAGAAGCAGTTGATAGTTGTCAAAGTATCCAACATACGTCAAAAGTTAAAAGTTGACCAACTTTCCTACTTTGCGTTGACGGACATGTATTGATTGTGACAACGCTCATAAGAAAACATGTATTTTAATTGACTTGTCAGTTGAATTTGTCAAAGTTTAACGTATGACGGATTCTATGTGCCCCGGCCTTAAGATTACTTCCAATTTTGCCCGCATCTTACAATTATTTTAGAGTAAACAAAGTGAGAAGCTTTTTACAAAACTAATAAATTAGATTTCTTTTTTGAGGAGTTTTAATGGAACAGTAAAAGTAATAACTGGTGCTTTAGAAAAACATTGTGATAAAAAAAATGTCGGCCATTTAACAGGCATAAATTTCTGTACACTTTGCTCGTGGAAAATACATGTTATTTAAAATGTTCTGTCAAAAAAAAATTTCAGTCATCATCTTGCCGTTGTTTAAAACTTAAACTTTGAAATTTAAAACCGCAGTTGGTGATAAACATTGATATGCGAACCTTTTGTTCGGAAATAAATTTAACATGACCAAAAACGATTTTCACGAAAAATATTCATGATCGCAGTGGAAACAGTTCGATCGTTGAACATATCGATGGCCCATTAAGACATTGTTTAATTTTTGCAACTCCTCATTCTTTAGCAGCCTCTCTGACTTTTATAAAACGCCACCCTTGAATTTTAACGATGTACGCTGTCTAAAAGTTTTATATCTGTTCTTTTGCCCCCAGGTCATAATTTTCAATTAAATTAATTTAAAAAGCATTTGATTTGTTAAAATTTCCTTTGCTCCTCATTTTTAATGATCTTAATATTTAAAATAATTTTTTTCTAACAACTTTGATGTAGAACTGGTTTTTAAAGATCACAAAAAAGTCAAATGTCTTGCTAACGTCATATGATCATATTTAATTATTAATGCAAATTATGTCTGGTTTTTTAAGCCATTAATGAGTTTATAAAATATTTTAAAGACTTTTAATTTATGTCTTAGTTTATTTATTTTTATCTCATTTAAAAACCGTGACATATAAAGAACATTTATGTTTTTTTTTTGTGTTTTGCTGTGAACGTACTTCAGAGAGATAAATCAAAAAATACACTTGAAATAATCCCATTTTTAGTTAAATAGTTTTTGAAAACAATTTATAATTTAGGGAGTGTCACAAAAATATTTCAAGGTTCAAATTATAGACACAAACTTTTTTCAAACAAAACAAAAGTCCTAAAATAACATAAAATTTCTTAAGCATATTTTTTTTTCAAGAAAAAATTCAACTTTTATTTAGTTTTTAGGAAGACGTGCGTATTAAATTTTAATAGTTTTTTCTTGTAAAAAGAAAACAACTACCTGTAATTGTACACGGGTTTTGTTGTTGTTGTTATTGTATTTTTAGGTATTTCTTCAAATAAAAGGTTTTTTCTACATTTGTATGTACGATTATCTTTAGCATTTGAAAAGGTTTTCTTTTATGTCGTTTCGTTTTTATTGACAAATTGATTTGCGACGTGAGTTGAGATTTTTAATCAGTTACGTGTTTTTTCTTTTTTATTGTAATTAAAGAGAACTGGGTAATAGAAAACTTTCTTTTTTATAAACAAATAAAAAAAAAACATTAAGTTAAGAGATATAAAATGTAAATGTAAACTCAAGTAATTACAAAAAAATCAGAAGAATCTAACCTAACAAGAGAATTTTTTTTTTGGCATTAATTACACCGTACTTACATTTAGAAACATAAAGCTCTTAAAAATAATATTAAAATTTAGTTTATAAATTTATAAAACTTATAATTAAAATTTTTTACACCATGTAAATAATAATGAACTAAGAAAACCTATTGAATATTTTTAGAAATTAAAAGATCTTAGAAAAAAATTTTTAAAATATTTCAAATAAATATCACATGTAGAGAATGGGTAAATAAAAGTATAATAAAAACGATGTAAATATTCCTGAATCTAAAAATATTTGCATAAAATTAAAAATTTGTTTTGCGAAAATTAAAAAAAAATGATTTTACTTTACGTAAGTAAATAAATAAATAAATATTAACATAATTTCTGTCATGCAACTGGTGTGAAATTACATAGATTTTCAATTATTTTAAAAAATTTCAAAACTATTTACATGTATATTAATTTTTACATTATGTAAAGAATAGGTAAATAATTTAAATAAATTTCATTATATACATAAATTATAATTATAAAAAACAAACCACAAGCAATTTTTATTATTTTCTACATACAAATAGTTTTTTACTTTATGTAAAGAATAGGTAAATTACAATTGACACAATTCCCTTCATGTTACTAAAATGATTTTGCGTAAAATTGCAAGCTTCAAAAAAATGTTAAATTTATAAGCATGCAAAAATTTTTTACTCGCTTATACATTTATTACATGTAAAAAATAGGTAAAGAATAACTAAAATAATTTCGTACCTAGGAATATCCTGAATTTACAATAGAAATAGAAGCCTTATGAAAATTTAAACAATGTTTCACATGTATTTAGGTTTTTACTCCATGTGAAGAATGGGTAAATAATAACTTATATTATTCACACCAAGTAACTCTTTGTAATTTTCATAGAATTACAAGCTTAATAAAAACTTTAAAAATTTTTCCATACAAATTAATTGTTGTGTAAAGTAATGAACGGGTAAATAATAATTTATATAATTACCATTATATAAATAAAGTAAATTTGCAGAAAAAACTTTTAGTAAGATAATAAAATTTTCACATGTATATAGTTTTTACTTCATGTATGTAAATTATGATTTTTATAAATTTCACCATCTTACTAACGGGAATTTGCATATAATTGCAAGGAACTTCATAATTTTCAAAATAACTTGCATTTAAACTAATTTTTACATTGTGTAAAGAATAGGATTATCAATAGTATAGGAATACCTTACATAAATTTCGTTATGTAATTTAAGAGAAAATACGTAAAAACAAGTTTCAAAAAATCTTTTAAATATTTTACACGTAAATATCTAGCTTATTACCTCATGTAAATAATTTTTTACATATTTCACACCATGTAACTTTTTTAATTTTAAACAGATTTACAAGTTTAATGAAATGTAGACAATCTGTAAAATGTTTAAAAAAATGTTATTTACATAATTATATTGCAGCAAAAAATGAGTAAAGAATGAGTAAATAATTATTTATCTTTTGGGAAAATAATATAAATTTAGTTAAATTTTAAAAATATTATGAGTTGATATTTACCTATGGCATAAATGGGTGTGGTAGTTCAAATAGGTTTCTTGTAAGTAAATATTTAAACGAGTAAAAAAATTATTGTTTAATGGTATTTAAATTGATAATCAATTACTTACACCCTGTAAAGAATGTAAAATTTACACACAAATTACATACCACTTGTAAATATTTGATTAAAAGAAATTATTATCGAGTAAATCCTATGTAAAAAATTATTTAAAACTTGTAGAATCTTAACCAAACCTGTTAAATATATAATTACACAGTTTCACAAAAGCAATAAAATGATAGTTTATTCATAGTAAAATCGTAAACACTTGATATATTTTGTTTTTTGTAAGAAAAAAAAACATTTTTACACATTTGTTACACCATGTAAATAATGTAAAATTATTAATAAAAAAACGCTTTAAGTTTTTTAAAGTTTAATTTTGTACACTTCATACAAAAGTAATTAAAAATAATTGTTTACCTTGACAAAACAGAATTATTTACATTCTTTACACCATGTAAACAAAAAATTTATAACTATTTAATTTTTTTTTTATACAAATAATTGTAGCTTTAAGTCTTTAGAGCAATTCTTTACCCTGTGTAAAGTATAAAAGTTATATAAAAATTATACAAAAAAATTTTGAATTAAGCTTTTGAATTTTTAAAAATTCTTCTAAATTTTTATAATTGTAAATTTTTTACATCAAATCGCCACTATAATTTTTCTTAATTAAAAGATAATATTTTTTTTAAGAAGAATAATGCAATGAGATATTAAAATAAAATTATCAGTGGCTTAAAACACTACAACAAACCGGTTGTAAGTTTTGTTATCTGCTCTTTTTTCGACATTAAAAAATTAAACATTGAAATCATTATTTGTTTTTGTTAAGTTTTGAAATTAAGTTATCATTGAAAATAACAAAACAAATTTAAACCGTTCTCAAATTACTTCTTTATAAAATCTTTTGATTTTTAAAAATATAAATTAATTTTTTTTTTGTATTGTATTGTATTGTTGTAATTTTAAATGATGTCAATGTAAATAACCCTGAACTCTGGCTACAACAATTCTTAGATTGATTTTTACATTAAATTAGTCATCAGTTTTGATTCGTTGAATTTAAAGTAGAGAGAGTTTATTTTGTGTGATTATTTTTTCAATTTCAAAATAATTTGTTGGAGAATTTTTTTTTATAATTTTTTTTTTTGTTTTCTTAAATAAATAATTCTTTGAAATATGCTAAAGTTGTCGTTATTAATATTTTATGCACATTGTGTTGCCATGTTTTTTTTTTTCAATCTGTTAAAAAAAACTGCACATCCAGCACTGTGAAGAGGGAATCACAATTAAAGAAAAAATCATTTATGTTTTAATTTAACATGCAGCACCACTTGCACAACTAAATGCTCACTCGTACAAGCAATTTGTTTTTTTTTTTTTTGTAATTTAGATTCAAACAATACAAAAAAATGAAGGGGGTTTTGATTTCTTGTCCCTTTTCAATGCCTTTTGATTTTTGAGCTTCTTAAAGCTGAAATGTATTTAATTGCAAGTTTTTTTTTTAAATCAAGTCAGAAATTAAGAGTCAACAATAAACATCATTCAATATAATTGCAAAGTTTTAAATACACAAAAGATTATTGAGAAGCAATTCCCTGCTAAACCACCTTAACAATTTAAAATTTAAGTGGAAGAGTAAATCCAAGAAATTAGGAACGATTGAATTAAATAAACATTTTTATTTCCTCTGTTTATAAAAAAAAAATAGTCTTTTACAAACACAAATAAATTGCGTTTGTTTAATAAATTGTAGTTGGCAACGCGAATTCAAAAATGTGGTTTATAAATCCGTTTGCTTGGCAATGCGATCAATTTTATTAGTAATTTATAAATAAAAAAAAATTTGTATTAGCTCCCTACAAACTAACTGTTAAGGGTTGCACAGTGGGATTATTGTCAAAAACTTTAAGAACTAATGAACCAAAAGAGGTTTATGAAACTCTAGTTACAAAATATTCCCAATCATTCACTATTTACTATTTATTGTCTGCCTATTCGCCTAAAATATTTCTATGTTTTTTTGATATCTACATTTTGACGCGACGAAACTAACGAAATGCTAAAACTTTCTTTAAAGTTCCATAAGAAAAAGACGACATTTCAAAACAATTGTCTTTCTATAAATATTATTCTTGCAGAAAAACCAACTTTAAAAATGATTTTATCTGTCTATCTATAATGGCTCAACAGTTTGGCAATATACATCAAATTACAACAGCTATAGGGGCACCTTTTAATTATTAAATTCAAAATATATCTAACTGTTGCAGTAGACTTAGCAATCAAGTTCTTTAAAAATTTTAACCGTCTTTTTTTAACGGTTTAACAGTATCGTCATCAGATTACACCAACTTTTGTAAAACCCTTTAATTTATAATTTAAAGTATTTATTCTTCTTACTATACCAAAGAAAATAGTAGACAGTCTGCATAATTTTCAAGCGTTTGTAAATAACGGTTCAACAGATAGGGTTATATAGCATCAGCACTCTGTCTCTAACGGTCCCTTCAAATTACATCAACTATTGGGGCACCCTTTAATTTCCAAATACAAATTAAATAATTGTTCTTATAGAGGAGTTAGCAACACAGGTTCGTTGTAAATTTCAAGCGTTTATCTAGAACTATTAAAAAGTATGGCCATATACATCAAATTAAACGAACTATGGGGGCACCCATTATTTAGTAACTTTAAATATTAATACTTTTTACCATTATGGTCATAGCAATTGCCAATGTGTCCAATTTGGAAGCGTTATTATTAACGGTTCAAAAGATAGGCCCAGATGAGTAAATTTACGTTGTCTGTGGGACGCCCTTTAATTTTTAAGATTTTAAAACGTGACCAATCTGTAATCAAAATCCTTTTAAAAAAATTTTATTTTTTTTTCAAATCGATCCAAAATGACTGAATTATGGAAGCACGAATATAAAAAAAGCAACATTCACTCGAATTGATAACCCCCTTCGGTTAAAAAATGGCGCAAAACATATTCTATAGTTACAAATTTTTCGTTCAAAACATTCTTTTTTGTAATAAGCGCATATTCAGAGTGTCTAAATAAAGTGAAAGAGACATTATAAAAATTTTAAGTTTTAAAAATTCTTATTTACCTTTAAATTCAATAAATTTGCATTGAGGTAAATTGGCTTGTTGTCTCCCATTTTGGACAAGAAATTTGTCAAATTTTAGTCTACTTTTAAAGAGTTCTTATTAAATTTCTCAAGAAAATTTGCTGCTTTGTTTTTGTTTGAAATTTTTTTAATATTTTTAAAACATTTTCGTTTACAATTAATATTAAATTCACACTTATTGTCTTTAGGCAATTAAACACCTTTTTTATAAGAAATATTCAATAGTTTAACAATTTAATGGCAAAAAATATTTTTTATCCAAAAGAAACAATTCATTCTTTGTAGTCAAGTTAAAATAATGAAACCTGTATTGTATTTCTTAGATTTATTGGTTTTCTAAATGTTATTTTTAAACAAAACTAGTTTTATTTAAAACTTTAATTGATTTTATGATTCTCTCTTTTTTATGTATTGCTTAAACAAAACTAAAAATCTGCTAAAATATTCTTTCGATAATTTTTTATTTGCACACAAAAAAAATATATAAAATGAAAATATTTGCATAAAAAGAGCGAGCTTTAATTATATTTCATGTCTGTTTTATTATTCATTCAAAACATGTTATAATGCATTGTGATTTTAAGCTTTAATTGTATTCTTTAATTATCAAAGAGTTGTTCTGTTTAAAACTCCCTTAAATGACAATTATAAATTTCCTTTAAATTAATTTAAATAAATAAAAATCCTATTGTTTAGTATCAAGAGTAAGAAAAACTGATATTTAATAATTTTTTTAGATAAATTTGTTGGGATTTAAATTGATGTCTAGTCTGGTTTATTGAAGCACAATCACAAATTATCATATTGCCAACTCTCTTTAATTTAGCAACAGCATGAAGTCTGTGCAAATAAAAATTTATTTCAGTTGAATTATGCAATTTGAAGAACATAGAAAGGGACTTGCAATAATATCTAATGGTTTAGCTGCAAGACTGGCAATTGTTTGATTTAAATAATTTTTACATTAATTTAAAAAAAATTAGGCATTTTGTTTAAGTTTCGTTTAATATGAATATATTTGTCAGCGTAAAGGCAAATCCTTACAAGACCAGAGCAAATAAAAAAGGTAAAAACTAAGAGAAAACTTTAATATTTTGCATAAAGCATTTTATAACTCTCGTTTGGTTGAATAAATTTTCTAAATATGTTTTTAATTTTTTTTTAAACACATGTAAAATTTATTAAATAAACACCTGCGAGTTGCATGCAATCTTGCACATAAGTATGACAGAGGAGGCCTGCAGAAAGTCTATTTTAATTAAAGGACATTTCTGAAATGTAAGCTTCCTCTTTGAAAACAAAGCTTATATGAAAATAAGTTAACAGATGCCAAAGAAAAACTTTCTTCGTAGAATTGACTTTGCAAAAAAAGTACCTTTTCTGGAAAAATGTCTTAAAAAGGAAATATTTTTTAAATACCAAAAAAAGATTATACAATTTTGTTCAAAAATAAAATATATTTCTAGAATAAATTTATTTCTAGAAAAATAATTTTGCGCTAAAGTTTTTTTATAGGAAAATGCTTTCTTACAAAAGTACCTTTTAAAAGAGTTGCTTTTTAAAAATGTATGTAAATATATTTTTATAATATGTTAGATTTTTACAAAAAGTACTTTTAGAAACATTTTAGAAAAATAGATATTTCTTTTAGAAGAAAGTGTCCTTGTGAAAAAAGTACTTTGTGTAAAAAAGTACCTTTCAGGAAAAAAGGTCGTTGTCAGAGCATTATTTTTTTAACAAAAACTGTCATTTCAAAAAGGAAACAAATTTGTATATTAGCAATTAAAAAGGTACCTTTTTTGAACTAAAATTTGTTTTAAAGAGATTTTTATATTGCTCTTTCTGACAAAAGCAGATGATAAGTAAGGCCTTGTGAAATGGAGGTTATCCAGATTTTTTTAAGTGTAGTTCACTACATTAAAATTGTATACTTGAAAAAAAAATCCAGAAACCAGTTACTTTTTTTTAAAAATTCTTTTAAAAATATAATTACTTTTTTAACATGGGGCCAGTTTAGCAGTGTCTATAACTCAACATTGCGACGTACAAATTTACAATTAATTAATAATAATTATTTTGAGAAGTTGGCAAGTAATTAATTAAAAATTTTTGTTTTAATTTCCTAGTGAAAATTGCAACTGCCATAAATGTTTGTTTTATTTTTTATTATTTTTTTTTATCTAATCAAAACAATTACTTTCAATTTTCATTTCATAACAAAACAGAAACTAAATTCTGCCACTATTCACTCCAGTCCATGGTTGTAACTATTTATTAATGGTTTTAAATTGCCTTAACTAGGCTGCACTCATAAAAAACTCATTTTATTAAAACAAAACAATGAACAATAAAAAAATACTTTAAAATAAAAAACAAAAAAGACAACAACACAAACTTCAGGAAATATTTTTCTAACAAAGAAAAATCTACATAAAAATGACTGGACTGTCGCACTGTCATATCAGTTACCGAGCTTATTTTGTTTATATAAAATTTACTAATAAACTAGCATAAATAATGCAACAACAACAATAAGAATAACAACAAGAAATACAAAGTATAAATGACATTTTTTCTTATTGTATGATTTTAATTTATTTTATTTTTATTTTATCTTTTGCGATTCTATCTGGTATTTATACTTGGTTGATATCTTGTGTATCTTTTGGCCTTTTTCTGCTTACTCGATATTATTTATTTTGTTAAAAATTAATGTCTTTTCTATTAATTCATACGCATTATAAATACATTATTTACGAGGTGTGTTTAAAAGTTTAGTAAATAATTGGTCTAGAAGGCTTAATTACGAGGGAAAGTTTGAATTTCTCACCGATATTTTCTGAGAAGGTGTTTTATGGCAAACATTTGTTTATATAAAGAATAAGGAAAGAGAGATATTTTTGCGATATTGGCGTAGAAATTACAGAGCAGAATTTTATATTTTGCTGATCAACCAATAAACAGTTTAAAATTTCAAAAACAGCTGATGAAGGAGTTCGGTTAGCTTCTGTAATAAAATTTGCGTGAGTTGGAACTTGTCTTCATTGTATTAAGAAATAATTTTTTCCTATGTTATTAACCGAGTTACCAACACTTTATTTACATGTTGCCAGCACTATGTTTGAATTACCGGATAATTGAAATAGTTTCTAAACCAAAAAATTTAACATTTATTTAAATCTTTCCACAAAAGTTATTTCATTTTGCTTCTTTGTAAAAAAAGCTAAAACTTTTATTTATTTTCTTTTTATATTTTTTCTGTGAACGATCTGGCAACTGGTTATTTTATTTTCTTAATCTAAACAGCTCTTAAAGTCAGTTCTCGTACTTTTTCGACCTGTCAGCTTTTGTTGTTAGTTTATCAAACTTTAGAAAGTTCTATTACTTGATATTTCTAAAGCCTTTACTTTTAAGTTTATAAAACCAAGACGAATCAATTACCAGCAGTGTAGGCAAATTTATAATTTTTTCCTGGTTACCCTACTGTCAAACTTCATACATAAAAAATATGCACAGATTTTTTTTATATTGGAGTTTGATAGTAATGTTTACGCGAAAATGAACGAATTCGCATATGCTGCCAGTTGGTTATCAATTCGCCTTTCCAAGGATTGAGTTGCTTTCCAAAGATTGAGTTGCCAACATACATTATATTTTTATATTTAATTTTATATTTATTCTGAGCTGCCAGCTTGTTTTCTAAACTTAAAAATATTTGGTACTGTTGCCAACTAACTTTATAAAATATTGTAATTATTTCTTGCTTCTTTTTAGAATATGGCCTTGCTTAGTATTGAATTTACTAAAACATTCTAGATTTAGTAACAAATTTCGAAAATTCGAGTTGCCAATATGAAGTGAAAATTTGATTCAAATTGCCAACAATAAACTTTGATTGGTATCGTCTCTACTTACGCTCGATTTAAGCTATATTTGTGCATAAAGATTCAATGCGATGTTCATTGGAACAAGCATATTTTTCATGTCGCGAAAGAAGCATTCAAGTGCCTAGGTTTTCCTGAAGCGGTGAAAGAAATACTTCACTCCATCTGAGCTCCTCGCTATCAATGTCACCTTTATCAGACCGAAAATAGAATGCAATTCTTATATGTGGGCTGGTGCTGCAAAGACTATTTTAGAGTTACTCGACCGCGTGCAGGAAAGAGCGAAGAAACTTATCGGTGACAGTAGGGTATTTAGCTCTATTAAGTTAATTGGATTTATTCCGCCAGTAAATATAATACTGTTGTCATGCCTTTCAGTGAAGACCGTCGTCAATGGCTGCTTATTTGGTACGATTAGCGATAAGCAGCCAGTGACGACGGTCTTCACCGAAAGTTATGACAACAGTATTAGCTCTATTGATTCACTGGAGCATCGACGCTATGTGGGTTGTATTTTACTATTTTATCATTACTACAATGCAACGTGCTCCAGGAACTTGTTCCTATAAACTGTAATTTCGTACGTGCAAAGCGCTTTGCATCAAGAGCACATCTCTTTGTGTTCGATTGGCCAGTGAATCGTAGAGAAAATTCGTTTTTTAGCCGAACAGTCGTATGTGAAATAAACTTCCTGCAGAGGTCATTCCTGTCACTTTCAGTATACAAAGATTCAAATCAAATGTCCACAACAACTGCTTCCTCTATCTCCCTTCCCACAACCTAATTTCCTAGTTGTAGCACAAAGCATTGCATAAGTAGAGGTGATCCCTTGAGTGCTACTCCTAATAAAAAAAATCGTCTGAAAATACGCTTTGTTTTGTTACCAAATTGCCAACCTTATATTTTACTTTTAATAAAATAAATTTTTTTTGTAGTTAAATATTAAATGTTATAGTATGTTTCCACGGCACCTGCTTCGCTCTCTATTCTTGCTTCACACTCCAATCATGAGCGAATCTACTTGCTTCGCCATACAAAATTATGAGAGCGAAGCTGGTAGATTCATATTGAATCTACTTACGAAGCATGAAAAATTTATGTCTTCTCTAATTTTTATCGCAAGTTTATCTGAACTAGCCGTATAAAATGTAAACAAAAAGAGAAAAACAATGTTTAAAGTGGTGTGTGGATATGTGTAATATAAAACACAATTAATTTCATTAAAATTTTAAATGTAATAAATTACAAACAAACAAAATTAAAAAGAAAAATATAGTTTTTGAACAAATTATTTGAGAGTTATTTCAGTTTTTGTGCAGATGTCCAATCGAAGCATGTAGCATGTGTCGTGTAAACAGCGTGCTTCGCAATCATGATTCGAAGAGCGAAGCAAGTGCTTCATTTTGCCGTGTGAACATGCTATAAAACTCTTCAATATTCCCGTTAATTATTTGAAAGTTTCACTAAAATGATAGGTTATTATTTTTGTCGTTTTGCTCTAGTTTCTTAAAATTTTGTAAGAAAGAGATTCGCAAATTTTTAGAGTTGCCAACTTTTTTACTATTAAAAAAAAACTTTAATTTTATATTACTTTTAATATTTATTTGGTTAATTTCTCATTAAATATTTTACCATGATACAAAATATATTACCGAATTGCCAATTTTAAGAAACATTTTTCCAAGTAATTAAAAAATTGGTTTAAGAATGCTGCTACTTAAAATTTTGTATAGCTGTTCTTGAATTCGATTTTTTTTTTCTTTAAGTTTTTTGTAGTTAAAATCCTTGTTGGCAACTCTTTTTATGCTCAGGCTTATTTATGTTTTCTTTGTTTAGCCATTTTTTTAGTTTTTTAATTTTGTTTTTATATTCTTACAGTTAATATCGCTTGATTATTTTGAATACATACTCTTTTATGCACACGTACGTACATATGTACATACATATGAATGTAAATTTTTAAATGCATTGGGATTTTTTTTATTACTGTCAGTTGTTGGTTTTTTTAGTGAGTTTCATACGAATGAACTCCCTTTTAATATTTTCTGTATAACTTGTTGTTGGATTTGCAAGTGAGTCATCCGAATAAAAATGAGCATAAATTTGCATAGAAGAATTGGTTGTTTTTTTTTTTCATTTAACGGAAATATTTTGCAATGGTTTAAAGTTTTATTATTATTATTATTTTTTTTTTTTTTTTATAAAGGCCTGGTTAAATGATTTTGTAATGGAAATTTTAAAAATGCATTAATTTTCGAGTGATGATTGATAGTTTTAGATTAGATAAAAAATGGGGGAAAAGTAATTATTTCCTGATTTTTTTTTACCTTGAGTTGCCAACGTTAAAAATGAAAGAATCAGTATTGTTAGCTGCCTTAAAAATTTTTATTGGGACTTAATTTATATTTTGTTTTTATAAATTACCATAGATTTTTAAAAACTGGGCAACTTGAGTGTTTGCAATTAGCAATATGTTTTTTAAAAACAAACTTATTGATATCTACATACACACATTTTAAGAACGAAGTTCATTAAAATTAAATTTGATATGCTTGAGTTATAAATATGAAATAAAAAAGTTAAATGTTTAATAATGATTCCCGCCACCAGCAAAGTGCCTCAGCAATATCATAAGACTATAAACATAAATTTATGAACTGAACTATTAAATTACTTTACGCATCTGTCTCGCAAGACCAACGGCATTATTATTATTTAAATCTTCTTTGTGTATTTTAATAGCAATTAATCATAATTAAAACTGAAGCTAAAAAAGAAAATTGAGAAATTTAAATTAAATAAGAACATTAAGAAATGTGACTATCGAAGTTGTAGCCATCAACAAAATCCTTATGGAGAAGATGATGACTGTGAATTTGGCAACGACGACAATTTGTATTTGTTCACAACGCCTAACGAGGTTGTAATACAAAGGTCCTCAAATATGTCGGCTACCACCTCGACTAGGCCATCGCCGGCTACTACACCTCTCTATGATGGTTATGCCACTATACGAGGTAGAGGTTTAACTCGATCGCTGTCGATAAGAGCCAAAGAACTAGAAGCTGCCCAGGAACAAGAAAATGCGCTCGAATGCAAAGGAGATGTAACAATAAGACAATACGTCATTACTACACCAGGAGAACGTCAAAGAACAATATCCCTACGCAGTGATTACAATCAAACGTCTCTATTTCGCTCCGACAGCAATAATAAAATGTCACAAAGCTTGTTTCAACCCTCCACAAATGCTAGCGAAGATATCTATATTTCCAGATCTTCGGCCAAGCCTGTTAAGACTCCCGTTATTGCAGATATGGAACCATTGTATGCATCGTCGGCAAATTCTACATTTCGTCCTCTATCTGATGCCAGTTCATCTTCAGGTGGCGCTAATTCGGGTTCAGGCTGTCGTGATAGCGTAGTAGGCTCTTCGGGCTCGGGCAGCATTAATACAGATTATGTCAGCTTAAAGAAAGACTCAAGATTTTCTTTAGATTCGCTACACTCCAGTCATACTCCCAAAACCCCAGACTATACTACAGCTGATGAAGATCAGATATTTTTATACACTGCCCCCGATTCTCCAAAAAGAAGACTGGATAGCGGCATACGCAACTCTTATGATGAGTCTTCTGAAAGGGAGTATTCTCCCTTCAGTAAGCAAGGCTTTGAAATGCAGGAGTATCCTAATGTAAGAACGCCTTCAGAACATTCTCAATCCTCACAGTCACCCGCAAAATCAAGACGTCCCTCGAAGGCCTCACTTAGCTACAAAAGAACCCAGTCATTGGGTGACTATTCGAGAAAGCCTTTAACTTTAATAACTTCCTCTTTTCAACGCAGCGATAGTGAAAGTCCCACCTATTTGGCAAGACCACCATCTTCGCCCAGCCATAAACCTCCTCCCACGCCCATAAGAAGGGAAAGTCTATATGCCAAACCAAAGATTTATGTATCACCATCTAAGTCACCTTGCCGCAGTCCCTCTCTAATACCCTTGGAGGGTACAACTAAAGCCAATTGCTCACCACCCCAAAGAAGTTCTAGTGCAGAGATTTTAGAAAGATCTTATACCAGCCATAGTTTAGCCACCATCGATCAAGATGAAATTCTTGCTGTACCCACGGCCATGCCCGTGTTGCAAAATCCTTTTGATAGACGTTATCACACTTTGGGTCATATGAGAGTACAAAGCATGGGCAATAGTTTGCATCGTACAACCGATTCACCCTTGGGTTCTTTGGTTAATATAATGGCGGGAGCCTTTTATATGCCAGGATCAAATCATACTCATCACTTGTATAGTAATTTACATCCCAATAAATCAGCGGGTAATATTTATTCTTCAGCAGAGGCAGCTGTTGAGGATTTAAATAAATTGGCTCCCGAATATATGGATCCTTTAGACTTTAAAATTGGCTGCCAGACAACGTTGAGAAGTAAACCTATTATACCTTGGTATGAACTGGCCATTAAGCGGGATATAAACAAAAGACAGTCATGTCCGCCGATTAGTTCCAGTTTGCATGTTAATGGTACACAAACCCTGTCAGCAGCCAGGAGCACAGAAAACCAGGTTAATATACTTTTATACTTTTTTTTTAAATTTCTGTACTTTTGATTTTCTCTTTTTTGTTTTCTTTACTTTTTTCAATTGTGATTTATGTACATATTTCCTTTTCAGGTAATTCTTTTTTCATCTCCTATTTTTGAAGAACTTTTGAAAAATTGTATAATGAACTGCATTCGCTTAATGATGGATGTACTTGCATTTCATTAGATTTTGTTTAGAAATCGTATAAAATCTCAATTATTTTACGAGAGCTTATTTATTTGAACAGGGTGAACAAATATTTCCTCATATTCGTTTGGATTTTTTTGTTTGTTTTGGGAAGGAGGTTTTTAAAGACACTTGTTTTAAATTCGCAGAGCAGAAGTAACTAAGACACAGCTATAAACACACATAAAGTTAAGTCTACATGTCTGTTTTTTCCTAGCAGACCGGCTTACTGACACCTCAAAAATAAAGAAGTGTAATGGTATTTTCGTTAGGGTAGGAGGTAAAATATCCTTCACATAATCTATTTATTATTTCACAAATTTTTTGAGAGCTTAGGCTCTGTTCTAAGACTATAGTACGTGTTTGAGCAAAAGCTTAGCGTATAGAACGGGGAGGATCAGAAAGTCTCCATAGAGAGTAATAATTATTCATCATAATGACAATTTCTAAACATAATGCAGCTGGTAGCGAAGCACACCCGGTATTGCAAATCTTAACAAAGTTATAATACAAATTTCGGAATCCTACAGCTTAACACCAAGTGTATGGATCAGTACTAGGCAACCTTAGAAGGTGCACAAGACGTTGCAGCCTCTGACTTCCGACAAAGCCGTGCATGCAAATTTAAGATATGTCTGCTAGATCTGTAAAACAGGAAGAGTCTAAGATCCGAAGAGTCAGCAGCTCGTATGTGGTCAGGAAACTTCAAAACTGGGTTCAAAAACGTCAACTTTTCCTTTAGCAAGTCTGATGTTTGGGAAGAAGAAAGGAGTGCAGAATTATTTTATTTCTCATTTTCTCTCCCACAAAATTCAGAACTGCTGCAAGAAAAATTGACGTGTATGAACTCGGTATAAGTAAAAAACGCCAGAATCCCAAAAAAACACCCAACGCACTCGTCGTGAGCACAAAACAACACTTACGACGCCATTTTGAAAAAAAATTAAAGTAGTACAGCATTCTGTCAAGTTTTGTGTGGTTTAATCATGAATGATAGTGAACCCTGGCCTTTAGTTTGGTACCAGATGTCGTAGATGCCGTATCCTCAATGAAGTACTAATTCAATTACTTTAAATAAAATTACCTTTTAATTAAGGCTTTTTTTGAAACACCCTGTCACGAAACACTTAACAATTCTCACGTTCTACAAATACATTAAAAAAAATTGTTTTGTTTGTTGTTGCTATGTCTTCTACATATTTTCCTAAATTGGTAAAGAAAAAAAAAAACACAAACAATCAAACTAAAAAAAACGTTTTCTCATTACAACGTGAGCTTGTTTAATATAAAATATTTCTTGTAATAAAATAAAACCCAAAAAGGCTACAAACATTTCAAATACATTCATTAGATGCACCTATAAATGTGAAAAAAAACAATCACAGAATAAAATCTAGTATGGCAATATTAAACAACAGAAATAGAAAATGGTGGGCAAAACTACAATAACAAATAAAAAGTACACAAAAATCACATTGAAGTTTAAATAAACTGTCAGTTGGACATTTTGCACACAAACATTACAATTATAGCAACTTTGTTTTACTACAAAAAAAAAAAAAAAAACACAGTTTTAATTTTAAACTTTCAACAAACACAGTTTTGCTTAAAGTGTATAAGTGTGTCTTAAAATTATACGAGGTATATATTAGGTATACACACATTAAGTTCTCGAACTTTGAAAATTTAATCTTTAGCTTTCACAGCTATAAAGAGTAACGATATCTGTAACGAAAATTTCGTTGAAGGGTTTTGATATAAAAGTTGCACCCCGTCTGACGTCTTTCATAACTGAAATATTGAAACCTATTCATTGAAGGAAGGTCCGATAAGTCCATGAAAACTCACTTTACTGATGCATATTTCAGAATAAATACCATTATCTATCGCTAACTGTCAGCTTGCGAGCTCTTCATATCTGATTCTTCGAAAACACCTGCTTTATGGCTGAGGTCTCTTTTAATACATTTTTTATTTATTAATGTAGAAGTGGGTATTTTCGAAGTACTTCGCTTCTTTAATAGTTTCCTTTTCTACGCACTTCCGTAAACCTTCCTTTAGTTTTCTTTACTCTTTACTCTAGTGATTCCAGACTGTCGAATGATAACTGTCGGCATTCTTTCTCTTCATGGTGTAAAAGCTAGCATTTGCCAAAGCTTAGATTTCCCAAGGCATCTACATTTAACGAGCTTCTGCCTTTGATCATAATAAGTCTTATGCCAGCCAGTACCGGACATTCACACACTATGTACGCTACCGTTTCAGCCTCTTCTAGGAATGGTCTACAAGAATCATTTTCTTTGTTGCTCATCTTAGGCAGGTGATACTTTAAATTTCCGTGACCTGTTAATAACGCAGTAACCAGCTTAAGGTACTTCTTTAATACCTGATCACCTTAGTGGCTAGACTTGTATAGTTCATTAACGAAATAGTTCATTTAAACGATTCCATCAATTGAACTATACTTTGTATTTGTACTACCAGACAGGATGCACTAGAATCCATGGCTTTGTTTCCGTGTTGACTATTTCCGACATGAAATTAGTGCTGCCACGCATTTTATTTAACATTCGTTATAGCAATGCTACGGTGTTTTTGCCATCATATTTTGAAAAGAACGTTTAAACTAAAAGAGCTTTGGAACTAAAGAAAGCGTTTGAACTAAAAGTTGAAAGTACGAACAATACGTCAACAGAACATTTAAAATAAGAGGGATTTTGAACTAAAGAGAGCCTTTGAACTTCAGTTTGAACTAATTCATTTTCAAAATTTGAACTAAAAAGAGCCATCAATAAATTGAACTATGTATATGGCACTACTTATAACCCTGTAACTGCACGTTATGTTCTTTTTAAAAACAGTATTGCAGCGCCTCTGTTAGGCGCCTTGAAGCTATTAGATATATTTTTTACTTTGCCGACGCTTTCACAATTTTAAACTAATAACGGCAAAGGAGGGCGTTGCTTTATTTTCTAGTTAAATAAGCAGCGGCTGGGATATGAACCCAGGCTACCAATCAATTACAGCCTCGTATTAAACGTTTTAACTTGTGAAGATCATACGATACCCGAATCCGCATACTTTTAAGCAAAAGATCGCTCTTGGCTATGAAAACCTGGACAGAATCTATTCCATCGTGAATTTGGAAAGCTGCTTAAAAAGCATACTTTTCTTGTCCAAATTTATTTAATCAACAGTCCTACGATAACTTTGCTTCTGGTCAAAACCAGACTGACAGTATCCGGCAGTATCCCTATTAATGGCTGACAATGCACCAACCGGCCTTTTCTATAATTCAGATCGGGTAACAACCAAATCTCCCTCGTAATAACGTAGTGAAAATAAAAAAAAAAACAATTGCAGCGTGTAAGAAACTTATTTCAAATGTTGACATTGATTGCTGAAGTTTCCAACACAAAATTGACATTAATAGTGTTTTTTCTTCCAATTGTTTTTATTTTTTTGTTTTTTTCTGGAAAAATTTCAAGAAAAAAATCGGGTCAGTTGTAGCTTTTCTGCTGTTTTAAGTTAAAGCCTTAAAAAAGAACTTGGTGCTGTTTAATAAGAGTTTTTTGTATTTTAATAGACATAAAACAAATACGGCATTTTTTCAAACAAGAGGTTTGAAGTAGCAACTTCAAATACAACACGCTTATGCTTCTTAATTTTTGTGGGTTGTGTTAACAGCAATTGAACAAGAAAATAAATTGTAATTTCATTCATAAAATTTACAAAAACAAATTATTTAATATATTCTTAACATTCGTTTAATTTAAAACAAATAAAAATAACTATTAAAACATTTTATTAGTAGCTTTGCATATTTATTTATTTATTTTTTTTTTTAGCGAGTGAAGTTTACAGCACATTTTTTCTTCAAGTTTTATTGTTATTATGCCTGACTGCACTTTGGTGTTTAAATAAAAAAAATAAAAAGGAAATTTATTGATAAAGTTGTTATTGTATTGTCAGTGTTGATGTTGACTACTTTTGTTATTTTTTTTTCTAAATTGATTTATGTTAATCAAACATGTTGGTAATAAAGAAAAAAAAATAACGACAAACATTTTTAATACTTATTGATTGTTAAAATTTGAATAATTTTAATGGAAAATGTTTGTTTTTAACACAAATATATACTTTTTTTAATAAAGAAAAAATTGCAAACAAATGAAATAAAAAATTTTAAAATCACAAAAAAATAACAAATCTGAAAAAACTTATAAACATTAAAGTCGCAACTTTCGCTACTGATTAAAAGTGGAGGTTAGTTTGGTGACCTCTAAACATGTCATGGCATTGACTGTCTATTAAGGCAAAAAATCCAAATATTTTATACTTCATTCTCTGGATATTATTAATTTATAAGAGTTTTTTCTAACCCAATGCAATTTTCAAAAATTTTTTTTGAGATCGGCTTTTATATACGAAAAGTACATCAGCAATATAATTTTTTTACTTATGAATTTGCTTTTAATGGATGTTCTAAATTTCCAACGTTTCCACTATGTTTTGTAAAATGTTAACGAGTCTCTTTTGCATTTTTGTAAGCTAATTACAGTGTGTCCAGATTTTAATAGAACACTACTTTTCATGATTTAGTACTGACTAGAGAACGAAGCCGATAGAAAATGACGATCGGCAGCAGCGGCTTAAATTCGACTTCATCTGAAATTTTTTAGGTGGCGGCGGTTAAAGGTTTAAAATGACAAGAACACATGAATACAGTTTTATAATTAAAAATATATATTTTGATACATGAAATTATATTTTTAAAAAATTATAACAGCCCTCAAATATTTTTACACTAAATGATGTAGAAGAAAATAGAAAAAAACTCGGGTTAGCTGCGGTCTTTTACTTTCAATTAAAGTTGTCCGCGGCTTTTAGTCGACTATTTTCTATAATCGGCTTCGCTCTTTGAAACTGGCTTATTAAAATGAATAATAAATATTTTATTTTTATTATTATTTCTAATAAAAAACTAATGTTATTTATGCATAATATTATGGCTTAATAATAATTCTTAGCACGTTCTTGTTAGAACTGCTTTAATTCCCATTGAGTTTTTTTCTTTAATGAGTTCCCATCAAATGAATATAAAATTAATGTTGTGCCCCAAGTTGAGAAAAGAAAAACAAAAACCAAAAATAACATGCAATTGCTTTAAAATAATTAAAAAAAAGTATTTATTTATATTATAAGGGGCTAAAAGACATTTTTTTTTTAATTTTTAAACATAAAAATAATAGACACATAATTTCTTGAGTCTCTCCTTATAAAGTGCAGATGTTTTTTTTTTCATTTTTATTTATTACATTTTTGGCTTCTTGAAAATAACAACTTTGACATTTCATCAAAACTTTGGAGTATTTCTCTTCATTTATTTTCCTTGGTAGCGGCTTTAGTCTGAAGCCATAAAAAATGTTTGGCTGGTTTATTATAAATTCAAGATTTGTTTAATTTATATTTCTTTCATAATTAAAAAAAAAAAAAACACTGTAAATAGAAAAATGTTAACTTTTGGCTTTTACATAATTTCAAAATTAAATATTTTCTAAAAATTTAAACATTTGTTTACGCGCTGTTGTGGTTGGTTTAATAGTTTACCATAAAATTTTACATAATTTTTTAATAAACATGTCGAATGAAAAGGTAACCGAACTACTAAAGGATGATATTTTTAATGTTTTGTATTTTAAATTGAAAACAACAAAGAAAATTTTTAAAAACGTAAAAAATTAATATTTATTACCAACATTGTCACTGTTCTATCATCGGCGACATGTTATACAGTTACGTGCCTCACGTAATAACACAAAAATTAACACGTGGGATAAAATCGCGCAACTTAGGAGGCCAACTTGCTGGGAAGAACGCAAATAGGGTTTTCTACGCGGTAACTTTGGTTGCCACCTTACGCTGTTTTTAAACAAGAAATATTAAAAAAAATACTCATTAAAGCGTTAAAGGTTCAGAAAGCGAGCAGGTTTTATTGACTTTTCAATAGACTTGTGCCATATAGTTCAATTTAGTGATCGCTCTTTTTAGTTCAAAGTTTGAAAATGAACTAGTTCAAAATTTAGTTCAAAGGCTCTCTTTAGTTCAAAATCTCTCTTAGTTTAAATGTTCTGTTGACATATTGTTCGCACTTTCAATCTTTAGTTCAAACGCTTTCTTTAGTTCAAAAGCTCTTTTAGTTGAAAAGTTCTTTTCAAAATATAATGGCAACAATACCATAGCAGTGCCGTAATGAATGTTAAATAAAACGCGTGGTAGCACTAATTTCATGTCTTAAATAGTCAACAAGGAAACACAGTTATGTATTCTAGTTTATCTTGTCTGGTAGTTTAATTACAAATTATAGTTCATAATTGAACTAGGTGTACTTAAAAGTATCAACTAATTAACTTAGTTCAATCGATGGAAGCGTTTAAATAAACTAGTTCGTTTATGACCTACACAAGTCTACTTTTCAAAGTACCCGTTCAAAACTTTTGACCTCCATCCGATAACAACATAAAATTGGCGTTTGAATTAGTAAAATATAAGAATGTAATATTCGACTCAAAAAGATAAATAGACGCAAGACCTTCTTAAGCTTTGCCTGCAAAAAAGAAAGAATGATAGAGTCATGAGTGCCTTTATCCACTCTTCATTAAACTCCATTTCTTCATTTGTAATTTTTAATTACTTAGTTTAAAAAAGTTCTCAATTTCTTCTTCTTCTTGTACTCGCTTGGCATTAAAACCGTTATTTCTACTATTTTTATTTTATTTATGAATTTTGCAATTATTATTGCAATTTTATATTTTGATTTCCTAAGGGATTTATTTCATGTCTATACAAAAATCTAACGGTCAAAAAAAAAATAATCAAATAAATACTAATTCAAACATAGAAACTACTGAATTGTGGTCTTCTTGTTATTTGTTTTTAATAAATCTTTGCCCAGAAGAGTAAATAATAGAGGAAAGAAGTGAAAACATGTTAAACAAGTTTGTTGTTTAGATTACGAAATAATAAGAAAACAACAAGATCGATGATACCAAAAAGTATACAAACAAAACCAACAAAAAAAAATCCCTTTTAGCCATTCTTTAACAATGTGTTCTTTTTACCAATAACAATAATTGAGAGAGATATATGTATATGCATGTGTGTGTACGTACATATGCATGCACATGTTTAAAAGTGGCATCAAAAATCAGTGT
This sequence comes from Cistogaster globosa, assembly GCA_937654795.1. Lineage (NCBI taxonomy): Eukaryota > Metazoa > Arthropoda > Insecta > Diptera > Tachinidae > Cistogaster > Cistogaster globosa. The sequence goes on from OW569404.1 coordinate 15,565,277, forward strand.
TGCCAGAAACTTTCAGTAGAAAATTATTATTTTATCAAGGAAAAATCGCAATTATTTTATCAAACAAAAACGCCATGAAATTCAAGCCAAAATGACACTTAAATAGAAGCATAGAACACATCGAAAAAAAATTCCAGGTCTTAGCTGAAGTTGTAAATTACATTTTTAAGTAAAAAATTAAAGAAAACCTATTTCTTATACGAGGGCTGCTATATATATTTCTGGCCTGGCAACACTGAGTGCTGCCAAGTGCAATCTGACTTTTCCATTGGAAAGTTTGTCATTTTTAAGCATAATCGTACTCAAAACGTTTTGACGTACGACCATTATTTGTGTTGTTTACAGTGACTTGAAAAAATTAATATAGAAAAAAATGGATTTAACTCGTGAACATTTTCGTGCCATGATTTTTCACAACTTTCGACGTGGATTATCACGACAAGAGTGCATTGATGAACTTAAATCTTTACATGGCGATGAAGCACCATCCTATAGCACTGTGAAAAATTGGTATAATGAATTTAATCGTGGCCGAAGCTCGCTCAAAGACGAATTCCGTGAGGGTCGTCCAAAAACGGCTTTTGTGCCAGAGAACATTGATGCCGTACGAGAACTCATAATGCAAGATCGACATGTGACATACCGAGAGATAGAGACATCCTTGGACATTTCTTCCACCAGCATACATTCGATACTGCATGAACACCTGGCCGTAAAAAAGGTTTGTTCTCGTTGGATCCCGCACAATTTGAAAGTCGCTCAAAAAAAGGGTCGTGTCGATTGGTGCAAAGAAATGTTGCAAAAATACGATTGAGGTGCTTCAAAAGACGTTTATAAGATCGTCACAGGTGACGAATCATAGATATATGCGTATGAGCCCGAAACGAAACAACAATCGACCGTGTGGGTCTTCAAAGACGAGCAAAATCCAACGAAAGTTTTTCGTTAAAGAAGCACTTCGAAGCAAATGGTCGCCTGTTTCTTCGGCAAAACTGGTCATGTGGCGACTGTTCCGCTTAAGCAACGTAGGACGGTCACTTCTTAGTGGTACACTACAATTTGTTTGCCTGAAGTCATCGGAGAAATTCGAAAAACCAACAAGAGAAGACGAATCATTGTTCACTATGACAATGCGAGCTCTCACACATCGGCTCAAACCAGAGCGTTTTTGACGGGCCAAAATTAACCAATCATCTCTGCTACAACTTATACCCCAAGTTACCTATAGTTCAAGTTAAGATTTTGTAGTTCCTATTATAAGATTTTGTTTAGAATTTAATTTAAATGGTAGCAACACCTCTTGCTCAATTACCGTTTAAAGTTTAACAAACTATTTGCCTTAAAATATTTACTTTAACTATTTTTAATTACCAAGAATAGGCCACAGTCTTAGATATTTAAAATCTTTAGAGCCAATCTATTGTAGCTCTATTTATGTAGAATAATTGAAAAATAAACTTGTATGGAATTTCCCATGCCATATCCCCCTTCACGTTATTAAATTTAAAGCAAGTCACTATTAAAATTTGCTCGACTAAGAATAATAAAAAAAATTTCTATGGAGAGTATCCACCTCATACCTCCAACTTTTACTTTAAATCGCTCACTGCTCTCGGAGTAGTCTAAATAAAATTGAGTGTCGCTATAAAAACTACTTTATATGGGAAGTCCCAATTTCATGTTAGACTTAAGCATGCTTTTGCCAAATTTAGATTGTATCTATATTGTGTTTTCTTAGTATCGAAAAATGAATAATTAGATTATTTGGGGTCTGTCCTTCCTCCAACCCGTCTAAAACAATAACCTATTTTATTTTCCACATTATCAGTAAGTAGAGTCAATAATTTCGAAACGGTTGTTCTCACAAATTCATATTAAGCATTTGCTTAACCTTGAAAATAATTATTTACTTGAAAATTTCAAATAAAAAATATATTCACCTTTTGTTTTCCGTTTTATTTTACACAAAAAATTAATAGTGTGTTCATATATGCACTTTTATTGGGACAATATTCTGTTTATTGACAAAATATAATAAAATGTTCATACAAGTACTTTTATTGAGTCAATATTCTGTGTATTGACAAAATTAGTTTGGTTTACACGCAATTGGTTTGTGTCTAATGTTTAAATTTCAAAAATTTGCTTAGTTTAGACGCTATTGGTTTGTGTCTGAGGTTTCTGAACGGTGTTGTATTTTAATTTCTATTCAATATTATAACAATTTCGTGCTCATTGCGCAATAAATTATTGAGATTTTGTATGGAATATTGAGCTCAATAATGGCTTTTATTGAAAAAACCTGAATATTGAGTAATGTGTGAACAGGCTATAAGGTAAATGCATAAAATTACACCAATGAAATGAAATATTAGCAGCTGTTAGTGAAATAACTTAAATTTTATATAATCCTGCTACGAAAACTTGAAATTTCGTTCATAATATTAAACAACAGCTTAAACGGACTATGAGTCAAAATTAACAAACTATATGTTCAACAATAGTCGTTAAAAATTAAATTTTATCATCGTGATGGCAACGCTGATAGTTGTGTTTACAAACAGAACTGGAATAAAACGCAGTAGCTTCATTTTAGTAGTTGTTGCTGTTAATACTTTATAGATTTTTCGTGCTTTAAATTTGTGTTTAATATCAAAAAGTTTTCTTTGTTTTATTGTAAAGGAGAACCTGATTTTAAACTTGGTTAAACTCTTTAAGAAAAAATTGTAAATAAAAATCACTCACTTCATTGAATATTAAGGTAAAGATTATTTTTTTTTTACCTAAAGCAATAATACCGAACAGGTGTTGAAATGCGTTATATTTTTTTGCCTTTTAGGGGCAGTTTTTCTTATGGAATTAAACTTTTTTTTAGAGATTTCGTTTCTTTCAACTAAAAGAAAAAGATTTAAGATTTTTTGTGTGGGAACTATTTTAAAGGATTTATTTATCAACAATAATCAAAAAGAACGTTTAAAGAATTTTAAATTTGTTGGAAACAATCTTAAGGCTTAATAAAGTTTTCAATAAAATATAACCGAACTGAACTACACTAACAGCAGTTTAGAAAGAAAGTGGCTTTTGGTTGATGTTTGATTTCTGGGTGAGTTTGGGGTATTTGAGTTTTGTGAAATTTTTGTTGTCATTAAATTTTATTTGTTATGATTTGAATTTTTTAGTAAACAAATGACTTAAAATTTATTTTTTTCGGCTTTAGTTAATTTTTTAATTTAATTTGTAAAAAATTATAGAAAGAAAAACTATTTACAAATGTGTGCGGAAGTTTTCCAAAAAAAAAAACAAGAAAAATTACACGCTAGCAGAATGTAATGCCGTGTTATCTGGATTGCTACATCCTTCATCAGCATTCTTTGCATTAATCTACCTTAAGTTGGGTGCATTGTAAACATCAGCTATTTTACTAACTAATCAATATTAATTTGGTTAGACGAAGCCCATACATAAATCAAAGTATTTCTTCGTTGTTCTCCCTGTAACTCGTCTTTTCTAGTAAACTAAATACTGAATAAAATTCAATGAAAAGTAAAAAAATAAATAAAAATTAAATCTTGAATTTTCCAGCATTGAGAAAATTTCCCTTTTTTAATTTTTCTTTTTCATTAGGAATTTTGATATTTTTTAGAAAGTTGAAATTTGTTGTTAATTGCTATTTTTTGAATGCCCATTTTTTAACATTTGAAAAATATTTCAACTGAGGCTGGCTGTCATTATAATAGTGATTTTGGAAATTAAAACTTAAAACTTAAAATCGATTTAATCTTGATTTATTAAACATCAAACAAATTTCCCTTTTTTAATTTTTCTTTTTGATAAGGAGTTTTAATACGTTTAAAAGAAAATCAAATTTTTTCTTTTTACGTTTTCTTAATGTCCATTTTTGAACAATTAAAAAAATGTTCAATTGAGACTGAGGTTTTTGGTGATCAAAAATAAAAAATCGAACTGAATCTTGGAGCATGAAAAAAATTTCCTTTTTTAATTTTTTTTTCGTAGGAAATTTAGATATTTTTTTAAGAAATTCCAATTGTTGTTTTTTATTACTTTTCTTCGAATGTACATTTTTGTACATTTGGAATTAATTTTTACGAATTTTTTGCATTTTTTCTTTAATTCTGAAATGAATTTCAATTACTTGTTTGAATTTTTGAATAAATTTTTTTGTTTATTGAATACTTGATTTATTAACAAATTAACAGTTATCTGGTTAAATTAGGATTAATTCGTGAAGAAATATTCACATTTTTGCTAAAATATCACATTAGGAAACTTGTGATATTTTTTTATAAAACTTTAATTTTTTAGTGAAATTTTGAATACTTGCTAAAACTTTTTGATGAATTATCTTATTTCATGTTGAATTTTTCGTGATAATTTTATTGAAAGGTTAAATAAAGATTTCTTGGTCGATATAAGATTTTTCATAAATTTTTGTTTTTTAACTAAATTTTGGTTTTCTAAGAAGATTCAATTATATTTTGGCAGTCTTAGAAAAACAAATTTTAAGAATTTTAATTAATTAATTTAATTAATTTTATTAATAAGAATTTGCAAAAAATGTTAACAAACCACGATATCTAAGATAATATGTTTAAGATATTTAAAAAGTAAATTAATAATTTTTTCTTCTTCTTCTTTTTTCTTTTTAGGTAAGTTCCAATTAAAATAAATGGGTAAGCTAAAAAGACAACTTATAAAGCCATCTAAAAGTAATTAGATAAACTTAAGAGAAACCAAGAAGTGTAATTTTTAAATTAAAAAAAATAAAAACATTTGGATTTTAAAAATCCAATATTTATTCGAACAATGACTCTAAACAACAAATTGAACGAAAATCTAGATATTCTTACAAAATAAGATTTAAATATTTTAAACACGCTGTCGATACTTTAAAAGATTTAGAATCGTTGATGGGTTGATGGATAAATCATTTTATCAAAAGCAACCAGATCAGCTATTTTATTTCTTTACTTGAAGCACTTTTACATTTAATGGTGTCTTATTCGATTTTCACAATGGTAAAATGTTATTTACAACTAAAGTATTCCGTACCCACAATAAGTCAGCTTAGAGCACAGAGATGGCAATGTAGTATCCCTTTTAATAGCCTACTTAAATTCAAAATTATTCTAGAAATACTTCATTCTTATTTACTCTAAATTCTGGTTTCTTAGCACGACTTTATATACGATATCATAAGATTTCCTTTACGTTACAGTGAAGGAGAAAGAAACTTCAAAATGTTAAGATTCTTAGAGTCACTTCTGAGTTTTTCCCTAATGAAACCTAAAGACGGCCGATATTCAAAACCCATAAAGTAGCAACGGAATTTCCATTTAAATGCATTGTTTTAAATAATGAAATATTTCAAAATAAAAAAATAAATTGTTTAATTAATTCGTTGCAGTGTAAAAGTAATGAAATTTAGAAAAACTTTAATTATAAAATTTATTTCGTGTAAAACATTTTAATCAACCATTTAAAATGCTCAATCAAAACGAATAAAGTAATTACCATTAAAGTTTAAAAACAAAAGGATAGAAAATCACATTCATTTATCAAAATAATTATATTCAATTTTCTAATGAGAAAATCCGGTTTATCCCATAATAAGAAAAACTCCATGTAAAATTGCACTCTAAACTTGTATGAATCGTGTTTAAACAACACTTGAGTGGCCTTTAATGCATTAATGGGGAATGACTCTATTGGCACTAACACTTTAACAGTGCGCGGCTGAAGATCAAAAAAAATATGGTTGAATGGTGGTGGTTTCTTTAAAAGCAAAATAAAAAAAGAAATATTTTTATGTATAAAGACCTTAAAGCTTTCGACATATGATTAAGAAGACATAAAACTTAAGAAGATCTTGTAAATATTGCAGCAAAGACTGCATGACGCTATTAAATGTTATTTTATTTTAAACAAGATTTTTTTTCTTATAAAATCTTTGAACAAAAAAACTATGAGTTTTAAATAGTGATGAAAAAAATTATTTGATTACAATTGCCTTGATTGTTGCTTAATTATTATGTTCATTACAATTACTCGTTGGTAATTCTATTCACTTAATCAAAAAATGGGCAACGGGTGATATTGGCAGTTTAAGTTTTACTTAAATTTAGCAACTTCCAAAATTTACTCGTAATATTATTAATTACAATGTCTGCCATTTTTGCAAAATATTTAAGCATATCTTAACAATTTTCTTTGTTTCTGGCAACGTTAGAAATACTTTCCAAGTTGGCTACGCAAAAAAAATTTAATGCAATTTTTTAAAAGAAATCTCGCGGTTTTTATGCAAACTGCTTTTGATTGATAAATTATCATTGAAATCTAAAATAATCTTTAGAATTAAAATAATTTTTTAATGTAGTTGGCAACGCAGCTTTAAAAAATTAAAATAATATTTAGTATTAACGTTTAATACTCGTAGGTTGTTTACAAGGCTTCAGGCTCGTCTCGTTATCTAACATTCCGCGCAAGAGAGGAATCTACGCCCTGCACATAATAGCAAGCATTGCTTTTTGCCAATAAAAATATTAATAACAATAGTTAGTAGTTGACATCATTAGTAACTCTCACCGGGGAATTTATTTCAAACTAATCTAGACCAAAAAGAAGGTTTTCAACAGAAAAATATTTGGACAAATTACGTGATAGAAATGTACTTAAAATATTTTTTTACAGTTAAAAGTACTTTTATTTGATTCTTAAACCATATTTCTTTTTATTAACTCAGAGTTCTTTCTTGTTGTACAATAAAATACGCAAACAACATATTTTCTATTCGATGTTTTCCTAAAAGCTAACATGCCATTCGCAACTGCAATTTCTATTTATAGGCGAGAAAAAACGCCTAGATTGTTTTAATATGGAAAAATCCGGCAACTTGTTTTATTCAGTTCTTTGATATTTTGGTTTGTGATGTCAAAAATATTAAATCTACTTTCGTTAAAATATATATTCAACCCATAAATATAAAATAAAAATTATTTTCTAGAAACAAAATAAAATAAAAAACGATTACCTACATCCATTTGCAACACTAGCAAGCGCACTTGCAATATTCAACCAGTTTTCTATCAGTTACTTCTATAGACATTTAAAATAATGCATTTGCTTTGTCTTACAAAGAGGAAGTCTATCTAAATGGGGCTTAATGTTTTCTTAAGCATGACCAAACTTGCAAAATATCATACCACTCAAGTTTAATTAAATCAAAGAGACAGGCTTGTCTAGTTGAAATTAAGCTGGAGATTTAAGATTAAAACATAAAAAACTCAACAAATAAGTTTAAATAAATTTAAAATCTTAAAAGAATTCATATGATGTCATTTGGTTATTTAAACAACAACAAAAATAACCAAGATCAGTAATTCAATATCACTTTAATGAAAAAAAAAATTATTTATTTGAATTAAATGCACAAACAAAAATCAATTAAAATTATAATGTTTTTCTAGTATTCACTCGTTCTTGTCTAATGAAATAATAATAAAATAACGACATGATGTATCGCTATCAAATCATTGTCAAATATTATGACCTTTTCACAGAAAAAAAAAATTGATTTCTCACTTAAATCTTTTTTACGAACAATGTGACCAATTAAAAGTTTATCAATCAATAGAAAAAAAAGGTTGTCTTCCATTTAACACTTCATTAATTATTGCAAAAAAAATTTGATTTGATTGGAAAAAAATCTCATTGACACACCTAAAAGCTAATAAAATTTCTTGTTGTCTGCTACGAGGATGGTTGCGGTTCTGTTTCATTTTATATTATGAAGACATAAATAATTTAAAAAAAATCACTATTTATAATGAAATTTTTCATTTAACTTTTAATAATCTCAGCTTGCATTAAGCAATTTTGTGAAAATTATTATTATCCTCCTCTTAAAGCGCGCCGAGGTCCTTGCCTCTATTAAAAAAAAGAAAAAATTCTAAAACGGTAAAAAAAGCTGTTCAAAAGATCTAAAAGACAAATTGGTTGAAAACAAAATTGTGAGGCATGTGGCAATGCATATTAAGCAGCTTGAAACACATCCTTAAGAAGAACTCTATTTAAGTTTGCGAAAGTTATTGAGCATAATCTTTTAAATCAGAAATGCCTAGATTATCTTCAATTGTATAAAAAAATTCCCTCAGGCATATTTCAAAATATTTTTCTTTATTTCGTTATTATTTTTTTGTTTTTTAACTTGCAAATAATTTTTCGTTTCTCTTGATTGTATGCTCTTCTTTTACTTTCTCCTTGCTAGTTTTTCTGTTATGTAAACACGTTCCAGTAATAATTGTAAACAATTTGTAACAAATTTTTGTTACTGAACCTCCGCTATAATATCGCAGGTAATCCAGATTTATACCATGACATTTTTTGATCTATTTTTTTTTTCTCTTTTTAAGTTGCAGCGATATGAGTTATTTTAAACAGAACATAAGCAAAAATAACATTCCCTCAAAATTCAGGTGTTGCCATATTGTTTACTCCTCGTGCTACACCGCCAAACAACAATTTTCTGCTGGTTTCAAAAATTTTTTCATATTGTAAATTAGCTTTTAGCAAAAATGTTACCAGAAAATTTTGCAGTTAGCAACATGCTGATTGAAACATTTTAACAGAGCACAGAACAGAGAGTTCAGCAACATTATCTTTTATTCTTTCACAACGATATTTTTTATGTGGACCTTGACAGCATTTCCATGAATTAACGTCATTATATCCCAATAAAAAGAAGGAATATATATTTTTCTTTTATTTCAAAATTCAATAAATAATTGAAATAAACATTTTGGTTTAATTTAAAGAAATATTTTTTTCACCACAATAAATTTATGTAAAAAGTTTTACATTTTACAGTTTAATTTTTGTTTCTTCTCGTAAGGCTATGAGTGCCAACCTCGTGGTAAAAACGAAAGAAGTGAATGTAGTGGTAATTCGTATTAAAATTATAAGATGAATTAATGTCAGGTCTTTGGCATCTGCTCGATAAACTTTTTTAAAGGTGTTTAGTTTTCTTAATTTAATTCAAATGAGTTATTTGTTGTCATTCACTAAAAAAATAATGACTTGTTTAGCATAATCTTCGATTTTATAACAAACAATTAAATGAAGTCATAAGATTGAAATAAGCAATGAACAGCAAAAAAGTCATAAAAATGAATTAGGCGGCAAGACGATGATTATAATAATAATAAATAAATGTTTATACAAACGAGTAAGAAATTAAAAATGAATAAAAGAAAAATCTGCATGATTGATTATGGAAATGTTAAAATTTAAAAAAATTTTATCAGTTTGTTTGCTAACTTCTTAAAATAACATTCGAAATCTTATTTCAAATTTGTAGATAATTAACTTAATTAAAGATTATTAAATTAAATCACAAATACTGTTTTCTATAGTCGTGTCAGATCTTAGGGAATGGCTTCTGCATATGCAAAACATTGCCCTGAAACTGAATAGTAGTTACGGACATAGTGAAGAATTATTAATGGAACCTTTATCGCCTATAGTCGTACGTAGCTATGGACGTTCTAATTTAATTTCATATTATGAAAACTATCAAAGTCTTTAGACATTTTTAGAATAAATCAACTTAAAAATAAACAGCTGAGAAAAATTTGTCACCCTGTTATTCCTACAGTGGTACAAATTACTTTTGCATATCATGTTTATGATTGGCCAACACTATTTCATGATAATAAAAGCATAGATTTCGCACTAAATAATCAAAATAAAGCTGTGATTGACATCAAAAAAATCTGTAAGAAAAAATTGTAAAACTTTTTCAAACAAAATTAATTCAGTGACTCGTTTTTGTAACTAATGTGAGAAAATTTTCACATCTAAAAATATCATAGTCATTTTGTTTTAAACATGATGAGAGTTATAGCCAAAAGTAAATTAACGCATAAAGCCTGGTACTCTGTTCAGTTTTTCATGCGGAATGCTGTCAAGCTTCATACATAAAAAATTTGCATGAAATGGTCATGAAAAAATATTTCAGAAATAATACTCTATTTTTACTGTAGAGAAACATATGAAATGTTTCTGGCAACATTTTTTTTCGAAGCTGTAAAATAAAGCAAAAAAGCATTATTTTATGCGGAATTTTTCGAACAGCAGCTGATTATATGTATTTTGTTTACAATAAAACGTTAAATTTTTCCAAATGGTGAAAAGGAAACCACATTTTAAATGTAAAATTTTCCACATGAAATAATTAATGTTGCTAACAATTTTCACAAATATTAACATAATACTAGGCTTAAAGCGCAATCTATCTGTCAAAAATTCTCATGTATATACAAAATGTACAATTGCGTAAACGCTTATCAAATGGAAAATCCGAAGTAAGTTGCTTCGTAGTTTGTTTTGATTCTTTTTTTTATTGTTGAAATGTAATGACAATAGCAATCTAGCGGTTTTTTTTCTGTATAGTGGGTTTTATAAAATAAAATGAGTTAACATTATTGTGCACGACATAAAGTAGATGCTCTTATTTAGGTATGACATTTCAGCGCAAAAGATTGCGTTGCTGTTTGAGGTGCAAGGTTGAAAACCAGGGTATAAAAATAAATAAAACGAAAGCAAACGTTTTGTTTGTAGTAAGTAAAAAAATAACAAAACAGTTACAATGAGAAGGATATTGGCATTCACTTCTTTCTAAATTGCTTATGCTAGTGAGCAGTGTTGTCAGTTATGGCGTTTTCTTGCCAAATGTGGCGATAAAACAAAGTGAAATTTTTAGCTATTTTTTTTTATTATCCCTACAAAAACATTGCACTTAAAAAAAGATAAAAAGCTGGCACTTTTATTTTATACACATACATATATAAGATTGACTAAAAAATTTTTTGACTCCTTGACGTACTTGTTTTTGATAGCTTCTTTATTTAAAAAACAATGAAGAAATATGACAAATTATTGGATTACAAAAAAATTATAATTTCTGTTTTATGTGTTTATGTGTTTGTTTTGGAACAAAGTGTTTTATTATAAAGTAGTTTGATTTCTAACATTACCAGTACAGTACTAAATTTCAAGAAGTAAAGGCACTTAAAGAAAAGTGAAATATGTGAAATACAAAAACAAAGTTGTTAAAATTAAATGAAAAATGTCATCGACAACAAAAAGGTAATAACAAAAAAAAAATATGATGAATTAAAATGAAATATAAAATTAAAAGAAGAAATTCATTTACAAAATTTGTTTTTGAATATAGACAATATTAATTTTAGCACAAAATTTCAAACTAAACTGAACAAGACTTTAGAAACTTGATTTCTTTACTTAAATAAGTTGCTTGATGGGCTTTGAGAAAATATCAAAATTAAATTTTCTGCAGTTCAAGAAGATTTTCGTTAAAATAAATACAATAGTGAGTAAAAACAAAATACATAAGTCAAAACAAGTTCTAATTTTGTCCTAAATCGGCTCTACAGTGTTTTCTATAATTTTTTAATACAATTTTTATAAAACCTGATTTCCCGGAGTTCAGACCCATATCCTCTCTGTGTTCTTAAAAGTAATGAAAAAAAAATCATGAGTAGTCAAATAAATGAATGTATTTAAAATCAAAATCACATGCAATCGGGTTTCGTTAAAGGGAAAAAGAGCCGTATTACAGGGCTTTATTGGACGTAGTAGAAAATATTGGAGCCAACCTTGGAAAAAATATTTTTTCGTTTCTTTTACTCTTTGATTATAGTGAGAGTTTATATTCAGTTGACCACAATACCATGTTAAAAACTTTAATAAATATTTTTATTTCTCACAATCAGCTTGTAAATTCATGTTATCTTATCTGATGGGCCAAACTAAGGTTGGCGTAGTTTCAAATGCTTTTAACTAAAGCAGAGAAGTATTACAAAGATCTCTACTTGGACCATTATTTTTATCAGTGATAAACATAAACTTAAGATACAAATGTACGAGGAAGAAAGACAACATCAACTTGCGTTTAAACTACAATGTAGGATAACATTCTAATAGTATTTTTGGAGATTTTGCAAAGAAAAGTTATAAAATATGAACTCAAAAAGTCCCTAAGACTCGTAAATTTCAAATATCACCTGCTCCAGACAAAAATCTAAAGGAGAGCATTTTTTAGTAACACAGATTAACATTAAACGAACACATGTCTTACAAATAGCAATTAAAAGCACACAGAGATGGGAAAGCCTTTCCACAACAAAGAAGTAAAAACTACGGTTTTTTAATATTGTGAAGGAATGGACAGTTTTACTTTGAAAAAATTTTAGGAAATGTATATTTTTGTGTGTGTGAGTGTTTTTTTTTGTTTTTTTTTTTTTGTTTTTCCCTAATAGCCCTCTTGAAATAAACAAAAACTTAAATGAGCTTACCTTTTTTTTTGTGAGTACGTTAAGGTCAAATGTTTCATTCTATCTTCAAAACACAGATAATGTCTTTTTTTATTAAAAAAACAAATTTATACTATCAGCTACTTTAGTAATTTAAAACATTTAAAAATCTATTTGTTAAAGCCCAAGTAACACAATAGAAAAAGATTTGAAACCATCCGGTATAACTTACATTCTGTTATTTATCTTATCGAGATTAAGACAAGAGCCATTCCACAAACAAAAAATGTTTTTAAGAATTTCAATTTTGATTTATTTGACACATGCGTGCGTGCTATGTGACAGTTAAATGAATGCAACTAAATGGTTCTTTGATTTATAACTGTCAAAAGATAAATTTCTGAACCAAAAGATTAAATATTAAATTAAAGTTTTTATTCTAAGTTTTGTTTATGAGTTTAACATTGTTAAAGTATATGTATGTGTGCGCTAGTGTGTGTTTGTGTGAATTACATAAATTAAAAAAGTTTTAAAAATGAATATAAATTTTCATCAAATTCCATTAACACACATGTAGTCAAAATGTTAAGAAAATATGACACACAAAAAAAGAAAGAATTTGATATAATTTATTCTTTTTGCGGGCACTAAACCATAAAAAACAGCTTGAAAAGGTCAGTAGGCGTAAGAAAACAAAAAAAAAAATGATATTTAGCAGGGACAACATAAAAACAAAACAATAACATAATTATGTCGATAGAGTTGCCGACTAAATATGATACGAGGGCTGCTCTATATATTTCTGGGCAAATAGTGAAAATGGTTTTATTGTTTTTCAAAGTATACTCCAGCATGATTTATACATTTTTACATGCGCTCAAACCAGTTGTCGAAGCACTTTTTCCACTCCGATTGAGACACCTCTAAAACATGGTTTTTGAACACTTCAACAGCTTCTTCTGGCGACGAAAATCGTTGACCACGCATTTTTTTCTTGATGTGCGGAAACAAGAAGAAGTCATTAGGTGCCAAGTCAGAGCTGTACGGTGGATGATCGATTAATTCGACGTTTTGGTCGGTCGAAAACGCTCTGGTTTGAGCCGATGTGTGAGAGCTCGCATTGTCATGGTGAATAATGATTCGGCTTCTCTTGTTGGTTTTTCGAATTTTTTCGATGACTTCAGGCAAACAAATTGTAGTGTACCACTCAGAAGTGACCGTCCTACGTTGCTCAAGTGGAACAATCGCCACATGACCAGTTTTGCCGAAGAAACAGGCGACCATTTGCTTCGAAGTGCTTCTTCCATGAACAACTTTCGTTGGATTTTGCTCGTCTTTGAAGACCCAGACGGTCGATTGTTGTTTCGTTTCGGGCTTATACGCATAGATCCATGATTCGTCACCTGTGACGATCTTATAAACGTCTTTTGAAGCACCGCAATCGTATTTTTGCAAAATTTCTTTGCACCAATCGACACGAGCCTTTTTTTGAGCGACTTTCAAATTGTGGGGGATCCAACGAGAACAAACCTTTTTTACGGCCAGGTGTTCATGCAGTATCGAATGTATGCTGGTGGAAGAAATGTCCAAGGATGTCTCTATCTCTCGGTATGTCACATGTCGATCTTGCATTATGAGTTCTCGCACGGCATCAATGTTCTCTGGCACAACAGCCGTTTTTGGACGACCTTCACGGAATTCGTTTTTGAGCGAGCTTCGGCCACGATTAAATTCATTATACCAATTTTTCACAGTGCTATAGGATGGTGCTTCATCGCCATACAAAGATTTTAGTTCATCAGTGCTCTCTTGTCGTGATAATCCACGTGGAAAGTTGTGAAAAATGATGGCACGAAAATGTTCACAAGTTAATCCCTTTTTTTTCTATATTAATTTTTTCAAGTCACTGTAAACAACACAAATAATGGTCGTACGTCAAAACGTTTTGAGTACGATTATGCTTAAAAATGACAAACTTTCCAATGGAAATGTCAGATTGCACTTGACAGCACTCAGTGTTGCCAGGCCAGAAATATATATAGCAGCCCTCGTATTTTGTTTGGCATTTTACTTTGCGATAGAAGTTGAATTTTTTGTGTTCCCATACTTTTGGGCATTTTTGTCTTTAATTGAGAACAATTTATGTTTACTTTCCTTTTACCGAATTTTACCCAAATAGTACGGGAACTTTTTGCAATATTGTTATTTGCAATGTTGCCACATTAAAATTAAAAAGTAAAAATTCTGCACTCTTTAGGAATAAACTAATTGTTCGAAATATGAAGGAATGATCAATACGGAATTAAAATCATTCCGATGTAAATGCTTGACATGCCTTAAAAACAACTAATTTAAACGATTTTAAAAATTATAACAATTTTGTATACTTTATCCCATTCGTAATAAAAATGTATGTTTTAGTTGGCCACTCCTTATTTGTTACTCTTGTAAATCATATTTTTGCTTTATGTTTCGGTTGCGAAGACACATGGTGATGACAAGTGCACTCCACTCACTTGCAGTTTTGTTGTTCAACAAACATATGTATGTATATGTATGTAAACACATATGTATGTATGCTGCCATAAGCAATATTAAAAACACATGTAGCATACATTTTCGGTTGAATGGAAGCAATTTTTTATTTTTATTTTTTTCTGTTGCACATGCAGGCGGAAATTTGTTGTTGGGTAAATAAAATACAAATTTTTGTGTTAAAACTATAAAGTCGTTTTTTTTTTGTATTTTTTTAAACTATTAAATTAAACTTAAAGACAGTGGAAAGAATTAAATAAATGGCGTTTAAACGGCATCCTAACATTTCTAACTGAAATTGTTTACAGTCTTAGAGAAACACAAATATTCTTTGTTAAAGTAATAACAATAATTGCTGTCATAAATAAAATGAAAAAAAAAACATATTTTTCAGTAAGTAAATGCGTTTAAATTGCGAAATTTTTAAGAACGAATTAGAATGTTAATTAAAAAAAAAACATAAAAAATAATTCGTAAAACAGTTTTCTTCTTAGTTTTTGTATTAAAATATTGACTGGATATTAAACAGCAAACAACAAAAACAATGTGTAGCCAATTTAAATGCCATTGAACTTGAACTAACCACCATTAAATGCAGCACTGTTTTGCTTTTTTTTTTTTTTATTTTATACTATAATTTTTATAATGTGGCGTTTTGGTGTTGCAAGTTTGGATTCCTGATGTTGTTGGTGTTAGTGTTAGTGGTTTGGCATTTCGCTTAAATTTTATTACTATGAAACAAAACAAAGTTTATAATACAAACAGTATAAGTAGAATTTTGTGAGCTTAAAGCTGTTTAAAATAAACAATGAACAATAAAAATATACAAAGTACATACTACAAACATATTGTTTCATTTTTATGTAAGAATAGGAAAAAAATTTTTTTTTTTAACAACTTGTGTTCTTTTTTTGGTGGTTATTACAAGAGCAGGAAAAAAACTGCATGAAAATCCCCCAGAACAATAAACAAAATGAGCAAAAAAATAAGTGGCAACACGAACATGGCCAAACCTAATAACAAAATTTTCTGATGGTAGAATCACAAAATGCAGCATCACTAAAAAATTACATTTTACTATGGATGTGAATATCGCGTATACTTTTGCATAGTTCTACTTTTTGGAGACAATTTTCCGCCAAATTTTTACACTTAGCGCACGGGAAAGTTATTCCCGTAAGCCACACTTAAGTAAAAAATTCACAAAAAAGCCAATTAAACTTAATTTTTATACTAATATGTGGACCTACTAATATGTAAAATTTGTACTACCCTTTGAAAGATCCCACGGCATAAAAAGGCGTAAGTAGTTTTTCATTTTGCTATGAAACCTAAAATAAAGAAACAGGAAAAGTTAAGGACCGATTAGTATCTAAACACGCTGTTAAAATTCAAAAACTGGCTACCTCCGAGGGGCAATAAGTTCCTAATGATGTGTGCGTCAGCACGATTTAATACAAATTTACGCCATAAACCAGCCTAAAATAAAAAACAGAAAACGTTTAAGGACCGACCGGTATTTTAATACACTGTTAATTCAAGAACCGACTACCGCCAGGGGCAATAAATTCCTATCCTTTTAATAATGTGTGCCGTCCGTGCAATTTAAAACAAATTTACCGCAGTTACCGGCCTCCACGGACATAATGCAATAATACAATTGGTGTAGATAGGCCTGTGGTCTAAGCCACCCGCAAAATAAATTTAATCCTTCCTACACATTTCTTTTCTTAAGAAAAATATAAAAAATTATTTTTTTAATTAAAAGTTTTTTGGTTCCCACGAGTTTTGCAGTTGACTGTAAACACCCTTACTTAGTTTTTTTTAGGAAATGTAGTTTACTTTTCTCGTTGCAGTAGGTAGGCTATCGTGATGATTACATGTTTTACAATGGCATATAAATGGTTTCTATGTTTTTTTTTTTCTTTTTTTCATTTCCAAAACATGGTACAACAAAATGAAATACTTTTATATAAATTTCAAGTATTTAATGTTTATTTTAATAGAAGGAAAGAAAAACAAAACAAAAAAGATTGTATCATTTTAACAATATTTCATAAAAATTCTAGTCTACTACTCATCATGAAATTTTTATATTTTATTTTTTTTTCATCTTCTGTTCCTGGCATCAAAGTGACCCTTTTTTGTGTTGCTTGGTTAAACATATTCAAGTGTCTGGTAACTACTGTAGCGTGGAATAAGAACGCGTTGAATAATAAGGAAGGGTGCTTGATTGTTGAAGTTAGCGAGTAATATTGTACACTATAGTATGAGTAGTTGCTGTCTATTTTCAAGACAAGTTAAATTCGCGAAAAGATTTGATCAACTAAAAGAAAAACATGTTCTTTTCTTTCTTTATTTATATAAATTTTTTATACTGGAAGCGTATAATTATAAAGTTTAAGAAAAAATTCAAACGGGTTGGCGAAATTATATCGTATTAATTAACACAAAAATATACGGCAGATAACCTAATGTTTTTTTTTAAGTTGGCAACTCAAAAATGTTAATCAGTAGGGTGTATTAAGAGGAGGCCAAAATTTGTAAATAAATTATTCCAAACATAAAAGCTTTTAGTTGGACTTCATTTCATTCACTTCTTATTTATAATTTTACTGCAAAAAGAAAAATTATTTTTTAATAATATTGAAAATTTTTAAGGAAATCAAGATAAATAAAACTCTAGATGAACGTAACACAACATTTTCTGATTCACTACATTTTCTATTATCAATCTTTGCATCTATTACCCTTTTAGTATTGTATGTTAAGCAATTTTTATTTTTCTAAAAATAATTTTAAATTGTTAGCAATAAATAAGAAATATGAAACAACCAAAATCCCAAAAACTTAAACGACTCTACATTTCGTCAAAACTTTAGAAACAAATTAAGGTTTGAAAGAAAAACTGAATAATTATTCTGAAAAGTAAATCATTCTGCTAAAAATTTATACACAAAGCAAAAAATCTAAAAACGGAAAAACTCTGACAAAATAAAATTCGCTAATTAATTAAGATTTCATAAAAGAAAGTCGACTGTATTAATCACAGAACAAAAATTATTTTACCAAAAACTTGGGATTTCAATAAAAAATTAAGAGCTTCAACAAAAATTATACAATTCACCAATTAAAACGCGTAAACACAAAATAATTTAACAAAAGCGAGAGTTTATAAAGAATAGTAATTTCACATAAAGAAGAAAAATTTATAATTTACAGCGATAAAGATACCATAAACTTTGATAAAGATTTATATTCAACTTTTAGTAGAAATTTCACAAAAATAATTTTTGCAAAAAAAAAAAAAAGACTTCAAAATAAACTTAAAATAGGGACCCCGTTTAATTTCTAAATTCAAATTTTATACTTGCTATTGTAGCGGACTTAGCTTGACAATTTAGCTGCCTGTTCAAAAATAAAACCAATTATTTGGACAGCATGTAAATTCAAACCCCAATAGCGATGTTAGTACATCAGGTTCTATGTAAATTTCTTCTGTCTGTGTACAACTTTTCAAAAGTATGACTTAATAGCTTTTGGGGCACCCTTTAATTTATAATTTTAAATATTTATACCTTTTGTTATAACGATCGTAATAAATGACACTCAGTCCAATTTTCAAATTTGATTGCTATTTTTGCAAAGTCGGTTAAAAATTAAAAATTATGCAAAAATCACAAAAATTGTAAAAAAATTGCACAAAAAAAGTTTTCTTAAAAAGATGACTGCCATTTTTATCCATATTTATTTTTGTTTTTAACACTTTATATTAAAATATTTCGTAAAATTTATTTTCTTTGGATGAAGTTTTTCTGGCGTCATTTTCAAAACAACCTTGTTAAATGAACAAAAACCCAAACATTTTCAAAAACTTATGTATTTGATTCTCTTTTCCTTTAATTCTTTCTTAAGCCTTAAAAAAATCTAAAATATACTTCAAATTTATTTAAAAAAAGAATTGAACGATCATTCATTATCATGACAATTATTACAATTTTTA
This sequence comes from Cistogaster globosa, assembly GCA_937654795.1. NCBI lineage: Eukaryota > Metazoa > Arthropoda > Insecta > Diptera > Tachinidae > Cistogaster > Cistogaster globosa. Next base: position 15,584,165 of record OW569404.1, read on the forward strand.
TTTTATTAAGAACAAAAACAGAGATTGACAAATAAAGATTGTGTTACCAGAATATGCCACTCACGTTCGAATCTAAAAAAAATTAAAAAAAAAAAGAAAGAAAGGAAGAACAAAAATTGTAATGACAATTATCTTTATGTAAATGACACACAAAATTATTACAATTATTTTTTAGTGCGGTTAATGGATTACGTGTCGTTGGTACACGTTTTGAAATTAAACCCAGTAAAACATTTGCACAACATAAAAAGTTGCTTAAGTCAGCGTTTAACTGGCTACAGAAGTCAACAAAAGAGTTGGCGGAGGTTTATTATAATTTTATTTTATTCATAATTTTTTTTTTATCAAGAGAGGTTCTTATTTTGAGATTAATTTACTTCAATGGTTTTTATAATTTTTCCTTGCTATTTTATTCATGAGTATTTCAATCTACAGAGATCTGTTTTAAACTTTTTGATTTTATAAAAATTAACAAAATATATAATTAAATAATTTGTCTTAGACAAAATCTGTAATAAAAATTTAAGCCGTTATCGGTTCTAGATTATCAAACCTATCAAGCTGAAAATATGCTTCATCTCTTAGCATGATTTTATTTAAAAAATCAATATTCACTTGAGTTAATTTTGAAAAAATGGTTATTATCTCATGAAATTTCTATTTAAACTAAATCATTAACCGTTAAATTTTTATTTTATAGTTGTCAACACTTTTTACATTTTTGAGGAGTTATCAATATGTTCACATGTAACCAAGAGTCTGCCAAGATTTTACCAATAGGAAGGGGAAAAATAGTTGTTTCGGGGTTTGATGAACAATGCTGGGTACGGGAAGAGCTAAGTCAGTTACCTTGGGTTCCGGGAACAATACAATAATTAATTCTGCATCTTTGCTTACATATCAATTTATTTCAATATTATCTTTCAATTTTATAAAGTATATTTTAGGCTATAATTTAATTTAAAATATTTACTTATAGCAATTATTTAAGAAAACGGTGAGATGCTTTGTTCTAAGCAACGGTTGAAACAACAAGGTTTACGGTCGCCGTTTAAAAACTGAAAAAACTCGATTTGTGTCGTTGCAATTTTAAGTATGCATCGTTTTAATTTCGAGTTGCGTCGTTTTGATTTCGATAATCGACGCTTAAAAGGGTTAAATTTTTTATTACAGCATTGTGGATTACCATTTTTAGCATTTGTAGTCTTACAGAATTCTTAAAACTTCTGGCAACACTGATCGTCACCTGTGCCTTAAGGCCAGGGCACATAGAATCCGTCATACGTTAAACTTTGACAAATTCAACTGACAAGTCAGTTAAAATAATTGTTTTCTTATGAGCGTTGTCACAATCAATACGTGTCCGTCAACGCAAAGTACAAAAGTTGGTCAAATTTTAACTTTTGACGTATGTTGAATACCTTGACAACTATCACCTGCTTCTTCTTCTCTGTTTTCTTTTAAAGGTCAGGATTCACTATCATACACAATCGTACGATTTAATCACACAAAAATCTGACAGAATTCTGTCCTACTTTAATTAAATTAACAAGTGAATAAAATACAAATTAAATTTAAAAGTGAATAAAAATAGAGAGCAAACTTTGATTTAACATCCGTCAGCAAAGTATTCATTGTGCCAACCTCATCTGTCGTTACTTTGACTTTAGTTGAATTTGTCAAAGTAAAACGTATGACGGTTCTTATGTGCGCCGGCCTTTAAAAAGCTTTCAAATTGCTTGAAATAAGGGGAATTCCCTATGTTTTTCTTAATGCATTGTTTTCTTGTTTCTTTATAATAATTATAAACATTTTTTAAAGTAAATGAAATAAATTAAAATGTATTCATATTTGTGTATGAAAAAAATTTTTCAAATATACTTTACTATTTAACCCTTTCACTACCGTACTATAAAAAGTGATTTTTAACAAGCTTAAGTAAGTTCTTCGTATAGATGCGATATTCAAAAGCGCAAAAAAATTTTTTTTTTAAATTCTACTGTCCTTCAGGACAAAGGTATGTCCTGGGATTATATGTCCCACTGGGTTTTTAAAGCACCATAAATTGGGACAAAATATCCCATTAGTAGTGTATGTATGAAAATAAAATGGTACAGTTTTTATTAATTTTTATTAAAACGAAATTCGGTTGACTTATTTATGGAATTTACCAAAACATTCAAAACAAAGCGGCTCTTTGCACATTGAACATATATAATATGAACTTTTTTCCTTTTTCATTGAGCTACATAAAATACAACGTCTACGGTGATCCGTTTTTACCGGCATATGATCTCTTTTAGACCTTTTTGACCTAGGACCTTTTGTTGTAGATATCCTTTTGATTTTTGTGTTAGCCCTACCATGAGCAATGAGCTGTTCTGCAAGTGGAACAATAAAGTTTTTCATTTGCGATTTTTGGGGTACATTTTCCTGATAAAGGATATGAGCATTTACAACGGATGTCATTAGGAGTTAGAAAAAAACTTTACGCCACCATTTTGTCGATTTTCTGTTGTGATCGTAAGTTTTAACTTTTTGGTCCGCTAGGTCAACTCCTCCCATGCACTGATTATAAAAAGCTAAGGCTTCAGGACAGTTAACTTGAGCTCTAGAACCATCTTTTTGTGTTCTTAAGACTGTGGAGATTGTAGGCTTGTGACAGTTACTCATAACAATTACTTCACGTGAATCCTGCTATTTTGCTACCATGACACCACCTTCACTAATGCGAAATGCACATTCTCCTCTTCAATCGTTCACTTATGGTTGGCAAGTTCTCCCTATTTTGAATACATGTTCCAACGCAAGCAAATGGTAACGTTTTCATCAGATCGTATGATGTGAAAAACCGATCGAAGACTAAGACCGTGTTTGGATTGCGAATAGTTTTGCTCAGTTTAGTACGGACTCTCTCTCCTAAAGTTCCAACTGGATCAGCGCAGTCATCTTTACCGGCGTAGATATTGAAGTCATAAGTGTATCCTGTTTTTGAATCGCACCTTTGCCAAATTTTTATACCTCTTTTAATCGGCTTTAACGGAAGATACTGTTTTAGGGAGGACCTGCCTTTGAATGTAGCCATTGATTCGTCAATGCTCTGACACAGACTATCGCTACGAGATTTCATAAAAGTATATTTTAAACAATTGGCAATTTCTTCCATATAATAAGGCTTAGAAGCTGCTTCTGGTTTTTCAAGGGAATTAAAATACAGCTTTGACATTAACATTTGATAACGATTTCGCACTATAGCTTTTTTTACAAATTCATTTCCTACAGATTCGTTTTGGGAACAATAATCAGAGATTTCAGGAAGTCTATTATAGCCCATTATAAGTGAAATGCCCAACAAAATTTTAATTTCTGATGCATCAGTTAGAGCAATATTTCGACCTTCTTTTTCCTTGAAAATTTTCAATCGTTCTGGGAACAAACATTAGAAGACTTGCAGCTCAGTTGAATTTCTTGAGATAGGTGCTAGCACAATTGCTCAATGTCATCATTAATGGAAAATCGAGGACAAAATAAGTCCGATGGTTGTCCCCATACTACTGGAACATTGCAATTTACATCGGAGAATAATACTACAGTATTCTTATTGCCAAAAGTTTCATCAGGCTCGTCCAAAGATTCAGTTTCTTCATCGGAAGAAGGACTATATTCGGATTCAGAAGCACTTAAGTCTCCAACATCAGAGTCACTGGCATTTATGATAGCAGATACTTCGCTTTCCTTTAGTCTACCAGATTTATTTTTATTCATTCTGAAAACATACAAATTGTTATACTGGTGCATACCAATGGGATAATATGTCCCATTCATGTGAAACAAACAAAACCAATGGGATCTATTATCCCAAATGGAAAAAAACCCACATAAAATAAAATATTTACAAAATATTGTTTCTTACTCACTTAATTACAATATAAAACACCTATATTGTTTGCACAAAATATTATATGAAGAAGAAACACTTATGCACTTTGAAAAATTTACAAAACACGTGCGCGTCTAATGGAAGTTGCTGCCAAATAATGTTTATAAACTTCTCACTTCTCACTAAACACACCTAAAACAGCTGACTATATACAGAAAACACCAGAACCTACCAATGGGATCTTTTCTTATTGAAATAAAGCTGTTTTTGTATTTTTGGTGATATTTTAAATTTCTCTTGGGATGCATGATCCCAATGGTAGTGAAAGGGTTAACATACAATTTACTTCATTAAATTGTATTCATGTGCATACAAAATTAATTTTTCAATTTGGAGAAAATGGCTTTATATTTCTGTTATTATTTTTTAAAATAATTTTTTTAATTTTATATCATATTAAATTTAAATAAATTTTAAAAGCAAACAATCCATTTCTTAAAAACTATTTATAATTATTTTATGGGCTTCACAGTAACATGAGAAGAATATTACAACAAAGTGAAAATTATTGTTCATTAATTAAACTCTTCTTCTACTCAATATTCCTAAGAGCAATAATAAAATAAAAAACTATTTTCTTTTTAAAGAATGTTTGTTGCTGATGAATAATGCATCTAATGAACTATTAGAAAAAAGAATAGCAGTTGGAAAATATATTTACTGCATGCGATATTTTTCTTTTTATTTTGTCATTAAACCTCACTTTTTAATATTCATCAGAGTGATATGCGTTTGATTGTGATTTATACTTTTACAGCTCTTTTTGTTTGCCATCTTTCATTATCGGCCCCTGCCGTATATTTGCTCTGTATTAATCAATAATTAGTGACATTTATAAGGTTGTATAGTACAAAAAAGTTTAGGAAAACAGTTCTAAATATAATTATGGTAAGAGATGAGCAGAAATGGCTTTATTTTTTTTAAAGGATACTTCTCTTTACTTTACAAAACTTTTAAATAAAAAAAAGTCATGAAAAGGTTACTTCTCACACAATCCTCTTATTTCAATTTCTATAAAATTCAATTCAATTGCAAGACAATACAATAACTAACACAAAAAATGAAAATTATTCCAGACTTGTGTTTAAATGAAGATAAATTATTCTTTTCAAGCCATTTTCGATAGCTGGCCTTTTCGTAGAACAAACATACAATTTGGCTCGCTTTATCATTTGTTCTTAAAAAATAATGGTTTTTGTTGTCAAACAATGATAAAAACAACTTCATTTGAAATTTTATAATTATGTAATAATATTTGGAGATAAATTCAAGTTTAATTAGAATTGAAAACGAAAAATTATCATTTGGAATGACTTTTCCATTTGTAACCAAAAAAAAAAAAAAAAACATCAAAAACAAATTTTGCCAAACAGTTGATTGGCACGTAAATTTTGCTTTTAAATTAAAACTCGTATTTCATTCTTGCAATGTGTCAGAGATTTATTTCAAATATAAGTTAACATTATTTTTTTTTCTTGCTTTTTTTCAATATCGAACTTTCGCTGCAAGAAAGTCACAACTCAAAAATTAATAGTTTCGAGCTAAGCATGCAGAAATGTTTTACATTTTTAACATTACAAAACTATGGCCTTCAATGTGTTTTATCTTTATTTTAATTCTTAAACAAAATTTTGCTGGCTCAATAGTTTTTTTTTTTGTGAGATATAACTCTTTTGCAGCCGACCGATGCTCGATATCGCCGGTCTCATGCAGAAAGGCTGTAATTCGAATTTTCATGAACTTTAGTTTTTTTTTCGTGAAGGCAATAGTATCAAAAATAACGGTTTTACAACCTACAGTTTCTAATAAATACAGTTTCTAATATGTTTTTACCCTCTTCTGTAAGATCACAAAAATGCAAATAGGGCCTTTCTACATGAGACTAGCGATATGTATTTTAGATAATGCAAACATGTTTGAGCATGTAAGTTTTTGTTTTTTATAACGAAAAGGATAGAAGAAAGTATTCGTGCTAGCATATGCACGAGGGGAAGTCAATAAGTCCTAATGAATAATTGAAAAAGTCATATTTTGAGCTCGGCTTACTTCATCCTGTAATTTCCAACTTCTTTAAGACCTCAAAAAAATTAGATTTTAGGAGCAACCCAAAAAGGTTTTGTGTAAAGATGATATCTTTCTTCGATTTAAATTTCTTTTCTTTTATCCACTGCTTTAAACTTAAGGCAAAATTGAATGAGGGCCACAATTTAAAAAAAAAATTAAATGCAACAGCTAAGCGACAATCATATTATATAATTTATCCTAAGAAAAATATTTCCGCTCATAGTAATATTCTTGCAGAAGTAAATACTCGTTAATCAAACTAAACTTAACGAGCCACGCATTCTTCATTAAGAGTCCATTTATTTAAATTTGATTGGCCTGTAAGTCCATAAATATATTTCACAGTAAATTAATTTATTAATCGGCTTTTATGTAAAATTTCAAAATGGTTTTACATAAATAATTTTGTGATTTTTTAGCTGCTATCTTTTTTGGCAACACTGGTTTAAACAGCTGACACACGTTTCGTGTTTTGTTTCACTGAATCGTCTTACAAACAAACAACGCTTGAAAATTATTGAATTTTATTAGCAAAATGCGTGCTCTGTTAAGAAACTTCATCGCGCGAAAAATTGTGTTCAGCGACGAAGCAATGGGTCGATTTTGGACTGAAAATCAGCCAGAAACATTGCAAGAGCTACCAATGCATTCAAAAAAAGTCACAGTTTGGTGCGGTTTATGGGCTGGTTGCATCATTGGACCGTTATTCTTCAAAGATGATGCGAATCGTAACGTAACTGTGAATGTTGAGCGCTACCGTGAGATGATATCCAACTTTTTTTTTGGCCCAAAATGCAAGAGCTTGACTGGCTTGACATGTGGTTTCAACAAGACGGTGCCACATGCCACAGAGCACGCGCAACAATGAACTTATTGAGAGGCGAGTTCGGTGAACATTTTATTTTACGTTCGGGGCCGGTGAATTGGCCGCCTAGATCATGCGATTTAACGCCTTTAGACTATTTTTGTGGGGCTGTGTCTACATAGACAAGCCCGCTTCAATTGACGCATTGGAATACAACATTGAAGCATTTATTCGTGAGATACCGGCCGAAATGTTGGAAAGAGTATGCCAAAATTGGACTAAGCGGATGGACCATTTGAGGCGCAGTCAAGGTCAACATTTGCATGAAATAATCTTCAATCATTAAAAAGTTATGGACCGTACTATCGATTCAAGTAAAAATTTTTCTGCATTTTTCTGAATTTCATGTGTGTTTTTTTTAACTTTTCTATATCTTTTAAAAAATCACCCTTTATTTTAATAAAATTGAAATTTCAATTAACTTCCCGGTTCATTTATTTGTGTGACTCATTAAACGATCAATAATTTTTTTCAGATCACTAGTCGTGAAAAAGCCTTATGACTTGGTTTTATTTTTTTCAAATGCAGTGGAAAACTCGGGTACAAATGTGTCACATAACTTTGCATAAATTTAGTTTTTGTAGTTCTTATTTTTTATGTAATAAATTTTGATGACGGAAAAAATCATATTGGATTTCTTGAACCGCCTTTAATTTCAGAATTTTCCTATTTAAAAGCCTGTATTTTCTAAATGGGACCAATCTATGCCATTTAGAATGGGCCAGTCTTTGCTATTAAGAAAACAGACTTATGAATTTTAATAACAAAAGGTTTCTGATTATTACGTTCTTAATTTAAACATATTTTTTTGAGTGGTGTGGGGGCATGAACTTCAAATTTTTGCAAAGCGCGTAATACTGTCTTAATAATAAAACTTTTTATGAAAAACTGAACTCAAAAGTTAAAGGGTGTCCCTATAGGTGGCATTTATTTAACATATGCGATCTTAACTCTTAAACTGTTATACAGATACTTAAAATTCATACAGAATATGCGGTGCTAAATCTGCTAATTGAAAAATAAGAAATTAAAGGGTGTCCCCCTTAAAGGCATGAATTTGGCGTATATATTTTTTAAACCATGATAGACAGAAATTAAGAATTTCGATAGAGTGTGTATACACTGTGTAGCAAAAATAAAAACTATAATTAGAAGTAAAGAATGTCCCAAAGAATTAATTAAATAATCAACCAATTTTTAGAAAACTGGCTTAAATATTCCCAAGAACTAGACATTCGTCTTTTAAAGCTGGATTTTTTCCTCTAATTTTCTGCAAGACACATCGATGTACCCTCGTATTTATTATTTGCTAACACATCACGTAGAAAATTTTAACATAAAAATTTATTTCATTGACACCACAATATATCTCTATATTTTCTTTCGGTACCCTTTTGACATGTGTCTCTTATCAACCCCACCACACCCACGCCACCCATGACAGTATCACATAGTTTTAATAGTTCTTAGAGTGTTACAGTTTCCTAAAGATAACTTTGATATGGGAAGTGTTAGTATTAAATGAAGATTTATTTAAAGAACATATCAATGTTTAGCAATCGTTGGAAATGTAAATGCGTAAGTGTTAGATTTCTTAAATTCAAAACATTTAAATAGATTTTAAAAAGCTGGAGTAAAAGTATACAATACAATAGAGTCCCGATTTGCGTCGTTTCGATTTGCGTCGCTTTTAAAAACTAGAAAAAATTCGATTTGCGTCTTGCAATTTCAAGTTGCGTCGTTTTTACCCCGATTTGCATCCTTTTTATTTTGATTTGCGTCGCTAAAATCGGTTAAATTTTTTGCGTCGTTTCGATTTGCGTCGCGTTTCTTTGGTCTCCATTAACGACGCAAATCGGGGCTCTAGTGTAACAAGAAAGAGTGCTACATTCGACTATACCGAATCATATTCACCCTTCGTTCTTTATGTAGATCTAGTTTAGTAAAATAACACCAATTAAAAACTAAATATTGAGGTGACAAAGAAAAATAAGAAAAAAATAATTTAATTTAAAATAATTTTAGACAAAAATGTCATCGGCTTTTAATGGGCTAAGCATTTGTAAAAAATAATCGAATTTCCTGAAAGATCTCTTCAAAAACTTTTAAATGTTACAAATATTTTTACCTTAAAAAATATCCTACACAATCATACTTTTCTGTGAGAAGTTCAGAGGCTCACCCCAATATTGTTTTCTTTTTTTTATTTGAGTTACTTCACTAAACTAGATTTGTTCCAAATGATATTGAAAAATTATAGGCAGGCGTGGTGTTTTGCCCGCTGCCTGGAAGGACATGGACGAATCTGGCTGTTTTTCAATAGCAAAAACTTTTGAAACTATGTCTGATCGATTGGCGTATTTAAATTTTCTCTAGTTCATTTAGTACCTTGGCAAAGTTGATTTCAAGCCGAACATGGATCGATAGACGGATATTACTTCCTCTATGGCTTCGGAAATAGATATTGGGTATAAAAAGAAAGTCTTAAAATAGAGCTTTTTAGTGTATCAAATTCTTCTGTGTTTTAAAATTTTACCAAGTGACCTCTTGGGAAAAGTCTTTTTATAAACTCCTGAAATTTTTTTTTTTACATCTTTCTTTTGCTACCGTAAAACTCCAACTGCATACAGTTCATTAAGCTTTATCCCATTCAAACAGTTTATAGTTGGCCATTTGTCATAATTACAAACTTAAGAAAGTCGTAATAAAGTTTTCTTTTGGTTTTGTTTAAAGAACTTTTATTATTTTCTTTTCTTTTAAGTTGTTATATAATTCTCACGAGCTAATGCTCCTGAGCTGCATATTAAAAAAAAAAACTTCCGTTTGTATGACTTTGGTACCATAAGGTTGCCTGTTGGGTTGGTAACATTCCTTTCTCTCATTTTTTTATGAATATTTTTATTTAAACAGAAATTTGAAGAAAAAACAGACAATGAAGTTCTTTCTATACAATTTACAGCAGGTGCTGCATTTGTAATTAGGGAAGGAAATAATAAAAACTATTGAAAAAAAAAAGCTAAGCAATTGTAAAAAAACAGATACAAAAGACAAGTTTGGCTGATGACAAAAGTACTTAAAATGTTTTTGCGTATTATAACAGCATAATTGTAGTGATGATGGCAATGCGGTTATGCTTTAAATTAAAACACAAAAACAAAATTTGGCAACCAAATAAAAATCTAATATTTTCTTACTTAATGACGACACTAATTTAGCCAACATTTGTTAACTAAAAAAGATTATCATTTGTTTTTTGTATTTCTCTGTATTTTCATAACATCTTTTATGGTTTTAAGTTTAAATGATTGAGAGACTGGTTAGATGATTTTCACAAGATGTGCTGTATCAAATAAAGAAATTTAATACTTCGATGGAAAACCATGGAGAATAAAGTACAATATGATTACTGATGTTAAAGACATTGTATTTTAGGGCTTCGATTAATGAGGGAACGATAATGTGGGTAATAAAAATCGAAGGCACAGCAGGTAAAAAGGGGATCTGCTGTGTATTTCTGTGGCCCAAAACCCAGATTTGCACTTGGAAATGGCTTAAAGCAAGCAAAGGTCCTACAGTGGGTGAACCCAATCAACCAGAAAAGGCTCCTACATCTAGACTGACTCTAATAGTGCTCAAAGAGCTACTTGACAAAAGCCCAGTAAGGTGCTTTGATATAATAGAAGTACCTTAGGCTGGATATTTGCGTTAGTGACAGGTCATGGAATTTTCAAATATCATTTGACCAGGATCGAAGAAGATGATACTTTTAAACTGTGCCTAGAAGAGGCTGAGATGGTAGAGCACATAGTGTTTGAACGTCTGGCACTGGCTGGCATATTGTTAAGTATGGATGCCACGGGGGATCTTAGCCTTGGAAAAATGCGAGCAATTACTAGGAACTCCGTAGTGAGAAATAAGGCCGAAAGTTATTATTCGATAGTCTGAAAGCAGTAAAGACTAATAGAAGCACGTGACCTTATGAGGGCAAGGTTGCCGTAAATTGTTTATCTGTTGCCATCCATTAAGGAAGCAGTCTGTTTAGCGCTTAAATTTTGAAATAAATTTTCGATGATAATTTAAGTTAACTAATCCATTCACTCTTCAGCCATCGCAATTTTAAATCATTTTATTTTTTGTTTTCTTTTTAGGCTCATGTGGTGGCTGCTTTTGAACAATCCCTATCCAACATGACATCACGTCTGCAACATTTAACAGCCACAGCTGAACGTAAGGATGGCGAGTTAACGGATATGCGCCAGACTATAGAACTTTTGCGTAAACAGTCTATACAAGCTGGCCTGACTACAGCGCATATGCAAAGTATGGGTGTGCAGACGCAAAGTCAAACTCAAAATGACTTGTTAAGCAATAAGCCACCACCACTGCCAGCCTCTATGCCGGGACAGCATATGTCACGAGTAGCGCAACATCATCAGCAGCAGCAATCGGGCTCAAATGGCCAACCTGGAGCCATGCAAAGACATCATAGTTCAGATTCCATGTGTTCAGTTAATTCTATTGGTTCGAGTTGTTCGACTCAGGATAAAAAGCAGAAAAAGAAGGGTTGGCTTCGAAGCTCCTTTACCAAGGCATTTTCCCGTAATGCTAAAATATCAAAAACTAGTCGTCATATAGGTCATAATCCGACAGGTTCACAGGCCAGTGACATAGGCAGTCAAGCTTCCAGCCTCAATCGAAGCAATGGTCACTGTGAACCACCAGGCTTGTCAGCTTTAGCTACCCAACCGGCTCCACCTTTGCCGGCCTCACCCACCAAATCTAGCCCTGCTAAAACTGTCACTCTAATAGATAATGCTAAACCCATAGACGCCATAGATCACGATGAAAATGTTCATGTGGTCGAAGAACTTAAAAAGCAATTGAGAGAAAAAGATTTAGTTCTTACAGACATAAGATTAGAGGCTTTAAGTTCAGCTTCACAGCTAGAAAGTCTTAAGGAAACTGTGAATAAAATGCGAGCAGAAATGATGTCACTCAAACAAAATAATGAAAGATTACAAAAATTGGTAACCAGTAGATCTTTGGCTGGTTCAGAGGCTTCGTTGGGTAATGCAATTAGTCCTAATGGTTCCATAGGAGAATCACGTCGCTATTCCTTAGCTGATGGCAATTCAAGGCCACCCATGGAACTACCCAAAAGACTAGAAGAAGAGGTAGAAGAGGAAAATATACCACCTGCTCCAGCACCAGAACCACCACCACCGCCTATTTCACCTACCACTCATATTGATTTAACACCACCACCTCCTGCTTTAGAAGCAATGACTAGTCCTGCTCACATCCCCACTACAGCCGAGGATATGCAGGATGTTAGCGATGGCAAGAAAATAGCAATAGCCTGCTATTTGGGCCAACCAGAATCATTTGGTAAATATTGTGAGGAAATGCTGGAGATAGATGATTTCTATGCCAACAGTGCCATGATTGGCAATAACTTAGATGAAAGTGGAGAACGTAAAACATTTCCTACCGCCAGTCCTAATGAATTTGTAATAGCCTACACCTATATCTCGGGCAAGACCTCTTGGCAAAATTTGGATTATATTGTTAGAAAGACCTTTAAGGATTATGTATCACGCATAGATCCAGGCACGAATTTGGGTTTGAATACCGATTCGATCACTTCTTATCATTTGGGTGAAGCTAAAAGAGGCCCTGAAATGGGTTTTCCCGAACTTTTGCCCTGTGGTTATATCGTCGGCAATGTAAGAACTTTGTATATTTGTTTGCAAGGTGTAGGCAGCTTGGCTTTTGACAGCCTAATTCCCAGGAGTATAGTTCATCGTTATATCAGTTTGTTGACGGAACATCGCAGATTAATATTGTGTGGTCCCAGTGGTACCGGAAAATCATATTTGGCTAGACGTTTGGCTGAGTTTTTGGTAGCAAGATCGGGTAGAGGCAATCCTTCAGAGGCTATAGCCACTTTTAAGTGAGTGTAATTTGAAAACGATTGTATAAACAAATTGTATTTAATTGTTTTGTGTCTTAATTTGAATAGTGTGGATCATAAATCCTCTAAGGAGCTGAGACAATATTTAGGCCATATAGCTGAACAGGCTGCCATAGCTAATGGAGCATCTGAGTTGCCATCTGTAATAATATTAGATAATTTACATCATGCTTCGGCATTGGGTGATGTTTTTTCTTGTCTTTTGAGTGCGGGGCCAGCAGCTAAGTTGCCTTGCATTATAGGCACCATGTCGCAGGCCACCTGCAATACCACCAATTTGCAACTGCATCACAACTTTAGATGGGTAAGCAAACAGCCTCTTGTCAGATTTTATTATTATTTTCATATTTAAATTCTATTAAATGTTTAATTAATTTAGTTATTTGTTTAATTTACATTTCAGTTTAATTAAATATGTAATTAAATCAATTAAAAACTTAAATAAATTTAGTTTATATTGATTTTATTTAATGGATTTAATTATTTATTTAATTAGATTTTTTCTGTTTAATTCTATATATTTCTGGCCTAATAGTGAAAATGCGAATATTTATAATCAAAAATGGTTTTGTTATTTTTTAAAGTATTCTCCAGCATGATTTATACACTTTTGCATGCGCTCAAACCAGTTGTCGAAGCACTTTTTCCACTCCTATTGAGACACCTCTAAAACATGGTTTTTGAATACTTCAACAGCTTCTTCTGGCGACGAAAATCGTTGACCACGCATTTTTTTCTTGATATGCGGAAACAAGAAGAAGTCATTAGGTGCCAAGTCAGGGCTGTACGGCGGATGACCCATTAATTCGACGTTTTGGCCGGTCAAAAACGCTCTGGTTTGAGCCGATGTGTGAGAGCTCGCATTGTCATGGTGAACAATGATTCATCTTCTCTTGTTGGTTTTTCGAATTCCTCCGATGACTTCAGGCAAACAAATTGTAGTGTACCACTCAGAAGTGACCGTCCTACGTTGCTCAAGCGGAACAATTGCCACATGACCAGTTTTGCCGAAGAAACAGGCGACCATTTGCTTCGAATTGCTTCTTCCATGAACAACTGTCGTTGGATTGAGCTCGTTTCGGGCTCATACGCATAGATCCATGAATCGTCACACGTGACGATCTTATTAACGTCTTTTGAAAGACCGCAATCGTATTTTTGCAACATTTCTTTGCACCAATCGACACGAGCCTTTTTTTGAGCGACTTTCAAATTATGCGGGATCCAACGAGAACAAACCTTTTTTACGGCCAGGTGTTCATGCAGTATCGAATGTATGCTGGTGGAAGAAATGTCCAAGGATGTCTCTATCTCTCGGTATGTCGCATGTCGACCTTTCATTATGAGTTCACGCACGGCATCAATGTTCTCTGGCACAACAGCCGTTTTTGGACGACTTTTACGGAATTCGTCTTTGAGCGAGCTTCGGCCACGATTAAATTCATTATACCAATTTTTCACAGTGCTATAGGATGGTGCTTCATCGCCATACAAAGATTTATGATGGCACGAAAATGTTCATGATTGAATTCCATATTTTTCTATATTAATTTTTTCAAGTCACTGTAAACAACACAAATAATGGTCGTACGTCAAAACGTTTTGAGTACGATTTTGCTTAAAAATGACAAACTTTCCAATGGAAATGCCAGATTGCACTTGGCAGCACTCAGTGTTGCCAGGCCAGAAATATATATAGCAGCCCTCGTATTTAATTACCAAACTGTTTATTCCTGTATAAATAAAAATTAAATTAAATCAATTGAAAATATAATGAAATTTTTATCTAAAACCAAATATAAAACATTTAATGATAATTTTAAAAAATGTTTTTATACTTTAGGTCTTGACCGCCAACCATATGGAACCGGTTAAAGGTTTTCTAGGACGTTTTTTAAGACGCCGTTTATTCCAGCTTGAATTACAAATCCAACATTCTCAGCCTGAATTGGCTTCTGTTTTGGCTTGGTTGCCTACTGTGTGGCAGCATATTAATCGATTTTTAGAGGCTCATAGTTCTAGTGATGTAACAATAGGACCACGTTTGTTTTTAGCTTGTCCGTTGGACTTAAAAGAGTCTCAAGTATGGTTTACCGACATTTGGAATTATCACTTGTCACCGTATCTCATAGAAGCGGTTAGAGAGGGAGTTCAGCTGTATGGAAGACGTGGTGGAGCTTGGAATGATCCTTCAGCATTTATTAGAAATTCTTATCCCTGGCCCTATGGTCCAGATTCAGTGCCACCTCTAAGACAAATTAATGCTGAAGATGTGGGCTTAGAGGGAGTGGCAGCCAGTAATGGTGACAATCAAGATCCTTTGGTAAAATTATGACATAAAAAAAATAATAAAATTTATTACATATTTTTTTTTTAATTTTAGTTAAATATGTTAATGCGTTTACAAGAGGCAGCCAACTATTCTGAAAATCAAGATCAAGAATCAGACTGTGCCAGTTTGGATTCAAATATAACTCCTGATTCCTCGGCCGGTGCTGAATGAAATTTAGTTATTAATACAACACGGCATTGGTTAAAAAATCTTAAGGATTCTGAAATCTAAAACTACACTGACAGAAAAGACAACATAAACCGGCACTTAAAATTAAATTATTAACATAAAAAAAGAAACTTTATACAGCTTTTTCCCCCAAAGTTTATATAACATAAAATAAATTTATAACATAATCAGAATAACAATTAATCTTTATTTATATAAACTTTACAAAACTTTATACAAACTATAAATGTATTAAATACTAAAAATTTTTTGTATATTTTATACAAAAAAAAAAAAATCTGAGGAGTAAAATATTATAATTCTATGACTTTTGTTTAGGGAATAGAGTCAAGAAAATTATAAAAAAAAACACTAAAAAAATATTCGTCAAATAGTTCACTCAATACAACTTTTAAGACCCATTAATATGCCAAAGTTTTCTGTTCTTTAATTCAGTTAAAATCTTAACCCCCTTCAACAGGTAGAAATAAATATCTACATTTAGAAAAATATGCAGTAAAAAAAATTTGTTAAAGTTTTTTTTTTCGTTTTCCTGTTTTTTATTTTTTTTTATTTTTAACTTGCACTACTTTCTTTAAATTTGAATTCACGCAAAAATATGAAAGCGGTGGCTTAAGTAACACTTTTAATAATTCTGTTTATTGTTGAATATAAATTTTATAACTGCATACATTAGTTTAGCAAAAAAATTTCACTTTTTAGCGGCACTTGTTAAAAATGCAAATTTTATGTAACTACACTGAGAAAAAAAGTAAAGTCATAATACAATATTTTTCAACTTTAACAAATTTTTTAATATTTAACAAATACTCTTGATGGGTGGCTTAATGGTCCTCAAAAATGTATTGTAAAAATATTTATTTACAAAAAGTACTTTTTTAAGTACTCTGTTGCAGAACAAAAATTTTTTTTTAAAAATGCATCTATAAAAAATTACTTTTTAATATAAAATAACCCATTTATAAAAGTACCTAAGAAGGTTCTTTTTTTAACACATACAATTTAAAATTTTTCAAAGTACTTTTTTTTTAATTCATAATGATTTTATATTACAAAAACTTCTATTTCTTTCAAAGTCAGTTTTAATTAAATATATTAAAAGGAAAATTATTTTTAAAACATTTACTCTTGTTAAATTGCTTATTTTTAATTTAAAAAATACCAACTTTTTTAGATAAAACTTGTTTTGCAAAAATAGTATTTTTTTTCAAAAAAACTTTAAAATAAAAATTTTATATCCAAAAAAAATTTTTTAGTTTCAAAAACAAACACAAGGCCATTTTTCGAAGAGAGCATTTTTTAAGTGTTCTTTTCCTAAAAATTATTTCTTAGGGAAAAATACTTTTTTGTAAAATATCTCTCTTTTGTTATAATAACTTTTAACAAAACAACTTTAAAGGAGATAAAAATATGAAAAAAACTAATTCTTCAAAAAGTTTATTTTTTGCTAGAAGGTCCGTTCAATTAAATTAATTAAATATTTCCTTTGAGAAATGCAACGTTTTTTCCTACATCTGTTCTTTACGTTCTCAATATTAGACTTTAAATACTTACTAAAAACAGAAAACAAAAACTTTTATTAAAACTCCCCTAAAAGAAATAATTTAACACTAAATGTTATTGTAAATGTAAATGTCACTAAAACTTGTTTAAAATAATAATTGTAAATTGTATATAATATGAATTTTATGTTTTTAAGTCAAACAAATTAATGTTATTAATAAAATAAAACAAATCATTTACATTAAAAAAATAGAAAAATAACGCTTCTTAATACTAATGAATGCTAAAAACAAATTTAAACTAATTCCTCAAAAATCCCTTAAATAAATCAATAGGAAAACTTTAACCTTACATTTTTTACACTCAAGCAAATAACTATAACAATTTATATATACAAATTTAAATACAAAAAAAAAAACATATAAAAATTATCCTTTAACTTTAAACATGTCCTTTTAAGAAAAGCAAAATACATACGTAAGCTATTAAAAACAATAGATTAATTTTTATTATATTATTTAAAAAAAATGCTTGTTATAGATATTTTTAATTCTTTTTATAAAAAAAATAAGTTTATTGAGTTTGTTTTTAAATGTATATTTATATTTTCAATTAAATGTGTAAAAACTATTTTAAAAAAACTAAAATTTATTTAATTTTGCTAAATAAATGAACTTAAGCTTTGTTTTTTATTATATTTTTTAAAATAAACAAATAAAAATGATTAATGAATTTAGCTGTAGTCAAAATCAAGGAAATGTAAAATCAAAATAATTTGTAATTTAAAAAAAGATATTAAACGAAAAAATGCTGCAGAATTAAAGTACGAAAATAAATTTTTTCAAAACTATAAAATGACTTCTTTAATTCTTGATAAGCAAAGAACAGGACATATAGGATGCACAAAAAGTTTTTAGCTTTGGAAGGCTAAAAATATAATCCTTGAAGTCAAAGCGCTTCCTGGAAAACTTGATAACATTAAACACAATACTTTCTGCTTTCTGTGAGTTTTAAAGTGAAGAAATCAAAGCGCATTATTTCTAACAAAAATTAAAATTGATAACTTAGACACGGAAATCTAAACAAACGACATAAACTTAACTTGAACTTAACTTGAAAACCAAAAATGCGCGCTAAATAATTTACAATATGTTCAAAAGCTTAGAAAGGGCTTTCTAACACACAAAAGAATTTTAAGCTTGTCCTTAAATAAAGCCGCACACACAGGTTTCGGTTTCTTTTGACTTCTACGAAAAAAAAAATTATTTTTTTTAACTGCTAGTATTAAAAACTAGTAAATTATAACGACACGAAACCGTCCGCGTGTCATAATTTTCAGTTAAAATTTTCCATCCATAAAAATAAAATGCGCTGACAACTGTTTTATTACCATTAACCAACAAAATTGGGTGACTTCACAATTATATCTTTATTTTCTCTATGAAATAACTTATTTTTACGAAACAAAAAATATTCTACATTCAAACCAAAGTTCTAAGAGACCTCCAAAAAAATTTTAATTCAAATTCATTTAGCAGTTTTTACGTAATGCGAAAACAGACAAAAATTCCATAAGTAGGTGTTTTGTATTCCATATTGTAGTTATCACCAACACCAAAATTTTTCAATAATATTTCATGTACAGAAATGACTCCGTTACTTTTTTATTATATCTATAGATGAAGCCTTGTCTTGACTACGTATTAGCATGGCCACCTACCTCAAGCAATAAAAACAGTATTTATTGTTGTGAATGTTGAGCGAAGCCACCATCAAGGCAAATGAAACCCACAACTCCATAAAGAATACTAGGCGAATTTACTAAGTTTAAGTAATCAGCGAATTGACAAATTAAAGGCGAATTTAAGGCAGAATGCTTAACTGGTATCAAGGCGAATAAATTACCAGGTGGCAGCGTACGCGAATTAAGTATTTTTTGCTGGTATGCACGACTGTCAAGCTCCACATATAAAAAATATGGGTACATTTTTTATATATGGAGTTTGACAGTGGTTTATACCAGCAAAAAATACAGGATTCGCCTACGCTGCCACCTGGTAATTTATTCGCCTTGACTGGTATCAATTTACCTTCCTTAACTAGACGATCAAGTTTTCATTCAAGTTTCATTCAAATTTTAAAATTTCTCTCATTTTTTAACAAATACACTCACACTTTAAAAACTTGCTGAGAATTTGCTTTCAAGTTTTCGTTTGAGTCCTTCAAATTACATTCAAGAAAACAGATGATTGCCTTTTTCCCTCCAAATTTGTATTAAAAATTCTGCTGTCAAAGTTTTCTTGACATCTTACTTAAAAACTTGCTTTGAAATTACGTGCAGCCTACGTCACAGCTTTCAATTTTTGTGAATTTCGACAAGCAGTATGTGTAAATTTCTTAAAAGAGATGTGAACAAAAACTTGACAGTGTGACTGCACTGTTAGTCTGCTATTAAAAACCAAGGCGAATTGAATACTGGGTAGTCGCATGAGGGCGTGTACGCGTCAGTAAACAGTGACGAATAATATGAAAAAAACAGTGCCCTTCGGCATATTGAACACAATTCCACTGCGCATTCGTACTTTTTTTTGCAAAGAGCACAAATATTTTTTCATAAATATTCAAATATATTTTATTAATGAACATACATACATATGTACATTTTGTTAAAAAAAGAAATAAAAAAAAATTCAACATGTTTTTTAAAGAAACGTTTTCTTTTTTAATAAATGTTATTTTTTATTTCTTTTTTTATAATTTAACCTCTTTTCTTGGGCACACGTACCCTTTTCATTTTGCACACAACGGTTTATTTGCACATTTACTATTTTATCTACAAATTAATTATTAAATCATATTTTTCAATTTTAAAATTTAATATTTTTTAATTTTTTTAAATTGCGCGTCAACAACATGTAACAAATTTTGACGTTGGTTCTGAAAAATTTGTGCGAATTCGATCACTTGGGCTATTAATTTTACCTAGTATTCAATTCGCCTTGTTACAAACTACTGCGTAGCTACAACTGTGTGAACATATGGGTTAAGAAGGAGTTCTTAATTATTAAGTTTTGTTGTCTAATTTGTGGTTTTGTTCTCAACTTTTCGCAGCAAGTAAACTTGGTACATTTTTTTAATTTAAGGAAATTACAATAAAGTTTTAAAAATATAATTAAATAAATATTAGAATATTTAAAATAATAGTGTTATTATTTTTCAACAAAGGTTTCTCATTTTATTCGTAACAACTTGCAGCACAAAATTCGGTGGTTGTATAACTTTGCTCATTAAATCCAATTTGTTTCATAAAAAAAAATAAATCTTTAAAAGGAAATTATGTAAAAAGTGCCAATCTTAAAAAAAATAACATAAAGTCTTTATTTCTTAAATGAGCAAATTTGTCATTAGTTTTTAACTTCCTTAATTTTACCTTAAAAAATTTTTAGTATCGATTACATAACCTATTTTTTTCTATATCGATTTTTTGTGTGCCTGCGTCATACTTTACTATCCATAACAATTTTGGTCGTTTTCAATTGAGATTTAATTAATTAATTATGTTTATTTTTAGGTAACTAAACGCTATGGCTTTACGTGTTCTTAATATGGCTTTGCGCAGGCAATTGGTCAACCAATTGCCCCGTACATCCCAAATTGGTAGTGTTGCTTTGATCCACACTTTGGATAAAATTGGCAACCGTGAAATCGTAGGCTATGGGTGGAACGGTACTGCCTGTTACGCCGATCGCGTCGATTACCCCATGCCAGCTGTTCGTTTTCGCGAGCCTACCAACGAAATAAAAAATTTGCGTGAAAAGGAGAAGCAAGATTGGAAAAAATTAAGCCATCAGGAAATTAAAGCACTGTACCGTGCAAGTTTTTGTCAAACGTTTGCTGAAATGAAAGCCGGTACCGGTGAATGGAAAATGCATTTAGGCATTGGTTTGATTTTTACTACCCTTGCTATTTGGGTAGCAATATTCATGAACGTTTTCGGTAAATATATAACGTAAAAAAAGTTTAATAAAACAAAAAGTTATAACGTTTTTTTTTTTTTAGTTTACGATGAATTGCCTGTTACATTTAGCGAGGATCGTCAGAAGGCTCAACTGAGACGTATGTTGGATTTGGAGGTAAATCCTGTTACCGGACTTTCGTCCAAATGGGACTACGAAAATAATAGATGGAAGTAAATTTTTGCATCGACTTATTGTATTGCTAAAATAAGTTAAACAGTGTGTATTGTATACTTTATAAAAAGAAATAATTTAAGTAATCAAACAACCAAAATACCAGAAAAACGTGTACTGAACGAAGTTCCCTTTTAAAATAATTAGTTAAAAAGAGGGAGAAATTTTAATATATACAACTCAAAACATGAAAGCTTTTACATCAGTGTGGGGCAGACCATTTCTTAAGGAATGCTATGGGTAAATATAGAAATTTTATTGTGAGCAAATAAATAAAATAAGGGCATTAAATTCATTTATTAAGCATACCCAGATGCGCCTTTCGAAAGATTTAAATGTATTCCTGATTTAGGCTCAGAAACAAAATTTAATGTATTATATATCATATTTGATTTTAGGTGTCCAGTTTACCAGGTAGGTGTAGTTAGTCGTTTTAAAAAAAATATGTAATCTGGAATTGGGTACCGGATGTACAAAAGTGAAAATACACATATTCGTTTACCTTTTTCATTCTTACTACCAATTAAATAATTTGGAAACTCTTCAGTGAAAAGTTAATTCATAAAAACAAAGCGTTAAAATATTAACTATAGACTTTAATTTGATAGAGTTATGCTTTAAGGTGGTAAGCACGTTGACTACAAATCTGGTTGGCCAGGGTTCAACGCCTGCGAGAACCAAAAAATAAAAATGTTTTTTTTTTTTTTTTTCGTTTAATAATATAAATACATATTCAGAATTAACATTAAAACATGCAGCCTCCTTCGTCGGTACTTTTTCATAGCATATTCGCCGGCAAAGTAAATTAACTAATAAATTGGCTGTACTTTCACCACCTGTTCTCTCTCCTTTACCCCTTTTCTAAAGAATGTAGCACGGGTACACACTAATTAAATAGGCATTGTTGCCTGAAGTGCTACTTCTCTTTAAAAAAAATTAAGAAATTGGTTTAAAAATAGCACCAACAATATTGTTCAAATCTGTGTTAACAATCACCCCTATCGTGAATAAGTAGTGAAATTTTTGTTCCCATGAAATTTTCATTCCCCTCGAAGTGAAAATTGCTATCATGGATTTCCCATGAAATATTTGTTCACTTCATTGAACAGCTGTTCAAAATTAATAAGCTATCAGTGCACATTGAATGTAAATAAAAAGAATAATTGAAGTTCAAAAATAAATAAATAAAACCTTTACTACAAAAACGTGACGTGCAAGACGCGTATAACCCCTTGAAGTTACTTGAGATATTGCTGACCAATTTCAACAAACATAAAAAATTTGTATAAATTTTTTTATATATCTTCATTTTTCATTTAATGACATTTTTAATAAAATAAATCTTTATAAATTTACAAGCAGTAGAACTCTTTGTTTTCC
The DNA here is from genome assembly GCA_937654795.1 of Cistogaster globosa. Lineage (NCBI taxonomy): Eukaryota > Metazoa > Arthropoda > Insecta > Diptera > Tachinidae > Cistogaster > Cistogaster globosa. Next base: position 15,606,602 of record OW569404.1, read on the forward strand.
ATCTGTCGAGATAATGTCAGTTTGCGCTGCAAAAACTAATCTTAAATTAAAAAATGTATTAATAATTTTAATATTCTAATTATAAGTGATAAAAACTTGCATAATGTATGCAGTTCCACAGTTAAATTTAAGTGAACAAATCCAAGGGAAAAGTGAAAAAATTTCGAGCGAAAAAATCAATCACGATAAGGGGAATTTTTGTTTACGTCAAAAACTGTTCATGTGAATTATTCACGATTGTAATTTGGGGAAAAGGAAAAACATTTCAAGTAAAAAGATATTCATGATAGAGTTGAATGTGAAAACCATAACACGAAATTTTAGATTTACATGAATAGTAGATTCCTTGCGCTTTCAAAGCTTTGCGAAATTTAAAACAAATCAAGAAATTTATTTTAAGCATCAAAAACGACTACTGCATTTACCTGATGATTTATCGTACCATATAATAATATTAGTGACTATTATTTTAAAATAACATTCTAAAGGCGGTTTACATGGTCATAGAAGTCTTACGACATGTCAAATTTTTGTGCAGAATAGTACCAGTGGGATCGTCTAAACTAAATATGTAATGAATCTGCACAAATTGAGAGAAATTACGGATGAAAATTTGACGGTCGTATGGCTCTCTATGTTTTCTGAAAATTTTCAAAAGACAATTACGAATCATTAGATCAGGGATGCATTTTTCTGCAAACCGCCCAAAAACCTGTAAATACCAATTGTGTAAACGCGAAAAAATCTGTCGTAAGATTTTTACTCTCATTTTTTTAAATACGTATAGATTTTCATATTATTTTCTCTTGGATTTTACGTACGTAAAGTCGTACCGTCTAGACCCCCCTTTACACATATTTTTGTATTTATGTAGCTAGGAAATATTTCATAATAATCAAAAAGTGATTTAATTCCATATCTGTAATCCTTATAGTTTCTACAAAAAACAAATGTTAGTAGGAAATTTCAATTGTCGCTCTTTCTAAATTGACTGATATTTTTTGTAAAGTTTGTCTTCTTCTTTTCAGACCGTAACTGAAATTTTTTCTGTAGACATTTTGCTAATCTGGCATCAACAAATTGTTTTTTTTTTTATTATAAAAACCAAGGCGAATCAATTACCAGGTGGTCGAAATGGCGAATTTATTAATTTTCAAAAAAACTGTTTACATTTTTTATGTATGGCGTTTGACAGTAATTATTAGCAGCGAAAAATAGTGAATTCGACTGTGCTGCCACCTGGTAATTGATTCACCTTGCATTCATTGTCATGAATTTGCTGTGAGTTCTACTTAAGTAATTGTCATTTTAACATGCAACCTGTTTTTTAAAAAAAACTTCGGAGTGTGTTCTATATTAGTTTGCTCAGCACTAAAATTGTGTCGTAAAAATAATTTTTAATAGTGCCATAGAGAAAAGTTTTATTGCAAATTATTTATAAAATATTTTTTAAAGTAAAATATTTGTTTAGAAGCGGTGGTACACTTGTGAAAAATCACCATGGGGCGCAAGCAAGGATGCGTCATTAAAACCTCATCAAACACAACTAAAACAACAAAAAAGGTAATGAGGAAAAACCAAATTTGTAAATCAGTCATTTTTTTTGGCATATTATTAATCTCTAACGAAAATGTAACTTTATTCAGGTTATGTCTCACGATGAGTTTATGAAGCGTATAAACAAAACTTTGTATTTTGGCAATGACTTTATTGCTGATGAAGATGTTCCTAATGCTTTGGAAATGTCTAAACCTTTGGCCGAGTATGCCTCGGAATTGTTTAGTGACAGTCATCGTGGTTATACTTTGAATCGTTTAAGTTGTGTAGAGGCTTCTAGTGTACAGACCGCAACTCCGGCAACTTTAATTATGGCTTTAATATATTTGGATCGTTTAAATGTTAGTGATCCTGGTTATGTAAGACGTATAACACCTCAGGAATTATTTATTGTTTCTATGGTAAATATAAATTATATTATTATGAAAATATTGATTAAATGCAACCAACCGGCTGATAAATTTCTTAATAGATGATTTCAACCAAATTTTATGTGGGTCACGATGAAGAAATATATTTGTCAGATTGGGCTGAATATGGTAATATGACGGAGGATAAATTAAAACAATTGGAGTTAATATTTTTATGCGCAATTGTAAGTATGCAATTAAAAGAGTTATATTTATAAGAATTACATACATATGTAAACTTTATTGTTGCATGAATGGAGAACAGCATACATTACAGGCCTTTTGCCTTATTGATTCAATGGAGTTCTTATTTAATTAATTTTCTTTTGGTATAAGACTGAGGTTTTCTTTTCAAAATTTGGGTAAAATCCACTGATGAGCTATATGAGCAGTAGTGAAATGGCCATATGGATATGCTTTCTCCATAGTAATACATAAATTTTTTTAGTTTAAAATAATAGATATTTCATGAGAATATCATGAAACATATATATTTGAAGGAATCAATCACAATTAAAGTAAATTAATATTTTTAATAAATTGTTATATAAATTTTTGCTGACATGTAAATGTATTTAAAAAATTGTCATAAAAAATTTTAAGCTTTATCGAGAATTGCTGGAACTATTTCTGCGATATCCATGTTTTATAATATTTTTCTAGCAAAATTTAGACACCGTATAAATTGATTAATATTTGGAGCACAACTTTTGTATTCATAAAGTTAACCATAGGTAATAAATTTTTATATGCTTTTAATATCAATTTGACCACATTTTGACTAAACTGAGGTCAGACTTAATGTTATTAAGTGATAAGAGAATGAAAAACAAAACTTTCTTAATTTTTATTATATTATTTTTTTTAGGAATGGAACATATACATATCGAACGAACAATTTTTTGAAAAACTTACAAGCATTGAAAGGATATTGGCACGAAGACAGGGCTTACGTCGCGGCTGGTTGACTTACAGTGAACTTGTCCAAATGTTACCCTCATTCACCCTGGCCAAATTTTTGCTTAAAAATATGACCATAATAGCTGTTAGTTATGCCGCAAGTGTTATGACCATAGCAGGTGCATTATTTTTGGCAGCACAGATACCTGGCACGTCGTTGCATCGTAATCGTAATCAGTTGACAACGAATAGCAGTGATATAATAAACGATGCTGCAGTGGAAGAAAGTGTTAAAGTGAATGGAACTACGGCTTCAGTGGTTATTACGAGACAGCACAATCAAACTAGTTCAGCATTAAACGTCGAAAATGAATTACTCAAACTGGAACGACAATATCGTGAAGAAGCTTTGCGTACTATTGCATTGCAAAAGAATAATGAAATTTCTACAGAATCAAGATTAACTTTGCCTCAACAGATGCTAATGGCCAAGATAAATGTCAATCAAAAGTGTGCAAAACATGGACAACAATATCAACAACAGGGTCAGTGGTTTGCTAACAAAGAAGAATATAGTGATTGTGGGAAATGTTGTGAAACTAAGAAACCTAATATTCATCTTAATTACCAACAATTCTTAATGAAATCCCGCCAAGCTGACTCATATAATGATCAAAACTTTAATGATTTTAAGGTTTTTAACAATTCTACCGTTGTTGGTCTGTTGTGGCATTTCCTAACTGATACTTTACATCAAGCAAGTTTAATGCGTTTGCCTTTTGATTGGCCAAAGTTTATGTAAATAATTTTGCTGATATCCGAATGTGCGAGTTTTTTTCTTTTATCTCTTTTCAATTAATTTTATCTCTTTTACATTAAATATCCAAATTGCTATAATAACGTTTAAAAATATGCAAATGAAGTTTGCTTAAAAAAAAATTATTTATATTTAATATTTACTAAAATACATGTTATATATTTTTGAGCATACTACATATGAATAAGATTTTAAATTTAAAATGGGATATTTAAATAGTTTTATAGAAAATTAAAGTATACTTAAAATGTGTCAGAAATCTCAAAGACACCTGATTATGCTTTCGTTTATGCTAGAGGATAAAAAAATCACCAATAATTTTTATTTTAAACTTAATTTTGTTTACTACTAGAGTACAAGTGTTTAAGAAAAATTTAATGAATACTGCGCGCTATTGTCATATCATCAGTTCTGAAAGATTAAGGGTTCTTGGATCGAAACAAAAGTATCAACTGTTTGCCCGTATGTCTTTAAGCAGAAAGAGGTGAAGATTGCTCAGGAGCTTTCTCCCAGGCCACTACATTTTAAGAAGGCACCACAACAGCCTAGAAATTGAGAGTAACAAACGATGTAGACTTTATTCTAAAGGACTGGAACGCTTTTTGTTGTAGTAAATACAGCCAGTTCGGCAAGCACCTATTTTAAATGACAGTAATCATGGGACTTTTCCGGTTGTGATGAGTGCATTGACACCGTGTAAAGAATATAGTAGTTTCTGAAGATTACACACATTTATCAAGGTATCCAATAACTCTTGATGTAGTTTTCCGCAAGTTATTTTCTTATATTTTAACCAGCCAATAAACGTCTAAACTTATTATTAAAAATTTTTAACTGGCAACGCTGCTTAAGTTTAAAGCTAATTTTTTTAAACATTCCCGTTTATTTGCTGATGGAATTGCCAGATTATTTTCTACACTGCGGTGTAGAATTAGAGAGAAGTTGCCAACACATAAAAAGGTAGAAAATTTGCATTAGTAGGTGTGAAAATAAAAATAATTCTTAGCATTTAACGGTACCCATTATTAAAGAAAATATACAATGGTAAACGAATATAATTTGTAACAAAAATGAAGTTACGATTTAAATCAAACTTGTTCATTTGTTTTTCTTATATAAAAATGTATCGATTTAATACTCACATAACAAAATAACTGAGGGCCTTAGTATCCATTTTTTAACACATAAATTAATAAAATAAAAAGCTAAAAGTAAGATTTCTTTATATTTTATTTTCACTATTTGTTCAACTTAGTTAAATTAATTTTTGACACACAACAAATTAGTTTTTCGTTTTCTTAATGATAATTTTAAGCTAAAAAACATTGACACCGATTTAATTGAATGATCTTAAAGCTTATTTGTTTTATATTACTAATGCTTTGATTTTTTTTAATCCATTGCAGATTTATGTAATTTCTAACAAAATTAATTTATATATTTTTAATTGCTATTAAATGTTAATACACGAATGTACTAATTTATGCATGTTTGAGGTCTTAACTAATAAAGTAAATATAATTAATTCATTGGTGCTTTTTGATTTTTTTTTATCAATTTATTTAAGGTTGCTACTCAATACTAATTTTTTAACTTTTTTCTACTGACAAAAATATTTTAAATAGCACAAAAGGTACTTTATTAATTTAGTTTCTTTTAGACAATATTCATTGGAAGATCATGTAAATGTAAATTGTTAATAAAACTAAACAATAGTTTGTGTATAAAAGTGCACTTGAGAAGAGTATAGTTGCTAAAGGGGACAGTCTAAGCGTATAAAAAAATCAACTGAATTAATAATGTATAACAAAATCCAAGGCTTAGCAAGTTTGCTATAACAAAAACATTTTTTTCACTTAAAACTAATTACATACATTTCAATTTTTTGGTCCAAGCGTTCGGATTTCTATTGATGTTTTATTATTTTTTTTAAAGCAAATTTTGAATAAGCTTAAGTGTAATTGTTATTTCATTTTGAAACTGCTCTTGACTAAGTCAGCCAAATATATATGATATGAATTTATCTCTTAATATGCATAAGTTTTAGCTTATTTCCTTTACAAAGTATTCAAATATGATGCATTTAATTATCTAAATAATAGAAACTTAAAGATATAAAAAAATAAAATGCATAAATACATTTATAATTATAATTAACAACTGTGTATGTGTGCTAAGTTGTTTAATTTCACACACTTGCAACAGCGTGTACATCAGAACTACTCAAGTTACTCAACAGGTTATAAGAATTAAGTGAAGATTTTGTGACATCTATTCTTATATTTAGAATAATGTTTATGAAAGTTTATGCCGCTACCGCAACTAAGCAAATTTCATAGCATTTTTTTTGCTGTAATTCCTTGCATTTATTTAATTAGCTAAATATTAAGCTTCGTAATCATTAATCTGAAAGTAAAATATGCCTACAATGTAACGTTTATAGTATAATGCAGTTAATTTTGTTAAAAAAGCATCTTAAGTTAAATGCTGAAGCCACTATTACACGATATGTTTTTAACGAATGATCTTGCAAACCATCTGTTAGTTAGCATGTCACAAAAAATACTGATTTTGATTTTTATGTTCTAACGGTTATGTGCTTTAAGTCTGACATAATTTTTAACAGTTTTATGTGTTGTTTGCTTTATACAGGATTCTGTTTTAAATTAAGCAGCAGATGTCAGTTATATTATCAAATAATAACAAAACATGATTTCATTTTACATACATCACACTGTGTTTTAAAGGCTTATTCATTATGATTAAATTATGAAGTGTAAAATTCAAAAATTCGTAAAACTAAGATCATAATTATAATTATTATGAAGAGTAGCTTAGAATTTAGAGGTGAAATTGACAAACATAAAAAAATAATCACTTTAAGTTAAAAAATAGAAAATTTTAATCCGGAATAAAAATTGTAACTCATGACTAAATATTTTTGCTAAAAAATAAAGACGATACAGTTTTTATTTGTGATAAGTTGCTTTTAAGTTCAATATGTAAATAGTGTTCTCATAAAAATATTCATCGAAAATAAAGCATTTTAACTATTAATAAAAATTTTCAATCGGAGGAGTACGATTTTTGAGATTAAAATTTAATATTAAGTTATTTTTAGACCGCTTATTATTAAGGGGTTGGTTTTAATTTGCTTTTTAAAAAAAAATATATATTTTGAAAATTTTTGCTTTTAGTTTGCGCTTACAAATCAAACGAAATTTACTTTTTTTTTTTTTGTAAAAGTAAAACTTACACAGTAATGCGCTTACGGCATTCGATATCGACTGAACTTTGAAAATATAAATTACAGCCGATATCATACAAATTTTTATTTTTGGCTTATTTTAACAATTAAACCAAATTTAAAGCAGGGGCATTACTCTGTATTTCGATTCGAAAATAAAACATTCGTTAGTTATATGAACAATTCTTTTTAAATAAATTTTTTGTTAATGAAATTCATTCGAAAATGAATCCACACCATGGTCGTTTAGAGTCAGTGTTAATATTTGAAGGACGGTGTTAAAATGAAGCTAAGTAAATATAACAAAACGAATTAAGTATAATTATAAATATAACATTTTTTTATTTTTATTGCTTAAAAATGAAATATTGTTCAAACTTGAGCAAGACTTCGTTTTCAAAAGCAAATAGTTTTCATTAAAAAACTACGTAAAATAATAAAAATTGCGTAAGGAAAGTCGGTTTAAATAGTTATATAAAAGGTACTTAGTGATAATTAAAAAAATTTAGCTTTAGTCTCTACATTTATTTTTTCTGCATAGTTTTTTTTTTGACAATAAACGTATTAAGAAATATCTCTCCTTTGCAGAGGTAGTTAAGATAAATTTAAAATAATAAATTCAAAAAATAAAATCATTTATTTCTTCTGCATAGTTATTAAAAAAAATATTAAAATTTTTATCCTTAAACTAAAATTGTTGTCTTAAATTTTGATTGTATACCAATAAAACTAAAAGAAAGTTAAAATCAGCATCTAAATTATAAATCTATTGTGCGTGCAGCTACTTATAAAGTTTCTTTCTTGTGATGTTCATCGTCTTCCTTTTCTTTGCGTTCTGTTATAAACAACAAGGGAAACATACCAATTAAACAACCAACCGTAATGCCTATTATACGGCCCTAAAAAGGGAGTAAAGATTTAAATTACTATTTAATTTTACAAAAAAAAAAAAATTAAATAAAAACATACATAATTTGCTGATCTACGACTAGATTTCATTTCCATTTGAACGGGTGTTAAATCAGGCGGTTTTAAGCCCAAATATTCACAACCTCTTTCAACATAATATGCAGATCCAATGCCCAGCACATCACTAACGGTATTGCCCAAGCCAGCAGCAGCCATTGTCGATATACACATAAAAGTTCCAAATATTTGTTCAATATAATCGCCCTAAAAAAATAATAATAATTTTTAGAAAATATTTAAATTTTCGTAAAAGAAAAAATTTGGGAAAAAAAGATCTCAAGAAAAATATTTTTAGTGATTTTTTTTTGCATTTGATACAAAATGATTTTTTTTTGGGCAAACAATTAAAGTGTATTTTTATATTAGAAATTTTTAATAAAATCAATTGCTGAATATTCAAAAAAAAAAAAAAAACATCGATACAGACTTTTTCGTTTTCTATTACATTCACACTTTGGGACAATTTTTTAATTTCATATAAAAGTATTTTGTTTTTTTTATTATTTTTAAAATTTATTTTGAACAAAAATGTTCTGTAGAAAAATTTATTTTGAAAGAAAAAAATTGTTTTCAAGAAAAAATGTTAACTGAACTAGAAAATTTTGTTTACAAAGCTGAACCAACAAATCATTTTCTATGGAAAAAAATGTTAAAGAAAAAATTTGTTTTTATAGAAAATTATGTACTACTAGATCAAAAGTGTTTTTATTGTTAAGCTTGGTACTCTGTTCAGTTTCTCATGCGGAATGCTGTCAAACTACATATGTACATAAAAAATTTGAACGAAAAATTCATGAAAAAATGTTGCGAAAGTAGTACTCTGTTTTTACTGTAGAAAAACATATGAAATGTTTCTGGCAACATTTTATTAAAGCTGTGAAATAAAGCAGAGAGGTATTATTTCATGCGGTATCATAAACAATAAAACGTTAAATTCTTCCAAATCGCAAGATACCACATTGTAAATGTCACATTTTCCACATGAAATAATCAATGTTGCTCAACAATTTTCACAAATTCGAACAGAGTACCAGGCTTTACAAAAAAAATTATAAAGAAAATTAGTTTGCCGCATAAATGTTTCTATAAAAAAGTGTATAGAAAAAAACATTCTATATAAAAATTTATTTTTTGACAAAACATCTTGGGACAGAAATTTGCCTATAGAAAAATTTATTTTTGTAAGAAAAATACTCCAATAAAAAAGTTTGTTTTGAAACAAATCAAATTTTTTTTTTTTTTTTGATTATCTTAAGGTACGGTCAGATTAGTCAAATATTTGACCAAAAAGACGTACCCACTATTTTACTGATAAAATATTTTCTACTTTTCAAATACTTAATAAGAAATATAAGATCATTCTTAATATTAAGATATCACACTTATTATATTTTAAATCATCATTCGTAATGATATGTGTCAGGAAAGTTTAAATAAACATTTGTAAAAAATAGTGGTTACGCTTTTTTGGTCAAATATTTGACTAATCTGACCGTACCTTTATAGGTATAACAAAATTCTAAAAATAAAAATAATTATTTTGCGTCAGAAGTTTTCTATGAAAAAATAAATTTTGGAGAAAAGAAGAAAAATTTGTTTTAGGATCAGAAAATTAATTTTTTTTCGTAACCGTTTACTTTATCACACGTATGTTTTTATATTGAAATAAGTTAATGAAACAAGATACTTTTCGGTCAAAAATTTAATATTTTTTTTATAGAAAAATTTGTTGTAAGAAAAAGATTTTATTGGAAAATTTTTTTGGGACATTGATATTTCTATTGAAAAATTATTTTGAAATTTAAATACAATTTTCTACTTACAGCAATAATCATGGCAAAATTATCTAGAAAACCAAATCCCACAAATGGAACAGCATTCACAAAGAAAACTGTTAAAAAAATGAAATAAACAAAATAAACCAATCAATATGTTTCATGTTCAAATATATTTTTTAAAACACTTACTCTTCCATAAGTCGCCCCTGGAAGGATTGGTGGCTTTTTCCGCTTGAAAAGTTTTATAGAAATGGATAAAAATATGAAAGATTAAAACCAAAATTATTGTTGGAAACAAAAATTTACTTTAAATTTAATTAAAATTCATGCAACATAATTTGTAGCATGCAAGAAAATTTTTATTAGTTTTTTTTTTTAAATTATATTTTACTTATTTATCTAATTGTTTTAGTAGTTGTTAGTGTTGTTATAAAAGTTAAGAGTGTTTGTGGTTTACCAGCTTTCTTTTTTAACCAGTCATCTGGGAAGGGACAAAACGATCCAGTAGGATCAACTTCACCCAGAGCGGGTACTTTGGATAAACGGCCAAAACGTGTACGCCATTGTGTAGCTGCTAGTTTTCCTGTATTTGTGTGCAAGTTTAAAGATATTTGTGTTTAAGTGTTTGTAGCAGGATTTAACAACAACAAGTAGACAGTTTTGAAAGTTTAGAGTCGTCATGAAAGTAGAGAAAAAATTAAAAAACAAAACTATAAATAAAATTATTAAAAAGTCGAGCAAAAATAAAAAAGTAAAACATTTATTACAAATATTTATGGTGGCGTAATGATCTTTCTAGCCGTTTTTTTATTGCACTAAAATCATTGTAAAATTTTTATTAATTATGCCTAAACATTTCGATCATCATGCATATTTCAAAAGTACCCTAATAGACATTAACTGGTTTGAAGTTTTAATAATGAACAAAACGAGAATAAGTCATCCAACAAAAGACCCTGTTTAATATTTTATACAATATAAAAATTTTGATGCCAATAAACAATGTTTTATACTCAACAATGATAAATCATCAATCGATGCATACAAGTTTAAAAGAAAGAAGCTTCCAGATCTTTTTATATTAGAAGAATCAAAGCGTTTAAACACGCCTAAAAATAGAAATCGCAGTTGCATTATGATATTTTTAGATAGCAGCATGAGCGTTTAATAATTGAATTGTTTTAATTTGCAATTAAGAGACCTAAAAAATTAAACAGCTTTGAAAAAGAAAATTTTTATTTTTCAAATATTTTCCAAAAAAAATGTTCAAATAGGAAATTGTTTTTCAAAAAATTAAAAAATTTATTTGGTTTGTCGTTGGTCACAAGTTGACAATTTTAAACTCGTTATTATATATTTTTTATATTATATTATTATATTTTATTTTTTTAAAGAAAAATAAAGTCAAAAGCTTTGTTTTTTTACATCTTCCCACAATTAATATCTCCTACTAATTTTAGTTTTTTAGTTACTTCCTAAAAAGTACAAAAAACATGTTAAGAGTTGTTTACCTGTGACCGACGATATGTATTTCTACAAAAAATTAAAAAAAAAAAAATGCTTTTGTATTAAAATTGTTAATATAACAATAAATGAACAATTTTACAAGTTTACTTTTTCAAGCAGCTAAACGTCCCGTCTCTGCTTATCAGAAAAATCATACAGACAGGCAGGTATTTATTACTCTCTTATCATTGCAATTTTATTTTTAGCGTTGAATGGAATGGTAGCAAAGTGCTTTGCACAACGTGTCTTTTAAACATTAATTTGTGTGTGTTTCCTCTAAATGCTTTGGACGTTTTATAGCTTTTAAATTATGAATACTTTAACATGTTTAACTCGCTCATGTAGTTAGAGATTTGATGAGAAAATTTAAACAAAAAAATCATTAAAATTTACTGCTTAGTACTCATCAAAACACTTAATATATTTCAGATTGCAATACCAAGTGCTTTAATTATTTAAATTCAAATAATCCAAAAATCATGTGGTATTTTAAATAAATTAATTTTTACGAGAGCTGCTCTATATATTTCTGGCCTAACAGTGAAAATGCGAATATTTATAATCAAAAATGGTTTTATTGTTTTTCAAAGTATTCTCCAGCATGATTTATACACTTCTGCATGCGCTCAAACCAGTTGTCGAAGCACTTTTTCCACTCCGAATGAGACACCTCTAAAACATGGTTTTTGAACACTTCAACAGCTTCTTCAGGCGACGAAAATCGTTGACCACTCATTTTTTCTTGATGTGCGGAAACAAGAAGAAGTCATTAGGTGCCAAGTCAGGGCTGCATGGCGGATGACCCATTAATTCGACGTTTTGGCCGGTCAAAAACGCTCTGGTTTGAGCCGATGTGTGAGAGCTCGCATTGTCATGGTGAACAATGATTCGTCTTCTCCTGTTGGTTTTTCGAATTTCTCCGATTACTTCAGGCAAACAAATTGTAGTGTACCACTCAGAAGTTACCGTCCTACGTTGCTCAAGCGGAACAGTCACCACATGACTAGTTTTGCCAAAGAAACAGGCGACCATTTGCTTCTTCCACGAACAACTTTCGTTGGATTTTGTTCGTCTTTGAAGACCCACACGGTCGATTGTTGTTTCGTTTCGGGCTCATACGCATAGATCCACGATTCATCACCTGTGACGATCTTATAAACGTTTTTTGAAGCACCGCAATTGTATTTTTGCAACATTTTTTTGCACCAATCGACTCTTGCCTTTTTTTTAACGACTTTCAAATTGTGCGGGATCTAACAAGGTGTTCATGCAGTATCGAATGTATGCTGGTGGAAGAAATGTCCAAGGATGTCTCTATCTCTCGGTATGTCGCATGTCGATCTTGCATTATGAGTTCACGCACAGCATCAATGTTCTCTGGCACAACAGCCGTTTTTGGACGACCTTCACGGAATTCGTCTTTGAGCGAGCTTCGGCCACGATTAAATTCATTATACCAATTTTTCACAGTGCTCTAGGATGGTGCTTCATCGCCATACAAAGATTTAAGTTCATCAATGCACTGTTGTCGTGATAATCCACGTCGAAAGTTGTGAAAAATGATGGCACGAAAATGTTCATGAGTTAATTCCATTTTTTTCTTTATTAATTTTTTCAAGTCACTGTAAACAACACAAATAGTGGTCGTACGTCAAAACGTTTTGAGTACGATTATGCTTAAAAATGACAAACTTTCCAATGGAAATGTCAGATTGCACTTGGCAGCACTCAGTGTTGCCAGGTCAGAAATATATATAGCAGCCCTCGTAAGAATATATCGTGCTATTTTTTATCCCGATTAAATTATTAAATCACCGCTACCGCTTTGAAGAGTTAACTATTCAGGAAGCTTCTAACAAATATTTTTAATAAGCTAAAGATTTTTGTCCAAACAATAAAGATAAAAATCAAAGCTTAAGCAAAAAACAACAATAATCAGCAATGATTTTTGTTTTTTCCTTATTCACTGTATACAGCTGACTTTTTTTCGGCTCTTTCATACAGTTAAAAGATAATGAAAAATAAAATATCACATAATACTACGATAGTTAATTTTTGTTTTATGCGCGAACACTTGCAAATTATTAAATTAAAATAAACTACGGTAATATTGAATTAAATTGATTCATTTTTATCCCAATTAAATGTGAAATTTGATTTGATGTGTTTTGAAACTCATTTTAACTCGTCCTTTACATTGAGTATACCTCGATATCTTAATTTACGTAAATATTAATTAACCATTAATACATTATAAAGTTTAATGGGGTTTTAAGCATACATGACTGGGAAGACTTCATATTTTTTACCCTTTCCTTCAATTGTATGATTTATTATTTAACTCGAGTTGTGAAGTGCGTATAAGTAATATTTTCTGAATTAAAATAAATTTGTATTAAGTATACGCTCCAATGTACAAGCCAAGCAATGAATGCCTTTTTGTAGTTCATTACAAATAAATCGTGTTTTTTTTCGTTGCCTTATTGTAAATTTTTTATTGTAAAACAAAATAAACACAATAAAATAGAATGCTTAAGTAAATATATATACACACACACATAAGTACATGTCAAAAAAAAAAAAAAAATTATGTGCATAACAACAATTAATGCCAACAATTTTAAGAGAAAAATGTTGTTGACCTGAATTTCCCATTTATTTTATTGAATGTGAATTTTATTCATTACAAAATATAAATTTTAGGTAATTTTTTATTTTTGTCATTAAATTCATATGGAAAAATTACTTGAAAAAATATTTTTTAAGTAAAAGCTCTACGATGGAGACTTTTTGGGTAAAGAAAACTGAATGAAAAATTCATTATTTTTTGTAAAAAAATAACCTTTTCCTTTTTGAAGTTAATTTTTCTGTAAAAAAAATATTAAGGTTTTACAAAATATTTAATATGAGATCATTGTCTATACAAAAACTATTAAAAACCTGTAAATATATATAAAATTACATTTCAAATAAGCTTTTCGTTATTTCTTAGAAAAAGTAATTTCTAGACAAAAAATAGTCTTAAAAAGCTTCTATTTCAATATTATTTTGAAAATTTATTATATGCATTTATGACCTTACTCTGACAACTGAGAATCTTTTCATTATTTATTGTCTTCAAGAATTTTAAGGACACGCGTAGTTGATGTATCTCGGAAGAATTTTTATGGAAAATGCATTTTAATTAATCAAACGACACTTGTTTAAAACAATAATATTTAAAAATTTTGATGTTCGATTTTTTCTACTTCACGATTTTTTAACAATTATTGCTTTTGTAATTAAAAACACCATTAATTTACTTCTGCGATTCATTTTGACAAAACTGAAATGTAGACTTGTGCCATTTTAGCGATCGGTCATTTTAGTTCATAGTTTAAAAATATCCAGTTCAATTTTGTAAAATGTCTTTTTAGTTCAAAGCTCGTTTAGTTTAAAATCTGTTTTTACTTCTAAATGCCTTTTTAGTTCAAAGCTCGCCTAGTTTTAATGTTCTTTCGCAGTTTAGCTCGTATTTAAACTATGTTTAAATTGTTTTATTAATAGTGTCAGAAACAGCGAAACACGAAAGATATTCATGTAATTTAGTCTATCATATAGTAGTTCAAACACAAAGCACACTTCAAAACTGAACTAGTTCATTTAGTTTAAGAAACGGAATAGTTCCATTGAACTAGTTCGTTTATGACTTACTCAAGCCTACTGAAATGTGGCAGAATTTTCAAGTAATTGTAAGGAGAACAGTCGAATAAGATGAGAATGTTTGACATTGGTTAAATAGAAGCGAGATTATTTAGACCAAAGCTAACCCGCACAAGCGATGCACCGTGGTCTAGAAGGGTTTTAAACATATTTCTATAAGAAATTTAAAAAAGCGATTTATATGCAGAAGTAATGTTTTCGACGTTTTTATTTTATAAAATATTTCTTTCTGATATGTTTTAAAAAAGAACTTTTTCTAAAATAAATTCAATAAATAAATATAAAATAAACAAGACAATTAATTTTATATAACAAAATAAATTTAATAATAAAAAATAACTTAAAAAATCATTTCAATATTTTTTTAACAGTTTCAATTTGGAAAATTTGTTTTAGAAAATTATATAATTCATTTTTCTAATTTCACTTCTAATACACAAAATTTGATATTTTAAATGATTCAAATAATAATCAAAAAAGAACCAACAGTTTATTAAAAAAAAAAAAGAAAATACATTTAGAAATAATCAAATAACTGAATCAATCAAGAGTTTAAATGCGAAGTCAAATACAATTTTAAAAAGGTGCAACATTTTTTGACTGAGCAGAAGAAAATAATGTAAAAAAATTTTTTACAGGAAAATTTAATTTAATTATTTGATTTTATTCATAAAAACATGTTTGCAGAAATATTTTAATTTAATCTCTTTTTTAATAAAAATTAAATTTTAATTGTTTTTTAAATTTAACTTTAATACAAATTTTTTAGATAACTGTCAATTTAAAAATTTTTTTTAAGAGAATTTTTTTTTTTAATTTTGAAATTTCAAAAAGTTTTTAAAAGTTAATTTTTTTATAGAAAAAAGTTTGAAATATTTGCTATTTTTTTAATAATTCTTTTAAATAAATTAAAATAAAAAAATAATATAAATAATATAATAATACAAATAAATAAATAAAAAATTAGTTTAGACTTAAATTTTTATAGAAAAATGATAAATTTTATTTTATATATTATTTATTTTTTTGTTGACAAATTACACTTCGTAAAATTTAAGGAAAATAATTTGAAATAAATTAAAATTTACTTTTTTCGGCTTAGGTTAATTTTTTAATTTAAGTTCGAAAATTTGTTAGAAAGAATAATTATTTGGAAATATATGCAAACGTTTTCCAATGAAAAAAATAGATGCTAATGTTGTAAGGAAACAAGTATGAATGATTAAAACAAAAATTGTATTTCGTGGCCTTACCGAAGGTTGGTACTAAGCAAAACCAAATGTACAAGATGAGATGCTAAGAGAACAACGAAGAAATACTTTGAGTTGTGTGCGGACTTTATCCAACTAAGTTAATATTAATTAGTTGGTTAAATAGATGATGTTTACAATGTACACAACTTAGTTAGATAGATGCGAAGAATGCTGATGAAGAATGCAGCGGTCCAGAAACTACGCATTTAATTATGCATTCGTCATACATTTGTAAATAATTTTATTTTTTAAACATTTTTAGATATTAAATTAAAAATGAACCTAAGCTGAAAAAATTAAATTTTAATTCTTTTATAATATTCTACTGTTCAAATCCTGATTGAGAAACAAAATTAAAAAAAATTGAAAAATTATTTATTTAAAAAATAAATAAGGGAAAATAATAATTTCAGAATAATTATATTATTTAACTATTAGAATATACAACTTATTGAAGAACAATTTCCTTGACACAGAGTAATTTATTTGGGTCAAATTTTTTATTTAAAAAAAATTAATTTCTTAAGATTTTTGCCAAAAAGGGAAATGTTCTCTGTAAAAAAAATTATTGTCTACAAATTTGTAGTTAATGCAGCCCTAGGGGTAAACATACTAGATTTAACCCTTTGCACCCGAACCATTTTTTAGTATGGATACTCAGCTACCCGACAGCAGTTTTAATAAAAAATTGTAATACATCAAACATAAGTATTTTAAACAAAAGTAGTTTATTAACATATTTCATTGTTATTCACGTACTACAAACATATTTTAATATTAAATTTTATAATTTTCCTTAGTGCGATATTTGAGAAAACCTGGGGTTTTCAGGACATGTGTCACAGTAATACACCGTTTCACGTCTTCCGCTATTCTTTGACGTTCGGTCAGAGCACACTCTACAATCCTTCTTTTTTCCTTTTTGCATCACATGTAGTTTTCCATTTAATCGGATATTGTTATCGGTAGTTGCAGATGTCGAACCACGGCCAGCTCCTCGATCTTGTCGATAATCTCCTTTTAGCTGATCCACTAATAATTTCACAAATTTGTAAGGACTGATTGGTCGCTCGTTTTTCTGCTTCTTCACCATTTTATATAAAATATAGGAATTGATTACACATATTTCCAATCCCCAAAAAAATAACTTTCTCCAACATTTTAAGGATTTCCGCATAAAACAGTACGTAGATGTATATTGATCGGCACGATCGACGCCCCCCATAAATTCAATATCTGGTGCAATATTATCATAAATAGTAATGGCGCCTGAGAAGCGCCGTTCGAGTTGCAGTAATGAAGAGGATGGCACCTGCGAGTCGCCGTTCGGGTGCAAAGGGTTAATAAAATTTTAGGAAAAAATTAGTTTCCCTTCTTGCCAACTGCTTTATTAGTTGATGGAATCCGATTTATTTTTGCAAATGCTATAAATTTCTAGACGATATTAATTGTACATAATTCACCTTAAAATGAATAGTTTAATTTTAATATTTTTTTACCTTGTCAAAATTAAATTAATTTTTGGCGTAACTATCAAGATATGTATTTGATATCAAAAAAATTGTCGAAATCATTAAATACCTTCTGACAAAAAATTTCATCTCTTTCTAGTGAACCTTGCTTTCATCCCTTTCACTCTATAAAAGAAATTCATTTAAAATGCACAAACTTTCTTAAACGGCAGCTGCGTCACAAATAAACCGTTTAAAATAAATGAAAAAGTTTCTTTACGTTCTGTTGAAAATTTAACAATTTAAGTTGGGAAAAACGTTAACAGTTTTGTGGCGTTATAAATAATAAAAAATACAATTTACCACCAAAGTAGTTGTAATAAAGATTAGGAGAGAGTGTATTTCGTAAATGTTGCAGCAAGTCGTAGTGAACACATAAATTTTTATTTAAACCGAACAAATATTTAAGCAATAAAATTTAATATCAAGTTCCCTTAATACTCGTACAACTCTTTATTGATTTTTACAACGCAATTTGTGTGTCTGTTTGTTAAATGCTTAAATGCTCCATTAATAAAATGTTAAGCTCACAAATATGCTTTGACATGTTTAAATTATATTGCAAGTTTGTGAAAGGGAGAGAATTTTATAACAGATATAAGATAAAAAAAAAATAGTTTTAAAATATTTAATTTAAATTTGAAAAACATTTATTTTTATTTGGCAAATTATTTCATGGGAAATTAGTCAAAAGTCTAGAGATCTCCTGAATAAGTGGTGTTGAAGAAAAATGACAGCTCAGGACTAGAAAAAGAATTTTATTAAATCTTAAAACTTTCTTTTCTCTAAATAAATAATTTTTAAAAATTGTGAGTGTTCTGCGTTTTACAGATAATTTAAAATTATATTAGTTTTTTTTTTTTTTTTTTTTTTGTTTCCATCCCTAGCAGCCAGTTTTATTAAAACTAATATCTTGTTTCTCTTTGAATACTTTTAGATTTTTTTTAGAGACATTAGTGTCGATAAAATTATACACATACTAAAATATATACTCGTATAAATGTGTGCTTTTTGCATTTTACTATTTGCTTTTAATGCTCTTTGTATTTTATTATAACATAAAATCAAATTTTATTTGAATTTATCAACCATAAATATTTAAAGTCATCTGCATATATTTGCGAGAACAGTGTTTGTCGTTGACTGACTGCTGCTGTTGACCGAAATACCAGTCATTACAGATAACAATCACATGCTCGTTGTCATTGCGAAAAATTTAATGCAAATTTGGTCTTGAAAAAGATGTAATAAAAAATCATTTTATAAGCTAAACTTTGAACTTTGCTGAACAAATATCTTTAAACACAATTCTAAAATTAGATTTACTTTTTTAACAACGTTTTATTCCAACTAAATACTTAAAACGATACTACGACAACGTCTTCCAGTTAATATTGTTAGAAACTTCTAGATTTCGTCTATTTTTTTCTAGGGAATTTTTATATCATTCTAATTATTTTCAATAAAAAAATAGGCTACGCCACTTTAATTTCGTAAGTTCGAACGCCTTAATAGCTTCATTGCCCATGTAATTCGTGAGCATAAGTTCAATTTTTTTTTTCAACAAACGTAACTTGAGCAATTTGTTATCTAAGATTTTTTATTTTCTACACCAAATTAATTTTCTTTTTAATAAAAATAATTTGTTCGTAAAATATTCCTTTAAAATTAAACAAGGTAATTTAATTTTATTTAAAAAAAAAACGTTTCTTCACAAAAAAATAATTTAAAAATTTTTAGAAATCTTTATTTAAGTAATTTGTATTTCAAGAAAATTGTGACAAAACTAGATTTCTGTATAAAAAGTACTTTTTGCACATTGTACTATTTGCACATAATATATATTTTTTGCAAAAGATATAAGTTCACAGAACTTTTGTAGATCATAAGGTTTTGAACGGCTGCTGCCATTTACTTTTTGCCAAAAGCTCTTTTCAAATAATTTTTTTTTTTTTTTTTTTTTTTTTTTGAAAAAGAAAAGTTTCTGAATTCTTACTTTTTTTAATATAGGTTTTTGCATAGAAAGTTGTTTATGCACATTAGGTACTTTTTGTACATAAAGTAGTTTTTGCACATTAAGTACTCTTTACACATAATGTACGCTCTGCACAAAAAATACTACTTACACATAAAGTTTTCTCTGTACATAAAATGTTTTTTACATTTCCACATAAAATATTTTTGGCTTATAAGTACTTTACATTTTTTTTCGTAAAACAAATGTGAGTCCAAAAAAATTATAAATATTTTTGAAAAAAAAGAAAGGTTTCTTCACAAAAATGTAATTTTTAAAATCATTTTTACATTAAAAGAAGTTTTCTTTTCTTTTTTTTTAAAAAATACTTTTAGTACTTGTGGTACTTTTTTTGCAAAAATGTTAGTACAGCTACTTTTGTAATGGCTGTTGGATTCTACTGGGCAATGAAACAAAAAAGAACAGGTCATAAAAGGTAAATATTTTTTGAGATTATAAATTTCATTATTATTTTAAAGTTTCTTTAAATTATTTCAACGGTTTAAGTTTTTATAAGTTTTCAACAATAGTGTTTGCTGTTAATTTTTTGGTGGCAAAAGGTGTAACATAGAAGCACACATTTTGTGTTTTGCCCTGTATTTTATTAATTATGAAAAAGCAACACTTAAATATTCTATTTCAGGCAGACATTAGAGAATAATAAAACGTGACCATTAAAATGTGTCTGGTTGGTATACGTAGATATAAATTGCAACTATATGTTTTAATTAGAAACATTTCTTTTTAACTCAGATATATTTTCTCTTATTATTATTTATACATTCGCAAAAACAGAAGAGAAAAAAAAAAACAAAAATATCAACAGAAATATAAAAGATTGCTTATCACAATTAAATGCTTTCTAGCTATCAAATTACTTAAGTATATTTAATTTTTGAAGCAGAAAGAACTGAACCTTTTTTAACTCAAATTCAAAGTTCGTACGTAACAGAACACAGAAAAAAGTGATGTAAATCTACTTAAAATTGAAATTACCTTCAAGGATGTATTAAAACAGAAAATTATCCTGCATAAAATTATCTGTATAAAAATACATTTTATTTTTATGAAAACTTCTAAAAACATAAAATTTACAAATTTACGACAAAAAATTGACACATGCCATCAATCAAACGTAGAAAGACATGCAAAGTATCAAGAGAGATAGTAACTTTAAAATAAAAATTTTTTGTAATGAACAAAGTTTTATATCTAAAGGGAAGAACCTAAATTCTTTTTGTTTTCTAGTTCCAAAATGTGTCAAATGTAATTATGGTTTATTGTGTTGTCATAGTAAAATTGAAATAAAAAAGGAATTGCTAATGGCACAAGCAATTATATTTCCAGGTCAAAATAACGTCTTTTATAAAAAAAATCATTTCGTTTTTTAATTTTTATTTTTGTGTGTTAAACATTCTTACAAAAAGTCCCTTTTTTTAACAAAAGTCACTTTTTCTAAAAGAAACTTTCTTTATAAAAAGTAAATTTCTCACCAAAGCTCCTTTTCTTATAAAGTCCCATTTTTACAAAAGGGTCTTTACTGCAAAAAAAGTTTGTGATGCAAGAAGAGACTATTT
This sequence comes from Cistogaster globosa, assembly GCA_937654795.1. Classification (NCBI taxonomy): domain Eukaryota; kingdom Metazoa; phylum Arthropoda; class Insecta; order Diptera; family Tachinidae; genus Cistogaster; species Cistogaster globosa. The sequence goes on from OW569404.1 coordinate 15,627,843, forward strand.
TAAAATACCTTTTTTTTAAATCATCCTTCATCTACAAATTAAGTATTTTTTACATTTTGAACCAAAGGTCCCTTTTTCACGATCTAGTCGTTTTTTTTAAATTCATTTTTTGTTGAAAACTCCTTTTCAATAAAAGGTTTAAGCTTTCGAAATAGTATCTTTTATATAATAGGATCTTTTTTTTTTTTTTCTTTAAAAATATTCTTTTAAAAATTTTATTCATATTTTCTTATTGAGAAAAATACGTTTTATTACTAAAAATCGTTTTAAATTTGTCATATTTTGAAAAAATAACACATATTTGGCAGAAGTTCCTTGTTGTTTTTTTTATAAAATCGCCATTTTTAGAACGGGGTTTAAAGATCACTATGAAATATTATTTTTTTCACATCTTAAAAAAATCCTTTAAAAAAGTTGGGTTTTTTTTTTGCTAAAAAAAATGTGCAAAATTTATTTTCATTCCAGAAAAATTCAATTTTTTAACTTTTTTCCAAAAATTCATACTTAAAAATATTTTGCAAATGAAAAAAGTCCTTATTTTTGTACCATAAAACCTTTCTTTCTCAAAAGTACTATTTATATCATAATCTTTTCTTAAAGTAATTTTTCTGATCCGAAAAATAACATTTTTCCCTAGAAGACTCTTTAAATAATGATTTTTACAGAAGGTACCCAATTTCGCAAAAAAATGATATTTAGCAGGGGCTCCGCTATCTGTATCTAATATTCGGCAGGAGCTATTTTTTTAATAAATAAACTAATTAACGATATTCTAGCATTAGCCCAATTTGAAATAGAAATTCCGAATTTTTATGTCTTTAACTTAAATTAAATTAAATAAGAATTGCAAGCAATCAAGAAAGAGTCCAATATTTTAAGCAAAAAGTTTTAGTTTTATTTCTTCTTTATTACGTTAAATCTAATAGATTCGTACAGATCGTTAAATGATGAAAGATTTTAAGCACAAACAAAATAATTAAAAAACAATTAAAAATGCTATATTCGACTATGCCAAATTTTATATACCCTTCACCATATATGTAAATCTACTTTAGTGTAGTAACTCCAATCCATAACACAAATATTGGGGTGACAGAAAATTAAAAAATAAAAAAATAAAAAATTAAGTTTTTTATATAATTTTCATAAAAATGTCATCGGTTCTTAATGAGTTCAGCATTTTTTTTTTTTTTTTTTTTTGTAAATTATAGTATTTCCTGAAAGATCTTTTTAAAAGCCTTCAAATGATACCCATATTGATATCTTAAAAATTATGATGCAAGATTGTACTTTTCTATGAAAATTTTAGAGACCAATAACTCGATAAACATGGGCGAGCACCAATCTTTTCACTTGATGTTTTTTTTTCTTAATTCTCCATATATTTGTTTTTATGATTGGAGTTACTTCACTAAGCTGGATATGTTCCAAATGATATGAAAATATTATGGGCAGTCGTGGTGTTTTGGCCACTGCCTGGAAAGACATGGACCAATCTTGCTAATTTTCAATAGCAAAATTTTCGAAACTATGTCTGATCGATTTGCTTATTTAAATCTTCTCTAGCTCATCTACTGCCTTGGTAAAATTGATTTTAACCCAAACACGGATGGACAGACGGACATCGCTCAACCGATTTCGCTAAATGACTCAGAGTACATATAATATACGGGGTTGGAAATGGATAACGTAGAAATTACATACGGAATGACATGATTAGTGTATATGTAGGGGTATTAGAAGTGCATTAAAATAAGTTAATAAAGTCATTTTAAATTATTCTTATATTTACTCTGTTGATGATTTTTTCTACATTCGAATAAGCCAATTTAACAAAAATATGGAAGCCACTAGTGCTAATATTTATCTAAAATTTCAAAACATTTGCAATCTTCTGGTGTATTATGTTTTTCGTATTGTACAGTGTACAAACACATACATACTCTTTTATTGCAGTGTACAATTTAAATAAGCCATCACTAAAAAGAGGACCTACTGTTTTTACTTTTACTTTTTGCATCATCTTTAAATTTATATACGAATTAGGGTCACCCTGAAACATAATTTTTTTTCACAGTTATAAATAATTTTAAAAGTTTAATTTCTTGAGCAAAGCTCATTAACATCAGCTGTTTTATTTTATGTGCAAAGAGAAATATTTAACAGTAAACCCTAAAATATGTTTTATTTATATAAAGCACAAAGGCAGTCAGTAAGGTTTTTTAATTTTTTATATTCATCATCGTTGCTGCACATATAATTTGTATTTATTTAACCTTCTACCTTCCACTGTTAATAAAAATTGCCTGTTTTTATGTTGGTTTTTATTTCTTTTTTGAGTAACAAGTTTGAGAATTCACATTTAGAGTTTTACGATAACAAATAAATACGAGTAGAAGGCAATAAATGTTTACGAAGACATAGAAAACTTAATTTTATCAATTTAATTCTTTAATAATTTGAAACAAAGTTCAATTTACTTTATCCAGCTATTTTTGCTTAATGACAAGGCAGATACGCCTTAAATCTGACATCTTTAATTTCTTTAGGTGACTGCCTTTAATGTAAAAGAATTAGAAAAAAAACCAAGATCTTAATTTTGCAAAAAAAAAAACGTATTACTGTAGTTTTCTTTCAGAATTTGTTTTAAACTCTTAACATTATTCGTGTGACATACATTCGTCATATAACTGCTGGTTTTTGTTTTTATATCTTTGAATTTTTATGCAACAACCCTGTATGTTTTATTTCTTACAGTTTTATAACTTTTTGGGAAAGTTTATTCCCAATTTTATTTAATAAGTTCTGCAGGTGTCAAAGGTAAATATTTTATGAAACAAGAAAAAGAAAACAATAAGAAGGAATAGTAGAATTGAAAGTACAACAATTTAACAAAAGCAATAACAAACAACAAAATGTTACCTGAAAATTTAATATAATAAAGCTCTTGTGAAAGCATGATTCCCACAAAGAAAAAAATTTTTGTACTTTTTTAATAAAAAATTCTATAAGCAATTTTTTACTTTAAGGACAAATAATAAATAAATTTGACACAATGGAATATTTGATTAGTTGTTGGGCGGCAGTGAGCATAACAACATAAAGTTAAATACGAAAGTCTAAGCTTTAAACTTTTACTGTGAGAAGAAATATTGACGCTCAGCTGCACGTTTATTTTAATTATTTTTTTATTTATTTACGTGAGCTTCTCGTGTTTAATTTTTGACCAAAAATTTACTTCATTTTTTGAGGGAATAAACAAACACAGACAACTTATGTATTTGCTTAACGTGACTGTGATGTGTGTTATCATGGGTGTAATGTTATTATTTTTTTTTTTTTAAGATAATTCAGACCTAAATTTCATTGAGTCAATGTTGAATGAGGGTAAATATTGGATGAAAAGTAAAAAAGAATGCTACAGTGTTAAAGACAATTCAATGCCACTTACTGAGCTTAGTAAAAACATATTTTTTAGGTCTATACTTAATACAAAGTTTTTTTCTTTATTCAAGTTTTTCTGCCAAAAATTCCTGACCTGACTGCATTTTCCATTTTATGTTTTTTCTATACAACACGGAAAATATATAAGCTTGATTTTGGAAAAATTTAAAAAGCTAACAGCGTCAACGATGTTTGGTTGCCCCTTTTGCAAAAAGCAAATTTATTTGCACCTGTAGCCAGTGTAGAATTTGTGCTGCCCTATTTGTAGAACAAATATATTAATCTATTGAAGGGTCTCTTGAATAATCAGACAAATATCAAATTCGTTGTAAAAACACGTAGTCCATTTTAGGCTGAAATAATCGACTAAAATAACTATGAAACTTCAAATATGGCAATCTTAATGAACGCGTGCATTCAAGTGAAAAGTCATTTACTTATTTTTTGGAATAGCTTAATTTAGTATATACTTTTTAATATTGCTCAAGATTTTTTTATTCTATTTTTTGAAAAACTATTTTTTCCGTAAATAGATAGGATATGATATTTAAAAAATTTTATGGTATATCGGTATTTACCTATTTCCCTAAAATCCCATTTAATATTTGAAAAGGTATGCAAAATAACGATAAATAGTTAAATCTGGCAACTCATGAACGATAAATGAACGACGTTTTCTTTCTTTTATTTGTTTGTTTTATTCTAACGGTCATGAGATGCCATTATGATATTTTAAATCAGTGAACTGCAGTTGAAAACTTGTCTGAGTTTTTTTTTTTGCTCAAATAAAAAAAAATTTGCTTTTGCATTTCCAAGTTCACATGTATGCGGATGATGTACAGTTATATTTGAGCAGTCCATCACATTCTATTGATGAAAATATTGTTAGAGTTAATGATGACTTGGATAGAATTTTTCGTTGGGCAACAGCGAAAGGACTTTGTTTAAGCCCCCATAAATCAAAGTGCCCAATAATTCGAAAGAGAACGCTCGATTCTGATGTCAATGTTAACATTCTAATAAATGAGGAAAAATCAACATCGTTAATGCTGCAAAAAGATTTGGATTAATATTTAATAATACACTTACTTGGACAAACCATATTAATACAATCGTAGGCCAAATTTATATTAAGCTAAGGTGCCTTTGGCAGACACAATATTATACTTTCTTAGGGATAAGGAAACTTCTTACAAAATCCTATCTTCTTCCGGATTTAATTTACGGCTGTGAACTTTTCGCAAGCTGCGTTTTAATTAGTTAAAGGAAATTAAACGTTTTATATAACAACATAATTAGATATGTGTATGGCTTTATAAGATATGACCATGTTTCTAATTTTTCCGCTGAACTTTACGGTGTTTCGTTTGATAATCTTCTTAACATATGCGTTCTATTATTTTTGCATAAGATTATGTCTTTGGAATATTCTTCCACAAACTCAACAACTCAATAGAAATAGAAATTGACAAAATAAATAAATAAAGAAAAGGAATAGAAAAACTTTAAAAATAATATAACAAAAAGCAAAAAACAATCTTGAATCAATTTTGCAAAATTCGACTCATGCACCCTTACTCACGACAATATTTTTATGAACACTTTTATTCACGCTCATGTGATACAATAAAAATTAATCATGATCATGCGTGATTCATGATAAAAACACGACTAGAGCTCATCTTTAATGTTATGTAATATAATAACCTTCACATATATGTGTAATTATTACAAACAAACAGAAAGGTGTACACATATGCAAACGTACTTTAAGTATATGTAATTAATAAATTCTTGACTTTAATTGAGTTAAAATAGTGGAAGGATGTGTGTAGGTATGTACATACATAAATACATCCCTACATATATATGTAAGACATACATACATAATTACATCCCTACATATATATGTAAAAATTTATTTACATATAAGGTTTCCTGGATTCCTTTATTTTCGTTTTCTTGACTGCTTGTTATCATTATAAGAGATTTAGTAAATATGACATGGAATTATGTTGATTTTGTATATTTTGTTATACACAAGAATTTTCATTAAACGGTGTATATATCTCTGTGAACATATAGTATATGTCTCTTAAGTTTTTCCATGATACAGTTTATTACAGCTTTAAAGTTATAAAAATATTCAAATATTCAAATTAGTTCGCACAAAGAAATAAGCATTTATTTGTTCCCATATCACTTTAAAACTTTGCTTTAGATTGCATTCATTATTCTTAAAGAAATCGTCAAAAGTATTATTAAAATCTAGAATTTAAAGAACAAAGTGAGAAATGCATATCTGTGGCATTTTGACAAAACATCTTGAGTCGAGATAAGACAGTAAAAAGGTTATTAAAAAAAAAAAACAGTGAAAAAATCATTTTTATTAAATAATAAACCAAAATTATAGAAAAATAACGTTTATAATAGCAAATTTTAAAAACGTAAACAAAAATGTTTTTTGAATGAGAATTCGTATGATTAACAACATTTATTTCAATTTTTTAAGTCTGACTTTAGATGTTTTGTTAAAATGCGACAGATATACTGACTGCTGAGTTTGTAAAAAAAAGTTAAAACTTTTCTAACCTAAAAATAAAAAATAAACGCTTACCTATGCCTATTACCTATCATATGCTTAGCATAGAATCGGCTACGGATTTAAATGCATAATTCTCATTCAGTCAGTAATTATTTTTACAAACGTAAGCAACGATATTATACCTGTACTTGAAAAGCTAACTGATGTTGTTTTTGTAAGGCTAATTAAACTTTTTGCAATACTCTACTTAAGTCGTGTATAATAAATTTCCACAGTGGTTTCATTAAACTCCGGTTGACAGAAGGTAAAAAAACATTTGTACACGGCAAAAATATAAAAAAGGTATACGAAATTTAAATTTGGCAGAAGATGCGAAAAACTTATTGAATATAAAACAAGTTTCAGTGATATTTTTGGCTATTCCAAATCTTACATGCGAACGAAGATTTTTTTACTTCATTTTTTTTCTTAATTCTCTTTCGCCCCATATATTTGATTTGAGTTGCTTTATTGTTCAAAATGATATGGAAAAATTAGAGGCAGGCGTGGTGTTTTGACAACTGACTCAAAGGACATAGACCGATCTTGCTAATTTTCAATAGCAAAATTTTTGAAACTATGTCTGATCGATTGTCGTACTTAAAATTTTTCTAGCTCATCTTGAACTTGAACATGAAAAAATCGCTAAATTAATAAAAAAATATGCAACACAAGAGATCAGAAACAAATGTGAAATAATATTAAAGATTTAGTGTTAAAAAATAAAAGAAAAATAATAAACACTGTGATATTTGATAATATAGTATATAAAACAAATTCTGATATAGCAAATCATATAAACGAATATTTTGTGAATAGTGTAAAGGAATTTAGAGATAAAATAGAACACGTGCAATATATTAATCAAATAAATGTGATAAATTCTATATTTAAGTTCCGTGCAGTATCATATTTTGAATTAAAAAACATCTGCAAAGATATAAAAAGGAAACTGGATTTCAATAACGTAAATATTCATTTGATATTAGATAATTGGAAAATAATTGGTGAAATATTACTTAAAGTTGTAAATAAATCATTAGAAATGGGTAAATTCCCAGAAATTTGGAAGACATCTATGGTAACACCTATCGAAACAAATAAGTGCGAAGAATTCCGGCCGATTAATTCATTAATGTTATAATGGCAATATTTCTCGATTTTAAAAGAGCATTTGATACTATAGGTAGAGACATTTTGACACAAAAATTATATACAGGCATGTCACACACTCCGATCGGAATGGTTTTATTCGGTATTAACAATTCCAATCGATTTTGTTTTACCTTCTTCAGATTCCGATCGATTTTGCTTATTTCTGAAAAGTAATCCCCACTATTTAATTTATATGTGGCAATATTTTGCGCACCAAAGTAAACAACAAGGCTAATTTAAGTAGTACACATCATAATAGTAAATTTAAGAACCGCAAATAACGAAGTTTCAAGAAAACTAAATTCCACTTTGGTTTCATTTCGAAAAAAAATTTCGTTTTTAGTTTTCTGAAGAAGCAATTTGCGGAACTGAAACCGTTATTGATTGGAATTGAGTTCTGTGACATGCCTGATAATTATGGTATACAAAATAAGGAATTGAACTGGTTAAGATCATACCTGGCAAAAAGAAATCAAATAACAAGAGTTCAGAGTGTAAAATCAAGTGCAATAAATAATGAATATGAAGTTCCGCAAGGGTCGATGCTTGGTGCCCTGTTGTTTATAAAATATATTAATGACATGCCTAATGGGCTTCAAAAATGTGAAATAATAATATATGCAGATGATACTCTCATATATATCAGAAACTGATGTAGAATGTCAGATTAAATTAAATAGTGTTATAGTAAACTTAAGTAAATGGTTAAAAATAAATAAACTAAAACTTAACGAAGATAAAATTAAAATTATGGAAATAAATATGAAAAACAATACAGATTTTAAAATAATTGATAAAATAATAGAAAAAGTGGAAAAAATTAAATACCTCGGTTTAATAATAGATAAAAATATGAATTTTAAAGAATACGTGGATTATAATTGTAAAAAAAAATTGGTTAAAAAATTGGCTTTTTTAAAAGAATAAGAAATAAAATTTTAGTATTAACTGCAATAAATATATATATAACACAATTATCAAACCACATTTTGAATTCGGTTAAACAATACTTTATATATGCTGTACAAACGCTCAGATAGAAAGGTTACGAAAACTGCAGAATAAAGCTATGAGGCCAATAATTAAATGCAACAGATATACCCCTATGCAATTCATGCTTAATATTTTACAATAGCTTAACATACGACAAAGACTACAACTAAATACGTGTATGTTTATCCACATAATGAAGACAAGAAAGACTCCAGAATATTTAACACAACAATTAACTTATGTCAATGAAATTCAACCATATAACCTCAGAAATGCAAATGATTTTAGAATACATCGATCTAGAACCAACGCAATGAAGAGATGTCTGCTTTACATGGGTCTACAAGTATTTAATCAACTACCTAATGAAGTAAAAAATACAGAGAATATAAATATTTTTAAAAGAAAATGTATAACTTATGTAAAAAATAATTGTCATTAGAGCTAATTTAATTCATTGGTCAAAAATTATTATATGCTTTTCTAAAGTATTCTCAATACTACTATTTAAACTAATAAAAAAATCTAGTGTCTTGGCAAGGTATATTTCAACACTAACACGGACGGACAGACGAACATGGCTCAGTCGATTTCGCTTTGCATAAGGACTCTAAAGTGAAGGGTTTAAAAAACTAGTATTATATATATATATATATATATATATATATATATATATATATATATATATATATATATATATATATATATATATATATATATATTATATTTTTGACTTAAAAAAATGCAGCTTTGTTATATATATATGTGTTATAATCATGCTTTTAACAAAATTTAATTTACAATAGATATGTGAAAAAAATTTGTTCGGTTTCATAAGTAATTTTTTTTTAATTATTTAATTCACTGAAACTTTATTTAAAACAGATTTTTAACTCAATATAGTAGTATTTTTATCCTTCCTTGAAAAACAAGAAAATCAAAAAAAAAAAATACCATCTGGCAACTTTATTTTAAAGTGTACACTTTTAATTCTAGTATCGTCGTCATTTTCTTTTAAGCTTTTTAAATTATATTTTTATTTCTTGTTCTATAAGAAGCTAAAATGTTATTAATACATTAAAAACTTTTTAAATGGAATGTCTAGCCAAGCAAGAATTTCAAGTTGATTCTTGCTAATTTTCTTTAATGGAAAAAAAATGTCACAACTTTTCTTTACTGCATAAAGAGATTTGCTAAGTGTTTTTTGTTGTTACTTTTGAACTTTTAAAACTTTCTTAAAGTTTACTTTTGTTTTGCATAATGTATCATATTTACTTTGTGTGTTCTTTTTTAACACTCTGTTGTTTGTTGTTGTTAAAGTTGAAGCAAATTAAAGTTTCTTCAGTTTAAATAATTTTGTTTAAAATAATAAAGTTTATGTATGAAGTAAAAACTTGTTAAATAAACATATAGAACATTCGTTTATTATAAAGGGTCATCCAAATGTGACGCCTAGATGTCAGATGATATAATTTTTACACGTGACATCTTTTGAAATGACATAAGCCATTTTGTTTTATTAGAAGGTAGTACAGTTTTAAAAATGCACAGGTACACATTGCAACAACGCGTTGACATCATTCAAAGTAATTATGAAAATGGGCGTTCCTTGAAAAATATCCATCGCAAAATTTTGTTTAGTGACGAAGCTCATTTCAGAATGGATGGATTCGTCAATAAGCAAAATTGTCGTATCTGGGGTGATGAAAATCGTCGTGTTATTCATGAAAAATCTCTACACCCACAAAAAGTTACTGTTTGGTGTGCATTTTGAGCAAATGGAATCATTGTGCCATTTTTCTTCGAAGATGATGCTGAAAATGCTGTTACTGTGAATGCTGAGCAATACCAATCAATGTTGAGAGACTTTTTATGGACACAGTTGAATCATATTGATGAGTCTGACGTCTATTTCCAGCAAGATGGTGCTACATGTCACACAACTCGAGAAAACATTACGCTTTTGCGATCAAAATTTCCTTAACGTGTAATTTCACGAAATGCAGATTTCAATTGGCCTCCAAGGTCATGTGATCTAAAACCATTAGATTTTTTTTTTTGGGGGTTTTTTGAAAAGTCGAGTGTTTGCTAACAAGCCACAAACAATTAATGATCTAAAGAACAGCATTCAAGTTGCAATTCGTGAAATAACACCAGCAACATGTCGGAAAGTCATTGAAAATTTCGATATTCGGATTGATGGCTGCAGACGCAGTCATGGTGGATATTTGAATGATATTCTATTCCACTTATAATTGTAATGGATCATACTTTTAATAAAAAAACAGCTTGAAAAAATTGCAAATAGTTTGTGTTTTATTTCAAAGAAACATGTAGGCGCGTTTTTTTAATAGATAAATATAAATTTTAAATTTAAATTTGTTATCAAATAACTTATTTTTTATTTATTTAATTTAAAATTTACAAAAACTCATAAATAATTCTAAACTCTGTTAAATCTGTTAAATATAAATTTTGTATTATCCATTTTTTTAATTTATAAAAACATAAATGTTTTTAAATTTCTTAAATTAAATTTCTTATGGTAGTTTTTGAAATATTTGAAATATTTTTATAGTCATCATAAATAACTTCCTATGCAAGTCTTATAACTTATAAAATGTTATTCATAAACACTAATTTTGTGTGTAAGGAGAAGACACTTTAAGTTTGGATGAGATTTGAGCTATAAATTTATTTGTTTTTTATGTATTTTATTTTAATGTTTTAATAATCGGTTGGTTGAGACAATTTTATTATTATTTTCAGAAAATTATTTGCATGCTGTCCAAGGCGAATTTATTTACACGTGGTTGTAATAGCCCAGCTGATTTATGTTTATGTTAATTATTGTTGTCAAAATATTAAAATAATTTTAAAAAGAAAAATATTTTAAAATAAATTTAAAAAGAATAAAAATTTTTAATTATTTTGAAAAGTAGTAAGATTTTATAAAATAAAAAATGAGGTCTTGCTGCATATGCAGGAGAAAGAAACCAACTGGTACAACTTTATTTAAAGTTCTAAAGGATGATAAAAGGATAAATTGAATTCGTCTTGCTTTTATTTAGTCAGAATTTTTGTCATCAACATGGTGCTCTGTAGTGTTGCAGCCACTTAATATTAATTTGCCTTGGTGCTGTCATCTAAAACTTTTGACGACAAGTTATTAAGACGAATTGAATGTAGCTTTGCGCTATAAATAAATTTAAATGTTGTCGGCGAGTCCAGCCAGTTAAGGCAGTTATTTTGCAAATCATTGGGGTAGGAATGCATAAACATGGTTTAACGTTTACTTTAATAAAGCTTAATTGTAGCTGTCACGAGGAAAAAAAAAAAAAAACAAAAGAATAAAATATTTAATTTTCTAGGACTTTTTGGGTTACCGTTGTATTAATTCTTTGATAAATGAAAAATATGGATAAAAAATTAGGCCATTATTCATTTTCGCCGTTGCTAGAAATGTCAAATTTTATATAAAAAAGTTACGCGGATTTATTATGTATGAAGTTTGACATTTCCAGAGACGACAAGAGTGAATGGATTCGTCTCTGCCATCACTTGGTACATTAATTTATGATGACATGGAAGATCGCACAAATGTATATGAGTGCTGCCAAGTGCAATCTGACATTTCCATTGGAAAGTTTGTCATTTTTAAGCATAATCGTACTCAAAACGTTTTGACGTTCGACCATTATTTGTGTTGTTTAAAGTGACTTGAAAAAATTAATATAGAAAAAATGGAATTAACTCGTGAACATTTTCGTGCCATAATTTTTCACAACTTTCGACGTGGATTATCACGACAAGAGTGCATTGATGAACTTAAATCTTTGTATGGCGATGAAGCACCATCCTATAGCACTGTGAAAAATTGGTATAATGAATTTAATCGTGGCCGAAGCTCGCTCAAAGACGAATTCCGTGAAGGTCGTCCAAAAACGGCTGTTGTGCCAGAGAACATTGATGCCGTGCGTGAACTCATAATGAAAGATCGACATGCGACATACCGAGAGATGGAGAGATCCTTGGACATTTTTTCCACCAGCATACATTCGATACTGCATGAACAACTGGCCGTAAAAAAGGTTTGTTCTCGTTGGATCCCGCACAATTTGAAAGTCGCTCAAAAAAAGGCTCGTGTCGATTGGTGCAAAGAAATGTTGCAACAATACGATTGCGGTGCTTCAAAAGACGTTTATAAGATCGTCACTGGTGACTAATCATGGATCTATGCGTATGAGCCGGAAATGAAACAACAATCGACCGTGTGGGTCTCAAAAGACGAGCAAAATCCAACGAAAGTTGTTCGTGGAAGAAGCAATTCGAAGCAAATGGTCGCCTGTTTCTTCGTCAAAACTGGTCATGTGGCGATTGTTCCGCTTGAGCAACGTAGGACGGTCACTTCTGAGTGGTACACTACAATTTGTTTGTCTGAAGTCATCGGAGGAATTCGAAAAACCAACAAGAGAAGACGAATCATTGTTCGCCATGACAATGCGAGCTCTCACACATTGGCTCAAACCAGAGCGTTTTTGACCGGCCAAAACGTTGAATTAATGGGTCATCCGCCGTACAGCCCTGACTTGGCACCTAATGACTTCTTCTTGTTTCCGCACATCAATAAAAAAATGCGTGATCAACGATTTTCATCGCCAGAAGAAGCTGTTGAAGTGTTCAAAAACCATGTTTTAGAGGTGTCTCAATCGGAGTGGAAAAAGTGCTTCGACAACTGGTTTGAGCGCATGCTAAAGTGTATAAATCATGCTGGAGAATACTTTGAAAAACAATAAAACCATTTTTGATTATATTTGCATTTTCACTATTAGGCCAGAAATATATAGAGCAGCCCTCGTTTATGCTATTTTTGTTATAAATGTTAAGGGTGATTAGTATAATATTTTTTTATTAATTAAAATTATTTATATTTTAACTTTTTAACTAAATTATTAAAATTTAATTTAGAAATTATGATTCAAACACTATGGCTATATTAAAAATGTACTTTCTTCGCGTGTAATGCGTTTTCCCCTAATGGTAGTTAAAATTTATTTTAAAAAAATATAAACGGAAGTTAAAAAATGTTTTGTTTTTCTTTGTACAAAACTCTCACCTCCTGATAATAAAATTTATAATTCACAAGAGTTTTACTTGAATATTTGATTTTTCTGTTTATTCTTTTTGTATACGTTTTTATATTTATAACTTGCTTAAGCTTAAAAAAATAACAAGAGTTAAAATATGATGATATTTAATTCCAATTAAAAATAGATACAAATATAAGAGCAATTTAAAAATACACATGTTGCAAAGAGCTTGTTTTTTTTTTTTGTGGTAGTTTTTAATTCTATTAAAAGCTGTTGTTTACTTTAATATGATTTAGTACTTAAATTATAAAGGAGGTTCGAACAAGCTAATGCTACTCACTAATTTTTATTTCACTTATGTTTATTTACTGAAAGTTGATAAAAATTACCATTGTATTCCATTTTCCATCCCTGAAAACTTAAAAATTTTTTTTTTTTTAGTTTGCAAATTTTTATTTTTATTTATTTACCCAAAAATAGGTACTGAATTAATACTGTTAGTTTTTTACATTTTAAACTCTACTGCACCTTTTGTACATGTGGCGCGTGCTTCACAAATTTGACAGGTGTTTACAAATGTCAGTATTGTGTGTGAGTTTTTATTTGTGTATATTTTTATACTGAAGTCATTTTTATGTTGGAAGTAGAGAAAAAGCTGACAGACTAAAAAACTAATTTAAATATTTACATTTATTTTTATTTATTTTTGTACAAACAACAAATTTAACCAACCATAAACCTTTGAGCAGAAAATTTTTAAAAACATTGAAGGAAAAAATTCAAATTGAAACAAAATGCTAAAAAAGACGTTAAATTATTAAATAAAAAATTCATAATTTACGAACTTTTATATAAATACTGCTGCATTGTACTGATATACCACATCTGTTTTCAAATCATTTCAATTTATCATTTTTGAGGCTCAGGCTAGCAGTTCTTTTCAACGCAATTTTTTATTGCTTAACTGTACAACTTGAGTTCGTATTTAAATGTCCCCATATGCGATTCACTTATTTTTTTCTTTGTTTTTTAGAATAAAATAAATATTTTAGTCATTTGCAAAATACAAAAAGAAGTGTTTGATTTAAAAGAAAATTACTCAAGAAACGAGCAAGCAAATTTGCTATAAACAATTCTACATTTAGTGAATATGGAGGATTGGTCCGAAAAAATTATTAAGGCTGTCTAGGAAAGACCAGGGCAATTTACGGAAAAAAATTAATTTAACATTCAAATTTTAAAATTACGTTTTTTTATATCGCTTAATATCCTAAGCAAATCTAGTGATCCCTTCACAAAATCCACAGTTGCAATAAATACTTTATGTTTTAAAACCACATTTATAAATAAAATCAAATTTCTTCTCTAGTCAAGCCCACCAACACACAAAGACACAGGGTGATTTTTTAGCTTTTATCTTTTTTGGCAACACTGTTTTAAACAGCTGACGCAAGTTTCGTGTTTTGTTTCACTGTCAAACATCCTCAATTTGGTCTATAATTTAACCATGAACCGTCTTACAAACAAACAACGCTTGCAAATTATTGAATTTTATTATCAAAATGCGTGCTCTGTTAAGAAAGTTCATTTACCGAAAAATTGTGTTCAGCGACGAAGCTCATTTTTGACTCAATGGATACGTAAATAAGTGAATATTAGCCAGAAGCATTGCAAGAGCTACCAATGCATCCAGAAAAAGTCACAGTTTGGTGCGGTTTATGGGCTGGTGGCATCATTGAACCGTATTTCTTCAAAGATGATACGAATCGTAACGTAACTGTGAATGGTGAGCGCAACCGTGAGATGATATCCAACTTTTTTTTTGCCCCAAATGCAAGAGCTTGACTTGCATGACATGTGGTTTCAACAAGACGGTGCCACATGCCACACAGCACGCGCAACAATGGCCTTATTGAGAAGAGAGTTCGGTGAACATTTTATTTCACGTTCGGGATCGTTCAATTAGCCGCCTAGATCATGCGATTTAACGCCTTTAGACTATTTTTTGTGGGGCTATATTAAAGCTCATGTCTAAACAGACAAGACCGCTTCAATTGACGCATTGGAATACAACATTGAAGCATTTATTCGTGAGATACCGGCCGAAATGTGGGAAAGAGTATGCCATTTGAGGCGCAGTCAAGGTCAACATTTGCATGAAATAATCTTCAATCATTAAAAGGTTGTGGACCGTACTATCGATTCAAATAAAGATTTCATGCATTTTTCTAAATTTTATGTGTTTTTTTTAACTTTCCTATAGCTTTTAAAAAATCACCCTTTTAAATAAATTTTGTTGCTTTAATAGCACTGTTTATGCGTGTTAACTTGTAACATTCGTCTTATCTCAAGTGATATTGAACAGATATTTGATTTACATTCACAGTAAAAATAATAACGTAATTTAATTTAAAATTAAAGGTAATTTATATTTAAGATATCTGAAATATTCTGAAATATTACTAAATCATTTATTATATTATTTATATCATAAACAAGAAAATCGAAACGATTTGTTTTATTTAAATTTATTTTTGTTTAAAATTTGTAATAAACAATTCGTGTGACTAATACAATAATTAATTGTTATAAATATTTTTGTATTTATAGCAGTTGCAAACAATGATTACATCACAACTATTTTTTAGTTTGAGACTTTATTACAAATATTCTGAAGCAGACACAAGGTTACATCTAGCGCTGTGTTTTTATTTGTGACGCATATCATTACGTGTATAGTAAATTGAAGTCAAGAAGCATTCTTAAAAAAACACATGCACTGCTCTTTGAACTGAAGCGCCTTTAAAAGTGCATCAGAAAATATTTAAAAAATTCTGCGGAATGCTATTCACTACAGATGCATCACCATCTGACCAAAATTTTAGCCAATTAACTGATGAACAATTTAATTAAAAATTCGACTTAATATGACCAAAAGTAGATTTGTTAAAATGTCTTCAGAAATGTTGTTGTTGAGTATAGTTCGAAAAGAAGCACCACGGAAAAGATGACATAGGTCTCGGTGGGTTAAAGTACTAAAAATTTATTATTGGAATTCTCAAAATACACATTAAATTTCATAATTGAAATATTATTAGTATATAACGCTTGAAAGAAAAACAATCATCTCCGTGAAAGCGTATCTCAAAAAATCTTATCTTCAAGGCGATGTAGTCGCATTTTTTTTTTTTTTTTTTGTGGACAAAAGACTTCTCCTCAATTACTTTAACTCTTTTTACTTTATTTAAATATTAAAATTTTACATCTTATCAGTTTTGCACTAAATTAGCAACTTGACACAATTTACCCATGAATATGTAGACAACAGTTGAAACACAGTTGTATCAAAATTACCGATTCTTTGTTATAAAGTTTTGATTATTTTCTTATAGTTTCGAATTTTTCTTTTTTATTTCAATTTTCGATTTTTAATGGACTTTGACAACGTTTGATGAAATTAATAGATTTTGATGGGTTACGATATTTTTTGTTAATTGACAGATTTCTCTTTCTTTCTCTCCAATTTCATTTTTTATATACTGATTTTTTCTAAAACTCAAATTTATCCCGGTGTAATTTTGTTTCGTTTGCAAATTTTTGGTCTGTAGTAAATTTCGATTTTTTTGAGACATCGATTGGTTACTTTTCGATTTTTATTTTAGTTTAACTTCTGTTTTATAAATTTAGGATTTTTAGTAAATTTTTGAAGTTTCAGTTGAACTATGAGTTTTAGGTGCAATTTTATTTATTGTTAACGATTTTATAGTATTGTTTTAATTTCACGATGTCCCGGCAAAATTTATTTCTTTGTAAAATTTGGGTGTTTGATAATATTTCAAATTCGAGCAGCATTTAACTCAGTGAAAGTTATGGAAAATATGATAGCAGAAGAAAAATTTGCAAGTATTAGATTTGAACCTTCTACCTTCGTAAGTAAAGATAATAATCTTTTTGAAAGTTTATATTTTCCTTTTAAACTGTTCGACTGAAAAGCTATTTATTCATTAATGTCTTATTTTTTAACAAAAACACTGTTTTTTCCGTTGCACCAACACAACAACCCGCTGGTTTTTCTGAAAAAATAATTTTTTTTTAGACGAAGCCCACTTTCACTTGTCAGGGTATTATCAATAAGCAAAATTGATACGTTTGGGCTTCTGAAAATCCTAGATCGATTATTGAAAAGCCTTTACATGCTCAATATTTCACTAAATGGTGCGCTATGTAGTCTGAATGGATCCGTGATGTGATCAACGATATAGACATGTCATTTTACCAAAAAGTAATTAAAAACTTTGATTAAGGAATCGACATCTGTCAACGTGGTCGTGATGGACATTGCCAGATATCATTTTCATTAATAATTTCCAAAGTTTTCTTTCCATAATGCAATACAAATTTAAATCAATTTTATGTAATTTTTTTTTTTGTTTTGTTTTAGAAAACAAAGTTCTTGTTAAAAAACTCGATACATACGAGGGCTGCTATATATATTTCTGGCCTGGCAACACTGAGTGCTGCCAATTGCAATCTGACATTTCGATTGGAAAGTTTGTCATTTTTAAGCATAATCGTACTCAAAACATTTTGACGTACGACCATTATTTGTGTTGTTTACAGTGACTTGAAAAAATGAATAAAGAAAAAAATGTAATTAACTTGTGAACATTTTCGTGCCATCATTTTCCACAACTTTCGACGTGGATTATCACGACAAGAGTGCATTGATGAACTTAAATCTTTGTATGGCGATGAAGCACCATTCTACAGCACTGTGAAAATTTGGTATAATGAATTTAATCGTGGCCGAAGCTCGCTCAAAGACGAATTCCGTGAAGGTCGTCCAAAAACGACTGTTGTGCCAGAGAACATTGATGCCGTGCGTGAACTCATAATGCAAGATCGACATGCGACATTCCGAGATATAGAGACATCCTTGGACATTTCTTCCACCAGCATACATTCGATACTGCATGAACACCTGGCCTTAAAATAGGTTTGTTCTCGTTGGATACCGCACAATTTGAAAGTCGCTCAAAAACGAATCGTGTCGATTGGTGCAAAGAAATGTTGCAAAAATACGATTGCGGTGCTTCAAAAGACGTTTATAAGATCGTCACAGGTGAGCCCGTAACGAAAAAACAATCGACCGTGTGGGTCTTCAAAGACGAGCAAAATCCAACGAAAGTTGTTCGTGGAAGAAGCACTTCGAAGCAAATGGTCGCCTGTTCTTCGGCAAAACTGGTCATGTGGCGACTGTTCCGCTTGAGCAACGTAGGACGGTCACTTCTGAGTGGTACACTACAATTTCTTTGCCTGAAGTCATCGGAGAAATTCGAAAAACCAACAAGAGAAGACGAATCATTGTTCACCATGACAATGCGAGCTCTCACACATCGGCCCAAATCAGAGCGTTTTTGACTTGGCACCTAAGAAAAAAATGCGTGGTCAACGATTTTCGTCGCAAGAAGAAGCTGTTGAAGTGTTCAAAAACCATGTTTTCGAGGTGTCTCAATCGGAGTGGAAAAGTGCTTCGACAACTGGTTTGAGCGCATGCAAAAGTGTATAAATCATGCTGGAGAATACTTTGAAAAACAATAAAACCATTTTTAATTATAAATACTCGCATTTTCACTATTAGGCCAGAAATATATAGAGCAGCCCTCGTATAGATCCTTTGGATTTTGGATTAAGAACAATCCATACCCGTGCAGTGTAATATTTGTTTATTAAACTCGAAATCTGTGTTGAATTTTCGATTCTTGAAACTTCATAGTGAATAAAAATAATTAACTTTGAATACATTAATATTTTTTTCATTTTTTTTCTAATAAAACTCAAGTTTTTATCTTTAATTTTACAAACTTAATATAACAAAACAATGGTTATCAAATGATTTTATTAACATCATTATTGCCGTAATTGGTTTTTATGGCCGCACAACAGAGTTTTGATGAACATGTGTATTTTACGTGAAAACAAACCTAAAATAATAAATGCTGGTGGCAATAAAAAAACAACAACAGCCAACAACAATAAAAAAGCAACAGGCTAAAAGGAAATCTTTTATAAATGAGAATACTCATCTGGTATTGAACAAATAGCAAGAGAATTTTCCAACATTTAACTGGCAGCAAAATTGTTTGAATGTAGATGGGGAAATTAGAAATATTTTATACAAACATTGCAAGTTTTGAATAAGTAAAAAGTATAAAAGCTGGGTAAGTTCTATACAGCAGAGTAAATATACATACATATGTTCAGTCCTAATATGGTTTCTAAATATTTCTTTCTATGCAAAAGGTTAATGGAGTAGTCCTAACATTTAACAACTAACTACGCTTATAATTAGTTATGGTAAGTAAAGTACCAATTGTAACCATAAAAATGTACCGAAAACGCGTCATAAATAAATGTGAATTTGCATTCCTATTGCACGCACTCATTTGAGTGAAAGCTTTTCTGTTAAAATTGTTTTAATTTTAGCATAATTTAAATATTTTGTCACGTTTTTATGGGAGACTAAGAAAAATTTTTATTTTATTAATTATTCAATAGCGGTTTTATGTGGGCGTATAAATTTGTTGTACAAATGTTATGTGACGTTACCACTAAACGTTCATGGAAAATAATTTGCATACGAGTACATAAATTTGGCAATGATGCATGAATTGTGAACACCTTTAAATTAGTGAGGGTTGATAAAACTCCTAAATTAATGGTTTTATACCACAAGCGAAATTAAAATTAAATTTGTGTATTAGCAGATGTTTTATTATTTAAGGGAGGAGAAAAAGAAAAGGCTATTTTTTTGCAATTTAGAAACATCTGCATAAATTTAAAATATCAAATTGATTTAATTCGAATATTTTATAAAAAATGCCAATTTTGTAAAAAAAATTTAAGATAAAAATATTTTGTGGAAATAATAAATTTTTAGGAAAGAAGTGATAATTATAAATTTTTCTTAAATATGCAATATTTTTTCGCAGCTTTTTAAAAAAGTGCAACTTTTTATGAAAAAAAAAAATGCCAGCTTTTGTAAAATCTTTAATTATTGCAAAAAAGTGCAACTATTCGTAAGCGAAAGTGTATTTTTTTTTGTTAGGAAAATATAACTTTAAAAACATTTTGTAAAAAAGTGAATATTTTTTATAATGATACAAATTTTTGTTAACATTAACAGAATTTAACCAAAAAAGTTTTAAAGCAAACATTATACTTTTTTGAAAAATCTTATTTCTTCACTGAATTATAGTTTTTGTGAAAGAGAGCAACTGTTTGATTAAATTTCAACCTCTTAAATACATGATGTACTTAAAAAGTGCAGTTTAGAATGTGAGTACACTGTAAAAATATAACAAAAAATTGTTTTCATTTTCATTCATTTTAGTATTTTTGTAAAAGCAACTTTTAGTGAAATGATAAAAATTTTTTTGAAGAAGTGCGGTTTTTTTCGGAAAAGCAAACTTTTTTTAAAGTATTTACAAAAAGAGCAACTTTTTAAATCTATTTACAAATAATCTTTGCTAAAAAGCAGACCTTTTAGTTGTCTTTCTATAAAAGTTTAAAAATTTGGCCACATACTTAAAATTACATCAACAATTGGGACACCCTTTAATTTCCAAGACCACATTTTATAATTGTAAATATCTACTGCCTGCCTACAATATTTTAAAAGTATTGCCAAGTATCTCAAATTCACTGAACTATGGGCGCACCCTTTAATTTAGAACTTTAAATATTATTACTTGTTATCATAACGGTCATATCAATTGACATTTTGTCCAATTTTCAAGCGTTTATCTATAACAGTTTAAAAGCTAAGCCGATATAGGTCAATTTACATCACCTATGGGGGCACCCTTTAGTTTTTAGATTTACTTTTGCATTATTTTTTGCTGCTGCGGCATAAAGTGATACGCAGTTTTTTTATTAGTTTTAAGATGGTGCCCTTTTCGGTTCATAATATACGTAAAAATATATATATTGTATGAGGACACCCTTTAATTCTAATTATGAACTGTAGGCATTACCTTTCCACTAAAGAAAAAAATTTTAAAATCGGTTTAGAAATTACTGAGTTCTGCGTGCACAAACAAAAAGCAGCATTCAGACGAATTTATAACCTTTTTTAAGTCGGATAAAAAGTTGCCCAAATAATATCTTTTAACATAAGTTTTCAATTTTATTCTCAAAAGAGGAAACAATTTTGCGATTTTGCTAAAGTTAATTTTTACTTTTTCTACTTTTTTTTATAAAAATTTATTTTTACTAGAAGATGATTGTCTGATTTAATAAAATAGATTTAAATATAAAAATCAAATTGGTAAATGATTCGAAATATTTCGTTCTTAGCTTCTTTACTAGAAACAAACTGCATGAACAATTGACTTGCATGCACGTTTTCTTTATCACAATTTAAACACTTTATTAAGCTGCCCCAAACTTAAATAGATTTTTTTCAACAGACTTTTTGATCACGTAATTTACTTCAGCAGTAGAAAAATAAACAAAAATAAACCAGCATGAAATAGCAAGCAAAAATTGTTAAAATACTTAATGGCAATAAGCAAATACAACCACAGGATTATTTGTAAGGATATTGCTAGAGGAAGTTGTAAAAAGTTATAGACACAAAATATTGTAAAAACTTTTAATGTCTGTTGTAGGTGGGAGAACAGAAAAGATGTATTAAGTGCACTGTAATTGATAATTTATGAAATTGATTTCATTTGAAAAATTATCCAACTGAGAAAAAATCTGGTTGGATTATTTATTTTAATAAAGAATATAAAGATTGATTTGATAAATTTTTGGATAATTAATGTTGTTTATTTTTAGTTTTAAATAATTACAAACACATTTTCAAATTAAAGGTTTATATTTGCGTCACTTTTTATCTGTCATAACATGACACGTCATTTAAAAATTCTTTCTTATCTCAAACCTTGGGATTCATTAACAAAGTTCATAACTTAAAAAAAAAAACTAAAAGCCAAAATATATTAAAATAACAATTTTTCCACTTTCCAAGTCTGAAACATTTAATGATACGATTATGATTTTTTTTATATTAAATTAAACAGATGCATATTCTTATCACTTTTATGAGCTCATATCTTAAGTTTATGTTAACAAGTCAATAAAATGTGCTTTAAAAGCTTTTGACATACGAAATCTATAATTATAAACTGATAACGAATTGTTGATTCTGTTAGAAAATTCTTTAAAATCTAAACTTTTTTGTTCATCATATTTGTTATATATTTTTTATTAATTATTAATTTTTGGTGTTGACTTTCTAATTTACCGCCGAACAAATTGTAGTATTTAAATTTTTAGACAAAACAATCATTTATTCTTTAGGAAATTGAAAAATATCAATCAAACGAGTTTGACAGTCGTGCTGTAATTATGAAGAATGGGCAGCCACTTTTAATAGATTTTATGGTTGTGTACATTTTGATACCTACCAATTTAAATACTGCAAAAAGAAACCGAAGCACCTTTTTCAATAAGAACAGGGGCAAATTACGGCATCCGATATCGATCGAAATTTCAATAACTTGTCCCCAGATTTCTAAGTAAACCATATGCTCTGCGCCACAAGGTACCTTCTTCGTGACTCTAATAAAATTTTATTTTCTTTTCATTGTAACAACAACAGTGCTTATTAAATAACTCAATAGATTATTATTCTGTTACTCTGCATAATGATGACTTGCCTACTTGATCTCCAGTATGTGGACTCTAGGTTGCAGATGACCTAGAAGCTTAATTTATATTTATATACATTGGTGTCCTTACTTTCTCATTTACCACGAATTAGAAATTAACTTGGAAGGTTTATATCCTTGAAAATTTCAATGAAAATAGAAGAATATGCAAATGAAAGTACAGAAACTTCAAACTGCGTTAAAATTGCGAAGTAAGCTGTTTTTATGGAAAAGATGCGGAACACTTTTGGCTACAAAGCTAAAAGCTACATTTCTGTCACGTCTTCGTATGGTAAAACTGAGGATTTTTAAACATTCTTAGAAAAACATTTTTGAGTTTACTTTAATGCAATAACAATTTAGCTGCCAAAGAAATTTCTTAGAGCGGCTAGAAGCAGCTATTAGTGAAGAAAAACAAAATATTTTTGTTTTGGATTCTTAAATCTACTGTACCCAACTAAAGCTCCAGGATATCCCACAAGATATTAGATGTCACTTTGAACTCCTCTAGGATTCTTTCTTAATACAATGTTTTTATTAAAAGCAAAATAAAAGTGGCAAAGATTTGTTATTTTAATTTGTTGCAGCTTGAGTTATTGAGTGGATTGTCAAATATGTGTTTAAGTACGATACATGTGCATAAACGTAACAAGGCATTTAAATACATGTTCTTACACATACTTAAAAGCATTTGTTCACAGTTATTAAATACCTACATATTATAATTAAAAGTTTTAATAAATAAATTAATCCAGATATCAAAACTTGGTTCATCTAAATAAAACAAATCATAAAAAACTCTCGTTATATCTGAAAAATTCAAAAATTTAACAGATAGCGGAGAAAGTGCCCTTATGAATTATAATAAAAAACTTTAATATAATCTACATAAGCGGAAGTGTTGAGTTCACTATATAGACACCAACAGCATAAACCATCAATACGAGAACTGTTGTAAAAATGCAACTACATATAATTTTAAACATAAAATTAAAAAAAAGTAAATAAACTGTGCGTAAACACACTTTAAAGGGATGTTTATCTTTCTTTTCATTTATGTACCTATCTATCTTTCTTTAAAACTAAGTGTTGAAAATATCAAATGAAAATACGCATGGTGTGTCGATAAATTGTACATCTTAGAAAAGTATGAACAAAAAGAAGTATTCGGAGATAAAAAATCTTGTTTGGGTAGCACAACATCAAAGGAAATAAAATAAACATACATCAATTCTAAAGAATAGAATATTAGAATTTACATCTAATGAAATTAAAAATAAACATTTTTTGTTCAAACTTACCCTCAAAGGCTTCTTTTTGTTTTTTGGCTTCAAACTTTTGTAAGGCCAGTTTAATGGCAGCCAGTTCAGTTTCTTTAAGATTCGAAATTAAATCCAAGGCTCTTTCCTCACAAATAAGTTGATTACTAGGCAATGGTAAACAGTCACGAGAGGCAGTAAATTTTGAATAGTATTGGGCGGGAATTCTTAAAGTAACGGCAGATTTTTCACTACTAACCAAATCATTGTTGGGAAAATGTACTAACGGACAGGTTAATGTTTTTAACTTTCTTTGTGTTTGCTTATTAAAGTTAAATTTGTTTCTTTGTATTTGCAAAGTTCGTCCAATGTGGCTCAATATTTTTTGTGATTTATCCATCTTGTAACAATTTTAATTTTATTACACTTTCAAGTTTTCCGAATGCCTTTATTTATATAACCTTTACTGTGCTTTATATGACGTCACTGTTATTTGTGTTTTGACATTCTTTAAGGAATCTTGTTTCAATCACTTTTTTGTATTTTTATATACATATATCACTTTTCTTAAAACGCTTAAACTATTTCCTTATATTCCGCTCAGGTTCCTTAAATTCCACAGCCTATTTTCGTACTAATTTCGCCTGGATGCGTTACCATTAGATTACGTACATGCGTTTCGTGTACTCTTCGTTGCGTTTTTCATAAAAACAAAACTGGTAAAATCCAAATCGTAAAAGCTTGTTTTTATTTAACTTTTTGCAATGCCTAAGCTTTTTCTTAGCTTGTTTTTATGAATTTACTCTCATTGATAAAAAAAAAAATAAAAATAGTAGTTCTCTTTCTTGTGTATTATTATATTTCCAGATGTTAACTGACAACAAGCAGTGATGTCACCTTAGAGATTTTTATGCTAATGTCACTTGACATTACCTAGAACTAAAAATTAAAGTTTTGCCTGAAATTATTTGAAAAATAAGGTAAGCAAATAATAATTATACAACACCAGGGCAAATAAATTATACGGTGGTAGCGTTAGCAAATTTATTGATTTTTGATGGTGGTCTAAATGTTAAACTCTGTATACTATTTTTTATATGTAGTTTGATATTCGGGCTAATGGCGAAAATTATAATTAATTCGCCTTGATATACTTCTTGATTTATCTTTGAAATCGGCTTCGAACATACTCAGTCTACGCCTAGAAGACACGGTGTTCAAACAGCGTTACTTCACAAGTTTTCTTAAATAATATCTTAAATTATATTCCTTAACAAAGCGTAAATTGTCAAAGTTTGCAA
The DNA here is from genome assembly GCA_937654795.1 of Cistogaster globosa. Classification (NCBI taxonomy): domain Eukaryota; kingdom Metazoa; phylum Arthropoda; class Insecta; order Diptera; family Tachinidae; genus Cistogaster; species Cistogaster globosa. The sequence continues at coordinate 15,653,388 of OW569404.1, forward strand.
ATAAAAGAAGCAAACATTAAAATTAAATTGTGTGTAATTAGGATGTTGACGAGTGATATGCTTACTCTACTTATAGGAATATATATTTTTTTACTGGTAAAATGAATGAAATTGTCCAATAGGCTATATGTATTAAAAATAAATAAATAATTAAAAATCCATGAATGTTAAAAATGATTATAAATAAAAAAGATGTTACGAATTTTTTTAAGACTTGTAATATAATAGAATATGTTTGAGGTCAGGATTGACTATCATACTCAGACGTACGATCTGTCAAAAATTGCATGTGTGCTCAAAAAGTATGATAGTGTGGGCTAAAAGTGTATGTGTTTGACAGAATTCTTGACAGATCTGTACGATTTTATAATCTTTTGAAATAGTCCTTAAAACGATTTTTTCTATGCGATCAGAGTTAAATTTTTTTTTTGATGATGAGGAGAAGGCAACAACAAAATATTAAAAGCATCTGTTTTTGCATCTTCTTTGTGTAATAGTGAGGCACTTACGACGCCATTTTGAAACGATTTTTAAAGTAGCACAAAATTCTGTCAGATTTTTGTGTGATATCGTACGACTGTGTATGATAGTGTGTCCTGGACTTTAGCGATATTTTATAAAATACAGTTATTAGCACTATAATTTGCTATATGATGATGGCAACTTCATGTTACGTCATGTTTTTGGTTTTCAGAGTGAGCAGCTTTTCGATACATCAACATATATTTTTGGTGTAAGAGAGCTGCCATATTTCTTATCGGCGCTTCGCTGTTAAAAAATTATATTTGAATATCGAATATATTATATTACATGAAACACATAATTTCTAATTAGCTCATTTGTTATTCAGGTTTAATTTCCTACTCTAATTTTTATTACTATTGACCGTTTCATACTAAAATACAGGTATTAACTATAAGTTAAGATTTTGTAAGACACAAATAAAATGCGAATTGTTGTTAAACTAAATTTTTTCCAAGCTAACACACTTCCAGTTAGATAAAAATTATGAGTTGCCCTAATATAATAAAAAATTATATGCTTCGAAAAATTTCTAAAAATTAATAATTATTATGGAATATTAAATTCATTTTCATTACATTTTCTTTTAATGTTTAACAAATTTTAATACTCAGATTTTATTATAAAACGGGCTTATGCAATACATTGTTTTTATTTGGCTTGGGAGGTTATGTATTATAAAATGAACGTTTAAACGTTAAAAATTCATAGATTTACAACAGTGGACGTTTTTCTAATCGGAATTATAGTTGCTTAAATTAAAATAAAAATACAAAAAAATAAAAATAAGTTAATAATAGTTATTAAATTATTATTTGCATATTTGTTGTATCATTAAATCATTTAATAAGTGCATATAATGTCACCTAAAAGTATCAAAAGCTGTACAGATTTATTCAAATACATTTGACATCTTTTAAACTCCAGAAAATAAACTTTCCAAAGGATAAAAATGTAAGCAAGGAAAATACATAACGCGTCATTTGCTTATTTTTAATTTTAATCAATTGTAATTTAACTATTTTAATTTCATACAAGTAAGAGTGCTATATTCGGTTATGCAAAATCCTATACACATTCACCATCTGTGTAAATCTAGTTATCTAGTTTAGTGAAGTACTATATTAATAATTTTACATAAAATAGTCATCGACTCTTATGGTTTAAGCATTTTTCACAAATTTTATTGATTCCTGAAAGATTCATTCAAAAGCTATTAAATGATAGCAACATTCATATCTTAAGAAATTTGCGACTCAATCGTACTCTTCTATTAAAAGTTCAGACGCCTATCACTCGGAAAGTATGGGCAAGCGTTATTTTTTTACTTGATGTTTTTTATTTTTTAATTCTCTATCGCTCCATATATTTGTTTTTTTTTTTTATTGGAGTTACTTCACCAAACTAGATTTTTTTCAAATGATATGGAAAAGTTCGAGGCAAGCATAGTATTTTGCCCAATGCTTCGAAGGATATGGACCGATCTTGCTGATTTTTAATAGTAAAATTTTCGAAACTATGTCTGATCGATTGGCGTAAACATTAAAATTTTTTCTCATCTAAAAATATTGGAAAAAATTGTTGCCAGAAACTTTTTGCTGTTTCTTCGTGACTTTTCACTAATTGAACAGGGTACAACTTCAGCAACGTTATTTTTGTTTATTTCGAAGCAGTTTTTTTTTATATGGGAGTATGATAGTATTTGAAAATGTCTAACTTTATTCACTAAAATCGAATTGATATGTTAAAAAATACTGCTAAGAACACAACTGGGTTGAACGAAGAATTTCGTCTAGCAAGACGAATTTACCATTTAAACTTCGATGCATGGCAAAATAATACTAGATGGTCTCGATAACGAATTCAATGATTTTCGCTGAAACGTTAAATGTAAAACCCCATATAAAAAGAAATTATACACATTTTTTATATATGGAGTTTGACATTTTAGGTTTTGGCGGAAATTATTGGATTCGCCATTGCGACCATCTAGCATTGATCCGCCTTGCTTCGATGTGTAAGTTCGTCGTATAAATACAATAATGACGCCAAAATTTACTTTTGTTTACTTTTTATGAGTCAATAGAGTGACCAATTAAAAACTAATTTCATATTAAAAACTAATTTCATATTTAACTACTAATTTGAGCACTTATATTTAATGCTATAAGATAAAAATAAATCAATTATTTACGTAGAATAACTGTATTTACTGAATTACTTAGAAACAAAAAGCAAACATATTTACCAAGGCGAATCAATTGCCAGGTGGCAGCGTAGGCGAATTCAGTATTTTTTGCTAGTATATACGACTGTCAAACTCCATTTATAAAAATATACACAAATTTTTATATATGGAGTGTGACAGTGGTGTACGCCAGCAAAAAATACTAAATTCGCCTACGCTGCCACCTGGTAATCGATTCGCCATGTTCGCGACCATAAATTCGTCGTTTATCCCAGCTGTGTTCCTAGCATACGGCTACCAGAGAAGTTCTTGCCTTAAACATTTTACGTGGAGCCTTTAAAAGTTAGAAACAGTTTAACAAATGCAACCAAACAGCATCACTAAATGTTTTATACTCTTTTTGAAAGCAAAATACGGGAAATAATACGTATTAAGCTTAAATATTTTAATCGTAAAATCATTTATTTAAAATCGTAAATGTATTTTATACATAACATAATATACAAGTAATTAAAACTTCTTTAAACAAATGTATCTATGTATGTGTACATGGTCTTCTTTTGCTTAAACTTCTATTACTATTACTTTAAATTTACATCTAATGTAAAACTGAATTATAATCATACATTTATACTGGCACATTATGTAAATAAAAACTTTAATTTAATTTATTTTTATTACTCCTTCTTCATATCTGCGCTCATGTACAATCATTCGTTCTTTGGCCTGGTATACCACGTAATTCTTGATTCAAAGTACGTAACAATGGATGTTTACCACAACCACATCTACCATGAAAATCGTCCAAATCTATAGCCCAAATCATGCCGCCACCTAAATGCATTTTTCTTACAAATTGGGATTTGCGTCTAATGTCATTGACATCATCATATGATACCCATTGATTGCCATTGTAGGCATATGGTCCAATTCTTCCTTGGGGATCGCGTATCACTGTCCAACCACCATTGCTAATTTGTTCACATATTTCGTAGTAGGACAAGAAGCCCGCAGCTCGCGTATAAGTGCCAGCACGACCAGGACCAACAGATTTGTCATTGAGACTACGGGCGGAGGGATCGGCCAATGAAAATGATTGGCCATAAAGTGGCATACCCATTATTAATTTTTCGGGTGGTGCACCCTTTTCAATCCAATAGTTAATGCTAAAGTTGCCATTAAAATAGGGATTAACATCACCTTCCACATGGTATAGGGGAGCCACATGACCAGTGTGTTTATCCCAATGGCCATGGAAGTCATAAGTCATAACAGCAATCCAGTCAAAGTAGCGAGCCAATGTAGGTACATCATAGCCAGCATCTATAACCATTTTACTAGGTGAAACTGCCGCTGATAACAACAAACCCTTAGGTTTGAATGCTGTAGAAAGTTCTCGTACCAAGGAAGCAAAAGCCGCTTTTTCTTCCGATGAGCCTTTGGAGCAATCAACTTGCCAGCATACCGGATATTCCCAGTCCAAATCTAAGCCTTCAAAACCATACTTTTCACAAAAAGCCAAAACACTTTCTATAAATCTTTTTCGAGCCTGAGAATTTAAAACCAAGCGAGCATATTTACTTCCTAAAGAGTCATTCCAGCCACCTATGGCCACCGTAACACGTATTCCTTTCTTTTTATAGGCCACAACTCTTTCATAGAAATGATTGTCAATATCGGCCCAAGAATCATGTGTCTTAATGGTCAAAGAGTTGCTATTGAGCACTGCAAAACCATACACAATATGCGTGCAGAGATTTTCATCAATATCTTCGGGTACAAATTTGCCCTGGCCAGGTCGATACCAAGCCCAATTAGTAAAGTAGCACACAACCTTATACTGTTCTTTGCTGCCTATTGGAGATGCTGGTGGTGTTGGCTTAGGCCGTGGAATAGCTTTTTTTGTGGATGTAATTGGTTTCTGTGTAGTTCTGATGGGATTTTTTGTTGAAAACGTTTTAGTGGGCTTTGTTCTCTGAGGGGTGGGTCGATGTGTGGTTGGATAACCATTTACCTTGCACCTGGCTGTTTGTGGCCAATCACAGTAGTTTTTATTCCAATGTAGACCCGAGGGACATCTTAAAAAAATACATACACCAGAATATACTTTACGATGAAATTGTTTGCTTTTATTCAACTTACTTTCGCTCTACGAACTCTCCATATTGACAGATATAATATTTGTTGCAGTCTGTTTCATGTGGTGCATAGTTTCTATTAAAACATTCCATTTTTGCGGAACCCTGCGTAGGTTTTAAAGGCTGAAGATGCGTTTGTTGAGATGATACATGAGTAACTGGGCTGGGTTTGGGCTTGGGCTGTGCCATAGGCTTAGAACTACTTCCAGCAACTGAAATATAATAAAAATAAAATTAGAGAAAAATTTTTATTTGTTTTAAAATATTTTTGTTCTTACTAAAGAGATTTTCCCGGCTTTCCAATGTGCAATGTGGGTGAGGACCCGGATAGTTTCTCAAAACACGATTTATAGTTTTCAACAAGGGGTAAGACTCGCAGTTGCAATCATTTTTAAAATCATCCAAGTCTAAAGCCCAGATCATTGCGCCGCCCAATCCCATAGCTTTAACATATTCCGATTTATGACGTATCATGGGAGCATCATCAAACGATACCCACTGATCTCGAAGATAAGCATAAGGACCCATTCTTCCTCTAGCATCTCTAACAACATTCCATTTTTTGTTTTTTATGTAAGAACAAATTTCATAATATGATAAAAATCCCCGCGCTCGGGTCGCTTCTCCTGCCTCTCCACCACCATAGGTTTTAGCATTGAGGTCGTGATTTTTAGCCTCGGCCAACGAAAAAGACTGACCATACATAGGCATACCCATAATAATTTTACTACGATCGGCACCTTTTTCCAACCAATAGTTGATAGAGAAATTGGCATTGAAGCCTTCAGTTCCTTCAGGGTGATCATACATGGGAGCAACATGACCAGTTTTCTTATCCCACTGACCATGATAATCGTAGGCCATAACGGCAATCCAGTCGAAATACTTCGTAAGCGTAGGCACATCGTATCCCGCATCAATAACTTTTTTATTGGGCGAAACAGCGGCAGATAGCAACAAACCTTCAGGTTTAAACGCCTCTGACAACTCTTTTACTAAATTTGCGAAACCCTCCTTTTCATCTGAAGTGCCTTTGTTACAGTCTACCTGCCAGCACACAGGGTATTCCCAATCTAAATCTAAGCCATCGAAACCATATTTTTTTATAAAGTTCATAACATGACGTATAAAATTGGCTCTGGCAGCTGCATTTCTCACCAAGCGAGCATATTTATCACCGACCGAATCATTCCATCCACCTATGGCTACAGTAACCTTGATGCCTTTATTACGAAGCGAAGTCACACGTTCATAGAAATGATTATCCAAATCAGCCCATGAATCGTGTGGTTGTATAGTCAAAGTATTGCGATTGAGCACAGCAAAGCCATATACAATATGAGAACATAAATTGGTGTCTATATCCTCGGGTAAGAATTTACCACCGCCTTGACGATACCAAGCCCAATTGGTAAAGTAACATATGACTTTAAAGTCTCCAGTAGCAACAGCTTCTTCGGTTGATTCTTCTTCTGACGTTGCTACTTCAAAAATATTTTCTTCTAAGCCGTTGTTTGGATCTAGAGCATTTTCTGTATTACCAGCAGTAGATTCTTGTACGTTAGCGTTATTTCCAATTTCAATTTCCATAGGATATACTATTTCCTGGGAATTTACAATTTCTTCAACAGATTCGGGCTCTGAGGAGGGTTCTATGGCAGCTAAAATTTAATAGCAATAAAATTTTAAAGTTTGTCATAATTTATTAGTCAAGAAACTTACCTGCTTGATCTATGCTTGTGGGGGAATCTTTTAAAACATCATGAATTTGGGTGAGAAGAGGATGTACTCCTTCCCCACATCTATTTCGAAAATCATCCAAATCTAAGGCCCAAACCATGCCGCCTCCTAAGTTCATCTTTCTTATCAACTGTGATTTCTTCCGTATCATGGCTTTGTCATCATATGACACCCACTGATTACCCTTTCGAGCAAATGGTCCCATGCGTCCTTGTTTATCTTGTATCACTTCCCAGCCTTGATGCTTGACTCGATCGCAGATCTGTTATAGCAACACAAATAGTTTTTAATGCACTCATTACTTTTCTAGCAAAACTCACTTCATAGTAGGCCAAGAAACCAGCAGCACGGGTAAATTCTCCTGCTTTTCCTGGACCTGGAGCTTTGGCATTTAAACCATTATTGCGTGTATCTTCCAAGGTGAATGATTGACCATATAACGGCATACCCATAACAATTTTTCGCGAAGGAGCACCCTTTTCAATCCAGTAATGCAACGAATAGTTCTAAGAAATATATTTGAATTGACTTATTTTAATCATATTGGTTCATTAAACTTACCGCATTGAAATAATCATAATCATCTTGTGGATGGTAGTACAAGGGAGCTACATGGCCTGTCTTCTTATCCCACTGGCCATGAAAATCATAAGTCATAACAGCTATCCAATCGAAATATTTTGACAGTTCTCGTACATCATAGCCAGCATCTACTATTTTCCTGCTTGGCGATACGGCTGTAGACAGTAGCAAACCTCTGGGTACGAATTCTTTAGAAAGTTCCTTCACTAAAGCAGTGAATCCTTCTTTTTCGTCTGCCATTCCTTTCTTGCAATCTGTTTGCCAACATACAGGATACTCCCAATCCAAATCCAAACCCTCGAAACCATATTTCTCCAAAAATTCTAAGGCATGTTTAACAAAACGTGTCCTCGCCTGGGGACTACGTACCAGGCGACTATACTTATCACCCTGGGAATCATTCCAGCCACCTAAAGCTAAGCTGACTTTAACACCCTTGTTCTTTAAGCCACTAACACGGGTATAGAAATTATTATCAATGTCAGCCCAAGAATCATGAGTTCTAAGAATCAATTCGGAGTAGTCCAAAACGGCAAAGCCATAAACGATATGAGTACACAAATCCGTATTAATATCATCAGGTGTATAACGACCTAAGCCCTTACGATACCAAGCCCAATTCGTGAAGTAACAAACGACCTTGTAATAACCATCTAAAGGCTGTAAAATAGGTTTATCGGTTGGGTAGATGGGTCTCATGGAAGTGGTGGTAGGCCTGGCAGTTGTAGGAGCTGGCTTAGGTTTTATAGGTCTTATATCATTTGTATCTCCTCCTGTGGCCTCATTCGTGCATTTAGCTGTATTTGGCCAATCACACTGTCCAGTGGCTGCGTTAAAGTGTAAGCCAGGGCCACAATCAGCTGCTTGTAAACGATTCCACAAACAGAATAAATATTTTGTACAGTCGCCTGGGTATGGTACCCTCTCCTCACCATTACAAGGATCTTCAGGATTGGCCTTGGATTGCACTATTCGTAAATATTTGTTCGTTGTTACGCACTTAACGTTCTCAGGCCAATCACAGGTTTTTCTCACCCCATCCCAATGTAAATTGCCACCACATGAATTGGAAACTAAAGCTCCATTAATGCATATATAGTATTTACCACAGTTGCGATGCGTATAATATTCTCCTTCATTGCACTTAGCACTTACAGAAGGACGATGAGGTTTATTGGGTTTACGAGTAGTTGCTATTGGTTTTGAGGGCCTTGATGTAGACCAATACGAAAAGCTGGTAGTACTTTGAGGAAACTTAGTCATGGCACTGCTAATCATTGGCTTCTTCTTCACAGTACATTTAGCCGACGCCGGCCAATCACAGTTCTTATCATTTTTATTCCAATGTAATCCACCTGGACAAAACTGTTGTCTTATTTCTCCAGCAACAATGCACTGATAATAAGAATTACAATTGTAGGGGTCGGGATAGAACTCCCCAGGCACGCAATTTGATGCCTGGATAACAGGTCTTACCACAGCTGGTGCGGGAATTGTTGTAGGTTTTTGCGTTGTATGAGTGGGCCTTTGAGCTACTGTAGGTCGTTTGGTGGTTGTAGTAAAAGCGGTAGTAGGCCTTTGTGTTGTTGTAGTGGTAGTTGGAGGAGGTGACCACCATACAGTGGAAGTCCTAGGTGTAGTAGAAGTTGTCGTTGTGGGTGTGTGCCAGATTGGGGTGACAGTTGTGTGATTATGAAGTACACCTCCTCCACCTGAAGAGCCGTCACTACTAATGGTAGTCATAGCTGGAGGTAAAGGTGTAACTGGTACTGGCGGCTTGGCACAGTTTACTCGGTTAGGCGGTTCACTATTCTCACGCCCCAAGGCTCGATTGATTGCCTTTAAAAGAGGGAAAGATTCGCTACAGCAACGATTTTGGAAATCATCCAAGTCTACAGTCCAAGCTGAAACACCACCAAAACCAGCGTTAACAGCGTAACGAGCTTTAGCCTCAACTGATGACGGATCTTCATAACTCACCCATTGATTGCCAAACATGGCATAAGGACCTGATTTGCGTTCACTATCACGGCCGGTCAACCATTTTTGTTTGCGAACTCGCTGGCATATTTCATAGTAGGCTAACATGCCTGGCTGTTTGGTAAACTCTCCAGCATCTCCTGGACCAACAGCAGCAGTACCCTCACCGACCAACTGTGAACTATCACGTTCTAAAGTGAAAGTTTGACCATAAAAAGGTATACCCATAATAATACGTTCCTTCTTCGCACCCAGTTTTAGAAGAAGCTGCATAGTATAGTCCGTATTATATTGAGGATATTTGTCTCCTTTGCGACCATATAAAGGACTTACATGTCCTGTCTGCCCTTCCCAGGCACCATGATAATCGTAAGACATAACCGTCATATAATCAACAATTTTCGAGAGTTCAGGAAATTCATAGGCCTGGTTTATAATTTCCTTGTAGCCAGAAATAGCTACCCCCAGTTTCAGTTTGTTATCAACACGCTCAAACTCTGCGCGTATTTCACGTAATAATTTTGTTAAATTTGGCTTATCACTGGCCGGTCCTTGGGAACAATCACTTTGCCAACATTTTGGATAGTTCCAGTCCAAATGTAGCCCTGAAAAGCCGTGGCGTTGTAAGAAACCCACTAAGCTGGAAGCAAACACTTTTCGTTTAATATCATCGGAAGCCAAGCGGGAATATTTATCACCAAATGAATCCGTCCAACCACCCATGGCTATTAAAACCGGTATGCCAGTTTCTACCATTCGACTGTAGAACTGATTGTCAATATCTACCCAAGGATCGAATTCTTTGATACTTAAATGATCCGGATCCAAAGAGGCAAACGAATAAATAAGTTTTGTACACAAGCGGTTATTTTTTAGATACTCAGGTACAAATTGTCCATCGGCCTTGCGATAGAAAGCCCAATTGGTAACGTAACACAAAACTTCGGGCGAATGATTAAAATTTTTATTTGGTTTTTTCGTAACTTTAATTTGGGCCAAAGCACCATAAGGTCCTTGATCTGCTGCATCTTGCTCATAGTAATCATTGTCGTGCTCATTGAAACGTGCATGCAATAACGCTCCATAAGCAGATGGTTGATCTCTGACCTTAGCATTATCCGATACTTCAGAAGTCTTTACCAGTTGTTGATAGGGTGAATCCGCACGAAAGGGTTGTGGCCGTAGAGATTCTCCATCAGCACTATTTTTATTTGCTATTATGTAAGCAGCATATTTATCTGGCACTAAGCCAGCATCATTTTTCTCGAATGTTTCAACTTCAAAATCAGGTTCGGGGTCAGTTAATATAAATTTCTCGGGCTTGGCTTCTTCGACCACTGAATCTTTAATGCTAGCCGAATATTCTTCTTGTTGAATGTAGTCATCATCTTCATCTTCAGGAATAGCTTCAACGGCATCTCTCAAAAAGTATCTTAACGAAGATGGCTCTTGTAATTCTGCTATTGAACGGGTATTAATGGTGGGTACACTTTCAACAGCATTGCGTAAAGGTAAGAATACATCTCCAAAAGTAGAAGCCAGACTGATGCGACTTAAAGGCTCCGGAGAATCATTGTCAGGAACAGTCTCTACAGCTGAGCGTATAAAAGAGGGTTTATATTTAGGAACATGATGCTCTTCGGGAGCATCTACACGTATGTGAGCAATTGTGTGATAAAATGAAGCCAAAAACTAAACAAAATAAAAATTGAAAAAGGATTTTCCAAGCAAAGAAAATTTTATTTTCACTCACCAGTAGCAAAACTGTTATAAAGCCTCTTAACTCTCTCATCTTTAGAAGATATTAAGAGATTTTCTCTTAACACTTGTTTGTTTTTGTTATTATGTTTTGTTGCTTAAATGAAAATAAAACAAAATAATTTTTATTTATTGATCATAAATTTATTATGTAATTGATATATTATGTTTTTGCAGCCTTTGTACTTTATGTGTTTATTAAATTGGCGTAATAAACAATCCATATGCATATGCAATCTCATTGTAAAATATATTTGAGTTTTTTTTTTTTGTTATTTTAAAAAAATTCGAGTTACTTTATATGAATATTAATGGATTTTTTTGTTAGTTTTGTTTATTACATAGAATATTGGGTGACAAACTAGGAAGTCACAAAATTTATTCAGCTAAAATAGTTTGCTTTTGTTTTAATTTTTCGTTAATTTGTTAATGCAAATAAATGGCAAAGAGACAGAAAATATAATAGTTATAATAAATTAAATTAATACGACGGCTCACAATGGTTTGAAAACGATTTATTTTTTACATAATTCGGTATCTCATGAACGACTGAATATATCTTAATTAAATTTAATTTAATTTTTAATTCATATAGGGGTTTTCACACAAGACTAATTGTGCTGGCATAAAATCGCAGTTTGTAGGCTTTTTCGGTGAAGAGAGTGGTTTTTAGTTGGCACAAATTTTCAACCCCGCACAATCAGAACAAAACTAACACATACACACTTATGAAAACACAGGTTCTGCGCATGGCGAAATAATTTACCAGGTGATGACAGTGGCGAATTTATTCATTTTCGCCGTTGCAGAAAATGTCAAACTCCATATATAAAAAATCAGCGAAAATTTTTTTTATATGAAGTTTGAAATTTTCTGCAACGGCGAAAATGAATGAAATTCGCCACTGCCACCACCTGGTAAATTATTTCGCCATGGTTCTGCGTTTTTTTTTTGCAGAGCGACTTTTAGTGTTTATTCGTCAATCGACGCGTAAACATAAATACATCAATGATGAATTTTATTATGATTGAATTAAATATTCTTATAATATTTTATCAAGGAAAATTAAGTCTAAAGTTAATTTGAGTTAATTTTTATATGTATTTTACAGGGGAAAAAATGAAAACGAACTTTTTGTCAAATATGAATAAAATATTAATTGAAATCTTCTTTATCTTCTTCTTATGAATAAAATATTAATTGAAATCTTCAGCTTCTAGGAGTGATGATGCAGCTTGCAAGTAACAGCCACTAGAAATTCCTCCTAAAATTATTGCCAATTCATCATCAATTATTTCAGCCATATTTCCGCAATTTATGTATGTGTTAAACGAACGAAAGGCAAACGTGAAATAAACAAAGAAATTACTAACACACACAAAGCTGTGTATACGTGCACAATTTTATGCCAGCATAATTAGTCTAGTGTGAATACGAAAGAACAAAAGTTGTGCGGATTAAAAATTAGTCTTGTGTGAAAACCCCCTATGGAAAGAAAAATACTAAGCTAAGGTCTGCGAAAAGTAAAAAAAAGCTGTACCCCAATTTTCTCCTACATATTTAAGCACATTTTTGTGAATTAAATTATGTCCAAAATAAATCGCTTTCAAACCATTGTGCGGCTGCCAACATTGAAGTTTTCATACATTTCTTATGAAATACAATATATGAACAGATTCTTGACCACAGTTCGTGTTTAACATACACAAATTGTAACTGACATGTTTGTCTGATATTTGACTCATTAAGAACATTACAACAAATTGCTTGTGCAAAAAAATGTCTTTAAATAGTTTCTTAGCTTGTCACCTTTTAGCTTTTTCTTTTAAGTTCACATTTTATGAATTGTGTATAGTCTCAAACGAAAGGCAAATGAATCAATTTTTTTAAGTGTAAAACAAAAGATTTTTTATTTCTACAATTATCTCCCTTCGCAGATCACTGATATTATTTTTTTGGAATTGCATGTGGTTTTAGAGTACCCAGATTGTTTTGAAGTTCAATATCCAAATTAAAAGTTTTAATTCACAAATAAAATTTCTTTAATTTCATTTTATTTAAGCATTACACACGTAAACTTTTTTCTTATTTTCGTTCCACGTATTCTTCTAATTGTCTTTATTAGTTATTTAGCACATGTTTCTAAATTTTAAAAGTGTTACTAAATATGTTGATCAAGTAAATTAAATTATATATAGAATGCGTATTAATTTTTATTTTGTTCCTTATTTTGATCTTTATTGAATTCATTTGAAATATAGTTAAGACCAATTCTAACAGGTCTTCCAATGGTTGTGATATAGCGAAAACATAGAACGTATAAAAAATTTTCTTAAACATAAAAATAACGACTTCTTTATTTTTGATATCATTATTTTTATATTTTTTTCTAGGTAATGTTTTTGAAGCCAAACTGAAAAACTTGTAGATAAAAGTAAGAAATAATGCAACAACAAGAATTTTTATACCTATTTTCGAGATAAACCTTCTAATCTAATAACATGATGTGGCTTGTAAATGTTATCTTTTATTTTCGCTACTATTTTTTTCAACAATATTGCCATACTTCTAAAAGTATATCATTGGTCTATTGTAGAAAGGCCCTAAATGGAATATTTACGAAATTCAGTTTTTTCGTGATTCTAATACAATAGTATCGAAAATAACGGTTTTACACGCATTTACATTTAAAATATTACATTGTGATAAATACAGGATTTGTTATGCTTTTACCTTCCGTAAGATCACAATCATGCGATTTAGGGCCCTTCTGCATTAGACCAGCGATATATAAAAAGTTTTGGAATAAAATTGAATATAAATGCGAATGTAAAATATGTTTAAACTGTGGATACAATAATTTTATGTAAGAAAAAACATTAAAAAATACTTTTTGAGTAGGTTACACCAGTGTTTTCACACGTTATCGCAAATATTTCTCACGTAATTAATGACGATATTTATTGGGAGTTTATTTATTATAGTTAATTATTTCAGAAGATAATATGATTTCCTAAACAAGTTTTTTAAGGATACTTCTACAACTTGGATTAATTACTAAAAGACTAGTAAGTAACTATTATAGAAACTTAACAACCTTGTCAAGATAACTTCTAAATCTGCCACAATTTCTTAAAACCACAATTACTTCATACCACAAGTAACATTTTACTTTTTACACAACTTGTGATAGGCATTTTTAAGTTTGCTACAGTCTTAACTAAAACATTTCAAGTTCTAAAAACCGTTTATAAATTTTATCAAGTGGCAACATTATTATATTTTCTTTTCCTTCTTTAGAATTAACGGGAACAAGTATGATTTTATTAATGATCTTTGCTATTGCCAAATATACTGTACAAAACTAATTAAATTACATTTTTTAATTAAATTTCCTTGTAAATAACACCGGTTATAGTACCATCATTTTTATCATAAAACTTGTGCTCTTCATAAAATAATTTTCAAGTTTTTTACAATTGTTTCATAAAGCAACTAAGTTTTTGAAAATTAATGTAAGCAAAAATAAATGGAATTCAACAGAAAATAATACAAACACAAAGTTTTAATTTTTTATTTAAAAAAATATTTTTGTTCAATTGAAATTAAAAATTCTGTCAACGTTTTAAAGGTTACTAAACAGACAGAAATGAGAGTCGAGGAAAAAAATTAAACAAAAATAAAGAAATAAACTTAACAAAATGAAAAAAAAAATTTAAAAACCGAATATAATGGAAGAAACAAATTTAAGCTGGAGTAATAATATACGTTTATAAGTACTTAAAAATAATTTTATTTAAAAAAATTTATTTATTTTATTATTATTATTATTAATTTTATTATTATTTTTATTATTATTATTAATATTTATTTTTTTATTTATTATTATTATTTATTTTTTTTTAAATTTCCAATATTTATAAACTGAAAAAAGTATAATTATTCATAAAGTACATTTTTTATAAAATTTTTATTTCTGTGTTATTTGTTGTAAAAAACCTTTATATTTGTATCACTAATTTGTATAAAAATTTGCCTTTCAGTTCAAACATGAGAAAACAATGGTAATTTGCTTCAGTATCTCCTTTAAATTATTAATTATTTATATGAGTAGTTTGTTTTTTTATAATTTTATAAATCTCTTAAAAAATCTTTATGTGTTGGATTCTATTTAACAAAATTAGCCTAATTTCTAAAACCAAAATTTGAAAATTAAAGTTTAAAAATTTTCCTCTATCATAAAAATTTCTTTATGAAAAACCAATCTAGCTACAAATTAGAACAAAGTCTTTGCCTAAAACAATGTTGCCAACTAAAAGTTCTCTATTAAAAAAAAACTGGCACAAAATTTTTAATTATGCACAAACACCTCATTTAAAAAATTTTTAAAAATATAATAATTTTTGTTATGTGAGAAGTGGTAATATATAAGTTTTTTATATATTTTTTAAAGGTGAAATTAAAAATTCTGTTAACGTTTATAACAACCTCTACTATAATAAAAAATCGCAATTATCAAACAAATTGGAAAGCCTTTATTTTGCAAAAAAAAAAAAAAAAGAAACAAACACTTTTTCATTAAGTAATAAAGTTTTTTAAGTCTTAAGAGTGTGTTTTGACGTATCAAAAAAGATATGTGATACAAATAAAAACAAACATTTGTAAATAAAAAACGCAAAAATCATCAGCATTTCAATTAATACTCATGTGTCTTAAGTCTTCTGTGTTTAGGCAGTTATGCCCTTGTTTTGACTTTTCCTTGATTCAAGACTTTAAAAATTTTCTTATATTTCTGCATGGAAAAATTAGCGTTAAGGTTTGTACAAAAAAATATCTTTTTAAATTTTTTTACAAACTCTGAAAACTGAAGTTCAGGCAAAAGGATTTTCTGTTTGTTACTTCTCTTGTCTCTTTTTTCATTTTTATTGTTTTGTTGGCTTAGAACGTACAAAAATCACTATCTCATAACTAACAATCATTTCCTGAAATATCATCTGGAATTATTAAAAAGAATATTGTAATTTATTATTTATTGATGTCAGTTTCGTTTTCTTATTTTTTTTTTTTCTTGTTTTTTTTGCCGATAACAATTGCTTGAATCATTGACTTTGAACCTTAATTCTTTTGTTTACCGTGATTGTTATTGCTTTTGTTGCATTTGTCATGTTATATGCCAAAGGAAATTACTCACGTGCCTGCTATAAAAGCAAAAAAGAAAACAATAAAAACATTTTCCATTTTAATAATTTTTAATCAGTTTTGTCGATTAAACGTGAAATTTGTCATCTTTACGAATATTTTTGACAAATTTTATTCTGTTTAAATTGAGTTAACAACCAAAAGTATTTTTTATTTTATATTTTTAACAAAAGACTTTTTAAAGATATTCCTTAAAAGGTTGTTTACCTAACAAAATGTATAACTTATAGCAAGTTATACATTTTGTCTATAACATTTTTGTTATTTCCAATAAACTAACTGTTACTGAAAGTCATAAATTTATAGCAATAAAAATGTTTAATTTAAAAAAAAACTAATCCAATAATCATTTAAATTCACAAACATAAAACTGATCAATTTAAATATCAATTCTTGATCGTTTATTGACCGCATTAGAGTCAATTCTTTCGTTTCTTTTTTTTAGCACAAACACTCATTAACCTAATTATGGCTGTGTTTTTAGCAAAAAAAAAAAATACCAACTTTAAAAAGTAAAAAAAAATATTAACGAGTAAAAAGCAAAATTTATTAAAATAAAGGGTGCTCATTTTTCAAGGTGCACATTTTTTTTTTAAGTTTGACTGTGATTTACTAAAAGCATTTAAGTCTAAAATAAGGTGATGATATGAATTAGTAAAGGCCGAAAATATTTATAAAAAATTATTGATATGAAAATTTTACAATTGGAACAAGTTTTTAGTATATTTTTTGTAAATCTTAAAAATAAAAATGAATTGTGATAATTTTTAGGGAAAAAAATAAATACCGTGTGCAAGTACTTTAGTAGAGCTTTATTTGCATTATATTTTTGATCGGATATAGGTGGTGTAAATGATAAAATGTTCAGATGGAGTGAAGCCTTTCTGAAAATAGTGCTCGTTCCATCAAACCTCAGATTAAACTTTCGTGCCAAGAACATCTCTATCTCCCTTAAAACTTATAACAGCCATAATTACAGATGAAGCAAGATATTCAGTCGTACATCTGTGCGAAACAATTAAACGAAGCTTGTTGGCACAGTCCCTATTCAAAGATTGCTTAAAGGCCCTAGAAGCTCCATAAGAATAGTTAAGGCTTGGAAGTTTGACGTAAAACGTCATTAAGAAAAGTAAAAATAAGTAAGAGAAAAGAACACAACCTTTAGCCTTTATGACACTTAATTTTTCATTTAAAGTCTTGTTTAATGCGAATTCACATAAGGTGGCAGCGCCGCTACAATAATACAACAATAAAAAGAAAAATTTTAGAACACAATTAATTATTGCACTTTTTTCTTACCCTTTTTAATAACGTTTTTACTAAGATTTGTTTTTTTAAATTGAATTAAAACTTTTCTTTCAATTCTTTTTTAAAGAAAACTAAAAAAAGAAACTTTGTAAAATGAAATGATTCACTTTTGATTGCTATTCTATACATTACAAAATTAAACAAAATATTGTCAGCTGCCGCAACAATGCCACCTGGTAAAATTAATTCGCCTTGGTATTGTTATAGGATTAAAAGCAAAAAGAAAAAAAAAAAACAAAAAATGCTAAAGGCCGGGGCACATACAATCCGTTACACGTTGTACTTTGACAAATTCAACTAAAGTCAAAGTAACGACGGATGAGGTTGGCACAATGAATACTTTGCTGACGGATATTAAATCAAAGTTTGCTCTCTATTTTTATTCACTTTTAAGTTAAATTCGTATTTTATTCACTTGTTAATTTAATTAAATTTGTATTTTATTGTTTGCCACCAAAATTGTTTTATAAAAATCACAAAACACAATTGAAACACAGCAAGAGTTAAAAGAAAATAGAGAAGAAGAAGCAGTTGATAGTTGTCAAAGTATTCAACATACTTCAAAAGTTAAAAGTTGACCAACTTTCGTACTTTGCGATGACGGACACGTACTGATTGTGACAACGCTCATAAGAAAACATGTATTTTAACTGAGTTGTCAGTTGAATTTGTCAAAGTTTAACGTATGACGGATTCTATGTGCCCCGGGCTTAAGAACCAGAAGAAAAACGTAAACAAACATTTTTCTAAATTAACAATTCAAAACGAAAATAGTAACGAACAAAAGTAATTTGAAAACAAATTTAAATTAAATATTTTAAAAATGGTTAAAACTTGATCGAAAGAAGAAGTGTTATATTTAATTTAGATTATTAAATAAAGCAAAAATTAGAAACTAACTTTTTCTGTTTTGTTTTTATATTGTTATTTTTTAAGCGTTGCCTTGTTTTTTTTTTATAAAAAAAAAACACAAAATCACAAAATTAACCCTTAAAACGAAAAATTTGCAACATTTTTAAGGTTTTAAGTTAAAAACGTCAGTTGTAAACCAAAAATTAAAATTTTTTTGAGGCCTATTGTGCAAAAGCACTTAAACAGAAAAAAATCTGGCAGCATTTAACACCTTATTTGCATATAGTGCCATTAATCAGGAATTGCTTTTGTGAGTAAGCTATTCGCAAATAAAAAAAATAATTCACCATTTATGCGGCAAAATGTTCTATTCGAATAAGATGTGCGTAGAAACGTAGTTTAGGCTTTACGGTTTCTAATTTTGAATATTGAACTTGTTTGATGAGATGCCAACTATAACAACTCGAATAGTGCGGTCCCTAAGACAGCTCGATTTAAATCGATTGGAGAATTTTATGTCTGACGTTTTTATTTTTATTTTTATTTTTTTATTTATTTTATTTTTTTTAACGTTTAAAAATGCAACTAAAAAAATTAGAGGAATATCAGCCCACATCAATAAAACTTACTATACAACATAAACAAAAGTTTATGTTTTAAAAGTGAAAAACAATTAAAAAGAAATTTAATTTTTTTCTTTTTTGCATTATTTAAAAGCAAAACACCTTTAAGTGCACCCTATATGAATAAGTTTCAAGTAAATTATTGTTAATATTGTTATTGCTTTTTAGCAACCAATCTCAAGCAAATTAAGAAGCTGCGACATACATACATTTTTCTTTCTAAATAAACCCAAAAGAAAGAAAGAGAATTAGACAAATTTATTGTAAGATGTTTATCTTTCTAATTATTATTTATAAATAAATTTAATTCGTCACTACAAGTCAAATAGATTACAGAAAAGTAGAATTATTTAAAGAAGTTGTTATTGTAAAAAACCTAAGCATATTAAACTATTAGTGTTGAAAGGCATTGAATATAAAAAATTAAATTATGGATACTGTTAAGTGTTAAATTTGCATTTTATTCCTCAATCATTTTTATATATAATATAAGTGGCAATTCTTTTTTAGTTTAAGGTTCAATCATTTAAACAACTGTTCTCAAATGGGGTCCGTAGCAACCATCCAATGGGTCCGCATGAAGAACCGAAAAAACAGTGTTTTCAAAAATAATAAAGTTTTATTTTGAATTTGGGCTTCAGAGGGGTCTGCGAAAAAAAATTATAAAGAAAACCAAATATGAACAGTAGTTATAAATTTTTTGCATTTATCAGCTCGTGTAAAAGCATATGTGGGTGGACTTTCTGCAAATTTTGCGGATAAATTTGAATATAATTTTCTCGATATTCGGAAGTGTTGTTTGAATTCCTTATTCGTATATGATAAAACAATTTCATTCAAATAATTTGGAATGCTGTTTCTCTTTTAGCATTCAAAAATTTTAAAAAGATGCAACAAAAGTGATTCTTCTAGGATGTCGTCACAATCACTAGAACCACTTGAACTCTCTACCAAATCTGCAGCAAGGTTTCTTACCTCGTTTTCATTTGCCATTAAAAATTATCTCTTATATTAGATTAACTATTTTACCCTTTCTTAAATATTGCTAACAACTTTTTTAATTTTTTTTATATTGTTTATGTTTTACAGCTGTTTCACAAATATAAATAACTTGCACAAAGAAAAGTTTGGGCTGTTTCGTGCAAGAAGAATAAGAACTTTATTCTCTCAAAACCGCTCTCATTTACCCAATTTTAAAGTACGGTAACGCTTTTCGTGCAAATTGAGATCCCAAAGTAAAGTAAAGAAACAGACCTAATTTCGAATTAAGAATTTATTTTCAGAGAATTTTGGAAATTAAAAGACTAAATTCATGTTTCCATTTAATCTGATATTAAAATAGATATAATAAAAGCTACTAAATAAAAATCCTGACTCTAAGTATTAAATTTTATACAAATCAACAAAGAATTATATAGAACTATTTTATAATATCCAGGAAGTATTTTATATAATTCTTTAATTTGTTTACTATAAATGACTTGTCTAACATTTGCACATCCAAACTGACAGCTGAGATTTTCCTTATTTCAAAATATAAAATAAATTGTTTTATAACAAATAGGATAATTAAATTAGGTGTAAATAATCTTTTTGTTTTAATTTGCAAAAGATTTACGTAAATTTTTAAAAATTTTTATTTATTAGAATTTATTATTAAATACATTAAATGCTTGTCAGTAAAGATTATTGAAAGAATTTTTATAGTGTTAAGCTTATTAAAAGAGAAAAAGCATTAAATTTAAACGGCTTAGATTTAATTCATCAGCTGTATAAAAAAACAACAATGGAATATAATTAAAACATAAACCTAGATCTTCCTAAAGGTCAGGATTCTCTATCGTACACAATTGTACGATTTATTCACACAAAAATCTAACAGAATTCTGTGCTACTTTTAAAACCGTTTAAAAATGACATCGTAGTTGCTACACTGTTATAAAAATATTATTAATATTGTACATACTTTGTTGTTTTTTCTCCTCATCTTAAAAAAATCAACTCTGAAAAACATTGTTCTAAATTTTATAAAAGATTATAAAATCGTACAGATCTGTCAAAAAGTCTGTCACACACCTACACTTTTAATCATACTTTTTGAGCACACATGCAATTTTTGAAAAATCGTGCGACTTATTATTATTATGATAGTCAATCCTGGCCTTAAGTATTGAAAAAATCGTAGAAGCGCTTTTTGCTCACATGGGGTACCAAAAGACAAGACAAAACATAATAATATGGGACTTTCAATAGGCCTAAATAAAAACAATAGGTATAGAAAAGCTTAAAAACTTTGTGACTTTTAAAGCAAAATAAATTTTATAGGCGAAAGAGGTTTTATTTCTTTATAAATACGCCTTCATACTGTAATTTTCCCAGTTCTTCATAATATCAAACTAAATTTAAAAAAAAGTTTTTAATTTTTTTATATACCCTTCATCACAGGTGGAAGGTCTAACTTCATATGTTAAAAATGTGGATAATTTTTTTATATGGTGTTTGACACTTAAGGTTTCAGCGAAAATGAACGAATTCGCCATTCCGACCATTTCGCCATGGGCCTATCTAAGTTTTTCATTCCGTTTGTAATTTCCATAATATTCATTTTCGACCTCCTAACATATATATTCTGAGTCCTTATTCATATCGAAATCGATTGAGGGATGTTCACCGTCCGTCCGTATTCGGGTTGAAATCAACTTTGCCAAGGCACTAGATGTGCTCGATAAAATTTTAATACGCCATTCGATTAGGCATAGTTTTGAAATTTTTGGTAAAATCGGTCAATGTCCTCCGAAGCAGCGGGCAAAACACCACGCCGATAGATAGGGGCAATAGAGAAATAAAATATAAGAAAAAAACATCAAGTGGAAAAATTGGCGCTCGCACTTATTTTTCGAGTTATGGCCCGCCATATTTTTTAAGATATCAATATGGGTATTATTGAAAAGCTTTTGAAGAGATCTTTTAGAAAATACTTAAATTTTAAAAAATGATTTACCCATTAAGAGCCAATGTCATTTTTATTAAAACAAATTTTTATTTTATTTTATTTTATTTTTTAATTATCTGTCACCCTAATATTTGTTTTTTTTAACTGGAGTTTTTTATCTAAACTAGACCTACATTTATGGTGAAGGGTATGTAAGATTCAGCATAACCAAATAGAGTGCCCTTACTTGATTATTTATTAATTTGATATTTACCATTACTAGCAATTAGAAATTGACTAACTTTGATTAAGATTTTTGAGCCAATTTCTTTCATTTTCTTAAATTTTTCACTTTTTTTTTCTTGCAAATTCCTAGCAATATGCATTTATTTTAAGTTATTACATTTGAACTTATAGTTAAATCATCATGAATTTTGACGTTTCTAGTAGGGGGAATTCATGAATTCGGTACTGCTATCACCTGGTACGTGATTTCGCCATGGGCCGAACAAGTACAAAATTAAAAGAAAAAAAGCCATTTTGTTCATTTAAAAACTTTTACTACTATAAAAAAAAACAGGTAACTATACCTCAGAGATGGGAAACTGGGTAACATTGTACTGTTTTGAATATTGTAATGTTATCAAATCAAGTTCACTCATTTGACTGGAAAAAATTTGTCCGTACATTTTGTCTTTATTTATATTTTATTTTTTTTTTTTTTTCATTTTACAACCATAAAATTTATAGGGAATTTTAATAATAATTGAGGCAACCTGTTACCGCCTCAAATGTGAACTCACCAAATGTAAATTAAAACAAAATTTAATAAAAAGTGTGTTTAGTACAATTTTATAATTTAAATTAGAGCCTGGCATTTTCGTTTACCATCCGAGAAAATTAGGCGTATTAATCCAACAAGGAAAAATATATTTGTCATTAGTTCTGTTCGTTAAAATGTTAATATGTCTCAATAAATACACTTTCAACATAGACACCTAAGTTATTAGGACACGAATCATTATAATATAATATAATGGAATGGAATTATATTTAATTGCCTAAAATCGAGTAGCGAAAACTGGTAAAACTGAAATTCGTTATTTTTGTTTTAATGCGTGAATAGAACAAATGAATTTTTTATTTTATAAAACCGAAAAAATCGTCTTTATTTGTTATGAGAGTAGCTTAGATTTGCCTAGGCCGGCTTTTGATTTGAGTTATTAAAAATAAATTTAATAAAATCTAATAGCATACTTTTTAAAACCCTTTCAAGCTGAACGTTACCTCAAAACTAGCACGGAAATTTTTAAATAAAAATGTTATATTTATAAATATTTTTTTAAAATGTTTGATTATATTTTTCAAAACTATATTTATATATATTTAATTATATATATTATATATATTATATATAATTATATATATTTAAATAAAATGCTGTTATAAGTTTATAAATTACAGTTTTTAATACACTTAAATAATTCACTTTAGCACATAAAAAATTGAAGTTAAAAATGTCTTTTTATTTAAATAAAAAGTAGCCCATAAAAACTCAATGTTTGATTATTTGCCAAAGAACAAAAAGTTACACTTCACAATTTAGTAAATTAATAAAATCAAGAAATTAAAAAAAATCAATAAATATTCAACAAGAAATTAATTTTATCATTAGTCTAAATAAATTTTAAAGAAACAATCAAAATTACACAGAAATTTGTAAACAAAGACTTGGAAGATGACACGCCAACTAAATTAAATACAAAACAAAAAACTTAAGACACAAACTCGATTTTTCTTTCTTAATAAACAAAAGGAATTTTTTTTTAATAAAATATTGACTTGATACTATCCATTGCATTCTTAATAACGCTTAACACGTTCTGGCTTCATGTGGATAAAACTCTAGTGACACACATTAAATAAAAAATTTATTTCTCTTGAATAAAAACACTTTGAGGAGAATTCTTACATCTTTAGAAATGCAAAAAAAAAATTTTTAAAACTTTTTCACTATTCACTTTTCTCTTTTTAAGCTTTTAATTTTAGCCAGCCAAAGAACAACAACCGTTTTAAACACGCGTAAGAATAAAACTGCTTATGCTAGTGGCCAAAACGCACCTATTTATACAAAAAAGTCCAAAGAAGTCACGTTTCATAAATAACAGAAAGAAGCACAAACACGCTATGAAAAAAATTAAAAAAAAAGTAATTTAAATTTACAAAACAAAAAAAAAAGCTGAGAACTTTATCACTTTAGAAAATAAATAAAAACAAAACCAACAACAAAACCAAAACAAAATAAAATAAGGAGAGTGATAGTTGGAAAGTATGTAAAAAAATATTTTAAACACAAGCATACATGCATTAACACATACATACATACGTACGCAAAAATTTTTACATTTAAGGAATACTATTTATTATTGTATCAAAAGAAATTCTGGCTGAAAATTAAAGGTAAAGTCTTAAATGATATCTAATCGTTGCACTTACATTTGGGAGCTTGTTTTTAAGCCAAACATCCTTTAAAACAAGTTCTTATGCTGCGTGCAAATAACTAAAA
Source organism: Cistogaster globosa (assembly GCA_937654795.1). Taxonomy (NCBI): domain Eukaryota; kingdom Metazoa; phylum Arthropoda; class Insecta; order Diptera; family Tachinidae; genus Cistogaster; species Cistogaster globosa. Next base: position 15,677,776 of record OW569404.1, read on the forward strand.
ACAATGCAAATCGTTTTTCAACACAAGTTTTGGATAACGGTTTTAATTGCCTGCTGTTTGCAACAACTAAACAAACTAACGGTTTGTTACAGGCATGAAATGTTTTTTTGCAATCAAATCTGTTCTGTCATTTACCCTTTTTAATCGAGTTCATAATTTTCTTTCAATTTTTTTGTGCAATGTGATTACACTCTTACAGTTATAATGTCATCTTAAATGTAATTTAAATAATTTCAAGCAGGAATTTTTAATAATGCATCAAAAATATGTAAAAAGACATTTTCATGCAAAATTTAAAAAGCGATAAAAATAATTAAATTATTTAATATTAAAAAAATATCATCATACTTTTTATCCCGATTAAATTAATAAATCACCGATATTGATTATTGAGGGTGAAAGCACGTCTCAATGGCCATTTTGCTACCGCTTACTTAGCTCTTCAAGAATTTCTCACAAATATTTAAAATAAACTAAAGATTTTTGTCCAATCAATAAAATCCAGACAAAAACCAAAGTTTAAGCAAAAAACAACAACAATCAACAATAATTTTTATTTTTCTTTATACACTGTATACAGCTGACTTTTTTTCGGCTTTTTTATACAGTTAAAACATAATGAAAAATAAAATATCACAAAAGACTACAATAATTAATTTAATTTATTATTGTTCTATGCGCGGGCACATGCAAACTATTAAGTTTTTAATTATTTAAATTTTTAAAAACAAAAATCTATTCAAGCAATACTTCGTTTTGATTTTGTAATTTAATTACACTTACCCTTTTTACCATGATTCACTTTTTTCAATGCGTTGTTGTAATATTAATTACTTTCCCTTTTTAAATATTCAATTCCTTACAGGGATTTTGTTTCCTAATTTCTTGTGCGGTACTGGGATTTAATAAACATTTGTTTTTATTTTATTTATTTAATTCAATATTCCCGTAATTTATTTAAATTTAATAAAAATAATTGGAATTTCTTAAACAACTTATAAAAAGGGATTCACAGAGACCGTAATACCTAAACACCTTTATTTTCACAGAACTTGTATTATTATTGCCAATAATAAATAACAAATACTAAAATATTTTAAAAATTTAAGGGTCTTCCCATAGGAACGTTTTTTTTTTAAACCGTAGCAGGTAAACACTTGAAATGCCCGCTATAAAGAAAATTTAAAAAATTTTAAGTCATATTAATCTATATGAGCCAATTCCCACTAGAACAATTTTTAGTCCGCTTAACTGTTGTTCTTTTCAGAACACACACGTATACAGAGCTGTGTGTATTAGTATTTTTTGTTTCAGTGCATTTACACAAGGAAAGTTTAATTTGCAAAGTTTTGATTTTATGTGGGAGAGAGGGAGAAAGAATAATAAGCAGTACAGACTTTGATGTACTTGCAAAGTTGCTTGTACACAGTTGTATATATGTACATATGTGTTTAAGCACCGAATACAAAACGTCCAAAAATTAAGAACGATCACAAAGAAGGAAACAAAATTTGTAAAAGAAAACTTTGTGTGTCTGAACATCAAACAAAGTTTAAAAGAAAATTAGCAAAACTTTGTCAAAGTAAAACTTCACTGTTTGAATGGGGACTTTATTTGACGTTTGATTTTCGTATAGCTATTGGTTTTGTTCTGCTAATGCGGGGTTAAAGCTGGTTGAAAAATTGTGCCAACTAAAAACCGAAAACGCCTACAAGCTGTCACGTTATTCCAGCATAATTAATCCAGTGCGAAGTTGCTCTATCACTTTATCTTTCAAACATACAGTATGTACAAATATGTATGACCGCTATAGAAATAAATGGAAACAACAAAATAAAAATTAAAGAGAGTTTCCACGGAAGCGTCTTATATTTTGTCACTAACCCTGTTCTATTCTGCACCGCACCGAGTGTAGCCATTCATCCGCCCAACTAGCTCAGGATGTCAGGGGAGGTACGACCTGCTACTTCCGGCGTAAGGTTGGACAATAAATTTATTTATGAATAAAAATAAACAGAATACCTAACCTAGTCAGCTTTGTCAGAGAAATTTACACTGTAAATTTATATACATCACAGACATTCACTCCAACACTCGGACACTAACAGTACAATTATCAAATGGTAATAAAACGAAGACGGAAGTTGACATTCGTCTCCCACTAGAAGCCCGCCCTGCCTAGGTAACACACTCGACACAATTCTAATGTTACCCCACACTAACACACTTGATCACTTCTCACATTTACAACACCTTTACAAACACTTAGCCAGATACTTCCATATTAATCTCAGATGATTTCAAGTTTCAAACTAATACCAATTTTTTTTTTTTTTTTTGCTTATTTAAATAAAACAAAACTTGCATCTGAATTATTATTAATTATTTATATATATATATATATTATTATTATTAAACATTTTATAGTGAATAAAATAATAAATATTGAATATGACCGAAATATATTTCTTTACATAAGACAATAAACTTTACAATATTGATATCGGGCCCGAATTTTTGGATGACTATTTTTTTTGTTTTTACACAATTATGGATATATAATTTTTAATTTTAATTTTTTTACGTTTTATGTTTTCTGTTTTTTTTTTTTTTTAATTTATTTTTTTTTTTTTTTAATTTATAATTTTTTTTTAATCTTAATTTTTTTTTTTTTATAATCTCTATTCCTTATTATTTTTTTTTACAATATTTATAATAAATAAAATTAACTATGATTTCCTTTTCCGTTTCCTGTTTTGATTTTTATTATATTTTTTTTTTAATTTTTTGTTTCTTTCTTTGACAAAAAAAAATGGGCGAACACCAGGCAAAAATTTTATTCCTCTGGCTGGAATACTCCGGCCGCACACTATTTTATACGAAAACTTTGGACTCACCCAAATACTTGCTGTCTCCACTGCTTTGCACTGGCACCGTAGTTAACCAGCTTTGCTTTTTTAAAAAAATTACCAACAATCATCAACTGACTACAGAGACACGAAATTAATCACCTGGAGATAAGAGATCTGGGATCAGTGCCAACCAAAATCTTTGCAAACCAAAGGAAAGGAAACCTATGAAGATTTAATTGGTACAACAAGATTTCTTCAAACTACACTTATCAGAGAAATATATAAAATAACTATTACCTGGTGTTTGTTTTACTTATAAAAAATTTAATAAACTTATTTATTGCACTCTATAAAAACTGTTTACACAACTTAGCCAACCGCGGCCTCCAATATTCTCTTATCAAATGACCAGAATTGCATATTTTTTTGCCCACCAGGTACCTACTCAATCAATTCGCCGCACACACTAATACCCCTCCTAACAGTGCTTTTGTCCCATTCTGACACCCCTTTTTCTCTATGCCCGTTATCATCTCGCTTAACCTCATACCTTCTAACCTTATTAGCCTACGGGTGCATATTCTAACCTACTTATTAATATGGCCTGATGTTTCAAAAAAAAATCAACTAAGCGGTACATCTAGAAGGTTCAATGACCCATTCCATCTTGTCCTTGAAACCAAACAATCAATAATCAATCAAAATTATTAATTAATTCTGAAGGCTATTTTCCCAATACGAGCATACTTGTTTCATCCCCCGTAACAGGTTCTCAGCAAAATAGCAAGGTCGTTACTTTATTTATTTTATTTTCATGTTGCCTCATTTTCTTTTATTTTTATCAAAACTCTCCCTCTTCCCTATTCGTTATTTTCATTATCAGCTGACCATAATCTTCAGAGTGAAGTTACCAAACCACAATATAACAATGTTTAGACCAGTATTGGTTTTTTTTTTTTTTTTTGTTGTTCCTCCTTTTTTTATTTCCACTACCGCTACAAATCTTTCGTTTTTCTACGCTTGCCGGACGAAAAGCGGAAGAGCGGCTTGTCCTGAATACACAAAAAAAAAACAGCCCAACGTAGGCAAACGCCCACACCCTACGTGTCCGAGTCTCATACTTCATCAACTGAGATAGCCGGGCAATACATTCCCAAAACCGGCAAACTCTCTAGTGATTCTAGCACGGCAACCTTATATATATAATTTCACTAACGTGGCAGCTTTCTTCTTATGTCAAAATACGAAGAAATACAAGAAACAAAGTATAGAGTATATAAAATAGATTTTCCATAATTTATAATAAGTGGCATACAATTCAATTAAAATATATTACTTGTCAGAGAATCTGCCTTATAATTGCATAAACGGAGTGTGTTAAATATCCGTAAAAATTTTACTGTGAGAAGTTGTAATAATCAAAATCTTCCTTCACAGCCGCTTACTAAATATTTGTACATACGTTTGTATATCGTTTATTTTAGCCAAAAAGGAACCTTTTAAATCACATTCTTATACTGTACTACAACAAAGGTAAGAAATATAAAATGAACACACCATTTTAACTTTATTATTCTTTCTTTTCATAGATCGTGACCTGAGTGATATTGTTGCGAACTATTTACATCGGATATCGGAAACCGAGAAAAGTTATGGTGTAAAAGTGGTGGTACTATTTTCACAACAGTTTCATATTATTGTCATGACGGGACGTATTTTATTTGATTCGAAAATGAAATTGATACTTTGTTTGAAAATTGTTTACTTATTTTTCATTTCAGATACTGTACCACGGAAAAATTCATATAGAGGAAACTAAAAAAAAATAGGTGACAGAATGATAAAACTGGACATCACGAACAGGAAAATTTCAATAATCTGGTTAATAAATAAAGTAAACGGGACAACACTAGCAAAATAAATAAGAGAACATTTTGTATTGCACCATAAACGAAATATTGCCGGAAAGGAATTTATCACAGATTATTGTTTAATGTCTTTGGCATGGTAAATACCGAGACTTTTGCCCTGAAGTGTTTCCACTTCATACATACTGTTCCCGATTACTCTAAGTATCCGACATTTTCTAAATTTGGGGGCGAATTTGGCGTTAAAGTTTCTACTAAAATCGCTTTGCACAAAGTTTCTAAGGTACACTTCTTGCCCTATCGTAAAATGTATGTCCCTACTTCTTTTATTGTATTGCTTTTGGTTTTTTAAATATGCTTTATGTAAGTTTTCCTTTATGTTTTCTCTAATAATTTGTATTTTATCCTTTCTTTCTAATATTTCAAATTCATTTTCAGATAGTGAATTCAATTTCTTAGCTAAAACATAATCCACACCAGAACTAAACATTTGCTGTCCAAATAATGCCACATATGGACTTGTTCCTATTGCCTCCTGCCGAGTCGAACGTAAAGCACATTCTATTTCAGATATATGTGCATCCCAATCCTTATGGTCACTGTCTAAATATGCTCTTATTCCCGCCAACACAGACTGATTGACTCTTTCTGATGCATTCGATTGAGGGGCATAAGCTGGCGTTTTAACATGCTTTATCCTATACGTTTCAACCAAATTCTTAAACTCCTGGGAAATAAATTGCCTTCCATTGTCTGAATGGATAATCCCCGGTGTTCCAAATGTGTGAAATATTTTACGTACTAAGTAGTCGATTACGAGCTTAGAGGTTGCTTCCCTCATTGGTTTTAAAAACACAAATTTGGTAAAATGGTCTAACACAATAAAGACATAAGCATTGCCCTTCCTAGACCGCGGATATTTGCCTAAAAAATCTATATAGATTTTCTGAAACGGGCGGTAGGTTTTGACTTCTTCTCCCATTTTAGGTCGCATTTCGTAATTTGCTGGTTTTATTTCTTTACAGATTCGGCAATTAGCAATGTAATTCCGTACGTGTGTGGCCATTTTCGGCCAATAGTACCATTGCCTCAAACGATACAAAGTTTTTGATATCCCGCCATGTGCTGCTGTAGATGAATCGTGGGCCTTTGATATTAAGGTGGTGATTAAATTTTCGGGAATCCACAATTTCCATTCTAGCCCATTTTCATCTTTAGAAAAATTGGTTTTTTTGTAGATTAATCCATTATCGATTTTTAAATCAGGTAATTTTTCTTTATTTTCTTCAATTGTTTGTACTAATTCTTTATATTCTGGTGATTCGAATTCGGTCGTTTCGAAATCCAAACATTCGACTTGCTCCAAATACTGATCGTTCACTGATCGAGACAACATGTCAGCAACGATATTTTCGGATCCCTTACGGTGTTCAATTTTAAAGTTGAAGGCCTGTAACTGTAACGACCATCGTGCCAATCGTCCGCTCAAGTCCTTTAGGTTCATTAACCACTTTAAGCTGGCATGGTCTGTAATGATGGTAAACTCCATCAGTTCTACGTATGGTCTAAACCGTTTTACAGCCATTACTGCTGACAGACACTCCTTTTCAGTCACCGTGTAATTTAACTGAGCTCCACTCAATTTTTGTGAAAAAAAAGCGATGGGTCGATCGTTATTTTCATTATCCTTTTGAAAAAGCACCGCGCCAATGCCTGTATGCGACGCATCACACTGTATAAAAAATGGTCTTCTAAAATCTGGGTGTACTAAAACTGGTGCGGTTGTTAATGCTCTTTTTAATTCAAAAAATGCTGTGGTGGCTTCATTAGACATTTTAAACTTGGAACCTTTCTTTAACGTGTCACTAAGAGGAGCAGCAATTACAGCAAAATCTTTAATAAAACGTCGATACCAACCAGCTGTGCCCAAAAAGCTTCGCACTTGTCTTGGCGTCTTTGGTATCGGTATTTGCTCAATTGCCGTTATTTTGTAGGGATCTGTTCCAAGTTTTCCACCTCCAATGATAAAACCTAAATAGTGCAATTCTTTAAAACAAAAAACGCTCTTGCTCAAACCTATAGTGAGATTTGCATTTGCAAGACAGTTGGCCACTTCCTTCAGTAAGTTCAAATGCGTTTTAAAATCTTTTGAGATGACTAACAAGTCGTCTAAATATATAAATACATTGTTTTTCAATCTTTGTGGGATAACTCTATCCATAAGGCGACAAAGTCGTTGGGCCGCATTACAGAGGCCAAAAGGCATCACTGTATATTGGTAATGTGGCCTACCGGGTATAGTAAAAGCGGTGTATTCACGACATTTGGATTCCAACGGGATCTGCCAAAATGCAAATTTGAGATCAACGCTGCTGATGAATATGGTGTCATCGATTCTACTTAATATGCCCTCGATATTTTGAATAGGGTACGCGTCTTTGATTGTTAAATTATTTAATTTTCTAGCATCTAAGCAGAGACGATTTTTTCCGGGCTTACGAACAAGGGTCACGCGATTGTTCCACGGGCTCTCGCTTTCTTCTACAACTCCTAATTCTAGCATTTTATCTACCTCTTCATATAGAAGTTCTTGGACATTTGGGGATACAGGGTAATACCGCTCTTTAAATGGAACTGAATCCGCAATTAATTGAATTTTGTGCTCCTCAAGGTGAGTTTTACCCAAGCCATCATTCTCAAACGTTTTAAATAAACCTATTACTTCTTTTAATTGTTTTTCCTGCATTTCAGATAGATCATGACGTACAGGATATCTCTGTGACGAAAACTCTAAATTGCCTTCTACCTTTTCAACATTAATGTCATCTGCATTTAAGACATCAGGGGCCAAATCAAATTTCCGCCAAAAATCAATCCCTAAATAGAGATTCTGTTCTAAAGTTGGACATAAATAAAAATTAATTTCCATGACTTTACCTCTGTAAAGCACGGGCAAGTTAATCTGGCCCTTAATTTGATGAGCTTGGCCATCTGCTGTTTTAACCTTTGAATTGTAACGTGTGGCAACGACATTTAACTCTTTTAAAAGTTCAACACACCCTTTTCCTATTATACTGACAGACGCTCCGGTATCCAATAGGCCTTTAAGTATTTTACTACCTATTTTAACCTCCGCAAAAACTCTTGAGTCACTACTGGAGACGGCTTCTACTGATGAAGCTATACTTTTTCTTATCCTTTTTCGATCTTGGTACCGTTTTCGGGCTTTCAATACTTTAGCAGGGGTTGGAAACTCCGTCTTCTCGTCATCGGCAAATATACGATTTCTCACTTCAATATAATTTTGTAATTTATTACAGTACGATTTGTTAAGCTTAAAAGTAATGTTTGGTAAGTCATGTGTAATATCTTGTAAATTATGATTTAATTGGTATTTTTCTTTCTCGGTGTCTATTTTCGTGGCGATGCGGACGTTTGGGTGGAGCGTGACTCGCCCGCTTTGGCCATGCTCCTCCTTCGGTTTTCCGTATTATTACAATTTGGACATTTTGGAGTTATAGTTCGCTCTAATCCACATTTGAAACAAAAAATATTTTGTATTTCAGAATCGCAATCCATATAGGAAGTTGACATTCGTCTCCCACTAGAAGCCCGCCCTGCCTAGGTAACACACTCGACACAATTCTAATGTTACCCCACACTAACACACTTGATCACTTCTCACATTTACAACACCTTTACAAACACTTAGCCAGATACTTCCATATTAATCTCAGATGATTTCAAGTTTCAAACTAATACCAATTTTTTTTTTTTTTTTGCTTATTTAAATAAAACAAAACTTGCATCTGAATTATTATTAATTATTTATATATATATATATATATTATTATTATTAAACATTTTATAGTGAATAAAATAATAAATATTGAATATGACCGAAATATATTTCTTTACATAAGACAATAAACTTTACAATATTGATATCGGGCCCGAATTTTTGGATGACTATTTTTTTTGTTTTTACACAATTATGGATATATAATTTTTAATTTTAATTTTTTTACGTTTTATGTTTTCTGTTTTTTTTTTTTTTTAATTTATTTTTTTTTTTTTTTAATTTATAATTTTTTTTTAATCTTAATTTTTTTTTTTTTTATAATCTCTATTCCTTATTATTTTTTTTTACAATATTTATAATAAATAAAATTAACTATGATTTCCTTTTCCGTTTCCTGTTTTGATTTTTATTATATTTTTTTTTTAATTTTTTGTTTCTTTCTTTGACAAAAAAAAATGGGCGAACACCAGGCAAAAATTTTATTCCTCTGGCTGGAATACTCCGGCCGCACACTATTTTATACGAAAACTTTGGACTCACCCAAATACTTGCTGTCTCCACTGCTTTGCACTGGCACCGTAGTTAACCAGCTTTGCTTTTTTAAAAAAATTACCAACAATCATCAACTGACTACAGAGACACGAAATTAATCACCTGGAGATAAGAGATCTGGGATCAGTGCCAACCAAAATCTTTGCAAACCAAAGGAAAGGAAACCTATGAAGATTTAATTGGTACAACAAGATTTCTTCAAACTACACTTATCAGAGAAATATATAAAATAACTATTACCTGGTGTTTGTTTTACTTATAAAAAATTTAATAAACTTATTTATTGCACTCTATAAAAACTGTTTACACAACTTAGCCAACCGCGGCCTCCAATATTCTCTTATCAAATGACCAGAATTGCATATTTTTTTGCCCACCAGGTACCTACTCAATCAATTCGCCGCACACACTAATACCCCTCCTAACAGTGCTTTTGTCCCATTCTGACACCCCTTTTTCTCTATGCCCGTTATCATCTCGCTTAACCTCATACCTTCTAACCTTATTAGCCTACGGGTGCATATTCTAACCTACTTATTAATATGGCCTGATGTTTCAAAAAAAAATCAACTAAGCGGTACATCTAGAAGGTTCAATGACCCATTCCATCTTGTCCTTGAAACCAAACAATCAATAATCAATCAAAATTATTAATTAATTCTGAAGGCTATTTTCCCAATACGAGCATACTTGTTTCATCCCCCGTAACAGGTTCTCAGCAAAATAGCAAGGTCGTTACTTTATTTATTTTATTTTCATGTTGCCTCATTTTCTTTTATTTTTATCAAAACTCTCCCTCTTCCCTATTCGTTATTTTCATTATCAGCTGACCATAATCTTCAGAGTGAAGTTACCAAACCACAATATAACAATGTTTAGACCAGTATTGGTTTTTTTTTTTTTTTTGTTGTTCCTCCTTTTTTTATTTCCACTACCGCTACAATTTTAAACCTTTATTGGTTGATGCTTGATGATTTGCGTAGACTATGTATTGTTAAGGAATAATGTCAAGCACAAAAAATAAATAAAATCAAATAAAGGGTTTCCCGATAGTAACGTTATTTTCAAGTTTTCTACTTGATGTTAAAGCGGACATCAAAATACTTAAAAATAAAGAGTTTACCTACTGCGATTCAAAAACAGACAACGTACGTGAAAGAATCGTTACTCTCTTATTCAAAAAAATTTCACTTGTTGCTACAGCGGACATGGTTTTACATACAGTAAACAAAAACACAAAATGTATTATTTTTATGACTAAAACGTCACTTTCGGAATATTCTTTAATTTTTAATTGTTTTTTTCTTATTATAGCGGCTAAACTTCTTAATTTTTTTTTTCTTTTGAGTTACTTATGATCACTTAAAATAAAATTTATATTTGTTTTATTAGTTAGTGTTAGTTTCTTTAACTTATGTTATATTTTTTTTAATTGCTAGGAAGACACATATCATATCTGGCGCAAAAAATATAATAAATTGTTTTGGCGATTTTTTAAGCGCAGTTGCAAAATGGTAAAAGGAAACAACTGTCAACTCTGTTATTAAATAGTAGAAGCCAAGGCGAAATCATTATAAATAAGAACAAATTCGCCTACCACCTGATATTATATTCGCCTTGCCTCATAGAATCCTTTTCAAGCAAAAAATGGATAAATTTAAGAATAATAACAAGCTGTTAGTTCAATTAGTGCAGAAAATGTAAGAAGTTGGGGGTTGTTTACTTAAAGCTTCCTACACAAATAAAGTGTAAAACAACAGAAAGCAAGGAAATACCTGTCAGTTGGCTAATAGAAAAAGAAAAGACGTAAATATTTATTATACGTACATGTCAATAAAAGGACACTAGAACCAAAAATATTACGAAACATAAAACGGTAGCTAAGGATACCAAACGAAGAATTTTATTGAAAGTTAATATTTTCAAGGTGAGTTTACACTGTTGAAAAAAATCTAAATTTGTTGTTTCCTTGTTTTTAAACGGCATCTTATTTTAACTGAATAGACGTAGTAATGGAACGTGCTGCTGTTGCAAATGCGAATCCTGGGGGACGCACCTCTGGAAATCCAGTTGGTGGGCGGAAGAAATCGGGACCGAAATTTGAATTGTCCGATGCTCAAAAGGCCGACATTAAAGAAGCTTTTGATCTATTTGACGTCGATTGCACCGGCTTCATTGAAGTCAAAGAACTTAAGGTAGCCATACGTGCACTAGGGTTTGAACCAAAAAAAGAAGAAATTAAACGTATGATTGCCGAGATAGACAAAGATGGTACAGGTCGCATAAGTTACAATGATTTTCTGCATTTAATGACCATGAAAATGGCAGAGAAGGATACCAAAGAAGAAATATTAAAAGCATTCCGTTTATTTGATGACGATGACACGGGAAAAATTTCATTCAAAAATCTGAAGCGAGTTGCCCGTGAATTGGGTGAAAATTTAACCGATGAAGAGCTAAGAGAAATGATCGACGAGGCTGATTTAGACAATGATGGTGAAGTGAATCAAGATGAATTTCTACGCATAATGAAGAAAACTAGTTTGTATTAATTTGATTATAAGAAATTAAAACAGAGGTTGAAAGGAATATTTTTTGAATGATTAATACGCATAATTATAATAATTTATTTAATTTTTATTTATTTATAATTTTCTTATTAAAATATTCATATAAATTTGTCAATTCACCTTGCTAAACACTGTCTTTGTGTTAATAATATGCAAGTTGACTTCTCTAAGAAGAAGAATTTGTAATAAGAAATTGACTAATACAAAAATGATTTCACTTTGTGAAGTGCAATAGAAATAGAGCAAAATTATTTATGTGAAATAAAGACTATCGTTCGTTTTTTTTTCACTTACAATTAAAGCAAACTTCATGAAATAATACCAAATAAAAATATTTTGTTTAATCTCTTCCCAATCAGATTATAAAAGTTTGTTTTGCATTTTACAATTTTTGATTAAGATAAATGGATTTACATCGCAAAAAAAGCAAAACTTGCAAAAATAAGCGCGTGGGCTTATATATTTTTATAATGCTAGATGCATTTTATTAAATTAAAAATTACTAAGTATATATCAAGAATAAGAAATAAAAATTGTAGTATTTTTAAATAGGCACTAATTCAAGCACAGAATTTACTTAGCAACCTAAGAATAACAAATATTGAAATATTAAAAAACAGATGCATAGAAATTAAATTGTTTTGCAAAAGTTATTTTATAGTATTTTTAACACCTATGCCTGTTTATACACATACTTTATAAAAATAAAACTGAATAATAAAGAAAATATCTTGAAAACGCAACTTATAGAAAATTAATATCTGGAGGCAAATTGCGGCATTCGATATCGATCGAAATTTCTATACAATTTAAATGTAAATTTCGATCGATATCGAATGCCGTAATTTGCCCCCTGTTTTTTCAGTTTTTTTTTAGTTTTTTCTGTTATTAATTTTTATAACATCTAATATTTCTTTTAGGTTGATAAAATAAAAATTTATCAGGCATGTTCTGACAATCGCAAAAAAAACTGCAGCCGATAGAACTGGAGAATAGAATTATAGAAATAATTTTAAAACTGGTGATGTTAAAAAATATTTGTTGACGAATCGTATTTAGGGTGGATTTTATTAACACAAGTGTAATGCGATGCGTAATTTTTAATTAATTGAAATTCTCAAATCTGGGGCTTACTCTGTATTTCGATTCAAACGAAAATACTTTCGAAACGATAGAGAAATTCAAATGATTGGCTTTTAAATTGAAATACAGAGTAAACCCTCTGACTCTGGTTACTTAAGTTTTAAAAACAAGTAATAGTGCTATATTATGCCGAATCCTCTATACTCCTCACGATATATGTAAATCTAGTTTAGTGCAGTTAATCCAATAAAAAAAGGTTAAAAAAATTTGGTCCATATACAAAACTTTACATACATGTAATCGGCTCTTAATGGGTTAAGCATTTTTTTTTAATTTTAGTACAGTTTGCTACTTCCTCTCGAATGAGGAACATTTGTATGCGAACAGATTTTCCTGCTTTAAAAAGTAAGGTTATAAATAAGGACGTAGCGCGCACGTTTTTTCTTTCAACTGGCACTAAATAGTGCACCGTTCTGACGAATTAAAATAATTTTCTATACAAATATCCTGTTCAGGATTCCCCACTTCCTATACGAAGTTATAGGTCGATACGCAGTTCCTAAATTTAATATGAATGACATGAAATAATTTGAGGCAGGGGTGGTGTTTTACCACTGTCTGGAAGGACATGGACCGATCTAGCTTATTTTCAATAAAAAAAAATCGATTGATTGGCGTAAATTTTTATGAGCTCAACTAGTGCCTAGGCAAAGATGATTTCGTATTATAGGATATCAAACTCTATATATTCTTTATTTGAAATTTATATAACAATTATTATTCACACACCCCACACACTTTTTTACAGTACTCTGATAATTTGACAAACTTTTACACTCAGTACTATGGATGTAATAAAACACGCTTAATAAAAATTATCTTAAATATTTTTAAGATTTCTGATCACACAAAAAAGTTCAAGTTTAATTTTTATTTAAATAGTTTTTTTTTATTTATTTTACTTGTAATCAGTAGAGTGTTTGCTTTTCCGTTTGCAGAATCAAGACTTTATTTATAGATATAAATTGAATGTTTTCATGAGACAGATTTAAAATATAAAAAGTATTTACGTGTCTTCTTTTAAATATTTTTTTCTAATAAAAAAATTAAAAAAAAAAAACTTTCAAATTAGCATTATAAAATAATATATTTACAGAAACTTAAAATATTATTACACAGAAGAAGATCAAAAAGCTTAGAAAAAGGGATTTTGCTTTCTAAATTGAATGCCTATGAAATAAAATACAAATATATATAATAAAAGAATTGTATATTTTAACGGTTTCATTATTAAATTATGGCAAAATAAAATGCTTTTTATGTAACTATTTCAGCTATTTTAGATCGCTAATTTCAAAATGAATAATCACTATAAGAATATTATAAATGAAGAATGAAAACACATTTTTTTAATTTAACAAATGTATGTGTTTAGCGTATTTAAATAAAAAGTTTAACGTTTAATTATGACATTTATGTTGTAATACATTAAAATAATAAATAAAATAAAATAAAAAACACGTTTTGAAAAAGTGTTAAAATATTTGTGAATTTAGGGAGATTGGGGATGTGGATGATTTTGTTAAAAACATAAAAAACATACTGATACAGTGCAGTTTTAGAAATTCGTGTATTAGGGAATATTTTGTTATTTCGACATTTAAAATAATATTTTATTATTAAAACTAAATCAAATTAAGCCTCGAAATCAGAGTCATCATCATCTTCCTCTTCACTGTCAAATACACGTTTCTTCTTCTTCTATAAAAATTTAAAGAAAAATAATATGTGAAATTGTTTTAAGATTTTCTCTAAAGGAAATATACCTTCTTGATGTCCTCACTGTCGCTAGAAGATTTGTTTTTACGTGGTCTTTTGGCAATCGGCTTTTTCTTAGGCGCTGGTGACTTTACCACTTCGCTCTTTACTTCGCCTTCGTCTGATTCCTCATCAGACATTATTGTTGTCTTCTGCGTGGGAGCTTTGACAGCATCATTGTCTTTAAATACCAGCTCTTCATCACTGCTCTTTTCTTCCTCCGAATCTAGAAGGCCGGAGTAGTTGACCTTTTTAGAGGCTTGCCGGCGACCCGGACGATCGGCTCTCGGAACTACTTCGACAGGTATATCTATATCACTGCCAGATAAAATGTTATTATCTTCATCAGAACTGGTGGCGCCTTTCTTTTTTCGCTTAAGAATTAAAAGGAAAAAAGTAAAGATTTATAAATTTTTATTTACACAAACTACAAATACAAACAACTTACTCCTTTAGACTTAAAGCCCAACTTTGTTTGTTTTAAACCATCGCTCTCGCTATCTTTTTTCTTAAGAGCCCTCTTAGTTCCAGGCTCTTTTTTAACCTTGGCCGCCTTGGGTGAAGATTTGGGTCCTTTTGCACCACCATCTACAACGGCATCAAATTCGTCATCTTCGTCTTGTTTGTTTCCATCACTCTTGGCACCCTTTTTGTCAACTTTTTCCTTTTTGACTTTTGTAGTAGCAGCAACCGCAGCCGAAACCTTTTTCATCATTTCTTCGGTAACTTTAAATTCAACTTTAACTCCATTTGGATCAGGGAAAACATCAGTGTTGCCTTCCTTATTGCCGCCACGTTTCTTCAAGGCTACATTAGCCGCTGCTTTGTTTTTGGCCAAAGCCTTGGCTTGCTTCTTGTTGATGCCCAACTCATCGAGACGTTCTTTTTCTTCAACTTCATCGAGTTTCTTTTCCAACTCATCCAAATCATCCAACCACAACATTTCTAAGGTTTTTGCCTTGAGAGCGGCCAGTTCGGCCATCTTTTGATCTCTTTGCTTTAATAATTCGTTTTTACGTTCTTCCGTTAACATCCACATAGACATTCCCAATAGATAATCGAACTTCTTAACGTCGGTAAGTTTCTGGAATGCTTTTTCAGGATCAACAGGTGCTTTCTTTTCTTTTTTAACAGCCGATGTGGAGGCGCTTTCTTCTTCTTCTTCCTCATCATCGTCCTGTACCTCATCCTCTTGTATATTAATGCGCTGTTGCCATTCTTTGACAGGATCGGGACGATATCCTCGCTTGATAAGCTCGTCAATCATGACTTTGCGTTTCTTGTTCTCAACCACCAAAGTACGTTCGCATTTTTCCAAAATGAATCGAGCTTGGTCAGTAAGACGGTCTGCTTGTGCAGTCAATTGGCCTACCAGATATTCTTTACGCTTGCCATAGTATTCTAAACGTAACGGATAAAATGCTCGTAAAATATCCAAAGCAGTGGGATAACGTCTTAAACAATTCAACTCGTCGAAACAATGCATTTGATTCGTAGACATAGATGATGTCAATTTGAATACCCTGTGGAAGCCACCCTCCTCCTCTTGTATACGTTCAAATTCTCCTGGAGCCAAAGTTATGACGAAACGTACCGTGGTATCTGTGTTGTAATCACGATAATCAGATATAATTGGTTTCACTTTGTCCGTACCCGTTGAAAGTGGTTCCAATATATTCTCCTTGTAATTTTGAGTCCAAGTGCCAATGGGCAGTTCAGAAATTTCAATCTTATTTCCTTGAATAATTTGTATATTGCCCGAACTGATGTAACGACCATCGGAAATGTATTCAATGGGACCACGGAAGTTCTTATACCAAGGATGCATTGGCACCGGTTCTTCTTTGGCCAACATGCGTCTTATATTCTGCATGATATCACGAGGATTGTGATTATAGATTTTGGTAGACCAGCCTGTGCCGATACCATCGGCTCCATTAACCAAAACCATGGGAATGATTGGAATATACCACTGGGGTTCGATTTTTTGTCCATCATCCACTTCATATTGCAGCAAGGGATCATCGTGTGGATGGAATATCAAACGTGCCAAAGGAGACATAATAGTGAAAATATAACGTGCGCTAGCACAATCCTTGCCACCTGTCAAGCGAGTACCAAACTGACCTCTAGGCTCTAACAGGTTGATATTATTTGAACCTACATAATTTTGGGCCAAATTGACAATTGTCATTTGTAACGAAACTTCACCATGATGATAAGCAGACATTTCAGCCACTGAACCCGAAAGTTGAGCCACCTTGACTTCTCTTTTGTCGTTACGTTTAAAGCAAGTGAACATGACTTTTCGCTGTCCAGGCTTAAAACCATCGACTAAGCACGGTATGGAACGTACATTGTCGGCATTTGAGAATAGTACCAATTCTAAGTTAATAAAATCTGCATAGGTAACGTTCTTAGTGCCCTTGGTATAGAGATAACGTTCGGGTAAACCCAAAGTTTTACGTCTCTTTACTTCGTCCATATGAGATTTAAGCCATTCCTTACGAGATTCAATATGCTTACGTGAGAAAGCCATTACAATACTGTCATCATCTTTAGTGCCGTCATATTTAAAAAGAATACGATGTCTTTCCATATCTTGGAAATACTCTTTCGCCTCTTTAGAGGTCGAAGTACCCAAACCTTTAAAGCAAAGAAGGAAAATTAAATAAAATACAAATACAAATATTTATGAGTTTATGAAAAATTGAAAAAATTAAAATTACCTTTGTAGTATTTGATATTGTACGTATTATGGTTTGGTGTTTCATTCTTCCACTCTTCGAATTCGGGCAATGAGTAAAACGACAATTCTTCGTTCTTCTTGGTGGCCTTGACAATGGGCGTAATGAATTCCTCAAGGAAAGGCAAGCGCAACAATTCTGGCCAGTTGGTGTGTATAAAGTTAATAAGCAAACCTTTAATGTGGGAACCATCCTGATCCTGATCTGTCATGATCATAACTTTGCCATAACGTAAAGTCTTTATATCATCCATTGTGAGATATTTTTTCTTGTACTGTAGACCAATTATTTTACACAAATTATTGATTTCAGCGTTATCAGCCAACTGTTTGAAAGTGGCCTCACGTACGTTCAGCAATTTACCACGTAAAGGAAATACGCCATAAAAATTTCTGCCTATAACACCAAGACCGGAAACAGCTAGAGATTTAGCTGAGTCTCCCTCCGTAAGAATTAGTGTGCACATGTAAGAGTTCTTGGTTCCAGCCTCATTTGCATCTTCCAATTTCGGAATGCCCTTAATTTTGTGGGATTTTTTACCACCTGTCTTGGCAATATCATTTTCGGCTTTGAATTTAGCCCAAGACAACACCGACTCTATAATACCCGATTTTGAAACGGATCCTATGAATTTTTCTGTAATGGTGCACTTAGAGCCAAAGTTCTTTGCTTGCAAGGTCATGTTTTCCTTTGTTTGAGAGTCGAAAGTTGGGTTTTCAATTAAGCAATTTACAAACACCCACATGTGGTTGCGAACTTGGAATGGCTTAATATTAATACCACCTTTATTTTTCTTCTTTAATACTTCTAACAATTGTTTGATGATATTGTCAACTACATGATCTACATGGCGACCACCTTTTGTGGTAGCAATAGAGTTGACAAATGATACCTGTTGGAAACCACGGTCAGAGGGACAACAAGCAATTTCCCAACGTTCACCACATTGTTCGTATACAATTTTTATAGGCTGCCCGCTTTCGTTATCGTCAGCTTTGACATACAAATCAATATAATCTTTGAAATTTTTAATTGCCAACTTTTTGCCATTTAAATAAACGGCTACGCCCTTACTGGTGGCTGCTACATCAAAAGCTCTTCTACACATTAAAGCCACAATATCTTCATCTAAACGTTCCATTTTAAATTTAGTCAAATCTGGACTAAAAGTAATTTTCGTAAAATCGGTGCCAGCAAATTCTTTTATTTTCGGTTCAGTGGTTTTAGTCATGTTGGCAGCCCATGTTTGCTTAAAGGATTTCTTGTATTGTTTTGTAGCCGTTTCAACGGTGAAAGATGTGGAAAAAATATTACACAACTTGGCACCGTAACCATTACGACCACCAGTCACTTTTTTCTCTTCGTCATTGTAATTCGAAGAGGTCAAAAGATGACCGAAAATCATAGTCGGTACATACATTTTTTCATCCTTATGCATTGTTACGGGAATACCTTGACCATTATTCCACACGGATATTAAATTCTTTTCAGCTTCTATATCAATTTTAATCGTGTTCATGCTTTTGTCACGTTGCTTGTTATCGGCAGCATTTACGAGAATTTCATCAAATATTTTATAGAGACCGGGAACATAAGAGATTTCTCGTTGAACCATACGTTTGTGCTCTTCACTATAGACCCACATTATTTCCTTAGTATGCTCCACAGAACCAATATAGGTGTCCGGTCTCAAAAGAATATGCTCCAATTGAGACTTTTTCTGGTACATTTGTTCGATGGACATTCCACTGCCACCGCCACCACCACCTGCATTGCTACCATTCTGCATTTTGTTGCCGTTTACTTCGTATTCGCTTATTATAGATGTATAAAATGTTCTTATATATTTTAAATTTGCAAATGGCTCCAAATATCGCTTTATATAGAAAAATCTTAATGTGATTTCAATCTACAATAAAGAAAAAATTCTGTAATATTAAACTCTAAAACATAATAAATAAACACAAACAAAAAATATACAGAGGCTCACAGCTTATTTTATGCAGTGCATTTTTTGAGTTTCAAACCTTTATAAATGTAACAATAGCGGCAAATTAGGAAAAAAAAAAAATGGTATCCTTAAAAAGGAAAAATGCTACAATTTAACAAACAAAATTCATTTATTGCAAAAGTATACATTTCAATATATTAAAACTAAAAACACGAAAAATACTTTTTATTTTTTCTCACAGCTTATTTTATGCAGGTATATATTGTTTTGACCAACTCGAAATTAAAACTGACAAATGCAAAATTTAATATTTAGTGTGATAGCCCTTATTATCTATGACAGATTTTATGCAGTTTGGCATAGATGCGACCAGTTTTTGTGTCACACTCGGCGAAATATTCGCCCACTCCGTCAGTAGAGCTTCCTTTAGATCGTTTCTGCTAGAAATTTTGTGTTTTCTTATATTATTTTCTAAAACTGACCACAAGTTTTCTATTACATTAAGGTCTGGCGACTGTGGTGGCGGTGTCATCAAATATGGGCAGTTATATATTAACCAAGTTTGCACAATGCCAGATTTGTGCTTCGGATCATTATCTTGATAGAACCGAAAATCTGATCGAATTCCCAGTTTCTCTGCGCTCTCCAACAAGTTGTCCTTAAGAATTTGGAGGTACTTAAATTTGTCCATGGTGCTTTCAATAAACGCTAGATTTCCAGTCCCAGCAGCCGACATACAGCCCCAAACCATGACGCTACCACCACCATGCTTTACTGTTGCCTTTAAGTTTTCTTTTTTCAGCTCTGTATTAGGTTTTCGCCATACATACGACATGTCATCTGAATCGAATATATTGAATTTTGATTCATCAGCGAAGATGACCGAATTCCCAAATGCAGAATCCTTGGAAATATGTTCTTTGGCGAAATTAAGTCTGCATTGTTTATTCTTCGGACTTATAAATGATTTTTTGCGTGCAACTCGGCCAGGCCATGAAAATCATGCTGGCGCAGAACACGGCAAACAGTTTTGGCGCAACATTGTTTGCCCAGATCAGCTGCAACTTCAGAGGCCAGCTTTGGAGCTAATAGCTTTGGGTTTGCCTTTATTTTCCGCAAAATATATCCCTCGTCCTGCTCATTAAAAATTTTATTTGGTGCCTTCCTGGCTTTGTTATGACCAAGATTTTCATGTATGAAACGCTTAATGATTTTTTGGACCGTAGAAGAGTTAATGTTAACCATTTCAGCTATTTTTCGCTGCGAGTGGCCATTTTTGAAATGGTTTAAAACCAATTCTCTTTGTTCTAAAGTGGTACGCGAACTCATTTGAATTTTTTTAAGTTGACACTCTATGCAACGAAACTAGACTAACAATTAAACAAAAAATATTACTAAAGTAGAAATATGAAAAACGAAACCAAAAACAAAGCTGCATTGAAGTACCGTTACAGTAAAAATTTGCTGCATAAAATAAGCTGTGAGATGAAAAAATAGTGATTTTTTGTTTTCATACTTTTGAGAGTTACAAATAAATGTTTTTACAAAAAATTGTTTTTGTTTCCTAAAAAACAATGTTTTCACTTTTAAATAAAACCAAATTCTTTTTCAAGTGACCGTTAGTTGTGCTTCTACAGACCTCAAAAACCAAAATATTTCACTGCATAAAATAAGCTGTGAGCCACTGTATATTTTGTATACCCTTCACCACAGGTAGAAAAAGGGCATATCTAAGTTTATCATTCCGTTTGGCCACTTCTGGCCAATTTTACATATTAATTACAAAATAGCTTGCCTGATTACAGTTTAAATATAAGTAAAATAAAACAAAAATACTTTTTTTTTAAGAATAAGCACTTCAGGCAATAATGCCTATTTAATTATACCGCATTTAGACTTGGCAATTTTTCATGAAACTGGCATGCAATTTTTGTTTGTTGGTGAAGCAAGAGGAGTAAGCAATATGGTATTGCTTGAGTTTTGAATGGATGTTACTGTAGCTTATGTTTATTTTTAAATAACGCATATTGCTGCAACCTAAATAGAGAATTAAGAAAAAAATGCCTCAAAAAGTTGCATAGTGTAAATCGGGACTTAGTGTGTAACCGTGCTACATTTTTTAGGAAAGGGATAGAGTATAGAAAAGAACAGGAGGTGAAATTATAGCCATTTTATTAGTTATTTTACTTCGCCGGCGATATGTAGATGTACCGACGAAGGAGGCTGCGTGTTGTATTGTTTAATTCTGAATATGTATTTATACCATTATACAGAAAAAACATTTTTATTTTTTGGTTGTCGCAGGGGTTGAACCCTGACCAACCAGGTTTGTAGTCAACGTGCTTACCACCTTGACTACAGCAGCAGAGATAAAAAGATATAAAAATATTTACTAAGTTAAATCAAATCATCAACACATTTCCGACCCCATAAATTATATACACATATTCTGAGTCATTAAAATTTAAATACTCCAACCGTTTAGAATCAGTATAGAAAATCAGCAAAATTGGTGCATGCTTTTCGAGGCAGCGGGGAAAACAACAAGCCTGCCTCTAATTTTTTCATGTAAGTCTTATAAAAACAAAAAAATGGGACAATTGAGAACTAAAAAATAATATAAGAAAAGAGCATCAAGTGAATAAATTGGCGTTCGCTCATATTGACCTCTAAACTTTTCATAGAAAAGATTGATGGTGCACCATATTTTTTAAGATACCAATATGGGTATCAATTAAAAGCTTTTGAAAAGATCTTTGAGTATTTTTAAAAATACTTAACCCATTAAGAGCCGATAACATTTTTATGTAATTTTTTTTTTAATCTTTTAATCAGCTCTCACTTTAATATTAATAGATTTTCATAATGGTGAAGGGTATATAAGATTCGATATAGCTGAATATAGCACTCTTACTTGTTTTTAGTTAAGAAGTTTAATTCATATTTTTATAAAGTGGAGTCGAGTCTTCATTGTTTTCTGTACATTGTATTATTAATAAAATACTTTTTTGAAGACATGTTGAGAAACTAGAAAATTTGTGATGCATTTAATTTGATATAATGCCCGACTTACGACTATACGCGAAAAATGCTCCTACTTTAAGATTTGAAGAAGGAGAAAATGTACAGCAATTACGTTCACTTAGAAAAAATTATTTTAAATAGCGCCATAAGATAAAAATTATATTTTGAGAAAATTATAACCACTTTTTAAACAGCGAGCAATATTTATGGAAAAATTTACAAGAACACTTTTAGTCGACCAAGCTGTGTTTATTTTTTTTTAAGCTGTCATAACTTACAAAAAATCAAATTACTTCTTACAAACATTTAAAAATTGTTTTTCTTTAATTTTTATGGCATTTATGATAAACAATTGTAAGATAAAAGCCATTTAAAACAAAATTTTATTTTTTCACGTTTTTATGGCTGTTTGTTTTTTTATGCTATAGAAGAGATAGCAATATGAAATAGGCTTAAAGGTGCAAAAAATGAAAGTTTAGGCCTGTTGTTATAAGAAAGTTGGGATTTGTCAAGCAAATAACTCTTTTTTAACTACACTTTAAATTACATTTGAGACACAATATCAATCCATCATAAGCTTATAGTATTCTAATCAAATGCTGATTTTATGGTCTACAAAATCTTAACTTTAACAATTTCTATGTAAATTACAGTGACTTTTTGATATTTCGTTTTGCGCTCGTAAAAACCTTACTTTTTTAGTTATCTCCAAATGAAAATTAATATTTTTTATGGGTTTAATGGGTTTATCAGAAAGATTGTTCGTTGTCTATTTAATGTAACAGTTATGGAGCATAAACGTGTTTTGGTTCCAGGTTCCTGTTTTTCTGTAAAGTTCTTCTGTGTTTTTATAAAATTTTGAAAACTGAACGACCTGTGTTGCTTCTAAGTGAGTTTTCATTTATTAACTCAACAAAATGAAAAGCTAAATAAGAGTAAAATAAGAAATATGATAATTAACAACAATAGCAATATAATCTTTAAAATTAATAACGAACTAATTGAAAAAGTAAAACAAGTTAAATATTTAGGATTTAAAAATTAAAATTTTAAAAACCATATTGATTACATTTTTAAAAAAACTGGACAAAAGATGTCTTTTTTTTAACGTTTAGGGAACCAAATATCGACATTAGCAGCAATAAACATATATAACACGATCATTAAACCACACTGAGTTTGGATAAACAACATTTCAATCGTGTTGTACAACTACCCAAAAATATGATTTCAAAAGCTAAAAGATAGAGGAATGCGTGCGATTTTAAATATAATTGGAACACACCCACCTATTAATTTTATGTTAGAATCATTTAAATGGTTAAATATTAAACAAAGGCTTCAAAACTAAATACTCTGAAATTTATCTAAAAGATAAAAAATGGAACTATACCAAAATATCTAAAAAAAAAAAAAAAAACAAACAATATACGTTAGAGAGGTTTAACCAACAGCTGCAATGCAACGGCTCACTGTTCTAAAATGGATTACAACTCTTTGCGACCAACATAAAAGCGAAATATAATCCGAACAGATTTTAGAAACACATTGTGCGAATTGTAAAAAATAATTGCTAGTAGAAAACTAAGACTTTTACTTTTTACTATCAAAATAAATAAAAAAAAAAAAAATATCAACATTTTGGTTTTACAGTGCTAGCTGGGAATCCTTCCTTTAAAATTTTTATAACGTAAAATTATCTCTTTATAACATAAATATTTACTTACAACATGTTTTATTGATCAATAAGGTTTTCTTTGATTTAATGTCAAATAAATGAAAATTTAAAATAAATTAAAAAAGCTCTGCATGTCCAGTAACCTCCAGTATAACCACGGTTGCCAATTGAACCATTTTCTGGCTAGGTTTATTTAAAATTAGATGTTTTTAGAGATGTTACTGACTTCTAAATTGTTAAATATAATTTCTAAAGATAACTATTTTCAACTAGTTCGGTTAAAAAACATTTAAATCAAAGCAAATTTATTATCCAATGCTAATCCACAGGGAAGTCCACTTTGAGAGCGTTTTATGAATTGTTTTAAGTGATGGTTTTTCATGTAAACCCTATTTTAATTTAAAAACGCTGACTTGATAGCACTTGAAAAGAGAAAATGTGTAAAAAAAGAGCATCAGATTCCAACACACAGAAAAGTGAGCGGGAAAAATTTATAAAATGCAAAACTGCAATATAAAAAAACAATTTTATTTTTAATAAATTTATAAACAACAAATGTTACCATAAAATATGTTAAGTTCAAATAATATGCGCTTAAGAATGTCAAGTTTTTAAAAATAATGAAAACATACACCAAAGCGCCATTTTTTATTTGCGACAATAAAATCAGATGCAAAAATGGAAAGCATTGAAAAACTGCAAGCGTCCGGTGTACATATAATTTGTATACCAGGTTCAAATTTTCACAAAAAGATGTTTGCAAATTTTAAGACATACCTTACAGATTATACGCTAATTGTTCCAGGTTTATGCAAACTAGACGCGCCGCTTCTGTTGTTCTTTCAAAGGCCAAGCAAGTTACACA
The DNA here is from genome assembly GCA_937654795.1 of Cistogaster globosa. NCBI lineage: Eukaryota > Metazoa > Arthropoda > Insecta > Diptera > Tachinidae > Cistogaster > Cistogaster globosa. The sequence goes on from OW569404.1 coordinate 15,702,586, forward strand.
AATTTTTATTGTCTATAGAAATGTGAACTTTTTTTAGTTTTCGCTAACTAGACAACAATGTTTTTTATATTAACACACTTCACTGAAACTTCGTACAAAATTTAAATAAAAAACATTTATTTTAAAATAGTTTTTACTTTAAAAATACAAAGAAAAAAATTGTATCTTAATTTTGCCGCACACTTCGACTGTAGATTGCAGCGTCGTCTCAACCAAAAAGCACTCTGCCGTCTTCTGAATTCGTGCAAACGCTCTCTTCGTTAAATTGTCGTTGAATACGAAAATTAAAGAATTTGAAACACAAAACGTAATAGGCAAGCAAGCGTTTGTTTATTGTACCGGCAGTGTTGTATTTACCGCAAATAGCGATGCCACATAATAGAAATAGGTGAGTGGCCATTTGTAACTCAAGTAGACTAAAAAAGAGTGGGTTTCAGACATATTATTTATTGATAAATATTGTAATACAATAACATTAACTTTATAAATTATGAAGCTTTATTGCTTTAAACTTAAATTTCTGTGATAAAACTCTACCTCTACCCTATATAATTAATAGCACTTTAAAACCCCTGCAACTTCGTTGTTGAGAAAATAAAATTTGATTTGTGATCCATCATTGTTTTTAAAAATATTTTTAAATGAAAAACGGTTTGCATGTCGCGGGTATATATGAGCACCAACATTAGTTACAGTTTTCAAATTTAATTTAAATTTAATAAAAAGCTCGTAGTCCAAGCTGAAATTTGTCAAAAACCCAATAGATTTGACACGATAGGAGGCATTGTTTTTAAGATTACCGAATCAACGCCGAGTATAACAAGTTAATAAAATATAAGAAATTAAGACCTAGATTCTTAAATTAAAAATATATTTTCAATTTTAAAAAAAGAAAGAAGCCAATGTAGCATCTCAATAAAACCATAAAAAGGCAATTTAAATATATTATGTTATTAATTTATTTTCATTTATTTGTTTATTAAAAAGTTTTATATATATATATATATATATATATATATATATATATATATATATATATATATATATATATATATATATATATATATTCCTAGGATATTCCCACTCACAAATCAAGGGTATATAGAAACAGCAATCATTTAGAAAAGAATAAAAAAAATACCTAGAATGTCCAAGTTAGGAAAATTACCATAATTGATTCTCATCAGGGGTGAAATGCTTAATGAGTTTAAGTCTAAAAGCATTTTTAGAATGGGTAAAAGTCTGTAACTCTAAAGGCAAACTATTCCATCTACCAATATTTCTAATAAGAAAAGATCTGGAAAAAATAGACTTCAAAACTCTGGGAAATATTAAGTAATGGTTTCTACTGCGAGGTGAGAATAAAAAAGCATTAAACCATAGATTACTTGCGACATTAAAACTGCATGAATTATTATTATGAATTTATCATAAAATATATATTTTGTTTCAATAAATAAAAAGGCAGTAATTATCTATCTTGTAAAAAACATTTATTTTTTTAAAGCTTTTCACATTTCGGCAAAAAAACTGCTGCCCAAATCACAGTCATTTCCCACATTTTCTAATTCTTGCTGATATGTGTTAAAATATTTACCATTTGTGTTTGAATTCCATAATATATTTTTCTGGTCTAGGTTTGCATCAGATTCATCTGAAATACAATGCGCGTAAGAGCATTCAGTATAGTTTGATGGATTTAACACACACTTCGGTGAAGATTTGACATTATAGTTATCGTAGAAAAAATTCAAAATTTGTTGCTTTTTTGCAAAAGTGTTGAATTCCAAACGCAATTTACGTTTTAAATTACAACCCCACATAAATGTTAAGTGATGGTGGAAACACACGAATTGTAAATTATTTCCCGCTTCAGCAGCAATATTCAACCAATCTTGAACGCAGTCCAAAGGTGTAAAACAATCATCTTTATACTTTGGATTGAACAATGCCGGATTTGCTAGTAGACCTCTGGCAGCCATAATACCATCTGCCTTAGTTTGTTCATATAATTCGCACGCAGTTTGCCAAGATTTAACGTTGCCGTTAGCAATAAGAGGAATTTTTAGTGATTCTTTAACCTCTTTTATGGCTTTAACGTTCAAAGGATCTGAATTTTTTTCCCACATGGTTCTGCCATGCAAAGTAAGAAATGTAGCACCGCACATTTCCAGCTGGCGAGCAAAATCTATTGTTGAACGACTCGACTCGTGATTAATTAACCTTATCTTCAGGGATATGCTAAAATTTTCATTTACCTGCCTTTTTACAGTTTGTATTATATCTTTGACTAATTCAGGGTTTTTTAATAGTCCGCATCCGTATCCTTTAGCTATTGCCCATGATTGAGGGCAGCCGCAATTAAGGTCTATACCATCCACATATGGATATATTAGCTTTGCCGATTTAGCAAATTCCTTTCCGTCTTTGGCTGCGAACTGTGCTATTAATGGTTTATCATCTGCTGTTGTGGTAAATTCATTCTGCCTAGCCTTTTCACTGTTGTTAAAGGAATCTGCTATAATCATTGGAGTAAAACACAGCTTGACACCATGTTTTCTTAGCAAACGCCGAAACTCTAATTTACTGTAGCGTACCATAGGAGCTGATACTCGTAGAAAGCCATGTTCTTTACTTTTATCTTCTCTAAATACGTCTAAAATATTTACTTTAGTCCTTTCTTTCTGAATGTCCATATTAACTTACAATTTTAAAACAGGAAAAATTGTTATTTTGCATTTAATTTAGTGCTTTGTTTTGAGTTGTTTTTTATCGCCTGTCTATTTCACAGAAACTTTTTCTTACATAGAGCTAAAAATTAGTGCTGCCAGATAAAAATTTATTTACATAGTAAAGACAAATTAAAAACATTCTGAAACTAATTGTCCCAAAATCTGTTTACATAAAATAAAAAAAAAAAATTTTAAATATGTTAAATTCTATCTTATATTAAAATATTATCCATAGTTTAAGCAGGGTGTGTGTAGGCACGTTATGGCCGAGTGTTTTAGGAATATGTTTGGTAGTAATATAAATGAAATTGGCCAATATAGGCTATATATATTACAAGTGAATGAATAAATTAATAAATATGTTAAATTCAAAAGTGTTTGTTTTAAGATAATAAAACATTATAGGACACAAAACTTATAGACAAAAGAAAGTGTTATGTGTTGTTTTCTTAATTTTCTTAAGCAACTAAATCATTTCACCCAAGCAATGTTATATTTCATTGTTGCTACATGCGTCCATTTAGTTTAGGCGCTAGTATAATATACAGAACAACATCACAACAATGGCAACTACTGTTTTAAATACAATACTTACAATTTAATGTAATTTTTGTGATGTACAAAACTTTGCATGAAAAAAAATTAATTTCACCTGGCAAGTTATTTTGGTTTGGTTAAGTGTTAGTTAGTAAAAAAGGATGCAAGACATTTAGTTTAAAGGTCAATGTACAATAAATAATTATGAATACATATTTTTTCTTTATAATGCCTTACGTCAAAGTATTTTCACTGTATCATGCTTGAACAGAAGCAGAAAATAATTGGATAAGTTTATTACACGATGAGCAGATAATTATGAAAATTCATGAGTTTATTATAAGAACGTTTTGATTAGTATTAATTTCAATAAAAATAAAATATATTGGAATACACACACACATATTGCCAAACGTTTTTGACAGCTCGAATAAGCTCTTACAAAAACAAAATACACCTACAAGGTAATGTATTCACCTGGTATTATTGCATTCACCTGGTATTATCTATCAACAGATTGAATTCATAATTTACCTTTTTTTATCTTAATCTTTGTTAACATGTTCTTGAAGTTGTAACCTAAATAAAATACAAGAGAATTATTAGACTATTCTGAGCTAATAGATTAAAAAAAAAACTGTTATTACAACTTATTGCAATGCTTGAAAATTTTACTTATTAACATAAACCTTAGAATTGGGAACTTTTAACATAAATTTTCTTCCCTTAAATACAACTCTGTAGTCTTAAACACTACCCACACATTTACATATCTGTATATAAAAACATATGGGAGTAAAGAAGATAAAAGAAAATATCCAAAAATCAACAAAAAATAAAAAATTTGCTTTTTACTTTAATTAATTGCAATAAAGTTTATACCAAATACAAATAAAATAATAACAAGTGGTGACTAATTTAAATATATAATTATTGCTAAGCAAAAAGTATGACCATAGAATACCAAGAATATATACAATGACTTAATTGAACAAAAGTACAATTGGTTGAAATTATAAAATTAGGTTAAATTATTTACTATTAATTTTTAAAAATAGATATTAGTGCTAGAAAAAACTAAAAAAAAAGGATGCATTTTTCAATACCGCATACACAAGAGTTGTTTAGTGAAACAACAGGCACCTCCTATACTGGTTACAATATCTATATAAACGGCAGCTATCATGCCTGCTTGCGTTATAAACAACTACATGCCCTAAATGAACAATTGCGTAGGCACTGCACACTAAGAGGAATCGAAATGCCAGAGTTTCCACCGAAGAAATTTTTGCCGTTAACAAATAATCAGTTGGAAGGTAGACGACAGGCTTTGGAACATTATCTGCAAATGTTAGGGCAAGATTCAAAAGCTTCGAAACTGGAAGCGTTTCAACAATTTTTCTTGAATGCTCAATTGGAAACTGCGTTAACAGAAGGTGTGTTTGAGGAATATTTTGGTTATGGATCGGAAGACTCAAATTCCTCAAATGTTGCAGAGGAATTTGTGCGCCCCATACGCTTGGAAGTTATACTGCCCAGTGGTTATCAGTTAAAAGTAAACTGCTGCGTTTCAGACAATGCCAGCACTTTGTTAGAAAAAGCATTGTCTTGCGTACAATTGCCAACAGATATGATGCCCTACTTTTGTTTGTTTCTTGTTAGAAGAGAAACAAAAGATTCCTTAGTTCTTCTTAGAAAACTGATGGATTTTGAAGCGCCTTTTGTCTCTCGACTCTATAACCAGCCATGTCAAATACAGATAAGAAAAAGCTATTGGAATTCTGATTATGACACATTCCTAATGAAAAATTCCATAGCATTAAATTTACTTTTCTTGCAGACAGTATCAGAAATAGAGAGAGAATGGATAATAGCACCACCAGAAATTCTAAAAAAGTTAAAATCTTTACAAGAGTACGGTATGCATAAAGAGTATGTTGAAGTGGCTAGACAATTGCCCTTATATGGCTGCTTACAATTTCTTACGTCTACTGTGGATTATCCTGATCCCGAAACATCAGCTTTAATAGCAATAGGTAACAAGGAATTAAGTATGCGCACTGTAAAACAGGATAAAATACTTGAAACTAAATTTAGAGTTACACGCATGCGTGTTTGGCGTGTTACAGCACTACACAACACTCTTGAAACGAAAGACAAATCATCCAACTTACAATTATCCTTTGAATATTTAATGTCCAAACAGAATTTAAGATGGATTACTATTAACAGCTCACAAGCAATGCTGATGTCAGTTTGCCTTCAAGAAATGGTTAACGAGTTACTAAACTATAAGGACAATGAACAATTAGCAGGAAAAGCAATAAACTCCCAATTATCATCTACAGCTTCTTCGAATTCCTCTGCCTCTGTTAAACGTTCTACACCCACTTCCTCATCTTCAACATCCTCAACGCCAACTTCCAACTCTTCTTCAATATCTTCGTATTCCCACATGATAGATGAGTGCTCACCCTCTACCGAAGCACCCGTAAGATTTTTAGCTCAACGTATTTTAAATAAACAAAATCCTAGATTAACCAAGAGTCATTCATACGGTGCGGTATTTTATAGAAATTCTCTTGCCCAAGAGGAAGCGGTGCAAAATGAGGCCTTTGAGGGTATAGGAGATGATGATTTGTAGAATATTTAAAATATAGTCTATGATAATATGGAGATAAATTAATGTGTGTACGAAAGGAAATAAAAAATATATACGGAGTCATCTTTTGTAGTAGTTAAAGCGATTTTGTGTAAATTAAAATTTTTATTTTCGAAATTAAAATTGTTTCATTTTAAGTTAATACATTTCATGTGATTGTATATTTAGTAAAGTAGCAGCGTCCAGAAAAAATAATATAAAATATATTTTGTTTTTCACTTTTTAATACAATACTAGTGTCTTAAGGTAAACTTTTTCACAGAAAACATATTAGTGAGATTCTAAAACATTTTTCATAAAAATATGTACAACAAAACATATTAATTATCAATTGTTTTCTTAAGTTAATGTAATTTTTTTAATCCTACATAAAAATAAACAATGAACTGTTAACGGTACACAAGCTATTAAAAAATGTTTCTGAGACATGTGCGAATCTGTCTAAAATATATAAAATTTACTAAAAATTTAAAAATTTTTGCAAAAAAGTTACGCTAATATACATATTCATTTTTGAAATTGTTTTAAAGGTAAAGCAAATTTAAATATTTGTTAACATAAAAAATTTTTTTTCTTTTAGTTTGACATTTAATATACTGTAATAATTGAAAACTTTAATGATATTTTTTATAAAATATTAAGTAAAACATTGAATTTCTTTTTTTTATAAATTAAATTTTATTTCTGGTTCTTTAGCCCAATTGATTGCCAAAATTATAAAAAAAAAAATATTTCAAAAATGTAAATGTTATGAATTTTTTTAAAATTTATGTGAAAATTGTTACATACTTATTTTGTTTTAAATGTTTCTTTAAAAATCTAAACATAATACTTAAGTCTTTCTTTTTATATATAAAATACTTTTTATATGTTATATATATATACTTTTTTTAATATATCTTTTGTAAGTGCATTTATTACATTTTTATACGAGTACATATAAGTTGATATTTACCTATGAATAAAATATTGACTTAAAATATTTAATAGGTATTTAATATTTTTACAACCTTATTAAAAACCATAAAACTAACAACTAAATAAAACACATATGTTGAAAATATCTTTATTTAATAAATAAATAAAGTAATAAAAATTTGTTTAATTTTGGTGAATAAAATTTGAAGAGATCAAATATCTAAAACTTAGATATATTAGTAGAGAAAAAAAATTAAAGCAGTTTTTCAACTCAAAACAAATAAAATTAAAGAAAACCAAAAGTATAGTTAAATATTAAAAATATTTATATGATCTCAACGCCATGGCGCAATCAGGTAATTGCAGTATTTGTTTTTGACATTTATAATCAAAATTTTATAAGTAGTTTGACGTCTATAATAAAAACGTTTACGCACAGGGCAATAATTCTTATCTCATCTTTGTTATCAAGGGTCCAGACGAGGGATTTTCATGTCTTGATAAGTCTTTGCCAATTATCATAACAAATAATTGCTGGGCTAGATGTGGTGTCATAATCAGACATAGCCGCCATGGTAAACATGAAAATTGTTTACAGCTAGAACTAATTTTAATAACAAAAAAATTTAATATCAAATTTGATAACGATGTTAGATAAATGTTATGACACTGCTGGTAAATATATAAACATTGTTTCGGTATTTTTTATAAATATTTTTAAATGGCGAACTCCTATTTTTTCTGTTACAATATTTTTTAATTCAATTACCTTTTACATTTAAAATAAAATTGGTTCCCTGTCCTAACAAAAAATTATATAACATTAAGAAAAATTATAAATTTAAGAACTCACAATATTTGAGCAACCATTATTGTATAGTATTCTTGAAGGAGCATCATAAATACATATAACGAAAATTAAAAACTTAAACTTAGCTTTAAACGAAAAATATTATTAGCGAACAAAACTTAAGAAAATCGATTCAAATTTCGATCTACTCTAACAATACATGATATCCAAATGTAAGGGTTCTTCAAGACGAATCTTATAAAGTGTAGTCATCGGCGATTTGATACAACAAAGAAATTATCTTGTTCGAGTTCGTGTCACAAACAAATGGTTAGTGTGAATAAAACTTTAATTTGCTTGGAAATATATAAAGCCAACACAATACATATATAACAAAATAAAAATTTTGTTTTTTTTTTTTATATTTTTATCATTTTCAATAAAGTTGTGGAATCTGTAAGTTGAGTTAAATTCACCTTAACGAAATTTTTAAGTCACGAAATTTTAATTTTTAAATAATTGTTGCAAATGGGCATATCATAATCAAAAATCTCTGACCAAGACATATTTATTCGCCTTGTCCATGAAATAAAAAATCGCCTAAATAAATAAAATCGCTACAGTCACTAAGTACCCACTACTCTCTTTAATTCTCTTTTATTGTTATTTAACAACTGCAAAGCTAAAAAGCCGATTAAAATCCAACTTCGTGGAGTTTTTTCTATGGAAGTGTAATTAAAAGATTTGATTTTGCTTAATATATAATATAATCTATATATATTTTAAAAAGCAATTGTGTATTATTAATTCAAGAAAAGTTAGAGAAAATCATAAAATTAAATAATTTTGCCTAGAAAACTACCCTGCCACTTTCTACTTCTGCCATCTCTATACAATTACACACACACACTCACACAGATTGATTACGTTCTGCGTATTTTGCTTTCACAATATTTTGGAATAAAGCAGGAAAAGAAAAGCAAGAAAAACAAAAGGAAAACAAGAAGTGGATAACAAAGACTTTTACAATAAACAAAAGTAAAAACCACAACGTTGCTAAAATAAAATTTTGTTATTTTCTCACAAAAAAAGTAATTTATTTTAAGAAGTTGCAAGAGAAAGACGAAAATAAAAGAGAAAAAAGGTTCAGATAAAAAGTTTTGAAATTTTTTAAAAAACAAAGAAAATGGACCGTGGGTAAGTTTATTTAGTATATAATATAAGGATCCATTATTTTGTTCTAAATTATTAAAATTTGTTTCATTAGTTTTAAATGTTCACATATTTTTTTAAATTGTGCCAAGGTCTTAATTATTTTTAAAGCAAGAAAAATTTGGGACCTTAATGGTGTTTGAGGTGCTGATGTTGCATGTATTATGGGTTCATTCGTTTGTTAATTTTTGGCGTCAATATATAATACTTATGGATGTGTGTTGAATTTTATAATTAGAGTGCAATATATGTATAGATGTGTGTAAATTTTCATTTCTTTTTTTAAATCTTAATAGACCTTGTAATGATTATTTGTGGACGCATTTCTTTTCATCTTTTTTTGTTTACATTTCGATTTTTTACAAAATATTTTTGTTCTGTCTTTTCTATATCTATTTGTGCAGTTGTATTGATTGCAATTGCGAGCAATGAGAAAATATGTTTCACCAATTCAAAAACAAAGAACTCTCGTACATTCGCTTATGGAACACATACATACACCATGTATTTAGTAATCATATTGTTTATGCGGGAGTATATACAGTATGTCAGTAAATTATTATAACATAATAAAAAGTATATTGGATTTGCAATTTAAACCAATGCAGGCCAAAAATTGTATTTAATAGCATAAATAAGTTAAAGAAAATGTACATATAGGTATGTAATAGTTTTCTTTATCATATAAACTTATAGCTCCCCAGCTTAACAGTAAGAAGTTGTACTAGATTTAATAAAATTCCTTCTTCATTTTTTATAAAAAATTAAAAAAATTTTTAAAAATAATGTATATTGAAAACAATTATGCGTTCAATAAACATAAAATTTCAAATGCTTGGTAACGAATTTTGAATAAAATCATACAAAATAAATTTACTCTTTTTATTATTACAGTTCTGGCCGTTATACCTATAATCGCCGTCAGGGTGGAGGTCAAAGTGGTGGACACAGCAATCAGCACCATAATAACCATTCAAACTCTTCACTTTCTTCTTCATCGTCCTCGTCTCTATCGTCATCGTCTAATAATCATAACAATAATAATCATTATGATAATCATAATTCGTATTCACATCGCAATACGTCAACAAATAATTCATCATCACATTATTCCAATAATTCACAACAGAATTCAACTTCATCGTCGTCGGGAGGTTCGTCTGGATCGGTTTACATAAACTCAACTACACACATAAGCAATAACACATCAAATATGTCCCGCGAACCTATAACACAACATGATGAACTTATACGTTATATAAGAGAAGCATGGACAAAAGTAAGTTTTTGAGAAGAACGAAAAATACATGGCCATTATTTTTTCTCAATTTTTTTTTTTTAGGTTAGTGAACAAAGCACATCAGTGCTATACAACGAATCTGATAACCAGTTAAAAAACTTTAAACCGTTCAATTTGGAAGAATATTGGGGCCAGAGGCTGGTTCAAAATATTCATGTCTCCCATGGTCATCAATAAACAGAGCATTAAAAACAGCAAATCAACAAAATCAATGATTTAAAAATACTTAAATGGTTTATTAAAAGATATATATAATTCATAAAATTGACAAACAAAAACAATATTAATTTTAAACATTTGTTTGACAGAAAACAAAATTATAAAAAAAATTAAGTATAATACTTGACAACAATAATTAACTTTATATTATGACACAATTTTCAAACAAATAATGAAATAAAAATTCTGTTTAAAACAACATTATTGGCAATTTTTGAAAAATTAATAATAAAAAGGTTACGAGATATATTTAAAAATTTGTGATTTTATATTTTCCAAGGCGAATTAATTTTGACATCCATGGTGAAAAAAGCTTTTACCAAGGTACATTTATTTTACTAGGTAGTGTGGTCCGCCCAGCTGGTTTGTAATTGCACATGTCAAAAGTTGTTTATATTTTCCTAGCTTTGTTTACGAATTTCAAAAAACACTAACAACAAGCATATGCAGAACAAAGAGAGCATTTGTTTTTAGACTAATTCTCTTTTATTTTTTTTTAAGCTGGATTCACCCATTGTTTCCGAACAAAATTTTTGTTCCGAAACATTTTTTTATATGTAGTTTGACGTTTTTCTTTTTGAGAGAGAGAGAGAGACACGTCAAACTACATATAAAAAAATGTTTCGGAACAAAAATTTTGTTTGGAAACAATGGGTGAATCCAACTTTAACGTATGTAGTTTGACATTTCCTGTAACGGTGACAGTGAATGAATTCGCCGCTGCCACCACCTTGTACATGATTTCGCCATGATGTAGAGTTGCTGTCAAGGCGAATGAATAACAGGTGGCCTTAACAGCCCTTCGTCTTGAGTTGCTGTCATGGCGAAATAATTCTAGGTGATCGCGACTGTGAATTCATTGCATGCTTTTTTAATATTCTTTTAAGTAGAACTGCATGGCAAAATAATACTAGGTGGTCGCAATGGCGAATTCATTAAACGAACTGTCAAATCATAGCGAAATCAAAGATCAGCAAAAATATTTTTATATGAAGTTTGACATTTTTTATATTATACATAATTTTTTATGTATGGAGTTTGATACTTAACGTTTCGGCGAAAATCGATGAATTCGCTATCGAGACCACCTAGTACAAGGCGAATTTACAATTCGCCTTGACCTAGTATTATTTCGTCATGGTAGAACTCAAAGCGAATTGATTACCAGGTGGCAGCGTAGGCGAATTCAGTATTTTTTGCTGGCGTACACGACTGTCAAACTCCATATATAAAAAATATACACAAATTTTTTTTATCCGCCTTGGTAGAACTGTAACAAGCAAAGTGTATCATTACTAGTTTATCTCAGTGGCGTATTCGTTAATTTTCGCCGATTCCTGTTGTCATACAGTTACAATAGAAAAATAAAAAATTTTAACATTTGCAAATTAAAAAAAAAAACAATCATCTGTTGATCGCATTGCTAATACATTCATTAGTTATTGATTCGCCTTGTTTTTTTTTTGTTGTATTAGGTATATTTATGTATTAAGTAAGCACAGTTCGACAAATTATTTTTACATCTTAATTTCCTTAAAAAAATTTCAATTTAGATGTCAAACTACATATCGTACTTTTTTATTTAGTTTTTATCGTTAAGAACTAATACTACACGTATTTGATGAATTATTGTACATTGTATTGAACACAGTTACAACACAAAAGGAAGCAACAAGACCATGGCGAAATAACTTACCAGGTGGCAGCGTAGGCGAATTCAGTATTTTTTCTGGTATACACGACTGTCAAACTCCATATATAAAAAATGTACACAAATTTTTTATATATGGAGTTTGACAGTGGTGTACGCCAGCAAAAAATACTGAATTCGCCAATGCTGCCACCTGGTAAATTATTTCGCCATGAACAAGACGAATCAATTACCGAATTTATTCGCCTTTGGGAGCAATTTTGATATTTGTAAGTGCCAAACTTCTTATATAAAAAAATCAGCACCAATGATTTTGTACGAATTATGACATTTCGAGTACCCTCGATAATGAATGAATTCGCAACTGCCATCAATTGACACATTACCAAGCCGAATTTATTATTTTTTGCTGACATCCAGAACTGGGAAATTTAATGAATAAAAAATCTTTATATGCTTTTTATCATGGCAAAATCATGTACCAGGTGGTGGCAGTGGCGATGTCATTAATTTTCGCCGTTGCAGAAAATGTCAAACTTTATACATTAAATATCAGCGAAAATTTTTTTTATATGAAGTTTGACATTATCTGCAACGGTGAAAATAAATAAATTCGCCACTGCCACCACCTGGTACATCATTTCGCCATGCTTTTTATATATGAAATTTCACAGTAATTTTTCATCGAAAATGAATGAATTCGCTTTTGCTGCCATCTGATAAACGTAATTAACATGCCGATTGTGAGTTAATTGTAGTCGCACTTAAAAAAATGTAAACAACGTTGCGGGAAAGTCTTGCTAGTCTGATATCTTTTACACGTGCATTCTTAGAAGTTGTTTCTACATTTTTAAATTATGGATAAAATAAAATTTAAGAACGATTCTGATGAGCAATACGAACCTACAGACTCTGAAGATGATTATAGTGAAGAAGAAAAAGAATTGTTACAAGAAGTCCGAAAAGGAAGGAGCAGAGAGGAATCTAAGCAAAAAGAAGTCTTGGCATTTACTGAGTCAGAAGAGGAAGATAGTGAAGAAGATGAACAAGGCGAGGATATTGATGATATGGGTTTGGCCGATAGTGATATAGAAGGAGCTTCATTAAATGCTGAAGATTTGCCTGATACCAAATACTGGGGCAAGAAAACAAGTGCTTACTATAACACAGACTTTGTTGATCAAGATTATAGTTCCTACAATGAAAAAGAAGAGGAGTTGGCTAAACTAGAAGAAGAAGAGGCTAAAGCTATACAATTAAGATTAGCAAAACAATTAAAAGAAGAAGATTTTGCCTTGGATTCATGCTTAAGCAGGTTGAAGTCTAAAATAGATGTTGCTGATAAAGATAAATCTTTAAAAGAAACCTTGGTTAAATCTGATTTTTCCGGTTTGAGCAAGAGAGAACGTGTGGAACTATTTGAAAAGGATTCTCCTGAATTTTCCGGTCTTATAGGTGATTTTGAGGGTTATTTGGAAGAAATCCAACAATTGCATGCTCCCGTTTTGCGTTATGTGCACGACAACAATTTGATAATGATACCAGCATTACAGTTTGCTCAACACTATCAAAATATAGCGTTGACCTATTGTTCTAATTTGGCATTTTATTTGTTAATTAAAGCTAAACGAATCAATATCGAAAACCATCCTGTTGTACAGAGACTAGCACAATTAAAGAAACTTCTTAGCCAGTTAGAAGAGAAGCATGAAAATATTATAAAACCTCAGTTAGAAGCACTACTTGAACGTATACAAGATGGTGATAAATTTGAAATTTTAGACATGAATAGTGTTCCACCACTGCCTGAGGAAGAAAAAACAACGAAAAAAATAGGGAAGCACGCAAAATTAGGAATACTCTCAGCTTATGAAGAATCGTCAATAAATGAAGACGGACCTGCCACAAAAAAATCTAAAATTGATGCAGATGTATTGACATTAGCTAAAATGGTATCAGATGAAAGTGGAGAAGAAAGCGGTAATAAAGACGACGATGATGAAGAGTGCGAGGAAAATACTGCAGAATCCCGTAGGGGTATAACCTATCAGATATCCAAAAATAAAGGACTTATGCCACATCGTAAGAAAGAACAACGCAATCCTCGCGTTAAACATCGTGGCAAATATCGTAAGGCTTTGATAAGACGTAAGGGTGCTGTGCGTACGGTGCGTAAGGAGATTTCAAGATACGGTGGCGAAATTTCGGGAATAAAGGCCACCGTTAGCAAAAGTATCAGGTTTAAAACTTAATATACTTTTTTTTTTGGTGAAATAGGAACAAAATATAATTTTAAAATTATTTTAATTTTGTCTAAGAATGTTATATCGTTCATTAAGCTTTATATTACAGAATATAAATAAATGTTTTCAATTTAAATAAGAGTTATCTTTATTTATGAGTAAATACACAAAATGTACCACGCAATAAAGGGTATCAATTTTTCGATTACGTACCATTTTTCTTGCATATCGGATCTTAAATGATCATGACAAATTAAATGATTTATAGGTACCTACCCCTATTACGGTTTACAACTCAACTCAGTTTGGTCTTCTAATAGACAACTCAACTTTTTTGGTTGTAATTGTTGCATCTGCTATCGATGAGTTGTAATGTTTTAAAACTTTTGTCAACTGTATTAACACAAAGTTTTAAACGGTAATGCCACAACAAAGTTGGAACACAATGTAATTTCAACTTAAAATTTTTCTGGCAGGTTGAGTTGTAATTGATAATACCAAATTTCAACTATGATAGAGTTGTAAACCGTAATAGGTTCATTACATTTCACTAAGTTTCGATTTATTGTTGGCTCGTTTATTAGAATTTTTAATATATGAAGACTATCTTTCATAATATTAATGAATCTGAATCCAATTTAGTGCTGCTGATGCTAATTTAAATATCACTCCTTTAACAAAGGCGTACTTAACGTATTTTCTACTCCTCTTGCATATTATTTGCTTTCAAGACCACCCTCTGACAAAAGCGACGTTTTTACCTGACATTTTCCAGGAAAAATCCCTATTAATATGAAATACTACAATAAGATATTGCGTACAACCTGTGGATCAACATTGGAATATTAAATTATTTCCCTTTTTTGAAAAACTTAAGCTCCTAGTTATTACTGGTTTAAAAAAATTGTAAAAATTTAAACTAAAATTATTTATTTTCCGTTTCTTCAATATATAAAAAAAAAACATTAAAAACGGCTTCCAACTTTTTCTCCATCATAGCAGGTGTTCATGCTGAATACTCTTGTTAGAGCCGGCCAATAAATTTATTAAATGTCTTCACACTCTTAAACTTTAAAGAACTGCTTTGTTGCTTAAACCATTTTGCGGAGTAACTTGTTAATTTTATCTTCACGGTTGCCGAAGTCACCACCATCGACGTAGTGGTTAGCCTTCTTACGCCAGCCACCAGTGGGTGTGTTAAGCTTGAAGGGCCATAAGAAGTTGGAAGCGTATTTGAAGTTGGGGCCAACAGTGAAGATTTCATGTACCATATCTTCAACGCATTGAATGTTGTATGCCTTACGCATTTTACGTTCGATGACAAAGTTGTCAGTGATTGGTACACGTTGGCGGTTATGCTTGACGAATCCGCGTTTATATATCAATTCCCGGACAGACTTTAAGTTAGGGTAGCCCCAAGTGATATAGGGTTCGGCAATACGCAACATGTTGATGGTGGCCTTGTTTAGCTTGATGAAGACACCATTGTTGATCTGTCGCAAACGGAACAATTGTAGTACCTTGCGGACCTTCGGTGCTACTTTGTTGATACTAAAAAAAAAAGAATTAATTTATTAAACTAAGATAAAATGTTTTTTGTTTGTTTGTAAACAAACGTTTAGAAAGTAAATACCATGATTGATATGGTATGTACTTCATTGCAAATACTGTAAGGTACTCCCTAAGCACTCACCCACGGATTCGAATAACGAAAGCTAATCTAGCTTCAGCGGGAACGTAATACTGTCCTCGTTGTTTAGCCAATCGGCGCAGTTTAATTTCTCTTCTTTCAGCCTTAATGTATTCGCTTTGGTATTTTTCAGCACGTACCAAGTTTTCCCGTTTACGTAGGGCAATAACAGCACTACGTTTTAATTTTCTTTTGGTTTGTAGAGCTCGCTTGCTTATCACCTTCTTGCTGAATTTAAGTTTTGATTCAGGCACAACAGGAAGCTTTTTGGCTTCAGGTTTCTTGGCGGCCGTGGCAGGCATCTATGTAAAAAACACATTTTATCTTATTATTATTAAATCCACTGCATTATTTTATTATTTTCCACATAATAACGAATTTTCCACTAACCTTAACTTGTCACAGTGCACGTTGAAAGAAAAAGGAAAAAGCGAGAGGAAGTTAATTTCAATGTTGGTAGCACTGTAAATATGGCGATTTTTAGTACATTTGTGACAGTTCGGAAGTGTTTAGAATAAATGAATGTTGGGTGGTTGTATCCGATGGTTTACAATCTTTACAGTCTTATTTACACAGAATTGAGAACATTTTTATTGTTAGTTTACTAAATATTATGTAATTTAACAAGAATTCCTGAATATATATAAAATCTCGGAAATAAATTATTGTTATGTTGTATCATTGTTTTCTTAAGTGAGTTATTTTAGGATTTTTTTGGTTTTATAAATATTATTATTTACCGTTTGTACTTAAACAATCAAAAGAATTAGTAGGAGGATACAATTCGTGGGCAGTTGTTGAACTTTGCACTAAAATGATTGTTAATCTCACCCGGCGGAATTATAACATGTGTAACTACTAATCCAGCAGTTCAGTTTCTCTTGGTCTAAAATTAAATTTGGTGAAAATTTTTATATTAATAAGTGTTTTACTGTAGTGTATTTACGTTATACCGAAACCAGTACTTATAAAATTTCGAGCAAACTTTATTTGATTTTTAATAGCTTTTCCATATGTAAAAATAAATATAATGTAATAAAAGTTTTTAAATATTTATTTGTCGATTCTTTCCTAATATGAAAACTTGCTTGTGTCAAACAAATACAGTGTAAGCGAACAAGATTTTAAATAGAATTCATATAAAATCTAGTAGATTTGAGTGTAATGTAAATGCAGCCACTAATAACGGGTGGCAACCAGTAGAAAATATTACAACTAAACACTGCAAAAGGCGGTTGCTAACTTGGCTATTACCTTATGTCAAAAAATACAGCTGATGCCAGGAATTCAGCTGATTATAACAAGCCCGCCTTCCATATTTTTAATACCATTTATTTTATAATTTTGTAAAAACATTTGAATATTGTTACAGAAACATGTCTTCGGAATGTCCAGTTTATCATACCAGTGTTGAGCAAAAGCTTAAATCAAAGAATGCGGCCAAATTATACCGTTTTGGCACACCGAAATTGAGAGATTTACTTAGAGAGGTTAGTTTCAATTAAAGAAATTTCTTTAAAGACTTTTAATTTTAATTACAAAACAGAAATGTCGCATCCGTATTAAAACAGTACGTCAACAGGGGTTTTCACGTAATCGCCCAGAGGAACCAGTTACCGAAGAGGTAAATACATTGTTCAGTAAATTATGCTTTTAAATGAAAAGGGTTTCTATTAGATTTTATTGAAAGATATATTGCGCCAGGAATTGGCAGAGCTGGAACATGATATAACTCTGCAAGAAAAAATTTACAATGAATTAGAAGAAGAGATTAACGAGTGGTTTGCCGAGCAATTAGAAGAAGAACAAAACTACTTAATAGAAGTGGCTGTGTCTCAAGAATTAGTCTGCCCTATTTGCCAAGTTTCTAATCTCATTATTTTTCAAGCCAAGGAGGACACTTTTAATTATAGATGCAAATGTAATGCTAAGTAAGTTTCTGTTTTTTATGTAATTTTTGCTTTATTTCGAATTTAAATGTTTTTCAGTTTTGATTTTCATTCCAATTTCGAGTCTCTGCGTGCAAAGCTTTCTCAATGCATCGATGAACATGAACAGAACTGTTTGTCTAAATTAAATTTTTTCGTTAATCCTCTGACCCACCAGTTAGAGAGTATGTGTAGTGAATGCGATTATCTTTTTATATTTTAAAACAAAAATCGGACTCTGGCAGTTCAAATGTATTTATTTTTATTTAGTTTATTAATTTTATACAATATGGTTTTATTTTCAATTTAAGCAAATTATCAATTTGGAAAAACTCATGAAGTGTAAGAAAGTTTTTTAGTTTTATCCAACACAGGGTAAAAATTCCTTTTGAATTTAATTAGCATAAGTATTTACATTTGTAAAGCTGTTAGTATCAAATATGAATTTTAGAAATCGAATTATTTTGATATTTCGTATTTTTTAATGTTTTTAAAATATTTGAAGTGATTTAAAATATTATGACGGAGTTTTTGAAATCTTTATTCAATAAACTTAAGTTTCAAATTTTTGGCATAAATAAGTTAAATACATAAAAATATTTTAAGATCAAAAAGAATTGATAAGATTAAAAAAAGAATTAACACGTAGATCTTATTAAAATAAAACATATGAAATAAAAAAACATGAGTTGATATCCTTATCCTTTTTGAATTCTAAATTGAACTTACCATGAAATTCAAGGAAAAGTATTTTTATTTTGTTTTATCACCACGTTAATTTTTTTATGTTAATAATTTTAAAACTTTATATTTCATCACAATGGGCTGAATATTAAAGGTCCTACTTGCTCAAATATACTTTTTTTAAGATTTGTAGAAAAACAAGGTTAAAGTTATTTAAAAATAAAAAGTAATGTTATATTTTATCAGAAATAAAATGAAATAAAACAGAATTATTGCTAAATTTTATGAAAAAAGTTTTATAATTGACTATGCCGAATTTTATAAATCCTTCACCATCATGACTTAAAAAAAATAAATCCGCCAAGTGTGAGTTGGTCTTATGTTAATAATTTAAAAATTTATTTTTTTAGGATTATTAGTACTCAAAACGTTTTGACGTACGTGACGTGACGTTGTTTACAGTGACTTGAAAAAATTAATATAGAAAAAAATGTAATTAACTCGTGAACATTTTTGTGCAATCATTTTTCACAACTTTCGACGTGGATTATCACGACAAGAGTGCATTGATGAACTTAAATCTTTGTATGGCGATGAAGCACCATCCTATTGCACTGTGAAAAATTGGTATAATGAATCGTGGCCGAAGCTCGCTCAAAGACGAATTGCGTGAAGGTCGTCCAAAAACGGCTGTTGTGCCAGAGAACGTTGATCTTCATAATGCAAGATCGACATGCGACATACCGAGAGATAGAGACATCCCGAAACGAAACAACAATCGACCGTGTGGGTCTTCAAAGACGAGCAAAATCCAACGAAAGTTGTTCGTGGAAGAAGCACTTCGAAGCAAATGGTCGCCTATTTCTTCGGCAAAACTGGTCATGTGGCGACTGTTCCGCTTGAGCAACGTAGGACGGTCACTTCTGAGTGGTACACTACAATTTATTTGCCTGAAGTCATCGGAGAAATTCGAAAAACCAACAAGAGAAGACGAATCATTGTTCACCATGACAATGCGAGCTCTCACACATCGGCTCAAACCAAACGTCGAATTAATGGGTCATCCGCCGTACAGCCCTGACTTGGCACCTAATGACTTCTTCTTGTTTCCGCACATCAAGAAAAAAATGCGTGGTCAACGATTTTCGTCGCCAGAAAAAGCTGTTGAAGTGTTCAAAAACGATGTTTTAAAGGTGTGTCAATCGGAGTGCAAAAAGTGCTTCGACAACTGGTTTGAGCGCATGCAAAAGTATATAAATCATGCTGGAGAATACTTTCAAAAACAATAAAACCATTTTTGATTATAAATATTCGCATTTTCACTATTAGGCCAGAAATATATAGAGCAGCACTCGTATTCACCCCTTTCATGAATATCTTTTCACTTGAAATGTTTTCCCTCTTTCGGGAATTACAATCGTGAATAATTCACATAAACAATTTTTCACATAAAATAATTCCCCTTATCGTGATTGATTTTTTCCCTAAATTTTTTTTCACTTTTCCCTTGGATTTGTTCACTTAAATTTTACTAGGGAACTGCATAAATTATGCAAATTTATATCACTTATAATTAGAATATTCAAATTATCAATACATTTTTTAATTCACGTTCAGTTTCTGCAGCGCAGACTGACATTATACTGGAAAATATACAAAACAAAGAGATCTACTGCGTGTAAATTTATAAAGATTTTTTATTAAAAAAATCATGAAATGAAGAATTGATATGTAAAAAGTGTCTCGGGTGACTTCAAGGGGTTATACGCGTCTTGCACATCATGTTTTTCGTTATAAAATTTTATTTATTTTTTTACTTCAACTTACAAATTTTCACTAAGCTTTTTCTTCTTACTTACATTCAATGTGCACTGATAGCTTATCAATTTTAACATATGTTTAATAAAGTGAACTAACATTTCTTGGGTAATCCATGATAGCAATTTTCACTTTGAGGGGAATGAAAATTTCAAATTATATTCAAATTTAATAAATCTTTCGTCATCCTGGCTCAAGATAAAATAAATACGCCAAGTGTGAGTTGGACTTACATACTATGAATTTTGCGTTATGTATGGATCACACTTTAATTTTGTCCTTTTCCAAAGATTAAGTTGTTGAGCAGAAAATTTGCTTTAAGAATAGAATTTCATTTCAAGGATTATTTTAATAAAAATTATTTTCTAAAAAAAGATTATTTCTTAAATTTATATCATAAAAAACATTTTAGTAAGCTTTTTTTTATATTTTAAATTCTAATACTTTTTTAAGTTTAATCAAGCCTATAATAGTCAATTAATTAAATTAAATAAAAAGTGAGGAAAATATTTTAAAATATTTAAGCGTGCAATTACTAATGATCATTTTTTTGCACTAGAGAGGACAATTAAATTTTCAAATCAAGAAACTCTTATAGTTTAAATAACTTAATATTTAAAAATATCCATTACTTATTTCAACTAAGGCCAGATAATGCATAAATTTCTACAGTAATTAAGGTTTGTTAAAATCAAGTTTATTTATAATGTTTTAGGTTCGTAGGGCCAAATTATTTTATTTTCAATAATTGATGGCGTTTTAAAAACTATTGGTCTTCTGTAAGCACTGTCATTATTTCCTTAAAATACGTTAAAAGGTTTCTTGTTAAGCTGGAATGAAGTATGAGTACAAGGATTTTTATGAGTACAAGCATTTTTATTATAAAAATTAAATATAAATTTTAATTAATATAAACTGCTTTATACAGTTTAATGCTTGCCTTACACTTAAGAGCGTTTAATTGGTTATACGTAGATCTATTTCATATTTTATACTTTATTTTTTCTAATGCTATCAAAAATAAAAAATTAAATAACTTAATATTAATTTTTTTCTCTTATTCAACATTTCTACTACATAATTTTTGCCTTAAACTATTATTACGATTGAGGTTCGTTGGACCAATTTATTTTAAAATCAATTTTAATCATTGCACTTTAATCTTAATTTCCAAAAAATTCAAATTTGAACGTTGACTTAGTGTGAGATGTCTTTTGCTAATTTACCGTTACTTCAATCGAATATAGTTCAATGAAATCAAAGAACTCATTTTAGAAAACCATATACATATTTTGTATCATCCTTAAGCGGTTATCCATTACTTGTCGCATAAACTTTCTATAAAGGTCTTTCCTATCACTATGTGAAGGCTTACATCTAATACGATTAAAGGCTTTTCCATCTATCCTCCATGTCATAACCCATTTTTCTAGTCCCAGCACATAGAATCGCATTAGTCAGGGTCACATTCACTGAGAGCTGGTCAAAATTAAATAAAATAACATTTCTTTTTTAATAAAATCATATTTTCTAAAGTTTTTTCTTTTTCTTTGCTGAAGATTTTGACATAAAATAAAAAACTTTTAATATTTAATAACTGTCAAGCACAAAATTTTATTCAGGTCATTCAATGTTTTACATTTTGATCCATAAAAATGTTCTCTAATAGTTTCGACAGAATGTAAAAATACCAGCAGCAGTTTACTTAAAATCTATTAGTAACCACAATGTAACGAAAATAACTTTTTTGTTAACAAAATCATTTATGCAGGAGTATGTTTGTTTACCTTGACAGGAAACGGAAATGAGTAAACATTATTTAACATGACCAATATTACATTTGACCCTACATTCTGATAATTACAAATTTCTTGCTTTATTTGGTTACGATTATGTACTAAACTTTCCTGTTTATTGTTAAAAATTAAGTTAATCGATTAAACATTTGAAATAATTATTGTTCCCTACACTAAGTTTGGAAATTAAATATTTGCATGTACGAGGGCTGCTCTATATATTTCTGGCCTAATAGTGAAAATGCGAATATTTATAATCAAAAATGGTTTTATTGTTTTTCGAAGTATTCTCCAGCATGATTTATATACTTTTGCATGCGCTCAAACCAGTTGTCGAAGCACTTTTTCCACTCCGATTGAGACACCTCTAAAACATGGTTTTTGAACACTTCAACAGCTTCTTCTGGCGACGAAAATCGTTGACCACGCATTTTTTCTTGATGTGCGGAAACAAGAAGAAGTCATTAGGTGCAAAGTCAGGGCTGTACGGCGGATGACCCATTAATTCAACGTTTTGGCTGGTCAAAAACGCTCTGGTTTGGGCCGATGTGTGAGAGCTCGCATTGTCATGGTGAACAATGATTCGTCTTCTCTTGTTGGTTTTTCGAATTTCTCCGATGACTTCAGGCAAACAAATTGTAGTGTACCACTCAAAAGTGTCCGTCCTACGTTGCTCAAGCGGAACAGTCGCCACATGACCAGTTTTGCCGAAGGAACAGGCGACCATTTGCTTCGAAGTGCTTCTTCCACGAACAACTTTCGTTTGATTTTGCTCGTCTTTGAAGACCCACACGGTCGATTGTTGTTTCGTTTCGGGCTCATACGCATAGATCCATGATTCGTCACCTGTGATGATCTTATAAACGTCTTTTGAGGTACCGCAATCGTATTCTTGCAACATTTCTTTGCACCAATCGACACGAGCCTTTTTTTGAGCGACTTTCAAATTTTGCGGGATCCAACGAGAACAAACCTTTTTTACGGCCAGGTGTTGATGGAGTATCGAATGTATGCTGGTGGAAGAAATGTCCAAGGATGTCTCTATCTTGCGGTATGTCGCATGTCCATCTTGCATTATGAGTTCACGCACGGCATCAATGTTCTCTGGCACAACAGCCGTTTTTGGACGACCTTCACGGAATTCGTCTTTGAGCGAGCTTCGGCCACGATTAAATTCATTATACCAATTTTTCACAGTTCTATAGGATGGTGCTTCATCGCCATACAAAGATTTAAGTTCATCAATGCACTCTTGTCGTGATAATCCACGTCAAAAGTTGTGAAAAATGATGGCACGAAAATGTTCACGAGTTAATTTCATTTTTTTCTATATTAATTTTTTCAAGTCACTGTAAACAACACAAATAATGGTCGTACGTCAAAACGTTTTGAGTACGATAATGCTTAAAAATGACAAACTTTCCAATGGAAATGCCAGATTGCACTTGGCAGCACTCAGTGTTGCCAGGCCAGAAATATATATAGCAGCCCTCGTATGAATGTGTAAGTTTTATGTTCCATTTATAATTAAGAATGTCGTAAACATTTTTAAGGTGTTTTTCGAGCATCTTAACAATATTACGAATTTATATTTTCAAAATATCTGACAGGTATAGAAAAATTAGTAAAATTTGTTCACAAGTAGATTTTTTTCTCTTACATTTTTCTTTCATTTCCTTTTGTTGTTGCTTTTTTTTGAGAATACATTTGCAGAGTTAATTAAAATATTTGCCGCTTGTTAGTTTATGCCAAAATAAATAGTTATCAAATTGCTGATTTTATACTTAAACACCCCTATTCTGCGTTTCGATTCGAATTGAAATTTTCTCCGTCTGGCAACTTTGGTATTCTGCGTTTCGATTCCACTCAGTTTCTTTGGATTGTATGTATTCTGCATTACGATCGGAGCTCCGTTTTTCTCAGTTGTTTTGTGTTTTTAGTAAAAAATTTAAAAATTGAAAAAATGTAAGTAGAAAAAGAGATAAAATGTTCAGAAACGGTTTAAAAAAAACCCTTAAAATTATTTTAAACTAATTTATTTAATTAAATTAATTTTCTTTTGTTTTAAATTGTTAATTTTTGTACCCGACTCTGATGTGTTTTTTTATGTATTACGGGTCAAAAACAAACACACCAGAGCAGTATGAAAAACTGGCAGATATAATGGCATTTAAAGCAGACATTACATGTGGACTCCACATGCGATCAAAGGAAGAAGTAGCAGCGTCTTGAGAGGAAGTTGCAGGAATTATTAATGCACTAGGTCCAGCAACAAAAAACTGCAAGCACAAAAATAAGTTGCCATGAACAACTAATTTTTATTTTTTTTATATTTTTTTTTTTTATTTAACAATTTTTTTATTGAACTTTATCAAGAATTAATTTTTAATTATGTAAACATGCAACTTTTTGTATTAAATTTAATATTTGTTTATGAAAATGATTAAAAACTTGCTTCTTTTGCTATTTCATTTCCATATTCCACACTGATGCTATTAATTTTGTAAACATTGTTGCCTTCTTCCTTTTTTTTTCCATTGCGTTTTTCATCAGAATACCAGTTTTCGATCGCAACGGATCTGAATGCGGAGACTTAATCGAAACGCGGAATAGGGGTGAATGTTTCTAATTTTAGGTGCAGGGCATTAAAAATTCTCCTAATCTAATAAGTGAACTTTATTTGAATTAAAAAACATGTAAGAGTGCTATATTTGGCTTTGCCAAATCTTATATACCCCTCTAGTTGAGTGAAGTAACTTTAATAGCCTTTTTACACTGATCAACATGTAACATCTAACATCAATTTGCGAAGAAGAAATACACAGGGCTAAAAATCAACATCTTTCAAAAATGTTCCTGTCTCATTTTGTCGATTATTTTAGTGTCACCACTAGAAAAATGACTGTAATCTCGATATTCTGGTGGCATCACTGATAAAATAACATTGAAAATATGAATAAATATTTTTAAATGAAAAGGAGCGGCACACGTGAGTTTTTGTTTTTAAATTTGAATATACACTTGTGGACAAACAATTAAGTTAACGATGGAATAATTTTTTTGAGTGTAAAAAAAACGGTTACTTATTTGCTTTTGTTTTGTAGTTTTTGCAAATATTTAGAGTACTGTTACAGAGTTTTAAAATTATAAAAAAAATCAGCACTTCACTGTTAAACCTTTTTTTAATTATCTGTAATTTGTTGGCTCACATCGAGTTAAAAGGACAAATAATTAAGTTATTAATATTAAAAACGGCAAATACTGGAATAAAATTCTTTTGATAATCAAAAAGTTGTAAATTTTATATAAAAATATATAGGATCCCTCTTAAAGTCTATAAATTAAATATTATTCAGCCATGGGTAAGAATAAAACTCTACTCCCTCTGAAAGAGAGATCATTTGGAATTGCTTCCAAAATGTTGGATCCATTGCTGAGGTGGTAAAAACAATGACGCTATCTCGGGGAAAGGTAGTTAACGCCATAAATCATTACCAAAAATATAAATCTTTGTACAATTTGAAAAGAAATAAACAGCAAAAAACATCCTAAGGCGAAGACAGGATTATGGCCAGAATGAGTAAGGCTGATCCTTTCCTCACATCCACCCAGATAAGATCAAAAATGGAATACGAACACAATGTTAAAATATCAGCGAGGACCGTAAGAAGGCGTCTGACAGAAAATAATCTTCATGGTCGCATTGCTAGAAGAAAGCCAAACGTGTCAAAGAAAAATATTAAGCAACGTTTGAGTTTGCGAAAACCCACCTCAATAAAGACCCAAATTTTTGGAATCTTGTAGTGTGGAGTGATGAATCAAAGTTCAATGTCTTCGGAAACGACGGTAGACCCTATGTGCGACGTCCGGTAAGCACACATTTGGATCCAAAGTATACAAAGAAAACTGTCAAGCATGGAGGATCATCAGTAATGGTATGGGGATGTTTTACATCGTTTGGGGTTGGTCCGTTAGTAAAAATAGATGGAAAAATGACTGGGGAAATGTACAAAGATATTCTCTAGAATAATCTTGACAGCGAATATGCTGATGGTTTGTCACTTGCCTGGATATTCTGGCAAGACAACGACCCGAAGCATAAATTTCGGGTCGTAAAGACTTGGCTTGAAGAGAAAAACATTAAAGTTCTCGAGTGGCCGGCTCAAAGTCCCGATTTAAACCCCATAGAAAATCTATGGGGAATAGTAAAACGGGCAGTTTTAGCTAAAAAACCTACCAAGAAAAATAGACTCTGGGATATTATTCAGGAAGAATGGAATAATATAACTTCTCAGCAGTGTTCTGGTTTAGTTAATACAATGCCAGCCAGATGCTCCGAAGTAATACGACAAGGAGGATACCCAACAAAATATTAAAGGTATAGAATAATTTCAAATTAATAGAAAAAATAACAATGTTATTTTTTTATTCCTTCTTCCATGTAACTTAATTATATGTCCACGTAAATTAAAAGACTTAATTTAGTTTTCAAAATAAAATTGTGTTTTTATGAATAATTTTTTAAGATTTTGTTAATTGTCTCAAAGAATATTGAATTAATAAATGAAATATGTTTTCGTTATTCTTTTTATCGAAACTCTTTTATTTTAACGGTTAAAGGTAGAGCAGACGTGACTTAATTGTTTCCACAAGTGTAAATAAATAAATTTATTATGTGTTTTTAGTTAAGAAAAAAACCAGCCTCCTCCTTGGAAAATGGTGTTTTTTTAATATTTTGGCACACCTTTCTATTAAAATAAAAACGGTGAGTTAAAAATCAAACAATTAAAAAAAAATAGTTTCATTTTATTTATTTTTGACATCTTTCTCCCAAAAAGTTTCATAGCGGCTGCTAAAAATAAAAGTATTTATTGAAATAAATGTTCATAATCCAGTGTATTGTGACCTACAAACAAACTTATGTCCACTAAAGATTTTTCTTCATCTTCTTCTTCCACGATGGTCTTCCATTATTTAATTCCATTGAATTAATTACTGACTTTGTTCTTTCAAAGTCATAATTAGTCCAATTAATAATGTGACCTCGAAATCAATTTTTTAAAATTTATTTTAACTTCTAAAAATTATGCGTGGTTTATTTATATGTTTTTGACAGATTAGTTGATGGTTAATGTTAGATGTTAAATGTTGTCAATGTAAACGAATGTTTCACATGCGTTTCGCCGAGTTGTAAGTCAGTGTAAAAAGTCTATATATAAAAAATCAAATATTGACAGTGAATTAAAAAATTAAATTAATATAATTTTTCATAAATATGTCATCCGCTCTTAATGGGTTAGGCATTTATAAAAAATTTAAGTAATTCCTGAAAGACCTATTCAAAAGCTTTTGAATGGAACCCATATTGACATTCGAACTTTTTTATAAAAATTATAGAGACCCATAACTCGGAAAATATAGGCGAACGCCACTTTTTTCACTTAATGTTTTTTTTTATTTTATTTTTGAATTATTTATCACCCTATATATGTATATGTTTTTTTTTTTAATTGGAGTTATGTCACTAAACTAGATTTGTTTCAGACACAGATGACAGACGTACAGATGGATATCACTCAATCAACTTTGCTATGTATAAGAACTCACTACTTTATAGGTTCGAAAATGGATATACTCGTAGTAGAAATTACAAACAGAATGATAAACTTAAATATACCCTTTTTCCACTTTTTGTGGTAAAGGGTATAAAAAACTTAAAACAAAGAAAAAATTTTCATCAATTTAATCAAATTTTTGAAATACAAACATTCGAATGTTATAAAGAAATCACAATGAAACACAACATTCGAATGTTATAAAGAAATCACAATGTTTTACATCATCCTTCCAGCAATAAAACTTCAAATAAAGAAACGACCAAATAATAATCATGAGTGATGCAGGATGTAAATATTCTATAGCTGCTATCGGCCAATAAATTTTATTTGCTTTTTAAATTGAATTTTCAGTTTGAAAAATGAAATGGTACCAGTTAATATTTGATGTATGGTAATTCTGTGATTATGACTTGTCTAAAACTAAACAATGAATATAGAGTTTTAATAGATTTTTCTTTAACAGATTATTATTTGACTTAGTTATATGAAAATGGAGCTGGAACAGGTTGAACTGTTTAACCACTTTTATTATCTAATATTGCTCATGGAGGAGCCTCTGTAAATTTAGATATATTTTTTTACATTTAGCTGAAATTTCTTCAATTCTAGGAGCTGTAAATTTTATTACAACAGCAATTAGTATACGAGGAGCTACAGGAATTACATTTGATCGAATACTATTGTTTGTTTGATCTAGACTACAACTACTTTAAACTAAGCCACTATATCATTGTGACAAGAATATCACACATTACGGCTAGCGATTAATAAGACTATAAATAGCTGCGACTAGATAATGGATATTAAAGGGCTATTCTATAGTTAGACTATGCCTACACAATAATTGGATTATGAAGAGACTACCTCTGCACTGTTGCTAGACTTTAATAACACTATCACTAGAATTCGACCAGACTATGGCTACACTATGACTACAATACAGCTCAACTATGACTGACAAGACACTTTTAATAGTTTGTTAATAGATAATGGCTAAATTATGACTAGACTTTAAGAAGGCTATGATAGACTGTTACTATTAAATGACGAGAATACGAAACGACTATGGTTAGATTATGACTATATTATGATTAGATTTTGACTAGTTTCTGAATTTATGTGTCTACACTATGACTAAACTATGGTTATACTATACTACACTATGATCTAATGGTCACATTATGATTTTACTGTGACTACACTATGACTAAGCTTTAAGCAGATTATGCCAAGGCTGTGATACAGCAATGACTGGAATACGACTACAATATGACTAGACTTGGAATATATATAATGGCTAAACTATGAGTAGACTATTATCTTGCTGTGACTAGATTTGACTGGGCTATGACTAGACTATTGCTAGACTATGAGAGTAGTCATTTCTAGACTGTGGTTAGACTTTGACCTTACTACGACTTTATTATGAAGAAAACTTTACCAGAATATGGCAGTTAAGGGCTGCACTGTAACAAAACAATGACCAGACGACGACTAGACTATAGCCATAGCTAGGCTATGATGCCTACAAAATGCCTAAACTATGACTGTATTATAACTAAAGTATGAGTAGAATGTGTTCTTTCTAAGACTACACTTTAAAAAGGCTCAGACTTGACTATGAATACTTTATGGTTACACTATAGCTCCACTAGTTATGAAATAGCCAAACTGATAAGGCTAGACTGTGACTGCGCTAGACAATGACTAAATGCCGTCTAGATTATAATAAGTCTACGAATAGGCTACTCCTAGGCTATGATTAGACCATAACTACGAAATGACCAAAGTATGATAAGATTGTGACTAAAGGCCGGGGCACATAGAATCTGTCATACGTTGTACTTTGACGTATTCCATTGAAGTAAAAAAAATGACAGAAAAGGTTGGCACAATGAGTATTTTGCTGACGGATGGTTAATCAAAGTTTGCTCTCTATTTTTATTCACTTTTAAATTAAATTTAGTTTTTATTACTTGTTAATTTAATTTGTATTTTATTTTTTTGCAAAATACAATGGAATATAGCAAGAGTTAAAAGAAAACAAGGAAGAAGAAGCAGTTGATAGCTGTCAAAGTATTCAACGTAAGTTAAAAGTTGAGTAACATTCGTACTTTGTGTTGATGGACACGTGTTGATTGTGACAACGCTCCTAAGAATTTTTTAACAGACTTGTCAATTGAATACGTCAAAGTTTAACGTGTTAGGGATTCTTTGTGCCGTGGCCTTAAAGTAAGACGAGAATATGAAAGGAAATGAAGAAAGCTGTGGGTAGACCATGAGAGACAACAATTAAAAGTCAATAATTAAAATTTGACATTTTTTTTGTCAAGACTAGCATACGATTAGCAATTGGCAATGCTACAGCTTTACTCCGGCATAGTTATTGGAAGATAAATGAGTAAGTTAGTCTATGACTTATCCACCCTTATCGCGAATCTCAAGGGAATAAATTCTAGGAAATATTATTGTTATTCCCATTAACAATAAGTTGGCATCGACAATTGTTAGGGAATAAAATAAACATCGCCAGCAAGAAATGAGTGAGGGAAACTTATACATACACAATTATCTACTAACACATTTGCAATAATATTCTACTGAAACAGCGTTGCCGTTGTAAGGCTTTCGTATTTAATTTAAATGATTTTTTTTTCTTAATTAAATCTTAGTTTTTACTCAAACTTAATTAGCAAAGTTCAAAATATAGCTCATAAAAAAAAAGTTCTGTAACTAAATCTGTTTCAAAAATCAAGCAAAATTTTCATTATATTTTTTGTAAAAAAAGTCACTGGTAACGCTGTTTGCTACAGACATCACACGTATAGAAATGTTTACATCAAGTTTTTCATTTTCCCTTTAAGAATGTGATAGAAACTTTGTTCTACGCAGTGATGGATATTTCCATCATCACTGATTGTCTTTTGATGGATCAAATGATGGTCAATGTGCTTGTAGGGTCTGTTGCATTTCGAACATTCTACTGTGAATTTATGTAATTTTATTTTTGTGATTTTTTTTAACAAATTGTTATTTTCTTGCAAAATGAATAATATTTCGCTAAGATATAAGTTGTTAGAAGAAGAAAAAAACTCATTTGAAAAAATAAAGAGAAGAAATCCACTGTATTTTTTTATTTATTTAATTTTTCAGCATTCCGTTTTGTACATGTGTTTTGCAGCCCAAACACTTAAGCTTCTTTTATGCCTTCAACACTCTCGTTTAGCGATAGCAAAGTATATATTGCCTCTTCTGTCGCAGAAAATCTGTATTCTTTGTTTGGGCCACCGCCAGTTTTTCTTCGATTGTACGTATTTTTAACGGCCTTCTTTCTATCAACCCAAACCTATCAATATACCAGAATAATAATTGAATATTTTTATTTTTTTCACTCGGCTATTGATTTTGAAGGCAGGCTTTGACTATTTAACTGGGTTTCTACATTTTTCCAGAAGTCAGTCACAGTTTCTTTCTTCTCTTTATGAAATCCTTTGGCAATGTTAGGATTTCCACACATTATTTCTACCAATGTAGCCAGCTGTAGAGTGTTTGCACTTCAACTCTTTTTAAAAATAAAATCAAACAATTAAAAACTATTCTTCTTCTTTTTTATTTCTAAGCAAACTGTTTGTGAAAAATACACATAATTTTTGGGGAAAAATACCACGGCAATAAAAATCGGCGATGCCATATTTTTTGCGAACATGCGAGCTTTTTCACGTGGAAATAATTGAAGATTGCAACTTTAGAGAGAGGGGAAATATTTCAAGGAAAAAAATATTCACGATAGGGGTTATTATATCTGGCCGGGCCGTGTATATTTTGCGATTTGAATACGATTATATTATTATCTTATTATGAGTAAGCGATTACTAGATTATTTCTAAATTAAAACTAGATTTATATGACTAGACTTTCATTGGCCATATAATCAAAACACCACCAAAGGATATTTTAATATGACAAAAGTGTAATTAAACTACGATGACTATTGTAGTTCAAGACAGTTGTAAGATTATGAGTATATGAGCGATTAGAACATGGCTAAACTGTTACAAGAGTATAACTAGATTCCATAGACGGTGACAACTTTATCATCAGACTATGGGTAGATTTTGATTTGGTTATAACAATAGTAAAACTAGAAGATGACAAAACTATGACATGACTACTTAAAAACTACGTTTATACTTGAATTATTTATGCTTTATTTTTGAATAGATTTTATGGAAATAATGGCATCATTACGATTAGTTTACGTTATAATAGATTTGATATGATAAGACAATGAGATGACAACACATATACTATGACTATGACAAGCCTGCATTTAGAGCATAAATAATATATAACAGTATTTAAGAAAATATAGTGGCTTAATATTTTAAGTATTTAATAATACTTCTTCTTCTTCTTCTTCTTATCATTGTGTTTATTTTTTTTAAACAGCTGTTTCAAACACACAACATTTATGTTTAACATCAGCTCAACGCGTTAAACTGAAATTGTTAGTAGAAACAAGTTAATTTAAGGACTTTGTATTACAATTTAGTTGTTTTTATTCGTTTATTCGCCTCTCATGGTTTTGATGATGCATTTCAAATTTTGTAACGTCATTTAAAATGTAAGAATATTAGAGATTTTGTGGTAAAATGCTTTCAACTTGGATTTTATAAAAAAAAAGAAAGAAACTGTTTTTTTTCCTGCATCGCCTGTTTGTACATTCGAACTCAGCATGATGGTAAAGTACCATAATACAACTGCATTAAAATAATATTAAAAATTTATGAAAAACAAACCGAAATATTCTGAAAATATTTTGTTTATATTTCTCTTTTTCTTCCCTAACGAAGCTTGAAAGAAAGTAAAAATAAGCAGTTTTTTTTGCAATTTATTTTAAAGCTTAAAATAGAAATGAATTTTTTTATAAAAATTAAATGGAATTATTGCGAAAAGAAAATTTCTTTATTTACTTTTAATTATTATTAAAATGTATATGGCTATCGAGTGTGAATATGTGTGTATGAATGAGAGGATGCCTTTTTTTATATATTTGTTTATAAAATTTTTTTTTTACATTTTGTTGTAGCAACAACCATTACAAGAGATACAATTACATGTAAATAAAACTACTTCAAAATGATGACTGATTAAAGTATAGTGATCAAGTAAAGGGTCAATTGAGTGGTCCGTAAAGAAAAATCCCATGCTGTGTGCATTTAATAAACCAACTTCTCCCTTAAACTTTGTATTAATGCTCTAATTATTAAGTAAAGAAAAAAATTGTTTAAAAAACAGACACATTATGAATACGTTATGATCTCTAAAGTAGGAGAAGGTATGCGTTACCAAAGATGTTTTAGATGTTTCGGAATTAGATGAACATGAATTTTTGAAAATAAATTTAAATAATTATCTTTACATTCAACTTTTGCTGAGTGATAAACTTTATGTGTAACAAGTTAAATTGATGGGAGAAGACTTCTAGAGAATGAGAGTAAATTTTAGGCGGAAATTTAAACAATAAAAAATTTTTCGAATTAACCGATAAGGAATGTCTTATCAAAATTAATCTAAAACTTTACTCCGACAGCCGTAATGCCACTGTGGCTTTATAAAATAAAAAAACAAAAATCATATTTTGCAAACTCAAATTTGGGTAAAAGGATTTAGAAAATATAAACGACAAGAAAAATTTTAAAATGCCTGTGTTACTGCCTGACAGGTATCTCTAAACTCATCTAAATATTTTTTTTTTTTTTTTTTTTAAAGAGAAGTAGCACTTCAGGCATTAAAACCTATTTAGTTATTATTTCGTAACCGTGCTACATTCTTTTAGGAAAGGGATAGATAAGAGATAAGACAGGTGGTGAAAGGAGAAAGATAGATAGTTATTTTACTTCGCCGGCGAATCTGCTATGAGAAAGTACCGACGAAGGAGACTGCACGTTTTTTGTTCATTCTGAATATGTATTTATACCATTAAACAGAAGAAAACATTTTTTGTGTTTTGATTGCCGCAGGATTCGAACCCTGAACAACCAGGTTTGTAGTCAACGTGTTTACCACTTTGACTACAGCATCTAAATATAGAGCGCACTAAGACTTTTCTTTGGTAATAAGAAGTCTAATCTCCGTATAATTTATTTTATTAACTGTATATTGACTTACGAGCCCACCTGGACAGCAGTGCGAATGAAAAGTAATGTAGAGTTAGTTTCGCGAGATACTTTAATTTAAGGTTATCGACGATCAAGAGTTACATATTACTCCTGCTCACGTGAGTTGAATAAACGTTACGCTCTTGAAATATCCATATTATTTATATCACAAAGTTTGAAAAGAGCTTTAGACTAATCAGTAGCAGTTGATCAAATATATTTCTTTTTTCCTTTGTTGACAAGTCTTAAAGCAAAACATCTAAATTTGAGTGGATATAAAAAAAAAAACAAAAAACAAAAAAAAAAAAAAAACAAAAATAAAAATAAACAAATCAACCGTTTATTGTTAAATAAAAAAATAATAAATATAACAAGGCGAATTAATTTTACCAGGTGGCATCGTTGCGGTAGCTGAGAATTTTTTGTTTAATTTTGTAATGTGTAGAATAGCTGTCAAAAGTGAATTATTATATATCACAAAATTTCTTTTTTTATTATTCTTTAAAAAAGAATGGTAAGAAGAGTTTTAAATCAATTTAGAAAATGAATCTTAGTAAAAACGTTATTGAAAAAGGTAAGAAAAAAGTGTAGTAATTATGTGTGTTCCAAAGTTTATCATACACTTAAGCGCCTGTTTTTCTTTTTATTGTTGTATTGTTGTAGCCGCGCTGCCACATTATGTGAATTCGCCTTGGAATATAATTCAAGCATTTGATTGGTAGATAAATTAATTTTAAATAATACTTTTGTAAAAACTTTTAATACGCTTGAACATGAAAAATCTTAAAAAATCAAGAGAATAGACCGGAAAGAATGCAAGAAAGATGTAGAGTTCCACAAAATTTTCTTTCCAAAAAAATAAAATAGTTCGACTAAAAAATATTATTTTAAAATATTCGAATAATTTTTTTTTGTAAATGTTAAATTAATAATTGTGAATAATAAAAAGTTTTGTTGGCATTAAAGTAAATTCTTGATACTAAAATTATTTTTAATCTAAAAAAAATTTTAATTTTGAAAATTAGTTAAATTTTTTTTCAAATTAACAAAAACATTTGCAAATAAGTTATTCTTCAAAAATTTAAAAAAGACTAAGATTAATGTAAACTTTCTCCGAATAAAAAATTTTAGGTTGATTATAATACTTAAAATTTTTCCATAATAATTAATTTTGATAATTAAATTATACCCAGGGTTCCATGCACAAAACAGGAACAAATATAAGTGGCGCTTAAGGAAGAAGAAAAGGCTTCGGGTTGTTTGTGACATTCTTCAACACACTTAATAGTGATTGATTAAAAATTCTTCTTCTTCTTCTTCTTCTTCCTTAAATGAGTTGGTGAAATAGTTGATATTTAATACGTAAAGTTATACCGCTTTTGTTAAAAATTGACACAAAAATTTTTTAAATAATTTTTTTTCAAACAAATTTAGAAATAAAAATGAGTGTGAACTTAAGCCGGATTTAAATAATTCATGTGGTTATATTAATTTTTAAACAAAAATAAAATATACTTATGTTTTTTATTGTTGTTCATATTTTTTCTTTAGATTCGCGAGTTGTGCGCAACATTTTTTAATATCGAAGTGTATTTTTTAATTTTTTTTAGAATTATCGAACTTTGTATGATGAAGAATATTTCGATTTTGCATTTAAATTTCACATATTTTTTTAAAGGCAATCTGTGTTAGAAAAAATTATTTTTCAATTCAAGAAAAAACTTTCTTTTACTCCTTTCCTTGCTCCTTGCTTAGCAGCTCAAAATTTCCAATTTAATTTAACTTACGCTATTCTTATCACATGTATAATTTTTTGCAAACCTTCCCTTTCTATTAAAAAAAATATCAAGTTTTTGTTTTGCACAATCAACCAGAAACTAAATTATTAACTAAAAAAGAACAAAAAAAAAAAAAAACCTAAAATTATGGCTGCTACAAAACAAGAATCATGCGAATTCTACATCTCATATAAAAGAAAAATTAAAAATAACAAACAAATTAAAAATTCGAAATAAATACAACACTGCTCCAATTTGTTTTGTAAACAAATCGAACAAAAAAAAAAAAAAAATGATACAAGTGGCGGTTTTGGCCGGGCGATCTTTTAAACTGTTTATACGAAAATTTAAAAAACAAAAAAAAAAAACAAAAAAAAAAAATGTATTCATGTAATCACTTTTCCAAAACTTAGGCAAGAGCATAAACAAATCATTTCGAAATTTAAAAAACAAGTGAAATTTTTTCTTTCTTTGTAAATAAAATGCAAATATTGTAAATATCTCCCCGCTGTCTGCAATTCTAACTTTTGAAGAATAAAAATAAAAGATTTCAAAAATTAGTTCTCAAAAAAAAGTTTCAAGAGCGCATACAAAACTTTCAACACATAAACGCACATTTACTAGACTGTGAGAAAAAGAAGATTAATAATTTGGGTGGCATTCATTTTTCTATATCAGCGAGAAAAAATATCGCTATGGAAAATGATGATACCCTTTAAATAAGTAATTACTTTTAAACGAATTTTCTTTTAAATTCCTTTTGTTCCAAGAAACTTTTAAAAGTTTTGTTTTTTTTTTATTTTCTTTATGAAGAAAAACGGTTTATTTGTAATGAAATAATTTTAGAAAATTAAGCTTTTTAAAAAACTTTTTGGGCAAAAGGAATAAGCTATTGATTAAAAAAAGATTTGAATCTAAGCTTTAAGTTTAAGATTGTGAATTAATCTTTTTGGTATAAAATTAATATTTTATGAAAAAATAAAAAATTATTTTATTTAATTACAAAAATGCTTTTTAAAGAAAAAAAGCTTGAAACAGGAAGGCAACATTTTCAGTCAAGCGAGCGTTAAAAAATATTTATAAGAGTTTAAATCTTAAAAATATCTTTTTGGTCAAATGAAATAAGCAGTTGATGGGGTCAAGAATCTTTTAAAAATATTTGAAATAAAGTCTTTCGTTTAAAATTCTGATTAAGTTTTTTGTGTTAAAAAGCTTTTTAATAAAAAATATATATTTTATAAAAAACGAGCGTTAAAAAGCTTTTTAAAGAAATTAAATTGAAAAAAAATCTTTTTGTGCAAAAGAAATAAGCAGTTGATTGAATCAAGAAGCTTTAAAAAAGGTTAAAAACAAAGCCTTTCGTTTAAAATGTTATTAAGCTATTTGTATTAGAAAGCTTTTTGATACAAAATTTATATTTTGTGAAAAAACTAAGAAATTTTTTAAATTAATTAAAAACTGCACTCTAAAGAAAATAACGCTTTTAACAGGAAAGCAAGATTTTTAGTTAAACGAGTGTTTTAATAAAATAATTATAAGAAATTAAATATGAAATTTTTTTTTGGGCAAAAGGAATAAGTAAGATTGAACCAAAAAGCTTAAAAAAATATTTGAAACAAAGTTTTTCGTTTAAAATTCTTAATAAGCTTTTTGTGTTAGAAAGCTGTTTGATTCAAAATTAATATTTTGTGAAAAAAATATAATTTTATTTAAATAAAAAATTGCGTTTAAAAAAATAAAGCTTTTAACAAAAAAGTAACATTTTTATTTAAAGAAGAAACCAGGGTTCAAATTATGGCATTCGATATCGATTGGAATTTATATTTAAATTCTATTGAAATTTCGATCGATATCGAGTGCCGTAAGTTGCAGCCAGTTTGAATAAAAAATTAATCTAAAAAATATATTTTATTATATAAGTCATTTTGCTTTAAAGATGATGCACTTATATGAAGCATTAAAGTATTGAAGCTAACTTTGCAGAAAACATATTTGCACTTATGATCTCAGGATGCTTATTTTTTCCCCAATAAAACTTCTGTAACCATTAAATCGTAGGTGCTCTTGACATTTAATATATTTATGCCACTTTCAAAATAAACGGCTCATTTAAATTATGAAAATTATTTTAGAAAATTATTTGAAAAAAAAAATATTTTACAGAAAATCAATTTTCTTTATACGAGGGCTGCTCTATATATTTCTGGCCTAATAGTGAAAATGCGAATATTTATAATTAAAAAATGGTTTAATTGTTTTTCAAAGTATTTTCCAGCATGATTTATACACTTTTGCAAGCGCTCAAACCAGTTCTCGAAGCACTTTTTCCACTCCGATTGAGACACCTCTAAAACATGGTTTTTGAACACTTCAACAGCTTCTTCTGGCGACGAAAATCGTTGACCACGCATTTTTTTCTTGATGTGCGGAAACAAGAAGAAGTCATTAGGTGCCAAGTCAGGGCTGTACGGCGGATGACCCATTAATTCAACGTTTTGGCCGGCCAAAAACGCTCTGGTTTAAACCGATGTGTGAGAGCTCGCATTGTCATGATTCGTCTTCTCTTGTTGCTTTTTCGAATTTCTCCGATGACTTCAGGCAAACAAATTGTAGTGTACCACTCAGAAGTGACCGTCCTACGTCGCTCAAGCGAAACAGTCCCCACATGACCAGTTTTGCCGAAGAAACAGGCGACCATTTGCTTCGAAGTGTTTCTTCCACGAACAACTTTCGTTGGATTTTGCTCGTCTTTGAGGACCCACACGGTCGATTGTTGTTTCGTTTCGGGCTCATACGCATAGATCTATGATTCGTCACCTGTGACGATCTTATAAACGTCTTTTGAGGCACCGCAATCGTATTCTTGCAACATTTCTTTGCACCAATCGACACGAGCCTTTTTTTGAGCGACTTTCAAATTGTGCGGGATCCAACGAGAACAAACCTTTTTTACGGTCAGGTGTTCATGCAGTATCGAATGTATGCTGGTGGAAGAAATGTCCAAGGATGTCTCTATCTCTCGATATGTCGCATGTCGATCTTGCATTATGAGTTCACGCACGCCATCAATGTTCTCTGGCACAACAGTCGTTTTTGGACGACCTTCACGGAATTCGTCTTTGAGTGAGCTTCGGCCACGATTAAATTCATTATACCAATTTTTCACAGTGCTACAGGATGGTGCTTCAGCGGCGTACAAAGATATAAGTTCATCAATGCACTCTTGTCGTGATAATCCACGTCGAAAGTTGTGAAAAATGATGGCACGAAAATGTTTACGAGTCAATTCCATTTTTTTCTATATTAATTTTTTCAAGTCACTGTAAACAACACAAATAATGGTCGTACGTCAAAATGTTTTGAGTACGATTATGGTTAAAAATGACAAACTTTCCAATGGAAATGTCAGATTGCACTTGGCAGCACTCAGTGTTGCCAGGCCAGAAATATATATAGCAGCCCTCGTATATTTTAATTTCTACTCCTACGGCTCCTCAGGCAATGTAGTATTTTTTATTTAATAATTTTTTTAGATTGTACCTTTCACAGTCTCTATAGGCAAATATTCTCTACTAAGGATCCAAATTTTATGTCCAAAATTATTCTTAAAATACACCAAGTAAAGCTTTATTGGGCTTCGGAAATATTGTACCCTTTTTGCACTTCAAACTTTAATTTGATTATTTTTATTTATTTTCACATCGACCAATTTTTGAATATTTTTTTTACTACTTTCAAGGACTGCAATTGTTATCACTCACAATTAGTCAAGATCGTTTGTATCCCTATTCCATAACGTTTGCAGGTCTGTTTCGTTGCTCTATCTGTAACCCTGATTGGTACTGAATGAGAAAGTGATTTATATATTTTTTTTAACTATTTAATTATCAGTCAGTTAAGATTAACCTGATCCTATTAGTTTTGCAGAGACAAATAATCTCAGACATGAATTTTAAACAATTTTGAGCAACAATTTCTGAAAAACTTAAAAATTACACTGTCTTTATTTAATGAGTTTTTGTACAAATTTTCAATTTTCTTTAAATATTTAATTTGTTTAATTTTTTAAAGCTTAATTTAACACAGAAATTTTTCTAAAAAAAAAGATTTTGATAAAAAAACTTTTTTTTAAATAAAACTTTTTGGCTACAAATGGATTAAAAAAAACATACAAAAAGTCTATACAAAGCGATTGAGAATGTAAAATAGAAGAAAAGACTAAACACTATGCTTCACTCTAATATTTTTTTCATTTATTAAAAAAAAAAACAACAAAAATAACAAGAAGTAAATATTGAAAATGCTGGACATTTTAAGAGTACAACTTGAAAGATTGTATAAATTTCAAAAAAATATTAAAAATTTGTTTCTCAATATTTTCAGATGATTTTCAGTGGTCGGTGGCAGCAGTTGTTGTCTTAAGAAATAATAAAAAGTAAAAAGTTATAAATACAAATTTTAGCGATCTGTGTTTGTAAATAAGAAAAAAATTAAAAAAATATTGGTTTGTGAAAAAATACAGAATTTTTTAAATGAATGAAAAAAAAATTGTATTGAAATTGTACATTTTTTTGTTAAACATGAATGCAAGAATTTAAAAATATTGAAATCAAATCTTATACATTTTTATCAGTAAAGAAAAAGTCTAAAATTTGTGTGTTCGTATTATGAAAATCAACAAAATTTATTTCACAATTTTTAGTGCCGAAATAATATTTTTTTTAAATAAATTATTTTGATATTAAAATTGTTTAAATTGAATGTTTTATTTCAAAACTTTGTTGTTTTAAAGTGTGTAGAAAAATCGCTTTTAAATTGTTTATATAAAAAATTTAAATTTTAAATAAAACAATATCGACTAATTGCGTATAGTGGTGGTTTTTGTGAATGTTGTTTCCCTTTTTGAATAAAAAACAAAAAATAGAATTTTTTCTATAATTTAAATAAAATATTTTTAAAATAAAAAAATTATACAAAACAAATATGGTTTTAATTGTTTATTGTGAACACGCAAAAGCCGAAATCATTTTCGAGCAATTGGGTACAGATATTTGCAGTGTAACGACCGCTAAATGGGAAGCTTCCCTTATGGCCGCCACATTGCTGCTGGGCATTATTTTCTACATGCTGTGGAAGTTTAAATACAGGTTGGTTTAAATAATTTTTAATATTTAAAATTATTTTTAAAATACTAAACGCTTTAAATTTTGTTTTGTTTTTATCTTTGTTTCAAAAAGATATTTGCGGAAGTAAAAAGAATATATTTGGTGAACGTTGCATTTGAAAAAATGCTAATCAAAAAAGATCTTTAAGAATTATCTTTCAAAAAATACTGTTTAAAATTTTTCTTCGTAAAAGGACCTTTTGAAAAAGTACCTTAAAAAAAGTACACCTCTTAACATGTTTATTAAAAAAAAATCTTTTGCAAGACGTATTTTTTTTAAACCTTTGCTTAAAAAAGTACCTTCAAAGGAATTTTAATAAGAATATAAAAAAGTACCTTTTCAAAAAGTATCTTTTGGAACAAAATGTTTCACAAAAAGTGTTTCCAAAATACCTCTAAAAGCAAACTTTAAGAATTGTACTTTCAAAATTATAACTTTTAAAAATGTTCCATTTAAAAAGTACACTCTAAATGTACTTTTGTAGTAAGTAAAAATATATCCCTAAAAAAACCTGTGAAAAACTGAGCATGTAGAACAAGAACTACAAAAAACAACTTCCAAAAAAGTAAAGCCTAAAAAGTTCCTCTAAAAGATAATACTTTTGAAAAGACTTACGTTGAAAAAAGTACCTTTTGAACAACTATCATTGAAAATGTATTCTGTATAAAGACTTTACAAAAAGTATTTTTAAAAAGAGTTATTTAAAACTTAATCTCTTTAATAAAGTACCAATTTAAATACTTTTTTCTGAAAGTACTTTCTTAAAAGTACCTTTTACTAAAGCAGCCTAACAAACCTCTTTAAAAAAATTATATCTTAGAAAGGACCTTTTAAAAGTCATTTAAAAAAGTACCTTGTCAAAAGTATTCTAAAATATAAATCTGTTAAAAGTACTGTTGTTAAAAAAGTACCGATTAAAAAAAGTACCCAAGAAAATTAAATAAAAAAAGACAATTTTTAAAACATGACAATAAAAAATCGCGTTTGCTTAGATATTTTTTAAAATTAAACCTTTTATCCTTTTTGGCAAGAACACATTTTCAAAAGTTTCTTTTAAAAAAGTAACCTTTTAATGAAAGTACATTCCAAAAACGTACCTTTCCTAATACGGTTTCGAATAAGGATGATTTTTAGGAGTGTTAATCTGATGCTGCATTAATAAAACAGCGTCCACAAAAACTCTAAGTTGTGGCAATGCCAACATCACGCCATGCAGCGCGAACAGGAAAAACTTAAAGGGTCGGTTTTCGAGAAACTGGTATCTTCAAGACGTGTGACAGTTCTTTTCTTCAGCTCACATTGTCCAATGGATTTTAAAGTATTTGTTTTTGTCTGACAAAATGCGTAAATATTTGCATTAACTGAGGGTCCGTAGTCATCACCTCGTGTACATGCATTTTCAGTATCATCGGAATGTATGTGTGCTTATCAAGAGTTAGTCAACTGTAAAACACCATCATCAATTAAAAATACTCAAAGAATAATATGCCTACAATTAAAAAAAAAAACAAGTTTCTCAACAAAACTGCTAACATTTCAATTAGTAAATGAAATGTACAAACATTTTAATTTTAGAAAAAAAAAAAATAAATAAACAAACAAGAAAAAAAGAGGAACAAAGGAGAAACAATCTACACAAAAAAAAAAATATATAAAGAAAAACATGTACTGAACTGAACTTAATCTACATACATTTCTTAAAACAAAGTCTTCAATGATCACATTTTGGCATTAATTGTTCGAAAAGGAATTCCTCAAAAAGCCATATGATCACAAAAAAGATTATTCACAATGAAAATAAAACGGCAGTCACAAATTTAATTATTGCGTTTTTCGATGAATATAAAAAATTTAAAATTATAAACAAACAAATTATTTTTTCAAAGATCATTGTATTGAATCGTTATAATGCAACCGTAAATTTTTGTTTGTTTGTTTAACAAATTGTAACACAAAGAATGACAAAATACAACAAGAACGACCGGCCACCAACTGCAGGCACAAAATATAATTGTGACAGTTTTTTTTAATCATGTTTTACGGTATTTATGAAACAAGCATTAAATTTTTGTTTGTTGTTGAAGCAAGAGGGGTAAGAAATGTTGTTTTGCTTAAATTTTGAGGGGATGTTACTGTTGCTTATGTCA
Organism: Cistogaster globosa; assembly: GCA_937654795.1. Classification (NCBI taxonomy): domain Eukaryota; kingdom Metazoa; phylum Arthropoda; class Insecta; order Diptera; family Tachinidae; genus Cistogaster; species Cistogaster globosa. The sequence goes on from OW569404.1 coordinate 15,745,635, forward strand.
ATTTTTAACAACTAATAGAAGAAAAAAAAATGCCTCAAAAAATTGCGTAGTGTAAATCTGGACTTTTTTAAATTAACATTTATTAACAAGCTCAAACAAAAAACAAAATCATAGAATGTTTTCTGAGAAAATATATAATTGCGAAGAACAAATTATGGTTGTTTCAGACAATAATTTTGTCACGATGAACATAATGTTGTTAACAAATTTGAACTAAATTATTTTTAATGAAATTATAATCACAATCACATAATATGGTGTGTATAACCGTGATATGTTTTTAAGAAATATAGTATGTTAAGCATGTTCTTATAATGAGTACTCTCAGCGCCCGATAGAACGCTCGGAAGGGTTAACTACCAAACAAACTGTCCTGCTGCCCTTACTTTTAGACATTTATGTTCAGTATTCTCTGGCAAATTATCACGAATAGATTGACGCTTGAATATCGATATAAAATTATTTAAATTTAGTATTAAGTTAATCAAAATGCGACTTGAAAATGATTTTCTCACATTAAAAGCGCTCGTGAAACGTGCAGAGCAAAAAGCCAGTGTCAACGGTATACAAACTTATTTTAAAAATCAGTCATCAATTTAAGTTATTGTTTAGCGTTAAGGCTCATTTTCAGATTAATTGATTTTTTAATAACCAAAACTGCCGTGAAACAAATCCACAACATACTCTACAGATTCCATTACATCCAGAAAAATTTATTATTTGGTGTAGGTCTCACAATAGTGACACACTTTTCCTTCATCAAAAAAAAAAAAAAAAAAAAAAAAAATCGAAGCTCGCGTTACGGTCGATGAAGATCGTAAGCCCACAACGATCAATGGTTTCCTTTTTTTAGAAAATGGTTTTATGGCTCCAGGAGAGTTGTGAATTCCAAATGATGGTGCAATGTCCCGCCATGAGGCGACTGCCATCATCTACTTATTAAAATCATTATTTGGCGATAACTTGATTTCTATAAACTAACCTGCCAATTGGTCCCAAAGGTGGTTTGAAATGACATCTCGTGAGTGTTTCCTGTGGGCTCACATGAAGTCGCGGCTTTCTGCGTGTAAACTATTTTTAAAATGTGGCTCGAAATTAGACACCCAGAATAAATTTCGCCAAGGACAGTCGTGATGAGCATAAGCTCCTAATCATTTTCAAATAGTAATGACGTGTACGAATTTTTTCAAATATTTTTTTATGGTTGTGATTTTAAAATTTAAAAAAATTTTAAAAATCTTAAATTAAAAAAATTTTATTATTATATTATAATATATTTACGCATAATTATGGTTATGTTCAACAATTTTATTATTATATAAGACTATAATATGGTTGTAATAACAACAATATAACTAACATGTGTAATAATACGATAATCTCGCTCAATGGCTTAGATATTATTTGTTAAGATGTGCCACATTTCATTAAATACTGATCACTGTGAATGATCACTGTGAATGATCATTGTTATTATTACATGACATCAAGCTTATCTAAACACAGATTTATTCTTCAGGAAAAAAAAATTGAAAATTAATTCTGGCTTAAGTTCATTTATTAAAATTTCTAAAAACCTTTTTTTAGAAAAAAAAAAAAAATTGTTTTAAAAATGTATGTGGACGTTTTCCAAAGAAAACAAGAAAAATTAGACGCTAGCAAAATGAAATGCTGCACTTATCTTGTTTTCTTTGGAAAACGTCCACATACATTTGTAAAACAATTTTTCTTTCTTAAAAAGGTTTTTAGAAATTTGAATAAATGAACTAAAGCCAGAATTAATATCCACAGTTCAAATCTTAAATTAATAAAAAATTAAATTTAAACTTTATTTTAAAAATCTGGCATCACTTAACATATTTTCATTATTTTTTTTTAATTTTCTTCATAAAAAATTTTGTGGTGTGTAGTTTAACGCTCTGATACCGATCCAACTGTTTCTTGTACGATTAACTCCAAATACTATGATGTTGTTGAATGATACTTTTGTCATTGAATGCGTATTTGTATTTGGATGTGTCGCCTGAGTTTGTTTGTTGCTTTTGTATTTATGCTCATGTGAGAGGAACGAAACAACATCATCATAACGATGTTTTAATTAAAAATCATTAAAGAAAATTACAAACGAATTAATTTAAAATATTTCTTTTGAGACAATTTGTGTTTATTAATGACATGTGGCTTTGAACATGTGTGTCTTTGGACATTACGCAAGAACTCTATTGGATGAATTTTTATTTGTGTTTTCTTAGAAAACGTAAAGTTTTATTTCTTCATTTAAAGAACATTGAGGGATCAGAATTTGTTTTAAACAATACACTTTAGCTTTCATGATATTATTTGCAGAGAAGTTATTTAAAATGCAAAGAGTTTGTTTTAAAGAATTGATTTATTATTTATGTTTTTAAGGAAAAAATCTAAATGACAAAATATTAAAAAAAAATTCATTCATATTTTTCTGCGGCTCAAGCAGTTTTGAAAAATTCAGACTTTTACATATTTGGAAACACAAATAAAAATGTATTTTAAGGACCAGCATGATTTGAGATGAAAATTTCATCTTTATGGGGGAACCCTATAATTTTTATATTTTATATTATCCTTTAAATCGGTTATATATCTGTAGACTCTATAAAGTTTAAAATATAAGTTTATAATCGTCATAATCACGGTGTCCAGAGAAACACCCTTTAATTTTTGAATGTATTATTCACACTTATTTTTATAAAAGATATTTTGACATTCTCTGTGTAAATTCTAAATGTTTGCTTCCTTCATTTGAAAAACTAAAGCCATAAACGTGAAAATCACATCACTAAAGGAACACCCTTTACATTCTAGTTTTATCTTTAAATTTTTGTGCTTGTTCTTATAGCGGATGAAAAACTTTTTCAAATTAAATTGTTTGCATGTTTTGGTTTTAACACAAGGTTGCGTCACTATTGGAACACTCTTTAATTTATTAATTTTTTTTGTACTTGTTCTTATAGAGAACATAAAATTTTCAAAATCGGTGAAAAAATGTCAGGCTTCTGAAGAAATAACTGTAAACATACACACAAGTTGATAACATTGTAGTTTTTGAAAGAGAAAGAGAGAGAGAGAAACATTCTCCATTTTAATAAATCTTTGAAAAATGAGAACATTTTAAAAAGACATGAAAAATCTTGTTAAATCTAAAGAAAAAGCAAACAGGTGTGAAATATTAAATAAAGACTGCATTATGCTCAACCGGTTGTCTTTAATTTTTTTTTAAACGTTAGTGCTGAAGTTGGCATTAATTCAAGAAAAAATTCATAAGATATCGTTATAATAATTTGAGACAAAAAACACATAAAATCTATTTTTAAATGAAAAATGTAAAGTTTACAACTTCAATTTTAAATAAAGTGTTGCTTTTGAAATTAATATTTGTTTACTTATAATTTCACACATCGTAAATTGAAATTTTAACCTGTGATAACCTTAAATTTATTACATATTTTCTTACTTTTATTTAATGATTTTTTTTAAAGTAATTTTATATTTCCTTTAAGTCAATTTTTTAACACTGAAAACCAATATAATTTTTTTTATTATAGAAATAAAAAATCCATAAAATCGTTTTTCATTAAATTGAACATAAATTTTCTTAACAAAATACTGCATTGAGAAATTAGTAATAAAATTATATGAATGAGTTGAATGCACTTGATCTGGGTTTTTTTATTTTTATTTTAATTCTTTTTAATGTGCAAGAAATAACTATTTTAGTCGTCATTAAATATAATTTTATATCAATGTTAAACATGACTGAGACAGTTTTGATTTAAAAAAAAAATGTATATAAAAAAATTAAATATTAAGAAAATAAAAACTAAATTTAAAATTAGAAAATTTCCCTAAAAAACAAAAGTGAACAGTTAATCGCTGTATTTTTAACAGCGAAAAAAAAGCAGAGTTCACCAGAAATATTAAAACACTGACCAGAAGAAAATGTTGCTGAATTTAAATTTGAACATTTTTCGAAAATTACTCCACACAAAAAGTTAAAGAATTTGTTAAAGTTTGAAATATGGATATGATTAAATACAAAAACTAAAAGAAAAATTATTAATTCACTCACAAATATGAAGAATTAAAATAAGAGTTTCGCAAATTAGTGAAAGGTAAAAAAAATATTTAAATTCAGAGAAAAATCGATAAATAGAAGAGTGACCACATAAGCAGTGTTAAAAAAAATTAAAAAAAAAAAAAATATAAAAATAAAAGAAAAAATTTTTAGTCATTTTTATTTAAAAAAATTTGGTTAAATAACGGGAAATTTAAGAAAAAATGGAAATATTATTACAAATCAAAAAATAGTTAATTTTAGGAAAATATGCGAAAGAGAAAATTTTATCTAAAAATTAACATTTCCTTTTCAAACAGAAAGTTCACAAAAAAAAAGTTTGAAAAAAAAAAAATAAAAAATTTTCGTCAAGAAATTAAAAATTTACTGAAATTACAAAAAAAAAAAAAAAAAAAAAAAAAAAAAACATTAACTACGTTAAAATGTGTAAATTTAACAAAATATCCAAATAGAAAATATTTTAATATACAACGACTTCGTTAAATAATCGAATGCCACATAATTTTTTTCTTAAAAAATCTAAAATTCAATTAAAAAAATTAATTAAAATAATTAAAAATAAAAAATTTTGGTTTTGTTATTTTTCTAACTTTTTCAATTTTGGAACAACAAAGAACGCTGCCTTGAATTCTCAAACCTCAGTAAGAAGTTGATTTATAATGATACTCAATCATTTCCGATAGCAGTGTGCAGGTAAGTGCTGGTCAAGCAGATCCATTCAGTGTGAGGAGGGTTCAAGAATTAGTGTCTACTTTAGACCAGACGACGCTTTTGATGGATTTTGGAAGGACTTTTCCAGCTGACGCACAAACTATTGACTCTAGTAGAAACATTATCGGACTTGGTTTTTCGGATGAAGTGGCAGCGTGTATTGCTCTAAGGCGGAGGGCAAACAAGCAGTCTAGTGTTATGGTATCTGATTTTTTTGAAGAAGATGGATATTGTGGCTTGGCGGGGGAACCCTATTGTGTTCAACCACTGCTTTAATATTGGGTATTTCCCAAAAGTATGGAAAGCTGCCCTGGTGGTTCCTATTTTAAACAGAAAACGATTTCTCATGAGATTGAAAGCTATAGACTCATATCTCTATTATCAGCTTTTAGGAAGCATTTTTAATGTTTATTTTCAAATATTTTCAATTTGGATTTAGGAGAGGATTTTCGACGACGCACGCACTGTTTGTACTTACGGACTATACTATGGCAGTAAGTTTGGATTTTGTCAAAACCTTTCATACCATTTGGCATGATGGTCTCATCTACAAATTAATAAGTTTGGACTTTGGTACGGGCATCCGCTGTATGATGACAGCTTTCTTAGAGACCGCTCTTTTTGGTTCGTAATGGAGATGTCTTCTCTCTTGAGGGTTCGATTTTTGTGTGAGTGTCGCAGAGACCGCTGTCGGGCCCGGTTTTATACAATATCTTCATATCAGATATACCTTCGCCCAGGCAAGGAGACTGGTGACATCTTTATTGCTTCTTCAACAGCAAGAGCAAGTCAATCAATACTTAACAACACTGACAGACAATTTCAATAAGTGCATCCTCAACATTCATAAGACTGAAGCTATGATGTTTAAGGGAAGGCGAAAATACATATACCCGAATTGCCGATCCTTCAGACCGTGTTTGAGAGTTGAAAGCGAAATGATCAGGACTTCGGATAGGTTAAAAGTACTTTGGAGTAACCCTTCACGAAAACTTTGAATTTTATCGGCGCCTTGATAATGTGCTAGAGTGCATTAAGATGGCTTACTGCGCGTCACAGTGCGTACTAAAGTGTAGAGGTGAACTCGATACAAAGGTACGCCTTTTGGTTTACTTCCAGATCATACGAGTTGCGTGCCTTGGTTTGAGACCATATATAAAGCGTAACGGAGAATTTCGTAGGCCCTCCTGTAGCTCTATGTACAGTGAAGTCGATTTTAGATGAAAAGACCCGTTTATGGTTGGGAAAGCTTTGAAGTTCAGGGGAGGTTCTCGTTCCGTGGAAAATAGTTTAATCAGAGAATGTTTTTCTCGAGCCTCGAGTCTAGAGAACGTTAAGCAGCAAAGTTTCTTTCATTTTGAGGATATGCTGACCCTTGGGGGAGCTGGTCTTCTTTACGAGGATGCAGACCTTTTATTCTCTCATAAAAGAAAAAATATATTAAATGTTACTAATAGAATGTATAGCACTGCACAGTGGGGCAGAATTAAAAAATTTTGAAAAAAAATTGCTGGGCGGAATGAACAAAAATAAATATTTTGTATATTTTTCTTAAGAACATTTTTTCATACCATTTGGCATGATGGTCTCATCTACAAAATAATGAGTTTGGGCTTTGATATAGGCATCTGCTGTATGATTGACAGCTTTCTTAGAGACCGCTATTTTGGGTTCGTAATGGAGATGTCTTTTCTCTTGAGGGTTCGATTTTTGTGGGAGTGTCGCAGGAACCGCTGTCGGGCACGGTTTTATACAATATCTTCATATCAGATATACCTTCGCCCAGGCAAGGAGACTGATGACATCTTTATTGCTTCTTCAGAAGCAAGAGCAAGTCAATCAATACTTAACAACACTGACAGACAATTTCAATAAGTGCAGCCTCAACATTCATAAGACTGAAGCTATGATGTTTAAGGGAAGGCGAAAATACATATACCCGAAATGATCGAACTTCGTATAGGTAAAAGTACCTTGGAGTAACCCTTCACGAAAACTTTGAATTTTATCGGCGCCTTGATAATGTGCTAGAGTGCATTAAGATGGCGTACTGCGCGTCACAGGGCATACTAAAGCGTAGAGGTGGACTCGCTACAAAGGTGCGCCTTTTGGTTTACTGCCAGATCATACGAGTTGCGTGCCTTGGTTTGAGACCATATATAAAGCGTAAAGGAGAGTTTCGTAGGCCCTCCTGTAGCTCTATGTACAGTGCAGTTGATTTTAGCCGAATAGACTTGTTTATGGACGGGAAAGCTTTGAAATTCAGAGGAGGTTCTCGTTCCGCGAAAAATAGTTTAATGAGAGAATGTTTTTCTCGAGCCTCGATTCTAGAGACGTCTAAGCAGCAAAGTTTCTTTCATTTTGAGGATATGCTGACCCTTGGGGGGGGGGGGGGGGAGGCTGGTCTTCTTTACGAGGGTACAGACCTTTTATTCTCTCATATAAGAAAAAATACATTAAATGTTACTAATAGCATGTATAGCACTGCACAGTGGGGCAGAACTAAAATATTTTAAATATAACTCAGTCATTTGTAAATGGCTAGGCCGAGTGAACAAAAATTAAATTTTTTTATATATTCCTTAAGACAAATTTTTTCTATATAAAAATGTAATAATTTTTAAACTTTTATCTTGAAAATTATCAAATTTGGTTTTGAAATGTTTTAAATTTTGCTCGCTAACTACGATAAAAAATTAAAAAAAAATTTATTTGAAACTGTACCCAATATTTTGAAAAAATTGAACCAGGGAATCGAAAATCCAAAAAATTTAATTTAAAAATGCTTACAACTGATTTTTAAATCAGACAAAAATTGAAGAAACGGCAATCATTAGAAAAGTTTGCAGGTGCGAGGTACCCAAATTTGAGACCACATAGCGCTATCCCTGGGAAGTCGATAGTACTTAGCTTTAAAACTTAAGTTTAAATACTCCTCTGAAATGCTAATGTAAAATTTTGGTTCAATCGGCCAAGCTGAGTTATTTCCAAAATATTTTGATTCTACCCCACTGTGCACTCCAAAATAACTTTATTTTTTATTTAATGTTTTGTTTTGTTCTGTTTCGTTTTTTTCATTAGTGTGTAAATATATTTAGTTTATTATCTTTTTAAAAAAATTTAATTGCCTCCCCTTTTCTTTCTTTTTTATAATTAATTTCAAAATCAACAATAAAACTCATAACATTTAAAATTATTGAAATGCTTTGAATACTTGTAGCTTTTAGTTTATCTATTTCAAGGTTTTTAATAAATTTTTATCATTATAATTAAATTTTAACTTAAATTAATTCAAAAACATTTTTAAACCTTAAGCAAACTTCTATTCGAAAACAAATTACATACTTGTGTATCTGCCTCTTAAGACACAAGTGGCGGCAGCATGTAACAATAAAATTAAGGGTCACAATGCAGTCAGAAACACTTCCGTACACTTAACCATAATTTGTCTGATCAATTACTATACTTTCCCAAAACACTTGAGAGCACGAAGGAATTATAAAAAAAAAACACAAATTTATTTTTTCCAACACAAGAACAAGAAAAATTACCCAAACAAATCCATTAAAGTTAATAAAATCTTTTTAAATAATTTTTATTTGTGTTGCTTTTTTTATAGTTACAAGTAATGAAGAGCGTTCTAATGAATGTTGAATGCCCTTCTTTTTTATTTTAGATTTTCTATTTGCTGCGTTTTATAATTTTTGTTTTTCATGTAGCAAAAGAAAAAAAAGCAATTATAGTCATTAAGTGATTTTTCGACTTTTTTATGTAAAATTAATGAATTTTCTTAATACTTTTTTATTATTTATTTTCTTAGTAAAAATATTAAGTAAAGCGATTTTTTACGCCTAAAATGAACATTATAATAGTGCTTTTTCCAAGTTTTAGCGTTTTTTTAAATTAAATTATATTTAAATAATATTTAAATCATAATTAGGCAAGTAAAAGAATTTCTATACCTTTTCGCTTTGTAACGATTTTTTTTCCCATTCACTTTAAAATTCTGAAATAAAAAGTTGATACCAAACTTTTTGTGAATATTTAGATTTTTTTAAAATTTTTACTTTTAAAAATTTTCCTTTATTGATTTGACAGTTATGTGTTTTCCAGTAATATTTTAGGCTTTAGTTCTTGTAAATTTTTTTAAAAGCATTTAAGCTTTCTTTTTGTACATTTTTTAAGAAATTTTTTGAGATAAATCAACATTTTTTGATTGAGAATATTTTGTGTTTTGCTTAAGTCAGCAAATAAAAAGAAAAAAATCGGGCTACAAATTTTAAAGCGAAAGTGTTTATTCCTTTTTTCTAAACTCTTTAAAATCATCGATTTGTGTCAGTTAAAACAAATATATTGTTACGAAAATAAAATCTGGCAACCCTTGATGTTGGTCTCCGCTTGTGCGTGGTAGAAAATAGAGGTGAATAAATTACTTTCACTACCGTACGTTTGCCAAAAAGCGAGAAACGTAGCAATAAGTTCTTATAAGCGATTTTTACAACTTTGGCGTTTTTTAAAGAAAAAAAATGATTGTTTTTCTTTAAAGTTTAAATGAAACTCCCCGGCGCATTAAAATTTTTTTTTATTACAACATTCCATTTCTCACAAATTGATTATAATTCTTTAAGTTAAGCATTAAAAAAAGTCCTAAAAGTAAATAAAAATATTTATTACTTAAAAAGTTTATTTTCAACTTTGTTGCTTGTGCAATAAAAAATTATTATTTTTTTTTCTCTATCAAAAACCCCACTGTGGAGGATATAGTTCTTCCATAATATTTTATGCTTGTGCCTGAATGCACGTGCATTTGAATTGTGATTTTTAATGCTGTTGTTGCTTATTTTTAGTATTTTAATACCATATTAATGTAAAATTTGTATGAATTAAGTGCGCACATGTTAGTACCACTGCATTTGCTTGCTTAAGTTTATGTTTGTACAAGTGTTTGTTGTTTTGAGAGTTTTTCAATTTACTATAAAATACAGATGTTGATTTGGTGTTGATTTTATGTTGCATTCTGTTGGCATGCCACTTGCCACACACCATCACCTCAAACCTACACGAGTGACGCGCACGCACACAAACACACACACAAATACTCACAAATACATAATTATGTGCAATAAGCATTCTGCGAAATATGCGTCACATTTATATGAATTAATTATTGTTGTTAATGAACGCAATTGAGACATTTTAAATGTTAAGTGTTTTTAAAGACAGACGCTTAAAGGTATGATTTCATTAAAAAAAACTTTAATGTTTTTGTTTTATTAAACAATATTATGGATATAAGTAACTACGGAGTTACTGAAAGGAAATTTAATTTTAAAAGTTGGACCTGTTTCTAATTATTAAGTTCGTTTTATTTGGCGACTTTAGATCGTTTTTTATTCAAAACCTTTACATGTAAAGATCCATGTGTACGAATAAAAGCTAGAGAAAATTGAGCACTTGAAAACAGGAACAAGGTTTGACTCGCTGCATAGAATTAAACTGTTCACTGTAACATTAAAGCATGTGAACTTTAAGCTGAAGCCACTCCTAGTTTTCGTTTTCGAGAGAGAGGTTTCTTTTGAGAGAAAGAGGTCTAAGAAACTTTCTTTACGAATTTGGAATTTATATCTGTGTCGTATGCAAAAACCTTTTACCAAGATAACAGATGGGCAGACCGGCAGCCATTTTTTAAAAATTGTTTAAAATAGTTGTTGATTTGGATCCAGTGATTTACTGGGATAAGTTTTGTTCTTGTTTGTTTACCTATAATGTTCGTGAGATATTTTTTTTCTAAGCCGGCCAATAGGTGGCATAATAGCGGGTGTCATACCTTTAATCTTTTGGCTCAGCCTGCCTCTACAAATTTTTTTTTTAATAAAGAACGTTATGCCATCCACCGAAATTTTTTCAACAGTTCAAGAGCACTAAAGCAGTATAATAATCGTGGGGTAAAGCCACCAGAATATTAATTCAATTTCATGCCCAAAAAATTTATTTTTTACTTCTTTAACACGACAACTAGGCGTCCTTAATCGTAAATAAAAAACTATTTCAACTCTTAAAAATTTGACGGAATTTCAAATTTAAGAAAAAATTTTAAATTTATTTTATTCGTAAAAATTAATTTTTTTATTACAGTTTGTTACAATATCAGGTGAAGATTTAAGTAAAAATCCAATTTTATTTTAAACAGTTTTAACTTGGATGGAGCTTTTAACAATCAATTAATTTTGTTACAATAATTTTTTTTTCAAAAAAATTCATTATAAAAAAGACTTTTTACAAAAAGGGGTGAAAAGCATTTGTGTTATATTAAAATTTTCAAGGGATAATAAATCTGTGTAAAACTCATTTCAAGGTTAACATTTTTAACAAGTGGCTTTCCTCTTTTTTTTGTTTTATTTTTTGTATATTTTCATTTTTTATCTTTAACTTTTCTAAGCCATTAATTTCTTTTCTAACAATGCTGCCAAATTCCAATTCATATGGAAAACAAAGCAAAAAAAAAAAAACATACCAAAACCCATAAAGTATGCAACGTATATCAATTATTTATGTTGCCTTTGCTATGCATGTTTCAAATAGCGTTAGAGAGTGAGAGAAAAAAAAACGAAAAAAAGTAATTAATACTTTTATTTTTAACAAACTAAACAATTTTCATTTTTACCTTTTTACTTACTCTATTATTCATGTTTCTTTTTTTTCATGAAACCTTTTTTTGTGAATGTTTTATTTGTAAAATACAAAAAAGCAATACATCATACATGAATGTTAAGGTATAAAAATGAAAAAAAAAAAAATAAAAATAAATGAATTTCCCAAATGCGCCTGAAAATATGCAACAGTAATAAATATATTTTAACATATAAAATATATGGAAATAAATATTTTACACCATTTACCTAAATTTTTGTTATAACGAGAAATGTTATTGTTATTGTTGCTTTGCTAATTCCTAGCCAAAATAAGCTGACATATTGGATTACTACTGGAGTTTTTAGACTGCGTTGCATTAATTGTGCGTGTAAGCTTCGCTGTAGATATGTTCGCTTCTATTGAATTAATATCAAACAGAGCGGTATAATTTGTTTCTTTAATTATTCTGTTGTTCGTTTTACCGTTACTTAAATTATTATGCAAAAATATGCGTAATATTTACGAGGGCTGCTATATATATTTCTGGCCTGGCAACACTGAGTGCTGCCAAGTGCAATCTGACATTTCCATTCGAAAGTTTGTCATTTTTAAGCATAATCGTACTCAAAACGTTTTGACGTACGACCATTATTTGTGTTGTTTACAGTGACTTGAAAAAATTAATATAGAAAAAAATGGAATTAACTCGTGAACATTTTCGTGCCATAATGAATTTAATCGTGGCCGAAGCTCGATCAAAGACGAATTCCGTGAAGGTCGTCCAAAAACGGCTGTTGTGCCAGAGAACATTGATGCCATGCGTGAACTCATAATGCAAGATCGACATGCGACATACCGAGAGATAGAGACATCCTTGGACATTTCTTCCGCCAGCATACATTCGATACTGCATGAACACCTGGCCGTAAAAAAGGTTTGTTCTCGTTGAATACCGCACAATTTGAAAGTCGTTAAAAAAAAGGCTCGTGTCGATTGGTGCAAAGAAATGTTGCAGAAATACGATTGCGGTGCTTCAAAAGACGTTTATAAGAATGTCACAGGTGACGAATCATAGATCTATGCGTATGAGACCGAAACGAAACAACAATCGACCGTGTGGGTCTTCAAAAACGAGAAAAATCTAACAAAAGTTGTTGGAGGAAGAAGCACTTCGAAGCAAATGGTCGCCTGTTTCTTCGGCAAAACTGGTCATGTGGCGACTGTTCCTCTTGAGCAACGTAGGACGGAACCTCTGAGTGGTACACTACAACTTGTTTGCCTGAAGTCATCGGAGAAATTCGAAAAACCAACAAGAGAAGACGAATCATTGTTCACCATAACAATGCGAGCTATCACACATCGGCTCAAACCAGAGCGTTTTTGACCGGCCAAGACGTCGAATTAATGGGTCACAAATACTCTTTAAAAAATCGAAGTATCTTCCTACAGCGCTCTGTTGACTGTTACAATCTTGAAAGTCTCTCAATTTCTGTTGTATCTCTCTCTTCCTCACAATCAAAAATGTACCAATTTTTAGTAAGTAACAAAAGCATTAATTTTGTAATAAAGAAAGGCTGTCAGCCAAACGTGGGTATTTTTAGAATTATTTGGCGTAAAAAAAATTTTCATTTAGCGCCGTGGCAACTTTTTTGGTATTCATGAACTAGTTTGGGATTTTCGTGGCTCTTTCTATATATTATTCTTAATGAACTATAAATTTGTGAACATATAAATATTTTTGATATTTTTCATAATGAGACTTCTACGATTTGTTTTTATTTTTCATGTTGAAAACTAGCATCCAAAAATTTTCTGCCTGCGATCACATATAAATGTGACTGTCTCTTTCGTTTTTAATAAGGGTTGAATAATACCATTCTCATTAATCCTGCTTTTCTTAATGAATGGGTATTTTTTCAGCGCTAAAAAGTTTTCATTTATGAGAATTTAAAAATGAGATTTCTGACTGTGATCACACATGAATGTGCCTGTCTCTTTCGTTTTTAATAACAAGAAATATCCCTATTATTCATACATGATAAGGGATGAATAATATCATTCTCATTAATGCTTCTTTTCTTATGGAATGGGTATTTTTTTCAGCGTTAAAAAGTTTTCATATAAGAGAATTTAAAAATGAGATTTAAAAAATTTCTCATAAACGAAAAAAATTTTCTGCCTACAATCACACATGAATGTGGGCATTAGCATTGATATGAGTAAGGATGAAAAACAAAGAAAATCCGTATTAAGAAAAACAAATTTATAATAAAATTAAAAATAAAAATTAATAACAAAAAGACACATATAATGCTTACGATATATTTTTGTATATATTTTTTATACAAATATATAAAAGTATATGTGCCTTTTTTCTTTTAGACCAAACAAATAAATGTTAATAAACCAATTAAGGAATTGTTTTTTCTTTTAAAATAATGTACATAGAAAACTTTTTAAAGTTCTTAATGGATCCGATATTGTAAACTATGATAACTAAAAAGTAAAATTTGTTCACCAACATGCAAACACATATTTTCCACTAACTAATAAGAACAAATAAGTTACGTGTAAAACAAATCAATTTAAAATGTACATACTCAAACATGATTGAGAGGTGAACGCTTAATGAAAATTTTTTCTATGTTCTTTTCACTTGTGAAAAATTATAAAAATTTTCAATTCTCATAAATGAGCACTTGCATGAAAAAAATATATTTTCTAATTTTTTCACTTTTGAATAGAAAGAAAAAAAAAAATAAATCATCCTTCTCATGAATGGTAAAACCAAAATATTTTCTAGCCTGTCACTCATTTATGAAAAGAAGAAACAAAAACTAAAATGTGTCACTGCTCTCTCATGTGGGAGAACTGAGAGAGCATTTCAATACTCTGATAAAAGTTAATTTTTATTTGTTTAATTATTTCTTTAAAAGATTATTACTAATAATTAATTCAACTAAAACTCGTCTGAAAAATAGAATAAGCTATGTATGTTTATGTATGTATGTATGTATGTATGTATGTATGTATGTATGTATGTATGTATGTATGTATGTATATGTATGTATGTATGTATGTATGTATGTATGTATGTGTGTATGTATGTGTGTATATACGTATGTACGAATGTATTAATGTGTGTATGTACGTATGTATATATATATATATATATATATATATATATATATATATATATATATATATATATATATATATATATGTGTGTATGTATACGCTCTTGTTTTTATGGATGTATGTAAGTATGTGGAGAATTTTAGCCGTTTCGCCTAAATTAAATTTTTGGGTTTTGTAAAAAAATATTAAAAATTTTTTTACATATAACAAAAATTAGCAACAAATCATTTAGCCGATTTTTAAAACTAATTTTGGCGAAATTAGTAAACACTCTGGCAGCCCTGAACACAAGTGGGTTTATGTTAATTTTAGAGGCTTCTCTTTAATATTCCTTGTTGCTTTTGCACACAATACAAAAAGAGTTATATACTTTTCCTGTTAACTTATAATTTAAAAATAAATATCAAACATTTTCTAACATGACCTCATCAAACATCCCTCCAATACTGCTTATTGTGGCTTTAAACAAGTGAGTAGTAATTTTTATGTGAATTTGCGTACATCCAACAGTTCTATTGTTTATTTTGTACCAGCAAAGAAACAGAATGAAAAAGATTGTTGTGATAGTAATGGCAACTCGTATGATGGTCGATATAATAATAATAATTCATTTTAGTTTCTACCAAAACAAGTGTCGAAATATTTAAAGCTCTTTGTGTTTGTGTTACAACACTCGAATTCATACATTGAACCCTTTTCAATAGCAGACGGTTATTACTCCTAAAAATACGCTTGAATTTAAGGACTTTGTTTTTTGGAAAAAGTAGGTTAAATTATTTTATATTTTTGCTTCAAACATATAAGAGCGAACATATCTTTAAAAACGTTATCAATATTTTTTTTACTATATTATTTTTATTTTTTTTTTTAATTATTTCGATAACAATGGAATTCCATAACACAATTGACTGGACGAATATTTTCATGTTTTGTTAATTTTATATAAATTTTTTAAAGCCGTCAGTTTTAATTACTTTATGAATTTTACAGGCTGCTTCAGACATAAATGTAATTTTTTTAATAAATTGAGTTAAAACGGTTTTATATGCTTAAAACTCGGATTAATACGTTTTTTTTAAATATAAAAGAGTAAAATGAAGGATGGATTATTAAATCACTAAATTCATTGTTTTTAATTCAAATAATTTATTACAAAAAAATGGTTAATCGATTATTGACTCACATGACTAATTAAATCAAGAAATAATTTGTTTCATTTAATTTCAGCCAATTAATCGAATAAGAAACAATAAGTCTATTAGTTTTCTGCAGTTTATTTGCCAATTGAATTTTTTTAATAAAAAATAAAATACGACAATAATAATTTTCATTAATGCCACTTGCTTTACTCAGCTTTGTATAGGTTTGCTTACATAAACCTTAGATAAAACGTACTTTAACAACCAAGAAACTTCTCTGGTCGACCATACTGCTCGCAACTGATAATTTCATATATAGGCGATTTAAAACGTCTACGGTTTCTTAAAATGGAAACATCTGGCAACTTTTTTTTTTTTTTTTTTTTTTTTTTTTTTAATTTTTCATGTGCGTAGTTTGTAAAATGTTTTTTTTAATGTGTTAATAAAAATAAGAGTCTGTTGTTCTGGTAAAAAGTTTTAACTTATTTTCTGTATAATTTGTTTTTGTATAAACCCTTTAAATGAAATCAGTAGAAAAGCAAAGAAAAGCAGCAAAGAACCATTTGGCTGATAGTCTACTGAAAAGCTGATATCGCCGATGATTTTTTTGAACTTCACGCTCTGTTATTTACACTGGCTGCTTAAAATTTGCAACAGTTAACACAAAATTGTGGGGAAAAATTAAAAAAATTAAGGAAGAAGTACTGCCATGTATAAGTTCCTGTCATTGTTACCTTCAAAGAACAATTTAAGTGATGAAAGTGCTTTAGTGTTTAATACTTTAAATTTGAAATTTGAGCCGAAAACTACTGGAAAATATTGAAGGGCTTGAGGAATGTAGGTAAAATAGATCATCGTATTGTATTTAGAAGATTATTTTACAAAAAGAGGTTTTCACTTGGTCATGAAAAAGCAAAGTTAAATGATGAAAAGACAGTTAGAATGAATGTTAAAATAGTCGCTAAAGCATAAAGGATATTAAAGGATATTATTAACGAGCGTAGATCTAACGACCACTTAAAACTTCAAAAAGTTAACATAAAATATAAATTTTTTTTAATGATTATTTAAATTTTGTTTTTTTTTTAATTAAATATTAAAAGTTTCTTATTTAAAAAAATACATTTGATGAATACATATCAAATAAAAGTTCATTAAAATTAATTATTTTGATGTAAAAGAAAGATTAAATATTTTAAATATCCAAGCGTATGATTAATATTAATTTGTAGTTTGTTTTAAATTAATGTTTCTTAATGGTATTTTAATAGTTTGTAGCCTAAATTGTAAACATAACCCCATTAGCTTTTATCACTTAAATAATTAAAGTTATTTAATTAATTTTAAACATTAGATTAAAAGCATTTATCAACAAGAGTGCCTCATTAACACTTCACCCAAACATCCAGAAAATAAAATTTCATATTTATATTTAAAGAATATTCTGCTAAAATGTAACATTTGCTAATGTTTTCATAGTTGCACATGCACTTGCTAAATAATAAAGCATAATTGTGTGGAAATTATGTTTTCCCAGATGGCAAGTTAAGAATAATAATAATGAAATACATAATATGATGCTCTTCAGTAAAGTGTATTCATGAGCAATGATTTTACATACACAAGCTTTCACTTATATAACGAGCTCATGAATATTTTTGTTCACAGTGTAAACTGTGCAAGCGACTAAGTGGCACTGGGGTTACGGCAATTAATTAAAGTTAATTTGTTTAGAATTTTTTTTTTCAAAATTTTCCTGTTGTCAGCAGACCTTTTTTTAAATTTTAAATTTGTTATTTATAATTTTTTTTATGTACATTTTCGCTTTCTTTTGCACAGGTGCCATAAAACTTTGTTAACATTTCATAATTTGCGTGCGGCTGTGGCTATTTTATTGTTTGCCATTAATACTATAGAATTAGCAAAGGCCTTGCTGCCTCTGTCCTGCATTATAAATGATGCAGGCGGTGGAGTTGGAGACAGTAACAGTGGCAAAAGCGGATATGAAAATAATAACAGAGGAAACGGAAGTGAAGGTAATTTGCCACAGCAGCAAAAGCAGCAGCAAACATTTATTGATAACGAACCGGATCATATAATTGTTGTTATTGGTTTTGCCAGTTTGGTCAATGCCTTGTCTGCTCTTATTTTAACAATCATATTAATTTGGTATCATCGTTTGGTTGAATTAAAAAAATCTTTGGGTGAGTAAAAGGAGACAGTTAAAAATGGGTGAAAAAAAATTATGTTTGTATTCGTTTTATTTTTTTTCCAGAATTTTTATATGTGAGCAGCTCTTTGGTGGTGTTAATTTTTATTTTACGTATTTACGAATTGGCGGAAATCGTTTATTATGATTCAATTTTTGCCTTGGAATCGGTAATACAGTCCTCATCAGCCTTTTGTTTATTGCTGTTGGCAATTCTAGATGGTTTTACGGTTTATAAAGAGGTAATTTATTTTTACATAGGCTTTTTTTAAATAATTAACTCAAAGGGCGTATGAGTAATATTAATAAAAAAAAATTAAACAAAAATATTCTTAAATATTTTTTAATGGAAAAAATCCATTTTTGCACAATTTAAGCATTCAGCTAATGCTTTTTTTCTAATCTTTTTAAAAAGCACTTCTGTTTTATTGACCCAGAAACAAGAAAAATTTAATTGTTTAAAAAAACTGAAATTTGGACACACAGACGTATGATTGATATTAATTAGTGAGTTAAAATAGAAAATTCTGTATAAATTGTTTATTTTAAGTGAAAGACATAATCCAAATAGCGTTTGAAATAGAAAACATTTCATGTTTTAAGAAAATTAATTAAAAAATTTACATTTAAATACGAGAAATAGACAGTATACAAATCATAAAGAAAGCACTTGAAATTTAAACAAAGGGGAAGTGAAAAAATAAGATTTTAAGAAATATATCGCAATTAAAGAAATACGAATACAGCTTTAGATTTTTTGTTAAGGATAACAAAATATTAATTAAGTGTCATGAAACATCTTAAGAAATCGAAAATAAGAAACTAAATCCATTGTATTAAGAGATGACTTAGGCATAGAAATAAGGCACTCCACTCTTTGGTCACTCAGTACAATTAATTTTTAAAATCACTGCCATAACTGGATATCAAAGTCACCCTTTAATTAAACGGATTTAAAAAAGACAACAACACGACAAATAGTAAATTGTACATAAAAGAGGCTTAAGGAAAATAATGTTACAATATTTCTTCACAATAGGAAATGACAGCAGACGTTTGACTACCTTGGGGATTATTCGTCATTAAACTTATAATTTAGTGGCTGTAAGCCATCCACATGTTGAGCCTTTGCTGTAAGAGTACCATAACACAATTTTTATACCATTTACCACAAAAAAGTGGAAAATGTTTGTTAAAAAATTGAGTTATGGGCCTCTGAAATTTTCATTGAAAAGTACGATTGAACGTCATATTTTTTAAGATATCAATATGGGTATCATTTAAAAGCTTTCAAAAAGATCTTTCCAAAATTAAAAAAAAAAAATGCCTACCCCATTAAGAGCTGATTACATTTTTGTGTTATTTTTTTTTTGGATTATCTGTCACCTCAATAATTGATTTTTTTTATTGGTATAGCCAAATGTGACCTCGATAGACCCCCAATGATATCTAGGCCTTAGACATACATGTATTTTTTAAATATGAACATCTGGATATGAATACACTAAGGAAACATGAATGAAATGCAATAGACCAGAATTGAATCAATATCAAAGACACAAGTTTTATCAGATGCTATAATTCGAATAAACAAAACAAAAAACCTGGAAATTAAAATTGAATGATTTAAATTGTTTAAAGTCTTGCCAATAAGTAAGAATTGTTTGTGACACGATAATTGCGAAATATTAAAAATAATTAATAAAAACTTAAGTACTTTTGGAATTGTAAAAAGCTTTTGCTTCAGCTAAGGGGCAGCCTAAAATATATAAGTAGATTTACTTGGACCACAAGTCTGCTGCTTTGGGTTCATTTTAAATAAAAAATTTTCATAAATTTTTAAGGTCGTTTAGTAAAAAATCGTATGTGTTTAAAATTGAGTTTGTGTAACGATACGTATGAGTAATATTAATTAAGGCCTTTGTTAATAAAAGTTTTAAGAAAGTTTTGTCTACACTACGAAGAGCATAGTTTTCACAACAGAAGACAGACATTCTGCATCAAATTCTTCGATCATATAACTCGAAAGAATCTTTAAAAGACAAAGAAAACTTGTTGAACTTAAAATCAACACATTATTTCATTGGAAAATATTTTAGAGAGCCGCGATTTATTACTTCATTTTATATTTATTTTACACTTACAATTTTTGTTTTCACATTTAAGCATTTTTTTCTACCTGTTTTTATAACGATGAAAAAACTATTTAAAGGAGTTGAGAGCTTTTTTTGTTACATGTGTTTTTATGTAAGTAAATAGAATGGGGAATTTTCGCAGAACTTCTAAATTCTTCTAAACCCTCAGCATTTTTTGTTTATTACTGAAGTGTAAGTTAAGCATCTTCTAACAAAATTAAACAGTAATTTTCAACAAGAACTTTGTTTTTTAAAACAAAATTAAACAAAAAATTAAGATAATGATTAAAATTTTTGTTGTATTATGAAGAGAAGGACTTGTTACACAGAGACACATTGAGCATGCAAATGCTTCTTAATAATCGCTCTAGAATTTTCGGAAGCTCAAGGGTAGAATTTTTGTCACACCTCGACAAGTGAAAATCGGCTTCGTTTGTAAACTTTTTTTCAGAAAACCTAGGAAGTTGTTTCTGAGTTAATTTTTATTGAGGAATTTAATCATCTTATTGTAGTAATTGAATTCATTGTAACAACTGCCATTTAATCTACAATGAAAAGATCAAAAAACTAATTGCCAAATTATCATGTTGTTGGCGTTGCCATAATTCAAAAACAAAGTTCATGTTAAAAAACCCGTTATATCAATGTATAAGAAACTAAGTCACCCTTTTTGGTGCAATCCCCCATTCCATGCAGAAATTACTGATTAATGTCTACAAAGCAGCGTAGAAAAATGCTACTATATCTATTGAATGAGATCGCAACAATTTATTTAAACTAATAAAATATTAAATATTAAATTTTTAGAAAAATAATTCTTTGGAATTTGTAAGCAATTTATTTTTGATTGAAATTCAAAACGGCATATTGAATTACTGAGTGAATCCCATATCCATGCGACATACAAATTTATTTACACATTTTTTTTGTTGCTTTTTGTATTAAACGACTTAGACAATTTTTTTAACCATAAATGACACTTAAAAAACTAAAATCTAATAATAAAAACATAAATCCTTTTAAAAGCAAAACTACTGTTTCACATAAATATGCAAGTAAAAACCCGGATGTAAAAATTGTCACAGTTAGATGCATTAAATAATATAAATAAAAATGATATTTTCCGGGCAATACAGGCAATAAAAGGCATTAAACCGATAAAGGGGACACAACAAACAAGGAGTTGGTAACATATGGATTCATAAAAAATTCTACGAGTACAATTCTCTTTAAATGCAATACTAATGCTGTATAATAAAAAAGTAAAAAAAAAAACAATAACTCTACTTTAAAAAACAGAGAAAAAAAGAAATACTAAATCTCTATATATGAATGAGTGTTGATGAGAGAATCATATGTTGTTATGATAGACTACTATCGCATAAACACTCATACACTGAAATGTGCCTGCTGTTATGCAGCAACAACCTATAAAATATTTACAGTTATGTGACTATTAAGTACAGTGTGTGTTTGTGTGCAAATAAACAACTCATGCTCTTAAAGCTGTTTTGAATGATGGGAAAAAAATAACGAGCGATAAAATACACATTCACATGTATCAGCTGCTCTTAAATAAAAAAACCAAAAACTGTTTATCGTTGCTATTTATATGTTTTACTATTTATGTTTGTATTTCTACTCTATTGTAGAATAGTTGATAAGTGACTTTGGTATGTTAAAAATAAAAGAAAAAATTATAATAACTCTGTAACAGCAAAAGCAATCTATAAAACTTATAAACTATTTAAAATACCTAAAGTTTCATAAAAAAAGAATTGCATAGAAATGTTAAAGCACTGTGCAATAGGAATAGAAAGAAAATGTTTTGATAAAAATTAAAAAAAAAAGATTTTTATATAAAAGTCGTTTTCATTTCGTGTAAACCATCAGATTTTGTAAAAAAAATTTCTTTTTTAGCACAAATTTTGAAATTTTTGTTAAAATTATATTACCTTTTTCGCTTCGAAGGGGTGAAAATCCCGCATAGAAAGGATTTTGAAATGGTAAAAACAATCAGAAATGGAGCCATATGTTAGCTATTTTCTTCTGCTGCTGTGATTACATTTGAATCTTAAACTCTAGCTATTGATCATGTTCAGTCAAGATTTTAATAGCAACCATAGAAAACGACAGTTGCCGTGGCAGAAAAAAGTTGAGTTCCTAGCATCTGCTATTAGAATTGTTATGCAGCGTAAGGCGCCCTGTTTTTAATCTGGTCACCTTCGATATAATCAGAAGTACTTGAGCACCTTTTATAATTAAAAAATAAAATAAAGAAAACTTAATCCTTTTTTTTATTGACAAACTTTTACGACCAGTAGATCAATGGCAATTGTTATTTACTTTTATATGGAAACAGCCACGCCCATTATATTATTCCAATTTCAATCCAGTTGTTTTTGCTGTTTTTTAGCCAGAGAAAGAATTAAAGACTCTAATGCCATAAAAAACGCATGTGTGTCCATTAAATAACCATTTCTCTACGATCAGAGAGAGAAAGAGAGAGAGAGTTGCAATGTGAGGTGTATCTTCAAAAACTGCATTCGTTGTCTTATTTTCCCTAAGCCTGAAGTGTCTTACTTTGAATCATATATCGTCTACGTCTTAAGGGCAAAAAGGTTTATATATTTAAATTGTAAAAAAATGAATTTCGTTAGATTATTAAATCTATCCCAAATTTAGATTAAATAAATGCAATTTCTGGGATTTTTGAATTAATTTTTGGGATTTTTAAAAATATCAATTTTTACAATTATAAATAAAAAATATTTTTTTTTTCAAGAGGGCAGTTTTTTGGAATTGTTAATAAATTACTGGGATTTATAAATAAAAAATTATAAATAAAAAATTATTCTTATTAATATTAAAAAAAGCAATTTTTGGGATTTTCGAATCAGTTTTGGGGATTTTTAAAAATATTATTTTTTTCAATAACAAATAAAACATGTTTTATATTAATTTTTTAAAAGTGCAATTTTTGGGATTCTTTAAAAAAAGTTGAGATTTTTAAAAAATTAAAAAAAAATTAAATTATAAATAAAAAAATTTTTGAATTTTGCAAGATTGCAATTTTTGGGATTTTCTAATCAGTTTTTAGGATTTAAAAAAATATTATTTTTTTTTTGAAAATTTAAAAATATTAATGTTTTTAATGATAAATAAAAAAAAGGCGTCTTATTAATGTTTTAAACTTTTGGGAATTCTGAATACATTTTTTGGGAACTTAAAAATTAATAATTTTTTATTAAAATTCTTTTCAGCAAATTTTTATTTTAAAAGCAGATGTATTTGAACTTAGTAGAGATTTTTTAAGATTTAAGATTTTTGTACAATATTTGGAGGTAAGAAATTTCGAAAACTTTAAAATATTTAATTTTTAACTGTCTTCTACATGACATCTAAATCATATTGTATACTTTGGAAGACACTACTGAGTGCTTAAGGTCTGTTGTTAGATCTTTGATTCCTAAAAAACTGGAAAAGCTTGGAGTTAATCTTTAATACTACTCCAATTCAAACATGTGACAATTTCTGTGTAATTGACAAAGTATTTATTTTATTTCTGCCTGATAAGGGCGAAGTACCCTTTTGTTGGCCCTATGAAGCTACAATTTCAATTCAAGTAATGATGTTTACGTTTCTGGAAAATACGTTTTCATTTGCACATTAGTGTTAAAAAAAAATAAACATAAACGATATAACTTGAAAATATTTATAGATTCTAGTACAGTTGGAAATTCAGCATCGAATAAAAACTCTGTGTGAAATTTATATTTTTATGTTATAAACTATTTTTTTAGCAATAAAAAAAAACTTAAGCTCTTAACAAATCATTTTTGAAAAAAATTTCTACATTTTTTTATCCTTTTGTTTTAAAATACTCACATGATAAAGTTGGTAATAAATAGTTTACGTTTTTTTTAACAGTTTGTACTTGTTTAACTCTGAATTAGTGTGTAGAAATGTGTATTAAAAAAGGAAAAATTATAAAAAGGAAAATGAATAAAATTTTGGGAAACATGAATCAACAGAAATTTTTTATAATGGGAGCACTAAAAATTGTTTAACAAATTTTAAGCTGGTATTTATAACTAATTGTTTTAAAAAAAAGGCTTTAAATAAAATTAAAAAAAAAATCGGATTTTTGCAAAGTAATAAAATATTATGTTTTAAAGTAATGTGACGTATGATTAATATTAATTTGGGGAATATTTTACAAAATTGAAAATAACTTTCTTTGCAGCAAAGCTAGATGAGATTTATAAAATGTTATGAAAAACCAAGAAAATTCAGCTTTTATGTCTAAAATATTTGAATTCTAATTTAATAACTTAACAGAGTTTGCAATAGATTCTTTAAGGCATTATTTGATTATGACTTAGTAAAAATATACAAAACACCCAATTTTAAACAACAAAAAAGAAAATCTACTTGGCATTTAAGCGGAAGAAAGAAAGCATAACTAAGTAGTTTTCCGCCAGTTGACTAACAAAATCTACAAAATCTGGCATTATAAGTGTGTGTCTAACTCTCTCAGGGCAAAATTGTTTATGTTTAGACAAGCTTGAGTAACAAAGTCACTATTATTACAACTAGTTTAACTAAACAGCTAAGAATACAGTTTGCCTAAGCAAAAATAAAACAAAAAAAAACCAAATTAAAGAAACAAAAAATTCGAAGAGCTGCAGCTTACAGGCTCAACCAGAAATGACAATAGATGCAACAATAAGCAACAATGGTAGCAACAGTACAAGGATAGAATTTTCATAAAATCCGGAAATTTATTTGCTTTTATAACCAAAAACAACTAACAGTACAAGAAGTCTCTAAACAACAACAACAACAATCAAAAACAACATTGGCTAAATAACAGCGCCATGTAAAGCAACAACAATACTTAACCGCAACAAAACATCAAAAATGCATTTGCATTTTATATTTTTTATTCATTTTTCTCTTCATTTTTATTGTTGCTGCTGTTTGCGCTTAAAATAAACTATTAACTTGACATTCCACGATTGTAAACAATGAGATTTAAAATGAAAAAAAAAATTAAATAATAAAATAAAACTGTAATAAAATAAGAAAAAATTAAAATAAATTAACAAAAAAAAAAAAAAAAAAAAAAAAATAAAAAAAAATCAAGAACACTCACTAAACGCCATAGTTGTCGTAAGTGTCCACAGGAGGGCCGCTATAAACAATAAAACTGTATAAATCTGACAACAGCAGCATTTTGTGGCGAACTAGTTTTTATTTTAATATTCATCTCTGGAACTTTATTATTAAGTAAATGAATAAATTTTATCAGACTTGTTTTTATAAGTTAAATTATTTTTAAAATTAGGTGCTTTAATTTTAAGGAAAATTTTATAGTTAAAAATTTTTAAAGTCTCGTATTTCTTTCTACTCAGTTTTTTTGGTTAAACAGAAGATGTACACGGGTTAAATTGACCAATTCTGAGGAAGGATATTCCAATTTAGAAAACGTGTTTTATATTATTACTGTCTTAAATTTATTTTTTTTATTTATTTTAAAGACGTCCATTTTAAAAATTATTTTTTTTTATTAATGATGAAATATAAACTCAAGCTTGAAAAATAATTTAAAATTAAAACCGCGTTTTTCCTGCGGAAAAACTAAAATAAAAAAAACTAAAATTGCTTGGGGGAACAAAATAAATCAAGAAAATATAATTTTTAAGAAATATTATTTAATTTTTTTTAATTAGTGCCAGCACTCAGGGAATGACCCCTACTTATGCAACGCATTGTGCCAGAACTAGGAAATTACGTTGTGGGAAGGGGGATAGAGGGAATAGTGCTTGTGAACAATTGATTTGAATCTTTGCACATTGAAAGTGGCAGGAAAGACTTTTGCAGGGAGTTTATTCCCCATACGAACTGTTCGGTTAAAAAACGAATTTTCTCTGTAATGCGTAGTGCGATTACCTGGCCAATGGACCACAAAGGAATGCGCTCTTGATGCAAAGCGCGTTGCGGGCATGAAATTACGGTTTTCAGGAACAAGTTCCCTGATTTCACAAGAGCACACTCAGTAATGATAAAACAGTGAAATACACCCCACATTGCGTCACAGATGAGACACTGCGTTACCGATGAGCTTCTTTGCTCTCTCCCGCACGCGGTCGAGTAACTCCAAAATAGACTTTGAAGCATCTGCCTTTAAAAAGGGAAGATAATAGTTTTTCTGTAAAAATTTTATAATTTTTTGCTGAAAAACTTACTAAGCTGACTTTATAGAAAAGTGAATTATTATTCGTGGAGGTACTTTTTCTTTTTAAAATTAAATTATTGTTTTGAAAACAAATTTTTTTTTAAAAAGGTTTTTGTAAAACTTTTGCTTAAAAAGTGAATTTTTTTTAGATAGAATGACTTTTTCTATAATCAAATATTGTTAAAATTATTCATTTTTGTTCAGAAAGTGACTGAGTATGAAAAGGTTAATTTTGGACAAAAAAGTACTTTTTATTAAAAACGGGACTTTTTGCTGAAACAAGAAAAAACAAGAAAAAAAAAAAATAAATTAAATTTAAATTTTTAATATTTTAAGTGTTAAAGAAATATCTTAGATTTTGTTTTTGTAGTTTTAAAATCCATTCTACGACCCTGCATTTATTTATTTATTTAAAAAACAGGCCACTACAATAAACAAAAAAATGGCTTAAGTATAATTTATACAAAATGAATTCACCAGATCAAAAGTTGTGGCTTTTGAGATTGAAGAAGATTTTTTATTGTACTAAACAAAAGTCTAAACAACTTTAAGGTTTTTATTATTATAATTTTATATTTTATTTTTAGCAAACTAAAATTAGGTAAATATTTAAAGAAAATCTTTTAAAAGAAAGAGGAGATTTTAATAAAATAAATATAATTAGAGATTTGAAATTGTTTACAAATTAATTGAGGTTAAAAAATGCACTTATGGAGGGAAGTAGATGGACAGTATAAGAGAAAATTATGAGTAAGAAAACAAACACAAAATAGTTAAGCATATAATAGAGCAAAAGAGTTTAAAATACGTATGAATAGATTTAAAACAAGCTAAGAGATAATTAAAGTTTTAAGTAGTCTGCTCTACAAATTAATAAATAAAAAACTTTACATCATGTCTTTACTGCAAGTGAAATAAAGAAATATTATTCTTTCTATACATGAGACGTATGAACAATATTAATTCTTTTCCTTAATCTCTTTAAATATTATATTTATTAAAGCAACATAAAATATAAAAGCTTTAAGTTAAATTTAATATAATAAAACTGTAATCATGTTATATTCATTCGTTTCCAAAAAAAAAAAAAAAAAAATTTAACCAAAATACAAATAATTTTTAATTTTTTTTATTTTGTCACATATGGCGTATGATTGATAATATTTAAAGCAACTTCAATTGTTTTAATAAATTTATAATAACCAGTTTAAACTGTAGTAAATAAAATCATTTTGAAATTTTTATTGAAAACATATTTTCTTTTATTGGTGATCTTTATATTTCAAAGACTAGATCAGTTGTTGGAAACGTGTTTCAGAAAGGGAAGCGCTGTTGCTGTAAAGGGGGGTGGTATGGTCAGTAATTAAGCCTCATTTCTAAGCCAGTCAGTTTAAGCTTATACATTTTATCAAAGAATTAGCATCTTTTCTTTTTTATTTTTGCGAATAAAAACACATGACGTATGATTAATATTATTTCCAAGGTGATTTAATTGATGAACTATTAATTTTATATGCACTAATTAAAATAATATTTTTTAAACTTAAAAGAAAATAATAATTGTGGAATATTGTTTAATACTATAATCTCGATGAGAAAAAAAGAAATAATGATTTTTCGTAACAGAGATATAAAAATAAGAAAAAAAAAAAATAAGTATAATTTTACACAGAAATGTCACCGGCTCTTAATGGGTTAAGCAATTTTAAGAAACTTTAGAACTTTTTAAAAGATTTCTTCAGAAGCTTTTTAATGTCACCCATAGTGATTTCTTTAAAAACAAGATGCACAATTTTAATTTTCTATGAAAAGTTCAGAGGCCCATAACTCGGAAAATATGGGAGAGCGCCAATTTTTTCACTTGATATTTTTTTCTTATTTTTTAATCCTCTGTCGCCCCATACATTTATTTTTTTGATTGGAGTTACTTCATTGTTCCTAATAATATAGAAAATTTAGAGGCAGGCGTGGTGTTTTGCCCGCTGTCTCAAAGGACATGGACTGATCTTGCTATTTTTCAATGGCAAAATTTTCAATATTTTAATTAATCAATTTAAATTTTTTTTACTCATCTAGTGCCTTGTTTAAATTGATTTCAACCCGAACACGGACGGACAGATGGACGTCGCTCAATCGACTTGGCTATGCTTTAGAATTTATACAAATGGGATCGAGAATGAACATTGTAGAAATTACAAACGGAATGATAAACTTAGTATTACCCCTTTCATACTTTTTGTTGTGGAGAATGTAAAAATATAAAGTGACGTATGATTAATATTTAATTTCAGTATTATTAAAGTAAATCCTTCAGATTTGCGCTAGTTGCAAGGTCACATGCATTTTTTTAATTAAAGTAAAAACAAACACTTTCAGGTTTTGATTTTCTGCGCCCTTTATTAAAATTTTAATTGTTAGAAAATGACGACTTAATTCATGAGAAAATTTTTTCAACACTTTCTTTAGCGAATTTAATAAAAGTTCTAAAGCAATAATCTTTTGATGTATTTTTATTAAAGTTTAGTGTAAATTTTTGAAAAGTTATAGTAATCTTAGTTTATTTACCTTTCATATAATTAAATAGGTATGAGTTTTTCTTTCTTAATGTACTGTCGTTATGCAAGGCTTCTCACATGTTGAACTGTTTTTAAATACTGAGGACATTTTTCTTTAATTGAAACGTCAGTAATTCTATTTTTATTTTATTGTTACTATTTTTTGTATCACAAACATTTTTATACACTTCAATTTAATTGGCGGAAATATTGTTTTTTTAAATAAATTTTAACTTAAAGAATACTTAACGAATGATTGATTTGAATTCTAAGAAAAATTTATAGTTTTATTTATACAAAAACTTTTGATTATCATTATTAACTTATGATTCTAAAATTTCAATTTAATTTTGTATTTAGAATTCGTTAGATACATTTAAGGTAACTAATCTTAATTAATAAATATAAATATTTAGCATTTCAGTTTATGACCTATATTTTTCCACCCAACTGTTTCATCTACAAACAAAAGCTTATTTTGAAATTAATAAAATTAACAAATATTTAATAACTACAGAAGCATAAAAATAAATGATAAACAAAAATAGAAAAAAAAAAACTAAAAACTCGAAACGTTAAATAAGCTGGTTTGTTAAGTAAATAAATAAGAAATTCTAGCAAAATTCAACTAATTTACAAAAAAAAAACAAAATCATGACAAGGCATTTTTGCTCTACCTTCCACCAAAAAGCAGTAGCTTCCTTGTTACAAAGCAACTAATATTTATAGCAACAGAAAAAAACGCAACAACAACAACGACTAAAAAATGGAAAATAGTAGTAGTGACTTCCTTTTGGGATCCTCTATTACACGTTTATTTCCTATGCAAACAACGAATATTATTTTCCGCTTGTAACAAATTGTTTCGCTTGCTTGTATGGAATTTTTTATTTTGAAGGACGTTTTGAAGCATTTGCTTTTCTTTATTAAATGAAAAAAAAAATGAGTTATAAACTGCAGGTAGAAAAAAAGAGTTTTTGTTTTATGGCGCAACATAATTTTTTTTCTATTTCACTAATTTAAGCCCCTCTAGAGTTGGAAAACAAAACAAAACTAATGGTAAAATGTTTTTATTACTTTGTAACCATTTGCAGCAATAACAACAAAAATAAAAAATAAATCAATAAAACCCATGGGGTTCTTTCAGAGATTTAAATAAAAAGTTTTTAGATCAGAGAAATCGTTTTAATATTAATTACTAATAGTAATTAATAATTAATAATAAAATAAAAAACGATATTGAAAACTTATATTTTGATTAAAAAATATTAAATAATTATTTACCAGAAAAAAGGTTACAAAGTGTAACCTAGAAAAATTAAAAAAAAAGAGTTGTTAATAAATGTATAAAGTTTAAAAAACGGTTAAATTTAAAGCTTTGTTTTTAAATATTAAAGGCTGTAAAATTATTTTAAATTAGAAATTTATTTTATTTTTTGAGAAGATTTTCAAACTATTTATACTACAATTTTAATTAATATTAATCATACGTCCCCTGTATTTGTTAAAAAAAATTTTTTTAAGGCTTAAAAAATTAAATAAACTGCTTCTTTTTTATATTTTTCCCTAATACCAGCGCTATCGTCCTGATTATTTAGAAGATTATGATAAAATCGGCTATAGACACAGTTTGGCTACATTTTATTCTAAGGCCTGCTTTTGGTGGCTGGTTCCTTTGCTGTGGTTTGGCTATAAAGAACCCTTGGAATTGGAAGATTTGGGACAAATGCGTCTAGAAGATAGTGCCAGAGCAAATTATGATCGCTTTTTGTTAATATATAAAACAACTAAAATGGTAAGTAAATATTAATTAATTTAAATAAATTTTTTAATCTGCTTAAAAAAAAGGTGTTGAAATTATTAAAAGTTTTATTTTTACTAATTTTTTTTATATATTTTATTGAAAAAAAAAAAAACCAAAAAGTATTTTTTATTTATTAATTAATTGAATCAATTATATAATTAATTTAAATATTTATTTGATTAAATAATTAATTGCATTAATCAAAAACTAAATAAAATTATAATAATAATTATAAAACAAAACAAAATAAAAAAATGACTAAATATTAAGGGTGTCTTTAAGGTCACGCAATAATTTAATTAAATGGTGAACTGTTTTTATTTAGTTGTCATCGTTAACTGTCATCGTTAACTGTCATCTTAACTGTCCTTTTTTTGACATTACATAATACTATTGTCACTAGACTTTCTTATCCACTACAAATCATTCAATTGAAATATTAGCAAAACAAATTGAAGAATAAAGAGTTTCGTTTAAAAAGGTTCGCTTGAAAGAAGTTTAAATTTATTTATTCAAGATATTTTTCAATTTACCGAAAAAATTTGTAACTCTTAAAAAAAATCTTAAAAAATCCTTGAAGTTTTTGAGGAATAATGAGCAAAAGAACAAGCAATAATTTGATAACTTTTAAGAGCAATTTAAATATTGGTTGCCGCATTAATATAAGCCAGAGGAACATAGTTTTGCAGCTTTTAAATACCACAGAATGAAGTTGTGTCTTAATTAAATTGCTACGCGTTTTAAAATGTCGATCGTTTGTTAAACCCATTTAATCAAGAAATTTATATTTGGTGGAGTCAAAAGTTTGCCATTCGCTGTGTAACAGCTTTACTCCGAAGAACTTTCAGTTGTACTAGATCTGTTGAAGTTAGCGTTAATCTTTAATAGCTTGTCCGACACATGTCAATAATTATCTATCTAAAAAATGGTAGAACTCATAAGTCGCCTGGTAACTTTTGCTGCCCGCGAATCTTAAACAAAACGTATTGCGTTTAAAAAGAAAAGAGATGGATTAAGGCCGCAGAAATAGCATCGTAAAATGCTTTATATATATTTTATTTCAAAGATGAATTTAATTAATATTAATCATACGTCACATATTACTGCTTAATATACTTCAGAGTTTTTCATTGCCATTGTTTAAAATAATGACATTAAAAGAAATTTAGCTACAATTTAATGCTACTAATTTCATTTTAATTATAATTGTTTTCAGTAAATGCAATGAAATTTTAATAAAATCCTTTAATTACTCATTTCAATTTAAAATAAAATTATTGTTTTTTGAAAAAAAAAATATTTGTTCGCAGAAACTTAATAAAATCTATGCATAAAATAAATAAATCTTAACACAGATGGATATTTATTTAAAATTTTTAATAATTTATCACTTTTAAGAAGGAAAGTCACTTCACACCCCAGCTAGCAAATTTTATTACTTCACAAAAACAAAAATATGCTCCCACAAAATCTCATTTTTCCTGGGAAAGTTAAGAAATTTATTTCACCAAATTTTTGTGACCGAAACGCCATTGTAAAATCATTCTATACTAAACTTTAATACGTCTCTTTAGTGTACAAAGATAAGAAATATATTCATAAATGATAATGATTTAAAATAATTTAATCATTAGTTAATGGTAATGACTTTGTTTTTTAAGTAATTATCAATGATGCCTTTGCATTAAAAAGCATTACTATTAGCGAAAATAATGATAATGTTTATTAAGTCATTATTATTCAATGCTAATGAAATCGTCAATTAATTCGTCCTTCTAATTAATTACTTCTGTAAATGCTGCTTAATATTTTCTATCTTTAATGAATATTTTATTCAAAAAATAATTAAATGTTTTAATATGAAGAATTATGAAGATACTTATCACCTGTAGACATAAAAAGTTTTATTTATTTTTTATTTTACTTTAAAGATTTTTTCAATATAATTTTTTTTTTAATTTTTTGTTTTCGCCAGTGTTTTTAACAATTGAGCAATGTTCAACCCATAAGACATAATATTAATAATTAAGTAAAAGGACTAAACAAATTATTTTTGTTATTAAAAAAATTATATAACAAATTTTTACAAAATATTTTTATCACTCTGTTGCCCTGATATTCTTTATTTGTTGTAGAAAAATTCAAATAAACCACCGTCTTTATGGTTGTGCTATTTAAAGAGCAGTTGGCGAATGTTCACGTTGGGTGGTCTGTTAAAACTGTTTGGTGATTTATTTGCGGTAATTGGCCCACTGGCCATACAACAAATTGTACAATACATTGAGAACATGTATGGAATGCACAACAATCCAAACAACAAAGACAATAATGCATTACAACAAATGAGTATAACCCAAGGCAATATGACTAACGGCAACAATATAAGAAGAGACAATACATCAATAGCCACTCCAGAGATAAAATCGTCATTATTAGTGAAAACTTTATCAGCATCATTATCACCAGCATCATTATCATCATTGTTATCCTTAAAAGACAATGAAAATTTAGGCACAAGTATTCGAAATCACATTAATATTCCGGCAGCAGTTGTAAAAACTTTACAAAAAGCAAAAGATGCAACAGCAGCAACAGGATTAATATGGATGCCAAATTTTAATGTCAGCTATAACAACAACAACAATACTAACAGCTACAACAACATTAATAATGAAATTGCAAATAGCATCGATAACACTGATGTCACATCCTTCTCATCAGATTCATTGTACTCATCCTCGTTGTACACTTCCAATTTACACTCAAGTGGTGCTGAAGTGAAAATTTACTATCCAACATGGTTAGATTTACTATCGAATGGTTGGGCAATTGCCTGGATTGTTTTGTTAGCCGCCTTGGCCCAGGGTGCCTTATCGCAAGCATCTACACACATCCTCAATATGACTGGCATACGGATTAAGACATCACTGCAGGGTCTAATTTATCGTAAAACTCTATTGTTAAATTCAACATGTTTAAATTGTGGTAATGATGGCACTACCACCACAATAACAAAAACCACAACAACAACTACAAATAACGATTCAAATTCTTATACAAATGATGTTTCAGCTGATAGATTTACGCCCGAAACTGAAAATGAAATTAATAAAAATAGTGTGAATAGTAAATGTCATAATAAAAATGATTTTAATATTTCTAATAACAAAAATAAAGATTACAAATACCTTGGGGCCGACAAAATGGACAGGGCAACAAAGGAAAATTGTAAGTGTGAAAAAAAAAATAATTTTTGTACAATTCTATAAATTTTTCAAGAAGGGCATACAGTGAGGGAATAAATGCTGGAAAAAATTTAATCAAAAGGGTGATAAAACAAATGGTTGGGATTTTTGATTTGTTAGAAAATATAGGGATGTCCAAGGTTTAGGCCACTAGGAAATATTCATAAAAAATATAAATGTAGTTCGTTTGTAAACAAATTAATTAAAAACTTGCATTTGAAATCAAATTTAATTTTAATAATTTCTTTATTTAGGAATAATTGCCCATAAAGAAAATTTTTAATTTTTCTTACACTTTACAAATATTTAGATTTTTTTTACTGACTTTAATACGAGGGCTGCTCTATATATTTCTGGCCTAATAGTGAAAATGCGAATATTTATAATCAAAAATAGTTTTATTGTTTTACAAAGTATTCTCCAGCATCATTTATACACTTTTGCATGCGCTCAAACCAGTTGTCGAAGCACTTTTTCCACTCCGATTGAGACACCTCTAAAACATGGTTTTTGAACACTTCAACAGCTTCTTCTGGCGACGAAAATCGTTGACCACGCATTTTTTTCTTGATGTGCGGAAAAAAAAGAAGTCATTAGTTGCCAAGTCAGGGCTGTACGGCGGATGACCCATTAATTCGACGTTTTGGCCGGTCAAAAACGCTCTGGTTTGAGCCGATGTGTGAGAGCTCGCATTGTCATGGTGAACAATGATTCGTCTTCTCTTGTTGGTTTTTCGAATTTCTCCGATGACTTCAGGCGAACAAATTGTAGTGTATCACTCAGAAGTGACCGTCCTACGTTGCTCAAGCGGAACAGTCACCACATGACCAATTTTGCCGAAGAAACAGGCGACTATTTGCTTCGAAGTGCTTCTTCCACGAACAACTTTCGTTGGATTTTGCTCGTCTTTGAAGACCCACACGGTCGATTGTTGTTTCGTTTCGGGCTCATACGCATAGATCCATAATTCGTCACTTGTGACGATCTTATAAACGTCTTTTGAAGCACCGCAATCGTATTTTGAGCGAATTCAAATTGTGCGGGATCCAACGCGAACAAACCTTTTTACGGCCAGGTGTTCATGCAGTATCGTATGTATGCCGGTGGAAGAAATGTCCAAGGATGTCTCTATCTCTCGGTATATCGCATGTCGATCTTGCATTATGAGTTCACGCACGGCATCAATGTTCTCTGGCACAACAGCCGTTTTTGGACGACCTTCACGGAATTCGTCTTTGAGCGAACTTCGGCCACGATTAAATTCATTATACGAATTTTTCACAGTGCTATAGGATGGTGCTTCATCGCCATACAAAGATTTAAGTTCATCAATGCACTTTTGTCGTGATAATCCACGTCGAAAGTTGTGAAAAATGATGGCACGAAAATGTTCACGAGTTAATTCCATTTTTTTCTATATTAATTTTTTCAAGTCACTGTAAACAACACAAATAATGGTCGTACGTCAAAACGTTTTGAGTACGATTATGCTTAAAAATGACAAACTTTCCAGTGGAAATGTCAGACTGCACTTGGCAGCACTCAGTGTTGCCAGGCCAGAAATATATATAGCAGCCCTCGTAATTGTAGCTTTATAGAGGCAAAATTAGAATTGCAAATAAGTTTAATTTAATTTGTTATTTGAAATATTTTTCTGTTTTTCTCCTTTTTCTGTTAAAATTCGTTACATTATTTTGACTTTTTTTGCTGGCACGTGTTTAATAATTTCTTGAGAAGACAATTTGAATATCGAAATTAGCTTTGGCCTTTTTATAGTTTATGGAGAAAATAAATTCAGGGAAAACCTGTAGCAGTATTGCAAAATTTTAATAAATTGCTGTTCATTAAAAATTTGGTCATGCAAAAAGTTTTCTAATTTTATTTTTTAAGATAAAATTGTTAGTTAAAAAATGGAAAGGTTTTTATTTGCGTAGTAAATTTAGTTAGCATAAGCCAGTGACTTCATTCGTCTCCACAGGAAATAATCGAGAGGTGTCTAAACGCACGACTTTGGAGGCCAATTGACAGGTCTATTTCTCAAAATCAACTTATATTCAAATTTTGATTTCAATAACTCGATTGTTGCGATCGCCGCATGGCATGTACCGCCATATTGTTAAAACCACATTTCGTCCGGATCAATATCATCAATATTTTTAAACAAAAACTCATTAATCATGGTGCGGCAACGATCTGCATTGACCATAACGTAAGATCCGGCCTCATTGTGGAAGAAAAAAGGTCCGATGATGTCACCAGCGTGTAAACCACACCAAACGGTGTATTTTTCTGGATGTAGTGGAGTCTGTAAGGTATGTTGTGCATTGTTCTCACCTCACATGCGGCAATTTTGCTTCTTAACAAGCCCGTTAAGTGAAAAATAAGCCTCATCGCTGAACACAATTTGGCGATAAAACAACGAGTCAGTTACTAACTGCTCTAGAGCCCAATCGGCGAAAGACCGACGCAAATAATGGTCTTGTGACTTTAATTTCTACTCTAGCTGAAGCTTATACGGGTGCAGGCCAAGATCTTTGCGCAAAATTTTCAACGTAGTTGACGGACAGGGCCGCAATTTCTGCGAATGACGACAAATCGATAAGTTTGGATCTTCTTCCAAACTTTCGTTTACAGCAGAGATATTCTCTTCAGTACGCACAATACTTCCACGTGTTAGTGTTATTGCATCCTCTAGAGAGTATGTAGTACGAAATCTATTCACTTGAATGAATTGATAGCGCTGTTCAAGCTTGAGAGTCTTTTCATAATGATTTGCCAGAGTTTACTGAAAATAATAAGAAAAAATTATAATTTGCACAAGAATCGATATCAAAATATGTATCGCTGTCAATGTCAATATAAGTGTCAATGTTAATGTCAATATCATTGTTAATATTAATGTCAATGTTAATGTTAATGTCAATGTTAATGTCGATGTTAATGTTAATGTCAATAACAATGTCAATGTCGATGTCAATTTCAATATAAAATTTAATATTGTTATTAACATCAATATAAGTGTCAACTTTAACGCCATAATCAATACTTGTATCAACGACATTTACAGAATCAATTTCAAAATCACCATTATTATCAACATGAAGTCTCAATATTTTTTCTGGTGTATGCTAACAAACAACCATCGAGAAATGCTAAATAAAAATATAACTTATGCTGAGACTTAGTTTCCAATAAATGTATTGGGCAGACCACTAACTTGCGCTCGTTCCAGCGAATTCATACCAACCATCTGAACGGTGTTAGACCCTGTTCATGTTGCCATTGATAGGCAGCATACAAATAATTTTTTTTGTGTTAAATAAGCTTTGTTAATATGCTGCCAGCTCTTTTAAATGTTCATGTAGTTTTCTTAAATTAAATTCTTTTTAAATAAATTTTTATAAATCCCACAAAGGCAATAATTAACAATGTGTTTCGCTTCTCAGTGATAATGAAAAAAATTAATAAAGAAGTTCTTCCTTCTCAATCACCAAGTTACACTTCATCAATTGGAAATTTATTTTCCCAGTTCTTGGTCAAGGACATATAGTTTATAAATGAATTTTCCATAATCTGCATAATTGCAAGCACCTGCGTGTTGTTTTGTTTGACTTGCATGTAGGATGGATTTTTAAAACTCAGCCATTCATTTTTTTTTGTTTGTTTGGTTACCGGAGTGGAGTACCTGCCAGTTTGTAAAATGGTAACTGGTCTGTCCTCTCTTGTTTGTCATATGTTTTAAGTGCCTGCATTGTAGACGCTAGTGATGTAACATTTCTGTAACTCATATATATATTTAGAGTCCGAATACTAAAGACCAAGTTGCGATCTTAGCACATCCTTACATTTTTTTTAACGCAACAAAGTTAAATTTTCAAAGAATTTTTGTACCGCTTTTTCAGAAATGTCACTTGAATTGCATTTTGTAATTAAAAAAAAAACTTTTAAACTTTTAGCAGAAATACTTTTAAGTAGCGTCCACTCATGCTTAATATTCCCTTTTTGGTTAATCCCAATTTTATATGAACAACTTTTTATGGTTTAATATTTGCATAATTAAAAAGGCAGAAGAAGTTTGTTTTAAAAAATATTTTCAAGGTCTTATTGAACATTAAAATAAATTGTGTTGAAAATGAAAGCATGAAAATTAATTAAAAATATTAAGACAGCTTTTACAGGTGTTTTCTAATGGCTTGAGGAAAAATAAAATATTTTAAAAAATTTTTTATGAAGCACTGGAATAAGAAATATTTACTTGTTTTAAAGTTTATGTTTTTATGAAAGGGACATACATTTAATAACAGCCTTCGTATTAAAAAAATTATTATTTCATTTCATTACGTTTCCTTATTTTTTTCAATTTGCTGCATTTGCATCAATTTAAAAACACTTTTACTATTTTAACACATAAATTTTATTTCCCAATCATTTTTTGTCATTTTAACAGCTTTAAGTGACATTGGTGCCATTACAAATTTGATGTCGGAAGATACATTAAATATAATGTCTTTCTTTTGGATTGCACACTATGTATGGGCGATACCCTTAAAAGTAAGTAAACAATTTTTATGTGTATTTCAAGGCAAAATATATAAATTGCAACAAATTAAACTAAAAAAAAACACATAGCACAGCGAACAGCCAGCCATCTTTCTTCTTTAGTAGCCCATGAAATATAAATTATTTAATTTAGCAAAATAATGTTATTTTTGTGCTGTTGAAATAAAGTACAAAATTAATGGCTTTTAAATACAATTATATTACAAAAACAAAACAAAATTTATTCATCTACAAATGGCAACAAAAATCCATAGTTTAAGATTTATTTTTTGCTGCAACAGCCAACCAACCCATCAAACATAAGAGAAATATTTAACTAAAGGCTTAAATTAAATGTAATTTCATTAAAAACAGTTTACGGAAAACAAAATATTTCACAATAATTTATGTTTTAATATTAAAATAATTCTTATTTGCTTATAGAAACAAATTAAAATTAATTCAATAAATTTTAACATAAAAAAGAGACATTTTGGAAGTTTGACAAAGAAGATAAATTATTTGGTGGGAAAGGAAATTAGAAAGACATTTAAAAAAATTTAAAGTTGTTGTCAATGTGTTTAAGATGTTTCAAATATCAAAAAACTTTTTGAAAATCTTTAATATTTCAAAATGAAAACATTTCAAATAATTTGCTACTGATGGCGTATGATTAATATTTATTTAGAGTGTTCAGTCAAGTATGAGCAGAAAATTATTTATAACTTTTTTTCTAAGAAAGTTATAAAAGTATAAATTTTTGTTATGGAAAACTAACACAATAAGCATTTTAAATATATGGGCATTACTCTTTAAAACATATTTTTTATTAAAAATTTGCTTAAACAAAAAACTAAAATTTAATTTAAATAAAAATTTCAAGGTAAAACAAAAAGTAGCAAATGTGTGAAATTGTGTGAAACAAAAAACATTTTTATACCTACACACATACATAAATATGTAAAATATGTTACCTTCAGTTACAAAACCCAACATGTTTGTGCATAATTAATTTTGTAGGTGGGTTGGTAAAATTATATTTGAAAAAGAAGGTTCAAGACCACATTATCATGCATTACAAAAGGATAAGAAATATTACATATACAAACCCATACATACATAAATTCATACATACATTTATACCTTAATAAAAACATAGTCGTACATACTTTTATAAAGTTACTCGTACATTACTAGTTTACGAATAAATCCATTAATAATATTGTTTTATTCTACACATATACACACACATAGATCATACTCTAATAACACAATAGAACATTTTAGTACGAGGTCTGCTATATATATTTCTGGCCTGGCAACACTGAGTGCTGCCAAGTGCAATCTGACATTTCCATTGGAAAGTTTGCCATTTTTAAGCATAATCGTACTCAAAACGTTTTGACGTACGACTATTATTTGTGTTGTTTACAGTGACTTGAAAAAATTAATATAGAAAAAAATGGAATTAACTCGTGAACATTTTGTGCCATCATTTTTCACAACTTTCGACGTGGATTATCACGACAAGAGTGCATTGATGAACTTAAATCTTTGTATGGCGATGAAGCACCATCCTATAGCACTGTGAAAAATTGGTATAATGAATTTAATCGTGGCCGAAGCTCGCTCAAAGACGAATTCCGTGAAGGTCGTCCAAAAACGGCTGTTGTGCCAGAGAACATTGATGCCGTGCGTGAACTCATAATGCAAGATCGACTTGCGACATATCGAGAGATAGAGACATTCTTGGGCATTTCTTCCACCAGCATACATTCGATACTGTATGAACACCTGGCCGTAAAAAAGGTTTGTTCTCGTTGGATCCCGCACAATTTGAAAGTCGCTCAAAAAAGGGCTCGTGTCGATTGGTGCAAAGAAATGTTGCAAAAATACGGTTGCGGTGCTTCAAAAGACGTTTATAAGATCGTCACAGGTGACGAATCATGGATCTGCGTATGAGCCCGAAACGAAACAACAATTGACCGTGTGGGTCTTCAAAAACGAGCAAAATTCAACGAAGTTGTTCGTGGAAGATGCACTTCGAAGCAAATGGTCGCCTGTTTCTTCGGCAAAA
Source organism: Cistogaster globosa (assembly GCA_937654795.1). Taxonomy (NCBI): domain Eukaryota; kingdom Metazoa; phylum Arthropoda; class Insecta; order Diptera; family Tachinidae; genus Cistogaster; species Cistogaster globosa. The sequence continues at coordinate 15,786,172 of OW569404.1, forward strand.
CTGGTGATGTGGCGACTGTTACGCTTGAGCAACGTAGGACGGTCACTTCTGAGTGGTACACTACAATTTGTTTGCCTGAAGTCATAGGAGAAATTTGAAAAACCAACAAGAGAAGACGAATCATTGTTCACCATGACAATGCGAGCTCTCACACATCGGCTCAAACCAGAGCGTTTTTGACCGGCCAAAACGTCGAATTAATGGGTCATCCGCCGTACAGCCCTGACTTGGCACCTAATGACTTCTTCTTGTTTCCGCACATCAAGAAAAAAATGCGTGGTCAACGATTTTCGTCGCCAGAAGAAGCTGTTGAAGTGTTCAAAAACCATGTTTTAGAGGTGTCTCAATCAGAGTGGAAAAAGTGCTTCGACAACTGGTTTGAGCGCATGCAAAAGTATATAAATCATGCTGGAGAATACTTTGAAAAACAATAAAACCATTTTTGATTATAAATATTCGCATTTTCACTACTAGGCCAGAGATATATAGAGCAGCCCTCGTATCACTTCTTTTCCTAAAAGCATTTAATTACTTTCTGTAGCACAAATAAATCTTTTGATTTTACGTTTCACAAAAAGCCTAAATGAAGATAATTAAAAGCCTTTTTTATTTTAATTTCTTACATTGTTTCCATCAGTGGCAGGCCGTGTTAAAAGCATTCGCTTTAGTTTTTAATAAATTGTTAGTAAGCATTATTATGTTTTACATTTTTTGCGTATATTAACAAATCCGGACAAAATAGTAAATGCTTTTTAATTATTGTACTCCTTACTCCATATTTAAATTATCCAAAAACATTATAAAGGATGTTCCAAAATTCAAATAAAGGATAGACCATCTCTTTAAAAGATGGTTGTCTTTTTAGTGAATTAATAAGCGCTTTAGAGGGTCCTGTAAAATTTAATATATCGTCCTTGCCTTTGATAGCCAATACACCCTCTCTCAAGTTCTAAGAAATTCATAAAAAAATTTGAATTGTGTTAAAGCCAACGCTCACAGGAATCGAATGTGATCATCAATCGACATCACACATTGTTCATAAAGGTAACGTGCGGTCTAAGCAGAAACTTCTTGGAATTTATTGAGGCACTTAAGCAGCGCTATATTCGGATATGCCAAGCTCAGATACCCTTTACCTTTCATTTAAATCTTGCTAAGTGAAGTAACTCAAAAAAAAAAAAAAAAAAATATTGAGATGACAGAGAATTAAAAAATTACTTTTTTTATAAAAATGTCACTGGTTCTTAATGTGTTAAGCATTTTTAAAAATATTTTGTATCTTCTAAAAGATTTCTTCAAAAGCTTTTATATGATACTTATATGGATATTTTAAAAAAATATGGTTGACAATCATACTTTTTAATGAAAAGTTCAGAGACCCATAACTCGAAAAATATGGCGAGCGCAAATTTTTTCACTTGATGTTTTTTTCTTATTTTGTAATTCTCTATAGCTTCATATAATTGTTTTAATTTTTTATATCATTTTGCTGACTTTCAAACGGAATGTCCTTTTTCCATTTTTTGTAGTGGAGGGTATAAAAAAAGTCATCTGAAGTCTTTTGTTTAATACAACCACTTTTTAATATTTTAGGCCCTGTATTCAAAAACTTTTAAAAATATCTTTCTGCCCTTTAAAAATAAATTTTAATCATGGTTTTCTTGTATAATGTTCCCTTTGAAACAACCCTTATTCTACACTTTACTGCTAGCGCATTTAAAATTTAAATTCGGGACACCCTTTATGATATTAATAACATACAATTCTTAAATTTTATGCCTACACACACCTAGAAATATATTTTATACCTGCATATGTACATGTGATCACAAACATTCCCTGGAGGCAGAGTAAATATGAAAGAGAGAATACTTATTTCCTTTTGTTTTACTTAAAAGGATTAATTTTAAACTAATTATAATGTATGTTTTCCTGTCTTTTACCTAATAGTTTTAAGTTAAACATTTATGTGAACGCCTTAAATTATGCAATGATTTTAAGTCATTTAGAGATATGTAACAGAGTGAAAGTAAAGCAAAAAAAAAAGTTGTTTATAACCGGAAACATATAAAAAGGAAAGTATAAAAAAGTTTTAATTGAATTGGATATTAAAAATATTGATTTTTTGTAATATAAATTTAATTTTGTTTATAAATTGATTTGGCAAAGTGAAAAGAAAGGAAGGTGTAGTACTAAATTGCAACAAATGTACAGGACGTACTGTATAGAAAACAACAAAGAAATGCTTTGAGCTGTGTGTGAATATCGTCCAACCAAATTAATATTGATTTGATGGTTAAATGATATTTACAATATACACAACAAAATTTCTTTTTATTTTATCCCCCAAAGTATGCTTGCATAAAAATATTAATTTTTAAAAATCATTAAATTAAATTTTTTATATTTTTTTTTTATAGATTGGCGTAGTGATGTATTTGTTGTATTTAAAATTGGGTATAAGTGCAGTAATTGGTTCCTTTGTGTGCATATTAACCATGACTCCCTTGCAATTTCTGATTGGCAAGGCCATGTCCCAAAATGCTGAAGTAATGGCGGTAAGTTTTTACTACTCATACAACTAAAAACTTGTATTTTTGAAATCTTGTTTCAATTAAAGTTTTTTATTTTTTTTTTAACGCAAAAATAAACTTTCAGGGATATTTGTAGCAAAATGGCAAGAAAATTGAATTTTTTATGTATTTTTAATAAAAATAGCTTGTTGAAAACAATTGTATTGCCTATAGAAATCCCCTAAAGAATGCTTTACTTTTAAATGGCTCTTTACAATAACCAAGTAGCCTTTACAATTTATAACTATTAACTGTGTTGAGCATTATTTCTTTTCTTTTTTTATTATATATTCACCTAACTTGCAGTAGTTGTTGTTTTTTTATTAATAATTTTAGTATTAAACTTTTTAACCAAAAAGTAAACTTTATTTATTTTCAATTAAAACAGTTTTTTATTCGCTTTAAGTGTGTTCATTATTAGCAGGCAAAAAAAAAAAATGTTATTTTATAGTTAATAAGTTTTTGTAAGTTTGTATGAGTGTTTTTTTTATATTGCAAATTACAGTTATAATTGAAAATTATTTTTAATTAACAGTAAATATTGAAATACATTAAAGGGAATTAAAATAATTTTTTTAATAAAAAATGTAATAAAACATATTAAAAGGGATAAAATATTCTATAATTGCAAAAATGAGAGTCAGTTTAGCCTTTAAAAATTAATAAAAAATACTTTTTCAAATATAATTGCTTCATTCAGTTAAAAAAAATATCATGAACTTAAATAACTTTTGGTTGATTTTTTTTAAAAGCAATATTCGGTTTGCTTCATCTACTTCCACGTAAGATTTTAATAATAAAATAAAATTTTAAATAAGTTGTAACTGTTTAAATAATCCTTAAAATCGATGGCTAACATAATGGGGGACATGGGTGCTAAGTCCAGATTTTAGCGCAAAATATCACAAAAATATGAACATGAGTAATCAATAAAAATTAAATTTCTGTTCGACATATTTTTTGTTCAATGTTTGCGTGTGCATAACAACTTGATGGCTAATGGATAGTGAGTGTTAAGTGCAAAGAATTGCTTGCAAATAGAAGAAAAAAACTAATAGATGGCAGATTATATTGTTGACCAATTTGGCACATAAAAAAAATGTATCCAAATAAGGCAGTTTTATGTCAAAATACTATAAAAGTGAACTTATTTTTTTTTTCATAGATTTGCATTTGAAAGTTTTTCTGCTTCTAAAAAGCAAAAAAAAAAAAAAAAATAAGAAAAATATTTCTGATTGCATAAGAAAGCCATCTCTGGAAGCATATCCTACTTAAATTTACTACTCGCAAAAAATTCACATAATAAATTGTGTTAAGCTTAAAATACAGTTATCAGAAATAATGTACGATCAGTCGACAACGTTTAAAACAAAAAATTATAAATATTACGCCCTAAACTATGCAGTACTTAATATGTTTATAGTATTTTTTAAACTAACAACTTTAATCCTTCAATATACCAACACATTAATAAAAATAATGTGTGTTTAAACAAAACTCAACTGTTGGTTATTTGTAATTGGCTATCAAAGGATTAATAATCCCTAAAATATGCTACAAAAATTAATGGTCAATGAAATATTATATTTTTACTATGTCATTGCTGTAGTATAAGAACCACCTTTATACAACATCATATCATAACTTAATTGTAGGTTAGGTTAGCATAAACACATAAACAGCCACACACACACACACGGTGCTATATTAGAATAAACAAATTCTTTGTGTATCAGGCATATTATTTTCTCCTTATTTGTCTTATGTATTTATTTGCTTTATTTAAGCTTATCTTCATTTTAATAATCATTATGTGATACTTTTGTAAAGCATACTTGTAGGGATTAAGAATACTTGGCCAAGGGTTATGTCATAAGATGAGACACAAAATGAAGCTAATTTAATTAAGGTTAATTAAGTATTTTGGGGAAAAAATTGTACACTGTAGCATAGTTTTAGGCTCATAATATTATATTTCCTAATTTCGGACATTTATTTTTGGCCTTAAAATTTTTTTTTCTTATTCTCCTTAGAAATATACTGACAATCGTCTAAAAAGAATACACGATTGTTTTGTGGGCATCAAGTTAATTAAATTAAATGCCTGGGATAATGTGTTCATAAGAAATATTACAGAAGCCAGGAACAAGGAATTAAAGTACTTAAACAAAGACTCTTTTTACTGGACCTTAATGAGTAAGTTTTTGATTTGTTAAAAAAGAAAGGACATTTTAATTGTATAAAGTGTTTTTCATCTTTATTTCTAGCTATTTTAACACACATCTCTTCGGTGTTAATAACTTTTGTGACTTTGGCCGTTTATGTGTATTGCGAAATGGGAGCTGAACTAACAGCCAGTCGTTTATTTTCTGCTTTGGCGTTATTTCAACAGCTAACTGTTCCTTTACTTATATTTCCCATAACTGTACCCATAATTATATCGGCTGTAGTCTCCACTAAGAGACTTGAAAATTTTTTATCTGCCCCTGAAATACAAAAGCAATTTGAAGGTATACGAAATATGGCTCGAATACTAAGCAAAAGTGATGCTTCTTTGGACATGTATGAGACCAGTGATAAGTCGCAATCCCTACCCTCAAATATTTCTTTGAAAAATTGTGGTGAAAAACCTAAAATAAAAATTGTTATACCAGACAAACCAGCACCATTAGCCAACTCAGAGCCACATACACCTCTGGGAATGTCAGATACGAAAGAGCCTTTACGTTTTTCTGATGACCATAGAAAATTGTCATTACATGCACGCAAGGAGTTGTTACGCAATACACCTTATGTTGTAATAAGACCGAGAAAGATAAATATGACAGGTTTGGCTCAAGTGATGGCTACATCTGCTGCTCAAAACGTTGGCCATAAGAAAACCGATTCTTGGCATCGTGATTCTTTGTTGCTAAAAATGCCAGATGATATTGCTGTATCGGTAAAGGATTGTAAATTCTCTTGGCATCCACAAAAGCTAGAGCAAATTTTGTATATAAGTGATATGGTTATTCCCAAGGGGAAGCTAACTATGATTGTGGGTAAAAATGGCAGTGGAAAGTCTTCTTTGCTTTCAGCCTTGCTAATGGAAATGCCATTGATATCGGGTGATATGATATGGAACAAGTGAGTATTCGTTAAAATAATATATTTTTTTAGATTATTTTCCTGTTGATTTTAACAGAAAAAAAAGAGAACTCATGAACATGAGACAAATTTGGAAATAGTGGCAGGAGTATTTAATGCAGGCTATTTTGTAAGAAAATCAGGTAGAAGATGTGAAACAATATAAAAAGAAGTATGTAATCGTGAACTTAGGCTAAACTAAGCTGAAAAAGGCTAACTTATAGACTCACGCAAAGTAGTATGACAGAGAGAAAGACAGAAAGAGAGAGAGAGAGACAAATACATATGCTTTTGTCTGTGTCTTATAGAAGCCTTTGGTTATGCCAATATTTTTATTTACATTTATTTCTCTCTATGCTCTCCTTATGTCAATAATCTTTTCGTTACTATGAGTATGTCTGAGTATTTTCGTGCATAACATGGATATTTATATAAAGATGGACATGGATATGGACATGGATATGGACATTGTCATGATCATAAATATTAAAATTGCGAAAAAATGATATGAACATAAATATAGATATAGATATGGAGATGGACATTAACATTAACATGGACATGGACATTAACATGGATAATGATATAGACATGAACAGGAATGATGAAATAGACATGCATATAAACCTGCCTCTAAAGTAAAGTTAATAAAGTCATTGACTTAGCTTTTATTTAAAAGTTACCCTCAAACAATGGATATAATCTCCATGACATTGAAATAGTTACTAACACACGCATAGAAAAGATATATAAGCAACTCCTAATTTTGTTAAACAGTTAGATTAGTATTTTGTTATAAGAGATTCAAAAACAAGAATAAATAGTTATGTAAAGGGAAATAATTTTGTATGACATTAACTATCAATTTATTTGCTGAACTAATTATAATTAAAAATATTTTGTAACAACTGAAAATACTATTATCAACGGGATTATTTAAACAATGAATGATGTTTTTCTATAATTAATAATCTCTGTTGTATGTGTAGTCATGTGTGCTTTAAAATAAATGCATTAAAAACTTTTCTTTTTTTCTAAACTTCACTCAATTGCACTGGTTTTGTCCTTTATATCATGTAACTAGTGAATTTTGGTTTTTGGTTCTGTAATGAAATAATGGTTATCGCAACTGCATGTTGCATATTATGTGGGTTTCGTGCATGACTACATCGGATATGTTTTTTTAAGTTTCCTCGTACTTGCAATTATTGAATTATTATTCTATTTATTTCTATTCGAATGGTGTTAAATGTTTACACAACCATTTTAAATTTGATGCGGAAAAATGTTTGTAGAAATATGATAACATTTATATAAATATAAGAGTGTTTTATTTTTATTAAAACTGTAAATAAGTTTTGTTGGTAAATTATTTGTCTGTTTTTGTTTTGTTAGAAAACTAGTAACATTTTCTTTAGAAAATGTTATACAATTAATTTAAATTTCACAGAGATATTGAATTTTTCGATTTTCCTTTAAATTTTATGATAAACTCTGTCATTTTTTAACATAAACAACATTCTTTCAAGGTTGTGTCATTTACGTTCTTATATTAATTAATTAATATTAATCATACGCAATATTGAACTGTGGGTAGCCAAAGTGAAAATATTTAAAATTAAATCCAGCACTTCTGAGCGAATCGCTTGACTATATTTTCAAAGCCATTTTTACAAGTTACAAAACTGTTCAGACTATTTAAAATATGGTCGTGTTTTTTTTTAAATTTCTGTGAGTTGTCAGAAACCTTTTAAATTTTCTTAAACATATCTCCGCAGAGTTAGTCATCGACAATTTTCAACAAAAAAAAAAAAATACATTTTAAAGATCGGAAACAGTTTAGAAAATTTCTAAAAAATTAAAGTTAATTATACGTAACACTACCTTCTAAGAATTATTATACTCTTCACCACAGGTGGAAAAAGGGTACACTGTCTGGCTGTCTGTCTGTTTGTCTGTCCATGTTAGTGTCTAAATACGCCAATCGATCAGACATAGATTCGAAAATTTTGCTATTGAAAATCAGCAAGATCGGTTTATGTAATTCAAGGCAGCACGCAAAACACTACGACTGCTTCTAATTTTTAAATATGATTTGAAAAAAATCTGCTTAAGCGAAGTAACTTCGCTCAAAATAAAAAACATGTATATGGGGCAATAGAGAATTAAAAAGTAAGAAAAACGCATAAGGCAAAAAAAATGGCGCTGGCCTCGTAATGGGCCTCGGAGAAATACGATTACTTTTTAAGATATCAATATGAGTATCATTTAAAAAGTTTTGAAGAGATATTTCAGGTAATACTTAAATTTTTTAAAATCCTCAACCCATTAAGGGCCAATGGCATTTTTATGTAAAATTTTCTTATTTTTTTTTAATTCTTTCACCCCATTTTTATTTATTTTTTTATTACACATTTTAATTTATTTAATTAGTTACTATGATATAAAAAATAAGGTTCTTAATTCATATTTTAAATCAAAGTTGATGTCTACTCTATTCGAATGTTACTGGACGACTGTTTTTTAAATAGCAACTACTTTCGCCCAGCACTCTCACCACTCTCTCATCAGTTAGAACACGCTAGAACACTACTAGTGATGGTACTAGAAGTGCCTACCAGATCTGGTTATTCGTCGAGGCCCCAATCCTACATTTATATTATTTATATTTTTTACAATAATTAATAAATTTTTTAAAAAAAATTGTCTATGCTTAGACAGGGCTGGTGAGAGAACGCTTTTATATTTGACCTAATTTTGCTATTATTCCCATTTGCCACAGGTCGTCCTAAAAAATTTGCTAATATTGAAATAAGCTTTAATTACATGTTCATTAAAATATTGCCACCTTTTTTTACGGCGATCCTAAATTCTTTGCATTTTCCCAATTTAGAGGCTTTTAAATTTTTAATGAAAAGAGCTTGAAGAGCAAAATTTAAAACTTATTTAAAATATCTTAAGGGGATCATGAGATAACAAATTTTGTTCAATTTAACTTATTTCAAATAACTGTGCCTCGTATTATAAAATTATAAAATTTTTTTCTTTGAAATAAATATTAATCATACCCCAGCATTAATTTTAATTTCTGTTTTTTTTTTTTAATTTTCATATTTTTTCAGACAAAATCTTTGTAATTTATTAAAAAAAAAATTTCCGATTCTCTTACAATTCAATTGAACTTAATTTTAACAGCTTTGTAGAGAAATACACAAATTAAAAGCAATAATTTTTTTATGTGATTAAAATAAAATTTGTCTATTTTATGATGACAAAGATGCTGTCTGCAAAGAAGTTCTTAAAAAAAAAAAAAAAAAATAAACGAGGAAAATGTAAAAAATTAAAAAAAAATGTATTTCTAATATTTATTTATGTCTTTGACAGTATGGAAGTGAAGTAAGATATTGCAACTCAAAAATGTTTATGACCAAAATGGATTTTTATTTTATATTTCTGGCTTTAAGCCCAAATACCAAGCAGAGATACTAACCATAAAATGTGTTTAAATGCTTGGCATAAAGAAAATAGAATTCATACGGTTTGTTATAAAAATAAATACAAATATTTCAAGACATTGGTAGACTTATTGCATTTAAATTGAATTATTATATATTTTTTTTTTGGTAATAAAAAAGCATAAAATTTTTATTGGAATTTATGTCTTTATTTGAGAAAAATGTAAGAAAAAATAACAACCATTAAGTCTATTTGTTTGAGCTTATAACAGGAGGTCTTATAATGTGTACCTTGCAGTTCTGACGTCTGCCATAATAATAATAATTTCTTGTTTTAGCTTAACAGAACTCATAACCGGCTTGAGCTCTAGAAGAGATTTTTTAAAAGAAAAAACTTCAATTAAACTTAGCACTCCGTCTAATTCTTGTTAAAGAAGTTATCAATATAAATAATTTGAATTTTTAGAACAAATAAAGCATTCAGATTTATTGGTTACTTTTTCATGAGTATGTCACTTGGTTTGAACCTCTAAGGAAAGCAAATATTGTAAAAAAAAAGAATTATGAAAAGATATGAAATAAAAAATAAATACACTTAGAGAAAAGCTATAAAAAATTGAAAAGCTTCAATTAAAAAGAAAAAACTAAAAAAACCTTTCAATGATTAAGAACCCTTTTAAAATTCTTGTAAAAAAATTCACAAAAAAAAAAAAATATGGAAAATCTCTGCGCAAGGATGTTACAAAAAACTGTAAGGCGTCTCATATTTGTACAAAAAAAAAAAAAAAAAAAAAATAGGAAAAAGATTCTCGAATGTTGCTTACGAATTCTTTAGGCAGGACGGCGAACGCCTGCCTCCAGATATCACCTGGATAAAATAATAACTGAGGGAAGTAAAGTTTGTAGTCTGCGCCTGAGATGAATAAATAGTGGCGATTTCCTGCAAAAACCATTAACTGTAGTGCAGCAGAGATAAGCATCACTATTATTTTATTAAATATTTAAGAAATTCCTTTATAAAAATTATTTTTTTTTTGCTGAAACAAGCGATTTTTAATTTTTGTTGTATTTTAATTTTAATTATTTTATTTTTTATTTCAAGAAACAAAAATTTTTATTGGTTGTTTTTTGGTGATTTTCTCATCACAGTAAGGTATTTTTTTTGGTGATAAAGAAAAGTTTTTCCAAAGTGCTGTTTCTGTATTATAGCCGATCAACTCGTTTGAAAAATTTATATAAAAATAAATAAAAAAACTGAGTGCTTTTCATACTAATTTTTCAGACGAGTTGAGATCGCCTGTAATACAGAAACAGCACATAATTCTTTTTTATTTACAAGAAATAAATCAAAGTATTATAAATAAAATAAAGTTAAATTGTATAAAAAAAAGCTATCAAAATTTAAAGTGCTATCAAATATTATTTTTTCCTTGCAGGTTGCTAAAATTCTTTTTTTATTTCTATTCATTCATTTGCTTTCTTCCCCGCAAAATTATTGCATATTATAAACACAACTTTTTATCTCTTGTTTTTTTGACTTTAATCGTTTTTTCATAAATAAATTTAAATAAAAATAACCTAAAAAATTATATGTGCATTTACGTATGTATGTGTGTGTTACATTTAAACGAAAATATGTATTTCATACATTTGTCTTGCTGCTTATATATATCACGTAACAACAATTTATCACAATTTATCACTACTTGCATTCATTGAAGCAATAACTCAAAAATATTCTGTGATAAATGTGGGTGTGTATTTCAACATCATTATTTACTTAATGGGCACTGAAGTTGATTTCGATCGAAGACGCATATGTTTGCACACATGGATGCAGTCTTTAAAAGCTGTTAACAAAAAAAAAAAAAAAAGTTAGAATGCTATTTAAAGTTAAATATTTATTACAGCAAAACATATTTACAATCTAATTTAGGAAATTCTTGAATTGCTGCATCGAAATGTTTAAACCGATTTTCAATAAATTTTCGTGTATATATCGGGTAGGTTTGAGAATCGGTCAACATCTTTTTTTCATACGTCTCAATGCTACGCCCTTTTTAACGCTCCCTCAGGTAGGCCAGACTGCTGGACAGATCTTCTTGAAATTTTCTCAATAAGACTTTGGTATGATTAATAGGATAATTTTTTTTACCACGCCTAATTTAACGCCCACTTTTTTTTAGTTATTTACTTGCATCGATATAGTTTTTAGTATTTTTTTTTTCCAAATTGTACACAATTTATAGTCCAGTTAATGAAGAAATAAACGTTTGAGAATCGATCAGCATCTATTTTTTATGCTTTCAAATATTAATGGTGATTCATCACAAGTGACAATTTATGCCTCAACTTAATAACGTAACGACTTGGATGAAATTTTAAACTAAGATAGATCTGCGTAACGTAGAGCACATATGGATTACGTCGTTTTCTAATGCACTTAGAGGGGGCGGTACAACGTTTGTCGGTTCAGCTACAATAATAAAAAGTACAAAATTATAATTAAAAAAAAAAATAGATTAAAAACAGGAGTTTCCAACTGTTATTTGTACAAAAACTGTTATTTCAAGTCAACCTATACCACACACATAATATTCCCCCCTAATATTTACTAACAGGGTTGCCATATTGCTTTCACAGAATACAAACTGTGTTTTTTTTGTTAGTTTTTGTCAAATACACATTTTTTTTTAAGTTAATTTATAGTTTAGCTTAAGTTCTTTTTAATAAGAAATAAATAATTTTTTGAATTTTATATTATAAAAAAACCTCAAAAAACTTTTACGAACGAAAAAATAAAATACAAAGAATTAAACAACAGTAAAATTTAACCAACTAACTTTGTAACTACAAGGGCTGCTCTATATATTTCTGGCCTAATAGTGAAAATGCGAATATTTATAATCAAAAATGGTTTTATTGTTTTTCAAAGTATTCTCCGGCATGATTTATACACTTTTGCATGCGCTCAAACCAGTTGTCGAATTACTTTTTCCACTCCGATTGAGACACCTCTAAAACTTGGTTTTTGAACACTTCAACAGCTTCTTCTGGCGACGAAAATCGTTGACCACGCATTTTTTTCTTGATGTGCGTAAACAAGAAGAAGTCATTAGGTGCCAAGTCAGGGCTGTACGGCGGATGACCCGTTAATTCGACGTTTTGGCCGGTCAAAAACGCTCTGGTTTGAGCCGATGTGTGAGAACTCGCATTGTTGGTTTTTCGAATTTCTCCGATGACTTCAGGCAAACAAATTGTAGTGTATCACTCAGAAGTGACCGTCCTACGTTGCTCAAGCGGAACAGTCGCCACATGACCAGTTTTGCCAAAGAAACAGGCGACCATTTGCTTCAAAGTGCTTTTTCCACGAACAACTTTCATTGGATTTTGCTCGTCTTTGAAGACCCACACGGTCGATTGTTGTTTCGTTTCGGGCTCATACGCATAAATCCAAGATTCGTCACCTGTGATGATCTTATAAACGTCTTTTAAAGTACCGCAATCGTATTTTTGCAACATTTCTTTGCACCAATCGACACGAGCCTTTTTTTGAGCGACTTTCAAATTGTGCGGGATCCATCGAGAACAAACATTATTTACGGCCAGGTGTTCATGCAGTATCGAATGTATGCTGGTGGAAGAAATTTCCAAGGATGTCTCTATCTCTCGGTATGTCGCATGTTGATCTTGCATTATGAGTTCACGCGCGGCATCAATGTTCACTGGCACAACAGCCGTTTTTGGGCGACCTTCACAGAATTCGTCTTTAAGCGAGCTTCGGCCACGATTAAATTCATTATGCCTTATCGCCATACAAAGATTTAAGTTCATAAATGCACTCTTGTCGTGATAATCCATGTCGAAAGTTGTGCAAAATGATGGCACGAAAATGTTCACGAGTTAATTCCATTTTTTTTCTATATTAATTTTTTCAAGTCACTGTAAACAATACAAATAATGGTCGTACGTCAAAACATTTTGAGTACGATTATGCTTAAAAATGACAAACTTTCCAATGGAAATGTCAGATTGAACTTGGCAGTACTCAGTGTTGCCAGGCCAGAAATATATATAGCAGCCCTAGTAAGAATACGAGGGATATGTAAAAATAATTAAGAAAATCGTCAATTATTTTTTAAATCTAAAAGTAGTCTTCTCACTAAATCAACAAATTCTTCTCCAAATAAGTTTAGCAATCTCAATGTTTCACATCCCTGCTTAAAACTACAAATATATATTTTGTTGTTGCATTCTCTCTTTGTCGCACTATCTCTTTCATTGTTATATTTACTTTCAGTATTCAATAGTACACAAAACTGTTGCATACTTATAGGCTGGTATGTTTAACATAAAACTTAGTTTCTAACTTTAAGGGAAAATGTATTCTATATGTTAAAACATTTTTTTTTATATTTTTAAATTTTTTTATTATTAAAAATTTAGCTTTTTTCAAACTGATACAAAAAAAAAAAAAAAAAAAAAATAAAAAAAAAAAATAAAATAAAAACAATAACAATAAGGAAAATTTTTTAACAAAGATAAATTTCTATTATATAATTGAAAACAAAGCATAAACCATAAAAATAAAAAAATATAATACTAATTAGGTTCTTTAAGCTCACATTAATGAATGAGTTTTTTATGTAAATAATTTTCACTGGAGCTCAAAGTTTAAAATTGCCAATAGAGTTTGCTTTATACGAAAATTCAAAAACTTGCGGGAAAGTGTTTTGGCAGGTTGTACAGTGAAAGTGCGTTAGATTTTTTTGATTTCATATTTTAAGTTGGGTTTCAGAAAGCTGCCCCAGAAATTATGTAACTTCAGTTAATCGAAAAAAGATAATGATTTAATTGGGAATAATGGGAATATAGTGTAGTTTTTAAAATTAGATTTTGTTGTGTTATTAAAAAAACGGGGTAATATGTCGATGAAGAGTTTAACCCTTTTCATTGGCCCTCTTCATGGCCAGTTTTAAGATTTTCGTTAGTCCAGATTATATTCGTGTTTTCTCAATATTTATTGGCCTTTTTTTTCAAATATTTGGTTGCAGTATATGAATTTTCTGAAAACTCGAAATTGATTTTTAATTTTAGAAAAGTAAATTTTCGTTAAAAAACATTCTATTTTAAATTTGAAAGCTTTTAAAATAAGGTTTTATAAAATTTCGAAAATTCGAAATAAAGTTCGAAATTTCGAATTCGTTTAAATATCGTTTTATTATATTTTTACACACTAAAAACAATTTTTTTTGTTGATAGTAATTTATATTTAAGCATCTGCACCTTAAAAAAACAAATTTGAAATAAAAAAAATATTAAAGAAAAATTCGAAATTGTTTTCGAAATTCAAATTTATTTTATGAGACCTGACAAAATTAAAAAAGCTGCATATTTGCAATTTGAAAATTAAAAATTAGATCTCTTTTTAATGTAACTGGCGTTTTAAGTTTTGGATCAGGGGTGGAAAATTGAAAATTTTAAAAACCTGAATTGAGTTTGATTTTTTTTAAATAGGGTGCTTTTTTCATAAGTGGCGTATTTTGAGGTTTTTGAACCATATTAAATAGAGAATATATTTAAAAAAAGTGTGTATTAAAATTTTTATTTCATATTCGATGACTCTCTGCTCATCTGTCTGTTTTGAGGTTTTTTTTGTGTAAGAATTTTGTAAAATTATTTAAAAACAAAAATGTATATATTTTTTGTTAACTTTTTCTTAAAAATTTATCTTTTAGAACTTCTACCATTGCCTTTGTACCCCAACAACCTTGGCTGCTTAATGCCAGCATTCGAGAAAACATTTTATTTGGAGAATCTTTTCGCCCACGTCGTTACGATGTTGTTCTGGAAGTTTGTGCTCTTAAGCCAGATATTGATTTAATGCCTGCTGGCGATTTAACTGTAATTGGAGAAAGAGGCATAAATTTATCAGGTGGCCAAAGGCAAAGAGTAGCCATCGCTCGAGCTTTATATTCATCAGCTAATGTTGTCATAATGGTATGCAAATTTTCTTATATAAAAATTATGTTAAAGCTTTTTGACGCTTCATTTTTATTGCTTTTTTGTTTATTTAAAATAATTTAATACTTAAATATTTTCTTTTAACTGTCTAGAAATTTTTTTGTTACTTATTCCCCTTTTTTATGTTTGTTTTTTTAATTTTATTTATTTTTTGTTTTATAACTCTTAACAGGATGATCCTTTGTCATCGTTAGACAACGAAGTCGCCCGTCACATATTTGAACAAAGTATTAAAAAAATGCTATTGAAAGCCAATCGCACTGTCATTTTAGTGACACAACAATTAAATTTACTACAACAGGCGCACAATGTAAGTGTTACATACAAACACACACACACACACAACACACTAACTTGTCTGACAAAGAAAATTACAACAGAAAATGTTATTTTATTACGTTTTTTTGTGCTTGAAATATTTTATAATTGTAATAAAAGAGTAATTTTTTTATGTTAAAAGAAAACTAACTCAACTGTCATTTCCTGCTGTTAAGGAGACTAATAAATTTAAGTAATTTTTTTTTTTTTGAGAACAGTTTGGCTACAATTTTGTTCGTATTATATGGCCTTAAGGTTGAAGTGATAGAATTATTAATTTCATTGAAATAACTTTTTATTTACTTTTTTAAATTCTTTGTCCTGTTATATTTTTTTTTCGAAAAAAAATGTGTTTGATAAGTTTTATTTTACAAAATGTCTTTAATGTATTTTTTTAAAGAGTTTTTTTTAATTTTTTTTTAGGTTTTGGTTAAACAAATTATTGCTTAATTTATGTATTTTTGTACTTTCCCTTCCCTTCCTTTCATTTGTTTTATTTTATCTTAATTCCTGAGTCTTCATTTTTAATTTTTTCTGCAACGTTGATGTTTTTTATTCAAGTGGTTGATTATTATTTTCAGTTAAAAAATATTTTTTATTTAGAAGATACGAGGCCAGTTATAAGAGGGAACTTTCTTTAACTTGAATATTACTTTCTTTTAATTCAATATTTATTTTATATTATTTTTTTATTTTAATAAATTCAAATAAAAAATAAACCTAAGCCAAAAATAAATCTTAATTAATTTATTTTATAGTATAATGAGTGCATTTTTTTAAGCCCCATAAATATTTAAATAAAAAAATACAAAATATTAAATTTAATTTTAAAAACATTTTCATTAAAAATTCTATTCATGGGAATAACATTTTAAAATGATTGTGGGAATAAGGCCACCGCGGCCGTTCTTACTGAAACGAATTATATTATGTCCAATTTTACTGTGTTATTATAAAAAACCTTTCACTTAATTTCTCAATAAATTTTGTTTAAATTTTAACGTCTCAGTCGGAAAACCCTTTATATCGCAGTCATGCTTCTATGTAATGATGTCGTAGTTTGCTTGCTTTAATTCTGCAATACCTCTCGGTACACAAAGAAAACATATAGTTGCGATATGATCATGATATTATGTTCTTAGTTACAAAACATGCTGAACAAATTATGGTTGCTTTTTTAACCATAAATTTTTTGAAATTAATCATAATGTCTTAATCCACAAAAAAGTCAAATTTAAGATGTAAACCCTTATTAAGAGTTCTTCTAAAACTACCCTCGTATTTACCCATCTATGGTTTATTTTTTTTTATTAATATCTTTTTTATCCGGTTTTCTTTTATTCTACTTTTAGTTAATTGTATTAAAAGATAGTTGCCTGTTGGCATCCGGTAGCTACAAGGATATTGAAATAACTCATCCTCATATAATCGCTAAATGGAATTCAATAATTGCTAAAGCCAATGCAAAAGAACAACAAAATAAGTAAGTAGATAAAGTAAAGTGAAAATTGTTAAAGAAAATACCATCATGTCCAGTTGAACAATTGTAAAATGAATAAACAATTTTTATTGCTGGTTAAAAGAATGAAAAAAATTTTTTTGTTGTTTTTTTTTTTAACCACAATTATGAATAAAAATTAAAATGAATTTTTATTATGTTTTAATCTTTAATAAAATAATAATAGAATTATGAGAACGAAGATAAATAAGGTATTAATTAGGAAAATTGTTTTAAAGAAAAAAATTTCTACAGAAGCGAACAAAGGAAGTGTTATTTATTATCATTTAATATTCACTTTTATTTTGCTTTTGTTAGGATAAACAGGGCTACTTGATTTTTCTAACCCAGAGTAAAATAATATTTTTTTAAAATAATAGTTTTTAAGGATAAAAATAAATTTAAAGGTTTTAAAAACCTTTTTTCATGCTTAAGTTTTGAATGCCTTAGTCATCGCTATTAAATTATAATACTTTAACCTTTCCTGTGTAAAAGGCACAGAAAACTAAGGTTAACTTAAGGTATTCTATTCTCGTTTTCTTCTTCAACTGTCCACACCGATCTTCTGGTTTCTAGAGTTTAGCTGTATCAAGATCTTGGTGGCTGGCATATGACAGGAGTGCTTTAAGGCTCTTGTTGGTTCATAAATAGATCATCTGCTGCTTCTATGCTTTTGGCCAGATTTTTCCCCTACAGTGGCAAAACAGGTTTTAAACTCTCAAAAAACTTCTTTCGATTCTATTGTGTATGTGGTCGTTACCCCGTCTTTTTTATATTAATCACGGTTTCTCTTGAAGAACCTAAAGTTTTTTGTATCATTAATTTTGATGATTAATTTATTACACTCGTGTTATTAAACAAAAATAATTTTTTTCGCCATTTACCAGGCTTCATTATCCATTTCTGCAAGTTCATCGAAAAGGATTTTGGATTTTTATGTTTGGTTTTCTTTCTTGATTTGGGAGTATTTTTTAAACTATTTTGGGCAATTTTTTTTTGTATCAAGAAGCCTGCCAAAAATTAAAGCAGTTAAATTTAGGTGGCATCTCTGGCTGTTGATATATACTGCCACATTGAATCTTCCTTTAGAAAAGGAAGATGTCGCTCAAGTATTGTGTGTGGGCAAAAGAAAGCTGATGTGCGCATCTGGAAATTGAAAAATTAAATGAATTGGAAAATTCTCATTTTTTTAAAGAAAAAGTGGTGAAGAACTAAGTAAGAAATAATTTAAAAAGTAAAAGCGAGTGACAAAGATGGGCTGCAACAAGCAAAATATATTAAAAATGTCCTTTTTTGATAATTATTCTCAAAAGATTTCTCCTTGTAGTTTTATACACTTCACGGTCAAATTTTTTTTAAGAAAAATGAAAAAGTAATAAAGAAATTTTTTATTAATTTCAACTGAAAATCTCAATGTTCTAATACAGTTTATGGAGTAGGCAGCCAATTTTTTAAGCCTTGAAGTAAGATTATTCAGATATTTGACCAAAAAGTCGTAGCCACGAAAAATTTATCAAATTTAAAACTTTTAATTTTTAAATAGAAATAAGCGATTAATTATCAAGAGCTTTGAAGCGATTAAAAAATCGCCAAAGATCAGAAAGTGTACAATGTTCGAGTTACTCTACTTTGAGATTCTCTTCTAATTCTCCCTTAAGCACTGTAAACTATAAATTCTAAGCTTAAGCTCCATAACTTCTTTGCTATCAATATGTGGAATTTAGTTTCAAGCGGTCCAGCTGATTTATTTTCAAAATATTTCATTTTTTGCCCCACTGTTAGGGTGAGTCATAAAAGAAAATAGGTGAAAGTTATATTATGAAAGTTATAATTGTTAATTTAAACAGATGGTCATAAAAGAAAAAATGCCAATTAAAAGTAAAAAATAAAATAAAAAAATAATTAAATCAAAAAAATTCTTAAAATAAAAAGATTTGATAAATTTTGAAAGTACACTAAAGCCCCGCTTTTAGCGACGCAAATCTGAAGCAAAACGACGCGAAACGCAATAAAAAGGATGTGCATCGGGGTAAAAACGACGCAACTTAAAATTGCAACGACGCAAATCAAAATTTTTCAGTTTTTAAAAAGCGACGCAAATCGAAACGACGTAACTCGGAATGGTGCAAGTCGGGGCTCTAGTGTATTTAAAAAAAATTGTACCTTAAGTGGAACGCATTGATAAAATTTTGAAAAAATTAAAATTTACAAAAAATATTTCCAAAATAAAGCCGTTTTAAAGTGAATATTTTTTATATTTAATCTGCTTGGAAAATGGTTGTATTAAAATTCTGGAAAGTTTCTCTAATATTTTTTTTCAAAGAATTCCAAAAACTAAAAATGTGTTATATTTAAATTATGCTGATTAAATTGGTTTTAAAAGGGCTCTTGAAAGGCATTTAATTTTTAACACACTAAAGTTTGCACTCTCCCTATGGAATTAAAATATTAAATGAGCAGTTATCTCGGCCTGAGTACATTACACCAGCTTTGTATCTTTTTATTTATCGCCCCTCTACAACGAACACAATAAATCATTTAAATAAATAAAAACCCCAATATAAAATTAAAAAGAAAAAAGCGATTTATTGGCTTTAAATGCTTCCACGTCTCACCACTCCTTCTCCTTGTTAAAACTTTAATACTTTTCTTTAATATCAGCCCTGCTTATCATTTTTATTTTGATTTCCTCTTCCCGTTTTACACTTTAGCTGCAGCATCATAAAATGAAAATGTTCTCATTATTAAATTTTATACCTCATAAATTTTTATTAAAAGTGTTTTACTTTATTTTTCAAACTTAAATAAAATTCTAATGCTTAAACACTGGCTGACTGACGTTAAGTAGATAGAAAAAGTATCTTTAGTACTCAATCTACCTGCTATTCATTGCCCTTGTTTTCTTGTTTTCTTTGGCAGTATGACCCCAATATTCCAATATTTTTTTTAACGTATTTACTCATTAACACTAAGTGCCAGTATTTCTTAAAGCCACTACTGCCTTTATTCCATCTATTGCTACTCCTGCTACTGCTGCTACTGCTGATGATGGTTGCAATTCAATTAAACGAGTTGAACTGTATGGGAAGGCCAGTTGTTGTGAGAGGCTGTATGTGGGTGTATCTACGAGTATTCATATCAAGTGTTGTGTAAATTTAAATCATGATCTAAAGTTCGTTAGCTAAACAAGGAGTAACATTTTTTTTGTTTGTTTGTAGAAGAAGTAGTCTAGCAAATTATAATAAGAAGCACTGGGGTATCAAAAACTAAACGTTAGATAGTCTCTTGTAGTAATTGAAAGCCTTAATGAGTTAATTAAAGGTAGTTGCTCATGTGAAACGAAAAACAACAATAAATACAACAAATTTATTTCAATAAATATTTAAAAGCTTAAAGTATGAGGGATGGACAAAAAGAGTTTTTTACTTTTATTTGAATTGAAAGGCCCAGAGGACTTCTAAAAAAGGGTATTTTTAAAAAATTTTAAAAATTTTATAACATTTATTTAAACATGGAGTACCTTTTACAAATCTTTTTTTTAACGAAAGCACCTTTTATTTAAAGTCACGGTAATAAAAATCATAATTTTAATAAAGTACTTTTCATAAAGACTGATTTTTAAAACAGTTCCAATTTATAATAAAATTTTCTGTAGAAAGTATTTTAAAAGATACTTTTGTTTAAAGTACCTTTTACAAAAATCCCCTTTTAACTTACTATTGCAAAAGTACCTTTTATAATAATTAATTTTCACATAATTAAAAAAAAAATAATTAATAAATGGAAAATAATATTTTAATAAAGTTCTTTTTTAAAAAGTACTTTGGAAAAAAGATCCTTTTATAAGAAGTACATTTTTTGCGAAAATTTTTATAATAAAAGTATTTTGTGCAGAAAGTATTTTAAAAGATAATTTTCTCCTCTGATAAAACTTACTATTTCAAAAAGTACCTTTTATAAAAATTACCTCTTTCAAAATTTTTTTAAGGTATAAATAACAAAAAGTTTTTTTTTAATCATCTTCTAATAAAATTAATATTTAAAAAACGCCCTTTTGACAAAAAGTACTTTTAATAAATAATTATTTTAATGAAAACGTACCATAGTTTAAAGGGAAATTTTTAAAATTTCAGTTTTTAAGCATTTCGTACTATTTATATGTATATATATATTTTTTAAAGTACCTTTTATAAAAATCTCCTTTTATTAAAACTTGCTGTTGCTAAAGTACCTCTTACAAAAATAAACTTTTGTAAAACTTTTTTAAATTAAAAGTAGAAAGTTTCTCTAAGAAACCATATTTTAATAAAATTTATATTAAGTAACCGCCCTTTTGAAAAAAAGTACTTTTAATGAATAGTACTTTTTAAAGAAACGTACCTTAGTTAAAAAAGATAATTTTTTAAGTTTCGATTTTTAAAAGTAGTTTCTATAAATGATTTCGTAAAACACATCTTTAATTATTATTAACTTTATTAAAAAGTACTTTTTATAATTATAATGAATAAAAGTACCTGACATAAAAAAATCTTTTCCAAAGGGTATTTTGAATTACAATAAATGTTGAATCAATTAAAAAAAAAAAACACTTTTAAGAACATTTGATGTCATAAAACATACCTTGTGTAAAAATAGTACTTTTCATCATTAATTTTCTAATAAATACAAATTTTGTTTTACAAGCAGTTTTTTTTAATAAAAAATATTTTTTTGTAAGAAGTAGCCATTTTATGAAAAGCGAATTTATTATTAAATTTTTTACAGTGATGAAGTACTGTAAATAAAATTCCATTAAGTGATTTTGTATAATTAGCATGTGTTCATAAAATTATCTTTTATAAAATGGTACTTATTTTAATCAGGCTTTGTTTTATTTCTTTTGTCGAAAAAATCATTTTCCAAAAAGGTACCATTTTTACTGAGATTATATTTTTTCTATATTTATTATGTACTTGTTTGAAAATAGTATTTTTATAAAAGGAATTTTCGAATGCAAGTTCTTTTCTCATTAAAGTTCGTTTTTTTTTAGCAAATAAAATTTTTTAAATTTACATTTTTAATGAAATTTTAGAATAAAAAAAAAAATTAAAAAATTCTGATTATTTTCAAAAGAAAAGTGTAAATAAAACGTACCCTCGAAGAATTATTTTTCAGGAAGTACTTTTTAAAAAATTTTTTATAATTGGAATTTAAAATAATGAATAAATAAATTTGTAATCACCCTCGTATTTTAAAAATATTGGACATGCCCTAAGGTTTTAAAATAATAGCAATAACAACGAGGCCTTTCAAACACTGATAATTAGAGAGCAAAATGTTCTTATTTAATGATAAATAATAAAAATATCTATTTGAAAAATTTTAAATACAATTGGCGAGGAACTGGAATTAAAGGCTTAAAGTACTTAACTAAGAGATAGAGTAAAAATAATAATTTTGAGTAGAGCTTTTTTTAAATAAAATTAAAAATTTCTTATAAATAATTTTTATTTTTTTTTTAAATTTTCTGAAATTATTTTTAAGTGAAAATGCTGTTTTATATCGCACCGCACGAGAACGTTGGAAGTTATTTAAAAATGTTACCAAATTGGGTTTACAACGTTCAATTTCCATTCAGGCTTCTGCTACTGGTGATAGTGGCCATAGTGAAGTGGATGCAAAAACTAAAATGAAAACAATTTCTATGGAAAATGTATGGGCGTCTGATGACAATGAAGATCAATACTCTTCAATGATGCCTGTGGTAAGTTTTTTTTCTTTTTATAAAAATTTAAAAAAATGAAAATTAATAATTAAAACTATAAATTTTCTTAAAGGTGATTTTCCTTATTCATTGTTTTCTCCTTTCAGCACTGCCCTATGATCTCTAGTAATACAAGTTTCAAACTAAAGCGAAAACCTTCGGTTTATGGTTCTCGTCATTTGATTTATGAGGTACCCCTGCCAATAGATGAGTGTCAAACGGAAAATGTTATTTTACGGCGGCGAAGGCGTACTAGCAGTCGCAATGATAGTCAACAAAAGCCAAGACCCAGTTCGCGTACCTCTAGTCGCCTGAGCAACATCAGTAACACACCCACAGAATTAAGAAGAAGCTTATTAACAAACAGTTGTAGCAGTGCCAACAGTTATATGACGAATTTAAGTGGCAGCAATTATGGCGATGAAACACATGCTACACGTACCCAATCTTGGCAGCCATGTGGAACATTAAGCAGCAAACAACATCAAACAGTTGTAAGAAATATTTCCTCACCGCCCACTTTCGAAGAGCAACAGGTTACCGAAGAAGATGAAAGAGATTCAGATGCAGCCTTTATGAATGATTTAGTAAAAACGAACCGTTCAAACAATGGCTTTCAACAGTTCTTGAAACGAATGTCCATGAGAAGGTCCTTTAAGCCAAAGAAAGCTGTGGTGACACAACAAAATAATAAATTGCTTCAAAATACTGGCTCCATATTGTAAGTGAAATTAAATAAAGTTTCCTTCGTAGTTTTAACTTTAATTTTTTATTTGATTTCAATATTGAAAAGAAAGTATAAAATTTTTAAATTTTACCTGCTTGCGAACTAAACAAACTTTATGCTCAATTTTTCAATTTATATTTCTTTTTATCATTTCCTTTTCCTCTTTTTTGTTCTTGTGTGTGTGTGTGTGTGTGTGTGGCTGTGTATTTTAATATGTGTGTACATTTTCATCCCTTAAGGAGCATCTCTGAGGAATCTGGCATTGTTGGCTGTAGTGCTGCTTCAGTGCCATCAATTGAATTGAGTTCAGTGGCAGTAACGGATACTGAAACAGAGACGGAAGGTTGGATTGCAGGTATAGAAAATGAAGAAGCCATACAAGGTGAGTTTTATAGATACAATCATACGCATACTTCACTATATACACTTATACAATAATTATTTTTTTTGTTGTCTACTGCAATGTTCAACAGCCATATGGTGGTTAAAAAAAAGGAATGAGTTCAATTAAATTGGTAATTGTAAAGAAGGTGTTTCTTTTTTAAAGCTAAGCCATCTCTTAAAAGGTGTTTAGTTTAAATTGATAAAAAAAAGCTGAAGTAGATATTATGAACCAAAGACAGACTGTAGTGGGTCAGAAAAATATGGGTTAATTTTCAGAAAATTTAAAAAAAAAAAATATAAAAACAAGTAACTCTTTTATACCCTTCACCATGTATGCAAATCTAGTTTAGTGAAAGAACTCCAATCAAAAACACAAATTTTAAGGTGACAGACGATAAAAAATTAGAAAAAAAATTTTACACCTAAATGTCATTGGCTCTCAATGGGTTAAAAATTTTTTAAACAAAATTTAGTATTTCCTTAAAGATCTCTTCAAAAGCTTTTAAATGATACCCATATTGATATTTTAAAAATTTTGAAAATTTCAGAGGCCCATAACTCGGAAAATATGGGCGAGCGCTAATTTATTTTACTTGATGTTTTTTTTTATTTTTTAAGTTTCTATCGCCCCATATATATATTTTTTGATTGGAGTTACTTTATTTTTCCAAATAATATGGAAAAATTAAAGGCAGGCGTGATGTTTTGCCCGCTGCGTTGAAGGACATGGTCCGATCTTACTGATTTTCACACAACTTTCGAAACTATGTCTGATCGATTGCCGTATTAACATTTTTTCTAGCTAGCATTCTAGGCCTTTGCAAAGTTGATTTTAACATTAACATGGACGGATAGACAGACAGGCGGACAGACGGATAGACGGACATCGTTCAACCGACCTCGCTATGCATAAGATTTGGGGTCGGAAATTACAAAAGGAATGACAAACTTAAATATAACCTTTTTCTACCTGTGGTTAACGGTATAAAAATTAAAAAAAAAATGGCTGTCATTAAGAACTGCAGATGGAAGTGAAAATGTTTAAATCATAAAAAAAATAATTTCAATAAACGGCGAAACTCAAATAAATAAAAATCCCTTAAATAAAGTAAAAGTCATCATACTGCACAGTCATCCTAAATTAGAAAATTTTAAATAGATATTTTCTCTTTTGTTTTACTCTTTGAATTCTTTTTTGATATAAAATAATACACGACAATTATTTATTTATGTTATATTTCTGCTGATGGCATTTTATTTATTAAGATCTTTAATGGTTGACAACGCTGTTAAGGAATTTATGCTTTTCTGTTAAGGAAAGGCGTTTTTGGTTCATCATTTTTTCTAACGCGGACATACTGCATAATACTTCAATTCCTATTTATAGGCGTTTTAAAACGTCTAGATTCTTACGATTTGATGAAATCTGGTAACTTTAGTTTTTCTTTCAGCAGTCAAAAATTATGTTTTAATGCAAATAACGTCTCATTGAACAAAATTTTTGAAGAAGTCATTCTTTTCAATAAAAATCACAAACATTTTAGCTCCGTGAAAAAAATATTAGAATTCAGTTTTAATTTTGAAATCACAGTGGGGCAATAGGTTTTAAATTGTTTCTTTTTGGATTGATTCTACGTCTTCTTATAAAAGAAATTATTATTAGTATTCCTTTAGCAGAAATAAGAGAAATACTGTTGACATCGGTATGGCGTTGCATTTTTTTGGATGTTCAATGTTAAAGTCTTGCTGCATAGACGAGATATGCTTTAGCTGCAGACATAGCATTTACAAAAGCATGCTAGTGACGCCAACTTTAAAAATTTAATCCAAACTAAAATCGTTTAAGATTTAAAAAAAAAAAAAAAAAAAAAATCATAAAAAGCCACAAACTAATAAAAAAACTAAATGCTTCACATTTTAACTTGGTTAAGTCCTTAACTTTTTCAACAAGGTTCTCTAAAGCAGGCTTTTATATTCAGTTAGTTTTTTTATTAAAGCTTTTGTATTAAAAGTGCCTGCCATTGAATGGTTTGTT
Organism: Cistogaster globosa; assembly: GCA_937654795.1. Lineage (NCBI taxonomy): Eukaryota > Metazoa > Arthropoda > Insecta > Diptera > Tachinidae > Cistogaster > Cistogaster globosa. Next base: position 15,812,055 of record OW569404.1, read on the forward strand.
TGTATTGAAATGCTAACTGTTGCCGCTTTTCAATTGTATAAGAATCGTATTGAAAAGCAACAAAAGTGGTGTAAGAGTGCGAAAAAAGGTGTTTATCAAGGCACTAATGAAAACTGATATTTAGAGCGATAACTTCAACAGTTGCCAACAATTTAAATTAAAATTATTTAATCGCTTTTAATTGAATTAAATTTGAGATAATATCTTTACGTACAGCAATAAAAGGTGTCAGAGAGTTTGTGGAAAAGTTAAAGATATTTTTATAACAAAATCATAAAATAAAAATTTTTTGGGCAAAGAATTTTAAAGTTGGTGTCATAAGTCAAGTGGAGGAAGAGAGAGATTGCTTAATTTATATAAACAAATTTTATTTAAAGACATTTGTGCGAATAAATAAAGATTTTTAAAGATTTCAATAATTAAAATAACAGCCTGACCAGCAGTTTTTGCTATTTTTATTAACTTTAATTAGTAACTTGAAGTCTAATAGTCATGTAATTTGTTTCATTTAATGTAAAATTTTTAGCTATAAATTTATTTATTTGACAGCCTTAAATTTAAAAAAACATAGTTAATAGAAAGTGAGAACGTAAAAAAAAAACGCCAACAAACAAGAAAATGATTTGTTAAAATAATTGTGTCAAAGTCTGTATAGAAAACATGAGTTTTCAGCAAGTCAGTCTGTGCAAAATGAATGTTATAAAACTATCACAAATATAAAAAAATTTACTAAAAAAAACGCAAAAACTTCTTTTTTTAAATTGTTCTGTTATTTCAAAGCGTAGATTTCAATTTTAGTGGTAATAGTTCTGGCAAAAAAATGACTTTTAAACACCCAAACTTAAAAAAAAGACATCCTTTAATTTCCAAATTCAAATGTAGTGGGCATTCTGTCTTATTTTCGAGTGGTTGTTCAAATAACAACAATTATTGAAGCACCCTTTAATTTTTAAAACCAAGTTTTATACCGCTACTATACCGGACTTAGCAATACAGTTTCTTTATACTTCAATACTTAACTGGGCAGAAGCTTTTAGCTCGAAATTTTGCAAAATATTATGCCATGGATATTTTTTTATTCCTATCCACTTCTCAAGGATCATGGGATCTCAAGCCGTAGATATAGCATAAATATATGTAATTTATAGCTTTTACAGAAGATGCATTTATTAAATTATAACAGATTTGTGTTTTTTTTTTGCAAAAAAAATAATTAATGCTCTTAGCAATTTTTGAGCTTTTAACAAGTTTTACGGGAAGTTGCTTCCGCTGTTTTATATTCTTACTACAGAATAATTTTATATACGAGGGCTGCTCTATATATTTCTGGCCTCATAGTGGAAATGCGAATATTTATAATCAAAAATTGTTTTATTGTTTTTAAAAGTATTCTCCAACATGATTTATACACTTTTGCATGCGCTCAAACCAGTTGTAGAAGCACTTTTTCCACTCCGATTAAGACACCTCTAAAATATGGTTTTTGAACACTTCAACAGCTTCTTCTGGCGACGAAAATCGTTAACCACGCATTTTTTTTCTTGATGTGCGGAAACAAGAAAAAGTCATTAGGTGCCAAGTCAGGGCTGTACGGCGGATGACCCATTAATTCGACGTTTTGGCCGGTCAAAAACGCTCTGGTTTGAGCCGATGTGTGAGAGCTCGCATTGTCATGGTGAACAATGATTCGTTTTCTCTTGTTGGTTTTTCGAATTTCTCCGATGACTTCAGGCAAACAAATTGTAGTGTACCACTCAGAAGTGACCGTCCTACGTTGCTCAAGCGGAACAGTCGCCACATGACCAGTTTTGCCGATGAAACAGGCGACCATTTGCTTCGAAGTGCTTCTTCCACCAACAACTTTCGTTGGATTTTGCTCGTCTTTGAAGACCCACACGGTCGATTGTTGTTTCGTTTCGGGCTCATACGCATAGATCCATGATTCGTCACCTGTGACGATCTTATAAACGTCTTTTGAAGCACTGCAATCGTATTTTTGCAACATTTCTTTGTACCAATCGACACGAGCCTTTTTCTGGATCCAACGAAAACAAACCTTTTTTACGGCCAGGTGTTCATGCAGTATCGAATGTATGCTGGTGGAAGAAATGTCCAAGGATGTCTCTATCTCTCGGTATGTCGCATGTCGTTCTTGCATTATGAGTTCACGCACGGCATCAATGTTCTTCGGCACAACCGCCGTTTTTGGATGACCTTCACGGAATTCGTCTTTGAGCGAGCTTCGGCTATGATTAAATTCATTATACCAATTTTTCACAGTGTTATAGTATGGTGCTTCATCGCCATACAATGATTTAAGTTCATCAATGCACTCTTGTCGTGATAATCCACGTCGAAAGTTGTGAAAAATGTTCACGAGTTAATTCCATTTTTTCTATATTAATTTTTTCAAGTCACTGTAAACAACACAAATAATGGTCGTACGTCAAAACGTTTTGAGTATGATTATGCTTAAAAATGACAAACTTTCCAATGGAAATGTCAGATTGCACTTGGTAGCACTCAGTGTTGCCAGGCCAGAAATATATATAGCAGCCCTCGTATTATTTAAAATAAATAAATTTTAGTATTCGGTTTTTATATTTATTTTTGTTTCACTGAAAATTTATAATAATTCCTAGTCAGTTTAGTTCAGTTTTTTTATACTTTTTTGTTGTTAGTAATTTTATACAACATAAAAATATAAATAAACTTCATATGTAAAATATTTTGTAAATATTAGAAAAATAGTTCATGCCTGGCCTTAAGCAAATATTTTTGGTGCTTTTTTGTTGTTTCTTTTTATTTTAGCAGCTGTATGTTTATTTAATGAATTCACACTTTAGTAAAAAAATAAAAAAAAATTAATAAATATAAATAAATTTTAAAAATGTATAAAAATTATGTTTTATTATATTTTCGTGCTAAAACGCAGTGTAAAGCCCTTTGGCTTAGAAGTGACAATAAAAAATGTTTCCATTGTGACTAAAGTCAATAGAAATATATTTTGGCTGTTTATAAATTAAAATTTGCTTTTGATACATTTTTGGTTTTATTTTGAAAGAGTCTTATTTAAAACAAGTTAAAGCTAAAACTTTCTAATTCCATATAAAAAGAATTAAGTGCTGCCCCTTTTTGAAGAAAAAAATTTTTCCTTCTCACCTCAAATATTTCCTTAATTATGTAATTTTTTATTAAATTAAAAATTTATAAATCCCGAGAATTTCTAAATTTATTTAATTTCTCAAATTTTTTTTAGAATGATACTCTATCTAACAAACAACATAATAATTTACAAATGTAACAATAAATTTAACATCATTGTAAAAAAAAAAAAAATAAATAAAAAATATTTTTCTCATATTTCATGCAGATGCCAATAGTGACTATAAAATGCTGTTGGCCAACAATGGAAATGATTCAATAATAAAAGCAGGTGCCACGGCAACAGATAAACAAAATTGCATTGAAGCAGTAACAGAATTAGAAACAACTTCCCCAACATTAGCAACAAATCTAACAAAAGCATCAGTACAAACAAGAGCAACAACAACAACAATAAGTTATGATGTTGAACGTAAATATGGAAAAATACCGGCGGAAATATATTTGCTTTATTTACGTGCATCTGGTTTAACAATTGTTTTAGTATTTTTCATCACAGCCCTAATTTGGCAAGCTTTGCGTGTTTATACGGATGTCTGGCTGCAGCAATGGACGGACGATAACACTCAAACAAATGTACAAAGAGCAACTGCATCAAATGATTTTACAAAAAATATATCCGGACTACAACATCAACAAGCTGAACAGCAAATGAGGCAAAATTATACAACAACAACAACAACAACAACAACAACAACAAATAAAACAATAACAATGAATGCATTTACATCTGTGGCTACAGCTGCATCAGCATCTGTAAGTCAAGTAGTAGACCAACAAACAACATTGTCAGAAAATGTGGACCATCATGAAGTCACGTACTATTTTCATATTTATGCGGTCATATCGTGCGTTTGTATTGTTATGGCCATGATATCAACGCCAGCTGGTCAGTGGTCCGGCTGTAAGGCTCGTCAAAATTTACATAATAAACTTTTACAGTCGATTATGCACAAGTCGTTGCATTTTTTCCAAATAACACCACTGGGCAGAATAATGAACAGGTTTAGCAATGACATGGCCATAATAGATAAGGTAGGTTTCATGAAGGGAACAAAAATACACAGAGCAACACAAACAAAGGAAAAAAAAGAAAAAAAAAAATATATAAAACAATCTTAAGTAAATGGGAACTATTATTGGTATTCAGGCTAAAGTTAATCTCAACGTGAATAAAATGTTTTTTTTTGATTATTTATATTTCATATGACAAAGAAACGGAGATATTTGGACATGGATATCGGTATAGACCCAAATAGAAAACAGGGGCCTGTTGATATAAAAGTTAACATAACTAAAGTGATGTATATGCAAGGGGCTGACTCATTAATAGCCATAAGTATTAACATGGACGGGTGTAGTTTTAGAAATGGATTTTAAAATATGCACCGACATGAACATAAATATTCTTGTAAATAAGCACTTGAATACGAATATCGACGAAAAATTTGAATATAAAATATGTAATTATAAAAATATATTTGATCGTTAATAAATATATCGTCGACATGGACATAAACATGAACATAGATATGAACATAAATGTCGATATGATCATAAGGTTAAAATTTTTATAGATTTTCATATACGTGGACATAAATTTTATTATAAAAATAGAAGTAAAGAAGAGCGTGGGCAAGATAGGGATATTGTACATATATACGTCGACATGAAGCTCTACTGGTGTGAATATAAATATGATCTGATTCATGAACACGCCTATGATATTAATAAAAAATATTTGCATAGAAACTCTTATGGACTTTTTATTGATGTGGGGATGAATATAATAGTGAACAGGACTTGACACGAATATAAAAATATATTAATTTAATATATTCAAGACAAGACATCCACATAGACAATGGCATTGGTATGGACATAGACATTGGCATAAGCATTTACATTGAAGTGGACATGGGAATAAACATTTTCATTGACATGGATATAAACATAGACATCGACAAGGATACTGACATAAATATTGACATTGCCATAGACAATAACATAAATATGAACATAACAATTTAAAGAAAATTTAATAATTGTATGAAATGAGTAAAAATATTGACATAGCTACATGGACTTTATAAGAAATTGGGGATAAATATGATGGTAAACAGGACATGACATGAATATAAAATAGATATAATCGAACATATTCAAGACATGAACATAGACCTTGGCATTGGCATGGACATGGATATTGGCATAAACGACTACATCGAAATGGACATGGATATGGACAAATATATTGACATGAACATTGACATTGCCATGGATATTAACATGAACATAAAAAAATTAACACAGCCTGAGAAGAACAGACGTGAAAGAAAAGTATATATAAAATGGGTAAAAATTATAACTTAACATTTTTTTAATACTTTCCTAGACATCGATATATATTAGGAAATACATATTTCACGTTAAAATGTTAGTTATATATTTTTTTCACCTAAGCAGGCTATTTCATCTTTTAAAACACATTTTTTCCCACTTGTGTTGAATACCCGTATTATTATTACTTTTCTATATATTTTATTTTGTTTAGAAAATAGCTGCCACTAGTCAACGCTTATTACAATTCACTTTATTGTGCCTTTGTGCCATTTTAATCAATGTCATTATTACCCCCTGGTTTATAGTAGTGACCATACCCGTCTGTTTCGCTTACTACGCCATACAAAAGTTTTACAGATGCTCCTCCAGGTAAGATAAACAAAACTTTAACTTTGAATTGTTATTTTTTATATTTTGTAAAAGTTTTGAAACAATGAAAATGTGTTGATTTTAAATAATAAGAAGAAAAAAAAAAAAAATACTTTTTAAAGAAATAAATGCAGATATTTGAGAATTAAATCCCCAAGATACTAAAGGGTTAAATTATCAAAATTAAAAAAAGAAAGTTTTGTAAATAATTCTTTCTAAAATAGTAAAACAAACTTTATTTTAAAAATATTTTAAAGTTTTTTAAAAACTTTTTTACATGTTTCTGCTATTTATCCAATAGAACAATTATTTATTTAAACTTTTTATAGTTTTTTTTTTAAACTTTGTAATTCCTGTTTTACTTAATAAATGCAGTAGTTTATATTTTCATAGTTAATAATTTTTTAGTTTTCCCTTCATAATATATAAGCCGTTTGTTTTGAAAGTGGCATAAGTCACTTTGCTAATACACATATTTAAAGGAAAAAATTCAAAAATTCAAAAATTTTAAAAATATTAATTAATCTCGAGAAGACATTCTTGGCCTTCTATTCTTAAGATAATTATTATTTTTTTTGGTCATCATAAAATCAAAGCAGTTCTTAACATTTAATTTTTTTAAGTGACTTATGCCACTTTTATAATAAACGGCTCTTTTTACTGATTTTTTCTTTTAAGTAGCTTTATATGATTTTTTTTAAATTCAACATCAATATCAATTTAATTTAAAACTTTATGCAGCTAAAAAGTCTAGACCAACTTTTTAATCAAATTATGAAACGTCCAAACAAATTTTCCTTTTTTTTTCTTTCTGTTAACAAATAAAAAATTCATTAGTTAATAAAATATTGGAATAATATCATTTTAAAACTTAAACGTAACTATTATTCGAGATTTGAAAAAACAAAAACACCAAACTATTGCTGCAAATTAAGTACAATTGTTGCCATTTCCTTTTTAGCGCAAAACTTTAGAGCAAAAAAAAAAAAAAAAAACAAATTCATGAAGAAAAACAAATTACAGCAATCAGCTTCCTGGTTAGAAAGAAGTAGAAATAAACATTTTAAATGCACAAGTCTCACAAGTCGGGTAAAGCACGCACGAAATTATTTACTTCTTTTTTTTTTTTTTTTGAATTGTTGAACTGTTTCCCCTTACAGTTTTGTCATCACGATACAAAAAGGGAGTAAAAAAGTTTATAAAATTTTTTTTTTTTAATTTTTTAAAAGAGTGAATTTATAATTTTATTTGAAGAACTTGATGCTTTCATGACACAAACGGCAACATTTGTAAAATAAATTTTATATTTTAACAGAGTGCAGTTTGAATTTTCCGTTTTTTATTTGTAAAATGTGTGTTTTAAGGTTTGTAACTAGAAGATAACCTAACTGTATGTCAATGTCGATGGCCATGCTAATACCCATATCAATGTCCGTGTCAATGCTCATGTCAATGTCCATGTCAATACCTAGGTCTATGGCCATAGCTTCTTCCTATTATTCTCTATGTCTGTATGTATGTGTTATTTTCTATGGTTTTTCACAATTTTATTAGGAAATTGAACTGTGGGAAGGCGGATTAGAGGGAGTAGTGCTGGTGGGTATTTGATTTAAGTCTTTGCACAATGAAAGTGACAGGGCTAAAAAAAGGAATTTTCTCTCTAATGCGCAGGGCGATTTTTCAATCGACCACAATAAATTAAGAGCGTATTCCGTTGTAGTAAAGACAAAACAGTGAAATACATCCCACATTGCGTCAATGGCAGTGAATCAATAGATCGGAATACCCTACTGTCACCAATAAGCTTCTTTGATCTCACCTGCAGGCGGTCGAGTAACTTTAAAATGGTCTTGAGAGTTGTTTTCCCTGTTAAGATAAATTGGAATACGAGGGCTGCTCTATATATTTCTGGCCTAATAGTGAAAATGCGAATATTTATGATTAAAAATGGTTTTATTGTTTTTCAAAGTATTCTCCAGCATGATTTATACACTTTTGCATGCGCTCAAACCAGTTGTCGAAGCACTTTTTCCACTCCGATTGAGACACCTCTAAAACATGGTTTTTGAACACTTCAACAGCTTCTTCTGGCGACGAAAATCGTTGACCACGCATTTTTTTCTTGATGTGCGGAAACAAGAAGAAGTCATTAGGTGCCAAGTCAGGGCTATACGGCGGATGACCCATTAATTCGACGTTTTGGCCGGTCAAAAATGCTCTGGTTTGAGCCGATGTGTGAGAGCTCGCATTGTCATGGTGAACAATGATTCGTCTTCTCTTGTCGGTTTTTCGAATTTATTCGATGACCTTAGGCAAACAAATTGTAGTGTACCACTCAGAAGTGACCGTCCTACGTTGCTCAAGCGGAACAGTCGCCACATGACCAGTTTTGCCGAAGAAACAGGCGACCATTTGCTTCGAAGTGCTTCTTCCACGAACAACTTTCGTTGGATTTTGCTCGTCTTTGAAGACCCACACGGTCGATTGTTGTTTCGTTTCGGGCTCATACGCATAGATCCATGATTCGTCACCTGTGACGATCTTATAAACGCCTTTTAAAGCACCGCAATCGTATTTTTGCAACATTTCTTTGCACCCATCGACACGAGCCTTTTTTTTAACGACTTTCAAATTGTGCGGGATCCAACGAGAACAAGCCTTTTTTACGGCCAGGTGTTCATTCAGTATCGAATGTATGCTGGTGGAAGAAATGTCCAAGGATGTCTCTATCTCTCGGTATGCCGCATGTCGGTCTTGCATTATGAGTTCACGCACGGCATCAATGTTCTCTGGCACAACACCCATTTTTGGACGACCTTCACGGAATTCGTCTTTGAGCGAGCTTCGGCCACGATTAAATTCATTATACCAATTTTTCACAGTGCTATAGGATGGTGCTTCATCGTCATACAAAGATTTAAGTTTATCAATGCACTCTTGTCGTGATAATCCACGTCGAAAGTTGTGAAAAATGATGGTACAAAAATGTTCACGAGTTAATTCCATTTTTTTCTATATTAAGTCACTGTAAACAACACAAATAATGGTCGTACGTCAAAACGTTTTGAGTACGATTATGCTTAAAAATGACAAACTTTCCAATGGAAACGTCAGATTGCACTTGGCAGCACTCAATGTTGCCAGGCCAGAAATATATATAGCAGCCCTCGTAAAATATTTTCCTTATAAAAAGTTTAAATCCCTAAACATTTCTCAACCTCCTTTGTTGTTGTTTGTTTTTATTACGGCACACACCTTTCTGTTCCTGGTTGTGTAAGTCATCCCCTTTTAAAATGGTGATTTTGTTTTTATAACCTGATTATCGTTTGCTTAAGCAAGTTTGAACTTCGTTAAGTTTCCTTAAGCATTTTCTTTAACAATAAAACGTAGTTTTGTTTATAAAAAAAACTTAAAGAAAACTTAAAAAATCCCATCTCTGTTTTGTGAATAAAAGAAATTACATTTTAACTTTTCGCCATCTTGATCAAAGAACATGCAGCATACGTTACATCACAGTGGGAGTTTAAATTCACAACAAAAAATAATCCCTTTGTGGTTGTCGATTTTATTAAACTGTTATTGTTCTAGTTGTTGTTGTTGTTGCTGTTTAGTGTTATGGTTATTTTGTTCGCTTAAAAGTATTCTTTGTGTCTTATCATGAACAAGACAAGGGAAAACAAAAGTAAATTGGATAAAAAAGGAACGTGATGAAGTTTAAGCAGCAGCTAAAAAATTATAAACAGATTCCTGAAAAAGAACAGGGGGGCACTTTAAGTTTACAAATTCGATAAATAGCGAAGTTTTTTTTAACAATTTTTAAATAAAGAGTTATTCTATAAGAATTTTTTTTAGTTATTAAGAGAGACATCGAGATTAATAACTTAAATTTATATATAATTTTTTATTAGATTTAGATTTTGCTAAATTCAGCTAGCTGAATATAAGTTTTCCATTAAAAAACTTTAAAGTTTTTCACAATTTTCTATTAAAGTATTAATACAACCTTATTCAGCTAGCTGAATAAAATTCTTTTTACTATTATGAATTATTTAATTACACTTTTTTAATTATTTGAAATTGTTATTATTTTACAATGTCTACATTATGTAAATTGTGCAAAATTAAACAATTTTTGGATTTTATTTTTTTATTTTATTCAGCTGAATAGCTTTTATAAGTTATTAAAATTTAGCTTAATTTGCTTAAAAATGGCAAAAGTAACAAATTCAGTTAGCTGAATAATAATTTTATGCTAAAAAAAATAATTATGCCGTTACATCTGTTTGTACATGTACTTTGCTTAATAGCTATTTATAGATAGCACATGAGAATAATTTAGGAATTTCTAAAATTAGCTGAATCTATAATTTTAAGCGTAAACGCTGAGATTTTACAGCTGTTTAGTAAGTTTTATTATATGCTATGTACTCAAAGGGAGTACATAGCATAAAAAATCGTTTAAATGTAACTTAAACCTTTATTCAGCTAGCTGAATACGTGAAGATGCTATCAACACTAAAATAATTTATTGAAATAAATATATACTGTGAGCTATTATATAGTTTTAGTAAGCTGAATAAGAAATTTGTAACGTGAAAATATATTCTCTTTATCTTATACTTTTGTGCATCGAATAACACAGATATTCAGCAAGCTGAATTAGTAAATTTTGTTAGAAATAAAAGATTTTCGTTAAAATTTTTCTTTTATTTTAGTTATAAATTCAATTCAGCTAGCTGAATAATGTTTTGCTTTCTAAATCTTTATTTTAAGGCACTTAAAATAGTCATCTTTTATGGAAGAAAGTTAGTCAGCTAAATTGTAGACGTCATTTTTTTCTAAATAAGGAATTAAAAACAAGCTAAATTTAAGCATTTAGTTATATGCAGCATTTTTAAAATTAATTAAGCCAGCTGAATAATAAATTTACATTATAAATAAACAATTTTTGTTAAAATTTTACTCAAATTTTAGCTTAATATACAATTCAGCTAGCTGAATGTTTATTTTCTATAACTTTATTTCAAAATACTTTCTGTGACCACCCTCTAATTATGCTGTTTTTTTTTTATTTGCATAAAGAGAATTGCAACGTATTGAAAATGCCACAAACACTCCAGTGATATCGCATCTATCGGAAACAATACAAGGTGTGACAACAATACGTGCCTACAATCAAGAGGCACGTTTTACGGAAATTCTTTTTCGACGTCTTGAGGAAAACACAATTGCATTCACAATATTAAATACAAGCAATCGATGGCTGGGCATATCATTGGTAAATAAGAATTTAAATAAGTTTTTTTTAGAAATCAAAATAAATTTTGTTGTTTAGATTTTTAAACACTTTAAAATTTTACCAATACATACATAAATAATAATTCTGTGTGTATTTGCATGTCTTGGAAGTAACACATGTGTGTTCTTCACAAAATCTTCCAGTTTAATGTGGAGCCATTTAGTCGTTCGTTAAAAAATAATTAGGAAAATGTTGAATAAAGAAACATCAAACTGTTATCTCTCTGCATTTTATTTTGTTTTTTTTTTCTTTTAATTTCATAAGTTTTATTTGTTTTGAAAATTTCTCTCCTTTATTTTTTTTTAAATTTGTTTTCAACTGAAAATATAAACAAGAGAAGTAAGATTCAGTGTAACAGCTGCCATAAATGTTGGAACGTGCCAGGGTGTTAAAAGAACAAGATAAGTATGTTTTACTTGTTGCTGTCTTGTTGTTTCTTTTTCTTTTTTATTCAAATTCAAAGTAAAATTGTACGTTTACTTTATAGTTTTTGAACAGAGTTGAAAAAAAAACTTTCAATAGAACTTTTAAGTAAACAAATGAATAAAGAAAAAGGGCTGTACGACGGATGACCCATTAAATCGTATTTTTGCAACATTTCTTTGCACTAATCGACTCGAGCCTTTTTTTGAGCGACTTTCAAATTGTGCGGGATCCAACGAGAACAAACCGTTTTTACGGCCAGGTGTTCATACAGTATCGAATGTATGCTGGTGAAAGAAATGTCCAAGGATGTCTCTATCTCTCGGTATGTCGCATGTCGATCTTGCATTATAAATTCACGCACCGCATTAATGTTCTCTGGCACAACAGCCGTTTTTGGACGACCTTCACGGAATTCGTCTTTGAGCAAGCTTCGGCCACGGTTAAATTCATTATACCAATTTTTCACAGTGCTATAGGATGGTGCTTCATCGCCATACAAAGATTTATGATGGCACAAAATGTTCACGAGTTAATTCCATTTTTTTCTATATTAATTTTTTCAAGTCACTGTAAACAACACAAATAATGGTCGTACGTCAAAACGTTTTCAGTACGATTATGCATAAAAATGACAAATTTTCAAATGGAAATGTCAGATTGCACTTGGCAGTGTTGCCAGGCCAGAAATATATATAGCAGCCCTCGTAAGCACTTAAAAAAACTTTTTACATTCCCTGAAATATCTCTTCAAAAGCTTTTAAATGATACCCATACTGATATTTTCAAAAATGGGAAGCACAATCGTACTTTTTAATGAAAAGTTTAGTGACTCATAAATCGGTAAAATAGGTTCAACCACCAATTTTTTTTTACTAAATGTGTTTTTTTATTTTTAAATTCTCTATCGCCCCAGATTTTATTTTTTTTCATTGGAGTTTTTTTCGCTTAACTAAATTTGTTCCAAATCATGTGGAAAAATTAGAGGCTGGCATGGTGGTTTGCCCGCTACCTCGAAGGACAGGGATGGATCTTGCTGATTTTCAATATTAAAGTTTTCAAAGCTATGTCTGATCGATTAGCGTATTTGAATTTTCTCTAGCTCATCTAGTGCCTTGGCAAAGTTGATTTCAACAATAACACGGACGGACAGACTAACAGGTGGACATCACTTAATCGACTTCGCTATGCATAAGGACTCCGAATAAATTATACTCTAGGGAGTCGGAAATGAATATTGCAGAAATTACAAACGGAATAAGAAACTTAGATATATCCGTTTTCTACATCAGGCGAAGGGTATAAAAAACAACTTTCTTCTGTTTTTTTGAACAATTTTTTTTTGTAGTTTGAACTTCTTATTTCATGACATCCTCGTATCAGAGGTTTTACACGGTCGTTGAGATTTACACTCTAGCGTGTAGGCTATTGAAAACATTTATTAATAAAAATACACATGTAGTTTAAAAATTTAGGGGAGTTTTCTAGAATTTTCAGGAAATTTCATCAAATTTCAAAATTAAAAAATTCGCGTAATTTTATCGAATTTTGAAAATAAAAAAGAACGGCGAACTAATGGACATCACTATACAGGCTTGGCGAGATAATATTACTCATACGTCTTTTTTTATACTGACTTTAAATTCTATAATTTAAAAGGCCGGTAATGATCAACTTAAATAAAGAACAAGCGATTAAAAAATATAGCAGCAAGTCCATACAGAAATTAGCGCTAGATAACTTTTAAACAAGAGTTCCACTGTTTGTGTAATGCCCCATCAATTGATCTATTCTTCAATGGCCTTTAGGAGCCTCGTATCTTCAATTTTTCTTCAAGAACAAGTATTCACTTACGGTTTTATAATCCATTCGACTAATAGACCTTAACGATTATACCAATTTCATTTTTCAGGCAAGGAGACCTGAACCATTGTGCAGGGTTCGCCATAAGACGTGTTTGCACATATCTGATTGCTTAAAGCTACAGTTGAGCTTCTATATTGTAGAAATATTGTTAAATAAGAAAATTATTAAAATTACAGATTAGGGAAAGATACTCATTTGGATCAATGTTATGTCATGTTTTGTCTTAAATATTTAAAATAATTTTTTGATTGTTCAATTTAATTTAGGGTTACAATATAACTTGATGCAAATTTTTACAAAATATAGATGATAGCAAGTCATCGGTGACGGCTTTTCTAGATTTTAGTAGAGCTTGCGATGCCGTGAATCATAAATTTTTGGTTTAAAATCTTAATACTCAAATTGGCTTCTCATCTTGTGCTGTTATCTTTTGTAAATGGAAGATACCAATTTATAAAGAAATGTCAAACAACCTCTGAGTGTGTTCTTTTATATAGAGGACTTGGTAATGGTATCTCTTTTGTTTATGATGTATATCAATGATATATTTCAAAAATTATTGTTTTGTGTTGCTTATTTTTATGCTTACGATATTCAGCTTCACGTTTCTTTTAAGATATATCTTATTAAGAGTATTTTGTTACATTTAACAGAAATTTATTTCTGTTTGGTCTATTGATAACGCATGCTATGACATTTGGCGGACATGTCAAAAACTATCCTTGTTTAAATCTAAATGGTATAATTTTTTTTAAATTCCTGATAATAAATCTTTGATAAGTATTTATTGTTTGAAAAAATTAAAAAAAAAATTTTCTTTTTCAATTGAGTTAATTTTTGTTTTTGGAAAAAAATTAATTTTTAATAATTTTGTTTCCTGTTTCCTGAAGATGCCACCCAAAGGTATGGCGAAATATTAAAATAAAAAATAAAAAAAAAAATTAACAATATTTTTGTTTTAAAACTGACCGAGTGCTTGTTAAATTACAAAATAAAATTAATTATAAAAAAAGGTGGAAGAGACATTAAAATTTAATTTAAAAGGTTTAAAAAATGTTTTTGCAGAATATTTGTAAGGATTTTATAGGCAGGTGTCTAATTGCTACTTTTAAATAAAATTTAAATAGAGCTGATTTACACGATTTCGCCGGATAAATCAGTAAAGGCTTACAAATAAATATTAGGTCTGTTTCAGATGCATAACAAAATAGTCTGGACTTTTGAGAGTAATAAGGAAATTACTCTCTGAAAGTGACAAAGTAGTCCGAAATTGCTGGAACGCAAAAAATCACAATTGAACATCCTAAAATATTATGGTGCCGACTTAATTAAATATATTTTATTTTAGTGACTTTAGACGCTTAAAATGAAAAACATTTTTAAATCAAACCATTTGCAGCATTTTCAACAGCTGTAAAAAGTAATTAAATATAAACTGAAAAAGATATAAGCCAATTATTTAAAAAGTTATTAAAAGAACTTTTCGGGCTTTAGACACAGTGGAGAGAAATTATATTCTTCACTTTATTCAAATCTGTTACACAAATTCAAATACAAGTCTTTTAAAACTCTAAAATGTTTCCTAGATTCGTCCTCTGTATATTGAGCCACCACATCTTCTAAATGTTTATTAATGCTGTGTTTTTTTTTCTACTTCAAAAGCAGTAAGAATTTCAACAAAAATATCTTCCCCATCAGAATCTCCAGCAACTAAGTCCAAAATGTTGTCTTGATCAGACTCACTTGATGTGTCCATGACTTCTTCAATGATCTATAAAAGCATATTTTATTAAAGAAAGTGATAAATATCCACAAATATAAAAATTCTTCCATTTTTGCTTTTAAGTAACAACTTTATGTATTTATTTAAAAATTATTTAATTTTTAAATGTAAACAAAAAACAGCTGATAATTTAATTCTAGTCCGAACTTACTCAAAGAAAAAGTTCGTAAAACTTTGTACAGGAAATGAAAAATTTTATTCTCTCATTTTCTCTCAAAATTGTACAAAAATTGTTATCTGGAACGCTTTTGGACTAATTTGTTGTAGTTCGGACTGTTTTGTTATGCATCTGGAACAGACCTAATAATTATTATTTGTATAGAAAAGTTAATTATATTGTATTAAACCTCTTCAAATGAACTTTTTAATCAATTAGGCCAATAGGCTTTTCGATTATATTAAATAAATAAATAAATAAATAAAAATCTGATTTCTCTTAATGACACCGAAATAATATAATTGGTCCTTCGAATCCAAACTCGATATCGACATTTTCTTTTAAACGACTTTTTTTAGACGTAGAGATGAACCAATATTCTTTATAATTTTAATTACTCTTTAATGTGAACTTTATGATTTCTACAAGGAACACCAACGCGTATGATTAATTTATTTTACAATGAATAAATTAATATTAATCATACGCCAATTAAAATTTTTAAGAAAAAATGAGGAATCTTGAAAATTTTAAAATAATTAAAAAAATCTTTATTATTGTTATTATTACTATTATTTACAAAGCAATTAAATAAAAATTAAAGTACTTTCACTTTCTTTTTCTTTTGTTGTAACAACAGGATTATCTAGGTGGTTTTATTGTATTTGTTGCCATAGTGACAGCTTTATTGGCGGCCACAATAGCCAGCAACAACTATAACAAGCAGCTTGAAGAACTCAATTCTGCCAACAACAATAAAAATAACGATTATACCAGTGATTATATGACGAGTCGAACAACAAAAGAAACATTGTCAACACTTTTACCTTTAACGCCGACACCATCTTTAGTAGGTTTGGCCATTAACTATACACTCCTGATGCCAATTTATTTGAATTGGGTTGTAAAACTTTTGGCCGATATGGAAATGTATATTGGTTCGGTTGAACGTGTTGCTTATTATGCTGAAACATCCGAAGATATAGAAAATATTCAAGAAACTAAAAATAAAAGAAAATCTAAACGAGAAGAACATTTAACAAGCGAAGTGAGTACGAGCAATAACAACATAACAGAAAGCCATATTAAACATGCTGCTGGCCAGCATGAAAATAATGAAGACATAAAGCTAAAAACTACAGCTACAAAATCTTCTACAGACAACAATGATAAATGTTTAAACTTGTCGGAAACTAATAAAATTAAAACTGACGATACAACAACTAACACTACAGTAAATGTGAATGATGATGATGATGGCCATCATCGACTTAATGATGATGGATTTGTTACAGCAAACAATTTAATCACAACAGAAGAAGCAATTGAAAAATATTATGATAACCAAGACAACACAGAAATTGCATTGTTGCCAGGATGTACAACAAGTGCAGCAACAGAGATGAACATGAAGAATAAAAAAGATGCTTTAACTTCTAATTCGAACATATCAACGACGCTTTTAGAACGTAATGATGCAGAACGACGTGCAAGTGTTCGATATTTGGCGAAGTGCAAAACACAGTGTGAGTATGGGAAAAGTTTACACTAAAAATTAATATGAAAACCTCCAGGTTTATTTTTAATGAAATTTTTTTGTGTTGAAAACAATTTTCTTTAAAAATTTTGTTTGGTCAAGAATAGTTGAAATTCAATTTATAAAAACTTTAATGGCTGTATGAGTAGAAAAATATGTTTTTAAGTGAGCTAACTGAAACTCTGTTTAGTTTGGCCACATAGATTTAAAAGATATTTATTTTATTCGTCCTTCATGTATTTCGTAAAGATTTGTTATTATAATTTGGAGTTATTAGGCTGAGATAATTTTTCCTGATGTTAGGTTTTTAATTTATTTGAGCAACAAAATGAGTTTTCAAATTTTTTGTAAACGTGCAAAAATGTAATATTCGAAAGTCTGTTGTCATACCTTTTGGTGAAGACCGTCGTCACTGGCTGTTTATTTGATACGACTAAGCAAAACGCAGCTTGAAAATGATGTCTTTACATCGAAAGCGCTCGCCAATATCTTGCTATTGAAAATTAGCAAGATCGGTCAATGTCCGCGAAGGCAGCGGGCTAAACATTACGCCTGCCTCTAATTTATTTTATAGGTTTTTTTTAGCTTTAGTTTGTATTCCTGCAGGCGGTAGTGTTAACGATAAAGAACTAATGAAAAAGTTAAGAAAAATTGGTAAACTCTCCTGATACAGCAACCTTTTCATTAAGTATCTGAGACAACAACCCTAAGAAAAACGTACAATTTTCGAAGAAAGCTTTTGTTAAACAGAAAAAATGTATGGCAGAAGAATGCCGATGTTTATTTAATGGAAAATCTGCAGAATGGTACATGTAGTTATACATATATGATAAAGGGTGTATTAGATTCAGCATAGCCGAATGATGCACTCTTACTCGTCTTTCATATAATTCAAAACTTGAATAAATGAAATAAAATAAAATTGATTATGACAATTAGCAGAAAAATTTGTGTCAATTAATAAAGAGAACAACGAAGAAAGCTTTGATTGATTGTGAGTATTCTTTTTATTCTTATTATTTAAAACGGTTGTTTAAATAGATGCTGTTCACGTGAACTTAAGCCGAACTAAGATTATTCTTTGAAATAATATAAATACTTATTTCTTCAGCCCTGATATCTGTAAGGCTTTTTCGTTGAAATTGATATCATTTAAAGCAACAGCAGTTTGTAAATAGTTATCCTAGGAAAAAGCTTTTTTTAGATAGTCCAATAAAGTTCTTTTAACATTTGTAACAAAAAAGCTTTTAAAGAAAACTGACAAAATAAAATACTTTTTTTTTTAATAAAAGAGAAGTCAAACTTGAAAATTATTCCTTAATTTACTCGAGATTTTCAAAAGCTTTCTTCACAGGTGAAGCTTTAAACAGTCACTTATGAGAAAGTGATTAAAAATTAATAAATCAAAAAAAAAAAAAACAATTTCATGCCTCTTGTTGACGTGTTCACAAGAGGCATGAAATTGTTTTTAAAAGTTTTTTTTTTTTTAATTTATTTTGAAAAAATTACTTTCTATATAAAATAATAATAAAAATAATCATAATAATAGTTTAAACAGCTTTTAGAAAAAGGTTTAATTGAAAAAAGTGTTGACCATTTAAAAACTCTAGAAATCAAAATACCTTTTGTAGAAATTACCTTTTGTCTTACATTTTGTAAATAAAATAAATATTTTTCAAACCGCTGGTGTAAAAACCATTAAAATATTTAAAAGTTTTAAAATAGGAAAAAAAAAACTTTTTAATTTTTTTCCAACTATTTTCTAGTTTTATGTCTGGTTTAAGCAGGAGATTGTGTAAATGAAAAATGGTTTTAGATGTATCAGTGTGTATTAGGTTTATTTAAAAATGGGTGTTGACGTGTTTTCCTTGAGAAAAATGTGCTGTAAGAAGTGATGAACGATTGTGGGTGTGTGTGTGTGTGAGTTCAAAACAAAATAATTTCAGTTTAAAGGTAAGTTTAATGACTACAGTTTATCGTGTTAAATGTGCGTTTTCTTTTGATTGTGTGTGTGTCTTTATGAGTGTGTCTGTGTCGGCGTGTGAATGTTGATGTTTGTTTTTTAGGGCATTTAAGTTAATGAGAAATTATGGCATAAAAAAACGTGTCGCGTAACTAAACGAAAATAAACAAAAAATTAAAAAAAATTATTTTAAATATTTCTTCCATTGGTTGAAAATAAGTAAAAAAATTAGGCATAAATATGTAAACTTAAATTCTTAAGCTGTTGAAAAATTGTTTAATGCATCTTAAAATTACTCTTAAATTATTTTAAATCAAGCCCACATCGAGCCCTACAGTCACACTGATGCAAAATAAAGGAAAAGAAAAACACAAACATTTTGGGAAATAAGCATGTGTAAAAAATATGATTAAAATATGGTTACAAAAAGCATACTATTTTTCTTGTAACACTATAATGGTTGAGATGAATAAACAATTTTTTGTTTAAATTCGATCAAAAACATTGTTTGCTTGTACATACCTTTTTTTTTTAATAAAATTCAAATCTCAAATAAAGTTTTCCAACTGTTTTAAAAAATTATAGTATTTATGATCATAATATATTTAATAATAAACACCACAAGTTGAGTTTGGTTTTATCTAATTAAGATGTGACCTAATGATGTGGGACAAAGAATGGTTAAAAAACTATTTCGTACTTGGCTGAAGGTTTTTCTATCAATAAAAGGGAAATTGAAAATTAAAAATAATATCTTGTCAAAAAAATTAATAAAAACCAAATAAATAAAATATAAATATAAGCAGGTTAATAAAAACAAATATTCGATTCTTTTTTGACTCTCCTTCACGATTATAATAATTGTTTATGAGCTCGTTTTGTAGTCGAAAATGATTGGGTGCCTACACAGCTGGTATTTGGCGGTCTGTATAACGAGCGCGATCACATAACGATTCTTCTCTTTAATCGTCCAGGCGATTGAGTTTGAATTTTTCCCCCTAAATTGTGATTTTGCGAGCCACTGTGATGATTGCAAGAAGATTAACTCGTCTAATACGTATTTCGTGGTCAGAGATCGCATTTGATTCTTGTAAATGAAACTTCTACGAGCCACTTTATTAATTGTTGCACGATTATTTTTCATGGAATTCCATAATCGTATCTTATTCTTATTGGCGATAACTATGACTTATTTCATTTCGAACTATATTATTTAGAAATTCCTGCTAGTTTTATATTTTTCTGTTATATAATTTTTTTCATTCCAATATGAAAACTTTTATTAAAACTTTCATTGGGTTTTTATTAATTTGGAAAACGTGTTACGGTCTTTATTTATTTGGAAGATGTGTTTTAATATGAATAATTCTGGTTTAATTTAATTTTCATAGAAGCGTGCCCTTCAAAATTCTCCAAAATTGACGACGCTGTTGTTAGTAGCAAACCTAAAAAACCTAACCGAAAAAGGTGACGAAAACATGATGTAGGACTTAACTATTTTATTTAAAATTTCTTTTTTAGATCTTTTTATTTTCTTTTTCATTAACAATTATTTTCACTTTATTTATAATTTACGAGGGCTACTATATATATTTCTGGCCTGCCAACACTAAGTGCTGCCAAGTGCAATCTCACATTCCATTGGAAAGTTTGTCATTTTTAAGCATAATCGTACTCAAAACGTTTTGACGTACGACCATTATTTGTGTTGTTTACAGTGACTTGAAAAAATTAATATAGAAAAAAATGGAATTAACTCGTGAACATTTTCGTGCCATCACTTTTCACAACTTTCGACGTGGATTATCACGACAAGAGTGCATTGATGAACTTAAATCTTTGTATGGCGATGAAGCACCATCCTAAAGCACTGTGAAAAAATGATATAATGAATTTAATCGTGGCCGAAGCTCGCTCAAAGACGAATTCCGTGAAGGTCGTCCAAAAACGGCTGTTGTGCCAGAGAACATTGATGCCGTGCGTGAACTCATAATGCAAGATCGACATGCGACATACCGAGAGATAGAGACATCCTTGGACATTTCTTTCACCAGCATACATTCGATACTGCATGAACACGTGGCCGTAAAAAAGGTTTGTTCTCGTTGGATCCCGCACAATTTGAAAGTTGCTCAAAAAAAGGCTCGTTTCGATAGGTGCAAAGAAATGTTGCAAAAATACGATTGCGGTGCTTCAAAAGACGTTTATAAGATCAACACAGGTGAAGAATTATGGATCTATGCGTATGAGCCCGAAACGAAACAACAATCGACCGTGTGGGTCTTCAAAGACGAGCAAAATCCAACGAAAGTTGTTCGTGGAAGAAGCACTTCGAAGCAAATGGTCGCCTGTTTCTTCGGAAAAACTGGTCATGTGGCGACTGCTCCGCTTGAGCAACGTAGGACGGTCACTTCTGAGTGGTACACTACGATTTGTTTGCCTGAAGTCATCGGAGAAATTCGAAAAACAAGAAAAGACGAATCATTGTTCACCATGACAATGCGAGCTCTCACACATCGGCTCAAACCAGAGCGTTTTTGACCGGCCAAAACGTCGAATTAATGGGTCATCCGCCGTACAGCCCTGACTTGGCACCTACTGACTTCTTCTTGTTTCCGCACATCAAGAAAACAAATGCGTGGTCAACGATTTTCGTCGCCAGAAGAAGCTGTTGAAGTGTTCAAAAACCATGTTTTAGAGGTGTCTCAATCGGAGTGGAAAAAGTGCTTCGACAACTGGTTTGAGAGCATGCAAAAGTGTATTAGTCATGCTGGAGAATACTTTGAAAAACAATAAAACAATTTTTGATTATAAATATTCGCATTTTCACTATTAGGCCAGAAATATATAGAGCAGCCCTCGTATACCTCAAACTCTTATAAAACAAAAAAATAAGAAAAAGTATACAATTTTGAAAAATCACTTTTATTTTTTTTTTAGCATATTTTAGGGCGCATAAGGAGCTCATTCTATGGTCATAAGTGCGATTGTTTGATGCCTGAAGTAGGAATTAAAAAGTCTTACACGATTTTTTTCAGCGCATCGTAGACCACTCTTACGGAAAAGTTGCTAACTGGACACAATTTCTCTCATTAATCTGAACTTGCGCGATAGGAATACGATATCGCAAATGATTAATTTCATCGCCGCGAATCTTCTTCTGAATGAGCCCCTTATGACTATCACTTTTGAGTCATTTTCGATACTTTTTTCAATCGTTCTTATAACCAAATAATAAACTTTCTCAAGTCATTTTTTAATTCTAATATTAAAAAAAAATTGTAATTTCTCACAATCAGAAATGATAAGTAACATTTTAAACATTTTTAACAATAACATGTTTTTCTTTTGCATTTCTTGAGTTTTTTTTTTTTCTTTCTGGGATACACAAATTTTGTAGAATATTTATTGGTTCTTATATTTTGATGATTATTTTTTATTTTTATTTTTATTTACTTTTGACACGTTTTGTGGTTGGTTTTTAAACTATAAATCTTTGCAAATATCTTAAATTTCTGTAAGGCTGACAATTTTCTTTGCTAACTGTTTTTTAAACTAAGTTTTTTTTTAAACTAAAGTTTTTGTTTTACAACAGAGACAATTTTTTCTTTTTGATGGAAGGATCTCCAGGAAGAGAATCATAATAAAATTAGCCAAATGGTGGCTATGCCACAGCTTTTTTTTACTGTCAAGTTGGTTTTTTTTTATTGAAGAATAAATAAGATAAATAAAATTTGCTCTTTTTCTATCGTTTTATTATTTTTCAGACAAGCCAGTAGCAATTTCATGGCCACAACGTGGTGATATATCTTTTGAAAATGTCAGTTTACGTTATGAAGGCGAAACAGAAGATGTTATCAAAAATTTAAATTTAACCATACCAGCAGGTCAAAAGGTATGCCAATTTAAATATAAGAAATAATTAAATAAAAAAAATATAAAAGGAAGCTAAAGTACTTTCAAATAAATTAACAAAAAAAAAAATATTTCTCTAAATTTAATTCCAATCTGTTTTTTAAATTGTAAATAATTTTTACAATATTTTTGCTTAACAGTAAATGATTTTATATGTATATATTTCTCTGTATTTAAATTATAAATTTTTTGCTGTTAATTAAACTGTGTATTGTGTCTATAATGCTTTAATTTATCACTGTATGCTGCCCCTGTTAATAGACTTCACTTTCAGTAAATAAAAAAAATATTGTTTTTTTTTTTAATTACTTGATACGATGTAAACTAGTTTTTACAAACACGGATGACACGAAAAAATATATGTACAACAAAAACTGAACCAAAATTAAATTTCATATTAAACTATAAAAAAAATATTGCATTAAATATTTAAATATAATTTTTTTCTATAAAAATAAATTTCCTGCAGTGCAAAAGAAAGCCTTGAAAAAGGCGAAAAATTTAACAAATTTTAAGCGGTTAGAAAAAATGTCCAAGAATCAATTTTTTTTAAAAAGCCTGGAACTATATTTGATTTCCATCAAGCAAACTGTAAGAAATATAAAAAATGTTAGAAGTTGGCACTTTCTAAATAAGATGACGTATTTAGTAGTCAAGTAAATGCTGTACATTCCACTAGTGTTCAATTTTTTCTATATCGAAAAACTTAAATAACTTAACCATTAAATGGTTCTAATGGATCAAGAATACTTTTGTGTAGATGAACATATATTTCACAACAACTGTTTTTTGTTTTTGAAATTTGCGATAATTAATGAGCAAAGATTTAAAAGATTTTCGTTTATATTTTGTTTAAGTGGGCAACACTGTTTACATTGCAGCTTATATTATTTCACAGCTGAAATATAATGTTGCCAGACACATACTAAAGTTGATAAACATGTTGCCAGAAACATTTTGTAATTTTTTTTTTCACACTCTTTTTTTGTACAGACTTTTAACAACATAACGCAAGAAATAATGAACAGAATGTTATCCTTAAGAACAACTTATGAACTTAAGGACTAATTTGAAGAAAAAAATATATTTAAAGTTAATTATGATGTTCGTCACAACTTTTCTGATATACAGTATTTTCAGTTAGTGAAGACGTTTTTATAAAAAATTAAAAATGTCTTTCAAAAAATATTTTTAAGCTTTAATTTATTACTTTTAATTTTTGGACTGAAAAAATAAAACAAACAAATTAATAGTTTCATTGAAGCCGCTTTGTTTAATTTTCCTGGCAACATTATTTAAAACTACACACTCTAAGTTTAAATGAACATATAAAAATACAACCTTTCTGTTCGACGTCTAGTTTAATATCTCCATACCGCTCATAACTTTGAGTTTGATTTGTAGGCGATTTAAAACGCCAGAATTCTCCTAATGGAAGTAAATCTGGCAGCTTTTCCTAGTAGTTTATTTCATTCTTGTTTCTGTTGTATAGAGGTATTTAATATACTTTGGTTACATTATTTATACTGCTTAATAATATGTAACTGGTCTCGATTTATTGTTTGCTGGAAAAATTAATAACTTTCTTTAGTGCTCTCTCGCCAGCGTAAATATCATTAGGTTCATACTTGGGAACATTTATGAATCATGAATTTTTTTTCAATGAATTTCCTATTAAATATTTTTTATTCTAGTTTTTCCGACTGTTAATCGCGTCTTTTTTACATTTTATGTAGGTTATTCTAAACCAATTAAATTTCTAATGTAATTCCATTTTTGTCAAATGATTTCATAAAAAAGAAAACTAAAAACAAGTTGGATTAAATATTAAAGTACAAATTGGAATATTTAAATTTTATTTTGCCCTAATCCTTTTTGTGATGAACTTTTATGTGTGTTTAGTTCAAATGATTTATTCCTACAATTTATTTATATTGACGGAATTCATTTTTTTAATATTTTATCTTTAATCTTTTAATACCTTTTGTTTGGTATTTTTTATTTTCTTTTTTTTATCGTCTAGATTGGTATTTGTGGTCGCACTGGCAGTGGTAAATCATCATTGGCCTTGTCTCTGTTTGGTGTTTTACAAATCAGTCATGGTCGCATACGTATTGATGGCAACGATATTGCCACCATACATCCCGATGAAGTACGTACGAGACTATCAATAATTCCACAGGATGTTCATTTGTTTAGTATGACTGTCAGAGAAAATCTTGACCCGTCTGGTTATTATTCGGATTTAGAGCTTTGGAATTGTCTTGAATTGGCTCAACTAAAGGAGTTTGTCAATACAAAAATGCCACTGGGTTTAGGTAAGTAGCAGTTGCATACATTTTTTCTACACAATAATTTATATTGACAATGTAGTTGTATATGGAAGAGGTAATACATTATTAGTTTTACTTGCTCTATTTATCGCAAAACTTTTTCAAAGTTGTAAAAATTTTCTTTTATATGCAACAAAATAAATATAAAAATAAATAAAGAATTGAGTTTGTGGTTTAAACGAAGTGATGTTTTACACTAAACAGTGGATCAGAAGTAAAAGGATTTATTAAAAATAATAAAAACTACGGATTTTCGACAAAAAAAAATACCATAAAAAGTTTTTAAACGAATCTTTTATACTCTTCATCATCCGTGTAAATTTAGTTTAGTGAAGTAACTCTAATCAAAAACAGAAAAAAAAAATATTGGGGTCACAGAAAATTAAAAATTAAAAAAAAAAAAATGTCATTGGCATTTAATGGGTTAAAAAAAATATTTAAGTATTTCCAAAAAGATCATTTTTAAAGCTTTTAAATAATACTTATATTGACGTCTTAAAAACTATGATGCAAAATCGTTTTTTATAAAAAATTCAGTAGCCCATAATTTTATAATTTTTTTCGCTCCATATATTTTTTTGTTTGGAGTTACTTGAATAATCCAGATTTGTTCCAAATGATATGGAAAAATTAAGGCAGGCATGGTGTTTTGCCCGTTTGACACGCTTTGTGGTTGGTTCTTAAAACTATAAATCTTTGCCAATATCTTAAATTTCTGTAAGACTGACAGTTTTTTTTTTGCTAACTGACTTTTAAACTAATTGATTTCTGTTCAAAAGTTTTTATTTCGAACGGAGTCAATTTTATCTCTTTGATGGAAAATTTTCCAGGGAGAGAATCATAATAAAATTAGCCAATTGGTGGCTATGCCACAGCTTTTTTTGGTGTAAAGTGGCCTGGAGGCTCATGATCCGATCATAATGATTTTTTAATAGAAAAATTTTCGAAACTATGTCTGATTTATTGGCGTATCTAAATTTCTTCTAGCTCGTTTAGTGTCTCAGCAAAGTTGATTTCAACCTAAGCATGGACGGACGGACAGATGGACATCGCTTGGGAAATGGAAGTTGAAAGAATTACAAACACAATGACAAACTTAAACACACCTTCTTCAACTTGTGGTAAAGCGAATAAAATTTGAAAGATAAATTAGTAAAAATATATTTTTGATTAAATAGAAATATATTGAGAACCACTCTTTATTGCTCTTCTTTGTTCCTGTTTTTAAAATAATTTTCAAAAACTTTTGTAAAATACTCTTCTCAATAAAATAATATTTTTGAAAATTCATTTTGAGGGGGGGTTTTTTAGCTATTTTTTAAAAGTACCATTTGCAAAAATTTCTAATAGTTAAATTTGTTAACACATACTTGTTAGAAAAGAATTCTCTTTGAAATAACGTTAAATGTAATTTCCAGAAATAATTTATAAAAAAGTGCCTGTAAATATGTTTTATATATTAAAAAGTACTATTTGAAAAGTACTCTCATAATAATCCACACTGAAAATGATTTTAACCAAAATTTTATAAATTTTTTTTTTAACAGAAAGTACTTTTAATACCATAAGTTATCGTTCACTTTGATTTATTATGAAAAAATTTTTATGTTAAACTACTTTTAATATAAAATTTATTTTCAAATATTTTCTTATCAGGTACTTTTTGAAAAAAGTGAGGTTCTTATTTAGAAAATACAAAAAGGAATGTTTTTAAAAAGCCATATATTTTTTTGGGTACTTTTCGTTGTACAGAAAAATCTTTTTACTCTACGTAAGTGTTTATTGTAATCATTTTAATGCAAATAGTTCTGGTGTAAGGTCGTTTAGAAAAAAAGTACATTCTTATTTTAAAAAGTACTTTTTTTAAATTATGTTTTTTAGTGAAACTTTTCTTAGCTAAAAAAAGTTTCTTAAAATGTGCTTTTAATGCGTATTATTTGCTATGAAATGCATTTTTTGTACTTGAAACGTTTATTGAAAATTACTGCGCTTTAACAATTTTATTATTTTTTGAAATTCTTTCTATTTAATGTACTTGCATTAAGTTTTCTTCTGAAAATAATTTCTTTAAGCACTTTAGCTTAAAAACAAACTCTTTTTGAAAGGCTCCTTTTGTCAAAATATTTTGCAAAGTATTTTATTTAGAAAAGCAAAATTTTAATTTTTTGATAAAATTTTTTTAATAAAAAAATTTAATAAAATTTTTTTAATATTTTTATTATAGACAGCAATTTTTTCGCAAGCTTTTTAAAGGAAATTAATTTTAAGGTGCTTCTTAACTGAAATCCTAATTAAAATATCGTTAGAAAGAGCTTTTTTTAACAGTACTTTTATAAATTTTTTAAAAAACGTAAAAATTGTTTTTTTTTTTTGTAATAAAATTAAATGAATTTTAAAGCAAATTTTTAAAATTACATTATTTTGAATTTGATTTTTAATAAAAGTACTTTTTTTATATAAAAGGTACTTAAAAAAGGAGTTTTTGTAAGTAATTCTCTCTCATTAATAACACTATTTTCAAAAATAACTCCTTTGAATCTTACGCTTTGAACAGTATTTACAGCCTAAAGAAAAGTTTTTTTTTAAAGTATATATTTTTTTTTGTTTTTTGAATAAAAAATTAAAAATAAAGAGTTTTTTAAGGAAATGCTTTGAAAATTACTTTTAAAAAAAGGCCTTAAAATTAAATAAATAAATTTCATTTGTTAAAGCTTTTGTGAAAGCGCTTTTTAATGTTCTAAGCCTGCAAAGAATTTGTTTAAAGTTTTGTTTTTATAAGATATTTTTTGAAAATTTTTTGGTACTTTTTGGCTATACCTTTTTTCAAAAGGCCTTTGAAAAGGCTTCAATTGAACAGTCCTTCTTAATACAAAGAGCCTGATAAAGAGTTGCTTAATCGTTCTTTTTAAAGGCAAATTTTTTTTTAATACTTTTAGGTACTTTTTATAAAAGTACTTTTTTCAAAACACCTTTTAAAAAAAGTTGTTAAAAGTATCTTTTCCTTAACATCGTCTTTTAAATTAGGAGTTACATATTTTTAAAATGCATATATTGTAAAGATACTATTTTTTATAAAAGTACTATTTGAAAAGAATTTATTTGTTAAGTACTTTTTTCTCTAAAATTTTTATACAGGTTGTTGCTTTGTATTTTTTTTAATAATAATTTTTATTATTTTCGATTTTGTAATTTTTTTAAATAAATTTTTTTCCAGTGTATTACACTGTGCAATAAAACTTGTGTTAAGTTTTATGCCTCTATTTAAATATAGAAAAAAAAACTGCAGTTTGTTTGTTATTGAGTTCAATAATTGTGGGATACATGATTTCAAGTATGAGGGTTAAGCTTCAGTATAGTTTGTCCTTTAAATCGACCCCTTGTTGCCATAACAATATAAGGATTTATTATGTCAAGTAGTGTTTAAAGCTTTGCTGGCATTTGCTTTGCTGTATTTATTTAATATGTTGATTTTTTAACCATTTCCTTTTAAATACTTGATGCAATTTTTATTTGTTCTTGTTAGTTTTCTATGCCTCTGGCATACAAGTGTTTGATTTCTAAAGTGTTTTAAAGGAATTTGTGGCATTTGTAGTCAAACAAGCGATTTTATTATGCAACCTTAGGGGGAATGAATATTTTAAAAAATATTAAAATTTAAAAACTTTTTTAATAAATCTTTTATATTTTTTTCTTTTTTTTTCAGATACTGAAATTATGGATGGTGGTCTGCATTTGAACTTAGGTCATCGCCAACTGTTTTGTCTGGCTCGTGCCATTTTACGTGGTTCATTTTGTTTAGTTTTAGATGAGGCCACTAGTTCTTTAGACTCTACCACAGAAAAGGCTTTACTTAATGCCGCCCATAAGGCTTTTCAGGGTAGAACTATTATAACCATCGCGGTAAATTTCTGTAAATAATTTATAAAAATTTTTTTATAAGAATATTTTCTTTCTTTACAGCATCGTTTGTCCACCATTATGGATTATGATCGCATTATAGTTTTAGATAAAGGCAAAATCATTGAAGATGGCCGACCTGAGGAATTGGAACAAAAACCAGATGGTATTTTTTCCACTCTTATGCATTCTGGCCGTCCTTATTCGGCTGTCAGTCTGGATGATGTTCTTAATGATACATAAAATTCATTCTCTATTTGTTATTAATTAATGTATGAAAGTATTAATTTTTATTTTTCTTAAGTTGATTTCGTTTAACAAATATTTTGTTTTGTGTAAATTTGTACTTAATTTGAAAATTATTGTTGTATTTCTGTGTGCCATTTTACTTCCTCTTAGAATGAGAAAAAAAGAAATAAATGTAATTTATATTCGAAATTTTATTAAGATTTTTTTATATTGACAGATATGTCGGACCAACATTTTTGTTGTACCGAAATATCTGTCATTTTAATTTTATTATGTTTTATTACAGATTTTTTTTTGAACATGTTGTACAGCGACAGGTAAGTTTCAACCAACATTTCTTAGCTTAAAAAAAACTCTTTAAACACGGACCCATTTAAATAAATTACTTTTGTCGGACCAACATTTTTGTTGTACCGACATATCTGTCATTTTAATTTTATTATGTTTTATTACAGATTTTTTTTTGAACATGTTGTACAGCGACAGGTAAGTTTCAACCAACATTTCTTAGCTTAAAAAAAACTCTTTAAACACGGACTCATTTAAATAAATTACTTTTTGTTTTAAAAATTCTTACATATTTTATTTTTTCTTTTCCAGAAATAATATCTGTACTTATTTTTCTTTATTTTTTTTCTTCTTCTTCATCTATCCACAACAGCTGTCATAAACAGAGAAAAAAAACCTTGGCACATGCTTGCATATTTCTTTCGCTTTAAATTTTTCTTTAAATGCTTGAGTGATTGTTGTAGTGAAGGAAAAAGTTTCTTTCTTAAAAGTCATATTTAAAGAAAAATTTATCAATAGAAAACAGTTTTTTGAATTTAGAATTTTGAACAGAAAAAGTAAAAAAGCAATTAAAGAGAAAAACAACAAAGATATTGACTTTAATAATTCACATTTGGTTGAGGATTACAAAATCGATCCTTGGACTGCAGGATCTGAAAATCAAAATCGTTTTTGACTCTCTGATTTTTAAGGCTCTCTAAAGGCTTGTGATCTTTATTTTGCATAAAACTACTTTCAAGCTTACTGGAAAGCTAACTCTGTTCAAGTAGATTGCGGTTTGCACTGCACACCCTGAAAAATATTGGTCAGTGCACTTAAATGTTTTTTAAGTACTGATAAACTTAAAGCAGAAAAAAGTCTCTGGTCGATTACAAACCTTTTATAAATTTTAAATTCATCAAGCTTCTCCATGAAATTAAAAAAAAGCTTTATGAATTGTTTAAAATAAAAAAAAAAAATATAGGAAACACCAAAAAATAGACAGATCGATCTTAAAAAAAATTTTAAGATTATGATGGCCACATTGAATAGGCGGCTTTTTGGATCAGCAACAGTTATTGATTTAATAAACAAGAGGTAAAAAGTAAGAACGAAAAATAGGCCGATCATGAGTTCAAATCCTGACAAAGCTTTAAATCAAAAAGAAAAAAATCTGTGGTTGAAATAGCTGCGTTTATTTATTTCTTTTCGAATCTCTGAAGCAAAAATATTTACAACATGAAAGAAATTAATTTAAAAAAATTTGTTTGTTTATGATTTTTTTTTTTAATGGAAAATTTCACGCTACTTTTTCTCTTTCCTACTAAATTCTGCATAATAATAATAGTTATTCAAACGTGCCGGCAACACGTGCAGCTGTAACCACATGCCCAAAATGTACATATATTGCAAAAAAATACCAAAAACAGCAACACATTATTTATAATTCAACAAAAAAAAAAAAAAAGAAGAAGAAGAAGAAAAAAAATTACGAAATCTCACATATAAAATGGTTATTTATTTACTTTCTTGCCACATGTGTTAAGAAGATAAATACTAAGAGATAAATCTAACATAAAACTCATAATATCTCGTTAAGTTTTCCAGGAAATAAAAACTAATTCATAAGGGCACTCAGCATTTATTTTAAACTTTAAATAAGATAACAGGAAACAATTAACCCGCTGACTGTTTGTTTGCTTCGTAAATTCTTGTCAAATCGCAGGAACAGTTGTTCGCATAATATTGATTATACTCAACATGTAAGTAGAATTATAAATTTTTTTATTATTAAACGAATCAGCTTTAATTTAATTTCTTCAATAAGAGGGTATCAATATTTTTTTTAAATGCCCACATTTTAGAGCAACGGTTCTCAAATGGGGGTCCGTGAACCCCTGGGGGTCCGTAGCAACCATCCAAGGGGTCCGCATGAAATAACGAAAAAACAGTGTTTACAAAAAAAATAAAAATTTTATTTTAAATTTTGGCTTTAGAGGGGTCCGTGAGCAGGTATTTGATGAGAACCCCTGTTTTAGAATGTCTGCTATTAAATACGCAAATTTATTTTATTTTTTAGCTATCGACAGCTGATAGCAATTAAATAGACTGAACAATTTTAGAATTTAAAAAAAAAGAGTTCGGCAAGTTTGTTGGGTGATCAGTATTCGTGCTGGTAAACAAACAGTACCGCAGAATAACTGCCACTTACGTAGCTGACAGGAAAACGGTAAGCAGGAGGTGGTCTTTCATTTTCTCTGAAACTTTTTGGCATTTCGGTTGTTTGAGATATTAATTTCCTTACCGATTCCACTCAAGTGGTTGAGTGGCCAGAGGTATTCGTTGAAAAGATAGTTATAAAATTGAAGCAGCTGACAATTATTTAATTTAATTATTTTTTTTTTAATAAAAATTAAAATTGAATTATTTTGAAAATGGCGGAAATAACTTTGTTTTTAAGCTGAAGCAAATATTTAAAAGATTGTGTATCAAAGTTTTTAAAAGTATTGAGGCCAAATCTATAGAAGACATATTTACACTTATTATATCAGGCTGCTTATTTTCCTCCAATAAAAATTGAAGTCAACATAAAACCATAGCAGCTCTAAAAATTCATTTTTTAAAGTGACTAATGCAATTTTCACAATAAATGGCTTAAATTTAGCAAGGCTCAAGTTCGAATTTTAAATTTTGTAAAATATAAGAAAGAAAATGATGTGCTGTCTAACATTATGGTTCCCCTTATGATCTCTTTAATTTTGCAATGATTTAGATTACGCGTTTAGTAATTTAATGATTTGAGAATGCCAGCTAGACCTGTCTCCGACAAACGTCTCCCCGTAGCATTCACATTTTATACGTTTCTAGTCCTGAGCCACTGCAGACTCTTGAGGTGCAGTCTTAACTAACGTATTCTATGAATTTCATCTTATCCAAACGATATTTAAGATCTGCAGGACGTATGACTAATGAAGTTATCCTGCTTAATTAATGTCTAAGCAACTTTCTAGACTTTATGTCAAAAGGGTATTTTTTCTAGAGTGTCGGTTTGTTTAATGATTAATAAAATAAAAAGAATAATTTTTTCATCACTTGCGAAGATTTCTTTTCCATTTTAATGCGGAACCTCTTTTAATTGTATCGAAATTAAAACTCATAATATTTTCAGATGTAAATGAAGTTTTAAATCTTCAGATAAATTTATATTTAAGCTGGGGATCAACAAATATACTGGGTTCGCTTGACTTAAATGAGTCAGCCTCCTTGTATACCATGTCGAAGTGCCGGGCAAATTTCTTAAAAAAAGCCAAGTGCTGTGTTAATTTGTAACGAAAATGGGAAAAATCAATTTAGACTCTTGCAGAATGTCCTTTTTATCTGATGGTATTTTTATTCCATAAAATTTTACTTCTTCAGGTTTAAAGAATCAAATATTTTAAAATTGTAGCTAAGCTTGGGCAAGAGGAAAATAATTTAAGGTCATCTGAAATGGATCATCGCATCCATGTTCTTCACTTTAGGACCATCATACTTTATTTCTCACTTGGTTTATGTTCTCTCTTATTTTATGTTATGAAAGCTTAAATGATCTGATTAAAAAATTGATTTAAATTCATATCAAAATTTAATTAAATTTTTAATTGACTTAATTATATATTTAATTGAAAACATTTTTCAATCAAAAATATAATTAAATTAATTATATATTTAATTAAAAAAATAATAATTTTTTAACTAAAAAAAAAATTAATTGATTAAATCAAAACTCTAATAAAATTTCAATCTAGAAAGAAATCAAATTTTTATAAGAAGTAAGAAATTTTTTTCTGTGTATAAGAAATAATTTACACTTCAAATAAAAAGCCAAGTAAAATATTTTTATACACTTCAAGCATTTTGTATGCCAAATGTAGTTAAAGTGTAGCAAAAATGTTTAAATAAAAAAAATTCTATAAAAAAATACTATAAATATTCATCAAGAATTTAAAGTAGAAATTCTTGCCAAAGTGCAGGCAGTAGAGAAAACAAGGTAACGAAATAAAATAAAATTTGGAATAAAAAAAAAATTAATAAAATACCACTTCTACATCAATATATTTGCTGGTAAAAGAAATTTTTAAAGGCTTGTTAATCTGCTTTGCTTCGCTACAGGCCACAGCTTTCGAACTAAAGTAAACACACACAAGCAAACCTTAATATAAAAGCGTATACAAAAAGGCAGAACATTTTTCATTTTCTTTCAACAATTTAAAATAAATTGATTGTAAAATCTGTTGTACTGTTGTATATTATCGTAAGTTATAAAAACAACAATATTCGATTTAAAATCTTAAATAACAACAACAACAGCACAACTACCTTGAAATATTAATGGGACTACTTTCAGACATTTTCATTTTTTGGTGAATAATTGAACAACTTATAAAAATATGGATAAAAATGTAAAGAAATTTTATAAAATCTTTTACATACAAAATAAATTCACATTTTCTTTTGAGAAGAAATTCCATAAGGATTTCTTAATTTAACTTTTTTGGCATTTTTCTTTCACTCTTTTGTATTTCGACTGTTGTGCTGCCCCATTTTTTGTATTTTTAAAAAGTTGCTGTAATAGTTGATGATAGAGAGTAATAAACAATTTTTTGAGGCAATTAAAATTGTAATTGATTCCCGAAAAATGTGCTAAACATCAACTTTGAAGTGTGTGGCACTTGAGTAAGAAATTTGGTCAAGTGAAGTATACAAATTGTATATTTGTTTGTTTACTACTGCAGTTACGAGTATTTGAAGTTGGTATCGTATTTTTATTTGTTCAGAAACAGTTTTCAGGATAAATTGATTGGTAAGTTATTGTTATTTTGTTTAAGTGGGCTGAAATTTTATTCAAATAAAAGTGAATTTCTTAAATAAGGCAATTTTACAAAAAGATTTCAATTTCTTTGTTTCATGGTTAAAATCCTTTTTTACACTTTTAATTGAACGGGTAGTAAAGGAATCGTTAACAAATTGGCATGAAACAAATTAACAAATTTTGAAAGGAAACTTATATTTTTTTTTCGAATTAACTAAAATGAATAAATTTTTATTTGTAGGTAAATTTGTTTCTTCTAATGTAAAGAATTTAAAGAAAACTAAAGGTAGAGAATTTTGTTGTGCTTTCTATTTGTTAGGATTTTTTTTATTACAAAAATAAATAGTCTACACTTCCTTTCGTTTCTAATAAAACGTTATTAGTAAATTTTGTTCAACTCGTTCAAAATCTTAAGAAAGGAAATTAAAGACCCCTTAAAGTCTCTCACAGTTAATTAACTCTTAAAACAATAGATGATCACAATAATTGAGACACATAAATAAGTGTCTTATGTTTTTATTGTGACTTAAATAAAATCATGCCTTACATTTATAAGATTACCGCATCGTTGTGATTTTAGTTGATTTACAAGAAATTTGGATGACTACCAGAAATAAGATAAAATGTTTTTGTGAAGATTTTTTAAAGACTGAATAAGATCGCAAAATTTTTTATTATATTTATAAATTGGTCAAAAATCTTTTAACACTCAAACCTTTAAAAAAAATTTTAAAATCAATTTTTATGATAAACGTCAAGCATTTTGAACATTTGAATCTGGCAGCCCCACACACTTGCTACAAATCCATACATTAAAAAAATCAGTTAAAGTCTTAATAAAAATTTTCTATTTAATTCATACGAGGGCTGCTATATATATTTCTGGCCTGGCAACACTGAGTGCTGCCAAGTGCAATCTGGCATTTCCATTGGAAAGTTTATAATTTTTAAGCATAATCGTACTCAAAACGTTTTGACGTACGACCATTATTTGTGTTGTTTACAGTGACTTGAAAAAATTAATATAGAAAAAATAAAATTAACTCGTGAACATTTTCGTGCCATCATTTTTCACAACTTTCGACGTGGATTATCACGACAAGAGTGCATTGATGAACTAAAATCTTTGTATGGCGATGAAGCACCATCCTATAGCACTGTGAAAAATTGGTGTAGTGAATTTAATCGTGGCCGAAGCTCGCTCAAAGACGAATTCCGTGAAGGTGCGTGAACTCATAATGCAAGATCGACATGCGACATACCGAGAGATAGAGACATCCTTGGACATTTCTTCCACCAGCTTACATTCGATACTGCATGAACACCTGGCCGTAAAAAAGGTTTGTTCTCGTTGGATCCCGCACAATTTGAAAGTCCCTCAAAAAAATGCTCGTGTCGATTGGTGCAAAGAAATGTTGCAAAAATACGATTGCGGTGCTTCAAAAGACGTTTATAAGATCGTCACAGGTGACGAATCATGGATCTATGCGTATGAGCCCGAAACTAAACAAAAATCGACCGTGTGGGTCTTCAAAGACGAGCAAAATCCAACGAAAGTTGATCGTGGAAGAAGCACTTCGAAGCAAATGGTAGCCTGTTTCTTCGGCAAATCTGGTCATGTGGCGACTGTTCCGCTTGAGCAACGTAGGACGGTCAATTCTGAGTGGTACACTACAATTTGTTTGCCCGAAGTCATCGGAGCAATTCGAAAAATCAACAAGACGAATCATTGTTCACCATGACAATGCGAGCTCTGACACATCGGCTCAAATCAGAGCGTTTTTGACCGGCCAAAATGTCGAATTAATGGGTCATCCGCCGTACAGTCCTAACTAGACACCTAATGACTTCTTCTGTTGAAGTGTTCAAAAACCATGTTTTATAGGTGTCTCAATCGGAGTGGAAAAAGTGCTTCGACAACAGGTTTGTGCGCATGCAAAAGTGTGTAAATCATGCTGGAGAATACTTTGAAAAACAATAAAACCATTTTTGATTATAAGTATTCGCATTTTCACTATTAGGCCAGAAATATATAGAGCAGCCCTCGTAGTTATACAAATTTTTGTATTTTGTAGTTATAAAAAAATACTATTTTATAAAATATCAAGGTGATCACAAATAAATCTTTTCAATAAATTTGGAATTTTTATAATAATATTTCTAAATAAAATGACTTCAAAACAAACTTAAAATCATATTTCTTTAGGGCGTTAATTACACATTAATTTTATTACTATTTTTTTTATTATATTTTAGAAAGATTGCGTCTGGATTTTTTATATGTCGTAGAAGAAAGCGTAAATGCAGATTAAACAAGAAAATTTAGCAGTGAAAAGGTCACCCTTTGTTTTTTACACTTTTTATTGCTGGCACAGTAAAACAGAATTTGTTTAAATTTCAAGCATTAGTCTATATTTATTCAAAAGATTGGCTATATATATCAAATTACAACCATTAGGGTACCCTTTAATTTCTAATTTTAAATATTTTTACTTGGTATTTTAGTTGATTTAGTAATGGGCATATTGTCCAATTTTTAAGAGTCTGCCTGTAGCAGTTTAAAAGACAGAGCTATATAGATCAAATTGCATCAGTTATAGGGACACCCTTTAATTTCTAATTTCAAGTTTTCTACTTGTTATAGAGGATTTAGCAGTAAAAGTTCTGTGCAGATTTTAATCAACTGTGTACAACTGTTCTACAGTTTATTCATATGCATCAAATAACAGCAACTATTGTAACACCCTATAATTTTAAATGTTTAATATTTATGGTTTTTAAGATACCAGATAAAGTAGTGGACATTCTGTTTTATTTTCAAGTGTTTGTATATAACGGTTCAACAATAAGGCCATAAAGGTAAATTTACTTTAAATATCGAAACACCCTTTAATTTCTAAATTCAAATTTAATACAGTTTTTATAGCACACTTAGCAATACAGTTTTTTTTTGTAAATTTTAGCTGTCTGTATATAGCAGTTCAAAAGTTTGGCCACATCCATCAACTATTGGGACACCCTTTATTTCCAAATAAAAAGTTTATACTTGTTATTATAGTGGCCTTAGCAATAAAGGTTCTTTGTTAATTTTAAGTTTCATATATTAATTACATTAACTATTGGGACACCCTATAATTTTTTATTTTTAATGTTTATACTTGTTATTATAACGGTCATATTAATCGACATCCTGTCCACTTTTAAAGGGTTTGTCCATAAGGGTTCAAAAGATAGATGCATATAAGTCAATTTACGTCACTTATGGGGACACCCTTTAATATTTAGATTTATTTTTCAATATTTTTAAGCTATTGGGAATTAAATTTTAAGGAAGTGCGCTTTACGGTTCTTACTTTTGAATAGTTTTAAAAACATGTATATTGTATGGGGACACCCTTTAATGTTTAAGATAATGAACTGTTCTTAAAACAGCAGCATAATCTATTAAATTACAAATAACAAAATGGAAATCGAATCAGAAATGACGGAGTTAATAACTTCCTACTTTTTTTTAAGTCAGCTAAAAAATAAATAAAGATTTCGATTGTGTTTTTAATCAAAAATCGATTTTTTAAAATTTTTTTAATGATCACCGATGAAAGCCCTTTTCTTTCTAGGTCACATAGTTATCGAGATAAATGGCTTTAAAGTTTTTCATATCAAAAAAAATTTTTTTGTGCCAAAAATTTAATTATTTGGTCAAAACTCGAATATTAAAATTGTTTAAGTGATCACAGCTGAAAGCTCGTTTTCTTTTAGAACAGATATCGAGATAAATGGCTTCAAAGTTTTTTATATAAAAATTTTATTTTTATGTCAAAAACCAAAACTCTACCTTCTGGGACGCAAAGTTATCGAGGTAAATTGGTTTAAAGTTTTTCATATAGAAAAATTAATTTTTTGGGCCCAAAAAATTTATTTAAGGGTTTTAAAGAACCAGGTCATCACATTTACAACCGTCATTGTGCATAGAAAAACTATAACTTTCTATTAGATTATTTAATTTTTGCAAAATTATTTTAAATTAAGATCAACCTTTAAATGGCGTAAGTAGTTGCCAGACCTTGAATTATTAAAAGATGATTAGTTCGTCTAGAATAATTTTACA
The DNA here is from genome assembly GCA_937654795.1 of Cistogaster globosa. Taxonomy (NCBI): domain Eukaryota; kingdom Metazoa; phylum Arthropoda; class Insecta; order Diptera; family Tachinidae; genus Cistogaster; species Cistogaster globosa. The sequence continues at coordinate 15,850,581 of OW569404.1, forward strand.
TTTTGGTTTGAATCATAACTTGCCCAATCTTTTGCCACTTGCCACGTTTGTTTAAGTTTTCGTTTGCAAGCAATTTGAATTATTGTTAAGGACAAAATGGTTCGCTTATTTGCATTATCACGGTATCTTTTTAATAGGACCAGCGTCTAGGGGATGACCTCTGCTTATGCAACGCGTCGTGCTAGAAGTAGGAAATAATGTTTTGACTAATTATTTTTGCTTTAGACACCACAGTCTTCATTTGGCCAATTGCTATTTTTTGTTCAATCCAGATCTATAAAATTTAATTGTATCGAATAAAATACACTTACGAACACAAGTCATATAAAATTCAAATAGCCATGAAATATATTCATAAAGTTCATACTCGTAATAGTTTTTTCTTACTCTATCCCCATCCCACTTCCTCAGTAATTTTATGATTTCGAGTTTTTACTTTATTTCTGTATGATTCGTTACACTTTAATTAAAAAAAATTATAATAATAAATCCAACTTTCTTTGAATTTTTTTATATAAAAATTAAAAAAAAATTCTTTTAAAATTATTATAGAAAAAAAAGGAAAAATTGAAAATACAATTTAAAAACCAGAATAATTTGAACTACAAATTATGGACAAAAAGTTCAACTTGAATATTTTTTGGCCTAAAATATAAAAATGGATATGATAGGAAACTTTAAGGAAATGCTAATGCAGTAAATGAGTTTTGTTTGAGTTTCTTTTTTTTAATGGCCGAGTAGGAGACAAAAAAAAAAAAAAATAAAAATAAGGAAAACTTTGTTGAAAAATAAAAAAGACTTGAAAATAAAATAGTTAAGATTTAGAACAACTTTGATTATGAAAGAGTCAATATCATAAGAAAAATAGAAGAAAAAAAGAGCATGCTAATTTTATTATGGTTTTTCTAAAGGGATGGGCAGGGAGTTTTATGCGAAAGTAATCAAGCATTTGGTAGAAATAGTTTCCACAGAAAATACATTTTTTAATTTTTTTTTAATTTTAAAAACTACAGAAGAACTGCAATAATTCTTGTAAAAAGCCGACTTAAAAATGGCCAGACGTGGAGCTATATATATCATATAACATGGAACACTCTTTAATATAAAATTCAAAATATTTATACATGATTTTTCTCGCGCCTTAAGAACAGGCGGCTTGACAAATTGTAAGCTGTTTAATAAGAAAAAAAAAAGTCTGTTGATGTTTTCGCTTCAAGTGATTTGTAATTATTGTATTCAAAAAGTATTTTCATTTCCGTTTTTTAAAATAATGTTTATTTTACTATTTTTTTATTTTGAAGCTGACAGCCTGCTAACTCGTTCTTTCTTTTTAACTGCTGCTATTTCCGCTAAGGAAAATACGATTTTCCTGCTGAACATTATTTTTCTTTTACAATTCTTTTGGGTTTTTTTCCTCAAACACATGAATAATTTGTTGATTGATTGATTCAGGTTTAACAAAGCATATTTTAAAGCTTTTTTGTCTTTTCTAATTTCAGTGTTTTAAAATCATCAATCTGATTTGCAAAAACTTTCGTTTGTTTGTGAAGGGGGTCAATGTATAAAGGAAGCTTTAATGCTGCATGATTGTGTTCTTTGAAAGTGTGAGAGAGTGAGAGAGAGAGAGAGAGAGAGAAATAATGGTAAATTTTAATGTCATTATTTCTGATTTAATAACGCTTTCAGTTCAGTAGCCAAGATGAAAAGAAAATTACGATCTTGTGAAATGTAGATTTTTCAAAAAGTCTGAGTTGATGAAGGAGTTTTTAAAAATAATTTTGAATAAAAGATGTGAAACACTAACAACAAAATGTTTTAAAAGTCTAGATTTACACTATGATTTTCTTATTCAATTCTCTATTTAAGTGGCAACGATATGCATTATTAAAAAAAACACAAAGACAAAAGCAGCAGTCACATTCCCTTAAAATGTTTTTAGTATCAAACAAAAATTCCATGACTGTTTCATAAAAAATTGCATAGTGTAAATGCCGTAAAACTCTTGAACACAGGTAAAACGAAATATAAAAGTTGTCATTTCGTCTGTAATTTCTAAAATATGTATTTCCAATTTTGTTAAGGAATTTGATTTAGCCATTTCTATCTGTTCGTAACTGCGTTGAAGTCAGTTTGGTGAATGCTGTAGTGAAGCTTACACAACTTACAAATTAGGCACGGTTTCGAAAAAGTTGCTTTTTAAATTCGGCAATATTGTTTCATGCCATTCGAAGTACTTAGGAAAAAGCCGCGCATATTTTTTCTATTTCCCCACATCATTTATCATCCGGTTACAATTTTATTTTGCTTTTTATTCGAAAATAAAAATAGACTAGCAACCCTGAAATTACAACCCTGAAATTACTCAACCACGTGCAGAAGAGAGCGGAGAAGCTCATCGGTGATAGTAGGATATCCAGCTCAATTAATTCACTAGAGCATTGACGCAATGTGGTTTGTGTTTCACTGTCTTATCGTTACTATGACGGAATGTGCTTTTATAAAATCAGGGAACTTGTTTCCGAAAAGAGTAATTTTGTACGCGTAACGCGCTCTGCTTCAAGTGCGCATTCCTTTGTGGTCGATTGGCCAGTTAATCGCACTACGGAGGTCTTTCCTGCCACTTTCAATGTGAAAATATTCAAATCAAATGTCCACAAGCACTACTCCCTCTATCCCTCTTCCCACAACCTAATTTTTTAGTTCTGGCACAATGTATTGCATAAGTAGGGGTCATCCTTTGAGTGCTGGTCTAAATAATAAATAAAAAGTAAATTGTCAATGAGTGTTAGAGAAAACTGTGCGGGGTACCAGGCTCCCTAGGAAGCACAACTGCGGTTTTGTTTTTTTTTTCTAGATTGATTTTGTTTCCGAACAAGGCAGTCGTCCTCTAGGAAGGCGATGAGACTTTTGAGGCAATAAGGGCTCCTTTTGCAATGATTTTTATGCCTTGGTGTGATCACTGCAGGACTAGTAAAAGCAGGGCGCAATCGGTGCAATTATTTTAGCTTTTGTTGATTAAATTAATCATGCAACATATGTTGCTTGTGAACTACAGCATGTTGCCTCTCTTCTCTTATAAAAATTTTGCAAAAATTTGTCTTTGTTTTCTCTTTGTACCCTTCACCACAGGTAGAAAAAAATGGAATATATAAGTTTGTCATTCCGTTTGTAATTTCTACAACGTTCATTATCGATCCCATAAAGTATTTTTTTGTTGAGGTTTTATGCACAGGGAAGTTTATTAAGCAAACTCCGTCTGTCCATCCGTGTTCGAGTTGAAATCCACTTTGTCACTGCATAGGCCGGAAAAAATTTAAATATGCCAATCGATGAAAAATAGTCTCGAGACTTTTTCTTTTTTTTCAGCGAGAACGATTCATGTCTTTCCAGGTAGCAGGAAAAACACCACGCCTGCCTATAATTTTTCCATATTATATGAAACAAATCCAGTTAAATAAAGTAATAAAAAAATGGGAGGCGAGAATTATCAAATAAAAAAAAAAAAACAATCTCTGAAGAGATTGGCGCTCGCCCATATTTTCTTATTTATGGGCCGCTGAACTTTTCATGGAAAATTAAGATTGTGCACCACATTTTTTATGGGTATCATTTAAAAGCTTTTGAAGAGATCTTTCAGGAAATGCTAAAATTTCTGAAAATTGCTTAACCCATTAAGAGCCAATGACATATTAAGTTAAAAATTTTATTTTTTATTTTTAAATATCTGTCTGAAGTTACTTCACTAAAAAAGATTTACATGCCTATTGAAGGGTATATAAGATTCGGCATAAACTTTTACTTGTTTTTCTTAATTTTTTTTACAACTTAAAGCGTGTTAACAAAGCACTTAAGCACTTAAGCACAAAAAATCATGTAGCGAAGGAAAAAAAAAAGACAAAAAAACAAAATTTTCACTTGATTATCTCATTAATTACTTTTAATGAAACAGATTGATGTGGATTTTGCAATCGCTGTTTAAAAGTTTTCCATCTGTAAATATTTCTTCTACTTTCTTCTTTATTATGTTTGTGTTTATTAGATTTTTATTTGTTCACTTTTGTTGCTCTCTTTGTTTTAACACACAAAACCAAAGTTTTAATGAAGTCGTTATTTTACATTTTACAAGCATCCACCCACGTTTTGGTTTTTCTTTCGTTAATTGATGTCTTATCACTAGACTTTAGTTAAAAGTGAAAGTAATTTGTTGTAGTGAATAAGAACAATGTTAAAAACATTTGTGATTTTTATTTTTTGCTTTAAATAAAAATTATATGCTGAAATTAGTTTTTGCTTTTATTTAAAAAAATAGAGATAGTTGACGTTATTTGCCGCTTAACAAAAACTGTGACTATTTTGTTTTGTTTAACAAATGAGAGTTTTTTTTTAGAAATTTATCTTTTTCAAAGTGTTTGTGATATTTTGTTACAAAACAAAATATTTTATATTGCGACAAATCGCTCCTGTGTAAAAAAGTAGGTTGGCATAAACATGACTATTTGCGACATTTTTTATAATTTTCGAATTTTTGAAAAAAATTAATTTAAGACAAAATAACAAAATCTTCTTTATATTACTTTAGCTTGCTGGAAATAAGAGAAGATGCTAGAATAATTTAAAAAAAAAATTCAATTTTTGCTATCGAAATCCATATTTATACCGACTTCAAAACACATTTTAACTGTGTATCTAACGATTTAAAAGTTTATTAACATTTATCATTTTACATTAACTATTGGTACAACCTTTTAATCCATCAAATTACATAAACTGTAGCGACACCCTTTAATTTCCAAATTCAAATTTTATACTTGTTGTTTTAGCAGACTAAGCAATATAGTTTCTTTTTAAATTTCAACCATTGGTCTACAATTGTTTAAGAGTTTGGCCATATACATCAAATTACATCAAGCAATGTAATACCCTTTAATTTATAATTTTAAATATTTATACTTCTTATTATACCAGACGAAGTAGTAGACATTTTTTCTAATTTTGAGTATAACGGTTCAAAATACAGGGCCTTATAGGACATATTACATCAATTATGGGAGTACCCTTTAATTTATAAATTCAAATTGCTTATTTATTGTTACAGCGGATATGGCAATTCAGGTTCCTTGATAATTTCAACTGTCTGTCTATAACGATTCAAAAGTTTGCTTATATACATCAAATTATATCAACTATTGGCGCACTCTTTAATTTCCAAGTTTAAATTTTTTACATGTTGCTACAAGGAACTTAAAAATACAGGTTTTTGTAAATTTCAACCGTTTGCCTCAAACTGTTTAAAAGAACAGCCATATACATCAAATTAACTAACTACTGGTGCACCCTTTAATTTATAATTTTGAAAATTTTTACTGGTTACTACGACGATGTTAGGAATCGGTATTTTGTTCACTTTTAAAGCATTTTTCTATAATGGTTCAAAAGATATGCCCACATAGTTCAATTTACGTTACCTGCGGGGTTACCCTGTAATTTATAGATTTATTTTTCTATTACCTTTTTGTTGTTGTAAGCTGTAGTGATATTCAATTTTTTTTTTAATTTTAAAGTTTTGCCCTTTAAGGTTCTTAATACTTTTCAAAAAATGTATGTTATATGAGGACACCCTTTAACATTTGAAGTTATAAACGGGGCCAATCTGTAATTGAATTTTTTTTCTAAAATAAAATTCAATGAATTCGAATTATTTTTTTTAATAAAACATCAAGACGTTTTTAATTTAATTTTTTAAAAGCAAAACATTTTAACTTAAATTTTATTAATCAAATAATTTAATTGTTTCAAATACCGTAAATGTCTTCATTGATTCTTAGAAATATTAATCGCAAAATCACTCTTTTTTAGCTTCATTTACAACGAAATTGATTTTTCTAACAAGAATCGTCGATTAAGGGATGTCCGTCTGTCCGTCCGTATTCGATTTAAAATAAACTTTGCCAAGGCAATAGATGGCTAGAGAAAATTTAAATACGTCAATCGTATAGACATACTTTCGAATGAGTTGTTATTAAAAATTAGCTAGAGCGGTACAGTCCTTCGAAAAACAAAAAATAAATAAAAAAATAAAAATATATCAAGGGAAAACATTGCCACTCGCTCATATTTTCCGAGTTATGGGCCTCTGCACTTTTCATAGAAAAGTACGATTGTGAGCCATATTTTTTAAGATATCAAAATTGGTATCATTTCAAAGCTCTTAAAGAGATATTTCAGGAAATAAAAAAATTTTTTATAAATGATTAACCCAATTTTATTATGTTCAATTTTATTTATTTTTCTATTACTTTTTAATTCTTTGTCACTCCAACATGTGTGTTTTTTTTTTTTTTTTTTTTTTTTTTTTGATTGATTGAGTTACTTCACTAAATAGATTTAAATTCATGATGAAGGGTGTATAAGAATCGGCATGGCCGAGTATAGCACTCTTACTTGTTTATATTTATTGGGTGTTTTTTTAAGCTCGATTGAACTTTAAATCTTAAAAAATAACGCTAAAAATTAAATTTTGATGCAAAATTTTTTATTAATATTTTAAGTAAACTCTGGCAAATCATTATAAATTCAATCACGCTTAAACAACGTTATCAAATCATTCAAGTTTACTTTGAAAATCATACATCGATTCGAGGAAAGAATACTTCGTTATTTTTACGGTGCACATAATCATCCATCTGAGCAAGCCATTTGTCGAACTGTGGATAGATTTCGTACCACATACTCTCTAGAGGATGCAGTAACACCAACCCGTCAAAGGAATGTGGGTACTGAAGAAAATATCGGTGCTGTAAACGAAATTGTGAAAGAAGATCCAAATTTATCGATTCGTCATCAGTCGCAGGAATCGGGGCTCCGTCCATCCACTACGTGGAAAATTTAGCGTAGAGATCTTGGCCTTAACTCGTATAATATTCAGCTTGTGCAGAAATAAAAGCCACGATATCATTATATGTGTCGTTCTTTCGCCGATTGGGCTCTCGAGCAGTTAGTAATTGACCCGTTGTTTTATCGGGTCTTTATATAAGCAAAATTGTCGCTTGTGGAGTGATTTAAAATTGGACGTCTAAAATGCCTTTCATCATGAGCAGCGGTAACCATATACCTGGAATTATTTTTAAATATGAATGCCATTTTCAAATCTTTCGTATAAAAAAATATTCTTTATTACAATTTAATTTTTTGTGTTATTTTTTACAATTAAAAGTTTTTTTGGGTTAAAAAAAATAAACCATTTAGAAAGTTTTCCACTAAACTTAAATATTTTGTACCATAAATAAATTTTTATGTAAGAAAAAAAAAACTATTTTTAAATCGACTTTAACGTTTTTGGTTTTATTTCAAAATCTATTATTTTTGTGGTCTGTTAATCATTTTTAAATCACCTGTGTAGTTCAAACTTTAAAGAAATAAAAAACCCCATTTGAAAAAATAACACAATAAAATCCAAACTAAAAGTCATGTACGTGAAAAAAAACACATTGAAAGAAAAAAAAGCTGGGAAAAAAAACCTGGTTGGCAGTAATCCTGCTGCCAAATGATAAAGCATCAGATGTGGAGGTGAATAAAGCCTACACAGCACAAACACTCACACACATACTGCCACACACACAAAAACAAGTAACATTAATAGAAAAGGGATAAACAAAGTGGATATTGACCCAGTGATACACATTGTAAAGGAAAATACTTGCACTTTAATACAGTAAATATAAAATTGCTTTAGTATTGAAAGCAACGTGACATTTTAGAATCCACAAGTGTAAAGTTTTATTTTTCTCTGAGAGAAATTGTTGTCGGTTACTTGGACAAGCAGATTCAGCAAGAAAATGACTCTTAAGTTTTATGATTCTGTGAGTATTTATCTCAACGTCAAATCTTTACAATCCAAAATTCATTTGCGGCTTTTTTGTAGCAACATTTTTGTTTATGGTGCAGGAAAAATGCTGTGTTACTGTGTGTACTTTTTCTAGGATGCTGTATAGTTGTATGTGTGTGTGTTTGAATATGCTCACATTTTGTGGATGTTAAATCAAGTTTATGTTGTTTTTTGTTTTGAGTTAGTAATGTCAACATTTAGTAGATTTTACTTGAAGAGGCTGCATTCAGTTCTTTCGTGTTAGCGGAAACGTGAAGTCGTTTAATCTCAAACAACGCTTCGTTAAAATTTCTATAAGCGCGGCTATTAATTAAAAAAAAAGAACAGAAAATAAATAATATAAAACAAAAAAATATAAAAAATGATAAATTCAAAAAAGCCTTAAAATAGGCAACAAAATTTTTATAAAATTACAGCCTAATTTAATGTTTTGGAAAAAAAAGAAAATGTAAAAATATCAAGTTTCTCAAAAAAGGCTCATAATAAGTTTTTATAATACGTTTGAAATTAAAAAAATCACAAAATTTTATTTTGCCATTTACATTGGTTTCTGGTGTTTTTGTTTAATTAAAAATTTTTTACTGCTGCCGTTACGCCTAAATGTTAGACTCATATTTCTGAATAATGTAACTCGTGTATTTTTTTTGTGTAACTCTACAAAGTTTCGGATTAACGTCGCCAATTTGTTTGCAAGCAACAAAAAAAAAAAAAAAGATTTTAATAAAAAAGCATAAAAAATGAAAATGTGTGCTCTATATGTGTATACATGTATAAATATATTTGGAATAATGTGTGTTAATGTGTGTGTGTTTTATAATCATTAGTATTTGTCGGCTTTTATTGTAAAAATTGGAGATAAAAATAAAACATACTTTAAGGCTGCTTAAAAATAATATTATGAGGAAAACTATACAAGTAAAACTTTTAAAGCATTTTAACGGGAGGTAAAATATTTTAAATAGTTTTTATATCGCTAAGTTAGAGTTTTTGATATCGTTTATTTTATGCTTCTCTATGACATTTTCAAAAGTTTAATTAAACTGTTGTGTGACAAGTTTTCTTTGGCTTTATGCAATTATGATTAATTTGTAAAATATGAAGTATACTTTTGGGCAAATTTCAAAATAGTAATATAAAGAAATTAATTCGAACTTTTTTTCACTTGTTGGAACAAAATATATTTTTTTTAAGTTGAAAAGTAAAGCCCTTAAAATAAAAAACAGAAATAAATTTAAAAAAATAAAAACAAAAGAAGAGCAGTTTCTATGTAAACTAAAATTATGGAATATTAACTCTTAGGATTTTTAAATTTGTTCATGTTCGCAGTAGTTCAACTTTAAGACCTCTTTGACAATCCATGTAGAAACTCTTTAATGGTTGCTTCACAAGAGGCTGCTAAATTAAATGTTACATAACATTATTTTCTTAAAAGGAGTGGCAAAAATAAATGAAGTACATTCTCCAAAATTGTGATTATCTTTGTGAAATTGTGAGACTGTTGTTCCGCTTGAGCTTGGATATGTTGACGTTCTTGTAAATCCCTTTCCGTCAAAACGATTCGTGGTACGATTAAATGTTCTCCAATCTATTGCGACAATCATTTTTAAAATTTTGACAAATTTTTGTAAATATTTTTGTGTTAATATTTTGATTTGTGACTTTATTTTGTTTGTTTTTGTTAAAATAATTTTTACTCATAGTGAATAAAGTAGAAGTGAGCTAGTGACTTAAATACATAAAATACCAAAAATAATTTTCGTCGTCGTTTCTTAATTATTTTCTTCAATCTTGATTCTTTTCATTTACTGAAATCGTCTTTTAACATGGGACTTTTTCGGCCACATTTACAAAAATAAATTTTTTGGTTTATAAAAGGTTAAAAATTTAAAGTTACTTTACGTATGAGCCCATTGAATTCACACATTTGTAAACCAATTTTGAAAACTAAGAGCCTTCCTATAAAACACTCAAGACTTTTACATGTCTATTGAACAGTAATGGACATCCAAATACAATTTTAACAAAGTTGGTATCCTTATAGCTCCTAATATTAGAAAGTAATAGCAAAATAAATGAAAAAATTAAAGGGTATCCCCGCAGGTGACGTATTTTGATTTGCATGGCTTTAACTTTAGAATGTTTACAGTCACACAGTTGAAAATTAAATAGATTCTGTATTCCTGTGCCCACTACAACAAGTCTTAAGTTAATAATTAAAGGCTCTCTCTTTAGCTTATGTTGTTTGTGTATGTAGCCTTTAGGTTTGTCTAATCTGAATTTTTTTTTTGCTAGATTTATTTAATAATTAAATTTTCTTGGGAGAATATTTTAAAACTCAATATTTCTATTTATAAATAGATTTTTTATTATTGTTATTTTATTTTAATATTTTATTTTCTATTATATTATCAAAATAGACCATTACTTTAAACTTTTTTAATTCGAACGAGTCATATGCACTGGCAATGGACTCACTAATAGTTCAGTTAAATTTTTTAAAATGCTGAAATTTTTATTTTTTTTTTAAATGTTCATTTTTACTGATTAGTGAGAGCAACACTAGGTGATTGAGAAATTGAAATCAAATAGAAATAAATTTAAATTAGAAAATAAAAAAAAAAAATAAAAAATAAAATAAAAATAACAAGCATTGCTTCAGCTGGTATTTAATTGCTGTTAAAAATTCAAAGGATAAAAGTGTTTGTAGATATCATTTGATCATTGTTCCTCCTAAGTTATAACTTTTAAAATCTTCAAAAATTTGTTTTTTATAATCATTATAAGGTAACCCTCAAGGTAGTCGATTAAACGATGTCCGTCTGTTCGTCCGAGTTAGTGTTGAAATCAATTATACCAAGGCACTAAATGAGTTACAGAAAATTGAAATAAGGCAATCAATCAGACATAGTCTCGAAAATTTCGTAGTTTAAAATAAGCAAGATCGGTGCATGTCTTTCGAGGCAGTGGGCAAAACCCCATGCCTGCCTTTAGTTTTTCCATATCAAAAAAAAAAAAAAAAAAAAAAAACAAATATATGAGGTGATAAATAACTAAAAAATTAGAAAAAAGAATCAGTTTAAGAAATTGGCGCTCGCCCATATTTTCGGCGATATAGGCCACTGAAATTTTCACAGAAATATACGATTGTGTACCATATTTTTTAAGATGTCAATATGGAAATTATTTCAAAGCTTTTAAAGAGATCTTTCAGGAAGTGCTAAAGTTTTTTTCAAACTGATTAACCCATTAAGCGCCGATGACATTTTTATTTAAAATTTTTTTTTTAATTCTCTGTCATCCCAAATTTTTTTTTAATTGTTACTTTACTAAACTTGATTTGAATATATGCTGAAGGGTATATAAAATTTGATGCAGCCAAAAAACATTCTTTTTTTTTTTTTGATTTAATTTTGTTTATGACTTATGAATAATAGAAACAATTCAACTTCAACGATAGTAAATTGTTATAATACAAATTATTCTCCTAGAAATATATTGGTAATTAATATTTTAAAAACTTGAAAACAGATCTGGTTGAATTACTTCTTTTGGCTCTGAAATATATTTACTATTTTGTAGAAGAGGCCATGGGTAAGGGACCATTTCATTTGTTTCAATATATTAAAAAAAATAAAATTTTAAATTTTAAAAATTTTTTTGTTCTTCTAAAAATTAATTTTTTATTTTGAAATTTTATCTTTTCTAACGTTAAATATTCAAAATTCAAAATTCACTAATAATTTATATACATGTTGGTTGAACCATCTGCAGGCTGTTTATACATATGTTGGATAAAACATCGGCCATTTCGGACACCTATTTTAATTGGTCGCAACTTGGAAATTTTTGTACGGTTTTGCGGAATCTACGATCCCATAAAAAGACCTTGATATTAAGCTGGTCCTTGTCAACATTGCGAGAAGAATAAAATTTTACTTTTACTGCTGTCTACAATTTGCCCAGAATGATTTTCATGATCATTTTATTGCCTAGTTTTAGGCCAGGGCTTTGTCTCGCGGTATCTTCTGGACCTGAAACTGCAAAATAAATTTTCCCATTAGGTTTTTCAGATTAGTTTGATTAATGTGGGAGCCCAAGCTAGAGCGATACAAAATTCTTTACAAGAATACAAAATGGAAAATGGTCGTTGTATGAAACACAGAGCAATAGAGTTTTGACTGGTTTTAACCTTCAGTATAATGCTAAAGGCCCACTCATAAAACTCTCAGACATGTGAAAGTCTAACGTAATAGCATATTTAAATAAAATATTTTTCCAAGGTTTGATTAAAGAGCTCCCTGCCATTTAATTAAAAATTAATAATAAAATCTTGAATATATTTTTTAAAAATTCTTACTCTTTCACAAAAATACAAAGCAATTTTTCTAACCCGTAGCCTTAATAATTTTGCGAGTCCGAATGTGAGTCTTGCTTTCCTTATTTATCTAGTGAAACACATTAATTTCCGTTTCATCTAAGAAAAGTATAATTTTTGAAAATATACAAAAAATAATATTTAAACAAATAATGGCCTGAAAGGCGGAGGAACAAAAACTAATTGAAAGCATACTTTTAGGCATCAAAAAAATTATTTTCTATGAAAAAGTTGATAAATAAAAAGAAGATTTTCGTCCCGGACGGAAACTAAATGTCGTACCAGAAAAAGCTTTATTCAAGAATTATAAATTATACTGATTTCTTAAGGCGTAAAATTCTAAAAAAGTAGCAAACTGTAAAAAACTAATGCCTATTTTTAGGTTCTATTAAATTTTGTTTAAATAAACAAAAACGCAAAGTACTATTAAAATTCTTCTTCTTATTCTTAAGGTCTTCTTAGTCACTTCGCATGAATTCATAAAAGTTTTATGCTTTCGTTTAATTTTTGGTGCAATCTTAAGTGACATTAAGTAAACCATTATTTTATTTACTTAATCTAGTTTCTTCTTCTTTTTGGCCTTAGCATCACAAGTGTATGTCATTTTGAAGACATTTTGTAAATTTATGAGAAAATATTAAAAAGTTTATTTTCGGCCTTTTTTTATTATCTGTCGCCAAATGTGTACTTGTTATATTTCATGTTCGAATGGAACTTATGGCTTGTAAAAAAGAAAGATTACTTTGTTTTTGAAATGTAACGAAATTTTATAGATTTAATTTTTAGTCTTAGTAATAAAAACACAGCAGGCAGGCGTTATTTAATCCTTGTTAAGAAAATCTTTCTCTTTAAGTTTATTAATTAGTTCTATCAAGGCTATTGAGTTTCTTAATTCTTTTATTACAAATAAAAATTGTTTTATTATGTGTTTTTATACCTCTCTAACAAAAAATTAATGTTTTTAATAAAACTACAAGTTATTGTTTATGTTAAGCCCCCAAAACTAGGCAACACAAATAAATTTTATTAAAAAGCCTAAAGCAATTTTGAAATTTAAGCCAAAACGAAACAACAAAATATCTAAGGGCAGCATAACGTTGGTTGGTGGTAAAGTTTCAGGTTTAAATTTTAGAAATTTCTTTTTTCATTGAAACAAAAAATGTTGTAAAGGAATTTTGTGCGGTCTTTATTAATGAAAACTTTATTCATTTCATTCAAATTTGCAAAAGAAAAATTTTAAATAAAAATAAGAGTTTTTTATTTAACATAAAGCAAACAAAAGCTTTAGTTTTTTTAATCAAGTTTGCAGACGTAAAAACTGCATACCACTTCATAATGTTTGGTTTTTTGTTATTGTAGCATTTTATGAAATAAAAAAAGTAAAAATGGTGTAAAAAAAAATATGAAATAAATTTTAAATATTTCTGAAGCTTAAAAATATTTTTATCATTTCATGAAAGAGGGATTTGAAATTTTGCGGGATTAAGAAGAAATTAAAATTTATTTATTGGAGTTTGTAAAAAACCAACTTTAACTACAGGGGTACCCTTTAATTTTTTCTTTCGTACTTTTTATTATAACGGTCTTAACAACATACATTCTTAGTAAAATTCATTTGTATGTCCAAAACAATTCAAAAGATTAGGTCATATAAATCAGTTTATATGGGAACACCCTTTAATTTCTGGCTTTAAATATTTATACCAAACATTCTATGTATTTTTCAAATGTTTGAATTTAACGGATCAAAAGATAGAAATATATATGTTCAATTATTTAAAATAAGGAGACACCCTTTAATTTTTTACACAATTTTTTTTGGTAGTTTTTATCACTTGAAACTGTGGTGATGCCAAGTTAGTAAAATTTTTATCTCAGTGTCCGTTAGCGTTCAAAAAGCATGACAAAATTGGGAGTATTATAAGAGGACACCCCTTATATTTTGAAATTAATAAATTTCTCTAAGTATTCCCTTTTGATTGAATTAAAAGTTTTCAAAATTGAGTTAGAAATGACTGAGTTCTGCGAGCACAAACATAAAAATAAGAGGCTGGTGTTTTCATTAAGGCACGAAATTAATTCTTTATCAGTTAATAGTTGAATGAAATAAATGACGATTAATTTTATTTTTATAAATTTGCCAATTGTCTTGAAACTTTTCCCTGCATTTTTTTAAATCTTTATTTTTTAATCCTTAAACCTTCTTATTTAATTTAAAAGCTTTCATACCCAAAACTGTAACCGGAAGACTTTTGAAATTTACACAGAAGGTGGGCCAAAAATTCACGTGATATTTATAAAAATATTGGTACCTTTTGTAACTGCGTTAGGCTGAGATTATGAAATATAATGTCCGCAATATAAAACTTTATACAATTTAACTTTTAAATAAAGGGTGGTCCAAAAATCTCATAGAGAGGCTCTAAAGAATTAAAGATTATTATGTCTGCTATAAAAGTACGTACAAAAATTGATAAATAAAATTTAACTAAAAAGGGTAATCCTTAAGTAACCAGATTCAACCCGTTACGGCTTTAGTTCTTCAGCAATAGCAGACAGAGACTCAGAAGTTATAAAAAGTATAAAAAAAAATATTTCTGTTATAAAAATAAGTGCAAGCACAGAATTTGAAAAATTAAAAAGTGTCTCCATAGAGGCCGATATCTTGACGAGTTTATCCTTAACCTTTAAACTCCTTTAGGAAAACCCTAGAAATATTTCAGAGTGTGTAACTCTGCGTCCTCCATAACAATAAGTAAAAAAATAGTCTTATAGTTATAGGGTGATCCCATAAACATTGAAGGTTGGCAGCACAGACCGTTTGTATGTGATTTAAATTTACACTTGAGGGATTTATTTGCAGATATAGTCCGTAAGTCTAAGTGTAGGAACACAACAGTCGACGGTAACGATATTTTCATACAAATTTGACATAAGTAACCGTTCAACCGCAATGCCGCTGAGATAAATTTTTTTTTATTTTCATGTCAGTTTTCATTATTCTCTTACATTTAGTTAGTCTCTCACTCTTCTAAAAATATTGTCATATATTTCATGAAATATTTGTATTTTATAAGAATTATATTATTAAAAAATAAAACAAAATTCAGAAACAAAGGAAACTAAAAGTAATACGAGGGCTGCTATATATATTTCTGGCCTGGCAACACTGAGTGCTGCCAAGTGCAATCTGACATTTCCATTGGAAAGTTTGTCATTTTTAAGCATAATCGTACTCAAAACGTTTTGACGTACGACCATTATTTGTGTTGTTTACTCGTGAACATTTTCGTGCCATCATTTTTCACAACTTTTGACGTGGATTATCACGACAAGAGTGCATTGATGAACTTAAATCTTTGTATGGCGATGAAGCACCATCCTATAGCACTGTGAAAAATTGTTATAATGAATTTAATCGTGGCCGAAGCTTGCTCAAAGACGAATTCCGTAAAGGTCGTCCAAAAACGGGTGTTGTGCCAGAGAACATTGATGCCGTGCGTGAAGTCATAATGCAAGATCGACATGCGACATACCGAGAGATAGAGACATCCTGGGACATTTCTTCCACCAGCATACATTCGATACTGCATGAACACCTCGTTGGATCCCGCACAATTTGAAAGTCGCTCAAAAAAGGGCTCGTGTCGATTGGTGCAAAGAAATGTTGCAAAAATACGGTTGCGGTGCTTCAAAAGACGTTTATAAGATCGTCACAGGTGACGAATCATGGATCTATGCGTATGAGCCCGAAACGAAACAACAATCGACCGTGTGGGTCTTCAAAGACGAGCAAAATCCAACGAAAGTTGTTCGTGGAAGAAGCACTTCGAAGCAAATGGTCGCCTGTTTCTTCGGAAAAACTGGTCATGTGGCGACTGTTCCGCTTGAGCAACGTAGGACGGTCACTTCTGAGTAGTAAACTACAATTTGTTTGCCTGAAGTCATCGGAGAAATTCGAAAAACCACCAAGAAAAGACGAATCGTTGTTCACCATGACAATGCGAGCTCTTACACATCGGCTCAAACCAGAGCGTTTTTGACCGGCCAGAACGTCGAATTAATGGGTCATCCGCCGTACAGCCCTGACTTGGCACCTAATGACTTCTTCTTGTTTCCGCACATCAAGAAAAAAATGTGTGGTCAACGATTCTCGTCGCCAGAGGAAGCTGTTGAAGTGTTCAAAAACCATGTTTTAGAGGTGTCTTAATCGGAGTGGAAAAAGTGCTTCGACAACTGGTTTGAGCGCATGCAAAAGTGTATAAATCATGCTGGAGAATACTTTGAAAAACAATAAAATCATTTTTGATTATAAATATTCGCATTTTTATTATTAGGCCAGAAATATATAGAGCAGCCTACGTACGTAAATGCAAAAAAATAAAAAAATAAAAATAAAATAATAAAAATATTGAAATGGAAAAAAATATAAAAATAAAATTAAATTTTTATGATTGAAAGAAATAACTGAAAAGGTAAAAAATATAAGCCCGTATAGAATCTTAAATCATTTATCATTTATTCTTTGTCCTTCTCTTAAATCTGTATGATTGTTTTAAAAAGTCCCATTGAGTCCCTCGCAAGATTAATCAGTCTTGTTAATTGTATTTAATATTGTTTCCATTTCATCTATTTCTTTAATTGATTTTATCTGATCCATTTAAATGTAATAAAATATATAAAGAAAATTTTTTTGAAAACAAACACAAAACTAAAATGAAAATAAATATTTAAATTTCGTTAGAAAATCGTCGTTATTTTGTTCACTTACTTTCACTAACGACAAATCGTTGCGTTACCGTCATCTGTTGTGTTACTACACTTGTGTGTTTGTTTGTCTTTCTCTCGATATGTAGTTTTTTTTTTTAAGTACATTTCAGAACAAAAAATCTTGTAGCAAAAGTGGAATACAATAGTTTCAAAAAAATACATGTCTTACAATCATTTAAGTTTGACATAATAAATCGTAATAATTACAATCTTTAATGTCTTCTTACTTTCTCGTGTAAAGTTGAAATTTTGTTGGTTTATGGTTGGTTTTCTCTGTGACACTAATGTTTTGTTTCAACTCAAATAGACCATGCGTCGTTGATAAAAACTCGCTTTCTTTATTTTTTTTTAATTTTTTAACGGTCTGTAGTTAAAAATTCTTAATTTAATGAATTTGTAAATATTTCTGAGTTTTTAGTTTGTAGTTATAACCGCCACTGTAAATTGTCTTTGTATTATCAGATATTTCTTTTTCCATTTTATGTTCACAATTCCCTAAAAGCATTTCAGTTTTAATAAATTTTTCGCATATTTTCAGCTTTCATTTAAAAATTCAAATGAAGTTTTACGCTTAAGTTTAATATTTTATGAAGGCTTTAAACTAAATTGTGCATAAAATTAACCTCCAACACAAAAAAAATTTGTCGTTTTAAACATTAATGTGCCTTAAGATAGTGACTGTATAATTTTTGGGCACAATATTAGCTATTGCATAAATTTAGCAGTTTGAAGGCAAAATTTATAGATCTACTATTTTTTTGCCTGAAGATAGGCCACGAACAATATGCTGCGTGTTTTTTATAAAAGGAAGAAAGGTTATGTTTTAAAAAAAATTATATTTTTGTAGGAAAATATTTTTCAGGAAAGATTGTCAACAAGTGTTATTTGCCTTCTCGTTAAACTAAAAAATGCTAAATATTTTTTTTGTATTTATTTATTTATTTTTTTTTTTTTGAATATTATTTATAGTGGATTAATTTTTATAATCATGTATTCATGAAGTTTTGCTTTTCATATATTTATATTTAAGAAAAAATATTTTGAAAAGTGTTACTGTCCCACTTTTTTCGGAAAATTTTTGCCTATTTTTTGCATTTGACTTTTTTTTCATTCGTGAACTTTATTTAAATTGTAGCATATTTTCAGGGATTATTTTACAAAAAAATTTTAAGACTTAGAAATAGTTGAATTACGCTGGCAGATTTTAGTGAATAGGAGTGCATTTTAATTTTACTTTTAATTTGCACTAGTTGTGTTGCCTACTTTTAGGCGTCAACAAGGATTTATAAAATATTTTGTATAAATTAACAACTTTCAGCTGAATTTAAAATATTTTTGACTACAAAATTTTGATTGGGTTTTAGACATTTCCCACAGAGCCTGAGAGGAGTGAATTTGGGCGGGAAGTTCTCAGCTAAAATTTTATTGTACTTTTTAGTAAAAAAAATTTTTAACTGAGTTGCCGGGAAATATTATTTTTTAGACGAATTAAATTAAAAAGCCATATTGTAAAGGGATTGCGTAAATAAATTGTAGTGTATGTTTTGAAAATATTAAATAAATAAAATTAAATTAAATCATTGCGAAGGAAAGAATTAAACGTTTCAGCTTTAGCTAATTGCATCTCTGAAACATATTTGTGCCCTTTTTATAGTTGAAATACTTTTTTTAATAAAATTCTTTCATACTTTTAAATTTTTTAGTAAAAGTTTTCCACGTATGTTTTTCACACAATTTTCTTTCGAGATCCACTTAAATTTGTTCATACATTTGTTTTTAATATAAAATCGTTGGTTAAAAGTTGTTTAAAAGCTTTTAAAATTTAAAAATTTTTTTAATATATTTTTTTTTTCATAAATCGGAGTGAATTTAAAATGCTTTTTGTTCGTTATCCTTAAAATATGCTTTAATATTTTTATTTTAAATAATTATATTAAAAATGTATACTTTATGGGTGTTTTATTTTTAATAAATTAGAAAGTTTTTAGGAAAATATATAAATGAAATGAAAAAATGTCATAAATTTAATTTTATTTTTCTACTTTTGTATATTTTTCTTTAAAGATAAAAAATCTAACTTAACTTAACTTAATAGATTAAACAAAAAAAGGTAGTTGTACCATTAAGTTCAGTTAAAAAATATGTAAACTTTGACCCCTAAAAGTATGCTATGGTTTTTTGTTTGTTTTTTGTTATACTATTAAAAACTCGAGGCTTGAAATTAAATTTTCAGTATTTAAGCTGTAAAACTAAAATATATTTTCTCTAAAAATTAATTTCAAATGCTAAAGATTAAAAATCTTTTATTTGTAATTATTTTTAAAAACATTTCGCTAGGTGTTAAGTTGGAAATAATACCTCTCTTTTGTTAAAACTTAAAATTTTATTTTGATTTCAATATTAAAATAATTTTATTATTGCGCCACAAATTGCTTTCATGCTGTAGTTTGTCATCTATTATTAATATTGTTTAGGCAAAACGTTGAGTGCTTTTAAAAGACTTGTAAAACTAAACCAGGTTAAGTCTTTAAAATACGCCCTTCTATTACATTTTCTTTGCTCTGCTCTTTCGTTACCATGAACCAGCCATTCATATTTTGCTGACTGAATTGAAAAGCAAAACAAATCATAAAAAAGAGAAAAACCACAACAGAAGGAAAATAAAAAAGTTAATAAAACTTGCCATATAACTGAAAGAATTAAATAAAAATGTAAAACTGAGATGCAAATGTTGCTTCAAAACTCGGTCAGTAATAATTTTTTTTTAAAGTAACAACTACAAAAAATTGCTGAATTGTTCCCTAATGAAGCAATAAGGACAGAAGGAGTAAAATTTATATAAAAATTACTTTAAAAAAACATTATTTTTATCACATGAAAAATAAAATCCTGTCTTTTTAGTTCTGGCACTTTTTCTTCCTTTTACTTTTGCCACATTTGTTAAACTTGTCCAACTCTCTTTTGGCCTTTAAAAAATGTAAAAAATATTTTAATTATTATTTAATGGTAAATTTACTTTGCCTTTGAAGTTTTTTCTAGTTCAAAAACTTTGGCACTATTTATGCAGTTTTTGGGTAATTGAACGTTTGTAAATATTTAGTTTTAGTTTATGTGTTGATTGGTTGAAAATAATAAAAGTAAAAGTTTTATTTAAATTGTTGAGGGAGAAAGTTGAGTATAAATTGAGGCTAAAAGTATGCACTTCATTTTAGAAGGTAAAAATAATTCAAAATCTTGAAGTTTTATTTGATTTTGCTTTTGTTTTAATTTAGTGGGGGTGGTATAAAATAAGCAGCTGCAGTTTAAAATATTCCAGGAAACATTTTTTTTTATTATTTCCGTTTTAAGTACTTTTATAATCCCAAAAAAGGTTATTTTTCACTAACCTGTACTAATTCTATAAACAAAAAAATATTTTTTTTTTTTTTTTTTAATTTTTGGTTAAAGTTAAAAGAAAAATAGTACTTTTATTATTTAATAATAGTCCTTTTTCTTATGGTTTCTATTTAATAAACATAACATTATCTCAAACATAAATGATTACGAAGGAAACGGAAAATTATAACAAGTTAAAAAATATTGTTTTTCCACTGAACAATGCGAGATCAACCACAAAGGTACCAGAAAGGTACTTTTCATTGAATGCAATGAAATGTTTTTAAGTCCTAGGGGCGGTTTTGACCTTCTCGGTTGGATTTGCCTACATCAATGACTTTGAATTTAATTGGAAATGATCTTTGCCAAGTCAAGAAATCAAAATGGAAACAAAATGGTACTTTTTTCACAGTGGTCCTTTTTCTTATTTTTTTTTTTTAATTATTAAATAATGAAATATCTAAGAGATAAACGATCACGATCGAAATAGTAAATTATAACAAAATAAAAATGTTGCTTTTGCAATAAACAAAGCAAGATGAATCATAAAAGTACCAGAAAGGTACCTTTCATGAAATGTAATTGTAATTGTATTGGTTTTCGGATGTGAAAAAATACTTTTTTAATTATTTCATTTTATTGTTAAGGATACACAATTATTTTACGTTGAAAAAGTAAACGCAAGGTAAAAGGCATTAAGCATATTTTCTTTTTACGTCTAATTTGTGTTCATAATAAGTAAATAAAATTCTTTAACTAAAAAATTTTAAAATTAATTTAAGTTTAATTATTGCAGAGCTTCAAAATTTGCATACTTACAAGTTTAACTTTTTAAAACTTAAATAATTTGTTTTTTTTTTTAATTTGCTTCAAGCAAATATTTTCTAGTCATTAAAGCACAACACTTGCTTAAAGTTCAAGGCTATAATTATTATTTGCTAAATAAAGTATATTTCCAGGTGTGCATTCAAGTGTTTGTTTAAAAATTATAGCACAGATAAATAATTATGTGAGATTTACTTTTTAATTGCATAGTTTTGCAAACAAATTTTCCAACTTTTATTATGAGTGTATGAGTGTTTTTAAAACTTTTTGCCAATATTTTCACTGGATGCAAATAAGTTGAAAAAAGAGAAAGAAAATAGAAAAATATTTATATAAAGCCTGAAAGTATGCAACAGCTTGCCATGTTTAGTTTGCAAATCTTTTTTTTTTTTTGTTTGTTTTGAATTCAAGGTGCGTTAAAGAAGATGAGCTAATAGACATTTTGTTAGCAGAAATAAACAAAGCAGAAAAGCCGCAGAAACGCAATGCAACTAGAGATTCGTTTGTTTTTCATACAAGTTTTTTCAAGTTTCATTTTCATTAGGTTAAACAGCAAAGTGGCAGCTTAGAGTATTTGCACGTTTTAATTACGCTAATGTAAAATTGTGTTTGTCTTTGGTAAACAAAACCTGAAATATACTCATGCATACATTACAAAAAAAAAAGATTATGAATGTGTTGTTTGAGTTACATTTCGGTTGTTAAACATATCTATGTCTTATTTGAAAGAAAGATTTCTAAACATACGGGTTTCCTTTACTCTGTCTTTTCATTTTCATTTTACTTTTATATAGTTTTTGTTAAACACCTAAATGTATGCTTTACATAAATAACTGTTGAAAGGGTTTTCTCAGGGATATTATTTTTAATTAGGAGAATTTAATTAGTGTACACGTGGCACCCGCTTTTCGACTATAAAACCATTAGAAAGTAGTTTTGGGTCAAGTTTACTGCTTTATGCTTCCTGTGTGTTAAGTAAAGTTCATTTGTATGTTTATTTGCTTTCTAGCATACATTAAGGCATTGTTATTTAAAACTAATGGCAGATATATCTTTAGGCTTAGTATTTAAATAGATTAAGTTATATAAAATAATGGATTTCTTGTTTCTTTGCTTAAATATTTTGTAGCAACTTGAACTGAAAGTAACAAATAAAATATTTTTAATATTTAGGAAGTTTTTCAGTGTAGAATTATTAAAAAAATGGTGTAAATAAAATATCGTTGAGCACTCTTTTTGTTTCTTTTATATTAAAAAAATATTTTTTTCGAAAAATTTTTTTCTTTAAATTTTAAAAGTGAAAATAAAAAATAAACTTAAGCCATAATTAAATTTATTTAATTTGTTATGATATTAAACAGTACAAATATTAATTTAATAAAAAAAAAAGAAACAAATTTTGTAAAAAAATCATGTTGGAAATGATTTTTTCTAAAGATGAACAAATTTAAAATCAAGGACTTTTTAATGTGCTCTCATTTCGAAATAAAGATTGTAAATTAAAAAACTCCAATTATTCTTTAATTGTTGAACGGTTAAAAAATATTGAGATATTTATTTGCGACATAATTTTAGGCGCAAATTAAAATGATACATGAGATTGCAACTAAATGGTTTTTCGCAGCGTAGCTGATGCTGGCAACAGGGCTTGAAAAATTTACATAATTTGGATTTGCAGAGTTGTAATACAGTTTGACAACTTTTACTTATATTATTCAGCACCACCACCTATTGTGGTTGCAATATTGTATTTTTTTTTATCATTGTGTACCCTTTACTCCGTCCCTTTCTAAAGTAATCAGCAGGCTTGAGGTCTACTTTTTTGAAGTAAATATAACAATTCAGAATCAATGTTTTTTTTTTGCAAAAAGAGACAAAAACAAATCAAACGGGAACACAATTAACTATAAATTTTATATTTGTTCGTAAGATGGACACAGCAAAACAAGCCCTGTATAAATTCCTTCTGTGTGTCTATAACGTTTCACGAGATACTGGTGTAGACATCGAATCACATCATCTATGGAGACACCTTTTAATTTCCAAATTCATACTTGTTCCTGTGTGGGGCTGATAATCTGTCTAATTTTTAAGTGTTTGAATATATTTTTCCTTTTAAATCAGCTTTGGGGACACCCTTTCATATTAAAAGTTATATATTTTTTTAAATGGAATCAAGCATCATATTTGAATAAAAAAATGATTAAATTTGACTCAAAAATGATCGGAGTGTAGCGGCCACAGGAATGAAAAAAACAAGTACCGACAAATTGATACCCTTCTACTTTTTTTACGCTTCATCACTGCTAGAAAAATGGTACATCTAGGTTTGTCATTTTCTTTGTTATTTCTACAATATCCTTTTCCGACGCCATAAATATATTCTGAATTCTTATGCATAGCGAAATCGATTGAGCGATATCCAAGGCACTAGATAAGTTAGAGAAAATTTAAATGCGCTAATCGATCAGACATAATTTCGAAAATTTTGCCATTGAAAATCAGTAAGTTCGGCCTATGACCTTTGAGGCAGCGGACAAAATACCATGGCTGCCTCTAATTTTTCCATATCTTTTTTCAACTTTCGTTTGTTTTCCTGTAGGTGGTTTTTTTTTATGATAAAAAATACTAATACAAAATTGAAGAAGAATTGGTGAGCTTACCTGATTAACTAGCTGGGACATTAATCCTAAAAAATTAGCAATTTTCCAAAAAAAAATTTTTTTACTAAAAAATTTAATTTAGAAAAGAGTTTTACATGTCGAATATTATTTAAACTATTTGATGGGAAATCTGCAGTATGTTACATGTAGTTATACATATGTATATACTGAAGGGTGCATAAAATTCCACATAGACGATTATTGCACTTTTCCTTCTTAAGTTTTAAGGCGAAAAACTTAAGTGCATTTTAAGTTGGTTTAATATTTTTGCTTAGTTTTCACAATAATTTTTGACATTTTTAAAAGAGGTTTTGTATTTGTTGAATTAATAAATTTAATTTTAATGCATTAGTTTTTTCAATTGGAGGTATGCTGGCCTATTCGTTCTTTTCAAGCATTTAATACAACGGTTCTCAAATGGGGGTCCGTGGAGCCCTGGGGGTCCGTAGCAACCATCCAAGGGGTCCGCATGAAGAACCGAAAAAACAGTGTTTTCAAAAATAATAAAAGTTTTATTATGAATTTGGGCTTCAGAGGGGTCCGTGAAAAAAAATTAGTTTACTAGGGGTCCGTGAGCAGGAATTTGATGAGAACCCCTGATTTAATAGAATGTATTTGGTGAATCCTGAAAGTATGCTTAATATTTTAAATTTTAGGTTTATAATTCTATATCGACTGAAGTGTTTGTTTATTCGTCTTATTCACTTTTTTAGCTTCTTTTTATGCAATTATTAAATTTAAAGCAACATTTTTTTCTCATTTCAGTTACTGCGTGCTGCCTGTCAAAATCCTTAACTTTATAAATCAAAAATATGACTGAGCGTAAAATTAAAAAAACATGCCTAAACAAGCTGTAATAATAGACAAATTGAAATCTCAGCCAATTGCTAAAGAAACATAATGATTAAAGTAATAAATAAAGTCTAACAAGAAATTGAGTCTGGCATAAATAAAACTAAAAGCAAAACAATTAAAAAATAACAACTTCAACAAATACATAAATCATTTGAAGGTAAAAAAAATAAAAATAAAAGTAATTTATTAAAATATTGACACCTTTATGGACAGAAGTTACAAAGTAAAAGATTTCCATAACAACAACAAACAAGAAGTGTTTCATAGTTGTAATAAACAAGAAAACAAATCATAAATTAGGCCCAAATAAAAAAACAAATTTTTTAAAATATAAATTTTTTCTTAATCGTTTTAAACAAGAAAAATATTTTTTGAATTTTTCACTTGAATAAAACTTAACAGCCGACCTTTTAATCCGATTGAGATGGCGAGCATACCAGCCTCAAAAAATGTTTTAATAATTGGAAATTAAGGCTTGAATATTTAATATTTAATTTGATTTTGGATGTTAACTTAAAAATAAAAAGAAAAATAACAAATTTCGGGTAAATAGAACTTTAAAAGCAACCACAAGGTCAAAATGAAAAACAAGTATGACTGGCTTGAAAAGCCTTAAAAAAACTACATGTCGTTAGTGGAGGGTAAATTTGAAAACTAATAAAAATATTTACACTTAAACTCGTTAATATAAAGTGAATATCAGTGTTTTTTTTTTTTTTTTTTGTAAAACATCTAAACTAATGTAGAGTTTTATGGAAAGTTTATGTTTTGTGAATGTTGAAATATACTTTTCATTAATTAGTGTAAAAAATATAAAGAACTCAAAATTCTTAAAATGAAAATTACAGTTTCAAAAGAAGATTAAACGCGCAGCTAAGTAAATTCTGTGGTAAGTTTTAATTAAAATTAAATTAATTAAAAAAATTGTAAATATATATTTTTTTATATAACTGCCCAAAAGTAGGCTATAGTTTTTTAAGTGAAAATTTCAGTAAAAAAAATTATTTTTGCGTGGTTCGTAAAATTTTTTCTGTTAAAATTCAACACATCTCAGTTCCTTAGGAAATTTAAAATTTTTCTTAATTTTGGTTTTGTGATAAAATCTCAAGTTTGCTCATGTTTTGATATTTGGAACAACTCTAAGTTTGTCAGTGAAATTAATATTTCAAAGATAAAACTTTTTAAGTTTTCTGGTGAATTATTAAAGAAACCTCCCTATTCTTGGAGAAAAATTAAATTTATTGTGGACAATTTGAAATTTTAGTAAATTTTCATTGGTTTAATTTGTTTCGATTTCATCCCAAAACTCGAGTTTTTCCTTAAATTTGTTTAGTTCTCTAGTAAAAAGGGTTTTTTTTTTTTGTAAATATTACGAAAAAATTTTATTTTTGTTAAACCTCTGTTATTTTCTTGTTTTGCCAAAAAATTATATTTTTTATTAAAAACTTTATGAAAAATAATTTTTTTTTTAATTTGTTTTGGCGAATATACAATAATTTAAAAAAAATTTTGTTTTTTAAGAAATGAATTCATTAGTTTGGCATTTGTAGACTCTCATTTTAATTTCTAATTTTTTATTTATTTGTATTTATTTTATTTTTATTTTTATTATAAAAACAAAAAAGTTAAACAACAACAACAACATAAAAAAAACATGGAAAAAAGCTTTATGTAAAAAATTAAAAAGGACGTAAAGCCACCCGTTCTATCTCTGTTCGCAAATCAAATCTAATTCACAGTTTATTCACATTTAAGACAAAAGTTTTCTTCTAATTCACTTTTATTTTGGATTTAGTTAGACTTAAGTTCGGTTTGATTTAAGTTGCAATTCACTTCTGTTTAAAACTTAATTTAAAACCACTTTAATTTCATATAAATCTTGCTCTTTATAATTTAATTTTGTTCTAAATTATTTCTAAAGCAGTTCCAAATAATTTTCAACCCACTTTAGGCTTATAGTTAGTTCACACATAAATTCTATTCAATTCTATTTTATTTCAATTCTACTTTAGGTATTTTAAAGTTCATTATTATATTTGAACATAATAGAATTTTTATCTTCTTGAATTGCTCAGCTACAAGAAATAAATACTTCTAATACTTAAATCCATCTGTAACTAAATTATAATTATGCTAAAATATTTTATAATTTCTTAAATCACTTCATATTTAATATTAACAAAAACACAAATATTTTCTCCACAAATAAAATGACTCAAATCAAATTCTTTTAAAACATTTAAAAAGACACTGAGATTCTTCTAAAACTATAATTTAACTATCATTTGATACGATGGCTGCTCTATATATTTCTGGCCTAATAGTGAAAATGCGAATATTTATAATCAAAAATGGTTTTATTGTTTTTCAAAGTATTCTCCAGCATGATTTATACACTTTTGCATGCGCTCAAACCAGTTCTCGAAGCACTTTTTTCACTCCGATTGAGACACCTCTAAAACATGGTTTTTGAACATTTCGACAGCTTCTTCTGGCGACGAAAATCGTTCACCACGCATTTTTTTCTTGATGTGCGGAAACAAGAAGAAGTCATTAGGTGCCAAGTCAGGGCTGTATGGCGGATGACCCATTAATTTGACGTTTTGGCCGGTCAAAAACGCTCTGGTTTGAGCCGATGTGTGAGAGCTCGCATTGTCATGGTGAACAATGATTTGTCTTCTCTTGTTGGTTTTTCGAATTTCTCCGATGACTTCAGGCAAACAAATTGTAGTGTACCACTCAGAAGTGACCGTCCTACGTTGCTCAAGCGGACCAGTCGCCACATGACCAGTTTTGCCAAAGAAACAGGCGACCATTTGCTTCGAAGTGCTTCTTCCACGAACAACTTTCGTTGGATTTTGCTCGTCTTTGAAGACCCACACGGTCGATTGTTGTTTCATTTCGGGCTCATACGCATAGATCCATGATTCGTCACCTGTGACGATCTTATAAACGTCTTTTGAAGCACCGCAATCGTATTTTTGCAACATTTCTTTGCACCAATCGACACGAGCCTTTTTTTGAGCGACTTTCAAATTGTGCGGGAACAACGAGAACAAACCTTTTTTACGGCCAGGTGTTCATGCAGTATCGAATGTATGCTGGTGGGAGAAATGTCCAAGGATGTCTCTATCTCTTGGATTGTCGCATGTCGATCTTGCATTATGAGTTCACGCACGGCATCAATGTTCTCTGGCACAACATCCTTTTTTGGACGACCTTCACGGAATTCGTCTTTGAGCGATCTTCGGCCACGATTAAATTCATTATACCAATTTTTCACAGTGCTATAGGATGGTGCTTCATCGCCATACAAAGATTTAAGTTCATCAATGCACTCTTGTCGTGATAATCCACGTCGAAAGTTGTGAAAAATGATGGCACGAAAATGTTCACGAGTTAATTCCATTTTTTTCTATATTAATTTTTTCAAGTCACTGTAAACAACACAAATAATGGTCGTACGTCAAAACGTTTTGAGTATGATTATGCTTAAAAATGACAAACTTTCCAATGGAAATGTCAGATTGCACTTGGCAGCTTTCAGTGTTGCCAGGCCAGAAATATATATATAGCAGCCCTCGTAGTAAAATTTATATTCAATAAATAACAAAATTCCAGCAATGCAAAACAATTTAAAAATTCTTGTAAATCAAATAATTTACTAAAGAAAATTGTTTTAATAAATAATTTATTTCTTAAATGTCTTCTTGTAATTTAAAAGAGAACTGAGGAGAAAACATGAAATAAAAAACATTTTTACCACAAACCGATTGTAATAAAGTTTGGAAAACATGTTTAATTTTGGAAATTGTTTATTATCTTTTATTTGCATGAGTTGTTATTGCGCCTTCAGGTTACTTTTAAATTGTATGATGAAGAAGTAAAAATTAATAAAAATGCCTACGCATTGTGTGCTCTCAATGTAGGTGAGAGATTGTTTAAGTATGAGTGAGATTATTTGCGTGTTTGTATATTTAAGATTTTATGGTTGTGTCGTTGTTGATTTAATGGAAAATATTGTTTCAGGAAATTCTTTTGTTTTTCGTTTTAAAATAAACAAAATTTATATTTTAACGTATAAAAAGTATTTAATTTTTTTTTTACTCTAAAAGATCTTCTGGAGACAGATACAGTTTGACTGCTTAAAATAAATTTCAATTGGGAAATGATAAGCAATTGACTGCTGCAGTTAAAATTCTCAGTTGGTTTAATTTACGAAAATCTTTGTGAGACTTTAATAATTATTGAATTGAGGTGAAAATGAACTATAACAAAATAAAAATTGAATGGATGAGTTGCCAAAGGAGACATTTTGACATCCCCTCAATTCCTCATTAATTTCCTGCACTTAATCTATAACTAACTACTACTTTTTATTGAGCTCCTGCTATCAGCAGCTTTTGCTCTCGACTTAAATCATTTCAGACTGCCGGCTTTATTTTCCATTAAAGATTTTTTCGTAATTGCTTACATTTGATTTGTGATGTTAAATAGTTAGGAGTGATCAAGGCTTATTTTTAATACCAGGTGAGACTGAGTGTGACCATGGAGCGTGTCATATCTCTAAACGAACCTATTTAATACTGGGAGTCTGGTCACGACGAGCAAGTCGACCGTTCGTCTAACAAAAGTGTCGTACAAATTTCCTTAAAATCAAAATCATCCTTTGGCTTCAACTGTAGTCATTAGCGTAGATGGACCTGTCTGAAAAAGGCCAAACCAATCCAAAAAAGATTTAAGTCCCTCCAAAAATTTTTTTTGTTTTCTTTGTTAAGGAACTATAGTCTTTTCTACAAAAATTATTTAGTTAACCTTATATGGTTACGGGAATACAGTGTCGCGAAATATTGTTATCAGCATTGCTACTTTTTTTTGGGGATCTGTAGGCAAAGTTAAAAAAGTTGCCGTCTTTTCCGTCTGTCCATCTGTTACAAACCCCTATCTCTGGAAGTCCGATAGCCATATTTTGTATAAAAATCAAATTTTCGCAGAAATTATATTACTATAGTCGGTTCAACAATAAATAAAAAAATTAAAGGGTAACCCGAAAGTGACGTATTATTCATAAAAATGAATTTATTTCCTGCACTATTATAAACAAACCCATCGAATTTGTGCAGTATATGTAAAACTAGATCCACTATAGCAATCATTAAGAAAACCATCTTAAAGGGTGTCCCAATATTAATGTCATTTTCATGTACGTTTTCTTGTTTTTAAGCCGCAAGTACTATTTTAATGTCCACTACAGTAAAATGTACAAAAAGTTAAAAATAAAATTAAAATATATATAAAGGGTGTTCCAAAAGTGACATGATTTTAACTTGCACGAATTTAGTTTTTTAACCGAAGAAAACGAGGCAGACATTTAAAATTCAAACAGAGTATAAACAAATATAAATAATAAGCCAAAAATTTAAAAAAATAGAGGGTGTTTCCATTAGGGCCTCTATTTTGACGAATATGGCCTTATTTTCCATAACCGTTGTCAGCAGACGACTAAAACTTTCACAGACTTTGTACGGCTTTTTGCACTTTAATTTTATAAAGATAAATAAAGCAATAAAAAAAAGGGTGTCCCGATAGTAATGTGATTTTTAAAGATATAGGAATATATTTTTTAAACGTAGTTAGTGGAGACCATAAATTTATGCAAAGTATGTTTTGATAGTTCGTACTAAAATCAAGTATAAAAAAGTATAAAAAAATTTAAAGGGTGACCCAATATTTCTATAACTGCTTATGCATGTTACGAAACACTAAAAGCGTAAGTCTAACTCACACTAGTTAATTTATTAGTATTTTTTAATAAAAAGGCTTTAATATTTTTACATGAAAATCTTCAAATTTGAGTTACAGAAACGATGCTCATGGGTTGAGTTGAAATTTAGCCACTCTTAGAGACCCACATAAGGCGGTTAATTAAAATGTCATTTTAAATGGTGAATATAATAAATAATAAACTTTAAAAAAATAGAGGAAAAAAGCAATTAAATCTAAATCACACCATTGCTGCTATTCTCGTTTCACTTCACTACAATTGAACTCGCCATAAATCTTTTATTGTTTTGTGGACTTAAGTTGTGATTTACAAATAACCAAGTTAAGTGGACGTGCTTAATCAAGTGCATTATTTTGGAACCATTCTCACGCCTCAATTTATTTTCTTAAATCCAGATTAAATAAAATACTGGCACAGATTTGTTGTGGTTTCCTTAAATAATAATTTTTTAAGGCTGAAAGCAAAAGATCCTTGAAAAAGTTTAATTACACATTTTCCTTAAAAAATTAATAGTTACCTTCTGAACCTTTAGACTTATCAGAAACTAATTTTGTTTTAAATTCTTAGTGCTTCTTGTATAATTATCAGAAGACTGTCTGATTTTGTTTTGCATTAATGAAAGCTATTTTATATTTTATTCCACTCCCTTAATTCTCATGTAAGTTTCGACACTCTACAATTTCTAATTTAAATACATTTTTGTTGTTTCTACAATTAAAGACTTCAAAAATAAATTAAAATTGAAACAAAAGTTTCTTCAAGCAATTTCTTACACTAATTACGAGAAGAAGAAAAAAAACTTTTTCTATTAAAGTATCAAAACTCGTGCAAAAGAGTTTAAACAATTTTAAGTTTTCTTAAAAGAAAAAAAGAAGAGATGACAATAACCCAAAACTTTAATTTTATCTAAGCATTAGAAAAACGTTTTCTGGCTTAAGCAAAGTGTTAAAATGTAAATAAAAGTTAAAATAAAATAGAGAAAAAAATTAAACTTTCCTAAACGCCTAAAAGTATGCAAGCAATTATAAAACAAATAAACTAAAACAGTTTATGACAACAACTAAAATCTTAAATTAAGAATAAGAACTTGGAGACTGTTTCATTGTATTGAATGGTATAGAGCCTAAAGACTATTGTTTATTCTTATCAGTATTTCGGCCATCTTTATTGTTTCTAATTGTTTTGCTTTGTTTTAAGTCCTACAAAGAATTAAAAACCAACAACAAAAAATAAAAAAGCTTCAGCATTAAAAGAAAATTAAAAAGTAAAACATTTAACAACTACAAATAAATACCAACCGCGTTCTAAGAAACTTTTTAACAAGTCAAACACAAAGTATAAAAAAATAAAAATGAAAAAATAAAATAAATTTGAAAACACGCAACATGCAGTTAATGCCTGTAGAATTTGGAAAACTCTTCATTATTCTTTCTTTATAATTACAATTGTTGGTGCTTATTTTTGTTAACTCTTGTACTTCTTTAGGATCCAGTTTTAACAAATTTTTTTATCACAATTTCGTAGTTTGTTGATTTTGATTTTGTTATGCTGTAACTTCATTTCGCGACTATTTCTACAGCTTCTATTTTTATGTTTAAGAATGGTTCGAGTTGTTTGTACAGTGGGGTGATTGTGAATAAAACTGACGGTTACAGACACAAGTTATACAAGTTTTTTAAGACTTTAGCAATTTATAACTGTTGAAGTACAAAAGTATTAACATTTTATTTCTCACAATTAACTTTACCTTATTTTTCATTAACTGGTAATATTTATCATCTGCCGATTGAGATACCTTAACTTACAACGTGAAATCTTTTGTAGTTTCTGCTTATTTTTATATTTTTTTATTCATTGAATTTTGGCTGATTGTGGAATGACTTTTTAACTAAACGAGGCTTATATACAAGTAGAAATGTGAGCAGCAAAATTGTTATATTTCAAAAAATAAATATATAAAGGTTGTGTTCCTAAGTCCAGTTAAACTAAAAAATTATAACAAATATTACAAAAATTTATTTTTATTAAAAAAAACCGCTTTAATACTTAAAAAGTGACTGTCATGAATAACACAAACATTGTTGGCCTCCAAGGTTTACATTTATGCTGTCCTAACATCATAAACCATGTAGCCACACAGGAAATAATTGCACGACAATTGCAATTGTCGAGATTAACTTATTGCTAATTTTGGCTGCAAAAATCAAATTTATTTTTTCACATAAAATCTCGTCACGATTAAAATCATTATTTTGTTTCAAAAAAAAAATAAGAAAAGAAACCCTTGATCACGGTGCGATACTCGACCGTACGCGAGCTCTAATTTTATTTTTGAAGAAATGAATGGTCCATTCTTTCGGATGTAATCAAGTCTATAGAATTTGCTGTTAATTACTCTCACTCTATATGCGGGCAATTCTTTTAATAAGAACTAATTAAATGCGGCATGAAATAAGTACCCATGAAATAAGTCCCTAAATTCAAAATGAAATAAGGCCCCAAAAAATGTACAGGAGGCAACAACAATACTTTTTGGCGCCTTATTTCTTCTTTTATTTCATGTAAAATAAAACCCTAAAAAAATTATAATGCAGAAAATCCTTAGAAAGCGAGGCCGGAGTTGGTCATACCATAGAGAAGAAAATCATTGCGACCGGCCGAAAAAAATTTTGTTTTTCGAACCTTGAATTTGGCGTGTTATTTCATTTCATTTTCAAAATTGGGGTCTTATTTCATTTTGAATTTGGGTGCTTATATCGCGGAGACTTATTCCCTGCCACCTTATTTAAATTAATAAATGATTTTCACAGTAAATCTGAATAGTTTTGTAGCATTGTTCAAGCATCAATTTATAAATTAATATCTGCCAGAGCATTTTGATCAAAAATTTTAAAAAGTGAGTGGCACTATGATATTTCATATGAATGTTAGAAATATCAGGCCCAAAAAGCACCCTA
Source organism: Cistogaster globosa (assembly GCA_937654795.1). Taxonomy (NCBI): domain Eukaryota; kingdom Metazoa; phylum Arthropoda; class Insecta; order Diptera; family Tachinidae; genus Cistogaster; species Cistogaster globosa. Next base: position 15,884,071 of record OW569404.1, read on the forward strand.
AAAGTTTTTTTTTATTTATTTGAGAATTTAATTCCCAATCAGTTCTAGTTTTTCATGAGTCTGCTGCCAGGCAGTTATAAAGTTCAAAGAAAACTTTCCTACGAATCTTGATGTTTTTTTTTTTTTTTGTCAACAGTTGATTAGAAATTTTTGCATGTTTTCTTCTTTGCTTACTTAAAAAAAAAAAAAAAAAAAAAAAATATAAGTTATATTTTTACCAATTAAAATTTTATTTTAAATCAGATTAAAGTTTAATAAAATATTTAATTGATTAAATTAAATAATTAAATGAAAAAATAAACCTAAGCCGAAAAAAGTAAATTATTTTTTAGTTATATTTTTCATATATATTTATTTTCTTAATAAAATATTTAATTGATTAAATTAAATATTTTATTAAGAAAATAAATATATATGAAAAATATAACTAAAAAATAATTTACTTTTTTCGGCTTAGGTTCATTTTTTCATTTAATAACCTAAGCCGAAGAAAATTAATTTTAATTCATTTATAATTAAACAAATAATTAAATCAATTAAATATTTATTTAATACTAACGAAAAAATATAATTAAATAAATTAATCATTTAATTAATTAATCAACTTTAAGAATAGAACCCAATATAATTTTTGATAGAAGCAATAATTTTTTTTTGTGTAATGTAACTTCTATAAGCTCCTCCTAAATTTTGTGTCGTAGAGAACATAACATGATCTTTATAACCATATCACAACCACGTTTTTTCTTCAGCTATAGGGAGCTGACAACAAACCTAAATTAATTGCATGTTCTGACCATGAGTTTATAAAAACATTTCAAACTTAATCACATGAGCTAAACTACAGTTAATCTTGAATTTCTTAAGGGACGAATATTTTATATAAAAAAATGTTTTCTTAATTGTTTTATTATTCTCATAAGAAATACCCTCTCACATACATTTAGTTGTTTAAGTTATTGCTTAAACACAGCATACCTTAAGGCGTGTAAATAAATAAAAAAATAAAAACATTTATTTTTCTTTGGTATTTTTTAAATCAACACCCAAACAGACAGTAAAGGTTTTGTTGCTTTTTTTTTAATGTAGAAAACAAAATTGCTTTAATTCAGCCTCGGGATACGTGTATAGAAAACATAATTATTTTAGATTTTTCATAAAAAAAATTTCAAAAAATATTTGCACACATACGTAAAAATAAAAAAATTTGAAAATTTTTAAAACGATAAATAATGGCAACTTATAAATTGTTTATAACAATAAGCAATCAACAAATAGTTTGAACATGAACACATTTAATTTTGATTAAGTAGAAATAAAAAAATCAATATTATTTTAGCTAAACCTCAAGTAAAGCATACTTTTAGGAGGGGCAAAATTTTGCAATGAGTAAATTTCGTTGAAAATTCTTAACACGTTTTTTAGCACAAAAAAGAAAAAAACACAAATGGCACTACATTTTGGTATTTATGTACCATCATGTTATGTTCGATTTTTTTGCTATAAATTTTAAGTTGGTGAAATACACACGACTTGAAACACAATAATTCAATTTGATGTGGTGGCTGCAGTTAAATATTATTAATTTTTGCTAAGACATTTCAATAGTTAACAGGCCATAACTTTGTGTATTCACATGCATATGTAACACTGAAATACTACAGGCGCAGAAAAACTATTTTTCCTTTGGTAACAGAAAAATAAAAAATAAGTAAAAAAAATGTTAAATAAAATAAAAAAATTTTAATTCTTTAAATTGTTATTATTTGGTGAATGTATTAAATTTTATAGTATTATTTTCTGCATGACTTTAAGTTCTTATTTTAATTAATTTTAATTTTAATATTTTTAATTTATAATACAATTTTGTTTAAAAAAGAAAAATTATTTACAAATATTGTCGCACATTATCTAAAGAAAATAGATGAAATTTGGATCGCTATATCAGTCATCAGCTTTCTTTGCATCTATTTATGTTAAATTATCTACATTGCAAATATTATCTATTTAAGTAACTAACTGTGTAACTAAAAATTCAATAAACATTAATCCCTTCAGTCGAAGTCTAAATGCAAACCAAATCTTTTTTTTGTTGTTTTCTTCACAAATCGTAAAATATATTTGTTTGCGCTTTCTGCCAACTTTCTGCCTGGCCACGAATAAAATTTTTATTTAAAATAAATTAATTTATTTCTTGTTCTGCCATACTGCAGTTATTCCGTTTTGTCAGCTTTTGGTTTTAAAAAGTTTATTTCTAAAACAATGTAGACTTTTATCTTGCGGCGTTTTTCTTTTAATTTGTTTTATTTGATGCCATGTTATGAAAGTTATGACTATTAGTATTAGCAGTTGTTTTGAATAAGTATATTTTTTTTCGCATCAAATTTATTAAAAAAAAAATTAAACAAATTTATTATAAATTTTTTTTTTTCTATTAAAAATCTGAACTGATAAATGTTTTTTATCCCAAAAATTTTTATTCAATTTCGCCAATTTAAATTCGTCCTAAGAAATATTGTAGTTAAAATTATTATTCTATAAAACTTTTGTCTCAATTTTATTGTTTTAGGCAAATGTTTTTATGAAAAATGCAAGTATCTTGTTCTAAATAAAATTTTATGAAAAAATTATTTTTTCTCTTAAATTTGTTTCAAATATTTTTTTCTGTAATTTTTTTGCAAAGTAATTTTAATTATCCCAAAGAAATATTTTTATATAATTTTTTTTTATAAAATTTTCTTTATATTTCTAATAAAAACTGTTTCTCAAAAAGGCAACAATTTTTATTTTAAATGTTAACTGATATATATTTTTTCTACTTTTTAATAAAAAACTTTTTAACAATTAATTTTGCTAGGAAAAGTTTCTCGCAATAATTTCCCAAAACTAAATTGTCCCAAAAATATCTTCTGTAGGTAAAATAAAAAAAATATATATTTTTCTTTTCTACAATTAATAATAAAATAATTTTTGAAGCAAAATTTTAATGTATCTTTGCAGATGTATAATTTATCTGTAAAAATATTTGTCCCAAAAAAATTTTGTGACAAATAAGATTTTCTGTAGAAAATATTTTATCTTAGAGCTTCTCAAAGAAATTTTTTTTAAGAAGACTTCTAAAGAAATCCTTCTCCTCAGGAGAAAAACATTTTATATATTTTTAAGAATTTTTTTCACTTGAAGTATTTAAAAAAAATTTCATTAACAACTGATACATAAATAATTTCTCTTCGTAGAATAGAAAGTTAGAAGAAAATGTTTTTGTAATAATATATTCCTTTTAATAGATTATCCAAAATTTATTAAAAAAATTTACCCTTTTGTACTGTCCTAAAATTTTATAATAGAAATTAAAAAAAATTCTTAAGGATTGTTTCTACTTTTTGATTTATTTTAAACTTAAAAAAAAAACTTTTTTCTTATTCTATAAGAAAATTCTTTTTTAAATTATTTAATAAAAATTATTGTATTAAGCTTTTGGCCCTATAAATATGATACCAACAAATAAAAAACATTTTTATAGAACAGGTGCTTTGTAACGACAAAAAAAAAAAAAACATTTTCATTTCCAAAATATATCTTAATTAAAAAGTAATATAATAAGATTTTTCTGAAAACATATCGATCTTAATCTTTTCGTGCTAAGATTTCTAAATAAAGTCTCCAAAATACAGCTGTAAAAAGTATTTTGAAGTAAAATTTGAAAAATTTTCTATAATTTGTTAAAGATAAATTGATTTATTTAATAAAATCCTAAAATTCGTATACAAAAAAATCTTAAAGCAAAGTCTTGGTACTAAAAACAGAAAAAAGTTAATATTGAGATGATCATGCAAAAGCATTGCTTAATAAAAATTTGTTCAAGAAACTTTTTATTTTTTTTTTTTGTACTAAAAAAATATACAAGCAAAGAAAAAAAAAAACATAAAAATAATTCTAAAAGAGATTAATACTACCAATTTTTCTAACAAATATTTTTATTTAATAAAATTTTATTATAAAAAATTTTTGTTTTATTTTGAAATAGAATTTTTAGTACTGAAATGGTATAAAAATTATCCAATTGTTAAAATATTAATTTTTAAATAAAAACTCGACAAAAGACTTATTAATTATCAAAAACTAAATCACACGACTCAAACATTTTTTTTTAGAAAGAACGCGTTTACATCTAAACATCTGCCCAGCATCTCTTTAATACAAGTTTTGTTTAAAAATGCTGGATTACTTAATTTCTTTATAATTTTTAAAACAATTTCCTAACCACTTACACCTTAATACAAGGATAAAAGCCAAAGGATTTACGTTTTCCTACTTTGTGTTGTTAAATTATTTTAAGCCACCAACACAACAATTTTATTCTTAAACAAACAAAAAACTTTAAAACATTAAGCTCTTTGTTGCCCTAAAAAAAAAAAAAACAAACAAGTGTGATGGTGTGTCTTTAGAACGTGGTTAGGAAAGAAGAATGTGTTAAAGGCATGACATACTTTTAGGCGCTTTGTTTAAAGAAAAAAGGTAAAAGTATTTAAAGGGGCCCAACATATTTTTCTACACACCCTTTTATCAACCATTAAAAATGACACGATACTCTATTTACTGTTTGCCCTTTTTCCTTTCTATTTTGTAAGTGGCAAAGAGGCAGCAAGCACTACAAGTAGATTGTTAAAAGTGTGAAAAATTATGTTTTATTTTGAGTGATAAAGACTTTCATATTCATATAAGCATATGATATGCTAAAGCAGTTAGGGGTGTAATAAGGATGTGAAAGAGATTACAACAAAAAAGAAACCAGCCCTGAGAAAAGTAAGAATTCGCTAAATTAAAAAAGATGCTTCTTTTACCACAAACGGAAAGAGAGTAAAATAAAATAATTTTTTTTTATTGTCTAGCAGCCATTTTGTAAGTAATTTTTATAATAAAAATAAAAGTGGCAATAAGTTTGCAATTTAAAAATATTTTTATGTATAAAATAACGAAAAGAAAATATTAGAAATTTTCTGCAATCGTCTAACTTTTAGTACCATTAAAAAAATATACACTTTTTAAAGAACGCTAAAAGAAACTTTTCTTAAAGGCCCTTTTTCAAAAACGTACTTTTCACAATAGGTACTTTTTAAAAACTCCTTTTTTAAGTACGAATTTTTTAGGTTCTCTTGAAAACTTATTTTTCTTCTTCTACTTTTAAAGGTATTTTTTTTTTTTTTAAATAATTTATATTTTTATGAATTGTTTGCAATGGAGAATTAACCAGTGAACGTTTGTCCCTTAAAGTTTATTAAATTAAACAAAATCTTGTTTAGAGGAAAACAAAATTAGGAAAGTTTCTCGTTAAAACAGCCGCTTTTTTTTAAGAAAAAGTAACATTTTAAAACTTATGTTTTTTTCTTAAAATTTCCTTTTTTTTTGTGTCATTTTTTTCTAAAAAGTACCATTATTTTTCCTTCGCTTAAATGTTTTCAAGAATTTTTTTAATCCGTAACTTTGGAAAAAGTAATTTTACGAAAAGCACAATTTCTAAAAAGTTTTTCTTTAAAGGTACTTTTTTAAAATGTGCTTTTTAATACTTAAGCGCTTTTTAAAAGTACTTTCTTGAAAATTGTTTCTTTTTTAAGGTCACATTTTTGTTAAAGTGGCCTTTTAAAGAAATCTTTTTCTTAAAGCCCCTTTTTAGTCAATATTTTTCCAGAGTTGTTGCCTTTTAGAAATATTCATTATTTTTTAGGGTACCTTTTAAGGTACTATGTTGAGGTACATCTTTTTAGGATTAAATTTTAATTTTTAATGTTTTTTTTTTTGTTTTAATTGGCTATACACATGTTTAACCTGTTATGTCTTAGAAGACTACATTAAGTCACATTAAAGAAAAAGGGGCCTTTCCAAAGGAAATTTTCTTAGCGCTCTTGTTTATGACATTTTTGTAAGTTATGCTTTTTCAAAAGTATTATTTATGTACTTTTTTAAGGTAACTTTTTTTTTATTTTGTTTTTAATTAGTACGTGAATTTTGTTTGATTTTATAAATTCGGCTTAAGTTCGTTTTAATTTTTAAATAAATTTATTAAGAAAAAAAGTACTTCTCAAGGTACTTTATGGTGTTGTTTTTTAAATATTTTTTTTTAATTTTTTTTTAGGAAAATGTATTAAAACAAAAATATTATATCTTTTTATGGAAAATTTTTTAAAAAATTATTTAAAAAAAATTAAATTATTGTTTTCAAAATATTTTTGGTCTGAGTGACACTTTTGCTTCGCTGGCCCTTTTTTAAAAATTTTTGTTTAAAACATCATCTATTTAACCAACTAATTATTAGAGAATCTACACAACCTAAGGTGGATAGATGTGAAAAAAGCTGCTGATGTAGTGATCCAATAAATCCAGCATTACCTTCTGCTGGTGTACAATTTTTCTTGTTTTCTTTGCAAAACGTTCCTATACATTTGAAAATATTTTTTTTTAATTTTTTTTTTTTTAGAAATTTAAATTAAAATGAACTTAAACCAAAATTAAATTTAATACTTTTGTTTTAATATAAAACAGTTCAATTTAAAATTTCATAAAATCTTTATTTATTTTTTTTAACTTCGTATGAAAATTTCTTAATTTAAAATTTAATTTTAAAGCGAAAAAAATTTCCAATATTTATTTAATTATAAAAATATTATATTTTTTTTTAAAGTTAAAGATCCTTTGTTTATTATTAAATATTCAGGAAAATTTTGGCTTAAGAAACTGTTAGCTTAATTAATAATTTTTTAATTTAATTTTTTCTTAAATTAAAAATATAAATTAATTTTTTCTTTAATTAGATTTTTGGCAAAATCTTTAAAATTCATTGCAAAATAGAGTTATTTTTAAACATGTGACACAAAATTACTGTTTGTTATGTAAAGAAAGATTAACTTTTTGTTGTTGTTTTATTATTTGAAGCAATATTATTAATATTGAATTAATAATATACAAACATAACAATTAATTTTTAATAATACCCGCTGATTACAAAATAATCTTGTTAATCGCATTGTAAACATATTTTTACCACAATTCACATTTTAATGATTAATTTACGTTTATAGGAAATTGAATATTTGTATAAATTATTTATTAATATGGTGTTATTATATTCAATTTATAAATATTTAAAATATAAAATTGCAAATCTGTTTACGGATAAGATATAATTTAAAATCTGTTGCCTGATTTTAGGCATAATAATTTATGTAACACAGAGAAGAGAACATACTCTTAAATATAATAAATTACTTTCTCAAACTTTTGTTTAATGATTTCTTTTTAAACTTTTAATTTTTTATTTTAGTTTTATTAGCGTTAAACTTTTCTTCGTTAACCTTTTTTGTGTTTTTATAAATATATTATTATCAGATATTGTTAGCAGAAATTTTAAAATATCCTTCCTCTTTTAGTTCTCTTTTATAATGAGCTTTTCATTAGAAGCCATTTTTGTCATTTTGCTTTAAAAAGTTTACCGTCAATTCATTTTACGGTCATCAAATTAAAGACATAGAATTTTTTATTTAACGGTCTTTTTATATATAAAAACTATAAAAAATAAGGAAATGTAAAATATATAATTTATCCCAAGGTCAACTCAAGCAAGTGATTTAAGAGAAAAAACGAACGAAGTAAACAAGAGAGGGAAAAATTATTTTTATCTAAAATAAATGCAATAATTTTTCTTGTGCTTAAATCAGTGTTGCCAGAGAAAGACAATAAGAAAAATAATTTTTGGGATTTTCTTTAAAAAAAAAGTTATATTTTAAAATTTGAATAAATAGTAAAAATGTCATCGGCTCTTAATGGGTTAAGAATTTGTAAAATGCTTATCCGCTTTTAAGCGATACCCATATTGATATCTTAAAAAATATGATGCACAATCGTACTTTTATATGAAAAGTTCAGCGGCCCATAAATCGGAAAATATGGACGAGCGCCAATTTTTTCACTGGATGTTTTTTTTTCCTATTTTGTAATTGCCTCATGTATTTGTTTTTTTTTTTATTGGCGTTACTTTACAAAACTAGATTTATTCCAAATGATATGGAAAAATTAGAGGCAGGCATAGTGTTGTGCTCGCGGCCTCATGGATCGATCTTGCTGACTTTCAATAGCAAAATTTTTGAAACACTCTCTGATTGATAAGCGTACTTAAATTTTCTCTAACTCATCTAGTGCTTTGGCAAAGTTGATTATAAAACTAACTTGGACTGAAGGACGAACAGACGGACAGACGGACATCGCTCAATCGTCTATGCTTTGCTTAGGGACTCAGAATATATTTGCTTTATGGGGTCGGAAATGTATATTGTAGAAATTACAAACGGAATGATAAAACTAGATATACGTTTTTGCACCTGTGGTGAAGGGAATAAAAATTAATATTTAAAAGTGTAGCATACTTTTCAGGCAAAGTCTACAAAATATATAAAAGATATTGTTCAGTAAAGATTTATTTAAACTTTGACTAATTTGATAAATTATTGATGCTGGTTGAACATGAAAAAATAATAAAATCTAACTTGTGCTTGGCCAAATTATTTTTTAAAAACTTTTTCTGGGCTACTTTTCGGGTTTCAAGCATTTGTATTTATTTTAGCGAATTATTATTAAATTTTTTATATATTTTTAGTTTATTTAAAAAATTTGTTAACTTGTTACATTAATTTAATGAAAGATTTTTGGTTAATGAAAATTTTTAAAGCATATTTTAAGGTTGTTGTTTCAAAATATTAAATAGTAAAAAATAAAATAAAATACAAATTTTAGCATACTTTTCAGGCAAAATTAGGAAATGTATAAAATATATTGGTTAATAACGATTAATTGAGACTTTGAGCAATTTTATAAATAATTGGTGCTGGTCAAGCATGTAATAATAACTTTTAAATCTAATTTGTGTTTTGCCTGGTTATTTCTAAAAATTGTTTTTAGCCTACTTTAGGGGTTTCAATTATTTTGTGATGGTTTTAGGAAAATATTATTAAGATTTTGATTTATTTTAAATTCATTTTAGAGATTAATTCACATATTGCATCGTCTATATCAGGGGTTCTCATCCAATTCCTGCTCACGGACCCATAGTAAACTAATTTTTTTTCTCGGACCCCTCTGAAGCCTAAATTCATAATAAAACTTTTATTATTTCTGAAAACACTGTTTTATCGGTTCTTCATGCGGACCCCTTGGATGATTGCTACGGACCGCCATTTGAGAACCGTTGATCTATATGGTAGATTTTACATTTTTGTTTAATTAAAATTATTAAAGCATACTTTAAGGATGTTGATTCAAAAATATTGAATAAAAGTGTGAGAGTTTCTTAAATCAGAACTCTAAAAAATTTTTTTTTCATAAAAATTTTTTTACAATAACAAATAAAGGATACAAGTTTTTGAATATTTTTAAGGACAAATTAAAGAAGCAAATTAAAAAAAATTATTTATAAATTAAAATAAATTTTAAGTTTGTTTAATAAAAAAATATTATTTTTTGTTTGTAAATTTTTCTATTCTTTTTTTATATTTGCGGAATTTTAAAGTTTTTCGTTAGAATTTCAAATCAATAGCAAATTTAGCCCCGAGCTTAATAAAGTTGTGACTTCTATTATTAAACAACTAATACTGAAAGTAAGCAAAATAAAGTAACTAAAAACTGCCAAACCTTTACAAAAAAGTTCAATTTAATAAAACATCAATCAATTTATTAATACAATTGAAACTAAAATCGGAAAACTTTCTGTTTTATTTTAGTTTTGGTAAAATGGAAACCTTGTTCATTTGTTTAATCAAAAGTACAACAACTAAAACTTTCTGTTATTTGTTAATATACTTTTCGCAGTTGAAATATAATTAAAAAGTAAATCAATTGACATGAATGCTTAATAACTGTTACTGATTTGGTTTGATTTGCTATACAAAAAGGATAACGAATAAAAATATGTTTTTTTCTTTTATACTCGTATACATCTATCAGATTCAAGTTTGAAAATTGGAAGTCTATTAAAGATTCATATAGAGCAACTTTTGCAATGGATTTTCATAATAAAAGGCCATTGATTTGAAAAGTATAAAATTTATTTTGTAAAATTTCAAATAAATTTAAATGTGATTTGTTTGGCTTTAGCTGATTGAAGAATTTTTAATTGCTGGCAATTGCAAAGGAAGATTGATCGTTAGAAAATCTACAAAAATAGAATGAATTTATACTCATGAATAGAAGCAAATTTATATTCATATAAAACTAAATGATTTAAAGCGTGTATTTCGATTTTCGAGTTTTATTAAAAAGTAGTTTGATTGTGTTACGTGTATTTTGACAACTATTCAATAGAATATGGGGTTTTAATAGATATTTATCAAAATTATTTTTAACTTATTTCTTTATAACCTCTATTTTTTCGTGTTCTAGTTTTTTGGCATTTTTTATCAGTAACATATTAAGAGGTCGTATTTTAGTGCTTTCTTAGAAAAAGTCAAGCAATTTCCTTTTTGTCTTATCGTCTGCATTAAGCTTTTCTTCAGTTTCAATATTTAAAAAAAATTAAATCCTCTTTTTACTTTGAGACTTTTTCTACACATTTTAATTACTTAAACAAGAGATTTTATTTTGAAATGTGGACTACGATAAAAGGCTATATTTTAAACTTGTTTGAAATTTTTAAATACTTTTGATCGGTTTTTTTTACATTTCTATTTAACTTAATTGTTCTTTGTTTCGGCTTAAGTTTCTTACTCTACTTTTTTTCTGTTTCCTTTAATAAAAGTTTTCCTTAGGATATTGATTTTAGTTTTCGTTTCTTGAGTTCAGATTTTTGAGCAGTTTTTGCAAGTACTTCATTCATATTTCAAGTTTTGCTTCTTGGTGAGCTTTAAAGAAATATGGTTGACCTTATTTAAATCTAGTTATTTTTTATTCCATCCATATTTTTATTTTATTTTCTTTCTCTCTTTTTATTTTATTTTGATTTGCCGAATTTGTATGAATCTTTGTGTTTGTTTTAAGCTTTGATTATTTTTTTATACTTTGTGCTTCTTTTTTCTGTTTCGAGTGTATTCTAAATTCGGCAGATTTTTTTATTTATAATTTATTTTAAATTTTGGCGATTTTATATTATTTTGGCGTTTTTTAGGGGCTTAAGTGATTTTTTTCTATTTTCTTGGAATTTTACATTTTTTTAATTTATGAGATTTTTCTGATTTTTTGCGATTTTTGGCGTTTTTTGATGGTGTAAGCGATTTTTTTTCAATTCGTTCTTAAAAAGCATTTATATTGTTATGGATTATTTTATAAAATATTAAAAACTTATTTTTATACCCTTCATCATGTCATACCGTTTTTAATTTCTACAATATCAGTTTCTGATACCACAAGTCTATTCTGAGTTCTTATGCATATCGAATTCGATTGAGCGATGTTCTTCTGTCCGTTCGTGTTAGTATGGAAACCAACTTTGACAGAGCACAGGGTGAGCCGGAGAAAATTAAAGTACGCCAGTCGATCATACATTGTTTCGAAAATTTTGCTCTTAAAAATCAGCAAGATCGGTCCACATCCTTCAAGGCAGCGCCTATAATTTTTCCATATCATTTAGTGCAATGTAGTGACTCAAATCCAAATAACAAAAAAAAAAAAAAAAATCACTGTCACCTATTTTTGAGTTATGGGCTTCTGAAATTTTTATAGAAAAATACGATTGTAGACCACATTTTTTAAGATACCAGTATGGGTATCATTTAAAAGCTTTGGAAGAGATCTTTCAGGAGATGTTAAAATATAAAATACTTAATCCATTAACAGCCAGAGATATTAAAAAAAACTTATCATTTGATTTTTTTGGTTGGAGTTACTTCACTTAACTAGATTTGCATATATGGTGAAGGGTGTAAAAGATTCGGTATAGCCGAATAGAGAGCTCTTACTTGTTATCTATGAGATTAGTAATTGCATTTCAAATTTGTGTTAAAAAAGTTTACTCTAAATACACTTAAATTATGCAAGTGCAATGAGGACTTATTAAGCTTTTTTTAAACGTAATTAAATTTTTTCTCAATTCATTTAGTTCTGTAGGTTTAAAGTTTCCCTGGCCTTATACCTGGGCAGCAACTTCCTTGACTTGATCAATATTTTTGTCATCAATAACGTTGCTGTTTGAGGAGTTAAGCAGGCTTAAGATGCCTTTAAGAAGATTATTAGCCCAATTTAGTTTATGTCATAGAGTTTTCTTTAATTGGGCTGTATTGTCTTTAAGTTAAAATAAAGTAATATTTGTCTGTTATGTTGTCATAAAATAAAAACCCGATTTATTTTGGAAATTCTAATTAACTTTTTTATACATTTTATCTCCTTCTCCTTTTTTCTTTTTTTTTTTTTTTTTTTTTTTTGGTGAATTTTATACTTCTTTAATCTTCAATCGATTTCAAACAACTATAATCAAATATTTATTTGATTTAGAAAAAAAAAAACACTTTAATTAGATTATTTTGTGATTTATAAATTAAACAAATTACATTTCTGTTTTAATACGGATATTAAAATGTATTTTATATAAAATTTTATTTGTTTAATTTTCACACGTTAAATATTAAAACTGGCACCTTAGCAATTTTGCACAAATACAAAATTAAATCACAAAATATTTAAATACACACACAGGCTTATTTTAAATTAGGGGGAGTAAAGAAAATTAAGGCAGGCCTTTAAAATACTGGCTTATAAAATTTATTTTAATAAAATAAAAGGGCTTGAAGGATGAGGTACTTTTTTCAATGATTTCAAAAGTACTTTTTTGAGTCAGTCATTAACTCTTCCTCAGGAGAATTTAAACTTATATGGTAACTTTCATTATGCTTCTAAGGGTCATAAAAGACTTTTCTTTTTTGTTTCATTGTTTAATAGACCTACCCAGTTTGGTCTTAAGCACCGAGTAAATATTTCTTGCAACAAGTTGTGGAGAAACATTTTGCTACAGAAACTGAAAAAATAAGTTATTAATAGGACCTGCTGCTGTCGTCATATGTCTGGTGTTTCTAAACTATGGGACGATAAATTTACGAATTTCTTTTTGACCTCCATATTAGTAGAGATTCAGAAAATTTTGTCAGTTAATATTTCGAGTTGTTATCAACCACTTCCAGCGTAATAAAATAAGGCCTTTGTTAACATCCTTTCCATTAAAATTCAGCCTGCCATCCTTGAAAGGATTTAAATAAATGAATATATGTATGCAATGTTTTTGTTTTTGCTTTTGTTATTATTATTACTATTTAAAGGATTTCATATAAATATTTATGCATACATTGTTCAAATAAATGCCCAAATAAACACATAAGGGTGTACGAAGGTTTTAACATAAATACATTTATTATGCTCATTATTTAAAATCTCCAAGCTCATTAAGTCAATTCTAGCAACATGGGATTTCTTGTTGCAAGTGTGTGTATTGGACATTATGTTTATGATGTGAAGCATATGGGAATAACACACAATACAATTTATAAATTAAATGTAAAATACATAAAAAAAAATAAAAACAAAAAATACCTTTTAACGTTCCATACAAATTTCTGCAAACATAATTGTAGTATGAAAAAAAAAAAAAATTATTCTTTTGGATATTTAGGTCTGTTTTAGCTTTTGTTATTAAGTATTTATAACTTTAAATATGATCAGCTTATATTTATTTTAGTTTCTTTTGTTTCGTTGGTGTAGTAAACGTTTTAGCATAATTTTTAACTTAAAGAAAAAATAATCAAGTATGAGTGATTTATACGGCTATGCCGCATCTAATGTACCCTACTCTGAAGTAACTCCAAAAAGAAAAATTTTTTTATTAGGACCAGCACTCAGATGATGACCCCTACGTAAGCAATACATTGTGCCAGAACTAGGAAATTAGGTTGTGGGACGGATGATAGAGGAAGTTGTGCTTGTGGACATTTGATTTGAATCTTTGCACATTGAAAGTGGCAGGAAAGACCTCTGCAGGGAGTTGATTCCACATAGGTATTATTTCGCTAAAAAACCGAATTTTCTCTGTAAGGCGTAGTGCGATTCAGTGGTTAAGTGACCACAAAGGAATGCGCTCTTGATGCAGAGCGTGTTATGCGTAGGAAATTACGGTTTTCAGAAACAAGTTCCCTGATTTTATAAGAGCATATTCCGTTGTAGTAACAATAAAACAGTGAAAGACATCCCACATTGCGTTGATGCTACAGTGAGTCAATACCCTACTGTCACCGATGAGCTTCTTCGGTCTCTCCTGCAGGCACTCGAGTAATTTTAAAATAGCCGTTGGCCCATACATAAGAGTTGTATTTCATTTTCAGTCTGATAAAGGTAGCAAGCATAGATAGCAAGAAGATAAGATGGAATGAAGTATTTTTTACACCGTTTCAGAAAATCCAGGCACTTGAATGCTTCTTTTGCGACATGAAAAATATGCTTGTTCCAACGAACATCGCATTGAATTTACATGCCAAGATAATTGAGAGCTTTTGATTTCTTAATATATGTATCCACCCATAATTACAGATGAGGTGGCATATTCAGCCATATGCTGGGGTGACAGAGAATTAAAAATTAAGAAAACAATTTTTTTTTTTTCAAAAAATATCACTGGCTGTTAGTGGGTTAAGTATTTTATATTTTAACATCTCCTGAAAGATCTCTTCAAAAGCTTTTAAATGATACCCATACCGATATCTTTAAAAATATGGTCTACAATCTTACCATTCTATGAAAAGTTCATGGGCGAAATCCAATTCTTGTACTTGATATATTAATTTATTTTTAACTCTCTATTGCCCCTTTTATCTGTTTATTTTTTGATTGAAGTTACTTCACTTAAGTAGATTTGTTCCGAATGATATGGAAAAATTAGAGACAATCGTGGTGCTTTGCCCGCTGGCTCTAAGAACATGGACCGATCTAGATGATTTTCAATAGCAAAATTTTCGAAACTATGTTTGATCGACTAGTGTGTTTAGATTTTCTCTAGCTCATCCAGTAGTTGGACAAAATTGATTTTAACTCATATACGGATACACAGAGGGTCAGACGAACATCGCTCAACCAACCATAAGAGCTCAGAATATGGATATTGTGGAATTTTCAAATGGAATAACCTTTTTTATAGCTGTGCTGAAGGATATAATAACAGCGATATTAGAATTTAAAGTATGAGGGCTGCTATATATATTTCTGGCCTGGCAACACTGAGTGCTGCCAAGTGCAATCTGACATTTCCATTGGAAAGTTTGTCATTTTTAAGCATTATTTTTGTTGTTTACATTGACTTGAAAAAATTAATATAGAAAAAAATGGAATTAACTCGTGAACATTTTCGTGATTATCACGACAAAAGTCCATTGATGAACTTAAATCTTTGTATGGCGATGAAGCACCATCCTGTAGCACTGTGAAAAATTGGTCCAAAGCTCGCTTAAAGACGAATTCCGTGAAGGTCGTCCAAAAACGGCTGTTGTGCCAGAGATCATTGATGCCGTGCGTGAACTTATAATGCAAGATCGACACGCGACATACCGAGAGATAGAGACATCGTTGGATATTTCTTCCACCAGCATACATTCGATACTGCATGAACACCTGGCCGTAAAAAAGGTTTATTCCCGTTGGATCCCGCACAATAAAAAGACTCGTGTCGATTGTTGCAAAGAAATGTTGCAAAAATACGATTGCGGTGCTTCAAAAGACATTGATAAGATCGTCACAGGTGACGAATCATGGATCTATGCGTTTGAGCCCGAAACGAAACAACAATCGACCGTGTGGGTCTTCAAAGACGAGCAAAATCCAACGAAAGTTGTTCGTGGAAGAAGCACTTCGAAGCAAATGGTCGCCTGTTTCTTCGGCAAAACTGGTCATGTGGCGACTGTTCCGCTTGAGCAACGTAGGACGGTCACTTCTGAGTGGTACTCTACAATTTGTTTGCCTGAAGTCATCGGAGAAATTCGAAAAACCAACAAGAGAAGACGAATCATTGTTCACTATGACAATGCGAGCTCTCACACATCGGCTCAAACCAGAGCGTTTTTGACCGGCCAAAACGTCGAATTAATGGGTCATCCGCCGTACAGCCCTGACTTGGCACCTAATGACTTCTTCTTGTTTCCGCACATCAAGAAAAAAATGCGTGGTCAACGATTTTCGTCGCCAAAAGAATCTGTTAAAGTGTTCAAAAACCATGTTTTAGAGGTGTGTCAATCGGAGTGCAAAAAGTGCTTCGACAACTGGTTTGAGCGCATGCAAAAGTGTATAAATCATGCTGGAGAATACTTTGAAAAACAATAAAATCATTTTTGAAATATATAGAGCAGCCCTCGTATAAACCTTAAGACGAAGTTGCCAGATTGTATTTTTTATCATCATCTTTTTTTTATGAACTATTGCGGAAGAATAAAAATACTCGAAAGTGGATATTGCAGAAATTACAGACGAAAACTTTAAATCCACCTGTGGTGATGGGTATAAAAATAAGAAAAAGCGAAATTGAAGTAAGATCTGTTTTTTTAATGTATATTTTATAGCTATGCCCGGCACTCTTCGACACCTAAATGGAATAAAATTTTTTTTATTTTGTAAGGAAGTTAACACGCCCATTGTTTCAATTCAGGCAGTATCGCGCTGAGCTACACTACACTACTATCCCTTTTTATGGGCGCCAGTATACCCATTGGCTTTCGTTTTTTTCGTAATAGGGAGAATATGAGGCGTTTTTATAATAAATCAATCAATTCGTTGTTATCCTTATAAATAGTCACATGGCTTACTGCCAACCGACGTTTTAGCAACAAATGCCTTTTTATTTTTATTTGTTATCATACATTTTTTTTAACACAAGGAACTACAATAGCATGGACACATCTAACCTTGATACCACATTCAATCAACAATAGGTTGAAAATTGAGTAAATATTTATATTCAAATTAAACACACAAATCCTTAGATCTCTTTTCTGCTACTTAGTAGATTAAGAAATTAATGTAGACCTCAAAAACTCAAACGGAACAGAATACTACTACGTTCCTTACTTAGCCTGCACCTTCAAGAAAAATTTGTTTTTTATTATAAACAAAAATTAATAACCACAATCAAATGCGTCAGAAACATTGAAAAAAATTAAAAATTTTCATTACTTTTAATTTAAGAATATTTTTCTTTTGTTTAAAAAACTTTGTTGCAAAAATTATATTTGTTTATTTCATAACATAAAAATAAAATATAAATGTCAATTTTATTAAGCCATAAAAACATAGAAAACTCTGTTCTGTTAGAAAAATTTTTTTATGAAAATTTTCCAATATAATTTTTTAAGCTATAAAAATCATAAAAAAGATAAAAAAATTCTTTGAAACCTTAATAAAATACAAATCAATTTTAAATGTGATTATCAGACAATGTTCTGTAAAATTATTGAACGTCTCTATTGTTTTAGTTATTGTTGTTTTGCCTTTTCAATTTTTCTTTCAGCTCTTAAAAAATTTTTTGTTTTTAATGGCCGGTTGTAAAATGCAGTTTGAATGAGCTCTTTTTTATTATTATTTTTAATACAATTTATGTTGAGTTTGTTTTTGTTTTTATTCACTAGAAGCTGTCATTATTTCAAATGGTCAAAGTTGTTTTTGTCTGTGGTTTGCAGCTCATGAAAATTTTTATTTGTGAATTGGCCATTGGCTAGTTTGTTTCTGATTAAAGAAAATAATTTAATTTTGGTAGATTTTTACAAAATGGTAAATATTCTATCTCTAGATTAAACTAAAATAAAATAATCTTAAGCCATTTTATAGAGCTCAATTTGGACTTAGGAGTTTATAAAACGGAATTTCGTGAATGTTAAGAGGGCAATTGAGCAGAAATCCCGATAAAGTAAAATTGCAATTGTTGCTATAATAAAATTAAGAAATTGCTTTACTCACACTGTTTTAGAGACATGAAAAATGAATCGTATTATTTAAGCTTTAATTCATACAATTAACTCATAATAAAATTCATACGAGGGCTGCTATATATATTTCTGGCCTGGCAACACTGAGTGCTGCCAAGTGCAATCTGACATTTCCATTGGAAAGTTTGTCATTTTTAAGCATAATCGTACTCTAAACGTTTTGACGTACGACCATTATTTGTGTTGTTAACAGTGACTTGAAAAAATTAATATAGAAAAAAATGAAATTAACTCGTGAACATTTTCGTTCCATCATTTTTCACAACTTTCGACGTGGATTAACATGACAAGAGTGCATTGATGAACTTAAATCCTTGTATGGCGATGAAGCACCATCCTATAGCACTGTGAAAAATTGGTATAATGAATTCAATCGTGGCCGAAGCTCGCTCAAAGACGAATTCCGTGAAGGTCGTCCAAAAACGGCTGTTGTGCCAGAGAACATTGATGTCGTGCGTGAACTCATAATGCAAGATCGACTTGCGACATACCGAGAGATAGAGACATTCTTGGGCATTTCCTCCACCAGCATACATTCGATACTGTATGAACACCTGGCCGTAAAAAAGGTTTGTTCTCGTTGGATCCCGCACAATTTGAAAGTCACTCAAAAAAAGGCTCGTGTCGATTGGTGCAAAGAAATGTTGCAAAAATACGATTGCGGTGCTTCAAAAGACGTTTATAAGATCGTCACAGGTGACGAATCATGGATCTATGCGTATGAGCCCGAAACGAAACAACAATCGACCGTGTGGGTCTTCAAAGACGAGCAAAATCTAACGAAAGTTGTCCGTGGAAGAAACACTTCGAAGCAAATGGTCGCCTGTTTCTTCGGCAAAACTGGTCATGTGGCGACTGTTACGCTTGAGCAACGTAGGACGGTCACTTCTGAGTGGTACACTACAATTTGTTTGCCTGAAGTCATAGGAGAAATTTGAAAAACCAACAAGAGAAGACGAATCATTGTTCACCATGACAAAGCGAGCTCTCACACATCGGCTCAAACCAGTGCGTTTTTGACCGGCCGAAACGTCGAATTAATGGGTCATCCGCCGTACAGCCCTGACTTGGCACCTAATGACATCTTCTTGTTTCCGCACATCAAGAAAAAAATGCGGCGTCAACGATTTTCGTCGCCAGAAGAAGCTGTTGAAGTGTTCAAAAACCATGTTTTAGAGGTGTCTCAATCGGAGTGGAAAAAGTGCTTCGACAACTGGTTTGAGCGCATGCAAAAGTGTATAAATCATGCTGGAGAATACTTTGAAAAACAATAAAACCATTTTTGATTATAAATATTCGCATTTTCACTATTAGGCCAGAAATATATAGAGCAGCCCTCGTATAAAACGATTTTTGTTAAATTTAAAGAAATAATAAAAATAATTTTCCAATGCTCTTCTTCAAATTATTAAGACTTTTAGAAATTTATTGTCTATTACCCAACACATCAGCATTAAATCCATGTTATGTAATAATCATTTTTTATCTTAACATCTTATCTGTCTTAATATCTCTTTTAGCTTCTATTTCATATTGTGTTATATAATTATTATTTCCGTTGTGAAAGCAATGGCTTGTAATGCTCTTTTATTTCCGGTTTTAAATTATTTACATAAATGACCAAAAGCATTTGCATTTTTCTTTTATATTTTTATTTTCCTAATCAGCAATAGTAAGATTAACAATAACAACAACAGCTAAAGCAACTTAAAAAAGTGGTTAAAAAAATGTAAAAAAGAAATCATTTTGTATTATATTTCTGTTCTAAGAATAATGCCCAAAAAATGCTCAAAGATTATAATGGCTCTTTTGATTTTGTTGTTGGTATTTTTTTCAACGAAAAATAATATGATACAACTCTTTGTAGATTTTCAACAATAATTGTGGCAGAACAATATTTGTTTTCACATAAAATTATATGAGCAGCCAGCGCAGAAGAACGTCCATTTTTGTTTTAAAAATAAATACAAAAGGAAATAAAGGAAAACATAAAAGAGACTAAAGAAAATAAAAATTTATATTTAAAGACAACAATAATACAACAATTTATAATAATAAAAATTAAACCAAAATAAATGAAAATCAAAATCAATAAAAAAATGATGATAAATGCAAATTTCAAGAGGATGTATTACAAATTGTAATAGAAAAATGATATTTTAGAATAAAAAATTATACTTCTTTACTTCTTCGCTTCAATAATTTATATCTTTTAAACGATTTTTCAATTTGCGTTCACAAGCTATCGTCCAGAAAAATAAATTAGCTGGTAAGATTAACAATTTTTAGGGGTTCATAGTTGGCATTTTAAAATCTGAAGAATTCAATTAATTAAAAAAAAATTGTTGAACTTATCTACGTGCACGGATAACTTGAATACTCCTATTTTAGTACATATATCATTAGTCCCCGTCCACACTTTGCATATTTTGTAGCGCAACTTTTGAGTTTGTAGGTGAGAGAGAAAAGACGAGTAGAAACCGATACGCTGTTTCATGTACTTAAAATTCTTTTTTTTTTTGTCTTCCGTAGTTTCATCAAAAACGAAATCTAAGCAATCAATTCTGAAATGTCAGAAACAAAATCAATGTGTTGACACAAATGCAATTTGAAAAACATTATTGTAAAAAAAAAATTAGATGTCTTGACTAGGACTTAAAAATTTGCTACATCAAAAATTGTAGGTGTAACAACCATAACATTCTATTTATTATTATAATTTATCAGCTTCCATTTAAGGCTAAAAACTTTTCATGTAATACATATCCCTAATATTATTCAACATTCTAAGGTTTAATAATGAGCCTAAAAGTATGCAAATTTTCTTTCATATAAATACAAAATTTCTTTTTAAATAACAAAATATTAATTACGTTTTGTTCTATTTTTTGCCACAACAAATAAATAAAATTTTAATAATTAACAAATATTTTAATTAATAACATATTTCAAGATAAAATGTCAATGTAAAATATTATCTTCCATTTAAAATGTCAAAAATAAATTAAATATTTGTTTAATTAATTTAAATGAATAAAAATAAAAAATTGATTTTTAACAAGAAACTGTCCTTTCATTTAAATAGCAGCAAAGTAGAAATCTAATAAATATTCAAATTAAATAAAATTAATAAAATTTGTGTGGCCTGTTTGTTGTACAACTTTGTGGGCATTTAATTCTGTTACAATATCAAGAAATACCTGCAGCAAAATTTGTCACTGAAGACAATATTTTAGCAGGTTTTCTTCCATCCTTTAGACTGACTTTAGCTTAAAACTAAATTTTCAGATGAAGATGAAAATTAGAAAAAAAAAATTATAATTTTTATAAGAAAAAAAAAAAGTAGCAAGGAAAAAATTGTTAATATTTTATTGATAACTAATTTTTAGGCATAACCATTCTTACACATATAAAAACAAAGCTGCTGTTTTCAAAATTAATTTTTTAACTTAAAGTCCAATAAAAAATTAATTGCGTCCCTGGAACATAAAAAAAAATAAATATATAAAATTCATTTAAGTTTTTTTTTTTAAATAAAATTAATTATAATTAAATATGACTTAAACACATAATTTCATATTAAATAATTTATTTATTAGAATATTTATTTTCATCAAATTGATTTTTTTTATGAAATAATTAAAATCTTTTTGTCAGTTACGGAAAACTATTTTTTAAATATCGAAAATTTTTATCAGATTGAAGAGAGCTGATAGTTTTATTGGCATTTTTATTTTACACATATTTTCAAAAAAATTTTGATTAAATAAATAAATAATTATTAAACTTTAATAAATTGAAAAAGTGAAGCATACTTTTGGGATGAATTAATAAGCAGACAAACAGAAATTTAAGGAAATGACAGGTATTGTTACTATTATTATTATGAGATGAAAAAAAAACAATATATATATTTTAAATAAGTTTAAAATTAATTATGTTTTCATTACATGTCATTACATCCAAGGACATAATGTCTATAGACGTTCTGTCCGTGGACACTATGACATGCCACCGTTTATAGTATTATTTTTTTTGTTAGAGGGAAATCGCAATGGAACCGTGGAATATTATAAATAAATTAGAATTTACTTTTTTCGGTTTAGGTTCATCTTTTAATTAAATTAATATTTTTTAAATTTTTTTAAATTTTTTTATAATTTTAGAAAAAAAAATTTTACAAAGAAAAATTTTTAAAAGGAAAAAATTTTTAGAAAGAAAAGTTTTTAATAGGAAAAAAAATTATAAAGACAATATAACTTTCTAGTAATTAAATTAACAAATGAATCTAAGACGAAAAAAGCAAATTTTAATTCATTCCATTCTACGGTTCAAATTCTGATTGGGAAACACTTAAAAAATACGCAGGGCATAAAAGTTAATATGACACTGAAATAGCATCTATAATGTTGTGAGGAAACTAGTATGAATGGTTAAAATTACAAATTGCATTTTGTGGCCATACCGATGGTTGGTAAAAAATCAAAAACAAGTGTACAAGACGAGCTGTAGAGAGATTAAAGAAGAAATGCTTTGAGTTATGATGATGATGTTGATGATGTTAAAAATATACACAACTTAAGGCAGATAAATGCAAAGAATGCTGAGGAAGGATTTAGCGATCCTGAAAATGCGGCATCACAATCTGTTAGCGACTAATTTTTCTTGTTTGCCTTAGAAAACCTCTGCATACATTTTTAAATAATTTTTCTTTAAAAAAATTCTTAGAAATTAAATTAAAAATTTAACCTAAGCCGGAAAAAGGTAACATTTCCCTTTTAAATACTTTATTTATATTGAAAATCAGAATATATAAAAAATTACTTTTATTTGTTTTTTATTTTATTTTATTTTTGCCACTAGGAAAAAACGTTTGCTAATAAATTCTCTCTCTAGCAAATTTGTTGTCGTCTTCAAGTGCTTTTAAGCAACTGCTAACACCACTAAGTTTTAGCTGCTATTAGTAATGTCTCTAAAGGTAAGCATTTAGGCAGATTTTCTAAAAGTTTTTGTTGAGTGTGAATTTAATTATTTTCCTTACATTCCTTGTATTGTTTGTGCTTTAGTTTTAATTGGTTTATTCCTTTTTTACTTATTTTAATTATATAAAAAAAAATTATAAACCCCTAAAGGTATGCAACAAAAAATAATTAAAGTTGTATTTATACTAACGTTTTTGTTTTACGTATGATGTATTTTTGAATTTACGTAAATTACGACATCTATTTTTAATAAATTTTTAGGTGAAAAACTAAAAGGGCCCTCTCACCTGAAACCATTTAAAAGAATGCTATCGATCAATTTCCAAAAGCGATTCTTACTTTTTTTCTTACTTGCAATTAAGACGTTATTCAAATGCTTAAGCACTGGCTTTTTAAGTCTTAAATCCAGGAATTTTCATCATATGACTTTTGCAATACTAAATACTAAATTAAAAGCCTTCAAGAAGGCCTCCAACTCATTTTGTTTAACCCAGAATATATTTATTTATTTTTTTATGTTTTTTTAAACAAAGTATTCTTAGTAAAGTAAATTTAATGAATAAATTATATTTAATTATATTTGATAAACAACAAATAAATAGAGAAACAAATTTACACACTCATACATACATACTTTGTTTTTATAGTGAAAAATTATATATAAAATTTTAATAAATAAATTATCAACAGAATAGACAACAGAAAAAAGAAAGGCAAATGTGCATTTATGTGTGTGAATTGTTAAAATTGTTGTAAATAATTTTGATAAAGTTTTATTAAAACTATTGTAAAAACTATTCAAAATACTTTGGGGAATAACATTATTTTTTTATTTAATTATTTAATTTTATATTTTATAATAAAATTAAATGTAGGCAATTCTAAAAATTATAATAAAAAATAAAATAAAAACAAAATAAAATTGAAGTCTAATCTTAAGTTTTTTTCTACGCTTCGAGTTCCTTGAGGGCAGGTTTTTAAAAGGAAGTTAATAATACTTTTGTAGCACGAAGGACTTCTTGTTTCTTGTTTTGGTTATAACGAGGGAGTGCCAAGAATACTGTATAAAAATACAGTGTGGGCTTCAATTATAACTCTCATGTTGTTTTTGAAGTTTCTTTACTTAAAGAAAAATGTTTTTCGCTTTTCAACCGGCGAAATACGTATACCTACCTGCTTTGCCCACCAAAAAGTAAATTGAATTTTTATTTTAAAATGTTATGAAATTCTAGCATAATATAATAAATATTATTATAAAAATTCCCAAAATAATTTTAAAAATTATAATTTATTTTTTAGGGGACTTCCTTTTCAGCTCTCCTTTTCGCACAATTTATTGCTTTATAAATCTAGTGCTGTGCAATAATCTATCTAAAAATAAGGTCGCAAAAGAAGTATTCATGGGCTCTCGTCTCCTGAAACAGTGCAACAATTACTTCAGTCCATTTGATCTTCTTACTTTCTACAACATCTTTACCAGATAGAGAATGAAATACAACTCTCATGTTTAGGCTTATGTTTTAAAGACTATTTGGGAGTTATTCGACTGCATGCAAGAGAAAGAAAAGACGGTTATTATTATAACACTTTATCGCTATTAAAATGAAATATGCTTTGATGAATTCAGGAAACTTGTTCCTAAAAAACGTAGATTCTTGCGCTCAGTATCTTCTTTGTCATGAGCTTATGCCTGTATTGCGGAATAAATCGTACTACGTAGTGCAAATAGAACTTTATCTTTCCTCTTTTTTACAACTTTATATCTTAGATGCGGCATATAATGCATTTTATGAGTAGAGGACCCATCTGAGTTCTGGTTTTATTAAACAAAAAGCAAAAATAGTGAAAATGTCCTGACTTCTTTAGAGCCCGATTATTAAAAAAAAATAAAATTCTTCTTGATACCGAGGGATAATTTTTTCCCCGAAAAAATATGAATATTTTGGTTTGAGTTTTTAAAAAAATTTAAATCTTTGTTTTTTCCTAAAAAAACTATTTTAAATGAAATTTGAAAAAAATCAGAATTTTTTCACATTTTACAATTTCCGCAAAAATTTTTTTAAAATTTTTAAAAATAAGATTTGATTGGTAAATTCAACGTACAAAAAACTGAAGATTACAAAGTATTTAAAAAAAAGGTATTGAAACATATTAAAATTAGAGGAATTAAAAAAAGTTGCCATTTTCATTAGGAATAGTTCTTAGAAAAAATATCTTTAAGACATTCTGTAGCGGGACAAAAATTAAGTCAAAATACATCACGCATAAAGAGACTCTGTATCTCTGTATTTTATATATTTTTGTATATTTTTTGTTAGTATAGGAGTTCATATTCTGTGCAATTTTCAATTATTTGACTACAGCGGTTCATTTTATATAATTTTTTTTTTATAATTTTTTATTTTTTGTTATTGGGATCTTTCTATAGTAATACCAACATTGCATTTTGATATACATGTAAAAATCTTGTGTATTATATGGGGACACTCTTTGAACAAATGGCCTTCATATTATTTTCTCCAAAATCGAATTAGAAATTTTCAGTTGAAGACTGTAAAATGCCGAAAAATTAGGCGAGATCAATAAAATATGTTTTGTGGAAGAATAAAGAAAAATGTGGAGCAACTTAATAAATTAAATTGATTTGCAAAGAGAAAATCTGATTTTCAATTTTTTTTTAATTATTGACCTTCCCTCGTACTAAAGCCTTTTAAAGCTAAAATTCTATTATTTGTTTCATCTCTTAAAATCTTAACCTTAATAAATTATACTTATCTAACCTTTTTGTAATCAACAAAATGTCAATGAATTATTTCCTTTAATTTTACAAATATCCTGCTTTAGTTTTAGTTTTTGTTTAGGAAAAAAAAACAAAAAAAAAAAAACAAAGATGATATTAAGTAACTAAGCTGTCACATCTAAATATCATCATATTTCATCCTTCTAAACTCTTCCTTTAAGGATACTTTTTTTCTTGTTACTTTTTCGTAATTCATTTAATACACATGACTGTGCTGGTTGTTAAGAACAAAAAATAAAAATCCAAAAATCATTTAAATTTATCACTAAAATGAAAAGGAACAACTGCCATCAAAACTCTTAAAGCGATTCGTTTCATTCATGATACGTGTTTTGCATGCAAGAATTGTGTTTTCTTGTTGTAGTTTTTTTTTTATTATGTCTTGTATGGATTTTTGTTTGTCCTGTTTATGACTTAAGGGGCAACATTTGAGAAAAAAGGGATCAACGTATGACAAAAAAAAAAAAGAAAAAAAACACGATAAAGTTTCTTTAAGTTAAGCTGTCATAGTAACAGATAAAAAAATTATGATGTATGAGTTTAGGTACACTGGATCTTAAAAAGCATATGAAGCAGATAAACGCTTTGTGCCACGGGATATCGGTTTTCTGTAAATTTCTCATGTTTACTTTTTTTTAATCAATTTTTATTGGGTTAGAAAATATTCTTAATAAACATAAATTAAGCTTAATTGAGAGACTAAAATTTGATTATGCCATTTAATCGTCATAAATTACAAAAGGTTTTATTGAATTTTAGCATAAATCGTAAGACAGTGCAAGTTAATTTTTATGTAAAGGGAAAATAATATTATTTTTTAATATACGAGGGCTGCTATATATATTTCTGGCCTGGCAACACTGAGTGCTGCCAAGTGCAATCTGACATTTCCATTGGAAAGTTTGTCATTTTTAAGCATAATCGTACTCAAAACGTTTTGACGTACGACCATTATTTGTGTTGTTTACAGTGACTTGAAAAAATTAATACAGAAAAAAATGGAATTAACTCGTGAACATTTTCATGCCATCATTTTTCACAATTTTCAACGTGGATTATCACGACAAGAGTGTATTGGTGAACTTAAATCTTTGTATGGCGATGAAGCACCATCCTATAGCACTGTGAAAAATTGGTGTAGTGAATTTAATCGTGGCCGAAGCTCGCTTAAAGAAGAATTCCGTGAAGGTCGTCCAAAAACGGCTGTTGTGCCAGAGAACATTGATGCCGTGCGTAAACTCATAATGCAAGATCGACAGCGACATACCGAGAGATAGAGACATCCTTGGACATTTCTTCCACCAGCATACATTCGATACTGCATGAACACCTGGCCGTAAAAAAGGTTTGTTCTCGTTGGATCCCGCACAATTTGAAAGTCGTTAAAAAAAGGCTCGTGTCGATTGGTGCAAAGAAATGTTGCAAAAATTCGATTGCGGTGCTTCAAAAGACGTTTATAAGATCGTCACAGGTGACGAATTATGGATATTTGCGTATGAGCCCGAAACGAAACAACAATCGACCGTGTGGGTCTTCAAAGACGAGCAAAATCCAACGAAAGTTGTGCGTGGAAGAAGCACTTCGAAGTAAATGGTCGCCTGTTTCTTCGGCAAAACTGGTAATGTGGCGACTGTTCCGCTTGAGCAACGTAGGACGGTCACTTCTGAGTGGTACACTACAATTTGTTTGCCTGAAGTCATCGGAGAAATTCGAAAAACCAACCACTTTCTTGTTTAAGTTTATTTTAATATCGGTTTCTTTTATTATAATCTAAAGTGAGAACAATTTTTTTATTTAAATAAAATTGATTTACGGCTTAAGTTAATGGTTTTTGTTTTAATTTCTAAAGAAAGAAAAATAATTTTACAAATGTATGTGGACATTTTCTAAAGAAATCAAGTAATATTAAATACCAGCGGAATGTATTGCTGCATTCTACATCCAGCATCATTTAAAATATCCACAGTTTAACTCCTGATTTCATAAAAAATTACTATTTTTTAATAATAATTCGAGCAAATTAGCGCTATAAATAACTATGAGGAATATCTAAATATAGTTTAGTTAAGTCCTTCATATTACAAAAAAAAAAAAAAAAAAAATATATGCGGTGACTGAGAATTTAGAAATAAGAAAAAAATGCAAGTACGATTTATAATTTTACTTAAAAACTTCATCGATTCTTAATGGGTTAAGCATTTTTACAAACTTTATTATTTCCTGAAAGATCTCTTTAGAGGAATTTAAATGATACCCATATTCACATTTGACAATTGAACTTTTTTATGAAAATATGAGAGGCCCCTCACTCGAAAAATATGGGCGAGTGCCAATTTTTCAACATCATATTTCTTCTTTTTTTTTAATTCTATATAGCTTCATATATTTTGTTTTTCTAATTGTAGTTACTTCATTGTTCCAAGTAATATGGAAAAATTATAGGCAGGTGCTCTATTTAGCCTACTGCTACGAGGGACACTGAACGATCTTTCTGATTTTTAATGCCAACTCTTTCAAAACTGTGTCTGATCGATTGGAGTATTTGTATTTATATTTTTCTCTAGCTCATCTAGTGCCTTGGCACAGTTGATTTGAACAGCAACACGGACGGACAGAAGGGCATCGTTCAATCAACTTTGCTATGCATAAAGACTCAAAATATATGTGTATACTTTATGGGGTAGGAAATAGATATTGTAGAAATAACAGACGGAATGAAAAACTTTTTCCAATTTTCTTGCTGAAGGGTATAAAAATATAGAGGAATTTTTAGTGAGAAGCTCAGACTACAGCTAAAGCGTATAAAGCCCATAAGCATTTTTGCAGTAATAATTTCAGGGATGCCGCATACTTATTTTATAATGAATAAAATTTAAGTTATTGATAAAAAATGTAATAATGTCACAAAAAACTCTAAAAACACATAAATTTATTTCCTTCTTGTATTTTTGTAATGTTCTTTTATGTTAAATATAAAAAAAAAAGTTTTCATTCTTATTTTTGCAATTTACATGGCAACACTATATTTGTTTATTGCTACCGGTCAAAATAGAAAATAGTCCAAGTTGGCAGCAGCAGCAAATGCTGTCGTGTAGTCGTGCTGCTGTGATGTCGTCAAAATAATCATTTTCGTTTAAACACGTGTATTTTATTTTTGACAGTTTGCTGTCTGCTGCCTGCTGTCGTCTAAGTGTTTAGAGCTTTACAGACCCAACAATGACAGTTCGAAATATGACTTAATTTTATGGTGAAACACAGCTATTTGTCCAGGGAACAATGGCGGTGTGGAAATGCCAAACAACAAGCCAAAAGTTTGTCAAACAAACTACCGGACAACCTTAATTCCAATGGGCCTCTTGTAAGAAATAAAACTGGTTGGAGAAAGACTAACGTATTTTGACAATATGTATGTATGTGTATAAAATTTCAAACTAACACAGTTTAAATATTTATAAACGTCTGACCTACACGAAGATTAAAATGCTGAAGAATAATTAAAGCGTTTCTAGTACTGGTAATGATGTCCCAAAATATTTTCTGCTTTCCTCTTTAGAAGGAACAGATGATAAATCTTCTTCATGTGGAAAACAACGTCAACGGGCCAGCAGCCAACATCAAAATGCTTAAGCACTTGTAGTAATGCTACTCACGATGTTAAAGCCAATTAACAGCCTGCAGAAGTTTTGTTTTTTTCGCAAAATGAAAATAAGATTTTGATTGTTAAATTCATTTTCCTCCTCCTTCCACAACTCCACTAAATCTATTGCTATTTTATATTATTTTTTTATAAAAACACACAGACAGAAGAAATTTGTTTGAATGTTTTTCTTTACAAATTTTTCGTTATTGTTTATTTTGTTGTGCCAGTGTTGCTTCTTTTTCAAATTATTTTGCAAAAGCGTTCACGTAAACAGTACAAAGTACGAGAGCTGCTCTATATATGTCTGGCCTAATAGTGAAAATGCGAATATTTATAATCAAAAATGGTTTTATTGTTTTTCAAAGTATTCTCCAGCATCATTTATACACTTTTGCATGCGCTCAAACCAGTTGTCGAAGCACTTTTTCCACTCTGATTGAGACACCTCTAAAACATGGTTTTTGAACACTTCAACAGCTTCTTCTGGCGACGAAAATCGTTGATCACGCATTTTTTTCTTGATGTGCGGAAAAAAGAAGAAGTCATTAGGTGCCAAGTTAGGGCTGTATGGAGGATGACCCATTAATTCGAAGTTTTGGCCGGTCAAAAACGCTCTGGTTTGAGCCGATGTGTGAGAGCTCGCATTGTCATGGTGAACAATGATTCGTCTTCTCTTATTGGTTTTTCGAATTTCTCCGATATCTTCAGGCAAACAAATTGTAGTGTACCACTCACAAGTGACCGTCCTACCTTGCTCAAGCAGAACAGTCGCCACATGACCAGTTTTGCCGAAGAAATAGGCGACCATTTGCTTCGAAGTGCTTCTTCCACGAACAACTTCGTTGAATTTTGCTCGTCCTTGAAGACCCACATGGTCGATTGTTGTTTCGTTTCGAGCTTTCACGCATAGATCCATCATTCGTCACCTGTGTTGATCTTATAAACGTCTTTTGAAGCACCGGAATCGTATTTTTGCAACATTTCTTTGCACCAATCGACAGGAGCCTTTTTTTGAGCGACTTTTAAATTGTGCGGGATCCAACGAGGTGTTCATGCAGTATCGAATGTATGCTGGTGGAAGAAATGTCCAAGGATGTCTCTATCTCTCGGTATGTCGCATGTCGATCTTGCATTATGAGTTCACGCACGGCATCAATGTTCTCTGGCACAACAGCCGTTTTTGGACGACCTTCACGGAATTCGTCTTTAAGCGAGCTTCGGCCACGATTAAATTCACTACACCAATTTTTCACAGTGCTATAGGATGGTGCTTCATCGCCATACAAAAATTTAAGTTCAACAATGCACTCTTTTTGTGATAATCCACGTCGAATGTTGTGAAAAATGATGGCACAAAAATGTTCACGAGTTAATTCCATTTTTTTCTATATTAATTTTTTCAAGTCACTCTAAACAACACATATAATGGTCGTACGTCAAAACGTTTTGAGTACGATTATGCTTAAAAATGACAAACTTTCCAATGGAAATGTCAGATTACACTTGGCAGTATTCAGTGTTGCCAGGCCAGAAATATATATAGCAGCTCTCGTATCAAATTGTATTCCTTTCTTTTTTACCTATCGCATCGAACTTGCTTTCATTTTGCAACAGAGAGTAATAGCCCGCTTGTAGTTTAATTCGTTAAAAAAATTTAATTTAGAAACAGCTCTGCAAAGCAAACAAAAACGTGTAACTTAAGTCAGTTTTAAAAAAGTTGTACAAGAAAAATATCTTCATTTTGCATGAAAGTTTTTTGCAATAATAATTTATATATAAGAGCTAATTTAAGCTATGAAATATTTCATTAAATTAGAATGATATTTTTGTTTGGCGGCAAAGCAAAAGGGGTAAACAATATGGCATTGCTTGAACTTTGAGAGATGTTACAGTTGCTTATGTTTTGTTCAAAATAATGCACATCGCTGCAACTTAGAAAGAGAATTGAATTATAAACAATTGCATAAAAAGTTGTTTGTATAAATATGGACTTAAGGTGTGGTCAGATTAGTCAAATATTTGACCAAAAAGGCCTAACCATTGTTTTAACAAATCTTTGTACAATTTTTCAATTTGTGATATAACAAATGTGATATCTTTTTTTTTCAAATTTTTTTGGTCACATATTTGACTAATCTGACCGTACCTTAAGTTAGAAACTTTTGATCCTAAAAGTAATTTTGTCCTACATTTTCTCATGGTTTATTTAATCAAATCGTATGCCCAGCTCGCCAGTTAGAATTTAAGCTACGCACCTTAAAAAATTTTAAAATAATAGAAAATAGCTTAAAGTACTTTTCATCATTTGTTCACTACACCCTTCATATTTTTCTATTTTTTATAAGGAGTTATAAAATTATATCTGACGGATAGTGTTTCCAGAATTGCTACACCTTCTTTTTTGTAATTCCTGCTTTAGGATCATAAAGTGAGCTTTAAAAACATATTATTTAAGACATCATCCTACTTTCAATTTTAAATGATCTTTTCATAGCTTTATAAGTATTTAAATTTACATTTAAGTTTTTGAACTTTAATACCCAGTTCCTGCAAGTAAATGCTTCTTTAAAAAATCTTACACGTTAATTCCCTGCTCTCTGTAGTCTTATTAAAATATCCACGTTATAATAAATGTTATTTCCAACTTCAATAAGATTTGTTGTTTACAAAAGAATCATTGCAAGGCCTTCTAACGCCAAATACCCAAAATTAATTAATTATTAATTTGAAGTGTTTCCTTTTCTTCTATTTCTTTTTAAACATCTCTGCACCTTAGAGAAATATTCCCGAAATTTCATACACATGAGAGTAAGCAAAAAAGAAGAAGAACATAAACAAGTGGCTTATTTACAAGGAAATTACAATTTACTGAACACATACACACACACACACACATGCTCTGCACTGTGTAAACAAGGAGAACGTGTTTCTCAAAACATAAATACGGAGATAAATGTAAGTGTAAAAGGCTTGATATGCAAAGTAAAAGCCATAATACAAATCCAACAACTGCAACAATATTTAACATTGTTATATTAACTTAACAGAAATAAGTCCAACAACAACAACTGCAGCAACAATAACGAAGGGTTTAATTGAAATTATACGCTTGTACACGTACATATGGGCAACTACAATCTTTTTAAAGATACATTTGAATATTTATTCTCCTGCTAACACGCCCACTGGGACAGTAATTTGTAGGGCTTAAAATAGATTTACTTTAAAAAATGTAAATATCGTATGAGTGCTAGTGAAGGTTATATAGCGAATGGAAAATGAAATTTTCAAAAAATACTTACAGTAGTGGCAATTGTAATAATAAAAATGTTAAAACTTTATAAGTGTTTTATCTTATACGCAGAGAAAAACAAAAATTATGTTTTCTGTAACAATATATGGTTGCAGTGAACTAATTATGATTATTTTAAACAATAATTTAGTTATTATAAACAGGTTGACGTTAGTCTTTAATCAATAATAAGTTATAATGCACAAGATAGTGCAACATGGTTGGAAATTAAAAATATAATGGTGTTTACAACTATAATATGGTATTACGGCATTTACACTTTGCAATTTTTCATTAAAATAGCACGAAATTTTTGTTTATTGGTGAAGCAGGAGGTATTTCTTGAATTTTGGGGGGATGAAACTATGGCTTGTGTTCTTTTTTTTAATAAATAGAGAATGGAAAAAAGTTTCTTTATAAAATTGCATAGTGTAAATCTGGACTGTAAATAAAAATAAAATAAACTTTGTGAGCATGTAATCAACGTATGATTTTAACCAAACGTCTAATAATTGGTTATAAAAATGTATTGGTTTCATCCTTAAAAAGAGTGCTTTTCTATCTGCTCAAGAGCTGCTTGTCGCTAGTTAAAGATCCTTAATGTTCAAAAGTTTCCAATTTACAAAGTCTTTAAAGGAAAATAAATTAAATTGTTAGGCGATTTCTTAAAAGCATACGAGACACATCTGCATTTCGGTTGCCACTGAGGAGATATTAGAGTAGACTGAACGTTTAACTTAGACCTTAAGTACGTATTAATTCTATTGCCATCTCACTCTTTTTGGGATTTCTATTCTAAGGAGGAGAAAGGTAAGAAACCTTTCGCTTCAATATCTGTACGTCATTTACAGGCCTCATTCTCTGGAAGAGAAATAGCTGCACACTTTAGACTTTTACAGAAATTGTGTTGTTATGTCGGTTACTAATAAAAGAAGTCAAAAAACAAGTAAGAGTACTATATTTGGCTACAACGAATTTTATATTCCCTTTACCATATTATTGAAGTAACTCCAATCAAAAAGACAAATTTTGCGGTGACAGAGCATTAAAATTAAATTAAAAGAAAAAAAAATAAACATAATTTTACATTAAAGTGTCATCGGCTTTTAGTGGGTTAGACATTTTTAAAAAAATTTAATATTTCGTTAAAGATCTTTTCAAAAGCACTTAAATGATACACATATTGATATCTCCAAAAATATATCACACAATCGTACTTTTTATGAAAACTTCAGAGGCGCAAAACTCGGAAAATATAGGCGAGTGGCAATTTTTTCATTTTATTTTTTATTTTTTCATCGTCTATTGCTCCAAATATTTGTTTTTTTATTAGAGTTACTTTATTAAACCAAAAGATATGGAAAAATTAGAGGCAGGCGTGTTGTTTTGTCCGCTGCCCCGAAGGACATGAACCGATCTTTCTGATTTTTAGTAAAAAAATTTTCGAAACAATGTCTATTCGATTGACATATTTAAAATTAGTCCAGGTTATCTAGTGCCTATATAAACATGATTGCAACACTAACATGGACGGACAGACGGACATCGCTCCATCGACTTCGCTCTGCATATAAACTCAGAACATATATTCTTTATGGGGTCGGAATTGGATATTCTAGAAATTGCAAATGGAATCAAAAACTTGGATATACTCTTTTACACTTTTTGTGGTGAAGCTTATAATAAAGGGTGTTCCCATTAAGATGTAATTATTACGTTTATAGCATTAAGAATATGGAAAGGTTAGCCAAAAAATCAATAACAAAAAAGTTTAAATATGTCTCCTTAGAACACCTACTTTTATTTTTGTATTTAAAGTCTAAAATTTTAACGTAAAATCCAATATTAATAATTACATGATCCCGAATATTTTGCTTATGCATCCCAATTACATTTGACTGATATATTTTGACTGTTTGCTTTTCAGTCTTACGCTTCAGTCTCAGCTTGTAAAATACTCTTGAAAAACTCATGTATTGGATCTGGCCAGCTTATGCTTTTTACTTTTAAATTATTTTCACACCTCACAACAACAAGGCGGATTGAAAGTATTTAAATTTTCATATAAAGTGGTCAACTTTAGGTATCTGTTCTCTTAATAACTGACTTCTGAAAAAAAAAGTTACAAATTCATCAGTATTTCTTTTATGTTTGTGCCCGAATGCTACTAATTTTATTTATTTATTTTGAAAATTTTGTTTTTATTAAAAAAGTGATGATCCCATTCACTGACACTTTTAAAAATTTTCAAAAATTTTTAAATTAAAGGGTGAAGCCAAACAGCACATACAATTTTTGTATGCCTATTGAACCATAACGGACACCCAAATAAAATTTAAAAAAAAGGTCGTGTTACTAAAACTCCTAATCACTTAACAACTTAGCAAGAAATGAGTGAGCAATAATTTTATCTTGAACAGCGTTGCCGTTGTGCAGCTTTTGGTATTAAATTGATACGACTTCTTTTTGTTCATTGTTTTAGTTGATGCATACTTAATCAGCAAAGTTCAAAGTGCAGCTTATAAAAAGTTCTATATTAAAATCTGTTTCAAAAACCAGATATAATTTGCATTATATTTTTTGCAAAACCGTCACTGGCAACACTGTTTGCTTAAAACATCACGCATAATCAAATGTTTACCTAATTTTTTTAAAGTTTCCATTAAGAATGTGAAAGAAACTTTGTTCTATACAGTGATGGATACTTCCATCATCAGTGATTGTCATTTGATCGATTAAAAGATGGTCCCTGGTCTTGTGAGTATGGTCTCATATTTTTGAACCATTTATATCAAAATTTAAAAATTACACAGAATGTGGACCTCTATGTCTGCCTTAACAACAATTGTAATTAATTAAAATTAGAAATTAAAGGGTGTCCCAATAGGTGATATAACTTGATGTATAAGGACTCATCATTTTAAACATGATGTGTTTCGCTATGTCCTTTTTAATTATAATATTGAAATTTAAAGGGTGTCTCCTTAAATAAGGTTATTTTATGTATATGGCCTTACGTCCGTCTATGTTGAAGTTTTATTTGCAAGAATTATTTAATTTTATGGCTGTCTTTTATGCAGGAAAAATTTTCATCTGCCCGAATAACCTTAGTTTTTGTTTTTCTTAAATTTATTTCTTTTATTATTTTATAGCGAACATGTGTGTGTTAAAAGAAAAAAAAAAGAAAAAATTACATTCTTTATCTTTTTACTTTGAATTTGTTAAAAATTATAATAAGACTTTATGTTGGAATGTGTAAAGTAGTTTAAACAACACAAATACTAAGACAACTGGATAATTGTTAAAATTTTAATTTTTTTTTGGAAATAATTTCACATCCAGGCAAACGCACTTTTTACATGTAACCAATCTTACAAACTTTTGGTTGGGCTTCGTTTTTTATTTGTTTTTCTGTTGAACACCAAGTTTTGTCATACATTCCCACTGTAACAAGACAACATTTACGTTAGTGTTGGTATGTTTGTATGTGGAGCTATGAACCTTTATTTATCTTATGAAAAATTTATATAAAATTGGTTGTTTGCCTTTGCCGGCGGCTTTGTTGGTATGGACGAGTATGTTTGCAAAAGCAAAAGAGTATATTTAAATTGTGTTGAAACTGCTGAAATGAATTATAGCTCAACAACTGTAAATGCCACAATTTTTGTTTCTTTTTGTTTTTCCATTACTTGTTTAATTGTTTTTATATAGCAATTCATTAAAAAGGAATGATTACTTATCTATCTCTGGCATTTCTGCTTTCCCAACATTTCTTAGTAAGAAAAGTAAATGTGGTGCTACTCAGGATGTTTTTTGTTTTTGTTTTGTTTTTGGAAAATGTGCAAAAGTAATCTCTTTTTAAAACTCAATTTTTGTTTGTCTTGTTTTATTTAAAGTAAATTTAAATCTGCTTAAAATTTTTTGTAATTTTTTTTTTGAAATTTTTTGGTTGGGTGTATTCGTGCTCTTTAAATTCGCATCGGCTTAAAAAGAAACAGGTCTAGAGGCTTAAAATTTATTTCGTTAGGTATCACAAATAATTTCTTTTGAAAAGACATAGCATGCAAATTCTGGTTTTATTTATTTTTATTTTTTTGTTAAATTATAAAAATTGTTTTAAGCCGGAAAACTTTTAAATAAAATTTGTTTGGTTGGAATAAAAGTTTCCAAAATCATATAAATATTGTGATAATTTTTTAATATTGTTGAAGAGTATCAATTGAATCCTTTACAAAAATTATATATATAAATATTATTTTTTATACTTAAGTATAATATATATAATGCGAAAATATGTATTTAACGCTTAAGTATATAAGCAAAAAATGCTCTCACAGAAAAAAGCTTTTACATCTAATTAAAGTTGTACTTGTTTTCAGATTGACACATTATAACATTTTTAATTAATTCAATTAATTATTTTTTTTATTTTTTTTTAGTTAAATATTTGAATGACATAATTGAAAATTCAATTTTAATTTGAAAACAAATAAAACATTAATTAATTGTTACAAGTTTTTTTTTTTTTTTTGTGAATGAACCAATTAAGTATGTTGATGTTATTTTTTGCTGAGTTATGAAATATGTGATCACACTAATATTAATGTATCTTTGTCAAAAGTATACGTTAGGTTTATGCTTAAGCATGTCAGGGTGTATAAAGTGTAATGTATCAAATTATAAATAAATTGTAGTTATTTATATATTTTATTCGTACTTTTTAAATTTTAAAATTTATAACATAAATATTTTATTTCATATTAATTTATTATAAGATAATTAAAAGTTGGGTTGGAAAGTGCAGTTAAAGAAGTCTTTTTAAGTTTGTAGACTAAATGAGAATTACAATTATTCATTTAAATTGGCTATTTCAAATAAGATTGGGCAACCCCGGTTCCTATATCTTGTATGCAATTTTCGATATCAAATTATATTAAACGTTATCCTTCCTTTTTGATAAAAAAAATAATAAAATAAATAGAAATTATTTTTTGTTAAATAAATTTGTTTCTATAATTTAATTTTTTTTTTGTTTTTTTTAACATTTTTCTAGATATTTATTCGAGCTTATATTATTAAAATTAATAATTTAATAAAGAAATACTAATAATAAAAATAAAAAATTTTAATTGTTACCTTAAGTTCGTATAATTAATTTAAAACACTAATTTTCCTATTATTTGATTTTGCAGTTACTTATTTTGAGTATAAGAAATTTATCATATTTATTGTGCGGTAATATTAATATAACGTAGTGATAAAATCTTTAATATTTATTAAGAAAAACCTTCGATACTTATTTTAAGATTAAAAATACTTTTTATTTTCCTTCCTTTGCTTAAAAGTTGAAACACAAGTTTTAATCTTTATTTAAATTTCTGTGTTAATTAAGCCTCAGGTTGATCCTTTTTAAAATATTATTTACCTTTTGCTCATTTGTTATTTTTAGAGAAGCAAAAAAAAAAAAAAAAAATGAAAATCATATTGCAAAAGTCATGAAAATTGCTAAGAAACGAAAGGAAACAACAAAACCATTAACACAATTTATTTGCTAATGATGCAAAAAGTTATTGTTACACAAAAAAAAAAAAAAATATCTTTTAAAATATTCTTGGCAGCAGACAGAAAACTCTTATCATTAAGCTTTGAGTTTCTAATTTCAACATAATAAATTAAGCTCTTAAGGGATTCAGTATAACCTGCATTTGTGCTCGGCTAAGGATTGAAAAAGTATTCATTAATGTTTTGAGCAAAAGGGTCACAAGAAATTTTATATAAAATGGGGGTCATTTGTTTAAATATTTAATGTAACAATAAAATAGAAAACAAACTTTTAATACAGAAAGAAGAGAAAAAATTCATAAAGCATGAAAAAAGCTTCTTCCTTAACTGTGCCCTTTGTCTCAACAAGCCGCTAGAGAGGATGTTATTATTTTTCAATGCTTTGACTGGCTTGATGTTTGAGACTCGTCAACAACCACATTAATCCGAATGACTAGCCATGTCCTTGGGGGTTTTTTTTTTATTTGTTTATTTTATATAAGCCTTTCACTTTTGATTTTCTCTTTTATTTTTAAGGCCGAATTAGCTTTCATGCTGGTCTTCAAATATTTAATACAATGTTGCCTTTGCTTTGAAATGGATTTTTTTTTTTAAATTTACTTTTTTGCTGCCTTCACTTTTATTGGGTTTTGTTATTTTATTAGCATCGTTAAGTAAAGAATATGTATGAAAATAAATAAAGTTAAGTTTTCTGCCTTTTAAAATAGTAACCAATTGGCCATAAAATTAAACTCTGCAGTTGGGAACGGCATTTTAGGATAAAGAAATATTGCGTTAGAAAATTTATAAATTCATATCGTAAAATATGAAACAACAAAAGAAATCATATTAAGGCTTTTATATATATTTTGCTATTAAATAAATTTTTATATCCAAAGGAAGACACTGAATATTACAGAAAAAAACCTGCTGAATATTTAAATTAAACATCAATATTTGATGATAAAATTCTAGTTAAAGCAAAACATAATTATTTAATATTATTTTGTGTTTAAGAAAATATGCTTTTCACAAATATTTTTTTACCATAAAGTGACTACTTATTTTATAAATAAAAGCATATTTTAGGCTTAAGAGCTAATCACTCAAATTTTAGCATACAGTGCATATATCTAATTATTGAAGCATAAATTTATTTACATAATTTCCAAGCCTACGAGGGCTGCTATATATATTTCTGGCCTGGCAATACTGAGTGCTGCCAAGTGCAATCTGACATTTCCATTGGAAAGTTTGTCATTTTTAAGCATAATCGTACTCAAAACGTTTTGACGTACGACCATTATTTGTGTTGTTTACAGTGACTTGAAAAAAAATAATATAGAAAAAAAATGGAATTAACTCGTGAACATTTTCGTGCCATCATTTTTCACAACTTTCGATGTGGATTATCACGACAAGAGTGCATTTATGAACTTAAATCTTTGTATGGCGATAAGGCACCATCCTATAGCACTGTGAAAAATTGGTATAATGAATTTAATCGTGGCCGAAGCTCGCTCAAAGACGAATTCCGTGAAGGTCGCCCAAAAACGGCTGTTGTGCAAAGGACGGTCACTTCTGAGTGGTACCCTACAATTTGTTTGCCTGAAGTCATCGGAGAAATTCGAAAAACCAACAAGAGAAGACGAATCATTGTTCACCATGACAATGCGAGCTCTCACACATCGGCTCAAACCAGACCGTTTTTGACCGGCCAAAACGTCGAATTAATGGGTCATCCGCCGTACAGCCCTGACTTGACACCTAATGACTTCTTCTTGTTTCCGCACATCAAGAAAAAAATGCGTGGTCAATGATTTTTGTCGCCAGAAGAAGCTGTTGAAGTGTTCAAAAACCATGTTTTAGAGGTGTCTCAATCAGAGTGGAAAAAGTGCTTCGACAACTGGTTTGAGCGCATGCAAAAGTATATAAATCATGCTGGAGAATACTTTGAAAAACAATAAAACCATTTTTGATTATAAGTATTCGCATTTTCACTATTAGGCCAAAAATATATAGAGCAGCCCTC
Organism: Cistogaster globosa; assembly: GCA_937654795.1. Lineage (NCBI taxonomy): Eukaryota > Metazoa > Arthropoda > Insecta > Diptera > Tachinidae > Cistogaster > Cistogaster globosa. Next base: position 15,924,339 of record OW569404.1, read on the forward strand.
GTATCAATATTTATTCCGAAAAAATTATTCGATTAATATTTATCCGAATAATTTTTTTTTTAAATAATACTATTAAATATTTAACACAATTCCGAATTAAATATTTTTATTCGAATAATTTTGTATTCGCTTATTATTCGGATAAGATTTTTATTCGAATAAAATTTCCTTGTAAGTAAATAAATAAATTTCGAGATTTTTTTAAAAAGCAAAACTTCACCAAAAAATTTGAAATGTTAAAAATTTATTTAATGTCAATAGGGTGTCTCTTGGCTCCATCCTCAACTGTTTGTTTAAAAAAAAATATATTACTTAACCATTTGTCAAATATAAGTTAAAATTTGTTGGCTTTATAATAGATTTTACCAGGTTTAAGAAATACATTTTGGTTTTCACTAATTTTATTAAACAGGGTTACCAAGGATTATTCGAGTACTCGATTATTCGTCAAATATTCAACTGTAATTTTTCTGAAAATTGTGGAATTTTTGGAGTATCAGAAAAATAGTTCTTGTCTTAACAAAGAAAATTTAATCGATAACATATTTATTCGTAAAATGCTAATCGATTAATATCTCGTATAAAGCTAAAATTTTTTTTTAAATATTTTCTTAAGTTGAATAAATTAAACGTTAATATGTGTTAGTTTTATTAAAAAATTAGCTTAAAATGTTTTTAAGAAAATATAATCAATAACATATTTATTCGTTAAATACTAATCGATTAATATTTCACTAAAAGCTTAAAATTTAATATAAACAAATTTTTTCGGGTTGAATAAGCTAAGCGATAATACGAGTTAGTTTTATTAAAAATTTAATTTAAAAATTATTCGGTTACTCGATTTTTCGGCAAAAATACTAAATTTTTTTTGTTAATTTTATATTAATGATCGAATAATATTTATATTCAAAACAAAGAAAAAAAACTTTTAATTTTTTAAAAACTTCGTCATAGGTAAATATTGTTTATATAAACAATAATTCGTCAAATATTAATCGAATATTTTTTCTCTCCATTAAAAATAATTTGTATATATTTTCCCTTTTAATATGTTTTAGTTGGAATATTTAATGGTTATATAGCTACGAATCGATTTTTTTTAAATTTAGAATAAATAAATTTCATGAAATTTTTCTTTTCTTATGAAAATAAGTATGATTCCAGTAGTCGATTAATCGTCACAAAAGAAAAAAAAAAACATACATCTTTTAATTTTGTTTTCAAACACAATAATTTTCGTTTACTTATTTGATTAAAATTTATTATAAACAAATTCTATTCGGGCACCCGAATATTGTTTCTTAAAATTGTCTGACAATAAACTTTTTTTGTTCTGTTTATTTGATACATAATTATTGCGATTATTTGTTTTCACTTTTTTGGATATTTTTTTAAAACAGATTTCAATAAAAAACAGCAAACAAATTATTCGGCTACTCGATTATTCGTAATATATTATTCGAATATTTTTTTTCTAAGCTGAAATTATTTGATGTTATCAGTCGTTATGTGTTATATGTTTTAACAATTTGAAGCATAAAAAAATTTTTTAGTACTCAATTATTCGGTTAACATTTAACAATTATTCGTTAAAATATAATCTTTAGTTTTTTTTCTACGCTTCGAAACATAAACTAAAAATATTTCAATTCATTTCCTAAACGTTACTTTCGGCTTATTAGAGATGCTACTTTTCGATTATTCGTAACATATTATTCGAAGAATTTATTAAAATTATTTCATTAAAAATATGATATTTAAGATAGAAATATAAATCTTTAGGAAATAAATTTCTTCGTTTATAAAAAAATAAACACAATTATTTATTGTGAATTTGCATTTAATTTATTTTACTTTTATAATTAAAAACATTGAATTTCAATTGGCTTCATTAATTTGACTTAATAATTTTATTTTCTTAGTCAGCAAATAAGTATAAATAAATTGTAATTTATTTCTTAATTTTATTTTGTACGGAATAAAAGAAGTTTTATAAAATTTGCTTTCGAATGCAGCATAAACAAACGAAGATAATTTCCATTAAGGCATTTGTATGAAAAATATTCAATGTCTATTGGTGTTTTAACCCACACATGCAAATGTTAATTTTATTATTGTAATTCAACATACAAAGCAACAATTTCAATAAATCCTTGACTCAACGATGAGTTTAATCAGGTGTTTAAGACAGACATGGAAATAATTTGTATGTTTCCAGTTGCTCACCTAGAGAATACAAGAATTTTATCCAAATTTAAAAATTTATTATTTGTTAATCAATGATATTGTTATTTGGAATAATCAAACCACAATCACATAAATATTTAGTTAAAAGCCAAGAGATAAATTAATTTGTTAAACAAGAAAATTTTAAATTGTTAAAATTTATTTTAAATCAAATATCATGTCATCTAACTTTTGCAATAAATTTATGTCATCGTCGTTGTGTGTAAGGGAAGTTGTTGGCATTTTAATGGCTGCCATAAAAGCAAGTTATTTGAAATTAAATTATTTTTTCTATAAGAAAAGATGAAGAACATTTCTAAAACTTTAAGCAGTAAAAAAATTGATTTATTTTCCACACATGCTTTTTGATGTTGAAAATGTCTTGATTTAATTTTTATTACAAAGCATAACAAGCCATTAAAAAGTTAAGAAAATAATAAAATAAGTACTTTTCAACAATGTTTTTATTTTCAAATTAGAATACATATCCTAACATTGTTGGAAGTGGGAGTTTTTAGAAATTGTTTGCCTTTGCAAGGAAAAGTTTGAATTGCAAAAACACGTGATTATTTTAATATCGTCAGCTAAAAGGATAAACCATGCATTTAATAAAAAATTTCAAAAATTTTTTTTCTGTTGAATTTCGTATTTTAAATGAAAACGTCTTTTCCTGCAATCAAGAAAACAATTTTATTTATTTTTTTGTTAGTTACAGGGCTTTTCGTTTTAGCTAACGATATGTAGTTTTTTAAATGTAAGTGAGCTTCTGTTAAGTTTAGAAAATAGCCTTTGGTTTGTGTTATGTCAGAAATTTCAAAGAACACATCATATGGGTCTTAGCCTGAGCTATTATCTCAATATTTCTCCCTGCCGATGAAAAGAACTTTCGAAGAGAACTGCTTGCATTATTTGGCAGTCTTAAACATTAAATGATGGAAGTGATTGGCTTAACTAAATTGAAATGAAAGTTCGGTTTCTTGTTGGTTGTAGAAAGTACTAAAATTAGGTTTGTTTTTTATATTATTTTTTAATTTTTTTTCCCAGCCAGGGCTTGAACCCTAATTTTTCTTGCCCGCATCCATATGAAAAATAATTTTTCTTTGTAAAAATTAAATTAAAAAATGAACCAAAGCCGAAAAAGTAAATTTTAATTGGCTGGTTTTTTAGAATTTGGTTGTATTTTTATTATTTCCCTAAAACACATTTTTATTTTATAAATTCCATTTACTTATTTTATAATGTATTTTCTGTTATTGTTTAAGTAAAATTCCTTAAAGCAGCCTTAAGCAAATTTTTCCTAAATTTAACTTATTTCAAATATTTTCAAAGCAATTAATATTGACTTCCTGTCCATTCCCTAATTGTTAATTACTAAAATGTCATCCTACATTTACAACCACAAGATATAGATGATGTCTGCTTACCACAATACATTTTGTTAGAAGCTTAAGTTAATTCTCAAAAGCATAAATAATTTAAAATAATATTTATCTCTTCGTTAATAGACTTTGCTTTTAAAGATATTCGCACACAATTGTGTATTTAGTTTAAGGTATTTGGTAGATTTATTTTATAAGATACTTAAACATGTTAATATACATAAATATAATTATTGTCGCCAGATATTAATACAGAGACGTATGAAAATTTTGTTTAAGTTGAAAGAAGTTTTTAAATAATTTTTTTTTTGGAAATTTATAATTTTCTCTACTGTTTAAGCTTTTCTCTCTTACTCTGCTTTACACTTCTGTTGCCTTCTTTTTCTATATTTCTTATCTGATGATCTCTTCTTTTTTTATTCTTCTCAGTTATTTAATTATTTTGTCCTGTTTTTTTTTTATTCTTAAATCTAAAGCAACTTTTCCTTCTTTTACTCTGCTCCTGTGAAGTTGTTCAAATTTAGTTATTGTTCGCCAACGTAGATTTTGTGGCCCAGATAAGCCGCTTAACAACAAATGTGTTTATATTAAGACGAGAAATATGCTTAAGCCAGCATAGAAACCTCATTAACTAACAATTTAAATACTACAACAATAAGAACAACAAAACAAAACAATGCGAAAAAGTTGAAAGGGACACTTTGAAATTAGTTTTTTTTCTTTGCTCTTCTAAGAAATTTAAACAAACTTTATAACATCTAGGGGCTGAACAAAATTTTTTAAGAATTACAATTTTTCTGTAAACTTAAGATTTTAATGGGATATGAACTTATAGTATTAAAAAAAAAACAAACAGAAAATTTTTTTAAAGTTGGTTACCATAGCTGCTTCATACCTTTTAGCCAAATTTCGATTTTATTTTGGTTTTACCACACATACGCAAACCACACATATGAGTGGTAAAATGTAAAAATTCATTTAAGCTTAAAATTTTCAACAATAAATAATAAGCCAAGCCTTTCTATAGGAGTTTAGGTGCTCACCTAAAGAAATATGGTACAACATGAGCTACTATCAGGTCTAGGCGGCTCTTGAGTAGTTGCTTTGGTAGCAATATCCTGGCTGTGGCTGTGGCTGAGGAAGTACCATTGTACCCTAGGTATCGACTAGAGGAAATCTCACAAAGTTGGGCTTTAGTCGGCTGACTTTACAAGGTATTTTTGTGAAAGACTTTGAGATGCTTCTTTAGAAAGTGTAGGCAGTGCATCAGCTGCTGGCCGCTGATCATTAAGCCATCCTGACACTTCACCACGATGAAGACAACTTTTTTTCGAAAATCACCATGAGCGACGTGGCCATTTCCATTTCTGTGGATAAGTAAATGAATAGAGTTTTAGCTTTTGGGACAAGGAAAACCGTGTATAACACGCGAATAATCCTTATGCTCGCCTAAGTTGCTGTCTGGTATGTTGTTTTTGCTGGAGACGTTCACGAGCTCTATTTTTTGAAAACTGTGCGGGCTAAACGCATAACTTTCAGTCACTTTTTCCTACCACAACTGGGACTAGAAAACATATTGTTTTAAAAGGATAGAGCAACAATACACATATTTCAAACTAAAATGTTTAAGGCTGCAATCATTCTAGGTCGCCTAATCTCTCGTTTTAGTGATTTATACTGGCCAGCAAAATTGCTCGATTTAAACGTTTTAGAATTGTTTTTGTGGGGTTTCTTGAAGTGTAGAGTCTATGTCAACTACCCTTAGACTTTTGAAGTCCTCAAAGGGAATTTTAATCAGGAATGAGAGAAACTATCGCCGTAAGTTCTGGCAAGAGTGATGAACAATGATAGAAAACCGGGCCCTTATAGTTATAAAATCTGGCAACGGCGACTTGGTGAATATAATTTTTTTACTTAACAAAAAAAGAGAGAAAATAAATTGGACATCAAGCAAATAAAATCTAAAAGCAAAAGTAAAGTTTTTTGTTTATTAAAATAATAAAAATTAAAGAATATCGGGTGACAACTCGTATTCCTAAGTGTTCGATATTATTGAATTAAGAGAATTATTTTATGCATCATACATTTTTTATTGAATCTCTATAACCCTTTTTTTATTTTAATATTTGCTATAAATTAAATCCTCTTAAGATTAAGATTTGCAGGCTTGGCCAAATATTTTATTCAAAGAATCTTTAACTCCAACTCAGGGATTTAAGGAAAAATTTTCTTTTGTTTTTGTTATAGTTGTGTAACACGTTTCTTGGCTTTTGCCTTGTGTAAATATTAAAGCAATATGCAGGTTTGTATGTGTGTGTTTATGCGAGTGTTTGCCTTCACGGAAATAATTTTGCAAAAACAAAACACTTTTGATGTTCAATATTTATTTCTTTTGTTGTATGAAAATGACATAAAACGAATATTCTTTGTGTGCGATAAATGTTTTTACACATTTTTCTTAATTTATTTATAAAGATTTTAATCTTAAATGTTTTTCGCTTAACAGAAATCAGTGGTCAATCTTGTTTAAAGAATTTTAATAAGGAATTCTTTTTCATTCTTTATCGGCGCAATGTTCTTTTGCATTTTTATTCATTTGTGCTTTTTCTTTTGTAATATTTTTAACAAAGAATTATTTATTCCTTTGAACAGCGTTTAAGCTTTTGTTTAAAAGACAACAATGAATGTAATAAAGACTTATCAACTGTTTATCGGGGGAAATTTAAATCTCTAAGGGCAAAAATTGTGGAAAATATTGTAAAGAAAGAGAAAGAAAAAGAATAAAGACCTTCAATAAATCGGGATAATTTTGTTGTTTTTTGTGATTTATGTTTAATTAACAGTTCAAAAAGATTAAACAATAAGATTTTAAATTAAAGGGTGAACCAATAGTGACGTGATTTTCACTTATGTGGCCTTGTTTTTGAACCGCATTAGGTAGACACCTTAAATCAAGGTATTCATATATCCGCTACAAAAACAAATTAATCTCTGTAGTAAATATGATTTTGAGTTTTCGATCGCAGTTGCCTGATTAAACTCATTTACACAGATCATGTTCATATATGTCCGTTATAAAAATAAATGTGATAAAAATAATTTAAAAAAATGTCTTTGTAGGGTACAATTTTTTGAAGAATTTTGCCTAACCTTTTAAACTATTATTTTCAGTGGTTTAAAAATAAAAAAATAAGAAATTGTTTACTCTCAGTTTTTTTTTTTGTGAAGTAGGCAGTTTTACAAAAATTTATAACATTTTTATTTCTATATATTTACATCAGCAGAAAAAATTCTTGAAACCTATTAAAGATTTTTATAGAATTCAGATTAAAAAGTAATAAAGTTTTTAATTTATTCAATTAATTATTTTTTTAAGAAATTAATAATTCATTATGTAATTGAAACAAAAATTTATATAATTAGAAAATTATTTATTTCGTTTGAGTTTAATAAATAATTGATTGTTGTTGATTTAATCATTTATTTAATGAAAAAACTATTTATTTGTTTTAGTTACAAAAAACTTAATTATTTAAAAATATATTATTGATTTAGTCGTTTATTTATTTAAAAATTTATTTTTTTTTATAAATCATTTGAATACTTAATAAATTCCAACTCGAATTGAAATAAAAATTTTAGAAAGTGAAAAAAATTGTCCTTGTTTGTATTTGAATTTAACTGACAATTGTGTTGTATAAATTTTAGATCCCTTTTCAAATTATCTTCAATCATTTTTATTGATTCTCGGCATATTTCTTGATTTCAAGTAAAAAATATTTCTTTTTGAAAATAAATTTGTTTTTTTTTCGTGTTGGATTGTAGATATTTTATCAAGTTTTTTGTTTCCAAAAAATTTAATTTTATTGAAGTTAACAATTTATGAAATTACTACTGCTTTGGTTTTTGTTTAAAGTTTGTGATTAAAAATTTTCCTAAATTATGGATTTGTTACAACATGTGAACGAAACCCCTTAGTTAATTTTTATGTTTGTTGCTGTTTAGATTTGTTATTTCATCAGTTTACTTCCACTCACAACGAAATCATAAATTATGAAATTTAAGACTAAAAATATATAAGGAATTATTTCACAGAAAAAGCTTGTTTTTTGTTTGTTTTGAAGGTGGACCCAAAGTTGAGGCAGATACCGAGAACTTAGTGGAAAAATAACCGTTCTTTGAAGAAATAATTAAGTTTATAAATATTTATTAAGGACATTGTTTCATATAAAATTTCCTAAAATCACACTGTAGCGATTGCACTTTAAGAGTTCACTTATTTTTATTTCACGGCATTTACACTGTGCAATTGTTTATGAAACTAGTGTGAAATTTTTGTTTGTTGGTAAAGCAAGAGGGATAAGGAATATGGTATTCATTCAATTTTGAGAAGATGTTACTGTTTCTTTTTTCTATCGCTGCAACTTAAATAGAGAATTTAAAAAAAATAGCTTAAAAAATTTTATGGTGCAAATCTAGACTTAAATTTTTTTATACATAAATTTCAATTTTATTTTTCATTTGTGAAAGTTTGTACTAAAGCAATCGAAAATCTGAAAAATCGAACACTAACAACTGAAGCAGTAAAAAGAGTACGAACAGCAAATCAAATTATGCCAATGTAGGGCAATAAACTTTAAGATTTTGACCCTTTACTTCTAATTTATATTTTATTTAAAAAATGTAAAAAGAACTTTTATATAAAAATTTAAAGTTTTTGCACTTGTTTTAAATGACTTAATGTTCAAATCACTTTTTTCACATAAAAATTTTATTACCAAATTTTTCTTTTCTCTTTAAAAATTAAAAAAAAATTCTTTTTGAAATCTTAAAATAGTTTTTTTTTTTAAATGCATTTGTCTTATCGAAATCTTGTTTCTTCCCTTTAATTCAATTTCTTAAAAGTTCTAAAATTTTTTAATTTTTTTTAAGTTTCATGCTTCAGGCATGTTTTAACTCAATTACTAAAGTCAAAAATTGAAAAAATCTTTATTACTACAATTTCGAATAATAAAAGTTACTTAATGTTGTATTTTTTGGAGGAAAGTGTGAGAAGTAAACGATGGCAAAAGAATGTTGAAATTATTTTTCTTAAGGAACAGGGAAACATCCCTAAGTCGCTGCCAATGTTGATTGGATTGGTTGCTATAGTTGCTGGGTACTAAAGTAGAATGAAAGAGAAAAATAAATAATTGATACCAGCAGCATAAAATGCAATTAATTACAAAACAACTGATAATGAACTTCAACCTAATTTAAAAAAATTCTACTTAAAAAATTATGGTCGCTGCAGCTACAATGGTTTAACCTATTTTTGAAATCCCTCTTTAACCATCTTTTGTACTGTCGTCTTGAAAAACTCATAAAAACTGCACAGGCATTTAAACCATTTTAGCTTCTTTTGCTTTGAAAAACACTTAATTCACTTTATTGTGTCCCTGAGGTTTAATCTGCAGTTTTAATTTGCGTATGACGCCTACTCAACTACAAATATTGTCAGCTAGATGGTGGAAAAATACCTAAAATCGTATATTGCATCTCATAAAAAATGTGATGAACAATTCTTATATGTAGTTTTGTCATTCTGTCTCCTTGGGAACCACAAAATTAGAGATGCATTATAAAGCTTAAGAATCGTAAATTTTTAACATTCTAAAGACGAGACTTATAAAATTTTTTCCTTTTTTATTTCAGAGCCTTTATAATTCCCATACCTGCCTCGCAGTCAACACATGTAACTTGATTACATTATTTTGCATACAAAGTCATATTTTCCAATCGTTCTGAAAATGCCAGCATATTTTCAATTTGCTATTCTTTAAACAAAGTTATCAAAAAAAACTCTTTATATGTGTGCGTATGTGTGGCTGTGTGAATCAAGAAAAATAAATAATTTTTAATGGTCAATTCTAAGAAACTTTAACCAGTAACAGTTAACACACACAAAACACACAAAATAAATGTCACTAACATACACTAACATATGAATATAACTTACTGTAAAAGTGTGTGTATATGTATGTGTCAAATTGTGATTGCATTTTTGTGTCAGCACAGGATTATAAAATCAACATTAAATACTCTGACAAATTTGAAAAATGTTTGTAAGAAAAAAACATAAAAAAGGTTGAAAATCAAATAAAGAGAGAGTAAAAGCAAAAAAAAAAAAAAAATCAAATCAAATAATAAAATAACTACAATTGCAGGTAATATCATGCAGCAGCATGCAACAGTAATTAAAACAAACATTAACAACAGACCCAATCAAACAAACTTTTCCAAACATTAACATTTCTATTAAAAAATAAATGGTCACTTGAACACACACATGTCATTTTTAAGGGTGTGTATTTTTCTAATAGCATTTTTCTAATATGGGAAAATATACATGTGCATTTTCAAGTGTGTGTGAGTGTGTGTGTTTTTTAATGGTCACAAAACAATTTTGCAAAACTTCTTCACAATTTTTGTTGTATTTTTGGTATTAAACTGTAGCTGGTGCACTTCTAGACAGTTGATGTTGGCAAATGTTTTTTTTTATTGTCTGTCTGCTTGTCTGTCTATCTGCTTTTTATAACTTTAAAAGTGACTATTACAATGATGCTAGAAATTGTCAAAAAGGAGGACATTTTTTCTTTAACACAACACAATAAAACTCTTTTTTTTATTTTTTATTTTGCAATAAAAATCAATTGTTGTCATTTGGTTTATCGTATTTGTAGCTGTTATTTTGAGTTTCTTGCATCAAGGGTTGTGTTGGTAGTTAAACAAAAATAAAATTGATAAAATTTAAGTTATAAATTTCATCAAATAAAACACAAAACTAAAAAAAAGAAAAATAATAATATATTATAGTTTTCTGTTAGTAAAATGATTTAATAATTAATAATTTTAAAATAATTAAAACCGTTTGATTTTTAAACATGGAGGTTTTGCATTTAATAAAATTAAAAAAAAATTTAAAGTGAAGGAAATGAAACGTTGTTTCTTGTTGAGCATTCTGAGATTTTTATTGTTTTTTAAATTCGACGGGAATTGTAAATAATTTTTTTCTCAACGAAAATTAATTTTGTTGTTTTAAAAACTTTTTAAACTCTTACAAATAAAAGATCGTTGCCTAAAATAAACATTTATTTGTGACACAAAATCTTCATCATTTATCGAATAAAATGTTTGATTACAAGTAATTTATAAGAAACTAGTTCACACAGAGGAAAAATGAGACTTCTTTATAGCCATAAGAATCATTTTATGATCTTTTTAATAATATAAGTGCTAACGGTAAACATATTATGGTTGCTTTTAAATAATTCTTTCATCAAGATTAACATATTGTCGTTATTTTTAGCTCTCTGTTTTTTTTTCAAATTAATTTTTTCAAATTATTTTTTTATTTTTAAATTATTAAAATAAATTTTGGTCAAAATATATTATTTAATAATTTTAATCGGTCTTAAGTTCACGTTTTCACGTTTTCATGTTTTTTTTTATTTTTTATTAAAAAACATTTTTTTTGGAGCTGACTGCCTGGAGCTTGAAAATCAATTTTGTTCATTAAATCCTGTTTCAAGCAAAACTTTTTTGGTGTGTGAAAAGTGATAATAGATAGAGAAGGTACCTTTTAAAATTGTCAGTTATTAAAGTTCGTGAGTGTTTATAACCAACTGATTTTTTAGTGAGTAAAATATGTTTGCAAATTGCGTGAGATTAAAAGGTATTTCCTTGAGAGTACGTACACGTGCATGTCTAACTGCCAGTCTCACGATGTCGCAATCGGTTGTTCGTTCGGAAAATTACATTTAAAACAAAAACGAATTCTTAAAAATTGTTTTTGTTTTTAATGTAATTATGCGAACGAACGAACGATTGCGATATCGTGGTACTGGCAGTAAAAATATTTTTTGAGAGTGTGCGTGAACGTGTGTGCTGTAAATATGTTTTCTGAGAGTAAGTTATATAAAATCTTGGGGGTTTTTAAGAGGAACATTTTCAAATATTTAATATAAAAATACGAAATTTATATTTAAGTTTGATTGAAATTAAGTTTGATCTCAAAAATTGTCAAATTTGCTGCTGTGCAAGCTTTGATATTTAATGTCTTTGCCTTGCCAGCATTTGAAAGTACATTTTTAAATATAAGTCACTTCTTTTTTACTTCTTTAGACTAAAAACTCAATTTTACAACAAATAAAAAAAGAAGGCATTACTATCGAATTAAGATCTTTTAACAGTCACTATTTCGTGTCTACTAGAAGTTAATCAAACAAAAAGACCTGTTATATTATTAAAAAAACACTTCCCCTTAAATCTGTTATATTTAGCCCTAGAAAGATAATCTGCGTAAAATTTACGCATACCTTTTCAAAAAACTGTTATTTCTCTTTATTTACAATGAATGCACTCTTGTACTCTTTAGACATCTCAGTCATTGACCAGAGCTTTAGTAAGACACACACTACCCTGTGGTAAGTATTTGCAATTTTGAAATAAAAAGGGCATGTGAGTCAAAATTACGCATGATTATCTTTAAAGTGACTTTCAAGATATTACTTTCTATTATTATTCTTGTTGTTTTTTTGTTCGATAGCCACTTATTATGCATAAATTGTTAAATTTTTATATTGTAGCTTCTGATTTTTTGTTATCCCGACTAGAAAATATGGCACGTCGCAATTTGGATGAAGATGCTATCCTAGCCGCCCTTTTAGAGAGTGATGACGAGGTTACTGGTGAAGATACGGGTAGCGAGATAGAAGACCACGAGATCGAAGATGACGTACAGACCGACGTTGAAGAGGCTTTCGAGGATATAGAAACCGAAGAAAAACCGACGCCTATGTCAGGCTAAAGCGGAGACGAAGTTAATATATGTCAATCAGCTTCTTCGTCAGCGTCTCGGAGAATAATAACCTTGTCACAGAAAGCTATAAGAGGAAAGAATAGATATTGTTGGTCAACATCTAAATCACGTAAACGCGGTCGGGTTCCAGCTTTAAATATTGTTAGATCTCAAAGGGGTCCTGCGCGGATATGTCGCTCTAATGAAAAAAAGACTAAAGGCACCTACTTCAAAGAGGCACTTGCGTGACCATATATCCGCACACTTGTCAAAGGATACCCCACATTTATCAGTGGACAATACTGAAGAGCTTGTCGTAGAACCAGCACCAAAAAGCGCATTTACTGCTCGTATTGTCCATCAAGTATAAGGCGAAAAGCAAATAAATCGTGTAGTTATTGCAGAAAAATTATTTGTAGCGAACATAACATTGACATCTGCCAAAGTTGTATATGACTGACTTTTAAAAACCTTTATACAATTATTTTATGAAAAAAGCTTTGCTTATTTTCTATATTAATAAAAATGACTGACTATTAGCCCAGAAACGGATAATAAGTTTTCAAAGAAGTGTGATCTTTAAGTTTTGTTAATTACCGAAGTTGTTCTTTTGTTTTTGTTTTTTTAGATAATAAATATATGTAAACACATTTATAACTCGGCTATATTTACTTTAATTAATTCAAACAAAGTATTCCACATTATTTTATTTTAAATTAATCAAAAAAGTGCCACAATTTAGCCCTCCAAAGGGCATGCGTAAATTTTACGCATGATTATCTTTAACGTATATCAGAATATGATTATCTTTCTAGGGTTAGAGGAACTTTTTCTTAACTACCAGATGATAATAAGTCGATTGCTCAAAACTTTACAAAAACAAATTGCAAAGGCATCACATATTGTTCTCATTTTTGACTCTACTAAGAGTGAATTAATTAATGTAACAGACTTCTACAGTGTTCGGGTATGTTAAATGCGTGTGGAAAATGTTAAGCAAAAGTTAAAAAAATAAATAAATAAAAATAAAATAAAAAGACAAATGAAGCTGTAAATATATAAATTAATTATTTAATAATTTAAACACAAAATATTTTTAAGTTTGGAATTTTAGCATTCTAACTTTAATTGTTTCTTCTATTGAAAAATTTACATTTTCCGGTTTGATAAAGCAGAACTTCATTATTTTAGAAATTATATATTCCATGTTGTTAAAGTTGCCATTTTACACTTCTAATAGACACAAATTTAGCACTACTAGAATACTTAATTTTAATCCTTTTTAAAGAAGCTAAATAGTTTGCCATGAGTTGTATCACTGTAGTTGCACCTTCCTTTCCGACAGGGTTTGCTATTTAGATCAGAATTCGATATTATTTGCGACACGTTTTAACGACATGAGGTAACGATGTAGTGATATTTTCGATAGAAATTGCTTGCAGGGATGGATTTTGTAAACCCTGAATCTTTTTCTAGGAATTTTTTATATCAGAAAGTAATAAAAAAAATTAAATTTTTTAGCTTCGATCCTAAGAAAATTTTAGTAAAAAAAATTATTTTCCTCAAACACCAATCGTGAAAATCAGCATCCATATTCAGTGTACTAACGTGTGGGTTTAGAAAGCTACGGCTCTTCTGTGTTGATTGGCTTGTTGCCTCAACTGCATTTTACATATTTTTATGTCTGTATTTTTTATAACTTACAAAAATTTCTCACTTCGTAGCTTTAAGAGAGAAAACTTGCAAAATATTTTAAAAAATTTCACAATAAATAATCATCATATCTCGTCTACAGCCTTTAAGAAGATTAAATTTTACTGGCATAAAATTTAGATCATTTCACATTAAATGAGTTTTAGTCGAATGTGATTTCTTATTATATTTGTAAGTGTATGCAAATTGCCTTGGGATCAAGTAAACAATTTTAACTGTTGCCTAATTTAAATAAATTTTGAATTATTTGTTGGTTTCCTTTTGCTTGCGGTTTCTCTTGTTAGCTTCTTATTTTTGGCTTTATTTTGTTATATTCTCTGAAAATTATATAAAAATTGTTATTTTAAAAAAACCTATCTAATATTGTTTTATATTTTAATTTTAATGTATATTTTGTTCATGTTAAATAACAATAAATATTTGTTTTTATTTACTTAACTTTATTTTCATGAATTTCAACTTTATTTCTGTGGACTTCCTTAAATATGTCATGCAGTATTTTGAGCTGCAAAATATTTAAAAATCATGGTTTATAAATTAGAAATTTTAATGATGAAAACTATAAAAGTGGTACAACTTTAATTAATTTGTTTATCGTTTTCACGTTTTCACGTTAATATGTTTTTTATTATTTTAAAGCAAAACTGATTTTAAAATATTTTAAGCAAAAATTGTTTAATTAAATTCATTGTTTCATTTATATTGACATGCGGTGTTGTATGATTAATATTAATTGAAAAGTTTTTTCATTTGAACTCATACGAGGGCTGCTATATATATTTCAGGCCTGGCAACACTGAGTGCTGCCAAGTGCAATCTGACATTTCCATTGGAAAGTTTGTCATTTTTAAGCATAATCGTACTTAAAACGTTTTGACGTACAACCATTATTTGTGTTGTTTACAGTGACTTGAAAAAATTAATATAGAAAAAAATGGAATTAACTCGTGAACATTTTCGTGACATCATTTTTCACGACTTTCGACGTGGATTATCACGACAAGAGTGCATTGATGAACATAAATCTTTGTATGGCGATGAAGCACCATCCTATAGCACAGGGAAAAATTGGTATAATGAATTTAATCGTGGCCGAAGCTCCCTCAAAGACGAATTCCGTGAAGGTCGTCCAAAAACGGCTGTTGTGCCAGAGGACATTGATGCCGTGCGTGAACTCATAATGCAAGATCAACATGCGACATACCGAGAGATAGAGACATCCTTGGACATTTCTTTCACCAGCATACATTCGATACTGCATGAACACCTGGCCGTAAAAAAGGTTTGTTCTCGTTGGATCCCGCACAATTTGAAAGTCGCTCAAAAAAAAGGTTCGTGTCGATTGGTGCAAAGAAATGTTGCAAAAATACGATTGCGGTGCATCAAAAGACGTTTATAAGATCGTCACAGGTGACGAATCATGGATCTATGCGTATGAGCCCGAAACGAAACAACAATCGACCGTGTGGGTCTTCAAAGACGAGCAAAATCCAACGAAAGTTGTTCGTGGAACAAGCACTTCGAAGCAAATGGTCGCCTGTTTCTTCGGCAAAACTGGTCATGTGGCGACTGTTCCGCTTAAGCAACGTAGGACGGTCACTTCTGAGTGGTACACTACAATTTGTTTGCCTGTAGTCATCGGAGAAATTCGAAAAACCAACAAGAGAAGACGAATCATTGTTCGCCATGACAATGCGAGCTCTCACACATCCGCTCAAACCAGAGCGTTTTTGACCGGCCAAAACGTCGAATTAATGGGTCATTCGCCGTACAGCCCTAACTTGGTACCTAACGACTTCTTCTTGTTTCCGCACATCAAGAAAAAAATGCGTGGTCAACGATTTTCGTCGCCAGAAGAAGTGTTCAAAAACCATGTTTTAGAGGTGTCTCAATCGGAGTGGAAAAAGTGCTTCGACAACTGGTTTGAGCGCATGCAAAAGTGTATCAATCATGCTGGAGAATACTTTGAAAAACAATAAAACCATTTCTGATTATAAATATTCGCATTTTCTCTCTTAAGCTAGAAATATATAGAGCAGCCCTCGTATAAGTTTGAAACAATACGAGTCATTTGAAATATTTTGAATGGATTTTGAGCGGAAAATTTTAGTTTGTTTAATAATATAAAAATAATTTTTAAATTTTGTAAGAAATAAATTAAAATAAATTTCTGAAAAAAAAACAAAAAGAAATAAAATAAAAATAAATAAATAAAATAAACTCATCTCAATTAGTATCTTGTAGTATAGCCATTAATATCCTATGCAAAAATATAACAGAATTTTTTTTGAATGTTTCAAAATATTTCTATTTATTTGTTTTCTACTCACATGTTTTTTATTTATTTATTATTATTTTTTTTTTTTTTTTTTTTGTTAAAAATGTGAGAAAAAATAAGAGAAAATTTTTACATTTCTCCACAAAATAAGCAAATCGCAACAATAGTGGTAATAATGGTTAACTGCAATTGAATTAAATGTTTGATTTATGTTGTACAAACTGTAAGGAGCGAACAAATTGTTTTTAAATTTTAAAAGAAAAATTTCGGCGCTAAGCCAGAGTAAGAGATTTTTTAAACTTTTAAAAAGATTAAAATTTTTTCTTTTGGTTAAAATAATGCAAAGGATTATAATTCATAATGCATTGTCTGGGTATTTATCAAAATTTTTAATAGAAATTAAATATTAATGTTTTTTTTTTGTCCTTTTTTTTAAATTAATTTTATTTCTTAATTTAACAAGCACTCGTTCAGTTTTGAAATAAAAATAAAAATTTGTGTATTATTTTTTCTTTTTTCTTTTAAAACTTCGCCACACCGTTGGGTGGCATCTTCAGGAAACAGCAAATAATATTATTAAAAAATTAAATGTTTTTCAAAAACAAAAAATTATTTCAATTGAAAAAATTGGTCAAATTAAAAATTTTTCGAGTTAATTTGACAAATTTTTTTTAATTGAATTAATTTTTTGTTTTTGAAAAACATTTAATTTTTTAATAATATTATTTGCTGTTTCCTGAAGATGCCACCCAACGGTGTGGCGAAACATGGAAAGAAAAAATAAAAAATAATAAACAATAATTTTATTTTTATTTTAAAACTGACTTAGTGCTTGTTTCATTATAAAATAAAATTAATTTTTAATAGAAATTTTGAAATACTTCAGTTTATAAAACAATTCTAAAGAAAATTGTTTGTTTTCTGAAGATGTATGACTAATATTAAATTACGAATTTTTAAACTTAATTTTTACAGCTTTTAAACTATTGAAGTAATACTAAAATTTTAAACAAGATTTCAAAGCTATTTAACGCCTCATTACATTTAAAAGCTTTTAACTTAATCTTTTTTTAATTTTCTCTAAGGTTGCTGGCTTGTCATTTAAACAACAAAATTTCAAATGTTTTTCAAAATTGTTGTTGTTGTTATATTTAAGCATAAAAAATCCTGACATCAGAATTATTCTGTTAAAGAAAAGTAAAAAATATAATAAAAAAACATCCACAAAAAGAAGAGGAAAAAATTAAAAGAAATTCGAAAAATAAAGTTAAAGCAATAATGGAATGTTGGAATCAGCACAATGTTGAATCAGCACAATTAGTATTTCTTTAAAGTCAGCTTAAAAAAAAGTCAAATAAGTCTTAACAATCGAAAGAAGAATTATCTTAAGATTATTATATTATTGTTATTTTCTTGTAATAGCATTATAAAAAAAAAAATTATTAAATAAATAAATAAATAAAAATTTAAACATAAGAGAAGTCACTTTGGTTTTAAGCCGATATACTTATTTAAAAGATGGGCTTTTCAAAGGTTTTAAAAGTATGGAGGCTAAATCTCGAGAACACATACTTATACTTCTTAACACAAGATTCCTATTTTTTTCTTATAAAGGATTTAAAAATCGAAGATATATTTGATTTAAAATTTTTTTGACAAAGAGCGCATTTAATACAATATTTGTTAATACCATAAATTTCATATATTCTTAAGAATTTTATTTATAAAAAATTTTCCTTTAAAATTATTTTAGGCATTTTATTGGAAATTTAATGCTCAAGTGTGAATCAACTTTCCCTTGAATTTAGATTTTTCATATAAAAATATATAAGGCTAAAAATAAGATAACTGCGTAGAAGCATTCAATAGAAAAATATTCTTGAAGTGCTAAATATTTTCTCAAGAATTTTTCTGTTTTAGAAAATGAATATTTTTGGAATTTTTAACACTTGAACATTCTTTAATATAAAAATTCCTTAACCTTGAATATTCTTAAAAAAGAGAGAGAGTGTGTATATTGAATATTTCTGAATGTGTGATTGCATGCTTCCGTTTAAATAAAAAGAATTCTATGCTTAAGAATTTTTTAATGATTTTTGTTCACTTAACCTAAACCCTCTTTAAAGAAAATTTTATCCAAAACCATTTCTAAAAAATATATTTAAAAAGATTAAGTGTGGAAAGCAAAAAATACATAAGAAACATGTTTTCAACTTCATATTTTGTTTATAAAAAAAATATAATCTTACATCACTTACATAAATTGGAAAATGTGTAAGAGAATCCTTAATTAGTACTTTATATGTGTGTGTGTTTTTCTCTATTTTTATTGATTAAATTCTATTTATTATTTATGATTTCATGCGAATGTCTTCAAAGTGCTTTTAAATGCTTGAAATTTGTGTAAAATCATGCGTAGTTTTAAAAAACTCTCCATGTGAATTATGTATAATTTGAGCTAATTTTTTTTTTAGTAAAATGTTTAATTAAAAAATTTTAATAAAACTCTTTTACGCAGCAGGCCAAACACCACGCATACCTCTAAATTTTTCACATCATTTTGAACTATGAAGTAACTCCAATAAAAAAAAAATAAAAAACACAAATATATGGGGCGATAGAGAATTAAAATATAATAAAACATAAAGTGAAAAAATTAACGCTCGCCCATATTTTCCGAGTTACGTACGAGCCTCTGAAATTGTCAAATATTTTGAAATATCAATATAGTTATCATTTTAAAGCTTTTGAAAAAGTCTCGTGGAAAATAGTAAAATTTACTAAAAATGCTTAACCCATTAAGAGCCTATGGCATTTTTGTTTAAAATTATATTTCGTACTTTATTTTTTTTAAATTTATTTTTAAATTCTCTGTCACTCCAATATTTGCTTTTTTGATTGAAGTTACTTAACTGACTCTTACTTATTTTCTTTCTAATAGTTGATTTGGCACCGAATGCATTTTTGTTTTGATCACAATTTTTTCTTTACATCATAATAAATGCTGTTCCGGTGTCATATTGATTGTTTTGAAGAAAGCAAAAATGTGCGTAATTTAGTTTAATAAATTTTCTGTTGATGTATAATTTTTTCAGTTTTCTTTAAAAATTAACACAATCATAATATTACTTTTTAAATAAATTTTAAAATTAAAATACAGCTTAACTTAAGAATCTGATCTGGTTTTATTAATAAAAAAATTAAAAAATAATATTAATTTTTTAATAATTTTAATTTAATTTTAATTTTTTTTTTTGATAAAAAAGAAGAAAAATAAAAATTATAAAAAAAAATTATCGATTTATTTTAAGAAATTAAAACAAGAGGCCTGTGTTAGTTACAATATATCATATGCTGACAAGAAAATAAATACCAATTGATTAAGGCTCCAATATAAAGCTTTTTACTTCCCTCCTGTAAAACTTTATAAATAAAATTATTAACTTACCAACAGTCATTTATAATACTTTTAACCGAAGTTTCCAATTAACCCTTTTATTCTTACATAAGATAATTTATGTTTTAAATTTGTACGCAAAAAATTAAATTAAATTTTAAACAAAAGTATTTGAGCATAATTCCACAAAATATTACACATTATCAAAAAGTTTAATTATATTTAAATAAACAATCATATCAAATAACAGAATTATTAAAAAAATTATAAAGTAAAATTATTTTTACAATAATCATTATGACGTGTATTGTTACATTGTTAAACAAAATAGAAAATGTTTTTAATTATAAAAAATATTTTTATTACTATTCTTTTCTACGATTGCTTATTTTTGCCAATTTTTAACAAATATTAGATGTTTAATTAAACTGCACCGTATCAAATCGATATTTTTTTTTATAAAAAATTTAGTAAAATATTTGTAAATGGATCACTTTATAATTTTATAAATAATTTTGCTGATGATTGAAAGACAAATTTTATTTATTAAAGGTAAAGTATTAAACTTGTGTAAAGTTTTCAAATTTTAAGGTTTTAGATTTGCAAAGTGATAAGTTAATTATAATTTTGAAGACTATTAGATAATGTTATAAAACAAAAGTATAAATTTACAAAGTTACAAATTTCTTAGTTAAGTATTGGGATGATATTTATAAACTTATAAAAGCAAAAAAGCATAAAGTAATAAAAGTGCAAATTTAAATATTCAAAAAATATAAATTTATAACGTTATAAAATTATAATTTTAATTTCTCTTTAAATTTTAAATTATCTTTCTAATCAGGATTTGAACCGTGAATTAAAATTTCCTTTTTTGGCTCATGCTCATTTTTTAATTTAATTTCCAAAAATTTTTTAGAGAGAAAATTTTTTTAGAAATGTATGTTCTCGTGTTCCAAAGAAAGCAAGAGCAATTAGACACTGGCAGACTGTAGTACTGCATTTTCAGGACCGCTACCTCCTTAAGCAGCATTCTTCTCATTTATCTATCTTAAGTTGTGTATATTCTAAATATCATCCATTTAACCAACTAATTAATGTTAATTTGGTTGGACGAAGTTCACACACAATTTAAAGCATTTCTATGTTGCTTTCTCTACAATACGTCTAGTATATTTTGTACCACAACCATCTCTATGGCCACGAAATGCAATTTTTGTTTTTAATCATTCATACTTCTTTCCTCACAACATTGTAGATGCTGTTCCAGTATTTATTAACTGTTGATAAGTTATATGTGAATGACAATTATTTGTTTTATGACAAAATTTCCAAACAAATTTGTCCTAAAATTCATTTCAAATCTATTTTATTATTTCATGATTATGGCAGATAAAATTAAAAGTTTTATTTTTTATTTGTAAGGCACAAGGTCAGCTTTGTAAAATTTTAATATTGTTTTTTATTTTTCAATATTTCACCACACCCATGGGTGGCATCATCAGGAACCGGATAACAAAATTTGTAATATTATGTATTTTTCAAGCACAAAGAACAAAAAAAAAAAAAAAACAAAATGAATAGATTTTAATTAAAATTTAAAGTTATAAACTGCAAAAAAAAAATTTTTTTTTAAGGTTATAAATTAAAAAAAAAAAACTATAAATTTTAAAGTCGTTAATAAATTTAAAAAAAAAAAATACAAAATATATTAATAATGTTCTGAAGTAACATATAGAGCTTCTTCGTTGTTTAAAAGTTATAAATTTAATAATTTGCAATATTTAAAGTTATGCAATATAAAAGTTATAAAGTTAGGTTATAAAATTTAAGATTATAAAATTTTAAGCTGCAAAATTTTTGAGTTATATAATTTTAAAACTACAATGCTCAAAGTTATAAAGTTACAAAATTTGAAAACTATATTATTATAGACTTGCTAAGTCATCATTTTATACAGTGGTAAAATTGTTAAGTTATAAATTTCTGAATTTTTTATATAAAAATTTAAATTCCTAAAATTATTATAAAATTTTAAGTTATAAAAATTTTTTAAATAAATTTTTAGGTTATAAAATTTTAAGCTAAAAAGTTGTTGCATTATATAATTTTAAAGTTATAATGCTCAAAGTTATAAATTTACAAAAGGGCAAAATTATATTATATTTTTGCTATAAGCTAGCAAAGTCATAATTTTATACAGTAAAGTAAAGTTGTAAAGTAAAGTTGTTGTTAAAATTGTAAAGTTATAAATTTGTAATTTTTTCAAAATTTATAATAAACAATCATACATTTTTATACAATATTTCAAACATTACTCTAGCTTTTCAAATAAAATATTCTTCTAGTTTCTGTAACATTTCTATAGATTATTATTTTGATTATTTTTCTTTTGTAAAAGATGTAATAATTGTAGCCTAATTTGGGGCATAAATGTAAAATATTTTTTTATTATGATTTTTTATGGCTTATTTTTCTAGTTTTAGTTGATACAAATCTTATTTGCATTTAGAAAGTGAAAAATATTTTTTTTAATATTTTTTTATTTTTTGAGTATAAAACAAATACTTGTTCATTGCCAAATAAAAAAATTTTTATATTTTGACAACAAAATTTTATTTCACACAAAATGAAACATATTGTAGGATTTAAACTGCAAAAATGGTTGTGACTACGAGAACTAATTTAAAATTCATACTTGAAACTACATTAGAAGAAGCCATTGTTTTAGTGTTAATATCTAAAGTTGTATGTGTGTGTTTAAGCATACAATTACAAATACATGGCTGTGTGTATTGTTGCGATATTATTTACCTCTAGGGTATTTTTACAAAGTTAAATAACAATTTTTGGTTTTAGTTCCAAAACATATTCTTTAATTTCTTTTTGTTTGTTTTTTTTTATTTATATTACAGAAAATTTTGTAAAATAATCACAAGTATTAAGTCCACACATACATAGGCATGGTATATTACATTTGTTACAAACTAAATAACAAATTACATGCATTTACCAATGTTATTTTGTATTAGAATAATTTTGAATTTAATATTCTTTTTGTTTGTTTTGTTATTTTGTGTTTCTTTGTTTTTTATTCATTAAATGCCAAAACAAGGCTACTTTGTGTTTTATAACTGTGGAAATTTTTTTAAGTCGTTGACGCCTTTATTTTTGATACCAAATCAAATGTTTTCTTTTGATAACTGAGGTTATTTAAAAATTACTTTTTAATTTTTAAAATACTATAAAAAATGTTTATTTAAGATTTTATTTATTTGTAAAAAAATCTTTGAGTTCACTTGATTTTTTGTAACTAAATTTGTTATTTTGAATTTATTTTATTTTTAGTCTAAGATTTGTATTCAAACTGAATTAAAAAAATTTTTTGTTCACATGGTTAAGTTTCTTTCTAAAAAACGCTGTCATCTTTAAAATTGACTTTATAGTTTGAATTTGCTGTTGACTAAGACTTAAAAGCCAAAAAAAAAAGAAAAAAAATAAATAATTAAAAAAATTATAATAAAAATCTTTGATTTTATAGGAGAGTTACCCGCCACTTTGGTTTTTTTTAATCTATACAAAAATAATTTTTAGCTAGCTAAGGACACTGTTAATATGAAAATGTCCCTGTGGCAATAGAATTTTATTATTTTACCCTTCTTTTATCAGGTTGTCGAAAGTCACAGCCATATCATTTGGTAACTTTTTTCTCTGCACGGAAAAAAATTTTCGCAATATTTATGATATTTGTTCTGGTTTTTTTTTAATTTTGAATGAATTCAAATAACTTTTTAATTAGATTTTTTTATTTTATTAAAATAAAATATTTTTTTGATTTAAGAAAAAAAAAATAAAGTTACAGTTCAATTCTCTAATGCTTTATGGAGCCCCCTGTTTTCGCATTCGACTTTTCATACATTTCACGCGTATTAGGATTTTTAATGCTGAAACTGTTATTCGTTTATTTGGTTTTTCAAGAGTTGATCAAATATTGATCTGTCTTCCTATAAACATGCATTCTGATCGGTGCGCTGTTGCGCCAAAGTAAGCCACTCTTCTGGCAGTCAGTGGACAAACAGATAAATTAATAATTTTTTTTTCACTCGTTTTAATTTCTTTAATACAGAACTGGTCTATAAGAGCTTCTCCCTATGAAAATTATTTAAAGAATTTTAAATTTATTTACTTTGGTCTTAGTTTTTATATTCAGCTCTAAATTTCTCTTAAGATTTTTACTAGACTTTAGTGCGCTTCATTTAAAATAAAATCCTCTTGATAAATAAAGCACAACAATCTGGCTAGCAGCATGTGATAAGACGGCATGATTATTTAGAATGCTTAGTAGACGACTTCGCGGCATGGAGGCCACGTTCACTTGAAACTGCAGATTTTAAATCCAGTCATAAGAAATGACCATAATTTTAAAGGAGAAGGAGCGGTAAAAGCAGGCGATTCCATGTTTTGCCATTTGGTAAATAACAGCTTGAGTGACCAATCTGATATAGTAGCTAATTTCCTCCCTACTGCATGGCTTTAAGTTGAGTTCATGTCAATGCTGGACTATAATATTCAAAGTCTTTAACAGCCTCCTTATTTTATTTATTTACCTTTCACCACAAAAAGTCGAGAAAGGCCGTATCTAAAATTGTTATTCCGTATGTAATTTCTAAAATATCCCCATTTACGATCCCTCTTTTGCATAGCGAATCCGATTGAGCGATGTCCGTCTGTCCGCCCGTGTTAATGTTGAAATCAACTTTGCAAAGGCACTAGATAAGTTAGAGAAAACATAAACTAACCAATCGATCAGCCATAGTTTCGAAAATTTTGCTATTGAAATTTGGTCCCTGTCCCATGAGGCAGCGGGTAAAACACCACGCCTGTCTCTAATTTTCCATTTCATTTAAAATAACTCCAATCGAAGAAACAAATAAATGGGAAATTGATAATTTTCATTTCCAGTTAAATACATAATCGAATCAATTAAAAATTTAATTAAATTTCAATCAAATCAAAAAACAAATTAAACCTTTAAACCTTTTCTCTGTAATGATGATATTAAACAAGAATTTAAAATTTATTATCCCTTATTCTTTAAGATTATTTTACATTTTACGTTTGTATGGCAAAAATTTTTATATTAAATTATTAAAAGTCTTGTCTTTATAAGCAGCTGCCTTTCAAATATTTCTTATTTTGTCAAGCTATTTAGTGTCAATAATAACAGCAAAATTCTGAATGATTTTCCAACATCAAGTGTTAAGTTTTCTTTTGTGTTTTTGATTTAAAATATAAAATCATTGTTACGGTTTTGCCTTATTGTTGTGAAATTTTAGTCTTTATTTTTAATAATCGGATATACAAGCATCAACATTTTTGTTGTTTATTAATCTGTAAAGTTATTTGAATAAAGTTCTCGTATTCTTCTATTTCTTACCTTTTTTTTTTGAAATGTAAATTTTATTCGAAACAGCTTTTTTCTGGCTAAAGATTTACAATTAGGTTAACAAAAAATTGTGGTTTACTTGGCATTATTTAATATTAGAATGACTTTACAGTATCATTACTAACCTTCTGAGCCAAGTTGTTACTTCTCAAATAGAACAAACCTTAATCAATAATATTTGCAAAAGCAAGAATGTACAACACAATGAACAAAAGTAAACATTTAAGTTTATGTAGTTTTTTTCCTTCTTTCTTGAGGCTGATACCATGTTTGCTTAAGCCTATGAAATACTACAAAAATCATCTCAAGTTGGATTTATTTTCAAAAGTTTTCGATAATTAAATTCAATGACCAAACATTTAACCAGCCTTTTGTTGAAACCAATAAAACTTTGGTAATTGTTTTAAATTAAATCAAAAATCTTGTATGATTGGTTTTTTGTTTTGTAAACATACGGACGGACATATTGTTTTTAACCTTCAAAAATCATGTTAAATGTAAATCAAATTAGTTTTGGTTTTGCATAATTTTAAATTGTTTTTAGAGCCTAAAGAAGGCCATATAGAAACACATACAAGAAGTTTTTACACAAATCAAAATCTGAAGCATACTTTTAGGATGTTGTATTTTAATAAAAAGAAATGATGACTTTTCTAAATCTTTATTACTTTTTTTTTTATTATTTATAGTTATTTTACAATTTTTATTGCCGGAACAAAAATCAGGTAACGAATTAGATTTTATAATATTTATTTATCCTTTTTTTACTTTACCTTTCGTTGCTATAAATAAAAAAAATCAACTTTTAAGTCGTCTTTAATCAATTGCTGTCAATGGCAGCACATTTCAATGACTTTGAAACGAAACAGTTTCTTCACTTTATTCCATTATCGACAATCAGCAACGAAAAATTGCTAAATTGCGTTCTATTTTATCCTTTTAGCTTTTCATTTATTAAATGCTAAGAAACAGTTTGCACTAATAAGAAGTAACAAAATTAAAAGAAAATTCATGCTTCCGTTTTATTTTATATTCATTTTTGTTTTTTGTTTCGAGCAACAAGAAGCTTAATTTACCCTCCAAAGACTCACACAAAAATAGCAATCAACAGTTTTTCAGACATCAAATGAAGGTAATTTTTTTTTTTTTGCAAACAGATGTTAGTAATAAGTTTTCAAAGCAATACAGTCAGTGAACGTTTTAGAAGAAGAAGATAAAAAGAATATTAAAAAATTTTACAATTCTTATGGTAGAAGTAAATAAAAAGATACTAAATATAAGCGGATTGAATAAAAAATAATTTTTGCGAAAGAAACAGCTGGGTAGAGGGTCATCGAATATAAAGTAAAACTTTCTAAACACCTTTTGTTCAAAATTCATTTTTTATCTACAACGTTTCAAAATATAGAACTTAATTGCATTAATTATAGGGACACCCTTTATTTTTTTAATTTCGAATTATTTTCAGTTGTTCAACTATGACGATTCAATAAAAAAATAATAATAAGAAAAATTACCTCAAATAGGAACACCCTTTAGTTTATAATTATATCAATTGTGAAACATTTTTAAATTTCAAATGTCAGCCTATAACTGGTCAAAAAATGAAATCATATTCGTATAATCAAGTCACCTATGGGAAACCCTATAATTTCGAGATATACAAATGCACATTCTGTGAAATTTTTAAGATGAGGCCATACAAGACAAGCCCTGTCATCTATGGGCACACCCTTTAACATCTAAGGTTATTTTTGTTATTGATCTCTGTTATTTTAAGCTAAACTGATGGCAACTCTATTATGATTATATGTGGATGTCGGTTAGATTTTTATATATAAGTAAAAATGATACATGTTGTAAGGGGCACCCTTTAATATTAAAAGTTTGTTTGTACAGCTGCGGGTATGGGTACTAAAAATGCAGTCGTTCTATGGAAGCCCTACTTACTTTCCTTTCATCATGATGGTGTAATTAAATAGAATATTCTTCGTAAAAGTAAAAGAGCAGTCCAATATACGTCAAAAATAATTGCTTCGGAATTCGTGCAAAAAAGACAAACGTCTTCTTGCACCTATTAAAGGTTTTGTTTGCTTTTAAATTAAATTTTAATGAAACATTTAATTGATAAAATGATATTTTTAATTAAAAAATAAATAAAAAATAAAAAAACTGAATATCTAACAATACTGAACCACAGATTAAGTTTCAAAAAATACCCTACTTGGACCCTTTTTGCGTTCATTAAAATAAAAATCCTTTTAGTCTTGAACACCTTTCTTAAATTGTGAAACCTTTTCTTTAATGATTTTAAAAAATATGAAAGCAATTTTTTATAACCTTTTTTTACTAAAATAATCAGATTTTCCTTCAATTCTAAAACAATAAATTTGTTCTATTTTATTTTACACATCCCATTCCATGTTGCTCGCTGCCGTGGCTAACAAATACTCAAAATTAATTTAAACTGCACATAGAAACTCGAAAAAAAGTGGAAAGCAAAAACTCTAGACAAAGAAGGCAAAAGTATACAAATGATGAAAATGAATCGTACATCAAAACTGAAATTCAATTTCATTCAACCTTGAGAATAACAAAAATAGAAAAGTTAAATGCAATCAAAAGTAAAATTTAAATAGTCAAAATTCTAACTCCCTGTCTTAAATACTCTTCACTTCGGCAAATAAATGAAGTTTGAAGATTTTTGAATTTCGTTTTTGGTAAAATTTTGTAATTTTTAATGGGACTTTTAATCTTCCATAATTAAGACTTCTTTCAAAACTTAGACTTGTTAATGCAATTATGGGTTTTTATCAAATTTTAAAACATTTATTAAGCTGTTATTAAGCTGCTATTTAAATTTTTTATTAATTTTTTGTTTGTAAAATTAAGTTTAGAGTTTTCGCGTTTTGAAAAGATTTGAAAATTTCTTAGCAGTATTACTTTTTATAAACCAGATGTCTTACTCTGTAATTCTCGTAGCTAGATCTCTCGATCGCTAAAAAGCTAAAAATTATTACATTGTTAACCTTGTAGCAAAAATCGCGATGAAAATTTAGCTTTAGCGATTTATAGAATGAGGCTGCTAGAAATTTTTATTGAAATAAATTTTTCTATTTTATACTTCAAAAATTAAAATATATATTTATTATAAAGAATAAGAATTTTTCTTTAATAAATACAAGACCTGAGCCGTTTACTTTTAAAGTGGCATATGTCGCTTTGCTTTGAAAGCGATACACGACACAGTTTTTTATATATGGAGCTGGAAATTTCCCACAAAAATGAGTGAACTCGCCGCTGCCACCACTTGGTACATGATTTCGGCATAAGTCGATATTAATAGCTTTTTGTTAAAGGATTTTTGTGTTGCTTTAATTATTCCTTTTTTAAAATTTAAAATTTTTTTTGATTTATTTCCTTGTATATATTCAAGTAATGATAAAGTTCATATATTTTTTTTTAATTTAAAATATTTTTCCATTTTAAACTTATTTTAGATAAAAAAGAATTTGCGAATATATTTAATATATTGTAATTTTTTAAATATTTTTTTTTAACTTATGACTGGAAACTTTTACTGTATGAAACATTACAACAAATCGCTGTATTTTTTAATTGTGAAAAAATTATTAAATAATTTGAGGTCCTTCAGAAATTCATTTTCATAAACTCACAGGCAGACGGACATATTTTTTCGGGCAAGTATATACATCTATTACATGCGTGTTAATAGTTAAATGAATATTGTAAAGAATACAATTTAATAACAAATGAACACAAGTTTTTTCACGCTGTATTATAAGGTATACTAAGGTCAATAAGAGAAACACTTACCTTTATAGCAGTGTTACAAAACCAGAGCTTTAAGCAAATTATAAGTTAATAAAGAAATGAAAAATAAAATTTATTTTAATGTCAATAGAAAATGACAATCGCAAGAACATAACAAACGAAGAAAAGACTGGCAGTGTATAGACTGATTGATTTATTTTCAAGTTGAAGGAAGTTTTTAAATATATTTATTTTTATTACTTTTATTTTCCATTTTATTTTACAGTTTTATTTATTTTTATTATATTCTTACTTTATTTGAATTACTTAAAGAACTTTTATTATATTTTATTTTTAAATAAACCATTTTTGTCAAACAACTTGTGTTTAAGTTTTGTTCTATTAATAGCTTTCTTAAGGTTGATATGCTGTCCAAGAAATCTTTACAATACTGTTAACTTAAAGAATATTAAAAATTGTAATATGTAGTTTTGAAAAATTATAAAATTTGATTTCAAGGCCAAAAAATTAATTTTTAAATGAAAAACCTTCAAACTCATTTTATTCGTTAACTTTGTGAAATTTCATTGTAAATAAATTTTACATTATTGTTTTTATTTAAATGAATCTCCTTACTAACTCTACCGATTTTTAACTAAATTGTCTATTTTTAGATTTGGCTGGGCCCTTTAGACTTATTTTTTTTTAAAGCTGTTGCTATACACTTTACCAGATGTGAAAAAAGGGTATATCTAAGCTTGTCATTCCGTTTGTAATTTCTTCAATATCCATTTCCGACCCCATAAAGTAAATATATTCTGAGTCCGTATGCATAGTGAAGTCGATGGAGCGATCTGCGTCCTTCCGTCCGTATTAGTGTTTAAATAAAGTCTGCCAAGGCAGAAGATGAGCGAGAGAAACTTTTAATACGCCAATTAAGCAGACGTAGTTTCGAGAATATTGCTATTGAAAATCAGCAAGGTCTATGTTATTTCAGCCAGTAAGCAAAACACCGCGCCTGCCTCTAATTTTTCCATGTCAATTGGAACAATGAAGTATTTCTTACCAAAAAAAAAAAAAAAAAAAAATTAAAAAATAAGAAAAATCATCACGTGAAAAAATTGGCGCTTGCCCGTATTTTCCGGATTATGGGCCTGTGAACATTTCATAGAAAAGTACGATTTTGCACAATATTTTTTAAGACATCAATATGGGTATCATTTAAAAGCTTTTGAAGAGATCTTTCAGGAAAAAATTAAATTAAAAAAAAAGTTCTTAACCCATTTAAATCTAATGAAGTTTTAAGATACATTTTTTTTTTCTTATTTTTTAATACTTCGTCACACTAATATTTGTCTTTTTGAATGGATCTACTTAACTAAACTAGATTAATATACATTGTGAAGGCTATGTAAAATTCGGCATTGCCAAATATAGTTTAAGCGTTTTCTCAGTGTAGAATTTTAGCTTTTTAATATAAGCATGGCTTAGGATTGCCATTTAGCTCAAAAATTTAATTGATATTAAATTACGTTTGCATTGTGCTGTATGTTAATCTCTTGTTAAAATTGACATACTTTTGCAAATAAACTGAACATGGCTCATGTCAAATTTGAATTCAAATTGTAATTTGCCTGAATATTTTAAAAGTTTCCAAATATTGCTTTTTATTGCAATAATTTAAACAAGTTTCAGCTTTTCAACAACGTTTCAAAACAAATATTTATTTGACAAGAAAAACAATTTACAAATAATTTGAATCAACGTAAAATTCATATTTCCAAGAAATTTATTTTTATGTAGATTTTTGTTACCTGTTCAAATTTAGTTTAAATTAAGTTGTAAATTTAAAAATTATTATTTTAAAAATTATTTAAAGAAATTACTTTTTTGTTGAAGTTGTTTTTTTCTATATCTCCCTACGCTACTGTCAAAATTATTTTTCCTTAATATATTTTTTTTTGTATTCTTTACACCTGTCATTGAGGAAAATAAAATTCAAACCAAATAATTGAAATTATTGAAGTGAATACACCGCAATTTCCATTTCCTTTTCTACTTTCCATTTGACTTTATTTAAACCTGTCTCTCGTTTATTATGGATGTAATAGAATGAAAACTTTTAAAAGGAAGAAGAATTTTTAACCAGAAAGGAAAGTAAAATTATAAAATTATTTTCAAAGTAAAATAAAATAAAAAAATTTTTAATATTTAAGAAATTGAATGAAGGCTTAAATTATCTGCTTAAATATTTTTTCAGAAGAATTCCACTGTGTATGAAATGACTTTTGTATGATTTAGTTTACTGCCTGTAAAACAAACAACTAAAGAACTCTGTGTCTCAAGGAAATATTTATGGTTGTAAGTTCTAGATACATTGTCTTTTATTTAATTAATGTTTAATTCATTTGAAATCCATTCAATTGAAAACAATAAACCAATAATTCAGTAAATCTTACAAGTTTCTACTTTATGCCTTGTTTTATTAGGAATTTCATTTAAGAAGAATGTCTTGTGAACCAAAATATTTTCACGAAATGGTCATAATGAGACGAACAGTGAAATAAATAATTAGCAATTAATTTTATTGATTACAATGCAAATCACATACATTTACAGAAAAACAAACAGTTTCTGTTGTAGTAGAATAATACCCTGCAGTTCTGAAGTCGAAACTTATTAAAAACAAAATTCTTAAAGTAAGTTCATTTGAAGAAAAAAAAATATTAAGCCTATATAACTGAATTATAGATAAACAGAATTAGAACTAAAGCTAAAGTTATTTCTTTGGGAAAAGCAAGTAATTTTGAATTAACTATAGAATAGAATTGAACCAGAACTGCCATTATAGTTAATGCGAATTTATTTAAATCTGCTAAAGAACTAAGCGCTTACCTCTTACGAAGTGCAAAACATTTTAAATAGATTTGATTCTGTGAAAAAACTGAAGAAAAAATTGGCTCAAACATATTGTTACGAATATAATATCTGGCAACCCTTTACGTAACAGTAAAATTAGTAGGTATATACTGGTGTAATCCAGGTAAGTTTGTGTGTATGGTAAACACCAGAATAAGTTTTTACTTCCACCACTTAAAAAGTGTGGTGTATTTAAATATAATAAACAGAAAAGTTATCTAACACTTGTTAGAGAGCTACTGTAGTTGTGTTATTAACGTGTCTACAGGTCTCTAAACAGACGAGGCATAGGTTCAAATCCCAGCAGCAACTTGAGCAGGAAAGAAAAAATTAACAATTTTATTGTGTCCAGAGTTGATGAGTTGATTAAATTGTTTGTATATTAGAAACGGCACTG
Organism: Cistogaster globosa; assembly: GCA_937654795.1. Lineage (NCBI taxonomy): Eukaryota > Metazoa > Arthropoda > Insecta > Diptera > Tachinidae > Cistogaster > Cistogaster globosa. The sequence goes on from OW569404.1 coordinate 15,956,710, forward strand.
AGATGATTAATTCGCTTGTTTAGTAAATTAAGAAAACAGTGAGGCAAACCTTAGCGTAACATTATTAAAAGAGACATGTTATAATACAACAACAATGTATGATAGTCATGGCTAAGTTGGTTAAAAAAGGGCATTGTGGATAAAATAGGAGATCGTGGGTTCAAATCTCGTGTGTGCTATAGCGTACTGTAGAATAGAAAGCTAAATGTTCGTATTTTCTTAACAAGATATCAATTGGTTTTAATCTTCGCTGGGGTTATAGAATACGGCAGTGTAGATGGCTGCGTTGGTATGTTAAAGCGGAGTTTCGAGGTATAAGGGACTAATCTAATGAAAGCAATAGAGAAGTAAATGCAAAACCGAAAGTACGCTGCAAACAAAAAAAAAAATTATTTGAAATGGGACAGACGTGCAGAAGTTAAATACATCAAATAATATCAAATATGGGGACACCCTTTATTTTAATTTTAAATTTTTATATAAATTTTTACAGCAGACATAGAATTAAGAATTAAGAATTTATCTGTGACTGTAGGTTCCATATAATTAAATTTATGTCACCAAAAGGGAAACCTTATAATTTTTAAAGTTATTTTTTTATTACTCCCTGTTTTAAAGTTTACAATTGAACTGTAAAAATTATTTGTGTTGTGTGGGGACACCTTTTAATTTTTACTATTAAGAACTTTTTTTCTCAACGGGGCCAAGCAACAACTTTCAGCTAAAATAAATATTTTCAAAATCGGCTTGGAAATTATTCAGCTCTGCGGATACAAACATAATAAAATAAAGAAAAATCGATATGCTTTTCTTTTTTGTAGTCTATTAAAAATGGATGATGATGGTAATTGTATCGTGTAAACAGAAAATAAGTAAGAGAGCTATATTTGACAATGACGAATCATTATACTCTTCATCATATATGTAAATCTAATTAAGTGAAGTAACTCTAATAAAAAAAAAAAATAAAAAAAATAAATAAAAAATAAAAAAGAAATAAATGTTAAGCAGATAGAGAATAAAAAATGAAAAAATTCAAAAATTCAAAAAAAGGTCATCGGATCTTAATGGGTTAAGTATTTTAAAAAACTTAAAATATTCCCTAGATGATTTCTTTAAAAGCTTTTAAATGATACCCATATTGATGTCTTTTAAAATATGGTGCACAAACGTACTCCTCTATGAAAAGTTCAGAGGCCCCTAACTCGGAAAATATGGGCGACCGGCGATTTTTTTACTTAATGTTTTTTCTTATTTTTTAAGTCTCTGTTGCTCCATATATTTAATTTTTTGGATAAGAATTATTTTACTGATTTGATTTTTTCTAAATTAGAGGCAGGCCTAGTGTTTTGCCCGCTGCCTTGAAGGTGATCTACCGATCTGGGTGATTTTAAACTGCAGAATTTTTGAAACTATGTCTGATCGGTTTGGGTATTTAAATTTTCTTTAGGTGATCTAGTGCCTTAGCAAAGTTGATTTCTACACGAACATAGATGGACAGACAGAAAGGGGGAGAAATGGTTATTGCAGAAATTACAAATGGAATGTCAAACTTAAAGATACCTTTTTTCCTCTTCAGGGTTCCATAACACCCACTAGTTCACAAAGTGGCCTTTTCTGCAATTTTCATTAATTTAAGCTGCCTGTCTTAGTTGCTTTTAAGTATCCCATGGTAGACAGTAAAATGTATTTTGTATTTATTTACTTCATTTACATACATACGTGTTCTTTTACTCTTTCTCGCTCTTTCACATCCCTGGATATGCTTCCAATTGTACCAGTAGTAATTATCTTCAGTTGTTAATAGAAACCTTTGACTACAAGACAATAACTTAAAGGACATTTACATATATGCAGTTGTATATATGGGACAAATATTTGTGTGTCTATGATCATTTGAAAGTAAATAAAACTATATGACACAGAAAGTGAAGGAGTGGAACTGAAAAGTACATGCAGTTAAATTACAACAATAATTAAACTTGTTAAATGTGTTGGCTGTATTTAGATAAATGTATGGAATTTAGTAAACAAGAATGTTTATTTAAAATATTCAGTAAATCTTGTAAATAAAAACTAAACGAAGGCAAACAGAGTGTTGTATTTTATTTAGTTTTTTGTTAAAATCTAGTTATTGCAGTATTTATTTTTTTTTTGATTCTTTTCTATCCCCTTTTATTATTTAATTTCTTTTACAATTTATTTGTTGATTAACTTTTTTTAAATGACAAATTGACTCAGTATTTTCCTTTTACATGCAACTGTTAAGGAAATTTTATAACTTTTTGAAAAACCCTGTCTAATAAATGGTAAACAATAAATGTCATTAACAAGCAACATGCAACAGACTGTTGCAAGTACAAACATGCTCATAGAATAGTTAACATTGTTAACAAATATGAGAACAGTTAAAAAAAAAAATCAAAAAAACATAAAACTATAATATCAGCACAAAGTTATGCCATGTTTTATAAAAGTAAAAAGAAACCTTAAATACAATTTACACAGATTATTTGTATTTGTGCACAATTTAGACTGACATAAAATATTTATAATATTTAACAAAAATGCTGACAAAAGGTAAAATAAATGGCCACTGACACACACAATCACAATATCACAAACACGACTTTTAAACTTAAGCAAATAACATTTTATTAAAAGGATGACTTATTATGTGCTTTCAAATTTCTGTAAAAAGAATAATATTGAATATGCTTCAGACATATGTGAAGTTTCTAAAGGAAATTAGAAAATTTTGAAAAAAACCTTTAGTAATTTTGTTAAAATTTGAAGAAATAAATAATTTAGTTCTATTAAAGGGACCAAATATCTGTGGAGCAAAAAAGGTCGGTTGATGGCTTCCAATTGAAGAAGTTACTTTATTAATCACTTGAGAATTTTTATAGCAAAAATTCATACATTATTTTGCTACCTTTTCCGACTGACTATTTTAAATTAAATGAAATAATTAATTATTTTTTTATGTTTAGACAATATACTTTGGGAAGTTCTCATGAGGGAGTGGTGTAATATTCTAACAGGAGACACAAATTAAATATTACTATTTTTTGACCTGCTTAATTAATTTTATTCCTTAATTTCTCAAGCACTAGGTCAGTTCTTAAAAATATTAAGATTGATTGTTATTCTTAATTTTTTCAATATTTCGTCACACCGCAGGGTGGCATCTGCAGGAAACAGGAAACACAATTTTTTTAATTAGAAAAAAGAAAACGAAATTAAAAATTTGTAAATAAAGGGGTCCTACCTCGTTAAAGCACAATTAAATTAAAGTTGATTATTTTTGTTGTCATACCTTTCGATGAAGACCGTCGTCACTGGCTGTTTTTTTGGTACGTTTGGCGAGCGCTTTCGAGCCAATGACGACAGTCTTCACCGAAAGGTATGACAACAGTATAATATTTACTGGCAAAACAAATCCGATTAACTTGACTATTTTTATCTACATAAAGCGCTTAGTTAGAACAAATAAATAATTATTTTAGATAAAGAGATTTAAAAAAATTAAAAAAAAGAATTCCTTGTAATATTTGAATAATTTTCAGTGCAAATTCTTTGAAATATTGTTTACTATAGTGCACTTCTCTCTTTATTCTTGATTTTAACATAATTGTTTTGGAAGTAGAAATCAGAGGAAAAAATAAGTTTTTAAAGAAAGAAAGATTTGAAGCTGGCAACAACAAACAAATTTTCGTTTTTTTTTTTTTAATTTCACCAACTTTCATTTTGTCTTCAATAACTGTCTTACTTCATTTATATGATAAAGATATTGAAGCAAAAATCTTCTTAACATCTTAACTGTTATACACTAATTGAGAATTATAAGATAGTTAAGCAATATATTTTTAAACTAATTGAGAATTATTAAAAAAATTTTGATATTTAATTATAACAAACTCAATGAAATATTTAAGGGAATTTTGTTTCCAAACTAAATGAAAATTATAGGATGTTTAGTTGCCACAAACTTAATGAGAAATGTAAATAAATATTTTCAAACTAAAAACTATAAGAAACATCTGAACTCTTATTTTAAAAATATAATTAAGAATGTTAGGGCAGTAGTTTTATTATAAATATATTTTTAAATTTAGTAAAGACTAAAAAAAATCTCCTGCATTATTTCTTTTTAGCTAGTTGGTATAATGAGGCGTAGGTCTAAATATGTTTTAAAAGTCCATAAAAAGTATAAAAAAATTCGAACTCTTATGACCATTAACTAGTTGAGAGTTATAATTTTTATTCTGGATGAAAATTATAACAAAAGTCTCCACCTTTAGTTATTAAAAGCCAACTAAAAGTGATAAGACAGTAAACTTACTACAAATATATTTTAAAACTGAATGAAAACTATAATAAAAATTTGGACAAGTAATTGTTATAAACTAGTTGAGATTTATAAGGTAAATACATTTCTAAACTGAATGAGAATTATAATAAAAAACATTGTACTTTATTTCATATAAATAAGTTTTGAAATAGAAGGCGAATATATTTAAAAAATCTAATGATAACTTAAGGATAATTTCTAACTCTCAGCGGTTATAAACGTATTGAGAATCTATACGTATTATAAAACCGTAAGTGGTTCATTTCTTTATATGAAATATTTGTGAAAATTTTGATGTTGGTATTAATCAATATGGAATACAAAACACCCATTTTTTGGAATTTTTATCTCTCTATCTGCCTGTCTTGGCATCATGTTAAAACTGCTGGATGGATTTGAATTAAATTTTGCGACGAGATCTCTTAGAACCATGGTTGAAATATAGGTCACTTAAAAAAAATTTGTCATTACGTAGAGAAAAAAGAGCACCCAATTTCACCGATATAATGTTACTAAAACAGATAGAAAATATTAAAACCCTTTAAAGAACTCTACAACAAATATTTAAAAATACTTTTTTTAATTTTAAGAAAATTAGAAATGATACGCGGATTAAGTCGTGGTTATATAATTTTTTTAAAAACTCGAATAAAATTGTAGGATTGATCTCACACGCTTCAATTTTACTCAAGTTGAGTAACATTCTGCTTAATTTAAACACGGGATTTGTATTTCGATTTTAAGTAACTAAATTAGAAGGCGCTTAAATCAATCACTGTAAATGTTTGATCACATGCGATCTTCGTTTCAATATCGTCCCTATAATATGAGGAGGTCGTAAAATTCCAGATGATCTTTTCCCGAAAATCACAAAATTAGGGAAGTTGATAAAGTGGTTCATATTCTTTGATCAAAATTAAAACAATCTTTGGCTCGCAGCTTTACATAATAAGAAAGCTATATCGCTACAAAAGGTCAACTCTAATTAAAGCTTTTAAGTAATTTATTTCAAAGAATTTTTATTTTAGTGCTTTAATGAAACTTCAGCTGTTGCCACTCTAAAACTTAGTTTTATCCTTTTTTTATTTTGGTTAAATAAAAGAGCTTTATTAATAATAAAATAATATAAGAGCTTTGAAAATATTTTAGCTTTACTGAAGAGAAAAAGCCGTTGAATTGAAAAGTAAAGATTTGAAATTGTTCGCGTTACAGGAATTAAAATCTCTGGCATAAATTTATCTACTGAAAATAAAAAAAAAAAAAACTGATTAAATCTTCTTTAAATTTTGTTGTTGAAATAATTTAAGTTTCTAACTTTCCATATTTTATTTCTCTTATTAAAAATCTATAATAAACAATTTAATATTATTTTCTGTATATAAACTGAAGCAAAAAATGTTATGGTTTAAAACTAAATATAAAAAATTATTAAATAATACAAAATACCTAATTTCTATTTAAAGCTAATAACAATAAAATTTAAATCTAATAACGGTATTAATTTAAAAAAAAGCACTCTTTGGAATTAAAAATTGCACTTAAAAGCTACAAAAAAATTAAAAGAATACAAAAACCTAAAGTTTAAAAATCAATATCCCAACCACTGTTTTCAGGTGGAGGATCTACATCATTTTCCACGCCCGTAGGAACAAAGTACTGCAAATCAATGTTGCTCGTAATAGGTCGTTTAATAGGTGAGGGTAGCTGCTTATTGCGCAGCTTTTGCCAGTCCATATTATCAAACCAACTGTAAGAAATATATTTTAATTATTTCATACTTTTTTATCACATAGTTTTTTCCACTTACTTATGCCTTTTAATATCCATAATACCTTTCCTTTGATAACCCAATCTCTCTGCTGGCAATTGTTTGCATAAAGCCTTAATTAAATTTTGTGCTGGTTTGGGTATTTTCGAGGGCATCTGCACTACATCTATGCCACCAAGTATTTGTTGATAAATTTTTATTTGATTTTGTCCTCTGAATGGTGTTTTACCCACCATCAGTTCAAATATTAATATGCCTAAAGCCCAATAGTCAACGGAACGATCATGGCCTCTGTCCAAAATTATTTCAGGTGCCACATATTCGGGAGTGCCGGCAAAAGTATGAGTTTTCTGATGACAAGGTATATGTTTGGCAAAACCAAAATCAACCTGGAATAGAAAGTATATTAAAGTATTAATTAGAAATTTAAAGCTTAAAATAAAAGCTTAAAAAAACTTAAGTCATTACAGCTTTAGCTATTTTTAGGTTGACAACATTTTTTAAATTAAAAAAAAGTAAATAAAAATTTTTTAGCGAAACTTTTCCTTACAGCAAAGCTCTCAGGATTGACTTATATTTAAGCTTTTATTTATTATAAAAAAACAAGTTTAATTTTCTTATATTAACTTGAAATTAACATATTCTTAGGGAGACAACTTTTGTCCTTAAAAAAGTTCTGTTGATTCTTGAAAACTTTAATAAAAGCTTCAGAGCAAAATTTTTCAGTCTGGTTTAAAATCTTTCTCAAAAATATATTTTCTTTGTCAATAACTAAAAGCTTTTTTCTTAATACATTAAAACTTTATAAAAAGCTTTGAAATTTTAAAAAGTTTAGCCAAAATCTGGTTGTAATCCAAACTTGAAAATTAATTATACTACAGCTTTTAATATTATAAAGCTTTTTTTTTACCAATTTACAATAGCCATCAGTGGTCAACATCAAATTTTCCGGCTTCAAATCTCTGTAAATAATATTATGAGAGTGCAAAAAGTCAAAAGCTTCCACCACACAAGCAGCTATAAAACGAGCAGTCTTTTCATCAAAAAATCTCCTTTGAGACATTACAGTCCAAACGTCACCGCCCATACAAGCTTCCATAAGGAAGTAAACAAACTTTTCATTACGAAAAGTTTTAAATAATCTGAAAATAAAAAAGAAATAATTAATCTCTTTAAGTGAAAACTTTAAGTGAAATTTACTCTATTATAAATGGTGAACTGCTACATTTCATCATGACATGCTTTTCACTGTAAACATGTTCTATTTGATCCTGTTTAACAATGTCAATTTTCTTAATTATTTTTAAGGCGAAGGTTTTTTCATTATAAGATACCAGATCAACTTTGCCAAAAGCTCCCGAGCCTAAAGTGGCAATTTTCTTAAGATCTGTTAACTCTACATGAGCATATTCATTATTAAACTCAGATTTTCGGTTGCTATCTCTATTTTGTGGCTCCCGATTTTCAGTAGGCAATTCACGCAGTTGCGGTATAGTGCCCAAATAGCTGATGAAAGCTCTATAAAAAGGATTTTAAATATTTAAATAGAAATTGAAAAAAAAGTTATACAAACTAACTCTCGGTCCAATTTCAATACTTCAGTGCCCGGAGCATCGGCATATACAGTAGCCTGCCTACAATCGGCATTAAGTAGGGCCTGTTCACCAAAATAATCGCCTCTTTTTCTATGATCCACAACTCTTTCCTCACCACTTTCGGTTTTTTTCTTAATGGTTACTGTGCCGCCTCTTATTATAAAGAATTCATTGCCAATATCTCCCTCCCTCACTATGCAGCTGTTTGTCTCATAGAATTTCTTAACACAAAATAATAAAAAAATATCGAATATTTAAAAAATATTTCAACTACTCACCCTTTGCAACAGATCCACCACTTTATCTAACACTTCTTCATTCAAATCATTTAAAAATGGAGCTGATCTTAAGAAATTTAAATTCTCTTCACGTTCTTTTGAACCAGAAATGACCATAATTTTACGAAACTTATCGCGATCGATTTTCCAAACACTGGCATTGGTGGCCGCTCTTATTGAAGCGAATCTTTTTGCATTATACAAAATGGCCAATTCACCAAAAACGGTACAGGGTCCAAAGGCACCAATTAATTTACCCTGTTTCAGGACATCGAAATCACCCTCTTCCGAAACATAGATTTCTGAACCTTCATCATTTTCATAAATAATAAAACTATTCTGTTTAAAATGAACCAATTCCATGGCATCTATGACCATTTCCTTGCGTTCCTTATCCATATAGTTGTTGAGAAAATCATTCTTCTCAATGGCTTTTCGTATGAGATTGCGTGATCTGAATTAGAAAAAAAAAAAATTATAATTTATTGACATTTTATTATTTAATAAAAGATTTTACTTTTCATCTTTTTCGATGTAATCGATTTGAACATCCTTTTTAAAGGGCAAATTAGCTCGAGTAAATATTAGACCGCCCTCCTGTCGATGCGATTTAGGGGACTCTCCACTGCTGTCACTGCCTTTGGGAGAAGGTGTAGAATCCTGATTGAAAAATTAAAAAAAAAAAATATTTAAAAATGAGAACTCTGCCAAATTTTAAGTCTAATGGAAAAAGTGTCAGCTGTAGAAATGGAATGGAGGAAAAAAATAGACATCAAATTTTTCTTTCGTTTTGTGCCAATAAAATTTTCAAAAGATTCTGGGAATCTTAAATTTTAGTCTACAAGTGATGCAACTTAATCATCTTTAAAAAGATTTTCTTGTCTCTTTATTCCTACAAAATTTCAATTTGTAATTCCTTAAATTCTCTATACTCATCTTCTATCTTTTCTAATTTATTATCTTAAAAAGCAATTATTATCTTTTCATTGCTTCCTCTTTCTTTTTTGTTACCTCAAATTGAACCCCAGAATCTCTTGCAGTGGAATCACTTGATGTTAATTTTGTTGCTGTTGAACAAGTTGATGCAGTATTTGCAACTGGCTGTGATGTTAAATCATCAATTGGATTTTTAAGTACCTCTTCCAAAGTAAATTTAGGTGATTTACAAAACTGAAAAAGAAGCAGAGTAAAAAAGAAAAAAAAAAATGGTAACCACTAAGAGGAAAGAAGAGATTTTCTTTGAAAATTTTTCACATAAAATGAGTAGTTTCTGAGGAAAACATAATTTTTTTGGGTAAAAGAACAAGCATAGCAACAACAACATCTAAAATTAGTAATTTATTAGTAGTTGCACAACAACATCAAAAATACAAAATCATGTACAACAAGTGCAAGTTGTTAATTAAAATTCCTCTGAAATGCAAACAGAAAAATGAACAGGAAAATTGTTAAAGGATTAAGTGTTGAAAGAGTAGTTGAGCGCTTTAGTATGAATTTTATTTAGAAAAATGAAATTGGATTAGAAACATTCTTTCTACTTAAAATATAGATATGATATTTTCACAATTGTACAAAGAATAAAAGTATTAAAGTTTAAATAAAAGTTTAGGAATCGAAAGCAATTTTTTAGAGGAAAAATTCTTTGAAATACATGTTTTCTATAAAAAATATTTAAGATCCTTAATTATGTAATTTTTTGGAAATTTAAAAATACTCTTTATAAAAATTAATAGTGCAGATTGCAAGCAATTTTTCTTATAAGAATTTTTTTTAAAGACCACATAATTTCTATGAATATTTGCTTAAAATTGAAAGTAATTTTTCTATAAAAAAAATCTTTAAATCATTTACAGCGAAGCTGGATTTTCAAAAGTAAATTTTCCTGTAAACCCAAAGCAAGATTTGTATGAAATTTTACTACAAATCAAAAGTATTCTTTAAATGAAAAATTTGCTTCACTTTAAAGAAAGATTACTGGGAATATTTGCTTAGGTCTGATGTTATTTTTCTACAAAATATATTGAGATATCAAAGAATTTTTTTTAAATCTTTGGAGTATAAAAACTGTTTTGTTTTTTTTTACCAAAAAGAAATCTTTTAAATCCAGGCATGTTTTTCTGGAAATCAAAAAAAGGAAAATTTTCATCAAATCGAAAAGAAGGTTCTACAAAACATTTCTTCGAATTATAAGCTAATTTTCTTATCAATTATTTGAAGACAATTTTTTTCGAATCAAGCACATGATTTTTAAAAACAACATCTTCAAGCGGAAAGAAGCTTTTCTATGAAATCTAAAACAATGCCCTGTTACAAAGCAGGTTTCTTTTAAATCAAAACAAGATTTGTGCGAGTAGTTGCAGCAAATTAAAAGAAAGTTTCGACGAATAGTTGCTTCAAGTTTAAAAAGATTATTTTTTTGCGTAACATTTCTTTAAATTATAGGAAATTTTTCTACAAAAAATCTGTTTTTAATTGCCTTTTAATTATTTTTCTTGCAATCGGAAATACTTTCTGAAAATAATCAAAAAAAAAAAAAAAAAAAATAGACAAGTTTTCTAAGAGTCGAAATTTATTTTCCAAAAAATAGTTTTTAAAATCAAAAGTCAGCTTTTTAGAGCAATGTATTTTTGAAATTGAAAGTAATTTTTTTTAACGAAACAATTTATCAAAACGAAAACAAAATTCAATGAAACATTTCTTCAAATCATAAGCAAGTTTTCTAATCAAAAGTGCTTTTAATTGAAGGCAAATTTTTTTTACAATCGAAAACACGACTTTTATAGACAACTTCTTCAAATGAAGAAAAGCAAGTTTTTCTTTTAGTCGAGATATGATTTGTGTGAGAAGTTGCTGCTTATTAAAATTTTCCACAAATAATTTCTTAAAATCAAGAAAGATTTTTTAAGTTACGTTTCTCCAATTCAGAAGTAGTTTTTTTTTACAAAAAATCTAGTGTTATTTGCATTTTAATTATTTTTCTCGCAATCGGAAATATTTTCTGAGATATATTTCTAAAAAGGTGGAGAAGTTTTCTAAGAATCGAAATCTGCTATATAATCTAGAAGAAAACTTCTTGCTGTAAAAATTTGAAATCGTTGAATCCAAAAGTAATTTTTTGGACGAAAAAATTGTTCAGTTTGAAAACGAGATTCTATGTAACATTTCTTCAAAACAACGTCAAGTTTTTTAAGAAAAAAAAAAAAAAGACGAAAACAGAAAGCTGTTGTTAACTGCTTGTTTTCTCCTTCTAGATCAGATTTTTATCGGGAGAGCCTCTTTAAATAAAGAGAATTTTAATTCACAAGCAGAGGTATATATCTGTTCTATCAAAAACTTTTGTTTCCTTAAAAATGACTTAGTCCCTGTCCAGACATGCAATTAGTGTTTTAAAAAATTATTTTAAATTCCCTTTTAAAATTGCATTTGTGTCCACACATTTAAATTTCTGCATATTCGGCCTTGATTGCTTAGGTTAAGTGTTTGCTTAACTCTGCGTATGACAAAGCAAAAGGGAATTGCAAGTACATGAGGCAGTGTACACGTATCTATTCGTCTTTTGTCTCTCATCTACAAATTCAAGAATTGCGCAACAATAATTGCAAAGTTTAGACAGGGACTTAAGTTTGGCATTTCTTAAGTTTTTTGATAAAAAATTTTGTAGATTTTAGATCAATAAATAAACCAGTGTAAACATAAATTGCTTCAATTTAAAATTAAAATTAATTATTACCGAAAACAAAATAAATTTAAAGATTTTTCTTAGACATTTTTGCTTTTAGTTTTAAATCTCTGCAAAACGAGAGTGTTTTATTTTAAAAAATTGCTTTGAAATATTCACAAAAATTGTAACAAAATTTTATGCAAAAACTCAAAACTACTTCAACTATTTGCCATTAAATATTTTTCTGTAATTTTTGCAAAGTGCAAACATTTTTTATACTTCAAATCAGATTATGAATGCATATGCATTTCATTTGTTACAAATGAAGAATTAAGATTTGTAACTGATACATTTATTGAGCTTTAAATACTGCATTAATGTTGCCACACTTCATCACAATGGGGTTGATAGGTTTTGTCTCGAGATTTTCCACTTTTAGTTTCCATGTCGAGCATAAGAGGACTTAAAATGAAAAACAAAAAAAAAAAAAAAAAAAAAACTAAAAATGCGAAGAAATACTTCAAATATTTTTTTATGAATTTTAACATACAACTTGAACAATATTTATGCCTGTTTTGTTGTTGTTGTCATTTGACTATTCATGCATTAAACAACAATATGAGCGTTAAGAATTCCCTGTTTAGAAACATCCGAGAAATTATGTTTACAATGTCTGCGTTTAGGTGCCTTGGTGTGCTTGAGTGTATTTGTGTGTGTGTGAGTGTGTAAAAGTATATGTTAGTAAATAATTTATTGTTTGCTTGCATGTAACGCTTGCAACTTGTACGTATAAAATTTCTTACTTTAGCACTTCCGTTATGCGTTGCTTCTGTTGCTGCTGTTTGTGATTCTGCTGTCGTTGATGATGCTTTATTCATTTCCGTTTCCGTTATGCTTCTATCCGTAAAATTTTCATCTATAGTGGGTGTTGTTGGTGTGACAGCATACTGCTGTTGTTTTTGTATTTGTGTCGTTTCACCTGCACTGCGTTTATTTTTTAAACTCTTAAGAGACACGGCCGTAGATGAGTGGGCCATAACTAAAGGTTGGGCTGGCAAGGGTGGTGGTGGTGGGATATGTATCATCTCCTTTTCCAAAATTACATCATGTTGTGATAGAGTTGAGTTACAAGTCGGTGTTCGGGTAAATTTATTCAGTTTATTACTCGTATTGCTGGGCAACTTGCTATTGCGCAATTTTGCATTTAAAATATCAAAATTTGAATTTAATGAAATATTCGGTGAGTTGAATTTACTGTCGACGGAGTTAAGATCAAATTCCCCCACCAAAACTTCACTGCCATCCTCTTCATCAGGCTCATCATCGTCTTCGCCATTGCTGCCAATAAAAAATTTCGCTTGCTGTGTTGTCTCTGTATTTTTGCCAATAACTGGCTGTTCAATAGGCAAAGCGGTGGGTCTACGTTCTTTGACCGGTTTCAATTTGCATTGTCTTTGCGACTGCTGTTGTGGCTGACGAAGAAGTTTGACATTGGACGTTGCTGTGCCATTTGTTAAGCCATTCGTATTTAATTGGCCATTGTTTATGGAACGTGGTTTTTTGGTAATGAAGTTTTTGCTGCCTCCATTAGCGAAAATGGGTGGCGTGGTTGGTGCTAATGTAGGTGTTGGTGTCGTTTTGTTGTTACTTAGACTACTGCTGCTTTTGTTATTATTTAGGTGACTTGTTAGTATATTTTGTCTTTGAGGTGCTGGCTTTAAAAGCTAAAATTGTGAGTGGTTTATGAAAAAGTATTGTAGGAGAGTTGTTAGTTAAGCAGAACAATAAAATTATAGATGAAAGAAAATTACAGTTAAAAGTTAAGTTGAGTAAAAACCACATTAATTTGTAAACAATTTTAGTAACATTCGGAAATTTTAGTAAATAAAAGTTGATTACTTACCTCACTGGCTTTGGGTGTGTAAAATGAGGATTCATCGCGGCGTATGTAACGGCCAATTTGCTACAGGGAAATAAAACTGAATTAATTAAATGAAAAACAAAAAAGGAAAATGCAAAAGTTGTTTTGTTTATTAGCAAATTCAAAAGAAAAATTTCATAAAAGGCTAATTACACAATTTATACTTTTTTAAAAGACATTTTTCCAAGAAAGTTCTACGCACAATTATTGAAAATTAAAACAGGGAATCTTCAATAATTAAGTATTTAAAATAATACTAAAAAAAATATTTTTTTTATGAAACGTATCCTTTTACATTGAATCTTGTGTAAAAGAGAGATTTTTGATTTTCACAAAAGTACTTTTTGAAAAATACTTTTTGTAAAAGTACTTTTTGTAAAAGTACTTTTTAAAAAATTACGTTCCGCAAAAATACTTTTAATAAATAACTTCTAATAAGATACTACTTGCTAAATTTTATAGTTTTTTTTTTTAACGAAATTAGTACTTAAAATAATACTTTTTATAAAAGTAGTTTTTTTTATTTATAACGGAGTCTCGCATAAATTTGTACTTTAAAAAAACTTTTTACAAAAGTTTATTTTTTAAAAGTACTTTTTGTAAAAGTACTTCAAGTACTTTTTGTAAAAGTACTTAAATTACTTTTTTGAAATAATTTTTGATAAGATACTATTTGCTAAATTTTATAGTATTTTCAATTGAAAATTCCTTTTTTCTAATTTTATCAGGAATCTTTTTCAAATTAGTACTTAAAATAATTCTTTTTAAAAAAGTACTTTTTATCAAACATTTCATTTAACACGAAGTCATTAATAAATTTGTACTTCAAAATGCTTTTTTTATAAAGTTTATTTTTCAAAAGTACTTTTTGTAAAGGTACTTTTAGTAAAAGTACTTTTTTAAAATTATCTTTCGCAAAAATATTTTTTATAAAATTATTTTCAATAAGTTGCTATTTGCTAAATTGTATAATTTTTTAATTGAAGACTGCTTATTTTATCATCAATCTTCAATAAATAAGTACTTAAAAAAACATTTTTTAAAAGTACTTTTTATAAAACGTAGCTTTTTATATGAAATCTTTAATAAATATGTACTTTAAAAATACTTTTACTAAAGATTTTTTTAAAGTTCTTTTTGCAAAGGTACTTTTTTAGATTGCTTGTTATAAAATTACTTTTTAAAAAGAATTTTTGTATTAAAGTACTGTTTATGTTTATTATATGAATATTTTTTTATTTGTATAGAAACCTGAAGTTTTTTTTATAAAATACTTATTTTGTAAGAATACATTTTCAAGTACATTTTATATTTTTAAATATGAATTTAATAAAAAATAAATTTCTATACAAACCTTTAATCATTCTCAAAACAACTCCTGTAGGAAAATGATCAAGGTAATTTTTAGCATAAAAATTAAAACTATTTTCTATATATTGGTCTGAATGTGTCTTTAGTGTAATGGTTTTCTCAAACAGACAGTTAAAAGTGTTTTAAAACACTGCGTCCAGATTTATATAAGATCGAGCCACTGTGCATTGTATGTTTTCTTTTTGTTAGTTATTTTATGTTATTTTCGTTTTGTTACTTTCTTATAAATGACTTAATTAAATTTTTAAACTGATTCTGATTCAGTTAGTAATTCTAAAAATATTTTATCATCAAATATTCTTATGTTTACTTAAAATAAAATTATTTAGTTAAAAAAAAAATTGTTTAAATTTTAATGTTTAATTAACATAATAATAAACGACAGCGGATAACAAAAATTTTTTTCAAAATTTCTTTTTGTGTTCTATTTAAATGATATCTTGTCTTTTACAGAGGGATTAAATTTCTTAAATTAAAACAAAGGTTTACTAGAAAAGTCTTGCACTGAAATTGCATCAGTTTTTAAAAATATTTCACTTTATCTTTTTATTTATCTAAGTGTAGAAAGGGAAGATATTTAAGCAAATAAAAATGTTCAGCAAATAATGACAACCATAAAGTGAAATTAAAATATTCATACAAATAACACCTTCATTATAAATTTATTCATAAAAAAGAAAAAATAAATAAAAATAAAACAAAACAAAACACTTGTGTAAATAAAACAAAATTTAATTTTAATAAATTACTGGTGCATGTTTTTTTCTTTTTCCTCGAAAGAAAAATTAAAAAAAAGAAAAATCAATAAGACAAAAATAAATAAATATATAAATAATAAAAATAATAATAATAATAATAATAATAATAATAATAATAGAAAAAAATATATATCCAAGCAACAACAAAAAACTCAAATATTTTTATTGTCACTTGTAACCTATTTTTAATTTAATAAACTTCTTAAATCGCCAATCAATTTTCAATAAAAAAATTTTTTTAACTGAATATAATAATCTTGATAAAATCCGTTAAAGTTTAAGAGTTATTTTGAAAGTTTTTTGAAGTTTTTAGAAAATTTCTTTTGAAAATCTATGTCCTTAAAATTTTTGTTGGCATTTTTTATTTGCTTATTTTAATTTATGTGATATTTTAGAATTTTATAGAAAATATTTTTTTGTTAAAAGTACTATTTATAAATAGTACTTTTCTAAAAAAAGTACCTTTTGTAAAAAGTACCTTTAATAAAGTCTGCATTTTATAAAAATTACATATGATAAAAAAACATATATAGTATTTTTTATTGAAAGCACCTTTTATAAAAAGTACCATTTGCAAAACATAACTTAAAAAATTTTGATTGGTTTTTTTTAAAGATACTTTAAGAATATATTATATAAATTAATAGCATATTGTTAAAGCCATCTTGTTAAAATAGAACCTTTTGTTAAGGATACCTTTTATAAAAAGCATTTTTATAAAAAAAGAGTGCTTTTTAAAGTACTTTTTTAAAGGTATCTATGAAATAAATACTTTTGTTAGAAGTACCTTTTAAAAAAACTAAATAAGTTTTAAAAAGTTTCTTTTCAAACAGGGCTATTTCAAAAATAAGGCGTGTTTATAATATTCTTAGCAAAAGTACCCTTTATAATGATTATCTGTTATACAAAATATTTATTACATGTTATTTTAGAATTAGAAGTATAATTTTGTATCTTTTCAAATACTTTTGTGAAAGGTACCTTCAATGAGATTTGTATTTTATGAAAATAATCTTTTTTAAAATGTGTTTTAGGAAACAGAAAAAAACTCAAAGCGTCTTCTACAACATTCATTTTACAATAGGTACCCTGTAGGGACTTTAACTTCGTAATTTTTAAACTTAAATCATCTTGTTGCTGGAAAAGTATTGATCTAGAGGAGGTTTTTATCTATCCATCTATTGAACAATCGTTTCTGGTCTTGAAAGTTGTTTTTATTACTATTATTATTATTATTATTATTATTGTGGTTTATTCTGATATCGAAGCTTTTAAATTTAAACCATTTTTAGCAACTTTTATATAGAGAGACTCATTAATCGGTGATTTATTATTTAGGGACTCAGCAAAAGCTCTGTTTGTATTTATATAAAATTTCGGCTTTAAATTTTTTTTACTAGAGACATTAAATGTTGCTTTTGTTTTTATATTTGCTTGTCTTATCTTAACATTCATGTCAGAAAAGCGTGAAACACATTGAAATATTTGCACAAAAAAAAACGAAATAAAAATTATTAAAACATCAAAAAAAAAAAGAAATAAAAACACTCAGATATCTCGAAGAAATCGGTTTTTAACAAAAAATTTTTTTCGCTTAAAATAATTATTTCGAATTATTATTTCGAATTTTTCACAGAAACTGTTGAATGTCACTTTTAACGAAGTCATATTTTTTATAAAACGTTTAATTTGTGCAAAAAGTTTCTTTAAAAAAATAATCCCTATATTTTTAAAAGGTACTTATTGTAGACATCTCTAATTGTACCAAAACTGCTGTAAATATTTTTTCTTCAAAAGGTGCTTATTATTTAGGAAAAAGTATTGCTTTCTTAAAAGTTATGTTTTTTTATAAGAAGTTATTTTGAACAAAATTCCAAATTAAAAAAAAAAAAAACATTTATTTTACAAGTTTTTAAAAAAAATAATTTCTATCAAGTTCCTTCTTGTCATTTAAAATTCCTTTTTTTTTATAAAAAAATATTTTCTAATAATGTTTTTATTACAAAAAGATTTTTGCAAAAAGTACTTATTTGTCTTTTAGTACAAATAAGTACTTTTTGCTTCTTAAAATGCGTCTTAAAATGGACTTTTAGAAATAGTCGTAGAAATAACTTTTTACACAAGTATATATGTATATTTTTTACAAAAGTACTTTCCCCCGCCCTTTAAAAAAAATCTAATTGGTGAACCCAAATATCATACATATTACTGTACGTTTTTTTTGTTGTACGTCACTTTATTGGACAAAAAAAGTCTCTTTATTTACTTATTAGAAAATAAATTTATTTCGCAATAAATCTCTAGAAATTCAATTTTCTGCAAAAAGTTCCATTTACCAAAAATGTCAGTTAAAAAAAAATACATTTTATCATAAAAAGTATCTTTTATTATAAAAATTCGCTGTTCTTAATGCGTCTTTTATGAAGAGCATTGTATTTTTTCCCTAGAAACCAAATTTTTTATTAAGAATTGGTTTTATTAAAAAAACTTTTTAAGCTATTTTTCTTAAAACCTTTTTTTGCGTTGAAATTTATATTTCCCCAAAAAACATTTTTTTCTCTATCGTCGGTATTTTTTAGCGAAAAGATCTTCCGAGAAAATTTGCTTCATCAAAAAAATCTTGCTTTAGATACGGCCATTCTTTTTAGTTCTGTGCCAAAATAGCAAATTTGCTTAAGTCGACTTAAGCATGAAAAGTTTGTTAAAAAGAATAAGCATTTATTTAAATGTTATAGTTATTTCAAGGTTAAAAAATTATTTTCATGAATTAATATGTAGAGGAAAATATATAATAAGCTTTGCTTTAATGGAAATTGTTTTACTTAATTAATTTTTAATTTTGTTTTTTTTTTTTTTTGCAATAAGTTCTGATTGCCACAGAATTTAAGCAAGTAGCCATTTAATATTTTTTGTCTACAGACTTTGATCTGCAATATTCGAGGTTTTAAGAAGAAGATCTTTATTTAACCTTGAATTTTATAATTTTAAATAAAAAAGTCACATAATTCATTTCTGTCTTTTTGTAGTGGACTGATTTCTGTTTGTATATTTTATCAAAAATTTGATAAAATGATGCGAAGAATTGAAATAAGAAAAACGTGTTAAAAATTTTAATTGTATGTAAAAGCACATCTACACTTACATACGTAGGTTGAATTTATTCATTCAATATTAAAAAAAGAAT
This sequence comes from Cistogaster globosa, assembly GCA_937654795.1. Classification (NCBI taxonomy): domain Eukaryota; kingdom Metazoa; phylum Arthropoda; class Insecta; order Diptera; family Tachinidae; genus Cistogaster; species Cistogaster globosa. Next base: position 15,975,600 of record OW569404.1, read on the forward strand.
ATTTTATAATTCTTCAGCATTGTTCTGCTTTGATTTTATTTGTTTTTCATTATATTTTTTTTTATTTTATTTTTTTATTTTTTATATTATTATTGCTGTTATTTAAATTTGTTACAGTTTTTTTTTGTTTGTTTATCAAATTCCTATAGACTTTATTTCAACCACAATAATCAATGCTGTTTATAAATTAATGCCTCATACAGAAAAAAAATTGTAGTTGCATTGATGATAAAATTGTGAAAAATTTGCTATTATTTACCTTATTTTTTTATCAATAACGTTGAACTGTTTTTATTTTAACGTTACTTTTTTAAATGCCTGTTATTTTCGCGGTATCTTGGTATTTTTTAAGGTTTTTTTTTATTTTATTTTAAGGGTTTTTTTTTATAAAAAATTAATATTAAAAATTAAACATAAATTAAAACATAACAGTTAATAAACAAATATTAATTAAGTTTTAATTTCTTTCCTGGCTTATTTTAAGTAACTTAAAACGTTAGAAAATTTTTTGTTACTGCTCTGAAAGCCCCCTTTAAACAAAAATATGTTGCATATCGGGAGTTAGGGAGGGAACTTAATAAAAAAAATCTTTTAGATTTATTTTATCAAGAACAGATTTATTTTAAGGGGCGTGGCATTTGCATTTCGCATACTTTTTCACCATACTTCGAGAAGAGTTTATTGTATTTATTATTAAATTAGTAAAAGGTTTTTGTATCTTCCAAAGGGTACTTGAATACAGGCGAATAAACAGTGTAAATTAAAAGCAGTTAAATGGCAACCAGAAAAACATATTCCAAAATCGTCGACCATATTAAAAAAACTATAATTCATGTGGCTTAATTACATTATATAATTTTCATGGACCTTTTATTTTTTTCCATAATTATTGGTGGCCTAACTGTGTGTGGTCTGTTTCAGCCTTCCCCAAGTTAACAAACATAGCAGCACACAAAATATATTTTAAAGGAATATTTTCTAAGATTCTTTAGAAATTAAACCACGGGAATATTTAATTAAATTAACAAATTTAAAAAAAAATATTGTGCTATTTTTTTGCACGATTAAATTAAAAAATCATCGATATTGATTATTGAGGGTTAAAGCATGTCTCGATGGCCATTTCAATACCGCTTACTTAGCTCTTCAGGAAGCTTGTCACAAATATTTTAAATTAAATAAAGATTTTTGTCCAAAAAATTAAAGTAAAAACAAAACAAAGTTTAAATAAACAACAATAACAATAACCAACAATGATTTTAGTTTTCTTTATCCACTGTAATACGGCTGACTTTTGATGCTCTTTTATACAGTATCGTGCTATTTTTTATCGAGACGTACCTTAACTCTCAATATTGGTAATTTTTTAATTTAATAGGGATAAAATTGGGATAAAAAATAGCACGATTTTTTTAGATTCTTTAAAAATTAAAAAAGCGTTATAAATGTTAATACCAAAGATTTTTACAGGACTCCACTGCTTCCAATAAAATTAATACCCGTTATAGATTCCTAAGATTTAGCCTTCACTGTTACCAAACTCTTTACTTTGTGGATTTATTATTTCATTAAAAAATTATTTTTATAAATTTTGTAGTATAGAAGAAAAGTGAATAAATAAACCTCAACTGTAAATTGCCATTGATTATTCGATGCATAAAAAGCAAAAACAAATAACTCTGTAAATAGATATTTTTTTGAAGAGCATATTTGTCATGGTTACAGAAAAATAGAAAAGCATTTAAGTGTTTTTTTGTGGTTTCCTGAAACCAGAGCGATTAAATACAAGCTGTTCAAGTGGTACTTGTGCTTTTAAATAAAAACTGATTTTTGATTTATAAATGTAAATCAATTTTTATATTTAAAATAAAACTAATAGTTACTGGTTTAATTTAAAAAGCATCATCAATTTTCAAGTAATTATTTCCAAGGATGATGTAAACTATTAAAGGACCAACAACTTGCATCAATATAACTAAACCATAGAATTTATTTAAACATATTTCAGTTTACTATTCGTAATGAATATATTGCTGCAATATTATGGTAATGATTTTGATTTTTGCTTTAAATAAATTTTTTGTAAGCAACATGTTGCTCCAAAATTTTTTTTGCAACATGTTTCTTAAATTTCCAAAACTTTAATTGTTTATAAGCACTTTTGTGAATGAATTGCAACATGTTTCTTCAAAAAATTCTATAGTTTTTTTCATGCAATTATTTGCACTCACCCATATTTATTAATCAAAATAAAATAAAAAAAAAAAAAAAAAAAAAACTAAAAATAAAGAACAAAAAGTGAAAGGAAACTTTTACATTGATTTCAAAATCATCAAATAAATATGCCTTTGTTAATATTTTTTTTTACTTTAGCCAAACTTAACGAAGTATTTTTGACGGCGTTGACGGCGTGCAAAAAATAATGAGAGGGCAAGGTTTAGGAAGCTCCTATAGCTTACATTTTGGTAGGGTATTTATTAATAAAGATAAATTATTTTTAATTTTAACTTTAAGCAAATTTTTAAAAGCCAAATTGTTTCCGCTATTTTGAACTTTACATGTTCTTGCAACATGTTGCTGAAAACAAATGTTGCCTAAATTCAAATAATTCATTTTGAATAGTTTTAATATATATTTTTAATTTTTGCTGAAATAATATTTGCTATAACACAGAAAATTATTTCCAGTAGATACAAGTTCCTCTTGAAAGTTTTTTTTTTACAGCAACATTAAGAATAAAACAAAATAAAAAATGTTGACAATAAATTCAAATGTTGTTACTTACCACAGTACTGTCACTGCTATTTAGAACAGTTTCTCTGTTTTCATCCTTTTCTGGTGTATAACTACTCCTTTGACGCGTGTAAATCTTAAAACGTGGAAAACACGCCATGTTGCATGAAATTTTAAGATTTACAAGTTATTTGTAACACGGGGTTAAAATGATTTGAGTTCTTCTTTACATTATAAATGCCAAAATTTTAATAATATTGTAATCTGAGATCATTAAAGTTATTTGAAGGTATTAAAAACTAGCTGTTGCGTGTGCTTGTGTTTTAGACAATCAAGGCTTAACTAAAAGTAAAACAAGATTTTAATTAGTATAAAATTTACATGTTTATTTTTTTAGTTAATAAAAGCAACAACAAAAAATAACATAACCCTTTTTCTATAGAAAATTTTTTTTATATTCTATTGTTTGTTTTATGTTTAAGTTTCTAAAAGTGTTAACATTAATAATGATATTAACTAATTTTATATCACATCCCTTAAGAAATTTTTCTATTGCTAAATGTTTTCCGATGACAAAAATAAATTTATAACAAACTTGAAAGCTTATCTTGGCGCATACCTTCCTAATTACTTGCTTACAAATTAACGGATATTTTCGATTCATTTTATTTTATTTATCATTTTTTATACACTTCAATTTATTTGATATTTATTTGAATGTTTCGGTTTCAAAAATTTATTTCTTATCAGTACACTCGAATAATTAGTTCACAATTGATTAGATTTACAACATGGTATTTTTTTTATAGTTTCGTATGTTTTTTTTAGTGAATTGAGTAGTCAAAAATTTTAATGAATTTTAAATATGTTTTTAATTTAAGTTTTGTTGGATGTTTTGGTTTTTTAAATTTAACTTTATTTTTCCACAAAATCCTGAGTATAACATTTATGGCAACATATGCTTAGCAACATGTTGCATTCAATTTTTTAAAGTTATATTTGATTGTGTTAGAGAAGATGTGGAGAAATCTAGTCTTTAATATTATGGTTTTGTTTAACAAATTTATGATAACATCGACTGTATGCTTAAATTTTGAGATTTGCATAAAAGATTTAATAATTTAGGAACTTCCTTTATCCTAAAAAACAGTCTGAACGCACAAACAAATGCTAAGTTCTTACTATTCTAATTTTAATAATAAAGACGTTCGAATTTTTTTAATTTTCTATATCAAAATGGTCTCAAAACATGCTAGATATATCATCAATATGCCTGTCTTTGAGCTAAAAAATATTTAAGCTTTTTATAAATTATTACTTTTTATTATGTAGAAAACTTTTTTATAAAAGTTTTAATAAACATTTTAATTTATAAAAGCTCATTATTAAATTTAATTTGTTGCTGCCATGTTTCGGAGTTTTTTTTTTTTCATCTAATGCATTTATTAAAAGTTTTGAATCTGCGTAAATATCCTGATACAAATGTTCTATTATTTATAATTCTGTATAAAATCCTGCCAGCGTCTTTTTTAATTTTGTGAGAAATGTTATTAGCAACATTTTGTTTAGCTGCAAAATATTTTTGAAAAATGTTTTAATATACTACATAAAATGAGTAACACTGTTTCTCTAAGAATTGGAAATGACAACTAGAAACGTTGTAAACTTAGCTTAAGCCTACTTAGTACTCGTTTGAATTTTCCTAAAATTGTTTAGCAACTTTATTAAATTCGCTTGAAAAACTGGACAACTAGCTAGTGGGGTCAATTCTAAGATTCGGATGGAAATTTTCGTTCTTAGTAAAATCAGTACAATTTATAATAAATAATTTGTAGTTGAAAAAAATGTTGCAAAGTCATTTCTCACTTGACGACAACATGTTGGAAATAATTTTAAAACTTTTTGCAAAATCAACAGAGTACAAATGCAGCAAAATTATACTTTATTTATATTAAGTGGCATCATTTCTTGCAAATTTTTACATAGAATGCTTTTATTTATTAAATAAAATAGATTTCATTTTTCAGCAACACAAACTGTAGAGGATTGCTCCTAGCAACATTTTTAATTTTTTATTTAAATCATAATTTTTTTATCAGAAATGATTTTGTCAATTTTTTTTAACCAGAATGATTATAATTCAAAAATTTAATTGAAATCCATAAAAAAAATTTAGATAAAAAAATATTTTTTTTAAGGAACATGTTGCCAAAAAGAGACTTTTTTATTTTAACGAACTATTTATTTTTAATATATAAAAAATATTTTCATTAAAATCTGTTTAAAATTCGTTCAAGAATTTATTTTTTGAAAATGTTTAAATTTACTTTTGTTATTGAAATGATTAAAATTATTGCATCAGATCTGCTTCTACTAATTTTATAATAAGATAAATGGATAATATATTTCATTCTGCTAGCGTTTGTATTTTTTTGTTCTCTAAGATTTAGGCACATAAAGATAAGCTATCTCTTGGCTTCTGATTTTTAAGCTTTAATCTCAAAATTATTATATCAAAAATAGATTCTAGGTAAAAATCTTTTCTTGTATTATTTTAGCATAAAGTTGTTATAAAAATAATTTTATATTTGCTTTGATAAATATTTTAAATTTAAAGCTAAATAATTATTTTAAAACGAATATAAGAATCTGAATATTTTTGAATATCAAATTTTTTTCCGTGTATTTATTTATAAGCCTCGATATCTTATTAATAATTATAATTATAGATAAAAATATTTTGATTTGAAACATCAAACGAAATGGAAAAAAACTTTTGCAGGTGTGTATTTGTTTGCTTTTTATTTAATACAAAAACAGACAAAAAAAAAACAAGTTTCTTTTTATCTATCAGCTAAAATACTTTGAACAATCAATTTTATTCTTTTTTTGGGGGTAAAAAAATAGAAATAAAAATTACCTTTTCCTTTTAAAATTTTTATTTTCTTTATCAGCTTGTAGATTGCAAAATATCTATTCAATAATAAATAATAAAAAAATGCTACAGCATAAAAAAATAACACATTGCAAAAAATTTTAAGCGAACACTACAACGCATTTCTTTGACTGTCGTGCTGTATTTATTCATTCATATTTCCGGTTTCCGGCCTCATCAAAGGAACACAATCACAAACTGCCAATGCCACCATTTGTTGTACATTTTTATTTTTTTTTTTTTTTTTTTGTTAAATATTTATATCAAAAAATTTTATTAAGAATATTTTGAAAATATGTATTTTTTACTTTAAAGTAAACAACTGGTATTTCAACACTTTTCTTTTATCATTTTCCATTATCATAAAGGTACATTAATTTGGAATTTCATTTTGTTTTAATTATTACTTCCATTTCATTAAGCAATATTATTGTTAATTATTGTTTTCTTTTTGTGAAAAAAAAATGAAAGGAAATTGAAAATTGCTACACAGTGTTGAAAAATCGAGTTTAAACACCTGCTATCATGGAAGCTGATAACTGAACTAATTTAACGCATTCAATTTTAATTGGCAGTTTACGAGTGGTGGAAATATTAAATAAAATAATATTTATTCACCAACACATTGATATTGTTTGAAGAAGCAACAAATAAAAAACTTATACACAGAGACAAAATTCATACACAAAAAATACAAAAACAGTTATAAATTTCTCTAGCAGTAAATAGCTTGTGCTGTAGGGCGAGGAGCTACAAGCTTAAACAAACAACAGTGGGCTCGAGTTTCTAAGAAACGTAAAATTTTTTATTTAAATTGGCTCGCTCATGAGTTCTGTTGTCCCCCCATTTTCCCGGTGGTTGGTTTAAAGCATTTTAGGTTAAAATGGCTGCTATAATGGACACACTGGCTTCTCTTTAGGTTAAACTGATTCCTTCTGTAAAATTGTCTAGTTTTCGGATGTTGGTTTACTATCCAAAGAAAGAAAATAAATTGAAAAAGTGCAACATATTTGCAACCTAAGGGGCCCATTGTTTTCCTAAGATCTGCTGAGGTTCATTGGCTATTTCAAGGCCTACTGCCAACATTGTGATTTTATTTCCCAACCCGTGAGTCTCTTTGCTCTCCTAATCTAAAGGATCGTTTGGATATCTAATTTAGTGAAGTAACTCTGGTCGAAGAAAAAAATTTTAGAGTGACATAGAACTAAAAAATTTCTTATATTTTATGTTTACATAAAAATTTCGTTGGCTCTTAATGGGTGAAGCATTTTTTTAAAATGTTTTTATTTTCTGAAAGATCTCTTCAAAAGCTTTTAAATGATACCCGTACTGATATGGTGAACAATCGTCCTTTTGTATGAAAAGTTCAGAGGCCCATAACTCGGAAAATATAGGCGGGCGGCAATCTTTTCACCTGATGTTTTTTCTTATTTTTAACTCTCTCTTGCTCCATATAATTTTTTTATCGAAAAATAATTGTTCCAAATTTATGGTAAAACTAGAGGCGGGCGCGGTGTTGTGCACGCTGCCTAGAAGGATATGGACCGGTAATGCTGATTTTCAGTAGCAAAATTTTCAAAATTATGTCTGACCAATACGTCAAGTAGTTAAATTTTCTCTACCTCATCTAGTGTCTTGGCAAAATTAATTTCAACACTAACGCGGGCAGATGAACATCGCTCTATTGACTTCGCTATGCATAAGAAGTCAGAATATAAATACTTTATGGGGTCGAAAATGGATATTGTTAAAATTACAAAAATAATGACAATTTTAGATAAACCCTTTTTTTACTTGTGGTGAAGAATATTCCACGTATTAAAATCTTCAAAATATTTATTTTGTAGAACAAAATTATAAAAAAAACTTTTCAATTTTTTTTTATTTAATATTAAATTAATTGTTTAATTAGTCATTAAATTAATGACTGTTATTCCACTGTTTAAATTCTTAGCTGAGTTAATGAAGAGAAAAAAGTATTTTTTTTATCGCCTACAATTACAAACAATAATAAAAGTAACAACAACAAAAATAAATATAACGGCAGCAATTAAATTAAGCAAGAATATTTATTATTGTTTATGTTTGTTGTTGTATTTATCAGAAGAAGGTGAAGAAGCATTTCATTAAAATAAATTTAAAGATAATAAGCCAGGGATGGAAAAGTTAGTATGTTTGTATTTAATTTGGCAAAAATATTTAAATTTTAAAAAATTTAATAATTTGTAAATAAAATTTAATTTTTGATTAATAAAGAAATTTAAATATATATGAACTTAGGCCTAATTACAAATGATTTATTTGTTATATGATTTAATTTTAATAGAAAATGCTGATAATTTTTCTTTAAAAATTTTTATTCAATCCTTAGATAACGGCACATATACAGGTGGTATTTAAGGCTTTAAAGGCTTAAGCTCTGTCATTTATTGAAACTCTGTTGAAGCATTTTGTATAAATGAGGCTAAATTTCGCTAATTTTACGTTGACTTTTCTATTTCGATTGGATTAAATAGATATTTCCAGATTTAGTAGGATAGTTTTAAGCAGCAACATGGAAGAGTATACAACCATGAATATGACTTGAAGCAATTGGTTTTGTTTCATGAACTGTAGATCTTGTGACGTTCTTTGACTGCAATTTCATGCCATACATCCATTGAAAATCACAGATTCGTTGAATGCCATCGATCACTAAAGTTGAAAAATTTTTTTTATTTGAACCAGAATTTCTCTTAGTGCTAAAAAGTAACTTTCGAAATGTTACAAAGAATATAATCACTTTGCTGTGAGCTGCAAAATATTGAGCCCTTAACATCTTTTCTCTACTTTTGTTTGTTATAAATAACAATATTTAATTCCATATCGCACTTAAAACAATCATTTTAATATTCCATTATGGATCACAGACTGCCCAGAAGCACGAAGAGAAAACACTAACTTAAATAAGGCCACACTCTTCGCTTCATGTAGCCCGTAAGAAAACTAGAAAAAATTCTTCTTCTTTTTTTTTAAAGGGAGAGATTAAAAAAAATATTATAAAAAGATAGTTACGTCAGTCTATTTCTTGCGGATTGTCCATAATCTCTATAGGTACTCATATTTATTAGTTTTCATATTCGCAGTTAAATACAGTTTTTCGTTTTGACATAAACAGCAGCCAAGAGCAAATATCTTCATTCAATATCAATATATTTTCCCAGTTTTTTTTTCTAAAGTTTTTTTGTTACAAACCTGTAAGTTTAGTTAGTATTTTTTTAAATCGTGAAAATTTGTCTGATTTTAAATATTTTTTTTTACAAAATTTTTTAAAAATTTTAATTAACAAATTTTTGCAAGAATTTTATTTAGTGATAATTAGTTGATTTAATTTTAAAAATTTCGTTTACCAACTCTGAATAAACAGAAATAAAAATAAAATTAAAAAACTCATTTGTATTTAGTTTTCATTTGTGTTTTTGCTTTTTGTTTTTACTTTTGTTTTCGTTGTTGATATTTCTTTTTTTTTTAATTACCGTTTTTACTTTTAATGTGCGGTTAATGTGCTGGCTGTTATTGTTGTCATTTTATAACTGTTTCGGCTTATTAAATTAAGTGTGAGATATTGATAAGAAACCCCATAACATATGATAGAATGTGTGTGTTGTGTATTTTTAACCGCAACTACAGGTAAAGAGTGCAAGTAAATACTGGCACCTTAAAACCTGCGATTATACACATACATACATACTAATGTTGAGCAGCTTAAAATAAAAAACGAAAAAAATGCTGTCTAGAAAAACTGTTTAAATAGTGGAAAAAAAGTGAAGCAGTAAGAAATATATCACAACTTAAAGCAAACATTGTTTTTTTTTAGGGAGCACTTTAGCGCCAGAATTGCATATAAAATTGAATTAAAAAAACATCATTGGTGTTGGATTTTCGGTTTTTTTTTATTAAGACTAATTATTTATAATAGAAATATTTTATTGATGTAAACTTTTAAGGCACTAAGGGAAGGTTTTAAATAACGATCTGCTTTGTTTTCTGATTTAATACAACTACAGACACAGACAACTTAAGAAATCTTAGAGTCTTTTCTAGGGCACAATAAGTCAAATTCTTGATGCAACTCTAAAATATGATACCACACGAATTATTAAAAACAACTCTTGAAACTTTTTTTTTAATTTAAATTTCTTTTTCACTCAAAGCCAACACTAATGTAAAACTTGAAATTTTTTTTTGAAAATAAATTTTAATAATTAAAAATGGTCATTTACAACATGTAATTTGTTGAAGGCTTTTATTTTTTTATTTATTTGTTTAATTTGGCCATGTGTTTGCATTTCATTATCAAACAGATGTTTAAGAGTGTTTAAAAATTTTTTTTTTTTAATTACATAAAAACAGTGGAAATAATAAAAATTAAGAAATAATTTAAGTGAAAAATATTAAAAGTTAAAGACTTCACATAATTTTTTAAGATCTCAAAAGTGGAGAAAAAAGTCATTAAAAAAAATTTATCATGGGATTTGAAATAAGTCGTAGTAAAGCCGCTGCTTTATAGTGTAATTTAAAAGACTCAAAAAAAAATGTGCAAACATAAGAATAAAAAGGAATAAATATGAAAATTCATCATATGGCCAAAAATTTATTAAGGACATGATGGTATGATTACAATTTCAATTGGTCACAAAAAGAGAGCTGTAAATAGAAACAGAATTTTTTTTATTAAAATGTGCTTGTGTGCTTAGAAAGCCTTTAGTCGTGTTTAGTTTGTGTAATTTCCCTTGAAATAAAAATTAAGCTTTTTATTTCTACCAAATTGATGGTTACACAAATTTAAGCTATAAAAACTATTTGTTAAAATTAATGTATTCAAAAATTAAATTATAGAAAAATAAAACATTTTTTCAAGTTTTTAAATTTAAAATAAATAATTTTTTGTTGAAAAAATTTATCAACAGCGATGAGTAGTTGAAGACGGCAAACAATTTTTCTATTGTCGCATTTTTAACTGACTTTATGCCTCTATACTTCAGTCGTATTTGAATCAATTTTTATTTTTTTCTTTATTTAAAGGTCACGCTTACTAATTAGTCCCGCTTCAAAAACAGTCCATAATATTAAAAATTAAAGGGTGTCCCCATACAACATACATGATTGTACTGTATTATGAACTGTAAAGATCATCACTCTAAAATTAAAAAAAAACTGCGTATCTTTGTAGCTTCCAATAGCAAAAAGTAATAAATCTAAAAAATAAAAGGCGTCCCCATAGATGACTTAGGTTGACTTATATGGTCTTATCTATTGAACTGTTATAGAAAAAAATGAACAGAATATCGCTTGCTATGACAGCTTTAATAACAAGTATTAATATTCATAATTATAATCTAAAGGGTGCCCCAATAGCTCATTAACTTTGTTGTATATCGCCATACTTTGAACAGTTGTAGATAGACATGAGCAAGTTTGCCAAGAAGCAATCACTGGAATAAAGAAGAACAAAATATGTATATCCTACGCAGCCACCAAACTTTAATACAAGAGAATATGAAATTACCTTGGTGAACTGCATACTAACATGAATCTAGATAAATATAGCAAAAAAAAAACATGGATAGAAACCTAAAAATATTCCCGTTTAGAGCCAAAGATATAAAGACTCATATACGGACATAGACATGGGTATGGATGTGGACTTATATATAAAATTAAACATTTACAGCAGCAAGGACAAGGTTAGAGCTATGAACATTAACAAGGATATGGATGTGTACACTAACATGGATATAGTTTTAGACATTGATATGAACATCGACATGAACATGGACATTGACATAGTTATGGAAACTGGCATATCTATAGGTATTTATTAAATATAAACGTATAATGCTCTGAAAAAATTTATAAATGCAGATAATTTGAATATTAAAGGAATCTATAAAACCAGAAACATACACTCGGCAATGGAATGAAGACAGGGAAACTGAAAGGATATAACTATGGACACAAAGATAAAAATATAAACTAAGAATTAGATTTTGACAAAGATATAAATTGAGGTCAAGAAATGAATAAAGACCTGGATATTATTATAGAAAAAGGCATTGACTTGAAAATGAATCTGTACACAAACAAAGTTTTAGATTCATATATTGAATCGATTATAGAAAGAGATATTTACAAAGATTTAGTCATAAATATAAATTAATATATAAAGACACGGGTCTAGATAGCCACGACAAGAAATACATTTTAGTACAAGACTGCCATATCAACCTATTAATAAATTATTAAATTATAGAAACACAAAACACATGTTTTGTAATTAAAAACCTCAATAAAAAATAGTTTATTAAAAATAGTTCATTATTCACTCCATATATTTTTTTTGAAATATACATTGCGCTTTTTCACAATATTTTCAAGTTATTTAATATTAAAAAATTGAAAATTAATTTTCTATTTTGCTCTTAAATTTAATACAAAAATGTTTGTGTTTTTTTTTTGTCACTAATCTTTACCTTCTTTCATATTTCAATTCGTCACCTTGAGCTTATCATATTCGCTTCTTTTCTAAGATAAAACTTGTGAGGGTTTAATCCCTTAAATTTAATTTAAACAACCAAAGCACTTCAACAGATTAATATTTATATTTTTTAATCTTTATTACAAAAAAACTCAAAGGAAGCAACAACAGTAGCTCATGATCAAGGCAGAATATTAAACAAACCACAATTGTTATAAAAACAACAATAAAAATAAAAAAACCCGCCTTCACGTTTACCGGCAAAAATATAAGTCAAAAAAGGAAAATAAAATGAAACTGCGATTTGTGTAATTGTCTGCCTGCGAATCGGAGTTTGTATGTTTTCCTTAATGTAAATTTATCTGTGAATGTTTCGTTTGCAAAATAACTTTAAGCGGAAATTTGCCTTCCTGACGTACTTTTCCTGCTCTGATGGTTTAGTTATTTATTTATTTTTTTTCCAACTCAAAATATATTATTATGCAGAGTTTAGCATTTTTTGACTGAAAGAGTATTAGTGCTCTTTGATTTGATTTATATTCTAAAGTGAAGATGTTGCCATTAGAGGGGTTCCCCATGTGTTATTTGAGCCATGCTTATGCACGTTAATATAAAAAATTTTAATTTATGTTGAGAGGAGATAATCCTTAAGTTAACCATCTTTAGGGTTTTCAAATAATGACAGTTATGATATTGATGCCAAATACTAAGGACAGACGTTTTTAAATTAAAGGCAGTATTCTCTAACTCATTCAAAAAGTTCAAATTTTATTGACGGTCTTGCGTAGAACCGTCAGTATTTAAGTTTGTATTAACTCTAATAGCAGTCTTTAGAGGCGTAGTTTTATGGCTTTTAAAAAAGGAAAGTTTCCGTCATTGTTATATCGTACATATTTTTATAAAGTCTCTCGTAACTAGAAATTTTACATTAACCATGTTAACCCTAGATAATACATTGTTATTGCTAAACTAAATATGCAAAAACATGTTTGGTAAACAACAGTGTCGCTAAGGCTTCTCAACATCTATTCGAACTAATAGAGAAATCCGTTTTGTGCTTCTTTTCAGCTTAATTTTTTTTGTGCATTTATTTCAAACCGTTTTATGCTCCTCTTCTTAATGTAACGCTAATATCAAGGATAACGAATGGAAATATGTATGAGAATTATAAATATTGTTGTTCATTTTCGTGGGGGAAATTAAGTCCTATGCAAATTTAAATAAATTAGCATTTTTGTGTATGTGTGTAGGAATAAATGTATGTGTGAATGTATTTATGTAGTTGTGTATGTATGTATATATTTTTGCATCTTATGTGTTTTTTGTTTGTTATAAAGTTATGTCAAGTTTTGATTTTATTAAACTTGGAAATTGTGATACATGTCTCATGTTATTTGCATGTAATCACATACGCACATACGTATGACATTCGACTTGCAGCATATTAAAAGACACGTTTTGACTCTTAAACATTTATTAGCATTGTAATATTTAAACACGTGTTACTTATTAAATTTTTCGTTATGCGTATTACAGATGTTTCTAACATCTAATGGTTGTTTTAGTTAGGAACTTAACAGAGCATTCTTAGCAACATAATGTTGCTAAGCTTTCAGTGTAAAATTTTCTTTAATAAATCAGACTAAACTAGAGTTGATTTTAATACAATAAATATTTGGTTTTTATCACAAATCTATATAATAGATATTAATGCAAAAAAATAAGACATAAATTATATTGTGATCATTGACAAGGAAATTGATAAAAATGTTGACAATTATGTTGACACATATGTTGATATTGATGGGCAGTGTCATCGAAGGTAACGTAAAGAATAAAGTTAATTTTGGCATAGATGGTTGCGAAAATTGATAAAGAAATTGAGACTGACATTGACATTAATGTAGACATTGATATAGACATTGTCATGAACCTTAACATAAACACTAACATTCGATAAAATATTTAAAATTCACTAACAGAAATTGTAAGCTTATAAAAATATGAAAAAGGTAGGGTTTAACACCTTTACAAAAGGACTATCATAGACATATTATTATATATACCAATCGCAAAAAACATATATATTACGACATAAAAACATAACGACATATCAATAGACCTTTAAATGCACTATTTGCATATTTAGGGAATTTTTTCGGAAACCCATTACTAATTTACGAATATACATCACCAGCTAACAAAAGTATTTCAAGGTGACAATATACTTTAAAGGAAAAGCCCGTCTTAAAAGTGACAAAAACAAAATTTCCCTTGGTGACCGTAAATGTTGAAATAATCCTAGACATTGATTATTTCATTTGAAAAGAAACTGTTTTAGCCTTAAGGTTAAACAATAACTCAAGTATGGACTAAGAAATTACACTACTACAGATATAGACAGAGATATTGTATTGATCCACACATTGACATGAATATTAATATCACTCAACTTAATACTTATATTGGCCTCAAAATTATTGCAAATGACACTGTTAATGCAATCCGGATCCAGATCTTCATGTTAACAAGATTATGTTTATAACCAATAACCAAAGCATTAACAACGTGTACGCGGACCTGAACATGGATTCTGATCAGTTTATGCATATTAGTATAGACATTTGCCTATTTGTCATTTACAGACTTAAATCGAAACAGATATTAGATAAGAAATTGTTATAAACATTGTCAAGCAAGTTAACATGAACGCAAAACTAACGCAGACATAAAAATATTTTTAAAATAGGCATCTTCATAGACATCTACTACAATTTACAAAAACAATTGACTTGTACATTAGAGCTATAAAATTATATACAGAGGTTAAAAAAAAGCTTCAGCAAATACTGAAAAAAAAATCAAAAAACTACTGGACACATTACAATTGGCAAAAAAAAAAAAAATACACAGGAGATAATTTTTTACGTGTGGCTTACTTTGTAAAAGGAAGTAGCTTGCATTGAGAAAAAATAATATTCTAAATGTAGATATTTAATTTAAGATGTATTTAATTGACTTAAACATTAATGCATTTATTCACATACAACACAAGACGAGTTGTAGAGAAAGCAATGAAGAAATGCTTTAAGTTCACGTTGTGAGTAAACTTCGTCCAACCAAATTAATATTTATTAGTTGGTTAACTGGATGATATTTACAATGTACACAACTTAAGGTAGATGGATGCGAAGAATGCTGATGAGGGATTTGGTGGTCCTAAAAATGCGGCATTACATTCTACCAGCGTCTAATTGTTCTTGTTTTCTTTGGAAAAAGTCCGCATACATTTGAAAAATTAAATTTTCTTTGTAAAAATTGAATTTAAAAACGAATCAAAGCCGGAAAAGTAAATTTTAATTGATTCATGAAAAATAATTATAATAAATAATAGTTATTAAATACTCTAAAATAAAAAGAAAACTAATTACAAATTTCCTTAAGAAAAGAATTTTGTGATTTGTTTACGGTTTACGAGGGCTGCTCTATATATTTCTGGCCTAATAGTGAAAATGCGAATATTTATAATTAAAAATGGTTTTATTGTTTTTCAAAGTATTCTCCAGCATGATTTATACACTTTTGCATGCGCTCAAACCAGTTGTCGAAGCAATTTTTCCACTCCGATTGAGACACCTCTAAAACATGGTTTTTGAACACTTCAACAGCTTCTTCTGGCGACGAAAATCATTGACGACGCATTTTTTTCTTGATGTGCGGAAACAAAAAGAAGTCATTAGGCGCCAAGCCAGGGCTGTACGGCGGATGACCCATTAATTCGACGTTTTGGCCGGTCAAAAACGCTCTTGTTTGAGCCGATGTGTGAGAGCTCGCATTGTCATGGTGAACAATGATTCGTCTTCTCTTGTTGGTTTTTCGAATTTCTCCGATGACTTCAGGCAAACAAATTGTAGTGTATCACTCAGAAGTGACCGTCCTACGTTGCTCAAGCGGAACAGTCGCCACATGACCAGTTTGCCGAAGAAGCAGGTGACCATTCTTCCACGAACAACTTTCGTTGGATTTTGCTCGTCTTTGAAGACCCACACGGTTGATTGTTGTTTCGCTTCGGGCTTATACGCATAGATCCATGTTTCGTCACCTGTGACGATCTTATAAACGTATTTTGAAGCACCGCAATCGTATTTTTGCAACATTTCCTTGCACCAATCGACACGAGCCTTTTTTTGAGCGACTTTCAAATTGTGCGGGATCCAACGAGAACAAACCTTTTTTACGGCCAGGTGTTTAAGCAGTATCGAATGTATGCTGGTGAAAGAAATGTCCAAGGATGTCTCTATCTCTCGGTATGTCGCATGTCGATCTTGCATTATGAGTTCACGCACGACATTAATGTTCTCTGGCACAACAGCCGTTTTTGGACGACCTTCACGGAATTCGTCTTTGAGCGAGCTTCGGCCACGATTAAATTCATTATACCAATTTTTCACAGTGCTATAGGATGCTTCATCGCCATACAAAGATTTAAGTTCATCAATGCACTCTTGTCGTAATAATCCATGTCGAAAGTTGTGAAAAATGATGGCACGAAAATGTTCACGAGTTATTTCAATTTTTTTCTATATAAATTTTTTAAAGTCACTGTAAACACCACAAATAATGGTCGTACGTCAAAACGTTTTGAGTACGATTATGCTTAAAAATGATAAACTTTTCAGTGTTGCCAGGCCAGAAATATATATAGCAGCCCTCGTATAACACAACTTAGTTTGGTTATCTGAGAGCCAACTCAAATTTCATATCACCAAATTCCATTTTAGTAATAAAAAATACATTTAATTTTTGGTTAAAATTTTAGGACTAAAGTTTTAACTTTGACAGAATAAAGACAAGCTCACATGAAAATTTAAAAGCAATTGAACATTATTTTATGTGTTATTAACAATCAAAAATATTAAAAAGGGATACTGGTATTAATTAAGTTTATGACGAGAAGTAAGAAGAAAAATTTGTGACATGCAGCTCATGGGCTGCCTTTGCTAGTCTTTCGTACTGAGGTAATTTTTGTATTTGCGGCCGTTTTTTGTTTAATTTATAATTTATATGAATCGCATTTTCTAGTTGACAATTTTTTTAAATTATATCCGTTTGATCTTTTGCTGACATTTTTAAGTTCCCTAGACGCTTTGTTTCAAAATTTTTGCTTCTGCAGAGATTTTTTGTTGCTTATGATGCTGTGGAAGTTGGACGCTCAAAAAGGCTATCTAAGGTTCATCTCCCATAGATACGGCTTGTATTTGTCTCTTACTCCTTTATCAATTGCCGTTAGTAAATTCTTTAACTTAAAAATATGACCAACAGATGCAACCTGTTATTTTATTTTGCTTAGTTGCGTTAAACTTTTCTCCACTGAATTAAACAGAACTTCTTCTGAGAGACCACTACAAGTTGCATGATAATTTTTTTGTTGTTGGCCAACTTTTTCTTCAAGTGTGCCATATAGTGTATACAAAACCTACAAGAAAGTAAGTTGTAATTACACCTTCATTTCACTGGTTCTTGTTCAAGATAACTACGTACACGTTCCCGCTCGTTCGCAGTTCTTAAGGGTGATTCTAAACTATTGTCGCACAATTCTTTGGGTTTAATTTTGCTGCATCCAAATTGTGGCTTGTCTAGCCCAGTATCGGGAGATGACTTTCTATCAGTTCTTTAATTTTTGTAAACTATTGTTTTATTGTTATTTTAACTAAATTGTTCAAGAACTGTATATAAAGTATTTGAAGACAGATTAAATGAATTAAATTTAAACAACTGCTACTGATGAGTTTTAATTTATGAGTACTTTTGTTAATCGCACTTATACAGCGTTTTAAATGGTGATAGTACAACAAAGTTGTAACACAATATAATTTTAATTTCAAACTTTTCGACAGGTTGAGTTGTAAATAATAATACCAAATTGCAAGAGAAGTAGAGTAAGTTGTAAACTGAAATAGGGGTATAATATTTCAATCTCCGTAATAAATTCTTGGCAGCAAATAATTAGATGTAAAAAAGAGAATGCCCTCATCATTACCAGTTTGTTGATTTTCAGTTATATTAATTAAAAATTCAACCAGTACTAGTACAGGCAGACGTATTAGTTTTTTTAGATTAAGAAGATCTTACTTAAGAAAACAAAATAATGTTTTATAACTTTCTCCAGCATTTAAAAAGTTAAGAAGTTTTTGCTCTTTTTTTTAGAGATTTGAAAATGTTATCTTTAGAATTGTAATTATTCTCCATTGAATAAAACAATGTCTTGTACATATTCATTATTTACTTAAAAAAATTGTTACACTAGAACCGTTATACTTTACTTAATAAACTTTTATTTTTAAGACATTTTATACAAAAGAGTTTGAATTGCAAAATAGTTCTCATACCAAAGGAAACTTTAAATAACTATTTGCCAAACTCTTACCAAAAGTAACTGTTTTAATTAATTTTTACTCCCTTCTTTATAAAATGAAAAAGTATGGTATTTTTATATTTTATTCTCTCTTATCTTTGTCGCAGTACCCACACAAATATTCCCCTTTGCGAAACCAATTATTATTTACTTTTTTAAAGATATTTTTTTATTTAATTAATTTTTCATCTTGTTTTTTGTGTCAACATGAAAAGTCAATTATTAATAAATAAACACAAGCGCATACAAAAAGTAAGAGTTCGGACAATTCATAAATAAATAAATATGAAAAAGCATTAGTTTGTAAAAAGACAAAACTAAAACCGCAAAGTTTTAGCAAAACAAAAATATTTATTCAATTAAAATACAATTACTATTTTATATTTTTATATAAAAATATATGGAATTTTTGAAAACATTGTCAAGTAATTCTGCGATTGGCAATCAAATAAAGAATATAGAATTTAGTAGTCAGTGTATTGTTTTGGTATAGTTTATGTTAGCTTTAAAGCTTCATGAACTTTAGTTTATATCTCGCCTGTGTTTAACATGTGTCAAGTCAATATAAATGCCTTTGTTTTTGTTTTTGTCCGCATCTATGTCCATGACCATGTCCAAATTCATAACTTTATTGAAGTCCATGACCATTTATAAGCACATGTTCATGTCTTTGTGCATGATCTCGTCTAGGGCCATGCCCTTTTCAATAGCCATGGCCATATCTAAGTCTGTGTTCATGTTCATGTTCATGTCTATGACAATATTCAAATTTGTTTTCAGCTTAATATTATTTTATACTTCCATGCATTTTTCCGAGTTCATGACTGTGTTTATGTTAATGTCTATATCTGTGTTCATGTCTATGTCCATATCCATGTCCATCTCCATGTCCATGTTATTATCCGTGTCCATAGCTTTGTAAATTTTTGGTGTATGTTTTTATCCGTCTTTCTATAAACCTTTATATCTATGTGTATATCTAAGTCGTCCTTTATGCTCATGTTTGTATTTTTGTGTAGCCCATGTATCGTTAATTATATTTATAATTATACATATATTGCCAATATTAATTCAACTTTTAACTTTTGTTATTCTCAAGATTTAAATAATGAATTTCTTTTATCCATCTTTGCAGGTTGCTTCATCATAACAATAACATGTAGACAACACATTTCATTATTGTGGCAATAATTCTTAAATAAAAAATTAACGTTCACTGAACAAAACATAATTGAAACCATCGTCATATCAACGTAGATTAAGGCGTTCTTTATGAAACCAAGAAAAATAACAGTCTTTTAGGACAACAACAAGTGCATGTCTACTAGAAATAAAGGTGGGAGAGTAAAAAGTCAATGTCGATGACGACATTTATGACTTTAAAGCTGCTTTTCATGCTGCTGTTATTAACGCTAACAGAATCTGCAGCAGCAGAAAACTTAGGAGGCGTTAAAACAAAGTTGGAAAGCATTGAAAATAAAACAGATGTCAAGGAAATTATAAAACTCAATGAGGCAACCAAAGAAAACAAAACGAATAATGTTACGTTTAAATTATCTTCCGAGAATTTTATCAAACTCAAGACACAAACAATGGAAAAGAAAACGAAAACAAGGAATAGTAAATTACCGAGACGTTTAAAACGTCAACATCTATCAACTTCCACTACAGTGGCTATGACGTCTGTAAATGATTTAACAGCTCTTAATCATCAATTAGCTTTACCATCTGTGGCATTGCCACCACCACCCCCATTTCCAAACAACCATTTTTCACCATTAAATTCAGCCGGTGCATTTGGTGTTGGAAAACCAATAAATGCTTTTGCATTTCAAAATTATCAACATCAAACACATTCATCTTTCGTGGCGACCTACAATTGTGGTGGCATGCTAAAAGCTCGTCATGGTGTCATAAAGACACCCAATTTTCCACACAAATTTCCCATCCCCATCGAATGTGTTTGGATAATTGATGCTTCTGAACTGATGCCACATTCTGGTCACAACATATCGATTGTTGTCTACTTGACCCAATTGTATGTTTTGGGTGGCCTCAAGTTCACCGAATACATGTACTATTCAGATGATTATAAGGTGCCAGCTCACCGTGTTTTTACACTCACCGAAGACGATGTTACACAGGTGGCCTGGGTACAATTCAATTCACAGTATTTAGAGATACGTTTTCGCATGTCATCATTGGACGGTACACATTTGCGTGCTTTGGATCGTTTGTTGGACGTTTATGGTTTCAATATAACGTATGAAGTAGAGCCTGTAAAGGAGTATCAATGCAATACGTTGCAGTGTCGTTTTTTGGGTCACTGTTATGCTAAAGCGGATTTTAGGTAAGTTTTCCAAATTCTCAATTTTTATTTAGAGTTTAAATCGAAACGTTGTTGGATGTTTTTTTGTTTAGAAAAAGAAAATATGGTTGGGAATTAATTTTACAAATGCCCAAATACAAATAAAAAAATTATGAATTTTTAAACAATTTTTTAATTCAGATTAACTAAAAATTTTATATATTTTTTATCAGCTAAAAATAGTTTTCTAAATCTTTAATTTAAATATTATATAAATATAAATTCTATCAATGAAATTTTTACGAAAACAAATTTTCTAAAAAACTTAAAATATTTTTTATTCAAGAGAATTTTTATTGTTGAGTTTTTATAATCATCTTATGACAATCAAAATTATTTTTGTTTACTTTATATTACTAATGTTGTAACGAAAAAACTATTAACTGTGAAATGGAAAACAGTGAAGCCTCCTATAAGAAAGATGTATAGAAAAAGGAAATTTTTTTTTATAAATGTTTTTGCAGGGATGGTGACACTGCCTTAATTAAATTAAAAAACACAATTTCCCTAAAATTATAATTAATTGGTTGAAGATGAAAATGCAGAAAATCTTTTACTATTACTATTACTATTACTATTATTATTATTATTATTATTATTATTATTATTATTATTATTATTATTATTATTATTATTATTATTATTATTATTATTATTATTATTTTCTGACAAAGAAATTTTTTTACACTTGTCTGTAGTAAAAATAAATTTGATATTTATTTAAAACATAAGATAAAATTTTTTACAAGCATGAGCCCTGTTCTTTTCAATTTACCTTTTCATCAACTAAACAGTTTTAGTTGTTATGAAAACATCAGTTTCACTTTTATTTATGATCTCCATTTCTCAAGAGATAAAAAACAAAAAGAAGAAATATAAAATTAAAAGTTGATTTTTTTCCTCATTTGCAAAACTTTTCTGTTTGCAAAATATTTCATTAAAATTTAAATGTCAGCACACTCATGCAGACAACATAAATGTCACATGCACTAAGGATCAACGTACACAAAGTCATACCCCAGTGTTGCATAGTGTTCTAAAATTGACACCAAAGTTATAAAAAAAAAGAAAATTGCATAACAATGCGTAAACCTCAAGGGCTGCCAGATTGTTATTTTTAAAACTGCTTAACATTCATAAAACAATTTTTTGATCAAAAAAATTATAAGGGACAGGTTTTTAGCATAATAATTATTGATTTATGCATTCGCTTTTTACAAGAGTTTGTAAAAGAAAATTTTGATAAATTAAAAAAAAATTGTTTGTGTTTTTGGTTGGGCTGTGAAGAAACTTGACAAAAAATTATTTTCTTGATTCTTGGCGACTATTAATTAAGCTAAATTAAGTCCATCTGGCAACCTTAATTACGGCTTAGGAATTTGTAGTTTTTGTCTTTTATCATTTATTTGTCTTTGCATGAAGTTTTGTTTTTTCATTGTTTTTTTTTTTTTTTTAATTTTGTTAGAAAAAATTTATTTGCTATGAAAATTTATTCTTTTGTATGGTTTCGTTGAGAAAGTTTTTGCCTGTATTATTTGAATAAATCTTAAAAGTTTATATAGATATGGCGGCTAAAAATTTATTTAACAAACCTGAACAAGATTGAATTTCAATGTGGAATAAATACATAATTTCAAAACTAAAGCATAGTTTTAGGAGCTCCACAGAAAATATGAGTACAAATTTTTTTTTTTAACTTCTTTTAATTTTAATTATTTAGTACTGCCGTTTTAAAAAAGAAGTCATTAGTGTTTAAGTTAATAGTATTTTTTTTTTACTACAAAATTTATTTCTCCTAAAAGTTGATCTGAATATAAGAAGTCTTTAAAATGCAGTATTATTTTGTTGCCTTTAACTTTTTTCGTGTAAAATTTATGACGTAAAAGCAAAGTTGTAAAAATTAATGGCCACTATTTTACGTAAAATAAAACTTCATTTTTCTTAATTGAATTTTCATTAAATAAAGATAAAGAAAGAATTGCAAAAATATGCAAATTTATTCTTTTTATAAAGAATTCAGTGCTTTAAATAAATTCGTCTTAAGCCGTTTTGGTTTAATGTTATTTTTGCAATAAAAATAACTTTTTTTGCTGGTATTCGATACCAACTATAATTTTTTTTATTCTTTATACCTAAGGAGTGAAGTTAACTGGAGTTACGACTTCCCTTTTTTTAATTAAGCGTAAAATTGAAATGATATAAAATTTTCTTTTTATCTATTTTCAATTTAATGTCTTATTTTTTATTTAACTTTCGATTAAGTTTTTGTTTAATTAAACAACACAAAAAAGAAGAATAAAAATTTTAATGCTGAGAGGAAAATAATTGATAACAATTATAATTTCTTATTGAGCTATCAGCTACAAAATTGAGTGAATAAGACACTCATAAACAATAATTTTTTTTAATTTAGTAGGGTATGAAAAAAAAAATAATCTAGAAATAAAGAACAAAAAACTTATTTAAAAAAGGCAGACAGGGTCTCATCGAATCTGATATAAAAATTTAATTAAAGCAATCTTTAACTTAAAATAAAATGCTCTAAATAAAATCACCTATGGAGCCACCTTTTTACTACAGAATTTTTTTAAGCCCGATAGAACTTTAATTTAAAAAAAATATTTAAAATTTAAAAATAATTTCGGGCATATGGCCGTTAAATTTTGGGTCACTTGTTCAAGTACTGCTCGCCGCATGTCACCAATAACATAAACAATGTTGGCCTACAAAGCGTCAATTGTTGCTGGTTTATTAGCACAAGCAAGTGACTCTACGTGGCCCTACAGAAAATAATCGAGAGTTATCAAATCGCACGACCTTGGAGTCCAATTGACAGTCCCATTTCTCGAAATCAACTTATCGTCAAATTTTGATTTCTATAACTTGATGGTTGCGGTCGTCGCATGGCACGGAGCGCCATCTTGTTGAAACCATATTTCGCAGGGATCAATGCGATCCATATTTTCAAACAAATACTCAATAATCGTGACAAGAAAACGATCTCCATTGGCCGTAACGTGAGATTCGGGCTCATTTTTATGAGACCACCGGCGTATAAGCCACAACAAGCGCTGCATATCTCTCCAGACGCAATGGAGTGTGTAGGGTATGTTGTAGGTTTGTCTCACTCCATATGCGGCAATTTTACTTAATAAAAAACCCGTTAAGCTGAAAATGAGCCTCATCCCCGAACACAAATTGGTGATAAAACAACGAGTCAACTACTAAGTGCTCTAAAGCCATATCGGCGAAAGCGTGTTCAAGCGTGAGTCTATTAATAATGATTTGCCAGAGTTTATTAAAAATAATCATAAAAAAATATTTTTTTTTTTTCAAAATTTAATTTTTAGTGTTATTTTTTAAAAATTAAAGTTCTATCGGGCTTAAAAAAGACCCGTTATAATTTTGAATTTTGCAATTGTTTCTATAGTGGACTAAATAGCACACTGTTCGTCTATAACAGTTAAAATATTAATGCCATACCCATCAATTTACAGCAGCTACAGGGACACCCTTTAATTTCAAATTGTTAATATTCATAGTGATTATTTAAGCGGACATTCTGTTTAATTTTTTTAGTATTTGACTACAATGACTTAAACGATAGAGATATGTAAATTCAATTAGGTTAGCTATGGGGACACCCTTTGGTTTTTTCATACTTATAATTGTGGTTTTAGAATTAATAATTTTTTTATAACTTTGTTTTATAAATTTCAAGTGTCTGTTTGTAAGGTTGCAAAAAATAAGGCCATATAAGTGAAATTACATCAACTATGGGGACACTCTTTAATATTTAAGTTTTTTTTATTGCTCTCTATAAAAAGCAGTTAAAGTGATAGCACAACTTTGGTGAAATAATATCTGTGCATCTATTGCAGTTCAACAGATGTAAATACTTTAGTTTTAAAATGACATGACAATACAAAAAAATTGCTCATCTTCTCCTAATGTGAACAGTCTGACTTTCTAAAGAAACACGACTTTAGTGTTAATAAAAATTTTTTAGGGGGAAAATTTAAAATGTCTGTCTATAAAAGTTTGAAAGATGCACTTTGTAAAAGTCAACACTGAATAAATTTCAGGTGACTGTACAGGACGGCTTAAAAGCAAAGGCCATTAACATAAAAATCGTGTCTGTAAGAGGTACCTTTAATTTTTTAATTTAGTTTTATGTCCATCTATAACAGTTTAAAGATGTCCTATTGGGCCAAGCTTTAATTTAATTTTATTATTCGTTGCAGTAACGGTCATAATAATACAAGTTTTGTGATACTTCAAGTGTCTAGCGGAGCTGTAAATGAATCATCCATATTTAAAATAATTCGCAAATTAGTGCACTGAGTCAGAGCTGTAAACGAATGATTCATTTTTGGTTTTTAACTCACCGTGAATTAAAATGTTTGAATGCATTCATCTGTTCCAAAAAATGAATTAAATTAAAATTGGAATGCATTCACAATTAATTTGAATTCTTGAATGCCATTCACTTGGCCACACAAAGTTAATGAATTTGAATTTGAATGAATTTATTATGAACAAAATTTGTGTGAATGCATTCCTTTCATCAGCCAAAAAATGAATTAGAATCTGAATTGGTGTATTATGATTTTAAACGTCGTGAATGCATTCACTCGCCATCGAATTAAGTGAATTAGAATTGGAATGCAATTATTGGAAGGAAAAATATATTGAAGGAATTCATTTTTTTTACAATAATTCTTTTAAGTTGAAAATTATACAGTGTGTGTTTTACTACGTCGGCCATGACATAAGCTGCAAAAATGTTAACGTGTGTTATATTGGGAATGATAAAAGCTGTAGAAAAGTTAAAGGGTGTTATAAAATTGACATGATTTTTACGATTAGAGTGTTATCTTTTAAACTATAAAAGATAAAAACTTAAAATTTACGCAGTATGTGTAACTACATCGGCCATGATAAACGCTATAGACGTCAATTTTGCAACACCCTTTAACTTTTCTATAGGGTTTATGATGGCCGATGTAAAAACACACACTGCGTAAATTTCAAGTTTTTATCTTTTATAGTTCAAAAGATACCACTATAATCGTAAAAATCACGTCAATTTTGCAACACCCTTTAACTTTTCTATAGCGTTTATCATGGCCGATGTAGTTACACACACTTCGTAAATTTCAAGTTTTTATCTTTTATAGTTTAAAAGATAACACTCTAATCGTAAAAATCATGTCAATTTTATAACACCCTTTAACTTTTCTACAGCTTTTATCATTCCCAATAAAACACACGTTAACATTTTTGCAGCTTATGTCATGGCCGACGTAGTAAAACACACACTGTATAATTTTCAACTTAAAAGAATTATTGTAAAAAAAATGAATTCCTTCAATATATTTTTCCTTCCAATAATTGCATTCCAATTCTAATTCACTTAATTCGATGGCGAGTGAATGCATTCACGACGTTTAAATTCATAATACATCCATTCAGATTCTAATTCATTTATTGGCTGATGAGAGGAATGCATTCATAAAAAGTAATTTCATGATGAAATTCTAATTCTTATTCATTCATTTCGTGTGGGTAAGTGAATGGCGATCAAGAATTTAAATTCATTGTGAATGCATTCAAATTTTAATTCAATTCTTTTTTGTGTGGAATGAATGCATTAAAAAAATCACAATTCAATGCGGGAATGATTCGCAGGAATGATTCAAAAAAGAATCATTCGTTTACAGCTCTGCACTGAGTTAGCTATTTTTGAATTAATTATTTTTACAACAAAAAATTATTGAATGAAATTTGAGTCAATTTAATTTTGTTTATCAAATTCATTTGATTTCGTTTTTGGCTACTAAGTTTTAATTAGTTCAAATTTCATTCACTTCTTTTTTGTTGTAAAAAGAATTAATTCAAAATTTAGTTTATTCGTGCGAATTAAAATAAAAAAAGAATGATTGATAATAATGACAAAACAAGTATGAATAAATAAAGAAAAACAAAAATTGCATTTTGTGGCCATTCCAAAGTTGGTACAAAGTAAAAACAAATACACAAGACAAGTTACAAAGAGAACAACGATGAAATGCTTTGTGTTGTAATAAGTTGGCTAAATAGATGATGTTTACAATACACACAACCTAAGGTAGATATAAACGAAGAATGCTGATGAAGAATATAGCGATCTAGAAAATGCTGCATTTCAATTTGCTGGTGTCTAATTTTACTTTTGTAAATAAAATATTTTTTCTAAAATTTTTGGAAATTTGATTAAGGAAAATGAACCTGAAGCCGAAAAAGTAAATTTTAATTTTTAAATATTTAAAATATTTAATTATTAATTTATCAGAACCCATTTAAATTGCATAAAGATTTTTGTTAAAATTTTTTTCCCGATTGAATTTTAAATGACTTTTTAATTGACTTAATTAAATAATTAATTGTAAAATAAATAAAAAATTTACTATGTAAATAATATATTACATCAAATATAGATTAAAAAAAATAAAATAAATTTAATATATAAATAATTAAACCAATTAAAATTTTTAATAAACTCCAATACGAACTTTAACAGGTTTAAACGTTTTTTTTTTTTTGTGTTAAACTCTTTTACAAATTTGTTTACATCTTTCTTGAATTTTTTGTGTGAATAAGGTGACTATATTCTCACTAAAAATTTTGTGTCGCCATGTGTGACGTCATAAATTATGTCAAAAATGCTACCTTAACTTGCCACACAATCATCCGAGTTGTTGATTATTGCACTGTGGCTGACGTGGCTATTTATAGACATTTTCTGATAAGAATTCCTTGACTGTTGGATTTTTTTAATTCTTAACTGAATAAGACAACACTCACTTATTATCTGTTACTCTGTCAGACTTTTAATGCATTTACACTATGCAATTTTTCATGAAACTAGTATGAAAGTTTTGCTTGTTGGTGGTGCAGGAGGGTTAAAAAATATGTTATTGATTGGATTTTGAATGAATGTTACTGTTGCTTATGTTTATTTTTAAAAAAGTCATAAAGCTGAACTTTAAATAGAGATTTTTTTCTAATTTTCTAAGAATTTCACTCGTAGAGAATTCTGTAAGAGAGTTTAGAAAGGCTTAACAAAGATATTAAATTATTATTATTTTTTTTTTAATTCAAATGTTTTTTTTGGAAATTCCTATAAAATACTATGACTATGATGAATCTATGATGATCTATGAATCTGACTAGGATGAATCAGCTGTAGAGGATATAGCTAGAAAATTTTTGTCAAATATGAATCCCAACCACCCTGATGATTTTATTATCAATTCAGAATTTAGACAAAACTCCTTTTTCTTCCACACTATTACGGAGTACGATCTTATTATGGCAATTAGTTCAATCAAATCCAATGCAGTTGGCCACGATATGATACCTATAAAATTCATCATAACTATTTATCCGCTCATATCTACACTATTACTTTATCTTTTTAATACAATTTTAACCACCTCAAAGTTTCCCACATCCTGGAAGTTAGGGCGAATTATTCCCATTCCAAAGTCTGGTATTTATAGTATAGATAATCTAAGACCTAGTACTATATTACCAGCACTCTCGAAGGTTTTTGAAAATATAATGAATGATCAAATTTCATCTCATACGAGCACTTTGTTTAATCCTAATCAATACGCATTCAAGCGAAATCACAATACTACGTCACTACTTGTCTCTCTTACTGACTCTATTAGGCGAAATATGGATGTACATTTGAATTGTGTTATGGTATCCTTAGATCTTACTAAGGCGTTTGATAGAGTGGATCATAGTTATCTTTTAAAAAAGCTTTATCAAATTTATAATTTCTCGTCAACAGCTTGTCAATTAATGAAGTCATACCTGTTTGATAGGTCTCAGTTTGTTTCGTGGTCGAATGTAAAGTCAACTATAGGCAATGTGACTTCTGGAGTACCCCAAGGTTCTGTGTTGGGCCCTTTGTTATTTCAACTATTTATTAATGACTCTATTTCTATTATTACCAATGAATATTGTAATGCGTACGTATTTGCTGATGACATTATTTTACTGTTTAAGATACACAAGTCTCCTCTTCACCAAATTCAGACGCGGATAAACAGTCATATTAAAAATATAACGGATTACATGAACCGTAATCGCTTGGAAATAAATCCTGGGAAAACCAAAGCAATATATTTTGGAACGCCTAGTTCTCCTGGCTTTTATCCTGAACTTTTCATTAATGATTCTTTAATCCAATATGTTGATGAAATGAAGAGTCTTGGTGTTATAATTGATGCTAACCTTAAATTTGAAAGCCACATCAACCTCGTTAAAAAAAAGAGAATTTGTTTTTTCTTGCGTCGACTATATGCCTTACGGAGATATACACCCTTTCATATAAGACGATGTTTAGCACATTCGTTGTTGATGTCGCATCTTACCTACTGTCTTGAAGTTTATTCTGGAACCACATTGACAAACCTACATCAAGTTGAGGCAATTGCTAGGAAAATTACTAGATATGTTTTCAATATTCGAATTCGAGAGCATGACACAGTTACGGAACTTGTTCCTAAGTTTTTAGGTGTTAATTTTGATAACTATGTAAAAATGAGGCTCTTACTCCAATGCTATAGGATAATCAAGTTTGGAAAACCTATTCTACTTGCTCAAAGCTTTACTTTTTTGAACTCATCACGTAATATTCAAATCGAAATCCCACATTTTCACCTCTCTATATTTGAACGTTCCTTTTTAATACGTGTTTGTCGGATCTGGAATCAGCTACCATCTCAATTAAAAAGTTTTTCCTATTCCTGTCACACTTATAGAAATAACATATTAAAATTCTTCATAACTATGCAGAACAATTAACAATTAACCAATTTCCTGGCTAAAGGATTTTAAAGTGTATCATTAAACTTTTTTAGTATTTATGTTGGTAACATCTGTTCGGCTGGGGGGCCATCTACATTTACATTTATTTTTGCAAATATAATAAATTTCTAGTTTATATTCTTTATTATTATTATAATTATAAGTTAATATTAGAATATGTAAACCATGTAAACATTCATCTAACAATACATATATAATTGGCCATATGGGCTTCCCTTGTATTGAAGTTAACAAATAAATAAAATAAATAAAAAATAAAATACTCAACAAATTCTCTTGCATTTCTCCCTAATATTCTTCTTAATTCCCAGATATTTCGTGTATCTACAAAATAATATTTCCAATAAAAATCAGGTTACGTTTTCTTGTTGGTAACTGGTATTATTTTCGTTACCTTTATCTTTCCATAATCGAATACATCTGATACAACTTGGGAGAGTCTCATAATTAATTCAGCATAAAATATTTAATATTTAACTAAAGAGTGCAAGTGTTTATGTGTTTTCAAGCCTCCAAGTGTGTGTTGGTTATAACAGTGTGCCTCTAGCATTTATCTTAAATAATAAAGTCTGCTACTTTTAAAGCTTTTCTCAATTAATATCCGCCAGTTTTTAGAAAAATCTAAAACCTTCTGATGAGCATGAAAAAGCAATTTAATTTTTCTGATTACAAAATAGAAAAACAACCGCAGTACGTAAGTAAAGTTGAAAAATATCTACTTGAAATTTTAAGTCTCCTTTCACATTAAAAAAAAATCAGTCCTTCAATTTTCGTTCAATTATCAAAGACCTTAAAGCAATTATTTGTAAAGAATATGGTTGGTGTATTTTCTTTAAGTCTGCTCTTTTGTAACAGATATCATGTGTTAAAATAAAATGAATACAAAAGAAACTGCAATTAAATGGACTTTTTATTTATAGACTTCAACTTTAACAATTTATTACTTTTCGCTCGAATAAGTTGTTTCTTATTTTCAATATTCTTCTCCTTTTCTTTACTCTTGCCTCTATTCGTTTTTTTTTTTTTTAGAAAAGTTTAATTTAGTTTGAAGTCTTTTGTTGTATGTTTAAGCGAGTGTGTATTTCAAAAATTTATTTATGTGTTTTGAGGCTTTAATTTAAAAAAGCTTTTAAATTGCTTTATTATTTCCTTGATTACTTATAATTTTTATACTTTTTAAAGTTATCAATTACAAAAAGAAAAAAAAAATACATTTAATTAAAAAGTAGAACTTCTTAGTTTTTATTTTCCCAGTCTGGCTTCCACTACAAAGGACTTTGTCGATTTGTTAAGGATTTTTTTTTTTTTAATTTTATTTTTTATTTTCTAAGGCTGAAAGTATTTTCTTTTTTCTCTTTTTTATTTTGATATTAATTCATAAGCCAGCTGGTATTTTTTGTGGTAACGGTAGCCAGACTTTAGATTTTTTTAATAACGTGCTATTTTTTTATTTAAAAAAAAATTATACAAATTAATTTTTCTTATTTGTTATTTTTTCTCTTTCACTTTTCTTAATGTTGCATTTTAGAAATTAATTAAATTAATATTGTATTTTATGCTTGATGGACCAGAAAATTTTTAATATTTATTAATGTATATTTCGTTGAGTTAAATCTAAAATAAAAATTAGGAAAATTTATTCTTTAAAGAAATGAAAAAAAAAATAAATATTTCTATAAATCTGGTTCAATAAATTGTAAGAGGTGTTGATATGCCTTTACGAAGGTGATACAATAAAAATTAAAGACTTTAAAAAACAATAAATAAATAACAAATAAGGAAACTTTGAGCAAACAGCTTTTTTATTTAAAATATCAAGCAACGCTATCACGGCTGTTTTTCTTAAAACGCATGCTAAAAGTTGAAAACCGGGCTACTATTTCAAGTATTACGAGAAAAATGCAAACCTCCAAAGCATCAATTGTTGTGGACTTATCAGCCTTGACCTGTGAATTTCCATGGCTCTAGAGCAAGTAATCAAGAGGTATCTTGACTCACGACTTTTCATTTCTCGATATCAAACTATCGTTAAACTTTGACTTGTTCATGGTCACCTTATAACATGTGGATTTATCATGTTGAGTTCGTATATCACTCGAAGCAATGTTAACCATATTTTAAAATAAAAATCTTTTTAACCATGATGAGGTAACGATCTTTTTCGAATTCAATTCAAACTCCGTCTTTATTCTTAAAAAAATAAAGTCCAATAATGCTGACAGCACGTAAACCGCATCTTCTGAATAAAGTGAGCCCATAGGCCTTAGAAATTAGGGATCACGTTATTGCTGGCTTGAAAATTTAATAAAACGTTTGATGGAACTAAAATATTTTTAATGAAGCAAGAAATACTTTACTCGCTCTGATCGCCGTATTACGTATTATCAGACAGAAAATGAAATAAAACTCGTATGGGCTGTTGCTTCAATTATTTTTTTCGTTTTATTCATCTGCCTACAGCGCTATTTACGCACTGTAATATCAACGCAACGTGGAATGTGTTTTACTGTTTATTCGTTACTACAGCATAATTTGCTTTGAAAAAAATTAGGAAGCTTGTACCTAAAAACTCTTAATCAAGAGCCCATCTTTTTGAGGTCGATTGGCAGCTGAACCACACAACGTTTTAAAGGGGGATTTAAATTGCCTTTGCGACCAGCTTGTATAATAAACAAACTTCCTTTAGATGTCTTTTCTGTTACTTTCTTCCACAAACACTACCCCTCTCTGATCCTTTCAACAATTTTATTCCTATTTTTGACGAAATTTATTGCATGTGTAGAGGTCAATCTCTGAGTGCAGCTTCAGTTAAAAAATAAAATACATTTAAAATTCAAGACATAAATATGGAAAGCGCTATATTTTTGATACCATGAAAAGGAATCAATCACGATCCTTAACACATCGAAGAGTCTGTGATCATAAAATTAAGAATTTATCTTATATATTGAAAGGCCTAACAAAAGTATTTAATCAATTAAAAATATTGAAGAAGAAGACTAACCAAACGCATAACTCTGCGGGAAATATTGACATCTTTTTGCACTATTTCTCTGTATTAATAACAAATTCCCTATTAGAAGAAAAGCAACAGTTCACTGTACAGGATATTGATTTTTCTGCATAACATCAAAAGAAAGTTGAAAATGTTTTTTATGAAACCACAACACTGGCAGCAATTTTTTTTTTTGCAATAAACAAAAACAGCCTTTTATGGCCTGTTAAGATTACTCGGTCTGTCAAAATATGCTTCACATCTGTTTGCATTTTGTTATCACCTTTTTGTTTGCAGCAAATATTAATTTATACGTCTGTGTTTTTATTACAACATTTTTTATTCACTTTTTTATTACAGCTTAAATAAAAGTGGAGGGGTAAAAAATATTAATTGCTGTTCGTGTTAAGGCTGTCATATTTACAAAACAGAAGCCAGCAAACAGAATAAAATAAAGAAGTGTAATGGATTTTACCATTGTTGTGCTTTTGTTTCTTTATTTTTTTACTATTTTTTTTTTAATATTTTTTAATATTTTACATAAAAACATTGAAATAAATTAAAAGAATTTACTTGCACAACTAAAAACGTTTAAATATTTAAGTGAAGTACAGCAGCGTATGAGTGATATTAATACCGTTTTTTAAATGAAATAGTTAATACTCGTACGTAAAGACATATAAGGAACTAAAGGATTGGAAAAATATTTTTATAATGTAAAAAAGCATGTAACAATTATATCTTGATCTTTTTTTAATTATTCAATCTAACAGTGTCTTCTTTAAGACCCCGTATATAAAAATCTTTAAGTTCCTGTTACTTTCTTTTTAGACCCAAATACTTTATGCCAATTATTTCCTTAATGATTTTTATTTAATATATTTTTTACAATGTTCCATTTTATGCTCATCATGAGTTTGAAGTAATTTTTGCATTTGTCTATGTTTTTTTTTTTAAATTAAAATTTTAACTTATAACTGCTGCTGCAACTGTCAATGTTATTTCATTTACTCAAACTAAATTTTTGCTTTTTGTCAAAAATATTTCTTGCAAATTTTTAACCAAAAAATTCCAAAAGATTTTATTAAAGAATACAATTTAAGTTTAAATTGAATAACTACTGCATGACATGCTAGTAGTTCTCTACATAATTTTGTTTAAAGATATTTTGTTTTTTACATTGTTGGACATTTCAGTTTTCGTATTGAGGTTAATGGCAAAGGAACACTGCATATGTATTCGACATATTAAAATAAAAATCAAATTTTTTTAAAAGGAAAGGGTTCTTTGAAAAAATTAAAAAATCGTTTATTTCCTTTAACATTCAGGATTTACATTTTTCAACTCAAGAGTCTTCACTTGATAGCTTAAACACTCTTTTTAAAGTTTCCTGAAGAGTTAAGTTTGCGGTAGAAAAATGGACATCAATACGTGCTTTCACCTTCAATAGTCAATTTTGGATGAAAGGGATGAGTTTCTTTTAAAAACTACCAAGAGTCTCTTGTTGGCTACAAAGGCAATTTCTTGTTTTATAAAAAGTTTTTTACTTTAAAAAAGTGTTTTCTATGTAAAAGAAAGATAAATAAATCGCTTATAAATCGAGAAAAAAATTTATTCTCTCTCCTTAAAAAAAAGTTGGCGTCGTAAACAACCAATCGCGTCAATGTTGAATAGTCTGAACTGCTTTGTTTTAAACACTGATTCTTCCACCTCTTTAAAGAAGGCTACTCTCTTTTTAAAACTAAGATTCTGTTATATAAATAATCTAACTGACTCTCAAGTCAAAAGACTAAAATCACATCTGTCGTTTTACCAAGAGTGCCTTTTCTTTATAACAAAATAGTTTTTTTCTTTTTAAAAATTCGTTCTACTTCCTAATTTTCTAAACAGATGTACGATATAACAAAATATTTTCACAAATTAACTTTTGCCTATTTTTTTTATTTGAACTCCCATTAAAACTCTTGTGCATGTAATAAAGTTTGCTATTTTTTTAATTTTACTACAAAAGTTGTTACTTTTAGTTTATTCAAAATAGATTTTGCCAACTAAATCATGTTAACTGTCTGCTACGAGTGAGTTCTTCATAGAATACTTTGTTTCTTTTTTATTATATCGATACTAAAAAAGAAAGGCATTAATGCTGTGATGCAGAAATTTGGCTCTTGATGTAAAAAGCACTCGAAATAAATGTGGTTGTATTACAGAAAATAATGTTTTTTTTTAATAAAAATAGAAAATTGAATTTTTAAGTTTAGTGTAACATTTAGATGTTTAAGCTAATGCAATAATTTTAAGCTTTTAAAAATAAAAATATTTAAATTAATTCTTGTACAAACTGGACTGGTAAAGAAAAAAATTATTAGAAAAAATATTTACTTTTTGGCTGCAACATTTGTGGTTTAAATTATTTTGGGTAAATTATTAAGGATTATTTAACTGATTTTATAACCTGTTGAAACTTATTTTGAAATATTTTCTTAAGATTTCTTTCTTGCACCCGTTCTGTATATATTTTTTTTTCAATTTCAGTTCATATTATTGTTCCTGTTTTCCTGGCTTTAGTGGCATTGATTGTGGCCGCGGTCCATTATGTGAAGATCCACATACAAATATTTGTCAAAATGGCGGTACATGCAAGTAAGTTTAAATAAAAAAAAAATTCTTCACGAACATTACATTAACCTCTGTTTCAGAATTAAGTTTTAAATTAAAAGGGAAAAATTTACACACATATTAATGTACGCAATTACAAGTTTCATAAAGAGGACCCGTT
Organism: Cistogaster globosa; assembly: GCA_937654795.1. Lineage (NCBI taxonomy): Eukaryota > Metazoa > Arthropoda > Insecta > Diptera > Tachinidae > Cistogaster > Cistogaster globosa. The sequence goes on from OW569404.1 coordinate 16,011,225, forward strand.
AGATAATCAAAACTATACAGAAAGACTTTTTAGATAGTGAACTTTTTTTACAGACGACTGTTATACAGTCAGCTCTACGTAGAGAGGATTGAAATACAGTCAGCTATTAACAGAAACAGTTGTTACAAAGACAGCTGTTATGCTGCCAACTCCACATAATGACGGCTGTTATAAAATCAACTCTACGTAGAGACGACTGTTATACTGTAAACTCTACACAGATACGTCTCTTATACAGTCAGATGACTCTTACACAGTCAATTCCAAATAAAGACGACTGCTACACATTCACCTCTACGCAGAGTCGCCTGTTTTACAGTCAACTCCATATTTCGATGAATTTTATACATTCAACTGTTATGCAGCCAGCTCCACACAGTGACAACTGCTATAAAGTCAAATCTACATAGAGGAAATTGCTAAACAATCGCCTCTACTCGGAGACGACTGTGGTACCGTCAACTCAACATAGAGGCAACTGTTATAAAGTCAACTATATAACGAGACGACTAAAATAAAGCATTTCTTTACATAGCGACGACTGTTATACAATTAACATGTAACTGAGCTGACTATTAGATAGTCTACTATACACGGAAGTGACTGTTTTACTGTCTCGCCTACATGGAAATATCTGGTTCACAGATACTTTACTTATATAAGGAAGAATATTTTACAGTTTGCTGCTGATAGAAGTGACTGCTAGACCTTCTATTCCTTACATAGACGACTTTTGTACAGCCTACTCCAAATGGAAATAATTGTTGTGCAGTCAACTCTACATAACGATCACAGAGTTACAGAGTTCTCTGCACAGAGCTCTCTACACAGAGTCGCCTGTTGTACAGCCAACTCTATATTAAGAAAACTTTTATACAGTCACCTCTACTTAAAAACGACTGATATACAGTCACCTTCACATAGAGTCACCTGTGTTACAGTAATTACGGACGATTGTTATACTCCACATAAAGACGATTGTTCTACAGTCAATGCTACAAAGAGATAACTGTTATACAATCGACTACACATGGAGACGACTGTTGTGCCGTCAACTATACATAGAGGCAACTGTTATAAAATGAACAATACATAGAGACGATTGTTATAAAGCTACATGGTGACGACTGTCACACAAACATCTAAACAGTCTACTAAACACAAAAAAACTGTTATACAACCGTTTTGACATAAAGCAGACAGTTAGACAGTCTTGTCTACACGGAAATGATTGAGATACTACTCCTTAAATAGACAACTTTTGTATAGTTTACTCTACACAGAAATTATTGTTATGCAGATAACTCCATATAAATACGACTGTTATACAAATATTCACCATATAGACGACTTTTAGGCTAGATTGAGCTACAAGCAATTCTTTAACCATCCCTATGTTATCTTCTTGGTTATAAACTACTTAACAATTGACATTTTCAAATATAAAAGTTAAATCATTCTGGTGAAACAATTGAGAAGTTAAGAAAAATTATTATTCACCGCTGTTTCCTGCTGTCAGCAAAAACAAAATGATATCAAAATAATAAAATTCCACATTCACTTTCAAATACAATTTTTTCTGCCAATATAGGAAATATAACATTTGGTTTTTTCTTTATTCAATTGACACATACTCATACATATGTATTTTGTTAACAATACTCTAAGGTCCAACAAAAAGAATGTGTATTTTTGATTTGTGTGAATAATAAATGATTTTACTTAATGCCCAGGATGTTTGTCCGGAATAAGTCACTAAGTTTGGTTTGTGCAAAAAACCTTCCATATATTCACAGCTGAAATAGCAAAACGGCAAATTGTCTATAAAATTCTTTTAAATCATTTGAGAATATCAGTCAAGTGAAAATGAAAATGTAAGAAAATTAAAAGTCAGAAGTTGCTCAAATGTAAGATGTGGGTGGGTAACACAGGTATGAAAAAATGTCAAGGAGTGAATGGTTTGTAAAAGGTGTGGACATTTTGAATTTGTCAGATTTTTACTTTTTACCTTTTAGATATCCTTATATAATAAAAAAAAAATTATTTGGTATTAAGTCACTTTTCAAAGTATAAATGTAACAAGGGAAATTTTCTTCACACAAGTCATTTGAAGTGTAATTTGTTTTTCAAAGTCTTTATAAGATTTTTCATACCCTCTATTTTTTCTATATTTTTTGCAATAACTCTGCCAGCGTCTAATTTTTCTTGTTTTCTTTGGAAAACGTCCGCGTACATTTGAAAAATAATTTTTCTTAATAAAAGTTAAATTAAAAATGAACCAAAGCCGAAAAAATAAAATTTTAATTGATTTATTTGCAATAATCTCTTCTTCTCGATTAAGCGATCTTTGTCTGTCCATCTTTCCATCTGTCCGATCGTGTTAGTGTTGAAATTAACTTTGCAAGTTACTAGATGAGCTAGAAAAAATTTTAATATGCCTATTGATCAGATATTTTTTTCGAAAATTTTTCTTTTGAAAAGCAGTAAAATTGGATCATATCCATCGAGGCAGAGGGAAAACACCACGCTTGCTTCTCATTTTTCCATATCGTTTCAAAGAAATATAGTTTAGTAAAATAGTTCCATTAAAAAACTAAATATTTAGAGCAATTAAAAATTATAAAAAAAAACATCCATTGAAAAAATTGACGCTCGCCCATATTTTTCCGAATTATGGGCCTCTGAAGGTGTTCATAGAAATATAAAATTGTGCACTATATTTTTGAAAATGTCAATATGGGTGTTAATTAATAGCTTTCGAAGAGATCTTTTATAAAATATTAAAATTTTTAAAAAATGCTTAACCCATTAAGTGCCGATGACAATTTTAAGTAAAATTATATCAATTTTTTATATTTTTTAATTTGCAATAATTGTTTTTTTTTATTAAGTTACTCCTTTTTTATTTTTTTTTTTTTCTTCTTCTTATTTTACAAATATGTTATTTTGGTACCAAAGTACTTTTTTGTTAAAATTTTTTTTATTCGTTAATAATATATTTACTTAGTTCATTTGCTATTATAAAAGGTACGTGGATAAAAATCTTTAATTTTATAATAGAGGTACCAAATTTGGTTCTATGGTAACTGAAGTACCATTTCAAATACTAAAGTATTTTTTGTTACCGAATAAAGTTATAATTTCAATCATTTGTTTTACAAATTTGGATCCTTAAGTGGCTTGTTTTAAATATTTTGAAACTGCTTAAGGACATTTGTGAACCTAAAAATTATGTAATGCCATTGTACCCATTTTGATTTTTTTCTATGTTGAGTATAGTTGAAGATGTAGAACTATTTATTTCCATATTTTTATTTTGGATGCTGCATTAGATTTTTTAATAAAACTCCTCACTTGTTACCGAATTCTTTAATTAGAAACATTTTTAGTTTTAACAGTCCCTTTTTTTATTTTCTAAAAAAAGTACTTTTTTGCCTACAAATCTCTTTCTTTTAATACTTGCAGGCTTTTTTGCTACTTAAACATTTTTAGAAATTTTTTAACTTCAAAGTCATTTTACTGAGATGTTTTTTCAGGGAACTTTTTTTTTATTTAAATTTTTTTTTTTCATTTTCAAGGAGAATATCTTCTTTTACTAAGCGCAGTAAGGACAAATATGGTTTCTTCATGTTCATCCAACAAGCCTGACCAAATTAGATTTTTTTCTTAAAACATAAATTTAAGTTCCAACGCCATAACGTAATCCTACATTATAATTTGTGTCTGTATTTGAAAGGCTGATATGAGTCCGTTCTGACCTTTAAACATAAACCTTGCATTAAGAATTTTATTTTTATATGCCAATTGACTGCCACATTCTATTTAACATTTGCTTAAAGACACGTAGCCTCTTTATGAAATACGAGGAGTGAAGAGAAATTTTTTTTTTTTTTTGTGTGGGAATACTTTTTCGAACAAGTCTTTTTCGACTTTAAATAAAATTGAAAAATTCCTTTAATTTTTGCCAGCATCTCGTATATTTGCCTTTTCACCTTAAAAAAATTTCTGCTGACTTTAAAGTTATGAGCTGTTAATTCACTCTCAGCTTGTAAGTAACACAAATATACTTCTGGGAATTGATAATATTTAGAAAAGGATTTCAATTTATTCAGGTGTTCAAAAAAAAAGAATCAAGTAAAAGTAATAATCATGTCATAAAATGTAAGACAATGAGGTTTAAACTTATTTTACTTAAAATATTTTCGATATTTGTGGCATTTGATATGGGTTTAAATGAAAACGGCCATCAATTAGTTTTTGCATTCGTAGCATAAAGATTTTTAAGAAGAAGTAAAATCATAATACTTGAATGAAATGTTTGTTACAGGAAACTAATCTTCCTCATGTTTGTTTGCAAAATTATGACACTTAAAAAGGAATTTGATTTAAAAATTCTATGCTTGAGATTTAGTTGAACAAGTTTTTATTAAGTTTTCCTATAAAAATCTGAAAAGTATTTTAATTGAAAATATAAAAGTTTTTATAGGTTCTTACTCGTAATATGATTGTAAAGCGAAAGTTTGAGTATTATGAAGGCTCTTAAATAAAATTCAATGAAGGCAATAAACAGATTGTCACTTAAAAAGTGATTTTATTTCTGGAAATTAAATTCTAGAACCCTTTTAATTTATTATTTATGGAACTTTCAATCACTTGTAAACAATAAAAAGTGTTTTTTTTTATTTTTAGTTATTTTTTGGTACCAAATCTTTAGTATTAATTACTCTAGCTACCTTTCGAGAGTACCATTTTTGTACGATATTTTTGGAGACAAAAAAAAAATATCACGAATTTGTTGCATTTTCCTAAGTAGACCCTATCAAATCAAAGTTTAAATTTTGACTCTAAGAGAAGTAATAAATTTCTTTTGGTACCAAGCTACTTTTTGGTAGAAAAAAAACTAGTTAAGAATTTTAGCAATCATTTAAAATGGAAGCCAATAGTTAATGTCGCTCGATCATTTTTAGGTCTTTAGGCTTTATCAGTATTTGTTGCATTGTTATTTATGTGTTCTAAACTTAAGTTATTCTTTTACTCCACTTTTAACACTTTCTTGCAAAGTATTTTACCTAAGAATCAAACTTTCACTACTTTACTTAAAAATTACTCTTAAGGTACTAAAAATAATTTTGCAACAAAAAGCTCTTTTGCCACTGGATTTTTTTATAAGAAAGAACCTCGTTGTCCGGAGAATAACTTTAACATCCAAGTAAACTTGACTGCTATTTAAGTACAATATAAGAAAAATTAAATTCTTTTTTTGTCCATAAAGTACTTTTAGTACTTTTTTGTTACTAATATGCTTTATTGCTACTTAAGAACTTTACATTAAAAATGAAGTTAATAATTTTTAACAAAAGACTTTAAAGATCTTAAAAAACACTTTCGCTTTTGTTAGTCGGTACTAAAATATTTGAATCTTTTTAATTTTAATTAAATAAAATTCTAATTAGACAGTACTAGTTCAAAAAGTACTTGAAGCTCTTGCTAGCATCAAAAACTAATATTTTTAGTGCTAAAGGTCTAATTTTCTACAATAGAATAGTGTTAACAAAAAAGTACTAAGTGATATATCTATGTTCATTTGTACTCAAATCTGTTTTTATTAAAAAATTTTATTTGCTATTTACATAAATAAATTTTAATGTTTTATAACATAATTTAAGGCCAAGGGATTAACTGTGAAGCTATATAGCACTTTTGACACTTATGTTCCTTATATTTACTAAAGTAATTTTTTGGTACTTATATCAAAAGTACTTTATATTTATTGTTAAACCGACTTATTTGCCATTAATAAAAATAATTTTTAGTAATATTTGTTATGGAACTTAATAAAAAATTTTTTACTTTGTACCATTTTTGGTACTAAAACTCCTAGGCTTAAAACAAGAACTTTAATCCGTCTTAAGACTTAAGGAATATTTTAACAAGGTCAGTATACCTCATACCTTCTTAAATATTTATTGTAATTGTTTTTTAACTGAAGTGTTATTAAAGTACTTTTTTGTACCTAACCTCACTTTCAGTACTAAATGTACACTTTTAGGGATAAAAGCTTTAACGTTTTCTTAGTTACAGTACTAAGGTATAGTTATGGAACTAAGTTTATCAAACCAGTAATAAATATGTGCATTACTTTTTAATGCACTCTTAAGGTACTAAATTGTAATTTGAAAACAAAACTTAATCTAGTTTTTGAACTAAAATTTATTGTGGGTAATAATTTATTTAGGATAAGAGAAAGTTGTTGTTATTAAATATGTGTTTTTTTTGCTGATAATGTTTAACATGTTCCATAGGAACTTCTTCTTAAACAAGTAGTTTGTTTGTTTACTACTAAAGTACTTTTTGGCTGGTACCAAATAATAAATCGTGATCAGTTTTTTAGAAGATGAAAATTTTTTGTAATGTATTTTGTATCCGCTACCTGAGTACTTTTTTGTGTGGAGGTAGTTCTAGGTACTGATGCCCTTTTAAGTATTTCGGTACTTTTTTGAGTACTTGAAGGAAATAAAAGTACCTTTTTTCATAACTTTTCTCGTTTTTAATAAGTGTTTTTTTAATGTATTTTTTAAGACAAGAAAATAATTTATGTGTTTTGCTTTTTATTATTACTTTAAATAGCACAAAATTACTTCATTGATGTAGAGTTGTTTTTGTTGAGCGCGATTAATCAAATTTAAAAAAATAAAAATAAAATCTTTGCATAAATTTCATAACCAGAAATACATGATAAGAAAATTGCTTAAATCCATCATTTATACATTCAAATGAGCAGAAAAATTCTTTAAAGTACTTTAACTATTGTGCTGACAATTATTGTGGAATCTTTTCAATAAGAGTATTTTATACTTTAAAACCCCCCTTTGGAGTAGAGACAATTAAAGCAATTGAGCTTCATTAATTGAATACAAACATTAAATATGATCTCTTCATGACAATGATTTAATATTATGTCAGTTAATTATAGATTTTCAAATAAAGCATAAATAATAACCATCAATTAAAAAATGTTCTTTTGTTTTGTTTTCTGTGCAGACACATTGGAGATGCTGCCATCACATGCCACTGTCCAAGTGGATTCAAAGGCACTAAATGTGAAATTCCTGACATCAGTGAAATAACAATGGGTAAGTTATTGTCAGTCATCATTATTAATAATTATTTTAAGAGTTGTCAAACGAAAAAAAAGCAAAAATGGAATCCATGCGTTTAAACATTTCCTACTTATTGTGTTACGCTACCATGTAGTTTACAGACATAATTTTCAGCTTGACTGCAAATTTAATATAAAAATTATTTCAAAACTGTTCATATGTATAAATAATAATTATTTATATATGAACAACGAAACAGGCAACAAAAAGCGCTGAAATGTAGGTAACAAAATGCGTGGTATTAAAGTTCGAAACAGCCCTTGAGTAGCACACAGCACTTTCAACAACTTTAGCAACTCAGGCAAATTAATTTTATATTCATGGAATTTTTTTTTTTGGATTTTATTTTTCAACATTAGAATTTTGTCGTACATAAACCTCAAAAAGGCAACTGAGCTTAAAGTCATTGACATTAAAAGGTGAGAGCAAATTTAAATACAAGTAGGAAAATTTTTTTCAGGATTTTAGTTTTATAAATTTAAAGATTAAACATTTGTTTTTAATATATTTAGAGTTTAAAAGTTTTATATTTTTTTGTTTTTATATTTAAATTTACAGTTTTATTATTTATATTTAATTTTTATTAATAATTTTTTAAGCCAAAAAATTTTGGGTTTAAGAATTATAATTGTGTTATTTGTTATAACCTTAAAACACTTTTGAATTTTTTGTCTGTTTATTGTGATTAATAATTTATAAATTTATACTTTTTTAACTAATTTTTTTTTAATCATAATTTTTTTTATTTAGTTATAGTTTTATCACTTTATAACTTTATAAATTAATAATTTTATAAATTTTAATAACTAAAATTAAATTACTGAAATAAGCTTCTTTTGTTATTACAAATTTGACATAAAGGAATGAAATTTGTGATTTTAAATTTATACGACTTAATAATTCTAGAATGGCATAAATAATTCAGTAACTTTAAAATTTTTATGTTTTATGACCTTAAAATTTTATATCTTTATTATTTAATGCTTTAAAATTTTTTGACAAATTTATGTATTATTAAATTTATAACTAACAACAAAATTAAATAACTATCTTACAATTCAAAAATCATGTATATTCCACAAATGTTATAAATCTTTATTTTCAACAGCAGACCAAGATCATAGGGTGGCATTATTACGAAATAAAAAAAAATTGCTTGTGCCATCCAGTAGTTAATAAATATTTTGTTATAAAAAAATGAATAACTACAGCTGATATAAATTATAATTTTTTAATAAATGTAATATTTTATAACTTAAAATTTTTAATTTTTAATTTGAAAATGTAAGATTTATATCTTGAAAATTTTAAAATTTATAATACGAGGGCTGCTCCATATATTTCTGGCCTAATAGTGAAAATGCGAACATTTATAATCAAAAATGGTTTTATTGTTTTTCAAAGTATTCTCCAGCATGACTTATACACTTTTGCATGCGCTCAAAACAGTTGTCGAAGCACTTTTTCCACTCCGATTAAGACACCTCTAAAACATGGTTTTTGAACACTTCAACAGCTTCTTCTGGCGACGAAAATCGTTGACCACGCATTTTTTTCTTGATGTGCGGAAACAAGAAGAAGTCATTAGGTGCCAAGTCAGGGCTGTACGGCGGATGACCCATTAATTCGACGTTTTGGCCGGTCAAAAACGCTCTGGTTTGAGCCGATGTGTGAGAGCTCGCATTGTCATGGTGAACAATATTTGTCTTCTCATGTTGGTTTTTCGAATTTCTCCTATGACTTCAGGCAAACAAATTGTAGTGTACCACTCAGAAGTAACCGTCCTACGTTGCTCAAGCAGAACAGTCGCCACATGACCAGTTTTGCCAAAGAAACAGGCGACCATTTGCTTCGAAGTGCTTCTTCCACGAACAACTTTCGTTGGATTTTGCTCGTCTTTGAAGACCCACACGGTCGATTGTTGTTTCATTTCGGGCTCATACGCATAGACCCATGATTCGTCACCTGTGACGATCTTATAAACGTTTTTTTAAGCACCGCAATCATATTTTTGCAACATTTCTTTGCACCAATCGACACGAGCCTTTTTTGAGAACTTTCAAATTGTGCGGGATCCAACGAGAACAAACCTTTTTTACGGCCAGGTGTTCATGCAGTATCGAATGTATGTTGGCGGAAGAAATGTCCAAGGATGTCTCTATCTCTTGGTATGTCGTATGTCAATCTTGCATTATGAGCTCACGCACGGCATCAATGTTCTCTGGCACAACAGACGTTTTTGGACGACCTTCACGGAATTCGCCTTTGAGCGAGCTTCGGCCACAATTAAATTCATTATACCAATTTTTCACAGTGCTATAGGATGGTGCTTCATCGCCATACAAAGATTTAAGTTCATCAATGCACTCTTGTCGTGATAATCCACGTCGAAAGTTGTGAAAAATGATGGCACGAAAATGTTCATGAGTTAATTCCATTTTTTTCTATATTAATTTTTTCAAGTCACTGTAAACAACACAAATAATGGTCGTACGTCAAAACGTTTTGAGTATGATTATGCTTAAAAAAGCCAAACTTTCCAATGGAAATGGCAGATTGCACTTGGCAGCACTCAGTGTTGCCAGGCCAGAAATATATATAGCAGCCCTCGTATTTTAGTTTTTAAAATTATGACATTTTAATCTTATAACTAATTTTAAAATATATTTTGTTAAAAATTTAAAATTTTTATTTATAAAACCTACAATGTTCTCAAACTTTCTTTTTAACTTTTTATAAATTTTCAACTTTAAAAAGCTTTATGAACATTTCGCATTAAGAACTAATACCTCACGGTTTTATAATTTATGACTTTATAATTGACTTTAAATTTTATAACTTTAAAATTTGTTTTTTTTTCCACTTTTGTTTTTATAATTTTAATTTGTATGAATTAGCAACCGTATTACTTTGTTATAATGATCTTTACATTTTTGTTATTAATTTATTTATCATTTAAAAAATTTTTAATTTTATAATAACATTATTTTTTTTAGAAAGTAAATTTGTTTTTAGAAACGAGGGGTTTTCATTTTATAAAAAAAAAAAAAATAAATAAAAATGCATTTTTATATTTTAAAGGAGTATAAATTCTTTATAACAAATCCATACGTCTCTTCTTGCATTATGAATTTAAGAAAGAACTTACTAAAACTATTTAAAAAAAAAAAAACTCTTATCTGAGCAGTAAAGGAGAATTGTTCAAAAAAAAACAAAAAAAAATATACAAGTGACATATCAATTTACCACAGCTTTTCTGACTATTTAATTTTTCCTTGTCAAACGTTGACACTCAACAAATTTGCATGGTTTTTAGATAATTTAAAAACAGTAGAAAAGAAAGAAATATTCACTGATAGACAACCATGAACTATTTTGCAAATATATATTCTGGTTCACACTTGCAACATGTTGTAGTTACATAAAAAATAGTCAAAAAAAAAGAGAACAAATTTTCACATTAGAAACATTCAAATAATGATGAAAGAATATTCTGGAAATATTTTAGTGTTTTTTTAAGTAAAAAAAATGTAATGGGAACGTATTTTTAACACATTCTGCAAAGGGCTTAATTTAACGTCAATGCTAAATCGAATAGATGGGGAAGATTTTGATTTTGTAAGGGATTATTTACACCGCCTTTGCTTGCTCTTCCACAAAATTTGGAACTAGAATGAAAATTTATTAATAACAGATGAATGAAAATCTCTCAGTTTTGAGTTAAAATATTAATTGCTCACATCGCTTCTTAAGTTGAAATTTTTTTTTACCTTTTATATCGTAGACATTTATTCTATCATATGCATGATTTAAAATTAAAAAAAATAACAACAAATTTTGTTTAAATCTTTAGAAAACTCTAAAAAGAAAAAATAAAACATAAGATGATAATGAATTTTTTTGCCTTTTGTAGCCATTACAAGAAAAACTTTAAATTCGTATACAATTCTAAAACAACAACAGACACATATTTTCTGGTCTGCTAGATTTTATTCACAATATAGAAAATTACATTTGCATCTGCTTGTTAAAAAAATGGCCACAAAACAAAATGCAACTGTAGAAAATTCGACACAATGAAATAAATGATGTTGTTCACAAATATTGTCATTCTATTTGTTTTTGGTTTAAAGGACAGCAGGTTAATTCCACATGTAAAAGAAGAGGAAGGCAACTTGGAAAATGAAAAAAGGAATCTTTTTTTGGGAGAAATGTTACAAATTTAAAAATGAAAAAATACTGCTGTAAAGAGATTTTGAAAAAAATCAACATCTGTTTATTAAAAGTTCATTTAAATTGAGATTTTTTTCTGTGAGCAACAACAACAACAACAATTTATTTAAAACAATTTATTTAAAAAAATTTATTAAAAAAAATTTATTTTCCAAAAAAAATCTGTGGAGGCGTACGATTGATTTTAATTATTAAGTGACGAACGCAAATCCTTCGAACTATAAAATAAACAGATCTTAAAAGTAACAGAATTTAAATTATTTAAATTAAAAAATTTTTAAATTAAAAATTATTTAAATTAGAAAATATTTTTCTAATAATATTTTAAGTTAATGAAATGTATTTTTGTTTTTCTATAAATTTGACTAAAGGTTTGTTGCTGCTGTGTAAAATACACTTAAATAAAATAAATTGAATTTTTTCAACATAAAATATCACTAACTATTGGCATAAGATTAAAGTTATTAATTACCAAAATAATAAAAAAATATTTTTGGATATTTTTTTTAATTAAACTTGGCGTATGACTAACAATATAAAGCAAAATCAGAAATGATGAATTTTTTATCAAAGACTTATTGTGTTTTATAATTGATAATTTTAATTTTTTATCAAAATTAATTTATCATTTTATTATTATTAATTTTTAAAATTTTCTTTCCCTGTTTTCTAGGTTGTACAAGTAATTCTTCAGACTTGGATTGTCATCGTGAGTGTGAATTTGGTAATGGCAAAGAAGGTGGCATTTCATTATTAAAAAGCAGTCGCACATTTGGTAAATAATTCTAATACAACACAACAAATATTTCATTCGTTTGAAATTTCTATTTTTGTAAATATTAAAATATTGTCTTTTACTATTTCCTTTTATTCTCCTGAAAAAAGGACGTTCTGGCAAAACCCGTTACGAAGTAACAATACGTTTAGGCGCTAATTTAACAGCCTACTATCGTAATACTGAGGGTGAACAAAGAGCCAAGGAACAATTGCCTACATTTTTAGAAAAGCATGTGAGTAAAACTAATTTAAAGGAATATTTTTTAAAGAGAAAAAATATTTAAAAATAAACAACACTGGGCGTATGATTAATATTAATTTTAGTAACATTAAGAATTAATTTATCGTCTCTGTGTTTTTCCATTTTTATTTATATTTTAAGAAGAAATTTAACGCAGTTCTTATAAATACGTTCGCTCACAATTTTTTAATGACTGCTTTATTTCTTGTTAAAACGATCACAATTGTAGTCATAAAACAACTTTTTTTTGTCATTCACAAATCACTTGAAGCTTTTATTTTTTAAAGTTCTTAGAGAATTTTTTTCTATAATTATTTTAATCAGGGGAGTGATTCTTTGTTTTACTTCATTTTCCACCTTAAAAAATTTTATTCGCTAAATTTTTTAATTCAAAATTTGTAAATTCCATTTTTTTTAAGGATTTCTTTTGGAATAAATTCTCCTTTAAAAAAAGCAAATAAATCCCTTTTGCTAGTGTTTGATAAAATTTTTTTTAAAGTTTATAATAAGTTTTTCTTGTAGAAGCGTTTAAATAATTTTTGTATTTGTGAGTCAAGTTTTAATAAACATTTACAAATTCTTGCAAAAAAAAAAAAAAAATTATAACACAAATTTCAACTGTCGTATGATTAATTTCAGTTAAAGGTCATTTGACAGCTTCGACTTAAGAAATATTATTTGAAAATTTTCATTTTAAAGTTGAACTTCAAGCCTGTATTATTATCACTGCTTAGAACACAAGTAAGAAAATAATTTATTTTTAGAATAAATGAACAACTAATTTTAATTAAATTCACTGTTTATTGTGATTATTTTTAAGGACTGAGTAAAATTTAAGTACCAGCAGAATAAATAATTTTACTTGTGTTGATGCCCTCTAAAGACTGTGGTATCACCCGCCAATGTCTAGTATCTGTCACTAAAAAATTTACTTGTTATTGCAATACCGCCCGATAAAGACCTTCGATACTGGTTGTTCGTTGGTCACGATGTGCAAGTGCGAGCTTACAGAGAGCTCTATGACAGCCAGTAAAATTTGTCTTCGCAGGAAGGTACGACAAAAGTATAATTTATTCTTATTTTCCTGCGATTTTTTAATGGAAAGGAAACAAGAGTTAAAATAAAAATTAATTTTTGAAAACAATTTTTATTCAAAAAATAAAATTTATTTAAAATATATGATTTCTTTTTTCTGTTTAAATAAATTTTAATACACAATATTTATGGCACATAATTTTGTGTCAAATTCAAATTTTCCTCACTGCCTCCAACTGCCCCAGTATTTAGATTTCTAAACACATTTCGTACTGCACCCGGTGTACGTTCCAATGAACTTGTCCATGACGAACGTAGTGAACGTGGCAGTATTGATGATGCTGTTTCATTATTATTTTTAATTGTTTGTTGATTATTTACCGTTGCCGTACTTTCCATAATTGTTGGCATATTATTGCCACTGCCACCACCAACACCACTTACGACTCCAAGTTCTGCACCATAATTTGTAGAACCTTCTTTTACATTGAAACTATGAGCTGAACGTGATGTTGGTCGCCAACGACTTAGTTTCATAGATGATTTACGTTTTGTAGAACCTGAAGACTTAAAAGTTTCTGTTTGCGGCTTTGATGCGGTAGAGGATGGTGAGGATTGTTGTTCCAAGAGATTGCTAACGAGCTTGTCGAGAACTTTGAGGTCAACTTTACGAGAGCCACGTACAGAATTCATACGACTGCCTCCACGACTACCGCCGGCACCAAAAGGCGATGGTAGATCGTAGGATTTATTAAGGCCAGCCAGTTTGGCCAAACGTTGGGTTAACTGAGAAAATAAAGAAAATTTATTTAATTGTAAACAAAAATATTTAAATTGAAACTTTTGAGACCTTAGTCTTTCTTTTTTTTTGTAATTAAAATAATCTGACTTTAAATTTATATTTTTCTTCTCGGGCTGTAGTTCAATAACCAAAAAAAAAAAATAATAATCTAAATTTGAAAATAAAATTTAAAATTAAAACTAGCGAGCAAAGATCGAAGGAAATATTATTTTGCCCCTTTCTTAGACATTTCTAAAATATTTTAAATCCAGAAGTTTTTTGTCGAAAAGCCTGTTTAAGTTGGCAGGATGTTATCAAGAAGGTGTTGAAATTTCATCTGAAAATTACAGCCGAGGTATTCTTCGGCTGTGTTTTGCGACGACCAAAAAATGTGTTGATAAATAAAATAAGTTCATGCGCAAAAATTATATAAAAATGAAATTGCAAAGAGTTAAGACCCTCTAATCGAAGTAGTAAACCTACAAAATCATACACAAGATTGTAAAAGTCTTTGGTATACAACTTGTTAGGAAAACCCAAATTGAAGTGAACTTGAATCAAAAAAATACAAAACAGTACAAAACAAAACCGGATCATTACGATTTATTGTGGAATTCATTTATGGCCTACTGTCTGTCTTTAAAACTTTTAAAAATTTTTAATAAAATTCGTTGAGAAACAAAAGGAGTCTGTAATCTAAATGTGAAGTTGCGAGACAAATACAACACATCATAATCAACTGATGCTAGGCAGCTCTTAAAGAGAATAGAGAAAAATGTCAATGCTGCTTAGATCCAGTCAAAGTTCCTGATGTCGAAAAACTACTTTGGTGGCAGAAGTCCCAGTCCTTTACTAATTAAAAAAACGAAAATCGAGACAAATTACGAGAGTAAAGTTTTCTTGAAATGCTGTGATAGTAGCACACGTTAACATGAGCGATATTAATCTTAAGCAAATTTTAGCAATTATTTAACACCCTGTGGTGACAAATGTTTTTTTTTAGTTATTAGTGGGCGACAGGAAAGCAACAGCTAAAAGTAAATGTTTTTTGGGTGAATTTAAATCTTCTTGAACAGCGATTAGTTTAACATTGTTGTTTGAATATTCAAGCCTTTAATGAGTCGTGAATAAAAAACGACTACAAAAACTTGGTGTTCTGCTTTAGTATTACCGACGTCTTTGTCCCCCCGGCCTTTCACTATATTTTAGAGTTGCTTTTTTACAAAACAAAATAATAAAGTGCTGGCAATTTAAAACTTCTGAGATTTTGTAAATGAAATCCAATAACTTATTTTATGACTCTGATGTTAAAATAAAATACAGTTGTAAAAATAAATCTCTTTCTTTTTTGTTTTTTATCTTAACTAAAATATTTATGCAAAAGAAGGAAAGGAAATGCGAAAAATCCTTTTAAGAACCTTTTAACTTTGACATTGCCTTTGAAAAATTTGTCTCTACAGTTTAAGCTCTATTTCAAGCTATTGACCCTTGACTAAATAAATTATTTTTTTTTCGTGTTCATGCCATTTTTTGATTTATATTAGTTTCTTCTTCTCTCAAAGAACTAAAAAGTTTAAAACTTTTATAAGCAAAAAAAAAAAAAAAAACCAGAATGAAACATAAAGAAAACAAAACAAAACTCAAAGTACCTATTGAATGCAATGACCTTTAGTGAGTTATTTTCAACAGCAAAAATACAAAAGCAACATGCGCTAGTTGTTTTGTTTTTCTTTTAAGCGATTGTGTGTTTTACTTTCTTTTAGTTTTAAAATTCTCTATGATACCTTTATCATAAATTTGCTGCTGTTTCTGTTTGCTTTCCTCTTTTAAATTGTTTTGTATGGTGACCATTATTTTCGTAACCTCAAATAAATCTTTGATGGCAGGGCTGAAATGTGCTGCAATTATAATCCTGTTTTTTAAGCTTTTGCCTTCCGGCTGCTGTTGAAAAATATAACTTTTTTCAACTTTTATTATTTTCAACTTTTATTATTATTATTTTTTTTTTCATTGCAATAAATGAAACCAAAGTCAATCGTCTCTAAAGTTTTATTTTTCTCAGGTTTTTGATTTTTTGATTTACTGGAGGGGTTGGTTGACATCAGAGGGACTTTAGTTTTTCAACATAAAATTGCTTTTAGTACATAAATCTATTTCTGACCATCGTGCCAGTGGCACAGTTTAAAATTGTTGTGGGAATTGCAACTGAAGTGAATGAATGACTCAGAGACTATTTAATTGTTCGTTTGTTTGGTTTGTTTGCTCCTTCTTTCTCTTTTTTATGTTTAGTTTTGGAACAGTTACTAGAAGCTGAAATCTTTTTTTTTCTCCTTAACAAATACTGTGATATTAATTACTGGTTGACATTTTTTTAGGCAACAAAAGAAAAATTCGAGAAAAAATCTTTTTTTTTCTTTTTGTTTTAAGATTTGATAAAACCATATTTTTAGGTTGTGCATTCAACTTGGAAATTTCGATAACATTTGTACCTGCTTTTATTGATACCTTTGATAATTAATACTCTTTCAGTTCATATGAACAACATGTTGTTTTAAACTGTAAAAAGTTCAATTACTAACAGGATGATAAGAAAATACTTCACAAACATGTTACTGTAAATGAAGGTTTTGTTCATTTTAGAGGTTTCGTAGCCAAACATTTTATTGCTTAAAATACGATATCTGTCAGTCTGTCACTTTGTTCGTTCGACACAGACCCCCCTAAATCTGGAACAATAATGGACAGATTCTTAAAACTTTGAAAGAATTAGTACTTTTATAGCCGCTATGACAATGAAACATAATATGAAAATATAAAAGGGTGGTCCGAATGTGAAAGGCAGACATGAAAATTTGCAAATTGTATGTAAAACCATGTGTGCTATAAAAACAATTATAACAATTACATTTTTGACCAAAGAGTGACGTGTTTTCCGGTTTTGTGTCCTTGTTTTCAAAACGCATTTTGCAGACCATTTAAATTTAAATATTTTTGTGTTCTCTTTAAAATTAAGTGCAAAATAATAAAGGGTGTTGCAGTAGTGATGCAGCCTTATTTTCTAACCTCAATAGACAAGCAATTTAAGATAAATTATTTTTTTTTTGCTTATGTGAACCAAAAAAAAAACTAAAATATAAAAATTTAAATATAAAGGGTGTCCCAAAATCGACTTGATTTCCATGTACTTGTTTCTAAGTCGCAATGGGCAAACATTTGAAGCTTAAGAATTTTTATTTCCGCTATAAAAACAAGTAAAAAAAAAACTTTTAATCACAGGGTGTTCCAATAAAGAGGTGTCCTTGAATTAAAACCGCAATATGCAAGCGATTGAAGTTTAAATATTCTTATGTCTTTTTTAAGAACATTTTTAAAATACTAAAAAAAAATAACGGGTGCTCCAATAGTGACGTGATTTTCACGTACGCGGCTGTATTTTTAAGGTCGCAACATATGTAAACTCCTCTTTTAAGTATTTTTTTTTTTGCCTCTATAAGAACAAGCACAATATATAGAACTTTTCATTAAAGGGTGTGCCAAAAAACCCGAGTCCTTGTCGTTTAATCGCAGCATACAAGCAATTTAAACTGAAGCTTTCCTTTTATCCATTAAATAAAATAAAAAATATTAAAATGAAAATAAAAATATAAAAGGTGTTCCTGAATTGACATGATTTGCTTGCATATCGTTTTAGCTTTTTAACCGTAACAGGCAGATATTCCGAATTTATAACGTATGTACAAATAAGAGCCGTTTATTTTAAAAGTGACATAAGTCACTTTACTTTAAACCCCTCGGGGTCCGTAGCAACCATCCAAGGGGTCCGCATGAAGAACCGAAAAAACAGTGTTTTCAAAAATAATAAAAGTTTTATTTCGATTTTGGGCTTCAGAGGGGTCCGCGAAAAAAAATTAGTTTACTAGGGGTCCGTGATCAGGAATGTGATGAGAAACCCTGGTTCAGAAGATTGTGTTTTGAAGGTTTTAATAGTATTGAGACTAAATCTCTAGAAACTGTACTTTTACTCATCTCAGGATGCTTATTTTTCCCCAAATAAAATATTGGTTACCATTAAACTGTAGAAGTTTTTGAGATAATTTTTTTTTTGGTAAAATAAATAAATAAAATACGGGTAAACAATAAATTTAAAAATTTTAGGGTAACAGTGTAATTTGACGAATATACTGTTGATATTAAAAAAGGAAAAAAAATTAAAAAAAAAAAAAAAGATGCACCACAAATTTCGTGTGTGAGTCCAGCTCGTTCTTGACTGATTTTATTACCAAAAAATTTTTGCCGTAAAACCAGACTTCTTTAAACTACATTGCGGTTACTAAAACTCAATTGATAATATATTTGCAAAACCCAAAAATCTTAAAAAATATTTTTCTTATTTTATTTTTTGTGTATTTAAACTGATATGGAAATCGAACGATTGACAACGCTTGGTCTTAAATTATTATTCATTCAAAAATTTTTTTTATTGTATTTTAATAGTATTTCAGTTTTTATTATCTTAATATTTCTTTCAAACTCTTTTTAATTGAACTCATCTTAGTAAAATCTTCACTGTAACCAGAGGCTTTAACTTTGCTAAATTCCCTTATAACATCATTTTCTCCATCAAAATTCACTTACATTTAATTGCCTTTTGATCTCTCTATTCTTTTACTTTATTACAAAAAAGTTTTCCGACACAACAAATTAATTCCAAAAAAAAAAGTTTTTACTAAACCGCCTGCTGATTTCATTAATAAACCATAAAAACTTGACTTGAATAAAGATACCAATAAACCACTGGATCAAGAGTACAAAAGAAACTAAAACTGCATACACAACAAAAATAAAATATAAAATGCCACTTAACTGTCGGCAGCTGTCCAAAGAAAGACATGATAAAAACGCAAATATATTTTCTGGTAGACCACAACCTGGCCAAAATTAAAACGAAAAGATGAAATAAAGTTCTAGAAAAAAAGCCATCATTTTTGAAATGAAAAACAAGTTTTGAATATCAATTATAAAGGGAAGTAAAGAAACGAAACAAAAAAATTGCTTAAATAAAATCTTCTAAAGAAAAAGGAAGAGTACAAAAAGCGCAAAATACTTTAACTTCATTTGTACCAAAAATAGTTATTTCTATTTTAAAAATATCTACTCGCTGATTAAAAAAAATATTTTAAAAGTTAAAAAAAATATTCTTACCTCCCCTGCTGCATTGCTGGAATAGCTCATACGCTTTACTTTTTTAAAGGTCACATCATCCTCAGCCTCCTTTAAAGCCTGCTCCAAAACACTATCCAATTCAGGACTGCGATAATCTTCTACGCCCTGGTAGCCACTTAAAGGCGATTATAAAGAGTTTAATTATTAAATGTTTTACTTTTAATAAGAAAAGATTTTTAATGTGTAAAAGCTTGTTTCTTTTTACCTTAAAAGTTTATCTCTAAAAGCATCTAAACCTCCAGTGCCAGCTCCACCACCAATTCCACCTTTGCCACGTCTTATTGTAGAACGATTTGTTTTACGTACTGCACGCAAGTCAGTTTCCCAGAAACTAAAAAAATATATTAAAATAAAATGAATAAATACCGTAATAAAGCAAACATTATTATACTTTAAATAATAATAATTTAAACTTCTTAAAATTTCAAATATTTGGGAAAAATATTTTTTTCAAATTTTTTTCTGTCTAATGTTACGAAAGTTAAAATTTTTCCCATTCCATTGCAAACAGCTGCAAAATTATTGTTTTTATATTTTACGAAAAAAAGAATCAATTGATCGACTTTAAACAACAGAAATTACTTAAATAATGATTTATTACAGCCCCAAGAAGAAAGACGTGTGAGTATTTGCGCCAATAACATGAAAATTTTAACACTGTGAGCTACCCAACACCTACGTGCCCTTGTGGGTATTTTGTTTTTTATATTTATTTTTATATTTATTTTCTTTCTATTATTTTCTATAATGATGTTTTTTTCTTCTTACAAAATCGTTTAAATCAATATTTGTACAGACATCAAGATAAACGTTATATTTGTCAAATTGCGAGGGCTGCTATATATATTTCTGGCCTGGCAACACTGAGTGCTGCCAAGTGCAATCTGACATTTCCATAGGAAAGTTGGTCATTTTTAAGCATAATCGTACTCAAAACGTTTTGACGTACAACCATTATTTGTGTTGTTTACAGTGACTTGAAAAAATAAATATAGAAAAAAATGGAATTAACTCGTGAACATTTTCGTGCCATCATTTTTCACAACTTTCGACGTGGATTATCACGACAAGAGTGCATTGATGAACTTAAATCTTTATATGGCGATGAAGCACCATCCTATAGCACTGTCAAAAATTGGTATATTGTAATTGGTAATTGGCCAAAGCTCGCTCAAAGACGAATTCCGTGAAGGTCGTCCAAAAACGGCTGTTGTGCCAGAGAACATTGTTGCTGTGCGTGAACTCATAATGCAAGATCGACATGCGACACACCGAGAGATAGAGACACCCCTGAACATTTCTTCTACCAGCATACATTCGATACTGCATGAACACCTGGCCGTAAAAAAGGTTTGTTCTCGTTGGATCCCGCACAATTTGAAAGTCGCTCAAAAAAAAGGCTCGTGTCGATTGGTGCAAAGAAATGTTGCAAAAATACGATTGCGGTGCTTCAAAAGACGTTTATAAGATCGTCACAGGTGACGAATCATGGATCTATGCGTATGAGCCCAAAACGAAACAACAATCGACCGTGTGGGTCTTCAAAGACGAGCAAAATCCAACGAAAGTTGTTCGTGGAAGAAGCACTTCGAAGCAAATGGTCGCCTGTTTCTTCGGCAAAACTGGTCATGTGGCGACTGGTCCGCTTGAGCACGTAGGATGGTCACTTCTGAGTGGTACACTACAATTTGTTTGCCTGAAGTCATCAGAGAAATTCGAAAAACCCACAAGAGAAGACAATTCATTGTTCACCATGACAATGCGAGCTCTCACACATCGGCTCAAACCAGAGCGTTTTTGACCGGCCAAAACGTCGAATTAATGGGTCATCCGCCGTACAGCCCTGACTTGGCACCTAATGACTTCTTGTTTCTGCACATCAAGAAAAAAACGCGTGTTCAACGATTTTCGTCGTCAGAAGAAGCTGTTGAAGTGTTCAAAAACCATGCTTTAGAGGTGTCTCAATCGGAGTGGAAAAAGTGCTTCGACAGCTAGTTTGAGCGCATGCAAAAGTGTATAAATCATGCTGGAGAATACTTTGAAAAACAATAAAACCATTTTTGATTATAAATATTCGCGTTTTCACTATTTGGCCAGAAATATATAGAGCAGCCCTCGTATTTGTAAATGTATTGTGAGGAACACATTCAAATCATAACAATGTTTTGTTAGGTCTAATAAATTTGCCCACTTCTGCCTTTTTTCTACAGATTAGATGAGAAAACGTTTTATTTTTCAAGTGCATTATTTGATTAAAATTTAAAACTCCCGTGTCAGAGTTTTGTATTGCACAGAATACAAGGTAACTTTCCTCTTTCTAAGAACTTTTTGTATATGACCCCCCTTTTTTAAAAATTATTTATGAACGTTTTGCATAACCGATGCTGAAGGTATAAAAAGTGCGATTTAATTGACAAAGATTTTCGACATGAAAGAACCACATAAAAGGAAGTTAAAAAAGGAAGTTGCTAAATTATAAAATATAAAAAAACTATTTCCTTTTACTAAAACGCAAGACTCTTATTCTGTAAGTAAATATTTAACATGCCAGCATCGTTAAAGGATGATTTGTATCAAATGATCACAGGCACATTTTTATGTTTCATTATCAATTCGATGATTTTTTTGCACTTTTTTTAGGCCTTAGAAATCATTATGTTTGTGTTAAACAAACCTTATAAATTTTTTTCAATTTTTAAAAATTTGTCTACGATTATGGAAACAATGTTTTAACACTTCCATATGTATTCTTACCATCAGCTCCAAGTAGCTGTTACGGATCAAAAAATACTGTCAGCAAAAATGCAAAACTTTTTTTAATAGTTTTTTTTTTTAATTTTTTACCCAATCAGCAATTGAAACGTGGAATAATTTTAGATATTAAAAAATGAACCTAAACCCAAAAAAGTAAAATTTAATTCCTTTATATTGCAATGCTGCTTAGTAAAAGAACTCATGGCACATCTACCAGTTTAAAAATTTAATTATTATAAAAATAGAAATACTCGAGTCGTAGCATTGACTTTTATTAGAAAAATAATAGATTTTAATTTATTAACATTAGAATCGTTAGTCATCAAAAATCTCTTAATAGA
The DNA here is from genome assembly GCA_937654795.1 of Cistogaster globosa. NCBI lineage: Eukaryota > Metazoa > Arthropoda > Insecta > Diptera > Tachinidae > Cistogaster > Cistogaster globosa. The sequence goes on from OW569404.1 coordinate 16,033,770, forward strand.
TGTGGCATCCTGAACGATAAATAACTAAAATAAAATATTTAATAATTTAATATTTTATTTAAAAAAATGGGACATGCAAACGCTTATTGCTCCGTTTTTGTTTTTTCTTCTCTCCGTTAAGTCTTGGTAATGTTAGCAAAAATGCCTAAGTACACGACAATATCATACAATATTAAAAAAAAAAAAATTCGAAGAAACGGTTTAAATAAAAGACTCAAGCCATAGAGTTTTGTAGATGATTAAGCCGTTTATTTTGAAAGTGGCATAACTCAATCTAACAATAAAAAAATAAAAAAACGCACAATTAAACGTTAAGAGCTGCTATGAATTTGTTGTTGGGAACAAAATAAGCATCCTAAGATAATAGCAGAATGTATCGCAGCATTTATTAAATCGCTACATCCATCATCAGCATTCTTTACATAAATCTACTTTAGGCTTTGTACCTTTAAAATTTAATATAATTAAACAACTAACCAATCAAAAACATAAACTTTATTTCGTTGTTCTCTTAATTAATCGTCACACAAATTTTTTCTTGCTTGCTGCTAACCATCGACTTAGCAGCGAATGCAATTTTTATTTTATAATATTCATAACTTTCTGTTTTTTTACGGTAGAAATGGATAAAACGCAAAGTCTTGCGAGTAATTTTGATATTTATAAAAATAATTTCTTTTTTAATAAATTTAAAAACTGAAATATTGTGCGAACTTAAGCCGATTTACTAATTAGGCATTTTATACTAAAATAAAATAGTTCGACATATAATTAATTTCAAAAATTTTAAATATTAAAACGTTATTTAGAATTAAAACTTGGAAAGTTTCAAGTAAAAAAAAAATACTGCAAGTTTAGTAAGCCTACCAGAAAAATGCTTGACTAAACAGTCGACCCGCTATCCGAAGCCTGGTGGATACTGATGGCAAGATTGTTTCGACAGTACTGGAATGGCAAATCTGTTAGCCACCGGTTCATTCAGGTTGGCTTTTCTGGTTCAAGTACGCATTCGGATCGCTTCGGTGCGAATGAGGGTGAGGGTGGTTGTCTCTTTCTTGGACAGGACGACAGCTTTGCCATATTTTGGCGGGACTATTACAGCTGACGGAGAACTGATTGACTTAAGCACTAACATTGATAGATTAGGATTCATTGACTCTGCATCTGTATCCATCCTGTGATATAGACGGTTTGTGGCATGGAGATTTCTAGCCATAGTTTTCAACCTTTGGTATAATATTGGTTATTTTCCGAAAGCGTGGAGATCAGCCCTCGTCGTTCCCATACTGAAACCCAGATCGGATCCTAGTGCGTGTGGAAGCTATTGGCCCACATCCCTGCTGTCTGCCTTTGGAAAGTTGTTTGAATTCTTTCTCCTGCCAAAGATAAATGACATTATAATTGACAAGGATATTTTGAAAGGTTTCCAATTTGGATTTAGAAGTGGACTCTTAACAACGCACGCACTGACGGTAGTCCGTCAGTACCGTCAGTGTGTGAAGGACTTTATTGCCAGTGGACTAAATAGAAGGTGTCATACAATTACTGTAAGCCTGGATTTTGCCAAGGCTTTTGATACGGTTTGGCATGATGGTCTTGTTTTTAAAATGCTAAGTATGGGATTTGGTGTTGGCATTTGCCGTTTAGTGGACAACTTCCTAAGGGACCGATCTTTCAGGGTACGTGTTTGTGATATTAGGTCTGTCGAGGGCTTGATTTCTGCTGGAGTGCCAGAGGGCTCTTTATTGGGCCTTGTGCTATATAATATCTTTATCTCCGACATATTGCAACCGCCACGGGAGGATCTTTTACTTATGCATGCCGATGATATACTGATTACCTCATCAGGTGCTAGAGCAAGGAATATTAATGAATGACTGAACCGATACTTGACGATACTGACAGACTGTTTTACAAAATGGTGTCTTACTTTAAACATTGCGAAGACCGTGGCCGTAATGTTTAAGGGAAGGCGGAAGATTATTTACCCAAATTGTAGACCTTACATACCTTGTTTGACTCTTGGACGAGAACTGATTGAGACATCAGACAAATTTAATTATCTAAGTGTTACCTTCCATGAGAATTTTGAGAGCTATCGGAACATCGACGATATTCTCGAAAGAGCCAAACGTGTTTGCTCTTCACATCAGGGTGTTTTGAAGAGTAGAGGAGGTCTCGATAGGAGAGTACGTCTTTTGGTTTATCGCCAAATCATTCGCCCTATCATCGCCTTCGCCTTTCCCGCTTGGTTTGGAATTTCTTCTCACCAGATGGAGAGGCTAAGGCGCTGGGAGAAAATGATTTTGGTTGCTTGCCTTGGCTTGAGGCCATATTTAGGACCAAATGGAGTGATTCGCAGGCTATCGTATAGGTCAATTTACAGCGCAATTGAATTTGTGCGCATAGATTCCTACATGGTTGAATTGACTGTGGGATTTCTGGGATCCTCAGAGAATTCTCTGATTAGAGAGTGCTTCTCTAAAGTAAAAAGTTTGGAAGCCGTTTGGATTTCGAGGTATTTCTCACCTGTGGATCTGTTAACTCTTAGGGAAGCTGGCTTTCTCTATGAGGATGCAGACCTCTTGTTCTAACACAGGAGGTAGCGTTCGCTAAATGTAGGGAACACTGTATACAACACTGTTCAGTAATTTTGTATTTATTTATTTTGTTTTTTATATAATTGTAAATTTCATTTCACTACTGCTCATATAGCTCATCAGTGGATTTTCCCCAAATTTTGTAAAGAACGAATTTGTCTTTTTTGCAGGTGGAAACTGAGTTATTTTTAGCCATTAAGTAAAACAGAAGTGAATTATAATTCACTTCTGGTGAATAATTAAAGAAAAATATTTCATTTTGTAATTTTAAAAATGAAAACAAATCAAGTTATATAGTTCAAAAAAATTCTTTATCTTTTTTATTTTATTTGTTATTTTAGCTGTCATTAGATTTCAATATTAGAATGAAAATTAGTTTTAGTAAAAACGAAAAGAAAAATTTTAGTTCTTTTAAGAATAAAAACATAACTGAGAATATTTTTTGTGATTTCTATCTTATAAAATTTATAAATATTTTTTTTTTGTCCCGGAGAGAATACAAGAATAGAAGAATATTGAATTTTTTACTTTATTGAAAGTTATAGAAAATATGTTCTAAAAAAAATTTTTTTTGTGACAAATTAAGTTTTGTATAGAAATATGTACATGTCTGCTTTAATTTTATAGAAAATAATCATTACTTAAAATGCAATATAGAAATCTATACATTTGATAATAAAAATGTAGAAAGTAACATTGTGATCTTAAAAAATAATTAGAAAAAATATTTTGCAAACTTTGAGGATTACTTTTCTATATATTTTCAATTTGCTTGATTTAATTTGGTATTGTTTGACAATTAAATAAAAGATTATTTAAACATAACAACAATAATAATAAAAAAATAAATAAAAAAAGGAAATTTTATAAATGAATGTTTTGAAAGTATTTCAATTTAACATTTGGGCAGAGAAAACAGACTTTGACATTTCAAAAGCTCAATAAGTTTAAAGTGAAAGCAAAAGGTTTTTCTTATATTATTCTAAAGACTAGATTGTGAAAAAACATTAAAATGTAAATTAAAAATTTAAGTATCTTTAAAGAAAAGATGCCAAATAAATTTTAATACATTTAAATCAAAAACCTTAATCCAAAATCAATTAACGAGGTTGTTTTTTACCTTCTGCTGGTTTTAATCTTGTAAGTTGATGAGAGGCATGAACTAAAACTATCAATTTATTTTTTTATCCCCTAAAGTATGCTTTAAATATTTTCTTTAAAAGTATGCTATAAAGATTTTCTTAACATCTTTAAAATAACAAAAGGCCAATGAAAAATTTAAATTGAAAATAAATTAAATTGTGGTTGAAATGCTTTAAAAGCAATGATAATATAAAAAAGATATTTTAAATTTGACAAAGGAGATTTAAAAAAATAAATAAAAGAAAGGAAAGGAAAGGAAAAAAAAACGAAAGAAAAATGAATAATAAAAAATAAATAAAATTTGTCTGATACAAAGAAATTTATTTTTCATTAACTTGTTTAAACTTTATTCAAAAAGCAAAGAAAAAAAAATAAATTTAAAATTTTTCTTAAATCATTATACTTAACATTAAATTGAGGTCTACTTACCGACCTCTTATTTATCTTAAATACCACAACATATTTTCTCAAAACTTATTTGACTTCTCTTTTATTTCTTTTTAAACTCAGTTGCCCTCAAAGTTTAACCATTTAATACTTTTAAAAATATAAAGTCTATTTTTAGGCTCTATATTTTTTTATTATTTTGCTAGCACAATATTTAATTTGGTTTAAATTGCTTTAATAAAAAGAGATTTAACACATGTGCATATGTTTTTATCATTTTGAGTTTTTACGTATTTGTCTCCTTCAATTTATTGCCATTTTACAGTTAAACCATATTGATGGTTTAAAATTTTTTTTCACAAATGATTATAAGAAACTGATATAGATTTAAGAAGACATTTTTGTTTGCAAGGAAAGAGTCTGTAAAAAAAATATTTTATGTATTTTACTTTCAATTGTTCATTATAAGAAGAACCTGAGCTCCGTCGATAAATATATTTGCGTTTTGAAATGTCGTTTTAGAAGCCAAAGCAAAAAATATTTAGCGAAAAATAATCTACCAAGAAAAAAGCCAACATTTTGAAAGGTTTGAAGAAAAAGGCAATTTTTGGAAAAGTTAAAGTTTCAAGATGTGATATTTTTGAAATGGCTACGTTGTTAAAAAAAGAACGTTAATGAAAAATTTTGAAATTTGATTTGTTTTTTTTTTTTTGTTTTTGGAAATATATAACTTCTTAAGAAAAGGACGTTTTTGAAAAAGAGAAAATTCAAAATATTACTTTTTTGAAATAGGCGACTTGCTAAGCAAAAGAAATAGATACAAACGCAAAAAAAATATTTTTTGGATAAAAAGGCGACAACTTTTTTTTTAACTGTGGAACATTTGCTTTTGATTTTATTTTTAATTTTGCCTTTTTTGATCAAACCAAAATATTGCTTTAGGTTAGCTCTTAAAATATGGTAACTATATTTTTGCAAGAAAAAAAAAATAATAATAATAATAATAATAATAAGAATAATAATAATAAATAAAATAAAAAAAGATTTTCTATTGAAAAATGAGTTTAAAAATTCGTTCTTGCGAAAAATTTTGTGTCAAGTAGAATTTTTCCTCGCAGTGCTATTAGATGTGCTGTGCAAATAATGTGACTTTTTGTAAAGAATAGAAGCTTTAATATTGTTTTTATTTGACGTTTTAATTTATTACTTTTTATTTAATTTTTTTTTTTTTTTTTTTTGATAAGAACTTTTTTTAAGACATCATTGTTTGAGCTAAATTGATTTTTGCGAATAAAATTGCATCTGGGAATTTGTTATGTGAATTTTCGAAAAAGTACCGCTGCAACAGAAAAAGATCTTCTGTCAAAAACAAAAAAAAAAAAAAAATACTTGTAGGGAAAAAGGTAACTTTTGTTTTTAATTCTGAAACCTTTTAAAAAATGTAACTTTAGCGAGTAAAAGTGCTGTATTCCGATTGCCAAATCTTACATATCCTTTACCAAATTCGTAAAGCTACTTTACCGAAGTATCTCCAACCAAAAAAACAAATGTTAAGGAGACAGAATATAAGGCAGTTAATTTTTTTGAATCAAAAATGTTATGGGCTCTTAATGGGTTAGTAATTTTTAAAAAATTGTTGTATTTCCTGAAGATCTCTTTAAAAGCTTTTAAATGATACCCATAATGATATCTTAAAAAATGGGACAATCGTACTTTTCTATGGAAAGTTCTGATGAAATATGGCCGAGCGCAAGTTTTTTCTCTAGATGGTTTTTCTCATTTTTTTATTTTTTATTGCTTCATAATTGTTTTTTTATTTATTTATTTATTTTTTTTATTTTTTTGTATTTGGAGTTACTTTTCCAAATAGTATCGAAAAATTAGGTGTTTTGCCCGGTGCCTTGATAAACTTGAACCGTTCCCGTTAATTTTCAATAGCAAAGTTTTCCAAATTTTTTCTGATCGATTGGCGTATTTAAATTTTCTCTAGCTCATGTAGTGCCTAAGCAAAGTTGATATCAACACTTATACGGACGGACAGACGAACATTGCTCAATAGACTTCACTATGTATAAGAATTCAAAATATATGACAAACTCAAATATATCTTTTTTCCACCTTTTGTGATGAAGGGTAGTTAGTTAATTAGGAGTGGCAGCCTCTCACGACGAAGCTCACCTGAGCACAATAGTATGGCCCGTTGTGATACCACAAGTAAGGCGCTGCGACTACCCCTACTCAATTGAAAACTATAAAGATTCCAGGATGAACTTCGCTATGTCCCCTAGGGCAAACCCAGTCTTTCAACATGCCTGCCTATTAGACAGTGACCAGTAAGTACCGAGACCGTAATATTTCTGGATTTCCTGTCCAGTCCGAGCAGTTGCCTGATTCGCCTGAGGTCCAGTGTAGTCCACGGTTGTCTTGGTGAGGGGTATAAAAATAACTTTCTTGGTAAAAGATAACTCGTTTAAAAGCAGATTGTATTTTTAAGACAGATGACCTTTTAAAAAAAGTGACAGAGAAATTTAAGTCTCAACTCAAAAAATTTTTAATTAACTTCTTACACAAAACTGTATATTTTAAATGAAGTGCATTTTCAAAGGTTAAAAAATTTCTTCTGCTTTTTTTGGCTTGTAATTTTCTTAAAAGCAATAAGTTCACCAAATTGTTGCAGTGACACAAATAAAAGTTTGTACGTAATGGCAACAGTCTGACCTTTTGTTTTGCACTAAAGAGTAAATGATTATGGAGCAAAAGAATATATCAATTGTGGTTAAACATTTCCAATAAAACGAAATGTCTAGAAAACTCATGCCTTGTGTTTGCAAAAATATCGAAACAAAATGAAAAGAAAAAAGAAAAATTTATTGACATGTGTAAGAAATTGATTTTGTGCTCAAGGTTTTTCTTTTCCATTAAAGTGTTTTTTTCCTTCCATTTAATATGTTGAAGAAGAAAGATTAAAGTAACAGATTTACAAGTCTTGGTGTTGTTGGTTTTTAAGAATATTTATCTTCCCTATTTTTTTTCTTTTTTTTTTGTAGCAACAACTCTTTGAAATATTAACATCTTTATTGTCATTAAAATCAAAAGCATTAGTATCGTCGACATCATCATTACCATTGCTTTTGCGTTACAAAAGTTTTTTGGTTGAGTTTGTGTAAGCGACTTTAGTTTGTTGGTGGTTTTTTTTAGCGGTTGTTTCACAGTTGACTGTGAAATATGTTTTAGTAAATGAATGAATGACTTGAAAGACTGATATGTGTTTTATCTGTGTCTCTATTTTTTGTTTGATTTTCAAAACCTTGAATTAATGAAGTCAATTTATTGTATTTGGTGTTTTGTTACCATGAAAATCAAATTCTTTCAAATGTAGTTTTTATGTTAATTTTTTTTTTTGCGTTCATTTATTTAATTTTTTCTATTGAGTATTTACTTTTTTGTAGCTTAAAATGAGTTGTGTCTAATGAGGTTAAATAAGTTCAAGGAGACTTTGTTGAAGGAAGGTAATGAGTTGAAGAAGAACTTTATTAAAAGCAAAATGAAAATATTTTATTCATTGATAGGATTTTTTTTTAATTTTCTTATTTCTATTTTAAAATATTTTAAAAAGTTTCCTTTCAAAACACTAGAACTAAAATCAATCGGTTGGGCGATATTTTTGATACCGGGAAAACATAAGTTTTTTTCAGTCAATATCTGCAGTAAAGAGTAAAATTAAAACAAACTAGCTCCAAAGGAATCCCCATAATTCTGTGTATTCTCATCAATAGTAAAAAAGTTAATTTGCATTTAAATAACTAAGAATTCCACAGCGATTTATACTGCCATCCTAAGCATAAAGAGTGTATTTACATTTTTTTTAAGCATGAGGTCTTATCAACTTATCAACCGACTGGTAATTGATTGGCTAATGCAGTTATCCAGCTTAAGATACCTCGATTGTACTCAAGCATTTTACAAAGTATCCTTTCGAGAAGTTACCGAGTAACCTGAATCCCCTTTCGAGTATTGTTAGTCCATCTCTTACAGGTTTCTCCTTTGGCCCTTACAAACTTAAGGTCCTTTAAGGACATACTCCCTGACAGGCTGGCGCTTCTTGACAGATGGTCATGATTCCAAAATTATATTTCCCACTCAGAGATTCTTAGGAGCAGATAAGTCTGTCTTAAAACTTAAGATCTATAGACCTCGAGAGTTTTCAAGATTTTTTTTAGATGCATCGTAGCAGAAACAAGGTCTAACAAGGAGTCTATTATCGTCTACAATAACGAGTGATATGAATTAAATTTTATGACAGTTAAAGCAAATACGGCGAGGGTCTACTCTTATCACCTTACTCCTGATAAAAATTTACATTTTTTAAATGACTTCTTGTCTCCCCAGAGGAAAATAGCAGCAACTGGCGTTGGACAATGTTTTAGTGGGACTTTAACAGAAATCTCATTATCAAGGCCACGTATTAGACGTAGTTTTCTTAAAACAGTTACAGAAATTTGACAACCTAAATATTTAATAAAAATTTAAGTCTACTTTATTCTGCAACTGAACTAATTTAGCAAAAAAAAATTTTTTTGCCTGCTTAAAGGAGTCCTCAAATGTCCAATTAAGCTGACCATCCCAAGAAATTAATGCCTTATAAAAATCCAAAACTGTATTAGTTTGTTGAAACAAGTTCATAGAATATAAAATAATTTGAGCAAATACACAGCAAAATAGTTACCACCCTATTCTTCTATTAAAAATTCATTGCCTATTTTAAGGGTTTTAGTCATTAAAATTGTTAAGCAAGGTAAAAATGAGTTTAACGTGTTAAGCATTTTTTAAGTCCTTCAAATAAAATTGAATAAGTCATTCATTAAAGAATTTTATATGACAAAGCATGACATATTTTGCATAAATGATGAGTACTGATGATGATAAATTATATTGCCTACTTTTAGGCTTATTTCTTGAATTTAAATTCTAAACAAAAATCTTTGCATATTTATATAAATAAACATAAATCTTTATGGATTTTGTCATTAATTAAGATATTTGTTTAAGAGTACGTGACACAATTAATATTTTTTCTTTTAAATTTTAGCACTTCTCTAATTTGTAGTAAAATTTTTATTTTGAGAAAAGCATTTTTTTATAAACATTAAACTAAGCACAAAGTATTATTTATTTTATGGCCAGAATCCAAACAACAATAATCAAATTACAAAAAAAAAAAAACAAATTTAGGGCAGACTATCCTGTTGACTGTCTGTTATTTATTGTAACAAATTTTCTTATTGATGAAGGAAAAGAAAAACAGTTTATTTCCCTTTTCCCTTTTCCTTTTTTTTTTTATTTTTTATTTTTTATTATCATTAAAAACTGCGACATTTAAACAAACTTACCGTTTCAAGTCGGGGCTGGCTGTGTAAGGCGCCGAGACTTCCTTAATTTTCAACACTATTATGGCGGTAGTAAAAATGCAAATCACATTTACCACCGTTAACAAACACGACACAATGCCATTGATCAAAAACTCTGTTGGCAAATAGTCTGTGTATATGAAGGGATAAGCGGATGTTTCATTATACAATTCGCCTTTTAAATGGGGAATACGAGTGCCGGGATAAATGAGCCAAATACAAGCTAAAGCCCAAAACAAACCCTGTGAACAAGAAAATAAAATGAAATATTTGTAATCAATTTAAACGAAAACAAAATCAAGAAAACCTCAAATTACAAGCAAAAGTTTTTATTTAGTGTTCTGTTCATAAAAATCATAACAAAAATATGAATAATTTTTTTTTTTCTTTTGACTATTCAGTCAGATAAACATAAATATCTACATGACATTTCTAAAAAAATATTGAAAGCTTTTTCTATTCTTATTGATGCCTCTAAACTGTTAAAGTTGTTATAAATAATTTTCTTTGCAACTTTGTTGGTACAGCTTTTTTTTTTAATAATCTTTGTCATACATATGATTTTATTGCCCTTCATCTTGTTTTATTACTAAATTTAGATGTGTAGTTTGAAAAATATAAGCAAAAAGCATAGTTTTAGGCTCACAAGAATAAAGGAATTAAATGTACAAAAAAAAAAAAAACAAAAAACATATTTATTTTTATGTTTATTAGACTAAAGAAATCATTTTATTTTTAATGAATATAATGGAAATTTTTTGTTTTGTCTTAAATTTGTAAGCGAATAATCGATTAAATTTTTTAGACTTAATTATACGTAAAGGAATTATATGTACAAAAGTAATTAACAAAACTTAATTTATTTTTAATTTAGATTTTAAAGAAATATCATGCAATTTTTTATCCCCATTAAATTACAAAATCACCGATATCAATTATTGAAGGTGAAAGCACGTCTCGATGGCCATATGCAAGTGCCCGCACATATAACGCAAATAAATTATCGTAGTGTTGTTGTGATATTTTACTTTTCATCATCTTAACTGTGAAAAAAGTCAAAAGAAAAGAAAGTCAGCCGTATACAGTGGTTAAAGAATATAAAATCATGGTTGATTATTGTTGCTTTTTACTTAAACTTTGATTTTTGTCTTTACTTTATTGTTGGCACAAAAATCTTTAGTTAATTCAAAATATTTGTGAGAAGTTTCTTGGAGCGCTAAGTGAGCAGTAGCGAAATACCCATTGAAACGTGCTTTCATCTTCAATAATTAATATCAGTAATTTGATAATTTAATCGAAATAGAACATAACACGATATTTCTTTAAAATATTAATTTATTAAATTAATTATTTTCGTGGTTTATTTTAATTTATAAAATAATTTTTTATTTTTAAAAGACTTGAAAAATAATTATAATATATATTTAATAATAAATAATATAAAATTTTTTGCCTCAAATTTTTAAGCGAATAATCGATTAAAATTTTATATTTAATCGATTAATCGAATATTTTCAAATTTTTTTAATAAAAATTTAAATTTTTTAAGTGACAGCATGAAAATTAAATGATTAATCGCTAACATTTTAAGTAATATTGAATAGTTGAAAAAATCTATTTTTTAATCGATTAACCAAAAAATATATTTTTAAATTGATTTCACTAATCATAAAAAAAAGAAAAGTTAGAACATAATAAAATTGAAAATGACTATCATGGTTCAAAATTATACCACTTTAATAACGTGCAGATCATATAAACATCATGTTCAACATGGCTTTTTAGCTAAACTCATGTTCAACTTATGTTTTGTTTAATGTTCATACCAAACTTTTATATTATGGAGACCGCATATTACAAGACTATTTTCTCTAATAATTTTTTAAAAAAGTATTGTGTGGCCTTAAATAATTTCATTATTTATTATCACACATGTTTTTACATAAATGCTAAAGGCCTAAACTAATAATTTTTTTGGGAGAGAAAGAGAGAGAGAGAAACAGATAAGGATAAAGAGACCAGAAAAAACATAACCACAAACCCTTAATGCAAATAAATATATACTAGAATGCTTAAACACACATACACACACACACACACACAACTTTTAAACATATTAGCATGTTAGAACAAACAAAAAATATTACAAATGTCTGGTAACAAAAACAAATATTTTTTGTTTGTTTGTTTGCTTGCCTTTTTTTATAAGAGAAATAGTTAGGCACATTTTATTTTCTTTTTAAAAAGGAATGGGGCTGTGGAAAGGAGAAGAAGAACTGGTTTTTACTGTGTTTTCCTTATGCTTCTTTTGGTTTTTGTGGAATTTTGGTTTCTGTGGTGTGATTTATTAGAAATGCTAAGAAGCACACACTAGATAGCATTTCTGTGTCACTTTTATTTCATAAAATTTAGCTTTTCTAAAGTTTAATTTTTTTTTGTGAGGAACACAGTAGTGGACAAAAAAATTAAGCCAGTTTTAGCGTTAAGCTGAAAGGGCAACAGAGAATTAAAAATATTTTATGTGAAACAGCATGCACTCTGTGATCCAAAGCCAAGGATAGTTTAATCACTATTTTGCTCTCAAGTTTATGTGAGCATGTGTAGGTTATCTCCACCTCTCAAGGGAGAAGTTCTTCTCTAAGTATTGAAAACCGGAGTGAGTAGTTGAAAACTAATAAGAGAGATATAAAGGTATCAGCCCCTACAACGAAAAACAGGAATGGAAATGATGGGATAATAACTCTGGAATCCAGAACAACAGTCCTACCATATCATTGAGTACTTCTCTACGAAAGGTAAAAACCTATTTAAATCCCATGTGAGACAATGACAAATAAGACAGTCAGTAGCTGATAATGGAAAATTACTATCCAATTAAACTCTTTAGTAAATTCCTCCTGAAACAAAAATAGAAAGATAATGAAGGTTTTAACCCTTTAAGAAAATCTCTAAATGATAGCAAGAAACTGCAATCAGTTTTGAACTAAACAAATTTAAGCTTCTTATGATTTTCTTGAGAAGAATATTTTTTTTTTTTTTGTAGAATAGTGTTTCATCATATGTGCGATTTTGATTCTAGGACCAAATAAAGGATACACTATTCAATGGCCTTCAATTAAAATTTTAGTCGCGAAAACTTAACTGCTGCAGTAAAACTTGACGACGACAATGTAATATGCCAGCGATGTCCTTTAAACAAGAGATTTATGCAATCTTAACTGGAGTTAAAAAAGTTAGATTAAGAACGTGACACATGAAAAATTAGGAAAAAATTAAAAAAAAATACAAAAAAAATATTGACTAAATCGGCTTTGGTTCATTTATTTGAATGTCTTAATTTTTAATTAGAAAGAAAAAAATTAAAAACTTTTTCGAAAGTTTCTAAAGACAGCAGGAAAAAAATCGATGCCATCGAAATGTAAACCAGCATTTTTTGGATCTCATCAATGGTATTTATTGCATTTAAGTACCTTTCAATAATTTAACAAATAAATTCTGAAATAATGATTGCGGAGTCCAATTAATCAAGACATAACAGATTAATCTGAATAATAAAAATCTAACGCTCTACAGGAAAATATTAATCAATTTCTTAATAAATGTATTGTAACCTTTTTAATTTAAACAAGTGACAGTGCTGTGTTCGGCTATGCCAACTCTTATATACCCTTCATTATGTATATAAAGCCATCGAAATCAAGAAATTAAAGTTGCGGTGACAGAGATTAAAAAAAAAATTAAAAATTAAATAAAAAAATTTTACATAAAAATTTCATCGGCTCTTAATGGATTAAATATTTTAAAAAGATTTTATTTTTTTGTGAAAGATCTCTTAAAAAGCTTTTAAATGATACCCATATCGGTATCTTAAAAAAATATGACGCAGAATCGTACTTTTCTATGAAAAGTTTAGAAGCCCATAACTCGGAAAATACGGGCGGGCGTCAAGTTTTTTACTTGATGTTTTTTTTCTTTTTTTTAATTCTCTATAGCCTCATATATTTATTTTCTTGATTGGAGTTACTTAATTGTTCCAAATGATATGGAAAAATTAGAGGCAGGCGTGAAGTTTTTACCACTGCCTTGAAGGGCATGTACCGTTCCTGCTGACTTTTAACAGCAAAATTTTCGAAAATTTTTGTAATCATTTAGCGCATTTTAATTTTCTCTAGCTCATCTAGTGCCTTGGCAAACTCGATTTCAACACGAACATGAAAGAACAGTCGGGAAGCGAGCAATTGACTTCGCTTTGCATAAGGACTTTGAATATCTACGCTTTATGTTGTCGGAAATAGATATTGTAGAAATTACAAAAAGAATGAAGAATGACAAATTATGATAAGCCCTTTCTCCACTTTTTGTGGTGAAGGATATTAAAATAAACCCAAAGGATTTTGTGATTTCTATGAAAATTTAATGTGTGTTTTAAATGTATAGACTGCCATTGTAAGTTTTTGTTGTTTTAGAACTTGACATATTTGCCATGATTAAGTGTGTAAAATGACATTGTTTTCATGTTACCCTTATCTTTTGTTTTTTTTTTATGTTATTATTTTATATAAAAAGTAATAGAGCGTGATACTTTGCGGTCATTTTACACCAGAGATTATAAAAACAACAGATTCACTTACTCAGAGCCTGTGTCAGCTAATATTATGGTTTTGACCATAACTCATGTTTTAAAAAACAAGATAATATTTCATTTTTGCTACACATTTTTCTCGTAGTGATTCAGTATAAAAAATCATATTTTTTTAATTAAATTAAATTTCAAAAAAAAAAAAACTGGTGCCTAAATTTAGGAAATTCTGGCTTCGCAAAATACTTTTAAAGCATTTGTTTATTTTTAGTGCTAAAAAGAATGTCTCCACAGAAAAATACAAAAATATTAAAAACAGTCTACGCTTAATGACTTTTTAATAACTTCTGCTAAAAAAAGATATTTTTGTTTTTTCGCAGTGATTAAGTTTTGTTTTTCCTATTTTTGTTACAATTCCATACAACATAAAATTTGTAGCCGTTTATTATTTATTTGCTTTTAACAACAACAACAACAAATTAATGTTTTTTAATAAAAGCAAAATATATTTTGACAGATTTATAACTAAAACTTTGGGTTTGGGTTTATTAGTTAATATCGCTGACTACAAGGGAACATTTAATTAGTTTACATTAAAAATATAGTAAACAAGCAAACAGTCATGATTTAAGCCAACTTAAAGTTGTTATAAAACAAACATTTATTTTAAACGGAATTAAATGTAAAAACATAATTTTGGCCAAAAAATATTAAATGTTTTTAAACATTTTTGGTGAACAACTATAATATAGACAATTTTTTTTAACAAATGAAAGGATTGACAACTTCTTAACAGCCACTTTTCACCAAGAATAAATTTTCTTTAGACTCGAGTCTTTAAGTTGGTGAATAGTAGATTACGGCGATTAAAAAAAATATTACTCTAATCGTGGTCTATGAGCTTCATGCATATTTTATATTTATTATTTGCAGAAGATAGAAGATTAGAATAAAAAAGCCTATAATTAGTTGTTTCCAATCAATATCTGTTTTTCTTGTACTAAAACTTGCAAGGGCGTAACATAAAATTAAATTGTATATTGCAAAGTTTTAATAAATATATATACTCTTTTGAAATATTTATAGGTAATAATATTTCAGTTTTAGAGAACTTGTGCAAGAAATTCTTTGTACTAAAAATTTTTAGTACTAAAACTTTTAGTACTAAAATTTTAGTTTCTTTATTTTTTATTATTTATTATTATTATATAATATTAGTTTTTTTCTCTTAAATATCTTAGCTTTTATTTATCCGAAAAAACTGTTTGCGTAAATTTTATTCAAAAATTACCATCGTTTTTATAAATGTTATAAATATTTACTTTTAAAAAAAGTTTTCAAACAACAATCAGTTTTTCAAAAATCTATTGTTTCTTTAAACCTTAATTAGAAAAAAAAAACTATTTTTGTTAAAGAAATTTTTCTGCTAAAAAATCAATGTTTTGGAAAAACCTCTCCCTAAAAAAAATAAAACTTTTTTATAAAAATTCTATTTTTGTAAGAAGATTTACTATTGATTTTTTTTAAATCATAGTTATGGTTCGAGTTCATTTCTTCATTCATTTATTTAAGATTTATTTTTAAATAATAATTTTTTGTACTAAAATATACATAAAAAATTTGTACTAAAAATTTAATCTATTATATAAACTTAAAAATTTTAATGCTTTTAATAAGATTCCAAAAATGTTATATTTGTTCTAAAATTATATTCATTATAAATTCAAAACTTTACTAAAATTTTAGTTTCAAATATATTGTTCTAAAATTGAAGCGTGTATTTAAACCTAATTTAGTGGAGTAACTCCAATCAAAAATTACAAACAAAAAATATTTAGTAAACATAATTTTGTATAAAATATCATCGGCTCTTAATGGGTTAAGCATATTTTAAAAGAAAACTGTGAAACTGAGTCTGCTCGATTGGCGTTTTCAAATTTTCTCTATCTCATCTAGTGCCTTGGCAAAATTGATTTTAACCCGAACATGGACGGACATCGCATAATCGCCTTTGCTTTGCAAAAAAAAAAAACTCAGAATATACATATATAGACTTTATGGGGTCGGAAATGAATATTGCAGAAATAACAAATGGAATGACAAACTTAGAAATACTGTAGAACAATATTGAAACCTTATTTTCTTTGGTACAAAAATTATACTGTTGATTTTGGTCTCAATTTTTCTTATTATCCACCAAGAGAACGATTTTATAACTTTAAACGAAAAAATTTTTTTTTGATTCGTAACAATTTAAAATGAAATATAAAATTCACTTACGCAATTGACCACAGGTGGCAAAAGTGAGGCGGAAATTGCCACACCAATCAAGGGTCCAGCTGAGCCCTGTAACAAAGCCACTGCCACTCCAGTGCCTGATGTTAAAGCCCACGCAAGAGCCATCCACAATGAGCGTGCATTACCTCTAATAAGAAAAATTAAAACGATTTATTTAAAGATTATTTCATATTATAAATTCACCAACAAAAGGTAACAAAAGAAAAATATGTTAACAAGACATAAATAAAATTATTTTGATGCCGAGACCCTAAACACACATAATTTTTAAAAAGATTTTAATGTTTTTGTTTAGTCAACAAAAAATTATTTTTGTTGTATCAAAATTAATTTCCTGTCATTGTGGTTTCATTTTTTATGTTTGACTATGTTTGCCTTAAGCTGAGTGAATTTGAAAATATTTGAAAATTAAGCCATCATTTATTAGAAAATATGATGACTTGCTTTTTTTTTTTTTTTGATGCGTAAAAAGTAAGAAAACAAGCAGTAAAGGCTCATGAAAATGCAAACCCCAGCATAAGTATATTTCAATTATTTAAAAAAAAATATTTTTTGGAATCGCTTGTGTACCTGAATAAATTCTTTTTAACATTTTTACCTTGAGAGCTAAACCAGTATTTATTGCCTCTGCTTTTATTCTGTTTTTTATACAGTTTTATATTTTCTTTTTTATTTGCAGTTTTTGTAATTTTTGTTCTTGTTTTTTGTCTTTCGTTCATTTTTTTCCTTTCATTATTTTAATACTTTTAATCTCTGTCTAATGACAGTGTTTTGCTATCAGCAATCTACCACACTGTTTTTGTTTGTTTAGCACTTTTTTTATTTCTTGAAGGAAATTTACTTTCTTTTGTTTCTTTAAAGAGAATCTAAGGCGTGACTGAAAATATTAAGTTCAAAATAATATTAAATAACCTAAAAAGAAAAAAAAGAAACATCTTAAGTAGAATAGAATTTTCCATCTCTTAATTCAAATAAATAAAAGATCAACAAAATAAGACAGAGTGAGAGGGAGAGAGAGAAAGAAAGAGAAGAACTAGAATCTTATACTATTGCGCTTCTTTTTTAATTTATGTATATTTTCCCTTGGCATTAAACGATCTTGTTTTGGGTATCGCATTACGCTTGGTATTGATGTGACGTCAACATTAAGCGATTGCTGTCCAAATTCAGCTATTTTCTGCTTCCTATTCTAAACTATGGTTCAGGGCCACTGGGTCTGGGTTTAGATTTCTAGAGTTACTATCGTATGCTTGTAATAAAATTTTAAAATTTTATAGAAATTTATACATCAAATAAAAACACTGAAAAAAATTTTCAAATCCCAGAATTCCCAGGAAATTTTAAAAAATATCCAGAAATTATATTTTAAAGTCTTTGATGTATAAATTAATTAAAATTAACTTTTTTGGCTTTAGTTTCATTTATTTATTTAATTTCTTAAAATTTTTAGAAAGAAAAATTAAGTACAAATGTATGCGGACGTTTTCCAAAGAAAACAAGAAAATTTAGGCGCAAGCAGAATGTAATGTCCGCATTTTCTGGAGCGCTACATCCCTCATCGGCATTTTTCGCATCTATCTACCTTAAGTTGTGTATCTTTTAAACATCATCTATTTAACCAACTAATCAATATTTATTTGGTTGAACGAAGTTCACACACAACATAAAACATTTCTTTGTTGTTCTCTCTGTAACTCATATTGTACATTTGTTTTTTTTTTTTTTTTTTTTTGCTTTTGTACCAAACCATCGATCAGTATAGTCACAAATGCAATAAATATCTTTTAATTATATAGACTTATTTTTTCACAACATTACAGATGCTGTTCCAGAATCATATTAACTGTTGATCAGTATGAATGTAAAATTTCCTGTGCCTTGCGTATTTGAAATTTCTTTAAACTTTTTCTCAATCAGGATTTAAACCGTGAAAATTATATGGTGTATTTAAGATAAAATTAGCAAGCAAACTAAATTCTAATCTTTTGATTTCGTTTCATCCATTGAAGAAAAGTTTATTTTTCACAAATAAAATTGGCCGATTTCAAAAGGCTTTGTGTCGAAAATTGATAAAAACAGTTTTCAAACAGGATAAATATTTTATCACTTTCTGAAGAACTACAATGTTTTTACCCAAAAACAAAAAAAAGATTCAACTTTAATATTTTTTAAATTTATTTTCTGTAGTAAAAATAATAATGAATTAAAAGAATTAAAAAAAAATCAAAAGAGTTTCTGCTCCGCTATAAGCAAAAATGTGGACAAAAATATAAAAAAAAAATTAATTTTTTTAATTTAAACCTCGTAATCTTCTAAAACATAAAAGTAACGCAAAGGCAATGTTTTTTGAAAGCTATTGACGGAATGTCAAATTTTGTAAAATTCGAGAAAATTTTAATTTGGCACCTGCTTAATTTTTAAATACCCGAGTTGTGTTGCCTAGAAGCACCGTAGTGCCGGCTCTGTAAAAAATATTATAAGAAATGAATCTATTAGAACATTCAAAGTAAGTAGCAAAGAAAATAAGTGATCTTATCATTTTAAAGCGCACATTGTCATTTGTTTGTTCAAACGTACAACTACTACTTCTTTGAAAAATATTATCTTGAAAAAGTGTGTCTTTTCTCAGTTACACTCAAAGCGTTTAACAGCCATTTAAAACAACACAATAACAAAATGTGTTGAAGTGAGGAATACCAACCTACAGATGATTCTTATAAAATTTGCATTTCATTTATTTAATGTGGGATTGTGTGCCTTCTTTTGACTTTTTTTTGTATCGTTGTTTCTTTGTTAAACCTTTTGAAAACGTGTTATTCATAAAAATCTAAACACTTAATGCTTAAAGAAAAATTTCAAATAAATGAATAGAAGTATAATTTTAATTCGTACGGCATAAAAAGATAAAAATAAAAATTATGGTTAATGACATTTTTTCAAGACATTTTCAACTGTTTAATTTTAATGTTAAATTTTTTAATTAACTCCAGTCACAGTAATAAAATAAATTATATTTAGCAGACAGATGGTATGAGATGAGACTTAAATGTAAACAGATGGCTAAATAGATTAATGATTTTATTAACTTGAAATGTAAAACACTGAGATTTTGTTGTTGCTGTTAAGTAATTAAAGTATTTGTAAGCTTTTGAACTTATAATCATCATTATTATTGGTTTCTCTTTAAGATAATACAGAATTAATTCAGTATAATGGTGAAATAAAATTTTTTATAAATTTAAAAAAATAATTATTTTGCTATTTTCGCAACTTGTATTTGATTTTAATTTTATAATTTAAATAAGTTCTTTTAAAGATATTAATTTTTATCAATTTATTTTGAATTTTTTAAAACTACTATTAATTTTTTTTTATTATTTCAAAACCGAATTTAATACTTTAAAATTAAAAAACACATGTAAAACTTTCCTAGACAATTTAACAAAATATTCTGGGAATTTCTGTGTGAGGTATTAAAGAATGTGAAGTAAATAAAGGAATGTAGGATTTAATTTTTAAAAGCCTCTTTCAGTAACTGCAAATAAAGTTTCTTTTTTCCCAGACATTTGCCTTTGATGTTCAAATACAATTTAATTTTGTTTTTAAAGTTTAATTTATTACTAAATTTACAATTTTGTAATTCCCTTTAATTTTATTTAAATTTTTTTATAGATTTAGTATACAAAAAAATTTTAATTTTGTTCTAAAAATTTTTTGTAGAAAAAAATTTCGTTCTATAATTTTTTTTTCTTCAAATATGTATTTTATGCTTACTATGGCTCCTTTAAAACAACAAAAATTTGGAAAAATATAGATTTTTATAATACTAAAAATTAAAAAAGACTTGCATATGTACTAAAATTTTATAACTGTACTAAAACTTAAATAGCGCATTATATATTTCACTTTATAATAAAACAATTTGTCTTATTTACTAAAAAAATCAATTTAAAAAAAAAAAATTTTTGTACTAAATTTCAACCGTGTACTAAATTTTTAAATTTTAAATTTGTGTACTATACTTTTAATTTTTAAAGAAAATAAAATCTTTTCCTTAATTATAGCATTGCACAAAAATGCAACTTTTGTTCTAAAATTTCAATGCTGTTCTAAATTTTATTTGTAATGTTATTATTATTGATTTAGATGGTGTTCAAGGTTTTTGTGTGATGCTATTTAAAGAAATATAAAAAAATATATAATGTACTAAAATTATAACTTTGTGCAATTTTGTACTAAATTTTTTATATATTTTTCTAAAAAATAAGGATAATAGGGCTTCTGTTCTTTATTAACAAGAACAACAGATATAAATCTTAATTTTCGATTTTGTACTAAACCTTACAGTTTTCACCTAACTTACTGTTCAGATCTGCAATGATAATCACTTTTCTCCAAAAATTATAAATACTTAACAAAAGTTCAATTTTATAATAAAACATTAAATTGTTTGCCAAATGTTCTAATTTTAAATTTTTTAAATTCGTTAAAAAATTTTAGTTACATAAAAACTTTAAATTGAATAAAGTTTTTTAAAACAAATTTTGCATAAAATATTATTTCAGATTATTGTTTTTTTTTAGTTTTTTAAAAAAAAAATTTTAATTTTTCCTTTACTTATGTACTTTAAGTTACATTTCATTATTGTCGAACATTAAATTTATATAAAAAGTATAAGATGTTACTTAAATTTCAAATTTTCTTTTGAATATTTGCATGCATTATTCTTCTTAATCTTACCTTTTCCTTAAGATCTTCTAGGTTATTGTAGAAATTAACATAAAATATTCACGATTCTTTTTTTTCTGCCTAATTTTATCTTGGCACAAAGTCTATGTCTACTGTTCACCTTAAAATCCTAAACTGCTTTAAACATTTATATTTATTACTTTGCTAGCGGCAATAAATTAGAATAAATTAATTCGATTTAATGATTAACTGAAGCATTAATAAGACTTTGTTACTTGCAATTTGTTAATGTTTGTTAACAAAATAACTCTGCTTCTTATGTAAACAAAAGTTTATAGAAACTTCCATCTAAATTGATTACACTTAAAGAGTGGAGTCGTTAACACCCTGTATCAGGATGATAAAAAAAAAATTAACAAATCAATAAAATATCTTGACACTTAAATTAAGGTTTCTTAAACAGAAAATTTAAATTTTATTTAATTTTAATTCTCTTTGTTGCCTTTGTATTTTTTTTAGAACAAAATTGATTTTGTCCTTGAAATCATTAGCAGTGATTTGTTTTTGTTTGTTGTTTCTTTGTGTAGGTGTATTATAATGAATAATGCGGGTAATTACCTCTAATTAATTGTTTTAAATATCTTTTGAGTTTTTTTTTTACATTTTTAATTGTTACATTATTTTTGTTAAAAAGCTTTAATTACTAATTATGTTAAAATATTATATTGTTTACATAGTATTGTTTACAAAAAAAATAAATTAAAAAAATTAAGTTGACAATTTAAACAATTTTATTGAAGTAAATAATTAACAAATGAAAAATGATTTCGTGGACGTGCGACTTAACTTTTCATATCAAATTTAGAACGTTCATTAAGGATTTTAAAAGGAATCGAAACCGAAACTAAAAAATCTACATTCTATTAGTGAACAAAATTAATTACCCACGTTCTAAAGAAATTTATAACACTGTGAAATTTTTACTATTAAAAAATAATTTATTTTTTATATTTAGGTTGTTCTAAAACTAAACTTTTATGCTTGCCTAAATATTTTTGCTCTTAGCTACAACTTACGTTTTTAGCAAAAACAAAATTCTTTGTAAAATTTAATTTTGTACTAAAATTTTTCTCGAAAATTTTTAGTACTAAAATTTAAAAAAAATGGCTTATATTTTGGTCTATAAAGTTTTAGTTACGAAGTATTTGTGCCGAAATTTTTATTGTTGACTTTTTTCGATAAATTAATTTGTACTAAAATTTTGTACTAAAAATTTATTTTTATGTTTCGGGCTATAAAATTTTAAAATTGTTGGGGAAAGGTATCTGTCAATAATTTAACCAACAATATATTTTTCTTTTGTACCTAATTATTCATTTCTTACAAAATTGTTCTACTTATGAGAACAGTCTTGGAGTAATAAAAATATTCACATAGTACTAAATCAGCAAATGGTTAAACTAAAAATCACAACCGGTAAGGCAGTATATTTAGTGGTAGTTTTTTATTCATTGTTTGACCAAACGAATTTCGAAACGAATTTGTACCACAAATATTATAACAAAAAAATGCTTTATGAAATGAATGAAGTTGACTTGAAAAACGGACAACTCCGTAGTTGGATTTTAATAATTTAGATGAAAAATGAAAACGGGAACAAAATGTTCAAAAGACATAAAATATTTGCCATTTAATTAATGATTTGAAATAATATTTTTATATTCTTTAACCACACTGACTTTAACGCAGGCCGACCCATAAAAATCACACAGCATGAAATGAATTTTTGAGGTCTTTCTCTTTCTTTCTTGCCACTGCTCTTATAATAAATGAACAAAATCTAATAAATACGACATTTATTATAATTTCTGCTATTTAAGAAAACCACAATTTATTTTTTTTTTATAACTTGTACATTTATAAGAGAAAATATAGAACTGTGTACTTGAATATATTTTCACAATTATATTTATTAATTTCCAAATTCAGTCGTAAGAATACAAATTATTTTATGGTGTATTATTGTATAGATTTCAATCAACCTTTCAATTTGATTGAAAATTTCGTTAGCATTTGCTTGTGAAACTTTTGTAATCCTAATAAATCCTGGTTCTTTATAAATGAAGTAATAAAATTAATCAAATTAATTTTTTCTTTATGTTTGTATTCATTTTCGAAGTTCCTTTGCTATTAATTGCCGTCTATAAATTTCTTTAGTATTTTCTGGCTTTGCGTGACAACGTCAAAAGTATTAGTGTAATGGATTAGACCGGAATAAATATTTCTTTTCCCTCAGTTTCTGTTTGCTTTTAGTTTAACATTTAAAATATATAAAATAATATTGAAAATTAAAGAGTGTTCCCTTAGATGTATGTTCTTATTCTTATTGCGATTATAGCGAAGCGTTTGAAAACTATACATTTAATTACAATTAAAGAGTGTCCCAATAGAGGCCTGAGTTTTACAATTATTATGTCATCTTTTAATACGCTGAAGGCAGACACTTGGATTTTACATACAGTGTGTGCCCGCTTTAATAACAAGTAAGAAACGTAAATTAAAGACAAAAAGGGTGTCCCCAGACAACAACTGTTATACGCAGATGTCTTGAATTTTTAACAACAATTTTTAAAAACATCAAATTTCGAATTAAAGGGTGACTCATACCGAACTTTTACTACGTTGATCTGAAACTCTCTTAATTAGAAGACGATTACCATTGATGACAGCGTAGTAATTTGATAATGCAGAAAAGGCATGAAGCCTGGGGGGAAAACAAAATTTATATAAATCTGCTATTGGTTATTTGGATCACCAGCAGATGAAGGTCTTTTAAAGAGTCAGTAGGCGATGACGATGTGAAAGAAAGTCTTGAAAGTTTGATCATTCATTAACCCTGCAAAGGCTCTTAAAGTCTAAAAATAGCAAATTACGAAGTGGTAATCGCAGTCGACCCTAAATTTGAAGGAAGGTTGTGAAGCTGGTCTCCAGGTAGAATTTATTCTGCTTCTGTTACAAACCTTAACAAATTTTTTTCGTAGCTCTATCAGCAAACGTTAAGTCAGCTCCTAACACGTAAACTACGAATTCGTTTGCAATAGTAGATTAAAAAAATTATTCCAGGTAGACATTTAATTAAAATTATAATAGGCTCAATTATATTTTTAATTGCAAAAACAACCATTAAAAAATTTTTTATTAAATAAATGATTGAATTACATATATAAATAAAAATATAAATATAAATAAAAAAAAACATTAAGACAATGAATCTTCTATTAAACAATTAATTAAATCAAATAAATTTTTAATTGAATCAAATAAATTTTTATTTGAATCAATTAAATTTTTAATTGACTCCATTTAAGTTTTATTAGACTCAATTAAATTTTTAATTGCAAATAAATAAATAAAAAAATTTCTTGCTTAAATAAATGATTGAATTTAATATATATTTATTAAAAACATTTACACAATGAATTTTTCATTAAATAATTATTTAAACCAATTAAATTTTTAATTGAATCAATTAAATTTTTAATTGGCTTAATTATATTTTTAGTTGCAAGAAAATTTATAAACAAATTTTTAAATTAAATTATAAATGAGATAATTATATATTTAAACAAAAAAATTAAAACATCGTATTTTTAGTCAAATAAACAATTGAAATGGTTAATGAAGTAAGAGTTGGGTTCTGTGAAGGGTCTCACTAGGACCGTACTCAGTTATTTCGTCACTAATGCCAACCACATTCTCAACTTTCCTTAATCTTACGACCTAAAATGTGCTAGTGATAGTAGAAGAAACTAGAACAATTTAAGGTCATGGAAATACAACTGTTGCATTTGGATGTCTAATAATTAGGTAAGACGATGATGAGCAAAAAAACGGTTCCGACAGTCGGATGTCATTAAAGCCAAAAGTAAATATTTATGATGGAGCGCAGTTTTATAATTTCTTTCTTAATTTATTTAATTAAAAAAAAAAATAAAAAAAAAATATAAAAATTCTATTAAAATAAAGTAATTTAAGCCAATTTAAATTAATTATTGTTTAAAAATTTTAAATTTCAAATAATATTAAGTAAGTAATCTTAAAAAATGCCAAAATATTTCCAAAAATCCAACCCCCAAAAAAATTTTTGTATGTCCATTTCGTGTATTAATCTGACAACACTGCTTTATGGGCGATAATTCTACGCAGATAAAATTTTTAATAAATTTAAGTTTATTTAAAATAAAAAATTATTTTAACATCCAAATTAATTCATTTCCTTAAGCCAGCAGTACATTTCATCCCTGCTGTTATTGCCTACAAAATTTCCAAGTGTTTGAATTTTTAAATCTGCGAAGCAAAAGAACAATAAATGAATAAAAAACCTTAATGTCTTTGTAGCCTGTTTGGCTCGAAATATTTATGGGCTTTGCGTCAGCCAGTTGAATTTGATGTGTCTGCTAAAGTCAGAATTTTTTTATTTTGATTTTGCAATCGAGTTTCGTGCGTATGAATTGTTTATGCAGCAAAGTTGTTTTTGAACTGATTTGCAATATTTATACGGTCAAATTATTGCTGTTGTTGTAGTGGTTGCTGCATGTTGATGACATATATGTAAGATAGGAAAATAAATGAAAACGAATATGAGACTTTATGGCTGTTGCTTCCATTAAGTCTTGCAAAGAAAATCACAATGTAACTGATATTTTTTGTTAAAAGGAAAGAAAAACTTTAACAGAATGACCCAGCTTTTGATGGGTTCTTTGTTTAATGTTTTGTTTTATTTATAGTTTAACACACACATGCACACTCAAAGGTCAACTTGACTTTAACAAATACCCCGCAGTTCTGGCGTCTATTACCAAGCAAGAAATAGCAGCACGGTCCCCACGAAATCTATGTGACTGTATAACAAATTAACTTTTATAAATTAAAAGGTATTCAAGTCTGGTAACATAGTTTTTACAGTCCAGTTCACTTTATTTTGATAAAAAAAAAAAGCTGATACAAATGCAACTTAACGCAAAAATTTATTTAAAAAATTTTTTTCATTGCTATTTTTACTTTGAGACCTGCTGGGAGACTTAAAGGATTTCACTGCATATGTGACCGATAAACGAGTAGGGTTGATATTGTTGTTTGTATATTATGAAAGTAATTTTAGTTTTTTTTTTTTCAACTGCCTTTTCCTGTTTAACTGCACTGTTTTTCTCTTGACTCTTTTAAGTCTCAAAAACACACTTCCATTTTTGTTTTCATGTGCCTGACATTGTAAATATGGTTTTTTATATTCGTTTGGTGTTGTTTTTGCTTTCCATTATTGTTTTCCTCAATTGTGCTGTTTAAACCAAAATGCCAAAAACAAATAGTTAAATTTATTTTTATTAAGTTCAATATTTTTCAATTTGTAAAAAGCATTAAGTTAATCAACGATTTTACTGCAAAATTTAAGGAACATTTAATCTTGAAAAGAGATTTTTTATTAAAGGAGACAAATAAGAAGCGGAATTGAATTAAAATTTTAAGACATTTCTAATCGTTTCAATAATTTGTTTCATTAGAAAATTTCTTTTTTATTTTCTTATAAATAATTTAATTTAAACTTTAATTTAAAATAAAACAATTATTAGGTGCAAAAAATTTTTTCTGTATAAATTTATTTAAATTTGTGGCTGTACCGAATTTACTGATTAGCTCAATGAAAAGTGTGGAGCTGTACAAGCTGCTCTATTACCTGACAAAACTTTTGCTTTATTCCAATATGTTAAATACTTTCGTATTGCCCCAGTAGTTTGTAGATCCTGCCTTATCTCTTTTGGCTTAAAGTTACAAGTCCAAGAGGAGAAACTATATAGAATGACATAACTTATTGCCACAATGGGTTGTGACTGTTTCGGTGGATTAATAAACACCTTTAAGTATATCACATATAAAGTTAAGTTTGCCATTTCTCTGTTTGCACAAGTGTAGTTCTCAAGGTAATTAAATGGTTTGAGTTATTTACTCGAAAGCCTGCATGATGTTTTAGGAAGTTTCCTGACTATTGTTTAAGTGATTAATTTAAGAAGAATCTGGGTTAGCAGCTTAAATGTAATTAAAGTACTAAGATGCCACTGTAATTACTACACACGTATGGTTTTTTTTTTTAAACAAATAGACAGACTATAACCTTAATCATATTAAAGCCTTTGTCTATCACCCAAAATCTGTATCTAGAAAGAGAAAGTGGGCAATTTTTCTGTCTTAAAGAAGATGTAATAGCCTTTTTTTAAATCCTTAGAGGTGTGCGAAAATAATTTGTGTAGAATTAAATCGAGCTCAAGAAAATTGTTTGGCTTTGTGTATGTTTGATGAGAGACTTAAAATATAACAAACAGTAGAGGACACTCTTAACGAGAACTTAAATTTCTTATCTCTAAAAAGTTTCATTCGCTTTTAAAAATTTTTTATGCCATGTGTGGGGAAGGGCTACAGCAAGAACAGAGGCTACAAACGACTATTCACACAGACTATAAACACAGACGATGCCATATATATTATTTAGTTATTATATTTATTTTTTATTGTTGCGCTGTTATAATAAACTTTGCTAATATGTTTTTTTTTTGTGATTTTTATAATTTTATAATTTACAAATTTTCCACAGCAGATTTCTTTTTTTGTTTAAAAAATGTTAACTTTTATTTAAATGTTTGTTTATTTGATTTATTTTTTTTTATACTTTCATATTTTGGCTAGATTTAAGCTCTTATTTTTTATCTCATGTTGCTGTATTTATTCCTTTAATGTTTAATTTTTCTTTATGTCTGGCTGAGTGTTTGTATGACAACATCGAAGACAATTACGATACAAATACTTTTACAAAGAGACCTGTCAATGAACCCAAGTGGGCTGTTGCAAAACAGCTGCCTGCCTTACCTACGATATATTAAGGGACTGTTTCAAAGAAGCAATTTGTGTATTTTTTGTTTCTTTGTAAACAAAATTATCAAAAACCAATTTGTGATCGCCTGGTTGGTCCACAAATTAAAACTGAAAAAAAGACCTTAAGCCTAACTAAATAGAGTAAAAAAAAGTTACGTGAAAGTCCTTTGTTTATCAGACTATTTACATAGTGTTGTTAGACATATTAATCTCTAGAAATCTTTGTCAGACTATAGTTGACACATTTTGACCACCCATCTTAAATACTCCTAGTGCCAGAATTTTATATATGTCATTCATTTAAAAAGTATAATTTCCATTACGTTACTTACCTTCCACGCATTTCTTCCGTTGGCCAATCTCCACTGCCCCAGGGCATTTCTGTTGTTCCCAATATCAGGCCAAATATAAAACCAAAAACTAACGAAATAAACATGCCGGTGGCCAGTGTTATAAAGCCCACACGCTATAAAGAAAACATGAAAAATTAAATGTGAAAATCTCTTTTTTTTATAGAATTTATATAAAAATCACTCAAGAGGAATTTCGGAAAAACTCCATAATTTTGTGTGGAAAAATTATATTTTTACTTTTGTATTGCATTTTTACAGGAAAATAAGCAAAACGAAACGTTTGCTTTCGTTTTGTTGTGAGCTTAAGTGCGAATAATAAATATCGTTTTTGTACGATTGTAATATAGAGATACTTAAGCATTAGATGAGCGAACTCGATTTGTTTGAATTCTTTCTCTAACAAAAATATTTGTTTTGGTTTTGTTTAGGTCCAAAACGATTAAAAAGTTTTTAAAATGTATGGCCTCGTATGAAACGTTTGCAAAACCTTTTGCTTGCTCTTTTATAATTTCCCAAACACTTACGTTGATATTCAAATTCTTCTGGCGACATGTAAGAAACATGAACTATTTTAAAAAATTTCTTTTTTCCAAAAAGTACTTTTTTAATATTTGAAGATTCTTTTTAAGTCAAGGTATACATTTCATGTAAATTATTATTATATGCCAGCTAAGCAAGGTATATGCCCTTAAAATAATTTTTAAATTTTATTTTTCCTTATTCTTTTCTAACGGGGATTCTTTAAAAGGTACTTTTTAAACATATATTTATTTTACACGCGCTTTTTTGACCTTATTAACCTGGTTAAGGATAACTAAAAAGTATCTAAGTTATTTTTTTTTTAATACTTTTTTAAAGTTTTATTCGAAGTGGTACTTTTTAAAAAGTAGTTTTTGAAAAGTACTTTTGGGAAGGTACTTTTTGAAAAGTACTTTTGGAAAGGTACTTTTTATAAAGTACTTTTTGAATGTTATTTTATAAAATATTCCTTTTTTTATTTAATTAAAAGGGTAATTTTTTAAAAGGCACTTTTTTGGAAAGTACTTTCTTTACAAATTCTTTGATTAAAAAGTACTTTTCAAAGTGTACTTTTCAATATTTCAAGGGAAAACAATTTAAAAATGAAAATAACATCGTTCAAAAATAGATACAAGGTATTAAGAGATACCTGGTTTTTAGAACAAGAAATGCTTTTTAGTACAACATACCCGTTGTGAGGTCCGTCATCTCTAGCAGCTCGATAGTAAAATATAAAAGAATAATAGTACAAACTAGAAAAGAACAAAGCTAAAGAAGGATATAATTTCCTTGCGTTTTTATTTTTTTATAAATTTTTTTAAATATTCACACATAAAAACGAACTTAAACCTTTCTAAAAATTACCACTCAAGTAAAAAAACTATGTTCAATTAATTTGCTAAAAACATTAACATTAATGTTTCCTTTTTAAGAAAATTTTAGCACTATTTTTTAACAAGTGCATTTTAATTTACAATTTTTCTGCTCTTCAGAGAAAACAACATCCTTAAATGTCTGTTCAGATACTTCACTCATAAATGCATGTTTTCTTAAAAATGTATGTAGGAAAACAGGAGCACACATACACATGCATACATGCGCAACTTAAGTAATCAATTTTATAAAACTTAGTATCTTGTTGTAGTTGTTGCATTTAGTTGTTATCACTACATTCTCTTCTCTATTTGTACGTTTAAACATTTTATCTTTTTATATTATTTTTTCTACAATTTTATATTTTCCTTTTAAGGAGTTTCAATTAAAATTTAATTAAAACATAATTTTCACAACTTCATCATCATTATGATGGTATAAAATAAGAAGCTTTTTTTTAGTACACATTCGGTAAGAATCATATTGGCAGCCAATGAGAAGGGAGTATCTACATATGAGTTTGAAATAAAATCTTTTAGCCAATTTAAAGAGTTACTGCGTGATAAAATACTCCACAAGGTACTTTACAGCAGACAGAATTTTATAAAAATAAATCAATATCAATGTAATGGAATTTGTTAAAACATTTATACTTTTACTTCTTTTACAGATAAAAATTGTTTTAAGTTATTTTTCATATTATGAGAATTTTCTTATCATATTTTGTTTTAGTAAAATTAAGAAATTATTTGTTTTTCTTTTTAAGATTTTGTATAATAAAATGAAAAGTTTTGTACAATAAGTGCATTACTTTCGGTGCAGTACTTGAAGCTACTTTCAAAAAATATTATAATTGTCATACTTCTTTTGAAATACTTAGTAACCGAATGTGTCTTAAGCATTTTCAAAATATATTCAACAATAGTTTATTGTTTTCTGAAAGTAAGAAAATCTTAATGAGAAAAAATAAAATTTATATCTTAAAAAATATAAGAAATTAAAGAGCTTTATGTACAGGTCGTTTAAGGTCATATAAAAAGTACTTTTTGAAAACAAGTTTTTTTTTTTAACATTCTATCAGGTATTCTTAATTTTGTATATTTTTTAATAAAAGATTAATTTTTAAAAATATATTTTTAATACGTTTAAAAAATTTTTTTTTAGTTTACTTTTTTTTTTAAATGGCACTTTTTAAAATTTGTTTTTTTCAAAGGGTTGTGTTATAAGAGGTGTCTAAAGGCATTTTCTTTCTAATATTATAACAGATTGTTTGACAAAGTACTCTTTTAAATAGTACTTTTAAACAGGTACTTTATGTGATAACTTTTGACAGTTTCTCTTTTTAATTTTTATTTATTTTGAAAAAGTACCTTTTAAAAGTGTATGTTTTCTTGAAAACACTTTTTAGGTCAAAGGGTTATGTTTTTAAAGATATCTACGGGCATTTCTTTAATAGCTTTATATAACAAACTGTTTGAAAAAGTACTCTTTTAAAAGGTACTTTTAAATAAGTACTTTTTGAATTCATTTTTGAAATTTGCTTTTTAAAATCGTTATTTATTTTGTAACTGATTACTTTTTGTAAGATTGTTTTTTAGAAATAATTTCAAAATTAATTTTGGTTTTTGTTGTACCTTTTGAAAAGTACCTGTAAATATAGCATTATTAATAACAATTTGTAAATGCTGTTTAACAGTGTTCTTTCAAAGGATAATTTCATTTTTGATTTTCTCGTGATCACCTTTTTAAAATGTTGTTTTTTTTTAAACCAATTTTTTTTAAAGTACTTTCTGAAAAAGTACTTTATTATAAAAATTTTCATAAAAGGTACTTTTGAAGTACTTTTCCTAAACTATTTTTTTTTCAAATTGGTTTTCCCAACGTTCTAGTTACAAAAATATTTTTAAGGTACTTTTTTTAAAGGTACCTTTTTAAAGGTACTTTTTTTTAAGTCCTTAAGGGATACTTGTTTATAGGATATTTTGTTCAAAAAAGCTCTTAAAACATTTTGGCTTTAAAAGGTATTGTTTTTCAATTTTTTTTTCTGTATGGAAGTTATACTATTGTTTTGCAGCCATTTAATTTCATATCTGGCAGTGGTATAATAAACACGTGGCAAATTTGTTATGGA
This sequence comes from Cistogaster globosa, assembly GCA_937654795.1. NCBI lineage: Eukaryota > Metazoa > Arthropoda > Insecta > Diptera > Tachinidae > Cistogaster > Cistogaster globosa. The sequence goes on from OW569404.1 coordinate 16,065,671, forward strand.
AAAATATTCGCTAAGCCAACGTGTTCTAATCGTCAAAAGATTTTATTAAGATTAATCTTCGATTACTGACACGATGAAAAAGTGACGTAAAATTTTCGGGAAAAACTAGAAGCCAACAAGACGCACTATTTTTCGTGTAGTGAATGATTTAGAAGAAAAATGGTCTGTAGGTGATAAGCCCAAGTATAGACCACAACATACTGAAAGATTGGCTGAAAACATTACTGCGGCTCAAGAAAGAAACAAAGAACAAATTTGGCCACAATTTTGCACAAGAATTTATATTTGTTTCCATTAAAGATTCAGTTGACACAAGAGCTTCTTTCATAAGACCATTTACTTCGCCATATATACGCCAAAAGAATTTTATAGCTCTTCCATGACAACCCCGATTTTCATAAGAAAATCCTCATGGGTGACGAAACACATTTAGATATGTGAACAAACAGAACAGTTTGCTCTGGGCAATAGAAAACTCTCAAATTATTCATCAGTCACCTTTGCATCCATTAAGTGACAGTCTGTTGTGCAATTAGGTCAGGAGCATTTAGCGAACCTTGGTTCTTTGAAAATGAAAACGGCATAAGGGTAACTGTGAATGGAAAGCTATTTCGTGATAAAATTTAAAAGCTTTCAACTCCACAACTGCACGTTTTGGGCTGGATTAACATGTGGTAACAACAAGGATCATACTGTCAGGACTACAATGGAATTGCTGCGTTTACTATACCTTTCCGGCGGACACCAGTTATTTATGAAAGTTTACATTCAATAAGATAGTTTTTTAGATTGTTTCTTAAAAGGGGACTTTTTGAAGAAGTGTTTTAAAACAGTTACTTTTTTAACGAAGTAAAATTAAATTTAGCTAATTTTAAAGCCAAAATACAAAGTAAAGTAAATAAAAATTTAAGTTTTATATCGAGGTAAAAGGTACTTTTTTTAAAAGTACTTTTTGTAAATGAGATTTTTTTTAAAGAATTATTTAAAGTGGCTCTATTAAACGTACTTATTCATAAGGTACTTTTTTAAGTAGCCTACTTTTCAAAAGCTATTTTTTTAAGAAACTAAATTTGTATAGTGTCTGGGTACCAAATTTGCCATTCTCACATCTTAAAGGGTTAATTCACTCATTTAGTGCAAAATTTTAATTGTTGTCATAAGAGTAATTTCTAAAAGACTCTCTTAAAGAAGTTTTAAGATAATGAGGTTCTGTTTAAAAAGGTACTCGTTGTATAAATGATAAAAAAAAAACAAAATTAAATTTTTTAAGAATTTCCTTATTCTAATATCTTCCATCTCATCTTATTCTTGCTTAAGTTTACGTTCATACATTTCAATAGAAATTAGTACAAAGCCACACATTTTTATTTGTTTACTTGTTTAAATACAACTTATAGAAAAACTTCAAAAAAATTTATGAAAGATGTTTTTACAACTTTATTACCACAGAAGACAAAAATCTTATTTTTTAACAAACGTATTTTATTATGAATACTTTTTGCTTACTTTACATTTTGTGGTAAACGAGATGTCTTTTTCATAACTATAAAAAGCAAATATACATATTTAACAAATTGAAACAAAAAACTTCATGTGACATGATTTTGAAAACGTAGAAAAAAGTAAAATTTGGGTTAACACATCAGATACATGCACTTGTGTCCAACTTAAGTTAAGTAATTTTTCAAAATTTAGTATTTTGTTTTTAAATAAATATTGCAGTTAGTAAAACAGTTAAAAATTATTACCTGTTTAATATTGAATTGTTTAATTAAAATTCAATTTTAAAAGCAAGTGCCAAGCAAATGTAATAAAAACGCATGTGTCTGTTACTTTTGAAAATGAAATAAATTTTTAAAATTGCGCATTATTTTGCGTTATTAATTTCATTTTACAAAAGATAAAAATTAATTAACATTGAAACAAAATTGCACAAAATATTTTATTTAATAGCGGAAAAAACGAAATTGTTTTTTTTTTTATTTCATAAAATTTGAACATTTTAAATATTTATTGTGGGAAAATGCCAGATGGTCTACTAAAAATTTGTCAAAATAATAAAGAGTCAAATAAATGAATATTTACTTTAGTTTTTTATGCTGTTATTGTTTTTGTTGAATTCATACAAATTACACAAATTGCATTGGACAAAAAATCAAATAAAATCAAGTATAAAATATTTTTATTGAACACAAAAACACAAATATTGATGAGCTTCTGTGCATTAAAAATAGAAAAAAACGTTTAGTACCGCAATGGAAAAATGACAATCACAATCGCAAAAAAAAAACACCTTTTTTAAAGGCTCTTTTTCTAGCAGTTTTACATTTTGAAAAGAGGGAACCTATTTCTCAAGAAATATTTTTTTAAATAAATATTTAAAGTACTTTTATATAAGCTACTTCTGGAAGACATATTTTTTTAAATACTAAAGATATTATTTTTAAAATAATTTTTAAGCTTTTTAAAGCACTTTTATTATGGAAACTTCTTGTAAGAGATCTTTTTGAAACATTACTTTTTGCAATGGAAATTTTTTAAAAGGGTACCTTTTGATGTAGTGGATATTTACTAACCTATTTATATTTATTTTTAAGAGACTGCTGTTATAAAAATATTCTAGATATGTTTTAAACCTCTTCAATTTATTTTTACTAGCAGTACTTTTTAAAATGGTACTATTTAAAATGGTACTTTTTTAAAAAGTACGTTTTACAGTAGTGTGTTTTAACGCTTTTTTAGTATTTATTTCAAAAAGATTTATTTTAAAAAGATTGTCTTCATAAAACTTCTTTTCCAAACTTGTATAAAAAAATTTTCTATTGTAAAAAGCTTAAAGGTACTTTTTCTTTAAAGTATCTTCTCGGTAAAGGTTCCTATTTTAAAACATGGTTTTTCTAGAAATTTTATTCTTAAAAGGTATTTGATAACAAAAATAGTACCTTAATCATGTAAAAAGAATTGACAGAGAACAATGATTAATAGCTACCAACTTCCCTTTTTGCCAAACGTTTGTATTATGCTGTTAACCTTTAGGATATATTTAAGCATCATTAAGTGTCTTAAGCAAGACGTTATTTTTTCCTTTGCAACCGAAAATACATTTGTACACACTGTTCCTTTTATAAATGATCCATGAGTCAAAATGATATTTTCTCCTTTGGTAGATATAAAGACAAATTTATAATCGTTCGCAATTAACCATTTCCATTAAAAGGTACTTTTGTTAAAAAGTACTTTTCTTAAATTGTAACTTTCTAGGAAGCAATGTTTTAAAAATACCTTTTTAAAAGTATTTTTTCTTAAAAAACATTTGTTAAAAAAAAGTACTAATTTTAAAACGTGCGTTATTTTTTCTTTAAGGGGCCTTTTTAATAAGAACTTCTTAGGATAAAATTTTTTAAAAATTTTTAATGAAAAAAAATTTCTTAAAACATATTTTTCTGAACAGATTTATTTCAAAAAAATTTTAAAGTACTTTTTTTAATATCATGCAAAACTTTCTAGAAGATACTTTTGTAAAAAGTACTTTTTGACTCAGTTCAGATTTTTATAAAATTTATTTCTAGTTATTGTGTGCTTTTTAAAAGTAATTTTCCTAAATGTATTATTTTTTTCTTATGTCTTTAAAAAAATACTTTTTTTACAAATCAAACTCACAACTTAACATATTCACATTTAGTAATTGACTGATAAAGGAAGGAAAAAAATTGTTTTTTTATAACAAACTTTACATGAAAATAAAAAGCGAAAAAGTCTGCATTCATGAAATATAAAATTAATAAAATGTCAAATTTTATGCGAACCATTTTAATATTTTTCTTTTTTTTTCGAAAATGACATGAAATGTATGTTTTTCTGTGAAACCATTTCAATATTATTCTTAAATGACATTGAACACATGAAATGTATACATACATACATATGTGTACAAATATTTATTTTTCTGTGGATTTTAGAAATTAATTTTTTGACAACCAAAATCAATTTAACAGATAACTTTGCAATCTAGAGAATAATCTTCTGAAACCCTGAAGCAAAAAAAAAAAAAAAAAAACTAGTCGATTGGTAATAAAACTTATTTTGGGTGTTTAGTACCTTTACTTATCTCTTAATATGAAATAGATAAAAGTTTCTAATGATTTTAAAATTCTCTCATTAAAAAGTTATTAGAAAATAATAAATAAAGAAAAAAGAAAGTAAAAACAAAAATAAAATAAAAAGTAACAGCTTTCAGTACTCACGACCAATTCTCTGTCGGATATAATTGTGCCAAATGTTATCGACATTACGGGACCCATTAGTGGTGACACAAGCATAGCAGCAGTTATATTTGGTGCATTATTCTCCACCAAACCCAAAGCAGCCAAAGAGCTTAAAATACAAACACACAAATTTACAACCAAAAAATAATTAAAAATTTAACAAGTAAACAGAAAACTAAAAATAATTAAATGCAGCTACAGATATAAAGTGGGAAGAATATTCTCTAAAAAAAAAGTGTAAAAACCACAGAACGTGTAGCAGTCAACAGCCAACTTAACCAAAGAAACAATTAGAAATGCAACATTTAATACGATCAACATGAAAATCATTTGTCTATAAACCGCACACAGAGCACAGCAACAATTTTTGCTTAACAACCACTTTAATAGACATATAAACACACACACACACACTTAAAATACACATACATATCTGTTTATAGGTATTAATTAATACATTTACAACCTAAACATTACCAACACTATTATAAAAATGTCAGAACATTGGATTGGCAAGTGGTTCATTGTGATTGCGAAAATTTTGGTAGAAAGAAATACAAAGAAATAAAAAAAATTAATTACAAAATCATGGCTTTCTGTGGTTTTTTCTACGTTAATATTTTATAAGCTTATGTTAGGGAAAAAGAAAACTTACTCAGCTGTCACGATAAGCAAGAGGTAATCGAAAGATAATGAACCACCAGCTCTTACACCATCAACAACTTGTTTCACTGTCAACTTTGACTTAATGGATTCTACAAAATTGTTCCATTTTGATGCTTCTTCACCATCCATAGAATCACTAGAGAGTAAAAAAAAGAAAAGCAGAAATGGGGTAATAAATAAAAAACTTTAAGAAATAATTTTTAAAACAAATTTGATAAATTTTTAAAACTAATGCAAAAAACAAATAATAGGATTAATGAATATTAAATTTAATATACATTTCGTTGTATGGGAAGTCTACGAATAAAATGATTGGAAAAATTTTATTACAAGAATTTGTTTGTTGGACATTATATCGAATTAAACCAGATATTGTAAGTGATCACAAATTTAGTATACGAATAAAATAAATTTATTGAATTTTGTTATAAAATGTTTTTTTTTAAGAATACTAATCATATTTGTTTTTAAAACTTGTTTAAAAATTTTTAACAAAATAAAGAAATAAAAAAATTTTAATGCTTAAACTCGAATAAATTTTTTAAAAGATCACAAAATTATTTATTTGGGCTCTAAGACGAATAGTTTAAGAATAAAATGAACGTTAATTTTTTTTTAATTATAAAAAACCATTTTTATGTTAAAAATCGATTTTTTGTTAATTTTATAAAAAATCACAAAATTATATAATCGACGTCTACGACATCTTTGTACACTATGACAAACAAGAAGATCTAATAAAATATTATTATAAAATATGATATTTTATACTAAAAAGCAATTTTTATTAATTTTTTAAAATATCACAAAAGTATTTATTAAATTCTTAGGCTCATTGTTGACTAATCAAACGAGATAAAAAATTTTTGGTGATAAAAATTTATTTATTTATTTATTTTTTTTTTGCTCAAAATCTAATTCTCATTAATTTTATAAAATCTTCTAAAATTATATACTCATGCTTTAGGACAAATAGCTTATGAACATAAGAGATTAAAAGTAAAGAAAATCATATTTAATGTCTAAAATTTAATTTTTATTTTATTTAAGCTCCAGAATTAGACGAATTTAAATTTAATTCTTTTTTTTTTATTTTTTTTTTGTCGAATCGAATTCATTTATATCATTTCATGTAAAATGAAAACAAAAATCATTATAAAACTTATTTTTTCGATTATAATACGAATCGTGTTAAATTTTAAAACTTGGTCCTAGAATTTTTATTAAAAAAAATTTTAAAAAAAATTTTAAGCACAAATAATAATAAATTTTATAAAAGATCACAAAAACATTTATTGGTGCCTGAACACGCATAGTTTAAAAATAAAATAAATGTTAATATTTTTTAATAATAAAAAATCATTTTTAGGTTAAAAATTAAACATTTGTAAATTTTATAAAAAATCAGAAAATTATAAATGCGATATATAGGACACATAGTGTACAAACCGAAAAATTAAAAAATTTTTATTATAAAATTTGATATTTTATGCTAAAATCGGGTTTTTTATTTCTTAAAACATGAAAAGTATTTTATTTAAGTTCCTAGATTTATTGGTGACGAATAAAATGAGTTAAAATTTTTTTGATTATAAAAATTAATTTTTGTGTTTAAAGTCTAATTTTGATTAATTTTATAAAATCTCCTAAAATTATAAATTTGAGATTTAGGACACACAGTTTATGAACGATGTGGGCTTATAGTGTTAAGATATAAAAATCCATTTTTAGCCATTTTTTTAATTTTATAAAAGATGGCAAATATGCTTTATCTTATTTCTAGAATGCATAACTGAATAAGATGAATCTTAAGTTTATTTCTTTGGTCGAAACTTATTTATTATAAATTTTATTCTATTTCTATAATTTCATGTAAAAATTTATTAAAAAAATTTTATTATAAAATAATTTTTTTTTTTATTTTTTGTTGATTAGAATGCAAGTCATATTTGACTTTAAAAATTGTATCTAAAAATTTAAATATATCAACAAAATAAAAAAAAATTGTTTAAATTCTCAAACAAGTATTAATTTTAGAAAAGATCACAAAATAATTTATTTTTGTTCTAAGACGCAAAATTTAAAAATAAAATGAATATAAATACTTTCTTATTATAAAGAATATTTTTTATGTTTAGCTTTGTTAATTTTATAAAAAGACACAATATTATTTACTTAAGTTCCTGGGCTCGTTGTTGACTAATAAACTGACAGAATTTTTTTGATTATTAAATTTTTTTTATTATTAAATATAATTTTGAATGTTATAAAAGCTCCTAAATTATTTACTCGAGGTTTAGGACATTTATTTTATGGTTTTAAGTGTTTTATTATAAAAAATCTAGCTGAATTAGATGAATTTTAAGTTCATTTATTTTTTGTCGGAATCGATTTTTATAAATTAAAAAAAAAATTAATAAAAACTCAAGTTAAGAAATTTTTGCTTTATATGATGTACCCGAGTAGTTTATTCCTAACATTTTCACAAAATATTTCAAATGAATTTTTTTTGGCAACTTTGTTTTAAAATCCCTTTTTTTTCTCTGGTTGGTTTTTATGCAAATTTTCCAATTTGCACAGCCATTGAAGATAAGAGTCACTAGAAGCAATTTTTTTTTTGTTCTATCTTTCTAAATCCTTACTCTACCTTGGCAGCAAATTGTTGCGTTAACACTTAATTTATCACAATGATAATAAAAGTCAAATGTCAACTCGCACAGAGGACTAAAAGGCAGCAACAGAAACAGGAGAAACATTATGCATAAACAAAATTATACAAGCGAAAGGTAAAATTTATTTTTTTTTATTAAAAGAAAAAAAGAATAAAAAATCAATAGTTGGAAATCTACAAATGTTTCTAAAAGGCTGGTTGACTTCATTAGTTGTTGCTTTGCTTTTAACGATAACAAATGTTAAAAAGAACATGATTTGTCCTTCTTTTGTATCGCATTTATTTCTCTGACAATTTGCTAAAGCTTATTGTAGATGGATATAAAATTTACATTTTACAATTTTAAATCGAATGCCACGCTCTTAAGCTATAACTTAAGCTTTAACCATTTTTACACTTTTTACATTTACTGTTTCAACGCGATTGTATTTTATTTCATTTTAACTTTTACAATTGTAAATGGAAAATTTTTTAAAAAGCTTTTTTCATTATTGTATCCCTTTTTGCAAATTAATAGTTTTTAAACAAATTTAAACAAAGTGTTTTTTTAAACTTTGGTATTTCGGTTAAGCGGTTGTGTTTCCTTTACATTTCTTTCTTATGAAAAGTAGAGATGCTTTATTTTAAACTTTTTATTTTTATTGGTTTTGCACAACTGGTTGGTTGCGTGCAAATTTAATGGAAGTAATGGAACATTACATTACTTTTTTACTTGATTATAACAAACAAAATGTATTTTGTAGAAAAAGTTACACATTTCTCTTACCTGTAATCCTCAGCAACAGTTAAGGCATCATAACTTACACTGCATGGCAAAACGCTGAAAAGGAAAAGCAAAAGTAAATCTAGAGAATAGATTGAAATTTAATATAATTATAAGCAGTAAAAGTTTAGAAGGGTATAATTAATTAAGAGTTAAAATATTTACTTTGCAATTAAAAGTTTTATTCGGCTTAAAAAATCGTTATTATCAAATATGTTCGCGTGAGTATTTGTGTGTGTAAAATACATAAATTCTATTTTTTTAACTGCTTAATATTTAATATTTTCTTCCTTTCTGTTTAAACATAACTTGCCAAATTTATTGGTTTGCTTCTCTTTCAAATTTTATACTTTGTACTGAATCCTCTTTCTAATTATCATTCCCTGAGCTTGTCCTTGCACCACAATAAACAAGGATTTTTTTTTTTGCATTTAGTGCTGTTTTTACCTCAGTTTATAGAACCAGTGCTTTTCCTTGTTTATGGTATTTTCTAAGTCCTACTTATACAACTATTCACACCAATCCTTATACTCTTTTATGCCGCCTGGCTCCTGCTGAAGCTTGAGGTCGCAACAAAACTTTTCTACTGTAAACTTCTACGTATTTGTGGTAACTCTGATTTTTGGCCGATTCAGATGGAGGACTTGTTTACAGATTTCGGTTGATTGCTTTCTAGGGTGTGTCCTATCCATTTACACCTCCTGCTTCTCCTCCTCCTTTTGATCTATAGTTACTGCGATAATTTTTTCGAAATTTTTTTCTTTCTTATGAAATTGTGTTCAGACACTAGACCTTTAGGATATTTCTAAGACACTTATAGGCAATGGTTTAAAGATTCCTTGCAAGTTTTTTTTTTTTTTTTTTGTCATAGACCACGTCACGTAGGTGCACAACAGTATGGATTTTACAGTGGAGTCAAATAATTGTATTTTTATGCGAGTAATTTTAAGACAATGTACCGATTAAAAAGAAGGTTTGTTGCATAGGTGTATATAAAATAGACTCACGAACTTTAGCTTTCCAGATCCTTAAGAAACAGGATAAAAAAAAGTCGCAAATCAAGGCACATCGATTGTGATCATTTTTGTGATCATCGCGAATTTTTTTTTTTTTTTTTGACCACTTACATCAATTCAAGCCTCAAGGTTATAATCCAAGTTAAAAAAGAGTTTGTATTTTAGAAATCTAAATTCTACCTTTAAAATCCCTTTGTTCTGTTTCCAATTTTAAACATGATTTTTAAAATTTTATGTAATTTCTTCTAATAAACATCGCAGTCGGTAAAATTAAAACGTAAAAGCTAAATTAAAAGATCATAAACATTCGAAAAATTTTCTCCCAGGCTACAAAATTTATATTCTTTTCAAAGAAGCAGGAGAAATTCTAACATCGGATATATTTTTTTCATTCGAAAAATAACTTTTTTCCGATTTTCTGAAAGATATTTTTATGGAGATGAACCCTGCATAAAAATTTACGAAATTTGCTGCCCCTGGATGGACCAATCAGTGGACCCAAATGGGCTGTGGCAACACGGCCGCCTGCCTGACCTACCCCTGGAGCTCCTCTAACTCAATGTCCTTTTTAACGAAATTTCAATTACTAAAATAGAAAATGGATTTCTAAAGCTGTAAGGGCTTTTAATTATTCTTAAAAACATTGCATAGCCCCAGGGCCAAAGGAAGGTTCTTTTGGGGCAATTTTTGATTTAGGAATTGTTAGATTGGATTTTTTTAATTTTCAACTCGGTTTAGTTTGTTGGTCTAATTAAGAAATAAACACAGGAAGAAATTTTTATTTGAGTTTCTTTTATTTTAATTTGTAGTTCTGTGAAAGTAAGAGGTAAGAAAAAAAATTTTAGGTAAATTAAAAAAATTCGCAGGAATTTCTACCAAAATTTTTCTCTTTTCTTCTTTTTAAGATTAAGTTATATCATATAGAAACTTATCATTTTTTCCGTTGTCTTATTTGACGACCCATTTTTATCCATAATTTCCATTGATATTTTGTAAATTTTTCTAGTCAGAAATTTTTTCTCCTTGAGATTTTTGTATTCTCAGTTTTGTTATTCTATTTTCTATTTAAAAATATCCGTTTTTGCTCATTTCAAACATATCAAATTTTACTTTATCTCTACTATTCCATGACTCTTAAGTTTTTAACTAAAAAAAATCTTAGTTTTATATTTACTATATTTCTTAACAAACACTTCAAGTCATATTTATGACTGCAACAAGACTTCATATCTCCCAAAAATGTTTAAAATTGTTAACATTATTATTTTATTTATAATAAACCAAAAACAAAATTTGCTTTATCATTCTTTCAAATTTTCTAAAGATGTCACACAAAAAAAAGCTACTTTTTTTATAATATTTCCTCTTAGAAAAACTTTAGCCTTCAAGTCATCACACTCGAAAAAAAACTTTAAACAAGTCTTTGAACACATTTTAACAAAATGATAAGAATGACCACTCAAGAGACAACCTTATTTAAACTAAATATTTTCCTTGAAAAAAAGTGAATAAACAACTAAATAAAATAAATGACTTGTGGTTGTGTCTTTTGACCTGATGCTATTATTCGCCCTTTCTCCCACCATAGAGTGCACACAATTGTTAAAAATTAAGAAAAAAAATAAATCAATAAAGAAATTTATTTATCTTTCCTTTTTTCAAACATAAAATTTTCAAACTTACCTCACACTTGAGTTTAGTTTAGTGCCAATTCCCAATTCTGTCAAACAGTGTAAAGTTGTTTCACATGGTTCACCTGATTGTAATGGAAACACCACATGATGAAAGTAACCTTTTTTACTTGTGGTCCAGGTAACATGCTCAATTTCAAGTTTTACTAAAAGTTCTTCAAGAATCTGAGTAAAAAGGAAAAAATTTGTTTAAACTTAAAAATTTTATTTAGAAATTTTATAAAGTTTCATCGCAAATGTATGAAAAACTATTTAATACGAGGGTTTGTCAAAATGTTTCCTAAAAAACTATATATAACAGGCACTGACCACTTTCCCAGAAAAAATTTCTTATCAAAAGCGATTTCGCAGTTCACTTACATTTTAAACATCAACTTACGGAAAATAGTTTTTTTAGAATTTGTTTTTTTTAGCTTGAATTTTAATAAAAAAATTTATTAATTCTACTATTTATTTAATTACGAAATCAATTTCTTTTTTTTAATCAAAAACTTAATAGGGAAATTTTGTATTGCCGTTTTAGTTAAATATTTAATTGAATCAATTACAATTTTAATTAAACTTTTTATTTGATTTAATTAAATTTTTTAATTGCTTCAATTAAATATTTATTTTAAAATTATTTTCTTCTTTCCTATTAGTTATTTAGCAAGAAAAAATAGTTTTTATATTAATCTAAATATATAATGAAGAAAATTAAAAATTTAGTTAAAAATTGAAAAATTTTAATAAAAAATTTAATTAAATTTTTAATTGACTCAATAAATTATTTTATTAAAAGTTTTTTTTTTTTTATTATTAAAAATAAAATTTAAGTCGAAAAATACTGTATTTATTTTCAATTAATTATGTAATTGAGCCAATTAAAAATTTTATTAAATGTCAATGTGAAAACAAGCAAACTTTAATAAGCGCAGTTATTTAAAAATACACAAAAACTTGGCTTATGTTAATTTAGCTAAAGCCAACATATGCATCTAGCACCTTGAGGCTCTATTCATGTCCTTGTAATATCTAAGAGGGGTTTGCAGGTAAATTTCAGATAAAATTCAATTTTCTGCAGTCTGTGGCTATTAAGAAATTACGATTGATTCGCAGAAAAATCCAGAGAAAGGAGGTGTACACAATATCTTTTTCTCCCCCGACCTCTGCATATATCATTGGATTAATGCTGTATCCTTTTAAAGCAGCTAACAAACTCAGCAAGCTTCAGAGGAGTCGAATTTAAGGAGACATAATAAAAAGTTTTAGAAAAATTACACTCTTGAAATATAATTTTTATGTGGCCTTATTGTATTGGCCTCGTACTTATGATCTCTTTTATAATTTTGAATATTTAATCTTAATTATTTTAAAATGAAAAGAAATAGTGAAGCCATAATAACACGTCTTCAGTGCATCTCCTTTCTTATAAAGTCATTTTTATTAGTGTTAAATTCTTTCTCCACAAGGGAGTAATTTGCACACACACAGACACAAGCAAAAATGTTGTTATGTATGTGTGTGTGCGCGTGTGTTACATAAATACCAACATCATTTTCACATACCTTTTCCAAAGGCACTACAGTGTTACCCTTTAAGTCCTTTAAAGCATTTGCATTAGTTCCTGCTGTAGCTCCACCACTAGCTGGACGATTATGGGCAGCTGTCTTAAAACCACCCCGACCACCACGTGCTGCCCCACCAGGTACACCAACACCAGCCGCACGACGATATTTAGGTGCATTCTTATCACGTAATTCTACTTCCAGTCTCAGTATTGCGTTGTTATTTTCCGGTAGATTAATGTTAAGATTATTATTGCCAACCCCACTAGCAGGAACTGCAGGTATTCCTGCTACAGCTGGTGAAGCTGTAGTAGCAAAAGTAGGTACCAGTTCATTATTAATACCTTCGGTTGTTTGTGGTCACAGATGAGAAAAAAAACATGAGAAAAAAAAACACACACAATACAATTTAAGTTAAATATTTGCTTTTCTTTTCTTTGTGAAATATTATCAAGTGCTTTAGTGTTTGTTGTAAGTTGTAAGTTGTATGCTTGTGTGCAAGAACTTTCAAGTGAGAATAATGAATTTAAGTTCGTTACTTGATATGTGAACTAATCTCTTAGCCACATGCAATTAAATTAATGTTGTGTTTATAAATCTTGTTGAATGTGTGATATTAAGGTTTTCAAATCATCAATGATTTGTTTAATTATGTGCTATTGACATATGTGTATGTGTGTGTGCGTTTGTGTGTTTGAAAGTGTAACAAATATGGTTAGATTTTAATTAAAATAAATTGAAAGTGATTTTAGTAACTGTGACAAAGTAACTAATAACCAACACTCTTTGCTAAACAAAAACTAATCAGACTTATTAATTAAATCATCATCATTAAGGGCTTATAAATCGCATTATCACTTAAATGCCTTTAACTTTCTTTTAGGATTTTATTAACTTTTCTGTAAGATTAATATTTTCTTTTCTCATCTATTAAGAATTTTCTTTTTCTTATCTGCTAGAGATAACAATTTAATTATGCGATTAGTCTTTGAATGACAAGCGGTTAAATTTGTGATTGACATGCCATTAAAGAAATCACACACTACTGTTGTGCAAAGAGTGATAATGAAACCTGTGGCAGCCTAAAGAAAGATAATAAAACATTTTTTTTAATTCCTTCTTGAAAAAAATATAAACAATTTAAGACTGGCTTTAAAAATAAATATAAATAAATGTGGCTGCTGTGGTCAATGTGGTAAGCACGTTGCCTACAAACCTGTTTGGCCAGGGTTCAACCCCTGCGACAACCAAAAAATAAAAATGTGTTTTTTCTGTTTAATGGTATAAATACATATTCAGAATTAAGCAATGCAATACGCAGCCTCCTTCGTCGGTACTTTTACATAGCGCCTCCTGTTCTTTTCTCTGCTCTATCCCTTTCCTAAAGAATGTAGCACGGTTACACACTAATTAAATAGGCATTATTGCCTGAAGAGATACTTCTCTTTAAAAAAAAAGTTAACCAATATCTTAAAATAGTTTTGAATGTTTTTTAAGCCTTAAGTCATTTCAGGTCATTAATTTTAGTTGCTTTTACTTCACACTTGACTAATAGACTTCAAAATACTTTTTTGACAAACTTTATTTTACAACCAAAAATTATTTTTTTATCTAATTTTTATTAAAAAAATAATTAATTATTTTTATTTTATTTTTTATTTTATTTTATTTAAAATCAAAGTTTCCTTTAACAAATTGTGTTCATCACAAACTTGAACGTTCACAGCCATGACAATTAAATAAAATAGATCTTCATTATAAAATCACTTTTTAATTAATAATACCAGAATATTTACACAACCTTGAACAATTTTTTTCCTCGTGAACACAATCAATCATCATCATTTAAAAAAATCATTTAGATGAACATAACAATAACAACATGAACAAAAATAATAATTGCTTTTCGTGAGAAGAGCAAATGAAGATTTTTGCAAACAAAAACCAACAAAACCTGTCAAAACCACCTTCAGCAAATACTCTTAGAACGAAAAGAAGGAATATGGGATGAAAGTAATATTTTCTTACAAAAACAACTTAAAAAAAATATCTTTAAAAAATATGTTGAATATAAATTGTTTAAAATAAAACACAGTTTCCTTAAAATGATATTCGTCAATAACTATAAAAAATCAACATAGTGACATCATGTTTTGAAGTTTTTTTGTTGATTTTTTTATGTTCAACATGGTTGTGTTTTGTGTCAAGTGTCATAATAAATTTAGAAATCAATTTATTTTTTTATTAACAAACAACTAGAAAAATAATGACATGTATATTTATGCTACACTTTTTAGAGATTAAATTATGATGTATGATGTTAAATCGGTGTATGTAAGTGTGTGTGTGTATAAGGACACCCTAGAGCTTATATGCGCAAAATGATTTCAGATTTTTAGTTACTTGACAGCATATTTTGAATGCCTAAATACTTTAACCAAAAACAAACAAGCATTTGATTAATGGCTCTGTTTCCTTTCCTAATAAAAGATATTATGGATGTGGTTGTGTGTTTATTAAAGTCTGATTCATCCAAAGAAATTACACAAAAAAATGTGGTGTCTTTTCTTATATAAATATCTCTATTGGGCTAAATTCTCATAACAATTCTAAAAAGCTTAAAATATTGATTTAAAAACTTTAAAGGTTTACAGATAGTTAATTATAAAAATAAATTTAATCTTAAAACCATAAGATTTCAAAAAATACAATATTATAGCATATCAAAAGTTACATAAAAAAGGTTAAAGGACTTTAAAGAAAAAATTTTTTTTAAAAAAGTACTTTCTATAAAGTCCTTATAAAATAAAATTATTGTAAATAACTTTTTTGTATTTATTAAGTTAATACACAAAAGTGTGTTTTAAGCAAGGTCCTTTTAAGAACTGAATTTTTAAAAGGTACCATACTAAAAAGTACCTTGTAGAAAATATTGTACAATATAAATTGTTTTCAAATAAAATTTTAATATATATTTAAAATTTAAGCTATATTTTGTTTATTTTCAAAAAGTACCTTAAAGTACTTTTACAAAAGTACCTTTTAAAAAAGTACCATAAAAAGTACCTTAAAAAATACCATACAAAATGTAATTATTTTAAGTAAAAAGTAAAGCAGTAATTCAAATAAAAAAAATCTCTCTCCTAAAAGTGTCTTCTAGGACAGCGCCTACTGAAAATACTCTTTTTTAAGTTAAATTTTTAATCAAATTTCTTAACAAAAGAAATACCTTTTAAAAATTAATGTACAAAAACTAAACACCAAAAAATAGTTTTCAAGAAAGAGCTCTACATAATTTTTTTAAAGAAGAAAAATAGATACTGAAAAATTTTAAAAGTACCTTTTGGGATAGTACTTTAAACAAAGAATAATTTCTTTTAAGAAATTAGACTCTTAAAATGTTTTTGACAAAAAGTACTTTATGAAATAAAAACATTGCAAAAAGTACCTTTTAAAAAAAGCAACATTTTAAAGTATCTTTTAAGAAAAACCGTAAAAAAATCATGGAATTAATAAAAAAAAAATTTAAGTACTTTGATTTAACAGATATAACTTAAAAAAAGGAGCTTTTAAAATAATTTAAAAGAGTCACGTTATTTTGTAAATAGTACCTTGAAAAAAAGTCTTAGAAAACACCTTTAAAATAGTAACTAATATTTTTTGAATAGCATTAACATTTCCACAAAAGCTGGTACCAAAGGTACTTTTAAAAAGCATCTCTTTAAAAAAAACTCTTAATAAAACAACCTTAAAAACTATTCCTTTAATAATTAAAAATATCAAAAAAATTATTTCACTTTAAAATAATTATGTAATTTTTTGCTAAATATTGAAATTAAATCCCCAAAGGGTTTTCACCTTAAAAACTCACATTTCAATTTTTGCCCTTAAATTTTATTTTTTTGTTTTTTTTTTATTAAAATCTCATCTTTTCTAAACGAACAATTAAAGCAACACATTAACACAATCTCTTACATACAAACAGCAAGAGTTTTATGTTGTCATTATTAATTGGATACAAGTGCGGCAAAATATTTTATTCAGTTTTTGTAAAATTCTTCATACCATAAATGAGCTCACGTTCAAAATTAGCTGTCGGCACAACAATTAAAAACACCACACCCGGCATTTTCACTAATACTTATGATGACTTTCGAGTTTGTTGTTGTTTTTTTTTTCTGTGTTTGCTTGACTTCACCACAACAATAAACCTTTTGTGTGTCCCAAATTAGTCTCTCAACGCCTTAAGGTATGCTGTGATAAATTAAAAGGGAAAAACAAAAAACAATATCAGTAAAAATATCTTTTTTATTTTTGTTGGGTAAAATATATTTTTGGGGAAAAACATTTTTCGTATAATTGAATTTTAGGGTTATAAAAAAAGTTTATGGAACGTTTGTTAGAAAAGCGTCATAACTAAAGAATAGCGATACTTAGAATAATAATACAAGAAATTAATTATATTAATTTATCTTTTACTTCTTCTCTCGAAGAGAAATTTCATGATTTTTTTTTTAAATTTATTTTTATTTTTTTTTTTTTTTTATAAGCTTTTTGAGATATATTATTTTTCCATTTAATGAGCGATATTTTAATATGTGATGCTACATATTTTGTACATTTTATTGAATTTACATAGAACGCAATATAAAAGAGGTAATTAAAACAAAAGAAGTTAAATCCGTTCGTTAATTAAAAGAAAATTAAGCAGGATAAAAAATCTTTGTCATCAGTTTAATGACAAACGGATTTGTTTTAGGTTATTGTGAGAAACTGAGTTAATGCCATAAAATGCTTTTATTTTTAATAACCTTTTTTACGACAATATTTAATGTTTTTGTTTTATTAACATAAGTGATGGTTAATATTTAACAAACAAAAAAAAAAAAATAGACTTTATCAATGAAGAAATCTAACCCAAACATAACAGACAAAAAAATATTCCTCGATAATCATGAAAAAAAATATAAATATATAGCGAGATATTTGAACAATAAGACAGACTTAACATAAGCATTAATGTTAGCATAGACATAGACTTATACATGAAATAGAACTTTGTTCATAAAGGCCAAGATATATAAAAATTAACAGGCATAGACATAGTCATAGATATAAATACAAACATTAACATAAACTAGACTATAAATGTCAACATATGCATACTCAAAAAACATTAATATTAACATAATTAATAATGTTAAAATTAACATAATTGATAACATTAACATATTCATTAACATAAACATTAACATTAACTTCAAAATTAATATTCATGTTAACTTTGATATTAACATTAATGAATTAATATTAACATTTATAACAATATTGACATTATTATTAATATTGACATTAATAATAATGTTAACATTATTATAAACATTAGTATTGACATTAGTATTAACATTAATATTAAATAACATTAATATAAAATAACATTAATATAAATATAAATTAATTAAAATAATTACAGATCATCATACGCATGGTCTGAGAAACGAATTTAGTTGAAAACATAAGCCAAAATTTTAACATGGATATAAACATGGACATAGAAATAGATACAATTAAAAATGTTGGAAGAGATATTAATAACGCATGAAAGAACTCATATGACACTGACATTATAATCGATCTTAGTTTTAAAAATAATTAATCATCTCATGAATAAAGAGTTAAACATAAATATGTTGAAAAGCAAAGAAAATAAAATTATTAAAAACATGGAAAGTGATATAAACTAACACGGAAAGGTCTAGAGTTGGCTTTTGGTATTGGTAGAATGAGTCCATGCCATTTGGTAATTAACTTGGCAACTGGCATGAACATAGACGACAACATAGGCATTGCTATACACATAGAAATAGACATGGATATGGACATAGACATGGATATGGGCATAGGCATGGCCATGGACAGGGACAAAATTGTTTAAAATAACAAAATTTGTTAAATGATTTAAAAAATATGGCATGACGAAAAAATGAAAATTAGTCTTCGAAATCGAAGTACTATATATACATTTCGGAAATTAATGAAATATACGAGGGCTTCTCTATATATTTCTGGCCTAATAGTGAAAATGCGAATATTTACAATCAAAAATGGTTTTATTGTATTCCAAAGTATTCTCCAGCATGATTTATACACTTTTGTATGCGCCCAAACCAGTTGTCGAAGCACTTTTTCCACTCCGATTGAGACACCTCCAAAACATGGTTTTTGAACACTTCAACAGCTTCTTCTGGCGACGAAAATCGTTGACCACGCATTTTTTTCTTGGAGTGCGGACACAAAAAGAAGTCATTAGGTGCCAAGTCAGGGCTGTACGGCGGATGACCCATTAATTCGACGTTTTGGCCAGTCGAAAACGCTCTGGTTTGAGCCGATGTGTGAGAGCTCGCATTATCATGGTGAACAATGATTCGTCTTCTCTTGTTGGTTTTTCGAATTTCTCCGATGACTTCAGGCAAATACGTTGCTCAAGCGGAACAGTCGCCACATGACCAGTTTTGTCGAAGAAACAGGCGACCATTTGCTTTGAAGTGCTCCTTCCACGAACAATTTTCGTTGGATTTCGCACGTCTTTGAAGACCCACACGGTCGATTGTTGTTTCGTTTCGGGCTCATACGCATAGATCCATCATTCGTCACCTGTGACGATCTCATAAACGTCTTTTGAAGCACCGCAATCGTATTTTTGCAACATTTCTTTGCGCCAATCGACACGAGCCTTTTTTTGAGCGACTTTCAAATTGTGCGGGATCCAACGAATGTATGCTGGTGGAAGAAATGTCCAAGGATGTCTCTATCTCTCGGTATATCGCATGTCGATCTTGCACACGGAATTCGTCTTTGAGTGAGCTTCAGCTACGATTAAGTTCATTATACCAATTTTTCACAGTGCTATAGGATGGTGCTTCATCGCCATACAAAGATTTAAGTTCATCAATGCACTCTTGTCGTGATAATCCACGTCGAAAGTTGTGAAAAATGATGGCACGAAAATGTTCACGAGTTAATTTCATTTTTTTCTATATTAATTTTTTCAAGTCACTGTAAACAACACAAATAATGGTCGTACGTCAAAACGTTTTGAGTACGATTATGCTTAAAAATTACAAACTTTCCAATGGAAATGTCAGATTGCACTTTTTAGCACTCAGTGTTGCCAGGCCAGAAATATATATGTAGCAGAACTGTGATGCTAAGATTTAATTTGCTATAAAATTTTTAATTACATTATCAACTAAAATTATTCTAGAAAGCGCTAAATATATCTTGAATCTCTACTACAACGACAGTACAGTCAGCTTACTAAAGAAGAAATATTATATGGTATTTAGTTAGCAGCGCTACATCTCAGAAAACATTCTAAAATATATTTACTATTATCAATTTTGACCAACTGAAGCATACGGTTGAAGGTTAATTATAATATATTTTGTTTATTTAATTATTTTTTTTTATTTTCTCATTTTTATGCTTTTCACCTTTTGTCTATAACTCCTTCTTTGCTTCCTTTTGATAAAAGATCTAAACAAACTCTTTTTCTTATGTAAAAAAACGTTTTGCTAATTCCTATTTTATATAAATGTTTTATTAAAAATTAAAATGTTGCATTTAACTAAGTTCACATTAAAAGTTTTCATGCTAAACTATGCAAAAGGTAAAAAAAAATTTAACTGAAACAAAGCGAAAAATCTTTCAAAGGAAAGTAGATATAAAAACCTAAACATAAAATTATTTAATATTAAACATTTTTACTTTTAACATTAACAAAAGCATTAACATAAAACGAGAAACGAAAAACTACTTCTTTGCAATTATTATCATTTTGTTTTCATTTATTATTATAATTATGCTTTTAGCTAAAACTGTTTCTTTATTTCTTCTTAAAAATAAATACAAAACTGAAATGAATCCTTAAGTTTGTAATATTTTCCAAGTCAAAAAGAAGGTGTTTTAGTAACAGCAAAAAGTCATAATCTTAAGCTGATTATTCTTTATACAATAGAAAAAAAGTATAAAGAAAAGCAAATGCGTTAATAAAAAGAAATGAGTTCTTTGTAAAAGATTTAGCAGCATAAAAATATCATAATAAGTCTTTTAAAGGTAAAAATTTAATAAAAAACCAACAAAAGCTACAACAAAAAATATTTATAAACTTAAAGAACAGTTGATGTTAATTTAAATAAGCAAAAGGTTATTTAAATACTAAGAAATTTGAAAAAAACCTTTTATGGGTTCGGACTTAAGCTTTAAGACAGTGTTAATTTTCAAAATCATATTTAGGGCATTAAATATTTAAAAAAAATTTTATTGTTTTAAAAATTGAATATACAACTGTTATTTATATAATTAACAATCTAATGTAGATTTAAACACGCCATTGCAGTAACACGCACCTTGTTACACCCTTCACTGCAGATGGAAAAAAAATTATTCCTATGTCTGTCATTCTGTTTGTAGTTTCTACAATATCCACTTCCGAACCTATAAATTTTAAGATTCTGAGTCCTGAGTCAATTGAGTGATATCGCTCTGTCCGTTTGTCCGTCCGTGTTTGAGTTGGAAGCAACTTTGCCAAGGCACTAGATGAGCTAGAGAAAATTAAAATACGCCAATCGATCAGACTTAGTTTCGAAAATTTCGCTATTAAAAATCAGCTTAATCGGTCCATGTCCTTTGAAGCAGCAAGCAAAACACCACGTCTGCCTCTAATTTTTCTAAATAATTTTGAACAATGAAGTAACTCTAATAAAAAAAAAAAACATTTAGGGCGAGAATTAATTACGAATTAAAAAATAAGAAAAAAAACCTCAAGTGAAGATATTGGCTTTCGCCCATATTTTTCGAGTTATGGACCCCTGAACTTTTCATAGAATAGTATGATTGTGTACCAGAGCCGGTGACATTTTTGTAAAAAATTATTTATTGCTTATATTTTTTTTTTTCTTATTGGAGTTACTTCACTAAACTAGATTTACATAAACATGTATTGAAGGGTATACAAAATTCGGCATAACCGATCATATAGCACTCTTATTTGTTTAAGCCTTATATTAAACCTTAAAAACTTAATTTAATAATTTAATTAGAATATCGTTTCCTAAGTTAATGTTATATTTAAGATTATAATCCTAATACAATGTGCACTAAAACTAAAAGTATAAACAATTCCATAACCCAAATAATAAGTCAAGTCTTTAGAAACAAACTTTATTTTTTATTTTTTTTTTCACATTCTAAATCTGCTGCCAAAAATTTTAAACAGTTAACAAAACAAAATTTATATATTTTTTTCATTTTTTTTTTTTAATTGTTTAGAATTTAACATATTTACACACACTTTTCACTTAAATATTTACAAATGTTTTTTACAACCAAATACTTAACACTTTACTCTAACCCGACTTGAAAACAAAACTTTTGTAAAAAAGCCTCAAAATGCAAAATAGTATTTTTTTTGTTGGTTTTTTTTAACTGGCAACAACACAACAACAAAATTACAAAACAAGTTCAAAACATTGCATTTACTTGTAGTTTAGTATCATATAAATTATTAAGTCGGTCAAAAGCTTTTAACATGCAAAGTGCTTATAAGAAGTTTTCTACCACCCTTAAAATGACAAGAAGGCAACTTAAAGCAAAAATTTAGAGTTTCGCCTGGTAGAATTCATTTGCAAAAAATTAAAAAAAATAAAAAGTTTTTTACTTGCAAGGAATAAAAGTTTTGTTGTAAAATTTTCGAAAACAAGTACAAAAAAAAAACTGAAACTGGTTAACAAAAAGACTATAAAATAATGTTTATTATGCAATAAATTGCAACAATTAAAAGTCTTTAAAGTTTAAAGTTATGGCAGAGATAATTACTTAAATGTGGCCTTAAAAAGCAACAATACGAAATGTAATTAGACTTACACAGAGTTTAATATAAAACAATAAAAAATGATATATGCGCTCAAGTTAATGTGGGTAGCACTGACATTAAGATTCAAGTTGGAACAAGTTCATGGATAAAGACAATTATAAATGGACAAAGACATAAATAGATATATAGTAGGCAACACACACAGACAAATATATAAACAGATGCAAATTTATAAATATAGACATGAAAATTAGTATAGATATGGATATCGACATGGACATAGATATTGACATGGACATAGACATTGGCATGGACAATGACATGGATATTTCAAATGGCATAGAAAAGAGAATCATGTGGCATAATAATAGATATTATTATAAAATTTAAAATATATATATCAATACAAGCTTAGGCATGGACATAAAGATACACATAACCATGTACAAAGAAATAAACATGCACATCCCGAGCGATAATCTTGGAGTGACCCATGTCCAGCCTAAGCCAGCGTGAGAGGGCATTAAGCCAGCATTAAAATACTTTTAAAGCGAGAAATACAAAAACTAAAAATAAAACCCAATTAAAAATCTTATTACTAAAAATCGCCAAAAACAAAATTGATAAAATCTTAAAATGTTGCTTCAAATTATGAAAAGTGGTTGTAAATGCAAGGCCTAAACGCCATTTAAAATCAAAATATTAAATTAACAGAAAAGTTATTATTAAATAAATACATCCGCTAAATGGCCAAAATATTAAAAAATAATGATTAAAAAGATATGCTCTACTGTTTAAAGCGCGTGAGAATCTTGATATCTCTTTAAGATTTGTGTCGGCGTCAAATACAAAAAAAAATAATTTATTTTAAAATAAAAACCAACTTATTTAGAAAAATGCCAAAAAAAAAAATAGAAAATAGGGATCTGTGTCACAAAAAAAAAAAAAAAAACATTGAAACCTGCACCTTCGAGGGTGCATTCAAAATATTATTTACTCCAATCTCTACTATTTTATTAATAATAACATACGACATCAGACTTAAGTTTTGCCTTTTCTAATTATAGGCGAGTTAAAACGTCTAGATTAGTATAAAATGAAAAAATCTGGCATCTTTTTTTTTGTATATGTACTTATGAACCTATGGATTGAGGCATAAAAAAATGCTGCAATCAAAACTAACTGCATTGTTTGTTAAATATTTGATTATGTTTCAAAGTCTTAATTTGCAAACAATCATCGTTTAATTAAAAAGATTGGGCAAACGAAAAAATCGGAAATATGTTGAAATAAATAAAACACTCAAAGGAAAATGCTGGTCACGTAGGACCTTTCTACATAAAGCCCTCGATGCAATCTACGATTTAAAAAAATGTATTTACATTTAAACGTATTGTAAATCTAGTGAAAGTTTGGTAAAACTATGACGAAACGATTTATTTTTTTTTACGACGAAACAATATTAGCAAATTTAAATTCTTGAATTTTAAAAATCTCCTAAATCGCGAATATATGAATCTTCCTTCTTAAAGAAAGCATGTAAAAGTATTGTGCCAAAAATTTCTATTTTTAGCTTCTAACGATAGTTGTCAAGTTTTTTGTCTTTATTACATCTTCTACTTATAATTTGGCTTTAAACTTATTTTTAAGTACAACATGCTTTATAATATTTAAACTTCAAATCTATTTCTTGTTTTTTTTTTTTTTAATAAGTAAATTTATGCTGCCAAATATTTAAGTATAAAATATTTATTTTTTTAACGTCCCCTTTAAAAGTTAAGTGACTTTTGGTGTGTGGCTTATCTACTCTTAAACTCGACCTTGGCTTTTGCTTGGAATATTTAATTTTGGTTTTACTTAAGCAAAAAAATTATATTAATTTTTCTTCATAAGCTTTATAAGTTAAAAAGGGCTTTAAGACATTTTGTTATAAAACTTATTATTTTAATTTATTCTTCAAATTGTTGGCATAGTTTCACTTTTGTTTTGTTTCATTTTTTGTTTTTTTTTTTTTTTTGTTTTTGTATACAATTTTTATTATCTTTTGTTTTAGCGGGGGGAGGGTGAAGGAAATAATGTGTTTATGTTGCTGGAAATGGTATAAGTTTTTCATATATTTATTTTTCCCTTAATTTTTGTTTTATTATTGTTACTGCTTTATGTTCTCGGCATGATATGAGTGGATATTCTGCTAATGCGACTGTCACATGTGGCTGTAAAAGTTGAAAAATAGTTTCGGTGTTTTGCTAACATTTCTGTGTAGGCCGACTTTTTTGTGTTCTTTTTTTTTAACAAATTAATGTAGAAAACATAAAAATTAAGTTAAAGCCATAAGAATATAAAGAAGTGAAATTTGTCGTAAAAATATACATTTTTTTACTGATGTGTGTGCTTTTGATTTAAAGTAACTCTGTATTTCCTAGGAAATAATTGTTTATTATTTTTTTATAGGAACGGGAAGCGGTTTCTATTCCTTACAATCAGCACTTTGATTGTTCTGAAGATTGGAGCCTTATGAATGAATTTTTTTACACGCCTTCTAGTTTCAGTAGCGGCCGCAGCACATAATTAAATTATCATTATTATCATGCAATTTTAATTTGCTCGGGTCACGCATTTTGTTTAAAGTTTGACTTAAAGCCACGCTGTGTAGAAAGGGGTTCATTGAAATATTTGTATACGAAATCTTAGCTAATTTACGAGCTTAAAGTAGCAAAAGTTTATTTGTTTTCTTATTTTAAGATTTTAGTTGTGACAATTTTTGTAGAGAAAACGGAAAACTAATTTAAAAAACGAGACGTACGAATATATAATTCTTGCAAAAAAAAAAAACTGACTTCAAAACAGATTTCATCTGCCTGTCTATTACGGTTAAAAGTTATGGCCAGATACATAAAACTTTATTAATTATTAAGACAACCTTATATTTCATCTGCAAAGTTTACACCTGATATAGCGGACTTAACACTACAACTCCTTGTTAACTTGAGCTTCTGCCTACAACTGTTCAAGAGTTTTTAATATAAATCAACTATAGGGGCACCCATTAATTTCTCAATTCAAATTTTATACTTGCTGTTCTAGTAGAGTTAGCAATCAGGTTCTTTGTAAATTTTAGTTTTCAACAGTTTAACAACACAAAAAAAATGACATCAACTACTGTAACACCCTTTAATTTGTAATTAAAATTTTTATTTTTTTTATAGCTTTTAAGTGTTTAAATATAACGGTTCAAAATATACAACCATATAGGTAAATTAACATCAATTTTGGAACACCCTTTAAATTCTAAATTAAATCAAACAGTTCCTTTTTAAGTTTTAGCTGTCTGTCAATAACAGTTCAAAAGCTTGTACACATACATAATATTACATCAACCATCGGGACACCCTTTAATTTCCAATTTTAATGCTTATTGTTTTATAAGTGTTAGTAATACAGGTTATTTGTAAATTTTAGACATCTGCCTACAAGTGTTAAAAAATATGGCCATATACATCAAATTAAATGTACTATTGGGGCACCCTTTTATAAATATTTTGAATAATAATGGTGGTTACAATTACGGTCATAGCAATCGACTACCTTTCCAACTTGTAAGCGTTCCAAAGATAAGCCCATATAGATCAATTTGCGTCACTAATGGCGCACCCTTTAATTTTTAGATTTACTTTTGTACTACTTTTCACGCAGTTTTGTTTTCTTAATTTTAAAGTGTTGCTCTTTAATAAACGAAAAAATTATGTATGTATGTTGTATGGGGACACCCTATAATTTTTAAGATTATGGACTGTTTTTAAAACGTGACCAAACTGTGAGCAACACCTTTTAAATAAAAAAATAATTTCAGAATCAATAAAGAAACAACACTCAGTCGAATTAATATTCTTCTTAATTTTTAAAGTCGTTTAAAAATAAAAATAATTCTTGCAAAGAAAACTGAAAATAAACAGGAGAGCAAAGGGTCATTGAGGAAGACATAAAAATTGTGAAACACACTTTTTGTAATTTTTAAATGCTTTAAAGTATTGTTTCAAAAGATAGGATCATATGAGTCAAAGTATTGTCCACATTTGTTTTAAATCGTTAAAAATATTAAATTATTAAAAGGAAGTTATTTAAAAATCTCGGACTAATTGGACAGATCAATGTACAGCTTCGATTGAAATACGAATATAAAAGAATCTAAGCCTTTTATGACGACACGTTATTCAGCAAAAAATACCTTCAGCACGGTTTAAAGGTACGGTCAGACTAGTGAAATATTTGACCAAAATAATGTAACCACTAAATTATGGAAAAAAATGTTTGTCCTCCTCAATTACTTATTTAGAAATATAAGATTCTACTCAGTATAAAAGTAAGATAACAAATTTATTATGTATTAAATTGATATTCAGAAAGATCCTTGTTAGAAAGATTAAATAAATATTTAAAAAAAAATAGTGGTTACGTTTTTTTTTTTGTTGTTGAACGGAACTTAAACAAAATTGTACTTGATTTTTTGTGACATATAAAAAAATTTCCAATTTTTCTTTATTCAAAATTACACTCTCAAGGCAAAGGCTCTTGTATTTTATCAACTTAAAGTACTTCACAACTACCACAGCAATATTCTTTTTATTTGTTAAATTTTAGTGAATATTTTTAAATTCCTTTCACTCACTTAAATTTGCATTTAGAATAAAACAAGTTGTTTAAATATTTTTTATTTTTGTATAAATAAATTCTTTACTTAAATAAATTTAATTAATTCCACTCAAAAAAACACTTCAAATTATACTAAATGCTTTAGTTTAGTTTTTCAAAATAAAATCAGAGCTTGAGCAAATAACTACAGAAGACATAACAAATATTTGTATAATTATCAAAAAAAATTAAACAACAACAAAAAATATTATTGACATGTTAATTAAAATGTGTTAATTATACTGTGAAAAAAAAACAATTTAAAAATAAAACACTTAACAAATATATGAATGACTATGAATTCAAATTACAACTCAGGTAAATGCAAAATAAAATATAGAACTAATGCATCATAGAAAATTGTATCTCGTATAAACTAAACTGCTGGTGCTGGTTGTAGCATTTGTTCTATTTTTCTGTTACTTCAACTTTTTTTACTTAATGAACTTTTGCTAATTAAAATGTGCTAAACAACAGACAAAAAACTGAGACATGTTTATTGTAAATTTAAGCCAGTTGAAAAAAAAAACAAAGTAAAATATTCAACTTAAATACAGGTTAAATTAAAAAAAAGATATCAGGTATTTTTATCTTTGGTTAAGACAATTACACAGACATCCACCTACGTAGAAGCAAGCGCATGACGTCAATTGAATTTGAAATTAAATTCTGCAAATAATATTGCATTTACTCAAGTATTTTTAAATAGAAATCTTGTTTTTTTTTTTTTGTTTCAGTGACAACTCATTGAATTTATCTCCTCTTTATGTCTTCTTTAATATTTTAAAGACAGTTGCTTTTAGAAACAAGACAAGAGATTTGTTGAGGATTATGCATTAAGTGCTTGAATATAAAATTTTAAGAATAAAATGAACATTTTACACAGAGAGAAATAAGTTGATTCTAAAGTTAGGCTTCAAAATGTTAGTGCAATTTTATACTCAAGTGCCTTTAAGGCAAGAAATTCTTGATTTTATTTAACACTTTTAATAGCTAAAGTTTAGACTTTGGGCTTTGATATTTTCGTTTTCCTTTTGACTTTAAAAACTTCATTGGTTGATTAAAGATGCAGCACTCAAATTTCTTGTAATGGACAGTTAAATTTATTGACAGGTTTTCAGGGAGAAATAAGTGAAAAATAAAATAAAAATAAATAAATTGAAGTTTACTTTTTTTAGCTCAGTATTAATTTAGATAAGACGAGATCACCACACAACCAAATTATTACTGTTTAATTGGTTAAATTGATGATATTTACAAGAAACAAAAAAAAAAACAACCTTAGGTAGATTAATGCGAAGAATGCTGATGAAGGATGTTGCAATCCAGAAAATTCGACTTTACATTCTGCTAGTGTCTAATTTTTCTTGTTTTCTTTGGAAAGCCTCCGCATACATTTGCAAAAAATTTTCCGTTTCTAGATATTTATATTAGAAATTAAATTAAAATATGAACCTGAGACGAAAAAGTAAATTTTTATTCGTTTATAATATACACGGTTCAAATTCTAGTAGGGAAAAAATAAAAATAAATATTTTTCAATGAAAACTCTCACACGTTAAGACCATTATTTAAATAAGTTAGAGTGCTATATTCTGCTACGCCGAATCTTAAACACACTTCACCACATAAATCAAGTTAAGTGAAGTAACTCCAATCAATTAAACAAATATTGGAATGACAGAGAGTTAAAAAATAAGAAACTAAAAATGTTATTTGCTCTTAATGGGTTAAGCATTAGAAAAAACTTCATTATTTTCTGAAAGATATTTTCAAAAGCTTTTAAATGATACCCATATCGATGTGTAACAAAAATATGGTGCTAAATCATACTTTTCTATGAAAACGCACAAAACTCAAAAAATAAGGACGAGATCCAATTTTTTCACTTGAGGTTTGTTTTCTAATTTTTTTAATTCTCAATCGCTATATTATTTAGTTTTTAGAAAGACCTCAGATTTTGGTTGCTTTTTAATAAGAAATCTTTGATATTAGTTTTTTTATACCTTCAGATATTGTTTACATTATATAAAAAAAATTTTTTCTACTCCATTTTTGACTTAAAATTTTAAAAAAATTTTAAGCAAAAATTTAATTTTTACTTAAGGTTTTAATGAAATACACATGATTAAAAAGATTTTAGAATATGAATTAAGGACTACTTAAGTAAGCAATTATTATTTTTTTCAAAATTGACATAGTTATCGTAATATTTTCAACATGTTTAAGAATAACTTTCCCAGAATTTTATTATAAAACTTTAGTGAGTCTAAAGTTTACATAAAAATGTAAGTGTAACAAGTGCAGAAAGTCTCGACATCTGATAAGAACTTAATTAAGGCGTGAAATAATTTATTTAACTCCGTATTTAAATTTATTTACATGTAAAAAATTCACATTTTAAAATAATCGAAGTTTCGTCTCTATAAAAAATTCTGTATTTTTTTTTTTTTTTTTTTTTTTTTTTTTTTGTAGACTAATTTGAATTATAAATGTCTTGATCATAAATAATTTACATATATTTTACGCCGTAAGTATTAATTTTATATATATATATATATATATATATATATATATATATATATATATATATATATATATATATATATATATATATATATATATATATATATATATTATATTTAGTTTGTCATTTCGTTTGTAATTTTCACAGTATCCATTTCCAAACCCATAAGGCGTATATATTCTGAGTTCTTATGCATGGCGAAGTCTTTTGAGCGATGTCCATCTATCCGTCTCTCCCTCCGTGTTAGTGATGAAATCAACTTTATCAAGGCACTAGATGAGCTTGTAAAAATATAAATACACTAATCAATCAGACATAGTTTCAAAAATGTTGCTATTTTTTTGTTTGTTTTTGACCTTTATAATTAATTTTCTTTTTTAATTTATTAAGCACTAAGTCAGATTTTAAAACAATAATATTGTTTTTTACTTTTTCAATATTTCGCCACACCGTTGGGTAGCACCTCTAGGAAACAGGAAACGAAATTAGTTAAAATTATATTTTTACAAATACAAAATATAAATTCAATGGAAAAAAATTTTCCTATCATAAGTGTAAAAAAATTAAATTGTTAATTGTTTACACAGATCCAAAGGCGTATTTATTTCTATAATCAAAACCCACATAAGTAGATTTTATTTACCTGCAAATGAAATTCCTCATTCTCATTTGCACTTTCTTGGAAAGAAGGTTTATTTTCATAGCTCATGTGCTTTATTGACTTCAGTGTTAACGCCTGTTGTGAACCAAATAGATAAAATTAAACTTAGCTATCGCTAAGCAAGAAAAATCATATTTTTAAATATTAAAGTTTTAACAAACTTTTTCATTTGAACCTTAATATTTAATCTATCCCGAGCACACTTTTTTAATGTATATTAAAGAAGTAGAATATCAAAAATAATTAAATTAATTTTAAATTTTAATATTAATTTAATTTAAAGTTGATACGAAATTTCGCTCATCGAGAGTTATTAAACGTAAAAATAAATAAATTATTTTTTTCTCTTCTATTTACGTTATTTATTGCAATTTCTGCAAAAAAAAATATTTTCCGAAAAAAATCTTATTTTCATCAATTTCTGCTTTGCTTCTTGTATTTCGTTTTAGTTTTACTTAAGCAGTATCCAGAAGCTTTTTATGGCATTTGTTTTAATTAAGAAGCAGCAAAACAAAATGCTGTGCACAATAAACTTATTAAATAAATAATTTACCAAACAATTTTTATTACAAATCTAGAAACAGTTTAAAGGGGAAAAAAACAAAATTTATATATTATTTTTTGTTTAAGGTTTTCAAAAAAAAATTGTCTGTGGGGCGTATGATTTATATTATTTTAAAGTAGTGAAACCCAGAAGGGCGTATGATTAATATTATTTTTAAAGCTGCTTATAACATTAAGGCGTATGAATAATATTTTTTTTTCTTATATATTAACGTATTAAAGTATTTTAAAGAATTTATTTAAAAAAATCATTAACATAAATAAAATTTAGAAGATTCTTAAGAGAATTTAATGTTTAATGCTTAACATTTTATGGTTAATACAACTGGACACAAAAAACCCCATTAAACAAAAGTAAAGCTGGTTAGTTAACCGTATGTTCTACAATTGCTGCAGGATAAAAAAAAACTAGTTTTGGTTGGTAGTGTTGCATAGTGGGCTATAGGTTTAAGTTTCTGGAAAGCAAGACACTTGAAACCTTTACAGGAGTTGTATTGTAATAGCCGTGACATCACCAGACGGAAGGTTCCCCTAGGGACGATATATTTTTTAACTGTTAATGGCAAATACGACTATGTGCCGTTATATTCTTCACAACCGCAAGCATAAATTTATCAATTGAGAGTTGACCCACTGCAAACCCAACTTTTTATTCTTTTGGTAGACATTTAGGCAGACATATAAAATTTGTACGGGGTATGTGATCTTTTTTATTTTTAAAAAATTACAGAGCCCCAACTTAGAGAGATAAAATAAAGGATTTCGCTGTATTACACTATGCGATGGCAGAACTGGATATTCCATACTGCAATCGACTGTGAATATAAAAATATTACACAGCTTAAAGTAACTTCAGTCGACCTTGCACTTTGTCTTTATGCGTCATCAATGTGAAGAAGGCAGGCACATGACACAAACAGAGCAGCAATATTAATTTTTTTTCCCAAAAACTGTTAATGTTTTCTGTTTGTCTTCACGATTTTTTCGATGCCTTATAAAGTATTTGCTCTTTTGAACAGCAGATAACATTTTTTTTTAAATAGAAATATTAAACTAAATATGTCAAATATTCGGGCATTGATTGCAGCACATGAACGACACATGAATACGAAAAGTTCAAACAATATGCCAAGCATATATTTTATTTGCTTGGTTGATGACTGAAATTTTTTGTAACTTTTTAAATATATTAAAGACCCAAAAATAATTAATACAAAATAAAAAAAATAATAACTTTTTAGAATTTTTTTTTTTTAGAATTTTGTTCTCCGACTACCACTGTAACTCCAGTCCTAAAAGCACCTACGGCATTTTCTTTAAATATTTCTGCTGTTTTTTTTTTTTTTTTATTTATTTATTTTTTATTTTTTTTTTTTTTTTGTTATTACTATTACAAGCACCTTAAAAATATTTTTGATTACTTTTTTATTTTTTAATAAAAATAAAAATATGAGAAAATTTATTTTATTTTTCTTATTTTTTTTTCCAAGTGACAAAAACAAACACAAAACATAAAAAATTATTTTAGACCCAACAAAATCTTTTTCTATCTTAAACAAAAAGCAAAAAGCAATCAAAAAAATAAGAAATATTACAAACACTTATTTAAACCCTTTTTTTGCAATTAAAAAATGTATTGGAGCAATAAAAATTTTTTTAACTCACAAACAGGTAGCAGCTGCATCTAAGATGAAATTGAAATTACAAATTAGTTGAATGGCTTGGAAAACTCTGTATTATTCTAGGCTTTTTTATTAACAGTATTTAAATTTAAATAATTTTCACTTGCATTTCAAAAAAAACTTTGAAATGTAAAAAAGAATTCGGTTTTTATAATTTTAAATTTACTATGCAACCTCTAATTATTTTTAGTGTAAATTAATTTTTTTTCTTAATTCTCAAATTTGTATTCAAGCGTGTGTTTGTCATATTTTAGTTTGCTTTATTGTTATCAATGTTGTTTTTCTTGTTAATATGTTTGTTATTATTATTTTTTTCCATCTCTGTATTTGATTATTATTTTCATTTTATGGTTCATTGATGCTTAAATTTTATTACTTTTATTTTTGATATTTTTTCGTTAAACTTATTATTTCGTTTGGTTGTGACATGTTGCTTTGTTTATGCATTTGAGTTTAAAACCACAAAAACATATTAAAAACGAAATAAAAACTGCATTTAAATTCTGGTTAGTTGAATAATAAAGAAAAATCTGCAGAAGTGCCTAAAAGCTGTATGCTCTTTAATAAAAAAGAAGATAAAATGTACTTTCTCAAAGAAAAAACCTTTTCGGCCAGATGTATTCTACACAAAAATGTTTCTGAAAATTATATTCTTACGAGTACTTTTTCTTAAAAAGGTACATTTGCTCTCTTTCTTAAAAGATACATTTTTTGAAAGTACTTTTTATAAAAAGTTATTTATAATAATTATAGCAAACATATTTTTAAAAAACTACTTAAAAGTACTTTATAAAAGGCAACTTACAAATCCCGACAAAATTATTATAATCACCGACATTGATTGAGCCAAATAAGCGGTAGCGAAACTTGCTTTCACCTTCAATAATCAGTATTAGTGATTTTAATAATTTTGTTGGGTTAATAAGCGAGATATCTTTAAAGCTTATTTAGTTCACTTCTTTGCTGTAAAAAGTTACCTTTTCTTAAAGAGAAAACTTATCCCAAATTTGCTTATATATTTTTTTTTTCGATTTTAAAGGGAAATATTTTTCCCAAATATAACTTTTTAAATAAACGTATTTTGAAAAAACGTGTCCTTTTTAAATATTATATATATATTTTTTTACTTTGCCTCTAATATAATTTTTATCAAAAGTATAAATTATAAAAAATAATAATGTTAGCAAAGGTACTTTTTGAAAAAGTACTTTTTGAAAAGGTATTTAAAAAAATCTGATCATATTAATTAAAGTAGAAAACGTGTCCTTTGCATTTAGAATAACTTTTTTTCTTTGCTCTTAATATAATTTTTATGAAAAGTAATATTTATAAAAAGTACCAATATGGCAAATGTACTTTTCAAAAAGTACTTTTCAAAAAGTACTTTTCAAAAAGGTATTCTTAGAAAACCGAAATAATATAAGCAAATGTAGATTTGAAATTTTTGCTGTTTCAAAATAAGGAAAACAAAAAACTACTATTTTCGGAGAGATTTTTTAAATCTAATAGGGAATTTCTAAATAGACGGAAGCAATTTTTAATGATGTTATAATAAAAGTTACGTCTTTAAGGATATTTATCAGTTTATGTTTTTTCAATCAATATTTCAGAACACTATGTCTAAAGAGGAGCCTTGTACCATTTTTCTAGCTACTTTTTTGTAAATCAGTTTTCTTGCTTTAGAATCTAAAAAGTACCCTTTAAAAAGTATTTTTGAGATGCTTAAAAAAGAACTTAAAAAAAAAATTTTTCTGTACTTTTTGTTACAAATTAAACTTTTCATTTCTTTTACTGCATGCTATTCACTGGAATCTCTAATTAAAAAGCGTATTGTAGATTTTCACTAAATATTGAAAAAAAACACTACAAGCAAGGGTCCAGTAATACACCCAGTATAGTTTTGGTTCATAATGCAGGGGAATTTATTTTAACGATATTTTGGGTTCCGCCATACGTCCAAATTCCCCTTACAAACAAGCTGTAGATTTTTCAGCCTCAGAATTTATCAAGATGTTAAATAGCGTATTATAATCTGGTTTCATTTCCATTGAAAAAGAAAAGCAGTTTTTCAAAAGGTACTTTTTAAGTGGTACATTTTTGAAAGCTGCCTTTCAAAAATACACTTTTTAATCTAAAAGCATCAAAATATTTTTTAAAGATAATTCTTTAAGAAGGTAACACAACTAAAAAGCGATAAAAGGACTATCTTATACAAAAAAGTACTTTTTAAAAAAGTACCATTTTCCAAAATCTATTCTTAACTTAACTTTTATTCGTTTATACAAATGTATGTCATTGGGCAACAAAAATCTTTCTTCTGCTTCTTCTCCTTCTTCTTATAGTTTTTTTTCGTTTTAATAAAAAAAAATCAATAAATCTTCAGCAGGAAAAAAAATACATTTCATTCTTTATGTCTCGTAAATTTTCCTTATTGTTAAGAATTTTATGCATAATAAACTTATAAACACTCAATCTAATGTTAAATAGTATTTTAGATTAAGACGCATATACGACGATAAATTCTGACATGTGCGTATATGCACTCAAGTAAAAAGAAATTATAATAATTTTATTTCTTTATGCGAAAAATAACATAATCAATTGTTTTCTATTAGTTTTGTGGGAAATGGAAAAATATGAAGAATCAATTTATGACAGAAGCTAAAAAGGAAAATAAAAGAAAATATAAGTGAAATCAATAAATCTCAAGCACAAGAAAAAGAATGTTATTCTGTGTTTAGATATTAATTTACTAAAAGTTAAATGTTTTATTAATATTTATGTCTGTAAACAAACTGTAAACAAACGACAAAAATGTTATTTTTGTTATTATTATATAAATTTTTTTAACATTTAAATTATTCGCCAGACATTAAAAATATACAAAGATAAAAATTTGTTTGAAAACTTTTTTTTTCTCACGGCTAAAGTGAATGAAATGGAATGATTTTGTATATATGTTTGTGATATAATTGGATTTTATTTAAATATAAAATTCTGAAATTGAACTTCGTATAATTCTTTGTAATCCTTTCAAAACAGTCTAAAATAATCCGATCAAAATTTAATTATGGATTTTCCCCTTATTCTGTTTAAAATTTAAATTATAGAGAAGTTATTTAGCTGTTTATTTTTAATTAATATTAATCATACGTCTTCAATATTATTTTCAATATCTTACAACCTCTGCCAAGTAGTTTTAAACATTTTAATTATTTTACTATAACAAAATATTTTTTATATTTCCCTTTCCAGCTCATGCGTGTTTTGCGAAATTTCAATATTTCTAAAATAAGTGATTTAGAATTAATCTCCAATACCACCGATCGGTTAGATATAACGTTTCATTTCTTTGGAATAAAAGGAGATTCGAATCGCATAAGGGAGGCTATCACCAGAATGGTTGAAAGAGGAAAAATTGGAAACATAACACTGGTATCCAATTTTCATTTGTTTTATGAAAATCCACCGTTGAATTTAATGGTGAGCGTCATTATTAAATTATCATAAATAATAACATTAGACGATAACGTTTGGTATTTTAATGAATAAATTGTTTATAGCTTTAAAAAAATATTGTATTTTATAAAAAATACTTTTTAATAAAAACAATTTTTACAAAATAAATCTTAAAAAACGCACAATCTACAAAATAAAATTTCTTATAGAAAGAGTTTTATAACCAGACTTATCTTTTGTTAAAAGAAAAAATGTATGCTAAAAAAAAACTTCAAAATAAAATTCATTTTGGTAAAAGTACCTTTTATACAGAGAGCCAATTATAAAAAATACATTTTATTAATAAAAATTACCGGATAAAATTGCTCTTTAAAAAGTACTTACTGGCAAAAGTACCTATTATTTTAACAAATTTTAACAAACGTTCGATCTATAGAAAATTTTCTTATAGAAAAAGTACTCTTAATAATAATTTATTTTTATTTTTTTTCAAAAAAAATTTTTTAGTGCACTTTGATATAATTATTTGTCATAAAGAATACCAATTATAAAAGTACTTTTTTACTAAAATTATGTACTGTTAAAAAAATACTCAAAAAAATGTATTTATAAAAAAAATACTAGTTTCTTATTAAAAAAATGGTAGGATTTTTATGTAAAGTACTTTTTTAAAATAAATTTATGAAGGTAAATACTTAAAAAAATGTTAAAGTACGCTACAGATACCTGCAAGAGACATATAAAGTATAAATAAACTATGTAGAAAACAGAGAAATACATGTCTCCTTCAAAAAAAAACTCTTATTTTAAGGAAATTTTTGTAAAAAAATATTATAGAAATGGTACCCTCAAAAAGAGATATTTTATAAATGTTAAAGTACGCTACAGATACCTGCAAGAGACATATAAAGTATAAATAAACTATGTAGAAAACAGAGAAATACATGTCTCCTTCAAAAAAAAACTCTTATTTTAAGGAAATTTTTGTAAAAAAATATTATAGAAATGGTACCCTCAAAAAGAGATATTTTATAAATGTTAAAGTACGCTACAGATACCTGCAAGAGACATATAAAGTATAAATAAACTATGTAGAAAACAGAGAAATACATGTCTCCTTCAAAAAAAAACTCTTATTTTAAGGAAATTTTTGTAAAAAAATATTATAGAAATGGTACCCTCAAAAAGAGATATTTTATATAGGAGATACAATTTATTAGGAAAAATCACAAAAAAATTATTCTCTAAAAAGTACTTTTTCGTAAAAGTACCTTTTACAAAAAGTATCTTTTTAAAAAGTTGCTTTTATAAAAAATTGCATCTTCAAAAAATTACTTAAAAAATTAAAGAATTTTAATAAAAACTACTATATTGAAAAATACTTTTTAAGTATACCTTTTAAACATTTTTTTTAATTTATCAAATTTTTTAAAAAGTATCTTAAAATAGTTTTTAAAAGGTGCATTTTTAAAAATTTCTTTAAGCAGTAGTGGTTTTGTAAAACGTCCTTTTTTTAAAAGTTCTTTTCTGAAAAGTACTTTTTTGAAAAGTACTTTTTTAATTTTACCTTTTGAAAATTTCTGCATAAAATATTTTTTGTTTAAAAGGTGCATTTTTAATAATTTCTTTAAGCAGTACTAGTTTTGTAAAATGTACTTTTTTGAAAAGTACTTTTTTAATTGTACCTTTTAAAAATTTCTGCATAAAATAGTTTTTGTTTATGTCTCCTAAAAACGCCTTTTTTAAAACACTTAAAAGTATAAGTTTTAAAAAGGTGCATTTTAAAAAAAAGTCCTCTTAGCATTAGCATATTTTCTGAAAGGTTCCTTGCAGAAAAAACCCCTAAAACTTACATCTCTTAAAAAATCCTCTAATGAAAAGCACTTTCATAATAAGAATAAATAAAGACTACCAGTAATAAAAAGTACCACTTACAAAAGGTACTTTACATTTAAAATAAAGTAACTAGAAAATTACTTTTACAAAATCCTTTTATAAAAATAACGTAGAAAAAACTAACACACCGCATGTAGTATAAAAGTATGATTTAAAAATGCCAAATGAAAAAAAATAAAATGGTACTTTATTTAAAAGTACTTTAAAAACCGTTACTACAAAACCATATAATCAAAACTGTTAACTTTAAAGTTTATTTTTAAAGCAGGAGTGTTATAAAAAAGTGCTTTATTTTAAGGACTTAGGTATTAATGTTCCTTTTAAACAAAAAAGTACCTTTAAAAAATTGTCCATTTAAATAAAGTGACTAAAAAGGTTTTTTTTAAATAATTTCTTAAACCTTACAATTTCTGTTAAAAAATATATATACATTTTTTTAAGTTTCTTTTAGAATCCTTGTATTTCTTTAAGAATACTTTTTAAGGTACCTTTTTAAGTAATTTTTATTAAATATAACATCAACTTCCTTTTAATTCTAAGCAACTGTGACAAATTTCTTATTTCCAAGAAAATAATGTTAAAAAACTTTTTTTATAAGACATAGTTGGAAAAAACTCATTTTCAAATAAATTAAATGTTGTGTTTTTTTGCGCTTTTTTTAATGAAAGCAAGAAAATGTGTCTTTAGCTAAAAGTATTTTTCCTTTTTACTTTAATATTTAATTTCCATGTTTTGATATTTGTTCCATTTTTTTTTTTTTTTATTCTACTTGTAGAATTTAAGCGCCAATCAAAAGCAAACAATACGTGAGAGTAGTGAATTTATATTGTCCTGTACGGCTCAAGGATCGGCACGCATGCAATTCCAGTGGTATAAAGATGGCAACATAGTCAATGCATCCAAGGCAACTCGGTATGTTTTAAAATTATTTTTTTTATTCTTTTTTTATTTTTGTTCTATTTAATAAAAAATATTTGTTTATCAAGAAAAATTTTCATTTTGTTACTGTTAAATAATTTTTATAAGGAAAATTTATTTAATTACTAAAGTTAAATTGGTGTCATTAAACAATTTTAATACGAAAAACATAAAAGAGTTTAAAGGAATACTTTTGTCGTCTTAACCCAAATAAGTACTTATATTTTTTTTTATTTTGAGAATACTTGAGTAAGATAAAATAAACCCTTTTATCTTTATAATGTTTTAACTATTGAGTTGAAAACTAAGGATTCAAATTGAAATTCGAATAAAGAAGATCAATGAAAAGCAGGCACTTGAAAATTTTTTCCTTTTAAGTTGAAAAGATTCAAAAGATTCTTTAGTAACCAGTGAAACGTATTAGAGTATGTTTTATCATAGTAAACATAATTAATTCTATAAGGAACAACAACAACAAATAAATTATTTTCTTTTTTAAAAAAGAACCTATTTTAAGGCTTCAAACATTTGAATTTAAATTAATTCGACGTACCAAGTAAACAGCCAGTGACGACGGTCTTCATCGAAAGGTATGATAACAGTTGAATAAAGTAATTTTCCTGTTTTTCTCCTACAGTTTAAAAAGCCTGATTTACTTCAATTTTATTCTTTTTACACTCCTCATATTTGCACTAAAAGAAGAAAATTTTAAATGGTTACAAAATAACCACTTTTATAAATAAATTTAAAAAAAGTAGTTTTTTTATTATTTTACAGCGTTTTGTATTGTATTGTCTAAAGCAAAAAAATATTTTTAAAAAGACCCTTCGAAGTGTAACGTTTCAAAATGGGTTATTTTTTAACGTATTTTGCCATAAAATAAATTTTAAAAATTGGTTCCCTGCAGAAAATGGCCGTCAATAATAGGTCATTCATAAAAAAAATTGTTGAAAAATAAAATTTTAAAGAACTTTTTTTAAAAAAAAATTATTAGATAAATTCTTTTAAGAACCGTTTAAGAAATGTTATTTTTAGTATTTTATAAAAAAGTACTAATTAAAAAAAAAAAATTAAATATCAGCTTCTCAAAGGCATACGTTTGAAAAAGTACCTTTTGATAAGTTGCTCATTACCTTATTCATAAGAATATGCTTTGTAATATATATTGCCCAAAATTTCAGGTTTTTTTTTTTTAAACTGGCCCCTTAAAAAAGTACCATTTAAAAGAACCTTTAAAAAGTACTTTAAAAAGTATCTCTTAGTAAGCATTTTTTTCATTTTAGTTATAAAAGTTTACCTTAAGTATATTTTTTAAGCCAACATTTTTTTAAAGTACTTTTACAAAAGTACCTTTTAAAAGGCACCTTACTTTTTTAAGGCACTTTTTAAAAAATTTACTTGCAAATGACAATTTTTAAGAAGGTCCTTTTAAAAACTTAAGTTTTTGAAAAATAGTTTTTTTATTATTATATCTATTTTATTTTAGTATTTTCTTTGGATAATTCAGGATAATGCAAGATTTTCTTCTTTTCAAGTTCAAATATAATCATTGCGTATAAATGTGCTTCCAAAAAATGTTGCTTGGTTGCATACTCAATAAACTTATTAGATTCAAGGTGTCAGTTTCGTTTAAAAATAATTTCTTTTTATGAAACCTTGTTGCCATTGCCCGCAAGTACTTAAAAAGGAATGAAAGAAAAAGGGTCAAAGAAAAAATATCTGCTTGAAAATGTAAAGGACAGGTATTAAGTTTAAAATGAAGGATATTTTTATCCTTTCTTGTAATTAAATATTTGTTAGGGATCTATATCATAAAAAAAATTATTATCAATATAAAAATAAAATAATTATCAAAGTATTTCATTCAACAAATAGAATCATCATTCAAAAAAGAAAGGCCAAAGCTTTTTGAACTTAACTATGACTTAATGATATAAATAATATTTGATAATTGATTTAAGCACTTTAAGATATTTGTTAAAAATCAACTTATTAAAGCTGCCCATATACGTCACGTTTTTTACATCTAACATGTCAAATTTCCCACTGTAAAACAAATGCATGTCGTATAGGGCTGTTAAAACATTGCTTATGTAAAATACATGTGAAAAGGCATCTGACCATCAACCATCTGACATCAGCTGTTTTTGTTATTCTTAATAGCATTGCAAAAACCTATGCCGTATGAAAACAATCAACGGCGGCTGACCATTGGTGGTAGCATTACCCGGCTGAAGGTAATATTTTATATGACCAAAATCTGAAATTTCTTTTGGCTATTTGATAAAAATTATGTAAATTTTGTATCATTTTTTCAATGCAAACTTATATTCTTTATATTTAGAGTAAAAAAAATAATTAAAATTGGCAAGTCTTCTGTAATTCCGTAACGCGCACAAATATATTTTAAGACGGCAACAAGCCATTTTGGAATCGAACGGTTGGATATCTGTATGGTGCAAAAGCGAATGAATTAAAAAAGGAAATTAGATTTTTTGTTTTGATTATTTGTTGTTTTTGAAATAATTGAATTCACAATTCAATTGTTTTAGTTTTCGAATCCGGTTTTTCAAATAATCACTTTAAACAAAAAACCACTTTAATTAAATTTGCGAGCAGATCAGCTGTTGTTTATTTACATTTGTGACCAAATATTAAAAGTCTTTTGAAAAATACTAATTTTTACACACATGCAGAATTACATATGAATCAGACAGTTAAAGCTTAAAAAAATCAAGTGTATGTTCTATTTATCAAAAAAAAAAATTTGGCGCAAGCGTTGAAAATTTACAAAGAACCTGTATTTCTAAGTCCATTTTAACAAGAAATATAAAATTTGGATTTGGAAATTAAAGGGTGTGTCCCAATAGGTGATGTAATTTGATGTATGTGGCTAATTTTTTGAACTCTCATAGACAGATAGCTAAAACTTACGACGGACCTGTGTTGCTATGTCTGTTTTAACAAAAAATATACAATATGAATTTAGAAATTAAAGGGTTTTCCCAAAATTAATGTCTTTCGACCTATATGGCCGTATCTATTGCATTGTTATATACAAACACTTAAAAATGAGTGATAATGTCCACTGTTTTGCTTGGTATAATAAAAAGTATAAATATTTTAATTTATAATTTAAAGGGTGTTACAATAGTTAATGTAATTTGATTTATAAGGACAAACTGTTGAACTGTTTTAGACAGATAGTTGACATTTAAGAAGAATCAAAGTAAGAATTTTATTGCAATAGCAAGTATAAAATTTGAATTTAGAAATTAAAGGGTACCCCTATAGTTAAAATAATTTATTGTATACAGTCAAAATGTAAAACAGTTTAAAAAAGATGGTTGAAGTTTGCAAATAAACTGTATTGCTAAGTGCGGTATAAAAATAAATACATAAACTGGTTTTAAAAATTAAAGGGTGTCCCATTAGTTAATGTAATTTAATGACTGTGGCCACAGCTTCAATTTAAGGGGTACCCTTATTGATATAGCGTACTGTAAAACAAGTAACAAATTATAATTTTGAAATAAGGAGTGACCCAATGCTTCATTTAGTTTGATATAAATGATCGGTTTTGTTTTTGAAGAATTATAAAGTTAACACTTAAATTCGGCAACTTCTGTGTACGAGGGCTGCTATATATATTTCTGGCCTGGCAAAACTGAGTGCTGTTAAGTGCAATCTGACATTTCCATTAGAAAGTTTGTCATTTTTAAGCATAATCGTACTCAAAACGTTTTGACGTACGACCATTATTTGTGTTGTTTACAGTGACTTGAAAAAATTAATATAGAAAAAAAATGGAATTAACTCGTGAACTATTCGTGCCATCATTTTTCACAACTTTAGACGTGGATTATCACGACAAGAGTGCACTGATGAACTTAAATCTTTGTATGGCGATGAAGCACCATCCTATAGCACAGGGAAAAATTGGTATAATGAATTTAATCGTGGCCGAAGCTCGCTCAAAGACGAATTCCGTGAAGGTCATCCAAAAACGGCTGTTGTGCCAGAGAACATTGATGCCGTGCGTGAACTAATAATGCAAGATCGACATGCGACATACCGAGAGATAGAGACATCCTTGGACATTTTTTCCACCAGCCTATATTCGATACTCCATGAACGCCTGGCCGTAAAAAAGGTTTGATCTCGTTGGATCCCGCACAATTTGAAAGTCGCTCAAAAAAAGGCTCGTGTCGATTGGTGCAAAGAAATGTTGCAAAAATACGATTGCGGTGCTTCAAAAGACGTTTATAAGATCGCCACAGTTGACGAATCATGGATCTATGCGTATGAGCTCGAAACGAAAAAACAATCGACCGTGTGGGTCTTTAAAGACGAGCAAAATCCAACGAAAGTTGTTCGTGGAAGAAGCACTTCAAAGCAAATGGTCGCCTGTTTCTTCGGCAAAACTGGCCATGTGGTGACTGTTCCGCTTGAGCAACGTAGGACGGTCACTTCTGAGTGGTACACTACAATTTGTTTGTCTGAAGTCATTAGAGAAATTCGAAAAACCAACAAAAGAAGAATCATTGTTCACCATGACAATGCGAGCTCTTACACATCGGCTCAAACCAGAGCGTTTTTGACGGGCCAAAACATCGAATTAATGGGTCATCCGCCGTACAGCCCTGACTTGGCACCTAATGACATCTTCTTGTTTCCGCACATCAAGAAAAAAATGCGTGGTCAACGAATTTTGTCGCCAGAAGAAGCTGTTCAAAAACCTTGTTTTAGAGGTGTCTCCATCGGAGTGGAAAAAGTGCTTCGACAACTGGTTTGAGCGCATGCAAAAATGTATAAATCATGCTGGAGAATAATTTGAAAAACAATTAAACCATTTTTGATTATAAATATTCGCATTTTCACTATTAGGTCAGAAATATATAGAGCAGCCCTCGTATGATTAATTATAGTTTTTAATAATTTGTTTTAAATCAATCGCA
Organism: Cistogaster globosa; assembly: GCA_937654795.1. NCBI lineage: Eukaryota > Metazoa > Arthropoda > Insecta > Diptera > Tachinidae > Cistogaster > Cistogaster globosa. Next base: position 16,109,518 of record OW569404.1, read on the forward strand.
AATCTTGTTTTATTCATTCCAAAAAAGTAAGAGAAGTAATCATTAAAAGATTATAAAACGTGCATTCGGAAAAACCTAAGAAGTGTTTTTTTGTATTCACAAAAATGCGTAATTAAAGGTTTTTTACCTGCAACTGTCATTAATTTGATTTTAATGTTGTACCAAATTGTTGTACGAATTGTATAAAATTGTATAGACATATAATTACCATTTAAGTAGTTTACAATACAATATCACTTCTACATTCAAATTGCTTATTATACTCACATAATCTATTTTAAATTATACTTTACATTCACAGTCCAAAGAAATACTTAATGTGATGCTGTGTGTTATGTTGCAACTAAAAATAGTGATTATTAACCACTTTAACTTATTGTTGTCTGACCATGTTTCAAAATACTACCAACATCTAAAAACAATAAAAGCATTATTTGTTGCCTTTACAAAAACAATTGTCTGTGGTCCTATCAAATCATAACAAATCGAATAATAAATAAGTGAAATGTGTTAATTTTTGCAAACTAATGATTTTGTTGTCAGACTTTATAATTTTGTTGATGTTCTTTTGTTTTGTAGAATAAAATCCAACTTCAGAATAAATGTAAACAATGCTTTTTGCAGTCATTATACAATCAATTGTGTGGCTTGAGGGCAAAATGATTAAGTAGAAAATTGTTGGAAATATGTTACTTCAATTAGTTGGTGTCGATAATTTTAATGTAAAAAAAAATATTAAATAAAGGTTAAGTGAAAGTTCGTCGCTAGATTTTTTGGGCGACTAAACTGTTTTTTTTTTCTTAAATTTTTTAATGAACATTTAAATAAATCATACGCCCGAATATTAAATTTTTTCTATGACACTGAGTTGAAGGATATCATTAATATTAAAGAATTGTTTTATGAAATAGAAAATAAAAATAATAGTGATAGGAAATGAAAACTTGCTTTTTAGCGTTGTTTTTAATTTAAATAGTCCTGGAAGAATATAACTAATTGGTTTCCTGTTTCTGGAGATTACGTTTTTGAATCTCTAAAAATCAGCCTTTTTTAAGTGTGAAAATAAAAAGAAAATATTGCATCAATTTTACAAACAAAAAATACGTATCTTGAATTCGGTATCCTTGTTTTACATAAGACGAAATTAACGAGATTCCCTCTGTACCTATCTACTCTCTAGCAAAACCACAGCCTAGGGAACGGTCTTGGAAAAATCAGTCATGAAAGAAGACCCTGTTGAGCTTTGTGTTCTTTGCAAAATTGTAAAATTTTTTAAACATAATCAATTAAATTTGAAATTTACAAAAAATAATTGGGTAGAAACCATTGATGACTAATAGCAAAATAATTATATGCAAATGCTTTGTCTGTCTGTCCATCCGTATTCGGGCACTAGATGAGCTACGGAAAATTTAAACACACCAGTCGATCAAACATAATTAAGAATATTTTATTGTTGCAAATCAGCAAAATCGCTGAATGTCTTTCGATGCAGCGAGCAAAAAACCAAGCCTGCCTTTATTTTTTCAATATCATTTGGAACAAATCTAGTTAAGTGACTTAACTCCAATTAAAAAAAAAACAATAAATAAAGCGATAGAAAATTGAATATAAAAAAAAACTTCAAGAAAAAAAATGATGCTCGCCCGCATTTTGCGAGTTATGGTCTTTGAACTTTTCATAGAAGAGTGCGATTGGGCGCCTTATTTTTACAAAATATCAATATGGGTATCTTTTAGAAGCTTTTAAAGAGGTCCTTCAAAAAATACTAAATTTAAAACTATTAATAGTATTTATTTTGTTGCCTATTTCTTAATTCCCTGTCAGCCCAATATTTGTTTAATGGGAGCTACTTCACTAGATTAAATTATATGATGAAGAGTATATCAGATTCGACCGAATATAACACTCTTAGTTATTTATTCTCAATTTTATTGCTGTTTAATAAAAATTCTTTCTAATTAATATAAATCATACGTCACAGTGATGCTGAATAATAAGATTATTTTCATCTCAGCAAAATTTTGACCTAAATTACATTTTCATTATAAAAAATAAATGTTTTTATCGAACCAATCAAAAGTATTGTGTAAACTTTTTCTTACAATCTTAAAAACTTTTTAAACATTCAATTTCTTTCATGTACTTTTAACTCATATCTCTATTATCTATTCTTTAACAACAAATTCTTTACTTAAACTGACTTAAATTTTTGTAGTTCAATCTGTTTCAAGTCAATTCTTGTGCTTAATCAAGTATTAAAAATTCAGTTATTTCCGCTTATTTAAACTTTTTAGCTTTAAGTATGGAATTTTAATGTTCTTGCAATTTTTTTACTTAAGAAAAAAAAATTATAAAAGAGATAAAATAAAAGAAGGGCTGTTATCTAACAAATGTTGTATGTTTGGTCAGCTTTAAAACATGTGAGTAGAATGCTTAGAGGTGAATGGTTATGGTTGGTTGTTTAGTTCTTGGGTAGCATGGTTGCATGGCTCACTGAATTATTTATGCATCCATATATTTGATGTGAAGCATATTACTTATCTTAAGTTCTGCTTATTGAGTACTTTTCGTTTTCAATGGAAAGTTAAAACTTAAATATGTTTTAGATGATTTTTATTGAATACATAAAATTCAAGTAAAGATAGTAACTTATCTAAATATGGTTTATAGATTTTATAAGTAAAGAAAATAGTTGAAAATTTTAAAGAATCAAAATTTTATAAAGTTGAAGGATTATATTTTTTTATCTTTGTTTTACCATTTTTAAAGAAGATTTTCTTAATGCTTGCAAAGATTTTACAATTTATATTAATTATACGTCACAGTTAAAATATATTTTTTTAAAAACTTAAATAAATTTGCTAAAATTATAAAATATTTTTTTAAGCTATAGAAAACTCACTATAAAAAGCAAAAAAAAAATAATAATAATCTTCAAAATTTATTTAAAAAAAAAATCAAAATCTAGATTTTGTAACACTACATATGTCAAATAAAATAATTTTCATACGAGTGCTGCTCTATATATTTTTGGCCTAATAGTAAAAATGCGAATATTTATAATCAAAAATGGTTTTATTGTTTTTCAAAGTATTCTCCAGCATGATTTATACAATTTTGCATGAGCTCAAACCAGTTGTCGAACCACTTTTTCCACTCCGATTGAGACACCTCGGAAACATGGTTGTTGAACACTTCAACAGCTTCTTCAGGTGACGAAAATCGTTGACCACGCATTTTTTTCTTGATGTGCGGAAACAAGAAGAAGTCATTAGGTGCCAAGTCAGGGCTTTACGGCGGATGACCCATTAATTCGACGTTTTGGTCGGTAAAAAACGCTCTGGTTTGAGCCGATGTGGGGAATTTCTCCGATGACTTCAGGCAAACAAATTGTAGTGTACCACTCAGAAGTGACCGTCCTATGTTGCTCAAGCGGAACAGTCGCCACATGACCAGTTTTGCCGAAGAAACACGCGACCATTTGCATCGAAGTGCTTCTTTCACGAACAACTTTCGTTGGATTTTGCTCCTCTTTGAAGACCCACACGGTCAATTGTTGTTTCATTTCGGGCTCATACGCATAGATCCATGATTCGTCACCTGTGACGATCTTACAAACGACTTTTGAACCACCGCAATCGTATTTTTGCAACATTTCTTTGCACCAATCGACACGAGCTTTTTTTTGAGCGACTTTCAAATTGTGCGGGATCCAACGAGAACAAACCTTTTTTACGGCCAGGTGTTCATGCAGTATCGAATGTTTGCTGGTCGAAGAAATGTCCAAGGATGTCTTTATCTCTCGGTATGTCGCATGTCGATCTTGCATTATGAGTTCACGCACGGCATCAATGTTCTTAGCCATGATTAAATTCATTATACCAACTTTTCACAGTGCTATAGGATGGTACTTTATCGCCATACAAAGATTTAAGTTCATCAATGCACTCTTGTCGTGATAATCCACGTCGAAAGTTGTGAAAAATGATTTCACGAAAATGTTCACGAGTTAATTCCATTTTTTCTATATTAATTTTTCAAGTCACTGTAAACAACACAAATAATGGTCGTAAGTCAAAACGTTTTGAGTACGATTATGCTTAAAAATGACAAACTTTCCAATGGAAATGTCAGATTGCACTTGGCAGCACTCAGTGTTGCCAGGCCAGAAATATATATAGCAGCCCTCGTATTTAAATCTTTTTTTTAAGAAAAAAAAATTGAAAACTGGGTTGCGTATGATTAATATTAATTTATTAATAATTAAAAAAGTCCTTTGAATTGTCAAAAAAAAAAACACCTTAAGTAACAAAACGTCGTAAGCAAAAACTAAATCACAGCGGCCTTAAAAACCAGTGTAAAATTGAAGAAAATGGCAAAATAATTCAGTGCAAAATAATATTATTTTTATTCAGTATAAAATTTATCTTTGGTTTCACCATTCACCACTCACCACTACATTAACATAACTTTCTTATAATTATTAATTCATTTACATCTACAATTCTTTTTACACTAATTTTAAATATTAAAAATGTACTTGTGTCAAGTTTTTATGTACAGGGTTCTTCAAAACAATACTTTCTTACTTTTTTTATTTATTTTTAATTATAAACTCCATTGCAAATCATTACAAGCGTTTCATATTTTGTTTTCTTTACTAAATGTAAAAAAGTAAATATTATTTTTCATATTTTTTTTCATAATTTGATATAAACTTCTGTGTAGTGAACATGCTGTCACAGTGCTGACAGCCAAGAACGACAGTAGCGTAAGGTCACGAATTTCATTAGTTTTTTTTTCTTGAGTTTTTGGTGCTGCTATTTGTAACGCTTTTAAACTTCCGTAACATGTAATAAAATACTGAAAGTTAAACAGAATAACAGAATTAAAAATAAAACAAAAAGTGAAAATTTTTTTTGTCAGTTGATTCAGTTTTTTTTTTGTTTTGTTTTATTTTTTCTTAAAAGTTTTTCATTTATTTTTTTTTTTTTTTTTGTTTCAACGAAGTATAACAACAGCATAACAGCAACATCATGAAATACTTTACAATTTATTATATTTATGAAACTTATTTTAGTACTACCCAGCAATATTTTAATAAACGATGGGTGTGAAAAATAAAAAAAAATAAGAAAAGAAAATTTTTTTATTTTTTCGTGTTTGAGTTTGTAATTTAAAACTTTACAGAATTCTTTTAAGGAATGAAAATGTTTTTCTTTAAAAAAAATTGTTGCCCCCTTTAATTTCTTAACCCACCTCGTATATGCGAGTTTGTACATAATGTGTATTAAGCATGTTCATGTTTAAAAGGTTAAAAACTTTAACTTGTAGTTGTGTGTGTAAAAGTATCGATCAAACTTTAAACGAAATTTTTTTTAAGAAAAAATCAAAAAAAAGAAGTAAGAGTTGCCATATTTATTGCTTTATTATGCCTAAAAAGCAGCAAAAAAATATTTAAAAAATTAATTTTTTTTCTGATAAATATAAAGACATAGTGAATAATAACTGTTTTTCTCTTTTTCTCTTTCTTTTTTCTATTCACTTTTGTTCCGCTGTGATGAGTTCGAATTTCAATCAAAAATATTGACACACCTTTTTATTATCGAGTCACAAAGCAACCAACAGAAACCTTATATGGGTTATAAATTTATGGTTGATAACCCTCAAGGCTCTCCTATCGTCACAGAATAACGGTCAAGTGAATGTTTCTGGATATTTAGACTGTCGTCTCCCTTAGCTTTGTTTAATTTTAAAATAAAATTACTTCCCGTTTGTACAGTCGTAGCTGTTGATCCAGACTGCTCAGCAGTTACGTATCTTCTGAAATAGATTTCTGAAATGGAATTCCAATACACGTAGCTAGTATTCCTGCACTTCTTTTTCTTTTTGGCTGCTCGCTTTATTATAATAATCGCCAATTTTCTCCCTGATTAGTCTTATGTCCAAATGTCTAGCAGACTACACGTCATCTTCTTCGGTTAGATCTACTCCTTTATGCTTTTCTGTTTAATACGAAGTTTACTCCTTTGTTTCTGCCTTCTAAGCTTTCTAATGCTTAAACAGATATTTAAAGTTCCCTGTCTTACTTCTTGGCTAAAGCGAAAACTGTAGAAGCTGCTGGGAGAAAGAATTACGCCTACGACAACTTGGATTTTTTTTTACCATTTTACAAACGTTGTATGCAACAACAAACTTAACAAAATCCCTGCTTTTTTAGAATCACAAATACAAATGGCAACTTGTTAAAATCCACAACTTATTTTTAGTTTATTAAGTCTACAAAAGGAAAAATATTTTTGCTTAAAAAAACACAAAATATTTCCATTTAATCAAATGCAAAAACAAATCCGAGGAATCCACTTTCCAATTTTGCCAACAACTTTGGTTGTCAAGGCTGCCATTGTTGATGTCATACAAATTGTTTTATCGCTTAAACCTTTAGAAGTTACTAGTGAAAGGGGTTTCCTAATAACATAACAAGATAAAAAATTGTTAGTATACTTTAGGCTAGAGCCACGTGCGGAGACAACAGTTTTTTTGGTTCTTCTACCAAAAATAATTACGTTTGTCACAAACGTTAACGTTGGCAAAACGAACGACCAAGAAAACTAATTTTAAGATTAATTGCCGCAAAGGGTTGAGAGGAGGTGTTAAAATGCATTGGGATTGGGACTGGCATCATGATCATTATTGGCACAGGCCATGGGATACGTATCGTTACCATTACAAATGTCCTTTACGTAAAAGGTTTTGGTCTTCATTAATCGATTTTGATTGGGATTATCATCATTTTGATTGCTGCCATAATATGTCAGATTGGTGTCACAGATCTTGCCTAACAGGCCGGGTGTATGTGGAAACAGGGGAAGAAGAGGATAGTTGTGGCAAGGGAACCTACAAAATTGTCATTGATGTACATCACTTCAGAGCCAATGAATTAAAACTGAAAGTAAAAAATACAGACACTCTTATCTTGGAGGGCCAGCATAAGGACGAAAGAGCTAACAAATTGCCAACAGTGTGCATTACCAATTCATTTGTGCGTAAATATAAACTGCCAAGAAATTATGATGCCACCTTAGCCAAGTCCACTCTATCAAAAGATGGCATCATCAGCATTACAGTGCCAGCACCACCAACGTTGGATGATGTCGAGAGAGAAATTGAAATCATAAGTACAGAAGCCTATTTTGGTTCAGAGGAAGATACAAACACAAGCAGAGCTATAGAAGAAGATAAGCAAGTTAAAGAAGAATAAAAATTTACAACAGAAATACAAAGATTTTTTGGAAATTTTTAAAATAATTTTTAAAGTCCACTGTTAATTATTATAAAAAAATTATTCTAAAAAATATCTATAAATTATTTACGCAACTGACAGCCTCAACAATGCTTAACTGCACATTTAAAGCAAAAAATTTTAACAAAAACTTGTAGTGAAAACATTCAGAACGTTCTGAAAACTAAATCATAAATATTTTAAACTGTTTTAGTTTTAAGAAAAATCACCTAAAAATTATAAGAAACCGCAAATAGTTGAAGTAGTTTTAATAGATGTTTAAATAACTTTTTTTTGGAAAAGGTAAATGATAAATAAAAATAAATTTTACAGAGCGTTTAAAATAAAAATAATTCTCATTTAGTTGAAATAAATGTGTTAAATTTAGTTTTTTAGTGAAATTGTTAAAAAGAAGGCATTTCGAAAACATAATTAAATGTACTGAGGAAGCAATACTCTATTAAAAAAGATGGCAAAAAATAATGTTTTATTTCGTTTGTTACCAAGAGAAAAAAGGTAAAATAAATACTTAAACAATTAAAACTATAATCAAATGAAAACTGAAAACGGAAATTATTTGCAACAAAGTAATATTTTACTGCTTGAGAAACTGACTTAATAAATCAAAACTATTTTTTTTTTTTACATACGTGAGCTCAACTAATAAAATTTTTACTTTTGTGAAAAAGCGAAGTTTTTTCAAAAAAAAGTGTTTTGAATTGAATTTTTTCTTTAAAACGTATATTCTGGTAGAAAAGATTTTTTTAAATAAAAAAAAAATAGTATTTAGCAGAAAGCGACTTTTTGCGCTTTTGAGCATTTTTAAACGCGTTAATTTTTAATATTTGTTACAAAAGCGCTGTTTTATAAAAAAAAAAGCATTTTCAAGAAATTTTACGAAAAAAGTGTTTTTAAGAAAAAAAAGCTTTTTTTTATAAAAAGAACTTATTTTATGAGAAGAAGGTATTTTACAAAAAAAAATTGTTAACATGAAAATAAAACAAAAAGGGTTTTAATAAAAAACGCCGCTTTAACTAAAAATTCTGGATTCTGGTAAAAAGAAAGTAAAAACTTATTAACTGTCGAAATAAATTCAGCTATAAGTTCAAATGTGACATTATTATAAAACAATGATTCTTTTATTGAAAAATGCAGTTTTAAAACAAGTGACTTTTTGTCGAACAAGTAGAGAAATCTAGCTTTTAGAAAAAAGTTATTTCAAGAAAAGAAATAGAAAGAAGAACTTTTTGTGATTTAAGATAAATTTGAGGACAGCTTATGACACCTTTTTGTCACAAAAATTCACCATCAGTGAAAAAGGGTAAATTTTTATAAATTTGATAATTTTTTAGTTAAAAAAGCCGCTTTTTTACAAAATAAAAAAAACTTTTTTTGAATAATTTTTTTTTTGTAAAACTATTTGGTAAAATTATGACTTTGCTGAATTTGTGACACTACATAAATATGATGACTTTTTGGTAAAAAAAAAATAGATGTCATTTGAGTGAACTTTTTGGTGTTTTTGACAAAAATTACTTTCTATTTAAAAATTTAAGTTTTGATGGCAAAAGTGATTTTCCCTAAAAAACAAATAGATATTCCCTGAAAATAAGAAAATTTCCATAAAACAGAGACCTTAAGTAAACGATATACCTTAAATGAAAAATCCAAATAAATACTTTTTTTATGAAAAAGTGTTAAATAAAAAATAAATAAATAAATAAATAAAATTTTGATGATTTTTTTTGGACGAAAAAAAAATTTAATGAAAACTGAAAGATTAATTGGTAACAATATTGAATACAAATTTAGTTGTTAATTTAAAAATTTTTTTTTTGTACAAAAAACAAACACTTTTATTTGAAAACAAAAACTTTTTGGAAAAAAATTGTTTAAAAAAAATCCAACGATTTTGGGGAAAGAACTTGAGGCGAAATTTTTTCTTCAAATGTAAATAAAAAGGGTTTCGTAAAAAAAATTATTTTGAAGAAGATTCGTGCATTTTTTATTAGGTATTATATGACAGAAATAATTTTTTTAAATTAATTTTTTTAATGAAGTGACTTTTTATGACATAAAATTTCGTGACAATAATGACTTTTTTGGCAATTAACTTATATTTATTGAAACTGCTACATTCTGTTTTAGTTTAAGCTGTTTGTTTGCAAAAAACAAAAAAAAAAGACAAAGATAAAGATAAAGGTGACTTAATTTAAATAAGTTTTTAGGACAACATGACTTTTTGTGAAAAAAAAGTGACTTTAAAAAAAATAGTTTTCATTGAAAAAGTGATTAAAAGAGGAAAAAATGAGTTTTAGTAAAAACAAAGGGATTTTTTGTGTGATAATGTCGTATGCAAAAAAGTGGACTTTTGTTAATTTAAAAATTTTAATTTTTTGTAAAAAAAAGTCAGTTTTATTTAACAAAAAAAAGGTAAATTTGTTGGAAAAAATTATTTTTTATTAAAATCCAACGCTTTTGGTAAAAAGGAGAGGGAGCGAAATTTTTTACACAAATGTGACAAGAATAATTTTTGGTGACAAAAACTATTTTTTTTAAGATAAGTGTTGCTTTAAAAAAACTGTCAAGTTTTTAATTTAGTTTTTTTTAAGGAGGAATTATGTAACAGAATTATTTTTTTAAATTAATTGTTATAAATTAAACGATTGGGTATGACTTCAATATACGTGACAATAATGTGACATTAAACAGCAGATGACTTCGGTAAATGTGACTTAATTTAAAAAGGTTTTTTATTTAAATGACTTTTAGTAAAAAAGGTGACATGTTTGAAAAAATTGTTTTGTGTAAAAAATGATTAAGAAAATAATTTATAAAAAATATGTATTACATTGTTTTATTATTAGAACTCTGATAATTTCAAACTAACAGATTTTTATTATGCGTCACAGTAGAACTGATGACAGCATAGATAAAGAGTCTAATGAAAACTAAGATATCCACATGTGTAATACATGAGTCATTTATTTACGTTGATCTTCCAAAGACTCTGACCATGACTTTGAATTAGAAGGAATAGAAAACCATATTCTCACTTTAGACGCTCTTCCGCGGCCTTGTCAAAACTAAAGTAAAATTTTCAGATTTTTATCTGAATTATTATTACATTAAATCACAGATAATTTATTGTGGCATTTTTATTCACTGACAGAATAGCTCAATATTTTAAAATATATGACATTTTATGGAAATTCCGTTAATATAAAACAATGAGTCAATTGCTTTATATTTAAGTAAAATAATAAATTCAACTTTTGAACAAAAAAAAAACCGCTTTAAAAGTTGTTTTTAACAACTCTTTTAAAAATATTTTTTTTTTCAATTTAAAGCATTCACAATATTTACTTATGAATATAAAATTTTTACATCACTCTTCAAAGTTAAAAAAATATAAAAAAAAATAAATAAATTTATTTACATAATTGTTAATAAATTACATGATGAAAATAAAGCCATGAATTTTAAAAACTGACGCGTTAAATTTTAATTTATTTATAATAATATTTAATTAAAATATACACCGTCAAGCAGTTTATTTAAATTTTATAATATACAACGTGTGTGTATTTATGTGGTAATTATTTGTACCACACTGCTGCCCTCGAAACTATTTAATGTTATTAAAATTGAATTAAATAAACATTTTTATTTACATAAAATAATTAGCCTAACCTCAGGCGTTTAATGTAATTAATGTTTGCAACTGGATTAAGTGGATTAATATATAAACATACATACATACATGAGTAACGGTCCAGCATAAGCTGTTAAAGCTTTTGTTCTTATAGAGATTACTAAAGACCCTTCAATAAGAACTTAATCCTTTTGAAAGTTTTATTTTATGAACACAACACGTATTTCGATAAAAAAAAAAAGGATTCAATATTTAGATATTTTCTGTGTCATTTCGACACAAGCTTGGGACTTGCCTTATTTTTGTTGTGGCCTTGAATAATATTTTGCCGACATCTTTTTTTTTGGGTATTTTTTGCATCAATTTATTTTTTGCTTATTTTGGTTTTTATTAAGCAAAAAAGAAAAGAAAGAAATTCAGTGACTGTTTTCTATTACAGATTTTTAGCCGATTCATATATTTAAGTGTTTCAATGTTGATCGTTTAAGACACGTATAATTTTACTATTGTTATTATTAACGAAATAACATGACTTCATTAGAGAACCATAATCATTCCTAGACATCTGCAAGTGAAATTGAATAAAATATTCAATTCAAATCAAATCAGTAAAATATTTAAGCAAATTAATAAAAAAAATTTTATCATCATATTTGATTATGTTGTTGCCCAATTTATAAATAAACTGAGTCATCACATTAAGTTACTTGAAAATGTTTATTAGTTTAAAAAGCAATTAATTTTTAGTTGTCATAAAATGTAAAGAAAAAACTTTTGGGATCACAACTTTAGGCAAAAGGAGTAATATTTGTAAACAGGTGTAGTAAAAAATTAAAAAAAAAAATTATTTTAGAGGATAAAATGTTTTAAACTTTTAGTAAAAAAATATTTTATAGAAATTAAAAAAACGAAACGTTTTCTTTCATGTTGTTTTTATACTTTATAATAAATAAAATAAAAAGTGAATAAAATAATAATTAATAAATTTTATATTATTTTTGTTCTTGAGCACAAATTGTACAGTGTGCAACCAAAAGAAATTGGAAAAAAAATTTAAAGGCTGTATAGCAAAAAACGTTTCGCAAACGTTTGGTCGTTTTAATAGATTTAAAGATAACATATAGTGTAAGCAATATTACCATTGTGTTGTTTGCTCTCGTTCTCATATAAAAAAGATCGGTTTTTGATGTGCTCATAATTCAAATAATTTAAAGCTTTAAAAAATTTAATAGCTCCACGTGAAACGTTTACGAAACGTTTTGTTTCTTTTCATACTCTGGCTTTAATGCATTTTTCATTGTTCAGCTAAAAGAAAAAATTGAAATTTTCATAAGTTTTATAAATTTTTACAGATTACCGTTATTTAAGCTCTAGATTGCTTACTTACAGAATAAAATGAACTGGAAGATTTTTTATAAAAAAAATTATTTCTTGAATTTAAAATCGTTATAATATTAATTTAGTAATAATTATTCTAATTCTAATTTTTATTCCGCAAACTTTTTTTTTTATAAAAATCATAGCAAATTTTGTATTTAATATATCAACCGCTATGAATAATTACAAAAATGATTCATTTAAAAAAATTGTATACCTTAATAAGGAAACAAATTATTAATTTTGTATAAAAAAATAATGTTTCCATCAGAATAATCTGTTCCTGAGGTATGATAAAATCAACCAGGATGCCTGCTTAATTACGGGGAAGAAGGTTAACAGCAGTTTTATTTATTTTTAAAAAGAGTAATTAATTTTCGAATTTTATTCGTCAGGAAATTTTTTCGTTAAATCAATAAAGCGTTCACACGTAAAACAGCATCTGATAAGAAAGAGTATCTTGATTGCTTGCGAAAGTGAAACAATTTGTTAAATTGAAAAGAACCATTCTGTTTTTTTTTAAATATGTATTAACTGAAAAGCGGTTTTCCTCAGAGAATCAGTTACATAAAACTAGTTATTTGCTTTTCTAAGCGTAAAAATTTTTAAATCCCTTGGACTAACATTAATTAATCTTAATATTTTTTTTTTCTTCTTACTGTATAAATAAATAATTATAAAACGATTTATGACATACTTCAAAAGAATTATTCCTTGAAAACTCTTTAGAATTTAATAAAATCTATCTTTAAAAAGAGGACTCTATGAACATCTGCATTTATTAATTTTTTTATTTTTTATTTTTTTTTTTTTTTTTTTGCATTTCACCACTGTGCGCCATCTAATAAACGGTAGTTAATTTGATAAAGATATTTTGAATAGAAAAGTTTTATTGTTGAAAAAAAAAACATAAATTTCTTGAAATAATAAATATCTTTCCAGTCACTGAAGACAAAAAAATATGTTCACTCATAAAAAAAATACTACCATGCTAACGTGCCCGCTGTACGATAGAGTCCGGAAAAGAACCAAAAACTTTTAATTTAGCACTGCAAACGAAATCCGCATAAAGTAATCTAAATACCTTCCTATTTCTTTATTAGAAAAATCTTAGGGATCCAGATCCCAAGGGATCTTAAGTCGTTTTAAGATTTGCCGTATGTCGCAGGCTTCTAACTCTATTGGGGACTCATCTTCTGGACTGCAGCATATAGTCTCTCTCAATTCACGTAGAGTGTGGGGCATAGAGTATCTCTTAGAGGACTTATGTTGACGATATGTCTCTTAAGTGCACAGCCTTAATTTTTAACAATAAATAAGAAAAACATAAAATTATAAAGTGGCCCCTGCAAAGCACTTGGCTGATAATTTTTTTCTAATAAATAAATTCATATTAATTCAACCAAAGTTAACTTTTTATGTTTCTAAATTTATTAAGAAAAAAAAAATTATATTTTGTTGTTGTTGTATTTATAACTTTCTTGGAGAAAACTATATAATCATTTAATTTGAAATATTATAGAAATAATTTTTATTTTTTTTTTTAAACTTTTAAAATTTTTAAAAATAAAATTGTAGAAAAAATTTTAGTTTGTTTTGTATCACAGAAGTTCCCTTAAAATAGTTGTTACGTCCTCATCCACACTTTGCAACTTTTGTTGCGCAACTTTTGAGTTTGTTGGTGAGAGGAAAAAGACGAGTAGAAACGGGTTCACTGTTTCATGCACTTGCAATTCTCTTTTGTTTTCTCATTAGTCTAAGCAATCAAGCCCGAAATTGCAGAAACAAAATTTGAATGTGTGGACACGAATGCAATTTTATAAGAGAATTTAACAAAATCGAAGAAACACAAATTGCATGTTTGGACGGGCACTTAGCCAGTTATCCGGCTTATTATTTTCTTCTTCTTCATAAATAAAAAATATATATATAAAGAATAGAAGACCTTACGGCTTTTTAAGTTGGAAAAGTCGAAGCCATTAATTGCAAGAAACATTTAATTGCAGGTCTTCTTTGAATAATTTTATTTTGTGATAAAAATAAAATTAATTAATTTTCATGTGACGATCAAAACGTTTATTTTATAATCTCTTTGATTAAAAATAAAATAACAAGTCCAACTTCCATTCCCACATCTAGGAAGGCGAATTCTCATTAAAACTTTGTTCGAAAAATATCAAAATAAAATTAAAATAAAAAATAAATAAAAGTAAGATAATATTTTTATACAAATCTAACGTTAAGCAGATACTGACTTAAGAAACCAAAACCATGAAATCATCATCGTATTACAAATTAATGATTACTCGTAGCAAATAAATCAAATAAAAAACAAAAGTAATTTGAAAACTTCAACAAAAATAAAATCTAAAAAACAAATATTTTTTATTTTTGTTGTTTTTTCTGTTTCGTTGTAGTGATAAGAATACCAAATATCAGAGAAAAATATCATAATAAAAAATATATTTGTAATAAAAAAAAACCACACTGCTACAAACATACAAACAACAGCGACAATACAAGTGAAAACATAAATAAGTTTTGGATTCAAATTATTTGTGATTTAAATACACCAAAGGGCTTTGAGGATGGTGTGTTTTTTAAGTATTTCTACAAAATGTTTTACTCTTAATTTTCAAACCGTAAAACAAATCTTTATTTATCTTAAGGGAAATCACTTGCCATTAACTTTTCCTTTGGTATTTTCGATATCTCCATTTGGCAATTTATTAATGTAGTATAAAGACTAATTAACTTAAACAGTTGGTCACTTTTTGCTTAACTTCGTTAATAGTTGTAGACAGAGAGACAAAGGAATTCAAAAAATGTATTTTTATTTACAAACACATGCAACAATGCAACAACATATATTTATGCCCGTAAGAAAAGTGGAAAAAAGAAAAATTTGTATGAAAAAAAATTATTTATTTTCTTTTATTAGTTTTTCGAAAAGTTGTTGCTAAAAATTTTTAGAGATTATGCTTTCCTAAAAGGCATTTTTATATAGAAAAACTGAAAAACTGAAGCCTTTCGAAAGAGACCAATTTGCTTAAGTAAAAAGCTTAAGTAAGATTTTTTCTCTTATTTTAAAGAAAATGGTAATATTAAAACCGCTTCTTAAGTTTTCTTATTAAACGTATAATTGATATTTATCTTGTAGTGAATCCCAAAAAAAAAAATCCCTTTTTTGGAAATTTTCAAAAATTTTCTGGGAATTGCAAGTTTTACAAATAATCTAATTTTTTTTTAATTATTATTTTAGCTGCGTAAAGTTTTAACTTCAACAATTTAAATTATTTTATTGATAAAAAATTTTATTCAATTTTAAATTATAAAACTTAATTATATTCCGTTCTTACCATTTTGCAAACATTTCTATAAAATTTTTTAAAATTTTCGGAAACTAAATTTATTTCTTAAAAGAAGACCCTATTTCCCAATTGTTGAATGCAATGTATCTCCTTTGCCATTAAAAAAAATAATTTTTTTTTTAATTTATTTTTTAGATTTGTTTGTTTTTTTTCCAAAACGGTAACACTGTTATGCAGTGAAATATGTTACGCTTCTCAACAAAAAAAAACAACAAAAATTTAGTATTGGGGAATTAGTTTGCTTTAAGATTCCTTCTATCCCGTACAGATTTTTTAATAGGCGTGCCATATATGACGCCTTATGAGAGATTCACAAACTTTTTATAAATTTAAGAGATCTTTACTATAGAGAAAAAGAGAGAAAAAACTGAAAATAGTACGTAAGCACTTTAAGCCTTTTTTGTGCATTTTTCTGCCAAACAGTGTAGCCGACTTCAGAGTATGAAACTGGACAATTTTGTTTTTAAATTGTTTAAAAAACGTTTGTGTCACTTAAGTGAGAAATTTGTTACGTAACAGTTTTATCGTGATCTAATTTTAAGGGAAGGTTTATTAAATTAATGATTACATAATGAGATCCGCTACGCACTTAAACGATAATAAAACTGGATAATCTACGATCCCAACTGATCATGTTTTATTTCTTCTGTACCCGTCCGAAAGGCATCCAAGTAAATTGTGAAGCAACGGCCTAAACACTAGAGTTATAATTCATTCTCGATGTGATGTAGTTGTTGTAGATAAGGAATTTATATTTAGAATCACTTTTGAATGCTTTTCTAGTAAGTTCTTCGAACTTAAAAAAGAATAAATTCTTCAATATATTTATAAGCCATTGACTAAGCGAAGCAATATTTACTTTCGTATGCTGTGGGTGAGTTCACAGCACAAACAGCAGTTTTTTTTAACTTTCCTTCATATTATTTCAATAGTTTAATCTTGACCTCAAGTTTTAGTTTAAAACTTTTATCAGACTTTCTCAACTTAAGGTCCCTTGGGTCAGTTATTTTCTTACTCATGTAAAAAATATTTTTTATTCTATTACTGCAACTACCCTTGCAATTTGTTACAAAGTTATTTATAGCACCGCAATGATGAATAATTATAATTCTTACAAAGAAAGAATATTTTGCTGCTCACATAATAAATAAAATAAAATTATTATTTTTTTTTTTTAGTTAATTAACTGTTTTTACAATTTGCTTTAATTAGTTACTAATGACCAGCAAAAACAACAACAGGTAAAATGTGAACAAAGATAACATTTATCTGGCCTTTTCACAAATACTTACATTTGGAGGTTTGCCCGATCGAATGTGAAAGATTCAAACCCACCCCCCTCTCTCCCTTCACATACACACACAGCAATTATAAAATATAAAAATCCATCAGCATTACATGGCTGATAACCGCTAATGGACTTTTACCACATCCATGTTGTAACTTTCACAAGGACTATTACGCTCCTTTCAAAGCATCTAGAAAAAACGTTTATGCAACAACATTTGCTTAACTGCAACTATAAAGTTAACTTTAGCATTTAAATTTCAAAAACATGGTTGTTACTGACAAAAAGAAAACTGAACTCATTAACAGCCAGCATTAATGAAAACAACTGCAAAGTAAAGATGAACTGTATTAAACAAAAAAATTTTTTTAAACAATCAAGGTGAATGGTTGATATAACAACAGTCACATAAATTATGTTCATTAATACATTTACGTAAAAACATGAAAAGAATTTTACTTTTGGCAAAAATAAACGTGAATAACGTCAGCGTCAATTCATTTAAAGTGTTAAATTTCTTCGTTTAACAGACACACGTGCTTACGCAGGCCAGTCAAATCATTAAAGATTTTATACAATCACATTAAATTTTACGAGGGTAGCAACCACATGTATAAAAGAATAAATAAGTTGAAAAAAAATTTTTTTGCAGTATAATTTGTTTCTTTTCAAATTAATTTTTAGATCGAAAATCAAAAGCTTTAGTAGTTTTTACAAGAAAAAATTAGTCAACTTTTTAATTTTTTTTTGTTGTTCCTTGAGATTTTATCGCCATAATTAAAATGAGTGGAAAATAATAGGGCTGTTTTTGCCAGCATTTTTCTTTGTTTTGTATTTTTTTTTTTTAATTTATTTTAATTAGTATACAAAAGCTTTTTAACTTAATTTATTATATTTAAACTTTTTTATACCTTAATTTTTTACACTTAAATTTTTTACACTCAACTTTTTTAACTTTTTTATAATTATCTTTTTACACTAACATTTTTTTATACCTAAATTGTTTATACTTAATTTGTTTTACTTAAGTTTTTTACAATAAAAGTTTTAATAATTTATTTTTTTATAATTCCGCTTTTATGTATAATTTTTTTATACTTAAATTTATTCTACCTAATTTTTTTATACTTAATATTTTTATACTTTTATATTTTTATATAAATAAAAAACAAATATAACCATTAATGCCAATCTTATTGATAACTATTTTTATAGCTAAATTTTTTATACTTAGTATTTTTTACTTAAGTTTTTTATACTTAATTTTGTATATCTAAATCCTTTAAACTTTAATTTTTTATACTTATTTTATACATTTAAATTTTTTATACTTAAACTATTTATGCTTAACTTTTTTATAATTATTTTTTATACTAAATTTTTTACACTCAAATTTTTTATACATAAATTGTTTATACTTAATTTGTTTTACTTTAGTTTTTTATAATAAATTATTATGATTTATTTTTTTTTTATAATTTAGCTTCTATATATTAGTTTTTTATACTTAAATTTTTCTACCTAATTTTTTTATACTTAATATTTTTATACTTTTTTATTTTTTATATAACTAACAAATAAATATACTATTTATGCTCATCTTATTGATAACTATATTTTTATAAATAAATTTTTTATAATTAGTATTTTTATACTTTAGATTTTTATACTTAATTTCTTATACTTAGTATTTTTATACTTAAATTTTTTATACTTAATACTTTTATACTTTAGTTTTTTATTCTTAATTTTTTATACTTAATATTTTAATGCTTTAGTTTTTACACTTAATTTTTTATACTTAAATTTTTATACTTAAATTTTTTAACTTAATATTTTTATACCTTAGTTTATTATACTTAATTTTTTATGCTTAGTATTTTTATACTTAAATTTTTATACTTAATATTTTAAAACTTTGGTTTTTATGCTTAATTTTTTATACTTAGTATTTTTATACTTACATTTTTTGTACTTAATATTTTTATACTTTAGTTTTTGTACTTAACGTTTTATATCTAAATTCTTTAAACTTTAATTTTTTATATTTAATTTTACATTTAAAGTTTTTATAAGTAAACTATTTATGCTTAACTTTTTTATACTTTATACTTTTATAATTTAGTTTTTTATACTTAACTTTTTTATACTTATTTTTTATACTTTTTCATACTAATATTTTTTATACTTAACTGAACACAGAAGAATTTTAAACATAAGAAAAGCTCTTTTAAGATTAAAAATTATTTCTTTCTTTTAAGTTATACTTTGATTACATGTGGCGTATTTTGTTTATTGATTGAATGAGCAGTTTATTTTAAAAGTGACATAAATAACAACAACAAAAATAGAAGAAAAAATAAATATATTAAGATCTGCTTCGATTTTATGTTGACCAAAGTTTTTATTAAAATATAAGTACCCTGAAATAGAAATACAAATAAGTCTTCTCGAGATTTAGCCTTAAGACTCTTAAAGCGTTTGAAACATAATCCTTTCAAAATAAACGGTCTTTAAGCCTCATTTAAGGTAGACAATCCTCGCACATAACCGTGTTCTTTGTCATACTAACTTCAAGCAAGCTCGGTTCTTAATTAAGTTTGCAAAATATAAAAGAAAAAAGATTTCGATTCCTTGTAGAAGAAATATAGACAATTATTTTGTTAAAATTTTTCATTATTGTTTGTTTAAATTACCGCAAAATTATTCTCATATTTTTAAAGCCTTTTAAAACAAATATCATTTCATTTTATTATTATTATTTTATTATTATTATTGCACTTGTATGTTATGAAATGTATCGTATATCAGTTTAATAATATTAGCACGTGTGTGGGGTTGTGAGTATGTGTCTGTCTGCTCAGTTGCAGAAAGCACTTGTATATATTGTTTTTCAAAAGCTTATAGCATTTGTTTTCCATCTCGATTTGTTTTTCTTTTCTCAATTATAACAACTTCAACAAGGACAACTACAAAAACAATTGTTACCTAGTGTACGTACAAAATTCTATTACGTTGTACTCGCAGCACATGTTTATTAACCACAAAATCTTTTAAATGCATTTTAGTTTAAGCGTTGCATGATTTTTGTGAAAAGAATTTTTCATTTTAATTGTAGGGTTGCAGGCAACTTGAAATGGAAACTAATCACCATTTGGCAAGCAACATTATTCAAGCGTAGGAAAAATATAGAATAGAATTCACAAAATTACACAAGTTTGGCATTGAATAAAATCACATAAAATTATCAAATAAACTGAATAATTGTTCCTTTATTTCGTACTCTTCGAATTATTTCTGGTATAATTACATGATGTTTATACTTTCTGTCAAAGAAAAACGCTTTATTGCTAAGTAATGTTGTAAAAGAAGACTTAATAACATTTTACAAAAACACACACATAAAAGAATATATTTTATGAACAATGCAATATTGGCTCATACCTACACGTACATAAATAAAATTATAAAAAATCACCTAAAACGAGTTGCCATATCTTTCCATAGTACAGCCGCTTAGACGTTTTAAATCGCTGCAAGCGTTATGAAAGAAAAATTAGCGCTTATATTAGAATAACTTTAACCTTAATATTTTTAAGAATTTTTTTTAATATTTAAAAAAATTGCGAGTGATAAATAAGAGTGATCCTAGATTTCGTCCGAATTTTATTTAGAAAATTCGTTTAATACAATTTTTTATTAATGCACTACTTTTTTTCTAAAAAATACTAATAATTTCCTGCTGTTATGAAAACTTGTATAATAAAGATAAAATTGATTTGTTCGGGAAAGTTTTTGATAACGATCTTTAGGTTTGTTTACAGCGATCAATTAAATATCATGATTTCGTTCGGTTCGAAAGACCAGAATATTTTTTCATTAAAAATATAAGCTCTTAAATACTGATGGGAATGGTACATCTAGTAATAGAAAAAACGCTTTTCCTTTTTTTTGCATGAATAAATAATTTTGCAAGTTCTACATTTGCTATAGTAATCATTGTTGATCATCGATTTGGTTCGTCGAACCAAAATATTTATTTAGTTCACAAATAACACCTTAAATATTTTTAGTTATACAATATTTAAATGAATTAGTTTTATTAACTTTATTGACCCTTATATTTAGGATTTTTCTTAAAAAGTTCTTTGGTAAGGTTCGCAGGACGAAAATATTTATTTAGTACAGAAATATCTTCTTAAATATATTTCTCCGTAAAACCTTAACCTTAAATAATATAAACGATCAACTTCTTTTCATATGAATATTAAAAAAAAAATAATTTCGTAAGTTCAATAATTGCGCTTTTTACTTAAGCTGTTTTTAAATCCGGTTCGAAGGACCATATTATTTTTGCAGGGCAAAAAATTTATCCTAAAATATATCCAACAATAGAACATTATATAATATAGCAAATAAATTACTCAAAGTAGCAAAAACATTATTTTGGCAGCTTTTATTTACAGGAAAATCCAATTTGGTTTGAAGGACCAAAAGTATTTTCTCAAAAAATTATACTAATAAATACCATATTTTTAAAGAAAATTCTTTAATATTAAGTTAATTGGATTAATTCCGCCAGTAAATAAAATACTGTTGCCATAACTTTCGGTGAAGACCGTCGTCACTGGCTGTTTATTTAATACGATTGGCGAGCGCTTTCGATGTAAAAACATCATTTTCATGCCGCGTTTTGATTATCGTATTAAATAAACAGCCAGTGACGACGGTCTTCACCGAAAGGTATGACAACAAATTCTTTAACCCGTTTTATTCTTATATTTGCGATATTTTGAAGATTTTTAAATCCGGTTCGAAGGACCGGAATTTTTATTTATTGTACAAAATTCTCATCAAATTAATTCAAGGATAAGCATTAATTAAAAAAACGATTAGTTTCTTCTTTGAGTATTAAGAACTTTTTCTTTGTCGTCTCATATTTTAAAAATGTATTTAGGGAATTTTTTGACAAGAGTTTTCTTCTGAGAAATATTTTATTTATAATTAATTAAATAACATTATTCTCAAAACAACTTTATTTTAAATTAACTTTGGTTATCTTTATAATTGATAATTGTATTCAATTTCTTTTCGTATAATTTTTTTCCCCAATTATTAATCATTCATTATGTGAGTATTTTATTTCATATTTCTTAATTTTTTTTTTTTTTATTTATTACCACCTTACAACCTTCCTTATTATTCCTAACAATGCAGATAATAACATTTATGGTTGAGCTGGTTGAAATCATTAGTTCCTTTAAATTGCTGTTGTTTAATTCTTATTACTCAACCCTTGAAATAATGATGAACAACATGATGCTATACAACTATGATAACAAAAATATTAATTATCTTTTACAACACACATTTTATGGTCTTTTTCAACGTTATTGAAATGTAAAAAAAAAAAAATACAAAAATAATAAGACTGATAAAAGAAAGAGAAAGAGAAGAAAGGAAAGGAAAGGAAAGAAAAAAAAACACTGTATTAAACTCAAACTTTAGAGCTGCTAATTGACTTTACATCATCATTAATAATTAAATAAAGTGAGCCAGCACTAATACACTGAAAGAAATTAATAATTTTTTTAACAAAAAAATTTTAAATTTAATTGAATTTTCTTGTTATTATAGATTATTGGAGCAAGGAATAAATAAGTACAATTACAAAAGAACAATAGTAATTGTTTATTAGAACAAATCTCAGGAAGAATTAATGTATAAAGTTTTTCATATATAAATAGTTAAAGAAATAACTACTACGTACATATATAATTTATATATCAAATGCAAAGTATAATTACATACAAGTAATAACAACACTCCCTTTCAATTCGATAACTTTAGCATGTTTCGAATTGCTAAGAAATTTACGTTGTCTAAAGGCTTAGTTAGTATGTCTGCTATCTGTTTTTTAGTTGATATTTGTTTTATAATCACTTTCCCACTATTGACGTGATCACGAACAAAATGATGCTTTATGTCAATGTGTTTTGCACGTTTGCTCTCCGAATTTTTGGACATTGCTATACATCCAGCATTGTCTTCATAGATCGTAAAATAGTCTTCTCTTTTAGTAACCATGATGTCTTCCAGCAAACCAGATATCCACAATCCTTCAGACACTGCGCTTGCTAAAGCCACATATTCAGCTTCGCTTGACGATAGGGCAACTGTTGTTTGCTTCTTGCTGCACCATGACACTGGACAACCATAAACATAAAATATAAATCCGCTAGTAGATTTTCTATCAATTGTATTAGAAGCCCAATCCGCGTCTGCGTAACCAACCAGAACTTCAGCACTAGGATCAGCATCATAATTTAACTTTAACGATTTTGTCCCCTTTAAATATCGCAATATTCTTTTAAGAGCAGTCCAGTGTTCTTCACTTGGGTTTTGTTGAAAACGACCTAGATATCCAACAGCAAAAGCTAAGTCAGGTCGAGCGCAAACCATAAGATACATTATACTTCCAAGTAGTTCTTTGAAGGGATTAATTGAAGTATTTTGTTGATTTGAAACAGTCAAATGAACTCCTTTTTCAATTGGCGTGACACATATATTACAATCCTGCATTTTATAATTTACTAATATTTTGTTTATACTTGTTTCTTGATCCATTGTGATTCCAATTGAGCCGTGAAGTTTTTGAACTCTAATTCCAAGATAATGTTTCAATTCCCCACAGTCCGACATTTCAAATTTAAACTTTAGTTGTTCTTTTATTTTATCGATTTCACATTTAGTATTTGCTGTTATTAAAAGATCATCTACGTAAATAAGTACAATAATCAAACTTTTAGCAGATTTCATTATATATAAACAATAATCATGTAGTGATCTTTTAAAGCCCAGTTCTAACAAATAATTATTTAGTTTTTCATTCCAACAACGAGGGCTTTGCTTAAGACCATATAAACTTTTATTCAATTTTAAACAGTAACCATCTGGAGAATTCATGCCATCAGGAATATCAATGTATATATTTTCTTTAAGGTCGCCATACAAGAAAGCTGTTTTTATGTCTATTTGCTGAAAACAATAGCCCTTATTAACTCCGAATGCCAAAACTACTCGTATTGTAGTCAATTTAGCAACTGGTGAGTAAGTTTCATAATAATCTATGCCGGGTTGTTGTAAAAAACCTTTTACTACCAACCTAGCTTTGAAACGTGTTGCGTTTCCATTCTCATCGTGTTTAATTTTAAACACCCACTTTGTTTTTAAAGGTTTTACCCCATTTGGTTTTAGTACTAAATTCCAAACATTGTTTTTTTCTATTGAGCTCAACTCATTTTCAATAGCTTTCAACCACTGTTCTTTTTCATCAAACAAGTCAATATCAGAAAATTTATTTGGAATTTGTGATAATGAACATTGAAATGTTGATAGATAGTAATCAGCCAACCTCGTTGGTTTTTTAGAAAACCGTTCACTTCTTCTTAATTGTGGCGGAGAGGAAAACACTATATTTTCATTGGGTACCTCACATATGTTAAAATCATTAGTTGAAGTTATAACATCATATTCGTTAGGATTATCTAGAACCTCTTGGTTAAATTGGTTATAGTTAGTATCGCACACAGCTTCAGTTTGAAAATGACCTGTATCATTACTCTCTACTGCGGTATTATTAGTTGGTTCAATGATCATCTCCTCCAATCCACTATATTATTTCCAGCACCATCTCCAGCTTCGGTTCCTGGAGCTGACGTTTTAACAGCTTCCAGGCAATCGGCTGACGCTAAGTGTCGTTCTACACGAAACTTCCAATTTTCAAAATCTCGTCCACTGAATTGTGTTATTCCGGTTTTGTCTTCTGGGCCCATAACCTCTTGTTATTATAGATTATTGGAGCAAGGAATAAATAAGTACAATTACAAAAGAACAATAGTAATTGTTTATTAGAACAAATTTCAGGAAGAATTAATGTATAAAGTTTTTCATATATAAACATTTAAAGAAATAACTACTACGTACATATATAATTTATATATCAAATGCAAAGTATAATTACATACAAGTAATAACAACAAATTTAAATAAAAACAATTAAAATCAATTCTTTTTTATTCCTAAATTAATAAAATATAAAAATTTTAAATTTTTTTCCAGCATATTGTTTTTTTTTAAGTGTTTCCTCCTTTGTTAACAAACAGCTGGATTTTATACAGCAGCTACACGAACATTTAACAAAAATTATTTATTGTTTTCACATTATGTTAAACGTTGATTTTCTTTAATGGAGTTTTTACTGCAATATGCGCCATTTATCTAAAATATTATTAACATTGTTAATGTTTTTTCCTTTATTTTTCTAACTAAATTCCTGTACTTGCAACCAGACAAAATATAGTGGTTACATTAAAAAGGTTGAATAGTTTGTGTATAAGTTTCTTATAAAATGAGCTGGTTATTAGATAGAAATAAATATGCTTTTAATGGAAATATCTCAAACTCATATAAAACATAATTAGAAAGTAATCCAACATTCTTTATGTGGAAAATAGAATGATGATAACAAAGAACATTAAAAAATCATATCAGATGGTATTCAAAGAACTCTGGATCTTAGATTTTTTTTCAGGCTGAAGTCGAATAAAGTTGAAGAAATTACTTATACTAGAGGCTATATAAAAATTAAGCAAAAAATAATCTACTGTGCTGCAAACAGAGATTAGGCCTTCGGCTGGCTATAACTGAGTGCACTGTAAGCTGTACGAGCCAGTAACAGGCTCCTTGCTCTTGTATCTTCGAGGAGAATGGATTAAAACCAATAACAATTCTCCTCGGCTTAATAGAATCTTAAAAAAATTGTCAAAGTATTAATTATTAATTTCTTGCAGAAGCAAATGTATAAAGTCTACCTAAAATGTTAACTGGGTTACTTTCATACTCCAATTTTACTATTAATGGTCCCATACTAATCGTACGAGCAGCTTGCCATGACTGTGTGAAAATTAATGATGCTTTATGAAATATGAAATCATTCCAGCAAAATTCAAGGAGGGGCGGGTTGGTCTTTTTTTTTTATTTATAAAAGTGAAAATGCATAAATACCAATACCAACATAAATTAACGAATGAGTGAATTTATTGTTTTGTATGAACTGATAATGAGAGTAAAATTAACCACAACGCTTATTTTGTTGTTATTGGAAAATTTTAATATTTATAAACAATAGTTAGTTTTAATTATGATTTATCTACGTGGCATTTTGTAATTGAAAATTTTAATTTTTGTTATTTTAATTGTTTTTTAATATAAAAGAAAAAAGTTCAATATCTGCTTTTTTCTCTATTTCGTTCTAAATTAAAACGTTTGGATATTTTTAAGAAATAGTGTTTTTACAATTTGCCTTTAGAGCAGAAAAGGGCCAATACAAATTTTGTTATAAAGAAAAAAAATGATTATTATTTTGTTTATTTTCTTCTGATTGATTGATTTTTTTTACACTTATTCACAGAGAAATTTGGACAACGGTTCTGCCACCAGAAACCAAAGATGTATTTACCGCAATACTTGGAATTTCGAAAGCAAATCGTTTAGATGAAGGAATTTATACGTGCAAGGTGGGTATAAAAATACACTAAAAAACACACTGAGAAACATACACTGAAAAAATACACTGAAAACAATACACTGAAAAAAATACACTAAAAAAATACACTAAAAAAATACACTGAGAAAAATACACTGAAAAAATACACTGAAAACAATACATTGGAAAAAATACACTGAGAAAAATACACTGAAAAAATTACACTAAAAAATACACTAAAAACAATACACTAAAAAAATACACTGAAAAAAATACACTGAAAAAATACACTGAAAAAATATACTGAAAAAAATACACTGGAAAAAATACAAAAATTCTTAAAATGTAACTTTAGAATTAAAACAATTACATCTCTTTGCGGACACACTTTAACTTGTTTTTATTCTTTACTTGCTGCTACAGCTAAGTACTCTGTAAAAGCTTCATCTAACTTTCTAAAATGGTTTAATAAATCAGTCCGTAGGCGGTAAATTATATCTCTTTGGGGACAGCCTTCAACTTTTATTTTTTCACTTGCCATTATAACGAATATAATATTTCAAGTGTCTGCTTCTAACGTTTTAAAAGATAGGACCTAACACTTGAAAATCATATAGCTTTTGGGACACCCTATAATTTTAAAATTTTGTTTTTAAATTTGTTGTTATAGCGGACATAATACCAACTACTCTGAGTAAACTACAACAGTCTACCTTTAATGGCTTGGAAAATACGGTCACACACTTGAATATTATATCTCTATCGGGACACCCTTTAATTTTTAATTTTTTTTACCTGTCGTTATAAGAAATATAGAAATTCAAGTGTCTGCTTTTACAGATTTAAAATAAATGGTCTCACATGTTAGGACTGTGTATGGGTACACCGTTTAATTTTTAATTCCATTTTTTAAGTTTTACTTATAGCGAACATGTCTAAATCTAAAGTAAAGATTTTTGTAAAAGACTCGAAAACTATCTATTCTTTTGCAGAAGACAGTAGCATATGCCATTCATTTTTCTTTCGCAATAGACCAAACCTTTAGGAAATTGGAGCTATGTGAAACACATGGACCTTAATCGAGACCTTCTGGTCATCTCCGAATGGGGCCTTGCGAAAAAGGTTCAACTGAACGCTCATTAAACCAAGTGTTGTGTGCTTTCGCACAGGCGTACGGCTGACTATGCTACCTCTTCTGTAATTATGAGTGATGTATAGATTAAGGAATCAGCAGCACTCAATGTTTTTGGCATAAAGATTCAATGCGATGTACGTTAGAAGACGCTTATTTTCATGTCGCAAAAGAAGCATTCAAGTGCCAATGTTTTTGAAACGGTGGAAGAAAAACTTAACTCTATCTGATCTCCTTTCTATCTATGTCACCTTTATCAAATCGAAAATGAAAGTCTTATTTAGAGTTACTAGACTGCGTACAGGAGAGAGTAAAGAAGCTCATCGGTGACAGTAGGGTATCCAGCTCTATTGACTCACTAGAGCATCGACGCAATGTTGGGTGTGTTTCACTGTTTTATCGTTATTAAAATAAAATGTGCTCTTATGAAATCAGGGAACTCGTTCCTAGAAACCGTAATTTCATACGCGCATCGCGCTCTGCATCAAGAGCGCATTCCTTTGTGGTCGATTGGCCAGTGAATCGCACTACGCCTTACAGAGAAAATTTGGTTTTTTAGCCGAACAACTCGTATGTAAAATCAACTCTTGCAGAGGTCTTTCCTGCCATTTTCAATGTGCAAAGATTCAAATCAAATATCCACAAGCACTACTTTCTCTATCCGCCTTCCCACAACCTAATTTCTTGGTTCTGGTACAATGTATTGCATTAGTAGGGCTCATCCCCTGAGTGCTGGTCCTAATAAAAAAAGAAACAAAAGAAATTAAATTAAATTATTTAAATTTTTCCTGAAACTTCTGTTAAAAATTACATTGTGTGAATATAATGGTTGCGCGGTACCGAACACCAAGAATCTCAATAATATTTTAAAAAACTTTTATTTAAATATTTGTGATTTATTGGATTTTTTTACACATTATGCTGATAATCAATGGTAAAAAAAGGAAAATCTTTTTGGCCGCAGAATGTCACGTTTGCTTATTTCTTATTTATCTACTTTGTATTTGCAAATTATTTTACCTTCAAAAGTGTTAATACTTTCTCGCACACACTTATATACCTTTTATTCACTCATATGATTCACTGCGTTTGAAATAAATTGGTATCATTTGTAATTTAACATAGAATTGAGTTAAAGATACGTAAATAATGTGTAACTGCTGTAATCTTTAATCTACTAAAGAACCAAACAAGAAAATCTTCTTTGTCTAATATCAGCTGGAAAAGAATTATTTTTTGTTATTCGCACCTTAGATTTTTTGTGTGTGTTTTTATTACAAATTTAGTTAATTAATTATGACCTACAGTCGAGAAGCCAATATTAAAGCAAGGAGAGATTAAAAAAATTCAGATTAAAAAGAAACCGATAAGAAGAAAGCAAAAATAGTTTGGGAATATCAAAAATTCAAAACAAAAAATTCAAGCTGAAAAAAATGAGGAATTTAAACAAAAAAGTTTTTAACTTTTACTTTGACATCAAAAACTTCGGGCTTAATTGCTAATAAAAATTAAATCTAAATAAATTACAAAATAATATATTTGTCCTAAGAAAATAATTGAAAACTTATTTTTAACTTATTTTTTTTTTAGAAAAATAAAATAAAACTTTTGCTTAACAATAAAATAGAAAATATTTTCATTTTTTATTTTATTACATTAAATAAACTTTTATTTAACTTTCTTGCCTAAAGACTCTTGCATACGTTTTGTTCCATATTGGATGCACATTTTTATAATAAAATTAAATTAAAATATTTTTTTTTATTATTCAAACTTCTATAGTAAAAATACTTGAGAAGAAATGTGTATTATTTCAACAATATCTATTTTTTTAAAGTCTTTTTAAATTGAAAATTTATTTTGAAACGACACACACACATATTGAATTTAAATTGAAGAGTTTTTTAATAAATATAAGGCAGACAAATAAAATATATTGAATTGCTATGTTTCTTTATTGTATTTTTTTTATTCTTACTAAAGGATTTAAATATTAAATTCTTTGTTTTTTTATTTAATTAGCTATAAATGTATTTGAATGAACAAAATGGAGTTGAAAACAATTAACGAAAATATACAAGATGTCTAATAACTAAAAATATCTAAAAGAACTTTATAACTCAAACAAAAATAAAATAGTAATTTTTATAAATTATTTTGTATTGAAATTCAGCATCAGGAGATGCTACAAACTTATAATATTGAAAAAAAGAAACTATAATTATAATTAACTATCAAATTCTTTTAGACAAATTTAGTTCGTTAATTTCTTGTATTTTTTAAACCAGAAGAAAGGAATTTTGGCTTTGAAATTACGAAAAAAAATAAAATATTATCACACCATTCGGTAAGAACTCATTACTAATAAAATATTTTTTAAAAAAATTTTAAGTTATTATTAAACTTATTTCGTCGGAATCGCTTACAAATTATTAAAACCAAAATCTGTCATGAAAAATATTTTTAAAGGGATTGTGTTAATTAAAATTCTTTTAAATAACTACTTGTCAATTCCAAAAACCTTATTGTCAGCAAAATTTTAAGCCGGAGTGTAATCAGTTTTTTAAAAGATATGTTATCCAGAAAAAAATTTAGAAAAAAAGTTAGAGAAAAAATTTCTAAAGCAAATGAATCAATAAAAACTTACTAAAGAAAATTTATGCAAAATTTATCGATATAATATAGCTGAACAGAAGTATCAATAAAAATATAGGAAAAAAATCTATCAATAAAAACCCAGTAAAATAATGAGATAAAAACTCACTGAAGATATTTTTCGATAAAAATTTTCCCAAAGGAAATTTTTCGATAAAAATTATTCTAAAAAAAATTTTCGATAAAAATTATTCTAGAGATAATTTTTCGATTAAAATTATTCCAAAGGAAATTTTTTGAGAAAAGTTTTTCTAAAGAAAATTTTTCGATAATAATTTTTATGAAAAATTTTCTAAAGGAAATATTTCGAAAAAAGTTTTTCTAAAAATTGACTGAATAAATTTTTCGATAAAAATTTTCTTAAAGGAAATTTTACAATAAAAATCAACCTTAATAAAACTTTTCGATTAAAATTATTCTAAAGAAAACTTTTTGATAAAAATTATTTTAAAGCAATTTCTTCGATAGTAATTTTTATAAAAAATTTTCTAAAGAAATATTTTCGAAAAAAGTTTTTTTAAAAATTGACTAAAGAAATTTTACGAAGAAAATTTTTAGATAAAATTTATTCTAAAGAAAATTTATCGATAAAAATGTTTTTAAAGGAAATTTGTCGATAAATATTTCTCCCAAATAAAATTTTTCGATACAAATTCTCCTGAAGGAACTTTCTGATCTAAAATTTTCCTAAACGAAATTTATCTATTAAAATTATTGCAGAGAAAAATTTTAAGAAAAAATTTACTAAGGGAAATTTTTCGATAAAAGTTTTCCTAAAAATAATTTGTTGATAAAAATATTCTATAAAAAATTTTCCAACAAAAATTTTTCTGAAAGGAATTTTTGGTAAAAAAAATAGACTGTTTATCTCTTAAAATCGGCAAAAAATGGTATAAAGAATTTTAATAAATATTATCAAAATACAAACAAATTTTGTCATAAAAAAAATTTATTAAAAAATTTATATATAAATAAATTATTTTTTTAAAAAAACTTATAATTTATAAATTTACAAAAAGAAAAATTTATCGGTAAATAATTTTACAAAAAACATTTGGATGATAAAAAATTTATAATAGAAAATTTAATAATTAATGAATTTACTAAACAATATTTATCGGTAGAAATTAATTTCGAAAAAATTATCATGCCGTTAAAATTCACTCAAAAAAAGTTTACACTACAAATTTAAAAAACAAATGAAAAATGGTAAAAGTATTAAACATAAATATTAAAAATATTTTATAAAATAAATTTTAAAAAGTGATGTGGTAAATTTTTCTATTAAAAATGTTTTAAGTTTAAAACAATTCTAAATATATAATAAAAAAATATTGTGTACGTATGCATGTATTTTGTTAGCTAAAATTTTTATGAAAAAAAAATTATCTGTTCAAAGGTGTTTTTTTTAAATTTTCTAAAAAAAAATTTTTTTAAAAAAATTGTAAAAGTTTTTGTTCGCAAACATTTCCTTAAGTTCCACGACTCTAAACTTAATGTTTTTTACAATCCAACTTAAATAACAATTTCATCTTATTGCATAAATTGTATGTTTTAATTTGCGCAATATTTAATAGAATTAAATAATGACTGAAGAAAAAAAACATCATTGAACTCTGTACATGTAATTTATCCCTAAAAATTTTTAAAACATTTATTTTTATTGTAAATAAAATTTGCTTTCAACATCCTCTTTAGACAATCATGCCAGTCGTGTCCTTAAACCCTTTTTTTATTAAAAGAAAAATGCACTTCAGTTATAATTTCAGTCGTTGATTTTAACGTTATCATGTAAATAACAAACGGTAATGGCTCGAAGACAAAAAGATGTATTGCATACTTTTCTGCTGCAGCTTTATTCGTTGTAAGTTACAACACATTTAAACATGAAGCCATTATAATCAACCAAACCTGCTTTAAGATGTTTACTTGCATGAACTACGCATTGAAATCAAGACTAGGAAAACAATGCAATATTTGTCACTTCCTCTTACTCACTTACTCACCCCCCTACCACTTTTCAGGCAGGCTGTGTTCTTAATACGCAAACCGTTATAGGTTTTTATATTGTTTTTAAGAATAATAAATTTCAATGCGTATTCATGTTAGTGAATATTACCGTGTGGGTGGATGTGTAGTTGATGTAGAATTCTTTACATTTTACATTATTTTTAACTGACACACAGCCTTTTACAAATTGTTATAAACACTCACGCAAATTTTGTTAGGATCATATATTTACAGATGTGTTTGTAACACAAAGTGCAAGTTGCATGTCTCATTTTTAATGTTCTTCAATGTTTGTATGCAATCGTGTTGTTACAACAAAACTAAAAATAATAAGAAAATAAAATAAAAAAAATTAAAATTCACCCACAATAAATGCTATTTGCTGTTGTTTGTTGTTGCTTTCATTTGTATGTTGGCAATTGCAACCAAGTCAAGTGAGTGCATTCATTACACTTGAATATTTTTCATTCAAACAATTTTTTTCTACGAACATTTTTATATTTTTTATCTCTACAAATTGCTGGTGTTGTATGTGTGCGCTTGAATGCAGGTGAGTTGCCTTTATGTACGAGTGTAATATGTGGATATATTTAACATTATTTTTTTAAATATATGTGAGTTTCATATTTTTTTTTATTTCTTTACATCCTTTCAAAATCGTTCAAGTTTCTTACTTTATTATTATGACTATAAATTGAGGCAAAAAAAAACAAATATGAATCCAGTCACATATTTTATTTATTTTTATTGTGACTTAAACAAAAATGTTTAAGAAAAATATACTGAGCTTGATGTGCAAAATAATTCAGGTTGTTTTAAAATATGAGAATAAATTTGAGAGAAAAAATATTTATAAAATATATTTTTTTCTTGGTAAACAAATAATATCTAAAACAGTCTCAAATTTATTTTTAAATGAATTCCATTACTAATGAAATAAAATTTGTATTTTAAACGTAATGATGATGAATGATGATAAGGCCTTCAATTAGGGAGAGATATTTCAAATTTATTCGAAAATAAAAATAAAAATCAAAGGGTGATTGAGAAGTGATTTCGACGTTTAAGTCCTCTACTCTTAAGCCATTATAAACAGCCAATTAAAATTTACACACAGTATAAAAACAGTCGCTACTAAAAAATATAAAATAAAAATTCAGGGTTGTTTAACGGAAAACTTCATTTTGAAGGCAAATGTTTTTCTTTTAAACCTTAAGGCAGGCACTTAAAATTAAATGAAATAAATTCTTTATAACAAATAAAATAGAAAGTAAGTGGAGTAAACTTGAAGGGTACCCCATACCAACGAGACAATTTTTTTTAATAATAATAACATGGTTTTTTGGCCTCTTAATTTTTTTGTTTGTCGTTCTCTTTTAAAGCCCACATGTCTTTTAGGAACTGCTACTTTTTTAACTTTAGAAAATTGTGTATCGTTATTCTAGTTGTGCTTGTTAGTTAAGTTAAAATTCATTTAATTGATTAATTTTTTTAGTTCAGAGAGCGTTGTTGTACTCGGTAGGTCCTTGAATGCATAACGTTCAGTAGATCATTTAATTAGTAGTTTGTTTGAGCAGTAGTTAATTGCTAAAGAGATCAGATCTTTCTAATCTTGGATTAAATCAGTCACTATCAGCATTGCTATAATAATCTTAAAAATACGACTTTAAAATTTATCATTTATTTCAAGAAAAATTTTAAAGAAAAAATAAATTATAAAAAAACCTGCGAGTGTTGCTTTCAACAATAAGTAACTACTGCTTGATAGTTTATTGAAAAAAAATATTGTTTGTTTTACCCCTGAAATTTAATTTTTTGGTTTATAATAATACTTCATATGTGACTTCTACATGAATTATAAAGACTCAGGAACTAAAGGGAAAACGAACGAAAGAGCAGTATTAAATTAAAGAGCTGGATTGAATTAAACAGATGAATTTAATTAATAAGCTAAATCAAAAACTGTATTCGTGATCGGCTTATTTAGTTCAGTTGAATAACTAGTTCGATTAAACTAGATCGTTCATATAATCTAATCGTTATCAAACAATGTCTAACTAATTTCAACTACAAAAAAAATGCTTGATTTATATTTCATAGCAATTCTTAATTGCAGCTGATATCTGATTACATTGTTCATTATATTCAACAAAGTCTATTGCCATCTGATTCTCTCATTGATCCAAATAAAAAGCAAAACGAAACAGAAACATCAAGTTTTTCAAAAAATACTCGACACATGTTGTCGAAGTTTTTACAGCTGGAGACTGAAGAAGACTTTTGTTATGGTTTTTAATTTAACAATCCTAATTAATGAGTGCATTTAATTAAAGAAGCGCATACATAAACTTATTTGACACCATAAAAATCAGCCTTTTAAACCCCCCCCCCCAACACTTATACACAGACGGTACTATTTCACCGAATTGAAAAAAACAGATTATCAATTTGACTGAATGTTGCTTTTTTATTTTTGTGGTTTGATAGATTACGCTTACAGATCGGTTCCGTTTTAAAAACAGTTCATAATCTTAAAAATTAAAGGGTGTCCCCATACAACATACATTTTTTTAAAGTGTATTTTGAACCGTCAAGCACACTTCTTAAAATTGAAAAAAAATGTGTATTACTAAAGGTCCCATTAGCAAAAAAAAAGTAATACGAAAATTTATCTAAAAATTAAAGGGTGTCCCCACAGGTGTACGTCACATATTGACTTACACTCGCCTATATCTTGAACCGTTATAGACAAACGCTTGCAAATTGGACAGGATGTCGATTGCTATGACCGTTTTAATAACAAATATTAACAATCAAAATTATAAATTAAAGGGTGTCGCAATAGTTAATGTAATTTGATGTATTTGGCTAAACTTTTGAACCGTTATAGACAGACAGCTGAAATACACAAAAAACCTGTTTTGCTAAGTCCACTATAACAACAAGTATAAAATTTGAAATTAGAAATTAAAGGGTGTTCCCATATTTGAAGTTAATTGACGTATATGGCCCTATCGTTTAAACCGTTATATACAAACACTTACAAATAAAAATTAATTAGAATGTCCACTTCCTTCTCTGGTATATTAAGAAGTATAATTACTTTAAATTATAAATTATAGGGTGTTACGATTAGTGCTGTTATTTAATGTTTATGACCAAACTGTTGAACGGTTGTAGATAGTTGATTAAAATTTGCACCTTTCTTGCCAAGTCCACTATAACAAGTAGCAAACTTGAAATTAGAAATTAAAGGGTGTCCCCTCTCTATCTTTGAAACATTAAAGACAAACGCTTAAAAATTAGATAGAATGTCCGTTACAATATCAAGTATAAATATTTCAAATTAGATATTAAAGGGTGCCCCAATAATTGTAATTTGATTTATGCGGCAATCTTTTTTGAGAATAACGCTTACACTTTAAGCAAATTTTGTTTTATTGAGTCAGCAGTTTAGAGTGTAAAAAATAAAGGGTGACCACATAGTTTCTGAATTTTCTTCTTTAATCTGCATTCATATTTTGTTCTACGACATATAAATATAAAAATCCTGACGCAATCTTTCTCGAATATAATATAAAATAATTAATATTTAATGACCGTCCTAAAGAAATATGATTTCAAGTTTTTCTTCTTGAAGTAAGTTTTTTTTTCAAAAATTGTTCAAACGTCAGTTCATAGGAAAGAGTCTTTGTATTAATTAATAGATTTTATCATAATTAAATTTTATTAAATTTTGAAAATATTTAATTAGCAAATTTTTTTCTTTTTTTTTAATTAAAATAATAATATAATTGATTCAATTACTTTTCTAATTAAAACAATTGGGGTTTTTTAATTAATTATATAATTGATTCAATTAAAAATTTAATAACAAATAAAAATTCGTTTAAACACATCGCTCGGGATCGCAGCCCTTTTTACCAGTGTACATCGATTTATTTATTTATTATGAAATTTTAATTACACATTCATTCAGACATCTGTCCTCTTAATTCAAAGACGTTTTCCAAATTTTTTAAATTTATCTATTGATTTAATAACCATTTAAAACTAGTTTGAATGTTATCCAATTAAAAGCCAATATAAAACCAAAATTTTTTTATTTTTACATTACAACCAAATATTTATTTATTTATAAATTTTAATCCAAATACAGGCGCAATCTAATCAGAACAAAATCATTCACAACATCGTTAGTTACAAAAACTTATAAAATATGTACACGTCTAGATACGATTATTGCTACAATTATTTTTTTGAATGTGAAGGTATTTGAAGTTTGATTACCATAGTTAAATAATAGACCAGACATTTTGCTGAAAGAAAAAAATTTAAATTTTACCCTATTGATTTACAAACCAATCAACCTTAAAAGATCAATGAACCAACCAACGAATAAAGCCAAAAAAAAAAAATCAAATACACACCCACAAATACACACACACTATTTATTAGAATTTAAAGCAAAATTGAAAACAGACAAAATGAAAATCGTAGTCCCACCTAACAACCAGAAAATAAACTTAAATTAATGTTTTTTATTTAAAGCTACAAAAAAATTAAATTGAATTTTTGTTTTATTTATATGAAACAACACCAACAACCAACATCCAACCCATACATGAAGTAAGAAAAACGTTATTAAATAAGGAGCAGCTCAGGCAGGCGTGTAATTTAATAACGCTTCAGTCCTTCTTACAAAAATTCAATATTAAAAACAAACGTAATAAAAAATAAATTAAAAAAGAAAGGAAAACGACAAAAGAATTCAATTAAATAGAAAAGTATCCCTAATACAGCTCTTAAATGTACAAGAATAAATTAAAGATTTGTTCTAAAAGTTCCATAATGGGTTAAGCGACTTCGCCCTTTAAAGGTTGGAGCTCTTCTTTTATTAGCATGATAACTTACAGAAAGCTTCTAGACTTAACCACTGTAATATGTTTTTTACAAATACGATGAGTATGTTTATTTTGGAGGTAACTGAACCACTGCAACTTGACTTATGCCACGCCCACAATATTAAATTCGCCTCTTTTGGCCCGGCTAAGACGATAACAAACAGGGTTGCTTGTATACAATTTAAAGATTATCTTTTTGGTAAATTTTTAGCTAGATGATGATGACAGATGCCACGCCCACTTTTTAAAGTTCTTTTAATTTTATTTTGGACTTCTTTTAAATCATAAAAATTTTTTACTCAATCTGTCAAAATTATTTTCCCATATAATAGTTAATTTTAAGATCGCATAGAAATCGCCACGCCCATTTTTCTGTATTGGTAATATTTTCAGTGTCAAATTTACATAAAATTACGCACAAAGTTAGTTGTATGAAATCTAAAATTAAAATATAAATAATAATATATATTAACTTTGAATAGGATGGGCCACGCCCACAATATTTATTTGAATTTTTTTAACACATCAACTAGCAGAATAACTGGCAACACAATTTAAAGATTATTTTATTTTAAAATTTTAAATACATTATTATGTAAGATGCCACGCCCACTTTTTTAATTTTTGTTATTTTCTTTTTAGCAAGTTTTTACAATGCAAAATTATAAAAACTTTTTAGTTTTATGGTAGTAAATATTAGGTTTTGTTGGAAATAGCCACGCCCATTTTTTATAATCCCAACATATAATTAACAACAAAGAAACTGTCATAAAATATAAATATTTCTCTCAGTTTAAAACTTAAAATAAATGAAAATCTCATAAGATAATTTTTGAATGCAGCTGCCACGCCCACTTTCAAAATTTATACTGTTATTGCCTGAATAAGTCAATAATTTAAAGAGTTATTCGCACTTCTTTCAAAAGTTTCTTTAATTTTAGAAGGTTAAATTACAAAAAGAAAACCTGATGCCACGCCTACTATTTTAATTTCTTTTATTTAATTTTTAATCAACTCTGTCTATTAAAATTCTCCATGAAATAAAAATAAATAATAAGTTTTTTTAAAAGTCGGCACGCCCACTTTTGCTGCTTTGATAATATTTTAAATCATATAAATCATTAACAACAAACATTTTCATATGGAGCTTGACAATCTTACTCGAGTACAATTTTAAAACAAACGAAGATAATATTTGCTTTTTGCATGCCACGCCCACTGTTTTATAAAGACTTTTGTTTTTATTAAATACTTTTACAGAATTAATGACGGTAACCAGTGTTGGTTTTTACAAATAATGATGGTTATTTTCTTGTATGAATGCGGCCAGGCTTAAAAAAGTTTTCTTGTCTTCTCGATCTCAACACAAAGTAAAACAAATGCAGATATTTTTTTTAAATATTTATTTTCAACAAAATTCTTATTATCTCCCCTTTAATTTTCCTATTTTCTTACTTCTCCTTATTTTAAGTTTATTTGCCAATATTTTTCTTTAATATTCCACACAAATATTGCAATAAATAATTTTCTGCAATTTCTGGTTGTCCCCAAATCATCATCATCATCACAAATGCAAACGGAAACAATTTATTTTTCTTATTGTTGAGGCGGTTATATCCTGCTTTAAGCTGCAAATTGTTAATATTTTCTCGTAGTATTTCCTTTTCCAATATATTTTTATTTTTTATAAATTTCTAAAATATATAAAACGGTTAAAGTTTACTATGGGAAATATTTTAGAATGTTGTGAAAAAAGTATTTCAAAGAACTGAAATAAATAAGAAAAAATAATTTATAATATAAAAAAAGTTTTGTTAGAAAAGTAATTTTTGGGACAGCAGAAAATTAGCGTTTCAAAAATAACTTATGGTTATAAAACTTATTTAAATTGTGACACAGACAAAGTCTATTAAAAATTGGGTCTAAAAATAATTTATTAGAACAAATATAAAATTTTGTGATACACGTGTTATTTGTGATAAAAATGGATATATACGAAGTAAAATGAGAAATGTCTGTCTAGAAAACATATATTGAGTATATAGTGTCTAAGTGCTTTTTATGGAAAACGAGATTTTTGTGACAAAAAAATTTATTGGAATAAAAATAGCTCTTTACACAAACGTGACTTCTTGTGACATAAGTAACGACAGAACTGAACAAAAGTAGACTTTTTGTGATAAAGGGATTTTTTTTAAGATACTGATGTTTGTGAATAACGCTTATTTTTGTGATAAAACATATAAAAACTTTTTTTTGTGAACTATATAAAAGTTTTTTTTTAGTAAAAAATGTTTTGCCATTGTTTTCACTTTTTGTGATAATAGCGCGACTTTGCGGAAAAAAAACCTCTTTTAGTGCAAAATTTAATAGAAATTTTTTTAAAAAGATAATTTTTGTGATAAGAAATTTTTAGCTTGTAAGCAAATTAAGTTCATGACTTTTTCATATAAATAAAACTCTTTAAATAATTTTTATTTCACAAAAGTGATTTCTGGTGACAGAAGTAATTTGCTTTTTGAGGATTATGCGATGCTGTTTGTTACTTTAGTAAAAACTATTGTAATAAAAAAAAATTAAGGATGCAAGTAATGTGTTGTAACTAATTGCTAGTCCACAGTTTAATTTTTATAACAAAAGAAATTTTTGTTACGATAACAGTGACAAAGAAAAGAACAAAAACTTTGTTGTAAATTTTAAGTATATTTTTTAGAAAAAAAGTTATTTTTTTGTGATTTGAATAAGTTTTTGCAATAGATGTGACATCTGTGAATTTAAGTGACAAAAATAAAATTCTGTGACAAAATAAAATTAAAATAAAACTCATTTTTTTGGGACAATTATTACTTATTGTGACAAAAGTTACTTTTCGGAACAAATGTGACTTTTTGTAATATGTGTAACAAAGGTGACAAAAATTAGTTTTTGTAACATAATTAAAGTATATTTATAAAAATGACTTTTTGGGACAAGTATTATTTTTATGACATAAGTTATTTCTTGAAACATAAGCGGCTTTTTCTGATATATAGAAAAGTGATTTTTCCGACAGAAGTGAGTTTTTGTAACAAAAGCGAAATTTTGGGACAACACTTAAATTTTGGGACAAAACTTTAATTTTGGGACAAAAAATAAATTTTGGGACAAAAATGGAGCAAAACTTTAATTACTTTATACAAAGCTTTTGAGCCTTGTGCGTGTTTGTAACTAATTAATTTTTTGTGACAAAAAAAATTAGATGATTTTTGGTCACAAATTAGAGATTTTTTAGCATGGAGGATAAAATTGTGTTATTTTAACAAATATTAATTTTGGGGAAATATAAATGCGTAAAAAAAAGTGTGTTTAAGAAAAGGAATATTATGACACAAAACAAATAATAATCAAGCTCCACTATTCATCTCTTTTTATTCTTTTTACCTCTTGCAATAATTGTATCGTATGTTTTTTTACATGTGTTCCATACGCCCCTTAAAGCAAAACTTTATTTTTATACAACTGATTAATTTATTCTTGTTGCAATATGTTGTTGAATAATATATGAGCAACGTGTTGTCAAAAAAAAAAATACTACAATAATATTTCGAATAAAATAAATGACAAAAATGTGCAAAATGTTACAAAGACAAGTAGCACTAAGAAAGGAGTTACGTAAGAATTTGTGTAAACAAAAGTAAAATATATTAAGTAATTGTAGTTGTTGTTTTTTTATATTTTTAGCAACAGAAATCAATACTAAAACTTTTCTACAATAAAATATATAAACAAAAGTCATTGATCTTATTGGGAAAATTATAGAAAATAATCATGACGAAGGTTGAGAAAATGTCTATATACAGAGTGTAAAAAAAGTGTGTTGCCAGAGAACGATTATATAACTGAGTTTTCGAAATTTAAGTGGACTTTAAATTATTTTTTTTTTTTCAGAATTTTTTATTAAAATTGCTTTTAATAAAATAAATTTTCAGTTGAAAAAAAAATTATTTGTGATATTTTAACATTTGGTTAACCTTACGACAAAAGAATATTAGAGTTTCACAAGGATTATAACAAGAATAAAACTTTCCCAATAATCAAAGTCTTCTCTTCTCTTGAAGTATAATAATTTAAATTAAATTTCATTAAAATTTGAAAAATCTAATGTTTTTTTTTTAAATTTAATGTTTCGTCAAAGTTTTTTTTCAAGTTCCATCCCGAGCTAATTTAAGGGTAAAAACGTAACCCTATTTCTTTCAGTTCAATAACTTTCTGTCCGGCCGTCTGTTCTTCTGTCCAGTCCTCCGTCTGTGAAACCCCAAAAGGTTTACAACGAATACTAAAATTTTATAGAGTGTTCCTAAGGTCACGTGAAATTGGATTTTAAAATGTGATAGTTAGACACCACAAATTTACGCAGTGTACATAAAACTTTGTCTGATATAGTAACATGTTAAAAAATAATATTTGTAAATTAAAGGGTGTCCCAATGTCGATGTGATTTGCATATATGTACGTGTACATATTTTTAAATCACAATAGGCAGGAACTTAAAGTTTAACTATTTTTGGTTCAACTAAAGCAACAAGCAAAACCAATTGAAAATGTAACTAAAATATAAAGGGTATTCCTATAGTGATGTTATTTTGACGGTCTTAGGTTTACAAATATAACAGGCGGACATTAAAAATTTACACAGAGTGTCTACAAATATGTCTACTCTAAAACTAAGTGTGAACAAAAATTTTAAAATTAAAGGGTGTTCCATACAGACATACAGGCTGTACATTTGACAATTATGGCCTTATCTTTTAATCTATTTTAGACAGAAGCTTGAAATCTGCACAGAGTAAGAAGTGCTATGTCTGCTATAAGGATGAGTACAAAAATTAAAATAAAATTAAATACAGGGTGTCCCGATTGTAACGTTTTTTTTACATATACAAACATATGTTTGCAAGCTATACCAATAGTAATGTCATTAACACACGTTATGGTCGATAATAGCAATTTAAATTTTTTATTTCGAAACTTTTTTTCTATTTTTCTAAAGCTTAACAAACTTTTTCGAGACACATAATTACAACATGTTGTTTTACGATTACTCTTGAATTTCATTAAAAAAAGTTGATAAAAATCTCTTGAAGAAATAGGAAAACCACGAAAAGAAGACAACGAACTTTTTTTATGAGATTCTTGTTACAACAGTTTAATG
Source organism: Cistogaster globosa (assembly GCA_937654795.1). Classification (NCBI taxonomy): domain Eukaryota; kingdom Metazoa; phylum Arthropoda; class Insecta; order Diptera; family Tachinidae; genus Cistogaster; species Cistogaster globosa. Next base: position 16,151,933 of record OW569404.1, read on the forward strand.
ATTCAATTTATGATTTAAATTGGTTGGCAAACCAACCGTCATTGCTGGAGACAGTAGGAAGGAAAGCATAAAAAAGTACGTGACGTTAAAACTTCAAGTAAATAATTAAAACCAAATTGTGTTTATAATCACGAAACGCAAACACACACACACACACGCACTATCTCAATTCGTAATAAAAATAAGTATTATTTTAAAAACAAACACATTCACATCATCGTGTATTCATATGTGAGTACACACGCTTATTTAATTTTATACACATCGGCAACGCAAATTAATTTTCTTTTCCTTTTCGGTTCCTTCTTTATGAATACAACAACTACGTTTAACAAAAATATTCCTGATAAACTTTTTATATATTTATTTTTTTAAATTTGTTTAAGGAGCTATTTTTAATGATTGCTAAAAGCAGCGACACTGAGAACAGGCAGGAGTGATATGATAGCAGAAGAAAATCGTATTAAGTATTTATTGTGCTGACAATAATTTCGTGATGAATTCACTTTTTTTTTAATGACATTTTATAGCCAGATACCAACACATTTTTTTCACATTATTGTGAGAGTTTTTTATGGAAATTTAAATGTTGCTTAAAAAATAATTATTCCATTCCTTCTTATTCAGTTAAAATACATCTAGCATTCTTTATATTGTAATATGAGACGCTTATAACGCTTTTATCATAATAAAAAATTATTGAAATTATTGAAAGGTGTTTTTCGGACTCCCAAACAAAAGTCCAAAAAAATTCACAATTTCAAGCAAACACGACGGCTAAGCAACATAACTCAATGGTCTTCTTCTACAACACAAATTAATAATTAATAATTAATTAAGCCTTGCAAAATTACTATTGAATAAGTAAAAAAATTTTAAAAAGTACTTTCAGAAAAGTACTCTTGTAAAAAGTACTTTTTAAAAATGTATTGAAAACACTATCTAAACTATTAGCTTTCAAAAGAAGACGACAAAAAGTGTGTTTGAAAAAGAATATCTATAAAAAGTGCTTTTTTAAAACGGTATTTTTGAAAAAACAGTTCCTTTTAAAACAAGTGCATTTTAAAAACAGCATTAAAATTAAATGTACCTTATGCAAAGTCTCTACTGAATACATTGCTAATTTTTTAATACATTTAAAAATTAAAATTTTTTAAAAAGTACCTCCAAAAAAGTTCCCTTAAAAAAAGTACTTTTTAAAAAGATATTTAAAAACGCAATTTAGAAAAATAACTTCCAAAAGAAGACGACAAAAAGTGTGTTTGAAAAAGAATATCTATAAAAAGTACTTTTTTAAAACGGTATTTTTGAAAAAACAGTTCCTTTTAAAACAAGTGCATCTTAAAAACAGCATTAAAATAAAATGTACCTTATGCAAAATTTCTACTGAATACATTACTAATTTTTTAGTATATTTAAAAGCTATAATTTTCTTAAAAATTACCTCCAAAAAAGTACTCTATAAAAAAGTACTTTTAAAAAGGTACTATAACACTATTTAAAAAATTGGCTTTCAGAAAAAGAAAAAATGTATTCTAAAAAGATAACCTATTAAAAGTATTTTCCATTTCAGTACTTTACAGTTCTTTTAAAACAAGTACCTTTTGAAAGCAACAATATTACAAAAGTACTGTTGAATTTTTTAATACGTTTAAAAACTAAAATTTTTTTAAAAAGTTCCTCAAAAAAAGTACCCTTAAAAAAAGTACTTAAAAAAAAAACGTTTAAGAACGCTACTTAGAAAATTAACTTCCAAAGGAAGACAACAAAAAGTGTGTTTGAAAAAAAATATCTATAAAAAGTACTTTTTAAAACAGTATTTTTGAATAAATAGTTCCTTTTAAAACAAGTACTTTTCAAAAACAACATTATTATCATATTTACTTTATTGAAAATTTCTACTGAATACATTACTAAAAGCTATAGTTTCTTAAAAAGTACCTCCAAAAAAAGTACTCTTTAAAAAAGTACTTTTAAAAAGGTACTATAAACACTATTTAAAAAATTGATGTTTCAGAAAAAGAAAAAAATGTATTTTAAAAATATAACCTATTAAGAGTACTTTCCATTTTAGTACTTTACAGTTCTTTTAAGACAAGTACCTTTGAAAGCAACAATATTACAAAAGTACTGTTGAATATATTGCAAATTTTTTTAATAAAGTTCATAATCTGTAAATTTTTTAAGCAAAATCTTACAAAAAAGTAATCTTTCAAAAACTACGTTTTTATTTAAAAAGTACCTCCAAAAAGTACTCTTTAAAAAGTACTTGTTTCCAAAAGAAAACAACATAAAGTGTGTTTTAAAAAGACAATACATTAAAAGTACTTCTTTAAACAGTATTTTTGATTAAAAAAAACAGTTCCTTTAAAAACAAGTACACTATTTTAAGAAGCACCTTTTGCAAAATTACTATTACTAATAAAATCCTCTCTCTTTAATTTTATTTTTCAGGTCACTGATTGGGGCGTTGAACAGTGCCGCTCACTGCATGTGCATATAAAATCTCCTCCCCGCCTACGAGTTGATCCAGCCAGTGTAACGCTTCATAAAGGTGATTCGCTAAGAGTACGCTGCCTATCGCCTGGCAATGATGACATTAAAAGATATGCACAATTGGGCTACAGCTGGACTCGTAATGGCAATCTTTTTCAATCCGATCCCAAAACAGTTATGTGGGAAGATCTCTATCCTGATGGTAGCATTTTAAAAATCAATAATATCCAAAAATCGGCTGAATATTCCTGTGTGGTATCGAATACAGTGAAGCCAGTATCGAAAAGTGTTTATATCACGGTCATCGATCGTAATGCAGTACATGTTTGTCATGCTGAAACGACGTTTGCTGTACTTTGGCCTACAAGTGCTCCGGGTGGCTTAGCCGTTATATCCGGTTGTCCTAAAGGTTTTGAAGGCTTCTCACGTCGCACTTGTGAAAAAAGAGATGAGGGAAATTCTACCTGGCTGCCACCGGACTTTAGCAATTGCATTAGAGACGAATTGTTAATAATTTATAATAAGTTTCGTGCCTTGATGTCGGGCTTTCAACAGACCACAACTTCAGAACTGCTTAAATCATGTTTGAATTATACACTGAAGAGATTTAAACACTTTCTGCCAGGAGAAGCTGGATTTTTAATCGATATGTTGCATGAGGTAACTTTTTAGTTTGTCATTTTTCTTTTCATTTATTTTGGTTTTAATTTTGTTCAAGTTATTGACTGTTTGTTTGAAACTTTAGTTTTATCTTAAAACAAACAAGACAAAATACATTGGAAAACTATAATTTTGTGAAAAAATTAAGTTCTCATCACAAGATGTGACATTTTCTTAAAACTTAAACTTCAAAGTCTTCCTAAGGATTTTAGGACTTATTACACCATAATTTTATCTTACAAACTAACAAACAAATCTTTTCTAAGTCTTCGAAATGAACATTTCATGAAAACTTTAAATACTTTAATTCCAACAAATTTAACAACGCGTACACAAGACAGGGAGAAAATGTGCAAAGAAAAAGATAAACATTTGATAAAAAAAAAATGCGTAAAAACAAAAATAGTGTTGGGAGTCCATAATATAAAATGATAACGAGCAGCAATATTTAAATTTAACTATTGCACTACGAAAGGAGCTTCAGATCTCCTGTACACGACTGTGATTAGCATACACGCACCTAAGTAAACATTTAACAAACAACAATGTTATTTAGGTTGTTGCAACAATTATTTGGTTAAGTAGCACTCACTCTCAAATCTAAAACAAGCTGCCAGATCTTTCTATATTAAAAGAATTTAGTCGTTTAAACTCGCCTTAATATGGAAATCGCTCTATCGAGTGGCAACTTAAAAAAGTCAATTTTGTGTATATGGCTGAGCATATAAGTAAATTGTTGTGGTTTTAAAATATTATTAATGAAAAACCAAAGCAGTTATTTTTTTATTTATTGATAAAGCATTGTGCTCTTATTAATAAATAGCTACTTGTGTATAAATAAATGCACAAAAATAAAAAAACAAGTTTCCAGATCTTTTTATATTAAAAAAATTTAGACGTTTAAACTCGCCTAAAAATATAATTCATAGTTTCGATTGGCATGGCTGTATAAGGTAAAACGTAAAACAGGAGAACTGTTTTTAGATATAAATAAAGCGTGTGTTAATTTACAGTGTTGCACAAGGTGGGACAATTATAGTGATAGAAGTGTCAAGTGACTGATCTGCACTTTTTAAATATTCTGCCATAATTCGCAAACATAATTTATGGTATTCTATGAAAGAAAGATACAACGTTTTAAAGTAAGAAAGATAAACTGGCTGGCAAGGAAGTGTTGGTTATACCAAAGAGGAGAAAATCCTTGCGATCTGTGCAGAAATCTTTGGTAAGCGAAGCAGATGTTGTTTTAAGTGCGATCAGTATAACACTTTCATAAGTGACTTTATGTCCATACTTAAAGCGACACAATGTCCATGGACGTTATGACATTTTTCAATATAATTTCACTTTTGAGTGCGATATAAATTCCATGGACATTATGTTTTTGGTCTCTATGTCTTGCCACCCACGTTGACTACAAACCTGGTTGGCCAGAGTTCAACCCCTGCGACAACCAAAAAATAAAAATGTGGTTTTTCTGTTTAATGGTATAAATACATATTCAGAATTAACATTAAAACATGCAGCCTCCTTCGTCGGTACGTCTTCATAGCCTATTCGCCGGCGAAGCAAAATAACTAATAAAATGGCTATACTTTCACCAACTGTTCTTTTCTCTCCTCTATCCCTTTCCTAAAGAATGTAGCACTAATTAGATAGGCATTGTTGCCTGAAGTGCTACTTCTCTTAAAAAAAATATTTGATTTAAATTACTATTTAAAATTTATTTATTTATCATTTTTATATTTATTTTATCATTTACAGCTTGATAATTATTTACAACTAAAAGGCACTCAGCTGGAACGTGAAATGGCTGCAGAGATAATTTTGCATATTTTGGATAAAGTTATGCAAAATACTCAATCATTAAATAGTCAACAGGTAGGCATTTTTTTCTTAATTGCATATTTTATTGCTTCTCACACACATGAACTTTTAATGAGTTTTTGTTGTTATTTTTTTCTTTTTTTTTTGTGAAGAAAACTTATCAGTTGTAAAATTATAAATAAACAATATTACTGAAGCAGAATAAATATTAAAATAATACAAATAAACATTTAAATTACATTCAAATAAAACTACTTTCTCCAAAGCATTGTTATTCACACACACACACACGATTGTTGATAAATTTTTATGTTAACAGAAATTCTCCGGACAGTGCAGCAGTTACTTCACATGTAATAAATTATCTTATTTTTTTATTCATATGTTTGTTTTAAATTAATTTTATTTTTATGCTGAAGGTGGGATAACCCTGCCAGCTGTACGATTATTCAGTTGTCTTGTTTAAAAATAAAAGTGTTCGAATAAAAATGCATTAAATTATTAACTGAATTAAATTTACATTTAATACAGAATTTATATTAAGAATGATTTGCCGATTTCCAATTGCGTTTATACAGAATTGTTTTCAGACCAGCTATAAGGAGCACTTTAATGCCACCTTAACAACTGGCACGTTACGATTCTAAATCGATATCTGAGTTAAAAACTTCTTACAACTCCATCACAGTAATGCATTCCGGGAATGGGCGAGATGCAGGTCTTTGATGATTCTGGTTACTTAGTTAAGGTTTGGATATAGATTTTCTGGTTTAGTTTGAGAGACGTTTTACTCTTCTTAACTGCTGTTTTAAGGCAGACTTTTAAATTCTTAATCATGATCCTCTGTATAGCAACAATAGACAAAAGAAACCAGGTACTATAAATAAAAGAAGGGTGACAAATTTTAATTTGGAGTTTTTGCGAAAGTAACAACTTAAACTTAATTTAGTTTCTTTTGACCTTAATAGAAGCTGAGGACTTTCTTACGGTTGGACTCTTAACAGCAGAGAAAAGGCCAAAGTCGCAGTTACAAAAAAAAAAAAGGATTTAGTATTTTTGTAGATTTTTCTTTAGTTATAGATTGTAATTTAAAAAAGTTTTTAATTAAATTAATTAATTATTTAATTGAAAATAAATATAAAATCAATTAAATATTTAATTAAAAATTTTGCGAAAATTTTTTTCTGCGTAGATATTCGTTAAAAATCTCTATAAGTAATGCAGCCTTTTTTTATTCTAATAATTATTTTAAACTTCAAATAATTAGCTGGTTGTAATAAAATTCGAGAGAAATGGTGTGTACTGCTGGAAACTTTAAACAGAATTAGTGTTTTGAAATAACTTGGGCAATACCGGTCTAAACGCTTGGTAGTTTGTGGCAAACGTAGTTCGACAACCTTAAATAATAATGACCCAAAATATGGACTGCACATTTAAAAAATGTACATTTGAAAATAAATTAAATTAAATATGTTTTAATATTTTATATATTATATTTCTTGAATCACATTATTTAATCAATTTTTCCCCTTCCAATATATTTTTAAATCCTGTTATATTCGGAGCGTCCTTTTTCATTTAATTTTTTTTCTACATTTTATTCCATTTTTTTTTTTTATCAATTTTATTAAGATTTATTTTTATTACTTTATTGCAATTATTTTTCACACATACACACACATACACTTAAACATCTCCATGAATTTAGTAGCAATAGCAGGCAAACACATATTGATGCAGTAGCCTTTTACACGCACGTTTCAAATAGTTGTACGTGTAAATGAATTTATGCATTTACATTTATTTGATTTAAAACGAAATTTTAAAAAAGCAATAATTCTGCAAGAGTTTGCACATTTTAAATTCCCATAAAACATAAATTTTCAGCTGAGCCTCATCGGTTGTTCAGAAAATAAGTTTTTGTAGGTGCAAACTGGGTCAGTAACACTTGGGCAGTAATGTCTTATATTAATTGTGCTGGAAAATGTGAAAAAGAGGGTTAGGTAGCATGATTTTTTATTCACAACTCAACAATTGCACGCTATGTTTATTTGAAGAACAGTCTTCTAGCGCCTCTGGTAATAGGTAGGTGCATTATAGTTTTTAAGGCGGTTATGATATTATTTTTTTTCGCCTTCGATGTTGTACTGCAGAGTTTCAAGTTTATTTTATTTCCCAAATGTTTTCAGATAAAAATTTTTAGCAATTAAATTACAACTAAACAACCAAAAAACAAAATTTCCATGAAAATTCTACTTAAAAATTACAAATTAATAATAGAAATGATAATAATAAAATTTATATTCATAAAAGGTGGAAAAAATACGAATTAACAATTGATCATAAAAACAAGACAATAAAAAGGAAACAAATTTTTATTAACATAACAAACATGAATTTAAAATTATATAAATAAACAAAAATAAATAAATACAAAATAAATTATTGAACAGTGTTATATACAGTGTTCCCTACATTAAGCGATCGCAGTCTCCTGTGATAGAACAAGAGGTATGCATCCTCATAGAGAAGGCCAGCTCCCCTAGGAGTCAACAGGTCCACAAGCGAAAAATACCTCGATATCCGAGCAGCCTCCAAACTCCTCAATCTAGGAAGCACTCCCTAATCAGGGATTTCTCTGAGGATCGAGTTCCTTCCAGGAATTTCACAGCCAATTCCACCATTTATGCATCTATGCGCACAAAATCAATTGCGCTGTAAATTGACCTACATGATGGCGTGCGAAACACTCCATTTGGTCCTAAATATGGCCTCAAGCCAAGGCAAGCAACCAAAATCATTCTCTTCCAACGCCTTAGCCTCTCCATCTGGTAAGAAAGAATTCCAAACCCAGCTGGAAAGGCGTAGGCGATGACAGAGCGAATGACTTGGCGATAGACTAAAAGACGTACTCTCCTATCGAGACCTCCTCTACGCTTCAAAAAAATATGAAGAGTAGATACGCTTGGCTCTTTCGGGAATATCGTCAATGTGCCGATATCTCTTAAAATTCTCATGGAAGGTGACACTTAGGTAATTAAGCTTGTCCCAATCAGTTTTCGTCCGATAGTCAAACCAGGTATGTAAGGTCTACAATTTGGGTAAATATATTTTCGCCTTCCCTTGAACATTAAGGCATTTTCTAAAGAAGTAGTTCAGTACCGTCAAGTATCGCTTCAGTCATTCAATTATATTCTTTGCTGTAGCACCTGATGAGGCAATCAGTATATCATCGGCATACATAAGTAAAAGATCCTTCCATGGCGGTTGCAATATGTCGGAAACAAAGATATTGTACAGCACAGGGCCCAATAAATAACCCTGCGGCATTCCGGCAGAAATAAGCCCTCGGTAGACCTAACATTACCAACATGTACTCTGAAAGATCAGTCCCTTAGGAAATGGTCCACTAAACGGCAAATGCCAACACCAAATCCCATACTTTTATTTTGAAAACAAGATCATCATTCCAAAACATATCAAAAGCCTTGGCAAAGTCCAGGCTTACAGTAATTTTAGGACACCTTCTATTTAGTCCCCTGGAAACTATGCTGCAAAGCATATCTACCTACATACGAGGGCTGCTATATATATTTCTGGCCTGGCAACACTGAGTGCTACCAAGTGCAATCTGACATTTCCATTAGAAAGTTTGTCATTTTTAAGCATAATCGTACTCAAAACGTTTTGACGTACGACCATTATTTGTGTTGTTTACAGTGACTTGAAAAAATTAATATAGAAAAAAATGTAATTAACTCGTGAACATTTTCGTTCCATTTTCATAATGCAAGATCGACATGCGACATACCGAGAGATAGAGACATCCTTGGACATTTCTTCCACCAGCATACATTCGATACTGCATGAACACCTGGCCGTAAAAAAGGTTTGTTCTCGTTGGATCCCACACAATTTGAAAGTCGCTCAAAAAAAGGCTCGTGTCGATTGGTGCAAAGAAATGTTGCAAAAATACGATTGCGGTGCTTCAAAAGACATTTATAAGATCGTCACAGGTGACGAATCATGGATCTATACGTGTGAGCCCGAAACGAAACAACAATCGACCGTGTGGGTCTTCAAAGACGAGCAAAATCCAACGAAAGTTGTTCGTGGAAGAAGCACTTCGAAGCAAATGGTCGCCTGTTTCTTCGGCAAAACTTGTCATGTGGCTTGAGCCACATAGGACGGTCACTTCTTAGAGGTACACTACAATTTGTTTGCCTGAAGTCATCGGAGAAATTCGAAAAACCAACAAGAGAAGACGAATCATTATTTACCATGACAATGCGAGCTCTCACACATCGGCTTAAACCAGAGCGTTTTTGACCGGCCAAAACGTCGAATTAATGGGTCATCCGCCGTACAGAACTGACTTGGCACCTAATGACTTCTTCTTGTTTCCGCACATTAAGAAAAAAATGCGTGGTCAACGATTTTCGTCGTTGAACAGATATAAAAATTGGTGAATATTTGATTTTTAAAAATAAAAACAAGCAAAAAAAAAATGTAGTGTCAATTACTCTTATTTTTTTAATGTACATTTTAATGTAATATGTGTCATATATTCTACATATTTTTCATATATCTGAACAGACTGTCAGTCATATATAAAATATGCAAAAATAATACAATATTAAAAATAAAGTCACAATATGTAAAAATTAATAAAATGCAGGAATATGATCAACAAACTTCAACATTCATATATTTACTTGTATGTAAATGTAAATGTAATTAAATATATTCTGCGTACATGCATGTAACGAACACATACATACATACGCAAGTATGCACTGTATGTTATCTATATGTATAATAAAACTAAGGCATGTTTGTATGCATCTTTACCGATTTCTTTATATCCGTGAAAAGGATAAATTTCTAAAACTCGATTTGATTTTATTTTATAAAATAGAAAATTTTTTTTCGAAAGCTACATGCGTTCCCATACAAATATTCTATTATATACAGGACTTAGACAGTAATAGTAATCAAATTTAAAATTACCATCTCTAAGACCTACGAGTGATGGCTTAAGAGTCTAGGAAGAAAGACGATTACTCCTCCATACAAAGTAATTATTAATAATAATTTTATAATTAAAAAACTACATTGTGACATTCTTCAAATTTTTTGGTATTTGTAGGGGCGTTTAGTTAAAGTTTTCTGATGTAGGAAAGGGGGACGTGTGCTCCCCATATACAAAGTAATTATTATACTATAATAAAGGAATTACATTGGGGATACTTTCTTAATTTGGAATAGACTTATAGGGGGGCTTACATATGCTTTGGAGTAAATTCCTGGCAGTTTAGAACGTGGTACTTGAATACTCCTGATAAAAGATACATATTTTTTATTCTAAAGCTGCAGAACTGAAATAGTATCCCAATTAAAATTGACTCAAACTTCTGTACAACTAACTGCCATTTTTTTTAAAAAAAGTTTGGAGTTTTAGTTTAGACTCTCCTCGCAGAGTAATTATTTTATATTCTTTATTAAGAGAATTGAAATAGTAACCACTTTTAAATTAAGCATCGTCTTCTTTAAGACGTATGGGCATTTTCAATAAAAAGCTTAAAGCTAAAGGATGAGGGATGGGTATTCCCAACACAAGATAAATAATCTCTACTTATAGAACTGAGACAGTTAAACTCTGTAAATTAAATAAAGATTTCCCTTAAAATTAAGTAAAAGTTTAAGTAAAATCTTGTTGGTAAGGACGGATGGGACGGATACTCCGCATGCAAAAGAATTGTTAGTGATTTTTAATCTAGAGAGCTAAAATCGTAATACAGCATAATACGAATATGCATTTGCATGATGCTTAACGAAAAACCTGAAGTTTCAATAAAAGCTTGATGGCATAGGATTGAGGGGATGAGGAGTGCTGTTGGGTCAAATAATTTCTATATAAAATAGTTATTAATTACATAACACCATGTGTATTTATTGAATTTTTCAACGTTGCGAGCAGCAAAACTTAACGGGTACAGCAAGTGTAAAATGGAACTGCACTTTTTATACCCTTCACCACAAAAAGTAAAAAAATTGTTTATCCAAGTTTGTTATTCCATCTGTAATTTCTACAATATCCCTTTCCTACTCCATAAAGTGTATATATTCTCGATTGAGCGTTGTCCGTCTGTCCTTTTGTCTTAGTGTTGAAACCAACTTTACCAAGGCACTAGATGAGCTAGAGAAAGTGTGAATACGCTAATCGATCAGACATAGCTCCGAATATTTTGCTATTAAAAATTAATAAGATCGGTCTATGTCCTTCAAGGCAGAGGGCGAAAAACTACGTCTGTTTCTAATTTTTTTCACATCATATGGGACAAATCTAGTTTCGTTAAGTAACTCAAAACAAAAACAATTATGTAGAGCGATGGATAATTAAAAAATAAGAAAAAAGATCGAGTGAAAAAATTTGTGCTCGCCCATATTTTTGGAGTTATGGACCTCTGAACTTTTTATAGAAAAATATGATTTTGCACCATATTTTTGAAGATATCATTATGGGTAACATTTAAAAGCTTTCAGGAAATGTTAAATGTTTTAAGAATGCTTAACCCTTAAAGAGTCAATGTCATATGTTCGAAAAAAAAATTTTTTTAATTTTTTATTCTCTGTCACTTCAATATTTATTTATTATTATTATTTTTTTTTTTTTTTTTTGCCTTGATTAGATTAACATGCATCTTGAAGGGTATATAAGAATCGGCATAGCGGCATACAGCACTGTTACTTGTTTCTTTTTACATGAATATAAATTAAAACTGACAAGTATTTTTTTTTGTTTTTTTTTTTTTGTTCCAACGAAAATGCGGTTGATAAGAGCAAAAGTATTGCAACCATAAAATTAAATAACACTTAAATTAAGAAGAAGTAAACTCAAATAACAATTTATAAAAAAATTTATAAAAAATATATGTAAAACTTCTTTAAATTTGCAAAAATTATTTCAAAAAGAGATACTAAAAAAAATAAAATTTTCCCTTTTTCCATTTAATTAAAAAATTCACTTTTATTTGTATTAAACAACATGCAATGTTATTTACGCATTTTTTATTAATTCTAATATCTGCCATTAAAACTAATCGTTACAATTAACAAAATTAAAAGTTAAAAGTTTACCATAAATTTGAAAATAAATGTTCTCAAAACAAACGAAATAAATGACTCAAACAAAAAAATAATTTTAAAAACTTTTTTATTAGCCCATCCCATTAGTGAACAAAAAACATTTAAAAAGCCAAAAACTAACGCATATTGAAATAATAGAACAAATAGCTTGGCTTGGCAGAAGCATTTCCCATGGCATAGGAATTTTTGTGACATTCATTGATATTCATTACCAATAGCGCAGGCACCAAGAGCAATTTGCTAATTTCTTCTTTACAACAAATTTTCAATTATGTGTATATCCTTCTACTGTTCCAATTCTTAAAAGTTTACTTAATTAAAAATGTGGCATAATATTCGCAAATAACTTAAAAAATGTTCTGTTTAAATTTCAAAATGTTTTTCACACAAAAAATTACATTTTTATATCCGCTCGCCATACTCTCCCTTCTCTATTTTTTCCACCACGTGCATTTTTATAAAATTTCTATTTTTCTTTTGCTTGAGCAAGAAGTTTGCCTTATGTGACATCAAGACTGTTGCCAAGTTTGCTGTTCAGTTAATCATTGAATATCAATGTTCGCAAGGATTGTTTCCCCTTTTTTCAACTCAATCTGCCTTTAGTTCAATATTTACGCACACATAAACATGTGTATATAAAAAGAATAACAATGAGATTTGTTTTGTTTGTTCGTGGGTTTTAAAATACAGTGCAATGACTTGTTTAAAAGTTTTTTTTTTTTTGTTAACATTATGACTGTAAATAAAGGATATGAGGAGGAGAGATGACAGAAATTTTTTAACAAAACTTTTTAAATTAATTTCATTAAAATTTTTAATTTTTATTTTTTTTATCATTAATTCTGCAATGCAACATTTTTTATATAATTTTAATTAAGAAAGAAACAAAAATTTTGATATTACCAAAAAATTTTATTTTTTTATTTTTAAGAATTGCTGCAATAAAAAAATAATTTTTAAAAGGATTTTTTTTTATTTCATAAGCCGCTTTCGGCTGAAGAATTATTTCCGACTATTTATGAAAATGTATTTAGTTAGAAAAAAGTACATATTTATAAAAAAGTACCTATTTATAAAAAAGTACATTTTTATGAAAAAAGTACCTATTTATGAAAAAAGTAGTTATTTATAAAAATTTTACCTTTTTATGAAAAAAATAGTTTTTAATAAAGAAATTATATTTTATAAAAAACTTAATTCAAAGAAAGTACTTTTCAGTAAACAACGTAGATTTTATGACAAGTGGATTTATATAAAAAAGTACTTTTTTAGGCACTTTTTTGAAAAGGGATTTTTTTAATTGTGGAAAAAGTAGCGTTTTTATAAAAAAAAAAACTAGCTTTTTTTTAAGTATTGTACGAAAAATGTAGCTTTTTGTGAAAAACATAGTTTTTAAGAAAAAAAAAAACAGTTTTCTTCTCACAAAAAAAATTTTTTTTATCAAATTTCAAAAATTTCCGAATAAATAATTTTTTAGGAAGAAATTAAAAATAATGAAAACAAAAAGATTTTGTTGAAACCCCTAAATGAGTCCCATTCCTGCAAAATTAATTAAATGTTTAGTTTGCGTTGTAGATACTCCTATGATATCTTTCTCGTGACAGTAGCCTCTATAAGCGTCATGAATTCCCAGATGCATCCCTGTAATTTAAAGAACATTTGATTTCTTTCAACTTTATTGTTTTTTTTTTTTTATTTATTTATTTTTTCAGTCGAACAAAAGATTTTCTTTTTTATTTATTTTTATTTTTTTATTTATTTTTATTTTTTTCTAATTTTTTATTTTATTTTTAGTTAATACTTAAACCTTTTCCCACCTCCTTCTTTTTACATCTTTATTATTTTTTTATTTTTTAAGGTTTTTTTTTTATTTTACTTTAATGTAAAAAACTTTCTTAATTTCCGTTTTAATATTCAAAACAATAAACTTGCATTAAAGTGCAATATAATTATTTTATTTTTCCATTTTCTTTCCACAAAGCCGTCTAAGAAGTTCTAAAGAAGGATATAAAAAGAAATTAAAATAAAAGCCAGAACCTACGATTTTTCTTGAGAATAAAAACAAAAATATTTTTGGCAAATAAATATAGGAAATAGAACATCGTTTAGGTAATTCTGTAAATTATAAAAATAAAAATAAATAGTTAAAGCTTTTTGTAAAAAAGCGCATTATGTGTACGATGTAATATATTCGATTGTATTTTATCTGATTCGATTAAATAGTTTTCTGGAGGCCATATTTTTGAGGCGTTGTCGTGCACGGTAATAATTTTTTGTGGCGAAAACCTGCCAGCTGATTAAGGACAGCCTTTTGCCGTAAATATTGTTCTAGTTTTCACTGAAGCTAATTTTAATTATCTTAATTAATAATTAATAAGCTTACGAATTTTTGTCAAGGACTTCCAAAATGGTTTTTCAAAATGTTTACGTCGGTTGCATATTACGTCATGTTATGTTATTTTACGTAATGTTGTGTTATGTTACGTTATGTTATGTTGTGTAAAATTAATTTCTATTCTGCTGTTGTTTTAAGATATTTTATGTTATATCATGTTATCTTTCTTACTTTCTTCTTAAGATTATGAATAAATTTAAACTCACCATCTGCTATTTACCAAAGAGAAGCTTACACTAACGCAGCCACTGAGCCTACAGATTTTATAGTTGAGTATTTACTTCTCTTCTTCTTCTTCCACTGTTTACCGAGCAGAAGCCATATCAACTTGTTCCCTGCTGTTTTTTTTTTTTTTCTTCTTGAAATGATCGGGTGATTTTATTCGTAAGTTCCAAGGCACCTTAACCAACTAAGCCATCGCTCGCGCCAAGCAATTTTCTTGTTTAATATAGGGTTACAAAGAAATTTGAATTCGTAATCTTCTATTTAGTAACAGGACTTCTAAGGCATTAACGAGTTCAGGACGGCCCATGCTGTTTACACTATTGCAATTCCTCTTCTGTTAAATGCCCCTATGAGATTCCAACTCACGCTTTTCTATTTACCCGGGCTCAAGTGAAACAGTTGCCACATGACCAGGCGACCATTTGCTTCGAAGTGCTTCTTCCACGAACAACTTTCGTTGGATTTTTCTCGTCTTTGAAGACCCTACCGGTCGATTGTTGTTTCGTTTCGGGCTCATACGCATAGATTCATGATTCGTCACCTGTGACGATCTTATAAACGTCTTTTGAAGCACCGCAATCGTATTTTTGCAACATTTCTTTGTACCAATCGACACAAGCCTTTTTTTGAGCGACTTTTAAATTGTGCGGGATCAAACGAGAACAAACCTTATTTACGGCCAGGTGTTCATGCAGCATCGAATGTATGCTGGTGGAAGAAATGTCCAAGGATGTCTCTATCTCTCGGTATGTCGCATGTCGATCTTGCATTATGAGTTCACGCACGGCATCAATGTTCTCTGGCACAACAGCCGTTTTTGGACGACCTTCACGAAATTCGTCTTTGAGCGAGCTTCGGCCACGATTAAATTCATTATACCAATTTTTCCCTGTGCTATAGGATAATGCTTCATCGCCATACAAAGATTTAAGTTCATCAATGCACTCTTGTCGTGATAATCCACGTCGAAAGTTGTGAAAAATTATGGCACGAAAATGTTCACGAGTTAATTTAATTTTTTTCTATTTTAATTTTTTCAAGTCACTGTAAACAACACAAATAATGGTCATACGTCAAAACGTTATAAGTACGATTATGCTTAAAAATGAAAAACTTTCCAATGGAAATGTCGGATTGCACTTGGCAGCACTCAGTGTTGCCAGGCCAGAAATATATATAGCAGCCCTCGTATTAATATATTTTATAAGCAACTTGTAGTGTCTTTAATACTTAAAGCAAAAAAAAATGTAATAAATTAAATCAGTGAAATGATCTAATTTTTGATCTCTAAGAAATTAACTGCACAAGAAGAATTATTACAATTACAATTATTATCATTTTCCATTTTGGATATATTTGATGTTTTTTCTATTATTATAGAATTATTACTAAGCACTTAAGATAAAATATGTTGCTCAATAGCATTATTTATAAAATATATAATTCATACTCCACTTTCCTCATGATTTACTAACATTTTACTACGTTTATTTACAATCTCTCTCCTTTAATGCCCAACTCATATCTCTACTTTTTCTCTTTCCCTTTCAAATTCAAGGCTAGAATTTGCAACATGAATTTCAAACAAAAGTCTTTAAACAAAAACGAAACGAAAATCTTCATTACTAATGTTTTTCTAAATCTTTTTTACATTAAAAATGAAAATGCTTGCAAGAAACAAAAGAGAGAAAAAAAGAAATAAAATATTTTTTTACCAAAAGGCTTTGGGGGCTATAAATTTTATATGCAAAAGCATAAGAGAATAAAAAATCATTTGCAGCAGAATCATTTGATTCACGTAGTAACAGTAAGAAGACCATAAAATAGAGAGGAACATATGAATAATAAAACATCTTGCAGACTGCTTCGAGTCATACATCTTAAAGAAAAATCTAATAATTTATGAAGCATTTAAGGGGCATATGAGTGCGATAACCCAACACACATTGAAATAAAAATTTTAATTTTTACAAATACAAGGTAGAACAAAAGTAGTGTCTTGTCATTGGTATAAATTAGCTGCCATTCAGTTAGAAATGCCAAATTTATGTAAAAATTTAAAATTATCAAATTGCAAAAATTATATCGGTCTATTTAATGATCATTTTCTATAACAACACACTGCATTAAAACCTCAGGCTAAATTAACACAATTTTTGTTCGATATGTTCGAGCATTTTTTGTTTTGCTTACGTATATGAAATGAAGTTCAAATCTTATTCCTTTCCTATTACAGAACCCGTTAAATTTAATTTTGTAGATTTTTTGCAAAGCAATTATCTGTTCTGTGCAATAAATGTTTATATTAGAAAACATAAATTTTCTTGACTCAGAAAGATATATTTAGTTTTAGTTTAAGATAAAAAATTAAAAAAAAATTGTTTTTTTTAATGACCCAAAAAAACTTTAAAATGATTTAATTTAATACTTTAAAATATTTATTTTCTTCTCTTGTTCTTTTTAAGCTACAAGAACATTTTTTGTTTAGCAACTTTTTTATTTTGCACACATTATGCAAATGTGCAACTCACATTATTTGGCAGTTGAATAAAACTGTTGCTAAACAAATATTTTGCTGTTTATAAACATGAAGACAGCAACATTTATTGAGTTTTCACGAAATAAGAAGAGTTCAGTTATTTTTTCTTTATTTATGTTGCACTAATTTTTTATACGGAATTTTGCCAGCATTTCGCACTAAATGATGAGCAGAAAAACGTGCGCTGTTTAAATCTGTGAAAACTGTTGAGCAATAATATTTATTTCGCTTTAAAAAGGACTATTAAATAAAGGTATAAATACTACAATTTAGAAGAAAATAATCTTTTTTAATGTCTACAAATGTGCAAAATTGTACAGCTCGTATTATTTTCCAGTTAAGCAATGAACTCATCATTATTTCGAGCGAAATTTTGTCAAAAGTTTACATAAAAAAAACTGCAAAATTAATAAGACACAATGTTGCTGAAGTTGTACCCTGTTTATTTGTAAGAAGTCACGGAATGTTTCTCGCAGCATGTTTTTCAAACTAACGAGTGTTTATGGCAAAATTTTTTTTCAACTATGAAATAACATAAGCAGCACCTTTTTCTTAGGGAATTTCTGACAAATATTTTTTCAAACCGCTTGTATTGACTTATTTTTGTTGTGTTCAAAAACACAAATCTAAAGTTAATAATGCAGGCAAGCGTCTGCTCAGTAAATGTTATCTTTTAAGCCGCTGTGTTGTCACCACGAGCTAATTGTAAAATTTTTTAAGCGAAATGGTAAATGCTGCTCGACATCTTTCTCAAAATCGAACAGAGTACTACGCTTTAGAAAAAATGTTTATGGAAACATTTAGCAGTCGTTAAACATGTTGCTAGAAAGATTTCGTGACCTTTGCAACATTTTTTGTTTTTAATTTTTTTCTAGTTGCAATAATAAAACCTTTAGGAGTCTGTTTGTCACGGTTTAAGTTGATATCTGCAAAAATCGGGTATGCTACGGCAACAGCCTTTAAGTTTTCATTTATTTATTTTTTTTACTTTAACTGAGTAAATATCAAGTGCCTGCTTATAACATTATTTTATTTTTTTTCTACTTTTTTTTTATTTTGTTATAAAAAATAAGTATAAATTTAAGTTAGATGGTTTTTGAGCATACCCTTTATATTTTAAATTCATTTCTTTTAACTTTCATGTGTCCACATATAACGGTTTGATAAAGCCTTATACTTCAAACATATGTCTTTGAAGGTACAACTTACACCTTTTTTTATAACTTTATTTTTTGAGTGTTACTTCTATTTGTTAAACGTATAGCGACTAGTGATTACCCTTTAGTTACAGAATCCTAAAAAGTACCCTACAATCTTTAAAAATATGGCTAAATTGAAATTTGCTTTTCTTTTTTCAAAGTAATGGAATTTCTATATTCCATTATATTTTTATATTTTGAAGTCCAACAGCCTATTTAAAGACCCTCAAACTGGCATTTATAGAAAGAGCTCTACTTTATATTTACTGACTTTCTAAACTAAGGAATTCTTAGTCGTTTAATGGTGTAAGATGTGGGATAAGATTTATATCAAGATGAGATCTAATAAAGTAAATTCCAGATTAATTTGGGGACGCTGCAAGAATGGGAACCATTGCATATCCTACTTCTTCTTGTTGATGTATTTTTTCCATTCATATTTATAATAACAGACAATTTATAAAATTTAAGATTCATTATCATCTGAATTACCAATAATTTTCTGCCTTGAAACATCAAAAATATTATATGCGTTTTTATAAATTTTTAATATTTTAACTTTAACTGATTCTATTAAAAATTTAAATCTCCTTGAAACAAGATTAAATTAATTATTCGTAAAAAGTTCACTGAAAAAAATGTTTGCTTCTATTTAAAATGTTATTTGGTTTTATATTAAAAATTAATTAAATGCTTAATTGATTTAATTTTTCTATTTAATTACTTAAATTTATTTCACTTTGTGATCAAATATTTAAGTAAAATAATTGATTGTTTAATTGGAAAATTATTTATTTATTTTTTTTAATTTAATTAGTAAATTTTGTTGTCATTTTTTATTAAATATTTAATTGAAATAATCATTTATTTATTAGAAAGTTCTTAAATTCTTTTGTAAAAAAAATTATAATTTAATCAATAAAAAGGTTAATTTAATTTCATACTGAATTAAAATAAAATATTTAAAAGGAGCAAAACAAACCTTATTTCTGTGTTTGTCAACTAGAATTTTTTTTTTAAATTTCAACTCATTTCTATAGGACATTTTTTTAATAAATTTCTTATTATTTTTCTTATAATTTCAATTCAAAGTTTGAAGTCAAAATTTTGTTTAAAGAAAATAAACACTCAGTCAATTATGCTTTCAAGTTTAAGGCCACTTCCTCTTTATAAAGAAAACTGTAATAAAAATCAAATAAAGCAAAGACCTCTTAAACAAAAACCTAAATTGTAGATTTAATAAAATTCTTTAAGGCTCAAAAATATATAATTTATGACCTTTTGTTTTGCTTGTGTAATTTTTTGACGATTTTTTCATTGCTCTTGTTTTTTGCTTTTTTGTTTTCTTTTTTTGTTGGCTTAAAATTTATCATCTAAAAACTGACACAAACACACAACTAAATTTGAATTGTGAGATTTGCTTAAGTGTTAAAATACACGTTAAGTTACCGTTATCAAGACACGTGTTTATAAAACAAAAACAGCAAAAAAATGTTTTTTTTTTAGCATTTTTTAGAAATATTCTCATGTTTATTATAACAAACAAAAAAGTACAGTGACACTTTTTAGCACGTTTGCCTTTAAAGCCATTCCTTCACATATAGATCAACTATAATGATACTCTATGAAGTCAGGCCAGATTTCGAGTACATACAAATAGATAAGACGACCTTATTTCGCATGAATACAGAGCCTTAAAAGCGCCACCACTATTATATAAATGTCGGTACTGTACTAAACCTGTTATAAGTTTCATAGGTCTTTTTAAAGAATGACTCTTAGTAATTACTACCGCTTGGGACAGCTCTCAAGAAACCCAAATTAAATAAATAGTTTGAGATTGTTAGAAAGGACGATTACTTAGGAGGTTTCTTTTGAAGCTTTGGATATCTAAAATAATAAATAAAGAAATTAATTTTTAATATTTTACCACCACTGTGTCCATTTGACACACACATACACACACAATGTTTAGCTAAACTTTTAACGAATTTTATTTTGATAACTTTATTGTTGTTCTTTTTGTGCTTGTGCTGGCAATAGAAGCTGAAATTAAGTGGGCGTTTATATTGCTGGAAAAAAAACACCAGCATGATGGCAAATCCAAAAAAGTGGTGCTGCCATAAATAACTTTTCACTTACTTTTTTCATTCTATTTTGGTCTCTTTTATTTCGATACTAAAAAAAATTGTCTGAAGTAACAGAAGACCAATAGTTTTCTAGCTAACGGCAACTAATTACAAATATTTGTTGGCATTTGTTTTCAACTATTTGTTAAACTCTAAAAGAGCTTTAAATAATTTACTTTCTGCAACATGAATAAACTAAAATAATCTTGCAGTAGTATTTTGGAAGAAAAGCGGTATTATACACTGAAAAAAATCACTTGCCATCTAAAACTTTATTTAAACTCAAATTAAAAATTTATTAGGGTTTTCAAATGATTCAGTTATTTATTTAATTTAAAAAATTATTTTCCCCCTTCTAATCAATTATGTAATTGATTTAATTATTTATTTAATTAAAAAAATATTTTTTGTTATTAAAAAAATAATTGAATCAATAAAAATTTTAATCAACATATTTAGATCATGCAAAAACTACTTTCTGTAGAACCCACTTATTTGTTTTCTTTTTTGAATGTGAAATTACAATTATTTCTTTCCCTCATTATTAAAAAAAGGAAAAACTCTTTAATAGAGACTATAAAATTTACTTAAAAGGTGCCATGTTAAAAGAATTTTAATTAAGCAATTTATCAAATAATAAAAATATGATGAAAATATATTAAAGTTTAATATTTTTAAGTAAAACTTATAAAAAAATATTTGTAAAGTTAAACAGAAAATATTTTTGTTTTGTAAAGAAAAACTTTTTAATTTATATTTTTACAGCAAATTAAAAAGTTACAACTTTTAACACAATCAGCAGCATTGAACCGTGAAACTATTGCTGCATCACAATTAGCAACATCAACATCAACAGGAAGTATAACACAAGCTCAGGCATCGTTATCGTCATCAGCATCATCTTCCTCGTCGTCTGCAGCCTCTACTGCATCAGCGACACACATAACAACATTAACTCAGTCTAGCAGAGATGAGAGACCTGTCTTAGCCACACACATGAATGGTATTATAACATCTTTTTCATCAGCAACCACAGGCTCATCTTCTTCATCTTCCCCATCTTCCTCATCATCATCATCATCATCTTCTGCAGCTGTTTTATCTGTTTCGAAAGAAAATTTGCAACAAACTTTGTTAAGAAATGCTGGCATCTTGCACACAACCACTAATAGGGGTGGCATCGGTTTGGCTGCAGATACATCTTTAACAGCAGCCATAGGTGCTAATGACGGTAATGGTCATAGTGTTTTGTCGGTAGATGAAGATTCTTTATCCTTGGATCGTCTTGATTCATTGCGCATCTATATGACGTCTATAAAAACTTTACCCTTCAATTTACGAATCTACGGGTAAGTTGTAAGCATTTGTTTGTTTTAATTTTTTTTTAAGTGATTTTTTTACTGACTTTTAATTAAAATAAAATCAAGAAAAGTTAATAGAATCATACAAAAACCAACATGATTTTTATGTTGATTACTTATTTTTTGAATTCACCTCTTTTCTTTTGGATATTAATTTATAACAAACACAACATATTTAAGTAATATTTTTTAATGACCAAATTAGAAGTATAAAAAAAGAACCAGACATTTTAATTTTATTTTTGCTGAAGTTGTTTGATATTAAGGCATTTTAAAAAGTCAATTTCAAAGTTTAAAGCGTTGATAAAAAGTCTTCAAAAAATTAATCTCACTTAAATAAGGAATTAAAAAAAAATGAATCAAAAATTTACTAAAAAAAAAAAACCCAAAATTAGAGAGAAATGTTTTTAACTCAGCTTAAAATTAAAAACTAAACGAAATATTTAAATTCAATAAAATAAAAAATTTAATATATCGGTTTACAAAATAACTAAGATTTTGTAAATTTCATTAAAAAAAACCGAAAATGCATTAAAAACTAAAAAATTCAACTAAAAACGAAAAATTATTTTTTTTTTATCACAGAACATCTTGAATCAAAAGTCTCCCAAAAAAAAATTTTTTTCATAAAAAAACTTTTCGGAAGAAAAAAAACTTTGCAGACTTAAATTTTTTTTATTTTAGTTAAGGCTTAAAATTAAAATATAAAATTAAAATATAAAAATATAAAATATAAAATTAAAATATATATTAAAATATAAAAAAATAAATCTTATAAAAAACAAGACAGACGGCTTAAAATTCAATTTTTTACATATTATGATTTGATACATCAAATTACATCACCCATAGGAACACCCTTTAATTTATAGTTTTAAATATATTTTTTTCTGTTGTTAAGGCCGCCATTTCAGCTCATATTCTGTGTAATTTTCAAGTGTTTGACTATAAAGTTTAAGTAATATAAGTCAAATTCATGACCTATGGGCACACCCTTTAGTTTACATACTCGTAATTGTGGACATAGTCTACTTTGCTTAGCTTTATATTGTTTTTCCATATCGGCTCGAAAGATTAGTCCATATTAATGAAATAAAATTACCTTTGGGGACACCCTTTAAATTTCAATTTCAAACTCAATGTTTTTTTTTATGGAAAACTTAACAATACACATTTTGTGTAGATTTAAACTGGCAAATCAATTAAAAGAAAAGGTCATTTACACAAAATAACATCACCTAGGGGCTCACCCTTTAATTTCCAATTTTAAATTTTTATTACAGTGATCAAAAAAAAACTATATTTTGTGTAATTATTAAAAGTTTTACTACGAGGGTTCAAAAGATAGAGCCATACAGGTCAAATTACATGAGCTATTAGGACACTCTATAATTTTAATGTTTAGTTTTTTATACTTTCTGTTATTTCGAGCTATAGTAAAAACAACGTTGTTAATATTTGATATGGTTATAGTTACGGTTCAAACGATATTTCAAAATTAAGTGTTTTGTATGGGGTCACCCTTTAGGTCTTTTTATAAATAAATTAAAAAGAAGTTTCATTTTTATTTTTTATTTTTTTATTTTTTGTAAAATTCTATAATCGAATTTTTAAAAAAGTTTTTTGTGATATTTTTTTAATTAAAAATTCTATCAGGCTTTAAAAATGCACGGTATAACACAGCAATGACATATTTTAGAATATTGAAACAGCTACAAGGACTTGTATATTTAAATAGCTGGATAATAACACAATCAATCATTAAAAATAAGCTGTCATATACGTCTGTAATGGTAACAGGAATTAAAAAAGAAAGTTTTAACAAAATAATTAAAAATATAAAATGAATTCATATTAATCATACGCTACATGCAACAACATTTTTATAAGAGTTTTTTTTTTTGTGTCAAGTTTCCCCGTTGCATGTAATTAAAAACAATCAGAGTTGCTCCTTTCTTAAGCACTTATTTAAAACATGCCATCCAATTAAAATTGTAGTTAGTTAGAATGTAAACACTTTTCAATAACTTAATTAAAAGCTGCTAAAATTTCATAAAAACTCAACTTTTATTTAAAAGCTTTGAACGTGCTATTTAATATAAGAAAGTAAACTTTAGTGTAAATATTTTTAAGAAATGGTGGTGAAAAACTTTTTTAACATAACTTTAAGTTTTTTGTTAAAGAAAAGTTTTACCTGCTTTTTTAAGTAGCAAATAAACGTGCAGAAGATAATTTCAATAAGGAAAAAATCTTGAATTACTAAAGCAACAGGCATTAGAAAACTTTTGTTTTCAAATAAAAAATTTTATATTTAAATTTTATATTTAAAACAAGATTAAAAGTTTATTATTAAAATCATTTTAAGCATAAAAGACGTTAAGCATTTTGACTGTGTTAATCTGTAGTCTTTGAAATATTAATTTTTAAGTTTGTTTTCACTTAAAAGTTAAGAATTGCGAGTGAAAAATAAATTTTGGTAGAAAAAATTTTTTAAAACAATCGTTTTTAAACGAATAGGAAAACAGAAACAATCTGTAACATGGAAAACGACATCTTGTGCTATTTTTAAGAGAAGTATATATATTTGGAATATCAAATAATAGATGACTTGATCCTGTGCTTTCTACCTGCTGGGTTTGATTTAAAAATTAACACAGGTTTTTTTTTAATTTGTTTGACTTAATATTCTTCTTTTAAAGAAAGATATTCATCACAATTTTTTAAGGTTTCAATACGAAAAGTTGGAAAACGAAATTTTTAGAAATCAACTCAACTCAATAGTGAAAATTTTAGAAAAATCTGGAAAAAATCTCTTAAAAATTCAAATATCTTTTGAAGTCAAAACTACATCTTCTTAAAAAAAATTCGGTTTAAATTCTAACAAAAAATCAAAAAGTGTGGCAAATATTCTCAAAAAAACTGAATTTTGGGATAAATGAATAAAAATTTTGGAACAAGAACGAACTTTCATAAGCAACTTCAACTTTAATCCAAATAAAAAAAAATTAAAAAATAGGAACATAAAATTCACTCAGTTAAAAATCGTCAAAAAAACTTACATAAATAAAAGCAAAAAAATACAAAAATTAAAAAATTAAAAAAAATTTTCCAAAAAATAAATAAAATTTAAATTAACGATAAATAGAAATAAACAATTTAATTTCAAATAATAAAACTGAAAACACTAAAACTCTAAAAAATTATTAAAAAATTAATTAGGAATGGAAATTAATCCAATGCTTAAACAACAGTAGAAATTAAAAAAAATGTGAATTCAGACAAAATACAGAACTACAAAAAAATTTGAAAAAAAAATTAAAATACAAAAAATTCGGAATAAATATGTCGAAATATAAAACTAAAACTAAAAAAAATCAACAGAAAGTCAAAATCAATAAAAATTTAATTATTTGGCTTTGGTTCATTTTTTAATTTAATTTTTACAAAGAAAAAATTAATATTAAATTAAATTTTTCTTTGCAAAAATTAAATTAAAAAATAAGCCAAAGCCGAAAAAGTAAATTTTAATTGATTTATAAAAATCCACGGTTCAACACCTGGCTAGGAAAAAATTAAAAAATAATTTAAAAAGTTAAAATTTCACTATATATAAAAAAATAACAAAAAAGAAAAATTTTAAATTATTTAAACATAAGAAATCCAAGAAATAATTTTTCATATTGATTGAAGAATAATAAATAAAATTTAGTAAAAAAAAACCCGTTATGTTACAAAATTAACTAACTACACTTTTAGGAACCTCTTTTGCATTCCAAATGCATTAAGAAACATGCGAGATCGCATAAAATACATGGAATAGGAAAATATTGAAATGAAGTATTCTGCACAACACACCTAAATCATGATTTTTTTATTTTTAATTCCAAAAATCAATTTATGAAAATGTCATCACCTTTTTCTTCTTTGTCTGTTTACTTCCAGCAACGATCTCTTTTCTGATCAACTTTATATGGATATTGGTCTCTCGAATCAATTACTGAATATTATGGCCAACAATACAATCTTTGCTTCTGTTATTTCGTATAAAAATTTAAAAAATTTTTTGCCAAAAACTTATTACACAAGAGGAAGGTGAGTCCATTTTAAGTTAAGTTAAATAAAAGTAAGAAAATATTTAAATTTGAATAAATAAAAAAAAATATTCGAATAAAAAACTTAAAAAAAAATTTAATTTTTATATATTGTTATTAAATTTACACTTAAAATAAAAAATTTTCAAATTGTACCTTAAAAATGGAATTTTTTATAAAGTACTTTTTAACGAAATATATATTCAAAAGACCTTCTTGAATGAAACTTTTTGTACTTTTCCTAAAGTATCTAACAGTTGGAATAGATAAACCTTTTTAAAAATAATAAGAAACAATTCTGAAAAAAGTACTTTTTAAAAAGTACCTATTTAAAAAACCTAATTTTTGAATTTCCAATAACTTATTTAAAAATTAACCTTCTTTTGGATATTTGAAAAAAGGACTGGTGCAATTAAGCGTTTTTTCTAAAATCAACTAAAGGGGGTCTCTTTAAAAGTACTTTTTTAAAAAAGCCTACTTAAAAACAATTCTTTTTTAACAACCTTTTGAAATGAGATCTTTTTTTTAATAAATCTCAGTAAAAAAATTAACTTAGAAATACAAACCTTTTTTTAAAAAATGACATTTAAAAAGTACCAATTTAAAAATTTATATTTTGCAAAAATTATTTTTGTAAAGTGCCATTTAGAAGAATTAATTTTTTGCTAAAGCATTTCCGGCGAAATATTTCAAAATGTCAGTTATAAAAAAGTACCTTTTTTACAAAAAATATTTTTTTAATTAATTTCTTAAACACAACTACATTCAATTTCTTTATTTAAAAATAGTTCTAAGTTTTATCCACTTAAAAATAACGTTTTATTGAAAAAGGTACTTTTTTACACGAAAAGTACTTTTTTGAAAAATACTTTTTAGAAAGAATTTCGAGAATAAATGCATTTTAAGAATCTTTATTTGTTTAAAAATCCATGCTTTCAAGCTTTTAGAAAAAATTACATTCAGTTTTTTTTAAATATTTAAAATTTTATCTACTTAAAAATTTCGTTTTTTGTGAAAAAGGTACTTTTTTGAACGAAAAGTACTTTTTTGAAAAGGATTTTTTAGAAAGAATTTCGAGAATAAATGCATTTTAAAAAACTTTATATGTTTAAAAATCCATTCTTTCAAGCTTTTAGAAAAAATTGCATTCTGTTTCTTTTTTTTCGACTTAAAAATTTTTTTTTTATGAAAACGGTACTTTTTTAAACGAAAAGTACTTTTTTGAACAGGATTTTTTTAGTAAGAATTTCGAGAATAAATAAGTTTTAAGAAACTTTTTCTCTTAAAAATATTATTCTCAACTGTAGGTGGCTATTTTTAAAATGACTTTAAAAAAAAGCAGTTTATTTTAATTTAAAGGTCTCTTTTACTCTTTTATAAAATACTTATTGTTATTGTTATAATTATATTTAAATTAAAAAAAAAATATACATTAATTGCCTCTTTTAAAATAAATTCTATAGTTTTTGCTCAAAAATTCATATTTCGTATCGACCTACAAAATTCCTTGTTGTTACTCTGAGTTAAAAAAAAATATTTTGTTTGGTTTTATTTGCATTTTTCTTCCAATTCATTTAACGCAGTGATCCCAAAGACTCTGATTACATATTGGCATCACGCATTATACAAACGTGGCTTTTTCAATCAAATCGTTCTAACGATAATATGAGAGAACCGTTAGATTTACCATTTGAACACGGTCATGTAGAGATTATTTTTCAACATGAAAGAGCGCCCATAAATAGCGATTTGATAGCAGTATGTGGGTAAGATGCAATAAAAATAAATTGCAATTTTTAATTTGCAAACCTGTTTTATTTTATTTTATTTTTCTTTTATTCAAGTCATGATTATAAAGCTTCGTTTGAATCCAGCTGGCGTTCTGATTTGTGCATTACCAAGAATTTAATGGAAAATATTACGCGTTGTATATGTCCGGTATCTGGCACGTATGTGGTCATGCTAACCAAACGTAGCAATCATGTAAGTTTAAATTTAAATTCAAACATTTAATTTGAATTTCTAATTTGGTTGTTTTATTTATTTTTTATCATATTTGAATCATCACGTTTTCCGAAAAAAATTCATTATAAAAAAAAAGTTAAATTCAAAATAGATTAAAAAATTCCTTGCATTCTAAAATATTTTTTAAGAACTGTTACAATAAAATATTTTAAAAATTCTATAAATTTATTATACATTTTCTAACAATTTATAAAAAGATTCATCATAGAAAATAATCGCCTTTTTGTTTGTGTTGCCATCAAAATTCCTAATTTTTTTACTTCAATACTGTCCACCAAGTTTCAGATTTATGTGGATTTTTGTTTTTGAAAAACATAAAAAATAAATAAATTGATTTTGTTCCAAACAAATGGAAAAGTTAGAAACAGGCATGGTGTTGTGGCCGCTGCCTCGAAGGACTTGCTGATCTTCATTAGCAAAATTTTCAAAACTATGTCCAATCGATTGGCGTATTTAAATTTTCTCTAGCACGTCTAGTGCAATGCTCTATGGGGTCGGAGTTACACATGACAATCTAAGATATACCCTTTTTCTACCTTGTTGGGGTAAAGGGTATAAAAAATTAACAATTCTAAAAACACTCAAATAAAATAATTTCAAAAATTTTTCAATTTTTCATCCATAATCGAGCCGTTTATTTTAAAAATGGCATAAGTCACTTTTTCAAAAAACTAAGAGAAAGAAATTTAAATGTTTAGAGCTGCTACAATTTTTTGTTGATCGATTTTTTAATTGGGGAATAAGTATCCTGAGATAGAAGTGCAAACAAGTCTTCTCGAGACTTAGTCTCAATACATTAAAAACCTTTGAAACACAATTCTTTAAATATGTTTATCAGCTTAAAAGCAAAGTGACTTAGAACACTTTCAAAATAAGCGGCTCATTTCTTTAAATCAAAATTTAGAAAAAAAATAGTTCATCATGACAGTCCAGGGCAAAGTGTTCACAATTAAAAAAGAAAAAAATTTATTTGAATCTCAAAATTCCTAAGGAATGCGTAAAAAATCCCATAAAATTTATATTTAATCATTAAATGTATTTGAAAGCAGCTAAAGGCAATACATTTAGCAATTTCGTTAACTTCTTTCTGCAGTGAATGTCTCCCTAACGCGAGCTTAAAAAAGTGTAAGAAAAAGTCCTAGATTCATTGAGAAATCTTCTGCTTAGGGAGAAGAGATAGATGAAGCTTTTTTGATCGATTGCTTTTGAAAATGTGTCATGTTTTAAAATTTTTATTCTACTAAAAATAACGCCCAGATTTTTTTTACGATTTTTCTGGGAAACCATTTAAAGAAAAAATATGGAAATATTTTTTTTTATAATTTGCCAATATTTCGTTGTTTCTTGCTTTGGAAATTATTATGTTTCTCCTGGAAAGGTAAAACTCTTATGTAGAGCTTAATCTGTTTCAATCTGTTAAGTTATTAAAAAAATGTTGATGATCAAGATTTTGTCTTCCCCAGATATTTGAATCACATAAAAAGGGAAGAAAGGAAAAATTCATTAAGCTTCTAATTGGAAAATTTAAACAAATTTAAATAACTCAACCTTGAAATGTTCTACTTTATTATTCATAAACAACCAAAAGATATCCTAAAAAATACAAAATAATATTTAAAATAATTGCTAATGCAAAAACTTTGAATTTTAAGCAACAATTTGCAGCAATTTATACTAAAGAATATGTAGTGACAAGGTTACGAACTTAAACTTTAAAATAAATAAAAAAACTTTAACTTATAATACAAACCAGTAATTCAAATTGTATATCATGCTGGCGTTATACTCTCAACGTTTAGTGTTATGTAAAGCTACACTTGCTAACATAAATTTTTTTCATCTCAAGTATTTTTATTTTTTTATTTTAAACACAAATAAAACATTAATGGCAAAAAATAGATGAAAAAAAAAATTCATAGAGTAAATGAAATGAAAGTATGTTTGTAACGCACACATATTTCCGCTACCATGAATTACAGAAAGCACAATTATACGCTGAGGGGGAAACAACTCACAAGAAAAGCCAAGCAAACAAACAAACAAACGATGTTGGCATAATAAAATGTTAGTAATTTACGAAAAGAAAAAAAACGGCTAAAAAAATGAACTGAAAATATTTTCCTATTAAAGCATTTTAAATGTCAAATTAAAGTTAAAATATGAAAGAGTAAAAAGTTGAAATAGAGAAAAAATAAGAAAATAAGAACTTAAAATTAAGCTTTCATATAAGAAAGCTTAAATTGAAGTAATAAATTAAAAAATAAAATTAAATTTTCGTTTTTAAACTCAATACTTTGCTACTCCTTTTTGTACAATTATTGAAAAAAACCAAAAACGAAAAATTCACAGCTTCATCTTGGATAATGTAATTAAATTTTTGTAAAATTTTTAAAGCTTTATTAACTTTTTAGAGCTACTTCCTTTATAAACGTGGTCATTTAAGAAAACTAAAAAATAATAAAATAAAATATGACTTAGGAAAGAATTTTCAAATTTACAAATGTTGGCCATCCTTTAAGTAAAGCTTTCAAAAAAAAACTTTTAAGGAGTGAATAACTAAACATGTTAAATTAAACAAAAGTAGATATTTTATTTAAAATTTTTATTAAAGTTAATAACGCTTCGCTTTTTTGTACCATAACCAGATAATAACAACAACGAAAAATTTAACTAAGCTTCACCTTGGATTATGTAATATAATTTTTGTAATACTTTTAAAGCTTTATCAATTTTTTTAAGCTCTTTTTATATACATGATCATGAAAGAAAAACTTTCTAAAAAAATAAAATATGACTTAGAAAAGAATTTTTAAATTTCCAAATGTTGGAAGCCCTTTAAATAAAGCTTTTAAAGAATCTTTTAAAAAGCTAATATACTCAGCTTGTAAAATTAACTAAAATTAAACTTTTTTTCCAAAAATTTTGTTAAAGTGGTAAAGCTTAAAGTTCGAATAAGAAAAGAAAGATTGATTGGCTTTCAAAAAAAGCTTTTAGTGTTTAATAAAATCTAAAAATTACAGAAGGAAGAGCTTAAAAATAAATTTTTAACGTTTTTTATTTGTAAAGCAATTAAATGTGAAATTAAAAAATTTAGAAAGCTTTTTTTAAAGCTTAAAATAATGTCATAGTTTTACAGTAAATAGCTTAACGTTAACACACATTCAAATCTTAAATGATTTTTCAATAAGATAAAAAGTACTTTAAGAGCTTTTTTATTGTTTTAAAGAAACATGAAAAAATTCATAATAAAGCTCTAAAGCAATTTTTTGCAACAGCTTTCATTGAAAAGTATTTTGTGACTGTAATTTATTAAGAATTTATGCTAATGCTTAAATTTAATTAAATTTAGTATTACATTTTATTATTAATGTAAAAATCTGGCAACAATAAAATATCTACAATATCCAAACTTTAGCCATTAACAAAAAAAATCGTTATAATGTAAACTTTTATTAGAAAGGCAAAAGCTGCTAATGTCTGATTCTAGATTAAAATAATATGCGCTATTAAAATTGGAGATGATTCTTATCCTATAAAAAAATATTCTGGGAAGTTCAATTTTAAGAGCTTTTTGAGGGACCTTGATTTTTTCTCTAAAATTGTGACCTTAAATTCTATAAATAATCTTAAATTAAAATTATTAGTTAAAGCTTTAAGCCTTCTCTAATCTTTTGTGTTACGACAAGAGCTTTTAGAAAAAAAGCATTAATTACATCAAAATAAAGTTTAAAAAATTGAGTTTTTTGTCTTAATTTTTTCCTTTAATGATCCAATAAACTTACAAACACAATGTAAGACAAATCTCTTACACTAAATCAGCACTTAAGCCATAATTTGTTTTTTGTCATTTTAAAACTTTTTTTTATAAATTTGCGAATTATTTCACACTTTATGTTTTTGTTTTCTTACAATCCTTCTTATAATTGTAATCTTAATTTTATCTGGCGCTTTTGTCTATTTTATTCTAGTCTCATCATTTGTCTACGCCACCCCGACCAATTTTTGTCATCATTAGTTGCGTTTGTTGTTTATTGCAATCGTGCTCAGCATTTATTATCCTTCTGCCCATTTGGTATAATCGTCAGTGCGCCATAACATTTTTAAAAATGCAATTTTGTGTCTCAACATCCAGCATAATGGTCATATTTTTACTGGGATTCTTAAAAATGTTGCCTCTGGTAAGTTTTATAATATTTTAAGATTTTTTATTTTTCTAATTTTGGTTAGCTTCATTTTATTGCTTTTTTAGTTATTGTGGTTTTATTTAATTTATTACAAAAGTACAAAATATTTTGCTTATTGCCTTTTACAATGCTTTTTCAAAAAGAATTCAAAGACATTAATTCAAAATTTATAGTGCAAAGAAAATATATTTGGAAACTCGGTACAAAGAAAAGAATATTAAAAAGCTTTTTTTTAATGTTGAAAGGATAAATAAAATTTTTTTATTTATGACAAATTTTAGTTAAGGGCTGTAAAGCAACAAATTTAAAAGTTATTTAAGCTTTTAATATTTAAACAGATACTGAATTTAACCTCAAAGTTCCAGTCTTAAAATCGCAATTTATGCCTGCTTACTAAATTTCTTATAAAAAATGTTTTTTTTTGTCACTTGGTTATTAATGTAGCTAGAAAGATATGAAAAAAGCTGTAATAAAAATCTTGGAGGGATTGAAAACATCTTTATAACTTTAAATTGAAAATGACACTAAATTTTGTGACAAGCTTAAAGTTAGATGAAAAAGCTTTGAATAAACACAAAAGTTTTTTATAAAAATTTTTATATCATATCTTTACAAAAATTTATACTGAAACTTATCATTAAATAAATCTTTGCAATAACCAAATTAATTAAGCTTCCGGAATTACAATCATTTAAAGCTTTTTAATAATTTTTCGTAAAAGCTATTACAAAAAGTTTTTTTAAAGCCTAATATAAAAAATACAACTTTTACTTTAAAGAATATAAAAATAAAATATAAAAAAATATATAAAAAGACGTTTAATATAAATCTAAATCTAGAGGAGCTAAATCGATTAGTTTAAATGCACAATATTAAAGCTGTTTTTAAAAAATCTTTAGATTCTTAATAGTAAGTTTTTTAGGAAATATGGTAGGCTTAAAAGCTTTTAAAAAGTTTAAAAAAGCATATTTTAGGAGTAATGTATCTCGTTCTACAAGAAAATGTGTAAGAAAATTAACTTAATTTTTTTTCATAATGAATTAAATAAAAGCTTTGTGTAAAAACTTTAAATAAACTTTAATTTTCATCCTAGAAAAGCCTCTGATGCAAAAATATTTGAGATCTTAGGATAAAGAAATTTTATTCATGCAATAAAAAGCTGTAATAAAGCTTCTTAAAACTAAGACAATGGATTTAAAGCTTGCTAAGGAAAACTTAAAAATAAAATAATTGCAGCTTGGGGATGCACATTATGTTTACAGCTGTCAGTATAAGGTCAGCAAAAATATTGTTACGAACATCACATCTGGCTACCCCTGTTGTTGTTGTTGCCCGTAGGTACGTGGTAATAACTGAAGGTGAATAAATTACTTCCACCACCATTGAGTGTGTGTATAGAATAATACGAAAATTAGCTAACAAAAGTTGAGCAACCTCAATTTCTGCCTTGGTAGAGGTGCGTGCTGTAAAACAGAAGATTGTGAGTTCGAGCCCATCTTCGGACATGCGAACAAATTTAAAATTAAGAAACTGCAGTACAACACTCTTAGAAAGGAAAACACAATTATTGTGTAGAGCCATGGCCAGATAAATAAATGAAGATGTGTTTTAAAACAAGTATGAGATAATTGTTAAGACGCCCCTTATAATAAAAAGAGAAAGAGAGGTCTGTCTAGCTGTTAGCCGAAGGAAGTAACAGCATAATAAAGCTGTACGGCAGATTTTGTTGTGGCTATCGGATTTAATAGGGATGGCGGCTGGCTTGGATGTAAAGCAAGATGGAACATGTAGTAGATTTTAGGTTATAAAACAAGAGTTCGAGTAGTTTATGTCTCGCTGACATAACACATGTTTAGTAAATACGAGATCCGTAACAGGATCAAGAAATATAGTCAGAAGCCACAGATGAGTAAAGAAAATAGCGAATTTATAATGAGCCACAGTGGTATTTGCAATCAAAAGAATCCGTACGTTTAACTAAAAAGGGAAAAACGTAACAATATTTAAAAATTAATTTAAAAATATAAAAAAGGACAACGAAAAAAAATTTAAATTAAAATAACCAAGAAAGCTTTAACTAAAAATTAAAAAATAACACACTTTTGGCAAAAGTTTTTATAACAAAAAGTTGATCATTGACTTTTGTTATTTCTTAAATTTCCATTTCCGACCCACAAAGTAATATGTCCGTCTGTCCAAACTTGTTCATGTTGGAATCAACTTTGCCAAGGCACTAGATAAGCTAGAGAAACTTTAAATACTCCAATCGATCAGATATAGTTTCAAAAATTTTCCTATAAAAAATCAATAAGATCGATCCATGTCCTTCGGAGCGGCGGGCAAAACACCACATTTGCCTCAAATTTTTCTGTATCAATTGGAACAATGAAATAACTCCAACCAATGTTTAATCCATTAAGAGCCAATGACATTTAATGCAAAAAAGGCTGCATTTTGCAGAAATACTTTTTGGTAGGAAAGCTTTTCTTATGCCGATTTTTGTTTAAACTATTAATTTTGTATATATGGTGAAGGGTACATAAGATTCGGCATAGCCGTATATAGCATTCTTATTTATAAAAGATTCTATTACACTTTTGTGTGCAAACTATTGGTTTTATTTAAAAAACTTTCTTTTTTGTTCATTTTTGCTACAACCACAAACAACTTTGATAAAAGACTAAAAGAAAAAAAAAATATATTTTGCTATTTTCTTTGTCTTTTTAAGACTTAACTGTAAAGACATTTGCCATAATTTTGAAATTATGTAAAAAATTATAGAAAAATTAACGCTGATACCACAACATGAAAGTGAATATTAAAAAGTAATACAGCATAAAATATAACGAGTACTAATGAGCCAAAGGAAATATTTAAGTGGTACCAGAATTGTTATCCAAAAAATAAAAGACATAAAACGAAAAAATTTAACTTTATTAAAAAAAAAAAAAAATTTAAAATATGAAGATAAAAGGACAAGAAAGCTTTTTCTGTTATACTAAGTGATAAAAAACTAAAATTGAACTTTAATTTTTATAATTTTTTTTTTTTTAATTTAATAAAATTTTAAACAACTTTTATTTTTGTACTCATGGTCGTATGATTAATAATAATTTTTTATAATTTGTCCTAAGTACTTTTATAATTTTAAGGCGTGAGCATTTTCTTTTATGCTTAAAGTTTATTATAAATTTGTATAAGCATTTCTTTTAAAAGAGCTTAACAAAAAATTTGTAAAAAGTATTAAAACGTTAAAAAATCCTTGTTGTTTATTACAGTCAATTGTACCTTTTTTGTTTTAAATCGTTAAGGATTGTGATTTTATTGTGCATTAACCCTCAGAAAAACAAAAAAGTTTTAATTAACAGCTTCCTGTTTCTTAACCATCGTTTACTGAAAAAATTTATTACTCCTTTTTTATACATTTTATGACAGAATCCTAAGGCGTTTTGAATGAAAAAGATCTCAATAAAAAGTTTTTGTGTTCGTTTTAGTTGAATCTAAACGCTTTATAAAGGGTTTTTCTCAAAACACAAATTAACACATCAATTAAGTGAATTCCATGAACTTGCTGACACATAGAGAAAGAAATTTTTAGTGACCCAATTGCATAAATGTGTCTTGAAGTACTTTCCAGGCCGACCAACTTGAGCTGCCTGCGTAAACGTAAGAGAATTTTAATTTGATGAAAACATCGGACATGATTTATCTTTTCACTAAAGACCATAAAAAATCCAATTGTTTCAAATAAAATGATCTCGGTAAAAATGAGGCTGAACAGTGCCAGAGCCTGTAAGTTATATGGCGCCATCTTCTTGAAAGCTTATGTCGCCCAAATAAATTTTATCCCACTCTGATAAAACTAAATCTAACACCAAACCAATAAGTGACAAAACAGAAAAGGACTTCAACTTTAAGCAAAAACGCTGGCATAAAAACAAGGCCCAAAAATGAGGCGAGTAATTTCGTTTTTGGGTTCAAAAACGTTGTTCCCATAAAAAGATACATCTCCATACGGAGACCCAGACATTGTCATATTTTTACACACAATTTTTTATTTCTCTTCTTCTTTTTATCTCTCTTTTTGGAAAAATATTTAAAAGCCAAACCAAAAACTATGCAATTTTTTGGAAATACGGTAACATTGTTGACAGAATTCGTATCGCAAAATAAGAGAAAAGAAAAATATGTTGTCAAAATAAAGCAGACTCTTTCTCAAGACTATTTTCTGCGACTGCTTTTTTATGTCAAAGTATACGGCAAACAAACAATGATCCAGCTCAGTTTTCTGAACAATTTTCATCAAATGGCGTCACTATTCGAAAATTTGCATCAAATGACATGTTTTGGATTTTAGTCATCAGTTTAAGACGACATATTCTAATCCATAATGTCGAAATTTTTACTCTTAAAAAACCATTTGTCGGTCAGAGAGTGTTTGCT
The DNA here is from genome assembly GCA_937654795.1 of Cistogaster globosa. Classification (NCBI taxonomy): domain Eukaryota; kingdom Metazoa; phylum Arthropoda; class Insecta; order Diptera; family Tachinidae; genus Cistogaster; species Cistogaster globosa. The sequence continues at coordinate 16,188,656 of OW569404.1, forward strand.
CTTAAACAAACTTTATTTGCGCTACATCTAGATGAGCAGCTGATAGATAACATCCTTTAAGAGCCACGAGTACTGTAGCTATCGAATAAAGGAAAAATAAATTTCTTCAATGAATTTCCAAACACTCTTTAAGAAACTTTAATAAAAAAAACACCACTTAGAAATTTCTCAAGAAAAAATTTTTTAGAACTTTTTTTTTAACAATAAAGGAAACACTTAACAACTTCTTCTCCTTAAAAATTCAAAGACAAAAGAAACATGGAAAACAAAAAGAAATGATTGTCATTTAAAAATTTAGCTTTTCTCATTTAAGTTAAATTTGGAATAAAAAATATGTAGTCATGTTTTTTATATAAAAGAAGATGGTGGAATAAAAAAGTTAGGATAAAAGAAAAGATAAGACTAAAAAAGATTCTGAAATATTTATGACACCCTATAATTTTTAATTTAATTTTTTTTAATTTATTTTAGTTCACATAGCAATGAATACGTTAAAATACAATGGAATAACTATCAAAAACAAGGGACACCCTTTAAGCTTCAATTTTATGTTTTATATTTTTTTCCTACAGAGTACACCTGCTATGTAGGCATACAACAATTTAAAAGTTAAAAATGTATACATGAAAATTACATCTCTATTGGGACACCCTTTATTTCTAATTTTATTTTTTTAACTTGTCCTTATAGCGGATATATAATAAAATTCTTTGTCAAAATTTTAAATATCTACTAACAAGGGTTTAAAGTAAACGTACTATATACGAAAATATCGTTTGTAAGGGACACCCTTTAATTAAAAAAAAAATTTAAAAACACACATTAATGTAAATTTTAAATATCCACTCTTAACCGTTTGAAAAATGAGGCCATATATATATTTAAAAAAACGTCACTATGGGGGCACCCTTTATTTTTTTTTTTTTTTTAATTTATTGTTATAGCGAAGACGTAATACCTACTCGTCTTAAATTTTCAATGTGTGCATATAATAATACAAAAGATAAAGCTATAGCCGTAAAATTTACATGCCAATGGGTACACCCTTTACTTTTTAATTATAATTTTTTTAAGTTTTCCTCATAGCAGATGTTTTATTATCCACCTTTTTAAGATTTCTGTTTAAAACGATTGAAAATATAAGACCACATATGTAAAACTAACGTCTGTAAGAGGACACCCTTTCATTCTTAATACAATTTCATTACTTTTTGTTATAGCGACCATAGTTATATTATTATCGGAAAAAAAATTTTATGCTAAAAGCTATTAAAGTTTAAAAGATCAATCCAGGCGGACATTAGGCTAAAAATTAAATTTAAGTACGCAGCTCGACAAACTGCAAAATTGTAAATCGAGTAGCTTTTGCTTTATTTTCGTCGTTTTGCAACAATTTCAAATTCAGAGGAGTAGAGCGAATTGCATACATTTTGCCGTCTGTCCGTCTGCATTCGGGTTGAAACCTACATTGTTTCGATCCGACGTAGTTTTGAAAATGTTGGTATTGAAAATCAGCAAGATCTTGTTCATAGCCTTCGAAAATACCACGCCTGCCTCTCCTTTTTCCATATCATTTTGAACAAATCTAGTTTAGTGAAGCAACTCTTAAAAAAATATATTGGGCGATAGATATTTAAAAAAAAGGAAAAAAACATTGAGGGAAAAAATTTGCGCTCGCCCATATTTTCCAAATTATGAGCCTCTGAAATTTTCATAGAAATGAACGATTGTGCACCATATTTTTTAAGACTTCAATATGGGCATTATTTACAAGCTTTTGAAGAGATCTTTCAAAAAATACTAAAATTTTTAAAAAATAATTAACCCATTAAGAGCCGATGACATTTTTATGTAAAGTTATAAATAGTACTTATTTATTTTTTTTTATCCCCCGTCACCACAATATTTGTTGTTTTTTTATTGGAGTGATTTCACTCTACTAGATTTACATACATGATGAAGGGTATATACGATGGCTGCTTTATATATTTCTGGCCTAATAGTGAAAATGCGAATATTTATAATCAAAAATGATTTTATTGTTTTTCAAAGTATTCTCCAGCATGATTTATACACTTTTGCATGCGCTCAAACCAGTTGTCGAAGCACTTTTTCCACTCCGATTGAGACACCTCTATAACATGGTTTTTGAACACTTTAACAGCTTCTTCTGGCGACGAAAATCGTTGACCACGCATTTTTTTCTTGATGTGCGGAAATAAGAGGAAGTCATTAGGTTCCAAGCCAGGGCTGTACGGCGGATGACCCATTAATTCGACGTTTTGGCCAGTTAAAAGCGCTCTGGTAAGATTAGGCGTAGCCGAATATTGCACTCTTTTTTATTAGAAATGTGAGATTCGTAAGATATTGGAAAAATACCTTAAGCTCAAAATAAAAGCCTTGTAATAGTTATTTTTCGAAAATTACCAAAAAAAAATTTTAAAAAAGTAAAAAGGATATTTCGAGGGTGGGGTTAGAGGGATACCACCACCTGCCTAAAAAAAAGTAAAAAATGTAATTTAAATGGTATTATGTCTTACTGTTGTCATACCTTTCGCTGAAGACCGTTGTCACTAACTGGTATTATGTCGCGTTTATTCTCTTTCTTTTATAACTAACATTATTTTAAAAATAATATTTTATGTCACCGCCTACAATAAAAAGGCGGGGAAAATGAAATTTTAGGTTTTTGAACATTTGCTGACCTTAAAAGTTGTATTTTCTGAACAAAAGTATGGAAAGCTTAAGAGGTAGAATTAGATCTTCTAAGGAGAACCTTTTTCTTCTTGGTCACATTTTTTTTTTATTTTAAAGCTTTAAAAGTATATGACGATAAGTCTTATTTTTGCCAAATGTTATTGACCTAGGTGAGTTAGAATATTTTTTAAAACTAATATTAGCAAAAAAAAATCAAAAGAAATGTCTGGCTGGATTGCCATGGGGGTGAGACGGTAAGATGACCCCTCATTGCTGGATTAAACATGGGATTACTTTGTTGCCCTGTACATACACAATTATAAAAAGGAGATACACCATTAAAAACACAGGCATTGACCTACTAAATTACTCTGCCAGTCATCGCTCTTCAACTTATTAAAAGGAATTTATCACTTTCTCTTTTTTCCTTAAAGAAAAAACACTTGATTGAACTCTGCTTGAAAAATCAAATGTTTCTTATTTCCAGACTGTCAAGATATAAACATAAATTCTTGTGACAAACATTAGTTATTGTTTTGATTAAATTAAATATGTTTGTCCTAACTTGAGTTAATTTGCCAAAAGTTGTGTGTAATTGATTAAAATAAAAAGGTTGTCACTTGGACCTCTTACAAATATTAAATTAACCTTAAACCTTAAACCTGTAAATGTGTGTGTTGTGTGTGTGTGTGTGTGTGTGAGAGGTCTAAAGTTATCAAACATATCCCTACAAAGCAAAATTTAGATATTTTGAGACGTGTCCTTATGATTATAAAAATAATCTTTAAAGATTTTGGTAAATGTGTTAATAAAATGTCATCACAAAAGCGTGTGCTTTGTTTTCCTGCTATTTATTAATACTTCTTTTTATGTGTATGTGTGCGTGTGTCTTGTGGAAAGTTTTTTTCTTAAGGCATCCCACACATACATGTCAATATCCAGCCTGTCACAAATTTCTTGACACTTAAATAAATAGAGACTGTGTGTGTGTCAGTGAATCGTATGTTGGGTGTGAAAAGGATGGAAGATAGAATTTTTTTATACACAATTATCCAGTTGTGTTCAGAAACCTGCAGGCTTTAATTTCTTTGTTTAGTAATAAGTCTGATACTGTATTTTTCTCGAAATCTATAAAATAAAAAAAAGAACAAAAAGCTACAACATTTAAAATAAATATTCATGTTACACTTCTTTGTTACTTTTCGGCTTAAAATAATTTTATGGAAATAATATTTTTATATCAACAAACAGAAGGACAGCAGCAAACTTTACAAAAATTTGTATTTTACAAAATATTAAATAAAACAAAAGTGAGAAAACATCATTTTCCGCAGCAGGTCCTGAATCCTGTTAAAAAAAATATCATCAGAATCCTTAATAAAACATATAAATGAAGCAAAAAAAAAAGGAAAACCCTTAACGCTACAATGATTTTTAACAAGCAAAAACGAACAAAAAACAAAGTTAATATTTATTAAAAGGCAATGAAACAACAACAACAAAAAAACAAATCAAAAAGAAGTGAAGCCAGTAAAGCAATAAAATTTTTAAATCCTGAATTTTTTGGTAAGGAACTGCGAAAAAGGAAATCTTGAATTAAAAGAAGAAATAATTATGGTAAATGAATTTCCTAAGAAAATGAACATGTTCAGAATAATAAAACATTAATGATGAAAGTGATAATAAATGGTGTCCCATAATTTATCACAGACTTGAATTGTATAATAAAATATACAAGAAAGGATTATATTTGCAATAAGTGATGTTATTTAATCCATACGGAAAAGAGATTTATGGCGGTATAAATTTCCGGGACATTCATTTAACATCTCTGTTTTATTATATCTATGTTGATTTTGCATTAGAGTCTTAAACGTGTATACAAAAAATTTATTTATATTATAAAAGACTAGAAGATAAAGGAATTAGGAGAAAAACCAAGAGGTTATACAAAGAAGAAGAGGTAAGTATACTAAGAATTATTGGTCAACAAGTTGGTCAGATATGCTTAAAAACTTTTGCTGGAGATAAGGGATATGGTTTACCACCATGATTAGTACCCTTCTTTATGCCGCGTTTCGTTACTGATATTTTTTTAATTGTCGAATCAATGACTCGGTTTCCACGGGCAGAAAGTGCATCCATTTTAAGTAATAAACTTTCGTCACTCAAATTCAAAAAGCGCTTGTTAAAAGGATTTAAAATGTTTTGATTTGCTTTCAGAGACTTCATTACTGCTACTATTTGCAACTTGTTTGTGTATTTCTCTCTTTTATTCCATTAAAAGAGTTTTCGTATTTATTTAAACAAATTAATTAAAAATATGTTTTTAAGCTTTTTTACATTTTTGTTTCTTCCATGGGCTTCTCGTTACAAAATTTGTTCGTAAGCAAAATAGCGAAAGTGTCTACATTTCAAAAGAATAACAAAGCAAGGTAGAATAGCATACGCAAGAGTTAGAAAATTTTATTCATGCGAAAAATGTTAGGCGGAACAGAATAAATAATTTAAACCAATAACATATTGCATTTACCCAATACATTATTTTCTTTACTACATTGAAGGCTTATGCGCCTACAATTATTTCTTTCCAAACCCACATCAAGTTACTATTGAAATTTATATTTAAAAAAAATAAATAAAATTAAATAAAATGAAATAAAATAAAATAAAACACAACCACACAAATATCGCTTAAGGTTGGAAACCACAATTAAAAATCGCAAAATTAATATCTGTAAATGGCAAACTCTTAAAATCTTTCGATTACAAACCACAATTAAATAAATAGATTACTTTTCTTCACAGTGAAGTAAAGTTATCGATATTTTTATATAGAAATTAAAGTTATCGTTAGCTTTTTTATATAAAAAATAAGACTATCGATAAATTATCTTTATAAGAAAGTCACATAAGTACCTTTTTTGAATAGAAAGAAAACTTGGTCGATAACTTTTCTGTACAGAAGAGTGAAGTTATTAAAAAAGTTATAGTTATTTTTTTTTGTATTGGAAAGTAAGTAGGAATAAGTAAGTAGCGATGTAAAAATTCAAATTATCGATAGCTCTTCTTTGTATAAAGAAAAATTATCGATAACTTTTCTGTATAAAAAAATAAAGTTATCGATAAATTTTCTGCATAGAAAAGTAAAGTTTTCGATAACTTTATGTGTATAAATGTAATGTTATTGATAAACTTTTTTGCATATAAAAGAAAAAGTTATCGATAAGTTAGCTATAGAGAACAATAAAGTAATCGATAACTTTTCTGCATAGAAAAGTAAATTAATCAATAACTTGTCTACATAGAAAGGTAAAGATACCGATAACTTTGCTGCATAGAAAAGTAAAGTTATCGATAACTTATAATAATAGTGAAGTTATCGAATATACTTTAATTTCTATTTAATTTTTTTCTAATCAGGATTTGAACCGTGGATATTATAAATAATTTAAAATTTACTTTTCGGCTTTAGGTTCATTTATTTATTTAAATTCTTAGAATTTTTAGAAAAAAAATTATTTTCAAATGTATGCGGACGTTTGCCAAAGAAAACAAGAAAAATTAGTTGCCAACAGAATGAAATGCAGCATCTTCTGGACCGCCACATTCTGGATTAGCATTTTTCGCATCAATCTACCTTAAGTTGTGTACATTGTAAATATCATCCATTTAACCAACTAATCAATATTAATTTGGTTGGATGAAGTTCACACACTACCTAAAGCGTTTCTTTATTGTATAGAAAAGCAAAGTTATCGAAAAAAATCTAAAAAATTTTAGGGTATCGATAGATTTTTTTGTGAGAAAAAAAGTTATAAAATTTTGTTATAAAATTTAATTTTCATTGCCTCAAGTTGCGAAAGTTGCTGTTAGTGAATTTAGCGATCGATTAAATTATGTATAATTTTTCCTGTTTTCTTAAAAAATAAACAAAAAAACATTTAAAAAAAAAATTCTTTCTTAATAAAAATTAATAAATTAAAATTTAACGTGAGTCTAAGCCGAATTATAACTATTTATTTGTTAAAAATTTAACAATTTTCATTTAATCAGTAAATAAATTTTACTAGAAATAAAGTATCAAAAACTTTTACAGATTTGAAAAAATAAAGAGTTAAAGAAAATTTCTTCTAAATAAAAAACATACGAGGTCTGCTCTATATATTTTTGGCCTGGCAACACTGAGTGCTGCCAAGTGCAATCTAACATTTTCATTGGAAAGTTTGTCATTTTTAAGCACAATCGTACTCAAAACGTTTTGACGTACGACCATTATTTGTGTTGTTTACAGTGACTTGAAAAAATTAATACAGAAAAAAATGGAATTAACTCGTGAACATTTTCGTGCCATCATTTTTCACAACTTTCGACGTGGATTATCACGACAAGAGTGCATTGATGAACTTAAATCTTTATATGGCGATGAAGCACCATCCTATAGCACTGTGAAAAATTGGTATAATGAATTTAATCGTGGCCGAAGCTCGCTCAAAGACGAATTCCGTGAAGGTCGTCCAAAAACGGCTGTTGTGCCAGAGAACATTGATGCCGTACGTGAACTCATAATGCAAGATCGACACGCTACATACCGAGAGATAGAGACATCCTTGGATATTTCTTCCACCAGCATACATTCGATACTGCATGAACACCTGACCGTAAAAAAGGTTTGTTCTCGTTGGATCCCGCACAATTTTAAAGTCGCTCAAAAAAGGCTCGTGTCGACTGGTGCAAGGAAATGTTGCAAAAATGCGATTGCGGTGCTTCAAAAGACGTTTATAAGATCGTTACAGGTGACGAATCATGGATCTATGCGTTTGAGCTCGAAACGAAACAACAATCGACCGTGTGGGTCTTCAAAGACGAGGAAAATCCAACGAAAGTTGTTCGTGGAAGAACCACTTCGAAGCAAATGGTCGCCTGTTTCTTCGGCAAAACTGGTCATGTGGCTACTGTTCCGCATGAGCAACGTAGGACGTTCACTTCTGAGTGGTACACTACAATTTGTTTGCCTGAAGTCATCAGAGAAATTCGAAAAACCAACAAGAGAAGACGAATCATTGTTCACCATGACAATGCGAGCTCTCACACATCGGCTCAAACCAGAGCGTTTTTGACCGGCCAAAACGTCGAATTAATGGGTCATCCGCTGTACAGCCCTGACTTGGCACCTAATGACTTCTTCTTGTTTCCGCACATCAAGAAAAAAATGCGTGGTCAACGATTTTCGTCGCCAGAAAAGCTGTTGAAGTGTTCAAAAACCATGTTTTAGAGGTGACTCAATCGGAGTGGAAAAAGTGTTTCGACAACTGGTTTGAGCGCATGCAAAAGTATATAGATCATGCTGGAGAATACTTTAAAAAACAATAAAACCATTTTTGATTATAAATATTCGCATTTTCACTATTAGGCCAGAAATATATAGAGCAGCCCTCGTATTTGTATTAAAATATAAATAGTTAAATGTCTTTTAAAATAATTAAAAAAATTTAATAGTTCTAAAGGTATTTAAAATTTTATCAAGGAGCTTGTTAATTAATGTTAATCATACGTCCGGAAAACCATTTTTCTTATTGTAAGATGCAAAAGAAGCTCTTAAAAAAATTAGAAGTGCCAAGAGGCATTCGATAAATTATTTCGTTAATAAATTATGTATTTATTTCTTAGTTTTAAATTGAATAATTTACTAATTTAATTAAATTTCAATCTGAAAGCAGATAAAACTTATAATAAATAAAAAGAGTTTTTTTCTCTTTAATCCTTTTTAAATATTTACAATATTTTTCTTTAATCACCCTTTTTGTTTCTTCTTTCATTTACTATTAGAACTGGCAGCCCATAATTAGTTCTTCGTTGGCATCTCTTTTATTACTGGGTATATCTACACTAATTGCAATTGCATTAGTAATACACTCCGAATTAGTGCCCAAGAAATTAATGCACGTAACCAACAAGTACACAAATACAACAAATTCCACAGCTTCAACAGCTGCTGCCAGTGCAAATATTAACAGTGTTGTGCCAACAGAAACACAAGGAGAGAATAGTGAAAGTATTAAAGTGGCAGTAAGTGCAATGGGAACATTAACTAAAGCACAACAACAGGATTTACAAAATGCAACAATACAACAAACAACTATTTCAACACAATCTTTAAATTCTGCAGTTTTAACTGAACAAAATACTAAAGTTAAACAGACAACAACAGCAACATTAAAACCTCCTGTAAGATTTGTTACAGCAAACAGCTCAACATCTGGGGTACGAGAAGCCATTGGCATTAGTTGGTTGTTGCCTTTACTTTTTGCGATAACATCACCTTTAATATGCACAATTAATGGCAAATGGCCACAAAACTGGTGGCTAGAAATTATGAGCCATTCCCCATCCACTGCCAACACAATGATGCAACCAAACAGTGAACTGATTACAATGGGAACAACCGCATTCTCTATGAACACCGCCACCAATAGTTTTTTGCCACTAAATGAACATTTCATACGCACCCATTTAACGCCATTTACAACTGAACCACCTTTGTTGAGTAATGGCGATAGTGTTTTGGAATTTAATGCCACAACAGCTATTGATAGTAGTAAAGGTCATCAAACAACAACAACAACAATAAAAACAACAGCTACTAGCAGTAGTAATAATACAATTGATTTAACATCTACAGTTTGGTCACGTTCTCCAGTAACCTCAATTACATATCTCCACAATGAAGACATTCATGGCAGGGGCACATTTACTTCTACGGCTGCCAATTTGGCTGAAGATGCTGATGGCTCATTACCACCCGCTGTACCAGCTTTAAATTTTATTCTTTTCTTGTGTGTGGATATTTTGTTCATTTTATTGTTTTTTGCTCTCTTTGCGATTTTAATCAAAAAAATTTTATGGTTTTGGCATAAAAATCGTCACATAAATAATGCAATAACAACAACAACGACAACAGCATCAGCATCGTCAAACATAAACGCAACAGCAGCAAATGCCAAAACAATTCAACATTATCATTATCAGCAAACGTACAATAATAGCTGCAGCAACACTGCGACATGGGACAAATTCAATGTGATCATGAGCGAAAGGTGGGTGTTTGCTTTGCGTCGCACTTTTTTCTTACAACTAAAAAAATAAAATACAATAAATTTAAACCACAAGGTATCACTATAAAAAATATGCACTTGAATTGTTTTCTCTATCAGGTCATTACAGTTAGCAGGTGAATATTGTAAAAGAATAGTTAAGCTTCAATGAAAAGTATTTACTTGAAACCTTTTTTATAATTCACCCAAAGAAGCTTGGAATAAATAAAAGGAGTAAATAGCGCTTATGTCAGGCAGGCAGTTTTAAAATATTGGTATTGATCTGCAAAGTGCGAAAAAAGGAAAACAATGAGAGGGAGACAGAGAGAGGAGGTGTGTTTGATTGAGAGATAGAGAGAGAATAGAACGTTGCAGCGAAAGAAAGAATAGGAAAACATTGATCATTCCATCAGGACAAGAGAAAGTCCTCTCCATAGTCTGGCTGTGTCCCGAAGGCTCTTTTCTTTAAATTTTGAATAATTTAGCAAAACACCGGTTACGCGAAAATCGTAGAAACTTGCTTGGTCAGCATAAGACAGTATAATAGCAGGTGAGTTGTAGTCACCTCTTTTTTCAAGTCTTGACAACTCTTTTTTGACATGGGCCGCAAGTTTTTAGAGTCTTTTATCCTACGATACTATATCAGATTTTGAAGCCCCTCTTGGCTTTAATAGCCTTATAATTACGAGTATAGGCCGATTTAACGGTTTCTGGTTTAAGTAAATGATCATCAATACATCCCTGGCAGGAAAAAGAAATATTTCACCAAATTTGTCAATGTCTTAATCCTGCAGCATCGCTTTCTCGATTTTCAAGCCTATCAGAGGTACGATTGTCTAAAGTATCCTCATTTTCATGCATCTAAAAGTGGGAAAATTTTTTACAAATTCCACAATCTCACTTAAGGATGTGCGGGTTTCCTGTCTCAGCTTTAATGTGGTATAAAATCTTTTGAAGATTTTACTTCCATCTCATAATCTGAACACGCCCGCTTCATATTGTTTTAGTAGCCATCTAAAAGATTTCCTGAGAGAAAACATCTCTACTTGAAGTTTGTTACATTTGTCTGGGAGTCTGAAAGATTTTTTTTTTGCAAAAGCCAGCAACTGAAGAAGGGTGCTCTCCGATATTGACAAGCGTATTCTTCTAGTGAAGAAGACGTCGTTTAAAAATGTGATAGTTTTTAAAACTTTCTCTATGGGACTGAGATTTATGGAGCAACTTAATATTCTCTACCAAAATGCTGCATATAAAGATTTTCGAAGTAGCTGTTGAAGTCCCTCCTCTACAAAAGCTTGCTGTCCAAAATGATCATTAACGGCAATGTGAGTGACACCATTTAATTTCGGTGTCTGAAGGAATGGAGTTTATTGGCAAATAAATCGAGTTCAAGTTCGTTTCAGAGGCCTTTTTCTTTTCAAATAAGAATATAAAATTTCTCACATTTTAGAGAAAAGTGAAAAATATTTATTCAAGAAATTCTTTAAATCAGGGTACGAAAGTAAACAAAACGAAACGTTTGCTCTAATCTTACTTTTTGCTTCAAAGTGAGTAAAATAAAAATAAAGAGAAAGGTTGTGTCATTTAGTTTTATATTATTATCGCACAAATTTGACTTTAAAATAAACGTACGCCAGCTGAGGAGAAAACAGTGGAAACAAAAATGAAACGATTTGAGGAAAAGAACTGTTTTGAAAAAGTTGGATGATTTATTTGATGATGTGATGGAAATGATGAGGCAGTGCACTATTGAGATGGTTGCGTTATAGCGCTTGATATTCACGTTACTGGATGTTTACACTGGATAATTTAAGTACTTAAAAACTCAGACTCTTAAGATCGACCAGGGTTAGTAGGAATGAAAAAACTGTTCGAGAATTATTACAATTTAGAAATAATAAAATCAAGAAGTATTCGATAGCTTTCAACATCATTTAAAAATCTACTCTTTATTTAGTGTTTAAGAGCCCTTAACCAGCACCAGCTTACATAGAAATCTACTCATGATGTAATGCAATACAAAAGTCCGGCTTAATATTTTTATTTCTTCAAATATATCAGACTGTACTGTAAATAAAAGCCACCCTACGGCAATGGCTTGGAGGGTGTTCTCAAGTCTGATACATTTTTATTTTAAATTCAAGTGTAGCTTTCATTTTTTAACTCTTAACAAAACCATGAGAGTTTAAACCCCCATCACTCTATAAATTTATTTCAACTTTTCCCATTTTTTATTCATTAAATTCATTTAATTATTTGCAAAGTAAATGTGAAAACGAATGGCCAACACAAAACTATTTTTCTCATTTATTTTTAGCGCTATTTTGTTAAATTTACCTCTGGCAATTTAAATATTTTTTTTTTTTTTTATTACAGAATCGGTTTATTGTATAGAACGGGTTGCCTGTTACTAATCAAATTATGTACGGATGCATTATTCATTGTTTATAGCAATTCCATGGTCATGGAAACAACATGGTGGTGTTATCCATTTGGCATTTCGTGTTTATTAATGGTGAGTTCATTTACAATTTGTGTGATTTTTAATTTATTCTTATTTTTTTTTTTTTTTTTTTTTTTTTTTTTTTGTTAGAAGTGAGAATTTTTTTTTAAATAAAATAAAAATTTAATTTTTTACATACAAAATTTTAAAATAACGATATTGTATAAAAAAATTTAAACATAAATTTGTATTTTTCTTGGAAAAAAAATTATCTAAAACAATTGTTATTCATGGCTTCAATATTTTCCCACAGAAAATTGTTTAAAAGAAAATTCTCCAAAAGTTTTTTGTCTTGAAAAAACCTTAAATAAAAAGTTAAAGGATTTCATGTCAATGAACCTGCTATTCATAGTAAAATATTTATGGACTTTTCTGTATATGAAACCAAATACCCTGCTCTCAATAGCTAAACAAAATTTTTCGTAAGTGTGTTTGTGTGTGCGAGTGTTAAGGCCAAGTCGCAGTGCGTTGAATAAAAATTCCTTCTGGTATCTGTAGCATTCTTTCACATCTTTGTTTTTTTTTTTTGGATCTTTAGTAACTTGAAGATTACAAAAATTTCTTGCTACTTATGACGTACTCGTGTGCAACAAGAATAACTTCCATTATTTTATAAAAATGTATGTTCAACTTTTTAATGTATTTTCTTTACAAAAAAGAAACTGTATCAAAACGGTTAAAAAGTAAAATGAAAAAAAAACTGTTTAAAAGAAAACTTGGAGCAAAAATGTTCTATACAAATTAAAATTTGCAAAAAGTATTGAAACAAAAGAAAATTTTTCAAAAGTTAAAAAGGAAACTTACAAAATAATATTTGCTTCAAATTTGTTCATAAAATTGTAGAAAGTTTAAAACTTTAATAAAGTAAATGACATTTCTGGGGAATATGATGCGAATTGTAGTAAAAAATAATTTTTATATTTAAATATTTCAATATAAAAAAATATTTAAATTGTTTAGTTTAAGAAAATAAAATTGAGCTGTATGTTCATGGCAACATCTGCAACATGTTGAGTTTAAAGAGAATTGTGTTAAAATTTTCTAAGCTGTGGCTTGAGTTGAATTTGAAAATGAAAATATTTTTTTTATTCAAACAAAAAGCTTCATTTTCTTTTACAAAGATTTTTAAAAGATTTATTTCTTACCCTGAGTCACATGGAAGGTGACGCCAAGGTACTTTAACCTATCTGAATTCCTAATCACATCGTTTCCTACTCTCAAACACGGTCTGAAGGATCGGCAATTCGGGTATATGTATTTCCGCCTTCCCTTAAACATCATAGCAACAGTCTTATGAATGTTTAAGTTGAGGCCCCACCTATTGAAATAGTCTGTCAGTACAGTCAAGTATTGATTGACTCGTTCGTTAACAGTCCTTGCTCTTGCTCCTGAAGAAGCAATAAGAATATCATCAGCATAGATCAACAAAAGATCTACCTGTAGAGGTGGAGGTATATCTGATATGAAGACATTATACAAGACTGGTCCCAACAACGATCCCTGTGGCACTCCCGCAAAACTCGGACCCTCATGAGAGAGGACATCTCCAATACGAACCCTAAAAGAGCGGTCCCTTAGAAAGCTATCAATCATACGGCAGATGCCCGTACCAAAGCCCATACACATTAGTTTGTAGATGAGACCATCATGCCAAACGGTATCAAAGCCTTTGGCAAAATCCAAACTTACTGCAATAGTAGGGCATCTTCTATTCAGACCCCTGGCAATAAGGTCCGTAAGTACAACTAGCGCGTGTGTCGTCGAAAGTCCGTTCCTAAATCCAAATTGAAAATCTTTTAGAATATCATTGTCAGTAATAACGTCATTGATCTTTGCCAGAAGAAAGTGTTCAAATAGCTTTCCACAGGCCGATAATAGGGATATAGGCCTATAGCTTCCACTCTCATGAGGATTCGTTTTCGGTTTTAATATGGGAACTACCAAAGCAGACTTCCATGCTTTTGGGAAATAGCCGATATTAAGGCAGTGGTTATATACAATGGCAAGAAACCGCCAAACCACAATGTCCGTCTTCTTCAAAACAAAATCAGATACACCATCCATACCACTAGACCTTTTGTTTGCCCTCCACTTTAGAGCATTACCTACTGCGACTTCATCAGTAAAACCAAGTCCACTAATGTTCCTACTAGAGCCAACCGCTCGTCCGTCAGCTGTCAAAGTCCTTCCAAAAATCGTCAAAGGCGTCATCCTATCTAAAGTAGAGACTAATTCTCGAACCCTCACACTGAGTGGATCAGCACGCGCTGCTTGACCAGAACTTACCTGGATGAAACGGTCCACAAGCCGATTAGAGATACCACTATTATCAGAAATGATTGATCCATCACTATCAATCAAACTTCGAACTGAGGGTCGAGAATTTAAACCTTCGGCCGTCTTTACTTTTCTAAATGTCTGGTTATTGAGTCGCACACTTTTTATAAAGTCCGTCCAATGTTCGCGTTCAAAATTTGCTATGACACCTTGTACTATTCGGTCAATGTTTCGTAAGTCCGCTTTCAAAATGTTACGTCTTCCGGGGTCTTCACACCTATGCAATATTCATCTCAGTCGTTTCTTTTCGCCAATGAAATGGAGTATTCTCTGCGGAAGCTTCAACAAGCCTCTTTTTCCAGCAGAAACTTTGGGAATGGAATGTTTAATACGAGGGCTGCTCTATATATTTCTGGCCTAATAGTGAAAATGCGAATATTTATAATCAAAAATGGTTTTATTGTTTTTCAAAGTATTCTCCAGCATGATTTATACACTTTTGCATGCGCTCAAACCAGTTGTCGAAGCACTTTTTCCACTCCGATTGAGACACCTCTAAAACATGGTTTTTGAACACTTCAACAGCTTCTTCTGACGACGAAAATCGTTGACCACGCATTTTTTTCTTGATGTGCGGAAACAAGAAGAAGTCATTAGGTGCCAAGTCAGGGCTGTACGGCGGATGACCCACTAATTCGACGTTTTGGCCGGTCAAAAACGCTCTGGTTTGAGCCGATGTGTGAGAGCTCGCATTGTCATGGTGAACAATGATTCGTCTTCTCTTGTTGGTTTTTCGAATTTCTCCGATGACTTCAGGCAAACAAATTGTAGTGTAGCACTCAGAAGTGACCGTCCTACGTTGCTCAAGCGGAACAGTTGCCACATGACCAGTTTTGCCGAAGAAACAGGCGACAATTTGCTTCGAAGTGCTTCTTCCACGAACAACTTTCGTTGGATTTTGCTCCTCTTTGAAGACCCACACGGTCGATTGTTGTTTCATTTCGGGCTCATACGCATAGATCCATGATTCGTCACCTGTGATGATCTCATAAACGTTTTTTGAAGCACCGCAATCGTATTTTTGCAACATTTATTTGCATCAATCGACACGAGCCTTTTTTTTGAGCGACTTTTAAATTGTGCGGTATCCATAGAGAACAAACCTTTTTTACGGTCAGGTGTTCATGCAGTATCGAATGTATGCTGGTGGAAGAAATGTGTAAGGATGTCTCTATCTTTCGGTATGTCGCATGTCGATCTTGCATTATGAGTTCACGCACAGCATCAATGTTTTCTGGCACAACAGCCGTTTTTGGACGACCTTCACGGAATTCGTCTTTGAGCGAGCTTCGGCCACGATTAAATTCATTATACCAATTTTTCACAGTGCTATAGGATGGTACTTCACCGCCATACAAAAATTTAAGTTCATCAATGCACTCTTGTCGTGATAATCCACGTCGAAAGTTGTGAAAAATGATGGCACGAAAATGTTCACGAGTTAATTCCATTTTTTTCTATATTAATTTTTTCAAGTCACTGTAAACAGCACAAATAATGGACGTACGTCAAAACGTTTTGAGTACGATTATGCTTAAAAATGACAACCTTTCCAATGGAAATGTCAGAAATATATATAGCAGCCCTCGTAGCATCCTCAAAGGCCTGCCCCAATTCATCAACGCAGCTGTCAATCTCTGTTCGAGTCACGTTTCTGTCAAGAGGAAGACAACATGTTGCCAGATTATCGGACAGTCTTCGCAAAAATGTCCGTCTATTTAGTTTGTCCAGGTCGTACCTTAAAGGCCGTTGCGCCGCTAAGCAGGGGTTCATCAAAAAGATCATCTCCACGGCTCTGTGATCGGTGCATTACAATTTATTGCAGCTAAAATAATTTTAAATTTATGTATTAACTTTTCTTTTATGTCAATTACGTCTGCAGTTTTGGCCGGATTTTCGAAAAACCTTCTTGCCGTGTTGCTATCGTTTGTTGCTTCACTGCGTCCACATTTATGCCCCGTGTCAACTAAAATCTCTTCTGAATTTCAGCTGTTGACTAGTATGAATATTACATTATGTAATAATTTTAAACAGTAAAGAATTATGAAAACATTAACATGTACGAGTATGAACGAAAATTTATGTTTTGTTACTTTATCACTTTATAGTTTTTAGTGTTTTTTTTTTTTTTTTGGAAAGGAGCAGGTAGGAGCAACTGGATTATTTATATTAACATTTAGCTGAGACTTTAAGCTGTAATTTAATATCTTTCTTTAAACAGCGCTCCATAGCACTAAAAAGATGCAGTCGACTAAAGTTGATGAACATTAAAATTTTGATGATGTTTATTTTTTGTTCTACGAAATTTTTTATATGACACTTTTTTCAACTTTTTTTAATGCCAAACTCATCTATGATAATTGCCACTTACAAAAATACACAACAAAGTCAAATAAAAAGTTTACGGTGATTGTATCAAAAGATTGAATAAACAGTAAGTTTCCATGCCGTATTAAACAAGTGAATATATATGAACTTCGAGCGTGTCTGTCCAAACAAATAATAAATATATCAGCCTAATTTTACGGAATCATAATATCCAGATGTCTAACAAAAAACAAAAAAAAAACAAAAACAAAAAAAATTATCCAAATCGGCGAACATGAAAGAAATGAATTTTGGCCACTCTTGAACGAATGTGCGCCTGCCTCTAATTTTTCCATATCATTTGGAACAATTAAGTAACTCCAATAAAAAAATATATATGGAGAGATAGAGAACTAAAAAAATAAGAAAAAATTATCAAGTGAAAAAATTAGCGCTCGCCCATATTTTCCGAGTTATGGAACTCCGAACTTTTCATAGAAAAGCAGGATTGTGCACAATATTTTGTAAGATATTAATATGGATATCATTAAAAAGCTTTTCAAAAGATCTTTCACAAAATATTAAAAATTGTTAAAACCGCTTAACCCATTAAAAGCCGATAACATTTTTGTGTAAAATTATATAAAGTAAATAATTTTTTCTCTTACTTTTTTATTCTCTGTTACCCCAATATTTGTTCTATTGATTGGAGATACTTCACTAAAAAGATGTGCAATATGGTAAAGGGTATATATACGATTCGACTTAACCGAATATAGCTCTCTTACTTAGTATTATTTATTTTAACCTTCAACAAGTTTTTTTATTTTTATTTTTTTTTTTTTTTTTGTGACAACCATCTTCATTATTAAAATGTGTCATAATAATTTCTAGAAACATGAATATTTTTATGCTTGTTATATTTACTTTATGCAGCTTTTAATTATTTTATAATTAAAATTATAGATGTCATCGTTATATAAAATATACGAGTTCATTTAAAAACATACATCAACAATAACACAAAGTAAAATGAACACACTCAAGCGAACAGTAATTTACACATGTAAATAATGAAAGAATAAACATTCGGTATAATAAATTTACAGTTTTATTTCAAGTTTGCATTTATATAATTTTTCGTATTTTTCATAGTTTTTACATCTTTTATTTCTTTATTTTTTTACTTTTATTTTTTTTTTCCTTTTTTTTTTCTTTTTTTTTTCCTTTTTTTTGAAGTGGAATAAAATGTCATGAACATTTATTACTTAGAGCCAGCAGAAAGAAATACTAGAACTCAAATGATGTTTTTTAATCCACATAAATTCTATAATTTTGTGTCAAAGTGAACAAATTTCAAACCCTTTCGTACCAACATAAAACGTAAAAAAAACAAAGATTAAAAGCAATATTTCCGCATTGAATGTAATGAGCATCACATGTGAAAGTTTGTTAAAATTTAAACATGAAAAAATTGAGTTATTTAAGCTGTTGCTGTTAAAGAAAACACATTTTTTTTAATTTAATCGTATTTTTCGAAAGCAGCTTCATTTACCCAGAAAGAAAAACATCATCAAAAACTTTAATGGAATTTTTGCAAATCTAAGGATTTTATTTGATGTGTTTACATTAATGAGTTCATTAACTCAGCGATTTTTTGGCAGTCAGGCAGGCAGGATGGCTAACGAAAGATATTTATTTCAAAAGACACATAAAAACTTAAATGTGATCTTAAGTTTTTAACTGTTTTTGTCAACGAAAAAACTGTTTATTTTATGAAACAAGTGAATTTTTTCAGTACAAATGATTCCTTAAGAAAATGGGTTTTCTTTTTTTTTTGGAAAAGCTTAAATTTTTTTTGTGAAATATTAATTATTTTATCAAAAAGTAACTTTTTGCGAATGGATAAAGAGAGTTACTTTTTCTGAGGGTGTTTTTTTTTTATATGAAACATTAATTTTTTTTGTTGATACGGTGATTTACGGTGTAATTGACAACTTCTTATCAAAATGTGACTCTTTAAAAAAGGCGAGTTCGTTGTTGAAAATATCACTTTTTTGATGAAAAGGTGACTTTTAAGGAACCTTTTTAATGAAAAGGTAACTTTTAGGTGAAAAGCTTACTTTTTGGCAAAAAGTTGAATTTTTGGTGATAAAGTGCTTTTTGATGAATATGTGACTTTTTGATGAATATGTGACTTTTTGATGAATATGTGACTTTTTGATGAAAAGATTACTTTTTGATAAAGAGATTACATTTTTGGGAAGAGGACTGTTTTCAATTAAAAGTTCTTGTTTTTGGGAAAAAGATGACCTTTTTGGCAAAATGGTGACTTTTTGATAAAAAGGCGACTTTCTAGGAAAAAGGTTCCTTTTCAGCGAAAAATTAACTTATTAGAGAAAAGGTAACTTTTTGGCAAAACGTGTAGAATAGGTGAGTTTTTATGATAACTGCCTTTAAAATTTTTAAAGAAGACGTGATTTTTTTTTTATGAAAAAGTGCCTTTTTTGGTGAAAAAGTGACTTTTTTAACAAAAGACCACTTTTTTGCGGACAAGGTGACTTTTTGGGGAAAAGGTTATCCTCTAGTTAGTTTCTTAAAAAAAGTTGACTTTTATAACGAAAATTTAACTTTTTTAAGGAAAAGTTGACATTTTGACTTCTTAAGAGGAAGTTGATCTTTTTGGCGGAATAATGACTTTTCGATCAAAAGGTAACTCTTTGATAAAAAAAATAGGCTTTTAATAATAAGGTTACTTTCTAGAAAAAATTATCCAAAGAATACTTTTTGAAGAAACGTGATGAAAAGGTGACTTTTTTAAAAAGGTGACTTTTTGATTAAAAAAAAAAGGACACATGACTTTTTTAAGAAAAGGTTAATTTTTTTTTTTAAAAGGTATCTGTTTGCCCAAAAAAATATTTTTTTCGGCGATAAGGTGACGTTTTGGGGAAAAGATGATCTTTTTGGCGGAATGATGACTTTTCGATCAAAAGGTGACTCTTTGATAAAAAAAAGACTCTAAATAAGAAGGCTACTTTCTACGGAAAATGTTCAAGAAGGTGACCTTTTAGCGAAACAAGTTGAAACGGTGGCTTTGTATTAAAAGTCTGACTATGAAAAACTGACTTTTGCCTTTTTAATGAAAATGTGACTTTTCGATGAAAAAGTTTTTTTTTTTCTTTTTGTTTGAAGCAAAATATCACCTTTTTCGCGATAAGGTGACTTTTTAAAGGAAAAGTTTATCTATTTGCCAAAATAATGACTTTTTGATCAAAAGGCGAATCTTTGATAAAGAAAAACAGACTTTTAACAAGAATGCTACTTTCTAGGGAAAATGTTCAAAAGTTGACTTTGTATTAAAAGTCTGCCTATGAAAAAATCAATTTTTACTTTTGAAAAGGTGACTTTTTTGATGATAAAGTGTCTTTTTGAGCAAAAAATCATTTTTTTTTTTTTTGGCAAGAAAAAATACCTTTTCTTTCCGGGGAAAAGTTACCTTTTTGGGAAAACATGAACGTTTTAATAAAATGGTTACTTATTTGATATAAAGGTGGCCTTTTTGATAAAAAAAAAAGCTTATTTTAAGGAAAATATGACTTTTTGACGTAAACGTTATAAATTTTGTACAAAACGGTAAAACTTTTCCATCCCTGTATTAAATGTATTAAGAAGCTTATTGCCACCTCAAGCATAAAATCATACTTTGATTTTTATGACATCCTTACATTACACTTTTTAACCATTGATTTCCCTTCCAGTGTCATATTTTTGTCAAAATTATAGTAGCAACAGTTTTTCTAAATAAAAATACCAATCTGTAATCCACATTTTAGTAAAGTCACTGATTATAATATTTATATAATTTTTTTTTTTTTTTCGTATTCAGTATTTGAACTGTGAATATTTAAATGAATGAAATGTCGACTTCGTTTAACCAAATTAATATTGATATGAATATTTCTCGTATTTTTATTTACAAAATTAATTGGTTAAAAAGATGATGTTTACAATGCACACAACTTTAGGTAGATGGATGCGAAGAATGCTGATGATGGATTTGGCAGTCCTGAAAATGCGGCATTACATTCTGCCATCGCCTTGTTTTTATTGTTTTCTTTGAAAAACGTTCGCATACATTTGTAAATAATTTTTCCTTCTAAAGATTTTTAAAAATAAATTAATAAATGAACCAAAAGAAAATAATAAATTTTAATTCTTTTAAATATTTATATAATATTTAAATGAATTATACTATAGTGACGGATAAAAAAAGAAATCCTATTAATTGAATGCCCTGCCTAAACATAAAAACAAAAATAATTTTACTTGTTAATCATTTAAGCCTTTTATATGTTTAGAAATGATTTTTATTTTGTTTAGTCACATACATTTATATTTATATTTTTTATATTTAGTGTAATTGCTACAAAATAGCTGTTAAATTGAAAGGTTTTTTTTTTTCGTTTATTTATTTAATTTTGGTATAAAATGATAATCTTTTTTAAACCACTTAAAATCCAATACAATGCAATACAAATCCATTTAAAAATATTGCTGTAACTTTAATTGTTTTTTGTTAAAAAAACAATAGAAAATTAAAATTTTATTTAATATAAAACAATTAAATATTTTCTTGTTTTAATAAAAACACATTATTTAGGAAATTATTTTCAAAGTAAACAAATTAAAAAGAAAAAACATTACATAAAGTAACAAAATTTTTTTATGTAAAATTTAAACTCAAAAAAAGAATTTAATTTTTGATTAAAATATTATGAGTTGAAAAATTAATTAAGTTTTATTATCATAAATCAATTACTTTTAATTCTTAATTATTACTTTAAGTTTTTATCGGTCCTGTGACCTTTTAAATTCTGTTTGGCGCATAAAGTCCTTTTTTAACATTCCCTGCGTCAAACTTGTTAATATCTGCTTTTAACATAATTTTCATCTGAACTTGTGCTGTTTACTAAAGCTTTCTCTTTTTTTAATTTTAAAGCTCAATAACCAAATTGATTTATTTTATTTAAGTTTCCTTAGTTTTATTACTTTCTTTATTCAAAATACACAATGAATCCCAAAAACTAAATTAAACTTGTTCCTTGGTCATTAAAAGTAACTGACTTCTTTGTACTTTTTTTTTGCCAGTGGGCAAGTAGGAAAATAGTTTAATTACTAACGTTAGAAGAACAACAGTAACAACAAACATAAATTACAAGAAATAACTTAAACAGCTACAGAAAAGAGCACAAAATGAAATTTTATACTAAAAAAAAACTTCTTTAACTCTACAAGAAGATATTAATGGTACAAATATTGCAAAGATTATTAAGAAAAAGTACCTTTTATAAAAGGGTACCCTAAAAATAACCTTTATGTTTAAAAAAGTAAATTTTAAGAAACAAAAAAATTTTGAAAAAAAATCCTCTTAAACAAAACTTTTTCTAAATTATTTTTTGAAAAAGTTATTTTTATAAAAAGTTCCTGTTTAAAATTGTCTTCTATCAAGGGAAATTAAAAAAAGACTTTTTTTACCACAGTACTTTCTTCTTTAAATGTCTTTTTTTTTTTTAAATAGTGTCTTTAAAGTAGATATCTTTAAAACAGGCATCGCCGAATCTTATATACTCTTCACAAGATATGTAAATCTAAAAAAAATTTCGGGGTAACAGAGAATTAAAAAAAAGAAGAAACGAATTAAAAGAATTATTAAAATTTATATAATTTTACATACGTCGGCTCCTAATGGGTTAAGCATTTTTAAATAATTTTTAAGTTTCCTGAAAGATCTCTTCAAAAGCTTTTAATTGATGACCATATTGGTACCTTAAAAAAATACAGTCCACAATCTTACTTTTCTATAAAATTCCAGAGGCCCATTACTCGAAAAATATAGACGAGCGTAAATTTTTTTAATTGATTTTTTGTTGTTCTTATTTTTAAATTTTCTATCGTCCCCTATATTTGCTTTTTTTATTGGATTTACTTCACTTAACTAGATTTGTTATAAGTGATATCAAAAAATTAGAAGCAGGCGAAGTATTTTTCTTGCTGCCTTAAAGGGCATGGGCCGATCTAGTTAATTTTTAATAGTTCAAAATTTTTGAAACTATGTCTGATCGCTAGGCGCATTAGTTTTTTCTACGTCATCTTGTGCCATACACTATTTCTAACTGTATTGAAGGTTAAAAAAGCACCTTTTCAACAACAACACTTTTTAAAAGTAAATTTTTTAAAAAGTACCCTTTTTGAAAAGTTCCTGTTTAAAAATGTCTTCTATCAAGGGACAATAAAAAAATCTTTTTATCACAGTACTTACTTCTTTTAAAGTACTTTTTAAAATAATGTCTTTAAAAGAGATAACCTTACAAAAAAGGTTCTTTTATGTTAAAAAAAAAAATACTATTCGAAAAAGCACCTTATAAAAATTTAGCTTAATGAAATGTACTAATAAAAAATTTAGGTTCAAATAAGTATTTTCTTAAGCTTTTCTTTGGAGAAATTGCCTTTAGAAAGTAAAATTTTATATTAAAAAAGTTTAAATAGATAATAAAACAAAAACAAATTTTTTAAGAAGTTCCTTGTTAACACGTTAAAGGAACTTGTTACTTTTTTAAAATAGTACATTTTGAAAAGTTTAGCTTAAAAACTATGACTTAAAGAAATAACAAAAAAATAAAACCACTTTTTAAATAAATGACTTTTAAACAATTGCAATTGCAAAAGATACATTCTAATAAAGAATGTTCCAAAAAAAGTTTTTTAAAGAGTTTTCTAAAAAGAAATAACCTTTAACAAAAAGTACCTTATAAAAAGTACAATTCCAAAATAGTAACTACATAGAGCAGCAATCTTTCAAAAAAGTACCTTTTAAGCAACTATTATTTAAGATCCTTATAAAAAGGTCCCTATAACTTTATATTTTAAAAATAAATGTTTTTAAAAAGTACTCATCACAAAATGTACTTGAAAAAGTTTACCATTTAAAAAAAAAGTACTTTTAAAGCTCTCTAAGAGAACAAATGTCTTGAAAAAAATCTTTTCAAAATTATTTTTTTTACAAATTATATTTTAAAAAGTACCTTTTGCAGTAAAAAATTATAATAAAAAAATTTTGGATATGGCACCTTTTTTAAAGTATCCTTTTTACAAAAGGTACCCTTTTAAAAATTTTTTTAATAGTTTTTTTAAACTTGATTTAAAAAATTTATGAAAAACAAAAATGTAGCGTTAAAAAATTTTGTTAAAAAAAAGTACTTTTCAAAAAGGAATTATTGAAAAAGTACTTTTAAAAGCAAGGACTGGCTAAAAAAGTACTTTCTTTTAAAATTTTGTTGTATTTTGGCAATAGACTATTGTGTGTCATGTAATACTCTTCCATTTTCTACGTACTCAAAAGCAAGAAGAAGAACTAATTTAAATGGTACTGGCAAAACTGTTTAATTTATACGAAAATGTTTATGAAATATAAGCAAATGAAACATGTGAGATAGAGATTAGACAAATAATTTCAAGTTTTATTTTTTTTATTTTTTTTTTTAAGAGAGGTAGCACTTCAGGCAACAATGCTTTTTAATTAATGTGTAATGGTGCTACAGTCTTTAGGAAAGGGATAGAGGAGAAAAAAGAACAGGTATAAAAAGTAAAGCCATTTTATTACTTATTTAACTTCGCCAGCGAATGTGGTATGTAGAAGTACCGGCAAATAAGGTTGCCGGTACTTCTACATATTGTATTGATAAATCCTGAATATGGGCTTATACCATTAAATATAAAAAATATTTTAATTTTTTGGTTGCCGCAGGGGTTGAACCCTGGCCTGACCTGATTTGTAGTCAACGTGCTTACTGTCTTGACTCCAGCAGAATAATAAAAACGACAATTGCGATTTACAAACAATTTTCGAAGAAATCTTACACCGATTTTTTTAAATTTCTATTTTATTTTAAAACTCAAAACCAGATGGATGCAATAAAACAATAAATGCAAAATTTTGGAAAATTTTTAATTTTTTAAAAGTCGAATCAAATTTGTTAATTTCGAAAATAGGTTTGAATAAACTATTTTCGGAGTTTTCGAACACTTGCCCATATCCATATGACATAAAAATTTTAAAAAGCAAAATTTCGAGAAAAGAAATATTGTTCAAAAACAAAAAATTTAACGAAAAAGATTTTGGGTATAATTATAAAATACTCAAATGTTTTTATAGAAATTTTATTAGTTAAATTAAAAATTGTTATCCGACATCACTAAATGTCCAAAATATTCGTGTGTAATTTGTCTTAGAAACAGTGAGTTAAATAATTATTAGAAATAATTTGCAAATAGTGCAAAAGACGCTCGTTGATCAGGTGGCGTATGATAAAGGAATATTATCCTTAAATATTGATTATACGTTTATAGCTGATTTGACTGTGTATGTGTGTGCCCACTAGAATACCTGTGAAAAATGATAAAGAAAAATATCTTCATAATAATTTATAAATATGAGACTAAAGCATTGATATTACAACGGGATCGAAGTTATCGAAGTTATTTGTGCAAACGATACAAGACTCCCGAATACTATTCCGAATTTCGCAAAGCTAGAAAAGCCGTTATTAAAAAAATTAAGTCGGATAAAACAACATATTATTAAAACAAATTTAATTCGGCTGCTAAGAGTAAGAAAAAGTGGAATTTTAATAGAGAGATTGGAATTGGAAAAACTATCCATAGACCCCTTGATGTTGATGTAAATATATTAAACGAAAGCTTTGTTAATTTACCACAACCAACAGCTGATATCAACTTTTATAATGAAAATTCCAATATTCCTGACTCCCTCATGCTATTTCATTTTCAAACTGTTCAAGTTTTTGACGTTATTGAAGCCTTTTATAAAATAAAATCCAACTCGATTAGTTTCGTTGGCATAGATCCACCATTTGTCAAGATTATCCTGCCGTGGATAATTCAATACATAACTCATATCTTCAATTCTATTATTGTGACCGGTATATTCCTAAAAGTGTGGAAACATGCTAAAAATATCCCCATCCCAATAAACCTGGAAGCGAATAACGTCCAATAGCCATATTATTTTATTTTTCCAAGGCATTCGAACATCTAATTTATAATTATCTTTACCTCTGCATAGCTGTATTACAGCACTTTTAGATGTAGTCGAAAATATCAGAGAAAATTTAGATGATGGCAAACTCTTGTTTTTGGTCCAACTGGACCACTCCAAGCCGTTTGACACTGTTCACCACCCGATTCTCCTTATCAAATTACTTAATCAATTCGGGTTCTCTCCACAAGCTATAAGGCTAATTCAGTCTTATCTTAAAGGCAGAACCCAATCTGTCGTTAAAAATGATAAAATCTCTCTAGAGGAGTACCTCAAGGATCCATCCTTGGACCTTTATTGTATTCACTATACCCGAATGCTCTCCCACAACAACTCAGCTTTTCAAATTATCAAATGTATGCCGATGATATCCAGTTATATCTCAGTAGTACCAAGCACTCAATTGTTTCTACAGTAACCAAACTAAACACCGATTTAAAAAATATTTTTATCTGGACTTCTGCCAATGGCTTGACAATTACCCCTAAAAGTCTGGTTTTCTTATTATTTGTAAAAACTGTTTTAGACCAGAAAATGATGTTAATATATCTGTTAGTGGTATGAAAATTGAGGAAGTAAATACAGCCAGAAACAGGTGTGACATTTAACAGGACCCTAACCTGGTCAGAACATATAAGTCAAGCTAGTGATAGGGTATACAGAAAGCTACGAAGTTTATGGCCCACACAACATTTTACACCTCTTAGTATAAGAACTCTTTTGGCTAAAACATATCTACTTCCAACATTATCATATGGGTACGAAATTTTTTTAGGCTGCTCTTCCCGCAATATGAATAAACTAAATACAACTTACAATAATATCGTCCGTTATGTTTACGGCTTAAAAAATAGTGTCAGAATATCACCATTTTCAAGCTATTTTATGCAATTATCCTTTGGCAACTTTTTAAAATTTAAATGCTTGATTTTCCTTCACAAAACCATTGTAACAAAGGAGCCGGAATACCTATATGAACTTTCTAGATCCCAAAGAGACAGATACATTACACAGATACGCCATCGGAACTATGCGTCCGAATGCCAATTTTTGATCCTGAGCATACGTCCCTAGAATCAACTTCCTAATTACATTCAACGCACCGACAACGCAATAAAATTTAGAAAATTACTTAACGATTATTTTATAATTATATTTTAATTTAATTTAATTTTTTTTAGCAATATTATTAAGATTTATCTCCGTCTTAATTAAATTTGACTAATCTGATTCTAATACTTTAATTTATAAAATATATGTCTTGTTGTATTAGAAAATTAATCATAATAAATAAATAAATAAATAAACTTACCGATGTATAATGGACTGAAACAGTTGTCAATACATTTGATATTTGTAGATAGAAAATTTTTAACATTCCTTGCAGAACTCGACAAAAAATTTTTAAAAACATATATTTCTAAATTTTAATTAGACAAGCGGACAAAGTCGTGGGCACTGCTAGTTTTAAATAAAATACTCTTTTTATATTTTATTTAAAACAATTTTCTATAGCGCCTTCGGTGCTTAATTCCTACAATTAGTTCGGGGTAACTTCTTTATTATTGTTTAAAATATATCCCAAAATGACTCGTTTCAAAATCGATCGATTTTTATCACATACTAGATTATAAATTGTCATTCGTAATGATAAGAGTTAGGAAAGATTAAATATATATTTGTCGAAATAGTGGTCATGATCTTAGTGGTCAAATATTTGACTATTCTGATCTCATTTTTACACGCATTAAAAAAAATTTTGTTTTATAATTTTTCAATACACAGGTCAAGTTTGATTAATTACGATTAAATATCACTAACTCATCTATTTTGAAATTTGTGATTTAATATCTTTTTTATAAAGATTTCCTGACTCATTCAAGAAAGTTTCCTATTAAGGAATAATCAATATATGAACATTTCTAATTTAATATATTCCAAAACATATTGAAAAATCAATGATTGTAAACACAAATTTTAATATGAAAAAAAAAAAAAAAAATAAAAACTAACTTGAACATATTTGGCAAACTACACAATTAGAAAATATATTTTTTTATATTAAAACACCAAATACAAAAACACAACAAAAAACGCATATCAATTTATTGTCATTCTTATTAAGCGATGCAAAACTAGTGAGAGTAAAGCGAAAGTCAAGAAAGATGCCAAGGTTTCGGAGTTCACGACGGGGAGTGATTACACTGGATGATACATAAAACGAAACAGCGACAGTTTAAAATTTAAAATTATTAATTTAAAATCAATTTTCTAAATTTAAATGTAAAGAAGATAAAGAATATTTTAATATCAATCTTTAGTTAAATTTTATAAAAATCAAAGAATTTATTTAAAGACTGATTTTTGCTCTGCTACAAAACTACTGCTGTGAATTTTTCCTTTAATTTTTAATTATTCACAGATACTCAAAAATAATGTAATCACTTTTTTTATTTCGTTTCTATAAAAAAATTTATTTTACTTTGTACAACAATTGTTTATTGTTTATTGCTGTTGTTGTTGTTTTGAGTGGCAATTAACCTGATAGTTTTGAAAAAGGAGAGGGAAATTCATGTCTTCCTACAACTAGATATCTGTTTGTTTGTGAAAAACTAAAAGACAAACATTTATTGGTTTTAGTATTCCATTGCTATTTTTATTACTTTCAATTTTTTTCTGTTCATGTAACAATTTTAGTCGAAGAATATTTATGACTGACTCCCTGCATTAGATAAACATGTGTATGTTTTTCTTATCAAAGTAATGTCAATACATACGTGCATATAAATTTATTCAAACTATTGTTTTATGCTTATTACTGGCACATAAATGTTTATCTCTGCAATAGAATATGCAACAAATAAAGCTATAAACATTAGTTCTCTCAAATACACACAAGTTGAGTGCAAACAAATTATACTAATTAAGCAACAATACTCTACAGCAAGGACACACAGCCATACACACATACACACACACAAGCACACACATAAATTTGTTTTATCGAAAAGTAGTCATTTATTAACAAGAATAAACAAAAGCAAAGATAAAAACGAAAAACTACAATAATTTAAATTAATTTATTAACAGGATATAGGTATTGGCAGTTTTAGGGACTCTCTCTGAAATAAAATAAAATTTTTGGCTTTTAAAGAATTAAATAAATATTTTTGTGAAAATATTACAGGAAGAAAAATGCCATCAAGTTTATTTCTAAAGATTGTCAATCGTTTATTTAACCAATAAAAATAAATATTGGGGTGACAGAGAATTTAAATATAGGAAAAAATTTTAAGTATTATTTTACATAAAAATTTTATGGGCTCCTAAAGGGTTAAGCATTTTTGTAATTTTAGATTTTCCTGAAAGGTCTCCTCAAAAGCTTTTGTATGATACCCACATTGATATCTTTAAAAATATAGTGCACAATCGTACTTTTCACAATCATACGTTCAGAGGCCCATAACTCGGAAAATATGGGCGAGCGCCAATTTTTTTACTTGATAATTTATTTTATTTTTAAATTCTCTATCGCCCCATACATTTATTTTTTTTTTATTGAAGTCACTTCATTGTTCAATATTATATGGAAAAATTAGAGGCAGGAGAGATGTTTTTCCGCTGCTTCGAAGGACATAGAACGATCTTGTTGATTTTCCATATCAAAATTTTTAAAACTCTATTTGATCGATTGGCGTATTTGAGTTTTATCTAGATCATTTAGTGTCTTAGTAAACAGAATGATAATTAAACGAGCAGTTACACTGAGTTCAAGGCTTCCCATATTGCTTTAAGGGGTTTTTTGTTTTAAAAGGCACTTTTTGAAATAAACTTGCTTAAAAAGTACTTTTTTAATAGAAAACTTTTGAAACAAATACTTTCGATTCTTAAAAGGTGCTTTTGAAGCAGTTTAAAAAGTAACTTTTCTTAAAAAATGTATCTTTTGGAAAGGTACTTTTTGGCACGTAACTAAAAGGTATTTTTATTTTTTATTTATTTATTTATTTTTTTTTTTTTTTTTTTGAGAATCGCCTTTTAACTAGAAGGCCTTCAAAAATTTATTGCTTAAATTAACATTTTTTGGTACTTTCTTAAAACCAATTTTTAAAACGTTAGTTTTTAAAGTACTTATTTCAAAATAATTTTTTTTATTAAAATTTTTAAATCACGGTCGGGATGATCAGCACGGTTTTTTAAAGTATAATTTTTTTAAGTTCTCGTATTTTTCTTTAATATAAATTTTATAGAAGAAAGTCCATTGATAGTCCAGATTTACACTATGCAATTTTTAAAGGCATTTTCTTCATATCTCTATTTAAGTTGCAGCGAGAAAATAGCATAAGCGACAGTAGCATCCCCTCTAAATTCAAGCAATACCATATTGCTTACCCCTCTTGCTTTACCAACAAACAACAATTTCATTCTAGTGTCATGAAAAATTGCATTGTGTAAATGCCGTAAAAGTGTTTGTAAAAGATATAAAGAAACTTTTGAAAGGCATTTTTTCGAAGTATTATTTTAAAAGAATTTTTTTAAATCCTTTTATAAGATCATAATTTTTAAATTTTTTGTAAAGTAGCTTTTTTAGCAGGTATTTTTTAAATAGTACTTTTATTAAAGGTAGTTCTTAAAAGTACCAATCATATTTAGGGTACTGATTTTAGGAACTACCTTTGTAAAAGGCAAATTTTTAAGGACTTTATTTTAAAGAATTTTTTCAAAACGTATTTTAAAAGGATTTTTTAAGTCCTTGAATAAAAATTAGTTTCTAAAAGTACTTATTTTAGAAAGAAGTTGTTAGTTTACTATATCTGAGTACTTTTTTAAAGAAACCTTAATAAAGAAACTTTTTAAAGGTACTTTTTTGAAACATGTTTAAAAAAATATACATATAAGTCCAAAGATATCTATTTCAAAAGGCATTTTTGAATACACTAGGTTTACGGTAAGATGTTTATGTAAAAGGCAATTTTTTTAAGAAAAATTTATAAAAAAGGTTTATTAAAAATGAAATTTTTTGGAGTTCTTAGACTCTTTAAATGTCTTATATCTAGTACCTTTTTAAATAAATTCTACAAAAAGGAATTTTAAATTATTTTTATATAAAACTTGTCCTTTTATTAAAAGTAGTTTTCAAAGGTACTTTTTTTAAATGGCATTACTAAAAAGTACTAAAAAAGTACTATTTTTAGGGTACTTTTAGTAGAAAATTTGATTTAAAAAGTAGTTTTTAAAAGTACTTATATATAATAAAATGCATATTTTTATGAAGAATATTTTATAAAAGTAACTTTTTTAAAGAACTTTTACGAAAGATACTCTTTTGAGTGTTAATTTTTAAAGGTACTTTTTAGTTAAAAAAAGATTTTTAAAGCTTAAAGAAATCTTAATTAAAAAAAAACTTGTGTAAAAGTGTTTTTTTGAAAGGTACTATTTTAAAAACAAATGGTATTTTTAAAAGCCGATTTAAAGCAAATTCTTATAAAAGCAGGTACTTTTGATAAATTTGCTTATTCATTGTATCTTTTTTAAATAATAACTTTTAAAAAGGAACTTACCTTAGAAGCTGTTGATGATTTTGGAACAAAATGTATAGCTTTTTAAAAGATGTTTTGTAAATAAGTACTTTTAAAAGGGTGTTTCTGAAAAAAAAAACCTTTTAAAAAATTATATTAAAAAAAATATTTATTTGAATTTAAAAGTTAGTTTTAATCAAGAATATTTTTAAAAAGAACTTTTTCTAAAGGTACTTTTGAAAATAGTACTTTTCTAAGAACTAAATTTTCAGGACAAAATATTTATATTCTTTTCCCTGTATATATATTTTTTTTTTTTTGTTATTTTTTTAGGGCTTCACCATTCTTTTTTGTTTTATTTTAAAACCCGAATCTTCTTTACGTTCTGCAACCGGTTCAACAACGAAATTTTCTTCAAGCGGGGATAGAGTTAAAAAGAAATTAAGTTCCAGTAAAACCAGTTTGGACGATAACTATTGTACAGCGTCCATTAATGCACCAATAAATTGTAAGTTTTCCTCAAAAAATTAAATGAATAAAATAATTTCTTCACTTTTTTTAAATCACAATCAATTTTAACTTTTCTTTTCTCGAAGTTTATACAAATCATGAAAAAGAAACAGAAAGTTGTACAGCAGCACCGCCTCTAATGCATAAAACGCCACCTTCGCCAGCCCATCAGCATCTGGAAATGTCAGCAGCAACATGTCAAATGCCGGGCTTAACCATCATTTCAACAGCTCCACGTTGTCAAATGTTGCCATTAATGACGCCGACAGCAACATCAAAACAACAAGATCACGTGGCAGGTATTGAAACATTTATAAGCAGCGGTGAAAGAGGCGATAGAAACTCTACGCTAGAACGTAAAAATGTAAATCATTTAACTTGTATGACAGCACAACAGCAGCAGCAACAACAACAACTACATCAAATTAAAAATTTACATACGTCAGTAGCAGCAACAGCCATTAATTCACCAGCCACTAGATGTTGCAATATATTGAGTAGCGTAGGTATAGGTGGAGGTGCTACCAATACTTTGTCACAGCCATCGCAACATCAACATAACGGTATGCCGCAAGTTGTTTCTGGCAGTTCAGTGGGTTATTACGATGCATATGGAGCAACAATGGGCCTTCAAGCAACACTACCAAACTCATTTAATATGACTGGCAGCTTAAGCCGTAGAAATCATTTTAATGCAGCACATCATCAGCAACCACAAGCGTCGTTAACGCATGAATATGTGGGCGTTGTTGATACCTTAGACATTTTACAAGGTGTAGCATCAGGTAAGAATTTTGTTTGTAACGTTACAACTTGCAAGTTTTGTTAAGTATTCTTAAGAAGAAATACACTTTCAAGCAATTGTAGCTTTTAATAATAATAAAGCAGTGTAATCTGTTTACAGGAAGAATGTAAACAGCAACAAGTTGACATAAAGTTAGTAAATTACCATAATTATCAGTTTAAATAAAATTATAAAATATGATTTTTTATACAAGTAAAAAAAACCTTTAGAAAATTGCTTGAAGAAATATAATCAAGGGAAAAGAGGAAGTGGAGTTGCCAGAGATGCATGATGGCACTAATGGTTTACTTGTGGTTTAATAAATTTGTTTTTGCAATGGAAAACATTACCCAACAATTATTCTAGCACAGTGACCAATCCAAACTGTAATCCACAATTTGAATGCTACTATTTTATGAAAATTAATATTTGTATGTTTGTTGCTTAATCACGTCTAAACGGTCGAACTGTTTGTAATGAGATTTGGACTAGAGATAGATCTTCATATTATTTAAGATATTTGGAATGCTTTTTTTCAGAATATTAACCAGAAAAGGTATTAAAATTAGCAAAAACTAAATTCAAGCAAACTTTATTTAAGATGTACTGATGTTGATCTGTACAAATGAAATAGATGAATTAATGTTGCTTTAAAATTTTTAATGTTCTTAGCCGTGATTTAAGTTTAAGTTTTTATTTATTAACAATTTTTTTTTTTTGCTTCTAAAGGCAGATTCTCTAAGAAACGTTATTTTTCACACAAAAGTTCAACTTCTTTTCCATAAAACACGTTCCGCTGTTCTTTTCACGAAAAAAATTTCACATTTTCAATCATAACGATTTAATTTTTTTTTCTAAAAAAACATTTTGACCTTCTTGATGAAAAAAAAAAAAAATCCCTTAAAAAAATTTACTTTTTCTTAAAACAAAATTTTTCTACCAAAAATATCTGACATTTTCCATCAAAATGATTGGACTTTTTTACAGAAAATTTAACTTTTTTTATAAAAAAAATTAGACTGTTACATTGAGATCTCAGACTTTTTTAAAAAGTAAGTTTTCTTACAAAAAAAAAATCGGACTGTTGCGATTGAAAAGATGGAACATTTTCTATGCCAAATCCAGATTTTTTTATTAAAAAAAAATTTATTTATTAAATTATTTTCGAAGTAGATTCATTTTTTTTTTCTTACCAAATTAATATCGATTACAAATTGTTGGTTAAAGAGATGATGTTAACAATCTACACAACCTAAGGTAGATAGATGCGAAGAATGCTGATGAAGGATGTACCGACCCAAAAAATGCAGCATTACATTCTGTTGGCCTCTAATCTTTTTTGTTTTCTTAAAAAAAACGCGCACATACATTTGTAAATTTTTTTTTTAATTTTTTGGAAATTAAAATAAAAAATAAAATATGGACCCAAAGCGAAAATCAATTTTAATTCATTTAAAATATTCGCGGTTTAACTTCTAATTTTTTTTTAAATTTAATTTGAATCAAATATTATTTAAAACCCGGATATTTTTTTTATTAAAAACCGGATATTTTAAATAAAAAATAGAATATTTTTAACTTAAATTATTCTTTTGTTAAATCGAAAATGTTCATAAAAATTTTTTTTCTTTAATATAAGAAATCTAAATTATAATAAATTGACTCTTCATCAAATATTTAATCAAAAAAAAAAAAAATAATAAACTTTTCTTTATTAAAAATAAAATAATTATCTAATTGAAAATATCAGATTTTTTCTTATTAGTTAAACCAGGCTTTTTTCATAAAAAAACTGATTTTTCATAAAAAGCTACGTTTTATAAAATTAAAAAATATATTTTCTTATGAATCTTTTATTTACAAAAAGCTGAAATTTCACTTGACTTGCAGATACACAGACTCACAAATTTGAAAAAAAAAAGCATTTAAAAAATTGACAGATTGAACTTTTTTAAAGTCTACGTCTCAAAGCATTATTTATTTTGCTCTGCACTGTTAATTATAGTATAAACATAATTTCGTCTACATTTAATTTTTATCTTCTCATATTTATTTTATCTATTTTCTTTCAGTTCCTTTTTAAAGTAGTTATTTGGTCGACTAAGCCGGAAATAATACAACTAAGGTGCTTATGTTTATGGTTTTAGTATTAACAAACTAAACATAAAGCAAGTAATGACTCCTCTCTATCTCTCTCTCTCTCTCTCTCTCTTTCACTCACCCTCTATTGTAGTCTTACGACAATGTTTTTGGTTGTTAAGTGCTTGCAAAGCATTTGAAAATGTTGTAAAATGTACAACAGCAAACAATATAAACTTTTATGGAATATCAACAGGGGACTTGACTTGACTGTTTTAGTGTTGCCAATGTTTTACAAAATTTTTCTTGTAGTAATTCTTGTTTGTTTGTTGGTTTGTTTGCAATAAAACTTAGCAAACAAACTCTCCATTGCATTAATGTTTACTATAATTTTTTTGCCTAAATACACATATAATTTTGTCAGATTAAACAGACGCTTCAGGCTGAATGTTAAATATTTTAGTTTATTTTTCTTTTATAGTTAATGTCTGTTTTTATAGGTTAAACGGCTTTGAGCGAACATGTAAAATTTTAATGTACTTAAAGGGAATCTTAGGCAGATTGTGTTGTTTGTTATTTGAATTAAGCAATTTAAGTTATTTAAAATTTAAAGAAAGTTGGGTATTAATATATTTAAGAGAGGTGTTAAAAAAACTCTTGTCCTAGATCTTGATTTTTTGCCGAAATGAACGGCAACTTAACAAACCTAAGTTTCTAATTTTGATGCGTTGAGCCAAAATTTAAGAGTTTTGAAACATTAATAAGCCATCAAGTTCGTGCGACATAACTACTTTGGAGGTTACACAGTCAAACTCATACTAACAATCGTTAAATTGTTATTTAATAACGACTAGACTTTGAAATTATACATTGAATTAGTTGCATCCAAATGTTAGTCAAGCAAGCGTTTTATTTATGTTTACTTTGACAGTATGACAGCTGCTATATATATTTCTGGCCTGACAACACTTAATGCAATATGACATTTACAATGAAAAGTTTGAAATTTTTTAGCATAATTGTACACAAAACGTTTTGACCTTCGACCATCATTAAATTAATATAGCAAAAAAAAATGTATTTAACTCGTGAACATGTTCGTTTGATAATTTTTCACGTGTATTATCACGACAAGATGAAGCACTGATGAACACCATCCTATAGCACTGTGAAAAATTGGTATAATAAATCCAATCGTGGCCGACGCTCGCTCAAAGACGAATTGCGTGATGGTCGTCCAAAGTCGGCCGTTGTGGAAGACAACATTGATGCCGTGCGTGAACTCATAATGCAAGATCGTCATGTGACCAACATAAATTTGATATTGCTTAAACACCTGGCTCAAATGATGTAAATAACTGGGCTGCTAAAACAAAGCGTCATTAATAAAGTTGCAATTGAATAGAAAAGATGTGTCGTGTTTTATTAAATGAGCTAATTTAATGAGCCTATTTAATGAGCTAATTATTTATTTTTCAATTAATTAAATAATAGAATCAATTAAAAACTTAATTAAATTTCTTTTCATATCCGAATAAAAACTTTTTTCTGTGTGGCCAATTTTCATTATTCCTTATTTTTTCGCTTTTTTAGATAACCTTATCGGCATACGCTCTGGAGTTACTCCTGCTAGCATATGCTCCTCCCTGTCCGCATATCATCCCGCTAGCGGGATTCACTATACAAATGCAGCACCAGGTTCATATGTTAATAACGTACAGCCACCAGCCACCCAATTACTATCAGCCGGAGCTATAGTATCAATAAATAATTTAAATACAACAGCAGCTCCAATAGGAACAATAAGTTACACAATACCAACGACCATAATAACGACCACATCTGTGACGACACAAACACCTAAAGCGCAAAAGCGAGTGACAATAATGGAACCCACCACAAATCATACGTTTGATCCATTACTGCCTACAATGGTGGCTTTGGCAGGAGCCAATACATCCACCGTCTCCTCGAATGCCCAACAGCAGCACCCCTTGCCCATAATAACAGTAACAAAAAATACAACACAGTGTCAAGAGGAACATGTTAGTAAAAATAAAAATAATGACAGCAAACAAATGGTTGAAGATCCTACTGAAATGTTAAATCGTATAACGCATGATCTTAATTATCTGTTAAATGGTGCCGAAGATGATCAAATACCTCGTCCTCCCAGACCTCCTTCTGTAACCGTTACCTCTACGGAATTGGAAAGTGCAGAGGTGATCTTCCAAACAGATGAACTGTAAAATTTTAGATGAATAGAAATCCAAAAGTGATTAAAACAAAAACAACAAAAGACAGGGTTAGTTAAGTGTTAAAAACAAAAAAAAAAAGAAGAAAACAAAAATTAAAATAAAAAGGTTGTTAAGTGTA
Organism: Cistogaster globosa; assembly: GCA_937654795.1. Lineage (NCBI taxonomy): Eukaryota > Metazoa > Arthropoda > Insecta > Diptera > Tachinidae > Cistogaster > Cistogaster globosa. The sequence continues at coordinate 16,225,974 of OW569404.1, forward strand.
AATATAATAATTAAGAGATTAAATTATTCGACTAATTAGTTTAATTATTAACATGAAATATCTCGTTTTTTTCCAAGATTTGCTTCATTATGATTGCATACATTTTAAGATTATTGATGACTACATGTCGAATATCAAAAATACATGATCATGTTTTTATTGTATAATTAAAATAAAAGTTATTAAATTTATATTCTTCCTTTTTTAGGTAATCGATTAATATTTAAATTAGATATATCCATTCAATATTTTTCTTAAGGCAGCTAAATATTTGTAAATAATGAATAATAAAAAATGTAAAATAAGTTAAGTTTAAAGGAAAAAGATTTTGTTAAAAAAGAGACTCCACAGGAACTTTAAAAGCGATTTTTAATCAGCTCTATTGTTTTTATTAATTTGCGCGCTTGTGTTAACGTCGACATGTTATCGATACTTTTGAAGAAAAAATATCATCTCCATTTATTTTGGAAGTTATTAAACTTTTTTTTAAATTTTTGTGAAAAAATGTTGTTAATGTTTGAATCAAGTGAAATCAGTAATGAAGAAAGTAAAGAAATGCTTAGTGCTTGGAGAAAAGTAGTGAGACAAAGATCAGACATTTTTATATTTTTGCGGACAGCACCGTAAGTAAGCGAACAGTTTGCCACGTATTTATAATAAAAAGGAACAGTTTCGTTGAATATTTTCGATTGAATAAAACAGCATTTAAATTTGTATAAAAAAAATAAAGCCTTTAATGAGAAGCGCCATTCATTTAACATCAATTTTCAGGCTCATACCAATCGAATGTTGGTAATGTTTAAAATCTTGTATTATCGCAACCAACTGTATTCTTAATTTTGGAAGAAATGTTCGATGTTTTTGGAAAGAGTCATCTGCCCTCTTTTTATTTGATTTGAAATGACTGAGGAAGAGAAGGCTGAATGTAAGTTGTATTTCTTTGAGAAGACGGGATTTCCTGGCATTATGGTCTGCATAGACGGCTCGCATATAAAGATTTAAGCTCCTCAAAAAGATGATCAAAATATGTACTACAATAGAAAGGGTTTCTTAGCTTAAATACCACGCTTGTAAGATTGAAAAAAAACAAACAAAAATTCACCATTTCGACTCAAAAAACTTTCTTGACAAAAACAAAGTCAATTTCGGTCATCGTAGACGTAACATTGCCTTCATTAATATAAATTTGCCGCCGATAACTCTCAATCAGTCTCAATGTTGACAACGACAATATAATGAGTGTGCCGTCGACATGACTTATAACGACGTCGGCTTTCGCAATGAGGATAAATATTTTTTAGGCGCCAGAAAAAATGGTTGTTTTGAGTGCCTTTTAAAACGTTTGAAATGAAAATTGTAGAATTAGTGATTTTTTCTTCTTCAGATATAATTTAAATTTATAAAAAAGACGGAATTTTAATCCCTTTTTCCTAATGTTATTTTATTAGATTTTGGTGCTTCTCGCATTATACAATACTACAAAGAAAGTCTATCTCGTCCCACAGTGCAATTAACAGTATTTAACCATTAGAAGTTGCGAAGAGCTTATTCTTTTTGTTGTTGTTAACACCTTTCAGCCATTTGTTTTAACTTACACACCCTTCGTGACTTTTTATGCCGCACAACTGCATAAAACTAATTTTTCAAATATTCCTTTACAGAAAGTACCATTTATATAATGTTTTTTCATAAAAAGTACCTTCAAAAAAAGCTTTTGTAGTAAATTATCGAAAGTACATTTTAAAAACGTAAATTAAAAAAAAAATATTTATGAAACGAACATTTATAAAAAGTATCTTTATATGAAGTTGATTAAAGTAATGATCCGATCAGATCAATAAGACTGTAGAGAATATTACTACAAGAAACAAAACAAGAATTTTCTAAAATTAATCCCAACTAAACTGATTTAAAATTCCCATTATGGCCTGCCTTCTCTTAAATTCTTCTCTTAAAAAAAGTGTTTTAAGAATTTCAATTTATCCTCCTCCTGTCAGTTTCTACAAAAGCCATTTCCTTTGATCTTCAGCCACTCTGCGTGCCTTTGTAGCAAATACCTAATCAGGGCAACTATATTAGACTGCTGGACCTACTCCAATTCTGGTAATCAGAATTCTAAGCTCCAGTATTCACAAGCACCAAGCAGAGACCATCTATCATGAATTTTTTCTATTTGCGGTGTACCCGACTGGTCTGTTAAGATTAGTTATAGAGGTATAGAAATTTTGGTCAAAAAGTTATTCCCACAAAGTGCAATCAATATTTTGTAAGCCTAGCAAGTGTGATCATGGCATTTCACTAGGCCGTCATTTCGAAGAACACTAAATGCAGAACTAAACTTAGTGCAGCATTACAAAAGAACATTTAAAAAAAGTACAAGTTAAAAAGAAATTTGTTTGCATACTAAATCTATATTTAGAAAAAGTACCTTTACAAAAAGTACTTTTTAAGAAGTTTTTTTAAGGATGCAGCAAAAAGCCAAGTTTATCAAAAAACTATAAAAAAAAGTTAAAGTAAAACAACAGTACTGTAAAAAAGTACTTTTTCAAAAAGCACCTTTGAAAAAAGTGCCTTTACAAAAAGTTCTTTTTAAGTAGTATTTTTTTAAAGGATACAGCAAAAAGTCAAGTTTATCTAAAAACTATTAAAAAAAAACTAAAGTTAAACAAAAGTACCTTTTCAAAAAGCACCTTTGAAAAAGTACTTTAGAAAAAAATTAAAAAGAAACCGTAAATTTTTTCCTTTTTAAGGAAATCTCTTTTAAATATTATCTCTTAGCAAAAGTACATATAAAAATAAATTAAATATATATTCTTACAAATTATAACTGTCTTAAAAATTATTATTTTGAAAAAGTACTTTTTGTAATAGATACCATTTTTATAATATCAAATTTTTACTCTACAAATTATTTGAAAAAGAAACTGAAACTGTGGAGCTTTTTTTAAACAATTTAAAATATAAGTGTAAATATAAAATTTGTTACAAAAACAACTGTGTGTTATCAATCAAAATAAATTAACATTTTTAAAGTTAGAAAAAAAAACCAAAAAAACTATGTAAATATTTAGCAGGTAATAATAACAAATAAAAATAAAAACATTTAAAATACTTTAAAAAAAAAGAATTTATGTAAATTATAGATTATTAAAAATTAAAAAAAAATATTTAATAGTAATTCCTAAACCTAATAAAATTAAGGTAAAAGTAAAAAGTTTTAAAAGAAAAAATTTCAAGCGAAAGACAACAACTACAATTTATAATTAAAATAATATAAAATAAACTGAAATCAAAACTCTTTAAATTAAAAACATTTTTTTGAATATTTTAAAAAATATTAAATTAACAAATACAAAAACAGAATAAAAATTTTCAAAAATCTTTGTTATAAAAATAAATTTTTTAAATGCATTTTTATTTGTTAAAAAAAAAAATAAAATAATAAATTATTAAAGGTAAGTAAGTGCTTAAATTATTTAACACTTTAATGTGAGTAAACGGAGAAGCACCTGTTTACTAAAAATTTACAGCTATTAAATCAAACTCAAATTAAAATTTGTTAACATGACCCATGAAAAGTGTGGCATCTCTGTTGCGTATGGCAAAGAAAAAGGGATGATCCGCCCGAAAGAACTTTTGTCGTGTGTCAATGGAATTGCTTATAACAATAGGTTTGGAGGCTGAAAAGGGGAAATATAATTTAAAAATGGAAATGAAGTAAATAAGTTAGTTGTAAGACCTTCAATTTTGGCGGCCTGCGATCCAGATTCATTTACTTCTATACTGGCCTTATGCAGGACCTCGCTAAAGGGTAAAACTTTATTCGTGCTATTGGGAGCCAAAAGATTTTTAAAGTTGGATTCTTCGCTAAACATATGCGTAAAGCCCATCTGAAATAAAAAGAAAGCAATATAAGCAAAACACAATTAAGAGATCGGCCATAACACTCACCCTCTCCAATAACGTTTTTAAATTACATTCAAAGTCAATTTTGAATTTTGGCAATAAAAGCTGAACACTTTCCATTTGCATTTGTTCGGTAAGTGAACTGAGATTAACATCCCTCAATTTTAATTCCAATTCCCTTAAGCCATCTCTTTTGTTGGGCAACAATAGAAACATGGACAATTCATCGTCATGTTCAAAAGGCAATTCAACAACTCGAGCATCCAGTTCTTTAAGCTCCAAAAATTTCACCATCATTTCATTGTCCAACATCATGGGTATGGACTTAATACAATCTCTGCTAATGTGGAAATCATACAAACCCGTACGATATTCACTAAAGGGTAAAAACCATTTATATTTAAAATTTGCTGCTAAAATCAACAAGGTTTTGAAATTTTCCTCTACACTGAAATTTGTAGATCTTTTTAAGGTTTTTTGTATCGAATTTCTTATTGAATTTAAAACAGTTTCTTTACTTTCACCTTTAACCGGCTCGGTTAAGGTTAGAAAATAATTTTCGGCAATTTTTTTAAATTGTGTATCAATGTCATAGTTTTCCGGGATCAAGATTCTTGAACATATTTCTAGTTGTGTATCTGAGGATTCTTGTGTTACAATGGCCAGATTGCCAGCAAAATAGTTGGCCATTTTTCCATTATTAGGAAAACGTTTGATTTGTAGTTTTTCTTTTAGCTCTTCAGCGGTTTTGCCATCAGAACCCAAATAGATGAGAGACAAAGCTGCTTCTAAGAGAAAAGGCGATATGCAAATATTGTCGTAGGCAGTGATTTGTGAATTTTGTTCATGTCTTTGTAGTAGATTTGTGAAAAGATCTAAACCAAAATTTGTTTCATAGCTGTTGTTGTTTGAAGAGTCCATTTTGTAGCAATGACGAATATAAGCTGAAAATTTGAATTTGGAATGAAAGAGAATTAAAATAATAAGGAAAATAAATAAAATAAATTACATGAAAATGTCATCGGCTCTTAATGGGTTAAGCATTTTTTTTTTAAACTTTAGTATTTCTTAAAAGATCTCTTCAAAAGCTTTTATATGATACCCATATTCTTATCTTAAAAAATATGGTGCAAAATCATCCTTTTTTATGAAAAGTTCAGAGGTCTATAAAATATGGGCGAGCCACAACTTTTTTTCTTTAGAGTATTTTTTTCTTACTTTTTTGATTCTCTATCGCCCCATATATTTGTTTTTATGATTGGAGTTACTTTACTAAGAAAAATTTTGGTCCAAATGATATGGGTTTAAAAATCAGCATAATCAGTCCATGCCCTTCGAGGCAGCGGACAAAACACCACTCCTACCTCCAATTTTTTCATAACATTTGTAACAATAAAAAAAAAAACAAATGTATGGAGCGATAGAAAATTAAAAAATAAGAAAAAAGCATCAAGTGAAAAAATTGGCGCACGCCCATATTTTCCGAGTTACGGGCCTCTGAAATTTTCATATATTTTTAAATATCAATATGGGTATCATTTTAAAGGTTTTGAAGAGATCTTGAAGGAAATACTATAATTTTAAATAATGCTTAAGCCATTAAGAGCCAATGACATTTTTATGTAAAATTATATGAAGTACATTTTTTTTTTATTTTTTATTCTCTGTCACCCAAATATTTGTGTTTTTGATTGAAGTTGCTTCACTAAACTAGAAAATATTTATTATCAGCTGACAAAGATTTTAAGAACAAAAAAATAAATTTGTATTAAAATTTAAAAAATCCAAATGATGATATTTTTTTAAAAAAAAGAAACTTATTTTGTTTTACGCCGTTCGCAGAGAAAAAAATTTTAATTGGAAACCAAATTTTTTGCTTTCGACATTTTCAAGTGTTCACTTTTATAAATAAAAAGCATTTTTATAATCCATGACGCAAGAAAAAATATTTTCAAGACTCTTGGTCGCCTTCCTAAATAATAAACGGTGTTATTGAATAGAAAAAAATAATTTATTTATACCGTTAATACATTCAGATTTACACAAATAATGTAACAGTGTAAATTAAATGCACAAAACACGCCACTTTAAAATAAAATCATATAATTTTCTTTTCAATTGAATAAACAGTAATGCATTTTTAGTTTAATACAAAAATTAATTGTTTGTTCATATTATTTTTGTATGTATTTTAAAATAGATATTTTTCTGAATTTTTTATTTTATTTTGAAATCAGTTTTGCATCATGTTTTCAATCTTTTTCACTGATAGAAAGAAACCCCATGTCAAAATCTATTTAATTTTTATTTAAAAAAAAAATTTTTTTTTTTGCGTTATTAAAATTATTACAAAAATTTTAAATCACACAACGGCCCAAATTGCGTTTTGAAAATTATATTTTTTTTAAATAAAGTAAACAATCATTCAGAAAAAAAAGCATTTTGATCACAAAGTGTCTGTTGCTACAAATTAAATGAAACGTATAAAAAAAACTTCACAAATACACAAATATGTGGGTGTTTTCTTATTTTTCATAACTTTTAAATTTCCAATCGTTTGAAATCTTTCTCAATTTTATAACAAACATAAAATTACATCACAATTATCATTAAAAATATTTATGCGCGTTTGCTTAATTTCTTTAATTAGACATTTAAACACAAAGATTGTTTTTATTAAATGTTTCTAACTTTTTTTAAATTTACTTCATACAATTTTTATCCAAATATATTGTTGTGTTGCGTTCTTTGAGCGATTTAAACTCTGTAAAATCGAAACAAAAACTAAAAAATAAAAGAAGAAATGAAGACATAATATTCTCATTTAATTTTAATAATATTATTGTTGAAAGTATATCAACAAATGAGTACAACAACATCAACATTTGCACTATCTGCTTGATATTGTAGGCAGCACACACTATAAGGTGCACGTCAATGTGATAAGGTCACTTATTTAATATTCACCCTTCTTCTATAAAAATGCACAAAATATTGACGTAGAAGAATTATCAATAACAGTGAAAATATAGTGACAGAAAAGCCCTGTTCGTTTAAAGAGCTTCGAGTGAATAATATGAACAATTTTGGGAAATAAGACCTTCATCATTCTAGTGGCAATTTCTTTATGCAATAACTGCAATAACGTTCTTCGATTTAAAATTAGAGAAAATTCCAAGTGAATCAGTGTGGTGAAAATCCAGCAAGAGAAAAGACGTAAAAGCTGGATAGAGCCAATAAAATAATCCTGAAATTAGGCTTGTTGTTTAAAGTTTTGGAATGAGTGATAATTTTGCGTACTTAAATGTGAGATAAACTGTCAGCATCAGCATTGTAATCCTCGCCGTCTACTAAACAGCTGCTTAAACATGATTCTATGCAGATATCTTTTATATCACATAAAGATACATCCGCTATAAATTGAGAGATCTTATTTTTTTTAATTAACTAAAGCGTATTAGCTACTGAAGTACCTGTATGCAAAAAATTTGCAGGCCTAGGATCGTCTTATTGATCGTTACAGCCTCTTTAACATATACAGCAGTCACACATTCCGTTCAGAATGGTTTTAATTCTGATCGATTTTCTTTAGCCTCTTCAGGTTCCGATCGATTTTGTTTATTTCTAAAAATGCTGACAAATCAATTTTTTAATTTCGATTTGCACACTAAAGTAGCAGACAAATCTTAATAAGCGCAACACAGTCTGACCAATAGCTTTTGCGCTGAAATGTCATACCTAAATAACAGTGTCAACTTTATGTCTTGAGCAGTAGGGCCTGTAGGGCATCACTGCACCGCATATGATTCGCAGTACGTTCGTAAATGCAAAAAGTGACAGAACTGCGAATGTCATCTGTTCATAAATGCATCACTAAAGTATATTATGCGCAAATAAAACCAAAAACTAATCATAAAAATGGCTGATGCAATGAACGTGTGAGTATAACTTTTGTAAGGTTTTTATTATTTATCTCCTTTTGTTTAAAATATACTTTTTACACAATTTTTTAACATTTTTTGTATCATGTAGTTCACAAATCGAGTTCACAAATGCAAACTAAAACGAGCAAAACAAAGCATACGCAACAGCTGATTAGCAGTGGCAGTGCAGAGTATTCATACTATGCAACGCAGTAATGCATTTACTTACAGGCCCAATATTTTGCACACCCACCAATATAAAAGACAAACGTAGCAGCGCAATCTGACCCATAGATTTTGCGCTTAAATGTCATACTTAAATAACAGTATCAACTTTATGTCTTGAACAGTAGTGTTAACTAATTTCATTATAGAAATAAAAGAATAGATAAAAATACTAGATTGCCCTGAAAGTAATTCAATTGTCAGCTTCAACAATAAAAAAAACAAAACAAAGAGAGAACCAGCCAACTTCACTTCCTAACACACTGTCAAAATCAGATTTACCGTTACGTTGCGCTATTATTGTTTACTTCAAGGTGAATCAATTATCAGGTGGCAGCGCAGGCGAATTCATTTTCGCCATAAACAAACTGTCAAACTTCATATATAACTGTCAAAACATTACCAGTAGTAATGATTACCAGCTAAAAATAATAAATTCGCCAACATTCCCACCTGGTACTTGATTCGCCTTGGTTTATCTCATACAGTTTTTACAGTTAGATTGCGCTTTACAGTCCACCCTAAATACGGGCGTTAGGCACGACGTAATTTAACGTCTAGTTTTTACGCTGTTATGAGTAACTTAAATAAGAGCGCCAACGTTGTGAAACGAACAGTATTGTTTACTTATCTTATTTGCTAAAAACCACAAAATTAAAATAATTAAGAGAGATAAAATCGCGAAATTGACCTTAAAGTAGCTGTAATGTCATTACTGTTGGAAATACTTTTGTATATACCACAAAAAAAACAATAACAACACTTCCCTTGCAGCCAACTTCACTTTTTACACGCAGTCAAAATTGGATTTTTCAATTGTCCAACGTTAGCGTCGCGCTATTTGGGTTGGTCTCATACATTTTGTATGGGCATGAGAATTTTTGACAGTTAAATAACGTCTTACGCTCGTATTTAGGGTGGACTGTTACGCGCTATTTAAGTTCGCTTATCTTTAAAAGGAAACAAAATTGAAGCAAACTTGAAAGCCGCAAAAAACAAAGTTTAAAAGAAAAAAATCTACTTAAAATTTAAAAATGAAATATTTTCCTTGTCTAGGTTTTTACCAGTTTATAGAATTGAATCCATTTTCGATTGAAATTAAGTTATGTAAAATGGCTGATAAACTGAAATTCCGTGCAAGATTTTTCTTAAATTTTCGTTTTTCCCCATTATAATTTTGTTTTTTTTTTTTCTTTTATTTATAAACTTTTAGAAAAAAGGAGTGATTAATAATTATGAAAAAATATAAAAATTACAATAATGTCACTTTTTCATGTTTGTTTTTCGAAGGAATTTACTATTCGAGAAATCTTTTTAGAAAAATTTTAACCGTGAAAATACTCATGATTCTTCTTCTTTTTTTCTTCCTCTTCTACCTCACTTCTTCTGTTTTAGGTCACGTACGACATTTTTTTTTTATTTTGATCGATATTATGAACCACAGTGTAGAGAATATGCCTAATTTATGCGAGAGAGCCAGCAAAGCTGCTAATTTTATGCACGATTAAGCGTATGGAAAATTCATACAAGTACTTTTGATCGCTACTTCCATAAATGCAATTAACTTAATACTTCCATAGAATTTGGTTCCAAAGCAGGCAAAGAAAAGTATAAAATTTCTACATGTATTCCAAATTTGTTTCGTCCCCTAATACAGAAGTAAAATGTTTTTAATCTATCATATTGACGTGCGCTTCAAGTTATTGTTGTTTTTATTTTTAATAAAACATAAATTCGCATTATGTGGTGTTGTTGTTTTACATCTTTTTGTTTTTATTGCATTTTCATTTTAAATATTTTTGCTGTTCGCTCTTTAGAAATTTATCTCTTTATATGATTGTTTTGATCGCTTAACATCTCTAAAATAGAATTAAAACTATTTAAAATCATGATAAATTTTGCCGGCACAAAAGCTATACGTGGTGACGTCATATACAACAACCGATCATTTCCTAGTATGTATGTAATTCTACTGAAAATATTCTTAGTAATCTGGAGCAATGAGTTACTATATGTATAAGCCGAATTTTAAACACCCTGCCTTTTTTTTTTTGCACAAAATACTTAATAAAAAGTAATATTTTTTAAATATATAATAAAGTATAAATTAAAAAGATCAAAGACTTTGTAAAAACATTAAAAATGTTGGTGAACATTAGTTATTCGTAAACATACTTTGCACTAAAAAAGGTTCTTAAGAAATTTCTTTCACAACCAAATGTAAGTCTATATTAGTGAAGTTACTCCAATCAAAAAAAGAAATATTGGGCGAAAGAGAAAAAATAGTACATATATACAATTTTTCATGAACATGTCATGGGCTCTTAATGGATCAACCATTTATAAAAACAAAATACCTTTGAGGAAGGAGTCTTTAAAAATTCCTTTAAAATTTTTTTTCTTTTATCAAAACGGCATTTTAAAAGTATATTTTTACAGGGTGATTTTTTAGCTATTATCTTCTTGGCAACACTGGTTTAATCAGCTGACGTACGTTTCGTGTTTTGTTAAACTATCAAACATCTTCAATTTGGTATATAAATTAACCATGAATCGTCTTACAAACGAACAATGCTTGCAAATGGTTAAATTTTATTATCAAAATGCATGCTCTGTTAAAAAAGTTCATTTACCGAAAAATTGTGTTCAGCGACGAAGCTCATTTTTGGCTTAATGGGTACGTAAATAAGCAGAATTGTCGATTTTGGAGTGATTATCAGCCAGAAGCGTTGCAAGAGCTACCAATGCATCCAGAAAAAGTCAAAGTTTGGTGCGGTTTATTGGCTGGTGGCATCATTGGACCATACTTCTTCAAAGATGATGCGAATCGTAACGTAACTGTGAATGGTGAGCGCTACCGTGAGATGATATCCAACTTTTTTTTTGCGCACTATCGATTTAAATAAAGATTTCATGCATTTTTCGGAATTTTATGTGCTTTTTTTTGCAAAACTTTCCTATAACTTTAAAAACATCACCCTTTAGAAAGTAGCTTTTTGCTTAGCAAAAGTATTAAACTTAAAGTACCTTCTTAAAAAGTGTAATTCTAAAAAGGAATAATGGAATAACATGTGTTAGAAATCAGCCCCATGAATATTTTTCGTTCCATTTATGTATCATTCCAACAAGTGCTATAGTAATCACTTTTGAATTCATTCATGCAACAAATTGTTTGATCTAGACAGACATTAAGACAATTTGCACCGCCAATGATAAAATACAGAAATAATTTTTACTTATCGAATACGGAACACAAAATAAACAAGTAAAATTTAGGGGACAAAACAGTTGTTGTGGTCCATTATAACAATTTAATTAAAAATTATTCTGTTGGATAAATTAGAAACGCCGTTTAACTTGTAATATTCCATTAAGCAGCAACATTTTTTATAAAGCAAATTAAAAAATTCTTTTGCACTGCTGCTTAGAATTCATTTGGAACAACCTTGCTGAAAATATATCATAGTACAGGCTCACAGCGAGGGTTTATATTGAAATATGCTTTAATTACTGTTATGTATTCTACTTAAAAAATTAATTTTCATTGTAATGAATTTCAATTGCACATTGGAAATATTTTTTATTAAAACCTTACCCTCAAACATTCGAAAAGTAGTTAATTAGATTCAGATAAAGCTATCATTAAAATAAGGCCTGATCGCAAATACACCACTGTGGAGCATACCCCGTCGAACGATCTGTCAAAATTGCATGTGGGCCCAGAAAGTATATGACAGTATGGGGCAGATTTTTTTACAGATCTGTGCGATCTTGTAATCTTTTAAAATAATTCATAAAAGCTTTATCTCTATGCGAGCAGAGCTGATTAAAAGCATATGTGTGTATAGATAATAGTGCAGCAAACTATAAAATACAGCTTATAAAATGTCTTGTAATTAAAATTGTGCCAAAGGTCAAAAATTTTTATTAAATTTGTTGAAAAAAGTTAGCCGGTTTGAAGGAATTTTTGTAATTTTTGAAAGAAAAAATAAGGAAGAGAAATTTCTTGTCAGTTGCAACGTTCTTTGCCACAAACAAACAAATCATATGCAAAAGTGAAACAACTAAAATGTTTTATTTAGAAAATTGCGCATTTATCAAGTAATTATAGAAGTGGTATGTATGGTGAATTATTAAAAGCAAAAATTAAAGAAAAAATAAATAAAAAACAAAGAATTTAACATAAATATAATAGTTCGATGTGGAATTAGAAAGGTAAGTTGCATTTGGGATTGCAAGCAGTTGAAGTGCAGAGATTGTGTCCAATGAACCTGACACTGGAAACCCAAAACGGGTATTTAAAACCGCCACAGCCTTTAAAAAGAGTTACATTCAAGTTGGAAGAACTTATAAAGCCTTTAAATTCAAAATTCTAAGTTTTTTTTTAATGTGTGCTTAATTTTATGTATATCTCTGATTTTCAGTCAACAACAGTATTTGGTAGAAACACTCAAGATGTGTGCCCCAACATCACTGTCGTCCAAAAGTGATCGGAAATACAAAGGTTATTTATAACGTTTCAAAAATTATATTGGTTTAAAATATTTTTCCATTTAAGGAACTCCTTCTCTGTTAAGATTAGGTCCAGGGTCAGAATGAAATCTAAACCCGGCTTAGAAAACTTGAGGAAAGTATGTGAGTATAAAATTATAATTTATTTAAAATTTTAATAAGTTTTGCAATGCGTATTGTCTAAAAATTTTGATGGAGTGCAAGGTGGTCATCAAAAGGGTTGAGAAATCCGTCTGTCGGCTGGCTGGGTAGACTTACGACTCAAAACTTGATGAAGGCGTCAGCATGTTCCCTTTGCAGAACCTTCTAGCGTTGAAAGAGTTGGAGGAGTCACTGAAGCAATGGTAGAGAACTTAAGTTCATGCTTAAAGTATTTTAATAATCTTACATTTATATTTTTTTAGACATCACATTTATATATAATTAAGGGAACATTGCAGGATTTCAGCACTGTGATGCGCTCAATTCTTACCGACCACCTACTAGAAAAATATATTTGGGAGGAAGGTGGGTTAAGCAAGCCCTCTAAAGTCTTTCTTTGGTTAATAACTCCCTGCAAAATATCTGAGTAGCTTGTTGTTCCCTACGCACATGACAAGTATTTACGTTGTGTGAAAGGTACCGTACCTACTATTTAAAACCGTTTTGTGTTTCGCTGAACTGTCTACGTAAATTGATGTTGGGGTTACTGTTATAAAACTCAAGAGTCTCCTATTTCTCTAGCTACACGATAATAATTTCTCATTTGTCTTAAGAGGTAAAAACAAGTGCTCTATTTTACCAACCGCATAGCTGATAACAAACCGTAAAAATTCTAGGAAGATCGGTCCATTAGTGTAGGCGTCTGTAGCTTCTCTAAAAAAATACATTTTGTGCTTTGTACATTTTTATATAGATAAGACTTACAGCTCACCAACTATCCAAAACGAATTCCAAGTCGTTTGTTGGCATCAAAGCACGTGATATGAAGTTCTAACGGGATATCTCCGCGTTAAAATTTACTTTAAATTTTATTGAGAACAAGAAATGATCGCTTGGTTAGAATTAGTTGTTGGAAATAAGTAAAACAGCCACTTCTTGCTTTCAGAAATTTTCATAGTTTCACTTTTAAATATAATCAAAGCAATTCTTAAATTTTAATAAAAACGTTTTTAATACTTAATTATCCAACTATTTTTCATTAAAAGACTTGGCTGGTTGATTGAACTTAAAAATATATAATATTTAACTCTTAAAAATTTTAAGAATTTGAGGTGGGAAGGACACATTTTTCAATTATATAAATTTTAGAGCCTACAGTATTTTTTCTTTTTTTTTTTGTAGAAAATATGATTAAAAAAGTTATTATAAAAACATATTATTATAAAAACATGATTAAAATGATAAGTGAAAAGAGCATGCAAAATTATAAAAAGTAAATGAATGGATAATAAAAACAATTTGAAGATAAATAAAAACATTTTTTTGTAAACGGATATAACTTCCTTAAAAGAGATGTAGAAAAATTATGTTTATGCTGCTTATGCTAAAAAGCTTTGTTACTGTTTTCCATACTGCTACTTGCTAGAAATGCAACTGCTTTAAAAATCTTAAGTAAACTATAAATAGTGGAATGTGGTGTAGGTTAAAAAGAAAAACCACCTTCGGGGGCCTTAGATTGTGCTGTATTAAATTCAAGCGTGCCATTAACTTCTTGGGGTGCCAACTCAGACTCAGCACCATCAGCACTACTGAAATAAGCATCAACAATGGCGTAAGCTTTCTTGTACACCTCTTCATTTTCATGCTGCTGTAAACTCTCCAATTTGTCCAAACCGCCCATTTCCTCCACCATTAGGCAAAGATTTTCTGCACCACCTAAACGATCGGCCAGAGCAAACAGATTTGATAGACCGGTTAATACAACCTTAATGGTACGAGGATCCTTGGCATCGAGTAGATCACAAAAAGGTTTTAATATTTGATATTTTTCAATTAGATCAATAATCTGTTCTGGTGTACCCGATGTGGTGGTATTGGTAACAGCCCAAGCTGCCTCCTTTTGTGACTTAAAATCTCCCTTTTCTAAGACATTACGAATTTGAGCAAAAATATCTAAAAAGATTATTAAAAAAAATATAGTAAATGTTAAAAAACAAAAAAATATTAATTTAAGTACGTAAAAAAAAATGATATAAATCTTAATTTTGTTACATAAATACAAGATTGTATAGTTTTGGTGTGTTAAAAAAGTAAACTCTTTCTGAAATTGATTTTGAAACGATATGGGACATCACATATTTTTTAACTTTCCCCCATCCAAACAGAAAACCAAATGTTCTTTACAAAAACATTAGTCCAAAAATTAGTTATAAGTTTTGTTTAAAGAAAAAACACAAATTTTTCGCCAGAATCATACTTGATGAGCAACTTAATCCAGTGCTTAAGTCAGTTGATTGCTCACTTTTAAATTGTAATAAATGGAAAGTCAATAAAATCTAATTAACATCATACTGACAGAGAATTCTTTTATTGCCATTTGTGACATAATGCTGTAAAAGTTTCTTTAAATTGTATTTTCTAAACAAGAAAGAAAATCCTTAAAATTAAAGGAATATGTAACAACGAGAAAAATCAAACTTTATTTAACTTACCCGCATCAATAACAGCTTGTATTTGCTTTTGATTACCGGCTGTTATATTACTTATAGTCCAGGCAGCTTCCTTGACGATATTATTCTTTGAATGTTGTAATAAAATACCCAGCTTAGGTAAACCGCCAGCAGCAATTACAGAATCAGTCTTAAAGAGCAAATTGAAAACAAAGATAAAAGAATGAAATAAGTAAAGCAACTAGTAATCTGCGGTAATAAAATTAAAAGGAGGATAAAAGAAAATATGAAAATGTAAATACATAAAACATACATACATAATTATGTATAAGCTTGTACTAATTCCATTTACCGTTTTTAATAAAATTAAATTATACAAATTAATGGTTACGACAAGTGTTCAAGTGCTATATTCGGTTATGCCGAATCTTATATACTCTTCACCATATATATTAAATCTAGTTGAGTGAAGTAACTCCATTAAAAAAAAAAAAAACAAATGTTGGGGTGACAAAGAATTAAAAAATAAAAAAAAAATAATTAAATAAAATATAAAAATTTTACACAAAACTGTCTTTGGCTCTTAATCGGTTAAACATTTTTAAAAAAGTTAAGTATTTCCTGAAAGATCTCTTCAAAAGCTTTTAAATGATACCCATATTGACAAACGAACTTTTTTATGAAAATTTCAGAGGCCAAGTTATGGGCGAGCGCCAATTTTTTCACTAGAAGCTTTTTCTCTAATTTTGTAATTTGCTATCACCTCATATTTTTGTTTTTTTTTTATGGGGGTAACCTAAATAAACTAAATTTGTTTCAAATGATATGGAAAAACTAGAGGCAGACGTGTTGTACCCGCTGGCTCGAAGGACCAATCTTGCTGATTTCCATTAGAAAAATTTTTCAACTTTGCCCGATCGATTGGCGTACTTAAATATTCTCTAGCTCATCTAGTGTATTGGATAAGTTGATTTCAGCCCAAACACGGACGGACAGACAGACATCGCTTAATGATTTTCGATTTCGCTATGCATAAGAACTGGAAGCATTTATACTTTATGGGGACGGAAATGGCTATTGTAGAAATTGCAAACGGAATGACCAACTTAAATATACCCTTTTTCCACCTGAGGTGAAGGATATAAAAAGAGAAGTAAAAAGTTAAAACTTACGTAAGTATGTATGCACTGTATAGGAGGAGGAGGAGGAGAAGGAGGCTGTTACTTAAACCAAACAAAAAAAAAA
Source organism: Cistogaster globosa (assembly GCA_937654795.1). Classification (NCBI taxonomy): domain Eukaryota; kingdom Metazoa; phylum Arthropoda; class Insecta; order Diptera; family Tachinidae; genus Cistogaster; species Cistogaster globosa. The sequence continues at coordinate 16,242,376 of OW569404.1, forward strand.
AAAGTCAAACTAATTTAAACAAATTGAAGTAGCAATGACAAAAACTTAAGCTAGAGCCATCAGTCTTTGTCTTTTGCTTTATATTCATTTTGCCAACGGTAAGAAAATTTTCATTAGTATTCGTAAATTTGTAGAAAATAAGGTGCCAATGTTAAAAGTCTTATATATTCATGATGATGATGATGACAATGACAACACAACGTGTTTGAAATTTAAATGCCAGAAAAAAAGACGGGTATGAATGTATTAAAAAAAAAAAACATACTTTTAGTAGTTTTGCTCAAAGAGTCTGTTAATTTTTGATCAGTTTAAAATTTTTTTATTTTATTTTAAACATAATTAAGAGATAAATTAAAAAAAAAGAAATAATTGGATTATTTATAATAAAAAATGTGTTTTTCTAACTATCGTATTTTCCTATCTTTAAAAAATAAGCTTTATATGTAAAGCTTTTTATAAAAGGTTCTAGAAGTAAAGCTTTATTAAATCCCTTTAAGTTTAATTTTTAATTAATAACTTTTTCTGCGATTTTCGTTAAAAAAAAATTAAATGCGATTTTTGACAAGTGTGGAACAATACGATTGGTGTCGATGATTCTAAAGGCATAATGTTCCCCCTGAATAGTTCAACAGGAATGAAAGGATCTCTGAGAACAGCTTCAGATTTTTAAAGCTCTAAAAATTTTTTTTAAACTTTGTTCAATGAAAAAATAATATACCATCATTAAAGCTTTTTAAAATTTTTGGCAAACAAAACACAATTTTTTTTTTTTATTTGCTGAGATTACATTTTTCTTGGAAAAAGTGTTTTACAGAAAAAAATTAGATTTTTTTTAAAGGAAAGCTTTGTTTTTTGATGCAACAACTCTTTATCCCTAAAATGTATTTTTTATTAAAAGAGAAAAGTAACATTAAAGAACCTTGGGTCAGGGTCATGTAAACCGAAATATTTTTTTCTTAAAAAAAAAAGAACACTTGACACAACAAAAAAAATTTCCCTTAGTTTGCATTTAAAATAAGTATGTGTATGAACATAAGGATAAACAAAGGAATAAATAAACTAATTCCTTTTAAAGTCTTTTGACCTTTTAAAATCACTTTCATCTGCTTTGTTTAAATATTCATGCAGCTTTTCGACTTATTTTTCTTAGTTTACAAATAAAATAGAAAATAAAAATGTTTGCAGCAAGTTGTAAAAAGGCGTGACGACGTTATTTTTTTTTTTTTTTTTTTGCCGTCTAAATACAGGCGAGTATAAAGAATTAAAGAGCATTTTTGGTTTATTGTAGTATAAGTAGAAAAGTGTTTTGCTTAAGTATAAAAACTGCACGTCTGTGCTTTTCTGTCAAGAAGAGCTCCTTATTTTTTTCTTTCTTTATCATTAATGTTTTCAACCCGCTATTTACTTTCGTTTGCTTAAAAGAAGCCACCATTCATTTGCAATGCAAATTTTATCTTTTGTGTGTATTTTTTTTTTTTTTTCTTTAGTCATCTCAAGTACAATATGTTAAGTTTATCAGACTATTTGAAGCATTTCGTAAAATATAAAAATATAAATTAAATTAACAGAGATACTCGTAGATTATCAGTTATAGAGATAGATTTAAAGTTATAGAGAAATGTGTCATTAGGAGTTCGAGAAATGTCAGAACATGGATCATTGTGGCGCAAGGAAGTTCGCTTCTTGGCGAAATTAAATATGAGCGTTGGTGACAGGCGGGGCGACAGTGCAGAGTGCTAGGAACTATACACCCACGGTAATAGTTCAGAAAAGTGTACCATTTAGCGTTTAAATGTGCAGAGTCGTTCCTTTTCTATTTCTATTTTCTCTCGATATCCAAAATCGCAAGCGGACGTTTATAAAGGATTTTTTTTTGCATCTGTACCTATTAATTAGACTTATGTAGTTCATAAGCAAACTAGTTCATTTAAACGATTCCATCGATTGAACTAAGTGAACTAGTTCAAAGTTTGAAAAACACCTAGTTCATTTTTGAACTACACTTTGTATTTGAACTATCAGACAAGATGAACTAGAATCCATGTTTGTGTTTCCTTGTTGACTATTTCCGACATGAAATTAGTGCTGCCACGCATTTTATTTAACATTCGTTATGGCAATGCTGCGGTGTTGTTGCCATCATATTTTGAAAAGAACATTTGAACTAAAAGAGCTTTTGAACTAAAGAAAGCGTTTGAACTTAAAGTTAATAGTACGAACAATACGTCAACAGAACATTTGAACTAAGAAAGACTTTGACCTAAAGAGAGCCTTTAAACTAAATTTTGAACTAGTTCATTTTCAAATTTTGAACTAAAAAGAGCGATCACTAAATTGAACTATATGGCACAAGTCTACTATTCATCTGTCTGATATAAAATTTGTGCAGCGGACGTGGACATCCGGGTCGACATAAAATGGATTATCGTATTGAATGTCATTGAGATATTAGCGTTAAAGCCCATCAGGGATCGTGAGAGTGCTTTATGCTTGACTACTGAGATCTAGCATAATACACTCTCTAATTATGTTGTTTAAATGGCAGTATCTCAGTCTCTTCATGTATATGATCTGCATTGTTAATCTTGATACAGTTGATTTCGATTCGAAGTGATTTATTCTGGATTCTTTGCAATACTTGACGGCCATTAGCTGTCGTTTATGAGTGACATCCATGTAGTTGCTGCATAATTGACGAAAGTTACAGAGAGTTGTACATGTGCTCTTTAGACAATCTAGTTATAAGGTTAATAAAAATAAAAAAGCGGCAAAATAATGTGACAATTTTAATTCGTAACACAAAAATTTCGGAACCAAAATTATATCTGCTTTAGCTTGCCTGCATTGTGTAGAGTGTTAAGCAACTTTTATTATATTTTTTTATATCGCCTGAATATGCAACTTCTTTTAATAACTATGGCATCAGTTATAAAGGCGTGCCTTACGGTTTGTTCTTTCCTTAATGTCCCCTCTAAACATTAAAGTAAGTGTTAATGCACCTTAAGTGTCAGTTACTTTTTTTGTTTTTAGTTCTGACGTTTAATTTTATCATGAAAATGAAAGAAGAAAAATGTAAATTGGTTGACTAAAGTATGAGAAGAAAAAGGAAGAAAGTAGGAAAGATGACAGACCGAGCAGTGAAGTGTTTTTTTTTTTTTTTGTTTTTAATATACATTTTGCCTAATAAATGTAATTAAGTGATGAAAAGCCCATTTGTATAAATTTGTAAGTTTTTCATAAAATACTAAGTTTGCTGCTGTTCTTTATGACAAAAAATCTTAACAAAAGATCTTAAATGTTATTCCTGAAGGTTGAAATTAAATCAGGGCGTTATATTTAAAATCGCAAGTTTTAAAATAATTTAAATAGTTTTGAAGATTTTTAATGCAAACTTAGAAACATACAAAGAGGAGTAGATAGGAAGAACATTCTAATTTATATATTTTTTCGTTTACAGTATTTTCTGTGGGAAGAAATGTTAGTTGGATGACGAATTGAATAAACTTTTTCTTAGACTTGAAATGTAATTAAAAAATAATAACAAATTCACCCTTTTGGATAGAGTTTGATAGTTCAAGCCAAAACAATAAGCAAAAATTTGTCATCGACAGATTCATTATTATTTTATTATCGATTTTAGTCAGCTTTTCCAATTAATAAATCAATCATTAACATTTGATTATAATTTTTTTTATATGTGATTTAAGAAAACAACTGAAATTAACGCAGTCCGGATTTTTGTTGTTTCATTTTACTATAGTGGCAATTTTTGCAGTGATAAAAGGTTTTTAATGAAGAACAGCAAAGGATGACTGACAAATAATGAAAAAAAATTTACGCCTTCATAAGTTAAAAATTTAAAATGATTTGCTTTTTTATAATCTTGTAATACATACTTAATGTTAATATTTAAAAGATATATTAACTTTTTTGTATAAATATATTGCTACATTTCATTTAGCTACAAAACACTCATTTTATTTATGAAAAACCTTTTTTTTTTTTCAAAATATTCACATAATCCGGCGATGTGTTTTTTTTTTTTTTTTTTTTTTTTTTGGCAAAGTTTAAATGGATAAATAGTAGAGTATGATACCTAAATTTATCTTCAACAAGTAAGTTGAAGAATTTTTTTATTATAAATTCGTAAAAAAACTTTAAGATTTTTGTAAAACAAAAAAAAAAAAAAAAAAAAATAATAAAAATAAAAATAAAAATAAAAAAACAAATAAATAACAAATTGCAAGTTTTCAAGTATTCAGATCAGAAAATATTTAGCTTCGTTAAAAATTATAAGTTGAAAATAAAGTTAAGGTTCTTTTTAAAATAATATCAAATATAAATTTTTTTTATTACAAGAAAACTTAAAAAATTGTATAGAATAAAGAAAACAGGCAATAAAAAGTATTGATTTCAAAACAAACATTTTAAAATTTACGTAATAATCAAACAACAATTTTATACACAAATATTATTTTCCAAGTTTATAAATTGAAAAATATCATAAAATTTTATATATTAATTAATTTAAGGAGTCAAACAAAAAGTTACTGACATGATAAACGTAACTAATATTATTTCAATTATGTGTCCTGTAATAATTTAGATTTTTTACCCGTATCATATGAAAGTAGTTATAGGAAAACAAATTTGGTTTTATTTCTTAAATCAAAATGGAAACAAGCATAAAGATATTAATGTTTTTAGAAATTATTATGACACATTTTAAAAATGATGATGTTAGTCGCAAACAAGGTTATAATAAATAGTAATAAGTACTAAAAGTGCTATATTTGGCTATGCCGAATCTTATATACCCTTCAACATCGATGTAAATTAAAAATACAGAATAAAAGAAAGAAAAAAAATTAAGTACATAAAAATGTCATCGTCTTTCAGTGGGTTAAATGTTTTTAAAAAAAATTTCGTATTTTACGAAGGTCTCTTCTCTTTCTTATTTTTTAATTCTCTATCGTCCCATATATTTAATAGGAGTTACTGCACTAAACTTGATTAGTTACAAATGATATGGAAAAGTTAGAGACAGGTGTGCTGTTTTGCTCGTTGCCTCGAAAGACATAGAATGATCTTTCTGACTTCCAAATGTAAAATTTTTGATCGATTGGCGTACTTAAAATTTCTGTAGCTTTGTACTGGCAAAGTTGATAATACACCAACCACGGAGGCACAGACGTGCAATCGCTCAATCGACTTTCTTAATTCACTAAAAAAAGTTTGCCCTCTATTTAATAAATTGCATAATTCACTTTAAAAATTATTTATGCTGACTTTTGACAAGATTTACTTGTATTTGTTTAATCAAGACGATATTTTTCTTGTATACTCGTTATTAAAAAAGAGTAAATTTTAATTAGTGAAGCTACTCCAATCATAGTTTTAGAAAATTGAGAAAAAGAAAATATTAAAAAGTTATACCGTACTGCTGAAAGTTCTTACGACCTTCAGAAGGAAATCTTGAAATACGTAACTGGTATACTGCTGTAAAAAGTGATTTATGCTACTTTCAAAATAAATGATTTAATTATGGACGTAAATATGTTCGTATTCATGTTTGCATAGAACACACTTGCAAGTTTTTATTTATGTACATAAAGCTGAACATAAAACCTTTAATAAATAAAAATCTTAAAACTTACCTGTTGATCTGTGCCCGTTACTATGTTTCCCACACTACGCAAAGCAGGCACAATAATGGCTGGTTCATCAGTGCCAAGCAATGCAACTAAACGTGGCACAGCACCCGTATCTACCACAGCCTGTATCTTTTGATTCTCGTCATCAGTAACGTATGACAAAGCCCAGCAGGCATCAGCTAAAACCTGAATATCCGTACCACACAAAAGTTGTGACAAAACAGGCAGTAAACGTTTTATTTCATTGAATGGTGGCGAAGGATTCTTGTTACGACACAAATTCGACATTAACCAAACAATGTTGCGCAAAAACGACAAGGGTGTACTTTCATTGCACAAAGACAAAATGCCATCGATAACATTATGTTGTATAACAATATCTCGAGCAGCAGCACCATCGCCGGCAATATTACCTAACGCCCATACAGCTTGTTCGGCTAAATTAATATTTTTTGATTGCAGCAAAGCAATAAAGTGTGGCACAGCATTGTTTTCAATGACACAACGAGTTTGTTCCGAAGTGCCGGAGGCAATGTTGGTTAAAGCCCATGCAGCCTCAAATTGTAACAAAGGACTATGTAATATAATTTAATATTTTTTTAGCAACTTTAATAAAATATTGAAAAGAAAAAATTGTATCATACTTATCGAAGTTTTGTAAGAATTCTACGCAAATAGGGACAATGCCATGACCTATCATTAAATCAATTGGAGGATTGCGTTCACGAGACAACATTTTACGAGCTGCCTGCATGCCAGTAAATTGTCGATCAGGTTCAGTGCTTTGCATTGCTGCCACTATTTCATCTACTGTCATTTGCACCGGTGACTGACCATTGGACTCCTTTAGTGGAGAAGTTACGTCATCCTCATTGATGTTGCGCCTTTTGAACAATTGATCATCTTTTTTTGATTTCCGTAGTTCCACGGTAACTTCATGTCGTCGCAAACGAGATTCCTAAAGTCAACAAATACAATTTGAGTTGGAGAAAATTTCTTTGTTTAATTTATAAAAATGTACTTACATTTGTATTTATCGAGTTGCTTTTATAAGCACCCAGTCTGTTTGCATCCGTTTTACTCATTTTGTACTATTTTTCTAGAAAAAAAAAAATTGAAACCCCATTAAACCTAACCTTAAATTCTGACAAAAGGAAAATGGTCTCCTGAACAAAAACAATTTAAAAGGATCAGTGACAAGAAAACGTGCAACAATACAGAAATTGTACGTTTTTCTGAAAATTCAGAAATCCAAGGTACAATTTTTTTACATAAATAATCACTTACTATTATGATGTTTTAAGAAATAAATTTAAATTATCAGAATAAAACTTTTCTTTTCACTTTTTGAATAAAACTTGGAGCAATTCTCTTATTCCTTGCCAATGAATTTTTGCGTGCAGCGCGCTCTTGTGCAAAATACCGTTTAAAAATTTGAATTGTTCTATTATTTGTTGTTGCCTTGTTTAACCATTTAATTGCACATTGCAAACCTATTCCATCTTTTTGTTGTTGTGAATCAGATGTACAAGAAAATAAAGAGAAAACGGCGGGCTTGGTAGTGTTGTATTTAAACTATTGTGAATGATCACAGAATTGTTAATAAAAGCTGCTTAACATTTGCTTTTATTGTTAACGTTCGATAATTAATAATAAATTTGTTTCCAAATATTGTGAAGTGAACAGATATTTATATGTTCATGTAATAAAACTTTAATTTCATCATTTCAATGAAATATGTATTGTCAATTAAGGAACAATGAGTTAAAACAAATCAAAATTTTAAGCATTACAATATAAAATTTTTTGTATACTTGATTATAAATTTATTTTGCAAAAATGTGAAATAAATAAATACATATATGTAAAAGGATTAAAACGTTTATTCGTTGCAGTGAAATATTAAATATTAATTAAGGAATAATTATAAAAAATAAAGCCTTACAATATACTTAATTATTATAATTTTTAATAACTTAATTCTCACTTTTTTTCTCCTTAATTTAGTCTTAATTGAGTATATTGCCGTCATAAAGTTTTAGCTTTAACTAACATATTGGTGTTATGCTTGTAGAAAAAGAACTCAAACAGTTGGAACAATTATCACAATAATTGCAGTAATTAAAAAATAATCTAAAATATCAAAAGTTGAAAAATCACCAAAACTGTTTTATCCCCACTTCCAAAAAATCTCATTTTGGGATTAATAGGGGGTTATCCTTGGGTAATAACTTAAGTATATTGGCAAATCGTTTATACTTAGTATTAACCTGAAACAATAGAAGTAAATTATTGAGATTTTCTGCTTAATAAAAACTTTTATCTCTATAGCATGCTATACTTAACGAAAATCAAATTAACAATTTTTGTAAACTTAAGGTGAAAAAACCCTCCTAAGCAAATAAATTTTTGTCTCACTTAACCTTTAAAACAATCGTGGGATGTACTGTGTTACTAACATCCGTTTGTAATGACCTTGTCAAAGCAAATGTATCAGCTTTGTACAAATTTTGTCAGCTTTTTGGCAATCTTACACACGCATACATAATAAAGCAACAAAAGAATAATCATCTGCAAAAAATAAAACAATAGATTTCAAATACAAAAAACATTTTTTCAATAGTTTAAATTTGTTTTTAAAATAATAAAAGTAACAAAGAGAGTTTTTTAAAGAGACAGAAACCTTAAAATGAATAGTGGAATCTAACTATAAGAAAAAGAGAACACGAAACCATGTGCATATAATAGAGATATTAACAGAGAAATTTATGCTTTTAATAGGGTGTTTCGTAAAAGTTTTAAATGTATAATGAAACAATACAAGAGCAACTGGTGCAAAACCTACGCAAACAGTATTAGCTGAATTTGAATATGATTTGAGTACAATAATATATTTACAGTCATTATATCCTACAGATATTTCTACAAATGTTTAAATCTTAATTTGCTATTCGCTTGTATTAAATTGCACAATATTTAAGTAAAATATGTGCGTAGTAACTTAAGCACACGCAATCAAAATGTGTTAAATTTTATATGCAATTGAACTTAAGAATATATTTACGGCCTCTTTATTTTCTGCAACACCCACATATTTCATTGCATACGGCATACCTTAAGGGTCTCTACATAAATCAAAGTCTGTGAATTTTGATTTTAATTTAAACGGTAGTGCTCAAGCAAAAAAATTCATTTATTTATTTATTTTTGACATTGAGAAAAATATTTTGATAAAAAGAGAAAAATTTAATAATATTTGGATATGGGATGTATGATTATGTAAAAATAATTAATTTAAGATTGTGATTGTTTAGTTTACACTTGAAAATTATTTATTAAAATTATTTAAGCGATTTCAACTCTAAGCACATTTTTTTGTATTAAGTTTCTTCAACTTATAGCATGAGTATGAAAAGTGTTTTTAAAATATTATTTTGTAATGACTAAACTGTTCGGAGGTCGACTCATTTCACCGATCTTTATGCGCCAATATATTAATGTTCACAACGTAAGTCAAGATTTACACGTGTGATTATTTCATGCCATGTTTTTCAATTCAATTAAAATAAACTTGATAATGCAGTGTGTATGGCACTACTGCAAATCATATGCAGTATGTTGCCTTAAATTACTCGTTATTGTGAATTGTGAAGGAGATGGAATCTAAACAATGTTTCCGCCAAAACTGTAAAATTAATTGAAATAAATGAGCAATTAGTTACGTTAAAAAAATGAAACATAAGCTATAAAGATATTTAATACTTAAATAAAGGAAAAACTTAACAAAATTAAAGTGACATAAATTATATTTAAATTGTTTTTGTTATAAAAATTAAGGCAATAAAAGTTTATATAAAGTGAAAATACACTCATGATGTTTAAGCGTTATTTATGAAATTTTATTTTTGTTTAGATGAGTTAAAAATTAATTTAGTTTGCTGTATTTTTTTATTAAAAAAATATTCCGTTGAAATAATTAATTATTAATCAATTTTTTATTACTCAATTCCACTTTTAGTAAACAAATTAAATATATTATATTGATTTTGTTAACTTTAAAAGAAATTAAAAATAAAAGAACTGCACACCTGCTGTAAAAAATATCCCAAAATGTTTAGCGTTTAATCAAATTAATATTGAATGCAAATATGCCTCATTTAAAATTCTAATTATAAAAAAATAAAAAGTCCTGTGATTTGTTTAGAATAAAAAAATCTTTTTTAATAATAATCTTGCAAAGTCTTAAAATAAAAACAATTCTAATAATACCAGACAGACTAATAAAATAAAAGCAATTTTATCACCCAAAAGTAAGTTACAAATAAATTAAAAAGACAAAATATTGTTCTCATTTTTTTAAATAAATAAAAATTGTGTATGAATATTTGTATTTTATGCTGCCAACTGATGTCAGTGATGTTAAAACAAATAAGTGAAATCTGCTTTTTGTTTGTTAAATTCAATTTCAAAAATATATAAGTTTTTTAATATAGAATTTAACTAATTCTACAAAAATAAAAAGTTAAGATAAAAAAATTTAAAATCCATAGAAATTAAACAAAATATGGAAATTTTAACAATATGTAAACATTTTGTAATTAAATTAATATATTAAAATTATTTAAATAAAATTTCACTTAAAAGTATAATTGAAAATTGGAAATATCGATATATAAATATAAAAAATTAAAACTATTAACTTAAACCTCAAGTTAATTAATTTTAATTGAACAAAGTAAAATTTTAAGAAAACCTAAAACTCAAAATTATATTAAAAGTCAAATGTTAAACGAAATTTTTTTTAGAAAACTGTGATTTATTTGAACAAAAGTTCGAATATTTCTTTTTAAAGTCGAAACTTTAATAAAAAATCGAAAATATTTAGAAAAATTACATGTACAAATAAGTTTTTAAGTATTGGTAGAATTAAAAGAATTTAAAAAAAACACGTTTTGGTGAAAAACTTAAATTTCTTAAGATAATTAAAACATTTTACTTTATCCAAAAGAAATATAAATTAAATAGAAAAAAATAGCAAATATATCACAAAAGAGCGAAAATTTAATTTAAAATCGAAAATTTTCCACAACCAGCGCTATATAAAGATACCAAATTTGTTATCATTTTAAATAAGTGTCCGTTACGGCTCAATAGACATCTTAAAATCATGTATGTTTAAGTGGTCACCGTGCCTCTTAATTTTAAAAATTAAGTTTTTTTTAATATGATTAATCTGTTAGCCTCCTGAGCCTTTATTTAAGAAACTCTTTTTTTTGTTGTAAAAATTGGTTCATAGACGACTAAGTTCAGCAGCCACAAACACAAAAAATACGCACTATTTATTAACCTTCTCCTTTATTTAAGTCATTGGACACTTTTTAACATAAAAAACTTTATTAGGACTTATAAGTTTCTAATGCTAAATTATTTAATGTTTAAGATTATGAACTGTCTTTAAATCGGGACCAATCTACAAGCATCACCTTTCAAATAAAGAAACAATTTTCAAAGTCGGTATAGAAACGACTGAATTCTGCGGGCACATACATTAAAAAAGGCAACACTCAGTTGAAATGATAACCTCCTTCGTTTTTTAAGTCCGTTAAAAACAACATATTTTGCTGTCATAGCGAATATAATTAAAGTTTGATTTGACATCACGGATTTAAAAACTTTAATAAGATTTTATATTGCAAAAAAAAAAAAAAAACATAAAATACAGACACAAGAGATAAAATGAAAAACAATGAAATTATTAATATTTCTTTAAGGCTTAAAATCTTCATGTGCAAATAAATATGACATTCGTATTCACTTAAGTGAAAGAAACACAATATCCTTATAAATTTCATTATTAAATAACTCACTTTCTTTGAATATAAATTATTAATTTAATTAAGTATTTACACAAATACATACACATGTATGTACAAACATTTTAAAATGTATTGATGTGGTTGTTAACTGTCTCAGAAAATCTCATTTATATGAAATAAATAGAAAATTAAATAAATTTGTTTAATGTTATTAAAATATTTTATTAAGACTGATTTAAATTTAATATAAATATTAAGAATTTCTTTAAATTAAATACCATACATTAAGTCTAAAGTAAATATGTATTTCATCATTTTCTAGAATATTTTTAAAAGAGGCTTAACATAAGTTTCTTGTCAACCTCAAAACGTAGCAGACGTGTTTTAAGGAAAATTAAGAAAACAAACAATGTACAAAAAAAAAAAAACATTTGAATACAAAGCTATTTTTTCTTTTAACATTATTTAATAAAATTATAAAAGTCGAAACAATTTAAAATAAATGGAAATAGAGACCAATTTTTTTTTATGCATTTCCGATATGGTTCAGTATTACAAGAAAAATCATGAAATTAATTAGAAATTTTCAAACGTCATATTTTACAGAAATGTGTAGAGAAGAATTACAAATATTTTTGCCTAAATATATACGGGACGTCCGCCGGGAAATAAAAAATTAGTCCTGATAGTTCATATTTCAAAGTTGTAAAGTAGACACGTGTCAAATTTATTATGCAAAAATATTCGATAAACCAACGTGTTTTAATCGTTAAAACATTTTATCAAAATCAATCATCGATTATAGTGACGATGAGAAAGTTAAGTAAAATTTTTGGGAGAAACAACGTGCCAACAAAACGCAATATTTATCGTATAGTGAATGATTTCGAAGAAAGAGGGTCTGTAGGTGATAGGCCCCTGCATAGACCACAATGTACTGCAAGATCGGCTAAAACCTTATTGCTGCTCAAGAAAGTGCTTAAGACAATCCATCAACCTCAATTCGACGCCGTTCTCAAGAGCTTGGTCTTCAAAGAACAATTTTGGCCACAAGTTTGCACAAGGATTTGCATTTGTTTTCATTACAATTTCAGTTGATACAAGAGCTTATTCTACAACACCATTTACGCCACCGTACTTATGTAAATAGGATATTACCGCTCGCCTAAGACAACCCCGATTTTCATCAAAAAATCATAATAAGTGACAAGGCACATTTTTATTAGGATGGATATGTGAATAAAAAAAAGTAGTCGGTTCTAGGCAATGGAAAACTCTTAAATTATTAATCAGTCTTCTTTTCGTTCATTAAAACTGACATTCTGGTTGGCAATTTGGTCGGAAAGAATCATTGGAACTTACTTCTTTGAAAATTAAAACGGTGAAACGGTAACTGCGAATGGAAAGCGATATCGTGAATAATAAGTCGTATGTATCAACAAGACGGTGCCACATCGCATACAGCCAGGATTACAATGAAATTGCTGCGAGACCTTTTGCCACAAAAAGTTATTTTAAGAAATGGTTATGTTGATTGGCTTCGATGGTCGCCCGGTTTGACTGCTCCAGTCTTCTTTTTATGGTGATATCTGAAAATGAAGGTTTATGCAAACAAACCAGAATCGCTTGAGTAACTCAAACATTATAATCTTAATGAAATTAAAGAAACACCGCGTAAAATGTGTGAGAATGCAATGAAATTAGTGCTAAAAAGGGGTCGCAGTTGTGAGGCTAACAGAGGCGTACATTTATCTGACATTATATTCATACAATATATACAAAAAAGCAAAGCTATCTCCCAATTCTTTTTACACTTTGTTTTCACGCTTTGTGATATTGAGCGAAGTGATAAACAAGATATATTAACTAAAATGCAAAGTTTTAGTTGGTAAAAGACACTCCTATAAGAACAGTGACCTTCATTTGATCCATCAAACAGCAATCACTGATGATGGTTACATCCATCACTGCGTAGAAAAATGTTTCTATCACATTCTTAGTGGGAAAATTAAGAAAATGATGTAAACATTTGTATACGTGAGATGTATGTAGCAAACAGTGTTGCCAGCGACTTTTTTTTTACAAAAAATATCATGCTAATTTTGCCTGATTTTGAAACAGATAATATTACTTTTTATGAGCTGCAATCTGAACTTGCTAATCAAGTTAAAACTCATATTTATTTATCAAAAAAAAAAAAAAAAAAATCAATTGAAATTTAATACCAAAAGCAATACAACGGCAACGCCATTTCAGTATAAAATTGTTGCAAATGTGTTAGTAGATAATTGTGCATGCATAACTTTTGGTCCCTCATTTCTTGCTGGGTCCATTTGTTTCTGCCAATTTTAATTTTAGCAGGAAAAAGTCAATAGTTTTTTGGGTTAAGACTTCTATTCAATTTCTACTTTCAGCATCCACAGGGGGAGGGTAAATTTTTTAAATTGTTTTTAATTTTTTTTTTTTATACTATTATTATTATTATTATTATTATTATTATTATTATTATTCTAATGCTTTTGTTGAAGTTTTAGCTTTAGTATTTAATTTTAAGTAACAGTAGATTAATTTCTACTGGTCATTGGCAAACCGTGTAACTTGAAAAACTAAGAAGTCTCTATTAATCCAATTTAAAGACTAACTATATTGTGCATAAGCCAGCTTAAGCTTATGTAAAAAAATAAAACAAAAAGCCTATAAAAGGCTTATGCAACCCATTAAATAATCTTAGGTGACTACAATGTACTTAAATGAACTTGAAAAAAATTGCCACACAGGCACATTTATATTTAATTCATACTTTTGCAAAAAAAGTGTATGTAAATAAATTAAATTTAAAAACAAAAAAAAAACAATGAAAGAATATATTTTATATATTTAATAATACTCCTTTCATTTATAAACAATTACAAATTAAATCCTATCGTAAATTTTTTTATAAATTTTCTAAGAAATTAAAACCAAAAATTTCAATCTGCTGTTTGCATTCAAAATTTCTATTCGTACTTTGCTTAAGCAAGTGACATGGCGGGAAGTTTTCGTAATTACATTTGCACATTTGATTTATAAGTATTTGCAGTTGCTCAAGTTGGCTTAAGCTACCTTATGCACATTATTGTTAAGCCTTAACTAACTAACTAGAGGCTTAATATGGATTTCAAATCATTTACATATTTTTCTTTCTTTTTTTCTTAAGGCAAATAGTTTTATTTCAAATTTTAAAGCATACTTTAAGGAGCTTGAATTCAAATGATATTAGGTTGAAGCTTATGTTTTTATTGTTTAGGTTTCACATTACGCTACTTTAAATAAAATTTTTAAGAATCACACATATTTTTTATTTTTTTATTCAAGCATTGAAATGTTTATTAAGCATATTGTTATACTTAAATCAAGCAAATTGCTTGCACCTTTATAGGTGACTTTTTTATTTTAAATACGTAAAAACAAAAATATTAAAATAGTTTTTTGTTAATGTTGTCAACCTGTGTTACAAATTTTGACTTTATCTTAAACATAGAATCTGGATTTTATTTCCTTTTTTTTTTTTGCTATAAAAAATTAAAAGAAATTATTCCATTACTGAGATTTTGATTTTAAGGTGACCATTTCAAATAAATTATAATAATAATTTTGTGACACTTTTATTTTCATAAAAATCCAAAATTAAGTTTTTTATCACAGAAATTTCTATAAAAAAATGTTGGTTCAAAACTAAATCACGGAAATGTAGAATTTATGCTGATTAAATTTAATAGTGCATAGTTTTAGGTCACAATAAAAGCATTAAATTGCCGTGGTTTTCTAAAAAGGTCCAAGAGATATGTACCCTACACCATATCAACTCCTTGCTTCCTCTGCTAGCTTTATCAGGCCGAAAATGGAAAACAGCTCACATATGTGGGCCGCAGCTGCTAAGACTATTTTGGATTTACACCACCGCGTACAGGAAGAAGCGAAGAAGGTCATTGGTAGGGTATCCAGCTCTATTCATTTACTGGATATCACATCTTAATCGATATTAAAATTAAATGTGCTCTGATGAAATTTGGAAACTGTTTCCTGAAAACCGTAATTTTTTTGGCTTAACAAATTCTTCATTGAGAGCTCGAATCGAACTACGCATCATAGATAATATTCGTTTTCTAGAGGAGCAGTTCGTATGTAAATAAGTTTCCTGCAGCGTTCATTTCTAAAATTTTCAGGTTTAAATTGAGTGCCCACAAGCAATATTCTCCTTCTCTCCTTTCATTCTCCTTCCCATAACCTAATTTCCTAGTCCTGGCATAATGCAATGCAACGATTAATAATCTCTTTTTTTCTTTGTTGGTCACCTTATGAACGCGTATGTCTGGTAAACGTAACAAAAAATTTTTTTCTGTATAATTTTTTGTGTTTCCCTATACGTTTTTTTCCAAATGCAAAAATTACTTTTCACTTTAAGTTTTTTTTTTGTTTCATCAACATCCTTTAAGTTTATGAGGGTCGCAAGAAAATCCCAAAAAAATTCCACAAAAGAAAAAACAAGGAAATCAATTTAGAAGTAGGTGATTTAGGAAAAGAAATTCTTTATTGTACATTCAACTGCCTTTGGTTTTTCTTTATTCATACATTTATTTCTGGCAGGTAGAAGCAAAACAAAACGTAAAAAAATTAAAGTGGAATTTGCCAAAAAGGCAAATATTTGGGTTTATTCCTGAAGGATGTTTTCCATAACAATTGTCCCACACATATTTAGAATATATAGGTATTTTTTAATGAAGAATCTGTAATCTATTAAAAGATATCATTGAGATTAACGCAGATTTAAAGTGGAAGTCCAAATACAAGTCCAATTACAAATGACCTTTTAAATTTGACACATAGATTTTTTCTATTCGCAGGGGATGACCCCTACTTATGCAATGCATTGTGCCAGAACTAGGAAATTAGGTTGTGGGATGGGGAATAGAGGAAGTAGTACTTGTAAACATTTGATTTGAATCTTTGCACATTGAAAGTGGCAGGAAAGATCTCTGAAGAAAGTTTTTTCCACATACGAACTGTTCGGACAAAAAACGAATTATCTCTGTAATGCGTAGTGCGATTCACTGGCCAATCGACCACAAAGGAATGCGCTCTTGATGCAGATCGCGTTGCGCTTATGAAATTACGGTTTTCAGGAACAAGTTCCTTGATTTCATAGGAGCACATACCGTTGTAGTAACGATAAAACAGTAAAACACACCCCACATTGCGTCGATGCTCCAGTGAGCCAATAGAGCTGGATACCCTACTGTCACCGATGAGTTTTTTCGCTCTCTCCTGTACGCGGTTGAGTAACTCCAAAATAGACTTTGAAGCACCGGCCCATACATGAGAGTTGTATTCCATTTTCGGTCTGATTGTATTATTCGCTTTCACTATCCAACTGACTTAATAATGGAAGGTAAAGGACAACGGCTTCTTTATAGCTTCTCAGCTTGGGACTTAGAAAATCTTCAATTGGACATCGAATTAACCGAATAATCATCTATACTGAATTTTCATCTGGACGCTTTTGTCAACAACAACAAAAAAGTGTTCAAACGGGGTATGGCAAAACCCGTCATTATTGTTAAGGAAATGCTTCCACAGTGAGTGACAGTTTTGTGTAGATTTTAAAGTGATGGCATCATTGCCTCATTTTTTAATTCTACTGGTAGTGTCATCTCAGTCAAGGGCGAGCCCTACAGAGATTACGAGCTGAAATGGTTGCTGCGGAGCTGCTATTTTGCTTCCTTAATCTTTTCTCCTAAGAACCGTTAAAGACCGATGTTATACCAATAATGAAGAAATAATCAACAACCTTAAGAATAATATGGTCTGACTATAAAGTCTTGGAAAAATTAAACTGTCAGAAAAATCTTATAGAACTCTCCTTTGCACTCTTAAGCGATACAGAGTATCACACCTTGTGCACTTTTCTATTTTCTTTGTCTTTGACTTGGTCATTCAAAAAATAAAGTTAGTTTTTTTCAAATATAATTTTTATTCGTTTTATATCAATTTAGATATCTAAAAAGTAACTAAACAGAAACGGCAATCATGAGTAATCAGGCATTAGTTTGCAATAAAATCACAGCAAATAAGAAGAAACTTAAGCTGACTTGTTAGCAGAATATTTTGTTTGTTCATTAACTGAACCTGGTGCTGCAACTTTTTGTTGATGTTCGCTGGCAAATGCCTCTTGTTGCTTTTCAGGGACAGCAGCACGAGCCTCAATAACTTCAGAGTCAGTGTTGCCATTTTGTTGAGGTTGGATCAAATGGTATTGAGGAACTTGATATTGAGAATGGGCAGGAAATTGTTGGCTGTTGGCAAATTGCTGTTGTTGCTGTTGGAAATATTTTTGCTGCTGTTCAACTAGTTGTTGTTGTTGAAGAATGACTTGTTGCTGTTGAGCTGCAAATTGCTGCTGTTGTTCGGCAAATATTTGTTGCTGCTCTTTTATAAATTGTTGCTGTTCATTTTGTTGAGGTTGTTCTTGTTTTTGATCGTGTTCGGTCGCTTGTTGTTCTTGTTGGTGATATTCTACTGGAGTGGATTCATCTGCAGATTGTTGGGGAGCTGCAAATTGTTGATTTTCTTCTTGTGCTTGAACTGCAGTATCTCCATGTTGTTCCAATGCTGGCGAGTTTTGTTGATTAACAGCAAGAGCTGGGGAACTTAAAAAGGAAACTTGTTGCTGGGCAGGAGTAGGGGACAAATAATAAGGAGCTGCAGAATAGGTTTTAACAAAAGGAGCGGTAGCATAATTTGCATGTAATGCAGGGGTAGCAGCGTAAGCGCCTTGAACAATGGGAGCAGTAGCTCTAACAACTGGAGCAGCAACATTAGCTTCTACAACAGGCGACGCTTGTACTAAAGGAGAAGCAACATACGCGTTAAGAACAGGAGCAGCAACCGACTTGGCAACAACTGGGGAAGCAGTAACAATTGGATCACGTTGAACAACAGCATTAAAACCATTGAGATCATCAGCGGTATAGGTAACAGTGCGCTTATAACCATCAGCATCAAGTACACTGTATGCGCCTGCAACATTGCCACCATCACGAGATTCCACTTGATTTTTAATATCTCCCGTTACAGAGTCATGCACATCATAAGAGAATTCATATTGGGGATGAGGATCGATTTCTTCGGTTTTTATGACAGAAGCAGCATGTACAACGGGAGAAGCGGGCTGTACTAAAGGAGCAGCAGCAGCAGAGTATGTATTAACAATTGGAGTAGCAGCCACTAAAGGTGCTGATCTAACATAAGCTGTGGGCGCAACAGCATAAGTTCTAATAAAAGGATTGTAGGCGTATGTAGTTACTCCGGCGAAAGATGAGCTAGACAAGGATAATAAGCCAAGGAACGTTAAGAGCTGTAAATTAAACAATAATTTTTAATCAATAAAATGTTGTTCAGAAAGTTTTAAAAAATGTTATCTGTATCTGAACTATCGTTAGAAAGCAAAATGAATTTGTAATAATGAAAATCATGTTCTACGAGGCAGAGGGCAAAACACCACACCAAGTTATAGTTTAGTAAAGTAACTCCAATCAAACATTATACAAATATATCGGTCGATAGAGGATTAAGAAATAACAACAACAAAATATCAAGTGTAAAAATCACTCGCCTACACTTTACGAGTTATGGGCCTCTGAAGTTTTCATAGAAAATTACGATTGTGCACTTTTTTAGGAATTACTATTTTATTAATGCTTAACCCATTAAGAGCCGATGACAATTTTTAAAATAAATTTTTTTTATTTTTTCTTGTCTGTACCCCAATATAATTTTTTCTGTTTTAATTGGAGTTACTTCGCTTCAGTGGTAGATCTGCAGTATGAAACATGTGGTTAAACATGTATGGGGAAGGGTATATAAGATTCGGCATAGCCGAATAAAGCACTCCTACTTGTTTATGTTCAAACTTATTTTTAAGTTGTTAAAAATTTTTTCAGCATTTTTATTTTATTTAATTTCAAATTTAAGCCAAAATTTACTCGCGATCTTTGGAACATATTGATTAATTTGATGAATAATTTTTTTTTATATGAAACCTTTTCAATTAAACTTTTTTTAAATCTAATTAATAAAAAAATTAAATCACATTTTAAAATTTTAAATAATAAATAATCCTTTTTTTCCTTCAGTACAACTTACTTTATTTGCCATTTTTTAAAAGTTTTTTTTTTTTTTTGTTTTCAATTTAATCAAATATGGGCGACAACAATTGTTCACACTGTATATTCCGATTTTAACTGACAGCTAGCCTCTGTTTTAATATTGGATATTGTTGCGATGACAACTGACAATTGTGTTGTGATGCTGTCAACATGATGGCTCAACAGTTTTATACAGTTTGTTTTCTTTCCAAGCTGACAAATTTGCTCACTTTTAATGCAAAATTGCTAAAGAGAAAACTAAAAGCCAAATTAGCAAAGCTCAAGAAGCTCAAGCAGATTGTGCCAATAAATAGAAGAAGAAAAAAAAAAAACTCATAAATAGTCGAAAAGGCAACAAGAATGTATAAGAATTAGCAGCGATAAAGTGTAAAAAAACGACACCCACACTAAAATAAAAAAACATTCGCTCCCTTGTGCTCTCACTTCTTTGTTTGTGTAGTAAAAATTGAAACCAAATTAATTTTTTGTTTGTCATTAAGTCTAGTGAGGTGTATGTTTTTTGTTGTTGTTGTTGTTGCTTTTTAAACAAAAATCCATATCAACAATTTGTAATAAAATTTTTTGCCCGCGTGTGCGTGTTTTTGTTATCTATTTTTTTTTTTATTTTTTAACAAATTTCAATAGACAATTAAATCTTTTAAATCGATCATTCTTGGCATAACACAAACTGAATTATTTCAATAACTTATTGTTAACGTTTTTTGTTACCAAAAAAAAACTTACAAATCTTATTATGCAGCCCAGCAAAAAGTGTATTTAAAGAATTTAATAAGTTCTAAATTTGTGATGCGGAAGTAGCGCAAATTTGTGATAGATTTAGAAAAGATTTGTTTCTGGAGTATGTTTTTTATGTCTAATCTAATTGCATCTAAAGAGATATTTATTAATGAGTTGACAAATCATTTGCAATGTAAGGAGTTTTAGGATTTTCATAACACTCCCTTAGAATATATTAGCGGCTAAAAGAAAAGCTTTCATAAACTTCTAAGGATTAAAGTGATCCCTGTAAAAACATAGTCTTTTATTTCTAAGTGGATCGACGAATTCGCAAAAAGTGTTTAGAAGGAAGTTCTCCTAGGACTTCTATTTAGATTCACTGCCACAAGGCTTAAGAGTTATCTAAACGCTTTTAATGTATAATTCCACAATTGTAAAATCTTAAAACATAAACCAAAATGGATTTGAAAATCGCTCTGGCTACTTTTAAGAAATATATTTAATATATTTTTGTGCTAACAGCAAAATACCTTTGCAAAACCAAATTTAAGTTAATGACACATCAGCTCTGGGAATATGAATTTTGATCCACAAACGTGACTAGAATATTTTTTTTTTTTGGAGGAGTCTATAACCTTAAAAAAGAGAAAATTTTTGTCATGTATTTGAAATTCCATTCGAAGAATTAAATATTTGCTAGATAAGGGCTTTCAATTTGTTATGGAGTTGACCAAGACTTTCCCAGATATATTTATCTACACTAGGGTTCCCATGTGACATCAACAGAATGCAATCCTCCTTAAGTTTTATCTTATATCACCGTCAATTTTTAGTATAATTAAAAATTCTAAAACATGAAATTATAGAAGAAATTGTACAAATAAAACAAAGAAGAAAACCTTAGGTCTCCTCTGCAATAAATTTATATTTTAAAAACGTAATGACTGCCTGCTTAAGAAAGGGCTTCAAAAGCATGAAAAGTAACTAAATATAATATTTCGAGTGCAAAAATAATAAATTTTATGAAGCAGAAAATAAATTCAAATTAATATGTTGAAAGGAATTAAATGAATGTCATAGTAATTTTTTATTGGGCCAGCTAAATATTAAACATTCAAATTATGCGAATATATAATTTTTTTTTTTAAATTATTGAAATGCAAAAAAAAAATATATATAAATCTGTAACAAAATTCATATTATAATAAACAAGAAGGAGTGCTATATTCGGCTATGCCGAATCTTATATACTCTTTACCATATTTGTAAATCTAGTTAAGTGAAGTGACTCCAATCAAAAAAAAAAAAAAAAAAAAAAATGTCATCGGCTCTTAATGATATTAAGCATTTTAGCGTTTCCTTAAAAATCTCTTCAAAAGCTTTTAAATGATAACCACGTTGTGTCTTAAAAAATTGTACTTTTCTATAAAAAGTTCAGAGCCCCATAACTCGGAAAGTATGGGAGAACAACAGTTTTTTCACATGATGTTTTTATCTAATTTTTAGTTCACTGTAGCCCCATATATTTGTTTTTTTTTATTGAAGTTACTTCAATAAACTAGATTTGCTCCAAATGATATAAAAAATTAGTGTCAGGCGTGGTGTTTTACCCGCTGCCTCGAAGGACATGAAGGGATCTTGTTGATTTTTAATATTAAAATTTTCGAAACTATGTTTGATCGATTGGCATATTTAAATTGTCTCTAGCTCATCCACAGCCTTGGTAAAGTTCATTTCAACCCGAACACAGACTAACAGACGGTTTTGCGGTTATTTTTATGAAATTGATATTTAAATATTTTAAAGTTGAAGACATACACGCATAAGTATATTCTATTAATAAAAATATATAATGATCTTCTGTTTTAAAAAATCTTTGTATAAATAATTAACTTCTTAATTTTATTATATTTTTCCGAAAGTACTTAAGTACTCTAAAAGTACTGAGTACCTTATAAAGTTATTTGGTTCTTTCTAAAAGGACTTAAGTACTATCTAAAAGTACTAAGGTACTCTTATAGGTACCTTAATACTCTTAAAGTACATAAACGCTCCTCCAAGTACTTAAGTATTCTTAGAGGACTAAAGCGCTGTAACGTACTTCAGTATTCTTTAGAAATACTAAACTGCTTTATAAATTATTATGTACTCTATAAGTACCGAAGAACTCTAAAAGTACTTTGTTACCTCTAAAAGTACTCTGTTAGCTTCTCACTGATTTTTTAAATTAGCTCTTTACAAGTACTTAAAGTACGCTTAAAGTACCAAAGTTCTCTAAAAATACTGGGTACCTTTTTAAGATATTTGGTTCTCTCTAAAAGTACTTGAATACTATCTTTAAGTGTTTAGGAACTTTTTTACAAGTATTTAAGTATTTTGAAAAAAGTACTCTTTAAAAACTGAAGCAAAATTTCTTTGATTATCTTTTTCTTTTGATTCTCTAAAACTATTTAGATACTTTCTAAAAGTACTAAAGTTTTATTTAAAATATTACAGATGTAGTTTTAGACTACTTAAGTGTTTTAAGAATACTAAACTACTTTGAACGTACTAAATGCTTTAAACGTACCTTAAGAATACTAAAGTACTTGCAGAGTAATAAAGTTCTTTAAAAGTGATTAATTTTATTATATTTCAGAAATCTTAAGCTACTCAGGTTAACTTAAAGTACCATTGTACTATAAATGTCTTTAATTATTGAATTAGCTAACGTTCCTCGGAACCAGATATTCATGTGGTCGCTTTTTTAGTTTTAGTTTCAATTTTAAATCTGTTTTTATATCAAGCTTAAGCTCTCTTAAGTGGCTGCCTTTAAACAATAAGGTCATATACATGAAAAATATCGCTTCCATTTTTAAGTTCATTTTATTATTTGCCATTGTAGCGGCGATAATAATGCAGCTGTAAAATTTTCAAACATCTTTAAACTTCGATTTCAGTTGTAGAGGAACTTTGGGAAAGGAACCACCCTAAAAAGTACTTTTAAACTGTTAAAGAACTCATTAATGTTCCAGCCTAGTAAACCCTTGAGCATTAAAAATTAAATGTTCAAAAAGTACTTTCGATTATGATTCTATGTGATCCATTTTAAAACTGAATTTGGCTTGCTATTCCCAATTTAATTTAAAATTCTTTTATATAAAATTATTTTATTTATTGAATTTTTTATATAAAAAATGGAATTAAATTAACATAAATTTAATATTTAATTTGAAATGATAAAATTTTTTGACATTCTTTGTAGGAAGTAGTTAAATGTCAGGACATTGTTTATGTGGGTTTTTTAATTTATCAATAAACAAATTCATATTGAAAAAAAAAATCCTGTCATTTTTTATTTAACACATTTTGGCATATTTTTGCATAATTTATTTGAAAACTAGTGCAGCATTGTTGAGTTCAAAAAAGAAGAAAAAAATAAAAATTCAAGTTCAAACATTTACATGTCATTCATCACAAAAAAACAAAAATGAAATGTTTAAAAAACACAATTGTGAACGCATTTTTTTGCATTCACATTATTGAAATGGAAATTAATCAGATTTTGTTGTTTTTAAAATATTTTTTTTTTTAAATAACTTAAATTCGTAGCTGTGTTTTGCTGTGTTTCTTGACAAATCAACGTGTTTGGATTTTAAAATGTTTTAGTTAAAAATAAAATAAAACCACGAGCCCATGATTTTTGTTGATTATGTTTTTTGTGTGCATGTTTCTTGGTCATTAAGTTAAAGTTAAAATATAAATTATTTTAATATATTTTTCAAGTCATTTTTAACACTTTCAGTTTTCAGATGACAAAATGTTACAAAGGAACATTGTTGACGGTTGTTGAATGTGTTTAATTGTCATATTTTACTTTTTATTTTTGATTGTGTTGAAGGTGATATATTTTATGCTGCACCATATTTTTTTTTAATAGAAATCTGTAAAAAAGTACTGGCTGCCGTTTCTCGCTTCGATTTTAATAATTTATTTTCAAAAATATTTTTCCTTCGTTGGAATTTAGCCAACATTGTTACTGACGTCTTACAATGAACGCTATTGTTAACAAAAATACAAAAGTTCAGCTTTGAACCCGATAAGTTTGGGAATTCCTTAGCTCAATATCGAAGATAACTTTTAGTTCAATACTAAATTATTTCTTGTTCTTCTCATAGAGGGTTCTAGTTTAGTTTAGTTTAGTTTAGTTTCTACTATTTTTTTCGTTGTAATTTAATTTAAGTTTATTTCCATTAAAATAGCAAAAATATGGCAACTCTAATGTTGATCTCGTTGAAACAAATTCTCATGCAAATGACTACTCCACTTTAGCTTAAGTCAAGATTAAATGATGAAACAGAACAGGACCTCAACTTAAAGTAAAATCGCTGCCTGACCTATAAGTGAATCGTCAGTAAGTTCTTTTTAAGGAGGACTGTATCTTTAAAACACTCTGAAGAAAAAACAAAAAGCAATTTGTAGAAAGTATGGTAGCACTTATTACTACGTCCATCTCTTAATTTAGGTTATGTTCAGCTCTAGAAAATTAAAGGTCAGCTCAAGCCTGCAAATTCCAGAATTAAGTTTTTTTTTAATTTATTTTTTCCTGTGATTATTTAAGTGGTCTTAAATTTAGTAAAGGCTAAATTCAAATGTGGTTCAATTTTAGTTTAGTTTTAGCACAAATTTAGGAATCATCTAAGCTCAGTTAATATAAAAAAAATGTGGCAACTCTAGCGTATGCTAGCGACTTGTGTAGTCATAGGCAAAGGTAGGGAATCCTTTTTAATTAGGACCAGCACTCAGGGGATGACCGCTACTTATGCAATGCATTGTGCCAGAACTAGGAAATTAGGTTGTGGGATGGGGAATAGAGGGAGTAGTGCTTGTAAACATTTGATTTGAGTCTTTGCACATTGAAAGTGGCAGGAAAGATCTCTGCAGGAAGTTTATTCCACATACGAACTGTTCGGCTAAAAAACGAATTTTCTCTGTAATGCGTAGTGCGATTCACTGGCCAATCGACCACAAAGGAATGCGCTCTTGATGCAGATCGCGTTGCGCGTATGAAATTACGGTTTTCAGGAACAAGTTCTTTGATTTCATAAGAGCACATACCGTTGTAGTAACGATAAAACAGTGAAACTTACCCTACATTGCGCCGATACTCCAGTGAATCAATAGAGCTGGATACCCTACTGTCATCGATAAGCTTCTTCGCTCTCTCCTGCACGCGGTCAAGTAACTTCAAAATAGTCTTTGAAGCACCGGCCCATACATGAGAGTTGTGTTTCCTTTTTGCGTGTGATAAAGGTGACATAGATAGCAAGGAGTGAAGTATTTCTTACACTGTTTCAGCAACCCTAAGCACTTTAATGCTTTTTTTGCGACATGAAAATATGCTTGTTCCAACGAACATCGCATTGAATTTTTATGCCAAGAACATCGAGAGCTTCTGATTCCTTAATATATATATCACCCATTATTACAGATGAGGTAGCATGTTCAGCAGTACTCCTCTGCAAAAGCACACAGCACTGGGTTTTATGAGAGTTAAATTGAACCCTTTTCGCAAGGCCCCATTCGGAAATTACCAAAAGGTCGCGCTTAAGGGTATCGTCCATATGCTTTCTCATAGCCCCAATTTCCCAAAGGCTTGGTCTACTGCGAAACGAAAATGAATGGCATATTTTGAAAATTAAATACTGAATCAATTATATATTTAATAAGAAAAGAAATTAAATTTTTAATAAAGTATATAATTAAAGCAATTACAAATTTAATAAAATTTTTGTATAAAAACAAATGAAATCTTTAAAAGGTCAAAAACCTTTTTTCTATGCTGGCATAAAATAAAAATTTTTTGTCACAATCACAGCCACGAAGAAAGTGGAACATTCTCATTAATTTTAAAATAACAAAATTATAAATAAATATTTTTATTTGTTTATTAAACCTTCTTAAATACTCGTTGGAAAACTTTAATCTTCAATCACAAGCCTTTTCATTTAAGCAAACAAACCGATTATTTATTAAAGTTTAAATTGTTGCTTAAACAACAAAAATCATTAACACATGGAAAATAATCTTAAATTAATTAAATCACATAACTTTTCTCCTGAACACAGATTTAAACAATTGTTTGTTTAACAACAACAACAAAAAAACACAATTAATTCATTAATTTTTTTTTTCCATTGAAGAATAAAATTATCCTACAACATTTAAAATTCTGAATCGTTTCAGGGATTAATAACAAAAGCCAAAAGCAAAAAAGAAAAAAATAATTACGGATTATTTTCAAACACCATAAGCCACCATAAAATTTATAATTACACATACACACACACACACACACACAAACGGCTACATTTACAGAAATATATTTTTTAATTTTAGCGGGTCGCCAAAGTGGTTTAAGTAGCCATAAATGGAAGCCTGTGATTGCAAAACAAGTTGAAATGTAAATTAATTCTGAACAAACGCGATTTAGCCTCAAGGTTAAATGCCAAAAAAAAAAAAAAAAAAAATAATAATAATAATAATAATAATAATAATAATAATCCGTGAATTAATATTCTAAATTTAATTTTTTTAAAAATTATGGATTTTTTGGGAGAAACTTTTATTTTAAAATTTAAATTTTGATTGAAGGTACGGTTAGATTAGTCAAATATTAGACCAAAAACGTAACAACTAAATTATGGGAAAAACTTTATCCTACTCGTATAATTATTGAGAAATATAAGATCCTACTCAATATTAAATGTAAGCTATCACAATTATTATAATTCCTCACTCGTTGTGATACGTGTCAGAAGAATTTTAATAAACATTGGTAAGATAGTGGTTACGCTTTTTTTTTGTCAAAAATTTGACTAATATGACCGCACCCTAAGCTTACGACTCAGATAAATTTTAAATCATGGCAAAATCATGTACTAGGTGGTTGAAGTGATAAATTCATTAATTTTCGCCGTTGCAGGAAAGTCCAACTTCATAAAAAAATTTACGCTGATTTTTTATATATGAAGTTTGACATTTTCTGCAAAGGCGACAATTAATGAATTCGCCACTGCCACCACCTGGTACATGATTTCGCCATGTTTTTAATATTTAAAAATATTAAGAAAAAAATATATTTAAGTCTTTATGATAAATTTTTCGAAAGTACAATATTTTAACAGTTTCCGACTTTAACAGTCACATGATTTTCCGTATTAAAGTATGAGAGCGTGAAAGACAGAGCACCGAAATAGTGTAAATATTTAAACTCTGAGTGCATAACATAACCGGTGTCAGCAACTAATTGATTTCCTGTTAGTGATCTTATTCTTATTCTTATTCTAATGTAGTTTCGGAACTAAAAAAAATAAATAAAAAAATAAAAATCTTAAAAATCACAAAAAGTTTAATTAAAAAAGTTTATTAAATGTTTAAAAATAATAAGAAAATTTAAATTTCATAAATATGTAAAATTCGGTGAGAGATCGGAAATTAACAACAAAATTCCTTTAGAACGATTTATTTAATTTAATTAGTTTTAAAACTTTTTTAATAGATGCAACTAAAATTTTTTATTAATAATTAATCTTTTAACAAAATTTTTATTTTTTTTTAATTTAAATTTTCTTTTATTTTGTAGCATTTTTAACTTAAACTTTCACTTTATGTGATCTTTAAAATTTATTTCGTTTTAAAAATTTTCGATGAATATTTGAAATTTATAAATATTTCTTTTTGGTTATTTTGTGTGAGTTCTGAAGCTTTTTTCTATAAATCGCTAAAAAAAATTATTTAGCGTTTTTTGACTACAAACACTACTATGCAACACTTTTTGCCATAATTTATTTTTAGATTTTTAGCGATCGAGATTTAGATTTGGCTACGGGAGTTACAGAATAAGACTGCTGGATTTCTTTGTTAGACAAATTACTATTGTTTTGATATGAAATTTCAACAAATATATAAAAATAGATTCTTACATCAGACTAAAAAATGTTTTGCTTGATTTTTTGTTTTGCTAAAAATATATTTATGTGATTTTGGTTAATTTGCGACTATCGCCCAACTTTAGAGTTTTTTTAATTTGAGATTTTATTGTGAAGTTAGTTTTTTTCTAGCTTTTTGGAAACTTTAATATCTATACTGCAAATTATTTTATTTTGTGAAAATTTTATTGGTGAATGCAATTTTTTTTAAGAAAAATCTTTTTAACAATTTTTTTTTTAATTTTGGAATTATTTTTTTAATTTTCGAAGTTTTTAGTCAAATTTGTGATTTGTCACAAACAAAATTTAGTACCGTCGAGAGGTTAAGTTTGATCATTGATTTAGTTTTTTGTGAGTTTTTAAAGAACATCTAGAGGTATCAGCTGTGTGGCATTTAACGCCATTCTGTTGTAATGAAATACGGTTTACTCATCTGTTTATCATTACAGACTTTAAAATTGGTTCAGTTTATTGGAACAAAAATATTTTTCATAGCTCTTGTAAACCGACTCAAATTTGAGCATAAAATAATGAATAGTTAGCTGGAAAAGACGACCATCTAATTAATTAAATTAAAGCAACATATTTTGCAATAATTTTTCAATCAATACCCGCACCAATTGGATTACCTTTTATTACAGCAGAAATATCTCAGTTACATAACTGAACAAATATCAATTTGCTTATAAATTAATCTTAAAAAGAAATTTCAAAACAGCACAAATATTTTTCAACCACACTTTTCTCTCAGTGTTTTAACTTATTATTCATTTTTTATGATTAAAATACAATAATTATATATTATGCTTTATCATGATTAACAACTTTTTATCTGCAAGATTTCAATACATTTTGTCCGTTTTGGTAACAAGAAGAATTCAAATGTGACAAATTTAATTGCTTTTAATTAAAAATTTTAAGTGAAAAAAACTGTAAAAAATTAATTATTTTTGTTGTATTGTTAAGCTTAAAGTAATAGAAGACAACAAAAAATAAGAATAAAAAATAAAAAATCCTGTTTAAAAGATTAAAAATTTTTATGTGTTAAGAAAATATTCATTTCTATTGTACAATTATTATTGACTTTTTACAGTTCATTTAAATAGAAACAAAAAAATGTATGAAAAACGATAAATTTGTTATTTAGTAATTTGATCAGCATGATTCATTTCTTTGTAAAATTCTAAAAAGAATTCCCTCTATCACATCTCTAATTATTTATTTCATTTCTTTTATTTTTTCTAGAAGAACTGGTACTTTGTTTAAATATTGTATTAATAAAATATTAAACCCTAAATTATATTTTAATGTCTATCTTCTTAAAAATTTTTTTGATTTAAAATAATGTTCTTAAGTAAAATTAAAAAAAAATTTTTCTTAATAATTTTTATAGCAATTGAGAAAATGCTGTTTGAATTCTGCGGGTGAACACCCTGATCGTGTTTTGTTTAAAAATTAATACAAAATATGTAAAAATTATTTTTTTTCCTAAAAAAATTTTAAAATAAACATGATCTTAAGCCTAATAAATAATTATTCATTTGGTTATAACACTAAAATAGTTCAACTAATGATTAAATTCAAAATTCAAAATTTAAAAATTTTATAGGTTTTTTTTCGAATATTTGAAACGTCTGACCCCATTTCTTGCTGCATAAAATAAGTGCCATTTTTTTAATTTAGTTTCCTCCGTTGAAACTTAAAGTAAAAAATTTGAATTAAAAATTCAAAACAATTTTGTTGCACAATTTTACAACTCCCATTATAAAATTAAACAAATAAGAATTTTTATGAGCGAATGAGAATGACCTTAAAAAAAAGTAACTGTTCAATTAAAAATAAAGCAAAAAAATATGTTTTAATAGTAAATTGTAACGTGTTTCTTAAATCGTGTAGTGATTGACAATTAAATCAAATTTTTTATAACGCGAATTTCATGTGTTTTAAATAACAAAATCGCATTTATAATCCACAAGTAATTTGTTCAATTTGAAAAATTTTGTTTCGTTGCAGTAAAAGAGCAACAGCAATTAAAATAATAAATAAAAAAATAACTAAAAATAAACTAACGGTTTTTTAAAACATATTTTATGAAATTGAAATAAAAAACATTCATGCCTTGAATTCAAACACAAACAGAATAAATAAAAAAAAAATTTTCAATTTATAGTGACACAAATGAACACATGATAAAACCTAATCTAATCAAAAATGTATTTCAGTTTTTAAACTAAATTAAAAAAATAAAGAAAAGAGTTTATTTAATAAAACAAACAAGATTTATAGTCTTTTGAAAATAAAAAAAAAATTTTTAAACAAATTTTTTATATTATTTTTCTAAACACAAAAATAAAGTCAAATTTCCACCATTTATTCTCACTTGATGCTCTGTTCCAACTTGAAAAATTTTAAAGCTAAAAATAAAAGGCCAAATAGCACTTCAATGTATTTAATTTGTTACCAACTTGTTAAAGCTTTCAATAAGAAGACAAATTCCTTTGAAAAATTGTTAAAAAATTTTTTACGAACAAAAAAAAAAAACAATTATTGGATTTCCAATAAATCACCTTTATTTGCTGAACAATGATTGATTGTCGATTATGTATTATGTACTTGAAAAAAAAATAAAAAATTTACACATTCATGCAAAAGTCATACACACACACACACACACACCCAACTTTGCACAAAATGTCGATATAAAACATTGATTGTTGAGTATCATTGAAATGTAGAAAGCATTACAACAACAATTTCAAGCTTACAGCAACAAAGACAACAACAAAATTTTACTGCCAGGACCAGGAATGTCACTTATGGCGATTTTTTTTGATGTAAAATTATATGACTTGGCGACATAGTGGTTTTTTTCAACGATTTTTAAAATATTTGGCGATTTTTTTGGTAATTTTGAGAAAAAAAGAAAACAAAAAAAAAAAAAACAAGTAAGGGTGGTATATTCGGCTATGCCGAATCTAATGAACTCTTATATACTCTTCTTCTTCTAGTTTAGTTAAGTAACTCTAATCAAAAAAAAAAAAAAAAAAAAAAAAAAAACCGACAGATAATTAAAAATATAAGAAAAAAAATTTTACATAAAAATATCGTTGGCTCTTAATGGGTTAAGGTTAAAAAACAAATTATTATTTTCTGTTAGATCTCTTTTAAAGCTTTTAAACAAAACCCATATTGATATCTTAAAAATATATGGTGCTCTTTCGTACTTTTCTCTAAAAATTCCAGAGGCCCATTACTCGGAAAATATGGGCGAACGCCAAATTCATTCACTCAATTTTTTTTTTATTTTTTTTTTAAATTCTCTATTAGCCCATATATTTGTTTTTCTGATTGGATTGGAAATAATAAATAAAAAAAATTAGAAGCAGGCGTGGTGTTTTGCCCGCTACCTCAAAGGACATAAACCGATTTTAGTGATTTTCAATAGCGAAAATTTTCAAAACTGTTTAATCGATTGACGTATTTAAATTTCCTCTATCTTATCTGGTGCCAACCCAAATACACGCAGACAGACGGACACCGCTTAATCGACTTCGCTATGTATAAGAACTCAGAATATACGAGTATATATTTTGTGGATTCGAAAATGGATATTGTGGAAATAACAAACAGAATGACAGACTTATGTACATACGCCTTCTTCCACCTTTGGGTATAATAATCGCTTAAACATTTTAATTCAGTCATTTTAATTGAAGCTATATAATCTGGCAACTTTTCACTTTTACTTTATATTATGTTATTAAACCAAAGTGAATGATTCATAAACATGTGTATCAGGGATGATAAAGTTAGTACTTTTTTAGTTTTATTCTGATTCTAAATATATAAATAGTACATTTTATACTCCTTTTGTACCTTCTCAGGAAAATAAGGAAAAATTCAATTCACATAAAATGTTTATCTTAGGGCGAAGGCACTTACAACGCCATATACAGCATTATTAGATATATAATTAATTTTTACCTCTATATCTCAATTTATAGGATTAATTAGAGATCAATTTATTTTTTTACTTTAAATAAACTTATACCAGTTTATAATAAATAAAGTACCTTGGCGATTTTTTTCTACTTTGACTTAATTTTAGTCATTTCAATTAAACAATTTTTTTGTCTTTTACAAAAAAATTTTTATAATTAAAATATAAAAAAAATTTTTAACAACAAATCATTTTAGCGTTTTTGGTGATTATTGAGTTTATTTTCGGTAAAATTATAAATAAAAAATATGGCAACCCTGGCTAGAAATTCAAATAAGATTTTTTCAGGTACAAAGGTTTATTCACAGATATTAGTTTCAGGAATAAATAAAGCATAACTGTTAGCATATTTTTTTACCTACACTTACACACACACAGACGTGCTATTATTTACTTAAGTGTTACTCTGTTTTCTTTCAATTTTTTTTTTATATTTTATATAACAAAATAGTTAGTATTAGTATTTGAGACAATAAAATAACAAAATATTTAATTGTTGGAATTTAAACAGAAAATATTTTGCTTCTATTATTTAATATTCTTTGAAATAATTATTATTTTTGATAAAAAAAAAAAAACTAAAAGGAACTTAGAAAACAAGTGCCATTTAAAATTCTTAACATAAATTCCAATTAATTGTTGCATTTTTCTCACTTGAGAACTCTTTTGTTTTATACTTGAATTTCTTTTCAAACAGTTTGTATTTAATTTTAAATTAAGCACTTTTTAATTATTTGTAGCTGGTGGTTGGCAAATAAAGAAAGATGTCATAGTAAACAATATTGTTACAAATTCTACCTAGAATTTATATAAGAAAAAGTACCATTTAAAGAACTTTAAAATTAAAGTTCTAAGCCGAGCTGTATTTTAAAAGTATTATGGTTTTTGTTAAAAATTAGCTAGAATTTTTTTAATACTTTTTTATTATTAACTTTTCAAAAATATATTTTTCTTAAAATAAAATATTCTTTTTTAAATTTTTTTTAAGTGTTAATTAAAACGTAACATTCAAAGCTACCTTCTTTAAAGGTACATTTTACAGAGATAAGTATTGAAAGAGTACTTTAATTATTACTTTAATTATTACTATGTTTTAATGATACAGCTTCCTTAGAAAGTACCTTTTGTAATAATAACATTTTCAAGACACTTTTTTATAGGGTACTTTATGAAGGGATAAATTTTCAATGTTACTTTTTTTAGGCTTTTAGCTAACGCTCACTTTTAAAAGCCATGGATAGAGATACTTTTTTCAAAGGTACATTTTTAGTAGATAGTTAAATGTACCTTTTGTAAAAATAAGTTTTTTTAAGTTACCTTATCAAAACAATTATTTCCAAAATTATTTTTTTAAGAACCCTTTAAAG
Source organism: Cistogaster globosa (assembly GCA_937654795.1). Classification (NCBI taxonomy): domain Eukaryota; kingdom Metazoa; phylum Arthropoda; class Insecta; order Diptera; family Tachinidae; genus Cistogaster; species Cistogaster globosa. The sequence continues at coordinate 16,276,104 of OW569404.1, forward strand.
GGATATCACAAATGTGTTTGGTAAAAGTAATTTCTTCACAGATGTCTTTTTTAGAAGAAATTTTTAAGAAAATACTTTTATACATGCAGCATTTCAGAGTTGTTTTTAAAAAGCATTTTTTAAGAGTTGGTTAATTTTACGTAACTTTTAAACATAATTTTTAAGGAGGCTCCTTATTATAGGCATTTTTCCAATTATTTCTTTGAAGTACTTTTTTGTTCTCAACCTGTAATTCTTAAAAAAAATACATTAAAGATAATTTTTTTTTTCAGTTACTATTTTTGAAAAAGACCTCTTGTAGACGGCTTTTACACAAAAAGCTATTTTTTAAAGAAACTTTGTTTAAAAAGTAATTTTTGTTAAAGGTGAATCTTTTCAGTCAAAAAATAAAAAAAATAAAAAATTTCAGTTTATTAAGGGTAGTTTTATTTATTTCTATAAAGTACTTTTTCAGAGAGTACCTGGGATTAAAAGTACTTTTTGTGCAAGATACCAATTTTAAAAATGCTTTTCTAAAAGGCACCTTTTATATATGTTTAAACGTTTTTAAGGGTTCTTTTTATAGGTCTAAGTATTTAAAGCGGTCACCTTTTTAAAGGTATTTTTCAAATTGTTTTTTCAAGTACTTTTCTTAAGGTACTTTTTATTCTCGACATATAATTCTTTAAAACCATATAAAAGAACACTTTTTTTAGTTATTTTTAAAGATTCATTTTTTAAAACGACCTCTTGCAGATGGTACTTGCACAAAAGGCTCTTTTTAAAAGAGAATGTGCTTAAAAAGTACTTTTTATTAAAAGTAGTTTTTCATTTTTGAAAAATAGCAGTTTATTAAAGGTAGTTTTCAATTATTTCTTTAAAGTACTTTTTTTAAGGGTACCTATTTTAAAAAGTACTTTTTGTACAAAACATTAATTTTAATATTGCTTTTTTAAAAGGTACCTTATATAGAGGTGCTGATGTTAAAATGATTTTTTTGTACGGTACCTTTTAAGTTTTTAAAGGGGATACCTTATTAAAAGCATTTTTCCAACTATTTTTTTACACTTTTTTAAATGTTCTTTTTTTTTTTTTTTTGTTCACGACCCAAGCCATACAAAGGATTTTTTTTAGTTATTTTGAAAAGAGTTATTTTTCAAAAGAACCTCTTGTAGCTCTTTTTTAAAGAGACTTTGTTTAAAAAGTACTTTTTAAAGTACTTTTTAAAATACTTTTTAAAAGGTACCTAATATTTTTAAAAGGTACCTAAATATTTTTAAAAGTACTTTTTGTGCAAAACATAAATTTTAAAGCTGCTTGTTTTTAAAAGGAACTTTTTATAGAGTAGCTTATGTTAAAATAATTTTTTTTGTAGCGAAAACTTTTTATGAGACAAAGTTTTTAAAAGGTTTTAAAATCTTTTTTTAAGATTTTCTCTAATGACCTTAAATAAGAAATTATTGTCTGGCCTTAGTTTATGTATTTTTTTAATTATAATTTTATTACTGCTTAAATGTTTGCTGGGTGGTTGTCACACATACAAATATATTCTTCTATAAAAATAATTAAGTATTCAGTGCAAAGAAAAATCTAACAAAACTAAATGTTGAGTCTAGAATAACAAATATAAAATAAAAACGAATTTTTATACAAACAAAATTACAGCAAAATAACAACGAAAAAAAAAATTATAAAACTTATTCACGCCAAATGTTGATACTTGAGACTAAACCAAATTAAAAAGTTGTCAAATGCAATCCAAGAGGCATAAAACGTCCCACCAGTGAAATATTCTTCTCACAGTTTTATATCTACTTCTGCATTTGTAGATGCCATTTTAAATGTTGGAGTATTGGTATATTCCTATACTAAAGTGCGTGTGTATGAGTGTGTGTGCCTCGATAGCTGACTGACTAGTTGATTGCTTGTTACTAAAGTTCGTTCAAAAGGACTTTTGAATAAAAATAAAACTAAAATAAAACTAAAAAAAGGAAAAATGTGCAATAAGAAGGATTTGAAATAAATATGAGCTGAAGAAAATTGCACAAATAAGCTACCAAATTGACATCAGAACTAGTCAAAGTAAAATTGACATTTATTGACTGAATTGCTTTTTTTTGTAATTTCAAAATTTTATGCAGATATACGAGCTTAAACTTTGCATAAGAATGTTAATTAAAAACAATAAGGAAGAAGGAAATTAATTAAATCATCAAAGTTTTTTTTGGTCAATTGATAATTTTAAAACTCATAACATTTGTAATATTTTTTCGCTTGGATTTAAGACTCAGTGTTAAAACTCAATGACAAATCTTTTATACCATTTAAAACGTAAATCAGCAAACTGTTGTAAATATCCTTTCCTGACAAATGTCATAAAATATTTATTACATTTGTGTATTGTAAAATATATTGTACAATATACTGTACAATATGTTGTACGATTATCCATCATGTTTTCAATCAAAAATCATGAGCAATATCAATTTATATTAAACTTATAAAACAAAGCAATAACAACATTTTTACATTTAACCAAAAGAAAACTGAGTAAAAAAATATAAGAAAAAGAAGGAAAGACAAGAAGTAAGGAATTGTTCAAACTACTTTAAGATGTTTATTTTATAAAGTATTTAAAATAAATAAGGTGACAATCTAAAAGATGTGGGAGTGACACAAAACATATGCATAAATGTGAGAAAAAAAATCTTGCAGAAACAACTCAAAGCTGAGAGGGAGAAAAAAGCAAACAAAAATAGAAATAATCTAAAGCTCCTACAAACATAAAAACGTGCAAAGGCTTCCCAATTGGCCATGACTTCGAAAGAATAAAAACTCTCTAAATATATATTTTTTTTTAAATTAGGTCTTCATAGTTTTAAATTAAAATTTTGTTTGGAAAACTATTCTTCTAAAAGAAACTGCGTTTTTTGTTCTCAGGACCAGTGTGCTCATTTTGGCGATTTCGGAGCTAAGTTTGGCACTTTAGTTTTTGATGTAGCACCAAATTTTGCTTTTATCACTTTGCCCTTTTTGGCAACTTTTCAAATTAAATTTAAAGCCATGACTGTCACTCAACCGTGCGAATCATACACGAAAAATCTTATGGGATTTTATGCTACAAAAAAATCGCCAGAAAAACCGCACTACACTTTGGCACTAAATTTTTAAAATTTATTTAAATAAATTTGTTGAAATTTTTTTACATCGTTTTATAACGTAGATTATTGTCACATCGCTCAGGTCATATGGGTGATGTGTAAACTAGAAGTAAGAGCAGAGCCTACATTATCGATGAGTATTTTAAAAGACACACTCACTAACACTTTTTAACCTAAAAATCAATTGTTTATATGGAAGAGTTAGAGTTTATTCATTCGTTAAGATGTTTTTTTATAGAATTTATTTTATTTGTATTGGAAAATCTTGTTAAATTCAAACAGAAGAAAAATCTTGGAATGAAGGTGAATTTGTAGCACTTTATAACCGAATGAAGAAAATTATATTAAAAAATCAAAAAAGTACTTTTAAAAGCCTTTAAGGATGAGCTTTTGTTCCAAAAACAAACATTAAGAAAATGTTACTAAAATGAGAAAGAGAAAACGCGTTAAGAACGTTCTCTTGAAATAAAGCTTATATTAAAAAGTCCTTTAAAATAATTTAAAACTTAGAAAGTACCTTTTGCTAGGAGCCTTTCATAAAGTATCTTTTTAAGCAAGCAGCATTTAAAAATCACATTTCTTTTAGTGAAATACTTTTTTTTAAATCACTAAATTTAACTTTCTTTAAACAAACAAAAAAAATAGTACATTCAAGAAAATGGTACTTTCTCAAAAAGTACTTTCGCAAAAATAGTTTTTAAAAGGAAGAAAAGCCAATGAAAATTAAATAAAACAACTTGAAAAAAGGTCATTAAATTAATTCTGGTAATTTAAATAGTAATTTCAACTGCTAGCAGTGTCTTTAGAAGTCAGGCCAATTTTTGCCCAGTCCCAACACATGCGACGTTGCTTTTGCTATTGCATCTCAAACTCTTCTAAAGCGGTTGGTTTTGTACTTAACGATACCTCAGAGAAGGTAATAGAAGGTTGTCAAGTGTCTTAACAGCGGTGTTCGATTAATAACGTTTGTAGCATGTTACCAAATTTCTCTTGTTGTATTCTGGACATACGAAATGGGTTAATGCCTACTCGCTAAAGCGGCTATGTCTTATGCACGTCGTACCAACCTCGGTATGGTTATTCGTCTCGTGGCTTACGTTCAAAAAATACCTTTTAAGGATATGAATTTTTTCAGAAAAGTACATTAAAAAAGTACTTTTTCAAAAAGTACCCTTCAAAAAATCCCTTTATTTTACGCAGTATATTTTGATATAATGCATTTTCGACACATACACTTTTAATATAAACACATGAGAAAATACACATTAAAATTATACAAATAAAAAAAGGAATATTTTTAAAAAAAGTACTTTTTGAAAAACTTGCCACTAGAAGTGATTTTTTCAAAAGAATATATTTTAAAAACGAACCTCTTATGTACATACTAAAGAATCTCAGTTTTTAAGACCTATCAGTTGTAGAATAAAATCATTTGTATAAAAATGAAACCAGAAGTGGACTGAATGAAGTTCGTTCGTTTTTACAAAACGTACCTTTTTTTACAGCAGTACCTTTTTAAATAAATATATAAAAAATAAAATTCTTAAAAGTACCTTTGAGAAAGAGTATATATCTTTAATTCAGGGTGCTTTAAGAATATGTACTTTAAAAGAATTGATGCTTTAGAAAGGTACCTTCTGAAGAAGTACTATTTAAAAATTGCATATTTTAGCAGAAATTTTCTTTTTGTCTTTAAGAGTACTTCCTTGCAATAAACCTCTACTGTAAGTATTTCAAAAATACCTTACTTAAACTTTTACCTTGTGTAGCGCCTAAAAATATGCTATGTTTGTTGTTTAACACTTTATGTTGTACTTCACTTGAAGACTTTACAGATGATGCAAAAAGCAATAGGAATAACAATTGAATGCTACAACGACAACAAGTTATTGTACAAAAAGGCAAATGTAAATAAGTAAAACAAAAAACGACTTAAGATGTTGTCGAGGAGACTCGAGATCTTATTGTTCTTAAAACAACACGGCACAGCCTAAAGGATTGTGAGAAGAGCATATGAAAAACAATTGAAGAGTTTATGTAAATTATGCATGTATGAGTATGATTGTATGGTTGCTTTGCTTGGTTGACGAATTGCTTGTTAGCTGGAGTGAGATTAAGTAATGGCAACAGGAACAACAAATCTAAGAAAGAAGCAAAAACAACAAGTTTAACCAACGGTTTATTTTTAAATAAAAATGTAGAAGAAAATTTTTTCTCACTTTATGTTTTTTTTTTGTTTTTGTTAAAAAAGTTTTTATTTCGCTTTTATGTTTGAATAGTTGAAGACAAAATTACGTTGAGTTTCTATTTGTATTCACATTTATGCTGTTTATTTTCCAAGGTGTATTGATATGTATTCAAGACATTATCATTATTGAAAAATATAAATAAAAGAAATCTTTTAAGAACTTTATTTTATATTCTGATTTACTCCCCAACTGTTCACACATAAAGAATTAAGAATTTTTAATGTAAATATTGAAGTTTATTTTTACTTGATTCAAAATCTACTCAACGAAATTTCTTTATTTTTCTTTTATTTTTTATTAATAAATTTATAAGGAAAATTTATTTTTCTTTTCATATCCTCTTTTTTTTAGAGGGTTTCATATAAGCTTGCATAATTTTAGGGAAAAACACAATTGACTGTTTTGTTATATTATTTGAATAAGAAATGTTTGTATGTCATATTATTTAAGTGCACTTAAGCCGATTTAAGGTTTTTTTTTTTTTGCAGGAAAAAAGAATGTTGTATGCAAATTCTAATAAAATTATAAAAAGATTCGCCTAAAAGTAGGCAAAACTATTGTAAAATAAACAGCCTTAGAAGTAGGTTAAAGTTACGAGGGTAAGTAAATGTTTCTTAACAAGGCCCTAGAGGAGCACTAAGAAATTAAATTAATGAATGGCGTAAAACTGGCAAACATTTGGGAAAAGTAATTATTAAGTTCCATTAACAATGAATTGCTTAAACAAAGTTTTGTAGTTCTCATTAAAAATTAAAAATTTATTTTTAGTCACTTTTACTGGAAGACTGTCTGTCTATACAATAAAATAAATGAATTTGAATACAACCGTATTTTCATAAAAAATAAAACACGTTTAAAATAACCATGCTCTGCCCTAGAAACACTAGCAAAATTATCTTCTATAAAAATTGAAGTAACCGATGAAAGAGGGGAAATATTCTTTAGTTATATTTATAACAAACTTCGGACTTATAGAAAATTACACTCCATTCAAAAATATTTTTGTTAGAGTATTTGCTCAAAACTATGTTTTAAAATTATTTATAATATTTTCCCTTAAAGTATGCTACAGTTTTCAACAACTAAATTGTGCACAAGTTAACACAACTATGTTTTAATTTTTTTCCTTTTAATTAAATAGAATATCCAAAGCTCTAATTGCACAAGAGTTTTACTGCACTGAAGCTCTTTGTTTTAGTGAAATTTTAAATTAAATGCAAAAAATAAATTTCCATTTATACTTAAACGAAAACAATTAAAATTTTCTGAAGAAAAATAAAATTTATAGTTTTAATTTTTAGTGAATTATATTACGAGGAAAATTTTATTATTTTCAAACAAATAATAGTTTTTTTTTAAACTTAAACCAGTGTATGTTTTATAAATTTTTGTGTTATTAACTTGTACGAGGGCTGCTCTATATATTTCTGGCCTAATAGTGAAAATGCGAATATTTATAATCAAAAATGGTTTTATTGTTTTTCAAAGTATTCTCCAGCATGATTTATACACTTTTGCATGCGCTCAAACCAGTTGTCGAAGCACTTTTTCCACTCCGATTGAGACACCTCTAAAACATGGTTTTTGAACACATCAACAGCTTCTTCTGGCGACGAAAATCGTGGACCAAGCATTTTTTTCTTGATGTGCGGAAACAAGAAGAAGTCATTAGGTGCCAAGTCAGGGCTGTACGGCGGATGACCCATTAATTCGACGTTTTGGCCGATCAAAAACGCTCTGGCTTGAGCCGATGTGTGAGAGCTCGCATTGTCATGGTGAACAATGATTCGTCTTCTCTTGTTAGTTTTTCGAATTTCTCCGATGATTTCAGGCAAACAAATTGTAGTGTACCACTCAGAAGTGACCGACCTATGTTGCTCAAGCGGAACAGTCGCCAGATGACCAGTTTTGCCGAAGAAACAGGCGACCATTTGCTTCGAAGTGCTTCTTCCACGAACAACTTTCGTTGGATTTTGCTCGTCTTTGAAGACCCACACAATCGATTGTTGTTTCGTTTCGGGCTCATACGCATAGATCCATGATTCGTCACCTGTGACGATCTTATAAACGTCTTTTGGAGCACCGCAATCGTATTTTTGCAACATTTCTTTGCACCAATCTACACGAGCCTTTTTTTGAGCGACTTTCAAATTTTGCGGGATCCAACGAGAACAAACCTTTTTTACGGCCAGGTGTTCATGCAGTATCGAATGTATGCTGGTGGAAGAAATGTCTAAGGATGTCTCTATCTCTCGGTATGTCACATGACGAACTTGCATTATGAGTTCACGCGCGGCATCAATGTTCTCTGGCAAAACAGCCGTTTTTGGACGACCTTCACGATATTCGTCTTTGAGCGAGCTTCGGCCACGATTAAATTCATTATACCAATTTTTCACAGTGCTATAGGATGGTGCTTCATCGCAATACAAAGATTTAAGTTCATCAATGCACTCTTGTCGTGATAATCCACGTCGAAAGTTGTGAAAAATGGTGGCACGAAAGTGTTGACGAGTTAATTCCATTTTGTTCTATATTAATTTTTTCAAGCCACTGTAAACAACACAAATAATGGTCGTACGTCAAAACGTTTTGAGTACGATTATGCTTAAAAATGACAAACTTTCCAATGGAAATGTCAGATTGCACTTGGCAGCACTCAGTGTTGCCAAGCCAGAAATATATATAGCAGCCCTCGTAATAGAAGAAATGAAAATTTTTAGCCAAAACTACACATGGCTTTTGTAAAAAATTTTTTTTGGACAATGACACTGCTGTAGTCTTTTATAGAAACTTTAACTACTGCTAGTTATTTCTAATAACAGAATCTTTGCTAAAAGGCCTAGGATTTGCATACAAAAATAATTTCATGAAACTATTTTATTCTTATGTTTGCTTTGCCACATTCAGTCTTCTTCAAACTTGTCTGCCGAAAATATTTTATTATAATAAGAGAAATATTTAATATAACAAACATAAGATACATGACTGTTAAATAAATCATAAAAATTATTTGATGTAAAATGAGTAACAAAACAAAGATCTTGAGATAAAAGGCAAGCAAAAAATAAATTAATGGAAAAAGTTGTTGCCAGGCAAATATTAAAAAAAAAATTTGCATAAATTTCATCGAAAAGCTAAAATGATAATTGAAATAGGAAGAATGATGTTCATAAGGAAATAAGTTACTATAATTCATAATTTTAGAAAATGGAAGCAAAAACAAATGTAAGGGAAAAGTTACAGAAAGAACAAAAACAAAGAAATGCTTGTAGCTGTGTGTGGACTTCGTCTTACCAAATTAATACTAATTAGTTGATTAAATAGATTATTTTGACAATATACGCAACTTGAAATGGTTATTACAATTGTATTCTAAAAGCATACTATCACAGGTTGCATTTGTAAACCAGCCAGATAAGGGGATTTCAACATAAGTTTGGGGACAGAAATTTATGGGGAATTTGCGAATTTTTATTATCGACACTTGTTTGCTTTACAGGCACTTTATTTAATGTTTTCAATATTTTTTCTACCTGTGCTATGGAAGACGAACATTGCCGAAAGAGCTCGGAAGGAGACCTGTGCGCTCTATTTCTACCAGAGAGCTTTAGGACCAAGATGTAAATTTCAGCCTCGAATCACTTCCTGGCTCTATAAGGCAGTCATCAAGCCAAACATTCTCTATGGTACTGTTTTTTGGTGGCCCGCTTTCGAGAAAGTGGTAAACCAAAAGCCTCTTGATAAAGTCAGGAGAACAGCCGCCATTTTAATTACTGGGGCTCTCCGAACTACCTCGACAAAGGCTCTGTATGCCTTTCTCCATTGGTTACCTAACAAACTCCTGGTTTTGAAACAGGCCAAGTGCTGTGCAGCCAGACTTAATGCCCTCTCACGCTGGCTAAGGCCGGATATGGGTCACTGCAAAATTATCGTTCGGGATGTGTTCATACCATCAATGGTGGACTACATCTCTTCTACACCCACTCAACGTTACGGGTTTCAGATCCACATTTCCAGTAGGGAGGAATGGATCTGTAGCGAAGTAGTTGTGAGCAATACGGTTGACAAATACAGGGCAGGGTTGGTTGCGAAATCTTCTCCAATAACCTTGGACTGAGACGTTCCTTTAGACTCCCTGACTACTGCAGCGTCTTCCAAGCCGAGTTAATGGCAATTTTGAAAACATTTGAAATAGTGCTTGGGAGCGAACACTTTGGCCTTGCCATTCGGATCTTTTCGGAAAGTCAGGTGGCAATCAAGGCGCTTGCTGGTGCATATTGTACATCTAGGCTGGTCCTGAGATTTTGCTGCTCACTAAACACACTATAGGAGCGATCACAGATTGACCTAATTTGGGTTGCTGGCCACAGGGATCTCCTGGAAAACTGTGAAGCCGGTGATCTCGCCGAACGAGGAACAATGCTTTCTAGAGTCTCCTCCATAAAAAATCACTACCTCAATTTGGCTCGCAAACTATGGGTGGAGGAACAACTATGAACCAGGCAACTGTTCGCACTGGACTGGAAATCCATAAGTATTACGGTCTCGGTACTAACTAGTTACTGTCTAATAGGCAGGCATGCTGAAAGACTGGGTTTGCCCTATAAAGATTTCTGTCGCAGCTGTGATTCGGAGGATAAGGAAGAGAGCGTTCTGCACCTCCTGTACCATTGCCCATCCCTAGCTCGAAGAAGATTTAGAATTTTGGGCTCTCCTTTCTACAAGACTCTTACGGAGCTTTCACGACGAAAATGCTAGAAATTAATACTTTCTTAAAATCGCTGTCTCTGTGTTCAATTTATTAATTATGCCAATAAGTATACAGTTTTAGAAAAAATATATTTGTGCATAAACACTATGAAAATCAAACTGAGGAATAAGCTACAGTATGAATTATTGGAAATTTTAATAAAAATAAAATCTATAAGTTTTAAATTCCTGAAGCAATAATACGAAGTTTTAAGTCTTAAATTTTTTTTTATTTAAAAATATTTTACACAAAGAGTTGAACAGAAGGTACAAATTCATTCATACAGTAGCACCAAGTGAAACTCGTACACCTCAATTAAATTGTTTAGATGTCTTAAAATTTGAAAAAAAAACAAACAACTACAAAAAACGTAATCGTGTATTTTATTACTTCATTTTAAATATATTTAAATAAAAAAACAGGTCAACTTAAAAACTTTAATTCAATTAGGTTTTAGCAAAGCAAAAATATAATGAAGTGCGTATTTCCATGCCCGGCTTAGAAAACTTGAGGAAAGTATGTGAGTATAAAATTATAATTAATTTTAAATTTTAATAAGTTTTGCAATTCGTATTGCCTAAAAATTTTGATGGAGTGCAAGGTGGTCATCAAAAGGGTTGAGAAATCCATCTGTCGGCTGGCTGGGGAGACTTACGATTCAAAATTTGATGAAGTTGTTAGGATCCTCTCTTTGCAGAACCTTCTATCTGTGGAAGAGTTGGAGCGAAAGTTAGAGTAGTCGCAAGGTTTCATTGAAGCAATGGTAAAGGACTTAAGTTCATGCTTAAAGTATTTTAATAATCTTACCTTTTTATATTTTTAGACATCACATTTATATATGATTAAGGGGACAAAGCAGGATGTCAGCACTGTGATGCGCTCAAATTTTACCGACCACCTACTAGAAAAATAGAATTGGGATGGCAGGTATGATAAGCCAGCCCTCTGAAAGCTCTCTTTGGTTAATAACTCCCTGTGAGGTAGGTACTACATATTAAATTATTTATACATAATTGTATAACTTCTTTTACTTTAAGGTGTTTAATTTTGAAAAAAGTGTGAACAACTCAAAAAAAAAATTATTTAAAAAGAGATAAAAATTAAGTATTTTATTATAAATAAAGTCTTTCTTTATACTGTAAAATATTATTTAGATAATAAAAAGGGAACATGTATATATTAGAAAATATAAAATTTTGTATTATTAAAAAAATTCCATTTTTCAATTGAGGGTTATCCATCAATTGTGACTGGTATATCCATCACGTGTGATGAAAACTTCTGTCATCACTAAATAGTAAACTGCAGTAGTGTGAGCAGTGCAGAAATATGTGTTTCATAAAGCAAACAATTCATTAGTTAGAGGGAGCTGCAAAATCACATGTACACAAAAGTTTCCATCAAGTTTTTCATTTTTCCTTTAAGAATGTGATAGAAACTTTGTTCTACTCGATGATGGATATTTCCATCAACAGTCCCAGCAAGAAATGAGTGAGGGAAACTTATACATACACAATTGTCTACTAACACTCTTGCAGTAATTTTATACTAAGACAGCGTTGCCGTACGGCTTTTCGTATTAAATTTAAATGAATTTTTTGTTGTTAATTAAATCTAAGTTTTTACTTGTTTTTATTTTAACTTAATTAAATGCAGCTTATAAGAAGTTTTGTAATTAAATCTGTTTCAAAAATCAAGCAAAATTTTCATTAAATTTTTTTGTAAAAAAAAATCACTGGTAACGCTGTTTGCTACACACATCACACGTATACAAATGTTTACATCAAGTTTTTCATTTTCCCTTTAAGAATCTGATAGAAACTTTGTTCTACGCAGTGATGAATATTTCCATCATTAGTGATTGTCATTTGATGGATCAAATGATGGTCAATGTTCTTGCAGGGATCCTTCCGCTGAACGAATATGGTTGTGTATACGCTTGAACGACGCTAGGAAATATTGCGGCAAAGTTGCGTACGGATTTTGGAAGAAGAGAAGCACCGTCAGCTCGGTATGTTCGTTATCTTGTGAAAAAAGTAAAAGAAACTGGCATCCTTATCGATAAACCAAAGCGTAAAAAGCCAAAAACAGTGCGTACACCCGAGATTATTGCTGCTGTGGTGTGTGAAGCGCCATCAACATCAATTCACCGTCATTCTCAACAATTGAACAGTTTGGAGACATTATAGAGACGAATTTTGACGCCATACAAAGTCTAATTGGTTCAGAAGTTGAAGCCAACTGACCATCCATTAGTTTTTTTATAGCATTTTCGAAATTCCTCCAAAAACAAAAAGGAGAGATTTTTATTAGGGGAAGAGTTTGAGAAACGTGTTTATGTATTTTTTTTTTTTTCATGTTCAGAAACACGAGAACGGGTACAGCTTGGCGAGAAATAGAAAAGTCAAGTTTGGAACGCTAGATCAAATTTTGGTCCATATTGTTGATTCTTATTGGGCTGAGGCATTGTGGCCATACTCATTTAAGGTAATAAGGCGTGTCTCCAGTCTACTTCGGCCAGAATTTTTGAAACAACCTCTTTATTTTACAACCGATTACGTCACGTAAAACTATAATTTGTCATTTAAGGCAACAACACCAGGAGCCTACAGAACTGAAATGCACTTCTTACATTTAACCACCAAAATAATTTCCTAACTCCATTAATTTTCATTTATTTATTCCGGATCTGTTGCATAATTTAATAAAGAATAAGAATTCTTAAAATAATTCATTTTAAAACTGTTGACGCTCCTAATTCATTTAACATTATTTCAACAATGAATGTGTTGAAAAGACTTATTTTTTAATTTGGTTTAAAAAAAGAAGAAAAAAAAACACAACGTTGGTAACATTGTGGCAAAAAGAAAAAAAGAAAAAAAAATTGATTGATTGTAAGAATTTTACAATTCAATTTATAGCTGAAATTTGAATTAAAAACCTATAAATTATTCGATAAATCATATTAAAAAGTTTGAACAGACAACAACAACAACAACAACAGATGTAACTTAAAACATCGCTGCTCATCATCAGGCATTAATGATAATCAGTGCTGCAGTTCTCTTTTAATAAATTTTAATATCACATTCATCCTTACATTATCATTCACATATTTTTTTGTTTGTTTTTGTCACAACTAGTGTTGTCAATTATTCGAGTTTTATGTTCATTCGAATAAAATCTAAAAGTTTTTCCTTGTTCGAAATATTTTTTCGAATATTCGAATAAATAAGGAATAAAATTTTTTTTATTCGAACAATATTAAGAAAAATCCACAAAAAGATATTTTGACTAAATTTTTTGAAATCAGTTCACCTTTGATAAAGTTATAGGCTCTGAAACATTTTTCAAATTCGAAGTTACATAATTTAACGCCCTGTTATACTACCCTGTACTGAAACAGGGTATATCCAAATGTCATAGGGAAAAAGCTTATGACCTTCTCTATAAATCTTAGTTTGTTTCATGGAAATTGGCTAAATAGTTTAGAAGTTTCAGACTTTTATTCCATTTTCTTGTATTTCGCCCCACTGTGCGACGTTGGTGATACATTTAAAACAGCATTAAAAAGCACATTAAGTTTTTCCGTTCTTTATGTTTCATATCTCCAAATAATTCAAGTCATCTTGAATGCTATTAACATTTTTCGTACTTCTGGTGTTTCTTTTATTATTAATAGACCTTTTAAAATTATTTAGTAACATATTACTACTGACTTCTGAATCTGCGTCTAATTCTACATCGTAGTTGTAGGCATTTTAAGTATTTTCATTATAAAATTATACACATTTAACACAACTTACGGAAAACCAATTTTTATAAAAAGTAGTTTAAAAATATTATTCGAATATTCTACAAAAACTGTTCGAATAATTCTTTATCCTCAATTGCAAAAAAAAAAAAAAATGTTTATTCGAACAAAAACAAAAATAATTGTTTGAATATTTGAATTATTCTTATTCGAATGACAACACTAGTCACAATCAAGGCGAATTAATACAGGTGATTGCACGGCTACAACAATGCAACAACACAAAAAACAACAGGGAATTTGTTGCTACAAAATTTATGTATGTTGTCAAAAAAATTAAAAAAAAAACATAAGAAATTGGAAAAAATTAGACAAGTATTTTTTATTTTTTTTCCAGAATTCGGCGCTGATGCATTATGCAAGAAATGCACGTTGCGACCTGTTGTACAACTTGAGAAGAATGTACAACAGATTGCAATATTTGTGGTATAGTTGAAGTTGTGTGTTAGTTGTACGAAAGGTCAAGAAGTTTTGATTTTTTGCCAACGTTAGTGGACAGGTCGCACAGCATTATTCTATTTTACTTTTCATTTTTGTAGTGACAACATAGCAAAACACAGTGCAAAAGTAATCTATAGATTTAAAGAAAATTAATATATAAATTAAAATGGAGGATTTAGATGAAATGCGTGCAAGGTTTTTAAAATTTTGTTGTTAGAATATTTTTTCTTTTTTATTATCCAACTCTTTGACCACTTTCGCTTCCTTTTTAATTTTTGTTTGCATTCTTTTCTTCTTGGACAAACATTTCATCGATTACAACATACGAAACAATATCGGATTACATCTTTACTGTAATGGCTTCTATATAAAATAAAGTTGTGCCTGGCGATTGTATGCAAGTTGCATAATTTATAGACGAAACACCCAACTTTATTACTAGCAAAGTTGTACAACGTGTCGCAACGTGTATGGCTTGCATTATATCTAAAAGACTTAAAAAAACTGGAGAAAATATATTGAAGAGCAAGATGAAATAGTACCGGAAACAAAAAAGAAACTAAAAACAATTTTAAACTTAATGCGATGCTCACCCACCTACTTGAAAACCTTTATTCTATCTACGTGCGGATAAGTATCAAATTTTTAAACGAGCTACTGGCATCAATTATGTTCTTATTCGCCATTGCTTACAGCCAGAATTCTTCTTGTATGGCTATAAGATCTTGTGTATTGTTACTTTTCTACAAGTGAGTTTTTCTCTTTCTATAGCAGCATATGAAACTTGGCAGGAACACAAGAGAAAACGTTTTGAACTTGAAAGGTCTCCTAAACGATTTTTTCATAAGCAGACATTTACGAGTAAAATAGAAAATAAACGAAATGTGTATATGGTGCTAGGAAACACGTAATAATACTAGTCTAACGCCTTGTGGCCACTTGTTTCGTTTGAACTGTATTTTGGATCGGTTTGACGAAAGCAATGAATGTCCTTTGTGTAGGGAGACATCAAAGAAATCTTAAATTGTGCATCTACAAAATTTTTTATGAATTGCTGTGCCCTTGACTTCCTCCGCGTTCCATTTCTAGTTTTCTTAAAATTAAAATTTTAAAAATGTGATTCTGTTTCGCACAATTTAAATATTTAATTTTTTATTAAAAATCAACACATTAAAATTTTGTTTAACAAATAATTTATTTTTGACAAAATTCATAAACAAGCACAATTCGCCTTGACAACTACAACGTATACAGCTGATGAGCTTTTTCGCCCGTGCGTTCACCTGTATTATTTCGCCATGGTCACAATTAATAAATATTAACAGTAAATATAAAAAGAGAAGTACATACTCGTATTAGACAAAAAGAGAGAAAAGAGAAGAAATTATATGATCAAGTTTCTGTTTTTCTTAAGTTAATTTTGTTCTCAACATTTCTACCAGTGTAAAATTAAAAACTTTAACTACAGATAATTTCCTTAAAATTAGTAATTATGTAAAATAATATTTAAAATTCAATACAATATTGCTATAAACATTTTTTTTTAGTAAATAATATAATTTTGTACGCTTTAAGCCCTTTAAACTCAAGTGCTTCTAATATTTAAGATTTTTTTTGAATTCAAATGTTTAGTGTATGAAAGGGATCGATCGTATTGAATGCAATAGTTCATGTTTCAATGAAAAAATATAAAACTTTTAATCAGGAATTACAAGATTTCTTTATTATGATTAAAAAATGCTGCATTTCATTCTGCTAAAGTCTTGATTTCCGCCCACAACTTAACACAACTAAGAACAGTCATTCACCTAAAATAAATTTTATATAAAAATAAAATATAGTTCCCATATTCGGTCGTTTTTGGTTTCCATGAAAAATAAACGTTGTGTTTTTATGTATCCAAAGAAAATATATGTAGCTATAGTTCTTTTATCAACAATGAATTCAGAAAAGACTGACGATGTCAAAGCGAAATCCAATATTATAAATTTTTAATAAAATGTAGAGTTAACACTATGGATCAATTGTTTAGAAGATACACAAGTCAGCGCTAAGGTTTGAGGTGGCCAGTGGCATAAGAACAATAAAATGATTGCAAGGGAAAAAATTAGAGCTGGCTCTTTATGCCTAAGCTACCTGAAGAGCTTGCTCAACCGATAATTAAAGCACAAATGATAAATGCGTTAAGGGTTATTATACAATCAAGATTGACACTGAAAGCTTATTTAACTGCCAAGTATCACCCATTACAGATGCTTCTAATAAAAAAAAAAAAAAAAATTGAAGAAGAGAAAGAGAAAAATTCGGAAAAGCTGCGCTAAATGTGGATGACCTCTTTGTGCTAAACACTTTTAAAGATATTCTTAAATGTATAGAATTTAATAAAAAAATAATTTCGTAAATGAATAACATTTTAATTATTTATATAATTTTTGTTATAGTTTATGAGGCCTATTCTATTAATCGCAAATCGCCTAAAACTTGCGATGCGAGTTGAAATCGCATAAAAGGTGTTCTGTAGTTTACAGTCGCAAGAAATTTGGCGACTTGAAATCGCAAGCTTATACTGAAGTGAAGTTATAAATTTCAGTTAAAATAAACTTTAAAAGGACATTAAAATTACACACAAATGAAAATTAATATGTTTTCTTTTATTTTTAACAAAAACTATTTAAATTTTTACGCAATTAAAGTGTTAAATAATAAATTTAAAATATTTCCTTTGTTTTATCAATTGTTTGGTTTTTTTTTTTTTCTTGATTGGTAATAGTGAAAAAAAGCAAATCGCAAGCAAAACGCGTAAGTTTCAGAACATGTAAAACAAAACTTGGCGACTGTCAGAACATGCCTGTATAATTCATATTTCCCTTACAAATTTTAGTGGGTACCGGGGTACCCAGGTACCCAGATGCGCATGTTGCGATGGCTTAAGTTTTAGCAAAGTTTTTCGTGGATAAACGAAGCCAAAAAATTAAATCTAGAATCTTAATTCGATTTCTTTTAAACGAAATAACGACGATCCAGAAGCTTGTTAGAAAATTTTATTTATTAATAAATTTTTTTACATAAATATACCTAGGTGGGTACCCCGGTACCCGGGTATTAGCACAAGGGTTAAGTGTTACAAAACTGTAAATTGTAAATTTTATTATTTCACAATAATGAGCAAAAGAATAAAAAACACAATTGTAAAACTTTTTTATAATTAGTGCTACATAAGAAAACAAAAAGCTTACGATATTTTTTTTATAAAATTAATATTTTTTTTATTGATCGGTAATATAAAATAATGAGGTATAATAATAATAAGTATAAATATATAGAGGAGTATGAAATAAAGAAAATAATAAACTAACTAAAGCCGAAAAAGTAAGGTTACTGAAATAATTTATGCTTTTGTTAAATCATTTACAAATTCTTCTTGTAATGAATGGGCGAGTCTTTCCTGGCCTCTTAGGTGTTTCGACTAGAGGACAAGGAAGGGGAGGCGGGGAAGCTTGGCGTACTGGAGAACAACCACGCGCTTGTTGAATTTCATCGGGAGAAGGAGGAGTGCCATGTTGCAAGTCACGCAATGGACGTACTCTTATAGGTCCTTGACGTGGAGGAGAAGGAGGGGTGACTTGGAAAAATCGAGGAGGAGGGGATTCTCTTGATAAATTTGGAGAGCTGACATTGAAATATCGAGGAGGGGATTCTCTTGATAAATTTGGAGAGCTGACATTGAAATATCGAGGAGGAGGGGAATCCACAGATAAATCTGGAGAGCTGACATTGAAATAACGAGGAGGAGGGGTTTGAGGTGATAATTGAGGGGTTGGTGGAGGAGTGCCAAGAGGCGCAAGCCGAGGAGGTGGGGAGTTTGGGGGAATTCCGAAAATGGGTAAAGATTCAAGAGGAGGAGGAGTGCCAAGAGGGACAAGTTGAGGAGGAGGTGAGAGAGGTGGAAGGGAGAGTGTGGGACGTTGACGTGGAGGAGAATTAGACGCAGGAGGTGAACGTTTTATCTGTAATCCAGAAGGTCCTGGAGGTGAACGTTTTATTTCACGTTTTATTTCACGTTTTATCTGTATTCCACAAGGTTCAGGAGGTTCACGTTTTATCTGTAATCCATAAGGATAAGAAGGATAAGAATCATATAAAGGTTCTTGCTTTATCTGTAATCCATAAGGATAAGAAGGATAAGAATCATCAGGTTCTTGCTTTATCTGTATTCCACAAGGATCAAAAGGTTCACGCTTTATCTGTGATCCAGAAGGATAAGAATCATATAAAGGTTCTTGCTTTATCTGTAATCCATAAGGATAAGAAGGATAAGAATCATCAGGTTCTTGCTTTATCTGTATTCCACAAGGATCAAAAGGTTCACGCTTTATCTGTGATCCAGAAGGATAAGAATCATATAAAGGTTCTTGCTTTATCTGTATTCCACAAGGATCAGAAGGTTCACGCTTTATCGTTGAATGCATTCTACCCATACTAGGTGGAGTGTGACCCATAATACTTGTTGAATGCATTCTATCCATGAATGGAAGAGGTGGAGTATGATCCATAATGCTCGTTGAATGCATTCTGTCCATTAATGGAAGAGGTGGAGTATGATCCATAATGCTCGTTGAATGCATTCTGTCCATGAATGGAAGAGGTGGAGTATGATCCATAATGCTCGTTGAATGCATTCTGTCCATGAATGGAAGAGGTGGAGTATGATCCATAATGCTCGTTGAATGCATTCTATCCATGAAAGGAGGTGGTGGGATGTTATCCGCAATACTCGTTGAATTCAATCTATACATTGGAGGCAAGAACATATCTGACACATCACTTCGGTCTTGTACTTCATGAAATATATTCGGAGCGGTAATATTAAAAACAGCATCTGGCATGCCAATACTTATATTTGCTTCCGATATATTTATACGTGGTTCACTCTGAGTTCTGTTAAGACTATACGGTGTTGGATGCGAATCTTCAATAATATCAAAACTTGGCTCTTCGTCTGAATACCCCACGCTTTCTTCGTCAAAATTAAAGCCATTTAAGCCGCCAAATAATTCATTCAACGTATTTTCACCATAGGAGTGTTCAATTTCTCTACCAGCCTGTTCTAGAATATTCCAAATTACTGGAAATCTTCGTGGTTCGCGGCCACCAACTAATCGAGTTCTCTGTTTAAATTCCGATATTTTATCTGTCGCTTGCCCAGTTTGTTCCATACGCTTAGATTCTTCTGCCTTTTCTGCATCATTTTCAGCGTTAAGATAATTTTTCAACATTGTATTTAGCTCATCCTTTGGAATGGAAAAAAGCTGAGATGGTGTTATATTGAGCTTGTTAGACCAAAAAACTATTTCTTGTTTCGTCAAATCGGATAATTCAACATCATTCAAAACATTCACGGCTTCTTTAGAAGATTTGTTTTTAAGTCCTGACATTGAATTTTGAAGGATTTTTTTCAGAAGGGAAAAATTTTAACTTAAATTTTAATTTTATTTTTTAATTTTATTTTTTCTATGATGTGTTAAACGGAAAATTTAAAACAGGTTTGACAAAAATTTGACATAATTCTAAAAACATACTATAGCCGAAAAAGAAAATTTGAATTCAATTACGATATCCACGTTTCAAATCCTAAGTGGAAAAAAAATTATTTTTAATGAAGTAGAATGTGAAGTGTGTTTTAAATGTGTTAAAGCGGTGATGAATCTGCTGTACGAAAAAATCAAATTATATTTTTGTTTTTGTAAGAGTTAAATTTAAGATTTATTGAATTTCCCCATTACAATGGCAGTTGGTATTCTGGACTTTGGTGTACGTAGTTAATGTTATACCATAACAAAGGTAGACCGACCTAAGAAATAATATTTTGTTTGTTTAATTGAAAGAATATAAATATAAAACGTACGTCATTACTTCTGCTATCTTTGAAAACAAAGTTTTTTATCACTTTAAGCCAACATACTTTTGAAATTAGAAAATTTTATTCGTAAAGCATGAGCTGTTTCCATTAAACTTTTTGCCTTAAAAGTTAACAAATTTACTTTCTTCATTGCTCTATGACATTTTTAATTTTTATTTTATATACAACACATACACATTATACAAAATTTACGCACACTAGCAAAATAATTTATGAGTTTTATTTATATACACGTACACATAAAATGCACGTTCGAAATTTGTATTTTTATTTTTTATTACGCTACAGAGGAATAGCATCTCTCTGTTTTAAGATGGTTTGTGTAAATTTACAAAATTTATAATTTTTTTGTTTTATGTTTTTTTTGTTTTATCTACAGCTGCAATTGTGGAAGAGTGCAGGAAACCCCGAGGCTGTTAATTCCATAGTGCAAAAACATCTGAATATATTAAATGATATGAATGTAAGCTACATGAGTTTGCAACAGGCCACAGATGTTGAACTTCATGCATATTTGTCTTACGTTATGGCAAAGCAATTACCTCTGGGCCGCAAGACCAAGGTATGCCCAGGATGCGTAGCTCTTAGAGTCAACAAATTCGGTTGTCTTATATTTATAGTGAGTGACAGTTTATCGTAAATTCGTAGCCACAATTTAACCCTTTTAAGCATTTTCTTGTGGAGTGTCTTTAAGGGCTGATATTATGCGAATAATAAAAAAAAACGACTAAGTCGTGAGATATCACCAGAAACGGTCAATAAAGTCTTGGGTATTATACCTAACAGGATAATCAAGTTTAGTTTATTTAATTTCATTTTTAAAAAGACATTTCTGTATGAAAAAGCCGCTAGAAAATGTGGGCTTAATTGCCACATTGACACTTAACAAATGAAATTCAGAATTGAAACTCTGATTGCTAAGAATATTTTTTAATATGAAACTTTTTAAAAGATAAAGCTTCTAGCAATCCTTGCTAATGTTGAGTACAATAGATTCGTTACGAACAACTCTAACAGATCTGAGAAATTTTCTGCACTTAGTTGTCGTCCTTGAGTATTTGCTTTTATTTATTCATAAACTTAAATTATTAACCACTTTTGTTTTTAGCAGCCAAACAAAACAAAACATAAAATACAGGAGTAACAAAATTTAAATTTTCTATTTTAGCAGAAAAGTCGTTTTAAATAAATCATGAGAATTTATTATGATGATGTTATAAATCAGTGGCCATAAATGAAAAAAAATTATTATTTTATTGTTGTTTTAAACAAAACAAAAAGTCCTTGTATTATTTTAAAGTTTATCTCTATGCAAAATACAAAATGAATTTTCTTGTTTGCGCCTAAAAGTATGCATTTAATATTTGCAACAGTTATTTAAGCGAATTAAAGGGTTTCACTCAGTATTTTATATATTTCTTTTATTATAATGAAACCTTCTGTTTGTAAATTCCGTTTTAAATATATTTTTAATATAAATACCTTTAGTTTGCCTCAAGTATGTTTAATGAGGATGATCCTGTTATATTTTTCTTTTCAAATAATTTTTTTTTTTTTACAAATATAAACATTTTTTTGTTTCAACTGAGTGTAGCTTTGTTAATGTTTTCTTGTTTATTACTTGTAAAAATATTTTCAGCCTTCAAATAACTAAAAGAGATTTTCTTTATAACACAAGACATCTTGTTAACAGCTAAACCAACTGATAGGGCTCTTGACTCAGGTTTACTGAAGGCAAATAACATTCAAACACAAAACAAATATATTTCTTTTAAATTTGTAAAGATTATTACTGTCTTAAGACTTATTAATGCAAATATGTTTTATATATATTTTATTTGTATTTTAGTTTTTTAATTTAAATTATTTCTAAATATATTTTTTTCTATATTAAAACATCACAGAATTTTTCGCTTGAACTCTTTTTGTTTTTTGAATTTTTTTTTTTTTTATATTTAAACTAATTTTTTTCTTTTATCTTCAAAAAAAAAAAATAATTATTTTTAATACAAATAGTAAAGTTTTAAAAATTCTAAACATTTGCAACTTTCCTTGCCTAAAGCCCTAAACAAGGCAAATGACATTAACAAATGTCATGATATAAAAACTTTTAAATTTTTAACAATTTTTGTTGAAGATTTTTAATACCATGTTAAGCAGCTTTACAGGAATTTGTCTCTAAAAATGGAGAATTTTTATTGCTGCAGTGTCTGTCCGTCTGACCATCTGTCACATGTCTCTTGCTCTGAAATCTCTACACACTTCAAATTTTCTTAGAATTTAGAATAAAGTTAAACATCAAAAGTGTGTCCCCGTTGAAAAGTTATTTTACTCAGATTCAGCGTACAATATCAAGCTCAAATTAAATTTCAAATTTAAAGGGTGTCCCAATAGAGATGAGATTTTCAGTTTTTGAAACATGCGGTTAAAATTTACATCAAATGTGTGTTCTAATAAATTAAAAAATATATAAAAAGAAAATTTGAATTTAAAGGGTGGCCCCCTAGAATAGCGGATTTGAATGTAAATTAATTGATCTGTTGAACTGTGATAGGCAGACATTTAAATTTTAAATAATAAATAATTAAATCATATGATTTTAAATTAAAGGCTGGCACATATATTGTACAGTGACCTTTGTGCGTGAGTCCAGCTTGCATTTGGCTCATTTATTTATTTTTTTTTCTCAGACAACACCACTCAAATTTGCGTAGCTCTGCAGACAAAAAATTTCTGTTACTCGGAGGGTAGCAACTGGCAAACTTCTGTTTACCAATCTGGCCCCTTATTTGCTTACTCAACCATATTGTTACTATCCATCTTAAATAAAGCTCCATTATAATTGGGATTTGATATTAAATTTTAACTGTCTAAGCTGCCGCTTCCATATGTACAAACGACTTAACTAAATCATTTATCGCATCTACGCTACCCTTTCTTTCCTTTTCTAATAGAGATTTAACAAGATTTGAACAACTATTTAATCACCTCAGCTATTGTGGTTTCTCAACAACAAGCTTTTTTCATTTTCAAGGTTCTGTTGGGATATGAACTCATAACCTTTTATTTAATAAAACAAAAAACAGATACCAACTGTAGATCAAAACAACTGCTGTTATTGGTCAACATAATAAATTAACATTTTTTTATTCTTTTAACACATACACACCACGCTTGTTAGTGGCAGCTAGAGAAAACTTAATTTCTTTAACACTTATAAAACCCATAAAAACAAATGGAGATTGCTCAAAAAACAACCCTTGCGAACGTTTTTACCACCACTGTATTCCAGTATTTAAGATTTTATCCCATTATTATGTTGAATAGCAGCATATAAACTTTAATATGTCTTGAGGTATTTGTAGACATGACACTGCATGCTTAAGTGAATAGTGTGTAAATGTATGAGTGTTGCTATAACTAGACGAAGGGATAATCACTCATGGTATTAGTAAAGTATGTGTAGGTGTGTATGTGTATGTGTGTGTGTGTGTGTGTTTATGTCTGTTACCATGTTTGCTTGCATTTCCAATTAAGTTTTTAAGCTGTTGCCATTTTGCTGTTAGCAAATGTTGAATAGCTGTTTCAATGTTGTCGTTGCTTAAATATCATGCAGCGCCGTGTAAACTAAAGGCTTTTCAAGTCATGAAAATTTTATAACGATTTTTACACCTTCTTGCTGGGTTTCAAGAAATCTTCATTTAATATGTTGAAAGTTTGGTCAGTGTTAATATGTTTGACATAATCGTTGGCATCACTATTATTTTAACATTAAATACGGGGGTGCATTGTGTTTCGGCAGGTAGATGACTGTTGTTGGTGTTGTATTACTTTAACCTGAATGTAAGTGAAAGATATTCAAATTTTGTCTTGCTTGGCTGCAAGTTTACATTAACAAGTTGTCCTAAATATCATAATAATCTGAAGAGGTTTCGTGTAATAATTTCATTTG
Source organism: Cistogaster globosa (assembly GCA_937654795.1). Classification (NCBI taxonomy): domain Eukaryota; kingdom Metazoa; phylum Arthropoda; class Insecta; order Diptera; family Tachinidae; genus Cistogaster; species Cistogaster globosa. Next base: position 16,300,373 of record OW569404.1, read on the forward strand.
CATTGTTTAGTACCTGTTATATTATGACACTGACAAAGGAGGGATGTAGCTATTTAAAAGGCTCAAACTTGTTGTTCAAGTATCATTAGTATTATTAAATTTTGTTTTGTTTTAAAGTTTTTATAGAAGTTGCAGGTGAATTATTACAACTTGAGAATTATGACAGATGATCAAACATTGTAGCAAACGTACACTTTGAGAAGGAAGCCCTTAAAGTGCAACTTTTTGTGAAATCGCAATAAACGAATAAAATTGTACGGAACGGATTACAGAGCAAGATATTTTTAACGAGTCGCCATAAAAAGTAAGTAAAGGCAAATGCAACATTTTGTCGGAGTTTCGCCAATTTGGTCAAAAAAATTTGAGTTTTGTCATCCACAAAACTTTGCCTTAAAAAAGTGCAGTTTAAGTGTAAATAAGCTAAAGAATGCAATGACTTTTAAAATAGTAGAACTCAACTATTTGTAAAGTAGTAAAATTTTCTATGTAAATGTAGTTTTTCACTGAAATTGTTTTTTGACTTTCCATTCTTTAAAATTAATGCGTTTTTTTTTATATAAATTCCTTTATGTATCTTTACACTTTTAAAAAAGTCCGAATAAATTTCCCATTTTCTTAAAACAGAAATCAACTATTTGAAAAGAAAAGTTGTCAGTTAAAATGTGCAAAAATTTATTTCCGCAAATTTTAAAAATTAAAAAAAAATTTTTTAACTTCAAATCTAAAGTATTTGTTCGAATGGACAAACGGACATCCTTCAATCGTCTTTGCTATGTATGAGGACTCAGAATATATATAATTTATGGGATCGGTAATTGATATTGCAGAAATTACAAATGAAATAACAAACATAGCTTTACCCTTTTTCCATCTGTGGTGAAGGATATATAAAGGATTTATGTAATAAGAGCAGGAAACGGTCGTTAAAAAAATATTTTTTTTAAATTCTCAAATAAAAAAAATCATCGAAACATTTTCTTTCTTTTTTTTTTTTGGATAATTTTTGAATTATAGCTATTTTGTGATATAACACCTATTGATTTATTTTATTATCTATTGAGTTTAGAGCCCAGGTTCTGTTTCCTTATATTATTTTTATTTTTTTTTTTTTATCAATTTTACTTTTGCAACATCAATTTAAAGTTTTTTGATATTTGGCCCCTAAAAGTATGCTACAATTTATCGTTCTAACAAACTGCAGAATTATTGTGTTAACAGGCCTGTAAATTCGTAACACCAACGTCCGATAAAATAAGTCATAGTATACGATTAATAATTGAAAATGTGTTAAATAAAATGCTGATATAATTAAAAATTAATTATTTTAAAAAAACATTTAATTATCAACAAAAACATGACAATTAGTTGTTATTTGTTTTATATTTCCAACAAGTGTTTATTTGCTTGTGATTGTTATTGATTTTATGCTCTCGTTATTTTTTCTATAACACACAACTAATTTTTAAATAAAAATTTAATATTTCATTAAAGCAGATAATAAACAGAAAATAAATAACAAACAATGATTCAAATAAACTCAAGGAGCGAAAAATTTATTAATATTTTATTATTCATATAAACATAAAACAGCTTGATTTAGACTTTAAGACGTTTAAATTCCCTTTTCAGCTGCAGCCGCAATCAATTTAATTTATTTTCTTTGCCAAACAACATTTAAAGAAATTAATGTCAATCATAAGTCTTTGTGACTCTAAATAAATTGTTTGCTGTTTGTGTTGTTGGTATTTTTTTTTCTTAGCTTTTATTTCTTGTACCAAAATTTCAAAGGAGAAAATATAAGGAAAAATATTAACAAAGTGATTTATAAAAGATGTAAATAAAGAATAAAATGAGTCATGAGTCCTTTGCTTAAGAACAAATTTTTACATTAAAGGAAAAAGTAAATTAGTCATGTAAAAATTTTAAAATCTCTTAAAAAATGACTTATTTATTGGCAATAACATGTTATCCTTTGAAAAAAGTGAGTACTTCTTTTTATAGAAAGAGTTCCCTTTTTGGGACAAAATTTACTTCCTTTGACATATTATATGTTTAGTAGAGAAAGTTGTTTCCGCTTCTGTTAAACATCACCTTTATATTGAATTGTGATCTTTTGATAAAAAAAATTAATTTTTGTAACAAAACAGTTTGTTATGCCAATAAACACTATTGTGACAAAAAAAATATTGCAGTAAAAGTCAATTTTAAAACAGTAGTAATTATTGTACCAAAAAATAACTTTTGTGACAAAATTTGTTTTTGGGACAAAGTGGTTTTTGAGGCAATATTATTTTTGATCATTAGTTTGCTATACTATTTTGAAAAAGACTTTCAGCGGATAATGAAAAAGATGTTTTGGACAAAAATATATTAATTCTGTGTCTCCTTTTTGGTACTAATAAAATTTTTTTGGTATAATAAATGTTTAGAAAGTTGTTTCTGCTTCTTTTAAATATCACTTTTTTATTGAATTGTGATCTTTAATAAAATAATTAATTTTTGAAAATAAACACTATTGTGACAAAAAAAATATTGCAGTAAAAGTTAATTTAAAAACAGTAGTAATTATTGTAACAAAAATAATTTTTGTGACAAAATTTGTTTTTGGGACAAAGTGGTTTTTGAGACAATATTGTTTTTGATTGATAGTTTGCTATATTATCTTGAATAAGTCATTCGGCGGATTAAAAAAAGTACATTTTAGTAAGAAAAGAGATGAAAAAGATATTATGGACAAAAATATATTAATTCTGTCTTTCTTTAAATGGTAAAGAATTTTCTTTTTGGTACAAATTAATTTTTTTTTTGTATATTAAATGTTTAGTAGAGAAAGTTGTTTCTGCTTCTTTTTAATATCACTTTTTTATTGAATTGTGATCTTTTGATTGAAAAAATTGATTTTTGTGACAAAACAGTTTGTTATGCCAATAAACACTATTGTGACAAAAAAATATTGCAGCAAAAGTCAATTTTAAAACAGTAGGAATCATTGTACCAAAATAACTTTTGTGACAAAATTTGTTTTTGGGACAAATTGGTTTTTGAAACAATATTAATTTTGATTGATAGTTTGCTATATTATTTTGAAAAAGCTATTCGGCGGATTAAAAAAAATTACATATTTGTAAGAAAAGAGTTGTAAAAGATTTTTGTGACAAAAATATATTATTTCTGTGTTTCTTTTAATGGTAAAGAACTTCCTTTATATTGAATTGTCATCTTTTAATGAAAAAATCACTTTTTGTGACAAAATGGCTTGTTAAGAGAAAAGATTTTCGTGACAAACAACTTTTTTGCAGTAACAGTGACTTTTAAAATAGAAGGGCTTATTGCACTAAAAGTAACTTTTGAAACAAAAATAATTTTTGGGACAAAGTAGTTTTTTAAACAATCTGATCGTTAGTTTGCTTTATTATTTTGAAAAAGTCATTCGTCCAAATAAAAATATATCTTTTTTTTTTTTGTCAAATTCTCATATTTTTTATTTTTAAGAAACTGAAAAAATATATATTTTTGTGACAGATTGGCAAATTAAAATTAGCGGCGGAAATTAATAGAAATTGAATATTTATTTGAACGACAATGTTTTTGTCTTCTTTCTGGAAAAATTTGTTTTGGGTTTTGTTGAAAATTTTTTTTCGTTCCTTGTGGGCCTCCAGCTGCCAAACTTTTTGGTTATGAATGCATTTAGTTTTGAATCGATCTGCTTCAAGCTTAACTACAAGTAATCTATTTGAGTTCATAATGTCAAATCGCTATAAGCGATGGCCACAGAACATATTATTGTCTATTGCAATTTTGGCTCACAAGGACCTCCAGCGCATTGTTTTTTGTACAAGCTATAGTTTTTGTACATTACTTGGGCATTCTTTCAAGTATGCAAATATCAGATGATGACCAGGACTAGCAATAAATTTAAGGATCTGTAATTTATGGACTTGTTTTTAATTCTAAAAATTTTTTTTATTCTTTTATTCAACGTAATAAAATTATTTTGTAATCTTCTTATTCCTAAAAACATAAGAATATCCTTTTACTTATTTCTAATACAATTATATACAATAAAGAAGTATTTTGCATAAAGTTGTGGTTAATTAATTTAACACGATTTATGTATTTGTTTATTTGTGAACAATATTGTCTTTCGGTAAAGAATTTATAGACTAAATGTGTTATTGACTAGACAGCAAATTTTAGCACACAAATTGAAATTATGATTGTTGTAGGAACGTATGTGTGTGTGTGTGTGTGATGATAATGTATGCAATATAAGAATAGAAAATGGAATTACATGAACACAATGACAAGTAATTTTATTTACATACAAAATTTATCCAAAACAATTTAGAATAAAAGCCAATATTCACATAAAATCATGACAAACTTATTCACTTGCAACTGGAGTCTATAGAAAATATAAATAGTAAATAAAAGAAACGAGGGTATTTGCTAAAGTTGTTAAAAAAGCTAAAGCTTTAATTATGAAATTCTGAGAAAATAAATTTGACTAATTTAAGCAAGCGGTCTGAGGGTGTATTTGTCTTTTTTTTTTCTTTTGTTGGATGACCTAAAATTTGCCCAAAGTTTCAGATATATAGAAGAAAAAAAATTATATTATTTTACTGATCTGTAACCTGAAACGTCAAGAAAGTTTTAATAGAAGTAAATTGTTGTCATACCTTTCGGTGAAGACCATCGTCACTGGCTGTTTATTTGGTACGTTTGGCGAGCGTTTTCGATGTGAAAAAAACGCGTTTTGAAAATAATGTTCCCACATCGAAAGCTATCGCCAAAAGTACTAAATAAACAGCCAGTGACGATGGTCTTCACTGAAAGGTATGGCAACAGTAAAATTTTTTTTGTAATTTTATTATTTATTAAGACACTTTTTGAAAAAAACCAAAACAAAGTCAAGAACAAATTCTTGGTACACCTGCAAAAGCATTTAAGTCTGTTCACTTTGGAGTGTATCGATCAAATTCATTTAAACTATTGGAGAAGACCAAGAACGATGTTAAATTACCATAAAGAGTTGAGTACAAAAAAGAAGATTAATTATTATCAAAAGTAAAAATTATTTAATTCACATCAGCCACTTTGTTTTTTTTGTGTGAAATATTGACAAATTCTTGCTAACTGTGACTAAATTATTGTTAAAAACAACTATAATTTGTTCACTGCAACCATATTTTGTTAACCAAAAAACATAATATGATTCGGGTGACCATATCATAACCATGTGCTTTCTCTGTTTAACATAATTAAGGGCGCTGGAAGTAAATTATCTTCAATACAACGCTGGCACCAAGAATTCCGATTTAGAATATTCCATCCATGACTTTTGCACAACTGGTTTTCATAAAAATATTCCCTTTCGATACACAAGACCTTCTAGGATTGAAAAAAAAATCAACTAACATTTATATTTTCCACGAAAATTTTAAAACGAACTTTAATTTTAAACTGAATTCGAACTATTAAAAAGTGACCATTCAAATGTTCACACATCTCTGAAGTCAGAAGTTGTCTCGAACAAAGTTTTAAGATTTTTTTTCAAACAGAATTAAAAGCAAAATTAAGAAAATCTATTGAAATAACACAAATCATATTAAATTTTTTCAGCTACACTTTTCATTCCAACCTCGTTTTTCTTTGTGTGTAAAAAATATTTAAAGTCATCACAAAATGAATGTCTTGTCGACATTGTTTCTTTTTATGATTTCTTATTTTGTCAGAGTTTATGTATTTGTATGTTGTTAGATTTGCTAGCATGCAATCATGCTGTAATAAATGACTGATTGTTTGACTAAATGTACGAATGAGTGAATAAATGTATTGCAATTCAATGATATTAATGATTTCTTTTCTCTTTTTTTCCTTTTTTCCATCAATACGAGTAAGTATTTTTATATATTTTGCTAAATGCTTTGATTTTTTTTTTCCTTTTATACATTTTCTTTAAGTTTTGCTTACAGCGCATAAATTCAATTTGTATTTAGATTGTAAAACAGGCAACTCACTCTGCTCTAATAGAAACTGTTTTTTATCCTTTTGTTTTGAAAGTATAAATTTTTTTAGTTACCCCCTAAAATATGCAACAATGTTAGATAATATTTTTGCTTTTAGTTTTAAAAAAATTTGTTTTTATTTCTTTTTATACTTTGAAAGTATTTTCTTTCAATATCTTGATTTTATTTTTGATGTGATTTCTTGGAATTAGGAAATCTGTTGGCAAACGTTCAAAGATATTTCGATAATTTATTGTGCAAGTTTTTGTGATAAAAAATGTTTTAAACAAGATCTTTTAATTTTTAATAAGTTAAAGAAGAGTTTAAGAACCAAAAAAAGGGGTTGTTTTTATAAAAAATTTTTGGGAAAAGAAAGCAGTAAAGGATTAATGGTTGCCACCTTATCAAAAAACTGTAGTGTAAGCGAAATTTTTGTTAAATAAGAATATAAAAAAATATATGTTTTTTGCAAAATTTAGCTTTTATAAAAGATTAAACTCTATTTAAATGATGGCTTTTAAATGAAATGTGTTTTAATTTTGTAAAATAAAGAACAATTAGTCCATATTGCTGTTGGTTTTATTAATGGTTCAAAATTTGAAACTAAAATTTATAAATTCATTTTCAATTAAATAAAAAGGATTTCATTAAAAATTTATAAATTTATAAAAATATTTTTTATAAAAAATCTATATTTTCCCAACGAAAAAATTTTGATTTTTTCGCTGTATCTTACGACAACATGGCCGTGATGTACTTATCTTCCTGAAAAATTAATTTTTTCTATAAAAGTGTTTTTTTTTTTTTTGTAAAATATAGGTCCTTTAAAACAAAGATGATTATTTAAAAAGGAATATTATTTTTATGGAAATTGGATTTTTATGTAAAAAAGGTACTTTTTTGAAAAAAGCAATATTTTTATACCCATCACGACAGGTTAAAAAATGGTATATCTAGGCTTGTCATTCTAGGCTACGCTATTCAATCAGACATAGTTTTTGAAATTCAGCAAAATCGTTTCAAGTTCTTCGAGGCAGTGGGCAAAATACCACGCCTGCCTCTAACTTTTCCATATCATTTACAACGATTAAGTGTAGAACTACAATAAAAAAACAAGTTTATCGGGCGAAAGCGATAAAAAAATTGAGGAAAAAAGTATCAAGTGAGCAAATTTTCGCTGGCCCATATGTTCCGAGTTATGGGCTCTAAAGCACGATTGTGCAACATAATTTTTCCATTATAAATATGGGTATCATTTAAAAGCTTTTGAATAGATATTTCAGAAAATGTTTAAATCCTTGAAAATTGAGTCGATGATATTTTTATGTAAAATAATTTATAGTACTTATTTTTTCTTATTTTTTATTTCTTAATATCAATATTTTTTTATTGAAGTTTCCTCACTAATCTTGATACACGGCGAAGGCTTGACGTAGCCGAGTACTCGTATAGCACTCTTAACTTGTAGTTTCATTAAAAATAAACACAATCACTGGCAAATAATTTTTTGTTTAAATAAATTTTTAAATTGAAATGCAAGTTAGCACAAGCAGGATTGAACATCATTAATTTGGTTAGAGTACTAAAAGAGTTCGATTAATAAAAAAAAAAAAAAAAATAAAAAATTAAAATTATTTTTTTTGTAACTAAATTGCTGTTTCCCCTTAATAAACCTTTTTTTTTTAATTGAAATATTTTTTTTTTTATTGACTGATTTTCTATGGGTTTTGCTTCCATTGAATTTTATATAAATTGGGATTTCCTGCAAATAAAAAAATTTAATTTTTACGATTCATAATATTAGTATCCGTTTCATATTTTATTTATTCTGCTTTTATAAACTACATGTGTGATTTATACTTGTTTTGTAAATAATCTTATTTAAGTTTGTTAACTCCAGCATTGTGTGTTAAAAAATTACATTTTACAGAAATCATTGACAAACTGGCAACAAGAAAACAACTTTGACAGCTTCTTGTTATCAATTGTATTGTAGAATAAAAAAAAAAATTTAATGAAGAATATGCACATAAATACATTCACATTTAAACATAATCCATCCTTTCACATATACAAGCATATCTAAAACTTATAAACATAACAACTTTATCAGAAAATCTTTTTTTTTTTTTCAAATACAAACGCCAAACAGTTTTACAATTTAACCTTCTCTGAAAAAAGTTTAACGAGAAAACTTAATAAAGATGAGTACGATTTAAAAATCATAAATAAGCAGACAAGATACGTATAAAGTCTGAGATGTAGATACTTGCACACATATACACATGCATACATATCATATTTATATAGAGAATTGATGCTCTAAGATCTCATAACTATTGCATTTCAGTGATTGAGATTTTGTTGAGTATTTAAAGTTAAAGGAAAAAGTATAAAATATATTTAATGCAATGAATGTGATTCGTAAATACGTTAAATTATGCAAAATCAACGGAAAAATAAATAAAATGAAAAAAAGAGGAAATACATAATGAGCTTGTTTGTTTGTGCGTGTTTTCCAAAGAGCTGTTGCAATGACATATTCTTAAATAAGTCAATCAGTTGGTGTTGCTTCTGCTGTTTGGGTTTTTTTATTTGCAGACTCAACAACATTTCTTCTTATTAATTTCAACTCTCAAAAGCAAAAATGCCGGATTAGAAACGTAATTTTTACACGCTTTTTGAATTTTTTTTAGTCGTTTATTTCCTTTCACGTACCAGGTGATGTAAGGGGGCAGACAGCAAAAAAAAAAGCAGCCCTGTTGTGATTATTTTTTCCCCTTAATATAATTTTCCTTTTTTTAAATTACCGTCAGAATAAATTTCAAAATAAAGGTTTCCTTACGATTAGTCAATTTTTCCTCATAATTTGTTCAAGCATCTGTTTAAACTATTTATTTTATTTTTGCTGGGGAGCTGTATGCTTTATGTAAAATTTTATTTCTCGTAATTAGGACATTTAAATTATTTACTCATTTTTATACCTCTCACCAAAAAAAGTGCAAAAAGGTTTTTCCGACCCCATAAAATATATTTATTCAGAGTTCTTATACACAGCGAAATCGATTGAGCGATGTCCCGCTGCCCTTCCGTGTCAGTAATGAAATTAATTTTGCCAAGGCAAAAGATGAGGTAGAGAAAATGTAAACACCCCAATCGATTAGACGTATTTTCGAAAATTTTGCTATAAAATATCAGCAAGATCATGCCATGTCCTTCGAGACAGTGGGTAAAGACACCACGCCTGCCTCTAATTTTTTCTTATGGTTTAGAACAATACGCTGCTCCAATAAAAAAAAAAAAAAAAAAACACAAATATATGGAGTGATAGAGAATTAAAATATAAGAAAAAAGTATTAAATGAAAAACTTGCGCTCGCCTTTATTTTCCAAGTTATGGGCCTCTGAAATTTTTATTGAAAAGTAGGATTCTGCACCATAATTTTTAAGATATTAATATGGGTGTCATTTAAAAGCTTTTGAAGAGATCTTTCAGGAAGTGCTAAAAATTTTAAAAATGCTAAACCCATTAGGAGCAGATAACATTTTTAAGAAAACATTTTTTTTTTTATTTATTAATTCTGTCTCCTCATATTTTTTTTTCTTGATTGGATTTACTTTACGAAACTAAATTTACATGCATGATAAATTGTTTATAAGATTTGGCATAGCCGAATATCGCACTTTTACTTTCTTATTAATTTTTTTTGTTTAAAGTAAACAGTGACATTATGATCAACAAAATAAGAAAACGCAGTTCTATTGCTTGTGAATTTTTAAATATTTCTACATACGCTTTGGCCGAAAAAGGACTCAACAGTGTCGCCTGTTATTAAAAATAATAATGAGTAGAAAAAGGTGTTTGAAATGCTAACATTTACAAATATTTTTTTTGTGGGACAATTGTTATAAAAATCCAAAAATCCAAAATTAATTTTAATTAAATTGTGTGAGCTACAAGGTATTGGATTTAATTAATTTTTAGTTCTAATATTTTCATGATGCCTAGTTTTAGTTAAAAATAAATTTTTTGAATTGTTTTTAAGATTTTTTATCCGAACAGAGACTTTCGGTCATTTTACCATCATTGTTGATCGAAATAACGGTCATTGTTTCGAACAAAGTTTCTCTTACATCCTCAATTGCAAAATAAAAAACTTTTTTGGAAACTCTTGTTTCCATGGGACGTCTGCAACAAACAGCATCAACAGTTACTTTTTTGGGATTTTTTATTTGCCTGGAAATCATTTTTATTTTAAATTGCATACAACTAAACAAATTAAATTTTATTCTATTTTTTTTTATTATTTATTAACAATTGAGTTAAGAAATATAAAAAGGTGAAAGGTGACTCCGGCGAGATTTCAATTAACGAACTCATCATGTGTTTTCCAACCAGGCCGCTTAGTCTTCTTAGCAGCAAAGACTGCCAACCCCTGTTAGATTTTTTCTTTCCCATCTAAGTAAGATTTGAACGAGGTTTTGAACTAGATTTGCATATTTTACTGTTTCGGTTTTTTAACCATTTTAATTGCTGTTCTAATACACAGACGCCTTCAACTACTCCTCAATTCCGGTTGCAAAAGAACTTTTTTGCTTTTCTAATCAATCTGGGAAGGCTGAACTGTTATATGTTTTCAAGGCTAATTATCCAACCTGGATATGCAACAACAAATATTCATTTTCTTACTGAAAGCTTTAACGGGATTTGAACCCTCTTCTTGGGCTTATCAAACAAATATTACCTCTGCAAATATAATCATCGTGAGTGGAAAACATTTGATAGCTTTTGGATTTAAATTTTATGAGTTAAGTCCTGAACCATCTTAAAAAGAAATAAATTTTAAAGAGTTAATAGCAAATTATAATCGTAGTTTTTAGCTATTTTTTGTAAAGCGATTGAAAAATCACCCTTTATAAGACTTAAACTCAAATATGCATGTAATTAAATTAGTTTATAAGATTTTCTTTGGAAAATCGAAGTTATAATTTATTCATGATTTTATTTTTTTTATAAGAAAAAGTTTAAAGTTTAAAAAAAATAATAAAGAAAAAAAAATACTGACTTTATTTACAGACTCTTATTTAATCACTTCCAGCAAAAGATAGGAAAACCTAAATAATCTAACATCAGCATTAAAAAATAATTTTGCGTGGCAAAAAAAGGAAAAGAAAATTTCCTATTTCTAGGATTCCCCTCCAAAGGTCTGGAGTACCCCTGTGACTAAAATTTTTCGGTTTACTTTTTTTACTAATCATCTTTCAATTATTATTTATTTTCGACTTAATTTATTTTCTGACTACTGACCGCTAGATGCCGCTATTGCCCTTATTCTTTTTCTCGCGTTATTTCTAGTTTCTGTGTTGAGGCCTCCTCTGGCATTTAGATTCGGTGTGTGTCAGCCTGTGCCACAACGAGCTTATCGCCTTTCAGGTTTCTTTTGCTTCTTTTAGCCTTTAAACATCTTTCAGGTGGTGATAGTGTATCCTGCTTATCTCGCTTTTTCGCCTAAAGATAATTTGGGTACTAATTCGAGTAGCCAATGAAGTACTAATTTAACGCTATAAAAAAGAAATTATTTACTTTTGTAATTTGATGACGTCAAAGTTCTAGAAGGAGATAAGGTTTAAGCCTTCTCTGTGTTCTTTTAACCTGGACATCATTCTTTCAGTTCGCTCAACTGGAGTTAAAGATTTATAAATTTTCTTGGCGCAAGTAGAAAATTTTTAAGGCGGCTTAAAGGCCCATACAAACGAAACATTTCAAGTGAGGTATCTTTTTTTTTATTTTTTTATTGCAATAGCACTTCTTGCCAATGCTTCGAAGGTATATTTATCTATTCCATTGAATATCATCCGCTCCATAAATAAAGCCTTTTAGAAATAAACTTATCCACCTCTTGAGTTCAATCATTGTGCGTCCCATTAAATTTCTTAAAATCTACAGAGAAATAAATTTACTCTTTGGAGCTGCAAATTCTGTATGGTATTCTTTATTTCAACTGGAGGTTCAATATTATCAAAAATCCCCATAATCCATCTACTCTAGACCATACGAGCCGTTTATCTTAAAGGTGACTTGAGTCACTTAAAAAAAGATAAGTTTTTATAGGGAAAATATAAGCCTCCTGAGATAATAAGTGCAAGTATGTCTTCTTAAAATTTTGCTTCAATACTTTTAAAACAATCCTCTAAGTATGTGCATCAGCTTAAAAGCAAAAAGACTTATGCCACTTTCAAAATTAACGGCTCATTTATACTTTTCCAAATTCTGTTTTACTGTGAATTAAAATAATTTCTTAAAAATAATTATATTTCTGCCTGCCTGGCTGAGTTCAAAAGTATTTTGCTTTCTGTCACTATGTTATTATCACATGACGACCTACGTACAACATGAAAAGCTTAACTTTTTTCGTTTTTAAAAACTTAAAAAAAAAACTTTTGTTTCACTGTGCACATTTTAATTGAGCACAAAATCATTTTAGTAACTTCAAATCCCAAAAGATAATAAAAATCCATTATAAGAAAATAACAATAAAAATAAATATAAATTATTAAGCAGCTCTTAAAATATTCCCTGATTTATTTATAATTGTTGTTCTTTATTGTTTCAGATCTTAAACAGGAAAATAAAATTTTTTTTAAGAACTTTTTTTTTAATATTATTTCCACAGACCTTTTTTTATTACATTCTGTTAAAAATGCTCAGTAATTGTCTGAAAGCCATAACAATTAAAAGCATTTACAGAAAACAAAACAAATAAATAATTTATTTATGAATTAGCAATAAGTTCAAGTTTTGTTTGATAAACTATTAAGTAAATGAATGCAACTATTATTTATGAAAATAAAAGATAATAAATAATGAAAATATTTTAAAGATCAAATAAGTGTGTAGTTTTTAAAAGTCTATTAAATAAAGCAAGCTTTTGATTTTTGAAGGATTTGTAAAGCAACTACCCGAGTCCCCAGAGTATATTAAAACTTCATAAGGTAAAATTAATTAAAATAAATACTCTGCCATTTCTACTCTTTCAGTGAAATTTAAATTAACTTAATTTTGACTTAAATAAATTTAGATACTTTTCTCCAATACTTATTTAGGGGCTTTTAAAATTCGTCTTCGTTTGAGGTTTTGTTCTTTTATTGTTTATTAAACATTTATAGAATATCATGTTGTAAAATTTACTTTCATACACAAATATTTATTTTAAAAATTAAATACACTGCAAAATATTGCGGTTTTATGTACAAAATATAAGTGAAACAGTGAATAATAATTTGTAAAATAATAGAATTTTTATTCAGTGGCTAACTTGTACACATCCTTAGCAATAAATCTTTAAACTCCATTAGTTTTAAAAGAATTAAATTTAATAAGTCCCACTGTACTCTCAAGAATCCCCTTGTTACAAATATAAGCTTTCAATTAGATTTAAGGGTACTAGCTGGAAAATATTATTACATTCTATTAACTAGTTCAGATTTTTTATTTACAAAATAAAATACACCTACAATTACTTTCAAAAACGTCACTTTATTTACTCGGCGCTATTTAATTTTGTTAGCAACACTTTTAAGTAATAAATACTTTACTAAAAGAAACACAGATATTATCCTTTAAATGTTTAAATGACGTGTGTAATTTTTTATAGGCGATTAAAAACGGCAAAATTTTTGTAATATGGAAAGATCTGGCAAGCTTGTTTTTTATAATTTTTACACATGTAAAATCCATTTAAACAATTCTACAGCAATAGCTAAAACGACTAACTACGCTGTTAATTAAAGTTATTTAAATGGGTTAATAGCAATTAGATAGACAACAGTCAAATATTTTATTGTTTTGATTCCTATGTATCCTGCATAGTAATGTTTTTAGAAAAAAGAAAAGATGAGGTTGGCTTTCCTTAAACTATGATTCGCTTACTATTTTGTGACTCTCCCACAAGCAGTCATCGAAATTTGCCATACCTTTCGTCATTATTTGTACTTTTCAAGATACCAAAAAAGGTACGTTTTTGTTCAGACCGAAAATCATCAACAACTCGGCTAAGAATTGATATAAGGTTTCGTAATGCAGTTCTACCTATGAAATTTAAATAAAGAGACATAGAAACTTTTTAAAAGTAAAAAAGATTCTTTTCAGTGTATTTTTTCTTATTTCATAATTTATTACTGAAAGTATTTACCCATTGTTAACACTTCATAAAGAAGAAAAAATAAAAAAACAAAAGTTTTTAAACCATATGTAATTACAATCAAGCCCTGTTATTCCAATGATTGACTTTCAATGTATAAAAGGTACTTTTTAAAAAGTACTTTTCTATAAGGTACCTTTTGTAAAAAGTATCTTTTGTAAAAAGTACCTTTTTTGAAAGTTGTTTTTTAAATGTCTATTGAAAAATCAGTTTTTTGTAAAAAAGTACTTTTTTCAAAACAGTTTTTATAAAAGGCACCTTTTGTATAAGCACTTATTATAAGGTCTTTTTAGGTTCAACCTTTTTAAGTTTAATATATTTGAAGCATAATTAATGTATGCAAGAAACAAGATTTATTTTTGTAATCGTACCAAAATATGTACTTAAAGTCAATAGGTCTTTCTTGTTTAAGATAGTATTCCTAGGGTTTTTTTTTTTAAATATTTTCAAGGAAATAATTAAAAAAGACAAGGGTCATCTGTTTTAGAAAAATTTAATTTCTTGTAATTTTTTGTGCCAGGAATTTGTAAAATGAAAGAAAGTTTTTGTCCCATTACTTTTAAGGCTACTCTTGCAGTACTAGAGCAGGAAGGTGCAAAGGATAGATTTAATCGGAATTATTATTGTTGTGACAGGCTACTGAGTTAACGGTCGAAGGAGAAAAATATTTAAGAAATATTTAAAACTGACTGCTATAAAGTTTCGAATCACCGACGTAAACATATTGCACATGGATACTTTAGGACCTCAACCTAATATTCAATCACTAGGACCTTAATAAGAAGGTTTAAAAAATATCCTCGAATATAGCGCTACACGAAGAATAAAAATATTTGTACCAGCATTACCGAAAATATATTTGCAAACGAATTTTTTTTCCACTTCTTAAAACAGATTTCGTAGAAAAAGTGGCCACTATTACAAATTGCCTCAAAAACTGCTGGGTTCCTTTGAATAATATTTAGTTAAATGTCTACATATTTATGTGGATATGTGTTCCTTAGTGTATTTTCTAAATTTTAGAAATATTTATTGTTTAGTCTTAAAAGCATTTAATGGCTTTGAAAATTATGCCACAAGTGTGTAAATAATTGTTATGGAGCAAAAACAAAACAACAACAAAAAAACAACAAAACAAAAAGCTAAATATTTTTACATAAACAATATTTTAACAATACAGGAAATGCATTTTAAAAGTTATAAAAAATATCTAAAAATAAATAAACTGTAAATGAAATATTTATATATTGAAAAAAATTTGTTTTGTTACTTTTAAATTTTAAAAAAAATTTTTAAATTTCAAAAAATGAAAAATAAATATATCAAATGAAATGGTTTTAAGTTCCCTTTTAACTGAAAATATTTCAATTAAAAAAATATATAATTAGAAGCTAAAAATAATTAAAATTTATTAAAATTACTTTTTTCAATTTTCTTTTTAATAAATTTTTAACTACATTTGATCAGTCGCTTAAAGTTGACAACTTTCCAGACAAATTTGTTATTAAAAAAGTATTTATACAAAAATATTTCTATCTTCAACTATTCATTTAATATTAACAAAAATGGTTAATAAACACTTTAAGCACTTTGAACTAAAAAAAACATTTTTTTACTTAACAGTTTGACTTTTAAAAGTTAATAAACTTGAACTCAAACTCGAACTACCCTTTTAATAAGATTGACTACAGAAAGCCGCAAAATATTGTTAAAGCTTTTAAGTTTGAAAAAACTAATTAAAAACTAATTTAAATTTTTGCGTCAGATGATAAACATTAAGGATGATAAAAAAAGAAAAAAAAATGAACTCCGAAATTGACTTAATGTCAACAGCAAATTAAACTGCAAAATAAGTTGAAAATATTTTAAGCGCCTAAATTGCTTGCAATCTTTAAAATAGAAAGTTTTTTCTATTTGGAATTTTTAATAGATTCTAACGTATTTTTATTTTCAATTTACAGAGCAAATTCATTTTCGAAAAAAAAAACAAAAACGGCCAAGTGCAAGTTGAACTTACATACGAATAAAGCCGTACCCTAAACGAGACTTCCTTCTGTTAAAAATGTAAGGTCTTGCAGTTCTATAGATATGACAAAACACATCAAAATAAAGTTTACTATGGGGACGCCCTTTAAGTTTTTTTTTTTTATATTCTATGTAAACTAGAAGTCACTACCCACAACAGTTTCAAGTCGTCTCTATTAGGACACCCCTTAATTTTTAATTTTATGTCTTTTGATTTCTTATTCACAAAAGGGATGTTAATACTTACCCAGACGCCGCGGCCACTACACTCAGCTTTATCATTATATATATATATATATATATATATATATATATATATATATATATATATATATATATTATTTTTTTTTTCCTTTTCTTCCTACTTGCAAAACTATTCAAATTCGTTATCTTTTCATTAGAAGTTCTTTTTCATTAGCAAAAGCAAAACAATTTTTTTTGCATATTTAAGGGTTTTTTTTTTTTTTTTTGCAAAATCATAAAATCTTCTTGTTGTTTGTTTTTCTTTACATATAATTTCTTAATAGAAAAATATATTAGTAACAGGCGTTTTTTTTTTTTAAGTTTTGAACTATAACTTTAAACTTTATAACTTATTGCATGGAAAAAAACACAATGATTGAATAATCATGTTTTACATGTTTGGAATTTTTGAAAGTAAACTGCTTCTGAAGTAATCAGAGATGTATGACTTTCTATAATAAATTCTGAATGAGTAACATATTATTATACTGTCAAATTCCTTTTCTGTTATATGATTTTGGGGTGATTACAATACAAATATGAGATGAAGATAAATTATGCAAATTGTGATAATAATGCGGAGAAGGGGAGATGGATTATAAAAAAAATTCTTAAATCTTGATTTAATATTTTTATATTAAATGGAAAAGAAAAATTGTTCTGATGTGAAAAATAAACATTTTTAAAATATGTACATTTTTTTAAAGGGACATTTTTTAAAAGGTACTTTTACAGAAAATTTTTTTTTCAAAAGTTTCTTATATAAATCACACTTCTTATAAAAATTTTCAAATTTAGTTTTTTTGTAAAAGTACTTTTTTGTAAAAGGTATTTTTTTTTACCAAAAAGTACTTTGAGAAAGTACCATTTACTAAAACGTACTCATTAGTAAAATTAAAAAAGGTGCTTTTTTTAAATGGAGTTTTTTTTTAAGTACTTTTAAAAAGTACCTTTTTCCAAAAAGTACCAATTACTAAATTTTAAAAGTGCTATTTCTAAATGGATTTTTTTGTAAAAAGTATTTCTTAATAAAAAGATTTCAATAAAATTTGTTTTTTGGAAGTAATTTTTGTAAACAATTCATTTTTACTAAAAGTAAATATTTAAAAACTTATCATTTTTAAAACGTTAGAAAAAATTTATATAAAAATAAGTCATTAGATATTATTTAGTAGGAAATCGTTAAAACCCACTTTTTAAAATAGAAATTAGCTTTGAAAAACTTAGCGTTAATAAAATGGTACTTTGAGAAAAGAAAGAATTTGAAAGCGTACTTTTTAGAAGCAAAAAGAAATTATAAAGATTTTTTAATGGAAGATATTTTTTTCTTATTCTCTTTAGCTAAAAGTTTTTTTTTCGAAAAGTACTTTTTAAAAGTACTTTTTGTAATTGTACTTTTTAGGAAATTTTTGTAATGTACTTTTTTATGTACTTTTTTTTTTGTTTAAGTACAACCCTTGTTTAAAAATTCTTTAATTCCATTGCAATGATTAGACATCTTTTATTCTTTTATTAAATTTTGTTTTGTTCTTTAATTTTTTTTTTTTCAAATAATTTTATAGAAATAAAAAAAACAATTTCTAAAATTAACAATTAAGTTGTTTCATTTATAAATCTTAATTTGCAAGTTATGAAATCAGCTTTAAAGAAAATCAGCTTTTCTTTTATTTCACAATAAATTACACAATTATTCCTCTTCTTCTTCTGCTTCAGCCTCAACGCGAGCCGTTTTACGTCTAGAAGGACCGCGTACACGTTGAGGTTTCTTTTCTTTAGGCTTGGGATTTTCCAATTCTTCTAATTCGGCGGCGGTTAAACGATCTTTATACCAGTCGGCACTTGAAACATCAAAAAGAAAAATAATTACTATAGAAAAATATTTCCTTAAATATCTGTATTTTTTCGGTGACTTACCATTCTGGAACATTACGTGACCATTCACAATGTTTCTTTTCGTCATCAAACACCTGACCCAATTTACAGCCATTTCTTCTTGGTATTTCGCCATTAACACATACATAGAAATACTGACAGTCGTCGGGATCAGCATAACGGGGATGGGTAGCAGCAGCAGTTTCATTAACTTTGGGACACTCGAATTCAAAAATGTCTTCAGATTTACAGCCAGTGACACCCACCTCATCAGGCCATGTGCAAATGCCAGTTTTGGGATTGAAAACTAAGCCGGCAGGGCAAGTGATCATATTGAATTGACCATCGACACAGTAATAGAATTTATCGCAAATTCCAGGTTTTTCATGACCAAAGTAACCATTTTTACGGGGACAATGTTGAGAAGGTTGGGGAGTTTCTATAGAATAAAAAAAAAAAAAAAAAATATTTAACATATTGAAAAACAGTTATGTGAGTTTTTTTTAAATTAAAAATTAAAATATTTAGGATGAAGGTGGAGAAACCTTTTTACTCCTATTAAAAGTTATTTTTGATTTCAGATTAAAATAAGTTGTGAATTAATTAAAATTGAAATTAAGTTTTTTCTTGATTAATTAAATTACTTATTAAATCAATTAATTTAATTTGTAAAAAAAATTAATTGATTGAATTAAATATCTCATTAAAGGAAGGTCAAAAAAATTTCTAAGTTAATAAATAATTAAATTTTTATAAATATAAATAATGACTTTCTTTAAATTTAATAAAAAACAAACGAAGGCAGTTTTCTAATTAAATAAATAATTGAATCAAATAAATCATTAATTAAATTTAAATATTAAATTTATTAAACCTTTAATAAATGCAACACAATTTGTGTCTTTATAAAATATTTTTTTTAAACAAACTAATAATTAGTTTTTAATAAATATTTTAACAAAAGATCTACAACTTTTTAGTTAAAGTAAAATTTTATATTTTAAACTTTTTATAAAAGAAAAATATAGAAATTTGTAGTCGTGCTGCCTAAAGTGTCAATTAATCATGAAAACATAATAGACTCCCAAAGAATATTGAGACAAAAAATAACACAGTTTTTTTCTGTTTTAGAAGCCCAAACTATATCTGTGTCTGAGTCACTTAGACCAACACCATAACATGCTTCTACTGCACGTTAAGACAACATGTGTAAAAATTTCATAAAAGTAGCAGACAAAAATTTGTGCAATTCTTAATTATGCTTTTGTCATTTATGGCTGTTGTATTTTTACCTTGGTAGTTGAACTCAAAAGGTTACCGACATGTTTGTTTGGCCAGCAAAATTGTGTATTAGACATGTTTTATAACCAACGTGCTTTGACAAACACAATTTTTCACAACACAAAAAAAAAACTCACAGACTTAAAAACTAAAGTGTTGGTATTTTGCAAAATATTTGTGTAAGTGTGCAAGTGTGTGTGTGTGTGTGTGTGTGTGTGAATGCTGTAAAATGAACAATATTGCGTAGTTAAGCAACATAATATAACTTTATTTGTTTGAGTTCTTCTGCACGTTACCTGAATGTATGTTTCGAAATGTAAATGCTTTTTAATGTGGACATTCGCAAAGGTTGCAATATTGTCAATATTTTCAAGACAATATTTTAGTTAGTTTCCTAAAAGTATGCTTTACTTTGTATCAACAATTTTAAGTGATCTTTTTTACATTTTTAACACCATAGTGGACTGTTATGATGGAAATTCTCAGAATAACAGGAACAATTTTAAAGCATTTAAATTCTTTTTAACAGAATGCAAACTTTTTTATATTTGAAAATATTTGAAAATAAAAGTGCCACTTTTATGGAAAAAGAGCAAAAATCTGAAAATAATACATTTTTTCAGAGAATGTAAAATTTATTTAAAAAATGCAATCTTTTCGAGGAAACGAATATTAAAAAAAAAACAAAAACTAAAAACAATTCAAGAACAAATATTTACTAAAAAGTAGAAGATTTTTATTCCAAACCTTGAAGAAATTTTCTCTCTAAAAAAAATACGGGAAGCAACTTCTCTTAGAAAAAGCTTAAAAAATGTTCAAATGTTTATAAAAAAATTTTACCTTTAACCAATTTTTGTACTTTTATTATTTTTAAATAAAAAAATCGCAGCTTTTTCCAAAGTGACCAATTTTTTTTTAATGAGTTTTAGTGGTTTTGTAGAAAATGGGTAGAGAATTTTGTTAAAGTTAAAAGTCGCAAAAAGGATGAGGATTTGTAAAAAAAAACAAATTTTTTAAGTAAAAACTAAACAAGATGCGGGTTCAATATTTTTGCAAAATAGGCCTTGATTTAAAAAAAAAATTATATTTTTAGTGAAGCAACATTAATGTGCTTTTTCTGTATTACAGGTGATCAGTTCGTTTAAGCTCCAAAAAACTGAATGCTTTTGATACAAATTTTTCAATCTAGTTGATCGCCTGTAATACAGAAACAGCACAAAAATCTTTATTAAGAACGATTATTTTTGTAAAAATTTAATTTGTTATTAAAAAAAAAACAAAAAAAAATATTGTGAAAGTTGTAGTTTTCGAAAGTATGCAATAATTTTTGGAGAAAGTGCAATAGATTTTTTATAGAAAGTGCAAATTTGCAAAAAAAAAACTATGGTTAATTTATTATAAAAAAAGAGTTTCCAAGCTTTTTGAAAAGAATAAAAAAAGACTAGAATTGCAGAAAATGCCACTTTTTTGAAAGTATAAATTAAAAAAAAAAATAATTTTTTTTGAAGAGATTTTTGTAAAAGAGGAAGTTTACTTTTTTGCAATAAAAATAATATTTATAAGAAAATATTATTCCTTTGTTTTTAGTGGTTTCGTACTCAAAGGGTAAAAACAAAACCATATTGCTGTCGCTATAATTTATATTGAATCAAGCTTTAGTCTCTGGAATTGTTGTAGCAAGAAATTAATATTAAAGATGTTTCGCATGGAGACGTTGTTTTTCGATACAACTTCTTATCTTTTCACGCATTTTAACAAATGATAAAAAATATTAAATCAAAAACGCACTTGACACATTTATTTTAGAAAGTGTCGTCTCCACTTAGTGTAAAGCCCAAGGTTAAGTCGCAGTGAAAGCATTCGCTGTGTGACGTTATAAGCTTCGCAATTTTAAGCTCTACATCCCATCAACACATATTTTTAAAAAATCTGGAATGTGGTTCTCCGCTAAATTAGTATTTGCTTTAACCTAAATTTTTGTAAGAAATTTTTTTTAGAAAAAATTCTGTTTTTGCGAAAATTAATTTTTCAAGGAACAAATTGTTTTTAGAAAAAAATTAATTCTTCACAAAAATTTTAATATGAAAGTTTAATGCTTTAAAAAAATTCAACGTTAAAAAAGTGCAGTTTTAGAAAAAGTGCAGTTCTAAAAAAGTACTTTTTAAAAATTGGACCTTTAAAAAAGTGGACTTTTTAAAAAATTGGACTTTTGAAAAAGTGGACTTTTAAAAAAGTGCAATTTAAAAAAATATATATCTTTAAAAAATGGAATTTTAGAAAAAGTGAACTTTTAAAAAACGGAAAAATTAAAAAAAATGTATTTTAATTTAAATTTTAAAAAAAGTTTTCTTAAAAAATTTTTTTTAGAGAAAAAACAGTATTTTAATTATTTTTACTGCTTTTGGACAAAGTATATTTAGGTTTTATAAAAAAAAAATTGGTCCTGAAAAAAAAAATTTGCTCAGAGCTGAACAGTCATGTGTTCTAACCCTGTTTATTAGTTAAGGGTGATGATAATGTTTGTTCTGGTTGAAATAAAATACGAATGACGCTTTAATAATTATCATTTATGCTTAATTTCTTTATTTGTCTTTTAAAAAAATTCCGATTGTACATTGTTCGTTAATATCTCGTAACGTTAAGTTTGTGGCTTAGAATTGTGTCCATAAATATTTCTTTTTTTCTTGGAGAAGAAAAAAATCATTGTTTTATTTTCTTGTGATTTTCAGATCAAAGTGACTATTTTGGGTCAATAAGTGCAGGGACTTTGAGCAGGACAGCCATTTGGAAGCTATCATGATTTTGAGTTTTTTAAATTTCTTAAGAAAAAGTCCATAAAAAAAACTATTGTGTAGAATTTGCTTTTAAATTACAAATCTATAATTTTCTTTTGAAAATATACTTTTTTTTTAAATCTGTAAAAAAAAATTACAAAAAAATCCGAGTGTCACTAAGGGTTAATAGTTCATTTATGAGAGCATCTTAGCACATTTATGTTGCACATTAACAGGTATTAAAATTCTTGGCATATTTTCCAGCCTTGTTTTTTTAGAAGGTCCAATTGCAAGGCATTATTGCTAAATACAAAGAAAAAAAGTAAATGTTGTTACACTTTGCTAATGTCATATACATTAAACTGAACACGATTTTTGTTTTATAAAACAACCTCTCATATTCTCTTGATAAGAACTTAACAGATGAGGAAGTGCATAAGCACACTATGGCTGCAGTAGCTTAGAAATGCTGTCATTAGGAGGGCGTCAAAAGCGTTCTCTCTCGAAAAGTATCAAAGAATAAAAAGTTGTTTACTTTAGGATTTACAACATTATGTAAGTATTTTCTGAAGTAAAAGCAAATTAAAATTAAGAAAACTGCAAAAAAAAATAATTTTCATATCATTTAATCCAGCTAATTAATGACTAAAACTACTAAAAACATTTTAAGAGAATTTTTCATAAAACAAAAAACCTTTTTTTTCATAAAAAAGCTGCGCTCTACTAACTTTCATACACCTACACTGACATTGAACGACGTGTTAACAGGTTTAGATGTGTGCATTATGCACTACACGTTGCAGAGAGTGTACATGTGTTTGTTTTCGCGTTAGTATATGTTTATGAACGTTGCATTGTTTGCAATGTTAAACGACAATTTAAGTGGTGTTTAGTGAGGTTTAACTCTTGCAGACGATGGCTTCAACAAAAAAAAAAAAACATATAAAAACAAAAACAAAAACAGCAACCACTTACAAGCTACTGACTGCAGTGCATTTTTATTTCCTTTCTTTTTTTTATAATTTTATCATGACTGATTTTGTGCTGTGTACTCGTATGGCTGTGTGTCACACACATGCCGTGTACGAGTTTGTTAATATTTTATTGAAAGATTTTTTTTTAATTTTTTTTTCCTCTTTGATGTCGTTTTAAAGTGGTTTGTTGTTCTTATACTTAAAGAGATTAAAAAACTAAATTTTGTATTCCACTTTGCTTTAATAATATAAAAAAAAATAAATTTTAAATAAACTACAGAAAATTTTACTTTAAAGGTGATTGAATTATTAAAGAGAAATAAAGGAAATTCTACGCAGTTTAATACTGTAAGAAAATTTCAACTGAAAAATTAAAATAAAACTTTGTTTGTTAAGAAATCCCAGGAAGAAAAAAGGATCCATGCAAGGGGACCGATTTCACTTGTTTTTAAGACCATCGTTAGGTGGCAGTAAAAGCATTCGCTATGTCAGGTTGTAAGCTCAAGTTTCACCTCCCATCAAAACATATTTTGAAAAAATCCGGAGTTTCATTCTCCCCCCAAACGAGTATTTCCTTTAACCTCAAAATTGTCCGTTAATACACCCGTGAAAGGTTTATAATATTTGCTTACAAGCCATGAGAGATGGCCCTTAAAAATCCGGAGGCACTCAGCTAATTTTTAGAAAGTAACAGGCTCCCTATTTGAACAGCAATCGTACACTCCTCGCCGCTGCAAAAACGTGGTATCCGGTATAACCTGTAATTTTAATCGTCCATCTCCCTTTCGAGTGCACTTATGTGCTTTTTTAGTAGTAGTAATTTAATACAGTGAGTCATACTGTCGTAACAAAGAAACATATTCTAAACTTTAGCCACGCGCTTGTTAAAACAGTTTGACACTTGGTGTCAGATACACATCGCTTATCACAAGGCCTATACGACCTCCGTGTTTTTATTTCAACTAAGAAGACTCTAGATGTTGCGCCCACTTTCATCTGTTAGTCTTAACATACGAGGGTGGATCAACAAAACTGTGGCTTTTAAACCTTCTTAACTGAAATGGCAACACTACTCCTGTCAACAGACACCTATCACATGACTCTTGTCAGTTTTTGAACAAGCTCCATCCATAGTTTGTGTTTGACAGCCATAATGATGGGAGTCAACTGACATATGCTTGTTGACATTTAAGTCAAGAGGCCCGAGTTTCGAAAAACCACAGACTTATTGATTGGTACTCGTCTTGTTATGTAAATAAAATCTGGCAATATTTAATATGTGAATAAACATAATCAACTCGCTATACAACACTTTATTTGAATATTTTTTATGAAAAATAATTTTTCACAGTAACCAAGAAAAGATTAATTTTTTGCGTAAAATAAATATTAACAAGTAACTTCAATAATAATAAAAAAAATATTGGGGTGACAGAGAATTAAAAAATAAGAAAAAAAATTTTACATAAAAATTTCATTGGCTCTCAATGGGTTAAGTATTTTTTAAAAATTTTAGCATTTTATGAAAGATCTCTTTAAAAGCTTTTAAATGATAACCATATTGACCATATTGACAATCGAATTTTTTTATGAAAATTTCAGGGGCTTAAACATCGGCAAATATGGGCGAGCGCCAATTTTTTCACTTGATATTTTTTCTTTATTTTTTGATTCTCTACCACTCCATGTATTTGTTTTTTTTTTCTCTTCTCTTTTATTGGAGTTACTTCATTGTTCCAAATGACAAGGAAAAATTAATTTTTAACCTACTGTTTCGAAGGACATGGACTGATCTTGCTGGTTTTTAATAAAAACTCCTTTAATACTATGTCTGATCGATTGTCGTATTTAAATTTTATCTAGCTGATCTAGGGCGTCAGCAAACTTGATTTCAGACGGACATCGCTCAATCGGCTTCGCTATGTATAAGGACTCAGTTTATGTACTTTATGGGGTCGGAAATGGATATTGTGAACATTACAAACGGAATGACAAACTTAAATAAACTCTTTCTCCACCTGTGGAAAAGGGTATAAAAAAACTAAATTAGGTTTCGTGGTCAATGGTAAATTGGGTTTTAAAAATAGCAAGAATTTCATGGGAAATATGAGTTACCCGATTAAAAGGGAAATTGCTTAAAATAAAAATTAAAAAAATATTTTATCAGACAAAATTCGTTATTAAAATAAAATTTAATGAATATGGCCGTTAATTGAAATCAAAAATAAAATTCAAATTTTTACTCTTCTGTCAAACTGACCTCAATAATTTGAGAACTTTGATAAAAATTTTTATTTATAAAAAAATCAATTACATGACCATTCTCTCCCTTACAGCTAGATTTCCTCATAAAAACTTCAATCACTTTGCAATCACTTACAAATGCATTGTCCTATAATGGCTAACAAAAAAGACAGACGCCAACAATTTTGAAACAAAATTCCCATCAAATCAAATACCCAAAAATAGTATTCTCCAATGTAAAAGAAAACCACTATTAAACCAAAAAATCTGTATGTAAAGTCACCAATGAACATTCATTACAAAATATTGATAAACAGAGCAGACGAAAATGCAAAGTGATACTAAAACAAATATTAGCAAAATAATTGTTGTTCATGGAAGAACTGAATGTCTGTTGAATATTAATATGCAAAATAGCAATCAACTCACAACAATCAATCAAATATTTAAACAACAAGTAGAAACTAGTAAAAGTCTTAGATAAGTTGAAAATTTGTTACACTACCAATACAATCCCAGCACACATTCATTTGATGGATAATGTTTTTATCATTTGTCAGGGTTGGATATTAAGAGAAGCGTGTATTTGTTGTAATAATTGTACCTGGACAAACTGACACAAATAACAGAAAAATTAAAATAAAATATTTATTCATTTGGTAGGCAGTTTAAAAAATTCCTTCCATTAGCCTTCAGCAAGATCGGTCCATGTCCTTCGACGCAGCGGGCAAAACACCACGCCTACCTCTAATTTTTCTATATCAAGTGAAACAATGAATTAACTCCAATCAAAAAACAAGTAAACGGGGCGAAAGAGAATTAAAAAAATAAGCAAAAACATCAAGTGAAAAAATTGGTGCTCGCCAATATTTCCCGAGTTACGGGCCTCTGAAATTTTCTAATTTTTTAAAATATCGATATGGGTATTATTTTAAAGCATTAAAAGAGATATTTAAGGAAATACTAAAATTTTTATAAAATGCTTAACCTATTAAGAGACGATGGAATTTTTATGTAATTTTTTTTTTAATTTTTTGATTCTCTGTCATTTCTACATTTTTGTTTTTTTGATTGGAATTACTTCACTAAACTAGATTTAGATAAATAGTGGAGGGTATTTAAGATTCTGTAAAGCGTAATATATCACTCTTACTTGTTTATACCTAAAACTGTGTTAAAATAAAAATCGGGCTTGAAAATAAATGACTTAAATTTAAAAATATTTAAAATTTCTAAATCATTAGAATGGGTAAAATTGTCTTAAAATCGTTGGAGAACAATATTTGAGCCTGAATACTTTTCTCAAAATCATAATCATCATTATAATAAATAAACAGTAGGGAACATTGAAAGAAATGTGAACAGGTTCCCTCGTGTGTAGTTATGTTTCTTGTTAAAATTTATGTTTCTTTTAATGTTGCCTAAAATATCAAAATTAAAAATAAAAGAAAAGTTAATGAGTAAAAAAACTTATGAGAACTGTGGAACATAAAGTGTAAAAGCTATGAAAGAAAAGAAAACACCAGGAGTGATAGCTTGTTTTATAATTATATCCGTTTTTTTTTTTTTGTATCCAGTCATTTCTAACAACCTTGTAAATGCTTTTTCCTCTAATTCCATATAATTTCTGCATTCTTTAGATTTAAATTTTTTTTAATTTTTTGATAGACTTCCATCTGAAAATTCTTCTTCTAGTTTAAAGTTTTACCTGTGGTCCTTCTTCATACAATATTTCGCCAATAAGAATAATTTTCGTTATATTGTTTTTTTGTATCGTTCAAACAAAACAAATGTCTCTTTAAATATTTCCTATATGGTTGCCTCGTCTGTACTAAAAAAAAAGAAACATGATTTCTAAACTATGTTCCATTTACTGTTGCATCGTGTGTATCTAGAATTATTATTATTACTTTTTTAAAAACAAGTTTATTTTCAAGTACTTCTCTACTTCATAACAAACTTGTTTGCTGGGTTAAAACTAAAACAACAACAACAAATAATACTAACTATTGCAGTTGATCATGTTTATTGGTCAATGAGGTTTGACCACATACAACTTAATTTCCATGCATCATACAAATTCAACTACAACAAAAACATATTGATGACAGGAAAAAAAAGACAACTAAAACAATGAAAATTATTTGCAATGGTAAACAAGTTTTTTCTTAAAAGTAAAAAAGTTATACTCACATGACTACAAAATAAAGTTGTCGTTAAAATTTATTTTCAGTTCTTGTTTTTTGCATTTGTATTTTATTGTTTTAGAGAACAACAATGGTGGTCAAAACGGCTTCATGGAGACGAAGCATAATGCGGTTTGTGTCGTCTTTTTTTTAAATACATTTGCAAGTACATAATTGTTTTGGGGGCAGTAGGAGGGAGCTATTTTTACGATGTAAAATTTAAGTAAATATTGTAGCCATTTTAAAGGATACGCAATATAGGCAGCTAAATTTTGTTAATTTGTCATTGTGTAATTTCATTTTTTTTATTCGATATAAATATTGTTGACCGACAAATCAACATGGTCGGTCAGTCACAGCCTAGAGCAGTAAGTCCAAATTAATTATAAAAATTTCGGTTGTCAAATTTGTAAAGAAAAAATACATTAACTTAAGCTTGACTTAAACATATTAGTTTAGATAAAAAATATATAATTTATATTATTTAAAAATAAATAAATTATAGTTTTTCGATAGAGCTTTCTTAATTTAGGTTTCTAAATTAAAATTGTAGCGCTTCTAACTTACAAATACAATGATTTTATATTTTAAAATGAAACAGTAAAATGGAAAAATCAAATAAATTTAAAATTTTGAGGAAAAAGTATTCGAACAATTCAATTGAATAAAAATAATGTTCGAATAGGCTTAGACTAAAGTTTTTGCAATAAATTAAAAGTATCTCTTCCAGTTTATGTATAAAATAAGTTTTAAGTTTTACATATAAAAAAATTTCCTCAGCAATTAAATGAGCATAAGCTGAAGTAAAACGAGACAAATTATGGATAGTTTTTTTCTAACGCGAAAAATTAAAAAAATCTGTATCTTGGGTACCTCGATTGACACAAATTTAAGATTCTTACAGAAAGAAGCTCAATTAATTTAATCGAATAAAAATAATCTTTGTAAAAAAATCTGTACATTATCTTAAATACATCGATTGACACAAATTATAAATTTTGATAAAAAAAAAGCTCGATTAATTTAATCGAATAAAAATATTTTTTGTATAAAAAATTTTTTCCGCTAACATTTTTGCAGTTATTTAAAATCAACACTTTTAGTTTATGAACAAAATGAATTTTGGTGTTTTCATATAAAAAATTATGGTCTTGAATAAACACAAACTTGAGTTAAATGATACAAATTAGCGATTAATTTAGTCGAATAGTTTGCTTTTAGGAAAAAATTGCGAAAGAGTAGTGAAGCCCCTACAACATTTTAAATTAACCGTGTAACACAAAGTATAAATATTTATAAAAAAATTATTCGCATATTTAATTCGAATAAAAATAACATTAAAAAAATTTGTATCTTAAACTTTGCAATTAATTAAAATTAAATAGAGAAAGCATGAGAACTCTTACTAAAAAAATAAAATTATTCGATTAAAATTTTTCAAATTGGAATAACTTACACAAATTTTACTTATAAAAATTAAATCTGAAAATATTTTTAATCTATAAAGTAAAAAAGAAATTAAGGAAATTAATTTTTATTTAAACAGAGTAGAGGTTTATTCTGTTTCATTTAAGCAAAACCATACTAAAAATAATTTATTAATAAAAGGTTTTGAAAGAGTAATTAAACCATCAAATCATTTTAAATTAAATATTTATGAAAAAGTACTCGGATAATTGAGTCGAATGAAAACAATGTTTAAGTTAATTTTCTCTGAAACTTTTGCAATAATTTAAAAGGGAATAAAGAAAGCAAAAGATAAATAAAGTTATTCGATTAAAATTTTATAAATTCCAAAAATAAAAAAAAAATCTTTTTGAAATTAAATATTAAAAAAAATTTTAAAAAAATTAAATTATTTAATTTTTATTTAAATAAAGTCAAGGTTTATTATGTTTCATTTGAGCAAAACCATCCTAATTTTTACAACTGGCATACGTTTGTCATACGTTGTACATAAAATTCATTTTACGAATATTGTAAATATTGTTTTTTGATCATTTGTTAGACATGAATATTTAAACATCATCATGTTTAACATGCGTCCGTATGTAAGAAAGAAGTTGTTGCATAATTTGCAAAATATTTCGTACTTGTATATTGGACGTGTTTGTATAACAGTATTTGAGCTCAGTAAATGTGTATCCATATCATTTGCTTTACCACATGTGTATGTGTATGTTTGCTTTATATTTCATAGATTTATTTGCTTTTAGTCTTTTAAATTTGTCAATATTTTTTTTCAAGTTGTTTCTTTTGCTATATTATCGAGTAAATATTTGTTTGCTCTTTATGTCTGATTTAACATTTACGTTCAGGAGTGTGTGAGTGCGTATATGTATGTGTCAACAGTGTTGCAAAAAATCTTTTTATTTGTTTCATTGACATTTTATCAGTGTCACGTACATTGTTAACATAAATGAATGAATGGCCACTAAAAATATAACAACCATAAAAACTCAAAGCAAAAACTAAAAGAAAGTTTTTTATATTTTATTTGCGTTGTTTTTTTTTTACAAATATTCTTGGCAAGCAAAAGCAAAGATAAAATATTAAAAGTATGGAAAGACACATTTTAGAAAAATTTGCACTTAAAAACTTAAAGTGTATTTCGTTTATTTTATAATAATTTTTAAATCTTTTTTCATAGAAAGTTAATCTATTTCGTATTTTGTGACCTGAGGATGCTAAGAAGTAGAAGAATTAGCAGTAAATAATATTACGTTAAAAACTTTTTTTATTTAAAATGGTAATGTCTTGGTTAAACTCACACAAATTGTTTAATGAATAAAAAATTTTTAATACAAAAAAAAAACAAAATTTAAATCGAATAACCGAATATTGTTACGATCTATCGATATTTTATACGATTAAAATTAAACGAATTATTATTTTTTTTTTCTTAAATAGACAAAAAATTTTTAAAATCACTAAATATTCGAATAATAATATTCGATTTACCTATTATTTTTACCTTTTAACAAAAATATGGATAATAATAGCATACAGTATAAATAAGAATCGAACACTGTATAATCGAATTATTTGACTTTTTGTAAACACTTTTCAAATATTAAAGGTTACTTTTTCGATTATTTGAAATATTGTGTAAACAAAGTAAATCGATAAAGAACTTTTTTCTCTATTTAAAAATATATATTTGCAATTTAGGAAATTTTAACTGCTCACTTATGTGACCATTTTTAAGCGAATAATTTGCAATTGTTTAAAAAAATATATTTTATTAAATTGAATATTCGTTATTAATTTTTTTACACACATCAAATTCAGCTAAACACTTTCTTAACAAAATAATAAAAGTTTATTGAGATACTTAATCGAATAAATTATTTAATTAAAGTAATCCAATAACATTTTTTCTGCTTTGAATCAGCTAAACTGCACCTTTTGTAATAACTCTGTCTATTTTTCTATTATTTAACAAACAGTTTTTAATAAAAACAAAGCAATTAAAAAAAATATATTATCTAAACACTAGGTCTTTATTCTATATATATATGTATATTCGATATTTCGCTACTCTAAGAATATTAAAAAATTTTGTTTTAAAAACTTTTCTACTATCCGAATAATTTTAATCGAATAAAATTATTCGATTAATTATAATCGAATAAAATTATTCGATTAATTATAATCGAATAACTTTTTGCCTATTCTTAGACTCCAGTATGAAAAATAAAGATTTTAACTATCTGACTTTTATTTTTTCATTAAATATTTTAATTTAAAAAAATTTAGTTTCCAAAAATTATTTAAATATTAATGTTTCAAATATTCATAACATAATTTTATTCGTATCTTAACATGGTAATAAATTCATTATACTTTAAAATATTTTACTTGACAACCAATAGCATAACTTTTTTGTTACTTTAAAGATAATTAAATTACAGAATTTGTCATAGTTTCGTCTATTTTTTTTATTATTATTTAACGAATTATTTTAAGATAAGAATAAATAATTATAAAAAATGTATTTCTATAAAATTTTAAAAATTATTAAAATATTAATTAAGAAACATTCTAAAAATCGAATAATCATAATCGAATAATTTTAATCGAATAAAGTTTATTTAATAAGTCTGTTTGCATATTTTGCGCAAATTATTTTTTAATAATTTTAAATAAATTAAAAAAAAATTTGGCTTAAGTTTTTTTTGTAAAAACCTTTTTTGAAAAATTATTAATTAGAAAACATTCTATAATTCTAATAATTATAATCAATTAATTTTAATCGAAATAAAAATTTTTGCAAAATCATAAAAAAAATTTTTGAATCGAATTAAATATATCATCATAAAAAATTTAATTTATTTTTATTCTGTCTATGTTCTATTAAACGATTTATTTAAAATAAAATTAAATAGTTATAAAAAAAATTTATATCTATAAAAATTGAAAATTATTAAAATTTTTATTAAGAAACATCCTACAAATCGAAAAATTTTGTTAAATAAATTTGTTTAAATTTTTTAATCGCATAAAATATATCATCATAAAATATACAACCTTTTTTTATTTTGTCTATCTTTCTATTATTTAACAAATTATTTTTAATTAAAAATAAGTATTAATAAAAAATGTAATTTCTATAAAATTTGAAAAATTATTCATTAAAAAACATTCTACAAATCAAATAAGTATAATCGATTTATTTTAATCGAAAAAAATTTTTTTTTAATAATTTTGTTAACATTTTTTATTAAAAAATATATATCGTTACAAAAAATATTTTTATTTGGCTTTGATTCATTCTTTTGTAAGTTTTATTACAACGATTAAGATTGATTATCCGATTTAATTTTTACCCATTGAAAACTCTATTTTCCCAAAATTTATTATCTTTTTAGCTTTTATCTATGGCTGTAGTCAAAATTAATATCTGTTGCTTTACTTACACATTAAGTGTCTTTAGTCTATTAAAACTATTGTTTTATATCTTCATTTAATGCCTCAGACATTTATTAAGATTTATTTCCTAATATTTATCTTGTTAAAATGAAAATTTTTTAAGAAAATTAATAAAGATTTCACGTACAAATTTTACATAAGAAGCAATAGAAAAAAGCATTAAGACAGCTTTAGATACAGATAAACTACTTAATGAAATTTAACATATTTGTAGTTACAAGTACTTAAACATGAAGTAAAAAACCACAAAATTGATTCACTCACTACAACCACAAACTAGTGGTCAATAGCCCACAACATTTCATGTGGAATGAAATAGTAAATATG
Organism: Cistogaster globosa; assembly: GCA_937654795.1. Taxonomy (NCBI): domain Eukaryota; kingdom Metazoa; phylum Arthropoda; class Insecta; order Diptera; family Tachinidae; genus Cistogaster; species Cistogaster globosa. The sequence goes on from OW569404.1 coordinate 16,333,439, forward strand.
TGGCAGTGTGGACATTTATATTAAAATATATTCGAGTATAAATATATTTTTATGTGTGTTTGATGTTTAATACACATTTGACTTTTTGCTGACTTTTTTGTTAACAATATGCAAAAGTTTTAGATATTTTTAGCCATTAAGAGGCAAGAGTTTTCAAACTTTCTTAAAGAAAAAATAAAAAATAAAACAGGAATATAATTTGTTTAATATTTTAAAAGTTTCTCTCACATTATATTTGAATATTGAGAAGATTGTTTAAATAGTAGAAAATTGTGACAAGGCATTATGCATTTTGAAATATTTCAACAAGATGAAAATTGTAAATGTCATGAAAGGAATTTTAATTCTTAAAGTATCGAAAAATACTTCACTTAGATTTCATTCTTAGATTCTAGCACAACCTAATGCCTGTGCAGTCGTGTGTATTAAAAAGTTTTTAAAATAGCAAAACCAAAACCAAAGCTCTTGGAATTAAAACATACATTTATACATACACATACACACACACACACACACACTAATACCTATAGATTTGCTTGTAAATAAAACAAATACAACTTGAAATCATCAACCACATTAATATAACAAACAAAAAAAAAATTATTTGCACATAAACAAATAACGAAAAGAACAACAACACCATCAGTAGAGCACAGCACAGTGTTGCAGTATAAAACAAAATTTAAACAAATTTTAGAGTTTTCAATTTTATAACTTTAACTGCCTTCAAGAAAGGTTAAATTTATCGATTCGTTTGTATTTTTAAGGTTCGCATATTTTGAAACCAATCTTCGAATTGAATTCTTATAATTAAAAGATAATGCCTGCAGATTGTTGCCATTTAAAAAATCATAATTTGAAAAATTATAGTAATAGCTTTAGCTATCAAAGACAAGAAGTTATAAAAAAAATTAATTAAAAAAAATTAAAGGGTATTTCCATACGTGATGTCGTTTGTTTTATGTGACCCAATCTTTCGTCTCGAACTGAACTTAAAAATTACACAGAATTTCTTCTTTTATATTCGATATGGCAAAAAAAAACTATTTAAAATTAAAAATTAAAGGGTGTCCCTATAGTTGAGACAAATTATTACATATTTACCTTTATTTTGAATCTTTATAGTCAGCCAGCTGAAATCACTGTAAGTTAAAATTGAGAAATGAATGCAAATAAATGGGCTTGCATCTGTTAGTTTTGAAGTCAGGTTTTTTGCTGCAATTAATTTTAATATAAAAGCTTCTTCTTCCTTAAAAGATCTTTTAGACTCTTAAAAGAAATTCTTAAGAATTGTGATAGAAAAGCGTAACTAGATCAGTAGCAGGATTTCGTTTATTTGCTTTTTTGATAGATTTTTCATATTTAATAATTTCGAAAAAAAAATCTTTTTAAATCAGCAAGAAGGACATGAACCGACCTTCGTTACAGCGGGCCAAACACCACGCCTGCCTCTAATTTTTCCAATTGAAATCTAGTTTAGTGAAGTAATTTTAATAAAAAAAAATATTGGGGGCGAAAAGTTTAAAAAAATACGAGTAAGAAGAAAAAATCAAGAGAAATAATTGACGCTCGCCCATATTATTCGAGTTATGGACCTCTGAACTTTTCATAGAGAAGTACGATTGTGCACTATATTTTTTAAAATGTCAGTCAATATGGGTACCATTTACAAGCTTTTGAAGAAATCTTTTAGTAAATGCTAAAACATTTTTAAAATGTTTAACCTATTAGGAGCCAGTGAGATTTTTATACAAAAATTTTTTTTTCTTATATTTTAATTCTCTGTCCACTCTACATTTGTTTTTTTTTTCTGGAATTACTTCACGAAACTAGATTTAGATATCTGATGAGGGATATGTTTTATTGGGCATAGCCCACTATATATATATATATATATATACAGCACTCATATTTGTTTTCTTATTTATATAAAATTTTGATTCTAATATAGAAGTCTTAAAGCAATATAAATAAATTCCACCAAATCCATTTAAATTTTTTCTAACATCTAAAAATTTTACACTCCATAAAAATAAGAATTTTACAAATAAATGAAAAAAGCTTATTTTCTTACATGCAGCAGCTTAATTAAACTCTTTTGTATCATAGAAATTTATTATTTATTATTACAATCCACTAAAAGTTTTATTTTGTAGTACAAACCCAAAAACCTTTTTTAAATTTTCCTTTCGTTATTGAAATACTTTTGGTTAAAATAATTTGATTTTTATATCGTTAGCTTTTAGATTAATTTTTATTTGATGTAAATTTTTAATGCAAAGTTTTCAAAGTAGAAGCGGAAGCATGTTGGCCCAATATGGAAAAAATGTTGAAACAAAACAAAAAAAAAAAAATAAATAAATAAATAAATCTGAACTTTCAAATTGCATGTTTAGTTTCTGTGCTTTGCTCTCCAATAAAAAATATTTTAACTTTTAACCAATTTTGCGATTGCATATTTTTAAATGAATTATATGAAAAATATTTAAAATGAACTTTTATGTTGTAAACAAATTTTTGTGGCAAAAAGAAAAGGCAATCAAGTAGTACATGGAAGGGTGCTTTTTCGAAGGTACATTTTTAAAACTAAAAGAGAATTTCCTAAAATGCTTTTTGCAAGTAAAAGTACTTTTTGCAAAAGTACTTAAAAAAGGTACATTTTTTTGTAAAAAATATTTTTAGAAATTTCAGAGTCAAAGATTTTGTAAAGTAAAAACAAAGTTTACTTAAAAGCTTTTAAGCGATAATTTTGTAAAAAGTACTTTCTAGACTTTTCAAAACGAATTTTTTGTAGGTACTTTTTTAAATGAGACTTTTTATTCAGAAAAAATATTTAAATGTAGTTTTTAATAGTTTCCTAAAGGTACTTTTTGAAAAAGGTACTTTCTTAAAAGTTACTTTTTTAAAGGAATAAATTTTTAGAAATAATTTAAAAAAAGTTATGCTAATAATATTCAAATTTTCATCTGAGTTATTTAACTTTTCAAAAAGGTACCTTTTTAAAGGTTGTTTTAAAACAAAAGTTTTTTTTAAAGCTGATTTTCTAAGGTACATTTTTTAAATATAATTTATGTAAACTTTTGTTTCTTAATTAATTTTTGAAGGATTCTAGAAAATTGTAGCAGGTAGGTAGGTATTTTTTAAGGGACCATTTAAAAAAATATATTTTAAAAGTACTTTTTGGTAGTACTTTTTTATGCATTTATTTTTTTCTTTTATTTTATATATTTATTTTTCAATACTTAAATTTTTTAACAACGAAAAACAAATAATTAAAATATTTAATAGTAAAAAATAAAAATTATCCTTCGTATTCATTAAATTAATTTAACTAATTTGTTTGCAAATGATACATTTTTTTTCATTAATACTTTTTTTGAAAATACTTTTGTAAACGGTTTTTACAAAATAACTGCAGTATTTAAATGCTTTTGAATTAATAATAATTCTTTACAATGTACATTTCCAAGAAGCAATTATTTATGAAAGCAATTATTTAAATATATTACAGAATAAATAAATAATTAATGGATCAAAATAAAGACTTAATAGTAACTCTCTGAAACGTTTAAATGGCTTAAACAGATTTATTTATTAAAACAAAGTGGCCCCATTACATTATTCAGCAAATAAATTGGAAATTTATCTCATATCACATAATTTAATTGTTGCAATAAATTGTTGTAATTTCTAGGAAAAAAATTGGCAATAAAAATTAAATATAAGATACAAACTGGTAACCAAATTTACTTAAAAACATTTTTCTTTCAAGCCGAACATCCCTTATATTTTATTTACGAAAAATACCTTTTAAGAATTATTCTTAAAAATACCTCTGATAATAAATATATTTTTTTTTACTTTTTACTTACGTAATTTGGGTCTTTTAGTGCAATCGATATTATAGGGCAAATCACATTTCTCATCATTAGGACTGTAGTCGTTGAAAACCATTCCATCGGCGCATAGTTTCTCTGTCGCCACACCATCGCTGTAGTAAATCAATTTTGTTGTAAGAGACGGGGGGAAACGGAAAAGCAAATTAAGTTAGACAAGTTATCATGGTTTTTATTTAATAAAAATAAAATTAAATGTTTTTCAGTAGGTTCACATAAGTCTTAAAATTAAATATTCCAATTTAAACAAAAATTATAATTTAAAGTTTTATTTTTTAATTAATCAAAATCAGAGCTCAAAATCACAGTCTTATTTATTTATATTTTTTGGCTAACGCCAATATTCTCACCATTTAACAAAAAAATAATAAAATATAAATACTAGCTCAAGTTCGAATAAAAAAAAGTAATAAATAACAAAAAATTATTTTCAAGCGATTAAAACGAAACAAGTAACCTCTCGAGAGGCACTAAAACGTTCAAAATTACAAAAAGTTTCTATCGACCCCTTTGCTTTTGAAGAGTCATTATTAAAATTTTTAATTTTTCAATGTAACAGGCAGACGTGCGCTTAAGTGTAACATCTCCATTCCAAATAAAAAAAAAATAAAACTGTAAGATTTCTATTTATCTATCAGCTGCTAATTGGCAACAAAGTTTACTACTTAAAATTAATTTCTCTCATAACGAAATATTTTGAGGTATTACCTTTTTGCAGCAAACATCACATATGTTAAAAGTAATATTTCAAAATATTTTCCAATATGTTTTACTCAAATCCCCAGCAGGTTATTTTACACAAGTAGATCTCCGGTACTTATATAAAATGAAATGCAAGGTAAATTATGTTTTATTGGAGAGAAACCAAACTAAGATTTGTCTGTTTTTAGGACCTACTTTATATAGAAAAATCTTCCATATTTTTTGAACGGACTTATTGAAGGTTCCTAAAATTAATATAGAACCAAGTTAAATTTCTTTGAAGTTTGACTCTCTAAGACCAGCTTACCATAAAAATCTCTTGAGGCGAATCCGATTCATTTAAATACCCTAACATGGCTCTATACAGAGTTATGATTGTAATGCAGCTTTTGAGTTCCAAAAAGTCTTTGATTTAAGCCCTATAAAATTTCCAATTCAATCTCTACAAAAAACTATAATTATTGCCAGACTTGTAGTTAAACTGTGAGTTTAAAAAAGCCTTCAAATTAAGTGCAATTAAATAAACAACTAAGTCTTTGCCCAAAACTATCAATAATCCCAAATTTATGAGGGAACTAAGCATCGAAAAAAACTTTTGTATCCATCCCAATTTAAAATTAAAATGTTTCTTTAAAGGTAACGATTAAGAGAAGTTCTACTGAAGATTTTTAAATCAAGAATATATATATTTTATGATTGCAGTCGAACCGTATTTTTGTTATTGCAAGCATATTATTGTTAACATAATTATAACATTATTATTGCTAATCATAATTATGTTTAAAGAATAAATACTTTATAACATAATCGTGAATAAGAAGTGAAACTTTTGTTCCCATAAATTTCATTCTCCTCGAATTAAAAATTGCTATCATTAGTCTGCCATAAAATATTTGTTCACTTCATTGAACAGCTGTTCAAAATTAATAAGCTATTAGTGCACATTTAATGTATGTAAGTAAGAAGAATAAGCTCCGTGAAAATTTGTAAATTGATTTTCAAAAATAAATAAAAATTTTATTACAAAAACGTGACGTGCAAGACGCGTATAACCCCTTAAAGTTACCAGAGATATTGCTGACCCATTTCAACAAAAAAAATATTTGTATTAAATTTTTTTATATCTCCATTTTTTATTTAACAACATTTTTAAAAAGAAAAATCTTTATAAATTTACAAGCAGTTAGATTTCTTTGTTGTGATCTTCTAATTAAAAATGTATTAATAATTTTAATATTGTTACGAACATAAGATCTGGCAACGCCTGTTGTTGTTGTCCGTATGTGCGTGGTAAAAAAAAAAAAACAGAAGGTAAAAAAGTTACTTCCGCCACCATTAGGTGAGTACATAATAATACGACAATTACTAATACAAGTTAAGCAACCTCAATGGCTGCGTTGGTAGAGGTGCGTGCTGTAAAACAGAAGATCGTGAGCAAGGCGATTTTAAATTACGAAACTGCAGTACAAACCTCCCGGAAAAAATAAAGACAACTATTATATAAAGTCAAGGCTCGATAAATTAGTGAAGGCGTCACGTCTATTTAATAAAAGTAGTAGTAGATAGTTGTCTAGACGACCCTTATGAGAAAAGAGAAGAGTTTTAGCTGTTTAGCGAAAGGAAGTAACAAAATGATTGCAGTGTACGGCAGATGTTAAGTTGTAGCTATTGGATTAATAGGGATGACTGGATTGGATGTAAAGCAGATCTGTGTATGGTTGAGGTTACTTAACAAGGCATCGAGAGTTCATGTTTCGCCGGAGTAACACAGTAGTGTAACGTGGATAGCTGTGTTTGTAACAACGCATGTTTAGTAAATATGAGACTATAGGATCCTAAAGACGGCTAGGGTCAGAATCAAGTATGTAGTGAAGATAGAGCAATAAAAAGTTAAGAAAATAGCGAGTTTATAATGTGCCACAGTGGTATTCTTATTCAAAAGAATCCGTACATTTATCCCAAAAAGGGATAAACGTAACAATATTGTAATTATAAGTGATAAAAACTCGCACAATGTATGCAGCTTCTCAGTAAAATTTACGTAAACAAATCCAAGAAAAAGTGAAACAATTCAAAGGAAAAAATCAGTTACATAAGAGAAATTTTTGTTTACGTGAAAAATTATTCATGAGAATTATTCACGATTGTAATTTGGGGAAAAGGGAAAATATTTCAAGTGAAAATATATTCGAGATATGGATGAATAATAATAATGATTAAATTGTAACTTATTTTAATATACTGCGAACAAAGTATTTTGTTAAATAATTGAAAGCAACTATACCTTGCTGCAAAGAACATAATATGGTTCTTGTGATCATACTACAACCATGTTTTCCTCTGCTTAAAGCTATAATTAACGACTTTCTTCAGCGATGATTATTAGTCAAACTACATATGCGAAAAATATACCGAGAAGTCCCACTTTTCATAAATAATAATTTTTTAGAGACCTACAATTAAGGCGCTTTAAGCAACAAATAAATTACAAATTTTGGCTTCCAGGTAAGTGGAAACGCATTAATTAAATATTTTTTTTTTGTGTATAAATTTTGTTTCAATACTAATAAATTACCTTGAAAAATTTTCACTGAATTTGTGTTAGAATGTGATTTTTGAAATCTCTAAACTCAAATGCACATAAACACACACAAATGCACTTGACATAAAATACTATTACATTTATGCCCTGGAGAGGTACATATGTACACGAAATGGATATTTCAAAGGTAATTCTACATTTAATTGAGTGAGTGTTTCTCTTTGCGTTTAGTGTATTTTGTATTTCCCTTCCCTCCCTTTAGTGTTCATTCTATTATTGTTGCTGCTACTGATTTTACATACATTTTTGTTGTTGTTCACATTTAACGCTTAGGGAATTTTCTTAATGTATTTGAACATCATGAAAACTTTAGTAAACACTTGAGTAGATGGGTGTCTATGACAAATGTTTTTCTAATAATGAATGATTTGTATATTTGTGATTTGTTCATTAAGAGATGCTTAGGGACTTAATCATTTTTACAACAACCAAAAAAAAAACAAAAAAAATTTACCAACAAAATATTTATTTCACTTTAAATTAATGTTTTCTTAAACATGTTACAACAACAATTTTGCAATTGGTTTTGATTTATAGCGGAAATTTTTGTTTTTGTTAAGTGTCAACATTATAAATGACAGCTAAATTATTGTGTGAATGATGTTTGCTGTTATGTGTGTGTGTGCTGTTAAGTCATTGTTCTTTTGGGATTTATTAGAGTTATATTTAGACTATTTAAGGAAATTAATTCCTTTTTATATAATTAATCATACAGATTACTGTGAAACTAATTAGATTAAGGAAAATATAAAAATACTTACACGCAGGCATAATATTTATCACATTGTTCGTCACTGGGATAGAAGCCATTGGGTTCGGGACAATGTTCGGTGGGTTTATAGTCTTCAGCTACTGGTGGTGGATCAGTGGGCCTTTTGGGTAAATGCCTTTGAGATTGTGGATGACCAGCACCCACTCTAAAGCCGGGCCGTTGAGCCACAGTGCAACCTAAAAATGTTTAAGAAAAAAAAAAAAGTAAATAATATATTCAGTAAACAAGACGTTTCTTTTTATCGTGTAATTTTTCATTAGCAACATTTAATTACATCAGAAATTATATCAAACATTTTTATTTTTGTTTTATATTACATTTTCTCATTTTATAAAAGCAAAAAAGCTGCCGTGAAAATACTACTTTATTCCATTCCATTCCGTTCTAGTCTATTGTATTTTATTTTATTCTACTCTACACTGTTGTATTGTAATGATATTTAGTCCACATCTACACGTGCGATTATTTTCTGCCATTTTTGTCTTTTTCCATTCTGTTTAAAAGTTTCAGTGAGTTTCATGACGTCCCTATACTATGAAATTTTTCATGGCACTTGAATTAATACATTTCGCTATTAATTTTATATTCGTTACTGTAGTTGTTTGTGCTATTTCAAATAACACACAAACAACAAAGTATATGCAGCGAACGTACACAAAGCAAGTGTAAAAAAATCCCATCAAAATTCAAGCCATGCCATTTTGTCTAACCCGCTTGCGTCTCTACAGTTCTTGCCTACAAACAAAAATTTCATGAAACTAGTTTCATGCAAAATCTCATGGTGTAAAATAGCTCTTAATGTGTTATATTCTACTTCATTCTTTTCGATTCTATTCTATTTCATCGTTATCAATTCTATTTTATTCCATTATGTTCTATTCTATTTTTTTCTATTCTATTCTGTGCTATTCGACTACATTCTATCTTTTTAATTATTTAACAATATACAATGCAATTCTATTTTATATCATTCTTTTTTATTACATTCTATTCCAGAAAGGGTTAATTACTTAAGTGACTGCAAGCTGCAAAACTACAGGACAAAGAACTCATAATTTTTGTAATGCTCTAAAAACATACTGATTGAACGGGACTCATGCAAGATCTCAGCTGAATAACCAGAGAAACAAGTCGTGCGGCTCAAAGCCGGCTGAAAGCCGCCGCCGATTTTGTCTTAATAGTCGAGCCGCCGCCGAGTGGTGCGGCTTGTCACGACTCAAAAATGTTAGCCGGCAATTTTCATACTTTAAATTTTGTATATTTAAATTACTTTCAGTCAAGAAATATAAATTAAAATTTGAAGCTGTTGTTTTAAATTAATTGTCAATAGAAATATATTTCTAAAGAAAACAATGTATAACTTATTAAATGTATGTAAATAAAATAATTTAATTAATTTTTAAAACCCTGCGCCTTTATTTGTAACATTTACTTTATCTAAAGCTTGTTTTTTTGTTGTTCTTCTTCTTCTTAACACAACACACAAGAACTCACTGATAGTCGGCTTTAGCCGACTTACAGCTGCCGCCGACAATTTTTTGCTCAGCCGCCGCCGCCGAGTTTTTATCACGACTTGTTTCTCTGTGAATAACGTTAGTGCTACTTTAATATCATCTCCTTTATTTACCTTTGTAACAGAGAAAATATGCAGAAGCTATTTCTCTCGAATCAAAGAGTTCTGTGTTATTTGGACTCTTTAAGAACGAAACTTTAACTTGAGTATCTGACTAAATGTTAATGTTTTTTGGAACTTTATAATTAATTTTATTTTCCAATTCAACAACCAAGAGGTCAGTTTTAAAATAAAAATATTGTTTATTATTTTTTCTTTCAATAATTTGCCACATCGTTGGGTGGCATCTTCAGGAAACAAAATTATTAGTGTTTGTTAAATTAGAAAATAAAATTTAGTATCAGTTTTCTTATTCTTGAAAGGGACCAACAAGTAAAAGTACTATATTCGGCTATCCCGAATCTAATATACCCTTCACCAACATGTGAATCTAGTTAAGTGAAATAACTCCAAGTAAAAAGACAAATAATAGAGTTACAGATAAGAAAAAAGAAGAAAAAAAAATTAAGAACTATTTATAATTTTTTATAAAAGGGACATCGGCTCTTAATGGGTTAAGTATTTAAAAATAATTTTATTATTTTCTGAAGGATCTTTCCAAAAGCTTTTAAATGAAACCCATGTTGATATCTTATAAATATGATGCACAATCGTAATTTTCTATGAACAGTTCAGAGGCCCATAACTTGGAAAACGTGGGAGAGCGCCAATTTTTTTTCACTGGATGTTTTTTTTCTTTTTTTTTTATTCTCTATCGCCCCATATACTTGTTTTTTTTTTTGTTTTTTATTGCAGTTACTTAATTGTTCCAAATTAAGTTGAAATATTAGAGGCAGGCATGGTGCTTTGCCCGCTGCCTCGAAGGATATGGACCGATCTTCCTGATTTTTAATAGCAAAATTTTCGAAACTAGGTCTGATTGATTGTAGTATTTAAATTTTTTCTAGCTCATCTAGTGCCTTGGCAAAGATGATTTAAGCACCAATACGGATAGAAAGACGGACATCGCTCAATCGACTTTACTATGCATAAGATCTCAGAATAAACATAAATAATTAGATAGGTCGGACATGAATATAATAGAAATTACAAACGAAAAGGAAAACTTAGAAATACCCTTTCTCCGCCCGTAGTGACTAACTTTGCAAAGCATTTTCTTTAAAAAATAGGAGATAAACTTTCAGGCAGATGGAAATCTATACACAAAAAATTGCCACTGGGTAGCACTACTTTGGATAATTTTTCAGAAGCTGTAGTCATTAATAAGCTCTGCTATGGGGTGTTGTATAAACAAAAATATTGCACAATAATATTGTACAATATCTTCTTCTAGGTCAGCCTATAAAATAAAATATATATTTTTTTTTATTATTCCTAGAACAAATTAATTAAAAATTTAAGCAAATTTATGCTCTCTACTTTTTGTGGTCTCTGATACCATAACATAGTTAAATATTTGTTGTGGTAAGACAAAAGAATTAATTTTTTTTAACACGCGTATCTGGTTATTAAAACTCCCTTGTAAAAAGTTTCGTTTAAATGTCTTGTTTTTTTTTTTTTTTTTTTACTTTTCATTTTCTTGAAACCTTTTACAAAATATTTCTTTTGTTGTTTTCCTCTTTTTTTTTTTTTTTTTTTTTTTTTTTTTTGCTTCAATTCTTAGCAAACTGTAACACATGTCAAATATAATAATAATATACTTTAAAAAGTTTTTCTGCCTTTTTTTTGCAGTTGCAACAAAATTGTATAAATATGCGTGTGTTTTCATACACAAGACAATTATAGCGAACTGAAACTATTGTTAGTATTTTTATCATTGTCAAGTTATGTATTGTTAAATGCACCAACACCAACAACAAAATATTCCATATAAAAGAAAATAAACTTTTTAATATCTATGGTTTCGAAAAAAGAGAAGCAGTTCTAAGTCTATAGTGTCACTGTACTTGTGTACAATGTGTACTTTTTTTAATTATGGAGTAGAGAATTATTTCGCGAAAAATTTAAAATAAAATTTTCGTTAAAATAACATTTTCTTTTATTATTTCTTTTTTACAGGAAACTAATTTTTAAATATTTTGCTTTTAGAATTTTAAAATTACCCACTGAATTGATCGAAAGATGAAACCAAAATGTTTTTTAAGTTAAACCTTATTTTTTTATTTTAATCACACTTTGATTACATAGTGATACCTTAATGTATTTAAATTATTTTTTGAATATAAATATAATTTTAGGACAGTGCAAAAATTTATTAAGGTCACACCATTGTTTGTTTGATGAAGATTTTAATAAAAAGCTTAACTAATTATAATTTATGGTAAACTAAGTATTGCTATAATTTGTTTATCGCAACTATATATTGCGCCTGTAGTTAAAATTAATAATTTCCCCAAAAACACCGAAACAACTTTAAATTTTAATGCTGATGAAAAATTTTTTATGAAATTTAAATTTTTTGCTTTTTTCGAAAAAAGTTTTTCATAATTTTTTTTTTTTTGTATTGTTTTCGTTTTTTTGGAAAGGGAATATTTTTTACAACTATAATTTTTCATATAATATTTTAAATCTGATTTATTTTTATTAGTTAAAATATAAAACTCTTTATTAATGAGTTTTAGAATTTTCTTAATTTTATAAGAAAAAACATTAAATCTAAATATTTTCTTTAAATAATTTTAGTTTAGTACTTGGCCAATTTTTGAAATTTAAAAAAAAAAAGTTTACAAATTTAATGAAAATTTTTTACGAGTGTCCGCCGGGAAGGTACACTACTTTGTTTTATCGCCATTTTAGAAAACATTTGTATTGATAGTTTATATTTGGCAGTTGTAAAGTAGACAAGTAGCAAATTTATTATGGAAAAATATGCGATAAACCAACGTGTTTTAATCGTTAAAAAGTTTGATCAAAATCAATATATAATAACTGTGACGATGAGAAAGTAACGTCAAATTTTTGGGAAAAACAACGTGCCAACAAAACGCAATATTTATCGTGTAGTGAATGATGTTGAAGAAAGAGGGTTTGTAGGTAATAGGCCCCTGCATGGACCACAACTAACTGCAAGATCGGCTGAAAACCTTACTGCTACTTTAGAAAGTGTTTAAAACAATCTCTCAACAGTTCGACGCCGTTTTCAAGAGCTTGTGCACAAAGCCTTGCATTTGTTTCCATTTGAAATTCAGTTGACACAAGACCTTCTTCCACAAAACCATTTATGCCGCCGTACACATGCCAATAGGATGTTACATATCCCGATTTAAACTTTTTCATAATGAGTGACAAGGCACATTTTCATTTGGATGGATATGTGAATAAACAGAATAATCCGTCCTGGGAAATGGAAGACCCTCAAATTATTCATCAGTCATCTTTGCATCCATTAAAAGTGATAGACTGATGAGCAATTTGAAGGAATCATTGGACTTTGCTTCTTTGAAAATGAAGACGACGTAACGGCAACTGTGAATGGTAAGCGATATGATTAAAAGCTTTTTAAATCCACAACTGCATGTTTGGGCTTGATTAACATGTGGTTTCAACAAGATGGTGCCAGCGACATTGCATACAGCCAGGATTACAATGGAAACAAACATTCTGCATTTTAAAAATTTCTAAAACAATTTTTAAGGAGAATTTCAAAAGAAAAATTTCAAACAAAAAATTAAATATTTTAAGTGCTTCTGAAAATTTCTTAATTTGTACAAAATAGTTTAATAATTCTTAGGAACAAAAATTTTCTGAAATGAAATAAAATGAAGAATTTATGGAAAATCGAACTATTTCTTAAGATGATTTAAAAAATTTTTTTTATTTTTTTATTAAATAATTTTAAGTCAGGATCAAGTTCATATTTTCATTTCCCACTTAAAGCAATATTTTAAAATGATGTGTTTAAGTTTTATGTGAAAAGATAAGTTTTAATTAAACACTAACAAAATGTAAAACATTTGCTGGATCGATTGCTACATCGCACAGTGGAGCAGAAGTAAAAAATAAATCAAAATTTTTAAACGACCTAAACTATGGAAATAAAAAAGTAATTTGAGCTTTAAAGTTGGACCATTATGACTAATCGTAATTTTGTACTTAAGTTTAAAATTGTACGTCCTATTTTTATTAGTCGCGATTGATTAAAAAATGTTTGAAATTTCAAAAGAAATTTACTTTTATTTTTTTTTTTCACAAGTCACACTGTGTATTTTTCTTCAGACCTTGTTATTATTTTAAAATGAATTTTATAAAAATAGTTTCTCTATTTTGGTTTCTTTTATTCACTGAAATTACTCTGCTGATATTTTATTCTTTCAATTATTATTTTTTTTCATTATAATGACATTACAATTATTTCTATTTTTCTAAGATTTATTGAATTATTTTTTATTTATTTTTTAAATTTTGTACGAGGGTTATTTTAAAATTAGTTTCAGGTACCACCAATTTGATTTAAAAAACTGTGTAGCGTTACAGAAAATTATTGTCTGCATTAAATGAATAAATTTAAAGTGTTTTTCTTTAGGAAGAATTTTCTTTTTATTATAAACACACCTCGTTTATATTTACTTTAATGTTTTACGCAAACTATTTCTGTTACATCTACAAAGGCTTCAAAAGCCTTTAAGAACTTTAATGTCTCTTTTAAATTTCTGACATCAAAGAAGTAAATTGTTCAGGCAGGTGTCAGTTTAATAATTGTTTCAAGGCTTTATATTTGCCATTCAGTAATTAAATGTTAAAGTTAATTAAATTAAATGCCAAAGAACTAATGGCTATGACAACAAGAAAAACAATTGAAAATTTTATAGTGTTTTCTTAAAATATTTTAAAATTAATCAGAAAAATCAGAACAGTAAAGAATTTTATAGGGAGTAAAACCTGCAGTGAAAAAATGTTTGTGTACAGTGCCAAAGAAGCTTGTGATTTGCTGTGGCTTTCTTCGGACTTCAGCCCTAATTTGTACTGGGTAATGAAATAGTGGGAGTTTTTGTTTGTTGTTGTTGTTTTAGCAGTTATATTTAGAAAAAAATATGGTTGCAATCAATAAATCTAAATTTATTTATAATGACATTGAAAGAAAATTTTAAATAACAGCTGACTGAAACGAGTGTCGAGAAAGAGAATGTTTTATACCTTGAATTTGCTAAGGCAGCAAAGAAAATTGTGCAAGGCCGACTTATAATTTTGTTCATCTAGAAGATATCAATCAGTCTTACAGATACAAGTTCTAAGTACTCTGTCAGCCAGCCAAGCCACTAATATATAAAGATAAAATTTTAATCGTGGGAAATCCACCACAAAGCAAATCGAAAGCAGGGCACTAGAACTTAACAAACTAAAGGAACCCTTTTTCCACCTTTTAGTTTTTTTGTTTGTTTTTTTTTTCTTAATAATTCCTTTATAATATTGTGAGGGATTTCTCTTTAAAAGTAAATTTGACCTTGTAAACTTTATGTTAATTAAGCGAAAAATTAGTAGACTCTATTATTTAAACATAAACTTCCAAGTGAAAGTTTGTTTCAAAAGAGTTAAACCTGTTTGCCAACTTTACTGTAAACAAACAGTGATTAATTTTCATAAATATTTTGCTTAAGAAAATATTTGACATTTGATATTTGTTCAAGTGTTAATGAAATAGACAGATAATAGGTAATTAATATTTCTTTATGATTTCAAGGTTACTAAATAAATTTAGAAAGTTCATACAAATTAAATGATGTAAATAATAGTTTTTCTTGAGGGTTTAGTCATACAGGTAATGAAAACTTAAACAAAAGACTTTTGAAATTATTTAGTTTATAACTAAAATATATAAAAATATCACCGCTACATTTTCAGCATAGAATTTAAATGAAATAAATAAATATTATTTTAAATAATTTTTAATATTTATAAAAGAATTTACGTATTGATTATTTTTTCTTAATTTAAAGTGACAAAATTTGTATACTTGCAACATGTAATTTTAAAAATAATAAATTTTATACCCAGTGTACGAGGGCTGCTCTGTATATTTCTGGCCTAATAGTGAAAATGCGAATATTTGTTATCAAAAATGGTTTTATTGTTTTTCAAAGTATTCTCCAGCATGATTTATACACTTTCGCATGCGCTCAAACCAGTTGTCGAAGCACTTTTTCCACTCCGATTGAGACACCTCAACAGCTTCTTCTGGCGACGAAAATCGTTGATCACGCATTTTTTTTTGATGTGCGGAAATAATAAGAAGTCGTTGGGTGCCAAGTCAGGGCTGTACGCAGAAAAACTCATTAATTCGACGTTTTGGCCCGTCACAAAGGCTCTGGTTTGAGCCGATGTGTAAGACCTCGCATTGTCATGTTGAACAATAAATCTTCTTCTCTTGTTCGTTTTTCGAATTTCTCCAAAGATTTCAAGCAAACAAATTGTGGTGTACCATTCAGAATTGAACGTCGTACGTTGCTCAAGCCGAACAGTCGCAACATGACCAGTTTTGCCGAAGAAACAGGCGAACATTTGCTTCGAAGTGCTTCTTCCACGAACAACTTTCGTTGGATTTTGGTCGTCTTTGAAGACCCACACGGTCGATTGTTGTTTCGTTTCGGGTTCATACGCATAGGTCCATGATTCGTCACCTGTGACGATCTTATAAACGTCTTTTGAAGCACTGCAATCGTATTTTTGCAACATTTCTTTGTACCAATCGACACGAGCCTTTTTCTGAGCGCATTTCAAATTGTGCGGGATCCAACGAGAACAAACCTTTTTTACGGCCAGGTGTTCATGGAGTATCGAATGTATGCTGGTGGAAGAAATGTCCAAGGATGTCTCTATCTCTCGGTATGTCGCATGTCGATCTTGCATTATGAGTTCACGCACGGCATCAATGTTCTCTGGCACAACAACCGTTTTTGGACGACCTTCACGGAATTCGTCTTTGAGCGAGCTTCGGCCACGATTAAATTCATTACACCAATTTTTCACAGTGCTATAGAATGGTGCTTCATCCCCATACAAAGATTTAAGTTCATCAATGCACTCTTGTCGTGATAATCCACGTCGAAAGTTGTGAAAAATGATGGCACGAAAATGTTCACGAGTTAATTCCATTTTTTTTTTCTATATTAATTTTTTTAAGTCACTGTAAACAACACAAATAATGGTCGTACGTCAAAACGTTTCGAGTACGATTATGCTTAAAAATGACAAACTTTTCAATGGAAATGTCAGATTGCACTTGGCAGCACTCAGTGTTGCCAGGCCAGAAATATTTATAGCAGCCCTCGTAAATTCAAACTTATTAGGAATAATTTGCATACTAAAATGATTTAACATTAGGTTCTTGTTAACTAAATTTATTTTCTATCAATAATTAAACCTTAAAAAACTTAAAAAAAATTAAATTTTTAATCGAGTTGAAAAAAAGAAGGACTGATTGGTGCTTTCTTATGTTTGAACATGCAGAATTTAGTCATTTGCAAACCGATTTTGAATATTTTTTGTAATAAAAAAGATTGCAGATTGTTCACGTTTTAAAAACAGTTCATAATCTTAGAAATTAAAGGGTGTCCCCATACGACTATGAACCGTAAAACGCACTTACTTAAAACTAACAAAAATGCGTATTACTATAGCTCTCAATAGCAAAAAGTAATACAAAAGTAAATCTAAAAGTTATAGGGTGTCCCCATAGGTGAGGTAAATTGATTTATATGCTTCTATATTTTAAGCTGATGTCGAAAACTATGACCGTTATAAACAAGTATAAACATTAAAAATTATATATTAAAGGGTGTTCCAATAGTTAATATATTTTAATGTATGTGGCCAAACTTTTAAACTGTTTTAGCCAGATAGTTGAAATTTACAAAGAATCTTTATTTCTAAGTCCGCTATAATAACAAATATAAGATTCGTGTTTTAAAATTAAAGGGTGTCCCAATATTTGATAAAAGTTGATGTATGAAATTAAAGGGTGTTCCTGTAGCTGATGTAATTTGATCTATATAGCCCTATCTTTGAAACCGCTACAGACAAACTCTTGAAAATATCTTGAAAATGCAAGTATAAATATTTAAAATTAGAAATTAAAGGGTGCCCTTCGAGTTATAATTTGATGTTTGTGGCCTAAATTGTTTTTTACTTTACTTTTACACAAACTCCTAATCACTTCTATATAATGAAAGCAAAGAATTTTTTTTTAATAAAATTTAATCAATTTTACATGTGTAAATTTTTTAATTTATTTTTTTACACTATGTAAACCTTATGTAAAACTAAGCATAAATAGCTTTTCGAAATTTTTTTTATAATTTTCTATATCAAGATCTGCTAAAATTTATATTATAAAACTGACTTGTACTTAAAACTATACATTATTGTTATAGTTTTCATCATGTAGATAATGTAAAAATAAGTAAAATGTGTTAATTTGTTTCTTTAAAAAAATATTATTAAATTTTTTAGCAATATTTACATAAAGTTTACATCGTGTATACTTACACAAACTCTTAGTCTTTTCTATGCGATGAAACTAAAGAAATTTTTTTTAATTAAATTTAATCAATTTTACACGTGTAATTTTTTTATTTATTTTTTACACTATGTAAACTATATGTAAAACTAAGCATATATAAATTTTCGAAAAATATTTTTATAATTTATGACACCAAGATCTGCTAAAATTTGTATTATAAAGCTGAATTTTACTTAAAAATATACATTATTTTTTTATTTACATCATGTAGATAATGTAAAAAAGTCATGTAAGTAATGTAAGAAAGTAATTTAAAAGTACTACAATGCAAAAGTAATTTTTTTTTATTTGTTTAACAATATTTACATTAAGTTTACATCATATAAATAATTTATAAGTTTTTAAATTTTCCTTTTCTTTTTATATATCTTAAGTTTTTTAAATATATTTAAGTTATTAAATTAAGTTGACATATAAATAAAAGTAATGTAAACAATAAAATTGTCAAAATAGTTACATACACTTCATTGCTAAAATTTACATTTTTTACATATCAAAAGTGTAACGTATTTTATACACATAAGCACGTTTAGAAATTTACTGCTGTATAGAATAAAAAAAATTGCGAATCACTTTTAAGCAATTTTGACATGGTTTACCCAATCTTTACTTGCGATGTAAATATTTATATCATTCATTGCCTTAATTGTATCATTTTCGAGATTTCATATATTTTCTATAAAAATAAAATCTGATTTTAAAATAAATTTTTTTTTCTCGTCTGAAATTTTCATGGTTTCATTGATTTCATGAACACCATTCATGGTCCCTACTTTTTCAACTGCTGCAAAAAAAAAAAAACTCGCTTTGTATTTATTATCATATAGTTGCTGTTGTTGTCACTATCGCTTGGAGGTACCAAGTTGTTTTCAATATTAATTCTTGTTGTTTTATTTTACCTTTTATGAAAATCAAAGGAAATAATTCAAAAGCAAAATCCCGTTGTGCACTAATTGTTTGACAGTTGAAAGTCAAATACATCTGTTGGAGATCATATTTGCTTGCTGCACGTTTTTAGTTTCTGTTTTATTGCCAGGGAATGTAATTTAATAACTTGTAGTTGATACACAAGCAAAAAAAGCACACACACACATGCATTCAAGTTATTTTTTGTTAATTTATACCAGCCATTTAACATAAATATGCTTGCGAATGTAAGTATGTTATGTCCGTCTGTCTGTCTCAACAAGTTGTTAACCGTGACTGTAAAAGGAGATACAAATTTAAAAAAAAAGCTATAAACTGGCTTTTGTTTCATTGAAGTAAATTTGAGCTTTTGGATTTGGCGGAAGTATTTTTTTGTTTATAGAAAAAATTTAACATAAGAGCAGCATTTTAACAAGTACTTTTTGTAAAAGATAGTTTTATTTTTTTAAGGTTTTTTTATAAAGGAATTTTTCTATTTTTTTTTTAAATATAATTTAAGGTTCTTCTGTTTAAGAGTGTCACGTAAAAAGGTACAAAATATTTTAAAGAGACGTTATTTTCAAGTCTTTCCTTAATTAATATTTATTGAAATTACTAACTAATTAAAAAGTACCTTTCCCTCGTTTTTTTTTTTTTTTTTGGGATTATCTCCAACTCTATATTTTGGGTACAATGTTTTTTGTAGTAACTCAG
Organism: Cistogaster globosa; assembly: GCA_937654795.1. Lineage (NCBI taxonomy): Eukaryota > Metazoa > Arthropoda > Insecta > Diptera > Tachinidae > Cistogaster > Cistogaster globosa. The sequence goes on from OW569404.1 coordinate 16,353,119, forward strand.
AGGCAACAGAGGAGGTTTTTATGTTTCTTAGTCTACAGAATATTTACTTAAAGACTGCTTATTTTGTACCTTTCCCATTGGGCATTTTTTCTTAAATTCCCTTTTTTAAGAAAACACTGTTTTTAAGAGACGCCTTGAAAAATACTCCTCCTGAAAGTACATTTTGCAAAAAATACTAAAGAATGCTTTCTCAATTGTACTTTATTTATTACATTTTTCAACAAAAAAATATTAAAATAAAAATACATTTTTCTTTATTTATTTATTATTGCGTACTTTTTCAAAAAGTATTTTTTAAAAGACTGCATTGTAGAAAAGGGTGCTCTAAAAAGCACATTAAAGTTTTATTTTAAAAGGTATCGTCGCTTTCTTTTACTAGGTTTTTACTAGGTACTTTTTCTGAAGGTACTTTTTAAGACTGTAACTAAAAGGTGGCATTTTCAAAAGTTTTCTTTATTTTTACTTACTAATAGACAATTTACTTAAAGGCTGCTGAAAGCCACTTATATTAAAATATTATGTATTCGAAAGTACCTTTTTGAGAGTTACTAGCTTTTAAGATACGTTTTTTAATTTTTATTTCTTAAAATATGCTTCCTTAAAAGAAGCCTCGTTTTAGTACCAGTTTGATGACACACTTTTAGTACCATTTTATAAAAATAAATAAATAAAATAAATAAATAATAATTTTCGAAATGCTTTTATTTAAAGAATAATAATTTTTAAAGCTTTTTTGTTGATTGTTACTATTTATGTTTTTAAAGTTATTTTTTTAAATATCCTTTTTGAAGTTCTATTTCTAGAAATTCACTTTTTAATAAGAGTTATTACGTATTCTAAGGGACTTTTTCGAAATTACTTTTTAAAAAGGCATTTAAAAAAACTTTATTTTTAAGCTTTATTATTAAAAAGATCCTTAAAAAATCTTCTTAGCTCTTAAATAAGTACCTTAAAATACTTAACAAAGTACTTTTTTCAAAAGGTATTTTTCTTTATTAATAAATAATATTATTACTAAGATATTTAAAAAAAAGTACCTTTTGACATATAGAAAAGTACTTTTTAACTCTTGAAAAAGTACTTTTTCGAACTTACTTTTTAAAAAGGCATTTAAAAAAACTTTCTTTTTAAAGCTTTATTATTAAAAAGATCCTTTAAAAATTCTTCTTAACTTTTAAATAGTACCTTAAAATACTTAACAAAGTACTTTTTTCAAAAAGCTTTTTTTTATTAATAAATAATATTATTACTAAGATCTTTAAAAAAAAGTACTTTTTGACACATAGAAAAGTACTTTTTAACTCTTGAAAAAGTACTTTATTATACTTAATAAAGTACTTTTTTCAAAAAGTTTTGTTTTGTTGATAATTAATATTATAACTAAATTTTTTAATAAAAGTACTTTTTAACACATAAAAAGTACTTTTTAAGTCTAAAAAAAGTTCTTTAAATACTTAACAAAGTATCATTTTAAAAAAATTTGTTATTAATAATTAATATTAATAGTAGGTACTTTAAAAAAAAAGTACCTTTTGACACATAAAAAAAGTACTTTTTAGCTATTAAAAAAGTACCATTAGGTACTCAACAAACTAATTTTATTCCAAAAATCTTTTTTCTTAATTATTTAAATTATTACTATGTTCCTTTAAAATAAAGTACTTCTTGTCATTTAAAAAATAACTTTTTTCTAAAAGTTTTTTTAATACCTTTTTTGGCTCCTTTTTAAGACGTTTATTCACTTTGAACTATTTAAAAATAAAAGTTTAAATTTCTATTAAAAATTCCAGTTCTATAGTTTTATTATAACTTTTTTCACTTTGTATTCTTTTGCTAAGTAACTCCTTAACACCTTTTTATTTTTAATTACTTTAAAAGGAATTGGAATTCTTAAATTTTATATGTTTCTCTTTTACAACAAACTTTAATATACGTTTGTTTACACTTTACATGACACTTATACATACAAATATAAAAAAGTTTCTATAGCAACTCATTAAGTAACCTCTTAGCTAATGTAATTTTAAACAAAAAAATAAAAAAAATAAAATAAAATAAATAAATAAACTTTCATTTATGTAAGATGATTCTGTTTAACGACTGTCAACACTGTTCTACTAATGTAAGTGGTAATAAATGTGTGTGCTTGCATGTATGCATGTGCATGTGTATGGCTGGGTGTTTGTTAAAGGTTTATTCTGAAATAACAACCTCCTTGACACTTGACATACTAAAATAAATAAAATTATAAGTTGGTTAAAAACACTTAAATACCTGCATGCGTAAAAGTAATAAACGGTGTGTGACTGCTTTACAGCAGTTCTGATGGCGTCAACAGACTTACTTCCCTGATTGAAGCATTTCGCTAATTTCAAGTCTTTAAATTTTATTTTTTATACCCTTCACCACAAAAAGTAGAAAAAATTTATCTCTAAATTTTTCATTCCAATGTCCGTCTATCCGTCCTTTTTAGTTTTAAATCAAGAAAAATTAAATATACCAACCGATCAGACCAAGCGATATATCAAGCGATCAAAAATTTTGCTATCGAAAATCAGCATGATCGGTCCATGACCTTCGAGGTAACGGGCGAAACACCACACCTTCCTCTAAATTTTCCATATCACTTGGAACAGTGGAGTAACTGCATACAACAACAACAACAAAAAACAAATACATGGAGCGATCAAAACTTAAAAAAGAAAAAAAACATTAAGTAAAAACTTGGCGCTCGCCCACATTTTCCGAGTTAAGGTCCTCTAAACTTTTCATAGAAAAGTAAGATTGTGCACCATATTTGTTGAGATATTAATATGGGTATCATTTAAAAGCTTTTGAAGAGATCTTTCAAGAATTACTAAAATGTGAAAAATAATGCTTAAGAGCCATTGCCATTTTAATGTAAATTTCTTTCTTAGTTTTTAATTCTCTGTCACCCCAATTTTTGTTTTTTTTTTTTTTTTTTGATTGGTGAAGGGTATATAAGAATCGGCTCAGCCGCTTGCTTGTTTTTCTTAGATCTCGATTATTGGTAGCAATCTAGTCATCTGAACTGTAGTCGATAATTTTGACCGGTTGTACTCTTTATAAAAAACTGTAACTGAATCATTTCTAGACATGAAATATTTTTTTAAAGTTTTGATGTTGGTGTAAATAGTAATCGATAATTGAATACAAAACCACATATTTTTGGAATTTTGTCTGTCTGTTTGTTTGTGTTCGCATCACGTAAAAACTGTTGAATGAATTTGCAAAAAATTTTGTGAGGAGGTCCCTTAGAACCTTGAATCAAATAAAGAATACTTTCTTTCATAAAAATAAACCATTTCGTACAGAAAATAGAGATACAAATGTGAAACCATCCAATTTTTACCGGTACAATAATGGAAAAAAGTCGTCAGTACATTTTTTATTTCTTTTTTAATAGGAAAATTTTAAACACTGCTTACAAAACTCTTCAGTAAAAATTTAAAATCACATTTTTCTAAATTTGAATTTTAAGAGAATAAAAATTTACACGCTGACGAAAAAAAGACATTGATTTCTTTATAAAAAACTATTATTCTACTCGCAAGTCTAGAGGAAATTTTGTAAAGCAGATCACTATTATTTTCGAGCTCCTTTTAGAACTTTGTTGTCGAAAGTCAGTTGCAGTTAAAAACTGGGACTGGTTGATCTGCTTTTTTATAATTTTTTCTGATTTAAATAAGCACTCATGTGATGACTATTAGTGATGCACTCCTTTGTGCCCGAACTTGGGAAATAGATTATGATTAGGAGGACAGAAAAAGTAACATTTTTTGATATTCTAAGTTAACGGGAAAAAAATTTGTAAAGAATTTATTCCGTACTTTCAAGAACAAATACGCTCTGTAATGCAATGGGCGATTCATTGGTCAATTCATCAAGGAGTATGTGTAACGGCTGCATTTAATGCCATTTGTCTTCATTCTAGTGGTATTATCGGCTAACATTTCTACACAATATGCTAAATGGAGCATCGGAAGAATTAAGCATTTTTGGGAATAATTATTTTACAATAAATTTGTTTAGAAGATACAAGCGGTTTTGAAATACTCTTATGTGAGATACGGCTCTCTTGAAAAAAATCCCATTTTCGAGAAAAAAAAATGATACGACCTTTAGGCGGGTTTCATTTCAATCAGATGATAATTGAATTATCATTATAATACATTTTATTTTTTTTTATTAGGACCAAAACTCAGGGCATCATCCCTACTTACGCAATGCAATGCGCCTTAACTAGGAAATAATGTTGTGCGAAGAAGGATAAAGGGAGTAGTGGTTGTGGACAGTTGATTTGAATCTTTGCACATTGAAAGTGGCAGGAAAGACCTCTACAGAGAGTTTATTTTAAATACGAACTGTTCGACTACAAAACGAACTTTCTCTGTAATGCGTAATGCGTTTTACTGGCCAATCAACCAGAAAGGAATGCGATCTTGCTGCAGAACGCGTTGCGCATATGAAATTACGGTTTTCAGGAACAAGTTCGCTGATTTTATAAGAGCACATTCCGTTGTAGTAACAATTTAACAAGGAAACACACCCCACACTGCGTCGATGCTCAAGTGAATCAATAGAGCTGAATACCCTACTGTCACCGATGAGCTTATTCGCTCTCTCCTGTACACGGTCGAGTAACTCCAAAATATATTTTTAAGCACCGGCACATACATGAGAGTTGCATTCCATTTTCGGTCTTATAAAGGTGCATTGATAACAAGAAGATCAGATGGAGTAAAGTATCTCTTGCACTTAAATACTTCTTTTCAAACGTACATCGCAACGAATTTTTATGGCAAGACTATCGAGAGCTTCTGATTCCTTAATTATATATCACCCATAATCACAAATGAAGTAGCATATTCAGCAGTACGCATGTGCGAATGCACACAGCACTGGGTTTTATGAGCGTTAAATTGAATCCTGTTCGCCAGGCCCCATTCGGAGATTACTAAAAGGTCGTCATTAAGGGTATCGTCCATATCGTTTCGCATAGATTATTTTCATATTCTAGTGTAGTATTACTTCATTGCTTGGCTTGTTTATTAATCTTCGCACCATGATAGAGAAAATAAAGTCCGAATAAAGAATAGAACTCAAATATTTTTTAAGGTCTTAATTTTTGAAGCAGAAATTTATCTTGAGCACTCAATTTTAAGATTTTACAGTTTTACCAAACATATACAATTTTCGGGGAAAATTCTTTGAAATCATAATTTCAGCAACCATGCTTTAGCATGCATTTTTCAAATAACAAGTCTGATATAAAAAAGAATATTAAAAGTCGAAAACATTTTCCAGAACTATAGGGCTTTTATTTACTATTGTATGTGTCGCCAGGCAAATATATTTAAAAATTAATTTTCCTAAATGTATGCTATGATTAAACTTACATATTCAACAAATATTTAAAAAGTATGTGTGCAAAAATATTGCCCAAGTATTATTTTCAAGTGTCAATTAATTAATCCCATAAGTTTAAGACTCCAACTTCTTAATTTGTTTCATAATGTTGGAAATATCTAAGCAGCAATTAAGACTTTTATGCAATAACTTCGTTAACAGCCTAACAATATGCTACAAAGTTTAAAAGTTTACGTATGAACACATATGTATATGATGACATAGTAATAACTTCTTTATGTTTCTGATCATTTTGGTTTATGTAATTTATTTCCTGAATAGTTGAAATTTATTACTGAGAGGTTGTTATAAATCTCTTAATTAGAAACTATTGATTTTGTGGTGAAAATTTTTGAAAAAAAAACAGTTAAATAAATTAAGGAATCATATTTTGGAAAAGCGAGCAGAAGGCTTAAATGTATAAAACCTAAGACTTAAGTGATAAATATGTTGTTGTATTTATTGGATCTTATTAATTATAATTTTTTTTTTTTTTTTGTATAATTTTTTTACATGCTTCTCAGAAAAACTTTTAAAAATTTTCATATTGCAAAATATTTTTCAAATATTTGTGTATTTAGTAAATTCTTCGAAATCTAAGGTTTTTAAGTCTGTTTCAAATGTCATTTTATGATTAATAGTTGTTTAGTTATAAGCCATTTAATATAAAATTAATAGAAATATTATTAATCATACGTCACGTTGCCCAATTGTTACTGTTCATAAACTACTTATACGATTTGTTTGTAGCTTAAAGGCTCAATCAGAAATGAGTTAGGATTTAAAAACACAAGGGAACATAATTTAATTAGAAACAGATCTTTCAACGGCTGGACATAATTTAATATCTGAAACTCAAGAAATATTTTGTAACCGTAGCCTCTCTTAGGGTTTTTTACCAGAAGAGTTCGTCTGTGACAGGCTTTTAACTCTAATACCTTAATCTGCCATTAAGATATTTTACGACAACATATAAATTTAATGAAATTATACATTAAAAGGTGTTCTCTCGAAGGAATTATTTTAAATTTTGTAGTCTTGTTTTGAAAACCGTTAGAGACAGACAAATGAAAAGTATACAGAACATTAAGGGATGCTGTCCCCATAGGAAATTTATTTTTATGCATGATATATAATTTTACATTAAAATGTCATCGGCTCTTAATGGGTTAAACATTTTAACAAATTTTAGCGTTTCCTGAAAGATCTCTTCAAAAGCTTTAAAATGATACCCATATTGATATTTTAAAAAATTTGGAAAGTTCAGAGGCCCATAGCTCGGAAACATAGGCGAACGCTAAATTTTTCACTTGACGTTTTTTCTTATAGGTTAATTCTCTACCGTCCCATATATATTTGTTTTTACTTCATTCCTCAAAATTATATAGAAAAACTAATGGCAGCTGTGGTGTTATGAACGCTGCAACAAAGGACATTTTCTCTAGCAAACTTTTCGAAACTACTTCTGACAGAGACGGACATAGCTTAATCTACTTCGCTATACATAAGAACTCAGAAAATATATATAATATATAGCAATCTGAAATATATCCTTTGTCCACTTTTAATGGTGAAGTGTTTAAAAATATAGTGTGACCTACACAAGATGTGACATTTACCAAAAAAAAGTAATCCTTCGAAATTGGACCAGAGAGTGTCCCTGTTATAACAACAACTCAAAAAATATATATAAAATTAAAGGGTTGCACCTTTCAAGTCCTAATAAGAAATATACAGTCTTATCTTTTGTACCATACGCGAGAGACACCCTCACTTTTGAAGAAAAATAAATCAACAGATAATATAAAATGTTAAAGGGTGGCCCACATATAATAAAGATGACTTCATGTCTAAGTCCAACTCTAATTTATTTAATTTAAATCAAGGAAATATTTCTGTTATAAAGACACATACTGAAAAATTATTTAAAAAAGGTTACCGAAATTCGAACAAAATCGTTGTCTGTCTTGTCATTGTTTTGCATTACGAGGTTATGGATTAACGCACCTAAATATGATCCCTACCCAGGAGTTGTGTGTCGGCGCTTAAAAATGCCACTGGCACAAAAGTATAAATAAAAAAGAAGCATCGGTGATGTTAATAATACGGTCGGGATAATTAGCACGATTTTTTAAAGTTTAAAATTAAATTAATAAATATTCCCGTGATTTAAAATTTTAATTATTAAATTGCAAGTGCCCGTGCAAAAAATAAAAAGAAATCATCATAGTGTCTTGTGATATTTTATTATTGTTTTTATTTTATTTTTCAACATCTTTTAACTGTATAAAAGAGCCGAAAACAAGTCAGCCGTATACAGTGGATAAAGAAAAATAAAATCAATGTTGATTATTGTTGTTTTTGCTTAAACTTTGATTTTTGTCTTTACTTTATTGCTTGGACAAAAATCTTTAGTTTATTTAAAATGTAAGTGAGAAGTTTCCTGAAGAGCTAAGTAAACGGTAGCGAAATGGCCATCGAAACGTGCTTTCACCTTCAATAGTCAATATCGGTGATTTTAATAATTCGGTCGGGATAATTAGCATGATTTTTAAAGTTAAAAAAAAGAAGCAGTTATAGTTGGTATTATATTTTATTTATTTGAAGCTTAAAGAAGCAGCTCCATGAATCTCCAAATTAATATTGAGTTATTGAGAAAAATATTTCTGCTTTTATACCTAAAATTGTACTAAATCAGCATTTACAATAAAACCCTTATTTCTATTAACTTAAGGCTAAATTATTAAACTAAAATAAGTCATGGGAAATATTTGTGGAATATCATTCATTCATTTGTGAAATATGGCCATTTATTGACCGATTATTGTTGATTTCCTAAAATGGAAATGACGCGAGCCTAAATTCAAACCTATTGGAGTAAAGTGCACTTGCACTTAAATCTAAACAAGAGATTTTTCTTATTTTTGGCTTAAATTTATGTGCTCATATTTTACGTTTTTTAAATAATCAATTTTTGTAATTTCTTGCAAATTTTAATAAATTTTAAACTGACTCTAACCAAACGAGTTGACGCTTTTTGCTGCGTTCTAGCAGGTTCTTCCGGATAAAATTTACTGACATTGAATTTTATTTTATTTACAGTTTGAAGTAACAAATTCATACTTCATTAATAATAATGCATTGGTGCAAAGTTTTTTTTTTCAGAGTTGGGATAGAAAAAAGCAGCAGCTGCTAAATCAGTCACATAATTTCCCTTATTTTCGACTGTATGCAAATGCTGCCTGCATCTTACCGATACTTCATATTTGTTATATCTGTGACTTTTGTTAGTTTACACACTTACATTTGATTTAATAAGATTTATTAGAACTACACGAATATACCAACAACGTTTAAATTTTTTTAGCCATTAATTTTTCTTTCTTGAGGTGGTAAAAAAACCATTTTTATTTCATTTGTCTTAATACTCTGTTTCCTTTGATACCATTTGTTACGCGGACTTTTATAATTCTTATAATTCTGCTTGAATGGTTATAAATTTTCCTTTTCTTGTTATAAAAGACTTCCTAATATTAAATAATAATATCCGGCATGTCTTGATGTACTTGTGCAAAATAATTTCATTTAACGCCTTAAAGACAAATGAAGACTGTAAGAGTTTGATTGGGTTTATATTAACTTTTATAGCGAAGAAGACAAACATTATTAGACAAGTTGAAAAGTGTTTGTGTCAGTGAAATATGTAAATTGAATTATTTTTTTTAAATCATTTTACCTACACGTGGAATATGTAAAATGTATTTAAGTTGTTCTTCAAAAACCTACGCAAAGTAGGAGTCTTAAAGCAATTTCCAAGTGAAATGTTCCACAAAAGAAAAACAAAGTTTATGTTGTTGTTGTTTTCCGTGGGTGTATGTTGTAAACAGACGTCAGTAATAAAGGTCATTGTGTTTAAATAGAGTAAAAATTTTCAAATACATGTTGGGCCACCAACGCGGTGCAGTGAAGAAGATATCTGCATGTTAAAACTGTAGGTCATAAGTTCAACTGCCATCAGTAGCTTGAATGTAGAAAAAAGAACATAATTTATTGTGTGTAGCCCTGCCAGATAAGTTAGTGAAGGCTCCTAATAAAACAAAAGAAGGAATTTCAAATAGCCAATGTGACGATACGGTTTTTGGAGAGTTTTGAAGGAACTCCACCAGTCACCTTGGCAACACGCAAGTTAAGCAACTCGTTCTTTAGCTCATCGAGCTGCTTTGTAAGCTCGTGTGTGTCCTTTATTCTCAAATCTAAATACTTTACTTTAATCATTTTGTCTGCCAATCAGGTAATAGAGACTCGATGATTATTTCGAGTGTGTTAAAGTCACAGCACAGTCTGGTCTTGTTGGATGTTTGGGTTCAAGTTCAGCAGACAGCTGTGTCGCCACAGCCCACTTAGGTTCACTTGTTGGTCCCTTTTTTAAACACGCTTGTTTGCTAAAAACATATCGGATAGTTTAAGTAGAGCGTGAATGTTTGCATTAACAAAAGAGCTTGGAAAAAATAAGAACGTTAAGTGCCATTAAAGAGTAAAATAAAAACTATGTGCTAGTCTTGGCAACTAAAAGAGCATGTACTCCAAATAAATAATCGTATTTTTATTTCAATCAAACTAATTTTATTAAAATAAACAACGGAAATATTGAATTAAATTAATTAATTTTTTTAAAACTATCGTGCTATTTTTTATTCCAATTAAAGTATCAAATCATCGTTATTGATTATTGAAGGTGAAAGCACGTCTCTATGGCCATTTCGCTACCGCTCACTTAGCTCTTCAGGAAACTTCTCACAAGTATTTGAAATAAACTAAAGATTTTTGTCCAAGCATTAAAGTAAAGACAAAAATTAAAGTTTAAGCAGAAACAACAATAACCAACATTGATTTTATTTTTCTTTATCAACTGTATACGACCGACTTTTTTTCAGCTCTTTTATACAGTTAAAAGAATTGTAACCAATATAGAGTTAAAAAAAAAATGAAAAACTGTAAACAAAATAAAACTAAATGTAAAGGGTCCCCCAAATAACTTTTTTTTAATTGGTATAAAAAAACGCATTGCATGGTCAGTTTGATTCAACTCCTTAACCAATTGGATTTTGTACGGCGTCATACCAAGATCTTTATGCAAAATTCGTCTCAATGATGTCTCCGAAATGTTCAATTGTTGAAAACGATGATGAATTGATGTTGATGGCGCTTCACGCACACTTTCTGCCACAGCAGCAATATTATCGGGTGTACGCACTGTTTTTGGCTTTTCACGCTTTAGTTTTTCGATGAGGATGCCAGTTTCTTTCACTTTTTCACAAGATGACGAACATACGGAGCTGACGGTGCTTCTCTTTTTCCAAATTCCAAAATCCGTATGCAATTTTCGCACACATTCCACACCATGATTTTCAAAGTAATATCGCAATATTTCCCAGCATTGTTCAAGCGTATACAAAACCATATTCGTTCAGCGGAAGGATAAAACTAATTATCTGTCAAATCAGACATGAGCTAAGTGTTACCATTCACGAAATAGCCATAATTGAAAACAAAAAAAAACGTTAGATGGCGGACCCTATAGAATACCATTCAATGGTAACAGTATTTTTGGGCTTAAGATATAATTCTTTTTGTATAGTGTATCCTTTTTACCCTATTGATTGAATATAATTCTCATTTAGTCAATTGATTAAACATTATAATAATAAAATATAATAAATATTCGATTACAAATAATTTTCTTAATTATTTATTCAATTAAATAAACCAATTGTTGTACAAAGGGTAACGTAACATATATGGACCACTTTTTATGCTAAAATTATATAATTTAATAATTATTTGTTGCAAGTAGAGGGCTCTGTCTGACATGGTTTAAAATATAAGAAAGTCAGTTGTTCCATGAGGACACACCTTTTAATTTCGTATACTTGTTACACACTCAGAGAAGTTTTCTAGTGTCTAATAAATATTATTAATTACTTTGCAAGTTTGTTTGTTTATTTTTGCGTGCGTCAATCTCGGCTAAATGACTAAACCGATTATTGTCCTCATGGTATAAAAGAGTATTTATATTTTCTAACAGCGGCCCAAGATCATTTACAGTCATCATTTTATTCTTATTGAATTTAAGTTTTTAGCTGCTTGAAGCTATTGTAAATTGCTTTCCTATATGCAAACAGATGGCACCTTTGTATTACATTAATAATGCTAACAAAAAGTTTTCACTATAGACTTTAATAATTTCACAGTAATTTTATAGTCTTCAATACTATAATCGTTTGTGAATGAAGTTTAACTAAAATTTGCCTATGAAAACTTTTAAAAATCATACGAATTCATCCTAAAATACATACAAATCCATTGTAATATTTTATGAATACGGCAGTAACTATTAAAGTCAACTGAAATGATTTAAACATAATTTCTTTCAAAATTTTTCGTGATAAAAATAAAAATCTAAAACAATATATTTTTATGCCTTTATAACACGACATTTCTGGGAGCTTAATATAAGCTATAAAAATCTGCTTTTTTGATATTTTCAGAGAACAAGTAACTGTGATGTTTCTATAAATAAAGAAAAAGCCACATATGACATGAAATATAGCTAAGACGCAAATTAAAATTTGTTATTATCACAAAACATTCATACAATACTTTATAACCGAAGATTTTATTATCTGCGGTCAACAAATACAACGGTCATTCTTAACTCTATTAAACATTATGACTTGCGTTTATATTATTTAGGTGGATGATAGTAAATTGTGTGAGTTATTAAATAGTTTATAATCATCATTATAATCATTTTGGTATGCAAAGTTGCAGAATAAAATTCCTTTGAAGGTAAAATAAAATGATATAACTGAGCAATACAAATACGAAGGTGAAAAACTTTTACTAAAAATAGAAAACAACTGACAGAACAATAATATTATTGAAAAAAGCAACATATAATTTAATTTGAAAAAATAAATAAAACAGCATGATACTAATTTTTAACGTGCAAATCCAATCGATTTCTGTATTTGCATAACTTTGGTCACAGGGTTGACCCACGTAGATCCTTTGGCTTAGACATCATAAAGAAAATAACCCAGTAAATAAAAACATGTAAAATATTTTATGTAATATTTTTTTCTGTTTGATTACTTAGAATATTATTTCCAATTCTTGCTTGTGGTTGACATCGGTTTGTTAGCTTATTTTGGTCTAGTGATTTTTATACCATTTAACTTTTAGGTCTTACATATTATTTCCAAAGCCACAACATTATTTTTTGCTAGTAAAGCGTTCATTATCTTTTTACATTTGGAAGAATAATTTTGAAAATTTCTGTTTTGGTTTCTTGTTGCTAGTTTTTGCTAGTAAAGTTACTGAACAGACCTATAGTTCGATAGCAATTTCTTTTGTTTCAGCTTTAGAACTAAAACGAGATCATAATTGAAAAGGTCACCAAGTCATAAAATAAATGTGTTAAGTAATTTGTTAAGTCTCTCAGTTATATTTGATTTTAAATAAATTGTGGAATAAAAACTTAATAATCAATAAATGTTGCGAAATCTCCCATTAATCGAGCGATGGTTGATCGAGTGGATACTCTAGTTGATAGCTTGCATCTGAAACAATAGTTTCAAAAATGATGCCATACACATGCGTAAAAATTACCTCCCTATAATTGCCGTTTATTTTGAAAGTGTCATAAGTTAGTTTGCTTTTATGCTGATGCAAAAGTATAAAGGATTGTGTTTTAAAAGTTTTTAAAGTATTGAGGCATATTATAAATAAATTAAATTATTTTAGCTTAAGTTCAATTCCATTTAAAAAAAATTTTATTTACAAAACGACTTACACAGAGACTTTGTGCGTAGACTTCGTCTAACTAAATTAATATTGATTGATTATGAATACTTCTCGTGTTCTTATTTACAAAGTTAGTAGGTTAAATAAATGATGTTTACAATGTTGATGAAGGATGTAGCAATCAAGGAAATGCATTCCATTCTGCTGGTATCTAATTTTTTCGTTGCTCTTTAAAAACGTCCATTTATGTTTGTAAATAATTTTTTCTTCATAAAAATAAAAAACTAATGTAAAATAGAATTGAACTTAAACCAAAAAATTTAATTTATTTGTTATATTAAAAACAGTTCAACTTATAATTTAATAAAAATTAATTTAATTTATTTTTTTTTTTTTTTTTTTTTTTTTAAAAAGTGACTTATACCACTTTCAAAATAAATGGCTCAATTTTTAATAATTTTTTTTTTTACTTTTTTGTCTTTTTAGCAAATATTTTACAAAATACTATAGGGGTAGGTAGCGTTTTAAAAAATATTCTCTAAAATAGCGTCTCTATGGGGACACCCTTTATATTATGATTTTTTTTTTTTTTTTGATTTGGGTATGATTGTTGTAAATAATTTTAAAAAATTTGAGAATCTTGCTATTTATGCATAGTAACCTGCGATAGAGGGGCAGACATTGTAGCGAAAATAGTATCGTAAAACGGCATGAATAAAAGCAGTGGAATGAATAGCAGCCAAAACAAAAATAATATTGCAGTCAACTAAAGACAACAATTTTTACTTATCAGTCTGAAGTGTTGCAATCTTAAAAACATAACAATTAAAGCTATTATCCCATTAATATTTAGGAATTCATATATTTTGTAAACATTTTTATTCTATTCACCCCGTTTTACGGTAACGAACGTAAAAGTATAAAAGAATTTAATTTTTTATTTCATGATGACTGGTTTTCTAGTAAAAATTCACTTTTTTAATTTAATAAATAAAGAAACATAAAATGTAGACATTTTGTAAAACAGTTATGTTCTCAAATTCTCCACTCTACTCAAAATTAACAGTTCTAATTGTTGTTACATTTAAGTTAAAATTAAATGACCTACTTTTAGGTGGTAAAAATTATTATACAAAATTACCTAAATCAATGGCTTTCATTTCTAAATCCTATTGCCAAATATTTCAACAATAATTAAACCATTTTTATTTAATATAAACATTTTCATTTCAACTTGTCACAAATCAATATAAATCCCTTTTGATTTCAATCTTGCCAAATATTAATTTCGCTAACAAATAATTAAATTGGTTTTGATAAAAACAAAACTTTGTGTGCATGTGGCACGTTTTTTTGTAATTTAAAAATGTAAAATAATTTTCAGTAATTATTTTCATTTTAGCACATTGATTTTGTAAACAAAAGTTTATTTATGAATTTAAATTCAGATTTAATTATTTGATTTTTTTCACAAATTATTTATGCTGTAACTCTGTTTTGCCTTCTGTTTGAGCCAAGTAAATAAATAAACAAGCGTTTACATATTTGTTACGATTCAAATACGATTTAATTGAAATTATTTAAAAATGAACACAACGTGAGTTTCCTAATTATTTTAAAATTATGTAAATGCACGTACATAGAATATGATGTTACTTTTTATTCCTCAATGACATGATGAAACATGTCTTTTTTAACAAAAGTTTAAACAAACGCATTTTAATCTCAGGAATACGCTTCACGAGAAAAAAGTAATTAATTTTTTACTGTCGTCATAACTTTCGATGAAGACCGTCGCCACTGGCTGTTAATTAATTTTTTGTTAATCAGTTCTTCTTTTCCAAATACAATGCTGAAGCACAAGAACTAAATTACATTCTCTTCTAAATAATAAAATCATTTATTTGGTCAAGAGGTTTATAAGAAAAATTAATAAATAATTTTTGGAGTTCACGAACGTGGTATTTCATTTCAGTTAAGTCAGGGTTCATAATTTTAAAGTCTCCTTTTTTTTGCTCCTTCCGGTTTATGTTGTCTTTTAATCATTTAAATTTTCCCTTGTGTTCTTTCTATTAGCAGTTCCATCTCTGACTAGTATCTGAACTCAGTACTTGATACACAGTCCACCATGTTTCGGAATATTTAGGCGAAGTTTGGCAAATTTTAAGCAGTGAAAACATTAACATCGATTGCTTAAAATTACACGCTACGTAATCGCACAGACCGCCATAAGGCTTGTATCGTTGTAAAAAATTCAAAATCAAAATTTTATTGTTCTTCCAAAAAAAAAAAAAATAATAATCCAGTTTGCTTTATCACATTCAGTTTGAAGCTTTCCGTATAGAAATGACTGTTATTGGAATCAGGTTCTTAAGGTTCAACTCCCATCTGCACATGAATATAAAAACAACACTGTTGTAGTTGAATGAGTTGTTAAAAAGCAAATAAATCGACAACAGAAGCAAATAGGAAACAAATACCGTGAATGTGTGCAACAGCTTTTATTAAAGAAGCAAATGAGGTGATTAAGGAACCTGTTATTAGAGAACAGTAACTGAGATGGAAAAGTGAGAATGTTTAATAAGGCAAAAAGATATTAAAAAGAAAAAGAATTATTTCCCATATTGGCGATAAACAGCGTGGCAGCTTTTAGCATCATGATTGGCAGGACAACCATTTGTAGCTTCTGTTGCAATACAACAGCAATAGGGTTAATACACCCTCCCTGAAATTTAAGTCTAAACTACAGCTACTATGTTTTCATTTTAAGGGCTTCTCTAACAAATGAAATAAAAACTGTTGTTTCAGCGGTCTTCTAGTTCGATTGGTACCAGTAGTAGGTAACTGGTCTGACTTTGAAAATTTTTATATTTCAATTTCAGACTCCTGCAAGCCCAAACAAGTGATTTCCCTAGTATTGAAAGAATGTTTTCTAGTAGCATTTAGGGATAGCATCATTCTATTGCAACCATAAGTATTTTATAATCACAAACAATTGGGCAGGTGCTTTGCTATAACAACTAAAAATAATTAAGAAAATCGTACCAGAAATAGTGACAAACTTTACAAAAAGGACTGAAAGACTCTACCGCATACAATGAGTGAAGCTATCAGACCAGAAAGCTGTTTTAAGGAAGTATTACTCTACTTTATTTACAGTATAGCAGCGCATACAAGCATGAATTTTTCAAAAGAACATCACGATTAAAGAACGCGATAAAGATTCCAATTAAAGGCATTTTTCAGCTCCCGTATCAGAAAAACTCATTGATGCATCTTTGAGATGAAATTAATTTTTTAAAGAAAAGCTTGATTCTTATAAAGACATCAAAAAAAAATGTCTGAGAAATGATCAAACTTAACTATTTGAAGAGAGATTTTCCACAAAAAAAAAAAATAATTTCCAACTCTTAAAAGCATAAACAAATTTGACAACAATGAACTCTTAATATTTAATAAGTTTAATGGCGAACTTAAAAATTCAAATATTTTCTCCTGTCATCATAAGAACATCCTTAATTGAGTCAACCTTTTATATTATTTTTTACCGCCTACTCCGGCCACAGATGAACTTATTCGTCTGCGATGTTGCATTTCTATTGCGCGATTACAGTTGAATGGAGAAACTGTGTCCTTAAAGTCGCCTGGAAAGATTTGGAAGGGAAACATTTGGAATTTTCTTTTGGTTTTTTATTAGCGTTTACACAGACGAACATTGCTGTCGGCAACATTCAAATATTATTTCCTAAAACAACAAAAATGTAAACATAGAAAATGTTAACAAAGCGTATCGCCGAGTACCGAACACAAAAACGATTTTCTCTTCCCCACCCGTAATTTGCTACCAAACTAAATGTTTCCATTCCAAATATTTTCACGTATAAACGACGACATAGCGACTCCTCTCTAAAACTCGTCTACGATGCGCCGAAAAAAATTCCGACTTTAAATGAGACCTGAAACAATAGCCCTTTGTCCCTGTCCAGACATGCAGTTTTTTTGCAATTTTTTTTTAAACTCTTATAAAATTGCCTTCCTGTCCACACATTAAAATTTTTTTCCTGCAATTTCGGGCTTGATTGCTTAGACGAATGAAAAAACAAAAGAGAATTGCAAGTAGATGAAACAGTGTTCCTATCCCACCTTTCATTTCTCTCTCACTTACAAACTCAAGAAATGCTCATCAAAAGATGCAAAGTGTGGACAAGGATTTATGAGTTTATGGTCTTAATATGAGTCCTAAAAGTATGCTACAAAAAAGTATTTTTTAAAGTCTTAAACTTTTTTTGTTTTTTTTTTATGTGATACTCTCATTTATAATTAAAATTACCAATAATTATGATTTTAATTAGAAAATAAAAAAGTCTTAAAGAGAATTCAAAATAAAAATATAAAAAATCAGTCTTCAGCCAAATTGTTCATTCTGACTTTGTCACCTTTTTCGGTTGGGTTTTTAAATTTGTCACGTCAGCGTCGTTAACTTTCGAATATTTTTGAAGGTACACTTCTATAAAAATAAGAAATTAGGAATTTCATATTAATACACCGAAAGCAGGTTCTAAAAAAAATCAATTGGAATGAAACAAATATGAAAAAAAAATATATTTCGCAGCAGGAATATCCAACAATATAGTTCAAGATTAAATAAGATTGTTTTAAATTGATAGAAAGTCAAAATACGATTATGGAACTTTAGAAAAAATAATCGTGCCACAATGAAAAAAATGGCTCGCAACAACGTCATTTACTAAAGTCAAATTTAATTTTTGACTACCAAAAATGTTCCAAAACTCCTCAAAATTCGTATTAAATGATTAACACTTCTCACAATTGTTAAATTGGCTTACAAAAAAATAAGTTGCAAGAACAAAAAACTAAAAGAAAAAAATCGTAAAATGATCGCGCTCGTCCAACAAACTCCAAAATGCCAGCTGGGTTTTCATTTATTAAAATTATTGAGTCAAGGTCACTAACACACTGACATTTTTCACACAAGCTTAAGTAAAGGATACAAATTGATTCGTCCTTGCTGGCTGTAGATCACATTCACTTTTGTTTGTTTCATTTGTGTAATATAATTTTTTTGTTTTTTATACAAAATAAATATTGATAAATCTGCATGTGTTAAACAAAACAAGTTTTTCATGTTTAAA
Organism: Cistogaster globosa; assembly: GCA_937654795.1. Classification (NCBI taxonomy): domain Eukaryota; kingdom Metazoa; phylum Arthropoda; class Insecta; order Diptera; family Tachinidae; genus Cistogaster; species Cistogaster globosa. The sequence goes on from OW569404.1 coordinate 16,371,508, forward strand.
CACTAGGATTTTGATTGTTTTGTCGTTTTTTTATTGTTTATATTCGAGATATTTTTTATTTATTTTTTTTAGCAAAATCCAAAATAGTGGGTTTTGTATTTCTTTTATCGCTTTTGCTTTTATGGGTCTGATTATGCATTAACATATTGGATCGATTGTATATGTGTTAAATAAATAAATAAAAAAAAATTTGAAAACACACATAAAACTATACACATGCATTCATGTAAATATTATTGTATTTGTTTACGCTAGTTTTCAATATACTTTTTGTTTTTCTTTTTTTCATAACTATTGAATGCTTTTGCCAATGTGCGAACTGTCAACACAAAAATTCGCATACAGAAAATATGAAAAGAGAAAAAAAAGTAAAGAGTTTATTTTGTATTCCGTTTTTCGTATGTTAAGAGATTAACTGAACAAGAAAAAAAGATAAAAGCTGGAGTTTCCTTTTAAAATAAATATTAAAAATATTATTTATTTTTTTAACGGATTCAAAATATTTTGTGTTAACTTCATTTATTTTCTTTGACAAAAATACTAATTTAAAACTGCAATTTTCTATGTATTTTTTATAGCCATCAATCAATGCGTTTAAGAATAATTCACAAAAAATGTTTAAAATAAATGAAATGGCTTTAAATTATGTAGAAAAATTTATATAAATATCAATGTTTTTTGACCTTCATAATAAATTTTCATAATTAATTTTTTTTTAAATAAAAATATTATTTATTTTTTAATATTTCGCCACACCATTGCGTGGTATCTTTAGGAAACAGAAATATTTAAAACTTTTAAAATTCAATTTATTTCTTGTGCTTCAAAAAGTTTATATTAATTAATTTTTGTTTCCTGTTTCTAAAGTTGCCACCAAAAGGTGTGGCAAAATATTGAAAAAAATAACAAAATAATAACAATATTTTTATCTTAAAACCTTGTGCTTAACAGAAGAAAATGGGAAAAATTAGACAGCAGTAAAATGTAATGCAGCATTTTTTTAAAACTCCACGTAGTGAGAACCAATAAGAACCTTTTTAATGTGGTACCTTAATCATTAAAGGTACATTTGAAATGACTTTTTAAAGGTTTTAAAATATACATTTCAAAACTTAAAATTTTTTTTATTCGTTCTAATTTGAAAGGGCAACTTTTTGAAAATTTTTGAAAAAGATTTTTTATATGTATTTTTAAAATACTTTTTATAACCAGCCTGTTAAATAGTTTTAAAGATCCTTAGCGATTTATATTTTAAAAGTATTTTTTAAAAAGTACTTATGATATTTTAGGAAAGTACTTTTTACAAGGTACTTTTTTTAAAAGTACTTTTTTCAAACTTTCTTAAGAATAAGTATTTTTACGAATTTTTTGTGCTATTTTTTATAGGTACCTTTTTCAAAGGTACTTTCCTAAAAAGTACCTTTTTAAAATGTTATCTTTTAAAAGTACTCTTTATTAAAACATTTTTGGCTGGTCTATTATCTTAAGAAAATTTTAAGAAAAAAGTCATCTTTCAAGGCACTTTTGTAATAAGGTACTTTTTATAACTTAACCCAGAACTTTTTCAAAAAACTTTTCTATAAAATTCCTTTTTGCAGTTGCTGTTTTAAAAGGTAATCTTAATTTTAAAAAATTAACACAAGCAGAGTTGTTAACTTGTTTAGCATTTATTTGTTATTTTAAAAATTTAGAGAAAATATTTTTTTAATTTAAATATTTTCTGACGAAACCACCGAAAGGTGTGACGAAATATTAAAAATATTAGTAAAAATTTATATTTTAACAAAAAAAAATTTTTTATGCTTTTTAAATAAAACTTCTTAATAATTAAACAGGATAAAAAAAATCATGAAATTATTAAATCTAAAAATTACAGAGAAGATAAAAAATTTTTTCTATAGCAAGTTTGGTTTCAAAAATTTTTTATTTAATTATTTATTAAATTTTTTTTAATTTTAAATTTTTTCCTCTCCTTAAAATTAAGATATTTTATTTAACATTTTTTAATTTGCTTACCTATAGCCAAAGCAAGTACGAATAACTTGACAAACAACATCATTTAAATTAAATTAATTTAATCTTTTGATTTTAGGCAACTTTGTGATCTTAATGAAAATTTTAACGTTTTATTAATTTAAAATTCTTTAACAAATATTTTTCATATTCAGTACAATAATCTCTTTGAATTAATTTCTGATTTATTTTTGATTTTTTTGTTTTTTTTTTTTTTTGCCACTTCAATAACAATATTTATTTTTACGCTTGTAAATTAAAACAAAACCATGATTAGCGCTCTTTGCGTTCACTCATAAGACTAGACGTCAATGAAGCTGGTTTCCATTTTAAATAATGAAAAATAAAATATATAAAAAATAAATCTATTAAATAAAAAAAAAATAACTTAAAGTGAAAAAAAATTTAATATCAAAGACATGAAGCTTTAAGTTGTTTTGAGCGGTGACGATGACAGTAGCAATAGCAGCCAAGCATACGGATGAATTTAAATAAATACCGGTTAATTGTTGTTGCTGGTTGTAGTGGTGTTGACTGCTTTTAGTAGTCTATTTTGGTGGCACAGTAGTACCCGGTTTTACATCACATAAATATAAATATTTTTTTTTTTCAAAACTTGCTTGGCTGTTTATTTTAATTGTTATTGTGTGTATTTTTTAGCAGAAATTTAAAAGAGTGCATTTATGTTCTGTTTAAAAAGAAATAATTTAAATCTTATAATTGTATTATTTACAGAAATAGCATAAACAAGTTACAGATATAATTTTTATAACCCCTGGTACAACTTGCTGATGGGCAGGCAATGATTCCATTTCCACTTGAATTTTTAGTGATCTTCGTTTTTGCACAAAAAAAAATTATAAAATATTTTTTATTATAAAAATTAATTTTTCGGGCTTCAAATCGAATTTTTTTAAAATAAATTTTACAGAACATTACAGATTTTTTTTAATTAAATTTTAAGCTGCAAGGTTTGCAAATAAAATTAGTTCAAAGTTTTTTATTATAGAAATAAATTATTTGTTGTTTCTTTTTTTCTGCTTACTTATTTCTTTTTCCCTTTGGTGCCACTGTTGCAACACAAATATTGTATGATGTTTTCTGTTAAGTGATAAAATATTATTAAAGTTTTCTTTTGTAAAATCAAGAATTGTACGACTGCGCAACGTTATTGCGGTTTATGTGAAAATAAATTTAAACAATGATAGTTTTTACACAAAAACTGAAATCAAGTCCCAGCAAACAATCAAATTTGTTCTTTAAAAATTAAAGAATTTAAATAACACTTTGGAGTTGGGAAATCAACGACATAGAAGCTATCTTTTCATCTAACAACTAATTATATACAATTACGAGGGCTGCTATATATATTTCTAGCCTGGCAACACTGAGTACTGCCAAGTGCAATCTGACATTTTCATTGGAAAGTTTGTCATTTTTAAGCATAATCGTATTAAAAACGTTTTGACGTACGACCATTATTTGTGTTGTTTACAGTGACTTGAAAAAAAAATATAGAAAAAAATGGAATTAACTCGTGAACATTTTCGTGCCATCATTTTTCACAACTTGCGACGTAGATTATCACGACAAGAGTGCACTGATGAACTTAAATCTTTGTATGGCGATGAAGCATCATCCTATAGCACAGGAAAAAATTGGTACAATGAATTTAATCGTGGCCGAAGCTCGCTCAAAGACGAATTCCGTGAAGGTCGTCCAAAAACGGCTGTTGTGCCAGAGAACATTGATGCCGTGCGTGAACTCATAATGCAAGATTGACATGCGACATACCAATAGAAAGAGACATCCTTGGACAATTTTTCCACCAGCATACATTCGATACTCCATGAACACCTGGTCGTAAAAAAGGTTTGTTCTCGTTGGATCCCGCACAATTTGAAAGTCGCTCAAAAAAAGGCTCGTGTCGGTTGGTGCAAAGAAATGTTGCAAAAATACGATTGCGGTGCTTCAAAAGACGTTTATAAGATCGTCACAGGTGATGAATCATGGATCTATGCGTATGAGCCCAAAACGAAACAACAATCGACCGTGTGGGTCTTCAAAGACCAGCAAAATCCAACGAAAGTTGTTCGTGGAAGAAGCAATTCGAAGCAAATGGTCGCCTGTTTCTTCGGCAAAACTGGTCATGTGGCGACTGTTCCGCTTGAGCAACGTAGAACGGTCACTTCTGAGTGGTACTCTATAATTTGTTTACCTGAAGTCATCGGAGAAATTCGAAAAACCAACAAGAGAAGACGAATCATTGTTCACCATTACAATGCGAGCTCTCACATATTGGCTCAAACCAGAACGTTTTTGACCGGCCAAAACGTCGAATTAATGGGTCATCCGCCGTATAGCCCTGACTTGGCACCTAATGACTTCTTCTTGTTTCCGCACATCAAGAAAAAAATGCGTGATCAACGATTTTCGTCGCCAGAAGAAGCTGTTGAAGTGTTCAAAAACCATGTTTAAGAGGTGTCTCAATCGGAGTGGAAAAAGTGCTTCGACAACTGGTTTGAGCGCATGCAAAAGTGTATATATCATGCTGGAGAATACTTTGAAAAACAATAAAACCATTTTTGATTATATATATTCGCATTTTCACTATAAGGCTAGAAATATGTAGAGCAGCCCTCGTATACATATAATATAAAATTAATTTATATATTAAATAACTAACATACTGAGTGCTGAATAACTTGCAATTAATCCTGTTAACAAGCAATATCTTTAAAAATAATAAATGAATAAAAATGTTCTCAGTAAATTGAAAAATTTTAGTTCTAAAGTGTTTTTCAAAACAAAAGCAAAGTATTAAAATTCTTTTATTATTATTATTAAGGAGTCACAATCCTTTGTATGCCAATTTTACGGTTCAATAACAATACAATAACTTTACAATAACTTTTAAATTATTTATTTTCCAATAACATTTAATTTAACATTAACAATTACATTTAATATTTAACAGAAAAAAACATTTGACTTAACATTTTTCACTTTGTGCTTGTTGGGTATTAACAAACGTGAGTCATATGTAAACCTGTTTGTATTTGTTTAATTTTTTCTTTTTTTTCTTACTTTATAGTTGTTGTTTAATCTGGCTTTTAACAATTAAATATGAAAAACCAGTTAGTTTTGTTTAACAGTTTGTTGTTGCTGCTCAAGCATAAAACACATAAACACACACGCAAGAGAATGCAAATACAATATTTATTGAACTCTCATTGTACTCAAGCCATGAGAGCCGGTTTATTGTCTTTGCAGTATTTTTTTTTTTGTTTTTGCTGGTTTTGTATTTAATTTTTTTTTGTGTTTTGTAAATTGTTTTAACACCATTGATTATGCCTCCCACGCACAGTGAAAACGAAATACTTATACAAAAATAATATAAATAGAAAAGGTTTGTGTTTGGTTTTGGTTTTGGGTGCATGCAAATCAGGGATGGAAAATGAAATTTCCTATTTTAAGATTGCTTTTTTTTTATTGTCTTTTTACTTGGCACATATTTTTTTCTTAATTTTCTTCTTCTCTTATTGTTTCTTTTATTGCTGTGTACAAATTTGACTTTACTGTTCAAAAGAAAGTCAAAAATTCTTTGTAGACAACCAAATTTTAAAACAAATTAGTCTTTATTTTGTTGCTTTTAGCTTAAAATACTTTGTTTAAAAACTCCTCTGCAGCTTTTTACGATCGAAGTCAGGAGTTAAATTAAAAAAAAACAAAAGAGGAATTAAAATCGTGTATTTTTGCCCAAAAAAAAAAAAAAAAATAACATATTTTTTGTGTACTTTCGGTCCCATTAAAACTGTTAATAGAAGAGCGCAAAAGTAATCACCCTATCGGAAGTTGCTAGTATTTTTGCACGTAGCAGTAAATGTGAGAACTGCTTTGATAAAAAAAGTCACTTGTAACATGCACTCAGGATATTTTGTTTCGCGACCGCGAGAAAGGCAACTGTTCTTCAAAAATCATCATGGAAGGCATGGCCTATTTTCCATCTTTGTGGATTCGTAAGTAAGCATAATAAGCGCTGCTGTGGCATCAAAAATCTTAACATAATGAATGGTGTGAGGATTACGCAGAAGGCGTCATAAACAGCTCATTTTTAGGAAAACACCGTGCGCCAATTGATTACTATGAACGGCGATCGCTACAGTGTGATATTCAACTTCTTTCTTCTACCTCAACTGAATAAATTTGGATTGGAGAACATGTGGCACATACCTCACGACCTACAAACAAAACTCTAAGGGTAGCGTTTCTGGGTCGCCTAATTTCTCGTTTAAGTGATTTCCACATTCTAGACTTCTTTAGTGTCGAGTTTATCTCAATGTCTTTAAAGAGAACATCCATCAGGATAATGGGTCCTTATAGTCATAATGAAAAAAATTTGACGTCTAATTTTTCATGTATTAAAAAAAGCCGTCAAAAAACACCGAGTGACAACTTTAATGCCAACTCAATTTGTTTTGCCAACTAAACAGGGTAAATACTGTTATATCAATGAAAAAAAACACTTGAACGTATAGTCGGTGTACAGTGGGGCAGAATCGAAATATTTTAGAAATAACTCAGGCGTTTGAAAAGAGCTAAGAAGATTAATCCAAAATTTGGCATTGCAGAAAAGTATTTGAGCCCAAATTTTAAAGCTGGGTATCAAAAACTTCCAGGGATGGCACTATGTGGTCTAAAAGTTTGGTAGCTCGCACCTGAAAATTTTTCAAAAAATTTTGTTCAATTTTTGTCTGATTTTCTTATACGTGGTCCAAAAGAACTCATCAATACCCACAAAATAGTTCTTTAATCTGTATTTTTATGTTTAAAAATTATCGAGTTATAAGCATTTGAAGAATAAAAATTTGGATTTTTCGATAACCTGGTCCAGTTATGAATAATCAATTATCAATTATCAGCAAATTTATTTGAATTTTTATTCCATAGTTAGCAGGCGATATTATAGATAAATTTGAAGATTATATATTTTCTGACTTAAAAGTTTTACGATTTTTAATTTAAAATATCAAAAATTATTGCATTGTTGTGAATTTTAGTCTAAAAACGGCCATTAATCGAATTTTTTAAATAGAAAAAAATTTTCTTAAGGAATATATAAAAATTTTCAATTTTTGTTTAAGCTATTTATATGTGTGTACGTTTAAACTAAATTTCGTATAAAATAGATCAGTCTTGTAGAATATATAGATCCTTCAATTTGAACTATTTGACATCGAAATTTTGAGTTTTTTCTATATTTTCTAAAATCCTCAAGCTGGGATCGAAAAAGAAAGACTACTATAAAAAAGCAATATATACTCCAAATTATTGCTGAAAGTATTTAATGAGCTCTAGTACATATGTGGACTTTGTGGGCAAAATAATTCCAATTCCAATTTTGGGGTTTTTTTTTTCTTTATTTTGGGAATTGTGGGATTTTCTTTACCTAAGTTTTGCGGATTCTTAATTTAAGTTGACCTATTACACAAGCAAAAAAAATTATTGCATATTTATTGTTTTATTTTTCTCAAGTTGACCAGTTTTTACCATAATTTTTCGAAAATTTGGAAATCAGCAACAAAAATTAAAATTTTGTTTAATTATTTAAAATTTTTCTGTATATGAATATAAATGACGCAAAAAGATTCACCTCAGTATCATTCATTCCACTTTTATAAATTTATGTTACCGAAGATAAAAATTTTTACTCGCCTATAAAAAAGTTCGTAATGCTATGCTCATGCCAAATCGGCCTAGCTCTTTACAAATGGCTGAATTATTTTCGAAATATATTGATTTTTCCCCACTAAACATTGTAAGCAATCCTAACAACACTTTAGCAAAAAATTCAATTATTGGCCCTTCAAATTTATTTTTATTCGTTTTGCAAAAATTTTTGAAGAAAGTGTTTCAATTGGTTTTCTCGAATCAGGCCCCTAAATCAGTTTTTCCCAAAAAAATTCTTATCTTGATTTACAGCTTTTTTGAAGGATATATTTTCCAAGTTGTGACCCCTAGCGTTCACATTGAATTGCATCAATTTGTTTATATTCAAAAAGTTTTGTTTAACAAACATTTCAAACAACAACTGCAGTAACATTGAGTGGGAGAAGCATAAAGCATAATGCCATGGAGAGAATAAAGCCACACACGCACACAAGCAAACATACAAAAAAATTAAAAGAAAATGTTAAACAAGTGGCAGCAATGTAGAACAACAAATAAAATATTTTATTTAGATTTTAATAAACAACACAACACAACTACAAATGAAATAAAACAAAAAAAAAATTCATAAATTATTAAATAACGAAGCCATTTCAAATTAAAAGTTTCAGCTGAAAACAGCAACAAAAGAAAAACACCTGAAAAATTTTCGTGTATTCTAATTCTTATTTTAATGAAATAACAATTATTGCTGCAGATTAAAAGAGAAAATTGATGGCAAAAGAAAAGGAAGTAATGAAATTTATACACGTTGTACATATTTATGCGGAAACGGATATAAACTTTTAACACTTGAATGTTTTGTTTTTGTTATTTCATTTACAACCCAACCTCAATAGGAGTTTTAAAAAAATTCACACAAAAAAGAAAAGAAAACAACAAATTCAATAGCATTAAATGAATTTTAAGTATAATTTAAGCTCAATTATAAACTCTTTTCTGTTTTTCATAAATATTACAGAAAAACATAGTTTTTACTTGGGGTTTTTTTCCTGCGTTATTGATTTGAATTGGGTTAAATATTTAATCGAAAACGAAAACCAATGCTTTCACTTTATTTGCAGCATCCGCAGTTGAATAGTAAAAGTAACTAAAAGTGAGAAAAGAAAGAATTTACCACACATACACACACACACACATATGAAATGTAGCGAATGTAATTAACACATTTAATTCCTTGAATAAAGTAGCGTAAAGTCAATTGAATAAAATGTTCATTTCATAAAAACCTTATTAATTTCTCAACATGCCTCAAAAACTTTTAACATGTAGTCTTACACATACACACACACTTACACAAACACAAACACACTTCCACATCCACTGACAGCCACATAACCATTAAACATTATTACAATTGTGCATCAGGCATAATACCTGCCACTTTTACAACCAGAGTTGATGTACCCATCTACGCACATACGTTTTTGTGTGTGTGTGTGTAAAAAGTTAATGCGTTATATGTGGGTTTCGAAAAGTGAAAAATAAAAAGTAAGAACAAAAATAAGAAGTAACAAAATTACAGGTAAAAGTGCGTGAATGTGGTATTTTAATGCCACAATACCATTCACTCATTGCCCCTTTAGCCTTAAGAGAATCGAGAATCTTTATATGGTTTGCTGAAAAGTATGCAACGGATATGTATGATATTTTATGTACGTGTGCGAAAGTGTATGTTTGTGTGTGTTTTACGTACAGGAAACATATTAAAACTTATAGTTTCATAAGTAAACTTTTAATGAAAGTCAAATTATTAAACGCAAACCCACACACACACGCACACCAATTCAAAGCCCATTAATTCTTGCACGCACACATTAACACATTGTTAATATACAAACACACAACGTGTTGGTTGGTTGGTGATGGTTTGATTTTAACAAAAAGGATTCCATTAATTTAATGCAAATAAAAATAAAAATATTTTAAAAATAAAATTGTTTTAATTGAGAAAATTTCTGTTGAATGTGAAAAATAAAAAAACCTGTAACAGCTTGAAGTGAACAGAAAAATTTGTTTGGAATGGTCAGTTCTTAAGTTACACAACAAACTTTTAAAAGAGTAGAGAATAGATTTATGTTGCTTAAAAAATTCATTTCTTTATTTCGAGTTACACGGTATTATATTCCACCCAGTAATTCTCATTTGGTTTACCGTTTGCAACGTGTTATCACAAATTTTTAGAAATTAGATGATAAATCATTGAAACGATTTCAAAAGCTAAATAATTAATTATAAAAATATAAGGAGCAATAATAAACACAAAATCAAAATTTTAATTTTATAATTCTCATTTAGTTTATTTATTTAACTTTTTATACCCTTCGCCACAAAAATGGAAAAAATCTTTATCTAAGTTTGTCATTCCACTTGTAATTTCTGCATAATGAAGTCGATTGAGCGATGTCTGTGTGTCCGTCTGTCCATCCTTGCTAATGTTGAAATCAACTTTGCCAAGGCATTAGATGAGCTAGAGAAAGTTTAAATGCCCCAATCGATCAACAATACTTTTGAAAATTTTGCTATTGAAAATTTAGCAAGATCGGTTCATGTCCTCCGAGACAGCGGGCAAAACATCACGCCCGCCTCTAATTTTTCCTTATTACTTGGAGTAATAAAGTAACTCCAATCAAAAAAACGAATATATAGGCCGATAGAGAATTAAAAAAAAGAAAAAACATCAAGTAAAAAAAATTGATACTCGCCCATATTTTCCGAGTTATGCGCCTTTAGAACTTTTCATAGAAAAGTAAGAGTGTGCACCATGTTTTTTAAGACAGGAATATGGGTGTCATTTCAAAGCTTTTGAGGAGATCTTTGATGATTTATTAAAATTTATTTTCAATGCTTAATCCATGAAGAACCGGTGGTATTTTTATGTAAAATTATGTAAAGTACTTAAAAAAAGAATTTTACTTTTTATTTCTTTATCACCCCAATATTTTTTTTATTTGAGCTACTTCCTTAAACTAGATTTACATGTATGGTGAAGGTCCTTTTTTTTTTTGTTTTTGTCCTCCTTTTTTGTTGAAGTAGTTAAATTATGGCTACAATCATGAATGAAGGTTACCACATCCTTGGACCATTAAATTTGTGTAAGGACGGGAACCTAATCATGCATCAAAATTCCCAAATCATGCATAAAAATCTCAAAGTTGGCATTATTTAGATTTTGCCCATAAAAATCCAGGGAAATATATTGAGAATTTTTGGGAGCATAAAAGGCTTTTCGAAACTGGTTTCAGCTTTGGGACTCAATCTTAGGGACTTAGCAACTTAAAGGCTCAAATTGAAACTTCGTAAAAATATTACCTCCAGTTCAAAGAAATCCAGAGGTAACAGATATATCAAATTGGCTAAATTTTAATAGCAGAAATTGTGTTTGTAAAAACTCCTTTCAAAAATATGAAAAAATGTGGGGTCGTAAAATATTGATCTGGCAACCCCTGTTGTTGCCGATCGTATGTGCGTGTTAAAAACATAAGGTGAGCAAGTTACTTCCATCATCATTGGGTGTGTGTGTGTGTATAGAATAATACGACAATAAGCTAACACGAGTTGAGCAACCTCAATTCGTGCGTTGGTAGAGATGCGTGCTGCAAAGCAGAAGGGAAAAATAATAATAAAAAAGGCAATACTGTGTGGCACATAAGTTAGCGGAGACGTCCATTTAATAAGAGTAACAGATAAATATCAAGACGCCCTTTATACGAATGAGAAAGAGCTCCTAGCTGTTAGCAGAAGGAAATAACCACATGATTACAGAATACGGTAGATGTTTTGGATTTAAAGGGAATGACTGGATTGGATATGAAGCGAGGTAGAGAGAATTCTGTGGATGGTTTAGATTGCTAAACAAGGCATCAAGTAGTTCATGTTTCGCCAGAGTAACACAGTAGTGCGATTGCAATAACGCATGTTTAGCTCAAGAGACCATGTAAGAGGAAGAAGTATAGCCAGATAGATCTCAAGACTTCTTACTTTTTATAATATGCCACAGTGGTTCAAATTAAAAATTTTCTATTTTCTAGTCTCATAAAGATGTTAAGCAAAAAGCTTTAAATTTTATAAGTTTGCTAGAAAGCCAACTAACAAAATGTTAACCCAATTTTCGAAAATTAATTTTCAATACATTTTTTTAATAACTAAAAAATTTATAGTTTTTCAAATGCAAGTAACTCTTCAAATATGGACGATACGTTTACGGTTTGTGCTTTTTTAAAAAGAAGTAGCACTTTAGGCAACAACACCTATTTAATTAGTGTTACCGTGCTACATTCTTTAGGAATGGTATAGAGCGGAGAAAAGACAGGTGGTGAAAGTGGCGAATGTGCTATGTTACACTACTGGCGAAGAAGGCTGCGTGCTGTATTGTTAAATTCTAAAAATGTATTTACACCAGTAAATAGAAAAAAAAAATATTTTTTTTTTTTTGGTTGCCTCAGGGATTGAACCCTGGCTAACCTAGTGTGCTTGCACTACCGTGAAAGACCCTTTCAAGAACTTTACAGTTGTAAAAATTGCGATGAAAAAATAGTTTGTTAACCTGGTGAACTGCACTTACATGAATGTCGATTTGATATGGCAAAAACCATCCTTAATGTCGTTGTCTAAAGTACCGCACACAACTTATTTGATTTATCAGCAACAGACCAAAATCGTTTATTTATTAAGTTTTTTCTTTAAAATTTATTTATTTAACTTGAGTTGAAATTTTAAAATTTTTAATTTTTCTTTTTCGGTTAGAAATTTGTTGTTTTATGTTTAACAGTTTATTTGAGAGTGAAGTGGGCAACGGGAAAACATAAATTTTTTGCGTAAACTCACCACTCTACATATAGTGCTGCCAGACAACGTTATTACTATTCGTACACGAGTTCAAAGCGAAAAAACGGAGGGCAATAAATGATTTTAACGTTAATTTTAATTTTGAAAGGAAAAACGAAAAAACCAAAAACAAGCAAAAAAAGGCTTTGAAAACGTTTAAAACATTAATTTCTATAATATAAATTGCTTGATTTAGTTTCGCTTAAGTCGCCTTCGCATTAGTAAGAAATGTTAAAAAATTCATGTTTTTTCGCAGATCAATTGGCAACAACAGCAAATCATTTATCTCTTTAATTTTAACTAAAATATCTGCAGCTCTTACGCACAGATACCTCGTTTCCTCTGTGATGTTTTCAAAAGAATGTATGCAATTATTGAAATAGATTGCAAACTACTGCTTTTATCTTCATATTATTTGAACTGTGCCTACAAAATTTTATACTTTTCTCTAAAATTAAATAAACAAATGTTATTTCATGGGTTTTAAAAATCCTGTTGTCTAAATTTTTCCGTTTTCTTTAGAAAATAACCAAAAAAATTTTAAAAATAATTTTTCTTTTCTAATAAAAGTTTCCACATTAATTAATTAATTTCAAATTTAAATACTTAAAAAAAAAACTATTGACTTTTCAAACAGCCCTCGTATTTTCATACATACATTTTTATTTAAAACTAAAAATTTTTATTCTAGAAGTATCCAAAAAAAAAAGAAAACTTCGTTGTCTAAAATATTTATGCTGCCGTTAAAAGGGAATAAAAACTGCACAAAAAAAAGACCTTAAAAAATTAAACTTAGTCACACTATAGTTGTGCTTTACACTCATACACATGCATAACTGCATAAAAAAACTCTTAGCACGTTTTTATAGTTACCATGAAATTTAACACCTCTTTAGTTCCTAAAATGCATTTAGACATTTACAAACTTACAAAACACCGCTTGCTATTCATGCCAGGTAACATTTTTATTTTTTTTTTTTTTGGTTTTTTTTTAAACTTTTATTCTTTAAATTACTTTTAGAATTTTCGAAAAGTTAAAATAATTGTATTAATGTAAATTCGTGTGTTTCTTATTTTCTTTCAAATTTTCTTTACAAACTGCATACGAGTAAATTCTGTGCTTTAGCAGAAAATCTATAGAAAAACTATTGAAATTTTAGATACTGTCATGTTTTATTTAGTCAGAGGTTTTAAGGTTTAATGGACATACAAAAAAAGTATTTTTTTTTTTTTGTAATAATAAAATCATTTTAAAGGAACCCGGAAAAATAAATTTTTTTATTTTACAAAAATATTCTTTTTGTTTTTTTTTTTTATAAAACAAAATAAAATTTGAAATCGTTGTGGTTATTTGAGAAATTGTGGCTGCTGTTATTAACAATTTTTTTTTTTTGTTTTGCTACAGCAAATGAATAAAATGTTTAAACTTACAATCAAACATTTGTTTTGTTTACCTGGTTGTTCTCTGTTGCCTTATAAATGCAGTTAAATGCCAAAAAGTTTATATACAAAATTTCATCCACAAAGAAAAGAATTGCAAACGGAAGTTGTTTTTTTAATATTTTTTTGATTTCCTTTTTCAACCAACAAAAAAAAGAAACGGAAGACTAAAGCCGTTTTTAAGGATTATTCGTTTTAAATGAAAATTGTTTGGTAAGCCATAACTGGCATTTTACTTGGGCAAAAACATTCACTGCAACCAAAAAAAATAAAAAATAAATAAATAAATATTTAAAGAAAAAATCAAAAAGGATTCAAATAATCGTATTATAATAAAAAATTTTCTTTGTTTGAAATTTCGGTTATAGCATCAGAAGTTTAAGAAGAAATAATAATTTTATTTAAGAAGAAAATTTTTATTTTAACGAAAAACAATATTTCTTTCTCAAAAACATAAATAAAATGAAAGTGCGTGAGACAGCAAACAAAGGAAAATGAAACCTTTTTTAGGCTTAAGTTTTTATTTGTAGAAGTACACTTTTTACTATCGGCTTACGTGACACCCTTTTAAAGTCACGCTACTTCCGCTGATCAGTTGTATCTGTGTAAAAAGTCACTGCTTAGACTTCTAAACTTCCCTTAACTATTTTTTTTCTACGTGCAACGAAGCAATAATTCCAAGAAATCAGATAATTCAAAGTAAATGTACTAACAGTTTTTTGGATAAAAATAGACGACGACAAGTTTACTTAAATGGCCAAAAAAAAAAAGAAAAGAAAAACACAAGTCGCCTTTAACAGATGATCCAGTCATAAAACGAAGAGCGATATTAATCAATAGGTGAATGAAAGTAAAGAGGGATTGCTACGTCTGCTCAAGGATACTCTGAAAAAAAGTTTTGTATTTAGAAATCAAAGTAAGTCACTCACCTTAAAAAGCCAATTTCACTTTATTGGCCAAAAAGGTCGTTAGGTCATAGTGTAACCTTTAGCGGGTAGAACATTATCCTGAGTACATTGCAGAGATTTGCTAGTCAGATTCGACATTGAATCAAAAATAAAGAGGAATAAGATTTGAGATTTTGGTAAATGAAAAAAATACGAATTTTCAGGATCTTGAAAAATATATTCTATTTGGCACATGATGATCAATTCTAAAACAAACAAGTAAGAGTGATATATTGGACTATACCGAATCTTGTACACCCTTCATTAGATATGTAAATCCAGTTTAGTAAAGTAACTTCTAACAAAAAGACATATATTGGGGTGACAGAGAATTAAAAAATAAGATAAAAATTTTTTACATAAAATATTATTGGATCTTAATAGGTTAAGCCAACGGTTCTCAAATGGGGGTCCGTGGACCCCTGGGGGTCCGTAGCAACCATCCAAGGGGTCCGCATGAAGAACCGAAAAAACAGTGTTTTCAAAAATAATAAAAATTTTATAATGAAATTGGGCTTCAGAGGGGTCCGCGAAAAAAAATTAGTTTACTAGGGGTCCGTGAGCAGGAAATCGTTGAGAACCCCTGCGTTAAGCATTTTCAATAAAAAAAAATAAAGAAAGAAAGATCTCTTTAAAAGCTTTAAAATGATGCCCATATTGTTATCTTAAAAATTATGATGCACAATCGTACTTTTCTATAAAAAGTTCTAGAGGCCCACGACCCGAAAAATATGGGCGAGGGCCAATTTTTTCACCTGAAGTTTCTTTTTATATTTTTTTAATTCTCTATAGCT
This sequence comes from Cistogaster globosa, assembly GCA_937654795.1. NCBI lineage: Eukaryota > Metazoa > Arthropoda > Insecta > Diptera > Tachinidae > Cistogaster > Cistogaster globosa. The sequence goes on from OW569404.1 coordinate 16,387,259, forward strand.
CCATATTTTAATTTTTCTTTGATTTTTTTATTGTGGTTACTTCATTGTTCCAAATGATATAAAAAAAATTAGAGGCAGGGGTGGTATTTTAACCGCCGCCTTAAAAAACCGGGAACCGATCTCTCTAATTTTCTATAGAAAAATTTTCGAAACTATGCCTGATCGATTGGCGTATTTAAATTTTCTTTTCATCATCTAGTGCCTTGGCAAAGTTGATTTTAATACTAACACAGGCGGATAGACGGACATTGCTCAGTCGACTTCGCTATGCATAAGAACTCAGAATACCCTTTTTCTACTTTTTGGGGTGAAGGGTATAAAGATGGTTCAAAAAAGAAAAAGTAGAGGAATGTAAAAATTGCAAAGTGCATTTTTAAAAATAACATTTTATTTTTATATTTTTGTTATTGTTAATGTTTTAGGTATCTTTTTATTACATGTTAAAAGAAAAGTCTCCATTACGGTTCAAAGTATAAAGTCACATGTTTATGTTAAAAAGACGTCTCTATGGAAACACCCTTTAATTTAAAATTTTATAATCTGTCATTGTTGTTAAATCAGTTATTGAAAAACACACTCTATATTAATTTGAAACAATCCGTCTATTGCGGTTGAAAATGTAATGTTACGCAAGTCAAAATTACGTCGCTATGGAAACACCCCTTCATATTCAATTCATTTTAATTCTTTTTTTTAATTATTATTGGAATTCATGGTGTAACATTACGGCTGTTGTGCCGGGTCATTATTTAATATTAAATTTTTTAGCTCACGTGTAGTTCTGAAGGAAAAAAAATATAAAAAATGTACACAACTTTGGCAGTCGAATAAAAAGTAACCCAAATATAATTCAGTAAATTTGAATTTTTTGTAATATTTTGTTTATAATTTATTGAAGTCAAACTTACTAAAGAGAACAGCAGGTAGAAGCACTGGAAAAATCTTCGTGAGTTGTCAGATATACGAAATAACTTTAAATCTGTTATGTGAAAGATACCTAAAAATGTTTTTGAGCTTCCTCACGAGTCATTTTAAGCTGAAGAAACACTAAAATAAACTAGACGTTTTTTTTTATTACACCGAGGAAGCTCCTATTGAAAGATTGATTTGGGAATCTAAAATGCTAGAACCAATTACTAATTGAGTTGCCCATCAACACCTGGCAGGGAAAGGGAAAAATAGTATTTAAAAATTTAGTGCTTATTGTCCAAATTCAATTTGTGTAAGGTAAAATTAAGATTGAATTTAGTGTTGTATTTGTTTAGCCCTCAAAAAGTGAGTCTTTTTTTTAAATAAAAAAAATCCATTCTCTTAAAAATGCCATAGTGCTTTTAAGTATCACGTATCTGCGAAATGCTGACAAGTTTTTTTTATTCTCTCGATTGTATAGTGAATATCAAACATTCTGTAATTTTTATACATTTTCAACAAAGGAATGTGTATGTGAATTTTACCTTAAGTTACTGGCATAAGGACTTATTAAGAAATGTTCAATTAAAAGTATTTTTTTTAATAATTTTTTTAAAGTTTTTTTTTGTAAAGATTTTTAAGGGTTTAGAATAATTTTTAATATTTTTTTAAAAGATTATTTTTTTAATTCTACAATTATTAATTTTTTAAACAGAATTTATAAAAAATATTTTTTTAGATTTTTTTTTAACATTTTTTAAAATATATCTAATATTTAAAAAAAAATTTTTAATTATTCTTTAAACTACTTTTTTTAATGTACTTTTCAGAAATTTTTTTTAATATTTTTTAAAAATGATTTTTGTGGAATATTTTTTAAATATATATTTTTAGAATATATATATAGAAAATATCTCTTTATAATGTTTTAAAAAATACTAAATAATAACATTTTTTTAAATATTTAAAAAAATATTTTTTTAGAATATTTTTTTTAAATTTTTTTTTATTTAGAATATTTTTACTCTTTTTTCTTTTTATTAGAATATTTATAAAATAAAATTAATGTTGTATAAAATATTTTTTTTAATTATTTCTTTAGAGTATTCCTTAAATTAATTTTTTTATTTATAATACATATATATTTTCAAAATATTTTATTTCTAATAAAACTTAAATATAAATACTTTAAGAACAAATTTAAAAAAAAAATATTTTTTTTTAACATTTTAAAAACTAATTTTTGTAAAAAAGTTTTAATATATTTTTGAGAATATTTATTAAAAATATCGTTTTTATAATATTATAAAAATATTGTCTTAGTATATTTTTAAAAATCATGTTTTTAACAATATTTTTTTATATCATTTTTTTATTTAAAATTTTTTTTTAATAATTTTTAGTGATTTTTTTTTAATATTTTTTAGAGTTACTTATTTTTATTTTTTCAATGAATTAAAATTTATAATATATTTATTTAGAATATATTGTTTTAAATAATTATTGTTTAGAATTTGACTCAAAATTATTTTTTTTTTTGTTTTTTTAAATATATTCAAAATAATTATTTTTTTTTAATATTTTTTGGATTAATTTTTTTGAAAAAAAATTTTTTTTAATATTTATTAAAAGTATATTTTTAAATATTTTCTAAAATATATTGTTTAGAATATTTTTTTAAATAAATTTTATATTCAAAATTTTATTTTTGTTTTTTATTTATTTTTTTTTTTTTTTTTTTGTTTAATTAGGAACAGCACTCAGTGGAAATTAGGTTGTGGAAAGGGAAATAAAGGGAGTAGTGCTTGTGGATATTTGATTTGAAACTTTGCACATTGTAAGTGGCAGGAAAGACCTCTGCAGGAAGTTTATTCCACATACGAACTGTTCGGCTAAAAAACACATTTTCTCTGGAATGCGATCTTGATGCAGAGCGCGTTGCGCATATAAATTACGGTTTTCAGGAACAAGTTCTCTGATTTCATAAGAGCACATTCCGTTGTAGTATTAATAAAACAGTGAAACACACCCCATATTGCGTCGATGCTCCAGTGAGTCAATAGAGCTGGATACCCTACTCTCACCGATGAGCTTCTTCGCTCTCTCCTTTACGCGGTCGAGTAACTCCAAAATAGACTTTGAAGCACCGGCCCATACATGAGAGTTGTATTCTATTTTCGGAGTGAAGTATTTCTTACACCGTTTCAGAAAACCAAGGCACTTGGATGCTTCTTTTGCAACATGAAAAATATGCTCGTTCCAACGACCATCGCATTGAATTTTCATGCCAAGAACCCTGTTCCACAGGCCCCATTCGGAAATTACCAAACGATCGCGATTAAGAGTATCGTCTATGTGCTTTCTCATAGCCCCAATTTCCCGAAGGCTTGGTCTATTGCGAAACGAAAATGTATGGCATATGCTGCTGTCATATGCAAAAGAATAGATAGGGTTGAAAGTCTGACGTAGAAGATCATTAAGAAAAATAAGAAATGGGGTAGGGGAAAGAACGGAATCTTGCGGTACCCCTGAATTTACCTTGAACTCTTTTGATACCATCTATAAAAACTCGTATTGTTAGTTCAGTAAACTTTTTAAAAATATTTATAAAATTCTTAAGGATATTTAAGAAAAATATTTCTTTAGCATTTTTTTAATATTCCTTTTAGAATATTTCTAAACAAAATTTTAACTAAAGATATTTATATTTATTATTTTGCATTACTCATACGTCTTTATAAAATACAAAAAATATCACTCATACGCCATGTTAAATTTAGTTGCACGCAGTAACTTCTTCATGTCTTAATGCAAACTATAAACATATTTCATGTCATCTTTTTTAATTCTGTTACTAAACATTATGCATTCAAACACACATACACATATAAACACCCACATAAAAATTTTGCATTAAATATGACATTTGAAACGTGTTTAAAATCCACACAAATTCGTAACATAAAGTCAAGTACAAACAAAAATAAACTGGAAAAAAACTAAAAATTTATTCAACTTAGCAAACAATAAATCAAAAATCTTCGTAACCAAATAAAAGTAAAATTTTGGTGTGTTGCAGGGAAAAAGCAAAAAAAGAAAAAAACTTAACAATTTTGATTTATAGTTAAAGTAGTTGGAATTAGTGTGAATATATGTGTGTGTGTGTGTATTTGGATAACAGTATAATTCGTAATCATCTTAGCTATTATTAAGTAAATAAACAAGATTTTTATTGAGTTCTTTTTTTACTGTTAGTTTTTCTCCTTAATATTTGCTTTATAACGAAGTAAAAAACTTGTGTTGAATTAAGTGATAAAAACAGAAATGTGACATTTAAAAGTTTTTTATTTCTTTTTTAGTTTTTATGATACCTGTTGTATAAGTGTGTGTTTGTGTGTATGTGTGGGTTGCTTATACCTTGCCATAACATTTGTTATTATTCATGCTGTAAATATACATTATTGTTACAGTTTGGCTCATCAACAGTATTTAGTTGTAACCAACCACTTAAATATGTCTTGCTGCAAGCCAAAAGGTTTTACAAAAAAAAAATCAGCAAAAAGATGGAGAAAATTGTTAAACTAAAAACTTTAATTCCATGCTACGTGATAAGCATGCAAAAAATGAAATGTTCGTTTTTTTTTAGAACACAGCAACTCTTTCAGGTTGACAATAGCCCGAGAAAAAGTTTGACTAAAGCTGGAGAAAAAAAGGGCAGTTGAGCTGAGTAAGAAAATAATACAAATAAGTTTTAAAATCCTTGGTATTACTCGTGCAATTGAAACTTTAAGGGAAATAAAAAAATTAAACTCACAATGAGGAATATCCGATAGCTTTTCGTCCAAAGTGGTTAATAGATATTGTCGGCTCATACATAACGAATCAATTGAAAAAAGTTAAAGAAAATTAAAAAAAAGTTTAAAAAAAACTTAAATCGCTGTAAAACAAAAACATAAATTCAAAAATGTTGAGGTTGAACAAATTGGTCACGATTATAATATTAAAGCTGTTATGCAATTTTTCTTTCCTCCTTTAGCTTATGAAGGTTAAATATTTTACTGAAATATTTTTTAAAGTTTTTTGTTTATTAAATTATTTTTATATTTTTTTGCTAACAGGGGTTGAACCAGGGATTATTATTAATCAATTAAAATTTACTTTTTCGGCTTTTAACTTTTATAAAGAAAAAATATTTTTTAAATGTACGCGGACCTTTTTCCAACCAAAGCCGAAAAAGTAAAATTTAATTAAGTTTATTGTTTTCCTCTTGAATAAAGTGTTGTTAAATATTTAATTGGTTTGTATCTTAGCTAAACAAAACAGAGTTGAGCATCTGCCATGGTTTTGTTTACGTAAAGGAAACAGATGGTTGATGAAATAATAACATTTTCATCTTTAAATCATATTTTTGTCAAACAAAAAATCGAGTAGGCGATTGTAGCTGCAGCCTTATTTTGTACACTGGAAGGCTGTTTTAATTTGTAAAAAGCGCTGAATGGCTGCGAGCAAATCGAGGTACACCGGAGTCACAGAGTGTGGTGGCATAGGTGGCTGCTTAATTTAAAAAAAAAACTGTCTGTAGGGAGATAAAAATAAATTGTCTTGCTATTATTTTAAAATCAAAAGAACTTTTATATTTTTTTAAATGGAAAAACGTAACAATTCAAAAAAATATTTATTATTTATTTAAAATTTTTATTTATTAATTTTTTTTTATTTTTTTTTTTTTTTAATTTTAATTTTTTTTTTTTTTTTTTTTTTTGAAAGGAGGGTTTTATATTACAAAATAAGGTTCAAGCACAAAACATATAAAATCTGTGTAATTAGTACGCAAGACGATTTTTTGTTCAATACAAAAATAAATCATTTTAAGTTTAAAATTGACCCTAAACATTGAGAAATGATAAAGGGTCCGCCATCTACTCGTGCTTATTTCGTGAATGGTAAGACTTAGCTCATGTCCGATTTGACAGATAATTAGTTTTATTCTTCCGCTGAATGAATATGATTGCGTATACGTTTGAACAACGCTGGGAAATATTGCGACATTACTTTGAAAATTATGGTGTGGAATGTGTGCGAAATTTGCATACGGATTTTGGAAGAAGAGAGACACCGTCAGCTCCGTATGATCGTTATCTTGTGAAAAAAGTAAAAGAAACTGGCATCCTCATTGATAAACTTAAGCGTGAAAAGCTAAAAACAGTGCGTACACTCGAAAATATTGCTGCTGTGGTAGAAACTGTGCATGAAGCGCCATCAATATCAATTCACCATCGTTCTCAACAATTGAACATTTCAGAGACATCATTGAGACGAATTTTGCATGAAGACCTTGGTATGACGCCACACAAAGTCCAATTGGATCAGGAGTTGAAGCCAACTGACCATCCAATGCGTTTTTTTTAGCATTTTCAAAAAAAAAGGTTATTTGGCGGACTCTTATAAAGTTCATGTACAAATCTACCCAGCAAACAATTAAAAGAGGATGTTTTTAACATCAAAAAAATTATGTTTCTATTTTGTAAGCTCTCGTGGTAACAAAAACGTTTTTGGATTTTTTTTTTAATTTAAATAAACAGATCTGTGATAGTAATTTTATTATTTCCATGACTTCCTACAGTTTTGGTTTTTTTTTTTTTTTTTTTTTTGATAATTGGACTTAGGTTACTTTAAAAATATACGGCTTTTAAATATATCAATCAACAACTGATAGAAAATTCATATCTATAATAAAAAAGGCATAGATTGTTAAACGTTTATATCTGTCGAAGTTAAATAAAATAAAATAGAAAATTTTAAATCAAACGTTTTAAGTCAGGCTAAAGTTCGTATTTTTAATTTTAATTTTGATTTAAAAAAAAAATATTAAATTTTAATGAGAAAATAATTGTCCTTTTATTTCTAGCCTAAACTGAAGAAAACTTCAGCTATTTATATAAATTTAAAAGAAAATTAATTATTTTTCCAAAATTAATCCCAAATAACTAAGAATTTTACCCTCCAGGTTAGAGATGATTTCACTTAATTTTATTTCTCTTTCTAAACATAATTTCATTATTATCCTATTAACTTTAAAATCATTTTAATTTACAAAACTTTTAAAATAAAATTACGAGTACCTCATCTTCCAATTTAATTTAATCTACTTTTTATAAAAACTTTTTATGAAATTAAATTTTATAACTTTTTTTGTTTTTTGTAAAACTTTTTAGTTTTATAAATTATGTGTTTTAGGAACAATAATTAAAATAATTTTTTGTTCTTTTTTTTTTGTCTCTTTGCTGCCAGTAACAACCTGATTACATTTGTAAAAATTTTCACACTTTGCCTGCAGGATGACATTTTACATTTCCGTTTCACAAAGTTTTGTGCTTCACCTTGCACAACTGCAGCCACTCCATACTTGGGCTCATTGTCTTTCCTGGAAAACATTTATTATCGTGTTTTTTGTTTTTTTTTTTCAAAATATTATTATAATCCTATAACTCGAAGCATAGGAAAAATATGGGAAATTCTATTTTTTTTTTTTTGCTTTATATTTTTCATACTGCCAGCACCGACAACACAACCAAAAGCTAAAAGAAAAAAAAAACAAAAACGATTTGTTAATTCGCAGCTAATTAACTTCAAAGCATAGTTTCAGGCAAATAGTTATTCTTTTTCTGTGTCTCTTGCTTTGCCTCGTTTCAGTTGCTTTGTAGTGCTACAAAGACCGCCGTGATTAACAACACACGTACACAAACACACTAATACACGTTTGACAGTAAAGAACAGATCCTAATTAAACATGAAATTTCGTGGTTTTTAAGCATGAAATTCATTTATCAAAAACAGAACAATAATAATTTCAAAGTTTTTGTTTGTAAAACTGCTGTTTTGAAAAGTTCTAAAAATTAAAATTTTTAATGAAATTTCTGCCATAAAAAAATGTCATATTTTTTTATATAATTCGCTTAATTCACAAACATTTTATTATTAATTTTTATGATTCTCTTAAATTTTTCGTGTTTACAACTTTTTTAAATTGTTTTATTAAATCTTAAAATTTTCAACAAACCAAATTTTTTTAAAAAAAAAGGGTCCTTATTTAACAAAAAGTACCTGGTTTTTCAAAAAGTTCCCATCTTTCTTAATAATTTAAACTTTTTCCAACATTTTGCACTTTTTACAATTTTTCCTTCATTTTCACTTTTACATCACGAGTTGCAAAAGTTCCTATTCCTAGAAAAAATTTGCTCTTTTATATGGGTTGCTTTTTTCATAAGAAAGTACTTTTTATTACAGGAATCAAAATTATTTTTTTCAAGTTTACCAGCAGTTTTCTTAGACAAATGCTTTTCGGCAATAAAACTGTCAACTATAAAAATATTTCTCCCATTCAAAACATTGCTTCCTTTCACGTAAATTAAGCGACTATAGAAAAAAATATAAATAAAAAATTTAAATATTCCTAAAAATTGTAATTAATTAAATAATTTCTCCTATTCCTATAAAGTTAAATATTTGGTAAATAATTAACAATTTTATTTTAAATTTTTAACTTTTTTCCAAAAAAAAAATTGTTTTATGAAGAATTTTTCTAATTTAAACAACGATGTCTTCTTTTTTTAATGGCGTCGGAAAATAATTTTTCTCTTTTCTAAAGAAAAAAATTTTTTTCCACAAAAATGTTTGAATCTTAACATTAAAAGTTGCCCTTTTTTTGCAAAAATTTTCCCTTTTTCGCTTAAATTAGCTCTTTCACCAAAATAAGTTGATCTTTTTTTTAAGTTTAAAATTTTCGGAAAAAATTTTATATTAAAATTTTTGTTTTTGTTGGCTTCCTGTTTAAAAAAAATAATAAATACTTTTTACACAAGCCCTCTCTTCAAAAAAAAAAAGTGCAATTTTGTAAAAATTTTTATAAAAAAATAAAAATAAAAAATATTATTTACAAAGTTATTACTTTTATTGGTAAGAAAAACTGGTTCTTTATTTCTTAAATTTTTTTTCAAAAAAAGTTACCCTTTTTTGCAAAAGTGTCAATTTTTCGGGAAAAAATTTTGCAAAGAAATTTCTGTTTTTGTTGGTTTTCTTTTTTTTAAATATTTAATTCCTTCTTTTAATATTTAATTCCTCAAAAAAGTGTCCTTCTTACAAATATTTATGATTCTTTTTTTTTTAATTATAAAAAAAATTTTGCCACCAAGTTACCATATTTTTACTTTAATGTGCGTTTTGTCCACAAAGAGTTGCCATCTTTTATTTATTATTCATTTTAAAAGCAAATTTTCTCCGTTAAAAAAGAGTTGCCACTTGCCGAAAAAATTCGTCTTGTTTAAAAGAAACATGGATTTTCTTATTTAAATACCCGCTTAAATTTTTGCTTTTTATCGTTTTTATATCTTCTCCCTTTACAGTGGTTTTTAGAAGATACAGACGAAGATTGACACGTAGAGTTAGGAATTATAGGCTGTGTATAGGTAAAAGTGTTAAAGCCCGTGGCGGTATTGACTGCCACAGTTTACGCCGATCACTTTCATAGTCTGTGGATATGAAAGGGCATTAGGTTTTATATATTTTCATTTCCATGTGTAAGTGGATCATGTAGCTTTTAATGATAAAAAAAATATATTCCTAAAATCTACCTATTCCTTTTGCAGCACCCTGTTATACATGATAAATAAGATGCAAGTATACGCCCAAATATAGTTTGAAAACTCAATCTTTTATTAAAGTCAACAGTTTTTTAACAGAAAATTGCAAAGAAACACGTTTCTTTCAGGTTGTCATTTACTAAGGACAAGTTTAGATGACAACCTGCAGGAAACGTGTTTTTCTTGCAGTGTAGCGTATAGTTACTTCTTGTGTTTTATGTCTAGTCCTTTTAAAATGGCATAATTTTTGCTCGATGCCGCAAAACTTTTTTACAAAGTTGGTTTTTTCACTCAACACTTTTTTGGTTTTAAGTTTCTTGAATTTTTTATTTTTATTTTGATTTTTTATTTCTTTTTTTTTTTTTTTTTTTGTCGGCTTTAGAGTGTTAAAAAGTTTTAATTTAAAGGTGTTTACTCAAGTGGAATTAGTTGTGGGTTTTTTTTTTCTTTCGCAAATATTAAAGGCGAAAGGATGAAAATAAACATTTTAATACTTGCAAACGTTTGTGTATTTTAATACCATTAATTTGTTACCACGCAATGTTGCCTTAATTGCCCAGATTAGAGGTTTATTACGATAATTTATATTTTGTTCACACTTTTTAGTGTTTATTATGCTAAACATTATTGTTGGATAATTAAAGTTGTTAATGTATTTTGGGTAAATTGCGAGAAAAAAAATTATTTCCAATTAGTTTTTATTGTACGATTTAAAAGTTTTAATATTAATAAAAAAAAGTTAAACAAATAATAAAATTGTTACAGTAGTAAAAACAGAGCTTTAATGTTCCTTATAATTTCAATACACACATTACTCGATAGTAAGCCCAAGTTGTCTTTACACAGGGTAATAAAATTATCCAAGTGTTTATATATTTTGTCACTTAAAGCGAAATACAAATTTATCTTTTGTAATTTTATTATTATTTTAAAATATTTTTTTATTATAACCCTTCCTCTTTATTGTAAAGCAGTTTATTTTTTTATTTATTTTTAACACTCCCAAAGTCTATGCAAAATTCAAATCAGTACATTTCCCTTTTGTATTGCCTACTTTAAGGATTATGGGAATTTATTTCTTCTACTTATTTTACATGGTTTTTTACTCGACATTAAATACTTGTTGTAAAAATATATATTTCACCAGAACGTAAGTATATTAAGAACAAAGAATTGTGTAGCGTCGTATTGCATTACTGTAACATGTCTGCATTTTCACACACACACACACACACACACACACACACATACACAATAATGTCATACTGTTGCTTACACACAAATTTAAATAACTGTACAGGTAAAAATGTGTGTTAATGCATAAGAACAAACGCAACACAATAAGTAGTAACATGGCAACATATATAACGGGATTATAATTTAAATCATTGCCTACTTTCAGGCTGCAAAAAAACTGTTACAATTATTTTTTAACATATAAATTTAAAATTGAACTGCAAAAAGAAATATTTGCATTTTTATATTTAATACAGATATAAACAAATAGCAGGAGTAAATATAATAATATTTTTTATTTAATAAAATGCAAATATAAAACTTGATTGCTAAAAACAAATAAATTATTAAAGAAGAAGAAAAATAATATGGAAAGAAGAGCAGTTTTACACTTTTAAGCTTTATTATACTTCTGATTTAAATTTCTGTCTTCTAAGGGGAATTTTTAATTTATTATACTGAATTTTTAATTTATTAAGATTGAGTTGGCAAATTGGTAAGTAATAAATTTTGAGTATTTTTTAAAGCTTAATTTTTTATTTTTACAAATTAAAAAAAATAAATTATAGAAGATAAAAATTTAAACAATAGAACAGCTCTGGCCAAAAAATTTATTTGTGCAATAATTATTTTTAAAATAAACACATTTTGCTGTTATTCTGTTCTGTAATGGCTTTTTTATATATACTTTAAAAGTACGTCTTTTGTCAAATGCAGCTTTTAAAGTACTTTTTTATAACGGTACTTTTTAAAAAAGTACTTTTTTTAAAAAGTATTTTTTACAAAAACTAATTTTAATCCAAAAAAATTTTCTAGAAGAAAAGGAAATATAACGGAAAATCATTGTCAGTTCTTTTAAAAGAAATTGGTTCCTTTAATGCATGAGGAATTATTTCATAATTAAAATTTTACTTTTTGGGGAAAAGTACTTTAATGAAAAATTATTTTTTTGTGAAAAAAAAATTATTTACTTTCAATTCAAGAGCTATGAAGAGGCTTAAGTATTTCGTCCACCGAATGAAAGAACATCTACAAACCTTTTACGTTAAATGTTGCTTTGTCTACAATTTAAACCGGCGATAACTTGCAGGCTTGTTCAAATTATAGGTTTTGCGTGCCATTAGAAAAGTTAGTTTACTCTGGCTGGACTTAGAATATTGTAAAATTTAGCTAATGGAATTGCCATTTTTTAGAACACTGGAGAGATTCCAAGAGTTCATTTTTTTTTTATTTAGTTTTCTTAAACTTCGCTAAAAATCTATTACATTAAATATTCTTAGAAAAATTTTTACGCATATTAAGCCAAAAGATATGCTATACTTTTTTCTTTCTTCTAACCTCACAAGTATGCTTTAATTTTTCACTAAATTCTCTATGTAAGACGCAGCTGTTGAACTATTTTATTTAGAAATTAATAATAAATTTAAATGCTGTTTTTAATAATTATCAGGTTCTACTTATGCAGATTAAATACCACAAAAGTCTTCGTAATATTTTCTAATACAGAGTGCTAACAAAAAACTGATTTTAATCACTTGCAAATATTTTTTTTTTATTTTCTTGCACCCACAACAACAATTGAAACCACAAAAAAATCCCCCAGAATTTTGTTGCTTACTTTCAATTTTCTAACTAACAAGAACATTATTCCACAACTGAAGGGAAAAATTGAGAAAAAACAAACAAAAGAAGTTTTTTAGATTTTATAAATTTACAATTTTTAAACAACAAATATGTTGCATATGTTCAAGGAGCTTTGAAAACTAAACATTTCTAATCATTAGAAAAGAAAAGTTGTGTTTAAAGAAAATTAATCTCAAACCATCAACATGTTTTTTAAGATGAAGAGAATAAATAAAAGTCTGAAAGACACACAGTCAAGCACAAGGACAGCTGCAGGAAAATAGTTTTATTATTAAAAAAAATTATGCATTTTATGTTTTAATATTTTTTTTTCTTATTTTAATTTCTAAAAGAATTTTACCATCAGTACAAACAAAGAGAGCAAACAGATATGGGGAGAAGAAGCAAAGTGTGCTGAAACTAAGTGCTTAGCATTAAGGCCAGGCTACACAAAATCAAACGAAGTAAAAAAAGATACGACAACAAACGTCAACGTGGTATTTACTGCTGAACGATTTAGTCTAACGAGTGTTTGGTCAAAGATTTACAGCCCCAGTCTATACAAATAATAAAACAAACATGCAAACAAACTGGTAACAACAAAAGCAAGCAACAACTGTCACCAGACACTCAGTAATACAAAAAAATGTAAAATTGTTGGGAAAATTATTTTACCGCTTTAAAGAAGATTAAGGGGAGATACAGCCCTACAGTAGGCATGATGACAAAAAATGTTACATATTCGTAAAGACTTTTAATGTAAAAATATTAAAACGAATATCTCATTAATTTATGTGCAAGTCTGAAATAAAAAAAAAAAATACTATAAAAAATTTTTAATACCACGTGAGTTTCATTTAAATTCTCTGTGCCATTAACTTATATCAAAACGTATTTAAAAATCGAAGAAATAATTGTCTCAATCGCTGTTGCATTATTCTTTTATTTGGCTCATACACGCACGGAAATAAATGCAAGTGTAAAAGAGGCAACTAGAACGAGCCTGCCAGATCGTTCCACTCTAAGAGAGTCTACACGTTTTTACTCGCCTATAAATAAAAATTACATTTGTAGTAAAATAAAATATATACATTGACATCAATAAATCTTAGACAATTTTATTTTAAAATAATGAGAAACCAAGAAGTAAATAAAAATAAAGAATAATAAACTTATGAGTTTGTTATAATAAAAAGATGGTACTTTTTGGCTTAATTTTTTATATTATTTCAAAAACTTTAATAATGTTGACCACGTAAATTTTAAAAATATGCTTAATAATAAACAGAATTATATGCGAAGAGTTACCACCTGTTTGTGTTTCGTAAGTAGCTCAAGAAAAAAAGAAATACTGCGAGAATCTGTTTTTGAAACTCCAAATAAAATTCGAATGATAAAATTATTATTTCTTGAATATAAAAAATTAACAGAAAATATTGTTCACTATTAAAGGAAAAAGCATACAAAAATAAATTTTAATCTTATACAAGGCTGCAGCAAAAACCTAACAACTTGATGTTTGTAAGTTGTCATATCCAATTTAAATTCTTACTTAAGCTCTCTTCCTTACAACTGAAAGAATTAAAATGAAGTTGAATTGAGTAATGAAATCATGAGAAATAATAAAACACACACAATAAAAAATTTTTTTCTTTTTTTTCCCGAAATGACAAAATACATTTAAACCGAAAAATTTGAAATAAAAAATTTTTTATTAAAAACCACAATTAATTTCATTAATTCACAGCCCCACTGTATGTTCATTTTGTTTTTCCTTACTTTAAAGAAGATTAAGACAAATATTTAAAAAAGTTTTTTAAACGCAAAATAAACAACAGTTTTACAAACACACGCACACACTGGCACAAATCCATAGACATATTTTTCCTCTTAGAGAGCATTTACATACATATAAATACCAACTGAGTGATGCTAGCAACCAGTAGAGAATTTGCGGCCAAGTACAATTGAAACTCCGTTCATTGTTTTATATCATTAAATACATTAAATTTGTTCATGTTCATGTTTATGTTAATGTGGCTGCCTGTTTATAGTACAACAACTCGACCCGTTTATAGGAATTTTCATTTATAATTTTTTATGCTGAAAAAAAATATGTATTTGTGAAAGAACATAAAGTATTGCGCTTAACCACAATACTACTGACGCTTCTAAAATCCTAGCAAATATCATTCAAATTCTCTCATTCATTCGCACACACTCTGGCATCATTCTGTGTTTATCTACAACCAAAGTTGAATATTTATTATTGCATACTTTTAGGCTGTTTTGTTTTGTTTATGTAAATAATTAAAATAGATTTTTTGTTGAAAATTACAAAAACTAAAACGAATGATATAACAACAATTTAGTTAGAACTAAAAATAAGCATTTGGAATTTATGTAAGTGATTATCACGAAAAAGTTTAGGTGGAAAAAAATTACTTAATTAAAAGTTATTTAAACTTAAAGTTGTTGTCAAACTACAGTGAATACTTAAAAATACATTTCTAGTGCCTGATTTGTTGTTGTTTTTTTAATAAGAATTATAATTAAAAATATATAAAAACCATAAGACATGCAAGCATTAATTCAAGTCAAATTTAATGGCATTTAAGGCAAGTTAATGGAATTTTTAACTTTCTAAAACAACTAAAATGTTTGTTCAAATTTCACTTGCTTTATTTCAAGTGAAACTCTTTAGATAAATTTTACATTCTTTCTCAAAATTTGAAAATTTATAAATAAAACTTGCTCATTTTCATATAAACTACAATCTAGCGTTTAAAAAAGGTTCAATTGTTCACCAAAATATACAACTTTTTATATTGAACCGAATAAAAATTATTAATTCAATTTTTTGTTGTAACTTATTTAAATGAAAATTTGCACTTTTGTTGCATTTTCGGAAACCTCTTTACATAGTGTTTAGAGGGCCGCCCCTTGGCAGCCAAACGCATTTTAAACGAAATATCACAAATGTCACATTTTTAATTAAACTTTGATGTTGTACACAGAACATGTACTTTTCATAAAATATATTGCTGTTTTGTAAAAGATTTTATGACATTTAATTTAAAGTGAAGCCATTGGAAAAAAATTATACGCACTTCAGCACAAGATGCCACATTTTAAATTAAATCGCTTAAAAAATCGCAAGCTTTTTTCATCCGCGTGTCACAACATTTATTCTGGAGAAGGTAGTAACCCTTTAACGGAAAAAATATTATTTAACGTGTTCTGTAGCTCTTCCCATGCAGGTTCATCTATAGAAATGCTCTTTTTACAAACCAACGCGCTCTCTGTAACACGAAGTTGCAATTTTTTAAAAAACTTTCAATTTATTTTATATAAATTCGCGTTCTTATACCAAAAATTCGCTTTTTGACAACAGAAAATACGCTGTCTTTCAAAAAAAATGCACTTTTTTAAAATTTCCGCCTTTTAACATAAAACCGCATGTGAAAAGGTGTTAAAAAGATCAGACTTTCTGCTCTATTGAGCGATGTCCGTTTTTCGGTTGAAATCAACTTTGCCAAGGCACTAGATGAACTAAAGAAAATTTCGAAAATTTTGCTTTTACAAATCAGCAAAATCAGTTCAAGTCCTTCGAGGCAGCGGGCAAAATACCACCCCTGCCTCTAAAATTTCCATATCACTTGGAACAAATCTAGTTTAGTGAAGTAAATCCTATCAAAAACAAACAATAAAATAAAAAAAATAATAAAAAAAACAAATAAAATAAATAAAAAGAATTGTCGCTTTCCCATATTTTCCGAATTATAGGCCTCTGAGCTTTTCATAGAAAAGTGTAATTTTGCACCATATTTTTTAAGACATCAATATGGGTATAATTTAAAAGCTTTTGTAAAAATCTTTTAGGAAATATAAAAATTTTTCATAATGCTTAACCCATTACGAGCTGAAGGCATTTTTAATTCAATTTTTATTTAGTACTTAATTTTTTTATTTCAATTTATTTATTTTTCTATCACCCCAATATATTCTTTTTTCTTGGGTTTACTTCACTACACTAGATTTACATTTATGATGAAGGGTAAGTTAAAGTCGCCATAGCCAAATGTATCACTCTTCCTTGTTTATTTTATTTTATTTTTTTTTTTTTTTCACAGAAACATCTTAACACCTTCAGTGTTTTTAAAGATTTTATTTTATTTTTGTTTCTAATAATTTTTATTTCTAACAATTAAAAATCCTCTTCTTAACAAAAGCAAAACCTTTAAACATGCAATTAAAAATACATTTTTTTTTATAATCAACTTATTTTTGAGAATTGTTAACAAAAAATACAACTCCTCCTAACAAGCAATTCTTCAACATTCTGCCATAAGTGCACTTTCAACTGAAACCCCAATTTTTGGCAAATAACGTGTCGCTCTACATTTGCTTATTTTTCTATGTATGTGTTAGTACAGCAAAAAATATAAACTTCAATACAAATAACTAAACGAAAAACCTTCCAAACACTCGAGCCAAGAAAAAAATGTTAAAAAGTTTCACAGACTTCTTAAACAAGTTTTTAAAATTGACACAGTAAAAGAAAAAAAAAGGATTTTTCTAATGCCTTATTTCTTGACTGGTTCGCCACATAATCAGGAACATTTTCCAAGAAAAAATGAAAATTACTCAAACTCTTACAAACACACAAAATTGACTTCGTTATGTGGTAAACACAGCAAAATGAAGGTGAATGAATGAATGGATGGTTGTTTGGAATTATATGAATTTTGAGATGAATATGTGCAAATTCATAAATGTTTGCCATAAAAACGTGCATAAATTGTGAAAAAGTAAAAATCATAGTTTTTGTTCTTTTTTCTTTTTTTCGGTTACACTATTTTTTGTTTTCAATTTCTTGCTGGCTTGGAACCAAATAAAAAAATACTTTATCTTGTTTACATAAGAATTATCAGACTCTAAAATTAAAAAGTCAAAAAAAAAGAAAAGAAAAAAAATCACACATGCTCGCAAGAATAAATTGGTGTCTTTAAAGTAGTCGCAGGGAGCCTGTATTCATTTGTATGTAAATTTTTTGTTGTATTTTATAGAATTTCCAAACTAAAACTACTTCGTGCAATATATTTTTTCCATTTTTTTGTGAATATGAGTTTTTTTATTTTCTATTAAGTTTAAGTAAATCAAATTAATATGTAAAGCAATTTACTTTGTGCCCCTAAAAGTAGGCTATGAATATATTACTAAAAATTTATATAACATGCCAAGCAGTATGTCAAACTGTTTTTTTTTTTTTTGTTTGATTGCCATGAAAATAGACTACGAAATTGACATCAAACAAATTATTGAAAATATGCTAAATGAAAACAAAGTTGGTTAAAGCAAAAAAATAAATAAATTCCCTTATCTTCATTATCGTTAGACAAAAAGCATAAAATTACTGTGCCAAAATTTTAGAAGAACAAAAAACTGTATTTAACAGCTTTGAATCTATTGTGTAAAATAAAGTGTCGCTGTTTCTGGAAAAATTTTTATTTAAAATTTCTTTTTGCTTCAAATATTTTTATTATAAGAAGTTTTGAATGGGTTTTTGTGATTTCTTTTTTTTTTCATTAAAAATATTTTTAAACTTTAAATCACGGGAATATTTTTTAATTTTATTTTAAACTTTAAAAAATCATGCTGATTATCCCGACCGAATTATTAAAATCAACAATATTGATTATTGAAGGTGAAAGCACGTTTCGATGGCCATTTCGCTACCGCTCACTTAGCTCTTCAGGAAACTTCTCACTTACATTTTAAATAAACTAAAGATTTTTGTCCAAACAATAAAGTAAAGACAAAAATCAAAGTTTAAGCAAAAACAACAATAATCAACATTAATTTTATTTTTCTTTATCCACTGTAACACGGCTGAATTTTTTTCGGGTTTTTTTATACAGTTAGAAGATGTTGAAAAATAAAATAAAAACAACAATAAAAAATCACAAAACTCTATCGGTCGGGATAATCAGCACGATTTTTTAAAGTTTAAAATTAAATAAAAATAATTTTTTTTGATTTTTCTTAATTTACTATATTTTAAAATTAAATCAAATTTAATTTTCTTATAAAAAAATGTTAAACAAATTTTTGAATTATTAACTGTTTATTCGTTTATAATTAACAGTTTTTTTTTTTTTCTTTTTCCGTCCCTCTGTGCAATTGGCAGGTAAAAATAATATAAAAATCTGTGCATGATTGCATCGCTTTCAAAGTAAACAACCGAAGTACCAGAGACTATGAAAAGTTGAATATCCATCATTGTTTTTTTTTTTCTCAACAGATATGCTTAAAGTATTTATTTAAAAATTTATGTTAAATTTTAATTTTTTCCAAAGGGTTTCTTTGTTTCAAGTCATTTTACCTCTGTGATTTTACTTAAATATTCCACATTTTGATTAAAAGTTATCATCCAAAAGAGAAGACGCTTTCTTTAAAAAAAAAAAAAGTTTTAAGTAGAACACAACAAAAAATTATTTTTGCACAAAATTAAAAAATTTGCGCACTTAAAAAATGTCGCTTTGTTACAACAAATATTATTTTTAAAGAAAATATATAAACTAATTTTTACAAAAAAGAAACTTTTCCATAATAAACAGTTTTTTTTACAAAAATTAAAAACAAATAGTTCTTTTAAGGACACATCAGTTACTCCACAGCAAACAGTTAGAAAAAAAAATCTCCACAAACAAAAAATTATTTATACAAAAAAGTCACTTTTGATTAACAAAACTCACTCTCTGCACAAAACGTCAGTTTTTTCATAATCGTATTTGCAAGCAGCAAAAGTTTTTTTTTTCTTTCATGTCATTTTTTTAATTTTACTTTCTTCAAATTATATAAATTTTTGGGCAAATAATTTCTTTGTCCGCACTACATCACTATTTTCAAGATGCTTAATTTTTTACAGAAAAAATTAATTTTTGGAACAAAAGTCAATCAAATGAATTCAATCAAATGAAATTCTTACACGCAAAGAAAAATGCACTTTTAATATTTCTTTTCAATTTTTTAACTTTCTAAGTATTATCTGTTTTCATATTATTAATTTTAATTCGGCTTAAAATCACCTTTATTTTATTTTCTAAATATATTGAGGAAGAAAAATTATTTACGCAATTTTGTGTAAATAAAAAAACAGAAAAAATCGCATATTTTTCAAAAAAAATTGTTTTTTAGTCTTCCATACCCAAAGGGCAAAAACGAACCCCTATTTTTATGGCTGAAATGTCTGCTATCTGTCACAGGCTTCTATCTCCGGTATCGTAATAAATAACTAGACACTAGACACTGCAAAAACAGATAATAAGAAAGGCTTTAAAATTAAAGAGTGGCGCCAAAGGGACGCTTATTTAAGGTATATGGCATCATATTCTAACCCATTATGTAATAAAAAAAACAATATTGGGGTGACAGAGAATTAAAAAATAAAAAAATAAAAATTTTCATAAAAATGTCATTGGCTCTTAATGGGTTAGGCATTTTAAAAATTTTTGGAATTTTCTGAAAGATCTGTTCAAAAGCTTTTTAATGATAACCATATAAATATCTGAAAAAATAATGGTGCACAATCGAAATTTTTTTATTAAAAAAATCAGAGGTCCATAACTCGGAAAGCATGGGCGAGCACAATTTTTTCACTTTATTTTTTTTTTCCTCTTATTATTTGATTCTCTATCGAGCCATATATTTGTGTTTTTGATTGGAGTTATTTCACTAAACTAGATTTGTTCTAAATGGAAATGGAAAATATATGGAAAAATTAGAGGCAGACGTGGTGTTTTTCCCGCTGCTTTAAAGAACATGAACCAAAATATTAAAAACTATGTCTGATCGATTGGCGTATTTAAATATTCTCTTGCTTATCTAGTGCCTTAGAAAAGTTGATTTCAAACCCGACACGGATGGACAGACAGACAATGCTCAATCGAATTCGCTTTGCATAAACACTCAATGCTGTCGGAAATGGATATTGTAGAAATTAAAAATGGATGACAAACTTTGATTTACTATCATTCCACTTGTGGTGAAGGGTTTTAAAATAATGTCAAAACGTCAACGGGGTCCCTATAGAAAATTGTGATTTTGACTTATAATGTCTTCGATTGAATATCCTAATTGTCGGCATCTTGAATTCGAGGCAAAAAATAATTAAAACATAAAATCTAAATTAAAGGGTGGTTCATACATAATACAAGGCCTACCTTGTGAGACTTTTTTTAAATAAAATTTGATTCTTTTCATAGTTTTGTTTTTAAACAAAAATATTTTTCCAGCAAAAATGGAATTTTAAATTTGAATTTACGTCTCTTTATTTATTTACCATTCCTATTATGGAAAATAATTGTTTTAATGTAATTTGTTGTAAAGCATTATTTTTTTTTTGTCTCTCTCATTCACCAAAAATCCTCTCTAAATATTTTTTAAGCTTTAATGCTTCACAAGATCTTTAAAAACCAAACAATGAATGTGACAAATATTAAAACTTAATCGTGTTTAGTTTCAAGTAAGATTTTCCTCTTGTATTCCTCACAACAAAAAAAAATATTGTCGTTTAAGAGAATATTTTGCAAGTGGTTACTTAAGCTTTTAATTCAATTACAATGACAGCGTTTGTTTTTTTTTTTTTTTGCTTTTTCTTCATAACATGTTTTATTTTGTTAAAGGGGGATGATAACAGTTATTTAAGCCAAAATGCAACAAATAAAGCTGACAATACAAAAACCATCATTTAAAAGAAAACAAAAATCGCTAGTAATGTTGACTTATCCTTCTGACGTTGGCTTTTATGATAATAATGCTGTTAAATACAATTGAAAATAAAGAGAAGAGAAGCTAAAGTTTTTTTTCTTATTACTTTTTGTAATTATTTTAATTTTTTCATTATTTGCTTTAAGAAATTATTTGCTTTTTCTGCAGCAGTTGTATGGTTCCGATGAAAAACGTGCTTAAGCAGGGTAAATGACCAAACTTAAACCTGTTATAACAACCAGGACAACAACAAATGTGACAATAGATGAATTTTTTTCTTCAAGTAAGAAAAAAGACCAGAAAGTAGTTTTTAAAATGTTATAAAATTTGTAGATTGCGGCTCTTGCTTTTCCTCAAGATGAATAAATATTTAATTATTTATTTTCAATTTTCTTATTTAAAACAAACTTGCATTTCTTGTAGATAATAAAATTCAGTTGAAACTGGTTTGATATTAAGAAATTTGCGATGAAAAATCTCTCTCCCATAAATAGGTCCACATACAAGTTCCTTAATTAGAGAATTTAAAAGTTCATTAGTTAAGTGCACTGGGTTCACATCCAAGCCACTGTAAATTTCACAACTTTAATTATTTTGAGTTCTTTTTAGTGCTAGTGAAGGATACTTTTTTTAACATGATAGAACTTTTATATATAAAAAAATAAAAAATTAAATTTTAATTAAATAGATTTTTTATTCGAAAAAATATTTCGGACATATGGCGTTCTCAGCTATTCATATTCAATATAACTTCATTCTATTGAAACTATTAACTCGTTTCTGTAGTTTAAGTGAGAAATTTCTCACATTTACTAAAGTCATCTTGTTTTACACATAGTGATCTACAGTAAACTGTGAACTAATTCATTAATTTATTATTATTATTTTATAAAATTCATTTTGTGCTCTGGCTCACCCTGTGTAAAATAAGATGATTATTATATATTCA
This sequence comes from Cistogaster globosa, assembly GCA_937654795.1. Taxonomy (NCBI): domain Eukaryota; kingdom Metazoa; phylum Arthropoda; class Insecta; order Diptera; family Tachinidae; genus Cistogaster; species Cistogaster globosa. The sequence goes on from OW569404.1 coordinate 16,409,387, forward strand.
TGTGAGAAATTTCTCACTTAAATTACAGGAACATATCTCACCCGGATTAATTTTATTTGTAATTTAAACAACAAAAAATCGTATCGTGAACTCTGGCTTCATTTGTGAAGAAATTGAGTACAAGGTTGCCACCAGCGTGCAAACAACACTAAAACACAGCACTCTTTTGGATGTAATGGGGGATCTGCTATTGAATGGCTTTACCCCATATGCAGCCATTTTCATTATTAAGAAATCCTTTAAGCCAAAAAAAGAGAACATTTTCGCTGAACACAGGTATGCGTCCATGAATTGATGAATGACTTTCAAAGTAAATCGGATCTGATATGAAAGACAAAATGTCATTTAAAGATAAAGTTGCTGTATTTTGAACGAGTGCTATAATTTGAAAGCGTTGTTCAAGCGTTAATTCATAGATAATGATTTGCCAGAGTATACCAATCATAAATATCTAGAAGTGAATGCAGTCTGACAGTACGTTTGACAGTTCGTAAATTCTATTGGATTTAAAACTTTATTCTCTTCTATTTGAATATAAAAATTTAAAAAATGAATATCTTCGTTTCAATCAGAGTCAAATTTGACTACTTAATGCCAGAGGCTTTGTAGTACTATTTTGAAAATAAACCTATAACACAACTGCACCTATCACTTTACACCAGGGGTTCTCATCAAATTCCTGCTCACGGACCCCTAGTAAACAAATTTTTTTTCGCGGATCCCTCTGAAGCCCAAGTTCAAAGAAAACCTTTATTATTTTTGAAAACACTGTTTTTTCGGTTCTTCATGCGGACCCCTTGGACGGTTACTACGGACCCCCATTTGAGAACCGTTGCTTTACACTAATCCCTTCTGAAGAAGGTAGTAAAATTAATCAATTAAAAGACACTGCTGCAGTAGCGTGTTTCACGTTTTTTATATGGATATTCCGCTTCTTACGTGCATTTTTAATGCAATTTTTTACAACTATTTTTGGTTAGTTCTTTCGTTCCAAGAACGTTTCATTTTGAACTGTAAATGTAACCCTTTAACTTCAAATAACCCAACAATACAATTAACTGGTATTAAGTCAAGCAATTAAGTGTCCAGCTATTACCTCCGAAAAAACTAGATTTTAGAAAATGTCTCTACTTGGCCAGCCATACTGCAATGACATCTGCAGCACTAAGTTGTTGTTGTATATTATTTTTTTAATATTTTTATTTTATACTCACACGTGGATTCTGTTAATTCTAAATACTCGTGCAGTTATAGAATTTTTTCGACTCCTATGATAAAAACGCAACTGGAAAGAACGACGCACAAAATTCGCAGAACACATCGAATTTTTGTCAAAAAAAAAAAAAAAAAAAAAAAAAAAAAAAAAAAAAAAACAAGACGATTACAGTTGTTTAAGTTGTTAGGGTGACCATATAACAAAATAATACTTAAAAAAATTAAAAAAAACACAACTTAAAACAATAACTTATAATTTGTACACTTATTTTTAATGACAAAAATTTATTTTAGTAAATAGCCCCAATAAAAAAATACAAATATTGGGGAGACTGAGAATTAAAAAATAAGAAGAAAAATTTTTTTGCATAAAAATGTTATAGGCTCTTAAGGGGTTAAGCATTTTTTTTTTTAATTTTAGTATTTTTTAAAAGATTTCTTCAAAAGCTTTTAAATGATATCCATATTGATATCTTCAAATTTATGACGCACAATCGTACTTTTGAAAAGTTCATAGTTATGAAAATTTAATAGGCCCATAACTCGGAAAAATGGCCGATCACCAATTTTTTTTTACTTGAAGTTATTTTTTTCTTCTTTAATTCTTTACCGCTCTTTATATTTGTTTTTAATTGGAATTACTTCATTGTTTCAAATCATATAAAAAAAATTAGAGGCAGGCGTGGTGTTTTACCTGCTGCCTCATAGGAAATGGACCGATCTTGCTGATTTTCAATAGAAAAAATTTTCGAAACTACATCTGATCGATAGGAATATTTTAATTTTCTCTAGCTCATGTAGTGTCTTAGAAAAGTTAATTATAACAGAAGGACATCGCTTTATCGACTTCACCAAACCAAAGCCAAATATGGTCACCTGGTCACATTGTACTGATTGGCTTGTCGTTTACCGGTGTAAAAAGTAGACATAAACCTTTTGCAGAGTTCAACGTGTTTAGAAAAAATTCGGCCGACGTCGCGATCAAGTCGTCGTCGTTCGTCTCAGTTATGTTTTTAGCACAAACTATTTTTGGTAAGGTTGCCAGCATTTTACTGCTTAACATTTTTTGTAAATTTTAATAATCCGAAACAAAGCCCAAAACGACAGCAATTGTTGTCTTCTAATACTTAAGAATTAAAGATCTTAGCCTAAAATGTTATGCATAATAATGATTTTTTTATTTTTTTTTTAAGGATTCACTGAAAAAAACACATAATTATTTATGTCTTTGAAACATCAAATTAAATACTTTGCGAAATTCTCTTAACTAACAATCATTTTCAATTATTGTTATTAATAAAACTTTCAAAAATTCCTTTCTAAAACCGTCTATATTTCTATGAATTATATAAAATAATTGTCTCTTAATTAAGAACATATTAACCAAACAAATGCGTGGTTCATTAATTATAATTCGCTTTTCTAATATTTAATTGAAAATGACAAAATACTAAGAAAAACTTGATTACAAACAGAAGTAAAGAAGCAAGAAAATGTAATAAATTTTTGTATATTAAAATATTTAATAAAGTAATAATAACAATTGAAAATTTAATCAATTATTTTGCGAATAAATTTGAATTAATATTACGCATACGTCACCTGTGTCACATCAAAAAAGAAAAAATTACACAAACAAAATACAAATTAAAGATTTTTAGGCGATAAAAACGCTGTCTTTATTAAAATTAATAACAAAATTTAGACTTGATTTAAACAAAATTAATTTTCTTCTTTCCATAAATAAAAGATTTTAACAAAATTTCCATATCTTGTTTTTCTTCAAAGAAAAGTTAAAATACTTCATAAAAATAATATTATACTTAGAAGTAGCAAATAGTAAAATAAACTATTTTTAAAACTTTTTTAAAATTATTTTAACGTTTTGTTATTTTTCGCTTGTTTGTTTTTTTTTTGTTTTTGTTTTTTTTTTTTTTTTTTTGGTACCCTACAACACCATGAAAGGTAAATGAGACTTTACAACTGATTTAATATTTTTTGTAATAAATTTTTTTTTTTAATTTAAAACAATCAAAAAGAGATAAAACTTAAAAATTTCTAAGGTTCTAATTGAGTCCCAGTCTAAGTGTAATACAGTGGTCAAAAAGGCCAGTAATTAGACTTCAGCAACAAAACAAAAATTCTTTAAACTCCAAGCATTGTGATGTCTAGTTATAAGTAGGCTAATTTACACCATTAAGAACATTGCAGAATGTTTAGAACATTTTTAAAAGCTGGATCTTGAAGCAGGTTTTGATCACATAAAAGAAGTATAAAGCTGCATATAAACAAACTAAACATCCAATTAAGAACCAGACATACAACCTGCAGCTGTTGTGGTATTTTAATACATGACAAACACTTCTGCTAAAATGGAATTTTAGTCTAAGGAATTAAACAAAAGAGTGGGTGTTAAAAACTTTGCTTAAGAAAATTATCCTTTTGATAGAAGACCGACAATCATGGAGTGTGGAAAATATTAAAATGATTTTATAAGGGCAACTTAAGGCAAACGACAAAGGAAACAGAGGTAACCTTATATTTTAGCAGCCAGGTAATTTAGATGACTCTGATTAAATAAATGTTACTGTGCACTTGGTTCGAAAAATGTCGAGTCAGTGATAACAACAAGGTCTTTAGTTAGCTAGTAAGGAGTGGCAGCCTCTCACGACGAAGCTCACTTGAGAACAATCGAATGGCCCGTTGTGATACCACAACGAAGATGGCGCGACTCCCCTTACCTAATTGAAAACCATAAAGATTCCGGGATGAACTTCGCTATGTCCCTTATAGAATGATATTATAGCTCCGTAAGAGTCCCGAAGAAAGGAGAGCCGAGAATTCTAAATCTTTTTCGAGACAGGGATGGGCAGTGGTACAGGAGGTGCATAACGGCCTCTTTCTCATCCTCCGAGCCACAGCTGCGACAGAAATCATTAGAGGGCAGACCCAGTCTTTTAGCTTGCCTGCCGATTAGACAGTGACCAGTAAATACCGAGACCGTGATGCTTATGGATTTCCTGTCCAGTCCGAGCAGCTGTCTGGTGCGCTTGAGGTCCACTGTAGACCACAGTTTTCTGGAGATACAACAGGAACTTTCCTCCACCCATAATTTGCGAGCCAAATTGAGGTAGTGATTCTTTATGGCCATTTTAACCATTTCGAGAGAAATTCCAACGACGGGTAGCAAGGAGACGCTAGGAAGCAATGTGCCCCGTTTGGCGAGATTATCGGCCTCACAGTTTTCCAGGATATCCCTGTGACCAAGGACTCAAAACAGTTCAATCTGTGCTTGCTGCGATAGTGTGTTTAGTAATAAGCGACATCTCAGCAGGCGCCCTGATTAACGCCTGACTGTCCAAAAATATCCGAATGGCAAGGCCAAAAAGTTCGTCCCTAAGCACTATTTAGATGTTTTCGGAATGGCCATTGCCTCGGCTTGAAGGATGCTGCAGTAGTCAGGAAGTCTAAAGGAAAGTCTCAGTCCAAGCTTCCGCAACTGACCCTGTCGTTCAGTTTCGAGCCAACAAAAAGGTCTTGTTCCTGAAAGAACTTAAGACAGCGTATGACAAAACTACAATGCGGCTTCATTGTTCTAAAATAAAAATAAAATAAAAAATTCTCTTGTGGCGATGTTTGTGATTAAGCTCCTCCCAAATGGGTCGACCAACCTTTATAAGATTTTGTGTTCATATTGAGCAGGTGTGAGAATGGATCAACATCTATTAAGCTAAGATCACACGATTGCCGTAATGCACCAAATTGGCCCAATTTTTATTGTGTAGATATTGTGCACAATACTAAAATTGTTCCAATCGAATTTTCTGCAGTCACACGATTGCCCCATTTTATTAAAATTTTATTGGTACAAGTTGGTGAATAGTAATTTTGTGGCAATAAATTGTGCCTGTCGTTCATACGATTGTTAAACAATGCGGCAACACCAAGAATCAGCTGTTGTAGTTTCGGGCAAATATACATAACATTATTTGCAAACTTTGTATTTTATTTGTTGTATTTAAAATGTTATTTAAAAAAAAAAGCCAGCGGCTGCTTTCAGCGTTTTTTATATACTTAAAATACAAAAAAATATAAAAAATAAAAGAATTTTAAAGAAACGAACAGTATGGGTCCGAGATTGGCTGAAAAAACGGGCTACTGATGGTGCATTCCAGAAGACTCTAAAAGAGTTCCAAGAAGTAGACAACCAAGTTTTTTTTGCTAAAAAACTTTTTTCGAATGGATGATGAAACGTTCAATGAGTTGTTGGAACTAGTGTTACCGTATATACCTAAATATATGTAAATAAAATAAAAACTATTTATAGTTGTACAGATATATGTTGTATATATATATACACTTACAACAAAAAATGGGCACGATGAAAAAAAAAATATATATAAATGTATACAAAAAGCTTGAAGGCACTCAACAAAATGAAAATATTGACGCGTATTGGATACTTTGATTGCCGCAAAAAATCACAATAAATATTGGTACATTTTTGGAAGTTTTATTGCCGCACAGTTGCATATCAAGTAGTCACACGATTGCCGCATCAGGGTTGCATTTGGTTGGTAAAAACAAGCACAATATTGACCGCGATTGCCGCATGAACCAATTTATTGTGCAATCACACGATTGGCATACAAAAAATGGTAAAAATTGGTGCATTACATCAATCGTGTGATCTTAGCTTTATTCAAACCCCTCAATGGCACGCCTTTTGTTGTGCTCTCTCAAGTAGACCAGACTGCTTGACCAGCGTTTTTGAAATTTTCACTTGATAAGAGTAAAACTCTGGTATGACCTGTTTTTACCACTCCTACTTTAACGCCCACTTATTTTTAATATGTACTTGAATCAATATAGTTTTAAGTATTTTTCTTTAAATTGTACACAATTTATAGTCCAGCCAATACAGAAATAAACGTTTTAGAATCAGCCAACATCTTTTAATACTTCTAAATATTAAGGATGACTCACGCCAAGGGACAATTTATGTTTCATCAAATATCGCGATGAATTCGATGAAATTGTAAATTAAAATAGAACACATATTTCTTTATTTATTTATTTTTTTCTTTTTCTTTTAAATGCGTTCAGAGAGGGCGGTACAACGTTAGCCGGGTTAGCTAGTTTATTGTAAATCTTTTTATAAGTTTATTTCTTTATTGGTTTATTGGTTCGTCAATCACGGCTAAGTCACTGACACGATTTTAATGAAATTTAATATATGGGTAGATATTTGTCCCCTTTGTACAGCAGGGTATTTACATTTTTCAACAATGGACTAGGACTACTTATAATAATTATTTGATTCTGATTGAGTTCAAATTTATAGTTGCTTTAAATTTCTATGAAGTGATTGATAATTTTTTTTAATATGCAAACAGGTTTCATCTCTGTATGCGCTTTTATTAGAAATGCTAACAGTTCGGGCTGAAGACTTTCCTTTCTGGGAAATAATCTAACATTAAAATCTTAAAGCTATAAAAGAAGTAGCTTATGAGCAGATTGGTTAAAAGGTCAGTGCGTCAAGCCCTTAACTGAATCTTGGTAAAAACTTTCTGTGTATAAAGAAAGGGGAGATTAAGGATTCGGTTTCACTCAACATTGTATTTTAAAATTTTATTTTAACAATTTCTTAGAGCTTTAGAAACTTGTTTATAAAAACAGTTAATGTTGGTGAAACACTTCAGCTTTTATTTAATTTTTAATTTCTTTTTGTTTTTTCTTTCTTGTGTTTTTTTATATTTTTTATTTATTTATTTATTTATTTTTTTTTTTTTTTTGTTCTGACCTTGAAAAGTTTTTTCTTTGTTATTCCTGGTATTAACAAGAATATCTTTAATGAATAAAAATAAAATAAATTTTTTTAATAGTATTCATGTCTTAAGGGTCGCTCGCCATGTAAATTATAAACACATTTAAAGCTTTGGGCATAAAATTTATATTTCAGCACTTTGGAAAAAAGGAAATAACTACATGAGGAGCAAAAAAAGGTTCATTTGGTTGGAGAATCTTTTATGTTTAATTTTTTCTTTTCAATTTTTTTACCATTCAAATTATTAAAAAAGAAAAACCGTTCTTTTTAAGTTTGCTTAACAATAATTAGGAATGAAGGTTGTAAGTAAAATTTGATTAGAATTTAGGTGCTTAATTTTAGGCATGAAGTCATAATAATTAAATGATAATTGGACTATTAAACAGTCAACAAGCTGTTGTAGGACGAGTGGCTTATAAATTTTATTACTTCAGGTTTTAAGTTTGCTGAAAGAACTCCTTAGAAATAAAGAAAAAAAATAGAAAGAAAAAAAATTTTAGTAGAAATACAAGAGTAGATATAAATTATTCTAGGAAGGACATTTAATCATTAACTCCTCAGGAGGTTTTAAAAACCAATTAGTTTTATGATTTGTTAAAATTTTAAAAATATTTATCAAGAATTTTTAAAGAGTTTGAGTTTCTCTGCACCATTGATGCCTTCTGAGCACTATTACTAAGTGATATAAATTTGCACTATATAATAATCAGAATAAGCCAACAGGAGTAGAGAAGACATATTATATAAATTTACTGTCCTTGTTTTTAATCTGCTGGCATATTAGAACCAACACTCAGGAAATGACCCCTACATGAGCAATACATTTTGCGAGAAGTATGAAATTAAATTATGGGAAGTGGGATACGAGGGCTGCTCTATATATTTCTGGCCTAATAGTGAAAATGCGAATATTTATAATCAAAAATGGTTTTATTGTTTTTCAAAGTATTCTTCAGCATGATTTATATACTTTTGCATGCGCTCAAACCAGTTGTCGAAGCACTTTTTCCACTCCGATTGAGACACCTCTAAAACATGGTTTTTGAACACTTCAACAGCTTCATCTGGCGACGAAAATCGTTGGCCACGCATTTTTTTCTTGATGTGCAGAAACAAGAAGAAGTCATGGCTGTACGGCGGATGATCTATTAATTCGACGTTTTGGCCGGTCAAAAACGCTCTGTTTTGAGCCAATGTGTGAGAGCTCGCATTGTCATGGTGACAATGATTCGTCTTCTCTTGTTGGTTTTTCGAATTTCTCCGATGACTTCAGGCAAACAAATTGTAGTGTACCACCTAGAAGTGACCGTCCTACGTTGCTCAAGCGCAACAGTCGCCACATGACCAGTTTTGCCGAAGAAACAGGCGACCATTTGCTTCGAAGTGCTTTTTCCACGAAAAACTTTCGCTGGATTTTGCTCGTCTTTGAAGACCCACACGGTCGATTGTTGTTTCGTTTCGGGCTCATACGCATAGATCCATAATTCGTCACCTGTGACGATCTTATAAACGTCTTTTGAAGCACCGCAATCGTATTTTTGCAACATTTCTTTGCACCAATCGACACGAGCCTTTTTTGAGCGACTTTCAAGCTGCGCGGGATCCAACGAGAACAAACTGTTTTTACGGCCAGGTGTTCATGCAGTATCGAATGTATGCTGGTGGAAGAAATGTCCAAGGATGTCTCTATCTATCGGTATGTCGCATGTCGATCTTGCATTATGAGTTCACGCACGGCATCAATGTTCTCTCGCACAACAGCCGTTTTTGGACGACCTTCACGGAATTCGTCTTTGAGCGAGCTTCGGCCACGATTAAGTTCATTATACCAATTTTTCACAGTGCTATAGAATGGTGCTTCATCCCCATACAAAGATTTAAGTTCATCAATGCACTCTTATCGTGATAATCAATTAAAACCAAAAAAAAAATAAATTAGTTTTATTTTTTTTAATTTATTTATTTTTAAATTCAAATGTTTCCATTTGAATTCCAAACGTAAACTGAATACAAAACAATTATTTGAAAACATAATTCAATTTCTTATGATATAATGATAAATAAAAATATTTTACAAACAAGCATTTTATGAACAAGTACATACAATAATATAGGGTTCTCATACAAGTGTACATACAATAGATTCGTGTAAATAAGTTATACATATAACTCCCCCATCATTAGATTGACGCTCCGAGGAAAACATACATAACATTAAATACAATTAAATAACATTTAATTAAATAAAATAATATTTAACAATATTTACTAATATTCTCTTTTTCACATTTAAAATTTCAAAATCATGATAACAAGAATATTTACGTACGTATGATGTTCAATAAAAATTAAAATATTCAATTAAAATCAAAATTAACTACTAAAGTTTACCCTTGAAAGGCAAAGTTCACCATAATTTAAACTCTATAACTTTTTCTTTCTTTTAATATCTGACTTATAATATTTATGACCTGTTTGAGTTATTACATGATCGCTGTCAAACTTCTTTACTTTGATTTTTCGAAATTTAGCATGATTTTTTCCACCTCTTTTACTCCTTATGTACACCTCCCCAGTTTGAATCTCACAGTCTTCACGATTGTGATTTAAATTTATTATTGATTTCTCTTTTGACTTTAAAATTCTTTCTCTAATTTCTGGATAGTCCTCAGACTTTACTAAACCATTCTGAAAGTCTGTAGGCTTACATTTTGTGGTGGAATGTATTGTGTTGTTATAAAACATAATTACTTTACAAATTTTTTCCTCAACCGTATCACTATCCCGACCAGGGTCGTGTCTTAGTAATCGAATATGCTCGTTTAATGTGTTATGCAGACGTTCCACATCTGCGTTTGAAGTATGGTTATTACTTGAAGTAAAATGTATTTCAATTTGATTTTGTCTCAAAAATTCAAGTAATGGTAATGCCTTAAAACCCAACTGATTGTCAGTTACGATTTTACCAACTTTACCCAGAGAGCTCTTTTAAACTCCACCCAAGACCTATTCTGAATTTTAATTGCTTGTGCAAACTTAGAAAATTTATCTATTAATGTTAAAAATAATGTTCTATCAAGGCTATAAAAAACATCTATATGTACTACTTGACCAGGCTTACTAGGGGTTTCAGTTAACTTAAGAATTTGCTTAACTGGATTACGATCATACTTTTCTACATTGCAAATATGGCAATTATTAATAAATTGTCGAATTCTTAATTTTAATTTCGGATGATAAATTTTCTTTCTTAATTGTTCAAAATTTTCATTTATACCGCGATGGTTATTCCTATAATGTTCATTTTGTATAAGTTCAAGAAGATCACCCTCATCCAAAATATCATCAAGGCAACTACTACACTTCGCAATTTTTAGGCAAGAGCCCTCTGAAAAATATTTTAAAACAGTTTCTTTAAAAATATCATAGATTGAATTATCTTTGAATAAAACAGCATTAACCTTTGTTGGATGAAAATGACTTCTTACAATATTTACTATATCATTTCCACTAAAACTAATCGCAGTTATTACTTTCCTAGCATTTTTAAAGATTGAATGATTCGTTACTCTAATAGAAGCAGAGTCAGATTTTCCCAGAATAAACTGATTCTTGTACACGTTAATTGGAGAACTGCTTTCCGATATGACACACGATCGAGATTGATGAATTAAATTTACCTCGGGTTCAATACGAGATAACGCATCCGCACTCCCATTGTTTATACCACGTTTATATAAAATTTCGTAACCAAATTCCTCCAACTTTAATCTCCATCGTATTAATTTCGAATTTGGCTCTTTAATCGAAAAAAGCCATTGAAGAGGCTGATGATCTGTTTGTATAACAAACTTTCTCCCAAATAAATATGGGCGAAAATATGTAACAGCCCACACCACAGCCAGCAGTTCTTTTTCCACTGTGCTGTAGTTAATTTCATGCTGGTTGAGCGTTCTGCTCGCATAGGAAATAGAATGATCGTCTTGCGACAGCACAGCTCCTAAGGCGAAGTTGCTTGCATCCGTATTCAAAACAAATTTTTTATTGAAATCAGGGTACACTAAAATTGGGTCATTAGTTAAAAGCATTTTTAAAATTCTAAAACTCTCTATGTAATCGGGATCATTTATATCTACTTTAGCATCTTTTTTAAGATATTTAGTAATCGGCCTCGCAATTCTTGAATAATCTTTCATAAATTTACGATAATACCCACTTAGTCCCAAAAATTGTTTAATTTGTTTTTGGGTTTTTGGTAACGGGTAATTTAGAACACATTGAACTTTTTTTGAATTTGGTTTTATACCATCTTGTGTTACTACATGACCTAAAAATTCTGTCTCCCGTTTTAAAAACTCACACTTATCTATTTGAATCTTTAAATTTGCATCTCTTAATTTATCAAACACAAGCCGAAGTGAATTCATATGTTCCTGAAGGGACGTCGAGAAAATAATTATATCATCTATATAAACTAAACAAATTTTATTCACCAATTCACCCAAAATATTATTCATAAGTCTTTGGAAAGTAGTTGATGCTGTTTTGAGTCCAAAAGGCATTCTTAAAAATTCATAGTGACCACCCTCAACTGAGAATGCCGTTTTATGAGTATCCTTTTCATCTATTTCAACCTGATGAAATCCTTTTGCTAGATCCAAAATAGTAAAATACATACATCTACCAAGCTTGTCCAAAATTTCTTCACTATTTGGAATAGGGAAACGATCATCTACCGTCTTTTCATTAAGTTTCCTATAATCAACAACTAATCGCCACTTTTTCTCCCCGCTAACACCCACTTTTTTTGGAACGATCCATATAGGAGCAGAATAAGGTGATTTTGACGGTCTTATTATCTTACTATTCAGCATTTCCTGAATTTGTTTTCTGACCTCATCCTTATGTACATACGGATATCTGTAGGTTTTTGAAAATACAGGAATATCATCTTTTGTAGTTATTCTGTGCTTAATTGCATTTGTAAAAGATAAATTAGAATTTGTTCTATAAAACAAATCAGAATAATGACTCAAAATAAGCTTTAAATTATTTCTTTCCTCCTTATTCAAATGGTCCATTCTAATTTGATCAAACAAGGAAAACTCACAAATATTCTTTTGCATTGAAATATCACTTATCAAGTGATAGTTTTCGGAAGTAACAGGCCAAGAATCCTTTTCACTAATATACATTACATTTGGACATTCAGCAACTGTCTCTAATTCAACCTTAAAATTTTCTACATTAAAAACCCCTTCACTAAAAATTATTTCTCCAAATTCATTTCGATGTTCCTTGATGTGAATAAGTCCACACTCAACACTAGTAATTAAATCAACTCTACGCTTTTTTTGAAATAATAAAGGCACAACTTTATTATTTATTATAAGTTGACTTTTACTATAATCTATAACAGCATTATGAGCTCGCAATATATCATTTCCAATGATTCCATCATAATAATCATGTACCTTACACTCTATTAAATTTATTTTATCATCTACACTACCTAGTTCAACAAACATTGGCACTTGATAAATTTTGTCTGAAAATATCTCACTTTGAACTGTTTTCAATACAACTCCTGTTGAATTGATCCTCCATTTTGGATTACACAAACCTGGATTTACAAGTGAATGCGTCGCTCCAGTATCCACTATAAACTTAAGATTTTCTTTTATTATTATATATGGTAACTCCCCGGAGAGGCTGGAAAACGAAAATTTTCCGTTACCACATTTTCAGCTGAAGAATTTTGATTGAAACGACCAGAAGAATTCTTACGTAACACTTTCCGCGAAACTGGCACTTTAGGCAAACCACTTACAGTGTTACAACTTTGAACCATATTAATATCCATTGGTTCAGAACTTTCTTGCGTCGGAAAACAATTCGGATTAACATTATAATTGTAACTTCCCCTATTACGATTATAACTTTGATTATTACTAAAAATTTTACTACCTTGCTGATAATTATTATTTCCATAAGATCCGTTAGGATTGTATTGATTGTTCCTATAAAACGGTTTATGGTTATAACTGATGTTCTGATGTTTGTTTGAATTGAATTGTGTGTCACCATGAATATTTCTAATATTTCGAAACCCTCTATTGTCACGATTACCATTTGTACCCAAATAACTCTTACTTCTACTTCCAGTATTATTTTTGTTTCCTCCACTTCCATAGTTAGCATACCCCGATGTAAAAAGTATATTCATTGCAGTCTCAAGAGTATCAGGATTCCTACATGCCAATATGGTCTTCATTGGTTCTGGTATTTTTTGCTTAAAAATATCAAGAGAAGTTCTCAAATTATTTCTAGCAATTTGTTCACTGTTTTCATCAACTCCGAAAACTGAAACAACCTTATTATTCAAACTTCGTAATTTATCTTTAATATTATTATAAAACTCAACTACACTCGTTCGAAAACCCACAGAACGAAGTTCATCATATAACTCTTCCACACTTCGATTTTCCCCAAAATAATTTATTAAAACTGTTTTTATCTCCGACCAAGATTGCACATGAAAATTAATTTCTATTGCCTCCTTGGCCTTACCCTTAATTCTGCTTTTAATTAAATCCAGAAATAAAAGCTGAGAAGGCGCATCATACTGAACAAAGAGAGGATTTATTTTATCTACAAGTGAGATAAATGTATACAAATCTTTTTTATCTCCAGAAAATTCTGGTAACCGTTCCAGAAATTTAACAGGATCTAAGGTATGCGCCATTTTTAAATAATCAATAAATATTATAATTTTTTTTAGATGAAAAGAAAGAAAATTTTGATTTAATACAAAAGAAGAACAACACACGCACGTAAAAATGTAAAAAGAATACAATAATTTAAATATACAAACAAATACTTAAAACATTTATATGTTAAGATAAAAAACAATTACAGAAAACAAGAAATAAAATTTTTTACTCAAATGCTGATATAATGTCCTCTTCCTCCTTTGTTTCTTCTTCTTTCTCTTCTTCCAATAAATTCTTCAAGCAACTGAATTCTCTTTTGCAAGACACAAACACAAGCACAAATGTTTAAAAATTCTTCATTGACCGAAAGCCTTTATATATTTATTGTTGGACTTATTTTTGTTTCAATGTTTTTCTTCCCATTTATTTACATACTCCACATATCATATTTTAATTAAAAGTTTATTTCCCAGTTTATTTCTTTCACCATCCAACATCTTTATATACACAGTACGTATGATTAATGACTTCCTTAATTGTTTGTTGAGTACACTAATTTTAAAATCGTCATCAAAAATGTTCATTACTGGTACCGAAAACCGTTTAATTTTTTTTACTGAATTGGCTTTTCACAGATTTTCACGTTTTAATTTTATTACAAATAATAAAATCTCACATTTTTATTTAGTTCTCATTGAAATCTGTTATTAAACAAATTTTATTATTATTGTTTTTGTTTTTTTTATTGACCTTTAGCCGACAATACTCTTACTTTATGGAGTTTCAACACACCACATAAAACCACTCACAATCTGTTGAGATTCAATCTTGATTTTTCAGTGTTTACATTCATTTATTATTTATTTTTATTTTTCTGTTCTTTTATTTTTCTGTTCCTTTATTTTTTTTTAATGAATTTACCACTTGTTTTGTTCATTTCAAATTACACAATACATTCATTTATTTTATCACATCACAAATAAAGTTCTTAGTTTTTTAATTGTTTTTTTATCTTTCCATTTTTATTTAATTCTCTTATTTTCCTCTTCTTTTATTTTACTGTTCTTTTATTTCTCTGTTCTTTTATTTTTCTGATCCTTTATTTTTTATACAATGTTCTTTTTTTACACGTAATTATTTACTCATAATTACGAAAATCCTTTCTAAATCAATCCTGGAGGGTCCCGTAGGATTCGCAGGATTTAACTTATTATTTATAAGTGTTTGCACACACACGAAATACAAGATCCTTTTTTAACAAAAGGATCCTACCGACTGCGCCAATTAAAACCAAAAAAAAATAAATTAGTTTTATTTTTTTTAATTTATTTATTTTTAAATTCAAATGTTTCCATTTGAATTCCAAACTTAAACTGAATACAAAACAATTATTTGAAAACATAATTCAATTTCTTATGATATAATGATAAATAAAAATATTTTACAAACAAGCATTTTATGAACAAGTACATACAATAATATAGGGTTCTCATACAAGTGTACATACAATAGATTCGTGTAAATAAGTTATACATATAACTATAATCCACGTCGAAAGTTGTGAAAAATGATGGCACGAAAATGTTCACGATTTAATTCCATTTTTTTCTATATTAATTTTTTCAAGTCACTGTAAACAACACAAATAATGGTCGTACGTCAAAACGTTTTGAGTACGATTATGCTTAAAAATGACAAACTTTTCAATGGAAATGTCAGATTGCACTTGGCAGCACTCAGTGTTGCCAGGCCAGAAATATATATGGCAGCCCTCGTAGAGGGAGTAGAGCTTGTGGATATTTGATTTAAGTCTTAGCAAACTGAAAGTGATAGAAAAGAATTCCGCAGGGAGTATTCCACATACAAACTGTTCTTTCTTTGTATGATTCACTTGCCAATCGACTACAGAAGCATGAGCTCTTAAAAAAGATCTTGTTAGGCTACGAAATTATGGATTTTCAGGAACAAGTTCCTAGACTTCATAAGAGCACATTCCGTTGTAGTAACAATAAAACAGAAAAACACACCCCACATTGCGTCCAAATCTACAGTGAATCAATTGAGCGGGATAC
Source organism: Cistogaster globosa (assembly GCA_937654795.1). NCBI lineage: Eukaryota > Metazoa > Arthropoda > Insecta > Diptera > Tachinidae > Cistogaster > Cistogaster globosa. Next base: position 16,425,214 of record OW569404.1, read on the forward strand.
CATACGGTCACCGATGAGGTTCTTCACTCTTTCTTGTACGCGGTCGAGTATATTCAAAATAGTTTTTGAAAGACCAGCACATACAGGAGAGTTTTATTCCATTTTCGGTCTGATGATGGTAGCGAGAAGATCAGATGGAGGGAAGTATTTCTTAAACCATTTCAGAAAACCTAAGCACCTGAATGCTTTATTTATTACTTGAAAAATATGCTTGTTACACCGAACATCGGTTAGGATCTTCTTACTGAAACTATCAAGAGCTTCTCATTCATCAATATCTACTTCAGCCATAATTCCAATTGAGATAACACATTCAGACATATACGTGAGTTAAAGCATACAGCCTACAATTAGGAGCCGTTTTATAACTGCCACCAGTTTGCTCCTTAATAGTCTTTACAAATCTTTCCTCAAGATCAAGCAAATAGCCAAATTAGAAAATCTTTGCTGAGAATTCTTAATTTTAGTAATCATTCTTAACCTTAAAAGTTAACATCCCAGAATCAGGCGACAGTAGACATTTAACGGATTTAAAAAAAATCTAAATATTCACCATAAAAAGTGGCAAAAGGGTAAAACTAATTTTGTCATTCCATTCGTAATTTCTACAATATCCATTTCCGACACCATAAAGAGCAATGTCCGTCTGTCCGGCCATCTAAGTGTTGAAATCAAGTTTGCTGAGGCACTAGATCAGTTAGGAAAAATTTAAATAGTCCAATCGATCAGACATAGTGTCGAAAGAGGTGCTATTTGAAATCAGCAAGATCGGTCCATGTCCTTCAAGGCAGCGGGCAAAACATCACGCCCACATCTAATTTTTTCACATTATATGGAACAATGAAATAACTCCCATCAAAAAAATAAAATATGTAGGCCGATAGAAAATTAAAAAATAAGAAAAAAAACATCAAGTAAAAAAATTGGTGCTCGCTGTCGAATTACGGGTCTCTGAAATTTTAAAATTTTTTAAAATATCAATATGGGTATCAATTTAAAGCTCTTGAAGTGTTTTTTAAGGAAATAATAATTTTTTTAAATGCTTAGCCAACGTCACCGGCTCGTTTTTATGTAAAATATTTTTAGCACTTAATTTTTAATTCTCTGTCACCCCAATATTTGCCTTTTTGATTGAAGTTACTTAACTAAACTAGATTTACATATATGGTGAAGGGTAGCCGAATATAACACTTTTACTTGCTATTTTTATAATCTCTAAGCAATGAAAAAAGTTTTTTCACTTTTAATTAAAATTCTCTCAATAATAAAGGGTCATCCAAAAAACGCGCCTACATGTTTCTTTGAAATAAAACACAAACTATTTGCAATTTTTTCAAGCTGTTTTTTTTTTTTTATTAAAAGTATGATCCATTACAATTATAAGTGGAATAGAATATCATTCAAATGTCCACCATGACTGCGTCTGCAGACATCAATCCGAATATCGAAATTTTCAATGACTTTCAGACATGTTGCTGGTGTTATTTCACGAATTGCAACTTGAATGTTGTTCTTTAGATTATTAATTGTTTGTGGCTTGTTAGCATACACTCGACTTTTCAAAAAAAAAACCCCACAAAAAAATCTAATGGTGTTAGATCACATGACCTTGGAGGCCAATTGAAATCTGCATTTCGTGAAATTACCCGTTGAGGAAATTTTGATCACAAAAGCGTAATGTTTTCTCGAGTTGTGTGACATGTTGCACCGTCTTTCTGGAAATAGACGTCAGACACATCAATATGATTCAACTGTGTCCATAAAAAGTCTCTCAACATTGATTGGTATCGCTCAGCATTCACAGTAACAGCATTTCCAGCATCATCTTCGAAGAAAAATGGCCCAATGATTCCATTTGCCCAAAATGCACACCAAACAGTAACTTTTTGTGGGTGTAGAGATTTTTCATGAATAACACGAGAATTTTCATCACCCCAGATACGATAATTTTGCTTATTGACGAATCCATCCATTCTGAAATGAGCTTCGTCACTAAACAAAATTTTGCTTGAAAACAATGGATCTGTTGTTCGTTGTTCAATAATCCAACTAGCGAAATTACGACGTTGTAAATGGTCTCTTTCTTTCAATTCCTGGCTTAATTGAATTTTATAAGCATGTAAATGCAAATCTTTATGCAAAATCCTCCATAAGGAGCCATAAGATATGCCCAATTCTTGCGAACGACGCGAAATTGATGTTGTCGGTTCATTTTCAACACTTTCACCAACAGCAGCAATATTTTCATTTGTGCGTACAGTTTTTGGTCTTTCACTTTTTGGTTTATCAATAACACAACCAGTTTCTTCTAATTTTTTCACTAATCTTTAAATTGAAGATTAATTTGGCCGATGTTTTACACCAAAAAAATCACGAATTTTGTGATGGGTATTTTTCAAAGAACGCCCATTTTCATAATAACTTTGAATGATTTAAACGCGTTGCTGCAATGTGTACCTGTCCATGCGTAAAACTGTACTACCTTCTAATAAAACAAAATGGCTTATGTCATTTGAAAAGATGTCACGTGTAAAAATTATATAGTGCTGACATTTAGGCATTACATTTGGATGACCCTTAATATTAAATTGAAAAATAAAAACAAAATGTTCTTATTAAATTTTTAATTGTATCAATTATATATTTAATTAAAAACAAAATTAAAAATTTTCTTATTGATGAGCTAAAGAAAATTTATATTTGCCAAACGAACAGTTCTAATTTCGAAATAGTTGCTATTATTTGTGTCGCTTTAAGCTGTCTCTTTTAAATTTAAATGTTAAATTGACAAAAAATGTAAATTGTGATAGTTAAAGTGTAATATTGAGGTTTTATTTTCATTGTTGTCTTTATATTAAAGTTTATTTATTCATTTTTTCTAAACAATGTTACCAGATTTCAATAAAAATGTTTATCCCTAAAGATGTTAGAAAAATCTCAATGAAACATCGGATAAAGAAATTAAATAAATTTGTCTTTTATTTGCACTTAAATAATTAAAAGCCTCTGTATGTACTTGATATTTTATAAATAGAAAATCAGCAAGATCTGTCTATGTCCTTTGAGGCTGCGGGAAAAACACCACGCCTGCCTCTAAATTTTTTCATATCATTTGGTACAAATCTAGTTTAGAAAGTAACTTCAATTAAAAAACATATATATGGAGCGATAGAGAATTCAAAAATAAGAAAAATCATTTTATTAAAAAATTGGTGCTCGCCCATATTTTCCGAGTAATGGGCCTGTGAACTTTTAATAGAAAAGTACGATTGTGCACCGCACCGTATGTTTTTAAGAGTACCAATAGGGGTATCATTTAAAAGCTTTTGAAAAGTACTTTCAGAAAATACTAAAATTTTTTTAATGCTTAACCCATTAAGAGCCGATAACATTTTTATGTAAAATTATTTATAGTACTTAATTGTTTTATTTATTTTTTTTTTGTTAATTCTTTGTAACCACAATATTTGTGTTTTTGATTGGAGTACCTTCACTACACTAGATTTACGTATATAGTGAAAGGTACATAAGATTTGAATATAGCACTGTTATTTTTTAAAGATTATTTTTAATATTTTTTTTTATTTTATTTTATTTTTATTTTATTTTATTTTTTTTTTTTTGTTTTTAGTTTTTTTTTTTTGATAATTATAACTTTTAAATCTTATTATTTAATTTATTTTAATATTATTTAATTATTGTGTTTATTTCTTTTATTCTTTTATACAAAGTCTAAGAATATTTGTTTTCCATTTTACCTTCTAATGATTTTGTAATGGTTTAAAAAACACAAAATTTCCATTAATTTTAATAGCACTTCTTTCTGTTTAACTTTTACATGGTATTTCATTTATTTGCTTTTTCTTTCCATATAATTAATTATAAATATATAATTATTAGAAAAAAAACATTTGCATTTTTAAATTTTATTTGCTGGTATGGCCAAGAAGCTTTTTTTGGTCAAAACTGCAAAAAAGTCAACAAACCCATTAAAAAATTTATGGTCTGTGTAAAAATTGGCGCTTCCATTTCATTGAATTTTAAACAAATGACATTTAAATGTGCAAATTGTTAAATTTTAAAATAAACATTAATTTACACACACGCACACACATACAACACACACATGCATTAACTTGCTCACTTAAAACAATTACTTTTACACACATACACACACACACACATACACAACTGCATTTAACTCAAAGTTTTCATTTTAAGTAATTTATTTAATCTACAGGCTGATGCGAATTGTTTTTATCGCATTTACAAAAACAATTATCGCAAAGTTGTTAAATGCAATGGCAACAATGACAAAAACTTCAACACATTTAAAATAAATAAAAAAATAATTTTTATTGATTTTATTTCCTTTAGCAGACATTCTTTTGTGAGATTTATTGATAAACTAACGGTCATAAAATTTAATGTGCTGCTAAATCATTTAAACCACAGATTAAATTTTCGGTAAAAGATGGCAATCGCCAAAAAAAACATAACAAACTTGTCATTTTAATACATTTGTAATAAATATTAGAAATGAAAAACTTGTCGTAAAGTAATAAAAGTTAGGTTTGGTTACAAAGTTTAATTAAAACAATTTAACTTGGACTAAAAACTATTCCTTTATAAGATTCGGATTACTTAAACTGAAAAGTAAATCAATGATTGCAGAAGATTTATTGCACAAAAAAACATACAGGGTTGAGGTATCCATACATTAAGAGCAACATTTTATAACTGAATAGTTTGGTTGCAGCTAAATCATATTATTGTTAAAGGTTCAAATATTGCAAACATAATTATGTTTATTATTTGAAAATAATTTTCGAAATATTTTTTTTATTTATTTGTTTTGTCAATTTGTATATTCTCTACCACAGATAGAAAAAGGGCAAATCTAAGTTTATCATTCCGTGTATGTATTCTGAGTTCTCATGCAAAGCTTAATCGATTGAGCGATGTCCGTCTGTCCATCCGTACTCGGGTTAAAGAAAACTTTGCCAAGGCCCTACTCTAGTCAATCAGTAATAGTTTCGAAAAAAAATTTTATTGAAAATCAGGAAGATCGGTCAATGTCTTTCGAGGCAGCGGGCAAAACACAACGCCGACCTCTAATTTTTGTATATTATTTGGAACAAATCTGGCTATTTGAAGTAAATCTAAGCAAAAAAGTTAATATATGGGTCGATAAAGAATTAAAATAAAAAAAAAACTTCAAGTGAAAAAAAACCTCCGCTCGCCCATATTTTCTGAGTTATTGGCCTCTGAAATTTTCATAAAAAAGTACGTTTTTGCAACATTTTTTTACGTTATCAATATGGGCATCATTTAAAAGCTTTTAAAGAGATTTTTCAGAAAATGGTAAATTTTTTTAATATTGGTTAACCCATTAAGAGCTGGTAACATTTTTATGTCATATTATGTATCTACTTGATTTTTTTCTTATATTTTAATTGTCTGTCAATCCAATAATTTTTTGTTTATTGGAGTTACTCCACTTAACTAGATTTACATATATGGTGAAGGGTATTAAGATTCGATATAGCCGAATATAGCACTCTCACTTGGTTCAAATTTACAATTTGTATTTTTAAATGGTTTCGGTATTTAAAAAATCCAAAAATTTGTTGTTTGTTTTTAATCACATTTTGTTTACATAAAAACAAACTTATAAACATATTATGCTTATTATTAAATATATTATGGTTATAAATATTATATTATTTTTAATAAGTTATAAAAAATTGATAGTGGTTGAAAATTTTGTAATTATAAAATCACATCCATTTAATAAAAAACAAAAGCTTGTTTATGGTTAATAAAGTATTGTTAAAAATAATTATAGTTTGATCACCGCAACCATGTATTTTTGCAGGGGTCATAACATGGTTGTTTAGTAAGGTGAGTAAAAAAAATTCGCAGTCATTAACCAAAACATTGTGAAAAAAATTGAACAACACTAGAGAGGTATACCATATGGAGTAGCAAAGCAAACTAATATTCTCCATGGTTTTGTTTCCAAAGGGCTCTCCTTAATTTGAATTTTTTTAAACCATTTTCCACACAAGTAGCTAAATTTCTCAATGTAATGTTTAATTTCCTTTTTGTTGTTATAAGCCTTCATCTTTAAGTAACCTTGTACTTAATCATAAAATCTGTCATGCGATAATTCTATAATTTCACGGACTGTATGACAAGTGGCACTATAACCAACACCATACAAATTTGGTAAAAATCTAGCAAAAATAATTGATTATTTTATTCTTAAACCATCCTTATTTTTGAAAAATATGTTCCGAAGATTCCTCCAAGCCATGACTTATTGTGGGTTAAATTGTGATCTCTCAGATGTAAATGAAGCATTTAGGAGAGGGAATTGAAGTCCTTGAATTTAATATTAATCTTCTTGTGAGTCCTTATGCTTTATTCAATTGGCTTCAAGCAAATTTGTGGTACCATGAAAAAATTGTAGCTTTAGGTGAAGGGGTAAATAACAGCACAATTAATTATGTGGCCTGGTCACTTAATACTATGAATTGTGAAACCAACACAATAAAACCAGTCTATTTCAGATACTGTCAGGCAGAAAGGGGCACGAAATAAACTAATCTGCTTATGAGTAGCTTCATAAAACTTTAATCTGAGTTAAAATAAATAAATAAACACTCAAAATAAATAAAAATTCCTGATTTATTTAAAATGAAATTATATTGTTATAAATGAATTAAAATATATTTTTATAATATTCACGGTGCAAACCCTTGTTGGTTTTTTGAATTTCTCCGATGACTTTAAGCAAACAAATTGTAGTGTACAACTCAGAAGTGAACGTCCTACGTTGCTCAAGCGGAACAGTCGCCACATGACCAGTTTTGCCGAAGAAACAGGCGACCACTTGCTTCGATGTGCTTCTTCCACGAATAACTTTCGTTGGATTTTGCTCGTCTTTGAAGACCCACACGGTCGATTGTTATTTCGTTTCGGGCTCATACGCATAGATCCATGATTCCTGTGACGATCTTATAAACATCTTTTGAAGCACCGCAGTCGTATTTTTGCAACTTTTCTTTGCACCAATCGACACGAGCCATTTTTTTGAGCGACTTTCAAATTATGCGGGATCCAACGAGAACAAACCTTTTTTACGGCCAGGTGTTCATGCAGTATCGAATCTATGCTGGTGGAAGAAATGTACAAGGATGTCTCTATCTCTCGGTATGTCACATGTCGATCTTGCATTATGAGTTCACGCACGGCATTTTTGGACGACCTTCACGGAATTCGTCTTTGAGCGAGCTTCGACCACGATTAAATTCATTATACCAATTTTTCACAGTGCTATAGGATGGTGCTTCATCGCCATACAAAAATTTATGTTCATCAATGCACTCTTGTCGTGATAATCCACGTCGAAAGTTGTGAAAAGTGATTGCACGAAAATGTTCACGAGTTAATTCCATTTTTTTCTTTATTAATTTTTTCAAGTCACTGTAAACAACACAAATAATGGTCGTACGTCAAAACGTTTTGAGTACGATTATGCTTAAAAATGACAAACTTTCCAATGGAAATGTCAGATTGCACTTGACAGCACTCAGTGTTGCCAGGCCAGAAATATATATAGCAGCCCTCGTACAGGCATTCCATTAACAACAAATGTTAACTGTTTTAATAAAGCAGGCGCTATAACAAAATTTGATTATTGCCTAACATTTTGTTCTATGAATTCTTGACGTTATGGCATTGTTTTTACTTTGCACAATTTTTCAAAATAATTCACAAAGATGATCAGTTGGTATTACACTAGAATGTATAATTTGCGTAGAAATATATTTGAACCACTATTATATAAGTTTATATCGTGATACATTAAAATTATTAACTCGACTAAACAGTAACACAGGTAAAAAAATATTAATAATCCTAAATTTAATGCCTGTATATCAAACAAGTGTCGATAATGAAAAATCTCCAAATCCATCCATACGAATTTCTGGTCACAATGGCTACATTGCTCGCTATTGCTCATATAGCTCATCAGTGGATTCTACCCAAGTTTTGTAAAGAAGACCTAAAAGTCTTATATTAAAAGCCAAAATGATTAAATGAAAACTACATTGAATCAAAAAAGCAAAAAGACAATAAAAAAAACTCAAAAAAATTAGTACAAAAACTTATTAACCTTTGATTAACTATTTTTTTTTTCTTTAACATAAAAACGATTCCAAATAATAATTGTTTAAATTATTTTATTATGTTTTTAGAAAGTTTATAATTTTCATATTTCAATTTTAAATTTCTTAGACCAGAAATTCATAAAAATAATTCTAAGTCAGAAAAAAGTCAGCGCTCTTTTAAAACATCAAACAAATCAAAATGCGTTTAATATATTTCCTTTGATATTTCCTTAGATTTATTTTACAACAACATATTTCCTAAAGCTTTTAAACAAACTTTATTTAACTTAAACTGTTGAATTAAAGGAACTAAAAGAAAAAATCGAATATAAAACTAAATTGAAACGAAGAAAACGTCAAAACAAAATAATAAAAAAAAAATATCAACTGCAGAATTTTTATTTATTTGTTCAAATATAAAATCATAAAAAATCTAAACGCGCCAAACGATAATGTTAGGAAATATATTTAAATCTGCTTTTTCTCGTTTTATTTACGCACTAGAAGTATCAGAACAAATTTTATTATACATTGTTGTTGTTGTTTTTGTTGTTGTTTATTAAACTTTATACACTGCTGCATTCTAGTTATACTGCTCTTTTTTTTTTTCTATGAGTTTATTCGCCTTTGGCCGCTAAGTCGTCAGTATAAAACAGAACAAGAAAACAATCATTACGTTAAATGCAACAACAATATGATTTAATGAAATAAATGATTGCATGTTGTGACTTTTGTGGTGCATGCAACGAACAGTTTCCGCTTCAAAACAGAGCAAGTTTAAATTAAAATAAAATAAAGTTTTTTAAAAAAAAAACATGACAAAAAGAAATTTTTGTATTAAGAAAATTATTTAAGAATTAAGGAAACAATTAAGAAAAATATAAAAATTAAAATTCATTTTAATATTTAATTAAAAGATTAAAGTGTTAGCTTCTATTTAAGTTATAAATTATTAAAATCGCTAAAAATAAGTGAGAGTTATTAAAATATTTGTAATTCTAACTTCCATTTAATATTAATCATACGCCACCTGTAAATAAAATATAAATTTTATTAAATAAAAAATATTTAACAAACTTAAACAAATATTTTGGTATAAATGAATAAATATAACTGCTTTTAAAATGACATATTAAACCTGACATTATTATTTTCAACAAAATATTTACAAATAAATATTTTTTTATTTTTATTTTAAATAAATATTTAGCTAAAAGGTTTTTCATTTAATTTCTGCTCTTAAATTATTCACATTTCTCTTAATTATTTTTTCACTTAAATTGTTTAGAGGTTAAAAGGTTTTTAATTGTCCACAATCTACTAACTGAAATTTAACACATCATATATTTTTTTGTTTATTACATTATGAGCATGTCATTGCCATGTCAAACAATAAGCTACAATTATTTATTTATTTTTTGTTGTTCAATTAATGTTCTGTCATGTTGATATGAAATGTTTTGCCAGTGAATAACACAACAGGAAAAAATATACATTGAGTTTTTCACAAATTATGAGCAATCAAGCACGAAAACCATTTGATGAAATTGAATTTTCAATGACAAATAAAAAGGATGTTTATAAAAGTCCAGTCAACAGAGTGATAAGTAATTTGGCGTCAATATTTTTTTGGTTCATGATTGTGATAGCAAAATTTGTTATTGTGGTAAGTTTAAATATAAAAATAAAAAATTAAAATTAAAGTTAAATAAATATTTTTTTTTTTTTTTTAATTTCAACGTGTTTTTTAATTACATTTTTTTTCATAACGTATGAGTGATTTTAATTATAAAATAAGCCTACGAAATTGTGAACATCTTTGCAAAGTTATTAATTAATTTAGTTAGTTAAGTTTTATTGTATTCTTAGTTAAAAAAATCTTTGATATAAAAATTAAATTAAAATTTTTGGTTGTGTTTAAAAAACAAATCTTTTTACTAAAAAAAATTTAAACTTAAAAAGTGAAAAAGCGTTAAAAAATGAAGGCATAATATAATGTTCAGCTTAAGATAAGATCCAAAAAAATTTTTTTTTAATTACAATTTTTTTTTATTATTTGAATTTGAATTTAAAAAAATTAAATTTAAAAAGTGAATTTGTACGCAAAATTGATTTTTTTTAAGAAATGAATTTTGTTTAATACGATTGCATTTTAGTAAATAACTTTGCACTTTTTAAAAACTTTAGTAAAATTAAACTTGCATTTTTGCGAAAATAAAGCTTTTTTTATTTTATAAAAAAAATTATTTTCATAAAGGAAATAATCCGTATTTTCTAAAAAAAACACTTTACGTAAAAAAAAATTTTTTTGTGATAAAACTGAGTTTTCGTTAAAAAAAATTCATTTCTGTAGAAATGTTCATTTTGCTAAAAAAAAATAACTGCGTTTTTTTAAAAAAGCTTTTATGCTAAATAAAAGCTTTTTAGTGAAAAAATTGAATTTCTATAAAAAATTGAATTTTTTAATGAAACTTCTTTTTATAAAAATATATTTTCTTATGTATTTTTTGTAATAAATCTAAGTTTTTATTAGGAAATTATATTTCATTTCGCAAATAAACTGCAATGTTTGAAAAAATTTACTTATGTAAAGAAATTGCTTTTTTGTGATAAAAAAAGAATTTTGTAAAAAAAATTGCATTTCTGTAGAAAAATGCAATTTGCTAAAAAAATGTGCGTTTCTCAAAAAAAACTACTTTTTTTGTGATACAATTAAGTTTTTTTTTTATTTTCCCAATCAGCGATTGAACCGTGAAATATTATAACTGAATTAAATTTTCTCTTAGGTTCATTTTTTAATTTAATTTTTATAAAGAGAAATTCTTTTTCAAATGTATGCGGACGTTTTCTAAAGAAAACAAGAAAAATTAGAAGCTGGCAGAATGTAAGTTTTTTGTAAAAAATTTTATTTTTATAAAAAAAACTGTTTTTGCCCATGAAACTGCATTTTTATAAAAATGCATTTTTTGTAAACAAGTTACATTGCTAAAAAAAAATGAATTTATTTAAAGAAAATGCTTTTATGTGATAAAATTATGTTTTGCAATTTAAAAAAAAAAATTTTTTGTGAAAACAAAATTTGAATTTTTTAGAAAAAATTTCTTTTGAAAAATGCGGTATCGTGAAACAGGGTTTTTTATAAAAATGAATCTTTAGGATAAAAAATGCATGAAAAATTTCAATTTATGTTAATTAAATACAAGAGCTAATTGCGAACGCAATCTTTAGAACGAAATCAAACGATGTGAAAGAAAGAGATTGAAGGGCTTTCGTGAATGTCTGTCACAGTTTTTTTGGGACACACAAAAGCTGAAAATTACCTTATTATTATTGAAGAACTGTTTTTTTTTTTTTTTGCCTACAAAGTTTTAAAAAGTAATTTGTCTTTTAAAATTATTTTTTAGACACACATCTAGATTTTGTTTGCGGAAAATCTTGGTAATGGCGAGCCATCAGAAGAAATGCTTGCAGATTTTTCTTAGTCAATTTGGCGAGAAACTCTAACTGGTAAAAAAAAATTAAAAAACGAAAAGTTATATAAATAAAACTAAACTAAAATGTTTCTGAAATAAAAATTACTAATAAAATATTTGTGTTGTTTTAAACAGAAAATTTACGTTGGCTGTAAAAATTGAAGTTTTTCATCGTAATTTGAAGAAAAAAATTTAATTAATTACAAAGAAATTCTAAATACCAAAAACTATACAAAACACCCTTTTCCTTAATTTTCATTACCTAGCAGCTAACCTAACGCCATCCTATCGCCAAATGTAAGGTTGACTCCACACAAATTCTTTCAGTGTTGGGTACCTGCGGTAAACTGAGAATAAAATCCCCATTTGTTAATCGATTTGCATGATTTATAACTTTTTTTATTCTTAAAATATTTAGCTCTCAAAGAAATATGCAAAATAAAACGTATTTGATTTTTTCTTTTTTTTTTAATTACATTTCTAAACTGAAGAAGTAAAGGAACTTTGTAAGAAAAAAAGTTTTCTCTTCTAACAATTTTTGAAAAATTCAAAAACGATAAATTATAGAAAAAAAATAAATAGAATTAGTTTGAATATAATTTATTTTCTTGCGCATCTTTTGGTGTTTTGTTTAAAAAAATCGGATAAGTCGTTCTCGAGTTAGACTGATATATGTTAGCGTACCTGACAGATTTAAAGGGAAAATTTTTCCTCGCCCATCAAAAAATAAAAACGGAATTGAGCTCAGTGCATCAAAAACCATATAGTCCACATAGTTTTAATAAATAATTTTATTCTTCCAAAATCGCAATCCAATAAATTAGCACGAGAGAACAATTTAGCTTCTCAAATAGACTTGTGTAGTTCATAAACGAACTAGTTCATTTAAACGATATCATCGATTGAACGAAGTGAACTAGTTCATTCTTTTAAGTTTACCTAGTTCATTTTTGAACTGTACTTTATATTTGAACTACCAGACAAGATAAACTAGAATCCATGTCTTTGTTTCCTTGTAGACTATTTTGGACATGAAATTAGTGCTGCCACGCATTTTATTTAACATTCGTTACGGCAATGCTACGATAATGTTGCCATCATATTTTGAAAGAAAGCGTTGGAACTAAAAGTTGTAAGTACGAACAATGCGTCAATAGAACATTTGAACTAAGAGAGATTTTAAACTAAGGAGAGCCTTTGAACTTAATATTGAACTAGTTCATTTTCAATATTTGAACTAAAAAGAGCGATCACTAAATTGAATCAAGACTAAGAGTGAACTTCATTTAATAAAATAAAACAATGTTTTTTCTTTAATTGTCTCCTCTTCGCTTTATCACTGCCTTTTTAAACACGCTCTTTATATTTAGTGTTAATAAAAAACTGCCCAACTCACATTATTTGTTAACATTTTCAATAAGTTTCGTGTGAAACTATAAACAATTCACTTTAAATAGATGTTTTTCAATTTCTCATTTATTTTGTAATTTTTCAGCTCTCCTGCATCAGCATAATTTTTGGCCTGTTGTTTCCGCGCTTAAGTTTTCGTCTATTAAATCATTTAGTCGCTAATACAAATAACATTTTTACAATCAAATCATCAACAGAGGATTTATAAGTTAGTGATTGCAAACCAAACGAGACGAAAAACAAAAACTGTTTTTATACACATTCGCTTGGAGTAACAAAATCCACATATTTAATATGCAACAAAAACCTAAAACAAACCTTCGAAATTCGTGGTTGAATTTTGGAGATACTAAAACAAAACCATTAAATATAGTGGCCGAAACAACAAAAACAACAACAGCAGCTAGGATAAAAATTAAATTAGGAAAAACCATAAAAGCCATTATCACTTTTATAGCGGCCTATTTCAAGGACAGCAACATTCATGGACTGCAGTATGTGGTCAAAGGAGGAATCACAACAATTGAAAAGTAAGTAGATGCACCACAGCTACACAACAACCAGCACTTTAAAATGTCAGGTCTAAAAGACACAAAAAAAATTAAAAACAGTTTTTGTATTGGTGTGTAAGAGAGAGAGAGGGAGAAAGGGAGAGAGAATGTGATAAAGAGTTTATTTGAAAAAGACCTTTTAATGGAGGTACCAAATATTTTACCTTTAGCCACATACTGTTGTGTACTGTAATCAAATCACTTCATTACAATTCAAACAAAAATTGTTATTTTTTCCCGTTACTTAACTTGATTTACATTTTGTTTTATTTACGAACATTGAATGTGTTTACCAGCTGCCTTTGGTTGGCGCTCTTAATTGTATCGATGTACTTCTGTGTGGAAATTGGTTTGCAATCTGTTGATCGTTATTATACCAAAAGCACTGTTGTTGGCATCGAACGAGATTTTTACTATTGGAATACAACAATGCCAAGTGTTACCATTTGCCCGTTACATCGTTTAGATGTTAAACTATTTAATGAATATTGCCGGTAGGTAAATTTGTATGTTTTTTGCTTTTATTTATTTAATTTTTTTTTTTTTTTTTTTTTTTTTGCAAAATTTAGCTTAACAATTTTCAGGTTTTAATGCGCATTTTTAAACCTTAAATTTAATAGGAATGAAAACTTTTTTGAGAAAAAAATCATTTTTAAATGAAGAGCACTATTAAAAAAAAATACTTTTAAATATTTTCAAAATAATTTTAATTTTTTTCCCAATCAGGGATTGAACCGTGGAATATTATAAATGAATTAAAATTTACTTTTTTGGCTTAGGTTCATTTTTTCAATTTAATTTTTAGAAAAATAAATTATTTTTCAACTGTATGCAAACTTTTTCCAAAGAAAACAAGATAAGTTAGACGCTGGCAGAATGTAATACATTTCGTGTTTATACCGATAGTTGTGGTACAAAAAGCAAAAACAAATTTACAAGACCTGTTGTATTTACAATATACACAACTTAAGGTAGATAGATGCGAAGAATGCTGATGAAGGATTTGGCGGCCAGGAAAATGTGGCATTACATTCTGCCAGCATCTAGATTTTTCTTGTTTGCTTTGAAAAACGTCCACATACATTTAAAAATAATTTAAAAAAAATAGTTTTTAATAGGTTTTAATTTATATTCAAAATATTGAAAAAGTACGAAAGTTAGAAAATAAGTATTACAGATGCAGACACTTAAATTTGTTTAAGATAACTAAGTTGTTTGCCCTGCTGCTTATATCTGCTGAGTCATATAAAATTGCAATCCTGCAGCACATGCTCTGGAGTTTCCTTGTCATAATCATAGAATCAACACCGTCTGTTGTTCTCAATGATAAACTTGTTTCTCACAATAGGCTGTGAGAAAACAGTTTACGGTCTTAAAGTTAATTTTACATAAAAGTAAAAAGGCTTTAAAGAGCTTTTCGTTATACCGTTCAAGTGCCAACTTTCCATATCTCAATCCGTGAAGGTTAGCCTAGCAATACTCCTTGATGTTCTTAGTACCCTTCCAGATTTGTTCTCATATTCTGTTTAATCCAAGACCACAAAATTCTCGCATCCAACCATGCTCCCCTTTTGGCCCACCTACTTTTAATTTATTTGCCTTCTAACCCAAAATGACCACTTATACAGCGAAGAGTTATCCTGCCTAAGTGATTTAAATTTAGGCAAATTTGGAAGTTAACTCATATGAGCTAACCGCCCCTGTATCCCCTGTAGTCCGTGTCAATATTGAGTTGAGTACATGGCATCAATCTCCGTTTGAAAGATTGTGTTTTTTTTATTCATAAAAATTAACAACTAAAGTGGGTCGTATATGGTACGGAACCACTCCTGCATGTATCTTAATGACATTTTATTGTTTTTGGCCAAACAGGTTGTACTCATGTAGTTTGTTTCGTGCGCACCTTTAAAATCTCAAAATGTCAAACCATCTTGTTAAAACTTTATTCATGCCGGCCACATGAATATTATGTTATATTACGTTAGCAACTTCTCGGTTCCAAGAAATTAAGTTGAAGCAATGCCCCTAGACCAAAATCCGCAGCAAACAACGTCACATTGTAAATCTATTTATCCTTTGAGAAGCATTTTTGTTTTTTTTACGTCAACTTTAACAATTCACGAAGTCACGAAAGTGAAGTGCATGTTGATTTCGCATGAACAGACATCATTTACTTCTTTCTGTAGAGAAATCTATTTAACGACATCTTTCTGTTGTCCATGGTAAAAGTAATTCAGATTTTGTGCGAATCATTAGCTTTATAAGCTTCGAAAAGCCAACTTTTATTGAACATATTCTGAAGGGAGCTATTTTAAATTAAGCCAATGAGGGCCAATTAAATGCCGCCTATTATTTTTTGACATTATCTCAGCTGAATATTATAAATTGGCGGCTTGTTGAAATTGCGAATTTATGTGGCACCACTGTTTAAAGCCGCTCTTATAATCTTTTGAAATTTTCTCACTAAAGTTCATATAAAAATAAATTTATGTTTCGATCTTAAGGGAAGTTTTAAAATGTGAGTAATGGAAAAATGTATTCATTTGCCAAAGAAGCATTTTTTCTTGACTCTTAAGTTCATCGCTTTTTTTCATTTAATAAAAAAGTTTTGCCAAGTTCTATAATTTAATAGTTTCAATCTCAGAAAAGTCTTTTACTGTCGAGCCATTTTTTCTAGTTTGAAAATATTTTATAATTAGAAGTATCTAAATCCTGAATAGGGTAGCAATTCATAGGCCAATTTATGGCTTTTGCCATTAAAACTACACTCTTGTTCACCTGTGAGTATGATTGAGCGAGAAAAATATTTTTCCTTAGCTAAGAAGGTTACATTTGCTTGAGATTAATGCCAAATCCATCCAGCAGCTGTACACAATATTTACTTTTGTATCTCGGACCAGCAGTCAGGGGATGAACCCTACTCAAGCAATGCCTTGTGCCAGAATTTGGAAATTAGGTTATTAAAAGGAGGATAGAGGGAGTAGTGTTTTTGGACATTGAATTTAAACTTTCCAACAATGAAAGTGACAGGTGCGACCTCTGCAGAAAGATGATTCCTCATATGAGCTGTTCGGCTAAAACACGAATTCTTTCTATAATGTATAGTGCGGTTCATTCGACCACAAATAGATGAAATCTTAATGAAGAGTACGAAAAAACGTGCAAACATCGGGATACCCTACTGTCACCTATAAACCTCTTCGACCGGTCCATACATGAGAGAATAATCCATTCTCACTATCCGCACTTACAGATGAAGCATCACTTTCGGTTGAACGTCTGTGCGTTAGCATACAATATAAGTCTTACGAGCATTAAAATCGACTTTATTTTGTTGTGAGATCCTGATTGATCGTATTAATTATATTCAGTTGCCTGGCCTTAAGCCCCTAACAGACTTGGCCTTTTGCTTAACGAATATGAATGGCAAATGCTGCTGTCATCTGCAAAAGATTAAATAGGGCTTAAAGTGTGACATATAAAGTCATTTAGAAAAATAAGAAATAAAGTAGAAGAAAGAACAGAGCCTTGGGATACCCCTGAATTCACCTTGAACTCGTTTGATAAGATCCTACCTATTGCAACGTGTATAGTACGATCACTGAGGAAGCTCGATATAGAAGCGTATCATGCAACACTCTATCAAAAGCCTTGGAAATATCTAGAGCCACCACCTTATTTTCGCCGAAGTGGTGTATGCAGTGACACTATTTTTTCGAAAGGAAAGCTAGCAAGTCTCCTGTCGAACGTTTTTATGAAAACCATACTGTTAAGCTCTAGATACTTCAGAGGATAAAAATTCATCATTCTCTCCATCACTTTAGAGAGCGTAAAGCAAATTACAATTGGATGGTAGTTTTCAAGGTTGTTAGCCTCTCCCTTTTTGGGAATTGACGTTTCGTTAGCTGCCTTTTATTTGTTTTTTTTTAAGGAACTTGATGTAAATGATATCCAGAGCATCACCAAAAGTAGTCATCATCATAACTTTTAGTAAAATCCTTGAAATGTTTCATAAAAAACGCAAAAACTTTTTCGAAATGCGTTTAAAAATAAAAATAAAATTTATTAAAATTTTATATTTTAAACGAATAATATCAATTCGGTTTAAGCTCACGTAAGTTTTATATTTTCTTAAGTTATTAAGTGTTAATAATTGATGTTCTCTGGAATGCGTGAACCGATTTTAAAAGGTGATGTCAATACCAAGGTTTTTATGTATAAACGGTCTGTGTATTGGTGCATGAATTATAGCCATTTTAGTGAACACTCAACCGATCGTGATGAAACTTGACATGTATAATTAATTTATCATAGAAAAAATTTTTAGGCTATCATTTTTCTGTAACTCGCCACTATATGGCGCTGTAAAACGCTGCACACGCCTAAGTTCGTTGATTTTTATTCTGTCAAAACATTGAAACAGCAGCGATACGGCAACATAGTTTTTTCGATGGTTTTACAATAAAACTGATTTCGGCGGCAGTAGAATAAATTTAGTGATTTTAACTGTCTTTATTAGTAACAAATTGTGATTGTGGTTCTGACAGTAATTAGTTATTGGTGAGTGTTATATTTCGGATGATGAATAAATGTATAGACTCGATTAAATGGAAATACAATTCAATTTATTATAAGAAAAAAACAAGGGATACAAAAATTTTTAAAATTTAAATATATACAAAATGGAGATTGAACGTGTTGATCTTAAGATGGCAAAAATCGAATGAATCAGCATTAACTAAAATTCTGACAGCTGCCGTTGTGTTGCCATATTTTTAATGCTTAATAGTTGCAACAGTGAGTCAATTTTCTTCGTTGCATCATACAAAATTAAACAATTGAGGCATTGACGAGTAATTTTAATATCAAATCATCCTTTCCTAACGAATTGTCCGGTGCAGCGATTGTCTCTTTCATTTCTACGTACATGCACACGGCTGCCTGGCGAGTGTTGACTGTGAACACTCATATGGAAATTCGAGAATGAAAAAATATATTTTTCACTGCGAATACCCATATGGAAATAATACGTACACCAAAAATATAAAGTTTTTTACTTGGCAGCCAAGAGAGATTGCATGTGTATTTTGTTTCATTGAAGGTCATTGCCTTCTACCTTCGGACGACTCATTTGTCACCATATTATGAATTTTAAGAACGATTCAGAGCGTTTACTTCAAGGGCTACTGCAACGCCCAAAGAACAAGATGCACGTTATGAGGCACAACGCTCACACCAGGCTCGATCAGGAATGAGGATCAATCTAAAAAAAGCGGCGTTCAACTACGATAAAGAATACGATTATCATTGGTCCAATAAATAAATTGTGTCTACACTGTCATGCATTCAAGTTTCAGAAGGAAAAGCCCGGAATGTTTTGCTCTAATGGAAAAGTCAATTTGCCTACGATGGGCAAATCGGAAGTCGAAACATTTACTTCAACATATTCGGAAGTAAAACTCATGCTTTCAAATTATATCGTTTAAAGCGACGCAAATTAAGTGATTTGGAAATTTCGGGCCCACACTCAGGTGCAAGGGCAAGTGTACCATCAGATTGGTTCACTTCTTGTAGTACCCAATGAAGATCCGACGTTTTCGCAGATTTATTTCATGGACAACGTGGGGGAGAAGATTGATGGAAGATGCGCATTCAGTGAAGAAACAAGGCGGGAAATCAAGCGCTTTTCCACGAGCACAACTGTTTGGTCTTTTGTATGACTCATTTTTAACTTTTCGCCATCACATGATAGATTCATTATTAAATACACCTACAGGCAACGTCTGTCCAGGTTCGCCTAGTTTTTTTTTTATAAATTTTCCATTTTCTTTGAAATGTATGAGATCCATGTTCAATATTTTCTCAATAGTTTATTAACTGCAACAATAGCAAGCAGTGTGAAAATTTTTATCAACTAAAGGAAACTTCAAGAGGGCAGGAAATTTATAAACTGCATAAGCAGATTCAATATTTTATTTTTTTCGAAACATTGTTCCGAAAAAATAAATCAAAATAATTTTTAGTGCTAAAGTTTCAATCACTTTTGTTTTCTTAATGTTGGCAACGCTATAGTGTACTTTTGGCGGGTAAATTAACTGCAATAGAATGTAAACACATAAAATCATTATCAGCGAAATAATTAAAATAAATAAATAAAATAATATAAAAATTAAAATAAGATGCTGCTTTTTTTTTTTTTTTTTTTTGTTTTTATTTCAGTTTACACAAGCTCTCTCCCGAAGAACAACAAGAGTTTTTTATATTTATGGAAAAATTGGCCAACTCGACCTATGACAATTTCCTGGATATACCCAATAACAGATCTATTGACTTGATTTTGGATCGTTTAAATATAAATCCTCAGAAATATATGGAACTCATCTACAATCTCACAGGAGATGCTGCCATTAATTATAAAACAGATTTAAATGATCTATTGGGTAAATTACGCAGCAGCACGGGAGATTTCATTATTCAAACAAGACAAATTCTAACGGAATATGGTCTTTGTTATATGACCAATACAATGCTATCGGAAAAGTTCAGCTCTTCATACATGATATGGGGTGTTTATCCAGAAAGTGATTTAGAAGGCTTGAAATCTATTTTAAAAATTAAACAGAGCAGTTATTTTGATAGTGATGTCAGTTATAGTTTTTTGGGTTTCCAAAACAGTCCCATAGATGTAAGTTAAAATGATTACTAAAGCTGCATAAAAAAAGCTTTCAAATTTTATTTGTCTTCAAAATTTATTTTAAGGGATTTTTACACAGTCCTTATGAAATCATGAAAGTGGATCATAATTTGGGTTACACCAATAAATCGTTGCAAATAGTTGTGGATTGTATGGAGATTATAGCAGAAAAGGGTCTTGAAAGGTAGACTTTTCTAAAATCTAGATTTTA
Source organism: Cistogaster globosa (assembly GCA_937654795.1). NCBI lineage: Eukaryota > Metazoa > Arthropoda > Insecta > Diptera > Tachinidae > Cistogaster > Cistogaster globosa. Next base: position 16,445,733 of record OW569404.1, read on the forward strand.
AACAAATTCATGAATGTGCTAAATAATTATTTGTGTGTTTCATACAGTGACGCTAGTGTGGAGCAGCGTAAATGCCGTTTTCAACATGAAAGCAATTTGACGCATTTTTCTATTTATTCACGTAATATTTGCCTGCAGGAATGTCGCTTAAATTTGATTTATAAAGTTTGCAAATGCATTCCACATTTCTATCCAAATCGCAGTGAGTATTTGTGAAAAAAAAAATCCACAAAAAATTTAAATTTTTTATTCATATTTCAGTTAAACATCCAAAAACAATTTGCAACTATAAAACTTTACGTGAATGCGTGGCACCACTTAAACGTGTGTACCTTAATATTAAATTGTATCGTTCCTTTTTAAATTAATGCAAGTTTTTATATTTCGTTTAAGACTACTTTTTAAAATTATACAAAGTAAACACAAATGGCCAAAAGCAAATGGTGCCTTGTTATTGTGCACAAAATTGTCAGGATTCGATTGTTAATAAAAGATCCATGTTTGTAAGTCTAAAAAAAATTAGACGTCTTTACAATTATTTAAGTAACAATATTCTTTATTTTAGCAACTACAAAAAGCAAATGCTCTAATGGGTGGCAATGGAATTGAATTGGCAATTATCGATCTACCCACGATTCGTTTGAAACGGTCAATTATATTTTCTTTAACTGATTTGTTGGGTGCGTATTTTATTAAATTTCAACATTGTTTTTTTAAAAATTTTAGGATCCTTGAACAGGAATTTTTTTCATTTTTCTTCTTCGATATTATATAAATATTGTTACGTTTTATCCCTTTCTGGATAACGTACGGATTCTTTTGATTGCAAAGACCACTGTGGCACATTATAAATTCGTTATTTTTAACTTCTTATGGCTCTACCTTGGTAACATACTTGAACCTAATCCTAACCGTGTTAAGGACCTTTTGGTGTCGTATTTACTAAACATGCGTTGTTACAAAGGCAGCCATCCACGGTACACTACTGTGTTACTCCGGCGAGATATTAACTACTCTCGATGCCTTGTTTAGTAACCTCAACCATAACACACAGATCTTTCAATCTTGCTTTACACCTGAGCCAGTCATCCCTACTAATACAATAGCCACAACTTAACATCTGCCGTACACTGTAATAATTTAGTTACTTCCTTCCGCTAACAGCTAGAACTCTTCTCATTCCTTAAAAAGGTCGTCTTGACAACTATCTACTACCGCTTTTATTAAATAGACGTCTTCACTAATTTATCTAGCCATGGCTTCACACAATAGTTGTCTTTCTCTTTCCGGGAGGTCTGTACTGCAGTTTCTTAATTTTAAATTTTCTTACACAATTATTTTTCTTCATTTGTACGCATGTCTGAAGATGGGGTCGAACTCACGATCTACTGTTTTACAGTACGCACCTCTACCAACGCAGCCATTGTGTCAACTAATTTTCGTACAAGGGCTGCTATATATATTTTTGGCCTGGCAACACTGAGTGCTGCCAAGTGCAATCTGATATTTCCATTGGAAAGTTTGTCATTTTTAAGCATAATCGTACTCAAAACGTTTTGACGTACGACCATTATTTGTGTTGTTTACAGTGACTTGAAAAAATGAATATAGAAATAAATGGAATTAACTCGTGAACATTTTCGTGCCATCATTTTTCACAACTTTCGACGTGGATTATCACGACAAGAGTGCATTGATGAACTTAAATCTTTGTATGGCGACAAAGCACCATCCTATAGCACTGTGAAAAATTGGTATAATGAATTTAATCGTGGCCGAAGCTCGCTCAAAGACGAATTGCGTGAAGGTCGTCCAAAAACGGCTGTTGTGCCAGAGAACATTGATGTCGTGCGTGAACTCATAATGCAAGATCGACATGCGACATACTGAGAGATAGAAACATCCTTGGACATTTCTTCCACCAGCATACATTCGATAATGCATGAACACCTGGCCGTAGAAAAGGTTTGTTCTCGTTGGATCCCGCACAATTTTAAAGTCACTCAAAAAAGGCTCGTGTCGATTGGTGCAAAGAGATGTTGCAAAAATACGATTGCGGTGCTTCAAAAGACGTTTATAAGATCGTCACAGGTGACGAATCATGGATCTATGCGTATGAACCCGAAATGAAACAACAATCGACCGTGTGGGTCTTCAAAGACGAGCAAAATCCAACGAAATTTGTTCGTGGAAGAAGCACTTCGAAGCAAATGGTCGCCTGTTTCTTTGGCAAAACTGGTCATGTGGCGACTGTTCCGCTTGAGCAACGTAGGACGGTCACTTCTGAGTGGTACACTACAATTTGTTTGCTGAAGTCATCGGAGAAATTCGAAAAACCAACAAGAGAAGACGAATCATTGTTCACCATGACAATGCAAGCTCTCACACATCGGCTCAAACCAGAGTGTTTTTGACCGGCCAAAACGTCGAATTATTGGGTCATCCGCCGTACAGCCCTGACTTTGCACCTAATGACTTCTTCTTGTTTCTGCACATCAAGAAAAAAATGCGTGGTAAAAGATTTTCGTCGCCAGAAGAAGCTGTTGAAGTGTTCAAAAACCATGTTTTAGTGGTGTCTCAATCGGAGTGGAAAAAGTGCTTCGACAACTGGTTTGAGCGCATGCAAAAGTGTATAAATCATGCTGGAGAATACTTTGAATTTTTGATTATAAATATACGCATTTTCACTATTAGGCCAGAAATATATAGAGCAGCTCTCGTATTATTCAATGCACACACCCCATTGTGGTAGAAGTAAATTTTTTCACCTTCTGTTTTCTTACCACGCACATGCGGATACCAACAACAGGCGTTGCCAGATCTTATGTTCGTAACAATATTTTTTTATTTAATTCCTTAAATATAAAAGGTTATAGCAGAGACCTTTAATTTGAACCTTTGCTTAAGAAATTACTTTTTTATTTGTCTTAAATTTCTTACTGTTTAGCTGTTTGTCTCGTTTTAAAAGTAATTGGGGTCTTAATCTGTAATTACTTCATCCAGAATTGATGGAAACTTAAGGCCAAAAATAAAAGATTTTGCTTCAAATTTTCATGGAAAAAGGGCAACCTATGGATCTAAAACCTCCCAGACGATTTGGTTTTGAAGCAACCTTTTCGAACAAGTTTAGAATCAATGCAAGGTAGCGTTATTTCTCTCATTCAAATTGTTTTTTTTTTATACCCTTCACCACAGGCGGGAAAAGGGTGTATCTAACTGCCGGTTTCTCTACATGTGAACGAACATTTCCTTCGTATATTTATATTGAAAACAAAAACAATTTATTATATTTTGTTTTTGTTTTCAATACAAATATTCGAAAGAAGTATTCATTCACATGTAGAGAAATCGACAGTGAGTTTGTCCTTGCGTTTGTTATTTCTACAATATCCATTTCCGATCCCATAAAGTTTATACATTCTGAGTCCTTACGCAAAGCGAAGTTGATTGAGGGATAATATTAACCAGTCCGTGTTTAGGTGAATATTAACTTTACCAATAGACTTGACAAGCTAGAGAAAATTCGATCCACTATAGTTTCAAAGCAAGATCAATCGATGTCCTTTGAGGCAGCGGGCAAAACACCTCGCTTGCCTCTAATTTCTTCACATCATTTGGAACCATAAAGTAACTCCAATAAAAAAGACAAATATATGGAGAGATAAAGAATTAAAAATAAGAAAAAAAACATTAAGTAAAAAAAATGGTCGCTCGCCCATATTTTCCGAGTTATGGGCCTCTGAACTTTTCATAGAAAAGTACAATTGTGCATATTTTTTTTAATATCAATATGGGTATCATTTTAAAGCTTTTAAGACAATCTTTAAGGAAATACCAATATTTTTTAAAATGCTTAACCCATTAAGAGCCAATGACATTTTTATGTTAAAAATTTTTTTTCTTATTTTTAATTCGCTGTCACTCCAATATTTGCTTTTCTTATTGAAATTACTTCTCTTAACTAGATTAACATATGTATGTATGTATATGTTAAAGAGTATATAAGATCCGGCATAGTCATAGAAATATGTTCCTTTCCACCCCAAGTTAACCACTTCTATATTTATCACCCATATTCTGACAAACGCTTATCGCTTACTTCGGTGTCAGAGGTTCAAGTTTTCTTTCAAATTTTTAAATTTCTCTCATTTTTACCAATACACTCACTCTTTAAAATTTTTGCTAACAATTTGCTTTTAAGTTTTCGTTTAATTGTGTGTTTCAAATTACAGTCAAGAAAACAGCTGATTGAAGTTTTTTTCTTCAAATTTGCATTCATATTTAAAAATATTCTGCTGGCAGTACTGTTTTGCTGAAAAACTTGCTTTGAAATTGCGTGCAGCCTACTTCACAGCTTTCAATTTTTGTGAGTTTGGACAAGCAGAAAATATCTTGAAAGAGAATTAAAAAAACTTGACAGTGTAACTGTTAAAAATGACGATTATGATTTAAAATGACAAATTAGATGACTATAAGTCACAATTGCATAAAATCTGGCAACTTTTAACTGCAAGTATAAGCTAAGACGAGCTATACAACTTCCGAAAATATTCGGGAATATGCTCAAAAAAGTTAGGCGTTTAGCATTTTGAAAACCCTTCAATGTCCGAATATGGAGGAGGTATTAATTTATTTAAAGTTATTAGATATATTTTAACAAATAAAATTATTTATTTTGTATTAAAGTTTTTCTTGAAAATAATATTTTGATGTGGCATTTTATATTTTTTTTTTTTATTAATTTTCTTGTTTTCAGTATCCCTTGGTGGCAATGCTGGACTATTTTTGGGCTTTAGTGTGTTGTGTTTGGTGGAAGTTATTTATTATTTTACGTTACGCTTATTTGTGTATTCAATAACGGTATTCTGTAAAAAGGAATAATGGGATTATTAATTTAAATTTAAAAATTTTATTAATTAATTAACATATTAATTATTAATTAACTTTTTTCTCATATGTTTATTTTTTTTCTCATGATGCTACGTAATTTTCTTTGAATTAGTCTTCTCCGAAATACGTCAGCAAATTTACATCTTTACAGCTCAGTTATTTATGTGCTGTTTCTATATTACAGTCGATCAACTCGTCTGAAAAGTTTGTAAGAAAAGCACTCAGATTTTTGAGTTATTTTCATATAAATTTTTTAGACGAGTTGATCGCCTGTAATACAGAAACAGCACATTAATTTATTTTTAATTCGTTGATTGAAAATAACCAATTTAAGGGAATTTCTATTTCCCGGTTTGGAAGTACCCAAAATCGACGCTATTTCTTTTACGTTATCTTGGCGCACAAGTAGCTTAGTGACTTTTCCAAACTGCTATTTAAGAAAATAATAAAAAATTGCTTGTTTAATTAAAATTTTTTTAAGTGCATCAGTAAAACAATTTTTTAACAAAAGTTAAAAAAATTCTAAAATAAATTAAATTGTTTTCTCCGAGTGTTTGAAATGCACAGTCGACGAAATATTTTTAAAAGTCAGTGCAACACCCTTCCCTCCCTTTCTCTTATCTTATTACTGAATTTCTTAACTATTAACGGCCACGTAAAAGATTTCTATAAGCAAAGGTAAAATCGAAATTATTCGGATAAAAATTATTCGAATAAAAATTATTCGGGTACTTGTATTCGAGTATTCAATTATTTGTTAAAAATATTCGCAATCATTTTGTAAGTAAAATATAAAAAATATATTTTTACCGTCGATAATTAATGAATAATGAATAATTTGTGTAACGAATTACTTGCAATCATGCACGTCGTTGTTATTTTCAATTAACTGCTTTCGAATAAAAGTTTTGCACAAATATTCTAACTGAAATCTCATGAAGATTAAATTAATTTTTTCTAAATGGCAAAAACTACTAAATAAAGTAACGTAAAAATATTTTCTATATTTTTGTAACGAGTTTGAAAATAATACAGGGTTTATCATCTATTAGTTTAACTAAGATTTTTAAAAGTTATTTTTTATTTTTATATTTATAATAAATTACATTGATATATTTCACTAAAAATATGTTACATAATGTATTTCATTTAGTTCAATTTTTTATTTTTTTTTTAATTTATTTTTTTTTTATCAAAGTAGTTCACTAATATTACAAATAATTAAACTCAATGTGTAAAATATAAGAGAAAAAAATAACACATTAAACGAAAGAGTATCATCAGTGATAAAAAATATGAACAAAGAAATATAAAAGAAAAAAAATTGCAAATAAGATTAATATTTAAAATAATTCTTTAAAAAACTTAAAATTCTTAAACTACTGAAGCAGAATTTTATAATTGCAGATAAAAAAATATATAAAAATACAAATTTTTAAACAATTCAATTGCTATATTTCATTAAAGTTTTTATTGTTAATTTTAACAATACAAAAAATGCGCTACTAGAAATGCTTTCTTTTTCATTATTATTTTGTAAATTTTTTCATACATTTTCTCCCAACTTTCAAAGTAAATTAAATTTAAAATACTTTAAAAAAGAAAAAATAATCAAATTGCCAATTACTGCGTTTAAATTTTTAAAAGCTTTCAACATTTACGATCTTGAAAAAAGGCAAAACAAAGAACAATAATTTACAATTAAGTTTAATTCGTTAAACTGTTTTTTTTTTTTTTTTATTTAAATACTAAATGATTTTTAGAGTGATTGAGTTCTTTTTTATCAAAACTTGATAATAATTGTTGTTGTAGATATTTTGCATGAATTAAAATTTTTCATTTGACATTTTGCACTTCACTCGAGCTGATTATTTCATAATCTTTGCCATCAGATTCAGATTCCGACTGATTTTGTGAACTGTAAAGAAAACAAGGATTTAATTACAATAAGAAATCAACAAACATTTAAATTTATTTTTAAAATTTATTATTTTTAAAAAATTAATTTTAAAGTTTCACTTTTTAACGACAGTTAAGTTTGCATTATTTAAAGACAGCAGTTCGTAGTTATTATAATTAGAATTTGCCGCCGTCTCGGCAACCCTGAATGCAATAATTTATAGCTAACAGTTAACGGTTAGTAAAAAAAAATTGGACAAACCCTACAAGAACAGCGACCATCATTTGATGGATCAAATCCCTACAAGAACAGTGACCATCATTTGATCCATCAAATGACAATCACTGATGATGGAAATATCCATCATCGCGTAGAACAAAGTTTCTATCACATTCTTAAAGGAAAAATGAAAAACTTGATGGAAAGTTTTGTGTACGTGATTTTGCATCTCCCTCTAACTAATGAATCTTTCCATTATGAAATAAATATATCTGCACTGCTCACACTACTGCAGTTTCCTATGTAGTGATGACAGAAGTACTTATCACACTTGATGGATATACCCGTCACGATTGATGGATATACCCTCATTTGGAAAACCCAACTTTTTTTAATAAAACGAAATTTAATGTTTTGTAATACATATAAATGTTTGTTTTGTAAGATCTAAATAATATTTTACAGTATAAAATTGACTTTTTTTATAATAAAATAATTAATTCTTATCTCTTTAAATATTTTTTTTGTTGTAGTCTGTAGTGGCTTCGCTATACTGACTTCTTTACAATTTTTTCAAAATCAAACGCTCCTTGCTGTTGAAAAACACCTTAAAGTAAAAGAAGATATACATTTATGTATAAATAATTTAATACACAATAAACAAATAACTTTTTGATTGACTAATCTGTAGTACATACCTCGCAGGGAGTTATTAACCAAAGAGAGCCTTCAGAGGGCTGGATTATCCCACCTTCCATCCCAATTATATTTTTCTAATAGATGGTCGGTAAAAATTGAGCGCATCACAGTGCTGACATCCTGCGATGTCCCCTTAATCATATGTAAATGTGATGTCTAAAAAATTAAAAATGTAAGATTATTAAAATACTTTAAGCATGAACTTAAGTTCTTTACCATTGATTCAGTGAAACCTTTCGACTCCTCCAACTGTTCTGCAAAGGGAGTATGCTGACGACTTCATCAAGTTGTGAGTCGTAAGCCTCCCCAGCCAGCCGACAGACGGATTTCTCAACCTTTTTGATGACCACCTTGCACTCCATCAATACGAATCGCAAAACTTCTTAAAATTTAAAATAAATTATAATTTTATACTCATATATACTTTCCTCAAGTTTTCTAAGCCGGGTTTAGATTTCCTTTTGACCCTGGACCTAATCTTGAAAGGGAAGGAATGCCTTAAACGGAAAAATACTTTAAACCAATATAATTTTTGTGACGTTATAAATAACCTTTGTATTTCCGATCACTTTAGGACGACAGTGATGTTGGGGCAAACATCTTGAGTGTTTCTACCAAATACTATTGTTGACTGAAAATCAGAGAAATACATAAAATTAAGCAAATAAGGAAAAGTTTTACACATTAAAAAACAACTTACAATTTTTCCAACTCGAATCTAACTCTTTAAAGGCTGTGGCGGTTTTAAGTACCCGCAACATGCCTATGAAGTTTTGGGTTTCCAGTGTCAGGTTCATTGAACACAATCTCTGCACTTCAACTGCTTGCAATTCCAAATGCAACTTACCTTTCTAATTCCACATTGAACTAGTAAATTTATCTAAATTTATTTTAAATTCTTTTTTTATTTATTTTTTCTTTAATTTTTGCTTTTTACTAAATCAACATATCACTTTTATAACTATTTGATAAATGCGCAATTTTCTTAACGTCATGAAATAAAACATATATTAGTTGTTTCACTCTTGCATATGATTTGTTTGTTTGGAGCAAACAACGTTGCAACTGACAAGAAATTTCTCTTCCTTATTTTTTCTTTCAAAATTTACAAAAATTCCTTATAACCGGCAAACTTTTTACAACAAATTTAACACAAATTTTGTTTGACCTTTGGCACAGTTTTAATTAAAAAACATTTTGCAAGTTGTATTTTATAGTTTGCTGCATTATTATCTATAAGCACAAGCGAAAAATAAGATTTAGTCTATTAAAAAAAAAATTTCATCCCAATCCAGTACTAAAAACGCTACAACGGCAACGCTGTTCAATATAAAATTGTTGCAAATGTGTTAGTGTACAGATTGTGTTTGTAATTGTTTCTGTCAAGCATTTCTTGCTGGGATGATAATGGAAATATCCATCACTGCGTAGAACAAAGTTTCTATCACATTCTTAAAGGGAAAATGAAAAACTTGATGTAAACATTTGTATACGTGTGATGTCTGTAGCAAACAGCGTTGCCAGTAATTTTTTTAAACAAAATATATTATAAAAATTTTGTCTGATTTTTGGAAAACTTTAATTACAAAAAAAATTTTTATAAGCTGCATTTTGAACTTTGCTAATCAAATTTAAATAAAAACAAGCAAAAACTTAGATTTAATTAACAAAAATAATCATTTAAATTTAATACGAAAAGCCGTACAACGGCAACGCTGTTTCAGCATAAAATTATTACAAATATGTTAGTGGATAATTGTGTATGTATAAGTTTCCCTCACTCATTTCTTGCTGGGATACTACTTAACATAAGGTCTGTTCAGTAACTAAAAAACCGTTACTAATTGTTATAAGAACGTGTTCAAATACTCGAAAAACTCTTAAGAAAGAAACTCTTTAGAAAGAAAAAATTTGTTGCACGTTTTAGATAGTAAAATGCGTAAAGATAGAGTTGAAGAAATAATGTCGATTTTGGGAATTCAAAAAACCGGGAAGTAAAAATTCCCGGGATTAGATATTATTAAAAAAAATTAAATTAGTATATATTTTGGAATCTAGAAGTAAAATTCGTGCAAATTATTATTAAATAAACAATTCATTTATGTATTTGGAAAACAATTATAAAAAAGTGTTTTTACTGATCACAAAAAAAATTATGTTTTTCCCATGAAAACTATGATACTCCTTCCCAAAGTGGTCATACATTATGAAAGTAGAAACCAAGACGAACAAAATATGCGAGCTGTGCGAAAATTTCGCCAAACTGTTTCCGAGGAAAATGCTTTTATCCAGAGTTGACACAAAAAAGCTTTGCTAATTTTTCCCATAGAAACTATTATATGATAAACTAATGAAATAACTTCTGAAATAAAGAATTTTCATAAAAGCCAAAGTGAAAAACTTTGGTAGCCCGAAAAAGCTCTTCTTTAGATAGCTTTAAGCCCAAAACGTAAAAATTTTACTCGACTACATCTCTTTTCTTCCCATTTAATATTTTGTTCAAATCGATGCACTCGAAATTTTGTAGTTATTTCCAGTTTTATCCCAAAACAAAAAACACTAATTTTCATTCTATGATGACGTAGGTGCGCAGTAGTTGATTCATGTACATTTTAAGTCGAATTATAAACAAAAAATCCGTGAGAGTTTTTTCCCTTTTTCTTCCTTCAGGAATTTATTCCCTTTTTTGTTGACTGTGGAAAGAGAATTATAAGGAAAAATAATAAAATGTTACAATTTCTTTTCGTGAAAGAAAAAATCCGTGGGAACGTTTATTATTGAGCTGAGAAAATTATTTGTTTTTCGCTCTGGAGCCCGTTCCAGACTAATTTGGGGAAATCTCAATAAAAAATCCTAAACAAGCAGGAAAGTAACTTAACTGTGACCACACAGCTCGAATTATCAAAAATTATATACTCAGCTGCCAAATTGAATAATCACCAACATTGCCACCCGTTGAAAATTAACTTAGCTACATGACGAAATAATTTACCAGGTGGTGGCGATGGCGAATTTATTCATTTTCGCCGTTGCAGAAAATGTCAAACTCCATATATAAAAAATCAGTGAAAATTTTTTTTATTGAAGTTTGAAATTTTCTTCAACGGCGAAAATGAATAAATTTGCCACTGTCACCACCTGGTAAATTATTTCGCCATGCTTATCTATTTTTCTAAAATTTTGCTTCGCAATAACGAACAAACACAAAGATGGAAATATTCAAATTAGTCCAGTAATTTAAAAGTTTTAAACATCAGAACAAGCCACGATCTCTTTATATCTTTATATATAGATTAAAAGCTGCTAACACTCTTCTAAGCACTGACTTCTGACAAAGATTAATTTTTAAAAAGTAAAACATCGTCACTTTTGGCTTCAAAATGTTAAAAACCCACAAATTTTCACACATTAAATTTGGGTTCTCTTGAAAATAAGTGTGTAATAACTCTATTAGAATTTAGATCCCCGACTTACGTGAAGATTTGTCGTATGGTTTTTACAATCTATTTTCAAAAATGTATGACATTTTAATGAGAATTTGCTGACCGTAGGTATTTACCCATTGTTTGTCTTCAACATTTACGCTTAAACAGCAAAAAGCTGTTACTCCTTAAAAAATTAGAAAATTATTAATTCGCCAGCATTTTTTATGTTTTTGCCCGCACAACTCAGTCATAATCCTAAATCTATTTTTAATATTCTTAATTAGAAGGTGATGTTTACAGTTGGTCCTATTTTACAAAAAGTCTAAAATCTAAAGAACTAAAGGGGTCCCCATACACCACACATGATTGTTTTACGTTTATTTAAATGGTATGTCTATAGGTGAAGTAATTTGTCTTATCATCTTTTAAAGCGTGCAGTCAAACATTTGGAAACTGCCAAGAATATGTACTTTTATATCCACTTAAGCAAGTTTTATTATTTAAAATTGTAAAATAAAGGGTGTGCCCACTGGTGATATAAGCGCATGTATATGGCTCTATCGTTTCAATCGTTATAGACAGACGACTATTAAAACAACAAACAACTTAAAAATAATAAACGCAAAAAACCGTAGCAACAAGGAACAGTTAGGTGAGGCTGTCCATTAGACCTCAAAATTCTCGGAATAATAGAATTAGAATCAAAGCGGAAGGAATAGAATTAGAAGTAATAACCATGGTAGCAGAGTTATACAGAGCTGCTATGTGATACTAAAATATAAGGAGAAAACCTAAGATATAAGGTGTGTTCGCTAACTTTGTAAATAAATATTTTTTTAAAAATTTTTATTTGAACCCATTTAGTTTTTCTCTTAACACAAAAACGAAAAACGGTGTGGGAGAAGCAATCAAAACGTAGTCTTGCAAGTTTTATTTTGAATTCGTTAACAAAGTCAGCCAAGGTTTTAAAGAATATTTGTCTAATTTTTATCTCGTGCCAGCACTCAGGGGATGATGACCCCCAATGTTTTGTGACAGAAGTAAGAAGCTAAGTTGTAGAAAGAAGGATAAAGTGGTGTTTCTACACATTTGATTTGAACTTGTCAACATTGAAAGTGACAGGAAGGACCTTCTGCAGGAAAATTATTCCACATACAAACTGTGCGGCTAAAAAGCGAATTCTCTCTGTAATGCATAGTGCGGTTCACTTGCCAATCGACCACAAATGAATGAGCTCTTGTTTACAAAAACGTGCGGATATCGGGAACAAGTTCTCTAATCTCATTAGAACACATTCCATAGTATTATCGATAAAACAGCGAAACACAACCCACGATGCAATGGTTGTTCAAGAAAGTCAATAGAGTTGGATACCCTACAGTCACCTATAAATCTATTTATATATTCTTGTGTCGGGGCTTCCTCTATCTCATTAAGATCCGGGCAAATCATAGCAAATCGCATTGCCTACTCAGCAGGTGAACGCTTTTATTGCAATTTATTTGTGGATATTAATTGGCTGACTGTTTTCAAGCGAATGTACTTACCAGCTATTGGCAATGACAATTTCATGTTTGAAATTTCGAACCAAAGCGCCTTAGCTACTACTAAACAATAAAAAAAACAATACCAGGACACATATTGTAATTTGGAAGTCGTAAAATGGATCTGAGTTAATAAATATTTCCATTCATTACTTCTTATGCCAGCAACTTCACTGAAAATATTACCAACGCAATTGTGTCACATTCGAGCTAAAGGGACTGAAAATGCCTTCTGCAGAGCCCATCAAGATGTTGAAAAGAAGACTGTCAAACACTTTTCCATTCTCTTTTCGGCTTTAAAAAAATTAAGTCTCTTATTAACGTTTTGCAGGTTTTAAGTTTCTCCCACTCTTTTAGTGTTTTTGCAACAGCTCTGCTGTAGTTGAGAGCTTTTCCCTGAGGAAAAAAATTTCGGTTGGCCGAGATTGACTAGGATTGTTCCGGAGCGAAGATCCAATTGTCGTGGAAAGGTGCTTTTAGTGTTGTTGTTTTCGTTGTAACAGCTCTGCTGTCGAGAGTTCTTCCCTGAAGAAAAAACTTTCGGTTTGTACAGCTGTAGCTAAGTTGAAAATCTTTGGCCGATATTGACACGGGTCGTTCTGGAGTGAAGATCCAATTTTCGTGGGAACGTTTGTTTAGTGTTGTTGTTGTTGTAACAGCTCTGCTGCTGTCGAGAGTTCTTTCCTGAGAAAAAATCTTTCTTTGGCCGATAAAGACTCGGGTTGTTTCGGAGCGAAGATCCAATTGCCGTGGGAACGTTGGTAGTAGTGAACGTGGTTGCTTGCTTGCTAGACCTGTCGTGGCTAAGCCATGACTTACTAATATATTGCCACCCTTTAAAACTTTAATTTCAAAGTTGATTTTCCTTCTTCTCTAACCTAACTTTTCTTCCCTTTTTCTTTTTTGAAGACAAACAACAAAAAGAACTCTTGTTTCTGAATCCAAAAGATCCACCATTTCATTGACCAAAAACCTGTACTTTTTTAGTTTTAGCAAGACTTACGATTCAATACTTGAATCGCATAAAATTAGCCAGCCATTTAAAGCCATTAAAAAAACCACCCAAAGCAAATATTTAAAGCGTTTTTATTATCAAGTTTTGAACACTTTTTAAATAATTTTAAAAAGCTTTTAAGTTTTATTTTTTATAAATTGTGAATTAAGGAAATTTATAAATGTTCGATAGCAGTGATTAGTTATACTTTGCAACAAATAATGACAATGTCTCGTCCAAGGAGACTTTGTAGAAATAATTTATTTTTTTATAAAATTATATTAATACAAAAATATTGTTTTTTTATTTTAAATAAAAAGCAAAAAGGTGTAACATGCTGTAAATTATAAATTAAGAATACAATTTTTATTATAACACAAAAAAAATATTGAAATAGAAAAAAAAACATTTCTGAGAAAAATTAAACAATAAAATTAATTGCAAATTTAAGGAACTGTTTTTATAAATAAAAGTTGGTATTTGTTTTAATTTTGGTTATAATTAAAAGCTCACCGTTTAGCATCATTAGAGTCTTGAGGGGTTTCATTTGCACTACTGCTGCCACTATGAGACTCATCCTCGGTATCGCCTTTGGTGGTAGAGCCAGCAGCAGTGCTGCGTAATCTTAATTCCATATCGGCATCATGTTCTTTAATTTCTTCAATTTTTTCTGGTTCCAAAGGTACAGCATCGGGTGCCTCATCATTATCCTCAATATCACTCTCTTTTTCTTTTTTCGTTGATTTTGATTTGGATTTTTTCGATTTTACGGTAGATTTTTCATCCGTAACATATTTGCTCTGCAAAAAAATATTATAACACTTTTATTTTGCCAGCAAAAAATATTTGGTCATAGCTTACCTCATACAAAGGCCAGAAGGAAGCAAAGAAACCTACATCTTCTGTTAAATTGGGGAAAATCCATAAATGCAATTTGCCACCGGTCACTACCCAGACAATAGTGAAAACGATCAAACGTATAACAGTTAAAACCAATATGAAAACTAAAAAGCCAGCTGCCACTAGAGAAAGATAATAGACGCCTTTGCGCAACATGGGAGGCCACAAGGGGAACATACAGATGCCTATGGCACCCAATAACAATATCAAACCATAAATCCAATAATGTATGGGTATGGGATCATAAATCCAGACATAGGCTTCCGAACCATCAACAAACACCTGTTCAGGATGCATATCTAAACGAATTTTACGTTTCTTTTTCTCTTTCTTTTCACCAGCAGCTGAAGCTCCCCCAGCCTCATCACTAACACCATTATTACCACTGGCTTCGGCCTCGGCTTCTGTATCTTTTTTATCGTCTTTTTCTTTTTTTGCTGACTTCTCCTTAGTGATCTCTTCCTTTTTTTCTTCTTTCTTCGAAGATTTAACCCCGCGTAAGTCTTCTATACTGATGGGTACTTTTTTGGCACGATGAAAAAATTTGTGCTCCAACATAAGATCCAAGAAGTCTACAATCTGTTCACGAGTTGTAAAAAGGGTATTCTCACCTTCGGCAAATTTCGATTTCAAAAGAGCATCAATGGCTTTGTTTGAGGTGAAATATTCAACATTGTGACTTAAGAATTTAGTTTTCTTTGTCTTGATATTTTTCTTCATCCATTTGGCAACTTTGATTTCATCTTTGGACGGTTTCTCGATTTGTTCTTCGCCAGGTCCAGTATACTCCTGTTAAGAAAAATTTTGAAATATTAAATATTTAAATTATTCATGTAAGAAAATGAAAACGTGGAGGTTTTATTTTAATTAAGTTAAATAGCAGAAAGTATATTTGTAGTGCGAGTGTGTGTGTGTGTGTGTTTGTTTATTTTCTAATAAAAAAAGTAGTCAGAGAATTTTAATGGTATTTTTTTAGGCTACGATACTAAAAATAATTTTATTTACCAACGCGCCTTTTATGATGAAAAAAAAACAACTGTAGCAAAGCTTCCAGTTAAAAATTTAATGTGTGTTTTTAAATAATAATTGAACATTTTTAATACACATTCAATTTTAAAGAAATTTTCATTACGGTGAATAATTTTGCCAGTTGGTTTCAATCCAAGTAAATGAATTACCAAATGGTAGCGATGGCAAATTTATTTATTTTCGCCGAAACCTTAAATGTCACAAAAAAAAAATTATACATATTTTTTAAATATTTTCTACAACAGCGAACATTCATGAATTAGCAACTGCCATCACCTGGTACATGATTTCGCCATGTTTTCTACATATGAAGTTTGACGTTTAGGGTTTCGGCGAATTCAAAAATTTTTGATAAAACTCCTAATGTCAAGAAGAATTTAGAATTAAGAGAATTTATTCTTTTTTACTTTGTTTTTTAATGTCAAATCAAGGCAAATCGTCTATCAAGTGAAAGCATTTTCGTATTCTTTCATTTTATCTGTTGTGATAAGTGTCTTAGGTTAGGATAGGTCAGGCAGGCGGCCGTGTTGCCGCAGCCCACTTGGGTCCACTGATTGGTCCCTTTGTGTTACCTGCTGTTAGAAGGGAGAGAGAAGATTAAGACAGGAATTAGAGATGAAGAGATAAGGACAGAAAGAAGAAAGAAAAAAGAACCGCGGGTCCGAGAAAACGGAGAAGGCCCGAGAAAATGCAGAGAAGAATCCGCTAAGTGAGACCAGGCGACCAAAGTGTGCGCTCATCCCTCGAATGAGTCACGGTGTCCGGTTATGGGCCGGTAAACCACCCACTGTACCTTAAAAAGAAACTAATCCTACCTGGACTCAGCGATATATCAGAAAGGCCCTCATAGTACCGCTGAACAAGATATCTCAAGCGTATACACCCCAGCGCACGGCATTGACAGAGGAGGTGTTCAACGTCTCTTCCTCCTCTTTGTCCGGGCAACTTCAACAGAAGTCGTTAAAAGGGATACCCATTTTCCTAGCATGGGTTCCGAATAGACAGTGCCCAGTGACCGTAGCCACCAAGTCACGTAGTCGAACCCTCGGTAGCTGCTATAGTGCAGCCGCCCTGCCCTTCATATAAAAACATAAACGTATGGAATTTTTTATGTATGAAGTTTGACATTTAAGACTTCGGCGAAAATGCATAAAATCGCAATTGAGTTTGAGATTTCGAGCCAACACAAATTGCTATTGTTCTCGCCATAGCGAAATCAAGGTGAATCAGTTACCAGGTGGCAATGCTGACGAATTTAAAATATTACTGTTAAACTCCAGATATTAAAAATTTATACTTGAAAGTTTGGCAGCTCTATTACCAGCAAACATATTGAATTCGCTTCAGCTGCCACCTAGTAATTGAGTTGAGCGAAATAACACGACTATAGCAATGACAAAATTATTCACTTTGACCGTTGCCTGAAATGTCCAAACCAAGGCGAATTAATTATAAGGTGGTAGTGATGAGGAATTTATTGGTTTTCGACGGTAGCCTTACTGTCAAACTCTATATATAAAAAATCTGTATAATTTTTTTATATGTAGTTTGACATTTGGGCTAACGGCGAAAATTAACGAATTCATAATCGCTACCACCTTATAATTGATTCCCTTTAATCCAAAATTTGCATAAAAAATGTTGATATGGATTTTTTTATATGCTGATTTTGATATTTCAAGCGACAACGCAAAATAAGAGAATTCGCCTTATTAACATTTGTTACTTGATTTCACCATAGTCCTGACCTTGTAAATAAATTCACCTCGATTTTGCAATACATTATAGACCAACGGTTTTCAAATGGGGGTCCGTGGACCCCTGGGGGTCCGTAGCAACCATCCAAGGGGTCCGCATAAAGAATCGAAAAAATAGTTTTTACCAAAATAATAAAAGTTTAATTTTAAACTTGGGCTTCAGAGGGGTCCGCGAAAAAAAATTTGTTCACTAGGGGTCCGTGAGCAGGAATTTGATGAGAACCCCTGTTACAGACAATATATATTTTTTCTTTAATCAGTCCAGACAAAACAGCGAATTCATTATTTTTTGTGATTGTCATGGATTTTGTTTCAAAAGTTATAATTTTTTACAAAAAAAATCCAATTACTGGGTGCGTCCCGTACCCAACTTTGAGATGCCGCGGGTTTCCAATGTTATCGAAAACTGTTCCTGTACTAAAAGTTTAGGTAAGAGAGAGCTTTTGAGAGAATAAAATTCTTCTTTCTTTTAAACAAAACAGCCCCGAATTTTTCTTTGGGTAGACTGTCAATCAGCTGATTGAAATGTAAAGAGTAGCAAATACAAAAAATTTTATGTTTCATGCGAAATACGAAAAATCTTCCAAAAGTGTTATACACAAATTTTAGCCTAAAAAAATAATAAAATAAGTTTAGGTTAGGTTAGGTTAGGTTGCACAGGCCATCGGTGCAAAAAGAGAGACCGACTCACTTGGGTCCCAAAGGTCCCATTGTGTTGCCTGGAAACAGGATGTGTGGGATCAGATTGAGGTCCCTACGGCACCATCAAAAGATCCACATCCAAACCACCCCGAGGACCGGATAAACGAGTTTATCCTAGCAACATCGCAGACAGACAAGTCTGCAAGATTCAGCAGTCTCGGACTGCCAAAAATAGCCGCTCTATTCCTAGAAAAAGCCGGACAGTGGCAGAGCAAATGCTCCACCGTTTCCTCCTCTTCCTCATCTTGACAACTCCTACAGTAGTCATGATGAGGAAGATTCAGTCTTCTAGCGTGGGCACCAATGACGCAGTGCCCTGTCAGCACAGCCACCAGTGTGCCCAGCTGCCCCCGAGGAAACCTCAGTAGACTTACGGATCTCCCACTATCGTACTGAGGCCACAGTGTCCTCGAGACCCTGCAGGTAACCTCTTCAGACCATATAGACTGTGCAGCCCTAAAGAGTTCCTGCCGAAGTAAAGCCTTACAGCAGTTCAATGGGACCCCCACCAGTGGATCTATTTCTCGGTCTTCTAACCGGGATCCAAGTCTGGCAAGTTCGTCCGCAACCATATTTCCGGGTATGCCCGAATGAGCTGGCACCCAAAACAGTTCCAGGTTGGAATGTCTCGCCATCTCGTTGAGAGATGTCCGGCATTCACGAACCAATCTGGATGTCGTATAGACACCTGATAGGGAGTTAATCGCCGCCTTGCTGTCAGTACAAATCCGGATATTCTCTCCGAATATCTTGTGGTACCTCATCCAGCAAGTCGCCCTTCTAATGGCTGAGATCTCAGCCTGTACCGCGCTACATTGATCATTGAGCCTGAACCTCATCCTGATCCGAAATCTAGGAATGAAGACGCCCCCCCCCGACCCCCGTGTCCGACTTTGACCCGTCAGTATAGACATCAAGCACATCCCCACGAGACATACTCGACGTGCCTGACGTTGATACCACAAAGTCAATGTCAGACATGGGGGTGGGAGCGCAGTAATCGATGTTGTCGGGAATGACCGAGGAATGGCCCAAGATGGTCACATGTCCAAAGTCTCCCGACCTCCACGCCGCCGCTGCATCCAGTCTGACCGCCGAGTTTATGGCCAATTGCTTGGCCATAAGATCGACCGGTAGCCAGTGTAGCATTGTAAAAAGGGCCCTCGACGGGGTGGTGCGTATTGCACCAGTGATCATCAAGGCCGATGTGCGCAGTATCTTGTTCAATATACTGCAGTTCTTCAGTTTGCCCATTGCGGTCCACCATACGAGGACCCCATACATCAATATGGGTTTTATCACCGTGTCAAAGAGCCAGTGCGACGTCCTGGGATTAATACCCCAGTGTTTGCCTATGGCCCTTCTACACACATACAAGGCCACTGAGGCCCTATCCGCCCGAAAACGGACATTAGGGGTCCATGACAGTTTCGAGTCCAGGATAATACCTAGATACTTCGCTCTGTCAGACAACCCAAGCTCCACTCCATTAAGGAGTGGTAGCGGAAAGGTCGGAATCTTGTTTCTTCTCGTGAAGAGGACAAGTTCCGTTTTCCGAGCGTTCGCGCTAAGCCCACTCTCAGTACACCACCTACTGACGCAGCCCAGCGCCGATTGTAGGCGTTGCGATAGCGTGTCGGGATATTTTCCCGTCTGACTGCCCGTCGCAGAGGAAATAAGTTTAAGAACAAACAAAATATTTATGTTTTTATGATAACTTTGAACAACTGCATGTATATTTTGTTTGAGATCTTGTTTTTGGATAAAAGTTTGGTTTTTTTTTTTTTTTTTTTTTTTTGTTCCCATACTTTTGGGCATTTTTTAATTCGATTGAGAATAATTTATGTTTACTCTCATTTTACCGAACTTTACCTAAAAAGTATGGGAACGGAGCTATTGTAACCAGCATTCTTATTCTATTTAGCGATTTTTGGCTACAATTCGGTAACACTTTTTGCCGTAGTTTATTTTAGCTTTTTAGCGACCGAGATTTATATTTAGCTACGAGAATTACAGAATAAGACTGCAGTTTAATTAATATAATAAATTAAAAGTGAATATGAATATGAATTAATTTTTATGATAATTTTACAAACGTTGTTAGTAAAAAATATTCCCACTATTTTATACATATTTTGTAATTTTTTAATTTTATTTTTATTAATTTTTTTAATTTAAATTTTATTATTTTTATATTTTAAAAGTTTAGCAACAGAAAATTAACAATTATTTAGGTTGTATTTGTTAAACAAACAATTATTTAATTTCACATTTTTATTAACTTCATAATTATTTATTTAAATTTATTTAAAATCAATAAATTTTACAAAAGTTATGAAGTTATTTTTTTAAAGTTAAAATTTATTTTAAATATCTTACATCAGTTAGATTTTCATCATCGCTCATTTTTAATTAAAAAAAATTATTAAAGAAATTATTATTTAAAAACGTCCGTTAAATAAAACGCTTAAGCCAAGAATACAAATTAATTTTAAGAATAGCAACGTTTTTAAAATTAAAGAAAAATTTCACAATTAAGCTTTGCATTTTTAAAGAATATTAGAAAACAACAACAATCACAACACATCAAAATTAAACAAAACGACACGTTGTTAAATTTAACAAACTAATAAAGCAAAAAAAAAAGAGATATAAAATGAAACAATTTAAGTCAATATTTAAACAAATGGGTTAGAAAATGATTTGGCTAATAAATAAAAAAATAAAAAATAAAAAAAATTAAATAGAATCAAATAATGAAAATATTAACCACTTCATCTTCAGGCACAACATTGTAACCATCTTCCTCTAAAACTTCCTCCGTTGACATTTTTGTAAAAATAATCAATTTTTATAAAAAAAAATTTATATAAAAAAAATTTTATATAAAAAAAATTTTAAGAATTTTCAATTTCTTATTTTTATGTAAAAACTGATACGCTATTGAATTTTTTTTTCTATGCAACGTAATGCAATATAAAATTTTAAATGTTGGCTGTTGACTGTAAAGTTTAAAAGTAATCACTGAATCATGACCGCCACCAGATAGAAAATAAAACCCCACTTTGTAACAGAAAAATATATGAAAAAATCTAGCGTATTACAACAAACAAAAACACAACAACAACTGTATCGACTTTACAGCAGCAACAACGAAAAAAGAGTTGAAACGCAAATATAAAATTTAAAAAAAAAAAACTTTCTCTAAAGAGAACAACTCAATTTAATAACATTTTGAATTTTTAATTTTTCAAGCAAGTGTTTACTTGAAGATCCATTAGAAACAAAGTTGCCAGAGTATGTTTAGATTAAAAACAAATATATGTAAAATCCAAAAGCCCTAAATAAAACTGTTACTGGATATAAAATGTTGAGCTTTAAAAATTTTGCAAAAGTAAGAGAACTACATTCGGAGTGTCGGGTTCTATACAATTGTGATTAGAAAAATGCATCGCCGTGTTATTCAATATTCATGCGTGTCTATTTGATAATACCGTTAACCTGGATTTTTTTTTAGTTTTTACAAAGGCATGGTGAAGGGTATAACAGATTCGGTAAAACCGAATAAAAAACTCTTACTTTTTTTATTATTTTACTTTGTCAACATTTAATGCTAAAAGGTAGAATCTGCAAAGAAGTATAAAAAAACTGCCTAAAAGATTTGCTATTAAAAAATACGAATGCAGGCTGTCTTTCGAACCGATCCACATGCTTATTAGACAACATGTCAACTATTTAAGCAACATCATCCCATTAGAAGGTTTCAATCTTAGCGACTTAAATGGAAGAAATTTTTAATGCAAAAATTTTAAACCAAATATACAGTTTTTATTTAATCTTAAGTTCAGTTCTTTTTTTAATTTTTATAAATTTAATTAAAATATTTTTTACCGATTTTATCGTTATATTGCTGATTCATTTTTATTGTTTTGGTTTTTTTAGTTTTTAAATTTTGCGATTTTTTGAATTCTTTTTGTGATTTAAGCGATTTTTTTATTTGTGCCTTTCAAGAATTAATTAAAATCATTCTTAATTTTAATGTGAGATAAACAAAAGAACCATTTGCAAAAAAATATTTAATTCATCAAAATAATACGCTGATTTTATCATAAAAATAGCTGAAGTAACAGTAAAAAAAATTTATAAAAGGATTCAGGTCTCTGTATTTAATTACAAAGAGTCATAAAAAGATTTCTAAAAAACCAGAGTAAATTTTCGATTTAATTATAAAATGTTGATCTTTAATTTTCAGCTTTTTGTGATATTTGAGTATTTTAGCGCTTTTTTATTTTCAGTAAAAAATTTAAGAGTACAAAAATCAAAATGGCTTTATAAGGTTTAAAATTGTAAATAGAAGAAACATAAGCGAACCTTTTCCGTTCATAAGCGTTTATAAAAGCGGCCTTCATTAATATGTTAAAGTATTATTTTATTAAATCATAACTTCTTAATAATTATCTCGGTTAAAGAAAACACTGTGAAATCAGAAAGTTGTGGCATTTGAAACTGTTAGTCTAAATAAGCTGATTGACTTACGATAAAGACCATATTGGTTTAACCAGCAAAATAAAAAAATATTTCATCACCTGACAAGAAGTTATAAAAAATTATCCCCTTTGTCTTTTAGTTTTTAAATATATTTTATGTGAATGAATATCACAATGATTTGCTAAAAAGTCACACAGCTTGTCAATAATCGTTTATGAATACCAATGCCGTGTACCAATTCTTTATACAGATTTCTTTGTTCAACAGAATCGAAAGCCTAATAGTGATCGAAAAGCATAAATACTGCTGCCGTATATATATTTGCACTTACCTACACCTACACAAAGTCTATAACTACGACCATGATGACGAAAACGATACTGCGTTTTAAAGTCCTAATTATGCGTAAATTAATATTTGATTCATTCATTTGTTTATGCAAATACTAGAATAAAAAAAAAACAGAAAACTCAAGGGTATTTACTAATTGGATTGGTGAAATTATAATGGACAACATATGGACGAACCAAAGATAAGAGCATCTTAGTTTAATCGAAAAAAATGCGTGTGATTTCATAAAGTATGAAAAATTTTTTCTCTGAATTAAGGAACTTAATACAGCTGTTGCTGAGTTAAAAATCATTGGCAAAGTCGTTCTAAAGCGAATACTTAACTGTAGGTTCGTAGCTAAATTTTAAATCAAGGCGAATCAATTACGAGATGGTCCCAAAGACGAATTTTCTCCGACAGCCTAAATGTCAAATTTTTTTATTATGGAATTTTACATTTAGAGTTCGGCGAAAAATAATGAGTTCGCCATCAAAAGTCAATTTTCGCAAAAGTTTAGGAAGTTTTTTTAATTGATTGATATTAAAAAAATGTTTGTAGGTTTTTGCATTTTCTTAAAATGTGATTTTTCTTGAATTTCTTTAATTTCCAATATTTTTATGGATTTTATTTTTTTTTTTTTTTTTTGATAAACATTTGTATAGACATTTCAGCTTTTTTTTAATTGACGAAATTTCAATTAATGGCTTAATTTGTTGGGTCGATTTTTAATTAAATTTCCAGTTTTTTGTAAAAATTTGGATTTAAAAATTTAAAAAAAAAATTTTTTTTTTTTTTGGAAATTTCCATACTTCTAAAAGTTCCCAAATCAATATTGATAAATTTTCTATTTATTTTTCTAAAATTTTAAAGTCACTTATAATGATCTGTTTCTGTATTACAGGCGATCAACTCGTCTAAAAAATTATATGAAAATAACTTAAAAAATTAAGTGCTTTCTATAAAAATTTTTCAGAATTTTTTTTTTTTTATTTATTGACTTGACCTAAAAATTATAACTGCCGTTGATAACAACAAAAAAAATCTCATTCATCTGGCAACAATTTGAAATAAAAGCAGTCAATTATAAAAATAAAACCAGAGAGTTAAAAGAGAAAAGTTGTTGGAAACAAAATATACTAGAGAATTGCATCTTTTGTATGACTTTTAAATAGAAACCTGTTTTAAGTGACGTGGTCAAAAGCAACACCTAAACAATCAGGTGAATGTAAGGTAAAAACAAAAAACTGAGCCAAAGAAACGAACGAAAAACAAACAAATAAACAAAGCGTGTCATGACGTTGAATTAAAATTTTAAAATGTGTTAAATATTTCAAAAAAATCACTTTTATACGTCATCAATCGTTGATCAGAGGTTGTAAGAGAATTAATGACAATAATTTAACACTCTTTTAAATAGGATGATTTTTTAAAGAGAAGTTTTTAGAATTCTACTGATGTCGGGAACAAATTTCATTTGATGTGATTCATGCTTGAAAGCATTATATTTGTTTCAAATAAATTTTCAAAAAAATCCGCTGAGTATTAAAAAAGCGAATGAGAAATAAAATCTGTTTGGGCAATTTTGACCGATTAATACAAGATAAGTGTTAAGCCTTGATCAAGGGTGTTATGTAAGTTTTTTTTTATTTCATGGTCCACAAAACCGACAGACTTGTTTTACAAGTTCTAAAAATTAATGAATATTAGGTGAAAACAATAAGCCGCTAAGGAATAAAAAAAAATTTGAATAAGCAGGTGATTTTGGAAGATGAGGCATATGTAAATTAAGAAGAAGGCCTTGTTATATTATTTATAAACTTATGTTAAAGGTTTTTATTAGGAATATCGATTTTTTTATACATCAAGGTTACTACGGTTTTTTCTGCTGTCAAAGTTTTATGCTAAAAATATAATTGTGCTGATCTTTCCATCTCTGCTTTATTAAAAAAACTTAATTGACTTTTTTTAGGTGACCTAGCCGACTCAAAGCTTTTTATATAATTATTATTGAATTATTAAATTAAATTTTGTTTTTACAAATTTTGTTAATGTCCAGATTTACACTATGCAATTTTTTGAGGCATTTTTTTCTCAGTTCCTAATTTAAGTTGCAGCAATATGCTTTATTTAAAAATGACCATAAGCAACAGTAACATCTCCTCAAAATTTCAGCAATACCATATTGCTTATTCCTCTTGCTTCACTAACAAAGAAAAATTTCATGCAAGTTTCATGAAAAATTGCATAGTCTAAATGCGGTAAATGTTGAATTTAATACGGCATTTACATGCAATTTTTCATAAAACTAGGATGAAATTTTTTTTAATTGAATGCATGACTTGAATTTTTACGGGATGTTTTTATTGCTTATATTTTGTTGAAAATAACGAATATCGCTGCAACTTAAAAAGTGAATTGAAAAAAAAAATTGCATGGTGTAAATGTGGACTTAGACTGTCTAAGTTAGATAACATTTACCATTTGATTTTTTCATGATTTAAAAACATGTCTTTTTGATTCTTAGACTAATGAAGTAAAAAAGACACGATTTTTGTTTTGTATGATTTTTTCATATATTTTTAGAACACGTATGAAAACTTAATAGAGAACAAGAGTGCTGGGCCAATATAAAACGATTTTTATTGTAACGAATGGTGGTAACAAAACTTTCCGATTAAATGAATATTTACAAAAAATTCAATAAAGATTGCAAATTAGACATCTACTTAAAGTTGTGTCTTTTATCAAATACCTTTATGCGCCAAATAATTTTTTGATTAAATGCATACGGGCTCCAATTTCTTAAAACAAATGTTTTTAGAAGAAAAGTAAATTCATAAAAGTAGTTTTTGCAACAGACGTGATAAATTATAAGAACATATTTTTGTACTTTCTGGCATAATGAATAGTGAAATAATATTAATGAAAAAATAATGAAAATCGAACTTGCAGTGAATGTTCAATAAAAATGAAATGTAAACAAAAGTGTTATTTTTATATCATAATTAAGTTTAAGTATTCGAACATAATTTCGAAATTTATCAAAATTATCAGTTTTTTTACCGCTTACAGGCAAATTATTTATACACCATGGTATCAATATTCTGGGGCAAATTACGGCATCGATATCGATCGAAATTTACATGTAAATTGTATTGAAATTTCGATCGATATCGAATGCCGCAATTTTCCCCCTGGTTTTGAAAATTATTTTTAAGTGACAGCCTATATTTCTGTGCTAACATTTAATACACATTTTTTACATTATCTTTCATCAACTTATGAATCCAATTCTTCAGTATGTAAATTCATCTGATTCACGTCCATTTGTTTCTCTTTAATAATTGATTTCTATGCCCTAAAATAGGCAACAAAAGCCAGGGTTTTACCACGTATACAAAACCATATGACTATCAAGGCTTTTAAGAAATAAATACAAGGAATTAATTTAAAATATGACTTCTTTAATACACAAATTAAAATTTGCAGAACTAATATTAAACACAGAGACAAAGAACTGCTAATATTTTACCCTTTTCATTAAAAATATAAAACCCTTCCCCCTAAGTTCTTAGAAGTAAACGTCATCGTCATTAAAAAATAACCTTCCATGGGGTCATATAAATCAACAAAATTACAGAATAAAAAAAAGTTTATTTGGCAACCAAAAGTCGCATTATAAAATATTCAATGAAATCTTGTTCCTATGAATGAATTGAAAAAGAACACGTCAAAAATAGGAATTAATCATTAACACGTCAAAAATAAATAAATAAAAACAACTAAAACACCCCCTTCTGTGATATGGATAGAGTGCGACCACATTGAATGAAAATGCTTTTGGATATAAAAATTAATGTTTGACTGTTTTACAAAGGGATATGTAAACTTGAAACTTCTTAACAATTAAAAAATAAACATGTAATAAAATATTTCTTTTACACCGTCATCACTTTTTGCGTGGTCTTCTTTCACTCTCTACACACAAAAACAATTATATTTATGATAAGATTTTAAAAATTGGGGAAATTTTTTCTGTAACATAATTTTACTTTTAAGTTTTTACACTGTTTTACTTCTTATGACTTTTACCTTACGTTTACGGGATCTTTTCTTATCAGACATCTTAAACTTTACTTAATTCACTTTTTTTTAATAAAATGGGAATTTTCAGCATAAAATTTAATCAACTATATTTCTTTGTAGTTGCGTGTTTTGTTTCCGTATTTTTTTCTATATTTCTTATGTTTTTACGTCTTCACATTTGCACTGTCAAAAAATAACTGTGAGAGAATATGCCTGACATATTAGGAGCTAAAAAATGAGTGATGCCAGATCAAACCAATTATATTGAGCAACAGATAAAAACAAACTAAGTCCATATTTACAATAAGCCATTTCTTCACGCCATTTTTTCAAGTCTATTTAAAAGTTTCAGAGAGTTTAATAGCGTTCCTATACTATGAAATTTGTCGTAAAATCATCCCTGTTTTTACGGCTAGGCCTTTAACAGGTTCAAATATTTAAACAATTAAGCCTTTTAACGAAAATTTGTTAAATAAATCATTTATAAAATTACTTATTTTAATTTTGTATACAACATATTTATTATACTCAAGAAGGTACTTAAAGGTATTTAAGGAATATGATATATAATTTTAATGACGTGTTGTTATAAGTTGCGAGTGTATTTTTATTATTTACCATTTATTATTATTTACCAAATCATATCGTTTTTACATATTTAAATAAACGATATGCCCTTTAAGGTGCAATATGAAAATGTTGGATTTTGATATGTTTTAAATGAGAATTATAAATTTGAAAACGTAAATAAAAAAAATTTGTGCGGCAGACATTTTATGAAAAATTCAAGCAAAAAATTTACAGCGTTTATACCTACGACTTGATCGCAAATCAAAATATTTAAATAGAAAACTTTGCCGCATAAACGGTAAAATAATTTCTTATTTGCGAATAGCGTACTAACGAAAGCAAGTCCTGCTTAACGACACTTTTAGCAAAATTTCAAGGAAAAAGGAATATTTAAAAACAAAACATTGTGTTTAAATTGTTATTGCAAACAAAAATTTGAGCCCAAAAAATCATAGCAGGAACGAGCACAATTATAAAATGCATAAATAAAATGCATAATAGCTATCTGGTT
This sequence comes from Cistogaster globosa, assembly GCA_937654795.1. NCBI lineage: Eukaryota > Metazoa > Arthropoda > Insecta > Diptera > Tachinidae > Cistogaster > Cistogaster globosa. The sequence continues at coordinate 16,473,777 of OW569404.1, forward strand.
AAATAATTAACAATAATTTTTATTTTCATTAAGACTTAGTAATAGAGGCATAAAACAAATATATAACATTAAATAATTTAGTTTTCAGAGAAAAATAAAAATATAAATAGATAATAATATTGTGCACTACTAGAATTATTGTGGTACTTAGTATTGCTCATTTTTATTGGTATTCAACCCAAACTCAATTATAAGTGAACGTTTAAGCAATAGTATAAATATTTGCGAAGTAATTGAAAAATATATTCTTACAACACTTCCTTCCGTTACTCCTTTTTCCACATTTGACAAAAATAAGATTTATAGCAAGACATATTTTACAGAAAGTAATTTCTTAATATTTCATATTCAAAAGGCGAATTAACTTGAAGCATCTGGCAACATTTACATTAACATCTTTTTTATAATTATTTGTAAACAAGATCAGCTGTTCTTTATTTTTCTTTTCAATTAAATTTCAAAACAAATTTCATACCGAAAATTATTCTTATTTTCTAGAATTTAGAGAATAAAAAAAAAGCAATAAAAACAAATATTTAAATTGCAAGAAATATTACATAATCACATATGCTGGCATTAAAAATTTCGGTTTTCGTTTTCAATAACTCCTTAAGGATTACAAGAAAACTGCATATCAAGCGCTTAGATTTATATCGGGTAAAATTATTGTACATTTCATAGCGTGTGGTCCTAAATTTATATTAATTTTATCTATGTTAATATATATTATTTCAGAAATGCTGTTGTATTTTGGGTGTTGAAGAATTTGCCGATCAAAATACAGTCAGAAAAGCTTATATAGAATTGGTAAAGAAAGTACATCCCGATTCAGGATTTCCAGAGGCAAGTGCTGAACGTTTCCAGGAAGTAGACGAGGCTTTTAAATTATTACAAGAAAAATTTGCCAAAAATCGACGAGGCATCTACGAAGATGATGAAGAGGAAGTACCCGATATCCGCCATACAGCGCCCCAACATAGACAGTACTTAAGTTTTGATGGCTTAGGTGTGGGTAATCCTTATCAACGTCAAAAACAATACCAGCAAATAAAAGCAATGAAGGCACAAGAAAAAGTTTTAAAACATCGTATAGACAAATCACAGGCAGGGGAGAAGACTGTTATGAAAAAAGGTACCTTTTACAAAAATCACGCTATTAAAACAAAGTATGGTTTTGATAGGTTGGTTGAAGATTACATACAGGAAGCCATGTCCAAAGGTGATTTTAATAATCTAAGTGGAGCGGGTAAACCGTTAACTATTGCTCAACAACAAAATCCCTATTTGGATTTCACTACACACAAGTTGAATAAAATACTAATAGACAATGGCTTTACACCTGAATGGATAACACTGCAGAGGGATATTCGCAAAGCATTACAGCAACTGAAAAAAAGCATTGCAGCTGAAAGAGTTTATTTCGGTGAATATCCATTAGCTGAAGTAGAATTGCAAGAATGGCAAAACATTTTAAATAATTACAAATGTGAAGTACAAGAAATTAATAAAAATATTGATAAATACAATCTGATTGTACCTATTTTGGAAAAGCAATTCTTTCGTGTCAAACTTGAATCACTTGGCGAAAAAATACTAAAAGATCCAGAAATACCCAGAAGCCAGAAAAGGCATCAAGTGTCTGAAGATAACCCGAGATCACACCCACAGCAAGGAAAAGCCGATTTTTTATCTCTTCTTGGATCTTGGTTTTAGTATTTTTAAAAATATTTACTCTAGCAATTTTTTCTTGTGATATGATAGTTAATTTTTATTTAGAAAAATAAATATTTTTGGTTAGTTTAATTGTATTGGTTACGTTAATTTTACAAACTATTTTATTTTTATGTACATATTAACGATTGCCATTCCAAGCTGCAGTAAGATGGACTATTCAGGAAAATATAACTTTACCATCTTCACCTAAACGAGCGGCTCCAGTGGCTACCAACCGTAAGGCTTTAGGGAAGGCATAATACTCAGCTATATGAATACGCTGGGTAAGAGTTTCTTCTGTATCATTTTCCAAAATTGGCACAGGCGATTGCACTATTATTGCACCAGTATCAACGCCCTTAAAAAAATGATAAGAATTTTTATTAAAAAAAATCATATTTTTATATTAATTTCTTACCTCATCAACAAAATGCACAGTGCAGCCAGACTCCTTATCTCCTGCCTCTAAAGCTTTCTTTTGCACATTCAATCCAGGATGCTTTGGCAAAAGCGAGGGATGTATGTTAAGCAATTTACCCTTCCACTGTTTTACAAATGACTCGCTTAAAATACGCATGAAACCAGCTAAACAAATAATATCCACTTTAAGTTGAAGCAAAAGTTTTGTCATTGCGGCATCAAAATCTTCTCTCGATTTGTAATCTTTGTGATTCATTACAACACACGGTATACGCGCTTTTTTCGCTCTCTTCACACCCTCAACATTAGGGTTATTAGATATTACCAAAATAATATCTGAGTTTAAGTATTGTGAAGAATCCCTAGACGCTTTAATTAGAGCTTGAAGATTGGTACCAGATCCGGAGATTAAAACTGCCACTCGTTTACGATTTGAACACAAAACTAGCTGGATTTTTTCCAAACACTTTTCAAAATTATCAATTTGAACTTGAGGAGTTGCAGGGGTGTCTCTCTTTACAACCACGCCCACTTTAGAGGCGCGGTTTGTATATTGAATTAGTTCCAAAACCTTGTGTTCATGTATGGGATCTATCACTAAAATCATTCCCAAGCCGCAATTGAATGTTCTTAACATTTCCGCTGGCTTAATATTGCCTTCTTGGGCCAACCAGGCAAATACGGGCGGTATGACAAAATCTTCAGCATTAATTTGTACGGCTAAATCCGCTCTCAGAACTCTAGGTATATTTTCGGTTAGACCTCCCCCAGTTATATGGGCTGCGGCCTTTACTAAGCCCTGTTCTATAAGGGGTTTTAAAGCTTTAACATAAATTTTTGTAGGTCTTAGAAGCTCTTCTGCAAACGTGAAACCACTAAAGGGCGTAACGTCGTTAATATGAAATCCTGCTAACTTCATTACAGCATGGACCAAACTGAAACCATTACTATGGACACCGGATGATGGCAAACCGATAAGAATATCACCTGGTTGAACCTTATCAGTGTGCGGCAAAATGCGTTCATATTCTGCAATACCCAAAGAAAAACCTGCCAAATCATACACATTCGAATTGTAAAGTAAGGGAACTTCAGCTATGTGCGACTCTATTAAGCTGGCACCAGCATAGTAACAACCTCTTACAATGCCTGTTTCCACTTCCTCTACTAGTTCCTCCTTCAGCTCACCACAGGCATAATAACTAGAGAATGTGAAAGGTTCGGCGCCATTGCATAGAATATCATTAACACACATGGCTACCAAGTCTATTCCCACAGTAGAGTTGCAACCGCTTTCTTGGGCTATTTTTATTTTAGTTCCTACACCATCTGTGCCCATAACTAAAACTGGATCTTTAAAGCTGTTTGGAACCTCTGTCAATCTTCGGCCATTTTGAGTTACCAACAATTCAGACCTCTTTTCAGAGTTGACTATTAAAGAACCCTGCAAATCGTGATGACTGGATACTTTAAGCTCATTTTCACCCACAACACCAAACATGCTTCTGTATTTTTCCAAGGCCTCTTCAAAATTTTTAACATCAATTTGATTTTTTTGCGGACAATTGGCTATTTTTCTTTTAATCACACCTAATACTTTGGCACCTTTAATGGCCTTCCAATCTGTACAGTTTTTAGGCACAACCAACACCATGCCAATACCGCAGTTAAAATTCTGTAGCAACGAGTAAGGAGTAAATTTCAACACTCCAGTCAACCAACCAAAAACTTCAGGCACTTTGAGGTCACCAAAATCTAACGAAATCTCATATTTTGAGGGTAAAATGCGAGACACATCGGTAATGAGACCTGCAGTTATATGAGCTACAGCTTTAACTGTTTGCAAACGCAGGAGCGGTAATAATTCAGAAACATATAATCTTGAAGGTTGGGCCAAATTGTAACCTTTATAAATGGAAAAGGATATTAAACAAACAAATAATAGACACAGTTTATTTTTCTTTACCTAAAGACATGGTAACATCGCCAAATACAGATTTTTGGTTAACGTCTATACCTTGATTGTTCAAAGCTGTTAAAATGGCATTGAAATCACAACGATGCAAGCCAGAGGAAGGCAGGGAAATAAGCAAATCTCCTTCTTCATAAAGTTCAAACTTGGGCAATTCTAAACCCTTCTCTACAAGACCCACACAATAACCAGCCAGATCATATTTGCCACACTCATACACCGTAGGCATTTCAGCGGTTTCTCCACCTTTTCAAATAAAACAGTATATAATGAATAATATGTGTTATTACATCCAAGAGTTTGTAAAAGAAAGCTCACCTACTAAGGCACATTTGGCCTCACGACAACCTTCTGAAATACCCTTAACAATTTGTGCAGCCAAAGGCACATGCAATTTACCACAAGCAATATAATCTAAAAAGGCCACTGGTTCGGCACCTGATTCCAAAATGTCATTAGCACACATGGCAAACAGATCATAACCCAAGGACTCATATAGTTCCTGATTTAAGGCCAATAGAATCTTAGAGCCCACACTGTTTGTAGCCTCGCAAATAACTGGATTTTTATACGACAACTGTAAAACAATATTGTAATTTAAAACATAAGAAATGAAATGAAATCCCTATTTAAACAGGATTACCTCATTCAATCTAAAGAGTCCTCCAAAGCCACCCAAGTTGCCCAGAAAACCGGGTCTTTGAGTACCACGCGATAAAGGTTTAATACGTTGTACAAGATCATCACCTGCATCTATGTCAACACCACTATCCTTGTAAGATAAGCAAATTTTCGACACTTGGCTGGACCATTTAAAAAAGAAAATTTAATTGAAATTCTTTTTTTTTTAATTTCTAAAAAAAATTATAATTACAATTTAATAGCCTTTTGGGCAATGTCAGTACGAAATTGAGCTTCTGCTCCAGAAAAAGTAATCCCCTGGCAAATTTTTGTAGAATCGGAAGCCGCTTGTCTTAAATCGGAACGTAAAGTGACTGCTATTAAAACACGTCCACCGTTGGTAACATATTTACCATCTGCATTAACGGCTACACCGCTATGGAATATAATTTGATCGTTCGAATTTTGGGGTATGCCTGAAATAAAGACAATTTAATAAAAGGAAAAGTGTAAGAATATTTTAAAAATTTTGTAATATTTGCTTTTAATTTTAAGCATAACAAGTAAAAGTGCTCTAATCGGCTATGCCGAATTTTATTTACCCTTCACTATATAGTATGTAAGTCTAGTATAGTGAAGTAAGTCAATCAACAAGGCAAATATTGAGTAACACAAAAAAAAAACTAAAAAAATATTTTTATATAAAAAGAGCCGATGGCTCTTAATGGGTTACACATTCGTCAAGAAATTTTAGTAACTCCTGAAAGATCTCTTTAAAAGCTTTTAAATGATACCCATATTGATATCTTAAAAAATATGGCGCACAATCGTTCTTTTCTAAGAGGCCCATTACTTGGAAAATATCGGCGAGCGCCAATTTTTGCACCTGATGTTTTTTATTCTAATTTTTTAATTCTATATCTTCCTATATATTTGTTTTTTTATTTATTTTTTTTTTTATTGGAAACCGTAGAGGCAGGCGTGGTGTTCTGTCCGCTGCCTGAAAGAACGTAGATCGATCTTGCTGATTAAAAAAAAATTGTCCAAACTATGTCTGATCGATTGGCGTATGTACAATTTCTTTAGCTCATCCAGTGATTTCAACCGGAACACGGACGGACAGAAAGACAGGCGTACATCGCTCAATCAACTTCACTATGCATAAGAACTCTGAATATATAAACTTAATCGGGTCGGAATCGGATATTGTAGAAATTACAAACGGAATGACAAACTTAGATATACCCTTTTTCCACCTGTGGTGAAGGGTATAAAAATATAAAATAAAAGATCACTCGATCATGATATCGATTGCAACATTGTAATATCTTAAAGAATTAAAATTTTAAAATTATTTAAATAAAAGTATTCCTTAACATCTGATTCATCAGCAAATAAATTAACAAAAAGAGCTACACTTAAGTTATAATAAAAATCTCCATATCGTTAGCTGAAATGCAAAAAGGCGTAAGTAACAAAAAAATTAAAAATTGAATTTTTAATTAATTATTGTGAATGCCAAGGTATGAAGTCTTGATATAATTTTATAAACAAAAAAAAAAACAAAGGGACTAACTTAATGTTTGTTTATTTAATTAATGCAACAAAACGTAAATACACATTTTTTTAAACAAAATATGCATAATAGAGTTTCGGAGTGCCCTTCTGGCATTCGAATTGTACGGACGTATTCTTAGTTAGCTAAGAGTTTTGAATCAATATATTTTTGAATAAAAAATATAATATTTCAATTAAAAAAAAATTTACTAAATATTTGTTGTCGATATTTGTGATGGCGATATGAAATTTCGCGGCCAAACAATTCTTCATTAGTGGTTTTAGTGCTGTTAGTGAAGTAATTTAAAAATAAAAAATAAAAAATAAAAAAATTAAAAATAAAAAAAAATTGCTTAAAGAATTGCATGGCCCATTTATCAAAAATAAATTTGCCGACGTGTTTAAAATTATAAAAAAAAATTTCGTTTAAAATGTTGACAGTTTTCGTTTTATAAAGTTTTTTTTTTTTGCTTTTCCTGTAAAACAAAAATTTTGTTATTAACACCCTTTTTCAGTTTAGCTAACGATATGATATTTACAGTTTAAAAATTTTAATTCCGTTTTGCAAAGTTGATTTTTTTTAAATACGACATTGTTTCATTACAGTAGCGATATGTATACGATATTTAGAGCAAATAAATTACCTTCAATAACACATCCTTTGGTAGAAGTTTCAGGATAACCAGCACTGGCCATGACCACACCAACAGCATTTAATCCCAAACGCCATTTCAGTGGAATTTTATGTAGATTATTTTCACAACAGGCCGACATCACTTCATACAAGTCGCTATCTAACAAAGGCAAGATTACTTGTGTTTCCGGATCACCAAAACGACAATTGAATTCTAAAGTCTTAGGACCGTCTGGGGTCAACATTAGGCCGGCATACAAGACACCTTTATAATCGATGCCTTCTTTTTTCAAACCATCCATGGCGCGCTGTAAAACTTGCTGCTTAATCAATTCTAATGTTACGGATGAAATCAAAGGACAGGGACAATAGGCGCCCATGCCACCCGTATTGGGGCCCAGATCCTTTTCCAATAGTCTCTTGTGATCTTGGGCTGGTAACATGATTTGTACGTTATTATTGTCGACAAAGGCCAAAACAGAAACTTCCTCTCCCGTTAAGAGTTCTTCAATAACTAGAGTTTCACCAGCTGAACCATATTTTTTAGCTCCTAAGATTTCGTCAACTGCTTGACAGGCTTCGGTTTGATTGGCAGCTACCACGACACCCTTACCGGCCGCTAAACCTGCAGCCTTTACCACCAGGGCTTTAAAGGGAGCACTAGAATTTAAACAAATATTTTTTGTAAATAAAAAACAAAAATATTAATATTCTGGCTACTCATTTGTAGATCTAATGTTCATCTGATTTTTTTTGAAAAAACCCTATCAACCCAAGTCCTTATTTTAATATAAGCCACACTATATTTCATTAATTTCAATTTTCATCAAGCCTGGACTGGTCAACTCTTCCTAGAAAACCTTTTTTATTTTTGAAAAACTTACTTCAATATAAATTCCTTGGCCTTTTCACAATCATCAAAGGTTTCATAGCGTGCTGTGGGTATTTCGTGTCTCAGCATAAAATCTTTGGCCCATTTTTTATCAGCTTCTATTTGTGCGCCCTGTTTGCCTGGACCAAAGCAACGTATGCCAGCTTCTTGCAATACATCGCCCAAACCATTGGCCAAAGGATCTTCAGGTCCAACAATTACCAAATCGATTTCATTGTCTTTGCACCATTTAGCAATGGCCTGTTAAAGAAAAAGTTTATAAGAAAATAAAATTTGTGGTGAGTTTTTATCTAAAATTTTATTTGAAATTAATTAGAATACCCTTCACCACAGGTGCAAAAAGGGTTTTTATAAGTTTGTCATTCCGTTTGTAATTTCTTAAATTATATATATTCTGAGTCCTTATGTAAAACAAAGTCGAAGTCGTCCGAACACGCTTAAGCAATAAATGAGGTAGAGACAATTTAAACACGCCAATCAGCCAGACCGATCGATGTCCTTTAAGGCAATGGTCAAAACACCACGCCTGCCTCTAACTTTTTCCATATCATTTGGAACAATAAATTAACTCCAATAAATAAGAAAAACACATCAAGTGAAAAAATTGGTGCTCGTCCATATTTTTCGAGTTATACCCCTACGAAATTTTCAGTAAAAAGTTCGACTGTCAACATGGTCTTAGATACTTAAATTCTTAGCCCATTAAGAGCCGATGACATTTTTATGTATTTTTATGTATTTTTTTTTTTTTTTTTTTTTTTGTTGTTACTCTGTCACCTCAATCATTTTTTTTTTAATTGCAGTTACTTCATTAAAATAGATTTATATAAATGATGAAGGGTATATAAAATTCGGCATAGCCGAATATAGCACTCTTACTTGTTTTTTTTTTAATTTTATTTTGCAAAATTTTACGTCACAAAAAATTATATAATCGTAAAATTTAATGGAGATAATAAATAATTTTTATTCAAAAACTTTCATAATTAACATTTGCTTTTTTTTGGTCAATAAAAAATCTTTATTAGGAATAAATAAATAAAGTTTAATGTTGAATTTCCTTAAATTTGATTGTTTAGAGATGAAGATTCAATTTGTTATAAAATTTGTCGCAAGACTAATTTTGTAGAGAAAGAAAAAATAAATTTTAAAACAGAAATAGCAAAAAAGAAGTATTTTTTTTTTGTTGCTGTAAAATTAAGATTTAAGAATAAAAACTTAAAATTGCTAAAAGAAAACTTAGTTAATTCAAAATAACCTAAATTTTTTTTCTTAAATTAATGACCACTTTCGTAAGTAGGACGGTAATAAATTCCTTAGCCAGATTGGTTTGCACAGAATGACAGTTTAATCAGGTCAAAAAATTCGAATCAATTTGTTTCTTTTGTAAGGCCTCAGGACGCTACACTGTATCATCAGAATATCTACAATGTCCCATATCTGGACCAACGCTAAAACATTCCGATGTCCTTTTAAATAAGTTTATTCTTGTATCACAATTTGGGTGACCTCAAATTACAAGAAAAAAGTCGGCACATTTCGCAGAAAGTGTTGGAGCAGTTCCTCCCCATAGCAATTTCTCCAGAATTCGCTGTGCAAGAGGCCACCCAGAGAGCGCAGTTATATCCAAAATCTAGTCCAAGGGACTAAAGGAGTTCCAAGTAAAAATGTCTTGCCATTTTGTTCAGGTTTGGCGGCCGATAAGGGTGTCGTGGTAGCTGCCAATCAAACCGAAGCCTGCCAAGCAGTTGACGAAATCTTAGGAGCTAAAAAATATGGTTCAGCTGGTGAAACTCTGGTTATTGAGGAACTCTTAACGAGAGGGGAAGTTTCTATTTTGGCCTTTGTCGACAATAATAACGTACAAATCATGTTACCAGCCCAAGATCACAAGAGACTATTGGAAAAGGATCTGGTCCCCGATACCGGTGGCATGGGTGCCTATTGTCCCTGTCCTTTGATTTCGTCCATAACATAAGAATTGATTAAGCAGCAAATTTTGCAGCGGGCCGTGGATGGTTTGAAAAAAGAAGGGATCGCTTATAAAGGTATCTTGTATGCGGGCCTAATGTTGACCCCTAACGGTCCTAAGACTTTAGAATTCAATTATTGTTTGAACTTGGTCCTGCAGATATTTAGACGATACATGGAGGCTTCTGTGATCATTGGGAAAGACCGTGCCGCCAGCAAGAGTCGGTATGTGTGGCACTGCTAGTCCTGCTATAGTCAGTCATATAATATAATATTTGGTGAGGTGGACATTAAAAATATTTGTCTTTGAGCATGACGTTCGCTTAATTAAATAGCTCTCTTAAGCTAAGATCACACGATTGCCGTAATGCACCAAATTGACCCAATTTTTATTGTGTAGATATTGTGCACAATACTAAAATTGTTCCAATCAAATTTTCTGCAGTCACACGATTGCCCATTTTATTAAAATTTTATTGGTACAAGTTAGTGAATAGTAATTTTGTGGCAATAAATTGTGCCTGTCGTTCATACGATTGTTAAACAATGCGGCAACACCAAGAATCAGCTGTTGTAGTTTCGGGCAAATATACATAATATTATTTGCAAACTTTGTATTTTGTTTGTTGTATTTAAAATGTTATTTAAAAAAAGCTAGCGGCTGCTTTTAGTGTTTTTTATATACTTAAAATACAAAAAAATATAAAAAATAAAAGAATTTTTAAAAAACAAACAGTATGGGTCCGAGATTGGCTAAAAAAGCGGGCTATTGATGGTGCATTCCAGAAGACTCTAAAAGAGTTCCAAGAAGTAGACAACCAAGTTTTTTTTTTGCTAAAAATCTTTATTCGAATGATGAAACGTTCAATGAGTTGTTGGAACTAGTGTCACCGTATATACCTAAATATATGTAAATAAAACAAAAACTATTTAAAGTTGTACAGATATATGTTATATATATATATATATATATATATATATATATATATATATATATATATATATATATATATATATATATATATATATATATATATATATATATATATATATATATATATATATATATATATACAATAAAAAACGGGCACGCTGAAAAAAAAATTTATATATAAATGTATACAAAAAACTTGAAGGCACTCAACAAAATGAAAATATTGACGCGTATTGGATACTTTGATTGCCGCAAAAAATCACAATAAATATTGGTACATTTTTGGAAGTTTTATTGCCGCACAGTTGCATATCAAGTAGTCACATGATTGCCGCATCAGGGTTGCATTTGGTTGGTAAAAACAAGCACAATATTGACCGCGATTGCCGCATAAACCAATTTATTGTGCAATCACACGATTGGCATACAAAAAATGGTAAAAATTGGTGCATTACGGCAATCGTGTGATCTTAGCTTTAGAACTTATAGTTTTATACGATATTAACAAAACATAAAAACTTGAATCATTTTTAGCTGACTAAGCAGTAAAGGTTCCTTTTAAATTTCAGTTGTCTGTATATAACGGTTTAAAAGTATGGCCCTATACATCGAATAAAATGAGCTATGGCGGCACCCTTTGATTGTAAACTTTGAATATTTATACTTGTCATTATAACGGTCACAGTCATCGACATCCTTTACAATTTTCCGTTCTTTTTGTTTGTCTATAACAGTTTAGAAGATTGGCCCATATAGTAGGCCAATTTACGTTACTTGTGGAGACACCCTTAAGTTTTAGATTTTTTTTTTGTATTACTTTGTGCTTTTGGGAGCTATAGTGATGCGCAAAAACATGATGTTGTATAGGAATACCTTGTAATTTTTAAAATCATGAACTGTTTTAAAACGCAACCAATCTGAAAGCATAACCTTTTATCATGAATCTTCTTATGAATATGCTCCCGGAATTTCTTTCTCGCGGCAAAAAAATTTTTTTGAGAAAAGATTCCTCCAATTATGAATTCCGTGGGAACAAAAAAGTAAAAAAGTGGCAACACCTTAATTTGAAGGGTGCTAGTTTGCTTTTTTTACATATAATTTGTCTTTCTTTTTTCCCCCGAATTTTTTTCACTTTCCGCAGGAAATAAAAAGGGGAACAAATTTGTAATAGGAAAAAACTCGCACGGAATAGTTGGCCTGAAAAAGAAAAAGTTTTTAAAATCGGTTTGAAAATAAATGAGTTCTGTGGGCACCAACAATAAAAAGAAGCAACATTCAGACGAATTGATAACATTCTTTTTTTAAAGTCAGTTAAAAAGGGTGCAGCTTATTTATTATTGTTTTCTTAAATAAATTTGACACGAAGTGTATTCATTCTTGTTTCTTTTTGCAAGATCCATTGCATTACAAAGCATTTTTTAAATATTAAACGCTAATAATTGAATTTATTAATTAAAAAACATAAGAAATATGAATGTTAAACAACTTATTTCAAGCTTAACAATAATTAGACATTAACATTGACATTGACACGGTGAGCAAAAAACATACATCATCGAAAAAATATTTATTTAAAAAGATTAAAAACATTTGTTTACGTTGATTATGATGGCTTCTTGTTAATACTCAAGTAGAGATGAGATGTTGCTGATTGAGTCTTATACCAGCCTAAAAGTGCTTTTTACCATAAAGGAATATATTTATTACCGCAAATATATATTTATTATGCAAATTTTTTGCTATGAAATTAACTGATGCTAAAATAAAGATTAAATTAAAAACAAAATAAAATATCAACAAGTTTTAAAAATAATTTACGTTTAAATTGAATCTTACAATAAAAAAATTTAGCAAAAAAATACTCCTACCTTAAAAAAACAAAAACAACAAAAGATATAAATATATAGACCATAATTTATGGGTAACATTGGATTTTAATGGATTTCTTGCGTTTTATAAAAACCTCAAAATTTAAGAATTAAATCAACAGTTTGGAGTTGTACATTAAACGAGTAACAACAACAAAATATTGCTCAGATATGAAAACCCTCATAGTAAGTGCTAAAAAAATAATAATAAAAATAAAATGTAAAAAAACAGTGATGCCTGACAACCTTCATAATGACTTAACCCTATTTTTGTAATTAAGTGTTTAATTTTAGTATTCATTGTGGCCTTAAGCTCGGCTTCTGCAAAAAATTTAAAAAAGCAGCAAAATGATAATTTCAATGTTAAAAAAATTTACCAACAACCAGCAGCTGCCACCAAGAGCAGCTTATCATCGCCCTCTGCTTACAGTGAAAAAGAATCACAAATTCTACATAAAAATATAGAAATGAAAGGTGATGGCAGTTTTCACTATGATTTCGAAACCTCTAATGGTATTAAGCGCACCGAAAAGGGTGCAATTGATGGCACTATCGAGGGTTCTTCTTCTTACCTTTCTCCCGAGGGCATTGAAATTAGAACTACTTATGTAGCCGATGAAACTGGCTATCATCCAGTGGGTGATCATATTCCTCAAGTACCTGATTATATTGTACGTGCCTTGGAGTACATACGTAATCATCCCTACATCGAAAAAGATTATTATACGGGAGAAGTTAAGCAAACTTCTTTAAACAATAAAATACCTTTGATTGCCACCACTAAACATCCTGCCTACAACAAGAGCAACCACAACAACAAGAAGCTCAGCCACAATTCAAATAATAAAAATTTCAAACATTAATTCGGAGGATTTCTCTTATTGTAGAAAGAATCAAATATGTAGTTGAAAAAGCAAAAAACAATTTAATACAAATTCTAAGCTTAAAGTGTATGTTAATTAGAAGATAACATTTTATAACCTCAATAGTTTTTTATTTGAATCTGATGTTACGAATAAAGTATCTGATAATATATTTATGGAAATTTAGTATTGAACTTTGAAAACATTAATTTTGAGATGTTGAACTTGTTTAAAAATCAGTTCATCACAGGCAAAAATTTAAATAAAAAAAATTGTTTTACTGCCTCTAAGTTTCCGTTTGTAGTTTCTACAATATCCATTTGCGACCCCATAAAAGATATATATTCTGAGACCTTATGTATATCGAAATCTCTCCGTCCATCCATGTTTGGGTTGAAATCAACTTTGCCAAGGTACTAGAAGCTAGAAAAAATTTAAATACGCAAAACGATCAAGGGGCTCGAATCGAAAGGAAAGATGTTTGATACACAATGTTTGATACCCATATAGATACATAGTTTCGAAAATATTGCTGTTTAAAATCAACAAGATCGGTCCATGTCTTTTGAGGCAGCGGGCAAAACACCACGCCTGTCTTTAATTTTTCCATATCATTTTTTTTTTAAAGAGAAGTAGCACTTCAGCAATAATGCCTATTTAGTTATTTTCGTAACCGTGCTACATTCTTTAGGAAAGGGATAGATGAGAGATAAGACAGGTGATGAAAAGAGAAAGATAGATATAGCCATTTTATTAGTTATTTTACTTCGCCGGCGAATATGCTATTAAGAAGTACCGACGGAGGAGGCTGCATGTTTAATGTTAATTCTGAATATGTATTTATACCATTAAACAGAAAAACACATTTTTTATTTTTGGTTGCCGCAGGGGTTGAACCCTAGTCAACCAGGTTTGTAGCCAACGCGTTTAACACTTCGACTACAGCAGCCTCAATTTGGAACAATGAAGTAACTTCGATCAAAAAAACAAATATCTTTAACTTTTTATAGAAAAGAACGATTACGCACCATATCAATATGATGATACCCATAAAGGGCGGTTTAGACGGTACGACTTTACGTACGTAAAATTCAATAGAAAATAATATGAAATTCCATCCGTATTTTAAAAATGAGAGTAAAAAATCTTACGAAAGATTTTTTCGCGTTTACACAATTAGTATGGATAAAACACACCAAAACTAAAATAGCGGTTTGCAGAAAAATGCATCCCTGATCTAATGATTCGTATTGTCTTTTGATAATTTCCAAAAAACCAAGAGAGCCATACGACTGTCAAATTTTATCCGTATTTGCTCTCAATTTGTGCAGACTCATTACATATTTCGTTTAGACGATCCCACTGGTACTATTCTGCACAAAAATTTGACATGTGGTAAGACTTCTGTGACCATGTAAACCGCCCTTAAAAGCTATTGAAGAAATCTTTAAAAAACTACTCAAATTAAAAAAAAAATGCATAACCCTTTAAGAGCCGCTTACATTTGTATGTATTTCTTTTTTCATTTTTTTTTTTTTTTTTTATCTCTGTCACTTTAATATATTTTTATTTTTATTAGAGTTCACTCGACTAGATCTACATACATGGTGAAGGGTATATAAGATTCAACATTGCCGAATATAGTACTCTTAAAAGAAAATAATTTTTAAATTTAAGGTTGATTATTTTGTGGGAGTAACTCATTATCACAGAAGGAATAGCATTGGAAAACTTAGAAAATTTTAAAACATTAATTTTTTTAAACATAATTTAAAATCCAGGCCAAGCATTACTGTCATTATAAATAAAATTTGCTCTTTCTATATTCCAAGCGAGTAACTGTTTTTTTAAATTTCCTAAACCAAAAGCAAACAACAACAATTAATTAAAATTTTTCTGATTTCTAAATTTTTATTTTAACAAGACGACATAATATTTTGTATTGATATTAAAAATCTCTTGACGAGAATGAGAATTTAAGTTTAACTTATCTGGCAACTACGACCGTAAAATAAGAAATAAACTGCATTATGAGAACAAAAACAAACGGTTTTTATTTGAATTTAAATTGCATGTAGAGGGTTTAAGAGTTTAGTTTTAGACATTTAAAAAATAAAAGTTAAAAACCGTATCATTTTACTCATACATACTAACATACATATGTAAATTTGTATTTATACCTTTTTTACTTTAGTTTTATAGTTTTCTTATACGAAAATATTTTATTGAATCTGACAATTTAGGTTATATTGTTAATTATTGTTTAATAAATAAAAGTAATAAAATCTTTATGCCAATAACAATTAAATAAAGCATGAATTGTTTGACCTTCAGATAAAATAAAAACACCGGTGTGTGTTTTTGTTTTTGCATTATCAAACACACACGCATGGGATAAATAATAAACTGGTTTTTAAGAATACACACATACATACATACATACAAACATATATATGTACATATGTATGTAAAATGATCATTCTCTTTATGTTACGTTCTTGTAATTTAATTAAAAAATTTTCATTTAATTACCGGAAAATCTTTTGCATTCACATCCTTGCAATTTTCACACTTTTCCAGCTGTTCAATGCCAATACTACCGGGCAACGCAAAAATTTTTGAGACTTGAGAACTTTGTGACAATTTCCAACAAATAGCATGTTCGCGACCACCGCCACCAATTACCAACAATTGTTTACCACTTGAAGGCATTTTTTACACTTTTTTTACAATTTTGAGTTTAAACAGAATATTTCCAAATAAAATTTTTTTATTTCTTTATTTTGTGTGTATGTATGTATTTTAATTTTTATCGTTTGTTCTAAAAAAAAAATCCCACGTGCTTAGGCTTTACCAAATAAAAAACAAACACGTTCTCTCACAAATTTTAAAATATTCTTTTTTTACACGACAGCACCGGTTTAAGCAATGCTGAAATTCCTACTGAAATTCTAAAACGAAATAAGTATATTTCTAAGGTAATAAAGAATGATTGGGTAGCTGAAGATTGATAATAATGAAACCAACATAAAAGCTTATTTCTATTTAATGTGTGATGTATTGAGTTATTATAAAACCAACAAAATATTCCAACTGATAACACGAGTGATGGGCAGATATTATTTTAAGTGCGTGACTTTTGTTAAAGAACAGAACATTTTCATAAAGATTTTTCTGCTCAGCAGATCTTCAATATGATGTAAAGTCAGAAAGTTACAAAAGCCAAAAGGCGCTAAGGGAATGTTAACTATACGCGAAATATAGACTAAAAATTGAGTCAGTTCAATTCGACAGTAGATAATTATTATATGCATAAGTTTTAGAAGTCCAACTGCGTATGAAAAAAATATTGTCAATGTAAAAAAAAAAAAAATCCTGCCCTTAACCGATGAATTATTGTGTCATGAACCAAACTATTTTTTAGAAGCTCAGGGGCTTCTGAAACATAGAAACATTTTTCTGTAGCTGCGTTAGGTTTTCAGACTAGTTTAATCCTTTTGAATTTTTTGAGGCACATAAAACACTAGACAGCAAACATTTGACAATGCAGTACCCAAACTATGTTTGACAAAGTGTTACAAAAGATATGTAAAATCAAAAATTACGCGTTTCTGACTGTGTATACGTGCGAATTTATTATCTATTTTATTGTAAAAACTACAATAGATCACCGAAAAATATTAAATTATAGTTTAATATGACTTATTATTCTTAGCGCCTCAAAGTATGCTTGCAATTGGTTATTAATTTTTGTAGCTCACTTAAGGCTCTCAAAATAAAAAAGGCTATCCTATTGGTTAATCCGTAAAATGATCCATCTGTGATCGAAATTTTATAAGAATAAGTTTGGACCTTGAGGCGTGATTGAGCAACAAACAAATATAATTAAAATGGAAATATTTTGTTTAGTTTTCAATGGTAACAATGTTTGTATTCCCTTCACCACAAAAATTGAAAAAAGGGTTTGTCATTCCCTTGTAATTTCCTAATATCCATAGTTTCGAAAATTCCAACACCTTGATTTGCAAAGAATGCTGAAGATGGATTTGGCGGTCCTGAAAATGCAGCATTACATTCTGCCAGCGTCTAATTTTTCTTGTTTTCTTTGGAAAACGTCCGCGTACATTTGAAAAATAATTTTTCCTAATAAAAGTTAAATTAAAAATGAACCAAAGCCGAAAAAGTAAAATTTTAATTGATTTATGATAATCACCGGTTCAACCTCTGGCTGGGACTAAAATTAAAAAATAATTTTAAAAATAAGAAAAAACATCAAGTGAAAAAATTTGCGCTCGCCTATATTATCCAAATTATGGGCCTCTGAACTTCTCATAGAAAAGTACGAATTTTCACCATATTTTTAAGACATCAATATGAGTATTATTTAAAATCTTTTGAATAGATCTCTCAGAAAACATTCTACAATATTTTAAAAATGCTCAACTCACTAAGTGCTTATGACCTTTTTTAAGTAAATTTTTTTTTCTTTTTTTTAATTCCCCGTCACCTCAATATTTCTTTTCACATTCATTACAGGTTTTAATATTTGACAAACGGGTTCCATAATGAACTTTCAAATCGTTCGAAAAGTATTTTCTTACTGACTTATTCATTCTATTCTAAAAATTTTAAATTTGTTTAAATATCTAATTATTTCCAAAAAAAAAAAAAAAATACATCCGTTTTCTAAACGAAAATATTTAAACTCCTCATGTCACAATGATCGTCTAACTTAAGCGATTAACTTACAACCTTTTCCAAACATTTAACATTTTGTTTTTTCTACTGGATAAATACGTTTTTAAACAACTTATTAAATAAGTTAATTACTTTTCACTCAAAACCATTTTTCATAATCACTAGCTCATCTCTTAAATATACAAAGAAACTAAAGTTGCCACAGTTAATTAACATAAAATCGTCAAATCCAAACGAATCTTATATACCCTTTATAATATTATAAATCTAGTTTAGTAAAGTAACTTTAATGAAAAAAAAAAACTAATATTGGGATGACAAAAAATTAAAAAATAAATTTACATAGAATGGGATACGTTTGACATTTTTTTAAAAAATTTTATTTTTTTTAAAAAAGCTCTTCAAAAGCTTTTAAATTGATACCCACATCGATGCCTTAAAAAATGGGGTCAAAATCGTACTTTTCTATGAAAAACTTAAAGGCTTAAAACTCAGAAAATATAGGCGACTACCAATTTTTTAACAATATTTTTTCTTATTTTTAAACAAGTCTTGATACCCTTTTAACTTTTTGCGGTGAAGGGTATAAAAACGTATAAAAGTTGGGAAGTCTGTAGTTTATAAATAATATTCTTTCTGTGGTTTCACAGTCATTATTTTCATTTTAATTCAATTTTTCTGGTTGTTAGCCAATATTCCAAGGGTATTAGGCTAAACTAGATTTAAGTCATATATATACTGTTTATATTTTTTTAAGGGGCTTATTTCCTTAAAAACATTCATAATGAATTTTAAGGAACTTAGTTCGTAGTGCAATTAATTTAAAAAAAAAAAGCATTTAGTTAATTTAGATGACGTTAGATATTAATATTATAAACAAATTTTCCAGAAAATATTCCTGCAGAGGATTTTTATTACAAGTTCTTAATATTTTTTTAACAAAGTAAACTAAACAAAATTTATTAATTTTTCTGTTTTATGAAAAAACATATGTTAAAAATTATTTAACCATTATTTTAAGGCCTCTAATTTTAATGTATAAATTATTTTTTAAATTTGCCTTGATCACAACCTTTAAAAACATTCGACCAAATTTTTCTTAGTTTCTATTTTTTACAAAAGTTTCGTTTTCTTTTTTATTTACAAAGAAAAATCAAATTACTTTCTTTGTAAAATAACAGTCTGCTACTGCCACCAATCAAATAACTTTATATATTTAAAAAATATAAAAATATGTAACTGGTTTGTAGCAAAAATCGTCAAAACATAATTAGAACGGTTTTGGCACGTCTAATATGGCAACCATACATTTCTTATTATTATTTTTTTTTTTTTTGTTTTGTTTGGTTTAAGCTAAAATGATCTTGTTTTTGTAAACTCAGCTCTGTAAAACATTAATTAAGAAGAACTCAAGCAAAACAAAATCAAATAATCCATAAATATTTCAAAGCAAATAAAACAAATTAGGATTGTTTTTTTTTTTTATTTAATTTAATTTGAATAATTTACGCACAGTAAACTTGTAGATACGCAAAATATTATTGTTAATGTTTTCTTGTTATTGAAATTTATATTAAAAAATTAAAATTTATTTTTATAATTATTTAAATAAACAAATACAGTTTTGGCTGATAACCTTTGCTTTGCTGATTGGGGGTAAATTAAGATTTGGGTTTGTTATCATTTTTTTATTATTTCTCTCATGCAAAAATAATAAAAATATTCATCTACATACCTACGTATTGAGTGCAATACTCAAGGCTCAAGTTCTCTACAACAAAAATTGCGATAACAGCAGTTTAATAAATGATGAAATTTTGCATCCTGCAACATTTTTAGATGAATAAGGAAAATTTCGGAAAGCTAGTTTTGAAATCTTTACAAATAATTTTCCATTCCAGCATTTTGTATGCAAATTATTTCGTAGCAGCTGGATAGGCGTGCCTTCACATTTTAATCTTATTTATTTACAGTTTTATTACCAATGTTGTGTGTTTAAGCTTTAAAGTAATACAGCCCAATCATGAACATTTTTACGGAAAAAAATTTCTCGGAACAAAAAAATTAAAAAGTGGCATCACCGTAATTTGAAGGGAGCTATTTTTCTTTTTTACATATTTCTCTTTCATAATACATAACACCTACTTTTTCTCTCCGAATTTTTTTCACTTTCCGCAGGCAATAAAAAGGGGAACAAATTTATAATAGGAGAAAAGGAAATAGTGAGAAAACTCACACGGAATTTCTGTTTATAATTGAGCTGATAGGTTTTGCGATTGTTAATTTTGTTTCCGGAAAGATAAAAAAATATTTTTTGTTTCTCAAAGTAGCCTGTAACATATTTTTATGAAATTAAAACCAACTTTTGTAGTAATTTGATACCAGAGAAGAAGCCAATTTATCAAAAATTCATCACCACTTACTGGGTTCTTGATC
Source organism: Cistogaster globosa (assembly GCA_937654795.1). Classification (NCBI taxonomy): domain Eukaryota; kingdom Metazoa; phylum Arthropoda; class Insecta; order Diptera; family Tachinidae; genus Cistogaster; species Cistogaster globosa. The sequence goes on from OW569404.1 coordinate 16,494,356, forward strand.
TTGAACATAAATGATTCTGTGTGTACAAAAAAATCAAATTATAAATCGAACATGACTTTCTCCCCAAACTTATGAACTTTGTAATAGATAATATGCACCGACTATGGTGTAGTTTTTAAAAAATCGTAGATTGTAATTTTTTAATTAAAACAATTAAATTAATAAAAAAAAACAAAACTAAAAAAACAACAACAAATAAATTCAATAATATGAATATTCAATATTTATATTTTCTTTTGGGCCACTTCAAGTATTTGTATGTTTATATTTCATAAACATCTTATCTTGGAAGATTATTATTTTTTTTCCTGATTCTTCATCACGAAAGATTGTGCCTTTAAAAAATGGCATCATTTATTTCTCTATTATCTCTATCCTTGAACAAAATATTTGCTTTTGTTAAAGAACCAATCAAAGGTGCCCGCCATAAACGTTCGTATCCAGTTGCAAACTGAAGTTTGAGTGTTCCTCTCACAAAGATGACTCCATACATGAACATTTAGATAGAAAATGAAACCATATATTTTTATGCCCACCACCACAAAAAGTGGAAAAAGGGTGTATCGAAGTTTTTTTTTAAGGGAAGTTATTCCGTTAATAATTTCTACAATATCCATTTCCTCCCCCACAAAGTTTATATATTTTGAGTTCTTATGCATAGCGAAGACGATTGAGCGATTTTCGTCTGTCCGACCGTATTCGTCCATATTGACATTAACTTTACTAAGGCACTAAGCTAGAGAAAATTTAAGTACGCTAAAAGATATTGAATATCAGCAAGATCGGTCCATATCCTTCAATGCAACGGGCAAAACACCATGCCTGGCTCTAATTTTGGAGCAAATCTAGTTAAGTGAAGTAACACCAATAAAAAACAGTATATGAGGCGATAGAGAATTAAGAAATAAGAAAAAAAAAAAACTAAGTGAAAAAGTTGGCGTTCGCCCATATTTTTGAATTAGGGGCCTCTGAACTTTTCATAGAAAAGTATGATTTGTGCACCATATTTTTTTTTAAATATCAATATGGGTATCGATTTAAATTGTTTGCAAAGATCTTTTAGGGAATACTAAAATTTTTAAAATTCTTTAACCCATTAAGCGCTGATAACTTTTTTTTAATTTTTAATTCTGTCAACTCAATATTTTTTTTTTTATTGGAGATATTTCACTAAACTAGATTTACATGTAGGGTGAAGGGTATATAAGATTCGGCATAGGCGAATAAATCCCTCTTACTTGTTTACATACATAATAAATTATTATTTTAAATTTTCGCTTTTGAATGATAAAAAACTGTTGGGCTTGAAAACATTTTCTAAAATTTATTAAGAAAACAAAAAAAAAATTAATTCGTTGCACAATTGCCTAAAACGAGGACCAACTGTTTCATATTTCAAACAATACAAAAATGCAAAATTTTGAAATATTAAAATTAGGTATTATCGCTAATAAATGCAAATTTCCCTAAAAGATAATTGGGATTTCAGCAAAAGAAAAATCACAGTAAAATCATAAACAAATAATACGTGCGAATTTTTTTCACTTTTCCTTTTTTTCCATATTATAAGCCCAATCATAAACAAAAATTCCGTGGGAGTTTTTTTCACTTTTCTCCGATTGTAAATTTGTTTCATTATTTATTGACTGCGGAAAGTGAAAAATTCGTGTGAAAGAAGTAGGTATTATGAATTAATAAAGAGAAAAATTTATTGTAAATATTAAAAATATCTTCTTTTAAATTACGGTGATGCCACTTTTTTATTTTTTTTGATTCCTTGGAATTCATAATATCCATGATTGGGCTGTATAAGTATATTCGTTTTTTGTTGTCTGCGGAAAGTGAAAAAAGTTCAAGTGAAAAAAATCAAGGGAAAAAAGTGGGTATTATAATTTAATAAAGAGAAATTTAATGTAAATAATCAAAAAAGCTTCCAGTCAAATTACGGTGATGCCACTTCTCTTTTTTTTCGTGAGAATACTCATGATTGGGTTGTTAGTTTCTTCATAAAAATGAAGTTCTTTAATTCAAAACAAATAAAAATATGACCTTAAAGGCAAATATTGTATTTTCCTCAAAATCCGAAAAAAATCTCCTAAAAAGACATATATAAAAATTTATAAACCTAGTTCGACAAATATTCGCAAATAGCATCTGTCAGGATGTCGAATAGCCAGTGAAAAGACACTTAATCCCCGAATAATTTTAAAACGAAAGAACACTTAAGAAGGTCGGCAAATTTAGATCCATTTGAAACTAAAAACGATGTTTTACTTTTTACTGACACTAAGCAATCTGATACGAAAGGATAAGTGTAAATAGCGTTGCTTACAAGATAAACTGATGTAAAAAAGTTCCTAGTTTCATGATGAAAATTGTGTTCCAAAGAATTGTTTTAAAGATATTTCATCCTTTTTTAACATCTTATTTATTTTTGTTTAATTTTTTTTTTATATTTTGTATAATTATTTATAATCAAAAAATGTGTTTTTGTTTTGTTTTAAATACAGTATTGTTTAGTTTACAAGACAAACATTTGTTTTCTATTTGAATACAAAAACTCTTTTTTTAATTTAAAATTTATTATTTGAAATGTAGTCCAATGCGAGCATAATAAAATTAGCAAAAATACTAAACAATAATTTTTTTGAATGTTATTATCAATGTTTTGTTATTAAAAAAAAAAGTTTTGCATTAAAAGCAGAATTACAATAAAGTTAGCAAACAAAAAAATTGAGAAAAAAATTTTTTTTGTAAATTGAACTCATGCGAAATGTCTTGTTTAGTAAGAAGCTTAAAGAAATGACGATAAAAACAAAATTTAGGAAAATGTTTTAGTTAAAAAGCAAAAAAAAAAAAGCAGCATCAACCGAAATAACACAAAATAAAAATTATTACAATTGTCGATTTTAGTTCAGCAATTAACAGTTTTAACAGCGGGTATAGACGATTTTGAGAACTCGTTACCGGCGCACTTGAAACCCGACAGTACCATCAGGGCCACGGGGCAAACGTAATATCGTATCATTTGGTTGCTGCCTTATAGACGTGGAGGAAACACTTCCACCCACAACAGGTGACCATGTTTGTTGTTGTTGTTGTTGCTGCTGCTGCTGTAATTTATTTTGTTGTTGTGGTGATTTTTGATGGTATTGTTGATATTTAAAATGCTGCTGTACCGTTTGTGCTGATGCTAGTGTTGCATTATGATATTGGGCTGGCTGACCTATAGCACCCATAGGCCCCAGAGCCAAAAGTGGATTGATGCTGAACGTGCGATTATTATTATAAACAGGTGATTGAGTTTGCTGTTGTTGCTGATGCTGCTGCTGCTGATTATAATAATAATTATGTTGCTGTTGTTGCTGCTGTTGATAGTTTTGTTGATATTGTTGCTGCTGCTGTAGTTGTTGATTTTGATTGTTAAATTGATTTGCACCAGCTTGTGTTTTTGGCGAATTTGTTTTCGTTGCTCCCGCCATCATATTCGTAATAGAGTTGTTATACGACGATGATGTTGATGTAATCGTTGGAGTGGATTGAGTAGGATTAGTGATACTGGTTACTACTGAAGTTGGGGCCGCAATTAAATTTCTTAAAAGGACAAAAAATGAATTTAAAAAAATAATGAAAAATTTAATTGTGTTAAAGTTTCCCAATTTCTGACAATAAATAATTTCAACGTAAATTTAAATATTCGAAAATTGAATTGTGAGCAATTAACATTTTTTTTCGAGCATAAATTTGAAAAGTGTAACAAAAGTAAAACTGTTAAAAATGTACTTTTAATTAACAAAATCTCCTTAAAATATTTAACTTGTTTTAAATTTTTTTTATCAATGTCATCTAATAAATTATACTTCAAAATTTATTACTTCAACCAGAATAAAGGTATTTTAAATCTTAAACAAGACAAGAGTACAAACTAATTTCTGTGTGTCCCAGAGAGCACTAGGTTGACAAGTGTCCGACTAGCTTATGCTTGAGCTCATCCCGGCGTAGGTCCCTACCTTCATCCTAATTTCAGAACAGTCGCAATAATTTTCATGTAACTGTCCTAAAATTAGGATGCAGGGAGGGATCTCCGTTTACGATGAAAGGAGGGACCTACGCTGGGATGAGCTCAAGCATAAGCTAGTCGGCCACTTTTCAACCTAGTGCTCTCTGGGACAAGTAACATAATATACTTCCTAAAAAGCCGATAAAAAATAAATACTAAAACAAAATATTGATCTTGAGTTAAAAAAAAATTACGAAATGAGTAAAATTATTTTTTTAATATACATTTACAAGCTTAAACAATAAATATGCGTTCCAGAATACCTTCACCATTTAAATAATTTCTTACATTTATTCATTTTAACTCAAAAGCAAAACTTATTAAAAATGAAAAAAATCCGCTATTTAGGTCACAAAAGAAAAAAAATATTTTAAACGTTAAACAACACTCAAAATGAAAAGTATTTACTATTTGAAATCTTATTGAAATGTAACACACCTTTGCTCGTCATCTTCTGGATTTTTAGCAGACCCCAATATTCGAAGTCTTGCCTCTGCATATTCTTGTTCTCTCTGTTGCAATGTTTTGATTGGCTGCTTGGGACGTATAAAATTATTGCGAATTTCACCAGATTGTGTTGGCCTTCTTAGAATTTTGACCGTTTGATTAGCAATGGGTCCAGTATAATTGGCAGATTGATATTCATCTTGGGGTTTGTGTAAAACCATCATAACTGGTTGAAATGTAGCCGACATATCATCCAAAGGTGATTTGTTTAAAAGTTTTGGGTTTGACGACGATGTCGTTGAGTCTTGGGCACTAGTGCGTTGCAACACTTTCATTTGAGTAAGCGTAGATGAAGTCGTATCAGTTGAAGTTGCTAAATCTGTATTCTGGTAAAATTTTTTTGTGATTCTTTCACAAGAAGCTGACGGGGGTTTCAGTGTTTGCACGGATGAATTTAACTATAATATATAAATATTTACTAATCAAATTTTTCATTAAAGGCTAAATAAATTGATATCCTACCCTTGCTTCGTCAATTTCTTCCCAATTGTCTAGGACATCGTCACCATTGGACATGGCCTATAGCTTTATACCAAAGCAAACCTTGAATTCAAATATCTTTACAAAAATCCTTTAAACTAATCTGTGAAAATTTCTGTTCAAAAGATTTTGTTCCCTCAAATTTAATATATATTATCCAACAAAATATTCCCAATCCGAAACTGAGAATTTTGTTTCCAACTTTAATTTTCAAAGCCCTTCCATATGTTTTTCAATTTAAACTTTCAATATTTAAAGTTAATTTTTGGTCCGGCCACTCGTTTGAAAACTTCTGTTCACCTCACTTTCCTTCCGCAGATATATTGATATCTATTGTAAATGTGATTGTTCCAACAGTTGACGTTGTTGCTGATCTCTTCTGTCAACGCTTGTTTTTCTGCTACGTCTTTAAGTTTTTCTGCTGTTGCTTTTTTCTTTTTCGCCCAGCCTTCGTTTTGGTAATTCTTTTCTTCTTCATGCAAAAGGCGAGCCAGCGTTGCAATATATCTTTAATATTTTACAAGTTTATTTTCAAAGTTGTTTATCAATTTTTCTCCTTAATTCCTTTTAAACTTTTTTAATTTAATTAAGCATGATTTTAAAATTTAAATTGAAAAGAAATTTTTCACACACTTCCTTAAGGAGAATTTCAATGCTAAGCGTTAAAAAAGAAAATGTGTGATGACAAATTCGCTGCATTTTATTTTCTCTATTTAATTTGACATTTTGTTCTCTCCGTAATAGGGTGGTTCATTTAAATTAAATAATATATGCAGATATGCAATAAAAGCATTAAATTTCATAAAGAAATTATAAATAACTAAATCCTCAATTAGTGGTTTATGAAAACCAAACTATGCTTTAAAAGTCCTTCGGCAGCATTCTCCATTTATGTCTACAAGGTAGTTATGAATTGTAAATCTTTATAATTATATAACTATTAAGAAAAACTAGCACATGAGAAATTTAAAATTTTTCTAATTTTACTTTAAAACATTTATACGAAAAATGTTGACCATTCTGTTTACATTTATGCACAATTCATAACGAACTTATAACAAAACTGAATAAAATAAAAATAGCTTAAATAAAATAAAACAAAATATAAATTTTAAAAACAAAAATAATCAAAAACTTTTTAAAATTATACATTAAGGGAACATTCAAAAGTTTTTTAATTTGTTGTTTTTAGACATTTTCATTCAATAGAAAATGTAAAAAATTTAAGAAATTAAATTATTAATGAACCTAAAAAGTAAACATCAATTCATGTTTAAAACAATATATTAATTCAGTCTTGTAAATTACTATAATTGTAAAACAGAAATTATCAATGCAAGATCACCAAACATTCTCATATAAACCACCCTCTCTGAATGGCCACCTCTGATTATAAGTCTTATTCATAATTGATTATTAAAATTGTCTATTTTCTAAGAACAACAAAATTCGTGATATTCTTACAAAATATACGCCGTCAAGAAAAAAAAAACGGAACAGTGGATTACTATGGGGTAAATATATTAATTTTTTCATTTCGCTATCGCTAACAGAGCTCATAAGTTCTCATTTCTGCTCAGTGGTATGAGAAACTCCGGCTTTGCTTACTGAAGATTCCCTGCATAGCCAACCTTCGGCCAGGTGCAAGGATTTTTTCCTTTGTGGTATAACCAACACCGGCTTCACTTACTAAAGATTTTCTGCTAAATCTCTTATGTTATGTTTAAATGAAAAAAAAAAAAAACATTTTTTGTCCTTAAGATTTTTATATTTTTAATTTTTCCTATTAAATTAAATATGTATTGAAATTATTTTCCAATGATTTATTATCTTATTCTGTTACAAAATACACCCCGTAGAGATTTTTTTTTCATTTTTGAGCTGCGTCCGTAAACTAGATTTAAGCCATTTTATTATATATCTCTTTATAGCAAATTGTGCTTTTCTTAATCACGTTCAACTTAGGATACAGAATAGAATAACAAAGTTGAGTCTACTAAGCAATGTGTTTATTTTATCAAAAGTAAAAAACTTCTTAATTAAAAATCACAAGATCTGATAACATATGTAGAATTAACATTATTTGTGTTTTAATAATTATATATTCGGTTTTCTTCAATCTGGCAGCATTTTTACCCCTTCCTTATTTCTTCTTGCTTCTTCTTATTGTAATCATTCGTTTATCAGCTGATAGATGTTTTTTTGTTGTTTTTGCCTTGAATGTGTCATAAATTTAAGTGCGACTGCTTTAATTGGCAGTAATTTTTTAAATAAAATTTTATAAAAACAAAAACGCCATAGGATATTTGTTGTAGATAGATTTAACTTAATACATTAAAAATTTACATAACTCCACTAACCAGAATGGACTTTACACCATTTTCAAGTACAAAGAATACTGATGCTACCAACAATAGCAACACAGATTTATCGAAAACTTCGGACGAGTTATACTTTTGGAAACACGTCGAGTATATTGAAAATCACGGCAAAGATCAGGATGACTATGAATATTGTATGACAGAATTTCTACGCATGTCTGGTATATATTGGGGTGTCACTGCATTGGACATTATGAATCAATTAGAGCGCCTTGACCGGCCGTCCATAATTGAGTTTATTAAACGCTGTCAGTGTTCGACGACAGGTGGCTTTGCACCGTGTGAAGGTCATGACCCTCATATATTATATACTTTATCCGCAGTGCAGATATTGTGTATTTACGATGCCCTGCAGGAAGTTGACTGTGATGCCGTGGTCAGATATGTAGTTTCATTGCAACAAATAGATGGCAGTTTTTTTGGTGATCGTTGGGGTGAAGTGGATACTCGATTCTCATTTTGTGCTGTTGCCATATTGACTTTATTGAAACAAGATCTGGCCACTACTATTGATGTTGAAAAAGCTATTCAATTTGTTATGTCATGTTGCAATCAAACTGATGGCGGTTTTGGTTCTAAGCCTGGAGCTGAGTCTCATGCCGGTTTGTAGCATTTAAAATGTGTTTTATTTTTAAAACTAATGCATTACATGTTTAGGCCTTATTTACTGCTGTGTGGGCTTTTTGTCGTTAACACAAAGTTTACACCTCTTGGATGTAGACAAATTGGGATGGTGGCTGTGTGAGCGTCAATTGCCTTCTGGTGGCCTAAATGGTAGACCTGAAAAACTGCCTGATGTATGTTATTCCTGGTGGGTTCTGGCTTCATTAACTATTATGGGTCGTTTACATTGGATAAGTGCTGAAAAGTTGAAACAATTCATACTTTCCTGCCAAGACAACGAAACTGGTGGCTTTGCTGATCGTACTGGAAATTTGCCTGATATTTTTCATACTCTTTTTGGTATAGGTGCTTTGTCTTTGTTAGGTTTTGATGGCCTAAAGCCTATTAATCCAACACTCTGTATGCCCCAATATGTAATAGATCGCTTAGACGTTAAACCTCAGATATTGGAAAGGCCTTAAATGTCGATTGTTTGATATGGAAACTAATCAAAAGATTTTTTGAATTTATTATAGAAGATGAAAGCTTTATCTAGCCAAGAATACAAAATAAAACTCTTTTAATTCTCTTCAAACACTTTCTATCTAAGTGCACTAAACAAAACCGAATTTTTTACTAAAACTTTTGAGCAGTTTGCATTTCTTTTTTTATTTTTATTAACAATTATACTATTTTTATTCTAAAGTCATTTATAAAGAATTCTTTTGTAGGTTAACAAGTACAACTGTTTATTCATTTAGTTATTATTAAATTATTTTAAAAAAAACAGAATAAATTCTATTTTTTATAAACATTCATGATGAAATATTATTAGCTTTATTATTTTTGCATTTACCAATTTAAGAAAATAGTAAAACAAAGTTAATTAAACTAATTTTAACTTTATTAGCCAGAGAAAAAAATAAATTAAATTTTTTATCAATAATTTTATTTTGTGTTTTGGTAATTAAGGCATTGGGTAAGTGAAACTAGACTTAAAAATTGGTCAAATCTCGTTACAGACTTGAAAAATATTAAGTTTTCACACCGTCATCACAAATAAAAGCACACAAAACACGATCCTTTTCCAGAAGCTTTAAAATAAAAAAACTTCGAGACGAAGTAAAATAAAAAAGAATCCATATAATAAATTTTCTTGTTAATTTAAGACAAATATTTTTAAATTTGAAGAAAAAAAAACATTCCCAAACAAACACACAATTTCAAATTTAAAGTTTTCAAATCTTCAGATGTTGAGATTAATACTTGATTTTCTCTAAAAATATGTTTAACAGTTGCAAAATTCTTGTTTGTCAAATATTGATAAACAAATTATTTATTTAACCCTTGTCAGCTAATAACAAAAAAAAAAATGTTTTTAATTACAATAAAAATAGAGTACATACAACATAGCTTTTGTTAATTTTGTAATAAATTTTTATTTTTCTAATTACCAAATTCTATTCAAAAGCAGTAAAATCAAATTCACTAATTAAAACAAGAAATAATTAATAACAAACAGGAGAGTCTAATTAAAAATCTAAGGCACTATTATAAAATTTGAAAAACATTTACAAAACAATAAAAAATAATAAATAAATAAATTATGAATTATATTTATCGTCACTAGTTAGAACATTGTAAGCACAGCCCAGGGCCCAGGAGATTTCATGGCCATCGATTTTTTTGTTTAACTAATAAAGAAAGAAAAGCAGAAAATATAAATTAATTTAAATTTTAAAAAGGCAAAAGAAAAAAAAATACTAAAAACATACTTTAATTTTTTTGCCTTCGCCCAAACCAAAACCCTCGTGTAGTAGCACCGATATATAAGTTAGATCAAAGCACATAAATGGCTGTTCATCATTGGGTATGGCACAGACTTCTTGAGCCTTTTTGCGAAAAGCCTCCACGGTTATTTCACCACCCGCAAATGGATCAATTAAACCTGTTTCTGCAGCTCTATCAAAATAATAACTAAATGCTGCTATGGTATGCTGTTTCAATGTAAATGGCTTCGGTTTAACCAAAGGCATAACTTTGCTTTTAATCAAATCCAAACAGCTATCAAAATCCACAATAGGATTTTCCTGAGTAGATTTAGAATGATCTTTGCCGGATATTTTATAAACGACATTGCTATAAGACCAAGTTCTATTCGAAATAATAGGATTAACACAAATCGAATCAAAATTTGTTTCTTCGTTGCCATAACCTCTTGAAAACACGGCATGTCTGGCAGCCATTAAGCCCAAACCCAAATAGGAGTGAGTAAAAACATTAATTTTTTTATTCAACGTATTGACTTCGTGCATATATTTATCGTAGACTGGTACTTGTTCGGGATCAGTGGGTGCAAAAGTGACCTGTGTACTGCCACCTCCTAAATCCAAAGCAGCAGCTTGATTGGTTTTCGATAAACGTCCTAATAGAAAATTTACCGTAAACCAAGAGAAGATACCTTCATCAGTACCATCCATTATTTCGACAGCATCCATTTCAACACTGAATTCGGATTTTGTAAACAAATCTCTGACGGCATTTAAAAGATTTTCCGCTTTGCTGTGGGGCAACAAACGCAAACCGGCTGTTGCTTTCAACACCAATGGGGTCGAAGAGCATTTGTCTTTCGGTATAAAAGCACGTGCCTCGTCCAGCAACAACTTTATGGATTGTGCCCCCTTTTCGGGAGCATCAGCAAAGGAGGATAGGCCAGGCTTACGTTCTTTGAAAATTTCTTCGGATAAAACTAGTTTATTGTCTGAAAGTAATTAATTAATTAATAATTGATTATTAAGTCAGCTCGTTATAATATTTAGTTGTTGTAATATTCTAATTTTTCGAAACAAGTTTTATTGAGCAAGACATTGCATTGAAAGAAATAAAAAATCCAAATTAAAAACAGCTTTTTTTATAAATAAAGGAAAAAATATTTAAAATTGTAAAAATAAAAATCCATAAAAATTCGTTAATATAAAAAAAAAAAAGAAAAAAAATCAAAATTTTTCTTAAAAAAATACATATATGAATACATTCATACAAATAACTGTCTAGTAGAGCTAAAAATGAATCATTCATTTTTGAACAAAATCGCGAATCATTCATGCACTGAATTAGAAATTTTTGAAAAAAAAAAAAATTAATTGAATTGAATGAAATTTGAGACAATTTAAATGAATTAAAAAAAAATAAATTGCAATTTATTTTTAATTCAGATGAATTCAAGTTAAATAGCAATTTATTTGAGTTAAGGAAATTTTGAATTAATTCAAATAAATTATAGAAAGCAATTAGCAATTCATTATCAATTCATTGGTTGAAATTTAAATAAGCGTCTCGATGATTTTTTATCTTTAATCATTAATTATTCTCAGTTTGTTAAAAAAAAAATTCTATTTTTCATTTCGCCTACATCTGCTTTTAAATTTGATTGATTGCAGCTCACTTTTGATTTCATTCATTTAAATGAATTCAAAATCAATTAAATTCAAATGAATTGAAAATGAATTGCTAATCATTTTAACAAATTTATTTAAATTTTAAACGAATCGCAGCTCATTTTACAAATTCATTTAAATTGAAAACAAATCGATATCCATTTCTGCCTACTTCGTTTGAATTGATTCAAATTGCAAGCAATTCTTTTTTGTTATGAAAAGAAATAATTCAAAATTGACCAAAAATTAATCATCTAAACATCTTATTTTTCTTTCGAAGATGGCTCAACTTGTCACACAACGCGCTCAACAATGGCCACCTCGCTCTTGTGATTTATTAACTCTGGATTACTTTTCATGGGGCTTTGTTAAGTCATTGGTGTATGATGTCCAACCAACAATTTTTGAAACATTGGAATCCAAATATTATTTTACTTCACTTTCTTTTACATCTCATAAAAGATGTGCAATTAATGTTTTAGTCTTACCTGCCTTCCCTTTTTTAACTGAAAAAATTTCCTTTTTTTAATAGTTCTCGTACTTACCAATAAAGCTACGATCAAATTTATAGGCCAAAACACGACTGCCCGTGGAGCCTGCGTCTATAATCACAGCATATTGATTTTTATTGTAACCCAATTTGGACGCTAATTGTACTAAAAACGGACTGGTGGTATCAATATAGAAACCTGCAAAGGAAATGCCAAAGAAGATTTAAACTTTTTTTTTCTTTTTTGAAAAAATAACAAAAGGTTTCTTACCAAATACAACTAACAATAAAACTACAGATATGATTAAACATAGAAAGGATATTTTAAGACCTTTGGGTAAGCCCACGGCAGAGGATGTAACATTTTGCTTGCGTCTAGCAGCTGTATTTGCATTGCTCGGTTTGTCGTCGCTAGTGCTTAACTAAAAATATAATTGAAAATTTTTATAAGAAAGAAAAATGAAATCAAAATGTTCAGTAGTGTAGCACAATTATTATTCCCCTACCAAAACGTATTCAAATTTCATACTTAATGGAAGCTGTTTGTGCAATTGTCTCCTTTAAGCACAAATATTTAAAAATGTAATAAAACCATTTTTTCTTAAATAAGTTTTTTTTGTGTGCTTAGATTTTTCTGTTTGGCTTGATTTTATTATTGTTTTCTTATACCAAACTTTGCATTAACAATCTATTATCTCAAAGTTATGTTTTTTTAGTAGCTCTTGTTCTTATTTTTCTTTTATAATAGGTCTGTTCATAACCAAGGTACATCTATTGTTACTACAACTCAGTGTTGTAAATTATGGCGATTTCTCGCCAAACGTGATGATGATAAATCCTATTTTTTTTTTTTTTTTTTCTCATATGTAATTTTATTTATTGTATCTTCATTTCTTGAACTAACAATAAGTAATCAAATCTTAAATCTAATCATTTATAAAAGTCCAGCCAGTGCCCGACTAGATATTAGTTTTCGAATGTTAAAAACAACATTGGTTCTTGTGATGTCATCTGAGAGCAGTAGTGTCCCTCCTCTTCAAACAAATATGTCCGCGATATTGAAGGATATTTCGAGCAAGCGGATTTGGATGTGTTTCTAACTTATTTAAGTAATTAGCTACATACTTTGAGATTTCACTTTTGACTAGTGGGACTCCAAGGTCTTTGTGTAGGTTGGAGTTTTTGATATACCAAGGGGCGTCAGTTATCATCCGTAAAATTTTGTTTTGGTAGCGTTGGATTTTCTCAATGTTGGAGGCAGAGGCAGTGCCCCATAATTGGATCCCGTAGCACCATATTGGTTTCAAGATAGAGTTGTATAATAAAAGTTTGCAATCAAGCCCGAGTACAGAGTTTCTGCCAATAAGCCAATGAATTTGGGCGCTTTTTAGTTTCATTTGGGTCAATTTTGCAGCTATGTGAGAATAAAAATTAATGAACAAAAATGTGTTCACATAACATTTACTTTACGTACAGAATCGTGTCCTTCCATCCGCCTTAATAACCAAGTGGTACCACAGCAAGTTCATGTTAAATATCTAGATAAATCCTATTTGGCAAAAAAAAAAATGTAAATGGAGAGAGGCGAGATACCTGGCGGTATTTTAAATGCTTGACAAAGTTTTTGACTATTTTTGTATGGTTTTCTCTACGATAACTGATAATGTCGGCAAATTAACCAAATTCGTTTTGACTACTATATTTGTACGTACCTTTTTAACAGCCAAATACATTTATATTAAAGGCCAGGATTGACTGTCATACTCAGTCGTACGATCTGTCAAAAATTGCATGTGTGCTCAAAAAGCATGATAGTGTAGATTAAAATTGTATGTGTGTGACAGACTTTTTGACAGATCTGTACGATTTTATAATCTTTTGAAATAATTCATAAAATGATTTTTTTCTATGCGATCGGAGTTGATTTTTTTGAAGATGAGTAGAAAAAACAACAAAATATTAAAAGCATATGTTTTTCGCATCTTTTTTGTATAATAGTGTGGCAACTACCACGCCATTTTAAAACGATTTTTAAAGTAGAACAGAATTCTGTCAGATTTTTTGCGTGATTAAATTGTACGATTGTGTATGATAGTGAATCCTGGCCTAAAAAAGGCAGCCTATTTAAATAATACACATGTACCATATTGTTATGGCATTTTGTTGTTGTTGTTGTTGCGCAAAAGAATAGTAATAAAGCATTTTAGCTATTGATGGGACAAAATTTTATGTTTTGTATGCATTTGTTAATTATAATAGTTTTTAATTGTTAAAAATGTAAACAAATAAATAAAATAAGTATCGCAGGCAGTTTTTAATCTAAATTTTAAGTATTTTTAACAAAATTTGCATTTCATTGTGTTTGTTAGCAGTTGTTTTTTTTATAAACTATTGAGAGTTATTTTGATGTTTCGTAATGTTGCCATATTTTTATTATAGTTGAATAAGAACGATAATAGATGACTGACGCCAAGATAGCGTCGAAAAATAGCGTCGATTTTGGGAATTTAAAAACCGGGAAAAAATCGGGAAGTAAAAATTCCCCCGGATTGGTAATTTTCAATTTAAAATTAAATTAGCATAAGTTTTGGAATCTAGAAGAAATAAAATTTTTGTAAATTATAAATAAATAAACAAAACATTTGTGTATTAATTATAAAAATGCGTTTTTACTGATCATATTTTTTGTGGTCAGTAAAAAATTACTTTAATGTTGCATGCAGCAAAGAAGTTTGAAACAACAGAAATTTGTTTTAGAATTTTTTGTTTGCTTTGCAAGTTTTTGTTTGTTTTTTTTTAAGAATTAAAAGTAAAGAAGCCAGTGATGAAACATTCAATAAAATACACAACTTTAAGAAAAACAGTATGAAGTTAAAATTATTAATAATATAAATATTTTAACATGTTCATTAGAACAAACTGCTAAATAAGCTATAAAAGCATTATTTACAATTTTTTTCTTGTGGTTGACATCTGGTTTATAGTAGTAAATTTGTATATATTTTTTTCCTTTTAGTATATTTACTTTAAAAATGTACTATTTAATAGTCACACCGTACAGTTTTTAAGTCTTGCATATCATTCCCAAAGCCACAGCAATTTTCTTTGCTAATTTTTGCTAGTAAAGCGTTCTTTTTCTTTTTTACATTTGGGAGATTAATTTTGAAAAATTCTGCTTCACTCTCTCGTTGCTAGTTTTTGCTAGTAAAGTTACTGAACAGACCTAATATCATGATACTTTTGTTTCATCTTTTAATTCGTTTCAACTTAAAAGAGGAAAAAACACAGAGAGAGAGAGAGGCCTCAACTTCAAAATTAAGAGAACTGTTGCAAAAACAGGGGCATAGATATGTAGGATAATAATTTACAGGGTAAATCAAGGCGAATCGAACAGGTGACTTCATTAGATGATGCGGCCAACATATGTTTTAGCTTTAACATGTATTTTGTTTTTGTAAAATCTTGTTAAGCTGTTAAAAATATCTGGTAATATGTTTGTATGTATTTGTGAACAATAAGCGAGCCACTAAAAATAAATTGAAATACATACACACATATTGTCAGACGTTTTTGACAGCTCAACAAGATTATACAAAAACAAAATACACGTAACAGGTAATGAAGTCACCTGGTATCATTGTGCCATGGGGTAAATATTATAGGGAAACTATAACAACATCTTTCGTTTTGAAACACTAGATATTATCTATAGATAGAATATATAAGTTTAAGGTACCGATACATATAATAACACAGTCACGGGGTCATTTCTGCACGTAAAATATGTTTTTGAAAATTTTGATGTTGGTAAAGATAGTAATCGATATGGAATACATAACACCGGAATTTTTGGAATTTTTGTCTGTGTGTTTGTGTTCGCATCACGCAACAACTACTGGAGGGATTTGAACAAAATTTTGTAATGAGGTTCCTTAGGACCTTGGTTCAAATATAAAAAACTTTTTTTGCTTTTCGAAAAGAAAATAAATATACAATTTTGAAAGCAGCCAATTTCACCGGTATAATAATACTTAAACAGTTGTCAGCATATTTTATTTTTGTAGATGAAAATTTGTTACCCCACTTTTAGAACTTTACAACAAAACACATTTTTCTAAATTTAATTAAAAAAGCTAGAAATGAAACGCTGGTGTCATTTTATTTAGCACGACACATTAAATGCAAGACAGTCACGAAATTAAACAAAGTCAGTCTCATGTTCTATTTTGTCTTCATATTCTATAAAAATCAGTTAAAATATTCATACATCTTGTATATTATTAAGTCATTTATAACATGTGATAACAACTGATATGAGAATAAAATGAAAATAAATTATTTATGTAAAAATTAAGTATTCTGTTGTTTACTTCCATTTTTGCAAATCATTCATAATAACTAAATTGTTTGAAAATTTGCACAACTAAATAAATGTTTTTTTTCAAATACATATGTAGGTATTATTGCTATTTATCTTTATTCAACTTTTTTCTGTTATCAACCTTTTGAAAAGGTGTAATCGGCTGAAAAAGCTACAAGTTTTTTTTTAATTGTATAAATCACAATTGTATGTAAGTTTTTTTTCCTATTTTTTATTTTTTTTTATTTTATTTTATTTTACCTAAATCGATTTTATTATTTTTCCCCCCAAATGAGATGCAGTGGTGGACAAAACTGTCATTTAGTTTAACAATTTACAAGTACATAATCACCCCTATCGTGAATTACAAGTGAAATTTTTGTTCCCATGAAATTTTCATTCCCCTCGAAGTGAAAATTGCTATCATGGTTCATGATTCATGGATTTCCCATGAAATATTTGTTCACTACATTGAACAGCTGTTCAAAATAAGCTATCAATGCACACTGAATGTAGGTAAGAAGAATAAGCTAGTGAAAATTTGTAAATTAAAGTTAAAAAATATAAAAAATAAATTTTTTATTACAAAAACGTGACATGCAAGACGCGAATAACCCCTTGAAGTAACCCGAGACATTGCTGACCCATTTAAAAAAAATTGTATTAAATTTTTTTATATCTCCATTTTTCATTTAATGAAATTTTTAATAGAAAATCTTAATAAATTTACAAGCAGTAGATTTCTTTGTTTTGCATCTTGTCGAGTATAATGTCAGTCTAAGCTGCTGAATAAATCCAAGGGAAAAGTAAAAAAATTTCGAGGGAAAAAATGAATCATGGTAGGTGGAATTTTTGTTTACGTGAAATATTGTAATGTGAATTATTCACGATTGTAATTTGGGAAAAGGGAAAACATTAAAATGAAAAGATATTCATGATAGGGGTGAATAACTCCTTCAAAAAAACATGTTACAACAAAAGACCATTAAGGCATATAAAAAAATTCATAATGATGTCAAGACAAGTTTCTGTTACAGCAGAATTCCCTTGAGAAGTAAGTGATCGGTAAAAATAAATTATTCCTTCTAATGATGCAAAAACCAGAAAGAAAAATATTTTAATGCAAATTCAAATTAATATTTGTTTAACATTTTTCAAAGTTGTTGATGGAAGATGTTATTACCGTTTCCGATATTTATTTAATATAACTGCCTCAATGCTTCAGCCAATTCCGACTTATACTCCTACTCCTACTCATTTCAATGTAGTGATTGAGGGAATATAATTATTTTTGTTTTAATACCACTAGACTCCAGCTGATCTTTCCGATAATTCCAATTAATATTTTATATTATATCTCGTACATTACTGTTAACAAAAGAAATAATTTAAACAATCAGCCCAATCAACAATATTTCCACGGATTTTTTTTCTTACAGTAAAAATTTTTCTTAAAAAAGTTTTCTGGGAACAAAAAAAATAAACAAGTGGCATCTCTGTAATTTGAAGGGAAAATTTTTGCATGTTATACCCATTGCCACAGGTGGAAATATTCCGTTTGTAATGTCTACGTTGTCCATTTCCGACCCCATAAATAATAAATGTACTAAGTTCTTATGCATAGCGAAGTCGCTTAAGCGATGTCCGTCCGTCTTCGCGTTGCATCAACTTTGCCAAGGCACTAAATGAGCTAAAGAAAATTTAAATACGCTAATCGATTGACATAGTTTGGAAAATTTTGCTAGTGAAAATTATTAGATCGGTCTATGTCCTTCGAGGAAGCGGCGGCCAAAACGCCACGCCTTGCCCCTAATTTTTCCATATCTTTTGGAACAATAAAGTAACTCCAATTAAAAAAAAAAATAAATTAATGGGGCAATAGAGAAATAAAAAATAAGAAAAAGAACATCAAGTGAAAAAATTGGAGCTCGAATATATTTTCCGATTTATGGACCTCTAAAATTTTCATAAAAATGTTCGATTGTCAATATGGTTATCATTTAAAAGCTTTTGAAGAGATCTTTTAGGAAATACTTAAATTAAAAAAAAAATGTTTAACCCATTAAGAGCTGATGATATTTCTTTGTAAGATTATATACCAATCGTACACAATTTTTTTTATTTTTTAATTCAATGTTACTTCACTATACTAGATTTACACACATGGTGAAGGGTGATAAAATATGCCTTGGATAGTTCTTCTTCTTCTTCGAAATTGACGCTCAAGCAAAGCGACAATGATGGTGCCGAATGGTAAAAGGCTGCCGTAAACGCTGAGTTCTTAATTGCAGCCTTTGATACAGTCCATAAACGGTAGTTTAAATAATGATGTCATAATAATAAAACAGTCTTAGATAGTTGTACTGTTGTTTTTGTTATGGTCACTACTGTTTGATTAAAACAGCAATCATCAACATTTTTATTTAATGCTTTTTTTTACTTTTTCGTTCCTATTTAAAAATTTGGCTTTTTTACAAATTAGATATTTTACTCAATTTTTTTTTCAAGAAATAAAAGATCAATTAAGTAGAAGAACAATTGAAATCACTAATGTTATTGCTATTAACATGTAGAAAAGACAAAAAATAAAAAAACTTTAAACAAATAATTTTTTAATTAAAGGAAATGAAAATGTATATTTTTTTTATATTGCAAAAAATCCACGCAAGTTATTTTTTATTATACCCTCCTTAGAAGCAGTAGTATGTCTTGAAATATTTTAATGAACATCTCACATAAAAATTTAACAGAAAGGCTGTTAAAAAAATGAGTTTAATTTGTTTATGCTTTTTATCTATATACTTTCATCTAAATTATTAAAATACAAATCATAACCTTTTACTTCTTTAGTGTAGAAACATTGATTTCTTAGGTAAGTGTACGTTAATAAATTCAACTTGAACGTATACAAAACTGTTATACTTAATTTCCTTGAATTAAATATGCTTTTTTGTTAGAATTTTAGCTACGATCAGACAGGGCAAATCTTTCATAAAATAGGCGCAAATACATTTTCCTAATGTTAATTGTATCGAAAAGATATAACAGATAAGCCTTATTTCAATAAGCATTCGCCTCGTCTGACCCAAGCTTAAATTTATAACCAAACGCTGCTTATGTACTTACCTTACGTTTGCGTACGTCTGGCATGTTTAATATCTGCTTTTTTCTTTTTAGAACTTATTTTTTATTACTCAGAAAAATTCTTTGAGCTTTTATTTTGTACCAAAATATTTATTTTACTTTAGCAACTTGTTGTTTTAGTACATGTACGTTTTTATTTATTACTTATAAATAAATCACAACGTCACTGCTTTTTTTAATTTATTTGATCATTGAAGCTAACGGAGCCGCCATTCAACAGATAACATGTAAAAAAAGACCTCAATGTGGGGTAACTAAACAACAAGTAAGCTACTAGAAAGTAGAAGAAAATCTAATTTCTTTTGTTTTTATAGAGGAAATAATTCACTTCGAAATTAGTTGTTAAACATGAACTAGCAAAGAGATAAGATAAATAAAGAGAACAGCTTTTTCTGATACTTTTTGCTAATTATAACAAAGCAAATTCTTATCAGATATTCTGTGCACACACGTGTAATTTCTTCCAACAAGTCTGATTATTGTAGGAGAGAAAAAATGCCCTCCTTCGTCTTCCAAAAATGATTAGACTGTTGCAAAAAGTTGAGCCTTTCAACTTGGTTAAACAAAACCACACTCTTCTGCCTGCAATTAATAGTTTAAGAGTAAATAATGAGAGCGTGTTTTGCAAATATGTAAACAACAATTGGAAACAAATGGAAATAATCAAATGGAAATACTTGCAGAGTTGTATTTTCAACGTTATTGCCAGATTAATGTTAACAATTTCGCTGTTTTCATTGGTTGTCATTTTGATAATTATGTTCTTTGCGCACCTTATTGTGTTTTTTAAAACTCTTTAGTATGCTGTTTCTATTAATTTATGTAGTAGGCTTAACTTTACTTATTTATTTATTAAGGCCTTTAGAACAGACATTTTGAATCTGCATTTATGTATTTCAACATTTTTATTTGAATAGTTAGAAATAAAGTTGATTTGTGCGATAATTGTAAATCTTAATATATTGTTTATCAAAGATTTTTTCATTATTATTCCATTAAATGTATGTAAATAATAATACTTTGCATTGACCGCGAGGCTTTGTTTATATAATGAAAAATAAACGGGGAGTTCATGTACTAATGTTCACTCAGACCTTCCATAACAGCTGTTCAAACAAACCTTATAGGAAGCACTGTATTTGATTATTATTGACATAACATAATGCCATAGCCATAACCGTAACCATAGATATCAATTTAATTTTGGACACTTGATTATTAAATTTAAGTATTAACTGTTTGTTTTACATTTTGTTCTTTTTTTACGTCTCCTGGCAAAGTTCTAAAATACTAAATTTTTGAAAATTTATATAATTTTTTTTTAATTTACTAAGCTAAACTAAGTATAGACTCAGATGAATCATTTTATTTAAAAAAATGAAAAGGAACTAAATATTCATAAAGGAAAAAATTTAGACATTCTTAAAATAAAAAAATAAAAATACGAGAACATAAACATATTATTTGAAGGAACTTTCACTACTCTTGTTGGTGTTTGACACAAGTTGTATTATCTTTTCAACAAAAAATTATTTTGAAAATTTGCTTATATAAGGATAAGCTGGGGGCCATAATTTTAATTTTAGTTACTAGGGAGATTTTCGAACTAGACATCTAGAATCTAGAAATATTTCATATAAATATTTGATGTTATTAAAATATACATAAGTATTTATGAAAAGCAAAATAGTTCTTGGAGAAATCCATTTACTAATTTTGTTTGTTTGTGGAACCTAAAGTAAATCCGTTATATTAATTTATATTTCATTGATCTGCATAATGCAAGTGATTTTAGGTAAGAGTTCAGCTTTAAGATAATGAGTGACAGGCTACTATAGGAACCAAATGCATATTGGTTTCGTTGTGTCTAGTGAATTCCCTTTATATGTTTAAATTATATTATATGCTGGTCTATTATATTCTAAAAAGATTTCATTCACTTCTTTAAGCCTTACTTTGATTTATATTTTTATTTTTTATTATTATCGCACTCCACTCTGCTCCTTAATGTAGAACCCATGCTTGTTCTACACTGACTGATAACAAAAAAGTCACGCCACATCTCTCTATGCAGTCAAATATGTTTGTATGTATATCAAAATCTTATTTAATTTTTAAAGCAAAACATTAAGTAACTATGCGCTCTACTAACATGATTATAGGAAATATACTTTGGAACATAAATACCCAGCAAGCACACAAGTTCGAAGTTGATTTGTAAATATTTTCAGAATAATCGTCCAATGTAATTAGATTTTTATGAAACGATAATAAATAAATAAATTTAGAATATATAATACAAAATTTACTGTTTTAATTGATATCTATGGAATTGGATTAAAATGCTTTTTAAAATAATTTAATTTAGGAACAAATTTCCTTTCCAACTGTGGAATATAATGGTAGGATATTTAAAGCCATTGCGACATGTTGTGGAAAAATACAGTTATATGTAAGCAAATTGATTAATGGAAATGTGGTTAACATGCAACGTAAAACAGACGCCTAATATTGCCTTTGTATGTTATTTAATTTGTAATAAAAAATAGTATTATTACTTTTTTTTTTTTTTTTAAAGAGAAGTAGCACTTCAGGCATTAAAACCTATTTAGTTATTTTTCGTAACCGTGCTACATTCTTTAGGAAAGGGATAGATAAGAGATAAGACAGGTGGTGAAAGGAGAGAGAGAGAGAGTTATTTATTTTACTTCGCCGGCGAATCTGCTATGAGAAAGTACCGACGAAGGAGACTGCACGTTTTTTGTTCATTCTGAATATGTATTTATACCATTAAACAGAAAAAAACATTTTTTTGAATTTTGATTGCCACAGGATTTGAACCCTGAAACAACCAGGTTGTAGTCAGCGTGCTTACCACTTTGACTACAGCAGCAGATTAATACAGGATAAACTTAATAATATTACTGGATAAACTTATAATAACAAAAAGGCTTAATACAAACATAACTTATATGTAATTTAAATTTATTTTTATTTTTCGAAAAAATAATATATTTTTTCACAAAAATAAGTACTCTATATCGGGTTATTTCTTTTTAACATATTTTATTTATGTTGTTTCTTGCATTCGTTCTAGTTTCAACAATTTTTTTAAATAAAAACTATTTATAAGTTGAACAAGAGTGCTATGCCTGGCTATGCCGAATTTTATATGCCCTACACCAATAAAAAAAAAAAAATAAATATTAGGGTTTCAGAGAATTAAAAAATAGAAGAAAGAAAAAAAAATAATTACTATATATAATTTTACATAAAAATGTCATCGACTCTTAATGTGTTAAGCATTTTTACAAAAATTTTAGTATTTTCTGAAAGATCTCTTCAGAAGCTTTTATATGATACCCATATTGATATCTTAAAAAATATGGTACACAATCGTACTTTTCTATGAAAAGTTCAGAGGCCCATAACTCGGAAAATATGGACGAACGTCAATTTTTTCACTTGAGATTTTTTTCTTATCTTTTAATTTTCTGTCGCCCCATTTATTTGGTTTTTGAGAAGAGTCACTTTGTGAGCGATACTACAGGAGCTTATCTGGTTATTATCACTGAGACCTGGTGGTATCAGTTCCTTTTTAAGAAGGCTTGGGTAGTTCATGGACTAATTTAATCAGCTGAATGACCGCACTCTATGGCCATCGGGCTTATCCGACGGAGTCTTCTTTACATTCTTATGCCCTAAGTTCCTTTTTTTTCTCTACTCTTTATCTTTTCCTATTTGCTTCAACTCTTCTTTTTTTCTCTCTCTCTTTTTCTTATTTCACCAGGTAACACAAATGGACCAATTAATGGACCCAAGTGGGCTGTGAAAAGTTCAGCTAGTGAGACACAAGTTATATTTTATAAAGTCGACAGTTCTTACTCTTCATCAAAATTGAATGTAGTTGTGAGATAAAAGCAACATACAGATGACTGCCTTTTTTAAATTGCAAATCTTGAAATTGCATCTTTTTGTATTACAAATATTACACAACTTAACCGAATTTAAAAAAAAAATTGTTTTTGAAGCAAATGAAGTCACAGGCCATAAATTCACCTTGCCCTTATATATAAATTGCATTTCTATTAAATAATAAGTTATCTGATAAGTATTTTTTAATATTTCAATGTCCCAAATGTTTTTATCCGCTCTAAGTTGCAAAAACAATATTTGGTGGTTTGTCGAAAGCAGATTTAATTGTAATTTAAAAGATTTCACTAAAGACAACCATAAAAAGAGAGAAAACAAACTGTAAAAGAGAAAAGCAAACAGCCCAAACTTAATAAAACTGCTGTTAAGAATCATTTTTTAAAACAAATTTCTCAAAACGCTTGAGCTGTTCGCACGCCTTTTTATTTTGGTGTCTGGAAGTCAACAAAAATTAATTGTGCATAGTAAAAGAAGAAAAAAACACTTTTCTCGTCTAAAAAAATTTAAATTTAACAAGCAGCCAGTGAAACATAAATAAATTTTCATTAAAGAAAAAGTTTTATTCGTGTAAAGACAATAGTTTTATTAGATTTTATTTTTCTACGTACAATTTTTAGCAATTTAGAACATTATCCAGTGATTATCATTCTTTTTTTGCTTGATTTCAAAGTGACAAATTTTATAGAATTTATTTAAGCAAAAATTTCGTAGAATGTGTGAAAAGCCAACAAACGGTGAAACCGATGGATTAACATCTAAAAAGGAAATTCGTGTATGGTGTGATGGATGGTGAGTCATTTGTTTTATAAAATTTAGTTTTAGAGTCATCATTTCAAAAAATTATAGATTTTTCCACCTTTTTCATGAATCAAAAATGGCTTTTTTTTTAATGAATAATCGAATTTATTTTCTTTGTTATTCTTTCTCTTAACAATTTGCTCTTAACGTTTCGTACTCTTTATTGCACGAAAACACGAAAACATTCTTTGTGTTCTACATTTTTTTATTTTTTTTATTGCCTGTTAATGTCAGATGGTAGTTACGTCATATTAGATTTGTTTATTTTTTGGATTTATAACAATATAAACAATGTGCAATGTTATCCATGCTAAAGTTATAAAAAAAACAAAATTAGTTTAAGGTAAAGAAAATTGGGAGTAAAAAAGCAAAAACATAAAATAAAAAAAATGGAAGTCTTAATTTTATGTGTGGCACAATAGAGGAAATCGTATCAAAATTCATATCTGACGACGTACTAATTACGTGTGTACAAAGTATAAATATAACAGTTTAGAACGTTAATGGTTCAAAATTATCCAAGTTTTCATTTTGTCTGAGCGCAAGTATTTTCTGGTTAGAATATTTTGGTGTATGACCGTGTTTAGACATTTTTCTTTTTCATAATGTCTTGAGCATCTTAATCAGATTTGTCACTGAGTTTTTCAATTTGGTATTAAATGACATTTTAAATGTTAGAAATAATATAGAACTGTCATATGATATATGTAAATGCCTAGAAGGTTTTAACATTAAACCAAAATACCTTTATACCTACAAAGCATAACGCCGGAGAAAAAAGCAACATGTTTATATTTGTAAAATTGGCTGACTTAAGGTAGAAGAAGCAAATAAAACGTAGCACAAAGTTGTTAATGCGATTTTTACATAAAACAATTAAAATGCTTAAGCACAAGCTTTTTCTGCATTTTAGTTTTTCGAATTTGCGGAAAATGTTGTGCAACATTGTAGATTTTACTTGAAAAATAAATTCAACTTATCCTTTTTATTTAATTTTTTAAAGATTTTTTAAAATTTGAAATTTATTGGCAACTTGCATTTATTTAACATTAAGAACGCGCAAAGAACTGATCATCAGCTTTTGTTTACATTTGGATTATTTACAAATTTGCTAAAATGTTGCCAGACACAATTTATATGTTTTCCTGCAATACAGTAGCCGAAATATATTTGCGCTTATTTCTCATGCAAATTTTTCACGTATGTACGTAGACATTTACATACTCTACAGTACCAGTCTTCACGATTAAAATTTGAGGCTTACATTAGATTTTATGCCAACAAACAAATTTTTTAAATAGTGTAACTAAAACAAAGTTAAGTCGAGATACACATATATTAAACCAGCAACATATTCTATTACTAAAGTTTAAACGAAATTGAGCACCACTGTTAAATAGTGTTAAAGTAGCATTGATACAATTATTTCAAATTTATTAAATTAGCACGTTTTACTTTTGCAAGAATAATTCAAAAAATTTACTCATTCATTGAAACGTGATATTTTTTTTATAAATTATGAAATGTGTGTAAAAAATGTTGAGAAAACCGCACAGTGATGATACTGGCCCGCCAAAAAAGGAAAAAACAATACCTATAACAAAATAAAAGCTCGAATAGGTAAATTAGTTAAGATTGTGTTTCCAGTTGAATGCAATAAAAATTCGCAAGGACCTTGCATTTAGTTGGCTTCAATTGTAAAAACAAAACGTTAATGATTTAAACGACTCCACGATCATGGCTAAACAACTACAAATAACTGTGTTGTTTTTATTTTAAAAACGCTTAACGTCTGCATCAAGAGTGTAGAAGGGAGTGAAAGAAAAAATTAAAACGTTTTTTTTTTTTGTAGTTTTTTTAAAGGCTTAACATTTTTGTCTGGGCATCTAAAATTATTATGTTGTTTTTAAAGTTTTTCTACTTTTGGCTTTTCCAAAAATTTGGATAAAGGTTTCCTGATGGTCTGCTGGCTTAAAGAACCTGTTTTTTTTACAACCAACAAATAAATTAAATTTTCATTTGAAAATGTTATGGGATATTAGCATAATATAATGTAATATTATAAAAATTTCTAAAATAGTTTTACAAACTACAAATGACATTGGCTAAGATCGTCACCGTTGAGGCAGCTTCTCACTAATTGTTAAAACGAGAGCAGCAAGGTCACTCAAAAATTCAATTCAAAAATAAGGGCGACTCCCAATTTTTTTGTAACATTTTTTTTTTAACATAATTTTTGAATTCTTTTTCAGCCTGTGTAATTTGCTTTGTGATTAGTGAAGCTTTACTAAACAAGACTTGTTCCCTTGTATTAAATTTTGCTATGATTTTTGTCAAGATTTAATTTTTCAATACTTCTCTTATTTGAATAGTTTGTTTTTCGCATGTTACAGGTTAAAATGTTGGAAATTAGTTTTAGTAAATAAAGTACTAATAAACTAAAACCATTCAAACCACTATACAAAATATGATGTTATCAATGTCAAGGTAAAAAAGTTTTAATATTTCAATATGTAAAGTGTGTTAATTACCTTTATGATGGCTTTTAGCTAACAACTGTTTTTGAGAAACTTAACTTGAAAACAAATTTTATTTATAAACATAAAAAAATTTAAAAATGTTTGTTTTTAGAATAATAAACTTGATTAATATTTGAACAGAAAAAAATTGAACGTACATACTTCAATAAAGCATCATAATGCCTAAACTAGAAAAAACAGACATGGTTAATAATAATATATGTATATATAAAATCAACCGATAAAAAACAAACTTTAAATGAAGAAAATTGACGCAAGTGCTTTAACGAACTGTCACAAGAGAATCACTTTACTGATGCATTTGTTTTTTGTGAAATTTTAGTTTTTTGTAATTTTTAACATTTTTGTTTGAAAGCAAAGTTTCTATTTTACAGTAAAATTTATAATTTTAAGAAAGTTAAATTTGTAAAATTTTTTTTTATAATTTTTATATTTTTTTCAGTTGTAAAATAAAAATAAAAATATTGTTTATTATTTTTTATTTTTTTCTTTCAATATTTCGCCACACCGTTTAAAATATATGTATTGTATTTGTTTGTTGTTAAATGTTGTCTATGCATAATAAAATATGTATTTAATTTTATAGTTGAAATGAATGATGATCTAGATTTTTTTTATTTTGAGTTAATGAAATGATGGAGTGGTAAGTGAAGAAGTGATCCAGTGTTCAGTGGGTCGTAGAACAAGATTTCAATGGAAGCATCTACGACATGGTTGGGAGGGCAAATTAGACGACCATCTGTCTCAAAGTTCTTTGTGTGGTATACTTTGTGTGTAGTTCAGTCAGTTTTGTGTTTTTCTTCAATTTTAAGTGTTTAGATACGCGGCTGGTGAGAAGGGTTGGAACCTCCTGAGAAGAGATAAAACAAAGAGCTATGCCGAAACCTCGCCAGTCCAACCGGTCCGTAACATATATGCCAACCAACGGTGTGGCGAAATATTGAAAATAAAAAATAATAAACAGTATTTTTATTTTAAAACTGACCTAGTGCTTGTTTCATTGTAAAATAAAATTATTTATAATAAAAGGTCAGAAAACATTAACATTTTTTTAAATTTATAAATTTTCGTTTTTTTTAACCTCGATTCTTAGTTAAAACTTGATATTTTCTAGTAAAATATTGTTGCAAAAGCAATTATTTATTTTAAAATTTTTGGTGTTTTTTTTAGTTTTAAGCAAAGCTTTGAATCGTTGGTGATATATTTTGTCTTAGAAGTTTGTATAATGTAATATGTATGTCTCAACAACATATATATAAAATCCTAAAAATTAAAAAAAAAAAAAAATTAAAAAATTAATGAGAAATAAACGGTTTTGCTTTTTTTTTTATTAAAAATTGCATTAAAATTTTTGTTGTATCTAAATTTTTTTAAAATTTTATTAAGTTTTTTCCTTCTATATTTTCTTGCTTTCAATTGTGTAACAAATATTTTTTTAACGTGCATATCAATCTAAATATTTGAAGGTTATTATTATACTTCGAGCCCGCTTAAAAATACCAAACAATCTAAAGATAAAATAAAAACATAATGGACAAGTCTGTCAAATCGAAAAAAGAATTTGTTTCGAATGTTTTAAAAGTTTTAGTTAAAAAAGAGATTTTTTTCTTATTTACTTAAAAACACTTCTTTTTTCTCTTTGAGTTTTGTTTATTTAATTGATTGAAATGTCTTTAACATTTTACATTTTAAATAAATTTTATGCCTTTTCAATCAACCTTAAATTCTTTGATACAAAAAAAAAAAATCAGGCGATACGCTATTTTCTTGATATGACGTGAAATGCTTTATTGATCAAAAAAAAAAAAAATGGAAAAAAAAATGAAATCAAACCAAACCAAATTCAGACACACAACAATATATATATTTTCTTTAACCGAATAAATTTGAATCTAATAATTTTTTGAACTTTGTTGTTTAAATAGTAAATGGCGTTACAATGTAGGATTGGCTGGTACCGTTTTTTTAGCATTTAGAAATCAAACTTTTAAATTTTGATGTACAAATATTTACATTTATAATTTGGATTTCCTGCTATGATAAATTAAAAAAGTACATTTAAAAAATTATTTTAAACAAGTAAGAGTGGCATATTTGGCTTTGCCGAATCTTATATACCCTTCATCATGTATGTGAATCTAGTTTAGTAAAGTAGCTCATATAAAAAAAAACAAGTATTGCGGTGTTACAGAATTAAAAAATAAGAAAAAATATTTAAAAATAGTTTAACATAAAAAGGTCATCCATCGGCTTTTAATGGGTTAAGCATTAAAATAAAGAAAGAAAGATCTCTATAAAAACTTTTAAATGATACAAACTTTGATATTTAGAAAAATAGGGTGCAAGGTTTTTTTATATAAGGTACTTTTTAAAAAATGGTACTTTTTATATAAAAGGTACTTTCTTATAAAGGTTACTTTTTTATAAAGGATACTTTTTTAAATGTACTTTTTTATATAAGAGTTGTTTAAAAAATGCCTTTGAAGGGAGTGACAAATTTCGATAAAAAGTACCTTTATAATTTTCGCTAATAAAAAATACTTTTTTTAAAATGTACTTTTTATTAAAAGATTTTGATTGACTACTTTTAATAGGCTTTTTTTTAAGATCTTCATGAAAAATGACAAAACAATTTATTAAAAAAAATCAATGCGATACTAAATGCTTTTTTAAATGTTACTTTAAAATAAAAAACAGTAGTTTTAAGTTTAAATTTTTATGTAAGCAGATGGATGAAATACTTATTGTTCATGATTAATTTTGTTTACTTTTTTTCGTACATACCTGCCTATTTACCACCTTTTTCTCTTTCTTGTCTCTCACACTGCTTTTTATCTTTTCAATTTTGTTTTCATTTAATATTTCATTGGGACTGCAGTGTGTAGTTCATTGCCATAATCAAAAATATTACAGTCGTTACTCGAACACATGTTTAATAATAACACGTGATTTATTAAAAATACAAAACCTTTTAAGAGTAATTTGTCAAAAATATTCTCTTAAGCTACTTTCAGACGAAATGTTTCATACATATGAGTTGTCAGTTTCAAAATACATATGTAATTACGCATGTCTGTCTAAATTTTTAGTTAATAGCCCTGCAAACCATATGAATCCGAAAGAAATCTTGTTTCTACTAAACTGGTTCATCTAAAAAAGCTTTTAATTTAGAAAGATTTTTTAAATAGCTTTTTTGCCTCTATAAGAGCTTTTACATTTACAGCTCTGAAAATACATACATTTCAATGTCATATAGAAGTCATGCCGTGAGCTATTTAAGGCATCCTCTGAAAAATCTTCCTAGTTGAGTCTTTATTTGGAGTGCTCATTTAATGGTTGGCTGGTTGACGACATATACATCCCAACCATGAATATTCTCACGGAATTTCCTTCTCAGGGAAAAACATTAGCTTCGTTCCCGTACTTTTTGGGTAAAGTAAAATGAGAGTAAACATAAATTATTCTAAATTGAAGAGAAAAATGATTAAAAGTACGGGAACACAAAAAACCAAATTTCAATCGCAAAACAAGATGTCAAGCAAAACAAACATGCGGTTGTTTGTAGTAAACATGAAAACACATATATTTTACTTGTTCTTACATTTATTTTAATAATTTAGGGGTTAAAACTTATAAACAACACTTTTGGAAGACATTTGCGTGCATAAAACATAGAATTTTTTGTATTTGCTACCGTTTACTTTTTAACCAGCTGATTGTTTTTCAGTTTACACAATGTACCGAAAGAAAAAGTCTGGGCTGTTTCGTGTAAAAAAAGGAATTTTATTCTCTCAAAAGCTCTCTCTTCTACCAAAACTTGTAGTACGGCAACAGTTTTTGGTAACATTGGGATCCCGCGGGATCACAAAATTAAGTACGGGAACGAACCTATTTTTTTTTCGATAAAATATTCCTCCAATAATGAACTCCGCGGGAACAAAAAAATAAAAAAGTGGCATCACCGTAATTTGAAGGGATCTATTTTGCTTTTTTAGATATAATTTCTCTTTCATAATTCATAATACTGAATTTTCTTCACTTTTCGCAGACAATAAAAACGGGAACAATTTTTAATAGGAGAAAAGGGAAAAGTGAGAAAACTCGAACGGAATTTCTGTTTATAATTGGACTGATAGTTTTTGCGTTCAAATGTAGACGCTTTTTTTTAATACAAAAAAGGTTATGTCAGATTATTTGTCAGATCTAATTTACACATGCAATGTTTAGATTTGTTCACACGGTACATGTGTGTTTTGG
Organism: Cistogaster globosa; assembly: GCA_937654795.1. Taxonomy (NCBI): domain Eukaryota; kingdom Metazoa; phylum Arthropoda; class Insecta; order Diptera; family Tachinidae; genus Cistogaster; species Cistogaster globosa. The sequence continues at coordinate 16,525,346 of OW569404.1, forward strand.
ATTTTAAAGTTCGACAAGTCATATGAAGTTAAGTGTTGTGAGATTAGAGGCCTTATTCTCAAATTGTGTTGCAGATTTAATATTCACCCTTATCGTGGTTGGCGTTTTCGTAGCTAAAACTCAGCGTTTTTTTTATCATTCCAATTTAATTTTTTTTTTGAGATGAAATAAAGTGGCTTCTGGAGTTTTTGGGAATAAAAATGTAATTTTGGGGATAAAAATGTAATTTTGGGGATTCGAATCCAAAAGATTTTCGTAATTTTGTAAATAAAAAAATTCCCGTTAGTTTTAAAAATTATGTAAAGATGGCTATTAAGCGACAATTAGACGGTGAAACTTTATATGAAATTTTTAAAATTCATCCAGCGCAACTGACCAACCCGAATTTTTGCCTATTACACGATTATGATGGCATGTCAACAAGTTGTGCTCACATGCCAAGCTTGACCGTCTAATAGCCGCTTTATTTCTTATTAAAAGAATCATTGAGCTGATCATTTTAAAATTTGCCTTGTAAAATAGCTTGCGGTTTCAAGTAGATGCTTGTAGATATAGGACAATTGAAACACGAGTACTTCTAAAATACACAATCTATTTTGTGTCTATAGAACCTAAAAACTGCCCGAGTTTAAATTGTATATTAGCTCTAAGGAGAAACCTTGATTTTCCATTAAACTTTTTACCTTCAAGTAGTTACTTTATTTTTTGACGTTGGGATTTTAGTTTAGCTCACCGGATAAGACTAGTCAACAATAAATGCTGCTGTAATATTCCTTAATTTGCGTTTTTTTACAAAATCTTACTACATTACGCGAGTATGAGTGAAAATAAAAACATTTTTTTTAACTGCTGATAAAATATCTCATGGGAATCATCTTTCTGTAAATATTTTTTATTGATTAAATTTTTTAAATTGTCTCATCACTTGTTGTAGTTGTAGTAAATAAATTAATTCAATATTTTGTACTTCAATGACTTTAAATTGAAATGGACTTTGCACCACATCGTACGTTTCGTGTATTTATTGTACAAGTAAATTTGTATTTTTGTTAAATTTCTTTACAAAGTTTTTCCTTTGCATTTTTATTATGTTTGACGTGCTTCTTGTTGCTCTTCGGCCCTTGTTGATTTTTTTGTTGTAGAGTGTGTATTATTTTTATGACCTTCACCGCAATAGTCCTTATGCATAATTGAAGTCGATTGAGAGATGTTCGTAAAAAAAAAAACATGAAAAGGAAATTAAATATTTTTTTCTAAGCAGTTTTTATTAATTATTCTAATTTGTTTATCACAAGTCAAATGTTATCAACGAAATTTTTAATCAAATAAAATTTTGCAAAGACGCATGATTTCTTGTTTAACAACTCATTAACATCCGGTTCAAGTTGAAAGTGATCGAGAGTGTGAAATAAAAGTCATGAAGAAACAAGATTAAATAATAAAACAAACATTTTAATTTGTCTTTTCTTCTCTTTATTTTTTTTTAGCTATGATATGGTACATTTCGGTCATGCGAATTCCTTAAGACAAGCCAAAGCTCTTGGCGATAAAGTTATTGTTGGCATACATACAGATGAGGAGATTACCAAACATAAAGGACCTCCGGTATTTACCGAAGAGGAGCGTGTTAAAATGGTCAAGGGTATTAAATGGGTAGATGAAGTGGTGCTGGGGGCTCCTTATGTTACAACGCTAGAAGTATTAGATGAACATAATTGTGATTTTTGCGTACATGGAGGTTAGTATTTAATATGCAAGGTTTTAGAATAAATAAAAATATTATTTTTCTTTATATTTTTTTTATTATTCTAGATGATATCACCATGACGGCTGAGGGAGTCGATACATATCATTTGGTTAAAAAAGCCAATAGATACAGGTAAGTTAAATAAGTTTACAAACAAAATAGTTATAAAATCTATTTAATTAAATAATTTATTTCAAATTTATTTGAGTTTATTCTTTTTGTTTTTAATTGGAAAGGTAGGCAAAGCAAGCAAGTCTAATAATTATACCCTTCACCACAGATGGAAAAAGAGTTTATTTAAGTTTATCATTCCATTTGTAATTTCTGCAATATCCATTTTCGACCCCATAAAGTATATACTTATATTCTTAGTCCGTGTTCGGGTTGAAATCAACTTTGTCAAGGCACTAGACTCGCCCAGCAAGATTGGTCCATGTCCTTCGGGGCAATGGGCTAAACACCACGCCTGTCTCTAAATTTTATATTATTTGTAACAATAAGAGTAACTCCAAAAAAAAAAAAAAAAAAAACATGGGACGATAGAGAATTAAAAAATAAGAAAAAAAGTATCAAGTGAAAAAACTGGCGCTCATCTATATTTTCCGTGTTATGCGCCTCTTAACCTTTCATTAAAAAAAGTTTGATTTTTAATATGGTTTTAATACCCATATTTATCATTTTAAAGCTTTTGAAAAGATCTTTCTGACGTTTGCGGGAATTATGAAAATTTGTGCTACCATATAAATTTTTAAAATCCCGTTTTTCTGTTTTGTTTTTTTCGCTTTATATAAGATTTCGAAGGTCACAAACATTTACATTTTATAACCAATTTAAAAAACAACAAAACCAAAAAACTTTGCAGGCAAATAAATCTAGAAAGAAATAGAATATTCTGCTCTTGAAAACTTTTCGGGTTATATCATTTTAAAAATGGGTTTGAAGGAATTTGGCTTTCAAACATGCGAGAAAAAAGTTATACAGCCCAATTATAAACAGAAATTCGGTGCGAGTTTTCTCACTTTTTTCTTTTCTGCTATTATAAATATGTTCCCCATTTTATTGCCTGCGGAAAGTAAAAAAAATTCCGAGTTTTCCCTAGTAGATATTATAAATTATAAAAGAGAAATTGAATGTTAAAAAGCAAAATAGCTCCCGTTAAATTACGGTGATGCCAGTTTTTTTTGTCTTTCTTTCAACGGAATTCATAATTGGAGGAATTTTTTCTCGAGAAAATTTTTTCCCGTGAGAATATTCATGATTTGGCTGATACATACGAGGATGGCTTTTATAAGCCAAACATGAAGTGTATGAGCGAAATAGAACTTAACTCTTCCGAAAATTGATGAAAATGTTCTATATTCTTGTCCAAACTTCATGCAAAATTTGTTGAGCCTTTCCAAAAAAAAAAAAAAAAAAAAAAAAATAAGAAAAGAAGAAAGGAAGAAAGAAAGAAGAGTTTTTTTTAAGTCTCCGCATTCAGTTCCGTTGCGATCGTAAATTGGTATTCTGTAGAAAAACGGAATCGAAAGGAAAAGAAGACAACAATGTTTACAAAATTAATAGCATCATTGTGGAATGTGGAAATGATATAGCAAAATAAGCAAGTTTGTTATAATTTTCATAAACAAATTTCAAATTTAATACAAAAAGTTGTGTTTACATATTTAAAAACAAAAATTTCTTGATCAAGTTTATTAAAAAATTGTTAAATAAAAAAATATAAAAACAAAATAAAAATTAGTTGTTCATGGCAACCAGTTTTTGCGCTGACATTTTTTGTTGGAGGACCTAGTGCGTTAAGGATTTCTACAACTTCCTCTCAGAACGCTGCTACTTCTTCCTTTGATCGCTGGTGGTATCCACATGTAATGTCTGCTTCAGATGCCATTACATAAAAAACCACATCAGATTCGGGTACAAAAGTTAACGATTTAAAACAAAAGAAAATTAATTTAATTCAATTAATTAGTTTAAAATAATTTTAAATGTTTTTTAAACCGTTTCTGAACATTTTATCTCATTTTCTACTTACATTTTTTCTATTTTTAACATTTAAACTAAAAAACACAAATAAAGAAAGCCCCTCCGTTAACAAAAAACAAAAAAAAAAAAAAAAAACAACTGAAAAAAGCGGAGCTCCGATCGTAATGCAGAATACATACAATCGAAAGAAACTGAGCGGAATCTAAATGCAGAATACGAAAGTTGTCAGATGGAGAAAATTTCAATTCGAATCGAAACTCAGAATAGATCTGGTTATTATTGTGTGATTTTAAATTTGTGGTAAAATACATTTGAATTTTATTTAAATTTATTGTACAAATTACACATATTTTATTAAATATTCCTAAAACATTTTTGTTCTTATTTATATCTGTGGCAACACAAATTTTTTGTTTAAAAAAAATATTTTTCAAATAATTCCCGCAAACGTCAAAAATGTTTGAAATGGAACTACCTTCTATTTTAATATCATGGGAAATACTATATTTTTAAAAAATACTTAACCCATTAAGAGCCAATGACATTATTAAGTAAATTTGTTTGTTCTTATTTCCTCTCATTATTTTTTTATTGGAATTACTTCACTAAACTAGACTTACATAAATGGTGAAGGGTGTATAAGACTCGGCATAGCCGAATTTTGCACTCTTAATTGGATTTTAAATTAATTTATTATTTTTATGAGAAGTTATTTTTGTGTTAAGATCTATTAGAAAGAATATTTATTCTTTTAAATTTTTTATTTCAACATTTTATTCTTTAACCTGAGCATTTATGTTTCATTTCTCTTTCAGGGAAGTTAAGCGTACAGCTGGAGTTTCAACTACTGATTTAGTTGGTCGTATGCTATTGTTAACCAAAAATCATTTTCGTCAAGGTTCAGCTGAATATGCCATCGAAAAAGAAGGTACATATTTCTTTTACTTGATTTTATTTTTACGTTTAATTTGTTGCTATTTTAAATTTTAATTGCAAATGTTTGAAATTTGTTGTTATATTTTTTTATTTGTTTAAATCGCCAACTTGCCTATAAAAAAATTCAGCAAACAGTTATAAGTATTTTCTATTTTCTCTTTATTATTGCTTTTTTTGTATTCTTAAGCTTTAGTTTATGTAAAGATTTTTCCATTTGTCAATTTTTTTTGTGTGTTTTTTTTTTTTTAATTATCTTTTGTGTTTCGTTGTCCTGTAAACTTTAAAATTCTTTAACTTTATTTTTATGTTTTCTTCTTTTTTCTTTTTTATCTATGTCTTGCCTGTCTTACACTACCTATCTATCAATATATCATTTTCCCTCTCCTATTTGCAAAATTAAAATTTGTATTGAAAATTCAAAAATCAAAAAAATGCAAAATTCCCTAAAACTGATTATCTGAATGTGTGTTTGTGTGTGTGTGTGTGTGGGCACCTCCCAAAATGTATGCAACGCTATTTAATTTAAAAATTCAAAACGTGCCATTTGATACAACAAAATAATTGGAATCTAAATTGTTTTATTTTTTATTACGATAATCATTTATTGCCTGTCTGAAATTATTGTTTGAAAATATAGATGACATAAATATAATTGATTCAATTTTAAGTAAAGCCAATTCCAAATCCAAATTATCATCATCAGGTTCTTCAAATATGGGTCAAGATTCATCCGCTAAATCTCCCTGGACTGGCTGCAGTCAATTCTTGCCTACTACGCAGAAAATTATACAGTTTAGTGATGGCAAATCACCTCAACCGGGTGATAAAATTGTAAGATTTTTAGCTTCTTACTTTAAACTAATAATAATAACTGATCTTTTTAAATTGTGTTTTATTTTTTTCTGAGCAGGTTTATGTAGCTGGTGCCTTTGATTTGTTCCATGTGGGTCATTTAGATTTTTTACAAAAGGCCAAGGAGCTTGGTGATTATCTTATTGTAGGCTTGCACACAGACCCTGTGGTCAACTCCTACAAAGGAAGTAATTATCCCATTATGAACTTACATGAACGTGTACTCAGTGTGTTGGCGTGTAAGGTAAGTTCGTTCAGTTCGACAACCATTTCAATTTTTATTTAAAAATTTTATTTTTTCTTTGCTGTTTTTCGTAATTTTTAGTACGTTAATGAGGTGGTCATTGGCGCTCCTTATTGTGTTAATGAGGATTTACTAGATCATTTTAAAGTTGATGTTGTATGCCATGGTCAGACACCGATTGCCTTAGAGGAAGGCAAACTTGATCCCTACGCTGTACCAAAGACAAGAGGTATTTTCACCCTGATTGATTCTGGCAATACTATGACAACTGAACGTATTGTTGAACGCATAATTACCCATCGTCTTGAATATGAAAGACGTAACAAAGCCAAAGAGAAAAAGGAAGTTGAAGCCTTCGAGGCCCTGCAGCGTTCCAAGCAAGCACAAAAAGCAGGATAATATGTTTAGCAAACACAAACACACCAACCTGCGCGCTACATTAAAATCTCTTCAAACATTTTTATTTTCTCTTTTTAAATAAAAAAAAAAACTAATTTTACAAAAGATTGCAACTACTTATTTGAGAGCAAGTTAAATTTGTTAGTCTGGGTGTTTTCCTTTCTTTTGTGAAGGGGAATTAAAAAAACACCAAATTTTCGCAGAGATTTTTAAATAATTTTTATATAATTAGTTTAATTTTAATTTTACATTTATATTTTTATTAATTAGCTTGTTTTAGTTAAATAATTATTTTTTTTTAGCAATTAAGAGTTTTTTATGTTTTCTTATCCATTTGGTTTTTTAATTATTATTTTTTTTTTTTGTTATATTATTTTATTAATTTTTCTTATCTTACAAAAGAACAACCCATTTTTGGTTTGAATTGTTTTTTTTTTTTAAATTGACTGTATTTAAATTATCTTTTAACGATATATTTTTATAAACATTTTATATTGATTCACATTAAAATCACATTTCTTGTGTACGTTTATTTTATTTGATATGAAAATTTATTATTTGGAATCTTTTTTATAATTCACTTTAATCGTGCTTGATTCCTTTTCTCGAATCAAGACACCAAAAACAACTGTGTACTCTACTTTCAATATATACATATATACATAGATCTGTTGTGTTTAGTAAATAAATATCATTTATGTATTAAAAAAAAGAAAATAAAAAAATATATCAATCAATATCATTTTTTCTTAACCGAAAATGTTGCAAAAATTAAGAAATGTTCCTTAAAAAATTGAAGGTTGGTTTAATTTTGAAAATATTCAGGTATGTGATAGAAATCGATTTCGAAATCGAAACGATTTAAAACCTTTCACTTTTTCACTGAATTTCTATAATTACTTTGGTTCGACATCTTTATTATCGTTTAAAATACATCCCAAATCGATCGATTTCCATCACATACCTGAATCACACAAACGCCAACAACGATAGGGGTGTATATGTGATAGATATCGATAAATTTGAAAACTATCGTTTTTTAAAGGGCGTGATACAAGCATGTTTGAATTATACACAAAAAATTAATTATAAGTGAAAATTTTGTGTGGAACACAAATCTTTCCTTATAAATTTCGACCCAGGGACCAGAAAAAGTTTTTTATTTTGTTTGTAACAAAAAAAAAAAAATTCAAAATAAAGTTTTTTTAGGAAAAAAAAAAAACAATAAACGCGTGTATTTTGTTTGTGGAAATTTACTTGTACGCGTCAGTATACAGTGACGAATAATATAAAAAACAGAGAAGAAAAAGAAATTTATTGACCAAATTATACTTCAATTCATTTTTCCTTTTTTGTCCTTCGGAATATCGAACACAATTCCACTCCCGTACTCGTACTATTTTGCAAACCGCACAAATATTTCTTCATAAATATTCAAATATTTTTTATTCATCTACATACATATGTACATACATACATACATACATATGTATATTTTGTTAAAAAAAATAAAAAAAAATTCAAACATGTTTTTCAAAAAAACTTTTTCTTTTTTATAAATGTTTTTTGTTTCTTTTGTTTTATATTTCAACTTCACTTCTTAGGCACACGCACGCTTTTCACTTTTTACACAACGGTTTATCCGCACATTCACTTTTTATCTATGAATAATTTATTTTAATATATTTTTTAAATTTTAAAATTTAACATATTTTCATTATTTTAAATGGCGCGTCAACAAAATGTATACATACAGGCATGTTCTGGAATCACGGTGATTTCAAATCACGAACGATTTTGAAATCACGAGAGTGATTTTTGGGTGTTCTGAAAATCACAAGATTTTTAATTTTTAGTAGTGATTTTCCTTGTTCTAAATCACGAGCTAACAGCTGTTTTTTGTTTATTTATAATTAAAATATTTTGTATGTTCAAGCAAATTGTCAGAACAATATAATAATTTTTTGGTCGTGTCTGTGTATTAATTGTAAAAATGCCTGAAGCAAGTTCATTGGCATTAATTGAATTAAAAAGAAAGCAGTTAAATAATGAGCGTCTTAAAAAACGCTACTTGAGAGACTTATCCAACCCCATGGACTACTACAATAAAAAAAGTAAATCACGAGTAATGTAAACAAAAATAAAAATGCTTGCACAAGAAATATAAGCGTCTTCCTAAATTTGTTAATTTTAAAGTTTTTATGCGTAAAAAAATTAATTTTATTAATTGAAAAAAATTTAAAACATCTCGTATTAAGTGCGTGTGATAATTTTATTGTTGAATTCAAAGAAAAGACCTTAAAATAACCTCAAGTGATTTGAAGTCGTCAGGCTGTTTACTGCCCGGTTTTAAATCACGAGAATTCAAATATTTTTGTGCGCAGAACACCTTTTACGTGATTTCAAATCACTTTGATAAAAAGTGATTTTCAGAACAGGCCTGATATTTTGACGTTGGTTAGGAAAAATATGTAAAGCGAATTCGATTACCTGAGCTATCAATTTTACCTAGTTTTCAATTTGCCTTGATGGACTTGGTATAAAATACAATTCAAAATAAAAAAATAAATAAATGTACATTAAAACGTTTTTTGTTTATTTATTTTTTTTGTGTTGAAAATTATATTGCACAATACATGATAAAAAACTTTCATAATGTATGCAGTTCCCCAGTAAAATTTAAGTGAACAAATCCAAGAGAAAAGTGAAAAAAATTTCAAAGGAAAAAATCAATCACGATAAGGAGAATTTTTGTTTACGTGAAAAATTTTTATGTGAATTATTCACTATTGTAATTTGGGGAAAAGGGAAAACATTCCTTATAGGGGTGTTTGTACATATTGCTAAAGCCTAGGGGACGCTTATTAGTTTTTAACTTCATTTTATCACTTGCATAAAGGCCTCTGAAAACAATAAAGATCTCTTCTTAACTCTTTAAATATGGAACCCGAAAAAGGAGGTTAAACGTCTAATTTCTTTTAAAGTTGTTAAAAATTAAATTCAAATTTACTTTGTTTTAAAATTTAAAATTAATTTACTGTTCAAAAGGTTTGTATTTTGCTAATTTTTCACAAAGATTTGTTGCATGTTTTTAACTTTGGGAATTTCCTCTCATGACAACTGTTTGATATTTCTCTTTATCATATACAACAATTCATATTGTATTGCACGAGTGTATTAAACAAATAACATACATTTGTGACATAAGTAAGTCAAACAATTAACTGGTCTAGTTTCTGTTTGAAATAGATCTATCAAATTACAAAATATTAAAACAAACTTTAATTAACTACGCGGAAGTTTATTTCACTTTTCCAAAAAAAAAGTTAATAAACAAATGTATTTAATGAATTAAAAGAATGGATAATTCATTAAGCTTCCGTTTAATTAAAGGGTGCTTTTTCTTTGGGATCAAAAGGTTTTTAATTAAAGGACTACCACAAAGCATTTATACAGCCCAAATATAAACAAAAATTAAGTGCGAGTTTTTTTAACTTTTTATTGACCTCAGAAAGTGAAAAAAAATTGGCGGGAAAAGAGAAGTCATTATGACTTTAAAAAATCTAAAATCGCTATATTCAGCTAAGACGAATCTAATAAAAAAAACAAATATTAGGGTGATAAAAAAATTTAAAAATAAGGAAAAAAAATGTTTACATAAAAATGTTATCAGCTCTTAATGGGTTAAGCATTTTTTAAAAATTTAAGTATTTCCTGAAAGATCTCTTTAAAAGCTTTTAAATGATATCGATATTAATATCTTAAAAAAATATTGCTGCAAAATCGTACTTTTCTGTGAAAGGTTCAGAGGCTTGGAAAATATGGGCGAGCACCGATTTTCTCACTTGATGATTTTTTTGTTATTCTTTAATTCTCTATCTCCCAATATTTTTTTTTTTTTTTTTTTTTTTGGATAAGAGTTATTTTACTAAACCAGATTTGTTTAAAATAAAAATAATTAGAAGCAGGCGCTGTGTTTTGCCTGGAAAGACGTGGACCGGTAATGCTGATTCTTAATAGCAAAATTTTCAAAACTACATCTGATCGATTGGCATATTTAAATTGTCTGTGGCTCATCTAGTGACCTTGACAAAGTTGATTTGGAACAAATCTAGTTTACGGGCACCGCTCCAAAATAAAAAAGTTGCCTACGGGGTGTAAAATGCAATTTTAAGCAAAAAATTTAAAGTGAAAAAATTGGCGGCAACCCTTAGTTTCGATTCTAAAATGGAACAATATGGGTATCATTTGAAAGGGAATTCAAGGGCCTTTTCAATTGAATAGGAAAAATGTAAAAATAAAATAAAGAAATCAGGTAAGGCTCAAAAAAAACGATTTTTTCTATACATAAATATAACTTTGCTTAAAATCTTTAATTTAATAGGAATATTTTCTCCTCTATGGTATAACCAACAGCGGCTTCGCTTTCTAAAGGTTACCTGCGTAGACGGCCTTCGGCCGGGTAAAAGGATTTTCTGCTCTATGGTATAACCAACAGCCACTTCGCTTTCTAAAGGTTACCTGCGTAGCCGGCCTTCGGCCGGGTAAAAGGATTTTCTGCTCTATGGTATAACCACCAGCGGCTTCGCTTTCTAAAGGTTTCCTGCGTTTAAAATATATTAAAATCATGGCGAAACACCATAGCGTTCGAAAAATAATTCTAATCACCTTTCCAATGCCACCCATATTGGCTCATTCCACCATAAAATACTCGTTTTAGACCACATTATTCATAAAAACTTTCGAGGTTCATAACTAGGAAACAAAGGATTTCACCAGATGTTACCTGTTGACATTTTTTACTTAAAATTACATTTTCCTTACCAGATCTCTTAATTTATTTTTTATTTTTTTTTAATTTTTCCTGCTTCAATAAATAGGCTCTTAAATTCCCTTTCCAATGATACCCATATTGTCCCATTCCGCCATCGACTACTCGACATATGCCCTATTAGGTACAAAAACTTCGGAGGGCCGTAACTCCGAAACTAAGGGTTGCCGCCAAATTTTTTACTTAACATTTTTTGCTTAAAATTGCATTTTGCACCCTATAGGTAACCTATTTTTTATTTTGGAGCGGTGCCCGTAAACTAGATTTAAGCCGTTGATTTAAACCCGGACATCACAGATTTACAGACGGACATCACTCCTTCAAAATACGATGATGCCACCTTTTTTTGTTTCTATGAAATTCAAGGAATCTTTTCTCAAAAAAATTTATTCCGTGAAAAAGAAATTTCATAGTTTCCATGATTGGTCTGATAGTTTTTACAATTGTTATGTTTAAGTAGCTGTCAAATTTATGAATGACTTTCAAATGTCAAAATATTTTAAAAGGTTTGCAAATTCATCAAGTATTTACGTTTGCCAGACGTGTGGAAATTATTTAAAAAGTGTGCTAAATTCTGGATCGGCTGTAAATATGCAATGGAAAAGAATTTCTTCTTGAGGTCGTTTCGCATTATGGCTTTAGGGCGCCACCAACCAGATAGAAAATTTAAATGTTAGAAAAATGTCGATTTAGCTCTGACTACGCGCTGGTATTCTACTTTCTGTGACTATAGATCGACAAACAATGCTTTATTCGAGCTCTAGCTCCAGTAAGACTGTAAGCTACTGCTATCAAAGCGAAGCAGGGCTGTTAGTTATGCAACTTTACTTATGGATCTCACAGTGAGCTTTACATTACATTTTTTTTTTTACTTTGCACAAGTGTTCATGATAGTTTTTTTTTTTTTTTGAAAAATCCAAAACTTTAAAAAATATTTGATTGAATAATAAATTACACTTAAAAAAACACCCTTTTGTAATAAATCATAGACCAGTTATGGCGCCCCTATCCCGCATAAATTTTAATTACAATTTTCAATTCAATTCATTGCAAATCTTTTCATAATTCGTTTTTTATTTCCACGTTGTTTGATTAAACCGTTAAATTTGTTTATTTTATGCAGAATATTTTTTTTTACTTTTAAGCACAAATATACCGTTAGTTGTCATTTAACAACGGACTTAAATGTTTAACCAAATGACCGGTCATTTAATTGCATAAAAGTTTATCAAATGATTGATTTTAAATAATTTTGATTTAATTCTAATTATTTATGCGAAAAATTATAAATGAAAGTAAATTAATGAAAGTATTATGCGAGATTGCTAGTGTTAAAGAGATGACACACAAATTCAATAGATAAAATTTTTAAAATGAAGTACTTTCCATCATTATGACGGAAAAAATCTCATTTTACAATTTTTTATAGTAATTTAAATTAATTTTTTAAGATAAAACTAATTTATCAGGCATGTCACAGAACTGAATTCCGATCGAAAGTGGTTTCAATTCCGCAAATTGCTTCTTCAGAAAACGAAAAACGAAAAATTTCTTCGGAATGAAACCACTTTTAAAATTCAAAGTGGAATTTGGTTTTTTTGAAATTTTGTTATTTGCGTTTCTTAAATTTACTTTTATGATGTGTCTTACTTAGATTAGTCTTGTTGTTTACTTTGGTGTGCAAAATATTTCCACATTTAAATTAAATAGTAGCGATTCAATACTTTTCAATAATAAACAAATCGATCGGAATCTGAAGAAGGTAAAACAAAATCAATCGGAATTGTTAATACGGAATTAAAACCATTCCGATCGGAATTTGTGACATACCTGTATATTACGAGGGCTGCTCTATATATTTCTGGCCTAATAGTGAAGATGCGAATATTTATAATCAAAATGGTTTTATTGTTTTTCAAAGTATTCTACAGCATGATTTATACACTTTTGCATGCGCTCAAACCAGTTGTCGAAGCACTCTTTCCATTCCGATTGAGACACCTCTAAAACATGGTTTTTGAACACTTCAACAGCTTCTTCGGGCGACGAAAATCTTTGACCACGCATTTTTTTCTTGACGTGCCGAAACAAGAAGAAGTCATTAGGTGCCAAGTCAGGACTGTACGGCGGATGACCCATTAATTCGACGTTTTGGCCGGTCAAAAACGCTCTGGTTTGAGCCGATGTGTGAGAGCTCGCATTGTCATGGTGAACAATGATTCGTCTTCTCTTGTTAGTTTTTCGAGTTTCTCCGAAGACTTCAGGCAAACAAATTGTAGTGTACTACTCAGAAGTGACCGTCCTACGTTGCTCAAGCGGAACAGTCGCTACATGACCAGTTTTGCCGAAGAAACAGGCGACCATTTGCTTCGAAGTGCTTCTTCCACGAACAACTTTCGTTGGATTTTGCTCGTCTTTGAAGACCCACACGGTCGATTGTTGTTTCGTTTCGGGCTCATACACATAGATCTATGGTTCGTCACCTGTGACGATCTTATAAATGTCTTTTGAAGCACCGCAATCGTATTTTTGCAACATTTCATTGCACCAATCGACACGAGCCTTTTTTTGAGCGACTTTCAAATTGTGCGGGATCCAACGAGAACAAACCTTTTTTACGGCCAAGTGTTCATGTAGTATCGAATGTATGCTGGTGGAAGAAATGTCCAAGGATGTCTCTATCTCTAGGTATGTCGCATGTCGATCTTGTATTATGAGTTCACGTGCGGCATCAGTGCTATAGGATGGTGCTTCATCGCCATCAAAGATTTAAGTTCATCAATGCACTCTTGTCGTGATAATCCACGTCGAAAGTTGTGAAAAATGATGGCACAAAAATGTTCACGAGTTAATTCCATTTTTTCTATATTAATTTTTTCAAGTCACTGTAAACAACACAAATAATGGTCGTACGTCAAAACGTTTTGAGTACGATTATGCTTAAAAATGACAAACTCTCCAATGGAAATGTCAGATTGCACTTGACAGCACTCAGTGTTGCCAGGCCAGAAATATATATAGCAGCCCTCGTAATTTATATTTCGTCTTAGAAACCTTTAACTTTGAACATATTTTTTTGTTATTGAAAATAAAATGGCTTGGTTACGCTTAAAACAGGAAATAAAAGAAAAATCCCTAAAAAAAATACTATCAAAATAAGAAATTTCTTAAATTAATTGAATTCAATTCATTAGGAGCCCTTTTGAAACAAAACCGCATGAATTTAAAAATAGTAAAGAAATTGTGTTAAAATCGTTAAACTTTTAATTTCATTTCTCAACACTTTTACCTAAATAAATAATAAAAAAAAAAACATACGTTTATCAACAGTAGATCAAAAATTAAAGTTAAAACGCATGAACATGAATCCAAATACAACAACTAAATCATTAAAATTAGTTGCTTAACATTTGTTTAAATAATCGCAGTTACGAATTAAATGCACATCAAAGTGATAAGGTCACTTAAGGATCTATTAATGAAATGCAAGATACTTCCTAGAGAAATATGTGAGGAAAACTTATCCATACACAATTATCTACTAACACATTTGCAATAATTTTATACTAAAACAGCGTTACCGTTGTACGGCTTTTCGTATTAAATTTAAATTATTTTTTTTTTTTTTTTTTGTTAATTAAATCTAAGTTTTTACTTGTTTTTATTCAAACTTGATTTGCAAAGTTCAAAATGCAGCTTATAAAAAGTTTTGTAATTAAATCTGTTTTAAGAATCAGACAACATTTTCACTTTATTTTTTTTGTAAAAAAAGTCACTAGTAACGCTGTTTGCTACAGACATCACACGTATACAAATGTTTACATCAAGTTTTTCATCTTTCCTTTAAGAATGCGATAAAAACTTTGTTCTACGTAGTGGATATTTCCATCATCAGTGATTGTCATTTGATGAATCAAATGATGGTCACTGTTCTTGTAGGATTGTTGCTCATATGTTGTGCAAATGCAAGAGCTTCGCTAACTGTATCTATTTGTCCATTCATAATTATTATTTAACATTTAGTGGTGAATTTTAAAACCACAATAACTAAGAATTATACGAACATCAACGAAATGTATGTAAATGATTAATGCTGCAGTAGGTTGCGCAAACAAGTCGCAGGGACTCGGATTTGAAATGACAACACCATTTGTCCAAATAGTTACCCGACAGTAAGAGAGATTTTTAGATCCATCCTGTAGCCGTGGGATATCTTTAAAGATAATAAAGCATGTTTGAAGAAGTCTCAATAATGTCACTCATCAGTTAGTTAGCTAAAAATTTATGTATCGTAATAGTGAAGGCGGGTGATTAGCACAGAAGGTGGAAGACTGACTCTTCATTTTCCCTTGTTAATAAACTACCTGCTTTTCAAGCGTACAGGTATCAGTCAGTATTTGCAGCAACTTTAAAATATTCTTCTTATTTCATTTTATAACTTGCATACAGCATTTTCTACTAAAAGACTGCCGCGTTAACCTGGCAACTCTGCGTGTATCTATATTAGGCCACCTCTGTTTTTAGAAAGTCTCTCAAAGGTTAAGGTTAGACTTGTGCCATATAACAGTGCAATTTAATAATCGCTCTTTTTAGTTTAAAGTTTGAAAATGTACTAGTTCACATTTAAGTTTAAAGGCTCTCTTTCGTTCAAAATCTCTCTTAATTCAAATGTTCGTACTTTTTAACTTTTAGTTTAAATGCTTTCTTTAGTTCAAAAGCTTTTTTAGTTTAAATTTTCTTTTTAAAATATGATGGCAACAACACCGTAGCATTCCCAAAACGAATGTTTAACAAAAAGAGTGGCAGCACTAATTTCATGTCGGAAATAGTTAACAAGAAAACACAGACATAGATTCTAGTTCATTTTGTCTGGTTTAAAAATGAACCTGGAATACTTAAAAGTATGAACTAGTTCATTTTGTTCAATCGCTGGATCCTTTAAATGAACTAGTTCGTTTATGAACTACACAAGTCTAGTTAAGGTTTTACATATAAAGCACCATCTGACCGAGATGACAATCAAAAAAAATTTTTTTTGTATACAGTGTCAAGTAGATATTAGAACAATTGAGGCTGTATAGGAACTGAACAGTTAACAATTATGCAGACTCGGTGATGAAAGAAAAATGCCCTTCTGGTTGACAACATTTAATCACTGAGCAGAGAAAGCGGCCTAAAAGAGACAAAAACAGGCAGTTAGTAGCTTAAGGACGTATAGCTATAATTAAAACGAGTCTTAAGGTTCGGTCAGATTAGTAAAGTATTTTAACAAAAATACGTAACCACTAAATAATGGGGAAAAAATGTTGCCCTTTTTAAACGCTATAAGATATAAGATCCTACACATTATAAAAATTCGTCATTCGTTTATGAATATCTTAGGAAAAATTGAATAAACATTTGTAAAAATAGTGGTTACGGTTTTTTGGTCAAACCTTTGACTAATCAGAACGCACTTCTAGGTTTTTAACGTTAAAAAAATAGTTTTGAGGCTTAAAATCAAATTTGTTAAATATTTATAAAATAATCCCATATTTTCCTTATTTAAGCTTTAGGACGCCACCTACTCCCAGTTTCTACTCAGAAGTCTCACTTAACACTGAAATTTATAAAATCTATTTTCTAATCTTAAACAGACACTTTATTTTTCTTAACCCAGTTTTTTTTATATGTAAACTTGAAGTTTTTTGATACTATACATTCTAGTAATTGAAAATGGTGAGGCTAGGGTTCGAATTTCAGCTAAAACACCATGAATTGTTAAGCTTTGCGCCAATATTATTTTCTTGATAATTCTATAAATTCTATCCCCATATGAGAGTAATAGTTCTCTGGTCCAGAATAAAATTATATTTGATTTCCTAAAAACAAAATAAATATTTTCGTGATGACTTTCATTCAATATGTTCGGTTAAATAATAATAATGTGGATTTATGTGTCTACCAGTGTAGAATGCATATAAATTAATTTAACACGAGTCCTTCAGTGTCGTTATGCTTCATTAAAGCCTTCAGTAATAAAAAAAAAAAGAAG
Organism: Cistogaster globosa; assembly: GCA_937654795.1. Taxonomy (NCBI): domain Eukaryota; kingdom Metazoa; phylum Arthropoda; class Insecta; order Diptera; family Tachinidae; genus Cistogaster; species Cistogaster globosa. Next base: position 16,542,372 of record OW569404.1, read on the forward strand.
TAAAAATGCTATATTTGGCTATGCCGAATCTTATATACCCTACACCATCTATGTAAATCTAGTTACACGTAATAACTCCAATCAAAAACAAAAAAAAAAAAAAAATTTGGAGGTAACACAGAATTAAAAGTTAAGAAAAAAAAATTAAAAATTAATTTACATAAAAATGTAATTGGCTCTTAAAAAAATTATATTAATCGCAGAGAACTCTTCAAAAGCTTTTAAATGACACCCATATTGACCATATGGACAATCGAACAATTTTATGAAAATTTCAGAGGCCCATAACTCGGAAAATATGGGCGAGCCCCTTTTTTTCACTTGATATTTTCTTCTTATTTTTTAATTCTCTATTGTCCCATATTTTTGTTTTTAATGGATTTATTTCATTGTATAAAATTATGTGGAAAATTAGAGGCAGGCGTGGGTTTTGCCCGGTGCCCCGAAGGATATGGACCAAACTTGCTGATTTTCAATAGCAAAATTTTTAAAACTGTGTCTAATAGTTTGGCGTATTTAAATTTTCTCTAGCTTACCTAGTGCCTTGACAAACTACACGGACGGACAGATGGATAGACGGTCGGGCGAACATCGCTCAATCGACTTCGCTATGCATAAGAACTCAAAATATATAAATACACTTTATGGGGAAAATGGATATTGGGTTTTTTCTACTTTTGTAGTGAAGGTTATAAAAATATAAAAGCAATTGATTTACCTTATCACTTTAATGCACACTGTACTGCTGCTATCGCATTTATAAAAAAAAAAACATCGAAAGCATCAATTTAAAATGATGTTTTTTATAGAGACTTTTATTTTGTTAAAACTGAGCTTATGAACTACAATAACAGCAACAATAAAACAAATTAATAATGAAAGCAGTTAAAACACCAGCAACAACAACAGTAACTTAAGTAACAATAATTGTTTTATTTTAACTCTTTTTTTTTGTAATTTTTTTTTTTTTTGTAAGCTAAAATACAATTTTATTGGTCTAATGAATTTTAGAATAATTCTGTAGGGAAATTTACAAAAATCATCATTAATAGTTGGCTAAATGCATTGAAAGGTATCGGACACTTTTGGCGGAAAAAATTATTAAACAGTGGCCGGTTGGATATTAAAGAAATTCTTTTAAATAAAATAATTAAATTTAATTACACTTGTTTATTTGTTGGTGAAAGGTTGTTAAAATGAGAGTTGACCATCGTGCTGGCGATGTTTAAGTGAAATTAATTTCATAGAATTTAAAAAAAATTAAATCAAACAAATTTCATTTGTGTAGTTTCGCAATTGCTATTCGAATTTGTTTCTAAGCCGTGTTTTTTTATTTTTTAAAAATGACTTTAAAAATTGTTACTTTTCATGGTCACGGTGGCTTGTGGATATTGTGTCAAATTTTCACTTTTCTCTTAATTGGATTATTAGCCGATGTGGGCAGGTGTGAACTTGGTGAATTTGGTGAGTTTTAAGACAGCAACAAGAGAGAAATAAAAAAAATATTTTCTTAAAGAAAATTTCATTAACTTCTTGACAATAAAAAAAAAATTAAATATCGAAAAAAAATTTTTAGCGGTTTTTCGCCTTAAATTTGTGGAAACATAAATTTTGTATCCTCTGACCACCAACAATTTTCTTATCGGTTTTAATGTTTGAACAGTAAATCAGTTGATGTAGATTTTTTTATTAGGACTATCATTCACGATATGACCTCTTCGAGTGCAATGCATTGTGCCAGAACTAGAAAATTAGGTTGTGGGAAGGAGGATAGAGAGAGTAGCGCTTGTGGCCATTTAATTTGAATCTTTGCACACTGAAAGTGACTGGAAAGTCTTCTGCAGGGAGTTTATTCCACATACGAACTGTTCGGCTAAAAGACGAATTCTCTTTGTAATGCGTAGTGCGATTTACTGGCCAACCGACCACAAAGGAATGCGCTGTTGATGCAAATCGCGTTGCGCGTACGAAATCACGGTTTTCAAAACAAGTTTCCTGATTTCATAAGAGCACATTCCGTTGTAGTAACGATAAAGCAGTGAAATACACCCCACATTTCGTCGATGCTGCACTGAATCAATAGAGCTGGACACCCTATTGTCACTGATGAGCTTTTTCGCTCACTCTTGCATGCGGTCGAGTAACCCAAAAATAGTCCTTGGAGCAACGGCCCCTACATAAGAGTTGTATTCAGTGCCTTTCTGTGATAGCGCCAACGTGACGGTGGTGTTATTATGCGTAAATACAAAAGCCTTCAGAATGCGTAGCGGCATACCACATATGTTTCAAGACCAAGCTCTTACTCCTTGCTGAGGAGCAGGGAAGAATAAAATTTGTGCCGCACAATTTGCAGCATCTGCTGCAATGCAGAAGTATAAATAACGCAAAAGTACTCCTCGCAATTTGAGTCTTAACTAAAGTCAGCTTGAATTTCTTGAAGGAACTCACTAATAATGGTTGCAGGGATCGTAGTCTCTGAGAGCTACCATACCTTTAGTCAGCCAATAGTCAATCTTCGAAAGTTCCTATCTCCCACTTTAGAACGCTGCTAGCCCACTCTATTAGTGCCTTTTTTTTTTTCAAAGGCAACAGCATCAAGAAAGAAGGTTTTACAAGGCAGTTTTGGCTTTTTATTCTTTCGTCCCATCTCTTTCATTTTTATTATTATTTTAATTTTTTTTTTTAAATCTGAATTTCAATAGCAGGGGTACAAAACCACAACGTCAGGGTATCCCACAAGTTTTTAGATGTATGTAACTTCTCTCCAGGAACTGCACATCGACTTATACCTTCGTATAGGAAGTGAGGAAACCAGAACAGGATATTTGTATAGAAAATTATTCCAATTTGTTAAAACGGTGGACACTATTAAGTGCCAGTTGAGAAAACATGTGCGCGATGCGTCTTTAATTATAACCTTACTTTTTTAAGCGAGGAAAATCTACTCGCACACAGATGTTCCTCCTTCGAAATAAAGTAGCAAACTGACTTTCACTTTTAAAACAGAAAGTAGTCACTAGTAGTCAAAACTGTACATAAAAATGTTAACGGTAACAACTAACAAAAGATCACGTTTTACGTCTCGATAAAGGAGGGTTTTCTTTATTTATTGACTATTAATTGTGAAAAGAATTTGTGTCCTTAACTCTTTGACTTGTTGTTCTAAAAATTTATCGATCTTCCAGAAAACTCTATTCAGTGTTTTCAAAAAATTAATTTTCCACAAAAATCGCAATTTTTCATAAAAACTTGATTTAAAAAAAATGTTGAAAATTTTTGCGCCCAAATTTTAAGTTTTTTCAACAAATAATTATTTTTTTTTTTATAAAAGCGAATTTTAACTGTAAAATATACTTTTTTAAAATTATCTTCTTTATCGAAACATAAAATTAGTCAAAGCTAATTTTTTCACAATTCGTTTTTTTCTAAAAATCTTAAGCTTTTTTCACCGTATATGCAGGTTTTCAAAATAAACTTGGTTTCTTTTATCCAAACGTTTTTTTTTTTTCTTTTATCCAAATGTTTTCGACAAAACATTTTGTTAAAAAATAAAAACGAATTGCAAATTATTTTTACCGAATTTATTAGAATTGACTCAAATGTCATTAAATTAATTTTTATGTGTGTAAAATTTATTCAAAAATTGCTAATTTTGGGCATGAATGATTCGCGAATTAATTAAAAAATCAATGGTTCATTTACAGCTCTGACTAGTATAAACATCGACTTGACTTGGGCCATTTTTCTTTAAATATTTTTTACTTTGAATTCCGATAATTTTCCATTAACTAATGCAGTCTACCGATTATATTGCCTTTTTCTTTAATTTGCAATTGTCAAAATTACTAAATGTTTGACAGCTGGCATGGATTTTCCAAAAGCCAATGAATGCAGTCACCAGTTATAAATTCGCCTTGTTTTAAAGTTTCCTAAAATGCTGTTCTAAACAAACATTAATCCACCTTGGCAGGCAGAAGGTTCGACTTAAACCTCCTCAAGGTGGCTGCCGACAACAGGCTTCCAGGTAGGTCTTGAACTGCTTGGAGTATTGCTAAATTAAATCATGAAAACTCTGGATACTAGACTTGTGCCATATAGTTCAATTTTGTGATTGGTCTTTTTAGTTCAAAGTTTGAAAATGAACTAGTAAAAATTTTAGTTCAAAGGCTCTTTTTAGTTCAAAATCTCTCTTAGTTCAAATGTTGACGTATTGTTCGTACTTTTCAGCTTTTAGTTCAAATGCTTTCTTTAGTTTTAATGCTCTTTTAATTTAAATGTTCTTTATAAAATATGATGGCAACAACACCGTAGCATTGCCATAACGAATGTTTAATAAAAAGAGTGGCAGCACTAATTTCATGTCCGAAATAGTCAACAAGAAAACACAGACATAGATTCTAGTTCATCTTGTCTGATAGTTTAAATAGGTCAAAGAATAGTTTAAAGATGAACTAGGTGTACTTCAAGGTATAAAATAGTTCACTTAGTTCAATCGCTGGATCATTTAAATGAACTAGTTCGTTTAGTTCTACTGCATACCTGCCGCTTTCCAAATTAATAAAAAATATTTTAAAACTTTTTAAACTTTGTATGAACTTTTTAAATAAATATTTTATTTTTAAAGAAAAAATAATAGTTCCCAGTAGCTTTGCCAAGGCTGCAGCCAGTGAGCCTAAGGGTCGTTCTTATGATCATAGATCATATTACGAGGGCAATACAGAATGTACAGTGGGCACTGAATGTACACCATTACACGACTGCACAGCCATGATTTATGAGGTGGCGAAAATGTGTTATTACGGAGACAAATCGTTGTTTTGTGGAGGTGGCGAAGAAATGCCATATGTATGTTGTCCCAGTAGTCCATTGGAAAAGAATCAAGTTTGTGGTAAATCACTAGTTCAAGGACATTTCTATCGTGGCTTGGGCACATATCCATTTGTGGCCAGAATAGGATTTAAACGTGAGTTTAAGAATTAAAAAAAAAATTTAAATAATTTTAAATAAATTTTCTTTAAATAGACATTAATACTGGAGCCTTTGCTTATCCCTGTGCTGGTTCGGTTATAGCAAGAAGGGTTATACTAACAGCAGCACACTGTGCTTTAGCCAAAGCAGAAGGTCATAGATTGTAAGCCTTTGAGTCTTTTGTTATATAAAGTACTTTTTCTTATTTGTTTCTTTTTAGATCGTCGGTACGTGTGGGAGAATATGATACTTCCTCAGATCCCGATTGTGCTAGTACCGGTTTTTGTGCTCCTCGTTCTGTTAATCATGCCATAAGTCATGTCATTGTTCATCCTGATTACAAACAGGGTCAATATCATCATGATATTGCCTTGTTGGTTTTAAAAACCCCTCTCAATTATTCTGGTGAGTTAAAAATGTAAATATTTTTGTGATCTATTCTAACGGAAATGGGCGTTATGAAAAAAAAAATAATAATAAAAATAAAAACAAATATAATTAATAAATATTATTAAACACACATAGAAGCATTCGTACACATACTTTTAATTAAAGTAATGAAAGATGGCATGAGTCAAGTTTAATTGAAAACATTTAAAGATCATGTTTTTTATTTTTTTGTTTGTTTTTGTTTTTTAATTCGAACAAAAATTGATATTTATTTAATTCATCTACATGTTAGATTATGGAAGTACTAGATTTTGTTTGAAAAAAATTTAAATTATGTTATTGAAAAAGCAGTTATTTAATTATCAGTTAAGGGTTGACGTATATACATTCACACATACATTAGGACAGATGATTTCGTATAAGGTGACGCACATTGGGGAACTTGACCGAAATATGAAAAAACACGGAGTTTTAACGCTCTAAACGCATAGACCACAGCAGGCTAGCTCCATTTGCCACCATTAAGCCAGCTACACAATTATCTTAAACGCAGAAGCTACATAATAAAAATATGATTTTAATGTATTTCAGTGATGTCGCTTTATTATTTTTTTTAGCGTTTTTTAAAAAGCTGTTCTGTTTTTGAATAAATAAATATTTAGATTATTGTATAAAAGGCTATTAAAAGACTAAAACAATATTTTTTAAGGGCACATCGATTTTTTGTTTGGCTTGTCTTTAAAATTGAAAATATATTAAACTATTTTCTTTAAATGGAAACGAAATTTCAACAAAATGTTGAAAACTATACAATTCTATGATAACTACAAAAAATACAATCGTGTTAAAAATTAACAGGTGTCCCATGCAAGAAACCTGCTTATAAACATACAGTCCAATCATGAATATTTAAACGCAAGAAATTTTTCTCGAGAAAAAATTCGTCCAGTTATGAATTCCGTGGGAATAAAAAAATTAAAAAGTGGCATCACCGTAATTTCAAGGGAACCATTTTGCTTTTTTACATATAATTTCTCTTTCATACTTCATAATACCTACTTTTTTGCCCGAATTTTTTTCACTTCCCGCAGGCAGTAAAAAGGGGAACAAATTTATAATAGGAGAAAAGAGAAAAGTAAGAAAACTCGCACGGAATTTCTGTTTATAATTGGGCTGATAGACAAATGAAATTATCATAAGAAAAAAAGTAAATACTAAATGTTGTCCACACAAAACATTCCTTTGAAATGTTTAGAGTTATTCTTCGCATATTTTCGCCATCACGATTAAAGTATTTTTTATAAAAAAGAAATACTTGAAAATACAAATGCATACACCTAAACTTGAAAAGCCTTTCATAATAAAATGACATATATAAATCTTTGAATAAAAAATAGTTCTTTTATTAAATAACACAAGATTATCTTAAGTTTTTATTGTTTTTTTTTTTTTTTTTTTAGAATAAGAGGTTTTTAAACACTTATTAGCTGACATGACTTATAGTATTGACATCACTCAACTGTTTATTGTCGCCAACAAAAATAGAAATTAGTTTAAATTGCCGGTAGCGAAAATTGTAGTCCAGTAGCTAAGATGCCTCCAAAAAAAAAAACGCCTTCATATGAACGTGTGTATTTTACTTTTGAAAGATTGTAGTCTGTAGCTCGCTGTGGTCTATGTGTTTAGAGCATTAATGTATACACGGAGAGAAAACTGTCATTCTAAATAAAAGTAAATTGGTTGATTTAAACTCAAGTGGTTCTAAATTAAGCAAATTGAGGATGTTGTACAGGGTGTCCGCCGGGAACTTATATTACTGTGTTTGTAATTCTGGCTGTATGCAATGTGTCACCGTCTTATTGATACCACATGTTAATCAAGCCCAAGGCATGCAGTTATGGCGTTAAAAAGTTTTCAATCGTATTACATTATCGCTCCCCATTCAAAAATATCGTACGCCGTTTTCATTTTCAAAAAAGTAAGGTTCAATGATTCCTCCAAAACAAATTGGACACCAGACTGTCACTCTTAATGGATGCAAAGGTGGCTGATGAATAATTTGAACTGAATATTCTGTTTAATCACATATCCATCCAATAAAAATGTGATTCTTTCTGAAAATCGGGGTTGTCATTGGCGAGCGGTAAGTCCAATGATTCCTCCAAAATAAATTGGACACCAGACTGTCACTTTTAATGGCTGCAAAGGTGGCTGATGAATCATTTGAGGGTTTTCCATTGCCCAGAATCCACTATTCTGTTTAATCACATATCCATCCAAATGAAACTGTGATTTTTTCACGAAAATCGGGGTTGTCATGGCCGAGCTGTAACATCCTATTGGCATATGTACGGCATCTTAAATGGTGTTGTGGAAGAAGCTTTTGCATCAACTGAAACTTAAATGGAAACAAATGCAAAGTCTTGTGCAAAATTGTGGAAAAAGTTGTGTTTTAAAGATCCAGCTTATGAGCACGGCGTTCTTGACATGAAGATTCAATGCGATGTTCGGTGGAAAACAGTCTAAGAAATACTTCACTTTATCAGATCTCCTCACTATCTATGTCACCTTTATCAGACCGATAATGGAATACAACTCTCATGTATGGGCCGTTGCTTCAAAATCTATTTTGGAGTTATTCGATCGCGTGCAAGAAAGAGCGAAGAAGCTCATCGGTGACAGTAGGGTGTTCAGATCTATTAATTCAGTGCATCATCGACGCAATGTGGGGTGTATTTCACTGTTTTATCGTTACTGTAACGGAATGTGCTCTTATGAAATCAGGGAACTCTTTTTAAAAACCGTGATTTCGTACGCGCAACGCGCTCTGCATCAAGAGTACAATCCTTTGTTGTCGATTGGCAAGTAAATCGCACTACGCACTACAGAGAGAATTTGTTTTTTAGCCGTACAGTTCGTATGTGAAATAAACTCCCTGCAGAAGTCTTTCCTGTCACTTTCAGTGTGCAAAGATTTAAACCAAACACGCACTACTTACTCTTTCTCCTTTCCCCCTTCCTACAACCTAATTTCCTATTTCTGGCGCAATGAATTGCATAAGTAGAGGTCATATCCTGAGTGCTGGTCATAATAAAAAAAGTATAAAAAAGTAAAGATCGTAAGATCTACACTTTGTACTGGAGCAATAAGATGACCCAAGTATTAGTAAAGAGTATTTCCACAAGGGGTTAGTTACTGAATTAAGCATCCAGTTGTTTGTTTTAATTCTGTTTTTTTTTTTCATATATTTTTTATTTTGCTTTGGGCGACATTTTGTTGTTAATTTCTTCATACAATGTCCCATTAAAAACACTCTTCTTTGATTGGTATCATTTTTAAATGATGGCATAAATTATTTGGTCATAAAGGCGTTGTGTTAACATGTTTAATATCAGCAATTTGTAAAAATTGAAATTACGAGTATTTCTTTTCTTCAAGTCCGACCAGACCAAGCGTACAATCAATTCGTTATGATGCTGATGAACGAACCACCAATCAATGATGAAAATATTTTTATTGGACATGTTTTATCTCATTTATCTTAATGGATTGTTATTGTTATGACTCTGTTAAGACAACCGTAGAAGCTAAGTATGATAAGTTTTAAAACAAGGGAAGGAAGGAAGAAAGGAAGGAAGGAAGGTTTGAAACAAACAAGTTATTTATTATAATGTTGTTTAATTTAATTTAATGTGAACAATAACTAGACAGGTTGTTTCTTAAATGTATTAAAGGTTGCCTTTTTGTAAGTCAACGTTTCACCGTTTTGTCTTGATTGATAATTTAACTTGTGTGTGTGTGTGTGTGTGTGTGTTTCAAAAATAAACATTTAATATTATTGAGGCAATAAAATCATTAATAATTGATTATCTGTAGCACGTTCCAATAGTTATGTTATTAAGATTTTTCAACAGTGACCCCGGTAGATATTAAAATTGTTAAACAAGTCAACAAGTTGTGCAACAGTCATAAACAAAATGTTTGTCGTAAGACGCCTATCAACGACATTATATGTGTCGAAGTGAACAACACTTGTGTCCTTTTTCGACCCCTTTAGTTTTTCATAGATATCTGGTATTTAAAACGTAATTTGTGACTACTTTTCTTTTTACTTTTCTTTAGATTCGTTGACAGCATTATTTCTGGTTAATTATTTTAGAGCTTGTGCTGTCAACAGCATCTACTCTTGAGTGTAGAGATTTTAAACTGTCGACTGTAAACCTTTTATTGCTGATATTTGCCTAAGGCTAAGATCCCGCCATGGCATCCAAATGTGATTTCAGTTTGGTTAATGTTCAAGGTCTAAAGACATTGTTGGACATTCACACAAAATGTGCGCTACTGTCTCAACCTCTATTGGGCATAGTCTGCAAGTATCAACTTTAGCTTTCATTTTGCATAGATGGTACTTAAAGTCTCCATGAATTTTTACCTACACAGTTATACAATTTATATCGAGCATTTTCCTAAACTTCCTGCAGAAGGGTTACTGCCTTAGGAGTTTGATTTCCTTTATTTCGTCTATTGGCCTTAGATTTTTTCAATTAACCTTTTGAAAACTTTGGTTTCCTTTGACAATAAACTCTCCAAGTACTCCTAGCCTTGCTCTCAACACTTGTTAGAATGTCGGTGTTCTGTTTGCTGAAATAAGAATTCATGGTGGAGAATTAATGTATACCCACACAGATCTCCATTTATGCAGGTAAATGGATATTAAATTTGAAAAGCGACAGGTATCCAGTAGACTAGTGTTGTTCATAAACGAACTAGTTCATTTAAATGATCCAGCGGTTGAACTAAGTGAACTAGTTCATACCTTTAAGTATACCTAGTTCATCTTTAAACTCTTCTTTGTATTTGAACTACCAGACAAGATGAACTAGAATCCATGAACATTTGAACTAAAAGAGATTTTAAACTAAAGAGAGCCTTTGAACTAAAATTTTTACTAGTTCATTTTTAAACTCTGAACTAAAAGGACCAGTCACTAAATTGAACTATATGGCACAAGTTTAGTATCCAGAGTTTTCATGATTTAATTTAGGAATACTCCAAGCAGTTCAAGACCTACCTGGATGCCTGTTGCTGGCAGCCACCGTGGGAAGGCTTAAGTCGAACCTCGTGTTTGTTTTGAAAAGCATTTTAGGAAACTTTAATTTTAAGTGAATTTATAACTGGTGACTGCATTTATTGGCTTTTGGAAAATCCATGCCAGTTGTCAAACACTAAGTAATTTTGACAGTTGAAAATTAAAGAAAAAGGCAATATGACCTGTAGACAGCATTAGTTAATGAAAAACTATTGCAATTGAAAGTAATGAAATATTTTGAAGAAAAACGACACAACTCAAGTCAGAGCTGTAAATGAATAATTAATTTTTGAATTAATTTGCGAATCATTCATGCACAAAATTAGCAATTTTTTAATAATTTTTACACACATAAAAATTAATTTAATGACATTTGAGTCAATTTTAATAAATTCGGTAAAAATAATTTGCAATTCGTTTCTAATTCAAATGAATTTGAAAATGAACTGCAATTCATTTCTTATTCAAATCGAATAGCAGCTCATTTCCAATTTATTTGAATTGTATTGATTTTGAATTAATTTAAATAAATTATAAAAAGCAATAACCAATTCATTATCAACTCATTGATTAAAATTTATAATCGATTTTGTTAGTAAATATGTAGGTAACATTTCCACGTTTTCTTTGATCGTTGAAAACTTTCAATTTGGTGGAACAAATTTTCACTTTTCATTTCCTCTAGATTTGCTCTTGAATTTGATTGATTGCATTCTTTTGATTTGCAATTCATTTCAATGAACTTAGAATCAATTCAATTTAAGCAAAAATGAATGAATGAATGAATGAATGAAAATGAATTGCAATTCACTTTAACAAATTCATTCAAATTGGAAATGAATTGCAATTCACTCTACAAATTCATTTAATGGAAACGAATTGAATTCATTTTTTCTGGTTGTTAAAATAAGCCAATTTGCCAATAAATTTATACATTCCTGGCCAATAAACATAACAAGCATATGATTCAAATTTCATTTATTTAATTTTTTATAAACAGACTTTATTTAAAATTTAATTAGTAACGAATTAAAATAAAACACAGCTTTAATTAAAGTTTAGTAAAGAATTTTTTTATTTTTATTTGTATTTCTAAAAACAAACAATTGGAAATTTATTTAACAGCCAATAAAGTTTAATGCTTTTTTTTTAAACTCATTTATAGGAGAAAAAGCACAGTAAATAATAATTGAAATTTTAATCAATAATGAGCCACAAATATCTTTTGGCAACAATGTTGCCAAAACTGTATTTATCCTTCATTTATTTTTTAGCCGGTTTCTTTGAAATCTGTAGTTATTTAACTCAACATCATAATGAACATACATACATTTCGTTTAATGTTATGATTATTCTTTTGTATCAAAGACATCAATAAAATTAAGGTTTTACGATTTCTTAATAATTTTTATTTCTTTTTTTTTTTAATTTTAAATATCCTACAGGTTACTCCATTGGTTAGGCATAACAAGAATGAAAATAATATTTTTTTTTGTTTTGTTTTTCATTTCTTTTCATATTCGTGTTCATATCAAAGTGGCCACGCAACCAATTTGTTTACAAAAGACAAGAACAAATTTGGTGGTAGGTAAACGTGCCACCATTGCCGGCTGGGGTAAAATGTCTACATCGAGTAGTCGTCAACCTGAAATGTCGTATTTGGATGTACCGCTTACAAGTTGGGATTTATGTTTGCGTAATTACGCTTCAACGGGTGCTTTGGAGTCTCCAAATTCTATAGAGGGCCAGTGGATGTGTGCTGGCGGTGAGGGCAAGGATGTGTGTCAGGGTTTTGGTGGAGCACCATTGTTTATACAGGAAAATGGTATATTTTCTCAGGTGAGTAACAGTTCTAAAGAATTATTCACTAAGAGTTTTAAAACTTCTCTTAATTAGCCAAAGCAACGAAATTAATTTTTAATTACTTTCAGATTGGCATTATGTCATTTGGTTCAGATAATTGTGGTGGCTTGCGCATACCCAGCGTTTATACTTCTGTGTCACATTTTGCTGAATGGATACATGATAACACACCCACGGAATAAAAATAGTAATAAGTTCACTTAAAATAGTTAAACATTTTAAAGAAATAAAAGGTGCTGCCAAGTTCCAGTTTATATAAGTTGAGGTATGACGGCATTTTTAATATCAAATATTTTATATCATCGTTCAGTGTATTTGTAAGTTTTTTAATAATAAATTCAAGATTAGAAAGAAAAATTATTTTTAATAAAATTATAAAAAAAAAACAGAAAAATAAGACACTAGCAGAGTGTAGTGCAGCATTTTCTGGATCGCTACATTCGCATCAGCACTCCTTGCATCCACATATCCACCTTAGTGTGCTACGATGCTGATATCATCTATTTAACCAACCAAATTTATAAATAACACGAGGTATAATTCTCAATCAATCAATATTAATTTTAAACCGACTTCAAAAAAAGATGGAGGTTATCAATTCGTCTGAATGTTGCTTTTTTAATGTTCGAGGTTATCAATTCGTTACATTTTTTAATGTTGGTGCCTGCATAAGTAAGCCATTTCTAGACCGATTTTTAAAATTCTTTTCTTTATTTGAAAGGCTATGCTTGCAGATTTCACCCGTTATAAAATCAGTTCAGCGCTGAAAATTTTATAACAACTGCTTATCACTAAAGCTCGCAATAGCACAAAGTAATAAAAAAATAAATCTAAAAATTAAAGGGTGGCCCCACAGGCGACATAAATTAACATATTTGAGTCTATCTTTTGTACCGTCATAGACAAACAGCAGTGTAAATATACAAAATTAAAGACTAAAGGGTGCCCCAATTGTTTATTTATTTTTTGCATATGGCTACACTTTTGAATAGTTGCAGGCAGACAGTTGAAATTTATAAAGAATCTGTTGTATTGCTAAGCCTGCTTTAACAACAAAGATAAAATTTGTGTATGGAAGTTAAAGGGTGTCCTAATATTTTGTTTTATTTGATGTATGTATATGATTATTCTTTTGAACCATTATAGACAGAAATATACGAGGAATCTGTTTTGTTAAGTCGTTCTTTTATAAAAACAAATATACAACTTAAATTTAAAATTTGATTGATTTTCAATGTGAAATAAGCAAATAAATTAAAAAATAATTTATATGCAGGCACATCCTAGCATTCAATTCCGATTAAAAGTGGTTTAAAATTTGCAAACTGGTTCTTCAGAAAACGAAAAATTTTTTCGGATTTAAATCACTATTAAATTCCAAAGTAGAATTAATTTTCTTTCAAATTTTAGTTTTTACGGTTCTCAAACTTAGTTTTATTTTTTAATACTTATTCAAATAACTTTTTTGTAACTTTCATGTGACCAATGTTACCATATTAAAATTAAAAAGTGGGTATTCATTATTTGTTATGTTTAAACAAAAACGATCGGAATCTAAAGAATGTAAAACAAATTCGATGAAAATTATTAATACGGAATTTGAATTGAAATTGTCATTTTTAATTTCAAACATATTTTTAATGCCATCAAATTTTGTGTTGAATGCTTATGTACTTTCTTCTTTTCTTTTTTTTTTAACAAATAAAATATTTTGTGCGTAAAATATGTGAGACATTATTTTTTGTATGTAATTTTTTGTCAACAAGTAATAATTTAATTATATCAATTGATCTTTTATAACCTTTTTCAAACATACTCAAGATGTAGTAAAGCATGAAAATGAAATGAAGATATTTATTGAATATGATCAATTAACCGTTTGGGGGGTTTCGAAAGAGTCTTACAAATTTCATTAATAAAATCTTTTCACTTTATATAAAGAGTGTGGGTGGGTGGTGTTTTTTTCTTTTCTGATATTCCAAGTGTTGTTTTTATTTACTTTTCAGTGTCTTTTTTTTTTTTAAATTTATTAAATGGGCGTGTTTAATTTTCAAGTTTTTTAAATTATATAAGTAATCTGTGAAACTTTATTTTTTCTAATATTTTTAATTGATAATTGTCGGTTCTCAGTTGATCTATTTTATTGAGGTGCTGTAAATACATATTTGTGGTGTAAAGTATGATTAATTATTTTGATATTTTGTTGTTGCTTTTCTGGTTGTTGCCAATAAAATAGAAACTCAATAAATTTAACCTTAAATTATATCAAATAATTTTTTTTATATAAAAATTTCAACATCATTCTCGTTAAAAATTTTTAAGAAAAAAAAAATACTTCAATTTTGTCATCTAACAATCAAACTCAAATTCTCAAACAGTCTGGAACTTTAGAAAATACTGAAAAATTGTAATTTAAAATTATTTTTTAAAGGAAATATTTTTCGCAGTTACGCAAGAAGCTACGCCGTTTATTTATTAGACGTTTCTCCAATAGTCACAGCTGGATTAAATTATTTATGAGAGATTTAGAAAAATAATTAAACTCTATTGAATAATTATTAATCCGGCTTAAGTTTACGTGAATTTAATTTCTAAATTTATGAAGAAAGAAAAATTCTTCTAACAAATTTTTGTATTCATTTTTGAAGAAAAAAAGTTAGAGCGGAATGTAATGCAGCGTTTTTTAAATCGCTACATTTGTCAGTAGCATTCTTTACATCTTCTGTTTCTTTCTTAATAAATTTAGAAATTTAAATATATATGAACTTAAGCCAGATTAAAAAATATTTATTTGGATTTAATGCTAAAATTTCAAATAAAAAATAATAGAATTAAACTTTACATTATTTTTAATTGTTTACTTTCAAATTTTAATTGATTTATTAAACTTTACTTTGAAAATGGATTCTTAATTGTCGCAATGAAATTATTATTTTGCTTGGTCATTCCATACAGACGTAATACAGATTAGCGTCGGTACTTGGCTGTGAGTCCCTAACCTGATGGTGGTCTTACTAGTGAGTGAACTGCGCCCTCCACTTGCGTAGCCAACAAAGTTGCAATTTTAAGAACATGGCTGTCAGGACTATGAAGAAGGTTGGAGACTATTCAATTCCATCTGTTGAAAGTGCAACAGCACTTTTCTTGCGGACACTGACCTTAACCAACAGCCACCTTTCGTATCCTGAAATGACCTCACTAACAACCGTCTACGGAAATGGACGGCTCTCTGTATGGGCTACCGGTTCTCGTGGCTTCAATATAATTAAAGATATTGATAAATCCTTTGACAAGGACCCAACTTGTCTATCCAGTTATGGTGCCTGCACACCAGTGGACAGGTTCCCCCTTTACCCCGAGAGCACTTCGTCTGAACGTAGGTTAGCTCAACCAGACTTTTAGTACCCCTGGGGCGAGGTCATTTTATACAATCGACTTTCTTAACTTTGGTGGGCAAGTGTGCAAATCTTCAGTAGGTTCATGATATTTAACCATCCCTGATATCAAGTTTGAAAGCGTATGTAGTTAAAAATTCCAACTATAAAATTTTTAAGAATAGTTTTAAAAATTTAATCGAATAGCGTGCTTTTATATCTACATAGGCTTCTTAAACTTTACTTGAAAAGTTAAATTAATGTTTTTGTTTTTTTCCCTTGTAAACACAAAATCATTTATTTTGCCTTTTGTTTCCGTTTTACTTTTAAAATGTTGAATAGTTAAAATGAAGTAATAAAGAAGTTGGTCAAGATATTTCAACGTATACAGTAAAATTTGGTGATAACGAATTCTTAATTCTTTATTTGTAGCAACGAACTCAATAACAACAGCAGCTTGATTAACTTAATCATTTTAATTACTAAGGCAAATGTGATGGCATGAGTAGTTTGATTTGTCGTCAAAGTAAAGAATTAATAAAACTGCCTAAAACTAACACCAGCTACATTGCAACACTGTTTTTTCTACCTCACCATCTTAACCCATCAATTCTGATTGTTAAATATTTCTCGGTTCTAGTTTTGTTGTTAAAGAGTTGTTTAAATCCTATAATGTTAGACACGGAGTTTCAAAAATACTCATACGGAATTCTGCATATTAATTATGTCGTATTAATTCCTACTTTATTAAGGATAACCAACAATATTATGTGCTAAAAAGAGGTTCTACGTTTACGTTGATTTAAAATGATTACGAGGGCTGCTCTATATATTTCTGGCCTAATAGTGAAAATGGGAATATTTTTAATCAAAAATGGTTTTATTGTTTTTCAAAGTATTCTTCAGCATGATTTATACACTTTTGCATGCGCTCAAACCAGTTGTCGAAGGACTTTTTCCACTCCGATTGAGACACCTCTAAAACATGGTTTTTGAACACTTCAACAGCTTCTTCTAGCGTCGAAAATCGTTGACTACGCATTTTTTTCTTGATGTGCGGAAACAAGAAGAAGTTATTAGGTGCCAAGTCAGGGCTGTACGGCGGATGACCCATTAATTCGACGTTTTGGCCGGTCAAAAACGCTCTGGTTTGAGCCCATGTGTGAGAGCTCGCATTGTCATGGTGAACAATGATTCGTCTTCTCTTGTTGGTTTTTCGAATTTCTCCGATGACTTCAGACAAACAAATTAAAGTGTACCACTCAGAAGAGACCGTCCTACGTTGCTCAAGCGGAACAGTCGCCACATGACCAGTTTTGCCGAAGAAACAGGCGACCATTTGCCTCGAAGTGCTTTTTCCACGAACAACTTTCGTTGGATTTTGCTCGTCTTTGAAGACCCACACGGTCGATTGTTGTTTCGTTTCGGGCTCATACGCATAGATCTATGATTCGTCACCTGTGACGATCTTATAAACATCTTTTGAAGCACCGCAATCGTATTTTTGCAACATTTCTTTGCACGAATCGACATGAGCCTTTTTTTGAGCGACTTTCAAATTGTGCGGGATCCAACGAGAACAAAGCTTTTTTACGGCCAGATATTCATGCAGTATCGAATGTATGCTAGTGGAAGAAATGTCCAAGGATGTCTCTATCTCTCGGTATGTCGCATGTCGATCTTGCATTATGAGTTCACGCACGGCATCAATGTTCTCTGGCACAACAGCCGTATTTGGACGACCTTCACGGAATTCGTCTTTGAGCGAGCTTCGGCCACGATTAAATTCATTATACCAATTTTTCACAGTGCTATGGAATGGTGCTTCATCGCCATACAAAGACTTAAGTTCATCAATGCACTCTTTTCAAGTCACTGTAAACAACACAAATAATGGTCGTACGTCAAAACGTTTTGAGTACGATTATGCTTAAAAATGACAAACTTTCCAATGGAAATGTCAGATTGCACTTGGCAGCAGTCAATTTTGCCAGGCCAGAAATATATATAGCAGCCCTCGTATAGACAATTACATTTTACTGTTTCTTAACTCTAATCTGGCTCTTAATTTGAAAAAGCCCAAATAAACTGACTCATTGTTAGAAACTCTACATTTATCCTAGCAACTTCTTCTTTTATGGCACCAGCATTCCAACTCATGCAGCAAAATGTGCCAAAATTAGGAAATTAGATTATGAAAAAAGAGGATAGATTAAGTAATGCTTATGGACATTCGTGAGCTCTGCAGGGAGCTTATTCCACATACGAAATGTTTGGTTAAAAATAATAAACGAATATTGCCTGTAATGCGAACATGCTGCGATTCTTTGGTTAGTCGATCACAAAGGTATGGACTATTGAGGAAGAACAAGTTGATCTACGAAATTACGAAATAGCGGTTTTCTAAAACAAGTTTCCTCATTTTGCCAAATTCCGTTGTATTAACGACAAAACAGTGAAACACATAAATTGAGCTGGTACTCCAGTGAAGGCTGGATATTCTATTCTCAGAAATAAACTTTTTCACTTTCTCCTGTACGAGGTCGAGTAGCAACGAAATGGTCTTTGAAGCCCTGGCCCACATATGACTGTTGTATTCCATTTTCGGTCCGATAAAGGTAGCATAGAATCAAGGAGATAAGATGTAGTAAATTTAATACAATTCAAATAATATAAAATAAAAATTTTACAAATTATCAGTGCAGACCCCCAGGTACACGAAAAATAATTTTATTTATTCCTTAAAAATTTGTATTTCTGTTTTAAGACTTAAATACACAAAAATGCAATATTTTTTTTTTAAATAAAAATATTAGAATATTTCTGGAATATTTCGAATTTTGCTTGCTAACTACGGTAAAAAACTTAAGCAAATTTGCTAAAAATTGTAACCAGTATTTTGAAAAAACTGATCCAGGTTATCGAAAAATTTTATTTTAAATTTTAAAATGCCTATAACTCGATCAATTTTAAATGTAAGCATGCAGGTTAAAGCAGAGCTTTGTAGTTAGTTACGAGACCCCTAGGGCAGTGTATAATTTTAAAGAAATAAAACAAAAATTGAAGAAAGGCCAAGCGTTAGAAAAATTTTAAGGTGCGAGGTACTTAACTTTAAGACCACATAGCGCCATCTCTTAAAATTGGTTGGTACCCAACTTCATAGCTTAAGCTCAAATACTCTTCTGCTATGCGCATGCCAAATTTTGGATCAATTGGCCTAGCCGTTTATAAATGGCTAAGTTATTTCCAAAATTTTTGAATTCTGCACCACTGTGCCTTATTAGATTTAATATTTGAAAATTAATTGAAGATTCAATACAAAAATTAAAAACTAAAAAGTTTAATAATGAACTTAAGCCTAAAGGTACGATCAGAGTAGTCAAATATTTGACCAAAAAAGCGTGACCACTATTTTTAAAAATGTTTATTCAAACCTCCTGACAGGTATTATTACTAATGATGATTTAAAATATAATAAATGTGATATCCTACCTTTAATATTAAGTAGGATCTTGTATTCCTTATAAATTATTTGAAAAGGAGAAAATATTTTTTCAATAAATTAATGGTTACGTCTGAAAATAATAGTATTTTAAAAATGTTTGAAATATTTGCTCATCTAATCGAAAAATTCTTAAAGTAGATTTAAAAATTTAGTCCTTTGTTATAACCAAATCCTACTGTACTGACTTAAGTAACATAAAAACTTTGCTCTGTGCAGTTAACATCATTATGTTAAATACATTTACATTTATGCAAGTTAAATGGACATAAGTGCTTAAATTCATACGCATGAATGTATACTTGTATTTATTAGTTTTTTTTTTCGCAAAGAATCTGATATTATTTCAACTGTTCTCTGTTGCTAACTGAAAGGATCTTTTATGCTTTTGGTTTCGTCATTATTACTTGGTTATGGTTTTCGACAACATGTGGTTATTTGTTGGTGGTTGTGGCGGTCATTAAATTTATGTTGAATGGACCAATAAAATAAAATCCAATTTAATTTAAAAACATCTGTATTGTATGTTTTTAAAGACTTAAAATAAGGAATTATAATAACAATCATATGATGGAATCAGCCGGTTGATGGTTTCATATCAGCTGGTTATTGGCTTTAGATTTTATTGCACAAAAAAAAAAAAAAAATAAAAAAAACAAAACTTTAATACTGTAATAAAAAGATAATAGGCTTTGGCAGTAGTCAGTTTAAGAAAGATACAAGTTCTTTGGCTGAGTATTTTACATATTAAAGGCATATTCATTCATATAGTACATGCATTTACCTTTTCAACTGTAAGGAATCATCAAGTTCTTTAAAAAAAAGCAATAAAAGAAAATAATTGAAGTAATTATTTAATTAATCTTGTGTTTTGTAATTAAATTGTTAAAAAAAAATTAAACAATTTCATTAAGATTGATTGCATTCTCTTAAAGTTTTTATATTAAGTCGCCAATAATTTTTATTCCAACAATTTTAAACCAAATGAGATTTTTCATGAAGTCAAAATAAATAAAAAATTCTGAATTTTTGTTCACATTTTTTGTTGACTTCGTTAGTTAAAATAAGACAAAAAGGTCCCCAAAGGGAAAGGAGTTAACATTAGATAGGAGCTGGTTCCAGTTGAAACGCTTTATATAAAATTAACTTTTACAGGGTGAGTAACAATTGTAAGCTTTTATGCAACCAATGACAGACCATATTTTAAATAGACACCATCCTAACGGACAAAACTACCTGTACCCACCACTATCTATGCAACAAACACGTTACACTATCTAACCAGTACTAATCAAAACGCGGCTTGATAATGATGTCTTTACATCGAAAGCGCTCGCCAATCGTACTAAATAAACAGCCAGTGACGACGGTCTTCACCGAAAGGTATGACAACAGGACCATATTTTTGTTTGATTTAAACATCGCTTTCAATCGACAATTATTAAAACTTGACAACTTTTAATGTCTGTATTAAGGGATAAAACTTGATCAAGAATAGGACAACTATAAGACAAGCCCGTATTTTTTATTAATTAATTTTATGAAGCCAAATACTTCTACAACTTTATTAACTTTGATAAAAATGTGATTATGAAACCTGAAGTTTCTATACTCTAATATATGAACTGAAACAAAAATTGTTCACACATTCAATTTAAAAGTCTCTATATTTCAAGTTAAAAAAATTTATTTCCTTACAAAAAGATTTCTGGTTGGATGAGGAGACCTTCTCTGCCACAAAATCTTATGAGGATTGCAAGAATGAAGTGTAGTAAATTGTAAGGGCACTTAAAAATAAAAAAATTAATAAATTTTTATAAACACGAAGTGTTATTTTTTAATTAAGCTTAAGTTCATCCTCAGTTGTGATTAGTTATAAAAAGTTATAAATTAAAATTTAAAATACCAACAAAAATAAATATACTTTCTGGTTTGCTACAACCTTCATAAGCATTCTTCGTAATTATTTACAAGTCAGTTATCAATTAAAATATTAATTAAATTTTACTGCTCTCTTTATAATTAATCACAATTTATAATGAACTTAAGACTAACTAAAGAAAATAGCAATAATGTTTATGGAAATATTTTATAATTTCATAAGTGGACACAAATAATTTTTTTTTTTGTGAAAAATTTAAAGAAATTTAACAAAAAATTTAAATTAATTATTTTATAGTTGTATCATTATTTTTAATATGACAAAGGTTTTACTAAATTATTAATATTAAATAATCGGAATAGAAAATTATCGGCTTTAACAGCAATAATTATGTGTCGTTAGTATAAAAATTAATTAAATTTATATTTTTTTCTACAAATTGTTTTTCAAGAGACTTCAATTTTTTACTAATGGCTTAAATGTTATTATTGAAATGAAAGTAATACAACATTCTTTAAGAGCGTAAAATATTTTAAAGAAGAGAATGCAAGTGTAAAAATGTTTTTTTTTTTTTTAATAAGAAAAATGTTATGAAGAAAATTGTAGGAAAAATTTGTTGAAAGTGCAAACATCTCCTCAGCACTTAAAGGATTTTTATTTAAGCGTCTTCAGCTGTAAGCCCACATACCTAATTAAAAAAAAAAAAGTAAAAGTAAAAGTGCTACTTTCCGAATCTTAAATACCCTTCACCATAGAGTATGTAAATCTTGTTCAGTCAAGTAACTTCAATCAACAAAACAAATATTGCGGTGATAGAGAATTTAAAAATAAGAAAAAAATTTTGTACATAAAAATGTCATTGGCTCTTAATGGGTTAAGCATTTAAAAAAAATTTTTAGCATTTCTTAAAAGATATCTTCAAAAGATTTAAAATGATACCCATATTGATATCTTGAAAAAAAATTATGCAAAATTGTTCTTTTCTATGAAAAGTTCAGAAGACCTTAACTAGGAAAATATGGGCAAGAGTCAATTTCTTCAATTAATAATTTCTTCACTTGATGTTTTTTTTTCGTAATTTTTAATTTTCTAAAGCCCTTTAAAATTTATTTTTTGATTGGAATTACTTCTTTCAACTAAATTTGTTCTACATGATATGGAAAAATTAGAAGCAGGCTTAATTTTTTGCTCGCTGACACGAAAGACATGAACCGATTTTTGAAACTATTTCGAGACAATGTCTGATCGATTGGTGTAATTTAGTTTTCTCTAACTCATTTAGTGCCTTGGAAAAGATGATTTCAACACAAACACTATAGGACAGACGGACATAGCTCAATCGGCTTCGCTATGCATAAGAATAAGAACTCAGAAATGGATCTTGTAGATATTACAAATGAAGGTGTTGAAGGTTATAAAAATGCATTTTCATCCCTGTTGCTCTAAGCCACTGATATGGGAAACATTCATTTTTTTCTAAAAGAATTTATAAATTTTGGTTCTTTTAGCTTTTATTAAAAATCTAACTTTTTGTCCCAGCGCCGGAAATAAGGAATTTTAGGCTCACCCTGTGGCTCCGTTCCAAATACAGCGGAAGTAGCAAACTCGAAAATAAAACACTAGAGACGAACTTTAGTTTGCGTAGTCATAGATTTAAATCCATACAGCGTAATTAACTTGACGACATGCTTTGCTTTGTGTCAGACAGCCGGGGACAGATGTATTAACTTACTCTCTGGTTTGTATAGAAAAATAAAAGTATTTTTTTTTTCTCATAATTTTAACGTTTCTTTGCTCATTAGGAATCT
This sequence comes from Cistogaster globosa, assembly GCA_937654795.1. Taxonomy (NCBI): domain Eukaryota; kingdom Metazoa; phylum Arthropoda; class Insecta; order Diptera; family Tachinidae; genus Cistogaster; species Cistogaster globosa. The sequence continues at coordinate 16,565,248 of OW569404.1, forward strand.
CCATTACGCCTCAACGAAATTATGAAAATAAATAAAAATGGTTGTATTAGTGAAGCCTTTCTCAAGTTTTGCGCGATGTAACATACTCAGCGATTTATTTTTATTTATTTAGATTTTTTACAATTTTCGTCTATTCTCTTTTGATGAATTTGATTTTTATTAAAAAAAAAATAGATAGGCCAATATGCCAGTTATATCCCTCAGATCTAACAACTGATTAATCATTTTGAAGACGTTGTCCACAATTGATTAAAAACTGTTTTCATTAATTTTTCTTTGATATCAAAAGTAAAAAAAAAATGTAACAGCAGTAATAAATTCATGCTGTTGTCACTCATTTTACTAGAAAACAACATGAAAGAGAAATAATTTTATTTAATTAAAATAGTGTCAAACTTCAGGCATTCCCAGAAATTATTGAGAACCATAATTTTTTTTTATTAATATGAATTTAATTCTACATGAGCATAAATTTAATTTCAAAAGTTTTATTTTTGTTTCTTTTTGCTAATAATAAATATTTTTTTTTTTAATCATTTTCTACAAAACTTTTAAAATTCCCTAAAGAAATACACTTTTCCGTTTCAGTTTATTTTTTATACCTCCGTAATGTCATTGGGTAAATGGTCAAATAGAAAACTTGTCTTAGTATTGGTTAACTTTTTTCACCACTCAAAAGTTGAAAAGTGTGTGTGTGTGCGCGGTTGTTTAGTGGAAGTAAGAACGTTTTAAAATATTTAAGTGAGTGTGTGTGTGTGCGTGTATCTTTAAGCATTTTTTGTGTGAACCGGAGACACTATGGCGCAGTCTTGCAATGAACACGGTCGGTTAATGTTGGTTATTTATTTTGATTTTTTTTTTTTTCAATTTAATTGCATCGTGAAAAGTTGAAAAATGTTTAGTTACGTATTTATTAAGAAAAATTAAAATACAATAAACAGAAATTCGTTAATGCAATCATTATAAGTTTTAAATAATTAATAATAAAAAAAAAATTATATTTTAACTTAATGTACTGATGACACAAAGGAATAATATTTTTTTAGGTTTAATGGATTTTGTAAAATAAATAAAATTCGAGCGACCACTTAATAACAGAAAATATATTGCCGGGACAAAAAAATTAAATAGATTTAAAAAAAAGCTCACCAAAAATCAGAGAACCAATGCAAAGAAAAATATTTCAAAATTTCAGAATAGTGCTCTGCCAGACCTACTTCTAGCACCTCTAGTATGAAAGTGTTTTGTCTTGATTTTTTCCAGTGTTTGGCATCCAACGTTTAAGAACGGGCTGAAATTTTTATGCATTACAATTTTTTAAACACTTTCTAATGCAGTAAATAAAAAAATAAAAAAATGTTTTGATTTCGTTACTGGATTTATACATGCAGTTTAGTGTTTTACATTAATTTTGATACGGAAAATTTTACAAAACTTGACTTTATTTGGTGTCAAAAAAAAATGACAAAATGACAAAATAGAAAGGACAAAGTTATAATTAGACCCCGAATAAAATTCAGGAATTAAAACTACAAATTGAAAAGAAAAACTAATAATGATCTAATTAATTAAAGAATATCAATCAAACCGATCTGAAAATCAAGTGATTATTAAAAACGAAAAATTTCAATTAGTTAATTAAAGTTTTTTAAATCATCAGTTTTAACGTATAGAAAAGAACAAGTTAAGGCAAAAATATGTAAACGTCAGAAATGTGGAGAATGCAAAAAAATATAAAATTGTATTAAAGCAGAGAAACAAAATTTTATTTTAATAATGTAAAAATTAATTAATTTCATACAAGCTATAAGCCCTAATACTAGAAATCAAAATACTAATAAACAAACTTTAAAAGTTCCTTTCAAAACTTTTAAAAATTGAAATATTTATTAACTCCATCATTTAATCTGAATTAAAATAATAGCGACTTAAAAATTAGTGTTTTTTTGCATTGCTTTTCCAAGTTTCCAATAGTTTCCGAATTACTTTAAATCAGGATTATTTGTTGGATTTCAAATGGTTTCAAAAGATGACTTCTTTTCGAATTGCAAGATACGAAAATACTGATTTCGTATATTTCTTTCGATTCAGTTTACTATTCAGGATCGTTTTTTCTTCAGAAAAAATTTACAAGAAGCTTCTAGAATTTGAATAGAGAACCTTTTTTAAAAGTGGCAGAGAAAATTTTTCAAGGTCACGGGCACAAATGGTTCAGTTCACTTATAGCTATTTTGGTTATGAAAGAGCTCTTCACAGGCAAGTAGGCACCTAATAAAGTATGGCAAGATCTTTCGATGTTTTTTATCTAGTTCATCCAGCCAGAAGATTAAACTATCGTTTTTACAGCAATCTTTTTACTACCAAAGAATCTTTATATATTTTTTTAATCTTCATATTTTGCGATACTTAATTTTGTCACAATTAACACATGCAAACAAGAAATAGTTTTTGATCAATGTAATAAAACTTTAATTGTTCGAGCAATTGATATATTTGACATTTTGATATTTCTCATTTCTAGAGTTTAGTAGAATCGATCGAGCGTCTTACATAGGGGTATTTTGGCAATCTAAACGGACATTACTTTTGTTCTTATGGTTTTATGCCGTTTAAAATAAAAAATCGGACAAGAAAAGAAAGAAGTTCCCCATAGAAAAACTATTTCTACCTTTAAAGTTTTCGATACTTTTTTGTAGCAAATGCAAACTTTAAGGTCAGTGAAAGTTTAAAAACATAAATTTAAAAAAAAAAATGTTTAATTTTTATGGACAGGCGGAGGTATCCTTCCAATCTTAATCTCGAAATATCCCTTTGAATTCTTTTTTTATAATTATTATTATTTTTATGTTTTTTTTTTTTGTAATTTTCAAAAAAATGTTTATTTCAAAGCTTTTATGTCAAGTTTAAGGTATTTTCCCAATGCTATCAGCCAAGAATATTAAGAAAAATTAATTTTTTAATTATTTAATTTGTAGAAATTATTTCATTTGAAGAATATTTATTTATAATAACTGATTTGTTATAGGGACAAAAAATTTTATTTAAAATAACTTCTGTTTTGCACTACAATGATGATTATTGGCATTGGTCTTCTACTGTTTCTTCAAAGACCTCTTCAAGATCTGGAGTCACTTGTTCTGAACACGATATTAATCTACTTGCAGTATGATTAAGTATCTATATAGAATTATTTAAAACCAAAACATGTTATGTCTGACAAAAAAGGTTTTTAATCGTATCTACAAATTTAAAAAGATTGGAAAAATTATTTGTTTTAATTGAGAATAAATTTTTTTATCAATAAAAATAAAAATTAAATTTTTCTAAAAATAAATATATGTAGCTGTAAATATAACCTTTTACGAAAAAATAAGAGAATACAAAATCTTTATTCGTTTAGCCGCAAAAAAATATATTGCAAACCTCTCAAAACCAGAAAAAGTCAGTAAAAACGTTATGCAATTTACTCAACTTTTCAAACGACAAATCTAGATCAAAAGCTTTTAAAATTCCCTATACGATGGAGAATTTTTTAGTCTGTCGAGCTGCCTACTTAATTTTTTATTTCTCTTAAATTTAATTTTTGCTCTAATGTCTGGCTAGATTGGCAAATTACCCCAATGTGTTACTACATACTATATAGACTTGTGCCATATAGTTCAATTTAGTAATTGCTCTTTTTAGTTCAAAGTTTGAAAATGAACTAGTTCAAAATTTAGTTCAAATGCTTTCTCTAGATCAAAATCTCTCTTAGTTAAATGGTTCTTTTTTAAATATGATGGCAACAACACCGTAGCATTGCCATAACGAAAATAAAATGCGTGGCAACACTAATTTCATGTCGGAAACAAGGCGAATTAAAAACAGGTGGCCTTAACAGCCCAGGTGACTTTTTGATTTTTCCTTCTTCGAATGTCAAAAATTATATTCTCCTATTGTACTTCTTTCTTTTTTGACAGCCGAAGACAGTTTTTACAAAAACAAATTATACATATTTCTTTCGCAGTGTTGTATTCATTTTCGCCGTGAGTATACCTGTTATTAATTCGCCTTGGTCGGAAATAGTCAACAAGAAAAGACATGGATTCCAGTTCATCTTGTCCAGTAGTTCAAATATATATTATAGTTCAAAAACGAACTAAGTGTACTTTAAAGTATTAACTTATTAAATTAGTTCAACCAATGGATTTGTTTAAATGAACTAGTTCGTTTATGAACTACACAAGTTTAACACTATAATATAAATGGATGGGTGTTTAAAAATTTTCAGATTCGGTTTTTTTCATACCGGAATATTTTAATATTACAAAATCTCGAAAATCCTAAGCTGAGTGATTTTTGAATTTTTTAGGTCCGAAAAAAATAACTCAATAAATAACTGACTTTTTGGTGTTTTGCATATTAATCGATTAGATTGTGAAATTTCAGCAGAAATCACTTAAAAGCTTTTTTCCAATAACTTGCTGTTAATTCATATAAAGTTTTTTTTTCTTTTTAATGTACAACTACCTAACACGTTCTTGCTGCTATTTTATTTACAGAAAGCATGTAGAAATGTTAATAATGACGTTCTAATAGTTTTTTAAAAAATTGTTTACTGTATGTGTCAAAAATAATTCATTGTTTCTCTTTTTAAATAATTTTTAATTATGAGAAATATCTCCCAAATAAAAAGAGAAAAAGCAAAAAAATATATTCAGTTTAATTTTTTTACTTGCAAAAAAATATTAAAAACTCTGCCGTTTAAGTCATGCAGTAATTTACTTGCTGATTTTCCAATTTGCTGATTTTATAACTTTTACATTTTCCATATACAATCAATTTATTTCATTGTCTCAATTTATAACAAAAAATGTTCGGGAACAGACTTATTTTTCCGTTATACTTAAATCAACTGTTGTTAATATTTTATCGGCGCCAAAATAACAAAAGATTCTTCTTCTACTTTTCTTTTGCACATTGAAATCGCCGCGAAATGTAATACAAGTAAAGTGGAGATTTACATATTTTAAAAACAATTAAATAAATAATTTTGTTTTTTTTTATTATTTTAAAGCAAAGGCTAAATGAAATAGTGTGATTCTTTATCTATCGATGGTTGGTAAATTGGTAAATTAAATGTGTAAACATACATACATATTTTAAGTTGATAAATTATTGGCTGCACAAAAAATTACCCATCAAACATTTAAAACAAACATTGATATATGTATAACATTAGTTAAATAAAATGGATAACAGCGGGAAATTCTTTATCAATAAAATAATTCTTGTGTTCATTTAAAAAAATCACGTGATCTTAATTTACTTCATATAAAATTTTTATAAATCATCAAGTTTAAGAGGCGATGGATAAATAATTAGGGCTCCATATTTGCCCGTGGATTATCTGATTATTCGTAAATTATTTATACATATAATAAAATAGTAACGGGGTCATTTCTGTACATAAAATATTTTTTAAAAAATTTTGATGCTAGTGGAGATAGTAATCGATTAGAATTTTTGTCTGTTTGTGGCTGACTTAAAAAACGTCAGTTGTACTAAATGTTTAAATGTTTACAATGCATACCATCAGTGTGACCGTTGGAAATTTTCAAAAAGTACCACAAAAAGGGGATTTTTTTTTCAAAAATTGGCACCAAAAAGAGAATTTTTTGAGAAAAAGTGGAACCGAAAAGCAGATGAAAAATAGTGGCGCAAAAAAAAAAAGGATTGAAAAAAGAGGAAACTATTTAAAAAAATTAATAACTACTATAAACTTTTCATTTTTTAATTTATTTATAATGAATGGAATTCTTTATTGGTATTTTGTTTTCTTCTTAAGCTGATAAAACGGAGTTGCAAATGGTTTCGCCAGAACCGTTCAATTGTTTTGCCGAGAAAACAATTGATCCTACCTAAAGTACAGTGTATTTACAAGCAGCCAGGTTCTTTAAAAATTGAAAATAAAACAAAAAGCCAGATGACAAAAAAAGGCCAAAAAAGGGTAAAATTATTAAAAAGTGGCAGATTTAGCTCTTTTTAAAAAAGGGGCACTAAAAGGGTCAAGCATTCGAAAAAAAAGCAATTTGCTACTTTATTAGCACCAACGGTCACGCTGCATACCATTTCAAAATGTCGCAGACAAGTATTAGAGACTTTGCAACCGAGCATCAGTATTTAATTGATGCTTCGTTTCGTAACTTTGTATATGTAAATGATCTAAAACCGCAGCAAAACTGTATAGGTACAAACTTTCTATTAATACATTTTGGAAGTCAGCCTTTCTGTCTGTCTGTGTTCGCATCACGTAAAAACTTCTGGATGGATTTGAATAAAATAAAAGAGGTCCCTTAAAACCTTGATTTAAATATAGAATATTTTTGATTTCATAAAAATAAGTCATTTCGTAGAAAATTTTAAAATACAAATGTGAAAGCACCCAATTTTACTAGTATAGTGGTACTAGAACAGTTGTGAGTACTTTTTATTTTAAAAGATGGAAAATTTTAAACACTCTACCTATATGCGATCAAAGTCGTGGGCACTGCTAGTATTAAATAAAAATGTAATAAAAGGACTTCTCATACAGCGTCAACTTCAGCCGATATAGTAATTTGGAAGGTTTATTAATTCCAAGAACAAACCATTCCTTCATTTGGACAACTAATAATATATTTCTGCATAACGCTTTTCTTGAGTTTTTTTTTCAATTACCTATTTACGTGATTGTCATTCATTAAATAAAAAATCTTAAATGTTCGTAAGCAATTTTACTTGTAAAAAAAAATTTAAGAAGTGCTACTTTTTCACATCATTTCATGATAAAAATCATTTTTATGTGCCATGCAGCTCGTAATTATTTCATTCTTAAAAAAAAAAAATCCGTTTTAACAAGTGAGAATTTAATTACACAAGAATTTATAAGACAATTTTCAACATTTAACAAGTTAAAATGCAAAAGGACAAAACGACAACAAAAGAGACACACATTGTGTTTTAAAGCGAATACATGACAAAAAGAAATAAATATTGACCAAAATAGCAGAGATAATATCAAACTGTGCAAACAAAAGACATTACCATACAAAAACAAATAATAGTATTAAGCGTAAAATAAGAAGCAATTTGTAACAAAGTTGCAAAAAGGAAACAGAATTCAACACCCAAACAAACGGCAAGTTAACGCAGTAATTTACCTTCTACTTAAATATTGCACACAGTCTACAAAGATCACACAAGAGATCACATTTACATTTATACGTGAGAAGGTAAAGTAAACAATAAGAAATACATATATTTTAAACAAGCAAACTAAAAAACCGGCAGACACAATTAATGAATAAAGCAACTCAAACATTTTAAACAAATAAAACAAAACAACATTTAAACACTCTTCCCTTTTTTATTCACATTTGTTTATACATGCATTCACACAAACTATGTATGCATGTAGATATAACGATAAACAAGTGCCAATAAATTGACAGCTCACGTGCTACACAAAATCAAACAGTAAACACAACACAACTTAACATAACTGTGATACCACCAGAACGACAAAAAAAAACAAATAAACAAAATAAACAAACTTGTTGGTCAAGTTGTGAAGAAAAAAAAAACACAAAACAAAATGCTTGACTTAACAGCTGTTGACTTTAAAGTGAAGGACGCTGATCGCAATAAATTCTCAGATACCGGCATTTATTTAACACACTCTCCCACAACAACGCGCTCTAAAAATAACTACATCAACATGTTCCCTAATAACAACACCACTACATTACTCATCATGTGCTGTGTATCATTTTATTTAACTCAACAGTGTTTAGCAACATTAACTGCCACATCAGCTGTAACAACAAGGAATGTAAATGTTGCCAAACAACCACCAATCCCACATGAATGTAGAAGTATGGATTTACGCAATGATTGTAATAATTTCTATAGGTTAAACAATTGCACCGTTATAACGGGATTTCTGGTTATTGCTCATTTACCGCGTCCATATGCCACATGTAATTTTACCAGCTATCAATTCGTAAATTTAAGGGAAATTACCGATTTTCTTCTTATCACTGAGGTGCGAAATGTAACCAGCATTAAAAATATGTTTCCTAATTTAACTGTGATACGTGGCCGACGACTCTTTATTAATTATGCTTTGGTTATGACGTCCGTTTACGATTTGGAGCAGGTAAGTTAATGAGAATAATTACATTTATTAACTTAATAATGAAGTAAAAAACAGATCACTACAATGTATTACGTAGTATGTAAGTAATTAATAACCTAAAAAGTAATGTAGAGAAGAATGTAGGAATGTAGGAACTAAAATATTCAATCTATCAATGTTGCAAAGTGGCCTAGACTATACCTTAAGGGGCGATTTTTAAAGCTATTTTTCTAAAAAAAAATATAAATTTTTTTTGTTCACATTGCTTTTTCCGAAATTCATTAATTTAATGAGCAAATAGTTACTCGGTTTTGCCAAGAAACATTTACGAACAAAGATTTCTCTATAGTTTTTTTTTTATAATGTTGTTGCTTTTTTCTTTCTATAATTTTTAAATTGGTATGTAGCACCCTTGTGTCATGTAAAGTGTAGAGCATCGACTCAATGAAAATTGAAGCTAGAACAAAAATTGAAGTAAAAATAGACATTTCGAATTTAGGTTAGATTTATTTTTTACTTTTTATCTGTGTTTTTTGAGATCATAATTTCCTGGTTAAATTTTAATTGAATCTAAATTTTTAATATTTTTTTTATACAGATATTTTCTTATTTATACTATTTATGTGTAAGTTTGTCATTCCGTTTGTAGTTTCTACAATATCCATTTCCGATCCCATAAAGTATAAATGTATATTCTGAGTCAATGGAGTGATGTCCGTTTGTCCGTCCGTGTTCGCGTTGAAATCAACTTTGCTAGGGCATTTAATAAGCTAGAGATTATATAAATACGCCAATCAATCAGATAAAGTTTAAAAAAGTTTGCTGTTTTAAATCAGCAAGATCGGTCCATGCCCTTTTAGGCAGTGGGAAAAACACCACGTCTGCCAATAAAAAAAAACAAAAATATAGGGCGATAGAGAATTTAAAAATAAGAAAAAAAAAACATCACGTAAAAAAATTGCACTCACCCATATTTTTCGAGTTATGGGCCTCTGAACTTTCCATAGAAAAGTACGAAATTGCACCAAATTTTTAAGACATCAATATGGGTATCATTTAAAAGCTTTTAAAGAGATATTTCAGAAAATACTGCAAATTTAAAAAATAATGCTTAACCCATTAAAAGCCAATGGCAGTTTTATATACATTTTTTTCTTATTTTTTAATTCTCTGTCATCTCGATATTTCTATTTTTTTTTGTTAGTAACTTCACTAAACAAGATTTAAATATCTGGTGAAGGATTTAAGATTTGGTTTTAATATTTAATTTATGATATTTTTGTTTTTTTTTTTTGTTGAACTTTGTTTTTCTTTTGATAATTTTTTTTATAATCAGGCATGTCACACATTCCGATCGGAATGGTTTTAATTCCGTATCAACAACTCCGATCGATTTTGTTTTACCTTCTTTAGATTCCGATCGATTTTGTTTATTCCTGAAAATTATTTAATCTCCACTATTTTATTTAAATGTGACAATATTTTCACACCAAAGTAAACAACAAGGCTAATCTAAGTAGCGCACATCATAATAGTAAATTTAAGAAACGCAAATCTCACATAAACTAAATTCCACTTTGAAATTTGAAACTGGTTTCATTCATTACGGAATTAAAATCACTTTCGACCGGAATTGAGTTCTGTGACATGCCTGAATATTTTGAATTAAATTTATTAATTATTTTTCAATTATTTTGTCTTTTTTTATAGTTAGAATTCAAATCTTTAATAGCATTACAAAGAGGCCATGTTTTAATTGATGCCAATCCAAAACTTTGTTATACGGAAAAGGTAATTTAATTTTGACTTATTACAATGAAATACCTAATTGATGATAATTTATGAATATTTTGAAAACTTAGATTAACTGGACACGTTTGACTTTGAGATCCGGTAAAAATAATATATTTTTGGATGAACAAGCCCAGTGTCCACAAAAGTCTAAGTGCAATGGCTGTAAAAGAGATTCTTGCTGGTCCAATGATGTATGTCAAAAACTTGAAAACGATAGTGTGATATCTCTCACACAGTAAGTCTTTTAAAAGTGATAAATTATACAAAAATTAATTTAATTTGTAAAATACATTTTTAACTCTTTTTTCTAGAGACACAACGGAATGTCATGAACAATGTTTGGGGGGTTGTTATAACCATACGGCCCAAGGTTGTGTTTTATGCAAAGGTTATTCAGATCATGGGACTTGTGTTAAAGAATGTCCCTATGATAAATACGCGTCCAGTCACTATTTAAGGTGTTACACTCGGGAAGAGTGCGTGCACAAAAAGCAACATTATATTTTTAAAAACACCTGTGTGGATTTTTGTCCCAGTGATTATGAACTGAATGTGAGTCACAAAAAATTTTTGGCGTTTTTTGTTTTTTTTTTTTTTAATTTTATAAAAACAATTCTTGTTTAGAATGCCACCAAAGAATGCGATTCTTGTGGCGGAATAAATAATTGCCTAAGGGTTTATAAAATTAACCCAACATATGACCAAATTATTTACATATCGGATATAATGCATACTGAATTGCTAAAAGGCTTTCAAATTCTCAATGCATCCGTTGTAGTGAATATTCATGAACCTCTCGATCAACAGGAACTAGTCAACCACTTGAATGATGTTATAGAAATTACAGGATACTTAAAAATTAATAGGTTAGTATTGAAAAAAAAAACAAGTTTCCCATAATTTATCTTATTTCTTTGCAGATCCCCTTATCTCACTTCTTTGAATTTCTTTCAAAATTTAAAAAAAATTCATGGTTTTGTCTTGGAGCACAAACTATACGCTTTGATCATTTACAGTAATCAGAATTTGTCTGAGTTGTGGAATGTTAGGAGGGGATTTGAAATAGTCAATGGTGGCATGTACATTCATGCAAATGATAAGTTATGTAATCGTCGTATAAGACAGTTTCGGGAAAATACTAAACACGACAACAGTCTCGATTCATATCAGACAAGTGATCAGGAAGTTCTGTGTTCACCGGCTAAATTAAATTTGTACGTTCAGGTAAAGTTTTCTAATATTTGAAATCATAAACTTAATTTATTTGTTACTCGTACACATACAAAAAAAAAAGAAAAAAATGTTAATAAAGATTGAGGTTAAATCGGAAAATTAGAAACGCTTTTAGATTTCATCTTTGTAAATTTTTGTTATTTTAATGTTTTCAAGTACTGATAATAATGTTAAACGAAATCTTATCACACTAATGTTTTAGGTCTGTGTCATGTTGAAAAATTGTGTATAATTTAAAATTAAAAGTTTATGCGATTGTATGGATATTTGTTGCACAATCGCGCCTGAACCTCTAAAGCAATTCTAATAAAACTTTAATCGTAGATAGCTTTTTAAACAGATTAACATATAGGATAAATGTTTTAGGCATTTTGATACAAAAGGATAATTAAAAACTAAATACAAGTCTACATTGAAGTGTCAGATGTAAAACAATTTTATCTGATTGCATTAAAACATTATAAGAATTCTGTCATACAATAACGTAGATGGAAAAACCTAGTTAGGGCCTCATTAGTTTATACTTTCTGTTACTGTTCTGTTCTGTTCCGTGCCGTTCTGCTTTTTAAATTATTGCAACAACATATCAGCTGTTTATAATAAAGGAAGAAGACATAATACACAACACGACAAAAAAAACTACAATTACAATAATAAAAATAGTTTGCTCACAAATTCCAAGTAAATTAACGTTGAATTCTATTTTCTACTGATTCGAACGGTACAGAACAGAACGTCAAAGTAATAACAAATCACAAATACATATTTTTCATTTAACAGAAACTGATCAGCTGATTCGTCACGGGACGGAAAGTAAAGACTAATTCTGCCTTTACACATATTAAAAATAAACCTATAAAACATGAATTAAAATTATTTTGGCTTAAGTTCAATTCCATTTTTCTTTCTATTTTTTTTTTGAGGTAAAAATTTTTTAATATATATTACAAAACCTTCTTGCACAATTAACAATATTTATAAATTAAATCAGAGGATTAAGAATACAAGTAACCAATTTTTTTAGTTTTGCCTATCTGTGTACACATCAATATATATAATACTTTTTACATAGAGATATTTATCTTATATTCAAAAACGAAAACAGTCAACGGTACGTAATTTTGCTGATTTAAATGGCATTGGAAACTTGGCAGCACCTTTTAATACCTCACTAACCTTTCAGCAAGAGAAATTAATATTAGTGTAAAATATTTAAAATATAACGGTAAATCCAAACAAAGTCAGACAGACATTAACTAGTTATAATATGCATTTGCAAAATAAAAATATTAAAAATAATTTTTTTTTAATCTTTCAGGTTCTAAACCACCGTTCGATTAAATTCTTCTGGCCCAAAGATCAAACATTAGCCGAAGTGGAAATTATTTATAGACCCGTAAACGATAAAGAGCAATTGGTGGAAAAAAGCGAAATAGATACAGAAGTGTGTAATAGAATAAATTGGCGAAGAGAGTTAAAGTTTTCCCATGAGCTTCAAGGGAACTTCACCCATTATATTTATGTAGTCGAAAATTTAGAACCTCATACGAAATATGCTGTTCTGGTGAAAACTTTTAACGGTGAAGATGATACACAAGAGGCAAGAAGCGAAATTAAATATGTTTCTACACAATTCGATATACCAACAGCTCCTAACATTTCCCTAAAGTCCAAAACATATGACTCATTACACATAGAATTATCTAATGATTTTTCAATTCAAACAGGTTCCCAAGTAGTTGACTTTTATTTATTGGAAGTATATGATATACCAGATGATAAGGAAATTCTAGATACGCGGGACTATTGTGACGAACCTGTTATGAATTTTAAAGATAGCGGCGATGAAGATTACGACGATTGCTGTTCACGGCGTGAGAAGGAGAGAAAAGATCAAAAGTTTCTCTCTCAGCTAAGGCGAGAATTCGCCTGCTCTCTAGATCAACGAAAGTACTGTCAAGAGTTTAATGATACTGGCGAACGTAAGGCTCTTCTAACGAAACGTTTAGAGGCCTGGGAAAATGACTATACTTTACGTTCCCTAAAGCGCTTTCATTTATATGTTTTACAAGCAAAGGCTTGCAACCATGCCGGCTGCAGTAGCTATAGCATATTGTCCACCAGAACGAATTATTCTTTGGCAGCCGATAAAGTTTATGATTTTGCTGCTTGTAAGCTTGAAGATACAAACGAATATAGAGTTCATTTTTCTGAGCCACTACTTCCTAATGGCTACATTACCTCCTATGCTCTACACTTTCGTTATCACTTCTTTAGCGACAACAATATGACCGTTGATCATAACGAATTGGTGTGTATTACACGTTTGGAACATGAACGCAACAATTATAAATATGTGGCACATTTTAAATATACATTTAACCAGGCTGCTATACGTGTACATTCCTTGGGTCATAGCATTTTTATAGGATGGTTAAACATGACCACATGTCAAAACATAAAATCAGTTGGAAGTTCTGCTAAGCCCTGGTATATTTTCTTAGCTTCCATTTTGATTACTTCGCTTGGGATTATTTTGTGGGTTTTCTATAAACGGCGTTATTGGCGTAAGATACCACATTTATGTCGCTATTTATCGCTACATAGAGGTTGGACAATACTACGAACCGATTCGTATGCGCCTGAAGACCGTCAGATCCTGGTGGATGGTTTCGAAGCAGTACGTTTTCATAATAGTCCAAATGACGATATGACCTATTTGGAACATTCAATAAGTAAATGATTTTAAAAAAAGATCCAAAATTTTTTTTATATCTGCAAAACAAATGTTGAATAAAACTAAATCTAAAAGTTGGCAAACAAAAACATTTCTGACTGATTATTATTTTAACCGAAATTGATTTCACTGCTAGATCGGAGACTTTTAGTTTTATTTAAATAAAAATGGCAATTCTTTAAATTGAACTTTAAGAAAACAACCAGTTAAATTAAAAAATTATAAAATCTGCACTACTCGACTCTAGAGGGATATCAGTTATTTATTTCTTCCCTCTTATTTTTTTGTTACATATGGCAGCACTACAAATGTCACTTGAATGCTTACAGCTGTTATTTGCTTATCTTTGCACTTTGTTTTTGTTTTTTAAGTTGCTTTTATTTCAGTAGGAAGAAAATATTAATATAATAAAATGCTTGTGGCCTTATATCCTATTAGATTCAACAAATAATTTTCTTCCTTCGTTTGAGTAGGTCAAGGGGTTACTGAGTACTTTTAGTTATTAATAAAACTTGTAAGCATGTAAAAGTAAGGTTATTAACATAAATAATGGTAAGTTAATAAATGGAATTGGAATACAGTTGCACCACATCTTAATTTATTTGTTTCGTTAGCAAAGTTTTAAAATTCTTAACCTGCGGCATTTTCACAAAAAGCCAGACTCAATTGTTATAGCTTCAGCGACACGAACACCATGGGGTAAATATCAAGGTCAATTGGCCTCAGTGAGTGGTTGGCAGTTGGGTCAAACAGTTGTGGAAGCTGCCGTTAAACAGTCCGCTATACCTCTGGACCAAATTCAAGAGATATTTATGAACGAATCGCCAAAACTAAAAAATCACAATGAAAGTGAATTTATTTTTAGCAATTTTTTAAAGAAAACACAATACACACCAAAAGTTGTAGCAGAAAATGAATTTAAAATAGAGTTTTCCTTAAAGGCATTGGAATTGTTAAAATCTCAGCCACACGCAGCTGTAGTTGTTGGAGGATTAGAATCTGCTTCACAAAATGAAAAGATTAAAAACAATGTTACAAATTTCCATAATGATGCTTTCAGTGAAGTGCCATCGGAGATTGTACAAAACTATAAAACTAACAACTTAACTAGATTTTCAAAATCACAAATGGACGCTATATTTGAATCCGAAATAGTACCTTTAAAAATTCCTTATCGAGAGGGTAAAAAGACCACCCTAAAAGAAATAACTCAGGATGAAGTTTTAAATGAAAACTTTGAAGTGGAAAACAATTCCTTCCCATATAGTGATGGGGCTGCAGCAGTAGTTCTCAGTACGCTTGCCTTATCTAAGGAATTACAATTGTCACCTCTGGCTGTTATTGCGGATTTTGAATATTTACCTAACACATCAAACATTCTAGACAGTTGTCGATTATGTGTAGAAAAGGTTCTTTGTAGAACTAAACTGAATCCTCATCAAATAAAACATTGGCAAATCGAAGATTTATTTCCACAAATAGTTGGTTTTCTTAAAAATCAATTCAACCTGAATGTGGATGTTTTAAATCCTCATTGTGGTTCTAACGTTTTGGGTCATTCTACAGCAGCCGGTTTAACACGACTTTTAACACATCTTACGCATTCTCTTAATCCATTTGAATATGGCTGTGTTGTCTATAGCAGTTTTCAGGAGTCCTTAGCTTTGATAATTCAAAAACTGTAAGCTGCAAACAGTTTTTTTTAACCAAATTATTTTAAATTTTTTTAAAATTTCATTTTCAAGGCCCTTTTCTTTTAGCCCGGAACGATTGCCTGTGATTACATTATATACCAAAGATCCCTGCCCATTATGTGATGAGTTAATAAATGAACTTGAGTTTAGTTTCTCCGGTGAATATGAATTAGAAAAAGTTTTTATTGATACCAAAGACAATCTGCGCTTTTTACGTTTATACCGCTTTGACATACCCGTTGTATTTCTTAACAATCAATTTCTTTGCATGCATCGCTTGAATCATAGATTGTTAAGAAAACGTTTGGACTTTTTTAATAAAAACAAACTGCTGAAGTATTTAAATTAAATAAACTCCTTTCTTGGGAGTTGCATGGAAAAAATAAAAATTAAAATTTAAAAATTATATATTGTTCTCTTTAAATTGCAAGACTTTATTTTATTTAAAAAAAATATTTATATGTTGTTCATAAATTGCTTATTAATATTTTTGTCACACCAGACGTCAACAGAACACAAGAGAACCGATTTGTGTTGTCCGTTTAAACTGGAGCCCTGTGCTGTCCAGAGCTTTTTGTTTTAAAACATTTCTCCCATGGGTTTGATTGTAATCTCATGAACCTGCAATAAACAATTGACAATAAACTTGAGAATTGCTTTTGATTTTTGTTTTTAGTGAAAATAAATTTTCAAACAAACCTGAACATTTGGTGGCACCCTCAAAGCGTACAATACTGCATCGGCAATATTTTGCGGTTCTAAACGTGCCATATTTTTAACATAAAAATGAATTTCTTCTGGAAATATATTTGTATTAACAGCTCCTGGACAGATACCCTTTTAAAAAAGACAAATTATTTTTAAAATTAATATTTTAAAAATAATATTTTAAAATTTATATTTGCTTACAGTGACTCTTATTTTACTTTTATACATTTGAAATTCCTGTCGATAGGTTTCAGTCATAGCAGTGATAGCAAATTTAGTAGCTGGATATATATTAAATGAGGGTAAGACATCAATAAAATTCAATACTTGTTGTCCCGCAATGCTATTAATTATTAAAATATGTCCTTCATTTCCTCTTTTATGCATGAGTTGAAAGGCCTCTCTGGTACACCACATTACACCCATAATATTTGTATTGATAACTTGCTGTATTTTCTCAGTGTTGCCCGGTGCCACCAGCTGAGTTTCTCTAGTTATTCCAGCGTTATTCAATAATATATCAGCTCCACCACATACTTTTTCTGTCCATTCGAATGCTTTTATAACTTCATCTTCTTTCGATACATCACATTTACGTGGTATAAATAATGATTTCTGTTCTTCTCTTAAAGAATTTTGTAACTCCTTAAGTTTGTATTCACGTCGCGCTAAACCCACTACTCGTATTCCTGTTGCAACTAGAGCTTTAGCGCAAGCAGCTCCTATTCCACCACTAGCACCTGTAACTACGGCTAATTTGTTATGCCAACGTTCCATGTTAGTTGGACAATGAATAAAAAAATTTAACGTTAACTTACTTCTTGAGGTTTTATCGATTTAAGAGCACTTCAAGGGCTTCTTTATTACAATTCTTTTTCAATAACTTTTGTACAATCTTTCTTTTAATAAAGTAGAAGAAAAAAGAAGTTGAATTGTAACCACTGCTCTTGTTACTTGAATTCATTTACATATAAAATATGTTACAAATTAAATTTTGTGTATTTTTCACAAAAATTGCTTTTTATAAATTTAAATCGAAAGCGGAAAATTTTGATTTTTTATCTTAAATCGATTTCTTCAAACAAAAGTGTAACAAGAAAATTATTATAATTTTTTTGAAAAATCTTAAATCTTTACTCAAGGGAGATATTTGTTTTTTAATCGAAAATGTAGTTTAAAAACAAAATGCTTATTTTTATAAAAACCGACGGAAATCTGCGACCACTTGCATTATGTATCAAAAAGTATTTATTTTTTAATAAAAAATTTTTAAAATTCGAAGTTTCGTATACAATGTTTTACAAATACATAAATTAAACCAGAATTTCAAATAAGCGTTTTTAATACAAAATAAAACAAAAACAACAACTTCAATAACATGAATAATTGACACCGACCACTCAGGCGAAAATATTTCCTCGAAAAAAAAAAAAAAAATTAAAAAAATCTAAATCTGTGATCATTTAATTTTTTTACAAACACTTTTTTTGTACTGAAATATATATATAAACTTTAAGAGGCTGTAGTTATCTAAATAATTCAAATTAAAAAAAGAAGACTTGTGCCCCAGGCGAATTGCATCAAAATTCGAAATTTCATAGAAAAATAAATTTACTGCGAACGAATATAAAAAATTGTTGTTGTTTCCAATGTAAATATGCAAAAGAAATGTTCGTTGGCATGTAGAGAAACCGGCAGATAATTTTTAAATAAATTAAAAAAATACAAACTTGAAACGGCTGTAGTTTCTTAAATTAAGATTAACCCGTTCAGTAACTAAATGGTTACTAAATGTTACTAGAACGTGTTCACGTGCTCGAAAAACTTGCAAAGAGAGAGTAAAAAATATGAGAGAGAAAAATTTGTTGCAAGTTTTGGCTAGTAAAATTATTTTAACGGTTGTTTGTTACTTTCGTTTAATTAAACCAAAACTACAGAAAAAAATTATTTTCATGATGCGCTCAAACATAATAAACGTTTTTGAAGATTTCCTAATAACTAAAAAAAAAAAAAAAAAAAAAAGTAATTAAAGCATTTTGTTATTATCAATTTTTCCTTGTGGTCGACATCAGTTTGCTAGTTTCTAGTGGTCTATTGTTTCATATATTCTTCGACTTAGTTAATTTACTTTAAAAATGGTGCAAAATTCCATGCCTACACGTCTTTTCTGAACAGCTTTTATCAACTAATACTCAAAACTGTGAGAGTCTTTACAACTTTAAATGATTTATCAGCTGATTGTAGATTTATTAATAATAAAATATGGTGTGGTTTGGATAAAATTTCCAATTTAATTATAAAACAGCTCTTAATTATTTTTAATATTTGCTTAAATAATTCATATTTTCCAGCTGCGTGGAAAATTTCGAAAATTTTTCCTATGCAAAAGAAAGCAAATAACAATGATATCAGTTATCTGAGGCCATTTTCATTACTTTCAAATTTAGGGAAACTTTTCGAGAAAATAATAAGGGAAAAAATAGACATAAAGTTGAATGAAATAAATATCCCAGATCTACAGTTTTGGCTTTAAAAAAGGCCATTCTACTGTTGATGCTCTACTTAAATTTCAAAATGATGTGGTCTCTAATCTTCGTAGGCGGTTTTGTATAGTAGCAATTTCATTAGATGTTGAAAAGGCTTTCGACAAGGCTTTTCACAATGCTATTCTTTTCAAGATGATTGAAATTGGATTTAGCGCAACCTCTTTTACTCTTTCAAAGCTTCTTCTCTGAAAGATCATTTTGTGTTCATTTTATTTATAACTTAACTGATTTCGGGAATATTAACTGCGGCGTACCCCAAAGGTTCAATTTTGGCGCCTCACCTCTACAACACTTTTATGTATGACTTCCCTCACGTTAGTCCCAACTCTAATGGTTTACTTTATGCCGATGACTCTCTTCTCTATTCTCATAGTGAATCTCCTAGTGATGCTTTAAGACAAGCTTCTAACCATCTTCAGCTTATAAAGCAACTTTATAATGAATGGGGAATTAAAAATAAATGCTTCTAAAAGTAAAGCAATTTGTATCCGTAATGCATCGGGGAAATGTAAAAATTTCGTAGTTCCAGAAAGTAAAAAGTCAAATCTCTTTCTTGTTAATAACTTCTCTTAAAATATCTTGGAATCAACTTTAATAATCTGTTAAAATTTAATAGACTTGCGAGGTTGGTTTTAAAAAAATCTTTTAGGATAATGGGTACATTTTCAAAAGTGATGTAAAACATAGACATACCCAGCAAAACTAAGCTTCTTTTATATAAAACCAGTTATCTTATACGGTTTTGCTATTTGGTTTAGTGTTTCATCTGCCGTTATGAAAGAAATGGAAATATTTGAAAGGACAATTTTGAGATGTTGTAAAGGGTCATCCAAAAAACGCGCCTAAATGTTTCTTTGAAATAAAACACAAACTATTTGCAATTTTCTCAAGCTGTTTTTTTTTTATTAAAAGTATGATCCATTACAATTATAAGTGGAATAGAATATCATTCAAATGTCCACCATGACTGCGTATGCAGACAACAATCCGAATATCGAAATTTTCAATGACTTTCCGACATGTTGCTGGTGTTATTTCACGAATTGCAACTTGAATGTTGTTCTTTAGATTATTAATTGTTTGTGGCTTGTTAGCATACACTCGACTTTTCAAAAAACCCCACAAAAAAATCTAATGGTGTTAGATCACATGACCTTGGAGGCCAATTGAAATCTGTATTTCGTGAAATTACACGTTGAGGAAATTTTGATCGCAAAAGCGTAATGTTTTCTCGAGTTGTGTGACATGTAGCACCGTCTTGCTGGAAATAGACGTCAGACACATCAATATGATTCAACTGTGTCCATAAAAAGTCTCTCAACATTGATTGGTATCGCTCAGCATTCACAGTAACAGCATTTCCAGCATCATCTTCGAAGAAAAATGGCCCAATGATTCCATTTGCCCAAAATGCACACCAAACAGTTACTTTTTGTGGGTGTAGAGATTTTTCATGGATAACACGAGGATTTTCATCACCCCAGATACGACAATTTTGCTTATTGACGAATCCATCCATTCTGAAATGAGCTTCGTCACTAAACAAAATTTTGCGATGGGTATTTTTCAAAGAACGCCCATTTTCATAATAACTTTGAATGATGTAAACGCGTTGTTGCAATGTGGACCTGTCCATGGTTAAAACTGTACTACCTTCTAATAAAACAAAATGGCTTATGTCATTTGAAAAGATGTCACTGTCACGTGTACAAATTATATAGTGCTGACATCTAGGCGTCGCATTTGGATGACCCTTTATTTAGAAAAATTTCGAGTCATTAAACAGACGGTATTCAAAAGCGTATCTGTATTCATACAAATATTTAATGAATAGAAGGTGTAAAGTTGGAGTGACATAAATTACCTCTCACCTATCGGTTTTTTAAATGAAAATATCCCCGACTTTAATTTAAATATTAATTTAAGACATTGTTTTTTTTTTTAAACTACGCCTGGCACTGATAGAGGATAGTACCTTTTTTTGGGGGAAATTTTGTGTTTTTTTCATAATTTTTTTTTCTTATTATTTGTGATTTAGATTTGAGTGCATTATGAGGGTCCTCCTCCTTAGGAAATATGTGACACCGGAACTTTGTACTAAAAATTGCTAAAAATCCTGTGGAATGTCTTATTTTTTTCTTATTTTCTACTTTATCGTCCTTAATTGTCGTCTGTTTTTTCTTAAAAAAGTTTAAAATAAAACAAATCATCTTTTTTTTGAAATCACAATTTTTTATTTAATTTTTCTGTTTTTAATTTTTTACACGACAAAAAATTTTATATATTTTGTTTAAACTTTAATATTATTTATAATTAATATATTATTATTATTATTATTACTCTCACAAATACATATTTTATTTATTTTATTTTATTATTACGTACTAAGCAGTTATTTGTAATTTAAATAAAATTTAGTTTTTAAACTTTTTTGTTTTAACTTATTTAATATTTTACAAAATAAAAACTTTTATATTGAATTTTATTTATTTATTTTTAAACTTTTGAATGTTTGTTGTGTGTATGGGGAGTATGTGTATGAAAATGGAATTGATATTGTTTATTTTTATTAAAAGAAGCGATATTTTTTTTGTTAATTATTTATTGCATATTTAAGCTGGACAATGATATTTAATTTTAGTATTTTGTATTAAAAAAAAAAAAAATAAATAAATAAAAAAATTAAAAATTAAAAATTAAAACTGAAAAGAGATGGGTGTAACAATTATAAAAAAGTTTTTACAATTAGAAAATAAGAAAAGTAAACATTATTTCAACGAATTGGAAAATTTTTTTAAAAAAATATTTCAATCACACTGTGCTACACAAATGCATTAAAGTATGAAAAAAAGAGTTTTTACTGCACTGTTCAACGTAAACAAAAAGTCTGTAGTTTTTACATTTTTTTTTTTTTTTAATTTAGTGGGGTGACGAATTCTTATAAATCGACCAAGCGATTTTGAGCAAAATAAAATTTTTCTTGAACTGAAAATTTATATTCAATTTTTTACTTTCTTACTGCCTGACCTGAAAATTCAGAATTTCAATTTCAGTTGCATCCTTTGAAAAAATAGATTTGTTATAAAATCAAAAACCAATTTGAAAAAAGTAAAGACGGACGGACATAATCTAATATGACTCAAGCCAACAAACATAAATTGAAGATTGCTTTACTTTTCCAATTTTTTTTTATAAAAAAACTTAAAATGGCTGTTCTATCTAAAATAGGATTTAAATCGAAAACGACATTAGCCCGCGTTTTGCTGTAATTCGCAGCAGAAACAGATTTTTTAACTAAAGAATCTATTTTTAAGACATTTTAAAAAATAGTTTTTTAATGTCCTTGTAACATTTTAAAAATGATCAACTGTTAAACTAAATTTATTAAAAATTATAAAATTATCTTTTTAAAATATGACGAAAATATTTAAATTTATATTCGACAATATTTTTAAATTTTTCTCCTGGGATGCCTTCTCTAAGCTAAAAAAAAGTAGAGCTGGCTCCCAAAACGTCAGTTGCTTTGTATTCGAACAACGTATTGTGCTTCATAATGCCGTGGTGCAATGGATACCATACCAAAATGTCGCAAACAAGTAAAAGAAACGTTGCATCCGAGCAACTAGCACGTCATACCCTAAACAGATGCTTTGTTTCGCAACTTTTTTTATGCACAAGATCTAAATACCACAGCAACACTGTATACAAACTTTGTATTGATACATTTTGGAAGTCAGTGTAGGTTTTATTTAGAACTCGACTGCCGCCACTTTTTCGATTGGGCTCTAATTTTTCTTCATTATGGTTTTGTATATTTTCAAGATTGTGACAGACAAATAGAAATAAGGATTTTAAGAAATGATGGAAAATATAAAATATGTTCTCGATATATAAACAGTTATCTTGAATTTTTAAAAAGATCTTTTGCTTAATTGGGTATTTCGGCAGTTTAATAGTAGAGTACTAAAATAATCTACACCAAGTCGAAATGTTACCAAAATAGAATGCCAATATAATGTCCCTGCATTAGTTACAACAATCCAAATAACGAGCTTATAATCGTCAAACACAAACATTATAATAATTATTAATAAGTCACTCGCTGTAGTAGACCTTACAATAACAATACGGTTGCGACACAATAGGTCTGTTCGGTAACTAAAAATTGTTACTAATTGTTACTAGAACGTGTTCGCGTACTCGAAAAACTGTACATTCTGTACATTAAATATTTTTTGAAAATTTTGATGTTGGTGTAGATAATAATCGATATGGAATACAAAACACCTATTTTTGGGATTTTCGCCTGTGTGTTTGTGTTCGCATCACGTAAAAACGGCTAAATGGATTTAAATAAAATTTTGTGAGGAGGTCCCCTAGAACCTGGGTTCAAATATAGAATACTTTTTATTTCATAAAAATAAGTCATTTTGTAGAAGAAACTAGAAATGCAAATGTGAAAGCACCCAATTTTACCGGTATAATGGTACTAGAACAGTAGTCAGTACTTTTTATTTTTAAAGATGGAAAATTTTTAACACTGTTTGCAGAACTCTACAACACATGTTTAAAAACAAATTTTTCAAATTTTTAATTTTAGGAAAATTATAACTTTTACGAGAAAGAAGTCGTGGACACTGCTGGTATTATTGTGTAGGGAATTTTCGTTTTTCGAGTCGATTATTATCATCATGTCCTTTAACCTCGGTTAGGGCCCTAATTATGCGATTAGTCTTATTTCAAAAAGTACGGCAAAATAGTAGAACCAATTAGCTGTACTCTGCAAGACTTTCCCGTATTTTATTCTGAATTTTTTTTAATAAACTCAGTCCAGCAAGAAATAATGATTTCGCTTTGC
Organism: Cistogaster globosa; assembly: GCA_937654795.1. Classification (NCBI taxonomy): domain Eukaryota; kingdom Metazoa; phylum Arthropoda; class Insecta; order Diptera; family Tachinidae; genus Cistogaster; species Cistogaster globosa. The sequence goes on from OW569404.1 coordinate 16,588,976, forward strand.
ATACATCTTGTTAAATAAGCCTTGTTATAGAGTTTCAAATTTCGAGTGAATGTGAACATAAAAAAATATTCATTTTGGATTTAACACAAAAAAAAGAAAACTTATTAAAGAGTCTTAAAGCAACTTTGTGTTGATAAACAATTTACGTTTCATTGTCATCTTTGAAGGTTTTGCTTCTTGCTTTCCTCTTATTAATATTTTTTTTTTCTATTATGTTATGTTAATGACCCATGCAAAAAAAGCTTAAAGGAAGTGTTTTACGTCTTCTAAAGTTTAAGAACGGATTGTCTTGGAGAAAAACATCATACAACTTGGTCGATTGTCTGGTGGAGTTGCATTAAATGCTCAAAGAAAGACTGGTATAGATCATTAAACTCTAGGGCAACGGTTCTCAAATGTGGGTTCGTGGACCCCTGGGGGTCAGTACCAACCTTCCAAGGGGTCCGCATGAAGAACCGAAAAACAGTGTTTTCAAAAATAGTAAAAGTTTTATTTTGAACTTGGGCTGCAGAGGGGTCCGCGAAAAAAAAAATAAGTTTACTGGGGGTCCGTGACCAGGAATTTGATGAGAACCCCTGCTCTAGGGATAGATATCAGAAGATTTTACTTCAACAGTTATTGCTCAATGGAAGGCTGTACTCCCGGCAGTTAAGCAAAAAAAAAAAAAAAAAAAAAAAAAATTTAAAACCAAATTTTCACAAAAAAAAAAAAAAAACAATTTTTTAATAATTTGTTTTCTGTTTCCTGAAGATGCCACCCTACGGTGTGGTGAAATATTGAAAGAAAAAATAAAAACTAATAAACAATATTTTTATTTTAAAACTGATCTACTGCTTGTTGAATTAGAAAATAAAATTAAGAACAAACAACTAACAAAGTTTCATTTTGATTACAGATTAGAAATAAAAAATAATTTTTTTTTTTGGTTTTGTTTTCTCAGCATTTGTAGCACAGTGGTTTTGTTGTGTTAAAAAATAAATAAAAGATTTTAACTTAATTTTACAATTCTTAAAAAAAATATTTTTACAATTTTTTTTTAATTTTTTTAATGTTTGATTTATTAAAATTTTTTTTCTTCATTTATTATATAATTATTTCAGTTGTTTATAATACTATTTACTGTAAATTTCTAAATCCACCTATTAAAGGTAAAGTTAGAAATTATTTTGCATAAAAGTTTTGAATTAATTTTAATGGTTTTTTTTTAATTTTTTTTTTTTCTAATTTAAAAGGAAGCCAAGTTTTTATTATTATTTTTTTTTTACTTTAAATAAGCATTTTTTTTTCTTTTCTTGATGTGCTTTATATGGGCAGCAAAGTTTATTTTTTTCAGTTTTGTAAATGTTTATTGAAAAAAAAAAAAAACAAAAATTTAAAGGAAATGCATTTTTATTAATTAATTAATTTTTTTTCCTTTTTTTAAAAAAAAGATTTGTTTTATTTTTTGTTTTTTTTTTTTTTTTTTTTTTTTGTAAAATGAGTTGCGTGTTTTTTTTTTCTTTTCAAAATTGACTAAAAAGAAATTCTTTATTGTTTTTCTTTTCAACGGTAGGTTGGGTGTGAAATAGAGATTTAATTTCATTTTCAATTTTTTCCAATATTTTTGTAGTATAATTTTTTTTTTTTAATTTAACTTTATTTCTTTTTTTTTAATTTTAACACTTAAAATTGTTTTGTGTAAAACAAGGTAAAATATTTTTTTATTTTTTTAAAAGGGGGAATAGAGTTTTTGTTTAAGAAATTTTTTAAGGAGTAAGTAAATTAATTTATTTCTTGTCTCTTCTTTTCTTTTTTGTTTGTTTAATAAAATGGAAAGAAATGTTTTTTCTTTTGTTGCTTTAAATATAATAAATATTTTAGGGTATATTTTTTTCTTTTGTTTTTTTTTTATAGTTTAATAACATTTATGGTTTATTTGTTTTACTTTATAAATTTGTTGTTTTTTTGTTTTGTTTTATTTGTTTTGCTTTGTTTGCTGTTCCTTTTAAATATGTAAATGTTTTAATTTATATATAAATTATTAAATTTGTTTTAATTATAATTTTGTATTATAGTAATTTAATTTGTTTTTATATTTATATTTATTTTTATATTTATAAATATAGTTTAGTTTTGTTTTTGTAATAGTAATAGGTTTGTTTGTTTGTTTGTTGTTGTTGTTTTGAACAAAAAAGTCTTATTTTATATAAAAACTTTATGCTACTATCTTGGATTTTCCATGACAACCTGTTTAAAAGCCCCAGCTGAGACACGAGATTTAAGCTCATGATTACCAAAAGATGTGGTGCCATCTTTGCCTATATACAATTGTAAGCCGGAAGCTAAAAAAAATTAAAAGAAAAAATAAAATCAATGTTAACATCAAAATCACATTTGTCAAAACTTACAAAATTATCATACAATTCAAGGCGAATAAATATACGATGGGAGCGATGGCGAATTCATTAATTTTCACTAGGGAAGCCTAACTGTTAAACTCCATATCGATGGCTTAATGTAAAAAAGGCCTGACTCAATTTTTTGTTACTTTACAGGAAAAGAAAAAACACTTAATGAAATCGAAAAAAATTTAAATCAAAATAAGAAAAAAATTAATGAGAAATAAATTGTGCTTTTTTATTAAAAATAGCATTTTAATTTTTGTTGCATCTAAATTTTTTTTTCTTTAGGAATTTATTAAATTTTTTTCTACTCCTGTAAAGTAACAAAAATTGAGTCAGGCCTTTTTTATATTAAGCCATTGATATATAAAAAAAATGTATCCAATTTTTTTCATATGTAGTTTTACATTCAGGTTAACGGTGAAAATTAAAGAATTCGCCATCGCTCTCACCGTATATTTATTCGCCTTGGCGAATCTATTCATATAATAAAACAGTAACGGGGAGTTCATTTTTGTACATGAAAATTTTAATGTTGGTGTAGATCGTAATTGATATGGAATACAAGAAACATAATTTTGGGATTTTCGCCTGTGTGTTTGCGTTCGCATCACGTAAAAACGGCTAAATAGATTTAAATAAAATTTTGTAAGGAGGTCCCCTAGAAACCTGGTTCAAATATAGAATACTTTTTCTTTCATAAAAATAAGTCATTTCGTAGAAGAAACTAGAGATGCAAATGTGAAAGCATCCAATTTAACCGGTAAAATAGTAATGGAACAGTTGTCAGTGCTTTATATTTTTTTAGGTGGAAAATTTTAAACACTTTACAGAAATCTACAACAAATGTTTAAAAATACATTTTTCTAAATTTTAATTTTAAGAAAATTAGAAGTCGTGGGCACTGCTAGTTAAATATAAAAAAAATTATATTCATACTTAACTGATCAACAGCTAATACGACACTGAAACAGCATCTGCATGAATGATAAAAAAATATAAATTGCATTTGAGACCATACCGATGGCTTTGTACAAAAAGCAAAAACAAATGGACATACAACATGAGTTACAGAAAGAACAACAAAGAAATGCTTTGAAATGTGTATGAACTTCGACCAACCAAATTAATATTGATTAGTTGGTTAAATGGGTGATATTTACAATATACACAACCTAAGGTAGATAGATGCGAAGAATGCTGACGAAGGACGTGGCAGTCAAGAAAATGCTGCATTTCATTCTTTCAGTGTTTAATTTTTCTTGTTTTCTTTGGAAAACGTCCGCATACATTTGTAAATAATTGTTGTTTCTAAAAATGATTAGAAATTGAATTAACCTTAAGCGGAAAAAGTAAAATTCTATTTAATTTATAATATCCACAGTTCAAATCCTGATGGGGGTAAAAATTTACAAAAATTTTATTTTATAAAATTTAAAATTTTTTGCTTTTCCACATTATTTAATTTATTTTTTTTATTTTGAAATTTTAGAAACAACGTTAAACATAAATAAAAATTAGCTGGGCTATTGAAGCCACCTGTAAATTAATGTATTTTGATACAATTGCAAAGTTAGCGAAGTCGATTGAGCGATGTCCGTCTTTTGTTCAGCCAGTTCATGTTAGTGTTGAAATCAACTAGATGAGCTAGAGAAAATTTAAATACGACAATCTATTAGATATAGTAGTGAAAATTTTTCTATTGAAAATCAGCAAGATCGATCCATGTCCTTCAAGACAATGGGCGCGCCTGCCTTTAATTTTTCCATCAGTTCGAAGAAATCTAGTTAAATGAAGTAACTCCAATAAAAAAAAAAAAAAAAAACAAAAATATGCAGCGACAAAGAATTTGAGAATGAAAAAAAAAAAAAATAACACAACAAATAAACTAACTGCCAGTCCCACGATGTCGTAATCGTTCGTTCGTTCGCACAATTACATTCAAAACAAAAACAAATTCTTAAGAACGATTGATTGCGATATCGTGGGATTGCCAGTAAATTTAAATATAAAGTGAAGGGTATGTAAGATTCGAATGTAGTACTCTGACTAGTTTTAGAATTGCTTTTGTTATTGCTGAAAAGTAATGTCAATTTAGCTATTTTCTGATCTATTCAGCGATTTTGTTTTTTAGTTTTATTCATTTGTTTTAGTAAACATGATAAATAAAAATTATTGTTTAAGACAGAACGGTAACGCTTTTAGTATGTCATTTCATCTTTAAGGCTCGTGTACTGATTAAAGTCGGTGTGTAACGAGAAGATTAACTGTTAAATGAACAGTTTTATTGTGCTCACTTTTTTACATTCATTTTGACATCATTTTACTTTAGCAAACCATCAAAAATAGATTGACGCTTAAAGAAGGTTATGAAATTGTTCAAATTTACTTTGAAAGTAGTCATTACTAAATTGTGTTCAAGTAATAAGGATCATTTTTTTTCCTGAAGGACTTTGTGAAAAAAAAATTGCCACATGCTGGTGGCATCACTGGATCCTATTTATTAAAAATTCAAAACGGAGTTCGCATTACGGTGGATGGGGACCATTTTTCCACCACAATCAATAATTTTTTGTTAGAAAATATCGATGACATTGATCCGTTCGAAATATAGTTTTTAACACGATGGCGCTAAATGCCATACGGCGATCGCAACTAGCAATTACGGACTTGCTGAGAACAAAATTTGGCAATTATTTGACTTTAGAACATGGAGCAGTCAATTGGTCACCAAGGATGTGCGATTTGACAACTCTCGATTATTTTTGGTGAAGACAACATGTTTCGTTATCAATAATGTCAATAACGCTCGAAAAAGTGGTCCCAAATTAGATATCCAGACTGCGTTGGCCACATGCCCGAAATTACGAGGGCTGCAATATATATTTCTGGCCTGGCAACACTAAGTGCTGCCAAGTGCAATCTGACATTTCCATTGGAAAGTTTGTCATTTTTAGGCATAATCGTACTCAAAACGTTTTGACGTACGACCATTATTTGTGTTGTTTACAGTGACTTGAAAAAATTAATATAGAAAAAAATGAAATTAACTCGTGAACATTTTTGTGCCATCATTTTTCACAACTTTCGACGTGGATTATCACGACAAGAGTGCATTGATGAACTTAAATCTTTGTGTGGCGATGAAGCACCATCCAAAGCACTGTGAAAAACTTGTATAATGAATTTAATCGTGGCCGAAGCTCGCTCAAAGACGAATTCCGTGAAGGTCGTTCAAAAACGGCTGTTGTGCCAGAGAACATTGATGCCGTGCGTGAACTCATAATGCAAGATCGACATGCGACATACCGAGAGATAGAGACATCCTTGGACATTTCTTCCACCAGCATACATTCGATACTGCATGAACACCTGGCCATAAAAAAGGTTTGTTCTCGTTGGATCCCGCACAATTTGAAAGTCGCTCAAAAAAAGGCTCGTGTCGATTGGTGCAAAGAAATGTTGCAAAAATACGATTGCGGTGCTTCAAAAGACGTTTATAAGATCGTCACAGGTGACGAATCATGGATCTATGCGTATGAGCCCGAAACGAAACAACAATTGCTCGTGTGGGTCTTCAAAGACGAGAAAAATCCAACGAAAGTTGTTCGTGGAAGAAGCACTTCGAAGCAAATGGTCGCCTGTTTCTTCGGCAAAACTGGTCATGTGGCGACTGTTCCGCTTAAGCAACGTAGGACGGTCACTGAGTGGTACACTACAATTTGTTTGCCTGAAGTTATCGGAGAAATTCGAAAAACCAACAAGAGAAGACGAATCATTATTCACCATGACAATGCGAGCTCTCACACATCGGCTCAAACCAGAGCGTTTTTGACCGACCAAAACGTCGAAGTAATGGATCATGCGCCGTACAGCCCTGACTTGGCACCTAATGACTTCTTCTTGTTTCCGCACATCAAGAAAAAAATGCGTGGTCAACGATTTTCGTCGCCAGAAGAAGCTGTTGAAGTGTTCAAAAACCATGTTTTAGAGGTGTCTCAATCGGAGTGGAAAAAGTGCTTCGACAACTGGTTTGAGCACATGCAAAATTGTATAAATCATGCTGGAGAGTACTTTGAAAAACAATAAAACCATTTTTGATTATAAATATTCGCATTATCACTATTAGGCCAGAAATATATAGAGCAGCCCTCGTATTTATAAATTTGAATGCCACGTATTTCGAATAAAGCACATTTTTTAATTCAATGCATATTTTATTTTTATAATTTAAAGTTCTACCGTATCGTATGATTCTTTCAGAAAAAAGAAAGAAGAAAAGAAAATAGAACAGACCAGACCAGTAAAAATTTGTCTGTCTGGATACATATGACATTTTTGACAGATCTAACGGCTAAAATTCAAGTGGTTTCTTGTGTGAAAAATTTTATGTTTTTTAAAAAATTCATTATCCGATTTGCTAATCTTTTAAAAAATATTTTTTATGAAATCAGGGTTAAATTTTTAAAAGCATTTTGTGACTCGTTTCATTTCTTTTTTTGTAGGAAAAAAACGTAGGAAAAAACAGAAAAAAAAACAAATTAGTTCATCATAAATTATCTACTTACTTTCTGCAGTTTCCTCTAATTGATCCAGTTTCGTATCCTTTAAAATCTCATCAATTAACGAATTTGGATTAACTCGAGTTTCTTCCACACGATCCGAGACTCGGGGGCCATCATCCAGTGGACCCTTTTTACGTTTTTCGGCGGTATTTTTCATGCGATCCAATGAACCTGTTTCACTTATAACTAAAGAGCCGGAACTGGGATTCCTAAAGCAAAGTTAGCATAGTTTGTAGTTCCAATTTGTTTCGTTTTGTTTGATGTTTATTTTTTTTTAATAAAACCAACACAAAAAATAAGAGTTTTTCAAAACAGCAATTCATAATACAAAAATAATCCAAAGTTATTGTTGCGGGGGTGAGTAACATTCCAAATAAAATGTTTGAAATAAAAAAGAGTAAACAAAACGAAAAAAATAAATAAATTTTAAATAAAATATTTTAAAATATTTTTATTAATTAAAAATTAAACTACAAGCTCAAGGACATTTTCAGAACATTTGCCAAAAAGAGTAAATAATTAAATAACAAAAACTAAATTAAATGTTTTATAAAAAGAAGAAGCTGTATTGTAATGAAGGGCTTGAGGATTGAGGCAATGATAAATTTAAAGTGAATAGAAAATTGTGACAAAAGCTAAAGGGGGTGATAGTTTGCTTAAGGTTAATAAATTAGTTTGATTAGTTTTTTGTTTTAGTGATTTAAGATGAAAAATAAGCAAGTGACAGGACACAGCACATAAATATAAAAAAAGAGAAAATTTCACAAGGAAATTAGCGAGGCATTTGTTTAAAAGTTTTAAAGAAACACAACATTAAAAGCAAAAGCTAAGACGAAAAACGAGAAACAAATGAACAAAAATAAAGGATCATCCAAATGTGACGCCTAGATGTCAGCACTATATAATTTTTACACATGACATCTTTTCAAATGACATAAGCCATTTTGTTTTATTAGAAGGTAGTACAGTTTTAACCATGGACAGGTACACATTGCAACAACGCGTTTACATCATTCAAAGTTGAAAATGGGCGTTCTTTGAAAAATACCCATCGCAAAATTTTGTTTAGTGACGAAGCTCATTTCAGAATGGATGGATTCGTCAGTAAGCCAAATTGTCGTAACTGGGGTGATGAAAATCCTCGTGTTATCCATGAAAAATCTCTACACCCACAAAAAGTTACTGTTTGGTGTGCATTTTGGGCAAATGGAATCATTGGGCCATTTTTCTTCGAAGATGATGCTGGAAATGCTGTTACTGTGAATGCTGAGCGATACCAATCAATGTTGAGAGACTTTTTATGGACACAGTTGAATCATATTGATTTGTCTGACGTCTACTTCCAGCAAGACGGTGCTATATGTCACACAACTCGAGAAAACATTACGCTTTTGCGATCAAAATTTCCTCAACGTGTAATTTCACGAAATGCAGATTTCAATTGGCCTCCAAGGTCATGTGATCGAACACCGTTAGATTTTTTTTGTGGGGTTTTTTGAAAAGTCGAGTGTATGCTTACAAGCGACAAACAATTAATGATCTAAAGAACAACATTCAAGTTGCAATTCGTGAAATAACACCAGCAACATGTCGGAAAGTCATTAAAAATTTCGATATTCGGATTGATGTCTGCAGACGCAGTCATGGTGGACATTTGAATGATATTCTATTCCACTTATAATTATGATGGATCATACTTTTAATAAAAAAAAAAAAAAACAGCTTGAAAAACTTGCAAATAGTTTGTGTTTTATTTCAAAGAAACATGTAGGCGCGTTTTTTGGATGACCCTTTACAAAAATAAAAACAAGAGTTTTATATTCGGCTATGCTGAATCTTATATACCCTGCTCCATGTACATAAATCTAGTTTAGTGAAGTACCTCCAATCAAAATGACAAATAGGCTGACTTCCAAAATGTCAGTTGCTTTGTATTCGAACAATGTATTGTGTTTCATAATGCCGTGGTACTAAATGTTTACATTGCATACTATTCCAAAATGCCGCAGACAAGTATTAGAAACGTTTCAACTGAGCAACTAGCGCATCAGTTTCTGAATTGATGCTTTGTGTCGAAACTTTGTGTATATACAAGATCTAAATATCGCAGCAAAACTGTATACAAACTTTGTATTAATACATTTTGGAAGTCAGCCATATTGGGATGACAAAAAATTCAGAAATAAGAAAAAATTATTTTTACATAAAAATGTCACCGGCTCCTAATGAATTAAGGAGATTACATATTTTTTTATTTCCTAAAAGATCTCTTCAAAAGCTTTTAAATGATACCCATATTGATGCCTTGAAACATATGGTGCAAAATCGTACTTTTCTATGAATAGTTCAGAGGCTAATAACTCTGGGCAAGCGCCAATTTGTTCATTTGATGCTTTTTAATAATTTTTTAATTCTTTATCGCCCCATTTATTTGTTATTTTCTTGATTGGAGTTACTTTATTGTTCCAAATGATATGGAAAAATTTAAGGTGTTTTGCTCACTGTCTCGAAGGACATTTTCGAAACTATGTCTGGTCGATTTTTTTTTTTTTTTGGGGATGACCCCTACTTATGCAATGCATTGTGCCAGGACTAGAAAATTAGGTTTTGGGATGGGGGTTAGAGGGAGTAGTGCTTGTGAACATTTGATTTGAATCTTTGCACATTGAAAGTGGCAGGAAAGACCTCTGCAGGGAGTTTATTCCACATACGAACTGTTCGGCTAAAAAACGAATTTTCTCTGTAATGCGTTGTGCGATTCACTAGCCATTTGACCACAAAGAAATGCGCTCTTGATGCAGATCGCGTTGGGCGTATGAAATTACGGTTTTCAGGAACAAGTTCCCTGATTTCATAAGAGCACATTCCGTTGTAGTAACGATAAAACAGTGAAATACACCCCACATTGCGTCGATGCTCCAGTGAGTCAATAGAACTGGATACCCTACTGTCACCGATGAGTCTCTTCGCCCTCTCCTGACGCGTTCGAGTAACTCCAAAATAGACTTTGAAGCACCGGCCCATACAAGAGGGTTGTATTCCATTTTCGGTCTGATAAAGGTGATTTAGATAGTAAGGAGATCAGATGGAGTGAAGTATTTCTTACACCGTTTTAGGAAACCAAGGCACATGAATGCTTCTTTTGCAACATGAAAAATGTGCTTCTTCCAAGGAACATCGCATTGAATTTTCATGCCAAGAACATCGAGAGCTTCTGATTCCTTAATATATATATCACCCATAATTACAGATGACGTAGCATGTTCAGCAGTACGCCTTTGCGAAAGCACACAGCACTGGGTTTTATAAGCGTTAAACTGAACCCTGTTCGCCAGGCCCCATTCGGAAATTACCAAAAGGTCGCGATTAAGGGTATCGTCCATGTGCTTTCTCATAGCCCCAATTTCCCGAAGGCTTGGTCTACTTGGAAACGAAAATGAATGGCATATGCTACTGTCATCTGCAAAAGAATAGATAGGGTTGGAAGTCTGACGTAGAAGGTCATTAAGAAAAATAAGAAATAGGGTAGGGGAAAGGACGGAACCTTGCGGTACCCCTGAATTTAACTTGAACTCGTTTGATGAGATCCCATCTATAACCACTCGTATAGTGCGATCCCTGAGAAAGTTTGATATAAGTCGAGTAAAGCTATTACCGACACCAAAAGCAATAAGTTTTGATTGGCTCATCTAAAGCTTTAGCAAAGTTGATTTAAACACTAACACGAACAGATAGTCTGACATCGCTCAATTGACTTCGCTATGCATAAGAAGTCAGAATATTTATACTTTATGGGGTCGGAATTTTACAAACGGAATGAAAAACTTTTTCCACCTGTGGTGAAGGGTATAATAAATAAATTATTTAAGCAAATACTAAAGCTATTCGCACTATGATATTAAGTACTCTGTCTGTACTAGTTCTATTTGGAAAGCTTCTACGTAATGAACTGAAAACGTTCTATTTTAATCGTAGAGTTGAACGGAAAAAGACCAACTTAGTTTTGTTTAGAACTTCTTTTAATTACGGCGGCATGTTTAACGTGTAGGCGGCCAATAATTTTTTAACACTTGATAGCATGGGTATTTATAATTTCAAAACGATTTTAGTAGCTGCATTTTCAGATGAACATTGCAATTATTGAATTAAATTAAAATTGAACTCTTGTGACCCTGTGCAACAACAGTATTTTATATGAAGGGGACTTTGGCCTTTTGGTGAGGAGGAAAATTTTGTCATGTATTAGAGCCATAAGAGGAAATAGCCTTTTGGGTGTATAAATTTGATCTGGGAGTGGCTTCTTCCCAGACAGCGAAGTGAAGCTGGAAGTTATAATTGTGGCTTACACTTTTCGTCTCGCTCGGACGTTGACATATTTTAAGAAATAATGAATAGATGTGCGATACAATCGCATCGTTTAAAGCGTACATATTGCCATCAGCCTAATAATATAGGAATGAGTTTGTAATTCTCCTTGTTAAAACAAAAACAGATGTTATAATCAACTATTTTGATTACTGAAACATATCTTCCCGTTGTTGCTTTATCAAATTCGTTCATTTAACTTGCAACTCTTGTGCTCCAGCTGTCAAAAGCAAGGAAATACAATAAAATATAACTTTTGACATTCGAAGAAGAAAAAATCACAGGCGCAAAAAATAGTCACCTGAGCTGTCAATGCCACCTGTTATTAATTCGTCTTGATTGATGTGATTCTCTAAAATGCGAGCCATTTTGAAAATATAATCTCATGCGCATGATTCTTTTTTATTTCTCTGAAATTTAAATTTCATTTTATTATTTTTTTGTAACTGTCAGGAAGTTTTTTTTTGAAACAAAAATAAAAATTATAACCTAAAAATCTCTAAAAACTTTAAAGTTGAGAAAAAACATGCTTTAAAAAAATGTATTCTAAAGTCATCATGCTACTCCAAAAATTTATAAAATCAGAATACCAATTGAAATAACAAAAAAAAAAAAAAATTTCAAGCAAAATTAAGGTAAACCAACAACATCTTATAAAATTATATTGGAAATGAAATAAAAAACCAAAATAAAAATACAAAGAAAAACCAAGAGGAGAAATTTTGCAAAAGATTTAATGCATTAAAAAGTATATGAACGCACATTGTGATGCTGGGACGTCTTATAAGATGATGATGAGCTGCAGCTGAAGAAGAAAGCGGTGAAAGCGTAGCTGTACTACCAGCACCAACACAAATGCCCGTTGCAACGACCGAACCACCAACAACCGAATCGTGTGCCATTAAAGAGGCAGCCGAGGGATTTGAACGTATACTACAGGCATCTGTGGGACTGGCTGCTAAAGAATTTAAAGCTGCATCACCCAAACGAGGGCTATTCCCACCGCTACTACTATTTAAGACAAGTACACTGCCTGTAGCAGCAGCAGCAACAGCAGATCCCGGTGCTGTTGCTGATGCTACTGTAGCGGCGTTAGCAATGCCTAAACAACACCCACCACCGCCACCACTGGCAGGTGATCCTACTAACGATTGCTGATGCTGTAGCTGTTGACTATGCAGCTGTTGTTGTTGTTGTTTGTGAGTTGCGGCCGTGAATGATGAACATGATGAGGATGCCGGTGGCAGGCCATCCACTGTATCGTTTGAAGTACATTGAAATGTTATTACATTATTGCTACCACTACTACTGCTATGGCTACCATTCGATGATGATGATGAGGAATGAGTAGATTTTATGCTACTCAATGTGCCATAAGGTGAATTGGATGAATTCATTAAATTATTATTGGTCACCGAGGCCGATGAAGCGTTCAAAGCAATCGAAGATATTTGACGATTGCTGCCATCTAATAAACGTCTGGGGACACCACTAAAATTACGGCTGCTGTTTTTTTTTTTTCAATTTATTTAAATCCATTTGAATGAAGCATTAAGAAAAGCAAGAAATATGTTTTTTTTTTTTCGAAAAAAGTGGGGTGAAATATAAATGCAAAAAAGTCATCGTTTAAACAACAGTTTTATGATAAAAAGAGTTTTTTTTGCTTAAAAATCGTCATAACACAAATGTTTGAAATTAAAAGAAAAAGGAAGGGAAATAAAACACAAATAAGAAACTAAAAATAAAATTATAAAAGATTTTTATAAAAAGCTGTAATTTTTAACATTTTCATAAATGTAGTTGGTGAGTAAATTTGTGTGACTTTAATTTATGTATTGTTTAAAGAAGTTTAATATTTTTATGTTAAACACCTTTATCGACAACCTTTTCAGCAAGAGTGTCATATCTCTAAAAAAAATCTCGATCGACAAAAAAAAAAAATGCATTTAAGGATCAAAAGGTTCTTTTAACATTTTAAAGGCCACAAATACACTTTTATTTGAAGATTTTTAAAAATTTTGAGTTATGGATTTCTGGCAGCAAATGCTTAATATACCATGGACTGATTCCATTAATTTTTAGAGGATTGATAGAAATTGAAAAAAAAAACAAAAATGAACATTGAATTACCATAGAAAAAGAGAGGATTTGAAGACAATGAATTATTGAAAATTATTATTTGTTTTTAACATCGTGGAAAGTTACGTAAAATATTTAAAAATCAGCTAAATCAATGCGTTAGACAGTTTCGCAATATTTGGGCATAAATAACAGATATAAATTTCACAAATTCTCAACTGCAGTGAATTAAGGGTCCTAACAAAACAAAAATCATGGATAATATAGTTCTATTTTACAAATCCATTATAAAACCTGTGTGGATAAATAAAATCTAGTGATGCGGTACCGCTTGCACATTCAAAACTTAAAAAAAAAACTTTCAAAGTAACTACTGCGGCTAATAGACTGCGTTTCATGGTACAAGTAAACAAAAATATGTAGAGGAGAGGCAAATTCACAAGAGGTGGCAGCGCCGCTACAACAATACAACAATAAAAAGAAAAAAGTGTATGGTAAACTGTAAAACACATTTTATTTTGCACTTTTTTCTTACCCTTTTTATTAACGTTTTTGGTAAGCTTTGATTTTTTAATTGATTTACGAGGGCTGCTCTATATATTTCTGGCCTAATAGTGAAAATGCGAATATTTATAATCAAAAATGGTTTTATTGTTTTTCAAAATATTCTCCAGCATGATTTATACACTTTTGCATGCGCTCAAACCAGTTGTCGAAGCACTTTTTTCACTCCGATTGAGACACCTCTAAAACATGGTTTTTGAACACTTCAACAGCTTCTTCTGGCGACGAAAATTGTTGACCACGCATTTTGTCCAATGTCCAAGAATGTCTCTATCTCTCGGTATGTCGCATGTCGATCTTGCATTATGAGTTCACGCACGGCATCAATGTTCTCTGGCACAACAGCCGTTTTTGGACGACCTTCACGGAATGTCTTTGAGCGAGCTTCGGCCACTATTAAATTTATTATACCAATTTTTCACAGTGCTTCATCGCCATACAAAGATTTAAGTTCATCAAGGCACTCTTGTCGTGATAATCCACGTCGAAAGTTGTGAAAAATGATGGCACGAAAATGTTCACGAGTTATTTCAATTTTTTTCTATATAAATTTTTTAAAGTCACTGTAAACACCACAAATAATGGTCGTACGTCAAAACGTTTTGAGTACGATTATGCTTAAAAATGATAAACTTTACAATGGAAATGTCAGATTGCCAGAAATATATATAGCAGCCCTGTAAAACTCTTCTTGTAATTTTATTTTAAAAAATATTAAAAAAAGAACTTTTGTAATATAAAATGATATACTTTTGACAGCTTCTGTACCCACAACAAAATTAAAAAAAAAAAAAAAAGAATAGTCAGCTGCCGCAAGGATGCCACCTGATAAAATTAATTCACCTTGTGTAGAGGGTATTAAATATTCCCATTATCCAAAAAGACTTTACTCATGCAAACTCATTTTACTAATGGAAAACTCTTAAGACGGGATTTTGCTAAAGTTTAGCAGACTACAAAAACTAAGAAGAGTAAACACTGTGAGCCTTACGAGACGGCACTCCTAATCCTTTTGAATGTTAGTATAATAAGTTCAAAGCTGTAAATGAATTTATTTGCGAATCATTCATGTACTAAATTAGCAAATTTTGAATTAATTGTTTTTACAAAAATTGAAACAAAATGAAGTCAATTCAAATGAGTTTGTTAAAAATGAATTGCAATTCGTTTCCAATTTAAATTAATTTGTCAGAAAGAAATGCATTTAATTTCCAATTCACTTGAATTGAATTAATTTTAAATTAATTTAAATAAATTATAAAAAAATAATTAGAAATTCATTACCAGCTCCTTGATTAAAATTTAAATTGATTTTGTAAGTAAATATGCTTAATCTGCTTAATAATTGTGTGTTTTAAGTTTGGTGGAAGATATTTCCATTTTTCATTCCTTTTTGATCTGCTCATAAACTGATTAATTGCAATTAAATTTTTATTTCATTCGTTTGAACTACAATTCATTTATTTCAATTCAAAATCAATTCAATTAAAACGAATTAGAAATGAATTGCTATTCATTTTCACAAATTTATTTGAATTGGAAACTAATTGAAAGTTTTTCCTTCCTAATTTGGTTAAATTGATTTTAGTTTCATTCAATTTTTTTTTGTTGTAAAAAGAATTAATTCAAAATTTAGTTAATTAGTAACGAATTATTCTTTTACAGCTCTAATGAAGATATGAGTACAGGAATTTTGTTGGAAGTAATTGAAATAAATTTATTAAATATATAATTTAATAAATAAATAAAATTAAGATTTAAATACTTAGTGCTTCATTACAACAGATTCAATAAAATAATTTTGTTGAAAATCTTAATATAAAAGTCCCCCTTTCAAAAAAAAAGGACTTTAAGAAACTATAATATTAAAAAAGTACTTTTTTGGTAACCTTTGTTAAAAAGTATCTCCCTAAGTAAATTAAGTTTCTCTTAAGAACAAATTTCGTCTAAGAAATGTCTTTTTAAGCAATTTTTTATATTAAAAAAAAGCTACTTTAAAAACCAGCTTTAAAAAATATGCCTTAGAACTGTTTAAAAAAAATTCTTTCAAAAAGTACCATTTAAACATGTTCATCTTTTAATTTTTATTTTGCTGAAAAATTAGTTTTGAAAAAGGTTTAAAGAGGACTTTTTTTTTAAACAGTTCTAAAAACCAAACTTAAAAAAAAACGGAAAAGGCCTTCTGAAAAAATACATTTTTTAAAATACATTTAAAAAAAATATATTTTTATATTTTCTTCAGCCTAAAAAATCATTACGCTATCAGCTTTGTTACCATGGGCTTATTTTCCGATCTTAAATTTTAAATGCCGTTTTCTACAAGACGTTTCAAGACTTTGAAGCCTAGAAAAAAGAAGGTACAATGTGTTGGTACTTCAAGGTGAAGCAAAGCAAAAGTTAAAGTGAGGGCAACTAAGAATATTTTCTTTTTTAGCAGGAGCTGTAGCACCCTGAAAATAATCAAAGTTGCTTTGTAAACCAAACAAAAAAATTTGATTATTTAAATTGCAATATTTTATGAAGTAAATTTTTTTTTGGGAAGAAGTTTGTCAGTAAATTTTTTTTCTCTTCGATTTTTGCCGTAAAGAATGAACATTTTTCCTTTTTGTAATTTAAATGCTAAAAAGTAAAAACAACAAATTTTTTCCATTTAGGTTAATAAAAGTATTAAAATTATGTAACAATGGCCAGTGAATGGACAACGAAAATTGCGGAATTTTAAATTAAGTGCAGTAAGGAAATAAATCACATTGTGGTTGTATAAGTGTTTTAGATATGTATACGTGTATGTATAAACAAGGTCATTTACAATGAATTTTAAAGTTATAAAATAGCAAACATTTTGAAACTATAAAACAAAAATATTATTTTCTCAAAGGGGACACAAATCAGTAGAAATGTTGCATGTGGAATAATATTTAAAATACATCAATAACCACAAGGAAACCTTAAAACAGCAACAACACATCCTAAAGAGAGTCCAAAAGCTTTTTTTTAAATTATTGTAAAACTTTATCTTAAAAAATCAAATAAATAAAGTTTTTTGTGATTTACAATACAACAATACGACAGCAAACATATTTAAATCAAATTAAAACTAAAACTAAGAGAATGTATATTTCATTGTTGTCACCCCATAAATTTAAACGACATTGTTTTAAAAAAATATTTGAAAATTCTTTGCAGTCAATTTAAATATTTTTTTGTTTGTTTCTTCTTTCAAGTTCAATGTGTGAATAATAAAATTTTAGAGAAACGTATACAAAAAAAAAAAAAAAAAAAAAAAAAAAAATACCTTTTGTAGCCTGTAACCATGTTCTGCTCTTGCTCAAGTGTTATTACATGTCAAGGTGTAGTAGTAACAACAGACAAATACGAAAGGACAATAGTATGTCAAGGATTGTTGCAGAATATCAAAATATGATAAAGAATTTTTCCTATTTTTATTTTATAGCAAATTTTTTATACTGAAATGTACAAATTTTTACAACAGCTGAATTCACAAACACAGTGGTGAATAACAATCAATTTTCAAAATAAACACAGAGAACCACATTCGGCTTTTTTATTTAAAATTAATGTAGAAGTACAATGCAGGCAGTTATAATGCAATTCGTTATGGATGTCCGGTTTATTACAGTTATTTCGAATATTATCAATAAAATACAGTAGTTTTTTGATCAATTATTGATATTAGAGGCTTTTAAGGCCAGGATTCACTATCATACACAATCGTACAATTTAATCACACAAACATCTGACAGAATTCTGTCCTACTTTAAAAATCGTTTCAAAATGGCGTCGTAAGTGCCACACTATTATACAAAAAATATGCAAAAAACAGATGCTTTTAATATTTCGTTGTTGCTTTCTCCTCATCAAAAAAAAAAAATAAATAAAATAAAAAAATAAACTCTGATCTCATAGAAAAAATTATTTTATAAATTATTTCAAAAGATTACGAAATCGTACAGATCTGTCAAAAAGTCTGTCACACACATACACTTTTAATCCACACTAGATCGTACGACTGAGTATGATAGTAAATCCTGGCCTTTAACAGCATTTAAAAATTGGTTTGTTTCCGGCAAGATGGATCAGAGATTTTTCATAAAGCAGAAATAAATTTGAGGCTTGATAAGATATTTTTCGTCAATATATAACTGAGTCATGGATAAAATGAAACAAAAAAAAAAAAAAAAAAAAAAACACAGCAATTCATTTTATTAGGTCAAACCATTCTATTAGCGTATGAAGCTCCTTACTAAAAAATTGTCTCGATTAAATTCTAAAGTAAAAAATTGTTCTGGAGTAACTTAGCCCTCCTCAGATAATTGTTTCTGCGAGTATATTCAATTCCAAAGAAAGCGAAAACACTTAAATCCGCTGGCAAAGTTACGTCTAAAATTTTAGAAATGTGCATGGAATTATTTATAAAAAAAAAGATAGAATGCTATGCCCTTCAACATGTGTGTAAATCGAGTTTAGTAAAGTAACTCCAATCGAAAAAAAAACAGAGAATTAAAAAATAAGAAAATATAATTTTTACATAAAAATGTCATCGGCTCTTAATGGGTTAAGCATTTAAAAAAATTTATTATTGCCTGTAAGATCTGCCCAAAAGCTTTTCAATGATACCCATATTGGCATCTTAATAAATATGGTGCAAAATCATCGTAATTTTCTATGAACAGTTCAGAGGCCCATAATTTGGAAAGTATGGGCGAGCATTAATTTCTTCACTTGACGTTTTTTCTTATTTTTTAATTCTCTTTCGCTCCATATTTTGTATTTTTTTTATTGGAGTGTCTTTATTGTTTTAAATGATATGGAAATATTAGAGGCGTGTTTTGCCCGCTGCCTCAAAGGACATGGACCGATGTTGCTGATTTTCAAGAGCAAAATTTTCGAAACTATGTCTGATCAATTCGCGTAATTAAATTTTCTCTAGCTCATCTAATGCCTTAGTAAAGTTGATTTTAACACTAATATGGACGGACAGATAGACATCGCCTAATCGACTTCGCTATACATAGGAATCAGAAAATACATAAATACTTTATGGGGGTCGGAACTAGATATTGTAGAGTTCATAAACAGAGATGTAACTTTTTTCCACCTGTAGTTAGGGGCATAAAAACATAAATAAAAATTTATTTATAATTCTTTGCCCATTCAAAATAACATTCAGACGCAATCTTTTCTAAGTGTGAATAGCGATATCGCGGCAGAAAAATATTTGAGTCGAACAAACATGACATTTCTGCAACAAAAAGACTATTTTAAAAGCCTTCCTAAATCTTAAATCGTTGAGAGTATAAAAAAGATGTAGATCAAGGCGAATTCATATAAGATGGCAGCGCCGCTACAACAATACAACAATAAAAAAAAGGTACTTGAGAACACAATTAATTACTGAACTTTTTTTTTTTACTTTATCCCTTTTAATAACGTTTTTAATAAGATTCGGTTTTTAAATTGATTTTAAACTCTTTAAAATGATCCACTTTTGACAGCTATTTTACACATTACAAAATTAAGCAAATAATTGTCAGCTGCCGCAACGATGCCACCTGGTAAAATTAATTCGCCTTGATGTAAATTCACTGGATGAACTTAAAAACAATATTAAAAAAGAAAAAAATCATCAGATCAAAAACTATACGTTTCTTCTACCTTTCTTATGAAAACCAAATTTATTGTAAAATGTTAAAATAAATTTTAAAGCAAAAGAATAAAGAAACTGATGAAATAATAAACCAAAACCAAAAAGCAAACTTAAAAAACAGAACCAAAAAAATCGTTTCACATTCTTTTGTTATTTAAGCCTTAAATTTAAATTAGTAGAAAAAAATTGAAAAGACATAAAAAATGTATAACTAAATTAGAAAACAAAAAAAAAAAAAAAAAAAGGAAATTTAAACAAAATGCGAGCTGTTGCAGCTGAATTTTCTATAAACATAAATTTTTTAATTCAAAGATTTTAAGGCATTTTCATTGTTTGTATTGTCCCGTTTTAAAAAGTGTTTAGAATGCTAAAGAGTTGAAGTCTTAAAGAAGACTAATAACACAAAATTCTAATGCTGATTGTTATGGAAAACAGCACCGCTATGACCCTATGAAGATGAACTACAGTCTTTGAGGAGGATATTTTTCCCATTCTCATAGGTACTACTGTGTGTTTTGAGTGTTTGATAAGAATGGGTTATGTAACAGTAGCACGACCACAAAACTGGACCAATTAATCTGTTGGTAAGCTTTGGCACTCCATTTTATGGAGAGTCCCTCCTGCAATACCAATTTTAGCATTTTTTAAGCCTAAAACAAGAACATCCGAAAGATCGTTACAGATGTAGGAAAGAGATGGCGAAAATATTTTAGAAATCACAACATATGCCTTCCAAACATTTTGCTTGCCGATCAATAAGGCAGGATTCCATTAAAACAGACACCTCTGGCATTTTTTTGGCCCTCAAAAGTTGAAATTCCATTCTACTCGTGTTCTATAGCCATTTCTGATCTGAGCACGGAAAATAGAATTGGCATTATTAAAACTTTGAGGAGAAAAAGAATAAGTGATTTAGAAATTATTTTGATGTCAGACATCCAAGCAAGTTTACATTCCTACGTCTCGTATGAAATAAGTTCAGGGGTAGTTTATGATGGATAATTTCTTCTCTTGAAAATGGTGCTCAGTTTCTGGCCATGATTTCTATTTTAAAAACGAGAGAGCTGACTGGTTTGTTTGGAATCGATAATGCTAAATATAACGCCAGCTCTTGAGTTAAGTCAGACTTTATTGAACATTGCGTTTAATGATCCAAGCTCAGATAAGAGATGATGTGCATTGCAACTTAATTACATCCTAAAAGTTGTAGTTACTGGACAAGACCGTCCGTCGAATACAGGACACTTACATCCTAAATATGGGTAGCGTTAAGTCCAAGCATTTGCTTTCATTAACAGAGTCTCCGGTATTCGAAGCCTTAAGGAAAAAGATTTTAACATTGAAAGAAAGAACAGAAATATTTAAAACAGCCAACATCAGAATCTATTGGAGACATCGGCAATAGCAATGTGAGCATGCACAAAAATTCTAAACTTTCAACGACAGAACGAAAGCTGACTCCACAATGGCCGTCTTGTACGAGTTACTTAAGGACTCTTTTAACCCAAAGCAGAAACAACTGGTGGACTGGCCAGCAAGATCATTTATATCGTTTTGATCTTGAAAGGTTTCCTTATGTAGGAGATATGGTCCTAAGCGACTGATACCTTTAAAAGTTCTCATAATCTTTGCCATCGGTTACATTATTCTGATATATTTAAAGAAATTATCGTTAACTGACCTATTAAAATACGCTTGGCCCAGATTTATAGAGGTTTGTTCGTGGATAAAATTGTTTAATTATAAATTTCTACTAGCAAATGACTTGTATTCATTCTTGTTTTATTTTAGGAGCTTTAGTCCCTCTTTTATTTCGTTTATTTTTTTACACCAAAAGTAAGGTTATGGCCGACACTCATCTGTTGAGCATCTTAAATTAAATTCTTACACAAAAATATATTATAAAATCTCTTAATATAAAGCGGCTAAAATAGTAAATTTCTAAATCTAATAAACACAACTACTTAGCATTCTTAACATTTAGGTGCTGGTCCTGTCTCTTCTCCGACTCTCTCTCTCTCTGTCTCATTTTAAAAGAGAAGCGAGCAAAAGAGTGATAACTAGACGTTTGTAAGCAGGTGTTTAAAAACATACAATTAATTTCAAGCTACTTTGAAAGTGTTACAACTAACTATTAAAGTGCATTTCTGGCAATTCTTTGAAATTAGAAAAGATTCCCAAAAACTAAAAAAAATAAATGTTATACTTGTGAAAATGTTTTAATTTTTGTGTTAGACAAAGACAGACAGATAATAAAAATGCTTGATTTATTTTAATTAAACACGTTAATGAGCAGTTAAAGCATTACGAGAGTAACTAGAACATTTAGTATAAACTTGAGAGGCTTTTAATAATTGTTGCTTGGATGATGTAATTATTTATATCTATGAAAAATACTCTACGAACCTCATGACGTCATAGCCAGCAGCATTATTAAAATATGGTCTTGTATGCGTTGTGGCATTTGACTCTTCTGAGCTGTACTGTTGTACAAGAGTCAAAGATTGTCGCAATGGTGTCGAGCTCTTCATGTGCGAACGACGATAGGCTCTCTCAAAGGGTGTTCTCGACATAAATGTAGTGTCATTGGTTATAATCAGTTTGCCCAAACGATCTTGCGAATACAACTCACTTAGAGAATTATGCGAATGATGATTTTGTATGCCATCTACACAATCATAATTGCGTAACTGGACTGCAGTATAAGAAGGTGTACTAGACTTTCCGGCAGATTGGGTGACTAAGGGAAATTGGGGTTTTCTGGCCGAGGTAGGTGTTAAAAATGGATCGGGTTGTATGCGATCATTTACCACATCGGGTATGGTACCCATTGACCTCATTTTCTGTATAGGATAATGCATATGGCTGGCTGTTTCATTGTGTATATGCTGAGAAGGCAAAGGACTTTCATCGTTACCTATGAACTTGGCATTGCCCACTTTACAATTTTTAATATAAAGTTTTCCCGAATTCGATGACGAAGTAGAACTTTTCCGTTGTTGCATATTAAAACGATGTTTCTCTTCTAAATTCTGTTCTCTTATCATTTGAAACTCAGCTCTTATTTGCTCTTCGGAATAATTATCGAAACATAGATTACTCAAAGACTTCATTTTGGGCAATTGTATTCGTTCACGTTCGGCCAACCACTTTAAACGTCTGGGCGAGTTGCGATCCAATGCCTGTGAGGCCTTGTGAAATTCCATTTCCAATATGGAAAGATTTTCCATTGATTTGATTTTCGCTACACGAGGTGTATGGAAATTTTCATCCAAACCCGAATCATCAGCCGTTTCACTTTCACTATCCCGTTCTCCACTAGCATACAGATCCGAGTCGCGTGAACACGATGTACTATTGCTATTAATGCTGCGATAGGTTGGCGAGGGTGTATTCAAAAATTTCATATTGTTTAAAGAGTTCGATGATAGGGGAGGTGAAGATGGCATCATTTCATTTAAAGGCGTACGAAAATCTTCCGCACCAAGTTCATCTCTTATAGAAGAGTTGGGTGTTTGGAATATCAGCTCCTCATTCTCATCAATATTTGTGGTTACCATCGCTTCCGTAGGCATCGTTAAGGTATTAGTTTTGTCAGTGGGTGGATTATGATATATTAAAGCGGGAATATGCAATTTCATGGCGCTTATAGCTCTTTGATTAAGTCTATTCAGAAGAGAAACGGATTTGCTGAATCTGATTGTTTTGTGTTATTTTTTTTTTTTTTTTTTTTTTTTTTTGTATAAAAAAAATTTTTATTTGGTGCATTTAACAATTTCATTTTGGTCAATGTAGAAGGAAAGTGGTGATTAATTTTTTATTTTTAGCCATTTACCATAGTGAGGAATATTGTTTTTTTTTTTATCATATTGTAAATATTTCAAATTGTGTTTTTTTTTTTTTTTTTGTTTAAATAACACAAATTAAAAATAATGAAAATAAAATGTAAAAAAAAGAAAACAAAATTAAAATTAGCAGAGTTTTAAAAAATAAATTTAAAAAAAAATTACTTAACTTAAAATAAAAACATTAAAACTAATTTAATAAAATTTATTTTCAAGACTAAATTATTTTTATATAAATATTACCACAACCAAAATATAAAAGAATTTGTTAAAATCTACCTACAAAATTTGATTTATTAAAATAAATATTTTCAGTTATAATTAGCATTTAGTGCCGATATAATTCTATAAGTCTGTAAAATTAAGGGGTTCGAAACAAAATCCAAAATTCTAATTTTCTGTTTATGATGAAATTGAAATATTGGAAGGAGTTGAGAGTAAATGAAATAAAAAAATAAAAATATTTCTCGTTGGAAATCTCAAACTGAGGACACAAAACTTTCTACACTCAATGTAGTCAATTTTCGTGTTGTATTCATTTATGCACAACAACATGATATCACACGATTAATGTGTCCCATAACTCCAGCACGCATCGAGTAAAAAAGCAGGCTTAAAATTTCATTTATTAAATAGTTTTCACTGAGTGAATTAGCAGATAGCAAATTTGCTACCTTGTTGATTGTATCCCCCCAACGGTACTAAAAGTGCTCGGAGGAATAGGGAGAACCATTTCTCCGGTATGCAGGCTGACTGACCAGTGTCCTTAGTAATACTAGACCCACGGGAACTGGTATCCCATATAGAGATCCGCCTATCTCTGTAGCCGATTACTGGTGAGGTTCCTTCGAGGTACATGTGGTAGCTGTTGGTTAAGGTGGGTGTCCGTGGGGAAGATGTGGTGCGATTCTGAATGTGCTGTTACATTCAACAGACAGTGTCCAACCCTCAAGCAGGGGGAAGTTCATGGTCCAGACAGTTATGTTCTTAAAATTGCAACTCTGTTGGCTACGCCAGTGGAGGGTGCTATTCGACGCTTTGTATTTTACACAGTGGTAAAACCAACGTCAGTTAAGGCCACTGACATAAATCTTGATTATTTATGCTTACTCTTTAGTGCTAAAGGAGTCTCTAAATGGGAATGATACATCCAAGAGCCAAATTTAAAATACGTCGTTAGATCCTTCCTTCCTTAAAAGAGCTTTTGCAAGTTTTGAATGAAAAAAAAAATATGCTGGCAAGTGGCAAGACCTTTTGAGAAATAACGTAGTGACTGGATTCAAAACGTGAGAACGACGTCAGTTGCTCGTTGTTCACTTGGAATAAAAACCTTCAAAAGTGTGATTCCAGTTAAAATAATCTATAGCTCCTAAAAAAGTGCTCTGAAAAAATTGCTATTCAATGTTTCTCTATGAGCACTGAGTCCTTTGGTGACCTTCTCGATTTTACTCAACAGTTAGACAACCGACTACTTGTAGATCAGGAATTCAGGTGGTTAAGATCTCATTAAGACAACTACAACATAAGTCCTTCATCAGCAAACCTGTTACGTTTTCTGACAACTTACAAAGAGGCAGAGCACAAATTCCATATAATTTATATCACTATTTCCTACACCAACTAATTTTATTCTAAAGAGTGGGGTTTTTTTCATGAAAAATTAAAGGGATAAAAAAATTTCTAAAATCGGTTTCAAGTTTTCTTGCGATACAAATTAAAAGTATAAAAAAAATATATTATTATTAGTTTGATTTCTAACTCTAATTGCACTATTGCTAAAATTTAGTTGTAAGGAAACCATCCAACCTCCGAGACAAATCGATTTTGCAAAAAACCAAAATCTCAGTAAGTTGCCATCAAAACAATTATTAAAAAAGTAAATAAATTTTTGCAATTCTACATTAAGAAAACTATTTTCAAAATATTTGTATCAATAATAATTCTTTAATAAATTCTAAAAATTATGACGAAAGAAACATCAGCACCAAATCATTTAGCAACTTGGGACAAAGGCGCCAACTTGCGAAAAAATAATTCAAATTTAAACGCATTTTGAGTTTCTATACATTTTGTGCAATAAAAAGCAAAGAAAGCTATGAGCGCCCAAACAATATTTCGTTGAAATAATTCAAATATTGTAAGGAATTATTTAAGAGAAAAAAATGTTTGATAAATATCAAACACGTAATGGTATACATTTTTTGACTTCAAGCCAAAAATCTAATAGAAGTGCATCATTATAAAAAGTAAAGGGAAAAAAATAGAAAGAATAAAAATAATCATGTTTTTGTTTTTTTTTTTTTTTTTGTACAAAATTATAAGGCGTCTTGAGTATGGACGCATTTTCAAAGAAATTATAATAGTGACCTTAAACTTTGCCTTGCACGTTTTTTTTTTCTACATTTCTTTAAAACAACCATAAATATAAAATTTTTTACAACACGAGAGGGAGGAAAACAACTCAAAGAGAAGAAAATAATTAAAAATGGCAATTAAATTTTTAAGTTAAAACATTTAACAATTTAACAAGCCAATTATGTTATTGAAATACAATACAATATACAACATGTTTAAGTAAAATTATTGTTTTACAAAAAAACAACACATAAAAGCAGTAACTCACACAAGTCTTAGGTTAGAAAATACAACTCTACCAAACTTTTTTAATCTTTAAAAATTTTAATAGTAAAAAATCTATAATACAAAATTTAAAAAAAAATCTTTGGAAGTTATTAAAATTACATTAAACATATATGGGCGTGGCTTATATAAGAAATGATTTTTTTAAAACCTGATTATTTTTTACCCTCAAAATAACGATTGTGAGAAATTGAAAACTGACCTAGATTTAGGCTCAGAGCAGTCAACATTTCTTTATGAGAAATACTTTTCGTTATTTGGGTTTTCCAAGATTTAACAGCGTTTACAGATATTAAATTTAGAGTAGCAGTCTGCGCATTAGACTTAGATTGTGGTACCACAGATACAAATAAAATCCTTGTTGTGGTGAAAGGTTTTTAAGATGGCCAAACTATCGATCCCCACTTAATCATTCAGTCTCGAATCATAAGTCCATGAATTCAAGTTCGTTTTAAAGATGCTTAGAGTTAAAATAATAAAATTAAATACAAAGTGCAATTGGCAGCTCTGATGTTATGAATTCCGGCCTTTGGGCTTTCGTCGGTATGCAAAAGTTTTTTCGTTTATAGAGTTTCCCTTAGATTTATTCCAACTGCATAAACTCTGCATAAATTTACCGATCAGTGATAAATCTTGCTTTTGGTACTTTAAAAAACAGAATTGTTAAATGAAAATCTAATGAAAGTTACTGTTTGGAGTACTTTGTGGGCTCGTGAAGTTTTTGGTCCATTTGTTTTCAGAAACAATGATGGACAGAATATTAAAGTCTGCTTTTTTTCCAAATAAACGAAGCCACATGTTACAAAAAAAAACAAAATTATAAACGATTCATTTTAGCTTATGCTGCTGTTAATTTGGGGGATCCAATATCTATATTGCGCTATGTGCACCGCACACCGGAGGCCACGTGGCAGAAATAATTTATTTTTTTCTTTGTTTAATTTTTTATTTCAATATAAAGATGCAGATCTCAATACTTTTAAGGTTTGGTACTATTATACTGAAGAAGTTTGCTTATTATATTTCGAACTTTTATCGAAAGCATCTTTAAATTGAAAGCCACGCCCATCAAAAAAAATTTCAGCTAATGTTTTGTTTCAATCAAGAAATTTTAAACTGCTTTTCTATAGATCAGGATTTTCTTTCAAAATTCAACAACATGTAAGAAGAAGAAAAGTTACAAAAAAATATTAAAAACAGCAAAGAAAAGAAGTTATACAACTTAATGAAAATTGATGTGGTTAAATTGAGTGTAAGTTTGGTTTCAAATTAAAGTGAAGTTTTAGCCAGAAATGGTTAATTTTATTTTGAAATTAGTAAATTTTCGTTTACTGTTAGTTGTTTTGTTTATTATTGGGTTAAGATTTTAAAAGTGTATTTTATTGGAATGATGAAAATTGTTACAGCAAGTTATTGGTAGTAGATGTGTACAACGAGTATAAGAGTTTCAAGTTTAGAGTATAAAAATTTTTTATTTATAAAGAAATATTTTTTTTTTAAATTTTGGAATATCTTCTTATTAAATTTTGGTTTTTTTTATAATTTTAAGCAAAATAATTTTTAAAGAAAAATTAAGAATTTCTATTAAAATACTAAAAGAAATAAAACTAAAACTAGGAAAGAGAAAATAACAGCAAATTAAATTTTAAAAGGAAAGGAACTGATTAGACTTACCTTGCATGCCCGGAATCACCTTCAGAGCTTTGACGAGAATGTTGACTGTGCGAAAAACTACTATAACCGGAACCTTTTGACATCTGTAAATTTAAAGAATTGTTTTTTATATAAAACTAAATTTAAAAAATATAAGAAAACAATTAAAAAAACTTTTGAAAAATATTTAATTTGCTGAAAAAATTTTTTGTTTTTATTAAAAAAATTCTTAAATTTAAAAATAAATTTTGGTACTTTTTGCCAACCTTAAAGCTCCTTTTTGTAACAAAAAGGACAGTACCTTTTTTAATATGCTTAAAGAAATTTTAAATTTGAAAAATAAGTTTGTTCATTTCTATTAGAAAAAAAATTTTAATTAAATGGTACTTTTTACCAACAAAAGTTTTACTTTTGGTAATTAAAAGTTCTGTATATTTTTTATAGAACTTATTTTAAGAAATTCGAAAACTGTTTTTAAAAAGTGAAGATGAGGACTTCTTGCAATTAAATATGCGAAGTGGACGCAGCAGTCATCGACAAAATTATATAACTTTTCCCTGTTATGTCTGTTCGTCTGTCACAGGTCTCTTGGAACCGTAGGCATTTGAAATTTTTACAGAAGTGGTATTATTGTGGTCACTACCACAACAAATATTTAAGAAAGTAAAAATAAACGGATGTCTCAAAAGAGACGTTATTTGCCTTCTATCGTTACACGTGAAATTTTTGAATGAAAGGATGGTCGATTTAGAGTTCGAAACCCATCAATGCATGTTTTTTTATTTTTTTAAAGCTACCGAGGAAAATTATTTTTTAGTAAAATGTAACGCATTTTCTGGATCGCTATAACCGCTTTCATCAATCTGCATTGCATTTACTTTTGATTAATTTTTTCTGTTTTCTTTAAAAACAGACATAAAATTAAAAATAATTTTTTGAACTAAAGAAAAATAATATTTGATATTTTTCGGTTATAATCTGGAATGGAAGCTTTTATTATAAAAATTACTTACTTGACTAGTATTACTGGAATTTCTAGAATGGCCCATTTCAAGGCCTGGAACAGTGCCACCAGAAGTTGATAGGCCACTAATTGAAGCGGTGGTGCCACAATTATTGCTACCAATAATACCACTGTTGGCGGCGCTAACACTACCGGTGCCGCCACTGTTGTTGCCACCACCACCACCTCCGCTACCGCCTGTACCACCAATGCCACCGTAGGGTAACATTTGTTGTGCATTTGTTAAAGAGACACCTGGTACCAGGGTGGCAGCAGATGAGGGTGGGTAGGAAGAAGGCAAATGCGTTTGTTGTTGTTGTTGTTGCTGGTTCTGCTGCTGTTGTTGCAACTGTTGCTGCTGCAATTGCAAAGCATCAGATGTCAATGTTATGGCCGACTCTGAAGACTCTGAATGGCCCGAATCGGTAACAATAGAGGCCACAACATATTGAGGATCTAAATCTGTTTAAAGAATTTGAAGAAATTACTTTTAAATTAAAAATCAAAAAATTAAATAAGCACTCACCATCGTCTCGTATTGTGGAAACGGGACGTGTTGTTACCCCTATGGCGGGTAAGGAGGAAGTTAATGATGTGGGCGATTGTAGGCCCCCGCCAGTAGTCGCTGTTGTCAAATCATCTGTGGAAGTTTTTTGTTTATTTTTTAAATTTGGTGTAGGACTAAATAAAGTAAATAATTTTTATTGTAGTTGTTGTTGTTTGGTTTAAATGCATTTTATATTTACTTACGCCTTAAATAAAATATCACCACTTAACATTAACATTTTTATAGATAACGTCAACATGGAATTATCTAAACGATGTCTCGAGTCATAACCTTCCAAGAGAAATCGACGCGAGGTTAAACCAGCGCCAGCATATTCGGCAAGATTTAAATCTATAAAACCTAATTTATAATAACTACGACCACCCTTCATCTCCTTGCGTATAGAAATACGCAAATGACAGGGATCCAAGACACCCGTTGAAGCATTCGCTGACATTTTGCAAGGAAATTCGAAACTTCGATTCCATTCTACGCGATGATTGCGTACCTCTTCCCTGTTAATAATAAAAAATTTTAATGAAGAAATAAAATTCAAAATGAAAGTTAAAGTTGAAATTAACCTGCTGCTATATTCTTGAAATGAACCACCATCCAACAGACGTATTTTGGCAAACAGCACTTCATTTACTAGGGCCACATTTTCTAAATCTTGTAGTTTTATTTCAACATTAAAACGATATTTTTTCTTTTTCATCATAAAGGCCATAACCGGGGGCACTCAGGCCCTTTCTTTCATTAAAAATATAAAGTTCTTTCTTTTTTATTTATTTTAAAACCCACACGTTTTTAATAAAATTTTCTTTCTTAAAAAAAAAATGAAAAGAAAATATAATTTTTTTTCTTCAATGGCCCCTCCTTTAGGTTACCAAATGTGAGGATAATTTTGTGGTTTCTGAAATACCAGCTATTTTCTGTTTGTAGGTATTTACTGTCTAATAGGAAGTTTGTTGCACAACACTTGAAAAACTTTTAATTTTTATTTTTATTTTAGCTTTTTTTTGTGTTCTGTTTTCTGTTTGTTAATGGATTAGAGTTTCTTTTGTAGACGAAAGTTGTGAGTTTCAGGTTGAATTTGCTGTTGCTGGTGCTGTTCTATTTGTTGTAGCCACCACATTTTCAGGGTTTAAATACAAAACTTTAACATTTTCGTTTATTGTGAACACAAAAGTAATTAAATCCTTAAAGTACTTTGTAGAAAAAACATTTTTGTTGTATGAAACACTGTAAAGAATAAAAAAAAAAGAAATTTAATTTAATTAATTAAAGTTTTATTAAATACGTTTTAAGGCCTTTAAAAAAAGTGAAAAAGATTCAAAAGTATTTAATTAGAAATTAGTTATTCTAAAGTAGAGCATTTTAAATTGTTTTTGTAGATTAAAATTTAGAACTTCTTTAAAATTTTTATTTTATTTATCTCATTTTTTTAAAGTTTATTTTAAAAAAATATAGAAAGAAATTGCGTTTTTACTTTATAGTAAATCTCATATTAATGACCTAAATTTTCTAAATTTATTCTTGTATCAATTAACTTAAATTTTAAAGTTCAGTGCACGAATGGTTTATTCGTGTAATTGGAGCTCTTTGAAAAATTTATAAAAAATAGAAAAAAAAAAATAAAACTATTAAGAGCAGGAAATAATTTATTTTAAGGTGGCCCAAAATAAATGTCTTATACACAAAATATTCTTTGCATTTCTTCAAGGTTTTATTTGAAATCAAATTTGAAATTAATTAACTTTTTTATTTGATCCAATTAATTGCTGGTTTAGTGAAATAAATAATTGAATCAATAAAAAAATTAATTAAACCTAAATTCGAAATCAAATAAAACTTTAATAGGAGCAAAAAATTTTTTCTGTGTATGAAGGTACAAAAAATTAAAAAAATACGCCCCTTTCTTTCCACTTATTCAAAATATGTCCGTCAGTTGAGTCCGTTTTCTGTCATGAGTTATTTCTTTTAGCAAAACCTAAGTCCGCGCTTTGGAGGTATTTGTCAGAAATTGTAATGTTCATTGAAAATAAATCAAGCGAATTAAATTCCAATTAGCAGGGCTTCGATGCTTTGCAATTCGATAATCTGTTTAAGAGCGCGTTAGGTAGTGAAATTGGCTGTTAAAAAAAAGAGTTGTTTTTATTATTATTATTTTAAGGGGATCAGCACAGAGCATGACTCCTACTCACGCAACGTATTGTGCTAAAACTAGGAAATTAAATTATGGAAAGGAGCATAGAGAAAATATCGACTCTGTTCATACGAGGCATCCCATTCCGAGATTATCACATAATTGTGATACATTGTCTCAAAACCTGACAAGCTTAGCTATCACCGAATGAATACGAATAAGGTTGCATAGAATTTCGAATAAAAAGAAATACAATTCCATTTATTAGAATCTGTATAGTACAAACTCTGGGAAAACTGACTTATGCCACTTTCAAAATAAACCGCTCATTTAAAGGCTTCAGGAAAGAGTCGTCGGCACTTCTATGCACCCAGGGCTGGACAAAAATATACTTTCTCTCTTTATATATCTATCTTTCTCGCTCTTTACTACTAGTGTTCGGCTTAAAGTAACAGCATTTCCTTTAACTTAATAAAATATGGTTTCCGATTTCTATCGACGTTCAATTAAAGAGTCTTGTGCATGTTTTCATTTTTTAATAACACAGAGCCGTCGTTTATTATCAGCTTTGGCGCCTTAAAAATTTGTTTTTTAAAGCTGGGGTAGAATTCAATAACGTAACAACGGCCTACTTACAATTTACCAAGAAACAAAATAAAACCTTGAAAGTTATCGTATTTATTGTTAAACAAATTTATGCTTCACATCCCTTTTCAAACAAAACAAAACAAATGAAATGAAAATAAAATAATTTTTTTATTGGCATTTTTATTGTTGTTTTTGGTATTCTTAAGTACTAAATATTTTTACTTTAAATTAAAATTTACAGTTTTAAGTCTTAATATTTTACGCGGTTTTATGTTTCTGTTGAAATCAAGAACTTGTGTTTTTTTAATGGGCTGCTAAAAATGTTTTAATTTAAGTTTTGACATTGATGAATGGAAAATAATGTGGCGCGTTCTTTTTAAGTTTAATTATTTTCCAGGGAATTTACGCAGTTATTTAGACTCGAAATAAAAGTAAAAACAATAAGTAGGTGGAGTCATGACTATGAATTGTTGTTATTAGTAACAGGAGACATTTACAAAACTATTTTTTTAAATATATTTTTTCGTGTGAATAAGTTCTAACACAGTTTGTGATCTGAAACTATAATATAATTACATTAACCTAAAAGTATACTTTACTTTTTTTGTAAAAAAAAAGTAAACAAAGTCTAACTGTTTAGAAAAGTAGAAAAGTTTATTTTAGATTTTGTGTTTTGTTTTTTCAAGTTTTATTTACTTTAGCAAAAATGATAATAATCAAAGCGCTTTGAACACGCAACAAAAAATTGCGACTGAAAAACAAAAGCACCAAGTGTTTAGCTAAACCATAAGCGTTACAAGCCCTAAGGGTAGGCAATGTTCTTAAAATACACTGTTTTAATATGTCAAGAATGATTTTTCGTTTAAATGTTTTTTGGCGTATTTTTTTTAGCTAAAATGCTTTCATCTTCTTTATCATTGAACATGGACTACAACATATTTTTGTTATCTTAATTAAACATTTAATCAAACGACATTAAATTATACGTCAGAAAAATCTTAAGTCACTATGAAAGGAAAATGTATAAGATTCTTTACAGTCGACTATGAAATACTATTTTTTTCTGAAATGCAAACTGTAAGTAATTTTACATGCCTGCCAAAACTGATATTTTATAAACAAATTATAATTTTTACGTTCAATCATGCATGGTCTATAACGCCTGGCATATAACCTTTAATATTTTTTCTTAATGATTTTGCTGTCACGCACAGTCGTGCTGAAGTACTTTAGAAAACGGAAAAAATCAATATAATCGAATCGATACGATTCAAAATGTTTTAATTATATAAAAATGAGTTTTAAGAAAATTCGAAGTGAAAATTGTTTTAAAATATCTTTTTTTATATATAACGTGGTTTACGATTTTCTTCTGCATGAAATATTGACTTTTAGTCAGTATCATATCTCCGCAAACGAAAATGAGTCGCTTTATGCTTGAAAAATGTTGGGAAATTTAGGAAACTAACTTTTAAGGTGAGTCCTTGTTGCCTCAACTTAGCGTTTGTTAAAAAGAAATATCGGTAGCAAAAAGCCACCCATCGCAAGCGCTGTACACTAGTTTATGCAAAACGTTTTTGAGGCTGGCTTTAAAGTTGACAACGTTTATGGTCGCTGTTATCATACGAGCATTACCGAAGAGCATATCTTTGCTGTGGCCAAAAGTTTGCAATTCTATCTAAGAACGTCTACTGGCTATCGATCTCAACAACACGAAATTTTTGTACAAAATTTGTACAAAATCCAATTGACTCGGCAATTAATGGCAAATGATCAATTATTTTGTTTTAGCTTCTCAGTTTGCGTCTTACAATAGGAAATTCAATTTTTCTTAGAAAGAACATATTTATCTCAGCTGTTACGTCAACAATAACATCCCTGCATCTGGGGATCAGCAAACCCACACTGCATTATCGAACAGCTAGTGGAAAAAAAGAAAGTGACAGTTTGGTGTGGAATTTAAAGTGGTGGCATCATTGTAGAAAATACTGCTGCAAACATCATTTTAGTCAACAACAATCGTTTGTAACTAATTTTTTACGACCTAAACTAAAAGATATGAACTTGGATGAGCAATAAATCTGTTTTTTTTTTCTGTCATACTGGCGATGCCAACTGGTCGCCTAAGAGTGTCAGGTGAACCCCTCACAGTTTTTTTTACTAGAGACAATTTAAGCCCTAAAGGCAAATAGCATCCCGGCTACTCGAGTAGCTTAAAAATTTGGATTGAAAGGAGAAGCCATTACGTAGCCCGTCACGGCAGTCATCTGAATGAATACCTGTTCCATGAATAATGGAAAAATTTGTAACAAAACCATTATTTAATACAGAAAGAAAAGTTTAGTTTAGTTTATTTTATTTCATTCATTTGATCACTCATTTTTTTTAAAAAGACTCTTGTTTTTGAACCGTGCGTTAAAAGTTTTTGAAACTCCTTCAATTGTACCTGAATAATATTTCCACTTAATGGGAATACAAATAAAATTATATGCTGCTTCAAATCTAGAACTGATAAGGACCAGCAAATTTGCATACGTAATCAAACCGAACATAAGTCATAATGACTTTGTAAAGCAAGACAGGAAACTGAAAACCAAAGTGCCGCTTAAAAGGTTAAATAAATGAATTTAAATGTGATTGTAAATTGTAATTATGAAATTTACAGAAATCATATTTATAACAAAAATCACTTAATAAGCCTTTTCCTAATTTTACCTGCTTACAAATCTTTTAAATTATTTTTATTTTTGTTGTTGATCTTATTGCATTTCAATGTTATATTTTTGTAGTTACTATTCAAGTAAAAGACCCTTCAAAAAATAGCCAACCAACCACAATTCATTATTCGTGATTTGTTACGTTTGATTTTGGTTTAATTTTTTTTTTTTAATAATTTTTTACGTTCAACACTAATTTGCTTGTTAAATACACAGAACAGTAGTATCCACAATACTTTGCAACAATAAAGGTCAATGCCAGTTTTATAATGTCTCATGAACGTCATCTACATCTACAATTTTTTTATTATTTAATATTCGTAACGGAAAGCTGTAAATGATTTTAATAAAATATTAAAAAGAATTTGCACGAATAATTGAAAAAATAAAATTGCATATCATTTTGTAAAGTAAGACATCTAAAAATGTAGACTAGAGTACTTTTCAAATGGAAAGAAAATGCTGACCTTTAAACATGCTTCTAATATTGAATTGATTTTGACATAAAAAAGAGAGTATAATTTAAAATTTACGAGATTAAATTAACTTGTTATTATCAATAAAAAAAGATTGGGAACAAATGTAATAAAAAAATTAAATACAAGGGCTGCTATATATATTTCTGGCCTGGCAACACTGAGTGCTGCCAAGTGCAATCTGACATTTCCATTGGAAAGTTTGTCATTTTTAAGCATAATCGTACTCAAAACGTTTTGACGTACGACCATTATTTGTGTTGTTTACAGTGACTTAAAAAAATTAATATAGAAAAAAAATTGAATTAACTCGTGAACATTTTCATGCCATCATTTTTCACAACTTTCGACGTGGATTATCACGACAAGAGTGCATTGATGAACTTAAATCTTTGTATGGCGATGAAGCACCATCCTATTGCACTGTGAAAAATTGGTATAATGAATTAAATCGTGGCCGAAGCTCGCTCAAAGACGAATTCCGTGAAGGTCGTCCAAAAACGGCTGAAAAACCAACAAGAGAAAGCGAATCATTGTTCACCATGACAATGCGAGCTCTCGCACATCGGCTCAAACCAGAGCGTTTTTGAGCGGCCAAAACGTCGAATTAATGGGTCATCCGCCGAACAGCCCTGACTTGGCACCTAATGACTTCTTCTTGTTTCCGCACATCAAGAAAAAAATGCGTGGTCAGCAATTTTCTTCGCCAGAAGAAGCTGTTGAAGTGTTCAAAAACCATGTTTTAGAGGTGTCTCTATCGGAGTGGAAAAAGTGCTTCGACAACTGGTTTAAGCGCATCCAAAAGTGTATAATTCATGCTGGAGAATACTTTGAAAAACAATAAAACCATTTTTGATTATAAATATTCGCATTTTCACTATTAGGCCAGAAATATATAGAGCAGCCCTCGTATGTAGTTTAAGCGGTCATAATTCTCTAAAGAGACTGAAGTAAAAAAATTTTCTGGGAAACGTTGCACAAAGAACTGTGCATCAAAATAAAAAGTATTCTTTTAAATAAGTTTTTACAACAGGTACTTTTTTGCAAAATTTCATTATTTTAGAAAGTACTTTATTATTCTAGGGTTAAAAAAATACCTTATGAAAAAGTACTTCTTGAAGAAAGTGTTTTCAAAAAAGTAATTTTTAACGATAAACTTTTCACAAAATGTATTCAAGAAAACACCACACTTTTATATGAAATAAACTATTACAATAGCACTGCTAGAGTTTCCTTTCACAAAAGTTATTTCTCAAAATAGTTTTCTTCATAAAGTATCCTTTTACACAAAAAAAAAAATCAATTTGAAGTTATATATCAAAAAATATTTTGTACGGTGATCTTTCATGAAGCGAACAAAAAGTATGAAAAATATACTTTATGCAATTCACATTACCTTAAATGTTACCCTTCAGAAAGTACTTTTTGAAATAGTCCTTTTTAAGTAACTTATTTCAAAAAAGATATTTGTATTTTTGTTGTATTTACGATGGGATTTATTTTTACAAGATGTGTTTTTATACAATGCTTTCTTTTTATAAAAGTACTTTTTGGCAGTAAAATTATTTTGCCAAAAAGTACTTTTTCAAAAAAAAAAAAAAAATTTAATAGTGAAAAGTTTTTCTTTTGAATAACCCGCCAGTTTTATTTTTACCCACTCCTACTCTAATCACTGGATAATTTATTAAGAAATCTTTATCAATAATTTTTCCTTAAGAGAAGCCAAACGAGAAAAAAGCCTAAAAGTTATTTATTCTTTTAGCAATGCGGGAAAACGTCACCCTTAAGACAAAGTTATTATAACAAACACTTATCCTACACAAAAAACTTAATAGTAAAAATATTTAAATTTGACGTAGCTAGTTATCAGAGTCAAGTGTTTAGGAGAGGAGGCGAGTACCCCCATATAAAGTGAATTCCAATTAGCCTTTATCTAAAGAAGTATAGGAACTAACAGACCATCTAAACTTTATGTAGTTTAGTCTAAATGCCTTTTCAAGCAAAAGCCCAGAGTTGAAGAAGAAGTAGACAGACACAGGGGTACCCGAAATAAATTATTAATTATTCTACAGCTATGGAGCTACAATACTGAGACTCTTTTCAAAACGAGGTATAGAAGGGAAGAAAGGTACCCCCCGACCAAGTATTTATTAGACTATATCTAGTGAAATTTTGTAAAGGTTGCTTTTAAGACAACATACTTAGACAGAAAAAATTGTTGGCAGAATGGGAGCAGGGAGAAGGGTACCTCTCACAAAATTTCTGTATTACATCTCTAAATTTTTAAAGTTTCTTCAAATTTTATGTTGGTTACTTTGAAGATAAAATACTTAGGCCTAAAGTTTGAGGAAACGCAAGGGAAGAAGTGTAGCCCTACGAAATTTGCTTTTTTTCCTATATAAAAACGGCAACATTGAAAGTCCTTTAATATAGTGTAGGGTACTTTAAATAGTCGATGGAAAACTGGTGGATACAAGGCGGAAATAGTGTAGAACTATGATTTAAAGAGTTTCCAAACTTGGTGGGTGTTGCTACTTATATTTAGAAATTTTACTTAATACGTAGGTAAGTAAGGCACACTCAGGGTTAGTATTGAAAATTACAGGGACTTGCTGTTGTACCGGCTTCTTTATTATGAAACATAAAAATACTAAAGTACTAAATACTAAAATTATTATTTTTTTATTTTTTAGCACTTTTAAATATTTAATTTTTATACCAAAAATAAATAAATGTATGCATACATATGTATATGTTTGTATATCACAACCTTTGTACTTATAAGAATTCCAACTGTTTTACATTTTAAAAATAATAATAATAATCTTGATACAAGTGTTGTATTTATTTAGTTAATATTTTTTGAACAGGAAACATATTTGAACAAAACAATTGCCAGTGGGTGTATAAATATGAAAATTAAAATTGTATAAAAATAAATGTATGTAAAATAACAATACATATGAATATTAATAAAAATAAGTAAAAAAAAAATACGATGCAAAAGGAAATATAAATTGCAAAAGTGAGAGTGGGAATTGCTTGTTATTTCCCAGGTTGCCAGACAATTTTTTTTGAAAGTGGGAATTTTCTGTTTAATCGGTTAATTAATAAAACGTGTAAGTATATTTTTTTATTAAAGGGAATAAGCTGAAAGTACTAAAGATAGGATGGTAGTTATATCAAGAGTCGATTGTCAGTTGGCAAGTAAATGATAGAGACCTATACGATTCTGCCTTTTTAATGAACTTAGTGACGGAAAGAAAATAGCAAAAACTTTAAAAACTACATTCATCCAGGCTAAAACAGTAAACTTCTATGAGCACAAGGCAGATCGCATAATTTACGACAAAGAGTATGTTGATAAATATCTTTTTACTTTAAAATGTTGCAACATGTATTTATTATATTCATAATTGCTTGTCGATTATGACGACTATTTGGTGATCATATTGGGACTTAGTTCTGATAATATTGAATATTAAATTTTAATCATCTTCTTTTCCCTTAAAATTCGATTTAATTGATTTATTTATTTTTTCAAGAAATTCGTTATAAAAAGTAGAAACATAAACTGACAAGAGATTCAAGAAATAATAATAAAAAAAAAATTCTTTACATTTACTAATTTAAAAAAGAATAAAAGAAATTCCCTAGCAAAGAAAGAATAGGGGAGGCAAAAAAAAAATTTATTTAAAAAAAAAAAATAATAAACTTAAAGCTACTTACACACTTATGAAAAAAAAGAAAAACAGAACGAAACAGAAAAAAAAATAATTTAATAAAAATTAAGTTACTATGTCTTTTTGCAAAACTTAATGTATTAACTCTTCTTAGAAAGAATATAATTTCTGCTCACTCGTTAAGAAAGCCAGCTCTCCCAAGGGTTATTAAGTCCACAGGAGAGTCAAGTCGAGGCTCGAGAAAAACATTCTCTCACCAAACTGTTTTTCAAGAAATGCACACCTTCCATGAACTTTAAAGCTTTCCGACCATATAGAGCTGCAAGAGGTCCTACGGAACTCTTCGTTGCGCCCTATATACGATCTCAAGCCAAGGCACACAACTAAGATCCGCCTCTCCATCTGCGCAGAAGAAATTCTAAACCAAGCTGGAAAGGTAAAGAAGATGAGAAGACGTTTAATCTGGCGGTACACTAAAAGGCGTACTTTTGTAACAAGTCAACGAGTCTTGGTGCGCTCAAGCATAATGTCTACGTGACGATAAAATTCAAAGTTTTTATTGGAGGTGACGCTAAGATACTTTAGCCCATTCGAAGTCCTGGTCATCTCGCTTCCAACTCTTAAACAAGGTCTAAAAGATTGATCATTTGGGTGTATGTATTTCCGCTTTCTCTTGAACATCATAGCGTCAGTCTTATAAATGTTCAAGTTGAGGCTCTACTTATTAATAATAATCTGTCAGTGTTTTCAAGTATTAATTGATTTGTTCGTTATCAGAGGAAGGGTAAGCGGGGATATACATATAAAAAGAAATGTCTGATATGAAGTTATTCAATTATAATTTAGACTTATATATCAATTGCAATGAAGGAAGCTGCTGTAGACAAAGTGGTGAGAACGTTGACTAGAAACCTGGTTGGCCAGGGTTCAACCTCTGCGGCAATCAAATTATAAAATATGTTTTTTTCTGTTTAATGGTATAAATACACATTCGGAATGAACATTAAAAACATGCAGCCTCCTTCGTCGGTACTTCTTCATAGCATATTCGCCGGCGAAGTAAAATAATTAACTTTTTCTTTCACCACCTGTCTTATCTCTCATCTAGGTTTTAATGCCTGAAGTGCTACTTCTCTTTAAAAAAAATGCGAAGTATTAGATGTCAAAATTTATAACGAATATTTTCGACAACTAAAAGAGAATTAAAAAAATTATATTTGATTACATCGGATGTTTCAAATTAAAAGTTAAACGTTTTAACCTTTTTGTAATATAAAAGTAACAGCGGTACTTAATAATGTACTTTTATATATTTTTTCCGTTTAATTTTTTTTGTACCCAGACAGCATTGCATCTTTTTTTATATATAAACAGCTCTTTAGACTAAATAAAGAATATTTTTAAAAGTATCGTGATTATTACAATAATAAATATTTCTAGTCAAGTGCGTATTTTTCTTTTTCAAAAGTATTATCTATCAAGTGTATTAAATAACAATATTTATTATTTAGTTTAAAATATATGAATATGAACGTGTGTTAATTTGACACTTAATTGACATTAAACACTTAATAAACAAATAGCAACACACCAATTAAACAAATAATAATAATCATTCATTTAATAGCAAATGAACTTACAACAAAAAAAAAAATAATAAATAAAAAAAAAAATAAATATTCAAGAATATTTTTTTTAATTATTTTTATTTTTTGCCGTCATTTAAGTGCACAAATATGTGCAGATCTACAATAATGTTTAAATAACTCATTAAACCGATAATTTATTGTGAAGGAAAAGAATTTCTTGCGATGTCAACTTGACCATTACCTTGACAAAGGTTTTATGCTTTTTCTTTCTTGTTTTTTTATTTAATTAAAATGAGTTATATCCTGGTGATTAGTAAACTTGGCACGATTGTACTTTTTTTTTGGTACAATTCGAGCTAAAAAAGTACTATTGTTTATCAATAATTTATTCGGTGAAATTTATAAATTCTTTTAGTTTTATGATGTAGATAATTTTTTAACAACAATTAACGCTGCTAGTTATTCATTTTATAAAAAACCAATTTCAAATAATTATATTTTAATTCGCCCTAAAAATTCTATATTAAAATTGCCTTATTAAAACTAATTTTGTTAAAAATCTAAAAAAAAAACTTTTAATAAATTTGTATATTTTTCTACTTCGTTATGATAGAAGCTTTTAAATAAAATTGTATTTAGGATAATTTGATTCTAAAAAATCCTCATTTACCACCAATTTCGTACAGTTAAAAAATTCCGTTTTCCAACCCTGGGCTATGATATACATCAATATAATTTTGCCTTACAAAAATTAACAGTAAAACCAATTTAATTTCGCTTTAATAATAAGTTTCTAAGAAATTTGTGTGTGGAAGTGCACCTGCCAGAGATGGTAAAGTTGGTACATTTTTTGGAATTACAATTCAAACCTGAAAGGATAAATTTTGCACAAATAAACTAGTTGAAGCAATGTAAATATTTAAGGTTAGATTTAACCTATGAAAGTGCTTTTAGACGTCGTTATACATTTGTCACTTGGTGTTACATATAGGGGAAATAAAAAAGACGTTTTCGTTTTTTTTCTGTTGCAGAGTATTGCATGACATTCACAATAGCTTCCTCTTCTTCTAATACAAAAAAATTCAATAAACCAAATTTTTTTTAAATTTTTTGTAAAATTTGAAACAGATGTTTTTTTGCCTTAAGTTAACTTTCAATTACCAGCAAATATTAACATGATTGTTAATGTCCTTGCTATGATTTTTAAATAAATATTTATCAACAATTAAAATATGAATTTGCAAAGCATTTATGTGTGATTGTCAAGTTTACGAAATTTACATTTTTTGTTGTTGTCATTTGGTTGCCAAAATGATGTCATAAATTTTATTTGTATGAGAAAAAAAAAAAAAACAAATTCGTACCAGAAATACTATTTCACAAGCAAATAGTTTTGTTATTTTTGGTAATTTTTTTTTTTTAATATTAAATTTTTTCTTTTGTATTGCATGACGTTGTCGTGATTTGTTTGTGGTTTCTGTTTATTTTTTTTTTCAAGTTGTCTTCCTAAATTATGGGTAGTGATGATATGGACGTTTCCACGGTGGTTATAAAAAGGCAGTTGTTGTGATTCCTTTTAATAATTTTTTACATGTATGATAAAGAAAGTTTACTACTTAAGAAGACCATATGAAAGTCTTCCTCTAAAATTACACAATGGTTCGAAAAATTATCTTTTAAAACAAAATAATATTTTTAAAGAACTTTGCTAAAAAATCAACAGACTTTGTAATTCACCTAAGCAAATGTAAATTGTGCAACATAAAAGTACCTTTTAGGTATAAAGTACCTTTAACGAAACCTCACTTTTATTAAAAAATGTTAGAGTGGCAGGTAACTTAGCAATTTAAAAAATGTCCATATGGGGTAATGCGTAATTTCACATTTTTGTTAATTCTATTACTAAAAACCTATACAAATTCTGAATATAACCTATACACTTCTGAAATCTACAATGCCTTGGCTTTCGCCCCCTGTAGTCCGCTAAGCCGCACCTTTTCATTTTTGACCCATTTTTGGGCATTTGTCAAATGCCTGTATTAAGAAAGAAAAAAAAGCATGAGTTTTTTTAACTTGATTTTAGAAATTTTTGTATTTTGACTTTTTATGTTTTGCTATAAATAAATAAATATTAAATTTTTATTATATTTACACACTTTTTATATAATTTTTTTAATTTGCACAAGGAAATGTTAAAATAATTCAATTCTGTTAACTTAACATTTTTTGAGTGAAAGGTATGTAAACTATAACAGGGTTGTCAAAAACGAAGCTAACTGACGGAGCTATCTTCACACCCATACTAAAAATTACTAATTTTGTTAAAAAAGTATCTATTAAAAAGTTGTTTTTTTTTACAAAAATACCATTTGCTTAAAAGATTGATTTATGGCTAAATATTTTATATTAAACAAAAAGTGCTGTTGTATAAAATTATCAAGTACTTATGAGCAAAAAGTATTTAAAGTAAAAAATACATTTCTGTTGTTTTGAACTGTTTAAAACGCTCCA
The DNA here is from genome assembly GCA_937654795.1 of Cistogaster globosa. NCBI lineage: Eukaryota > Metazoa > Arthropoda > Insecta > Diptera > Tachinidae > Cistogaster > Cistogaster globosa. Next base: position 16,631,996 of record OW569404.1, read on the forward strand.
AAAATTTTTTTACAAAAAATTTATTTCTTAAAATTCCAAATTTTGATAAAAACATCTTTAAAACAAAAAGTACCATTTAAATAATTAACTTTTAGTCTAAAAAATTTTAAAGTATAGGTTTTTTTTTACTAAAAGTACCCTCTTACTAACAGTACATTTTTAACAATAAGTACCTTTTAACAATTATCTCTTTAACAACTTTTTTTTTTTAACAAAACAGCTCCTTTATAATAAATTTTGTTACACATTTTTAAAAAGTAGGCCTTAAATGCTTTTGAAATTTATTAAATTTTAACAAAAAGCGTGGTTTTATAAAACAGGTACTTTTTTATTAAAAATTTTTTTATTTAAAAAACTTTTTCTTAGTGTTTGTTTAAAAAATTTGGTTTTTAAATAATGCTTGTTGATAAAGAAAACTTAAAAAAAACTTTTAAGACTTATAAAATAATTTTTTTAGGTAGCTTAAAAAAGTACTCTTTGTAAAAGTACTTTTTTAAAAAAATTTCTAAAATTACATATAAAAAATGCAAGTCGATTTTCAGGGAAGAATCTTTATAAGCCAGCCTTAGAATAGTTAATCCAAAGAAGTAAATAAAAAGCAAGCGTTAAAAGGCCATTTTTAAAATAGTACTTTTTGTAAACTTGGCTTTATAATGAACTTAAACATAAATTCATAAATATATTTAGCAGTTCAATGACTGACTTTTTAGGATTTTAAATTAAATTCACCCTTGCTACGAAAAAAAACAAGTTTTGTGTTTTCCTTAAAAATACAAGCTTAAAAAGTCAAGCTGCAATACCACATGCCACAATTTCTTAGCTGTATGTATTTCAAAACTTGCCGCAGCTTTCTTTTTAAGCTTGAATAAGTACTATCATGTGCATTAGGAGACAGTTTGTTTGTTATTAGTGTCTACTTAAGAGTTATAAATAACAAAATAAAAACTAAAAACTTTAAGTTAAACAGTTAAAAGTTTTTTTCTTACTTTGGAAACTTTTACAATAAAGAGAATATTTTGTGGTAAATGAAATGATAAGAAGAAGAATTACTACATAAGAGTAAGCGAGCTGGAATAAAATTATTAACATGCAACAATACAATGACCTTGACAAGTCAAGTGTTAAAGGCGATCATATTTATTTTTAAGTCACCACCATCTTAACTTTAAGAAAGAAAAACAATTGCCTGCAAAAATGTTGCCTGCAGCACATGTTGCCACACAAGATAAAAATGTTTGCATTATCAACACACACCTGTAAGAACTTAAAAAAAAAGTTTCTTAAGTAGAAAAATCCTTGGTTTATTCGTTTTCTTAACTAAAGAAATATAAAAAGGGCTTCTTCTTTTTTTGTTAACTTGGCTTTAAATTTCTGTTTGTAGAGTTAGTGAGTGCATGTGGCAAGTTTATTTTAGTTTTCTTCCTTTTTTTCGCATTTCTCTTTATGCTTTTAACCAGTTTACCCATGAACTTTATCTTTTAATTTCTGTTTTAGGGTTTTTTCATTGTGGGAAAAGTAGTTGAAAACAAAAAAAGTTTTTTTCATTTCTTAAATATTTGATTAAATGTATAAATTAAAGTACTTGGCCCTCACATTAGCATTTTTTTAATTTGGTATGAAAAACATTAAAATATAAAATTAATTAAAAACGTCCACAAAAAAAAAAAAAAAAAAAAAAAAAAAAATAAAAAATAAAATAAAAAAATAGGGCGAAAACTTAAAAAAACTTCTTTTTCAATTAATGATTCTAAGCGAGATTTTTATACAATTTTGACGTTTTTTACGGACTAAGGCGATTTAATAGTGGTCTTAATATCCCAAAGATTTCTTTCTCATAGATGAAATGCAAGCAGGACGCTATTGTAAAACTAATTGCAGGGTCATTTCTAGAGCCTGGGAGGGATTTTTTTTTATTGGGAAAACAGCCAAACTCTCAGGGTAATGGAAGGGAAAAATGATACTGTAGTCGAGACACTAATTTTGCTATGGATTTAAGGTAATCAACCGCTCAGTTAGAAAGATACTCAGGAGTTTTATGAAGTTTTTAGATTTATGTGATTTTTTCTGATTGTTGGGCCTATTTTGCGTTTTTTTTTTGCCGTTTTTCTCTTTGGGACCATTTTAGTTTGTTATTTTAAAGTACCATAATATTTTTAGCATTTTATTTATTATTTTTATTTTACATGTATGTGATTAAGTATTGTTGCTTGAGGTTGTGATCTATTTGGCGACTTTATACACTTTTCGTTTGGCGTTTTTTTTTTTAACTTTTTCCGCAGATTTAACTGATTTTTTTTTGAGTAGTTTTTACAATGTTCTACGAGTACTGTTTTCAAACTTAAGTAAAAATGGTTTTTATAAAAAATGGTTTTTAGTTTTTTTTTTCGCCTTCAGCTATGTTTTCTGAGACAAGTGCTTTTCCATTTAACGAAAACAGTAGAAAGATCATTCAAGCATTTGAAAAGTATCTGATGCCTTTATAATTAAAAGACTCCTCTATTTAAAGATATTGCAGTAAAAATTTAGATTAAAAGCTTAATTTATTGTGAATGATATAAAAATTGTTGTTTCCATCATTTATCATCATTCTGAAAACAAAAAGGTGAAAATGAAAGTGTCTCCTTTTTGAAATTAAATTTATCAATTTAACTATTTGCTTTATTTCTTTTGGTATCTTTCATTAATGTGTTTTTTTTCTTTTTTATCAAGTATTGAAGTGTGGGAAAGGAATAGTAATAAAAATTTTCCAACATCATCCAAAAAAAAAAAAAACGAAATCCAATTGCATGCAAAAAATCATAATAAAACCATAAAAGCATGAAAAAATTAAATTAATTATTCGTTTAGCAAACGAAAAATGAACGCAGCGAATGAATTAATGACTAAATTTTTTATTTTTGAATTATGTTCATCCAAGTGCAATATTTGAACATTCATTAAATAAAAACGAAAAATGACAACCAAAAAAGAAAATATAATTATATAATTTGTAAGAAAGTTACTTATGAAAATATATTAATAAAAGTGATGATTTCAATTAAAAATTTTTTTTAAAAGATGACTTTTGTAGAACTGAGAATCAGAAAATTAAATTTCAAATTTTAAAAATTTTCGTATTGTAGCATTATCACGAACTGTTAAATATTTCGAGGATTTATAAAAATTGCGATTTAATTATACATATGTGTTTACATTCAATATTACTAATTTATTCATATTATTAATTTTGGCCTTAAAGAAGTACCAATAAACTTTCACTACCAAAAAAAAAAAAACATTTGATTTTTTAAAAAGTACTTTTTTAAAAGTTGCTTAAACTAAAATGCTTAAAAATAAATATGATAAACACCCCTTAAAATAAAGTACCTTTTTAAGTAAGGGGCTCTAAAAAGTACCTTTCAAAAAGCGTTCTTAAAAAAACTTTTTAAAGGTATTTTTTTAAAGCGAAAACTTTAAATTAACGCAAATACTTTTTAAAAATAGAACATTGCAAAGAATTACTTTTTCAAAAAAGTACCATAAAAAGTACCTTTTAAAGAAATTTAATTAAAAAAGTACCTTTAGAAATAGATTTTAAAATTTTTATATAAAAAACGCAACTTAAAAAAAGACTCTTACAAAAAAGCTATATGTGAAAAAATTTCTTTAAAATTAAAGTACTTAAAAAAATTAAATATGAAAATGTACATTTTATATGTTTCTTTCTAAGGTTGCTTTTAACAATACACTTTTAAATAAAGTAACTATAATGAAAAAGTAATAAATTTTACAATACATCCATTTAAAAAAATCATTCAAGGGAATTTTTAACACGTTCACGCCGGGGCCGATTTTAATTTGTTTTGCTATGAGGTGGTGCTCAAAGTTATATCGCGCGTCATCTGTCGGCGCGTTAGTATTGCCTGTTCAGACCTGCATACGCGTTGTTTGTTGCTCTGCGGTACAGTTAGATTTTATTGTGCAAGTTTTGTAACTCATTTTGTAATAGTTTAGTGCGGGTCACCGGTGGCCCGCGTCGCCCGATGAGACAGTTTAGTGCGGGCCACCGGTGACCCGCGCCGGCGTGAACGTGTTAAAAAAACCTCTTTCTACAAAAAATACCTTAAAAGTTTTGAACTTAAAAAAGTACATTTTACAAAAAATAGAACCTTAAAAAAATACTTTTGTTCAGTAGTTTTTGAAAGTAAACTATTTTAGAAGAATTAATTTATTAAGGCAGTTTTAAAAATACAAAAAATTATGTAGCCTATCTCAAGGTGATTACGAAAATAATAAAGCTGGTGTCCGAGTGTGCTGTACAGGCGAAGTAAAGCTAGAAGCAATAAAATGTTACAAATAATGATTAATAGCATATTCGTGATTTTGTCATGTTTCAAGCGATCACATAAGAAAAATATAGGGCTCTCCCTGACATCAGCCTAAGAACTATTTCATTAACTCTAATATCAAACTGATTGTCTTAGAGTTTAAAATTCTTTAAAAAAAAGTTGGATTAAGAGATCATCATCTCCCTACTACTTTAAGCGCTTTATTTTTATTTAGGTTTCCACATATTTTGTAGGAGTATTTTTTAAATTGTTAATGATGCTCCATTAATCCAATTTGATACGATACACAGCAGCACATGTGTTTTCTCATTTCTTATTGACACTCGAACACAAATTCCCTGGTGCGAGAGTACAATGTGTTGAAAAATTAATTTTGTTAAAAGAAAAAAAAAAAAAACACATGCATGTCAATTAATTACGGCCAAAATGGTTCTAAAGAAGTATCACTTTTCTTTGGTTGCGTGGTTCTTAATACACAAATACACACACACATATATATAAAAAGCATATAAAATTCATTGGTTCAGTAATGAAGTCAAGTTGTGGGGTGTATTAAATTGCAAAATATCATTAAGTTTTTATTAATTTTTATTGTTTTACACGAATGAGTTGGTTGGTTAGTTGGTTGGTTTGTTAAACCATATGGATAACATGTGATTTTTTTATTGTATTTTAATACATAAATATTAATATTATGGGAACGTTTTATATAAAATCATTTGAGTAACGAAAAAAAAACAAACATTTTTTTTATCACGGTGGCAAATTTCAATACAGAGAGAGAACTTTTTTAGTTTTGGTCTAAAATTGAGTTTAAGAAAATCTTAGAGATTTTTTTCAAAATCAAAATTTTTGCAAACTTTGTAAAATACTTTTAACAACAATTTGTTAGCAAACACACACGGGAGGTACCTTTTTTGAGAGCAGCTAACATACGTTTCAATTAATGTTTTTATGTAGCGCAGTTCATGGAGAAATAGTATAACGATGAGATGTAAAAGTATAAAGTTCTATAAAGAAAAATCCAAATCTAACAAAAGAGAATAGGGTTCCAAGGTGTTGGATTGCTGCTCTATATATTTCTGGCCTAATAGTGAAAATGCGAATATTTATAATCAAAAATGGTTTTATTGTTTTTCAAAGTATTCTCCAGCATGATTTATACACTTTTGTATGCGCTCAAATCAGTTGTCGAAGCACTTTTTCCACTCTGATTGAGACACCTCTTAAACATGGTTTTTGAACACTTCAACAGCTTCTTCTGGCGACGAAAATCGTTGACCACGCATTTTTTTCTTGATGTGCGGAAACAAAGAGAAGTCATTAGGGGCCAAGTCAGGGCTGTACGGCGGATGACCCATTATTTCGACGTTTTGTCCGGTCAAAAATGCTCTGGTTTGAGCCGATGTGTGAGAGCTCGCATTGTCATGGTGAACAATGATTCGTCTTCTCTTGTTGGTTTTTCGAATTTCTCCGATGACTTCAGGCAAACAAATTGTAGTGTACCACTCAGAAGTGACCGTCCTACGTTGCTCAAGCGGAACAGTCGCCACATGACCAGTTTTGCCGAAGAAACAGGCGACCATTTGCTTCGAAGTGCTTCTTCCACGAACAACTTTCGTTGGATTTTGCTCGTCTCTGAAGACCCACACGGTCGATTGTTGTTTCGTTTCGGGCTCATACGCATAGATCCATGATTCTTCACCTGTGACGATCTTATAAACGTCTTTTGAAGAACCGCAACCGTATTTTTGCAACATTTCTTTGCACCAATCGACACGAGCCTTTTTTTGAGCGACTTTCAAATTGTGCGGGATCCAACGAGAACAAACCTTTTTTACGGCCAGGTGTTCATGCAGTATCGAATGTATGCTGGTCGAAGAAATGTCCAAGGATGTCTCTATCTCTCGGTATGTTGCATGTCGATCTTGCATTATGAGTTCACGCACGGCATCAATGTTCTCTGGCACAACAGCCGTTTTTGGACGACCTTCACGAAATTCGTCTTTGAGCGAGCTTCGGCCACGATTAAATTCATTATACCAATTTTTCACAGTGCTCTAGGATGGTGCTACATCGCCACACAAAAATTTAAGTTCATCAATGCACTCTTGTCGTGATAATCCACGTCGAAAGTTGTGAAAAATGATGGCACGAAATGTTCACGAGTTAATTCCATTTTTTTCTATATTAATTTTTTCAAGTCACTGTAAACAACACAAATAATGGTCGTACGTCAAAACGTTTTGAATACGATTATGCTTAAAAATGACAAACTTTCCAATGGAAATGTAAGATTGCACTTGGCAGCACTCAGTGTTGCAAGGCCAGAAATATATATAGCAGCCCTCGTAATATTTCTCCGACAGTCGAAGCGCCTTTGCATTCTCGCTAAGAATGAGCATAGCTTTCGATTGATACAAATCACTTAATTTAATAATTAAATTTAATAATTAATGTTATGTTTTTGTTGAAACAGTACTAAGAGGTTTGTACCCGTGTACGATGCTTCAAAAGTCTATTATGAGAAGAAGCACATTAAAATTAAAATTAAACTCTCACATTCGAATTGAATTATTACTAAAAGAGAGGGTGACTGCTTCGTCAAATAAGAAAATTTGCTTTGGAATATCTAGAGCGGTTTATGCGCAAACCAATTAAAAACCCATGAAGCTTTTTACTGAAAACTATTTCAACCATTAAAACGGCAGACTTTTCATACCACATTTTAAGCAATATACTTTGTTATAAATTGTGTTACGTTTTATTTAATAAACGGGTTCTCCTACATAAAAAAAAGTGACGCGTCCTTTTTTTCTTTTTTTTTCTTTTTTTTGGTTCTTGATCAGCATATTTACTAAGCTTTACTAATATAAACACCTTAGTTCTGTCTATGTCATTTGGGTTAAATTTTTTATTTCGCTTGTAACTGCGATTTTTATATACAGGCGAGTAAAAACGCCAAAATTTTTCTGAAATGAAAAGATCTGGCAGCTTTGCACTAGTTGTTTTTTTTTTAGACTTGTACTTTAGCACATGAGAGTATAGGCCGATCAATGTATTTTATAAATGTGGAAACATTGATACCTAAGCAGTCCTTATGTATTTTGTTTTAGTTGTGCAAAGGTTCCGAGACAATATTAAATATTTTTGTTAATTAGCATTCACATTTATTTTAAAAACTGATGTATCGAAGTTTATTGCCAAAAAGCTGTTGTCTTGCACAATCATTGTCTACAAACTTAATACAAACGACATTTTTCAAATAATAATTTTTGAGTGAACAGCAAGCAACTAGAAGCAAAAGAGCTGTGTCAAAACTTGCTCCATAAACCTCTGTTAACACCGCATAATAATTTGTAATATTTAATGTTTTCAAAGCCATGTGTTCAAGTTAATACTACATCTATATATTTTTAAAGTAACAAAAAAAAAAAAAAAAAAAAACAAAAAACAATGATTAATTTTTACTTCATTTAACTTGAGCTGTCATTTCTAATTTTTGTCTTTATGTTATAAGCCAAATAATATTTTATACTTTATTTTTTTTTTAAGTTTCATTCTTCCTAAGCATTGAAATTATATTGAAATAAATAGAAAAAAAGTAAAAGTAAAATATTTGTTTAACTTACCATAATTTATGCTATTAAATGTATTTGCTGCCACAAGCCTAAAAATAGACAATAGGAAAACATTTAATGTCATTTATTATTGCTAAACATTTTCTAAATGTATTTTTAGTGAATAAGAAATATATCTTTGACTGGTAATTAGTTGCTACAAATTGTTTCTCTTATTTTTTGTTTGTTAACATCAATCTGTGTAAAGTGTCAATGACTTTAAAATGTACATAAAGCGACAATAAGCGTATTGAAAGAAAGTATTTTTTTTTAAATAGAAAATGATAAATTATATTCATGTGTCTAAAAGTAGGCTATGTTTAGTGTACGACTTGTATTAGTTTGTTGTTGTTGCTATTTTCGTGTGAAAAGAATTTTTTTTTTAAAGTGGGTAAATATTTTTTTTTGTTTGTTTATAAGTTGCTATATTTGTTTGCTGTTCAGAAATTTTTAAAAGTTAAGTGTTGTACAAGGAAACATTAATAAATAATGAGGCTGCAAAGAAAATTTAAGGTTGTAAAATTTAAAACAATTTTACAATTGAAAAGGAAAATACCTTTAATATAGGAAATTTAGATTTAAACTGTAAATTTGAAAAGATGAAAATTTACGAAACATTCTTTTCTTTTTTTCTTTAAATCAATGATCTACTTTTTCAAAACCTATCATTTTCGAACTTTTGCGGCAAACTTTTTTTTACTTATTACTGGCTGCCGCGCTACCTTTGGCATCCCAAATAATATTTTAAATTTATTTATGTCTGTCTGGTTAGTACATTGATGATAAATGAATGGGATTTGAAACGCCAGTAAATAAAATAAATACTTTCTGGCGAAGACCGGCGTCATTAATTGTACCTTGCGAACGCTTGACGAGTATTATTTACGACGATACTGATGTTTTTACATCGAAGTTGCAAAATTTCCAAAAAATGTTGATTTCACATATAAAATGATTTATTCGTAAGCCTGAAAGTATGCTTAAATGTAGATGAAACCTCTTTTGTAGCTTGTTTCTGTAACTAAAGTGAACAATTTTTCACATTTAAATAAGGAAGTCATATTGTTTTAAAAAGGGTGTGTTAATGAAGTTCTTTATAGTATAAAAGCATAAAAACGTCCATGAATTACTCCAACTAGTTCACCTAGTATAAAACAACATGATTACAATATTATCATGTAAGAAATATTTCACTAAAGTTTAAAAACGAAACCTGATACCGTTCCAGTTCTAATTGCTATGAAAAAAAGTATCCTATATCGAAGGCTAAAGAAGGATATATCCGTAATAAAAAAATTCATTAGAATCGGTTTGGCCATTTAAGCGTGATTGAGCAACAAACATTCAAACATTAAAGTTAATATTAGTAGGAAGTAAAAGATGAAGTAAAAATTTGCAACATTAATGGTAATACCTTTCAATATTTTCAATAAGAATAAAATTACGCGTTATATGTCTTTCAAAATTTTATTTAGCTGCTTGTATCATCATGATTTGTATGCAAATATTTGTTCAAATATGTATATCCTTTCGTTACAATCAATCGTTTGCTTACGGTGAATATACATTAACCATTTTCGCTGTCTGAAGTTCTATTAAAGTAAATATAATTATTATGTTTTGCATAGTCATCACAACGCTTTCCCAAGGTCTCTTTGAAATTCCAACGACTTTTAACCAATACAAGTCATTTACCTTTTTTGTTTGTCACGCGAAAAAAACAATTGCAAAGGAAGATATGTTTGTAATGCATACATTTTAATATCTATAACATTTTAAAAATAATAAAACAAAAACCTGTCATCACGAAAAGTGTTAGTCACTGTCATCGCATCTTTAAAAATTAAAAAAAGTAAATTGATGACAATTTGAATTGTTTTATTTTGTATCCTGCATTACAGTAAAAATTTAAAACATTTTATTGGTGAATAGAATTGCCATTAGCCAGAGAGAGGGCTTGATAACGTATTTCGATTTGAAAATAATTAAATGTTTAAAGACTTTTGATATTGTTCAAAATGTAAAAAGGAGGGTATGACAACAGTACTTTATTTACTGCTGCAATAAGTTCCATAAATGTTGTTTACTATTATGAATATTAAAAATCGTTTTTAATATTTAAAATTTCTAAAAATATTTATTAAGCCCCCCTCGTATTTTAGTCTTTTTTGCTTATGGGTATAAAATTTTGTAATTTACGTTGCAATCTAATGTTTATTGCCCGTCTTTTAAGACTTTTGGCCAAACGCCAGGTGACATAGAGACTCACATTCACAATCTAAGCAAGACAACAACAACATAAATAAAAACAACACAAGCAAAAGTAAATGAACAATAAAAAATCTTATACAACATTAAAATTTTGTTTATAAATCAATATTATAACATAAAAACAAAGTTATACATGTGAATAGCTGAGTACAAAATAATAGTAAAAATAGAATTATATAAAATATTTTTATATGCAGTAAAAAAGCCAGCTTTTGATTTATGTAAGAAAATGTTTATCTCTGTATTTTAGTACCATATTTAAATAAAAAATATATAAATAAAAGCTTTAAGCCACATATCTTACTTTAGCGTTTAAAAACGTCAATAACAGATTGTTCGCGAAAATTTTTTTTTCAATATTTGTTAAAGTCACAACTAAAGAAAGGTACATGAACTTCTGTCAGACTAATCTATCATCTTTAAAAATAATTATATTTTCGTTTAGAGTAGTACAACGATTTTTGTCTAGTGTTCATGAACATAATGATGTAAGTAGTGCTGCAATTTTATTTCCTCTTCTTCAATGCACTGAATGTCAAATTTTTACAAATCTTGTTCTTATTAATAAAATCTTTATAAATTTTTAAAGTTAAATTTTAACATATGGCAACACTGGTCGATAACAAATCTTAGATTTGATCGAATCAAAATAAATATGATGTTCGAGTAATAGCATGTTCACACGGAAAAATGAAGCACTTGCTTCGCTCTTCGAATCATGATTGCGAAGCACGCTGTTTACACGACGCATGCTACATGCTTCGATTGGACATCTGCACAAAAACTGAAATAACTCTCAAATAATTTGTTCAAAAACTTTATTTTTCTTTTTAGTTTTGTTTGTTTGTAATTTATTACATTTAAAATTTAATGAAATTAATTGTGTTTTATATTACACATATCCACACACCACTTTAAACATTGTTTTTCTCTTTTTGTTTACATTTTATACAGCTAGTACAGATAAACTTGCGATATAAATTAGAGAAGATACAAATTTTTCATACTTCGTAAGTAGATTCAATATGAATCTACCAGCTTCGCTCTCATAATTTTGTATGGCGAAGCAAGTAGATTCGCTCATGATTGGAGTGTGAAGCAAGAATAGAGAGCGAAGCAGGTGCCGTGGAAACATACTATAAGACTAAAGGAGGTACGGTCAGATTAGTCAAATATTTGACCACTAAATTATATAAAAAAATTTATGTTCTTTAATACTTATTAAGAATTATAAAATCCTACTAAATGTAAAAGTAAACATATCACAATTATTATATCATAAATTGTCATTCGTAAAGATACGAGCCAGAAAAAATTGAATAAATATTTTGAAAAAAATAGTGGTTACGCTTTTTCGGTCAAATATTTGACTAATGACGCTCCTTAAGTAGGATCCTTTAAATCTTTTAACCTTTAAAATTTTGTAGAACGGGTATCTCACAACGATTCCAATGCATTTTCAGATATGTCATTAGTCTTTAAATGCAATTTATTTTCTTTATATAGAGATTATGTAATAAATAAAGAAACAAATGTGATCAACCATGTGATCAAGTTTCTATTATTTTCCACAAAGCTGTTCTATACTGCCCCAACAAAAGCTTTGTTTTGTAATTATTTTTGTCTTTGCACTTGCCTTTACTTTTAAACATTTTCAAATTAAAACTTTTAAATGCAAAAATAAAAATAAAAACAACTATAATCTAGAAATAATTCATTGGATTTTATATTTCCTAAAAAATTAATCCCTTCCGATGACGTTATCTCGTACTCATCATTTTATGCAAATAACAACTGCATTAAATTTTTTTATGGTTTTTAGTTAGTTGTTTCTTCTCTCTTGTAACTCTTCCTTAATATTTTGCAATTGTTTTAAGCAACCGCTGTGCCACCATGTTGAATCACGTCATCAGTTGCAGTTGTTATTGCAAAACGTCATTATGGTATTGTATCATTTGTGTAGTTGTCAGAAGTTTTTCTTATATTGTGTTTTTTTGTTGTTGTTAAAAATAAAAAATTCAACATATTAAAATATTTTATCCGTACAGATGGCGGTTAAATAAAACAGAAATTAAAAAAAATCATTCATGCTTATCAATAATTGAATTTAAAAATATTATTTCAGTTAGTTTAGGATTAAATTTGATAAAGGTGGCATTAAATGTATTAAAAATATTATTGATTTTATAACGCTTTTTTGGCAAAAAGGTTTTTAGTTAAAGAACTTTAATAAAGACAAACTAAAATTTAATTTAAAGAATTAAGCGTTTGAATACAAGACGTCTTTGCTTTAAATTAAACAATTTTTATCTATTTATAATTTTTTTATTTTTACTTTAATTTGAACAGAATACTTTTAACCGACATCACCGAGATAACCAAGAAGGTTATCAATTTCTCTGTATTTTTTTTTAGTTTGTCCTCTAGTGCTCTGTCATTTCCAAACAGATTTCAAGAATTTCTTTTACAAAATTTTATTATAGCTCCCAATTAAAGAAAGAAATATATTAAAGGGTGTATCAATAGGTGTCGTAATTTAAGATATATGGCTCAATCTTTTAAACTGTAACAGTAAGCTTTACAGAGTAAATATTTCTTATTTAATATTTAAACTTATAAATTAAAGGGTGTTCACATATTTAATGCAAATTTATATGTTTTTAGTTTCTTTTTTATCAGTTCCAGACAAATAGTTTAAAATTACACAAGGGTTTATTGTTAGGTTCACTTTAGCAAGTTTAAAATTTCTGATTAGAAATTAAAGGGTGTCCCCTCAGGTTAGGCAATTTAGTTTATATTATTACTGCCTTTTGAACAGTATTATCACAAAAACAACAAGTCTAACAAAAAAAGTGCGTCCTGATTCCAGACGTAGTTAGATGTTTTAAAGCCTTACATTTTGAAGCGTAAGAAGCAGCAAGCATCAAATATAAAGGGTTACTCAGTACGTGTATTGATATACATGTTATAATAATATAATTTTAGGTATTTAAAATTAGAAATTGAAAAGTGAAAAATGTATTTTAAAATTTTTATTTAATATTCGATGGTCCTTTTGTGCCCTCTGTTCCGTTTTGGTGCTGGGTTTCTTTTGCAAGAATTATTGTTTTACCCTTTTAAAGGCCAGGATTCACTATTATACACAATCGTGCTATTTTAAATCGTTTCAAAATGGCGTCATACACTTTAATTCCACACTGTCTTACTTTTTGAGTACACATGCAATTTTTGCCAGATTGTACGACTGAGTATTATAGTCAATCCTGGCCTTAAGTAATATTGATGTGTGATGTAAAACGTCGTTTAAAGAACTGTTATTTTTTAATTTGTTTTTCTTTTTTTTTCTTTTTTCTAATATTTTCAATATTTTTTGTTCCTTACACTCCTTTTGCTAATGCAAATCTAAAGCTTGTTTATATGTACAATTAACCAACAGAGTTCGAAGTCATAGTAAATAAATCAACGGCGGCTGAACTTAAATGTGATGGCGCTGACTTTGAGGCGCCATTCTAACCAAATATTTAAGACACTAGAATTTAAATTATACTTTTTGTTTTTTTTTTATTACAGTTATTTAATAATTTTGCTAAACAAAATCCTGTTTATAACCACCAATTTGAGCGATAATGTTGATAAGTATTGCGTATATTTAAATAACATTATACATTACTGTCTTATCATTATGTTTTATAGCTTTTGTTGTTATTACTTCTAGAATTGTGCAAAACGTTATCATTTTAGAAATTTGTTATTTAGACATGAATACAAAATGGCAAAAATACATAATTCTAATGTATTGAGACAAATAAAAGGAAAAAAAGAAAATAATATCTTTTGATAATATTTTATTTATTTTATTTTTTTGCTTTGTAGCCGCTTTGCTTTCTAGTTGAACTGTCATTTTAAATATCTGCCTGCCAGCCAGTCTTTTGAAGGAATTGTTTACAATTTGAATACACATAATATTAATAATCATGTATGTGTGTATTGCTGAATATTTAACGAACAGTAGGTATGTTTTTTCTTATTTCTTTTCAACTGTTTGTTTTGTAATAAAAGAACTGAAATTATAATATAAAATATATACGGAGTCAACTATTTATGAAACAAATAAAATTACAAGGAAATTAAGTTGTCATCCTAAAAAGTTTATTTTGCGTAAAGAATTTTGTTAACTAAATAACGAAACACATAAATACTTACGAGGGCTGCTATATATATTTCTGGCCTGGCAACACTGAGTGCTGCCAAGTGCAATCTGACATTTCCATTGGAAAGTTTGTCATTTTTAAGTATAATCGTACTCAAAACGTTTTGACGTACGATCATTATTTGTGTTGTTTCCAGTGACTTGAAAAAATAATATAGAAAAAATGAAATTAACTCGTGAACATTTTTGTGCCATCATTTTTCACAACTTTCGACGTGGATTATCACGACAAGAGTGCATTGATGAACTTAAATCTTTGTATGGCGATGAAGCACCATCCTATAGCACTGTGAAAAATTTGTATAATGAATTTAATCGTTGCCGAAGCTCGTTCAAAGAAGAATTCCGTGAAGGTCGTCCAAAAACGGCTGTTGTGCCAGAGAACATTGATGCCGTGCGTGAACTGATAATGCAAGATCGACATGCGACATACCGAGAGATAGAGACATCCCTCAACATTTCTTCCACCAGCATACATCCGATGCCGCATGAACACCTGGCCGTAAAAAAGGTTTGTTCTCGTTGGATCCCGCACAATTTGAAAGTCGCTCAAAAAAAGGCTCGTGTCGATTGGTGCAAAGAAATGTTGCAAAAATACGATTGCGGTGCTTCAAAAGACGTTTATAAGATCGTCACAGATGAGAATCATGGATCTATGCGTAAGAGCCCGAAACGAAACAACAATCGACCGTGTGGGTCTTCAAAGACGAGCAAAATCCAACGAAAGTTGTTCGTAGAAGAAGCACTTCAAAGCGACTGTTCCGCTTAAGCAATGTAGGACGGTACTTCTGAGTGGTACACAACAACTTGTTTGCCTGAAGTCATCGGAGAAATTCGAAAAACCGACAAGAGAAGACGAATCATTGTTTACCATGATAATGCGAGCTCTCACACATCGGCTCAAACCAGAGCGTTTTTGACCGGCCAAAACGTCGAATTAATGGGTCGTCCGCCATACCTAATGACTTCTTTTTGTTTCCGCACATCAAGAAAAAAATGCGTGGTCAACGATTTTCGTCGCCAGAAGAAGCTGTTGAAGTGTTCAAAAACCATGTTTAAGAGGTGTCTCAATCGGAGTGAAAAAAGTGCTTCGACAACTGGTTTGAGCGCATGCAAATGTATATAAATCATGCTGGAGAATACTTCGAAAAACAATAAAACCATTTTTGATTATAAATATTCGCATTTTCACTATTAGGCCAGAAATATATAGAGCAGCCCTCGTAATATTGTGAAAGACTTTTAAGGAGCCCCCCTTTAAATAAAATATTTGCTTGCAAATGGGTGTTAAGAAATATCAATGGTCTTATAAAAATACATATGTAAATTTACCACTTGTGTGGAGGCATTATGCTAAAAAGTGCCATTAAATTGACAGCCATCTGTAGACATCTAATAATTTCAATTGAACTAAGATCTTAACTGGAATCGAAATTGGTTAGTTAAACCGTACACAGTTTTAAAAAATTTTGTAAAAGTAAGAATTTTAAATGCGACAGCTGAAACGTAAGGGTTAAAAAAACAGAGCAAGAAACTACTAAACTTCAGAAGTAATAAATTGTAAACAGATACATTTTGTGAAAACGGACAGTTAAAAAATTCGAAAAAGCTGGATTTATTGTCTTTAAGCAAGACATTTAACTGCTATCAAAACTTCCTTAGGGTACTGATGAAAGTCTAGTCCACCACAATAAGCATGATTTTGAGATTATGAGCGACATACACGTGCCAAATGCTTGTAAAATTTAATTTTAAAGCAAAAAAAAAAAAAAAAGTATTTCGAATGGTTTATAACAATTTGAAGGTTTAGAGGTTCTCCAGAGGGTAAATTACGGCATTTAATATCAATCGAAATTTATATTTAAAATTCGATCAATATCGAGTGCCGTAATTTGCCATCAAATGATTGTCAAAAAGCAAGTGCATCCAAAACAAGTAACTTTTTTGAAAATAGTGAGTGTCAAACACCTCAGCAAGTGCGAGTTGCATTCACATACTAAAATTTTAGTACATTTAAAGATGAGGCCACATACAAAAAATGTCGTCGCTATAGGGACACCCTTTAATTTTTCATTTTATTTTTCGAAGTCATTTCTGAGCCGATAGTTAAAAAGCTGTGCCTACAGAATGACTCTACTTAAAAGACATTTTAAAAAATTTTAAAATAAAGGGTGCCCCCCATATAACGACTTTTTGAGTGGAAGGAGCAGGAAATTCAGATTTTTACAAAATGTGTAGCGCTTTATTTCTCAATAACAAAACTATAGGAAAAAATAAAACTAAAAGTTAAAGGGTGTCCCATAGGTGGCGTTAAGTATATGACCTTATCTCAAGATTATAATAAGCAGACACTTTTAATCTATACAGGTTACACAGTTTTAAAAAATTTTGTAAAAGTAAGAATTTTAAATGCGACAGCTGAAACGTAAGGGTTAAAAAAACAGAGCAAGAAACTACTAAACTTCAGAAGTAATAAATTGTAAACAGATACATTTTGTGAAAACGGACAGTTAAAAAATTCGAAAAAGCTGGATTTATTGTCTTTAAGCAAGACATTTAACTGCTATCAAAACTTCCTTAGGGTACTGATGAAAGTCTAGTCCACCACAATAAGCATGATTTTGAGATTATGAGCGACATACACGTGCCAAATGCTTGTAAAATTTAATTTTAAAGCAAAAAAAAAAAAAAAGTATTTCGAATGGTTTATAACAATTTGAAGGTTTAGAGGTTCTCCAGAGGGTAAATTACGGCATTTAATATCAATCGAAATTTATATTTAAAATTCGATCAATATCGAGTGCCGTAATTTGCCATCAAATGATTGTCAAAAAGCAAGTGCATCCAAAACAAGTAACTTTTTTGAAAATAGTGAGTGTCAAACACCTCAGCAAGTGCGAGTTGCATTCACATACTAAAATTTTAGTACATTTAAAGATGAGGCCACATACAAAAAATGTCGTCGCTATAGGGACACCCTTTAATTTTTCATTTTATTTTTCGAAGTCATTTCTGAGCCGATAGTTAAAAAGCTGTGCCTACAGAATGACTCTACTTAAAAGACATTTTAAAAAATTTTAAAATAAAGGGTGCCCCCCATATAACGACTTTTTGAGTGGAAGGAGCAGGAAATTCAGATTTTTACAAAATGTGTAGCGCTTTATTTCTCAATAACAAAACTATAGGAAAAAATAAAACTAAAAGTTAAAGGGTGTCCCATAGGTGGCGTTAAGTATATGACCTTATCTCAAGATTATAATAAGCAGACACTTTTAATCTATACAGGTTATGCATTACTATATCCACTAAATAAAAAATTAATGGGTGTTCTAATAGATGTCATGATTTTGGCAGAAATGGCCAAAGGTTTAAGTCGTTATAGACAGGCACTTGAAATTTACATGGAGTAGGTATAACTTAGCAAGAATAAAAAATTGCGTCAAAGGGCGTCCTTTTAGGTCATATTAGATAAAGCTTTGGCCGCCTGTCCATTTTCTAGCCGGGGTTTTTGTTGTTTTTTTCAATACTTTTTCTTGGTCAAGTTTAAATTTATTTATTTCTAACTTTTTTTGTTGTTTGTTTTTGATATTCAAATCCTTTCGAACTAGTCTGCATTGTGATTTTCTCCGAATTTTTTTTTAAATAGTAGAATATAAAAAACTGGATTTTGCATCACATGCAGAGCATAACTCGGATAACTGGACACTTAATAACTTTAAAAAAGTAAAATTTAAATGTGTTTTACTTCAATTTCAGCCGACATCATCAGTGGCAGCTATTGCAGGAGTCGAAAAAATTTTCTTTAAAATGCGTAAAAAGGGCTACACCCCCTTAAATTTGTTAGTTTAAAATACCTATACAAGTATAAAGAATACTAATACAAGCATAAAGATTTACACCCTAAATTACATTTATAAAAAATTACATTAATTTTACACGTCTTTCAGTACTCGTACACCGAATTAATTTCTCACATTCCACTCCATCAATTTCTTTAAGACTTCTTATCAAATTGAAAATATTTTTTTAATACATTTATAGCCATTTATCATTTTCTCTTAAGTTCAATCGCAATCTAATATCTACTTCTAATACCTTTTAATACATTTAGGACAGAGGAATAAGACTGAAGAGCTGAGTGAACTTTGAACGTACATTTTGTTATCAATATGAGAGCTCACTCGTTTACTAAATACTAAAAACTGAAAATATTATAACACCTTTTAGAAAAAAACATTGTTGCTATTGTTGTTATTGTATGCACTTGAATTCGTATGTATATTGTGTAAATAATTGATGTTAATAAACTTGAACTTAGCCATTTAATATTTTGTTTTATTGCGAGTAAAAAGCAATAAAAATTACTACGTCTTTAGCAACAAAATTTATAATAAAAATAAAACACGTGCGATAAATTGTTAAGATTTTGTTGCTTCTTTTAAGTATTCGAATAATTTTGGGCAATTTGTTGCTTACAAGTTGTTATAGAACAGTTAGTACTAACCTGTTGTAAAAAGTACTTTTTTCAAAAAATTTTAAGGGAGTTTTAAAGAAGTAAACTTTACAAAGCTTAAAAAATGTCTTAAATAAAAAACGCTCAAAAAATATTTTTTGAAGTACTTTTGAAAAAGTATTTCTTAAAGTACCTAAAAATTTTTATTAAAAAAATTAAGAAAAAAAAAACTAAATAAAAAATATCTCTTAAATGGAAAGTTTTATAATGAAAAAGTATCTTTTAAAATATGTCTTTAAAAAAAATAAATTTTTAATAAAAAGTACTTAAGAAAATTAAAAAAATTGATTCCTGTAAAAAGTACCTTTAACTTAAGAATATCTTATGTTCCTCAACTACTACATTTAAAAGCGTGTCTAAATGTATAAAAAAACGCCTAATATTACTAATATTATTATTACCTTTTAGAAAAGATGATTTTGAAAAAAGTACCTTAACAAATGTACCTTTTCAAAAATTGATTTAAAAAATAAAACTTCTTTTTAAAAATTATACGCTGATTAATTGCAAAATTAATAAAACACTACGTTCTAGTATCAAAAGTGCTTATTGAATGTAAAGTACTTTTTTAAAAGTACCTTCTAAATAATTGCCTCTGATATTTCCCTAAGAACATATTTGAAGTAAAGCAAAACTGCCCATTTTGTCAAGAAAAACCGTGTTTAAGCTGACATTAAAAAATTAAAAAGAAAAATGGTCCAACAAAAAAGTACCTTTACATCATACTTTCTTTAAAAGTGTATCTTTCTAAAAGTGGTAACAACAATCTTTATTAAATTTATTTTTACATTATTTAAAACTGTTAAAAATATAGCAATAATAAAGTACACTTTAAACAAGTAATAAAAATACATGAGTTTAAAAAAGTACTTTAAAGAAAAAAGGGATTTTTTTTCAAAATTTTCTTTTATTGCAAACAGTTGAAAAGATCTTGTCAAGAGTACCTTTTTCAGAATTTACTTTCAAATAGGGAATTTTGAGGTACTTTTTTGCATTTACTCTTATTCTAATCACAGTGAAATCAAATGACTTTAGGCGAACTGCCTGCCAGTTTTTGACTTTGAAACAATTATTTATATTTTAGTAATTTTTGAATATTTTTGAATTTGAATATTTTTTTCTCCTCGTTCAATTACAAATTTGCTATTTTTTAAGAAAAAGAAGCAAGTTGTTGTACGACTGAGTGCTGCCAAGTGCAGTCTGACATTTCCATTGGAAAGTTTGTCATTTTTAAGCATAATCGTACTCAAAACCATTTGACGTACGACCATTATTTGTGTTGTTTACAGTGACTTGAAAAAATTAATGTAGAAAAAAATGGAATTAACTCGTGAACATCTTCGAGAGATAGAGACATCCTTGGACATTTCTTCCACCAGCATACTTTCGATACTGCATGAACACCTGGCCGTAAAAAAAGTTTGTTCTCGTTGGATCCCACACAATTTAAAAGTCGCTCAAAAAAAAAAGGCTCGTGTCGATTGGTGCAAAGAAATGTTGCATAAAATGCGATTGCGGTGCTTCAAAAGACGTTTATAAGATCGTCACAGGCGACGAATCATGGAAACGAAACAACAATCGACCGTGTGGGTCTTCAAAGACGAGCAAAATCCAACGAAAGTTGTTCGTGGAAGAAGCACGTCGAAGCAAATAGTCGCCTGTTTCTTCGGCAAAACTGGTCATGTGGCGACTGTTCCGCTTGAGCAACGTAGGACGGTCACTTCTGAGTGGTACACTACAATTTGTTTGCCTGAAGTCATCGGAAAAATTCGAAAAACCAACAAGAGCAGACGTATCATTGTTTACCATGACAATGCAAGCTCTCACACATCGGCTCAAACCAGAGCGTTTTTGACCGGCCAAAACGTCGAATTAATGGGTCATCCGCCGTACAGCCCTGACTTGGCACCTAAGGACTTCTTCTTGTTTCCGCACATCAGGAAAAAAATGCGTGGTCAACGATTTTCGTCGCCAGAAGAAGCTGTTTAAGTGTTCAAATCCCATGTTTTAGAGGTGTCTCAATCGGAGTGGTAAAAGTGCTTCGACAACTGGTTTGAGCGCATGCAAAAGTGTATAAATCATGCTAGAGAATACTTTGAAAAACAATAAAACCATTTTTGATTATAAATATTCGCATTTTCACTATTAGGCCAGAAATATATAGAGCAGCCCTCGTACAATATTTTGGTGAAAATAAACGATTTGTAAACCGATCAATAAATTTTTTTTTGCATTTCTAATGGATTTGAGTAAAATTTTTTGTTGCTTCCTTTTAAAGTTATATTTTTGAGATTTTTGCAAGCGATTTTTTTTTTCAGAAATATTGAATTTAGCGCTTTTATTAACTTTTTGTGTATTTAAAAATAATACAAACCCTTTTTTAAATACTTCATTTATTTAGATGAACTTTAGGATTTTTACACTTTAAGCACTTATTTTTATAAACAAAATCTTTTCGGATTTTTTACGTAAAACGATCCGTTTTTCTCTATATTTTCACAAATGAAAGAATCAAGAAAAATTAAAAATTCTGAGTTTATTAACTCATATGAACTCAATCTTGGGAGTCATAAAATTTAGGTGCTAAAATGATAAAATTATAAAAAAGTACTCGTCGTGTTAACGCAATAAATTTTAGTTCTTATCATGATTTGATAAAAGATAGCGAGCGTCATATCTTTTTGCAAATATATTTTCTAAAATAAAGTTAACTTTTTATTTGTTAAATTTTTATCTGTCATTTTTAATTAAAACAAAAGTCCATTAAATTTTATTAACTTTAGCAAAAATTATTATTTGTCTTTTGTTGTTTTTCATTATCAAGGTTTTTTTTATTAGTTGTGCTTTTTCGTATGTGTATTAAACAAGTAAGAGTTATTAAATTTAATATTTTACCTTGTTATTTATGTTATCAGTTTTTGAAGAAAATTACTATGAAAATCATAAACTTGTTGCAAGAAATTATTGCGATAAGATATAATTTAATAATAATTTTAAAGATAATTAAATACATTTTAAATACTCAAGCCAAATGTACGTGCTAAAATCGTTTCATTATTAAAGTTATTGAAGAGTGTGATTTTTTAGTAAATAAAATTATAACACATTGATGCAAGAATACTGAGATCATAGACTGTGATTGTATATAAAAATGTTTCTTCCCTTCTACAAAAAGATCTTGATTTCTTTTATATTTCCTGTCGATACCAGCTTCAAGTTACTGATTTCCTAGGATGTTCAAAATACAGCCTTTTTAACAGATTAATTTAACTCTAGAGAAATTTGAAAATTTTTTTCATTAATAATAAAAGTCTCCTGGCTTTTGCTGTAAGTCCGACTTGCGCCTTGGAAGTATTCAGTATTGTCTTTTACTGGAATGAAGATCAGGGCCAGCAGGAATGTCCACAATTAACAGATGACGACCGACAACACTTGTCTACAGAAAATTCGTATTGGGTGGCAACATTGCAGTAGATGGTGTATAGACCCCTTGCTGTGTTTTCAGAGTTTTGTTTGTTTTTCGTTTTGGTATTTTTCCCCAAAATTTACAGAGTTGCCAACTTTCAATTGCTTATCAAAACAAACTGAAAAATGAAACTTGTTTAAAATGTAACCCTGGTCGATTAAATTATTAAGTTTTCAGGTTGCCCTCGTATATATGACAGCTTGCACACTTCTTCCCAGCTGTCAATCAATCGATTTAGAACTTATTGCGGAACTACCTTAATCCGTCAATCAGTTTGTTTTATTGGAATGGACACACTAGCCGTTTAATTAAAGCCATTTATCATGTCAAAATGATTGATTTGTTTGGAATTGTTCCATATTTTTGACATTAAAAAATTAAACTTGGTAAGAGATTTTATTAATTTCTTTTAATTTGCTTTGTTAAACTGCCTGATAAAATTTCCAATTAATTTTTTGATTTTTCTCTAAAAAAAAACTGCTCCTAAAAATAGGCACCATTAATTAACTATAGTTCCTATAATATGTTAGCCTAAATGTATGCTTTATAAATATAATGATTAATATAATTTAAACTGACTTAAAGTGGGCCACTGTTAGTTTTTGCCCAAAATTAATTTTATTTTTCGTTTTATTAACAAAAGTGAAATTTTAAAGAAGTAAAATACTTTTTAAATTTTTAAATATTTGTTTCTTTAACATCACTTTTTTCTGTTTTTTTTTTTTTATAAATATCAGGTCTTCTTAATTCCTAGAAATATTTCATTTAGTCATTAAATTTCTTTAATTCCCTTAGTAATCCCTAAAGAATTCAGTCATTTTCTTTTACTTTTTTTATGTTCTTTCGTTAAAACATTTATTATCACTTGTCATTTCAATGGCCCACTTCTACTAGATTTGTCAAACAACTGACACACATTTTTTGTTTTTGAGAACTCCTTTTTAAGGGAAGTAACAAAAACACACACAAAAAAAGGCCTTACAAATTTAACTCACAAGTTTTGCTGATTTTAAACGTTTTCAATAGCAATTAAAAATAAACTTAAAAAAAGTCTGAAAAAATACACATTTAACCTCCTTTGCGGTAAATTTTATTATTTTTAACAAAATAAACATTAACAAAATGAAATAAAAATATTAATATACAGAATGCATTTTAACTAACAGTGGGAGTATCTTAAATCATCCCTTAAATTTTTGTAAATATCAAAACAAACAAACAAAAAAAAATTGTGTGTACTTTTTTGTATGCATTTACAGTTGTTACACCCTGAGTGGCACTCCCATCCACCCTAACGTGTTATATCACTGCAACTGGATATTAAATACAAAAAAATGTGAAAGTTGTGTCATGTGCAAATTGCAATCTGTGTGTGTTTTCAAATAACCTCCTCAGATATCATAAGGACAAGAAAATTATTTACAGCAATTTTCTTTTACTTTTAAATTTCGTGGCATACTTTTTGGCAAAAACTTTAATAAAAAAATATTTCTACAGTATAAAATGTTTTATAATATTAAAGATATGAGTTAACTACAAGACATACAGAACATAATGGTAAAAATTGCTGGGCAGGCAAATTATATACTCCTGTGATCACGCAAACAATGTGGAAAAAATAAGTCAAATGGAGCAAAGAAGACTTTGAAGAAAATACCCCAAATTGTCAGCATATTTTAAGCTAAAAGAAGCTTGAACGCCAGTGGTCGTATTAAAGAAACTTGTCGCACTCGAAACACAATTAAGATTTATCTGCGTAACATTGGGCTCGAAGTAGATGGACTTTTTTTTTACTGTGGATCGGAGGCAGCGTACTGAAACGGATTAGAAATCCTTGCAAGAGACAGAAATATAATTCTTAAAAAATGCAGCTCCATTAACGGAAGCGATAACAATGTACTTTGTTTATTTTGTGAAAAGTCAAGAAGATGTTGCTGGCAACATGTTTCTACAAAAAAAAAAATGTTTCTGGCAACAATATTTCTTAACGCGTGGAAAATATTTCGCTTGGAATTGTAAAAACAGCAAATAATGTTGCATCTTTTCTATTAAGTTGTATTTTGTGTAAGAGTTTTCAAGCAAAATACTTGGATATTTCTAAATCCTTTTATGCGGGTTTCTTTTCAATTTAAAATTAAAATTAGAGATTTTTCGTTAAATTGGATACTTAGGATATAAACGATTTTGGCTAAAGGATATTTAAAAAATAAAGCTTAAATACCATAAAAGAGCGTGGGAGGAAATAGATTTTTTATGATGTCTACTTAAGCCGTAAGAGTTTAATAAAAACTCACTATTCACTGTGTGAATAATTGTTATGGGTCGTAAACTTACAACTTATTTTATGGTTAGACAGTATACAAGAAAAGAAAAATAATGTTGCCTATTTTAAGACACAATTTGACATCCTTATAATAGGCTACAATAATGATGTTTTCTTTTTAGTTTTTATTCTAAGGATTAAAGTATGTTAAAGTTTATGAGCTTGTTATTATCCTCAACAGAAAAGAAAGTCATTAAGAAGTAAAAAAAAACTTTGTGTCGTATTAAAATTGGAAAATTTCTAAAGTTCATAGAAAAAGCGTAGAAAAAGAGTAAATAAACCTTTTAATTTAAATAATAAAGTTTATTTTTTTTAAACCTTAATACTGCTAAAATAAATATTTAAAATTTTTTTCACAAATTTGAGAAATATAAGGACAATGAAAAAAATTCTTTTTTATTTTTTATGTAAACAATATTTATTTATTTTTGTTATTATTTTTTGACAAGTGTTTTGGTTGTTGAATTTCTTACTTTGTTTATTTATAACAAGTGACTAGCAGAAATAGAAACAAAACAGAACTTGTGTAAATATAATATTTAAAAAGGAATAGTTTAAGGCGCCTGTAAAAGTATTATAAGTTGCATACTTTAAGGAAAAATTTGCCATTTTTCTTTTGGTATTTCAAAATACTATCTTTTAGCTCTAAAACGCATTTGAAGCATTACTTACAAAATTTTTTACAATATGATTCCTTACGAATTTGTGAGGTTGCTAGAGGCCCCTTATTGGGATCGTATGATTTTACTTAACTACTTCATCATTAAAGCAAAAAGTAACCGAATTATTGTTATAAAAAAGAAAACTGTCATCACCTTGTCAACTTACGAACCAATATTGGCGTTTTTCTGTCAAAATTTTGGAAAGCAAGCCTTTTTTTGGTGGCTCCTTGTGTTGTAAATATTTAAAAAATCCGAATTGTTGCATATTTTATTTAAAGTGAAAGAAATTTTTGTTATAAGATGTTTAGCGCAAATTGAGTTTGATGCTTTGACCAACACTACTAAAAATTGCAAATTAAAAAAAGGACAGAGCGAATTTCGTTAATCCTCACGTGAACATATCTTTATAAGGGAATATAAATTTTATTGATAGACTCGTAGATTTTACAAATTATATGAATAATTAAATTTAATTTTTGTAATTATATAAATTATAATAAAAGAAAAGCCATATTGTTTAAAAGAAATATATTTCCAAGTATTTTTCTGAATTATGAATAATAGCTTACCCGTTAATTTTGTTTTTTTCTGCTTTATAGTTTAAAAAAAATCATTTATTCGTTATTTTATGACCGGCAAGTTCCCAAACAAAAATTTTTAACTTATTTCGTGTTCATTAATTTTTAATAGATTTTAAGAAATTATAGTAAAAACAAATAAAAAAAAAATTTTGTTGCCGTAAAAATTAAATTCAACGTGCCGCTGTGCAGCGTAAATTTCGGAAGCAGCTAAAACATTTGTGTTCATTTAAATTTTGCAACACATGATACGCGCAGTAAACAAAAATCAAAAAAATGTGTAGACTTATCGCATTTTTCATTTTTCAGTTGGTTTATTGTGATTTTCTAGTGGCTGCTTTTTATGTAAAATACATTTTAATTTCTTTATTTTGTTTACATTTTTATCGTACAAATTGTTTATTTCTTAGGAAAAGAATGCGGAAAATATAAAAACTGTAAGAAAAATATGTTTTTTTTTGTTTGTGTTCTTTGCTCACACATTGTTTCTAATTGATGGATGTATGATTAAAGAAAATAACGTTCATAAGTGATAAAAGCTGTATTGCATAGTAAACATGAGAAAATTCTGTTTGATTTGTAAAGTTAAAGGGTCACAGTTTCTAAAAATCAGGTGTAATATTATTGTTTATTGACTCTTATATTTCCAGAGTGCTAATTAGTTGACAAGTAATAAAGAACGCAAAATTATTGTTCTTAATAAAGGGTAAGTTCTAACTTGGGAATTGACGTTAAAACATTAAAAAGTTCCAATAATAAACTGCCCAAGTAATAGTTTTACGAAAGTAGATTTAATACCTTTACACTTCTAAAACAATAAGAGATTCTATAACATTTTACAAAGATCTATTCAAATTCTCTATGCCACTCACAAATTTAATAATGTATATTTAACAAATAACGCTATAAATTTCCGTTTTTGGCTCATACTCATACTCACATATATATAAATATTTATATAGAAGAAAATCCAAGACAGGAGAGCCAGATCTTTCCATAATCAACGGAATCCAGACGTTTTAACTCGCCTAAAAAGTCTCAGATAAGAGCGGAAACCAAATTTCTTCTGCGTACATTACAGTCACGACGGGAGAGCCAGATCTTTCCATAGTCAAAGGAATCTAGACGTTTTAACTCGCCTAAAAAATTTTCAGTTAAGAGCGGACACTAAATTCCTTCTGCATTGATTAGAGTAGATTTATGTAGAATCAACAATGATCAGAAACCAAACTAAGATATTAAAACGTGCCATGCAGATGGTAAAGTTCAAAATTCCTGTGTGATATATTTTTCGTTAATCTATCTAAAAACATTGGTCAGTTATTGAATAAAAGCGCGATGTTCAACGTTTCTTACCGAAAATGATTCAAACTCATTTAAGTTGAAGTCATTTGCCCACTGTAAATTTTTGCATTTCATTCTTCTGTAAACTTTGTGAAATATTTTATGAACTCGTGAAAATTGTAGCTTAAATACCTTTTAATACTTGATACAATATTTTATTTACACTTTAAGCGTCTACTTTGTATTGTGTTTGCGCAACGTTCATTCCACTCCTGTTCAACTTTACGAAAAAAAAAATTCACTAATTATATCTTAAAGTGCAATGAAAAGCAGACAAATATTGGTTTGTTGCACTTTTTTCCTCATTTTCGATACAATTGTTTTTTTGTTTACCTTTTACCTTCTAACGTTTTAATGTTTACTTTGCAACTACTACAAAAACAGAACTCGAAAAATAGAAACATTTTCAGCAAATGTAAATTCAGGCCACTGTGTTATTTATACTTCATGCAAAAAAAAGAAAAAGAGTTTAAATTACAATAGGAGAAGTAAAAAAAGAAAAGAAAATACATTTTTGGTATGGCCACCGAAATTAAAAGTCAGAGCAGGGATGTGAAATATTTTTTTTACAAATTGTGTGAAAAATTATCACAAAAAAATCTCTTTTGAATTTAAAACTGAAATGCTGTTTAGACCTCTAACCTAACTGGCCTTGCCAGTGTTGATAATGATCTCCATTCCCTAGTTTTTAGTTCTCCGTGCTAAAAGCGCATAAAATACAGCTCATTACCGAACTAAAGTTTAAGTAAAAATTTTTAGTGTTGAATTCTTGTTTCCTAGAAATCATGTTTAGTGACAAATCCTATTTTAGCTGGCAGCGGCAATTAGCAAAGTTTTCAATTTTGTTATGATAAGCAATCAAGTGAAACATTTTGTTAAAGTTAAATCACGAGAAGGTTCTATTTAAGTTAAATAAATTAAAGAGCGCCATATGGCCGATCAAATATGACCATTTTGAGACCGCACACTTAGGAAACTTCTAACAAAGTAGTATTTCTTTTTTGGACGTAAGTACACCGTCCGCGCTCTACGTTCTATTTAGAAACTATTTCATTGCACAAAACCATTTAAGAGCACAAAACAATTACTTTAAATTAACGATATAAAATTTTGCTTATTTTTATACTACTCGCCTGTCTCTCATAGCCATCACAAAATTTTTACCCTTTTAAAGCACTCATTCTCATTCTTACTTTATTTAGTTTTTTTTTCTTAGAATCAAAAATTTGCTAAATTCTGCTCGTAAAAATGAACATCTTAACACCTGCCAAAGTTACAAATTTTAAAGTTTTTATTGCAAAGTATCCCCTCTCATCTCTTATTTATCATTTGCATTTTTATATTCTTTTGTCATTTAATTCAATTATTTTCTATCGTTTCATTTTCTATTTATAAAATAAGTGTTTGCCGGCGGCGCCACTTAAATTTCGATTACTATTGGTTTTAAGTTTTTTATTTATTGATAGGGGGAATTTTCTGCCATTATCAGATAGTATTTGTAGGAGTTTAAATAAACCTAAGTAATTAAATAAAAAAGAAAAACTATTTTCCATATAAGAACCAAAAGCAATTCAGTTAAAATAAATTGATATTTTTAATTGAGGAAATCACCAACAAGAAAAAATTTTTTAAATTTTTTTTACGAGATTTAAAGCAAATACAATCAGTAACAGAAAGAATTCAAATTTAAAGTAAAAGTAAAAAGAAATCTAAAGCGACTTTATTTGCAAATTTAAGGTATGACAGCAGTAAAAAAAACTGTGTTCCCAAAACCGCAGTTATTTAAAACTTCAAGTAATGGAAAGAAATGGTTCAAACTTTAAATTATAATCTTTTTTAAATTTATAAAAAAAAAACTTCTAGAGTTTAATTTTACTATAGTAAATAATGTTAAAACAAATTTTGGCAATTCTTCAAAATCCTTAATACTCACGATTTTTAAAACACAAAAATAACAAGAAAATTAAATTAAAATAAATTGTAATGAAAAGGCAATAAAATGTTTATGTAAAAAACGTGTAAATATATTGAAACTATTTATTTTGTTTAAAAATTAAAAAAAAAAAAAACACAAGGGGGAGTAAGAGGTAAATTTATGAAGCAATAAACAAATTACTTAAACAAATTATTTTTTCTCTGGACAATTGTTTGTATTATAGGAAGGGAGGCTATTAAGTTCTTAAAAAAAATAAATAAAAATTAGAGTGAATTTTAGTTTTTAAGGTTTAGGAATTGAGGACTAGAAAATTTAGCCTCTCTCCCACCTGTAATCATTTTCAGTTACGAGGGCTGCTATATATATTTCTGGCCTGGCAACACTAAGTGCTGCCAAGTGCAATCTGACATTTCCATTGGAAAGTTTGTCATTTTTAAGCATAATCGTACTCAAAACGTTTTGACGTACGACCATTATTTGTGTTGTTTACAGTGACTTGAAAAAATTAATATAGAAAAAAATGGAATTAACTCGTGAACATTTTCGTGCCATAATTTTTTACAACTTTCGACGTGGATTACCACGACAAGAGTGCATTGATGAACTTAA
Source organism: Cistogaster globosa (assembly GCA_937654795.1). NCBI lineage: Eukaryota > Metazoa > Arthropoda > Insecta > Diptera > Tachinidae > Cistogaster > Cistogaster globosa. The sequence goes on from OW569404.1 coordinate 16,661,856, forward strand.
ATCTTTGTATGGCGATGAAGCAGCATCCTATAGCACTGTGAAAAATTGGTATAATGAATTTAATCATGGCCGAAGCTCGCTCAAAGACGAATTCCGTGAAGGTCGTCCAAAAACGGCTGTTGTGCCAGAGAACATTGATGCCGTGCGTGAACTGATAATGCAAGATCGACATGCGACATACAGAGAGATAGAGACATCCTTGGACATTTCTTCCACCAGCATACATTCGATACTGCATGAACACCTGGCCGTAAAAAAGGTTTGTTCTCGTTGATCCCGCACAAATTGAAAGTCGCTCAAAAAAAGGCTCGTGTCGATTGGTGCAAAGAAATGTTGCAAAAATATGATTGCGGTGCTTCAAAAGACGTTTATAAGATCGTCACAGGTGACGAATCATGGATATATGCGTATGAGCATGAAACGAAACAACAATCGACCGTGTGGGTCTTCAAAGACGAGCAAAATCCAACGAAAGTTGTTCATGGAAGAAGCACTTCGAAGCAAATGGTCGCCAGTTTCTTCGGCAAAACTGGTCATGTGGCGACTGTTCCGCTTGATCAACGTAGGACGGTCACTTCTGAGTGGTACACTACAATTTGGTTGCCCGAAGTCATCGGAGAAATTTGAAAAACCAACAAGAGAAGACGAATCATTGTTCACCATGACAATGCGAGCTCGAGAGTTTTAAAATGCCCAAGACTATAAACGTTAAGTGTGTAAGACATTTGGCAAAGCAATACGAATTAATACCTCTTCGTATTCATAAGATTTTGGCAAACAAGAAAATCAAAAAGTATTCGAGAATTTTCAAGAACAGTAAAGTACTAAAGTTAATATGAGGAACCAGTTCTTACGACTGGTTACGGCCACTTACGCTTAGTACGTATAATATTTATTTAAAGTTTTCTTATTTAATAAAACTACAGCAGAAATTATGTAAATCTGTTAATCTTTGACTAGAGGAAAAAGAAAAGAAAATAAACTAAATGAGAATTATAACGCTTTAATTACTTAAGTAACTATGAATTGTACACATACAAATATAAGAAGCATATCGAGCCTTTATTACAAGGGAATTGAACTGAGAAAATGCTTTAAAAAATGAGAAATATTTTAAATATTGTTTGCATTCTTCCAAAAGCATATGCAAATAAACTTAATGAGAATTATTATGCTTTAATTACTTAAGTAGTAATTAAATATTTTTAGGTTTATGCAAGAAATATATCGAGTCTTTGTTGTGATGAAAAAAAAAAAACTTGAAGTGAGAAAAATACGTTTAAGGTTTTAAATTTGTTTGCACTTCTTTCGAGGCCATTAAGACATTTCCATTCTTACTATTAACACGGTTCATACTGTTGGGGAATATATTCGCATGTTCAGCTCAGAAAGTATTGATTTCGAGTTATAACCCTCTGGTGCACCATATTTTTTAAGATACCAAAATGGATACCATTTAAAGGCTTTTAAAGAGATCTTTCAGGAAATACTAAAATTATATTAAAAATGCTTAACCCATTAGGAGCCAATGATATTTTTATGTAAAAATTGTTTTTCTAATTTTTTTAAGTTTTATCCCAATCAGGATTTGAACCGTGGATATTTAAATGAATTAAAATTTATTATTTGCTGGTTTAGGTTTATTTATTAATTTAATTTCTAAAAATCTTTAAAAAAAAAGTTTTTACAAATGTATGCGGACGTTTTCCAAAGAAAACAAGAAAAATTACACGCTGGCAGAATGTAATGCCGCATTTTCAGGACCACCAAATTCATCACCAGCATCTATCTACTTTAAGTTGTGTACGTTGTAAACATCATCTATTTAACCAACTAATTTTGTAAATAAGAATACGAGGAATATTCATATCAATATTAATTTGGTTGGATGAAGTCGACACACAAACCAAAGTATTTCTTCACTGTTCTCTTTGTAACTTGTCTCATACACTTGTTTTTACAACTTTGTATCAATCATCGATTGATCACGAATGCAAATTTTACTTTTGTCTGTCATTCTTACCCTTTTTACCCACAACGCTAAAGATGCAGTTCCGGTACCACATTAACTGCATTGAAGTTAGGTATGAATGTACATGCGCAGTGCCGTGCGTTTTTGTTAATTTTTTTAATTTTCCCATTCAGGATTTGAACCGTGGATATTTAAATGAATTAAAATTTATTAATTTATGGTTTAGGTTTATTTATTAATTTAATTTCTAAAAATCTTCAGAAAGAAAAAATTATTGACAAATGTGTGAGGACGTTTTCCAAAGAAAATTATTTTTTCTTATTTTTATAATTCTCTGTCACCGCAATATTTGATTTTTTATTATTATTTTTTTTTTTTTATTTTACTTGCTTCACTAAACTAGAAGTACATTTATGGTGTAGGGTATATATGATTCGGCATAGCCGAATATAACACTCTGACTTGTTCGGTTTTGTTTGTAAAAATTATTATTTGTTCTGTTGCTACTACTATTCGTTTATAGAATTTGTAAAATTTTTACAAAATAATGAAAAGAACTTTATCGTGACACTTGAATTTTAAATGCAGAACGAAATGCTTTTATCAAGAAGCTCTTATTTCTTGCCGCAGAAAACACTCAGATATAAAAATACTTAATTTTTTCAAGATAACTAAACAGAACATCAAAGCCACTGACGATTAAGGTGAACATACGAAAAATTAGCAACTTAATAACTTTTAAAGCAAATGAATTAACCAACCATCTTCACGAATAATTAATAATACAACACTGCGCTCTAGCAGCTTTATTGATATTTTTATTTTCAAAACATAAATGTATATATTTTACTGCTGTCATACCTTTCGGAGAAGACCTTTATCTTATGGCGAGCGCTTTCGATGTGAGAACATCATTTTTAAGCCGCGTTTTGATTAGTTTCAAAATTTATTTGTTAAATTTTCCGTTTTATTGAATGACGTTGAAGGGAAATATATTTTCAGATTTTTTTTAGAAATTTTATTTTAATTGAATTGTTGTATTTTGTACAACCTACAATTTACAATAGGTTATAAATGAATTTAGTAAAATTTTCTTTAATTGTTCATATTAATTTACATACATTTGTAATCAAAAACATGTTATTGTGCATTTCATTTATTAAATAAGACCAACACTGTTTGTTGTAATTCTACGAAAAAAAAAAAAAACACAATTTTGTTTTTAAACGGAAATTGACAAACATCGTTTAATGAATGAACAGATTAAAGCCAACAAAACCATTCACAGTTCAAATGCATTAAAAATCGAAGTTTGAACAAAATTGGTCATGAGTGGGTTATAATATGAAAACGTTTTCTTTTTTAATTGCAAACAAAACAAACAATTGTTTACTTTGTGTTGTCTTTTTTAATCGTGCTGCCAGATAGTTTTTTTTTGTTATTTACGAAAAAAAAAATCGCTAGTTAAAAATAATAAAACGTTAAAATTAATAATAATAAAAAAAATTACAAGGGGTATAAGTGCATCCTTTTTTAATGTAACTAATCTCCCCTGTACTCCCAACACAACATTTGTTTTTCTTCGAATGTTTTAATACTTGAAAATAATTTTTTTCTTTATTTAACTTAATCTCCTAACATCAAGAGTATTTCGTAAATATAAAGAGAAATTTTTCTGGTCATACTTTTATTAAACTGTTTTTAAACATTTAAAGTTCTACTGAAGAATTTGTTTTATACAATGGCGATTCTTCGGCGCGATTTAAAACCGGTTTTTGAATTATTTAAATTTTAAAAATTAAGGTTAATAATTTTTTTTTTAATCAAGAAAATTATATTGCGGCTATTTTTCCAATTATTTATTTATTTTTTTTAACCATAACTTAGATTTATTATATTTTAATAGTTTGGTTTGGCTTCAAAAGATATAATCACACGTGTTTGATAAGATTTTTTTAAGATTCTTAAATTATATTTCCGCAAAAAATTCAATTAAAAAAATCAAGTTTTTAAATAATAAAAAATCTCCGAATAAATATTATTAGTCCAGGTTAAGTTTAGGTATTTTAATTTAAAAATTTATTATGAAAAACATATATTTAAAAATTTTTGTTTAAATTTTTTTTTTAAGAAAACAGGAAAAATTAAACGCCGGTAGAATGTCATGCAAAATTTTTGTAGATAGCTACATCCATCATCAACATTATTTCCATCTATCCACTTGAGGTTGTTTACGTTGAAAACATCATCTATTTAACCAACTAATTCTATGAATAAGAATACGAGGAATATTGCTAATCACTGTTAAGATGGTTCGACTAATCGTTCATTAATGTTTAATTATTAATTTCAAAAATTAAAAGTATAAGACTATCTCATCTTAATGTTTAGCTTAATTTTGTACGGCATTTATCATTCAACATGCTTTTATATTTTATGTATTGCATTTTGGTCATTCTCTGAATTTTTTTTCGGAATCGTGAAAAAATTAAAAAAGTTTTTCTAAAAATTTAAACATCTTGAAACATCGTTGCAAGTATTTAATCCCTATTAATTCGTTTTTTCTCTGTAAAACTCTAGAGTTTAAAAAAATTAACAATTATTACGTTCAATAAAAATAACACGTGAAAAAAATAAAAAATCTGGCATCCCCTTTTTTAAAACATATTTTCAGAAGAGGCGTATTTAACAGAGAGAAAGAAAAAAAACGCATGCCTTTGTTGTAGACGGTTGTGCCTGCATTGCTCATTGTGTCATATCTTTTTTTATTTTATTTAAATTTCGGATTAAGATGGTAAAAATACCGCTTTTTATTTAAAATTAAATGAAAATGAAAGTATTTTTTTTTAAGTACAAAGTTAATACAGTAAAAGAGAAGTTTTGTTTGCCAGAGTTAGAAATGGGAAAACGGTGATGCCATTTTGCTACAGAAAAATGTTGTCACAGTCGTGACACTTGAATTTTTTTTATTGATTCTATTATTATTTTGTTAAAACGCAGAGGTATTTTTATAAATTTGTAAATTAATAAAATAAAATTTTTTGATTAAAAAAATTGGTTGCTTTAAAAATTTTTTAATACAACTGCTTATTTGAAAATTACTCTAAAGAAGCTGTGGACACTAAAAAAACACATTTGGCCATTTTTATTTAAAAAAGGTGGTCAAGTAATTTCAGTTTTTCTTAACACATTGGACAGGTTGAAATAGTAAATAACTCATATAAAGTGCACTTAATATAAATTAATTAACAAATCTACGAAAATAAATGTTTTATTCACTTATTTGAAAAAAAGCTCTAAGCAAAATGAATCATTTTTTCGACTAGCAAAAACAACAAACACAAATTATCTTTAAAAATAAAAGAAAAAAAAACGCTCACTTGCTGATGAACTGAAAGAAAAAAACCATAATTGCAAAAATAAAGAAAAATAATAATAATAAAGTTAATTAGTTATAATGAGCACAAAAGTTTAAAAAATATTTATAACAATAAATAGACTACTTCATGTATTTTTTTGTTTGCTTGTATTTGACTTTTTCTAGAAAATGTTGAAATCAGAGTAATAAATTCAAAACAAAGAACGGGAAAAAAACCTGAGATAACAAAAGAACAGAAAGTACATACGACATACATGCATTCATCCATACATATGTATGCAGACAATTTCAGGAAATAAATTTAAACACAAAAGCTGTTAAATTGATTTAAAAGACAAAAGATAGTTAAACAAAGAATTTTGCATCAGTTTCATTGATGCAACGAGAGAGAAATCCAACAAGAGGAAAACGACTTATTTACCACATTCCCGCTTGATAAGAAATGGATTTGATATCCTTTTTAGCAAAATCATTTCTCTGTACTGTCTTACAGGAAGTCTACATCCATAAGTTTGAAAGGAAATGACATTTTAACTTGTCAACACTGTATGGTGACCAGTCGCAAAGTTTTCGCCCACAATTTAAGCCAGCAACCAGGTTAACTGTCTCTGAAAACCTCCAGGTCTGCGTAGGTCATCAATTATTGCAAAATCCTAACGCCCAATACTTCGGATATCCCAAATACAAGACTTTCATGGCACAGTACTATAACAATATTTCCTTTTAATAACTTTATCGGTTAGAAGTTTCCATTGTTGTCAACCTTTAAATTCTTTCCTAATCTTTCCAGTTGAACCTCAATCATTTAACAAAAAAAAAATCCAAGATTGTCTTTTTAAGTTCTCTCAATGTTATTCTCGTTTCATGCTTAGAATAAGTCGGCGGTTCCAAAATTATTCCTTTTTAACTGACATTGGATATGCTGCGAACCCCACAAGGGCAGATGGGCATGCTGCTGGCAGGCAGAAGCAGTGTCCAGTAGATGTTCAGACCAGCTAAACCTTTCGTCTATTAACTTTTGCAGAAGGTATCAGAATGAGAAGGAAAAAAACCAGTAGACAACCTGTTCTGCTATTATCAACCCTCTCTGTTTATAGGGCATTCTCCTTTACAATCCGAGAATGGAAAATCTTGCAGAACTATCAGGCTGCAATATTTCTAGGACCTATTGTCGATTTTCAAGGGTTCTAGGTATCTTCTCGTTCGAGTATACATAAGATTAACGATCTGTACAACCTAATCTTACTTTACTCAAAGGCACGATGCTTTTACATGTTATCAGCTGTGAACAGCTGGACTTGTTAGCGGAAAGTTCATGCTTATTTCGCATCAGATATTTAGCAAGTAAAGCTTGGCATTATGTTAAAAATATGGCATCATCTGATCATTGTTCTGTTTCCAAAACTTGCATTGGATACAATTTTGAGATCATTCACATGGTGGCAGGATAAGTGGAAAACAGGGCGCAAAGGCAATCACATTATTAAAAGCATTCTTATTTAAAATTTAATGTGCGTTTTTTGTAGTTAAAAGTTATTTTTAGGACAACACAAGCATTGAAAATGAGAAAATTCAATAAAATTTAGTTTAGTTGGGAAGAGATAACTGTCTGTAAATTTAATCACAATAAAGCTGGTCACCTCTGCTATTGTGAGTAGTGATGCCACTGTAATCTTTTTCCAACCGTTAAGTGATTAAAACAGATTTTTTATTTTTCTGCACTTATTTTATAACCTCTCTCTCTTTATCAAGTTTTTTTATGACGTGCACTTTTAAATTATCTTTATCTTATCCATTTGTTTGTCATTTATAAATATTAAAATACAATAAATTTTTCAAAACGGCCTTATATGACCTTGTGCAGTGTCACTTAAACAGAAGCCCGCTACTGCGTAAAAAACTTACATATTTGCATTTGACAAGTTGTTGAAGAATTTGTAACAAACTGTTTGAGTTTTCCATATTTTTGACATACCTGAAATGAAAAGAGATATAGAAAATATATTCAAACATTAGCATACAAGACACAGGTTGATGTGTAGCAAATAAATTAAAATTAAATTTATTTATCTCAAATAATAAGGAGATGTCCAAAAACTAAATTTATTGTATTGCAAATTGATCTTTAAATAAACATTTGAATAATTTATGAACTCATGGACGGGCAAACTATTTGGTAGAGCATGACAAAGATGTCATCGGATTTAGTAAGTGTTGAATCGAAACATAAATATTAGATTGAAAAATTTCAAAAGCAACTATTGAAAACAATAAACAGTGTACAAATTTATGTGAATTTCGTCCAAGTGCCAATAAATTGCTTAAATAATTGATGATTTGGTTTTCAAAATGTTGTGCAATTTAGTTTTATTAAATAAATTTTTCTGGGTTCTTTAAATACGATGCTTAGCTAACAATTTTAAGAAAATAACACGATTTTTCAACAGACGTTTGGAGGGATCTTCATATAAAGATTTCCTTTTATTTCAGTCGAATCTTAATCTGAGGCAAAACTTTGTGCAATATAAATGTGGAGAAAAATTTCAACACCCAAAATTTTTTTGACACAAAAACTACACAGTGTTGCACCTGAACCTTCTTTAAATGAAAAATCACTTATTTTTTCTAAAACTACAAAAACTCAATAAGGCCGATGGATTTTGCAATTTTTGAAAAACTCTTTTTAAATAGTGCAGTGCCTCCGATGATCTACACTTTTATTACTCTCAAATTATATACATATAAGCCGTTTATTTTCAAAGTGGCATAAATCACTTTTTCAAAAAAAAAAAAAAAAAAAAAAAAAAAAAAATAGAAAGAAATAAAAATGCTAAGAGCTGCTATGATTTTATGTTGACCGAAATTTTTATTGGGGAACAAGTATTTTGAGACAGAAGTGCAATTAAGTCTTGTCGATTATTTAATCAATCTTATTATTTTTAAAAAAAAACAGCTCCTACTCTTGCTTAAAAAATTAACATTTTTGTCATATTTATTTTTTTCATTAAAAGTATATTTTACACTTAAAGAAATTAAAAAAAAAAAAAGAATGACAAAGCTCTTTTGTCGCTTGAAGTTTTTTATACAGAGTTGTTTTGTAGAAAAAGTAGCCACTTATAATTTATTTTTGCAGAAAAGTGCTGCCATTTGAAACATTTTCAGTAAAATCGGTGTTGCCACTTGATCGTTTTTAAACTGCGTAAAATTGTTGACACTTAAGTCTTAGTAAAAGGTGCTGCCAATTTAAAAAGGTTTATTCTTAAAAAAAAAGAGTTGCCGTTTATTGATACTTCTAAATAAGTATTCTTTTTTTGTTGCTAAGTTTTTGAAAAATCTACTTTGTTTTCAAATCCTGGAATATTGAACTAATTTGAGTTAATTCCCAATTAGTTCAAAAGGTTTTTTTGCGGATTTTTTTTGTGTGAAAGTGTGGCAGCTCCCTTTTTTTAACAGTTAAATATTCTAAGCCATGTGGCAAGTCTAGCATTGCCACATGGTTTAATTTTTCACTTAACTGCTTAAATTATATTTTTAAACTAAAAAATATTTATTAAAAAAATTAAAAAAAAATTTATTTATTTTCCTAGTATTTAAACTTTGGAAAAAAAATCTCAGAGGGCCACATGTCAAAATTTTCAATTTTCGAGTTAAGCTCTGAGGTGCATAAAGAATTTTCCGTCTAAAAAAATTATAATTTTATTCTCAACCATAAACCAGTCTCTGGAGAGCTAAAAAACTACTAGAAAAAGTTGAGCACTATTTTCATCTTTGTCAAAGGGGTATAGTTCCATCTCTGAGAATTTACTTTTTCCACTGACATCCCCATGTTAATTCTAAGTATATAAAAACGTCTCTATGTCTTCCGAAAAATTAAAACTTTTTAAATGGAAGTTTTTTTTGAAATGTGAAACTCTTGCAGCCAGACTCAAAATGACATTTAAAACGCCAACTGTTCTAGAAAAATAAATAATTCAAACTACGAATAAAAATAATTGGAAGTGACTGGATAAAAAAAAAAAAACTATTTTATTTGCTTATATTAAAACCAGGAGAAATAGATTTCTATAAATTATGTTATATTTACACTTAGAACCATCAATCACTGTCCAGCTGCTTTAGCAGCCGCCATTGAATTGTTGAAATAAATTTGCATTTTACTTAAGATCTTTGTTTGTGAATTATTGCTAGTATTATTTATTTATTTTTTTTTTATTATATTTAATAGATATTATTTAACTGCCACGTCTGTGTATTTGAACTATTTTCCACTTGAATCCAATTTTGTTGACAATTTTATGATGACAATTTAAATAAAACGGAAATGTTAAAATTAAAATTGGCAGTTTTTTTTGTTGTATTTATTAGCAAGTGAAATATAAAACAAATACATAACAATATTTAATTATTTTAACTTTTCGCTTGTTTATTAATTATGAATTGTTTATGAACAAAATTTAAAATCGTGATATCATTATTCAATTGTAATATTTATTTCTCAGTTTGTCATCAACCCAATATCATGTGCTTCAAAAATCGAATAAATTATTAATAAAATGAGATATAAAAAAAATAGATAATTAAAGCTGTGCTAAATGTAACTTCATTTCGGAAAAAACGCTCCATAGCGACTGAATTTGCTAAAATAAAGCCAGCTGTTTGCAATACTACCGCGTCAATTTATAGTTAAAGGAAATCTTGCGTTTTTCCCAGCTGTATTGCCATTAATAGTGGACACAGTGTTACTGATTCAAATTAAAGAAATACGCGATGCCACTCACGATATTTTTAAGTTATGCATTCATATTATCAATGATGAAAAATCTGTTTATTTTACAAAAAATACAAAATTAAAAGTGACAATATCTTTCAGTAGAACCATATAATAGTAGCATCGCTTTTTGAGAGTAATAAATTTCAATAAATCAACAATTTTTTTAGTGAGTGGCAACAAGTTTCACTGAAAAAAATTTTAAAGTGGCAACACCTTCGCTAAAATTAAATGTAAGTGGCAACATTTTTTATGAGTCATCATAGATTTTTTTAGCTCTGGAACACATAATATTCAAATAAAACTGTTTTAAAGTTTATTTTCCGGTTTATGTTTTTATTTTTTATTTATTTCATCATTTATATTATAAATAAAAAAAAATTAATCAAGCTCGTAATTGCAGATTTTAATTATGCAAATTTTATCAAATTGCAAAAAAAAAAACATTATATAAAATTATGAAATAATTTTGAAAACGTTACAACATTTTAATTTTTTGCCTTCACCACTTCAAAAGAAAGTGATGGTCGAGTGCTTCTTTTGATAAGAAATTTATGCATATTTAAACAAAACTGAAAAGTTAATGAACTTTAAACTTAAAAATTAAATATTTAAACCAAAAACAAAAAAAAAACAAAAAAAACGCACATAAGGAAATTAAAAAGTTTTTAACATGAAAGAAAATATTGCAAAAAAAAAAACTGCTTAATAAAAGTTAAAAAGATAAAATATAAACTTGACTTTTATAACAAAATAACTAAAAATAAACATTATACTAAAGAAACGTCAAAGTTATAAATATTTATTAAAAAAATTTCATATAAAGTGTCAATGTATGTTTGCATTTGTTTTTCTTAGTTAACTTGACATGCTTTTTAAAAAAAATTGTTCATTAATTTGAAATAAAACAGTAAACAGAGTTATTTTTAGACTTGAATATTTTATGTACAAAAGCAAATGTTAATGACTCATACGTAAAATCAATAAGTGCAATAAGCAAACAAAGTACAATAAAACAGCAGTAATTTTGCACGTCAATTATACTAACAATTAAATACATTTTTAAATTAGATAATTTTCTTAAGAGCTAAAAATTCATACATTCTTTAATTTTTAAAATATAATTAAAAAATTCATATAAAAAATAAGAAAAATTTATAGCTTAGTAAAAACAACAATAAATACAATAAATAATAAATAGAATGCTTTGATAGAAAACTTATTTAGTTTACAGAGTAAAGATAGATTATCATCATAACGCATGCAAATTAAATAGATAGTTAATACGATAAACTAATTCATTATGTTTCTTAAATAGATAGAATTTTTCACAATAAAGTTAAAAAGTGGCAAGGCCTTTCTTTAACATTTGCAGGTGGCAACACAAAAGCTTGAAACTGATAACACTGTTCCACAGAAGATTTTTTAATACTCTTTTAAAAAAGAATTTACAAGCGGCAAAACTTATTTGCGCTAATATTTGCAAACGGCTACACTCTTCTATGCAAACTATTGTAGATGCCACACTTTTATAAAAAATAATAACAAAATCCCAAAACTTTCGATGCAATATATTTCTGTAAAAAAGTCTTTAAAGTTGCAGAAGTTAAATGTACAATAATTTTAAAATGTAGCAATATTTTATTAAAAAAAAAAAAATTATGGATAAAAATCGTCATTTTTTCAAGTTGCAACACTTTTTTGTAAAAAAAAAAAAACATTAAAAATGGCAATACTTCTAAGTATAATATTGCAAACGTCAAAACTTCTATTCGAATAATTTTTAAAATTAAAACTGGCAACACCTTTCTATGAGAAATGCCAGATTGTTATATAAAAAAAGTTTGCGCCAAAATTTTTTTAATAAGAATCATTTTAAGCACTAATATTTTCATTATTTTTTCAGTTCAAAACAAATCTTTTTCTCTTGAGAAATTGACGTAACTTTGCAATAAAAATATTTTTAAGATGCCAGTTTTATTTTCAAAAATGTTTCATACTTCTTAAATATGGAATTACTAAACTTCGAAATTCTTTTTTTTTATATTTTATAAATTTTGAGGTGGAAAAATATTAAAAAAAAAAAATTATCGAGTTGCCACATTGTCATGAGGAAAAGTGTAACGTGTTTATTTTTGTTTAATATTAAGGTGTTCTAAAATTCTTATATAATTTGAATGTATTTATATTTAAAAGTTAAAAATACTTTATTTTAAAAATTATTTATTTTTTTGTAACGAAGAAAAATTATTTTATATTAAGTAAATGTTTAAGAAATTTAGGCTCCTAAAGATGTCAATTAAATAAATGGTCAAATTAAGGTTAAACTAAGAGTACGGAGTGCAAAATTTCTAAATAAAAAAATGTTCAATAACAATAAAATATTAACAAATTAAAACTTATATTAGCAATAAACCTTTCGCCCTAAATTATAATTTGCAAAACGTCATATTGTGACCTTGAGATTAAATGAACTAAAATTGTTTAAAGTATTAAAGGAAATTGCTTTAAATTCTTAAGCAGCATCATCTGCCAACAAACATCAACAATAAATTGTGTTAGAAAAACATATTTTCAAGCCAGCCTGAAACCGAAAATCACTCAAAATTACAAAACTAATTACAAAAATTACAGTAAATGTGGGTAATGAAATTTTACCCATAATTAATGTAAAATGGTTACGAATGCTCTAACAAACGAGAATTTATTGTGTTTAGAACAGGAAACCAAAATGATGTTTATTTTAGTAGGAAAGGAAAATGAATTTATGCAGAAAATATAATTTTTTTTTGTTGGAAATTTTAATTAATGTGGTGATAAAAAAAATTTAATCAAATTGAATAATAAAAAAATTTAAAAAAAATTGGCAGACATGGGGGAGGATTATTCCAAACTTAAAAATATATTTGTAGAAGGTTGCAATATCTTTTAATTCAAATGAACAAATCATATAACCGTTAGCTAGCACTTTCTTTTTTAATATTCTAAAACCACGGTAAAAGTAGATCCCACCCTGGGAGAGAAATACAGTTTGTGCAAAAAGCATTAAAGCCGTTAAACAAAGAGATGGCCATAGCAACACATCTATAGCGATATGATCATCAATAAGACACAAATGAACAGACTTTGATATGGTAGCGGGCAAACTTTTAAGACTATGACGCTCGATATAAGCTGATTTTACATGGTCCTTCGAACCGGTTGAATAATCGAAATTTAGTAAATAAATTCAAGTCAAGTGGATGAGTGAAGTCGTAGCTAAACCCCTTTTTGGAATGTGGAAAATTAAGAAAAAAAATCTACCTACCTTAAGAGCATTTATGAGGACCCAAACTCATTCTCTTTGAAGGTAATACAAGCTTCTAAGCCACACTCACAATATTGAACACTCTGTATTGGAAACGAGTTTTACAGGAAGGTTTTTTTTTTAATAATATCGGTCCAAAAATGAAATGTTTAAAAATAAAAATTAAGGGTGTATTTTTTTGATTCCTTTGTGTTTTACCTGCTTGCGAAGACGGTTAATTATGGAACCATCTTTTTAATAAGACATGCATGTTGATGATGGTGTTTTTCTACAATTCCGCCTACCAACACTTGAATAAATATTTACATCTCCATCATCATTATTCTGCCGGTTGTTGCCATTGTTTATTTATTTGCTGTCTTTATAAAACATGAAAAAGATTTATAAGTTGAATACAGCTATATACGCTAAATCTGTTCGTTTGACTATCTTTCTGTCTGTCCTAATTTAATAAGACTTTAAAACAACAACTGTGACACTCATAAAAAAAATTCTTTGTATATTATGGTTGTTTTGCTGCATCTTGTTGCAGCTAATGCAGCCCTGACTGGCTCATCATCTCCCACAATAATTTTATTTCATTTAAAAATGCATTTAAAAAAACTAAATCAACAACAACAGCTAAATTGTATAAATGCTTTGAATATAATAAAGAAAATTTCCTAGTCACAAACTTTTCCCCTTTCTCTATCATGCCATGGCACTTCTGTGTTGTAAAATGTTGAACTATAAATTCTTTAGTTCACCCTGTGTGTTGTCTTTCTCAGTTTTGTAACAATAAACATTCATAATTTTTGACAAGACAGTGAAATCATATGAAGAATAAAAACTGGATAATAAGAAACAACAAAGCATTTTATAGCTTAAACAAAGAAATTCCTAAACAAAACACTTAAGAAGAAATTATTTCAATTATTATTTTCCTTTTCTGAAATTAAGATAAAAATAAGAGGTTACGGAGAAAAAAAATCTTCAACATAGCGTTTACACATGAAAATTAATTACATATTTGGGTTAATTACATAGAATTACTTTTATTAATAATTTAATGCGAAATTTAGTACTATTTTCGACTAATTTAATATTCAACGCTAAGTAAAAAGCAAGAAAAGTGGATACCGAAAAATTAAATCCATTTTTTATATAAAAAAAAAATGTTTCTTTCCGAATAAACAAAATTTAAAAGTTTTTTAAATTTTTTCCATAAAAAGTCTTTCCGTCCATATAAAGGAATTTTTAATCTCATGAGCTAAGAAGAATAGATTTTGCTCATAATGATTCGTTATTAGACCGAGTTTTATATCTCAATCTATTAAGATTTCGTTTTTGGAGATGCCAGATGTTTTTACGTAAAATGTTAAATTGACCAGTTTTGTAAGAAGAAATTTAGGGATCATAAATGAAGTAAATTTGTTTCCCATTTTGAAAGTGATGACATGTTTTATTGCAACTGACTTTTCAGCCAATACGCAGTACCTTTGTGAAAATGCCATATTAAATTTTAAAAATAAAGGGTGTCGCTTATTAACGTATGTAATCTTAACGTGTATCTGTTGAGGGAAAGGAGACAGGAATTCCAAATTTTCACAAGCTCTAAAGCGTTAAATACTAAAATGTAAAAAAAAAACTTAAATTAAAAATTAAAGGGTATCCCTATAGATTGCTTTATTTACACAATATGACCTTAACTCTTGAGTCATTGTACATATAACAGACACTAGCGACGGTACATGTGTTACAAAATCCTATAAGTAAAAAAAATGCAAAGGGTGTCCCCAACAGAAGATGTGATATTGACTTGTGTAAATAGCCTTATATTTTAAAACGTTACAGACATAGGACAGACACAGTAATTGTTTGAACAGCTACTCTATTCTAGAGTCAAACAGTCCATTACAATTTAACACATTTCAATTGACTGACAGTCAGTCAACTATTCAACTACTGACACATATTATTTAATAAGACAAAATTGGTCAATTTCTCACATGTATATTTAAAGGAGACACAACAACAATTGCAAATAAATAAGTCAGCTGAGTAAGATTTAATAACCCATGGCAACAAGTGATTAATTTTAAATTAAAAATTAATAAAACTTGAAACAGTGAATGGCAGTTGTAAACGCTGACGTCTAAGTGGCTGGTTGGCTGGCTGGCTGGTCGGATAACTGACAAACAATAAGTAACAATCATTAACTTAGATTATGTAGTTTATAATTAAATAAAACACACTGACTTATATTTGTAAAACATATTTTTTATTTTATTACTTTATTGAAATCGACGCATACATAAATATTATTACATTGCCAACAACGATTTGTTGTAAAAAAAAAATAAATAATTTTTTGTTTAAACGTAAGAAAAACACAGACGATTGCCATTGATTTTTTATCACATTTTTTTTATTGTTTCTCCTTTTTTCTTTGTTTTGTTTATTTAAAGAAACAGAAAAAATGGAGCGTATCGCGAGCTTTAGGTTTAAACAAAATATGTTTTTGATTATCAAAAAAAAATTTTATTTCAAAATACATATTGGCAACATCACAAAAAAAAAATACGTTATAAAAAATTGATAGAAATCCATTCGATGTGAAAAAATATGTTTTTTTTTATTAGTTAATAGAAAAAATAGCATAATTAATTATTTAATTAATAACTGTTATAAAAAATTATTAGTCAAATATATATTAGAAAATGTTTGGATTTACACTTAGCAATTTTTGGAGGTAATTTTTCTCAATTCTATATTAAAGTTGCGGAGATATGCGTTATTAAAAAAGAAAACAACATAATCAAAAGTAACATTCTCTTAAAATCTAAGCAATACCATATTGCTAGTTTCATAAAAATTTGCATAGTGATTTGCCTTAAAAGTTATCAAATTGAATTTGGCGATTTTGTAAGCACATCTGGCAACACCAAAATTTTCTACACTTCTTAAAGGTAACATTTTTAATTTCTGTCATTATAGTTTCAATAAAAAAAATTAAATTATCTTTCAAGTGAAGCAACTTGACATCCAAGTTAAACAAACACTTGATCAGAATTCCTGCACCATTTTCAGGATAGCATCTTTAAAAGTGATTTAAATAATAAGGTTCATGCAACCTAAGTCAGAGTGGTCAGTTTGAATAAATTTCAATAAGCAGTAAGTATTACCAATTTGTTAGCACAATCTTGAAAATTTAAACGCAGCTTTAGTAAAAGATGTGGCGTAATACCAAAATAAAAAAACAAGTAAAAATGTTATATAACAAGAAAAAATTTTATATTCGTTTATGCCGAATCTTATATGCCCTTCACCTTGTATCTAATTCTAGTTTTGTGAAGTAACTCCAATCAAAAAGATAAATATTGGAGTGACAGAGAATTAAAACAGAAAAAAATCACTTTTACATAAAAATGCCATGGTCTTTTAATCAGTTAAACATTAAAAAATTTTTATTTTTTCCTGAAAGATCTCTTCAAAAGATTTAAAATGCTACCCATATTGATATCTTCAAAAATATGGTGCGCAATCGTACTTTTCAATGAAAAGTTCAGAAGCTAATAACTCGGAAAATATGGGCGAGCGTCAATTTTTTTACGTGATGTTCTTTTTTTTCTTATTTTTTATACTCTATCGAACATGTGTTTTGATATGAAAAACTTACAGGCAGACGTTGTCATTTGACCGCTTCCTGGAAGGTCATGGACCGATCTTGCTGATTTTTAATAGCAAAATTTTCGAAACTATGTCTGATTGAATACCGTACTTAAATTTTATTTAGCTCATTTAATGCCTTAGCATAGTTGATTTCAACCCGAACATGGACAGACAGAGGGATATCGCTCAATCGGCTCAGAATATATTTTCTTTATGGGATCGGAAATGGGTATTGTAGAAATTACTAACGTAATGACAAAGATATAATCTTTTTGCATCTGTGGTGAAAGGTGTAATATAAGTATATACTTATCTGGTAATCTGGCAACACTCAAGTTTCCAAGTAAAAAAAAAAGTAAAAAAAATTTTGTCGTTTATAATTCCAACGACCTTCTATTATCAATTTTTATTTATAGCCCTGTTGGCTTCAGACAACATCTTTTAAAACAAGCGTTTGGTCCTTGACCTCACAACACTAAAAACATTGGCAGCAAACATTGACATCGAGGTTTTTATAAGAGCTACGTTGTAAGCGTCACAGGTCTACCTAAAAAACATTAATCCGAGAAAAGTTTTTGTCAATTTCTTGCGAGAAGTAAAAGCTTTACTACCCTTCTGGAGTAGCTGACTGAACGCTATCATGCAAAAATAACCTCGATGTTTTATGTCTTAATCGATCAAATAGCTTAAACAAAAAATTGACTAATCTGCAAATTTCTTTCTAACGAAAACTTTCTTAGGTTTTAAGATTAAAAAGGCTTACAATATTCTGAAAGTAATGAAGTCTTAGTCATCAATAGTGCTCACTGACTATTCTGGCTAGATTCATGGGCAAGAATCTATATTCTTCAGTTGCTTATTTAACGCAATGCAATAAGAACGATTCGCCAACTTTTCTTTCTAATGACCTCTAATAAAAAATCTGACATTCATTCCATGTAGCAGCTTTAGCCACAACGTGCTCACGTTTATTGGAAGGTGAAAAGAATAGCGTGAGTTTTGAACTGACTTTTTTATCTAAAATTCTTGTTCACAGTAGACCAACTCTAGCGACCAATTTTTGAAAACGAGTTCAATAATTTGTAACGTTTAAATGAAAGTTTTGTACCAAAAGCAATCTCACTATAATTATTTTTATCAGACATGACTTTTGAAAACATCATAAGTAAATCACGCATATTTCTTTTATGTTTAAAATCATGAATGATTAGTTATTTTGTTTTGTTACAATTGTATTGTTACAAGTAATAAAAGCAATTCGTGAAAATGTTTTTTAATAAAAAAAAAAAAAAACTGAAAACATAATCAGGTTAATGACCGCGCGTCTTATTTGTAATTAAAAGTTTTTAACAATCTGAAAAAACACTTTTTAACATTTTTATTTTGTTTTAATTTTAATGCAAAAAATTTCATTTCTTGTTCGTTTTGTTGTTTCAGCTTTTCGAAACATTTTGTTTTCATTTTAAATTTTATTTAATAATATCGAAACATCGAATTGATTATTTTACGCCCACTTTAAATTAATTTTTAACAGAAAATCAACCAATTTCAGGTAAAAACAATAGAAGTGAATTAAGAATATTTCTCAAATAAATGGAATATTTTTATGATTTGTGTTTTAAGATTTTATATATTTATATTTTTTATGCTCTTATGGCTCATAAAAATAAAATTTTTTGAAAATGTTACTTTTAATTATGTAATGAAAAATAAATTATAAAAATTTTGTATTTAATAATCTTTTTTAAAAAAAAAAAAAAAAAAAAATATTGTGTTCTTAAATATTTTAAATTTTTGAATAAACATTTTTATTGTCCTCAAATTTGTACACAAAATACATTTTGCCCCAAAATCACAAAATTTTTCTTACTTATTCAGAGCACCTTGTTTGTCCAAAGATGAAGATCAGTTTTTGTCTCAAAATGTTTAAGATAAAGTATTTTCGATGATTTTTTTTGTCCCAAAATTTTTTTATATTGAAAAAAAATTTTTCATATTGAAAAATTTTTGTCCCAAAATGTTTTATAGCTAAAATTGTCCCATATTTTATTCATAGCAATTTTTTAAACTATTTTATATAAAGCGTTTTGTTGTGCCGAGAATGTTCTGTGTAGATAATTTTTTGTCCACAATATTTCATAAAAAGAATTTTTTATTTGGAGTTATAATATAATTAAAGCTTTTGTCTCAATAAATAATAATAGCTTCATATTTTTTCTTAATTATTCAGAGCACCTTGTTGGTCCAAAGATGTTCAATGTATCTCAGTTTTTGTCTCAAAATGTTTGACAGAGAGCATTTTGACAGAAAATGTTCTACATATTGAATTTTTTTGTCCAAAATTTTTTTATATTGAAAACTTTTTGTCCCAAAGTGTTTTGTTGTCCCAAAGGTGTTCTGTGAAGATAATTTTTGTCTAAAATATTACGTATAAAGCATTTTTTATTTTGAATTATTTTATAAATAAAGCTTTTGTCCCAAAAATATCATACATGTAGCTCCATATTTTTTCTTAATTATTCAGAGATCATTTTTGTCTCAAAATGTTTGACATAGAACATTTTTAACAAAAAATATTCTTCATAAATTTTTTGTCCCAAAATTTTTTAGTACCATAATGTTCTATAGCGAGAATTGCCCCATATTTTATTCTTAGCAATTTTTTCTTTACTATTTTTTATAGAGCGTTTTGTTGTCCCAAGGATGTTCTGTGAATGTAAATTGTTGTCCCAAATATTCCATATAAAGCATTTTTATCTAGAATTTTTTTCTACATAAAGTTTTTGTGCCAAAAAATCATACATATAGTTCTACATAGTCCCAAAATATTTTTTACAGAACAATTCTTTTTAAAATATTTCAAAAATAGCATTTTGTGGGCCATGGGGTATATAAATAATTTTTTGTCCCAAAATGTTGATTGTGCCAAAGTAGTAAAATATATAAAATATTTATGGTTTCAAAATATTCTTTAGAGATAATTTTTTTTTCTAAAATAATCTAGAGAGAGCACTTTCCTAAACCAAAGATTTTCTATTTAATGTGTGTTTTGTCTCAAATTATTTTATATAGTGAATTTTTTGTCCTAAAATAGTTCATTTTTTAAACAATATTTTTTTAAAAATTTTCTATTAAGAGCCTTTTTCTTTTCCACTGGCAGTAATTTTTTGCCGATGTATTTTTTTTTTTTTTGGCCCAATATATTCTATTAAGAAAATTTATTGTCCAAAAATTTCTTAAAGTTTTTGATACCAAATGCTTTGTATAGAATGTATTAAGTCCAAAGTATTTTTTAAAAAGAAAATTTCCTCTTTTTCATGCTGGCATTTTTATGGTACAATGGCCTTAAATTATACACAATTTCAGCCATCATTCAAATTTAGTGATTTAAGCCATAAATTTTTTTGTGACTGCTTAAATGACTTTAAGATTTTTGAATGTGTATTTTTAAGAGATGTTTTTGTAATCTATATTCTGCACACATTTCATTCCATAAAGAAACTTTTACTTTCTACACTTGAAGGGCTTCATTTTGCTGGTCAAAAGATTTCGCTGAAAACATATGCGGCATTTGTTTATGGTCCATTAGTTAAGGAAATTTGTATTTAAATTGTTTTAGTTTTTCTTGTGTATTTTTTTACATAAATTTTTTTTATTAATAAACAGATAACCCAAATACACTTTCAAATACAACAAAAAAAAAAAAAAGTAATTTAAAATAGTCGTATTTAATTACACTTTCCATTTTTATTAAACCAGACTTATTTTGTTTTTTATTTTTTTTTTATTACGTGTACGAGAGCATATTTTTTAAGACTGATTACTTTAGAATGAAATGTTGTCCTTCCTTTAAATTGTGGATATTAACGTATGTTTGCTGTAAAGTGATGAACTTTTACTTTAATTTAATTACATTTTTATATGTCTGGTAGTTGCTTATTAAACCAACTGTAACAATTTGTGCGTTAATGACACTTTGCCAAAATAAAAATAAAAAATCTACAAACATAAAACTTTGTCACTCTTAAAAATGAATTAAAAAATTGTTTTGTGTGTCGTGTAAGATATAAAAATAATTGGTTTTTGTTTTTGCTGGAGCTTTCTAAACTTCCATAAAAAAAATTTTTGTTTTATGTAGAAAACAAACAAAATAAACTCATTATGTTAAAAAAAAAAACTTGTTCTTCAATTTAAAACCAAATGTTATATTTGGTTTGGAAAAATGTCTGATGTGGGTTATTAAACTTATGTTTTATTGAAACAGATTCGAAAACAAAAAAACAACAACAAATATTTAATAAAAAAAACTCATAATGAAATTGAAATTTTATTAAAAAAAATGTCAATGTCTGCCTTTTGAAAAGAAATGGTTGAACAAATTTCATTTCAAAGTTAAGATAAAAATATAAAAACAGACATATGGCCGGTGGCGTGTCTTTTATTAAATTTTATTAGGGGTATTCACTTAAAAACAAACAGATGTCTATAAAGTTTAAATTTAAAATTTATGCCACTTTAAGAATAAAATAAAATTATTAAGTTACCCTTGAGTCATAAAAGTTTTAAAAGTCTATAAGCACTTCGCCGAAGAAGAGACTACGAATAAGGCCTAAATACTAGAAAAGAACCTCTTGTCACGAGGATCCAAGCAAAATAGGAACCTAAAATACATGAGTACGTTTAACAAAAAAGAACCGATGGCATCTGAGGGAGAATTTATCTTAAGGGTATCCTAAGGTTATTTTGTCTATTAAAGAAAACTGCATATTATAATATTCTTTAAAATCACTTTTTTTACTCAGCTCCGTAGGAAAAAATTTTTGTTAGCAACGACCACCATGTCTATTCAATGTTTTATTTAATACATCTATACCGCCTGCAATTGCGATTTACATTTAAAGGCGAGTTAAAACGTCTAGATTCTTTTTTTATGGAAAGATCTGGCAGGCTTGTTCTATTAGTTTCTTTTGCCGTTGTTGTTATGTATGTGTAAATAACAACAACAATAAAAGAAACTAATTGCTTGGTTTTTATGTCTCCGGATGGTTTTATTTGTGTGAGTATTAAATCCACTGGAATAGAAAGCTTGTTTCAAAATACATCACAATTTTTTATAAATCAAAGGTTAATGAAGCGACATGTAGCACTCAAAAAATTATTAAAATTAAAAATAAAGGTTTTTCTCAAATTCTTTTAATTAAATAACAGTTGATCGTCCCTTCTTATTAGTGAAATAGGATGTAAAATGTCAGTTTATAATTAAAAAAAAAATTATAAAATTTAAATACAAATTATACCTTCGATTTAATAATTTTACAGCGTCAATTTAAAAATTAAGTACATCAGACTTTGATTACCCCTAATATAAGAGAATTTTATTGAAAGACACACACATGTCGCTAAGATTACAATTTTGTCTGTTAACATTTTAAGTGCAAATTGAAATAAATAACACAATTGTTTATTGTTATTTTTTTTTCTCTTTTTTTTTAATTTCAATTTAAATAAATAAAACGAAATTCCTTTGATTCAATTTTTGTTAATAAACGCTTGGCTGGTTTGAAAATTTGTACATAAAAATATAAAAATGATATCATTTGATAAGATGCTTCAAAAATGAGTTGTTTACTTTGAAACTGGCATAAGTCACTTTTTTTCGGTTTTATGTAAACCAAACTTTTTATTGGGTTATTAAAAATAAGCATTCTAAGATGAAACGTTCAAGTATGTCTTCTCAAGATTTAGAGTCAATACTTCTAAAGCCTTTAAAACACAATCCTTTAAATATGTTTATCAGCACAAAAGCAAAGTGACTTATGCCACTTTCAAAATAAATGGCTCAAATGATAAAATGAATTTAAAATTTTACTTTTAATTTTTTACTTTTACTTTTAATTTTTTATAATGGTAAAACAAAATCAAATTTATAATTTTTTTATTTAACAAACAGCAGTAACAAAACGTTTTAACTGCCTCCAAGTGCGAACGTTTCGTTTAATATTTTTTGACAGTTAGAGGTCTTTTAAAAAATTTATGAAAATCAAGTTTTCAACAAAATGCAACTACCGGAAATTACAAACATAGTAATCTTTGCTTAAATCATTTATTTATCTATTAAATAGCACGAATATATTTAATTTTCAATATGTTAACATAAAAATTATTTGTTAATAATTAATCGTTTTGAATAAAATTTTATTTAAATTAAAAAAACACGTTTTTCTGTCACAGTTATTTACAACTTGACCTCAGAACTTTACGTTCATTTATATAAGGGGTGATCAAGCAACAAAAACAATCATCTAACCGGTCAATACATTTAAATTATTTTTAATCTATTGCACGAGTTTACATTGAAAATTTTTTCTTTTGACTGTCCTGTGTTTAGAGAGCGGGTTGTTAAGAAGACACTCTGTCTGAGTTAGAGAAAGGGATAAAAATGCCTAGAAGCTCTTGTCCATTGTTATAATTTACTTCAAAAATATTTTTTCTAGGCTGGGCAGTTGTCAACATTTGCTATTGATATTTGAACTTTTTCTTTGACTCTCCGGAAATTTAAACTGCCGTAAATTAGCTTTTGTCAAGACAGAAACTGATGCGAAGTAAAAAAAAATATAGCAAAGAAGTTGAATTTAAATTTGGCACTGATTAGCTAGTATGGTAGACATTAACGATTTAGACGTTTTTCAATGTTGT
Organism: Cistogaster globosa; assembly: GCA_937654795.1. Taxonomy (NCBI): domain Eukaryota; kingdom Metazoa; phylum Arthropoda; class Insecta; order Diptera; family Tachinidae; genus Cistogaster; species Cistogaster globosa. The sequence continues at coordinate 16,685,629 of OW569404.1, forward strand.
TAAATGAAACTTTTTTTCATCATTCGAATCTGGGCACCTTTTACTTAGAGTGAAATCGTTTTTAATAATAAAAAGTGTTCAAAATAAATTGAAAGCTTCAAGCAGCGGAAGTTGATATATTGCCATATTTTTTCATAGTAGAAAAATTTAGACGTTTTAAGTCGCTATTTAAAAAAATCGCAGTTGGGCACAGCATGTCAGTATTAAGCAAAACATTAAAGAGAGAAGTAGCAGGTGACCTGAGAGAGTGGCGTTTTATTTTTGTAGTTTAAGGAACTAAAACGTAAATATTCACTAATTTTTCATATTTTTGCATTTTCTCAGTACATTCTTATGGCAACAGGAAAACCTGAAAGAGGTGAGCAATTTTCCAGCCTTTTCAGAGCTTGACAAGGGGATTACACCTAACGAATCTGGGGAATTCAAGAATATATTTCTCCAAAAGCAACGATGAAAGAAAAGCATAAATTTAGCCGTTTATTTTGAAAGTGGCATAAGTCACTTAAAAAAATTAAATGTTAAGAGCTGTTACGATTTTATGATGGGCGAAGTTGTTATTGGGGAATAGGCATCCTGGGATAAAAAGTACCAAAAGTCTTCTCAAGATTAAGCCTCAATACTTTTAAAACTTTTGAAACACAATCCTTTTGTATCAGCTTAAAAGCAAAGCGACTTATGCCACTTTCAAAATATACAGCTCAAAGATCAAAATAAAAAAAAATAAACAAAGATTTGAAAGTAGAAATATAAATAAATACAAAATTTCTAATAAATCTTCAAGCTTAAGCTTTAAATAATTTACCATCAAAAACATAATTTATTTAAAAATAACCGTAAAATGCAATAAAAAAAACAAACAACAACAAAGTAATTTACAACAAAAAAAGAAAAAAAAACAGAAAACTCTTCCTCACAAACCAAGGTAATAAAACATAAAATAAACAAAATAAACCACCTCAAATGTAATGTCAACATTGAAACGCTATAAATATTTTAAACGGTGGTTGAATTTCTTCAAAACAACTTCCGCATACAAATAAAAATGAAACAATGAAAAAAGTAATATTTTGCAATTGCAAGAAAAGACAGGTGTAATTTTTAAAGAAAGAAAAAAAATTAAATTTATGAATTAAAATACAGAACAAATTTATTTGTGAGGAATAGTTTCTAAATGCAAAGGTGCACACAAACACAGCTTTGTTTTAAAAAAATTTTCAAAAATAAAAAAGTTGTAGTTGTAGCATAAAAGTTGTGCTGTCATTATTGCCAGTTGTTAAATAATAAAAAAAATTGTGACCACTTGAATTGTGATCATTTTATGGATGTGGAAATTTTGTTGTTGTTGTGGCCAATTTGTATGAAACCAAACTTCAATATTTCCTATAAAACTTCATATGCAACTTACCATTAATTCACAGCAAACATTAACAAATTTTGTAAAACCAAAAGTATTTCTTTAGTGTTTTAAAAGGAAGCAAAACATGATCTTAATTTACCTGGAAAAACGGAAAAAAAAATTAATTTAATTTAGAAAAGTTAATTTATCTTAAATTATGAAATTAAAACTATAACTCTTGAAAAACACCTACTTTAAAACAGAGAGACGGGCAGAGAAGGAGACACCCTCTATTTTCTAATTTAAAACATTTATACTTATTGTTATAGCAGTCACCAAAGTTCAGAATTCTGTGTAATTTTTAGGTGTTTGAGTATAATGGTTTAAAATACAGATCCATGTGAGTCAAATTTCCTTACCTATGGAGACACCCTTTAATTTTCAGGTTTGCTTTCTTTTTACTACTTTTTGTTCTTGTTAGTCATACTAAAATTTTTTTAAAATTCATATGTGTGTCCGTTCAATAGACATGTAAAAATTATGTGTTGTTTGGAGGCACCCTGTAATTTTTAATTTTATGAAATTTTTTTTTCAATAAGACCAATCTGTAAGCATTACATTTCAATTTGAAAGAAAATATTTAAAAATCGATTTACAAATGATTGAGATCTGTAGGCACAAACATACAAAATGCAAACGAGTTGATAACGTCCTCCTTTTTTGGGTTATAAACAATAGTGTATTCTTTGTCAGCTGAAAAAAGTGCAATTTTATTTATTTGCCCGATTAAAAAAAATTAAAAAAATGCTTTCAATGGATATTTTGAGCATTACAAATGAAAAACCTCTTACAGTGACTTTTTTGTTGCTGGATTTTCAGGAAAATGCCTTCAACCAATTGAGAATTTTTTTTTATGTTCATTAATGCGTTTAGTGTGCAGTTCCGGGACTAACCTCCAACAACAATTTCCATAGATTTCCATTACAAATAGTTTCGAAATTCTAAACTCCATCAACAACCTCCCCAAGAAAAAAAATCATGTTGCATCATGTTCGTGACCAAATAACTACATATTTTATTTACATATTTAAAATGTTCTAAAGATGTTTTACATATTTCGTAACGATTCTTTAAAAAAATATATAAACACAATTGGAACTTTATTTTTTTATAAAACACAACTCACTTACTTCCATATTTCAGTTTTCATCTTTCTAAATGACTGGAAATATTGTGCATGTTCTTTTTTCTATATGCTTTCGTTTTTATTTTTTAATAAATCAAAATGTTTTTTATTTCAACTTTACGTGACTTTATTAAATCACGTAATTTATGGTCATTGTGAAATGAAAAGAATTAAAACTTAAATAACAGAGAACAACAAGAACAGGAAATAAAACACCTTTCAAAAAAAAATCTTACAATAAAATTTTGCTTTCATTAAAAACACTTTTAATAAAGACTGAGAGTTTTATACAGAAGTTTTACCTTGAGGAGGGATGGCTGCATGGAGGCAAAGAAAATTAAAAAAAATTAATTTATTAAACATTTAACTTAAACATGATTTCCGAGAAATATGGATTCTTTTGTTATATGAAAGAATTTTCTTTTATTTAATTCCACAAATATTTAAAACACTAATTAAGAAGAAAATCAAAAAAATGTTGGAAGGGGTTCGGGCACATTGGCATTAGCAGCCCAACATCACAAATAATTTGTTTGAAATAATTGCTTCAGGAATTTTTAATAAAATCCCCGATATCTTTAAATTGCCTGAACTTCTGAAGGCAAGTGGGTGGCGTATCACAAAACTTACAAATATTAATTTTGCATTAAAAATCGTGCATAAAATTGCCACGGGTTTCGGCCATTGGCTTATAAATAACAAAATTGAATTGTGATGCAGAAGAACTGATAAATTTCTAGGCCTGAAATAAAACTGTCAACTAAAAACATCTACGAGAATTGAAATGTAACGGAAGAAAAAAAAATATACCAAAGGAAGTAGTTAAATAAAAAAGTGACATTATAAAATACAACAACAAAAAACATCAACTATAATCTATTCTACTTAAGGCGTGCTGTCAAACTTTACAAAAAACCTGATTCATTGTTCAGCTTTTCCTGTCAAACTACTTACTTTTAAAATTTTTATGAAAGTTAAAAAAAAAAAAATGTTGCAGAAGTAGTACTCTCTGTTAGGCGTAGTAATCTGTTCACCATTTCGTACAAAATGTTGTCAAAAGGCTATATAAAAACATTACAGCGAAATAAATAAAAAATAATACTTCTAACGTATTACACTGTTTATTTGTGAAAAAGTTGTAGAATGTTTCTCACAGCATGTTAATCAAACTAAAAATTGTTTCTAGCAACATTTTTTTTAACTACGAAATAACATAAGTAGCATTTTTTCCGTTTGGACAACAATGTTTGCAGACCGTTTGTTTTAACTTAAATTTGCTGTGTTTAAAAAATTTAAAAAAATAAGTCGAAAAAATGTAAATTTAATGTAAATTTAATTTAACCAAAATAAAATTATTTATGCGTTTTCTGAGTAAATGTTATTTTAAACCGCTGTATTGTCACTACTAGCTAATTGACAAATTTTTCAAGCAAAATAATGCATGTTGCTTAACATTTTTCTCAAAATCGCGCAGAGTACTGGGCTTTACTGTAGAAAAACATATGAAATGTTTCTAGCAACATTTTACCAAAGCTGTGAAATAAAGCCAATAGACATTAGTTCATGTGGAATTTTTCAAACAACAGCTGATCATTTGCCTTTTGCTTATGATGATCATGAAATATAAACGGACAAATGTTGCCGAACTTGGAGTCTGTTGATACTGTTAAAAACATGTAAAATGTGTCTGGCAACATCCAAGCAACATTCTGAAAATATATGGAATTTTTTTTTGTGTGCTAGATTTTAAAATATTCCAACTGCAACATCTATTAGCTCTTCTGCAGCGCACATACAGCCAAAATTGTAAGATTTCGCTATTTTGCTCGAGATTTTTTTTTGTTTCTTTAATTATTTGTTTCTTGAATTTTTGTTAAAAATAAATATGGGAATTGTTTATATACGAAAAGCAGTAAAGCTGAGGTATAGTTATGGCAATTAATGTCGGTTAATTTTGTTAACTTTTAATCGCCAAGTCATGTTTTACAAATTCGAAAATAGCATAAGAATAAAAGCACTGTAATTTGTTTGGCATTTTGGCGAAATGCTGTATAAAGCCCTTACAAACAAAGTAATGAGAAATAAATAAAAAATATAACTGCTGAAATTACATTGTGTTTATTTTGTGAAAAAGCAGGACATGTTTCTGGAATTATGATTATTAATAGCAACGTGTTTCTGACAACAATTTTATCCAGCTATGACATAATATAAGTTGTACTTATTTTCTATAAATGTTTCATACATAAAGACAATAAAAACGACAATTTCTTTTTAAATCGTGCTGTTAGAAGTCACAAAATGTTTCTGGCAACATGTTTCTCTAAAAACAAAATGCTTCTGGCAACATACTTCTCCAAGTGTGAGGTAAAACAATATGAGTTGCGTTTATTTCGTGTAGAATTCTTCCAAAATAACGACGCGCGTATTAAGTCAAGGTCATATTATTTGGCAGTTAATGAGAACATGTTGCAAAAACATTTTTGTTATTTTAAATAAAGAACATTAAAGCAACATAATTTTTTTATATTTATTTTGTACTAATTTTTTATATGGACTGACTTTTAACAACATTCTGTATGGAATGATGAACAGAATTCTATGCTTTCATTTAAGCTTTCAGACTATTCCTTTTCTACATACCTACTAAAATTTTTTTTAAGGAGTTTGAGTTTATTAAATTCTAAAAATTATTTAGGAGAGTTTTACATAAAATATTTTAAACCATCTCGTTTCAATATCCACAACAATAAAAACAAAACATTTTAAATTAAGTTTTATTTAACATTTAATTGAAAAATTTGTGTTTAAATTGCATTGAAAAAAAAATGTAGTTAAAATAAATTTATTTTTGGTTAGGATGACTCAAAAAGTTTCTTCTACAAGTGCTACTGATAAAAAATGCTGGTTTTACTGTTTTTAGCCTCATTTTTTTATGGAAAAACGTGTATAGCATTTACAATGACAATTGAACTACATTTTATTATGTTTTACCACCCTTTTGCTGAATTGAATTTTTGCTTTATCGAAAGTGGTTTTAACCCAAAACATTGAATTAAAAGCGAACAAATTAAAATATTAACAACAACTTAAATATTTAATGCCACGGTAACGATCATCTGACCTTTTTTTATTTCTAAAATTAAATTATTAATCAAATAAATAAAATTATAACAGAAACCTTTTGAAGGAACAGTAAAACACAAACAGAAATGCTAAGTAAGTGTGTTCGTAAGACAATGATGATGACACTTGAATTCATTTTTTATTTTATTTGCAGTGACGCAACTAGAATATTTTATGTCATTTACATTGGCACTACTGGTCGTAAATCGCGTGCGTTATTTTTGTTGTTGTTATTTATCCTCTACTAGTAATTTTATGGCCACTATCAACAACTATTTATTTCCATTTACTAGAATCCTGTACCAGAGATGGCAACGTTGATATAATAGCAATTGTAGAAGTGAAAAACTCTAGCAGCACACTTAGGGAATTTAAAATTTTTCGCGCTTGTTGATTTAACATTTCAATAAATTTTTTTTCCTTCTTTAAACATAAAATACCAAATTTTAAACACGGCAATTTTAAAAAAAAAATGTTATCGTTAAAGATTGGAAAAAAAATCAAGTAAAAAACTATATCATGTATATCTTTTTTATATCCGAACGAATAATAAACTTATTTTAAATAAAAGTTCATAAAAATACCTAAAATTTAATCATATTAAGGAACTAAAAATTAAACTAAAATAAATTTTCTTGCAATTTAAAAAAAATCCAAAATTTCTGGGGGTATCACGGTAAAAGCCAGTGTTCAATAATTCTTCATTATTAACCTGCATTTGTTTAAGTTTAAATAACAAGATCTTCAACATTTAAATTTTCGTGCGAATAATTCTCGTATGGTATTTCATTTGGATTCCTTCTAGAACTTAAGATCTAAGAATATATTGCATTTTGAAATTTTATTTTGCTAACTTGGATAACGAACTTTGTTTCAATTTGACTTGGGTTTTCTCCATTCCTAGGCTTCCGCTAACGGACGGATACTCCACTTAATATTATTGTTGAGAAGTTTGGGCCTTCTGCAAAAAATCAACTACATGAAACTTCAGACTTTAAATTGCTTTCTTAAGGGTTTCCTACATTGCTATCCATCTACTAGGCCACATAAATATTAATTTCAGAATGTGACGCACTATGATTTGTATTCCTAGACAAGGTTACCACCAGTTTTGGCAATAGAAAGAGAGTTTTAACTTTTTATTTCTTAAAGATCAACTCTCAGTGGTGTTGACGTTTAATGGGATATCGTACTTTACTCTAGATTTTTTTGCATTTGGACGGTTAAAGTAATTAATAATTTGTTTATTATTAGAAAGAATTATACTAATCGAATTCAGAGGTTAGTTGTTTTTTGTAAAACGTTATATCACTCACGGTATTCTCTAAACCGTACTTTTTCTCAAAAATGCTTTTTAAGTCATAATATTTTATTTGCCATTTTTTTAATGATTAAAAATGAAAATTAAAATTACCATGAAATAAATAATTTTTCTAATAAAACAAACTACAACGAAGTCTGGTACAATTTTCAAAATCCGCTCGCCATCTCTGCTTTAAAAGCACTCGTTCCCATTGTGCGTACTTAAATGTGATTTTTTTTCTAGTATTTATGTTCGTTTAAAATTGTGACAGTTCACGGGAATTTCTTGTTTGTGACAGCAACAAGTTGCTATTAAACGTTTTTTGTTGCTGTTTATTTTATTAAATTTTAAATTCTTAGAATTATTTTCTTTTTATCTGATATAACGACAACTAGAAGAAGATATTATTTTTCAATGAAATTCGAAACAGTTAACAAATATTTTTTATTTAATAGAAAAAGTATAAACAAACAAAGTTTTCTTAAGTTATAAAAATTTAGTGATTATAAGTATTGAAAGACGAATCATTGAAATCGTGATTAAATGAAATTGTTTGAGTTCTGAAATTGTTTATTGTTGTCTATAAAGTTGTTATTGTATCAAGAAAATTATTTTTCTAGTCAAAATTTATCTTGTTTTGTGACTTTTACAATTTCTTTCAAGAATTCATCGTCTTAATTTTAGCAGACTACTAATTCTAACGTATTTCATTGATTAAGACATCTTTATTTTTATTTTAATGTCTTAATGCAGACTTTTACTTAATTCGCCACTTAGATGAGTACGCACACTTGCCGCAGTATGTTTTTTTTCTTTTAATTCATTGAAAGTTTTTTAATGGCAGTTAATCGCTGTAAAACAAATATTTTTCTCCTAAACATTATTAAAAAATAAAAAAAACTAAGATCTCAGTCTTCATTTCTTAATGACTTTGCTAGTACACGGAAAGCTATTTTAAAGCCGTACATCATAACAAAATAAAATACAATTTATCATTTAAGTTTTTTATTTAGATTTAAGCTAGAAAAAAAAAACAATCATAATAAACTCTTACAGCGCCAACTGTGATGAAAAATACATAAATGTTTGCTGTTACTCAAGTCAAGGACAAACAAACTAAATAACTAAAATAAAATAATTTAAATGAGTTTTTGTTCAAAAGAAGATTTTTTTTTGGTCTTAAAACAATAAACCAGATTTTATTTAGACGAATGAAAACATAACACATGAAAAAGACACAAGAGAAAATAAACCTGTTGCCATAAAAATAATATAAATGAATAAAGTAAATATTTATGTAAAACTGCACCACACTGCTGTTAAAAGTAAAAAAAAACTGCTTTGAAAAAATAAACAATGCAACTCTGCACTTCGACTCATCATGTCCAACTTAAAAAAAAAAGTTGCAATAATTACAACAACTACACATGCTGTTATTAAATTCATCTATTTATATTAACTCATTATTACATACATTAATCATACAGGGACTCACTGCATTATATATTAAATGCATTTAAAACTGCATTAAGCAGTAGTATTTTACTGGTAATTAAATTTCATTTGCATTACTATCAGTTTTGACTGATTACTTTAAAAGTTTTAAAGTAATCAATAAATTTTTATTGATACTGCAATTAAATTCTCATTACCAGTAAAGCAGTATCAGTAAAACTTCATTTGCATTACCAATACTAAAAATGTCATTTAAAGCAGACATTATTAATTTTAAGTTAAAAAAATAAAATCATTTCACGACACTTTTTCACATGTCCAATAATTAAGAAATAAAATAATATTTACAAAAAATGCAGTATCAGTGAAGTTTTACTGATAATGAAATTCAATTGTCATTACCAGTAAAATTTTGATGATTATGAATGATGAAAAATAATGGATTAAATTATAACACTCACTCATACAGTCCTGCCAAAAACAACACTTCATAGAACTTTAACACCCAGGCTTGTGCGATTTCTCGCAATAACTGAGAAATAAATAAGAAAAACATTTACAAAATTCGTTTTTGAATATGAATATCATTGATTTTGGCAAATAGTTTCATACTTTGATTTACAAGAATGTTATTTTTTATATATAAAATAGTTGCAAACAGAAACGTTTGATCAGCTTCTTTGAAAGCTTGAAAGCTTATTGTCAATTTTCAATTTCAAAATGCCGTAAATCTACATTCAAAGCGAATAAATATACGGTGAAGGCGATCGCGAATTCGTCAACTTTCGATGTTAACTACATACATACAGATTTTTTATATGTGGAGTTCAACAGTTAGGCTACCGGCGAAAATCAGTGAAATCGCCATCGCTCCCACCGTGTATTATTTCGCCATTTCTGTATCTTAAATTAAATTTTCTACAGCTGAAGACCCGAATTATGCACTTGGTACGAGGGCTGCTATATATATTTCTGGCCTGGTAACACTGAGTGCTGTCAAGTGCAATCTGACATTTCCATTGGAAAGTTTGTCATTTTTAAGCATAATCGTACTCAAAACGTTTTGACGTTCGACCATTATTTGTGTTGTTAACAGTGACTTGAAAAAATTAATATAGAAAAAAATGGAATTAACTCGAGAACATTTTCGTGCCATAATTTTTCACAACTTTCGACGTGGATTATCACGACAAGAGTGCATTGATGAACTTAAATCTTTGTATGGCGATGAAGCGCCATCCTATAGCACTGTGAAAAATTGGTATAATGAATTTAATCGTGGCCGAGGCTCGCTCAAAGACGAATTCCGTGAAGGTCGTCCAAAAACGGCTGTTGTGCCAGAGAACATTGATGCCGTGCGTGAACTCATAATGCAAGATCGACATGCGACATACCGAGAGAATGAGACATCCTTGAACATTTCTTCCACCAGCATACATTCGATACTGCACGAACACCTGGCCGTAAAAAAGGTTTGTTCTCGTTGGATCCCGCACAATTTGAAAGTCGCTAAAAAAAGGCTCGTGTCGATTGGTGCAAAGAAATCTTGCAAAAATACGATTGCGGTGCTTCAAAAGACGTTGATAAGATCGTCACAAGTGACGAATCATGGATCTATGCGTATGAGCCCGAAACGAAACAACAATCGACCGTGTGGGTCTTCAACAACGAGCAAAATCTAACGAAAGTTATTTGTGGAAGAAGCACTTCGAAGCAAATGGTCGCCTCTTTCTTCAGCAAAACTGGTCATGTGGCGACTGTTCCGCTTGAGCAACGTAGGACGGTCACTTCTGAGTGGTACACTACAATTTGTTTGCCTGAAGTCATCGGAGAAATTCGAAAAACCAAAAAGAGAAGACAAATCATTGTTCACCATGACAATGCGAGCTCTCACACATCGGCTCAAACCAGAGCGTTTTTGACCGGCCAAAACGTCGAATTAATGGGTCATTCGCCGTACAGCCCTGACTTTGCACCTAATGACTTCTTCTTGTTTCCGCACATCAAGAAAAAAAAATGCGTGGTCAACGATTTTCGTCGCTAGAAGAAGCTGTTGAAGTGTTCAAAAACCATGTTTTAGAGGTGTCTCAATCGGAGTGGAAAAAGTGCTTCGACAACTGGTTTGAGCGCATGCAAAAGTGTATAAATCACGCTGGAGAATACTTTGAAAAACAATAAAACCATTTTTGATTATAAATATTCGCATTTTCACTATAAGGCCAGAAATATATAGAGCAGCCCTCGTATTTATGAAACACACTTTTTTATATGTTAGTCATTTGGCGAGAGAACTCGAAAAAGAAGTGGCAACACTGGTAACACCAATAAAATGTGTACTTTTACAAAATCAATATTGCGTGCGGATTATTGTAGAAGTAAAATAAAAATTATATAAATTTTTAGCTTCAAAAAAGATGCAGAATACAGTCTTAATTCTCTCTCAGTTAAGAGTTTTGCGGAGAGAAGAATTATGGATGATATTTTACATATTACAATTTTAACTTGTTTATTACTGGCGTATTATTTTCGCGGTTAATATTTACAAGAAAAAATACATACATACACACGTGTGTATTTACTTCAGCTTGTCATTCATTTGGCCTAAAAGTATCACTAGACAAGGCAAAAATCTTTAAATTATTCCATTTTTCGTGAAATTTACTATCGACAAGAACTGTAATATTTATTTCATCATTTAGGGACCTAAAGCTAGATAGGGACTAGAAGCTGGTTCTTGCATTTTCCTAATCCATGGTCGAAGAGCTTCGTATGCAGCTTGACCTGTGTAATATAGAGCCCTGCATAGGTGTACTGGAGAAATACTGTGGCGAATGTTGTTTTGGTTTAGTATATTCTTTCGGGTTTAATATGCATAAAACCGTTAGAATACGAAATGGACCTGAGTAGGCATCGATTAGTTTATAGGGAGCGGAAACAGGTTCTAGAGAGAGTTTTAACCTATTGAACAGCAAATTGAATTCATGAAGCAGTTAATGTAACTCAAGGAAATGTACATCAGAGGTTTCTTAAAAAACCAAGCGGATACCCAGCGGCCGCGGGCGGAACCACAGACCCCTAACGGAGGAAAAAACCTTGGCCTCATAGTTTTCAGGTTTTTATATTTTGTTATGTATGAAAGACAAAGAGAAGAACAAATTGACCTCGATGGACATCGCAAGGAACATAGAGTGGGGGAGGTAAAAAATCCCTAAGCGGTGGTATAAGAAGAAATAGAGCTGTTATTAAAAACGAAGGTGGCTGCCCAAGAAGGTTACAACTAACCCTGAGCGAATGTTATTTAAAACGAAGAATAAATATGCTGATGTAATCAGATTTTAAGTTTCGTAAGAAAATGAAGGGGAGGTCAACAATTCATTCGAAGGAGTTTTTTGTCTCCTTTAAAATATTTGTTATGGAAAAAAAGTTATTGCTATTTTTGCCAAGAAATGTTACCAAGAGCAAAAAGAGTACGAAATTGAAACAAACCGTAATCACTCTGAAATCTTTTAACTACTTTCCCCATCTGAATCTGCCTCAATTCTTTTAATGAATTTTTCTCTTTTTTTTCTTTGTAAAAACCAACCACTGACTTATTTAAGATTTTTATTTTTAATAAACTGTCAATGTTTATGTTTGTGGTTCCTAAATGTTGCAATGATTGTGTGGTTTTTATTTTGCCGGTTAAATATAGTTTTTATTTTCAGTATCAATTAAAAATTAAATAATTGTATATTTTTTTTTTTCAAATAAAACAGATTTTTGCTTACAGAATTATTTTCAAAGAAGCAAAGTAAACATGAAAGAAAGAGAAACTTCCTCTTTTTGTTAAAATAATGAAATCATGAGAAAAATACACTGAGAAACAAATTAAATCACCTCGAATTTTATAATCAGAAATAAAAATTAAAACTTAAGCGATAACATTTGTACTGATTTAAAAGAAAATCGGCCAATGTGATGTTTTTCTAGAAATCATGTATTTCTCTGGAGTGCAGGTTCTCGGAGTTCTTCAGCAGAAAGTTCTTTAGCAAAATATTAAAAGGACTTTATGGAGCTAAATGCCAAGCGGAAGGCGAAAGAATTTTTGCATTATTGCCATCGATACTGTAAAATTGTGTACTCAAACTTTATATCTTTTTTTAAAAGTGTTTGTGATCTCTCCATTGTTGCCATATTAAGAAATTTATTCCCAAATGGGTGGGGGTAAGAAATACATTCTAGTTATGAATTTTAATACGGAAAAAATTTTCCCGAGAAAAGATTACTCCAATTATGAATACTGTGGGAATAAAATAATAAATAAGTGGCGTAATCGTAATTTATAGGGAACTATTTTGTCTATTCACATATTATTTTTCTTTTATAACTCATAATACCTTCTTTGTTCCCCGATTTTTTTTCACATTTCTCAGTTAATAAAAAAGAGGAGAAATTATAACGAGAGAAAGGTGAAAAGACTTGCTCGGAATTTTTATTTATATTTGTTATATTTGTTTGTGGATTGGGCACTGCTTTAGAAATTTTTGGGGTTGGTTGAGATAAAAAATTTTTTAATTTGATTTGGCGATTCCACTCGTAGAATGTGTGGGAATTTTTCTCCCATCCTTATATGCTTTTAAAAGACATGTTGACATTAAATTGTTTGAATTTTCTTTCAGTGTAACTGTTGTATATTTTTTTTACTAAGTCAGTATCGTATTTGCTAGAAGCCCAGCAGTTTTAATAATTTTATTTTAGACTTTTTAATTCATATTAAATTTGATCTTTAATTGTTAATTACACATTTATCAGGGCAACTTAAACATAGTATCTTCAGAGGGAGTAGAAGAAAGGTCTTACTGTTACACCGTCTGCAATAAATAGTGTTATCCCACCCTATTAAACTATTGTCCAAGTAATGTAAAGTGTAGACCTGTACCAAAACACACGCTTTTTAAAATAAAATGTAACCACCCATTTTGACGATTAAACGCCTGTTTTTAATTTTAAATTTTTAGCACTGCAGGGTAGTATTATTAATAATTTTTTATTGTTGTTTCTCAATAACAAAAATTATATTTAAATACATACTTTTAACCCCAACATACACAAGTTTTCAAGTTCTTCTGCACCCCTCATTTGACGTGAGGATATTAACGCCAACACACACAAACAGATACATAAATACGTTTTGAAATATTTCAAAAATGCTTTTTAATTCATTCTGTGAGTTGTGTGTTTAATCAATTTAGTTCAGTTGTAAACGTTTGAGTGTAAAATGTTCTTCTATTGATTTTTTTATTTTATTGGAGCTGTCGTTATTGCGGCTGCTGCCAGTTAAACGTTTGACGTTCATTGGATATTTTCTTATTTTATATTGTTTAAATTTAAATGTCCTCTGTCATGGAGGAGCCATGGTTTTGACATTTTCTTGTTCATGTATTTGTCGTTTGGTTTTATTAAGCACTTTTGAAGTGTTCACTTATTTAACTCTGAATCTGTTCAAGTGTGTGGGTATGAAAAATGTGCAACAAATTCAAAATAATTTATTATTTTATCTTTATTCTTTCCCTTCTTCTCTTTTTCTATATCTCTTTTACAATTGTTTATTATTTATGGAATCCGGTGTGTCCATTTAGTAAAATATATAAATTAAATTAGAGCCAACGTTAGCCAATGTAAGTTGTTGACCTTGTAAAGATCTACAAAATTAAAAATATTATGGAATGAAGGTTTTGATTTTGTTATAATTTCCTCCTTGGGATACAAAAATTAAGGCAGAGAACATTTTAAAATCCGCACATGAAAAGTTTTTTGAAGAAGAGAAAATTAAGAAAAGCTGTTTAATTAAATTTTTGATAGTTCATGTGATCGTTCTTTAATAAGTTGCGAGTACCGATGTTCGTATTAGGATCGTTGAGACTTTAAGTTTTCTTAATTTGATTGCAAAAATTTTTAAAATAAAAATTTAAAATAATTAAAAGAAAAGAAAAAAATTTTTGATTAAATTTTAGGAAACAACAAAAACTTCCAACCATAAAACAAAATATTTTTGCTTAAATAAGAAAAAATTAATTTTAAAAGATTTTTTAAATTTCTTCATATCGCAACAAAAAAAACTATAAAATCGTGAGAAATCCATTTAAACACAAAAAAAAAAAAAATATTAAAAATTAAAAAAAAAAAAAAATAAAAAATTATAAATAAATAAAAAAAGAAAAAATAAATAAATAAATAAAAACGCATGATTTATTGTAAAAATTTGCGTTGAAGGTCATTGTAGTAATAATTTGCAAAGCAGATCATATTTGCTTCACGCGCACATGACTCAAAAACTTAGGCCGTTAATAATTTTAAAAGCTTCTACCAATAAAAAAAGCGTAATGAAAACGAGTATCTTTATAAAAAAATACTTATTTTGCAAAAATAATAATCTACAAAATTAATAATGATAAACGTTATCTTTTTCTTAAAAATAAAAAACGGTTGTTGTTTACCAAAAAGACTAATAAAAATGACTAAACACAATAAATCTCTTTTAAGTTGTTGCTACGAACAGTTTTCAAAGCTTTCAAAGATAAGAAGCAAAAACAAAAATCTAACAGAAAAGATATGATAACAAACAAAGATTAAGAGCTTAAAATTGGAAAGCTGGCATTTTTCAAATTAATAAATTATAGAAAAGTTTGACAATCATTGCAAAATTTTTACAAAAATGACCTTGACTTTGAATTAAAAAAGAAAAAAAAAAAAAAAAAACAAAAACAACACAATTTAAAACATCTGACCAAAATGTCGTTAAAACTTAAATTAATTTTATGTTTCATAAATTTTTTTTGCAACTTCTCATTATAAAATGCTAATTAACACATATAAACTTTCAACCGTTTCGCTAATGTCTTTTAAAAATTAAACAAAACAAAAAACATGGATAAACATACAAATTCAAAATTTTAACAATAATTGAAACAACTCTGAATATTCATCAGCAGTAGATAAAACAAAAGCAAATAAAAAATTCCCCCTTTTAAAGAAACTAATAAAAAATTTGTTTGGGTCGTTTCTTCTCTCTCTCTCTCGTTCTTTAAGACACTGTGTAAAAAAACGATTTCTGGTTTGCCTGAATCAAATACGTGAAAAAAAAACATACGAAGGTTGTGTTTAAAGTCAGATACCAATCCTCTTACTGAGATCCGTGTGGCCATCCTTTTGTGTTGAAACAGCTAAAACAAAAAAAAAAGAAAAACACAGCAAACTTTTTTTTGTTAATTTAAAGGGAAATATTGAAGCTGACTCCTTCTATCCGCAATGATAATAGAGAACTGATTCGCAATTTACGGCAATCACAATTCACCAAATCACGTGCTTCATTAGCTTTTATTCTTGCCTTAAGTGATTCAAGAATGTCGACTGCTAACTGCTGGCCTTATTTCTCATCACGATGTTGCTAGTAAACGCTAGCATTTATCAAAGCCTTAGATTCCCGAAGGTTACCACATATAACAGGCTTTTGTCTGTGAGGCAGATGAAATAAGAGAAGGGACATAGGGAAGATTTGTCTAGTTCCATTCACTGTTCCTTACAAAGAAACAGATTCTGTCCGGCTTCGTCTCAAAAATTTCGGACAGATTAGTTAAATATGATTTTTTAGGAGTTGTATGCGCTGGTTATACAGGCCACAAGCAGAAAAGGTGAGTTATGCTTTCCCCACTTGATTATCCTTTCTTTTTGATATGGGCTTCGAGATTAAAGTGTCTTTCATAACATATACAAGTTTCCGCACTGCGCCCTCGTCAAAGTCAGTCTTAGAACTCTGGTGTTGGAGTAAAACAACTCCCCGAGCCATCTTGCCCTCGCTCGTTCAAATAATGGTCACAGACAGACAATTTTAAACTGGCCATCCTGCAGCAGATGGCAGACATTGCAACAGTCCATCCAACGAAAAATGGCCGTTGAATATTGCCGTCTTATTTCAGGATGTCTGGAATTACTGATTTTGTCGTATTATTTTTTTCGCGGCCACAGTTAAGTGATTTTTGTTGAGTAGCTATTCATGTCGGAAATGCCTTCCGAGCGGGCATTTTTGTACTCAGTCTGACGAAAAAAACTCGAAAGATCAAAAGTTATAGACGTATGTTTCACTAAAAAACAAATTCTACTTTTGTTTATAAAACCAACATATTTTTAATGAAATTAACGATAAAAGTAAAATTAATGAAAGTAATCGCTGTTTTCTATTCAAAATAAGACTTTTAGAACAACCTTCGTTTTTCAAATATGTATTTTTTATAAACATTAGAATTGAGCTTAAAAAAACACAATCTGGATTGCGATTTTTAACGAATAATGGGTGGTGGCTGCTTTTTATTTTTATACTTCTTTATAGTCTTTGCTCTTGGTAAAGAATTTCTAATGAAAAATAAAAAAAAAAAATAAACAAAGTTTTTTCGAACATTGTTTGCCGGCAAGGAACGTGTTCTTATAACTTTGCTCATAAATTGTACAAAAAAATATGTGTGAGAAATAGAAACGTCAGCATTTACAAATTGTATAAAACAAAGGAAAGGAAGAAGATGACAAAATTAAAACCAACAGATATATTTGCAAAAAAATAAAAGAAACATGAAACACAAAAAAATATTAAAAACGAAGACGTCATACTATGATTGTATACACTTAACAAGACTTTTAAAGGGGCATCACCAAGTAACAAATAAATTTAAAGATAAAGTTTCTTCAAAAAATTGTGGTTTCTATGAAAAAGGCGTTACTTTTTTTAAATCGTAATACATTTTTTAAAAAATTATTATTTTTTACATAAAATTAATGAAAAATAAGACAAAAAATAAATGTGGCAACTCCGTGAATAAAAAAATGTGGCAACTTCGTTAAAAATTAAATATATAATTTTTGACCAAAATTATAATTCTGAAATGTTTTTAGATTTTCCTAATTTACGCTCATCATGAACCAATCAGGCAACTCTGGTTCTGAAAATCTTCTCTTAGAAGAGGAATTAGTTAAGATTTATGTCGACAATACAGTTCCCTTTTAATCTTTTGACAGTAATTCGTAGAGAAAACAGACATCTTGAAGATATAACGTTTTTAGTTAAAATTGTTAGACAAAAACAGCCTCCGAAATTATTCCTTCTTGTTTGGCTAGTGTAAAAACTTATTTGGGTCATCGGCCGAGCATAAATAGAGCATTGTTTTTGTAAGAGTTTTCTTCAATTTCACATATCAAGTTTTTAGATTTTTTCAACGGAGCTTCTACGAGTTCGCTTTGGATAATTTTGAACTATCTAATTGCTGCCGCATTTAATCCAGTACAGCCTTTGCTGTTAAAGATCAGTCTACATATCTTAAGAATTTCCCTTCAACACCGCAATTAAAGCTTTATCTACTTGTGCATAAATAGTTTTGCCGGAATTTGTTAAAGAACTTTTCTTATTTTAGGATCGAATTTTTACGTCAGCAGACGTGTGTCGCCACGAATTTTGACAAAAGAGATATTTTTTTAGAAAATTTTTTCTTTTATTTTGGGCAAAAAATAAATTGTTAATCCTTCAAACAAACTTGAATATGAAAGAAATCTTCTATCTGAAATCACAATGGGTCAACTTTTTCATAAGAGGTAATGAGAACAGGCAAGAAATTAAGATTACTGACATTTTAAGAAGATATAAAGAGAGAGAGAGAGAGAGACGCCAGTCTTTGCGATTATTTGCTTAAAGGCCAGGGCACATAGAATGTGTCATACGTTATAATTTGTTTCTTTTTCAATTGACAAATAAGTTAAAAAAAAAATGTTTTCTTAAGTGTGTTGCAGAGAAACAAGTCGTTCGGCTCACAGCCGGCTGAAAGCCGCTGCCGATTTTTTCTTAATAGTCGAGCCGCCGCCGAGTGGTGCGGCTTGTCACGACTCAAAAATGTTAGCCGGCAATTTTCATTCTTTTAATTTTGTATATTTAATTTGCTTTCAGTAAAGAAATATAAATTAAAATTTGAAGCTGTTATTTTAAATTGATTGTAAATAGAAATATATTTCTATAGAAAACAATGCATAAGTTATTAAATGTACGTAAATAAAATAATTTAATTAATTTTTAAAATCTTGCGTCTTTATTTGTAACATTTACTTCATCTAAAGTTTGTTTGTTTTTGTTGTTTTTCTTCTTCCTAACACATTACACAAGAACTCCTTGATAGTCGGCTTTAGCTGACTTACAGCCGCCGCCGACAATTTTTTGCTCAGCCGCCGCCGCCGAGTTTTTATCACGACTTGTATCTCTGGTGTGTTGTCACAATCAATACGTCTCAGTCAACGTAAAGTATGAAATTTAAGCAACTTTTGACGTACGTTAAATATTTTGACTGCTATTATTTACTTCTTTTCCTTGTTTTGTTTTTACTCTCACTGTGTTTTAATGATTTTTTTCTTCTTCAATAAAGTACTCATTTTTTCTACCTCATCCGTCGCTACTTTGTTTTCAGTTAAATGGGTAAAAGTATAACGTATGACGGATTATATGTGCCCCGGCTTTAACCCGTACAATTCGTAATTCTCGTGAATGTTACAAATAAATGTTGAACAACTTTTATTTCCTTCAAATTGTAAAACGTTGTTGATTTAAATAAGAAGCGCCAAACGCTCACGCAGATGGGTAGAAATAACAATTTTGAAACACAAAGAAAGGCCCTTTATAATCGATTTGATCAATGAGTCCAATGGTACCAGACTTCGCATTAAGGAAGTTATTGATACCAAAACAACAAGTTTTCGAAGACAACTTCTTAATTAAGTCGTTGCAATTCAAATTATTAAAGGTTAAAATCATATTTAAATGTATTAATGGGGGATTTTTTGATATAAAATGAACTGATTTGGGGGAAAGTCGTTAAACATATGGTTCGTTTGCGGGAATTTTTACTGCAAATATAGAAGAGAATACAACTGGCAGCTCTTGAAAGAGATTTTTTTATTATTAGAAATATTGTTGTACGAATTTATTAGAAGATCAATTAAAGGAATTGTGATAAGTAATAAAGAAAGTACGACTTAAAGATTTTTCGGTCCTCTTAAAAACAAAAATGGTTCAACTTTAAGGCATTCGAAGTTTGCGTACCTGTTATAACTTTTTTACCATTCTCGCTGTCTTTTAACATTATTAGTGTCATTAGTAAACATCATTTACATAATTAACTTGACCATTTGCTGAAATTAACTTTTATTAAGTTTTGGCCCCTTCTTTTTTGTTGGTCATTAGTCTTGTTTATAGTAGGGCTTGTTCAGTTGATAATAAAACTTACAAAATCTTTCACAAAAGCTACTTGAAATCTTGTTTTTAAGATACCAAACATTTAATTGTGAGTGTGTGTGTGTGTATTCTACACATTCGTGTCTTGTTGTTCATGTACCTTTTAAGAATCTGTACTTTGACCTAGAGTTGTATTCTTTTCATTTTGTGTTTTGTTATTTTATTTCTGGATGAATTCTTTTTTTAAACTTTTTTTGTTCTTTAACACTTTGAAGTGTTTTTTAGCTGTTGGCAAATAGTGTTAGTGGGCTTTGACTGTAAAAGCTTCATTATTTTTTGTTCACATCTTATACCTTTAGGTTCTTTGGTTCTTGTTTTTTTTTTTAAGCCAAATGTAACAACAGTTAATAACAGCGTGTGAAAATAAGTTTTAATTTTTATTTACACAACTGTTTATGTTTTTCCTAAAAAAAAAAATAACTGAGGTTATTAAGAACTTAATAACAGTTTGTTTTTTATTCACCAGAAATTTTATATTCTTTTAAGCCATTTTTAATGCTTTTCAAAGAAAAAAATAATATAAAATATAAACAAGTGTTTTGTTGAATTCTAGTAAAACTGTACTTTGAATAGTAGCACCTTTAATCTAAAAACATTTTATTTAAAAAAAAAAAAAACATATCGACCGAGTTTCTTGAAATATAATTATTAATTCATCACAATAACATTTAAAGATCCCAAAATTATTTAATGCTATCAAAAGAGTAAATGAAAATCACTTGACCTTCATTGTTGACCGAAATACCGGACATTGCGTAGACTAACGTTTCTACAGCATTCTTAAAGGCAAAATAACAACAACAACAAAAATTACATACCTACAATTTTAAAAACATGAGATCTCTGCATCTAACAATGTTGCCATTGATTTTTTTTGTTTCAATACAGTTTGTGAATGATATTTAACAGATTTATCTAAAAACACAAACCAAAGGATAGATTTAGTCATTTAAAAAAAATTTCTTCCAGTACAATCTCAAAAGCACTACAACGGCAACTCTTTTCATCAAAAAATTATTACAAGTTGTATGTAGGTATGTATTAATTTCGGTCATTCATTTTTAGCTAGGAAATGGTGTAAACCAATTTTCTTTACTGGCGTTATCCATCACTCAACGCCAAACTGACTGATTAATCCGTCAAATTAAATTATTAATTTTACAATTTATTTGCAGTTGTAAATTCAAATAGAATAACAGTTCTTTAACTGAATCTCTGCTTTAAATTCACTCAAACGATGGCTAAGAAAAATAAGTAATGCTTTAAATTTTGCTGTTACAATATAAAGTTTTGGCCCAATCTGGCAACCATCAATGACCATGAAATGCAATGTTGTCAATTAAAGAAAAATTGTCAAACCTGAAAATCCAAACGAATGAAAAGAATTATAACTAAAAATTAATTCTAAATTCAAACATTTTATTTCTTTTGGTTTAAGGTTTTCAAGAATTAAATGAAACTGACTTTCAAATGAACAATTTTTGAAAAAAAAAAATAAAAAAAAATAAAAAAATAACTTTTTAATACACATATAATTCTTGTTTGATTAATACTAAGAAAAACACCCGTTTAAATAAAAATATTATTTAAAAACATTTACTTTATTATTAATAAAAACAGTTAAATAATAAATGTTTAGTAAAAAAAATCATGGGCGTTAAAAACTCAATTTAATTTGAAAAAAAAAAAAAAATATTTTTCATTTCTACTATTGAGTCACGTAGGCTTGAAAATCATATTTAAGTGATCGAAAGGTCCTTGAAATTGTTTTATTTTAGCCCAATGATTTTAACTTGCGAAACGTTTATAAAACGATAAAATGTTGCTGCTTAATTTCTGTACATTTTAGTGCTGCCAGTAAGGAAAACTTATAAAACACTAGATCAGACCTTAAACAGGCATTAATCCACCATTACTGAGCCAAAATAAAACAATAATTTTTTCTGAAAATAATGTTCGGTGGTAAAAACGATTTTAATTTCTAACAACAAAAAAAAAAAAAAAAAAAAAAAAAAAAACATGTGGCAACTACTGAATGATGTGTTTAAAGCTAAAAAGTCTCTCAAAAAAATGAGATTTTTTGAAAAGAATTTTTAAATTATCATGTAAATATAAACAATTGAAGAAAAATAACATTTGCAAACACACGCACACATAGACACATGTTAGGATAAATAAACTTAATGTTTATTATATTTTAATCACTAAAAGTAAAACAGAAAAACAATAGAAGGCAGGTGAAAAAAGAAAAACAAAACAATTTTTCTGATAGTCAACAATTAAAAACACGAATTTAAGTCAACCACCCTGCCAACAATGAACAACAATTTTAATACGACTTTTACAAGATAAATATTTAAAAATCAGGTGTTGTTTTTTATTTCTCTTGTGAAACATAAATGCAGCAACGTAAGGGGGTTGATTAATGTTTAGTTATTGTTAGAAAAATAAAACATATAAGAGCAGCTAATTATTATAGGTAACATAAAGCAAAAACACAACTAGCACATGTTTGACACGTTTTCTTAATACAAATATTTTAAGATTTCCGAACATTAGAAATTTTGTAAAACAATTACAGCTGAAATACTGTCAATAGAGTAAATGAAATTACGAGAAAATTGTTTAAGTTTTAAGGAAAAATCAATCATAGCTGATTAAGTCACTTTTGAATGAGAGAGGAAAAATCGTTCAGAAAAAACCATAAAATTAAATAATTCATTATGGAAAATGCTTATTTATTCATTTGCTTTGCATTAGAAAGACTTTAGCTACTAATACGTTTTTCTATTTTTTTGTTTCATTTCTAACAAATAAACAGACAATAAACAAATAACGCCCACTATAAACTTGCAGCTTATGGCATTCAATACTCACAAAAAAAAAAAAAAAAAAAAAAAAAAAATTATAAAGTAAAAAAAACCCACTTGGGTGCTTAACTGATTGAAAAAAAAAATAGAAATAGAAAAAATCTCAACAAAATTAAAAAAAAAATAATAAAATAAAATGAAATGAAAAATGTGAATTTAATGAATACATCCTCTCATTTCACATAATCATTGTGTGTCTGTGCCTTTAAACATTCCAAATGAAAATACGTGTACGTTCTTGCTACAATAGATTTCATTTTTCCAAAATACCAAATGGAACTTGCTACTGCTGCTGTAAATTTTGTCGTTGTCGGCAGTCATGTGTTGATTTAAATAATCATTAAATTTGGTTTTATTTAATGTAAATTAATTTTCCAAATAATTTTCAAACGAAAGTACTTTTGTTTTTTTTTAGTTCTCATATTTTTGTTTAATTGAAAGCTAAAATTTCCAATTAAAGAACCATATTGAAAGCAGATGGTAATAATAAAGAAAATAAAGACAAACAAACGTTTTATTTAAAAAGAAGGGGGTGGGAATTTCACACAAATTTGCAGAAAGGAGGTTTAAGAGAAGTAATCAATACAAATATTTTGATAATAATTTTTAAAAAATTTCTTAAACAGGAAATTTTCAATTTAAATCTTTTATTTTTTTATTTTTTATACGTATTTAATTTTTTGAAAGTTTTATCAACAATTGTAATGCAATAAAGAATAAAAATTTATTCCCATAAAAATTGTTACAAAAAATTTGATATGGCAGCCCTTTACATAATCTGTAACAGCAACAATAGTTTAACGTTGTTCACTAAAAAATTTTTGAAATGTCGTCTTTGATAAAAAAAATCATAGGTGAATAGGTTGGTACTTACACCACTAATTAGTGTGGTGTATGTAAAAATAATTAAGTCAGCAGTTGGCCAACACTTGCTAAAGCTAACGCAGTAGTTTCCTTATTAGAAATGTCTGCTTGCTATTAAACAGAAATTCACAAGTCATGAGTTCAACCCCCATCAGTGCCATGAAGAAAGAGCTGAGTAATCATAATGGAAAAGTTGTTTAAAGGAAGTATTAATAAAGAACAAGAGTTCAAATTTTTTAAATTATCGATTAGAAAAGGAAAAACGTTTGCTGCAAAGTAGCGCTTGATGGCGCATGTATATAAGAACAGCAGATTAGAAGAAGAATAAGGCACCTGTAAGCAAAACTTTAACGGAGCATTAATAAGTGAAGAAAGCACCAACCCAACAACAGTGTAGTCCAGTTGTGGCTGGCAGGATAAAAGGATCTAGTTGGTGAACCATAAGATTATAAGTTCAAATTTCTTCGGAGCCATAGCAAATTGAGGATTTCAATCCTGCTCTTTTATTCGTAGTTAATTGAGCAAGAAAACGAAACTACCCAAAGAATATGAAATATAAGATACAGGAAGTAAATAGAGTTCCAAAGAAAAGTAAAAATAAAGATTACTGTGCTAGTATTTACACTCAAGAGAATCACTGCGTTTGAAGCGACAAAAACATTTAAATATTCATAGTTAAGAAAATAAAATTGAATTTGAGAAAAGAAATTTTTTTATAAAAAACGGAAATCGACTAAACGAGAATTTCTTATAAGCAAAATACGTGAGAGGCAACATTTTCATTTTGCAAGCACATTTTGTCAAAGAAATAATCTGTAGAATATGAATATCGCAAGCTAATTTCTTCTTACGGATATTTTGATATTTCACTTATCAGACTTTTCAGTTTTCCCGCTGATTTAAACGCTTATTTACTCTAAATAAGAGCAAAGTTTGTATGGCATCCTTTGATAATTTTATGCTTATTCTTATTCAGAGATGGCAGTACCAATTATAAAAATGTGTTATAAAGGAATTATTATAAGACCTTCAATACTCACACTCATGTTTGTGGACAGAAGAAATTTACCACTTTTTGCCAGAATAATTAACTGAAATATTAACAAGGGTAACAGATTTTCTTTTGCGAAGTCCTCCCCACAAGCAAATATTTAGGATTTTTATCTGCATTCAAAATCATTTAAGACGACTAAACTGAAAATATTATAGAAGTTGTAGCCGTCACGATTGAACTATAAATGTACATTTCCATCTATGGTAAATTTGACGAGTTGCCACATTGCACATTTTTTTGTGGGAAGAGAAATACTGAATTAGAAATACATTCTACTTTTTATATCACTATAAATTTCTGACACTTATCATTTTATTTTTTTTAGCTTTTTATCAATATAAACTGAGAACACATTATTTTAAATTTAATATCTAGAATTTAAATAACTTAATACCCTGAAAATAAACTTTGAATACTTTGTATAACAAATCTTAAGAAAATGTTATTATTTTTATTATTATTTTTTCAATCAAATTTGCTATTAACGACCTTTTTTATACTTCATTAAACATTTTTTTTTTTGAATATTTGCCTTTGAATAACAAACAATAAACATTGTCAGTTGTCTGGCCATACAAGTTTATTATTTTTATTTATTTTTAGGTTTTTGAAAATTTTGCAAATGAACTTGAGTTCTTTTATACCTAAAGTCTGTGTATCGAATTAAGCAAGAAAAGACAACAGATGAAAATTACAATAATAAAAAAAGAAATCTTGCAGAACTCGTTTTACTTTCTTGCTTCTAGTTTGTTTTTTTTTTAAGATTTAGTTGCCTCTTGTTGGACGTTCGTAAGTTGGATTTCTTCTTTATTTTATACGTTTTTCTTATGATGAAAAGAATTTAAATTGAACTTAAGTAGTGTAGCAGCATTAAAAATAGAAAACTTTTGTGAAGATGCTGTCGAAGAGAGATTTATGCACACAAGTACTTAAAGATACTTTAAAACAAGATCTGGTAGATACACAAACTAAGCAACTACTGACCAGCTGTTTTATGTTTTTGTCTTTCTTCAACTTTGCATTTATTTTACTAGGATGTACATTTAATATTTTTAAATGCTTTTGTATTAATCGTTATTTCTTCATTGGACTCCAATGGAACTGAGATCATATTTTAGTAAAAAAAAAAACAATAAAAAATATTGAAATTAAAAAAAAAGTTTGAAAAAAATGTTAAAGGACGGAAAGTAAAAAAAAATTCATTAAAAAAAATCGAAAGAATATTAAGTTGGAATTTAGCTCGATACACATCACCTAAAGACTTTTGTAAAGTAAGTAAAGCCCTCCGAAGAGCTAGATCACTAAATTTGGGTCCAATACAAATGTGGCTTTGAGCATTATTTTCGCCAAAGTAATTTTTTTACAATTTTTTTTTTTAGTTGGTCTCACATGAGTAAATAAACGAATTTTATTCTCTTTTTCTTTTTGGGCTTTATTGGCGAAATCTGTATATTCCTTTCGTAGTTTATCAATTAATAGTTAATGATGTACAATAACGTTCAAACTTCATCTAAGTTATCTTTATTTATTTGTTGTCAACTCGAACTTAACAAATTGCAAATTTTACTAAAAAATTTATAAATCAATTTTTTAAAAATTTTATTAATCGTTTTTTTTTTTTTAAATTTTAGTTTTAAAAGATAAATTTCCTTTTTTAAGGCAACTAATATTCAGATTTTATTATTAAACAGAGCATAAAAATTTTAACCCAAATAAAATGTGGCAACTTCGAGAAAGATATCGGGTAAAAACTAAGGAGGATGCCAGATAAATTTCCCTGGAGTGTAATCGAAGGCTTGTTTACCATTTTTTTTAATTTTATTTTTAAACAATAATTTTTTATTTTCAAGTTGCAGTCTCAAATTGCACTCAAGTATTTATTGGCAAAAGGTAAAATATTATATTTTCTGTTTTCTTTTATTAAATATTTTGCTTTAATTATGTGGGAGTAATAAGATTCAAAGACTTTATTTTATTTTAAGAGAACTAACGTTAATGTTTGATATTACTGATTCAGTTTTTGGTTTTTTATTAAATAGCAATTAAAATTATGAGTTGACTGCATAGTGTTCATATATTTTAATTATGTGTTTTATATAAAAAGAGTAATGTCTTTATGAAGATCAAATTTCTTGAGCTAAATTCTCGAAGAACAAAATTTTAATATTTATAATATTTGAATTAACCCATTTTATTTTTATAAAAAATTTTCGTAATTAGAAATTAATAATGCATTTCTGAGGATTTCCTTTTTAAATCAGCTGTAAATTTATAATATATTCCTGAAGATTTCGTTTGAAAACAATATTATAGTTTCGGCCAAAGATTTTAAATTTTATTTTTTCATTGCCTTGTAGGTAGTTAAGAGTGTTTTTTTTAGAAAATTGGTTGCCTTCTTTTAACTGACTCCGATTATAACGGGATAAAGATCTTTAACACTGCAGACTTCCTTAAAAAAATTTATAAAACAAATCAATTAATGAAAAATAATAATTGATTTATTAAATATTTATTTTTTTTAAGGTTGAAGTTTAAATTAAAAAAAAAAATCAAGATGATGTTTTATAACTTATAAGACAGTAGCTGTTATTTAAAAATGACAAGAAATAATTTTATTTTTTAAATAATATCTGAAACCAATTTAAATTTGGCAAAATTTATAACTAGAAAACTACAAAAAGGAAACAAATTCATACACTTTTTGTTAATTAATTTTTAATTAACAACGAAATTTGAATAAGCTGCTAATACACATTTTAAAAACGACACTAATTATTATTTCATTATTGCAAGACTTATTTATATTCATCTGAAACTGAATATGATTACTTAATCATTTGATTCCTTTATCTGTTGTATTCGTTTCTTAGAAAAACAAAAGAAAATTAATACAATAATCTTAATTATAAAATGAGTTTCTTACCTTAATTTTATTTGTTTAATTCTGCATTCCTTAATTTAATGTCAGCTTTCTCATTTGGAGATACAAACTCACTCCTAAAACACTTTATTTATTTATACAAGAATACTTGCTAAAATTTCACAATAAAAATAAAACGAACAATTTGAAAGAACAAACCGCCACCCACAGTTCAAAGAAATACAGGTGGCAACCTTAAAATTCTAAACAACAAATAAAGAAACAAATTTATTTTTTCAAGGAGCGAGAGAGTGAGGAGCAAGAGAACAAGAAAAGATGACAATAAAAATTTATGAATGAAAAAAAAAAACAACAGGAAAACCACAAGGCAACAAAGTACTTGATAATTGTAATAATTGCAATAAAATTTAACAAATAATGAAATTAATTTAACCAAATAAAGATTAATATTTATAAGTTGCCATAGTTTTGCTAATAAAAGGAAATAGCAAACACAAACAATTAAGTTTTTCTTTGCATTCTCTTTTTATGCCACCTTTTCCACTACTAGAAAAAAGATTTTCTGTTCTTTGCTTTTGCAGATGTTTTTCCAATATCATAGAAAAAGCAAACAAATTTTGCATATTTTTATGTAAATAAACTATTTTTTCTTTTTCTAAATCTATTAAAATATCTTTTCACTTCGTCCGCTTTTTGCTTACGTTCTTTATTTTTTTAAAAAATGCTTTTACACTTTCGTTGTATGTGGTTGTTTTAAAAATTTTTCTTAGCCTATCCAATTTTATCTTTTAATACTCCTTTTGCTTTATTTTGCAATGGAAGCCTCTTAGACGACTGATTATTTTTATTGGCTTAAAAATTATATTTTTGCACTTAAAAATTTTATTATTCAACTCACACTCACTTAGAAATAAAACAAAATCACTCCGACGCTTTGCGAATCTCAACGTTTTTTGACAAATCGATCTACTCAACTGAGAAATATTTTGTATTTTTGGCACTGACATCTCTGTTTATTTGTTTTACAAGCATTCACAATTAATTAAATGACAGCAAACCCAATAATGAGACTCTGTATCAGGCATGGAAAACGGAAAATTATAATTTGTAATGAGCATAAGCATATGCATTCCTCGCAGTAATATATTTAATATTGGAAATTTTTTTAAGGAATCAAGCACAATTAAAGTAAATCAACAAATAACAAATTTTCATATATCTTTTTTTATAAAAAACAGAATTTTGTAGCCATATCATCAGTAATAGGAAGGAAAGTTGTAGTGTAAATAATATTGGATATAAATTTTATTTGTTATCATCAATAAAATAAGAAAAGAAAGTTGCCATGGAGTAATATGAGGATAATGGCTTATTTTTCGTTAAAATCACGTAAAATCATAAATTTAAATGTGTAGTTTAGCGCTTGAGAAACTATTACGTGCTGGATCCCAAATTCCGCATTACGTATATAACGTGTAAAGCGCAAATTATAGCGAATAAGTTGAAAAGTTGCTTGCAACAATCGCCCTGAACCATACTGTTATAACAGTGCCATTAGAAGTCATCAAAATATTAACTACTGTTAACCATAAATACTTTGGTTTAATCTTTTTATAATAACACATAAATATGTTGAAAAATTTTATTAATATAAACGATTATTAAATATTAAGTTAATTGGATTTATTCCAACCAACACGTTACACTATCTAACCAGTACTAATCAAAACGCGGCTTGAAAATGATGTCTTTACATCGAAAGCGCTCGCCAATCGTACTAAATAAACAGCCAGTGACGACGGTCTTCACCGAAAGGTATGACAACAGGATTATTAAATATTTATAACAACTTAAAATTTTTGGGTTAGTTGACAGCTCGTACGAATTGCTATGTAATATTTTTTATGCGAGTTACCAACTCTAAAACCTATGTTATCAGTAATTCTTACAGACATTTTAAATGTTTTTAGTCGGTTTTTCAATATGAACATTTTTTTAAATCAAAGAAATAATAAGTAAAAATAAATAATGTGAAATTTTTTTATAGGCAAAAATTTAATAACATTGTGACAAATATTACGTGATATGTGATGTATAATAATTACGCCAAGGAACGAGTATTGTAAAATTTTTTCATATGAGGAAGATAAGAATATGTTATTAATAGGTCCTCCGTCTAAGAACCGTCGGTATAGAATTGGATGACTTCAATCTAAGCATTAAAAAATGTTGGTTGTAGTACTAAATAGCGCGAAAATTGATAGAAAATATATTTGAACGATCGACACATCCTCTATCTTTTATATTTTACTTATTATAAATCGACAGACCTGTGAATTCAATGAGCCTTACTTTCTATTATAGTTTTTAATTATCTTTTCTTATTTTTTATATTTATTGAATGTATGATAGGCATTTAACAAGTTGTAAAATCTGAAAAAGTCTGTGTTCTAAATCTACATTCGTTCTTATTGATATTGTTACAAAATTGTTGTGCCAAACAAATTACCATCCCTGCACCTTAATATCAACGCTGTCATTTATTTGTGCACTGCCTTATATATGTGCACTGCCTTACCTTCTCATTTATATCTACGTATATTTCTTGAGAGTTGCCAGAGCACATTAAAGTAATTTAATTGTTGAAAATAAAGTTAACCAAAACCTTAAATATTTGAACATATTTTGAAACACCCTTTTTATCATAAATACAAAATAATTAGTGCGTCAAATATTTATCATGTTTTTAATACCACTTTATATAATTATTTTAACCTTGTCTCCTATTTTAAAACTATTTACAGAATAGTTATTTAAGTTTCGCACCTCTTATACTTTGTAACCACCAACATAGCGTGGTCAATAATTAATAAGTATTTTGAAATATTTTAGTAATACAGTTGAAACTTAAAAAATTATATTTTATCTGCGTATGCCGTTGTTGGCAAGGGTAACGTTCTCTGTCTTGATTCCCTGTTTTAAATCTGATAAGTAATAAAAAAATTTTTCTTTCAACTTATTTTTTTTACTTTTTATGATAAAAAGGTTATTCGCGTTAAAACTCTCTGTCACAACATAAACAAGTTCTTGCAAATTATTTTGCTTGCCTTTATCCTTTTATATTATTTCTTAGATTTGTTGCATAATAAAGTTAGAAAACATGTAAATACTTAAAAGCAAATCAATTTTGTCATATTGCTTCTTAATTTTTGTTTTTACGTTTTAGTTTATATATATTTGATCTAAGTGTCAAGATTGGCTTTCTTTTCCTTATTGCTTTTTTATTTTTTTATTTTAAGCAAAGTAAAATAATATTGAAACAAATTTAGAACCCCTTACTGTATTGATTAATATAAAATGCGTGTTGAAACTGATTAATATTTAAAAGAAATATACCTTTTTTCTTGTGACTTTTAACTAATTTTTATGGACAATAAACAATTCATTGATAATCAATTCCTGACAAACTAATTGGTCTAATAAGAATATGTTTATGATTCAAGAATATGGCAACTTCTCGATAGTTTTACTTAGTTTGTTCGCCCTTAATTTTATTAAAGACACAAACCATTGATTTGAATGTTTAATATAAGCAGATTATGATACACCCTGTCAAAGAGAAAAGTGATTGAATGTTCATAAGAAGTTTTTAGTTGTTGATAAAATACATGTGAGTTTAAAGTGAATATTGTTGTTAAATTCACTTTTTTTTGTTAATTAAATGTGATAAGAAAATGCTTTCTTTTCTTATTTTTAAGCAGTTTTTTCAACAAAAAATAAAAAAGAATCTTCTAAAAAATCGTTAGTTGAAATTATTTTATTGTCACAATTTTTTACTAAAGAAATAAAATAAAAGTTATAAACAAAGCCAGCATACAAATAGCAGCTGCATTGATTTGATTTCCTTAAAAAGAAGAAAAACAGTGCTAAAACGAATATACACGCACATAAGAGTTCAACATAAATTAATAAGGACGCTTGATAGAATAGGGATGCCAAAGTTGGAAAAAATGTGATTTCTTTCGTGCTTTTTGATCATGAACAATTAAACTAAATAAAGTGTCGTTCGACCTGTTTACTATCACCTAAAATTATCACTGAAATAACAAAGCAGAAAGTGAGTGGCTCGGTCAAAATGCATAAAATATTAATTTTTTTTTTTGCCGTCAGTCAGTTATTTATAATTCATTGCAGTCATGTTTTATTTTACTCCCTGGGTTATTAAATATTCTCCATTTAATGTTGCAACCACGATTTTTATCTATAGTCGAGATACCTAAATCATCTAGTTTGTTTAAAAATGGAAATATCTGGCAGCCTGGTCAAGTTGTTTTCTTTAACGCTTACGTCAATGTACCCGTTATTTAAAGAATGCTTGAACAACAATTAAGAGAAACGTTATTTTTAAGTGCGTAATTTGCATTAAGATTTGTAGTAGAATTTTTGTGATATTGTAAAATGTTACACAGTAGCCTTGTTTTAATTTTGTACATATATTAAATATTTTGCGTAGCCAAATACATATAATTTCTTCAACCAAGCTGGAATAAAACCGGCTCTGGCATAAAATTGTATGTATAGCTTTTGTTTTAGTCACTGTATCGTCTAAATTCTTTTTATTTGATTTTAAAAACTATAAAAAATTATAATATAAAAGTCCTCTGGTAGATGCCAAATGCTAAAAAATCTGCAGCTTAACTGAAATAATTTGAGTAACAAAAATGCTAAAATGGCCACACTGTTCATAATATCGTTAATGTGTGTTTTCTCAATAAGCATTTTTGTATTGAACTGTTTTGCGTGTGTTTTTTAGTTTTGTTTGGCTTAAAGCAATAAACACACGCATGCATTCTTTATAAGCAAAAATAAATGAGAGGAGAATTTTAAAATGAAAAATAAAACAACAACAATACTAAAAAAATAAAAATGAAATAACTGTAAAAAAAAAATAAAATTTATTTATATTTTTCTCATTTTCTTATATTGATGTCGTTTAGTTGTTTTTGTTTGTTGTATAAAGTGTGAGTCCGTATGAGCTTGTGAGCTCTTAAAAACTAAAGAGAAAGAGCACGAAAACAAAAAATAATTTACAGAAAATTGCAAGAGTTAGAATGAGAAAGTAGTTTATAAAGATTAAAAGTTCGTTGACATTTGTTTAAGTTTTAATCCTTAATCCCTTTAATATCCTTTTCCTATCAATATGAAAGTTTTTTCATTTAAGTTTAAATTGAATAAAAAGTGACAAGCGATCGTGTCTCAGCAAAATGTGTCAAAACTTTAATATTTAAAAAGAGAGAAAAGTGTATTGGAAATAATAACATGCGTCAATCGATTTTTAGGGGAATTAAAGTTTTTTTTTTCATTGAAAGTGCAAGTGTGTTTCACACTCTATCTACAAACTTATTAAAAGTTTTTTCAGAATTGGAAAAATATAGTGGAAGAATTACAGTTTCCTACACCTTTTCAACTTTTCTGCAGTTTTAGTTCCCAAACAATGTTTCGTTGATAGAAAACGTCAGGAAATTGCCTGAAGAACTATAGCGAACTTAAAAAAGAAGCTGTTTACACGATGATTTTTTATGATTAAAAAAATCTCTTTTGTTTGTAGACAAAAAGAAGAGAATTGAAAAAGGAGATAAAAAAGACACTATTTAAAAAAAATTTTTTCTACCAAATTACAAAAAAAAAAAAAATAAAATAAAATAAAAAATAAAAATAAAAAAAGTGCCAAAAATTAATAAAAAAAATATTTGGTCACAAACAATTTTTATTGCAAAAAAATAACAGAGATAAATCAGGGATACAAATCACCAAAAAGGAATCAATTGGACTCACATATAAAGGGTTCAGCATTATGTATAAGTCACATTTTAAATTTTAATTGTATCATTTTATTATTATTATTGCTGTTAAAATTTTAAGCGTTTGCCTCGTATCTTAAGAGATAAGACAATATTTGTCAATATTACGTTATTATTAAGGCACCCTTTAACTAATTTCATTTATATTTCAGGCATATAATACATGTTCTCTGAAAATTTCAAATGTCTGCCTGAAGCGGTTTAAAATCTGAGACCATAATTTTTGAAGACCAGTTTCTATGGAGGCACCCATATTTTTAAATTAATTTTTTGCACTTATTTTTAAAGCAGACATGTTTGAACATACTCTGTGTAAATTTTAAATATCTGCCTACAATGATTGAAAACCTAAAGTCGTAGATGTGTAAATTACGTCACTATAGGCACACCCTATACATTTTAATTTAACCTATAATTTTTTGTAAGTGTTTTTTTAGCGGTCATAAAATTACTTAAACTTTAACTACTTTAAAATCACGTCACTATTGGGGCACCCTTTTACATACTTTTTGTTATAATAATTGTCTATCACAGTTAAACATATAATAATATTTTTTTTAAATAAAATGTTATTTATGGAAAACTCAAAAAAATAGAGTTACGTTTTTATTATTTGTATACGGAACATTAAAAAAGTCAAGTTTCAAAAGTCACCGTGATAGTCCCACCTCTGTATGTTAAAAAACAATTTATGTTTTTATTACGTTTTTTATTCGAATTAGTTATGATGAAGTATTTTTTATTTCTTTCTTTAAATAGAATTTTTATCTTTGTATAAATGAAATTTGTTATTCATTCCAATGAAATTGTTTTCACAAAAAAAAAAAAAAAAAAAAAAAAATAATAATAAAATTTTTCATAAAAAAAACAATAAGCAATTTTTGTAATTTTCTATTTACAATTCTCTCAGCTAAATGATTTTCTTTTTATAACTTTTCTATTGGTTTTATTTTACAACATCAGTGTTTTACGTGTTTTCTTTTCTTTAAATGCTCTTGAAGTCTGAAAAAATTTCTTTTTTATTTAATAGAATAATAATCATAATATTTTTAATAATCGTAATAATAATCGTGATTTTATATTTTTTATTTACAATTGAATGATTTCTTGTTGATTATACAAATCATCGTTTTATGGTTTTAGGAATAATCGCTTATGTCGAGTTAAGTCCATTTTATGTTACCCTTGCTAAATTGCTTTCTTTTGTTTCAGTTTGTTGTAACAACATCGCAGTTGTCGAAAGTTTGTTTCTTAGTAGTAACGTTTCCAAGTTGGCAATCAGATTCCGTTCGTTTTGAAATGAAGATTTTGTTATATTGGAAATGGTGTTGATTTGTTTTGTTAAAAAAAGAATTCGTGAGAAACATCGATTTATCAGTTTGTAATCTCTTCTATTTTATATTAAAGTCTCTATTTGTGAGTGCTTTGAAATTCGTGAATGTTTTGATTTTTTTATTCTTTGCAATAAAATGATGTGGCAACTCTTAAACTTACTTAACAGCTGATCACTTCTGTCATCCAATTGCTATTAACACTGTTTCTTTTTATAATACGAGGGCTGCTCTATATATTTCTGGCCTAATAGTGAAAATGCGAATATTTATAATCAAAAATGGTTTTATTGTTTTTCAAAGTATTCTTTAGCATGATTTATACACTTTTGCATGCGCTCAAACCAGTGTTCGAAGCACTTTTTCCACTCCGATTGAGACACCTCTAAAACATGATTTTTGAACACTTCAACAGCTTCTCCTGGCGACGAAAATCGTTGACCACGCATTTTTTTCTTGATGTGCGGAAACAAGAAGAAGTCATTAGGTGCAAAGTCAGGGCTGTACGGCGGATGACCCATTAATTCTACGTTTTGGCCGGTCAAAAACGCTCTGGTTTGAGCCGATGTGTAAGAGCTCGCATTGTCATGGGGAACAATGATTCTTCTTTTGTTGGTTTTTCGAATTTCTTCGATGACTTCAGACAAACAAATTGTAGTGTACCACTCAGAAGTGACCGTCCTACGTTGCTCAAGCGGAAAAGCCACCACATGACCAGTTTTGCCGAAGAAACAGGCGACCATTTGTTTCGAAGTGCTTCTTCCACGAACAACTTTCGTTAGATTTTGCTCGATTGTTGTTTCGTTTCGGGCTCACACGCATAGATCCATGATTCGTCACCTGTGACGATCATATAAACGTCTTTTGAAGCACCGCAATCGTATTTTTGCAACATATCTTTGCACCAATCGACAAGAGCCTTTTTTGAGCGACTTTCAAATTGTGCGGGATCCAACGAGAACAAACCTTTTTTACGGCCAGGTGTTCACGCAGTATCGAATGTATGCTGGTGGAAGAAATGTCCAAGGATGTCTCTATCTCTCGGTATGTCGCATGTCGATCTTGCACTATGAGTTCACGCACGGCATCAATGTTCTCTGGCACAACAGCCGTTTTTGGATGACCTTCACGGATGGTGCTTCATCGCCATACAAAGATTTAAGTTCATCAATGCACTCTTGTCGTGATAATCCACGTCGAAAATTGTGAAAAATTATGGCACGAAAATGTTCACGAGTTACTTCCATTTTTTTCTATAATAATTTTTTCAAGTCACTGTAAACAATACAAATAATGGTCGTACGTCAAAACGTTTTGAGTACGATTATGCTTAAAAATGATAAACTTTCCAATG
Source organism: Cistogaster globosa (assembly GCA_937654795.1). Lineage (NCBI taxonomy): Eukaryota > Metazoa > Arthropoda > Insecta > Diptera > Tachinidae > Cistogaster > Cistogaster globosa. The sequence continues at coordinate 16,721,549 of OW569404.1, forward strand.
GAAATGTCAGATTGCACTTGGCAGCACTCAGTGTTGCCAGGCCTGAAATATATATAGCAGCCCTCGTAAATAATTTTAATTATTTCTTAATAAATCACTACATTTGATAAATTTTTAATTCGCTGTCTTTAATTCAGTGTCTTTTAATGTTTAAAATAGTCATTGAAATACTACAAGATTGCAATTACTATTTTAATAAAAATAAATTAATTTGCCATAAACACTGTAATAGTTATAAAGCAAAAAAAAAAAAAAAGCAACAAAACCATTCATATCACATCAAAAATGCGCAAATCTTTAATGACAGTGATGAAAAGACAATGATTGCGTGTAATTGGCAAAAGTAAAATGATGAAACATTAAATTTTTATGACATTTTTAGATGAACAAATGTTGTAATAAATTTTAAGAAATTAAAAAAAAAATCTTTTTAAAATAAAGTTAAAGGAAAATGATCACAATAATTACAAAATATAAGAATTAATTTTTATGTTTCTATTCGTTTGATGTTAGTGAATTATTGCATTAAAAATTTTCTTAAGAAATTTTTGATAAAAAATAACACTAAAAATGGAGAAAATCTGCCAAGTCTGAACTATGTGTATTATGTATGGGTCACTCTTTAATCTCAACTTTAATAAGTTAATTATTTTTTGATGAAAATTTAAGTATCTGTCTCTAATTAAAAAAAAAGTTAATTCCGTCTCTATAGGAACACCCTGTATTTTGTATTTTTTATACATATAACTAAAGCGGATTTTGCGCTACTACCTCGATAACAATTTTAAGTACTTGCTTTAAAGTACAGCTTAAAAGATAAGGCAAAGTTTGTCAAAATCAAGGTCTTTAGGGACCCACCCTTTATTATTAAAATTTATTGTTTGCAATTATTTTTATAGCAAACATATTTGTATATATTCTGTGTTAATTCCAAATGTCTGCCTACTACATGTGAAAAATTAAAACCACATATATTAAAATTACACAACTATGGGCGTACCCTTTATATATTACATTTTTTAATATTAATATTTTTGGTGATTAAAAAAATTTAAACCTTAAATGTGTTGTTCAAAAGCAAGATCACTTAATTTAATATCACGTTACTATTGGCACACCCTTTAATTATATTTTTTAATATTTTTTATATTGGGGATATAAAATACTTAAACTTAAAGTGTGCTGTTTTAAAATAAGGTCATGTAATTTAAAATCCCGTTACTATTGGCACACCCTTTAATTTAATTTGTTTATACTGTTCCTATTGGCTCATAAATTTACTTAAAATTTAAAATGTGCTATTCAAATATAAGGAAACGTAATTTAATATCACGTTACTATTGGCACACCCTTTAATTACATTTTTTCATACCGTTGCTATTTTGGATATAAATTACTTAAAACGTAAAGTGTGTTATTGAAAAATAAGGTCAAGTAATATAAAATCACGTTACTATTGGCAAACCCTTTAATGTAAAATTTTATTTCTTGCTATGCAAAAATAGTTTTACAAACACTGTACAAATTTGGCACGTCTGCCTTTCACAGTTCAAAAAGTGACAATATTTATATGAATATCATTACACTTTCGCAACACCCTTTAATTTTTATTTGTATTTATTATTACAGAAGCATAGAAAGTGTATCTGTGAAAATTTTAAGAGTCTAATTGTTACGTTTTTAGAGATTGGACTTGGAGGACTGTGAGGTATAGACAGACAGACAGGCAGGGACTGCAATAGAGTAACGTTTTCATCGTTTCTATACGATTTCCTTTAAAAACAAGAAAACTTTAACTGTAAGTAATTGAAGATCGTGTTAATAGGTATCAATAATTTGCCACCTGGGACCATTAATATGGGTCTATGTTGAATTAATATAAATGGCTAATAATGCTGTGGTTAGTTTACTGCCAATTAAGAACTTGTTTTGTTATTCATTTCATAATCTCATCAAAACATACATTCACAGTTTCTCAAAAAAAATTTTTCCCCCTGTAAACATTAAAAATCTAACATCAAAAACATTTTCACTCACTTTTGCTCATAATTACAGTCGTTATTAGCTCATCATTTTGAACAGCTTGATAAAATAAATAGACAGACAGACAAACTTGATCATATGCTATGACTGTGTAAAAATTGATATATTTTTTTTTTTTGGCAAAATTATAATGCAGTTAAATGAAGTTCTTTTTTCTTCTGGAAGATATGAAAAATAAACTAAAAATTTTTAGAGAAGAAGTGTCGCAGTAAAGGAGGTTCCCTTACTTTGCTATGAAACTGATGAATATGAAGGGAGAATTCTTTATTAGATGTTTTTTTTTTTTTATTTTGTTATCTACCAAACATTTTATTAAAAGATTTTTGTAAATTCTTTCATCTTATCGTTTCAATACTCCTTTAATGCAATAACCGCCATTTTTAAAATTATAAAATTTTCACTATTCTTTTTATTTTAAATTTGATATTTTTTTGTTATTTTGTACATTTGTTTTAGTTGCAGGATTGAAATACCAATTGAATTCTTTGATGCAAAGATATGATGAAAATAGATTTATATTTAATAAGAAACTTTCCACCATCACACTGGGGAATTTAAGGAATAAAAGAGGGCATACGTTGCATGAAACATTTAAGTTTTTATTGCTTCAAATGTTTTTTTTTTCTACAAAATGAAATAGTTGTTCAACTTTAAATTTTAGCTAAATTAAGGTCGTGTAGTGGTAAAAGGCACTTTGTTTAAACTATTAATGTGGTAAATTGTCTTGGGAAATATACCTTTTCAAAAAATAATTTAATTTTTTTTAAGTTTTTATATTTTATTCCAAAGCCAAAATAAAAACTCAAAAAAAAAATCGTAACCCATCTGCCTCTGTTCAAAGTAGGTGACAATTTATTTCATAACGTATAAGAGAATATAAATAACCATCGATGTCATATAACGCAGTATCACTTTTATTAAGAAATTTTGAAACTAAAGTTTGTCACAATAAGTTACTCGACATAAGAAAATTTTCATACTGCTATAAAAAAAAGAAATTCATCACATTGTAAAAATATTATATTTAGCTAATTTTCACCATAACCTTACTTCCTAAAACTCACCTCAGTACCTTAACCTAAAAAAACATGCCATCAAAAAATTTTGCGTTAAAAGAATTAACAACAGAAATGATTAAATTATTAAATGTAAAAAAATCGTGCTTATTACCCCGATCAAAATTAATAAATTAAATAATATTTTTTATTGAGGGCGAGGGCACGTATTTCTATTGATAAAAGTATCACAATCATAGTTTTACTTAAGTAAGAATAAATATCTGTAGCATGAACAAAAACTATTGTTGTTTTAAGTGTGTGTGTGTATTTATTGGTAAAGGTGTCTGCTTTTTCTTCAACAAAAGATTACGAGTACTGAGTTCAAGTCTCAACAGCATCAATAGCATTGTTGGCAAGTAGCTGCAGTTAATTAGTTGTTAAAAAAAGGGCAAATATAAAACACACAAAATTAAAGTTTTTGGAGTCTCGATTAGAAAATGAAAACAATTGTTTTGCTGTTGCAACAGATAAGTTGGCGTAGGTGTCTGCAGTATAGAATATTAGCTACCATGTGTGTCAGTAGCAAAACATGAATACCTAAAAGCCTCATTTACAGAGGAAATCAAAAAAGTAACAACAATGTATGGGAATTGTGGCTGAGTTAGTTTTAAAGAGGCTGGTTACTTAAACAGGGGATCGTGAACAAAAGTCAATACAAAAATACAGAGTTGTATGTTGTAGACAGCTGCGATGGCTCTACGAGCACATTAGCTTAGCAAGACGTCGAATTACAAAAAGTTGTACTGTGAATGTGTAAATGTGAATTTGTTAAAGCTCGTGGTTAGTAAGCAAGAGTTTAAGAGAGCTTATCAACACAAAACAAAAGAAATACAAGAATTCTAATAGAAGTGAAAAATAAATAGGTACGTGGCTGTATTTTAAAATAAAAAATATCTACGTTTAAAAACACAAGTTTATTATTATTTTGAACTGAACTTTTCTTAAACATAACACTCATGAAATTAAAATTTTATTATCGTTTTATTTTGTGTTTTTCTGTAAAAAAAATTAAGGGTCCGCCATCTAACTTTTTTTTCAACTAATGCTTATTTCGTGAATGATAACACTTAGCACATCTGTGATTTGATAGATAATTACTTTAATCCTTCTGCTGAACAAATATGGTTGTGTATACGCTTGAACAACGCTGGGAAATATTGCGACGCTACTTTGAAAATCATGGTGTGGAATGTGTGCGAAAATTGCGTACGGATTTTGGAAGAAGAGAAGCACCGTCAGCTTCGTATGTTCGTTATCCTGTGAAAAAAGTGAAAGAAACTGGCATCCTCATCGATAAACCAAAGCGTAAAAAGCCAAAAACAGTGCTGCTGTAGAAGAAAGTGCGCGTGAAGCGCCATCAACATCAATTCACCGTCGTTCTTAATAATTGAACATTTCAGAGACATCAATGAGACGAATTTTGCATAAAGACCTTTGTATGACACCATACAAAGTCCAATTGGTTTAGGAGTTGAAGCCAACTGACCATCTAATGCGTTTTTTATGGCATTTAAAAAAAAAGTTATTTGGCGGACCTTTTATTATAGAATAGAATAAATCTCACCTCAAAAACTAATACTAATATAAATGAAAAAACTTAGCATAGTAGAAAGAAATTCACCTCAGTAAAAATTTATTAAAAACACTTTTTAAAGTTAAACTAAGATCAAGAGAAAATATCGTTGTCCCATCTGTATGAATGTATATGTAAATTTGACTTTTGTAATCTGAAAATAAGATTCGCTCTTCACCAAATGGAACTTTCTATTTAAAAAATATTATTCAACAGTTTTCGGTTAATATTTCAGATTGGCAATATGCGCTTTTTAATATTCTGCAATCAAGCATAAATACCTTCTATTAATTTTCGTACCGGTTTCGTAAGATATCCTGATGATTATTAAGAAATATTTTATAATTGTTTTTTTTTTTCAGGAAGACAAATTAAATTGATGGGAGTTGAAAAAGAGTTAAAAACTGAAACAAAAAAAGAAAAAGAAAAAAGTAGTTGTTTCTGATGCGTGCTAAGAGTTGCGTAGGAGGAAATGTAAACTTTGCAACATGAAGAATCTAAATTTATAAATAATATATCCATGTATGTCTGTGGCTTTACTAGCAGCGGCAAGCTTAGGAGGTAAAAAATTTTAAGATTAAATTTTGTAACACAGCAGAGGCATTATATTTTTGTATAAGAATTTTTGTTTGGTTTCACTTTTTCTATAGAAAAAAGTTTATGTTGTGGTTGCATTTAATGCTTTTATAAAGATCGTGAATTGAAAGATGTAATTTAGATTGTAATCTCTGTAAACAAAGGTAAATAAATTGACACCTAAAAGTAGTTTAAAGTTCAATAAAATAATTTATTATTTAAGAAAAATAGTTTATAATAGTTTCTAAAATATTTAGATAAAAGTTAAAACTTAACTAAAGCTAAATAATGCTAAATTACAGAATTATTATATTTTAAGCAACAAAAATAATTTTGAAATTTTATACTTAAAAATAATTTAAAAAAATTTTTCTTTTTAATTCAATTTGTTAAAATTTTTTTTATAAAGTGTATAATTAATTCAATTTCTTTATGTTAAACTGACCACAAAAATCCCTTTGAATCTTTAACAATCTTTACTTCCTACGTATGATGAATATAAATGCAACATGAATAAATAACACTCATACGCCCGAGTGCCTTTCACGCTTACACAACGTATTATCAATATTAATTAAATAACAATTACTTACACGTTTCTGTGATTCTTTTACAAGGAAAAAATAACTATGATTTAATAGTGTTACTGGTTTTCTTACCTCTTCTAATGTAATCTAATGAAAAAAAAAAACACAATTGAAGAAATGAATCTGTGTGGACTGAAAAGAAATAAAAAATATTTTACAAAACAATCTAAATTGCGAGGTAATGATTTAATTTAATATGCTATGCAATAAAACACAGAAAAATTATAGACACTTTTAAAGAAAGCAAATAAGTAAACTAAAAGATACACTGCAACAAGGCACTTTTACTCCCTTCAGTAAAGCAAGGGCAGCTAAGAAACATCAGCCATAAAAACAATTTATTGTTATATATTGCAAAAGAATAAACAGCATTGAAAAAACTTAAGTTAAACAACGACCGTTTTTTGTAATATTTTTCATTTAACATCTTTCGTGTTGAACGTTAAAAAACAAACCAAAAACATAAAAGAAGACATTCTTCTCCATGGCTTGCTGTTCTAAAAAACTTATCTGTTGAAATATTTTTATTTATATTCTCTTATTATTTCCCCATTTTTTGTGTCTTTCAAAGTAGCTGTTATTAAGTTGGTTGTTTAAAGTGCTGGTGAAAAATCTTCAACACGTGAGACCATCAAATATTTTAGTGGCCATAAAAGTGATAAAATGTTGTAACGCTAATAAGTGCAAAGAATAAGTTCAACAACTTCCTTTTTATATCTGTTATACAGGATGCTTTTAAAAAGTTTATAAAATTTAATGTGAAGTTAAAATAGAAATTTCTAGATCCTACAAAATTACCGGGAAAAAGGAATTGTTGGCTAACGAATTCATGTCTTTATTTAAAGTAGCCTCCCACGTTACTTATAAAAAAGAGAAGGACAAAGAAACTGAAATCATTAAAAATACTGCCAAATGAGATTTTGTGTGGGAAGATGTCTATCAATGAAGTTTTAAATAAAAAATATGGATGTGCAGCTTTTTATTGAGAATATCACAGTTTGACGTCGTTAATAAGATTATCGCTCTGTCTTGTAACTAAGTAGGATATTTCACAGAAAATATTATTACAGAGGAAACGTCATACTAAAGACTTTAAAATAATATCACGTTTAAAAAACTGGGATTTATAAAAAAAACTTATATCAAGGTAAATATATTCTATAAAAGAATGCCAGTGAGATTGTCTTAAAAAGGCCTTAATAAATATTCTTTAAAATATAACAGAAATAATTTCAATATAAAATTATTTTTATTATAACTTATGAGATTTTTTCTAAAGAAATGTCTCAGCAATAGTTTCTGTAAAAATATTGCAGTAAAAATATCGATATAAAAAATCACAAAGTGAGATTTTTGAAAAAAAATTCAAGAGTTGGAATTTCAGAGTGAAATTGTATATAAAAAATATCACAGTAGGATTTTCCATAAAAAGAACACAGTGGTTTCTATGACAAGAACACAGTGGGATTTTCTAAAAAGCAAAATAATATCATATGAGTGTTTTCAATAAAAAATAATATTTTATAATAAAATCTTAAGAGTGAGATTTTCTAAAAAAAATTGTAAGGGTTAGAATTTCTAAAAAAATATCAAAGTGAGATTTTTTAGGAAAAATGTCAGAGTGAGATTTTCTAGAAAAAAGTTAAAAATTTAATTTTCTTTTAAAATTATCAAAGTGAAATTCTCTATAAAAAATATTAGAGCGAAATTTTTCATAAGAAGTATCACAGTGAGATTTTCTATAAAAACATCACAGTTAAATCTTCGATAAAATATCAAAGCGAGACTTAATATAAAAAATTATCACGTGATTTTTTTTAAAATAAATAATATTTATTATTATTATTATTATTATTAAATATTAATTAAAATCATAGTGGGATTTTCTTTAAAAAATATCGCAATGAGATTTTCTGTTAAAATACTGATTGCGATTTTCTAGAAAAAAATTTCAGATTTTCCAGCAAAAACAATAATATCGAAGTGAAATTTTTTTATTATAAATCGCAGTGAGATTTTTTATAAAAAATTTCTATTTCTATTACAATATCGCAGCGGGATTTTCTAAAAAAAATAAAATCACATGAGATTTTTCAATAAAAAATATATACATTTTATAACAAAATCTCAGAGTGAGATTTAGAAAAAAATATCGGAGTGCGATTTTATAGAAAAATTACCAGAGTGAAATTTGTAAGAAAAATTACCAGAGTGAAATTTTCTAGAAAAATTATCAGATTGAAATTTTCTAGAAAAATTACCAGAGTTAAATTTACAAGAAAAATTACCAGAGTGAAATTTTCTAGAAAAATTATCAAAGTGAAATTTTCTAGAAAAATTATCAAAGTGAAATTTTCTAGAAAAATTATCAGATTGAAATTTTCTACAAAAATTTTCAGAGTGAAATTTTCTAGAAAAATTTTCAGAGTGAAATTTTCTAGAAAAATTATCAGAGTGAAATTTTCTAGAAAAATTATCAGAGTGAAATCTTCTAGAAAAATTATCAAAGTGAAATTTTCTAGAAAAATTATCAGATTGAAATTTTCTAGAAAAATTATCAGATTGAAATTTTCTAGAAAAATTATCAGATTGAAATTTTCTAGAAAAATTATCAGAGTGAAATTTTCTAGAAAAATTATTCGTCAAATATTCTAAAAAAAATTATAAAAGTGAAATTTTCTAGAAAAAATATCACAGTGAGATTTTCTTTTAAAAAAACTCACAATGAGGTTTTCTTTAAAAAATATCACAATGAGTTTTTTCAATAAAAAAATATTTTTTTAAGTTTTTTTATACAGAAAATCACAGTGAGGTTTATATTACAATAAAAACATAGAATTTCTGCAAAAAAAAAAAAAAAAAAAATTAATAAAATATCAAATTGTAAAATTTTGTATAAAAATTAGATTTGTGAAATTTTTTGTACCTTAATTCAGCTATTTTACCCTTAAAACTAAAGAATCATTAAACAGTGCTTTGTAAACATTTATTAGCATAAATTTTAATAACGACGGACAAAAACTTTCTTTAAAATTTTATCAGAAAGTAATTAAAATGCTGCCACACAAATAAAGACTTTTCCCTTTTTTCCTTAAAAAAACTTTTACTTTGATAAAGAATTTTTTATACATGAAATTAAACATCACTTTGTCTGATTTTAAAGCTTTATAAAAATATTATGACAGTAAACTATAAATTGATTTTGAACTGAAATATGAATAATCAGAATACATATTTTGTTTTTGTTATGGCGGCGAAAAATAATTTATTTAATGATTTTTTTAAGCGTAAGCCAAATTTGTTGAACAATATTTTATTTTTATTTTATAAATTAAAAAATTAAATTAAAAACTGATATTTAATTTGATTATTTATATTAAAAGAAATTACTTTTTGTCTAGTTTTTTGAACACCAATATCTGTTTACTTTTTATAGTCCATCATATCTAAATAACTTCTTGTGCTGTCCTTTATTGCAAAACGTCCATAATATTGTTGCTTTCCTTCAAAATTATTACCTTTTTAATATTGTTATATTTGATATTGTTATAAAGTAAAATTGTTTTTTTAAGTATTGATCCCTTTGTAAAAACACCTTAATTAGACAACCTTTCAAAAATAAATAAATAAAAAATTTTTTACATTTTTCTCTTTTATATTTGAAACAATAAACAAGCTGTCGTTATTATAAAAAGTAACAACAAAATTCATCACTGCATTATAATTCCTTTGTTTTGTTTGTTTGGGTTATAATTCTGGTCTGACACCAGGATGATAATCTCATTTATTTATAAAACAGAGAACGAAAGTACTATTTTATTTTACTTTGGATTTTCTTTAATGGCAATTTTGAGTATAATGGTATGTGTTAAAGCGTAATGATAAAAAATAATTTAACACAAAAAAAAAAAAGAAAAAAAATTAAAATACAGCGTTAAAAAAATGTATGACTTTGTATTATTAAGTCAATAAGTTTCAATTTAAAACAGCAACCACAGCATTATGAGTTTCTTTAGCAAATACACACACACTAATACCCACTGCTTAAGTATATTTAAATGTGTATGAGCATCCAAACGAAAGAGTACACAAAACTATAAATATGGTTGCCAGAGACTTTTTTATAATAACCGTTCTCAGGTATGCATGTGTGTTTGTATGTGTGTGTTGTGTTTTTTCTTACCATTAAAGTATTTCGTATACAATACAAATGACATGTTGTTGTTGAGAGAATGAAAAATTATTATGCACCGTTATTTTATACACGTATTTGTGCAGGTACACAAACAAAAATTAATATTTTTTTGTTGGTATTTTATTATTAAAAGAGATGCAAAATAAGAGACTTTAATTCAAGGAAATGGTACTTTATCATTAAAAAATTTATTTAATACTAAAATTAAATAATGATTGAGATTTTTCTTTGAAGACATCTCAAGCAATGAAAGTTTTTAATAAAAAGAAAAATAGTTTAATTTTTCTTAAGAATATTAAATAAATCAGATGTTATGGATGAAAAAATGCTTGGAATTCATAAATGAGATAAAGAGGAGATGATAAAAAATAGATTGTAGATCAACTCTTATCTTGCTCAAGAGGAACTTCTACACTAAAGAGAAAAAGTTTCGTAAGTGTGATAACTGATTAAAAATAAAAAATAAAGCTGTGACTACTGGAAATTTATTAAGAGACCCGCTTTACTTTGGCATTTTATAAAGACAAATCTCATCTAGCAGAAACTTTTTTAAAATGTTATATTGGATAAAATGAAATGGTTTTCTCAGAAAAGCCAATTTCACTGCTTCTAGAGAAATATATTTTCAGCAATAAATTGTTTCTAGAATGAAGCAAAGTTTAATATTTTTCGATTATTGGATCTTAATAGCTTGGATACTAACAGCGTTCTTTTTATTTTTTTAAGGAACTAAAAAATTCTTACTTACACCTTTGCAAAAAATTTTTAAAGTTATTTTGAAATATGTCTTCACTATTTTGTATTATTTTTTTCCCCCAGAGGTTAAGGAATGTCTGTAAATGTGGGTATTATATCATATTATCTGACACCTTTAATATAATTTTTTTCCTCTTATTTTCTCTTTCTCCTTCATTTTCATATATTTCATTTATTTCTCTATTCTTTTCTGAATGAATGTTAAGTAAAAACTCTGCATCTTTTAAGCCTTTGCAAATAAGCTGCCATATTAAGGAAATGGATGTATAAAAAATGAAATACCTGAAGATGAAGCATGTTAACTGTATAAAGATAACTTGTGATTGAAAGCACGTACAAAATACTCAGTCATTTGCGTGCGTTATTTATATGTTAAATAGGTAAAATATGAAAAGAATACTTCCTTTTTATTATTATTTTATAAATTTAAATTAACATTATGGAATTTCGTTGCAATTATTTAAATAAGGAGAAAAGAAACGAATGAGTGGTTTTAGATTAAAATCTTTAAATAAAGCTGATGCACCACAAATTGAGCTGGAACTTTGTAGGTTTTAAAAAAATTCGTGATTAAGCTAACTTTGAATTTTATTCGCATATTAAATAAATACAAATCCAAAAAATACCCAAAATTTTTTATTATAAAAAAATATGACTTGAATAAAAATGTGTTTGAATTTATGAAAAAATTTGTTTAAACCCTGCTTTAAAAGAAAAAAAATCAATAAACTGTTTAGATTTAAATAATAATTTATTTGTTTGGATTAATTAAAAAAATTTTTTTTTTCATTAAGCTTTGCTTAATTGTTCTTGTTGTAAATAAAATGCTTGAATTATAATTATTCCTTAAGAAATTTTTTAAATAAATAGTTTATAGAAAAAAGTTGTTGCACCTATTAAAGGTTTCATTAGTTTTAAAATGATATTTAACAAAACATTTAATTAAATCAATGAATTATTTAATTGGATATTTTTTTTTTTCTAAATTTTCAAATTTAAACATATAAATTTAATTACGTAAATCATTAAAAAATTGTTTATATATTTAATTAAATATTTAACTGAATTAATTAAAAACTTAATTAAATTACAAGCTAAAGGGAAATAAAACCTGAAAAAAAGAAAAACTCATTTTGTTTACATAAGAATTTAAATGCAAAAAAATGGTGTTTTAATTTATTTCTTAAATTTTTATTAAATAAATAAGTTTTAAATATTTTTTTATTTTTTCTGAAAATATTTTAGATTGTAATCAATTTTTTTGTAAAATCAATGTAAATTTTAATTGAAAGTAGCATAATAACTAACAAATAGCTTGATAGCAGTTTTAATCAACATTTTTAGTGGTCATTGAATTTTTTATCAAATGAGATTTTTGTAATTATTTTTTTTTTAATTTAAATTTTTTTAGCAAATTTAATTGCAATTCAATTTTATATAAAAAATGCACAAATAATGTACAAACGTTTTATTCAGTATGACAAAAAATTTTTTTAATAGGACCAGCACTCAGGGGATGACTCCTACTTATGCGATGCATTGTGCCAGAACTAAGAAATTAGATTGTGAAGAGGGAGAGGGAGAGGTAGTGGGTTTAGTGATTATGAACATTTGATTTGAATCTTTGCACATTGAAAGTTAAAGAAAAGACTTCTATAGGTAGTTTATTTCACATAAGAAATATTCGGTTACACAACGAATTTTCTTTGAAATGCGTATTGCCCTTCACTGGCCAATCGAACACAAAGATATGTGTTCTTAATGCAGAGCGCATTGCGTGTACGAAGTTAAGGTTATCAGGAACAAGTTCCCTGATTTCATAAGACCACATTCCGTTGTAGTAACGACAAAAAAGTGAAAGATAACCCACATTCCCTTGATGTTTTAGTGAATTAATAGAACTGGATGTCCTACTGTCACCGATAAACTTTTTCACTCTCTTCTGCGCGCGGTCTAGTAACTTCAAAATAGTCTTTGGAACACCGACCCAGGCATGAGAGTTGTATTCCATTTTCGGTCTGATAAAGGTGACATATGAGCTGCTTGAATCGACATTTTTGTTGTCAAATACGAAGAATAATTCTTTTTATATGAATTTTTCAACTTTACAATTATTAATAAATTTAAATAACAAATTAACAATTCTATTTTTTTAATTGAAATCACCAAGAGTTTTAAGGAACACTGAAATTTTAAAATTTTATTACAATTGACAATTTTTAATTTTAATTTCACAAATTTCCAACCAATTAAATTGGTTTCTTTTTCCCTTTGCATTAATTTATATTATTTTCAATTCGTATTTGTAGATTGTTTCTATATTTTCTTTTTCTTGTCTTTTATTTATTTATTTGTTGATTTCATTCGTGATGCCTTCATGATGTCAAGCAAAATGTTGCAACAATTGTTTTTCGCTTATTTTTTGTTTATTTCTTGAAGTCTACATTTTAAAGCAAATAAACGTAGTGGAAAGAGTTGTATAAAACTGAAGAGACAAGAGTTGGAAGTTTGATATATATGATTGAGTAGAAAAGTTACACACATACATACGCATACATGTATATACACATGTACAAAAAAAATTCTTCAGGAAGGGTTCCTTATTGTCTTCTTCAGATTGTTTTCCCCTTTTTTCTACATTTATTCAGTTTTAGATTCTGATGTCACTTTGATTGTTTTCAACTATTTTTTATTTGCTTTTTCAAATGCATCTCTTGGACAAGAACTATACATTTTTGTTGAGTTCTATTTTTAACAAATTTTGTTAGAAAATATCATACACAAGTATATCTGTTACAGTTTTATGACTATTGTTACACACACATACACACACACGACCACACACACACAAGACTTCATGCATTTAACTGCCTGTTCTTGTTTATTCTTGCTTGATATTAGCTTGAATTTAGCCAATATAAGCGAGTGTGTGTAAGTGTGTTTGTAAGTCTGTATATGTGAATTCTGGTAAACAAAATTTTTCAACAAGAGAACAGCTTCACAAGAGCAACAATAATAACAGCAGCTGGACACATCTAGTTGAGTGATTTATGTTGTATGTGCATGAATATTTATGAATATTATAAATGAAAAAATGTAACATTTTATTTTTATTTTTGTTTATTCAAAATATTTTACAACAAATTTAAGTGAAAATGTTAACGAAACATATTCAAGGGGATTTAAAAAATCTTTTAAAATGAAAATGATCCACATTTTGTGAAAATTGTAAAGACAAGAAATAATTTATTCAAATATTGTTTTAAGAATTGTTTAACAATTTTTTGGAAATTTATTTTTTTAAAGGTAAAAAATGTTTATTTAAAATTAAAGCGGCTTATTTTCTTTGAAAGAGAGAAATAAACTTAAATTTTAATCATTTTTTTTCTGGGTACAGATTTGAAAATCCTTGCTGAACTGTGTCTGAAGCCTTGCATCCGGCAAAATTTTGGCGACTACAAGCTGTCTGAGGTGTCATGAACACATTAAACTTCTTGCCACTTATAGCATGATGGATGGCATGCTTACAATTGAGCGGCTACCTAAATTCACATTAAACTTCCACGTCGAAGCCAGAGATAAACCGTTGATCTCTGAAGAGGCTTCTTTTATGCCTGAAAAGAATGTTGTACTTCCTGCAAGCTACCAATTTTCGCAGTACTATATTTTTCCTTCAGATCCCCTTGTAAGCCCAGATGACTGTTGCTGCAATATATCCCAGAAGGAAGAGGTCACAAGGTGTGCGAATGTATATTATTTGTTAAAGTCACCCCTACATTTCAAACTTCCTTACTCATCACTAGCAACCATGAAGCTCTAGTCGGTTATGTCTGCTTATGGATTTCCAAAAGTAGAGGAAATGACGAATTCTTAAATCTCTAATCTCTCTGTACAAATGGTTTGATTAGTGCAAGTGCACCTGGAATCTTTTCATAAATAGTTTCCAGTTTATTTTGATTGACTTTAAATATTTTAAGAAATCACATTGGGTTTGTATAAATGCGAACTTGTTTTTATCCCAAGCCTCACTAATCATCATTTTAATTTATTTACTTTGTAATCAGATTCCCGCAGATAATGTGACCAACAGACTGTTAAGGTTTCTTGTTTAATCCTTAAAAGCTGCCACTACGCGAAACTGTACATCTACCGAATTTTAAAGGAACCCTTAATTATAATCAACGAAACGAATAAAGCCTTTTCTTGTAATCGGTAAATTAAATAATTTTCATTTTGCATTATTCAGGCTTCTTTAACAAATTAAATACTTATAAACTTAACGCATCTGTTACTTTATTAAAAACCTCAAATCAAATAGAAAAAGCTTCACCATTATTTTATTTTCTAACAACTTTTGTGAATCCTTCTGCCATAAAAGTGTGTGGCTTTATGTGTTTGTTGTAAAAATAATGTTTTTAGGTAACTCTTTGAATTTTAAATAAAATACTTGAATGCTTTTAGCTTGAGATAAATCATTAAGTTGCAAGGAGCCCTTCAAATAAAATAAAAGAAAATAAAAAAAAGAAAAGAAAGAGAAGCTAATTTTTCTACATTTTTCTTAAACTAATTTCATGTAAAAGAAAAGATTCAAAATGAAATAGAATTTTTTTTAATTAGGCTTAAGTTCATTATTAATTGTTATAAAATGTAAAGAGAACATTAAAACTTAAATACCAGTAGAATAAAATTTACCATTTGAGTTGCTAGAGCAAAGCATGCTGACAAAGGTTGTAGCGCACTAGAAAATGAGTTTCTTTTTGCAAGAAGCTAAACTTGGGATTCCAGTTTTTTTTTTTTTTTTAATAAAGTACAGAACTTTTAAAAAAGACATTATTGTACCAAATTATTGCAATTTGACCATAAAAGCAAAATTAATAAAAATATTTTCTTCATAAAAAAGAGTCTGAAAATAAAAAAACGAAACTCTTAAAACAAAATAAAGATTTGAAGTAAAAACACAATTTCTGACAAAAACGCAGTTTATAACAAAAAACAATTTTTAATAAACAATTTTATAATAAAACTTGTGCTTTTACTAAATAAATCATCCAATATATCAAGAAAAGAAAATTTCATCAAAAATAGAGTTTCACAAAAAAAAAAAAAAAAAAATTTAAGTAGGAAAAATGAGACTTCGACAATTTTTATAAAACAAAATTAAAAAGAAAAAAATTATTGAACAAAAAATCAAGATTAAATCAGATAGTTTTACAAAAAACCGTAACTTTTCAATAAAATAAAATAATAATAATTATAACAAATAAATGAACAACCCTTTACTTTGGTCAACATAAGACCGCAGCAGTTTTTAACAATTATTTTTTTTTGAAAAATAAACGGCTCAAATAAAAAAGTAGGAAAAAACCCAGAGTTTTGATTAATCCCAGAAAAAAAACAAATGGAATTATAAAGAAATTGTAAAGTATCACAATTTCACTAAGAAAAAATTACGAATAAAATAGAAACTTAACAAAAAAATTAAAAATATAAAAATGTAATTTTACTAAAAAGTTTGTTAGAACTGCAAAAAAATCCAATGAAATACTGTGTTTAATAAAAAAAATTTATCAGAAATTTTGACATAAAATCTGGAGGAAAAGGAAAACTTGTAACCAAAAATCAAAAAGTTGAGATTTAAGCAAAAAAAAAAAAAGTTAAAAGAATTCATTTAAAAACTTTAAAATCTTTCAAAAACGTAAGAAATAAATCAAATTTGAAGAATCTTTTCTCATTTAAACATTTTTAAATTCTCCATATTTTATATTTTTCAAGTCTAAAATCACTGTATTAAGAGAAAGTAAGACTTGGCATAACTGAATGTAGAACAATCGTATTTCTTACTGTTATTGGTTTAGTGTCATGACTTGATTTAGTGGTCACATATTTACAGAAACATTTTTTTTAACGTTTCATAACAAGTCATAGAAATTACTTTTTGACAGTTATGATTTGCCACAGTGTCATATTGTGAAATATATTTTTTTCTTTAAATTGAATTTTTTGTTATAAAGAACAAAATTGAGGTATGAAATGATTAATTTAATCTTTAGGTGTTTATTCATCTGTTATTTTTTTATTTTTTTGGGAACAAAAAAAAGCTTAGAGAACGAATAAATAAAGGAAAACTAAAAATTATAAAAAAGTTTAGATTCGCATAGTTTTGTGCAGCTGAATTTTAAGCGGAGAAATTTTAAAACTTATTAAGAAAAATTAATTTTCGGATGTTCAAGGAAATTATGTTTATTTTTTAGGACAAGAATAAGACGTATTAAAAATATTAAATTAAAAAACTTTTTTACTAAAACACTATTTTGGAAATGTTGGTCTCTTTAACGAGCTTTAAAAAAATTTAAAAAAATTTTTATTCTTTTATCCTTAGTTTTCTGCAACCTAAAAGTCGCATTCGTATTTTGTATTGTTACACTTTAATCCCCAAAAAAAGACCTAAAAACAAAATAGAGAATTTTCTAATTTTTCTTTGAATCTATAACCTTTCGATTACCTTGTCACTTGTAATCCAAAGACTCATGTCTACATCTACCACCAGTAAACAACATCAAAAATAACATTTTGTCTTCAAATATTTAGATCGTATACATTTTGCGGCTTGCAATTCAATTCGTTACAGTCTGGTGTTTTTATGTTTGAAAGGGTCAAGCGAATGGAGTAAAATGCAAAAAATTTTGTCACAAAACATTTTTCCATCAATGTCTTTAATTGAAGAAGAAGCAGAAGATTAAATTATAGAATCTTGTTAAACATTCTGCCTTATAACTCATACAAAACAGCTACAAATTTATTATTTTTTTTGTTTTTTATTACTGAAAGAAACACAACATAAACATTTGCTTAAACTACAAATTGTGCAGCAGAAATGAAAAATGTTACAAGCCGACATTGTTTTGCATACAAAGAACATAAACATAAATACTTTTAAAATTTAAATACCACTTTTGTGTTAAACAGGCCTCCACCCAAAGCACTTCATGCATTTACATGCATTTATACAAACACAATAAAGAAACTGATACGTTTGCCTAATAAAAATGGCAAAAATGTTGTGCTACAGCTGCTCTTGAATGTTCTAAACGGTTCTACAACATGTAGACGAAATACTAATACAACAAAGCATACTCAGACATACAAAACTTAAACTCATATGCAATGTAACGGCAATTTAACAAGTTGTACAATCACTCTCACTCATACATGGACTTCTACTTTCTATTCGGTTCAATTACCATCCGAAAAAATACCAATTTTTATTTAAGTGTCACTTGTGTGTAAATTGCCTGCAATTGAAAATTCATTGCCATTATTACGAATATTTCATTTTTAAATTTTGTTGTTAAATTCATATGTTTCTTGATGTCTCTCCCACAATTTAACCAAACAACAGAAAAAAAATTCCTTTTAATTTAATATTGTGATTGTTGCCATTCAGCAATGAAACTTTTGAGGAAAAATTTAAATATGAGTGGAAAAATTATCATTTTGATTTATTAGTGTAGAAACAGAACAGATAACGGAAACGGAACGATTTGTCGTTACTGAGAGTTAGTGAACAAAATAACGATGGTTCTCTGAGGGCATTATGAATATTTATTTTCATTTTCATTTTAGTTTTATGTTTTTTTTTTTTCAAAAATATTTTGTTTAAATATTTTATTACATTTAAATAAATCAAATGAACTCTATTTTAAAAATCGATGAATTAAAAGAAATATTAAGTACCAGAGCTGTAAATGAATAATTACTTTTTGAGCTAATTCGCGTATCATTTATGCTAAAGCCAAAAAAACCGATAAGAACAAAGAATAAATTTTATCCCAGCGGCTTTGCCGTTACCATAGTGTAACGTTGTGTTTCCACACTAAAGCTAATAAAATGTGGTTGTTTGTTTGCTTGTTTGTCGGAAAGCTAAAGTTACCTTTACCAATGAATCGATCTACCTAGAGTTTTCACAGTTTGTTGAAAAGTACTCGTTTTTTTATATCTGGCATGGACATGGGCACTTCTTATATAAAGTAATGAATTATCATCGTGTTAATTGGTAACTATTATTGGTGGCATCTGGATATTTTCTTTTAATAACTCTCTTATTGAAATGAGAAATGTGGCGGAAAACGGGAAAACTTACAAGATTAAAATAGTGGTAATGTTACGCTTATTACCAATGGGGTAGCGTAAAGCACTGGGTATAGCTGATCTGTTATAAGGGGCATAAACTGGAAGATAAAGAAAACCAAAGCAAGCAAAAAAGATTTTTTAGTCTGAAAATTTGTGATATCTAAACAAATGCGACTTTTTTAAAATTAACTTACGTGTCAAAGTCTTCTTTTATTACAGTGTTTAAATTCTATGTCTTTATCTATGTCTATGGCTAAGTCTAAGTCCTTATTCTTGTTATTTATCTGTCCGTGCGTGAGTTTATGACGTTGTGATTTCTATATCACAATTTTGCCTTGACTATGTCTATGTTTCTCTTTTTGTCTACTCCTAGGTTTATGGATTTATTAAGACCTATGTTTATGTCGATGTCTATGTCCATGTCTATGTCTATGTCAATGTTGATGTTATTTATATGCCAATATTTTTGGCTTGTCTATATTTTTCTTTTTGTGTATTTTTCTCTATAAGTCGTTTTCGAAATGTGTGGCCTTGTTAGTGTCTATATTTATGTCTATATCAATATTAATGTCTATGCCTAGTTTTCTATATATCTCTTTCCAAGTCTTGGCTGTGCTCTTTTCAATGTCTATGTCTGCATCTATGTTTATATTTGTTTATATATCTAAATCTATACATTTGTTGATATCTGTATTTATGTTAATACTTGCGTGTATGTCCCTGTTTTGTCTATGCCTATGTCTTTGTAACTTTTTATTTATTACCATTTTCATCTCTTTCTCTTTTTAAGTATCTCTTCCTCATATTTTGCCTACCACTTAGTGTATGCATGTTACCAACTATGTCTATATCTAAGTATACTTTAATGTTTATATCAAGGTGTATATATTTTTTTGAAGCTGTTGTTTTTAAATTTTTTACTCTGAGAAACTGCGTTACAGTATTAATTTACGGTGAGTTTAAATTTTGCTGCTGCTAAGTATAAATTATTCTTAATGCCGTTCTCTACTAAAATAAGTTCCGTTTGTGAATTTCCTGGTATAAAATTTTTATAAAGTGTTTGTCCTTAACTTTTAACACGCGTCAAACTTTTGCTAAAATTTTATGCAAAATGAGGTCAAACTATGTCCTTCATATATTTTAAGTAAAAGTGTTTAAGTCTTTAACGGAATTATTTTTTAAATTTTATTTAAAGAAATATGGATGTATGTGCGTACTATGTATAAACTTATAAACCTTCTTTTTTTAAAGTAGAAAAAACTTTTGCTATTTTTTCTGGGAATAAAATGTAAAGTTCTTTTTTCAAGAAGATATTAAGTCGAGTGTTTACGATTGTCTTAACAATCTAAACATTGAAGAGAACAAGAACCGTGAGACGTTCAACAGGTTTTAATAACAACCCTTAAAAATGTAAACGACTAAAGACACTGGAAAACACTTAAATGTGACACTAAAGAAAGAAGGATTTATTCAACAAAACGGCAGTAAGAATTCCATGTTACACCCATTTAAAGTTTTGAAATAAAAAAAAAAAATAACGATACCAGTAAAATATTAAGGATAGAAAAACACATAAACATTTTCTTTTAAACTGCACTTGAACTTTAGTACACTGGTCAATCCATAAATATCATAGAAAGCTGTTTGTTTAAGGGCACTTTGAACTGTTTTTTTTTTATTATTTTACTTTCATTTGTTGTTTTATTTTCCTTGTATATTCTAGGCCAATCTGATGGCTTCCTTGGCATGTGTATCAAAAAGGCATAAGGCAATATGACCCGATGTAAGTTGATTGTACTGAATGACAACAAAACAATTTAAACAAAACTTTGGCTTTTTATTTTTTCCAGTTCTGTTCCTGTGGTATTTATGAAGTTAAATTATTAACAAGTTTTCAAATGGAATAGTAAAAGAAAAGCCTGAAAGAAGAAAAGTCAGATCCGCCTTAAAACTGAGATAAAGTGGATGCTAAATTATGTTTAAGCTAAGACAGACCAATAAAGTATTTTTTTTATTTGAGAGGGAGATATAGAGACAGGAAGACAGAAAAAAAACTTCGAGACGGCATCCTCACCAACAAAAAAAAAAAAAAAAAAAAGGATATAGATGTGGCCATGAATATTAAAAAATCATATTTAGACCCAGAAATTATTATTAAAAGACAATTAAAGTTAAATAAATATATTTTTCATGTTAGAGAACTTAACAAAGACATTAATCCTAATACAGATCTTAAAATTTAAATAAAATTCAACTTAAATTAAAATATAAATTCAGAGAAATTGGCATAAACTCCAGCATTAACATAGACATTGATATTAAAATTAACATAAACAATAAATCCAACAATGACCTTGAAATTTTTATTAAAATAGATTTAATATTGAATTAGAAATTTTAAAGAGAGAGACATGGACATAAACATTGACATTAACATGGACATGGACATTGACATAAAAATTAAGTCCTTGGTTGCACTTAATGTCTTTTAAATTATTATTAAAACAGAGTTAATGTTGAAATAGAAATCGAAATTGCTGTAGGCATAAACATAAACATGGACATTAACATAGACATAGATATAAAGATTAACATAGACATTAAGTCAAATATAGACTTTGAAATTACTATTTAAATAAAATAAATAATTAAATAAAAATTGTAGTTAGCAGAGGCATCGACATAAGCACTGACATTAACATGGACATTGCTATAGATAATTATTATTGATATTTAACCCAACAGAGATCTTAAACTCATAATTAAAATACAACTAAAAACAAAATTGAAATTTTGCTTATTAGAGAAACTGGCATAAACTCTAACATTAACACAGACATTGATATAAAAATTAATATAGACATTTAGCCCTTCTATGTTAGGCTTACTGTCTATGAAATTATTAAAAAAATTAATTTTGAAATAGAAATTGAACACAGACATAAAGCCCAATATAGACCTTGAAATTTCTATTTAAATAAAATAAATATTAAAACAAAAATTGTAATTCGTAGAGGTATTGACATTGACACAAACAGTGACATTGATATTTTAATTAACATTGACATAAGCCCAACCTGGATTTTGAAATTATTATTAAAATACAACTAAAATAAAAAAAGAAATTGTACTTATTATACTCTGACATTAACATTAACATTAACATAGACATTGGAATAAAAATTAGCATAGACATCAAGGACAATTTAGATCTTAAAATTGTTATTTAAATATAATTACTGTAATGTTGCAATAGAAATGGTAATTACTAGAGACATTGACATAAATTCTGATATGGGCATGGGCAGTGATATATAAATTACAATAAATATTGATCTCAACACAGACCTACAAAAATTATTATTTGAAAGAGAAAATTAATTTAAACAAAACAGAAATTGTTGTTCCTATAAATATTAACAGTAGCACTGACATTGTCATGCCAATGTCATACCACCTTAGCACGGTTTGATATAGAACATACATATAACAAATTCATGTGTGCTTTGAAGGGTTTTTATAATTTAATTCCTAATTTAAGTATTTTTATTTTTTTTTTTTTTATTATTTTAAAGATTCTTCTTTAATGTTATAAAAATGGTATCAAAACTTATTCTGTTGGCATTTTTCTTATTAAACTATAAAATTTGCCTTAAGGGGATCATAACATACCAAGTTTGTTGCCAACTTCAAGAACTTTTAGTTTTAGTCTTGGTTGCATTTTAAATGTTGTTGTACTAGAAGTTTTTGTAATTTTCTAGAGTTGTGTATTCACATAAATATTTATTTTGTATTTTCATGACCCTTTTGTTTTTAGTATTTTAGTGTTTAAAAGAATGGAAAATGGGTTTTTAAAATTAAAGAAAAATAAACATAATTTTGAGAATTTTCTTTTCTTAAGAAAATTGGAAAATAAACAAAATATTTTGCAATTTACTTATTGTAATTTTATTTTATTGTTTTATAAAGTTTGTTTGTGTTGTTTCATTTTAAACAGCAA
The DNA here is from genome assembly GCA_937654795.1 of Cistogaster globosa. Lineage (NCBI taxonomy): Eukaryota > Metazoa > Arthropoda > Insecta > Diptera > Tachinidae > Cistogaster > Cistogaster globosa. The sequence continues at coordinate 16,744,467 of OW569404.1, forward strand.
TTAATTACATTCTGAAAGTTTTTTCCATTCTCTATTTATTTTATGATGTTGGATTTACATTTAGTCCTCCTAAATGTCGATTATCGATTTTAATTACTGAATTTTTATTTCTATTTTCAAATCCCAAAAGTTTATTTTATTCATTAATTTACTTGCAGTTATTTTGCTACAAAGCCAATTATCCTTTGCTGAGTTGTGAAAATGTGATGTGCAGCAGTGCGTAATAAAAGTAATGGGTCTTTATTTAGAAATACTGAATTTACTTTTATAGTTTTTATTTCTAGGAAAATAAAATTGGTCCCAAGAAAGTATGGTAAGTGGTGTCCAAAATTAATTGCAGTTACATAAATCCGTCAGCTCTTCAGTACGTCTACTGTTTTGATGCTGAAATAATTTTAAACGACGCAGATATAAATGAAAAATTGAGGAAAGCTTTTTTTTCTTTAAATATCTGTTTTGCCATTGTTTTTATTTCTCCTCTAATAAAAAAAGAAAATTTTATTTTTTATTTCCAATGACCATTTACATTCTTTGCAAACTGTTGAAAGAACATTTTGTTGACATGGTTCTAAAACTACTGTCAGCCAGACAGTATGAAAAATAATAAAAATCTTTTTTGTTTGTTTTTCATTTAACTTTCACTAGAATCTCTATTTAATTTCTTTTCGTTTTACTGCTTCCATTATTGCTTTTATTACTTACAAATCTCGGTGTTTTGTCTTTTGTCAGCGTTTTGATTTCTACGTTTGAAAGTCTGTGTTAATTTTTGTATGTATTTTAGTAGCTGTGTAATTGTTCATTTATGTCTGGTTTTATTGATTTCTTTGTTTCAAAAGTAAATTGTTGTTTCTTTCTAAAATTATTAAAGCTCAAGAGTAAATAACATTTTAAGTTTAAGATATAAATATGATGGCTGATTGTGTCTGGGAAATATTGTTAGGAAAACAAAGAAACAATTTAAATTGAAATAAATTTATTTTATTGTAAATAAATATTTAATAAGAATAAACAAATTTTGTAATTAAAATTTTTCTATTTAGTTTAGATAAAATCGTTAATGGAAAAAATTAGTTCAATTTGTTTTGCCATAGCTATCGATTTAAATATTTAAAAGAAATATTGAGAAACTTCAATTATCCTTTATTTTTTTTACAAAAACTGGCGGGAATATGAAGGGCTTTACGTGCAAAATATTCATTTGTTTTAAATTTTTCTTTATAATAAAGATTTTGTATGGGATCTAGCCTTAGAAACGCAATTTTGGAGATATTTACAGATCTAAGAAATGGCATATGTTTTTAAGCATTGATACAACTACTGACATGAATATCGACAAAAATATTATTATAGATATTAGATTTAGTTATATCACAGACATATCATGGCCACAGACTAAGAATTTGTGTGAACATTAACATAAACATCGCTATGGACATTGACATAGACATTGACATAGACATTGATATGAACATAGACAATAAAATCGACATAGACATGGTTATAGTTATTGCGAAATTAAAACAATTATATTTATTTTGGCCTTTCCATTAACACAGACGTTAAATAGATATTGATAGCGTCATATTAAAAAAGATTTTAACACAAACACTGACATAAAATAACAACAAAGTATAAAATAATATCTGATATAGTTATATAATTATCCTGAACATAGATATTAATAAAGCCATAGAAATGCATTTTGTCTTAGGTACTGGATTTAGCGATGCCATAGAAGACTTTGTCATAGACAAAGGAATTTACTGGATGTTGATGAAGATATTGATAAAGATATTGACATAAGAATTGCAAGAGATATTGATTTATACACCAACGTAGATATTTATATGAACATTAGCATAGACATGGACAACCATTTTGGTATAAAAATTTACATGGAAACTGACATGGACATTGACATAAACATTAACATAGACATAATAATAGACATTTATATAGACATTGACGAATACCTTGATGTAGGTACTGACATAGAAATTAAAATTGGCTTTAGTATAGATAATAATATTGAAATTGACATAGACATTAACAAACACATTGACTTGAAAGTAGACGTTTACACAAATACTAACATATACATTATCATGCACATAGATACAGACATTAAAGTAGGCTTTAGTTGAAATATTTATTTATATATTTTTGTTAAAATGGACGTAAAGTAAATTTACTTTGCTACAAATAATAACGTTACGAGATTTGTGTTATGATTAAAATTTAAAAGCTCCAAAGTTGTGATATCCCTTTTCAAAAGAAAAAGCTTATTATTTGATTACCTAAAAACATGATTATATAAATCCCTGAATTCTTTTGTACACAAATTATAGGCATTAAAAAATTATAAATTTAATTATTTAAAATACCAACAAAATTAGATTTTTGTATTTGAAAAATTTTGCTTTGTTTTCATAAATGAATTCTTATTGTTTTGGTTCATTCAAAATAATTTGATACAAATTTTCTACCACAAGAATTTCATCATTTCGTTTAGTAAAATAAATAATTTAATCCTTGTAAATACTAAAGGATTTGTTAGAAAATACTTTGTACAGTAAAACACAATAATTTCTAAGTTTGAACACTCTAAAACTGGCAACGTAAGTATATTTTTCCAAAAACTTGTAATAAAAACTTTTCTAAATTATAATTCACTTTGTAAAAAAAAAGTTGAAAACATTTGTTATAAAATAATTTTTTTAATTGTCACTCTTAACTGAACTGGAATTAAGCGAATTTCAATTAATTGTCATTCGCGGAAGAATCGACGTAGGCATCATGTAAGTTAACAAGGAAATTATCAAAAAAATAAGTTTGTAAGGTCATTCAAAAAGCTTTTTATATGAACATTAATACAGTTATTAACAAAATCAGCTGTTCTATGGGGGCAAGCATTAACTCGATGGAAATTTTAAATGTCTGTTTAAAAAAAGTGTATTTAACCATTTTTTATACGGAACCCTAAAAATATTATTAATGGTCCTCATTTTTTCCTGCGTTTTAGGCACTTAGATAAGTCACTGCGAACCTTCATATTTATTATCCCATCTGGTGTAGTAGCCTCCTGTTATTTTAGCAAATGCTGTACGGTATTTATTTTAACAGTTATTGTTAGAATATTTTTTTATTTCTTTTATGAAAGCACTATTTTTAGTGGTGGCAATTACAATTTAACTATTATTTAAGCCTCTAAGCGTGAAGGTACATTTTTTGAGCTTCACGCCGCTTTTGGCATTTATTGAAGTGCAACATTTTTGTTATATCCTTCTAAAAGTAAAATAAATACATTTACACACACTCACACAGACAAATACATACATACACATGTGTTTATATAAATATAAATGCAGATGGAAGGATATAGTAAAACAACAATACCATTACGGCAATAACAACAATATGAAAGGAATAAATAAAAACTGACGTCAAATCTTAAAACTGGAATGGAAGCGGAAATTGGGCGCAAAAAAGGAGAGAACAAATTTTATCATTTCTAAACATTTTTTTTCTATAGAAATTGTCTTTTAGAAAGTAAAGTCTCTTTTCCCATTGCTGCTTCTATATAAATGAGATTAAAGAATTTTCAGAAATTTAAAAACGAATTAACACACTGCTTGATTGATTTCATTCATATTAATGAATAAACATAAATTTGTGCCAGCATGTAATTAAAGTAGTGCCAAGTCTCCATTATTTAACGTACATATGTTTATTTCGGTTTTAGTGTTAATATGCACGTGCGAGTGAGTGAGTGTGTGTGTTGTGGAATAATAACATGACTTTAACCCTTGAGCTATTGAGATGTTGTTAAAGAGGTGATGATATTGTTAATAATGCAGACACACACATACATAAGCCTACGGGTGATAATCAAATTCATAATAAACTAAAATTTCTTTTATTGATTGGGAAAATGGGAACTGAGAAATGAGAGCGTGTTTCGGATATGTAAATTTCAACTTGTTAAAAAAAATTGCTTTTAATTATTTTTTAATCATTTGGAAAAGTTAAAAATTATTTTTTTATGATTCGAATACAAAAATAAGGTAAAATTGTGTGTTTACTTTTTTCAATATTATTATTTTGTTCCCGGAAATGTTGTGACTTAGAGGCACTGGTTGTGATTAGTGACGACAGCTGAAATATGGGAAGCCTGACTTACCACTTGAATTAAAATATTAAAACTCTAAGTTATTGAGATACATAAAGTTTCCAAATCTTACTTGTTACTTTTGGCACAGTCTCTGGTAGTCGAAGAGCTGAAAACTAATATCGATATAGACATTGACATGGACCTAAAGATATATACAGAGACATTAAACCGAAAATTGGTTTTAGACTAGAAGTGAATATTTTAAATACCGATAATAATACTTAAAAAATATTTACATTATTTTTATCACAGAAAATGACATAGACATTAATATAGATTTTACATGTAAACATGTACATTACATAGACTTCGTCAAAGTAGTTGAAGTATACCTTGATAGATAATAACACAAACATGGATAAAGACATATATATTGAATAGATATTGATAGAGACATTGGCATAGACATAGACAATGATTCATATAATGAAACTGATATAGATGTTTAAATAAATATTAAGAAAGTAATTTAAGTAGATATTAATAAAGACATTTAGTTTGACATTGACATTGATATGGCCATTGATATTACCATTGACATGGACATTGCCATAGACACTGATATAACCTCTGATAAAGGTTCGATATTAATACCGGTACAAATATTTACAAATATACATAATCAGCTACAGTTATGGTCATTAACATGGGCATTGATATAGGCATTAACATAAACATTGAGGCATATCAACACCGACACATACGTTGATATAAAAATTGAAATTTACAAAAATTTTAATGTGGATAACATAGAAGGTTCACAGAGACTTTAGGCATGACCAAGGACGATAATATTTACACAGATCAACTGTTTATAAGATATTGCTATGAAGAACAAAGGAATTAAAGAAATTGATATAGCTATTTAAATAAATATTAAGAATCTTGTTTAAGAAGATATTTATGAAGATATTTGGTTAGACATGGCCATTGACAGAGACGTTGACATAGACACTGATATAAACAATAATACAGATTTTAAAACTAATATCTGTATAAATGTTTACACATATACTTAATCAGCCACAGTTATGGACATTGACATTGACATGGACATTGATATAGATATTAACATAGACATCGATAAATTTAAACAAATTTTAATATGGACAAACCTCAGTATTCACAGAGAAATAAAATGAAGAAAATATTATTTAAAAAATATTATTAATAACAAAATTGAGTTTTTCTGATGATTTTGGTTTTGTTCTTTATCTACAAAGTAACTAAATTTTTAAGTAAACTACCGCTGCTTTTTAAATTTTAAAGCCATTTTATTTTGCATTGCAAAAATAAGCTTAAATAAAAATAACTCGCGTAATTTTAAGTTCACTTCGTGTTAAAATATTTTATGGTTTTTATAGACAAAAGCTTTTACAATTCTGTTACTTAAATTTATTTTTATTATTGAAACAAAAACTAAATGGCTGTTAGTGTTGTTGAGCATTTATTTATGGTCATTTCTAGCATAAAATCTCAATACAAAACAACAGCAAAAACTCCGCACACAAACGAATGCAAATTCCAATTCAACAGAAAACTAAAAAATTAAAAACTATATTTCACACATAAACACCATAATACAAATATTTTTCAAACATCAACAAAAACAACGTCTGTTTATGGTTCAGGTAAAATTTTATATTTAAAACAAATAAAAAAAAATGCAATTCAAAATCTAAAATCCATTTAAATGTTTTTGTAAAATATACAAATTAAAAATGGAGAAAAAATAACAACTAAATTGATTGCAGGTGTTTATGTATGGAAAATTATTTTAAAATACAAAAACAAAATGTTTTTTGTTCTTTTCAATTTTATAGCAAAATTTATTTGCCTGTATTCTGTACCATCTGATAAAAAGGAAAATGTTTTTATTTCAGAGTTAATTTGCAATATTTAATACAAATTGCAAATTGTTAGCAGAAAACAGTTTAGAGCTCAGGGCTTGTTAACTGAACCTAATATAATTCTAAGCTGTATTTCGTTTTTGAGCAAAAAAAAAAAAAATATCAGAAGTAAAGCTTAAATGAATATTATTTAAATAAATAGTTTTAGGTATTGAAATGTTTCATAAAGGTTAATGTTTCATTAATTTTAAAACAATTATTTTGGAGTTTTATTAATATTCTTATGAAGATTTCAATTTTCCTTTCTGGAAGGTGTAAGTAGACCCAAATTGTATTAAACAATTATCGTTCAATCACTACAAATTATTTTTTATACAAATTAGCACAACATAAACTAAATGTTTTTTCAACCTTCAGATAAAAACATAGACACGAACATTATATCAATAAGGGTATGATCTTGACCTCGATATACGCATTTATATATTCACGAATGTTCGTTAATGATATAGATAATAGGAAATATAACTGCTTTCAAATTGAAAGAGGTATTAACATTGATATAGCCATGGATATTGACATAGTGATATAAGCAAATAACAGTATAGACATTGAAGTGACATTATTAAATACATCGACAAAGTCTTTAGTAAATACATTAACATTAACACAGACATTAACACCAACATTGACATAGACATTAAGGTTAATATTGACATTGACATTAACATTAACATGGGTGTTAAGAGTAACTAATGTAATTGTTGACATTCATATTAAAATTAATAAACTTAACAATACACAACCATAAAATTGACCAACAATTTTTTGCTTAAAATTGAATAGATGTTAATAAGAAACGTAAAAATGATATAATGATAATATGACATCGCAAAAAATATATTAAAGATGAAGTTTTCTATAAATTGGCATTTAAAAATAACTTACAGGGACGCTAACGTAGTTATGTTAAACCAATCGTGTGAAAAACGCCAAGAAAAATCATCTTGTTCTACATTTTTACAAGAAGGTCCTTTATAACGCAACCAATGCTTTAATATTTTTTTCGTTGACGTTATAAACATTTTTTGATATTTTCATTTAACATGTTTAGCGTGAGTGCTGTAATTGTTTTTGCCATTTTGTTTGTATTGAATCGTATGACTTTCTCCTTTGCATGTTGCAAATGAAAAAAATCTCTTCAGTTGTTTCGACAAATATACTTAGAATTATCAGGGATACTTCTTGTTTTTATTTAAGTAGTTTAAGGCAATAAGTTCTGGGACCGTCCACATTGCATTTCATTAAAATAGTTTTTTTTTAACCACAACGTATAATTAATATTAATTGAAGCATGTAAAGAAAATTAGCATACGTATGATTAACGTCAATTGAATAGAAATTAATTAAGCCTTTATTGTTATGAATAAAAAAAACTGCATGGACTGTAATGCTTGCATTTCTGTACTTAAATTGATTATAGCATTTTGGGATTAATAATTAATCTAAAAAAATTTTAATATTATAATTTATACAATTAAATTTAATTGAAATTTTTTGTTACAAAAAATCATCAATTATATTTAAAACTATTAAAAAGTTTAAATGATTTAAGTTAATGACAGCCACCTATAAAAAAATAAATTTTTTTTCATGTAACATGAAATTAATGCTTTTCTAATTTTCTAAATGAACAACTTTTTACTTTGATGAATTAAGTTTTTCTTCAACTTTCTAAAATCTAACAATTTAAATAAAGTTTTATATAAAAATAATAATGAACATTTTTTTTTACTCAAACTATAAACTATCTTTTCTATTTTTCCATTTCAAGTTGTTGTACCTTTGCGATAATAAACACTAATTAAAAAAAAGATATATTAAAAACTAGTAAAACTTTTTTGTTCGAGTATAAAATTAATGGCCCAGAAACTAACCTAAATAAAAATATGAAACAAATACAACTCAAAGATGATTATTAATATTTATTAAGCCATAAATAGAGCAAAGAAAATATTTAAGTATATTAATTTTTATTAACAAATAACCAACTTTAAAGTATAAAAGCTATATTTATTATGAAAATTATACTAATAAATTTTGAAAGTCTTATTTGCTAAGATTAGAATTTGGTTATTTTTTGAAGAAATATCTTTTTGTAAGGCAAAATAATAATAAATTAATATTACTCATACGTTTAGGTGGCAGAAATTTAATTTCAAATATTCATTATTAACTACGTTTTTTATGTAAAGAAAATTGTTTTATTTTTCACAGTATTTACTATAAAACCTTCCTTGCTTCGACTAAAAATATAGTATGGCATCTCTGCAGTTTCTACTACGAAGGATAAACTTTAATACAATAAAATGTATGAAAATTGTTAATGATGTCTTTAGTGCTTTAATAGTATTGTAGGGTAATATTAAGATAACAGGAGATTAATTGACAGAAACAAATGATTTTTATTTGTATTCTTAAGTCTGTGTTTGTCTTTCTACTAATGTTTATAAATTATGATAAGTGTCCTTTTTGTTTGCAATTACCAAGAATTAATTATTTTAAATGAATACCTGAGTGTTGAATAGTTTTAAAATAATTAAAAGAAAATTAAAAGGCATTGAAAATTCATTAATAATGTTAAAGAAAATAAAAGAAATTTAAATAAAATTCATTATAAAGAAATATTAAAAACTGCCTGAAAAAATAAAATAACAAAATGAACACTAAGGCGTACGATTACATTTTACATAGAGATTAAAGTAAAGATATAGACATAAACATTGACAGAGATATTTAGCTAAAAATTTACAGTGACAGTTATATTGGCAATATTTATTTAAACAATGTTCATGTACTTATTTTCAATAAAAAAAATAATTGTGTTTTGTTCCTTTGCAACAACGTTTCTACTTTCCATTTGTTTTCATACAAGATGTTAGAGAAAAAAACAAAATTGTCGGGATAAATTTTTGAATGCTCAGTTATTAATCACATATTAACTGATTGATTGTTTTTTGTGTCGATATTTTTCAATATTTAGTATGCAATTTTTTCCACAATAATTTAGAATTAATATTAATCATACGCCTAAACGTACAGTCAAATAAAATTTTAATTAAAATGAAATATGTCAACATGTTTAATTTTTTTATTCGCAAACTTATTCAGTTTTCCTTAAGTCCATTTTAAAAACCAAAAAGTTGATAATGCAATATTAAATTAATTAAACGCATAAATGCATTATTGTATATAATTATTTTATAATTAATGTAAATCATACGCTTTAATATAATAATAAGCTTATGTTCATTGAATTTATATCAGAGGAAATAAATTTTACATTGATAATGATAATGTGTGGGATGAGATGCTGCAGTTGACTTGTTATAAATTCTCCATTTAGCTTTTATGAGGGATGAGATCATAACTGAATTTAGGTTATTAATTAATTGCTATTGACTTTCTGCTGTCTCTTTAAGACATAACAAATAAATTTTTTCTTCATAGAATTTTTATTCAATATTCTAGAAGATAAATAAAATTCTACTGGCCCAGAAATCATTTACATTTTACGCTTCTTTAATAGCAAATCTTGCTCTTATTTAAAATATTATTATTGTAAGATCTAAGCCTACCATGCCATTACCAAGCCCGAGTTAAGTTTTAGTAAGAACTCATTACTCAATATAATTTTAAGTCCAGTCATGAAAAAAACTTAGAAACTTAAAAAACTTTTACTATAGAATCTGCTTTTTGAAAAATCCCCCATTTGATATCGTCTTTTTGCTTATGTCAGGCTAGTAATGTATTTGTTATGCTACTTTATTATGACTGTTGAGATTTACCATCCTTTTTCCAAGAGTTGTCTTTTATGTTCATCTTAGCCGATTTATTGTGGACTGCAATGGCAATATTTGTTTTACCACTCTTGCACTCTGATTATGTAGGTAAGACTGTCTGTAAACCAAACTTTCTGAGCTATCTAAAATCTATCTCACTACGCCCAAATTTCTTATCTCTCTTTATGGACTTCAATTGAAAATTTAATCAAGAATTCCATAAATAAAATTAATCATACGCCTTCATATACTTTAAATAAATTTTTTAGCAGCCTGATTTGGCTTAAGCTTTCTTGGTTTAAACCTTAAGCTTAACTAGATTGAACACTTATTTAATTTAGAAAAGAACAGTAGAAATATTTTTCTAAATAATTTTACCTTAAATTGTTTTAATTATTGTTTTAGTTTTCTTTTTTGAAAACCTAAACATTCACGGGCTAAAATTAAACTTTTAACAACAAAATTATTTTTTCTAACAATACGTTAAATATTGTTGTTGTTGTTTGTACTGTTAACAGCATAATTGTTGGTGGCAGCTATTGTTTGCTAATTGTGCCACATTTACACGAGTGATTAGAGGAGGCGTATGAGAAGACAAGTTGTGTAGAGCAATTGTTGTTGTTGCTATTAAAAATGTTGTAATTATTGTATAAATAACGTAACAACCGCAAAAAAAAGTTTTACACAAATTAACACTCACTAATAATTGACGCGCTTCATCAATTTTGGCCGTAGGTTGTTGTGAAAGGTGATTACGATGAAAAATGAATACTAGCGAATTTTTTAATATTTTACAATGAAATTTTATATGTGCAGAAAAATGGTTAAATGTGAAAATTTTCAAAATTTTACTGTTGCTTTTGTTACTTTTAAGGTTTTAAAAAATTACGTATAGGAAATAACTATAAAAAATTTAATTTAATTACAAAACTTTTTAAAGATCTTACCAAATTACATTTAAAATAAGTGAAATAAATTTTCTTTACATAATTTTCTAAAAGCGGAAATGGCTTGTCATGTTCCTTTAACGAAAATGTAAAATGTCACAAATTATTTTGTTCAGTTTGTAATTGACAGCCTCCCTTACAAGTGCTAAATGCCTAAAATGTTCGCCTTAACTTGCTTGTTATGAGAAGTTATTGCCTATTGAGGTCAACTTCATAGTGTTTTGCTACTTTAAGGAATCAAATTTCATAAAATTTTTTCCTTCAGCCTAAAACTATGCAAAAGTTTTTTTCTTATTTGCTATGGCATGTGGTAACGATTGGATTTTGTAACAAATCATTCGTAGAGGAATAAAAAGGATGATTAAGTCATGTTGCTTTAGTAGCTTTAAAGCGATTAAAATTGAAAGAGAGCCGAAAAATAAGTTATGTTAGTTTTGTGAAATAAATTGAAAAGATAAATAAATCGGACAATTATTTGTTTAAAGAAATTGCAATAATAAAATAGACGCATTTCAAATATTTGAAATTCTTGTTAGGAAATGTTAGGGTTTGAGAAACAAGGACATGAAATTTTTCTTATCACTCAGTGATTAATTTTGCGAAGCAAATAAACCTGACTTGACTACGTGCTTTTCTTTTACTTCACTTACTTTTTCTTCTATCAACTAATAATTTTTTTTCTTGTTTGCATTCTGTATTTATTTTATTTTGTTTTATTTTTTGGTAAAATCTGACTTTTGCCTTCTACTGTTTGCGTTAAAAATTTTCTGTATTCAAAATTAATTTGGTTGTTTAAACAAATTATTATTAATTTAAATATGTTTAATATTATCACCACTAGATAAGCAAAAACAAGTGAAAATTACAACTTTAAATAAATGCAGGCGATGAAAAAAAGGTCAAAAACAATCAGAAAATAATTTACAAAGCAAAACAAAAGTTCACATGTTCAACTTTTGGTGTGTGCTGCTATTTTGCCAGTAAGAAGTTGTGCAACGAAAAAATTGCCCAAAGTGGCATCAACAGCACAAGCAGTAGAATTGTTTGGTTTGGTTAAATCTCACCCATCTCAAGTAATTTTGTGGGTTAAGTTTTTGTTTGCTTGTTTTGTTTGTGCTGTTGCATGATACGACTGCAGCGTTGAAACCAAAGACCATGTTTCATGTTGTTGCCACCGCTACTTATAACTTTTGTTGGAATTGTTGCATTAACTGCAAAATAATTTTCTGTTGACGTTAACAACTTGGTGGTGTTTTTTTTTTCTATAAATAAAAATGGGTGAAAATAAAAAGCTTTTTTTTCTTGCTGTTGTTGTTGGTTGTTAATAAAAGAACATCAAGAGCTACTGAAAAAAAGGACAGCAACAATGTTACATTTTAATTTAAATTGCTGTGTAAAGAGCATTGCCAATGATAAATTCTGGGCGAGTGGCTATAATTCTTGTTAAGGAATACATAAGAGGGTATGTTTCTCTTTTTGTCTACTCCTAGGTTTATGGATTTATTAAGACCTATGTTTATGTCGATGTCTATGTCCATGTCTATGTCTATGTCAATGTTGATGTTATTTATATGCCAATATTTTTGGCTTGTCTATATTTTTCTTTTTGTGTATTTTTCTCTATAAGTCGTTTTCGAAATGTGTGGCCTTGTTAGTGTCTATATTTATGTCTATATCAATATTAATGTCTATGCCTAGTTTTCTATATATCTCTTTCCAAGTCTTGGCTGTGCTCTTTTCAATGTCTATGTCTGCATCTATGTTTATATTTGTTTATATATCTAAATCTATACATTTGTTGATATCTGTATTTATGTTAATACTTGCGTGTATGTCCCTGTTTTGTCTATGCCTATGTCTTTGTAACTTTTTATTTATTACCATTTTCATCTCTTTCTCTTTTTAAGTATCTCTTCCTCATATTTTGCCTACCACTTAGTGTATGCATGTTACCAACTATGTCTATATCTAAGTATACTTTAATGTTTATATCAAGGTGTATATATTTTTTTGAAGCTGTTGTTTTTAAATTTTTTACTCTGAGAAACTGCGTTACAGTATTAATTTACGGTGAGTTTAAATTTTGCTGCTGCTAAGTATAAATTATTCTTAATGCCGTTCTCTACTAAAATAAGTTCCGTTTGTGAATTTCCTGGTATAAAATTTTTATAAAGTGTTTGTCCTTAACTTTTAACACGCGTCAAACTTTTGCTAAAATTTTATGCAAAATGAGGTCAAACTATGTCCTTCATATATTTTAAGTAAAAGTGTTTAAGTCTTTAACGGAATTATTTTTTAAATTTTATTTAAAGAAATATGGATGTATGTGCGTACTATGTATAAACTTATAAACCTTCTTTTTTTAAAGTAGAAAAAACTTTTGCTATTTTTTCTGGGAATAAAATGTAAAGTTCTTTTTTCAAGAAGATATTAAGTCGAGTGTTTACGATTGTCTTAACAATCTAAACATTGAAGAGAACAAGAACCGTGAGACGTTCAACAGGTTTTAATAACAACCCTTAAAAATGTAAACGACTAAAGACACTGGAAAACACTTAAATGTGACACTAAAGAAAGAAGGATTTATTCAACAAAACGGCAGTAAGAATTCCATGTTACACCCATTTAAAGTTTTGAAATAAAAAAAAAAAATAACGATACCAGTAAAATATTAAGGATAGAAAAACACATAAACATTTTCTTTTAAACTGCACTTGAACTTTAGTACACTGGTCAATCCATAAATATCATAGAAAGCTGTTTGTTTAAGGGCACTTTGAACTGTTTTTTTTTTATTATTTTACTTTCATTTGTTGTTTTATTTTCCTTGTATATTCTAGGCCAATCTGATGGCTTCCTTGGCATGTGTATCAAAAAGGCATAAGGCAATATGACCCGATGTAAGTTGATTGTACTGAATGACAACAAAACAATTTAAACAAAACTTTGGCTTTTTATTTTTTCCAGTTCTGTTCCTGTGGTATTTATGAAGTTAAATTATTAACAAGTTTTCAAATGGAATAGTAAAAGAAAAGCCTGAAAGAAGAAAAGTCAGATCCGCCTTAAAACTGAGATAAAGTGGATGCTAAATTATGTTTAAGCTAAGACAGACCAATAAAGTATTTTTTTTATTTGAGAGGGAGATATAGAGACAGGAAGACAGAAAAAAAACTTCGAGACGGCATCCTCACCAACAAAAAAAAAAAAAAAAAAAAGGATATAGATGTGGCCATGAATATTAAAAAATCATATTTAGACCCAGAAATTATTATTAAAAGACAATTAAAGTTAAATAAATATATTTTTCATGTTAGAGAACTTAACAAAGACATTAATCCTAATACAGATCTTAAAATTTAAATAAAATTCAACTTAAATTAAAATATAAATTCAGAGAAATTGGCATAAACTCCAGCATTAACATAGACATTGATATTAAAATTAACATAAACAATAAATCCAACAATGACCTTGAAATTTTTATTAAAATAGATTTAATATTGAATTAGAAATTTTAAAGAGAGAGACATGGACATAAACATTGACATTAACATGGACATGGACATTGACATAAAAATTAAGTCCTTGGTTGCACTTAATGTCTTTTAAATTATTATTAAAACAGAGTTAATGTTGAAATAGAAATCGAAATTGCTGTAGGCATAAACATAAACATGGACATTAACATAGACATAGATATAAAGATTAACATAGACATTAAGTCAAATATAGACTTTGAAATTACTATTTAAATAAAATAAATAATTAAATAAAAATTGTAGTTAGCAGAGGCATCGACATAAGCACTGACATTAACATGGACATTGCTATAGATAATTATTATTGATATTTAACCCAACAGAGATCTTAAACTCATAATTAAAATACAACTAAAAACAAAATTGAAATTTTGCTTATTAGAGAAACTGGCATAAACTCTAACATTAACACAGACATTGATATAAAAATTAATATAGACATTTAGCCCTTCTATGTTAGGCTTACTGTCTATGAAATTATTAAAAAAATTAATTTTGAAATAGAAATTGAACACAGACATAAAGCCCAATATAGACCTTGAAATTTCTATTTAAATAAAATAAATATTAAAACAAAAATTGTAATTCGTAGAGGTATTGACATTGACACAAACAGTGACATTGATATTTTAATTAACATTGACATAAGCCCAACCTGGATTTTGAAATTATTATTAAAATACAACTAAAATAAAAAAAGAAATTGTACTTATTATACTCTGACATTAACATTAACATTAACATAGACATTGGAATAAAAATTAGCATAGACATCAAGGACAATTTAGATCTTAAAATTGTTATTTAAATATAATTACTGTAATGTTGCAATAGAAATGGTAATTACTAGAGACATTGACATAAATTCTGATATGGGCATGGGCAGTGATATATAAATTACAATAAATATTGATCTCAACACAGACCTACAAAAATTATTATTTGAAAGAGAAAATTAATTTAAACAAAACAGAAATTGTTGTTCCTATAAATATTAACAGTAGCACTGACATTGTCATGCCAATGTCATACCACCTTAGCACGGTTTGATATAGAACATACATATAACAAATTCATGTGTGCTTTGAAGGGTTTTTATAATTTAATTCCTAATTTAAGTATTTTTATTTTTTTTTTTTTTATTATTTTAAAGATTCTTCTTTAATGTTATAAAAATGGTATCAAAACTTATTCTGTTGGCATTTTTCTTATTAAACTATAAAATTTGCCTTAAGGGGATCATAACATACCAAGTTTGTTGCCAACTTCAAGAACTTTTAGTTTTAGTCTTGGTTGCATTTTAAATGTTGTTGTACTAGAAGTTTTTGTAATTTTCTAGAGTTGTGTATTCACATAAATATTTATTTTGTATTTTCATGACCCTTTTGTTTTTAGTATTTTAGTGTTTAAAAGAATGGAAAATGGGTTTTTAAAATTAAAGAAAAATAAACATAATTTTGAGAATTTTCTTTTCTTAAGAAAATTGGAAAATAAACAAAATATTTTGCAATTTACTTATTGTAATTTTATTTTATTGTTTTATAAAGTTTGTTTGTGTTGTTTCATTTTAAACAGCAATTAATTACATTCTGAAAGTTTTTTCCATTCTCTATTTATTTTATGATGTTGGATTTACATTTAGTCCTCCTAAATGTCGATTATCGATTTTAATTACTGAATTTTTATTTCTATTTTCAAATCCCAAAAGTTTATTTTATTCATTAATTTACTTGCAGTTATTTTGCTACAAAGCCAATTATCCTTTGCTGAGTTGTGAAAATGTGATGTGCAGCAGTGCGTAATAAAAGTAATGGGTCTTTATTTAGAAATACTGAATTTACTTTTATAGTTTTTATTTCTAGGAAAATAAAATTGGTCCCAAGAAAGTATGGTAAGTGGTGTCCAAAATTAATTGCAGTTACATAAATCCGTCAGCTCTTCAGTACGTCTACTGTTTTGATGCTGAAATAATTTTAAACGACGCAGATATAAATGAAAAATTGAGGAAAGCTTTTTTTTCTTTAAATATCTGTTTTGCCATTGTTTTTATTTCTCCTCTAATAAAAAAAGAAAATTTTATTTTTTATTTCCAATGACCATTTACATTCTTTGCAAACTGTTGAAAGAACATTTTGTTGACATGGTTCTAAAACTACTGTCAGCCAGACAGTATGAAAAATAATAAAAATCTTTTTTGTTTGTTTTTCATTTAACTTTCACTAGAATCTCTATTTAATTTCTTTTCGTTTTACTGCTTCCATTATTGCTTTTATTACTTACAAATCTCGGTGTTTTGTCTTTTGTCAGCGTTTTGATTTCTACGTTTGAAAGTCTGTGTTAATTTTTGTATGTATTTTAGTAGCTGTGTAATTGTTCATTTATGTCTGGTTTTATTGATTTCTTTGTTTCAAAAGTAAATTGTTGTTTCTTTCTAAAATTATTAAAGCTCAAGAGTAAATAACATTTTAAGTTTAAGATATAAATATGATGGCTGATTGTGTCTGGGAAATATTGTTAGGAAAACAAAGAAACAATTTAAATTGAAATAAATTTATTTTATTGTAAATAAATATTTAATAAGAATAAACAAATTTTGTAATTAAAATTTTTCTATTTAGTTTAGATAAAATCGTTAATGGAAAAAATTAGTTCAATTTGTTTTGCCATAGCTATCGATTTAAATATTTAAAAGAAATATTGAGAAACTTCAATTATCCTTTATTTTTTTTACAAAAACTGGCGGGAATATGAAGGGCTTTACGTGCAAAATATTCATTTGTTTTAAATTTTTCTTTATAATAAAGATTTTGTATGGGATCTAGCCTTAGAAACGCAATTTTGGAGATATTTACAGATCTAAGAAATGGCATATGTTTTTAAGCATTGATACAACTACTGACATGAATATCGACAAAAATATTATTATAGATATTAGATTTAGTTATATCACAGACATATCATGGCCACAGACTAAGAATTTGTGTGAACATTAACATAAACATCGCTATGGACATTGACATAGACATTGACATAGACATTGATATGAACATAGACAATAAAATCGACATAGACATGGTTATAGTTATTGCGAAATTAAAACAATTATATTTATTTTGGCCTTTCCATTAACACAGACGTTAAATAGATATTGATAGCGTCATATTAAAAAAGATTTTAACACAAACACTGACATAAAATAACAACAAAGTATAAAATAATATCTGATATAGTTATATAATTATCCTGAACATAGATATTAATAAAGCCATAGAAATGCATTTTGTCTTAGGTACTGGATTTAGCGATGCCATAGAAGACTTTGTCATAGACAAAGGAATTTACTGGATGTTGATGAAGATATTGATAAAGATATTGACATAAGAATTGCAAGAGATATTGATTTATACACCAACGTAGATATTTATATGAACATTAGCATAGACATGGACAACCATTTTGGTATAAAAATTTACATGGAAACTGACATGGACATTGACATAAACATTAACATAGACATAATAATAGACATTTATATAGACATTGACGAATACCTTGATGTAGGTACTGACATAGAAATTAAAATTGGCTTTAGTATAGATAATAATATTGAAATTGACATAGACATTAACAAACACATTGACTTGAAAGTAGACGTTTACACAAATACTAACATATACATTATCATGCACATAGATACAGACATTAAAGTAGGCTTTAGTTGAAATATTTATTTATATATTTTTGTTAAAATGGACGTAAAGTAAATTTACTTTGCTACAAATAATAACGTTACGAGATTTGTGTTATGATTAAAATTTAAAAGCTCCAAAGTTGTGATATCCCTTTTCAAAAGAAAAAGCTTATTATTTGATTACCTAAAAACATGATTATATAAATCCCTGAATTCTTTTGTACACAAATTATAGGCATTAAAAAATTATAAATTTAATTATTTAAAATACCAACAAAATTAGATTTTTGTATTTGAAAAATTTTGCTTTGTTTTCATAAATGAATTCTTATTGTTTTGGTTCATTCAAAATAATTTGATACAAATTTTCTACCACAAGAATTTCATCATTTCGTTTAGTAAAATAAATAATTTAATCCTTGTAAATACTAAAGGATTTGTTAGAAAATACTTTGTACAGTAAAACACAATAATTTCTAAGTTTGAACACTCTAAAACTGGCAACGTAAGTATATTTTTCCAAAAACTTGTAATAAAAACTTTTCTAAATTATAATTCACTTTGTAAAAAAAAAGTTGAAAACATTTGTTATAAAATAATTTTTTTAATTGTCACTCTTAACTGAACTGGAATTAAGCGAATTTCAATTAATTGTCATTCGCGGAAGAATCGACGTAGGCATCATGTAAGTTAACAAGGAAATTATCAAAAAAATAAGTTTGTAAGGTCATTCAAAAAGCTTTTTATATGAACATTAATACAGTTATTAACAAAATCAGCTGTTCTATGGGGGCAAGCATTAACTCGATGGAAATTTTAAATGTCTGTTTAAAAAAAGTGTATTTAACCATTTTTTATACGGAACCCTAAAAATATTATTAATGGTCCTCATTTTTTCCTGCGTTTTAGGCACTTAGATAAGTCACTGCGAACCTTCATATTTATTATCCCATCTGGTGTAGTAGCCTCCTGTTATTTTAGCAAATGCTGTACGGTATTTATTTTAACAGTTATTGTTAGAATATTTTTTTATTTCTTTTATGAAAGCACTATTTTTAGTGGTGGCAATTACAATTTAACTATTATTTAAGCCTCTAAGCGTGAAGGTACATTTTTTGAGCTTCACGCCGCTTTTGGCATTTATTGAAGTGCAACATTTTTGTTATATCCTTCTAAAAGTAAAATAAATACATTTACACACACTCACACAGACAAATACATACATACACATGTGTTTATATAAATATAAATGCAGATGGAAGGATATAGTAAAACAACAATACCATTACGGCAATAACAACAATATGAAAGGAATAAATAAAAACTGACGTCAAATCTTAAAACTGGAATGGAAGCGGAAATTGGGCGCAAAAAAGGAGAGAACAAATTTTATCATTTCTAAACATTTTTTTTCTATAGAAATTGTCTTTTAGAAAGTAAAGTCTCTTTTCCCATTGCTGCTTCTATATAAATGAGATTAAAGAATTTTCAGAAATTTAAAAACGAATTAACACACTGCTTGATTGATTTCATTCATATTAATGAATAAACATAAATTTGTGCCAGCATGTAATTAAAGTAGTGCCAAGTCTCCATTATTTAACGTACATATGTTTATTTCGGTTTTAGTGTTAATATGCACGTGCGAGTGAGTGAGTGTGTGTGTTGTGGAATAATAACATGACTTTAACCCTTGAGCTATTGAGATGTTGTTAAAGAGGTGATGATATTGTTAATAATGCAGACACACACATACATAAGCCTACGGGTGATAATCAAATTCATAATAAACTAAAATTTCTTTTATTGATTGGGAAAATGGGAACTGAGAAATGAGAGCGTGTTTCGGATATGTAAATTTCAACTTGTTAAAAAAAATTGCTTTTAATTATTTTTTAATCATTTGGAAAAGTTAAAAATTATTTTTTTATGATTCGAATACAAAAATAAGGTAAAATTGTGTGTTTACTTTTTTCAATATTATTATTTTGTTCCCGGAAATGTTGTGACTTAGAGGCACTGGTTGTGATTAGTGACGACAGCTGAAATATGGGAAGCCTGACTTACCACTTGAATTAAAATATTAAAACTCTAAGTTATTGAGATACATAAAGTTTCCAAATCTTACTTGTTACTTTTGGCACAGTCTCTGGTAGTCGAAGAGCTGAAAACTAATATCGATATAGACATTGACATGGACCTAAAGATATATACAGAGACATTAAACCGAAAATTGGTTTTAGACTAGAAGTGAATATTTTAAATACCGATAATAATACTTAAAAAATATTTACATTATTTTTATCACAGAAAATGACATAGACATTAATATAGATTTTACATGTAAACATGTACATTACATAGACTTCGTCAAAGTAGTTGAAGTATACCTTGATAGATAATAACACAAACATGGATAAAGACATATATATTGAATAGATATTGATAGAGACATTGGCATAGACATAGACAATGATTCATATAATGAAACTGATATAGATGTTTAAATAAATATTAAGAAAGTAATTTAAGTAGATATTAATAAAGACATTTAGTTTGACATTGACATTGATATGGCCATTGATATTACCATTGACATGGACATTGCCATAGACACTGATATAACCTCTGATAAAGGTTCGATATTAATACCGGTACAAATATTTACAAATATACATAATCAGCTACAGTTATGGTCATTAACATGGGCATTGATATAGGCATTAACATAAACATTGAGGCATATCAACACCGACACATACGTTGATATAAAAATTGAAATTTACAAAAATTTTAATGTGGATAACATAGAAGGTTCACAGAGACTTTAGGCATGACCAAGGACGATAATATTTACACAGATCAACTGTTTATAAGATATTGCTATGAAGAACAAAGGAATTAAAGAAATTGATATAGCTATTTAAATAAATATTAAGAATCTTGTTTAAGAAGATATTTATGAAGATATTTGGTTAGACATGGCCATTGACAGAGACGTTGACATAGACACTGATATAAACAATAATACAGATTTTAAAACTAATATCTGTATAAATGTTTACACATATACTTAATCAGCCACAGTTATGGACATTGACATTGACATGGACATTGATATAGATATTAACATAGACATCGATAAATTTAAACAAATTTTAATATGGACAAACCTCAGTATTCACAGAGAAATAAAATGAAGAAAATATTATTTAAAAAATATTATTAATAACAAAATTGAGTTTTTCTGATGATTTTGGTTTTGTTCTTTATCTACAAAGTAACTAAATTTTTAAGTAAACTACCGCTGCTTTTTAAATTTTAAAGCCATTTTATTTTGCATTGCAAAAATAAGCTTAAATAAAAATAACTCGCGTAATTTTAAGTTCACTTCGTGTTAAAATATTTTATGGTTTTTATAGACAAAAGCTTTTACAATTCTGTTACTTAAATTTATTTTTATTATTGAAACAAAAACTAAATGGCTGTTAGTGTTGTTGAGCATTTATTTATGGTCATTTCTAGCATAAAATCTCAATACAAAACAACAGCAAAAACTCCGCACACAAACGAATGCAAATTCCAATTCAACAGAAAACTAAAAAATTAAAAACTATATTTCACACATAAACACCATAATACAAATATTTTTCAAACATCAACAAAAACAACGTCTGTTTATGGTTCAGGTAAAATTTTATATTTAAAACAAATAAAAAAAAATGCAATTCAAAATCTAAAATCCATTTAAATGTTTTTGTAAAATATACAAATTAAAAATGGAGAAAAAATAACAACTAAATTGATTGCAGGTGTTTATGTATGGAAAATTATTTTAAAATACAAAAACAAAATGTTTTTTGTTCTTTTCAATTTTATAGCAAAATTTATTTGCCTGTATTCTGTACCATCTGATAAAAAGGAAAATGTTTTTATTTCAGAGTTAATTTGCAATATTTAATACAAATTGCAAATTGTTAGCAGAAAACAGTTTAGAGCTCAGGGCTTGTTAACTGAACCTAATATAATTCTAAGCTGTATTTCGTTTTTGAGCAAAAAAAAAAAAAATATCAGAAGTAAAGCTTAAATGAATATTATTTAAATAAATAGTTTTAGGTATTGAAATGTTTCATAAAGGTTAATGTTTCATTAATTTTAAAACAATTATTTTGGAGTTTTATTAATATTCTTATGAAGATTTCAATTTTCCTTTCTGGAAGGTGTAAGTAGACCCAAATTGTATTAAACAATTATCGTTCAATCACTACAAATTATTTTTTATACAAATTAGCACAACATAAACTAAATGTTTTTTCAACCTTCAGATAAAAACATAGACACGAACATTATATCAATAAGGGTATGATCTTGACCTCGATATACGCATTTATATATTCACGAATGTTCGTTAATGATATAGATAATAGGAAATATAACTGCTTTCAAATTGAAAGAGGTATTAACATTGATATAGCCATGGATATTGACATAGTGATATAAGCAAATAACAGTATAGACATTGAAGTGACATTATTAAATACATCGACAAAGTCTTTAGTAAATACATTAACATTAACACAGACATTAACACCAACATTGACATAGACATTAAGGTTAATATTGACATTGACATTAACATTAACATGGGTGTTAAGAGTAACTAATGTAATTGTTGACATTCATATTAAAATTAATAAACTTAACAATACACAACCATAAAATTGACCAACAATTTTTTGCTTAAAATTGAATAGATGTTAATAAGAAACGTAAAAATGATATAATGATAATATGACATCGCAAAAAATATATTAAAGATGAAGTTTTCTATAAATTGGCATTTAAAAATAACTTACAGGGACGCTAACGTAGTTATGTTAAACCAATCGTGTGAAAAACGCCAAGAAAAATCATCTTGTTCTACATTTTTACAAGAAGGTCCTTTATAACGCAACCAATGCTTTAATATTTTTTTCGTTGACGTTATAAACATTTTTTGATATTTTCATTTAACATGTTTAGCGTGAGTGCTGTAATTGTTTTTGCCATTTTGTTTGTATTGAATCGTATGACTTTCTCCTTTGCATGTTGCAAATGAAAAAAATCTCTTCAGTTGTTTCGACAAATATACTTAGAATTATCAGGGATACTTCTTGTTTTTATTTAAGTAGTTTAAGGCAATAAGTTCTGGGACCGTCCACATTGCATTTCATTAAAATAGTTTTTTTTTAACCACAACGTATAATTAATATTAATTGAAGCATGTAAAGAAAATTAGCATACGTATGATTAACGTCAATTGAATAGAAATTAATTAAGCCTTTATTGTTATGAATAAAAAAAACTGCATGGACTGTAATGCTTGCATTTCTGTACTTAAATTGATTATAGCATTTTGGGATTAATAATTAATCTAAAAAAATTTTAATATTATAATTTATACAATTAAATTTAATTGAAATTTTTTGTTACAAAAAATCATCAATTATATTTAAAACTATTAAAAAGTTTAAATGATTTAAGTTAATGACAGCCACCTATAAAAAAATAAATTTTTTTTCATGTAACATGAAATTAATGCTTTTCTAATTTTCTAAATGAACAACTTTTTACTTTGATGAATTAAGTTTTTCTTCAACTTTCTAAAATCTAACAATTTAAATAAAGTTTTATATAAAAATAATAATGAACATTTTTTTTTACTCAAACTATAAACTATCTTTTCTATTTTTCCATTTCAAGTTGTTGTACCTTTGCGATAATAAACACTAATTAAAAAAAAGATATATTAAAAACTAGTAAAACTTTTTTGTTCGAGTATAAAATTAATGGCCCAGAAACTAACCTAAATAAAAATATGAAACAAATACAACTCAAAGATGATTATTAATATTTATTAAGCCATAAATAGAGCAAAGAAAATATTTAAGTATATTAATTTTTATTAACAAATAACCAACTTTAAAGTATAAAAGCTATATTTATTATGAAAATTATACTAATAAATTTTGAAAGTCTTATTTGCTAAGATTAGAATTTGGTTATTTTTTGAAGAAATATCTTTTTGTAAGGCAAAATAATAATAAATTAATATTACTCATACGTTTAGGTGGCAGAAATTTAATTTCAAATATTCATTATTAACTACGTTTTTTATGTAAAGAAAATTGTTTTATTTTTCACAGTATTTACTATAAAACCTTCCTTGCTTCGACTAAAAATATAGTATGGCATCTCTGCAGTTTCTACTACGAAGGATAAACTTTAATACAATAAAATGTATGAAAATTGTTAATGATGTCTTTAGTGCTTTAATAGTATTGTAGGGTAATATTAAGATAACAGGAGATTAATTGACAGAAACAAATGATTTTTATTTGTATTCTTAAGTCTGTGTTTGTCTTTCTACTAATGTTTATAAATTATGATAAGTGTCCTTTTTGTTTGCAATTACCAAGAATTAATTATTTTAAATGAATACCTGAGTGTTGAATAGTTTTAAAATAATTAAAAGAAAATTAAAAGGCATTGAAAATTCATTAATAATGTTAAAGAAAATAAAAGAAATTTAAATAAAATTCATTATAAAGAAATATTAAAAACTGCCTGAAAAAATAAAATAACAAAATGAACACTAAGGCGTACGATTACATTTTACATAGAGATTAAAGTAAAGATATAGACATAAACATTGACAGAGATATTTAGCTAAAAATTTACAGTGACAGTTATATTGGCAATATTTATTTAAACAATGTTCATGTACTTATTTTCAATAAAAAAAATAATTGTGTTTTGTTCCTTTGCAACAACGTTTCTACTTTCCATTTGTTTTCATACAAGATGTTAGAGAAAAAAACAAAATTGTCGGGATAAATTTTTGAATGCTCAGTTATTAATCACATATTAACTGATTGATTGTTTTTTGTGTCGATATTTTTCAATATTTAGTATGCAATTTTTTCCACAATAATTTAGAATTAATATTAATCATACGCCTAAACGTACAGTCAAATAAAATTTTAATTAAAATGAAATATGTCAACATGTTTAATTTTTTTATTCGCAAACTTATTCAGTTTTCCTTAAGTCCATTTTAAAAACCAAAAAGTTGATAATGCAATATTAAATTAATTAAACGCATAAATGCATTATTGTATATAATTATTTTATAATTAATGTAAATCATACGCTTTAATATAATAATAAGCTTATGTTCATTGAATTTATATCAGAGGAAATAAATTTTACATTGATAATGATAATGTGTGGGATGAGATGCTGCAGTTGACTTGTTATAAATTCTCCATTTAGCTTTTATGAGGGATGAGATCATAACTGAATTTAGGTTATTAATTAATTGCTATTGACTTTCTGCTGTCTCTTTAAGACATAACAAATAAATTTTTTCTTCATAGAATTTTTATTCAATATTCTAGAAGATAAATAAAATTCTACTGGCCCAGAAATCATTTACATTTTACGCTTCTTTAATAGCAAATCTTGCTCTTATTTAAAATATTATTATTGTAAGATCTAAGCCTACCATGCCATTACCAAGCCCGAGTTAAGTTTTAGTAAGAACTCATTACTCAATATAATTTTAAGTCCAGTCATGAAAAAAACTTAGAAACTTAAAAAACTTTTACTATAGAATCTGCTTTTTGAAAAATCCCCCATTTGATATCGTCTTTTTGCTTATGTCAGGCTAGTAATGTATTTGTTATGCTACTTTATTATGACTGTTGAGATTTACCATCCTTTTTCCAAGAGTTGTCTTTTATGTTCATCTTAGCCGATTTATTGTGGACTGCAATGGCAATATTTGTTTTACCACTCTTGCACTCTGATTATGTAGGTAAGACTGTCTGTAAACCAAACTTTCTGAGCTATCTAAAATCTATCTCACTACGCCCAAATTTCTTATCTCTCTTTATGGACTTCAATTGAAAATTTAATCAAGAATTCCATAAATAAAATTAATCATACGCCTTCATATACTTTAAATAAATTTTTTAGCAGCCTGATTTGGCTTAAGCTTTCTTGGTTTAAACCTTAAGCTTAACTAGATTGAACACTTATTTAATTTAGAAAAGAACAGTAGAAATATTTTTCTAAATAATTTTACCTTAAATTGTTTTAATTATTGTTTTAGTTTTCTTTTTTGAAAACCTAAACATTCACGGGCTAAAATTAAACTTTTAACAACAAAATTATTTTTTCTAACAATACGTTAAATATTGTTGTTGTTGTTTGTACTGTTAACAGCATAATTGTTGGTGGCAGCTATTGTTTGCTAATTGTGCCACATTTACACGAGTGATTAGAGGAGGCGTATGAGAAGACAAGTTGTGTAGAGCAATTGTTGTTGTTGCTATTAAAAATGTTGTAATTATTGTATAAATAACGTAACAACCGCAAAAAAAAGTTTTACACAAATTAACACTCACTAATAATTGACGCGCTTCATCAATTTTGGCCGTAGGTTGTTGTGAAAGGTGATTACGATGAAAAATGAATACTAGCGAATTTTTTAATATTTTACAATGAAATTTTATATGTGCAGAAAAATGGTTAAATGTGAAAATTTTCAAAATTTTACTGTTGCTTTTGTTACTTTTAAGGTTTTAAAAAATTACGTATAGGAAATAACTATAAAAAATTTAATTTAATTACAAAACTTTTTAAAGATCTTACCAAATTACATTTAAAATAAGTGAAATAAATTTTCTTTACATAATTTTCTAAAAGCGGAAATGGCTTGTCATGTTCCTTTAACGAAAATGTAAAATGTCACAAATTATTTTGTTCAGTTTGTAATTGACAGCCTCCCTTACAAGTGCTAAATGCCTAAAATGTTCGCCTTAACTTGCTTGTTATGAGAAGTTATTGCCTATTGAGGTCAACTTCATAGTGTTTTGCTACTTTAAGGAATCAAATTTCATAAAATTTTTTCCTTCAGCCTAAAACTATGCAAAAGTTTTTTTCTTATTTGCTATGGCATGTGGTAACGATTGGATTTTGTAACAAATCATTCGTAGAGGAATAAAAAGGATGATTAAGTCATGTTGCTTTAGTAGCTTTAAAGCGATTAAAATTGAAAGAGAGCCGAAAAATAAGTTATGTTAGTTTTGTGAAATAAATTGAAAAGATAAATAAATCGGACAATTATTTGTTTAAAGAAATTGCAATAATAAAATAGACGCATTTCAAATATTTGAAATTCTTGTTAGGAAATGTTAGGGTTTGAGAAACAAGGACATGAAATTTTTCTTATCACTCAGTGATTAATTTTGCGAAGCAAATAAACCTGACTTGACTACGTGCTTTTCTTTTACTTCACTTACTTTTTCTTCTATCAACTAATAATTTTTTTTCTTGTTTGCATTCTGTATTTATTTTATTTTGTTTTATTTTTTGGTAAAATCTGACTTTTGCCTTCTACTGTTTGCGTTAAAAATTTTCTGTATTCAAAATTAATTTGGTTGTTTAAACAAATTATTATTAATTTAAATATGTTTAATATTATCACCACTAGATAAGCAAAAACAAGTGAAAATTACAACTTTAAATAAATGCAGGCGATGAAAAAAAGGTCAAAAACAATCAGAAAATAATTTACAAAGCAAAACAAAAGTTCACATGTTCAACTTTTGGTGTGTGCTGCTATTTTGCCAGTAAGAAGTTGTGCAACGAAAAAATTGCCCAAAGTGGCATCAACAGCACAAGCAGTAGAATTGTTTGGTTTGGTTAAATCTCACCCATCTCAAGTAATTTTGTGGGTTAAGTTTTTGTTTGCTTGTTTTGTTTGTGCTGTTGCATGATACGACTGCAGCGTTGAAACCAAAGACCATGTTTCATGTTGTTGCCACCGCTACTTATAACTTTTGTTGGAATTGTTGCATTAACTGCAAAATAATTTTCTGTTGACGTTAACAACTTGGTGGTGTTTTTTTTTTCTATAAATAAAAATGGGTGAAAATAAAAAGCTTTTTTTTCTTGCTGTTGTTGTTGGTTGTTAATAAAAGAACATCAAGAGCTACTGAAAAAAAGGACAGCAACAATGTTACATTTTAATTTAAATTGCTGTGTAAAGAGCATTGCCAATGATAAATTCTGGGCGAGTGGCTATAATTCTTGTTAAGGAATACATAAGAGGGTGCAGTAAATAGTGGTTACGAAAAAACTTTTAGTGTAATAAATGAAAATATGACATAAAAAGTTTTTCCAGGTTTATTTCCATAAAAATTTTAAAGTAAAAATTTAAAACCCCACCAACTTGAGACCAATTTAGGGAGCAATATGCTGTTTTTTTAGAAAACACTTGATTTTCTTATTCATATTCCACTGATGTGACTTAGGCAACTTTTAACTTTTACATACCTGGCCTGATGGCATGAAAGTAAAACATACGTGGCTTAAGAATTAAAACAAAAAAATTAAAATTCGCTGTAGTTTAGTGTTCCGAATTAAAAAAAGCAAGCATCGTTGGTTAAAGCCTACAACCCTTTTGATAATAAATTATTTTATTCAAACAAATTAAGCGACTCTGTTACCATAAATGAAGTTGCGTACCTTTTTTACTTTAATAATATAACACAGGTTATAAGGGCTTTAAAAAATACTGGTGATTCTTAATTTATATTCGTTTCTATAGTGAGCTCCCTCTTCTATTTCATATAATTCCTAAATAAAGCACTGGGACGTATGATTAATATTAATTATGAGGTTTCATTATAATTTCGCTTTTAAATTTAAAAAATCTTAAGTAATTTAAATTAAATAAAGTTCAAAATGAAATTTACAAAATATTTTATTTAATTTATTAAAAAGACCATTAATTTATACCTTTAATAAAGTGGAAGTTTTATTCCAAAAATATGCTGTAAATGGATTTTTTTTGCAGTCTTTTCTCTTTCTCCATTAAAGCACATGTGTGAAGAGTTGAAAAAAAAAAATTAATTTTTGGTTATTATTTTACAAAAACTTTTGTTATTTTTCCAGTGTTAATTTTGTTTTGTGGTGTGACAAAATTATAATTTATTTATGGTGGTTTTGCTTGTGCTTCAGTTTTGTTTTTGCTGCATAGTTTTCTTTTTCCTTTTGTGTTGCATCCGTATTGCAAAAAAAAAAGGAAAAAATAATAATAAAACAAACAGTGTTGTTACAAAAAAATAAAAGTGTAAAAAATTTTGAGTCAGTGAAAATTATTTTAATAATTTAATTTGCAGTCATTCTTTTTTCTAGCACCTTTTACTGTGTTATAAAACAGAAAGACTGAGTTTGCTAATGGCGGTTTTTTACAAGGGGTTTAATAACTAAAGTATACACTTTTTATAAAGCAAACTTTAAGTTAAAAAAAACTGTGAATTAATTTAAAAATATGTTTAGTTTTATTTAAAATACTCCTTGTTTGAATTTACTTTATTACTAAGTATGATATTAGTCAGTGTTGGAAATAAAAAAGAAAAATAAAGTGGAAGTATATGAAAATCTTTAACACTTTTTTTCTCCCCTTATTTCCTTTCACACATTCGCGAAATCTACCAAAGGGAAGATGCTTTTCTTAGATGTAAATTCTGTGAAGTAAAAGTTAATTACAACGGTTAAAGGATTACACTGTCTTGTGAGATTAAGAGATTTTTTCAAGATATTAATTTAAATCAACATATAAATCGAGAAAATTATTTGTAAAAGAAGGTTGTGCCTCAAAGAAACACAATTTAATATTTTACTGATTTTTGTTCATGCAAGAAAAAATTTTGAAAGACACTAAAACTGACCAAATGGAGACAGAAAAAAAAACAAAAAAAGTGAAATAGATGAAAAAAATCGACAAAAACACAAAAAAGTACATAAGCGAAAATAGCTTCAAAATCTTTAAAGAATTAGAATCTAAAGAATTTTCCATTACTAACACTCGCAACAAGCACTAAAATTATGGGTTACTTTATTTTAAGCCTGAAAGCGATTGTAAATTTTTTTTTGTCCGTTATAAACGTCAATGTTCCTTATGTTTGTCGGTGGAGTTATTTAAATTGGCCAAACTGAAAAAAAATTATAAAACAAGTGATTAAAATCGCTAAAATTACAAAAATGACACTAAATGAAAATATTTACAAAATCTTTGAAAAAGAGGAAACAAAAGTTTTTATTTTACAATTTAAAGCATTTCTTATCTATACACAAATGTAGAAGGCAGCAAAGTAAAGTGAGTTACGGGGACACCCGAAAGGAAAAAAAAATAAAATTGGAATATTATAAGGGTTTTCAATTGGAAACAGGGGTCTAAAGGAGCCACAACATTCAAATTATTCCTCTAAATAAAACTAAGAGCTAAAGTCAGAAAAAAATGCAGAAAAAATTGCTTGAATAAAAACGCCTTAAGTGAGACATAAATAAATTAAAAAAATTCAAATTTATACAAACATTTTCCAAAGAAAACAAGAAAAATTAGAAGCTGGCAGAATGTAATGAAGTATTTTTAGGACCGCCATATCCCTCACCAGCATTCTTCGTATCATTCTACCATAGGTTGTGTACATTGTAAATATTATTAATTTTAAATTTGTCTTGTTTTCTTTGGAAAGCGTCCGGATACATTTGAAAAATAATATTTCTTTGTAAAAATTAAATTTAAAAAAATCAACCAAAGACGAAAATGTAAATTTTAAATAATTTACGAAAATCCACAATTCAATCCCTAGCTGGAAAAATATTAAAAAATAATATAAGAGAAAAAAAATTAGATAAAATCGCTAAAAAGAACTAAACAAAAAATCGCTTTAATCACAAAAAAGTAATAAAATTTACAGAGCAAAATATAGCAAACATAATTGTAAAACTTTATAGAAATAAAATATCTGATAATATAAAAAAACCTGCGAACGGAATTTTGATACCAAATTAAAAAAAAAGACGCTAAAAAAGTCAACCAAAAATCGCTAATATCACGAAAAGAGTATCTATTTATAAAAATTTCAGAATTAATAAAAGAAAAAGCTGCAAAATAAAAAATAATAGTAATAAAAAAAAAAGAAATAAATTAATGAACAGAAAAAATTATTGAAAATAGAAAAATTAAAAAATCGTCTAAATCGCAAAAGTGTGTAAAAGTATTAAGAATTAAATTAAATTGAATGAAATAAAAGGCAAGGCTGTGAAATCGGGAAACAAGCTTTGTAAACTTTAGATAAATAAATAAAAAATATAAAAAAATAATATTAAAATTTAAAGAAATCACCAAAAATTTGAGAAATTAAAAAAAAAATCGTTAAAATCTTAAAAAATAAAATTAATCAAAATGAAATCAAGAACGAATCCTGAAAGAAGAAAAGACGTAATTTTTAAAAAATAATAATGGTTAATATTAGCATTTAATTTTCCCCATTTTCTGCGTATTTTTTCTTTTATAATGGCCCTTTTATATGTCACACAGCCGTCCAATCGTTGATGACTACTCAAGCATGACACATAAAAAAGTTTGTGTAAAAACATGAAAAAATATTAAAAATAAAAAAATAAAAATATTTGAAAAAAAAAAAGAAAATGTAGAGCAAAATTGTTACACAATAACTTAAAGAAGAAATGCGAAATAAGTCTGGCCACTCAACTGTTAAACGAGCAAATGTCACAAGATGCTCTGCTAAAACATTTAACATTCATGAATATTAAATTACATGCCAACATAAAAATATAAATTATGAAAAGAAAAATAATTTAACAATTCCTTTAACAGGTTTTAACACATACAAACATTTATAAACCTGTGCGTGTGCATGTCTGTGTAAACTGTCTTTTTGGAGATAGTGTTGCAGATGTTATTTTTCTTTTGCACAAGTAAGTTATTATGACTGACTGCACTTAATTTGCATGTCATTATAATGTTATAAAACGTTTGTGTGTGTGTGTGTTTTATTCACATTTCTTTAACTGTTTATAGTTTTACTGTTTAAATGCGCTTGCTGTGTGTAAAAGTGTTAGTCAATAGCTTTAAAGCTCATGTTGATGACCGGAAATTAATTTTAAGTCACCACATATCGTGTTACTATTTCCTATCGATTTAGACATTTATGTGGTTGATTTTAATCTTCTTCTTGTTTAATGGTCTGTGGCAGCATTTATGCGTTTACATTGGTGCTAATGCAGTTAAAGTGGTTTAAAGTTAATGCAGTTGCTTTAGATCATTTAAATGTTGATTATTTAAATTTTTTGCTCTTACATAAATGAAAAATTAATTTAAAGAATTCACCCAGCTGGACGTATGATTAATATTAATTGTCAGATATTTTACAAAAATCTTAATAACTTTTAAAATAATAGAGATAATGTTATCTGGATAATTACACTTGAATAACTACAAAAATGAGAAAATTATGCCTGCTAAAAAGATTTTAAATAAAAGCATTTTAAATACAAAAATGGTTCATAAAAAATAAAAACGTTTATGGTTATTATTAAATTAATTAATTTCACCACATAAAATTTTGTTTTAAACTGTATAAACAATTAAAACAGTTCTCTTTTTTAATAAAAAACAAAAAAAAAAAAAAAAATTAAATGTTTATCATACACTTTCCATTGCCAGGGTGGTAGGCATACATTGTTAAACAACAACAAACAAATAAACAAACAAACAACAAAATTTTTATTAATATTATTGTTTGCTTTCCTTTTTTTTTTTTTTGTTACTAAAAACTTGTTCTTGGCACAAGGTTATTACATGCAAATCAAGCTAGTTCCCTGCCTTGAACATTTTTTGCATAAATAAACAATCAAATAATTTTTTTTAAAGTTCAGCAAAAAAGGCAAATCACTTTTAAGTTTAACACAACAAATGCAATTCAATTGTAAGTGAAGTAGTTGATATATAAGCAAAATGTCAAAAGTACATGACTGCTGCTAGTAGTTTTTTCAACTTCTTAACGAAAGGGCTTAACATGCCCCTTTATTCAAGCACTTTTTTTGAGCATCAAATGGGAAAAAGAAAAGTTAAAATTTATACATAAAAACAATTTTTTAGCAGCATTTTTTCTAAAAGGGGACTTTTTAGACTTTTTTATTTTATATAAACTACAATGGGATGGTAACGTTTGAACTAAAAATTTAAAGAAATTGATATCGAGCACCAAATATTCTAAATGAAATGGTTTAAATGAAATGGTTTTAGCTATTAAAATTTTATTAGAAAGTCGAGAAGGTATTAATTAATATAAAGAAGAAATAATTAAAATACCTAAAAATGTTCTTATTCAATTTTTTTAAAAACTGAAAATATTTTTGTTATCATTTTTAATTAAATAAGAACCGTTTAGATTGATTTTTATTGAAATATTTTTATACTCTCAAGATCAAGAGTTTAAGCGGGCAACATTAAAGAATATAAGAGTTTGAAAATGTACTCTATCAGTTTTCAAAGACAAATAAATTTTTTTTTTAAAAATTTCTTTTCACGAGCATTCTCTTATTATAACCATGAACATATAAATTTGTCGAAAGTATGAACACAAAAGTTTTTACAAATTATCTTTTGTAATAAAGATGAAAATAAGCAGGATATAACTATGCATTTTCTTTGCTTTTTCTTTACACTGGAGCTTTTTCGTGCGATCGTTCTCTTAATACAGAGATAAAATTAGTTTATAACACAAAAAAATATAATTTCTCTTCTCGAACCTGGATAGCCGCATGAGAGTAACTAAGGACTTCCTTATCACCTTAGAACGGTACTGCCTTCAAAAAGATGTTTTATTTGAATATAAAACTTAATACTTGCGACTTTCTGACTTCATCTTTTTCTATATTTTGTAATTCTTACTAATTTTTCTCTCTTTTTATTTTACAAAGGAATCGAACTTTTTTTACATAGTTTATTAAATTAGTTAGATCATAATTGAGTTTCAAAATGAGTATAAAATTAAGTAAAAAATTTTGCATATAACGGACAGTAAAGTTAATTATAAAATTGCATATAAGCTTAAGTATAAAAATGAGTTTAATATAAAATTTAAAATTGAGTATACAATTTAGTAAAAAATGGAGTACAAGATGACTTTAAAATTATCTATAAAGTTAAATATTAACATGTGTATAAAATTGATTGTAAAATTGAGTATAAAATAAAGTATAAAATTGAGTATAAAATTAAGTATAAAATTGGGTACGAAATGGAGTATAAGGTTGATTTTAAAATTAAAAATAAAATTGGGTATAGTGTTGAGTATAAAAAATGAATCTGAAATTAAGTTAAAAATTTGGAGACTATAAAATCATAAAATTATAATCATAATCTTTAGGGTAGAATTGGCTATTAAATTAAATTTAAAAATAAGCATAATTTTTAGTATAAAATTTAATAAAAAAAATATAATTTTTAGTAAAAAATTGAGTATAAGAATAATTATAAAATTTAGTATTATAAAGAAAATAAAATGAGTAAGCGAGAGTAGTAAATTGCTTTTAAGATTAAGCATAATGAGTATAAAATTTAGTATTAAGACTAGTATAACTACAATGTATAACAGTTTTAACAAAGAATTTTTAAAATAAAAGACTTTGTAATGAAAATATATTTATCTCATATGACTAATATGTTATATAACAGTTTTTACAGCAAGGGTCTATTACTACAACAGTTTATTAAAGAAAATATTATTCATTATACAATTTGATTTAGGTGGGTATAAAAAATTATAAAACTTACTTTTAACAACAAAATTAAAAAAAATATATATTCTTAAATACAAAAACTTTTAAGGAGGTTCTAAAAATTTTTTATCTTGCATAAAGATTATATTAAATAACAAAAGACTTCCTTATAGATTTGAAATTCAATTTTATAAAATTCAATTTATAAAATTATTTATTATTAAATTAAATTATAAATTTTATTTAGTTTATAGTTTAAGTTCTTTAGAAAATTAAATAATACTTTCTCTAAAGGGTTTAATCAAACTTTTGCTGTAACTGCTATAACTGCTGTATAACAGTTATAAAAATGTATTGTAAATTTAAAATAAAATTAGACAATTTATATTTTATGTTAAGTGCTATAAAGTATTTTTAGTATACCAAGTAAAATTATATATAAAAGTTTGTATAATTAATTTTTTTTTGTTGCAAATTATAGTTTGTATGTTTTTTCGTTTTTGGGAGGTTAAATCATTGTTACATTCTATCGATATTAAAAAAATGTTTGCTTAAAATAAAATAATAAAAAAACAAATTACTGAAAACACATTCTTTAATCCCACTGTGCACGTTACACAATATAGTTTTTTGTTATCTATCTAGTTCTATTTTCTTTCCCAAAGTACGTTTTTTTAAGAAAAACAAACAGTTGTGTTACAAGTATGTAACGTTTACTGGCACTAACCTTTTGCCTTGACACGAGGGTAGTACAGTAAGACTAATTTATGCATAATCACGTTTTTATGTCTAAGGTGCTGACTTTGAAATTTTTAAAAAGGCAAATATTACACTTAACTTTTTAATTCAATTAAAACCAACTAACGAAGTGTTGAAATAAAATACCTTCCTTTAATGCCATAATTTTTTATTTTTTAATTCTTGACATTTGATTTTAAAAACCTTGGCTTCCAATCTTTTTCTATTTGCTTTAACAAAATTTTTTTGTTACTTTTCATTCCCAACGACCACCCTCCATATGAGTGCAATAGAACTCGTGCATTTGTCATGTGATGGATAACAATACAATGCCAACTTCAGGGTCTAAGCTAATTGACTTGGGAACATGCACACATGTTGCTCTGTTCTCCATCATGTTTTATGAACAATAAACAGCTACTTTAACTACAACTACAGTTATTTTTGTTTAACTTTTTTTCTTCTATATTTATTTCCTTTGTAGTTATGTGTCCGCATATACTGTTACATTTTGACCCTGACAAAACAGCAGAATTATAGGGTGTTTGTATTGCAGTTTGCTTTTACTTTTTTACTTGGTAATTTGTGACATGTGTGAAAGTCAAACTTTGTAGTTTGAACTAACGGTCTTTTTAAATAAATAAATAATTGAATTTTATTCCCTTAATTTATTTTGTTTCATTAAGTTAATTCATTAATTTTATTACTTGAGTTCAAGGCTGATCGATTTTAATCCAATAATTATATGTTCGATATAACAAAAAATATAAAAATTTATAATAAAAAAATAAAGGGTGTTCTATATATGGCATGAACTCTATATATATTTGTGTTACAGCAACAGCTAGAGTGTGTCCTCTATAATAAAAATTACAAACTTGAAGGGTGTTCCTATAAAATTTGTGATTTTAAAATTTCTTATTTTATATTTTGAATAGGTAAAATATAAAATTCAAAATTAAAGGGTGGCCGATTTGTGATGTGTCTTCAATATATATTTGTAAAACAGAAATAGCTAGCTCATGAAAACTTACGCAGATAATGTTCCCTCTATAATAATTAGTATTAAATATTATATTAAAGCTTACAGGGTGTCCCTTTAGAAAACGAAATTTTGAATTATTGCTGTTTATCTTGACCTGTTAAAGGCAGACATATTAAATTTGCAATAATAAACGATAAAAACATAAAACTATAAATTAAAGGGTGGACTACACATAATGCAAAATACTTTATATGCAAATACACCTAAGACTGAGTAGATTTCTCTTAATGTTCTTTTTATTTTTCCGACAATTAGGAAAAATTTCATTGCAAATTTCAGTATCAGACATGGATCCATTGCCATGTTACAAATATAACAGTGAGATGACTAATTTTCATAGTGGTTTTTTATAAGTCAGTTATTCATTGTAAAATTACCCAACTGGAATTTATTCTTTTAAAAACCATTTAAGACCAAAGTTATTCAAGATTTATATAAAATATGGCGTTGTCCTTGAGAGCATAGAGAAAAATCCCAGATATTCTGCTCTAAGGTGAGATGTTTATCAAATTAGATTGCTTCACAAAAGTGAAGGACATTGCTTATTTGTCGACTAATTGAGGTTACAATGGCTTCTCTAATGAAAACATGCTCTCACAGTCAACAAAACATGACAGCAATTGTTTCAACATATTGTATTCCAAACAAAATGTATTTTCTAACACAAAAAAAAATTAATAAATAAATATTTTCTGATATCTTCTCCCCATTAAAAAAACTAAAACTAAAAGTGGTAAAATTTAGTCATTCATTTTCATTATCAACTCATTGTTATTGATTTGATTTTTATTGCAATTTATGTCATGTTAACAACTTGTCGAATATAAAATGTATTTTTTTAAATCTCTAATGTCCGCAGAGTGCTATTAAATCGTATGGCAGTTGTTTATTTAACTCTATAAAAAAATAAATAACTTCCTTTAAAATATTGTATTGAAATGTTTTTTTTTTTAATTTTTTTTTGTGAAATTAAAAATCAATCAACCAGGATTTTCTGTAGAAATTGTAAAGATAAGAGAGTACTTAATAATAAAAAAAATTATTATGTTAGTTTTTATACAAATATTAAAGGGTATGACAGTTTAAAAAAAATATTTTTGACATTATTGATTAATTATCAGTTACTGCTCCGGAATTATATCCAGTATAACAGTTTTTGATGTTAATAGCTGTCAGAAAAAATGGTTTTATAATTAATAATATTCTTCCTTAATTAATTAATTAATACTGTTAATGAGACATTTAATGTAAAAAATTACAAGCAATCGGTAGTGAAAATTAATCTTCAGCTGCTAAATTGGTAACATGACTTTACGATTGTGATTTGATATCACTGATACTTACCCTATACTCATTATTTTATATGACCTTCACTTTAAAAATAACGTAGAGTCTACCAAACGACTGCATACTAAACTTTTCATATATTTAAGTCCCGTAGAATATTTAAATCTCGAGATTTTCACAACTGCAAATATATATTTTTAAACAATCGCCAAATATTATGACTCTTTTACCAGACGTTTTTTACAGTTTTGTGACTTTCTAAAATAAACTATAAAAGGCCTGGGGTGTCTTAAGAGCGATTTGCTCTCTGACGTATAAGTAATATTAATTATTTGAAAACTACGAAAAAAGTACCAGTGATAACTTTATTTTAAAGTTCAATTCTAAATAAATTCATAAAAAAAGAGTATTTTAAGTTTACTAAAATTTATTTCACCTCTTGATGGCATTAATACAAATGTGTGTTTTTAGCTGTTTCATCAATATTATTTTTAGAATTCTTAAAGCAAAACAAACAGAGAAAGAATTTTTTTCGGAAATATTCTGAAATATAACAGATTTTATAGAAAAAAGTATTGAGTATACAAGATTATTAAAAAATATTTTTTTAATATAAGAGTTGTGATAAAATATTATAGTTTTTATAGTAAATTTTGCAAGTATAACAGTTTTATAAAATTTATTTTTTCAGTTTAAAAATATCTTTGACTTAAGATTCTTATTAATATGAAAATTTTATTTGGAATATTAATAAGTAATATAGTTTTTTCTTAAATAAAGTAACCGATTATAACGGTTTTTCTAAAGACAGAATATTTCTAAAAATAAAACAAAAATATTTTTACAATTAAATTCTTTTCTTAATATTTAAAGTACAAAATCTTTTAACAAAATAATCTACGAATAATATAGTCAAGTGTAATAAAATTAAAATATTACAATATATTTAAAGTATAACAGATTTCCTGCAAATATTATCTGTTATAAAACTTTGAAATAATTGCTGTTGTAGAAAAAATTTAAAGCAAAATGTCAGCAAAATTTTAAAATTATAAATTAATTTCATTTTAATATAAAATTTTTTCCTAGCATTTGCCGTTAGCTGCCTCTTATTTTTGTGTTGTTAAAATGATAATTTATGTTCCAATATTCCAAAGTCATGAATCATTTCAGTCATTAAGTAAGATAATGAAAAAAAAAAAACAAAATAAATAATAAAAACTTTGGCTTTATTTTAGAAATTCCATCCACAGGGTTAAACTAATTTTATTGCAATTGTCTGTCCTCAGCAAATGTGGCAATGACAACCTTAACTTTTGAATAAATAAAAAAGAAAACACCGTAAGTGGTTTCTAATGTTGTTTAAATGCGATAAAATTATTAAGTCAAACATTCATGACAGCGCATTGCATTTGATTTTGTTGTTGTAATATTTATACAAATTTATTTTAGTTGGTGGAATATTAAATCAAAAAGGTAATTTTGGCCAGTGATAGTTACTTGACTAAATAAATAATGTAAAAATAGACAAGTTTCAAGGTTATTTTCTCTCTGCGTCTTTAAAAATTTAAATCTGTTGAAATGTTTTTTGTAGTTTAATTTAAAAATAAAATGAAAACGAATATTTTTCTTAATAGAAGTTAAGTCTGAATTTTTTTTTTTTATACTGGCACTACAATTGATGTTGAATTGCAGTAAAAAGATTTAATAAAATAAAATTTTACTTTTAAAACCATCAACATTCCTCAGCAAACTTTACGAAAATAAGAAAAGGAAAATTTTACTCAAATAAGAATTTCATAAGTTTGCAAAATGAATGGAAAAATTTTAATAATGAAT
This sequence comes from Cistogaster globosa, assembly GCA_937654795.1. NCBI lineage: Eukaryota > Metazoa > Arthropoda > Insecta > Diptera > Tachinidae > Cistogaster > Cistogaster globosa. The sequence goes on from OW569404.1 coordinate 16,784,063, forward strand.
TTTAAGTTCTCATGTCTTTGTGCACATGTTTATCACATGTCATCACAATAAAACTTAATGAATGAATGAATAATTTTAAAGAACATTTTGTATATACTTTCAAGACAAATCAACAACAACAAGAAAATAAAAAAATGCTTTGACTGAAGGAAAAGTTTATTTTGAGAGAAAAAGTTTTTAAGTCTTTTTTAAAAATAAAATTAATTTGTTAAAAAAAAAAATAAACTAAAAATATTTTTGACTCATATATTTAGAAGGGTATTCTTAATTTAATAAAATGAACATACGAATTAAAATATATAGGTTTTTTATTCTTAAAGTTAAAATCAATCATATAGTTTTAAATTATTATTGCATTGAATTCAATTAAATTTTTAACAATTACTCAAGTTCTTAAGTTACAAAAAATACATTTTTCTGTTGGTTAAATTTAAAAAGGTTTCAAAATAATTACAATCGTAAAGGGTTTTTGCGTAGTAATTGCATTTGATAATATTTTCTAGTAACAGACAGTAAGACTCTTCAAATAAAAATATTTCAAAAGGAATTTAAAAAGAATATAGTAGCTTTAAAGTTAAAATGTATAACAGTTTAAATAAAAACGTAAAGAAAATTTCGAACTGAAAAAATTTTTTGTAAGAAAAGAATTTATGTGGGAAACCTGCTGTATGGTAAATTTGGTTATAAATTTATAGTGATGGGTATATAAGATAAGACATTGGCGAATATGGATAGTACTCTTACTTGTTCTGAAAAAAAAACTCGGGGTTTTTGTAGTCTTTTAAAAAAATTGTATACATTTAAAATTTCATTGATTCATTGTATTATAACAGTTATTGCATGGAATTCTTTACTTAGAAAATCTTGTAAAAGACTTTTATTGGATCTTATTTTTCAAAATCTATTGCCGAGTATAATAGTTATTTGAGATATTGGAATTAAGTATAAATGTTTCTACGTTTCTAAGATCATAAAGATTATTTTTGAAATTTAATTTAGTATAACAGTTTATTAGTATAACAGTTTGTTAGTATAACAGTTGAAGCAAAAATTAAATGTATAACATATTTAAAATAAAATCTCGCTATAAAAGATTAAATTTTTAATACAAAAATTTTTTTTTAAATATATTTTAATGAAAAGTGTTGAAGTGTTTTATAAATTGGAAGAAAATGTTGCTAATATAACAGAAAATTTTTTTTGGTAAATAAAAAAAATCATTTTTATTATAATGGTTTATTATTAAAACAAATTATTTGTTGGCAACTAAAATAAAAAATACTCGAATATAATAGGCTTATTAGGTATAACGATTGTATAAACATATTATTCAATGTAACAGTTTGCAGAAAATAAATGTGGCTTAAAGCAGTTTTAAAAATTACAGAAAAGTTTAAAACTTAATTTTCTCATAAGCTATGAGAGCTTAAGTAAAAGCTTAAGTAGATAAAATCTAAATAATAATAAAATCTAATAAATGTTAGAAATTCAGTTTATATAATATAAAAACAAAAAAAAATTTAAAAAATAAATAATTTTTGAGCAAAAAAAAAACGACCTTTTTTATGAGTCATAAAATAAAACATTTTCCCGAATTTTTATTTAAATATAATATCATAGCTATTTTTTTTTTTTTTTTTTTTTTTATAAAAGAGAAGTAGCACTTCAGGCATTAAAACAAACCTATTTAGTTATTTTTCGTAACCGTGCTACATTCTTTAGGAAAGGGATAGATGAGAGATAATACAGGTGGTGAAAGGAGAGAGAGAGAGAGTTATTTATTTTACTTCGCCGGCGAATCTGCTATGAGAAAGTACCAACGAAGGAGACTGCACGTTTTTTGTTCATTCTGAATATGTATTTATACCATTAAACAGAAAAAAAACAATTTTTTGTATTTTGATTGCCACAGGATTTGAACCCTGAAACAACCAGGTTTGTAGTCAGCGTGTTTACCACTTTGACTACAGCAGTCTTCGCTTCCTTAATGCTTAGTTAAATTTTCAGAATTTGTTCGAATACAGCAATATTTATGATAATAAAATTTCAAGATTTTTACAATTTTTATCTGGTATAACAGTTTTTTAAGAAAGCTAAATCACTTTTTAAAGTATTCATTGAATATAACGGTTGATATTAATATCATGATACTCCATAAAGAAGTTTGCCTAAAATACCAACTGAAATTGAGTGTAGACAACCACACACACACATTTTACTTTAAAGATGCGCATTTAGGCAAAGTGGCTATAAAGTATACAAAGTATTCTATTTGTATATGAGTGTATGTGTGTGTGTATGTGTGTGTGTTACTTTTATCTAAGTTGTCACATTTGTGGCATGTTTGGCAATTTGTTGTAAGTGAATGCTCGAATGATTTTTTAACAAGCTAAAAATTCTAAGCACGTGTTTTTTATTTGCACAACTGATGTATTTTTTCGTTTTTGTTTTTTTTTTTTGCTGCTTTTCTTTATTTTCATTTCTTTACTCGCTGTTGCTTTCGTTAGTTTCTGCTAATAAATGTGTTGGTAGCGATGTGACACTATAAAACAAAAGTGTAAAGGTCTCTTTTGTATATTCCAAATTGAATTGCTTTTGTTATTGTGTTTAAGAAGAATTGAAAGCGCAACGCTTAAATGACTACAGCAGTAGCACGTAATTCAAATATATTTACACATACACACACACACACACACAGACAGATATGAATATTTATAAAGAAAAACTTAGATTTGTTATCTAAATTAATCACTTTGTAAGTTTATTGAACAACAAACTGGGAGGTTTTTATATTAAAAATTAACAAACATTTTTATTTGAAAACATTAATACACTCTTTTATTTATTTTTTATTTAAATATATTACAATATTTAATGCTCTTGTTTATTTTATGTTTCGTGTTATAAAATAAAAATAAAAATTTAATTTAAAGATTATAAAAAATTCTTCACATGATACTCAGGCAGAGTGCAATTTATTTTTTGAAGCTGGTAGAAACTTTATCAGCCATCTATGTGCTTCTACTAGAAATTCGTTTGCTAAATGATATTTAGCTGACGCAAGAATTTCTACAAACATTTTCAGATTGTGATAAAAATTAAATAAAAATTCTGGATAATCACAGGTAAATGGAATGAATAAGGGAGCAGGAAAAAAACTCGATTATGAGTTACAAATAATTTCTATGCTTATGTTTTATATCCTTACATTTTACTGACTCCTAACTAAATAAAGTACGCTAAAAATTACTTTGTTTGATGTCACTCTTGTACTAAAATTTGTATAATTGCTTTGATAATATTAAAAAATACACACTTTGCTGTCATGCACACGCAACTTCAGGGCTCTGAATTTTGTTTAATACTGTCATAAAGTTCGTAACTATATTTGAAACTTATAGGCGACTAAAATCGTTTGGATTTAGCTAATATGAAAAGATCTGGCAACTTGGTTTCCTTGTTTCTTCAAAACTTTTAATCACGTGTATGTGTACATTAGCCAATCAAAAGAATAATGCTATGGCATATTTATAATAATTATTCACGATAAATTGAAAAGATCTTAGAGCGTCAGATGATTATTTGTTTTTTTTATGTGTCAACACGTACTTCAGTTGAAATAATCTTTTTTGATTTAAAAAATATCAAGCAAACATTAGCCTGACTGAAAAATAGTATATTTTACTAGAAATCGTTTTTTAATTTTTAGAAGTTTTGTAGAAAACTCAACTGAAATTTTTTGATGGTAGCTGAACTCATGTGCCTTTGTTTATGCAAGCATCTTAACACTTCTACCATCGCAGCCACCGCGGTTGCTTAACGTCTAATAACTTTTGAGGCTATTCAAATGGATTATAACATCATCAGATTCTTGTTATTAAAGATATGTGAGGAGTTGCCAAATCTTATTTTTGCACCTAAAGAAACAAATTTATTTTCAATGTCACAAACAAAAAAAAAAAGGAAACACTGCACTTGGAAATGCAGGATGGAAAGGCATATGTCGGGAAAAAAATTATAAAACACAAAGACTGCTGAAAAAAAGTTCGACATCGATGGGTTGGTGAGAGTTTTAACTGGGTTCTTAAATTCTTAGGTTGTACAATCGAAGTTTGCAACCTCGACTTTTCGGACTTAAACTAACTTTTCAACTTTTAATTTATGAACAGTATTAAACATTTATTTATTTAAAATTTTCATATACCTGCTGTTTACACATTTAGTTAAAATATGTTTAGACAGGCCAGCAAAGAGAGTAATACGTTTTATTTATAAACAAGTTTTTCTAGACCAGAACAATGCTTTGGTCCTAAATTGCATTTTGTTTTTTTTTTCTGTTTTGCTTGTATTCTTAGTCGTATTTTTTGCCATAAACATGGTAGTAAATGCACTCAACCGTTATGAGCATCAGTGACAGAATCAGTTTGCAACAGCAGCAACAATAAGAAAAAAACTGTAAAAGTGATTCTAAAAATAAAAGTTTTAAACACAACATGTCATCTTAATAAAAATGTTTATAATCATTACAAAGTATAAAAAAAGGAAATTGAAAGTAGAGCACACATAAAACGGAGTAAAGAAAACATATGGATTAAGTTTTTGAAAGGGTTTAAAATCTTGCAAATACTCAATTTATTTCTTTATAAAAAATTGCAATATTTTGTTTTATTGGGTATTTTCTACAATAAGAAAAAGAAATAGCTATTTAATATTATAAAGAGTAAATAAAAAGTGAATAAAATTTAAAAAAGTTTCTCACAAAAATTGAGTCTTTCCAGAAAAAAAAGCTCAAAGTGAGTTGCCAGATCTTTCCATAAAAGAAAAATTTTGACGTTTTTACTCGTTTATAAATAGAAATCGAAGTGACGTGATGTATGGCACACTACGTATGTATTAAAAGCAAACTGTATGTTCCTTAATAATATTGTAAATAATTTTTTTTAATAAAGTGACATCAAAGAAAATATTTCAAGGTTTAGAATGTTTTTGGTTTGACATAACCCTAAGAATAATAAAAGTATGATGATAAGTTACTTGGGTAGTGAAAATAATTATAGATCGAATACTTTGTTAACGTTGTTCAAATGCAAAGGATTTTTTGCAGATCACTAAAATTATTGGGTTCAGCATTTCATATTTTTTTAATGAATTTCAGTTATTTTAAGACTAAAGCTTGACAAATTTTGTAAAAATTAGATCTTTGAGTCTTCTTCTGTTCGTTAAGATATTCTTTGCAAATCATCTGAATATTGTTGGCTGGCCTTATCAAATGAGCAGTATAAAATGGAACCATTCCTTATCCTTGATAAGATGATTTTGCGATTATATTTATATCACTTCAACACCATTAAAATAAATTTTGTGACAATTTTTCTATTCATTCTAGTTTATTTTCATTTTAGTATCTTGTAAATTTTTCAATTTTCTTTACGTTTTTTTAGTATTTTATATCAGTTTTCTTCTTGCATCTTATTTTGCACGTAGTAAAATTATGTTGTTGCACAATGTTTGTTGTCCTTATTTTACGACTTAAAATGAGTACAATTGTAAAAAAAGTTTTTTTTTACTTTCTTTTTATGTATCACACATGCTACATGATATCTAAAGCGAATACTTAAAAATAAGTATTAAAATAAATAAAAATTTTTAATTTAAGATTTCAAAAACAGGAAATCTTTGGTATAATTTTATCTTGAGTTTAAAATGTTGTTGTTAACTGCAATAAAAACACTCCAACTTTTATGTTTTATGTATTAATTCTGTTATACTTTCTCTTTGTCTCACTCTCTCTTTCTCAATTGCTTTTATTGTTAAAAGTTTTACTGTTAAATTGATTCAATTTTAATGTAAAAACAAAATTTATTTTCAATTCTGCCATCTTTAGTTGTTCATTTTAATTTTAGAGTTTAAAATAATTGCTTTATTTATTTGTTTATTTGGGTTTTTAATTTAATTCTCATCTTGTTTTAAAAACTCTCTTAATCATCTGGATAACTAACAAATTGTTATTTGTTATTTTTTGGTGATTTAAATATATGAAAAAAAGAGGAAAATGCTAACAAAACTTTTTTCATTGAAACTAAAAGCCAGCTGTTTCAACGCCCTCTTAATTCTTTTACAGTCAAAAACAGTCAAGGAATATTTATTTAGTCGCTATAAAAATACTGTTCTATTTTTTCACAGTCACTGCGAATTAATTTGGTATGAATATAAATTATAGTTTTCAGAAAAGAAGCTGAAATGAAGGGGATTTCAACAAAATTAGAGCGAAATTAATTTAAAAATTTCGATTTGTTTGCCAGAAAGCAAGACTATTGATGAAAAGTAGTAACGTAGTAAAATTTTATTTATTCCATATAAATGAAAATTCCCTTTTTTGAAATTTTTAAAAGAAACTGAGTTCCAAGATGAAAACTTATTATTTGAAATCTTAATTGAAAAATATCTGAGTTTATTATTCCATTTTGAATTTCTATAATATCCATTTTCGAACTCATAAAATATATATATATCCTGGGTCTTTAAACAGAGCAAAGTCAATGGAGCGATGTCCCTCTCTCCGTCAGTGTTCTGATGAAAATCAACTATGCCAAGGCACTAAAGAAAATTGAAATTATTTGAAGACACTAAACAAAATTTAGATACGTCAATCGATCAGAGATAGTTTGGAAAATTTCGCTACAAGCTTTCAACAAGATTGGTCCATGCCTTTCGGGGCAGCTGATAAGACATCACGTGTGCCTCTAAATATTCTATATTATTTAGAACCTTGAAATAACTCCAAACAAAGAAAGAAATATATGGGCCGATATAGAATTAAAAAATATAGAAAGAATATCAAGAGAAAAAAAAATGGCGCTCGCCCATATTTTCTAAGTTATGGGCCTCTGATCTTTTCATATAAAAGTATGATTGTGTGTCATATTTTTTAAGACATCAACATGGATATCATTTAAAAGATTTTAAAGAGATCTTTTAGAAAATAATAAAATTAAAAAAATCTTTAACCCACTAAAAGCCGTTGACATTTTTATATAAAAAATTTTTTTAAATCAATGAAAATTTTACTTTTTAGGCTTTGGTTCATTTTTAATTTAACTTTTATTAAGAAAATTTATTTTTCAAATGTACGCGGACGTTTTCCAAAGAAAACAAGAAAAATTAGACGCTGGCAGAATGTAATGCTGCATTTTCAGGACCGCCAAATCCATCTTCAGCATTCTTTGAATCCAACAAAAAAAATTTCATTATTCATGATATTCATGATGATCACCGGTTCAACCCCTGGCTGGGACTAAATTTAAAAAAAATTAAAAAAATTTTTTTTCTCATTTTTGAATTATCTGTCACCCAAATATTGGCTTTTCTGATTGGAGTTATTTCATTGTAAAATTTTGAGATGTGAGAAACTACAACTGAATTTAAAAAAAAAAAAAAATTAAAACATATAAATGTTGGAAGCTGTTAAAATAAAATTATTTATGTAAATGCCTTTCAAATATTATGAGCACCACTGTGTGTTTGAAGAAGGTTAAAGGGCTGCTTGTTTGTATAAAAATTTTGTTTTTGCCGACATTAAAATGGACTAAAATGCTTTTTTTTGCTCGAAAGATAAAAAAATGTGGAGCATGTTATTGTTAATCGATTTTCTGCTGTGAATTCTTTGTTTTGAATTAAATAATGGAATTTTTAATATATTCAAATGCAATCAATAAATAAATATTAATATTTAATCTGCCAGATTAAATGATTAAAACAAATTGTAATGGTATTGAATTTTGTTATTTCATAAAAAGTGTTTGATTTGAGTAAAATTATAAACTTATATTGTTTTAAATATTTTTTATTTTTCATATTCGTTTGTTAGCCATTTTTAATTGTATTTTTTATTTCTATCTTAAAATCACTTTTAATATCATTTCGAAATGTGTTGAAATCGCTTTAAGCCTTTAATGTGATTTGTTTGATTTTCTCTTTTTTCTTTTTCTGTTTCTGTTAATATTCAACTTTAAATTCAGTTCAACCCATTTTAAATATTGGTTTAGTCTTTTGCAGATATCGTAAATAGTCAAACGGTTTTATAAGGAGAATAAATTTGACACTGAAAGCTGCCCGGTAGTTCTGAAAAATTACAGCTAAATTTTATCCTACAATTTCCATGTCTCCTAAGTCACTTTCTTGTTTCTTTTAAGAGCCTTGAATCCTTTGCCTAGTTTCTATACACAGAACATTTTTCTTTGCACTTATTAAAGTTGTCTTTGTTTTTAGATTTAAATTTAATTAAATTTTTAATTGGCTTAATTTTATAATTAATCAGTAATTTAAGACAAAATACTTTAATTTAATATTTAATGAAGTCAATTTTATATTTAATTCAAAAATAAAATTAAAACGAGTTTTTAATTAATTAAATAATTCAATCAATTTGTTATTAATTAAATAAAATTTCAATCTGAAAACAAATTAAACTTTTAAAAGATTCAAAGAATTTTTTTCTGTGTAACTCAAATGAGATATTTAAAATTTTTTTTTAGTACCAGTATGCAGTGTATTTTGCCCTAGTGATTTTGAGAGTTGTCAATTCTAAAGTTAATTTTTTATAACTGAGGGGTAGCAATCACATACACACTCGCACACAAACACACACACACACACGCATTTGCTCTAAATTGCTGCAGGATGCACAAAAATGCTAAAAACGTTACTTAATATACTTTCTTCTTTAGTTGAGTTCTAATTTTCTGCATTTAAATGGTTAGAGATGCTCATTTTAAATTCGCTGTGTGTTTCTAGTTCAGCTGAAGAGCTCTTAGCAACCAACAGCAAGGACGACATTCGACAACAAATACAAAAACGCAGCTGTTTGTTGTGCATTATGAAGTACGCATTAAAACCGAAAAATGAAGTTAAAGCTAATATTAAATAAGCTAAATTGTATTTCGGATAGTGTGAGTTAGTGAAATACCTTGATTATTATCATTTTATCACTGTGTGAAAACCAATTGAATTTTATTTAATGGTTCAGCCATAAACAGCGGAAGGAATAGTGATGACTAAAACGATGACTTTTAAAGCTAATGGATGCCATTAAGATTATTTCAATATGAGGATCAATGAAATCTCCAAGCAATAAAATATATCAGCTTAAAATAAAATTCCATATTTTTCTTTATATTTTTATAAAAATTAAGTACAAGAAATTGACTTTAATTTTATTTTTTCAATTTTATTGAAATCTTTATTTTTTTTAGATTAAAACAAGTGTTAATTTAATTATTACTTTTTTATTTAAAATTTAATATTTAAATAAATCGTTATGGTCTTTTATGCGGTTGCAAAGTCACGTACTGTATTATCACAATGCAAATGTTCACCATATTCTTTTCTTCTGTTGTCTGTTATTGTTGTCTGCTGAACGTTTAAAACTCATTAATCACATGCATTTTCAGTTAAAGAAAAAGTAATTGAAAAAAATAAAAATATATTTCGTATAAGTTTTTCTTCCTCTTTCAACACTTTTTATAGTAATAAAAAAACAAAACTATGCTCTTTATTGTTACACTGTAAAAAAAATTGTTTTAAAAGAAAAAATTTTTTTTTAAATGAAATTGCGAATTTTAAGTAAGAAAATTTATTTTAATAATCAAAAAAAGTTTCAAAAGTGTTTTTAGTGTAAATAAATTTTCTTTATACAAAAATTAGTTTTCAACATATAAAAAATATTTCCTCAATCAGTTTAGTACAATAGTGAATTTAAGTAAAAATGGGTTTAAAATATAAAAAAACAAGTTTTATCTACAAAGCTTTGGTTTTAGTACAAAACTTTTTTTTAGTAAATAAATTTTTAGTACAAAATTTTGTTTAGTACAAATTTTTTTTAGTACAAAATCATATTTTTAGTACATTAAGACCTGTTTAATTTTTTAATAAATATACTAAAATTCTAAAACAAGTTCTAAGTACGTTTACTACTTTTTAGAGCTAAGAAGAGCCTTAAAAACAATTTTTTTTATTACAAAAACGGATTTTTACAAGCAGCGAATTAAAGCAAAGATAGATTTTCATTGTAAGGAATACGTTTTAGTACCAAAAAGTCTTGTAAGTGAATTTTATAATTTGACTTTATTCTAAAAAGAAACATTTTTTATACACACAGATAAAATATGCAGAAGAAATTATTATTAGTACTAAAAATATTCTTAATGCTTTAAAAGTAAACAAAAATAAGTATTTTGATTATAAAAACAATGTTTTAGTTAATAATAAAAAGTTTTGGCCTTAAAACAAGTTTCGAGAAAAAATATAAATTTAATTATAAAAAAAGACTGTGTAAACTTTTAGAAAACTTTTTTAAGAAAATTATATTTTATTATTTAAAATATTTATGGGAATATAACTTTGCTGAAAAATATTTTTGCCTATGCAGTATTTAGAACTTAAATAAAATTGTATATTACAATAATAGGTTTCAATGGTAAAAATTTATTTTAAGAATAATCAAGTATGTGGCACCAACCCTTTTAATACAAAAAGCTTAGATTTAAATAAAGAAAAGTTTTTAGAGCAAATAAAACATAAGTTAAGAGAAAAATTACCTAATAAGAGTATTTTTTTAGTAGAAATAATATTTAGTACAAATACTTTTTAGTACAAATATTTTTTAATTCAAATATGTTTTAGTGCAAATATTTTTTAGTACAAATATTTTTATTAAAAAATTTTTTGATAATTAGGTTTTTAGTACAAAAAATTTATATATTTGACTAAAAAAGAAATTTTAGTACTCACAATTAGAAATAATATTTAGTACAAATACTTTTTAGTACAAATATTTTTTAATTCAAATATGTTTTAGTGCAAATATTTTTTAGTACAAATATTTTTATTAAAAAATTTTTTGATAATTAGGTTTTTAGTACAAAAAATTTATATATTTGACTAAAAAAGAAATTTTAGTACTCACAAATAATATTAGTACTAAAAAAAAGGAATTGATTTTTTAGTAACATAACGGCCTTTACACCCTAAATTTCGTTGGTTTTTAATTTTTCATGAACCAGATAAGAAGAAATAAATATATTTTCTTATTCTTGTTTTTAGAATCATTTCTCAGAGTGTTTTGGTTGTCATTATTGTATGTAAAAGAGCATGAGCCACACATTTATTTTTGCATAAAGTTAAACAAATTCATGCTGATATCCACAAATATAACCGCAGTGACAATAAAATAAAGGAAATTAAAATCTCTTAATGTAAATAAAAGCTTTAAAAGAATTTATACTTTGTAAAATAGCAATTAAATAACCAAAATGCAATAAAACAAAAGGAAAAACAAGTGAATGCAAAATGTGTTTTAATCCAATAAAAATGACTGTGGTAAGGCGGTGTCTCAAGATTTTAATTTTTATAAAATTTATATTTAAAAGGTCACATGTGAAAAAGTAGTGTGAATGATTGTAAGAAAGACCAGGGAAAGCAAATAGGAAATATTCTTTATTATTTATGATTAAGTTATGAATTCTTTTGAGGAAGCTTTTGTGTATTTCCCATTTCACATTCGTATATAGAGTCACGTATTTTGTCACTTTTCAGAATAATAAAACATTTCATTTCTTGTATATGAACAATAGTCATATTAATGAGTTTTCTTCTGGCTGCTGGCAAATTTATTCAATTAAATATTTAAGTTAAAGAAACAAAAATACAAAATAAAAGAATAAATTGTACTTTTTTATACATAAAAAACTTTTGGTTAAATTAAAAAATATATTTTTTTTGGACAACTTATGCCTGTGTGTATGTTCAAGGATTTATAATGTTCCTTTTATACTTACTTCTGTTAGTGTTTTTTTTTTTAATGAAAACATTTTTAAAATAACTTTTTTTTAATTTTCTCGTCAATAAAATTTGTATTTATTTATTTATATTGTTTTCTTTTTAGTTTTTTTTTAATAATTCGTTTAATTGCAGTTTCTGCAGTTGCTTAATAAGGTAATTTTACACAATTTGTTATTTCTATTTTTATTTACTTTTATTTTATTAGTAATTTTTCTTAGTTTAAATCATTAATTTAATTTAATTTTTTCTAACATCATTTAATTTAAATTAGATATTAGTTTGCTTTAATACTTAAAAATTTAGTTTTTGTTTTTTGTATAATACAACAATTAGCTTTGCTAACAGTGTGTTTTTTTTTTTTTTTTTTTTTGTTAATTTTTTTAAGTGTATTTTTTATTATTGTTGTTTAAAATTTTACAACAATTTTTAAAAATTATAAGATGTGTTTGTTAAGGGAATTGAAAGGGATTTTCAAAAATTTCGTAAAAAGACGAGTAAGAAAAAAGATTTAAAGAAAATATAAAAAATTTCAGTAGTTGCGCAAGGTCTCTCATGTTAAAGTCAAATTAATCAAATTATTAATTGACTTAAACACAACCTGCTAGAAAAAAATTTGTTATTTATATTTTTTAACATTTATAACAATACAAAGCAACTAATGAGTTGAAGTCCAAGCGAGAAAGTTCTTATTTATGAACTGCCAGTTGGGTACATTTTTTCGTACCCTGATTAAGTACTAAAATATTTACCACGAATAAATTAAAAGTAATGAAATAATAAATTTATATTTTTCAGCAGTTTTTTAAAAGAAGATTTTGAATAAAGCTTTAAGAATTTTAAGCAGAAGTACTTATTTAGAATTTTTATTTGAATTATTTTTAATTAAAAATTATTTTTGTTTTACATTTTTAAACTTCTAACACTTTTAACACGTGTTGTGCTAATCTTTAAACTATTTCAACTTAAAACAGCATTTATATTTTATATAATTTTATTATTAATTTTATAAAATTAACATTTTAATTCTTTCCTGATTTTGCTAACATTTTATGTATTTACAGGTGTTAAACATTAAATTATTAATTATATTCGTTAATTTAATTAATAATGTTTTTATTTTTATGGCATTAACAATAGTATTTTATTTAAATTTAAATTTAATTTTAATTTTTAACTTTTACTTTAGTATTTTTTTTTTAACAAATTAACTAGTTTTATTTTTTTTTATTAATTTAATTATTTTCGGTAAAAGTCTTTTATTTCATAGGAATTTTTTTGTGAGTGTATATATGTTTTTTATATATTTTAATTATTTTTTGTGAAGTATTTCTTTTTTTTAATCTTTTTTCTTTATAAATTTACAATTTGAAGTTTAAATATGGATTCATGGGGTGATTTTTTTGAAGGCTGTTGTGTTTTTTGCAACTTGAAGAATCTAAAAAATAATGATTTTAAGTTCTTGAAATTAAATTTCGAAATGTAAGCAATCTGTTCTTGATTATCTTTATTAACCTACTAAAATATTGTTACGATTATCAGCCAAGGTTTTTTATGCTTTTGTATAACGATTTAAAATTATATACCAGAGTTTTTGGAAAAGATTTTATCAAAAGCTAAATGTGACTATTTTTCAAAAATAGAGGAAAAAAGTTATTGCAAGAATATTGACCTTAAAGCTTTTAAAATACAATAGACTTGATCGTAACCAAAAAATGAGGAAAATAATTTCTAGTCAAAAGTTTGGGTTAAAATATTCAAGTCAAATTACAGGATAATTTGACTTCAGTACTTTATTTCTTTAAAAATGATGAAGACGACCTTTTATTTTAAAAATATATAATATTTCTTTAAAATATTTATATGCATAAATATTATTTGATAAATTATAAAGAAAAATAAAGGAGTATTTTAAATATATATTATAAAATTATTGTTCGAATAAAAGTGTAAGTTCTTGAATAATTCGAATAATTAAAAAAAATATTTGGTAACTTAAAGAAAAAATGTTCTTTTTCTATTTAAGTAGAATTATTAAGTTTTTTTTTCCGAATAATCGAACATTCGATTATTCGAATAATCGATTATTCGAATACCCGATTATTCGAATATTTTCCTCGGGTAATTTTTTCCTATTTTTAAATAATGTAAGAAAAACAAATTGTTTGAAGAATAGAATATTCGGGTAACCGCAAACTTTACCAACAAAATAAATTTTTCGAAATCTTTTAAAAGAAATAATCAAATATATTTAAGAAAATAAACCAAATTAATAACAAGAAAGAGAGATTCAAGGGGCAAGGGGATTTTAATGATCTTTTCTGCGAGTTGCTGTGCCAACAATTCGTCAAAATATAATTAAAGTAAAAAGTGAACGATCTTAAGCCAACCAATATCACTTCGCGGTCATTGATTTTATTTCGATATATTTTAAAAATATCAAATACTTGATCTATTTCGTGCTTGAAAAAGTTCAATTCAAGAATTAAATTATGTGTGAAACCTGAAACCAAACACTTAAAAAATCACCCCATAGGTTTTTTTCATTAATAATAATTAAATAAAATGAGTGTTGTTTTATAATATTTATTTTGCAAAAAAAAAAAAAAAGAAAACAAAACAAAACAAACAAAAAAAAATAATAATCGAGTAAACATTGTTTAATGGTTGCAATTGATAGCATGAATAAAATATTATAAAAGTTTCCCTTTTTAAATGTTTATTTTTGTTAATCGAATATTACAGTGCTGCCAATAGGCTTGTAGAAAATATAGTCATGCAGATCTGTTTTTTTTTTCTTTTTTAGATCGTTACATTTATTTATATTTTTGTAGTACGTTTCTTTTAATTTAATTATTACTAAGTAAATGCTTTACATTTTAGAACATTGAAATATTATTGATCAAAAGGTATTTATTTATGCTGTTGTTTTTCATTAATTTATTTTGGATTTTAAGTGATAGAGGACCAACACAGAGAAATTTTAGAAACATTTTTAGCACTAGCAGCTTTAAAATTATGTGAATATAACAAAAACTATTTTTGTTTTTTATTAAACTTACATTAAATTTAAGCGATAGTTATACGATTATTCGAATAATTTTTTAATCGAATATTCGATTATTTTTTTAATCGAATATTCGAATAATGAAATCGAATCGTTAAAGTCAAAATGTTTTCTATTTTTTTTTCATCGCCTCAAATTATTGAAAATTGTGGTTCTTAATTTTTAAATAGAGTAAAACTTATTCCAATTGCTGTGGGGAAATCATATCAATCTGTGCATTTCGCAAGCGCTACCTACTCCTGTGCTTGGTTGGTAAATTTAAGAACAAAATCCAAATTCTTTTGTATTACACTTTATCAACTAAGAAAAATTATTTTTAGCAAGAAATGCAAAAAATATACCCTCTTCCGTTGATGTTCAGTAACAGTTACCTGGCAAGGTCGTCAGTCTACTGGGGATGTTTCATAAAAACGTCGTGAGAAAGAAATGATTCTTTCAAATGTTAAGATAACGTATCACTCATAAAGATGAACAATGCCACTATAAAAAGACACGTAAGTCTCTGACCCAAATTAGGGTGAAGAAGTCATTGTAACAGTAAAAATTCTAATGGAAGAAAGAAACGCCATATGAGCAATTTTACTTGGCAACAAAATTATTTTAATTTAAAAACGCGGCATTTCACAAACACCAGTATTGAGAATAAGATTTTGAATTAACCGCAGATTTAGCCAAATAAAGCTTCGTGTCTTACAGATGATGTCAGCATCAATATTTAAGACAATTTTCCATCTCTTTTAAAAAGTATGAAAGTTGTTTTAAGATATTTTAATTTTTAAATTCTCTGAGTTGTTCCTTGTTCTTTCTGCAAATTTTTGTCTTATTTTAATTTTGTTCTTGTTTTATTTATTTTCTTTTTATTTATTTTTTTAATTAATTTTTTAACTGATTTTTTTCTCTTTGGTTTGAACGCATAAATTTTAATTTAAATTTAAATTTATATTCGTTTGTCTTAACTTACTTACAGCTAAAATTCACTAAAACATTTAATACATTTTTTTAATTTATTTATTACAAATAATTTAAACTAAATTTGTATATACAACATTAATTTAATTTTTTTTAGGGACATTTAAAGTCATTTGTTTTTATTTACAAAAAAAAAAAAAATTTTTTTTTTCAAATTTTAAAAATTCTTCAAATTTTAAAACAAGTCCTTCGAGTCCGTATGTTAAATATTTTATTTTCTTTTTGCAATTTTTACTAAGTAAATAAGTAACAACATTTGTAGCACTTTTATGAAATTGTTATCTTCTTTATTTATTCATGTTTTATGTACAAGTTTGCTTCTTTTTTCTAAAAGAGTTTTTGGAATTGCGGTGAAGAATCAAAAAAAAATTGTTTTAAACTTTTCATAACAAAGTAAACATAATTAAAAATAAATTTCTAACAATAACATAACTTTTGTAAATTATTTAGTTTTTCACTTCAATGAAAAATAGGTACAAAATATTTGTACAAAAGCTTTTTTGTTGTTTAATAGAAATTATTAGTTTTTTTTTGTTGAATTCAGTAGTAAGTTTCTTTTTTGGATTTTTTTTTTAGAAGTTTCAAGAACCATATTTTTAGTTTTATTATTCTATCATTATATAAGATTTATCATTTATATACGTTTTAGAAGTTTTCCTTTCGTTTCTTTAAATCTTAATCTTAATCTTAATCTTAATATTTATTTTATTTTCTTTTTTTTCTTTTATATTTAATTTATTTTATCTAAAAACTTAAACTTGAATTAAAAATTTACCTATCACGTACAGGAAATTGACACGTTTTTTCATGTGTGATGATCATGTATATCTGCAAAATAAAAAATAAAAATTATTAAAATAAATGTTAAAAAAAATTAATTAATTTCTTAAAGAAAAAGAACATTATAACATAATTTTTAATTTTTTTTTTATGGACAGAACATGACAATTACTAAAGTTTGGGCATTTTAAGGAAGTCTGCAACTAAGAAAACCAGTCTTATATATTTATTTAAAACTGTGAGAAGCAATTTAAAAATTTTTGCTTTTTAAAAACAAAATCTGTGAGTTTTTTATTGCCGATCTGTAAAATATTGCTGTAGATAGTGTTGGGATTGTGTTTTGAACAAAATAATAATAATTTTGGTTAGGGACGCCAGTCTTAAAAAGACTCAAACGTTTTTAGTTCATTTTGAGAATTCAAAATGGCATCGCTCTAATAACAGTTTGTATAACTGTTATGCTTTATAAATATTACCAAAATGACAGTCTTTTAACCTTGAAATATTTGGAAAGAGTGGTGTAAAATTAAAAAAGGTAAAATTAAAATTTATTGATACTGATTAAAACAGGCATATTTTTGCCACCTTAGAATTTAATTTAAATGATTTATTTAAATAAGCAATATTGTCTCCTAAAAGTGTTTGTACTTGAGTTCATAATGTACCATTAGAAAAACTACAAGGAAGTTAATGGTTAAATATTCACGGCGGGATTCTATTTAATTCAATTTAATTTAAATTTTAATATGATTTCTATAATCAGCATATAAATTGCTTCTGTGCAACAGTGCTTGTACAACATTTACAACTTAAAAAATTATGACTTTACCGAGTCCCACAAAAGCGGCCATAATATCTGCAAAATAAATATTTAAAAAATTCAATTTTTAATTAATTTGTTTTTTAATTAATTTGAAAATGATACTTAAAAAATTAATTATAATTTAAAAAATTAAACATTTTCACTAAGTTATCGAAACTGCAGGCCAAACCCCAGAAAAAAACATTAACTTTGAGACGAAGCCAAAAATTATTAAAAAAAATTACAACAATTCAAATTTTTATTTAAAATTTATTTTTAATTTAATTTTTTTAATTCTTTTTTTTTTTATTTAAAATAAAAAAAAAATAATAAATAAATTATTTTTTTTTCAAAAATTTTTTTAAAAGTTAAAAAAAAATTTTAATTTTTATGAAGACATTGCAATATTTCAAACCAACCCCAGAATTTTCATTAAAAATTAATAAAAAAAAAATTATATGAAAAATAAAAAAAAAATATTTCCTTTTGTTTCTAGTAGGCTTTCAGAGATAAAACCATTACAAATGTAAATATTTTAAGTGCGTAAACCACTGCCAAAATTGAGGACACCAAATATTCGCCTTTAATTTTTGCGTGTCTTGTTCTTCTGCTTGACATTTACATAAATCATGCATTATTAACTGAAAATTTAAATGTCGATGATGAATTGACTGGTTGCCAGAAAATGTGTTGATAATGAAGCTGTCGATGTAGTTGTTGTGGTTAATTTTGAATAGTTGACTCCCAACAAATAACACCTATCGAAATACAATGCAGGGGTCATTGTCATACCTTCTGTTTACATCAGTGGCTGCAATGCGAAATTATATTTACAATTTTTTCGACTTGTGGTACAATAAACAGGTACTGCAGCTGATAATTTCGTTGATGTTTTATTTTTATATTTTTTTTTAATTACAAGAAGAGTAACGTTGTAACGAGTTTCTCATTAATATAAGTGAGGTTATGTAATATGTAATGTTGTTGTTGTTGTTGCTGCTGTTACAGCCAGTTAATGTAGACAATTTGTTTTTAATGTTATTGATGTGAGTTATGTTGATGGTAATGATGTGGATATGAATGTCATTGGTGGCAATAATGTTTGCAATGATGATGAAGTGCAGGTTTTTAAAATCAAATTTTGTAACTTGTTTTTGAGGTTCAACTTAATACAAAAAAAAAAAAAATTTTTTTAATGATGCTGTTGACGTCAAGTCATGTAGCAGTGGTAGCGGTTTTATTGACTCATTTTGATTGTATGTTTTTCTCTAATAATAAAACCTAGTTTTGCTGTTTTTTTCCCAGCATTTTTGTTAACTTTTTGGTTTCAAAAAAAAAAAAACATTTACTTACCTTGTGTTATTGCTAGTGTTGCGGCGGGTGTTAGATGTGAGGACGTTGCAGTGGCATGTACCGATAATGAGGTACTAGTGGCTGCTGTGGCGGCGGGTATTTGCTGTTGCACATAAGTATTACTACTTCCTGCGGCTGTCATGCCACAGCCATTGGCTTCTGAGGTTTTCATTTGTGATTCTCGTTCAACTAAACGTTGGCGCAATAAGCGAATTTTCTCCTCTTTCTGAAATGGCAAGAAAATATAAAATAAGCAGTCACATAAACAACTTAGTAAAATCAGATTGGAAAATCGAAATTAATACAATAACTTCTTACAAATATTAGGATTCAAAATTTTTATTGTTAAAATTTAAAAAGTTTAAGAAATTCTAAACTAAGGAAATAAAAAAAAATTACATAAGATTTAAAAAGTTTGCTTATTAATAATTTGTAAATTAATAACAAATTAATTACTTTGAAACCAGCAAATTTAAAATATTTATAAAATAATAACTAATTATTTTTAATTAAACTCCCATGTAGAGAAAGCTGATTTTTTTAGTTAAAAATTATTACTCAAGTTTCTTGTTATTAGAATTTATTTTTATTGAAATCTTGTCTTTTTAAATCTCAAATTTAAATGAATTTGCTTTAAAACTAACGAAGTTAGAGAGGAAAATAGAAAATAAACTGGAATTAATAATAATCATACGTCCAGGTTACCCAAGAATAAAGGCATTTAACAAAATATATTAAAAAATAAATAAAAACTGCTTTTCAATAAGAGCATATATTCCAGCCCTGCTACTTAAGAAAACAACAATTAAATCTTACCTGAGCTATCAGTCGTTGTAATTCTTCATTTTCCGTCACCAGTTTCTGATAACGTTCTTCATCTTCTTTTGATATTCCCGAATCAGGATTGTATTTTGATTCAGCTTTATCTTTAGGATGGCGTATAACTTCAATAACCTTTTGAAAGAATAATAATATTTAACATAATTTATATTAAATCCACTGCTTTTTTTATAAAAAGAAAATAAATCAAAAATTTTAATTAATTTTAATTACACAAACCTTTGGCACAAATATGAGTAACATGCTTAAAAAACAACAAAATATCACAGCCAATGCCACAAATGCAAATGAAGCATCCTGTTGTGAGGCAATAACCATACCAACGGGTGCCGTTATTAAACATAAGACCACCACATTGTAAATACTCATGCCCACATAACGCGAATCATTTATTTGTTTAACTTTTATTGAACGCGTTTCATAAGCCAGAAAAAGGCCAAAAACCAATATTAAGCCCTTATAGCCATAAACAAGGCCTGACATGTAAAAAAAAAAGAGAAAAAAGAAAAGAAAAAATTTACACAATTTCAATAAAAAATTATGAATGTAATTTATTTACCCAACCACATGGAATTCTTTTCACTCTCACAATGCTCCAACTCTGGACGTATTTTAATATCATCAGTCGTCAATATGGGATCTTCTAAGGGAAATGTTTCTAAAATTCTTTGTAAGGGATCTAGTATTTGCCAGGCTAATAAAATAATTAAGTCCACAGATAGTAGGCCAGTAACCATGGTATAAAGTTTCCAAGGTTCAACTTTTCGCTAAAAAGGAACACAAGACATAAAAATAATTTTTAGTTTTAATGAAAATGAAGTAATTTAAAGGTTTATTATTACAAGCATTTTAATTTATTGTTGTAAAGGTCTTAATAAAAAAGAGATAATAAAATTAAATAATTTTTGTTAAAGTTTTTTCAAAGATTTATTTTATTGCCTTTTTTTTTTTTTTTCTTGTATTGAGAAATTTTTAATTAATTTTTTGATTTTTTTTTATTATCCTTCGAAAGATTGATTAACAACTTTTTATAATTGTACAAAATTTCTGTTGTTTTATTACTTGGAAGCATTAATCATTCTAAAAAAATGTTTGTTTTTTGTTATTTTATGTGTTTCTTTGCTTCTTCCAGCTGTCATAAATTTTTAAATGAACAACTTTTTAATCGATTTAGTTTGTCCTTTTTTAAAATTTATGTTTTTCATTATGCTGTTTATTCATTTTTCCTGTTATCTGTCATGTAAAAACTATTTTTTTTCCAAAAAAAAAAAAGTGAAAAGTTTGCTGCTTTCACTGCACCGACCCGGGGTAGTTTTTTTTAATTTAAAAAAAAAAATATATATAAAAAAATTGTACTGCATACGGGAATATTTCGAATTGCACTGTTAATCTGGGGAAGCTGCAACAGTTTTTTTTGTGAATAATTTAGGACACTGCTACATCAATTAATTAATGGCCTATTTGCCGTTTAAAATTTGTAACATCATTTACAATCAATTAATCAAGTAGTCAATCATTTTGTAGTATAGGAAACGCTTCCCTGTAGGTATGAGCTGATATACTAGAAATAAAGTCGACCACAGCAACGCTCATATTTTAATGGCTCCTAACAAATTTTGTTAGGGAAAGTTGGGACAAAAAAATATTTTAAAGTTATTAGATGTTCGTGGCCAAGTTAAAAATTATCCAGAGCTCTGAACAGCATCAAAGAAGACAAAATTAGGAAGCTTTCATGAAACTGTTGCAGTTTAATAAATAATATACAATATACATTCTGGCACATACATTACATAATACACAAAACAAAATAAAAAATATATAAGGGTTTGGGGTTTCCCGGAATTTTTTAATTCCCGAGAAATAATTATCGCTTTTCTAGGATTTCCCGGGAACGCCGGGCAATTATCGAAAAACTAAAATCACATTAAAAAATTCATAGTTTTATTAAAACACAAATAAACATATTTGTTAAATATCAGTTCCAACAGCTTATAAAACTTAAAAGGAGTTTAGGTGAAAACTTAAAAACATTACAGGAGAAGAAAAAAAAACTTAATAAAATTCAAACAAATATTTAATAAAAAAAGCAACCCAATTTATTTTTCATTTAAATTTTTTTTATTTTTATTTAAGGTTTTTGATTTTATTACGTTTTTTCTTCATCTGTAAAGTAACAAAAAATTGAGTTAGGGATTTTTTATATTAAGCCATCGATATATACATTTGTACTACATAGTGAGAGATAACAAAGATTAAAAATACTGAAAAAATATTTTTATTATTTAGTTTTTTGAAAGATATGATTTAAGAACTGTTAGTGCATTTAACAATTCACTAGACATTCCGTCTCTTGTTTTCCTTGAAAAATTTCTAGCAACAAAAAAAAAACCCTTTCACTTTCTGCTGGAGTGTTTTTTGTTGAAAAGAGAAGTAGCACTGCAGGCAATAATATCTATTAAGTTATTCTTTCGTAACCCTGCTACAGTCTGTAGGAAAGGGATAGATAAGAGATAAGAGAGGTAACGAAAGCAGAAGAAGTACCGAAGAAGGAGGCTGCATGTTAAATGCTGATTCTGAATATTTATTTATACCATTAAACAGAAAAAACAACATTTTTTTTATTTTTTTTGTTTGCCGCAGGGCTTGAACCCTGGCCAACCAGGTTTGTTGTCAAAGTGCTTACCACCTTGTCATAAAGACTATCCGTGTTCGTTGTTCGAATGTTAGTGGCTTCGAATAACTCATTTTTTTTTTTTTTGCAAAGAAATTAGTTACCTTTTATTTTATATCTTCTGTAGTAGAATACTCATGAAGCGAGATATTTGAAAAATTTTTAATGTCACAACAAAAATATTTGAAAAACAAACAGTGTATATTTTGAAAGTGTTTATAATTTTTAACTTCCCGTTTCCTAATAATTCCTCGGAAAAACTGTCTTAAACCCTTAATTATTATACAATATACGATACTACACACAATATAGAAAACGCAATAAAAATTCTATATACAATAAAGAAAATACAATTTAACATACAATGTATATTTAACAATATACAACAAGCAATTTGCGATATTTAATACACAATATAGAGTACACAACATACAATACAATATAGAATATGTAATAAAATATACAACCTTAACTACATACAATATAAAATATACAATGTACAATGCTTTATACCATACAGTATTTAAAATAGTTTAATAATACTACGTACAACATACAATATAGGGTTAATAGTACAATAAAAAATATATGATATGCAAAATAATATACATTATAAAATATACAATATAGCAAGAATAATACACAATGCAATATACGATATACAATATATTATACAGTGTTATGTACAATATATAATGAACAAAATAAATACATGTTGTTGTATAATTATACAATATAGAATATACAACGTACAATATATATTATAAAATATACAAAAGACTATACAATACACAATGTATACAAGCCAATTTTTAATATACAATAACTAAAAAGAATAAACAATTTACAATACAATGTACAAAACTGTATAAAATATAAAGAGTGGAATATGAAATATAAAGGACCATCCAAACAACGCGCCTACATGTTTCTTTGAAATAAAACACAAACTATTTGCAATTTTTTCAAGCTGTTTTTTTTTTATTAAACGTATGATCCATTTCAATTATAAGTGGAATAGAATATCATTCAAATGTCCACCATGACTGCGTCTGCAGACATCAAGCCGAATATCGAAATTTTTAATGACTTTGCGACATGTTGCTGGTGTTATTTCACGAATTGCAACTTGAATGTTGTTCTTTAGATCATTAATTGTTTGTGGCTTGTTAGCATACACTCGACTTTTCAAAAAACCCCACAAAAAAAATCGAATGGTGTTAGATCACATGACCTTGGAGGCCAATTGAAATCTGCATTTCGTGAAATTACACTTTGAGAAAATTTTGATCGCAAAAGCGTAATGTTTTCTCGAGTTGTGTGACATGTAGCACCGTCTTGCTGGAAATAGACGTCAGACACATCAATATGATTTAACTGTGTCCATAAAAAGTCTCTCAACATTGATTGGTATCGCTCAGCATTCACAGTAACAGCATTTCCAGAATCATCTTCGAAGAAAAATGGCCCAATGATTCCATTTGCCCAAAATGCACACCAAACAGTAACTTTTTGTGGGTGTAGAGATTTTTCACGAATAACACGAGGATTTTCATCACCCCAGATACGACAATTTTGCTTATTGACGAATTCATCCATTCTGAAATGAGCTTCGTCACTAAACAAAATTTTGTTTGAAAACAATGGATCTGTTGTTCGTTGTTCAATAACCCAACTAGCGAAATTACGACGTTGTTGCAATGTGTACCTGTCCATGGTTAAAACTGTACTACCTTCTAATACAACAAAATGGCTTATGTCATTTGAAAAGATGTCACGTGTAAAAATTATATAGCGCTGACATCTAGGCGTCACATTTGGATGACCCTTTACAATGTAGAATACAGTTATAATATAGAATATACAACATAATATAAACAAAATGTCTTATGTGTATACACTATACAATATTAATAAAGAGCACTCAATATACACAATAATACTCAATATAGATTATTCAATAATAAAAAATACAGTATAGAATACACAGTTTAACATACCATATGCGCAATATAAAATATACAAAATATAATAAAGCATAAATATACATTTTACAGAAAATAATAAAATATATACAATAAAAAATATACAATATACAAGGTAATTTGAACATCCCAAAGCCTCTTGGCTCATATGACCAATAACGCATTAAGCAATGGAAGGTGAAGCGTAGTGAAGTTTGTACAATAGAGGTCGTATTTAAATGGATATATCTAAATGCTACCACGTTGTGGAAAAGTGGCCCAAAGACATCCTATAAGGTCTGTGGCCATCTGCACGATATCTTGTTCCATACATAATCTCATTCTGTCTACTTTACGATACATTAAAGTTTCGCGAGTTTTTTTAATATCTGTGTTTTATTTAAGAATTTAAAAATTGCGTTCTAGTTGGGACACCCAATATAACCAGTATTTATCAGTATTTACTTATTTTTAGGCCGCAAAACTTAAGCACACTTTTGATTCTTAATATACTGCCATCGTTCTAACATGTAAAGCAATTGTAGGTTTACCCTCGTTGCATTATTTACAAACAAACTATCATGTTCATGTGATTTTACTCATCAATATTAAATTAAACATTTTGTACATAATCAGTTACTTTATAAAATGTCTCCGTCGATGTGTATGATTGTTTCTACAGTATATTTAAGTTAATTGCATAATTATGTTTTCATTGCATTAAAAAAAATATAAATGTTTTAATTTTTTTCTACAGAAAATACAGACATTAATAAAGTTTTTTTTTTTTTTTGATTTTTTGTAGGAAAATATTTTATAAAATATTCCTTGTTATCGTGTCATCACAAAACGCGTATTAATTATGAATTAAATACTGTTGTCGATAAATTTTATATTTAAAAAACCTTTAAAAAATATTTGTTTTTATGCCGAAGGCATTATTAAAGTTAATTACCTTTTAATTATTTGAAATAATTTATTTTTAATTAATTCAATTAGTTTAATGCTTTAAATTGCTTAACTAACAAATATATTTTATTTATTATTAATTATTTATTATTTAAAGTTTCTTTTAAAATTTACTCACTTTGGGATCTCTTTTCGCTTTTGTAGTAAATCGATGTACACGCCATACTTTGCTAAACATGGCACCATAAGCTAAAGTAAAACCGGTGGATAAAAGCCAAGCTCTGGCCTGACAGATCTGAAAATAATAACAATAAAATTACTAATTTGATATAAAAAAAAATTCCTTAAAATATATCAAAAACTTTAAAGTTAATTAAAAAATCTACTTTAAGGCAAATTTATTTATTAATAAAAGTATGTGTTACACACACACACACAAACTTACGCATACACATATATTAATAACACACGTTACGACTTGGCTTTAAAAGGTGATCCTAACTAAAAATGTGTTTGTGATACCCGATTTATATAATTTACTGCAGAGTACAACTTCAGTAGTATCCTTGAATACAGAATTGAAAAATTTGCGGTTAATGGAAAATCTTTAACATAATAAAGTTACTTGAAGCTAAGCCTAAGCAAAGGCGAGATTGGTCTCAGCAAACTTTAATTTTAGCATAAACAAGCATGTTGCGGTGATGGTTATAATCGTATCGAATAGGTTAAAGTCGTATCTGCCAGCTATAGGCAAGCAATGATATTAATTTTAATACTTTATATATTTTATTTACTTTTTTTATTCTCTTTAAAATATGTGTTGCTGTAAAAATAAAATAAAAAATAAATAAATAAATATTCAAAACAAAAACATTTTTAAAATATTTTACAACAACACAAAAATTCTTTATGCAATCCATATGCATAAAAATATTAATCATACCACACGATTAGTTAAAAGTATGAAAAAGGCTACCAGATCTTTTCACATTATTAGCACCTAGACGTTTAAAGTCGCCTAAAATTGAGTATGGCAGTTGGTAGCGGCATGGCAAGTATACGCAATGCCTTGAATAATTAATAATTGTGTGTGTCTACATTTTAAAAGTAAGTAACTAAACATAAAATAATTCTTGGCAGGTTTTCATAAGATCAAAAATAGAACGTAACAGTGTTATTGATTATTTTACTTACTTTTGGATATTCATCTGGATCTACAAAACGTCCATCCATACCCAATAATATGACAGATGCTAAACAAATAACGACACCAAATAACATGATTGTATTACATACAGGATGTGATGATTGTATTACTCTGAAAATAAAAAAAAATTAAAAAATTTTTTTATTATAAATTTACATTTAAATTCGTTTTGTTTTAATTTTGAACAATAATGCTTTGTGTTTTTGTTTTAAATAATTTTGTAGTTATCTTTAAATATTTTTTGTAAAAACATTGCTTCAACTTTGTAAAACTAAAACAAAACGGCTGCTATATTTCGTATAATTGATTCATTCTATACATTGGATCTTATTTTTTTAATATTGATTTTATTAAAGTTTCAAATGTTAATTAGTTAAACTTATTTATATAAGTCGGAAAATTTAAAGACTTCAAATCTTATGCCGTTTGATAAACTTTCACTGTCCTTAATGTTTAAATATTTTAGTTTAATAATTACGAATAAAATGTTTTGAAATCGTATCATTAGATTTTTTAACATGTGACGTATAATTTATATGTAATTAAAGTTTTTAAAGTTTATGTTTAGTTTTCAAAATTAATTCTTCTAATAAACCTGAGAGCTAATATTTTGTTAATCTTGCTTTAATAAATTTAGTGGATAGAAATTCTGTATTAAAGACACTGCTGTCTTAAAATAAAAATTTGAGAGAATGCTGATGTAGGATGTAACAATCCACACTACATTCTGCTGGTGTCTAATTTTTCTTATTTTCTTGGAAAAACGTCTGGATATATATGTAGAATAATCGTTCTTTCTAAAGAAAACTTTGTAGAAATTAAATAAATAAATTTAAGCCAAAATAAATTTTAATTTATTTATATTCAAAGTTCAACTCCTAATTTTATAAAAAAATTTTTTTTCATAAGGCGTATGATTATCATCAAAAATGCTTATTGTAATTCTTATTTTTTTAACAGAAAATATATTTTTGGAAATATTTTCAATACAAAACTTAAACTGATTTAATTATTGTTTTGTAAAATAATAACTAGTGAATTAGTTTCGTTTATAAACTGAG
Source organism: Cistogaster globosa (assembly GCA_937654795.1). Classification (NCBI taxonomy): domain Eukaryota; kingdom Metazoa; phylum Arthropoda; class Insecta; order Diptera; family Tachinidae; genus Cistogaster; species Cistogaster globosa. The sequence continues at coordinate 16,811,521 of OW569404.1, forward strand.
TTACAGGAACTCCAATGGTTTCTATTGTTGTTCTCTCATGACCGATAGTAGCGAAGATTTTTATATTTTTAAAACCTTTTATATCATTGAGTTAACAGTAAGCTTACATATCTTAAATCTAACAATTAAGTCTAGCCAGCGATAGAGCCGGATTTATCTCCCTATTTTTAGACTAAGAGAATATTGTTCAACCTCCTTAGTGGAATGTACTCACGATCAGTTATTATATTGTTGTATGTTTGATAATTTCGCTTTAACCTTAGACACACTGGATCAGGAAGAGCCACATATTTATGTTTTTACTTTATGTATATTTCAAAATTATATTAACAAATAAAATATTATTAAATTATAATTATTAAATATTTAATTTTTAGTCCCCCGCTGCGTATGATTAATATTAATTATAAGTTTTTTTATTAATTAAGCCACAACTTTAACAAACCTTAAGGGATTTTCCTAAAAATACGTTTATTTCAAAGAAAAAACTATAAGGTTCCTTGTAGCCCTAAAACTTAAATAAAAAGTTTGAGATATTACTTCAGATTTGCAACAACAAAAAAAATAATTCTGATTTATGCAGGGTTTATTTTTAAGGAAACTTATTTCATAAAAATGGTTCCTAAAAATTAATAAAAAAATAAAATAAATTTTATACTTTTAATGTCTTTTTTATTTCTACTACATTCTGATTTATTTTTTGAAACTTAAATTTAATTAACAAAAACTGGTCCTAAGACTTAAGAAAACATCATAAAAAATATCCGATTTTATCTTCAGAATGTATTTTTCTTGCTAAATTAATTTTTAAAATATTCTTTTCTCTGTATCCATCAAAGGCTTTAAATATATTATAGCGTTTTGGTGTTGCTTTTATGCTGCAGAAATTATTAAATGTAAAATCATTTGGTTTTAAGGCCAAAAGAAAATCAGCAACAGATTAAGGCAAATGTTGATAATAAAATTTGAATTCAAACCACTCATTTGCAAAGTGCAAAAAGTTTTTTAAATAAAAGAATCAATTTGTGTTTTTGTGTGATGGCAAATGTTTAAATATCCTGGTGTAAATCTGTTCCAGTTTATGTCTCTGGTTATTTATCTAATATTTTTGCTAAATATTTTAACTCGTAAATTTGGTTCCATTCTCTTAAATTTTAATCTGCAGGCAGTAAGACAAGTAAAATTTTTCTTTGTTACAATTCCATGATTTAGTTTTATAATTTTTTTTAAATATTTTTTTTCGAGGTAAAAAAATCTTTTCTTTCGCCAATAGAATGCCATTGTGCTTAACAGTTTTAACTTCCTTTTTTTTGTTGAAGAATAATTTTTAGTCTTGAATCTCTCTATTCTTTTTAGATAAATTTGTTCTCTGAATTTTTTTTAGTGGTTTTGTTTAAAAGTTTATATGTCTGTCCGCCTATTTTTATTTTAAGTATTTTGTTTAAGTTCTAGTTTTTAAAATATTGTGGCCATGTTGTTTACTAGTTTTCTGTTGTTAAAATAAGACACAAAACAAAAAAAAGTTAAAGAAAAAGTTTTTAAATCTCCGGGAATATTTCAGGAAGTTAGAAGCTTCTTCTACTTTTAGCCTTTTGTAAAAATTTCTTTTCTTTCCTTATTTTTATTTATTTACTCTATACTTCCTTTCTTCATTGTTTCTTTTGTTTTGTATTTTGTTGCTTAAGTTTTATTTAGTTTTTCATTATTTTAATAGAATTAATTTGGTTACTGGTGGTTTGTTGATTGAAAACTTCTCAAAATATTATGCCAATATTAAACAAAAGTTTCATTTTGAAAATCTTTATTGAAACCCCAATTTTTTTTTCAATTAGAAAAAAATCAACAAAATATTTAAAATTGAAAAAAAAATTTTTTGTAAGAAATTTTCAAACACAAAAGAAAGAGATTTTAAATCTTAATGAAAAGAGTAAAAAAAATTTTTTTTTAACAAAAAGTCAGGATTTTAAAACAGGTTTAATTTAAAATATTTTATTACCCCAAATTAAAGACTACTTTAGCCCACTTTGAAAATTGTTTCATGTTCAATACACTTTCTTTGTTGTCAACGATTTTTTATTGCATACTTCTAGGGGATTTTGCACTTAAAATGTACGCAAGCAATTGTATGCATAAACTAAAAGTTAGAGTGTGTTATGAGCTTAGTTGCAAAGCACGTATTAAGGGGATTTATTTTAATACAAAACTTTAAAGGAAAAAATTCACATGTAAACTTAAAAAAAACGATATTTTAGCTCTCTTGGATTGTAATGAAATATTTGTCATAAGAAAATAAACAAAAATTAATTTTAAAAATAGTTTCGATTTTGCGTGAGTACAAACTTTCTAGCTGTGATCATTTAATTCAAGTAATTTTAGAATGTTTAGCGTTGTTCCCTTTAACACTAAATAAATCTTCTTCAGTAAAACAAATGCCTTCAAATGTGCATTTTTGTTTCAGAATATCTTTCGATGCATCAAACCGTGAAACTAAACAACCATTAATATCATGAATGTATGAATGAATGAATTTTCAGCAATGAACAGTCACTAGTCGCTCAACTCCTACCTTTTATGCTTTCAAGTAGATTTTTACATTCAGTCACCCAGAGATACATTTCTAAACAGGAAACTTTTTATATTTTTTTATATCGCCTGGGGGAAGTAAAACAATAAACCTGTACACAGGCAAAAAAAAAATTGTAACACTTACTAAAGAAAATATCTAACTGTTTTGTCTACAGTTAATTTAGAAAAAAAACGAGGGTTGGCTTTAAAAGTTAAAACATAAATTGTTAATGTACAATCCAGCAGTTTTTTAGTGCATAAATGGAAAAACCTTGTCACATAAATCTGGTATTTGTAGACACAAATCATTTAGTATGTTGGTTTTTTACCTCACTTTTACTCATTTTCTGTCACAAAAACAACTAAAATGCGTTATTTGCCTGATACTGCATATATTGTTTTTTAATACATTTTTTCATTTCATGCAGTTTTGTGGTGTCTTTCTGTTAAATAAACATCAGCATCATGATGCCGCAGAGTGGTACCGACAACAAGATATGGTAAAAATAAAATTATATAGATTCTTTTCGTAATTGTTTTTATTATTTTCTTCTATGTTAAGCAACCTTTTAAAAATTAAAATTAAACAATAAAAAATCACTGTAAAGTAATTTTTGTCATAAAAATTTTAGCAGAATATGACAGCTAAAATATTGTACTTGCAGAATAAAATTTTTCTCCAAAGAATGTTATGTGAACTATTCCCCTCCATAAAAGTCCTTTTTGTAAAAGTCCTTCTGTAAAAGTGTTTTTTTTTGTAAAAGCCCTTTTGTAAAAGTACTTTTTGTAAAAAGTCCTTTTTGTTAAAGAACTTTTTGTAAAAAGTCCTTTTTGTAAAAGTACTTTTTGTAAAAGTACTTTTTGTAAAGTCATTTTTGTAAAAGTACTTTTTGTAAAAAGTCCTTTTTATAAAAGCACTTTTTTTAAAAAATCCTTTTTGTAAAAGTACTTTTTGTAAAGTCATTTTTGTAACAAGTACTTTTTGTAAAAGTACTCTTTGTAGGAGTCCTTTTTGTAAAAAAAACTTTTCGTAAAAAATAAAGAGTACTTTTTGTAAAAAGTACTTTTATAGAAACCGATAGGTTCGAAACTAATATTATTTTTTTTTTGCTAATTCTTCTTCAATGCTTTTTATTACAAAGAGCAAATTTATACCGAAATAAATTTTTTTAAAGGAACTTTTAGATTAAAGTACTTTTTGAAAATTATATCGTAAAATATGTTTTTTTCTTTAAAAAATCTGTAAACAAAATACATTTTATACAAAATTCCTTTTCGTTTTTTATTTACTTAAGCTTATGTAACAAAATTTTCTTCTAAATCTGTCCTTTCCAAGAATAACCTTTTGCTGAGCGTGCCTGTTTACAAAGCACTCTAAGTGTAAAATTTACTTTCCTTTAATGTTGAGTTTTATATAAAAAATATCTATTTTCAAAAAGTTTATTTTGACAAGTAATATTTATAAACAAAAAATGCTTTTATAAAAAAAATTGCAAAAAAAGAAAATTATATGTAAAATTTATTTTGTGCTGCAAGGGTTTTTGTTAAAGAAACTTTTGTAAAAAGTACCATTTGCTTAGAATAGTTTGCTTAAAAAGATCTTAGGTGTTAATGACAATATTCATTTTGTTAAAATTACGAAGTAAAAAAGTGTTCTTTTGTATAAAGTACTTTCTACAAAATTGTAAAATTAATCTTTTGTAAATAGTAGTTTTTTTAAAACTTAGGAAAGTTCTAGGAAAAAATTTATTGTACTTTTTTGTTAAAAAATATATGCCTTTTCCCAAAAGTACTTTGTGTTAAAAATAGAAAATATACCTTGTAAAAAATTACTTTTGTAGAAAGTAAACTTTTTCAAAAGTAAGTTTTTTAGTTTGACTATTTTTACTAAATATTTACAAAATATCCAAGAAATCAAAAAAGTAAGAAATATTAAAAAAAATTAAAAAAGTACTTTTTAAATTTTTTTTTTAAATTTAAAAAATTTCTATTTGGCAGAAGTAAATTTTTTAAATGTTTTAGAGGCAGCTGCTATAAACATATGTAAAAAAATGTTGGGAAAATCTATGGTAAAATTTATAACAATGCAATAAAGATATTTTTGTAAAGTACCTTTATAACACATACCCTTGCAAAAAGTACTTTTCCTAAGAATAAGTACAACGCTTTCTAAAAAAAACGAATTCAGTATAAAAGTTTACAAAATTCGTTTAAAAATTTTTTTAAATGGCTGTAAGGTTTTTTTTTGTAAAAAAGTATTTTAGTGCTGAAGTACTTCTTTCAGGAAGAATTTTTTTGTAGCAAAATTATTTTATATAAAGTAAAATTTATTAAAATTAAATTTTACCTTTTATAAAAATGCTTTTTTGGTACATTACTTTTGAAGAAAATACTTTTTGGCAGAAAGTACCTTTTTGAGTACCATATTGTAAAAACTCTTTTTGTATTGCGTACACACTTTTCCTATCAATGTTTTGAAAAATTGTTTAGAAAAAGGAATAAAATTAAATTTTTTTAAAGATTTTGAGTGCAAAACACATACTTAAAGGCCCACTGTTCAATATCTCTATAAAACCCATTAATATCTGCTGTAGTTGTCAACCTAACAGAATGCTTTTTTACGTGGAATTCTCAAATACCATGCACTATTATTCCATACATGAGCATATTTGCAATAGAAACTAAATTATTGCTAAAACAAAAGCGTGTGTATTTTAGTTGGGATGAGAACGATGTTTTTTTGTTTTCACCTTTATTGTTTATTGTATTTCTTTTCGCATTTATTTTGAGGCACACACGCATCTTACTGATAGTTATTCATTGCACATGTGTTCGTGTATATGAATATATATTTTTTCTAAATTTCTACACATTAACAGCAGCATAAACGTGCTGTAAAGTATTCGCTTTAGAGAGAGAAATAAAATAAAACGTATGCACGAGTAAAGAAAACAAAGAAATGTATGCTACACAAATGTAACGTGTGTGGTGAGTGGTTGATAAAATAAATTTTAAGTTGAATGTGTTTTTAAATAATTTTTCATCCTCGTAAAGATATACCAAAGAATATTTTTCTATTTATTTTTATTATTTTGCAGGGTATAAATGATTCGTTTTTGACGCGTTTTGTTAAATTTTGCTGCAACAATACTTTTTGTTTAGTAGACCGTGAAACCGTTTAATATCTTTCAATGCAACAATTTATGAAAAAAAAAAATTAAATAAAACTGTTATAACAATTATAAAGGAAAAGTAAATATTCACTTTTTCTACGCAGAAAATCTTTTTGTTTTAAAATTTTTTGTATTTTTGTTTAAGAAAATTGTTTTGTTTTGTTTTGTTTTTTCCTTTCAAAACAATTCTTATTGCAGATGTATTGTTGGCAAGAAAAATACAACGTAAATTTTTAAGAGATGTAAATTTGTATATCCTTTTAAGCCTGTATTGGTTTGGCTCAGTTTTTATAAAACCTTTTGGTTTAATTTTTATTTAAAAATAATATTTTGTCTTAATATTTTCCAATTGTTTTAATTATTTTTATATTTTAATATTCATTTACCTTCTATGTTTGTTCCATATATTAAATATAATTAGAGCTAAAGCTACTAAAATGCCACAGCTAGATATTGTACACATACACACAAATAATGGCAGCGATACAGTGCGTAACACACGTCGAACTATAGTCCGATCTTGAGGAACCTGAAATTATTTGAAATCAATATTTTATTTCAGAAGGTTTAAAAATTTTTTTTCTTCTTACCTTTCCACCAATCCATCGTTCCATATTTAGCCACGTTAAATTATCCAATTGGGTATCGTAGTAGCCCAATTTTTCATATTTGCCATTTATCATCTGTTCAATTTGTGTTAAAGCAATACGATCTCCCTGAGAGCTGAATGCCACAACACCCTGTGCTCATGTTTAGGGATTGGAAATTAAAAAGAAAGAAAAAGCAAAAATAAATTACATTACTTTGTAGCTAAAATTGATTTATTACTTTTAAAATTAAGGGCAATTTGAAATTAAAGCTGACTAGGAAATAATGCAAGAAAAAATGACTAAAAAAAATAAAAATGTTCTAATGACCGTGGAAGCTAAAAACCTTGTTGAAAGCATAAGCAAAAGCCATTTTTAATTTGGCCACAATTAAAGTCTACTCTTTTTTTAAATAGCCAGGAATGGTTCTTTGATATTAACTACACTTTTTTCTTATAAAATATTATGTTTATATTTCGCTACTTGCGTAACATATTTGAAAATACGAGTATTTAAATGTAAATTTTACTTCTTCTTAAAATCATTTAATTAAAAATTTGAAACATTTCGTCTGAAAAGATGCCAATGCCCTCAATTATCACAGAAAATTTATATCTCAAATATTTTTAGGGTTTTATTTTTCCATATTCCAATTTTCTTTTTTTGCATACAAGAATATTTATTAAACTGAAGCAAACCATCATCCTTTTTGTGCAGTGCCAAGAAATTTACTGCATTTTTTATATGTTTCTTGTTTTTGTACCAAATGTCATAAATCTATTTTAAAATCACAACTAAATTCTTTTGTAACATTTTTCTAGTTAATTTTTCGTTTTTATTTTAGCAGCATGTAACGTTGTAGCCAAAACTTTTGTGGCTTTATTTTGAGGGCACCAAATTTGTTTCACTCTTCTATTGCAAATATAAGACAAAAAGTTGTTGCAGATGAAAGTTATTTTTATCGAAAGGAAATATTATGGGCACAAAAATTTAGAGGAAGAATTTAAAAAGAAAAATAATAGGATATTTTTAAATTAAGATTTTTTAAGTACATACAGCCAATGCATAAAAAGTACTTTTTTGTAGAAAACGTTCTTAGTTATATAACTTAAGGTGTGCAAAAAATTTTGTATCACTTTTTCTTTGTCTAATAATAATAAAAGGTACTTTTATTAAAAAAAGGTACTTTTATTAAAAAATGTACTTTTACTAAAAAGTACCTTTTCTTAAAATTAAAAAAAATTAAACTAAAAATTATTTTATAAGTGTTTTTTAGTGAAGGTACTTTTTATTAAAAAAGGTACTTTTACTAAAAAGTACTTTCACTAATAAACACTTAAAAATAGTTTTTGCATAAAATACATTTAGGGTAATCTCTTTCAATAAAAAATATTTAACAAAAATTAAAAAATATTTTTGTTTTACAAAAGCTACTATTGGCAAAAAGGCTACTTATATAAAATAAACTTTGTAAAAAAAATCATTTTATAAAAAGGAAAAATAGTTTTCTTTAAAAATATACTTGTTTAATAATGCTTCTTTTTTATATTAGGTTTTTTAAAGCTACTTCCTATCAAAGGGTTTCCTTTAGTAAATTTTTATAAAAAGTACCATTTATGAAAAAGTACCTTTTTTATTTATAAAATACAATGCAATATAATACAATACTTTTTTAGATATATATTTTTTTTATAAAAATTATAAATTATTATGCTTCAAAAATCTACACAAATCTACACCAAAAATGTACTTCTTTTTTTTTGGAAGTAGCTTTTTGTAAAAACTATTTTCGTTATTTTTTGTTAATAATTTTAATGCAAAAAATGTGGTAATATTTAAGAAAAAATATTTTTTTTAAATCTATTTTTTTAAAAAGGATCATTTTTTAAAAAGTACCTTTACAAAAAAATGTTATAAAAAAGTACTTCTGACAAAAAATATTTTTTGGATAAATTTGAAGAACTTATTTAAAGGAAGACAAAAATACTTACAGAAACTCCCAAAAATTGTGTTGAATTCATGGCGGCATAAATTTCATCAGCAATTTCTTTGTCGTTGTATGTAAATTCCTTAAGAGATTTATTGCGTTGTTTCAGTCTCTCCATTGTTTTATTAAATGCCAGCGCTACACTCCAAACAGCATCATAAGCCAATGGTGCCTCCTGATAACCCTCTGGATAACGATCATGATTAATATCATAGCCTTCCTCAATAAGGGCATGATTAAGACGTTGCCTGAGTTAAAAAAGGAAAACAAGAAATGGTGATAATTGAATTGAATTTTTTTATGATTTTTTTTATTACCGAAACTCTTCTGCTGTCATGCCCGATATGGTGGTTTGATTGTTTTGATTCCACATTAAAGCTTCTGTTGTTAAATGGCCTTCGGCTGCCAAGCGCATTTGCTCTACAGTGCAAGTAATGCCTTCATTTTCTAAATTTACTTCATACCAGTTGTCTTCATACCAGCCTAAAATTAAAAGCAGTAAAGAATTTTTAGAATAGTGTGAAAACCAGATTGCATCAATATTAAGCACGAATGTTTTAACATTTTGACAGTTAAAATTGAAGATTAAAAGAGATTCTATATCTCCTTAATATTTACTTAAACTCTTCTCATAACAAACTTAAATGAAATCAAGATGTGTTAATTTTTTCTGCAAACCAAATCTGCTTAAAAGATTAAAACAATTTAAAAGTTGCATCAAACAAATGCTCAATAATAAATAAGAAAGTTGAATTGTGTACGACGACGAGAAAGAGCTCCAGTAAGAGACTGAGAAAGTTGTAAAAAGTTCTTTGAAAACTAAATTTAAGCCGTATATTATTCGCTGTGACCTCTTGCATTTTCTTAGAAAATATTTTAGTTTAGCATTTTAGAAACGAAATAGTTCTCTGTTTTATTTTATTTTATTTTATTTTATTTTATTTTATATTTTATTATATTCTCTTTTATTTTTTGTTTTGTTGTTTAGAAAGCAAAGCATAGTTCAAATTAACCACAATTAAAAGTTTCAAATCTTGGATACTATTTTCAGAAACTTTATCTAGAAGCAGAGTATTAAAATAAGAAGACAGTTTCTTCATGAATTGCGGAGAATACTCACGTCTATTTTGCAAAGAAGAAATACATAAATACTTTGTTTTTAAGGCAATAAAAAATAACCTGAACCAAGTTGTAAACGAATTAGAGTAATTAAATAACAAATCAAAAATTAAAATTAAATTAATTTGAATTTTATTAAAAATCTTTTTTTATATGGCTTCCAGAATTTTTGTTTGAATTCTTGTTATTAAATTACCAATAAACTTTATCACATCATCTTTAATTTTAAATTTGCACGTCCTAGATGTTGTTCTTATTTTTTGTTTTTTGTTTTTTTTTTTTTTTTTGCAGAGTTTTTCTTCATCCACTTGATTTTAACAACTTCTTCGTATCACAGCAATTAGTACAAATTAATATTAACAAAAAGTAAGAAAAACTATCTTCGAATTGAGTTTGAAAAATACAGGCTGCAAAAAAACATACAGTGGGTGTTAAAATAAATAAAATCTTATGAACAGACGAGCACATGGTCAATAAAGTTCAAAAAAAAAAAAAAAAAACGGACGATTCATAAGATAAGGCCACATACATCCAATTATATCAAACCTAGGAGCACCCTTAATTTTTTTGTAATTTTATCAAAATAAATCAGCATTTTTTAAAGGCCAGAGGCTTCTCAAAGCATTAATCTTGAGTTGGAGAATTTTAAATATTTCAGGAGCATCGCAATTAAATGCAAGTTAGGGGCACCTCAAATATGTAACTGATTATAAAGCCTTGTTTTTTTGGGTTTTTTTTTATCTCATTCGATATTTGAAAGTATTGGGCTTTTAAAGACCTTCGTTTAGTTTTATAAGCACTTCCGCACAGGTGGAAGAAGGGTGTTTCTAAGTTTGTCGCTCCGTTTTTAATTTCTACAATATCCATTTTTGATACCACAAGTGTATATATGTATCCTGAGTCCTCTTGCAAAGCAAAGTCAATTGGGAAATGTCCGTCTGTTTATCATATTAGTGTTGAATACCAACTTTGCCAAGGCACTAGAGCTAGCGATAACTTAAATACGCTAATTGATCAGAAAAAGTTTTAAAAATTTTGCCTCTAAAAATTAGCAAGATCGGTCCATGCGTTTCGAGGCAGCAGGCAAAACACCACGCCTGCCTCTAATTTTTCTATGTCATTTGGAACAAATCTAGTTCGGTGAAGTAACTTTAATCGAGAAAGCAAATATATAAAGCGACAGAGAAAAAAAAAAAATAAAAAAACAACAAGTGAAAAAATTAGCGCTCTTCTATATATTTCCAATTATGGGCCTCTGACCTTTTCATGAAAAAGTACGATGGTGCGTCATATTTTGTAAAGATGTCAATATGGGTATCATTTAAAAGCCTTTAAAGAGATCTTTTAGAAAATAATAAAATTCTTAAAAAATACTTAACCCCTTAAGAACCGGTAACATTTTTATGTTAAATTATAGCTATTTTTTTTTTTTATTTTTTTTATTTTTAATTTTCTGTCACCCCAATATTTGGTTTTTTTTTTTTTTGGAGTTATTTAACTAAACTAAATTTTCAAAGAAGGTGAAGGGAATATAAGATTCGACCAAGCAGAATATAGAACTTTAACTTGTTTTTTATTAAAAAATTATACATCGAAAAAATATTACATTGCGAAGGATTTATTTTCAAAATATTTAGTGTCTGCCCCATTATGCAGGGTAGTAATAAGATTTGCTGAGAAAAGGTTTTTGATCATCCTTAGTCAGTATTTTACAGTTATGTTATAATTTAACCTCCTTTTAAATTTAGTTAATTTTTAACTTAAAATACTTGTTTATCCATGGCTTGAATTTAAAATTGTCTATAAAGTGGACTACAAAGATAAAATTGTAGCAAAGATGATGAATTGATTTATTCATGTCTGACTCGAGTCTGATTAAAAAAATAGACTTATTTCTTTAGTACTCAAGACATTCAATTTCTGATAATACATGCTATCTTTAAGACTTATAATAATAAAATCAAGACTCGTAGCCTTTAAAAGCGATCATAAATATTTCAGTATGAAAATCATACGACCTCAAAATCAATATTGTCAACTGTTATTATATTTCTCTTTGTACGACAACCTTGAAATATTTAAAAAAAAATTGTTGTTTTAATATCATCTGCTATCAAAGCAGTCGTTCGAAACTTCTAAAAACTTTTTAAGTGTCAAAAACATTCAAATGCGAATAAATAACAAAACAATTTCACAAAATGAAACAACAACAAGGAATAAACAGAAATAACTAACAACAATAACAATTATAAATCTTTTAGTTAGTTAAATTATAAAATTATTGATGAAACAATAATAAAAAAAAAAACTTTAAAGACAAAATTTGCGATAAGCAACAACATAAATAATAAAAGTTATAAAAAAAGAATAAATATTTTAATCAAAACTATAAGTTCAATTTTCATAAAAATCCATTCCCGTAAAATTTTGTCAAGAAAAAAGAAGATTCGTAAGTTTAATTGCTTTCCTGTTTAACTTTATTTTACAACTTTTCAATACAAAATATAAAATGAAAATAAAAAACTTTTAAAGTAAATAAATCACCTTTAAAGGAAACGCGTTAAGCTGAATGAATAGTTTTAATATAAAAAATTAAAGAAAGAAATGACAAGATAAGATAACAGAGATAACTGCTACAAGACTTTCAAGAATGTACAAGAACAAATTTGGCTCCTTTCTCTTACAACGTTACCATAAGTTAAATTAACAAGAAACCAATTTTAGGGATGTCTCTTGTCTTTCTATTGAAAATATGTTTTTTGAAAATATATATTTTCAGAAATAATTTTTTTTAAGGATGTAAAAAGATTTTTGTGATCAACTTACTTTAGTATAGGAAAAGAAAATTTAAAAGGATTTTGATGAAAAAAAAATTTTCTTTGAAGAAAATGCCATTTTGCTAGAAGAAGGTGACTTTTTGGTGGAAGAAGGTTACCCTTTTCTAAAAATAAAGTCACATGTTGTTGAAAAAATTCAAACTATTTTTGGGAAAAAGTCACATTTTGTTTGAAAAAAAATTAATGCTGGAATAAAATCACTTTTTTGGAAAAATAAGTCTTAAATATAAGAAACTCACCTACCTCTTGCTAGAAAAAAAGTCAAATTTAGCTAAAGGCATCCGAATTTTTGCTATAAAAATGCGATATTTTTTCAAAGAAAATAAAGTTTTGCTATAAAAAATGCTTTTTGCTGTAAAAAAAATAAATTTCTTTAAAAAATTTTTATTAAAAAAAACTTGGTTGGTTACTATAAAAATTTCGTTTGCGAAAAAAAATATTTTATTTTATTTTTTGCATTAAAAGTTTACCTTTTGCTATAAATTTTCTTTAAAAAATGATATTTTGTTATAAAAAGGTGACTTTTTGATATAAAATGGTGATAGTTTTCCATGAAAAGGTTACATTTTGCTTAAAAAAGTAACACTTTGCTATAAAAGGATACCATTTGCTATAAAATGATAATTCTTTGCTGTAAAAAATTGTCAATTTCCTATAAACACATAAATTTCTTTAAATTTTTGCATTAACCCTCTTCATTACTCACTTATTCGCTTTCCAAACACCGTTTTACTTTGATTTTAATTAAAAAAAATTTTTTTATTATTTTTTACTTTAAGAAAAGTTTAGATCACAAAAATAATTTTTTATTCAGAAAAAAATTTGGGTACTAGAGGGTTAATTAAATTATTTTTATCAATAAAAATGCAAATTTTTGCTATAAAAAGGTGCTTCTTTTGTGGACTGAAAGAAAATTGAACATCTTCATCTGTGCAGAGTGATATTAAAAATATCACAAAAATCGGCTAAAGTATCAAAGCTCATTTCATTACTTTGCAGACTTCAAAGAGTCAGTAGTTATGTATTCATCAAGCAGTTTAATATTAGTGATGAAGCGAAGAGATTCCACATGAGATTGTCATACAATCTGACATAACTGGATACATCAGCAATTTTGGGTTACTTGCACTATTCAGTACATCCCACTCAGCTATAAAACATAAACAAACTTTTAAAGATTTTAATATGTTTGACATGAGCAAACATTGTCTTTTACTTACTAAAGAAAGAAAGTTTTAAACGTCTGAAAACTGAAAGTTGTTCTCATATAAAAACATTGTTGTTGATGAAACTGTAACTGCCGCTGAAAAACAAATGAAACTTTCGTATTTTTTTTTTTATTATTTTCAAATAGAAAATTGTTTTACAAGAATATTTTGTGGATGTCATAAAGGCTGCTGTTAACTTTTGTATTTAACGCAACTCTTGTAGAAACTTTCTTTATCACTGTGAACAAATTGCAGCTGAAATAAATTTTAAAACTTACAAATATTTTCTAAACGTTTTAACTGTTTAAATGTGTAGAAGAAAAGTTTAAGCAGTAAAAGAAGAAAAAGAAGAGAAAGTAGAAAAAAATAGATTTCTTTACTGACAACAATAGTTTTTATCTTTCACTGGCTTGTGACTTTAAAACTGCCTTAATTTCTTAAATAAAACTAGAGTTTGAAAGGATTTTTACTTAAAATTTTCAAAAGTTTTAAAACAATTTTCTCAAAAACAGAAAAAAAAAATTATTGTTGCCTTTATTCTGTTAAAGAACTCAAAAAAAATTTTGTTTACATTTATTTATTCCCAGTTTTTTTTTCATTCCTTAAAATTTTGCTTTTTTTAAATTTTTTTTAAATATTGTAGATTATTTTATTTGTTGTATTTCTTCCCCATTGCTTTGGTTTTATAGCTTTTAAATAAATTTGTTTGCTTTTACCTGTTATACAATATCCCAGTTTCTGAGCCTTGTCCGTTTTACATGAATACAACCTTAAAAAAATAACAATTTCAAACTCATTCGCTTTTAATAAAGTGCCATAAATTTTCAAAAATTGTTCCTGTTATATTAATGAATTTATGTATGTGTATATGTATGTATGCATGTATGTACATATGCATTTGTAGTTTATAGGGGAAATAAAAATGAATGCTTTTATACAAAAGTGTTTCTGAGTAGTTGTTGGAGCGTTTTATATAAAAAAAATTAATAATGCTGTGGCTTCTGTTTTTTGTTTTGTTGGAGTTTTAATGCTGAAGCTATTAATCTTCAAACTAAAAGCCTGCCATTAAGCAAACGATATCATTTTTTCTTTTCTTCTTGTGTGAACAAAGTAAAGAATTTATCACTGTGCGTAGAATTTAAATAAGATAAACATAACGAACTTAGCCTAAATTTATGTTACTTATCTATGTCTAGTTTATGTCTGCTTAAAGATTTTTGAATATCTAGCTTATGCTGTAATAATGTTTTGTTTACTTATAGTGTATTTAATTTAAATCAGTTTTATATTCAATATACACAGAGATATGTCTTTTATACGATTCTTGTATGACCATTTCTGATCTTTACTTGCATCGTCTAGTTTATTAAAAACCTGGGTATATTTCCTCTAATCAAACTGTAACCTTTGTCTACTTTATGTTAAGTCTATATCTCTTCTATGTCTAGCTAATGTCTAGTCTTTATCTTTTCTATGTTAAGTCTTTATCCAGTCTATTTCCTTCCTTTGTCTAATCTGTATCTATTCTTTTTCTATTCTGTAATGTCTATGTCATTTCTATATAATTAGTATCTCTTGTCTAATGGTCCTCTATGTTTAGTCTATGTCTGGTCCATTTTTAATCTGCCAGTCACATGACTTTTTGTTTTTTCTCTATGTTAAGACTATGCCTTTTATGTCTCTTTTGTCTGTAATATTTCAAGTTTATATTTCCCCTACGTCTGTATCTAGTCTATGCCGCTTCTATGTCAAGTCTATATTTAGTGTGTAGGTATGTAGTCTATGAAATTTCTATGCCTAGTCTGTGCGTTAACGGTTTTAAGGCTATGTCTTTCGTATATCTAGACTTCACATAGTCCATGTCTAGCCTATGTCTAGTCTATGTCTGGTCTATGTACCTCATATGACCAGTCATTGACTTTTCTATGTTAACTACATAGCTTTACAATTTCTATTCTACATCTTCCATGAATCTAGACTATGTCTTGTCAACGTCTAGTATATATCTAATCCATGTCTTTGTTATGTCTGGTCTATACCCTCAATATATCTTCTTTAAGTCTCGACTATGTCTAGTCAATATCTATTATATATCTAGTCCATGTCTTTGCTATGTGTTGTCTATATCCTTTATATATCTTCTTAACGTCTCTACTATGTCTAGTCAATATCTATAATATATCTAGTCCATGTCTAGTCTATTGCCTTAATATATCTTCTTTACGTCTCGACTATGTCTCGACTTTGTCTAGTCAATGTCTAGTCAATGTCCTTACTATGGCTTCTCAACGTCTAGACTATGTTTAATCTGGGTCTAATTTTTGTCTTTTCTATGTCCTGTCCATGTCCCATATATGTCTTCTATATTTCTAGTAAAAGTCTTTTCTCTGCATTTTAAATTTATTTTTTAATGCATTTTATTTTATAATGATTGTCTGTCTAATTTGTGATAAGTCTATGTCTAATCAACATTCTGTCTACCCCGTTTCAAAGTTTGAACTATTTTTAGTCCATGTCTAGTTTATGTCTACTATATGCTTCTCTACATCAAGTATGAGTTTTCGCTTTGTCGAGTCGGTGTCTCCCGTATGTTGTCTCTATTTTTTTTCTTTGCTTTTGCCCTAACATTAACATACATATGATTATTTCTTAGAACATATGAATTTCCGTTATTGTGTCTAGAGAAACTCATTTACATTTTGTTTTTTCTTCTACAATTTGACATAAATTTGTTTCTAATTTTCTTTATCGAAATAAATTATTTATAACTTCATTCATGTTAATACGAAATTATACTAATGAGAAGAGTCTATTAACAAAATAGCTGCGTAGTTTTAAAACAATATAATTACAGTTTTTTTTTTTTTTTTTTGGAAACGCAAAACAAAGTCAGGAAAACGAAAAAAAACTTGACCCTAAAATTTTAAGGAAAAACTTACACAAACCCAACTGGAAATTAATTCCTTCGCCAAGTATTTGAGAAAAAAAAAATTGTTGCTTAGCTGTTGAGACATGACCTCGTTTATACTTTAATTGTGGCAGCCATTAAGACATTCACTTACTCACTCATTTATTTACGGATTTTTATTTCTTTAGTTAAGTCATATCCAACCAAACATAACCAAAAATTTCATCTGTCAGTCATAATGTCTCAACAAATTTATCATTTTGTTTTAAATATTTAACTCTTGCATGTGCCTTGGACTTTTATGTTTAGTTAAGGATGCATAACTTGTGTAACTTTTCCAAGTACATGCTGGAAATGTAGAAATACTGGGAAAATAACTAAAAAAAATTATAATAAATTTTATATGGCTGAAGTGGAGAAGTTAAAAAATAAGTGCCACTTACGAGTATGCTGCTGTTAACAGAAATATGTAACCTTAAGGAACCGTACAGTGGAACGTTTTGTTAAAGGAAGTCGAAGCGAAAGCATAAATAATTTGCAAAATTTAATACTGATTTTAAAAAAAATATCTATCTTTCACTTTTCTTTTAAAATAAGTCCAACAGAAAGTTTAATAATAAAATAATTTTGGATTTGTTATTTTCAATTCACTGTAATTGGTAATTTTAGCCATGAAGAGGACACAATCATACTGCCAAACACACTTTACATTTCGTTGTAGTAAGTGAAGGTTAATTTGAATATTTATGTGCAAAACGTGTGGAACGTGATGAATTGAACAACTTAACTTTAATTCAAATACAAGCGCATACTTAAACAAATACACATAAACAAACTTTACTTGTTTTTCCACACATTCACATTGAACGTGTTACAAACATTTATAACCACTTGAAACATTCATGTTTTAAAAGTCTTAATAAAATCTCAAATGCAATAAACTTTTTCCAATACGCTTTTATATTTTTATAACTTTAAAAAAATATCTGTAAATGTTAAGAAAAAATCTTTTGTGCAAACCCTTTTCATTCAGCCATTTACACTCTCGTGTATTCAAAAATAAAACACATTTGTAAATAATAAAATGCAAAAAATGCTTTAAGGCAACTGGAGAAAAAAAAAACTAATCAGCTATAAGTAGAAAATCTAACAAAATCTAGAAAAGGATAAACAAATTTTAAACGAAATCTGTGCTTATTTCGTTATAAAAATAAAATATATTTTTACAAAAAAGTTCTGCTGTCTTGCAGATGAAAGAAGAGAAAATAAATTGAATTATTTTTTGTACTTTAAATTCAATTTTATTTTTATTAATTCTTTTAAAGGTTTGTGTTTTTATTTTAATAATTTTTTTAACAAATTTTTATTACCCGATAAAATTTTCTTACCTATAAAAAACCACACATACGCTCGTCCATACAACTGTTGCTTGTACATTTCACACAGCACTCGACGAGCTGCAACCACATAAAATAGTCCCACTATAATGCGGGCATCCTGACGTCTTAGATTACGTACGGCATCGGTTGGATCGGATAAAAATGATTGTCTTGTTACGATTTCAATTCCTGCCTCCATGCAGCGATTTTCTAAATCTTCAACGGTCTGCAAGAGAAATCAAAATAAGAGACGGAAATTAAAAGAGTTCAATAGCGATTTAAATATTTTCTTGGAGGATTTTTTTAAAGCCCTACTTAAAAAAGAATTAATTTTTAATAAATCTTACTTAGACTTAAATAAGTCTAGGCATAGTAAAGAGACATAGACAAGACATAGGCAAGATATCGACTAGACATTGGCAAGACATGAACTACTCATAGAAAATATTGTAGTCATAGAAAAGACAAAGAAAATATATAAACTAACTAGGAACTAGCCTAGACCTCATATTCATCAATGTAGACATTGATTAGATGTTTAGTTGAGAAAAGAATAGACATTGTGTTGTCGTTGCCTAAATATAGACTCAACATAGAAAAGGCATAGACAGTTTGTGGACATTGGCTAGACATATAGACACATAGGCACATAGACTTAGACTAAACAATCGCAGAACAAATATCAACTAGATATTGTCCAGAAGGAAGCCTGAAAATAGACCAAGTATATTTAACACATAGACCTGACATGAACCGGATATTGAAGAGGCAGAGTAAGAAAAAGCAAGAAAAATAGTCAAGATATAGAAAAAACAATGAGAGAAAAAGCTTAGATAAGACATAGAATGGACAATGACTTGATTGTGGTTAGGCATGAAGTAAACATACCTTAGACATTTAGCAGACATAACATAGACATAAAATAAACATTGAATATGAATAGACTGTTATGGGTAGATATTGAATATACAGAGACATACACAGAACATAGATGCAGGTCAACTATACAACAGACATAGACTGAACATACAATAACAATGAGACAGATCGGATTTTTTTAGCGAAAGACTAAATAGGTAAGACAGACTAGTTATAGACAAGTTGATTAGATATAGACAAGACACAAACTTGACATAGAGTAGACATAGACTAAACATTGACTGCTTATCTACTAGACAAATGAACTTACACCAGAGCAGACAGACAGAACATAGGCGAGACAAAGTCTAGATATAGATTGGATAGTGCAAAACGTAAGTTAGACAGGCAATACGCAGAGTAGATTTAAACTGGAAATAGAAAAGATATAGACTAGACATAAACTAGACATAGACCGGACAAAAACTAGATATAGACTAGAGATAGACTTGACATGATAATAGCCTGGATTTTGTCAGGAAATAAAGTAGATAAATCAACTTACACCAGACCAGATAATGACTAGATAAATACTAGGCATTGGCAAGATATAAACATGACATAGGTGAGACATAGACTAGAGCTAGATTGACCTAAAAAAACACAGATAAGACAGACTAGATTAAAACTAGAAATTAACAGGACATAAACTAAATATAGACTTTACACAAAGACTCGTCAAAGACTGAACAAAGACTCGATATAGACTAGACATGGACTCGACATAAGCGAGATATATACTTGACATAGACTAAACATAGACTCGACATAGACTAGACATAAACTACACATATATTCGACATAAGCTAGACATAGACTTGACATAGAATGGACATAGACTGAAAGCTAACTAGACACAAACTAGACATAGATTAGATTTAGAGCGTCTGTAGACTACCGCTAGACTATGCAAAGTATAGAAATACAGTAGACATAGTCTACACATCTCCCAGACACTGACAGCACATCTAACATACAAAAAAAGTTCAAACGTAGACGTTTACTGGAATAGAAGCAGCAGACATAGACTGCACATGGATAGAAAATAAACTACACATACACCATTGACATGAATTAGAAGAGGCCGATATAGATTTCTATTTTCTTTAATTTTCTACTTTTAAAGTTTTTCTTAAAGTTCCTTGAATTTCCTTTGAAGTCAATGAAACATATCTGAAGCGAAATTCCTTTTATTAATTTGATTTTACAAAACAGCAATTAATTTATTGTGTAAAGCCATTGATGCGTATCTTTTCATTTTGCTCTTTTACTTATGTATGTGTTTGTGCATTCGTTAAGATTATTGGGCGTTTCTGTTGTTGTTGCTCTTTTACATTTTACTCTGCTCCTTAATTATCCTGCTGTTTTGTTCACTGATTTGTAATGTTCGTGGTTTTGAACTATTTAAAATTGTTGGGTTAATGTTATACGAAATTGATTGATTTTACAAAAAAAAAGAAGGAGGGGGGTGAATAATATTAAAATAGTTTATTTGACATTTTTGAATTTTAATTCTAAAAGGGAGATAATTGAGCATGTAGTTGTTTAAAATTGGTGGTGACTTGAGGAGGAATTAATTTCGAACGAGTAGAGTAAAGAACTGATTAATGCATCAGTCGATTTAATTTATGTTTTATGTTGAATTAAATTAATTAAGAACAAAATTTGTATTTGTTGTACTTTAGTTTCTATATTTATTTGCCAAATGAAGAAAAATATTGAATTGAATATTTTTTTCAATTTTTTAAATTCTTTACTCCAAGGAGACTTTATCACAAATTTATGCAATTTCTGAATTTCGTCTAGGTTTTTTTCTATATTTTCTTTTATTATTCTTAAACTTTGCTCTGCTTTAAAAAAACTTTATTTCTCAAAAGAATTCTAGCCATGTTTTCCTTGTGCACATGAATAAGCAAAAAAAAAAATTAAAAGTCAGCATTTTGCTGATTTTCTATATTTTGCGGATATTTTGTTGGCAAAATGGTGTTGTATATTTATGTGTGTATGTGTTAGCTACAATCTGTATTAGACACATATGTTTTAGGGAATACTAACAAAGTAGACTGCATTTGCATATGAGTTTTAACATGTGTTTAAGTAAAATTTATTTATATATTTTCTTGCTGCTACTTGCTGTAAATCCCCAATTCATTTGAATTTTGTATTCATATTAGAAAAATGTTTTAAAAGATAAAACAAATGTGCAACCATGCATTCTATATATAAAAGCTTTAAATTTTGTTTTTGTTATATTTTTATACCTTCAAATTATTCGTTCGCTTTTAAAATTAAATCTTCAATTTTCTTTATTTTTTCTTGTTTCAATATAAATATTCGTAAATATTATTATTTTTATGTTTAAAGCTTCCACTTCTTTTAAAAAAAAACAATTTAATTTTATATGGCAGCTCAAAGGTCAACTGTATAGATATTTTGAGCTGTTTAAGCAAACTTATTTGGGGGAAAATATATTTAAAAGAGAGCGATAAAGGAATCAAATTAATAACAACAATCTCAATTTATTTTGTTATTTACCAACTGAAAAAAGAAACGGTTCAGCAAATCGTGCTGATTAGAAAAATAATGTTGCTGACATTTATGATTATATTTTTACCAAAAAGCGTAAATGCAATAATCAGGGTCAATAATAATAAATAGAATAGAAATTGGTGTCAAGCAAAAAGAAAACTAATTTTTTGTTTATATTTTTTTCGTAATTCAAAAAACTTGTTTATGAATAAAACATTTTTTATTTTTATTATAAAATATTTAAAATTCTTATCAAACTAAATTACTGTAGTAAGCAGTTTTTTAAACAACTAAAAATCGACCTTTCTCTTAGATGCCTCAGCGGCATCTAAATATGAAACTTTATTGATCCTTCGCAGCCATTTTTTAGCATTATATTTTTGCATTGTAGCTCTCACCCAAAAAACCTGAGCTCATTCCTTCAAACAACAACATTAAATTGACTATTCTCTGAGAAATAAGAAATCTATGTCACATGTCGTCGAATTAATTGTCGCTCGATAAAGTTCTGAATTTTTACACCTTGTGAATATATTTTTACTTCACGTATCTTATTGAAGGCGGCATCACTATCTTCATCATCACTTCCTCTTTCTCACTATTAAATATGACAGGTCTACTTGTCTCATCTTGGCAACTCTACGTCTGTAAATCACACTGCTTTCCGCTTTCACAATTGATAAAAAAAGGCTCATAGTTTCTGATTGAAAATAAAACAAATACATAATTAAATTTGTAAGCAATTGGTCTTAGAAACTGATGTGGTTTTACTTAAATATATTATTTAATCCCTTTCCCTTTAACGATGCACGAAAAAATGTTAAGACATAAAAAACATAACAAGTTTTGGTATCCAAACTCAAATACATTAAATCACCAACGATTTCATTTATGCCCAGAAATCACGAAGAAAACAAAAAAAACTTAATGATCATCTTGGGAAAATCTCATTAAATAGAACATGAAACATTTATGCAACATCATTAGAATAATAAAACTTAAAGACGTATACGTATGTGTGTGTGTGTGTGTGTGTGTGTCTAATACTTGCCTGCTGGATGAGAAAAAGAAAACATCATAATTTCTTTTTTTTATTTTTTTTAAGCCACAAGCAAAAATAATTAATTTAAAAAGAAAATCATGTGAAGAGAAAATAAAAATAAAAAAATTCTCTTCTGAGATGCGAGTATCATAGAAATATGAACGAAAATAAATAAACGTCATTAAACTAAAACAAGTCAAAGTTGTTTATAGAATAAATAATTATTGAAAGAAATATACATTACAACAGCCATAAACTATCAATATCACGATTCAAAAGTCTGACCACATTCCTCAAATTACATCTACTATAGGTGTACCCTTTAATTTCCAAATCCAAATTGTGTTCCTGTTTATATAGCGGACTAAGCATTACAGGTCCTATGTAAGCATCAACCGTCTATCAACAATTGTGCAATAGTATGGCCCGATACTTATTAAATTAAATGAACTATTGGATTACCCTTTAATTTATAATTTTTATTACTCATACTTGTGATTATAACGATCAAAGTAATCGATATTCTGACAATTTTCAAACATTTTTTATAACCATTTGAAAGATAGGACCATACAGGTCAATCTACGTAACCTGTGGGGACAACCTTTAATTTTAATATATATTTTTTATTTTCCGCAATTGAAGGCTAGAGTGGTATGCAGTTTTTTTCCGATATGTTGCTGGTGTTATTTCACGAATTGCAACTTGAATGTTGTTCTCTAGTTCATTAATTGTTTGTGGCTTGTTAGCATACACTCGACTTTTCAAAAGACCCCACAAAAAAAAAATCGAATGGTGTTAGATCACATGACCTTGGAGGCCAATTGAAATCTGCATTTCGTGAAATTACACGTTGAGGTAATTTTGATCGCAAAAGCGTAATGTTTTCTCGAGTTGTGTTACATGTAGCACCGTCTTGCTGGAAATAGACGCCAGACACATCAATATGATTTAACTGTGTCCATAAAAAGTCTCTCAACATTGATTGGTATCGCTCAGCATTCACAGTAACAGCATTTCCAGCATCATCTTCGAAGAAAAATGGCCCAATGATTCCATTTGCCCAAAATGCACACCAAACAGTAACTTTTTGTGGGTGTAGAGATTTTTCATGAATAACACGAGGATTTTCATCACCCCAGATACGACAATTTTGCTTATTGACGAATCCATCCATTCTTAAATGAGCTGCGTCACTAAACAAAATTTTCGATGGGTATTTTTCAAAGAACACCCATTTTCATGATGTAAACGCGTTGTTGCAATGTGGACCTGCCCATGGTTAAAGCTGTACTACCTTCTTATAAAAAAAAAATGGCTTATGTCATTTGAAAAGATGTCACGTGTAAAAATTATATAGTGCTGGCATCTAGGCGTCGCATTTGGATGACCCTTTATTACACGTAAAAAATACATGTGTTGTATAAAGACACTCTTTAATTTTTTAAATTATGAACTTTTTTAAAAAAGTAAAGAAAATATTTTTTAAATTGGTTCAAAAATGACTGAGTAATGCAGGCACAAACATTAAACAAATCAACATTTAAAGGAACTGACAACCTCCTTTGTTTTTTTAAAGTCGGTTAGGAATTAAATTAATTCACTGATAAATCTATGAAAATTGTTTAAGAAATTTTAACATAAGGTTAACATTTATGTACTTTTCACCCTGAGTCGTTTGCACAGCGAAGGCGATTAAGCGATTTCCATCTTTCCGTCCGTATTAGAGTTGAAATCAACTTTGCCAGGGCACTAAATAAGCCAGAGAAAATTTAAATATGCCAATCAAGCAGACATACTTTCGAAATTTTTGCTATTAAAAATCAACAAGATCGATCCGTGTCCTTTTAGGGCAGCTGCCAAACACCACGCCTATCTTTAGTTTTTTATATCATTCGGAACAATGAAGTATCTTTAATCAAACAAAAAAAAACAAGTATATGGGGCGCTAGAGAGTTAAAAAATAAGAAAGAAACATCTAGTGAAAAAATTGGCGCTCACCAATATTTTCCCAGTTATGGGCGGCTGAACTTTTCATAGAAAAGTACAATTGTGTGTCATATTTTTTTAGATATCAATATGGGTATCATTTAAAGGCCTCTTAAAAGATCTTTATAATACAATAATGCTTAACCCATTAGGAGCCGGTGACATTTTTATGTAAAAAGATTTTTTCCTTGTTCTCTGTAACCCAAATATTTGCCTTTTTGCTTGGAGTTACTTCCCTTAACTAGACTTACATACATGGTGAAGGGTATATAAGATTCGGTATAGTCGAATATAGCACTGTTACATGTTTAATATTTTATTTCATTTTTATTTTTTCATTTGTTTTTTTTTTTTTTTTTTGTTTTTGTGTGTTTTTATTTAATAGTTGGCTTTGGTTACTTTTTGATGCGATTATAACTGGGATGTCAATTTTTAATTCAGTGCTAAAGTGAGCTCTTATATTTTAAACAATAAACAATAATTTTTGAGAAAAAATTCTATTTTATTAATTTTAGTATTTCCGGACTTATCAAAAATTCTTTTCATTTATTAAAAAAAATTTTAAAACATTCTCAGCGCGAACAAAAAAATAAATTGTATCACAACTAAATAATTTAGATTTTTGATAGTGATCCGCATGGAACATTGCAACAAAGTTGCAATGTAAAAGGGAAAGAAAGTAAAATTATTACCTCTACAAGTTCATCCTGTCACCAGTTTGTATTAATTTTAATTTTCTCTTGTTTAATTTTTGATACAAAGAAAAATCCTCATTTTTGACTTTTTAAGTTTTTTTTTTATTTCTTTCGTTTTGCGAAAACAAGCAACGAAAGTTTTTATTTACCATCAGCCCTTGAGATACAACAATTTTTTAAATTATTTAATGTAAAAGTGAGATGGTCTTTTAGAGTTTTTTTACATTTTCATATTTTTTTCTTTCATGGAGGAGATATTTTGCTACAGTTGATTAAAAGTTGTTGTAGTGTCTTGTTTATAAAAATTATTTTCTTGTTTTTGTTTTCACCTTTTTTGTCACTGTCATTATTTTATTACATGAGAATAAAACAAGAAAATAATTCAGTTTTCTTGTCATGTTTTCTTAGAGTCTCTTGATAAAATTATTTTATTTAGTAACATTTTCTACTTTTGTTGTTGTTGTAGTTTAATATTTTGTAATTTATTATTTGTTTGTCCTTTAATACTTTTTTTTTGTAACATTTAGTTGTACATATTTGAAAGGTTCTTCTATTTGAATTTTAAATAACCTGACTATTTTGTCATTGTACTGCCAAATAAAGTATTCTTTAGTTGTGAGTGATAATGACAGCATTTTTAGGAAGAAACACTTTATTCTTGTTAATAAGTTTCGAATTTCAATTGACAAATTTAATTTAAATCTTCGCTTGACTACACAAAATTTCTTGTTGCAAAAATAAGATTTGGCTACAGGTTGTATCTGTAGGTATCCGTAGCAACTAAAACTAAAGGTGTTGTTAAATATGTGACTTGAATAAGTTTTTACTTCCACCACTTACAAAGAGTAGTGTTAAAATGAATAGGAAAAAATGTAAAATGTAGCCCATGTTGAACAACCCCAACCTCTTCTTTAATAAAAGTGTTTGCGTCATTGTCAAAATAGAAGACATAAGTTCAAATCCCATCGGCAGCAGGAATTTTGAAAAAACAAAATAATTTTTGATGGATAAGTTGTTTAAAGATGCAGCAATAAAAAACTGCAGAAAACTAGTCTATCAAAAAAAAAAAAAATATTAATTTTGTGTCCCGCCCGGAAATAACATGGGTAAAAGGCCTGTTTTTAGGAAACAGTATTTGAGTTGGTAAAAGCTGCTTAAACGTGGAAATTGTGGTTCAAACCTTAACGCAACATTAGTTAATGAAGAAGATTACAACATGACAGAAGAGCTTTGTTGGTAAAACATAAGATGAGTTCAAAAGTTGGAGGATCTGTTGAAACCACAGCGCAGCGTGGTCTGAGTAGATACACAGGTTTAATGGATGTTAACTTAACACGGCATCAATGGCTTAAGTTTTGACAGAGTAGCACATAAAAGCATTTTTAGGAAATAAATCAAATTGTTGCGCTACAGAGCCAACATAAAGTACAAAAGTACACTGATCAATTGAGACAGTTTTGCAAATTTAAGAATTTTTTTTACCAAAATTATCCGTAATTTTGTTCTCAAAAATTTACCTTTTTATTTACTATTTCCGTTTTTAGCAGGCTGCTTCAGCTTAAATATTTACAGAAAATCAATTTTCTCTATTAAAAAAAGAAATGGCTCATTAAAATATTTTTTGCTCTAACATGTGGCACGTGTTTGTGTCAGTTCTACTTAATTTCTCTAGAGCCACTTACAAGAATGTATTCTTGTCAATTTAAACCTTAAATAATCTGCTTAATAATGTTCTCAGTTGTCCTTATTGTTACTATTGCTATACAAGTTGCATTTGTTCAATTGTTGTTCAAAAAATGTCAATGTATTAAATGAATAGAACAGATACTATTACAGGGCAAAAGCATTCAACTTTAAAGGAGACAACATCAACAAGGGACTCTATTGATTTGATATCAACTTAAAAGTTAAAATAAAAAATATAAAAATAATAAAAAAGAAATTAAAACACTTTATAAAGAAAATGATACATTTTAAAGCAGACAGGTTGTTGTTTAAATGATTTCAGTTTAAGTTTTTTTATAAAAGACACTTAGTTTGTTTGAAGAAAGTTGAACCAAAATTTTAAACAATAAGTTTCTGAAATTAAATAAGACTTCAGATCAGAGGATCTTGAAAAGGGTTTTTAACTTACCAAGTTAATTTATGGGCAAAATGATACAACAAAATTTACAACTAATGAATTTCGAAGTAGACTGGCATTTATATTTGCAACTACATAAAAGAAAGAAACAATTTTGTCTTATTAATCATAAGCTGTCTAACCTGTTCCATCTCTGTAGAATATTTTTTTTGTTTTTGTTTCCCTTTAATTAATTTTTTAATCAAAATATTATTTGAAAAGGATTTCGAATTTATTCCCCCATATATTTGCATTTTTTAATACCAACCATAATTTCTCAATTATCTGCTTAAAAAGAAAGAAAAAACGAAAAAAAAGAATAATTCAAAAGCGTACAAATTTGATTAAACTCTTTACTACACATTTTGTAAACTAATTTACTCAACGCTTAACGATGTTAAGGCTACATTTTGTTTATCATAGAAAAATAATATGAAAAAAAAAAATGCAAAGAAAAAAAATATGAAAAAATATCATTTTCCTTGTACAATATTTGATAACATTTGAACATGAGAAATTGATAATTTTGTATGTGAGATTGTGTGTTTGGCAAATTAATGTAATTTCACTGCAGGCAGCCGCCATTCAATAAAATTAAGTTGTGCAGGGTTCTAGTTTGTTAGATTACAAGTGTGACTGAACTAAAGATTTATAGCCAGCCAGACTTAGATTCTTATTTTGAAAATAAAATCTAGATGTTATCAAAAAATTTAAATTTAGATAGAAAATAGAAAATAAATAATTCAACTACAAGTTGGACTCAGTTACGCAGGGTACAGTTAGCAATAACGTTAACGTTTTACCCTTTAAATACGGAACCCTAAAAAAACAAAAATTTAAAATAAAAAATAATTCTTGCATTAAAAACGACCTTAAATTAGACAAACAGCCAGAGAGAGGCTTATCAAATGTGAAATAAAAATTGTAATACACACTTTGTTTACATTTCAAGTTTTATTACTTCAATAGTTCAAAAGTTCATTGAATTGCAACAGCTATGGGAACACTCTTTAATTTTTAACTTTAAATATTTTTACTTCTTGTTATAGCAGACATAGATAAAAATTTTGTGTAATTTGCTAATTTTTTACTCCAGCGATTAAAAAGAAAGAATAATATAAGTCAAATTACTTCAGCTATGGGGACACCCTTTGGTTTTTAGACATATAATTGTGGACATGGTAAAATATACTTTATTTTAAATTTAAGTATATCTTTTTCAAGGTTGAAAAGATGAGACCTTACACATCAAATTATATTACCTATGGGGACGCGCTGTACTTTCCAAAATTAAATTTTATATTGTTGTTATAGCGAACTTGACAATACAAGTTTTGTATAAATTTTAACTGTCTATCCTTAACGGTTCAAAAGATAAGGACGTAAAAATCAATCAAATAAAATCACCTGTGAGGACACCCTTTAATTTTCAATTGTATACTCGTTGTCATAGAAGTACACATTTTGTGTAATTTTCAAGCGTTTTACGGTTTAAAAAAAAGGGCCATATAAGTAATATTATTTCACCTATGGGAACACCCTTTAATATTAAAATTTATTTTTTTCTGAGTTTTTGTTATTGGGTGCTGTAGTGAACCAAATTTCTTAAAACTTTATATGGGTAACCGTTACAGTTTAATAAAAATCATATGTATTGTAGAGGGGAACCGTTGGCACCTATCGGTAAGCGTCTCTTTGCAATTAAACAAAAAATCGTCAAAAAATATAAAAAAAATACAGCCTCATTGATAACTTTCTCCTTTCTTGAACTCTTTTATAAAAGCGTGAAATAATAATAACATTGAACCACAATTTATTTTTAACAGTGTTGTTGTTGTTGTTTAAAAAAAAAACAGAAAAATGAAACAAAATCCACTTTTAGCTCATAAAATATATGTTCTTGAATCGTGTATATGAAATATTATGTGTTATGAATATGAAAATAATATTTTTGTTTTGTATTTTTATTTTTTATTTTTTCAACAAAATTTAATGGAATATTTTTTGTTAAACACAAGTACTCTATAGAATATATTGACTGTCAACTAAATCGAATCTTAATACAGGGCATCGACACTGACAATTCAATACAATAAGCGATAAGAGAATTGAAGGTGTGAATTTGGGTGAAATTTAATTAAATTTCAATGATGGCTGATTGTTAACAGAAAATAAAAATTGTACTGATTAGATCAGACAAGTTATGGAAAATATAAAGCACCACATTATTTAAAAAAAAAAACATTTTCTGGCTGTGAAAACTTACGAATAGAGCAACAAAATTTAATTATATTAAAAATTACACCTTTCTCAGTAACTTTTTTATCTTAAAGAACACAGCTGAATTTTAATATTCAAGTTACAAAAATTATGTTTTTTTACTCTATAGGGGTACGGAAGAGTTAACTTAACTGTTATACTTCGCTAACTATTTGACATTTGTCACCTAGCAAATCTTTATGAATATTTTAAGGCTTTAACAATGCAAGCAAATTATCATTTTTACTTTAAAAATCTGTCATCAATTCAATTAATCGGAAAGTTGTGCTCAGGGTCATTAGAATTATTTTTTTGCTTGACAATTAACGAAATTTTCACATATAGAATGCAACCAGTCTACAATTGATCTTATAGGCTTCAACTCATCAAAACATATAGTATGCAGCGTTCGATGAGACTCTGGTTGCATTACTAGACCTTATAGCTTCAAAAAAGAAGCCGAAGTTCGTATCAGGATCAGTGGACATCTTTGTCTTGCCATGAAGATTTTTTTTGTTCTTAAAAATATAGATCATATATGTGTCAGAAAATTTGCCAATAAATTGATTTGATTAAATGGACTTGTCACTTGTCCTTTATGTCAGGCTCTTTGACACCTCTCTTATAACTATTAAGTGGCACTGGCGCCTTGTAAGTTAAACCTGTTCATGTTCAACTGCGCTACCAGAATACTTTTTGTCCAGATTTACACAATGCGATTTTTTTAAGCATTTTTCAATTCTCTATCTTAGTTGCAGTGGAATGCGTTATTTAAAAATAAATATAAGCAAGAGCAACATCCCCTCTCTTGCTTTACCAACAAACACAAAATTGCCGTTTTCGTAAAAAATACCTGCGGCGATCATGTGCTTGAAATCATTTTCAAATGTAAATGTCTCTTATTGATGTTTTGAATAAAAGAAAATGTTTTGCCTTAAATTTAGTTTTTGTATTTATTTTTTAATTTCAAGTTCTGTCTGGCTTGAAAAACGATATTTTTTTCAATACGAAATAAGGTTTAATACTATAAGACACCCACTAATAAGTTTAAATTTAATTAAAAACTAATAAATGTCAATTTAGCTTAGAGCTTAAGCTATTAAATATCTCCCCACTGTGCCGTCTGCAGTATAGTGAAAACAACACGACAATGAGTTTAAAAACTTTTAGCTGTTAGAAAGAGTTCCATAAACAAATGGTTTTACCAGATCTCAAGGAAAATGTTAGAAACTTTTACGGTTTTAGAAATACGTGGAAAAACTAAATTGGTGCTCAGTTTAATGTGTGACTTGAATAAATAAAGACGAATCAGTTGGTGTTAATTTGTACCAGTAACGAGTAATTTAAGATATGCAAGCGAAAGGAACTTGAATGTTTGCAGAAAATGAAAAATAAGCTCAGAAAATTTTTAATGAAATTAATTTCGTCAGAAACATCCCAAGAAAAAGGGAAAAACTTTCCGCCATAAATAATCTTCTGTGGCCCCTATGGATCTAAATCCAATTGAAGTATTCAATTGAAGTATTGAATGGCTTCTCAAAAAGCACGATAGCAAGAAAGTTGATGGAAAGTTAGGGTTATTTGTGCTAGCAAAAGAAGACGTCAACAAATACATCATGTAAAGGATAAAAATCACAGGGAATGAACTCTTAAAATTGTTAAAGACTCTAAACGGCATGTGAGATATGAAACTTAGTATAGTTATCATAGGAGACTTTAGTTTGAGGTCTAGTGGGTTTCCTAATAATAAAAAATATCTACACTTCTACTCGTACTAAAGTTTAAATATTAAAATCTATTTTCTGACTTGTTATACGATGAGAAATTGAATATTTGCATCGATATTCCGCCTAAATAACTCATTAATTATTGTGAGCTGTATAAATAATTCTTATTTTCCAAAAGTTTTGATTTATAAGAAATTGATGCCAGCATGTAAAAAATATTGAAAAACTATTATGACCCTTAAGGTTCAAATTCAAGTTATAAATCACAAAACAAAAAAAAACTTTTATATAAAAGATTAATTTTCCGATAAATTACCTTTGGCATATTAAACAAAATTAATACAAGTTTTTGGCCAAAGATTCAATAATTTCACGTTACATTATAAATGTGTAGTCACGATGTTGTAAAGTTTTCTGTTAATCCTGAATTTGTTTACCAGAGCAATATATAAACTTTTGTGATCATAAGATTATGATTAAATGATGCATGAGAATTTATGATTTATAAACTTTGTATATTTAAGATAAAACACAAGAAGCAAGGTATTGATATACGAACATATTAATCATAAAGTAACATCAACATCAGCCTCAACATCTTCATCTTTATGTTTGATTCTCTTCATTTCATGTAAATTAATAAAAAACACTCAAAATGCGAACATTATTTCCAACGTAAATTAATAACGAGAATAATAAAACTTAAAAAAAATGTTGTTGTACAACTTTAGATGAAGATAAATACGGCAGAGAAGGTGACAAATGAGAAAATTATTTGAATATTATACGACTACACATCTGCTTTAATATAAGTAAGAAATATAAAATTAATATTGAAATATTATTAAAGACAAACCTGCATAAAATAAGAAAAATCAATTTTTTCGTATCATTGAAAGAAAACAAAAATATTGCTGAAAAGGAGAAAAAAATACTAAGAATTTAATAAACGTTTTACTGCAAAGCGACAGGTTCACAAAAGAAACTATTTTATTTTTTATTTTGAAACTAAAATGCGTGTCCTACAGTTCTGAGAACAGCGATTTTTAGTCGCTTCTTAATATCAAACAGCTTCTCTTACATGTTTAAGCGGCAGTGAAAAAGTTTCAATTGATAAAAAGAGACCAGAAATAGATACGCAAAAAAGTTGTTGCAACTGTTAAAAGTTTTATTAATTTTCAGGTTTAACGTTGATTAAATTTTTAGTTGTTGCAAATATTTATTTTACAATCAAATTGTTTTCTTTATTTTAAAACAAATTTATTTAAAAAAATCTGTATTAAATTTTCAATTAATTTTATAATAAAATTAATTAAAAATTTAATTGATTTTTTAATGTGACAACAAATAAAACTTGAAATGGGCGCAAACATTTTTTCTGTACAGCTTTCTATTACATTAAAAAAATTAATTTAATAGAAGTAATTCTAGTGTTAGATACCCATCAAGCTGCTGGTGAAAATTGCTGGCAAATAGAAATAAACCATCAATTAAAAAAACTACAGGGCTTTCGAATGTTGTTGAGTTCAAGTGCAAATGAAAAAATATATTTTGATGTTTAAGCAAAACAAAAGTAACAGACTGATGACATGTGACAGATATTTTACATCTTAATTTTCCTATCACTTCTTTATACATTCCTTTGTTGTTGTTGTTGTTTTTATTTATTAAAAAAATTTAATACCTGTCTATTGAAGCTGCAATGTGTAATGGAATTTGAAAAACTAATGGAGAAGAGCAAAAGCAGTTTACGTTTAAGAATTACTTTAAAAAGCCAAAAGAGTGTTAACGTGTCAAAGCTGGCCCAGTGAGCAAAAATAATTTTAAGCTCAGAAAGCTTCTACTCTGCTTTCTTTCTAAAATAAGAGTTATTGCTATAGGTCTTTTTAAACTTTGCAATTGCATTCTTAGTAAGGCTAAAGTTCGTTATTTCATTACAAAATGCTGGACAGGAAAAAATAAAGTGGCAACTTAATAATTATACTTGTTTTCTAATACTCAATTTTAATTAATAAAATTGTATTTTATTGTTCTGACAATAAATTAA
Source organism: Cistogaster globosa (assembly GCA_937654795.1). Lineage (NCBI taxonomy): Eukaryota > Metazoa > Arthropoda > Insecta > Diptera > Tachinidae > Cistogaster > Cistogaster globosa. Next base: position 16,844,612 of record OW569404.1, read on the forward strand.
CAAGTTGTTAAATGAATAATCCTCCGGACACAGAGCTAAAACTCCAAAAACTGCAAGAAACTTAACATATGTACACTTTGATTTCTATGTTTGTATTTGCATACCTTCTTTTACCTTAATTCTATTTTTCTTCACACCATAAAATATTTAAATTTTTCATTGTTTTTTTTGTTCTTCTATATTTTCCCCCCACTTCAGCAAATATGAATTTGCCTTTTTTTATCCTGACTTAGATTGGGATAAGAAAAAAATAATAATGTCAATTCGTTTACCTATAAATTTTATTTGTACAACTCAATTGGTTTTTTTCGTATTTTTGCTTTATTGTGGAATACGTCTTGCTTGTTAAAGACTGTCAAACAAAAATAAACAAAATAAAGTAATACACATACGCACACACACACTGATGGGAATGCTTACCTATAAAAGATATTGTTAGAATATTGGATGAATATATAAAAGCTGTGCATAGAAATCTTTATGAAATAAATGGCAGAACACTGTTCAAGCAACAGCTTATTTTTATATTTCCACCTTTATAAATATTTCTTGTTGTTCTGCTGCGTAAAATATATAAGTATGTTTGTATGTATTTATATTAAACTTTCTTTTACGTTGTTTTGACATACAAATATTTTTTATAATGCGAGGGGTGATCGTAGAAATATCGTACCTCTTATATAACTCATATAATATTAAAAAATGCATTAAAGATAGTTTCCCTTTTACTAATCTATATATAACAGATTTATTATTCGAATAAAAATATTCGATTAATTAATCGATTTAAAATTCGAATAAATCTTTTATTTTTAACAAAAAAAAAATTGCCTAAAAAATAATCTTACTAATTATCCGATTAATTTTTGCCGATTAATCGATTAATCGTTTATTCGAATAATTTTTTCCAATTTTTTATTTTTATTAATCATCAGTTTTAAAATATAAATTGATACAAGCATACATTTTATTAAAAGATTTCTGAATTATATTCTCAACTGTCACTGCGCGAGTCTTTTCATATTTTATTTCATTTATTATTCGAATAAAAATATTCGATTAATTAATCGATTTAAAAATCGAATAAATCTTTTTTTTTTAACAAAAAAAATTGCCTAAATAATAATCTTACTAATTATCCGAATAATTTTTGCGGATTAATCGATTAATCGTTTACTCGACTAATTTTTTTTCTAATTTTTTTATTTTTATTAATCATCAGTTTTAAAATATAAATTGATACAAGCATACATTTTATTAAAAGATTTCTGAATTATATTCTAAACTGTCACTGCGCGAGTCTTTTTATATTTTATTTCATTTATTTTGCCATGTCAAGATTTAAATACTGTAGCGACAAACTTGCTAACCAAACCCTGCTGATGGCCAGTACCGAAATAATTTACAGGAAAAATAACATAATGGCATCTCCCCTTAGAAACAAAAGAGATTCTGATAAAAACTTGAATTTTCGTTCACCCCAGTTCATAACACAAATTATACTTTGCCACTTCACATCAAATTATTGTTTAAGAAGAAGAAGATTCCCCTGCATTAGAATCTAGTTTAGAGATTTCGATTCAAACCTTTAAATAAAACTTTCTTGTCTCATAACAACGGTGAATTTTAATCCAATTTTGCATAAAGACCTCTAAAATATCACAACGTAGAGTAAACGGTCACTTAAATTTTTTTAAAAAAATTTCCAAAATCCTAAACTTAATGTATAACCCTCGTATGTATGTAAATATTTTTTTTATGCTATTTGTTTATTTTTCTCCACAGGTATTTATTTGAGTGTGAGTAATTTCCGCCCCTTATTTTCTATTTAAATTGAAGGTATTTGATGCTTTTGAAGGTTTCTTATTTTTAGCCTCAACTATGGAAAATTACCTTTCGAATTTCCTAAAAATGTTTGTTTTTATTGAGCTTTATCTTTTTAATTAAATGTTTTCTTTAGTCTTTCCCCTGTCTAATGATTGTTTATACCTGATGGACAAAACATAAAATAATGTTTAATATGAATTTATGTTGCTCTTAAATACAACAATAATTGAATTGATATCCATGAAACAATAAAAAGTCAAATTTCTTGTCTTTGAGAAGATTAAAAAATAAGACGTAATAATTAAATTAAAAATATTTAAATATTTATTTCCGTTTCATAATATTTTTATATTAGTTTTCATTTTATGTTAAAATAAATAGACTGATAGTAATCGATCACAAGGACAGACGGCTTGACATTGTAGACAATAAAAATTTTAAACTTTTTATGCCTACAACTTACGGGTTAAAGACAATGGAATAATTAAAAAGCCAATAATGACTAACAGTCAGCTGAAGAAATTATTAACAAAACTAAATTTTAACTGACTTAAATTATTAAAATTATTTCTGGAAAATTCCGACAATTGATTGATTACCTTATAAGAGGTCAAGTTGTTAAACCTTCAGTCAGATTAATTTAATAAAATCATAAAAAAATTATTTCCCTTTTAAATTAAAGAAAAATTTATTTTCATTACCTGTAGCCAGCAGTCATTTCAGTTGACTGTAGTCAACAAGTAGACTATAGTTATAGTAAAAGTATCAAATACACTATAATCAACGAGCAGACTACCATCAACCAAAAGACATAAATTATTAATAAATTTCAAAATGTGTATTTGAAAAAAAAATAAAATACAAAAAGAAACACTTACCGATATAAAAACTTCTTCGGCTTGTTGTAAAATGGCCACACGTGACCAACCGAATTTTTTCATTAACTTAATTCTAGTAGGATTATGAACTGTAGCCGAAGGATGGGTACGAAATAAAGTGGGAAAACGGCTACGATCAGATAATGCAGGTGATGAGGCGCCATAACAAAGCTGTAAAGAAAAAGAAAAAAAAACAAAAAGATGAAAAATTTATTCAACATAAATTAAATATTGTTTTCGAACACTCGCAACATTTAAAAAAAAGTTTCACACACATAAGAAAGTTAAAACAAATAAGAAAATAAATTTTAATTTATTTTGGTGCTAAGAAAAATAACAAATAAAATTTAAAAACAATATAAAAATAAATTATTAGATTTACTAACGGTAAAGACATAAAAAAATTTTAAGGAAGAAAAAAAACTTTGAAAAACTGAGGAAAAATGTTTAAAAAAATTTTTATTTCATTTCTTTCGGTCACATTATTTTTTATAATTTCTTATGAACTTTTTAAAGTTAAATTATTTTTCTTTCAGAAGTTAAATAAATTCAGCTAAATTTAATTTCTTTTGCCTGATTATGGCTTTATGGCAGTAGCACAAATGTCGTTTCCAGTAGCATTTAAAAAAATATGTCAGTGATACTCCTACTTCAAACGACGCTATAAAATGTCACTCTCTGGATAAACACTGGATTGCCGACAATTACGTAAGAGTTTTCCGCTCATCAGATGCAGCAATTTTGTTACCTGGTGACTTTTCTGCCAAATTAAGTAACCAGTGGTCATTTTCTCTCAATTTCTAAATCAATTAGACATCGTAAGCGAATATAGTCCTAGATTTTTGTGAAAAGTTCTCATCACAATACTGAGTAAAATTGCGAATAGCTTAGATCAATGTCTAGCTGACCTTCTTGGATTGAGTAGCATCGTACGACGAAGAGGACCGTGGTGGTTGTCCACTAGTAAGCCAGTACCACGAATTTATACTCAATCTTGCACTTCGGAGACTAAAACGTCTTTTATACAAATGCACGGATGGGGCAAAAAAAGTCTGCTCTGGCTTAATTGACTCAGTTTGAAAAAAATCTATCAGTGTCAAATTATCTATGAATTAAAAAGATACTTTAGAACCGAGATCTAACTCAGAAAATTCGTTGCATCTACTGAAAGTTTTATGTGCTTTCAGTTTAAAATTATTTTAAGCTTTTAATTAATTCAATTATTTATTTAATTATATATTTCTTATTGCTAATTAAACATATTATTGATTTAATTAATTATTTAATTAAAAATTCTTTTTTTATTTTTCAGTTAAACATACAATTGGGTCAATTAAAAATTTATTAAAATTTCTTTTGTGCTAATGATTTTTTTCTTCATAATTTTCTTAAGCTTTTTATACCTCCTGTGTTTGTAGATTGAAAAATATTGAAAAAGTTCGTTTCATTGAAAAAGTTCGTATTGAAAAAGTTTTATTTGCATTCAGATTAAATTTCTATTAAATTAATTAATTTTAATTTAATCATAAGTTTCTTGTTTTTTATTAATTTTTTTTATTTATTTTTCAATAAAACATTTAATTGAGCAAATTAAAAATTTAATGATTTTTTCGTGCAAATGATTTTATTTCCTTATAATTTTCTTAAGCTTTTTATTCCTTTGGCGTTTCTATATTAAAAAAAAAAGAAATTAAGGTTCCATCAAATATTATTTGACTCAATTATTTAATTAATAAAAAAAATCTTGAATGTTTTTTTTAATAAATATGCTACTGTTTTAATTTTTATTATTATTAATATTTTCAATTAAACAAGTAAAATAAAAAATTTACTAAACTTTTATTAAAAATTTCTTTTAAATATTTAATAGCACTGAACAATTTTCTGCTGCTTAGAATTTTGTTTCCTCACAATTTTCTTCTGGTTATTTATACCTTCTAAGCTCTTTAAAAATAATATATTTTGGCACTTTCTAAAAATTTCCTTCTTAAAGGATTTTCTTCATGTCTTAAGATTTAATTTTAATTTAAAGCACAAAGAAAAATAAAATATATTGAAAAATCCTCCTGTTTTTTTATTTGTTTTTTTTTTTTTTTTTTTTTTTTGTAATTAAATCATCTATAAAAATAGTAACATTCCTTTACATCTCCCACTGTGCACTACTTAACACTGAATGTATGATGATTTGTGTTTTTTTGTTTGTTTTTTGTTTTAAATATTTTATGTCTTTTTAAAGTAGAGCACGAAAAAAAAACATATCCCATAAAAAATAACACACATAGATATGAGCACTTGAAGTAGCAAAAGATATACAAGTTTGAGAAAAGAGAAACATTTTCAAATCACTTAAAAGTTTTTCTATTGTTTTTAAGACAATCTTGAAGAATGTGCAATAACATGTCAGCAGACAGCCACTCAGTCTGAGAATAAGTTAAAAATACAAACTTTGTTTATTTGGAATTTTTATAGCTTAAAAAGGATTAAAGTTTTTAATAGATTTAAATAAAGGATTCATTGTTTGTAAATTTGTTGTTTTTATTTATATTTCTCTTGTAATAAATAAAATGTTCATTTTTATTACTTGTTTAATGTGACTTTTTTTTACTTAAAACTATTTCAATTAACTCACCACTATAAGATTCCACATTTTTGCGGCTTCAGCAACTGTTGTACAGACTGTACTGCAACCGGCCAATAACATCAGTTTTTGTGGTTTATTGTAAAGAAGATTGTACATAACACTAGCACCCAAACCAGGTTCACACTGCAATTAAAACAATATTGAAAAATGTAAGTAAGAGATTAGTTTTTTATAATAAACTTTAAAAGTAATTCAAGTTTTATTCAAGGTAACAAATCATTTTTTTTCCCTCTAAAAAAATTATACTAAGAGATATTTTACCTCATGAATTATGTACAGAAAAAAGTGTTTGGATTTATTGAAAGGCTGTAATTAATAAAAATTTTTAATTAAAATATTATACTTTTAATTGGAAAATAAATACAAACTTTTTTAATAAAATATTTAATTGATTTGTTAAAAAAAATTAATTAAAAAATAAGAAGAAAAATTTTAGATTAAATAAATAATTACATTAGTCAAAACTATAATAAAACAAATAAAACCTTTAATAAGACTACAACAATTTAAAAATTTTACATAAAAAATAACAAGCGGTCTTTCCTTCTTCCTAAAAGGAACTATGTGAAGAACACTAACGAGGTGGACATGATCATCAAATAATTGTGTTCGAAAAATAAAAAATTAAAGTTTTGAATTTAATAAAAAAATCCCTACATCCTTATAAATCGCCATGTGTTTCTTTTAATTAAAAAACTAAATGCTTTCAAAACCAACCCCCATAAACGACCATTCTAATGCTTTAATTTCATGTCTATGAATATGATTCGGTGTAAAAATTTAATAGTGGCCTTAAAAAAAATAATAATAAAAACAGAAAAATCTAATAAAAAGCACATGTTAAAAATCAAAAGAATTTCAATAAAATGCCTAACGAAACAACAAAAACACATTAAAAAATAATTTTATGGTCGCCGGTATAAACAGGGTCAAGGTGAGACAAGGGCACACGCGAACAAAAGCTTCATAATACTGATTGATAAAAACAAGACTAATGTTTTTATTAAAAAAAGAAGAAGTAGAAGCAAAAAACAACAATTCAAAAAATAACATTTAAGTTCCCACAACAACATAAACATGAACATTAGCACGGCATGACAGACATGCAAGGGAATCACGGCAGGCAAAAGATTAGATAGCCTACTTTAAGGCGCACTCATTCATCAAAATATTAAAACAGTTTTTTATTTTTGCTTCTACTTAAAGAAAAAAATTCATTCACAATCTGCTTTTATTTAATTCTTAAATTAAATATTAGAAATTAAAAAACAAACATTAAAGAAGGAAAGGAGTATAAAGATTACTTTAAAACTGCAGTTCTTATGATTTTATACGAAAGAAATTAAAAGAAAAATAAATAAAAAAATAAAAAAAATATATTAAAAATCAAGCATAAAATAAAAATGCCTTTAAGCATGATGAATAAATAAAATTTTTCTTTTTAACTTAAAAATTTACAATAACGATCATTATAAACACGTTATAAGCCCAACGCCTAAAGCTATACTTCAAAATGGTAACTTAAGTACACAAATATTTATTGCAGGCAATAAATGGTTAAGAAATTTAGGCCTTGAGCAGTCAAAGCTCAAAAAAAATTTAAGCTTAAAGCGTATTTAAAGTAAAAAGATTAGAAGAAGAAGTTTTTATAAACTTTAAAATGAAAAAGACCTTTTACCAAGAGCAAAACTTTAAGACACATTAAAGAATAGAATATAAACAATTTTTAACACGAACACTCAATGCTTCACAATTTTTTTTTAAATTACTACTTTATTTTAAAATGTATGTTTGCAAAAAAGTACTTTTTATCAATTTACTTCTCTCTCCAAAAAAAAAAAAAAAATAAAATAAAAACAAACTCATCTCCTTGTTTTTACGGAATGACAGTTTTTTTAAAATGCTACTTTTTTTAAAAACTACTTTTTAATAATTTAAAACTTATTAACAGAACACGTTTAAGTACTTTTTTAACAAACAGGTATTTTTTTCAAAAATTAGTTGCGTCATTTGGAAAAAGTATAATTTTAATGTTTTTTTTTTTTTTGAGGTGCTGTGGTGTTGTGTTTAGTGCATTGAAGAACCCTGGCTCGAATCACATAGGTGCTTTAGCTTTTAGTTAGGAGGTCTGTATTCCATTTTAGATAAATCCAATAAAAAGGAAAACATAGAGTGCTTTAATGTTCTAGCTCACTTCTAGCGTTAGAGAAAGATCAGCATCACATTTACGCTCAAAAAGCGCTACCTACAGTGAGGGAAATGGCTTCTAACAAATGTTTAAAAAACTTCGCTCCACATACCTACTGAAAAAATTGTTTTATAAAAAGGAAAGTTTTTACCCAAAAAGTACTATTTTGAAAAAAAGTACTAATTGGAAATAAGGTACTTTTCTACAGAAATTACCAAATTTGAGAAACTTTTGGAATTATTTTGCAAAATGTGTTCATACAAAGTATTTTTACTAAAAGTACTTTTTCATAATTTTTTTTCTTACGAAAAGGATAGATACTTTCTTTCAAAAACAAAGGTATAATAATTTTTTTGTGCAAAACAGTATATTTTTCTGGATATTTTCCGTTAAAATGTTTATTAAAATATTTTTTTTTGCAATAATAAAATTTTTAACAAAAAAAAAAATTTTTTTAAATAATTAATAAAAATAAAATTTTTATAGAGTTTGTAAGGGCACTTTATCGAACATACTTTTCACCATAATTTGTTGTAATTTAGGACCTTTGTTATTATTTATATTTAAAAGTGCATTTAGATAAATTTTAGTACAATACAAGTTAAAATACTTCTTGAAGAAATTACTGCAATTTATGAAATATTTTTTTTAAATAAGCTTTTGTGCGTAAAAAAGTACTTTTGAAAAAATCAAAATTAGCAAAAACATTTAAAAGTACGTTTAGATGAAATTGTTGGCAGTTCTACACATTTAAAAAAAATTTTCGGTTTATGATTTATTATTTTAAACATAAACTTTTGTGCGTAAAAGTGTACTTTTTAAAAGAGGTAGCAAAGGTAGCAACATTGTTTTGCAAAAAAAAAAACTTTCTGTTGAAGTTATTTACAAAAATCAATTTTCTGTTATGAAATTTTAAAACGGGTTTAAAATCAGTATCTTTGGAAATTAATTTTTAGCAATTTTTTTCATTGCATCGATCGTTTTTTTTTTTACCACAATTGACTAAATTGAAATTTGTATTTAAAAAATTTGATTGTCAGTTCTATTCAATTTATCAAAATTGCATTTTTTAAAGGAAATTATATTACAGTTTCCAAAATGTTATTCTAAAAATAATGTGTTTTGTACTTATTAAGAAGGAAAGTAATTTTTCATTTAATAATTTTATGCTTCTGTTTGTTTGCTTGTTTTTCAAAGTTATTTTGTTTGAAGTTTTTTTTATAAAATTAAGATAAAATGTAAATTTAACAGTCATCATCGTCTTAAAAATTTTGGAAAAAAATATAATTATAAGGCTGGCTAGAATTATTAATCTTATAAAACAGTGGATATTTTTTGATAGCAAAATAAAGATTTTCACAAAGCAAACACAGAAAACCATTTTTCCTGTCAGAGTTCTCTGCATGCGTTTCTTAAGAATGTTACTTAAAGAATTAATTTTTTAATATTTTTTCATTTTATTTTATGCCGTTTGCTTTCCAATTTTCCTAAATGAGATACAAAAAAAAATTTTCAAACAATTTCAGGAAAAATACTGCTTTAACTAATGTATTTTTAAATAACTTTTTTTTATTTTATTAAACTCATTTTCTGCTTAAGTTTCTAATCAATTTCACATGTTCGTCTACTCCTTCTTACTGTTGCATGTTTGTTTTATACTCACATGTATAATATTTCGTTTCTGATAGACATTATTACAGACATTAACAACATTTCCCGCCGGGGTGTATTATTTTAATATTTCCCTTTATTTGCTGCTGCTTTATTGTATAGTTGGCTGTAACAGCGTCTTGCGTGTCTCATACCTTCTTTGTTTTTTTTTTTTTTTTGCTTCATGTGTTAAGAAGAATTTTATTATAAGCCAGCCGTGACTCCTGCTTTTATTGTTAAGTTGAAGGCTGCTTGTTGTTTAATTTTTTTCTTTCTTGGTAAAAATATTATTTTGTTTTGGTTTACAAAAAACACAAAGATTTAGTTGAAAGTAATTTTGTGCTGGTATTAAAAAGAAGTTATTAACGAAATCAGTTTTGTTACAGTTAAAAAAACAGCAGGAGATTTTAATTTTGAGAAAGTATGAGGGAGGTTATAACATACAGCATGTACTCTGCTCATAATACACGTGAAATGTTGCTTAGATTTATATGAAAAAAAATAACATAAATTGTTCTTAACAAAAAAAAAAAAAAAAAATGTTGCAGAATCAGTACCCTGTTCATACTATAAAAAACATTTCAAATGTTTCTAGCAACATTCTGAATCAACATTTGAATCCATATTTGATGTAGAGTTTTTAAGAGAAATTTTGCATTTTATTTACTGATGTTTTTTTTTTTTAAGAAAAATATTACAAAGTACAAAATTAACAACAACAACAACAACAACAACAACAAAAATTAAATAAGAAACTAAAGTTTTCTAATATTGCTTTTAATTACTTGGTTAGTTTTATTGTGATATTCACGGTTACTGCACGTTAATAGCAAAACTTTAACAGCTGAATAATAGGAAAAAAAACTTAAAAATAATTTTTATTATTTATTCTTCTAGGAAATGAAACCATGAACTTATTTTTAACATTCTCTTAAGTTGAACTAGAATCTTCTTCTTAATAATTTTTTGCTTCTTAAAAATTTATTTTAATTTAAATTAAAATTTCCATTTTGATTTTCTTAATTCTAAAAAAACATTGAAAAGCTTTTAAGAAAATATTGTTTAGCATTAAACCATTTTTCGTGGTAAAAGCCACTAAAACCACTTTTAATTTTCTTTAGAAACAAAACATAAACACACACACACACACACACACACACTTACAATATTTAAATAATGAAAATGGTGATATAATAATACAATAGAAATAAATAAAAAATTACAACTTCTAGAATGAGTTGTATAAATTCAAGTAGAGTTAATAAATTCAAAACAAAATGCTAATTCAGTTCAATTAAATACAAGAAAGCTGTTTTAAAAATAAAAGAATAATTTAGCATTAAACAAACCAAAATATATTTTTTTATTTTAAAGAAGTGAAGCTGAAATTATTAATTTTATGAACTGACAAAAATAGCACTTTTTTCATGACAAGGCAATCATTAAATATTTCCTATTCAGAATATTTAAATATTTAATAATTTTATTTAAAGAAAAATTTATTTCTTGAATTATACTTGAAATTCTTAAGTATTTAAGAAATATTTTAATTATAAGTTTTAAAATAAAATTAATTTATTTCTTTTATTAAATTTGTTGTTTTAACTTTAACTTTCTCTTGTTATTTTCCATGCAATTATCGCTTTTTTTATTTTCCAATTAATACACGGAAATGTTAATTTAATACAAAACACTTGAAAAATGTTGCATGTCGTGTTAAAAAGTTGTTTTTAAATGATTGGGGTGACAGAGAATAAAAAATAAAAATTAATTCTATTTAAAATTTTATATAAAATGTTGAATCTTAGTGGGCTTAACATTTCTAAAAATTGTTTGTGTTTTCTGCAAGATCTCTTTAAGAGCTTTTAAATGACACCCATATTGATATCTAAAAAAATATGGTTACAATCGTACTTTTCTATGAAATTTCAGAGGCCCAAAACTCGAAAAATATGGGCGGGCGGCCATTTTTTCACTTAATGTTGTTTTCTTATTTTTTTAACTCTCTATCGCTTAATCTATTTGTATTTTTGATTGGAGTTACTTTGTTATTCCAAATGATATGGATGGTGTTTTGCTCACAGCCTCGAAATACATGGACCGATCCTGCTGATTTTCAATAGCAAAGTATTCGAAAGTATGTCTGATTGATTGGGGTATTTAAATTTTCCTTAGCTCATTTAGTGCCTTAATAAAGTTAGTTTCAACACTAACCCGAACGGGCAGGCAAACATCGCTCAATCGGTTTCGCTATGCATAAGAACTCAGAACATATTTACTTTATGCGGTCGGAAATTAATATCGTAGAAACTACAAACGGAATGACAAACATATGTTTACCCTTTCTCCATCTGTGGTGAAGGGTATAAAAATATCACTAAACGAACTTTTGTTAAAAGGAAAACCGTTTTCAAAAAACATTTATTTATTAAGAAAATTTAGTGCTTTTGAAAAAAAGTACCATATTTTTTCACTAAAGTACTTCCTTATTTAAAAAACATAGTTTATTCACAGAAAATATTTTTCAAAATATGTACAATAAAGTTAAAAATCGTTTATAGAATATTTTAAGACACATTATAGCAAAATGGTGTCTATAGTTAAACAAAAATATATGTAATAATTTAAAGTACATTTTAGGTACCTAACAGAAGGTTCTTTATAAAAGTTTTTTGAATTCTTTTCTATAAAAATTTTCTTTGAATATTTTTCTATAAAAAATTGGAATATTTTTCTAATAAAATTTTTTTTAGCCTTTTTTTAAAAAAAAGTTATAAACAAAAAGCGCTTCATGGTACTTTTTATGAAAATTACTTTTTTTTAAATATAAATTTTGGAACTTTAATACAGAGACTAGCTTGGAGGTCCTTTTTGTCTAGTTTTTCTGCAAATAAATATTTTTGCAAAAATATTAGTTCTTTAAGACGAATCTTTTTTTCAAGGAACTTTGAGTGTCTAACTTTTGTCGTGTTTTTTACGATTCTTCCTTTACAGTTGCTGTGTTAAAATAGTATTTTTAGAAATATTAAAGTAATTTTTTTTTCATGACGGTGTTCGTTTTGTAAAAAGTACGTTTCTTTTCTGGCACAAATTACAATCACCATTGACTTTAAAAAGTTATTAATTTTGATTAAAAAAATATTACCGATTTTAGATTTAATTTTTTGAAAGGTACTTTTAAAATATCTGGTCTTTCCAAGTACTTTTATCTTTTTACACCACTGTAATAGTTACGATTATGTAGATTTTAATTACTTAAAAATATCTCTTATTGCCTGTTGGTTTGTGCGGTTTTAGTTTTATTGAATACAGGCACGCATATTTGAAACAATAGTACCTGGCAGTTCTGAAAGTTTTCTTTATTTAAAATAAAACTTAATTTTGTAATTTGACACCTGCACAATCAAGTCAGTTGTGCTTAAGAATTTGCAATAGAAAAGTATTATAGTGCCCTCAAAAATTAACTTTCTGGTGTAAAGTAAATGAGGCCAAATATCACTTTTGCTTCACCTTTATTAGTCGTCAGAACTGTGGGAATTTTTAAAATTTTTATAAAACGAGTCAGTACACATTTAGTTGGCTGTGTTAGTGGAATTAAATTTTACAACATAATGTTTTTTTCTCTTATGTAGATGTGTTTCAAAGTTACTTCCATTTAATTTCAATTACATCTGCAAATCTTTTTTACTGTGTCTTTTAAGGAACATATTGTAAGGACAATTAGATTACACCTAATGACCATTAGGTTGCAACTTTATTGTGAACATAAAATGAACCTCAAAAGAGTTAATTATTTATAAAATAGCATCAGTACACACACGTTGTATTAGATAAATAATTTGATAAAAGAAAATTGTAGTTAATTATTATAAATATTTCATCTTAACCTGAGTATTCTTAAAAGGGATATAAAAGCAACAACTGAAATAAAAATATATTAAAAATGTTTATTCAAAGGTTATGATGCTAATTTTTTTAAATGTTTCTTCAAAAGGACATTTTGCAAAAATTGTTTTATTTTTAATTTTTTTAAAGGTTTCTTAAAAGGTGGTTTTTAGAACACAGTTTTTGGAAAAATTATTTTTCAATCTTTTCATGTTTAAAAAAGCTTATTTTTCAAATACAATATTACGAGTTACTTGAAAGCTTACTGTTTAAAAAAAAATATTTTTTTTGTTCCTTGAAAATAACTTAATGTAAGTTTAAAGCTGTTTCTTAAAAAAAGTACTTTTTTGAAAAGTACTTTTTGGAAAAGTACTTTTTTAATGATTGATTGGTTTTGAGAGAATTCATTTTTCACAAGCTTTAAGTTGTTATTTTCTTTATTTTTTTTTTTAATTTTTTTAATTTTTTCAACAAGTAATTTTTAAAAAGTCTCTTAAAACTATTTTTAAATACACTTTCATAAAGCTTTAAAAGATTGCTAAAGGTACTTTCCTTAATAAATTAAAAAAAATATTTTTTTAAATTTATTTCTTGAATATTCTTTTCAAATTTTTTCCTTAGAAATTGATATTTCATTAACGCATTTTATTACAAAGGTACTTTTCTAACAGGTACTTTTTGGAGGGATATATTTGTACTACTGTTAAATGCTTTAAAGAGAACCATTGTGTTTAAATAAATCTCTTTTAAATGATCAATTAAAATGTTCTTTTTAAAAAGGTACTTTTTTTAATATACTTTTTAAAATACATTAGTACTTTCTTGGAGGAGAGTTTTTCATTTTAATTGAAGATGGCTTCAAGGCACTTTTTATAAATACTTTTTTAATAGGTTGCTTTTTGAAGCTATGTATTTGTTTTAAATACTTCTTTAAAATATATTTATTACGTAGTCTTTTGTATTTTTTTTTTTTTTTTTTTTTTTTTGAAGCTCAATTCAATTTAAAGTAATTTTTTTATAATTTTTTTAAGCGATATTTTTCAAGCCAGATATTTAGTCTTTTTATAGACTTCTATGAACACGTATGATTGCAGGGAAGCTGTTTAAAACTTAATATTTGGAATTTGCTGCTTTAAAAGTAACATGCTCCTTAGAGGGTATTTTATTTCAACGATTTTTTTTCTTTTTTCGAAATTTCTCGAATTTCTTAAAAGGTACTTTTTCCAAGATATTTGTTAACTAATTTTTTTTTACTATTCTTTTTACATCTTTAAGTTATTGTAAAGTGTTATAGAAATTTCTTTGAAAAATGCTCTTTGTAATGCAGCTTTTTTAGGTACTCTTTATTGTTATTTTGTACTTATTTGTAAAATATTTCCAAAAGGTACTTTTACAAGCAAAATTATTTAGCAATCATTTGCCTTCCTTGTGGAGAAATACGTTTTTAAAAGCTTTTAAAATTTAATTTAATAAATAATTTTCAAAAGTGTTATTTGCTTCAAGTACTTTTTGGTTAATAATTTCTTTCTTTGGAAATAAGCGACACGATTTATACAATTTCTTCTGGCTTAAGCTGTGTTTAATTTTTTATATTACTGTACTTAATGAAATTTCTCCTTCATATTCCTAATTTCACTTTCAATTAACCTCATTTCTTAACCTCTTTTTAATAGCGTAGAATGTCGTATTTTTTTCTTTTTTTTTCTTTTTTTTGTCACAACTTTTCTTTGATACTTATGTTCGTTCCATAAGACTTCCTTAATAGAATTTTGAACTTGATTTTATTGCTGTAGACATTTCGTATAACAATTCGTGTTGATTTGATTTCTTGAATTTATGATAAAACTTCCTTTATTTCTTTTCTTTATATTTCACCTCAAACTTGAACTTTGCATGTTTCATTATGACTCCATACACTTACAAATAATAAAAAAATATAAAACTATTCTTTAATTTTAAGTTCATGTACATTCTTTCCTTTTTCAATGGCCTCAAAAACCAAGGAATTTTATTAACTGCACTTGAAGTATTTATAATTTTATTGTTTGTTTCTTGGCGCAAAAGTTAGAAAAAAGAAAAGAAAATGTATATAATTTTATAACCCCGGTAAAAGGTCTTGGAAATATACGTTTAACATGCAATTATTTGAATACAACAAAAGAATTATAACTAAAGGTTCATGTGTGTGTGTTTGTGTTTATGTGTATGAATGTCAATCAGTATAAGGAACCATTATTTGTAGTTTGACAAATAAATAAAAATATTTTCCATGAACTCGCTTATTAAACTAAACTACGTATTTTCTAAAACACTAACTATGATTATTGATGAGTTTGTAATATATGTATGTATGTGTGTGTGTTAGTTGACATAGATATCATTTCATTTATTTAATAGAATATCGTTAGAGAAAATACCAACGGCTTTACTCGTCACTCTAAAGGCAAAAATCATTGCTTCAAAGAAAATAATCGACATTCACTTTTACAAATATTTAAAGAAATTATTTTAATAACTGAAAATTTATATATTTCTAGCATAATTTTTCTTTTTATTTATTTATTTATTATTATTATTATTATTATTATTATTATTATTATTATTATTTATTTTATTATTATTATTATTTTTTTTTTTTTTTTTTTTTTTTGATAAATACAGCAACTTACTTTTCTACTGACGATAGGAATTTTTATACTTTGATATTATTATGAATTAAAAACCTTCTATTTTATTGACATTGGTAATCATTTCCATTTAAATAAATAAATCCATAATCCTTGATTTGTTATATCGTATCAATATTTAATTATAATTAAAAAAAGACCATGAAACGAAACCTTTTTCTTTTCAAATAATTTGTTTTAAGCTTTTATTTTTAATTTTAATAAATTAATTTGACCCTTCTTTTATTAAAAAATATCTATAGAATTGCTTGTCAAGCAAAATTACGAGAAAAAATTTTTAAATTACGAAAAAAAAAATTTAAAGTAAATAAAATAGTACATAAATACATATATAAATGTACATATAGATTACTTTAACTTCTTTCATTGTATTTATCCTCATGTTAAATTGTGATTTGTTCTGTAGTGAAAACTAAAATCTTTAAAAAGTTTTCTGGGATACAAAGTGCACTTATGCTACATAATTTCACTGGTTTAGTGAACTATAAGAGCGTAAGACATAAGTGTAGCTAATTTTTATAATTTAGTTCACTTGAAGTCAGAACTACCAAGCATTTGTGGTATAAAATATGAAAACATATAACAGCAATTTTCAAAAATTAAAGCGTTTTAGTCAAAAAAACATGTACGTTTTCAAAATAAACTTTTATAAATGATTCGTCTTAAAGATTTTTCAGGTATTTTTTTTTTTAGAGTTTTATATCCAAAGCAAGAAACATAAATTCTGTGCCACAGACCATGAAATAATGGATAATTTATTAATGCTACGGAACCCATCGTATATAAATTTATATCAAAATTACATGGTTACTTTATTAAAAGGTATTGTATTTAATTAAAATGTTTCTTAAAAATATTTTGTAGCATAATCTTTTTGAAATATATTTTTTTAAAGTACTATTTTAAAAGTACTTTTTGAAAAAGTACTTTCTAAAAAGTACTTATTTCAAAAGTACTTTTAAAGAGCAAACATTAGAGGGTTCATTTTTTAAACAAACTTTTGTAAAACAAAATTTCTACTCTAAAAGGTACTTTTTTAAAAAGACACTCATTTAAAAAATATTTTTTTGTGTCTGTGAAAGCTCAAATGCTAAAATTTTAGATACTTGATTTATATAGACGTAAATGTAATATGTGTTTAAGAGAACTTAGAAGCAGGCCTTAACAAAGCTGCGTATTATTGTTTATTTTTATTAAAGTATTTGCAAAATCGGTTTACTACCCTAAAATTAGAGGCCATTTTTTGGACGTATAATTTCAAGGAGAAGTCATCCAGTATTTGTTAACTATATTAAAATAAACATCGATTTATCACCAACATCTTTTAGTTGGAAGGCATTCTTTTTTCTTCCTTCAAAAGTTATATAAAATTTTCACTCATTCAATAAATTATAAAAACGGGAAAAAATATTTAAATAAAAAAATTTTTTATCTATTTTATGAAATAAAATTAATGCAAAGTATTAAAAATTGAGAAAATCTTACGATTAACTAATGCAAATGTCATAATTCCGAGAAAAGTGATTAAAATCTTCAAAATTGATTTTTAAAAAGAAATAATTTAAAAAAAATCAATTTTTTTTTATTTCTAAGAATTAATAAAAAGAAAAATTGTAAAAAATTTTCTTGTTTACAAAATGACTTTAAGCCAAAATAAATTTATTTCATTTTGTTATATTCTGTAGCTTTTAATGCAGACATTTTAAACTTTACAAAAAATTCCCTTTATTTTATTTTCAAATTTATATTTTTATAAATGTATAGGTTTCGACTTAGAAAAGTTTTTACAACTAGTTTTGCTCTAAATGCTAGAAAGTTTGTTGTCAATGTAAAGAATTTAAATCTTCAAAAAATCGAAAGGACTTTTGTTCCGCTAGAAGTAAACAAGTAGACGATTTTGGGCCCCAAAAAAAATCTCTTAAATTTAAAAGCCAAATATCTCTTTTATCAAAGCTTAAATACGGCTATCATTAAATTTTCATGCACATTAAAGCAACCCGGGGACCGGCACCCTATAACCGAGCTAATACTCAACACAATCGAGTGAGCTGTTTTTCGTTTTTTGCTTAATCTCCCACTGTGCAATGCTTCGTATGTGTTTATTAAAATAAGAAAACTCCTGTCATACGAGTATGACCCAAATATTACATAATTTAATAAAAATAATATTTTAAAAAGCAAAATTATGTTTTATATATGAAAACGTAGACTCTAAAAAAAGATATTTTAATACACTATTTAGGAATTTAAATGCACAAGCAAATCTCATAGCCATTATTATCTAGCTTGAAGAAAAAACAATATTTTGTACATTATACTCCTGACAATAATGATGAACATTTTTTTTTTTTTTAATTCAGGTTTTTTTATTTACAACTATAAAAAATTGTCCTTTCAACACGGATTGCTTGTATTCCCAACAAAGCAGAAATGAAAAAAAAACTATAAAATTCTTTTGATAATTTTTAGTTTAAATCATGATGCAGATGCTGGCAACAGCAGGAAACTTGGGCACGAACAGCTTAATACAAAAAATAACAATGATAAGGATGATGACTGAAGCAGCCATATGTTTCGTATGATTTCGCTTAATACAGTTATGACAGCAACTATGACAAACTTTAGCAAGCAGATGCTGGATAAAATAGAACATAAATATAAAAAAACTAAACAATAATAAAATAAAAAATGAAAAAATGTGGCTCAATTGGAGCCAAATGCCTGTTTGTTTGATGGCCTTTAGACACAACCACGTAGACCTGCATTTAGTTCTATTTTTCTTTTTTTAGTTTTTTTATTGTTATAATTCTATGCTGTGTATTTTCATATGCAAATTGCACACAAAGGATAAAGAATAAAACAGCAGGAACAAACAAGACGTACACTTTGTCGGCCACAGATACAGGGCTAAAGAAATAAATAGCGGTAAAAACAAAGAATCATTTGAGGAACATGGCCACGATTAGCATGGTTTTGTTTTTGTTTGTAACCAAACAGGTAACTTCCGTTATATAACCTTGTTCTGTTTTTATTTTCATTTATACACTTAAAGCGAAAGCAAGAGAGCGACATATAAAAAGAGTTAACAAAAGCCAGGAATGGATGACTAAACTTTTCATCGATTTATTTTTAAGGTAATGAAAAAACTTTATATTTATCGAATATTTTCTATATTCAAAACAAGTTTAAAAGATATAAAATTAATAAAAAGAAAAAAACTCATAATCAAATTCATTTTAAAATTTTAAATTGCCATTCAAATCAATAGAAGTAATGAAGAAAAATAATTAAAACTGATTTAAGAAAAATATAAAGTCTTTCTATTTCTCCTACTTTGATTTAAAAAAATACTTAGTTTCTCCTTAATGCAGAGAGGGAAAAATTAAATAATTGCATTAGCACAAAATTTTTCATCCCTGATCTGCGGCAATGGACTCATACTGAAACATTTCATTTAAAAAGAAATTTAATATGAGTTTTTATTTTTTGTTTATTATAACAAAGAAAATTGTTAGTAAGAGTTAACAAGGGAAATAAACACACATACATAAAAGCACGACAACACAAGTTTATTTTACAAATAATTTTAATTATAAAAAATATTAAATATGAAAATGGATTTTTAAAAGACCAGCTCTATGGAAATTTAAAAATTAATTTTATATTTTTGAATGGAAGTTATTATGCATTAAGTAAAAATTGTTCATTAAATTGTTTATAGAAGATTAAAATAAATTATAGTCCATTGATAAGAATTTTAAATGTAATTAATTTATTATGATCATTGTTATGCTTGTGTTATTTTTGTTAATATATTATCTAAATTGCTTGCTTAATAGCAATGACTGCTTTTTTCTAATTAAATGTGTTAAAAAGCTATAATTTGTGGATTTGTCATCCTGCTGAAAGGGGATGAAGAAACACCGCTTAATTTTTTTGATAAAGATCTGCGTCTAAAATAAACCTCATAAGAAAATCTTTCAAAGTTTCCTTGTACACTTCTCTTGATGAGCTAAAGCTGTCATTGCCTAAGACTGCCACGATCTTCCGTCATTTATTGTCGTCTGAATGGGATTGAGATTACTTATCACCTTAATAGCAGCGAAATCTATAGTTTTTCAAATTGCTTTTGTGAGTTCTTTAGCATGATTTATTTGTTTTTTTTTTTTAAATTAGCATTTAAATAGCCCATAACTTTGACAAAGATCTTAATAATCCAATCGTTTTCAATTTGATAACCGAACAATAAACAAACTAAGAGTTGCAATTTTTCAAAATATTCTTGTTACTGACACAACAAAAGAATACCCTTTGAAATAACAAAATCTACCGCGACATTTCTTGTCAATGACAAGGCTTTTTTGGTGAATTTAAATGCTTTATTACAATTTAACCAAACTCCAGTACAAACGAGGTTTTTATTTCATGCACACGTCACCTTATTTTAAAACTTTTTTTTTACAAAAAATAAAAAAATTTCTTATTAAAATTTTTTTTATTATTTCTATTATTCTTCTATCTATTGAATACAAATTTTACGTAAGTGAATTTTACTTTATGTGTGCTTATTCAAAAAAAAAAAAAATAATAAAATTATTGCCACGAATGTCCTTGAATGTTTTAAGAATAAATTTAACTAAACTCCCTTCACTTATTCCACTTTTCATCTTTTCAATTTTTTTTTATTTTTTTAACGAAAACTTTTACTATGACAAGGAAATTCAAGAAGATGATAGAAAAATAACAGAACTAACGAGCTTTTGGCAAAACTACGCAGGATATTTAAGTGGCTAAATAAAAAGGACAATTGGTGAGTTTATAAAAAGGGCTGTAACAATAAAGTTCTTGACACTAATAAATTTGTAAATTAAATGTATGATTAATTTGACTTTCTGAAGAATAAGAAATATAAGAGCGTATATTTTTGTTTAAGTGAAGGGCGTATGATTAATATTAATTCAAGGATTTTAGAGAAAATTTCTTATTATGGAATATTTTACTTTTATCACAAATATCTTATCAAAAAGTTTTGTTTAATATTAAAGGAATTAAAAAAGTTTTCTTCTAAAATTTTCCCAAAAATAATTTATTAAATGATTTTTCTTAATCAATTAATTTTGTAATAAAAATATTTAGGTGAACTAAAGCCGTATGAAAGTTATTTATTTGATTTATTACTAAAATTGTTCAAACAAAAATTATTAAAAAAAAAAATAAAATTAATTAACTTAACTTAACTTAAATGAAAATTAAAACCAAAACAATGCAAATTATTCTTCATAAGACTTGAAACATATTTCACAACGCACAAATACTCTGTAAATAAAAAAGCATAATTCTTAACCTTTTACAAATACAAAAATATTTAACTTATTTTTTTTCTAGCCTTTTCTTCTTTTCTGTTTCAGTTTCTTTTAAATTCTTTACGTATAATGTATGTCAAACATTTAAATGAAACTTGCTCCTAAAAGTATGCTGCTTGCTTTTATAAATGTTTACTTGCTCTAAATGTTGTAAGAAATTTTATATACAATCTGTATGACAAAGAAAAAAACAAGTAGACATTATCAGCATTTTCTCTACAACCATTTATAATCACTGTGACATGAAAAAATTTTTAAGCAAAAAAAAATTGAAATAAAAGTCTTGTTTAACAACATTTCAAACAAACTGCAAGAAAAAACTAAAAGTAAAAAATATGACGCCCAAAAGTATGCAAATATTTTGTGTATACAAACAGCTGCAATAACAACAATATATTCTTGGAATTTCTATACATAAATATTTTCTCTTTTTAAATGCATTTGCAACAACTACATTTCTTTTAAGGTATTTGTTTGTCTGCAATATTTCAAAACTAAAAACACACATACGAAAAGAGAAATATTTGATTAAGTCAGTTCGTGCTAAAACTATTATTATTTTACCATGACAATCAGAAGTGTCACCAAATACTCTATGCGGCCAGGATCAAGAAAAACACACTTTAATAAAAGATAATAATAAGAAAAATTGTAAAAAAATAGTACGAGAAAGAAAGTGCTTTTTTCATTTTTAAAAATGTCAAGTGCAATGAACTGGCTGTTTTCCGTTCTTAGTTTTCTTCTTCAACAAACTTAAATGACCTAAAAGAAACTGAGGCTGTTTTAAGAAGAAATGTTGGACGAAAAATAAAAAAAGGAAGAAAAAAGGACAAGTATAAAATGCTTCAAGTAAAATAAATGATTGGTTGAAGAAAAAAAAAAGACCAATGAAAAACATTTTTTAAGAAAATTAAATTTTAAGTATTTCTTATTTCAAGCTTCACAAAATGTAAAAGGAATTGAAAAATTTTATTTGAAAATTAAATTAGAAAAAATTTTAATTTTTTAATAAACTTCTTAATGTAAACTGCCGATGGTTAAAACAATTTTATTTTTATGTTGAGACCTGCAACTGACCTGAAACTTCCGATGGTTAAAACAATTTTATTTTTATGTTGAGACCTTTCAATCAATTCAAGTGTAACAAATAAAATTTTAAGAACTCTCATTCAGTCAATATAAAAAAACATAAATTCAACACATTTTTATTTAATTAAAATTAGTTCAATATAAAAGCCCTACTTTAAATTTAGGTTGTTTGAAATACAACTTTATATACTAGAAAACAGATTGTTTGAATATTAAAAAAGAGAAATATTTCAATTCAATGTTAAGACATCATATTCAAATTAAAATTAAAAAAACATAACCTAATAATAAATATCCCTCCTGCGTCATTAAAAAAAAATTTTATAAAAAATATTTTCGCACATAAAATTAAATTTAAAAATTAATAATGAATTAATATTAATCATACGATTCCTATTTTTAGTTTTAAAATATAAATCATTTGTTCCGTTTCAATTCATATTAAAGAACATAGACTCCATTAAAATCTTGAAGATACATAAATTCAATATAAAATATTACTGCAGCAGCTCTATATTTTATATATTTGTGTATTTGTATAACAAGATTATTATTTTTACTTTAAAACTCAAACAACTTTGCATTCCAATACACAAACAAATGAATATTTTATACAAATATTTTAATATACATTTATTTGTCTGAAAACTAAAATTATATTTAAATATAAATAAACTGTGAATTTTATATACGTTAACTTAACTTTGGTTTCTAGAAGCAAACATAAAAAAGAGTTAGTAAAAAGGGAAAAAATATTAAAATTTAAAATAGGAAAGTAATTTATTTTTTTATCAAAAAACACTGCCAAGAAAAATTCATTTGAAGTAAAAGTTTTCTTTACATTTAAAAATCTAAGAATCGCAGTAATCAGCCTTTTTATACTTTTGCAAATTGCTTAAGAAGCATAGAATAAATATATTTCAATGTCAAGTATATTTTAAAAAGGTTTTTAGTTCTTGTTACACAAATTATTTTTCATATCGACGCTAAAAAATAAGGCAAAATTAAAGCTAAAATCAAAACTGTAAAATGTAAAATTGTGTAGATTGATTAGGCCAAAGCCAAAAAAATATAGTAAAAATAAAATAATTTAACATTTAGGCACTTGAACTCAGCTTTTATTGATTTCTTTTTTTGTTTTGTTTACTCTCGCACAATTTAAACTGAATGTGAACTGAGAAATCTGAAGGTAATTTATAAAACTTACAAACTCTACTAGAAACTTCATAAAAATACTTAAAAAAGTTTTTGCATCTATTAACATTTTTATTTATTTGAAGCTTAAAATTTTATTAAATTTTTAATAACCCTAATTATTTTTTTAATTAAAAAATTATTTTCTTCTTTTTTAATAAAATATATATTTAACTTAGTTAAATATTTATTAGAAAAAACTTTTGTATTTATATTTTAATTAAATAGTAATTGAGTCAATTAAAAATTTAATTAAGTTAATTAAAAAATTAATTAAATCGAATAGAAATTTAATCAAATCGATTAAAATTTTAATTAAATTTTTATTTAAGAACAAATGAAACCTTTAATAGATGCAACATTTTTTGTCTAAAAACAAAGAGTCAAATATTTGAAAATATTTTCATGGTTTAATTCTATACTTTTAAAAAAGTAGCTTCGCAATTTTTTTGCGGCAAAACAACTTCACTTTAAAATTTTTTCTTTCAGATCTTATTATTGCTTTGCACGAAACTTGGAAAGTTTAAAAATAAATTTTAAAAAATTTAACGCAAACTCACCGTTGAATTGAAACTACGCGAACTTTTTATGTTCATTCTCTGTTATTGTGATGTGAAGAAGTGACTTTTTTCAGTCAACTGAATCAAAAATTAATTTTCTGATATTTATTTGGTCACGGAGATATTTTATACTTTATAATGGTGCGTTTTTACTATTTTAATTTTTATTTCATATGTCTACGTCTTGTTATAAAATTTTAATTTAATTCTGCCGTCTAATTGTCTTGTTTTCTTTGGAAAATGTCCGCATATATTTGAAAAAGAATTTTTTCTTTATAAAATTAAAATAAAAATGAACCAAAGCCGAAAAAGTAAAAGTTTTAATTGATTTATGAAAATTCACGGTTCAACCTCTGATTGGCAAAAAAAATTAAAAAGCCATTTTAAACAGTTCTTCAAACTGACTTTAAATTCTGATTTTAATTTGGTCACCAAATTTTAATTTTTTTCTTCTTTATTTTACCGTTTTCTCCACTTCTGTTCTTACGAATAAACATTCACACATAAATGAAATCAATAAACGTGTTTATTGGAGTTTTTAGCCAAAGGAAAAGTTCTTCTTATTAAATAACAACATAAAATATTTATTTAAAAAAGGCATGATCTGTCTTAATAAAATGGTAGTTTGCGAAATCAAAAATTCTAAGCACATAACATTTTGAAATTTCATTTATCTTTAATTTAATTTATTGTTTTAATTTTATTGGAAAATAACGTTTGTTTAGGTATTTCAAACATTTGATTGCTTCTTGATTTTTTTAGAAACCAAAAAAAAAAAAAAATAAACAAACAAGATAAAGGACTTATAGATGTACAAACACAGGCGTACAATATCATAAAAAAGTCTAGTGTTAAAAAACAAGCCTGCAAGCAATCAACAGAAGGAAGAATTGGTGGCGAATAAAAAAAAAGAAAAAAAAAACAAAAATGATATCAGGTGCTAATGTTCGTTTTTGCTTTGTTTTTTATAAAGTGTCACATGGAAAAGACTACAAATCTATGATTTTTTATGGAGATTCAAGTGGAAAATGAAAACAATCATCAAAGCTTGCTTGTTGGTTTGATCGCTTAACTGCAGCAATTAAATTCAAGCAAATTTATTTTCATTTTCTTTTAAATATTCGATAAAACAAAACTGCTGCACAAAAGTTAAAAAAAAAACTGTATTCTTTGAAGAAAATATTTGTTTGGCACATCAATTAATTGGAAAAAATATATTGATAGATTTATGAAAATGCACACGGCTTAAACGTTCTGTTTTTAATTACGAATAAAATTAAAAAAAAATTTTAAAAATTCTTAAGAAAAAATATAAAAATAATTGATACTAAAAAATATTTTTTTCATTATAATTGATTCTTCAATAAATTTTATTTATAATAGGAACTGAAGGCTGTTTTTAAAAATCAATTAAATAAAAATTATTATGACTCATACGTCATCACTCATTTTCGTTTAGCATTTTTTTAATCAAAGAAACTAAATTAAAAGAAGTGAATTATAATTAACGCGGCACCACCAAATGAAGTTAGAAGAATTAAAAATACTTATTCTTTGGAATTAACATTTGATTTAATAAAATTGAAGTTATACTTTTATAACTCATACGTCACCCTATGAAAAAACACTTTTTTTAAATCCAACGACTTTTTTTTAAACAATTTCTAGTTAAAAAATTAAATAGAAACATTTAATTATTTGGACTAAATTAGGAATATAAAAGACTTAAAAGCTTTAATTTTTGAAATTTTTATATTGGAAAAAATAGCATAACATTAGAATAACAACAATATTACACATATCACTTATTTCCATAACTCTGGTTTAAATTTTTTAATATAGTTTCCATTTAAAAAGTTTGGGGATTTTAATTCTTTACATACAGGAGACTTTTAATTTAAAAACAAATTTAATCTCTATTATATAAATCACTTGTTATATTGTAATTGAAGTAAAATTTTAATTACATCTTTAGCAATGAAAACATCTTGTTGTGTTTCCTTCCAAAAAGAATAGTAAAATTTATTAAATTATATTTTTTTAAAGCCAAAGAAGGTTTATGTACCCGAAAGAGAAACGTAAAAAGCGAAGCAATTTAAAGTTACAAAACACCAAAAAAATAAATAATCTAAGTCAAGTGCAAAGACTTTTTTAAATATTTATTTATAAATGGGAAATATTATTATAAGAACTTGTGTCAAATGTGTTATAAGGCTGTGATAAAATGGGAAGTTTTATATACACAAAGATTAAAGGCATGAAAAAAACATCATAAAATAGATTTTTGTACGAAACTAAATTTCTATCGATTCAAAATTTTGTAAGAAAAGCCAAAATAACATTATAATATTTAAGGTATTTTTCTTCTATATTTTTTAGAGCTGATATTGAAATTCAAAGATTGGAGATCTAATCCCGGATATACTTAACATAAACTTCAGTGAAGCTTGAATGTGAGTTTTTTATTCATGTAAATATTAAAATATTTTGTTAATTTATCTAAATTTTTTGCAGGTTTTTCTAAAATCTTAATTCTTGACAGGATAATAGAAATATAATAAGTTAAATCAAAATTAATAATAATCATACGTCACAGGGTAAATTTTATTTTCACAGGGAAATAAAAAAATTAGGTCATGAACTGGCCAAATATTTCTATTTATCACAATATTGCCAGCTTTAGAAAAATAGTTTATTTAGAAATTATATTTAAATTTTCCTTCAATCAAAAACAGAGGCAAATTTAACGAAAGCAGACGACCAGTGGCTTGAAGTAGGAAGCTTGAAGACCTAAAATAAAAAACGTACACTAATAAAATTTTTATACAATACCCCTTATAAAAAACAAGCTTATTTACAGATATTTTGAAAAAAAAACGTTTAAGAATTCCTCCAGTAAAGAAATTCGTTTATTATTATTGCAAAGGCATTTTCACTGAATTCTAATAATTAAAAGCGAAGTTTTGTTATGTTTTTTTCTTTGCTGCCAAGTTTTTTTCTTTTTTAAGTTTTTGTTAAAATAAAAATTATAACACTCGTGTTCTGTATATAAAGCGTTTATTGTTTGTTATATTAAAAAGTTTATTTCACTGAAATAGCTTTATCATGGGTGTATTTGTAACAAGCCGTTAGGCCTTGCGGGAGTAGCCTTAAATTAATAAATGAATAAATTTAAAAAATATTAATCATACGCCTTTAATAACTTTATTTAAAAAAAGGGCATCTCCTTAAATTAACGAAGATTTTTTAAATAGAAAATGTTTAATGAGTTCATAACAATTTTTGAGTTAAACCTCAATTTTTCATCACAGAAAATAATATTTCACACCCATTGTTTTCTTTACAATGATCATTGTATAGAATAGATTGAATAAAAAATGTTTAAATAATCATTTATCAACAAACGTTAATATTACTTCATTATCATAAATAAACCAATTTTATTAAAAAGAAAACAACAAAAAACATGCTTTATTTGACAAATGAATTTATAAATTTTGTTAAAATTTATTTCAAAAACTTTCTCTATAAATAAAAATTTACATTTTTATGGGCACACAAAACTTCTATTAATATGTTAATTATTATTTCTAAATTGATGTTAGTTTTGCATGTCACAGAACTTGGGTTTGTTTACGTTACCTTCAACCTAATCATTAATTTTGTACTTGAATATTTTTCTAGTTTAATTATATTTAAGGGCATTTATAAAGTCACAACAAATGTTGGAAAAAGAATTTTATTTTCTAACGATTTATATTGACATTCAATTGTTTTAGTTTAAAAAATAAATTTAAAATTGCTTTGACATTGTCTTGGCATAAAAGGCCACTTAAGGCAAAAAAAGGCAACAATTAAAAGAATTGATAACCTCCGTCTTTTTTTCCTTTTTTTTTTTTTTTTTTTTTTGTTTTGAAGTCAGTTAGATAAGAAAAATAGTTATAAGATTTTCATGCAATTTGCAAACATTTAGCCCAGACAGGAACGTGCTGGTGAGATAGGGAAAAAAAAACACTTATTGTTCCTAAAAGATGCCCAAACATCTCGCAGTTAATTTGTCTGTATTTTGAATATGTTCCATCATTAATTTTCATTTATCAAATTAGTACCTCAAAATTTAATAAATGAAATAATAATAATTTATTTAACAAGGTAGACTTGCAGCCTTTTTCATTGCTATTTTCATTCCTTCCTATTCATCATCAATAAGAAATACTGTTGTCAACTATCGCACCTTTTATTTGATACAGCGATTAAAAATCGTTTGTTTTTTATTATCAACTTTTTGCTTTATCACAGAATTTAAAGAAGTTGCTAGAATTTAGTCTGGACTCAAGCAACCTTTACTATTGACAGACATTGTCCTGCACGTAGTGGTCACTACGACTGTTTTTAAATTGTGTCTAACGAAAAATATTGTGCGTTTATTCTTACGACAATCGAATGCCGGACATGCAAAAAAAAACTTTTTACGATGCTAGAACAACAACAACAAATATTATATTATAATAAGTTTCTTAAATTTCTAATTTATTTAATAAATATTTTTCTTTTCATTGGTCTTTAGTTAGCTGTGCTGACTATACTCAGTATTTGACACTGTCAGCTTAGAAAAATAAGTTGTTACCAGTGCAACATGTGTGGCGGCAAGGGCAACTGATTGCTGGGTATTAAACTTAAAAGGAGTTGAAGAGCTTATTTTACATTAATTGCTTTGACGATTAAGCAATAAATATTTACGCCGTTGTCATAGAATTTAAATAAATAAATTCAAAAAATGTTAAAGCATTAATCTTCTGAATATTTTTAACCCTGATAAATGTCGTAAGACAAATACTCTGTATAATAAAAAAAATTTGAATAAAAAATTTAAACTTAAAATTTTGATTAATTGCCTCTCTTGATCTCATTTATACAAAAATTTAAGCCAGACAGCGAATAAGATACAGAGCTTACTTTTACCCTTTTATCGTCTTTACTCTAAAATTGTTATGACATTTGCCATGATACCATAATTCATGCTCGCGCCATATTTGTTTTATTAATATTTAGCCTTGATTTTAAGCAAATTTTATAATATTTTCCCATACAACTTGATTTGTATGCGGGAGTAACTACGTATGTTAGTGGGTCTCTAAAAATAATAACAACAACATCAACACCACGTGTTTTTTAACAATGAAAGCAAAGCAAACAGATAACAATAATAAAACAATGACACATGCGAATTTCATGTTAATTTTTATTTTATTTTTATTTTTTAATTGCATAAAAGTTTTATTACCCGAATTAAAAGGCAAAAAAACTAAAGTAAAAAATGTTATAAAAACCCGCCTGAATTTTTAGTATTTTTATTTAAATTATTTTTTTTCTTTCTCCCTACATTTGAAAGTGCAAGCACATTTCATTGTCTGTGTAAGTGCGTGTGTTGTGTGCTCGTATTAGTGTGCGTTAAAAGCCGGCATTCGTGGTTAAATTTTTTTGTCTCTACACGCAAAATAAAGTAGGTCAACGTTATAGAATAAATTTAATATTTATGGGTGAAGGTTAAAAAAAACGTTACTTAAAATTAAAAAAAGACATGAAAAAACGTTATTTGCGCTAGAAGTGGTTTTATTTAATGGAAATGAAAGAGCTTAAAAAACAATGAAGAAAAAAACAGCAAAGAAAGGGATTAGAAGCAGATTTTAGGGAGGAAGGACTTAAGCCTTTTGTATCTAATTTTAGAAAATTCTAATGGCTTTTAAAGAGCAAAAACTTTGAAATAAAAAAAAGTAAAAAAAAGCTGTAAAGGTCACTTTAATCTAAGAAAATTTAGTTTAAATTCGACATCAAAATTTATTTAAACTAGCAACACCCAAACCAGGGGATTTCTAGTTTTTTGTACCTCAAGAGAGAATATGTTACAAAAGTTATACAAATAAAGAAATATGATTGAGGTAACAATACATTATCATGGAATTTTGTAATTAATGTCAAATAATAAAATTAATATTATTGCTGTAGTTATTGAAATCATATTCCTATCCAGCATAATAATGATGTTAAAAATACCATAGTTATTTTAAAGTAAAACCATGTTACAATATGTTGTGATCATAATATGATAAATTTTTTCATCCTAAATTTCTTATTTGTTTCTAATTAAACAAATGAATAATAATATTTTTTTCTTTAGTTAAGATGCCCAAAACATCTTTAAAGGAAAAAAGAACAACATTTTGGAATCATTCTCTTTTTTTAACCGACTTCAAAAAAGAAGGAGGTTATCAATTCGAGTGAATGTTGCTTCTTTTTTATATTTGTACCTCCATAACTCAGTCATTTCTACCTCAATTTTGAATTTTTACATTTGAAAGGTGAAAACACTTCTTTATGTAAAAATCTAAAGGGTGTCCCCATACAACATACATGTTTTTTACATGTACAATGAACCGAAAGAGGCACTACTTTTAAATTTAGAAAAAAACTGCGTTCTAGCTCTAAATGGCCAAAAATAGCACGAAAATAAATCCTAAAATTAAAGGGTGTCCCCATAAGTGATGTTAATTGATCTATATAGACAAACGCTTGCAGAATATCGTTTACTCTAACCATTATAGTAAAAAGTAATAAACGTCAAAATTATAAATTAAAGGGTGACCCAATAGTTTATTATTTTTTAATAATACGGCCATACAAAATTAGACACACGCTTGAAATTTACAACGAACCTGTATTTATTAATCCGCTATAACGAGAAGCATAAAGTCTGGATTTGAAAATTAAAGGGTGTCTCAATAGGTGATGTAATTTGATGTTTTTGGCCAGATTTTTTAAATGTTATGGACAGAACGCTGAAACAGCAAGTTTATTTGTTGAATTTTGAAATTAAAGGGTGTTCCCAAAATTAATGTAATTTTAACTATTTAACTTTTGAAACGTTATAGACAGACGGTTGAAATTTAAAAAGAACACTCTTTGCTAAGCCTACTAAGACAGCCAGTAAATAATTTCAATTAATAAATTAAAAAATACCCATATAGTCGATTTAATTTGTGTGTGCGGTCATACTCTTGTATCGTTATAGACAGATCATATGTGTTCTGAGGCCGTTTTTTTTTTTTTTTTTTGCAAAACTTATTTTTCATCAAAAGCTTATGCATTTCTATAAAATTTTATACAGAGTTTCAAAAAAAATGTATGTCCCCATTATACTTCATTTGTTTGCCATATAAACCTAATAACAGTGATAAAAAAATATTATAAATTTTTTTTTACATTTTTGATTTTTCCTTTATAGAAAATGTACGTTTTATAAATTTTTCATTACTTCAAAAGTGCTTAAAAAATTTTTTTTAACAAAATAAATATTAATAAAGTTTCTAAAACCAATGCTTTTTAACAAGAAAGTGCTAAACGGGGTATCTAAATTCATTTTTATTATTTATTAAAAGGAAATTTACTTATTTTATAACATCAACTTTTAAAAATGTTAAGACATAAAAGAAACATAATTTTTTCTTTTTATTTCCCGAAGAACACTCTGTACTTAAATGCTGTAAGGGATGATTTTAAAGCCAATAAAAATAAAATATTTTCTACTAATAAATTTTCCATGATTAAGGTTTTGTGTTAACTCAAGTTAAGGTTGTGTGTGTAAGTCTTTCCACGTAAAAAGACTTTTATTACATTTTGTACCCTCGAGGTTTTATCGCTTTTCATTTTTAAAAGAAAAATAAAAAAAGAAATATTAAACTTATTTTTAAATTTATAAATTTTATTATTATCAAAAGAAGTCATGTGTTACAATTTCCGCCTTTTTTTCTTGCTTCAATACTATTTTAACAATCCTTTTTTGCTTTTTTTTTTTTTTTTTTTTTTTGTTTTCATTTTCTTTTATTCTTTTATTTTATTGATTTTACAATTAATATTTTTATGTCTACTCCAGTTAACAGCTGACAAAGAAAAAGTGGGATGAAAAAGTTTTAAATAAAGGGGACATCTGTGTGTTTTTAATGAATAACGATTTTTTCTAAGCGAAAAAAAATATACTAGACAGAGGTCTCAAAGGCACTCACGCAAAAATTTACGCGTTCGCACAAAGAATTTTAAGTTATAAATTTACGCAACATTTGAGTGCAAACGATTCAAAGTTCTTTTATTTTGCCGCGAAGTTATTATTTTATTAAAAAAAAATAATTATGATAACATAAAAAGGAAATTTTTACGCCAGCTTTCAAAATAAGAGACACAAAAAGAATTAATTGAAGCGGCCCAATAAAATATTGGATATGAAATAGAATACAAAACAATGTTTTCCTTAATACAAAACTATAAATTTTGTGTTGAAAAATGTAGAATTGTAGAAATGTAAAAGTTTCTGTTTTAAGAAGCAAAACAATTTTTTCAGTCTACTAAGTAGAAAATGTCAATTTACACCCACGCTTTTCAAAGCTCTCTTACAAACAAATTAATATATAATAACGTACACACACACACACACTTTAGGCATAAAACAGTACATAAAAATACACAAAGATAATTATGTAATTTTTATTATTAAAAGTTAGAAGACCAATAAATGTAGAGTCAAACATCACCAAATTTAGGTTAAACAGAAGAAAAGTTAAAATCTTCTGATAAATTAAATCAATAATAAAAATCAAAAGAAACCAACCCACTCAAATCTTAATCGTTAAAATTTATTTCTTATAAGCAATAAATAATGTATCCCCTCTCCACATACGTCCTTAATAACACACAAATCACGTGCTGGTTATTGCGTAACAAATGCACGACAACAAGTTCATGTATCAAAAGCAGAAAGAAAGAAATTGAAATGTGTCTCATTAAATTTAATAAAATATACGGTAATTGAAATACGTTTGATTTATAGAGCTGATGAAGGCATAAATATTTCGTTTTGTATGTGTACGAAAGGTTTTCAATAACAAAAATATCACTGGAATAATTATAATTCTTGGAAATTTTTAATGAAAAATCTGGGTAGTAATTTTTAACACTGATAATGTTTGTTTAATATAAATTTCTTATGAAAACAAAATTTTATTCAGAACAGATATCATTACAGCTACAAATACAAAATAATAAATTTAAATAAACAAAAAAAATTTTTGGGAAATTTTTCATACTAATAGATTTTCTCTAAAAAAAAAAGCATCACAATTTTTTTATTAGAAATTTTGTTCAGTTATTATAGTTTTTATTAAAATATATTTTTAAATGAATTGTGATCGCAAGGTTCGACTTATTATTTCGATGATGAATTCTTTGAAGGAAAAAAATATAATTGTGATAAAATTGCGTTAGAAAATATTATCAGCAAATATTTAAAAAAAAATTACATTGAGAATTGAAATACTTTTTACTTCCGAATTGAATAAGTTTTAATCACTAACGCATAAGGTTACGTAATATTTTTAACACCAATAGATTTCTGTAAAAAGAAATCGCAGTGATCAATTTTTACATTAAAAAATTTGCTCCGTAATAAATTCTTATAGAAGTAAATACCATTTCAATCATGTATTAAAAAAAAAATTCTGATCAAAATTGTTATAAAAAATTCGAAGAAAAAAATTGTGATAACATTGTGACAGAGAATTTAAACAGCAAATATTATTCCAAAAAAATATACCTTCTACTAATTTACATCTTACATCCGAAATAAAAAATTTAAGATCAGTATACACCTAAGGAAACGTAATTTTTATCACACTAATAGATATTTTGTAAAAATACATCACAGTGAAATTTCTTCAGTATTAGAAAATTTCCTCCGCGATAAATTTTTATAAAAATAAATACCTTCTAACATAAATGCTAAAAGAAAAAAAAAATAATTTTGATAAAATTGTGATAAAAAATTAAGATATGAAATTGTGATCAAATTGTGATAGAGAAAGTGATAGAAATTTTCTTCGTGATAAATTTTTGTAAAAAAATAAATACCACTTCAAATTCAAATTCTAAAAGAAAAAAAATAATTCTGATCAAAATTGTGATCAAAATATTTAGATAAAAAATTGTGATAACATTATGATAAAATCGTGACAGAGAATTTTTTTTTCCAAAAAAAAAAAATAATATCAACTAATATATATTTTACTTCCGAATTAAATAATTTGTGATCACTATACATATGATGATACATAAGTAAATAAAACACATCCATTCATTTACAAATACCTTATTGAATTCTTAAACGAAAACTTTCTTTCTGTTATCTGTAGTTTGCTAATGTGCAAGTGAAGGTAAACTAGTCTTTATATTATAAGAAACAAATTTGTAATGCCTTCAAAAATTGTCGTTTGGTTGGCAGCCTTGTAAGCCACTGGTTGCTAAAGTTTGAATTTTTAATAAGATGGAATTCATATGCCAATTGAAATGTCAATTACAGTAGTTTAAATATAGTTTTTGGCAAATGAAAATATTTTTAACTAAACTTTCAAAGACACAACACACACAGCAAAGAGAGGGGTAAGTACAGAAGTACATCCAACTAAACACTTTTGTAAAGTATTTTAAGGTTGTGAATGAATAATAAATTGACTCTTAAATGGGTTGTATCTCTATCTCTGTGATATGTTTGACGTTTGCTTGTTTATTTGTTTCTTTTGAAATTATAAATCAATTTCATTCACAAATCTTACTTAGTTGAGTGTATTTAAATCACAAGCAATTAAAAATATCCATAAGTAATTTGTTATGCATGTTTTAAACATATTATGCAAGACTTAAATAAAACCAAGAAAAAGTGCTGTATTCGGCAATGTCGAATCTTATATACCCTTCACCATATATAAAAATCCAGCTAAGTGAAGTAATCTTAATCAAAAAAAAAAATAATAAATAAATATTGTAATGAACAAATTGAAAAATAAGAAAAAATAATTTTTACATAAAAATGTCATTGACTCGTTATCTTAATCTCAGGAATTTAAAAGAAAAATTAATATTTCCTGAAAGATCTCTTCAAAAGCTTTCAAATCATACCCATATTGACAATCGAACTTTTTTATGAAAATTTCAGAGGCCTATAACTCGGAAAATAAGGGCGAACATCAATTTTTAAACTTGATGTTTTTCTCTTATTTTCTATCTCTTTATCACCTCATAAATTTATTTATTAATTTTTTTATTCACTAAAATAGATTTGTTCCAAATTATAAGGAAAAATTAGAGGCTGACATACTGTTTTGCCTGCTGCCGCGATAGACATGGACCAAACATGCTAATTTTTAATAACAAAATTTTCGCAATTATTTTGTTTTATTTAAATTTTTTAATTTATTTTTTGATATTTTCTCAATTACAACAAAATTTTATATGGAAAACTTACAGCAGAAAATAATCACTGCAGTAGTTTTTAATAGGAATGGAGTTCTCAATTTAAATTATGAGTTACTTTTGTACTCTTTTTTTGATGAAAAAAAGTGTCACTGTGATGGTTTTAACATAGAAAAAATATCACTATGATGACTTTTAAATAAAAATTATCTCCGCAACAGTTTCAAATAAAATATATTTCATCGATATGATTTTTACTAAAAAAATATCACCGTCATGATATCTCAGTAAAAATTTTATAACTCTAATGATTTTTTAAAATTGAAATTATTTCTATGAATGTTGTCGATTAAAAATCTATTACCGTGATTGTTTCCATAAAAGCTACCACTTCGATGATTTTCAATGAAAAACTTATCACTGTGAGGTTTTTTATTATAAAAAAAACTTATCCCTGTACTGGCTTTTTATATGAAATATATTCCTGCAATAATTTTTTGATATCAAAAATATCACAGTGATGTTTTAACAAATGAAAAATTACCACTGTTATAATTTTTTAAATATTTTCAATTTTAAGATTTTACCTAAAATTTTTTTCCGTGCTGAAGTGTTGTTATTGTGATGGCTTTTTTTAAGAAAAATAAAAAGAAATTTTTTCAATAAAAAATTATAATAGCGATGATTTTGCATAAAAAATATCACTGTTATGATTCTTCGCTGGAAAAACTTACTGGCATGGTTTTTTTAAACGAATATTATCACTGTTATTATTATCAAAAATAAAATAAATTTAAAAAAAATATATCACAGTGATGATTTTCTATTAAAAATAATGATTTTCTAATAGAATATTATCACTGTGATTGTTTTTTAATATAAAATATTTTACTATGGTGGATTTTTAATAAAAAAAATGTATCCATTGTGATAGGTTTTGAGCGTAAAAAATATCACAACTCTGGTTACTTAATAAAATAAAAAAAATCGATTCTGCAATTTTTCAATAGCAAAAACCTTCACTTAAATAAATGTTTTTCCATGAGAATTTTTACATCAAAATGTAAAATTACAATTATTCTATGACTAAAAAATTATCACTGTGATTATTTTTGTAAAAAAAATTTTTTTACTGCAATACACTTTTACAAGCAAAATGCTTAATTATTTCATTTCTGGACAAGAAAATACATCACAGTAACAAAAATATCACTGTGATAATTTTCAAAATTAAAAAGGAAATGATGAGTTTCCTGTCCGAAATTTTTATTTAAATTTTTGATTTTATATTATTCCTTGTGATCACTTCTACAGTGATAATTTTTCTATTAAAAATGTATCACATTGATAACTTTTCTATTGAAAATGTATCACAATGATAATTTTTCTATTGAAAATGTATCACAGTGATAATTTTTCTATTGAAAATGTATCACAGTGATAATTTTTCTATTGAAAATGTATCACAGTGATAATTTTTCTATTGGAAATGTATCACAGTGATAATTTTTCTATTGAAAATGTATTACAGTGATAATTTTTCTATTGAAAATGTATCACAGTGATAATTTTTCTATTGAAAATGTATCACAGTGATAATTTTTCTATTGAAAATGTATCACAGTGATAATTTTTCTATTGAAAATGTATCACAGTGATAATTTTTCTATTGAAAATGTATCACAGTGATAATTTTTCTATTGAAAATGTATCACAGTGATAATTTTTCTATTGAAAATGTATCACAGTGATAATTTTTCTATTGAAAATGTATCACAGTGATAATTTTTCTATTGAAAATGTATCACAGTGATAATTTTTCTATTGAAAATGTATCACAGTGATAATTTTTCTATTGAAAATGTATCACAGTGATAATTTTTCTATTGAAAATGTATCACAGTGATAATTTTTCTATTGAAAATGTATCACAGTGACAATTTTCATACAGAAAATGTATCACAGTGATAATTTTCATACAGAAAATGTATCACAGTGATAATTTTTATGATGAAAACGTTTCCAAGTAATAATATTTCTATTAAAAATGTATCCCAGTAATAATTTTTTTATTTAAAATATATCGGAGTTATAATTTTTCTATTAAAAATATATCACAGTGGTAATTTTTCCTTTAAATATATATCACAATGATATTTTTTATTGAGAATTAATTTATTAACGGGAATTAAAAATAATGATATCACTAAGTTTTATAGCATTAAATTTTTCGTTTGATTTGAATTTAATCTAAATGAAAGAGAAGAGATACTTCTCAACTCTAACAAAACAAATATTTATTAATAAGTAGCTCTCTGTTTAAACGTGTAAAGCAGTAAAAGAAATAATTTGTGACAAAAATGACATTCTCTTTTGTTTTAGCATTCTTTTTTGTTTCATTAGTTTTATTTACGGTTCAATTTACATTCGTTCTTCTGTAACAGTCATTAACGTTCCCAGGATTTTATTGTTTTTAACTCCTTTTCGTCATTTATAAAATTTAAATTTTACTTACACGAATTTAAGCTTGAAAAGCAGTTATCTGCTGGTAGAAAATGTTTTATTTCAGCAAGCAAATTGTACTCTTCAGTGACTGCTTGTTGTCATTTTACCATCAAAAAACGGCAACATGCAGCAACAGCAGCAGACTCAGCAGCAACAGGAATAAAAATCATCAATTTGACTTGTAATAATTAAATTAAGATTTTATTCAACACAACTAAGTTTTTAATTTCGCTTTGAAGGGAGACTAACTGGCAGTTGAATGCTCGAGTCTTCATGTCTCTTGATAATTAATTACTTTTGATATTTTAACTAAAGCTATGATACCATTGAAGGAATTCTAAATATGCATGGTGAATGTAGAAAAACAAATTAAATTATTTCATTTTAGTGTTTTCTTCTTTGAAGTCTAAAGTTTTTTAGAATGACTGCATAGTGAAACGTGCCATGTTGTGTGTTGCTTGTGATTTTTGGGAAAGATATTATTTTTTTGAACTCTTTATCTAAATGTTGAAATCATTTGTTATTTTAAAAGTTGCGAGAAAAAAGATACACTTTTTTCTTGTTGGTTTAATTAAATCAATTTATTTTTCATTAAGTAAATTACCTTTTCCAAACTTCTGTATTTTATTTAATTTTTTTTTCTTTTTTTTTTTTTTTTTTTTTGTGATAACATTATTTTTAGAGCACTGGCTGTAAAATCTATCAATACATCAAATTAAATATACAACTGAAGTATCCATACAAAAATATCAAATGGAAAAAACATATCACAGTTTTAAATTTTTTACGGAACACAATCATTTTGATTAGGATAAAAGAAATCTTTAATTTTTTAACAGAAATAATATCCCTGTCTCATTTTTAATAAAAATATTTTTTTTTAAATAAAATGTATATTAATAATATTTAATTACTGGGACATTAACTCCTAGTTAATCTTCCATAGCTTCATTATTTCTTTTTTACACTTAAATATTCTTTTTCTTGTGATTTATATCAATTGTGATGTTTTTCGATAGATTTATCAATGTAATACTTTTTTAACAAGAAATAAAAACTAATTACAGTGGTAAATTTAAAAAGCTTCTTTAAAAAATATTATCACTGCAATAATTCTAGTAAAAAATTCACTATTGTTTAATTTTTTTATATAAATATTTCAATATTGATATTTGTAGAGAAAAATTGACGCAGTAATTGACGTTGATTGGGAAACTTTATTGTTTGTCCATCTGTGCTTGTTATGTAAAAATCAAATAAAATTAAGCCCTGATGATGCTACTTAAAGATTGCAGCGAAATATCGGACAAATAAAGAACGAATTAGAAAAATTAATACTTTCACAATATTTTACTTCAAATTTCCATTGTAATAATTTTTGATTGATTTTATAAATTTTGACTTTTTTTAATGAAAATTTCTACTGAAAAATTTATGAAAAAAAATCTTATTAGTTTAATATAGAAATTTTATCACCTTTATGTTTTAATTAGAAAAACTGCTTCTTTAAAAATTTTTTTTTTTTTTAATTTGTGAGTAGACTTCTGTGATATTTTGTGATGGAAAAGTTATCAGTAAGATATTTTTATCATATAATATTTTTCACTATTATATTTTTTGGTATAAACACTTGGATTTCTCAATTAATTAATAAATGGTGGGATTTTTTATTATAGAATACTACTGGATGTTTTATTTTTTCTAAAAAAAATTTCACAGATTTTATATGAAAAATTAAATTAATTTAATTGACAAATTTTTGGATTTTTTTTTTTGCTTTTTTTTAACGTATTACTATGGTAATTTTGAAATAGAGAGAATATTAAAGTTATTTTTCATACTAGAAAAAGACGTATTGTCAAGCTAGCATTCCTTTCATAATTAAAGTTTTCCTTAATTTCATATTTTTACTATAAAAATTTCTTTTTAACATTTATCTTCAAAATAAATCACATAAATGTTTTTTTTTGTTGTTTTTTTTTTTTTTTTTTTAAAGAAAAATTTAATTTTTCAT
The DNA here is from genome assembly GCA_937654795.1 of Cistogaster globosa. NCBI lineage: Eukaryota > Metazoa > Arthropoda > Insecta > Diptera > Tachinidae > Cistogaster > Cistogaster globosa. The sequence goes on from OW569404.1 coordinate 16,884,385, forward strand.
AAAAAAAATTATCACTGTGATGTATTTTATTTATTTTTTCTTTTTTTTTTTTTTTTTTGACTAATAAAAATTTCGCACTTATATATTTGTCACAAACATTAAAACCCTGCTTTTTTTAGAAAAATTATCAAATCGACAATTCTTACTTAGAATAATAAAAATAACATTTCTATTTTCAATACATTTTATTATCACTGTGATATTTTTAAACCCAAAAAATAGTCAAAAAAATTTTTACTTTGGTACCTTTTAATACAAAAATATATTAGCGAAATATTTTCTTGTTTAAGAAACATTACCGTAATACTTTTCGCTAAAATATCACACCACTGAGGTTTTTTGAATGTATTCCAACGATTTTTGTGTCGAAGAACAATTTTCATTATGATTGTGTGTGACAAAAAAATGATCAGCGTAATCATGTATTTTTTTTTTTTTTATTTTATTATATTTTGCATCAAAACAATTAACGCAGTGGGTGATATTTTACTTTGATATTTTCTCAACAAAAAACTAATACTTTAGTATTTTGACAAAAGATATTTTTATCGGAAAATTTTTTCTATAGAAAAATTACTAAATTAAAATTTGTTCCATTTTATAACAAAAACATAAGCTCAATAATTTTTTTTTGTTTTTGTGAATTATTTTTTATTTGATTTTCAGAACAAAGTTTCTTGTATAGTTTTGCTATTTTTATATAATTAAATTATAAATTATACATTAACAAAATTTTTGTCTTAATTAAATGTAATTTTTAACTCCTCATAAATGTTACAATTTCAACTCCCTCTTCTTTGCTTTTATTAATTTTTTTCATATTGTAAAAATTTTCTCATAACTACAGACCATTTAGTTAACAGAGGATATCTGGCTAACAAAATTCATAGTACAAATTAATTGAATTGTTAAATCATCATAAAACTAGCAAAAATTCTAGCAGACTCACTCCACTTAAAATATACAAATACAGCAAATACAGCGCTAGAAAAAGATTACAAACTTTCACCACACCGGCAACTTAATTATTAACTACTAGAAAATGTAAATGAAATAAAAAATTAAAAAAAAAAATAATTAAATGTACAATTTGCGCAGAGAAATTTAATAATAACAAAAAAATAAAAAATTCCCTGCTTAAAAATTTAACAATTATGATCAACTCACAGTTCAACCCTAAAGCCAGTCAGCAGCCGTTAAGGAAATGAAGCAAATAGATTCACGCACACATTGTTTCGAAGGAGCAAACACATACAGTTATGCAATACAATCAAAAGAAAGGAAAAATAGAATATGTTGTTGAAGAGGCAGAAGGAATAAGAAAAGTTAATTTCAAAACACAATGGCTTAAATGGATTTGTTTATTTAAAAAATTTTTATTTTTTTTTTCATATTTTTTTTTTTTTTTTTTTCCTGTAATTGTTTTCGCTCCTCAAAAAGTTTTAATCTATAAAAACTGAAAACTATCGAAGACTGTAAAAGGACATTAAAAACAAATGGAGGGGAAGAAATATTTAGATACTGACTAATCAACCAAGTGGACTCCATAATGAAGTAGAAATTAAAAAAAAAAATAGAAAAAATAAATTGTAGCAAAGACTTAATTTAAAGTTTGAAAAGTAATCAAAATATTTTATATTTTTTTACTAAAACTGACACAACGGCCAAGGCAACACTGGTGACATAAGTGGGATTTTTAAGCGGAATCTTAAATTTAATTTGTTAAATTTTCATAATTCTTTTTTAAGGTGAATAACAAGAAATCTTAAAATCATCTTCACGTTTTTATAAAAATGATTCCAGTTTCATAACCCCAGAATTACCTGAAGTACTCAAAATAATTTAAATAATCAGTGTAAAAATTTTGATTTCTAAAAATTGGCAGCCTTCAGCTTGTTACACTTTCTGAAATACTTTACAGAAATACAGAAATACTTTAAAAGATAAGACTCCCTAAAATTGGCTTCAACCGCAACAAAATTTGCATTATTTTACAGATCATAAAACCATGAAGAAACTCTTTGAATAGGGAATCGATTTTGATAAGAAACAGTGGATGTGCCTTCTTTCGTGACAGCGTTTTCCTTTTATCTGAATTTAGTTTGATTTTATAACATTTTACAATTTACAATGAGTTGACAAATGACTTCTGTTAAAAATTTTAATTCTTTTGCAGTAAAAAAGCAAACAAGAAGACTTTTTTCATCCGTAATTTTTTAAGCGGGTGCAGTCTTTACCTAAGACCGTTGGTAATAAGTCATTGAGTTTATTGCGTTTTATACATTAGTCTTGGCGATGGCATTTAATTTATAGAATTTTTATGGTGCTATTTTTTATTTCATTTGGAAATTTAAATTGTGATGATTTAAACACGATACTTTTGATACCCTTTGCCGCAGGTGCAAAGTGTTTATATCTTAGTTTGTCATTCCATTTTTAATTCTTACAATATTCATATTCAACTTTGCCAAGCCAGTAGATGGGCTAGAGGAAATTTAAAATACGACAATTGAGAAGACCGGTTCCTGTTTCGCGAGGCAGAAGGCAATACACCACGCCTGCTTCTAATTTTTCCGTATCATTAGGAATAAGTCTTGTTAAGTGAAGTAACTCCAATAAAAAAAAACAAACATTAAGTGAGAAAATTGGCGCTCGCCTATATTTTCCGACTTATAAGTCTCTGATCTTTTAATAAAAAGTATGATTGTGTACCCTATTTATTTAAAATATCACTATGGGAATCATTTAAAAGTTTTTGAAGAGATCTTTCAGAAAATACGAAAATTTTTAAAAAATGTTTAACCCATTAGGAGCATGTGAAAATTTTAGGTAAGATTGAAATAAGTAATACCATTTGTAAACATAATTTTTCTTTCTAAAAAAGGTTATTAGAAGTTAAAAAGCAACTTAACCGCAAATCAATTTTAATTCATTTATAATATCCACAGTTTAATTCCTTATTTCTTGAAAATATTCAAAACAAAATTTTATAAGGCCAGTCTAGCTGCACCAGACGCTAAAGAGATCAAAATTTTTTCCTTATGTAAATAATTGCAAAGAAAGTTAAAGACGGATGTAGCGACCAAAAAAATGCTCTATGCAGATGTCTAAGTTTTCCAGTTTTATTTAAAAATTAACATCAAAAAATTATAAACAATTTTTCTTTCTTAATAAATTTAGAATTTAAAATATGCGGAACACAAGCCGACTTTTTTTTAATTATAAATTTTTTTCTTACCGTTTCAAAAAAAAATGTTCCTAAATTTGTTTATAACTTCACATAAACAATTTTTATATTTTTCTTTGTGCGATATCCCATATTTTTAAATGATCCTAAAAATGGAACGTTTCTTTTTCTCATTAGACCTATTTTTCATTGAAGTTGTTTTTAAAAGAGCCACACAGTTCTCTTTTGTATATAGAAATTTATTTTTTTTTAGTGAAAAAATGTATCATCTTTTCTTTTAATAAACCTAGTGCACTACGAATAACTTTTATTTAAATAAACTTTTGTTTAAATAAACTTTTATTCAAACAAAATTGTTATGCTAAAAAATTTTTTAGTTTATTTTATGACACCATTTTGTTTTTAGTTTCATTTTATATTCAATGTAAAACTCATGGATTATAAAATATAATAACATGGTTTATCACACTGCCTTAGTAAAATCCCAAAGGAGTTGTGTATCAACAAGCACCCGCATGCAAGTGAACTCTTGCAGGAAAAAAGTGTCATTATATTACCTTTCGCTAGGAAAACTTGTGTAAATAATAATAAATAATAAAAATAAAATAATAAATAATATCTAAGTTTCGAAAATATTAAAAAATATTTATTTTATTTATTAATTAATTTATTTTTATTTTTTTCAATATTCATGATTAAGTCCAATTTTTAAACTCTATATTAGAGATAATATAAAATGGGTTTATAATAAAACCAGAATGCTATCGAGAAACTATTTGTTATAATAAACAACAAACCCCTTTCATTAACTTTTATTGTAAATACTAAATGAAATTTTGAAATTTTCGATTTAAGACATTTTTACCGCAAATGAGCAAAATATGTGCAATTAGTAAGCGTTAAAACTAAAGAATTGTACAGAAATTTTTTGAAAAATATTTTAACCACAACTTAAGATCATAAAAAACATCTATTTAAATAATTGTTTGTGCAACATATTTAAAAAAAACTATTAAAACTTTTTATTTTCATTTAATATCCTCTATTTAGGTACCAAATGGCACCACTTACTTTATTATTCAAATTATTTAGATTCCACATTTATGAAAACTTACATGTTTATTATATTTGTTTGTTTAATCTTAAAAAAATAAAAGCACTTAATATCTTAATGTTTTGAATTGTGAATAATCATGTTAATATGATACAACTTTTACTCGTAATGTGCGGATGTGAATAAAAAAAATTTTGGGAAAATTGTCAAAAAAATTTTGATTTGATATTTATTTTTTTTTTTCATTTTTGCGTTAATTTTATAACTCAAAAAAGTAAAAATTACTGCAAATATGAAATTCGTAAGAATCAATTTTATTTAAAATTTCTATTTAATATCACAACACTTTTTTGAGCAAATCAGCTTTTTAATTTCTATTTTAAATTATGACAAATGAGCCCAGTGCAAGGTAGACTTACACACACGAAGGTTTTCCTACCGTGTGTGGACTACACACCCTGGAACTTTTTGATATAATTCTGTAACAGACGGACACGTAGTGAGAATTAATAAAATTGAGATAAAGTCTTTTTTTTATTCTTGGTACAGAATCATAATGAAAAGGACCAAAACATTTAATATACTCGAAAATCGTGGAAAATAAAAGGGGTTATTGAAATATAACCAGAGAGAAATTTGAAAATAACTATTTTTAATTTAAGAAAAAATGTCACAAGAAATATTTTTTGTCACAATTAAAATTTAAAGCTCAAATTAAAAAAAATTTCACAAATAATAATGATAATATAAATAATAATTAAAAATAAAGTAAGTTTTACAAAAAGTGAATTGCAATCAGGAAAATATTTATTGGCAAAAAATCAAATTTGCTTATAGAAGAAAAAGCCAAATGAATAAACTCTCTCAGAAAGGAAGAAACTAATATGTACCCACGTTAAATATGTAAGGGAAGGAACATTTATTTGAGAGCAATAGATAAGAAATTTAAAGCGTCTGTGTTCACAAAACAAGAAGCAGCATTCATTGCAAGTAAAGAAAAGTAGTACCAAAATAACAGTATGCGGCATTGCCAGTTGAATGGGAAGGCTTTTTAAACACAATTTTGTTTTTAATCGTAGGTACTTTTTAACATAGTTCTTCAAATTACAAACAATTGTTAAAAAAAAAACGCTAACTTTGCAAAAAATTCAAAAATTCGGATTCCTTTTTATAAAACGCTCATTTCATAAAACGTTTACAAACAAAGTTTCCTTTTTTAAAATAAATTTTAAAATACAAATTTCTAAAAAAAAAGCGCTAATCTAAAAAAAAAAATAGCTTTTTATCAGAAAAAAATTTTTAAATTCATAAAAAAACCTTCAAAATTCTAAATTTTATAGCGTAAAAAATTTTATAAAAAATAAATTAAATTTTAAACATTTAAAAAAAAGCAAATATCACAAAAAATATAAAAAAACGCTTATTTCATAAAACCTTTAAAAAATTCAGTTTTCTTTTTTCAACAAATTTTTAAATACAAAAAAGACAAAATGCTAAAAAAGGCAAAATATATCAGATTTGTTTTATAGGAAAAACATTAAAAAAACATTAAATTCACAAAAAATAGCGAAATTTTGCAGAAAAAAAAACCTTAAAAATTCTAGATTTTTTTGGAAAAAAATATTTCAGTTCTAAGAAAAAAAATTATTTTTTGTTTTAATAAAAAAAAATAAATTAATTAAATACACTGAAAATGCAAAGTTAAAAATTTTTTACAAAAGCAAAAAACACACTTAAAACTCAAACTCAACATTAAGAACTTTTGTTTTGGACTTTAAATTTATAAAAATTTTGATCACTGTCAAATACTATAATTTGTTTCATGAGAACAATAAAAATGATGTCGTTATCCAAAATATGGTTAAATTTTGTGTAGTTTATGTATAATGATGTGAATACAAAACTGTTTTTCAAAAGTTCAATAGACTTTTGAATAACCTTTTCAAAGGTTATTGAGATCGTTGTTACATTAAATAAAATTATTTGTAAAAATTTGTAAATGAACATAATGCCTTAATGTGTTCTAAAACGTATATATTTCGTTTTTATTAGAAACCTTTTAATCTTTAGGCAATTTAGTACAAGGCTGCGTGCTAAGTGAGTCGCATTCCAAATAAGTTTTTCCTCTCAAAGAAAAATTTATTTGCAAATGCTTCAAATTCAATAAACGTTTTACGTGTAATTGTGATTATTTTGCTTGTTGATTTTAATATCGATATTGAATTTCATTTTATTAAACAAATTTAATCAAAACAGTATGTTAAATTTAAAAAATAAGGTACATTTTCGCTACATTAACTTATTCAAACTGGACAAAAATACCAAAAAAAAAAAAAAAAAAACAAATGACTGGAGGGTAAAATTTATGAAAACAATATATTTTTTTAATTTACAGTTGACTTTGTTGTTGTCTTATTTACAAATATGTGCATGTGTTTGTTATTGTATTTATTTGTGTGTTAAATATTAAATATTGAACAAATAAATCTTGATTAAACAGCCTTTAGTTATGCTTCACTTTTTTCTCTTTTTCTCTTTCTGCCTGTGTCTGCAGAGGTTTGTACATTTTGAAAAAATTATGTTTTCAGGCGATTTATATGTTTAATCAAAATTATGCATTATAAACCATAATTTATTTGCATAAATAATTATTGTATATATTTTCTTTTTTTCAAATATAAAAATAATTTTATTTAATTAAAAATTAAAACAAATTGCACACTGGCATTAAATGATTGTGTTAAATTAATTTAAATTAGAAAGAAAAAAGATCTATAATTTAACCTTTAGGTTTTATTTGTGGCTTTTGGGTGTGAATTCAATATTTTATAAATTGTCTGTAATTAAGAATGTTATTGTTTAAATAACAAATGGAGTTATTTATGAGATGCATTTCACAATGTCACAATGACATGTTGAATAAAAAATATATAAATTAATGCCATCATGTTTTTCAAATTTTGATTGATATAACAAAGTTATTAATTTGATTATTTATAATTCATTTAATAAGAATTAAAGTAAAAAACAAAATATGTTAATTATAATTTTTAGGGTTCCAAATTTAAGCATAGACACATACGAGCGCTGCTATATATATTTCTGGCCTGGTAACACTGAGTGCTATCAAGTGCAATCTGACATTTCCATTGGAAAGTTGGTCATTTTTAAGCATAATCGTACTCAAAACGTTTTGACGTACGACCATTATTTGTGTTGTTCACAGTGACTTGAAAAAATTCATATAGAAAAAAATGGAATTAACTCGTGAACATTTTCGTGCCATCATTTTTCACAACTTTCGACGTGGATTATCACGACAAGAGTGCATTGATGAACTTAAATCTATGTATGGCGATGAAGCACCATCCTATAGCACTGTGAAAAATTGGTATAATGAATTTAATCGTGGCCGAAGCTCGCTCAAAGACTAATTCCGTGAAGGTCGTCCAAAAACGGCTGTTGTGCCAGAGAACATTGATGCTTGAACTCATAATGACATGCGACACACCGAGAGATAGAGACATCCTAGGACATTTCTTACCAGCATACATTCGATACTGCCGTAAAAAAGGTTTGTTCTCGTTGGATCCCGCACAATTTGAAAGTCGCTCAAAAAAGGCTCGTGTCGATTGGTGCAAAGAAATGTTGCAAAAATACGATTGCGGGGCTTCAAAAGACGTTTATAAGATGGTCACAGGTGACGAATCATGGATCTATGCGTATGAGCCCGAAACGAAACAACAATCGACCGTGTGGGTCTTCAAAGAAGAGCAAAATCCAACGAAAGGTGTTCGTGGAAGAAGCACTTCGAAGCAAATGGTCGCCTGTTTCTTCGGCAAAACTGGTCATGTGGCGACTGTTCCGCTTAAGCAATGTAGGACGGTCACTTCCTGTTGGTATACTACAATTTGTTTGCCTGAAGTCATCGGAGAAATTCGAAAAACCAACAAGAGAAGACGAATCATTGTTCACCATGACAATGCGAGCTCTCACACATCGCCTCAAACCAGAGCGTTTTTGCCGGCCGGAACGTCGAATTAATGGGTCATCCGCCGTACAGCCCTGACTTGGCACCTAATGACTTCTTCTTGTTTCCGCACATCAAGAAAAAAATGCATGGTCAACGAAATTCGTCGCCAGAAGAAGCTTTTTAAGTGTTCAAAAACCATGTTTTAGAGGTGTCTCAATCGGAGTGGAAAAAGTGCTTCGACAACTGGTTTGAGCGCATGCAAAAGTGTATAAATCATGCTGGAGAATACTTTGAAAAACAATAAAACCATTTTTGATTATAAATATTCGCATTTTCACTATAAGGCCAGAAATATATAGAGCAGCTTTCGTAGCTTTAGTTTCTTAGACAAAGAAGGCACATTTTAAGAAATAAAATTAAGGGGTGTTTTTAAAGCGAATGTGATTTTAATGAGTTCAGCCGTTTTATGCAGATATCTAAAAAGTTAAAAAGTTACAAGTTATGTTTATTTTCGATTATAATTTTAATTAAATTTTTAATTAAATCAATTATTTATTTAATTAGGTAATTCTCTTTGATTAAATATATAATCGATACAATTATTTTTTTGCTTAGAAAATTTGAAAATTTTATTCCAATAAAATATATAATAAAAAGAATTAAAAATTTAATCATTAAATTAGTAGTCATTAGAGGTTTTGTTTAATGAGGCTGCTGTGGTCAAGGTGGTATGCACGTATACCACAAATCTGGTTGGTCAGGGTTTAACCCCTGCGACAAATAAAAAAAAAAAATGTTTTTTTCTGCTTAATGGTAAAAATACATATTCAGAAATAACCTTAAAAACATGCAGCCTCCTTCGTCGGTACTTCTTCATAGCATATTGCCCGGCGAAGTAAAATAACTAATAAATTGACTATCCATTCACCACCTATTCTTTTCTCTCCTCCATTTCCTAAAAGAATGTAGCACGGTAACACACTAATTAAATAGGCATTGTTTCCTGAAGTGCTACTTCTCTTTAAAAAAAAAAAAGATACAAAACTAAATAGATTTTTTATTGAATCAATTACTTATTTTCGTCTATTTTAATTAATATATAATTAACACAAATGAATATTAATTTAACAATTTTTTTAATTTTATTTCAATAAAATATTTGATTTATAGAATTGAAAATTTAATTAAATTTTTCTGTAGCCATTAAAGGTTTTGCTTGATTTTAGATAGAATTTTAATAAAATTTTTAATTGAATCAATTATTTATTTAATTAGAGAATTGTTTTCGTATTTTTAATTAAAAATGTAATCGATACAATTTATTATTTTATTAAAAATTTTGTAATTATATTTAAATAAAATAAATAATTTAGAGATTTAAAAATTTAAAGTTTCGTTTGTTTTGTTTTAATAAACATTTTTAATTGAATCAATTATTTATTTGATTAAAGAATTGGTTTGGTATTTTTAATTAAATATGCAATCGATACAATTAATTTTTTAATCAAAAAATGTTGTAATTGTATTTCAATTAAATATAAATTTGAGAGAATTAAAAATTTAATTAAATTTTTATCTTAAAAAATATTAAACCTTAAGCAGGAGCAAAAAAATATCTGTAAACAAGAAAAGATAATCTCAGCATTTACAATATATGACCAATGCCATGGCGAGTGAGGTAAGCTCGCCCATGGTGAATTTGTTTATTTTTTAAAAGAATATTTTTCAGAAATTAAAGTGCATTAAAATATTGTGAAAATTTATTTATTTATAAATCATGTTTCATTATTAAAAAAAATTCTATAGCTGTTTTTTAACTATATGTTTTTTTTTTTTTGTTGTTTTATAGAGTTTACTATTTGGATTTCAAAGAGCTTACGAGTATTTACTAATACAGACTTTGGGCTGCAGGCATCCCGGATTAACTGGAATGTTTCATTACGAAAGTCTGTCAGACAGCGACGAAATTCAGGAACTTAAAGTGCCTTTATGCTAATAAACCTGTTAATATCATTTGTTCTATTTACATTTATTATGCATATTGTCATATTTTTCTTCACTTTTCATTTAAAAAATTTAATAGCTTCATTATAAATGCGTAAAATACACCCACGATATTTATAATTTTATACAAACAAAAAAAGGCTTAAATATCTAAATCCCAACAGTTCTGGTGACTGTGGAAATTCTAGAAATAATTCTACACAATAAATAAAAATTTAACAAATTAACATTTACATAAAGCCGAACAAAAGAACACATATCAATTTATTACACTTTTGACGCTTTCAAAGCTTAAAAAGGCAACACTTTCCTTTACAATCGACTTTCTAGAATAACAACAAACAAACAAATTATTAAAAACTCAATGTATTTTTATATAAATAAATTCAAGTTAATGATATCAAATTTACATAACTCTTATCCGAACTGTAGGAACTCATATTTTAAATGTATTTTTAGTTTAAGTGATTCTGTTACAATTGAATAGGAAAAAAAAAAGAAAATTGACTTAAAACTTTTAGTTAATTTCCCAAGAGTACTGCACATTAGACAACTCATTGTTAATGTTGCTTTTGCTGTTACTTTACTTTTACTTCTGACACACAATAAAAAAATTAAAATAATAAAAAATATCTAAAAATTTAAATATTTTTCTTTATGATTTTATATTTTCAATTCTAAACAGTAAAAACGTAACCCTTTTTATTTAATTTTTTTTTTTTTATTTTTTATTTAATTAATTTAAGGGTTTTTTTTTCCTTAGATGCCCTTTTCTTTTAAACTGCTATCGGCTCAAATTTGAAATTTACACAAAGTATGCAAAAAACTAGAAATTAAAGGGTATCCTTACAGAATGTTATATTTTAAAACTTAATAGAAAATTCTAATTTTTTAAGCTCCATATTTAAAATGTTTGAGGTTACGGAGCCCTTCTTGTAACAGCCCAACTTCTACTAGATTTATTTGTTTTAATTAAGAACCTAAATAAATTTATTACAAAAATATACAAACGGTCAGCGTTAAAGCAGCCTCTTTTGCCTTTTAAGAGGTGATTGCTACTTCAATTCAGTTTAGTCAAATATTTTTGGCAACAGATATGCAGGTAAAAGCTTAAACAATAGCCAAATCAACTATTATTGACTGATTCAGCGAATCTTTGTTGCATATTCCAATTTGAAAAAAAAAATCAAAGTTACTTTGATTTCACTCTTATTTTGCTTTTCTAATAAATTTATATTAAAAAAATAAATCTGCCCTTTTGTAAAAATTTTTCAACAATCAGATAAATTTTCGAAAAAACTACAGTGGTTTTTTGCTTACGGTTTTTAAAAATTTAATAGCCGGGTTCATTAATACAAATCTACCTTAATAGTCGTTTTAATGAATCATCTCTTGTAAAAAATATTAAAAAAAAATTAAAAATTGTTTCAAGAATTCCAAAAACTCTTTAAAACTCTTAAATTGGATAAAAATGTTAAAATAAAAAGCTTCAAGAAAGTACCAAAGTACCTTTAAAATAAAGTAACTTTTTATAAATTTTCTTTAAACGAAAATCGTTATTTAAAACTGCATAAAAACTTAGTTCTTTTCAATTCATCTGCAAATGGTTAAAAAGTACTTTTGAATAAAGATAATAATTTTTACGGTTAATACAAAATATTTTAAACAAAGCTTTTTGGATTTTTTTTTTTGGTTTAAAAATTTAAGAAAAGGGGGACTCCCTTTAAAAACAAATAAATGCCTAAAAGTACCACAAAAACTCCGTTTACAATGATTGCTTTTAAAAGAATATAAATTTGAAAAAGGTTCTTTTAAACATGCAATGTTTTGAAAAAGTACTTAAAAAAATGTACCTTTTGAAGGTATTATATGGAACTACCTTTTTAAAAAGTTCCTATCGCAAGATCGAACGTAAAACAGTGGGGTTGGAATAGTTATTTTAAAAAATTATTTTCTACAAACTCACCTGTACTGCTAACCCTTAAAAAAAGTACTTTGTAAAAAATACCTCTCAGGGGTACTTTTTTCGTAGTAGTCTTATTTCTGTTGATACAAATTTTTAAATGAAAAAAAAAATTTTTTTTAATAACTTCAATGAGTTCAGTATGTATTTCATAACCCAATTTTTGTTACAGTTTTCACAAAAAAAAAAAATAAATAAAAGGAGTTTGGCCGGAAATTCGTACCCGTACCAAAACAATTGTATGAATTTTGTTTAAAACAATATAAAGAAATTTTTTATTAATTTGTTTCTTTGTTTCTTCCTCAAAATACTTTAATTATATTGAGCATCTGCAACAAGACCGACACATCTCAAATAATTCCAACTGATAAAAATGTGTTTAATAAATAAATTAAATATTTTTGAGTTATGAAACGTAATGTAACATTTTTAGTCAGGCTTAAGTTTACGTACTTTTTTCTTTGTCATATTTCATAAAATAAAAAGACAAATTTATTTTTCTAATGTATTTAACAAGTCATTTGACAACATTTCTTTTTTCTAATTAAAATTTTAATTAATAAAAGCACATTATCTTAAGCCTGACTAAAATGTTAAACTTCTTTTAAACAATTTCTCAACTTTAATTCTATAGAAAAGATTTTTTTTTCTTTCAAATAATAATGCATATTTAACTTGTTAATTTTAAATTGCAAATTATGGCTCTCTTGAGGCGCAGGTTTCATACTTTCTTGTATTCTTAAGCTAATAAAAGGGAATTATATGCTTTAATAACATTGCGATAGATAAGGAAGTGCACTAGTTTTAACAATGTGCGTGTATCAATAAGTTATTTCGTACTGATTATATTTTATCCTTCCTTGTGTATAAACATTAGCAACATTACAAAATGGCCATTGCAATTCTTTTTGTTTACTACATCCCCCAAAGTATGAAGGGAGAATTAATACAATAAGAAAATGTTTAACGTAGAGAAACGACCAGCTATTTTAAGCGGTGTTGTACAATCAATAAACATTTTAAAGCATCCATGTCCTGATAGAAAATCCTCAATAAAGTTTATTTTTTATTGAATTTCAAAAATAATTTTTGTTAAAATTTTTTTTATGGTGTCCATTTATGGACTAGAAGTTAAAAAGGAAAATGGGGAATGAAAAGAGGCAGCCATGCTTTGTGGTCATAACTAAACGTCACTCAAACGTTTCTATTACAGGATCATAAATGTTAAATTTAAAGAAAATTTAATTTTTTGTGGTTTCAATTTAAAACATAAATGATAATCATGTCACTGTAACAACGTTTGTGCGTGTTAATGCGTTCGTATGTATGGTGGATTTTATTTTCAATTGAATAATATTTAATTTCCTAGAATTACACAAGATATAAATTGAGTTAAATTTATGTGTTTGATGACCTTAAAATTGTGAGTTTACACACTTAAGCTGAAATAATTAAATTTATTGCCGTTTTCCTTTTTTTTTTTATTGAATCAAAGTAAATCAATTTATTGCCATTAAACTTAAATCGGATTAAAAAAATATAAATTTGGAGTAAAAAAAATATGTTATAAAAGGTTTGAAGGAAATATTCTTTTTTAAATAGTATTTTAAAAAAAGTATTTTTAGAAAATTATTTATTATTTAAAAAGTTATTTTTTACCGACTACAAATTAAAAAAAGGTTTTTTTTAATACAGATACCCATATGTTTTTAACGCCTTGACCTTTACTATAAGAGTACTTTTTTAAGGTACTTTTTGAAAGATAATTTTTTTAACGTAGATATATGACTATTATTCCCTTTAGTACATTCTTACTAAGTTAGATTTTTTAAACTGCAATTTTCGATATTTTTTTTTTTTAATAAACAGGTTTTTGACTTCTTTCTTTAAGATTCTATTTTTAAAATTTATAACTTTAAAAGAATTGTTTTAATAGGCACTTCTTTAAAAAGGATTTTTTTAAATGCTTTCATTTTTATATATTTTTAGGTTTTTTAGTGGCTACTTTTTAAGGTGCAATTACAAATGTACTTTTTAAGGTATTAATTTAGGTACTTTTTAAAGGTACCTTGTTAAAGGTACTTTTTTATTGATTTTTTTAAACCTATTTACATAAGGTGCTTTTTTCAAAGGTACTTTTTAAGGTACTATTTTAGGTACTTTTTAAAGGTACCTTACTAAAGGTACCTTACTAAAGGTACTTTTTTATTGATTTTTTTAAACCTATTTTCTTAAGGAGCTTTTTTTAAATCCTATTTAGTATAAATTTTTTTTTTAACTTTGCTATGATTTATTTTCACAAAAAGTACTTTGCAAACAAAACTTTCTTATCAACTTCTTTTTAATTAAAATAACAGACCTTTATGTTCTCTATACATACCATGGTCAACAGCTATGGCGTTTAAATTATTTATTCTTGAAATACAATTTTTTTAAATAAATTATTTTTCAAGGTACTTTTTTAAAGTACTTTTTAAAATGGTACTCCTTTACATAAATTTTTTTGTTCTCTTTTAAAAAGTTTGATAAAATGCTATAATACGAAATTATTAAAATGAATATTAAAAAAAAAGATTTTATCTTATCTTTTATTATAAGAGAATTTTTAAGATTAATTAAAATAATTTTTAAATATTTCATCTAAATAAACATTCTAATATTTTTAACAACACGGTTACCAGCATAAAGTAGGGAATTTTTTTTTAAAGCAAAAATACAACTGCAGTTTCTCATTGAGTATTTCGACTTTTAAAGAGAGTGTATTTCAACTGCAGGGTATTATAATTTTCCCCCGGATACTACTGTAGAGGAGAAACAGTAAAAAAAAAAGTACAAATATTTAAGATTTTTAGTACCTTAAGGCAGCTTTCGCTTAAAAAAAGTACTGTGCTCTTTTAGGTTATTAACAAATGGATTTTTTTTTAAATTAAAAAAAATATCTTAAATAAAATGTTAATTTCTAAAATCTAATGCCCCAGGAGAATTTTAAATATCGTTTTTAAAATAAAGTCTGTTTTTTATTTTAAGTCATAAGGTGACAAAAATTTGATACTTGTTCTCCGTTACACCACTTTCGCTGTCATATAAAATTTTATTTTAGTTTTCAAAACCTCTCACTGTGTAGCAGTATCATTCATTTCTATATCATACAACTGTATTCATCCTTTAATAACTCATACTAACGCGTATGATGAATATTTTACAAGACATTTTCAAAATATTGCTCATACGTCATGATAAACGCAAATGAAATTTTCTATTATTTTGCACCAGGGATTAATTTGTCAAAAATTAATTCTTACAAAGAACGCAAAAGGGTTTAACAGTTAAAATTAACTGAAGACAAATGCTTAAACTAAATTAAACAAATATTGGTTACTTAACAAGCCAGGAATTTAAAGTCATGGCGTCTAAATAAAGGATAAATAAATTTTAAAAAAGAAACACACACACACACGCACAGACACAAGACACAATGAGATGGAATTTTAATGAGATTAAAATCCGACATTTAGTTTCAAATGAAACGTATTAAGTTGCCAAAAGGCTTAGAAGTGGTTTATAATGTTAAAGAATTAAAACACATAAAAACACAGTTGCCACAGAAAATTTACAATCATTTTATCTTTTACAGATAAAAACGGCCATTAGGATTCCGCCAGAAAATTACAACAATTTTTGTTATTTTTTTTTTTTCTTTTTTTGTTGTATATAAATGACTTATAAATCTTATAGAAATTTTTTTAATTTTTTCAGCCGCACAAAAATTAAATATTGAATACTTTTATTGATTTCTTAAAATTCGTGCTCGCCTATTGCAAGTTTTATAAATTCAAGTATGTGTTCCCGTATAAATCCTACAAATATTTTTTGTTCCTTTTGCATGCTTCGGCTTCTACTTACGCCTACAGAGAGATGAATTTAAATTACTAAAAGTCTCTTTCATAGAATCACCAAACACATACTCTCCCACATGCATCCTCATACGAGTTCATTATCCACATAAAATTATCCTGCTAATGGAAAAATAAAAATAAAAAATAATAGGATTAAATAAATTTCTAAGCTGTTGGGATATTTTTAAAGTCTGTTAAGTTTTGCGTAAATATGAGAGCTTAAGTAAGAAACTATTTTTAAGTGTTTGTAAAAATAACACAAAATGAATGATGTCAAAGCTTTGGATGTTAAAAATAAAAATTTAATTTTTTTTTTTTTTAATTTTCTATAAAATGTTGAATAACATTACAAATGCTGAAAGTTTTTTTTAATGGGTTTTATTTGAATTAATGTGTTTTTTAAAACTTTAAAATAATTGAAATAAAAGCAAGAGAAATGCTAGAAGCCAAAAAATGGTTGGTCTTTTGTTAATCACTGTTATATACCAATTTATGGTCTATTGACTCCATAATCGTTTTTAAAATGAGCTTTTTTTTTCACCTTCATAGAAGCCTCGCTTGATATGGTACTTAGCAGCTACGCTCAATATGAGGCAGTAATGAAATAAATAAAAAAGAGCCTCAATATTTTTAATAGGTTGTGATGAGTATAACAAACTAATGATTCAAAGGTCTAAGTGATCATTTGATAGATTGAGGGTATCTTTCTCAGACCACATTTTCTGCAGAATTAGAGTTGAAAACTTGGTAAAAAGCAAAAATTAAGGAATTCAGAAGCTAAAGCAAGCTAAATATTTCTCGTTTATTTTATGTCAGTAATTGAAGAAATAATTAAAGAAAAATTTAGCAAAACTGTCCTAAGAATTTCTGAAGTTTCATGTAAAATAAAAAAGGCTAAGAAGAGCCTTGCAATTCTCCAGACTATATTGGTAAACGTTTTACTTAGTGATCGTCAAGGACAGGAAGATCTTATACCATGACTGTACTCAACTCATACCTTATAAATAAGTGTGTGACAAAAGTATTATGTTTTTTTGTTTTAAATGTGATAGTTAAATCTAAAATATAAAAAATAATACAAAACTTTACATTTTATTCCAAAAAAAAGTCTTATGCGAAAGATCAAAACATGACATTAACATTTGAGGCCGCGCAGTTCTGGCCAGTTTTGCGCTATTTTTTTGAGAATTTCTAGTCGCATGTAACAAATTTTTCGGAAACTGTTGGCCTCTAAAGCCTCAAATGTTGCTAGTTTATCAGTGGCTTCACCTTGCCCCACAAGAAATTATTGTGCGAAGTCAACTCACATGACCTTAGAAATCAGTTGGCATATCAATTTCTTAAAATCAACTTATCGCCAAATCGCCATGTAACGTTATTCTACTAAAACCACATTTCAACTGGACTTAAACTTGAAGAAATAAAACGGCGCAATTTTAAGAATGTAATGGAATCAGTAGGATAACTCTGCGCTGTCTAACTAAAAATTTTTTTAAACAGAAATCAAAAGAAAATAGCACCACGGAGTATTACTGTGTTTACCTATCTGAATTAAGAAATACGAAACTGACAATTAGGACCAACAACCAGCAAGCTTTTAAGACGTATTTTAAAAATTATTTAACTTTCGCCCCTGGTTTTCTCACAGTCAATCTCAAGTTGAGAAGGAGCTTGCGTAGGTTTGTTATTAGGAAATACAGCCAGTGTAGATATGACACAAATGGACAAACACATTCTGGAATCCGAAGCTCTGCCAATACTAGGGCATATAAAAGACTATGTTAGACGCTGTGTCCTCTTTCCACCTCCTTATCATTAATCTTTATATAACTTGCAACTGTTGAACAAATTACGGGGTATTATAGGGAACTGTGTGATGTTTCTTTTATACAAAATTAATACAAATTCATCATCGTACATTTGAAAATCTAACACTTCTATAAGTAACACTGCCGTCGATAAGCGTGATCATACTATGAGAGAGATAAAAGGCTAAGATTCCTTAAGCAACGTAAACACTAACTATTTGCGAGAATTATTTAAGTGAGTTACCTTGTATAAGTTTTATTTATAATTAGAATAAAAAGCCACAACTAATAAAAAGCAAATAAAATAATAAAAAATAAATAAATAAATTTGTTTTAATATTTTTTATTTTTATATTAAAAGGACTAGAGTACGCTGCGTGTACTCGTAACTACCAAAATTATTCTAGTTTTCTTTATTAAAAAAAATAATATTTTTTTCAAAATAAAATTTTTGTAGCTAAAATTTAAATAATTTTACTTATTAAATTAATTATTTAAATCTTTAAACTATTTCATGCTTTCACTACATATTTAATATAATTGAAATGGAGATCAAAGTCAATTGTTTAATTAGCAAAAAGGTGATAATAATTTTTGTGACTTTGTTTATTTCATTTCTATAGTTGCTACTACTTTCTCTGCTTTTCTTCTTTTAATTTGAGGCAATTAAGATTAATTAATTACGGGTGTCTTTTCTGCTTTTATTCTACTTTCGTTATTTTTGTTTATAATTCTTGAACTCATTTATTTAAATGATAATTAATTGGGTGTAATAAGATAATAAAATTACCATTAAAATAGTAAAAATATAACAGACTCTGGCAAGAAAGACTTGTTAAAGGATCAGCCTAGATTTTCGTACACCTTTTGTTCTGTTTAATAATCATTACTTTTTCTCTTGTTTTGGTAAATATCCAAGAGATAAATGCAGAAACATTTCTTCACAAAAAACACGTTATTAATACAAAAATATTAAAAAAGAAGTGTTAGCATATTTTGAATCATAAAGAATAAATGGAAATTTAAAACAAATCATTTGGCTAAATTGTTTTTGAAATTGAAAGTGATATTAAAATAAAATAGAATTAAATATTATAACAGAATTTATATAAATAAAAACTATGCCATTCATCCATATTCCAAATAGAGAGACTTGGGTCCGTAACGAAGTGGTCGTGGGTGGTACTGTTGACATCTACACCGATGGCTCGAAACTGGACGACAGAGTCGGTTGCGGAATCTTCTCCAATCATCTTGGACTAAGACTCTCCCTCACACTCCCTGACTACTGTAGCGTCTTTTAAGCCGAGGTAATGGCCATTCTGAAAACATCCGAAATAGCGCTCAGGGACGATCTTTCTGGTCATGCTATTCGGATACTTTCGGAGAGTCAGGCGGCAATCAGGGCGCTTGCTGGTGCATATAGTACATCTAGGCTAGTCCTGAGTTGTCGCTCATTACTGAACACTTTATCGGAGCGATCACAGATTGACCTGTTTTGGGTCCCTGGTCACAGGGATATCCAGGGTAACTGTGAGGCCGATGATCTCGCAAAACGGGGCACATTGCTCCCTAATGTCTCCCCGCTACCAGACGTTGGAATTCCTCTGGCAACGGTGAAAATGTCCATAAAGAACAACTATCTAAATTTGGCTCGCAAATTATGGGTAGATGAAAGTTCCTGCTGTGTCTCCAGACAACTGTGGACTACACTGGACCTCAAGCGGACCAGGCAGCTGCTCAGACTGGACAGAAAATCCATAAGTATCACGGTCTCGGTACTTACTGGACACTGTCTAATCGGTAGGCATGCGGAAAGACTTGTTCTGCCTTTTAATGATTTCTGCCGCAGTTGTGGCTCGGAGGATGAGGAAGAGACCGTACTGCACCTCCTGTGCCACTGCCCATCCCCGGATCGAAGAAGACTAAGAATTCTGGGCTCTCCTTTCTTTGGAACTCTTACGGAGCTATCATCCCACTCTATAAGGGACATAGCGAAGTTCATCCGTGAATCCTCATGGTTTTCGGATGGGTAATGGGAGTCATGCCGCCTTCTTTGTGGTATCACAACGGGCTATTCGTTTGTGCTCAAGTGAGCTTTGTCGCGAGAGGCTGCCACTCCTAACTAACTAACTATGCCATTCAAACATTGAAGCTAAATAGGGTCTAACCTTCCTCGTACAAAAATAAATTTATATCTTGAAGAAATCGAAAAAGAGCACAGTTAATGAGATGAAAACTATAAAAGATCCCAAATTATTACATATAACAGTCAGTTAAATAAATAAGTTACGTATGAGCTGAAATCACACACGCATAATTCCATTCTCCAAATGGGTTACCCTTTAATTTTTAATTTTGATTTTTGCACTTTCTTTAACAGGGGTGATAGCCTCTTAGAATGTTTGCTATGTCTACCTATAAAGATAAGACATGTTTGTCTCTAGGAGCACACCCTTTACTTAAAAGTATTTTTAGAAAGTTCCAAATGCCTACTTCTAATGGTTATAGATTTAAGGCTTAATAATTCAAAAGAATCTCTTTGAAAGGACACCCTTTAATTTATAAATTTATTTTTTCTTTGCAGTCACAATAATGTGACTTTTGTACAAATTTCAAATGTTTAGCTGTTACAGTTTCAAAGATAGAGTCTAGTGAACGATGGACAAATGGACAGACACTACAGCGAAAATAATACTGTAACGTCTTTAATTATTGAGTTCGACACTCTCAAAAAGCAGTATAACGAGAAGCGTGACAAAAACTGTTTAAACAAAATGAAATCAATGAGAGATGGTCGACAAGTTTAAGTGCTTCACTATGGTCCACATTTCACACAATCAAAATGCATAACTCTTATAACAATGAGAATTTTGAAAACTTAAGAATTGTTGGGCAACTAATATTTTCCCGACTAACAGCAAGGCATTTGATTAAATTAATTTTTAGAGAAAGAAGAAAAGAAAAACAAATTAACAAACAAAACTCACCAACACCCCAAAAAAATTTAAGCTCATTCTCTTTTCGAACATACATTCCTTTTTATTCTATTTTTTTTTTTTTTTTTTTAACAAAATTGGTTGTGTCTTCAATTGTGTATGTTTTTGTTTGATACACAAAAGCCTATTTATCTGTGAGCGGAAACGGAAGTTATCAAATGGCCCTATAAACAAGAGATTACTGTTGACTTTTTCTAATTTACTGTTCTAGAGTTTGTTGTAAATGAAAGCTTTACTTATTTAACACTTGACCTTGGTTTTGTTTTGCTTGCAAATGACTATTTTTATTATCAATATTTTTTACGCTTATGTTATTGTTTTCGTTGTTGTTGTTGTTGTTGTTGTTGTTGCTGCTCAATTGAAGTCATTTTTCAAGATGTTCACTCAATACCTTTAAGGGAATTCTATGTTAGTTATTACTCAATATTCCCATTGCTGTCATTCTCCATTTACTGTTTACTGATGATGAAGTCAATTTCTTGTATTTTCCTTTTTAATATTTGAGGCCAAAAGAAAATGAAAGTAGAAAAACAAAATAAAAAAAAATTCATTTTTTTGTTTTTATTTGGCCCTCATTTTCAATATCATCAATATATGAAAGCCATCATCATAATTTCGCCTGGTTTTCAAATTATATGTTGTTGTTGGCATTATAAGTTGTTGGCATTATTGCTGCCTATGGTTTTAAATGTGTGTGTAAGTGTTTTGAATTTTGCTAGTTATCTGTATGAGAAGGTGGACTATTATCAAAATTGTTTTCTTTTATTTAGGTTGATCTTAAAGCTTATCCAGGGACTAATTTGATAGTAACGTTATGGTTTTTATGATCCGATGTAATAAGAATGTTTATAAACACACATGACAACTACTTGTCTGTCCATATATTATATTCACAAAAAAACTTTAACTTTTCCAAAGAAAATTTGTGTTTCTTTTCTTTTACTTTCCATCTCTTGTTTTGTTGGCATTGAAGTAATAATAAAAAATTAAAGATCAATAGTATAATGAGTGTGTTATAAATATTAATGTGTTGTAATTTATAACACAAATCTTTGTAAGCACGAGTAAGAAAGTAACTGGCAAGAGAGAACAAAATATTACGAAATAGGTAATAAATTGCTCAGATTAGACTCAAATAGGTACTTTGTTATATTTATTTTATTGTTGCCAAAATCGGTTATTTATTCAAATTAAGCGTCAAGCACTTGGCAGCATTAGGCAGTTGAAACAACAAAAATAAAATATTTTAAATTAAAGAAATTGGAAACTTTAACAAAAAAAATTTTAGAAAAATTACTTTTTAGAAATATTTTATAGGTTTTTTTTTGTTTGTGAAATATTTGTGATCAAAAGTTTAAATGAAAATTTTTCATAAAAATATTTTTTTTAATTGTTTAATTAAAATTTAATTTGTCATTAAAAAATTTTAAATAAGCAAGTGTTTTGAAATAAGCGATTAATTGGTTTTTTTTAGAAAACTTCCAGCCAGTTTAAACTCTCTTAAAATAGCTGTTACGACAGTTTTTTATTATAAAATTTTTGCAGGAAAATCTCTTATTAAAATATTAAAAGAAAAGAATTTAATTAAAAATATTTCTTCAAAAAAAATTAATAAATTTTTTTTAACAATTTACAAAATCATTCAATTAAAATATAAAATTAAAAAAAATAATTAAAATAATTTAATATTAAAATTTTATATTAAAATTATTTTAATAAATTTTTTAAAGAATTAAAAAAAATATTTTTCATTTAATAATTATTTATGAAAAATTTTTATAATAAAATGCTTCACAAAATTTTTTCATTAAAAGATTTCTACTGAATTATAAATAGTTTTTTGTAAATATTTTTTAAAAAAATGTTTACAAAAATTTTGGATAATTTTCACATGCAGCTTTAATTTTTTAGGCAAACCTTTAATTAAAATATTAATAAAATTAAATATTAATAACAAAAATGATATCCTTAAGAAGAAAATCTTGAAAATTATTTTAGTCGAAAAAGTCTCACTTATTAAAATTTGTCTTAAATATTTATTTAAAATTATTTAATCACAAAGAAAAAATTTTATTTATATTTAACTAAATTTTTGATTTTTGCAAATTATTTATTCAGGGCCGAGTTATCTACATGCGAACAAATAATTCTTTCGCATAATTGTATTAAAAACAAAATATAAAAAATTGTTTTTGTTTTCAATATAAAACCGGCGTTTAAATATTTTTTTATTTAACATTTTTGTATTTACTTTTTTATTTTTATTTTTATTATTTTGATTTTTATTTAATATAATTTATTTATTTATTTTTTTTTTATAATATTTATTTAAAATATTTAAAGCCATTTCTTAAATCTCAATCCCGCTCCACCTCTTCACAAATTATTGAATTTTGTGAGAAATTACAAGTAAAATTTCAAACTGAACTTTGTGCAAAAAATCTTCCATAAATATTCCATTAATTAACACCCTAAAACCTGTTATATGACGTGTTTCGCATACCAAATATTATCATTATGTATTTTGCGTTTGCTAAAATATATAATTGACACATTAGTTACACGAAACATGTATTTATGGATAAAATTGACACCAGTTATTTACGTCGATTATCAAGAAAACAAAACACTAAAACAATTTTAACATTTAACTTTAAATGAGATTAAGTTATGTATTTGGAGCCAAAAAAACTTTTATTTTTTATTTTATTTTTTATGAAAATATCCTTAAACGGGTCCTTTAAATTAAAAAATGAAAAATTAATACAAATAATTAACAATTTACAGGCCACAAAACTTTATCAATTTTCTAGTTTATGATTTGCTACTCATTATTTATGAAGAGAAAAGTAAAGAATAATTCAATCTACTCACCTCACTGTCGTTGCTATGTAAAATTAAACGAAAGCTGGGTAACAGATTGGGTTCTTTGTTGACATCATCCAATGCCAATCTTGCGGCTGGCATACACGCCTGACCACCCTGCCATCCTCCTTTGCCAGCAATAGGAAATATACCGCCTATATGCAACTCATCGGCACGACTGCCATTTGTTAAATGTAAATTGTTGTAAAAAATCAAAGATAAAAATAAAAATATCCAAAATGTTAAAACACCATCACATGTCATATCCTGAAATGACACACAAAAAAACATGATTTTTATTTTTTTTTATATAAAATTTTATTTGCATTTAATGTTAATTTAAGGCTTTATGAAAGCAAAATATAAAAAAACCTTTAATCATAATATTAATAAAATTATTAATATATTGTTTAATTTTAATAAAATTGATCCAGTTTGTTTATCATTTGCGTAACAATACGTAATTATTCTGATACTCACTTCTACACTTTATTAGTGAATTCAGTAGGGACGATTTGCTGCATCGGCCATGATGATATTCTGAAAGCTATTAATACTTTTCAAACAAATTTGCTTAATATTTATTTTCTAAAAACTAAAATTCCCCAAATGGACATTAAAGCGTTTGAATTTTTATTGAAACCATCAGGCGCTTGTTGGACTTAAATACGTGCTATTCCGTACCATCTTTAATATCTGCTTCTTATTTTACTATTTAAGCGATAAAAAAAATATTTGACAAAATCACGTTAATATGGGGACACCCTTTATTTAATTTCTTATTGATTTTAGATATAGCTTGTACATAATCTTACTAACTTAAACTTAAAATATCTGCTTCTTATTTTACTGTCTAAGCAATAAAGAAAATATTTGACAAAATCACGTTAATATGGGGACACCCTTTATTTAATTTAATTTTCATTTTAAACATAGCTTGTACGTACACTGTGCAAATTTCTTATGTCTGCTTAAACTAGTTAAAAAAGCAACGACATATTTGTAAAATTCACTGCCTCTATGGAAACACCCTTTAATTTTTAAATTCATTGCTCACACTAAGTTTTATAGAGGACATATTTGCACAAACTCAGAGTAAGTTTAAAGTATCTGCCTTCTACATAAAGACAATAAAAATATTTACATCACTATTGGAACACCCTTTAGGGTTAATTTTTTATTTTTTTATTTTTGTACTTATTCGTATAGTGGACATAAAAGTACTTACACGAGTCAAAAACTAGGCCAGTTACTTGAAAAATGTATCACTTTTGGAACACCCTTTTACCTAAAGTTTTATTTTTTTTTTTGCACTGTAGACTGTAAAAATTTTATGTACTTGCCTACCGCACTTCAATATATAACAATATTTTTGTGAATATGACGTAACTTTTGGAATACCCTTTGATTTTTAGTATTTATTGTTGGGTCAGCTGCACTGGTAAAACATCTGTGAAAAATTTTTACCTATTACGCTTTAAAAAAATAGAGGACTGTGAGAAGGGAACAGGCAGACAAACATTGCAGAAATTGGCTGCACTGCTCTGTGAATACCAAAAGTTCTATTTTTTTTTTTTTTATTCTATTTGGCCCACTGCTTATATTAACCCTGTTATAAATTTATTATAAATAAATACAAATTTACAATTCTGTGGTCACAAGCAATAACAGCTTAACTCGTTTTTTGGAAGTTTTCAAAAACATTTTTAATTGTAATATTTTGGCGTTAAATAAGGGAATATCGACTTTAGCTGTTTAGATTTTAAGGTAAAAAATACTCAGTTTTTAAGCTACAAAGATGAATTTTGACTTGCATTACAGATTCGAGTGTTAAAAGTATAATATTAACAATAACTCAATTTGTTCTTAACTCGACTTAAGCTGTTATTGCTTGTAGACACAGAATTAAAGACACTTGACATTTGATTTATGAATTAATATTGAGGAAATTGAATTGCCTACTTTTAGGCGGGTTATTTTTAAAATAAAATCATTTTTTTCAATTTCTCTTCATTTAATAATTTTATTAAATCTTATAAAAAGAATTAAATCTCAATGAAATCACAACTGTTTGAGAGTTCCTACTACGTCATCATCAGTGCAGTACCAATTTCGTTTGAAATTCCCTTTGTACGAAAATTATTGTTAAATAAGCGCTTATATTTTTAATCTTAATTTTGTGCACACAACAACAAAGCAATTAATAATTATGTTTAACAAGGCAAATCATTCACAATTTTCTTTTAAATTAGTTAGTTAGTTAGATAGGAGTGGCAGCCTCTCGCAACGAAGCTCACTTGAGCACAAACGAATGGCCCGTTGTGATACCACAAAGAAGGCGGCATGCTCCCATTACCCAGCCGAGAACCATGAGGATTGACGGATGAACCTCGCTATATCCCTTATAGAGTGGGATGATAGCTCCGTAAGAGTTCCAAAGAAAGAAGAGCCCAGAATTCTTAGTCTTCTTCGAGCCAGGGATGGGCAGTGGCACAGGAGGTGCAGTACGGTCTCTTCCTCATCCTCCGAGCCACAACTACGGCAGACGAGACCGTGATACTTATGGATTTTCTGTCCACTCTGAGCAGCTGTCTTGTCCGCTTGAGGTCCAGTGTAGTCTACAGTTATCTGGAGACACAGCAGGAACTTTCATCTACCCATAATTTGCGAGCCAAATTTAGATAGTGGTTCTTTATGGCCATTTTCACCGTTGCCAGAGGAATTCCAACGTCTGGTAGCGGGGAGACATTAGGAAGCAATGTGCCCCGTTTTGCGAGATCATCGGCCTCACAGTTACCCTGGATATCCCTGTAACCAGGGACCCAAAACAGGTCAATCTGTGATCGCTCCGATAAAGTGTTCAGTGATGAGCGACAACTCAGGACTAGCTTAGATGTACTATATGCACCAGCAAGCGCCCTGATTGCCGCCTGACTGTCCGAAAATACCCGAATAGCATGACCAGAAAGATCGTCCCTGAGCGCTATTTCAGATGTTTTCAGAATGGCCATTACCTCGGCTTGAAAGACACTGCAGTAGTCAGGGAGTCTGAGGGAGAATCTTAGGCCAAGATTATTGGAGAAGATTCCGCAACCGACTCTGTCGTCCAGTTTCGAGAAATCGGTGTAGATGTCAACAGTACCACCCACAACCACTTCGTTACGGACCCATATCTCCCTATTTGGAATATGGATCCGAAACCCGTGATCTAGAGCGGGAGTAGAAGAGATTTAGTCCACCATTGATGGCAGTGGCACATCCCGATCGATAATCTTAGAGTGCCCTATGTCCAACCTGAGCTAGCGTGAGAGGGCATTAGGGTCTGGCTGCACAGCATTTAGCCTGTTTCAATACCAGAAGTTTGCTGGGTAACCAGTGGAGAAGAGCATATAGAGCCTTTGTCGAAGTAGTTCAAAGAGCCCCAGTAATCAAAATGGCGGCTGTTCTCCTGACTTTGTCAAGAGGCTTTTGGTTGACCAATCTCTCAAGAGCGGGCCACCAAAACACAGCACTATAGAGAATATTTGGCTCTATAACTGCCTTGTAGAGCCAGGAGATGATCCGAGGCTGAAGGCCCCATCTTGGTCCTAGAGCTCTCTGACAGAGATAGAGCGCACAGGTCGCCCTCCGAGCTCTTTCGGCAATGTTTGCCTTCCATTGAAGTTTGGGGTCAAGTATCACCCCAAGGTATTTCACACTTTTACTTACACTGAGCACAATGCCATTCAGCCTAGGTGCAGTAAAAATCTTTTAAATTAAGTTTAAATTAGATTTTTGCTTAGTTTGTTGTATTTCGAGCTTAACCATTTTCCT
This sequence comes from Cistogaster globosa, assembly GCA_937654795.1. Taxonomy (NCBI): domain Eukaryota; kingdom Metazoa; phylum Arthropoda; class Insecta; order Diptera; family Tachinidae; genus Cistogaster; species Cistogaster globosa. Next base: position 16,911,947 of record OW569404.1, read on the forward strand.
TCTAAACTTTTTGCACTTTAAATTAATTCCTGTTATTTAGTAGCACTTACAATGATTTTATTTTATTTCATTTCTTTTTTTTTTACAATTAAATATTTTGATTTTATAGTTTTATAATTTAAATGAAAATTGTTTGCGTGTTTTTTTATTTTTATATATGTTTTATTTTATTTTATTTTTTTATTTTTTTTTTTTTTTTGTTTTTTGCATTCATTTATTTATTTAGGGTTAATTAATGTACTGGTAAGTACAATTAATATACTTTTTATCAGTTTGTTTAAGGTTTCTCCTCAACTCAATAGCTGGTTAAACACAGAAAAAAAATGAAAATTAATTACATATTTTTTTCGTAATAAAATAAATGCAAACAGTTATTTATTTAATAAAATAAAATAATTTATTTAAACATAAATAAAAACTGTACATATAAATAAAAATAAATAAATAAATTATTTATGCTTAATTTCTGATTTTGTTATTTATTATTAAACGTTTAAGTATATTAAAAAAAATAAGTTTTAATTTTATATTTATTTTAAATATATTTAAAGCAAAACTTATGTAACGATACATGAATATTCCCAAGACCTACAATAACAAAAAAAAAGAAAAATGGAATGCCTTGGCATCAATATGTATTTTATTTTATTTAAAAACTAAAATATTAAAACTTTTTATTTCGTAGCCGTAGTACTAGTTTTGATTACTTTAAAACAGTGGTCGTCATCGGTATTGCACAGATTACGAACTTGCCCCCTTATTAACATTTAATGACACAAAAAAAAGTCTTTAATAATTAAACAGCTTTCAAACGAAGTAAAATTTATATCTATTTTTTTAAGTGTAGTTTTAATTGTTTAACACCAAAAAAAAGTCTAATACACATTTAAACGAATACTTAAAAACCTGCAACTGGTTCAAAACATATTTAGTACAACTTGAATTACCTGGTCTTTTTTATTACCTTAAAACAGTGGTCATCATCAGTACTGCAAAGATTAGGAACTTGCCATTTTATGTACTTTGATTGACAGAAAACAAAAAAGTCTCTAATAAATTAATAGGCGAAGTGAAATACATATCTAATTTTTCTCTAAGTGTAGCTTTTGTTTTTCTATAACGAAAAGTGTTTAATGCATTTTAACCAGCAACATATTTCTGCTCTTCTTTTGTAAAAATATTTATGCAGATTTTTATTCTTAATGTGCAAATCGATTAATAGTAGATTAAAAAATGCTTCACTTATTTCTTTTCTTCCAGCCATTTAAGTATAATTTATTTATTAAAGCATTAACTAATTTTTAATTAATTTATTATTTTTTTTATTCTTTATGTTTTTTATTTTTAGTATTTTTTTATTTAACTCATCTGTGCCATTTTATTCTCTACTCTTTGTATTTTTTACTCTTAAGCTTCCAAATCTCTTATTTAACAAGATCCAAGCTCATGTAGCCCGTTTTACGACAGCGCAACCATACGGGTTACAAAAAGCTGTAGCTCTGGCAATACTTGAACTTACGATCTTCTTTTGTTTTACTAATCAGCTCTTTCAAACGAGCTAAGCGACTGCCTTCTTTTTTTATCATACAGGTACCTGTATCAGCTCCCTTACTGGTAGTATACAATATATATTTCATTACCCTTTTCTAATCCAGACTCCGCCTTTAAACAATCCATTCACCGTAACTTCTAATAAGCAATTATTTTTCTTTGTACTCAAGTCGCTGCTGGGATTCGAACTCATGACTTTAACTTGTCGATAACAAACAGCAGTGCAGCTGCTTGTAAAGTATCAGGTCAATTTTTTTATTTCATACATACACCACACTTTGTTGGTGGTATAATTTTATTAACCTTTTTTCCCTCACACATGGGAAAGAACAGCATTAATTTTTGTCATTAAATCTCATTAAAAAAAATCTTTTTACACCGACCACTATTTTAAAGAACTTCGATTACAAGATTTCAATATTTTCAGTAAAGTTATTCACTTTGAAAAATAAAATAAAATTTAAAAGATGAAACTAAAACATCACAAAAGAACTGTCAAACTTTTATCATCGGAAATGTTACCCTATAATTTTTTTTATCAACCTCCTTTGTTAACATATAAATACTCTTTTTTAATGTAATAAATGAAGCGTATGTTGGGTTAATGTTTAAGCATATTTTTTTTAATGAAACTAAATGAAATGGATCTGACATAAATACCCACACATACACTAACCTACTTTTAACTTTAGTTTTATATGCCATTTACTTATATGTATTATAATCAAACAATTTGTGAGCAAATTATTTTATATGAATTGCTTGGTAAGCAATTTTATTTTAATTTTTTTCTGGAAAATATTATTACATAAACACATGTATTTTTGCCACTGAATTCTTTTGTTAACATTTTACTAATGATATTAACTGATCATACCCTTCACTTCTAGAAATCAGTATAAAAAATTGGATGATACTTAAGCAAAATGAAGACTCATAGCATCTCGCTATCTTCCAAGTATTTACCCTAGACTAAAGACTATTTTTCATCAACCCATGTCACATAGTTCTTTTTATTTTAAATTATTAAAAGTTATTGCCACCATCAAAACTACTGGGTATTCAAGATTGTTAATAAGTACACTACCCTACATTTCTATGCTAAAATATTGCTGATATGTTTGTCCACAACTTTTCATCAGCATGTCTGAATTTATTTGTGCCTATAACTTGTTATAAAACAAAATTTTGGATATTTTCAAATAATAATATTACTAAATTTATGTCAAAAGCAAATAATTTCTTTGTACAAATTTAATAAATTTTTGTTTAGAAAACTTTATTGGAAACGTTTAACAATATAAGTGTTCAATTATAAGATAAATATAAAGAGCATAAATAAAGAAATTCAGCGACATTCACTTCTACCATAGAGATAATAAAATTCGTGAACTAAAGTTTTAATTATTTTGTTTCTTAACCTTAATTGTAAATTACTATTTGTCAGTCAACAAGATTTTTTTCTTCTCGCTCTCTATCTCTCTCTCTCTCTCTGTATCTCTCTCTCTCTGTGTATCTCTCTCTCTCTTTAAAATAACAAAAAATTAATTTAAAAATTTAATTGCCTGTAAAAATTAACAATAAATTTAAAATATAAAACATTCTTTAATTCATTTGCTTCCCATTAATTCTAAGGAAAATTATTTAGCAGCCAGACTAGATCGTATACTTTTAGCTCTAAGGTAAATATAAATTCAAGAAAAAAAACTAAAAAAACCTCTTGAATAAATTTTAAACAATATTTTCACATTCTCTTAAATTACCTGAAGTCTCACCGTAAGCAACAAAAATAGAAAACAATAGAAAATATTTCAGCATAAAAAACTTGTTGTTTATTTTACTTCTTCAAGTATCACAGAACAATTGTGTCGATTATGTTCAGTTGAATGAATCTTAAAGAGAGACAACAAGGATTGAAACGAAAACACAATTTAAATGTGTGAGTATTTTCCTTACATATTGATGAACATTTATTTTATTTTTTGCATAAGTTTCTATAAATAGGACAGTAGAGAAGGGAAAAGAAGAAAAGAGGAAATAATAAAAAGGAAAGGTGGGAAGAGAAGAGAAGAGAAGAGAAGAGAAGAGAAGAGAAGAGAAGGAAAGAGAGGAGAATAGAAGAGAAAATCAGAGAAGTTGATAAAAAAATAACAGACAACAATTGTTTAGGACAGGGCAGAATATAATAGAAAAATAATAACAAAATGGTATTGAATCGAACCGAATAAATTTAAATCAAATAGAGTCGAGCCGAGTCTAATAAAGCGAAGTAGAATAGAATAGAATCGCTAAGAAATAATATCGAATCGTACAGATTATAATCAAATGAAATCGAATATAAATAAATCGAATAGAATCTGAAAGTAACTAATAAAGTCAAATAGAATCGAACAGAATAGAGTGGAATCGAATCAAATGGAAGCAAATATAAGAGAATTGAATGAAATAGTATTCTATTGAATTGAATAGAATAGAATAGAAAAGAATTGAATCGAATAGAATAGAATAGAATAGAATAGAATAGAATAGAAGAGAATATAAGAGAATAGAAGAGAATAGAACAGAAGAGAAGAGAATAGAATAAAATAGAATAGAATAGAATAGAATAGAATAGAATAGAATAGAATAGAATAGAATAGAATAGAATAGAATAGAATAGAATAGAATAGAAGAGAAGAGAAGAGAAGAGAAGAGAAGAGAAGAGAAGAGAAGAGAAGAGAATAGAATAGAATAGAATAGAATAGAATAGAATAGAATTTAATATAATATAATGAAAAAAAAATCGGATGAAATGGAATGCATTAGGATCGAATAGAATATAATCGAATCGAATAGAATCGAATAAAATTAAATTGAATTAAACTGAGCCGAATACAATAGAGTCGAATAACGGCAAATCGAATAGAGGGGAATCGAATAGAGGCGAACCAAATCGAATAGAATCGAATAAAATTAAATTGAATAAAAAAGAGAAAATTTTAATAGAATACAAAAGAAAAGAATCGAATAGAATAGAATAGAAACTAATAAAATCGGATAAAACCGAAAAAACCCGAACAAAAAACGAATAAAATCTAGTAGAATCGAATACCATCGAATAAAATTGAATAGAATCGAATGGAATGGAATGGAATGGAATGGCATGGAATCCATAAGAATCGAATGGAATAGAGTACAATTGCATAGAATAGAGTAGAATGGAATAAAACAAAATAGACTAGATTAGAATAGCATAGAATCGAATTAAATAGATCCAAAAGAATCGAATAAAACCTAATATAGACGAATAAAATAGAATACGAGGGCTACTATATATATTTCTGGCCTGGCAACACTGAGTGCTGCCAAGTGCAATCTGACATTTCCATTGGAAAGTTTGTCATTTTTAAGCATAATCGTACTTAAAACGTTTTGACGTACGACCATTATTTGTGTTGTTTACAGTGACTTGAAAAAATTCATGTAGAAAAAAATGGAATTAACTCGTGAACATTTTCGTGCCATCATTTTTCACAACTTTCGACGTGGATTATCACGACAAGAGTGCATTGATGAACTTAAATATTTGTATGGCGATGAAGCACCATCCTATAGCACTGTGAAAAATTGGTATAATGAATTTAATCGTGGCCGAAGCTCGCTCAAAGACGAATTCCGTGAAGGTCGTCCAAAAACGGCTGTTGTGCCAGAGAACATTGATGCCGTGCGTGAACTCATAATGCAAGATCGACATGTGACATACCGAGAGATAGAGACATCCTTGGACATTTTTTCCACCAGCATACATTCATACTGCATGAACACCTGACCGTAAAAAAGGTTTGTTCTCGTTGGAACCCGCACAATTTGAAAGTCGCTCAAAAAAAGGCTCGTGTCGATTGGGGCAAAGAAATGTTGCAAAAATACGATTGCGGTGCTTTAAAATACGTTTATAAGATCGTCACAGGTGACGAATCATGGATCTATGCGTATGAGCCCGAAATGCAACAACAACCGACCGTGTGGGTCTTCAAAGACGAGCAAAATCAAACGAAAGTTGTTCGTGGAAGAAGCACTTCGAAGCAAATGGTCGCCTGTTTCTTCGGCAAAACTGGTCATGTGGTGACTGTTCTGCTTGAGCAACGTAGGACGGTCACTTCTGAGTGGTAAACTACAATTTGTTTGCCTGAAGCCATCGGAGAAATTCGAAAAACCAACAAGAGAAGACAAATCATTGTTCACCATGACAATCAGAGCTCTCACACATCGGCTCAAACCAGATCGTTTTTGACCGGCCAAAACGTCGAATTAAGGGGTCTCCGCCGTACAGCCCTGACTTGGCACCTAATGACTTCTTCTTGTTTCCGCACATCAAGAAAAAAATGCGTGGTCAACGTTTTTCGTCGCCAGAAGAAGCTGTTGAAGTGTTCAAAACCATGTTTTAGAGGTGTCTCAATCGGAGTGGAAAAAGTGCTTCGGCAACTGGTTTGAGCGCATACAAAAGTGTATAGATCATGCTGGAGAATACTTTGATAAACAAAAAAAAACCATTTTTGATTATAAATATTCGCATTTTCACTATTAGGCCAGAAATCTATATAGCAGCCCTCGTAGCATTGAACCGAAATGAATCGAATAGAATAGAACAAGTTGCAATAAGATGTCAGTACAGAACAGCAGTTAACAGCAGAACGATTTACTTGCTGTAAGACTTTCCATCATTTATGTCGACAATTATTAAAATTAAGCTTCCATTGTAATGATGTTCTTATAATTGCTACTTTTAAAATAAGCAACGACACTAACATCATTTCAAATTTAACATGCTGCAACGACAGCAGTTTAGGGTTTTCTTATTCCACCTCAATAAATTGCTAAACTAAAATACTTTCTTTTGTAAAAGTTTTTGCTGGTTGCTTAAGAAAGGAGATTAATTTTTAAGACAAAAAAACTACGGTATTGTTGTTCATTGTCTTAGAATGAAAATTTAAGATGAACATTTCTTTGCTCGTGTATCCAAGTTAGCTAAATGATGCTCAGACCTTTGTTATTTCCACCATTCAGTAATGTTGTGGCATTACAACGAAAAAAAAAGAACAGAGATTGTCTTGAACAAAACAACGCTCTTTTTCAATTGTTTGTGTGTTTTATAAATACAATCTTTAAAACATCACAAAACACTTAATGTTTATGTACTTGCAGTAGTTTGTTTGCTGCATTTCTTCTGATTTCATATTTTACTATTTTGCATTGTTTTATATATATTTTTTTTTCGTTATTTAGTAGACAAATGTTGCGACAAAAATTGCTTTCAATAAAGACAAGCAGTTAATCCCCAATAATTTAACAAATAACAACGAACTTATTATTCTATTAAAATAACAAAAGTAATAAAACCAAAAAATAGTCATTTCTAGTAAAAGAAGAATTTTAACAAACTCCCTTTAAAATGGTTTTTCCAAAAAAAAAAAAAGAAAGTTTGCTGGTAGAATTTTGTGTCTTAGCACCCTTTTGCCGTCTGTATTCAAATGAACATTTACAACAACTTTAATAATAAGAACATGTTAACGTAGTCTCTAAATGTATGTATGTATGCATGTATGTGAGCCTTTTGTTGAACTTTTCATTTGATTTTAACTGACGGAGAATTTACATTTACATTAACTTTCATTTTTAGGAAAGATATTCAAAAATTAATTGATTGGAAAGATAATATTGTGAAATTTTATTTAATTTTCAAAACACAAACAGAGAGAGAGGATGCTGTTTTAAAGTTAAGTTCTTTAATTTCTTTAAAATAGAATTTAAATATGAAGAATAATATAAATCCTCTTCTTTTCGTAAGCAGAGCAACCAAAGGAGGAAAGACGTAAGAATTAAAGTGAAGGAAAGCAAGTAAAGAAAAAGGGAAATGTGAAGAAAAAAAGAAAATAAAAGAAAAGAGAAGAAAAGAAAAGAAAAGGAAAGGAAAGGAAAGGAAAGGAAAGCAAAGGAAATAATATAAAAAACGAAACAGCAGAAAAGGAATGGAAAGGAAAAAAATTAAAAGGAAAAAAGAAGAGAAGAAAAGGAAAAAAAGTAAAATGAGGCAAAGAAACAAGAAATAAACAAGGAACAAGAAATATAAGAGTAGAGAAGAGAAGAGAAGAGAAGAGAAGAGAAGAGAAGAGAAAAAAGAAATAAGATAAGAAGTGAAATAAGGACAAGATAAGAGAAGATAATAAAAAAAATTAAAGAAGAGACGATAGGAAAAAGAATAGAATAAAGTAGAATGAAATAGAATAGAATATAATAAAATAGAATAGAATAAAATAGAATAGAATAGAATAGAACATAATAAAATAGAATAGAATAAAATAAAATAGAATAGAATAGAATAGAATAGAATAGAATAGAATAGAATAGAATAGAACAGAACAGAAGAGAATAGAAAAGAATAGAATAGAATAAAAATATAAAAGATGAGAATAGAAAACAAGAACAGATGAGATGATGAGAACAAAAAAGCAAAATAAATAAGAAAAAAGGAGAAGAGAAAAGAAAAGAAGGGAAGAAAAGAAAAGAAAAGAAAAGAGAAGAAAAGAAAGGAAAATAAAATAAAATAAAAGAACAGAACAGAAAAAGAAAAGAATTTAAAAAAATAAGACACAAAAAAGCAGAAAATGACAAATGGAAGGAGTGAAAGAACAGAACGGAGAGAATTCAATAGAAATAAATTACTTAGAAAAAACCTTAGAAAAAAAAATAAAAAGGAAGTTGAAGAGAAAAGAAAAGAGACCAGCAAAAATACAAGACAAGAGAAAAGTTAAATTTAGGAAATAAAGAAAAACTAATTTACATAAAAAAATTTAAGAAATTACGGGTCAAAGATAATAACAAGTAAGAAAGGAAGAGAATGTTAGAGAATTTTTCGTAATGAAATAGGAAAAAATTACAAAAGCAGATATAAAAGACTTAAAGGAGAAATAATGATGGAGAAATGCGAAAAAAAAATTGGTAAAAGTACTAAAGAATGTGAGAGAATAAAGAGTAAGACTTAATAAAAACAGAGGAACAAAAAAGGGTAGCGCAAAGTAAGCAAGACTAGAACCAAACAAATCAGATCAAATCTGACTAGTGTTGGCACGATGCGAAATACTGAGTAGAGTAAGAAAGATTTCATTACTTTAGATGGTCTGACTTAAAACAGTTTTAAAGATGATGGTAAAGAAGTCTGCTTTACGCTGACTTTTCATAAGACAGGAGATATTTTTGTGTTCAAAATGAAGTGGACTAAATATAAATAATTCATTTAGGCGTTTATAACAAAATAACAGATGTGAACTTCATTAGTGAGACTAATTTTGGAATGTGGTTTATTAATCTGAAAGCAACAATATAGTGTGTCAGGAGTAAATAGATGCTGATTTTCTAATAAATACTATTTGTTTCAATATCCCAACCGTAAAAAAAATATTTAGAGAAAAAATTAAATTAAACATTGAACTTACTTAGAAGAAAGTAGGTCGAAGGAAAACATTTGTTAACATTTGTTATTAATTTAAAAATAAATTTTATTTAAAACTTTTTTTGTTTAAATAAAAATCAATGATAATTTTTATTCAGATCTCTCTTTTACCAAAAAAGCAACATTTATTTAAGTTTTTTAAAAAAATATATAAAATCATATTCATGTATAATTATGTTTTATCTTTTAATATGTTTCTGCGTACAGCAAGTCAAAGTTAATGGCAGGATGAATATATTAAGAGATACAGAAGAAAAATATAAAATAAAAAAAATAAAAATTTAATAATTTTTCCCTTGTATGTATTTGTAAACCTCCATTACCCTAACTACGTTCAATCAACCAATCTCTTACATCAGTTGATAAAAAGCCAAAGCTCTTAGCATTCATTTTATTTGGCAGACCTTCAACTATGTCAAACGCTTTTTTCCCCAAGAATGAGGAATACGAAAGTAACTCATTAAAATAAAATTTATTATGACAGATAAAAACAAACAAAAAATATGAAGATAAAAATTATTTTAAAACTTAAAACAAGATTTTATGGCTGTTTTTTCTTCAGTTTGAATTACACAGAGAACAAAGAAGAAAGTGCAAAGAAACTATTTTAAGAAAATAGTGTCCAAGTGTATGGTGAGGAGATATTTTTTATAGAACTGAACCGTGAAGAGGGCTGCACAACTTGTTAAATAAGATCAATTAATACTGCTGTTTAAAGGGTTAAAAATAGGAAAATCGTGCTTAATAAAGACAGTTAAAGTATATTACTTTGTTTTCCTGAAAAGAAGTTAAAAGTTATAATTAATTATATTGCATAAAAAAAATAATATTAGAAAACAATCACTGTTTTTTAATTCTTTTTAAATAAAAGTCCAAGTTGAAGACTCATTAAAACAACGTAATAAAACATGAGTATTAAAATTATTATTATTTTTTTAATGAATAAAACTGAATCCAAAGGACACAGATTTTTTTTTTATTGCTATTCATGAGAAAATATCAAATGGGTAACTAAATTTAAGAAGATATAATAAAAAGAATAAAAAACAAAATTTAAAAATGTCCTTGAGAAGAAACTAAAAGTTAATAAAAAAAGTTTATAAAAACGAAATCTTTAATAAAAATGTATTAACAATAAAACAGAAAACAAAGCGAATGAGAAAAAAATATAAAAACTAATTGAAATGTTGCTGCCTTAGAATTACGTGTTAATTTACTGCTTAGAACTTTTCTCTATTTTGCTAATTTGCTTTTATTTTTTCTGCATATTTTTTAATATTTTCGGTTTTTTATGGTGAAACTTTTATTTATTAAATTAAGCTGGTAAACAAAAAAATTGCAAAAAATTAAAGTAGCTGGGATTACAAAGACGAAAGGCATGACAGTGAAATAAAATTAATACACAATATTTATGTCAACCATTCCTATTTATTTGAAATATTACAAGTTTTATAAAAAAACATTTGTCGCTATTCAATTTTCAAATGTAAGGGGGCAAAATATATGACAGATGTAAGTCAATTTATTTTCTCTTCAAAAATGTCTTAATTTATACAACATAATTAAACTTAAAATTATTATTTAAAATTTTAAGTATCTTTAATTTTTAATTAGTTTTAATTTTCAAAATCTTTAGAGTCTTATAGTTACGATTTTAGAGATATTAGCATGCGAAGAATAGACAAACCCTATAAATATGCAAGGGAAATTCATAAAAAAATGATACAGAAATAGGATTTTGTTTTTATTGTAGGAGAACATAAAAAAGACAAAAAAAATTTCGGAAACATTTTTTAATTAAAAACATGTTCTTAAATACATAAAAAATGTTTCAGCAACATTTGCATACAACTTTGCAAAATTTTGCTCTCCATTTCCCACTAACTTTTATTAAAATATCTATGAAGCGTTTTTTACAAACTGTAGAACAAAATACCAAAAATTCTAACTGAGTAACGAACTCTAAACTAATTACTATTCTAAAATTTGTTAAAATTGTTTAGCAACTTTATATATTTCGCTTGAAAAATTCGATAATTAGCTAGTGATTTAAAATAAAACTATTGTGTTTATTTCTCTTAAGTATGCAATATTATTTGCTGTTTATAGCAATTCCATGCGCATTTAGCTTGGATCATATTATTTTGCAGTTAAAAAAATGTTGCTGGAAACATTTTGTAATTACAGCGAATGTTGCCAGAACCATTTTATAGTTTATTACAACTTTTGACTAGATTTTACAAGAAATAATGAACAGAATATTTTATCTAAATCAGTTTTAATATAATACTGAACAAATAACGGTACAATTTATTTAAATATAAGAAGTTTTTCCCTATGTTCACACCTCTAAAGCAGGCAATTTAATGCCATTGTTTGCACCTAATTTCCGTAGCTGTTAAACTATAGCACTCAGCACCAAGAAAAACGTGCATATTTGTTATGATAAATTTTTTTAAAAAGTCATTGGTGCCGGCAATACAATTTAATACAAACAAACCCTAAAAGTGTGTTTAATTTTTTTTTTTTACTTAAAATATGTGTAATTTTCGGTACACTAAAACACACTTTTACAAACACTTAAAAAAACAAATACAAAAAAATGGAAGTGAACCGTAAATTCAATATGTTCTTTTTTCTAAGTCATGGGTCAAAGTTGAAGCAGAATTTAAGCCCATTTGACCCAGCACATGAAATTGGAAGTTATACTAAAAATCTTTATTGTCTATAAATGAGCTTTCACAGTAGTTTCAAAGAATTTTAAACATTTTAAAACGAGTTTCCCCATTCTAAAAGTCGTTTAAAGTTTAAAATAAAATACTTCTTTGCTTTTACCAAAATAAATTTCATATTTGTTCTCTGAAAATAAAATGGTGGTTGTTTAAGTCCTGATTGTATTTTAGTTAAAGCAATTTGTACTTTTGGGGCTTTTGTTCTACGCTCTATAAAAAATTGTATTTTATTCTACTTTTCTTTATTTCTTTTTAACTGATAAGATAAAAGCAGTTTCTTTTTTTAACTTAACTTAATTGTCAGCAGGGGCTAAAGTCAGTGCAATTAGTACATAATTTTTATGTGGTACGTTTTATGTGTTAAACAAAAATAAATAAAATGAAATGTAATAGAAAAGACGGTTTATGAAGCGTTTAAAGTTAAAGTTGATAAATTTAAACAAGAGCTAACACAAAGTGAAAGGTTACACTCACAAATACTAAGTGAAAAGGTACTTTTTCGAAAACAAATTTTACTGAAACTTAAATATTTTATGTAAATTTCTTTTTTTAGAATAATTTTTTGTTAAAAGTGCTTTTTAAAATAGTACGTTTTAAGATACTTTTTTAAGTACTTTTTAAGGTACTTTTTTAAAGTACTTTTTCAAAGGTACTTTTTTTTTTTAAAATTGCAATTACATTTTAAAACAAACTGTTAAAAACTAAATAAATTTTTGTAATATTTTTTCACTCCAGTCTTAATTTTGAAAAATATTAGGTGCGTTCTACAACTTGAACGTGAGAAAGCAGCAGAAATTTGCAAAATTACTGTCTTATATATCAAAAAGTAAATGAAGTAACAAAAATAGGCAACAAACAACAAGAGTTAAAAATTGTATATAATTGATCCTAAAAAAGTACATTTTTAAAAGTAATGGTACTTAAATAAGATAGTTAAGACAGAATATTATAAACTATCAAAGACGCTTCTAAAGAATTAAGAATAAGTGATATTAACACTGAAACCACAAAAAATTTATTTTTATAAAATTTTACTTAAAAATAATCTGTTTGTCTCTTATATTTTTATGCTATTTTTACTCTCTCCCTCGTTAGTTTTTTGAATACGTGAGGACCTTTTTGCTTACAGCAATTAAAAACAACTTTTCTATACAAATATTAAAACAGCAACGGGGTCATTTCTGCACATGAAATATTTTTTAATTTTGGTGTTGGCGTAGATAGTAATCAAAATGAAATACAAAATATTTTTTTTTGTAATTTTCCGTGTCTGTCTGCGTTCGCACCACGTAAAAACTGTTGGATGGATTTAAAAAAAATTTGTAAGGTGGTCTCTAAGTAACTTAATTCAAATATAGAATTATTTTTGTTCCGTAAAAATAAGCCATTTCGTACAGAAAACAGAGATACAAATGATAAAATATAATGATACTAAAACAGTTGTCAGCACATTTTAAATTGATAGAAGGAAATTTTGTAACTTTGTTTACAGATCTCTGCAATAAATATTTTAAAACACACTTTTCTTAATTTCAATTTTAAGAAAATTATAAATGACTCGCACACGAAGTCTTGGGCACTGCTACTAGTTAATAAATTTTTAGTTACTTAACAGAATTTTTGCAGCATCAAAAAATACTCTTTTACATTCGACTTTTAATAATAATTCTTTAGAGATTTTCATTTTTTTCCCGAATTGAAAAATAATCACAGTTCCTAAGAATTATAAAGAAAACATACACAAATTTAATTTTTTTTATTGAAGCTCTAAATAAAAATCTTTGGAGGAGACTTGAGCTTAAAGTATGATTTTTTTTAAATATAATACTTTTAATAAATGAATGAAAGAATGTCCTCTTTAGGTACTTCTTGATAATTTTTTTTTTAATTTTTGCCCTTTTCATGCAACATTAAAAGGTGCTTTTCTTAAAGAAACTGAACATCTGGATTTTTGGGGTCGTTAGAAAATTATATGTTTATAATTTTTACTTTTTTAATTTGTGACCGTGAAGAAAGGCATTTCAACAAATTTAAGTATTTTTCTTTTCTCATTTATGCTTAATATAAGGTCTTGCTTTGGCCAGTTAATTAATTTAAGAAATAAAGTGTTTTTTAATATTTTATAATTATTTTCTGTAATAACAATTATTTTCTGTAATTTTATTTCCAAAAAATTTGTTGTACTTTTAATCACAAACAAGACACTTTACGATTATTTAATCGAATATGGCTTTAATGTACATTCGTATTTTTATTACTTCTCTTCTAAAAAATTTTTAAACAGAGTTTTAATGTCGTTGTAATTTTATTCGTACACACGTATCTCATTTCTTTAATAAATGTTTTTATATTTATTTAAAAATTTGTTTTTATGCTTATTTCTTTTTTTTTAATTTTTGTTGTTGTTGAAAACATGCCAACATAATTCCCTTCCGGTTTTTGGCGCGCATATATCTTGTTTGTAACAGCAAACCAATGCATTTATGGAAAAGAAAAACTAAACAGAGACATACAGGCATGAACACTGGAAGACTTGATATGAGTAAAAATGTGTGTATTTTTTTTTTTTGTAAGATTATTTTTAATAAAAAAAATCTAAGTAGAAGCCAAACTGAAAAGCAATCAATGTAAGAATAAGTGTGTTTTGTAAATAAATGTATTTGTAATGAATATGAATATACAAAACCCATACATTTAGAATATAAAAAAATAATAACTGTCGTCTTGTATATTTTTCGTTGTGTTTTGAATCTTCAATTTATTAAGTTTCCTTCTTTCATTTTCAAACTAGAACACACTCACACATACACATACACATTCACTTGTACCAAAGAATAGCATTGTATTTAAATACACACCTATTGTATCCTTATAATGCATACAGTACGCTTTCATAAATATTTATATGAGTGTGTGTGTGTAAGTATCATTTTTATTTTTATTTGTGAATGTGCAATTTGTATGTCATTTTTGCTGATGCTGTTCTTGTATTTTATCATCTTCATCATCATCATGATTATGTTGTTTTGTTTTTTTGGTTTTTGATTTTTGTTGTCATTATTGTCGTGAACGTAAATGTTCTACATCATACACGTTTCATATTGCTTTTGCTGGCAACTCATCAGCAATATTTATAAAAAAAAACACACACTCTCTTAACAACTTTTGTATGATTATACGAGTATAATGACACAAAAGTGTATATACGAGTTGCTATTCTACTCATTTCGTATGCATGAACACATGCAGATATTAATACTGAAAAACGAGGATCGCTTTAGAAATTATTGTACTCAAACAATAATGTCAATTAATACTTATTAAAAGCACTTCTTACGTAATACATTTTTCGAAAAGAAATTACCTACAAAATATTTTATTAATAAAAGTACTTTTTCATAAAGGTACCAACCATTAAAAATTTTTGCAATAAAAAGTACTTTTTGTAAAGTTAAATTTTGTTTAAAAATAATTCTTTTTAAGATATCGTTTCAAAAAATATCTTTTTAACTTAACTTCCTTTAGCTTTTAATTTTTCATTAAAAGTACCTTACAGTACTTTTTCCTTAAAAGTACCTTTTTAAAAAAAATTCTTTTTTTATAAAAACTCCTTTTATTCTAAGAGTCCTTTGCTTTATAAATAGTACTTTTACTTTATAATTAAAAGTACCTTTCAGTACTTTTTTATTAAAAGTACCTTTTTTAAAAAATATCTTTTTCATAAAAACTCTTATTCTTCGCTTTATAAATGTTACTTTATAAAGAGGCAAATCTTTATTGGAGAAACTTTTGTTTAATGGGTCTTTTTACACAGAGTCCTTTTTAAAAAACTGCTCTAACATTTTAAAACATGATTTTTTATAAAACAAATCTGTTATAAAAACTTAAAAACTATTTTTCGGAGCTAATTTTAGTTATAAAGTACTTTTCTTAAAATATGAGTTATTAAAAAATTCTTTTTAAAAGGTACTTTTTATGAAAGGTCTTTAATGTAAAATGTTAACTATCGTACCTTTAAAGAAGTTCCATTTTATCTTTTTAGTTACCATTTTTAATGCAATATAAAAAAAATTATATAAAAAAGCATTTGAAGGTACTTTTTGTGACACAAACTTGTTACTTGAAGGTACGTTTTATAAACTGTATTATTTTAAACAGTTTTTTTAGAGAGGTAAAGCGAAGTAAAATGGCTCTTTTTGGAATACGTAGAGTTACTAAACGCTTGCATATATATTTCCTCCTAAATACTTCTTAAACTACCTTTCCATTTAGTTTCCTACCTTTCTTTAGCCGTTTGTATTAAATTTTTTATGCTCTAAAATTTTTCCATTTTTTACAATTTTTCCACTCTGTCTGATTGTTGAATTTTTAATTGCATCTGTGTGCAAGCTTGCAAATAAATATACATATTCTTGCGGATAATACATATGTATGTACATGAATCGTGTACACATAGCACAGATGTAAATATTCATCTGTGACGTTTGATTTTTATACCTTCTCGTGATATTTTTATGTTTGTTCTTATTTAATAATAATACTTTGTACGTTTTGTTGTAAGCTTCCATGTGAAAGTCATACTCTTTATACGATTGTGATAGTTTTATTTTTAATGGACACTATTTGTTTTAAAACAATCTGTATGATTTTATTATGTTTTTCGCCTTTTTTTAACAATTGTTACGAGTACGTAAAAGAGAATTTCTGTTGATACAAATTAAAAAAAAAAACATTACATTTTTGTGATTCAAAAAAAAAATATATAAAAAAATTGTGTAAATATTATTGAACTGGAAAATGAATAAAATGTTATTGGCTTTACGTTAATATCTCTACACACAACACATTGTCATATTGAACAGAACCAGCACAAGTTAAAAATATGTTCGCCCTAAATTTTATTTAAGAAACAAACAGAAAAAGGATTTTTATGATACAAATTTATATACTCATGGCCTACAAATTGAAGTAGCAATGTTCAAAAACCATTTAAAGGCTTTTTAATTAAATAAAGTACTTTTACATGTTGTAATCTGTAATCATGATATAAAAGTACTTTTTATAGTAATTGTTTGACTTTTCTTATTTAAAAGTAACTTTAAAAAAAAACTTTTGGGTAAAGTATTTACTACAAAAAAATATAAAAATATATAGCAAGTACTTTTATTGTGTGGTACTTTTTTCATAAAGTACACTTTTTATTTGGTTAGTACTTTTTAAAATTTTTTTAAAATAATTTATATAAAAAGATCTTTACCAATAGTTTTTATATCCCTTAATATATTCTTTTTCAAATTTCAACTTTTTTAAAAGTACTTTTATAAATATTATATAAAAATATCCAGTTGCTCAAAGTACTTCTTTAAAAATAAAACTCTTAGAAGGTGTTTGTAGTAGCTGTATCTAAAAAATATTTTTTTAAGAAATTCTCTAAAAGGTACTTGGTACTTTAAAATGTAGTTTGACTAAAACAGCCTTAAAACCACTTTTCTCAGTCGCTCTTTGTTTGGTGGTTCCTCTCAATAGTAACTTGGCTTAAAGTAACTTAAAAGTTGCTTATTTTTTATTATAAATTAAAAATAAAATTTTATTCTTTTTAACGAAAGAGAATGAGGGAGGGACTTAAAAACTTTCCTGTTTTAAAAAAATACATAAAAAAGCGCTGTTGTAAGAATAATAATTATAAATGTATCCCACAGATATACAAGCATTTACAACAGCATAATAATAAAACTAGTACTTAAACACATGATTTTAAAATAAGTACTTTTTTAAAAAAGTACCTTTTAAAAAATTCGTTTTAAAAAAGTTTGTTTTTGTTTTTGAAATAAGGTACAAAAACAAATTTTTGGAAAATCCCTATTTGAAAAAGTACTATTAAAGGTACTTTTAGTTTTTGTAGTACTTTTTATAAAAAATTTTTTATGTTACTTTTAATTAATTTAAAAAAAACAGAATAAATGAGTCAATTACTTTAAAAATTAACACAAGAATTTTAAAAACTTTTTTTTTCTTAATAAATTTAGAAATTTAAATAATAAAAAAATTAATGCCAGATCAATAATTATGTATAATATTTAAATAGTTCGTCTGATATATAATTTTATAAATAAAAAATCTTTAAATAATTAAGACCTCAAGCCTTATTTTATTAAATTATAACAATTATTGTATTGCATACCTTAAGGCTACTGAATTTAAGTTATTTATTAAAGAATAACTTTGGGCTTATAAAAATTACTGTAAGAGATATTTTAATTGCATTAACTATAGAGTTAATTAGAATCTCTTTCATTATAGAAATTCAGCTACAAAAATATTTATTTTAAAACCAGTAAAAAAACAAACACTTAAATATCTGTAACCCAATTATATTAAAAGAGCTGCAGAAGTAAAAAAAACTTTTTCATAAATAATATTCTTTGATACAATTTCACAAAAAACAAACAGACCTTGCTCCTCTGAAAGTCAGTTTGTTAAGCAGGCAAGACAACAGACGAAAGCAAAAAACAACAAAATGCTTCTCTTCTTCATTTTTTTTCAATCATAAAAATCCCACAAAAATATATTAAATACCAACAATTTAAAAGGCATCACAAGAAAAAAAATCAAAACAAAGAAAACAACAACAAAAATATTTTATTCAAATTATAATAGTAATAATGGAAAAGTTTCCAAGAAAAAATTTTTATATCCTTTTAATCCTTTGATAAACAATAGAAAAAAAAATTAGCCAGAAACTTAAAATAAAAACACAACATTTCTCAGCAGTAAAGGATTAGAATCATTAAAAAGTCATTAACATTTTGTGTATTAGAATTTAAAGTTACAGGGATTTACGTCTGAGCCTTTTATATATGCCTGACTTTTTAAGTTAAAAAAGATGCCTTAAAGTATGCTTAGCAAGCATATTTTTTTATATGTCATTTTCTTTTTTCTTTTTCTTTAGCACCATTTCTAGAATATCGACTAAAGAGTGTAAAAATAATTAAAATCACTTTTGCATGGTTTTCGTATTTATAAAAAAAAAACAAGAATCATAGAGATTGTAACAGACTCTATGTCACAGATATTGTAAAGAAGAGCGGAAACTAGAATTAAACTGACATAAAAAAGGCGAGATTTTGTTGTTGTTTTTTTTTACATATACACACGACTTAACATGGCCCATATGTCTTTTTTTAACAGAGGAAAGAATCAGTGTGTGCTTTAGGCTGGAAAACAATTATTATTTTTTTCTTTTTTGCTTTTTTTTACTTTGAAGCTGACTTTTTGATGCATTAACTTGAAATCCTTTGCGACCACTACTGCTCGTTTATAAAATAGGCTTTTTTTCCTTAACTTAGTTTTAAGAGAAAGTAAAAACGATTAAAAAGAAAAATTCTGAAAACCGCAGTTTTCCTCTTAAACTATTTGGCTGGCCAGTGAGTTGTTGAGAAGGATACACTTCATGCGCCTTAATTTTTTAATAGAAAGAAAAAACAAAGAGATAAAAACTAAAAAATAAATAAAATTTAAAAATTAGAAAAAAATTAATGCGAATTCTTTCAATTAAATAATGAGAGTAATTAAAAGGTTTTAAAAAACTCGCTAAAAAAGTCCTTTATATAATTAAAGCAAAAAAAATAAAGATAACAAATAAGAATAAAATACGTTTGGCACAGAATTCTAAAAAAAACAATAAACAAATAATTAATAATAAAAGGAAATTCCTTTTTTATTGCTCGTAAATGAAATACTAAAATAAAAAAAGATTTTTATCGTCATTTATCCATAAAGAAAATTCAGCTTGTTGCTTCATAAATTTATTTAAGATAGTCATAGTTTTAGAAATTTATATAACCCCCAAAGTAGGCAATAAATTTTTCAAATACTTCAAGCATCACAAAAGTATGCAATAAAATTTTGTTCAATGTAATAAGAAATATACTTTTATTGACGAAAATATGTCGTTATAATATTTGTACATTTTTCAGCAAATAGAAATTAATAAAAGTACAAATAATTTTGAAAGAAATGATTGTCAAGATTTTTCACGGTTTCGTGGAACAATAAGTAAAAGTTAAATAAAATTTTTTAAGCAAAATAAGCGACAGAAATTATGTTAATTCTAAAAGTATGCAATACATTTTTTGATACTAAGAGCTTTAAAAATATGCTTGAATTTTAGTTTTAAGCATTTTTATATGAAAACATATACGGCATTTACACTATGCAATTTTTTATGAAACAAGCATGAAATTTTTGTTTGTTGGTAAAGCAAGAGGGGTAAGCAAAATGGTATTGCTCGAATTTTGAGGTGATGTTACTGTTGTTTATGTTTATTTTTAAATAATGTTTATCGCTGCAACTTAAGTAGAGAATTAAAGAAAAAATGCCTAAAAAAATTGCATAGTGTAAATCTGGACATAATGTAACAATTTTGAAGCAACATTTTTAAAGTACATTTCATCTCTATACGTATTTCTTTAATTGATTTAAGTTTCTTGTATTTTTGTCAAATTTAATAAAAAAAATAAGAATAATGGAACTTTGCTTCACACAAATTGTTCAGTTGTGCTTGTGTTATTCATTTTTAAACATTTTTTTCTTAATTTAAAGCGTTAAAAGCAAGTAGGCTCTTTTTGCCATCATCCAGTTAAAAAAGAAAAACTGAATCATAACTCATTTACTTTTATATTATTTTTACGTTTCCTCCCCTAAAGTAGGCAAAAAAAATACATAAATTTTAATTTCCTCCTTTAAATAGGCTACACAATTTTAATATAAAATAAATTGAATTTCTCTGCAAAACGAAAAGGCAAATCTTTTTTAATGCTTTTCACATTTATATGTCATTCACTTCTTAGCAGCTGTGTCTGTCTCCCTTCATATTTTTCCTTTTTTGTCTTTTTTGTTTTCTTTTATTTTTTGTCTTTTTTTGAAAAAGAAAATCAAAAAGTCATTTATATTACCTGCAATAGTTGGTAGAAATTTTGTTAAAAAAATTATCGCGTCATTTGTTGTCTAGATTGGCTTACCAATTCTTGTTTTTTACAATTTCTTTAATGGTTCAAGACACTTACAAATTCCAAGAGATTTGTAAACAATAAAAAAAATCTATTTGAAATATTCCATTACAGATGACGTTAAGCTTGAAAAGTAAAAGAAAATAAAAAAAGTAACTCTAACCACCAGCACTTAAAATAAATCTTAAAACAAAACTGTTCAAAAGTAATCTTTGTATTTTTGTACCCTCAAAGTAGTTTTAGGTGGAAAGGAAATAGGGCCAGTTGCTTTTGAAAATTCGTGCTAAAGTAAACTTGAGATAATGGAAATATTTTAATGTTTCCTTGTCCACAAGCATTAAATAAATGTTACATTAAAATAATCCTTTTTCCATTAGACATCCTCTTCAATGGTTAGACAAACACATTTTTAAATTTACTCACACATTAATTTTTACCTTTGTTCTTTTTTTTCTTCCTTTTATAAAATTAACAATAACAATAATGATGTCTTCACTCTTTTAACGAGTCTATAAACTAGTTAACTAAAGCTGCATTTAATTAAAATTTAAAAAAGTTTTGCCGCTCCTTAAACTATGCAACGAAATTTTCTTATTACAAAGCAAAGCCAAATTAATTTTTTTCTTTTGCTCTTACTACAATTTGTAAGTCTGAAGAATTTTTTTTTACGAAACTTTTTATTTACGAATACGCAAAGAGGACATTAAAATTCGATTACATTCTAAGCTTATGAGAAAATACTGCATTTTAGAGGTCTTTTAAAAACTGGATTCGAATTTTAATATACCTTTTACATACTTCTCAGCTTAAAGTAGCCTAAATGCTGGACTTTTTCATACACATCGAATAATTGTTTGATTATTCGTTCTATTAGATTAAAATTTTTTGGTAGAAAATAGAAAATTTAAATATAGTAATAGATGATAATAAAATTATTCGAATACTGGATTATTCGAATAATATTAATCGAATAAAATTTTTGGATTTATTTATATAATTAATTTTTCTAAAGAATATTTAAAAGAAAAATTTAGAGAATTGTTGTAAATAAATTAAAAGAAAAAAATTTATTTTAAAAAAGTTTGTGATCTCTTTTTTGGTGATTTTTTTTAAATCCCTTTTTCTTTGTGCTGCAAAAATAAATACAAATTTCTTTAATATATTATTTTATCTAAAAATTAAGTTAAAAAAAATATTTGTTCGAATACTTAAAATAATCGAATAATTTTTTGCTTTTTCTTTTTATAAGATTAAAAGTTTTTAGGTAGCAAATAGAAGACTTAAACCTAAATTTAAAAATTAAAATTTAAATGATGTAAAAGATAATAATAATATTATTCGAATACTGGATTATTCGAGTAAAAGTAATCGAACAAAATTTTTGGATTTATTTATATAATCAATTTTTCTAAAGAATTTTGAAAAGAAAAATTTAGAGAATTGTTGTAAATAAAATAGAAGAAAAAATTTTATTTTAAAAAAGTTTGTGACTTCTTTTTTGGTGATATTTTTTTAAAAACTCCTTTTTCTTTGTATTGCAAATATAAATATTAATTTCTTTAATTATTATTTTTTCTAAAAATTTAGTTAAAAAAAACATATTTATTCGAATACTTAAATTAATCGAATAATTTGTTGCTTTTTTGTTCTATTAGATTAAAAGTTTTTAGGTAGAAAATAGAAGACTTAAACCTAAATTTAAAAATTTAAATTTAAATGATGTAAAAGATAATAATAAAATTATTCGAATACTGGATTATTCGAATAAAATTAATCGAAGAACTTTTGTGGATTTATTAACTTGTTTAGTTTTCCTGAAAATTATTAAAAAGAAAAATATAGAAAATTGTTTTAAGTAAAATGTATAACAACTTGTTCTTTAACAAAAGTTTGTGACCTTGAACCCAAATAAAAGATAAAATATTTTCAACTTAACAGATCGAGTAAAAAATAAACACATTTTTTTTTTAATTAAAAATATATTTATCATTCAATTAGTGCAAAAATTTTAAAGAGTAGCAAATATGCATAAAATACTTTGCATGATTTGCTAGACCTTGTACAGACAATTTACTCTTTCCATGAACACTGACACCATTAGCTTTCTTTACAAGTTGCCACTAGTACTCTGCTCATAACGTGTCTTGGGCTGCAAACCAAGATTATCTGTACAACTTACGCACTGCGGCAGTTTGTAGTTACTTACATTTCAATTTCTTCCTACAGCTAGCTGATCTCTGAAACATTCGAATCGAATAGTGCTCTTTGCCACCAGCTTTTTTTACATCACTTGTCTGAAAAAAAATCTCAACCATTTCAAGCTGTCATATTTTACCCGACCTTATAAAAATACCCAATATTAGTTGGGCAAAAAAAAGAACATGAACTATTTTATTTTCATTTTTATTTTATTTTTTTCCAACAACAAAAAGAACTCTCGTAAATGAAAAGAAAATTAAGAAATAAAACTGCAAGTGAACAAAAGATTATATTCAAGATTAAATCTTTTTTGTGGTTTTAATAGCTGTTCGCCTTTGTTAATGCATTAAACGATTGGAAGCTTAGATGCTGTAAGAACACTGCCAAAAGAGGTGTCTTCGTTCTGATGCCAGATGGCAAATTGTGAAAAGATTAACTTTCTTTTAATGAAAAGTTTGCAAAATGTGGTGCATTAGAAAAACAATAGAAGTAATAAGCTTTTGCGGATTCAATGAAGTGCGCATTATATTTTTAATAATAATTTTTAGCTGTTGTTTTATAAGCTTTAATGTCTTAAGTTTGGATCTTATGACTTTCATTTGGGAGTTCATTAAAAGATCACATGAAAACTTATTCAGTTTTTATTTTAATAAAAATGTTAAACAAATATTAAGTTCCTAAACTAACAAATTATCTAAATAATAGCATGTTTCAGAAAATAAACTTTAAGAATTTTATGAAAGATATAAACAAAATTTAATTTATCTTAAGAAACTTAATGTTGGTTTTACAATAACAAGAAAACAGTTTACTAACTGGAAAATGGCTTAGGAAATTTCTGTAAACAAAATACGTGCCAAAGTTATTATTAACTGGCCCATAAAACATAATTAATGACTCGAGTTTTATTTTGTAGCATACTTTTAGACCTTGTGTATTGCAAATTACTATTATTAATAGCATAAATTTAAGATAAATTTTTAGTGTAGCCTACTTTTAGGATGATAAATTACAATTTTGTTTCTCTTTCAAATTATTAAACAAAATTTATTACATCTTTCAATTTTAACAATTTTTATTATTATTGTTTTTCCTTTCAGTTTGTGGCTCTTGCAGCTGTTGTGTTAACAATTTCTAATGTACCACTTGAAATGTTAAAACAATTGTTGTACAAAAATGTCTGGTAAATAGAAATAAAGCTACAGAAAAACTGAAACATTTTTTTTTTTCTACTTTTTAAGCAATTTAAATGAAATTTTTCTTAAAACAACAATAAGGAATTTGCATATTTCATTTTTTAAATTTAGTTTAATTCATTCGGTTGCCAAAAAACAAAGCACCCATACACTGACACACAAAATTTTAGAAAAAAAAACAGCAAACAAAATCTTTTATTAAAAAAAATCTACACAAACCGTCTCAGAAATAGATTGACACCAACAGAGAAAGAAGAAAAAACTAAACAATCAGAAGAGCATAAAAGATTTAGTTTTTTAAGAAACAGCAAACTAAGAACACAACACAGACTCTTGGTGAACGTTAAAAAGAAAAACACATTTACTAAAACACTAAAATATAAATTTACGAAAATTAAAAATTGGATGTCAGCTCCATGTGAATACAAAACAAAATAAACGTTGCAAAAAAAAAAAAAAATACGAGAAACCTCAATAACCTAAAAGTCATAAGAACACCAAGGACACTATGAATTATTCACCAACACCATTTCATGTAAACTTTTACTCCCTCCTCAAGGCATGTAAAATATGTGTATTTGAAAAGAAAACAAAAACGGACTATTGTAAGAAAACTGTTTAGGTGTTTGGGAAAGCATGAATGTGTGTAAATGTATGCCCTTATTTTGTCTGTATTATAGAGAGAAGAATAGATACACACAGTTATTATAAAGATTTATCTAAACTTAAGCATTGCCGGTTGCTCTAGTAACCGACAAATTTCTGACGCCAGCGAACAAAATACACACGTATACTCACACACACACATAAGTATAAAGAAAACAAATTGAACTTTTGAAATAAATAGTTAAAATAACAAACATTTATAGTAAATATAAACAAAAAGCTTAAAACTTTTAATATTTATTTAAATCAAAATAATTTATTTGCAAGCAGGAAAAAGACAAAACTACGGGGAAGTCAACTCATTTGATATTTCGGTATAAATGCAAATGAAAATATTTCTTATTTCACTGCAGACTAAAGGCTGCCTATATAAGTTTATTTTATAACACAATCAATTTTAATAGTTATTCAAACCAAATAAAAATTATTTGCTAGCAGGAAAACAAAAATACAAAATTACGGGTAAGTCAGCTAATTAAATTGCAAATATCTCAAAAATATTTCTTTATTTAGGCTACCTACACTAAAAAAGAAAGAAGCTTTTTTTATGTTAATCTTATTCTTCATTTAATTATAAGTTCATTTGATCACGTTGTATATTCAAATATTTCTTGTAATTAAAAATTTATTTGCCAGGCAGAAAAAAGTCAAAGCTACGGGTAAGTCCACTGAAAAAATTTTTCGGCATGTTTGTATGCCAATAGCTGGAAAACATTACTAATTTTAGTTTTGTCTAAAGGCTACCTATACAAGTTCATTTTATAACACTATGAAAAACCTATTGAAATCAAAAAAATTTATTTGATAGGAAGGAAAATTGCTAAGTTTACGAGTTTATGCAAATGTTTCGAAAATATTTCTAATTTCACTACAGTCTACAGGCTACCTACATAAAAATCGAAGTTTGTTTCTATAAATACGACATCAGAATTTATGTTTTTCTTTCCTTTATTTAAATTATAAGCTCGATTACGTTATACATTTAAATACTTATTGTAATTAAATAATTATTTGCCAGCAGAAAAAATCAAAACTACGGGTAAGTTCGCTATTTAAATTGTGCAGTCTGTAAGAAAAGGTCTTAAAAATATTTCTAATTTCACTATAGTCTACGAGGGCTGCTTTATATATTTCTGGCCTTATAGTGAAAATGCGAATATTTATAATCAAAAATGGTTTTATTGTTTTTCAAAGTATTCTCCAGCATAACTTATACACTTTTGCATGCGCTCAAACCAGTTGTCGAAGCACTTTTTCCACTCCGATTAAGACACCTCTAAAACATGGTTCTTGAACACTTCAACAGCTTCTTCTGGCGACGAAAATCGTTGACCACGCATTTTTTTCTTGATGTGCGGAAACAAGAAGAAGTCATTAGGTGCCAAGTCAGGGCAGTACGGCAGATGACCCATTAATTTGACGTTTTGGCCGGTCAAAAACGCTCTGGTTTGAGCCGATGTGTGAGAGCTCGCATTGTCATGGTGAACAATGATTCGTCTTGTCTTGTTGGTTTTTCGAATTTCTCCAATGACTTCAGGCAAACAAATTGTAGTGTACCACTCAAAAGTGACCGTCCTACGTTGCTCAAGCGGAACAGTCGCCACATGACCAGTTTTGCCGAAGAAACAGGCGACCATTTGCTTCGAAGTGCTTCTTCCACGAAAAACTTTCGTTGAATTTTGCTCGTCTTTGAAGACCCACATGATCGATTGTTATTTCGTTTCGGGCTCATACGCATAGACCCATGAATTGTCACGTGTGATGATCTTATAAACGTCTTTTGAAGCACCGCAATCGTACTTTTGCAACATTTTTTTGCACCAATCGACACGAGCCTTTTTTTGAGCGACTTTCAAATTGTGCGGGATCCAACGAAAACAAACCTTTTTACGGCCAGGTGTTCATGTAATATTGAATGTATGCTGGTGGAAGAAATGTCCAAGGATGTCTCTATCTCTCGGTATGTCGCATGTCGATCTTGCGTTATGAGTTCACGCACGGCATCAATGTTCTCTGGCACAACAGCCGTTTTTGGACGACCTTCACGGAGTTAGTCTTTGAGCGAGCTTCGGCCACGATTAAATTCATTATACCAATTTTTCACAGTGCTATAGGATGGTGCCATACAAAGATTTATGTTCATCAATGCACTCTTGTCGTGATAATCCACGTCGAAAGTTGTGAAAAATGATGGCATGAAAATGTTCACGAGTTAATTCAATTTTTTTTCTATATTAATTTTTTTAAGTCACTGTAAACAACACAAATAATGGTCGTACGTCAAAACGTTTTGAGTACGATTATGCTTAAAAATGACAAACTTTCCCATGGAAATGTCAGATTGCACTTGGCAGCACTCAGTGTTGCCAGGCCAGAAATATATATAGCAGCCCTCGTATAGGCTGCCTATACTATACTGCTTTCGCTACTATATCTGTCCTTCTAGCTGACTGTCAATCTGATACAGACCTTTATCACTAGAACCGTAAGAAGTAGACGCTTTAAATGTTCACATAAGCCGTTTCACTATATCCACTAAACAAAAACAAAAAAAGTTAAAATATCAATTTAAAAGGCCGACCTATTTTACGTATATAACGTAATTTAAAAGAATATGACTTTAGTTTTTAAGCCGTTGAAGGCAGGAATTTATACATAGGGCTCACGCCAGTTTCTAAGAAAATTAATGAAGCCACCAAATTTGTAGTGAGAATAATCCATTCCAGGACACCAGAAATATTCATGGTACGGCTACGTAATATTTCGTTAAAAAAGACTGAATACAAACACTATTGCAATCAAAAAGTTTTTAAGTGGCGTTCGTAATAAATCATTTTATTTATTTATTTTAGAGATTTTGTCTAAGAACTCAAAAGATTAACATTGACAAAAATTAAATTAAAAAAAAAAAAACAAATTGGTCTTCTTGTCTATAACGGAAGAAAACGAAATGAGAGTTGCTTTTGTAAATGTTATGAAATTAGTTTTAGCTATCAGACAAACTCTTAAAAATAAATAATGAGGTTTGTGACAGATTTAACTACAAAACAATTTTTTAAGTTACTTTAGGCCTCAAATCTAAATAATAAAGTTATAAAACAGAAGCTTTTAATGAATTTTTTTTTTTTTTTTTTTTTTTGTTTATCTATGCTAAATGCAATACATCATTTTAAGTTTGAAATAACTGTTGTTATATCTTCTGAACGAAGTTTTTTTTTGAAATTGTAATTTTTTCTTACATTAAAAGTTGTTCGTTTGGTTTGTTTGTTTATTCCTTTCTTTACTTTTAAACATTTGTCATGGCCAAGCCTAAAAGTATGCTTTTCATTCTTATCGTTTTCCAATGCTCACTTTAAAATTTTACTGTCAATAGCGAACTCTAGTATCCACACATAACACACACAAATAAGAAGCACACAAATAAATAATATTTCGTTTGAAAAGTACAAGAAACAAGAAAAACATCAGCGACAAAAACAGCGATTGAAACAAAAACAAACAAAAAAAAAACTTCTGCTCTAAATTCATGTTCAGAAACAAATCAAAACAAGATAAAAAACTTTTCAAATTGAAAAGGAACAAAGAAAAGTTAAATTAGAAAAAAGAAACAAAAACACTTTCAACATCTTGAAAGAGGCATTCATCATTTAAATAGGCTGTGGGTCGTTTTATTTCCCCTCGCTTTTCTATTGGTTCTTTTCTTTTGGTTGTTAAATAATATTTTTAATTCATAATAATGTAATAATCAACAAAAAAAGAAGACAAATCAAAGCACCGACTGCCAATGGCTTCTACGACATTTTTGATTTTATTTTTTGAAAGAAAAGATAAAAAAGCACTTTTGAAACTTCAAAAGTTATTTATGTCTATTTTTCAGTGCTATACGTTTAAGGAAATGTGTTGGTGCAGGTACAACATATAATTTTTTAAGATCCCTTCACTGTATATATTTTTTTTTTTTTTTTTTTTTAGAAATAATTAACTTTCATGTAAAAAGGAAATAGCCACTGCTTTTAAGTTTTTCCAACTAAAAATCTTGAAAAAAAAAATAATAATTTTTGTTATGAAAATACATCAAGTTTAATTTTAGAAAATTGAATTAAGTGTTATGCAATGAACTATATATTATCAGCTTCCTAAGCCTGCTGTGTAGCCCCACTTAATGTCTGCCGTTTAGCTTAGTCATTTTCTGCTGAAAACACTATCTAGACTTTATTGAATTTTAATTGTTTGTATTTAGAGAAAGTATAATATAAAATAAAATATCAATGTTAAATAAGTATAAAATTCACAATTAAATTCGAAATTACGTAAATCGCTAGAAAATTTAAAATAACAACAAAAATTTTAAAATTATGTAAATCTTGCAATTTTTAAATAAATACTATAAGCATCTGTAATTCTTTCTCGTTAAACTGATTTTATCTCAATATCGAAACTATGTTTGGAATTTCAAATAAAACAAAGTATGAAAAATTTCCATTTCTTTCAAAAAAAAATTGCCAATTTTCATTCGTATAAAAGTTTGAACTTGAAATTTTCGGTTAATGTTTCCAAAATAATACAAACAAATTAAAATCCACATCAAAATGTTTTAAAAATTTTTAAAATTATGAAACTATGAAAGTAAAGGAGATCGAAGTATAACTTTAGCTTATAAAAATGAAATCATCTCAAATACTAAAGACTGGGATAAAAGTTTTTAAAAATTATTAAATTATTTTTTTTTCCCAGCCAGAGGTTGAACTGTGGATTTTTATAAATCGACTAAAATTTACTTTTTCGGCTTTGGTTCATTTTAGATTTTATTTTACAAAGGAAAAATATTTCTCAAATGTATGCGGACGTTTTCAAAGAAAACAAGAAAAATCAGACGCTGGCAGATTATTAAATTTTTAAACTTAAAATTTGTGTTAAAATCAAATGAAATTCAAATTTTGTTAAACTTAATGCGTATTTTATTGACCGCAATATTATTTTAGAGCGTTTATATGCTTAAATTAACATTTAACTTATGTTCGAAAATTCGAAGTTAAGTTCGAAAATTCGAAGATACCTTAAAAATTAATATAAATTTTATAACAGGTCCTTTATCTTCTTATCTATAAACTTCTTAGTAAATACTCAAGATAAATTGTGATTTTTGGCCATAAAATCAGTGAGTTTAAATTTTCACGCAAAGGGAAACATAAAAACTTTGCGTTCATCTATATCTTATATTTTACAAAATTGGATATTTAATTAAAATTCCTTTAAAAACTAGAAAAATTGATATCAAAGGTTTTGCGATTTTTTTTTAAATAATTAACATTCTACATGAAATTATATATAATAAAGAAAAATAAAATTAAAAAATTAATTATAAAATAATTTATGGCGCATAAAACACAAGATTTATGAAATTTTTAGTTAATTTTGAATTTTTAACTTAAAACCTTTGGCTATTGGAATAACCTAGACTTAATAATAAATATTCTATATTTATTTAAAACTTCGAAATCAATTTCGAAATTTTCGAACATAACTTAAAAGTTCGAAATCGAACTCAAATCTTCAGAAATTAATAAAATTTTTAAATTTTATAATTTTAAACACCAAAAAATGTTATTTCTTATTGATTTTAATGTTCGAAATTCAACAAAAATAAGGCTCTTGCATTTTAATGGTATAAAAATTCAATTGTAGACACTACAGACATCAGTTTTATACATTTTTGGCTTTAGAATCAATTGAAATTATTGTAAATAGTTTGATGTTTTGTGCTAAAACAAATGTCAATAATACATTGGGATCAAGTCATTCAGCCAACAAACATTCGATATTAATTATCATTTAGATCCCTCTTTAAGAATTAAGAAAGTTCAACTGGCCTTAAAGGCAACAAATAATTCAGCAAAACTTAAGAATTTTTTTTTTTTAATTTAATTTTCGATTTAATTTTATAAGACTGATGGTTTTATGAAAAGTGTAAAAATAAACTTCGTTATTGTGTGTGTGTCTAAACATAGACATTTATGTGTGTTTTCTTTACATATGGATTTTTACAACTCTTTTTTTTTACCTAAAAGAAAATAGGAATGTAGGTCGAGCATCTAAGGAAATTTATGGGTGAACAGATAATACGATGCTTAACACTCTTATTCTTATACTCTTTAGAAATTTCTAAGTAAAGCTATCTGTTGTACTTTATCTAAGACTGTGTAAATGAAATTTTGTAGCATCGTTAAGTTGAGTTATAAAAGCAAACATGTAAATTCTAACATATTTTTATTGGATAAAAGTTTGTGTCTGTGTGTTTTAAAATCCATACATGAACACAGTTATCAACTTCAATGAAATATGAGGACTGAGTAAAAGAAAATTGGTATTAAACTTTATATTTAAAAGTGTTAGACTGCACAATCTGCTGTGTGTTAAGCATCCATATATCAGTTTCACTCCTTGAATTATTCTTTTGCAACACATGAGTTCAAAAGCGCTTTTAGACATTTTTTTTAGGTTTTTTGTGTTAAAATGTAACAAATACTTTCATCTTTTATTTAAACATATTCATACCAAGGAATATGTGATTGTGCATTTTTGTAATTTTGTAGTATATTTTTTCCTCCCTCTCTCTCTTTCTTTTCTCTTTGTCTTTCTTTCTTTCTCACTGTCGGTTTTTTGGTGACAAGTGTTGCTTTTTCTAATCCTTTTATCTTCTGTTTTCTAAACCTTTATTCATTTATTCTGTTCTTTAAGTTAATTTATTACTTAACACTTTTAAGGTAAATAATTTGCTTCTAGTAGATACCTACATTCTCATAAAACACACACACACACACAACCACTGACATATAAACACAATCAATGACACACTCTAAATCACATTCTTTGGCAAAACAAAGAGGAAAAAACACCTCAGACATGTGACCGAATAAACACAAATTTGTTAAATCGTTTATTTTGCAATATTCTGTAAACACAAAGTGAATGCATGAATGAGTAAAGGAATGAATGACTGCCTGCCTGACTGACTGACTGACTAAAGGTAGAAAATGCATTTAATTGGCTCTGAATTGGTTCTTGGTTTGGTAGCAGTCAGGTTTTTGGTCTATATATATTTTTTTTGTGCAGTTATGTCTTTGTGTTCTCTACTCAATGTTAATGGTTTGTAGGGATTTAAAATGTTAATAAATACACATGTGAGTGTGTGTTTGGGGTTATGTCATTCACTCACACTTTGGTTATTACATGGCGTTAGTGGCAAGTAAAGAGGTTGTGTTGTAAAAACACAATCTTTCGTTCAAGATGAATGACTTTTTAAGTGTTGTAAATGTTTTACTAGAACAATACGCAGCAGGTTTGATTTGCCACCTGCAACTTACACTCAAGCTTACGAGTATACAAAAATATCTGCCACACACTTACAACACATTCAGGCTTAAAAGGGATTTTATTTTACACAAAAGCAAACATTGAAAATAGTCTTGTTTAAAAATAAAACTGTATTACAATTTTAGCCGATATTATTTTGATAAAATAATGTGGTTCACAGCAACAAATTTACAGTTTGTAAGAGTTGGAGGGGGCTAAACGCAAAGAAGACGAGTATAAAAGATTGATGAAAGCAAATTTTGTAAAGACAGGTAGACAATATAGTAAAACAACCAGGTTGAAAGATGAGCAGACAAGTGAAATGATCAATGGACAAAATTGTAGATAGCAAAAGTAACTCCAAGAAAAGCAGACTTAACGTTGCAGTCGAAATATGTCACAGAAAAGGACATGTGAAATTATCAAACAGAATGACTAAATGGAGAAACAAGAAATTTAAATTTGAAATATTTTAATATAAAAAGTTCATTTCTTTTAAATTTGTTTTTTAACATAAAAATCCAATTTAAAAAAGAACAGTTCCTATTTAATTTAAAGTTAAATTTTTAACAGCAAACAATTTTTTTTGTTTTTTTTTTTTTTTTGTTTTGTAAACTATTTTGAAACAAAAAAATATTTCTTTTTCCAAATAATCTCTTTTGATTAAGAATTTATTCGTTGAGTAATACATCATATTTTAATGAAAAGATGTAATCAAAACACGCCTTTTTCTTATCGGAGCTTAATCTCTCAGTTATAAAAAAATCTTAAAAAAGTTGCTACTTCATACAAAGAATTATTATTTAACAAACAAAATCATTTTATCTTTAACTAAAATATATTTTTCCCTTGAAAATCTCTTTTTCACTACAAGGTCTGTTTAAAAAATCCAAAATTCATTTGTTTTCAAAATTTAAAAAAAAAAAAATAAAATGTTTTTGAAAAGTGTCTTCGTAGCAAAGCCAATTTATGACCAAATAAATCACCCAAGTCCAAGTTGGACTCACATAAAAAGAATTCTATAATATGGATAAGGATCACTCTTTAATTGTTTATTTTTATAATTTTCCTTGAAAGATTAGGCCATCTGCCGTTTTACGGTTGAAAGCATGAAGCAAAATATGTCAAAATTGGGTCTTCTATCGGTACACCCTTTAAATTTTCCTGTCAAAAAAAAAGATAATATGTGTCGAAAAGAATTATTCTCCCTTTAGGTTTTACTTTTATTTTCTACACATGTTATCATAAATGGCACATGCTCTTTGTTAATTTTAATTTAATTTTTTTATTAAGGTTTAAATGTGTAGCTGATACCGTTCCATAAACAAAGGTTTATGACTGATCGGCAGACATATTTACTCATAACAAAAGCGTCATGTTTTTACCTAAAAAAAGATTTTTAACGATTTTTATTACAAAATTAAATTTTCAAAATAATTTTTCTCCAACTGATCCAATTTTCCAGCATTTCCTGTAATGAAGTTAATTTTGCACAAAAAAGTTTTTACTAAAAAAATATTTTTTCATATTTTTGCATTAAAAACTTTTTACCAAAATGTTAGTTTTCATCAAAAAAATTTTTTCTCAAAATATTAATTTTCACTATACTTTTTATTAAAATATTATCTTTTAAAAAATAAATCCTGAAATCAAAAAGTAACTGTTATCATTAGAAAGTATTTTTAATCAAAAAATACTTTTTTACCAAAGAGTAATTTTTTTTACTTTTTTTTCAAGAAGTACTTTTTCATCAAAAAAATATTTTTTTTATCAAAAAGTTAATTTTTCATCAAAAAAATTTTTTTTGTCAAAAAGTTAATTTTTCATCAAAAAAATACTTTTTACTTCTTTTTTTGTATTTGAAAAAAATATTATTATTATTATTATTATTATTATTATTATTATTATTATTATTATTATTATTTTTCTGAAGATGCAACCTAACAGTGTGGTGAAATATTAAAAAAATAAAAACAAAAACAAAATTCATATTCATATTCATATTCATATTTTATAAAACTGACCTTATGATTAATAGGTTAGAAAAGAAAAGGTTCTTCATCAAAAGGTTACTATTTCATTGAGTACATTTTAATCTAAAAGTCTATTTTTAATCAAACTAAAAATTTTTCCACAAAAATATTTTTTCATCAAATTATTTTTTCGTCATTATAAAGTACATTTTTCAAAATTTTAATTTTTTACCGATATCCAACACATCAAAAAAATTTCCTTAAAAAATCCTTTTTCAATAAAATTTGTTCATCAAAACTTAAATTTTAACCAAAAAAAATAACTTTTTGTTTAACATTGATTTTTTAACGCAAAGGTACTTTTTGATCAAAAAGATACTTTTTTATCACAAAGCTAATTTTTCATCAAAAAGTTTTTTCAACAAAATTTAAAATTTTTCGCCAAAAAAAAATATGATTTCCCATTATAAAAAAGGAAATTTTAAATTTAAATTTTACATCAAAATTTGGTTTTAATCAAAAAGCTACATTTCCATTAAAAAGTAAATTTTCATCAAAATGAGTTTTTTTCATTATTTTATTTTTCACAAAAAATAATGCTTGTTCTTCAAAAAGTTACTTTTTCAGCACTTTTATATTGGTCTTTGTCTTGACTAAATGTTTGAACTATAAAATTATTATCGTTTTTCTTTACACATTATTTATTAAGAAAAAAAATGTGTTTTACACGTGTTAAGATTTTTTATTATCTTTTCTTCATTCACATCTGTGGGCTTCTGACAAAAGACCTGAAGTCTTAATGCATCCAAGTTTTCTTCACATGAATATTTTATTCAACAAATTATTTTCTTCTTTTTATGTTGTCTTTATGATAAATAAATAGTTAGAATTTCTTTAATCGATTATACATTGGTGACTTAAAATGTTTTGTTAGAAAAAGAAAAAAAAATTGATTATTATTGTTCCCTGCTTTTTGAAATTTAAGTAGTTTTGTGGCATGTCTTGCATATAAAATAGGAACACATTCCTACTTTATAAAATTAAGATGACACCAGTTTTGTAACACAAATGTTATGAAATATGTGACCTCTCTGATCCATCACATGAAGAGGGTATTGAAAGACAACTTATTGTTTTCAAAAATGTGTTATGAAATTTTAAAAGTGCCTTTAAGTAACTTTTTTAAAGTTCATAAATAAAAAAAGTTTAAAAAACCTACACACACACATTCAAAAGAAACATTTGTATTTGTCAGTTTTTTAGGCTAAATATAAATTAAAGAATAAAAATTTTAAGTCAAGTTTTCGAAGCCATATTTTTTAAAAATAATTTTAGAATATTAATTGACGTCGTCGTAACAAGCCTTCATATCTCTGACTAAATTCCTCAATAGACCAGGCATCAGAGGCAGCAGTTGGACCTGATTTTGTAAATGTGATGAAAAAAGGAAGAACATATTTTAAAGGACTGCAATTATAATTTTCATAGAAGGTACAAGCAGCTGGGCCACCTCTTACTTGAGCAAGGGGATTTGCCAATACTGAAAGTGATCCTAGGAATTATAAGAAGACCAAATCAGCAGTAATAATATTTTCGATTTTTTTTCCAATTAAAGAGGAGATTTATCGTTAGCATGCGCGCCATACGATCTTTATTTTTAATGTCGATGAACATGTGCTAGCAGGGCTTCTTTATAGCGTAGAACGAATTGGTATGAAGGGGCTAAGTGATAAGTGCATGAATCGAGAAACAAGTTTGAAGAAGAATCTTCAGGAAAGGCAAAGAATTCTGTAGTGAACTGTAAGGAACTAAGCAAAATAAAGCTTCCATAAAAATCGTCATCGTAAAGCTACACGTAGATACAGCCTAAGAATTTAAAATTAAGAAGCTGGCTGAAGCGAAAATACATGTTGGATATTAAAGTCCAACACCAGCTGGCATTTGGCTCAGTATTATAAGCTGTGATATACTGATTATAGATGACAGGTCACCTCAGACAAAAGCTAAGTATAATTCGAACTATTTCAATGAGAATGAATACCTCTGCTACCTGTGGAGAGTCAATAATCCATTAAGCTTAAAGCGAATTTAATGATTAACTGGGACCTTCTCTCTTTAACTGAGAAGAAAAGATATTAAAATCGCGCTTTAAAATCAAATTAAACTTATTATTTAGATGGATGACAAAGAAACGAAACTAGAAATTAAAAATTAGTTTTTAAAAATAAATATTTATTTATTTTCCTCTCAAGTTTCTTTTGAACTCTATTTACCCCAGACATTTTTTTTTCTCGCCTGTTCTGCTCAATCAAACTACTTTGCTTTTAATTACACAAAGAAATCAAAACAACCATCCATCCATATTTTTAGCTCTCTAAAGATTCATATATCATCTGTCAAACCATCAAACTCTTAAGAATTAATTTTGTATTTATGAAATATTTATGTTAAACATTTGAATTCATTCTTTTTTTTAATATTTTCGATTATTTAAGAATTTGTTAACTGAAGATATAATAGACATGTGTATAAATATTTACTTATTTACTTAATAAATGTTTAATCATAATGTTTGAATTTCTTTTTAATAAATTGTTAATGAAATATGAACTAAAATAAACAAATGTGTTTAATGGTTGTTTCGTTTGTTCGTGCGTTTGTTACTTTGCAAAACCCATCAAACTTTCTCAAATTTCTTTTGACAAATTTCCTTTAACTCAATATTGAATTTTTTTTGCTATTTTAAATTTGTCAGTTCAAGAGAAGAAAATTATTAATTAGAGTAAAAATAAATTAGGGATTCAAGCAGAAAGTGTTTATTAAAATTAAAAAAAATCACTTTTACTTTAAATTTTAAAATAATTTGCGATTTATCTCGTGCAAATTTTATTTACATCGAACTAGGAAAGTTTTGGAATTAAATTAAATAAACAATTCTAACAATTAAATGAATTTTACTATCCATTTACATTGTACTCTGCAGAGAGAGGATATGATTTTTGGTCAGCTACTGCATGAGGTGGCCTCCAAAAAAAAGAGTGGATTTGATCTCAATTGTGATGAATTTTGTCATCATTTTTAATTACTTTTAAGTTTTGGATTAGAAGACCTCTTGACATAAAATAAATCTCATCTGACTTCTGACACAACAGGCAGATATTAATGTGTGCACAAAAGAGTGAATGAAGTTTAGTTCAGGAAATTGGACAATAAAGTTTTTCAGGCAAAGATTTTAAAAATGAAATGTTAAACGGCAGCAGTTAAGTTGAGTATGAATCTCCATAAATGTCTGCAGTGACAGTGGGGCTGTGTATTTTAATGTCTAAAGGGAAAAACACTAGCTTTCACTCTTTCCGGTTAAAGGTTAAAGGATATCTGGGTAGCTTAACCAAATAGGGTTTTTTAAGCACATTTACGTTAAGAAAAACACCAGACTTCCATATCAAAGAAATTTTCAGATCCTGAAAGTTTCTTGTAGCAGAGACCTTGACTATTAAATAAACAGCTGTCAGGTTGACTATGAATATCATCTCTTCACCCGCTATGAATAATCACATCTTCACCAGGTCTAACACTAAATCTGCCATTCGAGTCATAGCGCCTAAGAGAAAAAAACCGTTCTGTACCTACTCCTAGGTCCAGCTCCTACGTCCTGTACCAACAAATTATTAATTAGTTTAATTAAAAGAGCTACCAGATTTCGAACACAAGTACACTGACAGAAATTCCGGAGGGCTTGGCACTACATTATGGGTTTCATTTACAATGTTACACAGAACTGAAGTAGAGACAAATAAAAGTGGGGCCACCTGGGCTGGTCACAAAATTGTCAGTTAATTGTGTTTTCTCTCCCTGCTTAAAGTTTATTCTGACTGGAGGCTGTTATCTTAAATTTGTAGAAACAAATTTTGTGTAACATCTCTTAGATGTAACTGTCGTCGAGTTTGAGGGTATATAAGATTAAGGGTTCTATGCGCAGCCCACGGCTCTATGAAGAACAAAGAACCTCTTGTTTTCGAGAAAGCTAAAAAATCACTAAACTAGCGACTTTAAACCTTTCCTGCTGAGCAGTTTTGTTTGATTTGGAAACATTCTGGTACTTTGATCGTATGAATAAGTTGGTTCTTGTTACTGGCCTTGTTCAAAATCTCCTCGCCAATTGTAGTTATTCTGTTATGCTGGTCCTAATATGTCCTTAATATTTATTACGAATTTTGCCTTTCATAAGCAGAAGAGGTTTATAAAATCATTAAATTCATTTTTATTTTCCAAAACTAAAAAAAAGTTGTCGCAATCTATCTTTTAGAAAAAATTAAACAAATTTTGATTACCAATTTCCTAGTCGCCTATAGAAAAGTTTCATCTTCCTGCAAACTCATAATTTAACAGTTTTGGCAGAATTCATCCAAGGAAGAAAAGAATAGAGTGGTCCTATTTAAATACTGTAACCTTTTCTTTGATAGAAAACTTATTTGCCACCCATGGCTGCACACAATTTATTAATATTTTTTCTTTTTTTTTCTCTCTTTTACTTGTTCGATATTCGCTACAATTTGTCGTAGTGACATGACCTTCTGACCTTTTAAACAATACAAATTTTCTTGTCATGTTTAATGGTAACAATTTGTAAATTTAATGCATTTTTTTTTTTGTTTGTTTTTGTTTTGTTACAATGACCTTTTTTAGCCTTCAGTAACTAACAGCGATAAATACACTTGATAGTTCAAAGAACTCATACCTACTCGTATTATATTTTAACACATAATAATATTGTTATCTTTAGTTACATTAACACAAAAATACTTTTAATAACGAGGTTAAGCTAAAAAGTTTTTTAATATAATAAAAAGATAAAAACATGTTTCAAGCAAAAATAATAGAAATTCAAAAATATTTTTGTATTTCTTAAAAAACTTTTTCAACTGCCCTCGTATTGCTTGAAGTTAGTTCATGTAATTTACACCCTTGGTATTTATCAATTATGGCATATAAAATATAAAATACAAAATATTAAATCTTATATATTACAAACATGCAACATGTTATCACACATCACACACATACATACATACCTACATACATACAACCACAATTTGAATCTTTGAAACACTACAACTCATATAATAAATACAAAAATGTAATGTTGCTATTGCTGCTGTAGTTTTAGCAATTTTTGTTGTTGCTGCTTGTTATACTCCCATTGAAACAACGAGAATATATTGTGTGTGTTTAAAAAATTAAGTAACATAATAACGTACCCAAGAACACATAAACAACTTGTTTTATTAAAATAACAAAAATAAAAAAACTGTTTAAATTGCAAAAAAAAAAAAAACAAATTTTTGTTTTGTCTGTGGCAGACATTAAACAAGCAGCATCACTGCAACGCAATCATATAAAAACAAGTTTAACACAATACAACACTTTTATGTTTTATTGTTGTTGTTATTTGTGGTGTTTTTAACCATAATTGTCTTATTATAACAGGAGGTTTTTTTAATAGCATCTCTAAAATATCTAGATGTATGTGCGCCACCCGTTCAGCCTTTAAAACTCGTGTATAAATAATTCAATCTCATTCAAGTTGTGTTGCGTATTCTTTCCTTGTTAAACTTTAGACATTTTCATCAACCATTATTAACATCATGGCTGGTTGTGTGATACAAAATTCACGCACACAAACACAAAACACACAACACACATAATCATACGCACAGTTATACACATTTACATGGTCGCTTTTGTAACACACGTTTTGGGACAAATTCATTTGCAGATAATGAAAAATTCAGGCTCCACTTTTGCACAGTAGTCAGGCTAAAAAGATTTGTTTCATTGTTGTTGTTGTTGTGAAAAATATTTCAACAAAATTAAGTTTTAAAATAAAAATTGATTCTTTTCAGTTTTATAAATTTTTTTTAAATTTACAATGCTTCTAGGGTCAAATATTATAATGAGGGGGTAGTCCTGAATCCAAAAATTCCAGGACCTTTCAAGACTGATATCCAGAGTCCCACCATTTATAAAATAAATTCCAAGTTTTAAATTTTAAACTTTTTATAAAATTTCAAATACTAAAATCTCAATTATTTAAATGAGCAGATATTGTTTATTTAAAAAAAAAACGTCTTTGAAATGTGACTCTTTTATAAAAAAAATGTTCAACCCACACTTTTCTGTGGAAGATAACAAAATGAAAATTTTGGACAAGTGCCCAATCCCGGATTTTTTAAAAATTCTTTATCACAATGAAACTAAAAATGGGCACACGAAAGAAGATGAGAGAGAGAGAGAGAGAGAGAGTAAGCGTTTTACTTATCACCAGTATGGTTTTAAAAAAAAATTTCCAGCTAATTTTAATACTTTAATAAAAATTAATTTGCGCTAAGTGAAGCATTTAATAATTTTTTTTTAAATAATTTTAATATTTTCCATTTTCTCTTGAAACTTTATACCAACAAACAAATTCGTTTGCTTTTTAATAGAATCGTCATGTTGATTTTAATATTAAAAAAGTGTTATACTTTTTAATAGTGCGATAACTTAATCATTCTGCTAGAAAATAATATATACATGAACTTAAGCCGACTTAAAATTATTCAACAGCCTGATTTACAATTTAAAAATTAAAGATACTAAATTACATACAAGACACCGTGCGTTCATGCTTCCTTCACAGCACTGGAACAGTATCTACTGTGATGTGGAGAAAAAAATAAAATACATTTATTTAAAAGCCGATGGTTAGCAGAAAGCAAAAAAAAAAAAACTTTGGGTTGTGTGTGGCATTCGTTTAAACAAAATTATAATG
The DNA here is from genome assembly GCA_937654795.1 of Cistogaster globosa. Taxonomy (NCBI): domain Eukaryota; kingdom Metazoa; phylum Arthropoda; class Insecta; order Diptera; family Tachinidae; genus Cistogaster; species Cistogaster globosa. The sequence continues at coordinate 16,952,922 of OW569404.1, forward strand.
ATTAAACCTGCTTACTCCTCGTATTGTAATTTATTCAATTATCAGATAAAATAGATAATATTCACAATGTGTCGCAGCGATCGCAAAAATACTACAATATATTCTGCATATTTTTTCGGAAGAAACTAAGAAAATTAAAATATGCGCCAACTTAAGCCGAATTTTATTTATTTATTTTTTTAAACATCAATTATAGTATTAAATACAATATTGTTTTGGAGTAGTAGAAACAAATTAGACACTGTTAATATTTTGGGGAACAGTAACAGCTTACGAAATGTAAACCAAAATTTGTTTATCGGGACTAAAACTTTATTTAAAAGAATTAGAATTTACGCACCGCAATCATAAATTAAAACAGAAAACAAAACATTACTTTTTATATATAATTTTCATATTTATAATTTTATAACGCCATCCCTGGAAAGTGTACGATACCCAGCTTCAAAACCTAAGCTCCTCTGCTATGTTCATGCCAAATTTTAAAACAATCGGACAAGCCCCTTACAAATAGCTGAATTATATTTAAAATATTTTAATTCTTCCCCACTGTGCAATGTAAAATAAAGGACGTTTGTAAATAAAAGCGTCTAAAGTTAGTTTCATTAAACTGCAACTATAGAATAATTAAAACCTTTTTCATTACAGAATGAAAAAAATTTAAAACATTATCTAACCACTGTGGAGTTTCCTTAAAAATAATGCTTATGGTCTGTTACGAGGGCTGCTCTATATATTTCTGGCTTAATAGTAAAAATGCCAACATTTCTAATCAAAAATGGTTTTATTGTTTTTCAAAGTATTCTCCAGCATGATTTATACACTTTTGCATGCGCTCAAACCAGTTGCCGAAGCACTTTTTCCACTCCGATTGAGACACCTCTAAAACATGGCTTTTGAACACTTCAACAGCTTCTTCTGGTGACGAAAATCGTTGACCACGCATTTTTTTCTTGATGTGCGGAAACAAGAAGAAGTCATTAGGTGCCAAGTCAGGGCTGTACGGCGGATGACCCATTAATTCGACGTTTTGGCCGGTCAAAAACGCTCTGGTTTGAGTCGATGTGTGAGAGCTCTCATTGTCATGGTGAACAATGATTCGTCTTCTCTTGTTGGTTTTTCGAATTTCTCCGATGACTTCAGGCAAACAAATTGTAGTGTATCACTCAGAAGTGACCGTTCTACGTTGCTCAAGCTGAACAGTCGCCACATGAACAGTTTTGCCGAAGAAACAGGCGACCATTTGCTTCGAAGTGCTTGGAAGTTGGATTTTAATCGTCTTTGAAGACCCACACGGTCGATTATTGTTTCGTTTCGGGCTCATACGCATAGATCCATGATTCGTCACCTGTGACGATCTTATAAACGTCTTTTAAAGCACCACAATCGTATTTTTGCAACATTTCTTTGCACCAATCGACACGAGCCCTTTTTTGAGCGACTTTCAAATTGTGCGGGATCCGACGAGAACAAACCTTTTTTACGGCCAGGTGTTCATGCAGTATCGAATGTATGCTGGTGGAAGAAATGTCCATGGATGTCTCTATCTCTCGGTGTGTCGCATGTCATTATGAGTTCACGCACGGCATCAATGTTCTCTGGCACAACAGCCGTTTTTGGACGACCTTCACGGAATTCGTCTTTGAGCGAGCTTCGGCCACGATTAAATTCATTATACCAATTTTTCACAGTGCTATAGGATGGTGCTTCATCGCCATACAAAGATTTAAGTTCATCAATGCACTCTTGTCGTGATAATCCACGTCGAAAGTTGTGAAAAATGATGGCACGAAAATGTTCACGAGTTAAATCAATTTTTTCTATAAAATATATATAGCAGCCCTCGTATACTCCCCGGTTGTTGTAAGAGATAAAACAAAATCTCTTACTCAACTGTAAAGGTATTCTGTTGTTTTAAATGTTAATTTTATAATGTTGAATATATTATTAACACAGCCTATGTATGTATATGTGTGTCTGTGTGTGTGTGTGTTTAAAATCTAAAAAAAATATTTGAGTTTGTATTACTTTTAGTCATAATTGTTATATGAAAATAAACAAGCGAAAAAAGTCATCAATCTGTTAAATAAAAATACAACGTTCTTTATATCAATGAATTTATTTGTATTCTTGTCGTGTTTGTTGTTGCTTCAATATACATTTTTGTTTTTTTGTTTTTTCTCGTACACATTTAAATATTCTGGCACTCCTTGGTGCCTTGTAGTCAAGAGATAAAATGGTTTTATTTTGTTTATGTTGATGCTTCTGCTGCTGCTGCTGCTGCTGTTTGTTGTGCTCATGGTTCGACAATTTTTATGAGTGTAGTTTTTCATAGGAGTTAATGTATGTATGTCAGTGCTGTTCATGTTTATTTTTTTAACTTTCTACTTTTTTCTCATTTTTGTAATTTTCAGCATATTTCTTTCCAAAAAAAAACATTTTGCAATTTTCAGCATGTGTGCTCTAAGGTAAAGGATAAAACTAAATTTCATACTGTTGTCATCTCTTTTAATAAAAAAAATATGTTTAATAACTGAAATTCTAAAATAAATATTTGTTGATTTCCCAACCTGTTGTAAGTGTGCTAAGATATTGGATTTTACAATTGTAGTAAAATTTTTGTGAAAAAATTTATATAAAAATTTTTTACAACTGTAACAATATATTTTTAAACATTTACTGATTGTTGTAAGAGAAAAATGAAATTATTTGAGCAGAAAAAAATAAACACACATTTTAGCAAATTTTAATAGATTTTTATTTTTTATTTTAAATTTTTTAGTTGTTATTTTTAAATATCGATATTCTTAGAAGTTCAACAAGAAAAACTACAACAGTGTGTTCACAACTGCTTTGGTTGTATTTATTACAACAGCATACAATTTACAATGGGTTATGAATTGTAAAACCCCATTTCTACATTACGTTGGTCTTACTATATTTTAAATACAGCCGTATTTTCCTTTTACGTTAATTAGCCTCACGTCTTTTTAAAATTCTCTTTCTAGACATTTTAACTTTTAAAATTGATTTTAGTTGTTAGAAGTTAAGTTTTGCAACTTAAGTTGCGTACTCTTTTCGAAATTGTGACAATTGTTTTCCTAAAGATTGTGACACTTAGATAATGGCGGAAATTGTTGTTACTTTGTTTGCTGTTGGTAATAACTTAGTGCTGCTACGGTTTTATGTTGACCGAAGTTTTTATTGGGGTAAAATAAGCTTCCTGAGATAATAAGTGCAAGTTTGTCTCCTTAAGATTTAGCCTCAGTACTTTCAAAACCTTTTAATCACAATCATTTCAATATGTGTATCAGCTTAAAAACAAAGTGACTAATGCCACTTTAAAAATAAACGGCTCAATTCTGCGCTGAAAGAAGTGAAGTTCATATTATTTTACACGTTGAAACAAGTTGAAGAAACATGTTGCTACTGATGAGATATGCGGCCAGAAACATTTCATAAAATGAACCGACTGCAACTACAGCAACATTATTTTTGACCTATTTTGTATTATTTTTGATTTCGTTACGAGATTTTGCACGAATTGCTGAACAAAGTACCAGTCTATATAAAAAAATATAAAATTTAGTTAATGCAGTTATATTAAATAAATAAATAAACAATTATATTTAGCAAGCAAGTAATGTTATTTTATTTTGCAGAGCCCAGGTTTATAATATACCGGGCTTCCTTGCCCGGAAAAAGGGTTATTCCGTTTGTAATTTCTAAAATATCCATTTCCGAGCCCATAAAGTATAGCGATCTCGATTGAGCCATGTCCGTCCGTTTTAGTGTTGAAATACTTTGCCAAGGCACTAGTTAAGCTAGAGAAAATTTAAAAGCCCCAACCAATCAGTCATGGTTTCAAAAGTTTTGGTATTTAAAATCAGCATGATCGGTCACAACAGCACAACGTCAGGCCTGCCTCTAATTTTTCCATTTAATTTGGAACAATGAAGTAACTCCAATCAAAAATATAAATTTATTATTTTAATAAATTGGAGGAAAGATATTAAAAAAATAAGAAAAAAACATCCATAGAAAAAATTTGCTTTCGACCATATTTTCCTAGTTATGGGCCTCTGAACTTTTTATAGAAAAGTACGCTTTGGCTCGATATTTCTTAAGATATCAATATGGGTATCATTTAAAAGCTTTTGAAGGGATCTTTCATAAAATCCTAAAATTTGGTAAGAATGCTTAATGTATCAAGAGCCGATGACATTTTTATGTCACCTCAACATTTGTTTTTTTTTTTGTTTTTTTTTTTTTTAATTTAAGTTTCTTCACTAAACTAGATCTACATACATGGTGAAGGGTACATAAGTTTTGGCATAGCCGAATATAGCACTCCTACTTCTTTTTTAATTTTTTCTTATTTTTTTATAGATAATAAACCCGATGTTTGATATTCATAAAATTTATTCAGAAAAATTTTAAATCCCGTTTGATCTCTTTATTTTTTATGTCACATTTTTCTATCTGTTTAAACTTTCAAAAGAATACAGTAGATTGGTGCGGCCACAAAATGTATTGTATAAAAAGCGATGAATATGTTTCGAGTCTACAAGATCTTAGTCGAGAGCTAAAATAATTAAGTAAACGTTTAATTATTTCTCTAAAAAAATTTTTCTATAGTAAATGTGTTCATTGAATGTGTTCCTACACTGCACCATTTTAACACTTCCTCCAATGATTTCATAGTAAAAAAAATTCTGCTTGTATCGAAATTTAAGAAAGTTAACCTTATGAATTAAAAAAAAAATAATTTTAGGTGCTTTGAAAAAGGTGGGCCAAAAATTGCTAAAACCCAGAGAAGGCAGCAATATCGAAAGCAAGAAAATATTAAAAAAATATAAAAAGAGATGCTTTGGGATGTGTGTGAACGTCGCACAGTGGTCAATTTCGCGAGATAGCGGTCAAAACTCTATAACTTTTGACCGGATTAGTATTTTTTTACGCAATTTGTTTTGTTCAATAGGAGGGACCTTAGGCTTCAATTTGCGTGTTCAAACGTAAAAATCGACCGATAGGAACGTAAGTAATGTGGAGTTAAAAATGCATTTTAATTTTTTGTTGAGTTTCCATGTAAAAGTTAAATATTTTTACATTTTAAATAGGTATTTTTTTATAATTTCTTATTTTTCTCAATCGTATCTTACAACCAATACTTATTTATTATTCCTAAACTTAATTTTGGTCAGAAAATGCCAACATTTAGCCACTGACATTTATTTAGTCTCAATATTCACAGGGGCCAAAGGTAGGTTTTTTTTGGAAGAAAGCTAATTCTTGTGAGGATTAAACTGAAAAATAACACTGAAATTCCCAACAATATCAATACCATTTGGATATATTATATACATAACACAACATCGATAAAATTTTTAGTAAACTTTTACTATTGATTTAAAGTGCACATATATTTTATTTTAATGTATTAATAAAAATTTATACTAAAATTAGAAACAAATTATAATCTTTAAACTAGTATTAATTAAACAATATTAGTAAAAATTTCTTACAAATAGCTTTGATTTGCATTTTGCAGTAGTTGTTTAGCTTCTTCATCTAACTCTAATGAGGTTGATTTCCATTTTTGTCGAATACTGGACATATACGGGTCTGATGTGCACAACAAAATATTAATAAGATCTTCATTAGTACAATATCTGGAAATTTTTCTTGTATTGTGCTCGCGAAAGAATCTGTAGTCTTTGTTCCTTTTTTCTTGCGCTTCTTCTGAGAGATCTCCAATTGGAAGCATATTGTGCTGAATTATTTGTTCCCCATGGAACAAAATTTTGTGAACTGTGGTTGGCATATATCTCCAAGAATATTTTTGGTTATAAAGGGTTGCTATCTCATTAGCATACTGACCAAATTTTTTTGCATCTATCTCTTTGCTACATGCTATAACTTCTAATATGATTTGGAATCGTCGTATTAAATCATAATCTACTCCAGTTATAGAAGCTGCAGTTTCTGGATCGGAAAAAAATCTCCTTGCTGTGTTTCCATCATTACAATTTCCTTCTCCTTGCTTTGGCTGGTCAATTATAAGGCCTATCTCACGGTATTTTTCTTGAATATCTTTTTTTTTTTTTTGCTTTCTTTTTTCCAAATTTTTTTTGTTGTTTCTCACTGTTTTGCCTAACGGGCCAAATTCCAAATCGTATCCCAATTTAAGAATATGCTCCATAAAACGAATTCTAGCATGAAGAGGTGACATTCCAAATTCATATGCTTCATTAAAACTATCGTCTTGTGTTGGTGGTTGGCTCAATTGACTTGATGTTTTTTGGCATATGCTGCAGCTTGACGAAGACTTTGTTTCGGTTAAAGCTTGTGCAACTTTTCCATCGATCATTGTAAGTGACATTTTAAAGTTAACTTCGATGCATTGATCATTAAATTCAAATATCACGGGTTTAAGTTCTTTAATTTCATCTCTTATTTTGCCAACTTCTTCAGTTATGACATCTTTAGTTTCTTTTTTGTAAGCAAACTTTATTGGTCTACAAAATTTTGTTGACGATGGAATTTCATTCTTCCATACATCTATCTCTGCAGCTCTACTAGTTGATGGCTCTGAACCAATAAATGTTTTTGTTAAACGTAATGGAACGAAAGAAATCATGAATAAATTGGCATCTGATGAATTTTCCGCATTACATTGTTTGTATTGTTTCTGGCCAGAGGACCCATCACATCCTCATTTAGAAATTAAAGTCATGCTGCAATTTTTAAACTTCTTTAAATAGTCAGCATCAAATGTCTTTAGTAATCGTTCTGCAGTGTGTTCAAGAAGATCCTGTAATTTTATTTCTGCTGAACTTGAAGTTACACTAATAGCAGTTGGTGAAGGTAAGCAATCTTTTTTGGCAGAAAATATATCTCGATATGATGGAAAAATTCCACAATTTTTTTCATTGGTTCGCTTCCGCAATTCTGTATATTGGTTTTTAGTCATTTTCAAATCCAAAAATAGTGCAAATGCTTCTTCTGGAGTAAATTTATTTTCTTCAGTTGGTGTCGGCATACTTTTTAAAATCCTTTTTGTTCGTCTGGGGCTTGCTTCCACTATTTTATTAATTGAAGCAATTTTACTCTTTTTAGTTTTCGATGGTTGAATTTGATGCAGAAATTAATCCTTTATGATGCTACAAGAAACTTCTTCATTGATATGTTTAAGCTTGCGTCTTCGTGATCTTTCACTACAATTATCAATTGGCTTTGCTGGTCGACCACCTTTTCCAGTTTCCGTGGTAGTTACTGATGCCTTTTTAAAAATAAGTTTATTTCTTAGCCATTCTTGGTTGCGTGAGTAAAACAATTTCTTGTTTCTGGAACATTGATTGTACCGTTTTAATTTATGAATTTTAATTTCTTGTTTGTCGCATATTTTGAAGAATGGATTATTCATTATATGTAAAATAATGTCGTTTTCATCTTTCCGTTCAAAATATATATCAGATAGAACACTATAACTGAATTTAGCCATTGTTGAAACAATAATGAAGAAAAAATTGAATGCATGGATTAATATACTATTGCTCGAAGTTTCAACATGATCTTTTTTTCCTCTTTGAAACATAATATAACAGGTACTCTGTTTTACCAGTTATTTCCATTGGTTTTAAATTTATTTGCAAGTTTCAGGTATTTAAGTTGTGTAATATTAGATGGCAATAAAATCATTTTTTACCTCTTCCAAATGAACTGCCAGATACCACATAATTTAAAAGTTCTATTGTCATTTTTGTCGAAATTTTGATACACCCTTCTATGTGGACTAGGTCCAAATATGGGCCAACTTCTCCTAATTTCAACAGAATTATTTTTTGGATCAATAAGAACTCTTGTACAAAATTTCATCAAAATATATGCATAATAGCCACTTTCACATACAAATAACTTCTCAAAAAATATAACGTGCATTTGTACCGAATATCTTACCTTGGGTCAGAAAAATTGCTGTAGCTCAAAAAGTGCAGTCCCGATGCATGGACATGTATATATAGGAATGTAGGGGAGAGTTAGGACTACAAAATAGTAAATTTGTGTTTTGACTCAGCTTGACTCACAGGAGTTGTGCTCTATGAAGTAGAAAATTTCCGAGAAATTTGACCCTTTTTAAAAAAAAAATATTTAAATTGTTCTGAAAACAATAGAGCAATTTTTTTACCAGTAATAGGAAATAAGTTAGGTTACAACTCAAAATTTATTTCGTCCAAAAATTTTGAAAAACAAAAAAGTTATGATCATTTAAACTTTAAAAATTAACTAAAAATATCATAAATTTACTAAATTCTGAAAAGCCCATTTTGCACCACCCTGTTCTCAGTGAAATAGTTGAAATAGAGTTCTAATTTTTTGGCTCCCGAGGTTTACTACTGTCTAATAACTTTAAAATCGGAGAACAAAAACCAAAAGTAGTTTTGGCCGCTATCTCAAAATACACAGTGCGTCGTCTAACCAAATTTATGTTGATTAAATTAGTTGGTTAAATAGATGATGTTTACAATGTACACAGCCTTAGCTAGATAGTTGCGAAGAATGCTGACGAAGGATGCAGCGACCCAGAAAATTTTTCTTGTTTTCATTGAAAAACGTTCGCACATATTTGTAAATAATTTTTCTTTCTATAATTTTTTTTAAATTAAAATAAAAAATTAAACTTTACCGAAAATCAATTTTAATTTAAAATATAAAGAGTTCAAAACACCATTTAGAATAAGTATGCGCCCTACACATTGTTGCACATATTTTCAAACCTCCTCCCGCCAACAATTATGTCCAGTAGTTACTTTTCTTTGATCCCAATAATACTCATAAATTTCTTTCTCTTTTTCCAAGTTCTTAAAATCTATTTATATTTATTTTTCAGGTTTTTTTTTCATTATGCTTAAGTATAATTATTTGCGTAAACTTTGACATTTAAGAGTGAAAACAGCCATTAACACCTTGTTGCTTTTACACACCCAATACCGTCTGCCGGAGTAAAAGCAATTTGTATGTATGAATGAATGTGATGATGGCAAGAATAAAGGTGAACTCATGTAGTATATTAAACGGATGTATGTATATTTATGTTGCTATCAATGCTATTTTTGGCATGTTAGAAAAAGAAACCTGCTTAGAATGTTCTTAGCTGTAAGTAGAACATTTTATTTTTACATATAAAGAAAATATAAAGAAAATGTAATGTTTGAAACTTAAAAAGACATCTTCATCTTTTTTTCTATAAATAAAGCACAAAATGTTTTTGTTTTTAAATTTAATTGTTTGGTTGTTTGTCTAAATGAACCAACCTTCCAGAAATTTTTGCTGTTGATAACTGGAGATGTGGTGTGTAAAATAGATTACATATTTCTTCTACTTCAGACAACTTCCCAAACTTCAATCGTTTATAAGTTCATTTAAAACAAACTCCTATTTTAAGTTTCATAATTAAACACAAGTTCGGCGGCATTAAAAAAGTGGGCGTGTTACTACCCGTACAAAATGGCCGCTGAAGAAATTTTTTATAAACAACTCTCATAATAATTTGTCAATGGTTAAGCAAAAAATCAGCCAAATAAAATAGTGGGCGTGGTCCTTCCATAAAAAGTAACATCTCATTATCGTGTACCTAGAGATTAGAAAGACTGAGAACATTAAAGCTTTATCCAAGTAACTTCCCCATTAATTTAAATAGTTCAATAAAATACTCGTACTGTTTGTATTGGAACTGTGGACGTGTTGCAGCCCATACAAAGTGAAAATTTTTTATCTTATTGAAGAAACAAATACCATAATATACGAGGGCTGCTATACATATTTCTGGCCTGGCAACACTGAGTGTTGCCAAGTGCAATCTGACATTTCCATTGGAAACTTTGTCATTTTTAAGCATAATCGTACTCAAAGCGTTTTGACGTAGGACCATTATTTGTGTTGTTTACAGTGACTTGAAAAAATTAATATAGAAAAAAATGGAATTAACTCGTGAACATTTTCGTGCCATCATTTTTCACAACTTGGATTATCACGACAAGAGTGCCTTGATGAACTTAAATTTTTGTATGGCGATGAAGCACCATCCTATAGCACTGTGAAAAATTGGTATAATGAATTTAATCGTGGCTGAAGCTCGCTCAAAGACGAATTCCGTGAAGGTCGTCCAAAAACGGCTGTTGTGCCAGAGAACATTGATGCCGTGCGTGAACTCATAATGCATGATCGACATGCGACATACCGAGAGATAGAGACATCCTTAGACATTTCTTCCACCAGCATACATTCGATACTGCATGAACACTTGGCCGTAAAAAAGGTTTGTTCTCGTTGGATCCCGCACAATTTGAAAGTCGCTCAAAAAAAGGCTCGTGTCGATTGGTGCAAAGAAATGTTGCAAAAATACGATTGCGGTGCTTCAAAAGACGTTTACAAGATCGTCACAGGTGACGAATCATGGATCTATGCGTATGAGCCCGAAACGAAACAACAATCGACCGTGTGGGTCTTCAAAGACGAGCAAAATCCAACGAAAGTTATTCGTGGAAGAAGCACTTCGAAGCAAATGGTCGCCTGTTTCTTCGGCAAAACTGGTCATGTGGCGACTGTTCCGCTTGAGCAACGTAGGACGGTCACTTCTGAGTGGTGCACTACAATTTGTTTGCCTGAAGTCATCGGAGAAATTCTAAAAACCAACAAGAGAAGACGAATCATTGTTCACCATGACAATGCGAGCACTCACACATCGGCTTAAACCAGAGCGTTTTTGACCGGCCAAAACCTCGTACAGCCCTGACTTGGTACCTAATGACTTCTTCTTGTTTCCCCACATCAAGAAAAAAATGCATGGTCAACGATTTTCGTCGCCAAAAGAAGCTGTTGAAGTGTTCAAAACCATGTTTTAGAGGTGTCTCAATCGGAGTGGAAAAAGTGCTTCGACAACTGGTTTAAGCGCATGAAAAAGTGTATAAATCATGGTGGAGAAAACTTTGAAAAACAATTAGATCATTTTTGATTATAAATATTCGCATTTTCACTATTAGGCCAGAAATATATAGAGTAGCCCTCGTATCAGCTGTAAGCTTTATTATAATTATAACTCCAACACATGTATTTTAGTATAACTAAAGATACAAACTATTAAAATTACAACTATTGTAAATTCGCTCATGAATAAATATCCTCAAAAAATGTTCAGGTCATAAAAAACCCCTTGTTGTGATTAAACTTTTAACTAAAAATTTGTTCATTTGTTGACTTAAATTTTGATTACATCATAAAAGTTTTTTTCATTTTCAATTTGAATATTAAAAGAGAATGGAGAGAAGGATTACATGCTCTACCAGACGCCGAACAAACGAATCTATTGCCTCTAAGTTTGTGAGAATTATTTTGAATGGAAAACAAAAATATCAGTAACAAAGTCTTGAGTTACTGCCAGGGATTAGATTTGACTTTCACACCCCAACCAACAGTTGGATGTTGCCTAATCTCTCTTTATTTACAATTTAAACTCATTTTTCTTCTTTACATTCAATGTGCATTGATACCTTTTACTTTATTTTAAACAGCTGTTTAATAAACATTATAAATATTTAACTGCAAATTTATGATATCAATGTTCTCCTTAAGGCAAATGAAAATTCATCAAAAGAAAACATTCTCTTGCTACTCGCGATTGTCTTATACGCTCACTTTCGTACTTATTTTTATAACCTTCATCATAATAAGTGAAAAAAGGGTAAATAAGTTTGTGATTGCGTTTGTAATTTCTACAAGATCCATTTCCAACCCCGTAAAATATATAAATTCTGATTCCTTATGCAAAGCAAAGTCGATTGAACGATGCCCATCCATGCTCGGATTAATATTAACTTTGCCAAGACACTATATTAGCTAGAAAAAATTTAAGTACGTCAATCGATCATACATAGCTTCGAAAATGTTTTATTGAAAATCCGCAAGCTCGGTCCATGACCTTTGAGGCAGCAGGCAAAACATAACATCTGCCTCTAAATTTTCCGTATCATTTGGAACAAATCGAGTTTAGTAAAGTAACTCCAATAAAAAAGACAAATATATGGAGAGATAAAGAATTAAAAAATATGAAAAAAACATCAATTAAAAAAAATTGTCGCTCGCCCATATTTTCCAAGTTATGGGTCTCTGAACTTTTCATAAAAAGTACGATTGTGCTCCATATTTTTTAAGATATCAATATGGGTATCATTTAAAACCTTTTGAAGAGATCTTTTAGAAAACGCTTAAAAATTTTTAAAATGCTTAACCCATTTAGAGCCGGTGACATTTTTATATAAAATTATAAAGAGTACTAATTTTTTTTTTCTTAATTTTTAATTTTCTGTCACCATGTTTTCTGCCGAATATAGCATTCTTACTTGTTTTAGCTCATGTTTATGCACGCAAACATGAATGCTTTTTTTCTCAAATCGGGTAAACAAAACATAATAAAACGGGTGAAAAAGAATTACTCACGCAATAATCCCGCAAAGAATCTGCTTATGTACGTTCACTTATGACATGCTCTTTATGCTCAAGATCATGCACGCTCACCTTACTAAAATAAAGAATAAATTTTGATCACACATGAACACATCTTCGAGAAACTTCTTGTTACAAGATGTAAGTGCAGAACAGTCCTAAGAAACGTGACAAAAAAAATAAGCCGTGACCAGGTAATCATTATTAGCAAGAATGCTCTTGTCGAATAACAGCATCATCTACATGGTTGTATGAGCCCTTGAAAACCTCTTCAAATTTAGAAATATGCGACTCCACATATCTCTTATTTTACATCTGGTATAACAACTGCAGTTGCCAAAGATGAAATTCTGTCAAATGAAATCAAAATTAATTTGCCGTTTAACAAAACATCAAACTCATTATTCAGCAACTTGTCCGGCATGGACATCCATTCAAGATACGTGCCGCACATAAAGAGCTTCAAAATCTACTGGAAGGTTTTATACAGTTTAACAAATCTCTTGAACTAAACTAAAACGAGATGAAGAACTAAGCGCAGAAACTGGCCGTCTGACACCAGTGTCTTCTTCAATAAATAATTGTCGGTTATATTTCCATGAAAGTAGGTCCATTACAGTTTTTATGTTTTTCTTTTGAAAGAAGTGATCAATTCAGAACTAAATTTTTAATTTAATTTTTAAAATTTTTATTTGTTATTTTCCAAAATACGCCAACAATTTTATAAGTTTAAATCAATTTTTTTTAATTTTTAAAATATTTTTTGACGTTTTAAATCGAAGCCACGAATTCAGTCACGATTTAACTACAAAAATTTTAAATAAAAATTCTATTATTTAAAATTTCATTAGTTTTATATTTTTCAAGTTAAAATAATTTAACAACTAAAATAAAAAACTATTAAAATATAAATTTTTTTTTAATATTTAACTTACTTTTTGTAAAACGTTGAAACGTATTCTGAAAACTTTTACGATGAATGATGTGTTGAAAAATTAAATGTTAAACCTTAAGGCGGTTTAGTAAAGCAGAAAAAAACACAGTTGTTAAAGGAATTGTTTTATAAATTTTTGGTAATTATTTTAGAACTACTTTGCTTCCGTTTCCGCTTATAGATGTTAGGGGGGAAATTGTAACAGGAAATAAAACTTTTATTTGCTGTTTCATCAACAGAATTGCTAAACTTTTTTTTTTTTTTTTAAAAAACTTATTTACATTTTACAATTATTGCACTTTACTTTAAGTTTATTTGAATTAAATAAATATTTTTATTGAAAGGGAATATTTTTCTTTTTTTTTTTAAAGCGCAAATGCTTTATATTTTAAACTTTTTATTTTCCTTTCAATTATTTTTTTTTTTTAGAATTTTAATGTTGCTTCGAATGTAGTGGCTGCTTAAGTAGTTGTTCACTCAATTTTATAAAACTAATGATTCATTAAAATTTTACACTTCCGTTAGCACAAGATATCCAACATCCGGTTTCACTTTGGAAATACGAGAAAAATTGCACATACACATTTTTAAACGTTTAGTTTTTTTTTTAAACTTTAATTACTATAGTAGTTAATGTTGTTGTTGTTGTTGAACTATAATTATTATTAAACGGAAGTACTTTAAGCGCTGGCGGAAATATCAATTTCAGATGTTGCTTTACAGCAAACACTTTAAAATTCACTTTAAATTGCAACACAATTTTTTTAATTTGTATTCTTTAAAATCAATTTTTTTTCAATTTTTTAAAAGGTATTTTATTTATTATTTTTATTTTTTTTATTTTTTTACTCAAACCTTTTTTATTAAATTTTTTTATTGCTCAATTTTTTTGTAGTTTTTATTTTTTTCTTAAAGAACTTCTTCACCTTTTTGAAGTTTCAGCCCGCCACTTTCATTTCGTAATTTCTTACGTTCTTTTATGGCTTTCTGTTGGTATTTCTTTAAATATTTCATTTCATTACTTTTCTTTTTGGTTAATATTTCGCTTCTAATTATGCTTGTTGACCGCAACACTTTGCGTTTCCGTTTCCGCTCATTAACTTTATTACTTTGCATATGAAATGCCTCATACTGTTGTACATTTTATTATGCTGAGTTATTTCAGCATTTTTTTATTTTTTATTTTTTTCTTTAATTTTATATGTTTATACATCCGTTTTACATATTTTTTTTATAATTTTAATTTGCTTGTTATTTGTTAATTGCAATTTCATACATTCATTAACTCTGGGGGTATGTTGTGTGTTTAGTTGTGGTTTTCTTATTTAACACACAATTGTGCTCATATTTAATTTTCAAATTGTGGCTTATGAGTTTTAGTAAACTGAAAATAAATAAAAAGTCTAAAATGAATAAAAATATAAATTAGAAATATTCTTATTTTAATAACTTCGATAAAAATTGTGATTAAAATTAAAACTTTTTTAATTAAGATATTAAATTAAAAAATTTTTTTATTCCGGCTTAAGTTCGTAAATGTTCCAATTTTTCTAATTTATAACAAAAAGTGTTTTCGATTAATATAAGTTAACTAAGCGATGAATCGAATAATTTTTAGAAGGTCAATTTTTTTTTATTGTTTTAAACTTTTTTTGTAAAAAGAAAAAATTAAATGAATATTGAACGAATTAATGTTTACCTTAAATTTATTCGATTAATCTTAGTCGAATAATCGTTTATTCGAAGAATTTTCTGGAGGTTAAGAATTTATTTATTAATCATTCCTTTTTTATAAAAAAAATATTAAAAGAAATAATTTTAACCCTCATGTTTAAATTTGTTGTATTTATAAAAAAATTTATTCGATTAATTCAAGTCGAGTAATCAATTATTCGAATAACTAAACAATTAATCGAATAATTTTTAGATGATCGAAATTTTTTAATGTTGTAAATTTCTTCTTGGTTGGAAAACAAAAAATTAAATGAATATTAAACGAAATAATGTTACCTTATCGTATATTCGAATAAGTTTTAAGAGATAAAGTATTTAATTATTAATCATTATTTCCTTGTTGCAAAAAAAAATATTGATTGAATTAATTTTAACCCTCATGTGTTAATTTGAGACATTTATAACAAAAAATTTATTCGATTAATACAAGTCGAGTAATCGATTATTCTAATAATTTTTTGGAGATAAAGAGTTAAATTTGTAATTATTCCTACTTTTTTATAAAAAAAATTATTATAAGAAATAATTTTTAACCTCATATGTTACTTTGTGGTATTTACAAAAAAATTTATTCGATTAATACAAGTCGAATAATCGATTATTCGAATAATATTATTGATTGATTATTATTAATTTTTTATTTCGTTTTTAGAATTAAATAAATAACTTTAAGTAAAAAATTAATCACATTAATTTTAATAAAATTGAAATTGTGTAACTCAACAGTCAATACTTATTTAATAAGTAAGATATCATTGTATTTCTTCTTTGTCTTCTTTATTGTTAATTGTTATATTTAGGTTATAAAATTTGTGTTCTTATATTTTCTTTTGTCAACTGAACAGTCAAATCGTGCTTGAGCAAAGAGATATTTTTTTTGAAATGTCAGTTTTCTAGTTACATGAATAAAAGAAATAAATTAATGATTATTAAAATAACATTAAAAATATTCTTGAAGTCGGTTAAAAACTATGTAGCACTTGGTCTTTGTCAATAAGGGGCAGTAAGCCGGTTTTGGTTTTTAGCTACGTTTTAGGGTGTGAAAAAATGCCAAATGTAAAGGCGCTCTAACAAAGGCTCGTTTGGCTCTCACTTGAAGGCTGTATTTTCAATTTGATCTTTTCAAGTTTAAAAAACCAAGACCTTTTGTAACCCATAACAGCCTTTTATATATGTCCGGTTCCTTAAATTTAAATTTTTAGACAGAGAAAGAAAACAACTTTTTAAAATTTTATGTCTCAAGATTTTTAATATGTTTAATATTTTTCTACTTTTTTATTTGAATTCATTGCTAATAAGCTTTTATATTGAATATTTTTAATTTTTTTCAGCATCCTTTCATTTAAAAACCTACAGCAACACAAAGCAAAAATCATGAACCAAAAAAAAAACAAGCGGTAAAATGCAACAACAAAAAAATATTTTTCTTATCACTGCTGCTAACGCTGCTGCTACTGCTGCTGCTACTGATATTATGGTACGCATACCACTGCCCATAAATTTTAGGATAAGATTATTGTCCACCTTCAACTACCCCTACAAAAAATATAATTCAATACAACAACTTCTTAAAAAATTTCATTAAAAATGCTTAACTAAAAATTTATTCAAAAAACTTTTTATGTTAATAAAAGCAAATACTTTTTATTTAAATTTAAAGGATATTTTTCTCACATTTTATTTTTAGCTTTTTTTAAGATTTGTTATTTTATTTCTATTTTTCACTTTATTTCTTTTTATTTTTTGCTTAAAAATTTTTTTTATTTTCTCGCTTAAATTTTTTTTATTCCATTTTTTTCTTTAAATAAAAGTTTTTGGAATTTTTCTATTAATTTTTATGCATATTTTTCTTAATTTGCTGTTATTTTCTTTTTTTGTTGGAAAACACACGCGTTGAATTTTTCTACGTTCCAAATTGACCCGACGACTGGAACTCCATGACTGAATTTCAATACAAATTTCATTTTTGCTTCAACCACCTTCTTGTCGATGTCGTAGTTATCATTAAAAATATGTATGTGTGTTTGTGTGTGCAGATTTTCAAACTAAAGCCTTGTGTTTGAAAAGCTGGCAGAGAAAAATAAAAAGAAAAATTTTATTTTTTTCCTTTGCCTGTATCTCCCTAAAAAGGGATGAAAAGGATGATACATTTGTACTTTTTATGGTACTATTTGGAATTAGGGAAATAAAAAAGTACCACGAATTAACAATTTTCTAAGATTCCTTTCTTAAGACGATGACCGCTACAGAAAAATATTATTAGAAATTTGAATATGAAGGGCATCAATCTACGAGGGCTGATATATATATTTTTGGCATTGAAACACTGAGTGCTGCCAAGTGCAATCTGACATTTCCATTAGAAACTTTGTCATTTTTTAAGCATAATCGTACTCAAAACGTTTTGACGTACGACCATTATTTGTGTTGTTTACAGTGACTTGAAAAAATTAATATAGAAAAAAATGGAATTAACTCGTGAACATTTTCGTGCCATCATTTTTCACAACTTTCGACGTGGATTATCACGACAAGAGTGCATTGATGAACTTAAATCTTTGTATGGCGATGAAGTACCATCCTATAGAACTGTGATAAATTGGTATAATGAATTTAATTGTGGCCGAAGCTCGCTCAAAGACGAATTCCGTGAAGGTCGTCCAAAAACGGCTGTTGTGCCAGAGAACATTGATGCCGTGCGTGAACTCATAATGCAAGATCGACATGCGACATACCGAGAGATAGAGACATCCTTGGACATTTCTTCAACCAGCATACATTCGATACTGCATGAACACCTGGCCGTAAAAAAGGTTTGTTCTCGTTGGATCCCGCACAATTTGAAAGTCGCTCAAAAAAAGGCTTGTGTCGATTTGTGCAAAGAAATGTTGCAAAAATACGATTGCGGTGCTTCAAAAGACGTTTATAAGATCGTCACAGGTGACGAATCATGGATCTATGCGTATGGGCCCGAAACGAAACAACAATCGACCGTGTAGGTCTTTAAAGACGAGCAAAATCCAACGAAAACTGTTCGTGGAAGAAGCACTTCGAAGCAAATGGTCGCCTGTTTCTTCGGCAAAACTGGTCATGTGGCGACTGTTCCGCTTGAGCAACGTAGGACGGTCACGTCTGAGTAGTACACTACAATTTGTTTGCCTGAAGTCTTTGGAGAAATTCGAGAAAAAAATGCGTGGTCAACGATTTCCGTCACCAGAAGAAGCTGTTGAAGTGTTCAAAAACCATGTTTTAGAGGTGTCTCAATCGGAGTGGAAAAAGTACTTCGACAACTGGTTTGAGCGCATGCAAAAGTGTATAAATCATGCTGGAGAATACTTTGAAAAACAATAAAACCATTTTTGATTATAAATATTCGCATTTTCACTATTAGGCCAGAAATATATAGAGCAGCCCTCGTACTTCTAAAATCAAACAATAATTTTATTTTGTGACTTCCTTTTAAAAAGTACTAATTTTCTTATTAAGGGCAGGTTCTTATAATTGTACCTTAAGCATCCTTGGTACTGCTTGAAAATGTACACATAATATTTTAATGCTCATAATATATAAAAGAGAGCTTAACCAGCTGTGCTAAAAGCTTTTTGAAATAATTTTAACATTATCCTTTTTGCTTTATTTTTTTATTTTTTTTTATTTTATGTGTATGTATTATATTTTAGTATTTTATTTAAAACGTTCGTTCGTTCGTTTGTTTGTTTGTTTCTTTATATTTACATGTGATTTGGTTTACGCACATTTCCAAAGTTCCATATTCCAGCAGGTGTTTTGAACACACATACACACACACACACACACTCACATACTCTTAAGCACACTTTTAAAAATAAGAAATAAAAGCTTTTTGAATTAACAAAATTTTAACACAATAATTTTATTAAACATTTTACCTTTAATTTATATACACTGTATTTTAAATTTAAATTTTTTACTGTTATTTACACGTTAAATTTCAATTTCCATTTCCTTTTTATTACAATTTTTCTTTCAACAAGCCATAGCATGTTTAATAATTTTGTTTTTATTCCTCTTGTTTGCATTAAGAAACAAAAAACAGAAGCAAAAAGCTTTTGAAAATGTGGGTGAAAGCTTTAATTGTATATTTTCTGCGCCAACACAACTCATTTAAAAACAAACTCTCTTAACTGTTTTTTTTTTTTTTGTACTCATGTCCTTGATACAAAAAAATAAACTAAAATTCTTTAACGTTAAAATTAGTTTAAGCTGGCAATGCCTTTTTGTTCTAACATGTGCCGGTATTTACAAATTGGACTATTTATTTAGTTGTTGGAGATGGTGGTAGTGGTAGTAGTGATGGTGATAGAGATGTTTCTCTCTTTTTTAATGTTGTTGTAATTGATACTGAAACGCCTGTATAAGAATTGTTTATAATTGTTTTTTGTTTTTATACAATTTGGTTTGCTGTTTAATTGTGTCAATCTGTCAGTGTATTAGTAAATAAGTTAGTAAGTAATTTTAAATAATCTGAGAAGATTTTTTTTCTTGTTTTTTTTCTCTTGTTCTTCCTTTTACCTGTGCAATGAAAAATATTTTGTTCTATGAGTAAAAGACTCTTCAGACACTTGTGGTATTTATGATACTTTTGATATTTTAACTAAAATAATAATTATGAGTTGAAACTTAAAATCCTTAAAATGTTTAAAACAATTTTTTTAGACTTATCGAAACAATAACTCACACTATTTACTTAATAGTAAAGGAGAACATGTGTTATTTGTAGCTAATTAGCCATGAATAAATATTCATAAGAAAGTGTCCAATATAAGAAAATCATAAGACAACATATCAACACTTTTATTTTGTATTAAACCTTCAACAAGTCGCAAAATTATCTGAGTTTTAAAAATTCTCACAAAAAGTCAAAGTCTCCTAAACAAAAAAAAAAAAAAAAAAAAAAAAAAAAAAAAAAAAAACAAAAACTTTAGTAACCACAAGACAAACTAAAAGTTCATTTTAGAACGATAAGACTCTTCATAATTATTGTAGGAGCTGTAAAGCCATTTATAACCCCTTTAAATTTATTTTGTGATCTCCTCAACAACTTGGAATTTTTACAGACGGCAAACAAACTGAAAGCAGAGAAGTGTCATGAAACACTGCTATGGAAAAGAATGACAATAATAGGGAAATAGTTTTATTAAAACATTGTAAATCTTACAGTAGAAAGTCCAAAAATCCTAATATGAGCTAGAATACGTCTGAGGATGAAAATCCTCTCATAAAGAGGCGAACCTGCAGCTCTAATCTGAGGCTTTCGGAAAGTCTTTGATAATAATGCTTAAGTAATTCCTGTAGAAAGTGTCACCAGTAGCCTTTCTCTGTAAATCGCTAAAACTAAATCTCCATCGCTAAAACTCTAAAATATATATATTTAGCGATTTTTGGCTACAAGTTCTATTCTGTGACACTTTTTGCCATTATTTTTATTTTTTTTTATAGATTTTTAGCTATCGAAATTTAGATTTAACTACGAGAATTACAATCTAAGACCGCAGTGCACGTCTACCACTGATTATAGGGTTGCCATATTTCCTTAATATAACTTAATTTGTAGTAATTTTAATGCTCGCCTTAGCATTAAGGAATCATACTTTTTGTTAAGATTTTGCAAAACCAAAATCAGATTTTTTTTTTATTTTTCAAAATTTTCTTAAACAAAGTTTCGGAAAAAGTAAATTAACGTTTTACTGAAATATGGCACAAAATTTTTTTTCTTTGCTTTACTTCGAAAATTTATCAACGCTTTTACTTTCCTAATAATTTAAAATAAAATAAAATTTTTTTATGATCCTAAAATATTTTTAAAAATTTTAATCTGGCAACACTAATTGGCTGGCATTAAACTTAGGCGAATAGAATGCTGGCGACATCAGCGTAATACAGCTCGAGAATTACCCGGCTATAAACAGATATGACAAAAGCTAAAATTATATGAATTAAAACCCAATTAACCCAACAATATAAAAATAATTCCACAAACGGAAATCATTAAAAACCGAAGGGGATTTTTTTTTTTTTATAAATAAATTTTTTTATAATAAATTTTTCGAATTAAATAATTTCTCTTTAAGGCAACTAAACAATGTTTCATTTTAATTTCAAAATCTTTGAGAAGTTAATTTTATATAAAACCATTTTTCCTATGAGAATTTTCCAATGCGTATTTACTCGTAGTTGTGCCCATTTGTGAAGGGAAATTTATTATACGCAGGCACTAAAACACAAACATACAAACACTAATTAGCACAAAGTTAAATACTTGTAGGTTGGTAAATTGTTGCAAGGTACCGTTTTTTTTTTCTTTTTTTTTTGTTATTCTTCTCATTATGTTTTTAAATACAAACAATTATACAACAAAAGACAATTACAGTAAATATAAAAAAATAGAGAGGGAAATAAAATAAATTATTTAAAAGGTAGGAAATACAGAATATCAGTGAATTAAAAACTTTTTGTAGGAATAATTAAATTTTTGAAGGGGGATTATTGCAGCGGATTAAAATTGTGCTTTTAATTATTAACCTTTTTTGGTTCCTTAGCGAATGCGGGTTATAGTTTTCTTTTAGTTTTTATTCGAATCTTTGTCTTTCTTCTAAGGCTGGTAGTTCTTTGCTATGATTTTAGTTATTTCTGTTGTACAACTTTTAAATATTGATTTCCTTTAATTCCCGTGCCTGTTTTGGAGTTTATAAGTAACTTTTGCTCATCACCTGATCATCTTTCAAGTTTACTTCAACTTTACTTGAAGGGAAGATACCGGCTTCCAACAATGTATTAGGTTACGTTACATATGTTAGACATGCTGCGTGTGAAGCTTTCTTGGATCCATATAGCGATTCTTTTGTGTCACCTACAAAAGAAGAAGCGAAAAGAGAAAAATAGAAAGAGAGATAGAGATAGAGAGAGAGAAAAAAGACCAGAAGATAAGATAGGTAAAGTTAAATTAGTCAAGTTAAATCCTATAACACTGATAGTGATAGGGCAATGGATAATGGGTTCATTTCATCAGTCCATAGTATATTTCAGCTTGAGTCCATCTTTGTCTTATCAAGAGCAGCTAGTCTATTCTCTATAAAGTTTTAATAATTTCCTTCTTTGATTAGCAAGAATTGGAGTTTCCAAAGCTAATAGTTCTAGAGTAATCGTCATTACATCTTAAGTCACTTATTCTACTTGAACATATTTTTAAAATACGAGGGCTGCTATATATATTTCTGGCCTGGCAACACTGAGTGCTGCCAAGTGCAATCTAACATTTCTATTGGAAAGTTTGTCATTTTTAAGCATAATCGTACACAAAACGTTTTGACGTACGACCATTATTTGTGTTGTTTACAGTGACTTGAAAAAATTAATATAGAAAAAAATGGAATTAACTCGTGAACATTATTGCCATCATTTTTCACAACTTTCGACGTTAATTATCACGACAAGAGTGCATTGATGAACTCAAGTCTTTGTATTGCGATGTAGCACCATCCTATAGCACTGTAAAAAATTGGTATAATGAATTTAATCGTGGCCGAAGCTCGCTCAAAGACGAATTTCGTAAAGGTCGTCCAAAAACGGCTGTTGTGCCAGAGAACATTGATGCCGTGCGTGAACTCATAATGCAAGATCGACATGCGACATACCGAGAGATAGAGACATCCTTGGAAATTTCTTCCACCACCAAACATTCGATGTTGCATGAACACCTGGCCGTAAAAAAGGTTTGTTCTCGTTGGATCCCGCACAATTTGAAAGTCCCTCAAAAAAAAAGGCTCGTGTCGATTGGTGCAAAGAAATGTTGCAAAAATACGATTGCGGTGCTTCAAAAGACGTTTATAAGATCGTCACAGGTGACGAATCATGGATCTATGAGTATGAGCCCGAAACGAAACAACAATCGACCGTGTGGGTCTTCAAAGACGAGCAAAATCCATCGAAAGTTGTTCGTGGAAGAAGCACTTCGAAGCAAATGGTCGCCTGTTTCTTCGGCAAAACTGGTCATGTGGCGACTGTTCAGCTTGAGCAACGTAGAACGGTCACTTCTGAGTGGTACACTACAATTTGTTTGCCTGAAGTTATCGGAGAAATTCGAAAAACCAACAAGAGAAGACGAATCATTGTTCACCATGACAATGCGAGCACTCACACATCGGCTTAAACCAGAGCGTTTTTGACCGGCCAAAACCTCGTACAGCCCTGACTTGGCACCTAATGACTTCTTCTTGTTTCCGCACATCAAGAAAAAAATGCGTGGTCAACGATTTTCGTCGCCAGAAGAAGCTGTTGAAGTGTTCAAAAACCATGTTTTAGAGGTGTCTTAATCGGAGTGGAAAAAGTGCTTCGACAACTGGTTTGAGCGCATGCAAAAGTGTATAAATCATGCTGGAGAATACTTTGAAAAACAATAAACCATTTTTGATTATAAATATTCGCATTTTCACTATTAGGCCAGAAATATATAGAGCAGCCCTCGTATAATGACTTTTTTAACGTTGTTTTGTTGCATATAAACAGTCCATGTAAACAGTCCCAAGGTAAGATCCCTGGAAAAAATGCTGGTATTCAAAACAAAGTAACTTTGGGTTGAACACCTGGTCATTAAGAATGAAGAGGAAGATATAACCCTTAAAAATCAGAACCTCTATTAGGCCTAAATCCTGATCAATTCGGATCTTTCTTTTCTTTACAATTTTTTTATGGAAAAGTGTGGTTGGCTTTATTTTTAACACGAAACTGGATCAGGGAGTATAAGCTGCCAAAAAGAACTTTAATTCGTATATGACGAGTGTGATGAAAAACCTTAAAACCTCAGATTAAAATAATATTTTTTAAATACAGCTACTATGACAAACGTTCAAGCTCATTACGGTCCGTTCAAAGTAACTAAACACAGTACAAATACATCATTTGTGTTGTGTGCGTCATTAATAGGTTAATGAAGGCTTTTGTGTTATAAGTTTTTGTAATTGTATGATCGTTGCCATAGCACTTGCTAAGCTGCTGTGCTGCCTTATGTTTCATAATAAAAACTTTTTCTTAATTTATTTTCAACTGAATTAAAAACACCTGGGACTTAAGCTGGAAGGGAAGTTGAGTTGAATGCGTATGTTAAATATTTAATTATACCTTAGTGTGTGTACAGACAAAAGAGCTTCCAAATACATACATTAACACACACACACAAATACATGCAATATTAAAATACATCTTTAATTTCATCCTCCATTTATCTGCCGTTAAGTCTGTGTCAGTGTCCATTTATTTTCCGCAAAAAAAAATTTATAATTTTTATCCCAGTTGCAATGTCCTTGTAATAATGAACCGTAACTCAAGTATTTTTGCTGCAACTGTCATAATAAAAAAAAATTGTGTATAAAAAGTTTATTTAAATATTGCATAATTAAAAAAAAATATTTTTATTTAATTCATTTATGCTTAAATTTATCTCGACATGAAAATGTGTGTCTTATTAATGGAACAAAAAGCGATAAAAATAAACATTTTTTTCCTTGTCGTTTTATATTTAAAACATGATGGTTTTTGTAAATGTTGCATTAATTAATAATTATTGAATTGGAAAAATATTGTAAATGGAACGGCTTAATGACAGGCAACAAAATAGCCTGAAATAAGGCTATCGAGTTTCAAAAGAAGACATTTACTTGTTTTTTATGATTATGAACATTCAACGGAGTTTAATTACAAAAACAAACAAAAATTTTTAAGCACAATTGCTTTTAGAAGCCGGAAAATATTAAGAAAAGAATCGTTTTGGCATAAAGAAATGCAAAATGTTGCTTAATAGTATTAGTAACATATTTTAAATTTTATAATTCTCATTTAGTTCATTTTTATTTTATTAGAGAAATCAAAGCTTTAAAATTTTTATTTATTTATTTATTTTTTTGCATTTGAAGTTTCGATATGGGACAGCGGAGAATGTGTTTCTAAACTGAAAATTTTTCCAGAGATGGAAAACATAATTTTTAATTAAAGTCATTCCGCTGTGCACTTACTTTTACTAATGTACAATATGTTTATATCTCTAAATGTTGCACTTAATAGTTTACTATTTTAAATTTTATAATTCTCATTTAGTTCATTTTTATTTCATTAAAGAAATCAAAGCTTTAAAATTCATATATATTTATTTGCATTTGAAGTCACGATATGCCAGAGAGTGGAGATTGTGTTTTTAAGCTGAAATTTTCTCCAGAGATGGAAAACATAATTTTTTATTAAAGTCATTCTGCTGTGCATTTACTTTTACTAATGTTGAATAAAATACTTGTTTATATCTCAGAATGTTGCACTTAATATTTTACTATTTTAAATTTTTAAAATTCTCATTTAGTTCATTTTTATTTTATTTAAGAAATAAAAGTTTTAAGATTCATATTAATTTATTTATTTACTAGCATTTGTACTTTCGATATGGCAGAGAGAAGAGATTGTGTTTCTAAACTGAACATTTCTCCAGAGATAGAAAACATAACTTTTAATTAAAGTCATCCTGCTGTACATTTACTTTTACTAATGCATGGTTA
This sequence comes from Cistogaster globosa, assembly GCA_937654795.1. Classification (NCBI taxonomy): domain Eukaryota; kingdom Metazoa; phylum Arthropoda; class Insecta; order Diptera; family Tachinidae; genus Cistogaster; species Cistogaster globosa. The sequence goes on from OW569404.1 coordinate 16,978,668, forward strand.
TGTCTCTAAATGTTGCACCTAATAGTTTACTATTTTAAATTTTATAATTCTCATTTAGTTCATTTTTATTTTATTTAAGTAATAAAAGTTTTAAGATTCATATTTATTTATTTATTTGCATGTGAAGTTTCGATATGGCAGAGAGCGGAGATTGTGTTTTTAAGCTGAAATTTTCTCCAGAGATGGAAAACATAATTTTTTATTAAAGTCATTCTGCTGTGCATCTACTTTTACTAATGTAAAATAAAATACTTGTTTATATCTCAGAATGTTGCACTTAATAGTTTAATAATTTAAATTTTATAATTCTCATATAGTTCATTTTTATTTTATTAAAGAAATCAGAGCTTTAAAACTCATACTTATTTACTTGTTTATTTATTTGCATTTTTACTTTCGATATGGCAGAGAGCAGAGATTGTGTTTCTAAGCTGAACATTTCTCCAGAGATGGAAAACATAATTTTTAATTAAAGTCATTCTGCTGTACATTTACATTTACTAATGCACAATATATTTATATCTCTAAATGTTGCACTTAATAGTTTACTGTTTTAAATTTTATAATTCTCATTTAGTTCATTTTTATTTTATTTAAGAAATAAAAGTTTTAAGATTCATATTTATTTATTTATTTATTTATTTATTTGTATTTGTAATTTAGTTATGGCAGAAAGTAGAGATTGTTTTTCTAAATTCATATTTTCTCCAGAGATGGAAAACATATATTTTAATTAAAGTCATTTTGCTAAGCATTTAATTTAACTAATACAAAATAAAATTCTTGTTTATATCTCCAAGGATAGAAAAGCGTGATTTTTAAACTATATCGATTTTTAGAAAAATAAAATTAATTACCTGTTTTTTTCAGGGATCGAAAACCTGTTTATACAATTATACAAATAAACATTTTAAGTTGCTTATTCTTCTACTAAAATGAAAATAATTCTTGCAAAAAAAAATCCGACTTCAAAACAGACAAAATTAAAATCATGCTTCTTTAGGACTGTAATTATAAATTAATTATATAAGATTATATTCGAGAAAGATTGCGTCAGGATTTTTTATGTGTCGTAGAAAAAAATATGAATGCAGATTAAACAAGAAAATGCAGCAGTTATGTGGTCACGCTTTATTTTTTACACTTTTTATTGCTGACATAATAAAACAAAATGTGTTTAAATTCTAAAAACATCAAATTACAACCTTTAGGGCACCCTTTAATTTCTAATTTTAAATATTTATGCTTGTTATAATACTTGATATAGTAGAAGACATTCTGTCTAATTTTCAAGAGTTTGTCTGTAACGGTTTCAAAGAAAGGGACATATGGGTCAAATTACATCAGTTATAGGGACACCCTTTAGTTTCGAATTTTAAGTTTGCTACTTGTTAAAGCGGACTTAGCAATAAAGGTTCTGTGCAAATTTCAATCAACTGTCTACAAGTGTTCAACTGTTTGGTCATATACATCAAATAACAGCAACTATTGTAACACCCGGTAATTTAAAATTTTAATTATTTATACTTCTTAATATACCAGACAAAGTAGTGGATATTCCGTTTGATTTTTAAGTGTTTTTATATAACGTTTTAACGATAGGGCCATATACAGTTATGTGAAAAATAATAGGGACAGTGCCCAGCCAAACTTACATTACATTTACAGTCAATTAAAAAATCGGAAATTATTTCTTGTTCAAACGATTTATTTTTTCTTAAACGGTAGAAAAAAGATTACCAACAAAAATTTTTCCTATTCCTATAATATATTTTGATTTTTTATGATTTTGTATGAATTTATATAGTTTAGCGTGTGAAAAAAAATAAGGACACTTCATGAAATCTTAAAGCTATAACTAACTTAGGTAAAACTAAATAGATATTTATTTTGAATATTGTTGCATAAAGCCTTATTGCCACATTAGTACTTTGTTGCGGATCCTTTGTTATCCAGAACAGCAGCACATCTTCTAGGCAGTGAGTCGACCAAATTTTGGCACACATGTAGCGGTATTGCGTTCCACGCATCCTGTATAAGATTCCGAAGCTCGTCGCAATTTGATAGACACTTTCCCCTGATAGCCCTTTAAACTTCGTTCCATAAATTTTCTATGGGGTTCAGGGTTCCCCTGGACTTTGCTGGCCATTCTAAAACATTGATTTTGTTGTCCTGGAACCACTTCTTTGTGTACTTTGCCGTATGCTTTGGATCATTATCCTGCGGGAAGACCCATTTGAGTGGCATATTTTCTTCGCCATAAGGCAGCATTGTATTTTTCAAAATTTCAGTGTAATCAGCCGATTTCATTATATTCTGGATACGATATAGAGGACCCACACCATAATAAGAGAATGACCCCCATACCATGATGCTACCACCACCATGTTTGACTGTCTTTAAAGAATATCTTGGATTGAATTCTTGACGGATAGGTCTTCTTACATAGTGGACACCTCTATCAGAAGAAAACAAGTTTACTTTCGTTTTATCGGACCACAGAATGTTACGCCATTTTTCTTTAGGCCAATTGATGTGATTCTTAGCAAACTCTAGTCTTGGTTTTATTTTCTTTTTGGACAACAATGGCACTTTTCTTGCACTACGGGGTCTAAATTCCTCACCGATGAGTGTTTTTCGAATAGTTGATGTGTCAACGTCAAGGTTTAAATCATTTTTTATTTGTTTAGACGTGATAAATGGATCTTTTTTTACGCATCGAATAATATTTCTCTTTATAGTAGGTGTAATTTTTTGTTTTCTTCCACGGGTTTCATCCTTGGGAATCCATTTAACAGCATTTTCTACCATGGTTTTTGAACTACCGAGCATTTGTGCAATTTTTCTGTACGAATATCCGCTTTCACATAAATTTTTAATATTATTTCGAGTAGCGTGGTCGCAGTGTGTATTTCTACCCATATTTGCCTAAGCAGTTACAAAATTGTAATTTATTTAGCAATTAATGTAAGTCTATAAATGTGTTTTACTCAGTTACTTACAAAAAAAAAAGTATTTTAAATTTTTATTAATATATTTTTACCAAAACGGAAAACTGTCCTTATTATTTTTCACAGCAGAAATCGCGCACTTTACAAAGAAAATAATTTGTTATCAGAACGAAAGAAAACGAAGCACAAATTGTAACGGGATTTCTTAATGTCGTTTACAAGCATTGCAAAACAACTCTGTTTTATTACAAATTCTTTCATTTTTAGATGAATTCGTAAACACCAAAGACGGTGAATACAACTGTCCCTATTATTTTTCACATAACTGTAGGTCAATTTACTTTAAACATGTGAACACCCTTTAATTTCTAAATTCAAATATTATACTGGCTTAGAAATAAAAGTTCTTTGTAAATTTCAACCATCTGGCTATAACAGTTTAAAAGTTTGGCCACATACATCAAATTACATTAGGTATTGGGACACCCTTTAATTTATTATTTTGAATCTTTTTACTTAATATTATAACGGTCATAGTAATCGACATCCTGTCCAATTTTCATGTCTATAACGGTTCAAAAGATAGGAGCATATAAGTCAATTAACATTACCTATGGGGACACCCTTTAATTTTTAGATTTATTTTTATATTCCTTTTCGCAATTTTTTTTTTTTCTTTAATTTTAAAGAAGAGCGCTTTACAGTTTATAATATACCTAAAAAACATGTATGTTGTATGGGGACACCCTTTAATTTTTAAGATTATGAACTGTTTTTTAAACGGGATAATCTATTTGAAATTACAAAAAATTTTCAAAATCGACTCAGAAATCACAAATATAAAAATTAAAAATTTGCTACAAATTTTGTTAGAAAAAAATTAAAAAAATTTCTCCTAAAGAAGAGCACCAAAGGCGCTCGAGATATTGAAAAAAATAAAGGAAAATTTAATAAACAAAAAAATTTAAATAAAATATAAAAAAAGTTTTATTTAAAATTATAATTTGTGACCTTGACCTTGTGACACTGATTTTTTTATATTCTGTTTAGTTTCAAATATTCCTTAACCAATTAATTTTAAATATTCAAACAAAAGCGATAAACTATAAAAAATTACCAATAGGGAGTTTAGAAAATAGAAAACCTCAAAAATGAAAAGAGCTAAAAATGAAATCTTGAAATCGATTTTATTAAAAAAGTGAAAGAATTTAAACTGAATTAATGAGTGAAATACAAATTTTAAACGTGTGGCTTTTAGCTGAAGGCCTTAAACATTTTTTATATAAAAAAGCTAGAATTTAAAAAAAATAAATTTAAGTGAAAACTCTGAAAACACTTATAAATTCTTCATTAATTTGAAGCCCGACATTAACTTAAGTGGAAGTCAAGAAACTAAAATTTACAACATGCCAGCTCTGCAAAATAAGCAATTGAATTAATGGCAATTTTTAAGCCGGTTACAATTTGGTTTTTAAACTTTAAATAAATAAACGGGTAAAATATTTCAATAACTTCAAGATTTAAAATAAAGTAAAAACAAAAAAAATAAAAAACAATAATTAAACTAACACCAAAGTTTTGAGCAGAAATGAATTCATTTTAAAATAAGTGCTTTTTGCTTAAATTCGTCTACAGAGAAATAGAAATAAAAATTAAAAATGGAAATGGAGATGAAATTGTAACACACTTAAGTGCACTTGACAATAATCAAATTGTACATGTCACGGAAATATGACATATTTCTATACGTTTGTACATTTGATACTAACACTCACACATACACACACACATACACTCATATACATTTATATATAACTTGCACGTTGCATATTTTCCATAAAATTTGTAGTTTATTCAATTGTTCAATTGTCGTCAAATAGCAATAGATGGTTGTTGGATTAGAGACAAATGAAAAAAATAAGCGATTTATTTTAAGAAAATGAGTGTCATGAGTTTTGTGCTGATATAACGGTCATGGCTGTCCTAGAAACTATAAACGAATATGTGTTGTACTCTTTTTTAAAAAAAAGCTACTGTTTAATTTTCTAAAAATAAAAACACTCAAAGTTACAGTTGTATAAAAATTTATGCAGCAACTGGTATAACGTCCATATTAATTCTAATACGAGTAGCAATAGAAGAAAAAACTTTCGCTTAAAAATAAAAAGCACAATTAAAGCCAAGTGCTTCACTGGTTCCACAAAACGTACTCGAAACTGTTGAATTTTAATATTTTCCACTTTTAATGCTGTTTGAAAGGTGTTAAAAGCAATTTTTGGAATAAAATTCATAATGAAAAAGGAAGAAAATATTAATAGAAAAAATAGGAAGAGAAAAAGTATTTTTAAATAAAAAATACTCCAAATTGAAGTTCCGTAACATTTGTATGTTTAAGTGCATGCAACTGATTAAAAAATTTTATTTTAATTTTTTTTAATCGACTTCAAAAACAGGAGATGCTTTTCAATTTGCTTGCATTTTAATACATTAATGGTCGCCGAGCTCAGTCTTTTAAAAATATATTTTTTATTAAAAAATAAAGTTGTTTTTTTAATTATAGGGTGACCCTATGCAACCCATAAATATTTTAACATCTTTATTAAGCCATAACGGATGTCCCTAAATAATTTTAACACTAACAAAAAATAATAAAAAAAAATTAAAATTAAAGGGTGTCCCCATAGGTGTCTTTATTTGAATTATATGTCTTAACCTAAAAAATTATTGCAGTCAAACACTTGAAAATTACACATAATATGAACTTTTGTGTCTACTTAAGCAACAAGTATACCATTATAAAACTAAAGGGTGTCCCCATAGGTGTCTTTATTTGAATTATATGCCTTAACCTAAAAAATTATTACAGTCAAACACTTGAAAATTACACAGAAAACGTACTTCTGTGTCTACTTAAGCAAAAAGTATACAATTATAAAATTAAAGGGTGTCCCCATAGGTTACATTTTTTTAATTATATGCCCTAACCTGAGCAATTATTTCACACAAACACTTGGAAATTACCCAGAATATGCACTTTTGTGTCTATTAAAGCAACAAGTATATAATCATAATTTATAGGGTGTCCCCATAGTTGATGTTATTTGAATTATATGCTCTAACCTGCGCAATTATTACACTTAAAAATTACACAGAATATGTACTTCTATGTCTTTTAAAGCAACAATTATAAAATTTTAAAATTAAAGGGTGTCCCAATAAGTTATGTTATTTAACGTATATGACTTTATCTTTTAAGCAGTCTTCAACCGATGCTTGAAATTTAAGCAAAGTGTGTGATATTATGTTTACAATTGCAAATATTAAAAAAAACTAAAGGGTGTCCCCACAGCAATTGCAATTTTACTAACATATACGGCCCTACTTTTTTTAAACTTTATAAACAAACACTTGAAAATTGCAAAGAAATTGTAGTTCAGTTATGTAAAATATAAAATTTTCAATTAAAAATTAAAGGGTGTCCCCAAAGATGATGCAATTTGTTAAATGAAAAAAAAATTTAAACTGTTCTAGAGAGAAAAATGAAATTTAAACAATTTTTATTTCCTAATTGACGAACCCTTGACCGTCTGTTTGTTTTGAAATCGGTTTCTTTTGGCAAGAAAATAATTTAAAATTTTTAAGAAATAATTTCTTAGTTAAAGTAACCTGTTTACAAATTTTTAGAAATTGACTTTAATAAGCAACTTGAATAAAATATGTGAATAAAGGAATAATGTTAAAAATTATTCAAAAAAGTAACAGCTTTGAATTCACAAAAAATTTGTGATAATGGTAAAAGTTTTTTACAAAGGCATTTATCAATTTATCCATATAAAAATAAAGATAATGTGTAATTAAATATTAATAATTGAGCAGTGTTTACAATTTAATATTTAGACATGCTGTCAAAAAGAATACCAATTACTTTATGTCAAACCTTAAGAGCTGTTTATGTTTTGATTTCATCCTTTCCTGGCAAGCCATCAAAATTTAAGGGTGTATATAAACAGTTTTTGCAACAAAAGAAAACAAAAACAAAAGAAATATAAAAATCAAACACCAACAGCAAAAGAATAAAGAAGAAAAAATATAAACCTTCTTCAATTGTTATTCATCAATAAATTCTTAAAGAGTAAAAACCCAAAATCATCAAACAGCCAAAGTGATAAATAGCAAAGCATACTTTAGGGGTCATGGTTATACGTTTTTATTTGTTTTTCCAAGAAGTTGCCAGCAAAACAATAGCATTTGTTTTTTTTTTCATTTTCCTGTTCAAGTTTCTTTAGTGGATTTATAAATTATTAATAGCATACATTTAGGTGCTGAAATGAATTTTTTAAATATAAATTGAAAGAAACTTCTACCACAAGTAAAACAAAATACATGTTAAACACTTTTTTCTAGAAACCACTAACTTTTGCAGATTATTCTTTAAAACTCAATATAAATTCTTTGCAAATAATTTTAAGCTGATTAATGCAGGATTTATTATTGTCACAACTGTGCTGTATTAAAAAAAGGCATGTTTTAAAATGTTAATATCTTTTTAAGAAAATATTTCCAAGAATTTAAGAAAATATTTCCAATTCTAAACAAAATCCAAACTTACATTTACATTTTTGCATAAAAATGTTTCAAATGATTTTCAAAGTTTTTAACGCTTTTACGGCTTATGGTAAATATAAAAATATTTTTCTCAAAAAAAAAATCATTTTTATTTTCACTAGAACCATCATCATGATGATTTTTAGCACACAATAGCTTTAGCAAGTATGAAATAATTGCTAAAGCATTTTAAGATTTAAAACACATGTTTCCGATTAAGCAACAAAAATTCAATTAATTTTCAGCTTAAAAATCTTTCCAGCTTTAAATAAAAAGTTTTAGATCAGAATTTAGTTTTCAACGAAAATGTCATTAAATTTTCCTTGGAAAAATAAAATCAAGTCAAATCAGTTAAAATAGAATACTTTTTTTAACAAAATAGAATTTAAAAAACAAAAATTCAATGACAGATTACAAATAAGTGTAAACTTTTAAAAGAGAAGAAAAATATTACGAGGGCTGCTCTATATATTTCTGGCCTGATAGTGAAGATGCGAATATTTATAATCAAAAATGGTTTTATTGTTTTTCAAAGTATTCTCCAGCATAATTTATACACTTTTGCGTGCGCTCAAACCAGTTGTCGAAGCACTTTTTCCACTCCGATTGAGACACTTCTAAAACATGGTTTTGAACACTTCAACAGCTTCTTCTGGCGACGAAAATCGTTGACCACGCATTTTTTTCTTGATGTGCGGAAACAAGAAGAATTCATTAGGTGCCAAGTCAGGGCTGTACGGCGGATGACCCATTAATTCAACGTTTTGGCCGGTCAAAAACGCTCTGGTTTGAGCCGATGTATGAGAGCTCGCATTGTCATGGTGAACAATGATTCGTCTTCTCTTGTTGGTTTTTCGAATTTCTCCGATGACTTCAGGCAAACAAATTGTAGTGTACCATTCAGAAGTGACCGTCCCACGTTGCTCAAGCGGAACAGTCGCCACATGACCAGTTTTGCCCAAGAAACAAGCAACCATTTGCTTCGAAGTGCTTCTTCCACGAACAACTTTCGTTGGATTTTGCTCGTCTTTAAAGACCCACACGGTCGATTGTTGTTTCGTTTCGGGCTCATACGCATAGATCCATGATTCGTCACCTGTAACGATCTTATAAACGTCTTTTGAAGCACCGCAATCGTATTTTTGCAACATTTCTTTGCACCAATCGACACGAGCCTTTTTTTTGAGCGACTTTCAAATTGTGCGGGATCCAACGAGAACAAACCTTTTTTACGGCCAGGTGTTCATGCAGTATCGAATGTATGCTGGTGGAAGAAATGTCCAAGGATGTCTCTATCTCTCGGTATGTCGCATGTCGATCTTGCATTATGAGTTCACGCACGGCATCAATGTTCTCTGGCACAACAGCCGTTTTTGGACGACCTTCACGGAATTCGTCTTTGAGCGAGCTTCGGCCACGATTAAATTCATTATACCAATTTTTCACAGTGCTATAGGATGGTGCTTCAATGCCATATAAAGATTTAAGTTCATAAATGCACTCTTGTCGTGATAATCCACGTCGAAAGTTGTGAAAAATGATGGCACGAAAATGTTCACGAGTTACTTCCATTTTTTTCTATATTAATTTTTTCAAATCACTGTAAACAACACAAATAATGGTCGTACGTCAAAACGTTTTGAGTACGATTATGCTTAAAAATGACAAACTTTCCAATGGAAATGTCAGATTGCACTTGGCAGCACTCAGTGTTGCCAGGCCAGAAATATATATAGCAGCCCTCGTAAATTAGTTCTTGGAAGAAAGAATTTTATTTTAAAAGTTCGTATTAGAGTGAGGTACAACACAAAAGGTCAGGAAAGTTAAAGAGTGTATGCGTCTCGATAAGAAATTGAGATTTAATCCAAAAATTATTATCCCAGTTAACAACAGCAATAAAACAAGACACAAAAGTTTTAAGTTACGGGGCCTGAATTAAAATAAAGCATCTAAACCCACACAAATTCAAGGAAAAATATGAAAGACTAGAAAAATATATGTAACGACAAAAAAATTTTCATGTTTCCACAAATACGACCACTTCATAAATAAAAATGGGACATAATAATGACTGGATTTTTTTTAAGAGAAATAGCACTTCAGGCAATAATGCCTATTTAGTTATTTTCGTAACCGTGCTACATTCTTTAGGAAAGGGATAGATGAGAGATAAGACAGGTGGTAAAAAGAGAAAGATAGATACAGCCATTTTATTAGTTATTTTACTTCGCCGACGAATATGCTCTGAAGAAATACCGACGAAGGAGGCTGCATGTTTAATGTTAATTCTGAATTTGTATTTATACATTTTTATTTTTTGGTTGTCGCAGGAGTTGAACCCTGGCCAACCAGGTTTATAGTCAACGTGTTTACCACTTTGACTACAGCAGGCACAATTTGAGTGACTGATCCATATACGATCATCTTCTTCCTAATGATGATAAAAAATATTAATACGTGTGTTTTAAGGACTCACTGCAAAAAAAATCCAAGTTTCTTCAAATATGACCACGACTTCAACAGGATACTTCAATATCAATTTCTTGATTTTCCATAATCCATTTTGTGGACTCTTCTTACTCCGCATGGCATTCAAATTTTAGTTCGTTAGAAAATAAAGCTCCTTAAAATATGCAATTTATTTTTTGATGCTTTTACGATTCCATAATCACTCGTATGCAGTGATACTGACATGTAAACAGCTTCTGTTTTCGGATGACTTAATCATCACTTAATTCAATCTAAACAAAATTTGAGGGTATGAGAAAACATGACCTAATAATTCAAATAAGGAAAAGTTTTCTCCTTTAAAATTCTTCATTTATTGAGCAGTTTATAGTGTGTTCATACATGCACTTTATTGGGTCAATATTCTGTGTATTGACAAAATTTGTTTATTTTAGACGCAACTGATGTGTGTCGGAGGTTTAAGTTTAAAAATTTTGCTTCACACACATCTTCTGAACGGTGGTGAATTTTAATTACTACTTAATATTACAACAATTTCATACTCATTGCGCAATAAATTATTGAGATTTTATATGGAACATTGAGCTCAATAATGGCTTTTATTGAGGAAAGAAAAATATTGAGTAACGTTTGGACAGGCTTTTAAATTCATAGTATTTTTTGTAATATTTTTATAATTTATAAATAATAAAAGTTATAGAATTCATAACATTAAAAAATCCTCAACCGCTGGAACGCAAAAACATAGCATACTTTTAGGATTATTGAAAAGTTCATAATTCAATTAAATCCATTAAATAAATAATTTCAATTTATTTATTTTTCATCTGTTCCTATGTATATTTTGTTTACTCCAACAAACTATATAATTCATAATTCATATAAATAGTGCAAATTATAAACTACAAAATACATGAATAAATCCCAATAAAAACAAAAACACACACTCAAACAAACAACTGTTGGATACAATAAATAAAAAAAATTAAATAAATAAAACAATAAAATGCATGACATTATTGATTAAAAAAATACACTTCAATGATTGAATGTGAACGTATGAATGAATATTAAAAGTCCAGTGACTTAGTATCCCCACAGTTCCGATAAGCGATTACTCAAACATATTTTGGAGACTACTGATTAAAAAAAGTTTTTTTTTATTTTTGATTATAAATTTTCTTTACAAACTGATATAAAAATATATTTCTTGATTTTAAGTATTTCCTAGTCACTTGTAGTAGCGCCAATAAGTCTCTAATATTAAAAGAAATCTTAAACGCCTAATTGTGATCATCCAGATTTTTCAGTCAAAATAAAATATTTCTGTACTTCACAAAACTGCTGGGCGTTTGTTAGTTTTTCTATTTGTGGTATTCAATAAAAATAAGGGAAAATAGCACAAAATGCTAATGAATGTAAACTGGTTTCTATACGTGTATGTGTGTGCATTCATGTGAATTTATTTTTTGTATGAAAATTATAGAAATATTGACAAATAAAACCACATAAAAATTATAGTTTTTTATTTAAAAATATTTAATAATTTTTATACGTAAATCCAACTGCTCAAATGGATGTGATGAAGTTTATTTCTAAATATGTTTAAAGTGGCAAGATATTTGGCTGGTGCTAAATTAGGGCGGGTCTACAGAATCGATTATTATAACCATTTAAAGTCCTTTAACTCTGTCGCAGATGATTAGTAAAAGCTAAAGAGCAACCCTTGTTACAAAAGCTTGTGAGGTGCAATAAATAACAGATTTGATTTTATTTAATTTATTTAGCTGTTTATATTTTTTTAACACTACTCTCATACAACACACACACAAATACTTTAATGATAAACACATTTAACCTCTCTGGTTTTCGCTTTTCTAATTTAAACTGTCATGTCGCTCAAAATTGCCACTCCAAAATTTAGGCGAGTAAGAACGTCTACATTCTTCTGATATAAAAAGATCTGGTAGCTTATCTTAGTCAAAATAGTGCTTCAAAAACTACTAGAGAAACAAAGTGTGTGGTCCGTTTAATATTTTAGATGTCTGCCAAATTTTAATAAAATTTTTATGTTGTAAAAAAGTTTTATTTTTTTGTGTTGTCCTAACGTAAAATTATTTAACTTTTCGTAAAAATATTATTAAAACTTGATTTAAAGAAAATCTAATTTAATGTGAATAATGTCAGAATATAACTTAGATCACGTGACCGCTGAGATTGGCGCGCAAATACTACATTTCGCAGCATTTGCGTTCATTTTTTAACGATAATTTGCAAATGTCAAGCTCAAAGTTTTCAGAGGTCTTTGCTCTATTAACGAAAATAAGTGACCTCATATGCCAAAGTTATATAATAACGAAATGGAATGGCAAAAACATTGTGTGAAATTAATCGTTCTCCAAATGTTTCTTTTAAAAAATTTCTGTATTTCACCCTGTGTGACTTGTGACTTCTTGCTATTGAAATGACATACGTGATATATATTAACATCAGTACCGTGAGACCCTAACCTGACGGTGGTCTTACCACTGAGCTAAATATAAAGCGTCGACTAGTGCCCTCCACTAGAATAGCCAACAGAGTTGCCAGAAACATGAACTATACCTTGCTTGATGATTAGAGACTTTTAAACCCCGTCTTTTGAATGTGCAACAGCATACTTCGTCTATTCCGCACCTTCCCTGCAGATATACACCTTAACGCTACAGCAAACACGTGTACTCCGAAGGGACCTCATAAATAACCTGCTAATGAGATGGGCGGTTTTTTGTATGGGCTACCAGTTTCCGTGGCTCCAGTATAGCTAATGATACTGATCAGTCCTTCGACAAGTACCCAACTTGACTATCCAGAGTCCAGAGAGGTGACTGGTTCCGCATATACCCTGAGAGCACTTCATCTGTACCTAGGTTAGCTCAGCCAGCATTTTTGCACACCCTCGGGGGAATTGGAATGACGTAAAGCATAGCAAATTGGGGCACCAAAAACGTAGGAATCATGTCTCCTTATAACGTTTATAATGTTTATTGTTTTACATTGTAACTATTATATGGTTCCAAAAACAACAATATTATTGTTACGTATAATAAAATTATGATTTTTGTTTAATAAAATAATGACTGCATACTTAAAAATATATGGTTACCCCTACCATTTTTTTCTAAGCGTGCAGATTTTATAGAAAAAAAATTGCTATTGTTACGAACATAAGATCTGGTAACCCCGGTTGTTGTTTTCCGTATCTTCGTGGTAAAAACAGAAGGTGAATAAATTACTTCCACCACCATTAGGTGTGTGTATAGAATAATACGAAAATTAGCCAACACAAGTTGAGCAACGTCAATGGCTGTGCTGGTAGAGGTGCGTGCTGTAAGACAGAAGATCGTGAGCTTTCGAGCCCTTCTTCGGACATGCGTATAAAGGAAGAATAATAATTGTGTAAAATTAAGAAACTGAAGTACGAACCTCCCGGAAACAGGAAGACAATTATTGTGTAAAGCAATGAAGACGTCTTTTTAATAAAAGAAGTAGTAGATAGTTGTTAAGGCGCCCTTGTAGAAAAAGAAAAGCTCTAAATGTGTTAGCGAAAGAAATTAATAAAATGATTACAGTGTACGGCACATGTTAAATTGCGGCTATTGGATTAATAGGGGTTGACTGGATTGGATGTAGCAAGGCGGAGAGATATGTGTATGGTTTAGGTTTAGTTCATGTCTCGCCGGAGTAACACAGTAGTGTACAGTGGATAACATGCATTTGTAATAACGCATGTTAAGTGAATACGAGACGACCATAGCATCCTAAGGACGGGTAGAATCAAGTATGTAGCCCAGATAGAGCCATAAGAAGTTGAGATAATAGCGAATTTATAATGTACCACAGTAGTATTTGCGTTCAATTAAAAAGGTAAAAATATTTCTTATAAAATATTTATATTTCAAAAATTATTTTTAAGAAATTTATTTCTGCTTCTAATTTTATTATTATTTTTTTTTTAATGTAAAGTCCATTACAATTTGTGGACTATTTAGGGCAATCTAAAATTCTATTTCTGTGTTCATTATCTGAAATGAGTCATTTAACTAATGAAATAAAAGAGACATAAACTGTTAACAGCAGCAGAAAAATATGTGGAGCTGCACTTAAATTGATATTTTATTTAATAATTAAAAACATATTTTTATATTAAATAATTAAACTAAATTAAAAACACACTTCAAAACATACAACACATTCCTTCATATGCATGTGTATATATGAAAGCGTGTTTGAGTGTTTAAACAAACTTTCATATCATCACAATTTTCTAAATTTAAAAGACTAAAAAACAGAATTATTGATGTTATAAATAATTGTTGCATTTTATTTTATTGTTTAAATTTATTTAACAAAAAGTTGTAAATCAAACATTTATTTATGTGCATCTAAACACATAAATATATTATTTATACGCTTACGTGTGTGAGCATGTGTGTTTATAACAGTGTGTTTCAACGTATATTTTGCTTTCAAAAATAATAATAAAAATAAACTTCTACGTAAATTTACATAAACTTGTCACAATTTCATTTACTTTTTTAGGCAAAATTTGTTTTTCTGTTTCAAATTCTTTATCAACTAATTGACCGAAAGCATAATTTATTTCTTAGATGTTGATTATTTTCACATTTACGTGAACAGAAGAACTCTTTATATAAAAAAAAACATAATTCTCCAATTCGATTTAAAAAACTAGTAGTCACTATGGAAGCTCCCAGGTCAGGTGCGAGTTGTACTCATATTTAAAGTGTTTCGTACCAAAAATGGATCACCCTTTGATATTAAATTTTATTTTTTATTATTTGTTTAAAAAAATTAAAGGCATCTGTCTACTACGGCGTAAAATATAAGACATCATATATATAAAAACCAACTGCACTATTGGGACACCCTCTAATTTCAAAATTTTATTTTTGTCAAAATGGAAAGTGGCGTTTTTTAACTTTTCAGGGTGTTTCCATATATAGTTAAAATATAGAGATAGATGCGCGAGTATCACCATTCTATCGGGCCACCCTTTAATTTTTTATTTTTATTTATTTATTTATTTGTTTTTTTTTTGTTTTTATTAATAAAACTTCTGAAAATTTTCAACTAACTATTCTAGAGGACTAGATAATATTTAAGAAACATTACCTCGTTGCTGTAACTAAAGTGAGAAATTTTTCACTTGAAAGTATTTTAGTCACATTGTTTTCCAAAGGGTGGGATATAACTAATATTTTCTTTATAACATAAAATAATTAAAACGTTTAAAAATTACTGTAGCTTTCCTTTTGTTAAACAAGATGACTGAAATATTTACGTGTGAGAAATTGCTCACTTAAGTTACGGAAACAAGGCAGAGATCGTGCAATCATATGATTTTTTGAAATACGACAGTTTCTAACGATGATAAAAAAATGAGGACAAAGTTAAGGTATAACTAGTCGCAGATGATATCTCGTGGCCATGCCCAAAAGGGGATGATGATGATGATATAGCAGAAAGCAATATAAATCATTAAGCATGGCAGCCAGATAAAACTAAAGCCAAAAATATATTTAACAGATTACTAAAAGCACTTGGGATGAAAAGACTCCAAATGATGACTCCAAATTATTTAATTGTTTTTTTTTTTTTTCAAAAGGACACGTAACATTTTCACTTCACCAATCTGCTGCTCTTAACATTTAAAAGGAATTTCAAGTTATTTTATTTTTTTAATTTTATTTTGCAATTCTATTTATATTTCATTTATTTTTAAACTTAATATTATTACAGCAAACAAACAAAACAATCTATTTGTTGCTGGGCAGCTGTTTTTAGCACACAAACAAATTTATAATAAAACGTAGTTTTATTTTAACAAGAACCAAAATTTTTTTTTAAATACTTTAAGGGGCAGAAAAAAGATGGTTGTCATGAAGAAGTTAATCTAAAAAGGAAAACATGATTATTTTTATACGCTTTATTGAGTTTAAAGGAGAAGGAAAGTTATTCTTGTAAAATTCCAATTAAAAAATTATAAATGCGATAAAGAACTGATTAATTGGCTTGTGATAAATAATCAAATAATTTGGAAGTTATTAAAATGACAGTATAATAAAATCAAAAAATAAATTTAATAATGAAACAATTATTAAAAATTTATTAAACATGTTTTTTTTTTTTTTTGTAAATAAATTTAATTATTTGCTTTAACTTAAAATACAACTTTCGAAAAAAAAAAATTACTGAATTAAAAATTTACATAAAATCTTAACATTAAACTTCTGGATCACAAATATTGTACTATTTGTCGGCTATTAAACTCAATAATAATTTTACTTTTAAAATAATATATTTTTACATTGTATTAAATTTTCCTTAAAATATTTTCAATTATTATTAATCATACGCCTTCATAAAAACTTAAGATTTTTTGGAGCTGAAAATTTCTTATATGCTTGGAAAACAGAAAAACTGGAAACTTTAATGGGAATTCCATGTTCAGGTGAACCGCGTTTCTATCGGTTGTAATTGTGACTTTCTAAAGAAAATATTCCTCCTATTTATTGATAAAGTTTGATCGTGTCTGCTGTACTTTGTTGGAATCTGTTGGAAAAATGTCGACACCTTTTTTTTAAATCAATCGATAAAATAATTGAAGGCAGACTGGCAGAATGGTAAAAATTTTTGTTGCTTATAGAGAAAGTGATTTGATCACAGAAAACTTCTTCTTCTTCTTTAATAAAAAAAATTCATTAAACCCCCAAAAACGATTTATGCAAAAATTAAGAAAGATTAACCAGATAAATGAAAAATTAACAATTTTTTTTTTAATTTTCGGACTCAAAAAAAGCTGAGGAAACAAATATGGTTTAACATTTTCATCAAAAATGGATAATTCTATTTAAAAAAAATATATATGAAAATAAATAATGTATAAAATCATCTAACGGTTCTGGACAATGAAAAAAAAAATATTTTTGTCTCTACCTTGGCAACTGAGACTGCAATTGTGATACTTTACTACAAGACACTGTGTATTCAGATCAGGCTTCGTTCCATTAAAACGGATATCTTTGCAGATGTATTATTCTATTAAGTAATTTCCAGACCCCTAATATCTCTTTATCTAACACAAATTTCTATTGTCCCATGTTCTATTTTAAAGAATTAAAAAAAAAAAAAAATTTTTTTTACTGCCTCAAACTTTTTTTATTTGCATATTGAATTAAAAACAAAATAAAACGAAATATATTATATTTTTATTTTATTTACTCTTCTTCTTTAACTAATTTTTTTTATTAGCTTTTATACATTTATATTTTAATAAAATTTTTTTTTACATTATTTGCGTATTCTTCAATAGCAGTTGTTGCAAAAAAATGTTATCTACTTTTAAGTCTATAAAACATAATATTTATATTGCCTATTTTAAGGCTTCAAGGGAATTGGTAACCATATAAATAATAAAGTTGTTTCTATTTTGAACATTTTCTACAGAATTGTATTTGATTTTTGATTTGATTTGATTTTTATTGAGACTCTATTTCTTTCATAATACAGGATTACCCAACATAAATTTAATGAAAACTTAAAACTATTAAGTATTATTTTAATGACATAACTTTTTTTTTTGAAACTGCAACACGCTTATTAAGTTAAAAGTTAAACAAATTATAGAAATTTTAACATTAGTTTTTTTTTTAATTACAATGCTTGCTCCCGGCATTAGACATAAAAAAAACTAAATCTAAGCCTTACAAAACCTACTTAAACTAAACAAAAAAAAAAATATTATTAATAAAAAAAATAAAATAAAATAAAAAAAATAATATAAAAAATACAATTATTACCCCCTATGAATGCCGGGAGTATAATGTGTATAAAAGCTTTGACTAGCAAAACTATTGGCTTCTTCTTGTAATATCCCAATACAAGAAATATATTGCGTATTTGACCAACTGAAATCTTGTTCGCTGGATAAAATATCCTGAATTATATTACCTTCAAAATAAGACAATTTTCTCACAAACCTATTCATCAACTCGAAAGCATACTTAGATATGGCAGATAGTTTGGAACATTCATAAACGTATTTATTAGAAAATCTCTTATTTAAAGATTCATAATTTTTCCCTATGCATTTCCGTACTATATGTCGTTCAAAAATCTCCATTCTATTCATAACAGTTTTCGAAATGCTAAACCATATTGGAAATGCATAAAGAAGAATAGGCCTAATGCACACTTTGTATAATAGCAGCTTCGTTTTAACTGGCAAAGCCTTACTATTAAATAAACGACCAAAGGCTCCTTTAACCCGATTCGCCTTCTGCAAATTATTATCAACGTGTTTATTAAATTTCATGAGCTTACTAAAATGGACTCCAAGGTACTTAATGCTATCCTTAAAATGAATCTCATTTCTATTCAGCGTTAACTTTAGATTCTTACTTTCCGGTACAACTGTATATTTACACTTACCGGAGGCATTACGCAAACATATAGCAAAGCTCTTTGCAATGTTTATTTTTATTCCCCAATGGGAATAAAACTCGTCAACTTTTTTAAGGTGCAAAGATACTCGTTGAAGTGCCACCTTAGGAGACTCATGGTGCGCATATAAAAGTGAATCATCAGCATATAGTATACTTTGGGAGAGACCAAAAACATGAGGAAAATCGCTTATAAAAATATTATACAGGTGGGGTGCCAACACAGAACCTTGCGGTACTCCACATGAAACTTCTCCGTAACTTGATAATCTACCAGAACTCTGAACACAAAACTTTCTACCATTGAAATAACTTTGAAAAAGTTTCACAATTGAAGGACTAAATCCAACATTTATCATTTTAAATAAAATCCCATCGTGATATGCTTTGTCAAAAGCTTTTTCAATGTCAAGGGATACCGCTACACTGCAACGGCGTTCTCTTAAATTTTGAATTACATCCGTGTGAAACTTTAACAGAGCATGAACAGTAGAGTTTCCTTTTTTAAATCCGAATTGTCTTTCTGGAATATATTCACGACTGATATCAATATTCATTTTGTTCCAAACAACCTTCTCAAACATTTTTCCTAAATTAGAAAGCAGCGATATTGGTCGCAAATTATTAATATCATGGTTACCTTTCACTTTGTTAATCGGAACGACTTTTGCAATTTTCCAAGCAGATGGAAAATAGCAATTATTAATGCAGTTGTTAAATAATATTGTCAAGTATTCGAATGCCTTAACAGGAAACCTTTTTATAAGGAAATTAGATATGTCATCCAAACCACAAGATTTTTTGCTGTTTAAAGATTTAGATATGTTTAAAAGATAGTTCAAATCTGTAAATTTCAAGTTGTTCAACTCATTCAATGATGTATTGCTTTCATTAAATGAAACACAAGAAGCCTGAAGGACTACATTCTTGATACTTTCATTAATGCCGGAAACATCCCTACTCGGTGGTGCATTTTGAAATAAATTCGCAAAATAATCTTTCAAAACCCGTAATTTAGCCTCATTATCAGAAATTGCAATGCCATTGACAAAAATATCTTTGCTACCTGATCGATTTTTGCTACCAATAATTTTGAAAACTTCCTTAAAAGCTCTGGGTCCTGGACGTATATTTTCCAATCTAGTATTAAAAAATTTTGCCTGTTCCAGCTCAATTTGCTCTTTTATTAAAATCTTTAACAAAGCAATTTGTCTAGAAATTAACAAATATTGAGGATGTTGCCTATTGAATGTTCTAGAGAATATTGATTTTAAATCTTTCTGCCAATTATATTTTATTTTTAACATCTTTTTCAATTTATCTGATGCAATAAACTTTCTGTTCTTACATTCAACCCTAGAAGAATGTAATCTTGTTACAAAATTGACGGAAGAACTAAAACTGTCTAAAAACATGTCTATCTCATCATTGGATAAGTTCCTATTGTTTGGAGGATAATGATTCAGAATTGCATTTACTAAATCACTTTTAAATGAATTCCAAGCGGTATCTTTATAAGAAATGTAATGGTCGGGAATTCTTAAAATAAAGTTGAAGTCCGATAATGATAGGGTCAAGGCTAAAGGATTGTGATCTGAAAATGTTGGCAGTGTTTTCGTCCTATAGTTGAACAAAGAATTATCCAACATATCATTACTTACAATAAAATGATCCAGGTGTGAGGAGCCGCCAAGATAAGAAGGATATATATCACAAATTCTAGTGACAGAAAAGGCTTCATTTTGCAGCCATGAAGAAAGTACCTCACCATTAAAATTATTAACTGAATCACCCCAGGAAGTATTTTTTGCATTAAGATCACCACCTAATATAAGGCCATTGTAGTTACTTGAAACATTTAAAATTGAAGATAAGCCATCGGTAATATCTTGGCGATGATAGTTACTAGGAAAATAAATAGACCCACAAAGAATTTTTCGTACAGTGCTATTTAATAAAATTTTAATTTCAACAAATAAATTAGGAAAACTAAGACCAGGAATTGTAACAAGTGAATAATCTACCGATTTCCTTATGGCAATACCGACGCCTACAGCACTCTTATCCCTAACAACAACAAAATTATCAAGATATATATTTATACCAGAGGGCAAATGCAATTCCTGCAAAAAAGCAATATCAATTTTAAATTGATCTAAAATAATATTAAGTTCGGTTCTCCTCTCTAATCGGACAAGAGAACCAACATTAAAAGTTACAAAATATAAAGAATTACGGCCCATATGCATCTTGAACATCTCTCATTAAATTCAAGCACTCTTTCCTTGCCTGCTCTTTTGCTAACGATTGATAGTTTTCCAAAAAGTTTCTAATTCTATCTTCTAACGAAGGTGAATCAGAAGCACATAGCATCTTCGCTACTTTCAAAAATTCCTGAACTAATACAGGTTTTTCTATCCTTTTAAGTTTTGCATTATTATTGAAACAATCAGCAAACGACTTGTTTTCAACAACTCTGGACTTTTGCAATGCAATTTCAACATTGGCAGCAGCGAGAGTACTCCTTTTTGCAGCCTGAAGTTGTGCCTTTTTCCTGAATGTTAAATATTTCTTATAGGCTGGACAACCCCTGTAATTGGAAGTATGTCCCCTTTCACAGCAAAAGGTAATACAGAACCATCTGTCACCAGGGAGCATTTACCAGGCTCATGTTTTTGATCACACTTCAGGCAAGCAGGTGGTCGACTGCAGTTTCGCGAGTAGTGACCCCACTGTTGGCACCTCCAGCATTGCGGAAGTTTCGCGCTAGATTTTGGCCTCTCCCATGACACTACCTGATTCAAAATAAATTTGAAACCTAACAACTCACTCACCTTTCGATCTGGCTTAAGTACCACTAGAAACAAACCCGTATCTATTTGTTTTTTCTTCGAAAATTCTGTCGAAAACTTTGAAACCGACTCAATTGTATCCGGAATAAGATTATCTAGCTCCATTTTAATTTCGTTTAAATCTGACTTAAAGTATAAGCCCCTGCAAATAACGCTTTGACGTTTCAACTCCCTAGGAGTAAAGGTATGTGCAGAGATTTCTTTTTCTTTAAGCAAATCTACCATTTCTAAATGAGCTGACAGTTCCCTAAAGTACAATTTGCTCTTATTTCGAGATATGTTTCTGATTTTAAATTCAACGTTTTTAGATTTAAGTTGGTCAATAAGTGCCTTAACATCAACATTCTCAAGAAATATTGGAGGGCAATAAGAATTCTTAGAATTAAACTGTGAATGTGCGTTTTGTGTTACATTACTTTCCCTATTATTTAAAGAAGTCCTATTAATCGGCGTATCCGTCACTATATTCAAGTCTCCTAGTACATTAAATCTGTTGCTACGGTCAACTTTCTCGCCTTGTTTTTTCTTTTCATCAACTAGACTAAAAACTACATCACCTTGGAACCTTCTTTTCTTGTTCTTAACCATCTTGAACTGACTATCCACCGAAGAAAGGGACCACGCATCTTGCTCTATGTTATGTGTGCTTTCTGCTTCCATTTCTGCATCATTAATTTCAACACCTTCCGAAATTTTAAAAGATTCAGCACTCGTCTCTCTCAAGGCATTTCTAACACTCGTTTGATTTCTTGCAGGTGGTTGATCCAACACTACCCTCAATAATTCGGTTCCAAGCTGTGACTTCTGGCGACTAACTTCACCTTTTGCTTTATTTTCAATGGATATTTGGCTCAATCCATTTTTCATTGATAAATTTCGGTCCTTAACAAAACTCGAATCCATTTCTCTTTGCTTCAGAGATTTTTCAGCGTTACTAGGAGGACGCCCTCCAGACTGTATAAGTAATGGATTTATGTCCATTTCTTGCCGATATGTTTTCACAATTTCAAAATTTCAAAATTCTTTTTTGAAAAATTTATTCAAACAATTAAAATATTAATTTTTTTTGACAGGAAAAAAACAGTTTTTTATATATATATTTTTTTTAACAAACACGTCTGCTACGTTCAATTTTCAAAATCAAACTCAGAATTGTATTTGTTTTATATTATTTCCAAAATATATAAAAGATATTGTACAGTGGAACAGAAAAAATAATCACATATAATAAAGATAAATATCTTAAACATCTAAATAATTAAATAAGAAACTAATTGTTAAATTTACAGTCAATTGTCTATGTGCTAAGTCATTGAATTTTACAATAGTTGTAGATATCCGTTTGGTATTTGCTACATTTATAGGCTGCTGTAGTCAAAGTAGTAAACACGTTGCTACAAACCTGGCTGACCAGGGTTCAACCCTGGCGGCAACCTAATTATAAGAAATGTTTTTTTCCGTTTAATGGTATAAATACATATTCAGAATTAACATTGAACATGCAGCATCCTTCGTCGGTACTTCTTCATAGCATAGTCGTCGGCGAAGTAAAATAACTAATAAAATGGCTATATCTTTCTTTCTCTTTTCACCATCTGTCTTATCTCTCATCTATCCGTTTCCTAAAGAATGTAGCACGATTACGAAAATTGGCATTATTGCCTGAATTGCTACTACTCTTAAAAAAAAATATTTTTTTTATTGTATCTTCCTCAAGTCCTAGCAGGAAAATTGAATTATTTGAGTAGAAATTTATTCCATTTTTTTTATTTTAAAATAATTTGTATAGCTTTTATTTAAAAAAAATTGGCAACAACTACAATTGTTGTATTAAATACATTATACAATTTACAACAGGTTGTGAATAGAAAAAATATTTTTTTAAATCTTTTTTTCGATGAAATTTTTAAATTAATAATTAATTTGGATTTTAATATCGTAAAGTTAAAAATGATCTAAACTTTTATCTTGCTTATATCTCACTGCTTTATTTACAATACCAATCAATTGCGGGTAACGATATTTTTATTTTTCCCTTTAAACTAAATTGTTTGTTGACAGTTTCACTTTCTCTGAAATAAAAGTAAAAATAACAATGAAAAAAAAAATTTTTTTTTTTTGAGAAAACAAAGTTTAATTTTTCTTATTTTTTCTTTTCAAACTTTTGATGATAAAAATCACTTGATGCTATAAATAATAAAATTTAGTTTAACGAAAATTATTGCGGCTGAGTGGCAAAAACAAAATCTATTGATATACGTGAGTTAAGTTACACAGACACATACTTTTGTCATGATATTTGCCTTCGTTCTTTTGCTATCGTAAGTGTGTGCGTACGTATTTGTGTGCTAGGCTCGATTTAAGTTTAAAACAACATTTCAGTTTAACACATAAACTGCAATAAAATAGATGCCACATTCGCATTCTACCTTTTTAATCTTTCAACACATTCCCTTAAATTTCCTATAATTCAATCTCCCTTGTTTTTCGTTATTTAGTTTGTGCATGAGTATGTATTTATATTAAGAGAGATTTCGTTATATCAATGGCAAAATAGTATTAATTAGAATGTTAGTGTAAGTGAGATGAAGCTCTTTATATGAGCGTATATTTTCTTTACTCGTTGAAGGTGAATTTGTTTTTATAAAAGAGTTTGAAAGTGATATAGCGATTCCTGCTCTTTATATGCAATTTTAGTGATTAACGAAACAAACTGACTTTCAAGTTGGAATTGAAATATTAATTATGTTGCTCTTTAACCATCTATACGGCAAAAAAAAAAGATGCACACAAAAATATAATTTTGGTTAAAAGAAATTTACACATAAATAATTCGTTTTTGAGATTTTTTTTAAATTGCGATCTTTTATTGTGTCAATTTTTATGTCCAAATAAATTTTTGAATTTATTTGATTTTCCTGCTTACTTTTTTCAATCTGAGTAGAAAGTTTCACATATTTTTGTTCTTTACCCAAAATAACTAAATTTTATAAATTTTTTTCATGTACGCGTTTTTTAATAAGCGATTTTTTTGTCGGTTTTTATATGTAAAATGTTTATTATTATTAGTTATACCCATTCTTTTTTCAAACTGTAGCTGAAATAATTAAATATATAAAATTTATATTTTTGAGTTTTCTCTTTACTTTATTGTTTGTACAAAAATCTTTAGTTTATTAAAAATATTTGTGAGAAGTTTCCTGAAGAGCTATGTGAGCGGTAGCGAAATGGCCATCGAAACGTGCTTTCACCTTCAATAATCAATATCGCAGATTTATTAATTTAATCGGGATAAAAAATAGTTTAATTTTTTTAAATTGATTAATTTTATATATTTTCATCTCGCGTTTTTTAGCGATTTTTTCTGTTTTGACGATTTTTCATTTAATAAAAAAATTTTGTTATTATTTGATTTTTTTTAAAAGATTTTTTACTTGTGATTTTGTTCGCATTTTTTGAAAAATTAATTTATTTCTAGTTTAAGCGACTTATACCGAAAAGTGCTTACCAGAGAAACAAGTCGTGATAAAAACTCGGCGGCGGCTGTAAGTCGGCTAAAGCCGACTATAAGGGAGTTCTTGTATAGTATGTTAGGAAGAAGAAGAACAACAAATCCAAACAAGCTTTGGATGAAGTAAATTTTACAAATAAAGACGCAAGATTTTGAAAATTAATTAAATAATTTTATTTGAATACATTTAACAAGTTATGCATTGTTTTATTTAGAAATATATTTCTATTAACAATCGATTTAAAAGAACAGCTCAAAATTTTAATTTATATTTCTTGACTGAAAGTAATTTAAATATATAAAACTTAAAGTATGAAAATTGACGGCTAACATTTGTGAGTCGTTACAAGCCGCACCACTCGGCGGCGGCTCGATTACTAAGAAAAAAATCGGCGGCGGTTTTCAGCCGGCTTTGAGCCGCACGACTTGTTTCTCTGGTGCTTACTTAAGATTACTGGCTAAAATGGTTATTCTTTTTCTTATAGAGAAACCTTTTTGGTCTAGCTTGGCATAATGGCAACACTATGAATGCAAGGTTATCCTATAAAAAATTTCTAAAATGATCAGTTACAGTAAAACTGTTGCAATAAATTTACAGATTTCAACAATTCAATATTACAGTAACATTTCCTTTTTAAATAAAGTGGCAAGTTTCGTGTCAATTCCGCAAAAGTTATTTTACATCTTTTCCGCTTCCCCTCTGATCAAATATACAAATAACAAAGTTTCTGTTTGGTTGTTTGTATCAGGTGACTGCTATCCATCATAATGTTGTCCTCTACATTGACATTGTTATTTAAGGCAATGCTATGTTAAATTTGCTTTGCTCTTTCTATCTCTTTCTCTCCGCTTTACATTTTATGGTTTGACAATAACTAACAGAAAATTGTACTAAAAACGGTGATTAATATTTATGGGTTTTTCAACTACAAAGAGCACAACATACACACAAACCCTTAACTGTACACTGTGCAGATATTTAAGCAAATGTTTAACAAAATACAAACAAATTCATTTGAATGAATTTTGTTGTATAAATTAAAGTGGTTTCATTATTAAAAAAAAAAAACGAAAAATGATTTTTATTTAAGTTTTGTTGTGTCTTGCCGGGACATGGTTGGTTGAACATATTTATGATTGAGAGTTTTATAAAATTTGAAAGGTTAGAAAGTGTAATCAATTTGCTTTTATCTATCCTTTTAGCAGAGATGGGTCTCAAACTAAACAATATTTTTTAGTTTAGGCGTGTGATTTAAAAGTAAACAATAAATCGAGAGTCTCTCTTTCTTACAAAAATATAGTAAATAAATTCTCAGATTCAAAATTTTCCAAACTTAAAATATCAAATTTTTTAAATGGAGGAATATAATAAAATTTAATTAAAAATAAAAAAAATAAAAAGAAAATATTTAGCAAGAAAAATTCGAAAATAACATTTATTTTTTAGAAAAAATTAAAAATTCATAAGATTGCAAATTTAAACAAACATCGGAGATTACTTTTATACGATATTAAATAAAAAATTTAATTTTCTCATAAACTAAAAAAAAATTCCTTTAAAAACACTCTCAGGAGTTTCTTTACTAATAAAAATATTTTAAAAATGTGGTTCTTATTCAACTTTTTATTTTTTACGATAAAGTTTTCTGCTCAATTGTCTGCCCTAAAACCACAAAAAAAACTCTCAGGAATTTGTTTATCAATAGCAAATTTTAATGATACTGCAATTGTCAAGGGTATAAAGGTTTATTTTCTGAATGGTTTGCCAGCATTGAAAAATTTATTTCGATATTTATTTATGTATTCGTATAGAATTTGAAATAAAAGCTTACAAATTATTTAACAAATTTTGCCTAAAAGTATGCTTTGTAAAATTTAATTCCATTGTGTAGGAGTTATTAAGAGGCGAGAACAAATTGCTTCAAATTTGTTGAACTAAAATGACCAGTTTTTGTGCTCTTAATATAAATAAAGAATTCAATATTCAAACCACATTAAAGTTATTGGAAAAAACAGAAATAGAGAAAATAAATAATTATTTTTAATAAATAATTTTCTAAGCATGCTAAACATTTAAAATTTTTTTTAAACAACTCTATTTAGCACGTAAACTTTAAGTAAAGACTTTTATAAAAAAAATTTATCGATTGTTTTGCTTTAAAAAATGCAGTTTAAACATTTTCTAAATTGGCCAATTTTTTTTTTTAATTATTACCATTTGTTTCAAAGCATTTTCTAATATATATTTTGTATTGAAACTTATTTTTTTTTTCTATACTTTTTCCTTGTGTTATTACTTATGGATTTTTTTGCTATTTTCGAGCAGGGACATTTTGTAGCTACTAAGTTATTTTAGGATCTTTGTAAACCAATTTTTTTAAAGTACTTTTTGTTATGGTATTTTTTTTCTGAAGGTATTTTATAAATTTATTTTTTATAACATTATTTTTTAATAAAATCAGTAATAGAAGGAATTTATTGACAGCTTCTTAAAATTTTTTAATCCCAGCAGCAGCGTGGCAGAAGTAAAACGCCAAGTCTTATTAAAGGTACTTTTCACTTTTAATTAATATTAATTTATATTACCGTGTACTTTTTGACTTTATTACTCTAATTTAGAAAATTTATTTGAAAAAAAATTCTTGGTTATTAAAAAAAAAAATTTTTTGGGTGATCCCTTAATGAATTGTGGTTTTGTTTGGAATACCCAATATATTAGTGAATTAAACTTTCTTTTAACTCCGCTTAAAATGTATGTTTTTTTAGCCAGAGAATGCAATCATATTTCTTAAATAATATTTTTATTCGATTAATATCGATTCGAATAAGTTTTTTATTTGAAATTTTTTTCCAATATTTGGTTTTTTATTCATGTAACTTTAACAAGCTAAAAAACTAATAATAAAATGTACATATTTTATTCGACTAATAATTATTCGATTAAGTATTTTATTCGAAACTTTTTCGAAAATTCCATTTCTTATTCATGTAAGTTTTACAAGCTAGAAAACTAATAATAAAATAATAACATTTTATTCGATTAATTTATTCGATTAAATATTTTATTCGAATATTTTTTTCTCGAATATATTTCAAATATATATTTTAATAACTAAGTATAACTATAATCCTAACGAAGATAACAATTATTGACTTAAAAGTTACGAATTTCTTCATTGGTACTTTTTTTTAAAGTCAATAACAAAAATATATATTTTTTTTTTTTTTGTACTATTACTTTCCAAATGGAACTGACATCAACACTTATAATCTAAAATTACGTTTTATACAGATTTAAAAATATTTCTTTATTGCGTGCTTATTATTTATAGTTGTCCTTTCTTCGGCTGGTACCTATTTAAAGACTTCCGATACTTCTTTTGCTATTGTCTGTTTTTTTTTTTTTTTTTTTTTTGATTAAAACCTTTTTAATAATCATTTAACGTTTATATTAATGAATTCATTCTTTTAGTTAGTTTTAACCCTTTAGCATACATTTGCTAAAAAATAGTACTTTTTTGGTACTATTTATTAGTATTTTGATTTTTTTTTTTTTTAATATTTTGTTAAATATTGTCCGTCCCAGTTATAGATTTTAATAAATTATTTTCCAATTGACACTTTTTCTTATGGCGCCTTTCTCCAGGTACTTTTTTGAAAAAGTACTTTTGCATTTTATTCTAGTTAATTTAATAAAATTTGTTTTCAAATGAAATGTTACTTTTCCAACGTAGTTCTATAACTGAAATTAAAAGATAATAAGTCACATTTTGTTAAATATTCAAAAAAGGGAAGAAGGAAACGTTTTTTTTAAACTGTTAAATGCAACTTTGCATGTAGAAAAAACCATAATGTTAGCTCTATATAAATCTAGTTTAAAGGTTTTTCGAATCACAAACGTCTCAGTTCTTTTATTTAATTTTCTGACTTAAAGATATTTTTCTTGCCTAAATTTAGGCTTAAAAATAATTTTTAAAATTGCCCTCCCTTCAGCAAATATCCATTTTTAATATCGGATTTTTATGTGAGATAAAATTAACTTTAATTAATTATTTTGAAGAAGCACAGGCATTTGCTTAAACTATGTGGTTGTATAAAATACCACTAAAATCTTCACTAACACGAGCAATTAGGCTTTGAAAGTTGTGATTTCTTATTATAAAATATTTGATGCTTTAAAATGGAAACCACTACACAATTATGTGCCCTTCATGAGGGTGATTGTTATAAAATGGTTTTAACTTTCACAAACATAATTGCCACTTTAAATAGTTCGTTACATCATTTATTTAATTCCTCAATATAAATTATGCGCTTAACTTTACCACATATTGAAACACAACTAATTTTCCTTATTTAATATAAAATTTAAATTTTTTCGGCCTTCCCACAAGGATTAATTTGAACATTTTGCAAGGGATGCATAAAATGCTTAACTATCATGAAGCCCTTTCCACAGTCAAAAAACTAGCAATCAATTATGACTACAACAGCTTTGTAGTACATTAATTAACATAATATTATTATTTAATATTTAATGAGCAAAAAAATGCTTAATTATTATCAAATTAGATTGTTTTATATCCTTTTTTAAGTAGACAAATTAAATATTATTTTGTAAAAAAAATCATTTTTAAACGTTTGAAAATTTATATTAAAACACCAACAAAATAAACAGAATTTGTTTTTTTTATTTTCATTATTTTACAAAATAAATATTTGGCAAAAATACTGTAGAATAAAACCAACCTGGATAATTCCACTTAGGGCTAGAACGATACATTTTTAGGCCAACCTTTCAGTTATTATGCAACTTGAAAATTTTTGATCTCTGATACGAACTTTCATTCAGTAAATTTTGTAATAAAAAAAGAATTTTATAAAAATAAAACAAATATATGAAAATGGTGGCGCTCTCCTGTATTTTCCGAGTTATGGGCCTCTAAATTTTCATAGAAAAGTACGACTTTGCACTATATTTTTTAAGAGATTAATGAAGGTATAATTTAAAAGCTTTTGAAGATATCTTTCATGGGGAACTTGGATTTTTTAAAATGACTAACCCATTACGAGGGCTGCTCTATATATTTCTGGCCTAATAGTGAAAATGCGAATATTTATAATCAAAAATGGTTTTATTGTTTTTCAAAGTATTCTCCAGCATGATTTATACACTTTTGCCTGCGTTCAAACCAGTTGCCGAAGCACTTTTTCCACTCCGATTGAGACACCTCTAAAACATGGTTTTTGAACACTTCAACAGCTTGTTCTGGCGACGAAAATCGTTGATCTCGCATTTTTTCTTGATGTGCGGAAACAAGAAGAAGTCATTAGGTGCCAAGTCAGGGCTGTACGGCGGATGACCCATTAATTCGACGTTCTGGCCGGTCAAAAACGCTCTGGTTTGAGCCGATGTGTGAGAGCTCGCATTGTCATGGTGAACAATGATTCGTCTTCTCTTGTTGGTTTTTCGAAT
Source organism: Cistogaster globosa (assembly GCA_937654795.1). Taxonomy (NCBI): domain Eukaryota; kingdom Metazoa; phylum Arthropoda; class Insecta; order Diptera; family Tachinidae; genus Cistogaster; species Cistogaster globosa. The sequence continues at coordinate 17,009,036 of OW569404.1, forward strand.
TTTTCCGATGACTTCAGGCAAACAAATTGAAACAGGCGACCATTTGCTCCGAAGTGCTTCTTCCACGAACAACTTTCGTTGGATTTTGCTCGTCTTTGAAGACCCACACGGTCGATTGTTGTTTCGTTTCGGGCTCATACTCATAGATCCATGATTCGCCACCTGTGACGATCTTATAAACGTCTTTTGAAGCACCGCAATCGTATTTTTGCAACATTTCTTTGCACCAATCGACACGAGCCTTTTTTTGAGCGACTTTTAAATTGTGCGAGATCCAACGAGAACAAACCTTTTTTAAGGCCAGGTGTTCATGCAGTATCGAATGTATGCTGGTAAAAGAAATGTCCAAGGATGTCTCTACCTCTTGGTATGTCGCATGTCGATCTTGTATTATGAATTCACGCACGGCATCAATGTTCTCTGGCACAACAGCCGTTTTTGGACGACCTTCATGGAATTCGTCTTTAAGCGAGCTTCGGCCGCGATTAAATTCATTATACCAATTTTTCCCAGTGCTATAGGATGGTGCTTCAACGCCATACAAAGATTTAAGTTCATCAGTGCACTCTTGTCGTGATAATCCACGTCGAAAGTTGTGAAAAATTTTGGCACGAAAATGTTCAAGAGTTAATTCCATTTTTTTCTATATTAATTTTTTTCAAGTCACTGTAAACAACAAAAATAATGGTCGTACGTCAAAACGTTTTGAGTACGATTATGCTTAAAAATGACAAACTTTCCAATGGAAATGTCAGATTGCACTTGGCAGCACTCAGTGTTGCCGGGCCAGAAATATATATAGCAGCCCTCGTAAGAGCCAATGATATTTTTAATTAATTTTTTTTTTCTTATTTTTTAGTTCTTCGTCACCCCAAAATATGTGTTTTTATTGGAGTTACTTCACTAAACTAGATTTACCTATAAGGCAAAGCGTATAAAAGATTCGGCATTGCCGAATGTAGCACACTTAGTTGTTTTTTACTATTTTTTGATCTTAATAGCGATGCTGATAAATTGTCCGACCTTAAATTCTTTTACCCAAAGTAATGAAGTGCTTTCTTAATTCAATGTGTTTGAAGCAAAATTAATAAATTCAATAAATTAATAAATTAATAATAAAAAAATTAATATTGTCCGTTGCACATTTAGGATTGTGTCCTTGCTAAGCCAGACACACTTTCCTTGTTTGTGGTGTTTATACAGAATAAAAGGGTAAATTAGTTAATATTTGTTGAAGAATCAAAGTGGCTGCATTGGTAGAGATTTCTGCTTTTTTTAAACAAAAATAAATAACAAAGTCATGAGTTCAATTCCCATTTACAATAGGTTTTTAAGAGGTGAACAAATAGAAAGTAGCAATTGAAACCTACCGGGAGTCTCTAATTAGAAAAAGAAAAACAAATATTGTGCAGCTACAGCAAATGAGTTGCTAAAGGTGTTTCTACTTTAAAGCAGCAGATGGTGAAGACATGACCACCGTTTCATAATGAAGTATTACGGCAGTCATAGTTGAGATTATTAAAAAGAAACTGGAATATTTACCAGAGCTACAGCGGGCTACGGCCTTCATAGCTTTACGTTTTGAAGGATACTTTTTGTTTAACAAGACCTCTAGTAATTCCAGTAATGCAGTAGTTAATGACTCCGTAGACGTTAGATTATTAAACCAAATTTATCCACATCCTAGAAATAGAAGAAATAGGGATTAATTAAAGGTTCCCACAATTGTAAAGAAAACTGCGATCAAACGATTCTTTTACATTTTTATATCTCAAAAATTGGAAGCGAAAAGCAAAAATTTTTAAAACTGAAATTAACTGTTACACAAATAAAAAAAATTGAAATTAAGGAATTTTCGAAATTAATAAATATTTTAGAACAAAAGAATTGTCACTCTCTTACTCACCTACAAACGAACACTGGATCATATTTATTTTCATTTTGTTTTAATAATTTATTTTTAATAATTTATTTCTCTTGACGCAATCATTTGTCGTTTGTTTTGTTAACTTTGATCCTTTTTTTTACAATGTCAACTTGTTTTTTTAAACTCTGTTGAAATGATTGTGTAAAACAATCATAGTGTGAGAGGGGTTATTTTTGTGTTGCTAACAAATCATTACTTTTTTATAGCATACAAATAGGCTTATAATGTAATTTATTCTGATGTTTCTGAAGTTCATTTATATGTAAAAATTTTTAAATAAAACAACAAGAGGTCCTTTGAAAACACTTCAAAAAAATATAAAATTTTTCTTTATAATCTATTTTTTTTGTCAGTTGAATTTAATTTCATAAAAAAATGTTTGCAAAATTGTCTTTTATTATTGTATAAATTCAATAAAATTGTTTATGAAAAAATTATTAGTTTTCATTTAAATACAAATAAATTAAGTAAATAAAGTTATACAAAAATTTTAAGAAAATAGTTCTTGACATAAATTTAGTTTGATATAAATAATACAAAAAAAAACTAATTTTGTATAAACCCTGGTACTTTGTTCGAATTTGTGAAAATTGGTGAGCAACATTGATTATTTTATGTGGAAAATTTTTTATTTAAAATGTGGTGTCGATCTCGCGATTTAAAAGAATTTAACTTTTTATTGTTTTCACACAAAGTACATTGTTTTAAAAATGTAAGCAAAATATATATGATCAGCTGTTGTTTGAAAAATTCCGCATGAAATAATGCCTCTTTGCTTTATTTCACAGCTTTGATAAAATGTTGCCAGAAACATTTTATATGCTTCTGCAACATTTTTTCATGATTTTTAATACAAATTCTTTTTATGTATGTAGTTTGACAGCCTTCCGCATGAAAAACTGAACAGAGTACCAGGCTTAATACGAAACAACGCCGCGATTTAAATGGAAATTGTTGTTTTTGTTGCTTTTAAGTATTCAACATGGCTCGCTGTTTTTAACAGTGCTGCACGAAATCATTGCAGGTCATATTATTTTGCATTTAAACAAAATTGTTGCCAGAAACATTTTACTGTAAATAAACATGCAGCCAGAAACATTTCTTACAACTACAGCAACTTTTTTTGTTTTAATTTTTTCGCTTAAATTTTTTGACAGCGGCTTTTGACAGCTCTTAGTTTTGCATACTCTCAAGGCCAAGGAAAATTTTTTAATACATTTTAAATTCTATTTAAAAGAAAAATATTTTGTAAAAGAAAGATCTAAAGTTGTTAATTTGATCTAGAAACAACAACAAGTTTTATTGAGTAGAATGAGACTTACACGATTATCGTGAGAATGCATTTGAAGGGAGTAAATTTTGGTGTTACTCTATTCGCTTCATAACATTGTCATTGCCACTATCGTGGTTATATTGCCTTTATTTCAACTTTCGCCAACTAAACGGGATCGAATGGTGTTTCCCTAAACCTAAAGCCCGTTGACTTTTATACAGCTAGCTACAAATTATTTACTGTTAAAAATAGTTCTAAGTTTTCTAAAGAAGGCAACTTGGCCGGCTTCGTCCTTCGGTTCTGTCAAATTTCAACTCTATGCAGCCTCTGTCCACTTTTACTGTGGTGCAGAAAATATTTGGTATTAAGTTAATTGGATTTATTCCGCCAGTATATATAATAGTGTTGTCATACCTTTCGGTGAACACCGTCGTTGGTGAAGACAATCGTACCAAATAAACAGCCAGTGACGACGGTCTTCACCGAAAGGTATGACAAAGAAAATATTTTTTCAATTAAAACCTTGCACAAACTTACAAATTCTTTAAACTGATTAAAACTTTTAATTTTTGAATATCTGAGCGTATGATTAATATTAATTAGAAATTAATTTGTTTAATTTATTAAAGTTTTAGCGAAACTTAACGGATTTGTTAAAAAAAATATAAAGATTTTGGTGCAATAAGACAGCACTACTTGTTTTAATTAAGTTTCGTCATTTAAATAATTGAGCTTTTGTTTCAAAGGCCAAATAACATAAGAAAAATTATCTTGTAGTTTTAAAATCTATCCAGCATTAATTATAAATCTTTATAAAACAAATCACTTTTTAGAGTGCAACAATTTTTTCAGCATTTTTATTCGTAAATTCATTTATTTCTTTCAATAACTTTAAATAAATTGAACCTCTTAATACTTAGTAATCTAGTGCCATGCCACGATGTTAACATCAATAAAATATTTTTTAACGCTTCATTTTTTTTCTACTATATTTGCGTTATCCAACATATTAATTCAAGCATGACATTCTCTTTTTTTTTTAGTAGAGAACATGACGAAGAAAAATAAATCAAAAAAAAAAATATTTAAAAAGATAAAAATCCAATTTATAAAAAATATTTGTATTAAAAAGAACGAATGAAAAAGAATGTAAAATGAACATAAAAAAGTGACAAATTGCCAAAACAAACATGCAAATCACTTCAATAGAAATCACAAAAATGCACAAAAAAAATTAAATTAAAAAATCTTCAGAAAATTTATTTAAGCCACAAATTTAAAATAATTTTTATGTTTTACACAAAATAAAACTGGCCATTACATTTAGTTTAACCATATTTTTTTCTCACTTTTTAAATGCTGCTCATTTCTCTTAACCTTTTTCTAGCAGAAGTAAAGACAAACAGAAATGAGGGTGTTAAGATTATAACAAACAAACAAACTAACAAAAAAACATTCAAGGTTACAGGCAAAAGTTTATGAAAAAGAAGAAATAAAAGCTTAGAAATGAACAGTTAAGCAAACTAAACTTAGAGAATTTATTTGAAATGTTGTAAAATAAAAATGTAATTTTAGTTAAAGGCCACTGAAAAAAAAAACAAAGGACAAATTGTTTGTGAGTTGAAAAGTGATACGACAAATGATTTTTTTAGCCACCGAACAAGTGTAAGAAAATTAATCTTCAGAAGAAAAGTTTTTAAAACAAAAGCAAAAAAGAAAATATTTTAAGAAATTTTTTTAAACAGGTAAAATGCATAATTTAAAAGAAAAGAAAATTTCGAGATAAAATAAAATATGCATTCATAAAAATGTTAATATGTTCTTTTTAAAACTTTAATTTACTTGCTTGAATTAAATTTTTTATTCTTTTAAGTGAGAATCCTTAATACAGTTTAAAAATTTAGATAAAATATTGTAAAATATTTGTTTTAAATAAAAAAAAAGAATTTTAGTTATGTAAACCACTGTACGTATGATTAATATTAAATGCAATTATTTATTTTAAAAATGTTATTACTTTTACGAAAATAACACAATTTTCTTAAGCTGTGATTTTAATTAAAATAAATAAATCTAGATTTAAACTTAAATTATTAAAATTAAAATATTTTTAGCAAAATGAAACAACAAAACAAAATTATTAGGGGTGTCATAGAATTCGATTTAAGACCGACGAACAAACAAGAATTAGTGTCGATTTAAGGTATCACAGAATCCAATGTTTTTGCTTATAAACTATTTGCTATTTCGTCTCTGATCCTCTGTCCTTCACTCTGTAGTGACGTACTTGTTGGCAATATTGCACTGTCTTCAATGTCGTTGGATTGTAAATTTATTTCATTTTCTTTGCATTCTACCTTGTAAAATCTGCAAATGCTGTGCAAAGCGTTAATGCAATGTGCTTGGTAAGCAGCGAAACCGGCTCTGCAATACAATAATAGTTTGCTCTATATAATTACGAGCTGACGCATGAGCCATATTGAACCAAAATTCCTTGGAATTATAGCACGGATCTCTGTATGGCGTTAACACAAAGGGCTTAATGCCATATCCACATTTCCAGTAACTTTGATGACTCGAAACTTATTAAAATATTGTCTGGCACTACTAATATTCCAAATAAATGCGTCACGACTAGAACCCGGGTACCGCGCTCTACCGCTAGAATTTTCATTTCATCATCGCAAATCTGTGTACGAGGGCTGCTGTATATATATTTGCAATCTGACATTTCCATTGGAAAGTTTGTCATTTTTAAGCATAATCGTACTCAAAACGTTTTGACATACGACCATTATTTGTGTTGTTTACTGTGACTTGAAAAAATTAATATAGAAAAAAATGGAATTAACTCGCGAACATTTTCGTGCCATCATTTTTCACAACTTTCGAAGTGGATTATCACGACAAGAGTGCATTGATGAACTTAAATCTTTGTATGGTGTTGAAGCACCATCCTATAGCACTGTAAAAAATTGGTATAAAGAATTTAATCGTGGCCGAAGCTCGCTCAAAGACGAATTCCGTGAAGGTCGTCCAAAAACGGCTGTTGTGCCAGAGGACATTGATGCCGTGCGTGAAGTCATAATGCAAGATCGACATGCGACATACCAAGAGATATAGAGACATCCTTGGACATTTCTTCCACCAGCATACATTCGATACTGCATGAACACCTGACCGTAAAAAAGGTTTGTTCTCGTTGGATCCCGCACAATTTGAAAGTCGCTCAAAAAAAGGCTCGTGTCGACTGGGGCAAAGAAATGTTGCAAAAATACGATTGCGGTGCTTCAAAAGATGTTTATAAGATCGTCACAGGTAACGAATCATGGATCTATGCGTATGAGCTCGAAACGAAACAACAATCGACCGTCTGGGTCTTCAAAGACGAGCAAAATCCAACGAAAGTTGTTCGTGGAAGAAGCACTTCGAAGCAAATGATCGCCCGTTTCTTCAGCAAAACTGGTCATGTGGAGACTGTTCCGCTTGAGCAACGTAGGACGGTCACTTCTGAGTGGTACACTACAATTTGTTTGCCTGAAGTCATCGGAGAAATTCGAAAAACCAACAAGAGAAGACGAATCATTGTTCACCATGACAATGCGAGCTCTCACACATCGGCTCAAACCAGATCGTTTTTGACCGGCCAAAACGTCGAATTAATGCGTCATCCGCCGAATAGCCCTGACTTGGCACCTAATGACTTCTTTTTGTTTCCGCACATCAAGAAAAAAATGCGTGGTCAACGATTTTCTTCGCCAGGAGAAGATGTTGAAGTGTTCAAAAACCATGTTTTAGAGGTGTCTCAATCGGAGTGGAAAAAGTGCTTCGACAACTGGTTTGAGCGCATGCAAAAGTGTAAAAATCATGCTGGAGAATACTTTGAAAAACAATAAAACCATTTTTGATTAGAAATATTCGCATTTTCACTATTAAGCCAGAAATATATAGGGCAGCCCTCGTATTAATACATATGTACGTATACAAGTACTTTACAATTAAATAAAAAGACTAATGTAGATATATAATACTCACAATCATGGCTCGTCAATTCTTGGCTTTATAATTTTTATATGGGTTCCGTCAATACAACCAATTATTGAAGAGATTTTATATTTGCTGTAGAAATGGTCTCTCGAATTGCATTTTTGATTGCTGTTCATTACCATTTGCACCCAACATTTAATTTTGTTTATAATAAATTAAAAATTAATTTTTTTAAAAATTTTGTGTAGCTCCAAATAATTGGAAAGCTTTAAAAAACAAACTTTGTGCAAAAATTGCTGAAGAATATTTGAGACTAAAATTGATAGGGTTAAGTTTATAAATAAAAGATGAATTTTTAACAATTTCGCACCCAAAGGGAAAATCCACAACTCTTGTGCTATCGCTACAATACCTATCCATTTGTTCTTCAATCACAAAATTTCATTTCTATAAACACAACAGCTAAGTTTACAGAAGTTTAATCATTAAGGGCGGTACAAAAATAAATAACAAAATTAATTAAAGGATTTCTAATAGAGATATGATTTTTGCTTACGTGGACTTACCCATTTAGACAGTCATATGAAATTAGAACAGAGAGAGAAAGAGAGAGTACCCTGTATATATAAGAATACAGGCTTTTCTTACAAAAAACCTCATTACGACGTAAACTATCTCATCTTTTCCACCAAAATAGACCGAAAATTAATGCTTTCAGGAAAAAAAATCTTAAAGTTTTAAATTAAAGGATAAACCAAATACAATATGAAATCATTTGTGTTTTAATGCAACTCCCAATTAGCTTGTTAATCTAAAGTTATCAGTCAATTTTATTTATTAATATTAATCATACGTCACATGCTACAAAATTATTATTTCTTATTTTAAAATAAATTGAAACAAGTTTTCAAAAATTTGCGGTATTTTAATTAAATTTAACTTGAAATTTTAGTTTTAGGACTAACTACTGCCGTTAGCAGCATGCTAGATAACTTACACTGCCTGAAGTCAAGTTTATATAAAAATATTTATTGAGAATTAAAAAAACTACATTGATTTTAAATAAAATCCATCTTCATTTTTTCATAACTGAGTTTTGATTTGAGGAAGTTTTTTTTTAATTTTTACAAGTGTTTTCAATGCTTTTTTATTAATTTGGTTTAACTTATTTGCTGTGGAATGTAGTGTGATCATCTGGCAGCTTACAACATTCTTCATGTAAGGCACTTGGAAATTAATAATTCTCATTCAGTTTAAAATAAATTATAAAACACTGGGATAGATTTTCTCACTTTAAATTGCTTTACACCATACTTGAAATTGTATTCGGGTCTTAGTAGTGTTATCTTTTTTTTTAACATTTAGCAAACAAGTTGAATTGGGGTAAATAATCGTCAAATCTTGGGAAAGTTACTAATATCTAACATACTGCCAAGGGAATGCTAATTAGCTATTTATGATATTAAAAAAAAACAGAGGTAAATTTAGGCTTTCAAGGTGAACCTGCAAAGTATTTTGGCTTCCCTTTTTCTTTTCCAGTGCATATTCTGTTTAGCTTCAGGTCAAGGGAGAATTTTTCAAACGAACTTTATAAAGTGGTTTAAAAATGTTTTTGCTAACTCTCAATTATCGTCCAACTGAACGTATGATTAATATTAATTTAAAAAAATCTTAAAAAATATAAAAAAAAAAACTACCACAAAACCTAACCGATTTACTTAAAATATTATTTAAATAGAAGCTTTTTAAGCTGAGAAGATAAGAAACCTTTTTATATAAAACATTTTAAACAAAAATTCTTTTAACACAACTTTTTTTTCTATTTTCAATCAACACTGCTGGAAATTTCCAAAGCAAAAAAGATAGGAAATATTGTGGCAAAAGAAAGCAAAAAATTACAAGTAATAAAAAGATACTTTGGTTTTTACTGCAGACATTAGTTATTTGCATACAACATGCCATGACCATAAAATTTTTAAATGCAAAAAAAAACGTCTAAAAAATATTTAACATCGGAAATGACTTTCTATAATTTTTTTTTTATTATTTTTTTTTCAACTGTAAATAAGAAGCTAGAGAAAATCGAATATTTAAAAGGTATAACATTGTGTCTTTTCATATACACGCTCGTTATAAGGAAGTTTTGTTTAGTTGAGTTCATTTTACATTCTTTCGCTTTCAATTCATTGTTAGTTTTTGCTTGGGGTTCAATGTCAATGCAAGTAAATGGAATTTAAAGGAAAAACGTTTATAAACTCTAACACTTATTGTAATAAATATGTAAGTGGATCTGTATGTGTGAGTGAGTATGTCATTTGTGTTTGTGTGAAAATTCATTTTAAATCATGTATTTTACAATTTGCATTATAATCAAGTTTTTCTTTTCGGTTTTTTTAAGGATCCAACAGAATTTATGTCTTGTTACATTGACAAGGGTTGAGTTGTGCTTGCTGTACAAATATTTCCCTTCATTTATTTGCCATTATGTACAAAACTTTTTTTAAAACATTTTGATAAAATGTAAAACTTGTTGCAACTTTGTTTTTGTTAAAGCTCCTTTTTCTCTCTCTCTTGTTGTTATTGTTGTTCACGTCTTTAACAACACCTGTATAAATAAGGATATATGCAATTAATTTATAATATTATGTGATTTCAAGTAAATGAGCATGCTTAAGCATGCAAGACAAAATCATATAACAACTCGAGAGTTTGGCAACTGTAAAACATTGTGATGAGTTTAATTTCATGTTAAATCACTTCCCTACAGTAATTTAGTGTAAATATTCAGTATTAAAAAAACTAATTTGAAAATACTTAGAATTAAGAAAATAGAAAGAGACATTTTGTGATGTTTGGATGCGTGCAACACATAACCTCACTCAAAACTTGACATTTTGTTGAAAGATATTAAATGATAACTCACATGTCACTTTACAAGAAAAAGTATTAAATTTAACTTTAATTATAAAACCTACGAGTCAAGTTGTAAAATTTTCTTAATTAATATTAATCATACGCCCCCTATAACATTTTAAAATTATAAAATTTTTATACCTTTCACCACAAAAAGTGGAAAAAGGATATATCTAGCTATTCCTTTTCCAACCACATACAGTGTATATATTCTGAGTCCTTATGCATAGCGAAATCGATTGAGCGCGATCCGTCTGTGCGTCCGTGTAAGTGTTGAAATCGACTTTGCCAAGGCTTTAAATGAAGTAGAGAAAATTTAAATGTGCCAATCGATCAGACATTATTTTGAAATTTTTACTTTTGAAAATCAGCAAAATCGGTCCATGTGCTTCGAGGCAGTAGGCTTAATACCCAGCCTGCCTCTAATTTTTCTATATCATTTGGAACAATGAAGTACTCGTAAGTCCAATCAAAAAAAAGCATATATTTAAAGCGATAAAGAATTAAAAAATAATAAAAAACCATGAAGTGAAAAAATTGGTGCTGGCCCTTATTTCCTGAGTCATGGGCCTCTGAATTTTTATAAAAAAGTTCGATTGTCAATATGGTCAATATGGGTATCATTTCACAGCTTTTTAAAAAATCTTTCAGGAATAACAAAAAAAAATTAATTTCTTAACCCATTAAGAACCGGTAAAAAAAAAATTTTTTTAATTTTTTATTTTTTATTCTCTATCAAAAAAATTTTTTTTATTGAAGTTACGTCACTAAACTAGATTTACATACATTACAAAGGATATATACTTATTATGATTTATACTTTAAAAATTAAATTTTCAATTATTAAACTATTCATGGCGGATGTTCTTCTTTACATTTGAAATAATAAATTTAAATTTAATTAGCGGAGTGCGAGTTAAACTAACACCTGAGGGGTTCCGTACTATGTATTGGTCACCCTTTAATTCTCAGTTTTATATTTGTAATATTTTTTATTAAGATTTAAAGAATCCGCCTCTTTTAGTCTTATAACTTACCTCGATATTCAATTGGGACACCCTTTAAGTTATAATTTAGTTTACAATTTTTATAATAGCGCGCACTTACGAGTATTACTTTTAAGTGTCTGCTCAGAACCGTTTAATAGATCTACGTGAAATTAATGTGCTTATTGCGACACCCTTTATTTTTTTACTTTCTATTTAGAAGATGAAATGCTAATTCCCTGAGTAAACTTAAAATATCTGCTTATAAAAGCTTTATTCTTCAAAACAATATTTCTTTGAGAACACCCTTTAATTGCGGTTGTTTATTTTTGCTACTATAATGCATACTGTGTGTTAACTTAACCCTCTAGTACCCAAAACCGCCTGTAGACGGGCTACATTCGTTACTCACTTATTCGCCTTTCAAATACCGTTTTACTTTTTTACTTTTTTTGCATTTTGTCTGATTCGGGGAAGTCCAAAAATTGCTTTTAATTTAATAAATTTTATTTTAATCTTTTTTAATTTAAGAAAAATTCAGATCACAAAAATAATTGTTTATCCAGCAATTACACAACTTCTGTGAAAATTTTAGCTATTAAACACGGACACTATAGTGATAAGAATGGAACCCTTTTGGGTAAGAAAATCTAAAAATTTATATAATGGGTAGCGAAAGTTTTTTTTTTTAAGCAAAACATATGAAATGTTTCTGGCAACATTTTTTTAAAGCTGTAAAATAATGCAGTGGATTTCATGACGTACTGAGTTTTTTAACTCAGAGCTGATAACTTGTCTATTGTGCGCAGTTTATCTCAAAAGAAATTAGAAACTTCCAATTAATTTCAAATATCTAATAAAAAAAAGAAAAAAAAGGAAAAAGGAATGAACGAATTTCCACAAGTTTCGAAGAAAATATCAGGCTTAAGGTGGAAACTTCTGAAATTGATTTTTATGATTTTTTTTTATGCGTAATTTTTTAATTTTTATTTAATATAGAGATCTTGAAATGTTTCAAAATTTTTTCTAATTTTAGTCAATTATAAGCGATTTAAATTAGTTTTTTAATTTAGCCCTCTTTATTTCCTTAAACTATTTTCCTAACTAAAGCCCTTTTTCAGCGATTGCCGTCATTTTGTATATAAGTGTTTTTGCTTGTTGGCGTTTTTTACAAGTTATTCAATTTTTTTTCAACTTTTTTGGAATTTACCAATTACTTTAATTGGCTTCTTTTCGTAATAAAAGTGATTTTTTAACGTTGGTTTTGGCTCTTTTTCATTTTACGAGATTTTCTCCAGCATATTTTGACAATTTTTTAAAGGTTAAAGAATTTCAAAAATCGTTTCTTATTTTATTAAATTTCTAGCGATTTTTTTAAAACAAAATTAAAGTTTTTTTTATAAATAATTGAGAGAAGAGAGAGAAGAGGTAGTAAGTATACGCGGTACAAATTTTTTTTTTTTAATTTTCGAATCCATTCACATCTGCTGTAGTCTCCTCTCACTTTATTTTAAAGGTTTTACTGGCAAACAACAATTTATTGTGAATGAGTGTAATTTATTAAAGACATAATTTCTCTTTGTTCATTTTGTTCATTTCCAAAATATATATTTCGTTTCTAACTCACTGTGCCGTAGCAGCAATTTAAAATCTTACAAGAATTACGAAACATTTTTTAAATTTCTTCCATCTGAACTGAAGTACGATATTAAATTTTTATGCCAGCAAAACAGAACAAGCAAAAATTTTAAATTTGGAAAAAAAAAACTTAAATTATTGTCAAAAGTGTCACGGTAGAACATGCAAAACACAAATACAAAATAAAAGAAGAAGAAAAAATTTTACAGTTAAACTTAAACCTGTAAAATTTGTTTTCTTGCTTGCGAGAAAATAACTGTAAATAGTTTTATTTTACCTTCAACTTTACCCCAGCTTTTTCAATGTGACAACAATAAATTTTTTTTCATTTGCTTGCATTTCAAATATGAGCCCAGCGCTTTATCTACTGCAGTAAATTTTCAATTTGTTTTTCCTTTTAAGAATGTAAGTTTTAAATATTTATTTGAGTATTAATATGCCAAAACTCAGTTTAAAATCGACTCAACTTTTTATTCTATTTTATAAATTTTTAAAAGCATATTTTTCTTAGGTTTTAATATTCTACTTTTGTTTGAGTTACAATTGGAGCACACAAAATTAGGTTGTTAAAATCAAAGTCTTGTTCTCAAGATGTGAATCTTGACCGATAAAAGGCTTTGCATTTTTTAATTTAACTGATCCCACCAATAAAAATTTATGTTCCCATAAGACGTTGCCAATATTAACCCACCCCTTTGCTTAGTTTATTTTTATTTTAAATGTACCGTTCTTACTTACCCATATCATCTCCTTTACACATGCACACACTCACATACACACACACATACACATATGTATGATTGTGAGATTGTTTGCTGACTAGTTAAGAACCCAAGCCACATGTGGTTTAACAGCAATTAAAAAGCGGCCCTTAAAACCAGCCAGTACGTTTCACAATTAATTTTGTTGTTTGTTTTAAAACAACAACAACAATAATAAAAAGCATTACAATATGTAGCTTTGTAAAAAGTCACAAATTAAAATCTAAATTGTAGTTAAACATTAAAAGGGCCTTGATTATGTTTTGCTTTTTTTGAAAAATTTTAAAATAATTATTGATTGCATTTATTGCCTTCAAATCGTGTTTAACTGCATTCTTATTTTTAAAATTGAAATAATTAGTAACGTGATCTAGGGAATCGTTTCAGCATAAAATTAAAAAAAACCAAAATTGAAATAATTAAAAAAAATAAATAAATAAATAAAAAAGCTATAATTAAAAAATTATAATTAAAAAATTTTAATAAATTAAATTTAAAAAAGGCAGATTACAGAATTTAAGCTGTTTTAATGATTCAAAATTTTGTTAACTAAAAATAATTTTTTTCTCTATTTTACTATTAAAAATAAAATTATTTTATTTAAAATAATTTATAATAATTAAACTTATTGTTGTTTTTTTTTTCAATAAAAATATTTTCTTTCTATTGTATCAACTTTATGCCGCCTTAGATTGGTACCTCTAGTTTTATTTAAAATTTCTGTTTAATCTGCTTTAATATTGAAGCTGACAGCTATTGTCAGTTTAATATATTTTAGTTTAACAAAATGAAATATGACATGTTGAAGACAAGCTCTTCATAATGTACGAAGGCATTCTTTCGAATAGTTTTATTCTTTACTATTTGAACAGATGTTCGATAAATGAAAGGTACCTAAATTCCTATAAATTATGTCAAAAGTGGGACTTAAATTTTATATGCTGCAGAACGATGCCTTGTTTTATAGTGACAGTTATTTATAACATACCAAAATTAGCAAAAATGTAGTGGCAAATATGCGTTTCAAATAATCTAGTTTTAAAACAGACTTATTGGCGCAACACTAAGCCTGGTTTTCCTTGCGGGTTGCTGTCAAACTTCATAAATAAAAAATGTTGCAGAAGCAGTACTCTGTTTTTACTCCTGTAAAACATATGAAATGTTTCTGGCAACATTTTATCAAAGCTGTGAAATAAAGCAGAGGCATTAGTTATGACGTTGTTCTAGTAAATGAGCGATATGTATCTTGCTTAGATTTCTAAAACAATGCAGAATACGTGAAAACAATAAAACGTAAAATTCTCTTAAATCGCGAGCCAGACACCATATTGTAAATTTCAAATTTGCCACATGAAATAATCAATGTTGCTTAACAATTTTTACAAATTCGAACAGAGTGCCAGTCTATATACTGTAAAAAAGTTATGAAATGTTTCTGGCAACATTTTCTCAGAGCAGTAAATAATGCAAATGAATATTATTTCGCGAGAAATTTATAAAAAAGCTTGCCGTTTTTTTTAACTCTTGGTGTTATAGAAATTAGAATCTGCCAATAAATTATTGATATCTTAATAAAAATATAAAAAAGTTGTTTAAAAACAAAAAGGAAAATCGAACTGAAAGAAAAGTTTAAAACTATTTTTTTTTATTTATGTTTGTAAGGCCAAGTAGTTTGCTTAAAAATAATTAAATCTAAAGTTCTTTGAAATCATAAGATATATGCGACACTTTAAATGTCAAAATTTTCTACATGAATAAGTCATTGTTTTTAACTCTGTTAAAATTTACGACAATTTTTTTATGTCTATTGAAAAAAAAATTGAGCAGCTTATAATATTTCTCAGTTAGTATAAAATTGTTGTCAATTTGATGTCTATAAACATGAAGCCATAAACAATTCTTTAAAAGATGAACAAGGGCGTAACTTAATTATTTTTTATTTATTTCGTATAGTTTTTTTATAAGTTATTTTGACTGGAAAAATTTAAGAACAGACATAATTCTTTTGGAAACAGAATAAACCACTAATAAAAAGAGAGGAGATTCTAGATAAAAATAGCTAGAGATGTTAAAATTCATTGCTTATCCCTTTTTTTAATATCTTTTATGTTTCCTAGCCCACGTACTTTTAAATTCGTCAGCCACTGATATGTCTCGATGCTTATACGGCATCTTTTTATTCAGCCTCCAAATATTTTTAACAAAATTGCAGAATCCCTAAAGCAGTATTCTGTTCAGTATTTCATGCGAAGTAAATAAAAAATTATTGCGAAATATATAAAAATTATTTTGTCTTAAGTTATTCCCTGTTTTTTTTTTTTTGTTTCTAAATGTTCAATAAATGTTTCTGTATTCATGTTTATAAAGGCCAAATGTTGCTAGCAACAAGTTTTTAACTTAAATTTGAGTTTGAAAAAAACAAAAAAAATTGTTGCATATTTTTAGGTAATGAAAAACTGCAAATTCCCTTCAAATCGCGGTGTAGGCAGCACAAGCCAATTATCAAATTTTTAGCGAAAAAAAGTAAAGTTGCTAAGCATTCTAACACTTTTAAAATAGACTAACTTTTATGTTCTAAAAAAAATTATAGCTAATTTTAATACAGCCCCTGTATATGGGTATACTTTATGTATTTGCTGCCTTTGTTTTGTTGTATACGTTTGTGTATTAAGTGTCACATGGCAAAATTTCAAAAGCCTGTTTTTCTGTCTGTGTAGTATTTTATATCAAGTAATTTACATAAATTTTTCATTTTTCATACTCTTCTACATTGTGTTTTTTTTTTTGGTTTCATCTTACTCGTGCAACATGATCTCTTTAATGCAATCAGTAATCCTTGACTCAACCATTATTATTTTGTTGTTATTGTTTGTTCTTATTTCTTTTTTTTTTTTTTTTTTCTTGCTATAACTTTTTTTTGCTTGCTTACATTACATATGTTTTCAAGGAGTATAAAAAAGTACAAAAGAATATTAAACATTAAATTTTTCTTTTGCTTATCAACATTTGTATATAAACTTTTTCTTAAGGTACACAAATTATTTCTTGTTTATGTTCCGTTATGCAACTTTTTGTACTCTTTTATATTGTTTCCATTAAAAAATAACAATATAGAACCAGATTATTGTAAGTCATTCTGTTTACAGCAATAAGATTTGTTGTCAACATTTGACGCTGTTGTTTGGTAAAAAGTTAAACAAAATTTTTTATGATAAAAGAAGTATTAAAAAGAATTTTTGCATATTAAATTACCTTCTTTTAGTAAAAAGGATATAAAAAATTGTCTCGCAAAATTTTATTAATTTAGATGTCTTTTAATAAAAGATTCAATAGGAATATAAACTATTGTTTTTCTACAGACCTTTGTCAATCGACAAAAGCTAACATGAGACATTTTCGTGACAAACGTGGGTTTTTCTTGAAAACATATTTTTTTTATGAAAAATGGATCTTGTGATAGCAGTATTTTTTCTGAAAAAGGTAGCTAATTTGTGAAAAAATAACTTCTTCCTAAAAGATTGGCTTTTATGCTTTTGTTAAAAAATCAACTTTCGTAAAAGAAGAAAATTCAAAAAGTGACTTTTTCATCTGTAAAATGACTTTACATCCCGAAGGCCTGACTTTACATCCCGAAGGCCATCGTTGAAAGCAGCCATCTTCGTTAAATACGTTTATTTTTTAAATAAATGATTTTTAACTTGTTTGCAAACGACTTCAGGCTGACTTTGGTCTCACTCATTTTTGATAAAAATTTTATAAAAAAAGCTTTTTATTAAAAAACGAAATTTTAAATTAAACTGGGTGAACATTTTCTTGATTTATTTAATGCGTTGTTTAATTTATATGAAAATTTTATTTCTAACGCCTTAAAATATACTTTAATATACCTTTAATCCATTCTTGTGTCTCTCTGACTTAAAATGCTAAGAAAAATGTACTCCATATTTTAATCCATATTAACATCTACCTGCGATTTAAATTTCATTAGAATCGATTTCGCCATTTAAGCGTGATTGAGCAACAAACATCTTAAAATAGAATCTTATGAAACTCACAATTTGACATTTTTTAAGCGCCTGTGGTACTTTTTTTTCATTGTTTACAAAATGATTATGGTTTTTGTATCTTATGCAGCACCTGTGTCAAACAAGCGCTGGTTTTGACTAATCGCTTCAAAATAGAACAAATACTTTTTTATGAGACTAAAAATTAGAATTACTTGTGTGTCTGTTAAAAAAAAACTTCCTTATGTTTATTGCCACTTTTTTGCAATTAATAAATTTATATTTAATTTACAATTTCTCAACTATTTAATAGCAGCAAGTTGTCATAGAATTTAAACAAGTTTTTGTTTTAGTATGTGAGGCGAGATTAAGTGGCAGCATGCGGTGGAAACAGTTTATTGCAATTTCAAAACAACTTTAGGAGGCTGTCGTTATAAACAAATTTACACGACATAAATAAATTGCTGACAGTACGTGACTTGTTCTACAATGTCTCGAAGAGATACAAATAAAAAGAAACCCATTCAACAGTTCAAATAAATCATTGCTAACCAAGCATAAAATATTTTTTAAATTCATTCCGACAATGTTGTTGATTACTTTTTTATTCAATATTTGAAATTGTAATAGATTTATTAAGAGTTTAAATAAGTCAATAATGAAATGTTAGGAAATACTAGAGAATACTGGAATTAACAACTAGTGCACTGCAGCAAGAACTATCAATGCAATAAAGCAAATTTTATAAACAAAATATTATTTTTACTATTTAAATTTCCCTTTTTATACCCTTCACCACAGGTTAAAAAAGGGTATATCCAAGTTTGTCATTCCGTTTGTTATATCCACAAAATCCATTTCCGATCCCATAAAGTAGATATATTTTGAGTCCTTATGCAATCGAAGCCAACTGGGCGATATCTGTCTCTCGCTCCGTGTTTAGCATGGTACTCTGTTCATCATTTCGTGCGAAATGTTGTCAAAAGTCCATATAAAAAAAAATACTGCGAAATAAATGAGAAATAATGTTGCTAAAGTAGTACTCTGTTTATTTGTGAAAAAGTTGTAATGTTTCTCGCAACATGTTTTTCAAACTAAAAAGTGTTTCTAGCAACATTAACTTTTCAAATACAGCCTGGTACTCTGTTCAAATTTGTGAAAATTGTTGAGTAGCATTGATTATTTCATGTGGAAAATTTGATATATAAAATGTAGTGTAAGCAAAATAAATATGATCAGCTGTTGTTTGAAAAATTCCGCATGAAATAATACCTCTTTGCTTTATATTACAACTTGTATAAAATGTTGCCCGAAACATTTTATATGTTTTTCTACAGTAAGAAGAGAGTACTACTTCTGCAACATTTTTTCATGACTTTTTCATTAAAATTTTTTATGTATGTAGTTTAAAAGCATTCCACATGAAAAACTGAACAGAGTACCAGGCTTACGAAATAACATAAGCAGCACTTTTTCGTAAAAAATTTTTGACAACCAGTTTTTCATTTTAAAAAATTAAAAAAAAATAAAAAAAGTTTAAATTTACAAAAAAAGGACAAAAATAAAGTTATTGGTACAGAAAAGCTTTTGCTCAGTAAATGTTTTCTTATAAATCGCTGTATTGCCACCACTGGCTAATTGTCAAATTTGTCAAGCGAAATAATGCATGCTGCTAAAAAATTTTCGCAAAATCGAACAAATATCGGATTACAAATCAGAAAAAAGCATCAAGTGAAGAAATTGGCGGTTGCCCATATTTTCTTATTTATGGGCCTCTAAACGTTTCATAGAAAAGTACGAATGTGCACCAGATTTTTTTAAAAGCTTTTAGAAAGATCTTTTAGAAAATACTTAAATTTTTAAAAAATGCTTAACCCATTAAAATCTAACGATATTTTTAAGTAAAATTTTTTTTCTTATTTTTTATTTTTTTTTAACCCAATTATTTTTTTTTTATTCAGTTACTTCTCTAAAGTAAAATTACATATATCGTGAAGAGCATATAAGATTCGGAATAGCTGAATATAGCCCTCTTACTTGCTGAACAGAAGTTTACTTTTTCACCCAAATATTTTACATTTCGCAAGGAGAATTTTTTTTACCAAGAAGGAACCAAAGAGTCAATTCTTAATTTTAAAAAAATCAATTTTATTCTGTAACATTAAATTAAAGAAAGTCTTTCTCCATCAATCTAACATCAATCTGGTCTCCAAAATAATCTGTTTCGAACAAAAATCAAGAAGCAAATTTTTTCCAAAAAATCAATTTTTGCCCAAAAAAAAGTAGTTTTCTCACTTAAAGTTCACATTTTGACATAAAGTACTATTTTTCAACAAAATTTAGTTTTTTAAGAAAAAATATTTTTTTTACCAAAAAGTAAGCTTTTAACCAAATATTTAACAAAATTCGAAAGTTTTTTTCCAAAAAAAAATTTTCAGGAAAAGTCACTTTTTACATTAAAAATTAAGAATATAAAATGTGAGCTTTTTTGCTTTTTAATTATTTTTGTTTTAATCGCATTTTAACTCTATTTCTACGAAATTAAAATTTTCCTTCCACAAGCCACAAAAAAGCTAATTTTTTCTTTGTTTCTTTAACTTAAGTGAGAAATTTCTCACATTAATATAATATGTTAAATTAATTTTTTACAGCGTGAGCTTAAGTTCACGATAAACTTTAAATAACTCTGTGTAAAAATTGTAATATTTTGAGGTTAGAATTATTTCACATGAGTAACAGAAACACAGAACAGCTTCTCAAACGATCACTGCGTTTGCCTAAAAGTTTAAAGAAAATTAAAAAAAACAATTTTTCGATAAAAGTATTTTTTTTTTCACTAAAAATTCTCGTTTTTACCAAAACTTGGCTTTTTAATAAATAAAATCACTTATTCTAGATAAAAGCATTTTTCACTAAAACCTCTAATTATTTGCTTAAAAAAATATTTTATTTACCAAAAAAAAAATTATTTTTATCTAAAAGTAACTTTTTGATGCCAAAAAGTTTTCTAAGTACAAATATGGACACAATATTTTTAACAACAAAAAAAATTTTTTTTAAATTTATTTAATAAATTTTCAGATTTTCTCTTTAAAGTCATTTTCACGCAACATCAAAAATATCACTTCTTTTTTAAGCTTTAAATTAGTATTTTTTCTTTTTTTTACAAAATGCTGACATAAAAAAATTCCACTAAAGTGTTCATTGACTCGTAACAGAAATTATTAATGACAGTCATAATATCTTCTATTTTATTTGTTAATTTTTCTTACTTCCAGCAGCATTCATTTAGTTCTTTAGGCGGTCTTACTACTTCATTTAGTATCTTAAAACCTGATTTTGAATTATGGTAACGACCATATCAAAGCTTTTATGTAACTGCCGTTTAAGTCAGCTTTATAGTTGGCAGTCTTTAAAGCAAATTGCATTTTTCTTACTTGGTTATCAGGTTTAATTTACTTTAATGTCTTCTATGTTGAAGATGCCGCGAGAGTTTTGTTAATTTATAGTTGCGATCTTTAGCATGTATGAATATTTAAATACACTGAAAAAAAACGTTTGAATTATAATTAAAAGTCTTAATTTTTTTTATACAGGAGAACAATTTTAAAATTATTTCGAGTTTAAATTACAGCTTTATAACCTGACTTGCTTAAGTTTTAGAAATACAATTACAGACAAGGCCGCATGTAAAATAATTTATTGTTGCTTAAATTAAGCAATTTAACAGATTTAATAGATTTTTTTTAATAGTCAAGTTTAAAAAACATAGTGAGTGAGTGACCTCACTTGCTAATAGTTTGAAACCTTGTTGAAAGAATTTACATTTGAATGCAACATTTTTGTAAGTTTGTTCACCCAAAAGGCATAAAAAATTTATGATCGTTTCAGGGCCTTTCTAAAGAAGGTTTGTGATACATTGTAGGTGACAATAAATTTTTAACATCTCAGCACACAACATTTAATACAGAAGGTTAAGTAAGACGCATAAACTAATCAGATTCGCTGATGCAGCGTTTAAGTAGCTGAAGCTTAAAAAAAGTTTAAAAGTCATTGTAGTTATGAGAAAAAAAAAAAAGAAGTTTAAAACTTAAATTTTTAAACTTTTAAAAAATGCTAAATAAAAATAAATTATTTTAATTTCTAATTTATTATATTGATTTTTTTTAATATTTTTTTTATTTTCAACAAATTTAATTTTTTTTGTAAAAAGTGGAAAATTTTGAAGTTTATTTTATTAAAAAAGAAATAAATACTTTTTGTAATTCAAATATTATTTACACTAAATTAAGTTAAATTTTTACGAGCAGTAACCACACGATAATTAAGTTGCAACCTTTAATAAACCATATTCGAGGCTGTTTTGGTGAAAACTAATGTTTTAACGAAAGAATGAATAAATTAATGAATGAGTTAACTATTAATAATGCCAATTGATTTATAAAGTTCACAAATCCATTGAAGCATCAAAATAGTGTAAAATTGAAACGGAAGAAATACACACACACACTAACACATAAATGAAGTATAGACAGCATCAGCAGTGTGGCAATTTTGCTTTTTTTGCAGTCAAATTTAGAAATTTTAATTTAAAATTACTTGCAGGATTTTTATTTAACAATTGATATTTTCTGAAATATTTATATAAAAATATTTAAAGAATATTTTAAAATTTTAAGTAGAAATTATCACAAAATCTACATTTTATTGAAAAAAAACTACTTTTAATTTTAAATAAAATATGGCATAATTTTCATTTAAATTTTTATGTTGTTACGTTTTTTTCCCCTTTTTAAAAGTAGAGGTACTTTTTTGGTAAATAATCTCTCAATTTTTATTTTTTTATTACCTTGCGCTGTGTCATCAGCTAAATTTTTTTCACGATCTCTTGTTGATATGCGCCTTAGTACTCTGGCAACAATCGAATAACACGATGCCAGTTTGACCCTCACATTCACCTTAATGCTGGAGCTGAAACTAACGATCTTTTGTGTTACCAATCAGGCCCTTTTTAATCAACTCAGCTATTACTGCCACATACTGTCGACATGTTGTTACTTTCCTTACTAAGGTAAACGGCCATTTCTTTGTTTTACTACCCAAGCGCCCTCTAATGTACATGCTAATATTTGGAAGTACATTTTCCCTTACCAATTCATGTACCGTAAGTACACAACAAATGCTTTTCTTTTCTTTTCTGATTTTCATATTTTACTATACAGGCTTCCTAATTATTTCAGCTGCAATTTTAATCTACGGGCGCCTACAACAATTTATCTGTTGCAACTATACAGCAATTGTTTTTGTTTCCAATCAAGCCTTATCAATATGCGAAAGGTTTAAACTACCGTTTTTCACTATTCTTCTTTTTAAGAAACTTATCCATTACAACTACTGAGAAATAATTATTTTTCTTTAAATTCATGTTACTGATGGGATTTAAACTCGTGGCTTGTGATTTTCCATTTAACAATAACAAGCAGATACATCTACCACCACAGCCGAGCGTGTGTTAAGTAACTTTTCTTTTTATTCTGTTCGGACACACCACACTTCTTAGTGGTGAAACTAATAATTAATTCAGCTCTGCTTTCATTATCAACAACCACATAAGGGCATAACTATAGAAAATATATAATAAGGTTTTGTTGTTGTAGATATAGAAATAGTTAATTTGTATTAAATAGGGGATCAAATAATAACCACTCGTTAAAAGAAATAATTGAGAAAAAATCGGTAAAAGGTTCTAAAGCTAATTTTTACTATTTTTCTGCAACAAAAAATAAATTAATCTTTTTATCTTTATACACAAAATTATTGTGCTCAAATATTTTATTTGTAAGCTCTAATGGTGACTCCTCTCACATTTTCGGTTAAAGTCTGTATAGATTTTTGTGCGAAATGCTATTCAAAAACTTCCTTAAAAAATGTGCATCAAAATTTCATAAAAAATTATTCATAATTTCGTGTGAAATGTTGTCAAAAGTCCATATAAAAAAATTAGTGCGAACTAAATGAGATATAATGTTGCTTAAGTAGTACTCTGTATATTTGTGAAAGTCACGAAATGTTTCGCGCAGCATGTTTTTCAAACTAAGAAGTGTTTTTGGCAACATTTGTTTCAATTACGAAATAACATAGGCAGCACTTTTTTCGTACGGAATTTTTGGCAATTTTTTCAGACCGCTTGTTTTGATTTAATTTTTTGTGTTTTAAACATTAAAAAGAAAGGATTGGAAAAAGTGTAAATTAAAAAAGACAAAAATTAAGTTAATAATGAAGAAAAATGTTTGGTTAGTAAATATTATCTTATCAACCGCAGTATTGTCACCACTGGCAAATTGTCAAATTTTCCAAGCGAAATAGGACATGCTCAATATTTTTCGAAAAATTAACCAGAGTACTATGCTTTACTGTAAAAATACGTATGAAATGTTTCTGGCAATATTTTCTTAAGGCAGATATTTTCCAAACGGCCTGTCAATTTTGCATTCCTGGTGTTAAAAAAATTTTTAAGCTGTCAACAAATTTAAGATATATAAATAAAAATGTTGTAAAAAGTTAATTCAAGATAAAAAGAAAAATTAAGGCAACAAAAAGAAACTTAAGCTTAGTTATTTTTTTTATATATAATTAATTATTCAAGGTGTTGTGATAATATCCCAATACCTTTTAAAATAAAAATGCAATTTATTTGTTGGTTGGAAATGTAGGTACGAGATCTATACGTATTTCGATGGTTACGTAAGCCAGCTTATCTAAAGACCTTTATCTACATTTTTAGAAAAGACAAAACCATTTTTTGTAAAAATTTCAAAAACAACATGAGAATTATTTTAAAACTCAATACATAAATGACTAACTAACCACGCTTTATTTTTTTACATTCCCGTCTGCAATAGGTTGGTGATATATCGAATCTTAATGCAGACTTAAGACGTATTAAAAATAAAAACAAGGTTATTTTTTGATTTATAAAGAGAAAAAATATCAATGATGCTAACAGTTTGCATATATTTTTAATTTTAATATTATTTTTCATATTAATTTTTTTTATTTTTTTTTTTTTTTTTTTTTTTTTATCCCATAACATATTTTATTTATAAAACAGTGTAATATACTTTTAAAAAAATAAAAACATAAATTTTCAAAATCACAAAATCGACACCACAGTTTAAATGTTAAATTTATCACATGAATTACTCAATGTTATGCAACATTTTCCACAAATTCGAGCAGCATACAACACTTAGTGAGAACATTTTTAAATATCATACAATAAATTTCATAATTTGATAGTTAGCAACACTGACAACCAGCCAGTAATAGTGAAAATAATATTATATTTTAATGAAATAAATCTTAGTATAAAACATGTTTATATACATTTTAAGTAGATATACATATCCCTGAGTAATCTTATCAACAATACATACGGGTGTTTATATATGTATGATGTATATGTTCGTATGTGTGATGTATATGCGTACTTGCTATATTAATATCGTATGCCTTTTGTGGTTACGTTGATTAAATGATTGTTGTTAAGAGTTAAAACCATGTGTTTGGTTTATTTAATGCAATTAGCAATACATACGTTCTATAAATCAAACACACCAATTTTAAAACATTTAAATTTATGTGTGTATGCAAAAGTAGCTATAATCTACTTCCCTGTAGTAAATAAAATAATCAGTTGACAAAATCATAAACTATAAAGTAACTATTATGCAATTGACTACAAATTGGTTTAAATCTCATGCAGACATCAACCAAACATATTGAATTGAATAGAAAAAAGCAAACGTAAGAAATAAAACAAAATAAGTAAACAGGGCTACCAGGGTAGCTTTTGGTGGAATTTGAAGAAGATTTTAGTAGAATTTTGTTTTTGCTTGTGGCAGCTCTGTGAGTAAATGAAAAGAAAATATAAAAAAAGCACATGTCAATCAAAGTAAACGAAGGTAAACAGTGCTAGTTTTTTGTGGAATTATCAAATAATTGCTAAATATTAAAGTTTATAATAAAATATATATTAATAAAGTAAATATAAAAGTGATATTGTTAGCTATAAAAGAGTAATAAATGCAAACAATTAAAATTTAAAACAATATATACAATTTAGCAATTATGAAGCGCATATATTTAAGCACTGTTGGTAAGTAACTTTCAAGCTCAAAAAATGTGCCTATTTACTTATATATGTCGTATTTTAGCAGAGAAAGAAAATGATGACAAAGCTCCCTGCCGATGTTCTATTGAAGTTTTAAAGCAATTTTCTGAAATGTCGGAAAAATTTTCTGAAATGAATTGGAAATTTACAAAAATCACATGTAAGATGAAAATATATGCATAAAATTTTATAAAATTATTTATTTTTTCAACATTTATGTTTAAAGGTGATATTAAAGAGCTCAAGGACATTGTTCAGATTCAAAATAAAACAATAATGGCAGCATTGTCTGCCCAGAAAGTACTGACCGAAAGCCTTGTACGTCAAGATATAGTAATTGTTTTTCTATCTAATTGTTTTTTCTATCTAATAAATTAAATAAAAATTATTTCAAATTAAAGTGTTTAAAAATTCATTTTAAATAAATGGGTTATTAATTAATTTAATATAAACCTACTATAATTTGGTTGAAAAGTGGGTAATTAGTAGTCAATTAAAAAGTCATGCAGAGATGACCAATTGACTACTGCCTATGACATGCCCATGTTAAAATAATGAGTTGGCGACAAGAAAAATAGTCACATAATCAACTAGATGTGGCTACGAAAAAATCAGTTTTAAATTATTTAAAAATGTGTTTGACTTCCTACAGGGTTGTTAACGTCTACTTAATGCTAGTGCACACATACATATATTTAAATAATAAAACCACAAAATATGTTTAAATATGCATTTAGCATATAAGTCTTTCATAGGAGTGTAACTAAAATTGTTCGTTTATCTATAGATGTTCAGTATTATATTTTATGTTAAAATATGCCGTAATAATGCAATTTCCTATTCATATAATAATTAATATTTATTTAAATGCAATCCTATTCATATTTTTCAATAATCTTAAAAGCTTAATCATGTAAAGTCTTAGAAACGTTCTGTAGTATTTTAGTTGAAAAAAAAAAGAAAAAGCTAATGTGTTTCATGAATTCTTGGAATTTTTTTATTATCAAAAAAATATGTTTAAAAACACATAATTATGATTGCAGTAATTTCTAAAAGCTTCATGTGGTAGAGTTGGCTTAGCCGTCCACACAGAGGTTTATATGCCAATGCCCTTTAACAAAAGTAGCCACGACTGCTTCACACTGTTATGTTGTTACTGTTTAAAACTCTGTAAAGTTTTGGATTTCGATTACACTGGTTACTTAACAATTGTGTTTTCCTTTTTACCGGTGACGTTTAACCTGATCTTTATTACTTTAATTTGCCTTTAAACAATTCATTCAAGACAGCTTCTCAAAAAGAATACTTTTCCTTATACACAAGGCAACTGTTGGGATTTAAACATACAACCTTTTTTTGTTTGCTTAACAAACAACCAGGCATTATAACTAATATTACGACTTTGGTTTTTTAATAATTATTTATTAACTTTTCTTTTTTTCTGCTTACTACACTTAACAGTGGTGGATTACAGATTATATTTATTTAAGCTCTAGAGCGCATAGTTTACAAATTAAAGAATTTTTTCTTATAAAAATTGTTTCTTATTTAATCAAAAATTTTTTTCAATGTGAAACTGATGCCCCAACCACTGTTTAAATAAAAATCTGGCAAAAATATTCCTGTTACATGTTTAGAAAATAAAGAAGAAGAATTGAATTGAATTGATTGTATATTGTGCGATCTAGTGATGAGTCTGCCCTGGTCCAGAAAAAGCATAATTAACAACAAAAAATCAATTAAAAGTCAATTTAAAATACTGTTAAGCACAAACTCATTGATAAGAGAGAGAGAGAGAGAGTTTTCTTTATCTCTCACAGCCTCAGTAAATCAACTATTATAATCATCATTTTAACAGTCAGGCCTTTCAGTTGTGTTATACAAAAAACTAAGAAGAAACAACAAGCCGAGTAATAAATTTAATTACTTATAAAGTTATGCTGAAGAGTGCACAAGAAGGTAGAAAAAATAATAAATTTGAATTTAAAACTTTTTTCTTTTTATACTCTTAAATAATCATACTCAATAATGTAAAGATATATTTTTATTTAGATACCACTTTAAAACAGAAAAGTACTTTTTATAGATTTTATTAAAAGATATTAGATTTTCAATTTAAGAAACATACATTATTTCGTTTGGAAAATTTAACTAGTAGAGACAACACAGCAGTTTAGATGACCCTTTTACTGAACAAACGCTTTTCCTTTTCTCTTTTTTAATTTATACTTTTTCTATTTTCTTTTTTTTTAATTTTTTAAACTTAACAATATTAAATCAAAACAAACGGTCTAAAAAAATGGTCAAAAATTCCTTACGAAAAAGGTGCTGCTTATGTTATTTCGTAGTTGATAAAAAAATTTTGCCAGAAAAATTTTTTAGTTTAAAAAAAAAATTTTGCGTAAGCATTTCGTGACTTTTTTTAACAAATAAACAAAGTACTACTTTAGCAACATAATTTCTTATTTATTTCGTAGTAATTTTTTTATATGGACTTTTGACAATATTTCACACGATATGATGAACAGAGTACTATGCTGAAGATTATACATTTTTTATTAATTTTTACTTCAATAGCACAACCAGTTTCAGTGATTTTTATTTAAGGCTTAAAGTATATTTTTGTTCTTTAAGTCCAGATTTACACTATGCAATTTTTAGAGGCACTTTTTCTTCAATTATCTTTTTAAATTGCAGCGATATATTTTATTTAAAAATAAACAAAAGGAACAGTAACGTTCCCTCAAAATACTTGCAATAACATATTGCTTACCCCTCTTGCTTTACCAACCAACAAAAATTTCATGCTAGTTTCATAAAAAAAATTGCATAGTGTGAAAGCCTTATAAGTTTAAAAAATTATTTAATTTCATTTTTGGCCTTTTGTTTTTAAATGAAACGATTGGAATAATAATTTAAGTGCTTTAAAATAAACACTTTTTATATTCCTTTATATTATTTTTTTAAAATTTTTTCCCAGCCAGAAGTTGCCAGTGTCTAATTTTTCTTGTTTTCTTTGGAAAACATCCGCATACATTTAAAAACTATTTTTTCTTTATAAAAGTTAAAATAAAAAATGGAACAAAGCCGAAAAAGTAAATTTTTATTGAATTCTTTTTATATTCTTTTGGCATTTTTTAAATATCATCTCTGATTAACGTAAAAGAGAGAGAGAGAGAGAGAGAGAGAGAATTGTTCGTATAAAATTAGCAGATATTTCGTGTAATATTATTTACTTTACAAATTACTTCCGTTTGCTTTCATATGTACTTAACTTTTTGTTTTTGCCCCTACATCCTCCTTACTCCTTCTTATTTTAAGTAAATTATTGCTGTTGTATCTGAACTGTGTTTTTGTTGCTCTCATTTCAAACAATTCAGTCTGTTCGCTTTTTCATTTTTTTTTTTTTTGTTGTTTAATTGTTTGTGGCTGACGAGTTAACAGTATCAGTATCAGCTATACGAGGGTTGTGTAAAATGTTAATTAAAAATTTAAGAAACTGAATTATTAATTTAATTCAGCAGTTTTAATGTCAAAGCAAAAAATAAGTCTACTATAAAATCTTGGAATAAGAAACGAGTAGGAAGTAGAAGTAACAGTTATTTTTGTAATTTGCTTAGGAAATATCAAACATCGGATTAACTTGTTAGTTGGGTCTGAACTTCAGACTCTGAAGAAGCTGCTTGAATTGACAGCATCATCTGTCTCGTATTTTTTTTTTGCGTGCAGCAAGCTGCCATGCAAACCAAATAATTAAGAAAACAAAATAAATTTTTTTTGTGTTAAGCTAAAATATTTTAAATTTGCCTGCTAGTAGAATTCTCATTCAGTTTAAAAAAAATAATTTATAATTAAGGAAATAATTTTAATCTGGCAACAACTGTTCAATTTTCAACTGACTCTTTTTGGGTACTTTACATTAAATTACTTACTTTGTTGATTTCATTTCAAAATAACTTTTTAGATTGCCTTACTATGAGTGCGTGTGCCTGAATTAACTGTACGATTGTTTGTCGAAAACAAAGAAAATTTTATCATGTCACATTTAAGTGAATGAGTTGCTTGATGTATGAAAGCGAACCAACAATAAAGAACCATTTCATTTTAATACGACGAACATTATTTCATATGGTCTATTGCATACAAGAGTCTTGGGAATTAAAACACATCCAACAAACAATAAAACTTACGCACACACATCATCTTATTTACTGTCCTTATTATAAGTCAATATTTATTTTTTTAATTAAAAAAAAAAATCCTTTCATACTGATTTAATTTAGAACAATTTATATTGTAAAGTTAGTTTGAAATAATAACTATTGAGGTGCCCAGAAATGATATTGAAGGTTGTTTAATGTTAATTCTTATTTAAACATAAAAAAGAATTTTTTTATTGTTTAATATAACATATTCGTTTTTCTAATCAGTTGTTTGTTATTTTAATATTTTATTTATTTATGTACAGATTTAGTTTTTATTATTTTTCATATTTAAACGGAAATATTCCACTTTATTTGACGCTTTACAATGACAATTTCCGTTGTGAATTTTTTGTGTTAAATTGTCATTTTATTTTTTCTACTTTTGGTTTAAAATGTTTTTGATTTCTATTGATTAACTTTTGAAACATTGAAAATGTTATTAAAACTCTTTTCAATCAAACCAGATAAATTCTTTTTCATAAGATTTTAATTTATTTAACGTGACCAGCAAGCAGCCTTATTCTGTAAATCGCTAAAGCTAAATTTCCATTGCTAAAAATTTTTTTTAAATCTATTTAACGATTTTTGAATACAAATGCTATTAAAATATAGTTTTTTGACTTTTATAATTAATTTTATTTTCTAATTGTAAAAGCACTAGGACAGTTTTTTTAATATTTCGCCACACCGTTGGCAAATTTTTTTGTTTTAAAAAAAATTAAATTTTTAATAATTTTGTTTCCTGTTTCCTGAAGATGCCACCCAACGGTGGGGCGAAATTTTGAAAATATAGTGCTTTTTTATTCTTTAATTCTCTGTCGCCGCAGCATATGTTTTTTTTAAGAGGAGCTACTTCACTAAACTAGACTTACATACGAGGGCTGCTCTATATATTTCTGGCCTAATAGTAAAAATGCGAACATTTATAATCAAAAATGGTTTAATTATTTTTCAAAGTATTCTCCAGCATGATTTATACACTTTTGCATGCGCTCAAACCAGTTGTCGAAGCACTTTTTCCACTCCGATTGAGACACCTCTAAAACATGGTTTTTGAACACTTCAACAGCTTCTTCTGGCGACGATAATCGGTGACCACGCATTTTTTTGTTGATGTGCGGAAACAGGAAGAAGTCATTAGGTGCCAAGTCAGGGCTGTACGGCGGATGAACCATTAATTCTACGTTTTGGCCGGTCAAAAACGCTCTGGTTTGAGCCGATGTGTAAGAGCTCGCATTGTCATGGGGAACAATGATTCTTCTTTTGTTGGTTTTTCGAATTTCTTCGATGACTTCAGACAAACAAATTGTAGTGTACCACTCAGAAGTGACCGTCCTACGTTGCTCAAGCGGAACAGTCGCCACATGGCCAGTTTTGCCGAAGAAACAGGCGACCATTTGCCTTCAAGTGCTTCTTCCACGAACAACTTTCGTTGGATTTTGCTCGTCTTTGAAGACCCACACGGTCGATTGTTTTTTCGTTTCGATCTCATACGCATAGATCCATGATTCGTTAACTGTGACGATCTTATAAACGTTTTTTGAAGCACCGCAATCGTATTTCTTTGCACCAATCGACACGAGCCTTTTTTTGAGCGACTTTCAAATTGTGCGGGATCCAACGAGAACAAATCTTTTTTACGGCCAGGTGTTCATGCAGTATCGAATGTATGCTGGTAGAAGAAATGTCTAAGGATGTCTCTTTCTCTCGGTATGTCGCATGTCGATCTTGCATTATGAGTTCACGCACGGCATCAATGTTCTCTGGCACAACAGCCGTTTTTGGACGACCTTCACGGAATTCGTCTTTGAGCGAGCTTCGGCCACGATTAAATTCATTATACCAATTTTTCACAGTGCTATAGGCATACAAAGATTTAAGTTCATCAATGCACTCTTGTCGTGATAATCCACGTCGAAAGTTGTGAAAAATTATGGCACGAAAATGTTCACGAGTTAATTCAATTTTTTTCTATATTAATTTTTTCAAATCACAGTAAACAACACAAATTTTGGTCGTACGTCCAAACGTTTTGAGTACGATTATGCTTAAAAATGACAAACTTTCCAATGAAAATGTCAGATTGCACTTGGCAGCACTCAGTGTTGCCAGGCCAGAAATATATATAGCAGCCCTTGTACATGGTGAAGGGTAGATATATAATATTCGGTGTAGCCGAATAGTTATAATTTGAATTTAAGTATTTGCATTTATAACCTCTTTATCAATAATTTATTTTTCAGATGTTTTTTAGGTGTAAAAACCGTTTGGATGATATATATATATATATATATATATATATATATATATATATATATAAATATTTTCGTCTGGCAACACTATAAGTTGAAAAAATTGCCGCTATGTAAAATAACAGATTAAAGGTCTGCGAACGAACATTTCTTTCTTATTTTTCTAGGTTTAATGCCTTTCGAAAAGTTTGTTATTTGTATTTTTCTATGAAAAATGTTGCCATTCACAGGCTTAAAACTCATCCAACTTATCACTTTTTTCTTCAAAATGAGTTTATAATTTTTTCTCTATTTTAAACTTAAGATCTCCAGTTTGTAATTAGAATCACTTTATTTCTTACCATCAATAAAAGTATTCCCTTTCTGTTTTGTAACTATCTTATGTGTCCACAACAATAATGACCCTGCACATTAATTAATATTTCTTGTCCCAGGATAAATCGCCAGCCTTTCCATGATGAATGGTGTGGGATGCCACACAGCGCCTACGAACCAACTTTATGTTTGGATGAATGAGTTTAAATTTCTTGTGTTTCAGTAAAAAAGATCTACAGGTTTCCACAGCACAAAAAATATTATCTGCTTTCCAGAAGAGGTCAGTCATAAAATCTGTTTCGTATTCCCCTTCTTTTTGTCGCAGTCCCCTCTAAGATTGAAGTTCTTTTGGAGATAAAATATTGCTTTCTTTCTCTTTTTGGTAGTAACAATAATTTCAACAACCTTTTGTTGTCTGGAAACCATAGTCACTATGTTTATCGTAGAAATCCTAGAAGATTTCTGTGGTAAATCAGCCTCGTAACACATTATAGAGACTCCTTCGACTATATAACGAAACCTAGGGCTAAAATGTTAACTTCAAGTAGTTGGCTGCAGGTTAGTATTCTTCCTTTTAGATACTTTTACATTTACGGGTTTTCGTCCCATCATTATTCTTATCAAGGATGTTCAGCACAGTGGGCCGAATTTAAGTGTTGCATAAATATAAGACATGGTTGTTGATAAAGTTTCAAACATTTCTTTATTCTCGAGTCTTCCTTTCATTCATCTGTATAACAATCAGGGTACGAAAATAAACAAAACCTAACGTTTGCTTTCGTACTGTCTTGTGAGGTCTTTCATTTTTTTTTTCTTTTTGAGTTTGCTTATGTACAAAACGATTAAAAGTCCTTTGAAAGCTTATGATTTAAACCATTCTGAAAATTTACTTATGCGGCAATATACTGTTACAAAATTGCTCCAAATAGATCAAGTATCACTATAAACAAAGCAGTATTGGTACAAAAGGGAAGTTAAATTAACTTTTTTTTTTAGTTTATTTATGTTTACTATTATTGCTATTTGTAATTTTATATTATTTGGTCTATAAGACTTAAATTTTTTTTTTTTAAATAAACGAAACGTTTTGTTTGATTTCATACCCTGATAAAAATCTTTATTTTCCGCCGGAAATATCCAACCAAATTGTATTCTTTCTTTGAGTAATGTCTTGTATTTGTTCATTATATAATGTAGAGAAGGAGGTGCCACCCTGGTGATAAATAGAAAAGATTATCCAACTTTTTATTGTTATAACTGTGGCAACTCGTCCGAAAGTGACAGCTGTTCACAGTGAGCCAAAGTGGGTAAAAAAAACGTTATATAGTAACACTTGCTTCTTTTTCTTTTCTTACTCCCGTGATTAACCGCGTTTCTTGAAAAAGGTTATAAGAGATTTCTAAGAATTTTGTTTTATAAAGTAAACCATTTTTTTATTGCTAATAAAGAAAATTTAATTCAACGAAATATATGGAGCGTTTATTTTGCAACACACTATATAACCTTTAAAAATTATTTTTCATTTTATTTTTAATTTAATATATTTTTAAGCTATTAATTTCAAACAATTATAAATTTCATTTTTATAACCTTTTATAACAAACTTTCATTTTCTGTTTTTACAAACCGTCAACTAATTCAATTTAAAACAGGAAATTTCTAAATTAATAGCAATTCAAAACTATAAATAAAATTGTATGTTTAAATACATTTATTCATAACAATGAATGTTTAGATAAATAAAATAAAATTCATTCAAAAAAATATTTTCTCTTTTTTGGGGTTGAGTTTAAAAATAATTTAATTATTTGCAAAACTATGATGAATAATCAAAAAAAAAAAAAAACAATTATTATTTTTGAATACAAAAATTGATAAGCTTGTATTGTTATTAATTATTTAATTTTTTTCTTGCTTCTTCGAATAGTAAAATTTAAAAATAAGTCTAGCGTAAAATCAAATTTATTCATTTAATAAAAATGATTTTGTTCAAACGGTTACTAAAACCAAACAAATTGCATACAACAATGTACCTACATACATATATATTTGTATATATACAAATACACATAGGGACTAAAATAAAAATAAGGAAATTCTGTTTTCCATTCACAGTAATGATCAAAACTTTTTTGGTTTGTAAGCGACATTTTTAGACGAAATAATTACCTTCTATTTTCTCTTTAAAAATTTTATTTAATTGGAAAGAAAATTTTTTCCTAAAAATTATTTTAAAAATTCAAGAGTTTTAATATTTATTTATTTCATTGTAATTTAATAATTCAATAAATAAATTTATTTTAGTTTTATTAATTTCATTTATAAAACATAAATAAACGTTTAATTTTTTTTTTAATTTTGAAATAAAATACTTAAAAAAACTAGTTTTTCCCGCTTAAATCAACGAAAAATAACACTCCACTACAACAAAAACTTAACAGTAAATATGAACAAATAAATATAAACGCAACTTTAACAAGCATTTCACTTCATTAGCATCGGAAATCCATTTATAGTTCAGTCAACATCGTTACATGGTTTAATACTCCCATTTCACAAAGAATAAAAAAAAGGAACATAAAACAAATGAAAACATCATTATTATTCTTTGCATCATTATTTTGTTACACGAATTTGACAAAAATCACTAGAACAACAACAACAACAACAACAAAAAATTAAGCATTACAAAAAAAACTTGTCTTGATCGCAATCAATAGTGTCAATGAACAGTTGTAGAAATCATACTCGTAGTATTTATAATAAACATGTGTATGTTTGTTTGTACGTGTGTGTATGTTTTATTGTTCATTGATTTCGCGTTTTTGCCATTTGATTAATAAAAAAATGATTGAGAGCCAAAACAAATTACATGTTTTTTTGCTCAAGTGCAGTCAAATGTTCGTGCATGTTTGTGCACACTTATATCGATGATTACAATTGAAGCTTTAAGCCACCAACTGCACTAAA
Source organism: Cistogaster globosa (assembly GCA_937654795.1). Taxonomy (NCBI): domain Eukaryota; kingdom Metazoa; phylum Arthropoda; class Insecta; order Diptera; family Tachinidae; genus Cistogaster; species Cistogaster globosa. Next base: position 17,044,440 of record OW569404.1, read on the forward strand.
TCTTATGAGAAAGCAATATTTCATAATAAGGAAAATCTAACATTTTTTAAAAATAATTTTCTTTTTTCAACAATTAAATTATTAAAATTTGTTGGTTTTTTAAACAGTTTCAATATCAGTGTCTAATAAACAAAATATTGGGTTTCTATTTATTTTTAATCGATTTTGAAAAAGTGCTATTAAAATTCATTTAAATAAATAAATAAACTTAAAAAAATCAATTTTAATTTATCGTTTGTCGCTTGTGTTTCCAACTTATAAGATTTTTAATTTTATTTATTCACTCGATATATTTTTGTGTGATTTTAATTGAATTTTAATTTAAATTTTAATTCACAAATTTATTTGAGATGTTTGTATTAATTTAAACGATTTAAAATGTTCGAAAGCAACAAAAAATATGATTAATAATTGAGCTGGCATTTCAATAAAAACAAAAACAGAATGTATATTTTATTGCCAAATGTTTTATATGGAATTTCTGGGCACAAGAGTTAAATTTATTAACTTTTCTTTAATTTTATACTGATTAAATGATTCAGAAAAAAAGTTAAACACATTTTTTTTTTAATAAAACAGTAAAATATGTTTTATCTCTTGGTGACTAAAGCGTATCGCTATCAGGAGTCAAAAATGTTAGAACAGTAAAATACAATGACGATACTTAAATGAGTCAAATATATAGAATAGTCATTCGGCGCCAGGAAGAATACTAGGCCCTATCATGCTCAATCGATTACCTCTAGTTTTGAAACTTCTAGCTTGAATTGTCACTGAGGCAACAACTCGATTTGGTTTTTACCATCCCATTCATGGCAACTTAAAAACTTAACCAGTAAGCATTAAAAATAAGCCTGATGTCAAGCTGCGCACTAAGAGAGGTTAATAAACCCGCAAGTTAATAAAAAATTAGTTCGTTAATCGTTAATCGAGATTTTAAAGGCTTTTACGAAATCGTGTGGAACTATCAGCTTTGCATGGTAACGGATTCGTATAATATATTCCTGATCGGTGCACAAGTTCGTAAGTATGCACAATCTCTGTCAAGATTAGGTTCTACAAAAAAAGCAATGGTGGCTAGAGCCACCAATCAAATCCGTTGTACGAACAGTCAGTTAAAACTTCCGTGAAAACAGTCAGTCCGAATAGCTTCAATCAGCCGGAGCCTCTGTGACAACAGTTAATTTAAATCTCTGTAAGAACAGTCAGCCGAAACCGCTATTTTAAGATCTTATTTAAAATTTTTATTGAGAACGGAAATTGGGAAAATCAACTGGCCTTACAAAAGTTCCGTTGTTACTTTTCAAAAAATCAACCAACTGAGAATTATAGACGCACCATTGCAAAGCTATAAGCGACAACATACTGCAAATCATTATACAATATGCTTTTTAGTACATTCTCGCCTCCTTCCTTCTTCGTTCAAGCAGTGATTTAAATCGCATTGTAGCGTATTATTATATATCAACTAAAATGTGCACGTTACAAAGCGATCAGGTCTAATCTCATACAGAATGTTATTCCCTGTTAGCATTTTATGCGAAATGCCGTCGTAACAAAATCAAAAAATATTATTTCTTAAGTTGAACTTTATTTATTTTTCAAAAGATTTCTGGCTTCTTGTTGATTAACAGCAAAATGTTTCTGGCAACATTTTTATCCAAATCCGAAATAATATTAGCTGCGCTTATTTACCTTCAAGCATAAATAAAGGCAATTAAAACTAGAAACTCTTTCTAAATCATAATGTTGGCACCACTAATTAGTTGTCGTATCGTTTGAAGCGAACTAAGTAAAGTTGCTAAACAATTTTAGCAAATAAAAACAAAGTTCTTAACTTTAAAGGAATAAACTATTTTAAAAATGTTGCAATAAATTCACTTGCTTAGACTTCAATCACAGGTGGAAAAAGGATACATCTAAGCTTGTCCTTCTGTTTATATTTTTTGTACAAAATCCATTTCCGACCCCATAAAGTATATATATTCTGAGTTCTAATGCATAGCGAAGTTGATTGAGCGATGTTCGTCTGACCGCCCGTATAAGTGTTAAAATCCACTTTGCCTAGCCAATAGCTGAGCTACAGATAATTAAAAGACGCCAATCGATCAGATATAGTTTCGAAAATATTGCTGAACAAAATCAGCCAGATCGGTCCATGTCTTTTAAAGCAGTGGGCAAAACACCACTCCTGCTTCTAATTTTTCTATAACATTTGGAACAATGCAGTAGCTACAATCAAAAAAAATATATATACAAAGTTAGCCCTCTTCTATATTTTCCGAGTTATGGGCCCTTGAGCTTTTCTTAGAAATTGTGCACCATATTTTTTAATATGGGTATCATTTAAAAGCTTTTGAAGAGAAAAAATTTTTTTAAAAATTATTAACCCATTAAGTGTCGATAACATTTTTATGTAAAGCCTGGTACTCTGTTCAGTTTTTCATGCGGAATGCTTTTAAACTACATACATAAAAAAATTGTATGAAACAGTCATGAAAAAATGTTGCAGAAGAAGTACTCTGTTTTTACTGTAGAAAAACATATGAAATGTTTCTGGCAACATTTTAACAAAGCTGTGATATAAAGCAAAGAGGCATTATTTCATGCGGAATTTTTCAAACAACAGCTGATCATATTTATTTTGCTTACATTTTTAAGACAATGTAAAAAGCGAAAACTATAAAACGTTAAATTTTCCCTAATCGCGAGATAGAAACTACATTTTGAGTGTCAAATTTTCCACATAAAATAATCAATGTTGCTCAACAATTTTCACAAATTCGAACAGAGTACCAGGCTTAAGTTTATAAACAGAACTTAATTTTGTTTCTTATACTTATTTTTTAATTCTCTGTCACTCAAATATTTGTTTTTTTTTTTTATTGGAGCTATTTCACTAAACTACATTTACATACAAGATTCGGCATAGCCGAATATAGCACTCTTACTTAGTTTTCCATTAAAACTGATATGAAATAAAGACATCATTATTTAGTTAAATGTTTTTAATGAACTATTGTTTATTTATTTATTAATTAAATTATTTAATTATTTATTTATTTTAAATAAATTTTTTGAGTGTATTAAAATCATTAAACGTCGTTTCAGAAATATTTTGGCAATAAAATTATTAAAATATTACTTATTTTATTACGGTTTTATTGTTACAAAATGTCACATTTAAAACAATTTCCTTATTTTAAAAATAACAACATTAAAAGTTTGTTTTCATTCGGCGATTATCATTTTGATACCAAAATCCAGCCAGATGATTTTTACGTTCGTTGATCTCTATGCTTAAGCGTATTTTAACGGAACCTGCTGTTAATTTGGTCATGTTTCTTAAATATTTTTATTTATTTTATAAATGAAAACGTTTGGAGTTTTTACTTTCGTTCGCTGTGTCAGTTAAGGATATCAGAAGTGTTGCCGAGAGCTTGAGAGAATAAACTTAAAAGGCTTTTAAAAAATATAAAAGGAAGGCTTTCTTTCAATGGCTAAAATATTTACAAAAATTTTTAAATAACAAAGAGCTATTTATTAAAAAAAAAAATTAAAGATTTTTGTAGGTTATGTAGAGATTGTAAAAATTAAATATGAAAAATTCTTTCTTAAAACCAAAAAAATTTTTAATCGATTTTTAAAGCAAATAAAACTAAACCACCAGAAAAAAACACAATTTCAGAAGCTAAAAACTTTTAAGCTGGTAACACAGCAAATTAATATAAATTCACCTTTGATTATTATTTTTCATCATGTTGCAGTGATATTGATGATGTTGATACATTTTTTACTTAAAAATTGTGTCCGTATAGAATATTTAACTATATTAGACCACCAAGAATTAATATGAGGGCCTTCTAAAACCTTTTAAAATATATTTCATACCTCTTGTGCCTAATCCTCTTATATGTACATTTACGCTTTTTAATTTTTTTATCTTATTTTTCACAACACTTTTGACGCCTTTAACCTTTTAATTTATTAAACTTAATTTTTGTAGTGTTTTCATTTTCTTTACAACAACAAAAAATATTAGTTTCAAGGCTACTTACCGCTACCTTAAAAACACCTTAAACTCAATTATTAACACTTATATGTTGCTGCAACATATGCTCACATATTCTTTGGCAACATTTTGCTAACGTCAACATGTATTTCTTTCAAACAATTTAAAATGTTCTCTCTTCTGTGTTTGTTGATTGTGTTGATTTAAACAACAAAGCTTAGATTTCTTTTTGAGCCTCTTGATTTCAAATAAAAAGCTTTACACCATTTAGCCGAACCGTTAGTGTTAAAAAGGCGGGCTTTAAAGTAACAACAACCTTGTGTTAAATAATTTGTGATCACATAAGAGATCGTGAATATTAAATTACAGAAAATATAGTTATTATTTTTACAAAGAAGTGTAATCAAACAGATAATAAAAATAAAATAATAAAAAATAATAATTTTTACTTGGAGTTTCTTTAAGTTTAAACTATGAAGTTATTATTGATATTTTCTGTAATAAGTTTGACGGTTGTAGTTAAAGCAAAACTAGAAGAAAAATTCCATTGGAAACAATTGGTGTTTGATTGGCCTAGCGAAGAGGCGGAAAAGGCTGCCATTAAATCGGGACAATATGTACCAGAAAATAATTTGCCACTGGGCTTAGAAAGGTGGAATAATAAATTATTTATAACAGTGCCAAGGTAAGTGAAATTTATAATCTTTATTTTCATAGTTCTAAACAAAAGAATAATTGTAAGTTGTATATTCTTTAGTCATGTCTATTATCATCTCCTAACTACTCTTTTGATGATTTCAAGTTTTACTTAAAAATTAATAATTTTTCTTATTTTACTTCTTTTCTATATTTTTTTAAAAGTCATCATATTAAAACTATTAGTCACGTCGTACACATTTCTTGTTTTCTTGAAATTATGTTTTGTCATTTATTTATTTTATTAATTTTTTATTTTTTTGGGGAATTTTTTTCTATTTATGTAAATCGCCACAATTTTTAAATAATATTATTACGAGAGCAAATCAATAAGTCTTTAAAAAAGCATAAAAAGTACACCATACGCTTTATTTAGTACTTTTTTGAACTTTTTTGTGCACTCCTCAAAATTAGGAATTTTCTGTAACAATAACATTTTGGCTTCATAAATCTTCTCCTATCGATCGATCTATTTCTTAAAAATTTTTGAAGTAGTCAATTTATATTTTGAAGCCCAGTGATTATAAGCTTGCGAAACCATTTTATTTTTTTTTTTTAATTTCTTAGAGACATTTTTACTTAATTTATGTCGAGTATAAAACAGTCATTAAGGATTACACATCAAAAAAAAAAATTATAAAAGCCTCGAATAAAATCAAAACTATCGAATATCCATTAACAATATTTCTTTAATTTTTCTCAGTGTACTTCACTAAAAAAAAAAAACTAAAACTGGTTTTTAAAACAATATTATTATACTCACAATCATTTAAATATTTACTTAAAGAGACTTTTAAAATTTTAAATTATATCACTAAAAACATTTAACTAATAAATACATAAATTTATTACAAACAGAATTTTAGAACAGCAGCTGCATTGCATTTAATTGTATAAAAGACACACAGAATTATCTCCCAAGTGATATTTTCAGACCGTAAACAAAAAACAGCCACGTAAAAAGCTCTAAATATATTTATTAAAAAAAAGTTAAGCCGGTCAGTTCATTAAAAAATTACACCCACTGCACAAGTTGATCATCTTCCAGTGACAAACATAAACAGCGATTAACGAAGGTCATGTCATAAATACATTTAAAATAAATAAAATAAATGCAATTAATAATATTTTTCTCATGGCTAAAGAAACAACTAAAATTGTTTGCTTTTTTAAGTAAACAAAACAGGAGAAAATCGTTCAACTTAATTTGCTGTTGGCAACATTGTTGAGATATGTTTTTGCTTCATGTGTTTGAGATTTAAGCTTTAAGAAATTTTATAAATCAACTAGTTGTTCATCGCTCAACATTTATAACGTGCGAAGAATAAATTAATGTTTTTTCTTTTGTTTTTTTTTTTTGTCTTTGTTATAAAAATAGCAGATGACAAAACCGTTTATATGCACTTAACAAAAAAGCTTAAAGGCCTCATTAGTCTTTACTTTCTGTTGCTGTTCTGTGCCGTGCCGTTCTGCTTTTCAAATTATTGTAATTAGTTTTTCTGTAACAACAAACCAGCTGTTTATAATAAACAAAGAAAACACAATACACAACACAACAAAAACAACTACAATTACAATGACAAAAATGGTTTGTTTACAATTTTGCACTCACACTACCAAACATTTTTCAAGTAACTTAACGTTGAATTCTAATTTTTTCTGATTCGAACGGAACAGAACAGAACGTCAAAGTAATAACAAACCACAAACACATATTTTCTATTTAACAGAAATTGATCAGCTGATTCGTCACGGAACGGAAAGTAAAAACTAATTCTGCCTTAACTTTCAAACTCAGTTTTAAATATAAAAAGCTACCCTACAAGAACAGTGACCATCGTTTGATCCATCAAATGACAATCACTGATGATGGAAATATCCATCACTGCGTAGAACAAAGTTTCTATCACATTCTTAAAGGAAAAATGAAAAACTTGATGTAAACATTTGTATACGTGTGATGTCTGTAGCAAAGAGCGTTACCAGTGACTTTTTTACAAAAAATATAATTAAAATTTAGCTTGATTTTTGAAACAAATTAAACTATAAAACTTTTTATAAACTATATTTTGAACTTTACTAATCAAGTTTGAGTAAAAACTTAAATGTAATTAACAAGCAAAAAATTCATTTAAATTGAATACGAAAAGCCGTAGAACGGCAACGCTGTTTGAGTATAAAATTATTGCAAATGTGTTAGTGAATAATTGTGTATGCATAAGTTTCCCTCACTAATTTCTTGCTGGGTAATCATTCAAACATTTTTAAATCGCCTTATAGACAGCTGTAACGGGTGTTATAAGTGCACGTTTACTTTTAAAGTTAAATCAAATCAACTTGACTAAATTTTATTCCGTATATTGTGGCTTTATTAGAAACAACAAATGTTTTCATTATTTATCGAATACTTTGTGAATCCAAATTTCCGAGAATTTGTTAATGATTTCTTGTTCTATTGCACGAATGGATTGTACGATATTAGGCTTAAGGTCGTGGATCGCTTCTTCGTTCTTTAACGGCAATTTACAAGAAAAATTCTTATGTTATTAAATTGCATCTCCGAGGCGGCCAATTAAGCGCTCGTTGTTGATTAAAATAGAACTTGAAGCAAAATTTTCGAAAAAAAAAGCCAATGATGCTACCATTCCAAAAAAAAACACTAGTCAGAAATTATGAATTTTTGATGTCTGATTGAAGCTTTTATTAGTGCCAAACTGAGAAGTCATAACGTAGTGGCGATGGTCATTTGCCCTCAATTGCTGTCCGTTTTACCATATAACTGTCAAGTCGAGATATCTATACAGAGCTTTCATTATGCTGGTTCATAAAATACCAAGATCCTCAAAATCGATGGCCAGTTGACTTTCTTATATTGAGTTGCACTCTTTCGGTCATAGCAGCCACATTTCCCTCGAAACGCACGACTAGGCCCTCTTACAAATCTTTTGCACAAACTTTGAGTTTTGATCTGTAATCATTTTTTGAGGGAAACAATAAGCGTCAATATCACGCTTTGAAACGTTTTGTTTTTTTTTCATTTTCTTTTAAAAATTAAGTTTAGATTAGAGAAATAAATACAATTTCTAAAAATAAACTTTTATTAACAAATCATTTATTAATTGTACTTTTTTACAGATGGAAATCGGGTGTGGCCTCTTCATTAAATTATGTCGACCTCAACTCCAAGGATAGGAGTCCCAAACTTATTCCCTACCCCAGTTGGGAAGCAAATAAAGTGCAAGTAGCCAAGTGTGAAGATAATTGTAAACTGAAAGACAATTCCACAATAATTTCCACATTTCGCATACAAGCGGATAAATGTGATCGTTTGTGGGTTTTAGACACTGGATTAGCGGATATTTTAGGCGAAGCTAAGCAAGTGACGGACAATGCCATAGTGATTTTTGATTTAAAAAAAGACAAATTGATTCGTCGTTTTGTCATACCCAAAGAACAAATCAAAGAGGATTCATTTTTTGCCAATATTGTAAGTAAATCGTTACAAAATTGTAAATTGAATATTTCGAATAAGTTTTAATTTTTATTCTAGATTGTAGATTCTGAACGTTCTGAATGCTCTAATGCATATGCTTATGTTCCGGATTTAGGTGCTTATGGGGTGGTTGTTTATTCGTTGCGCGACAATCAGTCTTATCGTGTCAAGCATAATTTCTTTCATTTTGATCCCTTGCAAGGAGATTTCAATGTGGGTGGTGTCAATTTCCAATGGACTGATGGTGTGTTTGGCATGGCTATAGGACCCATGAATCCCGATCACTCGAAAGATATTTATTTCCATGCTTTAGCCAGCACCAAAGAATTTAAGGTGTCAAGTCATGTCTTACAAAACAAAACTCTTGCCACCAGTCCCAGTTCTTATTACGATTTCAAATACGTAGGCGATCGTGGCATGAATGGACAATCTACCGCTGAAGTTTATGACAAAGAAACAGGTGTCATTTTTTACACTCAAGTAAATAAAGATGCCATTGCTTGTTGGAATGTCAAAAGACCGTATACACCCGACAATCAGGGACTCATTGACTCCGATTCGCACACTTTGGTATTTCCAAATGATTTGAAAATCGATTCAGAGGGCACTGTCTGGGTTTTGTCTGATAAAATGCCAACTTATTTATACAAGGAATTAGATCCTGCTGCTGTCAATTATCGCGTGCTAATGGGTGACAATAGAGAACTTATTAAGGGCACTATATGTCAGATGTAAATTCTGTAAAACTGAAAATTAAAAAAATAATAAAAATTCACCTAAAATTTTTGCCAGTATTTATTTATTTTTCCAAAAATTCATTATACATTTGTTAATTTAACTACATTTCTTATTAAATATTTCTTAACGTTTTAAAACTTTTCTAAGACTAATTTACACTGATTTAATTACATTACAGATACGCTGTATACAGTCTTTCTTAAATTAATACATTGTTTTTCTTTTGTTTACATTTCCAAAAAAAAGGATAAAAAGGAAGACACTCGTTTGTTTTTTTTAAATTTTACTTAAAACTAATAACTTAAACTACCCTACAAACTAAATAACACTTAAAACTATAAAATAAGCGATATATAATATCTATCACAACGTCCTTTTAAAACTACTGTGCGGTGTTGTACACCAAGTCAGTAATGTCAAGGGTTTTCACCCTCCTATGATAAAATAAGAGGCCTGCATCCCCAAAAAGAAGACCTCCATCATTTAAAGCCAAAAGGCTAACTGGGGAAAGATACTTGTTCCTAAGCAAAACTTCAAGTTCAGGGGCACGATGAAAGCACTCCCCAACCATACGATTATCTAGAGATGAGGATTTATCAAGAAACCTAAGAGCAGATCTCATGAGAAAAACATCAATCCTCTCAAAGTCTATACTACTATAGATCTTCCTACAAGACGGTCTTCGAAAAATGCCGTCAGGGCCCATCCTGGGATGTAGCCTTAGGCAGGAGCAGAGAACACGTCTCTCCCATATCCTAAGCCTTTCCATCTGGTGTGAAGATATTCCAAACCAAACAGGAAATGCGTAAGATATAAGAGGTCTTATAATCTGCCGATAAATAAGGAGCCTAACTTTCGTACTCAGACCGCCTCTGCGGCGTAAAATTCTATGGTACAAGAAATAAACCTTTTTAGCACGTTCTATTATAAAATCAAGGTGCCTATAGAATTCAAAATTCTCATGAAATACTACACCTAAATACTTCATCCTATCAGAGGTTCTGACGCGTTCTCCAGCAATGCTTAAGTTTGGCACAAAACTTCTGGCATTTGGATTTCGTCTTCCCTTAATCATCACTCCATCTGTCTTCTGAATATTGAATTTCAGGCCCCACTTCATAAAGTAATCATGAAGAATGCTCAGGTAATTGTTAACCCTGTTATTTAAATTCTTAGCTCTAGGACCAGTAGCAGCAATCAATATATCATCTGCATACATGAGCAGAAGATCACCTGAAGGGGGCTGCGGAATATCAGATACAAAAATGTTGTACAAAACCGGCCCCAATAAGGAGCCTTGTGGAACACCTGCCTCCACTGCTCTAATATCCGATAATTCTGTACCTACTTTCACTTTAAAAGAACGAGCCCTCAAAAAGTCAGCTACCATCCTACAAATAGAGCGTTCAAATCCTAAGCCCATCATTTTGTAAACAATTCCCTGCTGCCAAGCAGTGTCAAAAGCCTTTGAAAAATCTAGACTTACCGCCAGCGTTGGGTACCTATTATTTAAGCCCCTGGCCACAAAGTCTGTGAAAACCATTAGGGCGTGTGATGTTGAATGGCCTCCCTTAAAGCCAAACTGACAGTCTTTAAGTACATTACCATTTGAAATTTCATTTCGTATTCTGGATAACAAGAACCATTCCATTAGTTTTCCAAACGAGGATAGTAGAGAAATAGGTCTATAACTACCAGCTTCCCTAGGGTCCAAACCAGACTTTGGAATGGGAACTACTATTGCCTCTTTCCATTTTCTAGGAAAATAACCAATGTTGAGACAATGGTTGAAAATTATTGCCAAATAACGCCATGTAGTAAGATCCGTCTTTCTTAGAATAAAATCAGGAACTCCATCACCACTACTAGATTTCTTATTCGATCGTAAGATGTAATTAAATTATTCCCTGTCTGAAATCCACCATCAATTAAGCTGCCATCAGCCATGACTTCCTGGCCGAAAGTCAGGGATGGCAAATAGTCCGACAATGCGGATACTTCCTCTGAGACCATATTCTCAAAAGAAGGCGATCGTAAGTTATCGCCTCCCCTGTGAACTTCACAGAAGTAATCAGCCAGTTTATTGGCCCTATCACAATCTTCTGTAAGAAAAGAGTCCCCAGAAGCTCTTAGACTTGAAATATTTATTCGTTTCTTTAAACCAGCACCTTGTTTTACTTTCTGAAAAGTCCTACTATTAAGGCGAATATTCTCAAGAAAGTCGGTCCAATAATTTTCCTCAAATTTTGCAATGGCCCCTTGGATAATCCTGTCCAAGTTTCTAATATCAGCTTTTAAAATTGAGCATCTGCTGGGATCAGCAGTACGCCACAGAATCCTTCTAAGTCTCTTTTTTTCAGAGGTAAAATGGAGGATATTAGCTGAAAGCTTAAGTAGTCCCCTGTTACCCGCAGGGATTTTCGGGATTGCTTCGTTCATAGCATTTGAAAATACTATGTTCATGGATTCGATACAGTCATCAATTTCATGAGATGACACATTGCGGTCAACTGGAAGTTGACTATTCGGTAGATCTCTGGCCAATAATCTATTAAGGCTATTAATATTTAAACGGCTAAAGTCAAAATGATTAGGTGGTATTCTTCTTCGCAAGTCCCCTACCTCTATAACAATTTCTACTGCACGATGATCAGACTGAAAATCTAGTGTTCTTAGTGCTTCAACTGATGCCGGTAAAACATCAGTTGATGACATAACTATGTCTATGAATGAGGATGTAGTTTCCGAAACTCGTGTCGGGCCATTGGTGCGGTGTATAGCAATATCAGGGCACGACAATAGAAATTCATGGAGGGTGTTACCTTTAGGGTTGCATACATTGCCCCCCCAATATGGATGCTTAGCATTCAAATCAGCACCTATTAATAGGCCTTCCCCATTAGATAAGTCCATTAATGGATCTAAATCTGAAAGTGTGAACGTACTTTGTGGGGGTGAGTACATCGAGACGACAATCATCCTACTACCGTCAGTCTTGTTTATCCTGACAGTTGTGTTTTCTATAGGGCCTAAATCGAGAGAAACCCTGTTACAGCAAAAACTATCCTTTACTAAGACGGCAGTGCCGCCGCCGCGACCATTCTGCCGATCCTGCCTAAATATGTTATAACCCTTTAAATCCAACACATGTCTTGGAGAAAGTTTATGCTCTGCTAACAAAAGAACATCCGGCCGATGTTCTTTAAGAAATAAATCCAAATAATGCCTCTTGTGCCTGGAGACAACTGAATTAACATTAATAAATATGCATTTTAACGAATTAGTCATCATGCTGTAAAGAAATTAACATCCCGAGTAGAGCTCGAGATTTATCCCCATCATTATTCAGTGCCCTATACTCACGAGCGAACCCTTTCATTTTCCCTAGGCAGCTAAGAAGATCACCACCGAAAAATCTCTTGCAATCTTTGTCGAGAAAATCAAAACCTGCCATTGCAGACTTTACAGATATACCAGCGCTAGGAGTGCTGGTGACTTTTGGTTGAGTGGTCTTTGTCACTGCTGTTTTGGCAGCAGCGGCATAGGATACTCCCCTTATTGTTGTAGAAGGGACAATTGGGGTAGGACGTCTTACTGGAGGCCTTGTGCCCTTTCCTGCAGCCTTCCTGCGAAGAATTTCCAAGCGTTTTGGACAATCTCTTGAGCTGGCGGCATGTCCCTCTTTTCCGCAGTTCACGCAGTTAACGGGTAACCCGACCCTTACTACTGCTTGACCCGTGACTGGATCAGTCATACGTGTCTCTTCATTGTTCTCACCTTTTGGTGGAACCTGGCAATTTTTTGGGCCATTAGAAGGCCCACATTTAACACACCTAAATGGCATGTTGCAGTTAATTGCTACGTGACCAAAACGTTGGCAGTTGTAGCATTGTACTACATCTTTTCTATTATGTTTTTCCATGTAAACTCTACAATGAAGAATATAATTTATGTTCCTAAAACTTCTTAGGTCTGAATCTTTACCCAATTGAAACAGCCATCTATTTCTGCCCATTTTGTGAAGCCCCATAATCTTCACATTAATATTTATGCCCTGCATATATTCAAGGACCTCATTTGAATCAAAAGTGTCAGATAGACCACTAATCACGACAGAAATAGGTCGTTCAGATTTCGGCGTGTGGGTGTAGTAACTAACCCCTTCTTGCTTTAAGAATTCTTTCAACTTTGAAAAATCTTCTAAGGTGCAGACCCCTATGTTCGTCACATTTCTGCCTAGAATTCTCATATTAAAATTCTTGTGACCTAGCACACTCTCTAACTTATTACTAATAAGTTTCACATCAATATTATAACTAGTAACTATTGGTACAGACTTACTTTTTTAATAATTCGGCTGGTGACAGCTTCGTCCTTCTTTTTTAAGCCAATTGTGTCCACTGCAATCGGCTGAACTACTTTTGTTGTTGGTGTCGCTTCTGTTTGACATTCCGTTGTGTTGCCTGTACTCGCGGATGGTACAACTTCTTCTTCCTCCACAGACATTTCCTCTTCACTAGAGGTTTCGCTGTCATCTGTTTCATCATCACTTGGTGAAACTTCGTCTAGTTTTTTCTTCAGTTTATCGTTCTCCTCGGCCATTTTAATATACTTTTGGTTGAGCAGTTTATTCTCCTCCTTTATTTCCTTAAGCTCTTTTTGCAATTCGGCAATTGTGATTGCAATTCTCGCCCTCTTGTGCGGATTTAAGCTTTCATCTTCCTCCATTATGTTATTTTCACACAGAAATTCAATTCTGTACTAAGCGGTTAGTAGCGGTTTGTTGCTGCTACACAGGTACCAACGCTTTTGCCTGTTTAACAGGTACAAACGCAGACACACAATTTTCTTTATTTTTTTTTTTTTTTTTATTTAATCACTTTTTTCTCCGTAAGCACGTACTTTACTGCACGACGGTCAGCGCCCAATTCGTTTTTCAATTCACCTAAAATATTTTGTTTTTTGTTTTATTCGATGGGTTATTGAACGTACTGAGAATTATTTTAAGTCATCGTGTAAAAGCGGGCAAACATGCTGTATCTGACAATATATTATTGTGTCTTTTTTTCTTCATAAACTTTAAACGTCATTCAAAATGGATAAAACTTTTTGGAAAATTTTATACAAAAAGTTTTATTTTTGTTGCTGCAGGATTTTTTTTTTTTTTTTTTTTTTATATTTATTAAAATGTGTCGAATTTCTCTAAAAAATATTATTTTAATAAAAAGTAAAATCTATTATTCTATTGATACCTTTCAATAAATAAAATTTCAACAAAAATCCAATTTTCTTCGAAAAACTGGTATTTCAGCACAAGTGGAAAAACAGGTATTCGGTTTCTTTTCTAATTTTTTCTATAATTTAATTATAATCCTGACATTAATCACTTTATAGGATTAAATGAATTAAAAACTTAATGTATTTGATTAAACCCCGTACAAAAGAAGTAGAGTTCAATTTGCCGAAACCTATTAATAAAATTTGAAGGTGTAAAGCTGAAGCTTAAAAAATAATAAACTGATTTATCTTAAATATTAAAAGGAATTAACAATTTTTATATAATTTTTTAGATGTTTTTTTTCATAATTTTAAACAGAGCGCTCAAATCCAAAGGAGTTAAAAGTTAAAAAAATTTATAATGAAATTTCTTTAGTTCTTGTGTGTTCAAACAAAATCGAAAAGAAAACTTTAAATTTTTAGAAAACTAATTGTCCTCGTAAAAAATTTTAATAAAATCTAGGAAGAAGCGTCTTTGTTTTTATTTTTTTTATATTTTGTATTTGGAATAATAAGAAATATCATTGTGAATGTTAGCAGAGTTCGTTTTTAATCAAATATCAGGATTTAAAAGATTTCCGGCCAATTGTACCTTCTCGCCCGGTTTAAAGGCTGGCATACCCAGATACGGACACGTGGAACAACGGAAGGCATCACCCAAATAACACTAAAAAGGAAAAATTAGACAATAAAAAATGTTTTGCCAACAATTCATATTTAACATACGCTGCCACAGCTTGATTTGGCGTTTTGTGTTTCTACGTTAGCTTTAGATTTTTCAGCTTCCAATTCCTCAGCTAAGCCACAAGAACAATCTTTGCAAGCCTTGCGTTTTCCAGTAGTTCCACACACTATTTAACAAAAACGCAAATGTAATAATAGAGAATATTTTAGTAAAATAATAAATTACCTCGGAGGGATTCAGGGTCTGGTTTCTTTTTATCGTCCTCGTCTAGTAAATCATCTTCATCAATTAAGTCTTCTTCTGCTTCCTCGTCTCCATCAATTTTCCATACGGCTGCAGGTTTTTTCACATTATTGGCAAATGATAATTTAACAGCTGAACCCGTTTCGTAGCCAGGTTTTTCACAAGTTATGCTGGAATCCGTAATTTGAGGATTTACAAATCCCGACAGCTTAAGTTCTTGTAGTAAACTCTCGACAGAGCCAACGTAACTTAATAGATGTAATTTTCCCTTTAGTTTTAACAATTGCAATAATTTGCCAAAAGCATCAGTTAATTGAGCATTATCCACCACAATTAAATCAAACGAAGCATTAGAATGTGAAGCTGTTTGAAAAATGAAAACGAATAAATTATACATTCTACGAGTTTTTTTTAGAAACGAATTACCAAATGTTAAACGATTAATATTTTCCACCAAAACCTCTCCACCTGTGGCTGCCTTTAAATGGTCTACTTGTTTTTCCAAATCCTCAGGCTGAGACCAGATGTATAAACATTTTTGTAGACCTTTAAATTGTTCCATTTTGTTCAGAGATCACTAACTAATCCAAATTTTATTTACTTTTACTACAGACTTAAGCGCTGTCTTACTTTTATTTTAATTTCAGCATATCACGTCGATTTATATGTATAAAAAAAATAAAAATATAAGTTCATACAGGGATGGTAAAGTTGGTACACTTGACATTTGTTAGGTACAATTCTCAACACAAAATAATCATGGGACGATAACGACTCGTTTATTGTTATTTTAAAACTCTCAAACTTGTATCTTAATTTTGAGACTGTAAAAATTTTGAGAAAATATGATTTAAAACCATTAGATCTCGCACAATAAGTATTTCTAATGAGTTTTTTAACGAGAAGAAAGAAAACCAAATAGTGAAAAAAATCTTAATTTAATTAGTTAATTTTTCTTCAATTAAAAAAATCAAGTTAGAGTGCTATATTCGGCTATGACGAATCTTATATACCCTTCACCATGTATGTTATCTAGTTAAGTGAAGAAGCTCATATGAAAAAAAAAACAAAAACTGCGGTGACAGCGAATTAAAGATTAAAAAAAATTACAAAAAATGTTAGCGGTTCTTAATGGGTTAAGCACTTTTTCATTTCCTGAAAGATCTCCTTAAAAGTTTTCAAAGCATATTGAACATGTGGAAAATTGAACTTTTTTGGAAAAATTTCAGAGGCCCATAACTCGGAAAATATTAACGAGCACTAATTTTTTACTTATTTCCTAACTCTCTATTGCTACATTTTTTCATTAGAGTTATTTAAATGTTCCAAATGATAAGAAATAATTAGAAGCAGGCGTGGTGATTTTCGATTGGTGTATTTAATAGATATTGTAGAAATTACAAACGAAATGACAAACTTATATATATCGTCTCCACTTCTTTAAGTGAAGGTTATAAGAATTCATAAATTTATATAGAATAATTTTAGTCTAGAAAGTACAATTTATGAATGCAAGTTGTATAATTTTAAATATCTTTATCCATCTCTGCGTACTATTTATACAGCTGTTTGATGAAGCCTTGCCAACAATGCTTTAAAAAATATTGGCAACTAATTTGTTTATGGAACACAACTCTTTTCGGCTTAAAATGTCAACGACTTTCGAATGTTGTTAATAATTTTGATTTGGCAATACTTTAACATCGCCATATTTCTTTTTTTCCCAACTAGACGACCGCGTGGAAGATATATTCTAAAAGGTAAGTGAATTTTATTAAAATAAAGAACAACCGCAATAAAAAACAAAATAAAAAGATTGAAATTAATGCTTATTTATGATTTTACATAATGGGTTATGTAATTAATGTTTACTTCAACATTTTAGGGGACAACAATGACTAATTCCAAGGGTTATCGTCGCGGCACCAGAGACATGTTCTCTCGTCCATTCCGCAAGCATGGTGTCATCCCATTGTCCACATATATGCGTGTTTTTAAAATTGGTGACATCGTGGACATCAAGGGTCATGGTGCTGTCCAAAAGGGTATGCCCTACAAGGCCTACCATGGCAAAACTGGTCGTGTTTACAATGTTACACCCCATGCTGTCGGTGTTATTGTAAACAAACGTGTACGCGGAAAGATCCTACCTAAGCGTATAAATGTTCGCATCGAACATGTACATCACTCAAAATGTCGTGAGGATTTCTTACGTCGTGTTAAGGAAAACGAACGATTGCTTAAGGACGCAAAAGCTAAGGGCACCTGGATCAGCTTGAAACGACAACCCGCCCAACCTAAGAAGGCTCACTTTGTGAAAAAAATAGAAGAACCAATTGTATTGGCTCCTATTCCTTATGAATTCGTAGCCTAAAAAATTAGATTATGTATTTTTGGTTTTGTTTCTGTGAAAACTTTTTTAAAGATTTTATTAAAAAGTGAATGAAAAATATAATCTAAAGGATTTTAAAAATGTTTTGCCAAGACTTGCTATATTTAGAATATATGATTTTAATGCTAGGGAACTAAAATAACACTGCTCAGAGGCTTAGATCAGTTCCTCATACAATTTTAAGCTCAAATCTAGTAAGGCTACTCCACTAAAAATTACTCAAAGAAAAATTAAAATAGTGAAGTGCAAAAACTTGGATCGCTGTATCCTTTAAAATAAAGGACTATATTAAACTTTTTACATAAAAGCGATACTGACACTGGCATTGAAAATCTTGTAAAAATGTCTTAAAATTATTAGCCTATTAAGAATCGGTACAATTACATCTACTTTTTTTGGATTAAGAAAATTGTTAAAAAAAAATTGGATTTTTTAAACGATTAAGAAACAAAGTTTTAATATTAACGGCTATAAACATATACAACACAACAATAAAACCAAATTTTGAGTATGGTTCAACTATACTATTTATTCGCTGCTCAGACCATCAAATAAATAGGCTGCAAAATAAAGCTATGCGTTCAATTTTGAAATGTCACCGTTTCACGTCAGTAAAATACTTGTTAATATACTATAATGGTTAAATGTACATCAGAGACTGCAGCTTAATACAATATTCTTTATTCAGAAAATAAAAAAATCACCAGAATATCTTAGGAATGCCTTAGAGTTTAGATCCCAGAGAGCAGACACAAACGCAAAGGACTGAACCTTTATAACAGTATGCCGAGTGATATCAAAGATGAAGTTAATATAAATATTTTTAGAAGGAAGACTGTAAATATTATAAAAACTATTGACCTATGATATTCTGAGAGAATCAATTTAATTTTATTTAGATTTTGTTAAGTTTATTCAATTTGTTAAATGAAATGTATTAAAGTATTATAAATGCTACTAATAAAGATAATATAATAAAAAAAAATCCGACCCATACTTTCGGAGTAACGGACCTCCAAAGTTTTTATATATATCGTGTATTTGATTGTGGAATGGGTATAATTTAAAAGCGAATTCAAGAGCCTATTCAGTTTTACTAAGCGAAGCCATCTTGATATTACAAGATTTTCTTAAATTATTTTTTTTTTTGCCTAATTGAATAGGCTTTTAAATAACCTTTTCAATGATACTCATATTGTTCCATTCCATAACCAAATACTCGATACATGCCATAATATATAAATAAACTTTGTTTTTTCTTCACATTTTTAAATGTAAACAAGAACTCTAAAGGATTTCTATGCCAAGGCGAATCAATAAATTCGCTTTGCCTGTGTCATTAATTTCAAGTGAATTTCTAAAAGAAAATTAAAACAAGGCGAGTTAAATATATGTAAATTAATTCGCCTTGTTTTAATTAAAAAATTATTTTTGTTTACAATTTGAGTAAACAAGAGACTTTATTGAAGTAAACATAATAATAGGAAATCTTTTTGTTTACTGGAACCACATACCTAACACTGTAACTTTAGAAGGCAGGATGTCGGAAATTAATTGCGAATTGTGTAATAAACATTTTTCCCAAATATCATCACGTAATCGCCATGTAAGGGAGCAACACTTGCAACCTGGTTTATACCATTGCAAACAATGTGGAATAAGGTAAAATATATTTAACATGATTCAATAATATTATCTCGAATTGTATTTCTAATAGATTTTCAAAAAAATACAATCTTCAAGTTCATAAAGAACATGTTCATTCGAAAAATCTTAAGACACTGAAATGTTCAGATTGCACAAGTAACTTTACGAAATTAGCTGCCTTAAACAGACATGTGAAAAAGCATCATAATAAAGTTTTGGAAGCAAAACCTTCTCCAAACCCTGTTTTGGATGTTGCCAATGAGACGGATGTTAAAACCTTAGCGGAGTCTGTATTAAAAGAACTCAAATTGTTACAAAGAGAAATAGAACCATTAGAAGATGTTGGTCCCAAATCTTCGGATAAAGAAATAACTGCTATTAAAAAGGGATTAGTAGATTTTATTACTGTTAAAGACAATTTATATCCTTCTGGGCACTTTACACTTTTAAAAGTACAAACACTTACATGTATGAACAAAGTTAAATATTTAATATGCGAATTTTGCAATAAAAAATTTAGAAAGAAATATAACTATTTAAGACATCGAAGAGTTCATACAAATGTGCGACCCTTTGTATGCATTTTATGCAAAAAACCGTTTCCTACTACATCCCAATTAAAAAGACATTGTTTCACACACAAACTTAACGAAAAATTTGGACTGTTTCATCGATTGTTTACATGTCCAAAGTGCAATGAAGGTTTTAGTTCAATGCGTCAATTTGATAAACATTTATGGTATGTAGTCTACTCTAAGAAATATGAACATACATTGGATTAACATATTTTTGTTTCAGTTCAACATCTTGCTGTGATATTAATTTTAAATGTCCTCACTGTTTAAAACCTTTTAAAACTTTAAAAACTCTATTACGTCATAAACACTCTGAAGAAGATAAGGAGTTAAAAATGGTTAAGAAATTTTTGCCTCCGCCTTTAGCCATCGATGATGATATTAAATTTACAAAATCTAAACAAAGTTATGTTGAATGTAATTTATGTGGAATACAGGTAAATGAAAAAATTGTACTAAAGCAACATAAAAAGAGACATGAAAATTTATTCAAGAATCAATGTGTTAAATGTCAATGTTTGTTTGTAACACAGACCGCTTTAAAGATCCACACAAAAGTTCACTTAAAAAGTACAAGTTTTAAATGTCACTATTGTAGCAAATATTTTCGAACAGAACAAAGTTGTCGAAGACATATGTTAAATCATTTAAAGCTGTTGCTTAGAACTCACGAAGCATTTGAAGAAAAAAACGATAGCCTTGTCTTATATCCAACTTTTATAAAGGATGAGGAAGTTAATCAAAAAGAGAGCAATGTCTTTCCAATAATTAAAACAAATAGAGAGAAAACAAGCTCTACAAGTAAAGAACTCAAATATAGATGTTCAAAATGTGAAAAGTCCTTTCGCTACAAAGCTTGGCTAAGAAAACATTTTAATTACAAACATACTACAGACATGCCCCATGAGTGTAGTAATTGTATGAAAAAGTTTCGATCCAAACAGTCGTTAAAAAATCATCTCTTGGTGCATGCCACTGATCGAGTCAAACTAACCTGTCAGGTATGCGGTAGACAATATGCCTCTCGCAAATCTTTAAAACTGCATTTAAGAATACACACCCAAGAGAAACCTTTTGTATGCGATAAATGTCCTAAGCAATTTCGTACTTCTGGTCATCTAATACAGCATCGAAAATCAAATCATTAAGGTATTTTTTGAAAACACTTGTTTATAAATAAATAAAATATTGCTAATAATTTATAAATCCAATTATTTACTATATTTCACACATTTTTTATACTGCAAATAAATATTAAAATCTACAAAAAAAGGAAGATTCAAAATTAACAAAATTTAAAAAAAAAAATGTTATACAAAAATTTTGATTTTACAAATTAGATGCAACTTTTGTTTTAAATATGAAAACCTGGAGACAAGCCGTAACTAAACTGAGCATCCTTCTCTTGGCTTTTAGCTAAACTTTCCAGCTTTTGACGTTTATCTCTTAAAATAAAATCATCGACATCGTGTTCATCACACATTTCAGAATCACCTCGCTTGCGTAATTTATTAGTACTCTCAGCTACGTGCACTATATTTTCTTCATCTTCACTAGCTTGATATACCAAATAGATTGGAGTTATATATTTACCAGATCTACAACGTAATAAAAAAAAACATTTATATTTCAAAAGAACATAGATTCAACGTTTGTTTAACATACATTCTTAATAAATAAGGATCAAAGGGGAAAAATGTATCTAACGTTTCTTCGGGTGTTGCTGTATCGTTGGCATATACTGTGGCCAACTTTCTTCTAGCATTGCGTTCTAATATGGCATGACAATATGCTAATTGATAGGCTCTTGTTACACCAGCAAAAGCTGTAGCTACAGCTGGTAAACACACTCTCAATGGATTAAAATTACACGTTACCAAAGCCGATAAATGTAAAGATTCCAAAAACAATAAACCTTCAAAAATAAAAATATCGGAATTTATAAAAATAAATTATTCGATATAAAATTTTTGTTTTAAGCAACTTACTTTTCTTATCACAAGTTAAATCTTTCGATCGAAAAGCTATTACATAGAAAATAGCTTGGCACACAGAAAAAAATACTACATTTGCCTTTAGAGAACCATTCGAACGGTACTGATCACATCCTTGTATATATTGATGAGCCCAACCACACAGTTCTTTCAAATAGTGTTTCAAAGTGCTTGAGAAATTTGAAAAATTAAAAACAATTTTTATTAAAAAAAAAATAACTTACTTTATACTTATGAATTTAGAACGTGCCAAAAAGCTGGCTATGTACCCCACAGAAGATTGTCTTATTATAGCAGAGCAATTTGGATTTCTTATTTTATCCCACAAGGAGGTCAAAAACATTTCAGCTAAACATGGCTTTTTTTTAATATTAAAAAATTAAATATTAAAAGAAAAAAATTTCTAATTTCTTGATTCACGTACCTTTAAGCTACAAAAATAAAATATTACAAATTGTGCGTGATGAGTATTGTGAATGGGAAGTACAACACTGTCAAAAGCCCTAATTAAAATTTTAAAAAGCTGCACAGAACCAGTATTTGAATTTAACCCTTGATCACTTTTCTGCTTTAGAAATTCGAACATTTTTTGCATGCAAACATCCAAAGTGTGGGCAATGGCATGTTTCATAGGTTCGATTGGTTTAGTAGCTTCTGCAAAGGATTAACATAATTTAGAGTACAATGTTAATAATTCTGTGAAAAGTTTAGTCTACTTTTTTCATAGTCGTCCATTTCAAACATAATGGACTCTTCGTCCTCATCTTCATCATCACTTTCCATCTCCTCGATGGCTGTGCGAGGAGCGTGAACATCTAAAATAACCAACCTGTCAATTTTTTAAGAAATATTTAGATTTTTTGCTTGGGTATTGTTAAGATCAATTAATGCATAAAATAAAAAAGTTTAACTTACTTTTGCATTAACAGCTGCATCACACATTCGGAGAAAATAGGCTTATATTCAATTAATTTAAGTAAATTATGCACATAACCCGCAACTGAACTTGTTGGCCTTTTATAGTAGGGAAATAACGTTTCGATAGCCATTAGGGTTGCATCAAATGCCATTGGTATAGCATTCAAAATACGTTCCAATAATAAATGTATTACCTGCAATTCCATCTCTATTTCTTGACTTGGTTGATTATTGACCCATTGAACAGTATCATTTTCTGTTGGTATCCAAAGCTTTATAAGATTTGTTATGCCAAATTCTAGATATTTATTGTGAGCCACTAATATTCCCAAGCAAAACTGGGAATAAGTTTTACGACATTCCTGTGATCTCTTGATCCATGGCAGAGAAAGTAATGATTCGACTAAAGCTGTAAACTTTGGACTTAACTGGTTAATAACAGTGTGGCCATCATTGAAAATTTTCAAGAATTCAGAATCCTTTAAAGATGTTATAAAAACTTTCTCAATACCAATTTCTGTTTTTATTTTCTTTACTTACATCTAAAATATTCTCCTTTAGAAAACAAACAAATTCGTTTAGTGGAGCAAAATTATTTCTCTCCTCCACAGCAGTAACCACTCCTAAAAGGCCTTTTTGTTTGGGCATGTCAAACCTCACTTTATTGATAATAGCATTTTTCGTTTTATCTCTTTCGCAGGGGGAATAAGTCTTTAATATCGATGATAGAGACGTACGTGACGTTTTAGCGCTATATACCGACATGTTTGAATTTAAGGCCATAACGACCAGTTATTGGCGACGACTCCTTAAAAAAGCTCTAATAATTACACAATGTTTTAAACTTTTCGAGTTATTTCATTTACTTCTGTAATTTTATCACTTTATAATTCTATATTTGCGCAGGAAACAGCTGTTTTCGATTGTGGAAAAATGTATTTGTTTTAAAAAAGGTTACAAGACTTAAATAAACTCCGAGATATTTACAAAAATAAAAGCGTTTATTTACTTTTAATTGCTTTTATTTTCGAATGGTTTATTTTCTGTAATTTTATAAACGCCAGATTTGATATAGCACGTGTACGTTTTCATTTTTGGTCAAAAACATAATTTAATAACGGCAATGCACGATGAAATGATAACGCATATCTTAAATCATTTTATACAGGGTTAATTCTTTTGTGGTTTGAAAATGAATATTAAAAATTGTGTGTAAGGCAAAATTTCGGCTGAATAGCGGGAACTCCCGTCATTTACGTGTCTTTAAATAAGCTAATGACGGGAACTCCGTTAATGTTTAAATGAAAATTTTCTAAATTTAAAAGAAAATGTTCAACCGTTCAATAAAAATAATAATAAAATTCGAATTACTGCAAAATACAAAAATTATGTATTCAAGATATTGCGCGGCCACTTTAAAACGCTTGTGACACCGTTCAGCTTTAAACATATATTTTCTATTCGAAATTAGTAGTGGCTTGTGTTTTATTGTTATATGCGGCTTAATAATTGTATTATATATCACGTTTTTTTATTTTAATGATCAAACATATTTGGCGCTTTATTAATTATTTAATTGGGTTGTCCGTGTACTTTATTTATTTAATATTAATACAAAGGAAGTCCAAAAGGCATTTATTGTATATTCTACTATGCTATGAGCTGTGAAATTAATCATAATAAGGAAGAGAAGTATTAGTATTAAAGAAAACATTTTTTTAGTTTTTATTCATTTATTTCGTAATATAAATCTTAACTAGGCCAAAATAACAATATTACAAAGGAACTAAGCATAAGATTATAATTATATATACAAAACTATACTAAAATATAAAGTAAGCTTTTTTACTCTTTTCCATTTCAATTAAATAGGTATTAAAAATAAGCCTTTCAATGATACACATATTGTCTATATATTTATACACTCAATAAATGCCAAATTTTTCACTTCACAATTTGAACATTTAAATTTTTGAGCTGCAAAATTTTTCTGTCACTAAGTTAGCGAATTTTGAATTCTTTTCACACAAAAAAGAAAAAAAATTAATGAAATTTTAGTAAATAATACTTTGTTAATAATACCTTGTATTGACCGCGTGGCTTTGTGTATTATTTAATAAATATAAATGAAATGAATTGCAATTAATTTTATATTTAAACAAATTTGTCAAAATAATTGCATTTAGTTTCTTAAATTGAGTTAATTCAAATTTTAATTAAATTTATTGAGTATCGTTTTGCTATTCAATTAATTTTTTTATGTGTGAATCTACTTGCGAAGCATAACAATTTTTTTCTTTTTTTAATTTTTATAAGTTTATCTGAACTGTTTGTAAATGAAAACAAGAAAAGTAAAACGAAACGTACAATAATTGAATTAGAATATAATAACTTACACACCAAAAAATGAAATTTTAAAACAAATTATTTGCTTACTCTTGAAGCTTAAGAAAAGAATCCACCAATTATGAATTCCGTGGAAACAAAAAAAGTGGCTCCACCGTAGTTTGAAAAAAGATCAGCGGCGGCGAAACATTAAATATGGACTGGTCGGCTTCGTTCTCTTTTTTTAAGCACATTTGAGGATAATTGTTTTGTACCTAGGAAAAGACTTAAAAGTAGTAATGTCGATATTTGTTCTTGATACTTTGGGAAATAAGGATTTGTTATCGGTTGACAACTTAGCGAAACCTAAATATGGAGAATACAAAAAGCACAAACTGTTAAAAGAATCTTCAGGTTTAGACCTAGGTGCCTTAACGTCGGAAATACAAGAAGATGGCAAAGAGGCAAAAAAAGAGGAATATGATTTCTTTGGTAAGTTATTAAAGCGTTTAATATCTAAAATAAAATGTTCTAACTTTCTAGGTCTTCCTCCACCAAGTGTCGACATTTCCAACATAATTGAAAATACTTTGTCGGTAACACGTAAAATGCCTTCAAAAACAGAACAGGAAATGGATCACGTTATACAAATGGCTGATGAAGTGATTACGAAAAAAGGTCAACCTAAAGCTAAAATGAAAGTAATGGTTGATTTAGACCATTCGGACTTTAATGAAATAACGGGAAAGCGCGATGAACAGTTAACATTTAAAACCAACATTGAAAAAGAATTGGCCAATTCAGATATGGTGCCAAACTTAGAACAACTTAAGGAATTGCCGAGCATAACTAAAAAGAAGCAAAGAGTATTAAATAGAGTAAGAATCAAGAAATGCGTTAATTATTTTAAACACACTTTCAATGATGAAATATTCGACATCATAAGCTTGTTTAAATGCGAATAAGTTAGTACTTGGCCAGTATTGTTTGAGACGTTTATAGCATCCGACTCAATCAAGTTAAATCTAAAATCAAAAAGTATAGTTTCAGCCGTTGTAATCTTAGTAATTGTTACAGAAGTGTCAAGCAATTGCTGTAAGGCCAACGGTAAAGAAATAAAAACAAACCTATTGTTACGACTGTTGATTGTTGTAAAGTATTTAACAATCAATTTAATTGAGGCTTACATTATTAAATAATATGAAACTCTTTGTTTTAGTTTTAACTTAAACATGACCTTAAACGTTGAGATATTGGCTAAAGTCATATTGATGACATCTTTAGTAATCTGATACAACTACTGTCTAGTAGTATCTCAAGTTTTTTCTCTAAACGTTCTATATTATACAACTTTTATTAAGACTTTACTTTTTTTAAATTCTAATTCAAGATTGAACGTTCGAAAACTAAAGGTAAAAATTGGTTTAATATGCCAGCAACTGAACTGACTGAGGAAAGAGAAAACGATTTAAAAATCCTACAAATGCGTTCTGTTTTGGATCCTAAACATTTCTATAAGAAAAACGACTTAAAAGTTTTGCCCAAATATTTCCAAGTAAATATTTAAACGATACCTATAAAAAATGAATATTAATAACTTCATTTAAAAATTTTAGATTGGTACCGTACAACACTCGCCCTTAGATTATTATAGTGAACGTGACACCCGCCGCAATAAGAAGCGAACTCTTGTGGATGAACTGTTGGCAGATACAGAGGCTCAAAGATACATAAAACGTAAACATAAGGAAATAATGATAACAAAACAAAAATATGCTCATCGCAAGGCAATGAACAAGATGAAAAAACTTAAGAAAAATAAATAAATAAATTTTATTTATCTCGATTTTCTTGTTGGGTTTTTGTTGTTTCTATTTTCTTTAGAATTTGATGAGCTAAACTTTTAAATATCTTAGCGTATTCTGATTCTTTGTATTTTAATACAATTGGTATGCCAGCATCAGAACAGTCTGTTATGTTGGCATCTATAGGAATTGAGGCTGAAATTTCTGTATTTAATTGCTCCAAATAATTGGATGTGGTGTTTTTGAATATTTCAATTCTACTCTTACAATTTCCGCAAATAGTATGACCCATATTTTCAGCCAAACCAAGTATAGGTACTTTTAAAGTTTTATACATCTGTGCTCCTCTCAGCGTTACCTCTAAAGCTGCATTTTGAGGAGTACTTACCAACAGAACACCATCGATTGGGACGTTTTGTGTTAACGATAAATGCACATCACCTGTACCGGGTGGCGTGTCTACTATCAATATGTCTAAGGGCGACCAAATAGCACCTTTTAGTAGCCTCTGTATTGCGGACATTACCAAAGGCCCCCTCCATATAATGGCACCCCCTTGTTGAGTTATAAGACCCATTGATAGACATTTAACACCATAATTTATGGGCGGTATCATGAGATTTCTTTCATCTACTAATGGCTCTTCGTGTATATTCATCATTAAAGGAATAGATGGTCCAAAAATGTCTGCATCTAAAAGACCGACCCGTTTTCCCATATAAGATAAGGTTGCAGCCAAATTAACGGCTACTGTAGATTTTCCAACACCCCCTTTGCCAGAGGCTACTACGATTATGTGTGAGACGCCAGGTAAGGGCAACCTTTTAGGCAAACCTCTAGCCATAAGAGTTTCCTGGTGAGCCGTGGACTTTGAAGATTTCAAGCGCTAAAATATAAATTTTGAAGTTTTGTTTGACAAAAATACTTTTTAATGTTAATTACTTTAGTTAATTGACAAACACAAGTCCTCAACATTTCCAAAATATTTGTTTTGAATAAAAACCATTTAATTCACAATAACCAATTCTTAATAATAGGGCAGGTCACAAGATAATATAAAAATAATATAATCAGGCAGATATTTCATATATTATTACTTTTTAATTAATAATATTGTTTAAGTAGTTCATTAGAAGAATTAGTAGAAATTAAAATTGCGAGTGTGAACAGGGACAAACAGGAAGTACTAAAAAAATATGTTCTGCATAATCTTGTTTGTAATAATTTTTACAATAGAAAACGGTACATTTGGAAGTAAACTTAATTAACACTTTACACAAGGCAAATTGAATACTAGGTAAAATTGATAGCCCAGGTGATCAAATTCGCTTTACAAATTTTTCCTAACCAAAGTCAAAAATTGTTTACATTTTGTTGAAGCGCCATTTAGAAACACGAAAAATGTTCAATTTTAAAATCGGATAAAGTTTTTTAAATAATTTTTTTTAAATAGTGAATATGCATATAAGCCATTTGCAGTTAAAATATAAGTTAGAACAAACAAAAAACAACATTTAGTGAAAAGCAAATGTTTCTTTGAAAAACATTTTAAAAAATTGTTTTTTTTTAATCAAAATATATGTATGTGTGTATGTATGTACATTTATAAAAAATATTTGAGGAAATATTTAAGTGGCTAGCAAAATAAGATGTGCGGGAGTATAACTTTGTTCAATATGCCGAAAGATACCAAAGGAAAAATGAAATGAAGTAGAATTTGTTCAGTCAATTTAATTTTCTTCTCTGTTTTTATATTATTCATCACTATTTACTGACGCGTACACGTAAATTTACACAAACAAAATACACGCGTGTTATGTTTTTGTCCTGATGCTGTTAACTAGTATTCAATTTGCCTTGACTTTACACAATACGAATTCTTAGTAGATGATTGCAAGGCAAATCAATTACTAGGTGGCAGCGCAGGTGAATTCACTATTTCTTGCGAATCAATTATTAGGTGGTAGCGATAGCGAATTTATTGATTTTCGACGGTAGCCTAACTTTCAAACTCCATATATAAAAAATCTTTTAACTATTTTTTATGTAGTTTGACATTCGGGCTAACGGCAAAAATTAACGAATTCGCCTGCGCTACCACCTGGTAATTTATTCGCCTTGCCAGGTTGTGTTTCAAATAATGTACTTTTTAGTACAACCCTGTATATTTTTATTGTTTGACGTTTTGCTCACAGTGTAGAACATTTTTCTAATATTTTTCTTCTTTTGTGCAAAACGAGAAAAAATTTTGGTGAAATAATATAAAAGATAAAATAATTTAAAAAAAATTAATAAAAAAAAACGAAATTACGAAAATCGACTTATTTATTAAACTAATAATTTACTCAAATGAATCAAAGCAAAATTCTTTAAGAAATTACCATACAATTTGTTTTTTTTTTGCAAAAAATACTAAAAACGAAAAAATCAGGAAAAGGTGGGTATAAATAATTTGTAAAAGAAAAGGAAGAAAATGCATAAAAATATGCCTAAATAAAAAGTAAATCGATTAAATTAATAAAGAAATAGGATGTAGAGTGAAAAGCAAAAGTAAGAAAAAAAAAAAATATATAAAATATATACATTTTGAAAGAAAAAGTAAAGCAAAGTATGATGTGTATAAAAAAGTGTGCAATTAAATTCAATTAAAAAAAATTAAGTTAATTCATTGGAATTAATAATATATGCACACAATAACAACAACAATGATGGTAGCTGACACAATACAAACAACAACAAAAATTAAATAAAAAAGCCAACCAGTGAACCAAGAAACTCAGTTTGTTTTGTCGCATATAATCACAAACAAATTTTAAAGCAGACAAGACAACAACAAAATATAATAAAAAGAAAACATTTTGAGAATCTGCCTACCCAACTAAAATCATTCCTCAAAAAAGTGGAATTCCAATTAGAGTAGTATTGTGTTGTCATAAATTAATTTCTATATAAAAAAATAATACACCATGCACACCAATTTTTAAATATCGATAGAGCAAAGCGTTAAAATAGGATTTTAGAAAAAATTAGTACAAACTAGTTTTTGGTAGCAGCAGCTTAAAAAATAGAAAATGTAAAAAAAAACCAACGGCAACCCATATTTTCTTAAATTTGTAATACGTATTTTAAATATTTTGTGGGAAAATGAAACATCATATGGGTATCAGAGAAAGGCTTTTTAAAATTACTATCACTTCATAAGTTATAGGTATTTAATAACAGGCAAAATAGGGACATAGTTTTATAATTTCAGATATGCTCCGAGAGCTATTATGTCTTTATTATTTTCATAATAAAAGGAATAAATATAAAATGTCAAATATAATATTTAATGTTTGAATTGTAAACAAATATGAATGTTTTGTCTTTAAAGTGAAAATACATTAATCGCGTTTCCAAAATTTATTACTTGTTGTATCAAAATTTAGCAGAATAGATTTTAATATTAGCCTTAGAAGGACTAAGAATAAATAAAAAAGTAAGTAAAACAAAGAACAAATTTGGCTGTTTATTATTATTATTATTATTATTATTTATTAGTAGTATTTTTTAATACTTTTTTATGTAACTTTACATGTACTTTTACAAATTACATCAACTCTGGTTCAGATTAAATATTTTTTATAAAGGTTACAATTTTTCTTCTAAATATTTTTGGATTAATTTCATTCTTAATAATATTTGGCATCATGTTGTATAGATTTAATCCTTTGTAAAACAGTGATCTTTGCATTGTGGTATTATCAGGTCGTTGTAGTCTGAAATCTGTAGCATTTCTTAAGTTGTATGGTTGAATATCTCCAACGTATCTCAGTTGTTCTACTAAATAATCAGGCGCCTCCCCTATTTTCATTTTCTGTATAAAATGAATTGTGTTCAATTCCAATCTCTGTTGTATATTAAGCCATTTGAGCGTATCCAACATATATACTATTGAGGTAAATCGATTGCATTTGAGTATTGTGCGCATAGCTCTATTTTGTAGTTTTTGCATCCTTGATATCTGCTTTTCTGAGCAGCATGTATATAACACGGTAGATCCAAATTCAAAATGTGGTTTAATCGTAGTATTGTAAATGTTTATTGCTGTTATAATTGATATTTTGTTCCTTATACGTTTAAAAAACCCGATTTTTTTACCAATTTGTTTACATATGTATTCTATATGTTCTTTAAATTTTAAGTCCTTGTCTATCAGAAAACCCAGATATTTTATGTTATTAACTTTTTCTATTATTATGTCGTTGATTTTAAATGTTATATTAGTATTCGTATTTATTTCCATTATTTTAGTTTTGTTTTCGTTTAACTTTAATTTATTCATTTTCAACCATTTAATAATGTTATCCATATCATCTGATAAATTAGCGTGACACACCTCCTCCGTTGCCGCTTCAGTAAAAATCAGCGTATCGTCTGCGTATAAGAGAATTTCACATTTGTTTAAAACTTTTTCCATATCATTAATATATATAATAAACAAAAGCGCTCCTAAAATTGAGCCTTGTGGTACTCCAAAGTCATTTATCGTAGTATTTGATAATGTGTCATTCACCTTTGTAAATTGTCTGCGATAAGTTAAATATGACTCAAACCATTTTAACTCAGTATCTTGAATTCCATATTTATAAAGTTTTTGTAATAAGATATCTCTATCGATCGTTTCAAATGCTCTTTTAAAGTCTAAAAAAATTGCCATTACTTTGTTATTTTTCTTCATGAATTTCCATCTATTTATAACATAGTTTACAGCTGTTTCACATGAGTACTTTTTTCTGAATCCTGACTGATATTTTGAAAGTAGGTTGTGTGTTTCCATATAGCATTCTAATTGATTTTTAACACTCATTTCAATAATTTTTTCAAAAGTTTTTAACATGTTTATTGGACGGTATTCTTCACATTTGTCTGTATTTTTAACCTTTTCAATAGGTGTAATCATAGATTCTTTCCAACTACTTGGGAATATTCCAGATTCTAATGATTTGTTTATAATATTTATCATAATAATTCCTATTGTGTTCCAGTTATCTAAAATCATATTTATTGTTACTCTATTGTAGTCAGGTTTTTTCTTAATATTCTTACATATTATTTTAAGTTCTTGTAAAGATATTGCACGAAATTTAAATTTTAAATTTATCACAGGTACTTTGTTTTCATATTGCACATATTCAATGGAGTTTCTAATTTCTTTAATGCTATTGACGAAATAATTATTAAAATTTTCGGCTATTTGAAAATTATCCGTATATTCTATTTGATTAAATATCACAGTTTTTATCATTCTTCTGGGTTTTCTTAATACTAGATCTTTTATTTTTTTCCACATTTCTTTCTGGTTTTGCACGTTATTTATTTGATCATTTATATATTTATTTTTCTCATTTTCGATTTTAAGTTTGTATGCATTTCTGATTTTTTTATAGTTATTCCACGCTTCATTGGTGTTTTCGAGAATTGCAGATTGATATTTAAAGATCTTTTCCCTTTTCAACATTCTGAGATCATTATTAAACCATTTATTATTTCTGTTTTCATTTATTTTTGTTTTTACACTGAATTTTCGTATAGTATTTTCAAAGACATTATCAAAATTGTAAACATTGTCGTTAAGGTCGTTTTGTTCATCATACTGTAGATTTGCTCTTATTTCATTAAAAAATCTAGTTTTATTGTATTTAAAAATATTTATTTCTCTAAAATGTTTTTCAGTCTCTATATTTTCGCACCCGATAAAAATGTCTATTGATTCATGATCTGCTATTTTATTATTTATATTATTTTCGGCTGTAATCGATTCATTATTTGTTATTATATAGTCTATTAACGTTTTTGATCTTTGTGTTATTCTGGTATATTCGTTCATTATATGTTTAAGACCATTATCATTAAGTATACTCTCTAATCTATTTGTATAAAAATCCTGATTCCAGTCAATATTAAAGTCTCCGGCTATTAAAATATCACAGTTTGTGTCACATATTTCTTCCATAAATTCTTCAAAAGTATCACAGAATTCTGATTTTGAAGCACTTGGTGATCTATATATTATTACTATTATAATGGAAGTTTTCTCATACCTCGCCATATACGCACTAATCCAGTATTTTGAGTCTTTCACATTGTCTTTTACTTTATTGACTTTCCAGTGTTTTTTAAAATATATTATTACTCCACCGGATCTAGACGAATTTGACAATGTGCTGTAATGATCGTATTGTTTTATTTGAATTTCACTTTCATTTATTTCTCTAGTTTGGTGTGTTTCAGTTAGTATTATGAACTCAGGTTTTTCAGATTCTGCTATTATTTCCAGTTGGTTAAAGTTATTAATTAAGCCTTGAATGTTGGTATATATTCCATGTATCTTAGTTGATTGTTAGGTTGTTAATCCCATCCTTCTCTTCTTTAAATTTAATTTATTTTGGTACACTGGACATTCGCGGTTGTTGGTGAGGTGATTTTCATCAAGTCCTAAATGCAGTCTGTTGTTTTCTTTCATGCAGTTGACACATTTCATTATTATTTCCTTAGTACATTCTTTACTCTTGTGGTTTCCATGACATTTATAACATATATCATCATTCTTACAGTCCACCGATTTATGGTTATACCCCTGACATTTAAAACATTGTATTATATTTGTACCATCGTACACCCTACATCTATCCCACCCAACATTAAGTTTTTGTGCTGCTATTACTTTCGGATACGATTCATTGTCGATGTTCATTTTTGCATTAAATATTGTTCTATTATATCTTTTTGTTTCAAAAATTTTAACTACTTTTAATTCACTATTTTTTAATATTTCATTCTGTTTTTTTAGTTTTTCAATTAGATGTAATTTTTTTCATAAACATGAGAAAAATTGCTTGGAGAACTCTTGTATATGTGAAAATTTTTCATATTATTACATTTAATTTCTATATTCGTTCACCGGACATTTAACATTTAATATTATTAAACATAGAACTTAAATGCAAATTTAAAAATCGAATAAAACATGTTTGGAATTATGATAAAACTGAATAAAATTTTTCTTTAAAAATAACCCCAAATATTTTCTTATAACATGCCATTTTTAAAATAACGTACTTTCTTTTTCAGTTGCAACGTTTTGATGCAAACAAATTGAGTAAAAAAATAATTGAATAATTAAAATTACTAAACTAAATATGGAACTTAAAGGAGCATAAAAAGCAAGGCCACCATGGAAATTATTTTCTAAGGGAATTAATTTAATTAATTTAAACAAATTTCACCGTCAATTTTTGTAACTTTTGTAACATATATAAATATGTATATCGCTACCGCCTAAAGAATCATCTCTAACAACTTTGACATGTTAGTTACATAGATAGATTTTCTACCTATTAGACTTAGCTAATGGTTAGTCGATTTTTTATTTACAACACTTGCATTACTACTGTGTCAGTTTTCAAGAAAATATTTCATTGTGTTGTGTTTTACCAACGCTTTTTTCTCTTTTTTTTTAATATTTAAAAATTCTGTTGCCATTTCACTTTTTAGTTTACTTTTGTGCACTTAAGCATTTTGTTTTAAGTTCAAAGTTGCTTTAATTGTCTTAAATGTACTTAATTGATAAAGATAAATTATTCTCATTTAAAATGATTAATTTTAAACGAAATTTAAGTTTGGTTGGGTTTTTTCAAAAACAATAGAAATGTAAGTTTATTTTTGTACTTTTTTTGTTTTGCCTACTTATTACGCAAATTCATAGCAATTTTTGCATATCAGTTGCATTTTTCATTTGCATACAGTTTTTATTCATTCATTTAGCAAATTGTATTCAAAAAAAAGTTTAATACAACTACGTACACATATTTATGTATGTACATATGCCTGTGTGTATGTATGGGGTAAGTTCAAATCAGTTTGTACTTCATATTTTTTGCAAAATATTGTAAAATGTCATTTTGCTTTTGGAATAAGAAACAAAAATTTCTTAAATTTGTTAAACAAACAAATTTTAAAGACGCGTATCTTGAACTTTCTTTTGTTCTATTTTTTTGTATTGACTTTTTTTAATATATGACCGTTGTATTTAAATACACAATACTAAATAGTGCAATGGGTTTGGTATTTTAAACGTAAAAATCTTCATTTATTAATGCATGTCTGTCTGTGTCACAAAAATCCCTCTGAACACTTGAAATTGTTATAGATGGTGTGTTATTATTATAGCCACTGACACAATAATTAATAAAATTAAGATTGGATTGGCGTTATCATTTCAGCCGTTGAAATTCATAAAATATGCTGCCCCGTGTCCACTATAGCGGGAAGATTATTTAAAAAATTAAAAGACGCCCAAAAATTATTTAAAAATTTTAGTTCCTTATAAAAGGGAGGTTGGATAAATAAATAAATAAATATGGAATAAAACAAAAATTAAATAATAACTGCCATATTCATATAAAATAACTTTGAAATGTGTTTTTTTGACAAATTTCCATTGAAATTTGTCCTAAAATACATTTAAAATCTATTTTAATTTATTATGATTTCGGCAGTAAAAATTTAATCGATAGTTGTAAAAGCTGATACAAGGTACATTTATTTTACTAAGTAATAGCGGCTCTACAACAAATACAACATTTGTAAAAACAACATGGCATATTATTGTTGCTTTGTGAGTGGAAGTGTCAAAAATAGAAACAGAAAATAAAAGATAATTGCTCCAAAAACAAACGCTCTCTTTGTTCTTCATATGCTTGTTGTTAGTAATTGAAATTCGTAAACAAAAGAGGAAAATATAAACAACTTTTGACATGTCCAACTACAAACCAGCTGGGCGGACGACACTACCTAGTAAAATAAATGTACCTTGAGCTGATATTTAGATGTTTTATATTAATTGCTTAATCCAGATCATAAGTTAACCTTTATCCCACATTGTAGAAAAATCAAAAACATTTTTCTTTTAGCGAAAAAACTACAACAAAATGAGAATTGTTGGTGTAGCTCAATACAAAAATGTTAAAGGTTTAGCACACTTTTCTGCATTAGGTTTGTAAATATGTCAAATCTAAATGCATTTTTTTCTCTAAATAAAATGACCAAATCATTTTACTCGTTTTATTTTACCAAAATGTCTAGTAGTTTATGAGACGATTATTTTCGTAGTTTTGATGAAGTCTGTTCATGAATATTTATTTTATACACAGAGGGGAAGTAATTGTACACTGATTAGGACACCAATTAATGACGGAATATTTTAAAGTGTGAAATTTTTCATACATTCTATGTGTGAAAAAAAAACAAATTTGAAAAAATAAATATTTAATTTTATTTTTTTTATTTAATGTGCTGTTTCTATATTTCAGGCGATCAACTCGTCTGAAAAATTAGTATGAAAAGCACTCAGTTTTTTTAGTTACTGCCATATACATTTTTTAGACGAGTTGATCGCCTGTAATACAGAAACAGCACATAATTTTAAACAGTTGATTTTTAATACTTATGCTTGAATACAAAAAATTAGTTTTTTTCTATTTTATCTAGGGAACATCGGTTATTAATTTAATAAATCAATTCTTAATAAAATTTTCAAAGACCTAAAATATTTAAATAAAATTTAGTAAAAGAAATCTGTATTCATAATTTAACTGGACCAGGATCTTTTTTGTACAAAAAATATTTTTTTTTTTTTTTAATTTTGTTGTTGGTGTAAATAATAATCGATATTAAATACAAAACACCTATTTTTGGTATTTTTGTCTATCGTACTTTCCGTATGCCTGCCTGTGTTTGCATCACGTAAGAACTGTTGGATGGATTTTAGTAAAATTTTGTTAGGAAGTCCGTTAGAACTTTGCTTCGTGAAAATAAGACTTTTCGTAGAGAAAGCAGAAATACAATGGTACTAGTACTTTGTCAGCTACTTTAATTTTGTCGATGGACAATTTTTAGCACTTTTTACAGAACTCTACAATAAATATTTAAAAACTCATTTTTCTAAATTTGAATTAAAAAAATGACCCACTGACGAAGTCTTCTTTGCACATATTTTTATTTATTTTATTTATTTTTATTTATTTATTTTGAATAACCTAACCTATTGTCCATAATCGGTTACAATATTCTGCTTAAAAATTATTAACAATTATTAAAATTTATGATAAAAAAAAAATTTATAAACAAGAAAAATAATAAAATTAATAACAAAACTAAAATTGGTAACAATCAAAAAGGCTTATAAATACCTATAATAAAGGTAAGATTATAATTTTAACTAAAAACTTTAAAAATATTGTCGTCTTATAAAAAATTATTTTAACCTGGCCTGTAATTGCACAAACAAGTCATTGCGTAGTCTTTTTTGGGGCCAAAATATTTATCAATATGTAGAAATTTTCTTAACTTGCGACAAACATTGTTGCCGGGGTAACAGGCTTTATTAGAAATACAAGTAAACTAATTTATTTATAAAAAAACATAATTAATGCAATAGACATCATAAAACTTAAAATTTTTTATGTATTACTTAATACTTTTTTGAGGTTAGTTTTACTTCTTAAAACTTAAAAAGAATAATAAGTTTATGATCGGAGTTAATCATATTACTATTAAAACGAATTGAAAAAAAGAAGATTGTTAATTAATTCGTGGATATTTATTTAAGTTTTTTTTACTTAAAAACTCGGTGATGTTGGGAATGATTTTGAAAATTTTTCCTGTATTGCAAAGATTATGCTTACAGATTGTAACCATTGTTAAGAAAGTTATAAAGCGAAGATCCCAAACAACAAAAAACCATACAAAATAAACTTTAAAATTGTCCACGATGAAACGATTTTGATGTATAATGATGCTTTATCTTCTTAACTGTAATAGAAATAAAATTTAAATTTAAACGGAAAATGTGTGTGTTTGTGTTCGCAATAATAACAAGGACAGAAAATAAAGTTAAAAGTTAAAATAACGGAATTTTGACGTATATGTGGTCTTACTTTTAAACCGTAAAAGAAAAAAAATTGAAATTGAAGAGAGTGTGATGTAAACTCTGCTATAATAACAAATACAGAAAATAATATAAAAGGGTGTTTCCATAGAGATGTTTTTTTTTTTTTTTTGTCACAAGCTGTAGTAATTGAAATTTATATACTTACACAGAAATATATTTCCCTTACAGCTATGAACTTTCTTTTTTAAAGCCTTAGCTTACAAATATCTATGTGTTGATTTAAAATAAAATTGATGACCGTCTGTCTGTTTTACAAACATTTTTGTTTTGTTTGAAAAAATCTCTAATTTATTTAGAAATTTACAAGCTTTAAATAGCTACTAAAATGTTAATGATTTGAAGTTTATACAGGATGTCTAGTGGCATATTCGTATTTATATTTTTAGATTTAATTATTCCAAAAACTAGTAAACTGTGCGGAGGGAGGGTATCGCCGCTGGAATCATCAGGTGTGCGAATTTGTCAGTCACAGTTCCGCAGTCGAGTGAGCATTGCCCGTTCGCTGTGGAGACATTTTTTGTAAGAGTAATGATTCTTACGTAATTGCTCGTCGATCAGATTCTTCAAAGTTCGGTATTCGACGAATACGTGATGGACCGAGTTTAAATGTAATTCGTTCGTAGGTGCAGAGATTTCACGGCCCAGTAAAGCGTTTTCGTTCTGTTAATTTCATTTTTTGAGCGACGAGGCTCTTTTTCACTTAAACGGACACGTCAACAAGCAAAAGTGCCGTTACTGATCTCTTTAAGAACCCGCAACCCTCGACTTAAACACCAAAACCATTGCATTGCGTCGGCACAATTAAATAAATTTTACTGCAGCATTTGGCGCGGAACACCAGGCTAAGTTTTGAACAGCGTGTTCAACTCGACGGAAGGCAATAGGATGACATCTCTTGAAAAAATCTGCATTTCCTTTTTATCGTTCAACGCTTTCAAACACCCTGTACAAACATACAAATTTTAAAATCAATTCACAATTAAAAATTCTTAATAAGATTTCACGTCCCGATAAAAACGCAATGTGCTGTTAATAGTACCCAATAATACTCTAGAGATATTATTAAGGAGTCCCTTTTTCCTGTAAGCAAGATTATTCTTAAGCAGGCTGTTGCATGTTAGAATACCTTGTTTTAGGCTTTTTAATTATAACCAAAAAAAAAAAAAAACTTAATGCAATTGCAAACTGCTTTCGAAATACTTTCATCAAATTATTTTTATATCTCTCTGAAGTAAAACAAATTAAAGTCCCGAAACATCAGTTTTCTATTTAATAAAATATTAAAAATTGTTATTATTTACATATTTTATTTTAAAAATTGCTGTTTAAAGTATTTTTCACTTCTTAACCTATTTTGTGTGTTTTTTTTTTAAATATTTAAAAAGAAATTCTTAAAAATTTGCTTTATTTCTTGTTTGTTTATGTTATTGGATCAATGTATGTATGTTTGTACATAAGAGGGGATGTCCATCCACATACATATGTATGTATGTATGTGTCCACACATTTATATTCCACTCTTCACTGTTTTATTTGTTAGTGGTTTTGTCTGTTTACAAAAATACACCACAATTACTCAATAATAAAGAAAATAAACACAGAACGCAACTGTTTAAATGATTTTTCTTGGCTTCATATGCACGCATTTCACACAGTTGTTGTTTGTACCATTTGCCCAATAATTCTTTAGTTCCTATTTTTTTTTTTTGCTCTACACAAATGTACACAAGTTTATTTTTAAATTTTTTAACTTCAAGTAACTTTAAAAATTTTGGCCAGGGAATTTCATTTTGTATTCTTTAAAAAGATATCAATTTTTTTTCTTTAATAATTTTTATTTAAATTATTTATATTTAACTTATGTAAAAGCGTTAAAGGGAGTCGCTAAGATCCATAAATTGCAGAAAAAATATTGCATTTGCTGCAGTTTTTTATTGATGTTTAAATGGGCTTGTAGTTAGAAAAGGCTTTCTCCTTTGAAACTTCTTTTGATATTTAAAATAAATCACAGGTCATCTTTAAAAATTTAATTCAGTTGTTCTAATTGATACGAGGGCTGCTATATATATTTCTGGCCTAATAGTGAAAATGCGAATATTTATAATCAAAAATGGTTTTATTGTTTTTCAAAGTATTCTCCAGCATGATTTATACACTTTTGCATTCGCTTAAACCAGTTGTCGAAGCACTTTTTCCACTCCGATTGAGACACCTCTAACACATGGTTTTTGAACACTTCAACAGCTTCTTCTAGCGAGGAAAATCGTTGGCTACGCATTAGGTGCCAAGTCAGGGCTGTACGGCGGATGACCCATTGATTCGACGTTTTGGCCGATCAAAAACGCTCTGGTTTGAGCCGATGTGTGAGAGCTCGCATTGTCATGGTGAACAATGATTCGTCTTCTCTTGTTGGTTTTTCGAATTTCTCCGATGACTTCAGGCAAAAAAATTGTAGTGTACCACTTAGAAGTGATCGTCCTACGTTGCTCAAGCGGAACAGTCGCCACATGACCAGTTTTGCCAAAGAAACAGGCGACCATTTCCTTCGAAGTGTTTCTTCCACGAACAACTTTCGTTGGATTTTTCTCGTCTTTGAAGACCCACACGGTCGATTGTTGTTTCGTTTCGGGCTCATACGCATAGATCCATGATTCGTCACCTGTGACGATCTTATTAATGTCTTTTAAAGCATCGCAATCGTATTTTTGCAACATTTCTTTGCACCAATCGACACGAGCCTTTTTTTGAGCGACTTTCAAATTGTGCGGGATCCAACGAGAACAAACCTTTTTTACGGCCAGGTGTTTATGCAGTGTCGAATGTATGCTGGTGGAAGAAATGTCCAAGGATGTCTCTATCTTTCGGTATGTCGCATGTCGATCTTGCATTATGAGTTCAGGCACGGCATCAATGTTCTCTGGCACAACAACCGTTTTTGGACGACCTTCACGGAACTCGTCTTTGAGCGAGCTTCGGCCACGATAAAATTCATTATACCAATTTTTCAAAGTGCTATAGGATGGTGCTTCATCGCCATACAAAGATTTAAGTTCATCAATGCACTCTTGTCGTGATAATCCACGTCGAAAATTGTGAAAAATGATGGCACGAAAATGTTTACGAGTTAACTCTTTTTTTTTCTATATTAATTTTTTCAAGTCACTGTAAACAACACAAATAATGGTCGTACGTCAAAACGTTTTGAGTACGATTATGCTTAAAAATGACAAACTTTCCAATGGAAATGTCAGATTGCACTTGGCAGCACTCAGTGTTGCCAGGGCAGAAATATATATAGTAACCCTCGTATCTAGGAAAACAAGGTAAACATTTTTGTTTTATTCCATTTTATTCTTAAAGACATTAGAGCAACTTAAATGATTTTGATTTTATAAAAGTTTGATTACACTTTCATCAGATTATGCCATTGAATGCTAAATTTAATGAAGTGGCCGACAAACTTACAAACATTAACTCGCTGGGAAATAGCATAGTTAGAGAAAAATCTGTAAGACTTCTGATCAATCAGTATTATAGGATCCCAGATTTTTAGGGGTTTAGACATGGAGAAGAGAAGGCATAAACAGAATAGTTCTAACCGTAGCAATAGGTGTAATCACAGGCCATTGATACCAAAGGTACTGTCAGCTTCATCTTGGGAATTATGTAGATGACTAAAGAATGAGTGGTTAAGTAGCGAGGGGTTTTTGTTTCATCTTTTAGTGACATTATTCTAGACGCTCCGGATCTGTAAGTGGATGTGATAACGAAATATTTATACAATCCTTTGCATCCTAAACTAATTCAGTCCAGAAAACAAGAACTGGTTTTTATTAAAATCTAAATTATAATTAAAAGCGGTTTAAAATTAATATTTTTTTGTTATTAAAGTTGAAATAAAATTAGAAAAAATATCCAATTAAAATATTTCTTAAATTTTTTGCTGGTACGTCTTCTCTCAAGGACTAAGAGCCTGTATAGCCGATTGTGCTGTAACGGATATCTAGGCCCTTTTATTTATTTAATATTTTATTTTAAGAAGCGGCTTTTCAAATCAGTAAAATGGTTTTTATTTGATTTTAAGTCCCCTGATTCACTATACAGCTTTGCAAAAATAGTGTACAAAAATTGACAAATATTTTTCACAACAACGCATTATATTTCTTTAAATATTTATTTAAATTGTTGTATTTTTATTTTTATTTTCATTTTAATTTTAATTAAAATCGGATTTGCACTTCATTATCACTCTGCACTTTGTAAAGCGCAAGCAAAACTATAACTTAACGTTTGCTCGATTTGCTAGATCTTGAAACATTGCACAATTTACTTTAATGTGAGCACAGTCGCTTTATAAAATAATAAAAAAAAACATAATAAAATATATAAAATTATAATGCAGTTGTTTTTTTAGTTATGGTTTTAGTCAGCAACGAATGGCAAAATAAATGTGAAGATGTCCCAAAAACGACTGCTATTACAACAAGCACTACCGCTTCAAGTACAACAGCACCAACGACATCTTTATCACCAGCCACAAGTACAGCAACCAGTACTATTGGACCCTCACAGTCAATATCAGGTACAGGAACAAAACCTAATAAAAAAAGCAATCATAAAATATCGGAATTTGTAGCAGCAGATATCACTAATCCCATAACAGCAACAGCTTCAGTTACAGTTACAAACAAAGCAGAAACAGAATCAGAATCAGCAACAAGAATAATAAATAAAACTTTAGCAAACGATAACGCCAACAACGAACAAATAAATAAAATAAAAGATAAAAATTCCATAGGCATCCTGTACAAAAACAAAATAAACAACGCCGACGACATTAACGAATGCAATATCGCTAAAGTTGATAAATTACTATCCACTGCTAAACAGCTAGGAAAGGAGGATAGCTTAGAAGAATCTGTATTAAATTACAATAATAGTTTAAAAAGAATGGCTGAGAACACTAAAGAATCCCCGCTAAAAGAGGCAAAGGAAGATGAAGTGCTACAGTCGCAAAATCTTATTAACAATCAATATACAGGAAACAATAAGGATTTTGTTGAATCAAATTCGTATCAAAACTCGAATAATAATACTCTAACGACATCTCCAATAACTGTTAAACCGAAACAAAACAATCAACAACAGAATTTAATAACACAGCAACAACACCAACAACAGCAACATCAGCAGCAGCAACAGCAACAGGTGCCACTTAGCTGTCCTCTAACGCCACAGTCTCTAAGTAGTGCATTGCAATCAGCTTTTGATGCAACCATTAATGCAAATAGCGTTAACAATTCAGTGGCGGCAGCTGGCTTGCAGCCAAATTTTCTTAGTCAGTTGACATTAACAGCGAATGTAGCTGGACTGCAAAAATCCACAAGCACATCCGCATCTGCATCCGCAAACATACTAACGGCCAAACAATTAAGTCAGTCGTTTAACACGTTAGATTTAAATAATCAAAACAAAAGTGATAGCACCATTTTGGAAGCCACAACAGTACCTGCAACATACGATACTAATGGACAAGCAAAAATTGTTCTAATCTGCGAGGGCAACTCGCATCCATTTCAAACTCGTACCATTAGCTTAACGCCAAATGTCGAGTGTATGGTAGGCCGCTTGATAGCAAAGAGTAAAGCTTCCGAAAATAATGCCATTTTCGATTGTAAAGTATTATCGCGTAAGCACGCCGTCATTTGGTATACTCCAGACGGAAAGTTCTGGGTTAAAGATACAAAATCGTCAAATGGCACCTTCATCAATGACAATAAGTTGGGCGACGAAGAGGCTGAACTGCATTTCGGAGACATTGTTAAATTCGGCGTTGATGTTTTGGAAAATTCCCGCAAAGAGGTGCATGGCTGCATTATTGCATGTGTAAAATTATTTTTACCTGATGGTCGAGAGGCCATATCGATTGATTCATCTACTCATCGTAATCAGTATTCGGGAGAGAGTCATATCAGCTACGATGAATTGCATCGTTTAAATCTTTACATTCAGGAAACATCCCAACGTGAAAAGGTTTTGACATCCAAATTATGCAACATTCAAAATGTATTGGATGCTACACGTAAAAACTCTTCTCTATGTTGGCAATCAATGATAACCGAAGATCAATTATTGCATCGCATTCACTCGTTAGAGAAGAAATTGCAATTTATGGAAAAAAATGTGCCTGATAATATACTGAGAAACGAGGTAAGTAAGAATTGTTATTTTCTACACACAATTCGCCCATTTGAAGAATTTTTTTTTAATATTTTTCTCTCTCTCTCGCTCTCCTTGTTAAGGTTATAAAATTACTCGATGACAAAAATGTATATCAACATACAGCCAAAGAGGCCTTACGCAAAGTTTATCAAGAACGATGTGATGCCATGCAAATGTTAGCAAAAATGGAATCTGCCTACACACTGTCCGATAATGAATGTACACTGTTGCGCGACCAAATTATGAATTCAAAACAAACCTTGCAGGATGTGAACACACGTTTGTTACGCCTCGAAACAGAGTACAATGAATTCAAGGAGGAAGTGGCACGTCGAGAACAGGAGGCAAAAGATCAGGAAGAACAACGTATTAAAGAACTAACAGAAAAGCTGACAGATCGTGAATTGGAATGTAATAATTTGAAAAAGAAAATTTCAGAACTTTTAATAAAACGTGCTGAACTTATCGAGGATGAAGAACATTTGCTGGAAAAGCAAGCCATGGAAAAATTGGATGCTGCAATAGCAGACATGGATTTGGGCGATGATGATGATAGCAGTAGTTCAGATGATAACGATGAAGTAGATGTTGAGAAAAGTGAAAAAATAAATAAAAATTCCAATAATAAAGAGAAAGAGGAGGAAAAAGAAGCAGATAATGCTGTGGAGCAGGACAAAGAACCTAAGTTTGTTATAAACATAAAAAAGATGACCACAAGACCTTCCATACTCGGTGATAAATTTAATGGTGTCGAAGAAAAGCAGCAGCAGCAAGACAATTCCAAGGTAAGTTTTTATTTTCGGTTTAATATTGAAAGTACATTCAAATTAAAACAAAAGTGTAGACTAAATTTAATATTCTTAAATTATCAAAGCTTGAAGAAGCGCATGCATTTGATTCATCTAAACTCAAATCACCACCAAAACGTGTTAAAGAAACAACTATTATGAAA
This sequence comes from Cistogaster globosa, assembly GCA_937654795.1. Classification (NCBI taxonomy): domain Eukaryota; kingdom Metazoa; phylum Arthropoda; class Insecta; order Diptera; family Tachinidae; genus Cistogaster; species Cistogaster globosa. Next base: position 17,089,407 of record OW569404.1, read on the forward strand.
TGGTTGAAAAATTCCGATTTAAATAAAAATGAAGGATCTCTTGATATATTCAAGGCCATATGCAATGAAAATGATGATGACGAGCCTGAAGAATGTGACAATTTAATTGATCAGAAGAGGAAAAGTACAGAAGCTATACAAATACCAGATCCTATGAATACGAGCGAAACTGAACTGTTTTGCAATTTTACAAGAAAATTAAAATACGTACAAAAAAATTTAAAAAAACTAGAAGCTGAAATTGAAAATGATTTGAAAAACGATACGAGTGCTAAAGACGAGGTACGGGCTGCTTTAAAATCTGAAAACATGGAAGATGAAAGTAGTGATGAAGATGATGCAGATGCCGATGCCGATGCAGATGCCGATACCGATGATGCTGCTGATGTTAAAGAAGGTGCTTGTGCTGGGGAAGAATTTATTATAACAAGTAATGGAAAAACATGCACATCATCCGAAAACCAGGTGCTTTCCTTAGGAAATAAAAAATATTTATTATTAAAGGCCAGCGTTGATATGCTAAGGGATGCCTATAATGAAATTTGGCATAGTATGAAAGAGCAAGGAGAAACACAACAATACGAGCAGCAGCAGCAGCTACCGTTAAACATCAAAGTCAAAACACAATTCCAAACTTATGGCGCAAATCCAACAACAGTAATAGCGAGAAAATTTGACAATCCAAATGAATCAGATAACACTGAATCGGATTCCGAAGTTGAAAGCTTAACGGTGGCTTCATTTCCCTTAAACCGTTCCGACAGTGAAAAAACCAATAAAAACAGCAAACAACAATTAGAACAACAAATACAAGACTATCAATCCCAAGTGGAAGAACTCAATGAAAAGCTGCAACAAAGCGAATTAGAGGCTCATCATACAATGGAAATAATGCAAGTCGAATGCGATGATGTTAAATTGAAAATGGAAAATCTAAATAAAATTGTTGAAAGCCTGAGTAATGAGAAAAAAGCTTTGGAACAAGTTATTAACCAAAATCAATTAAAAACACCTCGACTTGACGGATCATCATCAAACACCTCAATTGAAACAAAAAGCGAGGAAAGTGAATGCCAAATGGGTCAGGACTTGGAACTAGAAGAGGATCCAGTGTTAAAGGCTATTAATGTCAATGTCTTAGAACGCGAAGAAGAATTGATAGCTTATAAGGAGCGTTTAGAAGAACAGCAAAAAGAAAATATTAATTTGCGCAATGAGATTGTGTTACTTAAACAAAAAACCAATGCTGAGACAACAAAAGAATTATTGCTCAGACAATATCTGCCGTATGGATTTATTGTTTTAGCGACTATAATATATTTTTTAACAACTTATTATTAGAACGTTGTTTTTTTTTTCATTTTTCTTTGACTTTTCAATGACCCAACAAGCTTCCATAACTTTTTTTGGCAACCCCCCTTTTTAAGCACCTGTATGATATTTTTTTGTTTGTTTATTTCTTGGAAATTTTCTAAAAATTTTCAGTTCCAATTAATATTTAATACCATCCATTTAATTACGTTTTTATTGTTTTCATTATTATTAATATTTTATTTAATGTAATCATTATTTTGCTTTCAAAAAATATTTTATTAATAAAAGGGAAACAAAATAATTATACTGCATATATCTGAATAAAATACAATATCGTAAAATATAAAATAAAAATATGCAAACAACCAATTCAATTTTCATTTATTAATAAATCAAAATCTATTATATTTAACAATCAAGGCCTGTATTATCATATTCAATTATTCTTATTAATATTATTATCAACATTACGTTTTACAAAATTAGTTCAAATATAATATAGTTTGTTTTTAAACTACATATTCGAAATAACTAACAGGTTTGGGTTAATTTAATGTAAATGTTTTTTTATGATCTTTTAGATCAATTTTGTATTATTGGCTTACAAAATTTTATTAAGTTTTTTACAGTTTTTGGATCTCATCTAAAAGCAAATAATTAAAAAACTTTTGAATACAACTTGTTTCGTGAAAACTTTTTTGTTCGTGTGTCTTTTAAGGATATTTTCAAAAATAAATTCTTTATTCCTAAGTACTTTTTTAAATGAAAATGTGTATTCATAAAGCAATTTACACTTATTTTGTTATGTTTTCTTAATTGAAAAAAAATTAAATTGTTAAGAATAAATATTGCATGTCAATTCGAAAACGTCTATATTTTAAAATGTTTTAAGAAACAAAAAACTTCTTGTGTATATATAACCTGAACTTATTAGTTATTGCATCATTATCTATTGTATTTTTATAAATTTCACCGTTATATAAGTTTATTGTTTAAAACAAAATAATGTTTAAACGCAAAAAGAAAAACACTAAATACAATAAAACAAATCTACCACATAAATTTGCATTTGTAGAAAAAAACAAAACAAAAAGTTATAAAAAGTAAGAAATAATAATTAAATTTGTTAATTATTTTAAGTTTTTCTTAACATTTAGTTAATTTTTTTTTTATTAGTTATATTTTATTATTATATATTTTTCTAAAAAAACATATTTTAAAAATCTCTCCACAGATTTATTGTGCTTTTTTGTTTTTGTTGTGTTTATAATTTGTTAACCTCCATCCAACTCTCACTTTAGTACAACAACAAGCTTTGCTGTTTATTAAAAATTTATTTAAAAAAATAACAGTAAAAAAGGCTTAATATTTTAGTTATGCAAACACTTTGCCAGAGTAATAAACCAAAACATTAAAACAAAATATTTTTTTTTGGAAAACTTGCTTAAAATCATAAAACCCGAAAAGCTAAATTATTGTAAATTTTATGCATAAATACAAAAACATTATTATTAATATTTAATTACCATGAAATACATACAGAACAATTAATTATAAAAATAATTATATTAAAATGAAATAAAAAAAACACTTATAAACAAAAAAATTATGATAATAGAAATTTATCTTTCTTTTTCACAAAAAGGACGACACTATTTGACATGGAAAACTTTTTCATAAAAATACAAAAAATCTATTTGCCGAAAAAAGCCTTTTTTTGCTTGTAAAGCTAAGCATCTGATAAATGGTAAGTTTCTATATTTGAGCAGTAAATATTCTTACATATCGTTAGCTAAAATGCTAAAAGGATTAATTAACAAAAATTTTAATATCGGTTTTTTTGTTGGTTATTATGAATACATGCCTTGACAAAATTTTTACACTTGCGATCAAAAATTACGCTTTTATTAATAAAAAAAATACAAAGGGATTAACTATTAGTGTTGTTTAGACCTTTATAATTAATTTATTATTTATTTATTGTATTTGGAAAAGCTTAATTTTAATAATTTTGTTTCCTGTTTCCTTAAAATGACACCCAACGGTGTGGCGAAATGTTCAAAATATAAAAAAACAATTTAAAAAAACTGAACTACTGCTTAAGCAATTAGAAAATAAAAGGATTTACTTAAAGTTTGTTTATTTGATTAATGTAAAGATTCATAATTGCACATATTTTTTGTTACAAAATACAATGATGTGAGTTTCCCTCAAAATTACTTGAAGAATTGCATGGGCATGTTATTTAAAATAAATCTGCCGATGTGTTTAAAATTATAAAAACTTTTATGTTTATAGCTTTCGTTTAACAAAGTTTTGTTGCTTCTTTTAAATTATATTTTTGTTAGTTACGCCCTTTTGCCTTTTTGGCTAACGATATGTTTGTTCTGGCTGGTATGATTCGGAGTTTGAGTTTTTGCGGTTTTTATGCACTCCAAGATAAAGTAGCAAACTGCAAAAAAAAATTTTTTTTTAATATGAATTTGAATGGCAGGGATAAAAAACCACAGCGCCAGGGTATCCCACAAGTTTTTAGATATATGTAACTTCTCTCCAGAAACTGCACATCGACCTATACCTTCGTGTAGGAAGTGAGGAATCCTGAACAGGATATTTGTATAGAAAATTATTTTAAATTGGTGAACGGTGGACACTATTAAGTGCCAGTTGAAAAAACAAATGCGCGTTGCTTCTTTAATTATAACCTTACTTTTTTAAAGAAGGAAAATCTGCTCGCACGCAGATGTTCCTCCTTCGAGATAAAGTAGCAAACTGACAAAAAATTTAATGTAAAAAACAGCACATATATACTGAAAATAACTTTAAAAAATTTTAAAGGACGCATTTTCGCTTTAAAGATGCCCTCTAACAATTATGTTAGCTTCTTTGAAGATGCCAAAATTTACAGATTTTTAACAAATCCAAAGTTCTTAAATATCTAAATTTCAACTTTCTTTTCTAGCGCTCTCTTTTTTCTATTAAACATTTCAAGCAATCATTTATGAAAGCAAGCTAAGGAATTTTCAATAATATGTCTATCGTTACTTTGAAAATTAAAATCTGTATTTTTAATGCAGTTTTCTTTTAAATAACCAAACAAATTTAGTGTCGAACAGTATTTTTAAAATTTTTGCCAAACAGGCAATTAAATAATTGACTGATTGAATTAAATTGATACGACTTTTTTGAATTAAAGTAACGGTGTTTATCCTCTTTTAGTTTGAAATTGCCATTACAATTTGCATTCTAAATAGTTAAACAACTCTCTGGTGCTTGTCTTGGCTACTGACTTTTATTATTCCAGCTTAGTTTACCAGAAGAAAGCAATATAGAAAAATTTCAATTGGCAGCAACGTTTAACGAACTTATTTTTTATTTAACGAAAAAATGCATCTGGCAGCACTGTTTTTGTCTTTTTTCAGTGCGACGAGTGCTGGCAAAACGAGTGGTCGTGTAGAAACGGAAAAGTGATAATTTCGGAGAGAATGTTTTTTCTCATAAACTAGAAGAAAAAAATTAACTTAAATCAGAAAAAAAAATTTAACAAAAAGCCGCAGAAAAAAAGTAATTATAATGTAAAATTTTAAGAAGCTAATGTAATATACATTCATACAAAGAATTTAACAAATTAAATGTTTATGATAAAAGGTTTTAGTGTGCGTGAATGTGAATGATTTCCTTTATTTTCCTGCTAAAATAAGAAATTAAGAAAATTTACTAAACATTTTTTTTGCTTATTGGAACATTCTATTGTATAAAAATTAAATAAAATGACAAACGTGAAAACCTAACTGTAGGAGCAAAATGGGTTGGGTGGTAGCAATAAGCCGACTAAAAAAGTGTATAAAAAAGAAAGAAAATAAAACGAAGTTACAAAAAACCATGACAATTTAGCGAATTTGAAGATGGAAAAGTAGGGAGTTGGAAACTAAAATAAAAACAATAAAATTAAAGGAAAAGGGTTGCCAAGCAAAAAAGTTTATAACCAAATAAAAATAATCTTTTTCATTTTTTTTATTTATTATTAATATTTTGTGTTTTGTATTTTCATATATAGCAAAAAGAAATATATTTATAAAAAGAAAATTAGTTAAAATATAACGCGATTATTTTGTTACAACTACATTGTCAATTTATTGTCTGGTGTGGTTGTCAAGACAAAGAAATTCTTCAAGCACTTTGCAAAATAATCAATGAGGTAAGAAATTCATATTTTTTAAATATTTCATTAATAATAAATTGTATATATTTAAAAATGTCACATTAAAGGTTGTATAAATATGTGACTAAACAACAGTTACTGTTTCTAAGATTTTTATGGTTTGAAATAGGTATTTGAGATATTTACGCTTTGTAGTTTTCCGGCATTTTTTATTAGCTGCAAAGAAAAATTAATATATAGTTAATTAAAATACAATCATTTAAAATAAAAATTATAGGATTTCTATGAATACTTTGTTTTTTTATTTCGGATTTTGTATAGGTACCTATCTGCTTTTTTCACTATATGTAATTCTCATATAGTCAAAAAATTTTAAAGCATAAAATATTAATTTTTCATTAAAAATTTTAATAATTTCACTTATATATAGGTAAGTACTAACCAAACGAAATATTTTTTATAAGGATGTCATAAAGTATTTAACTTTAGATTTTACAGAGAATAACTTTAAGTAAAGATAATAAATCTAATTAAAATGTTACTTTGTGTTCAAAAATAATAATTAAATAATACAAAACCAAAAGTTAAGCCCAAAACCTGAGCTAAAATCTTTTTCAATCACAGCCGGTGTTATAAAATCTTATAAAGCGAAGCAAAAAGTACGGATTCTTTAGGAAAATAATGGATAAAAAGCTGATTGCATTCAGTGTTAATGTCATTAACAAGCTTTTTGCCAAAACTGGATTTATTCCTACCATATTAAAAGTAAAAGATTTTAACGAATAAGTTTTTATTAATCCATTTTAAAATCTAATGGTCGAGTTTGAGATAAATAGTTATTCCTAATATTTTTATTCTTCCACACCTAAACAGAATTGACTTTAAAATATTTTGTTTTATTGATTAATCGTAATATGATATTTGTTATTAATTCTTAAAATGCTTTTATGAATTACATGCTATTAATACCGTTTTATTTTCACAAAATTGCGGTTTTTATAATGTATTGTATTCAATTCTACTTATTTCTATATTACATGTTATCATAGATACGTGTAAAAAATAAGGTTACATATTTTAACAGCTGTGTTCAAAAAAATAGAAGTGGTAAATATTTACAATTTTTAATTAATTTCTTAGATTATTTGGTTATGATGAGTATGAGTATGATGGTATTTATAATTAAAATAGAAAATAATCTTGTTATCTCACTCTTACGCTAATGATGTGATAAGAAAAATGGCAGAGTTGCTTTTAAAAAATATGAATTTAATAAATAAAAAGTATGTTTTTCTTTAATTTTGAGATGTTAAATGAAATGTAACAAAAGAAAACCGAAACTTAATTGAGGTCTACAAACAAAGCAACACCTAAGGGTAATTTATAGACATGTTAAAATGCCGGTGTGAATATGAACGTCGTTTAAGCAAAAGGGATTATTTCACGCCGTCAAATAAGAGCCTTTAGAACTTCCACATGTCGTAGGCAATTTAATAAGAATTGTGTATGTGATAGAAATCGATTTCAAAATCGAAAAGATCTAAAACCGAGAATGGTGCTGATATGAATTCTATTTTCGTAATTAAATATCTTTTATATAGAAATCTATACCTTTCCATTAAATAACTTTGAGGTAACTTCTTTATTATTGTTTAAAATATATCCCTAAACGAATCGTTTTTGAATCGATTGATTTCCATCAGATACCTAAATAATTTAAAATAAAACAGAAATAAAACAGATGAAAAATCAGTTGGTCAAAAGTAGAGATGTCTTCCAAATTTACAACATAACAGACAGTTCGCAAGAGATACTAACAAAAAAGAGATGTCGAAATTATGCAATGAGATGTTTATCTTTAAACGGAATTTAGTCATTTTAAAAAATTAAAAGTTGGCATAAAAAGAGTTAATTCACAAGACCAGTGACCAACTAACTGGTATGGTGTATCCATACAAGCTCGTAATTGTCCAGAATCAATTACACCATTCACTGAAATTAATAAAAAAAAAAATTATTTTGTGTAAAAATTAAACATATTTTAAAGTGGAGAGACTTCTATTGTCACGAACACAACTGTTTGTTTAGAAAGATTATTTTCTTTGCTATATTATATTACTTATTGTGATGTAATTTTTATACTTTCATGAAAAATTTTTGTTTCTAATACAAAAAAGTAAAAAAAGTTTTTAAATAAAACAATTTAGCTTTTTCGTCATAAACATATTTTTTGTTTGAAATTACATATTTGTTGTTTTAATACATATAATCACGTTAACAAATAAACACTTTTAATTATTAAATGAAAAAAGGGAACGTTGAGTCATTATTATTAATGATACTGGCACTTTGCCAAAAGTAAAAAATTAATTCATAAAAGTGAGTTACAGTGTATGTGATTAATAAACAATAAGTCTATAACGTGTCTGATATTTTCATAAATATCCAGAAATTAAAAATAATTGCAAGATCATTGAGTGGGTGTGCGCTGATATTTTCTTGTTTTAAATAATTTTAAAATAAGTGGCACACGACCTGTTTTTTATTTCTCTTTTTTTTTTAATACAAAATATTTTTAATAAGAAATAAATAAAAATTTAATTTATTGATGAAGGAAAACAATTTTTTTTTATTAAAATTTTAGTTTTTTTTTTAACGCAGAGACAGATCTGATCTACTAAAAGGCATTATGTATTTGTAATAAACATTTTTAGGTAAAATAAGCTTTGACACGAAATTATTCTACAATTGAAAAAACTTTATTTCCATAATTAAAAAATATAAAATTAAGCATTAGAAAAAATCAATTTCAAGTCGTAATTAAAATACGTTAACTGGCCTAAGAGGGCTTTTATTTATATTACTAAAGATTATAAATAGTATAAAAATATATACCGCTGCTCTCATGTAGCAAGGCCCCAACTCGAATTTTTACGAAATTGAGTTTTTTCGTGATTTTAATACAGTTCACACAGATACCCCTCGTCACAAAATTTGTATGCAAAAGTATCAAAAATAACGTTTTTGCAAAAAATTGTGATAAATACAACTTTTATTAATTTTTTTACATTCTCCTGTGAAATCACAATTATTTTTTGAAATTGGAAAAGTACATTTTTGACGATTACAATAAACGCAAATATGCTGTAAACTTTTCACTACAAACAGCTTTTAAAAATTTTATTCGCAAATGAATTAATTCACAAATTCATTATATTCATCAAATTTTTTGTAGAATTTAAATTATAATGAAATGAACTTTTTCGTTCAAATAATATTTCTATAATTAAAAAACAAATTTACAAACAGCATGCAAATTTTTTAAATCAGTATGAAACATTTTTTTTTAATATGCATTTTTCAGTGTATAAATTCCTGTTTTCAAAATTTTTATATAAAAAATTTACTAAAAATGTCTTTAGAATACAGAAATGTAAACAACAATGACTTAAAAAAATTATAAATAATTTTATCCTTTTTTTCGATAAATATTTATCGAAAAAATTACTCTAAATTTTTATGGGGGAAAAAATTGTCTTCGAATTCATATCCCAAAAAAATTACTCCAAAATTTTTTCGAAAAAAAATTACTAGGAATTTTATCATAAAAAATTTAATCTCAATTTTTATTCAATAAAATTTACTCTGAATTTTTATCGAAATGAATTAACTCCGAAATTTTATTAAAAAAAATTACTCCAAATTTTTATAAAAAAAATATTCCAAATTTTTATAAAAAATATTTACTTTGAACTAAATTTAAATTATAATTTGTATTTGAAAATACACAATTTAAATAATTTCCTGTTTCGTGAAGATGTCACCCAACGGTTTGGCGAAATATTGAAAAAATAAAAAACAATATTTTTATTTTAAAACCTGATTAAGTGCTTAATAAATTAGAAAAGAAAATTTACTTTGAACTTTTATCGAAAAAAGTTTACTCTTAATTTATTTTAAAATGATACAAGTGGAATATATTTATGTAAAGTGATAATTAGTGTATTGAAATTATTTTGTTTATGATGTTTAATAAAAATTGAAATTCCATATTAAATATTTTATCAATGTAATATTTTTATTTTGTTGACTCTGGAAGTTACGTTTGTGCATTTGAGATCATTAAAAGTATATTTTTTCTTTTCTCATACTTTAAAACGAACACGTTATAAAATATATGCAAATATTTTTCTATTCTATTTAAATTACAAATGGATTTATACCACTTTCAAAAAATAATTACGGCAATAAAGATTATTCGCATAGTCTTAACAGAAACATGAATATTAAGAAATAAACATTGCTTCAACTGCTATAAAAAATTGATCTCTATTAAATATTTTATAGTTTTATTTTTTCAAATTTTTCATTATTATTATTTTTTTTTTTGTTAAGTTTTGTTTAACAATTTAGTTTGCCAACACGAAAATATATAACGAGAGAAAGTGTATTTATAACACAATTAGTTATCAACAGTTCAATGGCTCCTTAAAAATTTAAATAACAAATTTAATAAAAAAAAAAAAAACACAATAAAAAAATTTTATAAAGGCATTTTCATAATGATATCGTGTTTTTTTAAACTCATCAATGATTTAAATAGTTAAAAGCTTTTTGCGCAACGAACATCAACAAGAAACAAAAAATCTCTCAGTTACTTTATCAAGAGCAATAGAGGAGGAAGAGATAGTGCAGTGTTAGAACAAAGTGAATCAAAATAGTGTAGAGAAGGAAAAATCCAAGTAGTGTTAATGACTACTCCTCTATTTTCCATTTCTGATGAGGGAACTTTTGATGAAGTGCATTTCAGAGGCCTTAAAGGCGTTGGTTCATTATGCTCCTCTTCGAGATGAACAGTAGGGCTGTAACAAAGTCGTTCAACTTCATTCTATTTGAAGCTAAGTTTTTTCTTGTATATGAGTTTTCTGCCTCTGCTAGGCGTCTCACGAAAAAAATAAAAATAAAATTAAAAATTTTTTTTCTTTAATTCCATGCAAAAACTGCAAAAATTCCGTCGGCCAGCAGTGAAAAATAAATAATATTTAATTTGCTCTCTTATCATACCAAGTCATAGCTGTTTTTTTTTTTTTTTGTATAAAAACTCATTCTTATCAAATTTTTAACATTTTTTTCTTTTTTTAAAAAGTTTATTGATACAATACACTGTCAGACGAAGCTCTGGCGAATTCGTTTATTTTTCGCCTCTATTCTTGTTATCATTTATTTACTAATTTTTACTTTTTTTCTTATACATTTTAAAATATCGATAACTAAAACAACAGCAGGGTTTCAAACGGTACTTAATATGAATTCGCCTTGATTTACAGTTTAGTTAAAAAAAAAACAAGCAAAAATAATCCTGCAATAAGTTAAAACTGATTTCAAATGAATTAGCATATTATTTCTGGTTTACATTTTTAACGTTTGTTTATCTAGAAGACTTATTAAAATTGTTCTCAGACAGTGGTTTGCAAGAGCCTGCTGAGGATTTGTGTGGGGTAATAATTTTTTAGTAGTAAAAACGAAATTTGTTCTATGACATTTGATCATGCGATTATTATATATTTTGTTTAAATACAGCTACGATTTAATTTCGAATGTTAGTTTTTAGTTGGAATTTGGTTCTTGGTTTGTTAACGTACATTTTTTTCAAAAATCCCTAAAGAAAACTGTCAGGAGCTATTAAATCAGTCAAACGTGGAGGCCAGTTAAAAATGGCTTGTGCGCAAAACAATGCGTTCGCCGAATATGTCCCTTGACAAAGCCATTGAGGCACCTGCAGTATGAGCTGTGGCCCCATCTTGTATAAATCACAAGTTTGGATGGTTTTCCACAGCTGGCCTAACAAAATTTTTCATCTTCGTTCGAAATGCACCACCGCTGATAGAGATTAAGATACTACTTTCTCTTAATTGCTCTTGGATTTTATGTAGGCCAAATCCTGCAGTTTTGCTTGTTGACATACCCATTTAATAGGAACTGGAATAAAGTTTGAATTTTCCTCTGCTTTTTCACAAAATCGAAGCCGTTGCTGGTAGTCTGTCGTCTTCAACTTTTGCACAAATTGAACTTTATATGGGAACAATTCTAATTTATTCTAAATCTGCAGCGATCGACGTGATAGTCCATAATAGTTGTGTCGAACCGCTCCTTGATGATGTTAATGGACTATGCTACGCTCTTTCGTGTACGTTCAGTATTTTGACCAGTGTGTACGGTAGGTGTTCTTCTGGCACCAGGAAGGCTTCTGACAGACCCATGTTGACGAAAACTTCCAATCAAATGATTTATTGCTGAGGCTGTGGATGCAATGCGTACATTAAAATGACAACTGTAAAGACTCTGTGTCAACACTGTTGATTTGAAAAATAAAACTCAATTATTTTTGTACGTTGTTCGATCGTGTAATGATTCACAATTATTTCCTTAAGTCTTCTTCACAAAATGCTAAAAAAAAGCAAAGAAATATTAATAATTAAAAAAGTTATAAAGAATTCAAACCAAATAGCTCACTTTGCGCCATCCTGTATGTTAAGTTGTATAAGCAGCTGTTGAGCAGCACACGTGTGTCCGGCAAACCGAACTGTAAAGATCGAAAATAGAAAATAGATAATAAAAACTAGTAGAGTAAAAAAAGAAAAAAAGGAAGCTTGCATTGAAGCACTTACAGGCGGGCGTGGACCGTAACAACGAAGTAGTTCCAGTCCTTGCGATATGCAAGTCTAGAATTGACTGAAATGCATATTAACGCAATGTGTTACAAAAGGAGATCGAACCTAAAACCTTTTACAACTGCTGATTAAAAAATTAGTTCCACACAATCACTTCTCCCTCCCAGATAAGGGAGATAAAGAAGCTCCAGTGCTGAAAAGATGCAGAGGAAATGTGTGATTTTCCTTCTCTTTTTTTTAATAAAAAGAAATGGATTTTGCCTGTACTGGCTTCGGTTATTTTTGCCTGAAGTCTTAATTTTTACATTTCACCTCACTAATGGTAAAGCTTCTTTCAAAGTCCTAAAACACTCAGAAAGTTGCAGTATTTAAATTCTGCGCTATTTAATATGTCCGTAGCCTGAGCTACTTAAAACACTTGAAACTCTTTAGTCACTCAAAATAATTTTTTGTGGTTTCTAAAGCCCTGAACAAGATTAATCAGATGAAAATTGTTATTTCTTAAAGCGTTTCATTTTTCAGTGTCCTTTGGTACAGCACGAGCTTAATTTTTTTAGTTATTTAGACGAACAATTTCTTTTCAATCGCATTTTAAAACTTAATTTTTTTTCAGAAACAAAATTCGCTGCTAACAAAAAGTACCAATACTCTTGTGTGCTGTTGTCATACCTTTCTTGTGTGCTTTTGATAAAAGGAATTTTTGTTTAGGACTGCTAGGATCTATATCCTGCATCATATTTAAAAATCTAGTCTTGCTGTTCTACAGGGTAAATTTGAAAGATTATTTTGACAACTTCTGTTACAGCAACAATGCATCAAATGTCATAGATCACGAAGAAGATTTGCCAAGGACAACAACTGACATTTAAAATAAGAAATCAGGTCTGTATCAGTTTCGGCCTTGAAAAATACTAATTTTAATGTTTCAGTTTTTTTTTTTTGTTATCAAAATAACATTTTTCAAAATAGAGATTATATTTAAGAAAACATTTAACCATTTTGTTCTTTGCTACAAAAAATAATCCGGTAAAAATAATAGAAATGAATGATGAAAGATAAACCAAAATGGAAATAATAACTTAAGCAACTCTTCAGTTTTTGTTGTTGTTGTTTCTTTAATTATTATTATTATCATATATTTAATTGTCATTATATCATGATGATGATGTCAAAATATGTGTTTGTTTTTATAAAATTTTTTTGTGTAGGTTAAGATTGTGGTTGTGGATTTTAAATAATTAAGACGTTATAACTTAAAAACTAAAACAAATTTGTTTACATACCTACTCTTTACTTTGTATTTACAAAAATTGATAACTGGAGAAAGTTGTATAGCTTTATGCAATAAAAGTTATATTCTTTTTCTTCACATATTTTAATTTATATAAGAAAAAGCAAAAAAAAAAATCCAAAAATGAGTTATTGGATCGAACGAGATTAAGACGCCTGAAGATATTGATACAATTTTAAATTTACTAAGTGTCTATACTTTCCTGAAAAACCTATGCCATCGTTGCTTATAACTCTTTTTTTCTTGATAGTCTCTCTAAAGCAGCAACGTCATGACTGGTAGAATTAAGATTCTATTGTGCCAAAATACACTCTTTATAGAAGGAGCTCTATTCAGCTACACTCTGTTAAGGTTATTTTGTCCTATTTAATTTCTTTCTACCTTTTTTTGTTTTGTTCATAAATTCAACAACATTGATCAGTTGAAAAATGTTGCCAGAACATTTTGCATTTGAAAAAACATGCTGCCAGAAAAATTGTGTTTCTCTTTACATACTCTTATTATACCTTTCACCACTGTTGGAAAACGGTATATCAAGTTTGTCATTCCATTTTCAATTTCTACAATATCCCCATAAAATCTATGAACTTTGAGTTTTTGTGCATAGCAAAGTCAACTGAGCTATGTCTGTGTGTCCGTCCGTGTTCGTGTTAAAATCAATTTTTCAAAGGCACTAGATGAGCTAGAGAGAATTTAAATACGCCAATCGATTAAGACAGCAGGCAAAACATTACGCCTGCCTCTAAATTTTCCATATATTTTTTAACTTCTGTTTGTATTCCTGCAGGTGGTTTTTGCTTATGTTGAAAAATTAAGAGCTTTCACCTGATACAACAATCTTTTCATTTACTAAGCTTTGACAACATTTATAAGCAAATCTTAAAATTTTCGAAAAAAAAACCTTTTTTTTTTTTTTTTTTTGAACAGAAAAGCTTAATGGTAGGAAGAATTTCTTATGCCGATTTTTATTAAACTATTAAATGGGAAATCTGCAGTATGATAAATGTGGATATACACTTGTATGGTGAAGGGTATATAAGATTCAGCATAGCCGAATAAAGTGCTCTAACTTCTTTTATTTATTACGTACTAATTTTTTATATCGCATGACATGATAAACAGAACTATGAAATTCATTATTGAGGGTAAAAGCACGTTTTGATGACCAATTCGCTACCACTTACTTAGCTCTTCAAGAATTCTTCTCAACAAAAATCTAACTATAGATTTATGTCGAAACAATAAAGTAAAAACAAAAAATAATCAAATTAGATCAAAAATGAATTTTTGTTTTATTCTTTATCCCCTGCAAGCGAATGAAGTTCTCTATACAGTTAAAAGATGATAAAAAATTAAAACAACAAATAAAATTAAAGCACGATTTAATTAAAGTTTAATTAAATTAATTTTATATTGTGGTTTAATTTTATTAAAAAGTTGAAAATTTTGTTGCTTTCTTGACTGAATATAATTCTTATTTAAGTATCTGCGACTTAAAATATAATAAATAAAAATAAAAAAGTAAAATCCATTGATAAGCGACACTTGTCTGATCCAATCTGTGACCATTAGTACATTAAGAAAAAATCAATTCGATTGGTCAGCTGAATTGTTTTTGCTCGTTTTTTTCCTTTATAGATCAGAGTTTTGTAATAAGGAAAATAATCTATCTGTTGAATGTTGTCATAATAAAAGTAGCTTAAACCGTTTAGACACATTCAGTTCAATTATAAAAAATAAAAATTCGTGTGAGTTTTTCCACATTTCTCTTTTCTGCTATTATAAAGGGGAACAACCTTTTCATTGACTGAGAAAGTTAAAAACAAAACAGGGGGAAAAAAGGAAAAATGTAGATATTCTGAATTATTACAGAAAAATTAAATGTAAAAAAGCAAAGAAGTTCCCTTCAAATTACGGTGATGCCACTTTTTTATTTTCTGATCCCACGGAAGAATATGCTCACGGAAAAAATTTTTCTAAAGAAAGTATTCCTCTAACTATAAATTCCGTGGAATCAAAAAATAAAAAGCTATTTTGTTTGTTTACACTAAATTTCTCTTTATTTATTCATAATACATATCTACCTTTTGCCTAGAATTTTTTTTTCACTTGCCGCAGTTAATAAAAAAGGAAACAAAAAAACACGTAGTGTTCAAACTTTATCGAATATACGCTTGGTAAATAAATTTTTTAAACTATTATTCGTTCAAAATTATACTTAAAATGCTCATGATCTTCGTATTTGTTATTAATTTGTTGAAAGCTTATTATGCAGTTTAATCATTTAATTTCAGTGGTAAAGTAAATAATTCAATTTCTTTTGCTTTTTTAATTTTATTTAAATAACCGAAAAAAAAAAAATAGATGAAAAATGCAAATTATAATGCACACAACAATATTAAACGTACATTGACTTTTATTTACATAATTTTTGAATGTTGTGTTATGACTAAGTTGGAGATAAAAAACGCTTCATTAAAACAAAAGACTGTATTTACAAAATTTGTACTTCAATTTGTAAGCCACTATTTTATTTGATTTTTATATCGCTATTGCAGTGAAACACTTTATGAAATTATATTAACTTTGAACATATAAACATACATATGTATATGGGCTTCTTACACTGACCTCTCCATTACAAATTTATGTTATATGTTTTTGGGTGACTCATAGCTTTTTTTTTAATACTCAGCTGCAAATAAACAAATTTTACAGTTGTTATTGCAAAACTTAAAAGGTGCAAAGAAGAAGAAGAAGAAGAAAAACAGAAAGAGTCTTGAAATGATACTGCAACCAACTCTTGAAAATGCCAGACGACAATGAACGACCATCAACAATAATCAGTTGTGTTTGTATACTACATACATACATACATACACACATACACACAAACAAATACAGTATACAAAAATGTAAAATGTACGAGGGTTTATATCAAGTAATTTAATTATTTAGTAATAAATTTTTGTTTCCAATTAAAATAAATTTGTTATCTACGGTTATTGTTCTGGTGTATCAATTATAAAAAAATCAAATTTTTATTAATATTTATACCCTTCACCACAGGTGGTAAAAAAGAATAGATCTAAGTTTGTCATTCCGTTTGTAATTTCTACAATATCCATTTCCGACCCCATAAAATGTATTTAATCTAAGTTCTTATGCATAGCGATTAATTGAGCGATAGAGAAAATATAAAAATTTTGCTACTGAAAATCAGCAGGATCGGTCCATGGCTTTTAAGGCAGCGGGCAAACACCAAGCCTGCTGCTAATTTTTTCTATATCATTCAAAATAAATCTAGTTTAGTGAAGTAACTCCAATCGAAAAAACATACACATGGCGCGATAGAGAAAGAATTTGCGCTCGCCTATATATTCCGAGCTATAAACCTCTGAACTTTTATCATAAAACCACGATTGTACACCATATTTTTTAAGATATCAATATTGGTATCATTTAAAAGCTTTGAAAGAGATCTTTTAGAAAATACTGAAGTTTTTAAAAAATGCTTAACACATTTAGAGCGGAGTACTTCTTTTTCTTCTTATTTTTTATTCTCTGTCACCCCATTATTTGTTGTTTTAATTGCAGTTACTTCACTAAACTAGATTTACAAATATTTTGAAGGGTATAAAAGATTCGGCATAGCAAACTGTTATTAATTTTTTAATTATATAAAAGATAATTTACCTAAACATTTTTAAAATGGCAAAAAAAATCTGATTTTTTTTGTTTTTACTAAAACGCAGGAAAAACCTTTCAAATTACCCACAATAGGTTGTAGACTTGCTTAAAGTTTTTTTAAAATTTACTTATGAATATCCGGCCGAGAATGGAATACAACTTCCATGTATGGGTTGGTGCTTCAAAGTCTGTCAAAGTCGACCGCGTACAGGAGAGGGCGAAGATGCTCATAGGTAAAAGTATGGTATCCATTGAAATTCTTGACGCAATGTGGGTTGTGTTTTGCTGTTTTATCTTGTGAGATGAGGGAACTCTTTCCCGATATCCGCACGTTTTTGCGTACAAGCTCTTCATCCATTTGTGGTCGATTGCCCAGTGAACCCATTATGCATTACAGAGAGAATTAGTTTTTTAGTCGAACAGTTCGTGCAGAGGTCTTAATTGTCCCTCTTAATGTTGGAAAAATTAAATCGAATGTCTACAACACCCTCTATAATCCTTCACATGACTTTTTTTCCTAGTTCTGGCACAAAGCATTGCTAGAATAGCGGTTACCCCTTGAGGGTTGGTTTTTCGATTTTCTATAAATTTAATTTTTTGGCCAATTATTTGTTGATGTTTACAATTATTTACTAAAATATAGACATTTTTCCAAAAGTTTGTTACGAGATTTTATTTTTTTTTTTTGCTTTATTTTCATTATTATTATTTTTCTGTTTTCGATCTTTGGAAATTTAATAACTGGAGTGATTTTTCCTTTCTTTATTAATTTTTTTTTCTTTTTTGATAAATTTTGAATTGAAATTTGGATACGTAAAATTTTATTGTATGTTACTTTATGTAAAGTTGTTGGTTTTCTTTTTGTGATTTTCGTTTTTACATTTTATTTTGTGATATTTGAAAAAAGAGATTTTATTTAAGCTACAGTTTATTTTAGTTTAACCCTTTTGTAAAGAATCTTCGAATCTCAATTAAATGCTTAATTTTTGTATAAAAATTTTGGTTTAGTTTTAGTTTAATTCTTTGATAAAATTATTATTTGCTTCTTAAGTTTTTTACTGTGTTTGTGGTTTATGTTAAATTTTTTTTTTTTAATTTTTAATATTTTTTATATGTTTTTGGTAATTTTTCTTTCGCTGCTCGTAGAACTTTTCTAATTTTTATTTTTCTGGTATATTTTTATTTAAGCTAAAAGTACTCTATTTTAACTTAAGAAAATTGTTAAGCAAATTAACTTACTCCGTTAAAAAAAAAACTTGCTAATATTGCCAATACTTAAATTCTAAAGAAATTTTATTTTAAATAAGCAACATTGTTTGTTGTTGATGGAGAAGTAGGTTAAGCTCACTCATGTCATGTTGCCAGCAACATTTTGCAGTTGTATAAACAGAATATCAAGAACATTTTACATATAATTTTTTACAAAATGGAGAGAGTAAGTAAAATAGGTATAACTTGAATATTACAATATTAGATTTTTTGTATGTTTTTACTATATTAACATTTGATTTTTTTACTTTTGACAGCACAAAATAACAGAACATCGAATAAAGCTAATATTCTGCTTTATTCGATGAACTTTTAACCTATTAAATTTTTATAGATGTTTGTAAAATGAAATATATCGAAATAATACGAAGCTAAACATTTTTTTGTTGTTATTTAATTATACTTCCTTATCTTTAATCTAACTCATTTTATAAAATTACTTACGCAACACATTTTGTTTTGCATTGATGTTTACGTTACATGTTATGTACATACTATGCTACATTAGATATTAGTTGCTTTAAATAAATGATTAATTTTGCGTCTATACATTTGTGTGGTATCTAGTGAATACACGTTTTGCTAATGAAACATTTATTTCAATCAAAACTTTTCTCTTTGCTTCTTTAAACAAGCCTGTGTCTTTGTTTTTTTATTTTTATTTTATAAAAGCGTTGGCGTCATCATCGTCTATTCCAACAAGATCATCATCTCCAAATAAGCCAAATTTACTGAATACACTCTAAAACTAAACAGAAAAAATAATTATACAGAATTTACTTAAACATATAAAAATGAGCTACACGTTTCGCCAATACAACACAATTATTTTTTATCTTTATTTTTACTTTTACTGGTTGTTTTAAATGTATGAATATATGTACTTCTAGCATTTTTTTTTATATTTTTAATAATTTTAATTTGCTTGCGTGACGTGTTTTTCTGGCATGTTGATCTGCTGTTATTTCACATTGCGCTGTCGTCGTCATCACTGTTTAAGCCCTCCCTGGTTTGTAATTTGAGAAGCATGTGTTGTTATTAAAAAGAGTTTTTTCTTTTGTTTATAAATTTTATTCTGTTAAAGTTTATTTTCTCAAAAGCTTATATATTGTAACAGCTGTTAAGAAGAAAAACAATTACAGGGTATATTAATAATATGTGTAATGATGTTTTGAAAATAACTATAGCAAAAAAATAAATATTGTATTGCAAGTCTAGTTAATATTTGTTTTATGTTAAACTATGCTTTTATAGTGTGAAATTTGTTACGTCATATATAAAAACACAAAAGTTTACCCCACACATTCTACTCTTAGGTTTACGTATGATGTAAAAATCGCAAACTAATTGACTCTTTTCAAAGAAAAACAGAAAAAACATGTTCGATGCACAAAAGCAAATTTCTGAATTTTTTTTTTTTTTAAACTTTTTAATATTCCACACATTTTCACTCCACTCGAAACTTGCGAGAAAGAGAAATTTTTAACAGTTTACAGTAAACGTGCTCTGTTAGATATTTAACAGTGATAGTACTTCCATAATTACTAAGTTACATACAGGGGATTTGTATTTTACATTTTTTTTAATTATTTCAATTTGATTACACCGCTTAAAAATTTTTTTATTCAAGGAATGGCTAAATTTTTATTGCTTTTTTTAGGTAGTTAGAATGTATTGATCACGAAAATATTAAATACATATTTTCTCATTTCGGCCATTGCCATGATAACATTAAACATTTCGATTTTAATTAGTTATGCCTTATTTAAATGACGGGTCGTATGTTTAACAAGTAAAAGTGCTTTATTCGGCTATGCCGAATCTTATATACCCTTCACCATGTATGTAAATGTAGTTTAGTGAAGTAACTCCAATCAAAATAACAAATATTGGGATGATAGAGAATTAAAAAATAAGAAAAAAAAAAAAAAATTAAGTATAATTTTACATAAAAGTGTCATTGGGGGCTTTTAATAAGTTAAGCATTACATATTAAAAAACAAACAAAAACTTTTTATGAAAATTTCATAACTCGAAAAATATGGGTTTAAAAAATTAAAAAAAAAAAAATGATTGATTTAAGAAATCAAACATTCTTAAACTGTATTTAAGCTAAAGAGTGAACGTAGAAGCTTTATACTAATATCAATAATAAAAACCAAATTCAAAGAGCTAAATTCTAATAAAATGTTAAAAACTTAATGCAAAAATATCAGTCAGTACATTTTTCTGGGTATTATGGTTTTTTCAAATACGTCCAATCGGTAAAATATCCGCTAACTAGTTTAGTCTTAAACCATCTATGCTGTTTTTAACTTGGAGATTATTACAAAAGTCTCAGAATATTAAGAACTTAAATTCCTAAAGTATTAATTAATTCTAAAAGTCCTTTTAATTTTATTTTAAAGCTGCAAGTAACGTTTAAAATTAAATATGTGTGTATACAGATACTTAAAATCGCCTCATTTAATGCAAAAAACGAAACGATAACAAGGTGTGCATTTGAAATATGACACTCCACAAAGGAATGAAGTGTCGTATAGCAGAAAAAAGAAAAAAAAAAGCGTTGGTGTATTTTTTGTTTTTGTATATAAAAAAGCAAGAACATACTGAAGAGCTGTACCATGTGTGTACATACATACGTGTATTTTAATAATACTTTCTTTTTTATATGCAAAAATTTTGAAAAAGTTCAGTTGTAATTGTATTAAAATACAAGCAACAGAAAAAAAATCAATATCATACTTTAGTAAGACATTTTTACTGGTCTGGTAGCCTTGAAGAAAAATGTAATATTTTGTATTTTAAAATCCCAGCTGAATAAAATTAATAAAATGGATATTAATAACAAGGAGCTTCTATTAACATAATTAAGAGGTTTAGTCAATCGATTTCTATTTAGAAATTTTTAACATTAAAATATGACTGCGATTATTTTTAACCTTTTCTTTTTATTCGATTGGGGAGCTCACTAACTTGTTATGTTATGTTAAAGACGCCAATCGATCAGACATAGTTTCGAAAATTTCGCTATTGAAAATCAGCAAGATCGATCCTTGTCTTTCGAGGAAGCGGTCAAATCATCACGCCTGCCTTTAATTTTTCCATATCATTTGGAACAAATCTAATTTAGTGAAGTAACTTAAATAAAAAAAAAAAAACAAATATATGGGGCGATAAAGAATTTAAAAATAAGAAGAAACGTCAAGTAAAAAAATTGGCGCTCGCTTATATTTTTCGAGAATTATTTTTTATACTGTATAAGGAGTCCGCATATAATCAACCTATTGCAGAAGAGAATGTAAGAAAAATTAAAAAAGTGGTTTGTTTGTTGGCAATTTTTATTGAACCTTACGAATTTTGCATCGAATTCTAAAATAATTCTTATGTTGTTTTTAAAGTTTTTATAGTAAAACGAAAATGTATTTGGAATTTTCAAAATTAGGATAAATAAATCCTTTTGAGCTGGCTAAGTTAGATACCTGTTTTCCAACCAACCAATAAATTGCATTTTTATTAATGTTTTGGAATATTAGCATGATATAATAAATAATAAAATATATGCAATTTGAAGTATGCGAGGGCTGCTATATATATTTCTGGCCTGGCAACACTGAGTGCTGCCAAGTGCAATCTGACATTTCCATTGGAAAGTTTGTCATTTTTAAGCATAATCGTACTCAAAACGTTTTGACGTACGACCATTATTTGTGTTGTTTACAGTGACTTGAGAAAATTAATATAGAAAAAAATGGAATTAACTCGTGAACATTTTCGTGTTATCATTTTTCACAACTTTCGACGTGGATTATCACGACAAGAGTGCATTGATGAGCTTAAATCTTTGTGTGGCGATGAAGCACCATCCTATAGCACTGTGAAAAATTGGTGTAATGAATTTAATCGTGGCCGAAGCTCGCTCAAAGACGAATTCCGCGAAGGGCGTCCAAAAACAGCTTTTGTGTCAGAGAACATTGATGCTGTGCGTGAACTCATAATGCAAGATCGACATGCGACATACCGAGAGATAGAGACATCCTTGGACATTTCTTCAACCAGCACACATTCGATACAGCATGAACACCTGGCAGTAAAAAAGGTTTGTTCTCGTTGAATCCCGCACAATTTGAAAGTCGCTCAAAAAAAGGCTCGTGTCGATTGGTGCAAAGAAATGTTGCAAAAATACGATTGCGGTGCTTCAAAAGACGTTTATAAGATCGTCACAGGTGACGAATCATGGATCTATGCGTATGAGCCCGAAACGAAACAACAATCGACCGTGTGGGTCTTCAAAGACGAGCAAAATCCAACGAAAGTTGTTCGTGGAAGAAGCACTTTGAAGCAAATGGTCGACTGTTTCTTCGGCAAAACTGGTCATGTGGCGACTGTTCCGCTTGACCAACGTAGGACGGTCACTTCTGAGTGGTACACTACAATTTGTTTGCCTGAAGTCATTGGAGAAATTTGAAAAACTAACAAGAGAAGACGAATCATTGTTCACCATGACAATGCGAGCTCTCACACATCGGCTCAAACCAGAACGTTTTTGACCGGCCAAAACGTCGAATTAATGGGTCATCCGGCGTACAGCCCTGACTTGGCACCTAATGACTTCTTCTTGTTTCCGCACATCAAGAAAAAAATGCGTGCTCAACGATTTTCGTCGCCAGAAGAAGCTGTTGAAGTGTTCAAAAGCCATGTTTTAGAGGTGTCTCAATCGGAGTGGAAAAAGTGCTTCGACAACTGGTTTGAGTGCATACAAAAGTGTATAAATCATGCTGGAGAATACTTTGAAAAACAATAAAACCATTTTTGATTATAAATATTCGCATTTTCACTATTAGGACAGAAGTATATAGAGCAGCCCTCGTGTACAGCCCAATCATGAACATTCTCACGGAATTTCTTTTTAACGGAAAAAATTTTTATCGAGAAAATATTCCTCCAATTATGAATTCCGTGGAATTAAAAAAAATAAAAAAGTAGCATCACCCTGATTTAAAGGAAGCAATATTCTTTATTTATTCATAATACATGTCTACTTTTTGCCTAGAATTTTTTTCACTTGCCGCAGTCAATACAAAAGGAAATAAATTTATAATGGGAGAAAAGGGAAAAGTGAAAAAACTCGCACGGAATTTTTGTTTATGATTGAGCTGATAGTCTTTTTTTATTGTTGAAGAGTAATGACAATTAAGTTATTTCGAATTAATTTTATGGCTTTGGTGCTAGGTAGCGTTGCGTTTAATTTTTTAGTTTAGGTGTGCCTTATAATCGCTGTATTAAAATAGAGGTTCCCATGGCATTCGTATTGCTAGTATTGGAATTTTAATTCAGAATGTTGTTCCGTGTGAGTCCCTTTCAAATTTCATCTTGTTTAAATAGTATACGAAGATACTGTATTCTACTAGCAAAGTTATTTTACTCTGACAATAAAATTGTAATTAAAAATTTCGTACGATTTAATGTTTTTTCTTGTTTTGGTTCTTTTTAATTATGTAATTTTTGCAATTCTTTTAAAAAACTAATGAAAAATAATGTTTAAACATTGTCTTTTATTAATTACCCAAAAAAAAATTAAAAATATTAACAAATCACACATGTGTACAAATGTTTCATTTCTAAACTCAAGGCGAGTGATTGATTGAATTAAAGCTCTTTTTATTCATGTATTTTTCCCTTCATTTTGTTCTTGTCCACCTAAAGGTCAAAAGTAAATAACAGAAAATTGAATTTTTTGTTATTTATATTGCTCACAAACACATACATACAAACATACGTATGTACGTAACATGCAAATCAGTCACCATAAAATTCATTTGATTTTTTTTAACAACTACACCATCATGCAAAGTCCGAATTGAATAAAACTCAAATGCTAAGTAGACTTTGTTAAGCTTTTGTTTACATAGAGAAAATATATTTGTTGTGCCAACCAAGTTTGTAGCGCAAACATGCCGTTTTAGTTGCACTTGTTTGCTATTTTTCGAATTCGATTCAAAGTATAAAATATTAAAATTATAATTAGTAAAAGAAAGTATAACATCGGCATGAACAATTAAAATTAAATTTTGTATAATAAATTTATTTATTTTATATGCAAAAGCTGTTCAAACATTTATTCAGAATTAATAATAACTCTTTCGAAAACATAATTTTAGCCGTTTTCTTGAAAAGTGGTGTAAGTCCATTTTTAACAAAATGTTAATTATTGATCGCTTGTAAACAGTTAAAAAAAAAATAATCATCTTTGACGTCCGATGCTTCGATAAGAAAAAGGAAAGCAGCTGTTGCGTAGTTGTAGAAGTGGACTTTGAATATCTGCCCGAGCCGTTGCGTGGGCTTAAAGGCTTAAGCAAGATAACAAGTTTTTCGAGTCTGTCTGGAATAGCACAGTTGCGTTTCGTGAATGACTGTTTGTAAAAGCAATCAGGAGTCCAATAAGAAAATATATAGCCAGAGCCACAAAGTAAAAAATTAATTAATAGGGAATAAATAAAGCGCTACTAAAGAAAATTAAATATTTACGTGCTTGTATTTGCAATTAAATGAATTCCTAGGTTTGAGAAGTGGAAAAACGTAACAATATGTATGAAAGATACAAAAATATATATGACATTTGTAAAAAATTCAAGGTTAGAGATTAATTAAAAAAACACTTGTTTTATTTATTACGTAATCGATAGGATTGTTTCTTAAAGGCTAAACTAAATTTTAAATAACAAGAAATTGGTTTAAGTAACAAAATAAACTGCGAAATTAATCATAAAAAATGTAGAAGTCCAGAAATATTTTTTATTAGTTTGTTTATTTATTCCAATCCAATGTTGGAGAATAAATATTAAATTGTATTTATTTAATTTCTTTTTTTTTTGTTTTTTACTGTTAAAAATGTGAACAAACAACAAACTGTTGTTATTACAGTTATTCTTACACAATGCTTAGAAGCAGTCCTTCAACTTTTTTTAACAGATATACAAACACATATGTATATTAAAAACAGTATCATTGTTTTTTTTTAAGTATTGTTTCAAATAACAATAAGAAATCATAATGATGTGTCATTGAAGGAAGAATTAAACATCTGTCAAAATAATACCCATTTACACTATGCATGTTTTGTTGCAGAAGAAGTCCTTACAATTTGCTTGTACGTTTAAGCAACACAAGTTTCCATCAATTTATTCATTCTTTTATTCAGCTTTCCCTTCTTAGGGTGCGAACAGAGTGGCCGCTTCTTACTGAGCCGGGCCGATTGACGCTTATTGCGAGAGCCAATGCGAGAAAACTGGTACTTTACAAATTAGTACAAATAAGCGCTAACAGGTCATATTGGGCGCCGAGCAGGTCAGAGTGCAAAGCTGATTGAATACGAAAAAACAGTTTCAAAGCGTATTTCAGTGCTGAAAACATTGTTATGATTTCAACTTGTTTGGAAAACAAAAAAATAAATAAAAAAATTAAGAAAATAATAAAAATTGAAAAGAAAATAAAAATTAAAAAAAAAATTAAATAAAAAAAAAATTAAAATTAAAACTAAAAAAATGGATACTTTAAATAAATAATAAAAATAAAACAAAATTATAACAATTATAAAAAATAATTAATTTTATCTATTGCACTTCGGTTGTTGTACTTTTGGGCATTAAATTCTTTGGCATTCTTGTTGATCTTTTTTTTGAGTCGTGTGTTTTGGTTTTTTTTTTTTTTTTTTGCCTATTTAGTTATTTTCGTAACCGTGCTACATTCTTTAGGAAAGGGATAAATGAGAGATAAGACAGGTGGTGAAAGGAGAAAAATAGTTGTAGCCGTTTTATAAGTAATTTTACTTCGCCGGCGAATACGATATGGGAGAGTACCTACGAAGGAGGCTGCATGTTGAATGTTAATTCCAAATACGTATTTATACCATTAAACGGAAATAACATTTTTATTTTTTGGTAGCCTCAGGGGTTGAACCCTGGCCAACTATTTTTGTAGTCAACGTGCTTACCACCTTGACTACAGCAGACATTTACAATAAATGTAGAACAATTAATAAGTACTATCAAGAGTTCACATTGAGATATGTATGTGTACTTTAATAAAATTTTCCATTTCGTATTTAATTAATCTTTTTGAAAATATAGTCGAAAATTTCAATACTCACTCAAGTATATTCTTTAAACCTTGCAGGATATTTTTTTAAATCACTATATAAGTGATAAAATTCACCAAACTTACTTTGTTTATCATTTATTTAATGTTTTCCATATGATTTTTTATTGATAAAACTCTTTAAAACAGTAGCTGAGGCTTAATACCATTCATCTGTTGAATTCATATCTTTTCACTACAATTTCACACACACGAATAAACAACAAATCCAAATGAATACAAACATTCATAAAACACAAGTAATAGATAAAATATCAGCGCTGTTTCCGCCCTAAGTATACTGCAAACGTAGCTTAGGATTTCGTTTTTATGTCGACGTCGCCAGATCTTAGTCCAATCGAGATTTTCTTGGTAAAATGACGGATAATGATAGTAGTCACGAAACTCGAAATTACACCCGATATAATGGAGAATGACAGAATTTTTTGACAAGAAAATAAGATGAAACTCTATTCTACTCAGAAAACCGCAAACGTACACAAATATATGTTTAAGTGCCACACTCTCTCACAATAAATATGCAACTCTGATTATTTTATGAAATATTTCAAAATAATAAATTAAACAGAGCCGTCAAAAAACTGTTATATGTAGGCAGTCTTAATTCACATTATCTTTTTTGTTTCTCTTGAAAACAAGCCATTTTAAAAGATCTAACGACAAAAACTCATATCATGGCCTTGATTCATATCTAAAATGGACCAACCAAATTTGTTTAAAATTACTTATTTTAAAAACTAACTTTATTTTGTAATTGAACGATCAAAAATGAGGTGCTATCCTAAGCTTAAGTCCAAGAGTGTATGTAAAGTTTTTTCCATGACTGTAGGTTTATGCGAAAATGACTTGTATTTAAATCTAAAGTGAAAAGTGTTTTCGAGTGTGTTTGTTTAGTTTTAAATCAAAAGGTCAATAAATTTGGCAACACCAATTGACACATTTGGTTAAGAGAAATTGTCACTTAAACAAAATTTCGTTATGATACTTGGGATGCATTTTTCATACATATTTATTTTATATCATATTACCAATGTCGCAATAACATCAAGTTTTATTTGTCTGGACTTGAAAAAGAAAAGATGAGCAAGATTTGAAATCTAAGCAAAAAACACAACAAGAAAAAATAAAAACCGAACGAAACGAAACAAAACGAATCACAACCACTCAAGTAAAAGAAATCATGTTTTTATGATTTTTATTTTTTATGGTTAAATACCCGCCATAAAATGTCTTAAATAACAATTTCTACAAATGAACATACATTCACACATGCATAATTAGGTATGTAATGAAAAAAGGGAAGAATCAAATCAATGGTTGGTTGGTTGGCTGGCTGCATTGCTTGAAGGGTAACACGTACGTACAGGTTGATAAAGATATAAAACAAATATTCATATAACTTTTCGTAAATTTTCTAATACAAATGCACTCATACATACTTTTATGTATGAATGTATGTGTGTACTTATTATGCCCTGTGTTTTTATATTTATTGTAATTATTGTAAAAATTGGAGGAGTGTAATAGGATGATTTTTTTATTGTTGGGTTTTTTAGTGTGAAAGTTTTGATCGTTTCTTGGTGATTGTGGTGGCAGGCATGTGTCCGGGTCTTTAAAGCTAATCTAGAACTGCTTAAAATTATTATCTAAAAATAAAAACCGAAAAATTCCATTTATCGAAATAAAAAGTTTTAAAATCTTTTTTATTTTTTTTATTTAAAAAACCTCTACTTTAAAAATCATCATACAGTTAAGGAAAAAACTCTACATACACCCTACTATTTTGAACTTCTAGAGAACTAGTGATAATATTAAACATAATTTTGATGTCAATGTTTACGACATCAATATTTAAAAATGTTGAAAGAAAAAAAGTTTGAATATATTGATAATTTAAAAACTATTGGCGATAAACATAAAAATCCGTGGGAAAAAAGTCTACATACAGTATTGGCAACTCTTAAAATGAAGAAGATAAAGGGAAAAAACCGTTAGTTTTTTTGACTTGCTTTATTTTTCAAACATTACAATCAATTAAATTGTGAAAGCGATTTGTAAAACAAGTGTTTACTTTAAAAATGGTTAATAGAAGAGAAATACAACAATCAGTTCGAAATTTGGTGGTTAACCTTCGAAAAGAAAAGAAATCTTACGGAGAAATTGCTAACATAGTAAAATTAAGTCGCTCTACAGTGCAAACTATTGTAAAAAATTATCAAAACACCAACAGTACTGAAAACAAGCCACGTTCTGGAAGACCGAAGAAGCTTTCAAGACGCGATGTTAGTAGTGTCCTTAAAGAAGTACAAAAAGACCCAAAAATAAGTGACCCAAAATTAGCCGAACACCTTGCAAGATGTTCGAATATTACTGTTTCATCAAGAACAGTAATAAACGTTTTGCATGATAGCGGCTTTAAAAGTAGAACAGCACGCAATAAGCCATTTATTTCAGCCAAGAATCGTCAACTTCGTTTGGACTTTGCTAAGGCACATTTACAGAAAGGATTGGATTTTTGGAAAAAAATTATATTTACCGATGAAAGTAAGTATAATATTTTCGGGAATGACGGTCGAAACAAGGTTTGGCGAAAACCGAACACTGCGCTTGATCCCAAAAATATTATACCTACTGTGAAACATGGTGGAGGCAGTGTTATGGTGTGGGGAGCTATGGCGGCATCTGGAGTTGGTCGATTGGTCTTTATTGAAGGCGTTATGGACAGATATAAGTATAAGACAATATAAGAACAAAATCTGAAACCATCTGTGGAAAGCTTGGGCCTGGGAAACCAATGGATTTTCCAACAAGACAATGATCCCAAGCATACTGCGCATATTGTTCGAGACTGGATCCTTTATCATGCACCAAGGCAGCTCAATACACCTCCCCAGTTACCAGACCTCAATCCAATTGAGCATATTTGGGACGTTTTGGAAAAATCTGTGCGCAAACATGATATCAGAAATCGTGAAACCCTGAAAACTGCCCTAACTCGCGCATGGTCGGAAATTGCGCCCAGTATTACGGAGAATTTGGTGATGGCTATGCCACGTCGTCTTCAGGCGGTTATTGAATCCCAAGGTGGTCCTACAAAATATTAAAAACATATTGTTTTCTTTTATTTATTTAAAAGAAATTAAATATTGTATTCGATTTTTAAGATTGTATGTGGAGTTTTTTCTCATGAATTTTTATTGTTTTTGTTATTTATGTTATTGTTATGCGTTTGAGTTCTCTTTTTGTTTTGTAAATAAACTTTGTTTTTGGTACTTTAAATATTAATGCAAACGCTTTATTCATTTGCCTTACGAATATCTTAAAAACACAAAATAGGAGGGTGTATGTAGAGTTTTTTCCTTAACTGTATATTCTTTAAACAATAAAGCAAAAGAAAAAAATTAAAACGATAAAAAGAAATTGTCATGGCTTATGAATAAATTTAACGGTTTGAGTACAATACCAAAAGTCAGGGGCAAAGAAAAAAAAAACAACATCTGCTGAGTAGCTCAGACATTATAATAACAATAATAATCGTTAAATAAAACGGTATATTGTGTTTTCTTTTTCTGCTTCTGGTGGACAACATTACATATTAAAACAGCAGAAGATAAAGAAAGATGAAGATGAAAACTCTTTCAGTTTTATTGTTTTTATTTATATTCCAAACATGTTTTATTTCAAAAATTTACCATTTCTTAGATAAATTTTCTTTAATTATAAGAAAATAATGCATAAAAAATTATGCCAATACGACAGCTTACTAATTGAAATTTGTGTTCATTATAAAATTACTACATTAAAACAGGTTTCTTATTTTCTTTTTCATTTTGAATACCCAAAAATATGCATGGTATATACATATTCGTATATATTTTTAACGACTTGTAAGTTGGCAAATAAAATTAAAAATTTCACACAATTTCACAAATCTTTCTCCTAATGACCTAAATCAATTCTTTCTAAAGTTAAAAAGTGTTTCCGTTCAAAACTTAAAAAATGTTTCCGTTTTTTTAGGATATTTATCAAACGTTTCGCAATTAATGGCGCATGTTTTTACCCTAAGATGTCATTTCCTTCTAAAGTTAAAAAGTGTTTCTGTTTCTATAGAATGCAGATCAAGTGTGCTGCAACAAATAGAAATATTTTTGTAAATAATTTTACTTTATAAAACCCACTATACAAAAATAAAAAAGAAATAAAACAGCTAAAATAATCTGAAAACAACTAAATTATCATTACGAATATAAAAAACAGAACAAAATCGAATTTTACAATTGATAAGCGCCGACGCCGCGCTATTTAGGGTTGCTTAATACATTTTGTATGTGCATACAATTTTTTGATAGATTGTGCTTAGCTAATTAAGGTTTGGCCGTAAGTACACAGAGTAGAGTTGACACCAATTCCCCCAAATCTTCATCGTGTCTTGATCAAGGAGAATTTCTTCTAAAATTTCTTTAACCATTTTTTGTCATAACAAGTCCATTATATTTAATGACAAGTTCAACTTTGTTGATTCAATTAAGTTTGCCAGACTTATCAATGTGATTGTTGCTATACTAAAAAAATGACAGATTTAACATTTAACTTGAATTTTATCATTTGCTCAACTTTTTAGCGTATAACTAAATAGCAATATGTAAAATTATTTTAAATGATAAGCAAGTTGCAGTATTAGTAATAAAAATTGAACAAATAAATTTAAAATACAAATTACCCAAAAACCCTAAAAATTTTAAAATTTCAAAAAAAAATCTTCGAAAAAATCGTATTTTGAGAAACACTGTTTTTAAAGAAAAAAAATCCCTGTTTCTAAAATTATCAAAAAAAAAAAAAAAAAAAAAAAAAGGCAAGTAAAATATTCGGCATAGCTGAATATAGCACTCATATTCAGCTATGCCGAATATTTTATACCTTTCACTATATATGCGACAAAGAATTAAAAAATAAGAAAAAAAAATTAAGTATTAAACATAATTTACATAAAAATGTCGTCGGCTATTAATGGGTTAAGCATTTTTTTTAATCAAGTATTTCCTGAAAAATCTCTTCAGAAGCTTTTAAGTGATATCTAAAAAATATGGTGCCACAATTGTACTTTTGTATTAAAAGTTCAGAGGCCAAATACTCGGAAAATATGGGCGTGCGCCAATTTCTTTACTTGATGTTTTTATTTGTTAACTCTTTATCGCCCTGTATATTTGCTTTTTTTGATGGGAGTTATTTAATTGTTTCAAATGACACCGAAAAATTAGAAGCAGGCAAAGTGTTTTGCCCGCTGCGTCAAAAAACATTGACCGATCTTGCTGATTTTCAATACCAACTATGTCTGATCGATTGGCGTATTTAAATTTTATCTTGCTCATCTAGTGTCTTGGCGAAGTAATACTAACACGGACGGACAGACTGATAGTCTTAGCTATGCATAAGAACTCAGAATATATATACTTTGTGACGGAAACGGATATTATAAAAATTAAATAAAAAATTAAATTAAATTAATAAAAAATAAAATAAAAAAATTACAAACGAAATGATAAACTTAAATATACCCTTTTTCAGCTGTCGTGATGGGTATAAAAATAATACTAAAGTCATATTGATTTGTTCTTTATCATAAATACTACCAAAACTCATGAGCTTTGCTTTACACCTAAGCATACAACACAAACAAAACATTTTTTATTGTGATTCGGAATTACTAAGAAAATGAAAGTGTTAATGTCCATAATCAACTAAATAGTTTCGATGGGAACAAAACAAGTGTCATTTTTCGCACGTGAAAGAGAGGTTTCGAACAGTCATTTAAATACATCAACTGTCAAATAGATTAAGCCATATTTTTTTCTTTTGTATGTATATATTAGCTACAAAATTTTAACCTTTTTAACTCCCAAATGGATTTGTTCAAAATAAATTTCTTTGAAAAGACGTCCATTTACGAGGTAACTTATAAATAACAAGAGTTAAAGTTTTAAAAATCAAATTGTTGAGAAAATAAAGTATAAAATAACATCTTTTAATAAATAATTTTAAACTGACGAGCATTTGAAAAAAAAAAATTACTTACAAGATGTGAGATCACTCGTAAGCACAGTCAACAGAAGCTCAATATGGACTGAGATATCAATGCACATCACATGACACAGTAGATGGTAGTAGCAATACATTATATCTTGTCACGTGACATGAATATAAATTTGTTTTTTATCGTTTTCAAAATTTAATTTTTTTTATTTAAACATATAAATTCCCAGAACGGGCAAAAATGTCCCAAAAATTTTTTTTTTGTTTTTTTTTTACAAACTGTCTTTACTAATCACGGGGTTGTCAAATTCTTTTTGGAGTATGTAAGACTTAAGGCCGGGGCACATAGAATCCGTTATACGTATTGACGGATGAGGTTGGCACAATAAGTACTTTGCTGACGGATATTAAATTAAAGTTCGCTCTCTATTTTTATTCACTTTTAAATTTAATTTGTATTTTATTCACTTGTTAATTTAATTAAATTTGTATTTTATTGTTTGCCACCAAAATTGTTATATTAAAATCACAAATTACAGCACGAAATAAAACAAAAAAGAAGAAGCTGTTGATAGTTGTCAAAGTATTCAACATACGTCAAAAGTTAAAAGTTGACCAACTTTCGTACTTTGCGTTGACAAACACGTATTAATTGTGACACTGCTCATAGGAAAATATTTATTTTAACTGACTTGTCAGTTGAATTTGTCAAAGTTTAACGTATAATGGATTCTATGTGGCCCAGCCTTTAAAAGCTCGCTTACGTATTTTGCTTTAATCGGTGCCTTGCACTCCGATGAATTTTACAATAATTTTAGTTTCAAAATTGGCCATGTTTGAAAAGGACCATTTCAATTTTTGTCCTTATTTTTCAATTTACATTTGCTAAAGATTAGATTTTAAATATTTTAATAAAGCTGACAGTATCGCTGTAAATCTGAATTACATAAGCAAAACAGTTTCCACCTTTTTGTGGAAAGTTCTTAAAAACGGTATTTCTTAAATTTTTTCTATTTAGAGGCTTGTAACTTTTTAACAAAAAGCGCTATCAGAACAAAACCTTAAACTGGTTTATTCTAAATTTTATTAAGACGTAGCAAATGTCAAAAAAATCTGATAATTAATAAGTGCACTACGCCAAAAATATAAAATTAAAGTCAGCCGAAATTTTTGAACCAATTTTTTTCCAAAATAAAAAATATAACCTTCACATTTTTAATTTTTTACAGATATTTTCAGGGTCTAATTAAATTTAATAAATCTTATCATTCGAGTAAAAAATAAACTTTTTGTGACATTTTAAGAAAATTTTATTCCCGAGGTACCCAACTTTGGTGGTCTACAAAGAACACCCTTTACTGAGAGGCATCTTTGCTCTATGAAATTTCATTAAGATTTAAGTGGTTCAAAATAAATCGTTTTCAAGCCTCTGTGTACAGTACACAGTTCATTGTTGAATTCAAAATAAAATTTTACCACAAATGTCACAAACAGCGGTGCCAGAAATTTTCATAGAAAAATCTTCATTTACCGAAAGAAAAGTCACTATCCGTTTTGGAAATATTTGACATTGTGTGCCAAAATTCTTTTACTCTAACATATTCTAAGTTCTTAAAATATTTCTTAAATTTATTTATTAATTTTAAATGTGGCGGAGTTCCCTCAATAAGTCATCAAATTTAGTATCTCATTGTCTTTATTTAAATTTGAAAAAAGTTTTTTTAGATTTAGTAGTGAAGAAACTTTTTTTATTAATAACATTTTGGGGTCAAAATAAGAAAGTCGTTAAAATCAAATAGTTTTGTGATTTGCTAACAGACAAAAGATCTTCAAATCTTATTTTGACTAAAAAAAATCTTTAAAATTAAGGTAAAATAAAATCTTCATTCTGGCATCGCTGGTCACAAAACTTTTAAAATTACTTCGAAAAACCGACAAACAAGAAACACAATCAGTTTAAGATTTAAGAAAATACTTCTTTCTATCTAAAATTCACAACTTTATTAGCCCAGGGCTAATAATTGAAGCGCTTTTTTTATTCAAAAGTCTTACTAATGGCAGCTGTTATTTTGATGGGCTGTTAAAAAGTTGCTACTGTTTGTTATCGGTTAATTTATTTTATCAATAATAATTGTATTACTTAATACGAGTATGTAAGCATGTAAGTATTCTTTGTAATGTTTCATTTAGTATTTGCTTACTAAAGCAAAAACAAGTGGAGTGATTGAGACTTGGAATACTTCAATGAAGAATCACTTTCATGTCTTTATGTCTTTAATGCTGTTTTTTTCTCTTGTTATAAAAAAAAATACCAACCAAAGACTTTTTACTTTCAAGCATTGTTTTTTCTATTGTTAATTTTTTTTTTTTAGTTTTTCTATACAATATATTTCTTGTATAAAAAAAAACAAATGTAGGAAAATGCATATCCAAGCATTTATTGTAAATAGTTGCCGATTTCTACATGCAAAAACTGAAACAAAGTTCAATGAAATATGAAGCCGTAGTTTTTTTTTTTCAATTGTTTCTTTATTTAAACAGTTTCCCTTCTGCTTAAGTCCAAACGTTTTTGTTTTGATTGGTAACGCAAATGAGTTCTTATTCCTCTCTTTAGTATCAAATGTGTTTGAGTATGTGTAAAATCATTCCCAGTTGGCCAAATTGTCTTAAAGATTTGTGCATAATATTTTTGTCACCTCTTTTAACAACAGCCCAAACGCAATCAACATCAATTGATAAGGCGAAGGATCAACTGTTGACAAAGAGTTTGATTAGTTAAATTTCCTTGAATATTGACGATTATTAGGTCTTTTCATGATAAAATAGATAACATAGTTCGCCTTGTACAATTTAAGTTTTGAAATATTTCTGCTCACAACGTTTTTTTTTTTCTAATAAGAAGGCAGTAAACTGCTACTTAGAGGAATTTCGGAAGAGGTTAAAGAGAGGTTTACGAAGAGGTTTAAAAGTTAGCGAGTCACAGCTCAAGAAAATGTGCAAACCAAAGACTCATTTGCTTCCTCCCATTTTATTTTATAAATAACGTGAATTTGCTTCAGTTCATCAATTTTATCATCATAGTTGCCAGATTTGTGGTTGCTAAAAATAGCATGCTGACTGTGGCAACTTGACTATTGTTGCTTTTTGACATTTGCCGTTTTTTTGGAATTGTAAGTTTAAGACGTGCATGTTTACGTAATTATCGTGTAAACGTCATTGGCGTTTTGCTTCAGCTGTTGTCAATCATATGTCAATGAGGTTGCTGTATTACAAGGCGAATTTAAAACTTGGTACGCGTTCAAGGATTTAGTATGAACTTTATTTGTATCACTCACATTGTTTTTCAAATGCTTATTTATTATCTTAGTTTTTTTTTTTTTATTTGTTAACGACTTTTCCTTGCCTTTTTACTGCGGATATTGAAGCCATTGTAAAAGTAAACAATTATAATTCATGCTTCTCAAATGTCTAAAATAAACTATACATGCGTGTGAACATGCTTCTTCGTTTAATTCACATTATGTTTGATCATTCGAAAAAAATTATCTAAGCATAATTTTCCGAATTCCGAATAATTGAGTTAATGAAGGTTAATCGATGCAAAAAAAGTTTAAATGCATTGAAAATCGATGTTGTCAGTTAATCAAATCACGGTTAATCAAGGCCCCGCTGTAAATAAATCGCATCCCCATATCCATCCTGTAATCCCAAATACAACGAAAAAAAATTTTTAGAAAGGATAGAATAGTTTTAGAGCAACGGTTATCAGATAGGGGTCCGTAAACCCCTGGGGGTCCGCATGAAGAACCGAAAAACAGTGTTTTCAAAAATAATAAAAGGTCTATTTTGAACTTAGGCTTCAGAGGGGTCCGCGAAAAAAAAAATTAGTTTACTAGGGGTCCATGAGCAGGAATTTGATGAGAGCCCTTGTTTTAGAGATAAAATTTTAGATCTCTTAACACTCCTCCTATTGAACTTGCATCTGTAAACCGAAGTTAAGCAAAGACAAAAAATTGCATTGAAATCGGTTGGGCACATGTAACAATACGGAACACATGAATCTGTATTACTTAAAACGGTTATTAAATCAAAATTTGTCGGTTTTCCTCTCTATCTTTCTTCTGGGTTAAAGTTTTGAAAAGAGTTATAGTATATTTTACTCTCTGGTTATGGATATAACTTTGTTTTAAATTTCATTTAAATCAGCACAGCTGTGATGACAAAAAACAAACAAAATATATTTGGCTTTCTAAATACAAACACTATAAACTGAAAGTTTTGCATAAAAAAAATTTTACATGTCAACAAAATGCTGTCATTGAAGATGTAACGAAATGGTCAACTGGGTACAAATGCTGTTAAATAACATAAATGTTTGTATGCAATTATTTAAAAAGAAAATATTTTATATAAAAACACAAATGTTTTTAGTTTAGAGTTAAGTTTTTTTGTTTTTGTTGTTGTTAAGTGTTTAATGGATTTTGAAATAAATTTTTGTTGAATGTTCAAAAACACGTTTAAAAGCGGTAAAAAAATGAACAATGTCTTAAAGTAAAATTACTAAAATAATAAAAGAAATTCCAACTGTTTTAAAAAAATTTTGTTTTATCGAAAAAGTAATGGAATAATATAAAATGAAAATGACGTACTAGCGATGAGAAAACGCATTTCAAAATTGTTTTTTTAAAATCCTAATTACTTTCAATAATTTCGAACTCAAACCTAAGAAAAAATGATGAATAACGAATTATTAAATTTATAAACTTTTTTACAAACAGACAGTTGTGGTCTGCTTTGACCCTTCTGTATATTTTATAACATGTCGACTTTTTTCTTATCTATAAGTACATCTTTAAAAAATGTGATTTTTTATAACATTTTGCAATTAGATATATTAATTATAATTTTTTATTGTTATTATTTTTATTTATTTTTTTTTTTTCAAAACATGAGTTTTTTGTTTTTATACCCTTCACCATAGGTGAAAAGAAGGTGTATTTAAGTTTGTCATTCCGTTTGTAATTTCTACAATATCCATTCCGACTCCTTGGCACTGGATGAGCTAGAGAAAATTTAAATACGTCAATCGGTCAGAATAGTTTCGAAAATTTTACTATTGAAAATCATCAAGATCGGTCCATGTCCTTCTTGGCAGCGGGCAAAACACCATGCCTGCCTCTAATTTTTCCATACCATTTGGAAAAATGAAGTAAATCCAATCAAAAAACAAATATGTATATGGGAATATAGAGAATTAAAAAACAAGAAAAACAGAAGTAAAAAAATTGGCGCTCGCCCATATTTTTCTAGTTAAGGGCCTTTAAAGTTTTCATAATAAGTTCGATTGTCAATATGGATATCATTTAAAAGCTTTTGAAGAGACCTTTCAGGAAATACTAAAATTTTCTTAAAACTGTTTAACCGGTTAAGAGCCGAGGACATTTTTATGTAAAATTATATTTAGTACCCATTTTTTATATTTTTTCATTCTCTGTGACTAAACTAGATTTGATAGCACTCTTACTTGTTTAACTTCAAAATACTATAATTTAAACTTTTAGAAATATAAAGAGTTTCTAAAAAGCAAATCAGATACATATTAAAAAAGAGAAACTAAATTGGAAACCGGGACTGCGAAATATACAGTGGTGGCCACGAATTTAAGACACGGCATCTCACTTATATATTTGTGACAATTTTTACATTTTATAAAAAAATTTTAGATCCCTGATATTTTTTATAAGATCTTAGTAGTGTAATGAAAAAAAAATTTATAATATTTTATTAGCTATATTTGGTTAAGAATTTTTATTTACATTTTATATAGATTAACATAAATTTTATCCTGGTCATGAATTTAAGACATAGGCAAAATAAAACTTTAATTCACTAAAGTAAAGCTTAGATTCATAAAAAAATCTTAGTATTTGGTGGGAAATCCTTTATTTTGGATAACAGCAGCACATCTTCTGGGCAAACTTTCAACTAACGCCATACAACGTTGCTATGGGATAGCATACCAAGCTTTTTGGATTTCTCTCCATAAATCGTTTACATTTGTTGGTTTTACTGCTCGTATGTGCTCCTCAACATCATTCCACAGGTTCTCAATCGGATTGAGGTCCGGGGACTGAGCTGGCCACTTTAGAACACTGATATTGTTTTCCTCTAAGCAACTCTTCACTAAGCGTGAAGTGTGCTTAGGGTCATTATCATGCATAAATTTCCATATTAAAGGCATGTTGTCTTCAGCGAATGGTTTCATAATGTCTGTGAGTATGTTTTTGTAAACCTGCTGGTCCATTTTTGTATCAATCTTGTGGATAGGACCTACACCATGCCAGGAAAATGCTGCCCACACCATCAC
The DNA here is from genome assembly GCA_937654795.1 of Cistogaster globosa. Taxonomy (NCBI): domain Eukaryota; kingdom Metazoa; phylum Arthropoda; class Insecta; order Diptera; family Tachinidae; genus Cistogaster; species Cistogaster globosa. The sequence goes on from OW569404.1 coordinate 17,128,358, forward strand.
ATTTCCACCACCATGTTTGACCGTTTTAAGGGTGTACTTAGGGTGATGCTCAAGGTTGGGGGGGGCGCCATACATACTGTTTTCCGTCAGAGCCGAAGCGGCAAAACTTCGACTCGTCGCTCCAAAGTATATTTTTCCAAATTATCATCGGTTTCTTGAGATGTTCTCTTGAAAACGCTAATCGGGATTTAATATTTTTTTTGACACAAGTGGTTTACGTTGTGCAATACACCCACGCAAGTTTTTTTCATTCAGACGTCTTCTTATTGTCCTGGACGATATATCAATACCGAAATTCGATGACATTTCATTTTTTATTTTACTTGAGCTCGTGAAAGGATTATTAACAGCTGTTCTATAAATTAAGCTATCCTCCCTAGGTGTAGTTTTTCGGGCTCTAGACTTCTGTTTGACATTTTTGGTGGTACCATGTTGCTTGATGTGTTCTAGAGCGTTGTATATTTTGCATCTGGAGCATTTAAGTAGCTTGGATATCTCCATTACTGTCTTTCCATCATCCTTCAGCTGCTGGATCAGTTTTCGCTCTGCATCGGAACTCCAAGTACCCTTGGCCATTTCTAACCAAATATTTCGATGTATACTAATATAAAATTAACTAGAATATTCGTTACTTACCGTTTAGCTTCAAAAAACACCAAAAAGTTACATAAAAACCAAATATTTCTTACATGTCTTAAATTTGTGGCCAGCTTCAAATACACGTTTTCACAATAATATTATCAAAAAAGCAACAAAATGTAAAATCGAACAAAATAAAATAACGGTTCTTTTTCTTAACACTACAGGGTACACAGCAAAATAAATAATACCTAATTTCATATTGCAGGGTTGTACAAATTAGCACAACTAAGTCAGTCATATGTCGTGTCTTAAATTCGTGGCCACCACTGTAGTTGTCATATAATGAATAAAATTATTCATATGGTAAAATCGATTAAAAACAATAATCGCCAAAAAAGTCTGCACCACAAAACTTCTCTCAACAAAGAGATTAAAACACATCACACACGCACAAACACATGCTTGCCGTCAACCAAAACGGAATTGTTAAAAGAAAAAGCTACATTTTAAATATTTAAAAACAACTACAAAATATAAATTTGTTACGATTTATTGATATGTTTTAACTCAAATAATCATAAAATCACACACACACACACACACACACAAAGCTATTAAAGAACTCAGTAAAGAATAATTCAATCTTATAAACTATAATTGTAATCAGTGTTGTCAGTTATGGCGATATCTCACCACACGTGGCGATAAATATTTGAAAATGGCGAGAGGCGAGATACCTGGCGGTTTTTTACTTTTCTGGCTATTTTTATTATTTTCTCTATGACAACATTGCATTAGAAAATATAAAAAAACTTAGGATCTTTGTTTTATATATTTAAGGTTGGCTATGTCAGCGGATTAACAGAATTCGTTTTGACTTCTTTATTTGTTCGTACCTTTTCATCCGCAAAAGGCTATGAAATGCAAAAATCAAAATTATTGAAATTAAGTGAGGAATGGTATCGACAACATGAAAAGTAATAATAAAAGAAACAGCGATGAATTAACAAAAAAAAATTGAAATAGGAAATGCATTACAAAATTCGTTTTTGAATATGGATAAATTAATTTTGGCAAAGAGTTTCAAACTGAATTGAACAAGACTGCGTTAAATGTAACTGATACAGTGCTTTTACAAGAATTTTTTATTCTTTATATTTAAAACAGTTTTCAGTTTTAAAACGCTGTAAATTTTCTGCAGTTCAAGAATTTTTTAAAAGATTTGAAGACCCTAAATAGGCACACTTTTTATAACTAATGTTACGTATTTTTATATATTGGCGATATTTGGCGAGACAACTCGAAAAGAACTGGCAACACTGATTGTGACATAGAAATTTGATCGATGGAAAATTAGTATTACAATCTCATTTAAAGCATATTCTCCAGATGGCGGCTACTGATTTTGTTTTATCGATAAAACAAAAATGCGAAACAAACTTTTTAAACTAAAACATCTCTAGGTATGTGGGTTGCTACGATAACTTTTAATCAAATCTAGAATTGAAAAAATAAACAAATATAAAACAAAAGTTGGTCAAGTGGTTGCTAAGTTTTTCTTTAACTATTTAAACTTTGAAGTATTAACGTTTTTACTCTTAATTTCTTCTACTAAGTTTTTAGGTGAAGAACGAGCTCATTATACTTTAGGCTTAAATAGAAAAATACTTTAATTTTAACAGAACATTTTATATTTCAAGGTCGTCATGAAATCACTTTCATAACCCAGTAAACAATCAAGTTTAATCCTAAATTAAGAATAATGATAAATAAAATTATTAAATTAAATTATCAATTTAATGTAAAATATTTGTTAAATTGAGAAATGTTGAAGCGTAGACAGACACAGATTCAATTTGAATTAAAAGCTAACTAATGTGAATTAAAATTGGCTCTGACAGACGGCATTTTTTGCATTATGTTATCATTTATTAACATTATGATCAAATGGATAGAAGACAAAAAATTACAGTTTGCAGCTTTGCTGATTTAAATACTTATTTTTTATTTTACTAAAAACAATTAAAATTGTCTGCCTTTGAGGGTTTTCACACTAGACTAATTTTTAATCCGCACAACTTTTGTTCTTTCGTATTCACACAAGACTAATTAAGCTGGCATAAAATTGTGCACGTATACACAGCTTTGTGTGTGTTAGTAATTTCTTTGTTTATTTCATGTTTGCCTTTCGTTCGTTTAACACATACATAAAATGCGGAAATGTGGCGAAATAATTGATGATGAATTGGCAATAATTTTAGGAGGAATTTCTAGTGGCTGTAACTTGCAAGCTGCATCATCACTCCTAGAAGCTGAAGATTTCAATTATTATTTTATTCATAAAAAGAAGATGAAGAAGATTTCAATTAAAATTTTATTCATATTTGACAAAAAGTTCGTTTTCAATTTTTTTCCTGTAAAATTAACTTAAATTAACTTTAAACTTAATTTCCCTTGATAAATATTATAAGAAAATTGAATTCAATCATAATAAAATTCATCATTGACGTATTCATGTTTACGAGTCGATGAACGACTAAACAATAAAAATCGCTCTGCAAAAAAAAAAAAAAAATGCGGAACCTGTGTTTTCATAAGTGTGTATGTGTTAGTTTTGTTCTGCTTGTGCGGGGTTGAAGCTGGTTGAAAAATTGTGCCAACCAAAAACCACTCTCCTCACCGAAAAAGCCTACAAACTGCGATTTTATGCCAGCACAATTAGTCTAATGTGAAAACCCTCTTTGAATCCATTTTAATTTCCAAAAGTAAACAATTTGACAACCGTTTGTTGATTATTAATGGTGTTGCCACATTGAAATAACTAATTTCAGTACAAATTCATTTTGATTTAGTTCATTTACAATAAATCTAATTCACTTTAGAGTGGAGATAACTCACAAGTTAATTTGAATTAAGACTGATAAAGCAAATTACGGCTGTCGTCTGACGATATCGAGTGCTGCAATTTGTCCCCAGCAAAAGTTTATTAATATTTTTGATTCATAATGAAAAAGCTTGAAAATTGTTTTGGGGGTTGAAAAATACTTCCTAAAAATAAAATTTGTTTATGTGTGTATAGATAAATAAATTAAAATTCATATGTTTTTAACGTAACGACTTATGTTAAACGTATAGAAATATGAATTTAATTATGTTTGACTTAACGTTATACAAAAACGAATCGTTTTACATTAAAAAATATATTTAAGAATAATTTTTTAACAAATTATATTTTTGACCAAATTGGCCAAAGGGAGAGGTGGCATGCAACACCACCTCATAGACAGTGTATACTAGTTTCAATACAATTGCCCCATTTGGAAACTTTTCCAAATTGAGTTTGTGAATAGTGAAAAAATTATCGAAAATTAAATATGTGTGATTTTTGTAAAGGATTTTGGCCAGTGTGACCAAATGGAGAGGTGGCATGCAGTATCACCAATATGAAAAAAAAAATAAATTTAATGTAACAACACTTTCGCGATTTACTTGTGAATAATAAATTCGTTAAAAAAAGTTAAAAAAAGAAAAAAGAAAATTAAAATATCTTTATGTGACACAAAATGTTTCAGACACTTATGAACTAAAAAATGATCGAACATTTTTATAACGATTTTTTGCTTTTGCAGTTTCTGCAAAAAATTATTAAAGCCCTTGCTTTTGCAAATTTAAAATTTGTGCTTATTTTTGTACTCTCATTTTTGTTATGAAACAACTAAAAGTTTTGCTCTGTTAAGACGAGTTTAAGACAAAAACATAAAAGAATTGAAAAGGTTTTTGCAGAACTTTCAAATAATTTTGTAATTTCAGTTAATTATTATGAGTTTGTGTTCCCCTTGTTAATAATTTTTATCAATTTTAATAAATCAGTTTCGTTATTCCGTTGTTAATCACTGTTGTAGACGCGTAGACGCTATGTTTTACTTAAAGTTTAACTTAAATTTTAGTATGTCAAAATGTATATATAAATATTTAATTTGTTATAATAAGACATAAATAAGCAGTTTAAATGAATGTTTTGTTTTCACGCTTCTTACTTGCTTTTTGTAAAAAAATTTGCAACAAAATATAAAACATTAAAAAAAATATAAAACTATTGTTCTAATAACTTCTCTACCGTCCTCCTATTCAATTTATTCATACTTATAAATATTTTTATATTAAGCCAAGCCCATTGTCAACACCATATCATTAGAGTTTTATCACTCGTGGCCAAATAAAGTTAAAGAATAAAAAGGGTAAATATTTGATTAATTAAACGTAACCACAATTTTTAGCAAATTATTAATCAATCTAACATAATCTAATGTAAATGTTTTATTTACACTCGTATGTATGTATTCGGCTATTTCGAATTTTATATACCCTTCACCATACCTGTAAATCTACTTGAGTGAATAACTACAATAAAAAAAATATATTGGGGTGAAAGAGAATTAAAAAAATAAGAAAAACAATTAAGTATAATTTTACATAAAAACGTCATTGGCTCTTAATAGGTTAAGGATTTTTTTTTAAAATTTAGGATTTCCTGAACGAACTTTTCAAAAGCTTTTAAATGATACTCATATTTACGAGGGCTGCTATATATATTTCTGGCCTGGCAACACTGAGTGTTGCCAAGTGCAATCTGACATTTCCATTAGAAACTTTGTCAGTTTTAAGCATAAACGTACTCAAAGCGTTTTGACGTAGGACGATTATTTGTGTTGTTTACAGTGACTTGAAAAAATTAATATAGAAAAAAATGGAATTGACTCGTGAACATTTTCGTGCCATCATTTTTCACAACTTTCGACGTGGATTATCACGACAAGAGTGCATTGATGAACTTAAATCTTTGTATGGCAATGAAGCACCATCCTATAGCACTGTGAAAAATTGGTATAATGAATTTAATCATGGCCGAAGCTCGCTCAAAGACGAATTCCGTGAAGGTCGTCCAAAAACGGCTGTTGTGCCAGAGAACATTGATGCCGTGCGTGAACTCATAATGCAAGATCGACATGCGACATACCGAGAGATAGAGACATCCTTGGACATTTCCTCCACCAGCATACATTCGATACTGCATGAACACCTAACCGTAAAAAAGGTTTGTTCCCGTTGGATCCCGCACAATTTAAAAGTCGCTCAAAAAAAGGCTCGTGTCGATTGGTGCAAAGAAATGTTGCAAAAATACGATTGCGGTGCTTCAAAAGACGTTTATAAGATCGTCATAGGTGACGAATCATGGACCAATGCGTATGAGCCCGAAACAAAACAACAATCGGCCGTGTGGGTCTTCAAAGACGAGCAAAATCCAACGAAAGTTGTTCGTGGAAGAAGCACTTCGAAGCAAATGGTCGCCTGTTTCTTCGGCAAACCTGGTCATATGGCGACTGTTCCGCTTGAGCAACGTAGGACCGTCACTTCTGAGTGGTACACTACAATTTGTTTGCCTGAAGTCATCAAAGAAATTCGAAAAACCAACAAGAGAAGACGAATCATTGTTCACCATGACAATGCGAGCTTTCACACATCGGCTCAAACCAGAGCGTTTTTGACCGGCCAGAACGTCGAATTAATGGGTCATCTGCCGTACAGCCCTGACTTGGCACCTAATGACTTCTTCTTGTTTCCGCACATCAAGAAAAAAATGCGTGGTCAACGATTTTCGTATATCTTAAAAAACATGGCGCACAATCGTAGTTTTTATGAAAAGTTCGAAGGCCCATAACTTTTTTATTGGAGTTACTTCATTGTTCCAAATGATATCGAAAAATTAGAGGCAGGTGTGGTGTTTAGCTTACTGCCTCGAGGGACATGATTTCCAATATCATATCTTTGGAAACTGTGTCTGATCGATTGGCATATTTACATTTTTTCTAGCTCATCTAGTTCCTTAGCAAAGTTGATTTCAACGCTTAAACGGACGGACAAAGGGGCATCGCTCAATCGACTTCGCTATATTATTTTAGTAATGCATTAGTGAATCATTTATTGAAAAATGTATAAAACTTGAATTTAAAGGAAAAAAAGTTAGGGCCTTTCTATATTAAGGTAACGATTTAGACTTTATGGGATCGGAAATGATATTTTAAGAATTACAAACGGAATGACCAACTTAAATATAACCTTTTTCTACTTTTTGCGGTGAAGTGTTTAAAAACGGCTCCTTATTATTTTATTGCTCACGTACACCTTGTTTTACTAAAAAAAAAAAAAAACGCCACACCTGCCATTTTTGCAATAACATTTTTTGCCTTTAGGGTTTTTGTAGCAACAAACTTTAGTTTATGTGTTTAACTAACAAAATTCTATGATTAAATGTGTATAAACCTAAAAGCCATATAATATTCATTACAATTGAGTTTTTTTTCCATAAGCTTCCACTTTGCCATTTGCCATTTAGTAGTTAAGTAGGTAACCTAATTATTTTTGTATTTAGTTTTTTTGTTGGCAGACATATTGGTTTTGTAGAAAGCAGTGATTTTTAAGAAATTAAAAATTAAGCAGCAGAGTTTATTCATTTATTTCTTTTTTTTTTAGGTCATTAAATAATTTCCTTACAGATTGCGTGTAAAATCAACGAACCACTCCTAAAGCTCACTTATTGCCTTTAAAGCTTAAATTTATGCAAGTGAGAGGGACTTCATTTTTTATAAAAGGGCAGGCATATTATATAAACTGGTTATTTAAATGTTAATTTTTAACATAATTAATTATTATGGAAATCTTTTTTGGCAAAAATCAACTTATATGATTTTATATGAAAACCGTGAGTGCGAGTTAAAATCGCCATTTTTGTGCCAAAAAAAATGTGTTATGATTTGTTTTTTTTTAGATCTGGTTTTAATTTAAAATTTTTCAAACAAAAAAAGCGCAAATATTTTATTATGTTTCCCACTTTTCAGTCGTAGAAGTTCTGTTGATAGTTAATGCAGGCACCGCCATTTTTATATTTCTTCTATTAATTGTGTCTTGTATCTTGGTCTGTGGTTCTGGTAATATTTGTACTTACACAATCTCTTGTTTACGAAACACCTCACAATATTTAAAAATGGGGTTTGACCCGCGCATCTGTCCATCTGTGAATCCGGTGAGACTCGAACTTACAAATCCCCATTAGCACCCAGACCATTTAACATACTTGGCCACTTCTGCCTCACACTCTTATGGTGTAATCTCGATGTAGATTTCCTAGACTTCGTCTCATCTGCTGGTTTTCCAATCAACTCACCGCAGCTAACCAAAAATTGTTTTCCTCTTTCTAATCGAGTGCTTAATATATTCGCTCATCCACCGCGGCAACTTAGTTTTTTTTTTTTTTTTTTAATAAAGGCTCTGTTGCTGGGATTTAAGCTCATCAGTCTTAAATATGCATTAACGCCTATTTACGCAGCCACCATGTCTTCTTAGCTCTGTTCTTTTAATCCAGACACTGTGTTGTGCAAACTTGTCATATTCTACAATAGTTTTAAAAATATTATTGAAAGTTTCTATGGTAACATATTCTTCAGCACCTTTTTATAGATTTACTAACTGTCGTAGCAGGGGATGTAATGTTATTTAGGGTAAATAAATATTTGATTTTTCTACAAATGCAGTATATTCCTAGATATTCCTAGATATACCGTATATTCCTAATTTATTTTAATTTTTTTTTTGTTTTTTTTTTGTAATTAAAATTTCATTTTTTTATATCCTTCATCGCAGGTGGAAAAGGGTATATCTTAGTCTGTCATTCCGCTTGTAATATCTAATATATATACTTCCGATCCCATAAAGTATATATGTTCTAGGTTCTTAAATCGATTTAGCGATGTTCGTCTGTCCATCCGTGTTCGTGTTAAAACCAACTTTGCCAAGGCACTAGATAAGCTAAAGAAAATTTAAATACTCCAATCGATTAGACATAGTTTCGAAAGTTTTGTTATTGAAAATCAGCAAGAGTGGTTCATGTTAGTTGGGACAACAACCCTAAGCAATGCCAACTTATATTTAGATGTGGTTATTTATGATTTTGTATATGGTATAGAGTATATAAGATTCCGCATAGCCGAATATAAAACTCTTACTTGTTTTGATTTTATATTATTAAAAGTATGATAATAAAATTAAATAAATATGCATTTGAAATACTTTTCAAATTGGTTTAACTTTTATGATGAACACACACCAATTTTTGTTGCCCACTCCTTTTTTTTCTATTAAATTACTTTTATTACTTATTTTTGTAAAAAAGAAACTGTGATTCATTCGGCAAAAATTACCATTTATGACTTTTTCTTAAATAAATGTATAAGAAAATTTAACAAAAATTATGATTTTTAATGTAAGTAAAAATTAAGAAAAAGCCATTAACATACATGGGAGTAATTAATTAGAGAGACTAATTTAATTTCGTTAATTTTATAATGTGACTTTAATTTGAGGATAATCTAAAAGTTGTTGTTGACTTTTAAAAGCTGCTATTAGACGACATGTTTTTTTTTACATATGACTTGTAAGGTTTTACATAAGTAATTTCTGCTAAAACTGACTTGCTGTCATTTGACCAGTCATATGTAAAAAACATGTCGTCTAAGCCTCCACAATTTCTAGCCCTTGTAGGCAGCTTTGACCCCAGCCTTGTGATCGGTAGTCGAAGGCCAGTTAAGCAGTGCTATGCGTTCATATGCGCTGACTGATACTTCTATATTTTTCTTTAAATTTTATGTCTTTCCAATGTTATTAAAAGCCGCTTTTATTCAGCTTTGGTACCTAAGGGTTTCATTTGCATTTCTTCTAATTTTATTCTGAAGACAATTTTCAAAACATAACAATTTTTTTAGTCGATTTCAAAAAGATTGCTTCCAGTTTTACACCCCCCGCTTCTATACACTTTAAGGCCAGAATTCACTATCAGACTCAGTCGTACGATCTGTAAAAAAATTGCATGTGTGTTCAAAAAGTATGATAGTGTGAATTAAAAGTGTATGCGTGTGACAGACTTTTTGTCAGATCTGTACGATTTTATAATTTTTTGAAATAATTCATAAAATGTTTTCTTCTATCAGAGGTGATTTTTAAGATGAGTAGAAAAAAAAACAAATATTAAAACAATATGTTTTTTGTATCTTTTTTAAATAATAGTGTTGCACCTGCGACGCCTTTTTGAAAGGATTTCTAAAGTAGGATAGAATTCTATCAAATTTTTGTGTTATTAAATCGTACGATTGTGTGTGATAGTCAACTTCTTCCTTTATATCCCGACTTTCTCCTTTCTCTTTTATACTCTTCAAATAACATAGAGAGATCGGAAAATGGCCCCAAATTAGCTGTGTAATCACGGCAGCCTCTCGAACCTAACCTAACCAACTCTTAAGAGTTCTTTACTTCTTTGTTAAAAATTAATACCAATCTTTACCGTTATTATCTTCTTCAACATGATTTTTAACATGTTTACATGTGTGTGATGACCAATAATAATGAACCACTTTTTCTTAAACAAATTATTCTTAAAAAGTTTACGATTTCACAACAAGAGACATATTTCACATGCAAAAACATTCAATGAATGCAAATGAAGTAAAATTTTACTGCTGACAATTACCACTTGCCAAAATGTGTTTAAGAAAGTGTACAAATGGATTTTGTTTTTAAAAAAGTTTTGCATTTTTCATTAAACATTATTTGTACAACAATGTAAATATTAAAACAAAGTATGGTGGAATAAAATTAACTTTTTTTAAACAGAATAAAAAGTTGCATGCAATTTTAAAGTTAATTGATTATATGCGTTTTATATTTTTAATCAATAATGCTTTGAACAGCGAATTCTTTATGGTGCAAACGAATTATTGTTATTTAACATGAATATTTCTAGGCAAAATATAGTTGAGGTGGCAGTTATGAAAATAACTACCGTGGTGCTTATAAATGCATAATTTACTCTTTGCCTCGGCCTTAGCAAGAAATTGTGCTTTTTTTTTAAACTCTCAAACACGGTTAAAAAAAATTGATAATTATAAACGTGCAATCTTAAACTTTAAATGACTTTTTTTATTTCAAACGTAAACTTATATGCACTTCACAATACGTGTAAATCTAATAACTCCAATCAAGAAAGAAAAAACAAATATTTTGCATAAAAATTTCACTAGCTCTTAATGGGTTAAGCATTTTTTTTTAATATTAATATTTCCTGAAGATCTCCTTAAAAGCTTTTAAATGATACCCATATTGATATAAAAAAAAAAATATGGTGGAGAATCGTTCTTTTCTATGAAAAGTTCAGAGTCCCATAACTCGGAAAATATGGGCGAGAACCAATTTTTTACGTTATGTTTATTTTCTTATTTATTTTTTTATTTTTTAATCTCTATCGCCACATATATTTGTTTTTTTTTTTTTTTTTTTTTTTATTGGAGTAACTCTATTGTTCCAAATGATATGGAAAACTTTGTTGATCATTTTCAGGAATTATTTTTTAAACAAACTTTTTTTCGGTTATGTTGTCATTACGAAGGCTGCTCTATATATTTCTGGCCTAATAGTGAAAATGCAAATATTTATAATCAAAAATGGTTTTATTGTTTTTCAAAGTATTCTCCAGCATGATTTATACACTTTTGCATGCGCTCAAACCAGTTGTCGAAGCATTTTTTCCACTCCGATTAAGACACCTCTAAAACATGGTTCTTGAACACTTCAACAGCTTCTTCTGGCGACGAAAATCGTTGACCACGCATTTTTTTCTTGATGTGCGGAAATATGAAGAAGTCATTAATTGCCAAGTCAGGGCTGTACGGCGGATGACCCATTAATTCGCCGTTTTTGCCGGTCAAAAACGCTCTGGTTTGAGCCGATGTGTGAGAGCTCGCATTGTCATGGTGAACAATGATTCGTCTTCTCTTGTTGGTTTTTCGAATTTCTCCGATGAATCCAGGCAAACAAATTATAGTGTACCACTCAGAAGTGACCGTCCTACGTTGCTCCAGCGGAACAGTCGCCACATGACCAGTTTTGCCGAAGAAACAGGCGACCATTTGCTTCGAAGTGCTTCTTCGACGAACAACTTTTGTTGGATTTTGCTCGTCTTTGAAGACCCACACGGTCGATTGTTGTTTCGTTTCGGGCTCATACGCATAGATCCATGATTTGTCACCTGTGACGATCTTATAAACGTCTTTTGAAGCACCGCAATCGTATTTTTGCAACATTTCTTTGCACCAATCAACACGAGCCTTTTTTTAACGACTTTCAAATTGTGCGGGATCCAACGAGAACAAACCTTTTTTACGGCCAGGTGTTCATGCAGTATCGAATGTATGCTGGTGGAGGAAATGTCCAAGGATGTCTCTATCTCTCGGTATGTCGCATGTCGATCTTGCATTATGAGTTCACGCACGGCATCAATGTTCTCTGGCACAACAGCAGTTTTTGGACGAACTTCACGGAATTCGTCTTTGAGCGAGCTTCGGCCACGGTTAAATTCAATATACCAATTTTTCACAGTGCTATAGGATGGTGCTTCATCGCCATACAAAGATTTAAGTTCATCAATGCACTCTTGTCGTGATAATCCACGTCGAAAGTTGTGAAAAATGAAATGAAAATGTTCACGAGTTAATTCCACTTTTTTCTATATTAAATTTTTCAAGCCACTGTAAACAACACAAATAATGGTCGTACGTTAAAACGTTTTGAGTACGATTATGCTTAAAAACGACAAACTTTCCAATGGAAATGTCAGATTGCACTTGGCAGCACTCAATGTTGCCAGGCCAAAAATATATATAGCAGCCCTTGTAAACTTTTTCATAACCGAAAAATTTTTTTAAATAATAATCCCTAAGGAAGACCTTAGATGATGAACTTTGTTGGCTGAAATAACTTTTTTATTTATTTAACAAGACCTTAGGACAAAACTTACTAATTAATTAATAATAAAAAAGTCTACAACTTTAAAAATATTTTAACTAAAATTTATAAATTGAATTATAACTATTTTTAAAATTTTTTTCAGAATGGAGATTCAAACTGTCAATAATCATATAAACAATGCTCTGATATCACCGTTATCTGCCACAAAACCTCAAACACTCAACAATAAAACATCAACAAAAACAAAAACAACACCATCACCATCGCCATTACCAACACCATCAGCATCAATTGCACATATACAGCAAGCAACAATGCAATTAAACAATAGTTTAACCACAAATAATCAGCAACAACAAAGTCGCAGCAATAGTCCAGCCAGTTCAAATTCAGAAATTGAAAAAGAACTGCTAGATTTGGACTTGAACAGTTCTATGAATAGTGGCAGTATTAGCTTAGGTGCCGAAATAAATTGCAAATCAAATGGTTCATTAAGTGGTGCCTCGTCAACATCTACACAAGGCCTTGCAACATCGTCTAAGGTGTATGCGGGTGCTGATCCCAATAGAAGCATTGAATTAAAAGACAACATCTTGGCATCGAATTTAACTAATGGCAGTAGCAGTCAGTCAGCCAATGGTTTGGCCGCTAATGCAATCGTAGGTGTAGCAGTGGCAGCTGCTAATATAAAGAAAAGAATTTCTTCAAGTCGAACACCAACAAGAAAAGCAAGAAGAGTCAAATTTTACCGCAACGGTGATCGTTTTTATCCAGGCATAACCATTCCAGTTTCAAATGAACGTTATAGGTATTTTTTGTCTTAAACTTTTACTTAAAAATTTAATGTTGTTTATAATTATAATTATCCTTTTCTTTTCATTTTTTTGTTTGTAGATCATTTGAAAGCTTATTTGAAGATCTTACCAGACTTCTGGAAGAAAATGTTAAAATTCCCGGCGCTGTTCGTACCATTTACAACATGTGCGGCAAAAAGGTTTAATTTTAAAATGCGTTCATTTTTTTATTTTTTTTTTGTGTGTTAATTTATTTTCCTTTTAATTTAGGTTACTACTTTGGAAGAGTTGGAAGATGGCCAGAGTTACGTGTGTTCCTGTAATAATGAGACTTTTAAAAAAGTCGAATACAACACGACCTCACAACCGCTCACTAATCTATCGATATCGAGCAAAGCTTCGAATCGTTTGTCAAAACATTACCGCCCCTCCTCTCCTCTAAAGAACGGTTCAACAAATAATCCAAATAACGGTAATGCTGCACCAACAAACATAACTTTGAGTGGAAACTCAAATGGTAGTCCCGTATTGGGAAAATTAAATGAACGTGATAGTGTTGTACATCCACGCATCGTAACCCTTATACGCAACGGTACAAAACCTCGAAAACTTATGCGTTTGTTATTGAATAAACGCAATAGCCCCAGCTTTGATCACGTTTTGACAGCTATAACGCAAAAGGTCAAACTAGATACTGGTTATGTACGCAAAGTTTTTACATTGTCCGGTACACCGGTGACACAATTGGCTGACTTTTTTGGTCCCGATGATGTTTTCTTTGCCTATGGCACTGAGCGTGTAAACAATCCCGACGACTTTCGTTTGGAGCCGGACGAGCAGAAATCTTTACAAAATATTCGCAAAAACTTACGTACAGCTGGTACAACTTGCAAGGGCCCTAAACCCAAAATGCCTGTAAAGAGTAAGAAAATCTATGACACATCTGCTATCGATGAAGAAAAACTACTGAATGATAGTGGCATCGATGCAACCGAACTACCAACCGTCATACGAGAACGTTACATTTTAGGTCAAATTATAGGCGATGGCAATTTTGCCATTGTCCTCAAGTGTAAAGACCGACAAAATGGTTTAACTTATGCTCTCAAAATCATTGACAAAAGCAAATGCAAGGGCAAAGAACACTATATTGATGATGAGGTTCGCGTTATGAAGAAATTGTCACATCCTCATATCATTTCTTTGATAATGGATGTCGATCAACAGGCAAATATGTATTTGGTGCTTGAATATGTTAGTGGTGAGTTGGTGTTGACAATTTTTGTTCTCTTTTAATGAATCAATTGAGCATGAAAAAATTATGAAAATTTTATAAGAGAAAGAGAAGCTAGTTTTTTCGTGATCAGTATCCAAAAGTTAAAAACGAAATCGTTTTGCTTTTGCTACAAATGTTTCTCTGTCTGTTACAGGGGTCTTAATCGGGAAACGTTATAACTAGACAAAAAGTTATTATTATTACGGCAGCTTAAGCAAAAAATCAAAATAATACAGAGTTCAAAATAAAAGGGTGTCCCTATAAAGACGTGATTTTCATGCAATTACCTCTTTTAACCGTTTGAAGCAGTCTGTAGAAATTTAACGTATGTCCACTATAAGTACAAGTTTCAAAATTAAAGGTCGTGGTTTTCAAGTATAACTCATTATTTTTCAAAAAGTTATAATCACCTTTATCGTGGCTGGCGTTTTTACGGCAAAAGTTAGTCGTTTTTAAGAAATGGTATCATGCCTGGCAAAAACGCCGATAAATACGACACTGTTTGAAGATCTATTACAAAAACAGTATCGCAGTTGGCGTATTTGTCTGTCAAAAGTTGATAAACTTGTCGTTAAGTTTTTTGTTCACGACAGCGTATTTACATATATTACAAAAATACATAATCTTTTCCCCATTCAGGATTCGAACCGTGGATATTTAAATTAATTAAAATTAAAATTTATTATTTTCTGGCTTAGGTTTATTTATTAATTTAATTTCTAAAAATCTTTAGAAAGAAAAATTATTAAAAAATGTATGCGGACGTTTTCCAAAGAAAACAAGAAAAATTAGACGCTTGCAGAACGTCAAATTCTTTACCAGCATTCTTCGCATCTATCTACCTTAAGTTGTGTATATTGTAAACATCATCTATTTAACCAACTAATTTTGTAAATAAGAATACGAAGAATATTCATATCGATATTAATTTGGTTAGAAAAAGTCGACACACACACCAAAGTATTTCTTCACTGTTCTCTTTGTAATTTGTCCCGTACATTTGTTTTTGCAATCGTATCAGCCATCGAATGATCACGAATGCAATTTTTTATTTTTATTCATTCTTACTTGTTTACTTCACAACGTTATAGATGCTGTTTCAGTATCATATTGTTGTTAAAAATTAACCTTAAGCCGAAAAAGTAAAATTCTATTTCATTTATAATATCCACAGTTCAAATCCCAGTTGGGAAAAAATTAAAAAATTTTTAAAATAATTTAAATTTAAAGAGTGTCTTCATAGAAATGTGATGTTTATAGATGGCCTGATCTTTTAAGCCATTCTAGCGAGACGCTTGAAATTTTCATAGAGTACGTAGCTTTGTGTCTGCTAATAGACAAACTTTTGAAATTTACACAGAATGCATACCTCTATAATAACAAATACAGAAAGCAATAGTTACGTATTAACTCTTTGAGCACGAAAAACTAAGCGAAAAAGAAAAAATGAAAGGATGTATTCCTATAAATACCTGATTTATGCTGAATGTTTTTTATCTAATCTTTTGAAGTGTAGAATTTTTACAAAGAATATTTGACTTAAGAGTGGTCTATACATGATGCCGAATTCTTCGAATGTGAGCCCACCCAATAAACACTTGGCTGGTTCTTTTTATACGAGGGCTGCTATATATATTTCTGGCCTGGCAACACTGAGTGCTGCCAAGTGCAATCTGACATTTCCATTGGAACGTTTGTCATTTTTAAGCATAATCGTACTCAAAACGTTTTGGCGTACGACCATTATTTGTGTTGTTTACAGTGACTTGAAAAA
The DNA here is from genome assembly GCA_937654795.1 of Cistogaster globosa. Taxonomy (NCBI): domain Eukaryota; kingdom Metazoa; phylum Arthropoda; class Insecta; order Diptera; family Tachinidae; genus Cistogaster; species Cistogaster globosa. The sequence goes on from OW569404.1 coordinate 17,144,634, forward strand.
ATTAATATAGAAAAAAATAGAATTAACTCTTGAACATTTTCGTGCCATAATTTTTCATAACTTTCGACGTGGATTATCACAACAAGATGGCATTGATGAACTTCAATCTTTGTATGGCGATGAAGCACTATCCTATAGCACTGTGAAAATTTGGTATAATGAATTTAATCGTGGCCGAAGCTCGCTCAAAGACGAATTCCGTGAAGGTCGTCCAAAACGGCTGTTGTGCCAGAGAACATTGCTGCCGTGCGTGAACTCATAATGCAAGATCAACATGCGACATACCGAGAGATAGAGACATCCTTGGACATTTCTTCCACCAGCATACATTCGATACTGCATGAACACCTGGCCGTAAAAAAGGTTTGTTCGCACAAAAAAAGGCTCGTGTCGATTGGTGCAAAGAAATGTTGCAAAAATACGATTGCGGTGCTTCAAAAGACGTTCATAAGATCTTCACAGGTGACGAATCATGGATCTATGCGTATGAGCCCGAAACGAAACAACAATTGACCGTGTGGGTCTTCAAAGACGAGCAAAATCCAACGAAAGTTGTTTGTGGAAGAAGCACTTCGAAGCAAATGGTCGCCTGTTTCTTCGGCGAAACTGGTCATGGGGCGACTGTTCCGCTTGAGCAACGTAGGACGGTCACTTCTGAGTGATACACTACAATTTGTTTGCCTGAAGTCATCGGAGAAATTCGAAAAACCAACAAGAGAAGACGAATCATTGTTCACCATGACAATGCGAGCTCTCACACATCGGCTCAAACCAGAGCGTTTTTGACCGGCCAAAACGTCGAATTAATGGGTCATCCGCCGTACAGCCCTGACTTGGCACTTAATGACTTCTTCCTGTTTCCGCACATCAAGAAAGAAATGCGTGGTCAACGATTTTCGTCGCCAGAAGAAGCTGTTGAAGTGTTCAAAAACCATGTTTTAGAGGTGTCTCAATCGGAGTGGAAAAAGTGCTTCGACAACTGGTTTGAGCGCATGCAAAAGTGTATAAATCGTGCTGGAGAATACTTTGAAAAACATTAAAACCATTTTTTATTATAAATATTCGCATTTTCACTATTAGGCCAGAAATATGTAGAGCAGCCCTCGTATCAGTCTAATTATAAATAAAACTATCGTGATTGTTTTGTCACTGTTGCCTTTTCTTCTATTATAAATTTGTTGCCCTGTTAATTTACAGCGGAAATAATTCAAGGGAAAAAGTAGATATTATGAATTCTGAAGGAAAGAAGAATTAAATGAAAATAAAGAAAACAGCAGTGATGCCACTTTTTGATTATTTTGTTTCCACTGAAGGAATTTATTTTGTTTTTTTTTTTTTTTTAAGAAAAATAGAGAAATTCTGTAATAATATTCATGATTGACAGTTCAGTCACACTGTCAAGTTTTTTTTTTTTTCAATTCTCCTTTAAGAAACTTACACATACTGTTTGTTCAAATTCACAAAAATTGAAAGCTGTGACGTAGGCTGTATGCAATTTTAAAGCAATTTTTTCAGCAAGATGTCTTTTATATGAAGGAATTTTCATATTCCACAGGACTTCATGACTCTTGTATAGTTTTATAAACTGTCGGTGTATTTGTTTATTTTGTTGACAAACAATTTTCTTTGTTGTAAAGACACTTTTATTATTTATTTTATTAATTTCAAAGAAACAAAACAACACTGGCAGCAGAACATTTTTATATAAAAATGTTAATTTGGAGGAAAAAACTTCAATCAGCTGTTTTCATGAATGTAATTTGAACGAAAATTTGAAAGCAAATTCTCAGCAATTTTTTAAAGTGCGAGTGGTAAAAAAAAATTAGAGAAATTAATTTTATTTTTTTAATTTAACAAGCACTTGGGCAGTTTTAAAATAAAAATATTGTTTATTATTTTTTCTTTCAATATTTCGCTACACCGTTGACATCTTCAGGAAACAGGAAACAAAATTATTAAAAAATTAATTTTTTTTCTTTCAAAAATAAAAAATAATAAACAATATTTTCATTTTAAAACTAAATTCGTGCTTGTTAAATTAGAAAATAAAATTAATTGTAAAAAATGTAAAAAAAACATTAACGTTTAATGAGAAAATTTTAAAATTTGAATGAAAACTTGATCGTCTGACACTCAAGTGATTGGGCTGTATAATTTTTCTAAACATTTTTATCTTTAAATGCAAAATATATTTTTTTTTAAATTATTTTTTTAAACAACTTGCTGTTAACAAATTTGAATTTAATCTTTAGGTGGTGATTTATTTGATGCTATTACACGAGTAACACGTTTTTCGGAAGATCAATCGCGTGTTATGATAAAACATTTAGCCGAGGCTATGGCTTATTTACATTCCATGAGTATTGTACATCGTGACATTAAACCAGAAAATTTATTGGTATTTATTGTTTGATCGTTCGTTCTTCTTCTATAAAGTTTTAACTAATTTTGAGTGTATTTTTTTGTTTTTGTTTTTTTTTTTTGTTTTGTACAAAAGGTTGAATTGGATGACAAAGGAAATGTCACTGAATTAAAATTAGCTGACTTTGGTTTGGCTTGTGAAGTAACTGAGCCACTATTTGCTGTCTGTGGTACACCAACTTATGTGGCTCCAGAAATCTTAATGGAAACTGGTTATGGCTTAAAGGTATTTAAATTTTACAATATTTTAAAATTATAAAATAATATTCTTACTTGCTTTAATCTGACGATATAGATCGATGTTTGGGCAGCAGGTATTATTTTATACATATTGCTGTGTGGTTTCCCACCCTTTGTTTCACCCGACAATCAACAGGAACCTCTGTTTGATGCCATTATATCGGGTATCTATGAATTTCCTGATCCCTATTGGTCAGGCATTGGTAATGGGGTGCGCGATCTTATTGCCAATATGTTACAATCCGATCCAGATGTACGTTTCACCAGCGAAGATATTCTCGACCATTATTGGACTATGGGTAACGATGACATCAATGAATATAGCAGCTGAACACAATAGCAAGAATCTTTTAAATTTAATCGTTAATATATGTGGCTACTTTACATAATGTATCGGCTGCTGGTTGAGGTCTGCTCGGCTCGCTCACTTTGTGTGGTTTTTGTGTTATAGAAAGACCTGTACTGTAGTATTCTTTTTTTTTATTTTAAAAAAATAATTAAAACTATATTTCGATAATTTTATTTTTTAATTTGTAATTTATTAAACCAACTCATTTAAAAAATTAAAGAAGTTTTAAAATATATATATACATTGTTAACAAAAAAACAAACAAAAAATCGGGCAACTTACAAAGTAAAAAATGTATTTTAATTTGTAAAATTTGCCAAGACAACAAATCAAGTTAGAAGAAAAACTAAAAATATAGTTTCTGATTTAAATTTTTATAATTATTTTATACATACGCTATGCTATATACAAACATACATACATACATATATATTTTTAAGTATTTAACTTTTACTTTTTTTTATAAAAGATTAATAATACTTTTATATATTTCATTTCATATATTTAAATACTTTAATTATAAATATTAGTTTTAAAAATAATTAACGTTTTTTTATTTGTACAAACAAAGAAAAAAGAACACAATCTTTCTGCATAAAATAAATCAATAAATTTCTCGACAAATTTTTAACAATTTGTGCATTTATGTACGCATTCCATACAAAATCGAGTCTTGAAACAACAACAACTTTTGTTTTTAATTTTTCTTATGTGCTTTTTATATTAAAAAAAAAGAAGATTGTGTTCAATATTAATGTATATTTTCATTTTGAATTCTAGCTTAATATTTCTTAAAATATGATTGATGTAAATTAATGTTTTTATTTAAAATATTTTTATTAATGGAAAAAATATATATTTTTTGTAATTTAAATCTTTCAATATCTTTGAAAAAAAAAAACAAATTTTTCTTTGTTAACTATTTAGTTTTGTTTTTATTTACTACTTTATTCTACTACTTCTCACTTTCACATACAATTTAGTCTTCAATAGATATCTAAACAACGACTTTGTTTAAAAACTGTTTCTTAAAAAAAAAAAAAAAAACATTTAAATAAGCAACAACACCATTCGAAAGATTCCAAACAACATTTTTTAGAATATAAAAAAATATATATATTTAAAAAAGAAGTATTTATATGCAATTTATTATAAAGCTACAATTTTAAACACCATTAAATGATTTAAATATATTTTATTAAAACAAACAATTACAATTATTTATTTAATTTTATTATTTTACATAAAATAACAACAACAACAACAAAAATAATACAAATAAAAATTGCGGCTATAAACAAGAAATAAACTGAAAAGAATTTTTAATATTTATTTATTTAATTTTTATTAAATTTATTTTAATAACAAAGATAATCAGCTCTATTGCGAAAGACGTCGTCGACGTCGTTGTCAATTTTTAGGCGCAGTCAAATTTGGTCGACGGAGACGTCAACTCGACACACAGTTGGTATTAATTTGCGCGCATGTGTTGACGTCGACACGTTATCGATAAAAATTGAAGAAAAAATATCATCTCCATTTATTTTGGCAGTTAGTAAACTTAATTTTTTAAATTTTTGTTAAAAAAAATGTTGTTTATATCTGAATTAAGTGGAAGCAGTGATAATGAAAATAAAGAAATGCCTAGGGTTCGGAGAAAAGTGGTGAGACAAAGATCAAACATTTTTATTTTTCCGGACATCACGTAAGTAAGTGCAGTTTTGTTGAATATTATTGACTGAATAAAACAGCATTTAAATTCGTATTAAGAAAAATTAGCCTTTAATAAGAAGCGCCATTCGTTCAACATCAATTTCCAACACGTTAAAGTTAACAACAACATTGCGGTTCTCGGCTCAAGGCTCATACCAATCGAGTGTTGATTTTAATCTTGATTTATTGCAACCAACTGTATCCTTAATTTTGGAATAAATCCTTGATGTTTTGGAAAGAGTCATCTACACCCTTTTTATTATATTTGAAATGGCCGAGAAAGAGAAGGTTGAATGGAAGTAGTATTTCTTTGAGAAGACGGGATAGGCTGCTAGACGGCAAAATTTAAGCTTCTAAGAAAGATGATCAAAATATGTACTACATTAGAAAGGTTTTTTTAGTTTAAGTGCCTCGCTTGTAAAAAAAAAATATATCACTATGTCGACGCTAAAAACTTTGTTGACAAAAACAAAGTCAATTCCAGTCAACGTCGACGTAATATTGCCTTCTTTAATACAAATTTGCCGCCGATAACTCTCAACTACTCTCAATGTTGACGACGACAATACAGTAAGTAAGATAACTCTCAACTACTCTCAATGTTGACGACGACAATACAGTGAGTGTGCTGTCGACATCACTTGTAACGACGTTGACAGTCGTAATAAGGGTGAATATTTAAAGGGTACGTGTTGCAAATTAGTTTTAACAAAAACGGTAGGACCATTCAAATTTGATCGATTTGAAAAGATTATTTTTAAAAACTTTTTTTCATTTAAAAATAATTTTTTTTTCTAGCTAAAAAGAGAATTTTTTTTTGTATTTGGAAATCGTTCAATATTTGTAACACACTTTACAAATTTGAGTTTTCGAATCAATCGATTGCTATCACATATCTGGTTGTTACAAAAATAATATTTGAAACAGTTTACATATTTTGGTTTTTGCTGTTAAAAATATTGAAACGTGTCTCAACAAGCGTGGTAAAACAGAATAAAAGGAAATTTATTTAAAAACAATTGAAATTCATTAATTTTTATTGAAGTAGAAATAATTCTTAAGAGCATTATTTCAAACCAATTTCAGTACGTATTGTAAATTTTGAAATAATCAGGGGTTTACTCTGTATTCTGATTCGAAAAGCAAATCATTCTAATTTCTATGGCATATACATTGCTTTTCGAAAGTGTTTTGTTTCGAATCGAAATACAGAGTAACCCCCAGGTAAATAATGCAAATCGATTAATTTAATAACAATCAATTTTAAAATTGTTTTCGTTTTTTAACCGACATAGAAAAAAAGAAAGAGGTTATCAATTCGTCTGAATGTTGACTTCTTTTTAATGTTTGTGTCAGCCATTTTTTAAACGATTTTGAAAATTGTTTCTTTATTCAAAAGGTTATGCTTACAGATTGGTCCCTTTTTAAAATAAGTTTATTATTTTAAAAATTAAAGGGTGTCACCCAAACAGCATGCATGTTTTTCTACGTGTATTATGAACCGTAAAAGGCGCCACTTTAAAATTAAAAAGAACTGGTTATAATTATAACACCCAATAGCAAAAAATAATACAAAAATAAACTTTTATATTAGAGAGTGTCCCCACAGTGGCGTAAATTGGCCTATATTGTCCTATCTTTTGAACCGTTATAGACAAAAGCTTCAAAAAGGACAGAATGTCGACTACTATGGCCATTATAATAAAAAGTATTAATATTCAAAATTATAAATTAAAGGGTGCCCCAAAAATTCGCTTCATTCGATGGATATGGCCATACTTTTGCATATTTGTAAACAGACGGTTGAAATTCACAAATAATCTAGCTTAGTTCGCTTTAACAACAAGTACAAAATTTGAATATGGAAATTAAAGGGTGACCCAACATTTAATGTTGTTTTAATTATGTGGCCAATCTTTTTAACCGTTACAAGGGACCTTTATTGCCAAGTCCGCTAAAACAAATCTATAATTTGAATTTAGAAATTAAAGGGTGTTCCCATATTTAATAAATTATGACAAATAATGTCCTGTCTTTTGATCGTATATAACGGATCAAAAGACAAAAACTTGAAAATAAGGCAGAATGTTTCTTAGCAAGCAAGATTTTGCTCTCAAGAGGATCACACATGACAGCTCTGTCGTAAGCTGCACGCAACTTTAAAGTAAATTTCCTTTTCAAGATGGTTTTGTGAAGAAAATAACAAAAGGAGAAGCATAAATACGAAAATTTTCATACAAGAACTTTGTTAAATTTACTTCATGACGTGAAAAAAAAATTAAAATCATAGCAAAATCATCTGTCAGGTGAGTACAGTTCGATAGCTGATTTTTTTTTATATAAACATTTTTTATTTTAGATGCGACACTACACAAAAAAAAAAAAAAAAGAATATGAAACATCATAAACAGCTACTGCAAGACTTTAAAGGCAAGACTTTGATTTAAAACCACCAGGAAAATAAAAATTTGATTTTTAGGGTACGAAATACAATGAAGTTTTGTTTTATTAAAAAAGCATGTTAAATGAATAGAATATAATTTAATTGTAGGTATTTATATATTTAATTATACATATGTATAAAAATATTTAACATAATATAAGTTTTAAAGCTTAATTTTTAAAACTAACAAATATAAGCAAAAGCTCAAATGATAAAAAGAGTTTAAAAGAAAATTAAAACTGCTACAGAAATAAAAAAGAAATTTAGTCAGAATCATCATCTAAAGTTAAAGAGCAGAGCCCGCAATGTTCATTTACATAACGACCAGGAACACAAGGCTCATGATAGACATGACCACACTTAAAGCCAATAATATCATTAAGTGGAATATTGTCTTTACACAAAACACTACGATGACATTTCTCACAACTATTGTCGTAGCTTATACTCAATGCTCTATTTTGTAGCCGCACAATATCAGCGTGAGTGGTAAAGTAATCAATTAGTTGTAATTTGTTAAAGCTTTTTTGTATTTCGACCTGAAATAAATAAGAAAAAAAATTTATGAATATCATGCGTAGCAATTATTTATTTTTAAAAAAATCTTACTTGTAAACGATAATCCCATAACATTTTACATAAGGATTTTCTTAAGCCTGGTATCTTTTGTCCTAATTTAATTTTATTAATTAAGGCCTCGGGGTTAATGTAACCTTTGAAGTTCAAAAAAGAAAAAAAAAAAATAACTGAAATAAAAATTATACAAAATCGATTTTTCTTTTTACCAATTATGCCATCTAGCAATTTCGTTAGAATTTCTGGATTTTCCACAGATTCTTCGATTAATAAATTCCACAGATCAGAATCGTCATGTTCTTTACAAAATTCTATAGCCATTTCAATGTCTTCTATCTACAAATATTAAATGAATAATAAAATAATTTATTATTTATTTGGAATTGCTGCTTAAAATTGAAATACCTTGTGTATAATTATGTCTAAAGCTTCGATAACGTTACCCATTTGCCCTAATAAATACACCACTTCAGGATAATAGTTGTTACTTTTACAAATATGCAGGGCTTCCTGTATTTGATAATGTTTTGAACGTCTGAGAAATGGTAACAGCTTTGAGCGGTTAAATGAAGCATATAAACTCACTAATTTCCAATGGAATGTGCCACTGTTATCAACTTTATCTAATTCATCTAAGTACTAAAAATAATGAAAATATAATAAATATACTTATGCATTTATACTTATGAACGGATGCTTTGCTTGTCAAAGAGATTAACTCCACTTGAACATAATTTTTTTTTTTATAATTTAAATAAATGATATTGCATTTTAAAGTTTAACAACTATTTTTAGAAAACTTTCTTTTGAAGAAGTACGTACATTTGAGCAGCTTATTTAAAAAAAATTAAGGCTTAATCTCGAGAAGACTTACTTGCACTTTTATTTTAGAAGCCTTATTCCCTAATAAAAACTTTGGTCAACATAAAAACGTAGCAGTTCTTAACACAAAAAATTTATTTATTTTTTTTTTTTTTAAAGTGACTTATGCCACTTTCAAATAAAACGGCTACTTTAAGGCTACGAAAAATGTAAAGTGCAGTTAATCGATTTGGCAGTTAAAGCATCCGTAAATAATTTACCAAATACAAATATTCCTGATGTTGTTCCAGTTGTTGTACAACGATTTCTGGTGGTATTTTATTTTTTTTAATTAAAATCTGAAAGGCACGTTCCTGATCCAGTTGTATTAGGGGTACAATCATTTTATGAATTACACTATAAAGATCGTAACGTTTGATCAAATCGAAAACATCTTTGTTTTCCAATTTCAAATACATTTTTAAAGCATTTTCATAATCCCTTTGGTAAGAGTAGAGTAAAGCTAAAGCTTCCAACAATTCATTGCCGTGTTGTTTACGAAAATTATCGTGTATTGCATTTATGACAGCTGAACAATCGTATAAATTGGATGGCCATTCTTTAATCAGGTTTAAAAATCCTTTAACGTCTAACTCTAAGTATTCGTACAATACCATTTCGTAAACATGAGGATCCAACTTGCAATCATCGGATGTGGGTAAATAAGCACTAACTGATCTTAATTGCTTGTGTTTGACAAATTTGAAAACTTCTTCTTCCCACAATGATTTGTTATTTCCCAAAACACGCAGACATAATTTACCAGCAGTTTCAAAATCTTTTTTCGTTATTAAATAGTTGATATAAGTTCTAGAAAAAGAAATATTTATAAGTAAAGTTTTTTTTTTTATAAATAATTAGCACAAATGTACCGAGCTACAGCCAAAACGCTACCACCATGTAAAGAAGTAATTTCCATAGCTTCTTCAAATTTTCTGTAAAAATATTAAAAAAATTTCCGAGTTAATATGTGCTTTTAAATTTTATTTAACAAAATTTAAATTATAACTAATAAAATGGCTTAACTATAGACTTCAGCACATTTATCGCCACCTATTTGGGTTTCGAATATATGTACGTGTGTATGTAGAAAGTCCAAATGCTTATTTAAGCTTGTGAAATTATTCTTTTCAGAGTCATAACCATTTTCTATAAATTTATTTATCTCTGCAGCCTACGTGTAAAGGCGATACCCATGCCATACCATCTGCCTTGTTTAATAGGAATTTTCAAAAGTTCCCAGTATAACAAAGTTTGATTAATGTAATGTTTCTCCTTTTCGCAGCAAAATATATATTTTGTCTAAAATCTTAGAGTTTTCAACTTTATTAATACAATTTTGCTATAAAAGCATTATTAGATCCATCATACTTTTTTTAATCAATTTTAAACAATTAATAAATCAACTTATTTCAAAAAATATAGTTTTTTAAATATCCTATAGTATGGACGGGAAACAAACTCATCCTAAAACTGTTATCATTTATAAAACTTATAAATTTTCAATTTTAAGTCCTCAAAATACATTTTTATAATAAAAACTTAAAGCTGGATTCCCCCATTGTTTCCGAACAAAATTTTTGTTCCCAAACATTTTTTTTATATGTAGTTTGACGTGTTTCTTTTTGAGAGAGAGAGAGAGAGAAACACGTAAACTACATATAAAAAAAATGTTTCGGAACAAAAATTTTGTTCGGAAACAGTGGGTGAATCCAGCTTTAAACTCATTTAATGCGTAAAGTATGCTTCCTGAGCCTAAATAAAGAAAGTCTCTGATCACTTATAAAACATATAAATAGTTGGGTTAAAACGCAAAAAATTTGTTTTTTGTGAAAATGTGACTTTTTGGTGATATATTTGATCCATAGCTGTGTTTTTCATTTTGCCATGTAATTCATTATACTCGGTGGTAATTCATAAGGTAAGTACCAAGGCAAATTGAATACTAGGTAAAGCTAATAGCACAGGTGATCGAATTCGCTTTACAAATTTTTCAGAATCAACGTCAAGATTTGTTTACACGCCATTAAAGAACGAAAAAATGTTCAATTTTAAAATTGAAAAAATATTTTTATATAATTAATGGTTGATCAAGTAGCGAATGTGCGAATAAACCGTTGAGTGAAAATAGTGTGTGTGTGCCCATTAATTAAAAAAGAAAACGTTTCTTTTGCCTTGGTACAAAAACAAGAAATTTTGACATTTGCAAAATAAGGCAATCAAGGCAAATTGAATACTACGTAACCGCATCCGTACAAAAACAAAAAACGCGTGTATTTTGTTTGTGTAAATTTACGTGCACGTATCAGTAAACAGTGATGAATGATATACAAAACAGAGAAGAAAATGAAATTTGCTGAACAAATTCTACATCCTCTTATTTTTCCTCTGGTGTTTTTCGGCATATTGAACAAAGTTCTACTCCCGCACTTCTTATTTTGCTAGCCACTTAAATATTTCCTCAAATATTTTTTATAAATGTACATACATACACACATACATATAGGTATTTTGATGAAAAACAAAATAAACAATTTTCTTTTCAATAAATGTTGTTTTTTGTTTGCAATTGGGCACACATACATACTATTGTTACTTATAATGAATTATTTAAAAAATTTTACCCGATTTTAAAATTGAACATTTTTCGTGTTTTTAAATGGCGCGTCAACAAAATGTAAACAATTTTTGACTTTGGTTAGGAATTTTACCTATCAATTTTACCTAGTATTCAATTTGCCTTGAAGGCAATTAACTGTTATCGATTCGCGGTGATTAAATAAAAAAATTAAACATCCGTGTGGCATCTTTGTTTTTTCTTCCATATGTTTATAACTGCTGGCTTAAAAACAGCTGAACGGAGATTAATTGTTTACAAGGAATTTCAATCGCCGAGTATAACTCCAATAAAATATCGCATTAGCTGTATTAAGTTTAAAATATAAACTGAAAATTTAGTTTCCTTATTAAAAAACCAAATTTGTTGTTTTATATTAACTAAAAAGTTTTTATAAAAAATAAGGAAAATGTCTTTGAATTTGGCTCGACATATTTTACGAATACTACTGGATGGATAAACTACAAACACCGGATTTAGGCAAATAAATTTAAATGAGAAATTTTATTGTTACATAAAAAAGCAGTTAAAAGAATTCGTCATGAGACGTATGAATAACTTATTAACTTTATTTACGGCAATGGTTGCCTTTTTCTTTGGTTTCTTTATTACCAAGCTTTTAAGTAGTGTGGACAAATGTCCTACACAGAAAAGTGGCGTTCACATGTTAGAGCCGCATCCGGAACTATTTTTAATGGTTCTTATTTTAAGTGCTCCCCGTCATGAGGAAAAGCGCACAGTCATACGTGACACATGGATTAAATTAGGTAGACCCTTAAGTTTGCTTTATTATCCGGAAGAGTTTGTTTATCTACCATATTATGGAGCAAGAGGTCATCTCGAAGTTGAAAGTCCGGCTGATCAGGCTAATCGTCTGCATATTTTTATTGATTGGATGAAAGACCAAAGCCGCAGAAATATGGATAATACAAAGAGAAATATAAAAGTTAAGCATTTCTTTGCCATAGGCACACAAGGTTTGGATGCTACATTGCGTGCTCGATTAGAAAAAGAGCAAAAGAAATATTTGGATTTATTACTTTTACCTCGTTTAACTGACTCATATTATAATTTAACGGAAAAACTATTACATTCCTTAGACGCCCTTACTCATCATTATGATTTTAGTTATTTACTCAAAGTGGATGACGACACATATGTCAAACTAGATTATTTATTGAACGAATTGGTCTCTTACGATCGCAAATTAATTCGAAAAAGTCATGAGTATAGAGGGCACCCGTTACCAAATTTATATTGGGGATACTTTAATGGCAAAGCCAATATAAAAACAAAGGGACAATGGAGTGAACCACACTATTATCTTTCTTACCGCTACAACACTTATGCTTTAGGCGGTGGTTACATCATTTCCCGTAAACTATGTGAATATGTGGCTAATAATTCTCATAGTCTTTCAACGTATGTAAGCGAAGACGTTTCAATGGGTACCTGGTTGGCACCATTTAGAAATATTTACCGACGTCATGATCCAAGATTTGATACCGCATATATGGCTAGAAAATGTAAAGAATACCATTTGGTATTGCACAAACGCAACGAAACCCTCATGAAAGATTTATACAATAATAAACTCTGTTCGTTCGAAGCAGCTACAGAGCAACAGTTGCAAAGACCTCCAGAATATTACTACGACTGGCGTAAAACGGCTGATAAATGTTGCGATGTTTTAGTTGCTTAAATTAATTAGTAAGATTAATCGATTTTACCTAAGATTTAATAAAGTAATTTGTATTATAATAATAAAATCTCATTATCTGAAGTGGATAATAATATATAAAATAAAGCTTAATTTAAATAATAATTAAACTGTTAGTAAAATTATAAAAACAGTATTTTTTCTCTCAGTAATTAATAAGAAAAACAAAAAAACTTATAAATAATTTCAAGATTTCTAGCAACAAACTATAGCAAACACAACAATGATAAAATAATAGCTTCTATAATATGGCCATTTGTTTGCAATTAAATTTATTAAATAAGAATATTTTTACTTACTTGTGCTCTATTAACCACTGAACACGATCCTCAGTATCTAGTAAAGTAGCCACAACGATATCCTTGGGTGCGACAAGATAATATCGATTTTCTTCCGGTAAACATCCAAGAATGTAATCATTTACTGAATATTCCTTAAACCTAATGTAAATAGCTTAGAATTAAAAATAAATTTAAGCGATATGTAGGCGTACCCTCTTAGAGACAAACTATCGGTGCACACTTCTTCACTACTATTCAATTTATACTCCAAAACTGATAATACCGGACGCAAGGCCTTGTGTTCAGAGTCCTTTTCCTTAGGATAACCAAGAACAACCAACTGATTAGAAGACAAAGCAGCCAGACCGCTAACATAAAATGTAGTTTGAAATGTTGATACTAAAAATAATCATAATAATTATTGTTATCAAAGCAACAACATCATGCCAATACTAACTTGGATCAACAATAAAACCAGGCAATGCTCTTAAGGCCGCCTCTGAGGAATTACGTTTACGTATAACGCAAATTCGTATTGTATCTACCCAACCAATTAGCAAAGTATTAGAATTAGCCCAGCGAAAATTGCAGCGATAGTTTTCCAGTCGTGAACTAAATTTTTTCAACAATAACATTATTGTTATTTGATCAATATGAATGTAATATACTTAGGTGGTTCCTCCCATTTCATTAGACCAAGAGAACACTTTTCATTTAAATCATATACTCTGACACCTAGACAACTGGCCCATGCTATAAACTGACCATTCCAACACACCGATATAACTCGTCCTTCAGCGTTCGAAAGTACATTTGGTTTCAGCTTTTTAAGAAAATTTTTTTCATAGAGAGTTAATTTATCATCACCTGTAAATAAGCAAATACGTACAAAAATTGAAAAACATTTTTTTATATTTTATCACAATTATCTGACTAAGGAGTTGTAAACGTAGAAAGACTCATTTGAGTATCAAAAATATTTACAATTAATTTTAAGAAAACTTAACACTTACCCACTACAAATCGCTTGCCTTCACTAACTTTAGGATCTGGGTCCAACACCACTGACCTTACTGAATGATCAAAAGTAATGGTTTGATTGTGGTCATCACAAAACAACCCAATTATATTAACTCTGCCATCATCCGAACATGTTATTACGTATTCACCTTTAGCATCAATGTCTACCTCGTTTACTGCTACAGTATGAGCGAATTCCTTTTGATCACAACTCAAGTTGGAATTAACAGTATTACCTTGATGGTCCAGGAGGTAAACACCACCCAAAAACGTGCCAAAAATTATGAACTAAGTATATATGTAAGTATATATATTAAAACCATATAACTATGATAAAAACCTTGGAATGTACTGCACATGCTGTAACCACATCCTTGTTAAGAATATCTTTAAGATCATGAGCTAAACGTTGATATTTGAATTTTGGTTCAATGTCCTCTTCTGAACTATCCTCTGTATCCTGGTGTACATGTCAAGTAAAAATACGTACAATTTTTTAGTTTTTTTTTCTCCCATTTCAACTTACACTGCATAGAGTCTCATTTTCGGCCATAACAGATCCTTTTTCCCAAGAAATGTTTATTAAAAAGTTACTTTATGCACAACAAACACTAAAAAAAAAAATTGTTATTCTTTCTTTGTAACAACATCAGCTGTGACATGACATTTCTAGCCAAATGCTCACAATACGAATCACAACAAATGTAAAAAATGGATAAAGCAAATTGAAAAGAGGAGGCCATTTATGGGCCAAGGCGAATTAATACAGATGACCGCACGGCTACAACAATCCAACAACACAAAAAACAACAGGCAATTTGTTGCTACAAAATCTAGGCATGTTGTCAAAAATATTGTTAAAAAAAAAAAACAAAAAAAAAATATATTTGATGAACAAAAGCGGTTGTAATTTTCAGAATTAAAAATATAAAAAATTTATATGTTAATGTTATTTGACCTTTTATTATATTTAATTTTATTTTATAATGAAACGAGCACTTGGTCAGTTTTACAATAAAAATAAAAATTTGTCAAATTTTTTTCAATTGAACTAATGTTTTTTGTTTTTGAAAAGCATACAATTTGTTTAATAATATTATTTCCTGTTTCCTGAAGATGCCACCCAACGGTGTGGCGAAATATTGAAAGAAAAAAATAATAAACAATATTTTTATTCTAATAATAAATAAAATTAAATGAAAAAATTTAATTATATAAAAATCCAGGCTAAGTTTGACCAAAATTATATTGTACCATTAGTTTGCCCAAATCACATGCGTCGTTCCATTTTCGTTCGTTGACCATTTGAAGACTAACAGTAAAATCTCCATCTTTAATCGTTTACCACAACAAGTTCATCGCCGGCAGTTTCTCAAGTAGCGAGCAGAATCTCTTAAGCTCGATTAGCACAACCGTTAGGAAATCTGCCGAAACTCAGTATCAAAACAATGTTTTGGATCTGATTGCCAATTATAACGAAATTGTAAACTTTCTAAACGACGTTTTTATATTATATACATTCATCAGTTCAATGTGAAAATGCGATTTTAAAGCTATCATACATTCATCTCCCAATAAAAAGCTTTACTTTGTCATATCATCACCACCAACAGTACATGCAGAGACCACATAATCTTGCACAAGAAAACAAGCAAGAAATTATAAACGTGTTAACAAAAGTCAATAACTCTTTACGTATATTTTGATTATACACATCAGAAACTGCACTAGTTTTCTCTAGGAATTTTTATAATTATTTTTTTTTTCTATTAGCAATCAAAATTAAATTTAAAAAAATTAAATTTTAAAAATTTTTTTAACAAATAATTTATTTTTGACAACTACATAATATACAGCTGATGAGCTTTTTCGCCCGTGCGTTCACCTGTATTATTTCGGCATGCTTATGGACTATTGTAGCTGTTAGCAAAAAGAGGCATTTTAAAAATATAATCAGATTTCGCCTTTGAAAACAAAAAAGTTTTCAAAAAAATGTGTATGTTTTTACAAGAAATGGCTTAGCACTCTTATATATATATTAAATCCCATTGACCAAAAACATGTAAATTAAAACCCTAGCATATTTCCAAATATTTGAAAAATAGCAACAGCAAAAATCAACATTTTTAACGGATTAATGACAGATCACACATACGTAAAAGTATACTTTTATAAGATCAGGATTGGTTAATGTCCGATGTTATAATATTAGAAAACAAAAATATGTGTTTATAGATATATTCATATTTTTAGCTATAATTGCTATCCAAGTCTTTTGGAAACTTTTTAACTAAAAATGAGTTTATGTATGTCAATCGCTTCTATTTATTTTGAATTAGGCCTCTTTTTAAAATTAAGCATATTTTTCAAACTTTTTTTAGCATTTCAAACTCAGATCTTGGTCAGTTTTTCGCCGTTTCGACAAATTTTTTCATTTCTTAATAACCGACATTTTTCTATTTTTGTAGATCCTATGTCTATTGTGTTGAAAACGAAAAATTTTAATTAACATAAATTCATATGTTAAAAGTGAATATGAAATGTTAATGTTTTTTTGACCTTTTATTATAATAAATTTTATTTAATAATGAAACAAGCACTAGGTCAGTTTTAAAATAAAAATATTGTTCATTATTTTTCGTTTTTTCTTTCAATATTTTGCCACACCGTTATTTTTATTTTAAAACTAACCTAGTGCTTGTTTCATTATAAAACAAAATTAAAAGTGCATATGTTTAAAAAATTGCAAATCTTTTTAAATACGTCACCAACAAAATATTTAACTGCTAAATTATCGGAATTATGTCATCTCTTATGTGTAAGAAAAAACTTAACATAGCATTTACATATATGATAGCTTAAGCTGGACTAATGTACTGTATTTGACAGTCAAAATATAAACATGTACACAAACAAGCATTTCAATTATTGTATACATATGAAAATATGGTTTTGCTACTAAAAATATCAGGTTTAATGCATAATGCTATATTAGCTTAAATGTAAATTAGCTCTTTAAAGGCTAACTAGTTTCAATAACATTACAAAATATTTTACAAGAGCTTCAGTTAAAAACCAAACACAAGTGAAATTAAACTATGGCCACGTTAACAAATACTAACTTTTGGATTTATTTTATTAAAACTGATGATGCTGACAGAGTTACATGTAAAATTTGCAGAAGAAGTCTTAAGTCCAAACGCAGCTTTAATTTAAGACAACATTTAAAGCAGTCACATAAAATAGAGGTAGTCTCGATTATAATACAAATAGTTAAAATCTGTTGACTGAATGCCTGTAAAGAGGTTTTTGCTCATAGAAATGGCCAATTTTTGCATAAAAAATATTAAAGTATATTTTTTTTCTTTATACATGTACATACATACACACATAAGGTTCGTGCGGATAAGAAATATTCGAATATAAAAAGCCAGCAACTGTTAACGTGTTCTAATGAAGCAGCAATTTCGTCTAAAGGTGTTAATTATTGGACTTATTTTACTAATAGCGATAAAGATGACAAGGTTACGTGTAAAATTTGCTTTAAAATCCTTAAATCGAATCACGGATTTAATTTAAGACAACATTTAAAACATTCGCATAAAGTAGAGGTAATAAAACACGGAAATAATAAAAAATCTATTCAAAGTTGACTAAAAATATTCTGTACTCGAAATAGCTATTCATTATATTTTTCTTCCTAAGAGGTTTTGCACTTTAAACTCACATTGAGTTATAGTTAGGCTACAACTAAATGTACCTTTACGGTTTTTTTTTTTTATAAAAAATGACAACTAAAAAATACTTTCCAGTTTTGCAGGTTTTTAGATCCCTATTTTTATTATATATTTATTCTTTTCTTGTTTCAATGTTAGTTTCGTTTACAAAAGAGGACCTCTAACAAAAATAAACACCAAATCAGTCCAAATGATGCACCCTCCTTAACATCGGAACTAAAAGAAGATTTATTATTGAAAACAACATGTAAGTGTAAAAATATTGGTGTGTGTGTGATTGCCCACGAACAAGGTTTTTATAAATATATTTAATTAGATTAGTCAAATATTTGATTAAAAAAACGTAACCACTAAATTATGAAAGGAAGGTGTTTCCTTCTCAAATATAGGATCCTACGCAATAAAAACATTAAGCTATCCCATCGCCATTCGTTGTGTTACCTGTCAGGAAATATTGAATAAACATTTTTAAAAAGAGTGTTTGCGCTTTTTCGGACAAATATTTGACTAATCTTACCGCACCTTTAGCTTTGTCTTAAATTAAAAAATATATATATTAAACTCATAACAAACAATGTAAATAATCAAAACTGCTGCCCTTTTACCCACATCAAGTAAATAAAAAAATACATCAGTGTCCAAATAACAAACAAGTATTTAAATATCAGTAATATTGATTTTGGTGCCAATTATGAGCAACTTTCGATCTTCGACTGTAGTCGAAAGAGCTGATCGAACGAATTTTCATTTGGTATTATGGTAAAGACACTGCCCGGATCTAATCGAGGATAGAAAACTATTATTTTATTGTTATTTATTGTATTGTTTGACACTTTAAGTTTAATTGTTCTTTTTATTAATGTATTATCATTCTATAATACAACCTTCTTTCGATTTAATCTTTGTAGCGTCTGTGATATACATTTCAATGTTTGTTAATAATTTTTAACAGCACTGTTAGTTTTAAGTATTGTTAACAGACATATCAGCTCTGTAAGATAATGTAAATGCCGCGAGCAAGCATTACCGCTATTCATATACTGATATTTCATGTATATGCTTTTATACATATCCTTTTTATTCAAGCAGGTTGCTTATTCTTAATATTGTGTAATAGAACAAGACGATTATAGTTCTGTGAAAAAGAAAAATTTACTTATCTGTCGATTTAATGCAAATATGTTATGAAAAGAAAGAAGTCTCAATAAAAATCATTTACTTACTTGGTATTATGGTGCACAATTGATAAAAAAAACAGTGCTATTGTGAATTTTATTCAATTGGACTATTCACAATAGTACAACCGATATTCGATTTTCGTTAGCCAGTGAAGATCGAATGCAACTCATAATAACGCTCTTTATTTAACTGTTCTGATGCAAGTTTAGCATATAATTTAATTAAAATTACAAAGCAGTGTGGAAACTTATTTTTTTATTTAGATTTCTAGAACTGTTTGGTAAATGTATTTGGAAATTTTTTAGGTTCTACAATTCTAGGTATAAAAGAGGAAACTATCCAACGTCCCAATACTAAGAGTTACGTAGACACTGTGGAGCTGGCAGAACCTTTTGAGGCAAGCAGTAGTGAAAGCGATGACAATGAAGAGATATCAAGACAAAATCCCCTTGGTAAGTCCCACAAAAGTATTGTAGATACTAAAAAAAAATAAACTCTGAAAATTATAGTTTCACCACAGAATAGCATAAACAATCGTAAACACAATGTAGAAACATCAACACAAAACTCCCTAAGTAAGTTAAGAAGAATATATATAGCTAACGATAAAAAAGTTTGGAAAATTTTAATCTCAGTTAAGCCACTATTTTTGGACAAATCCGATGCTGTTGTTGAGCCTCCAGCTATATCAAGAGAAAACACAAGAGGTTTAATTTTTTTTATAATTTAGTTTGTCGCCTTATATATCTTTGATTTTTTATTACAGATCCGCTAAGTAATTTTAATGTGCTCACTAATGGAGAGGAACGTAGCTCCCATTCTAATAAGAAAAATGCGCGATTTGCGGATGGTAAGCATGGTTGACAATTTTTTTTTATAAATATATTTCTAAAACGATCTTATAGACGAAGTGGCAGCATCAAACAGAAATGATAGTTTTGAAATATGGGCTAAAAAGAAAAAGCTATTACTGGAAATAGAAGAATTGGAAATGCGAAACTACAAAATCAAATTGGAGCTGTGGGAAAAAGAGCAAAACCTACGCCTAATGTGTTCGAAATTCACTAAAGATATTAGGAGCAATAAGTGAAAGTGCAAACACGTATCTTTTTTTTTACTTAAAATAGTATTTTGCATTAAATTAAATAAAAAAAATTAAAGGTAACTTAATTTGATAAAAATAAAAACATCTTATTTTATATTATTTCAGTTGTTATTATTTTATAATAAAATAACTTTTCTTTCAACCAATAAATAAAAATTGGTTGCAGTTGTTAAAATGTAATGAACTTTAATTGATTTAAGCATCTGTTTCTGATTGAAGCTTAGCGATATAAGCGGCCTTATGTTCAGCAATTTTAGCTTTACGTTGCTCATTTGTGAGTTTCTTAGCATTCCACCTCTTTTTAGATATGCCGCTCTTAGTTACCTTCTTGTGAGTAGGATCAGCACGAATAGATTGGTGGGCTTTTTTGTAGATTTCTTCCAGCTAAAAGAATAAAATAATTACAATTCTTTAATTATTATATTCATATTTTTTATTCACGTTAAACGATTTAAGTTTACTTTTAATTTTTGAAATAAAATATTTTTAATGAATTAACATTTACTTTTTTCGGGGCAAAGGTTCAGTTTTTAATTTAAATTCTAATAATATTTAGAAAGACATTTTATTTACAAATCTTTGCTATTGTCTAATTTATTTTGTTTTGTTTGGAAAAACGTCCGCATACATTTGTAAATAATTTTTTATTCTAAAATTTTTTTAGAAATTGAATTAATATGAACCTAAGCCGAAAAAAGTAAATTTTAATTCATTTAAATTTTTTTACATTAAAATGCCATCCGCTTTTAATGGGTTAAGCATTTAAAAAAAAATGTTAACATTTCCTAAAAGATTTCTTCAAAAGCTTTTAACCGATATGGTGCACAATCGCACTTTTTATGAAAAGTTCAGAGTCCTATAAACTCGAGATGATGGGGGCGAGCGCCAATTTGTTCACTTTGTTTTTTTTTTCTTCTTATTTTTTAATTCTCTATCGCCTCATATTATGTATATATAAATATATTTTTATTGGAGTTAGAAATGAGAAATTTAGCTATACCCTCTTTCCACCTGCGGTGACGGGTATAAACATGGTAGCTATAATGAAATTACAAAGTCAAAACGGAGTATTCTTTAAATTATGTGTATTATGAACGAGACACTAATATAAAAATTAGGGTTTTAACACGATCAGGTATCCGCCCGATTTGCTAGCAGATTCGCTATAAGGATGGCTACAGCGCGTATTACTGGTAAACGTACAGACCAGATGATTGAATGAGGTTACCTGTACGGTATTAAGGCTTTTGAAGCCGCAATATGAACGAGAAAAGACTGAAAATTTGCCGCAAACCCCTTTGGGACAAACATCGCGCAAATAATGTCATCCCAAGAAGCTCAATCCTCCGTTCAATCCGACGCTGCAGAGTCTTGCAGACCTCTCGGGTTTCGATGTCAATGTGATAAACACGTTTATCTGGTCGTTATGATAATAAAGCACTAGGCCTAGTGTACTTTTGGGAGACCTAAGGATCCCTTTTCGTATTCAAGCATTACAATGAAGACTTTATGACCCATGAGGGTCGGTCTTAAATGTGGGATCGGCTACGTAAAGTAACATCTTCTGAATAACCAATCTTTAACTATTTTGTAGAACCATATACAGGAAATTTAATCCATTAAAATTGATTAAATTTCGAACACAGGTTCCTTTTTATGTGGTCCACTTTTGGCACAAGCAATGCCATTGTTGAAAGACAAAGTTGTAATTTTAGAAATGGACGTCAGGCAGTCAATACATATTATTCTGTAATGAAAGATAGTACTCACATCATCAGCACGAATTCCCAATTTAATGTAACGGCTGAATTGGCGTTTGAAGCTCTCCTCATCTTCCTCTTCTAATGTGCGCATGTAATCGGCAACATGTTGACCAAAGATATGGGCACGATGTACATCAGCATTAAAACTCTTTGTTTCGGCTGAGTAACCAGGGAAACGCTTGACTGAGTGAGGGATGTTCAAACCACCATCAACAGCACCCTTCATGGCACCGAAAACACGGGCACCAGTGGTGGTACGTGCCAAACCGACATCTAAGTAACAACGGAAAGCACCGGGACCTTCATTGACTGGTTCAACGTTGTATTCTTCTCCAGTGACTTCAGTGCAGCCACCATACAAGGAGTCCAAACCCAATTTATTTAAGATACGGCGAGCTACCAACAAACCGGTGCAGTAAGCAGCAGCGTAATTTGTTAAACCAACCTTTAATAAAACAGATGTAACTACAAAATAAAGATTTAAGCATTTAATTGTATGACTTACCTTAACACCGTACTTTGGAAGTTCATGGGAATAAGCAGCGCATACAATACGATCACCTTCAATGCGAGAGAATGCAATTTGTACAGTTATATCCTTGTTTGACAAACGAACAATCAAACGATACTTGGGCGTATTGTATTTGTTCTTATCTTGGAATATCAAGCGTTTGCGGGCATAATAATCAGTTTTGCCCTCACGACGCCTGCGAAATTTGACTTGATAGCGCTTGAAGTACTGCTTGTTTTTGACTACTTTAACGAAACCCTAAAAATTTTAAAGAAATATTTATAAAAAAAATCTGTTTTAATTCCCAGTTTAGTTTTCATCACTCAAACAAATAACTGTGCACCAGAAATCATTAAGTTTCTTTAACATCTTCTTTCTATTCTCGAAATAATAATTTTAATTTTGTTTAAACATGACTTATGAAAATGTATTTCACTAAATTTTGGTTTTATTATTACCATTTTTCACGATTTAGTCACAAGAAAACACCGACGTTAAAAATACGCGATGTTCTTCACACGTAAGTGAAAAAAGAAAAGATGGATATTATTCAATTTTGACAGTTGAAAGGAAATGTTCTGTTAAAAATAAACTGCAGCCAACTTCAGCATAAAAAGAAGTAGGGGTACAGAAAATAAAAAAATAAACTGAAAAAACACAGGAAAGTAAATAAAATAAATAAATAAAAACAATAGTATAAATAAAATAATTTTTCTTTATTTTCTTGAAACAATTAAAACTAACGAATTCATAAAAAAAAATTTAAATTGTACGAAAACTGAATCAAAATAAACGTCAAATAATGACAAGTACAACTCTGCCAGTGTCACAAACTGAGAAATTGACAATAAAAACAAAAAGTTGTGACTGCAATGAAAAACAAGACATCGAAGATAATAAAAAGAAATCAGCCCTAAAAGAAAAATAAATCAAGTAAATCAAGTAAAATAATTTATAATTCTTAATCACTACCTCAATTGTAAGTTAGAAATTAATACAAATGGGAAACGAAAGCAGTAAACTTAAAGGTTTGGAGATCGATAAAAACGCTGTAGAGGCCAATGATTTCTGGGCTTTATTCGATTCCGTTGCAGCCACCTCAACTAATGAAGAAGGTAAACAATATTTATCAGTTTTCCAAGGTGAGCCAGTAGTAACTGGCCAACTTTGGGTTGCTCAAGGACCAATGGAAAGAGCCATCAAAGTAAGTGTTGTCATCTACTTGGAATTTGTTTAAAAAAGGTATTTATGTGTGCTGATACTTCTTATTTGCAGAATCTAATGATATACAGGCACCCGTATATCCTAAAATATATTTGTACTTGGGAACAGGGTGGCCAAAAGCATTTAGCCACTGAAAAAGTACGTCCGTTACAAAGTGTTTTGGCCCAACAATCCGACATTCAAGTTTGTTTAGGCCTACGTACGATATTATGCAGTTTAATTTTTTTAATAGAAAAGGTAAGCTACAGAATCCGTAGAAACCAATGATTATACAGTCAGTTTGTATCTATTTAAATATTCCTTAGGCCATGGCTCGACATTTAAATATATGCACACAATCAATTTACATTACTGAAACGGGAAGCTGGCGTTTAGCCGGATTTGAATATGTCTGGAAACAAAAAGAGGTTACAAAGACTCTACTTGATTTCGCCAATACTTATCGGTATCAAGCCGCTATAGATCCTGAGGAATCAAAGGAGCATAATATTGAAACTATAGAGCAATATGCATTTGCTACGTTATGTGAAGAGATTTTATTAAAATGTTCAAATAATAAAAAACATTCATCTTCAGCGCCCATTCCTCATGTACAACAATTTCGAGAATATTGCTTAACACATCTTAAACACAAAAACCCTCAAATGAGGCCGAAACTTTCAGCAGTTTTATTACATCCGTATTTCAATCACGAGTTTGTCTTAATACATTCATTTCTTTTTGAACTTCCTCTAAAGAGTAATCAGGAAAAGCAAGAATTTTTCGCAGGCTTAATAGATCGCCTACGATACTTTGAAGAAGAGGTGGTGGGATCTCAATTTGCTGGCGATCTGCTCTCGCGTATGGTTCTGCTAGATCCCACAGCACAATTGTGTGTCACACCTTATGTTTTGCGAACTAAAACTGATCTTTCGGCTGCCCTTTTTTCGTGTCCCGCTTATAGCAAATACCTAATGCCTCACATATTAAAAATGTTTCGATTAAGAGATGCTCAAATACGTTTAATATTATTAGAATATTTCATGGAATTCGTAAGACTTTTAACAAAAGAACAATTAGAAGAGCACATATTACCACATCTGGTTGTTGCCATGCAAGATACAAATGATGTTTTAGTAGCAAAAACACTAAGATGCATGGCAGATTTGATACCCATACTAGGAGCAACTACTGTACTTGGCGGACAAAGATCAAGATTATTTTCAGATGGCAGACCTCAAGCGGCCGTGTCAGATACCAACACTCATTGGGTGGAACCCAGATCCATTACTCCAGTATTGGGTGAAACTGGTGACTGTCCGATGGTATCCGGTAGTCCTATACCTGAAAACTTCTTAAGTAAAACTAACAGTTATTCTTCCCTGTCTCATACTAATAATTCGGAAGTATTTGAACATCATATGCCACTGCGTTTAAGTCCAGATGGCGGTGAAGATCTTAAATGTAGTGTGACACAAGATTTAAATAGTCAACATGAAGACAAAGATATTAACAAAATTAATGAAAGAACGGAATTGCAAAGAAAAGAAATATTAGACAAAGATGAAAACACTAATATATCGGATATGGATAACAATGTAGAAGACGTTGATAATGAACCTTGGTCTGACTGGGAAAATAATGATAACGATACAACAGATAATAATCATTTACTTACAACAGATGCTAGTACAATAACAACAAAAATACTAGATAATAATTCAAAAGAAAAATTAACAAATTCAACATTAAATAACCCAAACACTTTACCTTCACAATTATCCCTAACCGATTCTTATCGAACAGCCCAATCTACTAACTCTTCATCACATTCCTCGTTAAAACCTTCGGCCTTGTCAGTAAATGATGATTTATCATGCCTTGACATACAAGTGCAAACAACGAAAGGAGCTTTAACAAATCCCGAGTCATCTGAATTCAATTTCTTTAAAGACATGGAGCCTATTATTGAAACTAACAAGAAATCCCTACAAAAAGATAACATTACAAGTAGTGATAAGTGGTTAGAATCCAACAATATATTAGTTAATACTTCAAGATTTGCAGCTATTACGTTGAATGATGACGGAGATAATGGTTGGCAAGTAGATGACGATTATGAGACAAATATAGACGATTTTATTAACCCAACATCTTCAGCATCTAATATTTAGTAGTTTTATAATATTTAGAATTCCTCTTTTTTATTAAAAGTTTTATTATAAATTTTTAAGACTTAAAGTCGTCTCCTTTATTATCCTTATGTACATATGTATAATGTGCATGTTAGCCTTAAGGTTACATCATACTAACAAAATTTCGTTAACTGTTTCGTTATTTTTATTATATCGTAATTAATTTATTATATTTTTCAACTTTAATATCTGTTAAAACATACATATGTGAAGAGCTTAGAGCCCACAATGGTAAAAGTGTAGCTCTTATTAGTGTAACTTTTAACCCCTGTGTCCTAAGATCTGCATATTATGTATAATAAAATTGTATTCATTGATGTATATTTTTAGTTATTAGTAACTATTTCTTTAAAATAAAATATAAACCAAATATTCATTTTATTGTTTAAATTTATCCTTGTTTTTTTAGGAACAAAAATAATAAAATGTTTTTATTCGAACTGTCGATCGATTCTTTGATGCATTTTTATCCGCAATATTTAAAAGGTTTGGGATTAAATCACTTACTCTCAACTCTCAACTCCCAAATTCAATATTTTAAGTTATGATTTAGAAAAGGCTTCATTTTTTGTTTTATAAAAAAACGAAATTTCGAAATTTTTAATTCACTTTCCTAATTTCAACATTTCAAATTTCAAAAACTTTCAAGATACAAGAAAAATGTTTCAAACTATTTTGAAATTAAAATTTTTAATTTGTAGTATTTTTAAAAATCTCTTTTGATTTACTTAAAAAGGATGGTATTTTGATAGAAGTGTGAAATTATTTAAATTTTCTTAGTAGAATATTTGGTTCTTGACAAAATTTGAATTTTTCCTCGATAAAATTGTTTACGAAATTTCGATTTTCTGATCTTAATATTTCGAGAAAGAACAAAAGAACATTGTTTCAAAAAGCGTTTAGTATAAAAAAAATAACTTAAAAGCGAGAGTACAATATTTAAAAAGCGACATCTAGAGTTACAGGTAGACAAAGAAAAAATAAATATTGCCATTGGACCTTAAACAGTAATGCGATGTGGATATGTAAAAGCGAAGCAAATGGCTTATTGCATTTTTATTTTCTCTTTCTAACTGAAAATCTGTGATCACCTTAAAAATGTTTAAAAGTAAATTTTTGTAATAAATAATTACAAAATTAAAAAAAAATCGTTTTTGAGTCCAAAAATAAAAATTAAAAATTATAAAATTTTTTTTTGCTCGTAATTTATGCGTCCTAGAGCTTAAATAGAGAAAATCCGTGGTCACCTATAAAATGTAAAAAAGTGAATTTTTATAATAAAAATTATAAAACTTATAAAAATTCGACTTTCAGCAAAAAAAAAAAAATAAATAAATAAATAAAAAATAAATATTAAAAATTGATTTACTCGTGCTCTATGCCTTCCAGAGCCTAAATAGAGAATATCCGTAAACACCTATAAAATGTATAAAAGTAAGTTTTTAAAATAAAAAATTTTAAATTTATAATAATTAGATTTTGAGACCAAGAATATGAATTTTTTACTAAACAATTTTGAGTTTAAATAGAGTTTCACGGTAACCGGCCGTGAAAGGTATACAGAATCAAATTTTTGAAGCATTAGATCTAATTTTACAGATAACTGATTATAGTAATTTAAAAAAAATTTAATGAAAGAGAAATGGAATAAAAAAATGAAGAATTATATCAACCCAATAGTTGTTACCCGGACTAGCTTCGTTAATTTTTATTTATTGGAGTTTTATTAAGAAAATTAAATTTAAAAGTTCCAAATTTTATTTTTTGCTTTAAGTGCTTTTTTTACTTTAAAATTAATAATTATTTTTCAAGCTTTATTTTTTAATTGCGAGAAAAACAAATATTTTTTAAGTTTTATTTTGCTTAAAATTTAAATTTTAAAATTTTTTGTTCAAGCCGAATGTTTTGATTGAAAAATTGCTACAGTAACTTGTAGTATTTTTCGTTCTAACACTTATTTTGACTAATTTAAGGTCAAAATTTATCACAAGAGATTTTACATAAACTCTTATTTGCTAAATTAAATTAAAAGTATTTTTTAATTTCCAATTAAAAAATAAAACTTGAAAAATAACTGTTACTTTTCAATCAAAAATACAACTTAAAAAAAAGTTTTATTATCCAAGTAAAAAAAAACTCGAAAAATAGCTGTTTTTTTTCCAACATAAAACTCGAAAAAAGTTCTTTCTTCACAAAAAAAAAAAAAATAAATAAATAAATAAATAAATAAATAAAATTGTGAAACATTCATTAAATATTTTTTTTTAATAAAACTTATAACTTACGATCCCTGTTTTATGAAGAACACAAATTGAAATATAAATTCAAAATTTTTTTTTATGATATATTTTTTAAAAACTTTATTATTTATTTTTGGGTGTATATTTTTTAAAAATTTCATTTAATATTAATTCCTTGGAATAATATTTATGTTCTGGATGATTTTTATTTATATGTATGTTTAATGCGATTTAGCAAAAACGCTAAAAGCGTTTTATTGCACATTAATATTTAGTATGAATGTATTATTATTCTAATTAACTTTAAACTGTAAGTGGATTTAAGTAAATGTGTTTAATAATACTTTAACGACGACTTTGCTAAAAAAAAATTGTAAGTAATATTTGTAGGTATGTATATGTGTATGTTAATGTTAATTTTTTTTATCAAAAAATTATTTTTTCATCAAAAAAATTATTTTTTCATCAAAAAATTATTATTTTTTTGTTCGTTTTTTGAAAATTGTAGTTAATAATAAGTTACATATAAATAACGAGTGATTTTTAGAAACTTATTTAAAAAACATTTTTATTTTGTGTGTGTGTATTGATTTGTTTAGTATCGTGTATAATTTCAAAAAAGTAAATGTGTAGTAAGGGCTAATGTTTCTTTCTTTTTTCTAATTAATTAATTCTTTTGATAAAAAGTATTAAAATATTTGATTACAAGAGATAAACGAACAGAGCTATTTTATTCATAGAACTTTTTAGTAGGTAAGTAAAATGTATAATAAATCATTTAAAATACGGCTGTTGATTTTTAACTACATAAATGTGTATTTCTGTATTCAATGTAGATTTGACTCGATTAAATCATAATGTATGCATTCAATTTCATTTAAAACAAAAACAATAGGACAGCTCTTAATAATTTATAATTTTTTTTTTCTGCAAAGTTTCCATTGAATAATTTTCGAAGATTTATTCCAAAACAGTGGTATTTTAACGACGTTCTTAATTATGAAAAGTAATACAATTTCCTTGGGGCAGGAAAGATACCTTTTATTATTTGTAGGAAGACCAAATAATATTTTCATCCAAACAGAATCTTCATGCTATTTTAATATATTTTTATTCTTAAAAAAAAATACAAAATGATTGGCAGCATTCTAAATATAAACAAAATTAATCTTAAAGAACTTTTTAGATTATTTTTTTTTTTTTTAATTTAAAAAAAAATCAAAATTTACTCATTTTGTCAAACAACTCGCGTTAAAATTTTGTTGCAACTGCGCGATCTGTATTTAATCCACGCTCTCACTTGGTAAGCCAAATAAGTTTGTCGGCGAGGTCGATGTAAAGTAAAGATACCTTAACCTTAATGCTTCACTGATGACTTTATTTGCCGTAAAAAAATTACGTTTTAAATTCGTAGACATAAGGCAACATCCAGGAACAATATTTGTGGCATCACTGCGCATACTACTATTTTCACTATGAAGTCGTACATAGGAATTAGTTTTCTGGAATGCCTTGGATATGTCCGTTAATGGGAAATGTTATATTAAGAAGGCCTGCTCCTATAAAACATAATAGCAGAAGCTTTTTTGTCGATTTTTATTTTCATTTCAGTATGAAAATGTTGTTGAAAGTAGCCCTGATTTATTCGAAAAATATAAATTAATTGATTTATAAAACCGGGGAATTTTTCGAATGTAGTGAGCCTGGTGGTACGATTGTGGAAATACACAACACTTTCGAAGTAATATTTGTAATTTTATTAACTACGTAAATTAATATTGAAAGTTAAGAGATTTTCTGGGATGATTTGACAGAAATAAATAAAGCAAATAAAAGATTGCATTCAATGTCATCATAAACTTTTCCCTGAATTTAAGTTTAACCTCAAATCTCGTATTGTAAACTTCATTTGAATATGAAAAAAAACTTCAGAAATTTTCAAGTTTTTTAACAAATAAAAACGGCCTGTTGGATATTTTGAAAAAAAAGAAACAAAACCAAACCAAAGAGCTTAAATTAAGGGCATCAATGATTTGCGGCCAGTGTTTTTAAAACAAATTTTTTTCAGTGAATATTTATAACAATTCAATGAACAAAACGATGGCTTAATATAAAAAAGGCCTTAATCACTTTTTTGTCACTTTACAGGAGAAGGAAAAAACTTAATAAATTATCATAGAAATTTAAATAAAAATAAATTTTTTTTAAATGAAAAATAAATTGTGTTGCTTTTTTTATTAAAAACTACATTAAAATTTATAGTGATCTAAAATTTTTAGAAATATTTCAAGTTTTTTTCTTCTCCTGTAAAGTAACAAAAATTGAGTTAGGCCTTTTTTTATATTAAGCCTTTGATGAATTGTTTCTATTATTAAGAACCCGCAATAAGAACCTTAAATATTATTTCAATACAAAATAAAACCATGTTATTAAATTTTTTCAAATTTATCATATTTATAATATAATTTTTGTTTTAATATTA
Source organism: Cistogaster globosa (assembly GCA_937654795.1). Lineage (NCBI taxonomy): Eukaryota > Metazoa > Arthropoda > Insecta > Diptera > Tachinidae > Cistogaster > Cistogaster globosa. The sequence continues at coordinate 17,175,290 of OW569404.1, forward strand.
AGAAAATAAAAAATGAAAAATAAAATAATAAGAAAAAATGAGTACAACTAACATTATATGAATTTGCAAAAAATTTCAGTAGTTTTTTTTTTAATTTTTTTTGTGTGTGTGTATTTTTTTTTTTATAAAAATTTAACTTTTTTCAAGTTTTTGCTTACTTCAGTAATATAGTGAGTTAAAGAGAACAATGAAAAAGTAAATATTATTTTACAAGTGCCTCGACTCTGCAACAAGTTGTGTATAGAAAAAAAAAAATAACAGAAGGTATAAATGAACAAGGTTCGGCGGATTTAATTTTACATTTTGTGTGTGTGTGTGTTTTTTTTTTATTATTAAATTTTATCTTTTCATTTAAAGTCGCAAATATATATTTATAATGAGAAGAAAGAAACAAAAAAACCAAAAAAAGGAAAAAAAATTAAAAACAATAAATGATGGAAGTAGTAAACAAGAAAAAAGCATTTGTATGCAAATTGTATGTTGAAGCTTTTTTACATGGGGAGAAGGAATTTAATTTGTTGGCTTTTCTTGATGCATTTGTAGATGTTAAGGATGCGTATAAAAATCAATATAATATTGATTTCATTACATATATTTAATTTCAATTCAATTCTTTATCTTCTAAGTACTTGTATTCAAATGTGAATCCCTCCTTTTTCCGTTGACTCCACTTTTCATAATCAAAGTATATGTACGTACCCTAAAAGTGAATGAAACAGGGAATCAAATTAGAAATCAAAATACATAAATATTAAACTTTATAAGTTAATTATTGGCTGTATAAGTACTTGTTCGTAATCATCGTTTATAATTTTTGGTTCTTCGTGTCTTTGGAACCACATCATGTATTTTGTGTGAAAGCGCCAACTTTGCTTCTTGAGTGCTTTTGCTGCCAAATATTGAGCTTTTGAACCTTCCATGTAGTAGAAAACAAAAAATAATGTTTCAGTTGAGAGACGTTGATAAAATTCAACTGTATCGTAAATTGGTAATTGTTGCTGAAACAAAATAAGTTAAGTAAACATTTAAAATTTATGTTGTTTTATTTTTTATTTCATATATTTTATTTTATTATCAGCCCAATCATGTATATTCCCACAGAATTTCTTTTTCACGGAAAAAAATTTTCTCGAGAGAAGATTCTTCTAATTATAAATTACGAGGAAACTAAGAAATAAAAAAGTGGCATCACCGTTATTTGAAGGGAGAGTATTTGTTTATTTACATAAAATTTCTCTTTACTCATTCATAATACCTACTTTTTTCCCTCGAATTCTTTTAACTTTACGCAATCGACAAAGAGAATAAATTTGTAATAGGAGAAAAGGAAAAAAGTAAGAAAACTCGCACGGCATTTTTGTTTATGATTGGGCTGTATTTATTTTTATATTTTTTTACAAACATTAACATCTGAATTCTATCTAGAAAACTTATTTCTTTTTGTAGTGACATCCATGTTCGCTGTCTAATTTTCTCTCTAATAAATTTGTCCTCCTTTTCTGTATATTTAATTAACGTTCATTTTAGACTTGAAGCATTTATTTTACTACGTAGAAACTGAAGCTAAAATAAATTTTGCCGAGTTGTAGAGTTCACGAGCCGCAACCAAGTTAGTTTTATTAATTCAGCTCACTTCAGCCCGTAGATCACGATCATTTTTTTTAATTTAATTTTTATTTATTTATTCAGGAAAGCCTTTTTTTTATTTATTTGTTCTGTACAAACGTAAAGAGTCAAAGTCAGAACTATTATCTCAACAAAAATAAAATCCAAATCAAGGTACATTTATTTTACTAGGTAATATCGGCTCTACAACAATTACAACATTTGCAAAAACAACATGGCATTTTATTGTTGCTTTGCGCGTAGAAATGCCAAAAATTGAAAGAGAAATAAGAGAGCTTGTTTTGTTTCGCTTATGCTTGTTATTGGAGTTTTTGGAAATTCGTAAACAAAAGTAGTAAAATGTAAACAACTTTTGACATGTCCAACTACAAACCAGCTGGGCGGTCGACACTTCCTAGTAATATAAATGTACCTTGATCCAAACGTTTTAGAACAGCAAAGTTGTCGAACAACTAACTATTTGTTGTTACCTTTCTTTGCATGCTGCTATTAAGTATGTGATCATTTGTTTAAAGGAATCATGAAGAGTAGAGAACATGTTACTAGCTGGTTTAGCTTATTTAGGTATTCGGCTGCGTTCGTATGAATAACATGTCGCGAACTATATTTATAAAGGAAATCAATTGTGTTCGTGTCAAGTTCATGAAACGGATCCTAAACTAATATTTATATTTAAATACTCAGTTAATCTCAACTAAAACAAATAAGCGTGATATATTCGGTTATGCCGAATCTTATATACCCTTCATCATACATATGTATATCCAAGTTTATCATACTGCAGATTTCCCATTAAATAGTTTAAATAAAAATCGGCATAAGAAATTCTTTTCTACCATTAAGAATTTCTATTCAGAAAAAGCTTTTTTTTTTCGAAAAGTGTAAATTTTGCTTCGAGTTGTTGTCCCATTTTAGTAAATAAAAAGGCTGCTGTATCAGGTGAAAACTCGTCAATTTTTGTCATAAACAACAACCACCTGTAGGAATACAAACGAAGGATAAAAAAATGGAAAAGTTAGAGGCAAACGTTGTGTTTTGCCCGCTGCCTCGAAGGACATGGAACAATCTTGCTGATTTCCAATAGCAAACTATTCAATTAGCATATTTAAACTTTCTCTATTTCATCTAGTGCCTTGGCAAAGTTGATTCCAACACGAGCACGCACGGGCAGACGGATAGACGGACATCGCTCAATCAACTTTGCTATGCTACTCAAAATATATATATGGAGTCGGGAATAGATATTGTAAAATATACAAACGGAATGACAAACTTAGATAAACGCTTTTCCATCTGTTGTGAAGGATATTATAAGATAACTTTTATGAACAGACGGACATGCACAACTCTAGTACATTTCAAAGACATTTTGAATTTCGATTGGTATTATTTGTGAAAAATCATAAATACCTGTGGATAGTGTGCTGGCGTTTGCACTGGAGTTCGATGAAAGTACGTTGTAAGTTTTTCAGAGTCGCTAGGTGTTGGCAAATGGTAATAAGCAGCTTCCATCATTTGGAATTGAAGTTGATGTTCTTTTTGGAGAGGCGATGGACCTAGCGGAGCTACGCCTAATAGAGGTGGTATGTGGGCTTCGTTTGTAGGCTGCTGTTGTTGTTGTTGTTGCTGTTGCTGCGATAACTGTTGCTTATTTGAGGCAGATGATGCACCTGCTCCAATTGGCTGCTGACCGGCAGCATTTGTCAAAGCGGATGCATTTATACCACTACCAATGGGGCCAACATTGCTACCATTATTACAAGAAGTATTGCCACCAATTGATGTGGGCCCATTTGTTGCTGAGACTGCAGCAACAAGTCCTGCTGCTGAAGTTGCTTGCTGTTGCTGTTGTTGTTGTTGTTGTTGACGTGAATTGGCAGTTGTTTCTGTTGAGAAATGCTGTTGGAGTACTTGTTGTTGTTGTTGCTGCTGCTGCTGATGCTGTTGCTGTCTATTATCGATGCTAGATGCTTGCTGTTGTTGTTGTGAATGGTTATTTGTATCAATCACAGATCGATTAATGGCTTCTTGAGCCATTGTTTTTAAAGAAATAGCATCCACGGATGAGGTATTATTATTAGCTGCACTCGTAACAGGCAAACCTAATAAATATGTGATACAATTAAAGAATGATTGATTTAAATAAAGCGTAAATATTTAAATATTTGTATATTAAATTATTCTTTTTTTTCAACATTTCTTACCGTTCATATGTTTAGGCGAAAGAAGTCCCGGTGACGCTCGAGTATTGTTGTTACTTGCTCCCATACCTAGTACTTGCTGCTGTGCGTTCAGAGCTTGTTGCAAACCGGCAATACCATTTGGTGAAATGCAATTGACCACAGATGCTGCCAAGTTGTTAACATTAGCAGAATTTGCTCCTTGTTGTACTACATTTGCAATGCTACCCACTGTAGCATTATTGGAAGTATTATGGGCTGGAAATTTTAAAAAAATCTATTTATAAATCTTTTTAATTTGAAGCTTTATATACCATTTTGTAAATGAGAGGAATTTGCTTGAAGATTTGATAACTGTTGCTGCTGAGAACTACCAACTATAGCATAAGAAGTTCCACCATGTATAGGACCGTTTTCAAGATGTGCTAAAGAGACAACAGAACACGAAAAATTACAACAAATTTGAAAGACTTTCTTTGACCATTTAAAGGTGAAAGAGATAGAGAGAGATAGACTTACATGTATTGTGTTTTGCAACTGCTGAAAATGCAATTGTTGGTGTAGCTTGAATCACAGATTGGCCTTGTATTTGTTGTGTGGAACTGGTAGAATTTGTCGACGCAGTAATAGATGCTAACGTTGGATTTCCTTGTAACGTGGGCGCTGGTGCATGTTGTTGTACGGCAGGATTATTGTGAGCTGTTACTGTAGATGCCGCCGCCGCCGCTGCCGCCACAGCCGCTGCTAATGTCGGCGCTCCAGACGTATTTATATTGTTCGAGGTATGATTACCGGTAACAGAAGATGCTGCTGCTGCTGCCGCCACAACTGCTGCAGCTGTCTGTTGATGTGTCGGATGATGTTGTTGCTGCATTTGCGATAGATGGTGATTTTTGCTAGGGGTTGAACTAATAATTTTACTTGTGGGACCTGCAAAGTGAATATTTAATTAAATGAGAGAATGTTATTTATATAAATATAAGTATTTTATTTATTTTACCATCTGTTGAACTACAAGATGTTTTATTGTTTGCTCGAACGGCTGTCGGTTTAACAGGTTGCTAAAAAAAAAAATGGATTTGTTTTAGTTTTTTTTTAACAAACGAAATTTCAAACTTCAGAAATTTCAAGGAATTTTAGTGGTAGTTTTTTTGTTTTGTTTTAAATATTTTAATTTCTAAGTTTTTTTTATAAAAAAAGTTAATATTTACAAATCTATGCGGACGTTTTCCAACGAAAGCATAAAAAATTAGACATTAGCAGAATGTAATGCGGCATTTTCTGAATCGCTACATTCTTTATCAGAATTCTTCGCATTTAAAGTAGATAGTTGAGAATATGCTGATGAAAGATGTAAATAAATTCGAAGAATACTGATGAAGGATGTAGCGATCCAGAAAATGCGTTATTACATTCTGCTAGTGTCTAGTTTTTCTTGTCATCTTTGCAAAACGTCCGCATACATTTGTAAATATATTTTTTTGTAATTTTTTTGAATCTAAATTTTAATTCATTTAAAACTTTTATGAAATAAAACTTCGAATAATAATGCTATTAATGTGAGCATTCGACACAAGATCTATATTTATAATTTTTGAAGAGGACCAAAAACAAGTCAACATTTTGACGAAAACTATTGTATTTGTTTAATAAAAAATATTATAGGAAGTTTAAAAATCATTAAATTTAGTTTTTTGTTTAAATCTTGGTTTAATTTACACCCTAATCTTTCTTTTTTATTCCTCAAAATACAATGTGGACCATTATTTATTTACCGAGTTACCCTAAATTAATTAAATTATTGCTGTGTTTAAATCCAAAAAATATTTTTTTTAAGTCTAAGTTGAAATTAGCGATTCTAGGTTACTAAAAATAAAATCTTTTTTTATTTGACTATTCTCTATAACGTGATTAGAAGACTAAATAAAGACGAAAAATAAATGTATACTTACCTTTGTTTTACTATTAGCATTACTTTCATTTTTGTTATGCTTATCCTTTGCCGTACCATCAGCAGCTGTTGAATCACTTGAATAGTTCAAATTGATTTGGTGTTGTTGTGTGACTGATCCACTACCACTTGTATTTGGAGCCTGCTGCTGCATTTGTTGCTGAGACGGTAATGGGGATTGCACAGGACTTCCTCCTGATGTTATACTGCTTGGTGAGCCGCTGGTTTCATTGCTATTATTACTGTCTGTAGTTGCTGATGATGGAATACCAAGTGAGACACCTTTACCATTGATGGTATACAAATTTATGTATTTTACATGTACGTGTATAATTATGGTTATGGTTTTTTTTTTTTTTTTATATTATTTTTTATTAATTGTTTTTATTTAATAAACGTTAAAATAATTTAACGTTTAAAAAAATTAGATTCAATTCAAATTAAATTATATGATGTTATTATATGTTATGATTTTGAAATACACACAGACATTAGTTTGATTATATTTGTTTATTTTAAAGACACAGGAAAGTTTTTTGTTACAGGACCAATATTATTATTTTGTTTTTTTTTTTTTTTTTTAATTATTTGAAAAATTATACGCACACATTTATGAAAAAAATATTGCAAGAAAAGAGAAAAACAAAAAAAAAAAAAACAAAAGAGAGAAAAACATAAGAACTCACATAGGATATTTCTCTAAACCAATACTTCAAAAATATTTAGATTAAAATACTAATAAAAATGTTAACTAATTAATAGGGTATTGAATTTCTGGGAGAAATTTTGTAATAGTATAGAGGAGAGAATTTCTTTAATTAAAATAATTGCAAATTCTATAAGCAATTTGAATGTAATGTAAGTACAGTAAAGAGTTTCAAAACAGAGCTTCAAAGATAAAATATTATTTAAGAAAAGAATTTTATAGTCTTTTAAAGTGGATGCAAATGATTACAGTTTTTTCACAGAAAACTACACATATTTAAAGGTATAAAGGTTTACTAAAACCTCATTAATTAGCGGATTAATTAACAAAAACCATCGCCACAAGATTAAGTCGCACAAGTAGTCAATGGATCATAAAATTTATTCCCACTGCCACTAGTGACTAGTCGAAGGATAATATTTTCTCTATTTTAAACCTGCATTCAACTTATTTTTTTGTTTGCCTTGCAACAATTTTTTGTCAAAATTAATAAATTCGTATTTATGTTAATGATCTAATCTGAGATTTTATTTTAAAAGTCTTAAAAACTGCATCTCAGATATTTAAAAATTTTCCTTAAACTTACAGATAACAAAAATTTTCTCTTATGTAAATATTAAAAGCGTAAATAGAGATTCGAAAATAGTATTTTCTGATAAGATTAAATAAGAAAAATTCTGTTTATTTTTCACAGTGTGTGTTGACCAAAGTATAAAGAAAACAAACAATTTAAATATTTTTAAGTTTTGAAAAATAATTATTAATTGAACTATTTTATGTATTATAACCAAATGAATTTAAATCCGGATGAAGAGATTAAATAAATACTTAATTTATTCTGCTAGTTAATAATTTTTCTGTTTTTCTTTTTTTTACAAATGAACACAAACAATTTGTAATAATTATTTTTCTTACATAATGAATTAAGAAATAAATTTGTTCTTGAAGTTAAGCCGGATTAAAGTTCATTTGTTTGTAAAAATAAGCAATTTATTATTTATAATAGTTACGATAAACAAATATTAATATAAAGGCGTTTTTTTAGCTAATTTCTACACAATCAACAAGCAAAATAATATGAAATTTTGTAATCGAAAATATATAATAAAAAAGAACTTACCAGTACCCGAATATTCAACATCGTCAATGCCAATAATGTCATCATAAATAAATTCATTCTCTTCAAAGTCCGGCTCTTGCGATGAATCAATATAATATTCAACATCGTCTTTGATTTTATGGACCTTTGAAATTGGTTGAATGGAAGAAATGATTGTGAATGGAACATTTAAAAATTAAGTTTCATTAACTAACTTGTTCGGCCTCAACATTATCATTATCGAGCAGACGCAGTAAAGTTTCTAGTTTTGTTACATGGAATTTATGCCGGTCCAACTTTGATCTTAACTCATCCATGCGATCCTGTTTGTCGCGATCTAAACGTTTTTTTTTACCCGCCAGCAAGGATTCAATTTCACTTTCATACTGATCTATTTGAATTTGAAGTGAACTTATTGAGCTCGTTAACCAGTTGCGGGCTTCATCTTTCATACGTTGAACAGGATCCATTTTTTGTGCAGCACCCAAGCCTTCTTTTGAATACGCTTTTGTTTTTGTTTCACGTTCAACGATTTTAAAGCGTTCCATTTGCTAATATTTAAAAATAACGTAAAGATTAAAAGGTTTATTTATGTTAATCGTACGTGATTAAATTGAAATAGAGGGAATCATGAACGATTAACGTAAATAACACTAAAAATAACTATGACTTGTTTATCTATTTTGCAAAGATGAAAAAGCTTTTTGAGATGTACATCAGCTTGGAAGTAAACATACCGTTTCTATTAGCCTTCTGTTGTCCAAAAGAGCACTTTTATCCTTAATTTCAGCCGAAGCAATCCATGATTTAATCTGATCGCGAAGCCGTTGCAGCTTTTTGATTTCCTTTTTGAGATCCGCTTCATATTTTTCCTATCAAATGAACTATTTTATTAAACTGTCCAATCATTAATGTGACAAATTAAGTACAATTACTTTCTGATTGCTATTTGTGGCATTGTGTACTTTTTTCCATATATCCTCAAACGTTTCCACTCCCTCAGCTACTTTTTTTAGACATCTATCAATTTCTCCTATTAAATAATAATGGCAAAATATACTATATTTAATAGTCTACATTATTCTCTATAACTAATACAAATTTGGATGAGAATTTCAAAATATTTTGAGTATTTAGCTACGTTACAACACTTTGCACTTTGATGTGGCATTTAAAAAAAAACATACCCCCTACTCACACTTAAAAGCAAGATGATTGCAAAATACTTTTTATGACAAGAGCTAATATAAATTTCTTTGGGTGACCAAGTAAGTGCCTTTGTCCAAAGTATGTCTTTATATCTATAAATTTATAATTTTATTCTTCCTATAATAAATAATTTTTAAGTGAATATTTTATTTTAAAACATAGCTCAAAATTGGCTTTAAGCTAAAGTTTAAACATCTCAAACTTTTTTTTAGTATTTTATGCTTAACTGGAAACTGTTCTAAGTTTTGAGTTTTGCAATTATCTCAAAATCATTAGATTTTTAATAACCCATCTTTCTAACCTTGCAACTTTCTCGTCGCAGCCATGGCTATGTTAACTGTTGTTTATTCTGTTGGTATAAATGCTTAGACATAGTCCAGTGGAACAAAAGCAATTAACAAATTCCTGACAAAACTCTCTAGTACACACGCACACAAATACGCAGGCAGCTAGGTTCAGTCTCTATCTTCCTTCTTCAAACAATTTGTTGACACCGTAACGCAAGTAAATTATTGTTTGTTTTGAAATCTTTGCTGAAAATATAGAAGAGAACAATAAGCAATTAAAACTGTTATCAAAGTGCAAATTAATGTTTATGATTGTTTTTTATTATTAAACTGTTACTTATTCAAATCATATAATTAAGATAATCTTTAAAATCATTTGTTATTGTTATATGTTGTTTCTGTTGCCAATGTAATCGGTGGATTAAAAGAAGCAAAAACGTCACAAATGTATGTAAAATTACAAAAGCTCAAATACACATTGAAAATAAAAAGGCCGCAATATTTAACGATTTATAAAGTTTGTTAAGCTAGATTATGCGTTTTTTATACACATGGAAACTTTTTTGTTTAACGATTAATCAAAATGGAATATAGCAACAAATTCTGGTAATTGTTGAATTGTCCTTGTATATCTTTAGTGCATTATTTGTATCAAATAATATAATTAAAACTAATATTAGTGTTTTACTTTAACATCAGTAAAAAAGAAAATTGAAAATAGCATATAACAAATCAATCACTGAACTTTCTTTGCTTTTTTTTCTCAAATTTTGCATTTTTCCTATATTTCTTCATTAGTTATTGTTCTTTTTTATTACATTCGTTTTTCTTCTTCTTCTCCACTAGGTATCTTTTGGCTTGTATTTTTTTGTTAATAACTCACATAATTCTCGGGTTTTTTAATTTCGCATTAATGTTTTTAATTTCAGTTAACGTTTAAACTAACTTAATATAAAAATTAGCATTAAAATCTATGTTTTTCACCGATTTTTTCCGCTGTAAGCGACTGTCAATTGTTTCGATTTTTTTTCTTGTACATGAAATTCTTAATTCAGCAAACCATAGGATTTTTGTTTTGATGTTGGTAGCACTGTTACGCACATATGATATGGAAATGCACAGTGTTGCTTTTTTGTTTAAAATGGGGTTTTCATTAAAAACAAACAAACCAACACTGTGGTTTAGGGAGTTGCCCATATTTCCCGCCATCAAAAAATCGGTGAATTTAGAGGCGGCTTAGACGATACAACTTTACGTATGTAAAATTTAAGAGAAAATAATATAAAATTCAATCCGTATTTTAAAAATGAGAATAAAAATCTTACGATACATATATTTGTTTAACACAATTGATATAGGTAAAACACACCAAAACTAAAACAGCTGTTTTTGAGCCGTTTGCAGAAAAATGCATCCCTGATCTAATAATTCGTAATTGTTTTTGAAAATTAAAAAAAAACAAGGAGAGCCATTTTCATCCGTATTTGCTCTGAATTTGTGCAGATTCATTATACATTTTTAGACGATCCCACTGGTACTATTCTGCACAAAAATTTGTCACTTTGTAAAACTTAAGTGACCATGTAAACAGCCCTTTATAAACCGCACCGATATTATGCTGTCAAAATAAGTAAAAAATATCATAATATAATTAAAAATTGTTGTAAGTTTGAACATTAAAATTGGCACTCAAAGCATGAAGAACCGATTTAAGTGTTTTTATATAATCCTGAAAGGTCTCGTAGTATTCACAGGGAGGGTTGCTCAGAACACCGATTGTATGGATGAAATATTAACAACCTACGGTCTACTATAAAAGTGCTCTAATTACCCACTAAAATATTATTTCGATTGGTCAAACAGGCGATTTATTTATTTTTTTCATTCATTTTATTATGAAAAAGGCGATAATCCTAAAAAATATGTACCCAGGAATGCTTCTGTAAACATCCCTCTTAAATTTGGTTTTAGAGCTGTTGTGTGTTTTTCTTAAAATTATATAAATAGAAAAAGTTTTTCTAAAGTTAATTAATCCAAGGTAATGCAGCAAACTCGATCATTTAAACATTTTTTTATATTCTCGGGTTCCATATATTTTAATCTTAATCTTATTTTTTTCGTATAATATAATTTTTAAAATCCATTTAAGAATATTTACATAATAAAAATTAATTAAAAATATTTACTATCTAAAAATATCATTAAATTCGATTCGCAATTTTAAATACACGTTTCGTAAATTTTCTAAGTGCAATGAAATCGTATTCGTACTTTCATCATTCGAATCTACTGACATTAATGAGCCGTATAAAAGTTCGATATCGCTTTGGTAATTCTAAAAAAAAAAAAATCAAATTTTGTAAGAAAGTGTATTTATACCTAAATTTTATTAGCAAGAAAGTTTACTCACCAAAATCATTTTATGAGTATTACAAACAGATGTTGTTGTAATGTCTTTATCATTATAAGACTGCATAGCATATATTAGCAATGATTTCATATAAAATATTGCCACTGGGTAATTTGAACATATTAACAGGATTTCTTTAGAATCATCATAACTCAACTCTAATGGATATTGATGAAGATAGTATGATCTGAAATCCATACCCAAGGACCATGATGGCTTGACGACCTTAAGCTTCTCCATAACATTCATCAAAACAGCCTTCGGTATTTTACAATACTGTTTATGTTTATAAACTTTTTCTTCGCATTCCATTGTAACATTGGCAGGAGTTATGCGATTCGAATGTTTTCGAAGTAAATTTCTAACATCATAATATGAATTTCGAAAAATGTTCAAGTTGTGTGTATGATAGCTAAATAAATTTAAATAAGTCTTGTCATTTGTATTCAAGCTTAAGTTAAATTTCAAACAAATTGGATAACGTTGATGTTCGAAAAAAGTTAAAAAGTTTAATGAATATTTTGGTAGAACTTGTTTAATGTGTTCCTGTTTTATATTTATCTCAACTATGAAACACAGTTTTTTGTTTAACGTATCGTAAGGAATATACAATTGCAAGCTTTGTTCCAGGCTATAAATATACAAATACCATGCTGTAGTTGTAAAACTTGATGATAATAAATGATTTTTGTTATTTTTCAATGACATAAATATTAAACAGAATATTGTTTGGCTGCCTATTTGTTGATTTTCAGGGCTTGCTGTTTTGATGCACACACAATCGTTGTCAAAATATTCTATTCCTGGTAAATTTACATGATATTCTAGATGGCACTGAAACAATTTCTTAAATATTTCCATTTTCGATTCGAGCGCTAAGACTTGTTGTTTTCGAAATTCCTTTTCTATCGCATTGTGCAGGTAATTGGGCACTTCCATTAATTCATCAATTATTCGTGCCTTTGCCGTAAGATCATTAACGCGTTTTAAATTTAAAGCATATAAATTATTTATATTTTCATATTTCGTTTCATTTCCATTTGTGTTCCCTACAGTTTCAGGCAGCGTTGTAATATTAATTCTATAGAATATATTATTAATACTTAAGCAAATCAATTGTTGCAATCCTTCTACAAACGTACAAACAATCATTCCGCCCACATACTTTCGAGTCTCTTTAACTATGCAATCTTCCGCATCTGCGTTGCTTTGGGACATTGCAATTTGTAACTGTATTATCTCTTCCGGTGTCGTAAAGAAAAATGTATTTTCAAGGGGCCAGTAATCGTAGTCTAAAAAATGTGAAATTTCGTGTTGCTTATGAAAAAGGGCATTTAGCATTCGTTTGTTCTTATACCAAATATCCATATGTCCAGATTGCAACAACACTATCATTAAATTATTTTCACAATCAATTCGTATACATTCGATAGGGCAAGCGTATGTATTCAACAGACGTATGCCAAAACCTTCTACTTGTGAATTTGATGAAATAGATTCGGCTTCGGAAACAACTGCTAAAAAATATTAAAATGTAAAAACTTTAGATATTTATCATCGACTTGATTTTTTTTTTGATGTATTATAATCATATATCTTTTTACAAGATATGGAGTGAATCAGTGAAGTTCTTTTGTTAGAAAGAAAACACTGAAACTCAGTTTTTTGAATTTTAAATTTGTTTTTTTTTTCGATTACTTCGGGAGACAAATTCCATTTTGTTGAACTGTTCACAAGTTATAAATTTTTGTTATTTTTTTTCTATTTCTCAAAAAACATTCAATTTTTTCGAAATTTCGAATTTAAGTAAAATCTAGATTGTAATTTTTTGGCTCTATTTGTGACATTTCCTTTTTTAGTATAACTTTTATTCATTGATAAGATTTTAGAGAAATATATACTTTTTGGAAGAAGTTCGATATTTTCGTTCTTGATTTGTTCCAAATTTATATGGATCCACAATATTTATTTAATTAAGGTACAAACAAATACTTAAAAAAATTACATAAGAACATTACTAGCCTTGTATTGGATTCTAAATTGAATTAACAGGCTTCTGGTATTAAAAATTTAATGAATAGCTTCAAAAACAAGTACAGAACACTTCTAATTCATAATTTAGTAAATTATTATAAACTTAAGAAAATCATTCAAAAAAAGTTTAAAAATTTTAAATTTCTAAAGCTGAATTCATATCATGATATAAATTTTAGTTTCGTTTTTGTTGTAACACAATGGTTTTTAATAGTAAATTATATTATATATTATAATTACAAATTATTATTACTAAATTATAAAAAATACTTACCACCAACTAAAATGAATAAATTTCCCGAAATGGTGAAAATGTGTACCTCCTGGTTTATTTTAATATCTATTATCTCTTCTTGCGGACGAAAAATATTTCCAATAGATACCAACTGTTTTAAAAATGTGATGTTTGTTTTATCTGATATCAAAGAGGTTAAAGTATAAGTTTCATCACTCCAGTCGCAATTAAATAAATTTTCCAAATCAAAACTGATATCGTAACTATTTCTTAAAACGTCAGAACGAAAACATTTTCCCAATTGTGGAATATCTTTGTACACTTCTAAACAAAGTATATTTTTCTGGTTGTGATCGTCGTGATCAGCTGAGCACCTTAAACGTATAACACTAAATTGTGTTAGTGGACACGAATTCAAGCAACGAATTCCTGTTAACCAATCAATCTTATGCATAGATTTGACAGAACTAAAATAATAAACATTTCCACTTTTCATATAAAGTAAAGTATTCATTTCTAATATTAGCATATTTGAAATTTCCTCTTGTTGCTGATCATTAATCGGCATTGCTATTCGAACTTTTGTAAGAGTCGTTGCTCCTGTCTTGCTGGAGGTTTTAAAAACAAAGTTGAGCAAATAGTTTTCGTTCCATGTAACGTAAACAGACTTTCCTTTGCCAGCGCTGTGATGCTTAAGACCTCGTGCATAAAATAAAGTGTCGTCTTCAACGCACCACAGTGTGGAACACTCTTCCATCTCATCCAGTTCAATGTCACTGTCTTCAACATTACTGCATGAAGTGCTGAATTTAGCGACTTTAGATGTTGAGGGCTCAGATGTTTCGAACATTGCTAATTTGCTAAAATTTTAGCCTTAAAACACTTAAAAAATCTCATTCAAAATTAAACACTTTTAAAGTCTGATATTTGCCAAAAACAAACATTTAATGCACAACAACACTCAGCTGTTAAATTGAACAACAAAATGTGTTTTTTTTTTTTTTTTTTTGTAATCACAACTCTGTTTCGAAAACATGTTCAACATTTTTTGCTCCCTGTTTAAAGAATATTGTTTTTTAACACTTTTTTTAATATCGTTTTTTTACAGACATTTAGTTTTTTCTAAAAATTAGCGCGGCAGACCAAATTTTCTTTGCTATAGGAACAAAACAATTTCTGTTAAGGACTTTTTCTTTTTTATACCCTAAAAAACTTATGAGTTCGTAATAAGTTAAAACTGTTTATTGTATCCATATATGACGGCTGATACAAGTTTGAATAATCTCTCTCATGATTTCAATATTTTTCTATTCCTGCTCGAGATATTTAAGATATTACATACATTATAAAAGTTTTGGAGTCCGTAACTTTGAAAATATGAATTTCCGTCAGACTTTTTATATGTATTTTTTTCTTTAGATCTACTTTTTCTGGACAACTATTTTTTATGCTGCTGCCCGAAACTAGACTAAAGCCAAATTGAAAAAAATACCTTAAATATATTGGTTTTTTATATCGCAAAGTAGCTCGCAAATCGTCTACAATCAAAATATCGTTTTTCATTAGTTGGGCAACCTGTTTCTACCATTTGACATTCATTTATAATTGATCACATTTCTTGTCTTGTAATGAGTGTTATGGTATTTTATGCCATACAATTAAATATTTTATTAATTAAAGCAAAGAAATAAGATTTGAAGGAACATGTCGCGTTTTAGTGGAGCATTACAATTAACCGATCTTGACGACTTTATAACTCCTTCGCAAGTAAGTAGAGTTCTGTATGTAGTACGAAAAATTGAATAAACATTGGGAAGGAAGATTTCTAAAAAACACAAACAGTTACAATAGAATTGAAAGAATTCTGCAAATTTGTTAGCTTATTGATATTAATCTATTTAAGGAATGTATAAAACCCGTCAGTATTGAAAAATCTAAAACCAAAACAGGAGCTAAGATATCAATTCAGGAAGACGGTTACTATGAGGAGACTACAGTAAGTAGAGAAGTAGAAAAAAAATTATTTAGAATGTGTACATATGTATAATTTAATTTTTTATATCCCTTTCATTGAAAGGCAGGTAAAACAAAATTACAAAAAGTAGAAATTACTTTGCAAGATTGCCTAGCTTGTTCTGGGTGTATAACTTCTGCAGAAGGAGTGTTAATAACCCAGCAGAGCCAAGAGGAAGTTTTAAAAGTTTTGAAGGAAAATAAACACAATAAATCGCAAGAAACGACTGCTGGTCTAGCGAGAATAATTGTTTTTACGGTTTCTCAGCAGTCTATAATAAGTCTCGCACAGCATTACGAATTGGATGTCGAAGAAGCTGCAGAACACTTAAGTGGCTATCTGAGACAGCTTGGAGCTGATTATATTTTAAATACCAAGGTAGCAGATGATCTAGCTCTACTGGAGTGTCGTAACGAGTTTATTGAACGTTTTCGCGACAGCGATTCTAGCAGGCCATTTCCTATGCTATCTTCATCATGTCCTGGCTGGGTTTGTTATGCAGAGAAAACTCATGGAAGTTTTATAATACCCTACATTGCCACGACCCGATCACCGCAACAAATTATGGGTGTTTTGGTAAAACGTATGTTGGCCCAAAAGTTAAATATTTCCGCAGAGAACATTTACCATGTTACCATTATGCCTTGTTACGACAAAAAGCTAGAAGCCTCAAGGGAAGATTTTTTTGATGAAGCATTAAATTCCCGAGATGTAGATTGTGTTATAACTTCAAGTGGGTGTACATCGTTGCATCAAGTGATATATTAATAATCATTTTATTTTTAGTTGAAATTGAACAAATGCTTAAAGAAGATTCTCTTAGTTCTTATCCCCGTTCTTCTTTTGACTGGCCTTGGGGTGAAGTTAATGAAACGAATAATATTAATGTGTGGGCACATGAAAATAGCACATCTGGTGGTTATTCCGAACACATTTTCAAATATGCGGCAAAAGAGCTTTTTGATCGGGATATAGTATCGGTGGAATATAATAATTTGCGGTAAATAAAAAATTCATATAGAAAAACTATATAATAAAATTTTAGGAATCCAGATTTTCGTGAAGTATCCTTAAAAATTGATGGAAAATGCGTTTTGAATTTCGCTATTGCTAACGGTTTTCGCAACATACAAAATTTGGTACAAAAACTTAAACGGGGAAAAGTTCAATATCATTTTGTAGAGGTCATGGCATGTCCTTCTGGTTTGTTTATATTTTTAATAATGATCTTTGTGCAATTAATACTTCTTTGTTATGTCTTGCAGGATGTATAAATGGTGGAGCACAAATTCGTCCACCTAATGGCCAACATATTCGTGACTTAACGGTACAGCTAGAACAATTATATCGACAGTTACCTCAATCGGACCCAAACAACTCGGGTGTAAAGACAATATATAACAAGTTTTTTGACGGTTATCATACCGATAAGGCAAAATCTTTATTGCACACGAATTATCATGCAGTTGAAAAAATGAATACCGCTTTGAATATTAAATGGTGAATACTTGTTGAGGCAAATACTATAATTTATACAAGTGAAGTTTATTCAGATTTTGTTTATTTTTTGTTATATGTATAGTAAAGAAATTGTAAAATATAAAAAATAAGTAAGAGTAGAACCACATATACATAAAAATATAAATCGGCATAAGAAATTCTTTCCTACCGTTATACCATAAATTTTTTTGTGCTAGAAGGAAAGGGGCTTCAATATGTAGTCATTTCAAAAATTAAAAAAAAAATCTTTAAACCCATCTCGATAACTATGCTTCCTAGATGGAAATGGGCTTTGATCTGTAGATCACTGAAAAAATTGAAGAAAAGGCTTAATATTATGAAATAAAGTGTAATAGTGTAATTCGTTCGCAGTTTAAGGGCAAACACTTTTAAAATTTGCATTTTCCATTAGCTACTTCAGTTTGCTCGATGAAATACTGATATAAGTATATTTTTCTTGTAATTTCAGTAAAAATTATTTTTTGATATTTCGGAGATTTTCATTTTAAGTGTTGGGTATTTTTTCATGGGCATGCTTCACTACATTATTAAGTCAAAGTCAGAGATGTCATTATTTGTATTACGACAGCCATGGCGAAATAATTTACCAGGTGGTGGCAGTGGCGAATTTATTCATTTTCGCCGTTGCAGAAAATGTCAAACTCCATATATAAAAAATCAGCGAAAATTTTTTTTATATGAAGTTTGAAATTTTCTGCAACGACGAAAATGAATGAAATTCGCCACTGCCACCACCTGGTAAATTATTTCGCCATGACGACAGCTGTGCAAAGTTTGTGAATAACTTGTGGGATAACTTGGCGCTTCTGTTGTCTATATCTGCCAATTTTATATTAAAAAATCTAAACAAAAAAACTGCTAGCTCTGCGGCTAGAAATCGTGTTAATAATAGTTATTTAATAAACAAGAACTATTTCATATTTGTCAGTGTGTTTGATGACTATTTATACAGTTCGTGTGGAACTTATCAATTGTATGATACAAGAACATGTCCTCCCCAGCGCCTAAATCTCCGGAACAATCTGATAAAAATAAAAAATATGATCGTCAAATTCGGTATTATGGTGTCAAAAACTACAAAACTGTTTTTTTATTTGTTACTGCTTTTGTAGATTATGGGGTGAGCATGGTCAGAGTCTTTTGGAGAGTGCAAAAATATGCCTAGTTAACGCTACTGGTTTAGGTTGCGAAATATTAAAAGGCTTAGTACTTCCCGGCATAGGAAGTTTCACTATTGTTGATGGAAATGTGGTAACAGAAGAAGATATAGGAACAAAGTAATTAATTTTATTTTGCACTTTGCTAATCTTAATCTTGGTTATTTGATTTTAGTTTTTTTCTAGAAGCAAGCAGTATTGGACATTCACGTGCTGCATCTTGTATGCAATTGTTACAAGAATTAAATACTGATGTAAATGGCGATTGTGTAGATGAGAGCGTAGACTATATACTGAAGAATCGGCCGGCCTTTTTTGAAAACTTTGACATTGTTGTTGCTTCAAATCTAAATGAGAATTCTATTTCACAACTTTCCAACTGTTTATGGGAAGCTAATGTGCCTCTAATATACTGTCGAACACTTGGATTTTTCGGCTCAATACGACTTCAAATTAAGGAACATTGCGTTATTGAGTCCCATTCAGATAATCCCCACTACGATTTGAGATTGCACCAGCCTTTTCGAACGTTACAGAAACATTTCGAGGTATAAATTTTTTTTATAAAAAAATCTAAATTTCCCTTTTTTTTACTAATTATATTAACTTTATATTAGACAACGGAAATAACGAATAAGGTTCCCTGGCTACTGGTTCTGAATAAATATTTTCAAAAATGGAAAATAGAAAACGGTGCACAAATACCAACAACTTACAAAGAAAAATGTCAGTTACGCGATATGATTAGAAATGGTAACTTGTTAAATTAATGTTAACAAAAAAAGTATATTTCATCCTTTACAGAGATGAAAAATGACGAAGAAAATTTTGAAGAAGCGATCAAGGCGGTTAACACGGCCTTCACCGGCGGTTGCATTCCTTCAAACTTGAAATGTATATTCGATGATGACGCTTGTCATAATCTTAACAAACAGGTATAAGAACTGTACAGTTGATAGATACTGCAAATATATTAACCTAAATTCGATTTTAAAGAGCAAACACTTTTGGATAATGGCTAAGGCTTTAAAGGATTTTATAGAAAACGATAATAATGGTGTTTTACCGTTACCTGGAGTTTTGCCAGACATGACAGCCGACACGGAGTCCTATATAAATCTACAGAATTTATATCGTCAACAGGCCATGCAAGATGCAGACAACGTTTATCGCAGATGCCAGGCTCTTGTTAAAGAACTAGGTTTGCCTTTGGATAGTATTTCAGAAAAAACTGTTCGTTTGTTTTGCAAAGAAGCTGCTGGTCTCACCTTAATAAGAGGGTCAAAAATTTCAGATGAATATGAGAAAAACATTCGATTTCTTAGTGTGATTGATGGTATAGATGTGCAGGGTACTCTTACTGAAAACTATATTGCTCTTAGAGCCTATGAACGATTTTTGTCCGAATGTGGAAACATTCCAGGCGAATGTTATGTCGAAAATGATACGGCACGTTTTAAAAGTGTAGCATGTAAAATGATAGCCGAATGGGGTATAACACAAGCAACTTTGTCAGACGATATGGTGCACGAAGTTTGTCGTTATGGTGGAGGTGAAGTCCACACCATTTCAGCATTTATTGGTAAGAACTTTTAAAAAAGTTGAGATTAAACATTAAACTAAAAAAGTAAAAAAAGCAATTTCATGTAGGAACTTAGTAAACAAAATTCAAAAAATTTGTTTGCAATACTATTTGATGATTTAACAGTAATTAAACTTTTTTATTCCAGCTGGCTGTGCTGCCCAAGAAGTTGTAAAAGTTTTAACAAATCAATTCAAGCCAGTTGATAATACATTTGTATACAACGGAATAACATCCGAGAGTGTAACTTTAAAGTTATAATAATATATTTAGAAATTTATAAAAGGAATTTGCAAACAAAAATTTAAAATTGTTTTTTTTTTTATAATAATGAATTAAAAATCAGTCAATACTCAATGCAGATTGTTAAAATAAAACCAATAAAAATGTAAAATTTTTTCATTATTAAACATATAATTTTGAATCCTTTCGTACGTTGTATATCGATTTTATAAATTTGGAACCATTACTCGGGTAAATACATTTTTGACACATTACTCGGGTAAATACATTTTTGACAGTTACTGACAACAATGAGCATAAGTACATATCGTTAGCTAAAATGCAAAAAGGCGTTAAAAATTACAAGATTAAGTTTTCAATTAATTATCCCAATAAACTACATGTGTTGACAACATTTTACACTTCTGCGATAAAAAATGATGCTTTTATTACCAAAAAATGGACTAACTTGAAGTTTTTTCTAACAACATATAATGAAGAGAGCATGGCGAAACAATACAAGGTGGTCTCGATGGCGTGTTCATTGATTTTCGCCGAAATGCTAAATGTCGAAGTTTGGAATTTAGCGTTTCGTCGAAAATTAATTTTTTATTATTGTTGGCAATTATTACTGTCAAACTCCATATATAAAAAAATATGTATGATATAAAAAATCTGTACAAATTTTTTATAAAGGGAGTTTTACAGTAATGTTCACGGCGAAATTGAATGAATTCGCCCAAGCTGCCACCTGGTAGTTGATTTGCCTGGCAGATGCACGCATGATGATGTTTTTATTATTTTTATGACAGCCTTTTGAATTGCTGAGGGCAAGAGTTTTTCCCTGAGGATATTTTTTTATTATTTTTGGTGGATATGGACTACCAAAAGAATAAATAAATCTCTACATATGTAATAAAAATATTTCTTGTTATGAATTTAATGTTTGTACTGATAGTAAAATACACAAACACACCTATTATATTAGCATTTAGGGTTATAAACAAACAGATGATAGTCGACTAGTGAATGGCAAAGTAACTTAATGAAAACTTGGATGCGGTAAAAAGCTGGTCAACTGTATTTAATAAAGCAGAAAATATGAATAAAAATCAGTTGAGACAACGTCAATCCGTAGAACAACATGAAAAAAACATAAAAGAAGTTAAGGAAAAGATCATAAGGAAGAATAAAATGTAAGTTGTTCAGGCAAAATAAAAATAATAATTCTCAAATATATTTACTCACTATTTACAAATGTAAATGTTTGTATGATTGTACACAGGTATACTTTACAAATTAGCAGTTAAGTTTAATAGCTTCTACCCTTAATTGTAAGTTGCAGGGTAGAGATTGCATCAAAGTTGCTTTAGTAGTTGTAAAAAGCTATTTTAATAGTTGTTCCACGACAGTGTGATATTAAAGAGTAATTTAATTAATTCAAAGGACTGCATTATATTTACTGGACAAGAATACATGAAATTTAAAATATATTTTTGTATGCAATGTACCCACGTTAAAAACTAAATATTTTTTTATTACTTAGTGCAGCTGCCCATGATGAGTTGCAACATGCTACCAGTTCATTTACTCATCGACTTTGGACTCGATCCGTTATTGTTATATCTGTTATGACAATACTGTATTTCTATAACAGTCAAAATAATCGCGAAACAAAATTTGCTTTAGTACGTGAGAATCTGCCATTACGCATGCAAAAATTAAAATGCTCCGAACAATATGAAAAGGAAATAAAAAGTTTTCCTCAATGCGTGCCAAAAACGTGTGGACGATTTGTAACTGATAAATTAATAGAAGATAAAGAGGTTGATATACTGTTAAATATGGCTCAAAGTATAATTGGTTTGGCAGGCTCATCGGGAGGAGCTTCATCATTGGATATGCATACGGGAGCCTTATCATATGGGAAAAAATTTCTTAACTTTTATAAGATGCCGGAAGCCAAGAAACTACTTAAAACGGAACATTTAACAGTATTTAATGTGAGCATGAAGCATTTATTTTATTCTAGATTAACATTGAATTTCTAATATTAAATTTAGCTGGTGAAAGGAAAAATCCAGTTAGCGATTGCCGAACAATTTGGTATTGAACCATCCAGCTTGTATTTAACTTATCCCACGTTTTTCTCTCGCCTTACAAATGCTACAGCAGTTATCCTTCAAGATGAATATTGGCATGAACATGTAGATAAGGTAAGTTTCACTATCTTCAAATCGCATATCCTTTATTACTGTTTCTACACAATTAACAATTTAATTTACTATTTTTTAACCACAGGAAACATATCCTTCTTTTCATTATACCTCATTGCTGTATTTAACCACTTTGAATAAAGATTTTAAAGGGGGAAGATTTATTTTTGTTGACGGTTTAGAAGAAAATCGCACAACTTCTGCTATAGAACCTAAAAAAGGAAGAGTGAGTGCATTTACATCTGGTTATGAGAACCGCCATCATGTTGAGAAAGTAACAGAGGGAACTAGGTAACAATTTAAATTGAATTTCTTTTGAACATTTTTTAAGTATAAAATATTTTTTAATTTAAGATTTGCCATAACGATACCTTTTACATGCAATAAAGATCAACAAATCAGCGATCCTCAAATCACGAAGCTCAATAAATAAACTAGTTTGAGATAAACTCTACATTCCACATATTTTTATTAGTAATAATAATAAAAAAAAATTACAATATGTAAAAGTAATGTATCTGCACAAATTATTTCATTTTTAGTGTAATTCTAGGCTTTTAAATTTATCATAGTTATAAAATCCAGCCCGTACTTGACGTCCACCGAAAAAGCGACCATTTAAATCCACAACAGCTGTAATGTAGCATACATATATTTTTTATATGCCTAATTATAGATTATTTAATTTGGAAAACACTCACCTTTAATGGCACTTTCGATGCGTTTAAATTCGACAAAAATTTTTACTGCATCTTCTGGTGCTGTACCAAAGGATTCATGTATTAAAACGTTGGCTACATCTCCATATTTTGTATTACATTCATCTTTTACTTCTGGTTCCAGTTCTTCATCAACATCACCAGGTCCAACCATATTCTGATGCAAAAAATAAATAAAAAAACAAGTACAAATTATTTAGTTTGTAACACAAATGCATCTATCTTACTCTTAGTAAAACCACTTTACTAGGGGCCTTCATTATTTCCGTAATGCTAGGCTCTGAATCTAAAGCATCTGATGCAGATGCAACAGCTGGTGGAGTGGGAGGACCCATGTTAGCAATTGGATTAGAGGCAACAGCTGTGGAAGCCGGTGCCGCCGCTGGTGGAGGCAAGAATACATCACGTTCATGTATAATGCGACCGCCGCGCTTCGATGTCTTTTCCACTTGCAACGCCATGGACATACCCTGCTCCTGCTTGCCCAAGCCCTGGCCATCC
This sequence comes from Cistogaster globosa, assembly GCA_937654795.1. Taxonomy (NCBI): domain Eukaryota; kingdom Metazoa; phylum Arthropoda; class Insecta; order Diptera; family Tachinidae; genus Cistogaster; species Cistogaster globosa. The sequence goes on from OW569404.1 coordinate 17,198,959, forward strand.
TTATAACCAAATTTGGCCATAATTTTTGCCGCTACGGAACTAGCAGAATAGGGTATTGTAACATTCGATGCTGGGTCTCCCTCATTGGCAATTGATATTTCTTGTAACGAAGGTGGTGGAGCAATGGCTACACCACCACCCTTATTAGAAACCGATCCCGGAGCTGGAGGACTATAGCGATCCTCCTCTGTTATGCGCTGTCCGAAACCACTAAATTTGACTGGAGGAGAATCATTATTACGATTATTGCGATTACGACCACGTTTACGATCTCCTCGATCACGATCGCGCTCCCTTTCGCGAACCCGTTCACGATCCCTTTCATCTCTTACTTTTTCCTTATTGCTATTCTGTTTTTCTTTTAGTTTTTCATACTCATTAGGCCACAGAGGATCATATTCATCGACAAAATCCCAATCATCCGTTTTTACATTTTCTAATGATGGTACCAATGGCTGTGCCGAAATGATTCGTTTGTTATCGGTTTTTAACAAAGGTATTTCTTCCGAGCCTTGTAACTTTTTCGATTTTAAGTTAACCACAGGCGTCATCAACTGGTAATAAAAATAATTTATTGAAAATTCTCTGTTTAAAATTATGTTGAAAAGAAAGTCCATACCGGTTTTTTGTTGGGTACTTGTGCCTTTTTTATAGCCAGTTGTGTTTGTAGCATTTTAATACCTGACGACCACCCATCAATTTGAGATGTCTTTGGCTTTGTGTCTATATCATCATACAAGTCCATTTCTACTTTTCCCTAAAAAAATATTAACTTTTCTAATAACTAAACTAAACAAATTGTATTTATTGTTTTCACTTCAGCTGACAGATAAATTTATCTGAAATGAAAAATTTCACTCTCAGAGCTGCATTTTATAGTAGTAAAAAACCATAATATGAAAACAGTATCAATTCTGTAATGTTTTGGATAGCACTTTATTATTGTTATAAAATAGTGTTATTACCGAATTTTTACACTCCTAAATAAGTATTGAAATTTTCTTTTCAATGATACTTATATTATCTCATTCAGCTATTAAATGCTCGATCTATGCCAAATTTTTCACTCTACACTATTTGTTTACTTAAAATTGCATTTTACACCCCGTAGAAATTTTTTTTTCATTTTTAAGCTGCGTCCTTTAATTAGATTTAAACTGTTATACCAAATATTCCATTTTCATTTCTTCAATTCTTTAACCGCTACCTCGAAGGACATGGACCGATCTTGCTGATTTTCAATAGCAACATTTTTGGGACTTTGTCTGATCGATTGGCGTATTTAATTATCTCTAGCTCATTTAGTTCCTTGACAAGGTAAACTTCAACACTAGCATGGACGGGCTGACGGATATTACTCAATCGTCTTTGCTGCTTATAAGAACTCAGAATATATAGACTTTGTGGGGTCGGAACTATTATTTATTTAGAAATTACAAACGGAGTGACAAACTTAGATATACTTTTGCCATTTTTTTTCAATAATAAATAAATAAATAAACCTTAATATAAGATGCGTTTAAGACTCTTACCGCCCTAAATAAAAAATCGGTAATTTTCACATTCTGTAGCTTATCAATAAAGTTGTCTAATCGTCTTAAAAAAATATGTACAAATTGTTCACTTAAAAAACAGAAACAGCACGAATATGTATATATGAATAAAATAAAAAAAATTTTAAATTAAAATTGAAACAAAATTTTTATATTTATTTTTAACAACTCTAACATAAGAAAATATTTATTAAATAGTTTTTGTTTTATTTTAAGTTTTTATAAGCTTTGCACTTTTTAATAAATAAAAAAATAATAAATTTGTTTTTGTTGTATAATTATACCCTTTACATTGATGGAAAGGGAATACACATATAAGTTGTTCTTTTGTTTTTAGAAATTTTTATTTAGTTTGATTTTCGTAAGATTTATTCAAATTTTAAAGAACTTGAAGACGTCGTTGCCGGGGTCGAGCTGGAAAATGTTTCCACATGCGGTTTATAGGGCCTTGCTAAACAATTGTTTATAAAGTTACACACACAATTTATATACTGCGTAGGATATTTGGTATAAATCTTAACATGCTCGGCATCTTCAAAACATACTGAATTAACATCCACACCTTGTTGCTGTCGTATATTTATAAACTTCTCTATATCCTAAAATGAATAAATAAAACTAATTATCTTGTTAACGATTTTGATATTTTGATTTTACCGTATAGGGTATAACAACATCTCCCTTAGAGTACAAAAATAATTGAGGATATTCATTTGGCTCATGTTTTAAATCATTAAAAGGATTCGTTTGTATTGGCTCGGTTTTCATAAAAAGACTTTTAAATGCTGCAAATGTTTCCTGCAAGTGGAAATACATAATTATATTATTTAGCTTTAATGTTATATGAAAAAATGTACGAGAAAAAGGAAACAAAAAATGTATAGCTAATATTTTTTAAATTTTATTTGAGATAGTATTATTTTATGTTTAAATTGATAATGTTTTCTTGTTGTTATTTTAATTTAGTTTTTTTGCCTTTAATTTTTCAATCAAGCATTCGAGATTGAGGGCACCTTGTGCTTTTTATTTTAATGTTTCTCACTGCACTTAAAAAGTATGAAAATAAGCTCGAATAAGTTATAATGTAAAGTAAGTTAAGACATTTTGCCGTCCTACACCTTCGTGCAGAGAGCAAGAATTCCCTAAACACTGTCCCGGAGTATTATATGCTTTTGGGATCATAGCTCTTAGATACGACGATTTTAGGTCATTTTATTACAGATATTCACCGTTAACGATTTTCGCTTTTAAACTCTTACATCTTGACGACTTTCTGGCATCATTAGTAATTTTTAATACATGGCAATGACTGAAAATTAATAATATTATTTAGTAATAGTGAACTTTGGGTTAAAAAAAATACAACAGATAATAGAGAATGAAATAAGAGAAGAAATGTTTTTAAGTTCAGGCAATATGTTTTTAATTTTAGTATATTCTGGAATAGTTCCTAGGAATGTTTAATGTAAACGTTACCCTAAGTTTAAAAGCTCAAAATAAACTGTATTTTATATTTAAAAGCTGATAGCGTATGAATAAACACAACTGAGGCGACCGACATGTTTCGCATAGCACTACGAATTCGTCATTAAAACAATTTTGCGTAAATTCGTCAATTAAAATTCATTATCATGACAAAATATTTATAAATGTGATACATTTTTGGCATGGCTAATAGAAAAATATAGAATTATAGTAGTAAAGGATAGTGTTTGCTAGTGTAGGTAAATATTTCGTTCTTATCACACACTATAATAATTTAAAAAAAAAAACATAAAAATATGAAAATTTATTATATTATATTTCTTCTAATATTTACAATTGATAACAACCTTGCAGTGTAAACGATGAATGCTGACGAAGGTTGTAGCGAACCAGAAAGTGCATTTGATTATGCTGGTATCTCAGTTTTACTGTTGTTTTTAAAATTCATCACAATCAATAACGAATTTCAGTCAACACAATAAAAATTTTAAAAAGAATTTTAATCAAACATGTTACAAACAATAAATATTTTTTGTATATGCGATATTAGTAAAAAAAAAAATTAAAAAAAAAATAAAAATAAAACAGCTTTTAAAATAAGCAGAAAACTGGTTGCTCGACAAAAATAATTCTCGTTTGTCGACAAAATAAAAATAGAAATAAACCTACTGATGAATTTCGTCGACGCTTTTATTGGGCGCATTTTTATATACACAAATGTATTCTATTATTTTCGACGAATATTCGCAACGAAAAATTTTTCGTTTTTCTTAAATGCGTTCACAGCAGTCATCATAATTTTTTAACATTTTAATTTGTTTTCATTTTTAATTTTAATTTGTTTTTATTTTTCTGATCACTAAGCACTTGTTTTTTTATTCGTGTTTCACTACTTTAATTCCTTGGCTTTTAACTGCTAGCATCGTTACTGCATAATTATTTTTAATAGAATTTTTGTTGTTATTTAATAAAAATAAAAAAAAAACAAATAAAAGAATTATTTAAATTTTTAAGAACAATCTGTTGACAAGGACAAACGCCATTTATGCAGGTGTTTGAAGAATAGCTTTTGTTCTATATACATATTGTCGCCTCATTCATAAGAAGTGATTTAAACAACATTTATACTTTAATATTTCTTATTCTTATAAAAAATTATGGCAACATTTTTCACAAACATGTTGCCAACAAAAGAATTGTATCTTTAAATATTAATAGCTTACCTCAACAAACCACATGATACCCAATGTTAATGTTATTATTATCGCCGTCATACAATGACAGTTTTTTCTTTCTTTGCCATAAATAGCGGTAACTGCTCGATACAGTCCTAACAGACGACGTTCACCTGGTGCAGAATCTAAAATCATGCCGCGCACTTGTAATGGTGTCTTATGTTTGCGCATGGCCAGTGATATGTGTTGATATAAATAAGCACCACCATTTGAAAATATATGAAAGATAACAGGATGTGAATCGAAATTCATGTCATAGACAAGCTTAAGAATTTTTTCACCGATCGGCATCATTTCTTTACGTTTCCAAAACAAAGTATCAACAGGGGCAGTATAACGAACTGTGATTAAACTAAAAATACAATATTAAAAACAATAATAATAAAAAAGGTATTTATTTTAAATTAATTAAATGTAGGTGCTAAACTTACCCTCTATCCTCGTATATTTTTGAATATTTCATTAAATAACGATCCTGACAGCCAGCCCAACCCAATAGCATTACGATAGGTACATGTGTATCATTGTAAACAAACACAAAGTCATCTGGCTCTTGCTGCTCAAACGAGTTGGCGTCTCTTAGCTCATTACGGCGGCATTGCGTTGTTGGAAATTTAATTATATATTCTAAAGTGTCTTTCGGTTTCATTAAGTTTTCTAATTGCTGTTGATGACTAGCTGGAACGCTGGCAATTAGACCAGTACCACTAGCCCATTGATTTTTGTTATTTTGTTGCGTTATGCCAGCTAAAGATTTTCGTCCAGTAGCAGCGGCTGATTCTAGGCGTTTAGTAGCCGTTTTGCTCGTTAGGTCGCCGTATTGCTTTTCATTTTTATTTCCTGTCGAGCTTGCTGACGCCGTACCATAAGGATTATTATTGCTTTGATTTGTTGACGACATTTTCTACTTTATACTTTTCGTGGGAAGAAATAACACATAAAACAAATTATTATTATTATTTTGGATTTATAATTGTTATTTTTAAAAACAATATACAGTTTTTTCAAGACAATTTTATGAGTGTAATTAAAAACAAAATAACGGTTATTTTTATATTCATATTGTTTTTATATTTTTAGTTAAAAAAAATATCTATATTTAAAGTAATATTTTTTAATCAAACCTTGTGCGAGAAATTTCAAATATAAAATCCATATTTAGAGCTAAATTGCAAACAATTCAAATGTGACTGAAATGTCATTGAAATTTGACGTATAGTTTCTGCATATTTGATTTGTTTTTTATTCTTTTTTCTTTATAGCATTTTTAAAGAATTTTTAACATTTCTTTTTTACACAGTAGTCTTGTTTATATAAAATGGTGGAACTAAAATGATGATATACCGCATATGCATATGTAATTTATTGGCTTAAAATTAATGTTTAAAAATTAATTTTCACTTGAAATTAACTCTACAAAATGCTTGAGTAATTTCAATTTTTTTTAAATTTAAGTTCATTGTTTTAATACCCTTCACCATAAAAAGCAGAAAAAGGATATTTTTTAAATTGTCATTCCGTTTGTAATTTCTACGATATCTATTTCCGACCCCATGCATAGCGAAGTAGATTGGGCACGGACAGTGTCCGTCCGAGTTAGTGTTGAAATCAACTTTGCCAAGGCACTAGATGACCTAGAGAAAATTTCAATACGCCTATTGATCAGACATAGTTTTGAAAATGTTGCTATTGAAAATCTGAAAGGTCGGTCGATATCCCTGGAGGCAGTGGACTAAACAACACGCTTTTGCGTTTAATTTTTCCATATAATTTGAAAACTGAAGTAACTCCAATCAAAAAACAAATATAAGAACAAAACTTCAAGCGAAAAAACTGGCACTCGCCAATATTTTCCGATTTATGGACCTCTAAACTTTTCATAGAAAAGAACGATTTTGCACGATATTTTCTAAGACATCGATATGGGTATCATTTAAAATCTTTTGAAGAGTTCTTTCAGGAAATACTAAAATTATATGCAGTAGTTAGGTTTTTTTCTTATTTTTTTATTTTCTTTTACCCCAATATTTGTTATCTTGATTAGAGTTGCTTCACTAAACTAGATTTACATACACGGTAAAGATCGGCATTGCCGAATATAGCATTCTTACTTGTTTTTTATTTGTGTATTGTTTTTGGTAAATCGATAGAAACTCAAATTGGAAAATATCCTTATGCATATGAATTATATAAAAATATGAAAAATGTATCCTCTGGCATTATTTTTTTACAAAGCAGAAATTTAATAACTATTGATTGCAATTCCACTTGCAAAAAGTTAAAATAAACTGTAAATAAATTACAAATATTTAAGTCACACGTGTGTTTGTGGAATAATTCATATGAATGTATGAATGTATGAATCTATGCAGGAATATACTATAAATAAATAAACATGCACATATGCAAACTTTTTATGTAATTTTTTTTATAATATGTATATACAAATCGATGTACATACATACATATATAATGTACATTTTCTTTACAAGTAAAAAAAATATTTAGTTAAATGCAAAATCAGTAGTTAACATAAAATATATTTTAAAAACTTAGGTCAGTTTTTGTTAATTAATTTTCATACTCACATTAGAACTTTTCACAGCAGCAGTTTCCTTTTTAAGTTATTTTTGTATGTAAATGTAAGTGATTTAACTATAGAAAGGAGCAACTATTGACAAATAAATTCTTGACCTTCTTTTTTAGTTGCCGTTAAAACACAGAAAAAAGTTGGAAAATTGTGTGACTAAAACTTTTCTCCGTTTACGGTGACTGTTTAAGCACAAAATAATTTAAAAGGAATCATGTGTTAAACCGTTGGTTGTCAAGGTGTTCACTCTCTTTCTCTCTCTCTCTCTTAGTCTCCCTTTATCTTTCTCTGCCGACAAGGATATGCGCAATATAACTAACGGAATAATTATTCATTGATTTGGTTGTCAATTCTGTCATTCTATTAGACCGGCAAAAAAAAAAAAATCAACCAAGTTCCGTTACATCGTTCAGGTTCTTTCATTTTGTTTTTTTTTTAATTTCTATTATAAAATCACTTACAACTACACAATAAATGTCTAGTTATTTTAATTATAAGCAAATTATTTATTTGCTTAAATAAAACAAGTTTACATTCGGTAGCTATCTTGTTTGATAGATATGAACAACGCTGAAGAAGGTTGTAGCGAACAATGCTATAGAGCGTTGTGCTAGTACTTGATTCAAAATAAAATCTTTATAATCCTTGATAATTTAATGGTTAAAGAACAGAATCGCTTGATAACTTGTTGAATTAAGTTGTTTTGTATTTTGGTCACGAATAAAATAACGTGCACCATAAATAGAGTTACAAAAATAAAAACTAGATGAGATTGACATAAGAACATTTTTTTATAAAAGCGCTGATAAGTAGAGGCTTATCCTGAATTGGAAATGCGATTGGATAATTTAAAATTCTCATTGTGTTTAATTTCTATGAAATTAGGAGATGAACTGTGGACGTAAATGTATTAAAAATTATTTTTGCTTAATTTTAAGGTAGATAGATGCGAATAATGCTGATGAAGGATGTAGCGCTCTAGAAAATGATGCATTTCATTCTGTTGGTGTGTAATTTTTCTTGTTTTATTTTGCAAAACGTCCGCATGCATTTGTAAATTAATTTTTCTTTTTGAAATAAAGTTTTTTAGAAATTTAAAAGTGAACTTAAGCCAAAAATAAATTTTAATTCACTTTCATTGTATAATTAAAGTTAAGATTCTGAATTTTAATTAAAAAAAAATTCTAAAATATAGTTTGCGAGTAACTACAATTCTTTAATTTAATTGATAATTGTTTTAAAAATTTTATTGACGATTTAGTTAACATTTGAAGGTTAAAAATAAATAAATATTCTCATTATATTTAAGTTTTAAAAGAAGGGGTTATCAATCCGACTGAATGTCACTATTTTGTTGTATTGGTGAATCCATAACTCAGTCATTTCTGGCTTGATTTTTATTTTTTTTTTTATTTGAAAGGTGATGCTTACAGATTAGTCCCGCCTTAAAAATTAAAGGGTGTCCCCATATAACATACATTTTTTTATGTGTAATATAAACCGTAAAGGGCATCACCTTAAAATTAAAAATACTGCGTATCACTATAGCTCCCAATGGCAGAAAGTAATACAAAAATAATTCTTAAAATTAGAGGGTGTCCACATAGGTGATGCAAATCGACCTATATGGTCACATCCTTTGAAATGTTATAGATGAATGCTTGCAAATTGGCCAAGATGTCGATTGCTATGACCGTTAAAAGTATTCATATTCAAAATTATAAATAAGAGGGTGCCCCAATAGTTCATTTAGTTTGATGTATATGGCCATACTTTTGAACAGTTGTAGACAGACGTTTGAACTTACAAAGAACCTGCTAACTCCACTATAATAACAGGTATAAAATTTGAATTTGGTAATTAAAGGGTGTCGCCAATAGTTGGTGTAATCTAATGTAAGTGGCCGAACTTTTAAACCTTTATAGATAAAGCGCTGAAACTTAAAAATGATCTATGTTGCTAAGTCCGCTATAACAACAAGTTTAAAATTTGAATTTAGAAATTTAAATGTGTATATGGAAAAACTGTTGAACCGTTTTAAGGAGGCAGTTAAAATTTACAAAGAACCTGATTGCTAGGTCTGATTGCTAAATCTTAATTTATAAATTAAAGGGTGCCCCTTTAGTTGCTGTTATTTGATGTATATTGGCAAACTGTTGAACAGTTAAACAAGTATAAAGTTTGTAATGTAATTTGATGTATGTGGCCACACTCATGAACCGTTATAGATAAAATCCGTTTTGAAGTCGGTTTTTTTTTGCAAGAATTATTTGTTTATTTACCCATTGGTGAATCGTTATTAAAAAAATACATAAAACAATGTAAAGGACTGTAAGTTTGTATGTTTGTCACTTAATAACGCCTAAACGGCCAAATCAATTCTGATGAAATTTAGAGCACAGATAGATTTAAGAAAGATTTAATTAGAATGAGTAAAAACATTAACCAAACCTCATTTAAAGCGCTGGAAGTAACATGATTTTAATGTAAAAGTTTACACCATAAGACTCTATAATTTCAGTGTTTTGGTGCTTTCAAAAAAATATGAGTGTGCTTTTCAATTTAATAGTCAACTCAGGTGGATACAGGCTGAAGCTAGCAAAAAATAAAATCAGGAAAGACAAAAGTTGTTAAAAATACCAATCTAAATTACAACATTATTTATGTTTTTAATATTTTGTTCTTAACGAATTATTGTTTAAATTAATTAAATGATTTTTTTTTATAAAACTGGATTTTAGTTTCTTTTTTACTGTGAAATTTTCTCTTCTATGTTTAGTTTCCGTTGAAAATTAAACATTTAAACCAGAGTTGTATTAAATGAAACAAAGCGCATGTTTTTTAATTTTATTGTGTTAAAAAAAAACAAGAACTAGGAAATTAAAATGTCAAGCTCAATCCTTTAAAATTATTACATCTGACGTCACTAACACCAACATATAAGCAGAAATTAAAAAAAAAAAAATATTAAAATACCAAACGAAAAACGTTTAAATAAATAAAAAAATAATGAAATTAACTTTAAGTCGTTATCGTATATTATTATCCTTACAATTTGCTTTACTTTTAGCTGATTTATTTTTTAATACATTTGCCCATCTTTTGTTAACACCAAAATTACAATTGACAATATTGTTGTTTGTGTAAGTAAAAATATATGCTTTTTGACAATAACATTTTATTAATTGATTTTTTCCAGGACCCAGGATCTGTTTATAATATGCGAATATTTATTTTTCACTTTTGCCGTTCATGCAACCTGTGTTTATGAGGTTTTCAAAATTTTATTAAATTAATTTTGATTTGGGGGTTTTTTTTAAAGAAATTTTTTATATAAAATTTAGGTTGGAGCCACTCATGTCATCTTAAGAAATTGTAAATTTTTCTTATTTACCATTCTTTTGTATTTCCTGCTATCAGTTTCACAACATTTTTGGTTTGTCTACAATGTCCTTTGGTATCCAATGGCTAATTGGCCCACTACTTTAAAAGCCTTATCTTTCGTGCAAAGGACAGGTAAGTGCTACAAAATCATTTTAAGTTAGAAATTCTCAAGTATAATGTATTATTAATTTTGATATTTTTTTTTAGTATCATTTTTTTATTATTACTCATATAAACGCACAGCTTTAACTATATCCGACCCTCGTTATTATGAAGAAAATATCGATTGGATTGCCGAGCAATTAAGTAATAAATAAATAAATAAAATTATATATAAAATAAGTTATAAATTTTTTTTATTATAAATATATGTGTAGAAAAATGTTAAAAATATAAAAATTAATCAAAATTATTATTTTAAAATTTTTAATTTTTTCCCAATCAGAGATTTAACCATGAAATATTATAAATGAATTAAAATTTACTTTTTTGGCTTAAAATCATTTCTTAATTTAATTTTGAGAAAGAAAAATTATTTTTTAAATTATGCGGACGTTTTCCAAAGAACACAAGAAATATTAGACGCTTGCAGAATGTAATGCCGCATTTTCCTAAAATGAACCTAAGCCGATCGTTCATAATTTTTGCTAATCGAAAATTTAAATTTATGTAGAGACAAACAGATAAGTATAACCAAGTTTATACTGAACAAAAAGAAATTAATCATGTGTTTAATTATTTTAAATTAAATTGCAATCAGACATCTTCAACGCATAAGGGATTGCAGAACGGACTCAAGTAAGGCGAACACTTTAAGGCTTTAAGATCGTTGAATTTCTTTAAAGTTTAAATGTGCCAAATATTAATTTTGTATAATGATTTTTAATATAAAAAGTAAGAGTGCTATATTCGGCTATGCCGAATTTTATATACCCTTTACCATGTTTGTAAATCTAGTAAAGTGAAGTCACTCCAATAAAAAAACAAATATTCGGGTGACAGAGAATTAAAAAATAAAAAAGCAAAAATTAAGTATCATATAAAACTAGGCTCTGAATGGGTTAAGCATTAAGAAAAAATGTATTTCCTAAAAAAACCTCTTCAAAAGCTGTTAAATGATATCCATATTGGCAATCGATTTTTTAATGAAAATTTCAGAGGACCATAACCTGGGAAATATGAGCGAGCGTAAATTTTTTTCACTTTTTTATTAGAACCAGCACTTAGGGGATGACCCCTACTTATGCAATGCATTCTGCCTAGAACTAGGAAATTAGGATGTGGTAAGGGGGATAGAGGGAGTAGTGCTTGTGGACATTTGATTTAATTATTTGCACATTAAAAGTGACAGAAAAGATCTTTGCAGGGAGTTAATTCCACAAACGAACTGTTCGACTAAAAACCGAATAATCTCTATAATGCGTAGTGCGATTCACTGCCTTATCGACCATAAAGAAATGCGCTATTGATGAAGAGCGCGTTTCGCGTAAGAAATTGCGGTTTTCAGGAACAAGCTTCCTGATTTTATAAAAGCACATTTCGTTGTAGTAACGATAAAACAGTGAAACACACCCTGCACGTGGTTTTTTTCTTATTTTTTATATTCTCTATCGCCCCATATATTTGTTTTTTATTTTTGAGTTATTTCACTAAACTAGATACGGAAAATATAGGGGCAGGCGTGAGGTTTTGCCCGCTGTCTCGACGGACATGGACCGATCTTGCCAATTTTTAGTAGCAATTTTTTCGAAACCATGTCTGATCTATTAGCGTATTTAAAATTTCTCTAGCTGGCAAAGTAAATTTAAAACCGTACACGGACGGGTGGACGGACATCGCTCAATCGACTTCGTTATGCGTTAGAAGTCAGAATAAATATACCTTATGGGTCGGAAATGGATATTGTAGAAATTACAAAAATAATGACCTGTGATGAAGGGTAATTTAAATCTTTTAATTGAATTCTTGAGATTTCAAAATAAACATATTAACCTAATCAAGGCGGAAAATATATGTATAAGCTTCCATAATACACATAATGTTAATTATAACCGTATTCGAAATAAGAAAAAAAAAAACATAATTGTTCGTTACAAGTATTGTACATAATAAATTTATTTTCATTAATATTGCAAATAGTTATTAAATAAAGTAATTTATTATCTAAAGTTTTAATTAGTTTTAATGGCCTCTTAAATATATTTATTACTTTTGATGTTTAGATGTTAGAACCCTTTAACTTGTGTCCTTTGAAGTAAGAGAGAATCATATCAAATAATATCATTAGGCATCACTATCTTTGAAACAATTCATCAGTTATAAGAACTCAAAGCCCTTCAATTTGAAAAATACTTTTTCTTTTTATATATTTTTATTTATATTCATGTGTTTCTCGTTTTTTTTTTTTTTTTTTTTTTTTTTTTAGAAAAATTTGTGACCTCTTTCTAGGAAAATAATATATAATTGAAATGATTATTTTACATTAAAATTATATCAACTTTTTTTTGATAATGGGGAAAAAAGTTTAAATTAATTAAGAATCAAGTATGTATTAGAATTTAAAAATTATTTTTTAAAAATTGCATAATTGTGTGTTATGGCTTGGAGAAAAACAACAAAAATTCTAGTTTATTTACATAGTTAAAAATAATAATAAAATAGTTAAAAAAAAAGGACTTTTTTTCACAAATTTTACAAAAATTCAACATTTTATTTTTTAGGCATTTATCAGGGGAACACCAAATAATTTTTCCCATGATTGTGCTATTGAATTCAAACAAGTGTTCGCATTTTCGGCGGTTTGAAATGTGCACTTCCAGAGTTCACATTTATCTTGGGTTTCATCCAAGAAATTTATAATAAATTTATTATCTGAACAGTGCTCAACTTCCACCAAATTGGACATGAATTGCGTAACACACAATTCAATATCCGAGTCATGGTCCACAGCAGAAAGCCAATCCAATTTCTCTGAACTTAAGTAAATACGTGTGTCGGTGGCCAAAAGGCCGCATAAGTTAATTGAACGTTTAGCATTTTCACACGTTATTTCACAGTTATCTAACAGGGAACACATATTAAGTTGTTCATCTATAACAGCGGTACTGAGGCGTTTTGTTATCAGCTCAGCTGGTTGGTATATAAGTTCACAGGTTGAAGGCAAGGCATTATCTGAAAGATATATTAAAGTTTTGTTTTTATCTTAGTTATAAATTTTATTATCTAATTTTAAAGCTTAAGGACTTTTTTAGTTTTTTATTTTTTGTTTCTTGATGACATTTTTCAAATTTAAAAAAAAAAGACCTTAAGATTATAAATGATTTTATTAAGAATTAAACTAAAATTTGAACTCACTAGCAAAAAATAATAATAATGAATCTGTTCTTAAAATATCCTGCAGCAGCAATAGGAAGCCACCCCAATCATTGAGATAAAATGATAAACCGATTTTCCAAGGTAATAACTGTATGGACGCCAAACGATCAACCGTGCAACTGATAATGGGTCTCAACCATTTGGTAACATCATCATTTTCATTAGCATAGGCTTCCATTACATACAATTTGCAAGTGGATAAAACAACCACACCATCTGTTAACTTTTTATTAGCTTCATTAAAGATACGCCCTTTAACAATCCATTTAAAATGTTCATCTTTTTCGAATTTTGTTTGATAGAAATACAACTTCAGACGATGGTCAATTTCGTTGAAGTTACTATAGTTAAACTTATACATTTGATTATTTGAGGAGTTAGACTTAGTATTAGTATTTGTTGTTGATTTTGTCGGTAGTGCAGTGCCAGATTTAACATTCGATAAAGTTTCAGAATCGATAAGTTTTTTTGAACTGGTCATTAAAATGTTAGTGGACTGCATAAGTGCTAAAATTTATTTTTAAAATAATTATTAATGTTGATTACAAACGTTTGCAAGTTACCTCCAAAAATAGACGAAAAGCTTGTATTGTCTTCTTGTTTGGCATTTCCTGTGGTTTCTTGCTTTAAAAATTCCTTTAATACATCTTTTTTCTCCTCCATTAGTTGTGCCGCCTTCTCTGCATTTTGTTCATAAGCTGTACAAATGCTATCTGTTACCGAACCTGAGGAACTGCTTTCTGTTAAATTATTGCTTATCGTCGCTAATAAAGACTTTTTTGGCGCTACATTTGCCTGGGCTTCAGTTTCACATTCTTGTTCTTTTTCTAGCTGTGGTCGACATTCTTCAGGTTTATCTTTTTTGGCATAGTTAATCATGTTATTAAACTCTCGTTCCAAGAAAGTTTGAGTATAACTGTGATCATCGATAGTCTCTAAATTTGTTATATGAGCAAAATTGCGTTTTTCTTCCCCGTTTTTGCGGCTAACACATGAATCTAATACTTCTATGCTAGATTGGCTAGGATTTGAAATAATGTCAACATCACTTTCACCATTTGTTTTAAAATCTAAATCACGTTCAGTATTCGAACTGCCTACTAAAGATTGATTTGAATTGAAAGAACTTTCAGAATTTGTGTTGGTGGTGATTTTAGAACAAGAAGATCCATTAAGAGAAATAGCAGAACCTTAAATAGACATTAATGTTAAGATTTTTACATTTAAATGTTAACAAAGAAACATTGGAATGTTAATAACCAAATGCTGTAAACTTAACATAACCTTAAGTGGTTTTGTTCTTTTTAATTATTTTTTTTAAAAAACCAATGCTTCTTGGGGAGTTAATAAAGAATACGGATGCAAAAAAGTGATATTAACTTTTAAAAGGTTGCTTCAGTGTCCTAATATGTGGATTATTAGCAGAAAGCCTTGCGTTTCCTTTACCTTAAAAGCCCAGCAGTATTATTTGTTAAGTTAAAGGATTTATTTGTACAATTAAAAAAATAAAAATAAAAAATAAATAGAAAGTTGGAAAGGAAATTAAAAAAGAAAACATGCCATAAAATATAACCAAAAATATTTATTTCCAAACCTTTTACAAAGACTTACCAATACTGTTGGCATCTTCAGCTAATTCCATTGAATTCGTTTGAGTTGTTAAGGGTTTTTGTAAAGTTAGGGGAACAACAGATGCTGGCAATTCTTCAACTATAGAGGCGGGTGATAATTTTTCTGTGAGACCAGGCTTTTCTAAAGACCTTGGTATGTCATGGATTTCAGCAACAAAGCACGATTTGCAATCCGGACAACTTATATCTAAATTTAAAAAATCTTCGGTATGTGTTCAAATATTCTTTCATAAAGATTGTTTCTTAAATACCGGAATTTGAAAATTTCATTTTAGTTTCCTGAGAAAATTGACAGCTACAATTGACACATCTGTAAATCGATTGATTCATTTCGGTTAAATTGCGCTGTGAAAGTATATCTCGCAACTTCTTTTCTAATTCCTAAAAAAAAAACCAAAAATAATATTAAAATACATTTATTTATTTATTATTGTAATTAAAAAAAAAAAAAAAAAAACAAATACCTGACACAAATCCTCTTCAACCGTATAAACTCTTTCTTGTTTATCCTTTTTAACGGTATCAAAATTTATGCGCAGAGTATTGGATTTAATTCGATCACAAGATTCCAAAATTTTTAAACTCCACTTTGTTTTCGTTCTTTAAATAGTTTTAACAAGATAAAGTTAAAAATAAATAATGAAACTAAGAAAACACTTTTCTTTATTTTACCTCTCAGTCAAAGGATCCCTTTCTCTGAGGAAATTGGAAGATTTAGTTAAAAATATGGCTTCATTTTGATTAGTGGTATAAACAATATATGTTTCTTCATCTTCTTCTCGTTCAGAATCTAAAAAAAAAAGAAAACTGTTTCTTTAATTGTTTAAAATCATTTGGTTTTTTATACTTACACTGCTCCTCCTCTTTCTCATTTTGATTTATTGCTGATGAGTAAATTGTACTTAGAAAAGCATGTTCTTTTTGCTCCTCATCGTTTTGTTGCAATGCCGCTTCAGCAGATTCATCATTCTCTTCAAAAGGATTTTTACTTTCTGTTTTGGTGCTATCAAACGATTTATAAATCGTGGTATTATTGTCTGTTGAGGTATTCGTTAAAGTTTTTGTTTGTTCTAAACTTTGATACAGGGAAGTTGAATCGTCGTTATTGTCTGTTTTTGTTTTAATGGGCGTTAACATTGGGTCAACAATTTTATTATCAAAGCTATCGTTGGTGGGTGTTGAGGTACGTGTGATAGTAATTGTTGTTTTATTTTTAGAATCTTCCGAATAGTCTTTAACATATTCGTTGAACATTTGTCGAGACTTTTGACGTTCTAAATCGATGTTCGTAGTAAAAGAAGAAGAAGAAGGTATTCCTAAATGAAATGAAAATGGAATATTAAACGCTTTAAAAATAGAAAATAAAAAATTACCTAAAACACTGTTTCTGATTTCTGCATTGCCAGTATGAAGCCATTCATTGCCGTATTTTTTACGTAAATTTACTATTTGACCTTTGATTTCCAGGTGATCTTTATTTTCATCGGAGAAAACATTTGAACTAATTTCGCTGATATCTGAAGATGTTAAGGGATCCAAATGTTCGCCATATTCTAAGATATCATCTTCAATGTCAACACGACGAATCTTAGAAGATTTTTTCCTAGCTGGTTTTGCCACTACTTCCTCCGTACTATTCGCTTCAGATTTATCTGAATTATTATCGTTTAATTTAAAAGACGTTATTGAACCAACACTTGAAGCCGGTGTTTGATTGCTATAAGATGCTGGTGTTATGCGTCCAATAACAGACAATGACGAATTTGATGAGCGTGTGGTGTAGTGATTAAGAGCACCTACCAATCTTAAATGATGTGTTCCCGTAGCAGATTTTTCGTTTCTTGAAAGTGGTTCAAAATCCAATATAAATTTAACAGTTGAACAATTCTTATGCAGATACTGAGATGAGGCCAAACGATGCTTTGGATGACATTGCAGAGGATTACCATACAAATTTAAAAACTTTAATGTACTGATGACACTCAAAGGCAACAAATATGAATGATCCAATAAAAAATTATCCGATAAATCCAAATCTGTTAGGGCATCCAATTTAACAACACCCATAAGATCTTCTAAAAGATTATTGCTCATGTTCAATGATTGCAAACGTTTGTAGGCGTCCATATGAAATTGAGGTATATATTGCAAACGATTAAAACTTAAATCTAAAGTTTTTAAATGTGGCAGCCATTTGATGGCTTTCACTGATTGTAATTGATTGTGTCTTAAATTCAAATGTTGCAAATATTGAGCAAACTCCAAAGAAGTGTCGACAGTTTTTAAGTTATTGTAACTAAAGTCAGCTATTTTCAATTCATTCCAAACGAACCCATTCGAATTATCACCGCCACAATGGGTAATTACCTCATCTACACATCTGATACTCTTTGTACAGATCAAATGTTGCAATTGACCGCGCAATGGTTGTATTCCACAAACTTGTGTTACATGGACTTTTTGTAATTCCAAACGTTTAAGCGCACGAAATTTTGTAATGTCTATTTTACCTTCAAAATATTCTTCTCCTGGATATTGTATTATACATAGCAGGGTAGTTTTTTGCACAAAATCATGCACTAATTGTAGGTCACGAAAAACTGGCGATTTCGAGTTAATGGGCTTAACAACTTGAAAGTTTTGTACATCACCAATTTCTAAAGAATCAGCAATCAGTGTAAAAGAGTCGTTGAGAGCGCGTAAAAGTGTGCCTGCAATGTTTTAAAGGAAATACTTTTAATACATGTTGGAAAGGTTAGAAAAAAAGAGTACCGTTGTCATTTTCGACAGTGGATAAATGAGTACACCTCTTCCTCTTAATGCAAGAATATTTTAACTTGCTGTGAAACGTGTATGTTTTTGATTTTGTCAAACAATATACAATTACAATAAAAAAAAAATATTTCTAAAGATTATTTTTATGATATTCATGTATTTAACATTTTTTCAGCCATTTTAGTGAAAATATTTTACTTTAATAAATTTTTGTAATTTTCGATTTAATGTTTTTTAAACAAAGAATTTTTTAAACTAAACCATGGGATTATTAAATTAATTAATTAAAAAAATTATCGTGCTATTTTTTATCCGGATTAAATTAATTAATCACCGATATTGATTATTGAGGGTGAAGGTACGTGTCAATGGCCATTTCGCTACCGCCTTCTTAGCTCTTCAGGAAACTTCTCACAAATATTTTAAATAAACTTAAGATTTTTGTCCAAACAATAAAGTAAAGACAAAAATCAAAGTTAAGACAAAAAAGAACAATAATCAACAATGATTTTATTTTTCTTTATCCACTGTATACGGCTGATTTTTTCTTCAGCTCTTTCATACAGTTAAAAGAATATGAAATATAAAAAGATCACAGCAACACTACGATAATTTTTTGTTAAATATGTGCACTTGGTTTTAAAGGATTTTTTTTCATACTCGAAGCAATGCAACATTTAAATAAATTATTATTTTTACATGAATATTTAATACAGTCAAGATTTACACTATGCAATTTTTTCAGCAATTGTTTTCAATTTAAGTTAAGCGATATGCATTATTTATGAATAGACTTAAGCAACGATAACATCCTCTCTTGCTTCACCAACAAACAAAAATTCCTTGCTAGTTTCATGAAAAATTGCATAGTGTAAATGTTGTAATATTATAAATTAATTTTGAATTAAATTAATTTTGGTTGAAGTTTAAATTTACTTTACTTTCTAAAATTTTTTTAAGATAGAAAAATTACAAATGTATGTGGATGTTTTCACAGAAAATAGGAAAAATTAGACACCAGTAGAATATAATGCTGCATTTTTTGGATCCTTAAGTTGTGTAAACTTTATATATTCAATCAACTAATTTAGTTACTAATAATTTAATAAAAAATATTTACAGGCATGTCATACATTCCGATTGGAATGGTTTTAATTCCGTATTAACAATTTCAATCGAATTTTTATTACCTTCTTTAGATTCCGATAGATTTTGTGTTTTCAAAAATAAATTTCTACTTTTAAATTTAAACTGGCAACAGTGGTCACACTAAAGTAACAAGCAGGCTAATCTCAATTAGAAAAAAAAATATATATAATAAAAGTAAATTTAAAAGCCGCAAAATACAAAATTTTAAAGAAAATCAATTTCGTTTTGGAGTTGAATAGTGGTGTCATTCCGAAAAATTTTATTCGTTTTCTGAAAAACCAATTTGTTGAATTGAAAGCACTTTCGGTCGTATTAAAAGAACGAAGTAGGCTTAAGATTTCTACTGCAAACAGGTAAGAACCTACAGAGATTTAGTTAAATTTGTTCTCACAAACCAAACACACTGCTAGTCTGACTTTATTTTTTTTTACAAGTCAAGTCAAATACTACCATTTTTGAAATACGAATTTAACCTAATTTATAAAGGTCTTTTTTTCTCTTTTAATTAAACACTACAAAATTTGTGTGTTGTAGTATTTGCTCTTCGAATTTTTAAAAATAAAAAGTTAAAAAATAATGAATAAATAAAAAAGTTTAAGGATGTTTCTGCTTATACAAAGCAGAATATTCGTAGAGAAAATTTTTAAACAAAAGTCCATTTGCTTGTAACACAGAGGCAGCACTATATTTTATTTTATAATTTAATTATATCCGTGTCTTTTATTTTAGTGAAAGAATTTTAAGCTGCAGGTAACAAATTTTAAAAAGTCGATAACAACAGCATTAAGTATGTATTGGTCAATTGGGTATTGCCTGGGAATCTAACCGATTTTATTATTTTCATCCGACACCAAAATAATTAAAAAGTGTTCTAATTGAGGAAACATAAAAATATTGTTTTATAAAATTCCTTATAGAAGATTTATACATTTACCTGATAATGTAAGTGTAAACTCTGAACTTAGTATTTTATCACCATTATTTCGTAATAATTTGGCGAGTTCTGTGATTTTTTTCGGATCCATATTTTCAAGCACAAATAGAAAGACTGTAATTTTAATCCTTAGATGATACTACAGCGTTCAAGTAGTATTTAAATAATTATAATACATTGTGCCATTTTGTTGCTTCTAATTTGTTTATTGAGGCCAACATATATGATTCAACTATGACGCGTAAAGTTTAAACAAAAGAATAAATATGCACACAGATAGAAAAAAACGCAAAGGTGCTGCAAGGAGATGGAAATTTTTACAATATTTATTTATATTTTATAATCTATATGTATGATTATATTTTACTTACTTGAAATTGGAGTATAAACAATATTTCTTCTAATAAAAATAACTTTAATACAGTTTTTTTTGCTTTTTTACGAACTTTATATTTTGAAAAATATTAACTAAAACGTATAATTCTTTTGTTTTATAAATTTACATATTATTTAAAAAAAGTAAATAATTTAATACGTTGCATTTTAATTAAATTGTATTAAATTTTGCTTTATTTTTTTGCGTTTGTTTTATTCTTGTTTTACAAAAACGTCAAATGGATGTCATTTAAAGTCAGCTGTTGTACAGAGCTGCTGTTAAAAGTATTATAATGTTAACCTTTGGACGGAAACACAAGCAAGTCATTACGAATGAATCAAGGTGAATTAATTTCACCATCGTTGCGGCAGCTGACAATTTTTTGTTTAATTTTGTAATGTGTAGAACAACTGTCAAAAGTAAATCATTTTATATTACAAAATTTATAATTTTTTATTATTCTTTAAAAAAGAATCGGAAGAAGCGTTTTAAATCAATTTAAAAAACAAATCTTAATAAATAATAAGAGAAAGGATAAAACGTAATCTGTCAGAAGCGTATCAAAGGAGCGCGCAGAAATACAATAAGAGAGCACGAACAGTAAAATTTAATCCAGGTCAAGAGGTATACAGAAAAAATTTTGTGCTATCAGATTTTAAAAATAATATAAATGCAAAATTTTGCCGTAAATACGTAAAATGTCGAATCGTAAGGCCAGTGGGGAACAACATGTACGAACTGGAATCGCCCCAAGGGAAACCTATCGGCATTTTTCATGCGAAAGATATAAAAATCTGATAATAAGTGCAATAAGGATTCTGTGATATGTAGGGTTAGGAGAATGTAGACTACTTAGTGCAATATAGGATAAGGCTTATGTTTGTGTTCGTCCCATTTCAACATTTTGATTATACAACTTCATTTATATATGTAATTTTATTTACATTCGGTATTATTCAGTAATGGGGTAAAGAACAGACAGACCCTTGTGCCTTTTTATTGCTTTTATTGAATGGCTCTAAAACAAAACTTACCCGTAGTGCCCGGCTGGAGACTTGGCAGGGTGTGGGAATTCCCCACGTTGTCAATTTACTTAATATGCATTTGGGTAACACGCACACCGGTCCCACTCGCGTGAACTTTGTGGCCCCGGAGTTTTGTTGCGTGTGGGGCGTTCAATGAATGGGTCCAATTTATGCAGCGAATGTATTCCTGTTTTGTTGTGCGAATTAGTTGATTGTGCTGTTCATTTTATTGTTTGTAGCTTTAATGGTTAAAAACTCAAAATATATTGGTGAACAATGTGTATCTTGTGTTGCTGAAAGTCAGATGTGTTAACAGATGTTTTACTTGGTGTGGTGATAGCTGTGTTTCATTTGTAAACTATATGATTATAAGTAGCATTGCCATAAACCAGCGGATAATGTATAAAATGCAGAGTTGAGTTTTTGCATGAAGGTGATGGACGATATGGGCAAAAACATAGCACCTATACATATCTGTTTTTATAAAAAAAAAAAAAAAATCTGAATTTTTTTGTATGGATTTTGACAATTGGAAAAAGGGCATCAAAATGGAGATTAGAACGTACCTTGAGGGGTCCAGATATTGTTAGGTAGAGAAAATTCGCCATTGTCGTAAGAAAGGTCTAGAACTAAAGTTCAACAATTCCTGATAAATAGAATATATTGAGCTGTATAAACGTGGTGAAGTGATATATACTACCACAAAACACACTCACGATTAAATATTTAAAAGTTCAGGCAAAATATAAAATAAAACTGTAAGTCTTATTTAATGTGGAATAAATCGAAAATTAGAAATAATTTATTTTGTTAAATAGGCAGTGGAAAAATCCAATCGACATAGTCTGCCGGAATCCATTGGTGTCCTGGTAAGGACAAGATTGGTGAGCAAAACCGACAAAAGAAAAAAATCCATTCCAAAGAAAAGAAAATATATCAAGGTAAAGCTAAATAAAGTAGTATCTGTCAGCCTTTTTTGCGGAAGCGCTCGTCCACCATTTGTTTTTTTTTATTGCCGCGTTTAGGCAAAATATCAAAATTATATCGCCAGAAAGGAATAAGTTGAATTGATTGAGTCCTATACTAATTCGTGTGGTTTACATACATAAACATTTAAAAATTTTTTTTAAAAGGGAATATTAAAATTTTTGGAAAAAAATACTATTCCTTGTTTTTTTTATGTAATTTGTTACCCATCGTTTAAGTCCGATAGTTAAGTTTGTTTTTGTGTTGTAAGTGCCTAAATTTGAAGGAAGTCTATAAAATAAAAGAAAAAATTATATTTAGAGCAACCCCGAATATCTATTACCCCGAAAAGGAAGAAATTTGTGACGGATTCGTAGCACTGTATGGTTGTCACGTTAAATGGTGAGGACTGTCCACTTAAGTGAGCTCATTTAGGTACGGCATAAAAAAAAAAAAAACAGAAAAATTAAGTGTTGATACTCTTTTACAAATTTGATCCGATATCAAGGGAAATAGAAATTGGTAGTTTTGGTGGGTGTGTTTATTAAATTCCGGTACGTTATTAAAAAAAAAAAAAAAAAAAAAATGTTCCTTTTCATTAAGGCACCTTTATATTAAGATTAGTACGTTTAGTTTTTTTTTGTATGTATGTAAGTTTCAGGAACTAGTTCATTGCTTGTTAGTTATTCGCAAGAAAAATCTTTCTGTTTTTAAGTTTAAAAAAAAAAAAAAAAAAAAAATTTAATAAGAGAAAAATATATATATATATCTATAAATAGAAAAGAATACATATAATATTATTGGTATAGTCATAAATTTGTAGTAGTAGTAATAAGAATTCTGTAATAAAAAAAAAAGAGATTATGTAATTGTCAGTAAAAAGAAAAAGAACATGTTTGTGTGCTAAATCTTTTGTTCGAGCAGAGTTGGATGTGAGGTTCGTGTGATTTAAAGGGTGTGTGTGGATTCCGGGGGATACAATTTGATTAATGGGAGGAGCATCTGTATCCTAGGTAGGGAGGGCGAGTGGAGAACACCGAAACCTTGTTCTTCCTCTAAAGTGTTTTGTTGTGGTAGCAGTTTTTTTTTTTTGTTTTGTCGTTTCCTTTTTTTTTTGTTGTTGGTACATGTCTCCTGCTGTGGTCGTGGGTTGGAACCTACCCTGCCGGTGTAACGGTGAGCTAGCTGGCACACGGCGATAGCGCTTCTGAGAGACACGTAACAAATTATGAAGCAAAATAAGCCTTACAATCTTAAGTATGTGTTCAAATATTCTTGTCATAAACATTTTTTCTTAAAGACCGGAACTTATAAATTTCATTTTAGTTTGCTGAGAAAATTGACAGCTACAATTGACACATCTGTAAATAGATTAATTCATTTTGGTTAAATTGCGCTGTGAAAGTATATTTCGCAATTTATTTCCTAATTCCTAAAAAAAATCGAAAAATAATATAAAATACATTATTTAATTATTATTGTAATTAAAAAAATACTTGAATCAAACCCTCTTCAACCGTTTAAACTCTTTCTTGTTTATCCTTTTGAATGGTATCACAATTTATGCGCAGAGTATTGGATTTAATGCGATCATAAGATTCTAAAATTTTTATACTCCATTTTGTTTTCGTTCTTTAAATAGTTTTTACAAGATAAAGTTAAAAATAATTAATGAAACTCAGAAAACACTTTTCTTTATTTTACCTCTCTGTCAAAGGATCCCTTTCTCTGAGTGCAGTAGCCGTTATTTACAATGAAATTCAATTATTACAACAAGCGTGCAAACTCTTGAACTGCGGTAGCTCGCTAAATTATTGTGGCATGCAGCTAAATATGTCTCACAATTTTAACAAAAATAAAACTTGAACAAAATAAAACATAATTTCGCCAAAAAAATTATATTCAGCAAAGTACTAACATAAAATTAAAACCTTTCGTAAAATGTATTTATTTAAAAGCAGTTACATCAATTTAAATGTAATTTTGCGATAAATAACAGTTATTTTATATGCTGCTATATAAAATGGCCGATGTAAATCATGACAGGATAGTACTCTGTTATGGGACATATGAAATAAAAAATTTTATGCAACTACTGTTATGAAAAATTTTATGGTGTAAGTTGGCTCTAATTTTATTTCAAACGCCTGAATGTATAAAGTAGCCTTTATTTAGTAGAGCAAGAGACATTCATATTTCATATGTCAAATTCAAAGATAGTAAATGTAACAGCATTTTTATGTTTCTCCTTTCTCCATATCTGACGCATTCACTAACAATTTTCCGTTACCACGTAGCGATTGGCAATAATCCTTGCGGTTTGTTTTAAATGAAGCATTTTTTTTACAGGTCTAGACGGATTTTCAAAAAATTATTTTTGTAAAAAATTTTTTTTGGAGTTTTTATTGCCATTTTGGATTGTTGATACAATAACGTTTTCTTTTAATCAATTTTGCTTAAAATATAAGATTCTTGAATTTTCTATATAAAATTTAGGTAGAATTCAATGATGAATTATATGAACAGTAGCGAAATGGCCATATGGATATGTATTTTATATCAGCAGAATTTCATGAAATATTTATATTTGAAAGTTGATATAAAGTTTAAAGTTCCCTTTAAAACTAACGGTCTGGTACTTTTTTAAAGTACTTTTATGTTGCTATAGCATTTTTTCTATAGCATATTTGTTGAATCAATAATCAAAGTTGTCAGCAAAGAAAAATTATTTTTATATTTAAGAATTTTAAATAAAAATGAGCCGCAAAGAACCCCGCAAAGAAATCTTAGGCTTAACTCGCATTACTAAAAAACGTATTTTGGAGTTATGCAGAAAAGATAAATTATATCAAACGCCGGAACTAAATGATGTTTTGTATTTGCATTATCAAGGTTGGTATTCAAGATGGAATTATTTTAAATACTAACAAAAAAAAAAAAAAAATAAAAATGCTTTTTAGGCTTTGACTGCATAGAATGTTTGGAGGATTACACTGAACTTAAGTGTTTATGGTTGGAATCTAATGCTATTTCAGAAATCCAAGGACTAGAAAATCAAACCAAACTTAAATGTCTATTTCTGCAAAGTAATCTGATTAGAAAAATTGAAAACTTAGATAGTTGCAAGGAATTGGATACACTCAATTTATCACAGAATCATATAAGAAAAATTGAAAATTGTGGTGTCGATGTGTTGCCAGTGCTAAATACTTTAAACCTTTCCTCGAACTATCTAAGAGATTGTGAAAGCTTAAGAGCATTGGAGAACTGTAAGACTCTGTCCGTATTGGACTTATCTAACAATCGTATCGATGATATATTGGTAGTTAAAGTACGTAAATATAAATTTGTTTTATTTCTCCTTTTAAATTCTTAATTAAAAAGCGTTATTTTTAGATTTTTTCTTTAATGCCAGAACTAAAAGTTTTAGTATTGCAAGGGAATCCAGTGGTTTCCAAAATACCTCAATATCGTAAAACCATGATATTGGAATGTGTAAGTTTTAAATCTTTTAATAGCAAGAAATTATTTATTTCAAATTAAATTCGCATGAAAAAATTCACCAGCTAAATTTAACCTATTTGGACTCACGACCAGTATTTCCTAAGGATCGGGCTTGCGCTGAAGCTTGGTATATTTAAATAAAACATACACTTTTCTTTCAATTCAAATATTAAAATTTCTTAAAGGAAACAAGGAGGTTATGAAGCGGAACGCAAAGAAAATGAACGTTGGAATCGTAAAGATCGCAAGAAGATCAGAGATAGTGTGAATGGTAAATTTAAAAAAAATAATTGTGTTACGTTTTTAAAATATAAAAAGTTTTCCTTTATCGCTGCAGCTACGATTAGTTTACGTAATAAACATCGGAAACTTGAAGATCAAATATCTTTATTGCCGTCCTCCGATTCTGAAGACGATGTAGAAAAACAAAAGAAAATGGCAATACCGCAAAATGACTCTAAAGCAAAAATGGATTTAATTTGGGATGAGGTGGCAGAGGATCAAAGTTCAGATGTTACTGTTGACAGTCAAGAAAGTGACTCTAGCCAAACATCTGAAAATGGAAGTGATGAAGAGCCAGTAAATCTCAATGATAAAGAGAACGCTGAGATCATAATAGAGCAAGAACTAGGGGAGAAAGAGAAAGAGGAAATGGCTCAAGAAAATTTTAATAGCAAAAAAGAATCAAGCTGTCGATTAGAAGGAATCGCCGATGGAGACGAAGATGCCGAAGTAACAAAAGAAATAGAATCTAGTGCAGATTTCCAAGACAATTACGAAACTCTTTTCGAAGTCCAAGAAAACACATTAGAATCAGAAGAGTTTCTTGAATCTTTCTACGAAACCCAAATTGAAAATCCTGATACAAGTGAAGAAAACTATGAACCATTAGAGGAATTAGAAGAAGCCATGAATATATTTTCGCAAGAAGAAACATATGAACTCTCCTCTAGCCAGTTTGAAGAAAAAGGAGAAAAAGGAGAAAAAGAAGGAAAACAAATGGAAATCGATCAGGAACATTTAAAAATAAATAATCAAGTTAAAATTGATTTTGAAGAATTGAGTCAGAATATGACTAACTTCGTTAACCAATTGGAAAAAGAGCAAGAAGAACGTCAAGAAGTAATCCAAGCTCTTTTCACTAAAGAAGTAGCAGCTAAGGATAGCAGTAGTGAAAGTTCAGACAACGAAAATAAAGACAGTATGGAAAATTTGAAACTTCAATGTTTGGTTGATCAATGGGACACTGAATCAAAACTTCAAAAAGGAAATCTCGGAAGAGTAACGGAAAGGATTATAAATAAAGAGCAAATACCTATACATTTCACGATAACTGAAGCAAACAAAAATATGAAAGTTAAGATGTTAAATGAAGCGCCACAAGTAACAAATAGTTCCACAGAACCAGATCGAGGTAATACACCTTCTCCAATTACCGATGTTGGGGAATTGGCTGGTTTTGAATATGTACCAATGGATTTTTCTTCGCTAACACGCACATCTAAGGAAGCCTTGAGTACCTTTGAAAGAGAATCAAAAGAACTAAAAAAACTGCTACAGAAATTGGAAAATAAAAATGAAGAACTCTATAAAGAAGTTATGTATCAAGAAGATGAGGAAAATTACGAAGAACAGGAGAAGCAATGCGTAGAAATGAAATTGTCAAAAGACGAACTTGAAGAACACTTTGCCTTTGATACAAATACTCAAGAAGACGTTAAGGATAACAAAGATGGCAGTTTGTTTAAAGACGAAGAAGTGGATGAAACTGACGAAGACGATAAAAACCAAATTGCTGGTATAATTCTTGATGATATTCTTCATTCCATGGACTTGATGCAGTTTAATAAAAAATCTTATCAATTCCCAGATGATCTTTCAGAATACCAAGAAGAAAACGATTCGTCAATCGAGAATAAATTGCAACATCCAGAATTTTCTAAAACTATTCCCGAATTTATTGAAAGCATCAATCAGTTCTTCGAAAAAATTGGAATAGATCGTGAGCAAAAGAATAAAAGTGTCTGTGGAGAAATTGCAAAAGAAAAATCACATGTTCTCAAAGACCTATCTGAGCAGCCGAATTTTAAAGACTTTAATAATGACACTCTTGAAAGCTTAGATGCCCGACTGGAGGAAATGAGAAGAAACCAACATCATAAAGTTCGCCGCATGGTTGATAGAGTGTATGCTCAGAAAGATCGTTATGATGATACTTTGGAATTAGTCGATGGCAAATTAATGGTGCGTAACAAAGATACCCAAGAGCTACAAGAGCTACCTCATTCAATTCGAAAAGATCTAAGTGATAGTGAAGACAATTATGATACCGCTCAATCGGAGGGAGAGGAAAAAAGCTTATTAAGACATGAACTATTTGCACGAAGCCCCTATAAACCAACAGTGAGAAAGTCTAGCGAGGATCTTGTTATAAGAGCTTTAATTGAAAACACTTCTAATAGACCTAAGGATGATAGTGAAGAGAGTGATGAGGAATTTTATTCTTTAGACGATCATGGCAAACAAAATCTTTATAATATCGATAAAGAATTCTTCAACAAATTAACATTTGATTTCTCCAATTTAACACAAACAGATGAAAATCATGTTGTACAATGCGCCCGAAGCTATGAGGAACTTAAACATTATTTAACGCTTAGCAAAGAGGACAGATGCTTAACTGAGGAGGAAAATGAGTTATTAGAAAATATGATCCAAAGGAAATGGGTCAAGAGTAATGAAAATCCTGAACACTTTTTAACAGCTTTGCATAACAATAGCAGCGATTTAAGCAAAGAAGAACAGTTGTGGCTCAATAAAATCAAGTTTCAAGAGCGCCTTAAGGTACCATCTTGTGAAACTGCTAGCAATAGTGAAGATGATAAATACAAATTAGAGAACAGTCCAGAATCAATAATTGAAAAAACATTGTTGCGAAATATTTTAGAATTTAAAGAGATTGATGATGAGAGTTTACATGATAAAAAGAACCAGGAACTATTTGAACAACAGAGTGAAGAAGAAAAGAATGAAATCGAAAACAATATTGATATTGAAAGCTGTATTGCAAATACGAAACAATTTGATTGCAAAGAAATATACGAAGTTGCAAATGATCAAGCAAAATTTGAAAGTGAGGAAGAAACTTTAGCAGAGATCACTAGAGATGAAAGAAATTTAGAGAAATCTGTTAGTGACATTTATGATGTAGAGGTGTTGGAGTGTAATTTGGAAATAATTGGTGACAATGATGAAGTAGTAGATACTATTTCGGTTAACGCCGAATTACATTTTTAATGTTGCTATATTTTACAATTATTTTATTTACTATTTTGTACTTTATTTGATAAAAATCTTAATAAAATTTAAACCTTAACAAATGTTTTTTTTTAACGAAATCTAGGGAATGTAATTTAATGACGGGTTAACAATCTAACGTTTTTTTTTTCAACTAGTGCTTATTTTGTGAATGGTAACACTTAGCTCATGTCTGATGTGACAGATAATTAGTTTTATCCTTCCGCTGAACGAATATGGTTGTGTATACGCTTGAACAACGCCGGGAAATATTGCGACATTACTTTGAAAATCATGGTAATATTGCAGAATATGTGCGAAAGAAGCACCGTCAGCTCCGTATGTTGGTTATCTTGTGAAAAAAGTGAATGAAACTGGCATCCTAATCGATAAACCAAAGCGTGAAAAGCCAAAAAACAGTGTGCGTGAAGTGCCATCAACAAAAATTCTCCCTCGTTCTCAACAATTGAAAAATTCGAAGGCATCATTGAGACGAGTTTTGCATAAAGACCCTGGTATGACGCCGTACAAAGTCCAATTGATTCAGGAGTTGAAGCCAACTGAAAAAAAACGTTATATGGCGGACCCTATACGAATCAAATCAATTATTAAAAATGACTTAATGTACATAGATGAATTGAACTCTGTTAACTTAAGATTTCTCTCTTTATCATATAATTTATGCTAACATTTTACCCACACACACACAAATGTTAAAGGTGAATTTTTAAATGGACGAAAAATATTGCATACTTTGAGGGTGACAGTAGAATATGAAGATTTTACTTATTCTGATGCATAATCAGGTATCGATCGATTTTTAAATATCGTTTTTGAATAAGTTTTCGGTTTTTAAAACATTTTTGTTTTTGGTTGAAATCGATTGGAATTTTTGAAAATATTTTTAAAACCAATCGATCAAAAAGCTCTTTTTTTGTATCCAGAAGTTAAATTAAATACTTAAACATTTTTATAATTTTAATATTAAAGTTATTTTAAAAAAACAATTTCCTTTATAAAAAAGTAACACGTAAATGTAAAAAAATATAAAACATAATCATTAAAAAGAGTAAAAAAAATATTTTTTTTAAGAAATAAACTTTTATTTAATGTTCTTATTAAAAAAGGACTCTTAAAAATAGAACCCCTTAAAATAGAGGACTTTTTAAAAAGCACTTTTAAAACTATTAGAATTTAAACGAGTTCTATTTTCGGCCGTGCCGAATCTTATATACCCTTCACCACATATGTAAATCTAGATTAGTGAAGTAAATCCAATAAAACAAAAAAATATTGAAGGTGGCAGAGAATTAAAATATAAGGAAAACAAAAAATTAAGTACTAAATATAATTTTACATAAAAATGTCACTGGCTCGTAATGGGTTTAGCTATTTTATAAATTTTAGTATTTTCTGAAAGATCTCTTTTAAAACTTTTAAATGATACTTAAATTGATATCTTAAAAAATATGATGCACAATCTTACTTTTTTGTTAAAAGTTTAGAGGCCCATAACTCGGATAATATGGGCGAACGAACATTTTTTTACTTGATGCTTTTTTCATATTTTTAAATTCTGTTTCACTCCATATATTTTTTTTTTATTGGAGCTACTTCACTAAACTAGATTTGTTCGAAATTATATGGACAAATTTGAGGCAGGCGTGGGTTTTGCCTGCTATTTCGAAGGATATGGACCGTTCTTGCTGATATTCAATAGCAAAACTTTCGATAGATATAGATTGGCGTTTTAAAATTTTTTCTAGCTCATCTACTGCTTTGGCAAAGCTGATTTTAAACCGAACACGGGACGGACATCGCTCCAACGACTTTGTTATGCACAGGAATTCAGAAGATGATAAATACCTTATGGGATCGGAAATGGATGTTGTAGAATTTACAAACGCAATGACAAACTTAGATAATAAATATTGTCATCAAATGTAAAATACCGTATCACCTATATTTCACTGATTTCTCCTCGGTCTAACCAAATAGAACCAATTTAACTCTGAACAAATGTGTACTTCATCTGTGTAAATATATTACATTTAATCATTAACCTTATCAAACTGGGAATATCCTTATCAAACAAAAAGTTCAATTTTACCAGTTTTCTTACATTTCCATAACCAGTTCAAACTGGTCTCAATATTTCACTCACTCAGCAAATGTCTGATGTTTAATCAAAATAAACTGAATTTCTAGTCAACTTGTTTTCAGATTAATGTGTTACTTAATAAAATGATTTGGTTTGGTAATTTTTTTATTTTTTATTAATCAAATGATTTGACAGGCCACAAGTTCTTATCAAAAATAGTACAACAGTGAACCGGTTTTTACTGGATATTTTGAAGTGTTAAAAGTTTAACATAAATTAAAGATTTCATGTATTTTAAAAATAAATATATTGACAACAATCCTTGTATTTTTAATTTTTTCGCAAGTAATTGTTTATATTTTTGATTAATCGTTTGAGAGTGACTTTTATTTTTGTTTCCCAAATTCACTTTTTTTTAAGATCTTTAATAAAAAATTCACATTTTTTAATTATGTTTTTTTATGAAATTCTGCTGTAAAAACTAATCGTGTTGAATTTTGTATGAAAAATTTTAAATAATGACAGGCTCTAAAAATATATGAAATAACGAAATCATGTTCCAAGTGATAACAATGGCGAATTCATTCATTTTCGCCGTTGCTAGAAATGTCAAAATTCATATAAAAAAATATTAAATATTTAAATTTATGAGGCTTGGCACTTCCAGCGAAAGTTCATACCAAGGCGAATTCACATAAGTTGGCAGCGCGGCTACAATAATACAATAATAAAAAGAAAAACAGGCACTTAAGTGTATGATAAACTTTAGAACACAAATAATTACTACACTTTTTTATCCTTTTCAATAACGTTTTTACTAAGATTCGTTTTTTAATTGATTTAAAACTCTTCTTACAATTCTTTTTTAAAGAATAATAAAAAAAAGAAATTTTGTGATATAAAATGATTCACTTTTGACAGCTATTCTACACATTACAAAATTAAGCAAAAAATTGTCAACTGCCGCAACGATGCCACCTGGTAAAATTAATTCGCCTTGGTTCATACGTTCAGCCACGCCGACTTTAGTTTTTAAAACAAAAAAAAAAAATTTTGATTATTAAAAAAAATATATTTTGGTTTAATTTTTTTTGCTGTTTGAACTTATGCTTTTTACGCCAACCACCTACTGAAAATTCGCAATTTTTTTCTCTACCGCTATTTATTGAGGCAAAACTGTATTTTTCTAACAGGGAAAAATTTATGAATAAAATAAGACAAAAAAGATATTTTGGTTTTTGTTTAGTGGGTGGAGGAGGCAAAACAACCAAGTTGTAACAATATTGTTCGGTGTGAAAACGAATAGTTTACACAAAATAAAAACAAATAAGAGTGCTATATTCGGCTATGCCGAATCTTATATACTCTTCACCATGTATGTACGTATGAAAATCTAGTTTAGTGAAGTAACTCCAATAAAAAAAGCAAATATTTAGGTGAAAGAAAATAAAAAAATTAAAAAAAAAAATTTACACAAAAATGTCATCGGCTCTTTATGGGTTAAGCATTTTTCAAGCAAAATTTTGTATTTCCTGAAAGATCTGTTTATAAGCTTTTAAATGACATCCATATTGACAATCAAACTTTTTAATGAAAATTTCAGGGACTCATAACTCGGAAAATATGGGCGAGCGCCAATTTTTTCAATCATTTTTATTTTTTTATTTTGTAATTCTCTACCGCTCCATATTTTTATTTTTGTGATTAAAGTTACTTCATTGTTTCAAATGATATGGAAAAATTAGAGGCAGGCGTAATGTTAAACCCACTTCCTCGAGGGACATGGACTAATCTTGCTGATTTTCAATAGCACCTTTTTCGATACTATGATCGATATTTATCCAAAATATTTCGCTGTATGGGCATTCGCCCACTAACAATACGAAGTCACATGTTAAACGTATCGGATACATGAGCGAGCTCGTGCCGTATGTTTTCATATACGAGGGCTGCTCTATATATTTCTGGCCTAATAGTGAAAATGCGAATATTTATAATCAAAAATGGTTTTATTGTTTTTTAAAGTATTCTCCAGCATGATTTATACACTTTTGCATGCGCTCAAACCAGTTGTCGAAGCACTTTTTCCACTCCGATTGAGACACCTCTAAACATGGTTTTTGAACACTTCAACAGCTTCTTCTGGCGACGAAAATCGTTGACCACGCATTTTTTTCTTAATGTGCGGAAACAAGAAGGAGTCATTAGGTGCCAAGTCAGGGCTGTACGGCGGATGACCCATTAATTCGACGTTTTGGCCGGTCAAAAACGCTCTGGTTTGAGCCGATGTGTGAGAGCTCTCATTGTCATGGTGAACAATGATTCGTTTTCGAATTTCTCCGATGACTTCAGGCAAACAAATTGTAGTGTACCACTCAGTAGTGACCGTCCTACGTTGCTCAAGCAAGTCGCCACATGACCAGTTTTGCCAAAGCAACAGGCGACCATTTGCTTCGAAGTGCTTCTTCCACGAACAACTTTCGTTGGATTTTGCTCGTCTTTGAAGACCCACACGGTCGATTGTTGTTTCGTTTCGGGCTCATATGCATAGATCCATAATTCGGCACCTGTGACGATCTTATAACGTCTTTTGAAGCACCGCAATCGTATTTTTGCAACATTTCTTTGCACCAATCGACACGAGCCTTTTTTTGAGCGACTTTCAAATTGTGCGGGATCCAACGAGAACAAACCTTTTTTACGGCCAGGTGTTCATGCAGCATCGAATGTATGCTGGTGGAAGAAATGTCCAAGGATGTCTCTTTCTCTCGGTATGTCGCATGTCGATCTTGCATTATGAGTTCACGCACGGCATCAATGTTCTCTGGCACAACAGCCGTTTTTGGACGACCTTCACGGAATTCGTCTTTGAGCGAGCTTCGGCCACGATTAAATTCATTATACCAATTTTTCACAGTGCTATAGGATGGTGCTTCATCGCCATACAAGATTTAAGTTCATCAATACACTCTTGTCGTGATAATCCACGTCGAAAGTTGTGAAAAATGATGGCACGAAAATGTTCACGAGTTAATTCCATTTTTTTCTATATTAATTTTTTCAAGTCACTGCAAACCGCACAATAATGGTCGTACGTCAAAACGTTTTGAGTAAAATTATGCTTAAAAATGACAAACTTTCCAATGGAAATGTCAGATTGCACTTGGCAGCACTCAGTGTTGCCAGGCCAAAAATATATATAGCAGCCTTATAATCAATAGAAAATGATGAAAATCTCATGTTTTCATAGTAAAGGATAAGACTTCAAATTTTATGCTTTTATCTAAAAGTGAAAATACTATTAAAAAAAATAATTTATTTTTTTTCAAAGAAATTTTTGCGAGGTATTCCTGTATATCATTCTTATGGACGAAACTGAACAGCCAAATACTCTGAATATAATAAACATGCATTTCCACCATTGACGTTTTTGAATTTTAGCCCAACAGAGTTGTATTTGCAACAAATATTTCATTAAAAACTCGACCCTGTTGTAATTGTTTACGAAATTATAATATTTTCCATATGTAAACATTGTCTCCAGCAGTATTGAGATCACGGCTAAAATTTGTATAACAAAAACAATTATGCTGACAAAATTCGATATGAAATTGCAAAAAAATAAAAAAAAATAAAAAAAAATAAAAATTACACCATTACAAGGCTGTTATCATATTGGCAACAATTAACGTAATTGTGTAAATTTTTAGCCAACGTAAAGGTCTATAATGTTTATTGCACCCATAACGATGAAGGTAATGATGAAGTTGTTGATGTTGATTTTGGTGGGGAGGATTTTTAAAAGTCTCTTTAAGACTAAATATTTTTGTTGTTCACTTGGCGTCATGTATGGCACGAGGCCAGAAAATGCATCGTATTTGAATTTTTTTTTTATGTAAACTGTTTATCATGCTAAAAATTAGAAAAAAAAAATACATATCGGAGACAGCTATGAGTGGCTTGAAGTCTTTATAAGCAACTTTGTGTTTTTTAATGTCCTTTTTATTTGATAGACCAATTAAAGTTGTTATTGTCTTTGATAATCAAGTTTTTCACGATTGATTGTAGAGCATTTGTTATTTACTGATATAAAAGAATTAAAAAAAATTGTTCACAGGAAATTGAGAACTTGCACGGAAATTCTCTTTAGTGAAATTGATATTTTTAAAATGTGTAGGCGTCATTACGTTGATGGGTATGGACGAAAGGCAACCACCATAAAAAGTAACTATAAATTATCTTAAATCTAATAACAACAGTTAGGCACTCTAAATCTACCAATAAAGTATAATTTCAAGCGAAGCCGATTGAGCGATGTCCGTCTGTCCGTCCGTGTTAGTGTTGAAATCAACTTTGCCAAGACACAAGATGGGCTACAGAAAAGTTAAATATGCCAATCGACCAGACATAGTGTTTAAAATTTTGTTAATGAAAATCAGCAAGATCGGTCCGTGTCCTTTGAGGGAGCGGGTAAAACATCACGCCTGCCTCTAATTTTTTCATATCATTTAGAACTAATTTAGTTTAGTGAAGTAACTCTAATCCAACAGTTCTCAAATGGAGTCCGTAGCAACCATCCAAGAGGTCCGCATGAAGAACCGAAAAAACAGTGTTTTCAAAAATAAAAAAAGATTTATTTGGAACTTGGGCTTCAGAGGGGTCCGCGAAAAAAAAATTATTTTACTAGGGGTCCTTGAGCAGGAATTTGATAAGAACCCCTGCTATAATTAAAGAAAAAAAAATATATGTGGCGATAGAGAATTAAAAAAATATAAAAAAAAACGTAAGGTCTAAAAATTGCCGCTCGCCCATATTTTTCCAGGTTATGGGCCCCTGAACTTTTTATAGAAAAGTACGATTGTTCACCATATTTTTTTAAGATATAAATATGGGCATCATTTAAAAGCTTTCTGAAAAGATCTTTCAGAAAATACTAAACATTTTTTAAAATGCTTAACCCTTTAGGAGCCGATGGTATTTTTATGTAAGCTTTTTTTAAATTTTAATTCTCTGTCACCCCTAAACTTAAGGTTAAGTTTATTTATTATTTACTTGACTTTAATTTTAGTCAGTTTATAAAAAACAAATATTTAATGAATTAAAAAATATGTCAACATTTTAGTCTCATCTTAACTTAGTGAGATTCATTAAGTTTTTGTGTATAAATGCTTTAATTGCCAAATAGATTAACTCCATTTGAAACTAACAGAAAGTGATAAGGTGAAGATAAATCACGTTAAATAACAATTTATTTAAATAAACTATTTTAAAAGAAAGCTGTATTAAACAAGCTTATTTAAGACTTTAAAAAGTGTTTTAAAAGTAACACTTAATAAAGAAAACTAAACTAGACTTAATCGCCTTGGCAGTTGAACATATTATGCATACGAGTATGTTTTAATATTTTTTATAATTTCTTAATTCTAAAAACTGATTAATTTGATTATCTCTTAAAAAATGTGTAAGTATTTGGTTTTTATTTATTTTTATTTTTTTATTTTTTATAGATTAAAAAATCATATAAATACTCACGATTAGTTGGCATTAAGTTTAATTAAAATTTTCATTTCAATAAGAATATTTTAAAAGAAAGCAAAAAATTGTGTTTATTAACAAAGTGGAAGTGAATTTAAATATTTCATAAAAAGCTAAAAAAAATTTTTAAGAAGAAAAATGAATGTGAGTGATTTCTTGATTTTTTAACTGCAAATGAATTCAATTTCATAATTTAAGGCGGAATTTGATTTTTTTTGTATTTTTAAAAATCTTAACTATTTATGAATAATTTAAAAAATAAAATCCAAAAAATTTTAATTTGAGTTTTGGAGTAATTTTTACGAAATAAATATGTAAATGGCGTCACCTAAAACTAAAACTAGAAAACATTAAATGCATAAAAATTTCGAAATTGTTATTTTTAATTCAATTTAAAAACAAGTAAAAGTGCTACATTCGGCTAAACGAAATCTTGTATACCCTTCACCATGTATGTAAATCTATATTATTGAAGAAATTCCAATCGAAAAAAAGCAAAAAAAATATTGAAGTAACAGAAAATTAAAAAAAAAAAATACATAAAAATCTCATTTTTTAAAAAAAATTAATGTTTTCTAAAAGATGTCTTTAAAAGCTTTTAAATGATATCCCTATTAATATTTTAAAAAATATAAAGCATAATCGTACTTTTCTATGAAAACTTTAGAGGTCCATAACTCGGAAA
The DNA here is from genome assembly GCA_937654795.1 of Cistogaster globosa. NCBI lineage: Eukaryota > Metazoa > Arthropoda > Insecta > Diptera > Tachinidae > Cistogaster > Cistogaster globosa. The sequence goes on from OW569404.1 coordinate 17,236,559, forward strand.
ACATAGACGAGCGCAAATTTTTTCTCTAGATTTTTTTCTTTTTTTTAATTCTCTGTCGCTCATATTTCTGTTTTTTTGATTGAAGTAATTTTATTCTTCCAAATGATATGGAAAAATTAGAGGCAGGCGTGGTGATTTGCTCACTGCCCCGAAGGACATGGACTGATCTCGCTGATTTTCAGTAGCAAAATTTTCGAAACTATGTCTGATCGATTGGCGCATTTAAAGTTTTTCTAGCTTATCTAGTGCCTTGGTGAAGTTGATTTAAACACTAACACGAACGGATAGACGGACATTGCCCAATCGACTTTATGGAATCGGAAATGGATATTGTAGATAAAACAAATGGAATAACAAACTTAGAAACACGCTTTTCCACATTTTGTGGTGAATGATATAAAAAATAATTTTCTGTTGTATTTCAAGTTCTATAAAAAGATTTGCCTAAAGTTATGTGTTCTCCTACGGCTTAGAAGATATTCAACTTTAACAACTGAAATTATTAGTGAAAAGTTAAAAACTAAAAAACAAGCAAAATACGATTTTAGATCATTTTCATGGAAAACGACTGATTGTACCAGGGACCCAAAATTGGGTCAATTTTTAGCAAAAAATCAATCAAAACAGCTTACTGTTGATAAAAAACTCAAAATTTTTTTGTAAAGCTCAGGATGTCTTTAATTACAATGCAATTAATATTTCTCTTTTCTCTTAAAATATATCTGTCTTTGAAAATTTTTATAAATCTTTTGGGAATTATGGGATTTGCATTAATTATGTTTTTATATAAAATTTTTATAAAACTAGTTTAAAAAAATGTTCTATTTTTTCTGAAATAAAAGCGAACCTAAGCCAAAATTAATTAATTCATTTGTTATAACATTTTTGAAATGTCCGTTTGCAAAAGTGGAAGTTGTAAAATCTGGCTCCTCTTTAGTAAAAGATGCCATTGTTTCGGTAATCCGTGAGCTAATACGGAAAACCTAATGAGCAATTTTTTTTTATAATATCCCCAATTTTATTTCCTATATTTCCAGGACTCATTACGAATCGCCATAATTGGCCAAAGTAATTTTGCCGCTGATGTCTTGAGTTTACTTTTGGAAAAACAATACAAAATTGTGGGTGTGTTTACTATTCCCAATAAAGGAAATCGTGAAGATATTTTAGCAACTACGGCTGCAGCCCACAATATTCCAGTATTTAAATTTTCCACTTGGCGTCGCAAAGGTGTTGTCATTCCCGATGTCTTAAAACAATACAAATCGGTTCAAGCAAATCTTAATGTTTTGCCCTACTGTTCCCAATTCATACCGATGGAAGTAATAGATGGTGCTGAAATGGGTAGCATTTGTTACCATCCTTCAATTTTACCACGTCACAGAGGTGCTAGTGCCATTTCTTGGACTCTAATAGAAGGTGACGATGTGGCGGGTTTTACTATATTTTGGGCTGATGATGGTTTAGACACCGGACCAATTTTGTTGCAAAAACAAGTTAATGTTGAGCCTGTTGATACGTTGGACACTTTGTACAAACGTTTTTTGTATCCTGAAGGTATCAAAGCCATGGCTGAGGCTGTGGATTTGGTAGCCAAAAGGAAGGCCCCCAAAATAACCCAAACTGAGGTGGGGGCAACATACGATCCGGCCATGTTTAAGGAGGAAAATCAATGGATTAATTTAAATCAAAGTGCTCTGAAGATTTGGAATTTTATAAGAGCCTTGGACTCTGTACCAGGCGCCTTAGCTACAGTGATAAATGAAGATAATACCGAGGAAAATATACGGCTATACGGTGGTCATATATATGAAGATGAGCCTTGTACTCAAGGCCAGCCATTAAATCTAAAAGGTTTAGCTTACCCAGCCTTGATCCACGAACGTGGTTTATTAATTCAGGCGAATGATAATAATTATGTGAATGTACGTCGTTTGAAGAAGGGCTCTAAAATGATTAATGCTTCCGAATGGTTTAAACAATCTCAGGCACAGCAAATCACTAGATTTACCGAAGACGAATTGTCCAAAAAAGAAATTTTATGTAACATTTGGTTCTCCATCTTAAAATGTCCAATTGAGAGTGCTACGGATTTCTTTGAGGCCGGAGCAGGTTCCATGGATGTTGTAAGATTGGTGGAGGAATGTAAAGAAGCCTTTGACATACCTTTGGACAATGAGCAAGTTTTCATGGCTCCTGTATTTGAGGAATTTTACACTGAAATTATTAAGATCTTAAGACAGGGTAGTTTGGCTGACAACCTAAAATTGCACTACGATGGCTTTGTTTTAAAAGCCAACAAAAAAGAAATTCCAATACCTACACAGCTGTTTATTAATGGCCAATTTTTAGATGCTGAAGATCGTAAGACCATAGACATTGTTAATCCTGCCAGTGAGGAGATCATTTGCAGAGTGGCATGTGCTTCGCATGTGGATGTCGATAAAGCTGTACAGGCTGCCCACAAAGCTCTCCACGGTTCTTGGCGTCAAGTATCGGCCAGACAAAGGGGCCAACTTATGCTTAAACTGGCCGATTTAATGGAACAACAGAAGGAAGATTTGGCTACCATAGAGTCTGTAGATTCCGGAGCTGTATATACGTTGGCCTTAAAGACCCATATTGGTATGTCCATAGATGCTTGGCGTTACTTTGCAGGATGGTGTGATAAGATTCAAGGCTCTACAATACCAGTGAATCCAGCTAGACCCAATAATGTATTGACTTTTACGAAAAAAGAGCCAATTGGGTAAGTTAAGGCGTAGCTAAAGCAGAGCTTGAACATCTAATTAAATATTTTACTTTCGCAGAGTGGTTGGCTTGGTAACACCTTGGAATTATCCTTTAATGATGTTGTCTTGGAAAATGGCTGCATGTATAGCAGCTGGCAATACATGTCTTATTAAACCTGCCCAAACTTGTCCTCTAACAGCTTTAAAATTTGCCGAACTTACAGTCAAAGCTGGCTTTCCTCCGGGCGTTATAAATGTTATAACGGGTACTGGTTCTGTGGCTGGTCAAGCAATTGCTGATCATAAATTAATAAGAAAATTAGGCTTTACGGGCTCCACGGAAATCGGTAAAATGGTTATGCGTTCCTGTGCTGTGACCAACTTGAAGAAATGTTCTATGGAATTGGGTGGCAAAAGTCCACTGGTGATATTTGCCGATTGTGATTTTGAAAAAGCCGTTAAGCATGTAAGAATTTCTCTTAAGAATTGAGTGTGAAAAAATCTAAAAAAATACGTTTCTTTTAAATTTACAGGGTATGTCCTCAGTATTCTTTAATAAGGGCGAAAACTGTATAGCAGCTGGCCGTCTTTTTGTGGAGGACACCATACACGATGAGTTTGTAAGAAGAGTGGTCAAGGATATACGTTTCATGACTATAGGCGACCCACTTAGTCGTTCCACAGCCCACGGGCCCCAAAATCATCGAGCCCATTTAGAAAAACTTATAGAGTTTTGTAATCGCGGCATTAAAGAAGGAGCAAATTTGGTGTGTGGCGGCAAACGAGTCAATAATATGAAAGGCTTCTACTTTGAGCCCACTGTCTTTACAAATGTTGAGGACCATATGTTTATAGCACAGGAGGAATCCTTTGGTCCCATTATGATCATAACGAAATTCCATGGCAGTGATATAGAATCGGTAATGAGACGAGCCAATCGTACTGAATATGGTTTGGCAAGTGGTGTTTTTACGAAGGATATTAACAAGGCTTTGGCATTTGCCGATAACATTGAAGCTGGTACGGTGTTTGTAAATGTTTACAACAAGACTGATGTAGCTGCACCATTTGGTGGTTTTAAACAAAGTGGTTTTGGCAAGGATTTGGGACAGGAAGCGCTTAATGAATATCTCAAGACTAAATGTGTCACCATAGAATATTAAATTTAAATAAGTACAGTTAGTTAGAAGTATATTTAAAGCTTAGAAAAGTAATTAGTTAGAAAATGTAAATAAACTTTATTAAATGTACTCTTACAAAGCTCTCTTCCTCTCTCTCTCTCTCTCTGTCTTTGTTGTTTTAATTAACATTTTTTTTGTGTCCATTACTTCCCCTTTAAAGTATCGATTTTAATAGTTTTCTATTACTTTCATTTGCTAGCGTTTCATGTTCGTACAAATATTAACTTGTCATCTTTTACACTTCACATACTTCTATTAAAAAAATGGTTTTAAATATTAAATATGTGATGAGCAAAATTGTTGTGAATGGAATTACAAAAAAATTATTAAAATGGAAATTTCTTGCCGCTCAAAATTTTCTCGTGTTTAGAAAATAATTTCAATTCCTTCACTTGATTTGCAGATTGCTATTTCAAGGAAGAATGAATAAAATAAATAATATTAATTTAGGTTAACAAATTTATTGAAAACTTAGATTCGGTATTAAAAATAACTTTTATTTATGTTTTGAATTCATATAAGTCTGTCCGTCCGTGTAAGAGTTGAAATCTACTTTGTCAAGGCACTAAATGAGCTAGAAATAATTTAAATATGCTAATTGTTCACACATAGTTTCAATAATTTTGCTATTAAGAATCACCACCATTGGTCCATGTCCTTCGAAGCAGCGAGTAAGACACCACGCCTGCTTCTAATTTTTCCATATCATTTGGAGCAATGAAGTAACCCCAATCAAAAATGTAAATATATGGGGCGATAGAGAATTAAAAAAAAAAGAAAAAACATCAATTGAAAAAATTGGTGCTCGCCCACACATTCCGAGTTAGGGGCCTCCAAACTTTTCATAAAAAAGTTCCGTTGTCAATATGGGTATCATTTAAAAGGTTTTCAAGAAATCTTTCAGGAAGTATTAAAACTTAAAAAAATGCTTAACCCATTAAGAGCCGATGACACTTTTATGTAAAATTATATACAGTAGCTTATTTTTTCTTCTTCTAATATTTTATTTTCTCTTTCACCCCAATGTTTGTTTTCTGATTGGATTTACTTCACTAAACTCGATTTACATATATGATGAAGGGTTTATAAGATTATAATATAACACTTTTACTTGTTCAACTTTCGTTTGGATTCCTGCAGGTGTTTATAATAAAATAATTTATAAAAAAGGTAAGAAAAATTGGTAAGCTTTTCACCACTTACCATTTCTCCACTGAATTATACTAGAATCTGATACAGTAACCTTTTCATTTACAAAGCTGGGACAACAACCTTAAGCATAACTTAAAATTTCAAAAAAAAATTTTTTGGAACAGAATTTCTTATGCCCTTTTATATGTACATAAGGTAATACATACATGGTGAAAGGTATATAAGATTCATCATTGCCGAGTATAGCACTCTCAGTTGTTTTAATATATTTTTAACTGTTAGTTATATATTTTAGATCAAAGCGGAAGGAATATTATTGTATTATTTTCATTATCTATAATTCTTTGTTTTTTAGTATTTTGCTAAATATTTCTATTTTTAAAACGTAAAAATTTTTAGGTTTACTTACGTACATTCATACATACATACTTACATACATTAAGCTTACACACGAACATAAATAAGTAGATTAGAGGTGTTACCTCATATTCAATGTGGTTTTGTAATTTAAAAAAAAAGGTCAAATGTGAGGGACCAGATTACATGCCTTTTTTTCAGTAATATTATTTTAAGGTTAGAAATAATAAAAGAAAAGTTAATTTATCTTTTGACAGTGCCGATCAATATTTTTCACAGTTGAAAAAAATTTCACTACTTGCAATCTTGCGTCGTTACTTTAAACATTAATTTTTTTAAAACTATTTTAACTGCCAAAGTGATTAACTCCATCCACTTTTAGTTAAAAAAAAAACTATTTCAAGTCGTAAGTTTGTTCAAAACAACACAACTGTCTTTTTTTCTACTGATCTATTCATCTGTCACCTTAATTTAGCCTTTTTTCAGGGGCTCTCCAAATGCTCAACGAAAAAAGTTATACTAATTGTAACGGTTTTCTATAAATGACTATTCAAATCACAATTTTGTTGTAGGTGTGCTAATTAGTCGGGTTGTACAATAGTTGTGCAAATGTTGGTGGTAAGTTCTATGTAAACGATATTTACAATATTTTTTTAATGTTATTTGAATGTTGCAAGACATTTAATTTTATTTCTTAATTTTAATTTAAACTTTATTGTTTTAATTTTAAAAATTTTGGCCTTTCTTAAACTTTAGAATGAAAACCTACAACAGTGTGTTCACAATTAGTTGTATTTGATATAACATACAATTTACAATCGGTTGTGAATTGAACCAGTTTGCAGTGGAAGTGCCACATCGAATATAGCAATTCCAATCAATCTTTATTTGGCTACGCATAATGATCAAGGATTTTATTATTTGTATGCCCGTTATTTAATACTTACTTACTTACTTTGTATACAAGGTGCCTAAACCATTTTGCAATCTTGTAATTTTTTCTTAAATTCAGCAATTTCATTCATTACGTTTTAAGACTGCTGTTGTTTTAGTTCTTTGCAAATAAAATGTCTATTAACTGTATGTGGAAGGCGATACTGATCGTATTTCGTGAATATTCGCAACGATTACGAAAACCTACAAAACAGTTACTCTTCAAAAGAAAATTGAGTGCTAAAGCTATTTTCTGGGTTTAAGACGACACTTGCTGGAAATTGCAGTGCCCAGTTGAAATATTAAGATAATATAAAATTTATATGCAGCTCGTTATAGCCAAAAGAAAATCGTTTTACTGGCATGGACTTTTGATACGGGCTCTTTAAAACTCCGCCTCCGTATGTTTTCGAAAAGCAAAAATTATAGGCAGCCAGCTGGAAAAATTATTTATAAAACAAAAATAATATTTTAATTTTTATAATAAAAAAAAAATAATTAAGAGTGCTACATTCGGCTATGCCGAATCTTATATACCCTTCATCATGTATGAAAATCTAGTTTAGTGAAGTAATTCCAATAAAAAAACAAATATTGAGGTGACAGAGAATTAAAAATTTAAGAAATTAAAAAAAAAACCTACATTAAAATGTCGTCGGCTCTTAAAGTGTTTAGCATTAAAAAAAATTGTATTTTCTGAGAGATCTCTTAAAAAGATGTTGTGCATAATCTTATTGTTCTATAAAAAGTTCAGAAGGCGGCCACCAATTTTTTCACTTGATATGTTTTTCATATTTTTAATTCTTTATCTCTTTATTTATTTGCTTTTTTGCTTGGTGTTACTTGATTTTTTCCAAATGATACAGAAAAGTCAGAGGCAGACTTGGTGTTTTGCCCGCTGCCTCGAAGTACATTTGCTGGTCTTGCTGATTTTCCATTTTTGAAACTATGTCTGATCGATAGACGTATTTAAATTATTTTTAGTGTCTTGGCAATAGACTTGTGCCATATAGTTCAATTTAGTGATCGCTGTTTTTAGTTCAAAGTTTAAAAATGAACTAGTTCACAATTTAATTCAAAGGCCCTCTTCAGTTCAAATGTTCTGTTGACGTATTGTTCGTACTTTCAACTAACTAAATCAAATGCTTTCTTTAGTTCAAAGCTCTTTTAGTTAAAATGTTTTTTTTTTTCAAAATATGATGTCAACAACACCGTAGCTTTGCCACAACGAATGTTAAATAAAATGCTTGGCAGCACTAATTTCATGTCGAAAATAGTCAACAGGGAAACACAAACATGGATTCTAGTTCATCTTGTCTGATAGTTCAAATACAAAGTGTAGTACAAAAATGAACTAGGTGTACTTAAAACTATGAACAAGTTCACTTAGTTCAATTGATGGAATCGTTTAAATGAACTAGTTCGTTTATGACCTACACAAGTCTACTTGGCAAAGTTGATTACAACACTAACACGGACGGACAGACGGATATGCTCAATCCACTTTGCTATGCATAAGAAGTCATAAAATATACTTAAAGATGTCGGAAATGGATATTGTGCTTTTTATACTTTTTGTGGCGGAGGGTATAACAGTATGGAAAAATATAAATATTATTCGTTAACTTTTGGTCTGACTAATTTTTTTTTTAACTTATTAAACCTTTTTAATAAAATTGGGATCATAAAATAAAATACCTTTCGCTTTCTTAGCAATTATTGTTTTTTGTTCTCCATTGATGTGTGGCCATCCCAATGTAACTCCATACATAAATATAAATTTCTATGTATGTATGTATGTATGTATGTATGTATGTGTGTATGTACGAGTATAATAAATAAACTGACATTTTGCAATGTGGGTCATTTTACAGTTACATTCATATTTTTTCTCTCTCTCTCTCTCTTTAGTCATCCCTAACAACTATTTTGCCCATTCCTTATTTTTGCTTAACTTGTATTAAATAATCATTTTTAGTTTTTAGACTATTGTTATGTAAAATATGTTTAAAAGTATTTTAGCTTTTTAAATTGGATCATGTAGGAGGGCAAGTCAAATTCTAAAATATTGTTGTACATTTGACATAATATAATTTGCAGTAAAACAATTTCAAAAACATGTTTCATTGTTTTATGTTTTCGTTTAAAATGTTGACAATTAAGCGTCTGTTTCAATTTGTACAAAATTAAAACGTTTTCGTTGTTTGTCGGCGTTTGTTGTTGCTGTTGCTGCTGCTGCTTCTGCTACTGTTATTGCTGCTGCGGAAAATCTAACCCAAATGACTATTAGTGCAATAAAATAATAAATGTATTTTAAATATTTTCTATTTATTAGAATGTGGAACTTTATGCGGAAAAGGATTTAAACAAAATTAAATTAATTTTTGGAGTGTATAAATCGAAATCATAAAACGAGAGAAGAATTAAGGACGTTTTATAATTAGTTCCTTGCATTTCTTACATGTAAATATTTAAGTAAATAATGTAACAAAAGCTAAAAACAGTCATACATACCTTAACAAGAGCGGAAAGAGTTTTTTGGTGTCAAAAGTTGTCATGTCCATACATTTTGTATGTAGCGCAGCGAAATAACGCTGCGGCAACGCTTTGCAAATAAATATTCCTATTTTGACAAAGCGTTTTTAAATAATAATAATTATTGAGAAGTAAGAGTGGTATAATCGACTATGCCGAATCTTATACACCCCTCACCATACATGTAAATCTATTTAAATGAAGTAAATCTAGCAAAAAAATAAATATTGGGGGTGACAGAAAATTAAAAAATAAAAATAAATAAAAGTAAAAATTGAAAACTATATGAAATTTTACATAAAAACTTCATCGGCTCTTAATGGATTAAGCATTTTTAAAAAATTTTAGTATTTTCTAAAACAACTCTTCAACAGCTTTTAAATGATATCCATATTGATATTTTCAAAAATATGGTACACAATCGTACCGTTCTATGAAAAGTTCAGAGGCCCATTATTTGGAAAATATGGTCGAGCGCCAATTTTTTCACTTGACGTTTTTTTTTCTTATTTTTTAAATCTCTCTTGTTTTAAATATAATACTTTTTTTGATTGGAATTACTTTATTGTTTTAAATGATATGGAAAAATTAGAGACAGGCTTGGTGTTTTTCCCGCTGCCTCGAAGGACATAGACCGATCATGCTGATTTTCAATCGCAAAATTTTCGAAACTATGTTTGATTGACAAAAGTTGATTTAAATACTAACAAGGGCGGACAGATGGACATCGCTCAATTGACTTCGCTATACATAACGACTGAGAATATACGAGGGCTGCTATATATATTTCTGGGCTGGCAACACTGAGTGCTAACATTTCTATTAGATAGTTTGTAATTTTTAAGCATAATCGTACTCAAAACGTTTTGACGTACGACCATTATTTGTGTTGTTTACAGTGACTTGAAAAAATTAATATAGAAAAAGCTGGAATTAACTCGTGAACATTTTCGTGCCATCATTTTTCACAACTTTCGACGTGGATTATCACGACAAGAGTGCATTGATGAACTTAAATTTTGTATGGCGATGAAACACCATCCTATAGCATTGTGAAAAATTGGTATAATGAATTTAATCGTGGCCGAAGCTCGCTCAAGGACGAACTCCGTGAAGGTCGTCCAAAAAAGGCTGTTGTGCCAGAGAACATTGATGCCGTGCGTGAACTCATAATGCAAGATCGACATGCGACATACCGAGAGATAGAGACATCTTTAGATATTTCTTCCACCAGCATACATTCGATAATTTGTGAACACCTGGCCGTAAAAAAGGTTTGTTCTCGTTGGATCCCGCACAATTTGAAAGTCGCTCAAAAAAAGGCTCGTGTCGATTGGTGCAAAGAAATGTTGCAAAAATACGATTGCAGAGCTTCAAAAGACGTTTATAAGATCGTCACAGGTGACGAATCATGGATCTATGCGTATAAGCCCGAAACGAAACAACAATCGACCGTGTGGGTCTTCAAAGGCGAGCAAAATCCAACGAAAGTTGTTCGTGGAAGAAGCACTTCGAAGCAAATGGTCGCCTGTTTCTTCGGCAAAACTGGTCATGTGGCAACTGTTCCACTTGAGCAACGTAGAACGGTCACTTCTTAGTGGTACACTACAATTTATTTGCCTGAAGTCATCGGAGTAACTCGAAAAACCAACAAGAGAAGACGAATCATTGTTCACCATGACAATGCAAGCACTCACACATCGGCTCAAACCAGAGCGTTTTTGACCGGCCAAAACGTCGAATTAATGGGTCATCCGCCGTACAGCCCTTTTTTGGAACCTAATGACTTCTTCTTGTTTCCGCACATGAAGAAAAAAATGCGTGGTCAACGATTTTCGTCGCCAGAAGAAGCTGTTGAAGTGTTCAAAAACCATGTTTTAGAGGTGTCTCAATCGGAGTGGAAAAAGTGCTTCGACAACTGGTTTGAGCGCATGCAAAAGTGTATAAATCCTGTTGTCATACGTATAAATCATGCTGGAGAATACTTTGAAAAACAATAAAACCATTTTTGATTATAAATATTCGCATTTTCACTATTAGGCCAGAAATATATAGAGCAGCCCTCGTATACACTTTATGGGGTCGGAAATGGATATTGTAGAAATTACAAACGGAATGATATTTTTAGATAAACCCTTTTTCTACTTCACCACAGAAGGGTGTAAAAATAATTAATAATTTAAGCTATTAATTTTTATTTTTTTAATCTTAATAAACACAGGGCAAACAAAAGAATTGGGGATTTTGTTAAAATTATCAGGGAAGTTATACTTATTTTTTTAATAACCCTGTTTCAATCATTTTGATGTAGCATTGGCGCTTTTGTTTAGGTATGACATTTCAGCGTAAAAGCTATGCAGAAGAACACATAACGCTTTCCTTTTTTATTTAGGAATGACTGTAAAAAACCTAAAAAGTTTATTTATGAATTTCAAAGAACAAACTAAACTTTTAAATATATAAAAATAAAATAAGTTTGAAAAAATTCAGTTTAGCTAATTGGTAGGAGGTAATCAGTCTGCTGGAAAGGATGATAACATTCATGTGAAATATGCTAATTAATTTTTTAACAACCAGTGAATATCTTGGTAATCTCAAACAATCATTTATTAGTACAATAATGAAAATTGTAAATCTAGAAATAAAAAAAACAAAAAATAAAAATTATAATTTTCATGGAGGACCACCTGTAAACCTGACAAGAAACTGTAGAAGAAATTTTTCGTTTCGGTGTAACAGTTAAGGAGAAAACTATTAAAGGACAGGCATCATCTACACTCATTTATTTCTCTTATACTGATGTCCATCAAGAAACATCTGAGCTTTGTCTGATCATTATATTTAAAACTGATAAAAAATCAATTAGAGGGAGAATGTATAATATTTATGTTGACACTGAGCTAGTGAAGATGCTTAAGTTAATTTTGGAATCTACCTTCTTAAAGAATTAGTCTGGAGTCACAAGAATTGTATTTAATAATGAGCACGGGCTCTTTCCAGTGGTAAACAGTGTTTCAAGTTAAAATGTCCCTGAATATCTTTGTAAACTCATTATAAAAAAGATCAGTTACTTTTATTGCAGCTGTCAAAAATTAACATTTAACAGGAACAGGCTTATTAGAAGGAGCAAAAATTTTCATTTTTTAAGGAACATAATTTCATTAGTGTGACTGTCACGGTTGGCTAAGCGGCAGCAATTTTTCAAAACTTTTTTTACAATTTCTGGTTGTATCTCATAAATAGTTCGAATGATACGGTGTGATCTTGTGGTATTACACAAGAAAAAGTCTAAAGATGCGGAGTAATGACATCGCCAAGACGGCTGACAAGACAATTACTGAATTTAGTGCATAACAAACTGATGGACTAATTGCGTCACATTGTTAGAAACTAAAGATTATTGAAGTACACATCTTCCATTTGAGGCCATTAAAAGTCTATAATCATTGCTAAATAGCGATCGCCGGAAATCGGCACTCAACTGTCTCTCTGCGTGGATGCGTGGTCTTTTCGACAATAATGAGCGGGGTTTTTGATCTCCGATTTTGTATGTTAACATAGCTAGTGAAGCAAAAATGCGAATCGTCAGAAAATATAATTTTTCGACCAAATTAGCTGTCTGACTGGAGTCTCTGTCTAAGCTAATAGGACGTAAGAGAGTATATGGACGCTTTCAACTGCTGAGTCAATTAGACCTTATAAACAAGTAATTGGGGATCTTTTTGCAAAATTCTTAATTTTCTAGTGCGTTAAATGCCGAGTTGTTTAGATTGAGATCGAGTCGACGCAACTAAATTGAGTTTTACACTTTCGGTAAGAGCAGCCAAATTTTCGTCAGTCCAGCACTCGCTTTGAAAATGAGTTGGCAATATTTGCCAACGTTGTTCAAATGCAAAGTGACTCATTTGGTCCGTAAAGTCTTAAAGAAGAAGAAGATGAGAAATGTTTACACTAATTTATTCGTAAGTTTTGGACTGAGTTAAGCTTTTTAATTAATTGTTGTTCCCTAAAGTGACAAGAAAATCTAATTTTATTTAAAAAAGGATGCACTAGTTGCTAAGACCACACATCTATTGCTACAGTTAAGAAAAAGCAATGTTTTTAAAATATTTTGCCATAAATCACTCACTATCATAGTGATACGAGAATACAATAGACAAAATTTAATTTATTTTTTTAATTTCTGTTCGAACAATAAACATTTTTTTTTAATATTTTGCCATTTGCATTGGTGGCAGCTACAAAAAATACTGTGTGTAATGAAACGTCCTTCAGCCCAAAGGAGATTACTTAACTAAAATAATAGAAAGCAGTACATACACACACATACATACATGCATACAGCCATACGTAGAGTGCATAACAACGAAATGGTTACACAATGGCGCTCTTAATATTGAACTCTTAAACAGTTTGGAGGCTTAACCGCAAAAAAATTTTAAATGATTTTTTTGTACACTTAAATGTGTATGATTTGTGCTGTACCTTAAGAAAAGAGTAGATGAATGCTTTTGTGATTGTGGCCAATAATGTTCCAGAAAGTGAATTCACAGCGATTTTGTTAATTCTATCGCAAATAGCAGCACAGTATTGAACAGCAGGGTTTAGAAGTACAAAATTTCTTTTCAATTATTTTAAATTATTTTAAGACCAACAAAGTACATTGAAAATTACTGGATGGTATTACTGAACATGAGGGTGTTGTATAACAGAAAAAACTCTTAGATAACAGCTGAGAAATGACGTAAGATTTTAAGGGGTACCTATTTAAAAATAAAATAAATACAAAATTATTACAGAGAGCAAGAGAGAATTATATTCGTTTAAAAGTAGAGAATATAAATCACGTGGTTATACAACATGGCTAAATAACTGTAATATTTAATTTTAATAATTTTCTTTTAATTATCTTTTGCTTTTAAACTTTCTTATGCTGTACATTTCAGGTGAAAATAATATTTATAATTTTTCGCTTCCGGTTTTAATTTTACCCTCAAAAAGTAAACTGTCATTTCTTACCTTCTCTCTTTTTTTGCTTTCTTTTATTAAATAATTCTTAATCAATATATTATTATGTAGAATGTTTGTTTGTATATCTTTTTCTATTTTCTCTTCTATTATACGTTTTGTCTTTTTTTTAAATTTATTTCCATGTCTTTTTGAGCTTTTAAGGCAAACCTGCGCTTTTGATCCTTTGCACCTTGAAGAAAATTTCTTTTTCAAGTGGGTATGTGTATTCTTATGTATGCATGTGTGTATGTATGCTATTTTGTTGTTTGTTTGCAAAAGCATTTAATCCAAAGGGCGAGTTTACTGTCATTTTTGTGTCTTTTTTCTGCTGTACCCTAAGGGTGTTGTTGTGTTGTTCGTTTTTGATTCTAATTTAAGCACTTTTGCTTGTAAAAAAAATGAGAGTAAAATTATTTTTAACGTTTAACAAAAATATATATACAGAGAGAGAGAGAGAGAGAGATAAATGAAAAGACAAGCTTTTATAAAGCTTTAAGTATAATTATAAAATTAAAAAAAATATTTAATGCTTTTTTTATTACATAATTGTAATGGATGTAAAAAAAATTTCAAAATTATTTTAAAAGCTTGGAAACTTTTTTTCTAGTTTAAAAGGAGATTAATTTTTAGTCAATTTTCGGCTTGAGGTATTATTTAATAAATTAAAAAACTTGCTTAAGTTTATTTTATTTTTTTTTTTAATTTATTAACCCAATATTTTGTCCAACTTTGTTGGTAATCTTCAAGGATTGTTATTTAAAAATTATTATTAAATTTATTAAATAAGACTTCAAGCTGAAAATTGACTAAAAATAATTAAAAATAAAAAATTAAAATAATTAAAAAAATTAAAAAAATAAAAAATAAAATAATTAAAAAAAAACATAAAATGAGATTTTAATTATTTTAATTTTAATTTAACTAATTTTAAATTTGCCTTTTTTTAAATCCCAGATTTTAGTTTGAAAATTTTGTCATTTAACGGCCGTTTGAAAAAGCATATTAAAGCTTTATTATGTTGGGTGAAAAACAAAACAACCCTCAAATTAAAAATTAAAATTAAATAAAAAAGCTTCACACTCACTCTCGCTCTTTCTCTCTTGCTCAGAAAGTACTTATCACATACCAATGATTGTTGTTGTACTAAACGGCTTATAAAATTAAAAAACACATAGACACAATCGATTCCAGTTGAAAAGAAAAAAATTTAGAACATAAATTTGGTTTTCCTTTACTCCCCATAAAAATTACTAACACACAAGCAGAAAAAGCACACAAAGTACATCTACACATACACATCCATACATACATACAGTTAAAAGTTAGTCTTTCAAATACCACTAAATACTTTTTAACACACAAAATAAACTTCTCTTTCAGTTGCAGTAAAGACACTATCATTGGCGTTTCAACTCTGGACGACATACGGTAGAATTTTGAATACGGATTAAAATTCCACAGATATCTACAGATAGTGCAAAAAAAAAAAAATTTAAAAGTACATATAGTAAAAAATCTATACACCTAAATATATTTTGAAAAAAATAAGAAAAAATTGATAACTTTTAATGAACTATAAATCTTAAAAGATTTCTTGTGGTTTTTGAACATAAATAAAAAAAAAAACAATTAAAAGTTTTTAAGAGTGACAAATTTTAAGTGAAAAATCTTTTTAAAAAGTGTTTGAAAAAAAAACTACAACAAGACAAATATCCTTGTAACATTTACATATATACACACTTAAAACTATTTTTTTTTCTTTAAAAAAGAAATACTTTTTTAAAAACAATTTTTAATTAATTAAAGAAATGAACTTTTGAAATTTTAAAAAGGGACTTTTTCTTGTAGAACAAGAAAAAATATTGTGTAACAGTTTTACATACAGTATTAACCGAAAAATCAATATAGTAGAAGGGCAGAGTAAAAGAGGAAGAAAGAGAGGAAAACGTTTCATAAAAAATGTTAAAATATTAACGAACCCACCTATTACTACATAATTTGACGAAGAAAAAAATATAATTTTTATTTTTTCTTTATTTTGAATTATTAAATTTGCAAAAAATTTTATTTTATTACATTTTCTTTGTGAGTTAAATAAAAAAATTTCTTACACCAGTTTTACTCTGTACATTTATCCTTTTTTTGCATGTACATACACATGTGTACAATAGTACCAGAACTTAAAAAAAAAATATTTATTAAATGTAGACTTTAGATAGAGAAATCTGTAAAGAGAGAAAAAGAGAGAGAGAGAGTGAGAGAAACACCGTAACAGAGATTTGTTGTGTATAAATAACCGTTTTAAATTACAAATACAAACATATTTCTCGTATGTGTTTTTACAAGGACTTTTTTCCTCTTTATAACTGTTGTTTTATTTAATGCTTTAAGTTCGCTAGTTTATACATACAAAAAAATCTTGTTTTTAATTTCTTGTTCTATCTATATGCTCATTCTCTTACATTCTCTGTTCTTTGAGCTTGATTTTACTTGGGCATTTTTAAATAGTTTCAATTCAAAAGGACTAAAGTACTTTTTGTGGCATTAGAGAAGTATTATAAAAGGAATGAATAAAAATATAGGAACAAAAAAAAAAAAACTAAAATGAAGTTTATTAATTGAGCTTAATATGTGTCAGTAGGATAAATTTGTGTGTGCTTGTGTGAGTGCCGCTAACTACATAAGTATTTCGCAAAAAATGGAGTAGTAATTTTTGCATTTAATTGTACACATGAGCTTTTTTCTAAGACTAAAATCTAACTTCGTAACGCATACTTTTAATTTCAATTAATTACTTAAGCAAGAAAGTCTTAACTGGCAAGAAAGTCTCTTTTAAATATTTAATATTCACCTTAAATTTTTAAATACATGTTAAAAAAGTATTTGCCACATTAAAAAAAGTATTTGCCACGCCCTCTTAGGATATTAAAAATTACTTATGTAATACAAATTTTTTACACTTTATATTTTTATGGAAAAACAAGTGTATGCAAATTTCGTTATTAAGTTATTCTCAAATTAAATATTTTTTCATTTTTTAATTTTGCCAGTTTTAATAAAATAACTGTAACACAAAGAGAGCAGCGGCTTTATAGAGAGAGAGAGAGAGAGAGAGGGAGAGAGCAATTAAAAATTAAACATTTATTGTATGCAAAAAAAAAAACAAAAATCAGCTCTACTGAAATTTTAGTATTCTTTGCGGCTTAAATTTAAAAAATTTTTTTAAATTATTTTTTTAATTTTTTTTACAAAAGCTTGCCCGTGTATAAAATAATAATAATTTAAAACGAATTGTTTTTTAAAAGTTATTGATAACTATTTGCTTTCCGAAGACACAAACGTGTAGCAACACAGCTAAATTTTTAATATTCAAACAGGTAGAAATAATTTAAAACAGATATTTTATAAAAAACCCTTAGATTTTGAAATCTATTCTATAGACTTACAGATAATTTAAAGTACTATTTTCCTTAAGTTAAAAAATCCTAAAATTATTATTTCCAAAAAGTGTACTAAACTGTTGTTCATTAGTAAAGTTAAACAAAAAAAAAAAAAATATATATATATATATATATATATATATATATATAAAAAGCTAAATATGGCTTTAGAATAAAATTTATATCTTCATTTAAAAATATAATTTTGAATAATAGTACTTATACAATTCAGTACTCTTTAATTAAAAGTACTTTTTAAATTAAAAATATTTTTTATGTAAAATTGTTTTTAGTTTAAAGATATTTTTATTTAAATATATTTATTTTTAAAAAATATATTTAAAAAAAATAAAGCTTGTTTTGATAAATAAAAATTATAAAATTTTTATTGAAAAATTTTTTTAAAAATAAAAAGTGTTTTTTCAATTCTTTTTAATTAAAACCATAAATACTTTTTATTGACATTTTATTTTTCGATAAAAAAAAATTCTTTTAATTTAGTTTATTTTAAAATATTGAAAGTTTTAGTGTTTTCCAGACTTCGATTATAAAAATGTAATGTCTACTTTTTAAAAGTAAAAAAAGAGAAATAACGGCCTTTTTAACTTTGTGTTTTAATTTATTCTCTTACTCTTTAATTTAAGTTAACGGTTACAGTATTTTAGTATTTGTCATATATTTACTTTTAAGATTTTTCCTTTAGCTTTTATTTAGAACAATTTCAAACGGTTTTTTAGTACATTATTATTTCATATTTGCTTTATAGTGCAAAATAGCGTAACAAACGAACGAACGAAAGAGTATTGTTTAGTACTGAAGCATAAAGATACAAGGAACCGAAACTAATACTTGAACAAAACAAAACATATTTAAAGCAGCATAGAACAAGTACAGAACTGAATTGGAGAAGTACAAAAACGGAAAACAGAAAACGATTGAACAAGTGAAACAAAAAGAAATTTTCTTAAACGGGTTTTGCTCGGTTACATAACTGTGTTCTTGTTCTGTAGGCCAAAAGTTCTTGGAAGTAATGGAATTTAAAAAAGGAAATTGATTAATTTGTAAATAAAATTTAAATAAAAAAAACTGTTAAACTAACTGAAAAAAAATTACACAAAAGAAAATAATCTTTTCTCAAATTTAAAAAAAGTGTGTGAATTTTGAAAACAATTATAAAAAGTTTTGCCAAGCAAAAAATCCTTTAACGGCTAAACTATTTTTAAAAACTTCCAAAAAAATAACTTCTATTTTTTATGACCTTTTTTTTCTTAATTTTTAAATTTATTTTCTAGGTGTCATCAATTGTTAATATTATAAAACAATAGTAGAAAAAATCATAACTATTAAAGCGATAAAACCCACAAGACAAAAAGTAAAAAAAATTCTTTAAAAATGTTTTTGCAACACAGTTGATTACGCGAGCGCTACTACCCAGCAACCAATAACAGCATTATTCAATAATAATAATTTTAATTGTTAAACGAATCATAATTATAAATAATAAAGTTAAACATAGACTAAATAAAATAACCTTCCAACTCACTTTTGCACGCGTAGCCACCACGGAAAATTCATAGAAGAGAAAAAATTAAAAAAAAAAACTTTGCAATAGAAAAAAACTTGCTTTAGACACAATAAAATAAAATCCTTTAATTTTAAAAGGAAAAACTATTTAACATAAAGTAAATCAACACACAGATCAAATAAAAAAATAAATAAAATGGCCGATAAAAAGAACGAATATTATTCGCCACCACCTAAAATGGGCAAATGGCAGGGCTTCAAAACATTTCTGTGGAACAGTGAAACTAGTCAATGTCTGGGTCGCACTGGTGGCAGTTGGGGTAAGTTATTAAACAACAAAAACAACATAATAATCAAGAAATATTTTCTATTTAAAAATTAAACTGGCTCATTTATTGATTTATTGCCAGATTATATTTTTCTCTAACAATAATTTTTTTCTTACATAACTTCTTTAAGGCAGTCAGTCAGTTAGTCAGCCAACGGATGCATTTCTATTGTTGCCACAACAACAATAAAAAAGTTGTAACAAAATTTTCAAATTTAGTTTAGTGGCACTTGAGGTCATGCTTAAATGTCATAACACAAATAAATACAGTTCATTAAAAATACGGATGGGATTTTGTTAACTCTTGTGTGCAAGAAAAAATTATTATTTTTTGAACAAAAAATATGGTTGAATAAGTTTACAATTCTGGCAAAATATTTAAATACTTTCATTTATCGAATAAATCGATTTTCACGAAAGTTTAATTGGGTACCTTTTAAAATCATTTTGTGATTTTTAGGCTTTTTTTGAACTGAACAACAATAAAAAGTTATTATGTTTTTTATATTACTTTCGTTGTCTATGTTTAACGTACCAACGGAAACTAATCTCTTTAAGTGAAAATCTTGGTGTAGAATATTTTGTTTCTCGCATCGCAGGAACAATAAAACAGATGACTTTCCAAATTTTGATCATGCGAATTCCAGCAGTTATTGAAGCCGTAATTATGATAATGGTCTCTTGCAATATCAGATTTTGGCGGAACACCATACAGAAACAGGAAAAGCCATTAGGGATAACAGGGAAATTGCCTCGGATTTAGCGTACGCTTTTAAAATGCGCGCATGGGAAAAAGAGTATGGAATGCCCCTTATATATCTGTCGATTTATTAAATAATGAAAAAATAAATTGAACTTATTTGCTTCCAAGCGTCTTATTTGATGTCGCTTCAATAGGCCTTGTTTGCTTATATGGTCGGGGAATCATATTAGGGCCTTGTTCTAAGTGTGCTAGAAAAAGGAAGAACGCATGAGAAAGAGAGCATGGAATACCCCATATATGTCTGTAGTCAATTTATGAGATAACGTAAGAAATTTTAATTTTGTTTTTGATTGTTTATTTTTAATTTAATTGTTAAAATTTTTTTTTTAAAACATTTGGGATTAATAAACGTGAACTTGAGAAATATGAGATATCGAAGGAAAACATTTCAGTTACTTTCTTTCAAGCATCTAAATTATGTCACTTGATTAGGCTTCGTTTGTTTAAACAGTCGGCGGATTCTATCAGGGCGGTCTAAAAAGTTATTCCATTTGCTACCCACATCTTATCTAATCTAAAGTAATTATTTACACACTTTTCTAATGGCGCGTATTTATTTAAAGCCTGAGAAAATTGATAAGAATTCTTGTTAATTTTCTAGGTATCAGTGTTTGTTTTTAAGTTTATTGTATATGGGCGATTCCATGAATATGGTAACCAGGTCTACAAAAATAAGAACCTTTGAAGCCTCTTTTTAAAATGAGTAAAAACAGCTTAAATAAATGAAAGGTTTATTTGGAAAAGAGAAAAGATAGAGTTCGTTTGGTAGTATTTTTTTGTTGTTGTCTTAAATGTTATTATAACAGTCACATACGTCACGTGAAAAGCAATGTTTGTGAAATTCTAGTTCTAGTACTTATAAGAAAAAAAAAAAATGTAGCGTACGATTTGTCATGAACGATATAAAATTTAATTTATTGTCAACCAAAGACTGTCCTTATTTGAATATATTAATTTCAAGGGCAAAATATTTCACTTAGTACGAAAATATAACAAATAAACAAATAACAACTTTCCGAATTTCCAAATCATTTTCGTTTTTTTTTTATTTATTTCATTTTGTTATAGAAAGCCAAACATGTTTCATTTCTCTTTGTGAATAGTAACCTCCCTAATATTTTTAGGGTACTTTTATGTTTGCAAAATTTACATAGAAATGTTACGTACGATGCCATGGAAATGCCCATATACAGTTGCGTAAAAAAATGCAACACTGGGTTATGCGATAAAATAGTTGTATGGAAACGGTATTATTTCGTCATTTCGTTTCGAAATCGATTGGGCAATGTCGATCTGTCTGTCTTTCCCTGTTAGTGAGCTAGAGAAAATTCAAATATGCCAATCGATCAGACAATGTGTCGACGTGTCCCTCGACGCAATGGGCTTAACACCACGCTTGGCTTTAATTTTTCAATATCATTTTGAAGAATGAAGTAACCAAGTTAAATAATTAACTCTCGCCCATATTTTACGAGTTAAGGGCCTCTAAAATTTTCATGAAAAAGTTTGATTGTCAATATGGGTATTATTTAAAAGCTTTTAAAGAGATCTTTATAAAAACAACAAAAAAATTTTTTTTTAATGTTTAACCCATTAAGAGCCGATGACATTTTATATAAAATTATATATCGTACTTAACTTTTTATTTTTATTTTTTAATTCTCTGTCACTTAAATATTTGTTTTTTTTTTGTAGAGTTACTTCACTAAACTAGATTTAAATATATGGTGAAGGGTATATAAGATTTGGCTTAGCCGATTATAGCACTCTTATCTGTGTTATTTATTTATAATAACATTCTTTAATAAAATATATAAATCAACTTTAAAAGGAAAAATATGAATTTTTCAATCATAAAAAAAACATTTCAAACATTTCCAATCTAAAGCCACAAAAAAATTAAATACATCCAGCCTTAAAAAATTTGTTTTGACATTTTTTATTGCAACGAATCTAATTTAGTTGACTGACAATCGATTTTCAAGATGTTTTTATTCATATTTGTTTTTATTTAGTTTAAAATTTTTTGCAATTTTTATGTGTTTCAGAGTTAAAAAACAGATTAAAATCAATTTGCGTGTTTCGTGTTGCGTGTTTGTTAAAAAAAATATTTGTTATTATTAGCCAAAAGTCACGTTTGGTGTAAAATATTTTGATAAATAAATATTAAAATATGAGGAATTTGTTTACAACACAAACCAGTAGTCAAAATAATGAGTACGAGGGCGGCTATATATATTTCTGGTTTGGCAACACTGAGTGCTGCCAAGTGCAATCTGACATTTCCATTGGAAAGTTTGTCATTTTTAAGCATAATCGTACTCAAAACGTTTTGACGTACGTCCATTATTTGTGTTGCTTACAGTGACTTGAAAAAATGAATATAGAAAAAAATGGAATTAACTCTTGAACATTTTCGTGTCATCATTTTTCACAACTTTCAACGTGGATTATCACGACAATATGGCATTGATGAACTTAAATCTTTGTATGGCGATAAAGCACCATCCTATAGCACTGTGAAAAATTGGTATAATGAATTTAATCGTGGCCGAAGCTCGCTCAAAGACGAATTCCGTGAAGGTCGTCCAAAAACGGCTGTTGTGCCAGAGAACATTAATGCCGTGCGTGAACTCATAATGCAAGATCGACATGCGATATACCGAGAGATAGAGACATCCTTGGATATTTCTTCCACCATCATACATTCGATACTGCATGAACACCTGGCCGTAAAAAAGGTTTGTTCTCGTTGGATCCCGCACAATTTGAAAGTCGCTCAAAAAAAAGCTTGAGTCGATTGGTGCAAAGAAATGTTGCAAAAATACGATTGCAGTGCTTCAAAAGACGTTTATAAGATCGTCATAGGTGACGAATCATGGATCTATGCGTATGAGCCCGAAACAACAATCGACCGTGTGGGTCTTCAAAGTCGAGCAAAATCCAACGAAAGTTGTTCGTGGAAGAAGCACTTTGAAGCAAATGGTCGCCTGTTTCTTCGGCAAAACTGGTCATGTGGCGACTGTTCCGCTTGAGCAACGTAGGACGATCACTTCTGAGTGGTACTCTACAATTTGTTTGCCTGAAGTCATCGGAGAAATTCGAAAAACCAACAAGAGAAGACGAATCATTGTTCACCATGAGATTGCGAGCTCTCACACATCGGCTCAAACCAGAGCGTTTTTGACCGGCCAAAACGTCGAATTAATGGAACATCCGCCGTACAGCCCTGTCTTGGCACCTAATGACTTCTTCTTGTTTCCGCACATCAAGAAAAAAATGCGTGGTCAACGATTTTCGTCGCCAGAAGAAGCTGTTGAAGTGTTCAAAAACAATGTTTTAGAGGTGTCTCAATCGGAGTGGAAAAAGTGCTTCGACAACTGGTTTGAACGCATGCAAAAGTTGTAAATCATGCTGGAGAATACTTTGAAAAACAATAAAACCATTTTTGATTATAAATATTCGCATTTTCACTATTAGGCCAGAAATATATAGAGCAGCCCTCGTATTGAGGCAATTTTCTATAATTTTTGTTTAATATTTTGACTTCAGTGGTTATTCACTTAATTAATCTTTCTTAAACTTTTGGAGAAATGAAATAATAATATAATATTTATTAATTTTTTATTGTTTAATGACGTCACCATAAAATTAATTTATAAATTAAAAGCCAAGCAAAATTCAAAAATGAATCATTTTCTGTCACAATCATTTTAAATAATCACAAAATTAATTGGATATTAATTATTAAAAAAGCAAGCACAATAAAAATATTAAGATTATTGTATTTTCAAGTATTTATGTCGCTTCAATTACTTTTAGCACCCAGACTACTGGCTTTAATATTTTAAAAATAAACATTACTTCTGTGTTTGGGCTTTAACTCTTAAACGGTTTGATTTATTAACATTTAAAGCCAACATTTTTTTCTAAAATCTATCACATAAATGGAAAACAAATTTTGATATTTTTTTCTGCTTTAAAAACTTAGTCAATTAAAAAAGTTGGCGAAAGAAAAAAAATATATTTGATTAAAAATTAAAATTATTAATTATTCTTTTACTGTGACACTTGTTTAAATTGAAAAGGGACTTTAATAGACTCTAAAACGATACACTTAATAGAAAAACACCCAAAAAAACAAAAAAAAAAAAATAAATAAATAAATAAATAAAAATAACTAAATAAAATAAAAAACAGAAAGCAAATCAAAGAAATCATTCATTTAAATTCTGATGCTGTTACACCACATCGATTCATTTAATAAGAGATTGAAAGCTTGTAAATTAAACGTCTCTATTTTTACGTTTTCCAATTAATTCTTTTAACTTGTCTTCTTCAAAAGCAACAAACATATATTTTTACAAATAAGAAAATTAAATAACGATTTCTATCAAATGATAAAACGTCACAATAAATATTATTGATTGATTCATAATTTTATATATTTTACAAACTCAGTGATTTGAACATTTCAATTATTTCAATTGTTGACAAGAAACGACCTTATATTTGAAAAAGAAAAATAAACAATTAATTTGTTGTAAACAACTCTTAATAAATTTATATGAATGAGTTACAATATTAAGAATTTTACGTATTTTCTCACAATTGCGAGTTCTTTATTTATACAAAAGGCTTAAAAGTCATGCCATTTTTAATACTTTGAGTAAGAACATCCTTGCGGTTAAAATGTTGCAACTAAGAAAGTGTTACATAATTTGTAAATTAAAAATTCCTCATTTGTTTTATTTGTCTGAAAAAGCAAAGAAAATAGGAACGACTAACAAGAAAGACTAGAAAACAAGACTAGAAAAAAGACTAGAAAAACAAATAAATATTGTTGCAAATATTGGCCTTGTTCAACACAAAAAAAAAAAAATATGTATTTTTAAGTTCTACTTTTAAGGTGATTTGCTTTTAAGCGCTTTTTCCCAGAGGTGGTTTTAAATCAATGTCATTTTAAAAATAGCAAAAGTTCTTTAAATTATTTTTTTTTCTTTTTATTAAAAAGATGTTTTTGTACAAAAGGTTATTTATTTTAAGATTTTCCTTTTAACTGGTACTTTTTTTTTTTGAAAAGATATCTTTTCGAACGTAATTAAATTTTGGACAAAGAGGTATTCTTCAATATGGTACTTTGTTAAATGGTACATTTTAAAGGTACTTAATAATAAAGTAATGTTTTTTTTTGTAAAACAATTCCTTTACATTTTAAACTTTTAAAGTTCTTAAAAACTTTTTTATTAAAAAGATGTTTTTGTACAAAAAGTTATTTATTTTAAAACCGTACTTTTTTGAACCGGTACTTTTTCAAAACAGTACTTTTTCAAAACAGTACTTTTTTGAAAAGATAGCTTTTTGAAACATAATTAAGAAATAATTCTTTAAAAGTAACTTTTTAAAAAAAAGGGGTACTCTTTAACATGGTACTTTTTGAAATAGTACTTTACAAAGAAACTTTAAATTTTTTTTATTGTAATGTTAAACCATGCTTTTCCTTTTAAAACTCTTGGACTTTTGAAGAATGTACACTTTAAAAGTAAAATTTCTTTTATAAACCCAATTCTTTCGTGTTAAAAGTACATTTTTGAAAAGGTCGTTTTTTAAATAGTTTTGATCTTTAGTAGACAGTACTTTATAAAGATATTTTGCTATTGTTTTTAGTATTTTTAAAATAAAAATTTCGGTTAAGTTCTTGTTTTAAACTTAATAAACGAAAGCTTACAAGCAGAGAGTGAACAGAATTACTTTTTTTAAAGTACCATTTTTTATAATGACCTTTTAATAAAAGTTATTCTAAAAAGTGTTTTTCCCAAAAATACTTGTTTAAAACAGTACTTTTTTCAAGGGTACTGCTTGCCTAGAGTTATATTTTAAGAAGGGTACCATTTTTAAAAACGAATTTTTAAAAAAAGGTGTTTTTTTAAATTGATTTTTTTTTTCGAAAGCTACTGTTTTCGAATATAATTCTATGAGAAAATTTTAAGTCACTTTATTTAGATTTCCCTATTTTTAAAGATTCGTTTAGAAAATGGTACTTTTTTCAAAAAAACTGGTTTAAAAAAGGTACGGTGAAGCACTTTTCAGAAGTGAGAGTTTCAATTTACTTTAAAAGTTACTTGTCGAGAGGAATTAAAAAATAAGTTACTCATGAATTTTTTGTATCAAAAAAATAAAATTAAAGCTCAAAAAACAGACCCCCAAAAAAGTATTTTACCTCGGGATATTTTTCAAAAAGTACTTTTTATACTTTGTCCACAGATAATTTTTTATTTTTTCAAAAGTTTATTTTATTAAAATATATTTAATTCATTGCTATTATTTTTAAAGAGCTATTACTAAAGGTACCTTCTTTAAAAAGTTAATTTTAAAAAATACCATGTAGTACTTTTCAAAAATGTAAGTTTAAATGTACTTTCTTAAGAGGTACTTGTTAAAGGGATTATTCTTTAAAAAGTTAAAGTAAATTCCATGAATTTAAAAAATCTCTTCGTATTTTTCACACTTTTACGGATCAAAGGTCGGATAGCAAAGTCCTGTGACCTTTTAGTTTTGGCACGATTGAAGTTAGTTTTTGAAAACTTATCCCTTCTGAGTATTCGGGCTTCTGAAGGTCTTTAAAAAAGGCATTTGCTGTATAGTTAATGATCTAAAATCTTTTTAGTACTTAAGAATTTGACACAGATTGCTCAGCTTTGACTTAAATAAGCTACGAGATTTTTAAGCCATAAACTTATTGATACGCCCTCGTATTGCATCTTAGATTTGAATATGAAAAGTGCCAAAACAAAAAATGACTTGAACACTTTTAGTGCATTTGTACCTTTTTTATAAATGGAGAAGCTAATATTAAGAAATACATGGTAATTAACTGAGGTACTAAAATGTGAAATATTCCATTTGTAAATTTATAAGGTGCATAAAAAAACCAACAACAACAAGAACAAAAACAAAAAAATTAGCATATCTGTATGCAAAGTAACAAACTCCACATTTCATTTCGGCAACAATCAGTTTCAACTGTGAAAACAAACAGAAAATTGTAAAATCTATTGTTACAAATAGAAAATTAACAATTACTATTGAAGTTAAAGTTCATAATGACGTTTGCAAGTGAACTAAACAACACTAATCTTGTTTTTGCATCTGATTATTAAATTTAAATTATACGAACTACTCATTTCCTCTGGACTGTCATTTAAAAGGGAAATAGTGTACTATTTCAATATTTCAATAGTTATTTAACATTATTAACAACAAAGTTTTTTTTTTTTAATTTGCTACTAACAGTTTTAGCCTTGTTCTGTAAACACGAACTATTAATTTGCATTAAAATAATTTGAAAATTATTTTTTTTTAAATGGTTTTAGTTTTCATGAATTTAAATAAATTAAATTGCTAATAATTTAAAATTAATTGTCCTTAAATCATTGTTAACAATAAAAAGTACAGGCTTAAATAAAAGTTTTAAGTTTTTCTTTTTTTTCTTAAAGAAATTTATTACAAAAAAGTATTTAAAATTTTAACGAAATCGTTAAAGTTTTTATTCATTCATTCGCATGTGTTCACAATTTAAAATGAAATTGTTTTCAAAAAAAAAAATTAATATTGCGTAGTCATAAATATTTATTGATTGAAATTAATAAATAAATTTATTTGTTGTATAAAAGTTGTGTGTTTGTAATTGAACCCATCATGTGAGTAACTAATACACCATGCAACACAAAAAAAAAAAAATTAAATGACAAACAACTTAAATTTAAATTCTTTGGTTG
The DNA here is from genome assembly GCA_937654795.1 of Cistogaster globosa. NCBI lineage: Eukaryota > Metazoa > Arthropoda > Insecta > Diptera > Tachinidae > Cistogaster > Cistogaster globosa. The sequence continues at coordinate 17,264,292 of OW569404.1, forward strand.
ATTTATTTTTGATCAAATTATTTGATACGTCTACTTCAAATATTTTTCAAATTCTTGTATAAAATATATAAAATAAAAATTTTAAATCAAACTCAAAATTCAGAGAAGAAAGAATACTGTCATTGCTTTAAAGCTTTACAGATTTTAGGAATATTTTAAACGTAGATAAAGCACCATCTAGAAGTTAAAGTAATTAAAGTCTGATTTCGAAAATCGAATTTGCAGCAAAGGAAAATTAGAAAGTCTCTAAGACTAATATAGCTTGGACACAAACTTTATATATTAGACCCAATAGGAGGTGCTACGGCTTAAATACAAACAAATATTTTATTAATGAAATTAAAACAAATATTAATATTTACGGTAGCATTTTTCTAACACCAAAAAAATGTATATCGTGGTCAAACAATTTCCAGCATATTTTTGTTTCAGAAAAATTATTATCCTTTTAACGGGTTTTTCAAGTATGGCATCACCAACAGCATGCTAATTTTGACATTTAGTTTTTTGATGTATTCGTTGTAGATGCATCCACAATTGTTGCAATGAATTTAATTCCGCTCGAAACTCGCATTAAAATAAATTAAATCCACTATTAAAATTCAGCTGGTTTTAATGAAAAAATAATTTTTTCAGACAAAGCCAAATTTCACTTGTCACGGTATGTCAACAAGCAAAATTGCCGCATTTTAAAAATTGACGCTTTTGAAAATCCTAGAGCGATTATTGAGAATCATTTGCATACTCAATGTGTCAGTTTATGATGCGCATGATTGGGCCGTTGTTTTTCCAGAGTTGCTGAAAAGTAATTAAAAAAAATGAAAAAAATTTTTAAGCTTAAGGTAAATTTTGTTATTAAATATTGTATGTTTAAATAAATAAATAAAATATTTAATACCAAAATTTACCTTAAGCTTAAAAAAAAGAAATTTTAAGAAAAAAATATTTTAATTTGTTTACCAAAGAAAGGTCGAATATAAGGATTAATTTCAAATCTAGGGATTAAAAAAATTTAATGAAAGAATCGACATCTGTGGTCGTGGCTGGCATTTGCCAAATACCATTTTATATTCATAATTTCCGAACTTTTTTTCTCGTAATACAATAAAAATGTGTATCATCTTCAACTAAATTTTTTGAATTATTTTGTTTTAGATAACAAAGTTAGGGATTCATAAATGGGTGCGAATATCTGATATAATTGTTCTGTGTGTTTATTGGATTCTGGGTCTAACTGATACTCGAACTAGTCGACATAAGAAGTAAGAAATATTATTTTGGCAATAGACGTCTATTTGAGCAGTTCGACAAGACTTTTTGCCTTTAAAGTGAATATAAAGCTTCATCATTCCCAAGCTCTATTACTTAAAGCATTTATTAAGGTTAAGCGTTTTGTATAAGCTTTTTATTTTTTGTAATTGCTTCGGTAAATTTGAGTAACATTGCTTGGGTTTTCCACTACTCCCTTGTTTAATATAAAGTTGTGGACAAAAGAACTGTATAAACTGCTACCTGTCCCAGTAAAAAAAGTGAGGAAAAAAATGTAATGAAAACAGGGCATAAACTACTGACGAAGTGGTGCCAATTTGGGTGAATTTTACAAAGGCATGTCATTCAAGGCATGTCGTTGGTTTTTAACAGTATTGAACTACTTTTTATCCGCTTTCTAAATACTAAAAAAAACTTCAGTTTTATTTTAAAATGTTGTCGTTATGCAAGAAAAAATGTAAATCTAGGAAGTAGATCAACATTTAAGAAATGGCATACAAAACCTACAAAATATATTTTAGCTATTTTTGGATGTAAATAAGATGCCCTTCTCGTAGAATGACATCCATTATTTTTTACTAGGGTGATTAATAAATGGTATTGTGCTCGCCTAATATCTCTTCAGTTCTGGACTTCATTTGAATAAAATTTTAAATGGGACCATTAAAAAATTGCTGCAGCATTATTTTTATTTTGTTGCATGGTATTTTTGGTTAAAAAAAAGCGAATACAAAAATTATTTAAAGAACTTAAGCCAATTTGGCTATGTACAAACAAACTCATTATAAAAAAAAATAAAAGTAATTTCAATATTAAATACTTGTAGCAGTGGCAGATGTAAGTTTAATGGGCAAAAATTGTTTGAAAATATTTTATGGAAATTTTTTTACACGTAAATGAAATGTTGCCTGCCAAAAAGATTCTTTTCTGCAGTACAAAAAAAAAAAAAAAAAAATAAATAAATAAATGGACTCAAAAAGTTTTTAAACTATTAAAAAAGCCGCTTATTTTAAAAATCACTTTAAAAAAATAAATAAATGTCAAAATCTGCTACGATTTTATTTGAAGCAAATTTTTTTATTGGGCAAAAATAAGCATCCTGAGATCAGAAATGTAATTAAGTATTTTCGAGTTTTAGGCTCAAACTTTTAAAATTTTTTGAAACACAATCCTTTTAATATGTGTATCAGCTTAGAAGCAAAGTGACTTATGCCACTTTTAAAATAAACGTTTTGGATAAAAATGTTTTCTGTTGGAAACTGTATGCTCTTTTCCTCTCTTAAATCCTTCAGTGAGTAGTTGCGTATGTTAAATATGACGAATTTTATGTTGTGTATACTCTTCAGTAAGGTTTTCTTAATAACTACAAAAATAATTATCTGCACAGTGGGATAATTGTAAAATAAAGTTAAATTTTCTTTGTTGGTTAGATAAAAATTTAAGTTTTAATTTTGTAAACAAACAGTAAATTTAATAATTTGGTCGGGATAATTAGCACGAAAGTTCAATTAATTTAATTTATTATTCGCGGTGTTTTGGCTTTACTTTCAATATATTTTTACCGTTGCCAATACAACTAAAGTCACTTGATTTATTTTACAATATTTAGAAAATTTATTTTTTCGAATTGGTTTTGTATTGGCAACACTATGTTGTCTCCAGAATATTTTTTCAACTCCGTGCTATCTATTCATTTTTGAGTTTTCTTTTTTTTATAGCAAAAGTGAAATTGAATGTTTAATTAAAAAAAAAGTTTTTTGTAGCAAAAATTTAATTAAAAAAATATATAATAAAACACAGATAAAATGGAAAATAGGGTTTGGAGGTAATAAAAAAAGTTATGAACAAAATCTAGCCATAACTCTTCTCTATTCTTATAGTTGCTCCTTTGTCGTAAAGTATCTTTTTTTAATAATTTTTACTTATTATACACGATGTTGTTGTAAAATAGATATCCTTCTTATAGCCTTTGTTCACTCGGTCTCTCCACTCTTAACAGAACAAAAAAAAAAGAAAATTTTTTTTAAATCTAAAGAGTAATTTGAGAGGTAAAATATTTCAGATGTGAAAAAAACTGAAAGCTATCGGGCCTATTGTAGTAAAAAGGCAAAATTTTATTGAAATTGGTAGGGTGGTACAAACTAATGATTTGAGATTTTTATAGAAAAATAACAAATCTGTCTCTATACTCTTCTTCTAATGGGAGTTTTTCTTCTTACATCTCCTTTAAAATAAAATAAACAAATAATTATTATTAACTTAATAAAAATAATGACAAAATGTTATATAAATAGTTTTTTTAGTTTTGATTTAATTTTCATATTTAAGTTTATTTTTTGTTTATTTCTTGTTTATTTATAAATTTTTATTAAATAATTACAAACATTGATTGGTTTATAAAATAAGTCAAAAAATACCATACGAAACATTCAATCACTGCATTTTTATTTCTTTACAAAACATCTTAATTTACACTTCACACTTTTTCTTTAATTTTATTTAGAATACAAGCATGAATTAAAAACAAATATTTATTTAATATGAATTCATGTTTATTTGTGGCCTCTTGACTGCATTTGCTATACGAGCACAATTCTAATAAATGATTTATGTAAATAAATACAAAAATATAAATAATTATTAATTTACAATTAATTCAAATTAAAAACGATACATTGTAACACACACGAGGGAACATTGAAGAAAACGAGAGCATGTGTTATTTAATGTTACCTTGTTGGTAGCAATGTTTTTTAATATTAATTCTTGATTCCTTTCATTTTGCCTGAAATATTAAAATGAATTTTGATATTTTATATTTTCTAGCACAATGTTGCCTCGTCTGTATCGATGTTTACAGTTTTCTTTGCATTATTTAGTAAACGTAGACTTGTTATAAGTATTTTTAACGATACGCGGAGTTAAAAAAAATAAAATAAAAATAAAAAATCAATCTTGTGTAAAAATTTTTCAAACATTTTTTATTTAATGAAATTTCCATTATCTTTGGGCTCATTTCCTTTTAATTCTTCAATTAGCTTTTCATTTAAAAGATCTTCTTCTTCCTTAAAAAAAGTACTTTTTACTATATTTTTCTTATCGTTTTTAAATGTATCTATTCTTCTTCTTCACACAATATTTCGTCAATAAGAAAAATTGAAGGTGATATTTTTTATGTCTGGTTCATTTAATTTTTTTGCGCTTGTGTTTAATGGTATTTCTTTAAAGCTTCCTGTGTGGTGTGGCCTTGTTTATAATGAAAAATAAAATGTGCTTTCTAAGCCATGTTCTATTTAATGTTGTCTCGTGTGTGTTAAGCAATAAAAAATTTAATAAAAAATTGTCGTTTCTGATTGGTACTTTTATGAAATTGGTTCCTTAAAGGTTCAACATATCTAAGGGTACTTTTGTCAATTCATACATTCGAATAGCAGATTCGTAAGTAGATTTGATAAACGATTAAAATAAAAATACTCGTTGTTAAAATAAAATGTGAATGTGTGCACACTTGAAAAAAAAGTTTGACAAATCAAGAATTTATACTCTCTAAAATCCCTTTCCGCACTATAATACTGAGTATTAGGATTTTCATTGGATTTTGTAAGAAGCAAATCAAATGAGAATTGTTGTGATTGTCAAGAAGTCTAACGTAACATAAGATTTTGTTTTCACACTATCACACTTCAAATAAAATGAAAATTACCAAGCTGGTACGAAATTTAAGCAACGGCGACTGAACAATATTATGTATGTTACGGAACTACCGCCTCATGGCAATTTTTGGTCGTTCTTGGTAAATAAAAAAAGTTATAAAAAGTTGCAGCTATTTGTACTTTGATGTAAATAAAATCCATATAAAGCGACAGGTAAAGAAGCAATTTTAGGGAGTTGCATGACAAAGAAATGATAGCCTAGACGACGGCGCGCTATCGTCTGCGATGCAGTCGGCATGTTTCTTTGCTCAACAGCTGCTTTTGTTTTTTTCTTCATTTGCTTTTGAAAAAAAAACAACCCTGATCAAATGAAAAGTGTTAGCGTTTAAAACAATTTCTAAAAATGGTTCGGTATTATGGGTGTAAAATTTCTTTCCGTATTGTTTCACACTTTGATAACATAAAACAAAATTTTATTTTTGTTACAAGAAGATAAATTTTCACGAAATTCAACAGAAAAACAATTAAGATTTTTTACAGTTTTTCTCATTTCAGCTATCGATATGCATTTTTTTAATAATAAACAATCATTAAAATAGAAATCAATATAAATATGAATGTTAAGACACAAATATTGTAGCAGAAATATAAATTCATAACATTTATGGATTGTATTGTTGTTTGTGTTTTTCTGTTTATTAAAATGTATCCATGAATATTGTTGTAGTAAGAACTTAATTATTTTATTTTTATGTTCTGGCATCTTGTATTGTTGAACGCACATTGTTTAAGTTTAATAATTTTGTCGTATAAATATTAATAATGCGAATGTTTATTTTAATACAGAAACTTTTCTTCATTTATTATTCTTGCAACAATTAAGAGATCAAAAGTTAATTTCTTTTTTTTCATTTATTTGTGCTTAAAGTATTTCAATTAAAAATGACAGCAATTGTTAAGCAAGAATGTGTGAAAAATATTTTTATACTATGGAAAAGCAATTTTTGCATTATCAATCTTAACATCTTGTTTTTAAATAATTTAATCGAGACAAATTAACGAAAATTACTTTTACTTGTTTAATAAAACTACGTTTTAAAACCTCAAAAAAAAAAAAAAAAAACAGGGAAAAAAGTACTTTATAAAAATGGTTTTTAAAAACAATCGCACGCGTTTAGAAAAAAAAAAACTTTTAAAAAAGTTTCCATAAAACGGGACCAGGAAAAAGTTAGTTTAAAAAAAGTACCTTTTAAGAAGAAATCGCTTAAAAAAGGGCAGGAAAAAGTACTTTATAAAAATAGTATTCAAAAACAATGCACGAGCTTAGAAAAACACCTTTTAAAAAAGTTTCTTTAAAAAGAAACGGCGAAAAATTTAATTTAAAAAAGTACCTTTCAAGAAAACTTTCCTAACAAGAACGGAGAGTTTATGAAAATAGTATTTAAAAAAAAGAAATACCTTTCAAAAGGAGCATGGAAAAAGTAGGTTTGGAAAAAACACCTTTTAAGCAGAATTGTATTAAAAAGAAACGAGTAAAGAGAACTTTTTAAAAATAGTATTTAAAAACAATAGAACGCGTTTAGAAAAAAAATCTTTTTAAAAACAGTCTCTTTAGAAGTTCTTTATAAGAAAAGTATTTTAAAACAATGCACGAATTTAGATAAAAAACTTTCTAAGAGAGTTCTCTTTAAAAGGGACCAGGAAAAAAAATTTTAAAAAGAACCTTTCAAGTAGATATCTCTTAAAAAAAAGAGAAAAAAGTTATTTATAAAAAAATTATTTAAAAATAATGCACGAATTTAGAACAAATACCTTTTAACAAAGTTTCTTATAAAAAGAACGGGAAAAAGTAAGTTTGAAAAAAGTACGAGAAAAAGTACTTTATAAAAATAGTATTTAATACAATAAGACGCACTTAGAAAAATATACATTTTATAAGAGCTCTCTTTTAAAGACCAGGAAAAAGGAAGTTTTTAAAACGAGGTAAAATAATTTATAAAAAAAAATTATTGAAGAACAATGCACGAATTTAGAAAAAAAAAACTTTTTAAAAGAGTTCCTCTTAAAAGAAACGGAAAAAAGTAAGTTTAAAAAAAGTACGAAGAAAAGTACTTCATTAAAATAGTATTTAAAAGTAAAAACGAGTTTAGTAAAAAAATATTTTTTAAAGGAGTTCCATTAAAGAGGAACGAGGAAAATGTAAGTGTTAAAAAAGTACTTTTTAAGTCAAGTTGTCTTAAGAAAACAGAAATGGAAGAAGGGAAGTACTTTCAAAATAGAAACCTGTGTTAGCTTATGAATTCTTCATCATGAAGACAAGTGGATACTTTGGACCTTTTATTTATACTTTCACGTACTTTTAATTACTCGTTTGATTGGTACAGTGTGTCGAGCATTTCCAAATAAAATTTTTAATCATTCAAAAACTTCTCCTACAGTTTACGCAATTGAATTAATGCTCCGATGATATTTTTTGCGAATTTTTAAGCTCTAGGATTAAATTAAATTAATTATTTTGAAAAACAAATTATTTTTTTCTGTTAATATTAATTTTTATTAATCCTAAACTGTCAGCTGTCAGCAGACTTTTTGTTTGAATTGAATTTATAATTAAAATAAACATTTTTTTTCCTAAGGGAATCAATTGAAAGTATAAAAAAGAAAAAAATATTTTCTGGACACCAGTACGAAATATAAATTTAATCGATTTCTTTATATAGAACTCCTTGGAGATTATGAGAAATGGCAAACAACATAATAATTTGACTAGAGATTGCAGTTGGTGAAAGAAGAAAAAAATATTTTAGAATTAACGAGAAGAAATAATTGAGCCGTTCATTTTAAAAGTGGCATAAGTCAGTTTTGCTTTAAGGCTAAAACACATATTTAAAGAATTGTGTGTCTTATCTCAGAATGCTTTTTTTCTCAATAGGAACTAAGGTCAACATAAAGTCGTAGCAGCTTCAAAAATTAAAAAATAGAAAATTTTAAAAAGTGACTTATGCTACTTTCAAAATAAACGGCTCTATCAAAAAATAGAGTATAAAAAAGGAAAAAATTTTTTTTAAGGAAAATAAAATTCTAAACTTTGCACCTGAATTTGCTTATGAACTTTGACATTTATACGATTTCTGGCCAACTACCTGTATACTATAGCGAGAAAATCTCATAAACAGTTAAAAAAAGAAGCTGTTAAAGAAAGAAGGTGGGTAATAAACTATGAAAAAGTAATTATTAGAGAAAAAATATTATAAAATTATGAAAACAAAGTTATTCTTCTTCCATAAATATTTTGAACAATTTATTAAAGTGTTAAAAAAATTGGAAATAAACATTAAAAATAATTTGTAATTTTTTTTTAATAAAATTATTTGCTCAATGACTCGTATTAAAATTGAATTACTTTTTTTTTATTTAAAATTTTTTCCATTAAAAAAGGACATGCGCATTATGGTTTTAATATATTTTCTCTTTTTAAAAATTGTATGACCCAACCAAGCAATAAATACATTTTTTTCCATTTTAATCTATTTCTTAACATATTGTGTTTTGCCTTTTGAATTGATATTATCCTTGTTTAAGTTACGTCATATCGAAGAATATAAAAATATTTTTTTTTCAATCGGGCCATTACAATGTTAATGATATTAAAGTAACAAATTCAATTTATATTTAATGCTGTTTTTAATATGAACATTAATTTTATATTCCCTTTTTATTTTCATTAAAAAAATTAATAGAATTTTATTTGAAAGGAAAGATGAGCATTTTAGGGACAGATGACCTTTAGGGCCTTTAAAAGTCTTGATTGAGTTATCATTAGAAAAAAAAAGGTATTTGAAAGTAAAGTTAGATTTGGGTTTCTTTTATTTTTTTCACTTAACTTATACCCCTCTCCCCTCTAAGTTTTTCTTTTTTTGTTTTTTTTTTAACAAAATGACCTTTCAATCAATTTTAATTACTGACATTTTATTTACAAGCATTAAGTTGTCTTGCATGTGTTTGAACTTTTAGCAATGGGTGTGTGTGAGTGTGTATATATGTATGTGGAAGACAAGGATAAATAGTGAAAATCAACAATAAAGTATCCAGCATATTTAAAAATAAAATACTCGGATATAGGCACGTCCTTTGTGATTTAAAAATATGTCATTTTCTCACTGTGTAGTCTTAAGTTTTTTTCCCATTCAGGATTTGAACCGTAAATATTTAAATGTATTAAAATTTATTATTTTCTGGCTTAGGTTCATTTATTAATTTAATTGAAAATTGTGGCATTACATTCTGCCAACATCTAATTTTCCTTGTGTTTCTTGAAAACGTCCGCATACATTTGTAAATAATTTTTCTTTCTAAAGATTTTTAGAAATTAAATTAATAAATGAACTTAAGCCAGAAAAATAATAAATTTTAATTCATTTTAAATAATTTAAATAATTTTTCCAATATTAAAAAAAATTAACTAAACATAATAATCTGCTCTCGTTAGCTTTTTTGAAGATGAACCTTGCAGAGTTTATTAACTGCAAATGAAAATCAAATTAAAATATTAATTTTTGTTGCGGTTATTTTTATTGGAAAAAGACTCGTATTTTAAATACTTTTACAAAGGCTTCCAAGGAAATATATTATTTCAAAAATAAATTATCATTTTCTAAACGGTTTCTAAACCAAATTTCACATCCTACTAGAAGAGTAAAAATAATAAAGTGTAATTTTTTTGATTATGCAGCTAAAAAAGAATTTGGTTCATATGATAAATTAAATTAAAAATTATTTAATGTTAAAAATTTAATTCTTTTTGAAGCTGGGCGTAAGCTGTAGGCAACAGTAACCACGATCTCTGCTAGTACTTTTAGAGTTTGTAACTCTTAACTTGCATCCTTGAAATGTCAAAGGACTTTTAGTCTCAGAAAAAATTATGATTTTTTTTTAAATAAAAAAATAAATAAAAGGAACCTCGATACACACGAGGCAACATCGGATGGACTATGTTTCTTTTTTCAATACAAACGAGGCAAACATGCAAAAAGCATTTACAAAAACAGTTTTAAATTAAATTTGCCAGGCAAAAAGGATTATTTATACCTCTAATTATTTTTATGAATAAAGAAAAGGAGATACAACTAAAAAAAATAGAATATACTAAAAAAATCCAAAAATTTTGATATTTGAGGCAACATAAATAGAAACTTAACTTTCAACAAGAAACATGGCTACACACGAGAAAACATTGAAGGGAACATAAGCATGTTTTAATGTTTCCTCGTGTGTATCTCACACATATGTCGGATACTTTAAAGTGGAAGATAGAAACAGGCTTAATTGTTTTTAAATGCAATAGGCAGTTGTCTCTAGAAAGTCAAAATTAGATAAACGAAAACTTTTTGTAGCAAAATAGAATGGTAGGGGCCGTCGCCTCTAACAGTAAAATAGTAATTTGAAAACTGTAGGATGCTCTTGCAACTCTATCATGCAAACCTGTTAAAAATCAGCTTTTTTAATAAAGAAGTGAAGTTCTAAAAAAAGTTATTAACTCAAATGAAAAGATGAAAGTGCGATACACTTACAAAATGTCAAAAGTATAATTTTCTTTTTTACGTGATTGCAAAAGTTTTAAAACACAAACCCCTCCTGCACACATTTGTATAAATAATTGAGAAAATACACTTTTGTTATTTGCTTAACAATGAAAATTGTTGAAGGTCAACAAATTTTGTTGGTTCAAAATGTTAAATATGCAAAAATAGATAAAAGACAATTAGCAAAAATGAAAAGGTTATTTTGGTGAACGTTATAATTTTCATAACATTTTTTGATGAAATACAAATGTTTATTTTAAGATGAAAGTGGAATATCTTTTATTCAAATTTATTTTCTATGGCAATTTTCGGGCCTCACTTCAACGACACTTTTTTTTATAGATAAAAAAAAACAATAAAACCTTTTTTTTATATCTTTTTTTGAAGTAAAGCGCGTATTTCAACTTTTGCATCGAACTAAACAAAATGTAGGGACAACATTTTAAAATTTTTTATACCTGCCATGTGTGCGGCTATTTTTCGTTAATTGTCTTCAAAGAGATGAATTAATTTTGGTAGATATGTTCCATAATCATTTGATGCTTTTTTAATTCCTCGTAATAGATGGCATCTATTTGGTCACAATAAAGAGAGCAATATCTTGGTGCCATTAACATATGACTTTTATACCTATATTTCTTGCTTAGTCAGGTTTCACATACGTTACTTAGGGCTTTAGATTAACGTGATAGATCTGCTAACCAACTCCTGTAACAGTTAATAAAATGAATGACTACGCTTTGTGTCACTGAAGCAGCATCGCTGACATGTAAAATCCACTTGTTCAGCATCTGATCTTCTAACTTTTGGATGAAATCAACTGCTGATAACTATTTGTTGATCGGCTTCTTACAACTCTGCAGACATTTCTGAACTTTGAAATTAGTCAGTCTTAATCAAAACCTTCAGTTCCTTATCTTCACACATTTTCCGTTGGAAAGTAAGCTCCTTCAAAAAACGCAGCTTTTAAGTCGTTTAACCAACTCACGAACAATATAAAGAAAAAATTTTTTTTTTTCAAGGTGTAATAACGATTAGCCGCACACAGAAAAACGTTATGCACCCATTAAAAGTTTTATTTGTTTCTCTTTTAAAGTTTAATTAAATTTTTAATTGGCTCAATTAAATAATTCGTTAGATCAATTATATATTTAATTAAAAAACAAAAACACTGAATTTCCAAGTAAAAAATAGTTGAATTAATTAAAATAATAATAAAACTTTAAATCCGAAATCAAACAAAACCTTCAGTAGGTGCAATACATGTTACGGTACTGTTCTACAAAAAATAGATATGAAATGGTCACTCTTTGCAGCTTTGTTCTCTGCTGTGAAAGATTTTAAAATGAATTTCCGATCACCTAAGCCAGATGTTAGACATCGTATTAAATGCTCATGGCAAAAATATCTATAGATTTTGTTTCGTAAATAATGATGTCAACTCATTCTCGGGCTGTTATATTTATTAAAATGATTCGTTTAATGAGCTTTAGGTGAATTTTTATTTTTTTATAATTAAAAAAAAATATTTTAAGTTGATAATAATAAAAATAAATATTTTTTTTTTTAATTTCAGCTAAAATTCTGATATTTTATATAATATTTTATGCGGCACTAAGTGGTTTCTTTGCGGCCATTTTTGCTGTATTCTATCAAACATTGGAAGTAGAAAAACCTAAATGGACTTTAGGTAACGGTTTAATCGGGACAAATCCAGGTGAGTGTTAATACGTAATTTCATTTTGTTTTTATAGAATTAAAAAAAGGCTTTTAAATTAAAAAAATGTCTTTCTTGCACTATGACTTTTTACAATACAGTTCCTTTAGGTTCTGTTTTTTGGGATTTTTTTTTAAATTTGAAATTAAAAAAATCTATATTTCAACTTAAACAAGAAATAGTTTTTAAAGTACAGAGTGCATATTCTTCAAATTTAGGAGGCCTTCAGAGAATTCGATTATTATAAAATTACTGGCCCATAGCCCATAGAAATCGTATAAAAATAGCAAATAGAAATTTTATTGAAGAATACGAGGGCTGCTATATATATTTCTGGCCTACTCAAAACGTTTTGACGTACGACCATTATTGTGTGGTTTGCAGTGACTTGAAAAAATTAATATAGAAAAAAATGGAATTAACTCGTGAACATTTTTGTGCCATCATTTTTCACAACTTTCGACGTGGATTATCACGACAAGAGTGCATTGATGAACTTAAATTTTGTATGGCGATGAAGCACCATCCTATAGAACTGTAAAAAATTGGTATGATGAATTCAATCGTGGCCAAAGCTCGCTCAAAGACGAATTCCGTGAAGGTCGTCCAAAAACGGCTGTTGTGCCAAAGAACATTGATGCCGTGCATGAACTCATAATGCAAGATCGACATGCGACATACCGAGAGATAGAGAAATCCTTGGACATTTCTTCCACCAGCATACATTCGATACTGCATGGACACCTGGCCGTAAAAGAGGTTTGTTCTCGTTGGATCCCGCACAATTTGAAAGTCGCGCAAAAAAAGACTCGTGGCGATTGGTGCAAAGAAATGTTGCAAAAATACGATTGCGGTGCTTCAAAAGACGTTTATAAGATCGTCACAGGTGACGAATCATGGATCTATGCGTATGAGCCCGAAACGAAACAACAATCGGTCTTCAAAGACGAGCAAAATCCAACGAAAGTTGTTCGTAGAAAAAGCACTTCGAAGCAAATGGTCGCCTGTTTCTTCGGCAAAAATGGCGACTGTTCCGCTTGAGCAACGTAGGACGATCACTTCTGAGTGGTACACTACAATTTGTTTGCCTGAAGTCATCGGAGAAATTCGAAAAACCAACAAGAGAAGACGAATCATTGTTCACCATGACAATGCGAGCTCTCACACATCGGCTCAAACCAGAGCGTTTTTGACAGGCCAAAACGTCGAATTAATGGATCATCCGCCATACAGCCCTGTCTTGGCACCTAATGACTTCTTCTTGTTTCCGCACATCAAGAAAAAAATGCGTGGTCAACGATTTTCGTCGCCAGAAGAAGCTGTTGAAGTGTTCAAAAACCATGTTTTAGAGGTGTCTCAATCGGAGTGGAAAAAGTGCTTCGACAACTGGTTTGAGCGCATGCAAAAGTGTATAAATCATGCTGGAGAATACTTTGAAAAACAATAAAACCATTTTTGATTATAAATATTCGCATTTTTACTATTAGGCCAGAAATATATAGAGCAGCCGTCGTATTATACTAAAAATCCATAACATTTTGTAAGAAAAATGCAATTAGTTTTTGATTGGAAAAGCTGGTGTCTATATAAATTTCGCTTGTTGTTTAAACCAGCTCATCAGAAACCTTCTTTCTTATTAAAAAAAAACCCCAAAAATATTTTCATGACAGAAACTTCATTAACAGCATGAGAATTATTTTGAAGCCCATCATACATACAAAGAAGCTTTTACTTTAACGAAAGTTTGTTGTTGGCCGTTCTCATGAGACCACTTTATAGAACTACGCTTTTGATTATTAGCAGAAATTATGTAATTCGCCTATAATCAGTTAAATATTTTACTACGCCAAGGGATTAATTGAGATTCTTCTATTAACAGGGCTAGTGGTGAAGCAATTCTTTTTCTAAGAAAAAAAAAAAAAAAAAAACAGCAAAAAACTGTTTACAACCATTTAACAAAAATTATTTTCTCTACCCCTTTAATGTGACAAATGAGGTTTTATTTTATAATGAAATGCTTTTCAACTAAATAAAAAGTTAATTAACTAATTGGATTTTGGCATGCAGACAAATCTTTTTCTTTGTTTTATTTAGAAGAAACAATCGACAACAAGCTAATGTGTTTTAATAAAAGGATTTTCCAACACGGAAAGGTAACTTGTTATCAGATGTGTAATTATTTCGGGTAGTTTGTTTTTGGAATCACATATCGTTCAAAATTTGGATTTGAGTGAAAGACTGAGGTTTGAAAATGACTCTCAGGCTTATCTGTTGGTTTTGGCTTAGAATTTTTTTAAATCACTTGAAGACATTAAATTAAAAAGTTCTTCTTTTTAGCGAACTGTTATTTGTTGGGAAAACTACATTCTAAGAAATGCCAGACTAGGGACCATACCGTATTCTATTGGCTTCACTTATTATAGAGACTTAATTTATCACCTCCTCAATGGAAAAGAATTTGCTTCTGCTATGTGCTGTTGCCAACAACAGTGTTTAAGTTAAAATATCTCCAACTGTTCGGCACAAAGAGCCCTAACAAAACAGTGTCGTTTATTTGATTGGTCATTAGAATGTCATGGATGACCAAAAAACCAATCATTAGGTGGAACAAAGTTTCTATCAAATCTTTAAAGGCCAAATAACAAAAAAAAAAAAAAAAAACGATCAAATCTCTTGTATACGTGTGATGTCTTTAAAAAACAGTGTTGCCATTGAAGTTTATTAGAAAATTTGTTAACATTTTTTATGGATTTTTGAAACAAATTAAATTACAAAACAACCAAATATTTATAAACACAAAACAAAAATAAGATTTAGTCAACTAAAAAAAAAAAAAATTATTTCAATTTATTTAAAAAACACTACAATGGCAATACCGTTCAATAGAAAAATTATTAAAAATTTTTTTAGAGCAAAGTTTTGATCATCCATTTCTTGCTTGTACCTAGTTTACACACATAAGTTTTTCTTGCAGCAATTCTGACTTTTGTGGGTGAGAAAACGAGAAATAAAATGATTCTGCACTCCTTCTCTTTCACAAAATTTAGAATTGCTACAAGAAAAATTGACGTATGTGAACTCGGTGTTGGAGATAAAAGGAGTGTCAAGCTTAAAAAACAAGTCAAGTATAGATAGGGAAGGAAGGTAGCTAAATATTGACATTAGGAACGACGCTTTTTCTTCCTTATCATCATTGACATTTTTTTTCGTACCTTTTGAAAACCCTTTACATAGAAACAATTAATGAATTAAAAGACTTAAAACATTTATTTCATTTAACTTAATTGCAAACGTTTATTTAATTTCTTTTAAGGTCTTGGTTTCCGGCCAATGCCTCCAGAGGTGAACGTTGAAAGTACTTTAGTTTGGTATGAATCAAATAAGCCTGACAATTTTAAATATTGGGTAGAGGAAACTGCTGGTTTCCTTAAAGGTAAGTTATTGCAAAATTATTAATATAATTTATTATTCAAAAAGCCTGCTACTTTTGGAATACTTTTTCATTTTGAAAAAAAAATAACAACAAAGGAAAGCAGGCAAATAAATTAACTAAAAAAAATTTAATTTTTATTTTGGGAAATAATTTTAAAACTTTTTATGTTTTTATTTTACACATGTTAAAACAAACTTTTTTTGTAAGTAAATTTATATTTTTATTAAAAAAACTAAAGCCAGTAAAAAAGCCTTAAATTGTATTTGTTAATGGGCTAGATGAGACTTATTTTGCCGACACCAGCTAGTTGATGATAAACTTTTATTTTTCTTAAATATTTATTTAATTGATGATTTTAATTATTTTTAAAACTCTGTAGCTTATGAAGCTTTATCCAAAAAGAATCAAGTGAACTGTTCATTTGAAAATCCACCACCCAATGGCAAAGTGTGCGGCATTGATCGTACCCAATTTACACCCTGCACAGAGGAAAACTATTTTGGCTACAATCTTGCCAGACCCTGTATATTCCTCAAGTTAAATAAGGTAAAATGAAAACATTTTCTTTTCTTTTTTTAATTTTATTTTATGATTATTTTAAAATTAAAAAAAAAAATGAAAAAACTGATTTATATCGTATATTGATTTGTTATAAATTATTTTAGATTTATAATTGGGTTCCTGAAATCTACAACGATTCAAAGAATTTGCCTGATGAAATGCCAGCTGAGTTAAAACGACACATTACAGAAAAACACAGCTTAAGACCAAATGAGGTAAGTTTAAAAAGAAATATGAAAATAAGCTTTCAGAAAGCTTTAAAATAGACAAACTCTAATTTTTATTACAAAGAAATGTCGCATTTATTTAACAGTGCCAACTGACTAATTGTTTTGCCTTCTCTAAAAAGGGATAGAATAGAGGTAAATAGTGGTGAAAGAGAGTGGTGAAAAATAATGATTGACAGAAAGGTTAACATTTCAAAACCCTACATAGATACATTAGAATAACTAGAGATAACGAACGAACTGTCCTGCTGCACTCATTTTTTTAAATTTATGGTCAGTATATTCTGACAAATCAGCAAAAATAGACTTAACTTTTAAACAACACTGCCAGACAATCTAGATTTACTATAAATATCAGTCATTAATTCAATTTATCACAAACACATGTTCAGCGATGATGCCTTTTTATTGTTTTAAGGGCCAATGTTGAATGAAATCAATCCAAATCAAAACCTACAGATTCCAGTTCATCCTGGAAAACTCACCATTTGGAGTGACTTTCAAACTGGTAGCATCATGGGAACCCATTTTTTCATAAATGACACCAAAACTCGCGTTGTAGGCGATAGAGGTCAGTCTTGCACCATGATCACTGAATTTTTGTTTGAAATATAGATGACGTTGATCCGGGCGTGATGTGGTTTTAATAAAAACACGCTACGAGTGACACAGTAACCACAGCCATTGACTTTTTGAAATGAAAATTCGGCGAAAAGTTAATTGCGAGAAATAAATGTGTCAATTGAACTCAGAAGTCGTGCAATGTGGCACTTCTCGATTAATTCCTGTGGGTCCTTTTGAAGTCGATGGGTTATATTGATAAGTTAACAACAACTGAGCCCTTGGAGGCCAACATTTTTCGTGGTATTCATCAAATAAGGTCACCAATTTAAAAAAAATTTTAAGTTGGATTCCAGTAAAACGCTTTCTCAAAAACAGATCCGGTGGCCATATACCCGAAATCGTTTATTGATCTTTCGACCTCAGAGGCTATACGTGTAGCACTTCCCGATTATTTTCTGTAGAGCCTTATAAAGTAGCTGGGGTTTATTGAGAAGCTAACAACAATTGAGGCCAACAACTTTAAGAAAGCGGTCTAAAGTTTGACTTCAGAAAAACGCCTCAGTGGCCATAAGCTCGAAATCATTTATTGATCTTTTGAATAAAAAATTGTTTTCTATTGAAAATATTTTTTTTTATTAAAAATTAATTTTTGTATTTACAATTAACATTCTATCGGACTTGAAAGTATTCTATACATTACAAAAATAAAAAAAGTAGTAGAATTTACTAGATTAAACCGACACGAAGGAACCAAAAACAATAAAGAAGTCTGGCAAGCTTTGGACCAACTTGCATAAGTTATTTACATTCAATAAACAAAAGATGTCGCTAGAGAATTTTATTAAATATTTTTAATAAAACAAAAAATAAAAATGAGGAATGGTCTCATAAGCAAGTAAAACAATTATCTATCGAGAAAAACTCAGGTGAACACTTGTGCAATATACCTTAGTCTCCAGTTGCCTTCCAGCGACGTTTCCGTTTTCCAAACATAAGAAAAAAATAGGGCAAAACAATGCTTTATTCGTATTAAAAGATCATCTTTGTTCATCTCTGCCTTTTTGTAAAACTTTTCTTTCTGATGCTTAAAGTTGCCATAACGTCAGATTAGGTCTAACGAACTTAAAGCAAAAATTTGTTCCCTATAATTTTTATTTTTTTTTTACTTGTATTTTCAACTGTTAATTAATTTTATTTGTTTTTGTTTTTCTATTTTCAGGCTAATGTTGTTTGGGTATCTTGCGAAGGTGAAAATCCAGCTGATGTTGAAAATATTAAAGCCCGTGATTATTACCCACGTATGGGTTTCCCATTCTACTATTTCCCCTTCAAGAACATTGAGGGTTATATACCACCTATTGTAGCTGTGCAATTTACCGTTGAAAGTAAGTACCAACAATATAATCAAAAATATTTCAATTAAATTAGACCAGCACAGGGCTGGAAATGTTAACACAATTGTTCTAAAGCATTTGTCAAATACGTAAATAAGATCATAAATCAAGAGTTCGATTTATTTGCAGCTTTTAATGGTTTTTAGTTGTCTATTTAATTTTTAATGGATTTTATCGATGATTTAACAAAAAAAGAATAATTTTTTGTATTAAAATAAGTGATTGAGTCGATTAAATATTTATTTTTTACTTGAAAACTTTCTTTAAAATTTTTCAACAAATTCTACATAAAAATTTCCTTTAAAGAATAAAAATTTTCTTCAGTTTTTTTTTTATTGCTTAACGAACTCTTAATAGTTTTAGGCTAAAATTAGTAATTGCGGTTTAAAAGCAAAAAATAAACAAAAACTAAAATGAGGTTAATGTGTCACGTCAGTATACTTAATACGTTTGTATGTATGTATGTATGTGTAAAGAAAAGCGTATTAAAGCAAGTAACTATTAGGTTATTTTAAAGAAACAAAAACAAAAAATTATTTTTTTTAGTAAAAGCTTTTAACCAACTTACAATAAAACTTCATGTCGCCACTGCCATTTAATTCTATGAGATTTTCTTTGTGATGTTAACATTTTTACATGATTATCTTCTTAACATACTTTTCAAATGAATAATTATGCTATCAAGAAGTTGAGTAACACAGCTTCGTTTTTGAGGACAATTTTAGTAGCTGTAGCTGGTACATTTAGGTTAAAAAAAGCACCTAATGAAATTACTTTAAAAAAGTACTCCATAAAGAATACAGTTTTAAAAACAGTACATAAAAAATACACATATGGAAAAACGTACCTTTAAAAAAGTACCTACTAAAAAGTACTTTTGAAAAAGTACCTTTTTAGTTTTGTAACCTAAGCCTTAACAAAGCAAATTAATCATCAACAAACAAAAAACAAAAAAGTTTCTAAGTTTTGGTATCTAATTACAAAAAATATACCAAATGTACGATGATACCCATAGCCTTTCTAATATAAAGTCACATACAAAGACTTTCGAGTTTTCTAACTTTTCCCTTTTCCCTTTTCTCCTATTTCTATTTCTTTTTATTGCCTGCAAAAAGTGAAAAAAAATTCGGGGAAAAAAAGTAGTTATTATGAATTATGAAAGAGAAATTATATGCAAAAAAGGCAAAATAGCTCCCTTCCAATTACGGTGATGCCACTTTTTAATTTTTTTTGTACCCTCGGAATTCACATTTGGTGGAATTTTTTCTCGAGAAAAATTTTTCCGCGAGAAAGAAATTCCGTGAGAATATTCCTTAGCCTTTTTGCATTACAAGAAGAAGGTTTAAAAAATTGTTTGCCTGCAATTTTTTGTTGTTTTTTTTTTTAAGAAAAATTTAAATTTCAATAAAGTTTTATCATGAAATAAACAAAAAAACAAAAATTAATAAACGTCAAAATATAAAAATATAAAAATTTTAGTTAAATAAATAAATTAGTTAAACAAACATTTCAATTATTTAAAAAAAGCAACATTTGTAAAGAATAAAAGAGAAACGCAAATGGAGGAGGGGCTGTTAAGTCATAAAAGTAGCACAAAGTAAATAAAGCAGAAAAAATCGATTTTTCTAGGCAAAAGCTTAAGGGCATTTTACATAAAAACTTACACACGATTGTGTACATGTATAAAATGCTTATGAGTAGAGGTAAAAAATTATTTTAGAAAAAATATAATTTTAATGAAGAAACTTGATATGTTTGTTAAAATAAAACAAAATAAAATACAATAAAGTAAAGAACATCATGTAAAGGAGAAAATAAAAAAATAGCTTTATTCAGAGGCATTAAAAAATTTTATTTAAACATTTTTCAAATATGCTGGAAAAATAAAGGCTTTAGGAAAGAGAAAATACTTTGGGGAAAATAGACATAATAACCTTCAAGTTTGAATAATCTTTTTTTTTTACTGAGCATATGGAACTGAAGTGCATTTCAGTTTCTTTCAAAAAAATATTAAATTACGTACGGAAGAATTAGAGGCAGGAGTGGTGTTTTGCCCGCTGCCTCGGAGGACACGTACAGCTCTAGCTGATTGTCAATATTAAAATTTTCGAAACCATGTCTGCTCGATTGGCGCATTTCAATTATCTTTAGCTTTTCAAGTGCCTTGACAAAGTTGATTTCAGCCCGAACACGTACGAACAGACGGATATCACTCAAGCGGCTTCGCTATGCACAAGAACTCAGAAAATATACATTTTGAAGCTCCTTGCAAAGACCTAATTGCAAAAGAATATAATAATACTCGTATTGATGTTTTTTTGCGTTTTAAAAATTATTGTTAAAAAATGGTTTTAAAACATTTTTCTATTCTTATTTTTCAGCTGGTGTCTTAATTAATATTGAGTGCAAAGCTTGGGCTCGTAACATCGTTCACGATCGTTCAGAAAGGAGAGGATCCGTCCATTTCGAGTTAATGGTTGATTAAGATCAATCTTCTACAGAGTTAGGAAAACAGCAGCAGCAGCAGCAGCAAAATGAAAAAAATTAACAGCATCATAAGCAACAACATCAACAAGAGAATAACTACAGTGAATAATAAAAATACTACAACAACACAAGCAGCAGTAACAAATTAGGAAAGATTTAAATAAAATAAATAAAGCATGAAATTAACAACAAAACTTAAAACTGTAAGAAAAAAATCTAAAACAAAAACTTAAAAAACTAAATCGCAATGCATTATTATTTCTACAGCAGAAGAAAAATAAATAATGCAACGAAATAATAAAAAATTACAGCAAAAACCAAAGATGCAAGAAAAAAACTAAAAGAAAAAACAAAATATATACATAAATATATATAAAAATATTAAAAAACACATAAAAAAATAAAATTTAGCTTTTGGAGACAACAAACAACACAAAATAATAATTTTCTTCAAACACTTGACAACAAAATTAAACGGTTTTTAATAATTTTTGTTAAACAAAAGACATAAAAAAAATAATTGGCTGAATTTTAAAACCAAAAGATTTCTGGTGTAATGTATTTGCTTTTAAAACTTAAAAATATATTTTTTCTTTACAATTTTAAGTTCTTGTAAAGAGAAAAAAAAGTGTAATGATATCGAAAATTAGCACAGCGAAAAATGATTTAACCAAAATTTAAAAACTGTGTATTTAAAAGTTTACTGTAAAATTGGTATAACATACATACATACTGAATAGAACAGCATAGAACAAAAACAAATCTTTCCTTTCTATCTCTCACCATACAAACACCCACACACCTTCTCGCTCTCTCAATCTTTTTCTTTCTGTAACACCCTCTGTTATTAACAGAATCAATTTTTTAATATATTATTAAAGAAGAAAAAAAAAATACCCAAAAAAAATCCCACTTGATTATTAAATAAACTGAAATAAAAATATTTTTCAACACAACAACAACAACAACAAACAAACAAAAACCAATAATGAAAATCAATGCTGTTTAGCAAATATTTTATTAAAGGATGATTTAAAAAAAATGAAAAATTAAAACCGACATTTACCAGTTTTCTTTGTTTAAATTTGTTATAAATTTAAGCAAAATAAAATCCCATTTAAATAAAAGAAAAACTATTTACTTAATAAATAAATTTATAAAATATTGTAGATTTTTAAATATTTAAAGCATTATTTAGGAAATTTTCAAGTAAATAATAATAAAAAAACAAGCTAAGGAGTTTAGAAAATAAAAGCTAAAACAAAAAAAAAAATACACATAATAAAAGAAAAAAAAAACTAATTCTCTTTACTTACAAAAAAGTATATATATTTAAAAAAATAAAAAATAAGCTAGAATCATACAGAACTAAGTAAAGAATATAAAACAGTAATAACAGAGACAAATATATACACACACACAATTTAAAAACCAGAAATAAATAAAATAAATAATTTAAAAAATATAAATTGTTTGATAAAAAACAATATTTCCAATTATTATTTTTGAGACACTCTGTTCGTTTATTATTATTGTTTTGCCTGTATACAACATAATGCAACTCTGCCTGTCAAGCTTCGTTTACACTTAAAGAAATAAAAACTAAAATACATAATACAAAAATATGAAAAACACAAAAAACACCCACCACTACACATAACTTTAACCTCTTAAGAGTATATTTTTTCGCCATTTTAACTTTTATGGGTTTTCTTTACTCTTGCTCTTTTCTCTATGTTTTATTTTATTGTTGTTACACCATTTTATTAAATATTCCCCCGTTTCCCTCCATTAAACAATAGTGTATTAAATTAAAAACGATATAATATAAATGAATATTTAAATAAAAGAAAGTTAAACTGCTAAAAAAATAAGTAAACATAACATAAAAACAACAATAAAACATAAAATAACATTGTAATGTGTCATCTTAGAAAATATGTATAATAAACACTGCTCTAAGAATAAAAAAACAGTTTTAAGGGTTTTCATTTATATTCCATTTCTTAAATATTACAAACATTATTTGGCAGATAACGAGGCAAAAGTGATTTTTTCTTCTTTAAAATAATTAGAATTCTCTATTTTAAAACTATTTGTGCTGTAATATTGTTTATTGGTTCATAAATTTTTTAATAAATTAACGATTTACAAATTATGTCATTGAATTTTTATATATTTCAAAATTATTTTTTCAATAAATATCAATATTTTTTGGATTAAAACTGACAGACTTTTGTAGCCTCGGCCTACAAAAGGCAAAATTCATATAATCAATACAATGTTATAATAAATAATTTATAACTTCTAAACAAGGATTTAAACGATGACATTTTCAAATACAATTAAGCACTTTTTCTTGTAGAAGGAAAGTTGTGTTGCTGTTAAAAGCACAATTACTGAAAGTTATTAGCTGAAGGTATGTATTTAAACATAACAATGGAAAAATATATATAAATAAATATATGTATATTCAAATAACTGCCATTTTTTTACACACAAATGTATGTAAAAATATTATTTTTTGAGTGTTAAAAAAATATTATTATAAATAAAAACAAAAACACATAATTAAAAAACACACAAACACATAAATGCAGAAATGCTAAAATGAACAAGCCGTGAAAACTTTCAATAAATTAAAATAAACAAAATGAAATGCGATGCAGAACAATTACTGTCTGTATGACAGCAGCAATGTAAAACAGCAACACAGCAGGATATTTAAAAAAAAGTATAACAACATTTCAAAACCCAACGTTTTACACTTGATTTTCAAGAATATTCGTTCACGTAAAAATAAGAGCAAAATAATTATTTTTTTCTTGTCCTAAAAATATTTTTACCTTTTTTTCACCAACAATAATTTAACACAAAAACAGTGCAACCAAAAAATAATAAAAAACTAAAAATAAAAAAGAAAACAAATAAATGTAAGCTAAATGTAGGCTTTAAGAACACTAACAATTTAACATTGAAACTGAAATTTCAAAAGCAAACTTTTTAAAAATATTCAAACATTCCGTTTTAAAACCTTTTAGCATAATTTTTGCTGTCTTTTTTTATTTAAAAACTGTGAAAATTATAAACGTTTGCTAGAAATTAAAGTTCTATACATTAAATAGAAAATAAACTCCTCTTAAATAAAAATTAAAAAATCTACATTGTTCATATATACATACATTTGAAAAAAAAATTGCCCTTTTTGTCAGTGTGAAGCATATGATTATTAAAAAAAAAAAAAAATAAATAAATAAGCTAGTTAAAAATAAAAAATAATAAAAAAAAAACTTGTGTAAAACCAATTTGCTAAAACAAATCCCAAATGAATGAATTCATCCAGCTTCAATGTAAAACTATTTTAGTTTTTAAAATAAAACAATAAAATTAATAAAATAAAAAAACATTTAAATTAGAAAAAAAATTATCATAATAATTTAAATTTAAAATTTATGTAGTAAAAAAGAAAATAAACATGTATTTTTCTTTAATATTATACAAAAACAAAAAAATATATTTAAATAATTTTGTTAAGTTTCGTCTTGTTTACATTCATTTCTTTTAGTATTTTAAACGATATTGCTTTAACTTAGATTTAATAATAAAAAAAATAACAAATTTAACATCATTAAATAATTAAAAAAATCATAATAAATATTAAAAAAAAACAAACACTGCTTTTTGTAAAATTTAAGTTTAAATTTAAAAAAAGAAATAAAATTTAAATAATTTATAAAAAAAATAAAAAACACATTAAGAAGGTAAATAACAACAACCATTTATTAAAGTAAAATAACAAAAAAAGGAAAATTGATATAAAAAAATAAATAAAGTAAATCGTTTAAATAATAAACAGATAAAATAAAATTTTACTGAATTCAATAAAAACAAAAGTAATAATGTTGATATGGAATTAAGTAATTCCAAATAAAAAACAAACAAAAAATATTCTTGGTTTTTATTTCAAAAGGATTTATAAAAAGGTAAATATTTTATTAAAAATCTTACATTAAAAAGAAACAATTCCAAATAAAAAATAAAAATAATAAAATATATTAAAATAAAATTATTTCTTTTAACTTCGTTAACTAGGGTGTCAGACGATCAAGTTTTCATCCAAGGTTCATTCAAGTTTTTAAATTTCTCTCATTTTTTAACCAATACACTCACACTTTAAAAACTTGCTGAGAATTCGCTTTCAAGTTTTCGTTCAATTGAGTTTTTCAAATTACATTCAAGAAAACAGCTGATTGAAGTTTTTGCCTCTAAATTTGCATTAAAAATTCTGCTGTCAGTGTTTTCTTAAAATCTTGATTAAAATCTTGCTTTGAGATTGCGTGCAGCCTACGTCACAGCTTTTAATTTTTGTAAATTTTGACAAGCAGTATGTGTAAATTTCTTGAAAGAGAATTGAACAAAAACTTGACCGTGCGACTGCACGTAATACCCTCATGTTGTCAAAATGATCCCAAAGAATTTTTTTCAAATCCTTTTTAAACACTTTTAAGACTTTTAAAAATATTAGCAGATTAGAATCCTGAAAATTATCGACTGATTGATTCGAATGCTCAAACCATTCTTAATAAAAAAATATACCGGAAGATTAAATAACAGCTGTTTCTTTAAAATAGCCAATATATAAAAAAATAACAGACTAAATGAATGAAATAAAATTGGCTCTTAAACTTCTTTATTTTTATTAATTTTTCAGAAAAATTCTAAATTAAAAAAAAATTATATGCAAAAACTTTCATTAAAAATGTAAAGCTGCAATTGCAGAGGTAAAGGTTTTGAATTAGAATAAGTAGTTCACAAAATACTGTACTATGGGTCGGTACTACATTTTTTTTTAATTAGGGCACGTCGGATGAATAAAAAATAAAAGAAACAGTATGGGACAAAAAGTAATGCTCAATTAGATCGAAAATAGTTTCTTAGTTCTTTTCTATTTTACATTTGCTAATTTTGGATACATTAAAATTATATTGTTTTTATTACTTTTTATTAACACTACAAAATTACATACTTTGCCAACTTCAGAGTTAAAAAAAAAATAAACCTCTGCAACACTTTAACTTACGCCCTTGATGAAAATAAATAAAAACTAAGAGGTCTTGATGTAAAAACAAATTCAACTTATTACTTACACATAGTGAACTTATTAAATCGTCAAAAAGTTTTTTAAAATCTGGCAACTTAAGAGAATTTTATGTAATTTTTCATCAGACTATTAACGTTAATTTTTTAAAAGTTTTCCTAATAATGCTTCTTGTTATATTTCTTTTACTAATATTAAATAATGTATAACGGATTTTCTTTTAAAACCTATGCATTGGGTTGTTTCTATTTGACATTTCTAAACAGCGGTTGATTTCACACACATATCTTTTATATTGATACTGCAACACTAACAAATTGTGCTTGTCATATTTTTCTTGATTTTTCATTCATTTACATTTAATTGCTCATTATTATTTGAACGAATCGCTGCTTTTAGAGTGGAATTTTTTTCGGTTTTATTGTGCTGTTATATTAGTAAAAATAAAGAAACCAGAAATAAAACGCATTTTAAACAAAATTAAACATTATAAGTAAAATAAAATATCTGTAAATTTACGTCCAATAATCGAGTGATTTAGAAAAACTAGTAAAAGAATACTGCGTACAATTTTGCCATAATAATGTTTCATAATAAATTTATTACTTTGGCAGTATTATCAACAGTCTGCTGGTTAACAGGTAAATAAAGATTATATTAATTAAAGTATAATTCAATTTTTTACTGAAAATATCCTATTCTTTATTCGCTAATTGTAGCCGTAAGACGTCATTTATTAAATTCGTTTTTCATATAAAAAAAACAGCGTAAGCAAATAATAACGAAACAGTGAATAGAAGAAAAGGGTTTTCGTTTTCTCAGCTGATGCGTCAATGTTAATGGTGCTTTTTGTTGTTTTTTATTCTGTTAGAGTGTATGTAGTCTTGATTCTGTATTGTTTGTGCTTTAACAAAGAAATGTTGCCACTATCCCCAACAACAACATCACAATTGTCTTTTTTTTTTGCAAGTAAAGTCAAATTTCCAGTTATTCTTTGTTTTGCTTTTAATTTGTATTTTGAATTGCTCATTTTTTGTTGCTTCATTTAAATAATTTTTTTATTTTTCTATTTTCCCCGTGCAGAATTAGAAAATTGTGTATACATTTATTAATTTAATTTACCTGTCAGAATAATAATAATTATATTCCGAGAATTGTCATTTTAATATTAAAAGTTGGAGAAGGCAAGCAAATAGTTTTTGCTAAAGAGAACTGCTATTGATTTGAAAAATAAAAAATTTTATTTTAATAGTTTATAAGGATAATGTTGATCGATTTATTCTGAGAGTTAATTAGTCGGCTTGCCCTAATTTAATATTCTGAGTTCTTACAGCTTAGTAAATTTCATGGTGATTAAAATCTTTGTCACGATGGCGGTCGAAGGAAAACTGAGATTAAAATAGATCAATTCCCTGTTTAAGCCTTCCAGTTACAATCCTCAAGTTAAAAATTGGCACAAGGCGAAGCTTTTGCAGCATCCGAATAAATTTCAGGTTTCTTAAACTGCATTGATACCCAGAGGAATTGATATAAAATTCAACTAACAGTTGACGCAACTAGCGCTTTAAATTAATATTGGGTCCCATTTACAATTAATTGCTGTACATTGTACATCTTCAGTAAACAATTCAAGATATTCTTTAATAATTTCTCAGGTGCTGAAACACCCCCTCCCTTTTACCACCATTTCAAACGAAACATGATAAAATGAAACAAGTTTGAGTTAATCTACTGTACTGTGTTATCTTAGGCCATTAGATTGCACTTGTTTAGTACGTGCTCATACTGAATACTTAAGCAAATTTTTGGCTATTCCTTTAAAACAATGGCTCTTCTATATGAACGACGCACTTAAACTTCTGTTGATAAGATAATTCTGTTTATTTAAATAAAAAAAAAAAACTTTGTGATAAAAATTAAAAAATGAAACTGAGTATTAAATATTAAATTCCCTACAGAGATTTGTGAATGCAAATAAACTGAATTCTTCAACCTCAAACTTTCCATATGACATTGATTTATGCCATTCAACTATAAAAAAAATATTCATAAAAGTATAAAGCAATAAAATAAGCCTTTTAAATGAATTAATAAGAGAATTGGCTTATCAGTCAATGTTTATATGCGAAATACAAATTCCTTCTTTCATTTACAAACTATTCATGAAATCTGAGATTTGCACTCGTTTTCATTTATGGGTTGCAAATGAGTGTTAAATGTTATCAATTCAATTGTTTTAGTAAAACTGGACTTTCTATTGGCGTGTCAAAATTCTTGTTAAAAATAAATTCTTTTATTTCTCCTTATTGTATTATTCATTTAGCGCATTTATATCAAAATAAGTTGTGTCGCACTTTGTACAATAGACCCTGATCTTAGCAAAGAATAAATAAGGGCGTCTCTTTTGTTTATCTTTAATGTTGTTTATCTTAATTTTCTTTTACTTTAATTAATATAAATACGACCTTTAATTAATTTACAAACAAGTAATTTGTTAAATGTAAATATAATTTCTCTCATCTCCTATTAAGATTTTTTTTAGCAAATAAATATTAAACAAACTATTGAATTTCCTTTTTGAGTGGCTTTGTAAACTATTTGTTGCTTGAAAATGCAGTCAAGTTGTTTATTGCGGTTTTGTTCGTTTTTGTACATCAATGACTTTAATCTTTCAAAATTTGTGGTTTACTTTTGTAAATGTCATTGCTATTATTTAATACGAACTTTTTTCTTTAATTTTCAGTAGATTTTATTCATCATTTTTTTTTTTTTTTTTGAGAAAAAATTCTCTATATGACAAAAAATAAATAAAAATTTGGATTCTTTAAAATAAAATGTCACATTTATAAACCGATATTTCGCGCAGCTGCAATTGCTAAAACAAATAATTTTTGTATGCAACAGTACAATTTTATTACAATTTCTAAAATATCATTTGAAACCCCATGTACCATATGATCCGTGGAAAAAGCTGAGAATATAAAGTGACATTCGTCTATCCCTGTTTATTTTAAATCGTCTTCTTAAAGACCAGATAAATTATTAGCCATTTTCCTGTTTATAGTCAACAAAATTAATCATATCTCAAAAAATACAATTCATCAACAAATTAGAATAATTAAAACCATAAATTTTTCAGTCTTCAATTTGACTAAAAATTGTTCTTATAAAAAGAAAATAAAATAAATTAAAAAAAAAAAATAAATAAATAAAAAATTAAATAAAAAAAATAAAAACAAATTAAAAAAAGAAAAAATAATAAAAAATAAATATAAATAAATACATAATAATAACAATAAATAAATAATAAAAAAATAAATAAACGAATAAAATGGTACATAAATTCGGAAAAAACCTTAAAAAGTTTATAAGCAAATGTTTATCGAAAACTCGCATTTTCATTTTAAAAGTAGTAAATCAAACAAACCTTTAAATTCATTTAATAATTTATCTGAGGCATCTCAAAAACCAAAAAATAAAAAAATACGAAAACTTAAATTTTACAGCAAAATCGAATTTTTTTTAAAGATTTTGCATTTGAAAAAAAAAAATCGGCAAACACCTAAAAAGGTTTTTCTACGAAAAATTTGTTTAATTTAATGCAAACCAAATCGTCTTTATCCCATTTAACCCATTGCTTATTATAAAATAACTTTAACAACTGTTCTACCTTAATTTTCTTTTAAGTGTTAAGACAATTTCGCTTCGTATATTTTTTAGAATGGTTGGCGAATCGTCCTTCACAAAGTAGTTGTTTTTATGACTGAAATTTGAAAATCAGAATATTATTTTTTTAAACTTTTTATTTTACGAGGGCTGCTATATATATTTCTGGCCTGGCAACACTGAGTGCTGCCAATTACAATCTGACATTTCCATTGGAAAGTTTGTCATTTTTAAGCATAATCGTACTCAAAACGTTTTGACGTACGACCATTATTGTGTTGTTTACAGTGACTTGAAAAAATTAATATAGAAAAAAAATGGAATTAACTCGTGAACATTTTCGTGCCACCATTTTTCACAACTTTCAACGTGTATTATCACGACAAAAGTGTATTGATGAACTTAAATCTTTGTATGGCGATGAAGCACCATCCTAAAGCACTGTGAAAAATTGGTATAATGAATTTAATCGTGACCGAAGCTCGCTCAAAGACGAATGCCGTGAAGGTCGTCCAAAAACGGCTGTTGTGCCAGAGAACATTGATGCCGTGCGTGAACTCATAATGCAAGATCGACATGCGACA
Organism: Cistogaster globosa; assembly: GCA_937654795.1. NCBI lineage: Eukaryota > Metazoa > Arthropoda > Insecta > Diptera > Tachinidae > Cistogaster > Cistogaster globosa. Next base: position 17,294,527 of record OW569404.1, read on the forward strand.
TACCGAGAGATAGAGATATTCTTGGACTTTCTTCCACCAGCATAGATTCGATACTCCATGAACACCTGGCCATAAAAAAGGTTTGTTCTCGTTGGATCCCGAACAATTTGAAAGTCGCTCAAAAAAAGGCTCGTGTCGATTGGTGCAAAGAAATGTTGCAAAAATACGATTGCGGTGCTTCAAAAGACGTTATAAGATCGTCACAGGTTCCGAATCATGGATCTATGCATATGAGCCCGAAACGAAACAACAATCGACCGTGTGGGTCTTCAAAAACGAGCAAAATCCAACGAAAGTTGTTCGTGGAAGAAGCACTTCGAATCAAATGGTCGCCTGTTTCTTCGGCAAAACTGGCCAAGTGGCGACTGTTCCGCTTGAGCAATGTAGGACGGTCACTTCTGAGTGGTACACTACAATTTGTTTGCCTGAAGTCATCGGAGTAAATCGAAAAACCAACAAGAGAAGACGAATCATTGTTTACCATGGCAATGCGAGCTATCACACATCGGCTCAAACCAGAGCGTTTTTGACCGGCCAAAACGTCGAATTAATGTCTCATCCGCCTTACGGCCCTGACTTGGCACCTAATGACTTCTTGTTTCCGCACATCAAATGCGTGGTCCACGATTTTCGTCGCCAGAAGAAGCTGTTGAAGTGTTCAAAAACCATGTTTTAGAGGTGTCTCAATCGGAGTGGAAAAAGTGCTTCGACAACTGGTTTGAACGCATGCAAAAGTGTATAAATCATGCTGGAGAATATTTTGAAAAACAATAAAACCATTTTTGATTATAAATATTCGCATTTTCACTATTAGGCCAAAAATATATAGAGCAGCCCTCGTATACTAATTTATCAAGTCCATCTTTAAAAAAAATAGTGCCTGTACTAAATAAATATTTTGATCGGTTCTGATTGAAACAAAAAAAAAAAAAAAAAGATTTTAGAATTTGGTTTTTAGCAACAAGTATTTTTTTTAAATTAAAATAAAAAAAGTTTATAACGATTGTTTTGAAATCTGAATCTCTCGCTTTATTTGGTTGTTTAGTATTAAGCGGCTGATGTCGCTTAAATTTCATTTCCAGCATAGTGTTTTACATTTGCAGCATTGCTCACACCAAATAATAATAATAATAATGATACATTGTATGCTTATTTATTGTATAAATTAATTTCAACTCAAGATATAACAAATTTAAATACCCTCCTTAATCAACGTTTTATTAAGTCTTTGTTTATTTAATTTTTTCCATATCAATTTGGAAACGTCTGTCTAGTGAGTGTATTTATACCATCGCATTGTAAAACTCAAGCAAGAATGTGGCATTTAAGATTAATAGTGCAGCACTTGATAGCTAAATGTATAATTTTAGTGTTGGTATTATTAGATAAGATTTATTTATTTATTTATTTTGTGGAAATTTTTTACTTTTTTTGCAGTCAAGTCAGTCTGTATTGAGTTTCTTTCGGTTTATTTGTTATTTGAGAAAAAAAAAATATTTATACATTTCATAAGAAGCCTGGTTTGCAAATCACATATGTAACATTAGATTTCCAGTATGTTTGTTTCTTCCTAAATTACTTTAGTTGACAAACTTGTTTAAATACTAAGAATTACAAAAACAAAAGTTCTAAATGCAACTGGCTCTTCCCCAGTTTTTATAAAATAATTTATTTCTCTGAACGTTTCGATAAAATTGAAAAAAATTGAGAATAGAATTGTAAAACAAAAAAAAAAAAAAAAACAAAAAAAAATTAAAAAAAGAAAAAAAAAAATAAATTAGAAAAAAATGAAAAAACAAAAATTCTCAAACAGTTGAAAATTTATTTGAATATTCAATCTTCGTACTTTATCTTTATCATTACATTAACTGCCGATTTCTCTACATGCGAACGAATACTTCTTTCACATACTTGTATTGACAAACAAAAACAAAATATAAAAAATTGTTTTTGTTTTCAATTTAAATATACGAAAGGAATGTTCATTCGCATGAAGAGAAACCGGCAGTAATTTCTGTGGTATTACTAAAATTATGAATTGATGTCTAAAAAACCCAAAATTTCAGAAAATTATCAATCAGAAGGTTTCTCAATTGTGACAACAGCAACAACATGATAATTTTGATATTTTTTTGACGTATTCGAAGTAGATGCATTGACAATTGTTACAATGAATTCAATTTTGCTCAAAAATCTCATTAAAGTAATTAAAATCCATTATGAAAATTTATTCAAGAACAACCCGCTGTTTTTTTGTTTTCTGAAAAAATAATTTTTTCAGACGAAGGCCATTTTCACTAGTTTAGGAAATGGCAACAAGCATAATTGTTACATTTGAGCTTGTGAAAATCCTAGATCAATTATTGAAAAGTCTTATAGTGCGCTATGTGGTGTGGAGGCGTGATTGGGCTGCTTTGCTAAAAAGTGATTAAAAATATTGATAAAAGAAACGACTTCTGTCAGCGTGGTCGCAGTGGACATTTGCTAGCACCATCTTATTACCATACAATAAGTCTTAAGGTATATTTATTCTCGAATGTTTGTCAGTAGGCTCACTTTATTTCGGCTGTCATTCATCAATGTAGCAAATTTTTGTGTTCATTTTCTGCTGTGACAACATCAACGTATTTAATATTGTGCAGCTTTTACTTATAATTTTAAAAAGAAAATATTATTTTTTTTTGTCTTTTCTTGATTTGATTGTATAATTCAGTGTGTCGTCCGTCCAGTATGCCTGAAATAAATCATTCTTGACCTGTTTATTTTTTAGCTCAGTCGGTGAAAATAATAAATCGTTTTTAATTAATTTTCTTTAATAAAAAATAATAAACATAAAAATTTAATATTTTTTTTGCGTTTTATATTTCACGATTTTTCTTTCTTCAATTTTTTCTTGAAAATCTTTAAGTTCTTATCTTTAAATAAAAAAAAAATTATTTTATAATTAATTAACTCTTTTTTAAATAATCAAAATAATGTTTTTTTATTATTATTTTCTTTTTTGATATTTCTTTTGTCTTTATAAAAAAATTCTGTAAAATTAAACCGTAGCTTTTTTATTTTCACTTGGTTACTAATTTTTTTTTTGCGTTGTTGCTAAAAACAAGTGATTGTTTGTTATTTATGCACCAGCACAAATAATAATCGCATTTAAATGAGTCACTTTTAAACAACAAATAAAGAAGGAAAACTTAAGTTGAATGTTTACATTGTTTTATTTTTATTTCATATTAAAATATAATAAAAACTTAAACTTTATAATAAATAGTATTTTAATGTTATTAACCCCTGTTTGCTGCTGCTCTTAACTTGCTACATGAAAAATATTCAATTGTAGTTTGACTATCTTTTGTATTAAAAGTAAGAGGTATTTTTTAGGAATACTTTTAAAGGAAACGACTGCAGAAAAAAATCTAAACTGCGACTTCAAAACAGATGTCTATAACAATTGAAAACTATGGCCACATATATCAAATTACATAACTATTGGGACACCTTTATATTCCATCTCTGAGCCTTATACTTGTTATAGCAGAGTTAGCACTACAGCTCCTTGTTAATTTCAACCCTCAACAGTTTGACAATATTAATCAAATTACATCAACCATACGGGCACCCTCTTATTTCCAAATTAAAATTTTATACTTGCTGTTGTAAGTAGACTTAGCAATCAGGTTCTGTGTAAACGTCTTCAACTATTCAAAAGTATGGCCATATGCATCAAATTAAATAAATTATTGGGGCACCCTTTAATTTATTGAATATTGATACTTGTTACTATAACGGCCAAAGCAATCGGTATTCTGTCCAATTTTCAAATATTTGCCTATAACGGTTTAAGAAATAGGCCCAGGTCAATTTACGTAATCTTTGGGGACACCCTTTAATTTTTAGATTTATTTTTGTATTAATTTTTGCGATTGAGAGCTATAGTGTGACGCCATTTCTTTTTTGAGATTTAAAGTGGCCGTTACGTTTTATAATATTCATAAAAAATATGTATGTTGTATAAGGACACCCTTTAACTTTTAAGATTATGAACTGTTTTTAAAACAGGATCAATCTGTATCACCTTTCAAATAAGGTAAACATTTTCAAATTCGGTTCAAGCATTAAAAAACCTAAATTCACAGTAATTGATAACCTCCTTCTTTTAAGTCGGTTGGTTAAAAACTAGTTCGGCTATCAAACGAAACCATTTTTTTTTTGGAAATCGTACGTTAGAATGTAAAATTTATATGTTAAGTAGCGCCTTCAAAAACATTTTATTTAAATGTATATACATATGTATATATGTGTGTATATAATAAATGTTTTAGAAAATTATTTTAATTAAAAATGTCTGTATTCTCTGATTCATTTAATATCAATTAATATCTGTGATAAATTTTTTTCAGAATCGGTTTAGTCGGTTAGGCTTGATAGAGCAAGAAACATTAAACATACAGACTTCACATTTATAATATCAGTACGAAAATATTCATCAAATGAGATTATTTGTGAAACAGTGTGGAAATATTCTTAAGAGAGTAAAATACAAAATATTAGAGAGTAGAGAAAATAGAGAAAAAATAATTAAATTATTTTTTTAATGGCGTTGCCAAGGCTAATAAGTATACGGTGAGAACGATGACGAATTCGTTAATTTTTGGCGTTAGCCCGAATGCCAAACTAAATAAAAAAAATAGTGTCTGATTTTTTATATATGAAGTTTGATAGTTACTCTACCGGCGAAAATCTAAAAATTCGCCATCCCTCCCATTGTATATTTATTCGCCATTGGCGTTGCCTTTTAACATTTTTTTTTTGAAAATCTTTAATTTAGTTTTCTTATTTAAAAAGTAATTTTTTAATTTTTTTTAATTTATTTGACCACTTTCAATTAGCTGACTGACTTTTTTGGATTTAATGGAATCTACCGAAATAATTTTTAATTTTTATGTTTTACGAGGGCTGCTCTATATATTTCTGGCCTAATAATGAAAATGCGAATATTTATAATCAAAAATGGTTTTATTGTTTTTCAAAGTATTCTCCAACATGATTTACACACTTTTGCATGCGCTTAAACCAGTTGTCGAAGCACTTTTTCCACTCCGATTGAGGCACCTCTAAAACATGGTTTTTGAACACTTCAACAGCTTCTTCTGGCGACGAAAATCGTTGACCACGCATTTTTTTCTTGATGTGCGGAAACAAGAAGAAGTCATTAGGTGCCAAGTCAGGGCTGTACGGCGGATGACCCATTAATTCGACGTTTTGGCCGGTCAAAAACGCTCTGGTTTGAGCCGATGTGTGAGAGCTCGCATTGTCATGGTGAACGATGATTCGTCTTCTCTTGTTGGTTTTTCGAATTTCTCCGATGACTTCAGGCAAACAAATTGTAGTGTTCCACTCAGAAGTGATCGTCCTACGTTGCTCAAGCGGAGCAGTCGCCACATGACCAGTTTTGCCGAAGATACAGGCGACCATTTGCTTCGAAGTTCTTCTTCGACGAACAACTTTTGTTGGATTTTGCTCGTCTTTGAAGACCCACACGGTCGATTGTTGTTTCGTTTCGGGCTCTTACGCATGGATCCATGATTTGTCACCTGTGACGATCTTATAAACGTTTTTTGAAGCACCGCAATCGTATTTTTGCAACATTTCTTTGCACCAATCGACGCGAGCCTTTTTTTGAGCGAGTTTCAAATTGTGCGGGATCCAACAAGAACAAACCTTTTTTACGGCCAGGTGTTCATGCAGTATGGAATGTATGCTGGTGGAAGAAATGTCCAAGGATGTCTCTTTCTCTCGGTATGTCGCATGTCGATCTTGCATTATGAGTTCACGCATGGCATCAATGTTCTCTAGCACAACAGCCGTTTTTGGACGTCCTTCACGGAATTCGTCTTTGAGCGAGCTTCGGCCACGATTAAATTCATTATACCAATTTTTCACAGTGCTATAGGATGGTGCTTCATCGCCATACAAAGATTTAAGTTCATCAATGCACTCTTGTCGTGATAATCCACGTCAAAAGTTGTGAAAAATGGTGGCACGAAAATGTTCACGAGTTAATTCCATTTTTTTCTATATTAACTTTTTCAAGTCACTGTAAACAACACAAATAATGGTTGTACGTCAAAACGTTTTGAGTACGATTACGCTTAAAAATGATAAACTTTCCAATGGAAATGTCAGATTGCACTTGGCAGCACTCAGAAATGCAAGGCCGGAAATATATATAGCAGCCCTCGTAAAAATATTCGTAAAATATTTTGCAAATTCAGTTATAATTTGCATAATTGCAACTAAAATAAAAATAATTTACTCAGTGGTTACTGGGTTTTCGTATAAAAGGTTTTTGAGTTTAAGTTTTTATTGCTTGGTTCGTCGAATATAATTCTATACAAAACTTAAGTAGAATCAATTGAAAAGGTCATATGGATATGATTTTTTTTAGTATAAACAATTCAAAATCAGCGTAGATTAACTTAAAAAAATTCCCAACAGTAAATTTTCATTTTGATTTATTGAAAAAATATTAAATAAAACTGTAATTATTTGCAATTGCTCTTTTTTTTCAGCCGCACAGTTGAGTGTTAATTTGAGTGACGCTAAAATACCCTCAACAGTGGTGCCAATATTGCCAATAAAGGAGGAAACTACAACCGTAGCTGCACCTACTTCTACTTCTACCACTACAACAACACCGAGCACTACGACAACTACAACTACAGCTCAACCGACCACAACTTCCACCACTACAACATCCACTACGACTACGACTACAACTACAACTACAGCGAAACCAACAACCACAACTTCAGCTCCCATAACTACAACAACAGCAGCACCAGCACCAGCTCCTAAACCCTATCCAGATCCCGAGATAGGAACATGGAATTCTAGCTGCATAATGGTACGAATGGCAGCTCAATTAAACTTCACTTACGAAACCAAAGGTTGGCTTTTTACAATATTTTTTCTTAAAATCATAATCGTAACATTTCAAATTATATTCTAGATAATCACACAGCTCGTGGTTTGTATAATATTCCCAAAGACGGCAAAGTTGAGGATATGAGCTGTGACATGAATTCCACACAATTTCTGCAGGTCAATTGGGGACCAAGCGATGCTCAACATACAATGGTTTTGCAATTTGATCGTGTTAATGGCACCACCAACATGACTATGATGATGTTCACATTGCCCTTGATGAGTGATCATTTTCCAAACGCTAAGGGTGAGTTCAAAAAATATAAATAAAAACATTTAGATTTTTAAATTCGCGTTTCTAAAGCGCATTTTAAAGTACTTTTTATTTTCGGCTTTTCTTAAAAGTAATTTTTTAAAATATAATTTTTAACTTTAAAATTTTTAAAAATCTATTTCTGTTTCTGTTATAAAAATCTGATTTTTTGTTAAAAATTTGATTTATAACTAATTTTTCAACAATTTTATTTGAATATCTCTTTAAAACTCATTTTTATTTTGTTTTTGTAGAAAAGCAAACTGTTCAATTGATTCATCGTGGTGGCGCTTTTAGTGCTCCAGTTAAAATGTCCTACCACTGCACTCGTGCTCAGATCTTCAATTTAACCGAAACCATTATGAATAGTGAAGTAATTGGCACTGTTAAGGTACATGATGTACAAGCTGAAGCCTTCCGTTCACCAACTGCTACTGGATTTGCAACAGCACGCGACTGTGACAGTTCGGAAACACCTGATGTTGTACCAATTGCTGTAGGCATTGCTTTGGTAGCTCTAATTCTTATAGTATTGATCTCTTATTTGTGTGCTCGTCGTCGTTCCACTTCTCGTGGTTACATGAGCTTCTAAATTTGTTGTCTAGATTAAAAAAAAAAAAAAACCTCGCTCTAAAACATTTTAATACAATAACAATCCATTCAGTTTCGCTACAGTATTTGTTTCACTTAAAGTGATGACGAAAAGAGAAAATGTTTTAGTTTCTTGATGAGGTTTTATTTTTACAACAAATTCGTTACTTTTTCTTAATATTTCTTTTTTTTTTTACAAAATATCACCACAAAGACTTAATAATTAATTGGCTTTTTATCCAAACTACATAAAGGGAAACAAATACGGAAATAAAGATTTTAAATTTCAAAATAATTCTAGTATTAATTTGTATAAAAATTTTACGTGAAATCTTTAAAAAGCCTACATAATCAAGACGATTGTCTGACTTGTATTTTATGTTACACATAAGTAATTGGAAAAGGTCATTTTAAAAATTAAAAAAATAACAACATTTTTATTAAAGCGTCGGGCGAATTATCAGTGTGAAAATTTTTTGTATCTTCTATTCTTATGAATCATTATTTTTTTATTTTATCTTTTAAACGTATGAAATATTCTACATCTTTTAATCCATCAACTTTTTCTCTCTTAGAAATATTTTTCATTCTAATTTTTTTTTTTTATTATCTTTCTGGCAGATTTGTTTAAATTTCGAAATTTCCTTTGAAACATACGAATTTTTCTTTTCATATCATGATTTTTAGACTCAAAAAATAATGGTGTTTAAAAAGCGTTATCGTATCTAAGGAAATTTTACATTTACAAAGTATTTTCTTTTTTAATTGCGCAATCAAATTTAAAAAAGAAATTTACAAATTTTAAATTGGCCTTAAATTGATATTTTAAAAAAAGAGTAAACAAAATCATCATACATTTAATTAATTTTATTAAATTATAAAGAATAAATACATACGTATAATAATTAGAAGAAAATAAATAGTGTTTTATTAAAGTTTTATAAAAGAATTAATTCTTTAAAGAAAAAGGCTGAAAAGCTATAGAAATGTTAAATATGAAATTTCAAATCCACGGGTAACTAGCAAAACATTTTATTTGTATTCACTTTAATTCATTTTCATTTAAGTTACTTTTACTTAAATTTCAATTTTCTTAATCAAATGTCTATAAAAAAATTTTTTTAAACACAAATAAAATGACACTCGAGTATTTTGAATTCGCCAACAAGATGAATTGCGATCGATTTCAATATTTTTTTGTCTTTACAAAAATACATAACAAACATGGTTTATTTTGGCAGAACTTTTTTAATCCTCCTTCTTGTTGCAGTAGCGACCCTCCTTTGAGCCATTTTTCAAACAAAGAAAATGTCTATACGGCAACTGATAGAAATTTATCAAAATAAAAACATTCGTTTTGAAAAAATATAAACAAATTTTTAAAAATAAAAACTTATTTAAATCAATAGTTTTTAAAAACAATTTCCAGCATCTACCTGATTAGATGCGTGTTGTCATATTCACATTTTAAAAAACTGTGGCCATAATCTCACCAGCCGTCTTGATATTGATTTTTAGGTGGGCTACTCCATACTTCGATTCAAAAAAAAAAAAAAAAAAAAAAAAAACTTTTAAAACATACAAATTCGAATTTTTTTTTTTAAATCTTAGTACAGGGATAAACTCCCCAGGATGAATCCTTGTGGCAAAACTTTTTGCATTTACTTCTAATATCTCATAAATTTACCTTCTGTATCTTAAAAAAAAAGCTTACTCGTTACTGATAACGATTACTGAGAACGGCCGCCAATTTTGTTTTTTTTTTGCTGCAAAATTTAGAATCAGCGTCAGCTATCTTAGAACACTTTTTTACTTACAGGTAACTTAGAATCGTTCCAAGGTAATGCATTAAGTTCGGATCTAAATGGGATTCTTGAAGTATTCTTAAAAAGTAACCTTTTATCAGCAGCTTTAAAGCAGGGTTTCATTGTGCTAAAATTAGAACTTAATGGGGTTGTCATACCCGCTAAGCTCTTAGCTAAGACAGCAATCGTAGAAGTAAATAAAAGCACGTTTCTTTTTGTCCTAAAAGTCGATATAAAATCAAAACAAATGGCAACAAATAACGTGGCGCCATCTGAAGGGGAAAAGAAAACGTTTTATTTATTTTTATTGCGGTTGAGAAAAAGGATAAATTTTTTCTCAAGTTTGAAAGCTACTGGCAAAATAAATATTGGATGTGCAGACAAGTTTAAGGGCTTAATTTTTGTTGTATGTTAAAGTTTATTTAAGTGAAATTGATAACATGTATTTTATTGTGAGATTTATTTCTTAATTTAATTCCTAACGGATTTCTTATTAACAAAAGATCCATCTTGTGAACTCGCATTTTTAATGTGAGTGGCTCAAACGCAACGAACAATTAGAAGCAGAAATATTGATTAGAAAAGGTAGCAGATGGAGAGAGCAACGTCGGGTGAAAATGAATAGTGGGTGAGGATATTCTATTGAAGCACTACCAATATCTCCTCCCACTTTATAATCAGTTTGGGGACTTTTAGGCTTGACTTAATCGCCTCAACTGTTGTTGGTAGCATTTTCCAGTAATTGGAGGAAGAATTTTAATAATTTTTAAACAAATTAATAAAGATTGTTGTCTTTGGCTGAAATAATTAATGACAAGAATAACTAGATGATACAGATAGTGTGAGAGAGAGAGAGACTGTAAAATATGATTGCAGGTACAAAATGCTTCCATGTCATTCATGGCCAAATAAATTCAGTATTTTATTTGGCAACCACAATTAATTAATTAAAACTTAATTTACTCTTAATATAAAAAACTTAATATAAATAATTTTAGTTTTAAATATTGATAAATATGAATCGTAAAGACTCTCCTCCGTTAGTTATTTGAATTATTTTTTTTTACCTGTTGAACTTAAGAATTAAATATAAAGAAAACATTAAAAAATGCAAAATATTCTGATCTATATTTTCTAAAAATTATTAATAAAGCGTAAGCTGTAAGCAGTAAAACATTTTTTAAAATAAATTCCTTAGAGCTTAGATTTGGTACCACAAAAAAAAAAAAAAAAAAAATCTGCCATTTTTTTATTATATCTCCAGCATGTAAAAGCAATCTTAAACTGGCCAACTTTAATAACTTAAGATTTCATGTTATGACTCAATTTTTCTATATGCAGGAATTTATAATTTTGTTTTTGTATTTAATTTTTTTTCTTGACCAATATGGCTCTCGCTGTGTTAGACAGTTTGGAACTTTTGATTTTATTATTTTAATTTATTTATGATTTTTTTTTCATTTTTTTTCTTTATTTTCGTAACATTTTTCTTCATTTGTGTATCCAATAATCATTGCTGCAACTAGGCGAGGTCACTTTTGGCGGCATTTTATTTTTGATCCAATTGAAGTGACTGTGCAAACGATGACGAGGCATAACCGATGTAAAGGAACCTCCAAGTCAAGCTTAATCATTATTTTTATTATTATTTTTTTTTTCTTTATATAATTTTTTTCTTATCTTTGCGTCTCTATGTAAATCAAAAATAAAAATTAAAAAAAAGAAAAAATTAAGAGACCAGCAATCAAAATGTTAGTTCGTTCAACTGCTAACACCAATGAATTTTATTATTATTTTTTACTAATATCGATTGATGTTTAACACAAAATTCGTTGCGGTAATCGTGCTTCAAAGTCTGAAGGTATAAAAAAAAAAATCTTCAAATTATTTCAGCTGGATCAAAAACGCACTCATCATTCCGTTTAAAAACAGCAAACACAACCAGAAAAGGAAGAATGCAAAAATTACACAACTCTCACTAGCAATGTTTATAAATTTTATGCTTAACTTTATACTTCTTTACTTTGTATGTATAACAACTCATCAAAAGAGTAGTTTGAATCAGCTGTTTAACTTTTATCACTAAATCGTCCATGGAGTAGAAAGAAGTAATAGGAAAAGCAAGCAAAATGTACAGTTAGTCTCTCTGTGTTACCCGTCAAAATGTGTAAGAGAGAGGAAGAGAGATAAAAGAACTTGGGCCGAAAGGATAGTGAAAAGACCAAAAATGTTCTAGAAGAGATTTTTTTTGAATCAAGAAAGGAGGTACAAAAATACCTCTTCCCATAAGCACGCCTTCCTTCTGTGAGTCGTGACAATTACTTCACTAGACAGAAGATGTTGAAACTTTTATGCTGAAATTCACATTTCTTTACTACATTTGCTGTGGTATTAAACAAAAATTCAAGATATGCTTAGCGTTAGAAAAAATTTCAGCTGCATGGTACGCAACTATGAGACTACGTAGCGCCATTCCTGGAATCTAGATGGTATTCAGCTTTAAAACTTATGCTAAAATTCTACTCTGCTGGCTCGTGCCAAGATCAATTGGCTTAGCCCTTTACAAATGGCTGAGTTATTTACAAAATATTTTGATTTTGCCCCATTGTGCAGTGTAATATGCGAATAATCAACCATACTGGATGATAAGTGCGGAGTTTGAAGAAATGTTCACACGGAATTTTTTATGAACACATTTCATTAGGGAAGATACAAACTATTTAAAAAAAATTTAGTGGCTTGACTGATTTCACTTGCTAAAGGCAGACAAATCCAACTGTGTATTGTAGTAACGTTAAGAGAAGTTGGCAAAAATTATTGTATTATGTGCTACCAAGGTCACGATATAGTAATCTTCCCGGATTACCAAGCTGATATTAGGCACTTAGTTTAAATGAGCTTTACCTCCGGCTGACTTGGGAAACATTTTATTCCCTGACACGTTCTAATGCAAGGAAGAGAGGAGCAGATAGACTGTCCGGAAGGGGAGCAAATACACTAATGGTGGCATTTAAACGATTTGTAGACTTGCAAAAAACAGAATCAGTAAAGATATCTGTAAAAAAATCAAAAGCAGCGGGGAATACCACTTTGTTAAACTCTCTGGACTATCACACGGAGCTGAAAATTGGGATATAAAACCAAAATCGTTTTGAATGCTCATCAGCTTGCTCACATGCTATTGCAGTTTGAAGAATAGTCTCAACCGGCTGGGCATTATAGGCAACAGCTGCTGTAGATCTTTTGAATGTTATTAGGTGATTACAGAACATATTTTGCTTTACATTACAGAAGATATAACCAGCTGTGCAAGCAGGTGCTAGAGAAAGACACTACAATTTATGGCACTGATGAGACTCCTCAGGAGAGTAGGTCTAAATCAGATGCTGTAGCACCTGGCAGGGAATACATAAGATCATAGGTCGCAGTGTCTTATCTCTCCCCTAAATAATCATTAGTGATTGTTGATGTGTGATTAACTGCTACTTTCTGGCCACGAAATCATTTAAGGATTTACGTTTTTTCAATTACGGCACCAATTTATCTCAGATGGGGTTTATAAATGAATGAAAACAGATGGCAAAAGATGCTGACATATAAGACGCACAAGAATTTGCTTGACAAAAAAAAATTAATATTTTTTTAAAATAAATAAATCAACTACGTACAGCAGTTCTGCGACACAAGCTCGGACAGATGCAGTAGTCGAAACTCACCTATGAATTACCAAACTTCTTTAAATGCAGTTTTTTGTGGAAGTTTGCGATTTTTAAGGCAGTTTTTTTCAGTTTATTTTTTTTCACACTTCGGAGTTGCCAGACACTTTTTCCTTCTTTAAACACATTATCCAAGGGATCACTGTAATTAAAGATATTTATTTTTGCACTTAAGTATGTGTTTTTATTTTCAAGTGCAATTTAAATGCAAAATACTTTAATGTTCTTCTGTAGCCATGAGCCAGTAATTTAAATAGAAGTTTTTCGAAGCTCAAAAATGATAATTTTTTTTCGTACAAGAACCTTTAGTCTCCTAGAAATTTCTATTTCTTGTTTATAAAAAACAATCTGCTCAATTTGTGTTTTTGCTAAATCATTAAATATTTTCTCTTACTAAAATGAAATACTGTTGATTTAGAGAGTTGCTATCAAAAGTTTTAGTTTTAGTTTTGTTTTTGTTTATTTTTTAGTGATTGTCAAGGTGACTTGGAGTATGTGTCATTATTCTTACATTTTATTAAGCATCACAATGACAGAAAATCACTTAAACTTAATCTACATGATTAATGGTTTTCTAAGACATCGTTAAACTAATTAAGAGGCCGTAAACTTAATAACTTTCAAAAGAATTTTTAAGGCTCGATGTTTATTATAAATTAAAATGGCCAGTTGTCACTTGAAAGAATTTAAAATATTTATTTGAAAAAGTATAAAAAAGTAAAATAAAGTTTTTACTCTTTGTAAGAAAAAGGTACTTTTTTAAATGTTAATTTTTCCAGTTAATTTTAAACTTAGATCTTTTACGATAGAAAATGGTCTACAGAGAATATTTCTTATTTACAAACGAACTATAAAACTAAAACTTAAAAAATATTTTTTTAAAGGGTGTCAAGAGGAAATTTTAAAACGATAAATTATCTACCTCTTCTTTTAGCAAGAAATATCTTTAAAACGCACATTTTTTAAGTGACAATTATTTAAATTTTTTATATTTTTAAGTTACCATTTTCAAAAGTACCTTTTTAGGTCATTTTTTGAAGAAGTACTTTAAAAAAGTACTTTTCTAAAATGTTTTAACTTGCGTAATATTTTATTTTAATAGAGCTTTCTACACTGATTTTAAATCAATTTCTTTAATGTTCCTATCAAAAAAAAAATTTTAAGGTACTTTTTTAAAAAGTACTTTCAAAAAAAGTACTTAAAAAAATTTAAACGAAACTAGTCTTAGAAGAAATAAAAAATTTTAAAGCATTTTTCAGCATCTTGGGAAGGTGCTATTTTATGGTGCGGTACTTAAAGGGGACAAAACTAACTCTACTGTTGTTTCCAATATATCTGTTGATGTATCAGAGAAAAGAAATTTTAGTATTAAAAAACGTAGCAATTTTAACGATAGAAAATGTGATATCAAATGATCAATTTAAAAATGAACTTTAAAGCTAAAACTCTAAAAGAAATATATTAAAACGACATCTACTTCAAAAGTTATTTATTTAGCTTTTTAAAAGATAGTATTTTTTAAGAGACAATTATTTTAATTTTTTATATATTTAAGTTACTGAGAATGGTACCTTTTTATGTCGTTTTTTAAGAAGGTACTTGAAGAAAGTACTTTTCTAATGTTTTTTTACTAGCGTAATATTTTATTTTTATAGAGCTCTTTACGCTGTTTTTAAATCAATTTCTTTAATTTCCTTTAAAAAAATTTTAGGTACTTTTTTAAAAAGTACTTTAAAAAAAAGTACTCAAAAATTCAAATAAAACTAGTCTTAGAAAAATTAATAATAAATTTCAAAGCATTTTTTTCTGCATCTAAGGAAAAAGCTATTTTATGGTGTGGTACTCAGAGGGGAAAAAACTAACCCTGCTGTTGTTTCTACTATATCTGTCGATGTATCAGAGATGTCTCCTCTTTGAGCGTAACAGCTAGACACTTGTTATTTTTACAGAAGCTGTATTATAAAAGCTGCTGCAATGATAATGTAAAAAAAGAGTGTCCCTCTATCTCCTGATCTTTTAAACCGTTCAAGGCAAACACTAAAAATGTACCCAGAGTCTATATCCTCTATAATAACAAGTATAAAAATAAAATTCAACATAAACCGTAATATCTTCTTAACACTTCGTTTTCTAAAAACAAAAATTTCTTGAATGCTTATTTTTAAAAAGTACTTTTTGCGAAAATATACTTTCGGATTATTATAACTCAAAAGGTACTTTAGAAAAAAGTACTTTTAATATTAATTTAAGTTATTCAAATAAACGGTTCTTTTACAAAAATAATTTTAAAATGTTCTGGTATAAAAGCAACTTTTAAAAGTGTGAGTTTAAAAAAAAAAAAAAAAATTAAGGTCCTTTTTCGTAACAAGTTTTATTTTTAAAAGTATTTGACAATAAAAAGAATTCTTTTTAGGTGTATTTGTGTTAAGACAAATTTAATTGGGGGTGTTGTACAAGGTGGCGCAAAAATAACCTTCCGATGTTTTTTGGCTGTAATTTATAAAAAAATGAAAAACTTTGATTTTTCTTGTGGATTATTTTTATTTGGTATTTTAATTTTTTACATCAAGTCGAGAATATGATGTCATGTAAATGGCCGCCGCCACAGTTGATTGTCATTTGAGCCCTTTTTATGGCATTTTCCATCACTTTGGCCAAAACAGCACACCATACAGCAAGGGTTCTCATCAAATTCCTGCTCACGTACACCTAGTAAACTAATTTTTTTCTCGCGGACCCCTCTGAAGCCCACGTTCTAAATAAAACTTTTATTACTTTTGAAAACACTGTTTTTTCGGTTCTTCATGCATACCCCTTGGATGGTTGCTACGGACCTCCAGGGGTCCACGAACCCCCATTTGAGAACCGTTGCCATACGGTGACTTTGAGCGGGTGTAATGGCTCTTCGTGGGTTACACGTGGATTTTCAATGCCCCAGAAGCGTAAATTATGTTTATTTACGTACCCGCTAAAAGGGAAATGGGCCGCATCACTCATGATTGTTTTGGATGAAAAATCATCTTCCTGTTGGTGGTGATTAAGGATGGCTTGAGCACATGTTAGACGCGATTGGCGGTCAGCAGCTCACAGCTGATGCACCGTCTAAACTTTGTACGGAAACATCTTCAAATCTTGTACCAAAATTCGTTGTAAAGACCGTCGACTGATACCCATTTGCGTGGCATGTCGTGTGGTCGATGTCGACGGCGCTTCCATGACATCCTCGGCTACAGCAGCAATATTCTCTGCAGGACGGCTACTCCGAGGTTTGCCACGCCTGGCAGCATATCGTGCTGTGCCAGTTTCTTTAAAGCGAGCGGCTATTTCGCAGTGTTTCACCAGTAGGCGTTGTGCAAAAGTCACCGACCGATTATTGGTCAAATAAATAGTCACTAATATTCCGCGTTCTGGAGCAGTGTAGCGTAACATTGTTTATTAACGTGTATTTCGCATGTGTTTACTACACAAATGTCAAAACAGAACTGACATAAGGGGCCAATCGCATAATTTATAGCATTTTCTGATAGGAGGATTACTTTTGCACCACCTGTTATTACCAAGAACCAAAAAAAAAAGCAGCATGAAACCAGTGACTTTTTTGTTAAGCACTGCCTGCCAATATTTTCTCAACAGTATGAGAATTATTATAACAAATATTTTATAAAGACGTTAAAGAGATGCTTGTAATTAAACAGGAGATTTTTAGACCAAAATCATCACATGTAAATAAAAATTTATTACAAAACTTTAAGAGAGTCCAGCAAATATAAATATTTCTAATAAATCAAAATCATCAATTTTACATATCGACAGTAAGGAAATGGATTCTGTAACATTAAGAATAATTGATATAAATGTTTTCTTCAAATAATTTTGTGGTCTTAAATAATTTTTAAATTCGTTTTTATTATGAAAAATGTGCCAATTGATGGACAGTTGACGGTGTTTAATGATGATGTTACCTGTTTCACTAAAAAGGCGTAAATTTAAGGCATAAAACTAATTATATGATCACAAATACGGTATCTATTTTTTATATTTCTATTTTTTTTTTGTGAATAGAGTTGTTTTTTGTAATGAGTGTGTGTGTGTGTGTTTTTTTTTTTGTAGTGAAGTAAATACTGATAAATGAGCATTTTAAATGATAAAATAATGACGCACAAATCTAAGTTAAAGTGTGAAAAAGTTATAAAAGTTGAAGGAGTAAAAACATTTCAGTGTTCAAAAGGGTATGAAGGCAAAAGTAAAAGTTATTTAAAAGTGTTAAAAAAAATTAATAATTTTCGCTGCAAGAAATTTGCTAGATAATTTCTTAAAGATTCCTTAGAAATTTTTAAAGAATTTAAAACTTCTTCGTATGGAAAAATAGAAAATTGTTGTTAGATTTTTTCTTAAATGTGGACATGCTAAATGATTGCACCGAATAAAATATAAATATATTTTTTTGTATTTTAAATACTTTCCACAATAAAAAAAAAATTTAATCTAAAGACTTTTTCGATCTGCCTTCTAAGTACATTAATTTTAGAAGAATACGAATAATTCTTATTTAGATAAATAACACTTTGGCGGCTTGGTAAGAGAAATTTTGCTTAATTTCAAATATACCACAGTCATGAATTACATTTTGAGACGATATTCATTTATTTATTTATCACATGACTGCGAATGTGGTTGTGGGCTTTTGTAAAAGTGGTATATTGGTGTATAACAAATATAAAGAAAGAGATATAAAGGCTGCCGTACAAACTGATTGATGAACTGTCATTAACATGTAACAATGATGAGCACAATCTGTCTTCTATTTCTGTGTGTGTGTGTGTGTTTGAGTTTTTTTTTTTTTTTTTTGTTGAGGGAAAAACTTAACTTCTCTTAGTCGATCATTCGGATCTTTTCACCTCTACTTTATGATTTCTTTTACAGATTTCGATTACAAAGCTGTAAAAAATTATTGTTCACTTTGGAATTTAAGGTGAGTGACAGGAAAATATTGGATTTACACCAACCATTTCCCATATAAAAACGTATTAATTTTAAATATATTTAAAAATATTTTTTTGGGGCACAAAGAAAAAAACAACAACAACAATATTTTTTGTTGAAATGAAGGCCATAATCATGATTCATGAGCTGCTAATGAAGAAAAGATCATCAAAGTGTCGCAGGTTCATAAAGGTGTGTTTGTGTGTGTGTGTGTGGGTGTGTATTGTTTTGTTTTGTTTTTCTTATCCATAACAAATATTTCAGTAACGAATGAATTGTATTTATTTAGTTCATAATTGCAAACTCTACAACCAAAAGAAAATGTTGGTAAAATTTCTTTCGACTCGTTTGTTGGCGTGATGAGAGTAAGCAATTTTTTTTCATTTATCAGTAATATATCCTCTGGAAAAGGTCCCATAAAAGTCTGTTTTTAATCGTAATAGAATTTAGTTTATAAAAAGCCATATGCGCCAAAAAAAAAAGATTAAAGTTCAATACAGGGGAGCTTTAGAGAAGAACACGAATTTTGTAAATAAAAATATTGAAATTGTGACAAGCCACTGATTTCTATACGCAGCCAATAAACAGTCGGAGTTTTATCCCAGGACATAAATTGAAAATTGTACAAAATAAAATAAGTTTTTAGTGCCATCTTTGGGATGCCATCTGCCTATCCATCCACACTAAAAAACAAATAAATTTTTAAAAATGGGTTGGGAATATTAGCAAAGTATTCTTTGTGTTGACTTTTCATTAAACGAGAAGTGTGGAAAAATTCAACAAAAATATAAAAAAGTCAGATATTGAAAATCTTGTTACAAAACCCTGTCAAGGTGGAAATAAGCAATCGGTAAATAAACAAGTAAGAGTGCTATATTCGGCTATGCCGAATCTTATATTCCCTTCACCAAGTATGTAAATATAGTTTAGTTAACTAACACCAATAAAAAAAAATAATAAAAAAAAAATTAAACAGAATATTGAAAAATACGAAAAAATAAGAAAAAAAAATTGTACATAAAAATGTCATCGGCGTTTAAGGGGTTCAGCATTTAAAAAAAATTTTTAGAATATCCTAAAGAAGCTCTTCAACAGCTTTTAAATGATACTCATATGGTTATCTTAAAAAATATGGTGCAAAATTGTAAAGGGTCATCCAAAAAACGCGCCTACATGTTTCTTTGAAATAAAACACAAACTATTTGCAATTTTTTCAAGCTGTTTTTTTTAAAGTATGATCCATTACAACTATAAGTGGAATATAATATCATTCAAATGTCCACCATGACTGCGTCTGCAGACATCAATCCGAATATCGAAATTTTCAATGACTTTCCGACATGTTGCTGGTGTTATTTCACGAATTGCAGCTTGAATGTTGTTCTTTAGATCATTAATTGTTTGTGGCTTGTTGGCATACACTCGACTTTTCAAAAAACCCCACAAAAAAAAATCGAATGGTGTTAGATCACATGACCTTGGAGGCCAATTGAAATCTGCATTTCGTGAAATTACACGTTGAGGAAATTTTGATCGCAAAAGCGTAATGTTTCCTCGAGTTGTGTGACATGTAGCACCGTCTTGCTGGAAATAGACGTCAGACACATCAATATGATTCAACTGTGTCCATAAAAAGTCTCTTAACATTGATTGGTATCGCTCAGAATTCACAGTAACAGCATTTCCAGCATCATCTTCGAAGAAAAATGGCCCAATGATTCCATTTGCCCAAAATGCACACCAAACAGTAACTTTTTGTGGGTGTAGAGAGTTTTCATGAATAACACGAGGATTTTCATCACCCCAGATACGACAATTTTGCTTATTGACGAATCCATCCATTCTGAAATGAGCTTCGTCACTAAACAAAATTTTGCTTGAAAACAATGGATCTGTTGTTCGTTGTTCAATAATCCAACTAGCGAAAGTTGCAATGTGTACCTGTCCATGGTTAAAACTGTACTACCTTCTAATAAAACAAAATGGCTTTTGTCATTTGAAAAGATGTCACGTGTAAAAATTATATAGTGGCTGACATTTAGGCGTCACATTTGGATGACCCTTTACTTTTCTATGAAAAGTTCAGAGGCCCATGACTCGGAGAAAATAAGCGAGCGTCAATTTTTTAATTCTCTATAGCTCCATATATTTGTTTTATTGATTGGAGTTGCTTTCGTTGTTCCAAATGATATGGAAAAATTAGAGGCAGGCGTGGTGTTTTCTCACTGTCTCGAAGGACTGATTTGCAATAGCAAAACTTTCAAAACTATATTTGATCGATTGGTGTATTTTAGCTTTCTCTAGCTTATCTAGGCTTTGGCAAAGTTGATTTTAACCCGAACACGGACCGACAGACGGACATCGCCCAATCGAATTCGCTGTACTTAAGAGCTCAGAATATAAATACTTTATAGGGTCGGAAATACTAAAAAAAAATAATTTTCTTATGCTTTAATGTTGCTTCCAGAAAAGCAAAATATTTTTTTTAGTTCGTTTTACACCAGAAATCAAGTGGAATTAAGAATTAAAGTTACCAGATCAATCCATAAAATCTAGTAATTGGGGTATTAAATTCTTCTTGTGGAACTGAGATATCGATTCAGGTCGTTCACTTTAATTTCAGATATTTCAGAAATGTCACTAAGTATGTGTTAACTAAAGTAATAGACACGGGTCTTAAACCAGTTTTAAAGCCAGACTTTTTTTCTCTCCAAATGTCGGTTTTTTTTTTAATTTTTTTTTTAAGGTTGACCAGACAGGATTTTGTAATGCAACACAACTGGTCATAATCGTAATCTATAAATTTTGCATTTTTTATAAAAATTGTTAAAATCTGCTTGCAAATATTTTTCTTGAATGCTCTTCTATAAAAGGAATCAAAGAATTTGCCGCTCAGTTGTATATTCGCTGGTTCAGTGACAACGAAGTTTTCGCAGATGGTGTTTTGAAGATGACAATAAAGGAAATTTTTTAGAGGTCGAGTTGTATAAAACAATTATATGGAAAAAATTCCAAAATAGAAAGGAAACTATTTTTAATGTTTTCAAAAATTTAATTAATTTTTAACTTTTATAAAAAGTAAACATGAGACAGTAAGCGCTGCACATGCATGTGAAAAACTACATTTTTTATATTTTAAATTTGAAGGTAATTTTACGTACATGCCACTAGATACTTAGTCACTTTTTTAGTTACTTAGTTTAGCTTTTTTTAGTTTAAGATAAAATTTCAAGTCTGTAATTTAAATAAAAATTTTTCTTAAATTTTTAATGATGAAGTAAATTGGATTTTTTTCTTAATTCTTTAAATACAATTTCATTAATGCATTTTTATATGTTTTTAAAATTAATAATATTTAAAGTACTCAAACATTTTAAAAGCTGACTTTATGAAACTAATCACATGCCAACATACTTTAAGACATGTGATCTTAAAAATGCCATTCAAAAAAATCGTAAAAATGATTTTACATTTTCGAGAGCAGCGCACTTGAAACTTCAACAGATTAACTTTGAAGATAAAATGATTATTAAATGAGTTGGTTATAAACTAACACATTCATTTATATGTATGTACGAAAAAAAAAACAACAACAACAAGTAATAAAGTAACCAACAATCCATCTATATCTTTTAGCTATCAATGCGTTTGTATGCGATACGGTCAGCCAAAATTGAAAATTGGCAAGTTGAAGCTGTTGAAATTTTATTTTGCGGGTTTTGGTTCGGTGTTAATGTGAGCAAAGAATGATGATAATAATGATGTTGGTTAAGATTTTTATGATAAAAATTTTAATGGCTTAAGAAATTTATATTAAGTTTGCGGTTACACACATACACACACTTTACAAAATTTTTTTTGCATTTGTTTTTTTTTGCTCAGCACTCAAACGAATGTGTTCTAGAGCGAAACTAATTTTCAATAAATTGTTGAAAATCATGTTTATTAATTAATATTTTCCTTAATGCAATGATTTATGTTAAAAAGAAAAAATAACACATTAAAAGACGTTGCAGCAATTACTACGATTTTAGGTTTAAAGTTATATTTTAGTAAGAAAAATTTAAATTTAATCAAATAATTTTAAATTAAAGCAAAAATAATTTCTTGGCCTTTAAATAATTTTTTTTTTAATAATTATTTTTAAAATATATATTTTTTTCAATTGCCAGAATTAGTTTTTAATTTTGTTTTTTTTTTCTGTAATAGAATTAAGTAAAGGAGACAGAATGCTTTCTATGTAGAAAAAGCTTGAGTGTTAACAACTCTGCAATTGCACGTTATTTATAGTACTGCAGCGCCTCTGACGTTAGATATTTGTATTATTTTAAAAATAACTTTGTTTCGATTTATTGCTGAAGGATAGCACCGGCGTTGAAAGGTGTTGTGATCTACACCAGCATAAAGGAAAGCAAATTGACATCAAACGAACGAATGTTTTTAATGGGCTGGGGCTGAAGTCTGACCATCTCAGAGTTTTCAAGAAATTACATGCTTAAGGCCGCGAATGATTGTCTAACACATTTATAAAATTTAATGATAGGAAAACCTGATAAAATTCTGTGCTACTTGAAAAAATAGCTAAAGAAAGATGGTACTAAAAATGCAACTCTGTTTGTAGAGAGAGAATATTTTATCGGAGAGACCTGATAAATTTTTTTTGTTGTTGTGCCAATTTTTATTGATTTAACAAATAAATCTCATTGAATATTATTGGCTTTAAGCGAAGATTGTATATCTGCTTTTCTCCCCCAAGATTTTTTCCTTCTTTTTACAGTTCTAATACATAACAGAGTATTCTTCTTCTTTAAAGAGCTAATATGGAACTAATGAACGATCACTGAAGCTATTTGAATGAAATTAAGTAATGGAGGCCTAGTCTAGTTTTTTTTTGTACTTTCGCTAGAAAAACTTTTTCCTTAAACTGAGAGTAAATAAAAAAATTTATATATAAAGTTTCCTTAACTCAATGAGAGTTAAATAAATAAAATATAAAACATTATTTTTGCGTCAAAACAAAATGCATGAAATTTTATTCGTTAATAATTAAACTCATATCTTAAATTTATCACTGTTAACATCATCATACACCTGACACCATTAACCCAAATTTATATTTTTTACCGAAACAACCAACAAATGTTGCCATTGATTACAAGACATTGTTTGACACAATCAAATACAAAACACAATGACAATCATATTGACAAAACAAATAAAAAAAAACAAATGTCAACATATGATGCCATTATGGCTTCCAAGATACAACGTATGAAAACCATGCAAACAATAAAATCTTTAAAATTAGTAAATGAAAAAAAAAAAACAATCAATAAATATACATTTATAGAGCAATTGATGTTGGAAAGAAAAAAGTAGCTGAAATGAGAAAAGAAAAAAAAAACTCACAACTGTCTACTGAGTGGTGGTTACCACAAAACATTTTAAAGTCTACTGCCAGTGCACGAAAGTGCAATGTTTATTGCACAAAATACCGCTTTTTTTTGCTACTGCTCTTGTCACCACAAATCATTATGGGCGGCTGCTATAAAATCAGTTTAATCAATCTGTACACATGCATTTTTGTTTGCAAGTTTAAAGAGATACAAAGTCCTTTGGCTCAAATCAGACAGCCCTACACAATATTGGCTGCATTGCATGACTGAAAAAAAACCAACTGGCTTTTTTTTTTTCTTTTTTTTAATGCTTTGCAATTTGTGGTTTTATGAATTTGTCAAGAATCAGAAATTATTACACGCACAAGCTATCAGGCCATATTTTAAAGTTGTGGAATATAAAATGTGACTTTTGAATCACTAAGCAAATAGAAAAAAATCCATCGTTTTTGTGGTCTTCTTTGAAGTTATTAGCAACCAAATAAACAAACAGCCTGGCAATTCAGTAGCTGAGAAAACAAATTACAGTTTGTGTAGAAAATTGTAAGACAAGAAAAAAATATAAATTTATTTATGTGTTGCATAGCATTTAAAACATTTGCACTGCTTGCAACAGATTGTTGAATAATTATGCGGAGGCTTTAATTGTTCTCAATTACACAGATGACTTAAGGCGAATAAAAATGTAAAGAAAGCGATTAAAAAAAAGAAGGATGCAAACTAAATGTTTTAAACTTAAGTTCAACAGCTTACCTCATGCATTACCATGCAGCTTTAATTACAACTGCATACATTACTGAGTCTATCAGAAAAAAAGCGAAAACTTTATGACTCGTTTTATTATCCGCCTATAGTAGCACTTTATGCAGCAGCTTTTATTTAGTTTCAGATTGAAATTTAATAAATTTATTAATCAAAATCAATCAATCAAATCAATTATATATTTAATTAAAAATAGATATTTTTTTAATTAAATAAATAATTGAATTTACTAAACGCTGTAATTAATTTTGGTATGAAAACAAACAAAATCTTTAATAGCTGCATTCAACTTTTCTATGTGCTAAGCGAAATCCGACTATCTAGTGTAGTGAACAGAGACGCGCTTCTAAAAGGATGCACGTGAAGGAAATCTTTGTCATTTTTAAAATACCAGCAGACCTACATTTAGGTTACGTACATGAACAACAATGAGTTACTTTGCTCTAATGTGACTTTTATTTTTTTCTCTTATGGACTTCAGGAAAAACAATAAGCCCAGCGATGTCTCGTAATTTTCTACGGGAAACCCACTGAAAATAAGGGTCAGTATCAAGAATTTTAAGAATTAACATTCCTTCAGACAAGCAAGGAAAAATATTAAGAGGTTATAACTCTGGAAATTAAAACCAATTTTGAAGAATTATAGAGACGAATTAGTTAGTAATTAGATGTAAAATCCCAGTCCTATAACAATAATTGCAGTCAATAAGGAAATGTGTAGAAGAATGGTTGGCTTCTATAAAAGTCCGCCAAGTAGGAAAACTAATTAAATCAGCCAAATGCGAGTTGCATTCACACACTAAGGGTTCAGCACAATGCGTTTCGATTTACATTTTTTTGTCGTTAAAAAACTTAAATTGACTGCCAGCAACGATTAAAAGGCAATTCAAAATAATGAAAAATCTGATCCTCTATACGAACAATCTTTAATTATACCCTTCATCACAAGAAGTGGAGAAAGCGTGTATCTAAGTTTGTTATGCCATTTGTAATTTCTACAAAGTATCCATTTTCGACCCCATAAAGTATATATATTCTGATTCCATATGCATAGCGAAGTCGATTGAGCGATGTCCGTCTGTCCGCCTGTGTTAGTGTTGAAATCAACTTTGCCAAGGCAGTAGATGAGCTAGAGAAAATTTTAATACGCCAATCGATCAGACATGTGTTGAAAGAGGTGCTATTGGACATTAGCAAGGTCGGTTCTTGCCCTACGAGGGAGAGCGCAAAACACCACGCCTGCCTTTAATTTTTCCATATTATTTGGAACAAAAAATCATTGGACGATAGAGAATTTAAAAATAAGAAAAAAAAACATCAAGTAAAAAAATTGGCGGTCGCTTATATTTTCCAAGTTATGGGCCTCTGAAATTTTCATAAAATAGCTCGATTGTCAATATGGGTATCATTTTAAAGCTTCTAAAGATATCTTTTAGGAAATACCTACTATGGAGGGTACACTCTGTTAAACTTGAAATTTTGTGCATGACGTCACATACGTTAAATTGACATGGTTGGGGGGACATCCTTCACTTTGTACCTGGAGTTTCATATATTTGACTTTTACGGTTTCAGGCTGATTGTAGCAAAAACACTTTGGTTATGAAATCCTTAAATGTACTTGGATATAATGGCAGTAACTTTAAGTGCTGAACTCAACTGGTGACATGACAAGACAAGTTAATCAACTTTTATCTGAAATTAATTTATATTTATGATACTGGAAGTTTTTTTCATGGAAGATACTGACACAGTAGCCCACGTTTTCGGTTTTATTACTAACTGACATTCGATTAAGTACCATTTTTGGGATGGGTGACAAAGGGCCTGGATAATGTTAATTTAGGCACAGAATAAAAGAAGTCTTCTTCATTATCCCCTCTACACAATTTAAAAAACTTACAAATAATTATGGCCATTTACAAAGTCAGTTCTTTTTAGTTGACTTGTTTATTGACCAAGTTTGACCTTTTACAAAACAGCAGGTCTAACGAATTTTTTCTTTATTATGCTTTTTGCTCATATTTTATAAATTTTTTTTGTGCAGATCTTTTTTTTTTTTTGAATATTAAATATGTAAAAATTAGCATTAATCTTAAATAATTATTATTTATTTGAGATTTATATTTAAATTATTTATAACAGTAAGTTCACACTTTTGCTAAACAAGTTTGATAAAATTTTTTTTCTTCAAAACGTAAAGTTTTAATTAAAAAAAAAAAATGAAGATGAAAAAAGACACTTTTAAACATTTGTCGCTGTCAGTGCATAATATTAAAACTAATTTATTGTTTCTAGTTTAGATATTAATTTTGTTTTTGGTTTGATTGGATTTTTTTCTTAAGTGTTCAATGGTCTCGAACAGAAAATAAGAAAAATAAAAATAAAAAATACGGAATTATGAAGCTGTTAGTAGTGCCACTTTTTGACAGTATCATCGTATAAAAATAAACTTGTTGTGTTTCTCTATTATACCAGCTATAAAAAGATACAAATGAAAATGTTTAAATTAATAAAAGTAAGAAGAACTAAAACTCAATCAGGGGTCCACTACCTTTTGTAAATGATCTGCTGTGTGCACAAACAGACACTTAAAATTTCTTTGAATAGAGAACGCACTCACACATACAACCGGTCA
This sequence comes from Cistogaster globosa, assembly GCA_937654795.1. Classification (NCBI taxonomy): domain Eukaryota; kingdom Metazoa; phylum Arthropoda; class Insecta; order Diptera; family Tachinidae; genus Cistogaster; species Cistogaster globosa. The sequence continues at coordinate 17,321,655 of OW569404.1, forward strand.
TAGATTTTTATTTTATTAAAAATAAATTCTTTTACATTTAAAGTCAACTAAAAAGCTTAAGTAGATACAATGAAATGAAGAAAGGTTTTTAAAACTAAAAAAACTTTTAAATCATTTACCCTTTTTTCCTTCTGTCAATTTTATAAGACAAGCGAAGTGGTGTAAACAATTAGCTGGCTGGTCTGTCTTGTAGATTAATAGAATTAGAATATTAGGAAATTATAATTTGAAAATAGCAGTATGGTCACTAAATTCAGATGTAAACAAACTGTATATCTAAATTCCCAAATCGGGCATAAAAAATCCCAAAATGCTTTTTATTGTAGGATATTTGCTAATCAGACTTATATTTCGCTTTAGAGTCATAAAATATTTTTAATAATAATTTAAAGCATAAAAAGCTACGTAAAAACGGTTTTATGTTTTAATCCCAAATTTTAGAGTTCTGAAAATATAAACTAAAATTGAAATATCGTCAAAAATAGGTCGAACCCAAGAAGGTTTTACTGAACCTCACTACAGTAAAAAAAGTAATATTTTATTCAAGAAATTTCCTTAAAGATAATTACGCATCTGGAATTTACAAAATTTAAGTTATTGGGGATCCTGAATTAAGAGTTTTTAATATCATTGTTTTAATGGGAGCCGAACTCAGAAAAAAATTTTTGGCTACTTTTTGAAAATTGTTCAATTTATATTGCAATAACTGGACAAAGGTTTTTTAGAATTTTAAATATTCGAATGAAAATAGCATTTGAAATGAACACATCAACCTAGAAAGGACTACGAAGCTGCAAAACAAATTAAGTCATGTAAAGAATATTAAAAATAGGAAGTCTCACAAAAACGTTCATGTCTTAAGTGTCCACAAATTATTTCACCGCTTCCGAAAGTTTGGAAAGATCAGACTCAGAAATTAACCTCAATTTTTCCTCAAAAAATTTTTGATTAATGCACAATATACAATCATTATACTCATGACCCATTGTGCAATTAGATATTTAAAATAATTTTATGATAACTGAAACGTTAAAGTTTACGAACGGATAAATGTTTCATGAAGTAAATGAAACATTTCATGAGCTGCATGGCATGTGGCACCGTTTCGTTGAATCTAAATGTCATCTAAATCAATTCAGTTTGATTTAAACACACAACTTCTTTATTATTATTTGCGATAACGAGCACCAGATACAAACATTTTCGCCCAGCTCCATTCATGAAAACAAAAAAGGATTACATGATGCCTTGAACCAAAAATCCTCTCACATGCTGTCACGATGGATACCAGGGTCACAATTGTGACGACTAAACTTTTGACATTAAGTATTGAATTGGAAATTAGTTTTGGTTTCTTAAATAATTGTTTTGTAATAAAAAGAGTAATTTTTTTTTTTAAGAATATAAATTGAATCAGGAATGGAAAACTCAGTATTATGAAAACTTTTTCAATAGCTTTTGTAGGACATTTGGAGTTAAGTATAAACTTTTATTTAAATTATTAAAATTAAAGAAAAAATTGTCTATGTTTTGCGGTATTTTTTTGATGCTGATTAAATCTGGAAATAATCTAGGAAGTATTCAAAATTTTTTTTAGTAGCTTTTGTTGAATTTTGTTAATTCTCAGTGACTAAAAAAGTCATTTTAAAGTTTAGTATAAAATTGAAATCAAATAATATTTTTGATTTATTTAAAATAAGAATTAGTTTTTGCATTACATTACATTGCAAAAAGGTATTGCAAATATTGAACACAAAGGGTCCAATTAATGGTTATAACTGGGCTGCATACCTCACCTATATTAAATTTATTACCATTTAGATCTAAAATTAATTATTTTTTGTCGACCATTAGAATATTTCAATTTCCCATGTCTGGTTTGGATAAGAGGTCTTAGACTTTCAAACTGACGACAATTTAACAGCTGAAAGAATAAAATTCGTTGATGTTTTTTTTCAGACCTTAATGTAGCACAGATTTTCAAGTTACGAGGGCTACTATATATATTTCTGGCCTGGCAACACTGAGTGCTGCCAAGTGCAATCTGACATTTCCATTGGAAAGTTTGTCATTTTTAAGCATAATCGTACTCAAAACGTTTTGACGTACGACAATTATTTGTGTTGTTTACAGTGACTTGAAAAAATTAATATAGAAAAAAATGGAATTAACTCGTGAACATTTTCGTGCCATCATTTTTACAATTTTCGACGTGGATTGTCACGACAAGAGTGCATTGATGAACTTTAATCTTTGTATGGCGATGAAGCACCATCCTATAGCACTGTGAAAAATTGGGATAATGAATTTAATCGTGGCCGAAGCTTGCTCAAAGACGAATTCCGTGAAGGTCGTCCAAAAACGGCTGTTGTGCCAGAGAACATTGATGCCGTGCGTGAACTCATAATGAAAGATCGACATGCGACATACCGAGAGATAGAGATATCCTTGGACATTTCTTCCACCAGCATACATTCGATACTGCATGAACACCTGGCCGTAAAAAAGGTTTGTTCTCGTTGGATCCCGCACAATTTGAAAGTCGCTCAAAAAAAGGCTCGTGTCGATTGGTGCAAAGAAATGTTGCAAAAATACGATTGCGGTTCTTCAAAAGACTTTTATAAGATCGTCACAGGTGACGAATCATGGATCTATGCGTATGAGCCCGAAACGAAACAACAATCGGCCGTGTGGGTCTTCAAAGACGAGCAAAATCCAACGAAAGTTGTTTGTGGAAGAAGCACTTCGAAGCAAATTTTCGCCTGTTTCTTCGGCAAAACTGGTCATGTGGGACTGTTCCGCTTGAGCAACGTAGGACGGTCACTTCTGAGTGGTACACCACAATTTGTTTGCCTGAAGTTAACGGAGAACTTCGAAAAACAAAGAAGAGAAGACGAATCATTGTTCACCATGACAATGCAAGATCTCACACATCGGCTCAAACCAGAGCGTTTTTGACCGGCCAAAACGTCGATTTAATGGGTCATCCGCCGTACAGCCCTGACTTGGCACCTAATGACTTCTTTTTGTTTCCGCATATCAAGAAAAACATGCGTGGTCAACGATTTTCGTCGTCAGAAGAAGCTGTTGAAGTGTTCAAAAACCATGTTTTAGAGGTGTCTCAATCGGAATGAAAAAATTGCTTCGACAACTGGTTTGAGCGCATGCAAAAGTGTATAAATCATGCTGGAGAATACTTTGAAAAACAATAAAACCATTTTTGATTATAAATATTCGCATTTTCACTAGTAGGCCAGAAATATATAGAGCAGCCCTCGTATTTGTTGAGTGACTTTAACTGTCGCCTCGGTATTCTTTGTAATTAAACATTCCGTGTCTAGTGTTTGGATATTAAGTTCTTAATTAATACGAATAAAAAACTTTTAAAGTATAAATAATTCATCGACATGTTTGCCGACAATAGATTAGAGTGCGTGTGTTTGTGTCTGTGTGATTCCAAAAAATGTCCAAATCGGATATGAAATATTTAATCATAAATTAAAGTATTTAAACATATCAACGATTAGTAAACATATTATGATTATTTTATAAAATAATAAAAAATGGGCCCTTAAAAAAATTACAAAAAAAAAACAATAGAAATAAGGACAGACAAAATTTTCATTCATTACCAGCCACGCTTTAACTCACAACTTAACATTTTATTTACAATCAAATATAAAAACAAAAAAATAAAGACAAAGACAAAGACAAAAAAAGTATTGAAAACAGGTGTGAATATTTAGTTGTCAAACTGTTAAAAATTTAATCTTAAAACAAGTTTTCTTTATCATCAATTTCTTAAATAAAATTCACCTTTAAGAAAAATGACCGTATAATTTACAAAAACTCTTTTTTTTTTTTTTTTAAAGGCTCAAAACATAAGTGTATTTGAGAATAGAAAAGTTTAATCTTTTACATTTCTACCTGCTATTTCCATAAATATTAATTAAAATATTCGTATTAAATTATTTTTATCTTTCAGTTTTGGAATTTCCCTCATAAACAATTTGATTTATGAGATAAAAATTTTTTTAAGAGAATTAAAAAAAAAATTGAATTGTCACATACCAACCAACCAACAGATCAGCCAAATTGAATGCGGGAATGGTTTTACAACAGAATCGAAGGAAACATCTCTTTAAGATTGATACATTTTTTCAGCGGGATTTCATTGCTTCATACCCGCTGTTTATTTTGATTTACAAAAATCTTTCGAATCAACAATAATTTTTTTTTAAATAAAACGAGTGTTTCGACACTGATAAATTGGGATACATTTCCAACTTCAAGTGAATGTTTCTGAATTAAAATATTCATTAATGTAACTGAAGAACTTTTTCGGATGGCGATGCATTCCTTTAATGAAAAGAAGAATTGTGTCCTGTTTAAGAAATCCAATAAGAAGTAAAAAGTTCAAGGGGCGTGGGCGTCTTAATTTATTCTGGCTGTGTTTTAGTCCTTTTCATACAGGTCTTTCTACGCCAATGCAAGTATCGTATCACAATATGTGTTGAGTGAAGCAGGGTTTTAATGAAACATCTTTTTCATTTTTGCTAAAATAAGTGTCGGGTAGACCACGTAATAACAAAAATAAATTTATCCCCATGGTCTTGTCTACACATGAAACGTTTTTTGCCATCTTTTCTGGAATATAACTTTTTTTCAGCAAACAATTTTTACATATTTTTTGAGCCGAACATTTTTCAAAAGATACTATCAAATATAAAAAAAAATTTGATGGTGACAATTATTATTTATTTCATTGATACTCGTATTGTTAAAATTTATTAAAAATTTTTTAATTATATTTAATGAAAAATTATTTCCGGTCAAATTTTTATATATAAATCGATTATTGTTAGAACATTTTTAAAAGAATAAAGTTCATTTGTAGGAGATTATAAAAAAACTAGATTTAAAAAAATTTTAATGATGACAAAAACTTGTTTTCTATTAACTGCTAAATGTAATTTTTTAAAAAATTTTACCAATGAAAAATTAATTATGAGAAATTGTTATTATTAAAACGTAGTAAATTTTATTTTATTAATGAATTTTTTTTCGATAAAATTTTTATATGAAAATCGTTTATTGCATGAGAAATCATGTACCAGGCAGTGGCAGTGGCGATTTCATTCATTTTCGCCATTGCAGAAAATGTCAAACTTCGGATAAAAAATTTTTCGCTGATTTTTTATATATGGAGTTTGACATTGTCTGCAACGGCGAAAATGAATAAATTCGCCATTGCCACCACCTGTAAGTCATTTCGCCATGGTTTATTGTAAGAAAATTTTTATTGAAAAGTCTTTTTGACTTAAAATTTTTGGACACATTTTTTATAAATAACTTTATGAATAAAAAAAATCTGTGTGTAAAAAACATTATTGGAAAAAAGGTTTAAAGAAAATTATATTGAAGATTTTTTGTTGGAGAAGAAACTTTATTTAAAAAAATTTTTAATGATAAAAAAATATATAAAAAATTTAATTTATAAACATCCTTTAAAAAAAATATTTGTTAGTTAAATTTAATGATGACAAAAAACTTTTATGGAAAAACTTAATAAATTGCTAAGAGTTTTGTAAAAACTTTAACCAAGGAAAAATTATTTATCGGAAAATGTTATTGTTAAAATAAGTATAAGTAAAAATATTTTATTTTCTAATGAAAAATCTTTTTTTTGGTAAAATTTTAATATGAAAATCGTTTATTGTTAGAAAATTTTTAGAAGAAAAAACTTCAAATTTTTAGAAGAAAAAACTTCTAGAAGATTATAAAAAAATTAGGAATAGAAAAACTTTAATAGAATAACTTAAGTAATTACTAAAAGTAATTTTATAAAAAATTTTACCAATGAAAAATTATTTATCGGAAAATGTTATTATAAAAACGTAGTAAATTTTTTTTATTTATTTTAATAGAAGTTTATTTTCGGTCAAAATTTTATATGAAAATCGTTTATTGTTAGAAAGTTTTTATGTACTAAAAATTAGTAAATTTTTTTTTTATTTATTTTCTAATGAAAAAATTTTCGGCAAAATTTTTTTATGAAAATCGTTTATTGTTATAAAATTTTTGTTAAAAATTCTTATTGATTAAAATTTTGTGCATACATTTTTTATGAGAAACTGGTTAAAAAAAATCTGAATTTAAAAAAAATATTTTTGGAAAAAAACGTTGGAAGAAAATTTAATTGGAAATTTAAAAACATTTAATTTTTAATTTTTTTAAGTGAAAACTTTTTATTATTTTGTTATTTGAAAAAAATTTAACTATTTTTAAAAATAAATTTTAATATTTTATTGAAAAATTGTAATAGATTAAAAAGTTGTTGTTGTAGTGTTTAAATATTTTTTAGGCGAACAAAAATATTTTTAAATTAAAAATTACTTTTAGGTTTTTTTAAATTTCTTTTTAAATGAATTTTTAATAAAAAACAATTTTTTGATAAACAAAAAAACTTTTAATTTATTATAAATTTGCCCACTTGAAAAATATTGTGTGAAAATTATCTGGACAAAGTTAAGGCCATAATTCACTATCATACAAAATCGTACGATTTAATCACACAAAAATCTGAATGAATTCTGTTCTATCTTAAAATCATTTCAAAATGGCGCTGTGGGTACCACATTATTATACAAAGAAATATGCAAAAAACAGGTGGATTTATTATTTTTGTTGCTTTTTTTCTTCTCATCTTATAAAAATCAACTCTGATCGCATAGAGAAAAACATTTGATGAATAATTTTAAAATCTTTTAAGAACGTCTGTTACACACTTTTAAAACACACTATCATATTTTTAGAGCATACAAATTTTTAACAGGTCATACCACTGAGTATGATAGTGATACCTGGCCTTTTCATTGTCGTTTTATAACCAATAACATATATGAAATTTTTAATTGACCAATTTCGTTAAAATAGTTTTTATCAAAAATTTTATTGTGTGATAACTGGCTGATATTTATTTGATTGGCGGAAAAAGCGTGTTGATTGCGAATCTAGCGAAAAACAATTTGTCTTTCAATTTTTGTGACAGTATCTGGCTGCGGTTCTCTGCATTATTGTTGATTTGTTGTGAAATTAATCATTAAATTTCATTGTTGTTGTTTTTATTTTTCAGTATCATTCGCTCTTTGGCAACAAATTAAAAAAACTAAGCTAATTTTTTGGAAAACAATAAAAAAATAACCATAAATCGTTATGAAAATAAATATAAACACACAAAGCAATAAACTATAAAACCATCTGAACACGTATTAATAAGTCAGCTATATACTGGCTAAATGAATTAAATGCAACCACCATTTCGTTAACAACTTCACAGAGATGATGAGCACCCACAAGGAAATACAGTGTAAATAATATTTAAACCCTGTAACAACCCCTTTTTTTCCATGTAGAGCATTAGCCACCCCTCTCATTAACGTCTAACCGCATCGCATCATGCATCATGTATTTAAGGACAGGTTTTTCATTTTTTATTGCACCACAAAATAGATGAGGATGATGACTTTTTTAACGCAAAATCCCCAGCATAAGTTTATGAGTCTCCCTTCCTTTTCTCGTTGACTTTACAATTGAGGGGATTAAATGAGGAAGATTTAAGAGGATAAAACAGATTTTGTATTTGATATAAAAAATTAAGTCTTCTTATGTGATACTGATTTGTTTTTATTGTTGTTTTTTTTTTTTTTTTTTGAAGGAATTCTCTATCATAAATATAGTTTAGCCAGATGTTAGAGATTTTATTTCAAACAAAGTATTAGTGCGGGAAAATGATATATTTTTCCCAGAAAAGAAAAAAATGTTTTGAAAAACAAAGTCTTTCTAAGAAAAACTTCATAAAAAAGATTATAAAAAAGTATCCAGGAATTAGAAAACATTTAATGCTAGAACGGTTAGAATAACTAAGAGATCGAGTAAGTGCGTGGTTATGTTGAGGTAAGCGTTCCCTCTGTTACAGATTATTTCTCGACTTAATATTAATATCCACAACAAAACTCAGACAGATAACGAGGTTCTAGGGACTTTAAAGTTTAATGGTATCAAAAAATTCCATACTTTTTACATTTAATTGAATGCAGACACCTAAAACTGATGACACTAAATTTATTATTTTAAAGCAAATACAGCTTCAACGAATGCACCACAGCAAAGGAAAAAGTTCTGAGTATGAACATTAATAACTCATTTATTTAAATGAATATTTGCAAACAAAAATTATTGAAAATACCGATGAGGGTTCACGGCAAACATTAACCGCCTATAGGCAACCTTATAATCTGGGATGGAAGTTTAAGAAGAGAAAATTGTGGTGACATGTAGTAAAAAATACTATGAATCGAAAATTCCTAAGCTTAAGTTCTAATCCCATCATAGTACGATATCTCGGTTAGTACCAGTTTCAATATGTGTTTTCTTCTCCCGTTTTTACAAATAGGAGAATTCAAAAATGCTTTTAATAAAAGATTTAAGTTGAAACTAAAGCATGAGCGGTTTCCTACTAACGATATTCAAGTCACCTCTTAAAAATCAAGACTTGCCTTTTATTCTTGAAATTAAATAAACAAAATAAGGTTAAATATATTTCAAATATTAAAAAAAAAATAATAATATAAAATATTGCTAAAAAAGAATTTTTGTTTAAAGTACCTTTTTAAAAAAGTACCTTAAGGTAGTATATAAAAAAAATTTTAAAAGTTCAACTCTTAAGAGAACTATTTAGCTAAAGTTTTACTTAAAAAAGTACCTTTTCTAAAAAGTACCATTCAAAAAAAGTACCTTTTAAGCAATTATTTAAAAAAACATGCCTTTTTTAAAGGCATCTTTTTAAACAAATAACTTCAGAAACACACATTTTAAAAAGTACCGATTAATAGAACCAAAATTTTTAAAGAAAAGTTTAAAAATATTTTAAAAAAAGTACTTTTGAAAAAGTACCTTTAAAAATTAATAAAAAATATTTTTATTAACAAGCATCTTAAAAAAGAATTTATAAAAAAAACGTTTTTAAATTAACTTTTTTTTTTTAAAGAGAAGTGCACTTTAGGCAATAATGCCTTTTTAATTAGTATGTAACCGTGCTACAATCTTTAGGAAAGGAGTAGAGGAGAGAAAAGAAAAAATGGTGAAAAGTATAGCTATTTTATTAGTTATTTTACTTTGCCGGCGAATATGCTATGAAGAAGTACCGACGAAAGAGGCTGCATATTTTAATGTTAATTCTGAATATGTTTTTATACCATTAAACGGAAAAAAACATTTTTATTTTTTGGTTGCCGCAGGAATTGAACCGTGGCCAACTAGGTTTGTAGCCAACGTGCTTACCACCTTAAAAAAACAAGTAAGAGTACTAAATTCGGCTTTACCAAATCTTGTATGCCCTTCACCATGTATATGAATCCAATCAAGCAAACAAATATTGAGGTGACAGAAAATTAAAAAAAAAAAATTACCTAAAAATGTCATCAGCTATTAATGGGTTAAGCATTTAAAAAAAAAATTAGTGTTTTCTAAAAGTTCTCTTCAGAAGCTTTTTAATGATACCCATATTGACAATCAAACTTTTTTATGAACATTTCAGAGGCCCATAACTCGGAAAATATCGGCGAGCGCCAATTTTTTACTTGAATTTTTTTTCTTAGTTTTTAATTCCCTATCGCTCCATAGTTTTACTTTTTTGTTTTTTTTTTATTGAAGTTACTTCATTGTTCCAAATGATGTGGAGAAATTAGAAACAGGCATGGTTATAAGCCCGCTGCCTCAAAGGACATGGACCGATCTTGCTTTCCTCTTTCGACACTATGTCTGATTTATTGGCGTATTTAAATTTTCTCTAGCCCATCTTGCCCTTGGAAAAGTTGATTTCAACAGACGGACATTGCTCACTCGACTTCGCTATGCATAAGTATTCAGAACATACATACTTTATGGGGTCGGAAATGGATATTGTAGGAATTACAAAGGGAATGACTAACTCAAATATATCTTTCAATTTTTGTGTTGAAGGGTATACAAAATGAAAGTTTATGCTCAAAACTAAGAACTCAATATTTGATATTTCTACCACGATAATTCATTAAGAGGTCTTTTATTTGCTGATTTCTTGTTGCTTTGCAAGAAAGTATGATTGGTTATCAGAAAAACAAACGTCAGAATGCAAGAAAGCACCATTCTTGTTCAAATGAGGCTGATGACTGTCAAAAGTAATTAAAGTCAAACTCTATAAAAAAAATGAAAACTTTAGATAGCTTTAAATTGAGGTGGTACCTTGGATTCTAAACAATATTGTGTTCTTTGTATGTGTGTGTGCGTGATAGATAATGACGAGTAAGAAAATACAGGAAAGAAAATATGATGATGATCGATACCTTTTAAGTCAAAGAAAAGAAAGAAAGAAAAAAAAAAAAGATCTTTAAAGCTTTTATACATACGATACAGATGTATAATGTCTTACTAATGGTTGTTAAGATAATCAAGATGTTGGTTGTTATTGTTGGTGTTTTAATTTGCAGTGAGTGTGAAATATTATGTTATCTTGTAGTTACAATATTTATGTATGTGTTGCTCTGAACACAAAAGAATTTAAGTCAAATGAAAACCCAAAAGCGTATGTAGGTTCATATGTATTTTCTGTTAAAAATCTACTTAATGACCGTTATTCACATGTTATTTGTACAACAACGAACCAATGAAATCATTTAAAATGTATTGGTTGGACTTGTAAAATGTTGAAGTGTGATCGTTAATGAGCAATTATGAAAATCAGGATTGTGTCTTCAGTCTTTCGTTTTACCATTTTTTTAAATTTTTTATAATTTTTTTTTCAAACTTGAGATCGGTGATTCTTTAATAATCAACAACAGCGGCAGTCAAGGAGACGCCAATTTTCTTTTTTAATTAAATTAAAAAGTAATAATCAGAAAAATTTTTTTAAAGAAAAGACTTAAACTTTGAAAACAGAGACTTAAAGTAAAAGTTATATTTTCTCCCACATTTTAAGAGATTTATTTTAAAAACGAATTAATTAAATAAAATTTGAAACAACCACAAGCTTAAGGCAATATTTTTTTAATACGATTATTACTCAGGAATGTATTATGCCAGAACTAGGAGTTTAGACAGAGGGAGTAGTGCTTGTTGGCTTGCATCTTTGCTTTATTTAAGTGACTGGAAAGACCTCTGCAGGGAGTTTGTTTCATATATGAACTGTTCGGCTAAGAAACGAATTTTCTTTGTAATGCGTAGCGCGATTCACTGGCCAATCGACTGCAAGAGAATGCGCTATTGATGCAGACTGATAAAAAATTATATTTTTACACATTCACCTAAATGTTACAAAGCACAAAACCTCTTATAAAAGCTTACGGTGTTTGAGTCTTTTCCATGTGCGAGTCTTTTCCATGTACTAGTCTTTCCCATGCGCGAGTCTTTCCCTTTTTTGCATCAAGAAAGAACGAGTGATAACAGTTTGTTTTTCGATTTTGGCAGATACTTAATTCTAAATGTGATTTTGATATATTTTTTTTTAACAGATCCCCTTTTTTAGAAGACTCTGCTTTTTCATAATTTAAGTTTTTTATCACTTTTTTTAAGGTGATTTTTTAAAAAGTACTTTCTTAAGGTATAATATTTTAAAAGAACTTTTTTTTATAAAAACTTGTTTTCTTAAAGAATACATTTTAAGAGGACACTTTTTCAAAATGTACTTTTTTAAGGTCATTTTAAAAAAAGTACTCTTTCGTTAAATTTTTTGTTAAAAAGCTGGTTTTAAAAGTACTCTTTTCAAGGTACTTATTTTAAACAGAAACTTGTTCTTAACGTCTTTTTTTCTCAAAATCCAGCTTCTGAAATATAAATATTTACCAAAAAGTGTGTGTTTTACGGGTACTTATAAACCATTTTTAAATGCGTTTTTTAAAAAGGTACTGTTTTCAATAGAAAACTTTCAAAAGGTATCTTTTTAAAAGAGCTGTTTAAAAATTTATTATTTTAAGAAACATTTTAAAAGGAGTTTATTTTTAAATTATACATTTTAGAGGTACTTTTTTACGGTACTTTGAAAAAAGTACTTTTTAAAAAGTACTTTTTAAAAAGTACTTTTTTAAAAGTACCTTTTTAATGACAATTGTTACAAAATTATTATCTTAAGAAACATTTTAAAAGGTGTTCATTTTTTAAATTATACATTTTGGAGGTACTTTTTTATGGTACTTTGCAAAATGGTACTGATTAAAAAGTACTTTTTTTAAAGTACCTTTTTAATGACAATTGTTAAGAGACTAATTTTAAAAAACTTCGATTAAAATGTTCTTTTTTTAATTTTTTTTTTCAAAGTTTTTAACTTAACGCCGAATTAACAATGTTAACAATGTGTAAAAATGTTTTGAGACTTTCAGAAGCAAATTTGAAACATAATTTTGTAATTTTTTTTAATTTAATTTAATAAAAATTAATTACATTAAGTTCAGTTTAAAATATAAAAATATTTGATGTGTATATTTTGCATAAGAAAGCAAACATCTGTAGCAAAGTATCTGACATTAATTGAAAATTGTTGTTATTTATAACTTGCAGCCAACAGGTCAGCAATTTATGATCAATTTTATTTGATGAATTTAAGTTTTCAAATTTTTAAAAAACAAGCCGACAAGTTACTTTAGTACTGGCCCTGTTATAAATCATGGTAATGCCCTAATTTTACCTCAACTCTTGAATCTGAAGTGTCTATTGATGACAACAAAGTTCCCCTTAGTTAGTGATTTTAATGGCTAAAAGAATTTTTAATGTTTTGTTATCTTTAATGATGAAAAAGACATTCAAATTGACATGAAAATAAATACGTTTGAGTGTGTGTATGTGTGCTTGTATATGATGAAAATTGATGTTGTAACATTAAAGTTTAAGTCAAATGTAGTTTGTGGTGTAACACATATGATGTCCTACGAGCAAACATTATCTACCTTTTACAAACTACTTTGTACCTGAGAGTCTTTTCAAAAAGAAATTTTAACAAAAATGTTTGAAAAAATAAAAATTGAATCATTTTTTTTTTGGTGAAAAAGAAGTCTTCATTAAATCTTGATATACAAGCTGAAAGTGTTCATTTATTTATTTGTCTGCTATGATGCGCAGCGGTGTAAACCTGAATACGATAATGACAACTTAATAAATCATTTGAAAGGTGAGACATTAAGTGCAGCTCTGCCTTATTTAGGTGTCTTAATAATGGAGATGCTGTTAATTCAACAAGTTAAGAAAATGTTAAAAATGCTTAAACTAACATGCCGACATTCAATACTTCTTATCACCGTTATATTTCTTTTTTTCTACACATTTACATACATTTATTTCAATATGTAAATCGATGTATAAATGAATCTTTTAAATACCAAAACGCATGAAAATCTAAATCTTTAAGTATCAAACAAACAGCATGAAATAAAGTGTTAAGTGAGAAAATTAAATTTTTCTTTTAGGTCATGTTATTGATAAGTCAATCGTATCAAAAGACTTTTAACTGCAAGCCTCAGGCCTCAGTTAAAAAATTTATTTACAAACTTTTTTTATTCATTTTATTAAGGTTTTTTATCTCTCTCTCTTCTTTCAACGTGTGTCCAAAAGTATTTTTGTTGCCTTTTTAACCCAAATTGTGGTGAATATTATAATGAGTCTATAATTTTTAAAAATTTATTTGTAGTGTATTACGTCTTTACTAGAAGCGAGTGATATCGCGTGCTGGAATCACAGATTTTATTATTAACATTAGAGTTGAAGTAAAACGAACCCAATTTAAAGCAGACAGAAAGACGGAACTGATTAATATTAGTTGACAGTATTCTAATTATGTTTATATGAAAATTATACATGCGTTAGATGTTCCACTTTGAGATAAAAATGAAAACAACTATTAAAGTATCATGCAACAGGTTACAGGTACCTCTGTCGTTCATGCGTTAAACGTTATGGTTTTGTGAAGCGTAAACTTTGTTGACATGACTGCCAGCTTGTGAATATTAATTGATAATTTTAGTTTTAAAATAAAATTGAGAACATTTGAAAAATAAATAAATAAACTGAATATAGTTTTACTTAAAAATCTTAATTATAAAAAAGGCCCTTTTATAAAAAAAATATTTTATTTAAGATTAAAACAAAATTTATTGAAATGTTTTTAAAAAATAAAGAAACTGAAAAAATTCTCTAAAAAATTCCACTAAAACTGTTAAGATAAAAACCAGTTAATTTAAAATTTAACTTAATAAAAAATTTAAAAAATGTATGTACATTAAATGGTACTTTTCATGATAAGTACCTTTTATAAATTAGCTGCTTTCAGTGTGTATATGCTTTATTTAAAATAAGTATAATTTTTAAAAAGTTTTTAAAGAAGTTTCCTCTAAAATTGATAAAAGTACCTTTTAAAAAAGTACTTTTTATGTGGATCTTTTAAAAAGGTACATTTTTAATAAATACCTGTAAGCAACTTCTATTTATAAAAAGAAACCACTTTTTAATGTATCTCTTTAATAAATTGTCTTTTACAGAAATACATTAAAAAAGGATCTTAAAAAAAGTACCTTAGAAGGAACTAAAAAAGGAACTATATTGAAAACGGTAATTTTAAAAAAAGTAGATCGGGTGTAGAAAGTAGATTGGCTGTACAAAAGTAAAAATTTTTTTTCATAAAAAGTACCCTTTAAAAAGTACTTACCAGAAAGTTTTTTTGTCAGGGTGCCAAAAAAGTACTTTTGATTTAAAATTTTCTGTATTTCAAGAAGCGAAAATTTGCTAAATTACTGAATATTTTTGATCAAAAATATGTTGTCCTTAACAATATTTCGCAATGATAACTTTTTTTTAACAGCATTAACTTAAGAAAGGTATATTAAACAAAGTACTTTTCTAAAAAGGGCCTAGTAGAAAAAACTACCTTTTGAAAAGCAAGATTATTGGAAGGTAACATTAAAAATCTGCTTTAAAGAAAATACATTTAGAGAAGTATCTTTAGAAAAGTACTTTTAGAAAAGTACCTTTAGAAAAGTACCTTTTAAAAAAAGTACTTTTCAAAACGGCTATTATACATTAAAAAAGTTACATTATTTTTAAGAAACTCCTTTCAAAAGAAGTATGTTAAAAAAAACATGAATTTTCTCTTAAAATTACCAAAACACTTATAATTTTTAGCTGCCTACTTTACGCTGCTACTTTATTTAACTTTACTCTGCTTGAGCTGAACTATTTTCTTCTTTTCACCTGAAAGCTATTAAGTTTTCCCCCAAGAAATATATTTACGTATGTGTAATCTCTCTTTGTTCCATAAATTAACAGGAAAAGCGATTTGTATCTACTCCCTCATTGACACACGTTCATGTTAAGCCAACGACACAGTTTTTAATGATGGAAATTTATTGAATGTTAAAACTGATTTTACATAAATATCTCAGCAATCTTTCATCAGCCTTTTAACGACCAAAGAGTTAAATGAAATTTAAAAAAAAGTCATCATATCTTAAAAATATGTTTAGATGTTCTTAAAATTTACCATAAAATATAAAAATTTTTGAAATTTAATGTTTTGTGAAAAAAGAAAATAACTCTTTTTTGTTGCAAATAATGTGAATTTCCAGGATGTCGGTAATGTTGCTATTTGACATCATTTGAATTTTAAACTCTGCCAGCTTAAGTTTATGATACGAGTAAGGTAACACAAGTGATAAGAGATTTATTTATTTTGATATGGAAGAGAAGGGTTAAATATCATTTAAGATTGGAATTATTTAAATTTGGTGGATTTTTTTGGAGCGTTTTATAATACGAGGAAGAGGAAGTAATTTAGAAGAATTATTAATCATATCATGTCATTATTGATAAGACTTTATGCTCTTGCAGAAAAGAAATAGAAAAAAATGAAAGTACTTTTATTTCTACTCCAAAGCAGATATTACCAAATTTATGTGAAGAGTAAAAAGCAGTTAGGAGATGCCTCTTTATCATAACTCAGAGGCAAATTTCACATAAAAAATATTATCAAGGGGCAATCCGTGCTGCCATAAAAAAAATTCTTAATAAAGGTAAAACTGTTTTAAAATTAAATAAAAAGAACTCAAAATCTTGATTTTCCTCTATTTGCGAGGGCTTCTATATATGTTTCTGGCCTGGCAACACTGAGTGCTGCCAAGTGCAAACTGACATTTCCATTGGAAAGTTTGTTATTTTTAAGCATAATCGTACTCAAAACGTTTTGACGTACGACCATTATTTGTGTTGTTTACAGTGACTTGAAAAATCAATATAGAAAAAAATGGAATTATCTCGTGAACATTTTCGTGCCATCATTTTTCACAACTTTCGACGTGGATTATTACGACAAGAGTGCATTGATGAACTTAAATCTTTGTATGGCGATGAAGCACCATCCTATAGCACTGTGAAAAATTGGTATAATGAATTTAATCGTGGCCGAAGCTCGCTCAAAGACGAATTCCGTGAAGGTCGTCCAAAAACGGCTATTGTGCCAGAGAACATTGATGCCGTGCGTGGACTAATAATGCAAGATCGACATGCGACATACCGAGAGATAGAGACATCCTTGGAAATTTCTTCCACCAGCATACATTCGATACTGCATGAACACCTGGCCGTAAAAAAGGTTTGTTCTCGTTGGATCCCGCACAATTTTAAAGTCGCTCAAAAAAAGGCTCGTGTCGATTGGTGCAAAGAAATGTTGCAAAAATACGATTGCGGAGCTTCAAAAGACGTTTATAAGATCGTCACAGGTGACGAATCATGGATCTATGCGTATGAGCCCGAAACGAAACAACAATCGACCGTGTGGGTCTTCAAAGACGAGCAAAATCCAACGAAAGTTGTTCGTGGAAGAAGCACTTCGAAGCAAATGGTCGCCTGTTTCTTCGGCAAAACTGGTCATGTGGCGACTGTTGCGCTTGGGCAACATAGGACGGTCACTTCTGAGTGGTACACTACAATTTGTTTGCCTGAAGTCATCGGAGAAATTCGAAAAACCAACAAGAGAAGACGAATCATTGTTCACCATGACAATGCGAGCTCTCACACATCGGCTCAAACCAGAGCGTTTTTGATCGGCCAAAACGTCGAATCAATGGGTCATCCGCCGTACAGCCCTGACTTGGCACCTAATGACTTCTTCTTGTTTCCGCACATCAAGAAAAAAATGCGTGGTCAACGATTTTCGTCGCCAGAAGAAGTTGTTGAAGTGTTCAAAAACCATGTTTTAGAGGTGTCTCAATCGGAGTGGAAAAAGTGCTTCGACAACTGGTTTGAGCGCATGCAAAAGTATATAAATCATGCTGGAGAATACTTTGAAAAACAATAAAACCATTTTTGATTATAAATATTCGCATTTTCACTATTAGGCTAGAAATATATAGAGCAGCCCTCGTACAAAAACTTATATGCTTCTTTCTGTTTTATTATTTTTTTTAATCTGTTCAACACGGTGTTGCCTGGGTATAATTGCAGGTTATTTTTAGGCACAAATAGAATGAATAAACCTCTATGGCATTTATCAACTCTGCAGCTTCACTTTTCAAAGGCCTGTCGGGAGAGGGCTAATACATTAGCAGAGCAAATTTGGTCTCTCCCGAGAACTTTTCACTTTTTAACGGATTTCATATACGTGACAAAATTTTTTTATACGTTATGGGACTTTTATCCCTTCAGAAAAATTCTTAGGTAACGCTAAACGAAAGAGATCTTAAGGAGGCCCAAAATTGGAAACTCTTAGTAACACCACCTATCGGATCTAATATACTGAGTCTGTGACCAAAGTTACATAAAGATAAGATTTCTTTATATACTTTCGGAGAATTAATTTTACAAATATAATTACTTCAGATATTTATGTTTAAAAGTACGAGAAAACCCTTTCTCTCTGTAAAGATTCGAGTTTTAAAATCAGGCTGTGACTCATCTCCACAAAAGTAAATATTTATCATTTTATGACTAGAAAACTATGACAATGATAATAAATAAATATAGTTTAAGAGTCTCAAAGACTAACGTGAGAATTTAATTAAAGCTTGCGGCTGCAGGGCGGGCAGAATGGATACTTCCGATAAAAAATGTCTAGAGAACGAATCGAAGAGAAGCATACCGGGTATGGCCACAATTTTGTACAAATACTATTTATGTAAATTATAACAAGGCCTCTAAAGCTTTAAATTAAGTTGTAAATTTAAAAACAAAAATAAAAACTAAAAAATTTGGGTGCATTACAAGCGTAACCGCAAGATTTGTATAAAAACCTCATGTCCAAGAAAAAAATAAAATATAATTAATTGACCAATCTAATGAAAAATTTAAAGACACTTTATAACATGCTACAGAATTCTAAAATATGTTTGCTGGTTTTTAAAGGGTTCTCCAATACGGACGGGTAAATTTTTAAAAAAATTTTTTTTTTTTCAATTTTTTTTATAAAAAAAGAAAAATTACCCGTTTCGCATTAAACAGAGAAATTATAAAAATCTTAATTAAAATTAATAATTTCTTGCGTCATTTGCAACTCATATTTTATGCTTAAAACCGTGGAGGGATGTGATTAAAAATGTGACAGCTCTCCCTACTATAAAACCGAGGCCACAAACATCTAAGTATTTTTCTGACCCTTTTGGAAAACCTTAAATGAATAATTGTAGTTTTCTTACCTTTATAATGCCGCAACTAACCGACTGATTTGTTAAGATGTGATCACGTTGCTTTTTTTGTAAGCAATTGCAGGCAGGCGTTTGTCAGACTGTTCATTTATAATTGAGTTGTATGTGTTACATCAGATATAATTTTTCCTTGCTTTTTTATATATTTTACATTTTTCTCTTACTCCCTTAAACTTATAAAATTCATAATTATTTGTGGTGATTCAACAAAAAAAAAAAACTTACGTTCGGTAGGCAACTTTTGATGAGGAATGTTTTAAAGCACTTGTGGTATTTTTTGGGGTTTTTTTTAATAAAAAAACACCTCTACAAGTTGCATGACATGATTATATTAAAATAAAAAAATAAAAAAAACTTAAATTTACTCCCACCAAACAAAATGGACTGTCTGCCAGCCACTGTTAAATTAAAATGTAAGAAAATTATATTTAATTGCAAGTGTGAAGATGAGAATTTAATGATAAAAAATATAAATGTTATTCATTTAATACTTAAATTATTTGAAAGGTTACTGAACAACATTTAATTATTTTCGATTACAACGTTAATGCCTATAAAATTCTAATTTTTAGTTGTTTTTAAATTAAGTTTTTAATTAATCAATGTGCCGTTACTAATCACTTGCCACTAATTTGTTACAATTTCCTAAAATTGCTAATTCATGGTTGCTGCATCAACGAGTCGAATTAAAATTTAATAAAAACATTTTGTCAACCAATAACTAGTTGTATAATAATTCTCTACTATAAATACACAAAAATACAATGAAATGTTCATTTGTATTTATTTGCTAGTTTCGTTAGTAGTTTTTATTTTACACAATAGTTTTTGGCCCAAAATCACTAACAGTACTTGTTCACCAACCAAACAAAAACTTCTTTTTTTTTTTGTATGAAAACCAGCGCTAGTTTAATTAAAACAAAAAAACAATTTTTGTATTAAAATAATTTTATTCAAAACGTTTAAATTATACAAACAAAATATTTTTAAAATTTTATTAATTTTTTAATTTATTTAAATAAATTTAGACATTAAATGTTTATTAATCTAATTAGCAATCAAATTAAATTAATAGAAATTTATAAGCTTCACTTGTTTATTGTTTATTGAACGAATGTTAAAGTTTTTAATTTTAATTTACGACTCGGAAGCTTTTCTAGGAATATCAATAATATTTACTACTAGGCGATTTTTGGTTCACTATGAAACTATCTGGCAACTTGGCACCCTTAATACCAATTCAATAAATTTTAACAGGGGATTTAAAGAAATTTTCTTGAATTTATTTACTAACAAATATATATTTTTTAAATTATTATTGCCATTTCTAATGGGCTTTTAAGATTTTTAAGTTTAATGTGCGTGTTAGACTCACACACGAAAGGTTTAATGTTTTTAATGGACCACCCTTTAATTTAAAATATTATGTTTTAATTATTATTATTTTTTTTTTTTGGAAAACTTTATCAAGTGTTTTATATGTTAAAATTTCAATTGGGACACCCTTTTAATTTTAATTTTACTTTACTGAGTGCATGGCAAATTCATTCATCTTCGCCGTTGCAAAAAATGTCAAGCTTCATTTATAAAATGTCAGCGAAAATTTTTTTTATATGAAGTTTGACATTTTCTTTAACGGCGAAAATGAATGAATTCGCCACTGCCACCACCTGGTACATGATTTCGCCATGACTGAGAGTGTACTTTCATTCTGTGTAAATTTAAAGTGTCTGGCAACAGCGGCTTGAAAGACCAGTAATTTAAAATAACATCTTAATGGGGACACCCTTTAATTTTTAAATTCATTTTATTATTTGTTTTTATGTTTGTTTAATTTTTAAATATTTATTTTGGATACGAATAGAACTCAGCTGTTAAGCGACATAAAGAAAACAGATTTCAGAAATTTTCGAAATTTAACTAACATTTTATTTATTTGGCTTAAGGTTAATTTTTTACTTTAATTTCGAAAAAAATTTTAGAAAATTATTTACGTTTTCTAAAGAAAAAGCATTTTCTGAAACTCTACATCCTTTAAAATTATAATAAAATAGATTTTAAGCGATAGACTGCTTTGCACGCGGAAAAAAATGGACAAGAAGACAGATTTTTTAAAGCAAACTTATTTAAATCTACAAAAATATTCAAAGTTATTTGTCTATTCCACGATTGTCACAATTGTGTTTAAAACAAAAAAAAAAAAAAAAAATTGTTACATTCCAGTATTTTTTATAGTCTTCACAAATATTATTTAACGATTAAATTCCCTGTGACCTTTAGAGTTATTACAAAAATATGTAATTTTTCCAATCCATAACAACTATTTGGCCAGAGATACTTTTAGTATTTGTATATTTTGTTTTTAAGACGTTAAGAAAAAACATCTAAACAAATTACTCGTATGTGCACGTGCACGCAAATAATTATCTATAATTTTAAAAGTTACTTAAGAAAATGGAAGAATATGAAACTATCAAACATTTAATAATTAAAAATAAAATATTGCATTTTAGCAAATTATTAACACGCGTCAAACTAAAAGCTTTCTTATCCTTTTATTTAATGATTATTAATATTCGTTAATGTTTTTGTGTATTTTATATTAATGTGTTAGAAATAGGATTTCCAAAAAATTATGGTTTTTATACTCTTTTATAGTTTCTGAAAAAGTATTTTCTATAAAAAGAACTTAAATAAAACTAAATTTACATAAGAGTACAACAGAAATAGTACCTTTTGTTAAAGTACTTTTTAAAAAGTGCTTTTTGTAACAGGTACGTTTTTCAAAATATACCTTTCCTTAAAAAAAGGTATTCCCAAAATCTTTTACGTAAAGTACCTACTACAAAAAGTACCTACTACAAAAAGTACCTACTATAAAAAGTACCTGCTATAAAAAGAACCTATGAAGAAAATAACTTTTTACAAATAAGCTTTTATAAAAACTAAATTTTTTAAAAAGTGCGTTAAAAAAGTTTGCTCTTGTTTAAACCCATTTTTATCAAAAAGTACCTTTTACATTATCTATAATTTTTTTATTTACAAAAAGGTCTGTTTATATAAATCGGATGTCTTTTAAATTAAAAATTGTCTAATAGTACCTTTCTTTATGATATCTCTTATTAAAACTGTTTATAACAAAACGTACCATTTTAAAAAAATCCGTCTTAATAACTATTTTTGATCACAAATCTGTTTTAAAAAATTATTTTTTAATAAAGCTTGAAAGTACTTTTTTGAAAAGTGCATTTTATACAAATACAGATTGCTAAAAGTTCAATTTTTTTGAAGCCTTGAAATTAATTATTAATGAATATTTTTAATTCGAGTTATTTCCATATGTTTTTTTAGAAAAAATGTGTTACTTTTTTTAAAGAAAACGAGAGTAAAAAGTATGAAAACATAAATTACTTACGGCATTTAAAAGGCAGAAAAAAAAGTGAAGAAATATATATAAGGAACTTTTCATATTGTACAAAAAAAAGTACCAGCTATCAAACTAAAGTTTCTTTTATAAAAAATTTAAAATTTTCCTTTTCAAAAAAATACCTTTTTTAAAAAGTACTTTTATGCGAAAGTAGCTTTAGCTAAGAGCAAAATTTTTGTCTTGAAAAAAGTACCTTTTTTAATAGTACTTTTATGCGGAAGTACCTTTTTTGAATAGTATTTTTATGCGAAAGTGCCATTTACTAAAAGTACCTTTAATAAAGAAACCTTAAAAAATAATCTTTCGTAAAACCGCCTTTGATGAAGTGCAACCTGTAAAAATCTGCTTAAAAGTACCATTTACCATCAGTACGTTAAAAGCAATTTTCAAAACAGGAAACCCTTATTTTTGTTTCTGCTTAAAAAAACTATAAGGTAAAATATGTTTCATAAATTTTCTATTGTATGTTACGAATATAAAGAAATAAAGTGCCAAGCACTAAAAGGAACTATTTTTTTCAACACTTTGTGGAACTACTTTGTTAAAGACACGTGCTTATTGCAATCAATCGAAATTAAATAAAACTTTTAAATTATAAAAATTCATAATAATAATTGATATGATAAAAACGATGGTCTTTAGAATCAATTTTTGTTTAAGGTAATTTAGTGCGAAAAATATTTTTGAATTAAAAAAATTGTTTGTCTTTTGTAGCTTAAGACCACTTAACCATAACCGATGAGTAGTTAGATCAATTATAATCATTTGAGGAGAATCCTTTATTTTTAAAACATCCTACAAATGCGTTTGTCAGTATTTCAACCATAATTAATTTTAATCTTGTAAAAGTTGAGGTGTCTGTGAAATAAATTAAACGAATTTTATAAAAACAGTCAAACAGCTAAAAGATTGAAACTGGAAGTTGCAACTTAATAATCAACCCACGCATAATTGCACGCAATTAATTAACGCCAAAACGTAACGATCAGTGACTGCGCAAAGATCTCCATGAAATAAAGATTTAAATAATAAAATAAAATACATAAAAAATATAAAATAAACGACGACAACGTATGAATTTGTTTTCTTAAGCATTTTTATATTAATGACAACGATTTATAAATGTCGACTGCCACCACCGACCGATACGAATGAATATTTTGCGTTGTTTTGTTTTTGGCAAAATTTTAATAATCTGTATGCATTTTATATTTATATTTGGAAATCATAATACATGAACGATTCTGTTAAAGTATTTGTGTTTGTAATGAAAGACAGTCGTCGTTTAACGGCTGATTGATTTCGACAAGCAACGCCAGTTTTCGAACATTCGCCTTAAAATAAAAACAATTTAAACTCATAATTTTATATTTTAAAAGGCGACACTTAAGGCATTAATATAGACAGACAGACATACAGACAAGCAGATAGACAGACAGGCTGGATTAATGCAAGACAAACCATAAATATTCATGTGTTTTATTTGTTGGATCGGGAAATGGACGAGAGGAGAATCTTACAGACTGACTGAATGATGAAAACGATGATATTCTTCATTTTTGTTTTATGAAACGTAACGAGTTTATAGCTTCACACGTAGCAAGTATATTTATGTGCAGCAGTCCAATTGAATTCGAATTGCGTGTATGTGTTTTGCATTTCAAATGGGGCAACTGATCAAATTTGAGCATGTGCCAACGAAAATTATGTGACACATTTATCGATTCTTTAAATGATCTACGAGACGGCGGCAAAACGTAAAAACACAATCAAAAGTAAAATATTTCAATTTAATAAAACGTGTTACACATCCCCAATGAGCTGTTCATTTTTACAAAACGTTTAAGAAGTAGCAAAGACGAGATGATCACCAGACGATACAAACTTTGCCTGTTGCAATCTCAAATACCAATACAAGTGGGTCTAGAAATTTTTAAATTTCGGTGGCGATTTAAAAAAAAAACATGCTACTGTTACGGCTGTACTCTGACTGTATTGGACTCTTAATAATTGTCATAATTTAAATGCCCCTCCTGCTGAGTCTGTGCTCGCCAAAAAATTTACTAGTTCGCGGAAATCAAAGAAACAGAAGGAGCACAACAATAAAAGCCTGCCTTAAAAAAGGTGTATTGAATGGCGAAATAAAGATAAGATAAAAAAAGTAAAAAGAAAAATAAGAAACAAAATAATAAAAGAGAAAATACAAAGACCACATGTGGTCTGCTAAAGTATTTCATTATGACCAAAATGAAAATGCTTCCTTTTTCGGGATAATCCCTAAGCGTTCATGTTAGCGGTAGTGGTGGTGGCGGCAGATGGTATTGATAACAGCCTCAGCTTATGAAATATTATCCGTCTCGCTCTCATTGATGGCGAGAGTAAAAAAAAAGAAGCAACAAAAATTGTGATTTTAAACGTAGCATCTTTAAGCTTAACAAGATTGCAATTAATTTACGCTGATAAATTTTAAAGTGCTAACTACATGACAACAACAAAGTAGTTGCACAAACGACTCTGTCTAAAGGTGTGGGGATGCAACTCAGTAAGCATTTGTTAGCCCTTGATCGTCTTTAACAAACTAATTTTTGTCTGTGATTGCAGACATCAAACCAACACCTACATACACATGAACATGAATTAATAACAAGAACAGCAACAGAAACAGAAACTTTAACGTTTAATTTGTTTGCAACATGCGTAAATTGATGACCGTTATTAGCCGAAAAGATACGCGTTAAATATTTCATTGTTGCTGGCAGAACAGAAGGAGAAGGAGAACCAAATCATTATTTACATTAAGATACAGTTTACCAATTTGTACTGAGTTAAAAAATAAATGAACAACATTATTTCGTAAAATGAGACCTCCTTTGAAAAATGCAGAAAGTACTTTTAGGAATGTATCATAAAAAAGCAACATTTCAATAATACTTTTTTAAAAAATTTTCTTTAAAAAAGTATATTAAAAAAAGGCTTTAAAATACTAACATTTAGAAAATTACCCTGTTAAAAATATCTTTCAATTTTTTTTTAAAGTACCTTTAAAAAAGTACTATTGGCAAAAAACATATAAAAAAGTGCATTTTTAAAACATAATTCTTAAAATAACCAGTTGAAAAGATACTTGCAAAGTATTTGAAAAGTACCTTTAGAGATAAAATGCTTTTTAAAAATTATTTTTTAATTATAACTTGAAAAGTGCCTTTTTTGAATAACTTGCTCTTACAAAAAAGTACTTTCTAAAGACTTGAACACTTTGAAAAAGTGCATTTTGAGCCCAAGGCTTACCCAAAAAGTACCTTTCAAGAACAAAAATTTATTTTGAAAAAAGTACTTTTTATAAAAAGGCTCTTCCTAAGCGTATCTTTTTAAAATTTAATTACAAAAAGTAGT
Organism: Cistogaster globosa; assembly: GCA_937654795.1. Taxonomy (NCBI): domain Eukaryota; kingdom Metazoa; phylum Arthropoda; class Insecta; order Diptera; family Tachinidae; genus Cistogaster; species Cistogaster globosa. The sequence continues at coordinate 17,347,188 of OW569404.1, forward strand.
TTAAACTTAATTCTTATAAGGTTAGGATTAATAATTTTAACCTACTCTTAAAAAAAAATAAATTTAAAATATTTTCTTTTTAAAAAGTACCTTTTGAAAAAAAGTACCCTTCTCAAAAAGTACTTTCTAAAAAAGTGTATAATAAAAAGCACTTTAAAAAATTACTTTTATGTAAAATTTGTTTTAAAAAAGTACATTAATTATAAAAGTACATTTTGAAATTAGTACGTATTTTAAAGGCGCCTCTTTTAAAAGCCATTAATTTAAAAAAATTACATTCTAGAAAATTAAATATATAGAAATTTCTATACAAAAGTATAATATAAAAGGTACCAAGTATTAAAAATAAAATAATTCTGATAAAAACCAAAGTAATAGTAAGGTACGGTAACGGGACCTTTTTAAAATTTTTTTTTCAAAATTAGTACTTCTACATTTTTGGTAAAAGTACATTTTAAAGCACATTTGGCCAAATTTATATTTTATTATTTATTATTACGGCTCTAACTTATGGCTACTTGTTTCTGAATATTTGGGCTGGTACTTAGGTGGGCAAAAACAAACTGTAACTTGAAGAAATTGAAAGCAAACAAATATATATTTTTTAACTACAACAGATCAATTTATTTTAGTAAATTAAAACCTTTAAAAATTACTTTCAATAACGGTAGGAAATTAAAGCCTCTCAAATTTACTCTCATCCTTATAACATTCATGTGTTTGTGTGTAAAAAAAATATTTCTTGAAAATACAAATTTAACGCGTGACTAGTACTAATTACACGTCTCGACGATAATCAACACGTGCTTTAAACGAAACACTTTACAAACGACCACGAATGACTTACAGCCATTAAAAAGACACAGTCACAGTGTTATTTTTCATTTGAGCATGCGTATTTCTTGTTAATATAGATTACAATCATACCTTTGCTTCATCTTAAGGCTTGACCATTTAAAGCAACTGCTGCACCAGACACTCTTCATGAGGGCAATGTGTGCATACACATTAAACAGGGCAAACATACTCGTACGTTTTTTTCGTTTTTGTTCGCCTTAAAATGATCATAAAATATGATTCACAGATCTAACATTGTTTACATGAAACATTTATTCAGTCATTCATTCTCTTAAACAAAAAAAGAAAATTTTTTTTGCGCTCCAACGTCTGTCTACTGCTGAATTTAATGATGCTTAGTGCGTCTCTCAGCATACATTTAACGTCTTAATAGCTGCTTGGAGTAATATTTACATAACATACTCGTATTAAAAAAAAAGTATTTATCGCATTGTAACGTTTGGGGGCATATTTTGTTTCGCTTGGGTATTTTTTATTTTATACTTTGTTTTAATTCAATACATCGTATAGGAAGCCGCACGCATTGCTGCTCAAGGAGCCATATCATTTCCACTATGTGTTCTTTTTATTATTATTTATATTCCTATTTATGTATGTTAGTATGTGCTAAATGTAAAAAATTTGTATTAAATCTTTTGGGTTCCTTGAATCTAGATTCATACATGCTTTTCGACTTATCTGGACTTTCTTGTATGAATCTCGTGTTTAGTGTGACAACACGTATTTCAGTAGAAATGCTAATTAGTTTAAATTTAATAATTTCATTTTGCATTTGTAGGCATAAAGGTGTTGTAAAGTAGTTAAATAATACAATTGAGCGACATGTTGTTGTTAGAAGCATTTGAAATCATATTAAATATCTATTTCCAAGTATTTGTTTCAGTAGTGAAGCCTTTTTTTGGAAAAAAAACTTTGTCTTAAAAATTGCCATGCACAAAAGATCTGAAACATAAATATTGTTATTTGTTGTACAAAATCTCTTTATTTTTTCTTTCTTATTTTACTAGGTCTATTGATAAAACACCATTAGAATTATTTGTTCAATTTGGAACAATTTTAAATTTATTTTTGATTAAATATATAATTGAGCCAATTAAAATTTTAATTAAATTGTTAACTAAAAATAATTAAACAATTATTATATTTAAGCTGAAAACAAACAAAACCTTTAATAGCGCTGTGTGCTTAAAACCTTCTTCAAGCTTTCCATAGTTTCTTTATCATCTGCATCTAATCATAGTCCAATCATAGCGGGCATAATTTATACATGAAATATTAAATGTCCAAACTTGGTCTAGGCTTAACAGTCATGTGAAGTCATGGTGTAGTCATATTAACTTAATAAATAAGTCTTAGTCTCACTATAGTTAAGTTATGACAATTTAATTACAGATTAGTCTTAGTCTAGTTAACGGAGTGTCTTAGCTCATGCTCATGGTTTAGTGTTTACCGATTTGTAGTCATTGTTTGTTTAGTCATAATCTTTGTGTTCTTGTAGTCTAGTCCAAAATTAATATTCTTGTTATATTTTTAGCAAATTTTAATCAGAAGCTAAAAGTGGGGCTATACTCACTGCCTTGTTTCTGTAAGAAAAGTGAGAATTTGTTTTTCACAGAGTGGACTTGAGTTTGTTATGATCTTTCTAATACAAAGGAGTGAAAATGTAAATGATTAACTTTAGCTTATCCTGTGAAAACAACTCTGATTGCAATAATTTTGTGTAAAATTATTTTCACTTTAGTTACAGAAACGAGATACAGAAGTGACTAATTCGATCACAATTAACCTAAGTTTGCATATATTCCGCTCTTCATCAGATTTTTGTGTGATTATCGTCTAAACTCATTTAGACATTAGTCTGTTATGATATCACTAAATTTTAAACACAAAGAAAAGTTTGCAAAATTTCATTTTCTTTTTTAAACTTAATTTTTACTCTACGTTTTTTTAAAATGTTTTTAGACATTTAGACCATTTAAAATACAGGCAAATAGTTTGTATTTGAAAAATTATATTTAAAAAGCTTATGCAACTATACAGACTGGTTTATTAGATGAAATATAAATAAAAATTTCCTAAGATATGTGAAGCGTAACGGTAAACGCTGCGCAGTTTTGGCTGGTTCTAACTGATGCAAGTGCAGCTGATGACGATTTTATTATGAATTATTTTCTTGTAAATAATTATGTACCCGTATGAAATGGTACATTTATTTTATACAAATTTTTTTCAACTCACTCTCATTTGGCGAAATCACGTAAGAATGGTGGGTAGGCAGCAGCAGATAGTAGATAGCGCAGATAATATATCCGGTTCCGGTTAAGCCTATATTTGAAATGTTTGTCATGTTTATTTTTTGTTTGTTTTTGTTGTTGCTGTTGTTTATACGGCTTGAATACACTCACTTACCAACATGAAATTGTCAATAAACCTACTTGTACTTTTAACAAACAAAACAACGACAACAAGTCATTGAAATTTATGCTTAAATGTGAATGCACGCAATGTAATACACCTTACCTTGCCCCGCCGTAATGCATTTAATCAACATTTATGTATTTTGAAACGAATATTATGTTTGTAAAACAACGGCTATTGGTCTAGTTTGATTTTCTTACAAGGCTTAAATACATAAATGTTTATTTGTTTTCCAACCGACTCAATGATAACAGAAGGATTCTGGAATAAAACTCTATTTTGCTTCAAATGAACAGGGCAGGAAAAAGGACGAACAGCAAAGTAAAAAATAAAACCCCAACCAATAAACATGGCAGGGTACGTTTTATTTCCGCCAGCGTATAAATTATCTTGCTTGTATCCACAGCTCATACATTTAGAGAAAGATATGGCCATTGTAATGTATGAAATCTGTAAGAGCAAAGAAATATTTTTACCAGCATTTGTGTTGTAGGTCAGTCATCGTTTTTAAAGTTTCTTAGTAACAGCGTCAATAATACAAACTGGCTGTGTGGCTGAGTTGAATGCTATAAATCTTTTTACAGCAATTAATTACATAACGTAACTGAGTCGATTCACGGCAATACTTGACAATACAACTAACCACGAGTCGAAAAGGCAGCTGGTCAGCCAAGCAGAAGCAACATTTCATCATAGAAGCAACAAGATGGGCATTTCTAATTGACATCATTCTTGTCGAGAATGAACTTCCTTTCAGGTTTATAAAAAATTTTTGAAGCAAAAAAGGAAAGAAATATTTTTAATATTTTTTAATTGGTCATAGAGACAGAGGAAGAGATAAAAGATTAAGATTTTATTAAATGCTTTTGTTAAAAAAATATTTTTAACAATTTTTATAATTATGTTAATCATATCTTTAAAAAGGTAGGAATTTTAAATCACATTAAACAGATGTTAAATAAAAAAATATTTATTTGCATATTGACGTGTGTGTGTGTGTGGGAATTTAAAAAAATTAATAAAAATGCAAAAATCAACTTTTGCATTATTTTTTTTTTCAAATAAAACTTGTATCTGTTGCCGAAATTTAACAATAAAAATCATTCATAATAATGACGTTAATGATTATTATAATGATAACGATTATGATAATGGCAATAACATTAATGTTATCAAGGTATCTGTTATGCAAAGAAATGAAACAAACACCTTTTAAAAGCAACAGCAAGCAGCAGTCAGTCTCTTTATAAAAAATAAGGAATGAGATCAGTCGAAATCTAGACATATAATAAAACAGTAACGGGGTCATTTTTGTACATGAAATATTTTTTTGATGTTGATGTAGATAGTAATCAATATGGGACTGTTTGTCTGTTTGTGTTCGCATCACGTAAAAACTGCTGGATGGTTTTGAACAAAAATTTGTGAAAATGTCCCTTAAAACCTTGATTCAAATATAGAATATTTTTTGTTTCATAAAAATATTTCGTAGAGAAACTAGAAATACAAATGTGAAAGCACCCAATTTTAGCGGTATAATGGTACTAGAACAGTTGTTAATATATTTTATTTTTGTAGATGGAAAATTCTTAAAACTTTTTACAGAACTCTACAACAAATGTTTAAAAACACAATTGTTTTAATTTCAATTTTAATAAAATTAGAAATAGTACGCGGAAGAATTCGTGGGCCCTGCTAGTAATAAATTAAGTTTTTAATAACGTTACTGTTTGTTAGAAAATGTTAAAAGAAGAATTTTTTTAATGTAATTTTTCTTCAAATTTGTCTAAAAAAAGCAGCTCTTTAAAGGTATTTTTAATTTTTTTTCAAAACGATTCTATTTAAAAAAAGATATATTTTTGAAATGTTTTTTGTTTTTTTTTTTAATTTAGTTCTTCAAGAAAGGTACCTTTTCAGATTGTTATGTTTTTTCACAGGTTCCTTTTCAAAAAGTTCTTCAAAAATACTTTGCAGAAATATTTTATTTGAAAAAATACCTCTTTTTATTCCAAAATGTCTCTTTTTTTAATGCGTTTAAAAAGACTTTTTTCAAATCCAGAATTTTTAAAAAAGTTCCTTTTAAAAAAAAGTACTCTTTCTGAACAGCGTTTAGAAAAAAACTTGATTTAAAAATATGATTTTTCGAAGCACTGGTTACTTCAAATATAATGTTACTTTTAAAACATGTATTTTAAAAAAGTACTTTTTGGAAAAAGGTATTTGGTTTTTCATAAAAGTACTTTAAGAAGTTGCTATTTGTCTGAATTCTATTTTTTCTTCAATTTACGTTAAAAGTAATTTTTTATACAATTACCATTTTAAAGAACAATTATTTTTTTGTTGACTTGGTACAGCCCTTGAACTTGTTTGCTTCTTAAAATCTATTAGTGGTTGTTGTACGTCTGAAATGTTTGACACTTTCATAAGAATCATAATAATAATGTAGTTAATAGCTTTTAAGCGACAATACAATACAATGCAATACAATACAATATAATGCAAATACAAAATACAACACAGCTCTTTAAAATTCAATGCACCTCAAGCAAGAAAAACAAAAACAAAAATATCTGACGATACTTAGAAAGTGTGTGTTACTTGAATGCTCGAGTATTCTCTAACGCATATGAGTCGTATAAGTGACACCTTTTTTCTTTTCTTACCATCAATAAACAAATACTAAGATACTGAAATATAATAAAATGAGGCTGGTCTTAAAAGAACCTTTACAAGTTTATTTATCTACAAAAATCTAATTAAGAATAAAGAATTATAAATATTTTGTTATTTTTTTTTTTCTTAAGAAATAAAAGTACTGAAGAATCGTCTACTTGAAATTTTTGAATAATTTTTCTATTATTTTGGGCAATTTAGTTTTTTACATTTTAACTCTAATTTTAAATAGATTTCTAAGATTGCCTTTCATCATTTTTGGTATTAATTTCGCTTGCCGCCGTTTGTTGCTGTTATATGTTGCATGCAACTGTCTGTACAAACATCTAAAAATTTTCCATAATACAATCGACAGGTTGTTTTATATTGTTTTTCGTATATTTTTGTTTTGGTGAGCTCACATGATACTGCGTAGGCGTATTATTATCACTTCTAATTTCGCTTTATATTTTCCTTTTTGTTCTTGTTGTTGTTGCTAAAGTATACATTTTGTTTTATGACGACGATAGTGGTTTCAATTTTAATTTTTGCTTCTGTGGTAAATATTAAAATTTATAAAAAAACAAAAAATATATTCAAGCAATAACAACAAAAACAATGACAAAAAACACTAGCAACTGACAACATCAACTGAGTTTTAAAACACAACAACCGCATCATCGGTGTGCTTGATGTCTGTCTAGCAACAGCAACAGCAAAAAAAAAGTAGTTTTTGTATTAAAATAATCTGTAACGCAACAGCACAGGTGCAGGGTGGTTATTTTTTGTTCCTTGTCGATTTGGTAACAGAGTTTAAATTAACGCTTTAGTGACAATAAGTTGCTGCTTAAAGTAAAGGTCGAAATAATATAGAAACTCAAACTAAGATTATTATGTAATTAGGGTTTGGGAAAGCTATCCAAAATTTCCCGGGATATTTTTGGCTGAATTCCCGGGAAACGGGAAGTTTAAAATCATTTGTACTTAAAAAAATACACCGATTGTTTTTCACGTATTTTGGTTGAAACATTTAAAAATTTTCAAATATCTCATTTCGTATGAATTCTTCTACATCTGTACAGAAAATATTTTCGATAGTAATTGATATTAAATACAAAACACCTTTTTCTAGAATTTTTGTCTGTCTGCCTGTGTTTGAATAACGTAAAAACTGCAAGATGGATTTAGACAAATTTTGCAAGAAGGTCTCTTAAAACTTTTGTTCAAATAAATAATACATTTTTGTGTCATTTTGTAGAGAAACTAGAGATCCAAATGTTAAGGCACCCAATTTACCCAATTTTAATGGTACTTGAACAGGTGTCAGTACGTTTTATTCTTGTAGATGGGAAGTTCTTAACATTGTTTTCAGAACTCTACAACAAATGGTTATTAATTTTAATTGTAAGATAATTAGAAATGATACGCGGATGAAATCGTGGGCACTGCTGGTAAGATACAAAATAGAACAAAAGGTTACTAACTTGTTTAAAAAGGAATTTGAATTATTCGAAGCCACTTACATTTGAAACACGAACATCGATAATCCCTAAAACGCATTGTTAACAACAAAACAGTAGAAAGTAAAAGGTTTTTTCGATTGCTGGAAATTTTCCAATGACCATAAGAAACATAATGTCTACTGAATTGAAAAACGCATTAACAGATCTAAAATCGTAGCTTTAAAAGAAATAATAATTGATAAAATACTTTTTCACAATTTTTACCTTTGTTATCTCTCGTTATATAGTAGAAATGTTCATATGTATGTATGTCGTGTTATCTGAATTGTTTTTAACTATTATTTAACAATTATTTTTATTGTTTGTTTATGTTTTACTAAAACTATGAATTTTTTAATATTGTTTCATTAAATACACTTGTTTTCTTCAAGAAATTCCGGGAATGCGATAATTTTTTTTACCCGTTTCTCTAGAAATATCAAAGTTCAGAAAATCCCAAACCCTATATGTAGATTAAAATTAAGTTAAAATTGTTCTTAGAAAATTTGAGTTAAAAAAACCCCTTAAACAGATTTTCCGTTTTTTTAAATTTACCAGCCGACCTGGCAAACGTTGTAGAGCCTGCTCTGAGTGCATTTAAAAAAAGTAAATCATATGTTTTTAACGGTACGCAAATCTATTTGAATTTAAAAAAACTGAATCGAAGTCGTTACGTTATTTAGGTGAGGCTAAAATTGTCCCTTGATAAGTGTCATCCTTAGTATTTAGGATTATGAAAAAATAGATGTTAAACGATTCTCAAAGGTTTATTTATATAAAAATTATAACGGTTAAAATACATGGTTAAAAAAGTGAACGTTAATGTAGGCGTAGTAAGAAAAGTATCCTATTAATTACACCACAGTTATATTTATAAAATGTAAAAAAATTCAAGAAGGTCTAAGAGGGCACGAAGAAAGGTGTGTTATAGAGGGGAATAAAAAGTAGAAGTTGACCCGATTTCAGACCTATCTGATATGCCAACAAAATTTTAATGAAAATCTGTCGAGACATTTCGGAGGAGTTTGATTACAAACGATGATTTTATATAATAAATATTATTTTATTTGAATTATTTTGTACAAGTGAATTATTATTCTGTAGTTAGTCTTGAATTCATTCGCTACAACCTCTGCCAGCACTCCCTGTATCTATTTGCAAGTAGTTTTAAGTTGGAAATTTTTCTATTTAAACCACTTTTTATCTTCTTTTTTGTAGATAATTATTTAATTATTCAGGGTAAAAGCTGACCAAGGTTGTAGCGAACCAGAAAGTTTAAGTCATTCTGTTGATATGTTTATGATTTTTAAAACTCACGCGCAAGAAAATATCTCGTTTAAGAGCATTCTCCAATAAATTCTTTAGCTCATGAACAGGTCCACTAAAAATCTATTCCTGATTTTGTCATTTACGTGACACTTAACATAAGTCGTTTCTTTTATACAGCAAAAATAATTCGCCTTCAATTAAAGCAAACTTCTGTCATTATTATTTATATTTTAAAATACGTCTGTGTCAATAATGCCCGTATGAAAGTAATTGCGTGTTTTATTTCGTTAAAAAATATTGAAACATAAATTCCAGTTGAGTAAACAAATTTTTTAAAACTCATGTTCACACCTCCCTATAGAAACAAGATGAGGCCATGCAACTAAATCAGCTATAAATTCAAAGAACAGCAGCAACAATAAAAATATTAAAAAGCAGTATCAACAACAATAAAAAACCAACAAAATAAAAACAACGACAACAAAAGCATATTTGCAATTTATCTTTCATTCTTGTCGCCACATTTAACAATGAATTGTTTTAACTTCATCTTATGTATTTCCTTCTTTTTCTTCTTTACTTTGATTTTATTTCCATTTTTGTTTTTTATATGTTGTCATTAAGTTTTTTTTTATTTTCTAGCAAGGTTTAAAATTGTATGTACGAGGGTAGTTCTAAGAGAAGCAAAGGCTAGAAAGGAGGCATACAAAGCTCTTTTACTGTTTATTGCCTAAAAAAAATTTAAATACCTGACATTTTTAGCTAAAGCTGACTGACATTGTTATAAGTGTCTGCAGTTTGGGAAATTCTGGGATCATCCTCGTAAATAGTTATGTTCTTTAAAAACTTTAAAATTGCTAAGCGTTTTTATAAACATTTAGAAACAACTAAATAAACACAAAATGCGTAAAAATATTTAACTATTTTTTTTTATTTTTCTTAAAAAAACACTCGCTTTTATTTGTTTTAAATGGTTCGTTTGTCTATCTGCATGTGGTTGGGTGGTACTCAATCCATTTATCCATCCATCCATCCGTTTGTCTGTCTGTTTGTCATCGTTTTGTTTTGCTGCACACATATTTCCTTGTTAACAATCAGAGTTTAGATTTTAATTGTTAAAAATTTCATTTCGTAAAATATACAATAACAATAAAAAACACACATTTTTGCAATTGCACAAGCTGTTTAAATGCGGAAATATTTATAAAACGAAATAAAAAAAAATTACATCAAAAAAATTGAGATCAACACATTTAAAAGTTATTGAACTCACCCACCATATGCTTATATGCAAAAAGAAAAAATGATCACGTACGCCCACCTACAAACACACACACACACACGCACACGTTAATAGATAAAATTAATAATGCAACTACGGTAAAAATAATTGTAATTAAAATTCATAGGAACATGACCAAAATTAATTTATAATACGCTTAATAATTTCGAAAATATGAATATGGGTGAGAGGAAAATTGCTTTTTTAAAAAGTACTTTTTTAAAAGATACTCTTGACAAACTATTCCCAAATGTATTTCTTACACGGATAATCTTAAATTTGTTTAATAAGTTTTTCTTATCATGTACATACACCCTTTTAATTTTAAAAAAAGGACCTTTTTAAAATGTATATTGTAAAAGGTACTTTCTTAAACCATACTTTTTAAAAATATTTTTAACTAATGATTCACACATTTTTTATTTTTAACTTACTTTTAAAAACAAAAACTTTTTATAAAAGTACTTTTTATATATGTCCTTTTTTAAAAGTACTATTTTATATGATTTTCTATGTTCTTAGAATCCTCTATTTTAACATTATTCTTCTACAGGATATTTTTTCCTAAGAGACGTTTTAAAAAATTTCGTTTTTGATTTGGTACTTTTAAAGGTCATTTTTCAAAAACTCTTTTTAAAAGCTTCTTTTTTAAGGTTACTTTAACAAAATACAATTAAAAAATAAATGTAATTTAATTCTCTAAAAACATGACCAAAACTAATTCATACTACCTACGCTTAATAATTAATAAAATATAATTATGAAAGGTGTAAGGTGCTATTTTAAAAAGTACTTTTTCAGAAGACAATCTTAAAAAACTATTGCCCCATAATTATTTTCCACAAGAATAATTTTTTTAAAACATTTTCCGACATGTACACTTAAAGAAAATTTCTTATTATACCATTTTAATTTTATAAAAAGAATCTTTTTAAAAAGTACTTTTTTAAACCATATTTTTTTTAAATATTTTTTTTAATGATGCACATATTTTTGAACTCTTTTAAGTTACTTTTGAAAAAATAACCTTTTTAGAAGTACTTTTTATAAAAGTACTTTTTATAAAAGTACTATTTATAAAAATAATATTAATAAAAGTACTTTCAAAAATGATTTTCTCTAAGTTCCTGGAATCCTCTAATTTAACATTATTGTTCCACTGGTTTGTTTTAAGAAACGTTTTAAAAAATTCCATTTTCGATTTGGTAATTTTTAAGGTACTTTTTCAAAAACTTTTTTTGGAAGTATTTTTAAGGTTACTTTTAAAAAAATACTATTAAAAATAAATGCAATTAAAATCTATATGAACATGACCAAAATAAATTCACTACATGCTTAATAATTTTTAAAATATAAATATAAGGGATAAAAGGCGCCTTTTTAAAAAGTCCTTTTTTAAAAGATACTCTTAAAAAATTATTCATAAATGTATTTTTTAAAAGAATATTTCTAAGTGTTTTAAAAACAATTTTTTTCTGTCATGTACATTAAAAAAAAAATTAACAAACATTTTTAATTTTGTAAAAAGTATCTCTTTAAAATGTATGTACTTTGTAAAAGGTACTTTCTGAAGCCATACTTTTTTTAAAATATTTTTTACTAATGCTACACATTAGTTTATTTATTTTATCTTACTTTTAAAAACAATAACTTTTTTTAAAAGTACTTTTTACAAATATTTTTTTAAAAATAGTATTTACAAAAGTACCTTTTAAAATGATTTTCTATGTTTTTGGAATCTTCTATTTTAATAGTATTATTTAGAAGGTTACTTTTTCCTAAGAAACATTTTGAAAAAATTCGTTTTTGATTTGGTACTTTTTCGAAAACTTTTTAAGGTACTTTTAACTAAATGCTCTTAAAAAATTTGTCTTAAAATAAAATAAAACACATTTAAAGATTTTGAGAAAAGAAAGCTCGAAAGATCTATTTTATCCACTAAAACTTAAACTCGTTTTATTTCTAAGAAAGCAAACTTGCTGATGGTTTAAATAAATTCCTAATTAATTTATTAAGATGACCTTTGAATTTTGAATTAAACTGCTTTACGAAACTTTATTTAAATAACTGCGTTGTAAAGAAATTTTACTTGATTTTTTTTAAATGGAAATGAATTGATATTCGCTTTACACACCTTTATTCCTTTCATTTAATATTTTCTTTCATTTAAATTTTATATCTATTAAATTTCATTAAAATCTGTAATAAAAATAACATTTTCCCATAAACGTTAAAAATTGTTACCCTGATCTAAGGACAATTCTCTTTGAATTTAAAGTAAAAATCAAGTCGCGAGTGATTTAAGATAAAAATTTAATAGAAAACTGCTTCCGCGTAGAATGCAAATGTCTGACCAAAATATAACAATACGCAACATTAAATACACTCTTGGAACTTTAATGGCATTACAACATTCAAAAGGACATTTGTAACTCAATATTTTCTACTTACGAATTTACAAAAATCACCTTCGTTTTGTATTTTATTGCGGCGATGAAAAATTTCTTAATTCTAAATTTTTTTGGGGTGAAATCTAACAATTTATTTATGAATTTTTACATGAGGTTATTTTATTAAAAATTTCCACCCTTAAGTTTTTAGCGCATTATTACAACGAAAAAATATCATTGAATTATGTAAAATGATTGTGTGCATGAAGACAATACCAGCACTTCAAAATTCATTGAAGGGCAATTGCAGCAGTCAGAGTTGGTTTCTAAAAGAATGAAATCAATTTTTTATAAAAGTAGTTGAAAGCTTGATAAAAAACCAACTTTGAATACATGTTTTTTAGAATACTTATTTAAAAAGTACTTTTTTAAACAGGTGACCTTTCAGCAGGGTTTGTTTAAGAAATCATTTTATAATTGTTTGTTTTAAAGAAATCTTGATTAAAAATAATTATTTTGGAAAATATTTTCATTTTTTTAGAAGTACTTTTCTGAAGATAATTAAAGATTTCCGTTTAGAAAACTATTCTTAAAAAATTTTTCTTGCAAACACTACCTTTTGACCCAGTATTTTTTTTTAGAAAGTAACCATTAGCTTCTTTTAACCATTAGTTTCTCAGTGATGATTGAAGATTTTTAGTCGTCTTTCACAAAAAGAAAGATTTAAAAAAAGTACCTTCTACAAAGGTACCTTTTAAAAAAAGTTGATATATTGTGTAACCAAACAAATCGATATAAGTACCTAAAATGTATAATAAGAAAGTTGTCTTGCTAAATAAAACATTAAAAAAAGTACAAATAAAAAAGGTACTTTTTTATATTTAAAATACTTGCAAAAAAGTACCTTTCGAAAAGTACACTTAATTTTTTTTTTAAAAGTGCCCTTTAAATAATAATTGTGAAAAATTTATTTTCGAAAAGTACTTTTAAGAAAAGTACCAATAAAAAGTACCATTATTAAAAAGGGTTACAAGATGTTTTACATGGTTTTCATAAAATAACAGTTTCTATTTTAAGACGCGACACATATTTAAAATAAAAAACGACTGCATTCTTTGCCAACTCTGTCTTAAAATATTTAATTTTATGTGTTTTCCCACGATTTTTTTATAAATTTCTTTTAACATTTATAAAAATCTAAATAAATTAATATGCCAAAGTATACAAATACACATGCTTTTAATAAAATGGTCAGGTATATATATAAAGCAGTAATAACAACAACAAAAACAAAACTTGCATAGGACTGACAATGTAGATTGCATTTAATGACTGATAAAATTCCGTTAGATATTAATAAAGAAAGATGTTGAATAAATGATTTGATATGCATTGATGTCTTTAGGAAATCCGGTAAAACATGATACGAATACGATGAAACGAATGAATTTAAAAGTTTAGCGTTTCAGCAACAAATGCAAATGATAGCGATGTGCATGAGTACTCTTTGCTGCTTTTAATTGTTGGTGGTGGTATTTAAAATAAAAAAATAAAAAATAAAAAATAAGAATTGAATGCTGTTTTTCTATAAATCTGACCATTTTATCTAACGAGATTCCTGTTCAATTACATTGCAGCACATTTCAAACGTGTTTACTTTAAGTTATAATTTTTGTTTTTTGTTTATTCGTCACATCTTTTTCTTTTAACAAAAGGGTGTTTTAAGCTTTTTTTTTCTTTCTTTGTGTGTATGAGTAGTTGTGCTCTAGATATTTAAATCCTTATGAGCAAAACGAGACGTGTGAGATTTTTAACAAGTTTTAACTAGATCGCTTTATAAGAAAAAAAGGATCTTAAGTGGGCTGGTTGGTTGGCTTGATTGTTTTATAATATTTATTATGGCAGCTGTTTTGTTATTTGCTGGACTTTTGCATTGCACGTTACGCGTTTATTCCACTTTATAATACAATTAGAATCAAAATAAGCGGCCTTTGTTTTCTTGATCTCTTTTTTGTTTGTAACAAAAAGATTTTGAATTCGTTATAAATCTTAAACAGTGTCGTTTGTCTTCAATTTTATTTATTTTTATTTTAATAAAAACCAGTAGCTGTGAGATCAAACATAGTGAGTGTTTTTTTTTTTTTTTTTTTGTTCTTAGGCAAAAACGTGATTTGAATATGAAAATTATTGTTTTATTTTTTCAAAAGGTCTTTCCAACCCTCGCCATAGGAGATGAGGATATTATTGTTAATAATACTGGTAGCTTAATGCTGTAAATAAAAGTAGCCACTTCAATTATATCCCTAAAAGGGTCCTAAAAGGTAGAAATAATTTTTTTGCAGATTAAGGACGAAACATGAATGTCCTTAATTTTGTAAATATTAAAAATAGATATTCATAAAGTTAGGGGTCAATATGCCCCTTTAGCAACCCAATTCCTCTGAGTGTTGAATTAAATTAATTAAAAGGAAATTTAAAGCGTCCTCTAAAACTTCTTAAAATGTCAATAGGAAAATCTTTTAGCAAATAAAAAGGTCGTGCTCCATTTTTTTTCTTTTTGTTTTTCGCCTTGGCGATGTCCTGTGGTCATATAGGTAGTAAAAGAAATTTTTTTTTGTTAAGGACTTAAATCTTCAGCTTTAATGTAAAGAACGTACTTTTTAACTTATTGTAAACTTTTGGAAAATAACGTGTCGGTAATGATGTCATCATTGATTTTAAAAATTTTAAGTATTTTCCTAATTTTCTTATTTAAAGTTTAGATTATATTTTTTATAAAAACTTGTGGCAGAGACAGCAAGACTTACCAAAACAAAAAAGACATTTTTCCTATTTGCATAAAACAATAAGAGGCGATCGTTACAGAAGACGAATTATAATTATGACAAGTGTGAATTTTTGCAAGATTTACGTGAGAGAGTTATTCCAACTTGAAGGCCTTTGAAATATAGAAATTGAATTGTCATATTTTTTATGAAGTGGTCTCGTTCATTAAGGTGGCTAGTGACTTTAGTATAATGAAGAGTCATAAGTTTATTACAAATACTTTTGTAGAGATTAATACTTCGGTGCCTATTCAAAGCCTATTCGAATATAAAACCTGCATTGCTGTCTACTTTAAATCTACTGAGTTTTAAAAATATTTTTGGCTCTAGTGTCTTCTAAATTTTTTATACTTTAAAATGCTTTTATATCAGCTCCCTGTCCATCAAGCCTTAAGCTGACATCTCGCATTCTTTGCAACCCAGCGTTACAAACACAACCTTCCTCAATATTAACCTCTGTCACTTGACATTGTAAGTTGCCTGTTTCTGCAAAGTCATCTTGTTGTTCATTATCTTGACTAATTATTTGTTGACTACTTTAAACGGGATTGCTTAGAAGCAGCTAACTATTCATGGTATCATATTATCACTCTGTCCCATTTAGAATTTAGTAGACTTCAAGCTATTCTTCTCCTTCTCCTTTTTCTCTTTATGTTTTGTGATAAATCGATTTTTTAACCCTTTAATCTCTTTCCTTATTATCCCGTTTCGGGGATTTTTTTTGTAAAAATTGACCTCTGTGTTCATCTTCTTTTTTGCACCCTTTTGTTTTTAAGTGACCTAAGATATTGAACTCTTTAGCTTTAAAAGAATTCATTGTCCATTGGCCATTCATACACTATTGAAGAAAGAACATTTGGTAGACAGAGTTTGACAGCAAGTAATCAAGCAAAATTCTTTCAACAATGACCCATTAAATGCATGATCTTCTAACATTGATTAGTTTAATTTTTTTTTAAATTATATTTAGTTAGAAAAACAATTTGGAGCCAGAACATTGCCTTAGAACTACTCGCTGGCCAGTTGACGATCCAACTTTAGCTGGTTCGTGGATCTATTTAAGAAAAATCGATATTTATTAGTCATGTGATGCCAGACCCTTGAGAGAGATGCAAAATTCTGTGAGCAATTTAACTTTGAACAGTTTTTTTATAGAAAATTTTAAATTTAGCGAACACGGCTAAAGTTATATTAAAACAACAATAAATATTTAATAAAAATTTCAGTTGGTTCACTGCCGTTTTTCTGCTTGTTTAACAATCTAAATTTTGAAAAAAAAGTAAAAATAAATTGAAATTCAATAGATTTTTGTTTTGTTTAAAGTACTTTTCTCTTGGTGCGTTTGTAGCTGCAGCAAAAATAAGACAGCCGAGCAGTTAAAAACATATTTGTATTAATTTAATTTATGCTTTTCATAAACCATTCATTCATTAAAGCAAACTATAATTTACTTAAATGTTTAAAAACACATTTACTTCCAATTTTCGTAAAACTCGTATAATTTCAAACATTTAATTATCGAGAATAAAAAAATACCGCCTTGAAAATTATGCAAAATGTCATCAGTTCAGTTCCTTATGCAAAATACATTTTTTGAAAACATTTGCAACAAGCAAAACAAACATTTGCAACAATCTATAAATATAGTAATTTTAATTTCATGGAATATACTTGATGTAATAACTTCATTTATTTAAAATATGCAACCCTTTCTCTGGTTGTTGTTTCTGTTTTTTTTTTGCTTGCAACAACAAAATGTTGCAGACACAATAGAAGTGCAAACAATAGTGCAGTAGAAAAAAAAATTGTAATAAAACGATTCTTTCTTAGTGTTATTTATTTTTTTTTTTTTGCTTTCAATTTAGTCTCTGCATAAAGGAAAAAAGTCATTTGTAGGTAAAAAAAATTACTTTGGAAGAAAAAAAAAAAAAACAGAAATGTAAAAAGAAGAAAAACCAACAAACAAATTTAAATTACTACAAGACTTTTTTTCTTGTTAAAGATGAGTTTTAAATAGGGAAAATAAGAAAAGGGGTGGTTGTTTAAATGGACTTGTACCAGCACACACGTGTACGACCAAATTTCCTTATTATTTTTTGAAATATGAATATTGTTGTAAATTTGTATTTTAAGCAGCTGGAAAATGTTTTGTATCAGTTAGTGTTAATTTGAACTAGTTTTCATATTATTTGCGGTTAATGGGTTAAACATTAATTTTTAAACCTGTTTTGAATTGCTGATCCATTATTATTTTAATGAATTTCAAAAAGTTAAAATGTAAAATCAATGATGAACGAAATAGATTGCGAAGCAAAAAACCGGTTGTCTTTATTCCCGAAGGAAACCTTTGAGAAAATTTAAGAAAAGTTGCAGTTAATTGGTAGACTTTCTTTAATAGTTTAGCTTTAACGAAACCCGTATAATAATGAATTAAATTATATTTTGAATGGCGGGTGTGGTTAGTCTGCAAGATCTTGCAACCTTCGTATGCAAAAAAAAAATCTTCAACACGTAATGGGTTAAGCATTTTTAAAATATTTTTGTATTTCCTGAAAGATCTCTTCAAAATGATACCCATATTGATGTCTTAAAAAATGATGCATAATCGTACTTTTCTATAAAAATTTCAGAGTTTCATAACTCGGAAAATATAGGCGAGCGTTAATTTTCTGACTTGATGTTTTTTTATTTTTAAATTCTCTATTGCTTCATATATTTGTTTTTTGATTGGTGTTAGTTACTTTATTCTTCCAAATGATATGGAAAAATTAAAGGCTGGCGTGGTGTTTTGCCCCCTGCCCCAAAGGACATGGACCGATCTTGCTGTTTTTCAATAGCAAAATTTTTGAAACTATTTTTAATCGATTGGCGTTTTTGAATTTTGTTTAGCTCATCTTGTGCTTTGGTAAAGTTGATTTTGACACTTACACGGACAGAAAGATGGACAGACGGACATTGTTCAATTGACTTTGCTATGCATAAGAACTCAGAATACATATATTTTATGGGGTCGAAAATGGATACTGTAGAAATTACAAATGAAATGACAAACTTAGATTCAAGCTTTTTCCACTTCTTGTGGTAAATAAGGTATTTTCGAAATTTCGAAATTACTTTCGAATATCGAAAAAATATTTATTTCAAACTTTGGCAAGCCAGGATTAAAATTACCATTAATTCTTTTGCAAAAGTATAAGAAAATAATTTTAGATTAATTTCGAAAATCAACAAATCGAAGCTTTATGTTTTTTTGAAAGTAATTTATTTTTAAACTTCTGTAAGCTGTGTCAAAAACAATAAATTGTATTGTCGTTTAAAACTAAGACCAGAAGAACTACAATTTGTGAAACATTATTTGGTTACTATTTTGAAAAATAAGCCCCAAAGATTTTGTGTATTTTTAGAAGGTACGAATTTAATTTCGAATTTTCGAAAACTAATTTTAAAATGATCTTGAATTATTACGTTGTCATTTAAAGCCCGTCGACGTGGTTAGATAAAATAATTTATATAATTTGAGTATAATTTGGAAAAAAAGGTCCGAAAAATTTATTATTCTTGGCTTTCGAAAAATAGATCAAAAATGAGGTTCACAACCACGATAATAGAAAAATTTAGAAAAAGCTAAAACGGTTTAGAACTGTAACCTAATCATATTAAGGATGCTTTATTAATGCTAGAAATGTTGTTTAAAAATATACAGAGTGAGTATTAGAGTGCTAAGACAGTGATTAACCCTTTAAAGATGCCTAACGAATAAAATGTTTTGTAAAGGTGTTCAGAAAATAATTTTGATTAACGATCAACCTCATGGAAACAAGAGCCAGAGCTCGTAAATCACTTCAAAATTATTTTATAAAAAAACTAAAATTAAGTAATTGAGCTTTAATATTTTTTTTTTAATTTAATAACAAATAAATTTCTTCTGCGTTTACACAAATAAATGCAAATTAAATCTTGTGTGAATTTTAAACACCTTTTAAAAACTCCTTTGTGTATATTTCGAAATAAATAGACCCAAGTGAACCACTAGACAAATGCTAGCTGCCTTGAGCAATTTTTACTCACTTTATATTCCAATTACCCAAAAAATGCCGCCTTTTAAATCCCCTGAATTTTAACAACTCTTAAAAAGTACAAATTAAAATCCTAATTGTTTCAATAATATTAATATAATTAGCTGAGATAAATAACTCTTTTGTAAGTTGTGCGAACTAGAAAAACAAAACAACAAACTAAAATGAGACTAAAGAAAAAGTAAAAATAAAATTACAGAGGGGTTAATAAACTTATAAAACAAAAATTGCAAAGAAATTGTAAAATTCGTGTACAAATGAGCGAATACTTTTGCAAACAATTAAGAAATTTGATACAACTGGGAATTTCCGATCTCAATTCCTTGAGGCGTTTGTCCTTATCAATGACTCAATGCTCTTTGCTTGATTTAGTTGACTGCCTAAATGATGGTTGGCTGGTTTGTATGACTTAGAAGGGGATTTTTTTTGTGAAAATAGCAAATGATTGTCAAATACAAATGCAACAACAGCAAGCTGAAAATCTAGTTACAAATTGAATTGAATAATGTTGGCAAAACACTAGATTTTCGAAACTTGTATGAATGGTAAAGTCAGATGATAATTATCATTAAACACCCCTCTCTTGTTTTATTTTGCAACAGCTACAAATGCGGTTACAGCATTAAATTACCTCAAGTAAATCATTAAGTTTGGTTAGTGCTGCTCCTGCTGCTGCTACTACTATAGAGGTAACAGAATTAAACAACTGAAAAAATAAGCAAACAGGGTCGTTAAAGTTTGTTTTAATTAAAATGCCTTTTAAAACAAACAAACATACAAATAAAAAAAAATAATGTTGCAAGTAAAAACAATTGAACAACAATATATCAAAACGCTCATAGAATTGTGTGCTCATATTACAAGTTCTGGTAATTGAATTAAATACATGCCGCATGCATGTGTGTGTGTGTGTATTAAAGTAGACACCACTTTTAAAAAGAATATATTCGTTTCATTGTCAGGCATGTACGTGGCAACAGAGACTACAAATTTTATGGAATCAATATGTCTTTTTTCAACAGGAATTAATTGTCAACTATCAACTAATTGCTTAAAAATTATAATTTTAGAGGGATATTTTTTGTACTAATTTTTCCCAAGAAGGTATTTTTTACCCGGTACTTTTTTACTTAAACTTTCCAAATCACGTTTTTTAAACCAATTTAAAAAATTATTTCACAAAAGTTAAAGTTTTTAAAACTGAAATTTATTCCAATTTTATATTAAAAAGTACTTTTTGTAAATAGTACTTTTTGAACAAGTACTTTTTCAAAAGATGCTTATTCTCATAGAATAAAATGTATTTTTTCTAAAATGAAATAATTTCAAAGAAACTTGGGAAAATGTTTTTTTTTCAACTGGTACTTTTTTCAGTAAAGGAATAAAAATTGATTAGAATAATAATTTTTTATTGAAATAATTCAACAAATAACTTTACAAAAGCTATTCTCTTGAAAAGTTGTACTTTTCATATATTTTTTAAAAAGTACTTTTTTTCATAGTACCTTTTGACAAGTACTTTTTATAAAAATTGTTTATTTATATCACTAAATGATTTTTTTTTTTAAAGTTAAATTAATAAAAAAAATTTTTTGGTATATATCTTTTCCTCTTAGAGCTTTACTAGAAAAGGTACTACTTAGCAAAAGTCCTTTAAAAAAATATTTTTATGGCAAAATTCTTAAAATATGATTTCAAAAAGTTTATTTTCAAAAAGTGATTTTTTGAAATAAGTAAGTTGTTTTAAAAGTATCCTACTTCGAAAAAAAGTACTATTTTAAAAAGTACTTTTTTCAAAATGTACTTTTTCCAGAAGGTACTATTTTTTAAATATTTTTCGAAGTTTTTCCAAAAAAAAAAAAAATCGTGTTTCAGTAGACCTTTTTTAAATGTACTTTTTTAATGGGACTTCTTTAATAGTACTCTTAAAAAATATTTTTTTTTTCCAAAAGAAAATTTAAAATTTTTGAAGCTCTTTGATTTTTTTTCAAAAAGAAATTTTTTCCTAAGGACAGTTAAAATCTTTTTAAAAGTTCTTTTTCAAACGGCCTTTTCTTCAAAGAGAACTTCTTGAAAAAGCAGATTCTTAAGCAAGTTCTTTCCTTAAAGCCTTTCACAATGGCATTTTAATTACTTTTTTAATTTTCTTATTAAATACTTTTAAAAAAGTACTTTAATAGTACCTTATTACTTCAAGTAATATAAAAAAAATTTGAATGTAGGGTGTCTTAAAGTCATCTTTTACAATTAAAATTCTTTGACATATTTTCTGCTTGTTACGCAGCACTTTAAGTCCATCATAGTGGTTTTACCCTGAGTGACAATTTAGTTCTTCTTTAGTAATTTTGTGTAAATCTTACATTGCTTTTTTTATTAACAACTTTACGCTTGAGAAAACTTTTGTAGTTTTGTGTTTTAAATTCTATTTTTTTTTTTTTTTGCTGGCTGACATTGAAATGTTCCTCCTGTGTTCCATACCGGCACAATACTTGGTAGACGGACGACGACAGTCTTATTTACGAAAGTATTCGTTATATGAAATGAAATCGTTTGCTCATGGGTTTCGGAAGCTGTGGTTTCAACGTCATTTCCTTTGGCATGTAACATTAGTAAGTTGTCAAAGTACTCGTACGTATGAATGAATGCAATTTTATACAATTTTTCTTTTTCTCTCTTTTGTTTCTTGTGTTTTTTTTTTTTTTTTTTTTGTATTTCATTTTAATTTTATAATTTTGGTTTTAAAAGGTAAAGGTTTTGAACACATTTAATTTGGATGGCTTTTATTTTGGGCTGCGTTTATATTTATTTTATGTGTGTGTGTTTGTTTGTTTGCTTGTGTGTATGTATTTTCAACGAGTAAAAGCAATCGAAATGAATTTTCTTGTTTTAATGGGTTTTCAATTTGTGCAAATATGTAAATTGAGAAAGTACCAAATTTATATTTAGGGCATTAATAAGGGTCGTTATGTTTTTTTGTCAAAAGTAAGTAAGTAACCCGTAAAGATGTTATAATTATGTTTACCCGAGTGTCTCTGTCTATCCTTGTTAAATAAAAACATTTTTTTATTGTTTTTCTTTTTCCATGTTCTCATTTTCACTCGTGAGATAATGACCCAATTCGACCACAATTGAACAATTTCTATTTGATCTTTTTTTTTTTTTTTGGTGGTGTTCATCCTCTTAATAAGACACTTATATAACGGACACTTATGTTTCTTTTGTCAAATGTGTCATTGTATGTTGCAGTTTTCTTTCCTTGTAAATTTTTTGATTTCAGTTTACTTTCGAATTTTTTTTGTTAAAAAAAAAAGAACTGAAAATTGATATTGAGTGACAATGGGTAAAATTTGGAAAGCAGTAAAAAACTCCAAACATGCTAATAAAGTCACACGTATGAATAAGTTTTTATTACTCATGAATGATTTTATTTTGTAAAATATTAACTTTCATCTGTTCAATACTTCACCAACAATATTTTACTCGATTTTTCCGCTTTCTTAATTAAGTCATAAAATTAACATCCCTACAGCTTTTGCAATAATGTGCATTTAAAAATAATAAAAGAATTATGAATATTTCATATCAATTCCCAAAAGTAATTTCACATTTTTTTGTTTTCCTATAAAAGAAATTTATGTGCGTTTGACTTATTATTTGGTCGCTGTATTGGCAGCAGGATATTACATATTAACATTATCGTTGAATTGAATTTTTATGTTGCGAATATTGATTGCTTTGGGTAACCAACAACATATCGTGTATTGTTTCAGCCTTATAAAAGCAATATAGAAAATAATGAATAGAATTGGAAAAATAAGCGAACTACAAAATTAAGTGAAATTAAAAATTTAAACTAAATTTAAGAATTGTTAATTTTTAAAGAATTTTTCATCAAATCATATTTAAGAACAGTAACAAAAAAAAAAAAAAAAAAAAAACAAAAATAAATTTTGTTCAAGTAATTAGCTTTTAATAAAAGAATTTTTGATAAAAAAACACATTAAAAACTACTTTTTAAAAAGAGCATTAAAATTTTTTTACAGTGCTTTAAAAGTTAATGTCAGAAAAAGTACTTTTTGAAAAGTATCTTAAAATAAGAATGCTCCAAAAAAGGATCTCTTACAAAAAACATTTTGGCAAGCCTCTTTGTATAAAAATTGTTTTTAAAAGCTTGCTGTTTTAAAAAGGTACTTTAGATTAAATAGCCCTTAAAAAAGTACTTTTTAAAACAATAGATTTAAAAAAAATAATTAAAATGAAAACGCAGCTTGAAGATTAACTTTTGAGAAACACTATAAAAGTATACCTGTTAGAAGTAATTTTTATAAAAGTACTTTTGAAGAAAAGTACTTTTGAAGAAAAGTACTTTTGGAAAAAGATACTCTTAATTAAAAAAAATACAAAATGCAACGATAAGCATTAAAAAATCTAAATTTCAACGCAGAATTTTTTTTAATTTTTTTTATAAAATAGATTCAAAGCAAGTCTTGAAAAAGTGCTTTTGAAAAAAGTGAAAATAAAAAAAATTGTAAAAATTGCATTCGAAAAAAGTACTTTTTTATAAAATTTCCTTTTAACAAAACTATCAATAAGATATTTAATTAAAAAGAAAATAATTGCGAAAAGACCATTAGAAAAGCTCCTGTAAATATCGGGTTTTAAATAATGAGTTTTAAGGAAACAGGCGTTAACACCTTCAAAAAAATTGATTCTTAATGACGTTTTTAGAATGCAACTATTTTCGAAAGAACCTTTTAAATGTATTTGTAAAAAAGAAAAAAAATTTAAGGAGGAAACTTTAGAAAAATACTTTTTATTTGAGTTATTTTGTTATTAATAATATTTAATAGTGGTTTTTAGGTTTTTGTACACAAATTGTAAAAACGTAACAGTATTTGTTTTATCACATTTTTTAGCAAAACAATTTTTAAAAATGTCATTTTATAAAAAAAATATATATAACAAATTAATTTACAAAAAGTACCTTAAAAAAAATTCTAAAAAAATATTAAAAGTAGCCTTAAAATGAAAAAAGTGGAACTAAAGAAAAAATCTTTTCAAAATAGTACTTATACAATTGCTTTAAAGTGATAACTCTAAAAAATTTGCTTTTATTTAAAAAATAACTAATAACTACCATTTTTACCCTTGATATTTAGTACCATTTAAAGTACTCTTTAATTTTTTGTAAACATGTTGAGTTAAGACATCTTTCATTTTAGCGAAATGTCTTTATCGATCAACCTTTAATTATTTCAGTTGCATTCAATATTTAAGCCGCTTTGGTTTATCAGCTTAAAAATTAATTTGTTGTGCCAGTAAGAGATTTAAATGTATTTTAGTAAAAGACAAGCATACAACCTCTTTGAATGTTACAATAAATCCTTTGATTGGCGTAGTGACGCTTTGCAACTAAAGAGTTGGCAACTTAGGAGTGTTGCTACTTCAATTCAATTCAATACATCAGAGTTATCAATTGAATGTATTTATTATTATTTTTTTTTTCAAAGGACCCATTTCAGCGTTGACATTAATGTAAATTGGGCTGTCTTGAAAGTGCAACAACAAGACACATTAATTGGGCATATGTTTGTTGCGGCAGCTGTTCAAGAAGAAAAAAAAACGTAATTTTAGCCGATCATTTTCTTTTGTCAAGAACATTTTTATTGTGTTTTGATGCAGTTTTATTTAATTATTTTTGTAGCTTTAAAATGTCATCTTTATGAAAGGAGCAAATGTTGCAAGGATAAAACACAACAACAACAACAACAACAACAACAACAATAGTAAGATATTACATGAACATCATTATCATTATTATTATTATTATTAATACTCGCTTTATTATAAAATTTATCACAACACACTCTACTTAACCATTCATTCATGCATTCAATCTTTCATTATGTTGTTCAAACATCTTCAATGAAATTGTCATAAATCCTTTTCTAAGATCTTGGCCTTTCAATGCAATAATTCTCAGAATTTAGCTTAAGTTGAGGTGCTCGCTGTTCCCTGTTTCTTAAAGCATTTGAAGTTTTCTTTTAAGATGCTCATGTGTGCGTTCTGCATAGGCTTATTGCAACAAAGTTCTTCTATCTTTTATGTTCAATTTAATTGAAAATTGAATTGTATTTCTCTGTACTTGCGTTTCTTTATAAATCACTATTAGGTTTGCTGCTGAAAGCCGCTTTTTCATTGATAAAAATCCAAGGATTAATTTTATTATTATTATTTTTTTTAATATTTCTTTGGTCGCTGATAATGCAATCTTATGATTAAAAAAAAATTAAAGCAGTCGCTATTAGTAAGACGGCATGTGTGGGATAAGTTGATTGCAGTTGTATTGACTTATAAGGAATAAGATTAAGGATGTTTTATATGGTTAAAGGCGTAAATTTTAAATGCTGAACTGCACAAGTTTCTAAGCACTCCAAGAGAGTTTACTTAAAGATTCGGCTCTCTAAAGGTGATTTAATAATTTTTGCTATATTTTGTTTTTATTAGAAATAAAAATTTTCCCATTATTTTTGATACATGATTTCGTTTATACAACTACGCCGGTAGGTTTGCCAGAAGCGTTTCCTTTCTGTCCAATTTTCCAAAATTTCATTGACGGTTTTCGGTTGAAATTTACGAATGGCTCGGTCGCTATTAGCTTTCAGGGACTTAGTCATTTCTGGGTTGGTTGCATAACATCGATTTTTAACTCCACCCCACAAGAAAAACCCTAAAGGTTGGAAATCTTCAGAGCTACTGATATCTGCAAGAAAGCAGAAACATGATAACCGAACTTAGGAAGCTAAAATCGATTGTTTGCTGAGCTGAGAGACATTTTGCAATATCTTGATTAAACAAAAGTCTCTAAACATATACAGCGCCATTTTGTTTACTGATAAAGTATTTCCAGTAAAATTTTTAAAGAGATGTTTCCATTTCAACATCCAATCCAAGCTATCTCTGTGCATAGATTGGTTTTTTGATATTGAAGCAGCAATTTTGTTTGTAGACTGCAGCTGCCGCCTCTAAAGAAACAATCGTTTGACCGATTTCTATATTCGATTGTTGCTTCTAAAAGGCCTTAACAAAAAATCCGTAGCGCAGTGCATGGATGTCTTCTTAAAAAAAATGTATAACTTTCAAAAGTTTTATAAAAAAAATTAATTTTATAATTATAAAAAACAGGTTAAAATTTGCTTTTTAACAAAACTACTCTTTGCCGTATATCTCACTGTATGTATTTTTGTATGATCCTTTTAGACATTGTAAATTCCTGGCTACAATAAATTAACCCTGACGCGACACCAATTGTATAAAACTGTAATTGCAAAGAAATAATATATTAAATATTTAATTATAACAAAAAAAACTATGTCAATCATTCTTAATAAATTTCATATGGAATGTGTACAACTTCTAACGAAATACTTTTCTACGAAAAAATTCCACATTTGCAGACAAAAACAAACACTGACATGTATTTAATTTAAATCATGATAAACAACATTGGAAATGAATAAAATGAATGAATAAACGAATGACTGGCAATATTGACTTGTCCGTGATAGACCAAAAAAAAAAAAAAAAAAAACCTGGACAATGAATTTAAAAAAATATATAAAAAATAATAAAAATAAAGAGAAGGACAACAGCCAGTAGAAATATCATTGCTGACCAGTAAATGTTCACAAATCAACAGCGTCGAAACATACAATGACAAACAAACCCACAACAGGCCGATTTATATGCAGACATATTTAAAGTAAAGATTCCATCAATTAGATATATTTAACGAGTATGATCCTGGTAGGAATTTTTACAAACAAATACAAAAAGCGCTTTTTTCAAAGAATACATTTGTGAACAAAGTAAATTTTAATGTAAATAAAAGGAAATTCGATTTCTTACACTTATTTCCAAAAAAGACACCTTTTTTGTTCTAAGTTTGTAGAGAATTTTTTTTCTTTTTCAGTTTATTTTTAGCTAAAAAGTACTTTGTCAAAAAGTACTTTTTTAAGGTACCTTAATTAAAAGTACTTTGTTAAAAGGTACTTTTTTGAAATACTTTTAAAACAAATACAAATACAAAAAAGCACTTTTTTCAAAGAATATATTTGCGAAGCAAAGTAAACTTTAATTTAAATAAAAGGAAATTTGATTTCTTACACTTATTTTCCAAAAAAGGCACTTTTTGTCTTCTAAGTTTGCGGAGAAATCATTTTTCTATTTCAGTTTATTTTTAACTAAAAATTACTTTGTCAAAAAGTACTTTGTCTAAAAGTACTTTTTTAAAGGTACTTTAATTAAAAGTACTTTTTCAAAAAGTACTTTTTTGAAATACCTTTAAAAAATTTCCTTTGACTAATAGTCTCAAATTAAATTATTTTTCATTCATTTTATTTTAATCCCGTTTTTCACAAAGAAGATAGAAATACGAAACTTTTTTATAAAAAGTGACAAAGTGTTTTCATCCAAATGACGAGAAGCCAAATTTTAATTTAAGTTTCATTTTTATGCAAAAACTATTTTCTCTACAAAACCTTTCTTAACTAAAATTGTAATTTTTTTAAAATTTTAAAAAGTACCCTGTTTGAACAAAGTGGTAAAATTTTATACAAAGTTCATAAAGCTTTGAAAATTTTAAAACAAAATTTCCTTTTGGGTAAATACTTTTACAAATACATTAATTACTACCACTATGAAAAATTCATATTACACTAAAGCAATATTAAATTTTCATCAGACAAGCGCCATTTTTATAACGATGTTGGGCACTTTTTTCTGATTTTCTACTGGCAATAAATTATAACTGCATAAATGCAAATACATAAACATACACATACATATACACATATCCATATATATATATATATTAGTAAAGAACATAATCTATATACATTCATGTATTAACGTCCACATATTATCTTTAATAACATGCATTTATGTATGTGTATGTTTGTGTGTAAACATTTTTGTTTAAACAGCAAATTTTGGCTCAATGAATTTGCACTTTAAGGACATATTTTTAATTTTTTTTTTAATTTTAATACCACATTCGTTAAATCGATGTTTGAGTTAATATATGTTTGTGTACACTTTCCTGGTTGTGTGTGAGTGTGTATATATTATGAAATTATGTTTGTTTTGTGTCCAATATTAATACGTTCATAATTAATGGGTACGCGTGCAATATATTTACATGCCAATACACCTTGCGAAAAAATTATAAGGTTAATAAAAGAACTTAAAATTTAAAAAAATTTAATTTTATGAAATTGGGAGTTAAACTGTGGACATTATTGAATTAAAATTTACTTCTGACTTAACTACATTTTTTTTATTTTTTTAAAAACCTTTTTTATAAAGAAAAATTAATTTACAAATGTATGCGGACTTTTTTCAAAGAAAACAAGTCTAAAGCCAGTGTCTAATTTTTCTTGTTTTCTTTGAAAAACATCCACATACATTTGTAACATGTAAGTTTTAGTTCAATTCTAGAATTTTATTTTTAAGCACAACGTGTTTTGTATAAAACTTATAAATTAAATATATTTTGTAGATTAATAAAATGTAGATTTTATCACAAATAATTGAGTCTTAATTCCTTACAACTTGAATATTATGACTAACATATTTAGTCAGCATTAGGGACGTCCAATGAAATATTAAGAAAAATTAAGAGTACAAAAATTCTAATTAAAATTATTTATTTGTTTTTTACCTTCCATACTTTGCCACACTATTGGGTGGCATCATCAGGAAACAGAAGAAAATATTTATGTTATGTTTTTAAAAAATGATTAAAAAATAAAAATATAAAAAAACGTAATATAAATATGTTTTTGCTGTTTCCTAATGATGCCACCCAATTGTGTGCAAATACTACAAAATAAAAAAGTCAATCATTTTAAACAAAATACCTTTAACTTAAAAAAATAATTATTAAAAAAGGTCAATAAATTTAAAAATAATTAAAATTAGCGTAACTGTGCGAGAGGTTATGAGCCTAAATTTATAACATGACGTTCTCGATATTTTTGACATAAACTCCAAGAGCGTTGTGTGATGAAGTTACGTATATTTTAGCACATTAGCCAATCATTGTGGCATATTTGAGACATAAGAGTTTTCAGCAGACACCGATATTTGTCATATTTTTATTAAAAAATATACAGGGTGGCTGATCAATTTTGTTACATTAAGAAACTCAAATAACTTTTTGTAAAGTTTATGTAATTTATTTCTTAGTAATTTATTTAAAAAATAATACATTTTTATTGAAGTAACTCATGATGTTTTAAAGCAATTAAATTCAAATGGTCTTCACCCTCGGTGACACATGTGCGACATCTTTTCAAAAAGTTTTTTATTACTGCCTAGAGTGTTGCAGCGGGAATTGCCTCAATTACCCTTCGAATGAATTGCTTTAAATCATTCAAATTTGTTGATTTTCCTTTGTAAACATCTAAAAAAATCAGGTGCAGCGAGGTCAAGAGACCTGGCAAGCCAACGGAATGTGGAGTTTCTTGAAATCAGTTTATTAGGGAATTTTTGCCGCAATTCTGTAATAACAGGCTCTGTGACACGGTGCCCCATCTTGGTGAAACTGAACAAAGTGAAAAATTCTTTCAACATCTTTAAGTAACGGTCTGCATTGACCGTAACAGTAAGACGGTTTTCTTCGAAAAAGTAAGGCCCGACAATGAACCTTGATGAAACTGCACAACACACTGTTACGGAAGGTGGATGATGGAGTATCTGTGGGTTAGGATTACTCCATATTCGACAATTTTGTTTGTTAACACTGCCGTTTAAATCAAAATGTTCCTCGTCAGACATAAAAATGCAGGTAAAGACGTTTTCATCCTCTGACGCCATTTAAATGATTTTCTCAAAAAATTCTAAGCGAATCGGAAAGTCTCTTGAGTTCAATTTTTTTGTTAATTGAATCTTATATGGAAATAAGTTTAAGTCTTGGTGCCAAATTGTCTCCAGTGACTGTCTCGAGGATTGGATTGTATGACGATAGTTTTCTGCGACTGAACTGAGGGATCTTGATAAGGTCTTCTTGCGATTGTGGCACACTCGGCAAAATTCTTCACGAGTCTCATTATAGTCCATCTGCTAGGAGGAGTGACACAGACAGACGTGCGCCTTTATTCTCTTTGGACGGAAACTACGGACTGTAAAGCATGAATTCTTATTTTATTGTTCCGATTCTCCATTTTAGTTAAATTTAAAGATCACTTTTTAAAATAAAATAAAAATGGAACAGGCTGGTTACACAAAAAATAAGTTATTACGTTTTTTTTTTGGTAGCAGCTTTCATCAGCCACCCTGTATATCAAAGGTTTCGCGAAAATTTGTTTGAAGCAATTTCCTTGCAGGCTCAAGTGTTTGGTATCATGTGAACCCTCTAAGAAGGCATGTTTCAAGCAGTTATTTTTATATGTTGGTGAGCGATAAAACTTTATTTACATCTGGCCTAAAGTGGAATAAACTTCTCATGTATAAACCGGCTGGGCATAGCTTTCTTGGTAGGTACTGGACAATGTAAAGAAAGAGCGAAAAATTAATGGCGGCACAATGACGCGACGTGAAAAGTTTTACTCCTCTGGCTATGACACGATATTAACAAAAAAGAAGTCATAGTAATAATCTCGTTATATGATGATAAAAAAATTTAAATAAAATAATAATTAAGTTATACAAAATTTAGAATATTAGAGGTTTTTAATATGACTCTTTTTGATAGCGAAGGAGAGCTGTTAATGAGTAACTGATCCGATAAACTTAACATTTTTAGTTATCAGAAGCGTTGTGAGCGCAGCTCTTCGCTTAATGGCTGTGACTTCTGTTAGAACAGCGAGAAGGGCTTGAAGCAATAAATTTACTCATGTATTGCTGCTGAAGGCGCCAATGACAATCTTTAAAAAATATATTTTAGCATAAAATTAAACAAATATTGGGAGTAATGTTTGAAACAATTTTTTCAATTACTTTTTGTTTTACATAGAACTACATCACGCAATAATTTCAAAACTTTTCTTTTTTTATTGTCGATTTGTGAATATGTCTGTCTGCCTTACTGATTTAACTAACTCAAGTTAGTAATTGTTTTATAATTTTTTCCCACACTTTAAACGCATTCTCTCATAATGGCCAACTGGGGAAAATATATTTAGCAGGATGTGACAGCATCTGTCACTATGACCACAAGTCCATACGTTTTATGTTTATTTTTATATGCACGTTTATGCAAGAGAGCTTGTGTTTATTAAAATAGTGACAAGCGAATATGACCAGCCAACGTTATTTTAATCCAGATATGATTATAATTATCCTGCCAACCCTGCAAAAATGGAAAAAATTTTAAATTAAAATTTCAATAAGAGTGTGTAAGAGATCATAATTTTGTTTTTTCTTTTTAATATTTTTAATTCTTTAATTAATTTTAGTTTAAACAAAAGTACACAAAAATAAATAATAAAATATTGTTTGAAACAAAGTGAAATTAAAAAAAAATTGTTGCTTAGAAATAGAGTTTCTCACGCCATGGCTGTTTGCATTGGCTGCAAACATTTCCTGGAATGCATTCACTCACATTTGCACTGACTGTTTAAAGTCATACAGATCTCAGCGAGAGATTTTTGTTTTATAAAGAAGCCAAAAATCGAGGTGTGATTTCAAGAAAATCCAAAAATTTCACACTTTTAAACAATAACTGCACAACAGGCGACATATTTTTTTTTGTTTTTTCTTTTTTAATTCTCAATATGTATATTTTTTTTGTCTCTTTTTGGCCAAAGTGCTTGTCTTTTCGTTTTGCTGCATAGTTAATAGTGGATTGTGTCAAAGTGTCAGAACCAGAAAATTTACCGATTAATAATCGAATCGAATCCTTCAAAAGGTATGTAAAAACACACACACACACACGTATGTTTCTAAGCTGTTGTTCTTGTGTTTGTTTGTCTAAGGACATTTAAAAAAAAAAACACCCGCAGTTGGGAAAGTATAAAAAATCAAAAAAGAAAGCAAATAGATTTTTGCAGACAGCCTGGCGAAATTAAAAATGACTTGAGATAAATAAATGCATCTGCTAGAAATATTTGTGTTTGTATGCACTTGTAGGTGTGTAAATGTTTGTTTATTTAACATCCTTTTTTTAATTGTTTTTTTTATTATTTAACTCATATCAATTTGTTCGTTTAACATCACTTGTGTGGTACTTTTGCTTGTAAGTGTCACTTAGTACCTGGAATTTTATACGCACACATACTACCTAAAGATCTAATGAGACAGCAAAATGTGATGTACAGTTAGATAGTTACACTGAAAGAAATAAAATAGGGAACTGTATTTTAAAACGTTTAAAAATGTTTGCCTTATTTAAACAAGTTAAGGATTGCAGTTCTTTGAAACGTTTGAATTTGATATAGACGTGGTTATTTTGTTCTATAAAATTTTTATTCAGTTACTTAAGTTCACTGTTAAGTTTTAATCATCTTATCTTCATTTGTATCTAATTTTTTCACTTTCGAATTTCTGCTGTCACCACACGTTACTCACCTAAAGTTTCTAGATTTATTTTAGTCAAATATTTTTGACTGTTAGGCTTCCGCAAACTACTGACAGGTCTGTATATATATTTTAGGCTCTGAATAATCTGTCCTTACTGTCGAAAGAATCAGAACATTGGTTTAGAGTCAGTGTAGATTATTTGCTTTATTCTATAACGTCGGACAGAGTGAACTACACGTCACGGACTTCTAATTTTAGAGGCACAGGCAGATGTAAAATATTTTTTGTTTGTATGGTTATAAGAAGCATATTATGTTCCTTGCTAAAATACATGATTACAAAGACCAAATTATGATTGTTTAATACAATATTTTAGTCAGAAAAAAAATATTTTTGTTAACATTTGAGCAATAAATCTTTATAATTCAAAAATAGCGTAACATATATGTAAAATCTAATTTAGTGAAGTAACTCTAATCAAAAAGATTGACAAATTGGGTTGATAGAGGACTAAAAAATAAGGAAAAAGAATTACTTAAAGTTGTCATCGGCTCTTAAAATTTTTTTATTATTTTCTAAAAGATCTCTCCAAAATCTTTAAATTGATACCCATATTGATGTTTAAAAAAATATTGTGGGCAATCATACTTTTCTATAAAAATGTTGGAGACCCATAACTAGGAAAATATGGGTGAGCACCAACTTTTATAACTTAATATATTTTTCTTATTTTCTATTCTCTATCGCCCCATATATTTGTTACTTTGATTGGAGATACTTTAATTAGAAAAATTAGAGGCAGGCGTGGTGTTTTGGCCGCTACCACGAAAGCCATGCAGCGATCTTGCTGATTACGATTTTTAAGCAGATTTTTCGAAAATATCTCTGCTCGATTAGCGTATTTAATTTTTTTTCTAGCTTATCTACTGCCTTGGTAAAGTTGATTTCAACACTAACACGGACCTCAGCCTAAAGTCATAGCACTGCATTCACAATGATTCAAAAGAAGATCAAAAAATTTTTTGACAGTAATCTGCAGTTTACGCTGCAAGTCAAGCTAAATATTGCTCATACATAAGTCAGGCAATTGACTCAATGAGTCAACGATTTCTCGGCTCATCTTAATGAAATGGTAGAGCATAAAAAATAATATGACACCTAATGCTCCTCTTTTGTATTCAGCTCATTATTCTTTGTTTTAAGTTTTAATTTAAGAAGAAGAAGAAAAAAACTTTTAAGCACCAAAAGAAGGACGGATTTTGGAATTAATGATAAAGAAAATCTTTATCGATAAATTTTCAAGCAACAAAATTTTTTCATTAATTCAGTCAACATTTAGTGCAAGACAAGGAAGAACCTTTAAATTAATATTGAAATATTTTAATTATAACAATTAAGACTAAAACTTCAATAGTGAGGATTGAGTTCCCAGCGAAAAACAGCGGCCTACTGGCATTGAAATCACAACAAAATTTATTTTTAAGTGCAGCCATCAGACAATAGAAGTTAAAAGAAATTTATTTGTATGTTCCATGAAGTATGTTCACAGGTGCTTTATTTGCCATCAAAAATTATAAAATAAAAATGTGAAAGAAAAGAAAAAAATAAAAAACGTATTCAGGTGTTTAAAATATGCTCTCGCTCTCTTGTACCGAAAGAAAATGCAACTAAATTCACTGACTGCCACTGAGTTTCGTACAATAACGACGACAGACTGCTGTGAAAAACATTAGTCACAAGGCCAAAGGAAGGACAGGACTTAAATGACAGTAACAGCAACAACAACAGAAACTGCAAAGAACTAAAACAACGAGGACTACGACGTCTACCTACAACGAACACTAACAACATTTACAACAATAAATAAAATAACACAACACCGGCAACTTAATGTCTATGACAGTTTTAGGTTGGAATTTCACAAACACATGTACAACAACAATTAAATGTTATACACATGTAAACAGTACATATGCATATGTTTAAGGTTTTACTTGGACTCCTATTTGGCTCGGCGGGAGTCAGTGGATTCCAAACTTTATGGGAATTTCAAGAAAACATCTGGAATTTGAAAATCTTTAAATTGCACCTTGAACACCTAGAAAAAATTAATAAAATTTATAGTCAAGAATGTGTATGGATTTACAGTTATATAAAATCCTGCATTTTACTTGTGACCTTTAAATTAAACTAAAGAAACAAGATTTTAGTAAGAGAAGTGTTTAAAATAAAACTGTTCTCCACCAAAATGGTTAAAATATTTTATTGCAATTTCTTCGGGCAAATTCTTAATTTACAAAAAAAAAAAAAAAAAAATAACTAAAAATTAAGAAACCCATAGCAATAGCAGCCAGGCAGAGTGATAAGGCATTCTTCTTTCATGGTAATTTAACCGTATAAGGCCAACACAAACCCACACACACACACACAGGCACTCGTAAAAACTTACAGGCATCGTCATCTACTTCTTATCATCGAAGCACTTTGCATGTCTGAATACAAGGATGTGAGTTAGTTAATACATGTTTGTGTATGTGTGCATTTAAACATGTATGCGTTGCAGAGTATTTAGGTATATAAAGAAATAAAAAAAAAACATTCTGAACATTAAGGCTGCCAACATTGCGTTGCATTTCATTTATCCTGGAGCTACATTTTCTACATCCAACTTTCTAACTAATACAACAATAGCAACAATAAAAAAGGACATTAATGCAACAAGGAAAAAAATACTAAAGTCATTGCATTTACATACAAATGCACTTTTCCAAACACACACACACACACATTTAAACACGCAGTCTGTCTCTAATGGAAAAAATAATTTAAAACTTAAAACTAAATGAAGGGAACAAGGACTTTTATCGTGTTTTAAATATTAAACAAAATGTTAAATAAATAAAAAAAATAAAAAATCGAAATTGTATAAAAATTTTTAAATTTTAAGCCGGTGTTTTTTATATAATTTTTTTAAATTTAAATTCTATTTTTCAAGAAATTCTATATGAAAAATTTGTTTTTTTAACATTAAAATTAATTTCTCTATATTTCAAAAATCTTTAAACTAATATTTTCATCAAGTCTGATTTATTAAATGTAAAACTAAACTAAGTGAGAGTGCCGCATTCGGCTATGCCGAATCTTATATACCCTTCACCATACCCTCCTGCGCCTTGTTGCAGATTTGCCATTGAATAGTTTGAATAAAAATCGGCATAAGAAATTGTTTCCTACCATAACATTTTTCTGCTTTACTGTTTTTTTAAAAATTGTAAGTTTTTGTCCCAACTTATTTTCATTAATTTTATTTTTTATCATAACCAACAACCACCTGCAGGAATAGAAACGAAAGTTGGGAAAAAGGTATGAAAAAATTAGAGGCAGCTGTGGTGTTTTGTGCTCTGCCTCGAAGAACATGGTCCTATCGTACTGATTTTCAATAGCAAACTTTTGGAAACTATGTCTGATCGATTGGTGTATTTAAATTTTCTTTAGCCCATCCAGTGCCTTTGAAAAGTTGATTTCAAAATGAACACAAACGGAGGGACGTACAGACGGACATCGCTCAATTGACTTTATGGGCTCGAAAATGGATATTGTGGAAATTACATAGGGAATGAAAAACTTAGATACACTTTTTTACAACTTTGGTGAAGAAGGTTATAACAAGTGGGAGTACCTTATGCGGCAATACCAAACATAATAGATTCTTTACAGCTTGTGATTTTATATTTTTCACATAAAACAATTAAATTTTAAGTTTTAGTTTTGTCGAAGAAAATTAATAAAATTTGTAATTAAAAAGAAATTTCGTGTAAGAATAATAATTGTATATTTATAACTCAGTTAATTGGTGAATAATTATTTATAACTGTAGTGGATGTTAAATTTTTTGGTGTAAACGATAAATTATTCGTTACAATTATTTGCCGTCAAAAATAAAATACATTTGTGTATATCAGGGGTTCTCTCCTGCTCACGGACCCCTAGTAAACAAATTTTTTTTCGCGGACCCTTCTGAAGCCCAAGTTCAAAATAAAACTTTTTTTTTTAAAACACTATTTTTTCGGTTCTTCATGCGGACCCCTTGGATGATTGCTACGGACCCCCATTTGAGAACTGTTGGTGTATATGAAGACGCATAAAATTAGTGCGTTGAACGAAATCCTTTTTAATTATTACTTTCTTTTTTAAAAAAGGTAACACTATCAAACATTAATTTTCTAATTAATTTATAAATAACTTACAGTGCCCATGACTTCGTCCGCATGTTATTTATTATTTTCTCAAAAGTTAAATTAAAAAAATTGTTTTTAAATATTTATTGTAGAGTTCTGTTAACAGAGTTAAAAATTTTAGATCCATAACTTCACATTTGTATCTCAAGTTTCTTTAAGGAAATCGCTTATTTCTACGAAACAAAAAGTACGCTATGTTTGAACGAAGGTTCTAAGGGAACTTCATACAAAATTTTATTCAAATCCAACCAGCAGGTTTTACGTGATGCGAACACGGCAGACAGACAGACAAAAATTCAAAAAATAAATGTTTTATATTCCTTTTTGATTGTTATCTACACCAAAATTTTAAAAAAATATTTCATGTACAGAAATAACCCCGTTACTGTTTTATTACATGTATAGATTTTGTCATTCAATTGGCTTTCAGTCATCAAATTTACACACAGATTTTTTGCTCACGAATTTGTAGTGCTGTAAAACATTTGTCGTTTGTCGCAGTTGTGTTTATACAATAACTTGTAAAATTAAAATACAGAATAAGTTGAATGTTGCCAAGCCTGTCTCAAATCAAGCCCTAGTGGCGCTGAGATCATTAATTAATCATTTTTTTTGTGTATCTATAAATATGTGAATTTTTAATAAATTAAAAAAAATGTTTAAAAATTTCCGAATAATCGATTTTTTAAGGAGATTTAATTTTTTATTATTTTTTTTTTGTGTTAAGAAGAAACAAAAATTAAAGTAAATAATTAATTACCTTTAAAAAAAAAGAGGAAAATTTAAACAAAATCTGACCTGGAGTGTCTGAACTCGGACAAAAAAACTTTTTTAAATAGAGATATTTTGCACTTAAAAAAATAAAAATGAAAAGATGAAAATGGAGATCTTCGTCAAACTTGTGTTTTTAACGAGATTCTGTTTATAATCAAATTGTAATTATAATCTGTTTTAAAAGTTTTTTCTCGAAAATTTGCCAAAATTAAAATAATTTGGTGAAATTTCAATGGTGTAGTTAAATTCTTGTTTCTTGCTTATGTAGCTCCTCTGAGTTCTTGTCAAAATTGATATCAACCAGCTTACTAACAGACGTCCATTGCTAAATCGACAACCCATATGTACAAGCACCCAGAATGGGGTTGGCAATGAATATTTTAAAAATGATAAACCGAATAATAAAATTTATATGTGTATTCCTCTTTTTACCTGCAGTGAAGGGTATAATATTTACCGACTAGATTTTATTTGCAAAGCTTATACGGGAATTAAAAATTTTTTGCTTGATATTATTATAATTTTGCACCGCAATTCTGAATAAAACTAAAGTTTTTGCGTCAAAGATCAAGATGGACATCATTCATTGGATAAAATAATTATGCATTTTTTTTAATATTATAATTCCATGTTCATCTTTAAACGCAGAAAGCTAAAAATGTTAGAAATGACTGTTATAGAAGATGTGACGTTGAGGAGAAATAATATCGTATCTCCAAAGAATCGACGTTTAATTTATTGAAGGATTCTTTGCTTTTTCAGTTTCAGTACTAAAATTCAAAGTTACTTTTTATTAGAAACCTTCCAGGTACCGCAATGCTTTTTTCAGTTGCGTCTCAGTAACACTCTTTCTCTATCTACTTCTATCATTTCTCTCTTCTCGTTAGTCAATGCGTAATGAGCGTCAAACAGATGAGTCTAAGCCATACTGTCCGTCTTTAACTTGTCATAACTAAATAATTTTATGGAATCAGTCTTTTTCTTTCCATAAAAAGAAAAAAAAATATTTGAAAGAAAACTTAAAAAGTGATGAGTCTAAGCCATACTGTCCGTCTTTAACTTGTCATAACTAAATAATTTTATGGAATCAGTCTTTTTCTTTCCATAAAAAGAAAAAAAATATTTGAAAGAAAACTTAAAAAGTGCGTTTGCATTCGAATAAGATTTCTTAAAAAACTTTGTTCTGCCTTTAAAACTTTGTTCTCCTTAAAGCAGCTTCGTGAATTCTTAAGTTACTTAAGATCGAATTTTGTAAAGGAAATCAACATGACCTTTTTTTCTCATCTGGAACACATTAAATGTTGAGAAAAATCTTAATGATTTTTATAAAAAAGTGTGATTTTTTTTATTTATTTAATTTGCTTGCGCTTCATTGATTCGTATATTCCTCGAAGCATAAGAAGCGGAAACATGAAAATATGTATGTATGTTTCTGTGAGCGTGTGTAGCTGTGTGTAGTGCTGGAGATGCTTAGCTGAATGTGTGTATCCAGTTAAAACGCCAAAAGCAAACAACAAATATATAATGAATGCATGTATGTGTGTGTATATGAATAAGCAGGCAACAGGGACATAACTTAACTGCATGTATGTCTGTCCGACCATTCGTTAGCCTGTCCATGCGTCCGTCCATGCGTTATCTGTTTCCGCAACATGATGTTGATGATGATAATGTTGGTGTGTTGTTGCTGTTGTTATTGTTATTGCTGTTGTTGTCATTGCTGCTTATGTTGATGACTTCTGCTGAGATGACGATAATGTTGTTTTTCATCTTTTAAAAAATGCCGATAATGGTTGGTATGAGTTCATAAAGTAGGTGAATTTTGGAATGGGGAGGTTTGCTACTATGACACTGTCTAAAATGTTGATAAAAAAAGAAAAACAACAACAGCAACAGTACAAAAGGAGACACCGCTAACAGGGTGGCTGTGTCAAAAAGGGAGGCTGTTTATGATGTATGTTTGTTAATATTATGATGTGCATATATATGAATGTATATGTCTGCCTGTATACGTTTATATACATACATATGTATGTGTTAGTGTAAATATGTTTGTTTTTCATGCTTTTGCCCCATAATGTTAAAACTTAACTTTAACTTGCATGAAGCGTAAAAATATCTTCGTTGTCGCTTCTACTATGAGCAAGATGGACTTCCGGTTTCCTGTTTCCGTCTGTCGAAGTTGTTTCAAATGCTCTCCATAGGTTTTTTTTTGTCACAATCATTACTCCCGCTTTGGCATTTCCCCTTACACCTTTCCCATGACCAGTTATCTAAATGTAATTTTTATGATAAGAGCTCTATAATTTTAGGAAGTTTTCACATGTGATTGGTTGCAATATTGTCTTTTTTGTTGTTGTCGTTTTTCTTATCTTCCTATAAATCGATAAAATATTTAAAGATTTTTTAAAGAACAGGTCATTCACTAATTTTAAACTCCAATTCTCTGTAGTTTGAAGACATTTTCATTTTATTATAAAATAACTCCCTTTGAGAGTACAAGTACAGAGTCATGCTGATATTTTTTTAACTTTCATTAAAAAATAATAAATGAATAATTTCTGTATATTCTTAAAATAATTTTAGTTATTTCTATTCTGCGAAAAACATGACTTAATTTGAAATTTTGAAGACAGTACTATGAAGATCATACTCATTAAAGAATGGTTTATTTAACGATGAGAGAGAGAGAGAGAGAGAGAGACAGATTAGCTTGATTTATGGCCTTGAGCATAGAAAGCCGGCCATAAAAAGAGAGCGGAGAGACCGGAATTTTTTTTCAAGTTTTTTTTTTGTTTATTTTATTTATTAAATGCAATTAAAATAAAAAAGCTATGAGGATACGAGCGAACAATTTAAGAGGAAGTAAGTTATTTCCCGTGTTAATGTTACTCCCGAAAACAATAGACGTGAAACGCAACATCTAGTTCTTGTGAAGGACTTTAAAAATTATTTTTCAGATAGTTTCCCAAGAAACTGACCAAGAAAATACTGAGTTCATTTAAATTATTCTTATTTGCCTCCGAAGTCGCCAAAAATACATACGCTGTTTAAGCGCGGCATTCTTTTGACTGTGTTCGAAATGTTGGTGAAATATTTGTAAAATATATAAAAATACACACGGATACGAAATTCTTAGATTAAGAATCTTCCCGAGAAGTTAATTTATGAAAAGAAAAATATTCTTAGGGCCAAATTTTTAGATATGCCAAGTCCAATGACTTTCATTTAAAAGGACCAATCGACATAAAAAATCTATATTTATGTGCGAAAAAAACCTAATTTTGAATTTTTAAAATATTAAGGAAAACAATTCAAATTTTTTAATTATTGAAATCAAAAATTAAGATTTTATAATAAAAATTTTAAATTTAAGGTGTGTTCGAAAATTCGAAATTAATTTCGAAATTTCTAATTCAAATAAGAAATGCAACATAAAGCTAAAATTCTAAAAAAGCTTTTTTAAAAACATTTTTTTCATGTTCGAAAATTCGAATTTGTTGTTCATTGTCAGTAAATATTTGTAAAACGTTCGCAAATTTATATACCTGTAAATTATTTTCGAAAAATAAAATGGAGAAAATTTATAATATTTTTGCAAATTTAATAGAAGGCAAGTAGAAATTTTAAGATGTGTGTCTTTCTTTTAAAATTTATATAAGTTTAAGTCTGCATTAATTTGGAAGAAATTCGGCGATATGTACTCAATTCGACAATAAATTACGGAAAAATTTATTTGTGTCTGTTTAAAATTATTATTATTATTTTTTTTGTTGTATTTACAAAATAGAGTGTTGGACAAAAATGTATTTGCGTTACAGTTTTTATTAATTTAAGGGTCAATTTCTTTCTGGTAGTTATTTGATGACATTTAAAATAAAATACAATTTTAAGTAAGTGTCTGTGTATGTCTTCGTTGTGTGTGTAAGCTTCGTTGTCAACAATTTAACACCAGTGTTATATTTATTTTAGTTGTTTTTCTGTTTGTTTATTCTCCTTCTGCTAAGTATTTATTTAATGGTTAGAGGGTGCTTACTATTTATTCTTGTTGTTTTAGTTGTGGTTACTGCTGTTGTTGTTTAATGTGTCAAACAAGTTGCAAGCAATCCGAGTGTCGTTGTTTCCAAGTCTTGTCGTTGTCAGGTCACTAATTGAAATTTAATGTAAACAATAATAAAAATATTGATAACATATTGACAATGCCGCCGACTAGCAACCACTAAAAATAACAAAAACAACAACAGCTAAGAAAAAAAAGAGAATATGTGAAATATTATCTAAGCAACAAATATCTTGTTATCTTTTTACCAAAAGCCATCTATCTACACACATTATGTTCGCTTACATTTGTGTATCTGTGTGCACGTGTTAACACATCCATTTAAGTGGTGACCAAGATATTTTTTTATTATAGTTCGCTTGTCTTTTTTAGCTGAAAAATTTTATTATCCATTAGACAGTTTGTTTTATTATTTTTATTATTTCGGACCTCCCCATATCAGTGTCAATACCATTTTGAAGTTTTATAATTTGGTGCTTTGGCACAGAGAATTATAGAGAGTATTTTAAATTAAATGGCTCATATGTGTTACTACTCGTATGCTGACTTAGAAGCATTAAAATGTTAGACTTAAGCGGAAAGATACTCAAGTTTGTTTTGTCCTTTTAAAGCCAACGATTTGCCTCAGAGTGGAATCAAAATCTTTCATAATAAAAGATTTTTTTTAAATTGGTATCGAATAGAAAACTGTTTGTTAGACTTTAATTAATATAAGACTTATTTGAAAAGTGCGCCTCGTTTCTGTAATTTAGTGAGAAATTTGTCGTTTGAGCACCATCATGGTTATCTTCTTTTACACAAGGAGTGCTGAAATTTATCATTAACTCTACCTAACCCTGTGCACAAAAAAATTACTCTGATATTTCCATGTGAAAAATTACTCACATTAGTTACAGAAACAAGGCATTGTTAGTTTAACTTTAATTCAATCGTCTGCTTAAGTTTTCCTGTTTTTGAAATATTTAAGAGTGACTTAATATTTAGTTACTTGGTTTCTTAGGTCAGGATGATACTTGTCAGTGGGGTGAGTAATGACACCCTAAATATCAATAAAG
This sequence comes from Cistogaster globosa, assembly GCA_937654795.1. Lineage (NCBI taxonomy): Eukaryota > Metazoa > Arthropoda > Insecta > Diptera > Tachinidae > Cistogaster > Cistogaster globosa. The sequence goes on from OW569404.1 coordinate 17,390,108, forward strand.
TTTATGGCGGTTCAGAAACACATTTTATTCTGTTTCTAAATACTTTCCAGCTTGATCCGAAGCTTAATAATTTTAAAGTCCTTCAAAAGACAGTAATAAAAATCAGCAAATTACAAAATATTTGATACAGAGAGGCGAAAGCTTATCAAATAAATTCAAAATTAATACAATCGAATTTTATGTAAAAAGCGACAAATTATAATATTTATAGACTTCTGGGTGGCCCTTTAAAAATTCCGTATTACAGCTTTAATCCCCATTAAAAATCAAAACTTTTCATCACATTTAAATTTATTTTTTGCCCACCTGTTCAATTCAATAAAGAAAAGAATAATAAAAAAATTTTGCATTTACAAAACAATAAAAAATATTTATCTAGTTCATTTACTAAAATTTTTATGATCACAAAATTAATAATCAATTTGCTATAATAAAAATTAGCAAGAAAACGGTAACGCAGGGCAACATAAATTCTGTCCTGTCCGATACGAATTAAGTCGGTTGGTTTCTTATGTTCGTTTTAATAACTTTAATGTTTTAGTATCGTAATAAACGATCATTTATGCCAATAAAAACAATAATTAAAGTGAAATATTTACAACTTTTATGATCATTTTATATTTAATTTAAAAAATCTTGTTAATGACTTTAAGTTTTAAAAATTTCAAAAAATACCTCGCCCTTGTACCAAATGTGTGTTTTACCAGCAGTTTTTAATGTTTTTTTTTTTTTTTTTTTTTTTTTTTTGGTTTTTTTTGGTACCAAACTGAGAAACATAAAAATGTCGTAAAATTATTTGACTACAATTAAAAAAAAACGCTTGCTATTTCATCAGCCATCCACAATGAAACTTGTTTTGATTTGATTTTTTTAAGCAACTTTAAGATTTCATGATAGAATATTGATTGTCTTTCAAAATGACATAAATTTTATTACAAAAATCATTACAGTTTTTTCGTTTTCTAATCTGAAATTAAAGGGTTTCTTTACTGGAGCGACTCAATTTTAAATTGGAGGAAGAAAACATGCTTCAGATGACAAACGACATCAACTGTACGCCGCGACCTCACACGATGGAATGCAACTGATGTATGAAACCAATTTGCATCAGCTGGATAATGTTTTTTGGATTAACGATTTAATATCGAAACAACTTTCGCGAGTGGTATGCAAAAGTTCAAATCGTTAATGAAAAACTTCATCAATAATTTTCTTGCATGGCACGTAGTGTCGTCCTGTTGTCATCCATTTCCATTCTTAAGGCAAAAAGAGATTATTTATAATAATCGGTAGACAACTTCATTGAAGATAATCGACATTAAACATAGCGTTTCACACAAATTATGTGACATCACTGTCTAAAACTTCGTCTAAATCCGTAAGTGACAGCTTTGCTTTATTTTATGACATCAGTTACTAAAACTATTTGAGCAAATGTGTCCACTACAAATTGTCAACGGGAACGCGCCATTAATAGGAAAATCCAATAATTTCCAATTTTAAGTTTTATAGCTTTCTTTTTTTATTTTGTAACAACGAAGGTGGTCAAATTTACGGTAAAAGATCATCGTAGATGTTGTCAACAACGAATTTATAAGTAATTAAATTTTTTTATTTTTAATTTTAACTAAAAAAAAACCATTTATGTATGTAAATTACAACAAAAAACTTTACGATCAAAAAGTCCATAAATAAAATCGTAAAATTTGAACTAAACGGACTTATGAAGCAAATTATATCTGAATAAATTAAGTTTCACCACTATTTGTCTCTAAATGATTCCTATTAATTGAAAAAACGTTTAAAACATAAATGGCTTTTGTAATCAGGCTAAATAGTCGTTTAGCAGCAATAAATATATAATGACGTATTTGAATAATTAAGAATTTATTTTACGATCCTCATTTTTCAATTTAAGTTGTTGTGCCTTGATCCATTTTAATTAAAAATTAAAAAAAAAAAACAGTTTTAAAAAATGTTGACAAAAAAATTTATCTTTTTCAATAAAAAATCGCTATTTGATTATTGAAATATTAAAAAAAAAACTAAACATTTTTTTAATGTTTTGATATTAACAGCCTAAAGTCTGATGTCATCTAATTTGTATTTTATGTCAAAAAATAGGACTTTAAAAATAAACTAACTACATACATATGCACATATTTTCTAAAAATAAATAAAATAAAATAATACTTTTACAAAATAATTATCATAAAAAAGGGCCTTTTAATAATTCGTTAAATCTACCGTTAATAAAGTATCATTTATAAGTTATAACTATTAAAATCATTGCTATTAGGGAAGCGATTAAAGAAAGTACCAATTGCTAATTAACTATAAAAGTACCTTTTTAATTAACTACATTTTAAAAATGTTTTCCTGCTAAAGTTAAAATTGCTAAAAGAAAGTTTATATATAAAAAGGAAAAAGGGATCTTTTAAAAAAGTACCATCTAAAAAGTACCTTTTTAAAAAGTCATAAAGGCAAAGTTTCTAAAAGAAAGTTTATATTTGAAAAGGAAAATCTATTTAAAAGGAACTTTTAAAAAAGTACCATCCAAAAAGTACCTTTTTAAAAAGTAATAAAGGTAAAAATTATAAAAAAAGCTTATATTTAAAAAGGAAAAACTATTTAAAAGGAACTTATAAAAAGTACCTAAAAAATTATATATTTTAAATTTAATGTAAAAACTTTGATAAAAGTACCTTTAATAGCGTTTTTTGTTTTTTTTTTTTTGGTACCAAACTGAGAAACATAAAAATGTCGCAAAATTATTTGACTACAATAAAAAAAAAAAAAAAAAAAATTATAAAAAAGTGTGACTAAAAACTAACTTTTAACGATGTATTTTTAAAAAGTACCATTCATGTACACTTTATTTAAAAAAGGATCTTATAAAAAGTAAAAAGTTTTTTAGGAAAATTGCCTTACTTTCAGGCTGATAAAGCCATAGTCAGACACGTAGTTAACCTACGATATAAAAAATCAAATTAGTTAAAAGAAGGAAGGAAGGATTTTTGAAAATTATAATTTCAAACGTCCTAATATAAACCCAATTTTGGGGATTGATTTGACATTAAAATAAATTTAAAAATTTCTATAATAAAAAAGAATCATCATCCGAATAAGTGAAATAAACATGTTATTTTTTTTAATTCAAAGACAAACCGAAACGGAAACACTTTTGATTAACATGCAACAGTTGACACCAAACACTGTGCACAGCAAACACCTCTAGAAATAATAATGAACACGTTTACAATATTGATATAGAAAGTTAAAGAAAAAGCCACAGGTAAACACTTGGGCTCCCCATGCTAGAGAAACACAAGTGCTTATTCGTATTTCTAACACATTATGAATGCATATATTTGAAAAAAAAAACTAATAAATAAGTATCGATTGTTTTTTCTAACAAGCAACAATAACACCAACAAATATTTCTCAAATATTTTACCAAAAAAAAATATGTAAACTAATGATAAGTAAATAATTCTGAGTTCATGATTAGAGAAGTGATAGATGGTGGAGACTTGACATGGTCCCATAATATACTCGTATGTATTCCTAAAGAGCATAAAGACCTATGGTTTTGGCATAGAATTTTAAACATATTGGGAAAAAATTCCGATCCGTATACTGAGAGTAGTATAAATGCTTAAAGTCCAACGTCGTATTGTAATACGTTCAATAGGCGAAAAACAAATCATTATTGTTTCATGCCTAATTATAGAAATATTAATGTTGAAGCAACCAAAGCCTTAGATTTACCGCGTAGTAAATTTTTAAAGAGTAAAATCACAATTCCTAATTTCAAAAAAAAAAAAAGAAAAATATATATAACATGAGCTGATTTTATTGCAGTGGCATAAGAGATGCCATATTTCATTTGATATCGTTTCTTTTGTTTTTAAACTTATTAAAAAAAATCTTACGAACCACAAACGAACAAGCCGCATGCATAAAAAGCCGAAAATTTCAATTTCTGACAGTTAATGGCGAACTATTTTTCTTGATGATTTGGGGTCAGTTATATCATATGATATATTCAACTTATACTGTAGCATTACAGCAACAATTTGATGTTAGGTTGCATCCTAAACATTAATATACAAATGTATGGATCATATGCCGTTCCATATATTTAGCAACATGTGCTCTTATGTTAAGCAACATGTTTATAACTACAACTTGCCGTTAGTTAAAAGCACGATTTTTTTCTGCTTTGCATTATCAAAACTTAATTTAATTAATTTTAATATTCAATGGATGTAAAAATAATAAGTAGAGATTTCATCATACAAGGCCAATTATCGGTTCAACAAAATCCTGCCTTTTACTATCGCTAAGTTGTAATAATGGTCCTTAAATGTATAAATTAGCTCTGTGTTTTATGGCTTGAACTGAAATGCTTAACAAAAAAAATTGTCATAATAATCAAGTCTCATTAAATTTCCCTTTCCCTTTATTATTCTTATCAAACTTAAAAATATTGTAGACTCTATTTTTTTTTTTTTGTGTAAAATTTTTTCTTTAATTTAAATTTACGACAGCAAGTGTTTCTACCAACCAAAAGGTACTTACAAGAAACTATTCTGTCTTTATTGGCTTTAAACAGCAGTTTAATTAAGTCGTAAATCAAATACCTTAAATATTATTAAGCTTAATGATTTCTAGAGTTTTTTCGTAATAGCTAAAAAGGAAAAGTGTTCAGGTTGCTTTGAAACGGGAATATTTCAGTTTTGCTAAACTTGATTTTTAAAAGAAAAATGTTGTGAGATAAGTTTTAGAACAATAGAACATTTAAAAGGAGAGAGTTTGTTGACAAATTTAAATTAAAAAAAATAAATTTGCGTTTTCGATATACGCGAACGGCCTATGATCATATTGAAAGAAAAATTGGGCACTCGATTTTTTTGAAGAGATACCTACGTCAAAGAGTGTAGTCATTAATAAAATATAGAAGTGATATCACAGTTGGTTAAGATCCGATTTAAAAATAAAAAGCATATTTTTTAACATAGTTTTTTTTAGTTAGCCATCACTTTAACCAGCTTAAAATTTACACAACCATGGTCTGAAAAATATGAAAAACCTGAAACAACGAGCATCGTTTACTTGAAGAAAAGGTGGGCTTATTTTAAGGATTTTCTCAGAAAAAGACACTCAGTCAAAATAGTTGGAAACACAATGGCGCCTGTAGGCTGCACCATAGCTACCACAAATAACGTTATTTACTTGCTAAGGACTTGTAGAAGCTTTATTTGTCCATAGTTCTTCACAAGTTATTTTTTATCGATAACGTTTCTTAAGAAATTATTCTCTTTCAATATCTTTTTTTTAGAAAACAAATATTTACAATAATTTTTCCTAAAAAATAATTTTTCTTCAATAAAAATTCTTTATCGAAATTTTTTCAATAAAAATTGTTTATCAATAATTCTTTTTCCATAAAAATTCTTTATTGACAATTTGTATACAAAAAAAATCTCTTATCCATTATTTTTCTTCAATAAAAATTTTTTTCCTTCAATAAAAATTCTTTATTAATTATTTTTCTCAAATAAAAATTAGTTATCAATAATTTTAATTCAATAAATTTTTTATCGATCAGTTTTATTTAATAGATATTCTTTATCGATCGATTTTATAAATAATTTTTTCAATAAAATTTCTTTATAGATATTTTTGCCTTAATAAACATTTTTTTTGGTAATTTTTCTTCAACAAAAATTCCTTATCGATTTTTTCTCATTTAAAATTCTTTATCGATAATTTTTGGTCAATGAAAATTTCTTATCGATAATTTTCCTTCAATGAATATTTGTAATCGATAAATTTTCTTTATTAAAATTTTTAATCTGTAATTTTTCTTTAATAAAAATTCTTTATTGATAATTTTTCCTCAATAAAATTCCTTATCGATCAGGTTTATTCAATAGAGATTCTTTATCAATTAGTTTTATTCAATAAAAATTCTTTATAGATAATTTTTTTTCAATAAAAATTCTTTATACATACTTTTTCCTCAATAAAAATATTTTATCGATAATTTTTTTCAATAAAAATTCCTTATTGATAATTTTTTCTCAATTAAATTAAATTTTCTTAAATGAAAATTTTTAATCGATAAATTTTCTTTAATAAAAATTCTTAATCGGTAATTTTTCTTTAATAAAAATTTTTTATCGATAATTTTTCATTAATAAAATTCTTAATCGATCAGGTTTATTCAATATATATTCTTTATCCATCAGTTTTATTCAATTAAACTTCTTTATCGATAATTTTTCCTCAATATTTTTTTTCCAAAAAATTCTTTATCGATAATTTTTCTTCAACAAAAATTCTTATCGATAAGTTTTTCTCAATAATTATTTATCGATAATTTTTCTTCAATGAAATTTTTTTTAATAAAAATTTTTAATCGATAAATTTTCTTCAATAAAAATTTTCAATCGGTAATTTTTCTTTAATAAAAATTCTTTATCGATAATTTTTCCTCAATAAAAATTCTGTATTGGTTAGATTTTTAAATAAAAATTTTTATTGACTATTTTTTTAAACCTTTTATCGATAATTTTTCTTCAATAAAAATTCTTTGTCCATAACTATTATTTAAAAAAAAATATATGTCGATAATTTTTCTTCAATAAAAACCCTTCATCGATAGTTATTTAATAAGCAAATATTTATCGATAATCTTTTATTAAAAATTTTGTATAGAATACAATCATGCGAAGCGCTCCCTTGTAAGGCTCCCTATTAACTAACGTCAAACTGTGCTTTTAAGCGTGTATAGAGTGGCCAAAACTTTATTGCCAAAATTCGAGCATTTCTATAATCAGTTCTAGAAATTTAAATAATTTTAAATAAATATTGACATAAACTTTTAAATCAAAATCATTATAAAGCACAAATGAGAACATATATTTTTTTGTTTTAATAATAAAATTGATTTGTATTTTTTTATCAACTCTTTTAATCTAGAAAAGTAAGAACAAGCCCTCTTAAAACATTTGTGTGCATGTTTTTTAAATACCTTCAAGAACTAAATCCAGTTTTTCAAAGGTGTGAATTAAAATCTGATCATTTTCATAGAAACCTTTCATAAAAAAATTTATAATGACATTTTTTAGTTTAAAGAAATATTTAAAAAAAAAGTTCATTTCTGAAAATCTTTTATCGGCTTAAAATTTAAAATTTTTTCATAATAAAAATCTAAGGACTTTAGAGAAAGTACTAATTATTAGGGGCACTGTGACCATGTGGCCAGCAGCAGGATAATTTAAAAAAACTGTATCTTTCTTGGTAGACGCTTTGACGGCAAAAAAAACATACATTTGGTTTGGTTTGTTCAAAAAGAAAGGTGGAAATGTTAAAATTTATGTCGTTACGCAGCAGCATTGGCTCAGCATGTCTACAGGTTCAAAATGGCACCAAACGGCTGACTATACAAAAATGCAGGTGTTTCAAAAAACGATTAGCAAGAATGCGTCAGTTAGTCTAGCAAGTAGATACAAGACGGACATGCAAGTAAATAGCAGGAGTTAACGTAACGAAATTGTTTACCAGCCTTGAGCCTAAAGAAGCGTCACATTGTCTGCCAAAAAGAATAAAAAAAATTTATATTTTTTCCAAACTATTTTTAGAATTATGTGGAGTCATACTAAAAGATTTAATAAGATTTTGTAAGGATTTTCTTAAATGTATATTTAAACATATTTATGATTATAATTTATGATCGCCATTAGAGTTTTATGATTGAAATATTTATATTTTTTGACTTAAAATTTATATTTATTTTTCCTGCGAGATTTTTTTTTATTTGAAATGAAAGTAACAAAAAAAAAACTATTTATTAATAAAAGAAAAAAACAACTTTCCATCACTGGGGCAGATGTATGTAAGTGTAGAGGGTAGTTCTTAAAGGCTTTTTTGTGATAAGGAAATATGATATTTCCATGCTGTTTGATCGCTTAGTTTGTAGTTGTACAAATATGATTAAACTCTAATATCTCCGGTAGGACGATACTTCCCTTAAAATAGCAACGTGTCACCTTTTAATTTTTTGAACTTTTTTACCACTCCAGCCTACTCGCATTTTTTTTTCTTACTCCTGCTTGTCCCTGCTTTGATTTGTGTTTTCAGCAGCATTTTTTTTTTTCATGCCGCAACTCATTATTTCGATTAAACAAAAGTATAAAATAGTTAACTTGGAGGAACATGTTGCTCAACATTTTAATAAGATCTAAGGAATCGGTTTAAATAATAGTTTTAGTTTGTACTCTCAAAAATAAATGTAAATATTTTATTTTCAATTTAAGAAGGAGAATTAAAAATTTACATAAAAAATTTGTTCAAAATTAATAAAAAATATTAAAAATGTTGCAGTGCGTTCTTCTTATTCAAAGACACGAAATATTGCAGTCAACATGTTTAATAAAATGGTAAATGTTGCAGTGCGTTCTTCTTATTCAAAGACACGAAATATTGCAGGCAACATGTTTAATAAAATGGTAAATGTTGCTGGCAATATTTTTTCAAATTGCTGAAAATAGTAGCTGCTCTTATTTCACGCGATTTACTTAAACACGTCAAGCTTTCCTGATTTTGGTGAAAGAGAAAGGTGTTTCTTTTTTCTTTGTCGCTGTAATATCAGAAAGGGCCACAACAAATACCTCAATGTCATGTGAGAGTTCCCTCGTCAAATATTTCTAAAATAACGATCAACCACAATATTTTCGTTATGGCCGAAATGTAAAGCTTCTAACATATTGAGCTTTTGTAAAAGGTATTAGGGTCTCGATGAGATTTACGTTTAAGGGGATCGATCACTAAAACATTATTGCTAATTCTGGACCAAAGAATGACCAATCTTTTATAAAACTGATATCGCATAATGATGCTACTGTTTAAAATTGTAAGATTTTATTTTGAGTAGTTGTGGAACCGCCCTCGTAAGTTAAGCTGGACTAACTAACAGCCAAGCAATAAAATTTAATTTAACTGATTTTTAACAAAAACAACAACAACAATATATGGAATTCAAAAATCAAATAAATAATAAAAGATCCCTAACGTAGGCTGACATGTCATGCTGAGATGGCCATTTCACAGCTACAAATGCATTTCTATATTTTACTTTAACAAACAGATATTTTATGGCCAAAATTTAAACAGACATTATGACGTTGTTGTTATAACAATAAGTTAGGATCGTTTAAACCATTTTTCATAAACCAATTTCAAATTGTAACAACAACAACTACTACCACTACCACAACAAAATAATACCAATAATGAAATAACCAGAATTTAAGACACTAAATTCAAATATTTGTTTCTCAGCCCTTCAACTTCTTTATCTTATTCTTCTGCTTGCAGGCAGGTAGAATATATTTTTTGGCTGCCAGAGACAAACTGGCTACGTCATTAACTTACACATTCATTATTCTCTTTTTAGTTTTTAAATATTGATAAAAAAAGAAAATTTAAAAACCAGCCATCACATGCAGTAATATTTTCATTTATGAAACTTAACTACCGAGTAACCGATAATTGCTGGATTTCTCTTTGTAATAAATATGTATGTATGTATGTATGTATGTATGTATGTATGTATGTATGTATGTATATTTGTGGAAGTGGTTCAGACTAATTAGCTTTAGTCAGTCAATATCCAGCCATCTAGAAAACCATCAGCCATCGAAACATTTTATAGAATTTATTTATTTTGTGGCATTAAATGTTTAATTGTGCAAATGTATTTGTTTGAGTAATAAAGTATTTATAACAGTTTATAAGTACCTTAAGGGGGGAGTTGGGTTGTTATTGTACAAGATGAAAACTAAGATGACTTTCTAACAGACACTCCAACACAAATAACCAAATAAATCATATCAAGGTAAATGATAGATGGCATAAACGCGTGTGTTTTGCAAAAGTATATTTTTTTCAAGGGTCTTAATAACATGCGCACGTAAATCCAGTTAATTGGGTATTATGCATACGATATAAAAGCTAATGGTTGTTGCTATGGCTTATAGCAAACCTCCTCTCCCCATCCCCACCGCCAAAGACAGTTCATGAATGTGGGATCATGCCACCATTTGACTAAATACCCAATAGAAAAACAAACACCTGCCTGTCGTAACATATCAAGACATGCAAAAATTTTGGTACAAAAAAACAACAACTAGACATACATATTTATTTTTGTTTTTTTTTATAAAATAATAAAATAATATGGGAATATGTGTATGTGAAGCTGACAACCAACCACACAGCCATTTACTTCTTCATAAAGCTGCTAGGCAACGCTGCTTGCTATTCATTATCAGAACATAGAATAATAGAAATTGTCTTAAGTGTGGCATGCCACAAACAGTTTTAGACTAAATTACTAAATAGCCAGCAACTCGAAGTAATTATGTATTTATAAGAAAAACATATTGTTCATGAAAGGCTGTAATAGATGCCAGCCATTGAAGGGACTCCAAGGATCGTAAAATAAGTAGTCATGATAGAAAAGACAAATTTTTATTAAAAGGTAAATATTTTCCATCCTTTTATTAAAATTGTCCTATAAATACTTTTAATTATAATTTCTTTAAGTAGTGGGCTTTTATGGACCTATAGACTAAAATTAACAGAAAATTTTGAGACTTTTTGTAAAAGTGACATAAGTCACTTTGCTTTAAAGCAGATACACAGGCAAAATTAGTCTTTACTTTCTCCTCCTTGATGAATCAGAAAAGTTAATTTTCTTTAATAAAAGTATGTTTGTTTAGTTGGTTGTTATGTTTCATACAAATTAATAGAAATCATTGTTGAGTAACGAATACTGATTTGTTTTGCTTTGTAAATACATAGAAACATTTTTCTCAAAATTTAAAAATGTGCCTTTAAATGGAAAAAAAGACTTAATTAATTTTTAAAAATAGAAAGGCAATGTTGTGAATGATGAGAAATCTTCGAATTAAATTATGAAAATTATATTTACAACAACACTTAACCAACCCTTTACGAAATTTCATAAACGGTAATCGAACTTCAAGAGTATTACATATTAAACCTTAAACAGAGATTATGAAGATCATGAAGATCATGAGTTCAGTTCCCATAAGCGGCATAAATATAGAAAAAAATTGAATTAAGCAACCACATGGAACTTCTAAAATTTCAATAGAAGTCAAAAAGTAGCAACTGTTTTAGTAGAAGTTTCTGCGTGTGTGTTAAAACAGAAGATCATGAGTTCAATTCCCATCGACGGCAGTAATATGTTATTTAAAAACAGCGGCATAATTCTCCCGAAGTCTAGATCATAAAAAGCAAAGAGACTTGAAAAGGAAACAAAATTATCTTTCAGCCACGTTTAAAGAAGAAGAAAGCTAAGTTAGCGAGAAAGTATGTCGTAACTTAACAGCAGCGTGCCTAAATTGTAGCTGAGTACGTTTAACAGGCCTGAGCGAGTCATGACGAAATTTAATTTAGGTAATTGCACACTGTTTGGTAAACAAGACATAGAATAATCTGAGTCACGCTGGAAGAATATATGAGTGACCGCTGAAGTGTGTAAAAATCACATTCTTAGAAAGTAAGAGACCATGGGAATAAAAATAATATAGCCAGAGCTACAGTGTAAAAAATAGAAAAATTAGATAATTTATAAAATGCCACGGAAAATAAAGAAACGAACAAAACAGTGCAGATAAGTGAAAGAGACCTTTGCTGTGTCATATCTCTTTGTGATCAGAAATGGCAACAGTTTCTTGTAAAGATTTTTAATTTATTTTTTAGGGTACAAAAACTAGGTTCCCTTGGTTAAGGTCCTTTTGTGTAGGATAGGGTTAAGGTTATTGCCGGATCATTTGTTGATTCCCTTTATAATGACAACAAACTTATACAAGAATCATGCATACGTATCATTATCTTAAAGTTAATATTGAAAGGATTATTATTTTAATATTATTCATCTGCTTTTAGCTTCATTTAATGGTACAAAAAGTGTTTCTTTCAATCAAATAGTCACGTGAACCATGTCTAAAAATAAAAAGGTGGATGCGGCAAAAATATTTTAATATTCCCAAAGGTCGTGCGTGGTCAGACCCGTATCAGTAGCCGATTTGAATTTCTTACGAAGCGGATTTACTTGGTAGAACCACATTGACTAGGTTGTTTTTATTGCTGGTGCAAAGTGATAAGAGCGTGCAGAAGAAATGCTTTTAAATTGCGACAAAAATTCACCTAAGAAGGCATTGAATTACATTTTATTCAAACAGCCTTATAAAAATTTCCTAAAGTCATATTTTCTATTTAGAAAAAAATGAAACACTGTGCAAAATTAAATGTATTTATTTCCTTCTATATTTTCCTAAACAATTTAACATTTAAGTTTGCTTCCCTTTAAATCAACACTTTTAAAGTTTCTAACTATTTAAATGCAAAGTGTTTTTCCAAACTCAAATAAAGTGCGGATAAACTATAAACGGCAAAAATAGTTTTTTTTTTTTGTTATTTTATTATTATTTCTGTCTGTTTGGTTTTATTCCGATGTTTTTGTTTGTTGCAAAAAAACTGTATTTTTTAGTTGTTGCTTTTATTCAAATTGTCGCACGCTTTAAGTGAATCACTACTATCAACACAGTAGCAGTAGCCAAGCAAGCGTTAACAAAAGGATAATACTTGTATTCATAGCAGCACAAAAATGCAACTGAGCTTAAGAGTAGATTCCAGCAAAAAAAAAAAAAAAACGGAGGGGAGAGGAGAGAAAAAATAAGGGATAAAAATACCCCACACACCCACAGCCTTGATTCCCTTAACTATTGGAGGATGTTTAAAATCTTTGGTAGCATCATCAACTTTACAGTCATCACCATCACAAAAACCCATAGACGTGCAGACAGACGTATAAATAAGTAGCTGATAGTTGGTTGCAGGATGGCAGGATATATAAATGGACGGACAAGTAGACATGTCAGCTTTACAGACAGATTTCATACGCACAGTTATGTCAAGCGTAAGGACAATACTGTCCAAATAAAGAAAATATTTAAATAAAAATATTAAAAAAAAACAGGGCTGGCTGTATGCTGCGTGACAAAGGATGTTGTACTCGCTGGAAATTTTTAATGAAAGTAAAATCTGCATTATTCAAATAAAATTATCTTTTGAAAGTTACGTTTTATTAGGCAGCAAGGTCATTTTTTTGTTTAAAAATTCAGAGTTTAAAATTAAAAAATTATAATATTATTCGTTGTATTAAATAAAGGTTTGTTGATATTAATTAAATCAATTAAAATTTTTTAAAGGGCTGCAAAAATTTGTTCCTTGTTTTCGAAAAAGCAAAACTAAAATATGTGCTTCATCAAAAAGAACCGCAAAAAATGAAAATAAAATAAAGGGTGCTACATAAGAGTTGTGTCTTTAAAGTAAATTATTTTGTCTTTAAAATTGTAAAAAAGAGACCCTAGAAATTAATATACAATGAGACTGTAAATTCGCTAATAGAAAGTATTAAAAGCAAAATTAAAACTTAAAGGGTTTACCCATAGGATATCTTATTTTGACGTATATTGTGTTGTTTTTAAACGACAGAAGAATTAAATTTGTAACAACAAGTAATAAAAATTTAAATTTTTAATTAAAGGGAGAACCACAAATGGTTGGGAAATTTTTGTACGTGAGTCAACTCTCACTTGATTGATTTTAGATCTGCATTTTTATTAAAAAATAAACTTGAAACGAAAAAGTTAATCTTTAGCAAATATAGGATTTTAAGAGAAATGAAAATTTAAAGTGAAATACTTTTTTGTTCAAGAAAAAAATTAGTCCTAATTAAAAATTTAAAAACTCATACTTGATTAAAAAAAATATTGTCTAAAGCGTTTTATTGACTGTTTGTGAAAATTTTTGTTTTGGGTGATTTAAGTTTTTGATGGGCAAGGAATGCAGTTATTGTTCAAACAAAAAATATTTTTAATGGAAATTCTCCTGGTTTTATATGAAGGATTAGAGGATTTTATATAATCGTTTATGAAATTAAAATCATTACTGCAAAAAAAAATCGAATTCAGAAAAGATTTCATTTGTTTGTTAATAATGGCTTAAAAGTATGGCCTCATACATCTGATGACATTAACTATTAGGACACCCTTTTATTCCACATCTAAACTTTATGCTTGTTATAGCAGACTAAGTACTACAGCTCCGTATTGATATCAATTATTTGGCTACAACTGTTTAACAATATACATCAAATTACAGCAGATATAGGGACACCCTTTAATTTCTAAATTCAAATTTTAAATTTTTTTGTTGTAGTAGACTTAGCAATCAGGTTCTTTGCAAGTTTTAAGAGATTGGCCATATAAATCAAATTACATCAGATATTGTAACACCCTTTAATTTATAATTTATAATATTAACACTTTTTATTTTACTTGACATTTTATCGAATTTTCAAGTGTTTTTATATAACGGTACAAAAGATACTGCCATATAAGTAAAATTATATTTATTTTGGGAACACCCTTTAATTTTAAAATTCAAATTATAAACTTGTTATACCAGACTTGGCAATTAATATCCCTTGTAAGTTTTAGCTGTCTATCTGTTTGGCCACATGCATCAAATTACGTCAACTATTGGGACACCCTTTTATTTCCAAATCCAAATTTTATACTAGTCGTTTTAAAGCGGAGTTGGCAATACAGCTTCTTTGTAATTTTCAAGCGTCTGTCTACAACTATTCAAAAAATCTTCATATACATCAAATTAAATAAACTATTGGGACGCCCTTTAATTTGTTATTTTAAATATTAATGCTTGTTACTATAACGGTCATAGTAATCGACATTCTGTCTAAATTGCAAGGGTTTATTTATAACGTTTCATATATATAGGTCAATTTACTTTAGCTATGGGGACACCCTTTAATTCTTAGATTTATTTTTGCATTACTTTTTGCCACTGGGAGCTACAGTGATACTATTTTTTTTTTATTTTAAAGTGGTGCCGTTTACGGTTCATAATATACGTTAAAACATTTATGTTGTATGGGACACCCTTTAATTTTTAAGATAAATTCAAATTAAAAAATTTTTTTTTAATTTTTAATTTTTTCAGCATCTGAAATGTCTGAGTTTAAAGGCACAAATTAAAAAAAAGTAATAGTTTGTCTCCTTCTTTTTTTGATGTCGGTTAAAAATTAACTGATTCGGATAAATTTTTAAAATTTTTTTCCTTTGTGAATATATTTCTTCTTAATAAAATCAATTAAAATGCTGTTTTTAATATTAATTTAAATAAAAAATTTTCTTTTGTGTAAAATTTAAAGAAAAATTAGCTTCTTGCAAAGAAGGATTTATTAAGGACACAATAACTTGAAATAAAAAGGTGCCGATAAAAATATTTCGATTAAAAAAAAAGTCGACTTTACGTAAAAAATGGCAATTAAATTTTTTCAAATATAATTTTAAGCTCCAAGGAATTTTTATTTTAATTATATTTTTAAACCGGTAATAATAACACAACAAAGAGGTTCCTGAAAATAAATTCTAACCAACCTGGCTGGAATTTGAAAACTTGTGAATTTTGCCTTTTTTAAGGAAGGAACCGTTTGTATAATTATTTGTGTCATAATACAGAAGAATACTGAATTATTTAGCTATTTAGGGTTAAAGGGCCAACACTTTTCAATTATTTCTATAATTTTCTTAAAAATAATTTACAAAACAGCATTTACATTATTGAGTTTTTGAAAACTGTACTACTGTTTGTTGCAGCCTGAGCACGTTTATGCTTAGAAAAATCTAAACGCATAAAGAAAAAAAAGGAAAAGTAAAAAAAAATTGGCCAAAATAATAAATCTTAAATTCAGACGTAAATATACAAATGGAACTCTGTGTTACTCTGCTGCAAAATAAATCTCTTTTTATTTTATAGTTTTTGCCAAAGTATTTTGTTGTTGTTTTGCTGTGTTAAAAGTGTCTAACCATTCAACAAAACTCACGCAGGTAGTTTTAATTTTGTACAAATTTAAAAGATTTTTTTTGTGTTCCTCATAATTTACCACCACCTTTATTTTAGCCATATGATGAGGGAGACCTACCTTTATAAGTAGCAAAAATGTTTTAGGCAACAACAAAACATGAAAAAATAATATATTTACAAGAAAACAAAAACAAAATATCAGTAATAATAATAATGAAATATTTATCACCCAACTCAGATTAGAAAGTATCATCCTGATGACCCTTTTAGTCGCACAAAACGAACATACACACACATGCACGCATACTATTAAATAATATACCCACACATTGTAACTTGTTTTCTTTGTATTTTCCTCAGAGTATTAGTTTTCATTTTTGTTTTTCATTTCATGTGTTTTTTTTTCCTTTGTACTCATTTTTGTGTTTTTATTGTTGTTACAAGTTTTCCGATATTTTTCCCAGAACTGAGTTTTTCATTATCATTATCCTTATTTCAGTCAAAATCGTTTACTTTTATCGAGATTTATTTTGAGGTTTATCAAATTTAGATTGTGGTTGTAGATTGTTATGATGTGCCTTGACGCGAGTTTCATGCAAAATGCCGAGATTGTTTTTCATGAATGACTTATAATAAAAATTTATTTAAAAACTTTGTTTTTTACCACAACTTTGATAAAACAAGTAAGAGAGTTATAAAAATATATAAAAATGCCATCGGCTCTTAATAAGTTGAGCATTTTAAAAAAAATTTTAGTATTTTTCTATAAAAAGTTTAGAGGTCTATAAATCGGAAAACATGGCCGAGCGCTAATTTTTCACGTGATATTTTTTTATTCTCTATCGCCCCATATGTTAGTTTTTTGGATTTGAAAAATTAGAAGCAGGCGTGGTATTTTGCCCGCTGCCTCAAAGGACACGGACCACTTTTGTTGATTTTCAATAGCAAAATTTCCGAAACTACGTCTTATCGATTGGCGTATTTAAATTTTCTCTAGATTATCTAGTGCCTTGGCAAAGTTGATTTCAACACCAACACGGACGGACAGACTGACATCGCTCAAACGACTTCGCTATGTATGAAGGCTCAGAATTTATAAACTTTATGGGGTTGTAGAAACAGAATGACAAACTTAGATTTACTCTATTTCCACTCTTTGTGATGAAGACTATAAATACATTCCAATTTTTTCTACATGAAAGTTACAAGAAATCGTTTATCCCAGCAGATGTTTTACCACAAAAGATTAATTTTCGCACAAAAATCTCAGTTAGAAAAATCACTCTTTTGTCAAAAGACTTGCAGCTTTCTAGGAAAAGTTCATTTCCTCTCTAAAAACAACGTCACTTCTCTCTTAAGAAAATAAATTTTCTTAAGATACGTTTTTAAAGCATTTTATCACAAAAAAAAATTAAGCAAAAAATCATTTATATCTCTCTCATAAAGAAGTCACTTTTTTTTTACAAAAAGTAACCTTTTCTTAAAGGTGTATTTATCTCTTTATGCAAAATAATTTATTGCAACAAAATAACTCATAGGAAAAATAAAATTTTTTAGAGAAATTCACGTTTGTCACCAAAATGTCACGATTTTCAAAAAAGTCACTAGAATTATAAAAAATTTTCACTTATACAAAAATATGAACTTTTTCTACGAAAAGTAATTTATTTCATTAAATGTTTAATACTTTTGAATAAAAGGTCACATTTCGCACAAAATGAAATTTGTTGTGACATAATTTTTATGAGGTCTTATAAAAAGGCCATTGTACCTAAAAAAAAGTTAGTTCTTTATCAAAGAAAATTCTTTTCTTTTACAAAAAAGTTACTTTTTATCAATAATGTAACTCTTTTAAAGAAATATTTTAAAAAAAAAATTTTTTTGAAAAAGTCGCTATTTTGAAAAAAAAAATATTTGTGACAAAAAAGTCACTTCAAAAAGTCGCGAATTTTTTTTAGGAAAATTTCTGTTTCACAAAAATTTTTTTAAGGAAAGTGAGGGTTTTCATAAAATCTTTTATATTTTTAGATTAAGTCATGTTTTTAACAACATAAAATTTGCGATGACATTTAAGTCATTTTATAAAGTCATATTAAGAGGGCATTTGATAAAAAGCATGTTTTCAAAAAGTCCAAAAAATAATTAAATAAATAAATCACTACTGGAGGTTCAGTTTAACATTTGACCACATATTTTTCGTTTTTTTTTTCGATTTTTTAACTGTTAGATTTAACTGATGATGATGAATTACACTTTCCATTCACTAAAAATGTAAATGACACAAAGAGGAAGTTAAAAAAAAAAGCCAAAAAGTATATTAAAATATGCAAGTTTTTAGTCGGCCGCATGAGTAACAACTGAATGAGTGTTTTTATTTTCTAATTACACACTTGCACTCGTGCATAATGAAGAGGTCTGCCTGGCTGTTTGATTTTAGGGAGTGGCTGTTGAAATATTTTTTTTTTGTTTTTTGCTTTGGTGTCTACCGTTTCATTAATTTTATTTAGTAAAAATTTTTTTACTAAAATTTTTTTGGACAATTGTTGACGCTCTGGCTGGCATTTAAGCTGTCTATCTGACAATTTGTGAGTGCGAGCAATACAAATGACGTAGAAATCAAGTGAATGGTTTGAATTTCAATCAATATGTTTAAAGAATAAACAGAAACTGAATTTTTATTTAAATTTAAAGTTTTGTTTTTCGTTAAAATAACGAGAAAAAAAAATAAAAACTCAAAAACAAAAACAACAGAGATTGAAAAAATACGTTCAAGGTCAAACACCTGTGTCTGTATGCAAATCCACAGCACTTTATAACTTGAGATACATTTTTTTAAACATTTCAACTAAAATACTTAAACTCACAAAAATAAAAGTTTTTTTTTTCAAAAACTAAGAAAAAAAAAATGTGTAGAGCTCTTACTTATAATTTTTTTTTTTGCAATCGTTCGCTACTTAATTAAATAAAGAACGTAAAAAATATACAGCTGCAATTAATTTAAGAAAATAAATCTTAACTTAAACATCTGTAAAATCGAGATTAAATTCTAACTCGAATTTATTTATGTTTATTTCTGTCTGATGATTATACAACCACAATCTTTAAAACAGTTTCATTTGATTTTTAAGCAAGAAATTTATTTAAAATAATTTCAAATTTAACCAAAATATTCAGATGTTATTTGCCATATAAGTCAATGTTTAAAGAGAAGCTCAAAGCTGTCTATATAAAAGTATAAATTGATTGAATTAAAACTCATTAATGAAATTAAAATCGAAAACAGAGTTTAAAAGGAAATTGCATGACTCAATTTTTAATGTGCAAAAATGTTTTATTCTACAGAAATTCTATTAAATTATATCTTCCTAGAAATATGCGGCTTCATCCAAATAAAAAGTCACTGTGTGAAAGTCTAATAAGCAAATATTGAGAAAAATAAAACTAAATTTTCCTTAAAATTAACTTCATATAAAAATTAACTTAAGTTGAATAACTTTCCTTTTAAGTCATAAAAAAATATTTCGTCAAATTTCTCTCTTGTCGAAAATATCCACTTTAGTAAGTTTCGTAAAAAGTTACTTTTGTCTAAAAAACCCATTTTTGAAATTTTTGCTTAAAAAAATTTATCCCACAAAATTACTTGGCCAAAAATCCTTTTTTGTTAAATAAATAATTTTTATTACAAAAAAGACATTTTGTCAAAAAAAAAACGTACTTTTAAGGGTTTTTTATTAAATTTTAATCCCACAAAATCATTTGTGTAGATAAAATTTACTTTTGATTTTCGTATAAAAAATAATTTTGATTTTAAAAGGAGAATTATGGCAATAAAGCCCGTTTTTAATTTTTTTTTTGTTTAACCCAAAAAGTGACTTTTTGTCTACAAAATACACTTTGGAAATTTTTTCCTAAAAATATTTTTTTATTGCAAAAAAATACTTTTATTAAAAATAATCATTTAAAAAAAAATTCTGTAAAAAATATTTTAATTTTTAAAGGAAAGATTTATAAAAAAACTAAAAAAAAACTAATTTATATCAGTAAACTCTTGTGGAAATCTTTGTCAAGAAATTGAAACTAAATTTTCTTTAAAATCAAATTTATATTAAAATAAACTTTAGTTATTTCAGTCCCATCAATAAGTTCTTTTGTCATGAAAACGTACTTCTTCAAATGTCACTCTTTCCTAAAATATCAACTTTAGCAAGTTTTGTAAAGTCGCTTTTGTCGACAAAATTCTCCATTGAACAAAAATTTAACCACAAAATTATTTGACAAAAAATCAATTAAGGAAATTATTCCAAAAATTAGATTTTGGTAACAAAAATTTTTAACTTTTGGTTAAAAAAAATGCATTTTTATTCCTCAAAAACATTTTTGTCAAGTAAATTAATTTTTGATATTTGTTTCGTTTGTTTTTAAAAGGTGACTTTTGTCAATAAAATCTATTTTGAAAAAAAAAATTTCTAATCCCAAAATAAAAAAGAAAAATTAAAAGAGAAATTTTATTTAAAAAAATCAAATAATTTTACTTTGGTCAGTTAACTCAATTTTTTAAAAAAAATTTAAAACTTTATCCCAAAAAAAAAAAAAATCACATTAAACAATAAATTTTTCTAAAAAATAATTATATTTATCCCAAAAAGTGACTTTTGTTCAAAGAAAACTATTGTGACAAATCACATTTATGACAAAAGTCATGAGGCTTTTTTATTAGAAACACAAGAGTTCTTACTGTTTCAAAAATCAAAATTTACCTGTAATTAATTGTTAAGTCGATTTTTATTTAAATTTATATTCAATTAAGTTTATCTGAATTACATTTGTTGGTGTTTGTTTTTAAACAGCATGAATGGAGGCTTGTTAATTTATTTAAAATCCTCATAATAATCCTTGTAATAAACACATGTAATATGGCTTGTTGCAAAACTTACGAAAAAAAATAAACCATAATTGTAATGGGAAAGAAAACCACAAACACAAAATATCAAAAAAAAAAAAAACACAAAAAGTTTATACAAAATCTAAAGTACTCTTGAGCCTGAGAACAAGAGCAGATGCTGACAATAAAATTCGTATTCGTGTTCTCCCCTCTTAAAAAAAAAAAAAATAAAACTTTTATTTGAAATCAAACTGCACCACCCATAAAACTAACTTTTCAACCAAAACATGTCAAAATAGCTGTTTACACATTTAAATTTATGGAATAAAATTATTTTCGTCATGCAGGCCAAAGACTTGATCATCATCGTGTTTCTTTTAAAAGTCTACTTCACTTTTGCTTTGTCTCACTCTTTCTAACTAATGCCATGAATATTGATAAATCGATTATGTAGCGTGACGTCATTGTGACGAATTTCCATCGCTAATTTGAAAAGCTGTTTTCACTTAGCTGGCTGCGTCACTGGCAAATAGATCTAAATCTAAACTTTTGTTGTTGTTGTTTTTCAATCTATCTTTTTGCAATTCGTTGCGTTTGTTATGCTCAAACATTTCATGTTGTGCATGTGTGCGATTTTGTTTGTAAAACAGGATACTCAGAAGAGCGTAATAAGGATGCGTGACTAAATAATAAAACATTATCATTAATTTTATCAGATTTTTATTTAATTTCGGTTAATATCTACATCTACGTACAAAATAAATATTTTCAAAAGAAGTTTGGAAAGTTTTTCATGCAGAATTGAACTTTTGAAGAGATCATTTTTTAGATCGTAATATTTCTTACTTAAAATGCTACCAAATAAAATATATTGCAATTTCTCACTGGCAATAAAATTTAAAAATAAAAGAAAAATATTTAAAAAAAAAGTATTTTATATTTAATATATTTCGCCTTATGAATAACAGCAAAACCGTTATACTTTTGATTATTATTTTTTTATTTTGCATAAAACAATTTGTTTGCTGCCATTTATTGGTCAATTGTTTGGAAACTGTAAACTTCTTGTGTTTTATTTATTCAGATACAAGAAACCATACTCAAGTTGTGGTGAAATATAAAGGGGTTTTCAACAAGAACTTTGTTTTTGAATTCTGACAACATTAACAACATGTTAACATAATTGTTAGAATGACTTTAATTTCGCTCGAAAATCGCATTAAAAAAATAAAATCCTCTTTGAAAATTAATCAGCAACACACCCGTGGTTTTCTGAAAATATCATTTTTCTAGATGAAGCCCATTTTCACTTCTCGGTGTATTTTAACAAGCAAAATTGCCGCATTTAGCCATTCGAAAATCCCAGAGCTATTATTCAGAAGCTGTGTAACTGTATGGTAAGCTATGTGGTCTGGAGGCGTGGTTTGCCCGTTTGCCCGTTTTATTAGCCAACTCGAAGAAACCGTTCTCGAGTTGTGGTAAAATATACTCGAGTGACTCTATTATTTTCCTTTTATGCCAAGCCTTTTTAAGAAACCTGTGTGTACAAAAAAATCTGAAAGCAACTTTTCGTTGAGAACGTTAAGATCTTCATACTGACATTTTTTTAAGAAGTAATTTATTTTTATTTTGTGATAAATTATGTCAGGGCATTTGGCTATTAAATCAGAATATTTTTAAATTTAAATTTTTTTTAAATTTGTGTTTAAAATTAACATTCGTTATTAAGTTCGAAAATTCGGACATTCTACAAAATAATATTTTTTTATTAAAAAAAATACATTTACTTTTTATTTTTAGAAGTTCGAGTTATTTTCGAATATTTGAAATTAAGTTCGAAATTTCGAACATACTAAAAGTAACTGTTTTTTATTTTTAAAAATCTACATTTTATTAAAATTTCCATTCATATTTGCAGTTATAAGACATAGTTAGTCTTAAAGATAAATGCTCTCGTTTAAATGAAAATTATTGTAAAAATTTTTCTTTAAAACGATTAATTAAAATTTCAAAATTTAACTAGGCAAATCTATTTTTTAATTGGACTAGTTTCCATTAAAAAAAACAATTATTTTTACGTTCGCTTGGAAATGTGTTTCTTTAATTAAGAATTTTAAAAATTTTTAAATAAATTTTGTTGTTGCTTTTTAGCGCATACGTCCTTTAATTTGGCCTTTCGGTAGTTTTTTTTTTCCATCACCTAGAACATTTGAATAACTTCAAAACTGTGTACTAAAACTGTGAATCTAAATTAGTTTTATGTACAAATAATTTCCAAATAATAATAATAAAAATTATTTAATAATTGAAAAATTCGAAGTTGATATCATATATTTGCTCACAAACTCGTATTATTTTTTTTAGAAAAATTTAAATAATTTTGTTTTGTTTTTTAATTCGAAATTTCAAAAAATAAGTTTTTGCAATTTTATTCTTTGGAAAAAAAAACATTTATCAGAAGTTTTCAGGGAATTTCTCAATGTTCTTAAGAAAGTGGTTGTCTTTTTAAAAATTTTTACTTGCAAAGTTTTAAGTTCGTCATTTAACTGCTTTTTACAATTCATACATCATTGATTGTCAACAATATCATTTAAAGCCATTGTCTTGTACACGACTAAACCTTAAGTAATGGCCAACTAAAACAGTTTCACTTTTTTTAATGACCTGAAGTTAAAAGTTAAAGACGCTAAAGACCACAATAAAATATTTTGACTCATCTACCAACTAACAAATGACGTCTGAACAACAAAGTGCGTATGAGCATAAATGACTTTAACCCTGCGTTTTACATTTAAGTCCAGAACATTTTCTTTATTCCCTTTATTTTTCTAAATACAAATATTTCACGTATGTATTGTCCTCCCACCGGTTTTAATGATAATCTTTTAAGTTATGAGCTTTTTAATAATTTTGACATGGTGTACTATTTAATATAAAAATGAAAAACAAGTTAAAATAAGTTTAAGATAAAGAGTACGCTGGTACTTTCAAGAAAACATATGTCTTTGTCCCACTAAAATGTTAAAATCATAAATATTTTTGCATTTTTTTTTTCTTTTAAAAACTCGTGCTAAAATTGCAAATGAAATTTGATCATTTTCAGGAGATGCACAAGACTTAAAAGGAAAAGGAAAGAGGAAGAAAAAAACATGGTTACAAAGACAGTAGGATCTGTTTGACATGGCGTAGTGTTTAACACCACTGCCAAGCGCCAAGTCACGATCTAACAACCAGCAACACAAATACTCGTATTTACAACATGGTTTATTGAGACTGTTTTTTGTTTTCTTTAAACTTTAACTTTAAATATTTATAAATATTATTGCACGCTTAATGACACCCTGTTAAAGACACGTAACAGATTTAAAACAAAACTTAAAGAAGGCATCCTCAGCCAGAAAAAAACTACCGAAAAGTTTAAAGAACTTTGGCTTTAAAAATTAAAGTTTCAAGATTTATTTGTTGTTATATGTTTTTGCATTGAAACATTATAAAACTGATGTTTGATAATGCTACCTTAAGGCCGATCTTCCACCTCATATTTTATTTAACAGTAGCCAGCAACGGAAGCTGCAAAATACTCCCACGACATGCCAACCAACAGACACACAGGCAAAGAAAATGTTAAAAAATTTAAACATAATAAAAAGCATTGCTAATTGTAAGCCATTTATGTTTTATGTTTTAGGGATTCATGCGAGGGTTATGAGAAAACTTCCTAGGCTGCAAAGAATGTAAAACACTTTCTACAGATACTTTTTAAATCTCCCCACGCTTTTCAATTTTAACTGTTGTGATACCTGTACAAATGTAAAATGTGGGTCGCTTTAAAATGTAATCGTTGGCCATTGCGTGACTTTGGCTTAAAGATCGTTTAGCTTTTACTTTCTTGTGGCCAAATTGACACTCAATTAAAAAAGCAGACGTGTGAGAAAATCCTTATGGCAATAAGAGAATTAAACAGCAGTGAAACATATTTAATGATTTCAGTAGCTTGGGCCTGCAAATATGTTTAACCCATCAGATACATCATCATTATTTAATTATATAAACGCTCAGGCTAAACAGTTAGGAATTGCAGCAACAAAACCGTTCGTGGGAACAATCAAATGTATTATCCTTCTATTAATCCCACAATATTCTCACTCTATTGAGGCGTAAGAAAAATCCCTTTTTGATTGCTTTTTATTGTATTTTATGCACGGAAATCCGTAACATGTACACAGACATTAAAAACTGCCTTAAATGTCAGTGCTGCTCTCATTTCTTCATACACAAATGTATAATGAAATGAGAAAAAATAAATAAACGTGTTGAATAATTCGCATTAGTGCCATGTACAGCTGCCACAATGTTGTGTAAGTCTGTGGCGTAACTCGAGTACTTGGTTTTCTGCTTGACATAAACATTTTATTTACTTTTATAAAGCGCCCACCTTGTTTTTTTTTTAATTTTTCCCTAAATTGTGCTCGTAAGCATTGAAAATATATGATTCTTGCTTTATCCTGCCTATGAACTGTAAAGCTTTGAACGAATTTGATTTTTCGTTAAGGGCACACGTAACATAAATCCACCCCTGCTGTTAGTGTTGTCGAATCAGTGGTAACACAGCAGAGTTCTGCAACAATCAAAACAACATACGAAATTTGCCACCCCTTTAGAGAGTTTTAAAAACATCAGCTTGATCACAGCAACAATAAATATTGTAAAATTAAAATCCACTTTGAGTTTATTAAACCTACATACTCTTTAACTTAATTAGAAGGACTGAGATAAATGAGAAAAGAATTAAATTTTAGAAATTTTTTAAATAGGATATTAAGTTCTTTTTTTTTATATCTGAGATAAAATATCAATTAAAAAGCAATCCTTAAACAAAATTAGTACGACTGAGAGGTATGAGCCTAAGGAAATTAAAGGACCTGGTTTAAAAAAATCCAGTTAAATTGGCATGACCTTCTGCATGGAAAAATATAATAAAATTGTTTGGAAACAGTTTCAGATAATAATAACTAAATCGCCAAAAGGCATACATTTTTTTTTTTTCAATTTATCTAAGTCATATCTTTGAAAAAAGTTATCGAAAAAAATTTTATATTTTATTTCCAAAGTAATTTCGAATTTTCGAAAATTATATATTTAAGCGAAATTATGGTCGAAAAGAAATTTAAGCGTAATATTTTAATATTTAAAAGCATATTTGACGTTTCTAATTTAATTTCGACTTTTCGAACTTTGTTTCGAATATTCGAACTTAATTTCGAATTTTCAATTTTAGGCAGAATATCAATTTTAAAGCTCAACTAAACAATTTTTATTACAAAAATATGTAATGACTAAAAATTTCAACACAATTTTGTAATCTTTAAAATTTATTTAATTTTATGACCTGAATATAGCCGAAGCCTTAATTAAATATAGAATTTATAATCTTAAGAATAAGAAAATATCGAAAATTAAAAAATTTATTTTGATTCAATGAAAAATGGGTCAAATAAATTTTCCTTATTTTCTTTGGACCATTAACCTATTTCGAAATTGTTAAAAACCTGTGATTTTGCCACACAACCCCAATTTTCACAAGTCTAGGCCTATCACTGAACGAGTGTAAATTGTTTATTGATGAGAAAATTCAAACTTTTCTGCTGATTTATTATAAAATTTCAGATGCTTGTAACTCAATTCAAAGAGTACAACACACGACTATATGAAAGCCTCTCAACTCTTTTACCTTCAGTTAAAATTAAAACTAAATAGTTTTACTTTAGCCTTGCACACAAGTTTGATCCATCTCTTACCTTTAACGCATTTAAATTTGAATGCAAATATGAGGCAATAATAATTAAAATACATCTAACAACTCACTAATCAGTGACTTGAAATAAATCGGTCGACCCGTCCTGTCACTAACTCAGTCAGTCAGCCGTTCGTCAAACAGCCGGCTGTTGAAACCAACAAGCGAACGACCAACTAAATACAACAACAATTTTACAGCATTTCCGTACATTAAGGCAAAGGCGTATGTATATGTGCATGTGTGTGTGTGTGTGTGTGTGTGTGCAAATATTTTATACCAAGAAAAAAAAATGCGGATGTTGATTATTGCGCATGTAGTTTAGATTAATTGACATCGAGTCAACGACATGTCAGTCAATCAAATTGTTATGAGTTTTAATTGTGATTTTCTTCTTTTTTCCCATTTTCACTGCTGCTTGTTTTCTCTAAATGGATCGTAAGGTTTTATCAAACTCATTAAATGGGGTGGTCGTCATTGGTTGGTTTGGCTGCTTGTCACGATATCAAAATAAATCTTAATCCAAATATTCGTAAATTACTTAAATTAAATTTATAACTTTAGATTTGTATAACTGTGATTGCTAGTTTAAATCTAAATGTCTGAGTGGTACTTTGAGGTTACAAATAATTCAGCCATTAAAGGTTTTTTTTTTTTTTTAATATAAAACACTCGAGAAATTTGATCATTTATTTTTTTTACGTTTTCGCTAAAATTGTAATTTAATATTTTCTTCATGTTCAAGGGTTGTTGAAATGAATATGAATTAAGAATAAAAAAATTTAAATAAAACAAAAATATAAGCTTTTGTTGTTTTTAAAAAAAAAGTTTGGTTTGATATTTCATTGGAAGAAAATTTGTAGCGCAACCAAAAATTATGTTTTCCAGCTTCAGAGTTAAGATCAAAGTTAAGACAAAATAAAAAAGGGAAAACTTTAAGCAAAAAAAAAGATAAATAATAATAAAAAAAGAACAACAATTAAATTGACCTTAAGAAATTGTTTAGTTAATCTTAACTAAAAAGAAACTGGTTCCCGTAAGCTGATTAATTGTTTTAATTGGTTCCTTATTAAATACAATTTTTCGTCGCAAAGCACATCCTTATATTAGTTCATGAGCTACAATTACAACTATGTATGTCAATAAGTGGCATAACGGAAACAAAAAAATTTTAACACAATTCACAGTGGGACAGAGGCAAAAAGATTGGAAATATTTTGAGGCATTTTTACAAATTTTAAGTTTTTTTAGGGAAGCCAATCAAAAGAAATGTACGTGAATATTAAATTTAATTAAGTCGTAAAATGTCTTAAAAAGTCCTGAATTATCACTTGTTATGTTTTTGTTAAAACTAATTAAAAATAAAATCAGAAAGGTGGCAGCACTTACATGGTGTCCTACTGTAAGATCATATTGAGCAGCACTAATAAGTTTTGGAAAGCTGGGACCCACTGCTTAAGCTTAAATATTGCTCTGTTGGCAGCTTGAAAATTTAATTTGAACTGTTGATTTTTTATTTTGTTGCACTGTTAAAACTTATTTTTTGGTAACATTTTTGGCAACCTGCTGACAATATTATTGCATTAAAGATTAGAACTCTTCTTGATCTTGGAACCGCCAAGATGGCTGTTAACACTTAATATTACTGTTTGATTAGAAACCTGTTATGAAAAAAAGGGGAAAAAAAAAATAAAAAAGGGAAATTAAATTTAAAAAAAGAAAACAAAAAAGAGAAGCATTAAAGCGGGGAAACCTTCATTATTTCACTTGGAAGGGAAACCAGTTTTGCCTTCGTTAGTTTTAATTGGTCAGAAAGAAATTGGCCTGCTCAAACGCAAACGAACTTAATTTTCATTGCTGTCATAATTTCTTGTCTAATTTATTGCAATCAAGAACCTTTTAGTCTTCAAACATTTTTTAGACATTTCTTAAGTTGCAGCTTTCAGGCCTTAAGACGAACACAGAAATATTGAAAACTCGACAGCTTTCTATTGTGCATTAAAAGAAGAGTGTTTGATAAGTGACATGCTCTCAGACTCATGGATTTTTGGTTCTCTGGTGCTTGAATAGCGAGTAAACTTATGGCAGAGATCTCAACTTGACTCACATTTTAGCTTAAAACTTGAAACTCCTTAAAATATGAATGAAAGACAAAGACATCTCACAGGCTTTTAAATGTTGCATCAAAGAGCGGTTACTATGATAACAAAGTTCAAACACTTATTTTATGTGTCCTAAGTCAGTAAATAGCAGACTTTCATGTGCCTCAAGATTATTGCGTGACTTTTATAGAAAAAAATGTAGGCCAAATCTTGGCCTTTTTGGTGTTAATACTTTGAGTTTACTTATTTTTGGTCTCATAAGGAACTTGCGAGTGCGATCCATCATTTGAGTTCTTCATGCAAAAACTCAGTGACGAATGACTGGCGTGTTACGCTAAAAATTGTCGCACCTATAAAAAAAAATTAGCAGATTCTAAACTCCTTAAGACAGGCTGCTTGCCTGGCTTCTCGAATGTGAAGAGTTAAGGGAATTAATTACATTGGCGGAACGACAGCGGTGCCTACTTCCTTAGACTTGATTGGGGCATATAACGGAAAGAAACATCCTTCAGTGGACGGCCTAAAAATAAACCCATTTCATTAATTGAGACCCAGAAGCCCCTGGAGTTACAGTTACTTGCTCAGTCATCATAACCATGCAATAGCATACTAACAGTCCAACTAGACTAAGTTGGTTAGGTCTAAAGCCGCTTAAGCCACTAGGGCAGAATACTTTCTATTGATATTTTTGCATACGATTGCATTTTTGATTATTTTAGTGAAATATTTTAGCAAAACTGGGAAAAAATACTAAGAATTTTAAAAATATTTGTTATGAAAAAAAAGAAAAAAAACTTAGGACCAGCATAACTGCCTAAAATCAAAGCACTTGCAATTTCTTTAAAACTCTCACAACAGAAATATTAATGGAATGGAATAAACGTAAAATTAAATTAAAACATTTTGTTGTGAGTTTGAACTACTTCCTCTCTATTCATCTGTCCGAATACTGACAGTAAATGCGCAGTTTTTTTTTTTTTTTCAAACTAAATTCACAAAGCAGAACGTACAAATTTGAGAAGGCAAGCAAGAAACACAAATGTCCAGCCATCCATCCGCAAGGTCCATTGACAAAAAAAAAGCGTTTCTAACTCATGACTGGCATGCGTGACTAAAAATTAACCGACATGGAAACACTGCACAGAAAATATCTTTAATGACGAAATAGTTTTTGGATTTGAAATGGAAATTTAACAAAATATTTAGATTAAGGGATGGAGCGAACAGTCGGTGTTTATGATGTTAAAAGTAACAGAACTTCAATTGTTAACAATATTGGAGACAGTTAAGTCAAGCTGTTAGTAGGTTTAATAAGTCAATAATAAAAAAAATCATATTATGATTTTAAACATTTAAAAAAGTATTTAAATAAATTGTTAGCAAACAAATTCTTTTGTTTGTATTTATGGCAAATTAATTTGATTATTTAAATTAGTCAACCATAATTTATCAGTTTTACGAAATAAAAAAACCTTTTAATTTTCTTCTTCGCTTTCTTAACTTTTGCTGCTGATTTTATATGAAAAGAGAGAGAGAGAGAGACAGCAATATACAAGATTAAAGAAGCATCTTCATCAAAATTTAAACATTAACATCAACATTAGCCAGAGGTGGTTGCTGTTAATGTTAAGAAATGAGGTGTTAATGAAATAATTGTTTATATTTATTTTTATTTTATTTTATTTTTTTCTTTCGTTCATCACTTAAAAATAAAACAACTCATAAAGTTTAACAAATCACGAGAAATAAAAAAAAAGACAACAACTTTAAAGCAAATATATAAAATACATGCTGTAAAGCTTTTAAATCACAAAAATAAAATTTAAAATACTCGTCTTCAGTTTTTTGTTGTTTTTCCTTCTTTTTTTACTAATAAAACGATAGAAGATTTGAAATTTATTACAAACTGGTTTCATTTCTAACGAAACCATTTAGACTTTAATTTATTAGTTTAAACTAATTTAGATACAGTTTATTATAACTTTTTTCTTTTATTTAAAGTTTTTTCATTTTTTATTTTTTTTTATTTTTTATCTGTTGTGTATAAAATTTGTTTTATTAGAGAGAAAACAATATGACAAAACTATGCAGATATTTGTATGAAAAAAAAACAGCTTAAAATAAAAATATACAGTTGGTTAGTTAGTTGATTGTTTAAGCTGGGCCAGTACCGTTACCGTTTTTTACAAACTAAAAGACCAAGTACCGCTACTTACCCCAATTAAAATTGTAAACCAACAAAAATACACTGACTGATGTGTCTACTAAAGTAGAAAAGAAATCCAAATAAATGGAATCGAAATAAACTTAAGCAGGTTTATATGCCGCTTAACAACACTTTAAAATATTTAAACGCCACAAAATATTTTTCATTGAAGTTAAAATCCAATACAAAAAGAAAAAAAAAATACATTTAAAGATACAAATGATAGAATGTTAATGAGTTGCTGTGTCTATAGAAAATGTCGCATCTAGAGTTATAATGACTACATCTCCATCTGGCTGTGAGTGCCTTTAATCGTAAATATTTTCAACACATTCACACACTTGCGACCAGATGCAGTAACTATAAATTAAAGAAAAAAAATCTGTAAATATTTTTAACGACATTTATGACCAGGCGCATATTTAATTAAGTTTTCTCTTACTGAATGATAATTTTTTTTGTGCGTTTTTATTTGAAAAAATTAAGGTTTCTTTAGCAATTTGATTTGCATTTTTTAAAATAAAGTTGTGTTTTATTTTGATGGCTTTAGGCGAACATCACACAAAAACAAAAACAACTTTTAATTAAAATCAAATTTTTGTACAATAAAATTGACTTTTCCCTTGAAATGGGGTAAAGGGTATATTGATGTCTCTTTGGCATAAAAATCTTTCTTTATTGCTCCAGCATTATTGAAATTAAAATTCGCCAACAAAGGGATATCAATCTCTTTTTAATATAAATTTAAATAGAAATTAAATGGAAATTTTCCTCGATATCACATGATGTAATTTGGTCCCATTTTTCGAAAACAATTTTTTTTTGAGATAAATTTATTTTTAGTATATAGAAATTTTTACAGTAAATTGAAATTAGAAACAAAGTAATAAAATGTAAATTTCACAATTCCCAAAAAAGTTTTAAAAATTTCCAAAAACCGGATTTAAGAAGTGATAGGGAAGAAATTCTTATTGCTTTACTCTAAAGCGAATCTCTTAAAATTTCGAAAAATTATTGTAAAATGAAGAAAATCAAATAAACTTAAATTAAGTGGCAAAAAATCTGCTACATTAAACTAAAGAAAATCCTACAATTCCCAAAATAAAGACTAAAAATCCCAAAATTGGAATTTTTTTGCTGTTTTGCCCTTCAAGTCCGCATATGGATCAGGGCTCATGAAATATTTTAAGCAACAATTCGGGTTATATATAGCATTTTTATACCAATATTCTTTTCTAATCCCAGCTTTGGGATATTAGAAAATATAGCGCAAATTCTAAATTTCAATGTAAAATAAATTAAATTAAGGGACCTCTATCTTTTACAAGATTGATCTATTTTATACGAAATTTGGTTAAAACGTATGCACATATAGTTAGCTTAAACAAAAATAAAAAATGTTTTTAAATTCCTTAAAAAGATTTTTTCTAATTAAAAAATTCAATAGGTGGACGTTTTATGCTAAAATACACAAATTTTTTTTTAATTGAAAATCTTATAATATAAAACCAGAAAAGATATACATAATTTGAAAATTTATCCCAGAATATTTTAAACTTTGCTCGCTAACTATGGGAAAAACATGTGCCACTGCCCATCCCTGGCTCGAAGAAGACTAAGAATTCTGGGCTCTCCTTTCTTTGGAACTCTTACGGAGCTATCATCCCACTCTATAAGGGACATAGCGAAGTTCATCCGTGAATCCTCATGGTTCTCGGCTGGGTAATGGGAGTCATGCCGCCTTCTTTGTGGTATCACAACGGGCCATTCGTTTGTGCTCAAGTGAGCTTCGTCGCGAGAGGCTGCCACTCCTAACTAACTAACTAACTATGGGAAAAACATTGAAATAAATTTGATAAAAATTTTAAAAGCACTTGACCAGGGTATCGAAAAATTAAAAAATTTTTATTTAAAAATGCTTATTACTCGATCAATTTTAAACATGCAGACTAAAGTACCATTTTGCAGGTATTGATAAGCCCTTTAGGACCATGTGTAATTTTTAAAAAATCTGACATAAATTGAAGAAATACCAAGCGTTAAAAAAAATTTTCAGGTGCGAGGTACCCAACTTTGAGAACACATAGCGCCCTCCCTAGATGGTATCCAGCTTAAAACTTAAGCTTAAATACTCCTCTGCTAGAGTCATGCCAAATTTTGGATCAATCGGCCAAGCCCTTTACAAATGGCTGGGTTATTTTCAAAATAATTTCATTCTGCCCCACTGTGCACTGTTGCAAAGAACTAAAACTAAATATTTAAGATTTCTTTAAACAAAATTTTATGTTTCAAAAACTTATGTCTTCTTTCTTCTCCTCTAACCAAAAGACTTAATTTATTAAGAAATTTAATTGTTTCCCCTTCAAATTTTAAAATTTTAATTGCTTTTTTGAAATGTTTTTTTTATTATAATTTCTGTTTAAGAAATTGCTTTAAGATTACTTGTTGGATAATAATAAAGTGATTATAAAGTTATTAAAATGAAATCAATAAATTATTTGCATCATTTCTGTTGGGTATTGTTTTCTTGACTCATGACAAGATATTTGCAACTACCCGTTTTAACGGAAATTATTTAATGATGCTTATGAATACAAATTAAATTCTCTACTCCAAAATTCAAAAATAAAAAAACATCATTTTTTATTAGCAGTTGGCTTATGAGGGTTACAAAAGGGGTCTAGTAATTTTTCTGCAAGTAAAACCAGTAAAACAATTTTATTTGCTTAAAAAAATATTTTTAGATTTTGTGGTTGTGGCAAAGCATTAAGTAACGTCGTCAAATAAGATAAAGTTATACCCCCAACTTTTACTTACATTCTTCTTCTTAAAAAAATACTTTTTCCAGAATAAAAAAAAATATAAATAAAAAATAATAAAAATTTAAAATTAATAGCGTGCAAATAATTGAGATAATTTGATTTATAGCGTTACAGTTTTGACAGATTTCTTTTTTCTTTAAATTTTTTGGTATTTTTTTTTATATCATGTTTATGTTTTTGCAACATATGTTGCAAGTTTATTGCCTTTTAAGTTTTTGAGAGACTTTTGGTACGTGGGGTAGATATGGCTGGATCGTGGGGGTTCTAAAGCGTAGCTAAAACCATTTCGATTATGAGATATTTTAAGTCACAATTGTCTTAATATCTGCTAAAATGTTTTTATATTTAAGAGAATTTTTTTATATAAATAATGAATGGTTTGAAATACTTTTTGCAGACACTTAATTTTTTTATATAAGAAAATATGAAATCCAAAAGTAAGAGTTGATATCTTTAAGAGATAAAACATTGAACGCTTTCATTCGGTCTAAATAAATGCTTGTCACCCCAACTTTTTGTTTTTTTCTTTTAATTATAATGTCAACGTATTTTTGTTGCTAAAATGGTCTGGGACACTTTTAAAGCGTTGCGTTAGCAATTCGAACCTTAGATTTTAATGCACATGTGTAAATTAACAAACAAAAAGAAAAATAAATACAAAGAAGTTTTTGTAACTATTAAATATTTTGTTTGACTTTAGAGTTTAATTTGGTATTCAATTACAATATAATAACACAATTTTCTTATTAAATAAATAATTGATTCAATTAAACTTCGATCATCATTTTACAATGTATTTCCTTTTTCCAATATAATCTTCTCAAATATTAGTTTGGCTTATTAGCCTGGACGTAGGACTTGCTATAGCCCTAAAGAAAATAATTACATGGTATAAAATCGAATGATCGTGGAGGCCATCTGATGAATGCTAGTTTTGAGATGAACAAACTCCACAACTTAGAACCGTTGCATTGTTTGAATACACACACATCGGTCTTATTCATATCACAGTTTTTTTGATGTTAAAGCTACTTGGAAGATTTTGTTTTACTCACAGCCAACCAACTCACTCTAGTTGGTGGCTTAAGGTCTAAAAATGTATACTCAATCAAAAACTTTTTACAATGCAAGACACACTAAAGCCACAATAAAAGCTGGGGGCAAATTACGGTATTCGATATCGATCGAAAATTCTACAGAATTTACATGTTAATTTCAGTCGATATCGAATGCCGTAATTTGGGCCCTACAGACAAATAATCACTGTTAGCCAATACCTTGTTTCTTGTAACTAAAAATATTGTAGTCATTCTGTTTCAAACAGGGTGAACTTGAGTCATAATATAGTCTGGCTCACCCTATATAAGACAAGATGACTGTAATATTTTAATTCAAAAAACTCACTTTAGTTACAGAAACGAGACACAGAGTTTCATTAAAAAAAATTTTTTTTGGTAAAATTCATAGAATATCAAAATATTTTGCCAACTCAATATCATAATTTTTATGGAAAATTTTGAATCACCCCTCCTACTTTACCTTTTTTGGTATTTTTCTTTTTTAATTTAAAGAAAATTGATTTACAAGCCTGGACACAGGCTTAAAAAAATTCAATTAATGGCTTACAACAGTTTTAGGCTTCTCAAGCTTAAAATTCTTGTAATTGTCCCTCTGAAAGTGTTTTTTTCTTCTTAACTTCTGTGCATTTTTTAGATTAAAATGTTATTGAGAAAGTTTTTGATAAAAATGATTTATCATCATTTTTCTTATCGCTCTGTCAACTATAACGAGTTATTTATCAATTTTAAACAGTAGAGATTTGTTACCTTGTCAAAGCATATAATTGTAACAATTTCTATTTAATTAGATTAATTTCAATTTGATATATTTTTTTTGTTTTTTGTTCTTATTGTCAATTAGCCAATATATAAATCGATTTGTCACAAACTTTAAAATTTTAGAAAATAGAAGAAAATATCAAATTATTTTAGAAAATATCGATCAAAGATGTAGGAAAGTTTTATTATTTTACTTCCATTAAATGATACAAATGTTGTTTAATAAATCTTTTGTTGTAAATTCATACTTAAATGTTATTTGAATTTAAAACATTATTTGTTGTTGTGTTGTTTCTCTGAATTTTAATGTGGAAAAAAGACCCCACCCTTTAAAAAAAAAGTTGGGTTGGTTGGTTGTCGATTTTACATTAAACTTTACATTCATTTATTTTAAAGCTTTTGAACATTGTGGACATACACATGTGTGTTTAAATATATTTTGATGTATATATGTCTTTGCGCGTGTGTGTGTGTGTGTGTGAGCGTCTGGCTGGCTATCTGTACTGTTTTATTTTTTTTATTTTAACTAACTGATTGATTGATTATTTGTTTCGCATCATTCACCTGGAAAATTCATCTGAAGTATCGACAAGTAACGGACCCTGCCACACATTTGTACACTTTTGTATAAGAGAAATATGAAATAAAGCCACATTGAAGCCCCAATTAATTTCCGCACACACAAAGCTTTAAACATACATATATTACAAAGTACATAAATATTATTATATTCAGGACTTATTTATATATAAACAATTACACTGCGTTATAAAATTAGTGGTTCTTTTTAATCAACAATTGTGGAAGAAAGTTTTTTAAATAATGAAGTTTTGCTTGTATATACAAAATATAATTAAAATAGAATTTGTATTACGAAATTTAAATTCTGGTGTATTAAGTTTTATTTATTTTGCCCACTGTATATTCAGTATAGATTTGAACACATACTTGCTTTCAGATTTATATACATTTTTTTGTATTTATGTCTGCTGCCCTGTGTTCATGCCGAAATAAATTAATTTATTTTATATATTTTTTCCTTTTATAAAAATACATTAACACACAAACATTCATGAATACACACATACATACATACATACATACATACATACATACATACATCCATACATACATATGTACATATAAATACAGTATAGTTTTGAAATATAGAAACAAACCATTTTAATGCTTGAATTTTTTAGAAATTTTTTTTTTAATTTAAAATATTTAAAATATTTTATTATGACATTGTATTTTTTTAATTGTAAATTAAATAGGGTGATGCAATAAACAAGAGTATAGAGGTTCGGAAAAATATTGTTATGCTGCAAATCATAAAACTTAAATTTCAAAATATTTTATTTTTTATACCCTTCAACAAAAAAGTGGAAAAAAGGTACTTCTAAGTATGTCATTCCGTTTATAAATTCTACAATATCCATTTCCGTCCCCATAAGTTATATAGATTATGAGTCCTTGTGCATAGCGAAGTCCGTCTGTCTGTCCGTGTTAGTGTTAAAATCAACTTTGCCAAAGTACTAGCTAAGCTAGAGAAAATTTAAACACACCAATCGATCAGATATAGTTTTGAAAGAAGTGCTATTAAAAATCAGCAAGATCGGTCCATCTCCCTGGAGGCAGTGGGCTTAACGTCATGCCTGCCTTTAATTTTTCCATTTCATTTTGAACAATGAAGTAACTCCAATGAAAAAAAAAAAAAACAATAATATGGAGCGATAGAAGAATAAAAAATAAGAAAACAACATCAAGTGAATAAATTGGCGCTTGCCCATATATTTCGAGTACGAGGGCTGCTAAATATATTTCTGGCCTGGCAACACTGAGCGCTGCCAAGTGCAATCTGATATTTCCATTGGAAAGTTTGTCATTTTTAAGCATAATCGTACTCAAAACGTTTTGACGTACGACCATTATTTGTGTTGTTTACAGTGACTTGAAAAAATTAATATTAAAAAAAAAATGGAATTAGCTCGTGAACATTTTTGTGCCATCATTTTTCACAACTTTCGACGTGGATTATTACGACAAGAGTGCATTGATGAACTTAAATCTTTGTACGGCGATGAAGCACCATCCTATAGCACTGTGAACAATTGGTATAATGAATTTAATCGTGGCCGAAGCTCGCTCAAAGACGAATTCCGTGAAGGTCGTCCAAAAACGGATGCTGTGTTTCTTCGGCAAAACTGGTCATGTGGCGACTGTTCCGCTTGAGCAACGTAGGACGGTCACTTCTGAGTGGTACACTACAATTTGTTTGCCTGAAGTCATCGCAGAAATTCGAAAAACCAACAAGGGAAGACGAATCATTGTTCACCATGAAAATGCGAGCTCTCACACATCGGCGTTTTTGACCGGCCAAAACGTCGAATTAATCCGCCATACAGCCCTGACTTGGCATCTAATGACTTCTTCTTGTTTCCGCACATCAAGAAAAAAATGCGTGGTCAACGATTTTCGTCGCCAGAAGAAGCTGTTGAAGTGTTCAAAAACCATGTTTTAGAGGTGTCTCAATCGGAGTGGAAAAAGTGCTTCGACAACTGGTTTGAGCGCATGTAAAAGTGTATAAATCATGCTGGAGAATACTTTTAAAAACAATAAATATTCGCATTTTCACTATTAGGCCAGAAATATATAGAGCAGCCTTCGTACTACAAACTATAAAACTTAAATATTCAAAATCTTTTATTTTGTATACCCTTCAAGAAAAAAGTGGCAAAAGGGTACTTCTAAATATTTCATTCCGTTTATAAATTCTACAATATCAATTTCCGTCCCCATAATTTATTTACATATATTCTAAGTCTTTGTGCATAGCGAAGTACGTCCGTTGTAGTGTTGAAATCAACTTTGTCAAGGCACTAGATGAGCTAGAGAAAATTTAAAAACGTTAACCGATCAGATATAGTATCGAAAGAGGTGCTATTAAAAATCAGCATGATCAGTTCATCTCCCTCGAGACAGTGGGCTTAAAGTCATGCTTGCCTTTAATTTTTGCATATCATTTTAAACAATAAAGTAACTCCAATGAAAAAAAAAAACAATAATATGGAGCGATAGAAGAATAAAAGACAAGAAAACAACATGAAGTGAATAAATTGGCGCTTGCCTATATATTTCGAGCAATGGGCCTCTAAACTTTTTATGGAAAAGTACGATTGTGCACCATATTTTTTAAGACATCAATATGGATATCATATGAAAGCTTTTGAAGAGATCTTTCAGAAAAAAGTAATATTAAAAAAATGCTTAACCCATTAAGAATTAATGAAATTTTTATGTAAAATTATACAGAGTACTTAATTTTTTTTTAATTTTTAATTTTTTGTCACCCCAATATTTCTTTTTTTGATATGAGCTACTTCACTAAACTAGATTAACATACATGGTGAAGGATATGAAAGATTCGGAATAGCCGAATATAGCACTCTTACTTGTTTATAAAATGAACTGGAATGATTAAAAATAAAAATTTGCATTTCGTAAATATACCGAAGGTGTAGTACAAAAGGCCACAAATGTACAAGACGTGTTGTGGATAAAACAAAAAAGAAATGCTTTTAGTTGTGTGTGAATTCCGTCCAACCAAATTAATATTGATTAGTTGGTTAAATTGTTAAATGGATGATATTTACAATGTACACAACTTAAGGTAGATAAATGCGAAGAATGCTGATGAGGGATTTGGCGGTCTTGAAAATACGGCATTACATTCTGTTAGCGTCTAATTTTTCTTGTTTTCCTTTGAAAACGTCCGCATAACATTGGAAAATAATTTTTCTTTGTAAAAATTAAACTAAAAAATTAACCAAAGCCGAAAAAGTAAATTTTAATTGATTAAAAAAAAAATAAAATTTAAATATTAAGCATACTTAGGTTGTTATTTCAGTATGTCTTCTCGAAATTTATCCTTAATACTTTTAATAATACAATACTTTGAAACGCAATCCTTTAAATATGTGCATCGGCTTCAAAGCGAGGTAACTTATGCCACTTTCTAAATGAATGGCTTAAGTTTAAGTTCCATATTTTTTGCTCATGTGCCATTTTTGTATGACAAGTAACCAACTATGAAGAGCTTTTAGCTTTCTTATTATTTTAAGAGGAGTTGAACGTCGCTTGTTATACAGAAACAGCATATAAATCTATAAAAAATTTTTATATAAAAAAAATGTTTAAGAAATAATTTTTAATAAAACATTCAAATGGATTTGAAAAATATTTTAGGACAAATTTGTATAGAAAACTTGTCATAAAACACATTTCAAATTTACTTTATTTTTTTTTTATTAATATGGCAGTTAATATTTAATTGATTTTAATTTTAAAATGTAATATAATTCGCTAACGTTATTTTCCTTATGGTCTTAAAGAAATTAGAAATAGGAAATACTAAAACTTAAGACTGACTTAAAATTGTGCTTGGATTCCTTAAAAAAATTCTTTTTAAACTTAATAAAACTTAAAGGAGTCCAAAATGGAATCAATAAAGAATGTAATTTTGTATAATTGGAGCCTAGAAGCATGTGACTGACCCACTTTACTATCGAAAAAGTATATTTATCCTCGAGCAAAAATCATTTATTTAATTTTTTAAATGTTGAAAAATAAGAGATGGCTTCCTTCTCTCTACTTTATGTTAATCAATAAGAGTGAGAGGACCACAGACCATTGAAATTATTATTGAAATTATGATAGTGAATGAAAACCACCGACGAGCAATTTCTAAATTTTGCAAAACGGTCTTGCAAATCAAAAAAACCTCTCTTGGTGGTAAAGGAAGGGAGTAATTAATAAAAATATATAAATGGAGGCAGGAGTCTGGATGCAGGCTGGCTGCCGGCCACTAGGAAAAAAGAAATAACGCTTAAGGCATTTCCGGAGCGAAATTTGTTACCTTTTACGATATCTCCCAAACAACTGAATTAAATCTTTTCCTTACTCTCCTTATTATCTC
The DNA here is from genome assembly GCA_937654795.1 of Cistogaster globosa. Taxonomy (NCBI): domain Eukaryota; kingdom Metazoa; phylum Arthropoda; class Insecta; order Diptera; family Tachinidae; genus Cistogaster; species Cistogaster globosa. Next base: position 17,430,726 of record OW569404.1, read on the forward strand.
CAAAATGACTTCCTTTCTTTTTTATTTTTAAAGCTACCCATTCGAAACTTCATAATATTTAATTTTGAATTCTGGATCGTAATCCATTGCACTTCCAAAAGTTTTCAGCGAATTTTTTAAAAAATAAAAGAGATAAAAATTTTGCTTTGTAATTTTTTAAAAAGCAAAACAAAAAATCATTTTAAAAATGATTAAACTTTTTACTTTAAAATGTGGTTTTTTAATTATGAAAACTATTTCTGTGTCCAAAACTGCTTGCAGCTTATGTAGCAACTAAAAATGTTGGCTGAGTGTATTGACCATAAAAAATTCATGTTGGTTTAGTTTGGTTGTTTAATATGAAATTTAATTTTTCTTCTATTTTTTTTTTTTTTTTTTTGTTAATTTTATTTAATGAATGTTTATTATATTTTTAATTTTATTTGCAATTTTAATTAATTTATTTAAAAAAATTTTTTTTGCTAACAATATTAACGTAAATTAATTGCATTTTTTATTACTTTATTATTTTATAGTTTTTAGGTGAACAGAAAAGAGCTGAAATAAACCAATTAAAGAGAAAAACCAATTAATAAATTAAGTTAAATTGTTGATTTTAAAATTTATTGCAAGAAAAACTTTAATCTTAAATCAATTGGCATGTTTGTACATAAATTGTAAAACAAGCATTTAAGCTTGTTATTGAAAACTTTATAAAATATTTTTCTTTATTTCTGCTTTAGTTTCCATTGCATTAGATAACTCAATTGCTTTTCTCATGTGTATGTATGTATGTATGTATTTATATTCGTTTTAGTTGGAAAATTACAGAATGAAATGTATAGAAATTGGAGCACGTGTTGTTTGCCACTTTCAGTTGAACATACTTAATTGACGACATTTCCAATAATGTCCACTTCATCTTAAGACATCTTTACTTTAGAGTTTACATAAAATCAAATTTCCACACACATACACACACACACACACACATATACACATTCAATTTATAAACTCCCTTATTTAAACAGTCAATCATTTAGTTCAGGCAGTCAAGTCAGTTTATTTAATGCTCTTATGCAAATGTTTTTTTTATCAACATAAAGATTGTTACAACAAACAGCAACAATTCTTTTGACGTTGAATGTCTTATTGACTGTTTGTTTTCTTATCATTGTCATTGTTGTCATGGTCATAAGACTAACAATTTACAAGAAAAACAATAACTTTGTTGGCGACATTGTTTCAAAATGGCATTTCAAAAACACACTCTCGATGATGAAAACGCAAGAAAATGTGTGAAGGTATTAATCGATTACGTCAAACATGAAAATTGGCGAACAAATTTGTGAAATTTTCAATCATGCAATTTCGTCATTAAAATTTACAGTGATTTAAAAATACTAGTCTGGATACGATGTCGTAAAAGAAGCGATAAAAAACAGGTTTATTCAGCTAAAGTCATAATTAGGTACTCAACTTAGCAAAGATAAAATGTGGGATTTGTTTCCCTGTTACACCAACAGAATTTGCTGTAATGAAATCAAGGAATTTGTTCTGAGAAGTGCCTTCCTTGCGTGTTACTTCTACATTATTGAGGGCCTATCAGTTTGTCGTCGATTGACCAGTAAATTGCAAAAGACATTAAAGCGAGATTTTGCCAAGAATTTTTTTTTTTACCCCTCCTTCAATGTCAAAGCGAAATTTCAAAAGAGTACTCCCGCTACACTGGCTCCTATTGAAAGATTTATTTATGTTCAGATTGTACTTTTATTAAATTTTTAATCGCTCCAATTAAGTATTTCATTAAATAATTAATGGAACCAATTAAATATTTAATTTAAAAAACAAGAACCTGATTTTCTTAATCAAAAAATAATTGAATTAATTAAAAATTTAATACAATTTATGTCTTAAATCAAATAAATTCCCTAAAAGGAGTAAAAACACTTTTTTGCTGTGTATCCTCCATTTATCGCATAAGTAGGGATGCGTCCTAGAGCAATTGTAGCAAAGAATGTGCTTATGACTTAAAAACGACCTACAATCTCATGTTAACCCAGCCTTAAAAAGACTTGTTGCACTAAAGCCTTCATTTCTATCTCATTTTTTACACATCAAAATATCGATTCGATGCCATTTGAATAGTTTGCAAAATACTTTGACTTAGTTTAGCAACAGTTACAACAACAAAAAGAAATGGTAAATAAAAACTTTAATATTTTAGCTTCAATTAAGACTTTTCAAGCAGGTTAAAAGTTTCTTTTAATTTTCCATTTACATAAGAAAGACTTTGTCTTCTTGTATCTCAATCATTAGTTACGTGTTTGACTTGGGCCAGGTTGAGAAGAAAGGCATATAAAGCAAATAAAATGTCGTGCATACATTAAGGGTGGAATTTGATGATGAACTTATTTACAGGGTCACGTTTATTTTATTTATTACTGCAATTCAATTTTCCCCATACAAATGCAATAACAAAGAGATAGACAGACAGACATACATATTTACAACTGATAAGTTTATGAATTCATACACATGTTACTTTTCTGTTTCAAGTATTGTTGTTGATAATTATAATTGTTGCCATTAAATATTGCTGCTGTTGACACACTGTTAAAGGACAATAGATGAATTGACAACAAGTTGAAGTTGTTTGACAGTTTATGGTTCGGTTTGGTTCGCCTGTGTTATTAGGAGGCGTTTAAATATCCTTTTTAATAAACATTAGATTGAAGGTACGTTTTACGGACGAAAAATAAAATAATTAAATACTTTTTAACATGTTTGTTAATTCAAAACTGAATAATCAGACGTTTTAGACATAGTCCATGTTGCTATACTCTCGAATAATATAATTGGCGATTTTAAATTGCATTCCAATCAATTTTGTTTTTACTGGGACTTAAAGAGGTACTTTTAGGGTGGATAAGGTAATTTGAATGCGCTCCTGTTTTTTTTTTTTTTTTTTTTTAATAATATTTTTCATATAAATATATTTAAAAAAAAATGGTGTCTTTAAAAATGAAACAAAATTTTGAAAAAGGCAGCACATGTATATATAAATTTGTTTTGAGTTTTAGAATAAGTCTGTCTTGTAAAAATTTTAAGTCAGTTTTTTTTCCAAAATCAATTTCGAAAAATTTAAAGATTTTTGCTTTAAATTTTATTTATCTTTAATTGCATTCGAACATAAAATGCAAAAATAAAATTTTGAAAATTCTTTACTAATATCACAATTTTATCAGGACCCTTATATTCCTTAGACATTTTCAGCTTAAAATAAGCAGGCGTTTAAAATTGCACTTTAAACAAAAACACATACGTGGAGTATTACAAAAATATATTTAAACATTATGCAGCAAAAATATGACAATGTTGCAGTGTTGCACCATTATTTTACATCGCATATTTAAATCACAGTTTCACTGATAACATGAAAAAAACGTCTCCGTCTCCGTAAAAAAAGATCTATGAAATAAAATAAAAAAAGAGATAAAAAGAACAATAATAAATGTGCAGGTTCCATATCAAATTGTTTGTAATAAACACATACGCTAGAGTACGTACGTAAGCGTACATAGATATGACACTAATACCACTTCAAATATAGTTAGAGCACTGTGGTGCAAAAAAAAAAAACATTTTTTTTAATTTTCTAAAAAAAAATAAATAAATAAATAAGTAAATAAATACATAAATAAAAAATAAAAAAAAAATCTTAAATAACGTGAAGTAAATATTTCAATAATTTTAGGTGAAAAAAAATTGTTAAAATTATTAAAAATTCATAAGAACACATAAATTAAAACTAAATTTTTTTTATAAACCTCTAAAAATAAACTGCATTTTCTTAAATAGAAATCACTTAAATCGGGAAGGAAATTACAAGATACACAAAAATTTTAAATATAAAATATATAAAAACAAATCAAGCAAACAGACGATTGCAGCCAAATTAAAAAAAACATGTGTTTGGATCCAAAATCTTAAAAGATATCTAAATCTACACCAAAATCTGTTAATTAAAATTTTATAGAAAAATTTAAATTTAGAAATTTTTATCACTCAACCAGCCCACTGTCCTTTGCAAGTATGTAGATAGACACTTATTCATTTTGTTGTTGTTTTTAACGTTTTTACATTATCTAGAACTTAACGCCCTCTCAAACACATTCGTTTAAATACAAGAAACAGCAGTAAAAAAGAAATAATTTTTTAAGCTGCTGTGTAACAATCTTGCGATACAAAATTTTGTAAATTTATGCGGGTCCGTAACTCAATATGTAGATATGTGCATTTATCTTGGAGATTTTTATTTCTGAAAATTAAACAAGAACAACAACAAAATTAAAAAAAATCAAATGCAAATTTCTTGGAATTTTAAATATAAAAAACTCCCAAAAGTAATTATTTGTGCGTGCGCATGTTTCTAGATACAAAATTATTTTTATTATTAGAAAAATTAAAAAAAAAAAAAAACAAACTACAACAAATATTCACGCTCCACAAATAAATTCAACGGTAGACAAATTTTTGTAGTTTGTTTTAAAATGTTCGACCATAAAGTTTAGTTAAACTCCAACAATTTCAAATTAATTTTTATATTTTTAGTTATTTTTTTGTTATTGTTTTTCTTGTATAATTTATGCACACCCCGTGGCAGCTTAAGATGGCGGATTGTATAAAAATCATGTTATAATTCTATGACATTGACAAGTGTGCGTGTAGAAATTAATACAGCCCATGATTATGATTATTTTTTAAAAGTATAAAAATGGATTCTTCGTAAACTACTGCCTTTCACAAAAATAAATACAAAAAATATAAAAAAGATACAATTTTTACACCTCCCTATTATGTCACTTTTAATCATGCAACATCACTAAATTTTAGCTACGTGATTATAGAGATTTTTCTTCAATTGCAGTTAAGTTACTTTTTTTGTTTTCCTTGTCCTCTATTCAATTCAATTGAATTCATTCATTCTTTCGCTCACTCACTCATCCATGCCACATCTTCTTAACACTTTATATTAACATACTTTCATACACACACATGCCTTTATTCGCACATTTAGGTTGCATGAATCTATCTGTTGGCATTTTAATTGTTATAAGAGGGTCGTACGTTTGTTCGGTCTGTCTCATTTTATCTTTTGTATTCGCCAAGATCAGCCATGCTGTAGCCCTGTAAATAGTTACATAAATTTACATGTGTATGCGTACTCATATTTTGCATGCAACAGGTTTTATTTTTTACTTCAGAAAAAAAAAGAAAAACTAGCAACAATTCAATGTTGAATGCAACAAAGAAAAGAAAATATATATTGGTGATTGTTATGATTACGTTTGGCATTAAAATGTAAAAATTTTCTAACATGTAGTCAGCATAGATTTACGTACACAAGTTGTAGATGTAAAGATTTACATACCTATTTATATTTAAATTGAGGTGGAAATGTAAATAGCACAAAACTTGTTTAATGTCATAGTAAGAAGTTCGCAGTGTCGATTTCGAGTCAATAGGTTTTACGAGACAACTTATTGTTCTCCTTTCAAAACCCTTTTTTGTGTCTGTCCTTTTAAAACCTCTCAGCAGCAAAAATCTATTAAATGTATTCTCCAAATAAATTTTTAAACATTTAGAAGTTTTAAAAATTGATCTATAGGTCCGTTATCACATGTCTGAAAAGTGTAAAATAAGTCATGAATCTCAAGCGAGGCGAGATTTCTTATGCCGCCGGCGAATAAGACCTCTCGGGTTAAGGTCGGCAACATTTTGAAAGCCGGTATTACAATGACTTCTGCTATAGCGAATTTTGATTTGGTCTACGATGACGGCGATCTCCTTAGCTGTCTAAGAAAGATAAAAGGATTTGTTCGTGAGTGTAGGGCATTTAATAATGATGGGGATAAAGCTTGAGCGCTACTCGGGATGTTAATGTGTGTATATTTATAAATATAAATTCTATAGTCTCGAGTAGACTTGTGCCATATACTTCAATTTATTAATCGCTTTTTTTAGTTCAAAGTTTGAAAATGAAGTAGTTTAAATTTTAGTTCAAAGGCTCTCTTTAGTTCAAAATGTTGACGTATTATTCGTACTTTTTAGCTTTAAGTTCAAAAGCCCTTTTAGTTCAAATGATCTTTTTAAAATATGATGGCAACAACACAATAGCATTGCCAAAACGAATGTTCAATAAAATGCGTGTAAGCTCTAATTTCATGTCCGAAATAGTCAACAAGGAAACAGAGACATGGGTTCTGTTCATCTTGTCTGGTAGTTCAAATACATTGTATAGATCAGAAATGAACTAGGTGTACCAAAAAGTATGAACTAGTTCAAATGAATTGAATGGATGAATTAATTGATGGAATCGTTTAAATAAACTAGTTCGTTTTTGAACTACACAAGTCTAGTCTCGAGACACAAGAGGCATTATTTGGATTTATTTCTTAAAGAACCGGCCGGATATTCTTTTGGTAGCACCACATAATTTTTTACAAAGACATATTTTAGATGTAAGGATCTACGAGTATAGGATCTTTAAGCAGGATCAGCAGTGGCATTGTCGCCTTAGGAAATGATAGTTTATGTTGTAACAATATGATTCTCGACCCAGGCCCTTAAAAAAATACAGGTGTCAAAATAAATAAAACTGATGGGAGTAGAATGATTACCGTTTCAATGAACTCACCCCCACTAAAGACATTTACGAGTACACTTTAAAAATAAGATCCATTAAAGGACTTATCTAATGGAGAAGAGCTTTTAATGGGTGCTGATTTGAATGCTAGGCATTCGTACTGGAGGGTCAATATATGCAACCCTAAACGTAACATCTCTTATGAATTTCTGTTGTCATGCACCAGCGGTTCGACATGATTTTCTGGAACTACATTGTCGTTCATAGAAATAGTAACGTCATCAAACGATATCTTACCGGTAGCAGTTGGAGGCCTAAAAACATTTGATCTGATCATCTTACAGTAGAAATTGTTGTTGGGTTAGAGGACTTCCGACAAAGAATACTATCTAATAGTTTTAAATTTTGCCGCTTAAATTTAAATAGCCTTAAAAGATTATTGACCCAGGATCTAACGATTACTTAACTTCCAGTTGAATGAAATGTTTCATCTCAAGAAATTGATGACTGTATTGAATCTATCAACATAATAGATAAAATATTTCTAATAAATGATTACCAAGCCCTTATTGTTCAACATGTCCTTACAAATCCATTTCTTAAAACAACATTAACCATCATAGAATTCTAATTCCTCTTTGAGCTCCTTGCTCTCTTTTCATTTACTTAATTTACCCAAGACTATTTATATTGTTTACGTAAAGGCGACTAAAGTTTATATTTAAAATTTTTTATTTATATATTTTTACATAGTTTACATATTGCAGTTAATTTAAATTCAAATTTGTTCTCTTAAGTAACAAATTTACTGACACTATTTAATTATTTACCTCAATTTGTCAATAATGTAAAGACAGAAAGCCATCTCTTAATGTAGCAATTTTATATTTTCATTTTTTCAAGATTTCAAAAAATTCTTTAGATTATTTACACAATGTCAACAAAATAAGAAGATTGGTTTGTTGACATTATTATATATTTCATTATAAACTACCCTTACAAGAATTTTAATTAAAGGAAATAAATAATTAATTTTATAAAATACAATTAAAAAGTTTAAAACACTTTTTAAGAATTAAAATTTTTTAAAATGTAATGAAAATTTTATGAATCTCTTATTTTTACACATTTAACTATTTACATTTTTGTAAACTCAATTATACAAAAATTCCACAAAACTTTTAAAGATCTTTAAAGTTTGTTTTAACAGGTAATTTATGTGATTTTTTATATATTTTACATCATGTAAAAAATAAAGTTAAAGCTTAAACAAAAATCCTTTAAACATATTTAATATTAAAATTTAGTTGTGTAACAAATAAAGAATGAAAAGCCAGAAAAGTGTTATTTGGAGTGCATATTTTTTTCGATATTCACTTTTTACTATTTTGAAATTTTTACATTATGTCAAAAAGTATTAAAGAAAATATTACTATAAAAAACGAACTAGTTACTCCTCCTCCTTAATTTATTATTTGTATGTAAATAATATAGAACATATTTCAGATTTTTAAATGAAATATTTTTCTCTGTTTACATGATTTACTTCATAAAAAATTTTTTTTATATAAATGTTAACAATTGGAGTGATAACTCTAAAGTAACATAAAAACAACTTTGACGAATCTTATATACCCTTCACCATGTGTGTAAATATAGTTGAGTGAAGTAGCTCCTAGCAAACAAAACAAGAAACAAATATTGAGGTGACAAAGAATTAAAAAATTTTTAAAAATTTAATTTAATGAGTTAAGAATTTTTGAAAAAATTTTGTGTTTCAAATGCTATTAAATGATGCCCATATTAATATCTTAAAAAATACTTTTCTATAAAAAGTTCAGAGGACCATTACTCGGAAAATATGGGCGAGCGCCAATTTTTTCACTTGCTGTTTTTTTTATTTTTTTATTTTATGTCTCTATCATTCCATATATTTATTTTTTAATTGGAGTTACTTCAGTGCTCCAAATGATATGGAAAAATTAGAGGCAGGCGTGGTATTTAGCCAACTGCCTCGAGGGTAGTGAACCGATCTCTCTGATTTTTAATAGCAACTCTTTCGAAAGTATGTCTGATCGATAATCAGATTTTTGTTAACTTTAGGTAATAATACCTACTTAATTAGTGTTACCGTGCTACCTTCTTTAGGAAAGGGATAGAGGAGAGAAAAGAACAGGTGGTGAAAGTATAGCCATTTTATTAGTTATTTTACTTCGCCGGTGAATATGCTATGAAGAAGTACCGTGAAGGAGGCTGCATGTTTTAATGTTAAATCTGAATATGTATTTTATACCATTAAAAAAAAACAAACATTATTATTTTTTGCATGCCGCGGGGATTGAACCATAGCCAACCAGGCTTGTAGTCAACGTGCTTACCGCATTGACTACAGCAGCCTCACTTTAATTTTCTCTAGCTTATCAAGTGCTTTAAAAAAATTGATTTCAACACTAAAACGGACGGCCAGACGGACATCACTCAACCGACTTCGCTATGCATAAGGACTCAGAATATATACACTTTATGGGTTCGAAAATGGATATTGTAGAAATTACAAACGGAATGACGGTAATATTTTTATATTCATGACATTTTTACACAATGTAAAAAACTAATTAATTGCAATTTTTTTAAGTTTATTTTTTTATTTAGATTATTTAAATTTAAAATGAGTTTTTGTAAGCATGTTTTAGTTAAACAGTGTTTACCAGTGTAAAAATGTAAAATAAAAACATTTTGAGTAGAAATTTTAATTGATTTTCCTTCAAATTAAAGATCACAAAAAAACTTGGACGGTTTTTTATTTATTTTTTTTTTTTTTTTATTATTTAAATCGTGGAAATGTTAGAAAAAAATTACACCATAGTGTCAAAATTAGATATTTTTAATCAGAAGCATAAAATGAATAAAAGTGTTTCCGGTTTGAAGAAAAAGATTTTGTGCTACTTCTTAAAACTTGGCTGTAAAGCGTTACATATATATTTACACACATACACACAAACATACATATGTACGTGTAAATATGTATAGGAAGTGTGTTTATAAGTATTTAAATATGAAACTTAAATTGCTTGTGTAAGTATTTGTGTATCTATGTATCTATCACCTTGCTTTTACCACCTTTTAGCCTTTTTTTTATGATTATTATTTTATTGTACTCGCATTCTATCCAGTGTAATATAATTGTTGTATGTTATAATGATTATTAAAATACTTGCACTCGTTCACTCACTCACTGGCTTAGTCACTTGCAAAAATGAACCGACAAGTGTTGATCTTTTTTGTAGTAGTTGTTGTTGTTGTTTTAAGCGCAATTGTAAGCATCATAAATAGATTTGAAACTAAACTAATATCAGTTTATTTAAAAATTTGTCTTCATTTGCATGTGTAAGTATGCGTTAACTTAAGGACAGACTAGAAACGACTCATCCATATGATATTTCATTTAGTCTGTTATTTAAGTCTGTCTGCATTTAAGAGATTAAATTAGATGCCAGGCATGTGTGTGTGTATGTGTGTGCTTACGTTTTAAAGTGTAAGGCGTGGATTTTAGAGGTTCATTATTTTATTTCACCTTCGCCTCTTCTGGTTTTAGTTTTTATGATCCTACAATTTTGAAGCCTCTCTAAAAGTGAGTGAGTGCTAATGCTTAAATTGTCTTTTGCTCTGGTATAAACATGAACATGCACATGCACACACATATCCGAGCAGGTGTTTTGATGCAAACAGATTTGGTGCAATTTCCTTTAAAATTGAAAAAATAAAACAATAACAAAAAGAGAAATAAAAATAAGAGGCCATGAACTCATGATTACTGAGGGCTGTAACTAGACAATCTAGTGAACGCATTCTATTCCTTCTACTCTTTAAACAAAAATCCGAAAGCTATAAAATAAAAAAGTTTTTTTAATTTAATTTTTGGGCTTTTATAATTTTTTAGGATTTTATAATTTTCATTTCTTAATCCCGGAAGTTTTAAGGGAAGTTGTAATTTTTTAATTATTCTCAACAAATCCCTACGAAATATTTAATTTTCTCTAAAAAAATACAAATTATTTATATTTTGTTTTTGTTTTTGTTTTTAATTTGTAAATTATTTAAAATTTTTGATAGCTTTTAGTTACAAAATTTTAAAACTGTAAATAAATAGGAATTCTTTTAGGAAACTGATACTCAATTTTTTAATGTTAAAAATATAGAAAATGTCTAAAGATGTTTGGTTGCACCCAAAAAGATGTAAAAATTTAAAAAATTTAGAACCAAGAAAAGGAACAAGAAACACATGAATGCCCTCGAGAGTTTATAGACTGACAAACGATTTCATTTCAAATGGGATCTTAATAAAGTAAATATTACGACACCAATTTGTCTTCTCTCATCAGTCCTTTTTATACAAAATCTATCTGTGAGGCCAAAAAAAAAAAAAATCTTAATTAAAAGTGTACTTGTTGTTTTTGGAAAGTGTCATGCATTTTCAAAATACACAACAAACAAAAATTGCAACAAAATCAAGAATATCTCACGGTATTAATGCTATAAAATTCGCTCGCTTGTTAATTTTTTTTTTTTTTTTTTAAATAGAAACAAAAAAGAATGTCGTTATCAACGTCATCAGGCATAAAACACTTTTTTCTTATTTGCACTGACACATCGACAGCAGCAGCAGCAGCAGCAGCAGCAGCAGCAGCAGCAGCAGCAGCAATGAAAATAAAATGAATTAAAAACAAATCAAATAAAATTTAATTAAAATGAAAATAAATTAAACAAATAAAAAAGAAATAACAACGTTTAGCATCATTAAATTTATTTCTAAATAAAATTAATTAATTTTATAGGTAAATTAACAAAAAACGAAAAAAAAATGTCGTCTACAAAGACGGCTGCCAGGATGGAAGATTTATGCACATTTTGACGATTTAAAGAGCGATGACTGTACAGAAAGTTTTGGTTAAAATGTTTAAGCAAAATCAACATTTGAAAATGTTCACAGAAATATTTAAAAATATATATTTGAAGTAATAATATTTCAATTGTCCTAAAATAATAGAAAATATTTAGTAATTCTTGTCATTATTTTAAAAGTTTAAAGAAAAATAATTAATAAATTTTTCATGAACAATAAATCTTTAATAAAAATCGATTTTTATTTTAAGAAAGTTGCCTTAAAATTTATTTGTTATAATTTTTTTGTAAATTTGGAGACTTAAATCGATAACGTAATTTTTTAAGACTCTTTTTTCTGACTTTTCTGTTATTAAAAGAAGTATTTTAATGAACTGGTTATTGTATTTCTTAGATTTGATATAAAGTCGGATATTTATGCCAAAAGAAGCAGTACGGCACATGGAAATCAGTAAGTCTTTTTCCTCCGAAAGTTAAGTCGGAAAGTTATGTTTGTTATGATGCCATATAAGCGAAAAGAGCAGCAGTATTTTTCCAAACATTTTCATTTCGTTTTGTACAAAACTATGTAAATATCCAAAAATTCTTTCTCAAAAAATAAATGCGAAAAGTGCGAGTTTGATTTAAGAGAGCGAAGAGTTCCGTTCAATGTACAGGCCACCGATCTAACCGAGATAACTACAGAACTGTGGCAGAGGGACTGACAATGTATCAAAAACAGTAAGGCTTTGTTTTAACCCCTTGGATACGGAACCCTAAAAAACACACCTAGAACTAGTGAAAGTAAGATTTTTCTTTCCGTCTCAAATGTTTTATTTTTGCAACACATATTCTGCGATAAGAAAATTTAATACGGCTAAAGTTCATGTATTAATTAATTTAAAAATTTTTAAGAAAAATTTCTAACATTTTGTGTGTAAATTTTCAAAGAAAAGAGAAAAGTCACACGCGGGCAGAATTTAATGCAGCATTTTTTGCATCGCCTTGCCAAAAAATTCAAAATAAATTTTAAAAACTTGCGTTTTGAAATAGCAATATTTGCCGACTTTTTCTTTCTACCAGTATCGTCTGGCATCTATGCGTTTGATAAATTTTTGCTGATGTCGCCTTTCCAATAACAGCTTTTATACTCATGATTCTTCTGACAATATTATTTCATTATTGGAATTTATTCATTTGCTGTTTCATATAATTAAATAAATTTTTATTTATTTGTTAAAAATAGAAATTATAGTTTTGTATTTTTGTTGTATATTTTTTTTTTTTTTCTATATCAATCTTTTGCTTCTGTTGTTGTTAAACAAATAAGTTTTGTCACCAAATCATGTGTTTTTCGTTGCGAATTTTGCTATCAAATGTTAATTTTTGTAGCGTGATTTCGTTGATAAAATTGCTGCACAAATACACATGACAAAAATTAATAAAACAAGTAGCAGAAACAAATATTTATCTGCTTTTTTAATAAACAATATTGATATGAAATTGTTACACAATTATAAATAAAAAAATATTATAAAACAATTAAAAATTTATACTGAATGCATTGAGTTGAGATATTTCTCAAAAATTTAAAGTCACATTTTTATGAAAACACTCTTTTCTTATGATGTAGCTTAAATTGCCTTTCTGTATTTTTTTTAATCACAATTAACACCGGACTCCTGAATTATGGTTTTTAATATTTATGACAATTTTTTATTTAATTTTATTAGAATCTCAATTGATATTGAGATGTAGTTTCGAAAAAAATTATTTAAATAAATTCTAACAACATCAAATTATCTTACAAAATTTTTTGTAGAACAAATTTTAATAATTTATTTATCATTCGCATTACTTAAGCTGCCTACGTTTAAGTACTAAAAAATTGCTCCACATACTCTTTATTAAGTTGACAATAGGGATCATTTTAGAAAGAAGTCTCGCCTAATAATTATATTCTGTTTCTATTTTTTCGCCAAATTGTTGTGATGGGCCCATTGAGAACCTGCTTAGTGACGTCACTCATGCCAACCTCACATTTAGTTTTTGTTATGCATATGATCGCCTGAGAGCTGTTATAAGCTCATGTCAAAAATGTACACAAAAAGTAAAAGTAGATTGACTTCCATTGACTGTCGTCATAAGTTTATAGTTCTGACATTTTCATAAATTCCCGTTCATGTAGACTTATCTTGATTTTAAGTTATTTATGCCAAATTGCTTTCTGTTGAAATTGAAAAATTTTAATATTTTTGACTGTCAAAAAACTTGGAACATATGTATTTTGTATGAAAAATTTTCACTGCTTCTTATTTTTATTTTTAAAACTAGGAGAATGTAGTACGAATAAAATATGTCCCTTCATTATCATAATGACCTGCCGATCCGCAATGGCTACCTAATCGAAAATGACTGAATGCCAGTTGAAATGCAGAGTTGGGTCAGATTTCCCTGCTTTATAAAAAGAAATTATAAGAAATAGGTTTGGTTTAGGTCGCCGCTGTTGTTAGGCCATCATACTTAGGCAACACTGCCTTGGTGTAACCTAAAATAAAATAGATAAACTAGTTAAAGATACAAAACAGAGTTAGGAAAATGAAATACTCGTATAAGACCACAGAGAAAAGATATTTAAAGTTAAACATTAATTGTTGAAAAATGTCGGCGGGGAAATTACGAAAAAAAGAAACTCATTAGGTATTGGGAAGGAAAATCATCCAGTATTTTTTTTTTTAACTGAAATAAGTTCCCTTATGTAAAAAATCGGGTAGACATATGAAGTGCCGATGTCTAAAAATATGAAGCCATAATCTATTTGGTGCGAAAGACAGACGCCTCCCAAATTATCCTGAGCTAAATTAGATAGAGTTGATGTGATATCTGTTGAGCCAAAGAAATATTTTATATTTTAGCCATCAAATTGATACTAAAAGCAACAATAAAAATCGTAAATTAATTTTTGTTGGCAAGATAATTTTTAAGACGGGCAGTGTTTTTTTTAATTTTCCCTAAAGTCTGGTTTTGTATTCAAATATTATTATTATTTTTTTTTTTTTTTTTGAACTTATAACTAATGAACATAAGAATTTGTATAAAAACTACATTTAAAAAAATTCAAAAGCGTTACCTGTTTTTATGGATTTTTTTATAAAATGCTTCTAGTAAAATTTTCTCAAAGCTGGGATATAAACAAGTGGTTACTATATCGTGCAAAATTTTTAAATCAACAGCTGATTACTCCTATGCATTGTACATATTTGGATTTTAAAACAAATTTTGATTTGTTAATAAAAAATTAAAAAAAGAGGGAAATCAATATAAAAGAAAAATTTAAGTAAATTTTTAAAACAATATATTAAACATATGAACAATAAAAAAGTAGTATTTTTCTAAATCTAAGGATAAAAACCATATGTAATTTTAAATGCCAAGTTTTACACTCAGAATAATAAATGTTGAACAATTTCCACAAATTCGAAGAGAGTATCAGGCTTAACAAAGTTCCTCAATTAAAAAATGTATATTAAAAAATTATTTTAAATAAATTGTAAGAAACTCATAAAGTTTATTGAAATATAAATAGAAATTCAAATTTTTTTATTTAAAACCCCGTTTCAAAAATGCCTTTGTCGTGTGTGTGAGAAACCCGAATTCTAGGACTTACAGCAGTTGATGAAGTTTTTAAATTGTGTGACATAAAAACAAATTATTTTAATTTTTAAAAATAATTATATTGGTCATACTGTTTTGCTATTAATAGCAAATTAATAATTTAAGTCCAGCTTAGGTTCACATACTCGTATCTTTTAATTACTAAATTTATTAATAAAAAAATTATTTAAAAATTTAAAATGTTATCAATAATAATTTTTAGTATTATTTGTAATTAAATTTTGTAATTTAAATAATAATAAAATTAAAAATTATAAACATTCATGTAAGTACCTTCATTATTTGAAGAGTAAACTACTTTCTTATTATTTATTTTCAAATTGTGATTTCAACAACAAAAGACTTATATTTTTAAACGAAATCACAATTCTTTTATAATTCGTTAGGGAATTCGTTTTATGTTACTTTCATAATTGTTACCATTTGCTATTAAATTTAGATTTAATGGCTTTTTAGCTGCCAAACAATAAAGTCTTATTTTTTAATTAAATAAACGAATTATTAATACCGGATTTTATGGCCTCTAACTCCGCACATTCACTTACAACTAACGAAGGTGTAATCACTAGCCTTTAAATGTTCTTGATAACATTTTTGCAGGGTTGCCATTAGTGAGGAATTTTAAGAGGGTTTCCGACCATCCACATAAATTTTATACCAAAAATTTACACAGAAACTAGTTTTCGGTTTTATTTTAAAATTGATTTGAATGTCAAATCAAACGAAAAATCAAGCTGAGGTCCTGCTTCCTCAT
This sequence comes from Cistogaster globosa, assembly GCA_937654795.1. Lineage (NCBI taxonomy): Eukaryota > Metazoa > Arthropoda > Insecta > Diptera > Tachinidae > Cistogaster > Cistogaster globosa. The sequence continues at coordinate 17,446,664 of OW569404.1, forward strand.
ACAAAATTATTTCTTGAGTGTTTCTTAAATAAAAAAGTTCTTTGAATTCTTTAAAGTAAATTAAATTCATTTTAGGTTCGCTTAGAATACAAGTGATTTGTTTCACTAGCTTATGTATCCGGTCTTGCCTGGCATTACTTTCAAGGTCCTTCTAGGCGCTGTTCCAATCTTGAAAATGAACTTTTTAAATCAAAGAAGAAAAAAAGATTGACATCGTAGAACCAGCATCGCACAGCTTTTTAACTCTTTCCGAGTTTTTATCTCTTTAAAAAAAAACGGTAAATAATATTTACTTTATGTGGAAGGTGGAACCACCCTCTTGGTTCTGTTGGCTTTAATTAATCGGAAAAATTTAAGACTGCAGTTAAAATATTTCTTTCCTTAAAACAAAAATATTTCATGATATTATAATGAAATATTTATTATATAAAAAACTACAAAATGAAATGTGTTATTTCAGGGAAAGGAAAATCCATATGTCCATTTCGCTACTGCTCATATAGCTCATCAGTGGATTCTACTCACATTTTTCATAGAAAAGAATATTTTATCAAATGCCAAATTGATTAAATGAAAACTTCATTGAATTACTAAAGCAAAAAGACAATAAAAATTCAAAAGTCAATACAAAATTACACTAACCAATGAGTAACAATTTTTCTTTTCTTTAATTTTTTTATACAAAAGTTGCCATTGGTAACCATTCATATGCAGAAAAAATTGTATAGAAGTTGCAACTCTCATGCTATTCCTTTAATATTTCTTTGCTCCAGAACTATTTGTAGATCTTAAGGGATATTTGAAAAAGAATATTAATATTATTATTATTACTTAAGCTATTATCAAGTTATAGCTTTATGAATGACTATCATTTCATATTAATTTATATATTAAAAGTTGATTATAAATCAGATAAGTTAATTTTTTTTTTTGCTTTTTCGTTGATCGCTCAGTTTGACTAAAAAACGGACCTTCACTTGCATACTAGTTAAGCTAAAGATGTTCCTCCATTTAAAAATTTCATTGACCAAATGAGAATTATGAACAAAGCCATTTATAATGATGAAGTTTAATGTTTAGGCAAGAACATAAAACTAATCATAACAATAACACACCGTTATGTTATATTGCTTCAATTTTTTAACTAATTTTATTCAAGAGGAAGAACTTCTTACGCCTCTGTCGTAGTTTTGCTTCAGTTACAGAAAGTTGTATGAAATTCTCAGTTAATGTTAAAAAAAAATTAGTCGCAAAAGCTGTTTTGTTTTGGCTGAAACTTCGTTTACCGTATTTAATAATTGGATGAATGAACGCCTTTAAAATTGAAGATCCTAGTGATTTTAATTTCACAAGTTGTCATTTAAAAGTTTTAAATCATGAAGAAACAATTTTTTCTTTATTATTAAAAATATTTTTTCTTTTCATTAAAAAATTGCTTTAGTAAAAATTAATTTCGTCATGTAAAGTTCTGTCAGAACAGGACATGTCATGATTTGAATGTTTAACTAACATTTTGTTGTAAAAATAAAATTCCTTCGTAGTTTTAGCTGGGTCTTTCGATAAAAACAGCACGACAGTAACAAAAAATACACAAGTTTTTCAGATCTGTCTTATTTTAACCGAGAGTTACTGAACTATGGAAGTTCTTCGATAGTGAGTAGCTGTCGTTAACTCGTTAGGTCCCGAAGGTAAGCAACGTTGAAGCTTAGTCGAAGCAGGAGGTATAAGTCTTAAAAACACAGTTATTATGCTGATTATCATATCAACTCCTTACAAGAGTTGCATATTTTTTTTTTTTTTGTAAATAAAAGCAGCAGGCCCAGGAATTAAAAGCGTTCCTTTTCTCACATATTTTGACTTTGAATTGACAAATAAAAAAACGGAATTTACATTTTTTGAAAACATTTTCCTTTTATTTACCTTTTTTTACTTTTTGAGTGTTTATCGATCTTTTTTAATTTTTTAAATTTTTTATGAAGTTTTTTTCTGTTTTATTTACTTATTTATCGCTTATTTTTTTGTAGATTTTTGTAATAGTTTTTGATTTTTTTGTTAAAGACTTTTTCTCTAATTTAAATTTTCTTAATCATTTTTGATTTAAATCTAACGAGTGAATGAGTGACTTAAATAACTGAACATGTGTTTTTTTTTTTAAATGGGAGCCAGGAATTTATGTAGGAGGGCCATGATAAAATGATTTAATATGATTAAATCGTAATCGTTATCGTTATAATATGCAATATTAATCTAATTAATAAATCATGTTAAAAATATATCTACAATTTAAATTCGAATTGTATTTTCTTGTTAAACGCTACTCTGTTAGCCCAGGGACCAGCTAAAATTAACGGAAAAAATGTGGTTTAAATAAAAAAACAAAATAAATTAAAATGAATTGAAAAGAAATGAATAGAAATTAAACAACCTTTTGCATTATTTTTTTGTATTGGTATACATTATAATATTTTAATTTGTTTGTTTATTATTTCAAATTTTAAATAAAATAAAATTGTTTTTTTTTTAATTCTATACAATAAAAAAAAGACTTTTACTTAATTTAAGTCTAAGAGGAAAATTACAAAAAGAAAGGAAATAAATTTGTAATTACAATTTAACAAAAATTATTTAAAAATAATAATAATTTGAATATTTTAATAATAATAATAAAAATAATAATAAAAAATAAACTGTTTCTTTTGTAGTTTAATTATTAATTATAATAATAATAATAATTATGAAATATAATTAACATTTTTTTTATCACACATTTAACAAAATTTCAAACAGTTTGTGGATTTGTTTTTCTTGTTTTGTCTTTTGCTTGTTTTTTGTTTTTAATATTAAATTTGTTTTTTAGTTTTTTATTTTAAATATCTAAAAAATTCAGGAATGTATCTATGAGGCGGAATGTTGATTTCTTTGCATGTGTATGTGTGTGTGTGTGAGTGCATGTGAGTGTTGAATTGCTTGAAAGTCTTAAAACAAAAAAAAAAGCAAAATAATTTTTACATGACTCCTAAGCCAGCAAAAATTTAAATTTTTAAATTGTTTTTTTTTTCACTTTTTTCGATTGTTAATTTCTTTTCTTATTTAATTTTAATTAATTGAACAAAACTGAAATTATGAGGTTTTTTGGTGATTGATACTTTCTGTTACGGCTAAATTTGCTTTGAAATTTAGTTTACTGCTTTAATTATTATTGTTTTTTTTTTGTTTTGTAATTTATTTACTTTTAATTTATAATATTTTATTTGTTGTTGTATTTTTTCTAAATTCATTATTTATGTCGTTAATATTTACTTTTAGTATCATTTATTTACTTTTTGTTTATTAAATTTACTTTATATTTTTATTTTTAATTTACACATGACAGTTTCTTTTTTTAATTTTTTTTTTTTGATTTTTATATGAATTTTTTTTTCTTTTTCGTTTAATTAACGAGTTTTTCCTTGTTTCACTTACAACTAAAGCCAAAACTAATAATTTAAATTAAATTACAATCTTATTTTTTTTTGTTGTTTATATTTTACAAAGTGGAAATATCCAACAGTCCGGGTGCATCGTGCGGATGATGATGGTGGTGGTGGTGGTGGTGAGGATGATGGGGCGGAGGAAGAGAGGAATAGGAAAAATGATGAGCGTGGGGATGATGTTGCAGCAGTGAAAGAGTATCGTTGCCACAATTATCTACCGTATTGAAACCGGCGGCTGAACCAGCATCCACACAGCCCGCTGTAAGGCGACCCATAATAGCAGCCGAAGTCACAACCGTAGTACTGCCACAGGAATCTAAGGGGCCAACTTGTGTTTGATATGAAGACAATTGACCGTTGTGATGTAGAGCTGGTGAATGTGATGGTAAGGAGTGAGCCGAAGAGCGACTGCCTCCACCAGAAGAGCCGGACGCCGTTGGACTCGAACGTCCATTATGCGAATTAAGCGAAAAGCTTTGCATAGCCAGTGAACCGTTTGAACGTCCTTCATGCGTATTTGCTATATTTTCTGTATTTGAAACACCTGAGTTTAATTGATGTTGCTGCATGTGGTTGGCCAACAGTTCGGAGTGTTGTAAACGTTGTTGTTGTTGAATGTTTTGATTTTCCGTTTCCACCAACTGTAACTCTACGTCTTGTTGTTGTCTTAGGCTGTTGCTGTGGCTGTTATTCTGCTGTTGGCCGGTTTGGTTAGACGGGGAAGGAATTGTTGTAAGGGATAGTCCACTGCAAGGATTGACCTCCGCGCTAGCAGAAACTGTTGACAGCGTACTAAGTCCTCCGTATGCACTTGCCATTTCTCACATATGGGCCAGAGGAGCCATGGAACGCATCGATTGCTGATGATGCTGGTGCGCGTGATGTTGTTGCAAATCAGGCGAACCATTTTGGTAGTGCATTAGATTCCGCTGATGGTGTTCAGCGGCGGCAGCTGCAGCAGCAGCTGAAGCTTGCATACCGTCGGGCAGGTGATACATGTTCATCAGGTGGTTGAGTTCTGTAGATGGCTGCTGGGAGCTCACATATTCTCGTTTCATTATGTGATTGTTGTTGGTAATAACAGCGGCGGAGGCAGGATTATGTTGTGAAGATGTGCCACCCGTACTATGCATCGGACTGGGTGAGACTGGTTCTGATTTTACACTCGAATCGCTGGGGCTGTGACTTTGACAGGATGCTTGTGAGCCAGGCTGGCCAGATAGACCGTACGGTGAACCAGGCTGTGGCTGAGCACTGCCTCCTCCATACGGTGAACCAGGCTGTTGTAAGTTACCGTATGGTGAGGTCTGGCCACCGGATACTGTGCCGTACATGCTATAACCACTGCCAGCATTCATATAATTAAGAGAACCAGCAGCAGCGGCAGCCTGATGCATTTGCCCCATATCATAGCGATGATAGTTGCCCATGTACGCTCCGTGTTGACTTTGATAAGCAGCCGCTGAGGGATCGTGCATTATATAGCCATTGGGCATATAACCATTGGGAGCACTCATGGGATACATATCACGATTTACACTTGCCGCCTGCTGGGCTGCGGAGGAAATTGAATTAGCCGAACTTGTTCTAGCTGTGGGTGTGCTGGGCTCTGAAGACTGCAAAAGGCCCCCTACACCTAATGGATACTTCTCTTTGGTTTTGGTAAGAGTTTTTGTTTTGCGACGTGGACGATACTTATAGTCAGGGTGTTCCTTCATGTGCACAGCACGCAAACGTTTCGCCTCATCAATGAACGGCCGCTTTTCAGCTTCCGACAAATCCTTCCACTGAGCTCCCAAACGCTTTGATATCTCACTGTTATGCATTTTAGGATTATCCGAAGCCATTTTACGGCGCTGGCCACGTGACCACACCATAAAAGCATTCATGGGTCTTTTGACACGTTCAGCGGCATTCTGGGCATTTTTATTGGCCGCCGAATTGTTATTGTTGTTAACATTACCGCCGCCAGAACTACCACCAGAACTGAGTGGAGTACTTTGGCCTCCCATGCCACCAGTATGATGATGTGATCCATGGTGATGATTTTGTCCAGGCGAGGTCATGTGATGGCTGCCTATACTTGTGTGTGAACTTTGTGTGGGACTTAAGTCGCTGGAGCTGTGCAATGGAGAGTTGTGCTGTTGAATCGAGTTGCCATTCAAAGTGTTGGCCATGCTATTCTGCAAAGAACTTAAGGCGCTGGAGGTGCCATTGCCGACGGCTGAACTTTGGCTAGTCAAATGTGAAGTCATATGATGTTGGTGGTGGTGTGATAAATGCGATTGAGTTAAATGAGACTGGCCCAAGTTCATTAAGGGTCCCAAAGCACTGTAAGGTGAGGCAGTATGGCCATGTAGGGCAGCTGATGCATGATGTGGTGGCATGGTGGCATGCAATATGCCACCTTTCATATCTGATTCCATGGTGAGCATATTTATTACTTTATATTTTGTTTCTTATATTTTCTTGTATTTTTTGGCACTTAAAGGTCTGCTTTGAATATTTACTTTCTTTCAGTTTTAATTTTAGCACTTGTTGTTTAAAAAAGTATTTGCTATTTTGTTTTATTTGTTAAAAATATATTAACTTGTTTTCATTATAAATTTTATTTGGACATTGTGGAAACCTTTACTTTTGCTTTTACTCACAATCAAATTTTGTTTAAAAATTTTCAAACATTTTTTTTATTGAGTTGTTTTTATTAAAATTTTTTCACATAATTGTTTTAGAAGTATTTTTACAATTTTAACTGATGCATTTTTGTTTTTTTTTAATATTTGTTTTGAAATGTTGATAACAAAATAAAAGTATTGTTTGATTTGGCGTAAAAAGAAAAACAAATAAAAAATTGCAACTATTGTAAAATGATTTCCTTTTTTGTTTTCTTCAATATTCTTTTCTTTTATAACACAATTGAAATTTTCTTTGTTTTTTTTTTATAATTATTTATTGTTTAACAATTTGCGACGCGCTGTATACGACATGAATCGCCGAATTACAAAACACAAATGATCTTTTCATAAACGTGATTTCCCGTAAATCCCATGAAGGAAAACTTCATAGACGAAAGCTGGTGCTCTCACTCACATGCGACCGAGAAACCAACCAACAAACACAGCTCGCTAGCAATAGGTATGTGTTAAGACGAAGAAGAAGCAGCAGCAGTAGCAGATATACAACAGCAGCGATACGCAACTAGAACCTTTTTGGTATGACTGCCTTATTGATGGATTGATTACAAAACGAGGTTGGTTGTATCTAGTTTTGTGCGTAGACGGCTTTTTACATTTGTTTGTGTGTGTGTGTGTGTGTTTCTACGTTTGTACAAGGAGTGTGAGTGAGTGAAATATTTAACACGTTCGAAAGGGATGAAATACCGTCAAACCGTTTTTAAATCAGTTACTTTGGCCACTGACATTTCAAACGACTGTTAGCGCGTAACAACACGTGTAAAAGTTATAAATTTAATTAGAATTTTTTCGTTTGGCCTTAAAGTTGAAACAAAATTTAACTTTTTAGTTTTATCAATTCTCTTGTTGCACACAAAAGTGCACAAAATTCGTTAAGCGACGCGCAAAATACCTCTACACAGCACTAGATTGAGCACCTTTCTGTCAATAGTCATTGTGCTTGAAACCTGTTTGAGGTGCTTGAGCGCAGAGCGAGCAGCGAGTATACATCGTTTTTGCACGAGTGTGTTGAAGTGTGTGGTTCGTTCAAACCCTGTATATTTTTAAACAAAATAAGTGTAAAAGAATAAACTAGAGTGCTTAATTAAAATATTTTACTCTTTCTTGTTCATCAGATCTAGAGTAGTGTGTGTTTGTGTTGTGTGTTTGTTCCCTGTTGGCCCTAGTTGTGTGTTGTTGGCTTGGAAAATAAATCATTTCTGTTAATGTTTGTTTAAATGTGGGCTGGATTTTGCGCAATTTATATGTTGGCATCAATACTTGGCTGCAACCAATCATTATTAAGTGCGATTGAATAAAACTAATGTTTGTAAGTTCTCTGTCTCTTTTCTTTACATTATGCCAGAGACCCTTTTGTAAACGTACTGTATGTTGGAATATATGAAAATCAAGAGAGTGAGAGAGGCAAGTGGATTTATTATAATCGATGCCTTTTATCAAAAAGAGTTAACTTTGATGCGATTGCCAAGGCTTTTGCTATAAAATATTGATAATACAAATTTACGCATATTTTTTATTCGTCCTGAGAGTACGTTTTATAGCACGACATGTTGCCAAATTTCTATAAATTTACTGTCTCTTTGTTTTATACTTTTGCTGGCTTATAAGATGGATGTTTGTTTGCACAAGTTAAAGCCGGCTATTAAAGTGCAGATAATTTAAAAGAGTAAATTTATAGAAGAGAGTGAGTGTGTTTGTGAGAGAGGGGGTGGGCAATGGGCCAACCAGCCAGATTAGGTGGTTTTTAGTCCCACCAACTATTATGTACGTTATTGGACGAACCAAAAAAAAAAGGTATGTATGTTTGTGTTAGTGTATGTGTTGTGAAAATTTATGTTAAGGAATGTGTACTATCATTGTATACGAGTACTTGTGCACACTTTAAGGTCGTGCGGTCGGTCCGTCCGTGTGGCGGCTGGTTGTTGTTGTAAATATATCGCGCTACCAATCTTGATGTGCCAAAATGAAACAAAAACAAACGCCTCGCTACTTTTCTTCTTATTAACGTAATGGATGTGTATTTTTTTATTCTATTTTTCAGCATTTTAACAGTTTACTTGATGGGTTTTCATTTTAGCCAAGATTTTTTTTTCACTTCTATTTTTTTTTTATGTGGTAACAAGTTGCCACTCAAAATTAGCACGAAAATTTTAAGAAAAAATTGAAGTGAAAAATTTTAAACTGTAAAATTCCCATAAATTTATTTTTTACTTAACAACACATTTTACACAAACGCAATGGAAAATGATGAAGACATACATATTTATACCTACATAAATTAAATGTTTTCCGTTACTCTGGTGACTAAAAAGCTTAAAAATTGTGAAACTGTTACTGTAAAAGAAAATGGCTTTAGTTTTTTTTTCTTCCAGTTTTCTTTAATTTTTTACTTAGATTTTGACAGATGCTTTTAATAAAACTTTTCAATTAAATTTATTTAAGGAAAAATTTAGTTTTGACAAAAGTACATAACGACAACAAAAACTTCCTTTTTAACTGAAAGACCCTTCCAGTCAGTCAGTGGCACAAAATGTTTCAGACATAAGTACTACACACACATACATTTACAGACAACACTCATTAGAATGGAACATGTTAAGGAAGACAGAGAGCAAATACTAATGTTGATGCCACACAATGGCATCACAACACAACAAAAATAAAAAAAGATTGCTGCTGCTGACTTATGGTTTATTGTTGCTGGTTCTGCCATTGATGGTGTGTTGTTACTGCTACTATTATTATTGGGAGCACAAAACAACAATCGGCAACCTCAGTCTCAGTCTTCCTGGATGGCTGGCAGCCTCTACGACTGAATGGCTGGCTGGCTGAATGGTTTGTTGTTAGCACAATGCGAAAATAAGCGAGTAGTTAACAAGTGACTGAATGACTGAGTAAATGAATGAATAAATGGATGAATAAATGAATGAATGAATGAGCTAGAGCAAACGAATGAACAAAACAAACAAAGTTGTACAAATCCTCGATTGAAAAGAAACAAAGTCAAGGTCATTGCAAAGAGTTTAATTGTTCATTGGAACAACAATACTCATGCAGTAACAACAAAAAACGCCAACAATAGCAACAAAACAACACCCAACATCATCATCAACATCATAAAATACAATAATAATAAAAAAAACCCGCAACCAAACAAAAACGGCATAAATAAATAAAAATAACACACAAAAATCATTTTTTATTTTCAAAACACATTCTTATACAAAAACAAAAAAAAAAAAAAACACAAAAATTAAACGCCATTTTTTAGAAAAGGAAATTCGACACACATATACACTGACAAACCAAAAATATGCAGAAACCAGCGAATGAATAAAAGCCACTACAAAACAAATACATTAAAACAAAAACAACAACAACAACAGCTCATACGTCTCAAAGAAATGTGGCTCAAAATGCATTATAACACCAACAACTGCCACAACTTTATGCCACACACACATTTCCATCTCGCAACAACCAAATAAAAAAATCTTTTAACCAAATATCCGCCAACTAATAAAAGTACACAGCTTTGTTTTGTTTTTCCTCAACAATAAACTGAAAAGCACAAAAGCGGACCGAACAACGGTCGCAGACTTAGACGACGTTCTAAAAGCCAAACAAAGAGCCAAAACAAAATATTTAAATACCGATCAACAAACAGATTTTTGTTTTATTTTACTTCAAATGTGGGTGCATATTTTTGTTTTGTTTCTTTTTGTTGTAGGTACAATAACAGTTTCAAGTTAAAATACAACTTCAGCAAACAAAATAAAAAAAAAAAAACAAAAAATAAAAATACTTGTAACAAACAACAGTTATGAAAAATCTATAACAATAAAAATCCTAGTAAATTTCTTTGTATAACAACGACAATTAAATGAAATTGAAATTCAATGCATTTATTAAAAAAAAACAAAAACAACAACAGCTTAACAAGAAAAAAACTCTAAAGAAGTTAAAAACAGCAAACAACGCTCTCTGCTTTTTCCTTCTATTTTTATGACTCTTGACATTGATGCTATTTTTAAACGCAATTTGGGATTCTTTTTTGTAATTTATTTTATTTCTTCTTAAAAGATCCAAAAAGTTTAGTGACCTCTAAAGCATTTAAGATTCTTCTATTCAGATTTCCGAATTGTTTCACAACTAAAAATACAAAAATTTCAAACAGATAAAAGACTAGAATTAATTTATGACGTCGTAGTTTTTTTAATTAATTATGGCTTTAGTTTAATTATTTCTTACATTAAAAAAATAAGAATAACAAAAGGCCAAAATTGAGAAGTTCTATTTATGTTTGCAAATTGAATATTCTCTTTCATAGGAAAATAAAAAAACTATAATTATATATATTTTTTTCAAACGGTCTTCAATTAAAAGCTTAATTAAAATGCTAACAAAAACAGCGTGAAAAGAAAATTTTCTTTTTGATAATTTCGTAAAGTAAACTTTCGATTTAATGACAAAAGGATGCAAGCAAAATAACGCCAAATAATTTTCTAACAAAAATTCATAAATGCAAAATGATTTTTGTTGTTGTTTACTGTATCTTCAATATACCTATAATTAGACTAACAAAAATTCTTTATACCTATATATGTGTGAATTTAAAAATTTTCACAAAGTAGAGAATGAGATTTTTATTTCCTTTATTGATTCATGAAGTGCACAGGAAGAAGACGTGGCACATGAGATACTGATTTTCGATCGAAATTTTTCATAATTATTGTCCATAATACAATTTTGTTGAAGGAAGAGTCAATTTTCTATTTTAATACCCGAATAATTTTAAGAATATTTTTGTTTAAGTGGTTTAAACGATTTAATTTGGATAAAATTCGGTATTTCATTACCCACTTGAGATATCTTAATGAAATTGCACAGAAGTAAAGCAGAGCTTTTTCGCAGTAAACGTGCGAAAGGTCAGCCCACTAGACTAAATTTGAGTACTTCATAATTTTTTATTTTATTTATTGAAAATGCCATAAAAATTTGCTTTAATTCAAATATTAACATTTTTTTTATTTAATTAGAAAATCTTCCTAATATTATTAATCCTGAAGTCAAAAGCTCTCTTCTTATACTACTCACATATATATGGATTATATTTTTAAGTTAGAGAAGCTTCCTAAACCTTGCCTCCTTATGATTTTTTTCTCTTTTTTTATACGTAAAAATTAAAAATGTGAATAAATACATTTTGTTACTTCTTTGTGTTTTCAGTTTCAGTGTAAATAAAAAAAATTAATTTATAAAATTCTTTTTTCTTATTTCTTCGCTGAAAGTAAATCTTTGCTTCAATTCATTAGTAATTGTCATAAATTCTAAAAGAGAACAGAAAAATTTAGTTGCCAGCAAAATGAAATGCACTTTTTGGTCTGCTGCAACCTTCATCAGTAATCGTAAATTTTTTTTCTATTTATACAACAACTAAGAAGAAATAAATTAAAAAAAATATTTCATTTTAATTGTGTTTTAGTTTTTGGAAAATTATAATATAAATTCGGTTTAGTTTAAAATTTTGTCAATTATTTATAATTTGAAATTTTCTTAGGAATTACCAATTTTGTAAAAAGTTGTGATTTATAGGGGGTGTTTGCTAAATATTAATTAAATATAATTTTTTGTTTAGTTTTTTTCTATAGCCTTATTTCAAGTTTTTAGAGAAAATACCCACAGGCTTTTCGAGAATTTTCGTTTTTTAGAGATTTCGATTAATTTCAATTATTTTTCGCTGGAATTTAGAATTTCGGCAAATAAAATTCTTTTAAATAAATATTTTTTTTGTATGATTTATATGTAGATTTTTTGTCGTTAAATATAAATTACTTTTTTAGATTTAGGTATTTTTCTAAGAATTCACTTTTTAGAAATTGAGATTTATTTTTTTTTAATATTTTTTTAGTGAAATAATTTTTTTCTTCAATGTTGGTTTGATAATGATTTCGCTATTTTTTTTTTTACTTTCGACTTATTTTGTTTTTTTTTTTAAAGTCGGATTTTGTTTGCTAAAAGTCTCATTTATTTATTTCTTTTAGTGTAATTTTGGTAAAATATTGCTAACTTGTGAGAGTCCATACGGATTTAAATTATTTGCGGTTCCGAATAAATGTGATAAAATTATAAAATTTTTGTTTCTGCCACATCAAGGTGCAAACGAATTTGCATTGTTTTAAAGTCTTTTATTGTAATGAAACAATTTTAATTTATTGTATTGATCGCTGTTTCAGCTTTTTTTTGAGAATTTAGGCCTTAAAGCAACGAGAACGAGGACTTTATCGAAACAGACATTCTAAAGAGGTGGAATTTGTACAAATTGTTTCATATTGTAACTTGCCCTTTTAACTTCTTTTATTGAGTGGTGGGAAAAATATAGCAGAATGGTTCATATTTGTGGACCATGTACATGCACATATAATGTGGTTAAAACAAAGACACAAACATTTATATTTTTACGTAATAATTGAATATTATTTTTTTTTAACTTCAGAGACAGACGAAATTTGGTTAAAATTTTTTTTACAACTTGAAGTGTAAATGTCTGAAGTACAATTAACAATTTCCATACAATTTGCAAACACACACACACATATACAAGCTTAAATAAAAAATACATTCATGTATATTGTGTTTGTACGTGTAAAAAAATAAACATAATATATATTTTGACCTACATTTAATATAATATTTAATGCTTTTTCTTTCGAAATGGAATAACGAGAATATAAAAAAATATAATTAATTTTTTTAGCAACACAAAACTTTAAAGTTTTTTAAATCATGAACAAGAATATTTATAAAAGGTAAAATATAAATAAATTTTTTATATATAAATATTCTTTAAGCAATATGTGTGAGTGTATGTGTGTGTGTAGGTGTGTGTGTGTGTGTGTAAATAATTTTATTAATATAAAAATTCCTAAGTGAATCGTACGTACATGACTGGCAGACTGTATTCAATCACCCAACCATCACCATCACTATCAGACGTCATAGTCATCATTATCAACATAAATAACAATGGCTAACAACAGCAACAGCAACAATAAAAATAACAGCAATAGCAACAATAAAAAGAAGGAAAATATTTACATATACAACTGACTATTCATATGTGTTTATGAATGTTGTATTTTAAGTTCGTTTGTGCAACAATTGGAAAATGAAAAGGAAAGAGTGTCATTGAACTTCAAGTTGCTATTGCTGTTGTTTGGTTATTTTCAACGATTTTCATTATAAAACAAAACTAAAATTGTGTACAATTTTATAGAAATCGAACGAACGCCTGCCAGACAGACATTCACAATGAATTAATGCTCTTAAAGGACAATAATAATTTCTTGTTGATAATTTACTTTGAAATATAATTTTAGTTTTTGTTTGCTCTCCTATTTTATCGATCGATACTAATGGCCTTTAAGTTAACAATATGTTAAAAAGACATGGTCCAGTTTCTTTCACTAACGTATGTGCGTATGTGGCTCTCTCTTTTGTCATTAAATGGTAATTGACTGACATTTAAAGTTTTCTGTCACACGTACAAAAATTTTCATAAAATCAAACGAGTTAAAAAACATTGCGGAACAATGTGAACTTTTGGCAAAAAGGACTTTTTTTGTAGGAAAAGTGTGTTTTTTAAAAAAGTGACTTTTTTTAGTGACAAACTTTTTATTGGTTTAAAAATTTTAAATATATAAAAAATTCAAATTTGTGAAACAGTAAACTTTTATTAAGCAATATCTATCAAATGCTACAATTTTTCCTATTCCATAGGCCATTTTTGGGTCTATCGCAATACCAATTTGTAACTTTTGCGGCCATACAAATTTTAAGCCAACTTTTGACAGCGAGTTTTCAATTGATTCGTACTCCAGGTAGAATTTTCTGTATAAGTAAAAAACAGTATTTAGAAAAGGCAGTATCCAGACTTTATGGCGGGTTCGACAAAATCTTCTTCCATTATTTCCCAAAAATCTTTATCAAGTCGCGTTACAGAAGACCAATGATTGTCATGATGGGAAGTTACAGATTTGTTCAATATTCTCTTCATCCGATCAATTGTGTTTATTGCAAATCTTCCAAGATGGTTGTACCCGTGTTATATAGCAAACAATATTGATGTTATTTTTTTTCTGTGCCCCAATACCGAGCAGTGGCTGGGAGTTTTAGTCGTTACACCTTGGTGATGATGTTCTTGATTGTCTGGTTTTTGTAAATCGTTTACGATTTTTTGAACTTTTGCAACACAATCATTAAAACAATTTTTTCGTCATTCTACATGTAATTTTAAAACCTTTGAAACGGGATATTTTTTATTATATATAGGCCTTTGACCTTAGAACTGCTTAAAAAGGAAGTATATATCAGAAAACACGAATGTATCATTATCTGCTCAATGAACGAACTGATAAATTATTATTAATTATTATTTTGTACGTGATCAGGAACCACTAATTAATATCGAAAACTGCAATAAAAGCCTAAAAAATTTTCGCTATAAAAACAAGGAAAAATAATTTTTTTAACCGTCGACTTCACCGTCTGTTACACTTGAATAGCTTGCTTTTATTAGAAATAAAGATGCTCAATTTTTTCATTTGAATTTTTTTTTCGTTAGTTGATTGAATTCAATAACATTATGTTTTTGTAAATAAATTTCTTTCACTTCTTGTAGTTGTTGGCATGAACAAATTTTTAATTGTTTTTTTTATACTCCTCACAACAGCTGGAAGCATGTAAAAAAAGCCTTTTCGTTTGCAACATCTACATTATTCTTTCTTGGTTCCAAAAATTGTTTGTATTCTGGATCCTTGTACATACGAAATTCTATTAAGCGATGTATGTCTGGTTGCCCGTATTCGTATTTAAATAGGGTTCTCGAAGGCCCCAGACGATCTACAGAAACTTTAGGCACATTGATTGGCTAGACATGCTATAAAATTTAAGCAACATAAGGAGGTATGCTCGAATAGTCGTTCGCCTTTAATTTCTTTATGTTTTTCCCATGTTTTGTGTTTTGCTTGTTTTTGCTTTGTTCTATTGAAATACAAAATTTCCAAAAAAACACACGAATTTCATTAATATTTTACATTAATTTAAATTTTTAAATTGTAATAAAAAATTAAATTTTATTTCAAACCGAAAACTTATAAAAAAAGATCTATTAAAAAAGAATCAAAGTTTCGCAAAAAAAAAAAAAAAAGATTTTCGCCTAAAATTAGGAACTTTACTTTTATTAATTTATTTGTTCATTTAATCGCCCATATTCTGACCAAAGCATGTCGCTTAAAATTGGGGACTACAATTTGAGGTTGTAAGAAAGGTATCGGCAAATTATCTTCGTAGGAAATCAGGCGGCTTTAAGCGGCAACTTTATACTGAAATGAACTGGTGCAACTTTTTATAATTGATTATTTCAGGTAAAAATCTTCGAGTACTTGTTTGATTTCTAACGATTTTAAAATATGTGTTTGAGAGAACAATGATGAATACACATACAACATGTGTATCATTCGTTAGGAAAAAATTTACTAACGTTGCTCAATTATTTTGTTTAGTATGAAAAAAGTTCTTGTTATTCTGGTTACTGTATATTTTTTTATTTAACTTTGCGTTTAATGATTTAATATGAATTACTTTTTTTTCTGTGGAAAATAACTATTAAAAAATTTTGTTATTTCGTCACAAAATTTTTTTTACAAAATTCATTAAAAAAACTAAATTTTTTATTTAAAGACTTTTACCTTTAATACTGAATATCCTTTCCTATCAGATCATTTTTCGAAATCCTTTTAAATTTCTAATTATGCTTCTTTTATATACAAAATACTCTTATAGCTTTTACTTAAAATCATGAATTAAACTTTTCATGTCTCCTTAATAATTTTTTACAATTACAAAAGGAGAAGTACTTTTTAAATTATTTAAAATTCAAAATTGGTACATAAATACGTACGTACTTACTGGCAGAAAATAAAAAAAAAATATATTGACAAAATTAAGAAAGTTTAAATATTTAATTTAATTTACAACGCCATTTTATTTTCTCATATTTTTTTTACAAGCAAACAAGATTTCTCTTTTACGCATTAACATGAGTCTGACAATATTAAAATGTCAATGAGCAAAAATTCTTAGAGCACAAGTACACATACATACATACGTACTTCAGTAAGTTATACTATATTTTAATTTTATGAATATGTATTGTGCTATAATTTTTCCTACATATGAAAAATATTCCATTACAAGTGCTATAAACTACAGTCTGTTGTATACGTACTACATACATACGTACGTATGTGCTTGTGTTAATTTACTTGTGTAAATTTATTTAAGATTTGTTTTTGTATAACAATTTAAATAATTGAAAGTAAAAAATGTCTTCTAACTTCGTCTGACTGTCAGCTTTTGATATATGAAAATAAGTACTCGTGACTTTAAATGACAATCGCCATACTTAAAGCGGATATACTCAATTAGAGCAGATGAATCAAAGCAACAAAAAATATATAAAAGCCAATCTTCTGTGGTAATTTATATCTTGAAAAATTAAATCTTATAACTACGTATCTACTAATATGTACACCAACAACAACAAAAACATCAACTGCGAATATAATTTCATAAACAGCATCATTTAGCATTTAATAAGTAGGTAAAGTGGGCGCTAAAATTAGGCTTATAATAAGCCTTGTTATTCATTTAACTAATTAAGTTTTCTAAATGAAAGATTTATTTAATAAAATTAAACAATTATTAAACTCTCGTAATTCTTTCCCCCAAATTTTAACTAAAAATATATAAAACCCTTCATATTTATATTTTACATCTTCATTGACAATATATCATTAAATATGAAAACAAAAAATAAATAAAAATATTTAAGCGAAAAATATTTTAAAAATATTTTCATAATAACTTCTCTTGAAATAAAGCGTTTTTAAGAATATTCCTTTAAAAAAAGTACTTTTTAGCAAAGTTACTTTTAAAGAAGATATTAAAAAATTGATTCTAAAATTAAAACATACATGTTTGATTGTTTAAAAAAATTATATAAGTTATGGAAAATGAAAAATAGTTTTAATCAAAAAGTATCAAAAAGTCCTTTATAAATACAACTTAAAAACACTTTTACTTCCGTTTAAATATTTATCTGCTTAGTAAGCATATGATCAAGAAGGACTTTGTGAATATATAAATAACCTTTCAAATTATATTTCCAAAAACGCACTTTCTATTAAATATAGAAAAATAGTTCGTTTTAAAAAAAGTAGATTTTAAAAGGTACTTCTAGTTAAAAAAATCCTTAAATGCTAAAAAGTTACATTAACAAAAAAAAAGTATTAAAAATAAATTACCTAAAAGTTATCTGATTTTTGAAAAAAATATTTCTAAATAGCTCTTTATAAAAACCTTTAAGTACTTCTAATAAGGTTCTGTTAAAAAATAGTACCTTTAAAAAATTCGCTTGCTTTTGAAAAAATATATCTTAAATAATCGTTATTAAACAAGCATTTTTCCAAAGATTGCCTTTAAAATGAGGTGCCTAATATGAGCAACTTTCGATCTTCGACTGTAGTCGAAAGAGCTGAACGAACGAATTTTCATTTGGTATTATGGTGCACATTCGATAAAAATAGTGCTACTGTGAATTTTACTCAATTGGATTATTCACAATAGTACATTTTTATCAGCTGACACCATAAATAAATATTATTAGTAAAACAAATTTATAAACGAAAAATTTATTGCTGTTGTTCTAATGAGTGGCCCTATACAATTTAGCTCCTGTGTAATTTCTTCCCATTTTTTTGGAGCTTGAACTTTTGTGAGAATTCCTTTTGCAAGCTGTGGATTTTGTTCCATTAAAGAAACAAGCTTTTCCAATTGTTGTTTTGTACGTACAACCTTAGACCTGCATGAAATTAAAATAATTTACATAAAAAATAAAATTAATTTACATAAAAAACAAAAAAATAATTTATATAAAAAACAAAAATTCACAAATACTTACATTTTCAATAAGTTTTACAAACTGACGCAAAGTATCGAAAGCAAAATTGTGTTCGATTGAAAATTCGTTATGCAACGAAATTTTCGACAGTGCTACCAACTCATAATACGAATTTGACATTCGATGTTCGTTAGCCAGCGAAGATCGAAAATCGAATGCAACTCATAATAGGAACCTGAAGGCCGGGGCACATAGAATCCGTCATACGTTAAACTTTGACAAATTCAACTGACAAGTCAGTTAAAATACATGTTTTCTTATGAGCGTTGTCACAATCAATACGTCTCCTTCAACGCAAAGCACGAAAGTTGGTCAACTTTTAACTTTTGCCGTATGTTGAATACTTTGACAACTATTAACTGCTTCTTCTTCTCTGTTTTCTTTTAACTCTTGCTGTGTTTCATTTGTATTTTGTGATTTTAATAAAACAATTTTGGTGGCAAACAATAAAATACAAATTTAATTAAATTAACAAGTGAATAAAATACAAATTAAATTTAAAAGTGAATAAAAATAGAGAGCAAACTTTGATTTAACATCCGTCAGCAAAGTATTCATTGTGCCATCCTCATCCGTCGTTTCATTGACTTTAGTTGAATTTGTCAAAGTACAACGTGTGACGGATTCTATGTGCCCCGGCCTTGAGGCTTTTAAAAATGGCTTTTCATTTCTATATTAGTTATCCGTGCCAAATTCCATTAATTGCAGTTATTGGCATTAAGAAAAAGTACCTTACATTAAACGGCATTTTTAAAAACGGGTCAAAAGATAAAACCTTACGGACTTAAAATGTTTATAAAAAAATTTTACCATATACGAAAAAAGTTCTTTCATACAAAAGCCAGTAATTACATGTTCTCTGAAAAAGTACTTTATTCATAAAATATTTTGAAAGGTCACTTTTTCAAAAATATATCATTTAAAACAGGTACATTTAGAAAAATCCTGGCTCATAAAATTCACTTTTAAAACATAAACTTCAAAAATCTTTTTTTTTTTTCAAATAAAGTACTTACAAAGATCGAAACTTTTAAAACAGTATTTTTGTAAAAAAAAAGTCCTAAAAAATATTTTTTTGGAAAAATACACTTTTTCAGGAAATACGTATTTTTTTAAAAAGGAACCGTACTTTAAAAAATTACTTATAATTTTTTTCATAGTATTCTTTCGCATGACAACTTTTTAAATTAAACTTTTCAAAAAGTACCTTGAGAAAAAAGTACCATTTAAAAACAGAATTTTTTAAATTTCTTTTCTTTTCATAGTACTTTTCAAATGACACCTTTTTTAATTAAGCTTTTGCAAAAGTACCTTGAGAAAAAAGTACCATTTAAAACCAGAATTTTTTTTAATTTCTTTCTTTTTCATAGTACTTTTCAAATGACACCTTTTTAAATTTAAATTTTCAAAAAGTACCTTGAGAAAAAAGTGCCATTTAAAAACAAAATTTTTTAAATTTCTTTTCTTTTCATAGTACTTTTTAAATGACACCTTTTTTAATTAAACTTTTGCAAAAGTACCTTGAGAAAAAAGTACCATTTTAAACCAGAATTTTTTTTAATTTCTTTTTTTTCATAGTACTTTTTAAATGACACCTTTTTAAATTTAACTTTTCAAAAAGTACCTGGAGAAAAAGTACCATTTATAATCAGAATTTCTTAAAATTCTTTTTTTTTACAATATTTTTTAATGAGACCTTTTTTAAATTAAACTTTTCAAAAAGTAACTTGAGAAAAACTACCATTTAAAACCAGAATTTTTTAAATTCCTTTTTTCATAGTATTTTTCAAATGACACCCATTTTTAAACTTTTCAAAAAGTACCATTTAAAATGCACTTCAAAACATGATTTATCCGTACCAAAATTAAATGTTGGTTTGTCGGAATTTTCTTATATCGATTACAAATTTTTCGATTTAATAACGAACTAATTAAATTCTGAATTGTTGCCTTAATTATGCATGGCTACCTTAGTTTTTAAATTTAAGAATCCAGTTGTTTCAAGAATATTTAAGCGTAAAGAGTACTTTTATTTTTAGATACTATGCCAGCAAAAAGTAAGAACTACTTACTTAAATAAAGAATAAACTTTTTTCTGTCTATGTATATTAATATAAAATAATAACCTCTAAGAAGTTTGATGTATATTTTGTAAATATAGTATTGAAATACCTTGGAAAAAATAATTATAAACTTGAAAATTTATCACAATTAAAAACGAACTTACGCCCACATAAAAATAATAATTGATATGCAAAAATATTTACAAATGTATAAAAAGGTCATTAAAAAATATTTTTTGCAAGTTGCAAAGGAATAAACCATTAAAAAATGTACTTTCAATTTCTTTACTACCGGATGTCTATACACTTTTTTAATACACTGTAACTCAAGTAGTGTTTGCTTTGATTATTGCATTTAATTCAATTTAAATTAGCTTTAAGTAAAGTGACTTTTGTGAAATAAATAAATAAATTACATTTATTTTATTTAAAAAGATGGAAGAATAATAAATTTTATAAAAATCTGTGACACAAAATTAACGTACTATTTGGTCTTTAACATCATTTTTATTAATTTAGTTTACATACTTTTTATTCTTACAACTAAAGTTGCATTATTTGATTTTTTATATTTTATTTTTAAGGTAATTTTCTCTAATTAAACATGAGAACAAGTACAACAACATTTGTCAACATCATCAACGTCATAACCATCATCTCATTAACAAGAAAGAAAACAAATTTTTTTATTTTTATATTTTGGGAATTTTTTTAATGGAAGACACAACTAAACTAAATATATTCATACTTATTACAAATTTAAACTTAACTTTACTGATTTAATTTGTCAAATATTTGTATTTGCATTATCTGCCTTCCTTGGCTTTGACGTTGACGTTGTCGCTGTAGTTGTGTGTGTTTATGACTGTTGTATAGCGGTTGTTAAAGCTGATGATGATGATGATGATGATGGCTCACAAAAACCAATGTCAGTTGTTTTAAGAATGTAATCTTTCAAAAACCTAAAATGCAAAATGAATGTGCAAAATAAATTAGAAAGAAATTGTAAAAAACAAAATGTAGAACTTTGTAAGTCTGTGTTGTAAAGGACGACAGCCAATGTTTACACAGCTACAACCAGTAATATGACACGATATACAAATCTAAGTAAGACCATTCGCAAGTTTGTTTAAAAACTGTGGAAAATGTAGTAAACCTATGAGGAAATTTTATGACAGCCTACGTATTTCTTGCAAATACTTGGACACCAGTCACAGTTGGCGAAGACAGTTAGATGTCATATTACTGGACAGAGTACAAAAGAGCCAGAGAGAAGGACAATGCAGATTTACTTTTTCTGCTTTTTTTTAACAATTTCTTACGTTTTAGTTTTCTTACTCAAGTTGTTTTTTTTAATATATTTTTTCATGTATTTGCATTTCGAATTTGTGAACTTTATGACTGAGCCAAAAGTAGAATAATGAAAAGCTTCTAAGCACACACACAAATAATGCAAGAAAGAACTAGAAAGAAAGAGAGAGCAAAAGATTTAAAAAAATAGATGAAAGAAGTGCTGCTGCTGACACTGTTTAATATGTTTTCCTTGCAGTTGTTGGTTGTAGTTTTAACTACAACTAAAGTTATTGTAGTTGTTGTAGTTGTTTTTGGTAATGAGGACAAAGTTTTCCTGCCCAGTTTAGTTTTATTAAGTTTGTCTATCCATTAACGCCTCTGCAAAATACAAGAGTTGACTTAAGTTTCGATAGTTTCAAGTTTATGCATTTTCGCACTTCAAGAAATAACTTTAGATTTTGGCACAAGCACACAAATTGTATACTTTCGTAAAGGGTTGTTCAAGAATGCAGTCATTAAGGTCTACATATTGAAACGAAACATTTTTTTTTTGTTTTTTGAATAATTTCATTAGTTTTTGAAAAAGAAAAAAAAAAAATACTAAATTAGAAGGCATTTGAAAAAACAATTCTAGTTTGAAAATAAAATGGGAAACCATAAGATCTGGATTCTTTTTATATGAAAATTTTTTTATTTTTGTCTTTTTTAAGTTGAGAACTTAATCCCATCAAAACTTTTACTTTAGCCAGCTCTCCTTATAGTAAAATTTGGAATGATGCTTAAAACGGACTTATAATTTAGAGTTCCTACTTCGAGCCGCTTGCCTTAAGCCGAACTTTAAAGGTAAAAGGTGTTGGACTACAAATTGGAGGATAAAAGTGAAGGCTGAAGGAACTGCACACGAATTATAAGACTTTTACTTTACTTTGCTTAAAATGTGCAATAATATTTTCTATCCACTGCTAACGTACAGAATACTAAAACACTGTAGCCACAGTTACCATTCTTTTTCTCGGTCTTTGCCTTTTGAAATGCAAATTCACTATTTTACATATATTTATTACTATTTTACCAATTTAGTAGTAGAAGCTGATGTAACAAAAAGTTCTTTTAAATAAGCTTTGATTTTTTCGATACCATTTGTTTTCAAAAAACGTAAACATAGCGAAACAGAATTGTTTTGTAACCATAGTATGTTCTCTGTGACAAGTTAAAGTTTCAAAGGACTCTTATTTGTTTCTAATAATGCTTTAGCCAATTTATCTTTTATAGATATTTGATCATTAAATAATTATTATACACAAAAAGGGCAGCATAGTTCAGAGGTGTCAAAAAATTTTTGCTGAAGTTTCAGCCATTAGAAAATGATATATCTGTTCTAACATAATGTAGAATTTATAATTTTAACAAATTACTAATAAATGTAATACGTTTGGTTTGTTCAAAATATGATTAGATATGAACAATCAATGTTTGGTTTTACGAATATTTTGGTGGGGCCTTTGGCTGAGGGAAAACCTTACGTGTAACAAGTACGAGGACTGCTATATATATTTCTGGCCTGGCAACACTGAGTGCTGCAAAGTGCAATCTGACAATTCCATTGGAAAGTTTGTCATTTTTAAGCATAATCGTACTCAAAACGTTTTGACGTACGACCATTATTTGTGTTGTTTACAGTGACTTGAAAAAATTATTACAGAAAAAAAATGGAATTAACTCCTGATCATTTTCGTGCCATCATTTTTCACAACTTTGGACGTGAATTATCACGACAACAGTGCATTGATGAACTTAAATCTTTGTATGGCGATGAAGCACCATCCTATAGCACTGTGAAAAATTGGTATAATGAATTTAATCGTGGTCGAAGCTCGCTCAAAGACGAATTCCGTGAAGGTCGTCCAAAAACGGCTGTTGTGCCAGAAAACATTGATGCCGTGCGTGAACTCATAATGCAAGATCGACATGCGACATACCGGGAGATAGAGACATCCTTGGACATTTTTTCCACCAGCATACATTCGATACTGCATGAACACCTGGCCGTTAAAAAGGTTGTCGATTGGTGCAAAGAAATGTTGCAAAAATACGATTGCGGTTTGATTAGTTATTTTACTTCGCCATAAAAATGTCATTTGCTCTTAAAGGGTTCACCATTTTTTTAAGTTTTAGTACTTCCTGAAAGACCTCTTCAAAATCTTTTAAATGATACCCATATTAATATTCTAAAACAATATGGTATACAATGGTGCTTTTCAATGAAAAGATCAGAGGGCCATAGCTCGGAAAATATTTGCACTTGCCTATTTTTCCTCCTGATATTTTTTTCTTATTTTTTTAATTCCCTATCGCTACATTTATTTGTTTTTTTTTATTGGAGTTACTTCATTGTTCCAAATGATATGGAAAAATTAAAACATGGACTGATCTTGCTGATTTTTAATAGAAACATTTTCAAGACTATCTCTGGTTGAAAGGCGTTTTTAAATTTTTCAAGCTCATATAATGCCTTGGCAAAGTTGAATTTAGCACTTACACGGACGGACAGACGGACATCACTCAATCGACTTCGCCTTGCATGGACATTGTAAATATTACAAACGGAATGACAAACCCTTTCCTTTTTTGTGGTGATGGGTATAAAAATATAATTATAAATGAAATATTATTCAAATTCAATTAGCAAATTAGAAATTGAAAGCTTCCTGCTGGTAATGTTCTTTCTACATTTAATAAGAATTAATAACGAACTTAAGCCGACCTATAAAACAATAAATATTTATAAAAAATAGCTCAAATGAATCTTAAAAGCGGACAAAAATAATAAGTAAAAAATAAGTAAATAAAATAAAAAAATAAAAATAAGTTAATGAAAGTTATAAATAAAAAATATAACATTCAAAAAAGGAATCTAAGTATTCCAAAATTAATTTTTATTTTATAATATGTTTACATTTTAATCATATATATGATTATATTTAACAGTATTATCAAAGTAATACGATAACACTCAATCATTGGTGACTACCAATGCCCACGACTTCGTTCGCATATCATTTTTAATTCTCTTAAAATAAGAATTTAGCAAAAAATCTTTTTAATGATTTGTTTTAGAGTTCTGTAAAAAGTGTTAAAAATGTTCCATCTACAAAAATAAAATATACTGACAAATGTTTTAGTACCATTATTACCAGTAAAATTGGGAACTCTCACATTTGTATCTCAAATTTTTTTACGAAATGATTTGTTTTTATGAAAAAAAGTATTCTTTACTTGAATCAAGGTTTTAAAGGAGCTCCTCAAAAGATCTAAAGGACCTCCTCACAAAATTTTATTTAAGTCCATCCAGCAGTTATTACATTGTGAACACAGACAGATAAAAATTTCAAAAATAGGTGTTTTGTATTCCATATCGATTACTGTATTCTCCAACATTTGAAACTTTTCTCAATTCCTGTTTTATAAATATTTTACTTTTTTGTACCAAAAAGTACTATTTTACACAGAAATTAATGTTATACGTAAAATTTCTTTTAAATAAGTAAAGTTATTTATTACACAGAAAGTCCTTTTTACAAAAAAAGATCGCCTTTTACACAACCAGGAAAACCTTCCTGCACAAAATATGACTCTAAAGAAAAACTACATTTTTTAAACAAAAAGTACCTTTTTACAAAAAATATATTTTTTTTTACAAGATTCGCTTTTTACACAAAGTAAAGGGTTAGCAAATTTTTCTTTTAAACAAAAATTCACTTTTTTTCTTAAAGTTACTTTTTGCAAAAAAGTCCCTTTTTATTGAAAATTTTCATTTTTTAATAAAACAGTTTTTTCGCAAAAATATTTTTAAATAAAATTTTCTGTGCTAATGTTTATCTTTAATCATTTTTAACTTCATAGGATAATAGAAATCAAAATAAGTTACTTTCACCATTATTCATCAACCATGTATAAATGTGATGACTTTAAGTGCTGCCCTCCTTTCCAGTTAATTTTGTGTATTTTTGGCAAGTTTGCGTAAATTTCCTAATTAATTGCTACAGCTTTAGTCTTTATCTTCTGCTTGAATTTCAAATCAGATTAATCTTTATATTCATTGTTTAATGTTTTCATTCAGTCCAATTTTCCTTTTTTTTTTTTTTCTTTTTAGGTGAAATTTGTCAATTGGCAGCAATTGGAGATAATTTTCACAAATTAAATTCATGCCATTGCATATAAACGCTGATGATGCATTTCCTTTCAAAAGCGTGTGATATGGACTTTTATTGCCCAGCATACAAAACGCTACACACAAAATGGTCATTATATGGTGAGGCACACACATACACACACAAATATACTGAAGCATATCGTAAATGCCACAACGTTGTCACTTCCTTTAGCTCCTACACTTAATTGGATGACTGACATTTCATTACGTTTGCGATTTTTCTATTAAGTTTCTTTAGTGGCGTTTTTTGCTTTTTTAAGATTTTTTTCTTTTAACAAACAAAAGAAACTTTTATTTCTTTGAAAGAGATACAGATGAAAACGGACAATGTCGTACGTATGCAAGAGTATAATTCCGTTGATTCATTGGTGCATTTCTAGACCACAAGAAATGAACAAATAATGAAAAAAAACGATTTTATTTAAAAAAACTAAATGTTTTTAATTCTTACTGTCAGATTGGTGCAGCAGTTGTGTTGCTCTATAATAATTTTTCAAGTGCTGTAGTGCTGCCGGCTTAAACCACTGTTCGCGCAAATCCCCGCCACCTCTTCTCACACACCCACTATGGATGGATGGTTCGACATGTCAATTTAAGTAGAATCTTTTTTTTTTTCTTCACCGCTATTGTTACAGTTTCTCTTTTTTTATTTGTCCAAAACCAATTGTAAATTGTGGCGACAATTCCAATAAACGTCCCCTCTTTGCCTTCCTTTTTTTATTTTTTTGCTTCTTGTTACTTTTAGGAGCATTTGATATTCTTTTGTTTGCTCAAACTTTCAATTGCTTAGAATTGTCCTCAAACCCACATTTCAAAAAATGCTGGTAATAAAATAAAGGGAAAGAAAAAGACAAAACGTAACGTAACGATAATCAAAACAAACGCTGTGGTCAGCATGTTCTTTTTATTCTTTGTTAAACTGTTAAATTATACAATTTCAATAGGTGGATACATTACAGGCCATAATGTAACAAGAAGAATTACACTCATAGATAACAAATGTGCTGGGTATGTTTATTGCCTTAAACCTCTAATCCCCCTTAAAAGATTAAATGTTTATTTTTTCATGGCAGGATTATGTTTGTTGTGCAATTGTTTGACCCTTCTATTGTCACATTCGTTTGATTGCATGGGAGTAATAAGTCAATATAATGTTTTTTGGTGCCTTAAAAAATGGCAAATATACGGAAAAGTAAAACAGCTTCTAGAAATTTGTATGTCCATTAAATATTTTACTTCTTTAGAGAACATAAATAGAAGCTCTTGTTTCCAGTCTAAAAATATTATTTCAATGACTGATTTCTAGAGTTGAATTTGTCAATAATTGAAGCAGTGTTGCCAGACAGTTGTTTTTTCTTCAAAGAGTACAGATAAAGCTTATCTTAGCATATAATAAAACTAACAGTGTCACGTCTGTTCATGAAATATTTTTTTAAAACAAAACGTCTATTTTGGAATTTTTGTCTGCTTGTTTGTGTTCGCATCACGTAAAAACTGCTGGATGGATATGAATAAAATTTTGTCAGGAGGTCCCCTAGAGCCTTGGTTCAAATATAGAGTACTTTTATTTGTAAAAATAAGTCATTTCGTAGAGATCGTAGAGTTTCAAAAATAAAAGCACAAAATTAAACCGGTAATAAGGGTTTTAGAACAGTTGTCAGTACATTTTATTTTTGTAGATGAAAAGTTTTTCACACTGTTTATAGAACTCTACAACAAATGTTAAAATGCACTTTTTTCAAAATCTTAATTTTAAGAAAATTAGAAATGATACGCGCGCGAAGTTTTGGGCACTGCTGGTTAGCAATAATGTTAATCTTAAAAGACTTGGAAGACTAAACAAGTAAAAATTAGGAACATTAAATAATATGCTGTTACACCGAGCAGTTTCCTTGACCGGCAAAGTTCTAATGATTTAAAGCTCTTTCTTGTAAATTCTATCTAAGACTAAACAAGGTTCTATAGAAAAAGTTAAGTAAAAATTACTTTGAGTTTTTCCTACATTACTTTAAATATCCATTAAGGATTTTTGGATATTTGCAACTATTACTTCACTAATTACCCCAGTGAACTGTATATAAAGCATGTGAAATTTTTTTTAAGAGCTGTTAAGCCATTAATTTTGACTGATAAACATTAAAAAGAATACCGCGACTCAAAGTCATTATCCTCTGCTGACGAGAAAACGACCGAATAACTTAAGATGTGCTTTTTTCAGTGAACAGTTTGATGTATTAGAGGACGATTGTTTTGCATTCATTGTAACAGTCTTCGTTTAATTTAACCGTGGAACATGGGCTCCTAATTCTCGCATAGATCTAATTAATACCTATAAAGACTGGCCTGTGTTTAAATATAAAGCTGCACCTTTTAAACTGAGCCTTTTTAAAACTTTTTTTGTTGGCCCGAGATTATCTTTCATTGCATAAGTTGTAGTTCCTTAGTTACTGGAATATTTCTCGTCAAACAGAAAACATAAGTACATTGTTGCGATATGGCAACTACATCCGAAACAAAAAATGCTAGTGTTGTTGTTGTGAAATATGTATGCGGGGTAAATTTCTTTCACCACTAACAAAGTGTGATGTATGAACATGTAAAATAAATAAAAAGCTTTCCTAACACATGTAGAGAAGCCACGTCAGCTGGAATAGTAGAAGTGCCCGTATATTTCTTTAAAAAAAAGATCATAAGCATGAGTTCAAACCCCAACACATCTATGAGTGAAAAATAAATAATTAATATTGAGAATTAAGTTTCTAAAGTCGAAAATATAAAAAAGCAATTCAAACCTTTCCGCGTCTCGTTTGAGAAAATGGATAAAAATTGCTTTGTAGCTGCGGTACATTAGTTGGTGAAGACGCCTAAGGAATAGAAAATCGTAACAATATAACAATAGTAGAAGTAGAAGTCGTGGCTGAGTTGTTAAAAAACCGCCTGTTTGGCAAAACAGGGGATTGTGAATTCGATTTTATACAGCCACAGTCTTTTGTAGTGTAGATGGCTGCACATGTTTTATAAACAAGACATCCTGTAGTTCATTTCGCAATGCTGTTAAAAATAAAAAATAAAAATATGCCACAGGAGAGTCAACATGCCAAGGTTTAAAAAGAAAAAAAAAAACATAACAATCTATTTCAGTTTGAAAAAATGGGGCAGCAGTTGTGGATAGATGACAAATTAAGCCTGTGTTAGCTTAAGCGCCAACAAAAAACTAATATTCTTTCAAAGCCATGATTTAAGTTTAATTTTTCTTTTAATAACCTCTCAGTTTATTCAATTGTTTACATAAATAAAAAAAAAGAATTCTATTTTTAGCAATTTAGGTGAATATATGATAGAGTTCTTAAGAGTTTAATATTCGACAACTTTAAAAACATTAAAATTTAAATCAAAAATTCAACAAAAAACTTCAGTTAATCTTGATAAATAAAAGAATAAAATCGCAATAACAAATTTAAATATGGATATAAATTATAAGAAATGTTCATACATAAATTTAATAATCCAAGCATCTGTTAAGTAAACACGGCTTTAACAAAAAAAAAAAAAAAAAAAAAAAAAAAAAAAAATAAAAAAGGAGGGTTCAAATTCCAGAGTTATTCTTAGAGTTTTTAACAATGACGAAAACGGTTGATCGAAACCAAAACATTGACTGGATTAAAAATTAACTAAGCACAGAAATAATATTTTTTTAACTTGGCAACTAAATGTTTAATTGATTTAATAATTTATTTAATTAGACTAATTAAACATGTAATTGAATTGATTAAATAATTAATCAAACTAAGTACTTTAATATTTCGTTGCATTATCAGTTGAAAATAGAAGAATCAATATAAAAAAAAGTTCAACTAAATCTTAAAATGTGTGAATTTTTATGCAATCGGGCCAGCCGCTTGAAAACTAAAGATTCATTATAATTTTTTGGCTAAGGCCCTACGGTGGCATGGCAGAGCTAAAGAAATATAAAGATACCTCAGGTTAAGATAATGTGAAATTAAATTTTAAAACTTTGCTTTTAAAAAGACAAGGTAATACACCAAGACATAGGTTTTCATTTAAAGGGCACGAGGAGACATAATTTTAATTGTTGAGTGCTGGCAATCAGTCGATCAGTTTTATACTTGAAAGCTACTTTTTGTTCTTCTACTTTTCATAAACAAAGAACAAAACTAATCACCCGTTAAATAAATTAAAAAAACATAACAAATTAATAATAAACAAATTAGTTATTTTCGTCATCTCTTAATTAACAAAACATAATGAGGCTGCATGTGACTTATATGTGTTTGCGTTGCCCGGTCAGCATCAGTTGTTTGTGTTTTAATGGTTTGTTTTTATTTTCTTTTAAAAGGTGTAAATTCTAAATGTTATGAACTCAGCAAATTGAAAATTTATGTAGATTTTGATCGCTTCATTATAAAAACTAATCGTATCGTATGCAAAGAATTATAACTAAATATAATACCACTCTCACAACTACTAAATCAATAGGGCAACAAGATAAGTTTTGGATTTATACTGATCACCATCACGGCTACAACAAATATTATTGAGTGAAGTTAAAAAATTAAAATTGGAAAGGTGAGAGGCTGAGAAATTAAAATTGTTTTTCAAAGTGTTTTCAGAATGATATTATAAATTATTCATATTTTTTTTGAATTTCGTGACACTTTTAATAGGAATTTTATAATGTTTTATTAATTTTTTGATATTTATGTTTTTATTATGTTAAAATTAAAAATTTAGAAATAAAAATTATAAATTATTTTTGTATGAATTTGAGGATTCATTAACTTGCTGCTGGTGTAAAATTAATTATTTTTTTTAGAATTATCATTAAATATGAAATATTATAAAAATGTCAATATGCAGTTATGTTTTATTCAAATTTTTTCAAACAAATGTATTTTTTAGCACTAAAATTTAATAAATTATTATTTAGTCGTCTTATGAAAAAAAAAATTTATAATTTTCTTTACCATTTAATTTTTTTCTCAATATATTGTCATTGAAAACATCTTACATTTATTTATTTTTTTACATCTAAATTAGCAAAATTGTGTAGTCACTTTTTAACCGTTTTCAAAAAAGAAAAGAAGGTTATCAATTTGTCTGAATGTTGCTTCTTTTTCTATGTTTGTGTCCGCAGAACTCAGTCATTTTTAAGCCGATTTCGAAAGTTTTTATTTTAATATGAAAGGTGATGCCTATAGATTGGTCCCGTTTTAAAAACAGTTTATAATCTTAAAAATTAAAGGGTGTCCCTATACAACATACATTTTTTAAGTGTATTATGAACCTAAAAATCATCACTTTAAAACTAAAAAGAAACTGCGTACCATTATAACTCCGAATGAAATAAAGTAAAACAAAAACAAATCTAAAAAATAAAGGGTGTCCCATACAATACACATGTTTTTTACGTGTATTATGAACCATACGGTCACTATGCTATGGCCTTATAGTAACAAGTATTAATAATTAAAATTATAAATTAAAGGGTGTCCCGATAGTTCATTTAATTTGATGTATATGGCCATACTTTTCAACAGTTGTAGACATACAGTTGAAATTTATAAATAATCTGTACTGCTAACTCCACTGTAAAATTTGGATACGGTAATTAAAGGGTGTTCCAAAATTAATGTTGTTTTATGTATGTGGTCAAACTTTAAATGGTCATAGACAGACAGCTGAAACTTACTGTAACATCAAGTATACAATTTGAATTTATAAATTAAAGGGTGTGCCTAAAATTATTGTAATTTAACCTATATGGCCGTAACTTTAGAACCGTTCTATACAAAACTTAAAATTTAGACAGAATGTCCACTATTTTGTTTGGTAAAAGAAGAGTTTTAAATTATAAATTAAAGGGTGTTACACGTAATTGAGGGAATTTGATGTTTATAGCCAAACTGTTGACACGTTATAGACAGACGGTAAAATTTACAAAGAACCTGATTTGCTAAGTTTACTTAATTTTTGAATGTAAAAGGTGCTTTTATAGTTGCTATAATTTGATGTATTTTGTCAAACTGTGGAACAGTTGAACAAGCATAAAGTTAAGAGTTGGAATATAGGGGTCTTCCAATAGTAAATGTTACTTAATTAATGTGGCCATTCTTTTTAACTGTTATATGCAGACAGATAAAGCCTCTATTGTAATTTGTTCTTTTGCAAGAATTATTTAAAAGTTTTTTCCATCAAATCAAAGAAAGATATAAAATGGAACGTCATAAGAACAAGTATCGCCAAACGCATAACAAAACAATACCAAATAAATGTCTTCAACAAATTACCGGTCTATTTGTTTAAATAATCCACATAAAAGAAAAACACTCTTAAAAAAGCATTTTATTCAAACGCAGTGAAAAGTCATCATTATAAATGAATTTATTTTTATTTAAAAACTTAAATAGTTGTTAAATCATTTAATAGAAATTTTTAAAATATATTTTTTATTCTAATATTTATTTGATAATATTCTGCAGACAAGCCAAATGGCTTCGCGGAATTAATATAAACTATTTAACTATAAAAAATAATAATAAAATAAAAAAATAAAAAAAAAATTAGGTTTCCATATTGTTGTTGTTGTTTTGTTTCTTATTAAACACCTATTCGATAATTATTGCTTAAGGTTAAAGTCTAAAAGTCTGCGAAGTCTCTAGCTTTAAAGTTAAGTTGATATGATTAAGCCAATAGTTTCACATTTACACACTGCAATCGCTACTGCTTAAATCTCTACAGGCATTTTTTATATTCCAAGTCCATCTTGTGAAATTTCTATCTAAGGCAGGTGACGCTTGAAGTTTCGTATACGGGGATAATTAAGCCCATTTTACTAAGGGGTTTCGAAGCATACAGAAAAAATTATGAATAAATTTTATTTAAACAAACATTTGTTTAAACATAATATTAAATTTTGTCACTTTTTTAATTGCTTTTATAAATGTTGTTGTTAAGTTTTTTTTATTTAAATTTGTGTTCTCTACGAAAATGAATTTTTTCTAATTAAAACTTATTAAAGAACTTGAGATTTCATTTATTAAATATTTGGTATAATAAACTTAAAATAAAATTAACTAAATACCTCCAGTAAATAAGTATTCAACCAATCAAGCACAATCTGTTATAATGAACAAAAATGGGCGCTCAATCTATATACACGACTCGTTATGTTATTTTTTTAAGTTTCGTAATATGGCGTCAGTCTTCTAAGAAACAAAAAAAAAAAAAAGATACAACTTAAGAAACGACGACCAAACAGACAAGCAACCAACAACAGCAACAAAAATAATATTCGCGATAAAAAGTATTGAAAATATAAAAATAAAACACATTTAAACGCATCTCCTAATACCTACATGTTTGTACATGCGGATATTTTACATCTAAACTACACTTGGGGTTTGTGTAGACCAACGAATGGCAAGCAATCACGTTGAAAAATGGACACAAACATCGCAGAAAACAAAAAAAAAAAAACTTGTTAGAAGTCGTCGCCTTAATAGCAACACGAAACATAGTGAAACGCAACAAAGTAAATTAGTTAAGCTCTGATCACATATGAATGCTATTGAGGCATGCATCGCACACTGTGCAGAACAGATAACAAATGTATGTGAATAACAACGGGTGCTTAGCTTTATTTTAAGCAAAATTTTAAGTCCATCATGTCATTCAGTTATTTTGCAACATTTTATTTTAGAGTTTTTGTTCATAAATTAAGTAAACTCTTATTTAAAAATATTAATTCTTAAAATAATTTTTATTAGCTTTTTTCACATCACCCATTACTCCATTTTTTTCTTGTCACTTTCAAAAATTTTGGAATTGCTTTAGCTTAATGACTGTTTGTTTGAAAGGCATTAATATATTTGTGTTGACCACATAACATTTTTTTTTACAAGTCAAGAAATAAAAGAAATGTATATGTGTCTGTCCGTTTTGCCTTGCCCCCAAACATCTGTAATGCCACTAAATAAATGTTAGTGTTAATGAAATTATAATTAATATTTAATTATTAATACTTTTATGAGCTTTAATATATGAAAGTACTAGAGGTTGTTATCTAGTTGAGTGAATGTATAGTGATGAAATAGGATTTGATACATTTATACTTTTGACAAAAAAAACTATAACTTTTTACAGGGAACAAAACATGTTTCATAAGAACACATTAAAAAAAATTTGCAATAAGATTTTCTTCATACGTAATAAATAAACAAAAAAATAAGTTGCCAGATCGTTCAATATTAAAGAAATTTAGACGTTTTTTAACGCCTATAAATATAAATAGCAGTTTTTAACGCCATGCTATTATTAAGGTAAATCTTCAAGACAGAAGCTGTGTTCGCTGCTTACCAGTGCTCAAACATATATACAGAGCTGAATGGCTAAAGTAAATTAAAGAACAAAAATTTTTAGCTTGTTCTCCCATACCATAATTCAATAGCGATATCTTACCAGGATTCATGTAAGTGCGTTAACTTAATATTATGTTGCAAAAATCGAAAGGAACAACCCAAATATGCTGTTACAAAAATATGATTTGGCAACTCTTAACATATCAGTAAAAACAAAAGTTTTAGTTGTCCTTAAAAAAATCCAAATTTTTTCTTATATACAAAACAGGGCCGATTAAATTCTTAACTTACCACCAAAAAGTGTGGTGTGTAAGAATTTTATTAAAACAAAACTTTATTAACACAAATTGAATTGCTGCGCTGGCTGTATCTGTAGCCATATCTTTGTGTTTATAGAGCAGATCATTAGTCAGGCTTAAGCGAACTTCAACCTGATCTGTGATGATACTAAAAATCCATACAAAATGTTATAAAATAAAAAAAATGATGAAACATAAGAACAATTAATGACAGATGCTACTACTAAAACGTAGACAGGGATGGACAGCGGACATCTTTAATTATTCAGCCATGAACAACAAATCAAATAAAACAACGCTAAACAGCTGCCTGGAAGCAAAAAATAGTTTCAGTAAATTTAGTTAAACTTTAAATTATCTTCGACCGTAATCATTTTAGAAGATTACAGCTCATCTTGAAATTGATATTTGTATTTGAAGTATTTTTTTTTTTAATAATTTAAAATATTTAAGTGCAATTAAAAGATGATGATCGTTAATCGCTGGGCTAAGGATTCAACTACTGTTTTAACTGTGTAAATAAGAACTCATATTCTTTTTTTTTTTTTCTTGCGACGCAATAACCCTCCTAAAGAAATGTTCCACTTTTAACTACAAACGTATAAACGTTTGAAAGATTGCCGGTCTGTTTCTGTTGGTTTGCCGACTTGTGCTCTCATAAACGAACACACTTGCAAGTTTCAATGTAGAGGAATTTATGCGCTTCTACACGTACATAAATACTTGGAAACCCAAAAAGAAATTTGTATTTGCCCAGTATTTGAGCTGGTTGGTACTCGTTTGCCAACGACAAGGAGATGAGTAATTTGAGAACACTTTTCCGGCTTGTTGTACCGAAACAGTCAGCAGCAAATCTTCAAGGAACACAGAGGAGAGATTGAGAGTGCAGAAAAGTAAAGAATTACAATCAATTTCAAGAATAAATTCAAGACCCAAGTGTTTGTTGTTCTGCCTGTTTTTGATTACTTTTATTTGATATCAGCGTAGATTTACTTATTTCTCCTTCATCATGTCTACTTCTTTATGAAAAAAAAATCGCTGGCAAAAATAAGGGTCGTTGTGATTCTTTTTTCTTGTAATCATTATAATTATTATTATTGTTGTTGTTTTGCAATTAGAGCTGTTTTTAAATCTTGCTGCGTATTTCAGTTTATATCACACAAATAATAAAGAAGTAGAAGAAAAAAAAACTGATCTTGATAGGGAGCGCAATACATCTCAGCTCTGTACTCGTCTACTTAAATACGTTTTTAGCATGAATTTTAAGCCTGTAATTATAATATTCTTTCATGTTTGTAAATATGTATTAAAGTATGTGTGTGTGTATATGCGCAGAATCTTAAAAAGGATCGTGAGAAACCTGCAATATTTTTATTTCTGAAAAAAAAACTACCGTAATTGTGGTACAAAACAATTGTAAAGGATCTTTATTTTTTATAAATAATTTTAATATTTTTATTTTTTTTTTTGTTAATTTAAAACCAAGTGGGTGTTACTCAAATTGTATGTAAATAAATAAGGGAAAATTTAAAGCAGCTATAAGAAAAAGAGTTAAAATAAACGTTTCTTTCAACATTAAATTAATTCATGTTGTTTTATATTTTTAATTTTCTTAAAATCCAACATTAAAACCCACAGAAAATATATGAAGAAGAAAAATAATTAAAACCTCAAAGTAAAATTTGCTAAACGTTGGTCTGTTACGTACGAAATAAAGTTAATGAAAACCAAATAAAATAAAAATAAATGATGGTTGGCCGGCTGGACGAACGGTCGGTTGTAGTCAAAGTTTAGAAACAAGAAAGAAGGAGATAAAACTTTAAAAGATTCTAAATTTGAAATTAACATTAAATACATTTACATGCAAACATTTAGACATAAAAATAATCTGTATGCAAACACTGTTTAATGTCAGTGACCACTTGCTCATCCTTTGATTTGTAGGTTTGTTTGTTTGTTTGCTGGTGGCTGGAAGCATACATGCCTGAAAGCACACATTTGCCAACAGCTAATATATGGAATGTTTGTAGCTCTTTTTTTTGAAAGTTCACTAATGAGTTTTAAGGAAAAATCCAAACATTCGGTCCTGCACTTTTGGGGAAAATGTACAATATTTTCTACACATTGAAATTAAATTTTTTTAATTATTAGAAACCATGAATATTTCAAATCTTAAAAGAGTGATTAAGTGAAATGGAAAAACCACTTGAAAACGAGAAACACAAAGGAATTTGAACAAAACTGTTATCTGAAAAAATTAAACCAAATACTCGTATTTGAGTTTAAATTTAAATTTAGCAATAAAAACAAAAATATTAGTTTTCTTATCTTAATTTATCTAAAAATAATTGCTTTTTTATACAAAAATTTTTTCCCACAAAAAAAAATCTCTTTTATAATAAAATTTCTTGTTTTTCTCAAAAATTAACACAATATAATTAATAATGTTTCTTAAAAAATTTAGAAACTAAAATAAAAGTTAACTTAAGCCGAATTAAATTGTTTCATTTGATAAAATGAACAATTTTTATTCGACTTAAGGTCACGCAAATTTTAAAATAATTTCTAATTTTTTTATTCTATAAATTTTTTTTTTAAAAAAGATTTTTCTTTTACCCAGCAGCTATTTTTCTTTGCCAAAAACAGTTGTTGCATAACATTT
This sequence comes from Cistogaster globosa, assembly GCA_937654795.1. Taxonomy (NCBI): domain Eukaryota; kingdom Metazoa; phylum Arthropoda; class Insecta; order Diptera; family Tachinidae; genus Cistogaster; species Cistogaster globosa. Next base: position 17,483,760 of record OW569404.1, read on the forward strand.
TACTTTAGAAAATTTTGATATTTTGACCAAAAAATAATTATTGAGCGTTTAATTATAAAGTAGTGACACTTTAGTCAACATCGCCCCCAAAACAATAAATGTGATTTTTTTCTTATTAAAGAAATAAATTTTAGTCAAAAAACGTCTTTTTCAATCTTAATTGTACTTTGTAATAAAATGTTCAAAAAAGCCACACCAAACAGATTTTTTAGTGAAATTATATAAAAATTCTTACGCCACTAAAACTTTTCACCAAACAAATAATTTTCCCCTAAAAAAATTAACTTTTAGTAGAATTTAAAATCTCGCTAAACGGACATTTGCATCAAAAATATTTTCGAAAAAAAAAAATGAACGCAGAAATACTTCGCTAAGTTTTTGATTTTCGCTGTAAAATTACTTTTATTTAAAAAAAGGTTTTTTATCAAAAAAAAAAAAAAAAAAAAAAAAAATCTTTAAAGAAAAGTGACTTTTTTAACCACAAATTCCAATAAAACAGAGTTCTATCCGTCAAAGAAAAGAAAAATTTTATTTTATACAAAGAAGAAGTATTTCAAAAAATGTGAGACTTTTCACAAAAATGTGAAGTTTTAAATCAAACAATCTTTTCTTCCAGCAAACGAGTGGTTTTTTTTACAGAAAGTCAGTCTAAAGTTGTATGTTTTAGGATGCAAACACTTTTTATAATCGTGTTTTACCAACTGCTTACTTGGCAGCTCTGGTGTCCGCTTGGCTATCTATTTTTAAAACAATGTTTTAGATTTGTTTACTATTAGATATTGCAGTTGTTGTTGTTGTTGTTGTTGTTATTTATATTTTTTTAACTCGATACATATTGTGCCTGAGTAATAAGAAAACATGTCTCTTTCTAAATGTTAAAAATGCATTTTAAAGTTGGGCTATTTGGGGTTCTAAGGATCAAAACTCACTTATTCTCATACAAACATTGATATTAAACGAGTACTTTTGTATGAAAGTATTAAATTGTATGCTTTTTCAACATTTCAACTATCAAAATGATTTTCCTTTATGACCTGAAGGCATATGCAAAGTAGTTGATTTAAGGTACTGCAAACATATTCGGTAACACAAAATTAAATTTCATACAAAGTTCTTCATATTAATGTGTATGTGTGTGTATGTGTTAGTTAGTTTGTTTGGTTATGTGTGATTGCTAATATGAATTTGTAAATAAAGAGCCTGGCATTTGTGTATGAAATAAGAGAAAACACATTTATTTGTTGTTTGTTGGCTCCAAGTTAAATTCAATGTTGATGTTGTATTTGATGATGATGATGATGACTTCCTTAATACTTTTCTATTCAAAAATTTTTCCTTAGTGCTTTTTATAACATTTTTCATGGGTTTAGCATTCGGTATTTTAGTATTTGGTATGTCCTCAGTTATCTACACACACACACTGATGCCGGTGATATTTAATTTGTTTTAGAGTTTGTAACCGACATGTTAAGGCACCCTAAGCAGAATATTATAAACATTTTTAATACGTTCCTAATTTTTGTTGTTGAAATTTTATAATAAAAGTTTGGTCACATTTATAGAGTTAACCGCTATTTCCTTTTCTTACTTATTTTTTCGAAACTTAATTATTTTTAAAGAAGAAACTAATTGATTTGCACAAAAATTATTTTTATTTCGTTAAGCGAAGTACTTGTGAAAATATTTTTAACGAGAAGACAAAAATCTTTGTAACAGAGGATGCAGGAAAGAGTTCTTAAAATCCCTTTTAAAAGTCTGCAGCTCGAAAAGTGTAAGAGTAAACTGTGTTGTATTCTGGAAGTATAAATATTTTGTACTTGAAATTAAATAAATGGAGTTTGAGCTCTTGTTGCATTTTGTATTTATTTTCGATATTTTCTTGCCAAGACCTAAAGTTTTATTTCAAAAATTTAATTTTAAATAAATAAAAAAAATTTAATTTAGAATTTATAAAACTTAAAAATATTTGTGTTAAATATTAAAAACAACTTTTTGTTTTTTCTAAAAAAAAAATAAACGAATGAGTGCGCAAATAAATCACAGTTCTGTAGACATCCGCATCAGCACTTAAGAGCATAAAGAATTAGGCAACATATATGAGAACACATTTTTTTATGTTATAAATGACATGTTTTTTACATTTATAAATGAAACGTTAATTACTGGCAGTGCAAATCAAATTTAAGTACAATTTTTGCAATAATCAGCAAAAATTGTCGGTAATGAAAACTGAGTTTACTGAGCTGTATCAGTAAAATCTTAGTAATTATAAAATTAACAATTTAATAAATTCAATGCGCTCACCTACGTTAAACAAACAACTGACTTTAAAACTTTGAATTGCTTCCGAAAGTAATGAAACCTTTTTAAAATATCATAATTTTAATTTTCGTTAATACTTTTATATGTCGGGTATAAAGCTGGTATCAACAAAAGGCATTTTTAAGGCAATAAAAAATAATAAATAAAATTTTTTCCTGTAAAATTAAGGCATTTTCAAATATAAATAAAAATATCTTGGTTATTGTTGAGCTGCGAATTGACAGGTGTGAGCCCCTGTTTATTCCAAAATAAAATAAATTCTAGCAGAAAATTTACGTGCAGTTATAATAAAAACTCCCAAGATGAAGATAAGATAAGAATAACAGAAGCCTATTTAAAGGGCTTTTGAAAGACCGTGAAGGGCTCTAAGAAGCCAGAAAAAAATGAGCTAAAAGTGACTGTGAAAAAATAAAAAATGTGTGTAAAAGTGTAAAAAAATTTTTTGCCATGTGTCAAAAATATACCGAAAGAAACCGAAAAAGAAATGCAGCTTACAACTCTTCTTTATGGAGTTTTTGTATAGTTGAACTAATTTTTGACAAAATAGATGTAAAAATTACAAATCTGACAACGCTAAAAAGAGAAAGAAAACACAATTAGAAATATTAGAATTATATTTATTAAATTAAACTGAATCTTTTAAATATATTTAAGAAAAGTTTTCGACTTCAACTTTGCCTCTACTAATTATTTTAATTAAAAAAATTGAACTTTTGATGGCGACATTATATTTCAGGTTATAACAATGACTAACTCATTTATTTTTGACGATGGTTAAAATAAAAAATTTTATTTAATAAAATTTGACTAAAATTTTATTTCGAAATCTTCAGCGACAGGGAAAACTAATGAATTTGCCACTGCTGTCATCCGATGCATAATTCTGCAAAAGCATTTTTATTAAGTTTTTGACATATTATCTACGTTTATATTTCTTACAGAAAAGCGGATATTTTTCTAATGAAAAAATATGCTATTAACCCGAAATATTTCATATACAGACTGGGTCGGTCTTTATAATATTTCTTAAATATGTAAAAATAATTTGTGAAATTTTTTTACAAACAGCAAATGATGTAGGACTATTAAAACTTCTACCTTTGTAGATTAAAATTTCTATTCAAGTCTTAAATATTATAAAGCAATTTGCAGCTTACTGATACCTACAAGGAAAGTCACATGAACATGAATTACAAAAAAACAAAAAATAGAATTGAAATGAAATTAATAGGAATCAAATATTATCTTGTTGTTTAAAAAAAGTATTTTTTCTTTAATTAAATATTTTAAAAATCAAAAAATGTAAAAAGACAAAATAGTTATCCTAAGCAAATTGATTTCTTCTTTTGCAGTCTTTTACATTTTCACTGGCTTTTAAAAAATAAAAATTTTATAAAAAATATTTTTCGATTTTAAAATTCAGTAAATCATGCTCAAGTTGTACCAATAAGCTCAAATAAGGCACGAAGCTTATAGGAGGCTTTAAAATTTACAAACGGCATCTTGGTAGCCATGTTAAAGAAGTAAAGATTTTATCTGCTCACATTGGCTACATCGCAACTCTCATAGTTTAGAAAATATTTAACTTAAAAAAATATATTTTTGTTTGCACCTTCTTTAAGTGTAATGCTTACAACTAGAGGTCGTCACACAGAGAGAGTGTGCTTTAAATAAGGAAAAATAATTCTGCTTTAAAATTATAATAATTAACAAAATAAATTGTTATATTTTTTTACCTAAACAAAAACAAAAAAACTGTAAATGTAATAATTGAGTTATTAAATAGCTGTATGTTATTTTGTGACTATTAAGTTTAAAGAAGTTTACAAACGTTTATACATACATTTTATGGTTGTTTTCAAAAATTCAAAGTTTACTTCTTTCTTTGCAAAATGCGTTTTGTTGAGATCAAGAATGTGCGTATGTATGATGTGTTTTGCTTTCTTTGTCGAGACTCCTTTTGGGATTGTAACTTGTATGCAAACCTGCTCGGGCTTGTTTGGCGATCATTACTTAAGACCCTTTAGTTTATTGTTCGATTCTTGATTGGGAAATAGTTTTTCATTGTTTAATAAAGCCTGATACTCTGTTAGTATTTGTGAAAATTGTTGAGAAACATTGATTATTTCATATGGAAAATTAGAAATTTAGAATGAGGTGTCTATATCGCGATTTGGAAGAATTTAACGTTTAATTGTTTTTATTGTTTAAGACAGGAGTTCTCATCAAATTCCTGCTCACGGACCCCTAGTAAACTAATTTTTTTTCGCGGACCCCTCTGAAGCCCAAATTCATCATAAAACTTTTATTATTTCTGAAAACAATGTTTTATCGGTTCTTTATGCGGACCCCTTAGATGATTGCTACGGACCCCCAGGGGTCCACGGACCCCCATTTGAGAACCGTTGGTTTAAGAAATGTAAGCAAAAAACATATGATCAGTTGTTTTTTTAAAAATTCCGCATGAAATACTGCCCCTTTGCTTTATTTCACTGCTTTGATGAAAATGTTGCCAGAAACATTTTCATAAGTTTCTACAGTAAAAACAGAGTACTACTTCTGCGACATTTTTTCATACAAATTGTTTATGTGTGAAGTTTGACAGCATTCCGTATTAAAAGCTTTGTTAAACATTTTCTTTCTTTGATTGCAATTTTTAACTTTTTGTTTGAATATTTATTTACGCATAATCCGTTACCAAATCATTATTCACATGAAGCAAGTTTTCTTATTGTTTTCCTAATGTTGTAATTTTTCAAAGCAAAGCTGATCACACTTTTCCAAAAAAAAATTTTTTGTTGTATGTGACTCTCAGAATCACTTAAATAAATAAAATTTTTGTCGACTTTTCGGCAAATAATTCTTTAAAGAAAGAGTTATTTGTGAGATTTGCAGATGGATTTAAAAGTATAGACAACACAACAGTAGAAATCTTTTGTTAAAAAAATATTTGATTAAAAAAAAAAACTTTATCAAAAACATTTATTGTTTTTGATTTATAAACATTTTCTTTTATTTATACTCCATTGAAACTGATACTAAAGATCAACAATTAAGAAAAGAGATCGCGTGCCGAAGGCGAAGAAAAACAAATAAATGGTGACAAAAAATTAAATGTAAAAAAAATAAGCGAAACATCTGTTGATTGAACGACTAAAAGAAAATTGTCCAAAACACATTTTGTTTCATAAAAGAAGAAAATCAATTTTTATTAATTATTAAAAATTAAAAAGAAAAAATTTCTCCCTAAATGTTAACCCGACTTCTATCAAGCAGCAAGCATTAGAATTAATACTCTTTTCAAAAAAAAAAGTAAAAATAAAATTCTGTTTAAATACCAAGAAACAATTTTTTGAGTTTAAACAATGAAAAGTAAATTCCTAAAGCGTTAGAGAAAATAACCGAGTGTATAATTCTACTTCGCCAGGTGTTTCATTATAACATCCATCCTGTCATACACCGATCAATTCATCCATCCTTCTTGTAGGTGATTTTCTAGATTTAAAATTCAGGATTAAAAATGCAAAAAACAGAAATACAAAATAAAAAAAGCAACCCTCATTTGTAAAAACATACGATCGCTCTGTGATTTTTCTACAAATCTACCTGCTGGGCAACAACAATAGAGGAAGGATTTCTTTTGTTATTGTTGTTGTTGTTACTATAGAATTTACTGCCATGGCATTAGTGGCAGTAGGAGGATCAATTGTTCTTAAATAGTCCGTATTCAATTTTGATCCCTTTTCTTTTTTTTATTCTATTTTTTCATTTAAATTTTTTTCACATGATTTAGTTTTTTTTTTCCTGAACAAAAGAATAATTAAGAAAAATTATAATTTTTCTCGTTCTGTGAAAAATATTTTTTGATCGCTGCAAAAAGGAAATTGTTGTTGAAAAATTGGTTTAATTAAATTTGTGCCAACAGGTTTGTACAAGTTTTCGCCAGGTGTTGAAGCTCTAAAAATTGTATGTAATTTAAATGTTTGTACAGCCATTTTTAATATGTGATTTTTTGCAAAAAAACCATTTTGATGTGGAAGCGTTTTACCCTAAACCTTTACTTTTTGGATAATTTTTTTTTTTGTAAAAAAATGTAAAATTAAATCGATGAAAAATTAAAAGAAAGGTATTCTAGCTCTTCACGGCAAGGAAAAATGTGATTTTGAAAAATGGTACTTTTTTGGAAAATGGTACTTTTTTGAAAAAAGTACTTTGAGTAAAAGTTTCTTTTATTATGGGCTTTTTTTTAAGAAACAGATTTTTATTGAAAAAATAAAACTTTTGTAACACAAGTACTTAATGTGAAAAAGTATGTAAAAAGAAAAACTGTCATGCAAAAAGTACTTTTTAAGACAAAAGTAGTTTTATTTAAACTTTCTTTAAAAAAGTCGTTTCTGGTATAAAATCTTTAATTGTAAACAAAACCGTTTTTTGAACTATTTAGTACAAATGAAATTTTAGTTTCAAAAGTACTTTTTTATAAAAGTTTAATTTTTAAATTAATTATTTTTCAAAAAATTGTTTTTAGTAAATTAATCTTCTGGTATTTTTTTGAATGCTCTTAAACTGCTTATAAAGGACACAATGTAAAAATATTTGTGAGAAAAAAGTACCTTTCATAAATTATTATTTTTTTTTTTAAATAAACTTATTTAAAAAAGTGATTGTAAAATAAGTACTTATTTGTGGGCAAATGTATTTTAAAGCAATTTATTATTTATGTATTCGTAAAAAAAACTTTTCTTAAAAAAACTAATTTGGGACAAACAAACTTGTAACGAAACTGGTACGTTTTTATAAAAATGGGAATTTTTGCGAACAATTCAGCCTTTTCTAGGAAATTTTGTAACGTGGTTGCTGTTTTAATTGCAAACAGATTAGTTTAATTAAAAAAAACTTGTTTGTAAAGATATTTTGTTTTTGTGCTAAAAGTAGGACCTTTTGATAAAATCCATAATTATTGCAGTGTTAAATGCAGTTTGTATAAAGCAAAGCTTTTGGTAAAACGCCACTTAAAGTGAAAAATCTTTGTTTAAAGAAGGAAACAAATAAAAATATTTTAAGAAAAATTGGTTTAAGTTTTTTGAAAAATGTTGGAAAAAAACGCCATTTTTATTTGCAAATTTTTTACATTTCAAGAATTATTGCTCTCGAAAAAATTGGTATAAAAATTTTAAGCTCTTTGAAACATGCCATTTTAAGTTATTTCAGATTCTTTTAGGAGTAGTTTTCACCTGCCTTAAAGATTCAAAAATTTAAATCTAAATTTTATTGTTTTTAATCTTCTTTTATTTATACAACTCTGTTCTGTCTTATTAACGAGAATCAATTTTATATTTTTTTCTAAATATTTTGTATGAATTTTCAACTAATAAATTATTTTTAAACATTTTGTTAGCCCACAGTTAGATTGTAATGCGTCAAACAAAATGTCATAAAAACATTAATACCATCGAATACAACTTGAATTCACACCTTAAGACTGTGTGTAACGCGTTTAAAGCCACTGTTCCTTTTTGTTATTGTTTTGTTTTTAATTTTTTTTTTTTTTGGTTCAAGGTATAATAAAATTTTCTCAAAGGTGGTCGTTAAATAACGCCTGCCAATATTAATAGATGACGGTCGGATGGATGGCTGAATAAATGAATGGCTGTATGACTGGTCTATAAAAAGTAAAAGGATTTTTTTTATATTTCTGGATTAAATATGAAAAAGAGATTTTATAGGTTTTTTTTCGTTACGTTTCATTTTTTTTTTTTTTTTGAAACCTAGATTGAAGTTGTTGCCTGTTTTACATAAGTAAAGTTGTTATAGATTTTAGTTATTTTGTTTTTATGATACGCATCAGGCCATAAGTGAAATTTTTTATTATAACAATTTTTATTTCACGCTTTATTTTTGTTATTGCTATGAATTTATGTCTGTTCAGCTGTCATGTAATTTCAGCGTTATCATTAGTGTGATATTTGGTTTATAAGATGTTGCATGTTTGTATGTATGTGTTTATGTATGCATGAGCTCATAATTTTCATCGTCAGCTTTCAAATATAATTTATTGTTTTGCCTGTTAATACATGTCAGCAGTCAGTCATTTATTCATACATTTTTTCGTTTGTTATTTCGTTTTCAAATTTTTATTTTTTCATTTTTAGTTAAAAATTTTACCTTTCAAAATCTGTATGAAATCGAACAGACAGGCAGACAGACAAACAGTCTATCATTAGTTAGCCTGCCTGCCAGTCGACCAACTAACATCTCTTCAATTTATTGATAGTGTGTTGTTGGTTGGTTGCTTGTTTAATGCGTGTGGATGCGCCAAATCAAATTTCGATAGAGCACGCAACCAAAAAAAAAAGACCTTTTAGGCCTCCAAATACAAATACTTTACAAAACAAGACACGACACAACAAGACAAGACTATATGACGCCTGATTTATTTTTAAAATATGACTAGTAGTCAGAGTAGTCTTCACATTAACTTTGGTGCGATGAAGGAAATTGAAGAGTTTACTGCATTGGGGTGGTGGCCTGAGGGTTTCAAGAAAAATTTATAATTTAATTTTTTTTTTGTTCTACCTTCTCCAGTTAGTTGCTACCACTTTCGAATGATGCGTGTTTATATTCGTATGCCAGCCTGTTCATAAAAATATACAAGATTTATGAGTGTTTAGAGCTTTTTTACGTTGCTAAAAAAAATATATATAAACAATTTCAAATAAACTATAATTTACGACTTGAATTGCATACCTTTATGGCCTGCATATGGTCGTTTGTAAAATAAATACTAATGTGATGTTGCATTCATATGTAGGTACATACGTGCCTGTGTTGCCATACACAGGATGCTTATCAATGCGTCAAAATCTTGTAACATCCTTGCAACACAACACAGATAAATTAAGAACATGTTCTAGTGCTACAAAATGTATAAAATATTATTGATTTTTCTAGTTAAAAAATAACAAAGTCATTAGGACAACAAATAAAATTTCTAAAAGTGTTTTTTGATTTTAATGATTTAAAGATTTTTATTTTTATTTTTGTTTAAAGAAAAAAATTGCAAGAAATGACTTTTTAACCAAAAAATCAATTCATGATACTGATATCATTGAGGAAGGGATTGTATTAAGACAATTCCAAAAGCAAAAAAAAAAAACAATTAAATTTAGAAACAATGATTAAAATGTTGCACCCTTGAACTGGTTAATGGCACTTGAAAATTTCTATAACAAACCAAAGAAAAACAACAAATACTTTTATTTATTATTATTATTATTATTTTTGGTTCTTTTTTTTATTTGGTTGAAGAGCAATAATAATTTCAACATTGAAAAAGTTTATTGTTTTTGGGTTTCATGCAACAGGTAGGTAGTGAGGTAGTGGCATATTTAAACCTTAAGTACACTTTCAAAGAAAAGAAAATCTATTTTGTTTTTATTTTCTATATATTTTTTAAACAAAAGAAGGATAAAAGAAAATATCTTTTTTATAAAGAAAAGAACGAAACAAGGAACACAAACCCTTAACACATTTAATGCGCAATTTTCAAATGTTACACATGCGCAGTTTTTACCCGAAGCATAAAACAAGACAAAAAACATACGCAAACAACAAACAGTGTTCAGGTGTTCAAAAATCAAACAAGACTTAACATACAAAAACAAAAAACAAAACAAAAAAAATATGGTAGATGACTGTGGAAACAGCAGGATAAATGAAATGAAATGAATGGATGGATGAATATAGATGGATGGATGGATGGATGTATGGTTAAATGAATAGATCGATCGATGTTTGTTAAACAGCAAGTAAAAATATTTTAGGGTTTTAAAAAATGCCTGCATGTCTAGCTAAAGCCAGCCATTCAGTCTGCCTGGCATGAGAGTTTCCTTACTAAGCCAGTAGTAGTTTACTTACTGATTAAGCCCTTCGAACTTCTTGCCAGACAATAAGGCGACGAACGACGACTGCCTTAAAGTTACACAAATAAAGAGTTTTCCAATTTTTTTTTGTATTTTGACAGCGATAAACTGCCATAATAAGTTTTTTTTTTTACTTGATTAAACTTGCAACAGCACACTCGCCTGCAAGAATCAAACACAATTATGGTAAATAAGATTATTAATGATGTCATGAAAGAGTTACATCCAAACTTCAGGAGGTCAATGTTAATTAAGTCTTAAGAATTGTATTCTTCTCAAACGCAAACTAAACAGTAACAATTCATTTGGAAAATGATTTTTGGCTCTTTTTTTCTTCTCATTAAGGAAATTAAGTTTTCAAAATGCCTATTGTTTGTTTTCAAAATATAACAGACTTTAACAGTTCAATGTTTGGAAGATGTCAGAGAGAATAATTGAAATTGAAGAATTTAAATCCAAATTTATTTTTTTTTTAATTTCAATTAGTTACGTGTGTCAAATGTTATGAAATTTTGTACAGTAGAGATTGTGGCATTAATTTAATTAAGGGAAAATATTAAGAAACTCCCTAAATTCTTGAAAGTGTTTTGATAAAAAATGTTGGAAAACAAAAATTTTAAAGTTAAGTCAAAATACAAACAACCTAAAAAAATAAATGATTAAAATGGCATATAATTTTTTAAAAATGTTTGAATTTTCATTATGGACGCTATTAAATCCAAATTTTAATTTAATTTTATCAACTATAAAAGAAAGAAATAATAAAAAAGTATTGGATATTTCGAGAATACTGGCCTGAATTGGCGTACAGAGGATTGCCTGGAGGGGTTAAGACACCGTCAGTATTTTTTTCAATTTTGTGAAGTTTTTATTGCATGATTGCATGATTCGTTAAAAAGCTACAGGGCTGTCCAGAAAAATTCTAAAGCTACGCCAATGACGCTTTGAATAAGAGGTGTCAACTTTTTTGAAGCTTTCTTTAGCGTTTTCAAATTTATACGTGTGTGGGAGATGGGCAGAAGGAGTATTTTTTTACCGAAGTAGCCAGAATTGGTCTATTTTTTCCAAATTGTAATTGATAACATTTATGTTTAATGTTAGGTTTTTTTAAGGACCATCACTCAGATGGCCCCCGCTTATGCAACGCATTGTGTCAGAGCTAGGAATTTAGGTTGTGGGAAAAAGAATATAGGAGCTGTTGCTTGTGGATAGTTGATTTGAATCTTTGCACACTGAAAAAAACAGGAAGGATCTCCTTAAGGAGTTAATTTTATAAACGTACTGTTCGGCTATAAAATGGATTTTCTCTGTAATACGTAGTGCGATTCACTGGAGAACTGACCGACAAAGGGATGCGTTCATGATGTAAAGCACGTGGCACATATAAAATTACGCTTCTCAGGAAGGCAAAATTCCTCTACATCATTCACATTTAATATGCGTCTACTAATGGTTAAAAGACAAATGTTACTTAGTGCTGGAAATTCACTCATAGAGCGCAAGCATTTTCTTTTTTGAAGTTTATCTCTGATAGATGATAGTTGTAATTTTCGTGACGTGTTTTTAAAGCAGTTATCCAACTTAAGCACCTTTCTTTATTCTCGTCTATCTCTGGCGAGTTAATCTTGTCCTTCTCTTCCCGCTGCTATTGGCCTACTCAATCATTATTTGCTTTAGAGATTTAAGTATGGAAAGACCTCATTATCCATCCATATCGGATTCTGCGTCCGCCAATACAATGCTCTATAAACGAAGATAGGTCTATACTGAAAATGGAAGTCGATAGTTATCCAGAGTTTGCTCGATTTATTTATGCTCGCTAGGAGCCTGTTTGTAAGTTCGATTGTGCAACTAGAGAACAACTAACAACGAATAAATTCTTTATTTGTTTTATACTTTCTGTCTAAGTTGGAAAAAAGAATGTGATTCGTTATTTAGTTCTAGAAATTATTTAAATGGCATCCTAAACTACCTGATTTCTTTCTTCAAGAATATTATGGCATTTATACTATGCATTTTTTTCATGAAACTGGCATGAATTTTTTGTTTGCGGGTGAGGCAAGAAGGGTAAGCAATATGCTATTGCTTAAATTTCGAGGGGATGTTTCTGTTGCTTATATTTATTTTTAAATAATGCATATCGCTGCAACTTTAATAGAGAATTAAAAAAAAAAATATCTCAAGAAATTGCATAGTGTAAATCGGGACTTTGACAAAAAACTTGATGGGCCAAAATCGAATAAAAAAAATAACGGAAAAAAAAGAATTACAGGATCCCTTATTCAAGACCGTGTTGCCCGAAGACCTCGTTTTTTAAAAAGCTGCCGGGTGCTTTGAAATGATTAACTGCCCTAAAGTCTACGATTTCAACTGTTTTGAAAACATTTTCAACTGCTGTCAAGGTGATGTAAGACTTATTTAAGTCTTGTATAGTGTCTGCAAAGAGATGAAAAAAGAAAACAATTAGACAATAATGAGTAACGCAAAATGAGTCAGAAAAGCAAACGTAAGATAAAACCAAATTTTATTAGCTGGTAAAATAACCATAAAACAGATTTGATAGGTTCCTGAGGCAATGGTAACCCAGTTACGACAGCGCTGGGAGATTAAATTTTTTCCCCTTGTTATTAAAATGGTCCTATAAATAAATATAAATATTATTCGATTAATTGAAAGAAAAACAATTAAAAATATTGTTTTTTTAAGAAAACATATTATAAAAGTGTAAATTTTCTAATATTTGTTTTTGGCCTTTAATTAACATTGTTATATAAATGCTATTCGAATAATTAAAAGAAAGGTTTGGCAAATTAAGAAAAAATCGGTTTTTTAAGAGTTTAACGTTAAAGTAAAATGATTTAGTTATTATTCAAACAATCGAATATTCAAACATTCGAATAATTGAATAATCGAATAATCGAATATTTTTTTTTACTAATTTTAGCTAAAATTGGTATACTAATGTTATTCGAATAATTGAATTTTTTTTGGAAAATTAAGGAAAAATCGGTTTTTTAAGAATTAACGTTAAAGTAAAATTATTTAGTTATTATTCGAATAATCGAATATTCGAACATTCGAATAATTGAATAATCGAATAATCGAATATTTTTCTTTACTAATTTAAGTAGTTACCTGCTCATTGTCGTCTTAACGGGAAAAAATCTGTGCTGTGACTATTTAAATTTTTATGAATGAAGTTTTCTTGTGTCACTGTGCTTGAGGGATATCCGATGGTCATTTTACTTTTGCGTTTAAGATTACGGAAAGCTGGATCTCTATCCTGGATTTAAGTCAATATGGATTTAAACAGTTCCTTCATTAACTATTTTTAAGTAGTTCATTAAATTAACATTTGTAAGGCAAAATAATAAAACATTGCAAGAGGCATTTTAATTTGTGAGTTTTTTTTTTATAAAAAAGTAAACAATTTTGGTGCGATCTTCAAATAACTAAAACAGGATAATTTAGTATTTCACATAGTTAGAGCTTCAATGAAAACAGTTTATGTGACTTTAATTTTCTAAATTTGTGGCAATTGAATTTGTGTTTGATCAAAATTTAATCAAGGCTGTCACCAATTCATGCTTTAACTATCGTTTCCTTTACTAACCCCACACATTGTAATTTTTTTACATTTCTTCTCTCTCCTTTAAGTAGTTAATTTTTGTTTTATTTTATTTATTCTTATTTTATTTTTTGCATTCCCAAACTCTTTAGCTGTTAAAGTCTGGCATTTAATTTTCGATTTTAATTGGATACTAACAGCAGGAAATCTAAAAATTTTACTTCATCAAAAACAAATCAAACATTCAAAGAAATGAAACGAACAAAAAAAAGCAGTTCAGAAAAATAAATGAAAAATTTTATATAAAATGAAAAAGTGAAGAAAAATATTTTTAGAATGATTGGAGGATGTCAAGATTTCGGAGTATGAGTAAAATATTAAATAAACCAATGAAGGATAGATAGACAAATGGAAGGTTAGATAAATGAATAAATAAATACTGCTGTTGCTGTTGCTGTGGCTGTGGCTGTTGATTATGTGATGACGGTGATGGCGATGACTAAGAAAATAACTCGTTGAGAGCTTTTCATCTAAAGGCAAGTTTAAATCAAATAGACAAAAATTTAACTAAAACTGTTTACAGAATTATTTAAGTCCAACGAAAGTTCAACAAATATTCATATACTCACATGTTCAATGTTTAATATTTGTATAGAATCCCTAAGCCATCCTTCCTGTGATTTTTGTTTCATATTTTAACGATGATGATTTTTGTTTTTTGGATAAAAAAATTTCATATTGATTCAACAACACTCTGCATCATTGAGTATTTTTACAGAAAACTAAAAAATAAAAATATAAAAAAAGATAAAATTCAAGTTGAAAGAAATCTATTGCAGACTGATAAAGAAAATTTTTTTTAAATAGAGGCTTTCAAAAGGCCAATTAAAGCAAATATTTGTTAAGATACCCTTTTAATAGCAACACAAAAAAAAGTGAAAAAAATTGACGAGTTGTGTTGTTAATTAACATGCAGTAACAGGAAGGAATTCAAATTCAAAGGAATGAAAAGAAATTGATAATTGTCGAAAATTTAGTAAAATAACAGTTTGAAGAATAAGAAGAGCAGTTAAGAAAATTAGTTTTCGTTATACAGAGAGCGCCAAAAATAATAATTTAAAAGTACATTTTATTTTTTAAATTAACAGTATGAAATTGAAGGATATTTGTTGTCCTTATTGGTGATTTTGAATAGTGGAGAGCAAAATACTTGAATTGGTAACGGTTTTCAAGGTTTGCAAGTTTTTTAACTTCTTGTTTGGAATCTGACAGTGCTAGGAACTAGTTTTGCACAGTCGAATCTAGTGAAGTGTTCCACAGTGCAGTGAATCTTATAGCATTTGATCAAATGCTTCCAGTTAGAAAACAAAAAAAACATTTTAATTTATCAAGCAGAAGACACATGTATTTCTCTTGTAGGTCAAATATACCTGCATTTAAGTATCGGCCATAGGGATATGTTTTTGCCACAGTTTTATATCTTCTAATGATGAAATTATATTTTTTAGAAAATATATTTTTTTTTAATTTTGAAAGGAAACAATCTCTATTAACTTAAACAATATTTTTAAAATATTTATTATTTTTCAAAATTATTTTCTTTTATTTCAGCATTTTCTATGTGATTTGTTTCTTTACAACTTAACATATGTTCCCTACTACTGCGGTCTCCTTAAAGAATCCTTTCAATAATTTAAAAAGATTAATTTCCACAAAAAAAAAAACTGGAGCTTAATTTTGTTATCATTTTTTAAATTTGCGTGTTGCTTTTTTGTAACATGTGCGTTCAAAATAAAGAATTAAAGTATGTTATTGTTGTTGTTGTTGTTTTTTTGGTGCCAGTAAAAGTAATAAATAAAATGACAGCATTTTATTAAAAAAAAGGAATCCCTTTTTTTATGATGTCCTTTGTCCTTCTTCACTTCACTTAACTAAGCTTTAACATTTTGCGGAGTATATGTATGTATGTGTGTGTATCATAGTTAATGTTAAACAACCAAAATGTGGTTGATTCTTTTCCTTGATTTGTTGTTATTATATTTATTATCTTAAACTAAAGGTAGTTGTACTTCTTGCCTTGAATCTTGGATTTCCTGCTGTATTCAAAAACCAGCTAAACAAAAACACTACAAAACACAACACACAAGCATAAACACAAACACACACATACAAATACAAAATACAAAATCTGAAACATGCAAACTTTAAAACTTTTTTTAAAGCAAAAAAAAAAAGATTGGAATTTTGTTGTTGCTAAGATCGTCTCTAATACAAGTTTATGGTATGAACAAATTCATGTCTTTAAAAGTTTATACGAGGACTGTATGAAAATAAAAAATTATAGAAAAACTGTGATTTTAAAATTCGCTTGTCAATATTTGCAAAATTTTATTCAATAAAATATTTATTAAAAAAATATTTTTATTATTTCTTTACTGTTTTCATATTATCACTTAAGTTGTATGTGGTATCTTATTGAATTACAAAGCATTTTAACTAATTTTTTACTGACTTTCATAAAATATTTTATTTAGAATATGCTGCATGTTGCATCATATGTTGTATGATATGTTGTGAGTCGCAATTATAATGTAAACAAATTTGTACAAAATTTTTTTAATATTCAGTTTTTTCTTGTACCAAATATTTAATTTTATGTCATTTTATTTTAAAAAAAGCGTATTTAAAATTTTAAATGTTAAAATTAATTTTTTAAATTAATTTTTTTTAAATTTTTAAAATTTTTGCCGCCATTTTGGTGAACATTAATCTTGACAGCTTATATTAAGCAGTCGTGAAGTAGAACCAACGTGTTTTAATCGGTTAAATATTTTACTAAATCAATCGTCGGTTACTGTGACGAAAAGAAATTTATCTGAGAAACATCGTGCTGTCTGTTGATGATGGGCTCAATCATGAACCACAACATACTACAAGATCGGCTGAAAACCTTACTGCTGCTCAAGAAAGTGTTAATAACAATCCATCAATATTAATTCGATGCCGTGCTCAGGTCTTTAAAGAGCAACTTTGGCCACAATTTTTTTACAAGGAGTTGCATTTCTATTAAAGATTCAGTCGACACAAAAGCTTTTTCCACAAGATCATTAACGCCGCCATACATATGCCAATAGGATGTTACAGTTCGCCTATGACAATCCCGATTTTCATGAAAAGTCATAATTAGTTACGTGGCATTTGGATGGATATGTGAATAAACAGAATAGTCAGCTCTGGGCAACGGAAATTCCGCAAATTATTCATCAGTCATCTTTACATCCATTCAAAATGACACCCTGTATTTTAAATTTTGAATAAAACTTTGAATTTTCAAACTAAAAGAAGCTCAGCTTTTTCTTAGTTTCATAGATTTTTTTTTGTGAATTTTTTTAATTTTATTACGTTCGAAATATAAATTAAGGTGCCTACATATCACAGTTTAACTGCGCACTTTTAAGGCTTGCAAATTATAAAGTTTTGAGCTTTTCTAGAAACATTAATTTATTTTGAATTTATAAAAACAAATAAAAGAAATATTGATGAAATTTGGATTAATATCAATTAAAAAAAGCAATAAAGATTTCATCAAAAAAACAAAAAAAAAAAAAAAAAAAAAAAAAATTAAGAAAAGTTTGAGGTAAAAATTATTTATAAAAATTCATAGTAAAAAATGGTCCTACGAGCCACTGGTTGAAGGACCATCTGTATAACAAAATATTCGTTATCTAGAGCTATAAAAAATATTTACTGCTTTAAATTAATGACTTCGTCTAAAACACTTTTTAAATATTGCCACCGTATAGAGGAGTTTTTACTTTCCAAATGCCATAAATCATACACAGGGGCAACTCAAAGATTTGGCTGGTACATCTTTAAGTGTGCTTTTGCTGTTTGGCTTGTTCTAGTTACAGAAGTAGGGGTAACTGTGTAAGCGATAGTGAATATTTTTGGGTTTTGTTATTTTTTTTTTTGCTGGTGTTTGTAATTTTTCTGGCATTGTTTTCTAAGACAACATTTCCTGAATATACCTTCTTGCCAGTCGTACTGGCATCATAAATTTTTCGATTTAACACAATTTTCTTGTTGTTGTTGTTGTTGCCGTTTTTGTTTTTTCAGTTTCTTTAAAAGTAAAACAAAGTCAAACCAAAAAAAAGCTTTCTTTAGGTTTTTCTTGTTATTTTTTGTTGTTGTTATTGAAACTTGTTAAGATTTATGTGTGTAAGTAGAGGTATAAGAATAATCTAGCAATTTGTGTGAGTGTGTGTGTAAATGTTTTATATATTTAGTATTTGTAAGATACATTCACCAATTACAAAGAAAAAAGAAATCTTTAAAACCTGAAAGCGCGAGTGTATGCACGCAACTTCACGCACACACACACACACATACACATACACATGCCACCCGATGTTTTAACATCTTTTGCGGAATTGCCTGCAATTTGCAAGGATTTATTCGCCGATTTAAAGAGGGCTTCAACAAGAATAAACGTGTATGTGTGTGTGTGTGAATGTGTAAAAGACATTAATTTTTAGCTACGTCTTCAGTTTTAGGGGTAGCGTGGTAACGAAGATATTTTTTGTGCTTGTTTGCAAACGGGGAAACTAATCTAGCGAAGGATGTCCTTAAAAATATTTTCGTCTGTTTGTTTTTGAACGCTTGGAAATTATGTTTACTTAAGATTTTGTGGATAATTCTTTTTTTTTTTTTTTTTGTCAACTTCTTATATGAAGCCCCTTTGAAACACACACTAACATTCACACACACACACACATACTATGTTTTAAATAAATGCTTACATACATGTAAATATAAATATTTATTAAAACGCTGCTTGATGCTGGCTGTTCTTAATGGTGCTTTGAAAAAAGATTTATTGTTGTTGCTGTTGTTTTTCTGAATCTTAAGACTTTGTAGACATAAATAGTCATTAGGAACAAGAAATTAATTGCAACCGGAAATTTATTAGTTTAATATTTTATTACCAACTTTTGTCTCCCATGGTCTTGACAACACAGCCGGAGAGTTAACAAAAAAATAAAAGATTCTAAAGGAAGTAAATTAAGAAAATGAAGGAAGTACGAAAGTAATTTGAAGTAATAACTACAAATTGGGGTTTTTGAAATTATTGCTAATAAAAAATGTTAGAAGTTAAAAGCAGCAAATAAGTAAATGGATTTTAATTTTTGTAAATTATGAAGAAACTTTTTTAAAACATGCAGGGACGGGGAATAGAAAATAGTTACCAAAGCGCACAATAGGTGGATCAATTTAAGTGAATGCAGAAATACGACCAGGCAGCATTCTTTCTTTATTACTTTTTTATTTAGTCCTTGATATGACAATGTTGATAAATGCTCGCCTTGTACGTCACAACCATTGACATATGACTGCTTACCCATTTGTTTAGTGACTCTGAACCTAAATTGTATTAATGCAAACGACTACGTAAGACGCTGGCCTCTACATAAGCAGTAAAAAGATCAAACTACTTAAAGTAAATACCAGCAACAATGTAGCGTTAAATAATATCAAATCTTGCATTTACTTTGGAAGCGCCATATTAGCAACACTCAGTTTATAACTGGCTGAACAAATCATTGGAATGCAGCAGTAAATATCCACAAATATAATTGGTTACTTAGATCATTATTTTCTGCTCAAATTCGAATTTCGTGCTGTTGTATGAAATATTTTCTTTGGCAACAAGTGAATGTTCGTTGAGCAATCTCTTCGTTAAGCAGTCTCATCTCAAGACAGGGATTTAAAAATCCCTTTGTTTCTTAAAAAACATTTCTATTTTTCCTTTACACTAAATTTTTTCCCCTACACTATCAATTTAATAATTTCAATAAAACAGGGCTAATTTTTTTAAGCAAAAGTAAATTTTACATGCGTGTTAAAATGTTAAATATTTTACGACAAACAAACAAACATATTTTGTGCTTTACATATCAGCCATTTATTTTAAAAGTGGCATTAGTAACTTTAAAAAAAAAAAAAGAAAAAAAAAAATAATAACAATAAATTAAAGAAAGAAATTTATGTATTAAAACCTGCTACGATTTTATGTTGACCAAAGTTTTTCTTAGGGAAAAAGTACCCTGAGATAGAAGGGCAAATAAGTCTGCTCGACATTTGGCCTCAACACCTTATAAAACCTTTAAAACACAATCTTTTAAATACACTGGTCAACAAATTGTTGCAGTTAAAAAGGTGCTTACTAATTTTGAATTACCAATCTACCTACGAAAATAAAATTTTAGATCCTGACTTTCAAGAAGCTTCCTTATCAAATGAGCCATTTCTACTATGTCAAGGAGACCCTAATGATTTGGTACGTGACTTAAATTTGTCCAAAAAACAGGCCGAACTTATGGGCTCGGAATTTATTACAACCAAAAACAAAAGTATGTTACTTTCGCAATTCAGATCAAACGCTTAAGGCTTATTTTTTACCAGATGATCAGTAGGCTTATTGCAATAATTTCTGTGGCCTAATCATCGCTTTGTATGTAGAATAAAAAACAGACGAATCGTGTTTGCTTATAGATGGCTCAAAACTAAGTTTAAAGGCTGTTGTTTTACACATCGAAAATGAACTTTCGTTTATAACGCTGGGGAAGGCTTCTAATATGAAAGTGTCTGATGAGATTATTAAACTTATGTTGAAAAAGATTTAATATAACGAACACAACTGGAAAATTTGTGGAGATTTGCAGGTAATTGCCCTAATATTTGGATTAAAACAAGGATACACAAAATACTGTTAAAGAAGATATATATTTTTTTTAAAGAGATGTAGCACTTCAGGCAACAATTCATATTTAATTAGTGTGTAACCGTGCTACATTCTTTAGGAAAGGGATAGAGGAGAGAAAAGAACAGGTGGTGAAAGTATAGCCATTTTATTAGTTATTTTACTTCGCCGGCGAATATGCTACTCGTATGAAAAAGTACCGACGAAGGAATATCTATTTATACCATTAAACCGAAAAAAAAACATTTTTATTTGTTGGCTGTCGCAGGGGTTGAACCCTGGCCAACCAGATTTGTAGTCAACGTGCTTACCACCTTGACAATAATAGCCTCAAATTAGCCGATGGCAACCCTTATGTAGAAAAATGAAAGAAAACATAAAAATAGTTACTCAGTGGTTACTGTGTTTTTGTAATAAAAATTTTTGAGTTATTTGTGGCCTTTTTGCCTTATTGATTCAATGGAGTTCTCATTTAATTAATTTGGCTTTTGGTATAGACTTTGAGGTATTCTTTACAAAATTTGGGTAAAATCCACTGATGAGCTATACAAGCAGTAGCGAAATGGCCATATGGATATGCTTTCCCCACAGTAATACATTGTAATAAATATTTCATGAGAATATCATGAAATATTTATATTCGAAGGAATCAAGCACAATTAAAGTAAATTAATAAGAAAGATAATATATTTGAAGAAAAACTAAGTGATTTGTAAAAATCAGCTTGGGAATTTTTCATGAAAGGGACTTAAAATTTTCTCGGAAACCACCGATCGAATGACTATGAAAGTAATGTCGCAGAGCATAAGGCATTAGGGTGTTAAATGTCATTGAAAATAAATTTTCTACATTCACATTTAGACTTCTTACCTAAATATCTGAGCACCGTTAGCGATGAACACGGTGAAAGATTCCACCAAGATATTTCTATTTAAAAAAAAGATATCATAAAATAGATATAGATATTACAACGAGATGATCCTAAAGCAAAATATTAAGGTAATCCTGATTTTATTATTGCAATATAGAGGATCAACTTTACTTTGTCGATAAAAATATAAATTTTCTAAAATATTTAAAAATTGAATTACAAAAAAACTGTTCGTATTTGGAACATTTTGATTTTATTTCTATTATCTTTTTGCTTGTACGAAACATAAATAGACAAAACATTTCATGTTACATACAAAAACTGTTTTTTTTTTGTTGACCAGTTATATGTGTACAACCTTAAAAGCAAAATGACATATACTACTTTCAAAGCAAACGGCTCTATATGTTGATGTAAAAAATAAAAAAAATGTATTTATTTTTTTTTTTAATTAGAAAAGTATTTTGCAAATTTATCACAAAACTAAATAACATCTAAAAGTTAAAATTATTTTTTTTAAAACAATTCCCTACATTTGGCTTGAAATGAAAAATCTGTCCTTTTTCTCATATTTCAAAATTAAAAAAATGTCTACAAAAATTGGGAAATTCCCTACATTTAACGTCACTGCCTTAACAAGGGCTTTATAAGTGATGGCTGAACAAGTATTAAACAGTAGGAATATAGAAAAGTCCAAGTGGAATTGTATTAAATATTTTTTTGAATCACAAAGAAGTAGCCAAGCCAAATGATTAAATAAATTCCTTAAGGCCACATGACAAACTCAGGAATTTTAGAAGGAAAAGTTGATGGAATAAAAGATATCATACGCAAGAATTTTGTCGGGACCCTTTTTTTATGAAGTTTAATAATAAAGTTGAATTTTTTTAACTGTCCTAAAGTAATTTATTTCGTAGAAATTACTTCGCTTCAACTTAAAGTTATTTTGAAATTTCAAAAACTACTTCCGTTATAATTTTTAAGGTAAAAATATTGAGGCAAAAATATCAAGATGGCTGATATTAATAAGACTCATATTGACACAAGTATAAAAGAAGTTATTTCTTCCCATGTTTTTTTTTTTCATTAAAAAAGAAAATTAATTCTCCAAAAAACCAATTAGGATGTTGTCAACCAACGGATATTAAATTGAATTTTATTTGTAATGTACATAATGTATATATTGATGAAATTACATACATATAGAAATTCCTTTACACAAGATGCTTGTATGCGTGTGTGTGTGTGTAGATGTGAACAGAAATATTAGAAAGAGAAAATAAAAATACTTTAACTCCTCTTTATATTTAAACACAATTTCTTGGTTACCATTAAAAAGTAGAGAATATTTCTTTTTGACTCAAAGGGTGTGTCAAAATGTATGTAAGATTTATGTTTATAAGAAAATGTAATTTTTTTTCTTAATTTTACAAAGTTTATTGACCTAAAGCTGGGTTACGTATGCTCCGTAATCGTTGTAGAGAACGAAAGCAGAAAAATTTTTTAAATTTGCCAGTGATTTCTTCCTGAATTGTATTTGTTTCAGCTGGGAACGGTGGGGCCTAAAACAAAAACTAAAATTAAAATAATGCGGGTAATATGTAAGAAGCCGAAACTGTCAAGGAATGTTAAACAAAATTTAGTTATTTTTAACATCAATTATTTTTGCTTTATTCAAATAAATTTCATTTTTAAACTCTATTAACTAATTTCCTTAAAATTTGTTTGAAAAAAATTGACCAACTGGGATTAAAAAAAACTTCGAAGGCTTGTGATATCATATTTTGAAAATTTAAAGCTCACTGGCTTTGGTTAGAACTAAATGAAGAAATAATACCCTGATATTTGCTACTAAAAAAATCCTCCTCCTTTAAAAATGTTCCAAGCTTAAGACAAGTAAAATCAGCAGCAAGAACCAGTTACCATTTATGTTTGAGAAAGTCCTTACTGGACACTGTTTAGTTGAAAACACAAGAAAATATCATTAAATTTAAGTAGAAAGAATTATGTTCTCACAATGAGCACGAGCAACAGTTTCTTCAGACTGATTTTAAATCGATCGGTCCGTGGCACATCCAGTTCTTAGCTTGCCGATTTTCTGACAACGAAAATAGGAATCTTGGTTGACTTTTATTATTTAAAAAAACACTTTTTGTTCTCATGCAAAATGCACCAATTTTAAAAAAAAATATTTTCGAAGTTACCAGCATTATCTACAGCATAAGCAGACAGTTCAAAACCCACATTAGTTTTGGTACACCTGATAGTGCAGACCCTTTTTTGGACAAACTGCTTTCTATATACAACATTTGCTTAGATAAGTTTTCTCGAAGATAAATAAATAAAAGCTTTTGAAAATATAAGCAAAAAGTATGGTGGTATTATGATATCACGAACTATATTATGTTCTCTATAACAATATATGGTTACAGTAAACAAATTGTAGATATTTTTAGTGGCAGTAAACATATTTTTATTGTTAAAAAAAAACAGTGGCTAAAATTTTAAACATGATTATTCTAAAATAATATGGAATTTGTAACCATAATATATTTCTGATAAACATATTATTAATTCTTATCAGTCCCACAAGAGTTTTTAATTGGGGCGAAGTATTGGGATTTTTTGCTTTTTGGGAAATTACGTTTTTAGTTCACAAAATGGTGTGGCGTTGCACTTCATCATGCTTTCCCCTATGTGCTCATAAATTTTATATATTTCCAAGTATGTAAACACACACACATCTACCCTTGTAAATATATTTTACGAAAAAGAAACTAAATAAATATATAAATATATTCAATTTTCATAAGAGCCTTCCCTAAATATAACCTCTCATAGTTTAATATAAAACAAAATCTTTTTCTTTAGACATTTAAAAGAAATCTTCATGGGACATCCCTTACCCCAACCATGTTTTGGTTTCGTTAAAAAAAAACCTCTTCACAAGAAATTGACATTTAAATGAAATTAAAATTTCAATATTTTAGTTACAAACTATAAACCTTTACAGAATATAGAATGAGGTACATGTTGGCAAGATTTATTAAAATTCTTAAATGTCAATATGTCGTCATCACGTACATAGTCTCTCCCATGCCTCAGGATAAACCAAGTAAAATTCATTTATATTCAAAGGACAAGCAAAACGTTTGCAATCTATAGAGAAGTTTGCAGCAGAACAAAAAAAAGAACCAAAACCAAATTGTAAAAAGCAATTGAAGCTGTTTGCATCACCCATCTCCTCATATCCCATTCCATTCCATCCATCAACCAAGATTAAGTTGTTTTTACTGTGTTTATTCGCGCTTATTAATTATTAATAACTAATATTATGGGCATGTGTTTGTATATGTGCATGCAACATTTCCTTATGTAAGCATAATCATGGCCACCATTAATGTGTGGCAGTGTGCATGTGTTTACACAAGCAAACACTTGTTTCCTTAAGTTGAATGTACATAAATACACGAATTACATACATAAGAAAAAAAAGGTTATGAGGACAGCACAAACAGTTTCTTTAAAATTGCAAAACAAGCTGCTATTTTTATACAAGAAGGAAAGAGGATCGTTTCACAATTTATAGGGATTTAAATTAACAGAAAAAAGGATTAATGGCCTTCTACTGAAAACTTCTACGACTAATTTTTATTAATAAATTTCATAAATTTTATTAATAATTTAACGTTAAAAAAAACTTCTTCTGAAATATCTCTTTCGATACAGATTTTTAGCCATTAGGCTTTGGCCGAAAATGCTTTCACTAAAATAATCCAGTTGATGGCCATTTCTTATCACCGAAACGAAAATAAAGACCAACTGTTATGCATGTTGCACTGTCTTGAGGAAACCCGAAGTCATCCATCTCAAATTAAACGTTTTAGTTTATTAATCCAAATGGTTCAATGACTTTTCCAGCACAAAATCAGTTGCTTTTTAATTCGCTTTCAAACGAAGAAATTTATAAATACGTGTGCATTTTTTTTAAATTTGTTGCTTCAGAACCTCGACATATTTTCACTAATTTTGTAAAGTTTTTCTTTGTTTAACAGTACAAAGTTAAAGAGTGTCCCCTTACAATACACGTGATTTTCATGTATTTTTAAATAGCAATGAGCTGTCGTAATAAAAAAGCAATAAATTTCAAAAATGAAAATGAAAGGGTGCACTATTAGGCACGTGAGCAAATAGAGAGAGAGAGAGAGAGATATTTAAAAATTTAAAGAAAGTGGTATCTCTTGGCCGCTGCAGCAGGAAACACTGATGAAATATAGGACCATATTTTAAAAATATTGATTTTGGTCACGCAGCTTAAGAGTGAGAATTTTTATAAAGCAAAATCTACTTGGTCTGGGCTTATAATTCTGTCTTTCAGATGATCAATTGTTTTCGCAGCAGTTTTCCTTGATCCTTTTATTCGATTTCAATAGCTCATATAATTGATATTTGGATATTTCGTCGGATTGTAGTGGCCTCATTCACAATTTTCTGCACTGTAAAATATTGC
Organism: Cistogaster globosa; assembly: GCA_937654795.1. Lineage (NCBI taxonomy): Eukaryota > Metazoa > Arthropoda > Insecta > Diptera > Tachinidae > Cistogaster > Cistogaster globosa. The sequence goes on from OW569404.1 coordinate 17,509,713, forward strand.
AACGGATCTAGATCTTATTTTTTATTTTTTTAATTAGAATCACATATGAACCCTTTTAGTGGTGCTGAGGTAGCATTTAAAAAATTAAAAATCGCATTTCGAAATTTGTTGGATTTCGTTAGTGTGACTTCCGCTTTTTTTCTTGCATATAAATATATTTAAGTGCTCTTAGAAGTCTGGGTACTATCGTTTGATCTACTCCCAATATTTACGTAAGTATTTCTTGCCTTTGACTTGATTCAAGATCGAGAAACCTCTTAAATTTTTTCTATCCTAAAACTTGGTCAAAAATTTGAATACAAGAGTGTAGTGACTGAACGTTATGGTAAAGCGATTGAAAGAAATTACATATTTTTATATCAAAATGAACATTTACTATTTGGAATTTTTTGCTTTGATATAGGACTTTTGAGTTTTCATACAAAATTTTGGTAGAATCCATTGATGGGCTACATGAGCAGCAGCAAAACGGCAATACAATTCATTTTTTAACTTTTTAAATAATAAATATTTTATCAAGATATCATGAAATATTCATATTCGAAGAAATGAAGCAAAGTTAAACTACATTAAGTATTTTTACTTTATTAAAAAATGTTTGAATAGAGAGAATACTTTGAACCAGACGATATTTTTTTTTCACAGTTTTTTAACACCTTCTAAGACTGCCATCCTATTTCGAAATAAACCGTGGGAGTATAGGTATTAATAAAACCTCAATCATATTATTTATTTACCCAATGTCCGGCCAATTTAATTTTCAAACGCTCCGGGCATTTTAATTTCTTATATTTAATCATTTTCTCATGATAAACAAATCCAAACACACACACCCACAAATACAAATAAATGAAAGTAAACAAAAAAAGGCAACAACTAAATATTAAGAACAGAGTCTAAGTTATCCTTCTATTAAACAAAAAATACAATGTATTCAAAATTTTTTCCAGTTAAAATTTAAGCTTCTCGGCTGCATAAAAAAAAAATAATGATTGAAAGGTTACAGTTGGCGTGGAGAATTCATTTCTCAAACCTGAGTTATTAAAAATTCATATATAAAATTATACCGAGAATTATTCATGCATTAAGACGAATATTAATAAAACACAGACCCACACACACACACACACACACACACACACACAAGCGCATATATTCTACGTATTTATGCATAAATTTTTAACATACAAGAGAAGGATTATTAAAAAAAAAAAATAGCCAACCAACACTAAAATAATCAATCAAAAACAAAAAATCATTCCTGAGAAATTTGAATACTAAAGCAGATGGTTTTTATGGTCCCATTTACTTCTTTTTAGTTACAAAAAAAAAAAATATGGTTAACTAAGTGAGAATAGTGTGCTTTAGTGCAATAAAACTATTCTTAATAGTTCTGTAATCTCAGGATATAGGAATCATAAAAATTGACAGCAAAAGCTTAATTTTTTCATATTAAAATCAAATGTTAATCATTCGCTTGTAGCCCTGTCTAAATTAATAATAATCATACGCAGAAATGTACGAAATGTAATCCTATTTTTGACATAACGTGGTGCCCTGCAACAACAAAATTATATAAAAGGTCCTTGTTTTGTACCCGTGCTCCCGTACGACTACCAAATATTTAGTTCACCTTAATAACTTGAAGGTATGTATGTATGTTTTTTTTTAATATTGAATATTTATAAGAATGTATATCACGACGACATCATGTACCAGGTGGTGGCTGTGGCGAATTTATTAATTTTAGTAGTTGCAAGATATATCATGTCAACGAAGCTTGATATTTCTAGCAACGGCGAAAATGAACAAATTCGCCACAGCCACCACCTGGTTCCTGATTACGCCATGATGTATATTTTTAAATTTTTTGGATTCAGGTTTTTTGAATTTTTGACTTCATGTGACAAAACTTTTTCAAATTTTTGTTTCTTTTTTTTTATTTTTGAAAAAAAATTTTGATGCAAATATTTTTGTTTTCTGAAGATGCCACCCGAAATATTAAAAAAAAAAAAAATAAAAAATAAACAACAAATTTTTTAATTTGAAATCTGACCTAATGCCTAATAAATTTGTAAAAAAAAAAATAAAAATTTTTTTAATAGTCAAGCTAGTCTTTGCACAAATAATTCAAACTCCTTTATTGTTAAGAGTCATATAAAATAAAGGTGAATTTTTCTTGTCGTTAAATGAAGAAGAAAAAACAAAACGAACAAATTCTATGGACCGAATGAAAAAAGGGCACTTCAAGAACAAATAACTTTTTCTAAAAAAAGTGGCTCCATATACAAAGAAATAAAAGTTCCAGATTTAACAGGAAAAGTTAGCGAAAAAGACGCCGATACTAAAATAGAAATAACATAAGAAGAATTTTTGCTTTAGATTTAACATCGGCTTTATTCTTAAGGAAAGGATTATTTTGTAAAAGGACAATTTAAAAATTATTTTTTTAGAAATTATAATTTAATAAAATTTAATTAAAAAAAAACTTTTATAAAAATTGTGAACCATTCTTTAAATTTATTTTGCACAAAGTAGCCATTTAAAACCTCGTTTAAAATAAAAATAGGACTTTGATAAAGGTATCCTTTAAAAAATTATAACTATTTGTACGAAGGAATTTCTTTTGCAAAAAAATTTTTTTGAAAAACATTTTGTTCAGGTTTTCATCCCTGACCAATAGCTGTTCACAGTGACGTACCTCTAGCGGGTACTGTAATCACTAACGTTTACTAAATTATATTTTGCTTTTATTGTTCGTTCTTAATCACTGTATTGTTGTCGTTTGCTCTGTTGTATTTGTATGTTTTGGTTTCAAAATTAAAATTGTAAAATGTCTTTCTATTGATTTAAATTTTAGATTATGAAAAATTAGAAAAAGGAAATTTAGTCTGTAATTTCATCCTTAATTAATTCGAAAGTATTAAAATTTATGTTTTAGTTATTTTTTCGAAATTTTTAGTTGACTGAAAATTCTAGTTATTTGATTTTGAAGAGAAGGTGCCTGTTTCGAAGCCATAGTCATCAAAACAAAACTTATAGATTTACACAAAAAAATTTATTTTATAAAATTTTCAGAAAACTATATGTTGAAAATACGGACTTTTATATGAAGTTTAATTCTTAAAAGAGTATCTATTAAAATAAGTATTTTTTAAAGAAAGTACTATTTGAAAACCGAATCATTAGAAAAGTTATCTCTTGAAAAACTATCACAAAATATATTTTTTTCTTGTGTAAATAAATAAGAATCTTGAAAAAATGCGCTTTGAAAAAAGTACTCTTAGTAAATGTACTTAAATAAGTACCTTAAAAGTACTTTTTGAAAAAAGTACCTTAAAAGTTACTTTTTGAAAAAAGTACTTTTTAATTGGTATATTTTTAACAATTACTCTAAAAGTAAAATATATATATTTTTAAAAATTGAATAAAAGCAAATTACGTGCATAACTTTCTTTAAAATTTATTTAAAATATTATGGTGCCATTTTAAAAAAGTACTAATTGTACATATTTTCTTTATTTAAGGAAAATTGCATTTGACGCATATTCTTAAGATAAAATTATAACATTACTAATATCGAATTTAGATCTATAACGAAATGATGCTGCGTGCGACATTAACTGATGTTTCTTTTCTTGATATGAAAATTTATGTTTAAATGAATCTGTTTCACTGATAGTTTGTAGTAAAATTTGTGTACAATCGCATGTCACACAAATGATAAATAAGAATGAAAATATAAGGAGATTTATTACGACAACATAGGTCCAGAAATGACAGCAGCAATAGCAATAGCAACAAAAACAACAACAGCATTCATTTAAGCGCATCATCAGCATCATCATCAAAGGCAGCGGCAAAACCTATAAAAAGCTATCAATCATTTTAAACTCCATCCTGATTGTTCTTCTTCTTTACGTATTTAATGAAAGGGGAAAAGGAGACATCAGTATAAAAATATATAATAACCCGGTCCTACACACACACACACACACATGAACAATAATTATTAATACAATATTAGAATAATCAACGTCATCGGCATTACAGAGCTTTCGCTATTTCGTTGAGCAGAGCATAAATATGAATATTTGAATGGTATGAAATGGGTCGTTTAAAAAAAAAACACACATACACACACATAAAAAAAGGAATCAAACCGAAGGCAACATGATTATTAAATATTCCATTAGTCAACAGTTCAGTTAAACTAAGCGTTGCTTACATTTTGAAAATGACGGACGCACAAACACATACGTATGCACGTAACCACCACAACCACAGACAACTTAGCACCATATAAAACCACCAAAAGGTCTTAATCAATTTATTATGGTAAAAAACAAAACAGGAAATGGAGGAGTTACATCAAACCAACAGCAGAAAAAAATAAGTAGAAAAAAATGTAAATTTAACCTGGAAAAATAAAAATGAAATAAATTTCAAAAAAAAGTACAAGAAAAAATTCTAATTTAAAAAAGAAATATTCAGTTTGATTGAAGAGTTAATTTCAAGAAAGTCAAAACTTAATTGACCACCGTGACTATGTAAACAAATATTAACGAAATAGATGTGTAAATGCGAGAGATATTTGACAGACTGTCTATTCCAATGATGAGAAACGTCTGACCAAAAATATCGTGTTATAAACGCGTGGCACACAGCGGGCATATTTTCACTCCACAAAACTACAACAACGTGACACGTGCATCATGCTGTACAACAACGCCTCAATCGCAGTAAAAAAAAATTTTTTTGATAAAGAAAAAGCTACTTAATAAAGCTGAGGGCAAAAAAAAAAGAAAAAAACGAATTAAAATTGAAGTAAATGAGAAGATAATAAAGTCTGGATGGAACCTTTCAAGTGTTTCATTGTTGGGCTTCTTTAAACGAGTGGGTGAGTCTACCTTATCATCTTTTTGTTTCACCACCATTAGCTAACGTGACACATTAACATGTGACATTTACTGTCACTACAATAATGTTTCAAGTTCTACGTTTACGAGTATTCAATTAATGACCAACAACATGCGTATAAAGTGATTTTTAGCCAACACATTTGATGAGCTGGCAGTAGCTCAATTTTATCTTATTGTTACATCATGTAACTATTAGTTACATTCAATAACGTCTGTCTGTCTTGTAGATACTTTTTGTATTACATTAACGATGTAACTGACATTGATGTGTCACCGTTTTTTTTTTTTCTTTACGAATTATTTATTTATTTCTAAAAACAGAAATATTTTGATATCAAAAGAAATCATATTCATTTGATGGTTTTATCTTACTTTTGCCGCTACAATGGTTGTAAATTGTTATCATCTGTGCACGCTTCTGTTTATTAATATTAATCCTTCTTTTCATACGCTTCACCGGCTACCAAAATTTGGTGACATTTATAAAGACTTTATATTGTTTTTTCTTTCTTACTAGAAAACAGAACAAGTTGGAAAATCTGTAAGGACATTTTTTTTAATTTAATTAAGTAATTTAAGCTTCAATGTAAATAAATATGATTTAAAATATATTTAATAAAGTTTTTCAATTATTTTCAATACGTTAATTTTATTTCAAATAAATCGTTTTCATTTTTAAAGGGCGTTCTAAAAAAGTTTTTTCTTCTAGCATAAAATGATGTTAAAATAGCAACGCTTTAAAGCAAGGTATTTTCAAATTTTTAAACGTACTTTTTGAAAAAGTACCTTTTGGAAAAAAGTACTTTTTTTAAAAATGGCTTAAAAAGTATTTTGTTTTAAAAATAATTTCCCTTTTATAGTAACACTAGAAAACGATTTTTTTTCTACTAATTAATAGCTGTAATAAAAAATGCGTTTTGTTATATAACGTCCCTCAAATAAAGTACTGTACTTAAAAAAATAAATGTGTTTTAAGTACTCTTATGATGTTTTTATTGATATCTTTTTAGTTTTAAAAATTTTTTATTTAATATTTTTTAAAATTTATTGAAGAACTTACTTTTTAAAAAAGTTAAAAGTACTTTTTAAGAAATGAAGCAGTAGAACATTGAAAAAAAATTATCAAAAAATTTTTTTTTAAGAAATTGACAAAAGACTATTTTTTTATTATACCTCAATATCTACTAAAAACCTTAAAAAAAAGTGCCATTAGACCCAAGCAATATGACAGAAGTCATTAGAAATTAAAACTCATTTTCATTGCAGTTAAAAAAATTTTTTTTGAAAAATAAAATAATTGTTAAAATTAAAAAACAGCCCAATAATACCTGCAGTAATATTTTTTTCATATAATAAATAATAAAAAATGACCACACACATATTGTATAAAAATAAAAAGTATAAACTAATTTCACAATTAAAAAAAAAGAAGAATTGGAAAAAAAATCAATCAAAAATAATCTACTTACAACTCGCTGCATCAATTTGTGTACAGTTTCAATTTACCCATCCAACTACAGATGCTGATGAAAGCGACAAGAGGAAAAGAAATTCCAGCAACGAAAGCTAAAAAGGACCACTGCAACAAAATACTCAATGAACGAAACAAAAAAAAAAAAAAAAAAAAAAATCCACAAAATACTGAAACAACAACAAAACCGTACGGACTACAAACAAAAATGGCAAACTTATTGATCTCCTACCAAACACAAACTTAAACACACACATACACACACACACAACCACTCACGCCCACTTATTATATACTTGCAAACAAACGTATATTTCATTACTGCTCCATAGCTACTTTCATCATCAATATAAAAAAACCACCCATAACAAATATAACCCCCCATCTTACATCCCCAAAATAAAATTAAATGGAATACCCTCTATAGTAAGTCTTAAAATATCTTCAGCTAACGTGTGTTTGTGTAGAAGTGTTAGGGCCTTTTCAAGACCTTTTTAAGGTTTCTAAGAAGTTGTTAAAATTGTACCTATAAAGTACCTTTGCAACTTCTACATATTTCAAAAAGGTGTTTTGAACAAAAAAAACAAAAAAAAAAATCATTGTAAGAAAGACTTGAAATATGTAAAAAAGTACTTTTTGAAAAAGGGGAAATTTAAAAAAAGTACTTTTACTATAAAATTTAAAATTTCTCAAAATTAATTTAAAATCAAAAATATTTTAGAAAATTTAAGTTTACAAAAAGTACTTTTCAGAGGAAGATATCATTAGGATCCACATCTAAAAGAAGTTTTTTTTTGTTAATTCGTTTACAGAGAAGTCTTCACCAAAAATAATTCGCATAAAAAACATATTATGAATGCATTTTTCGAAACATTCTGCAGGGCAAACTTCAACAAGTACCTTTAAAAAACACTTTGGAAAAAGTAGCTTAAGGTATGGTTTTCATAAAACTGCTGTTAAAATGGTGCCACTTAAAAAGTAACTTTTGAAAATATGTTTATTTAAACAAGAAAAAATTACTTTTTTAAATAGAAGTAAAAAAATATTTTTTAAAGAAATCTATTTAAAAAGGTACTTTGATTAAAATAACCTTTATAAAAATATTCTTTCTTAAAAAAAAATTAATAGAGCTTTTTTAACGCCGAACTTTAAAAAATATCCAAATAAGATCGTTAAAAAATGTAAACCTTAAGTACCTTTAAAAAATAATTTTTTACAAAAAATTTTCATTCAAAAATCTCTCAAATCATATGCTATTTACAGTAAGATTTTTAAAACGGTACGAAAAATGTACTTAAAAAAATATTTAAAAAAGGTACTTTATTGAAAATGTTTTACTAAATAAGTCTTTGAAGAAAAAACTTTTTAAAAATACCTTTTTGCACAAAGTGTTTTTAAAAATACCTTTTACACAAAGTACTTTTAGAAATAATCTTAAAAATCTAATTAATAGTAGAGATATTTTTAAAAAGTGCTTTTTGAAAAAAGTACCTTTGAAAAAAGTACCTTCGTAAAAATAACTTTTTAATAACTGCCGTTTCAAAATTATATTTAAAAAAAAGTACTTTAGAAATGAGTAAAAATATTTTCCGTAAGTTATAAAGGCTTCGAAAACGGACTTACTTAAGGCCCTACTGTATCGTAAATTTACCCTCTATTTTAACTGAATATAAAATAGCAGGTTGTAAATGAAGAAAGAAGTGGGTTATAATCAAGGCAAGCTAAAATATAACCAAACTATATTACACTCATCCATCCAACTATGAACATTACCGCCATTTTGTGTGAATAAGCTTTCAGATGTGCTTGGCCAGCATAAGGAAAATAGCCAACAAAATATAGCAAAATGAACAAAATTGACTCACACGCTACATTACTAACGTTCTGGCAGCCTTTCTCTGCATTTGCTGGCGGTTATTGTTAATGGTTGACTGACAAACATTGCTTTTTGTAGGGGAAGAGCAGGAAGAGAAATAAAATTTTGTGAAAAGCAGTTGAATGCACTGACATAACATTTTTATATGTGTATGTATGTATGTGTGTGTGTGTTCCAAGTCCATCAGTGTACGAACTAAGATAAACGGATTAAGAAGCTTCATTTTTACTCGCACAAATTCGTTTTCGTATATAAAAATACACACCTACACACACACGCACACAAAATATACTTTTTTCTACTTCATAGAGAGACATGTAGTTAATCCAATACAAAAATGTATTCAATCACACAAACAAGCCAAGTAACCAACCAATAAATCCTTCAGAATTAATTTTTCCATTTTTTGGGGTTACCTTCGTGCCCCTGCTGCTAGAAATCAGCAACATTAAATCAGGTAACTATCAGCTGTATAAACAAACAAAGCATAAACCACTTGTCCGCCATCATTGTCTCGAAAATTAATAACATCAAGCATGAAGGGGGCGTTCAGTGGGTTTGGCGTGGCGTTGTCTACAAACAGTACGTGGGGATGGCATCAATTAAATTTTACTTATTTACTGGCCCTACTTGAAAGGCACCCACCACCAGTTAAAGTTGTAGTGGCGATTTTAAACAAAATAATTTTCCAGCCAACAGATTGCAACATAAGCGCACTACCTGCTAACAAAGAACAAAGAATCACTGATTATGAAAAGCAGTGCAGTTTAAGAGTTCAGTACTCAAGTGTTGCCATTTCTTTTTGTTTTTGCTTATTTCATATTTAAGAAATTTTTATTTTAAGAGGCTTTTTTGTTGAAATTTTCTAAAAAATAACCATTAATATTCAATTACTACAGGTACTTGTTCCACAAAAAAACAAAAAAGGAAAACTTACAAATGCCACCACAAATTTCAACTCAAACCCAACCCGCTACAAGTAGAAGCATCAACATTGGAATAGAAAAAAAAGGGCAATCAACATTAAAAGTGGTCAGCACTCAGTGCGCGAGTAATGTCAGTCAGCCAAACCCAACTTTCGCTTTCATAACAAAAAAAAAAAAAAAAAATAAATAAATAAAATTGGAAAATCAAAAAATAAAGCACAACCAGCCATTAATGAACAACTACACTCAACAACAAGCTTCCTTTTATAGTCAATTCTATCGTTTGGATTGTAGACTTAAAATGGCAGGAGTAGATTACACCGCGATGTTGCTTGTTTTAAGGCTGCTCACTGCTGCCATCACATTTAAATAAATATTTTTTCAATTAGCTTGCCGCTTGTTCACTTCGACGTTGGCTCAAGAGCCATCTTAATGAGTTGAAATCATACACCCTTTCATTCCGCCGCCACAATTTGCACAACAAATACACATTTTGAGAAAATTGTAAATTTTAAAACACTGAACTGAACTTCTTGAAAAACAAGGGCATACTTAAGGATGATGTTTTGCAACAAAAACAAAAACAACAACAACTACAACAAACAAGAAAATGAAAAAGTAAAAATATGATTGTTCATTCATTCACACAACAAGTTAAAGAATTTGCATTTTATGTAAATGCATTGAAGAGACATGCAAAAGCACTACGACCGCTTAAGCTTTAAAGAAGTCTAAATCTATGTGCTGTGTGAACTTCCACTTCGAGAATAAAAATATTTTGATTTTTTATTAAAATTATTCAATGTTCAAATTATGGAAATTTTAAAGACGACTTTGAACGAGTTTGCCGCTCATCAATTTTACTTTCTTTCCAATATTATGTGGGTGATACAACAGCCTATAAATGCTTCTGATTTCTAGCAAGTCACACGTTAGGTGAATTTTATCTCGCAGAAGTATGTCATTTTTATCAATGTCATGCCATTGCTGCTCAATCAATTTAGAAATTATTTTTATATACGAGGGCTGCATTTCCATTGGAAAGTTCGTCATTTTTAAGTATAATCGTACTCAAAACGTTTTGACGTACGGCCATTATTTGTGTTGTTTACAGTGACTTGAAAAAATTAATATAGAAAAAAATGGAATTAACTTGTGAACATTTTCGTGCCATCATTTTTCACAACTTTCGACGTGGATTATCACGACAAGAGTGCATTGATGAACTTAAATCTTTGTGTGGCGATAAAGCACCATCCTATAGCACTGTGAAAAATTGGTATAATGAATTTAATCGTGGCCGAAGCTCGCTAAAAGGCGAATTCCGTAAAGGTCGTCCATAAACGGCTGTTGTGCCAGAGAACATTGACGCCGTGCGTGAACTCATAATGCAAGATCGACATGCGACATACCGAGAGATAGAGATATCCTTGGACATTTCTTCCACCAGCATACATTCGATACTGCATGAACACCTGGCCGTAAAAAAGGTTTGTTCTCGTTGAATCCCGCACAATTTGAAAGTCGCTCAAAAAAAGGCTTGTGTCGATTGGTGCAGAGAAATGTTGCAAAAATACGATTGCGGTGCTTCAAAAGACGTTTATAAGATCGTCACAGGTGACGAATCATGGATCTATGCGTATGAGCCCGAAACGAAACAACAATCGACCTTGTGGGTCTTCAAAGACGAGCAAAATCCAACGAAAGTTGTTCGCGGAAGAAGCACTTCGAAGCAAATGGTCGCCTGTTTCTTCGGCAAAACTGGTCATGTGGCGACTTTTCCGCTTGAGCAACGTAGGACGGTCACTTCTGAGTGGTACACTACAATTTGTTTACCTGAAGTCATCGGAGAAATTCGAAAAACCAACAAGAGAAGACGAATCATTGTTCACCATGACAATGCGAGCTCTCACACATCGGCTCAAACCAGAGCGTTTTTGACCGGCCAAAACGTCGAATTAATGGGTCATCCGCCGTACAGCCCTGGCTTGGCACTTAATGACTTCTTCTCGTTTCCGCACATCAGGAAAAAAATGCGTGGTCAAAGATTTTCGTCGCCAGAAGAAGCTGTTGAAGTGTTCAAAAACCATGTTTTAGAGGTGTCTCAATTGGAGTGGAAAAAGTGCTTCGACAACTGGTTTGAGCGCATGCAAAAGTGTATAAATCATTCTGGAGAATACTTTGAAAAACAATAAAACCATTTTCGATTATAAATATTCGCATTTTCGCTATTAGGCCAGAAATATATAGAGCAGCCCTCGTACCATTAATATTTATTGCCATTATTTGCCCCCTGATTGATTGCTAAAGAAAACACCATTCGGTACACATTTTTCTCCTTTCTTACATCAAGCATTTAAATGTGTCCTCCAACAGAGTTTTAAAAAACTCTTGCTAAAGTTTCCGTTAGTAAAAAACTTAATTAATTTTTCAACGAGGTCACCTTCACTCATCACATGGTAAAAGTCGTATTTTTATTGTTTCAAATTAACAACATTGAACGTTGATACGATTCCACTTAAAAACCATGAGCGATCTTATAACTCCTTAAAACGCCTTTTATACTTTGAACTTCCACCCAGGGGATGATTCCTACTCAAATAATGCTTTATACTAGAACCAAGAAATAACGTAAAGGGAAGGAGAATAGAGGGAGTGGTATTTGTGAACATTCGATTAGAATTTTCCTACATTAAAAGTGACAGGAAATACCCCTGCAGAAAGATGATTCCACATACGAACTGTTTTGATGAATTCTCTCTTTAATCCGATGTGCGATTTATTGACCAATCGACTACAAAGCTTGTTGTTTTCAAAAACGTGCGGATATCGGGAACGAGAACCCTGAGATCAATAAAGCACATTCCTTGCAGTACCGATAGACAGCGAAACACAACCTAAGTTGAGTCAATGTTCAAGACAGTCAGTATAGTTGCATACTCTAATGTCAACTATGAGCCTCTTTGCTCACTCCTGCACACAGTCGATTATCTTCAAAACAGACTTTAAAGCACCAGCGTATAAATGAGAATTGTATTGCATTTTTGGCTGGATGTTGATGGTATAAATAGTAATGAGGTCAGTGCCCATCGCTTGCATATTTGTCATGAAGACCGCCGCTATCTTGAGTTTATTTCAATTGAGGCATATTGAAGCCTGCATCGTCCTGAAACTGAAATCTATGGATCTTCCAAGAATGAAAAATTATAGGCAGGGCGCTACTTGCATAGAAATCCTTTAATTTTCTTTCCCTTTATGAGATTTTGCGTCATGTGCGTCATCTTACTTGTCGATGTGAAATGCACTGGTCAAATTTGCAACGGGTCTTTGCCTGTTCTTGCAGGTGCTGGTAGCGTTATATTTTTGTATTTAGTTCACGTAAAGGAGGGGTCTACTTTAACTACAGGTCGAATGGAATAAGGATCGTGCTGTAGAGGGTAAAAGTGTTGTAGTGCGAAAGGTGCTGTTGTATGATTGTGTCTTATCTAGAGGGCATTTAAGGCAAAATGAGGGTAAAACTAAAGAGTTACATATAGGCTTGTGCGAAATGCTCAGTTTGCGGTTAATAGCTTTAACTAAAGTTTTGGGCTTAGTATGGGCTTTATTCACACCCGAAATGATTCTACGGGCGGTGTTTTGCTTGTGTGAGTGAAAGAAGCAAACGTAATTGTGCTACAAGTTGTAAATATTAGTTGCAAGGTCTCTCAGATGTTCTTATTATTTGGATGTGAAGGACTTAGAAGAAGACTATGATTGTGTTTGAAGTGCTCAGAAGGAGATCTATCAGGAGTTGGAATTAACTTAAAGTTTTGTTTGTGGGAGACTTCATTGTTGTTTTTATTCAGTCATACGGTCAAATTGTTAGCTGTCTAGCCTAAGACTGTTCTTATATGTTTCACGATGAATGCTGTTGGATGGGACTGTGTGAGCTTTTACTCCCAGGCTTTTTGTTGCTTAACTGGGTTACGAAGTCTGACTGTTAAATTTATTTTGTAAACACGGCTGGAAGGAGCCTCTTGACATTTCGTTCTAGTTCGATATTGAGACGGCCTTTTAGGGAGCTTTATCATGACTATATTTTAGCCTCAAGTTGCACGATGAGTAATTTTTAAATTTTGAAACATTCCGAGATCAGGGTTTTCTTTTATAGAACTGGTTTTTCTTTTTAGACTCTTTGAGTTGCATTTTTAAGTGCGTTAAATGTCATGTTGATAGTTCTCTCAAGTAGTGTAGAGAGAGTTTCTCGACTACTGCTTTCAATTCAATCGTAACTTAAATAAAATAAGTTCGTATTAATAAAAAAATTAACCTTTTCAATAGTTCGATTTTAATTGAATTGTTAAGTTTTAATTCAATTGAGAAGAAAAAATATGCAAAATTAGATTTTAATGATTTATCAAAATAAGCAAATAATTCAATTTCATTTAAAGCAACATGTTGTTGTAAATTGTTTTTTTTTTTTAATCCTTAAAAGAAAAAAAAAACATATAAAAAAATACAACCACTTGGTGTAAATCAAAAAAAGGTTATTAAAGGGAAAAATGTAAAGCGAACTTGCAACTGAATTTTTTTTATTTCATGTTTTATTACGAATATTATTCTGTTGACATATGTTAATCAGGCGTACGTTCACTCACACACAGTATTTCAAATATTGCCCGGGGGTCAAACGTATTAATACGAATTCAATCTCGACAAGAATTCATACGTTTCACTTTGTTTAAAACAACACTAACAAAATGATGATGATGATAATGATTTTATTAGATTTTGTGGGGAGAGAGGAGGGAAATAATGAAACAAGGACATGAGATTTAAAATACAACGGAAACAATCTGATTGGAATAGAAGCCAAACTCAGACTTACACGCGTGTACGTACCTTGTAGATTATAAAATCCAATGATAATGTTGCATGACTGTATGTGTGTGTGAGAGTATGTGTGTCTGCTTGTGCAACATCTAAAACAGAAGGAAGGTACAAAAATCTCTTGTGTCGCTTTCAAACAAGGGGATGTTAAATGTATCCTGCTGAAAGATAATTTAATTTGGTTAAAAATACATGAAAATATTTAAGAAAAAGAAATTTTATAAAAATTAAATAAGTGGTGAGTAACTACCAGCAACAATTTTTGCCCTTAAGGAGAGCTCAAGGAAATTTGTTAGTAATTAGCTTTGTTCCAAGGTCTGATTAGTTTTTAATAATTCTACTACAAAATCTTTTGAATAATTTGAAAAATAGTTAAGGTAGTTAGAAATTTATTAAAATTATTTTTTTAATTCATATTTTACTAAAACAGTATTTTCCAAAAGCATTTTACTGTTGAATACAGATTTAGTAAATTTTAATTTTTTGAAATTTTTCTAACAAAACGAAATTTTAAATTAGTTAATTATTTGAAAAAAAAAAATACTTTTCCGGGAGAAAGAATTCATTAGGCTGCTTTTTTCATTTCTCGGCTTCTTTTTTAAGTTTCGAGCCCAAAAATAAAATAAGTATCCCTGTCACAGCTCTCTTTTTCTAGAACCGTAAAAATTACAGACCGAAAATTACCGCTTAAGCAAAAGATAATAAAGTAAACATGCATATTAAAGGGTGAACGCATGGACTCGTAGTTTGCACTTATATGGCCTTATCTTTTAGATATTAAACTAAAACTTAAAGGGTGCCCAGAAGAGGCGTAAATTTCATTTCAAATTTACATAGAGTGTGTGTCTTCTATGATAAGATAATTAAAAAATAAAGGGTACCCATACAGAGATGTTATTTTTATTTTTGTCAGATTGTCTATAGTTTGACTTTTTCTAGATTAAAAAACACTTACAAAAAGGAAAATTGTGTAATTTATTGGCAATTCCCTAAGAAGGACACATTCTTAGGGGGTTTGAATTATTCTAGGGGCGGATTAACCTCCCGCTGGACCTACTTACGTGAATGACCCACTATATTTCCTGGTATTAAAATATATACGGGAAAACTTAAAGCAAGTTGCTGAGATAATCTCCGAAATCCTTAGTGAGTCCAGCACTCACGTGGCTTATTTTTCTCTTCTTATTTGTTTTTTTTTGCCATGAGAACAAAATTTAAAAAAAATATTTTAAAATTTTTACAACAAAAAAAATTTGCAGGATTATTATAAGATAAAAAATTAAACTCTTTTGCTTCTAAACAATTTTAGGAAAATAGATTTTACTAATTGAAAAAAAATTTTAAATTTCGAAATTTTTACTAAAATTTTTTTCTGAGTGTATTTCGTATAGTTTACCACTGTGTTGCTTAATTTTTGTTCCTAAGATAAAATGAATATTCCAAGCATATTGCAGCAATCATCTAATCTTCGCGCTTTAAAAAAAAAACTATATTAAATCAAATACAACACAGTTACACAAACAAGCAGGCAGACAGACAGACGCACAAACCAACAGATAATGACAATGTTATATAGGAACATGTGAATTTATTATACAGATTGTTTAAATTAAAATTACTACCCAATAAACTCCCCCTTTTTATTTAGACATATTTCTACACCTTGTGTACACAAATTAAATCTAAATAAAATTTGACTCTGAAACACACACACACACACACACACACACACACACAGAAACATAGAGTTACATGTATATACAAATACACTAATACTTAAACACTGTTTTATAAATTGATAAATTTAATGATAATTTAGCTTAGTTTCAGATTTGAGATTGATTTTCTTTGAACGCATAAATAACGCACTCGTCCGTATACGATGATGAAAGGGTATTAAAAGCAGGACAGACTTTCTACTGACATGCAAAATGTAACAAACATTTGTAAATGTACATATTTAAGTCCTATAAGAATTGACTGTTGCTTAGTGTATGTATGTGTCTGTGTGTTGTAGTAGAAAAGAAAATTCATCAGCTCAAATACACGCAACCACTCACCCACACACTCACAGGCAACACAGCAAATCTTGGTAAAGTATCAGCAAAATAATCTTGATAAAGTTTTGATTATCCAACTGGAAACGTGCATTTAACTGATTACAAAAAAAAAATAAAAATAAAAAAAAATCGTTGTAATGAAACTATTCTCCGGATCTTAAACGAACGTAGCCAAGTTCAGCTGAAGCAGTTGGACAAAATGAGATACATCAGCATTTCATCTTAAATCTTAAATAAATGCAAAAATAACTGACTGCCATCAGCAGTAAAACTTAATTGAAAGATTCATTATTTCTTCAGTATTTTTAATGATGTTTTCAAAAGTTGGTAGGTGGGTTGATAAAAAAAAGAAGTTCCTTGAGTTTTGCAATTTATTTTCCAGCTTTTACTTTTTATGTAAATAATTAATTCGCTGTGAAATAAATTGCTGCTTTAAAAATGACTTTTTATGCAAAGTAAAAATTGGAAAAAAAAACTGTCATTATATTTCAAATATTAAATTTCTGTTTAAATTTTAAGTCACCGGCTGTAGCGGTTTAATAGGACATGGCCATTTAAGCGAAAATCATGCCAGTTTATTTTTTATTTTAACGTCCATAGGAGGGCTGCTCTATATATTTCTGGCCTAATAGTGAAAATGCGAATATTTATAATCAAAAATGGTTTTATTGTTTTTCAAAGTATTCTCCAGCATGATTTATACACTTTTGCATGCGCTCAAACCAGTTGTCGAAGCTCTTTTTCTACTCCGATTGAGACACCTCTAAAACATGGTTTTTAAACACTTCAACAGCTTCTTCTGGCGACGAAAATCGTTGACCTCGCATTTTTTTTGATGTGCGGAAACAAGAAGAAGTGTTTAGGTGCCAAGTCCAGGCTGTACGGCGGATGATCCATTAATTCGACGTTTTGGCCGGTCAAAAACGCTCTGGCTTGAGCTGATGTGTGAGAGCTCGCATTGTCATGGTGAACAATGATTCGTCTTCTCTTGCTGGTTTTTCGAATTTCTCCGATGACTTCAGGCAAACAAATTGAAGTGTAACACTCAGAAGTGACCGTCCTACGTTGCTCAAGCGGAACAGTCGCCACATGACCAGTTTTGCCGAAGAAACAGGCGACCATTTGCTTCGAAGTGCTTCTTCCACAAACAACTTTCGTTGGATTTTGCTCGTCTTTGAAGACCCACACGGTCGATTGTTGTTTCGTTTCGGGCTCATGCGCATAGATCCATGATTCGTCACCTGTGACGATCTTATAAGCATCTTTTGAAGCACCGCAATCGTATTTTTGCAACATTTCTTTGCACCAATCGACACGAGCCTTTTTTTGAGCTACTTTCAAATTGTGCAGGATCCAACGAGAACAAACCTTTTTTACGGCCAGGTGTCTCTACCTCTCGGTATATCGCATGTCGATCTTGCATTATGAGTTCACGCACGGCGTCAATGATCTCTGGCACAACAGCCGTTTTTGGACGACCTTCACGGAATTCGTCTTTGATCGAGCTTCGGCCACGATTAAATTCATTATACCAATTTTTCACAGTGCTATAAGATGGTGCTTCATCGCCATACAAAGATTTAAGTTCATCAATGCACTCTTGTCGTGATAATCCACGTCGAAAGTTGTGAAAAATGATGGCACGAAAATGTTCACGAGTTAATTCCAATTTAAATAACAAATATTGGTCGTACGTCAAAACGTTTTGAGTACGATTATGCTTAAGAATGACAAACTTTCCAATGGAAATGTCAGATTGCACTTGGCAGCACTCAGTGTTGCCAAGCCAGAAATATATATAGCAGCACTCGTAAAATTGTTTTTTTTTAATTTTTAAAGCTTTTAACTGTTGTTATTGAGGGAAAATATTTTCTCCTTTTTAAAAAAAGCCTTGCGCCATTCTGATAAAGTGGACTGACTGGCTCAGTTTTAAAACAAGAGCATCCTTCTGTTTAATAAGGCCTCGTCACCAAGAAAGCAGCTCATTTTGTAACGGCAGAAATTACTTTGACTAATTTTTATATCTCCGGCTCGACTTGAAGAATATCCAGCCAGATTGCGATAATTTGATTAAAATAAATGGTTTTTGGCCAAAAAAAATTAGATTTTTTGGGCATTTTTCTGGTATCGCATCGTTTTTTCAATGTTTATTTTTCTCTTTAATCAAATCAATTAATATCTGTTTGGATCTTTAGTAGTTTTCGAGCAGGGAGTGACATTTTAATAAGAGGTTACTGGTATTGGCATCTTATTTATGAACCTCAGTGCAAATCATTAACGCAATTAATATCTTTCTTTAGCTTTTTGGGTTGCCGTAAGAGCTTCAGATTTCTGATTTGGAGTATGTGGAATAGATTTTCGATGTTTCTTGGCTTGTTTGTCTGGCAGCCATTTTAATAATTTTTAATGCACCCTAGAGCTTTCAAATGAAAGGAAATAGTCTTTTGAATTGTGTCTAAATACTTTTTTATTGAACACAGATTTTCATGCAACAATTTCTCGAAATTTTCGCCTCTTGCTTTCTTGCTTTCTTGCCTTTTTTTCTAATTTAATTCCAACAACAATAACTAAGAGAACAAAACATGTCCGTTTTTATTATACTTTTCATCAGGGTTGTATTTATTTTTACCTAAAGATAAGAAGAGTGGAGGTCAAGTTATTTAGTATCTACAAATAAGTCCTTTTCTATAGCTCAAGCTGAACTCAAGAAAATATTTAAAGATTTATTGGGGACTTGGGATGATGAGAAAAGTTCGAGTTTTAGTTTACTCTGACCCCATTTTTTATTTCTTTATTTTCATTAGTCAAATTTTCACTAATGATTCTGCTGTTTAACTGTTTTTTTCTTTTGTTGTTGTGTCTTCTTAAAGTATGATGAATAATTCAAGAAAATGTTACATTTGTTAAATGACTGCCAGACGTTTAGCATTTAATTTTATTTGCTTGAAAAGCTACAAAAGTCAGAGAAGAAGACGTTGTAACAGAAATGTCCATTTCATTTGCAGTTTT
Source organism: Cistogaster globosa (assembly GCA_937654795.1). Lineage (NCBI taxonomy): Eukaryota > Metazoa > Arthropoda > Insecta > Diptera > Tachinidae > Cistogaster > Cistogaster globosa. The sequence goes on from OW569404.1 coordinate 17,528,846, forward strand.
TTCTTCTTTTTTTTTTTCTTTCATTTTTTTGCAATTAATCACAATTGCGAACTGCTTCCGTAGTTACAGCCATTGAGACGAATGTAGTAAAACAGTGCGTGGAGTTGCATCCGGTTTGGCAAATGGAACTTTTGTGTTTTTCATTTTTGTTTTTTTTTTGTTTTCATTTTTGTCCAACATAAAATTTCTTTTACATATTTTAGCTTGTTACGTTTGCATTTGACTTATTTCACTGAAAAGAGTCCTGTTAACTGAAAATGGCTTTTGCAGGAAAAATGTTTGAGAAACAAAAAAAAAGAAAAAGGAATGAAATACAGAAAGCCATTAAATTATGAACGTGATAATTTTAATTTTGTCGGTTATTTCGAGGAAAAAAATTCATTGTTCATGTTGAGTAATAAGCTGCTCTTTAGGTGGGATCACCAACAAAAATTATATTTGGATTTAATAAGTTCAAATTGATTTATATGAAATGGTTTTCTTTCATTTCCTTGCAGTTGACTTATGCAGCTGGGAAACGAAGAAACAATAAAATTAAAGCCATAATTTAAAATTATTATAAATTTTAAATAAAATTTTGTTTTATTTTAAGCACCATTTTTTATTTTTATTATTATTTTTTTTTTTGTTAATTTTATTTATTTATATATTTTTTTTTTGACAATTTGTTAAGAACACTTTTGAATTCATTAAGTGAAAATTGAGCAAAAAAATTTTGGCTCTTCATTACTCTCAATTTTAAAAACTTAAATTTAATGGAAAAAAATTTGTTTAAAAACAAATAATTAAATTTTATAAAAGTTTTTCTGTGCAAGTTTGTAAATGTGTGTGTGTGTAAAATGTTTGTTACTGTTTCATTATTTTAATTCAATTTTTATTGCACTCTGAGCTTCCTTTTTTAACTTTTAATACATTTTTTTGTTTTTTTGCTGTTGTTTTTGTAATTTATATTTTTTAATTGAAGAGTGCGCGACTTTGATAATACGATGTTGTCTGCTTCAGTAGTTTGTTGGATTTTAACATTGTTTTTGTTGTATATGTGTGTTTTAATTCTACTGATGACGAAGTACGTCACTGATGAAGGTTTGTTAAACAAAATCCACATCCACACACACACACACACACATACATACACATCTACAACGTATGTTACATTAAAATAACGAAAGTTTTTTCTTTCTGCGAGTTTGTTTCAATCTGTCCATAAGACTGACAAAGTGAGTGTGATTAAATGTTGTTGTTTGCTGGATATAAAACGTTTTCGAAACTTAATTAAAATTGCAAAACTTTACAAAACATTTTCTTCTTTCTTTTGATGGTTGGTTCCTTCTTTTCTTTTGCTACTTGTACTTTGGATGTGTGTTCTTTATTTTTTACTTTCTTTCATTTTGTACAAAACAAGTAACTCTACTTGCCCAGACATACAAACAGCTGCAAAGACAGAGAAAAAATTTAATCAATATAAAGTTTTACTTAAAACATTTCACATTTTTAAAGTAAAATTTATTATATCACTTCAAGGTAAAAAAAAAGTTTAAAAAAGTACAGCAAAGGTTAAATTAAGAGCACCTTTCTAATGGACTTAAAAATAATATTTACACATTAAATATAAAATTATGAAGGTTCAATTAGTAAATTTATATTCAATTCAATTTCAAGCCTTTGACCACTCCACTTTAAAAATCATAGTTTGCTTTCTTGCTTGTAGGTTGGTAACTTCGTTTCAGAAGTTAAAAAAGCAACATTTATATACACGATTTTTTGGGATCAAAAGAAGATATGGGCTCTGAAGCTCAAGTGGCCTTGCAACATTCTTAAGAAATGAAAATTTTATAACTTCCGTTCCAATTATTAAACTTCAAGCACTCTTATAATCGCAGTTTGGTCAACTCCCTTTAATAAGTACAAGCGCTAGAAAAACAATAAAATAAGTGTCACACTGGCCTTCATACCTCAGAATATCACCACAACTTTCCACGACAGCAAAAACTTGTTACGGAACTAAACATCTGTCATTCCTCTAATTTCAAATCATCAAATAGCTACAAGCAGCTGCGTTGGAGGCAGGTTGGCTCAAGGAGAAGTAACATTTTCCCAAATTGTGAAAAGCGTATATTACGATATAGTATGAGCTGCAGAGGTAAGTCCCTTAAACTGCTTGAGAAAAACCTTGGCTAAATTGAAAAAGAGTAGCGTAACCACTAGAGGGCACTAAGAAAATAAATACGTAACTTGGTGCTTAGGGTTATTTTAAGAATATTAAGAAACCATGCCAACAGCTAAGTTTGTTGTGTAGAACATTAGATGGCGAACATAACTGGAGTAGACCCATCACCCTCAGAAAATAACAGACAATAAAACGAGAAATGTCATACCATTTCTCACAAAAAAGTGTTTTCAAAGTGACCGTCGTAAAACGAGATCTTGGCCCAACTTTATTCTTTCAAAATATTTTGCTGCAGAAATGTAAAGAAACAATTTGTTAAGTATTTTTTTCATTGATGCAATTAAGTTTTTCGTTAAGAAAAAAATATTTGTTAAAAATTTTTTTATTTAAATATATGATTTATTCAAAATTATTTATAAATAAAAAAGTAAAAAACAAAATTTAATAAAAAAAAATAATAATAATAAATTATAAAATTATAAAAAAAGGGAAAAAATTAACTTTTGAGAATTTCATAATTTCCAGAATCTGAAAAATAAAACAAAATGTAACTACGACAGTATTTTGCAGAAACTTTATGAAACGATGTATAAAATTTAAACAAAATATAAATTTGTTGAATTTTAACAAGCCCGACTTCAATCAAATCAAATAAAAAAGAGTTCAGGAGACATGTTTATTCAGTTTACATTTAATAAACATTGAAAGAATTTAAAAAATTTTTTTTTTTTTATTTTCATTACATCCATTAACAAAAGTTTTTTTTTAATCCTCCTTTTTTATTTTGAATTTATTACTAATTTAATTAATTTTTCTTAGTTAATTAAAATTTTTTAAATAGCTCCCTTTTAGCTAATCTAACCTTATTTATTTTTTATACCAACTTTTACTCAAAAGATGATTTTTGGAACTTTTTTTATTACCCTGTTCACACTGTTCTATCTCTGTCTCTTGCCATCAAAAATATTTAAAAAAAACTTTCTGTTTTTAATTTAAGAATTCTAAAATAAAGTCGCGACAAAACTTGAGTTGATGGCTGCCATTATTTTTATAAAGACGTTGCAATATAAAAAAAAAATGTTTCCCCAATTTAATTTCATTTAGCAACAGCAACAAAATCAACTTGTGCCACTGCTACAAAGTGAATGTATAAATCTACTCATCATTTTCTCTTAAGTTTTATTAAACATCAACAATACAGTGACAAAATGTAAGAAAAAAAAGAATAATAACTAAAATGGAATACGAGAAACAGCAATGGCATCTATCCAGCCAAGCAGCCAACCAGCCAGTCATATCGTCATCACCATCAATCCATCCATTTTTCTTTGCAAGTAAAAATATTTGAAACATTTTTTATTTAAAATTCTGTTTGTTGGTTGGAAGTTGCTCCACCACCTTTCAGAGATTTTAATGAATATTGCAAATTTTGTAAATTAATATTGAAACAATTCCGATATTGTTTGTGTAATTAAAAAATAAAAATTGATTGTATTTTCAAGAAACGCAAAATGATTTTTTATTTCTACGTTAAATTGAAAACAACAGGTTACAACAGATGTGTGTATGAGATATTTTGTAATAATAATTGCAAGAAAAAAAGAAAAAAATATTTAAAACAAAATATCATTAAAACTCAAGGTTACGTTTGACGAATCTTAAACATCCTTCAAGTAGAAAAAAAACGGAGTACAAATACAAATAGAAATTAAAGTAGAAAAAAAAAATAATAATAAATAAAAAGGAAGTAGAGCCAACCACTTGCGTAGAGGTTTACTGCTCGCAAGTGAAGCACTTGATGTAGTACTTCAGACTTTTTACTCACAACGTAATCATTCAAGCAGCTTTAAAGAGCAGTTCCTTCAAATCCTCTTAAACCCTACAAACACATACTTACACACACACGCAAACGAACATGCCTGCATACATTTGTACATATTTGCAAAATATTCATAAACACCAACAAGAAATATTTAAGCAAAAAATTATAAATAAAAAATATATCAAGAACTTATCTAGATTTAAATACATACGACTTCAAATGGGAATGTCACTAAGAATATAAACCAACAATCATACAAGAAAACGTTCAACGTTCAAATCATCATCATGTTTAGAAGCGTCCAAATGGAAAGAATCACGGTATCATTTACCAACGACAACTCAACTCAACTGAACTCAATGACAAGTTGTACGGTGTAAGTGTGAGTGTATGTTCTAGTGTTTTTTTAATGTGGTACAAAAAAATATATAACTGTTACATTAAACAGTGTTGCATAAAGGGAAGGGTTGGCGTGTCGAATAATCGAGTATTCTAAAAAGAAAGTTTTAATATTTTTCCTACAAAATTGAAAATGAAACGATGAAGTTGTTCGTGCCTAAGACGATATCATCGAATACTGAAGCTTCCAAAACTATACGAATTCCAAATACACAATTATTTTAATTAAAATTTTTTTTCTTATCTCTTCTCAATAATTTCTGTTCAAGTATTTTCCAAGGTTTTCGTGTGAATTTCAAAATGGGCTACTGTTTCATGCTGTTTTTTAAAGAGTGATTTTTTAGCTATTATCTTTTTGGCAACGCTGGTTTAAACAGCTGAAGCACGTTTCGTGTTTTTTTTTTTCACTGTCAAACATTTTCAATTTGGTCTATAATTTAACAATGAATCGTCTTACAAACGAACGACGCTTGCAAATTTTTGAATTTTATTATTAAAATGCGTGCTTTTTTAAGAAAGACCATTTACCGAAAAATTGTGTTCAGCGACGAAGCTCATTTTAGGCTCAATGGGTACGTAAGTAAGCAGAATTGTCGATTTTGGAGTGAATATCAACCATAAACATTGCAAGAGCTACCAAAACATCCACAAAAAGTCACAGTTGTGTGCGGTTTATGGGCTAGTGGCATCATTGGACCGTATTTCTTCAAAGATGATGCGAATCGTAACGTAACTGTGAATGGTGAGCGCTACCGTGAGATGATATCCAAATTTTTTTTGCCCAAAATGCAAGAGCTTGACTTGCTTGAAATGTGGTTTCAACAAGATGGTGCCACATGCCACACAGCACGCGCAACAATGGTTTTATTGAGAGGCGAGTTCGGTGAACAATTTAATTCACGTTCACGTTTTTTTTAGAGCATAGACTTAAACTTTTAATCTGCAATTTAGCTATCAATAAGATCTTTTTAATTACCTCAGCTCACACCCTCGTTAAACACAGGTCCTGTTTCTGAGTGTCGAACATCTCTTTTGTCGCCTAAATCAACATCGTCTCTTACTTAAGTTCCTAAGCAACTCATCTAAAAACAAACATTTTTTGTTCTGCAAGTTCTTTGAACCAATGGGACTTGAACTCATGATCTTCTATTTTAACGAATTCAAAGATAACACCGCCAATGCAAGGACTTCTATTGAGCCATACTACCCAGCTTTGTTCACTACATGGACAGCAAGAGTAGCATTTACTTTATTGTTGTTACAGATGTTTAAGGGGTGCCATTTTTGTTTTCATAACAATTTGTTTAATTGAAGCAGCTTTTACTGGGTGCCGTGAAATAGGTTTATGACTTGTGACCGTAAGGGCATTTTAAACAAATCCATTTGTTTAATTAAACCCTGATTTATAACAGGTTTCAAAAGGATTCTGAAAAGACTGAAAGACATAAATATTTTTTTTTTTTATAATGGGAACGGCCTTTTACTTGTTTTACATTCTTTTTAAGACCCGTTGCCTGTCCCTCATATAAAATTTTAAATTTAAATAAAATTTTAAATTTAATTTTAATTTTAATAAATTTAATTTGTTTTCTCGATGCCTAAGATGTCTAAATTCTTATTTGTTATTTTTTAATTTGTTTGTCACTTGATATAATTATCAAAAATATCATTTCATTTTATTTTATACATTTACTCTTTAAAAAAAATTGTTTTTATTAAAATTTCTTTAACGTTAATGCGGTTACTCTAAAACAGCGAATAATTTTAGCCTTCAACCATTAGATTATGTGTAAAACAAAACAAAATGAAAATAGAAATGAAATAACAGAAAAAATCAGCTAAATAACAGTTAAGCTGGATGCCAAACGATGAAAGTCAAAATGAACGAAGCGTTAACAATCACTACACGGCGGAACTCTATGCCACACAACAACTCAAGGACTCACAGACAAAAATTAACGTACAAAAAATACAGTGAAGCAAACAACAACACAATTTCAGGATCAAACTCTAGCAAACCAAAACGTAACAAAACTTCCGTCTTATTTAAAATTATAAAATATAAAAAAAAATAAAACATAACAAATGCATCAAACAACAAACACTCCATCGAGATTTGTGTAACACATTAAGCAGGAGTATGAACGAATCGTTATCATCATTAAACCCAGGCTCAGTCACCCGCTTACTCACTTACAAATACGTAGACGCCTACAAATATCAACACTGTTTTCGATAGGAATTCCCAGTCAAGATAACCAACGTTACTGCTGTTTGTTTCAGTTTCTTTCTTCCTTTTTTATTTTATTTTTATTTATTTTTTTTTTTTCTACATTCAAGTTTAAGAGCCGACAATGATTTCGATTCATTGAATGGAAAAATTATAGACTAATCAATACAAAACTGTAGTCAAAAGATAGATTCAAAAGCTGTTGTTGTTGTTGTTTCTTGTAAATAAAAATTTGAAATTTTCTGAAATGAAAAACACAAGGTGTTTGTGCTTGTTTTACCGGCAATTTAATAAATTGTTATTTGTTGGCTTTTAGATGTTTTTTTTTAGCAAAATATTTCACTTTCAAAAGTTACTAAAAGCATTTAGCTAAGAATTAAGAACAACAACAACAAAAACAACAATCAAATAAATCAACTTTTAAAAACCATTAAGTGAACTTTTTTCTCTCCCTTAACGAACAGCATAACGATAGTTGGTGTTTTCGTTCGTTTGTTCGTTTGTTTTTTTGTTTGGTTGTTTGTTGGCCAAAAATTGTATAATAAATATGTTATTTGTTTAAAAGCGTGTGAGATTAATGTAAAGAAAAACTTGTTCATTTAGTTCTCAGAAAAAAAAATTTAAAAAAATTTCAAATAAAAACAAAAATTAAAAGTTCAAATATAAATTTATATGTGGCGGGAAATATTTGGGTTTTTGAAAACAGACATCTATGTTACACACACAAATTGTTAGATGCTTAACAAAAACAACAACAAGACAGCAACAAAATATTGGATAAACAACAATAAACCAAAACTTTGTTTTAAAACAACATTTTGCAGCAACAAAAAAAAACAACAAAACGAAATATTTTAATAGTCATGTAAACCAGAGGTTAAATGTTACAGAGAAAAAGTTTTGTGTTTTTTCTTTCACATAAATAACAACAGCAACAAAAATGTATAAATATATTTTGAATTTGTTTTCTGCACTTAGCCTTGAGACAGCATTTAACAATTATGGCTAAAATTTTAATCGTACACACATATACATACACACTCACACATGCACACAAATAAGCTTTCAAAACCAAATAGAAAAACAAAAATAAAGTGAATAAAACTATTTAAATATAAAAATATTTAATAGGAAAAACCTTAAAAACTTTAAATAAAAAAAAAGTTTTTATACAAATTTGCAAAAAAGATGGTGGACAAAAATTTAAAAATTTATTAAAAATTAAAATAATAAATTAATTTATAAAAAAACTGAAATTGATAACGTCTTTTAATCAATTATTGAATTCTCAAAAATGTTTTGTAACTCAATCAAGTTATTTCATCATAGAGTATGATTTGTAAGAAGTTGCTCTTCTCCCACATTGAAGGCATCCTCGTCTGACAGATAGCGAAAAGCGTAAAGATATATAAGTCATGAGGTAAAATAGTATCCGCGGAATAAGACAGGCAAATCTAAGAACCCAGTCAACGTCTCTCTTACTTTAAGCAGTCATCTAGTAGGCGTCTGTCTCTAAACTTGGAGCTGGTCAACTGTAAGCCAAATACCAACAGCCCCAACAAAATATGTTGCTACCGACGATCCCTTAGATCAACTGTGAAATATGAATTCAAAAGATTTTTCACCGTTTTTTTTTGTTTAGTGAGGAACGCAAATATTTAAAGAAGTCATGATGAACAGCTTAAACTGTGTAAAGGCTAAACGATTGCATTAGTCAGGGAATGTTGTATGCCGGGAAGACAGCAGACCGGAGAAGACAAATTTTGATTTATGAAATTAAATGCTCTAGTTGAGAAGTTATACGGACCTGCGAATTATGGGTTTTCATAACTGAAAACAAAAAGTCAAAACACAGAAGAATACTGAAACAAGCTAAAGCTCACCTCAGTCTATAACGCTGTAAGAAATCGTACAGTTTTATAAAATCTCTATTAAAAAGGTTTAGTTGAAAAAATATTAATAAAAAGGATTAATTCGAATGACATTGAAGTAGTTATTTCTTTGTTTAACTTCAAAAAAATGTCCGGTCAGAGTTGCAAAAAATTCACTTTTTTATTTAAATGCAAAATCAGTGCCATAGAAAAAAAAATATATTTGTTATCGAATTCTCAATTCAAAAGTTTGGATAAAAAATTTTAAGAGTCCATTAGTAAAAAAATGCTGACAATAATACTTTTTGGCATCTAAGGTAGATAGATGCGAAGAATGCCGATAAAGGATGTAGCGATTCAAAAAATGCAGCTTTCCTTTCTACTCGCGTCTAATTTTATTTGTTTTCTTAGAAAAAATTTTTAGAAAATAAATTAAAAAATGTATCTAAAGCTGAAAATTTGTAATATCCACAGTTCAAATCCTGATTGAGAAAATTTTAATACAAAAAAAAAGGTTTGGCGTTTTTATTGATTTTCGCCGTTGACCAAAACGTCAAACTACATAAAAAGAAATAGTTTACAGATTTTTTATACGTGGATTTTGACAGTTAGGATGCCGGCTAAAATCAATGATCTCGACATTGCTATCACCTTATAATTGATTCGACTTGGTAAAAATTATAATGGACTTCAAAAAAATTTTTTTTTAAATAAAAATTATTCATAAATTTTTCGGGGTGGAATGAATTTTTCTTTAAATTAAAAATTAAGAATTTTTTTAAGAAAAAAAAAAAGCTTCTGGTATAAAGTACTTAAGTCTTTTTTCTGCACATTTTATTTTGAAAGTCAGATATTGGATAATTCGTCCCAACTTTTGTTTTAAATCTTCACAAAAGATCTTAAAAACTGAAAAATAAGAATGAATTGCTTTAGTTTGTAGACCCCTGGCGAGTTGCATGCGACTTTTCAATAGCCGGGTGAAAACAAAAAGTTTACTTATTTGGAAACGCGATTAACTTCCAATTTTTTAACCGGCTTTAAAAATAGACAAAATTTATAAATCGTCTGTATTTTTTATTTTTTTATTTGTCACTTTAGAAATCCTTAAGAGACATGGGCTGGACGAATATGGCTTCACTTTTTGAATCGTAATATACCAACAATTGATATTTACACAACTTGTATGGATATTCGCTTTAAGGGTGGACAAAATAAATTAAAGGGTGTGCCTTTTAAGCCTTCAGTAACACGATATGTATTATCGTAGTAGGAATTTTCATGTTTAGTTTACCCTTTAACCACTAAAGTCAGAACAGTGAAACTTACAAAGAATGTATATTTAATATCAAGCATTGATATAAAATAAACAATAAAAGGGTGTCTCTTTAGAGACGTGAGCCATTGTAAGCAGATATTTTAAAAAGAATTCGTCAGGGTTCAACCCCTGATAAGCGCATATTCAGAATTAACATTAAATATGCAGCCTCATTCGTCGGTACTTCTTCATAGCATATTCGCGGGTGAAGTTAAATAACTAACTATCTATCTTTCTCCTTTCACCACCTGGCTTATCTCGCATCTATCCCTTTCCTAAAAACTGTAGCACGGTTACGAAAATAACTAAATAGGCATTATTGCTTGAAGTGCAATAAAAAAAGTAACGCCAATCAGGAAAACAAATATTCGGATTACAGAGAACTAAAAATTAAGAAAAAAAATTATTACAAAAAATGTCACCGGCTCTTAATGGGTTAAACATTTTTTAAAATTTTTAATTTTTTTTGAAAAATCGCTTCAAAAGCTTTTAAATAATACACATATTGATATATAAAAATATGGTGCAAAATTGTACTTTTCTATTAAAAGTTCAGAGCCCCATGACTCCGAAACATGGGTGAGCGCAAATTTTTTACTGGATGTTTTTTTTTCTTATTTTTTATTTCTCTATATCTCCATATATTTGTTTTTTTTTTATTGGATTTACTTCATTGTCCCAATTGATATAGAAAAATTAGAGCCAGGCGTGATGTTTGGCCTACTGCCTCGAAGAACATGGAATAATCTTGCTGATTTTCAATAGCAAAATTTTGCCTAATCGACTGGCATATTTAAATTTTCTTTAGATCATCTAGTGGCTTGCCAAAGTTGACTTCAACACTAACACGGACGGACAGAGGGACATCAAGACAATCGACTTCGTTATGCAAAAGTAATCAGAACATAAATACTTTATGGGGTCGGAAATTGATATTGTAGAAAATACAGGGGGATGGCAAGCTTTTTTTTCACCTGTGATTAAGTGTTGTTTTTGTATTTATGGAATTTTCTAATGAATTGTAGGAGAAAAAATTTTTTATTCTTAACTAATTTTTTTATTATTCTGACATTATAAAGTCTTAAAAAAAAATTAAAAAATATATAATGTCGTTTTATTTTTTATCATTATGAAAATAAACAAAGATAAGAAAAAAACCCAAATCGTATACAAACAAAAAAATTCATATTCAAATTATGAGTTTAAATAATTAAAAAAATTTTTTTTATTATTTTAAAATTCTTTTTTATTGATAATTCAAACCTAAAGGGATAACAAAGCTTTTATAATTGTTATAATCTAATAAATTTGTTATTTTTATTTCAATAACTTATTTCCAGTCAAGAGGGAACTTGCTGGCTCTGCACTTAGGGGAAAAAAGTAAAACATTAAGAAAACAGACATCAAAAGCGCGAAAACATTTACAATCAACAATCAAACGACAAACGACAACAGCTACAGCAACAGCAGCAGCAACAACCCGTTCATCCGGTGTGTTAGCAATTCGTAAGCTTCAACACTTTGATGTTTCTATTAGCAACATTATCCAACCATCTCCTATGCTGCCACACAACCACAACAATAACAATTGGAAATAAAAAATTATTACCCAAACTGATGTTTCCTAGTGTCATCCGAAGTTAATGTTGTCTAAACAGAAAAAAACACTCAAAGCTGGTTGTATGATATTTCAATTGCCCTAAACAGAGAAGGAATATGAAAAGATATTTTAAAAATTAAAAAAAAATATTGTTTAAAATTTAATTGTTTAACTGTCATTTTTTTTAATTTATTTATTTCTTTAAATTTATTTATTTCAAATCTAAAGAGTAAACATTTGTGTTCACATACGTATTTCTTTGGAAGCTTTACAAGTGTTGTAAACATCTAAGATTACTGCCATGATTTACGTAGTGACTTAAAGTAAAAACGAAAATCATTTTTTTCCTTTTTACTTAAAACAAATGACAGTCAGACAAACATTAATGGCGCTTGATTTTGCTTTGATGTAGTTTTTTTTTCTTCTTTCTAAAATTCTTTATGATTTCTTTTTCTGTCATGAGTTCTTGTTGTTTTAATGCATATTTTGAAATGACTTTGTTTAATCATAATCACCTCATTATGGGTTTAATAAAAAAGCCAAAAGGCGTAATTAATCGATGTTTCAATTATGATTTTGTTTTTATTTTTTCTTCAGATTCCAAACGGAAAAAAGAAAAGGGTTTCATACCGAAACGACTTACGACAGCGTTAATTTCCGAGAGTTTACAAATGTTTTATAAAAACTGTTTGCAGTAGTGGGAGAAATGTCCATTTAGTCAATTAAGATATTTGAGGCATTTTCTATGAAAAGAATTTTATGACTACTTATGACTCTTGACACTTCAGTGCAGTTATCTTACTTTGAACAGCCAATATAAGAAGGTGTCTGGTGTCATGACATGACATGTGACTTAATGTTTTGGGTAATTAAAAATCTTGTTTTAAAAACAACGATTTCTACAGCTGCTGCTGGTTTCACAAGTTGGAAATGTTAAACATGTTAAAGATACTTAAAAAGCACCTCCCTTTCTCTGTATCCTATTAAAAAAAATATGGTTGCCTTGGCTGTACATGCAACATGCTGGCTTTTCCTTTGCTACGAATATTTTTTTCTTTTTTTTTAGCTTTTTATTTTATTTGATGGCAATAATTGTAAAAAGGTGCCAAGTAAAAATATGTTTTTATTACTGCAAACAAAAAGCGAAATAAACAAAAAAAAAAAACTTCTTAATGAGTCAGTTTTCTTGTTGTTGGCAAATGTGAAAATGTTTTAATTACTCATTGGAGTCCTTTTTCCAAGTAGATGCAGCATCAAGGACTGACTTTTTAACAGAGAACATACACAAATACACACACATCACACTACACAGATCCCCCGTTCCCTTTTTGTTGAAAAAGATCTAAAAAGCAAGTGCTCATAAAAAAGTACACAAAAATAAAAAACAACAACAGCTACAAAAAAATTTTTCAACCATTTTGTCGCATTACAATTTTGAATACATTCAAACACGTCGTAATGGAAGTGTATTATTTGTTGTTGTAGTGTTGGTGCATAATAGTTGTACTCATGGCTTGCTGTTGTTGTTGTTGTTGTTGTTGCTATGTGTAAGTAAGTGTCATGTGCCAAGAGTGCAAATTTCTAAAATTACAAAAGTTTTTCATCAGCAAACATTAGCACTAATAAAAAACGACGACAACAACAATAATAATACAGCAGGAAAAAATTCACAAAACCAAAAAAAAAAAAAACTATTCAAAGAACTACTTTGAGAATCAAATAATTACAGTGGAACCCTAAAAATATGCTTTGAAATTACAAGTGATAATTTGCATTGCAGATCCATCAAGGAGAGATTTTTGACACTACAAAAAAATATCACCAACTCACTGATTGTCAAGAGATATTTGTAGCGGGGAATTGAGCAAAGCATTGAAGTGATTTTATATATAAAATATCTGAAAACAAGAGCATTTATTTTCAGCCAAAAACATCATGAACTTTCCACGATGTATTCGTCAAGAATTATCAACAATTAATAAATTTAGTTTATTCTAACAAAAATTATTACAAGTTGCAAAGACAGTGATGAGTTTCTGCTATAACAAATGTGACTATTAATCTGTGATATTTTTTTTTTTTTTTTTTTGGAAACAATATTTAAGTGGTTCTCTATAACAATTTCTGCTAATAAAAAATAATAAAACAACAATATATCAATTGACGTAGTGATAATAATCTGCAAAGGAAAAAATAAATGCAGCCCAGTAGTTGTTTTTTAGGAACAATAAAGATCCTTAAAACTCAGTGATAAGTTTCCATAAACAAAAATATCACTGAGAGTCAGTAATAGTTTTCTGCAAAAACTTATGTTCCCAGGGTCTCACAGACAATTTATTGCAATAGACAAGATTGCCGAGACACAGCGATAATTTTTGTCATAAAAAATATCACTGCTGCTTACAGATACTTTTCTGTGAGTTTTACAATTTATTGCAAAAGAAAAGATCTGTAATAGAAAATGCCATTAGAGTTAAGAGATAATTCTTTCCAAAAGAAAATATCGCTTTAGTTCTGTGATAGTTTTTTACAAGAGTAAAAGTTCTTTACAGTCCGTGATATTTTTTTTTTTCTTTAGTATAAAACACTATCGAGGTACAATAATGATTCTAAGCCATAGAAAATATTTATGTAATTCGTTTATAGTTTTATGCAAATAAAAAATATCACCAATGAAACAAAAAAATATCGCTTAAGCTCAAAGGTAGTTTTCTGCAAAATTTTGTACAATTGAAAATATGCATGACTTTTTGTGATATTTGCCGGCATCGGAAGATATCACTTAGCTTAGTTTTCTACAATTGAGAACATATTTAAGACTCTCTTGTGAGAGAAAATATCACTGATTTATGTTTTTTTTTTACAACAGCTTCAATAAAAAAACATTTCTTTTACATTTTAACACAGACAATTCAAGTCCCTGTAAATTGTCATCGTTCTTATCAAATCAAACATAATCACCGTTTAAAAATTACTTTGAAATTTCCGTTTCCGCAACATTTATTACATTCATTAATGGCAGCATTTGGGGAATAATATTTCAATACAAGTTATTGATTATAGAGTGACACCTGTGGCTGAGGTTTCTTCACAACGTACAAAAGTTCAAACATGTGGGTTAATTTTGCACACAAATATAAAAAAAATATTCATTTGCAATCATTTTAATGTCGGTATAATGTGCAGCAGTTTTTCTTGATTTTTACCCGCATTGCGATAATTTTTCTTGCTGTTGTTGTTATTGTTTTATTTGTTGTTGTTCTTAATGAAAAAGGTGAAATTACACATAAAGTTTGTTTTGTTGCTGTTGTTTTTGTTTTTGTTAAGTCTCTTAACATTAATGGGGTAGTTGTTGTTATTATTGTTGCGACAAAGTAAAAAATTGACAATGGACAAAAATGTTGTTGTTGTTGTGATGACGCTGACGGTGACGACACTTTCAAGAAACGTTTGAGGTTTCATTTTCTTATTCATCAACTCGTTGCACAGGTTTAGTTAACTGAACTGAACTTAACGAAAACGTTGAATAGAACAGAGAATATAACAGAACTTTGTTGTTTATTGTTGTTTCTATGAGACTGGCTTATGTGTTAGAAAAGTTAAATAGATCCCTACGGGCTTTTTAAGCACTTGATGTGCAGCTAATGAGTCTATAAGAATAGGGACAATGCTGAGTTCTTTTTTTTTTAAAGCTATAAAGTGCTCCTAGGAGCACATTATAATAACAAGAACATTACAGAAAAAAAATAATAAAAATTAAAATTAAAAACAACAACAGCACCATTAGCAGCAGCAGCATCGGAAAATATAAGGAAAACACTGCAATTAATTACGTTTAAATACGTTTTGTTAAACTCAACGAGGCAAAAAAGCTCTAGGGGTGCTTTTAATTAGCGCTCAACAACATCATCTACATCATCATCATCATCATTATAATTATCAACACTTGTGCGAGTATTAGCATTCTCGTCGTCAACATCATCTTCATCAGCACCAGCACCAGCACCAGCACCATTACAAACATTATCGTCCTTTTCACCATTAACAATTCTAATTGTATTTATTTTAATTTCTCATTATTTTTCATTTGGGCACGCATATTGGCACCTCCTGAGAATTTGAAGAGTTATGACAAATACTTCTTACTCACACTAACACACACTCTCATATGTCATACATTGAAAATTGTGTTAATAGGAATGGAGAAGCTAAATGCAGTGTTTAGGGCAAAAAGCATTCTTTGAGGAATATTTACACTAGAAAAATAAAAAAGAAATGAACCAATAAATTTTATTTGGAATTAAAAACGATTAAAAATAAAATTTAAAAAAGTTTTGAATTTCCAAATCGAAAACTAATTCCAAGCTTTTGTTAATTCAAGCGAAGATGTGTAAGAATTCTAGAATATGTCTCTTAAGTGTTGAAAGCAATGATCCATCCATCTTACAGTAAAATTCAATTCTTTGAAGAGGTTCAAGCCACCTATTGTAATGGAAGTAAGTTGAAATCTTGTAAGACTCCAAGACCAATAATCGTAATTCTTATCGTATAGACCTTCGTTTTTTAACATTTTTGAAAGATTTTCTTCTTCAGACTTTAAAACCTTCTTGTGGGTGTAATTTTATCCAACCACATTAATATTGATTACTTGGTTAAATGGATGATATTTACAATATACACAACTTAAAGGATTTGGCTGGTCCTAAAAAGGCAGCATTACATTCTGCCAGCGTCTAATTGTTCTTGTTTTCTTTGGAAAACGCGCGCATACATTTGAAAAATAATTTTTCTTTGTAAAAATTAAATTAAAAAATGAACCAAAGTCGAAAAAGTAAAATTTTAATTGATTTATGTCAAATAAAAATACAATGCTTGAGCCCCTAATTACAAAAAGAGAAGACAAGTAGTAACTTTTTAAAGCAGTTATTCTTTTTATTAGCTCGAGCACTCAAATGATGACCTCTATTTATGCAATGCATTGTGCTAGAACTAGGAAATTAAGCTGTGGGAAGGAAGATAGAGAGAGTAGTAATTGTTAACATTTGATGTGAATCTATGGACACTGAAAGTAATAGAAAAGATTTCTGTTCCGCTTAAAAACGAAAAATGCGTAGTGCGATTTACTGGCCAATTGGCCACAAAGAGTTGCGGTCTTGCTGCAAAGCGGGTTGCGCGTACAAAAATACGATTTTCAGGAAAAAGTTTCATAAGAGCACATTCCGTTGTAGTAACGATAGAACAGTAAAAGCATCCCACATTGCGTCAATGCTCCAGTGAAACAAATGTACTGGATAATCTACTTTCACCGATGGGCTTCCTTGCTATCCCATGCACGTGGTCGAGTAACTCGTAAATAGTAGTTGGAGCATCAGTCCAAACATGTGAGTTGTATTTCATTTTCGGTGTGCTAAAGGAGACATAGATAGCGAGGAGATCAGCTCGCGTGTAGTACTTCTTACACCGCCTTTGGAAATCTAAGCACTTTAATGATTTTTTTTTGCAACATGAAAAATATGAAATATGCATGTTACACCTAACATCACATTGAATCATCAAGCCCAAAAACATCTAGAGCTTCTGATTTCTAAACATGTATATCTCACCCATTATTACATATGAGGAAGCACATTCAGGCGTGCGCCTATTGCTTTCGTATGCCGTCGTTCAATTTAGGTAGAAAGACCTTCAACAACGTAATACTGCCTTATGCTTCACAAGCCTCTGAATTACATATCTTTTACGATATAATTCCGGCTTGAACAGCTGAAGGCTTGCAAAGTTCTGACTTTAGTTAGACCAATAAATAAATATCCAACCTTTTTTAAATATAGAATCATTAATGGCCGCCTACTCACCCAAAGACTAAACAGCTAGCAAATCCTTTATGAACTCATTGAATAACTTTAAGGGCTGTTTTGATCATTCGCTTCAATATCGTCCGATTAATAATTAAATAAACCATGAGGTTTCGGCTATTTATGTCTCATTTAAATCAATAACACAGTGCAATTGTAATAGTTTCTTAGTAAATAATGAAACGGGAATGGTAGAATTAAAAATTATGAACCCCACATAGTCAACTACATAGAAAAAAATTCCTGAAATTTTTATTTGATTTTTAACGAAAACTTTTTAATTGATTTGACTACTTTTTTAATAAAAAAAATGTTTTATGGTTTTTATCAAATAATTAATTCATTTAATTGATTATTTAATTACAAAATTATTTATTTATTTTTTGATTAAGTATTTAATTGAATCAATTAAGTAATCAATGATATATCAATTGGAAAACAAATAAAAACTTTTTAAAGGGCAACAATTTTTTCTTTGATGGAACTAGACAAAATCAAATAGTCAAACTTTGGAAATTATTTTACACCTTTCACCACAGATGGAATAAGGATGTATCTAAGGTTGACATTCTGTTTGTAACTTCTGCAATATTTTTTTTCCAACCCATAAATTATAAATGTTCTGAGTTCTTATGCATAGCAAAGTCGATTAAACAATGTCCTTCTGTCCTTCTGTCCGTCCGTGTTAGTGTTGAAATCAACTTTGCCAAACACCACGACTGTCTCTAATTTTTTTTCCATTCAAAACACACACAGTTAAATTTCAATAAAAATCAAGCTGCATATAATTTTTTAGAGATTTAGCTGGTGTTTCTGCTTAAGGATGTCCAGCATCCGTTAAGAATCTATAGCTGCCCAGTTTTCGATATCTGTTCATACCCGTAATCAACAGAGCAAAATTGTTGTTTGCCTGATACTATTTATTATCGCTTGCAAAGCATTTAAATTCGTTCATCAGTCCGAAGAAACACTCCCAATAATTCCTTCATACTGCATTTGCCTTTTAAACTAAGAGTTGCGAGTTCGACTCCCATCGCAGCATCAACTGTAAACAGACAAACCTATTTTTTTCTTGTTATGTATTAAAAAAATTTATTAAAAATCTTTAGTGAAAATAATTTACGAATTAGATTTCACAGATTAAAATTTATCAAGATTTCAGTTAATAAGAAAATTAAAGCTTGAGTCTTTTTTTACAAACATTTCGTAAACGAAACAGTTGATGTTTAAATTTCATACAAAGAATTAATAATTTCCTGTATTTAGTTTCCGCAGATCAACGATAGTTTCTGCGTAAAACAATGACTCCCCGTTTTCATGTTTAATTTGCTAATACAGGAGGGGGTTGGTAAAGTTTCTTGCAAAAATTTAAGAATAAATAAATGATTACATGTATGTTAATGTGTGTATATGTGTTTGTGTCTTTAATACTTTGTGCGGAAATGAATTGGTATTTAATTAATAGTTTTACCCTGATTAAGTTGGTACGTCCCCCTTGTGGCATGTTTTGACCTAATGAAGTCTTAACAGTAAACAAACACACTCACTAACAGCATCATCAGCAGGCAATAGTGGCAAGCAACAGTCGGTCGTCATTGATGATGACGATGATGGCGATAATTGTGATGAAGATGATGATAATAATGGTTTTGGTTGTTGGTTGTTGGTTGATGTTTCGTAAGCAGGCCAAAAGGAAATCAAATTGAAATTAACGTCTGTCGGTTAAACTAGTTTTTATTATTGTTGTTGTTTCTGCTGTTTTTGTTATTCTTATTATAACATCTAGTGAACTCAATGTGGTCTTAGTTAATTTGATTGGATTCTGATGAGGAGGCGTTTCAATCTAAACGCCCCCCACACATGTGAGCTTTAGCCCTGTAAATTTGAAGTGTGGTAGTTCGAGTATTATTTTTGATTTGCAACGCAGAGTTGATGCTGGGAATCAAAGTACAAACAACAACAACAACAACCCTTAAACGAGAAAAAATTATGTGCAAATAAATTGTAGACACATGATTTTTTGGTTGCTGTTTTGATTGTGTAAAGTAATCAGTTTGTTTTTGTTGCTGCTACACATTATTTTTTTTCTTATTTTGGCTCTTCTCAAGAGGTATGAATCCCAAGTATTCCCTCCCCCCTCATCCTTCTTCTTGATTGTGTTGTTGTGTGTATGGAATTTTAATTTTCATCAGTCTTAGTTTCAAACAACCTACAAACAACAATGAACAATGTGCGTAATCATACGTGATGGTGTTTTTTTTTCTTCTTTCTTTTTGCAACATAAATTTGGGTTTTTTCCTTTAGCATTTGCACTTTATAAAATTAATAATTTGATGGCGCACAAAAAAAAAGTGTATTACCCTTGTGCCCATAAAGGAAGGTATTTAAACATGATTATGTTTCTACTGCTGCTGCTGCTGCTGCTGTTGCTGCCATTTTGAACAATTGAATTATGACAAGTCCGGAAATGCTTTTGTATGATTTCGTCTTCTCCAGTCCTGTTCATGAATAGGAGTTGACGCCTTCTCTTACTTTTTGCTTTTTTTTTTTTTTTTGGGTTCCTTCTGAATTATTGTTGTTATTTAGTTCAAGTGCATTTGTTCTTTATGATTTAAAACTTCCAAAAAGGTGGCAGAATATAAAGTTTTACTAGACACTCTCTATGGATTTAATTAAAATTTCTTTTGTTCCAGATTTTGTTTTGTTTTCAATTGAATTTAATGTAATGAAGAGGCAACACCACCTGTTAAGTTTCTTATATAGAAAATGCTAAATTAAAATGGTTCATTCTCTTTTGCTACGAGTAACATAAATTGTTAATAAGAATTTCACTTTCACTGTTTGAAAACTAATTTTGCTTGATTGATATTTAAAGTTCAAGAGAATTTTATAGCTTTTAATTTAAAATTAATTACCTTAAAGCACTAATATTTTTGAAGACTTCATAAAAACTGACAGAAAAAGTTGCAATTTAAATTCAATAACTTTTTAATAAAAAATAACAATAATAATAATAATAATAATAATAATAATAGCAAAATATTTATTTTATTTTTTATTATTTTTGAGTTGATTTAAATCTTAAATCGTAGCTTATTAATGTTTAGTCGTGAGAGCAACTCACTCTGCTGAGTTAATGCAGAGTGTGATTTTGAACTCAACGTTATACCGTTGTGACCTCTACGTTGTTCAAGACTTCTTTAAATATTTTTTTTCGGTTATACATTTTGTTTTAACGCATTGGACAAATGTTTTTTTTTACTCTGTAATTTTTTTTCTTATTTTTTGGCTTCTCTTTATTGCTTGACTTGACTCCTACGAACAAATTTACATGGTAGTTTTTAAAGAATTTGTTAAAATTATCTTTAAAATAATAATTCCTTATTTTAGCCACAAACACCGGAAATTATTTAAGGTATCATTTTAATGTCTCTTAAGCAGTACAATAACATTTAAAAAATCTACCAAAAATAAAAAAAATAAAATTTTACAAATGAATTTTTTTTTGAAAAAGTACTTTTTTAAAAGGTACTATGACGGAAAAGTACTATTTCAAAGTAGTACTTTTTTTAATTTCTTAAATTAGGAAGTACCTTTTAAAGGATATAATTAAATCAAAGCTGAATCTTATATACCCTTCACCATGTATATAAATCTAGTTTAGTGAAGCAACTTCAGATGACAGAAAATTTAAAAATTTTAAAAAATAATAATTTTACATCAAAAAGTCATTGGCTTTTAATGGGCTTAGCATTTTTTAAAATTTTATTATTTCCTGAAAAATTTTTTCAAAAGCTTTTAAATGATACCCATCCTACTTTTTTATGAAAAGTTCAGAGGCCCATTACTCGATAAATATGGGCCAGCGCTAATTTTTCTCTCAGAGTTTTTTGTTTATTTCATTCTCTGTCGCCTCATATATATTTGTTATTATTTATTTATTTCTTTATTTTTTTTTTGTGGTCCAAATTATGTAGAAAAATTAAGAGACAGGCGTGGTGGTTTGCCTGCTGCTTTGTAGGACATGGACCGATCTTGGTGAATTTCAATAGCATAATTTTCGAAACTGTGTCTGATCGATTGGCGAATATATCATTTTTCTACTTCTTGCGCTGAAGGGTATAACGAATTTTTATTAAAGAGTTTTCTTTTTGCAAAAAAAAAATTTAAAGAAAAAATCTTTTTTGTTTTTCGGGAAAACTAAAATTTGGTTTTTTAAAGAAATAAATATTAAATGATAATAGGAGTTGCCAGGTTAAAATGTTTATTGACTTAAGGTATAGATTAGCTATTGAACTGTTATTGTTAGGAGTACAAAAAAAATTATCGATTATTGTTTAATAAATATTTTAATTTTTAACCTAAAGTAGAAAGTTTTTATGAATAGAATCGTTTAACTTTAAAACCCATTTAAGAAATTTATTTAAAAAAAAATCCTATTTATTAAGAAATATTAACGAAAGCAATTTTTTAGGTCTGTCTTTTTGCTAGAAAAGTACCGATTTTTAAAAGTACAAATAAGTAGTATAAGTAGTTTCAAAGGAAGTGTTTTAGAGCACCCTTTTCACAGGTATCCGTTTGTAAAAAGAACTCTTTAAAATGGCACTTTGGCACTTTTGTTAAGTTATTTCTAATATGAAAAATTAATTTTTTAATTTCTATTTTTATTCATTTTTAATTTACAAATTTTTCAAAAGATTATTAAAATACATAATTTTTTTTTAAATCCTTTTGAGAAGTGCGCAAAGTTTTTTAAGGATATTTTATAGTATTTTAAATAAATTTTACCCTTAAGAATTTTTTTTTAAGTTTCTTTTTGAAGAAGCGTTTTTAATAAAAATTCATTTTTATAATTAAGAATCTTTTCTTGGAAGTGCCCACTCAAAAAAAGTACTTGTAACAAGGATGCATTTGTATAAATTAGTATCTGTTTAAAGTACTAAATCAAGAGAAGCCGTATTAAAAGTATATAACGAATTTCGCCAATCGGTTTCATTTCTTTTAAGCTCTTGTCGGGCTATCACAACTTTTATTCACCCGATGTGGTCAAGCTATCATTTTCCTCTCAGCGACATTGCAGGAGTTGCATATGATCTATTTAATCCTTCCAGGAGATCGATTCAAGTTTCACAACTGTTCATTGAGGGCAAAAAAAGACATTATCGACTGTTTAATAAGTAGATGTAGAGGTGATTTGAACAAAAAAATATTTTTAAAATATTTAGTTTTGTAGGCGCGGAAAAATCATAAAATTTTTAGCCTTGTTGCTCCCAAAAAATTACTACTCTATTTGGGTATTAAAAGACCCATCAGGGTTAATGACATTCACTAAAATATTTAACACAAACTTACAGCTGACCTCTACTTCCGCTGAATTTGAAACGTTTAACATTTGGAAATTACAATTATAATAAAACAACAACAGCTGCTTAAGATTTCTAACTTCTGGCCATACGTCAGGCAACAACAAAAGCAAATTGTTTGCATTGTTTGATGGCTTTTATCTCAGTTGTGGTTTATTAATTTCCGGACATTTTACTGCATTATATTTTCATTTTTTAATTTATTCTTCAGTTTTTGTGTTTGTCTACACTCTTGGCTTGATTATGTTTATGGCTAAAATGGTTTTCAAGCCGTTTTTTCTTTCTTTTTATGTATTCTTGTGAAGTTAAATCAAACAAAAAGCCAAACGACAATTTTAAGTGCATTTTTAGGTTCACTAGACCTGGGGTATGTCAACATCAAGAGGAGGTATTTATTCAATTTTTTTTTTTTTTTGTAATCTTTTGCAGAGAATTTTATAAAACCGCTTCAGCAATTAATTACAGAATTTTGCGGACAAATGAACCACACGTGCATCCATTTTATTTTTCCTTTTTTATACAGTCTTTTGAAGAAAAAAAAAAAAAACTAAAAAAATAAACACTTGCTCGCCACAGATTTATGATGCATAAATCCCCAACATATATCAATCCATCTGATGATTTGTGTAGAAGTGGAATGGTTGCTAGGAAAAGTAAAATAAAACAAATTGAAATGAAATGAAAAGAAAAGAAAAGAAAAGAAAAGCTTAAGCATTTTTTATGTTTACATGATGTCCACTAATGATGTGATTTGATGTGATGTGATGTGATATGGTGTGATGTGTTTGTTGTGTGTTGAAATGTATGTTGTAGATGAAAAAATGCAAGAAAAAAATGCTTGAAAGGATTGTTTGCTTTTAATGATTCGTAAACTAAATGCAAAAATTATTAAAATTATAAAGATGTTGCCAAGGATGGCTGAGCAGCAAAGAGAAAAGCTTTGGAGTTTCTGCTTTACATTTACCATTTTTTTTTTATAATGATTCTAAAAATCATTTTTTTTACCTCTTTTATTTTTGTTACATTCGAAAAGCAAAAGACCAGCAATTACTGCTTTTAATATTTATGCTCCTGCACTAATACAAAATTATGTTTGTGTGCTCTTGTTTGATTTTTTTATATCCTTGAAAATAAATTGTTTTGTTAATTATTTATGCCTGGTTTAATGAGAGTTTTTCTTTCAATTTGTTTTGAGTTTAGCAGATGTGTCATTTAAGATGATTTTTTAAGTACCTTTTAATGATTTCAGCTGCACTGTATGCAAAACTTTTGCAATATGAAAGTTGGTTATGGTTTTTATGTTTAAAAATTATTTTTAATATTATAATGCCTTTTATGTATGAAAAAAAAAAAACACAAAAGTGTACATATGAGCATAAAATTGTAAAACGAAGAATAGAAAAATATTAAAAGCAGTAGTAATTGCTTAAAAAAATCACGTTATAGAAAAAAACTAAATTAAGGAAAAAAGGTTAATTGTAAAAATTTATATTTGAAAAAAGTGTCATTTAGAAAAAATGTATTTTAATGACTTTCGTTTAAAAAAGCTTCTTTTTAAAAAAGTACGTATCACAAAAGTACTTTTTGTTAATTCTTCAAAAAAAAAAAAAAAAAAAAACAAACACGCCTTGAAAATAAATTTTCTTTAAATAAAAATTTCTCCCAAAATTTATCTCGCGAAAACTGCCTCTGCAAAAATGACAGTTTTTTTTTTCAAGAAAAGCTTTTAAGTTCCTTAAAAGCAACTTGTTCTACGAAAGTGCCTTTTGCAAAAACTCTTTTTGAGAAAAATAATTTTTTTAGTGGCACTTACTTTTTGGAAAAAAAGTACTTTTTGAGAAAAAGAACTTAAAAACTTTTTACAAGTTTAAAACTGATCACCTTTAAAGAACGCGCTTTTGGAAGGAATATTTTCACATAAATCTTTTATAAAGAATTTTCGTTTGGCAGAGAAACTTATAAATCAATGACTATAGCAAAAAAGTACCTTATGAAAATGCTTTTTTCTACTTTTTTTATTTCTACCTAAATAAACAAAATAATATATAATAAATAATAACCTGTAAAATAGGTACCCTTTGATATATTTGTTTTTTAAAAAGTATTTTTTGAAAAAAGTGTCATTTGAAAAAAGTACTTTTTGGAAAAAGTACCATTTAAGAAATATGCCTAAAGAAAATATTTTGTTTTTTTACTTATAGAATTATTTTTAAAACTCTTTGACCCTGATTAAAAATAATGTACCGTTAAAAACGCTTACTTATAAGAATCTCCTTACAGTACATGAAAAGTACTTTCTTAGAATTTTGAAATATATAACAAAATCTTAAAAAAAGAACTTTTTATTAAAGTGGACTTAAATAATATGTTTCAAAAAATACATTTTTCTTAGATTCCCGTTAAAGTTACATTTTAAAATAAGTACCTTTGGAAACAATTCTTTTGTTGAGAATTCTTAAAATTCTATTTAATGAAATTGAATGCTTAGGAAATAGTGTGCCTTTTAAAAAAGTGTTTTTAAAGCTTATCTTTGAAAAAAGTAGAACATTACAAAAAGTACCTTTTTTTAAAAATAGTACCTGTGTAAAGTACCTTTTCAAAAAAGTGTTTTAAGAGCAGATTTCTTTTAAGAGTTATTCTTTGAAAAAAGAAGAACATTACAAAAAAGTAATTTTTGCCAACTAGTACCTGTGTGAAGTACTTTTTAAAAAAGTCTTTTAAGTGCAGATTTTTTTAAATAACAGCAAAAAGGGTTTTTTTAATGTCGCTCTACAAGATCGTGTTTAAATAGATTTAAAAATATTTTAAAAAGTACCTTTCGAAAAATTCCTTAAAATATGTTTATCATAACTATTTCGTTATATAAAATTAATACTTTTCCAAAAATTTATAATTACACTCCCATGATTTCCAACGACTCTTACACCAAATTACGCTTGCCTTAATATACATTTGTTTGGCTTTTGTCATTAACAAGTCAAAGTTTTATTTGATGTTGCATAAAGATTTATTTTAAACACATTTTTACTACCAACTCATCATATACATTTGAATTATAATAACAAAAATAATGTAGCACATATTCAATTAATTTGTAAAATTTATCTCTTTTAACAATTTTTTTTCCTTTTTTTTCATTTGTTAGCATTTGGTACTTTAGAAAAAAAAGGGGGAAAACAAATCCATAATATCCAACCATCATCAATAGAATACAATTGTAGAAAAAAAAAGTAAAAAAGAAAAGCTTCTTATGTGATTTAACGCGACTTTATTTGAAACCCCCAATGGTGCAAAATATTAATTTTTACTACAGATTTATAATTGAGTACGAACGAGTACCGGTAGAGCAAATAACAATTGCGTCAATTTCGCTTAATTTCAATTTCATATGAGGAGTTTCAATTCACATACTGAATCAAATACATACAGCCATTCAGTCATTCAATTGTGCATAAGGATGATTTAAAAGACATTGTGTCTGTCTGTTTGTATGAAGCTGACAAACAGTGATAATCACCCTGCCTCTTTTATCTTTTGCAAATAAGAAAAAAAAAAAAATGTGCTGAAAATAAAATCATAAGCGAGAACAACAATATAAACGGGATTTTAACACCAACTGTATTGTGAAAAAGAAATTACTTAATCAAAGTTGGATTATCTGTTCATCTGTTAACAAGAACCACCATTTACTTATTCATATCAAACTACACTACACAAATGCTTACACTCTTCACACCCCTTCCTTAACTAATTTCATTGTGCAACAAGCCCAAGAATCCAAAAGAATGACTTAAGCTTACCTAAGCTTCCTACAAAGGCTTAAGTGTAAAACATTTTTTTCCGGGTATGAGTTTCAATATTAAAGTTAATATTCGCCAACATCTTTATCATCATCATTTAAACAATATTTTACACCCCATATTTTATTTCATACATTTGTACATTCATTTTTTGGATTCGGGCAGTAACTTTTTTACTCACACTTCCACAGATTTGGAAATTATTATTGCTACCGAATTTTATTTTTGGTAATAATTACACATCCAATTTTGCTCCAACAATATTCGGCACAAGAGTAACAACAAAATTAAATTCACATTTGTGCCCAGTCTTTCACTTAAATGGATGGATTAATTTTCACTCTTACTGTTGCGAATTTTAGTAAAAAGGAAAAGAAAAAAAAAACTACTTTCATTTTAATGAGAAATATTAAATTATTAGAACTTCTAGTTAAACAGCTTTACTAAAAGAGACCCATATCCTTGTTATAGGAAATTTGACAGTGAAGGGCAAAATAAAAGTAACGGTTTTTAAAATTAACACCAAATTTAAAAATCAAATTTATGTACGAAATCAGATTGCTTTAGATTCTATAAATTTGTAACTCTTTTTAGAAAGTAATAACTTTTGTTCACATTTCATATGGAAACTAAAGCAGATGAAGTGATCTTTTTTTTTGTAGGGCTGATGAGAGTGATGTGCTTTTAGCTTTGCTAAACTCTAACATGAGAAGGAGCAATAGAAAGATCCTGTGTAATTATATTTCAAACCTTTACTGCATTCGACAGCAAAAGACAAAATAATTAAAATTTGACTCGAATCTTGACTTTGTCCAGATTTACACTATGCAATTTTTTGAGGCATTTTTTTCTCAATTCCTTATTTAAGTTGCAGCGATTTGCGCTATTTAAAAATAAACATAAGCAAAAATAATATCCCCTCAAAATCCCAGTAATACCAATTTGCTTACTCCTCTTGCTTCACCAACAAGCAAAAATTTCATGCAAGTTTCATGAAAAATTGCCTAGTCTAAATGCGGTATTTCAGTTCTGAGTCCTTTAAGCTGAAGCCATAACAACTTATTTTCAAATACAGGAGATCCAAGTACAAAAATCATTTTAAAAATTAATATAAATGAAACACAAATTTAATTTTGAAATATTACGGCCAATTGATACCGCAAATTCGTGTGATAAAATGCGCCATTCTTCCAAGTTCATTTTTCTGTAGCGCTTGCCTTTAAATGAATTGACATTTCTAGGAGCATATTTGTGAAAAAGGAGGCAATGACCCCATCACTATTTAATCGACAACAAAATGCTACTTTCCTTTGGAATATTTCCTTCAGGGAAATGACATGGGGGTTTCCTGGTGCCCAGATTCGACAATTTTATTTGTTACTATAGCCCCCGAGATAAAAATGCTTCTGGTCATAAACGAAGATTTTCGGCCAAATTTCATATCTAATTAAAGCTACTGAGAAAACTTAACAATGGGGATGATCAATGCCTTCAATTCATAAGTCACTTGTAAAACTTGTAAGCGAATAATCTTTGAATTTTTTGCAAAATTCTCATAAGTGGAAACGATATTCTTTGATCCCGATTCTGAGTGTTTTGCACTAACAAGCCAGTCTCATCTCAGTCTTTGGAGTTAAGATGCCGCCTGATAAACAATATTTCACACAGTAAAATCTATCAGCTTCAAAATAACATATGATTATATTTGGACCACACGTCCAGGTATTTAAAGTAAAGACCAAAGTTTCTTCTTTCAGTTGGAAACAGGGCAAAAGACATTTATTATGATTAACTTGATTAACTTGAATTTTTACACTGTTAACCTAATGCCTGTTGTTTTAATATTATGTTCACTCTGTTATGTTCTCGACTGTAATCTTCTGCTAAACATTTATAAACACCACTCCACATCAACATGTGTAAATAGCAAAAGTCCAGGCATGTAGATTTTATACAAAAGCACGAGAGCCCGTAGAGATTAAAGATTCCCGTGGTGAACTTAATAAAAATGTCTAAAGCACCCAAGCACTTGTTTAGAATGTTTGTGCGGTAATATATTTTTACAAAATGTAGGAAGGAGTCTTATTCCCCGTGTAATACTGCAACAAAAGGTGGAACAAACACAAATGTTTGTATAGTTGATATGTGAGCATGTGTTAAAGTTGCAGCTATAGAAATCAAAGACTTAAATCGGCTCAGACTCTTAAGAGCATCACAGTAAAACTAACGTTAGAGACAAAGCTTTTTAGCAAAACCAAACAATTTTCAAAACATTTGTTTGAAATTACGTTGTCACAATCCTCTACTATTCCCAAGGCAAAAAACTAATTTTGATTTAAAACTAAAAAAAAATCCAATTTTATTTCTAGCTTTCAAAAAAATAAAAAATTAAAAAAAAAAGAAAAGAACGAAAAAAGTAAAAATAAAATCTAAAAAAACTTCCTCTTTTTCTAAACATATGAAAATTTTAATTCCTCTATTGTTTTAACTTAGTGTCTCTTCTGACACTTGTTCAAACCACTTTAGAGGAGATTAGGTGATGCAATGGTGGTTCACTCACAATAACAAACATAAACGTCATCCAAAGAAGCATATCAGCACTCCATCAGACATTATTAAAATTGATTTCGAGAAAAAATACAATAAATATACAAAAAAAAAAGCAACAACGATTGTTAACGTCATCATTTGATAATTCAACACTTTGCAGCGGATAATCTGTAACTAAACAGACACTCAATTGCTCTTCGATGCAATAAATATTGTTGTGTTTGTTGTTGTCACTGCAAAATCATTGTTTTATTTTTCACACTATTAATATTCACATCTTTTTCTTTTTTATTTTGCAAAATATTTATGAATTTCCCCCACATCAAAATGCAAACTGCAATTTAACTGAGCCACATCAGACATTATGAGAAGCAAAAGGATGTTAATATATTTCATCAATAAAGGATTTAATCATCATCATGATGACAACGTGTTTAAGACAATAACTTTATCATTTGTTTAGTGGGGAGAAAAGTGTAAATTTTTAATTATTTATGAATCAAAAATAATAAGGAAAATATGAAATTAATAAAATCGCTAAAATAAGAAAATAAAAAAAAACCCTGTAACTTACAAAGTGTTTTCCACTAAAGAGGGATTATTAAAAAATGCCTGCAAAGGATATATTTGCCATTTCAACTATTAATTCACATCCGCATACATTTGTAAATTAATTTCTCTTTCTAAAAAAAAAGGTTTTGAGAAACTAAAAAATGAACTTAAGCCAAAAATAAATTTCAATTCATTTATGTCCACAGTTCAACTCCTAATAAATAAATTTCAAAACCTGCCAAAAATGCTGAAAATTATAAATATTAGGAACAAAAAGTCAAAAGCAAAAATTTTATTTGTTTTCAGATTGATGTTATGTTAAATTTTTTATTGATTCAATTATTTATTTAATTAAAACATTGCCTTCTTATTTTTTTAAAAAAATATGTAATTCTTTTCAATTAATTATATAATTGATTTAATTAATTTTTTTAATGGAAAATGTTGTATTAATTTTATTTTAATTAATTATATAATTGAATCAATCAAACATTTAATTAAATTTTAATTGGAAAGTAAATAAGAAGCAACAACTTTTTTTCTGTGGGAATATATTCTAAAAAAAGTTTATTTCCGATATTCGGGATTGACTTAAGTGTTACATTTTGCGGTGAATCGAAAAAATAAGAGCTGATGCCAAGGCCCCTACTAAAATAGGAACGCTGGTGAAGCGTGAAGCTACCATAACAACTTATTTTCAAATAGAGAAGGTCCAAATACAAAAATCATTTTAAAAATTACTATAAATGAATTCTACACAAATCTAATTTTGGTATATTAAGGCCAATTGATATAATCAAATCTTGCGATATAATGCGCCATTCTACCAAGTTCATTTTTCTGTAGCGCTTGCCTTTAACTGAAATGACATTTCTAGGAGCATATTTGTGAAAAAGGAGACAATGACGTCACCACTATTTAATCGACAACAAACCTTTACTTTGGAATATTTCCTTCAGGGCATTGACATGGGGGTTTTCTGGTGCCCAGATATGACAATTTTATTTATTGTTTTAGCTCCCGAGAAGAAAATGCTTCTGGTCATAAACGAGGATTCGGCCAAATTTCATGTCCAAATTTTATGCCCAATTGAATAGAAGGGGCATAAAATAATTTATGTCCCCTTTTAATAGAAAAACACATATTTTCATGAGCACTACTCTATTTTTTATAACCATTTTCCCTGCCCCAAATGATTGTCTAAAACAAGGTCCATTATTTTGCACTTAAATCACTTTGGCTGAAACGCTATAGCAAGTGGGCCTTGGTCATTCTCTTACACCTTTTAAATATCCTAATTAAGGTCCTTATACATACACGCAATTTTAGACATCCAAATTTTTTGGAATTTTCCGCATTCGCTTCTATATTTTAAAATTTTGTTTCTGTAATGACTGCCTTGGTTGCTGAGGTTTTGTTTTTAACGACAAAAAAAATTGTACGTAAAGAACCTATCCAATTCGACTTTTCTCTCTAACCATTAAACTTAAAATTTTCGCTTTTAAAGTTGCGCGAAGTGTAGGCACGGAGAAATTAGAATTATTTTCTGGCAAAATTTGCCTCAAAACAGTAACATATCGAGGCTTTGCTACAATAAAGTTATACGATAATTAATATTTTTTTGCTTGCAGAACTCTCATATTAAAGTCATATTGATTTTTTTTATTACTTCCTTCTGCCTGTCTCTGACGAGTTCAAGCAATAAACGCATTTTTCTTAATTCGAGTCTTTTGAGTTATGACTCTTTTGCAGCCAAGGCCCAATACATATAACACATTATAAAAAATTTTAATCACTGGTTTAAGAAAAAGTCTGCTTAAAATTTATACTCCAATTTGGGAAAGACTTCCTTCTGTCCGCCAAAAATTTTTTTTAAGTCCTTGGAAGATTTCTTTCGTAATTTAATTTTTGCTTTTTCGATTGCTTTTTAAACTAGTTTAACAAAAGCTATAAATTAACTTTAACTAACATTGAATATACCCTCCTGAACGCACACATAATTAACAACACAGTGATGAAAAATATATTTAATGAAAAAAATAAAGGACAACATGATTTTAAATGCAATAAATACACAAATAAATCATCAGCTATTTTTTGTGTTTATTTTTTTTTTTGTCTTAAAAAAAAGGACATAAACAACTGGTTAAGGATTTTAATTTATGGCATATCCTTAACAAATATTTCTTGCAATGGATTTTGAGATTTAAAATTATAATTCTACAGTTTCTTTAAGATGATCTATGGCCAATAAATAATGTCAAATAAATTATAAAAGACAGATACAGCGTTACAAAAAAAAAATAATAATAATTTCAGCTGATCATTCTGCCTGTGTATGTAAGAGAATTAACCCCTAAAGGTGAACGAATGAATGAATGAATGTTTTAAATAGAAATAAGCACTCACCCAGAAATAGGAGTCGTCGAGTGCCAATTGCAAACAATAACTGTTTCTTTTTCTGAAGGATCACAATGAATAAAATTGTGTTACAGCTTTAAGATCGTTTTCAAAAATCTTTTTTAGATTATTCTGAGGTTTAGCTTTTTCTGCTTTCTTACATCTTTTTCTTGTTGTTGTTTTTTTCTCTCCATTAAATAAAAATGATGTCATCATGGTACCGCAAGTTACATGGGTGTTAAATTTATAAATATTAATTTATGTCTTCAACTCGTTCAATTCTCTCTCTCTCTCTCTCTGTTTAACTCATTTTATGTTTTGGGTTATAAATTATTTTTTAATTTATTTTAAGGTTTTTTTTTTTTTGTTTTAATCTCATGCATTTTTATGTCATTCGGCGTATCCTTAGTTTTACCATATTCTATTCTTTTTGTGTAGCATTACGCAACACTAGACACATGGATTTTGCGGCCAACCATGAATTTGTGTCGTTGGCATTTTGTTGGGTATTTCGGTGTGTCTTTTGCATAATTTTATTTTTTCACGAATCCTGCCTTTTTAATGTAAATTAAAACTGCAAGTGTTTAGTGTAAAATGGTGGCAAACGATTATTTTTTCTTTGATTTCTAATTCAAATTTAAAATTTTCAAAAAAAAAATTAAACCCAACCAAATATTACACTGTGCTACAGCATAAAAAGTTGATAATATTTTTAAGGATATTTCTGAAAAATTACAAATTATTAAAAGCAATTGAATATTTATAAATTCGACTTAAGTTCAAGTTCAAGTACATTTATATTTTTTAATCACAAAAAATTGAATGCTAACAGAATATAATGGTATCATTATATATTTAATCAACCACTTTAAGAAATTAAAATACGAGAATTGCTCAAAATCAGTCAATATTATTTTGGTTAGACAAAGTTCAACACAAACCCAAGTTTTATTATCGTTGTTCTCTTTATTAGTCGTCACATATATATGATCTTGCTATCTGCTTTATTTTCTTAATACTTTTTGCATAAAAATTCGGTTTTTTAGGTTTCGTAAGAAAAAGTAGAGACGTAACCCTAGACACCTTAAATTTTCAAATAAAGTAGGTTTTTTTTTAAAGAGAAGTAGCACTTCAGGCCTGATTACCTATTTAATTATTTTTGGTAACCGTGCTATATTCTTTAGGAAAGGGATAGATGAGAGATAAGACAGGTGGTGGAAGGAGAGAGATATACAGTTAATTATTTTACTTCGCCGGAGAATATGCTATGAAGAAGTACCGACAAAGGAGGCTGCATGTTTAATGTTAAATCTGAATATGTATTTATACCATTAAACAGAAGAAACATTTTTTATTTTTTGATTGCCGCAGGGGTTGAACCCTGGGTAACCAGGTTTGTAGTCAACGTGCTTATCACTTCGACTACAGCAGCCTTTATGACAAACTATATCTAAAAGCAGAGGATCTCTCAATAGAGCTTTAATTTTTATATGTGGTCAAACCATTATAAGTAAACATTTAAACATTTACACAGGATATGAAGTAATATTTTTGCTGCAATGATAAGTATACAAATATAAAATTTCAAATTAAAGAGTGTTCCACAAAAGATGTGAGTTTAAAGAATATAGGCAAATTTTTTGGACTGCAGTAGACAGACCTTTGAAATCTAAACAGAGTGTATGCTCCCGCTCTAACAAAAAGTATGAAGAATAAAATTAAAAAGTAAAGGATAAACCCATCCGCAATAAGCGGACGCTTCAAATTTTTAAAAATATTATAAAAAGTTGAAATTTATTTAAAACTTTAAAGGTGTACAAATCTAATACTTACTTCGCCATTATTCTCAAGACTTACAACATGTCATTTTTTCATGTAAAATTTGCCAATTCACTTTTAAAGTTTTAGAAAGTTTGATCGCGTTCTAAAACATTGAAATCAGAGCTCGCACAATTTGCTTTTAAGTTGATATTCGTTATTGTAGCTGCTTGTGTTATTTTAAATAATACTCAAACAACAAAATGTGTGCAGCGAGCGTACATAAAGCAAGTGCAAAAACATTCCCCTAAAATTTAAGCCATTTATGAAACAATTTTAATTAATTGTTAAATAATTATTCATAATAAATTTACTTTGTTAGTTGATGTTAGAAGAGTATAACAGTTTAAGACTTTGATTCGAAATATGAGCATGAGCCGCGACGACGCAAAAACACTTAAGTTGTAAATGGACTTTCATGATCATGAAGGAAATTTTAGTCGCGGTTTTATCTCTACTTAAAAGGGCCAAAGAACGATGTATCTGTAATATCCGAACTATAGTTCCAACAAGACAGCAGTAATTTCCATGCAACGCTCAAAATTGTAAAAAAGAAATTTAGTGATTGTGTTACTTGAAGGTTAGTTTAGTCCAGTCGCTTAGCCGCCACAAGTACGAGACATAACATCACTTTCAACGAACTTAAGTTGAACATTTGAAAGACCAACGAAGCCACAGTAGCTATTTCATACACAATGGCCTACATGCAGCCTTAAAATAAATTTCGAATCAATTTGATAAGACACATTATTGTTATTTTATTAAAATTCGTTTTCCCACCCTTCTTATTTAATCACTCCATTCAATTTGGCTTAGCGAGGTCGTAACGACAATTATTTTGAACGATAAATAAATTATAAATATTAATTCTTGTGACAGGACATGTTCGCGGTGCGAAATTGACTGATTTAAAATTTCTTTAGACTTTATCGTTTGATAGAGCTGCCTTAGATAGATGCTGGGTTTGTTTTATTACACGTGTGTGTTAAAATGCATGAAAATAAGAACCAATGATACTGCAAAATAATGTTTCCTGCAGCTAAAATTAAATTCTACCCTTCCTTTTAGAAGACTCTAGTATATTGTAGCCTTTAAGTTAATATTTTTTAGCTGAGCCATGTTATAATAAAACTATTTTTATTAAAACCTTTGGAGTTATCTGAAACTTAACTGTACGTTATGTGGTGTCATAACTTTTTGACATGTTGGCTCCCTAATAATTGAACAAATATCTATAGTTGATTAAAAATATTTTTTATACATTTCTATTTAAAACAAGTAATCTAAGATAGAATTCGTAAGTGCGTTAACTTTTTAAAATTTAATGATTTAATACTTAATTAGGCCTACGAAAAAATTAATTCACTTGACAACAATATTTTTATAACAGCTTGGTGTTTAGGATTTTAGCTCTTACAACATCAGAAGACATTAAGGAAAAAAGGTTAAAGAATTTAAGTTTAAATTAAACGAAAAATTAATATTTTTACACAAACTTATAAATGCATGAAAATTTATATAAATAAAAATTCGTATGTTCATGTTCAAATACCATGCATGCGGGCAATACACTCAGCAAATTCGAGCAATCTACGAAATTTAGAGAATTTAAAATTGAAGCTAACATTTCTTAAAAACTTAGACTTACAGTTTAACAGGTTAAAGGTTTCGAAATTTTTAATTTTTGTAAAAAAAAAATATTATTTCAAATTTCTATTTTTAAAAAAATTTTTCTCAGTGTTAGTTTGCTTAAATATGTGCAATGTTTGTATGACTTTTATGTTTTTATCCTTGTTTGCATTTTGTACTGAAAAGGATTTAACTGATGCATGAGTTTGTAAATAAAGTCGAAAATGAAGCCAAAAGCGGTGGCATTTTTTTTCATTTTCTGATTTATTTGCTTTTAGCGATTTATTGCTACCGTTAGTTTATACACATATTCTCCAGTGTATAGAACATGTGTTTGTGTGTGTGTGTTTGTACTCGTGTTAAAATACGATCGTATGCAGTAGAAAAATGGTTGCTTATTTACAACTCCTCCCGTTTACTACATTCATAGCAAATATTCTGGGTATTTTTGTTATAGAGAAATATATATTTGGTAGCCGCATTTACTTGGATTGGTGATTTAACGTTACCCTGATTCAATGCATTATGAAATATATGTTTTCAAACAGCAGGTGTTAAATAATAAGAACGTAATATGGAATGGAAAAGTTAAAAGATTCTTTTTTATAAATTAACTAAGTTCTGCTATGAGGAATTAGGAGACCTCTCAACTTTAGTTTCACCCGCAAAAGTGTCCGGCTCTATTCTACCTTTTTAAGCTCTACTCTACACTATGCAACTCAACTTTGCTGTGATGTTCTCTATTATACTGTACTTTACTGTATCGTACTTCTTGTACTGTACTTTATTTAATGCAATGTGATGTTCTTTCTCTTCTTGACAGTACTGTACTTTAGTGTGTTTAATTTCCATACTTCATATTAAATTACCTTCGTTTAACTCTATTCAAATCTTCTGAACTTTTTTCCGATCACCTGCTATCTACTCAAGTCTGCTCTTTTAAACTTTTTTTACTCATGGCTTGCTTTCGATTCCAAAGTAGAAAAAGGCAATTTTCATTTTCGTTTATTCCTTTTTTTCCTCTCTATTATGATCATTCTCTGCTCGACAT
The DNA here is from genome assembly GCA_937654795.1 of Cistogaster globosa. Classification (NCBI taxonomy): domain Eukaryota; kingdom Metazoa; phylum Arthropoda; class Insecta; order Diptera; family Tachinidae; genus Cistogaster; species Cistogaster globosa. Next base: position 17,565,268 of record OW569404.1, read on the forward strand.
TTTCTATTTTTAGGCGAGTTAAAACGTCAAGATTGTTCTACTATGAAAAGATCTGGCAACTTTAGCCATACATTTATTTTTTTATGAATGAGACAAAAAAATGAATGCTGTAAAACTACTTAAAGAAATTTATTGCGTTATGTACAGAAGTAGAATTTCTTATGTTTTTGTAAAACATTTTGAAATATTTTTGTTTTACTTGTCTGAAGGTATTAAAAACACGTTTGTAATACTATCACACTCTACTCCTCTGCAGCATTTTTATCTTATGAATATGAACGTATATTTGCAAAAACTATAATAAAAGTGCTAACAAAAATCACATTTTGTTGAAATTACTTTTAGTTTTAAGTTTCCGCAAAATAACTAAAAGGTGTGCTATTTTGCTAACTCTCACTGTTTGAATTTACACTTTTGTTTTGGGGTGTAAGGAAAGAAGCTTTTACTTATTAAGCTTTTAAATTTATGGCCATATACCAGTGAATATATGAGCGGGTATATGAAAAAAAACTGTTTGTTTTTAAAGCAACACACCTTTAGAATTGAGAACATAAAAATGTACGTTTTAATTGAGTCCATTTTGTCAGAAGCAATTAATAAAATAATGATTCATGGCTTAAAAGATTAAAATTTATAGTTTTATTTTATAATTTTTTCAATTCAACTATTCGATTTAGGTTGCAGGTTAAAAAAAAAATTTGTTTAATTAGCAAATTATGAGATGAACGTCCAAGGCGAAATTATAAATAAGAAGTTCAATATATTTTAATAAACATTCGATTATTCTTACGTTGGTCGTATTAGAAGAAATCATCAGAGTTTTTTGTGCTGCAATTTCAGACCTTAATGACACCCATTACTCTGCAACGAAGATTATTTAATTTATTCGTAAATAAACGTTCAGTTTTTATAATTTATTGTCACATTTCTAGAGACATCAGGGTGGACTGTTAAGTAATTTTTTTTTTTCTAACCTGTCAAACGAAATTTTGATTTTCCTCGAAGTTAAAGATATTTAAAATAAAAATAGCATTTTGAAGAAATGCTTACAGAAACTAGTCTTCAAGTCTTATCAGAAGCCCATAACTAGAACTTCCGGTCAGTGGTAGCGCTTTCGGAAAAGTTACGTGGTATCAAAGGCCTTAATCCAACTCTTATTAATCGGTCTGCTTTGTCTTTTTCAATTTTTAATAATTTAAAATTTTGTAAACAAATTTTTGCAATATCAGGAAAGAAAGATTTTTAGCTGAGTTTGAGTTGGAATTTAATTTATTTTAAAGGTTTTAGATTTTTTATTATCAATCGCATGTAATGAAATATAACAGTTTTATAGAAATCCAATAAACAGATTGTAGAAATTTTAACAATTCCCAGAAAAGTTTTCAAAATTTCCAAAAGTGGGATTTTCCAGTTTTTTACAGTCACACATCACGAGCTTGGGAAGAAATTCCATTTGCACAGTAGGAAAACACACACATTAAAGAATTTGTGTAAAGTTTTAGTCTTTTAATTCATTTTAATAAATAAGAGAAAATCTGGTTTAAGTCAGATATTTCACAAACAAATTGCTTTGATTTCGAAGGTTAGAATCCAAAATTAAAAAAAACAAAATTTTTTTATTATTTTATATTAAATAAATTTCTAGGTATTAAAAATAAAAACCCTTAATATATTTGTTAAAAAGTTTTTAATATTTATCAAGAAAATAGACGCAATTTTGCACTTAGGAAATTACAAAAAATCGTACATTTTAGTTTTTTAATTTATTTCGTTCCTGCACTGATGTTTGTTACTTTACAGCAACGCAATACCGCCTCGTTAGCCACTTTATGATCTGCATTTAAAGGTTATAGTCTTATAAAGAAGTACTTTAGATACTAAATAATATCGGGCAAGTGTTGTGTAAGCCACACTATTAATTCCATTTTTTTTATTAAATCCCCCACTGTGCATCGTTAAGCCAGAACTTCAGAAAGATTCTAGAGCAAATCTAAGTTATAATTTTTTTCTCATAAGGCGTTAGGTTTTTTAATTTATTGGTTCTTAAAGAACAACACTAAAATCTTTATTTCAAGCTTTTTCTCTTTTAAGTTTCTTTGCCTTCATTTTACTTAAACTCTACGTGACTCTACAGCAAACTCTAATCTACAAAATGATTGTATTAACAGTATTTTATATTTTATTAAATTTTCTTTATTGTACGGTAATAAAATGAAATTTTATTTTTAAAAGCAAATTCCTTAACAGATTAAAAAATAGACAGAAAAAAGAAACAAAATTAAATTTCAAAAATTTTCATTTTAAAACGAAAAAAAAATGTCCTTACACGCCTAAGGCTGGCTGGCTGTCTTTTTTTTCTAAAAAGATCCTTTAAATAAACACATTTTGTTTTTTGTGGGTTTTCGTCAATGACTTGTGAATATTGGACGAATATATGAAGGACAGTAAAAAGAAAAGTAATAAAATTAAATTAAATGTAACAGTATTTTTTCATTTCCTTTTTTTTAAGGTTTAAGAAAGGCACCCTTCAGATGGACTTGCAGCTCAATATAAAAAGGCTCATGGTTTTATTTTTTCGGCATGCAGCCACCCAACCACTTTGACAAGTGAATACTAGAAAGGCCACCTTAGAAAAGAAGTTATAACCAAGAAAAACCCAAACGCACACACGCAGGTACACACATTTGAAGCAAACACTCAAAATTTAATTTCGCATATAATGAGCGGATTTTTTGCGGCTTACTTTTTTTTAATAAAATGAAAATAATTCTTTGCTTCCCATTAGAACAACCACTTGGAAGAGAAAGCTTCTAAGTGAAATTATTAAATTGAGAATTTTTTTTTAACAATTTCTCTGCCTTTATTGCATCACAAGTGTGTCAATTGTTGTTGTTGTTTTTTTTTTATTTCATAAATAATTGTCCGATGCAATTAATTTTCATATTTTTATTATCTCTCTTTTTTAAGAAAACAATAAAATTTAATTACATATTTTTTATTTGTATTTAAATGCTTATAATCATTGAAATGAATTCACATACTTGTCATTTAGGTGAGTGTGTTTAATGCTGCTAATTTTGCCACCATCTATAATTGCACAGATTTTCTTATTTTGTACAAAAAATAAAATAAAAAATTTTCTTCATCGTATACTTTGGCAAACATTAAACCACGCATGCATTATTTTAATGATGCTTCTTGAATCTGCATTATTTTCTATTTAAATAAAGAACTTGTATTCATCAAAATACTTGTGCCATCCATCCAAGCATCCAATCAAACAAACAACACAATCATCATTTCCATCATCGTCCTCATCATCATCATCATCATCAGCATTTAGCAAACAGCACTTACATCAACGTTAATAAGAACATGTTCACAGATTATGTGAATGCTGATGAAGAATAAGAACAACAACAGCAACAACAACAACAACGACAACATAAAATCCATTAGTGTATGGCTCATTAAATCAGGAATAGCCTCCATTTTGCTAATGGAAAAATTCTCATCTTCAATAGTTCTAACGCGCAACAAATTCGGCATTCGCTTGAAATTCATCAGCATAAAATGCAAAGTGGCTTAAAACCAACAAAGCTAACATTCTTACACACATACATTAACTTTTTCACACATACTTTTTCTCATAGACACACAGGCCTGGTAGGAAATTTACAACACCTCTTCTATATTTCTTTTGCACTTCTTAAAAACGAATGTTTGTTAAAATCAGCACATTTTCATATTTGTACCAGCTCCATATTTATGGATTTTTTTTTATTTTAATTATTGTTTTAAGTTTTTTTTACCACATTGAGGTGCCCCCATTTTAAAGAAATAGAATACGAATACATTTGTTTTGCTGGTCAGATGAAGTTTACACATGTTTTATGTCTTCGATTTCTTTATTAAGCGTCACATATATGTGTTTTTGGCTTAAACGAATCTGGGCTTAACTACGAATGCAGCAAATATATGTAAATAAATATTTTATTCAAAAATTTTAAACTCCTTATTTTCGTTAGTCATGCATCATCCTAGAGCTTAAATAAAAAAATTTGTGATCATTAAAAAATTTTTTTAATTAAACTTAAGGTCAAAAAAAGAATTTTTTTCAGGGCGAATCAATTACCAGGTGGTTTCGATTGCTAATACATTTTTTCGTTTAAAAAAAATTTTACATAATTTTAAAAATGGATCTTGACATTTAGGGTTTCGGTGAAAATTAATTAACTTGCCATCGCGACCACTTAGTAATTGACCATGATTTTTAGAATAAGAAACTTAAAGCGAATAAGATCGCTATCTATGACTCGTAGTGAAAATAAAGAATATTAGTGATCACCTCAAAAGAAAAGGGAATAATTTTTGTTAGTAAAAAACCTCAAGCTAAAAATGGCCGCTTTTTAGTTAAACATTAAAAAAATAATTTAAATAATAAGTGATTTTTATAAAAATATTTCATAGAAATTTAATTCTCTTAAATTTCCTTGTGGGTTTTTATGTGATTTCACAAAACAAAAACAAACAAACGAATAGAACGAATAGCGCGCCAAAAAAATTAAAAATAAAAATCAAGCAACAACTTGCTGCATACATTATCAAATCATGATGGTGGAGCATATTGGCATATTAGCGTTTGTGCAAATAAAAAAAAAGTTTTCTCCTTTTCAAGAATCTTTTTTTTTTCGACATTTATTTGGTTGTTCACTTTTTCTTTGCGCTCTACTTGCTTGTGTCCTAATAAGAAGAGCAGCGATTTTTAAAATTGAAAATAGAACACAATTTCGCTAATTGGCAGGGAAGATTATCAACAACATCACACTAACAAAAAGCAAAACAAAATTAAGAAATAAAAATAATGAAAAAGCGCTAAAGCAATGAAGAAAGAAACTTTGGCAAACTGGCAGCGTGCATGTTTAAACACACCACATGCAGGTTTTCAAAAAAAAAAAAATATTTATAAATAACACCCACTAAAATAAAGATTTTGTAGGTTACAAAAAGGAGTATTAAGGTCTAAAATGATGTAAATATGGCAAAAAAAAAAAAAAGAAAACACATCTCTTTTTGAACTACAATGTATTGCAGATAGCTCTCACGCCTTCCCGCAAATTTTGTTTTTTAAGGCAACCATGAAAACCGCTTAACTGTAAGACTGCTTTAATACTTCCCGCTTCTTTTTGCCTCAACAGCCATTTGGTAGGCAAATAATCAGCAAATGACTGCCTGTCTAACTCCTTATTATCGCCTTCAACCCTTTTCCGCTTCCATCAAATTTTTCATCTTTGGCAACGTCTTTTTCTGTTTTAAACTGCATTTCATATGAATGTTAAGTGCGATTATGTTTTTGCATGCATAAATACAAATTATATTTACATAAATTTACATAAAAGTGTGGAAAACATTTTATTTTACAAACAGATGGATGTATGATGAATGCACTCAATAAGATTCCGTATTCTGATTGCCTTTAATTGTGGCAGGCAGCAACTGAAGCATTAATACTGCAAATTAAATGGAGAATGTTTAACGAAATGAAATTCGCTGGGTAAGAAAATTAGCATGGTTAACCAATACATAAAACAAATATCTTATATATTAATAGGAGGATGAAAGCTTCTATTACTTAGGACTACGTTTTATACCTTGAAATATTTTAACATTTTTGTTCCACTTATTGAATATCTTTAAATTAAAGTTTGGCAAATCGAAATAAAATTACAAACACAATTTTTAGGCAAAAAGCTTACTTGCAGCAATAGAGCTTTTTAAAAAATACCAAAAAAGATATACATTCATATACAAAAACATTTTAGAAGAAAAGCTTTATTTAATATAATAATTTATTAAATATGTTAATTACTACAAAAAAAAAAAATAGTTGAAAAAAAGCTTATTCAAAAAAAGCTTTTAAAAATCTTTTTTTAAAAGCTTTTTTTTTTTAAATATTCTTGATAAAAATTATTTTTAAGAAAAAAAGTTCTGAAAAAAATAAATTTTACAAAAGTTTTTAAAAAAATTTAAAAAGCTTTTTTACAAAAATATATTTGAAACAAAATTACTCTTCATGGTAATTGAAAAATTAAGTTTTAAAAGAAATTGAATAGTGTATCAGGTAAAACAAGTTAACGAGCTTTTAATCAATAAAACTTTTGAGAGAGGACTCTTAAAAAAAATTAAAATTACTTTACCGATCTCAAACCGGTCTCAGAAATGCTTAACACTTTTGTCTCTGCAAAAAAATACAAAAAAAACTTTTAATTTTAAATTAAAGGATTTTCAAAAAATAAAAATAAACCAATTTCGCAGCAAAGTTTTAAAGCGAAAACAAAATTATCTATAAGAGGGTTGTTTCTTTTACTTTAAAAATTTGTCATTTGGCCGATAAATTTTTGTCTTTTTTGTAACATCTTGTTGGCTAATTTGCACTTAATCACACACACACAAATAAAATTATATTTAAAGACTGCTTTACTCTTAGATTAAAATCTTTTTTTGGTTAATTTTTTCATGCTTCTCAAGCTGGAAAATAAAATTTGGTTTCTTTTTTCAACATTTCAAACGATTTAAACATAAATTTTTTCTACAAAATGTTCTTATTTTAATTATTCATAACGACATTTGTGACACTCTAGCATAAGAAAACGAATGCCAAAAGAATTTATAATTGATGGCTGCAAAACCGCACAAGGTAAAAAGCAACAATAAACAGCAAAACTTAAATTAATCACCGTCCAGTGGACAACAATTGTTATAATATTTAGTGTGTAAGTTACCATACGAGAACTGACTAGAACAGAGTGAGTTGTTTATGTCATCATATTAATAGTCTAAACAACAACAACAACAACAACAGAAGACACTTTAAAAGTCTTCAATCATTTGGCAACATTTATCATGCTTCGTGAAAGATCATTGAGTGTCATCAATTGGTTTTAACAAAAGATTTCATACCAAAAAAAAATTTAAGCCACATTTTTTTCAAAAGCTTAAGCCGAAATAAATTACTTGAAGTTTAACGTTAATGTCATTAATATAAATTAAATAATAATTAACATTATTTTTCCTTTTGTTAATACAATAATAACGAAAATATAACGAAAAGTTTTACAAATTTATTTTAAAAATATGTTTCTGATTTTTTTTTATACAGGTAACCGGAAAGTTAAAAATGACGATTGCCATTATTATGATGTTGTTTAAGATTCTTTAGAAAAAATTGTTAAAAAAAATTTTTTTTTGCATTTTTATTATTGTTCAAAAACAAACTATTGTCATATGCTGCTCATTTGCAAGAATTTAAAGAACACTTTTGCAGTTGAATATTATTGCAGATGTGTGTTTTTTAATGGCTGGATGACACACAGCCAAATGGCCAGATAAGCAGAGTGACAACGGCAGCCATAATAACAACAACACAATTCCAGCAAGCTTATCTTTAAAAAACCTTAAAAAACGGGATATTTGTAAAAACAAAATTAATTTGAACTTTTTCCAAGAAGTAAATCATTCAGTGATGCCACATTAGTGAAAATGCGAGGTATTTTAGGAGAATTTATTAATGAAGGCAAATATGTCGGCACTGTAGGTAAGTCCCACTTTCAACTAAAAAATATAAGAATATAAGAAAAAAATATTTTTAAACATATAAACTGTAACAACTAAACAACTAGGGTCGACTAAAAGCTTGTAATAAAAATAACATTTTTACAAAAATCTTTATTTTCAAATTTTTTTTCGGTAGTTCTTGAATTTAAGATATTCCTACAAAATTCTTTTTGTTTAAATTAATTTGTAAACAAAAAAAAAAAAAAAAAAAACAACAACAAAAAGAAACAAAACAAAAAAACCGAAATGTCTTAAAATTTTGTCAACATTCTACACCATAAGTATATATATATATATTCGAAATCCCTATGCATAGTGAACTAGATAAGCTATAGAAAATCTAAATACGCCAATCATGCCTATCGAGTGGAAATTTTGCTATTGAAAATGAGCAAGATCGGTCCATACCCTTCGAGGCAGTGGGATAAACAGCACACCTGGCTCTATATCGTTACCATTTGAAATAATAGAGTAACTCTAATAAAAAATGTATGTAGCGATAGAGAATGTAAAAATTAAAAAAAAATTGGATGGGAAGAACTGTCGCTCGACCATATTTTCCTGAAATTTTCATTAAAAATTTCGATTGACAATATGGTTAATATGGATGTTGCTTTTGAAGAGCTCTTTCAGGAAATTCTATGTTTTTTTAAATTGCCTACGCCATTAAGAGCCGATAATATTTTTATGTAATTTTTTTTAAATGTTTTAATTATCTTTACTAAATAAGATTTACATACAGTGTTTTTTTATTTTTTTTTTTTTTTTAAAGAACGATCGTGCGGTACACTTTTTAAATTGCCAACAATAAAATTTGTTAAAAAGTCTTAACCTATTAAGAGGCGATTAAATTTTTAAAAAATTTTAGTTTTAAACTCTCTGTCACCTTAATATTTGCTTTTTTTTGGGTCGATTTTCTGCACTAAACTAGATTGGAATTAATGATGAAGGGTGCCGAATATAACACTCTTATTTGTTTAATATTTTTTTATCTTTTATCTAATTTTAATTTAATTTTAGTTTTTACATATATTTTTATATTTTCAATATTTCGCTATTCCTTTGTGAAGCTTTACGAGAAAAATTAAATATTTAAAATAGAAATGGAGATCTATGTTTACAAATTAATTAAAATATAAACAATATAAAGGTTAAATAAAAATTATATTAATAATTTTTATGGTTTCTTATTTATTTTTTTAACTTAATGATAAAAAGTTTTTGGGCAAAATTAATTCAAGTTAGTTTAATCAAAAATTTTCTTCTTTAAAAGCCTTACCCGCTTTATATCAAGAATGAAAATATTAAACAAGTTAATTATAAAAATGTTTAGCTCTTCTTAAAAAAAGCTTTGAAAAATTTTTCTCTTAAAAATTTTAATTTTATTCGACCTTAAATTTATAAATCAAAATTTAGACCTGAAGTTTAAATAATAAATTAAAAAAAAAATAAAAATTGAAAAGCTTGATTTTTAAAAGTCTTTTTAAAAACGCCTATAGTGTAATTGCATATTAAATATTTTTATAAAAGATAATGTTTTTCATATTTCTTCATAAAAATATGAGTGAAGTAACATTAAAAAGAAAACTATTGACCTAAAAATTTCTACAATGAAAAAACTCAAACTAAACATCTGGCATCACGGCTGATAAATAAGAGGAAAAAGTTTCGAACTTTAGGCAACAACACTTGGCAAGATTTTAACCAAATTATGCGAAGAAAGCCAACAAAAGTAGTAACAGCCATTGAAGCAATGCCAACACTAACTAAGGCTGCCATGGAAGCAGGTCGCTTATTCATTCCAAAATAGTCGTAATAGGAAAAAAATACAAAAAATACAAAATACAAAAGACAGAGAAGGTTTATAGATATTCTTTATATTGTACTATAAGAACACAGCAACAACAACAACGACAACCAAATGCCAATCTAAAGAATATCGTGCTGGTGCTGGTAGTGTTGCTACTAAAGCTGGTGTATAGCGAAAGTTTTTCAAAACTAGAAGAAAACGTGTTCACAAAGGCTGCGAAACTTATAACGAGAAAACTTTGCCACTTGCAAAAAAAAAAAAAAGAAAAGCAGAAAACACTGAAAGAAACGCGATAAAGAAACAAAAAAGTTAAGAAGCAACCCATCATCATTTTAATATTATTACCACCGATAACTAAACCCCCTAAAAATACTGCACACACAACTCCGACACACACACACACACACACACACGCACACACATAATCCCCTAACACTTGGCTTTATTCAACAACTTTTAGTACAACTAAAAAAAAAAGTTAAAAAGATTTTGTTCAATTTTTAGCAACAAACTCAAAAGTTTTACTTAAGAATTCTTTCGCATAAAATAAAAAAACAAGTTGTGAAAGAAGGACGCAGAAGAGAGGGCAACAGAAAAGCTAAACAACAGGAAAATGCAAAAAAAAAGAAAAGTAAAATAAATCAGCACAACTTTAACGCGCTTACTTCTTAACTTAAAAAGAAGTGCGTTACAAAAATTATTATTTACGCACGGATGGTGTCATCTAATTTTGAATGCATTAAATATTTAAAAGATGCACAAAACTACCAGCAACCAAAAAGAAAAAAAAAATATAAAATGGCGGCAGTAAAGCACTTTTAATGAGTTTTAGGAGAAGGAGAAGGAGAGGGAGGGAGAGGAAAAGTTAGCAATTAAATTACAAAATGGCGTCAAAGAATAACTCAAGGAAATACAACAGAGAATTTCTTCAAGGCAAAATACCTTCGTAACTAATTTACCTTTTATTCCTTTACATCCTTTTCTCATTCTCATCTCTCTATCGTTTTTTTATTTTCACAACCATTTTATAAACTCATCATCACTGTTGCTAATTTAAAGCAGCTTTGCTTGCTAATGTCTGTGGACTGGACACGATGACGTGATAACCACCAAATGGCTTTTTGTAATGATAATAGCATCATGAAAAAAAAAACAGAATCTTGTTTAACTTTAAGTTAAGAAAAGTGAGAAAACAGAAAAACTGCATACAGTTTAGAAAAATCTTTTAGAATTTTATGCTTTTTTTTCTTTCTTTCTTTGCATAAAACATAAAACTTGTTAAAAGATGATTACCACAATAGGTGACGACGACAACACACCGAAAAGAAAATCTTTGAAAAAGTGTTTCCTTTCTGTTTGCATCCTGAGCACCTTTTTTTTTTCTTAATGATAATGATTTTTGCCAACTGCAAGGAAATTTAAATTAAAACGTTAATAAGCAAAAAAAACAAGAAAGTTTTATTTCAAAGCCAATTATCTCTGTCATAGCAAAAGCTTTAAGCGCAGTTTAAAAGGCATTAGAATTAAATTGTTAATTTTTTCGGATTTGAAAGGTAATCGTTAGATGCTTAAGCATTTCTGTTAGAAGCTAGTTAAGTAAATTATAAATTTAACATAATGCATGACTTTTTAACCAACTTAAAATAAATGAAGGAGGTTATCAATTCGTGTGAATGTTTCTTCTTCTTATGTTTGTGGTTGCAAAACTCTGTCATTTTTCAACCATTTTTGAAAAAAAATTTTATTTAAAAGGTTATGCTTGGTTATGTGAGACCAATCTCGTTTTAAAAACACTTCATAATTTAAAAAATTAAAGGGTGTCCTATTATATATATATTTTTTATGTGTATTTTGACCGTTAAGGGAAAGTACTTAAAATTTAAAAAATTGAGCAAAGAGTAATACAAAAATTAATATAAAAAAATTAAAGGGTGCCCCATAGGTGACGTTAATTGACCTATATGGGCTTATCTTTTAAACCGTTTTACAAAAACACTTGAAAATTGACCAGATACTGACTGATATAACCGTTATAATAACAAACAAAAAATATTTTAATTAAAGGGCTCCCCAACAGTTATTAATAATTTAAAGTGTATGGCCATACTTTTGAACAGTTGTAGACAGACGGTTTGAATTTACAATCTAAGTTCGCTATAACAGCAAATATAACATTAAAATTTAAAAATTAAAGGGTGTCCCCATAGTTGATGCAATTTATATAAAAGAAACTCGATTTTAAGTTAATCAATTTTTTTTTAATTTTAAAAATCCCTTTGAATACAACAATTGTTGTTTTTAAATTTTCTTTAGAACTTTTTTAAAGTATTTCATTTTAAAAGTTTTTTTTCTTTAAATAAAACATAATAAAAAAAAAGGAGAACATATTTAAAAGGATGCTTTAAAATGTAATTTTTTAAACAACACTTTTCAAAAGTAATTTTTTAGATAAGAGAATATTTTTTTTTTCCTTATCAGCATTCTTTGCATGTATCTACCTTAAGTTGTGTACATTGTAAATATTATCCATTTAACCAACTAATCAATATAAATTAAGTTGGACGAAGTTTACACACAAACTAAAACATTTCTTTGTTGTTCTCTCTGTAACTCATCTTGTACATTTGTTCTTGCTTTTGTACCAAACCATCATTATGGTCATGCAATTTATACATTTTTTTAGTTTATTTTTTTTTACAAAATAATTTTGTAAAATGTGCTTTTTAAAAACATTCTTTATTTTAAGAAAGATTTTAAAAGAAAATTCTAAAAAGAATATTACTTTAACCATATTTTGATATAAAAAAAGAAAAGTACTTTCTAAAACGTACTTTTTATAAATGGATGTTTTGTGAACAAAACTATTTTGTATGTTTTAGTAGGGAATTTATACAAAAGTTCTCTTTTACCTTTTTAAATTTATGTGCTTTCAAGCAGTAATTTTTTGGAATTCTACCTTTTTAATGGTTATAAACGCGTATTTTTTACACAGAATCTTTTGAAAACCTTATTTTTAAGGTACATTTTATACAGCTGCTTTAAAAGAAGTACAAATAATTCTTATTTATATGTGCTTGAGAGCTAAGATTTTTAAGGTTCCGTACCCAAAGAGTAAACACTTAAGCCTATAATTTTCGCTATATCTGTCCGTATATTTGTTTGTCAGTATGTCATAGACACGTATCTCTGAAATTGTGATAAAAAGACTTTTAAAATGTTCACTGAAGGTAAATTAATAAGTTATAAAAATTAAAAGGGTGTTTCCAAAGGTAGTTAATACTTAATAAAAATATTGTTATTGTTTAAAAATGCAAAGGACAGACATGTAAACATATATCTACTGCAGCAACAACTATAAAAAAATACTTTAGTTTAAAGGACATTCCAATAGTGACGTGTCTTTTAAGCACGTAGCTTTGTTTTGGAACCACGATAGACAGACACTGTTAGTTTAACAAATTAAAATTATAACCAAAATACAAAGGGTTTTCCCATAGTGACATGATTTTAATTTATATGGCTTTAGTTTTTCAAACGTAGAAGGCAGACATTTGGAATTTTTAAATATGTCTGCTATAAAAATAAGTGTGAAAAATAAGTTTAAAAATTACAGGGTATCATCATTGAGGCTGGCAGTTTGACAAACATAGTCTTACTCTTACTTTTGCTCAAGGAATTTGTTGCTATGTCCACTCTAAGAACAAGTAAAAATAAAAATGTTAAGATATGTCCCGAAAGAAGACTTGTTATCCTCCTTTCTAGCCCAATTTTTTATTTGATGAATTTTGAGTGAATTTACACTATGAAATTTTTCATGAAACCAGCATGAAGGTTTTGTTTGGTGGTGAAGCAAGAGGAGTAAGCAATATGGCCTGGCTTAAATTTTAAAAGGATAATATTGTTGCTTATGTTCTGTTGAAAATAACGCATATCGCTGCAACTTAAATAGATTGTTGAATAAAAAAATTGCATCAAAATATGGCATAGAATAAATCAAGACTTCAATTAATTTTCAAAAATTTTATTATTAATTTTTATTTATTCAAAATGCTTTAAAAACAAAATTTAAATCTTTTACAATTACCAAAGAACGAGGACTTTTGTTTTCAATTTCTACGGTTTTCCTTTGCGTTTAAAAGGCTTCAAAAGTACAAATACACATACATACATACATACATACATACAATTTAAAATAACATTTTTTTGTCACATGTGAGTCTATTAAAATGGTTTCTTGGTTTCTTGATTATTTTTCATGTTTTTAAGGCAACCTAAAGACCAATCATCCACCATTTAGCTTTGAGATAGCAAACAATGACATTTTTAAATTGTCTCAAGCATTTTTAAGGCTTCGAATGTTTATGAAATTTTAAAAATTATTAAAAAATAAATAAAACAAGAAAAAATTAGAATCGCCATAAAAAATTGCGAGACCTTTTTTTTTTTTTTTTTGAAGAGTTTCCAAATGAAATTTTAATTTAAAATTAATAAAATTCTTAACAATTTTATGATTATTGCAAAAATAAGAATTGCTTATTTGTAATTGCTTATTTTCTTTTTATTCATTTATTGCCGGATGCAATTCCTACAAAATGATAATTTGTGATAATGATGCTTCCGTCTTTTTCTAAAAGAGATTTTTGTTGAATGTGTTGGGTCAATTTCTATAAAAACATTTTAAAGGCAACATCATGTTGCCGGGTAATGAATTGCAAATTCATTCACTTAAAAACTCAAATGAGGCAAATAAAATGATACATTTTTTTGAGGATGCTTTTTATTAATCAATAGTTTTTATTTATTGCAGCTTTTAGCTTCAAGTTGAAAATCAAAAATTTTTAGTTTATTGATGATGGCGTTGATGTTGTTTATATGCGTATTTATTGATAATTTCCTGTTTGACCCCCACAAATATTATTATTTTTTTGTTGTTCTTTAGATCGGTGCATGTTAACTAAACCCGGTTGTTTGATGGAGGGCAATGGTGCGTGGACACAACAAGCGGCAAAAACGGAAACATTGACATTTTATACAGCAACCCGTGGCTTATTGTTTTTTTAATATTTTTTTTTTGTATTCATTTCTGCCAACAATCATTGTCTCTATTTGTGGATATTTATTGTTGTAGTTGGCTGCACGAACGAACGAGCCATTTAGCCAGCCATTGCCGTCATACATAGAGAATTAATAGCTAAAACGTATAAACAAATGCGAATAGTAAGTATTGGAATAATAATTGTATGTCTATCCGTTCGTCTGTCGTTTTATCTAAATGTTTGGCTGGACATGCATGCAGCACTTTAATCAGCTAAACTATTGGGAATATGTTGATGACAAATTGTAAACCCATCTAACTCCCATTTCCATTAAACTATTTTGTTTTTTTTTTTGTTTTGTTTTTGTAGGATGATTTTGAATGCAATTATTTTTGGCAATTTATGACATCCTTTGTGCCAGCACTTCTATACAGCAATAACAGCAGCAAGGCTCATTGTATTACAGCCTTTTAACAATAGTTAAAGCAACAACAATAATAATAACAACAACAACAACAACTCTAGAAATAATAATAAAATATTAGCAACAACAATAACAAAAATAAAACTCCCTTTTGAAGCTCATTTATTGTGTTTACAAATGTGCATTGTGATCATTTTTAATGACCTTGAAAATGAGTTCCTATTTATGCCATAAATTAATTGCATTCTAAACATGATTTGATTCTGTTAATTGTTCATTGTTCAATGAGCATTTTCCTATTTTTTTTTTAATTCTGAATTTAATGGCAATAAAGTTAGATAAATTTATTGATGGGTTTGTAACATTTGTATGAACGTTCTAAACCAAATGCGAGTTGAACTCATCGACGAAAGGTTTTTGTAGCACATATGGGTCACTCTTTAATTTTGCATCTTATAAAAGCATTATGTTTTTAATGAAAACTTGAAGCGTATTACGGTTGAAAAGATGAAAAGATATTTGTCGAAATCATATATACTTTGGGGCACCCTTTAAGTTTCATTTTTACTTAGTCTTGTTATATATGTTACTATCGAGAGCATACACTCTGTACATATTTAAAAGGGTATTAATTTCAGGAGATATGTTCATATATGTAAAACTGTCGCTTCGATGGGGACACCCTTTAATTTTTAATTAAATTTTATAACCCTTTTCTTATAGGGGCATATTACTCTATACCCTGTGTAAATTGCAAAAATCTGCCTATAATACCTTAAATGATAAGAACATACGTGAAAATCACGTTTCAATAGGGACACCCTTTCATTTTAAGTTTTATTTTGTAATTTCTTGGCTTAAAGATACAAATTTGTCTGTTTAAATTTCTACGTCTTATCATATACGTGTAAATCTGGTTATAATGGGGACACCCTTTAATTTTCAATTTAATTTTATATTTATGTTATATATTGTTTTTATTAATTAATTTTTGATGAAAAATTTTTGTTATTATTTTCAGTGAACTCTGGCAAATCATTATGAATGGACTCACGCTTGAACATCGCTATCAAATCAGTCATCAATTCGAGCAACTTATAGACGACTTTGCGATTTTTATGGTGCACACAATCGTTCGTCTGTGCAAGCCATCCATCGAATTTTGGATAGATTTCGTACCACATACTTTTTAGAGGATGCAATAACACCAACACGTCGAAAGAATGTGCACACTGAAGAGAATATAGCTGCTGTAAACGAAAGTGTGGAAGAAGATCAAAATTTATCGATTCGTCATCGCAGAACTTAGGGCTCTGTTCTGTTTGCGCAAAGTTCTTAGGTCTACAACCGTATAAGATCAAGCTGCTGATGGAAATAAAGCCACGAGACCATTTTATGCGTTGTTCTTTCGCCGATTGGGCTCTAGAGCAGTTAGCAATTGACCCGTTATTTTATCGCCAAATTGTGTTTAGCAAAGAGTATCATTTTTGGCTTAACGGGATTTTTAATAAGCAAAATTGTCGCATACGGATTGAGATCAATCCACACCATACCTTACAGGCTCTATTGCATCCAGAAAAATGCACCGTTTGTTGTGGTTTACGCGCTGGTGGCATCATCGGACTTTTATTCTTCAAAAATGAGGCCGGATCTTACGTGAAGTACAATAGAGATGATTAATGATTTTTTGTTTGAAAATATGGCCGGCATTAATCCGGACAAAATGTGATTTCAATAAGATGGCCCTACGTGTCATACGGCGATCGCAAACATCGAGTTATTGAAATCAAAATTTGGCGTTAAGTTGATTTTAATAAATAAACCTTTCATTTGGCCTCCTCCTGCGGGGCCACTTGAGTCAGTGGTTTATGCTAATAAACCAATTTAAAGTTCTATCGGGCCTTAAAAAACACCCTTCACATTTGAAGAGTTTGCTCATCACACACTCTCTATGGAAATGCCTTTTAATTTTTAATTTAAATTTTTAAATCTTTGACTTAAAAGTTCAGATTAGTCTGTGTCAATTCTGAATATCTTACCATGTAGCTGTTAATCTCGCTAT
This sequence comes from Cistogaster globosa, assembly GCA_937654795.1. Lineage (NCBI taxonomy): Eukaryota > Metazoa > Arthropoda > Insecta > Diptera > Tachinidae > Cistogaster > Cistogaster globosa. The sequence continues at coordinate 17,582,214 of OW569404.1, forward strand.
TATGACTTCCTATAACAATTTGAAATTAATGATACAGAAACAAAAATAACTCAACTGCTGTAAAGTGTGTAGCTGTTATGACTGCTGAGGTAGGATCCTGTAATATAAGGAGAGAAATTGCAGCTAAAACTGTGCTACCATATCGTTTTCTTCTATAGATACGAAACCCTAAAACGGATGGCCCTTAGTGGTTTTTTTAATTGTTAAATTATTGAAAGGTTTTATGCAAATTAAACTTAAGACCTAAAGAGCGAACTTTTAAGTAGCCTCATTATTTGAAAATGTCTAGTTTTTAAAATTCCTTGAATGTTAAAAATAATTTTTGTGGTAAAAATACATATTTTAGTTTTAATTAAAACGTCTCCTTTTGCTTGCTAAAAATTTTTGGAAAAAGAAAATACTTTCTAAGAAAGGTATTTTGAATTCGTTTTAAATGCATCTTTAAAAAATCCCCACAATTTCCTTGTTATTGAGTTTAAATAATTTTGTCATTAATTGTGAAACAAAAGCGGCAGAGTGCGTAAATGTTTCCTTTTGTTTTTTGTTTATAATTATTTATTAATTTTTTTTTAACTTATTATTCTAGCAAATTTATTTATTTCATCCTTGTAGCCACTAGCAACTGTAACTAAATATGAAAATGAATATAATTATTTTGAATTATTATAATAAAAATAACAAATTAGTTTATTATTCGTTGGGCATATAATGATTTCCATATTTGTCATGTATCCGTTATGCAACACAATTTAAATTATCATTATTAATAATTGTAATATATAGAAAATTCCTTTTTTTATTTTGTATTTATTTTTTTCATTATTGGTTTCTTCAACAGTCACGCCTCTCTCGTTTATGATGAATTTATGAATTTCACTTTAGAACGTGATTGAGGCTGGATTTATCATCATGATTTTGTTCAAATATCTCATATATGGATAGATGGCGACTGACTACTTCCCCTTGACTTGCATTGATGTTGTTAACTAAACACGCACACTCACACTCACATACATCAAACACTCATAACAATTCACAAAAACAAAATTATTTATTCATATTGTCATGTGTCCTCGAAATATTAACAAAAACAGATTATTGCAAATATTGTACACAAATAAATAATATTTTTCAACAGATTTACCGCAACCTTAAATAATTGCACGTTTTTTGAGAAGCACATTTTACATACAAATCCACTAAAATCTGGCTGACTCATCTTTGTGATCATCACACTCGAACATGAAAGGTACAGTTCGTAAATATAAACAAAAAATTTACAAATATTCTAATAAAGAAATAAATATTTAAAATTGATAACAAATCAAACATTTGTGTGCATAAATCACCACATTTCGTTATCATGCATAAATTCATGAAGAACACAATTTTTAGGCGTTTTATCAAATTTATGCAAATTTTTTTGTTAGAAAATAAGAAAAAAATTAGGAATTCTTTAACATATATTACATTAATATTTTTGTATTTATTTTTAGCATTAAATTAAAGCAAAATAAGTTTTTTTTCTACAAAGTAACTTTTTCACAGTTACGACATTTTTTGTTACAAAAATTTAAAAATTCCCTAAAATAATATACTTTCAATTATAAGAAACATTTTATTTTCAAAAACGCAGTAAAAATCGTCAAATACATACTCTGCATAAAAATACAAAAAACACTTTTTTAATAAAAAATCACTTTTTTTAATATTTTTTTTTCATATTTTTGGCCTGAAAAATTACTTATTTGAAAAAAAAAATTTTTTTGTCCAAATTGTCATTCTCTTGATAAACAAATAATCATTGGAAATAGCAATAGAAAGAAATATTTAATTCATCAAAACGCAGCGAAAATCGCTAAACACAAGCTTTTTGCATAAAAGAATACCAGAAACACTTTTTTCATCGAAACTCTTCTTTTTTTCAAACCATTGTTTTCCCACTTTGTTGTAAAAAAAAAAAACACTAATTTAAAAAAAAAATCTTTTTTGTCTAAAATATCATTCATTTGACCAAAAAATCACTTTTTTACCTGAAAATAAAAAACCCCACTTTTTTAAAATGTAAATTTTTTTAGTTGTAAAAAAATAAAGAAGCACTTTTCACCTTCTCCCTATTTCTCGAGCGTTTTTGTGTTTTACGCGAAAGTATCTATTTTAGGATTACAATTTTTTCCAGAGAAGACAACAATCATCAATGTCACTTATACAACTAAATCAGAATTTTAGGCTACATAATGTGTTGTTTATATGCTGCTTTTTTGTTATTTACAACCTGCAATGGCTTATATTGGTAGAGAAAAGTTTTTCTCCTTCCGGTTGAAAACCTTTCTTTGTAAATATTTGTATTATTTCCGTCCAATGTTCTGAGCAATGGATTTTTTTTTTTTTTTTACTGATAGTACACAGATGGAAAATGAGATTTTTGCTTTAGTCTTATAAAACGCAAAAAAATTTTAAAAATAAAAGTACATCCTTAGACCTGTATAAAGTTAAATAATATTCTACAACCTGGTGAAAATGATACAACATAAACTTATCATAAAAGTTTGTTTCCCAGTTTTTTCTTTATTATTTATGCATAGAAATTTTTTTATTTGGTTGCCAAAGTTTGAACTTATTTGAGTATCTTCATTAATTGTAGCAATTATAAAAATAAATGTTTACCAGTGCCCAAAATATTTTTGACATAATTTTATTACCATATTATCATGTTATAGGGTTTATCGCCAAACTATTTGAGGATACATTAAATTTGTTTCTAATAATTTGAATTGAAAAATAAAATAATAAAATTGAAAAATTAATGTTTTGAAAATTTTTTTGTCAAAATCATATTTACGCATTACGATAACTTTATTTGTAGTAGTGTTTTATTTCCATGCGATTATTCTTAAAGCTCACCAAGTTTTTAGCAAAATTGTATTTTTAATTTAAAAATCCCATGCCTGAACTAATTTCGAATTATTTTTTGGCAATAAAACAAAATGGACTGATCGAAACCATATGAAACAAAAGTTTGTTTTAATAGACCCTTTACCATACAAAGGGACTTTATGAATGGTGAATAATGTTGCAAGATTTCAAATGTTGTAATAAAATTAAATCAAGCTATCGTGGTCAAAACTCCTCTATCCCAACCGCAGAATGAATTTTGCTTCTTTAACTACTGACAATTCCGAAATTATGCTTAGCTTTCAACTGTAATAAAACTTTTACAATAAATTTAATTAAAATTTAATAAATTCAATAGTTATTTTACATTTATCAACATGCAAAGTTCTACATAACGTGGTGGCACAAATTTCGTATCGTATATACTGATTCAATATATCGTGTAACTTTAGCTTTTGAAAAATTTAATAAATCATTTAAAAATTCTTTAGTTGAAAATAAGTGTCGAAATTAAAAAAAAATAATTCATTAAATCAATAAAATTTCTATTTTTTTCATTTATTTTATTAATATACATAAATCACGGATGGGGACTGAAATTGTTTTTTTATATCAAAAATAAATTTAAATAGTACTTTTATTGCTCCCAGAGAACTAAATGACAAGTTATATGTATTATTCTTCTAATTGAAAACACAAAATAATTTATTATCTCGAACAGAACATTAACGAGAATCTTAGGGCGCAAGGAATGAAAGTTAATTTAAGAAAAAATTCCTTTTTACATCTTGTCTAGCACAGCCCTCCATCTCTTGAGTTAAAATAGGTAGGCTCTTGAAGTTTTCCCAGAAATTTTACTACCTTAGCTGCTATAATAACAAATATTAAATACTAAAAGGTGCTACGAAAGTAACGTGGTACTTTTAAAAATATTGTCAGTGAAATTACGTGGTTCATAGCAACAAGTAGTAAAAATTAAATTTTAAATTCAAGCGCATTTCAATATTAACGTGACAGTGAGAAATTAATTTTAAAAAATAATTTTAGAAATCAAGAAGTGTTTTTTAAAGGCCGTGAATATAACGAACATGGGATTATCTTCTAAGCTAGTATGGGCACACGCTTTAACTAGGGGTGTTCTGTTATGTCTGCTATAAAAATAAGCACAAAAAATTAAAATAAACGAAAGGTATCCCAATATTAAAGTTATTTTCGCACGTATGAACGGTAATAGGCCAAGACTATAAATTTACGCGGGATATGTTTTGCTAAGTCACTTTAAAAACAAGTATAAGAAATAAAAAGGTGCCCCAATAGTAACATTATTATCATAAATTTTTATTTTAAGTTTACTCAAAATATGTTTGAATATGTTTGCTGTTACAAATTAAAATTAAAGTCAGGGATGACCCACACATTTAAAGGAATCTTTTTTAAAATTTTTTTAACAGCTTTTCCGGTCCTATAACAGTATCGAATATATATTGACCTTATTTCTTAAAAAATAATAATTTTTTTTTTATAGTTTAAGATATTAAATAGATTGTGGTGTCCTGCATTTTAAATTATTTCCAACTTTTTAGCGAATTCGGCTAAAAAATGCACGACAATTTTTTTGGTCAACTTGATATTAAATTTGGCGCATTGAAAAAGATAAATTAAGTTTAACCATTTATTCGAAAATTGATGTTTGAAAAAGTCTTATGAGTCAGAGGAGTAGCCTGGCAGTTTCTAATATTAAATAGAATCAAAAAGAAAGCACGAACGTAAAAAATTTATATCACTGATGTAAATAAATCGACGATGATGTTATAAATCAAATCAAATCCAATAGTTTATTGGAGTTTGGAACAAAAAAAGTAACACTAAAAACATAGTGGTGAAAAATAACAAAACTTACGTAATATCCTTGTCATTGTTCTTTGTAGATCGGGTACGCAAAATTGAACTTAATTCTCTCATAACTCCACCGCGATTGAACTCAGACAATAATTCATTGTCATCGATATTATTTAAGTCGGAACCACTGCGACTTTTTATTGAAGCAGACCTTTAAATAGATAATAAAATAATTTATTTAAAATTTAGAAAACTCCTAATATTTACTCACTTGTCAATTGAATCCATACTACTGGCAACATCGAAATCCATCATAAGATCATCGGAGCAAATAGACTCACACGGAGATAGGGTATCTAAAGAATCTGCTCTCTCCATAATTGCTTTACGTAAAGAAAGAGGTGTGCGCAAACTTAATTCCATAGCTTGATGCAGAGCACTACGTGATTTATTTATAGAAGCTCTCATTGAACCCATGCTCTCCATTAACGTCGGTGTATCGGTTTTATCCCTACGCGATGTACCACTCTCACATCCGCCATCCTGGGATTCTTGATTAAATAACAGAGCTGGTTGATCTGCTATTTCATCGTCAATTAAATTTCCACAATCAGATAAGGACAAGGAATGGGAAGCATGTGTTGGAGTACCTGGCGACAAGGGACTAGCCAAATCCAATTCAGGGGATATTTCGTCAATATCTTTTTCTTGCAGCTCTTCGTTTATTTTGTGTTTCTTTTGCTTACAAGGAGCTTCCTCAGATTCCGTGCTGCTCACTAGACTATCTGTAGGCGAAGTCTCATCATCTAAAAGGAATGTACTGCCCTCTAAAGCCAATTCAGCAAATTTTGTTTCATTCAAATTACTGCAAATTGATTTCGGACGTTCGAATCTATCTGCTGCATTTTCGTAAATTGCAAGATTGTTGCTTAGTTTTGCAGTATTGTCAGTTTGATCATTTGCATTGAGCGGTACGGGTTCAGAGATTGAGGCTAAAAATAATAAAAAAAAAAATTAAATTAAAATGACCCAAAGTTTTCCAGAACATTCACGTACATATTGTACTAATTTGAATTTCTGTATTTAAAGTAACGAGATCATCATCGTTAAGATCAAACGATAACCTATTTTCATTTTCTTTGCAAATATTTTCTATCTTATTGTCTTGTTTGTTACTGTCTTCACTGCTACTGATGCTTAAATTACTAAAGTCATTTGCAGCTAACGATTCACCTGCATTGCACCAGGAAGATATCACTGAGCTGCCGGGAGATGAAGTTTTACTGGAGCAAGTGTTGATGTCTTTAAACTGAGATTCCAAAAAAATTGGATTTTTCTTAAAAAATAATTTCTTCCTTTTTTAAAAAAATATTTGTCTTTTCCTTCTCAGCAGCTTTTTTACATGTTTGTTGATTTTCCTGTTAATTTAATATGATTTTTTTAGGAATCTTTAAAATAATAATCGATCATTTAAAAACTTTACTGATTTAAAAGCATCACTTTTAGTTTAAATTTAAAATATTCATTAAAGTAATCTTTCTTATAGCAACATTGACAGCAAATGAAAAATTTAATTAGTTGAGTCGTCAGTTTTATAAGAAACACTCGTTTTGTGTTATTTTCCATGACATTCACGGACAAAATATTTTCATTTTTTACAAAATTAATAAATCATAAAAATACATGCAAAGAATGATAAAACTGTCATCATCAGAACCATAATTCAAATTTATAAAATATGTTTTTTTTTCTGGTTTCTTGCAACTCATTTCATTTTCATTTTGATTTAGTTTGGTTTTCTTTTTTTTTTCTTTTTTTTTTTAATTGTAATTGCACCCTGGTGATGAAGTTGTCAATTGTGGATGTTTTTGTGTGGAATGCAAAGCATTAAAAAATGTATAAAAATTTGATTTAAAGGTTTGAATATATAAACACACACATACACATACACATATAAATACTTTGTTAAATAACCTTAACCAGATTCTGTATTGTAGGTACGAGTTACTGTTGGCAGTTTAAGGACATTTCTTTAATAATTTTATACTTTTCATTTTTACTTTTTTTATTTTATTTTTTTTTTTTTTTTGGAAGACACCCCCGCTTGCTATTTGCTTTACTTGATAAATACTTTGCAAATATTTTCATAAAATTAATGTGACATAATTACTTTCAACCACCAAATCAAATTAATTTTTCAAACCACACAATGGAGTAGAAAATAAACAAAAAAATGAAATGAAATGCTTCTATTAAATTTGGAAAGGGCTAAAACCGGGTGCATGATATAAAGCAACAAAAAAAGACAAGGGTACCCTTAAGAGTACAATTAGAGTTCTGGCTGTCTTACAGTCAAATGATTAGGTAAGATATTTCTTTGCTTTCACTCTCTTATTCAAATCACCTAAGAACCGCAGAGAAAAAAAACAAACACAGAAAAAAAGGATAAATATGCAATTCCAGCTGAGTTTAATTTTGGACACAAATGATTGTCATCAGTATCATTATCATCATAAACATATTCATAAATTAATTTAATTTGTTGTGATTTGTGACAACTGATAAAATGCGAAAGTAGTAACGGATTTTTGTTTTGATAAATATTTTTTTTTTATTCTATCAAAAAATTTATATCTGCGTATAAACCAGAAAAAAACCATAATTATTTATAAAAACAAAAAAACATGCGAGGATTGTTTGTTGAGGAGGTTTTAGTTTTTACGACAGTTAATTGAAATAATATTAAATATCTGAATAATAATTTATTTATAATTTAAAGAATGATTGCATTATTTGGACTAAATTTTGCGTATTTAATTCTTTAAAAAATATATTTTCAATAAAAAACGAACTGCAGAATAAATTCATTATATAATTTGAAAAAAAAAATAATTTATGCTGAAATACAAAAATAAAAGTTAACAAATCTTTAAACTTTTTTAAACTTTTTAATTTTTAAATATAAAAATAATTTTTTTCATTAAAATAAAGAAAACAAAGAGCACCTTTTGTTTCTGTATTTACCTTTAAAATATCTGGCATCTCTACACAAGATAATGTTCGGCATGGACACAGTTGTGCAAAATTTTGGTTCACATCCATATTATTCACTTTCAATATCCAAGTGATTCAAAAGGCCTTATAACAACAAAAAAAGCACTTTGTTGAAGAATAATTTTTGGTGTTTTATACTTTGCAAGAGTCATTTTTAAACATCATGTAGTTTTTTAGTCAGTATTGCTCGTAACGGACCTGTGGTTGAAGTGTAGAGCTTTTGATTACTTTAGTCGCCTAGATTCGGCTCTGCCAAATAACCAAGATTAATCTTTGCAAAACGAATTAGTTTCTCTTCATGTTGTTATAGATAATAACGCCCTCGGTTAGCCGCAGTTTCCTAATGCAAAATAGAATAATAACAAAATGACGGTTTTATATTCAAACTAGTGCATCTACTTACCAGCAGAGGCGCTGCAATACTATTTTAAGAATAAAATATCACCTTCTTTTGCAAAATTATCTTAGAACAAAAAAAAAAATGTCTTCGCTTAAAAATTTTATAAAAACCAACGAGCCTAAATTGTTTTCCAACATCTAGCGTGAATAAGAAAATCTAGTATTAAACTTTATTTTAAACATATTTTCTACCAAATAGAAGTTACGTCTATCTGTCACTCAAGCGATGATTTGTGGGGAGTAAAAATTTTTGTAGATGATTTCTAAAAGGGGCCTTTTGCTAGTCTCGCAATTAATGTTGAATTAAAAAAATAATTATTTTTTGTAAGAAGGAATCAAATGAGAAGGAATCAAATGAAAATTGTTGTAATTGTAAAGAAATCTAATGTAACATTACGTTTTGTTTTCACACTATCACAATTCAAATAAAATGAAAAGTACCAAGCTGGTATGAAATTTAAGCAACGGCGAATGAAGACTATTATGTTTGGTACGGAAGTGCCGCCTCATGACAATTTCTGGCCGTTCGACTTCTTGGTAAATAAAAATACAAAAAAAAGTTATAAAAAATTGCAGCTATTTGTACTTTGTTGTAAAAAAAATCTGTACCTAAGCCACAAGTATAGGGGCAATTTTAAGCAGTTACAAGACTATCATCTGCGATGCAGTCGATATGTTTATGTGCTCAGCAGCTGCTTTTGTTATTTTCTTTATTTGCTTTTGAAAAAACAACCCCGTTAAAATGAAAAGTGTTAGCGTTTAGTAAAATTTCTAAAAATGGTTCAGATGTCGGGATGTCAAATTTCTTTCCGTTTTGTTTCATATTTTGATAACATATTTCTATCCCACCATAAGATTTAAGTTTTTGACAAGTCTTAATACTTAATATTATTGTGTCAAAAGGGCTTCAACAATATATCACTTGAATCTGTTGTATAAGAGCTATTATTTTTTGTCGGTATATTGTTTTTTGCCAGTCACAAAAATATCTTAAACACTCCCTTAACAGATCAAATTAGTTGCTCTTCTTTCATGCACTCGTTCTTCGTTCCATCGCAATTCAAATTAATATAGGAATGACCTTTAATCCTTCGGTCCGGTCGAAGCGATTCCCCAGATGTGATGATTTTGCTCGATACTAACTTTTATGGGAATCATGTTTTAAATGAGTCTGACTTCGCTCTGCATATCAAATGGATCATTGTCGTTAGACTGCTAAACTTTTCAATGACGTTACTTAAAAGAAGCAAGTGGTACAAATTTTTATTTTAGATCGATTTTCTACCTCGCAAGTTTATAAACTTGAAGGCTTATTGTTCACTTTTGTAGGAGTAAAGAAAGAGGATTTTTTGAGAAATCAAATAAAATTAAAAGAATATGATTTCACCTTTTAGAATCTGCAATATAGAAAAAGTTTTTATAGCAACAAAACATTTTAATAAAGAACTTGAACCACATTTCATAGGGACCTTTAGTAGCATTGTAGTGGCGTAAATAGGTCTATTGGGGAAAGCTAAAACACCCTTAGAATAATTTTTGAAAGAACTCCCCTGACCCCAGAACTTTTTTACGTTTAGAATTTTTAATACAAAACGAAAGTTGTGTCTTCCTTATGGGCTATAGACTCCTCGAAAAAGTTCTCTGGTTACTCTAGTGTTTAGTAAAGCCGTGGAAAAAGCCTTCTATTTTTTAATATTTCCTAAGACATCAAATACTGATAAACATTTCAATCTTCATGCGGAAGCTTGCAAACTGTCTTTCATACTTAAATTGTCCGATTGCTTATTTATAATACCAAACTTTCTTGAACAGAGACACTGTTCGATACACAAATGGAAATATCAAAAGAATCAATCAATTAAAAGTCATATGGCAAATGAATTCAAAAATCATCAGTAAATCAAATATTGGCTGCACATAGCGGGAGGTGCACCTTAGCGTTGCCAGTTTCCTATTTTCAAAAGGTTTTTCAAATAAACTTTTTCCGGACTTTTGGCGACCATTAAAAATTCTTGTAAATAAAGGAAAATAAAGACAACCTTGCAGCCTTAATTTATCTTTTACGGGTAACTTGAACTCATGCATGAGATGAATAATTAAAAAAAAACACTCCTTCATTCGTTGCTCGACCTGCTGGAAACATCGCCACTATAAGTGATGGCCTGCAGAAGATCTTGAGTAAGAAAGTTCCTTGCAGATGGCAGAAGCTTGATCACAGACAATTTTAAATATAAATGTTAAGGCCAAGTGGTTCAGATGAAGTGAAGTGTGAGTATTTGTCACACAACTCGCTTCGTTCATTCATTCTTTAATAAAAGCTTTTTGAAATATTTTTAAGTCCCACAAAGGAAATTAGAAACTGGTTCGGAATTGGGTGCTAAGGAGCAAAATATAATAAAATATAGTTGCTTTTAAAATCATCTTAAAATATTGCAAATTTGAAAAAATAAAACGCTTTTGACCGGAAAAATGTACAGCGTTCTAGCAAAGTAACGTTAAAGGAGTCATTCAATTTCAACATTTTATGCAAATAATTTACAGCCCACGTTTTTTCTTTATTTTTATATCACAGCAACAACTACAACTACAACAGAAAAAACAACATATTAAAAATCTCTAATCTCATGTAATCAATCTCTTTAAAATGAATAATTCTACTTCGTTCTTGTTCTTGTTTTTGTTTTTCTGTTTTTTTTTCAGTTTTCAAATGCAGAACAACAACAGTTGTTAAGTGGCTGTTTGTTTGGTTGAATGGTTTGTTGGTTGGATGGATGGCTTGGTCGGTCTGTTTGTACAACCCACCGGGTGTGTTTCATTAGCATTTGAAACAAAATCTGATAAAAGTAAACAGCATCATCAAAGTGGTAACTAACATGGTAACAAAGTGACGTGATTGTTTTTTGTTTCACATTATAAAATATAAAAAAAATTAAAACAAAATAACTTAGCAAAAGAGTTTGTGCAACTATTAGGCTTGAGTTTGAGCCCCTGTGATGTTGACATACGTTTCCGTTGGTAAATGCCGAGTGTCATCGATACATAAAAATAAGAAACCACTTGAAGTTCTGTGTTTTTTTATTTTCTCCTTTCTTTCTTTATTTTTTGCCAGAATTTCAAGCTTTGAACGTTAGGATTTGTAACAATGTTTAAGCAAATACTTGACAATCTGTTAGTATTACATACTGACACATACTGACACATACTGACACACAAACAAACTTAAGGTGATATTGGTCCTTTGCTGTATAAAACCTACATGTAGTCAACTTAAGTGTCTCTAAAAAAAACCCCTCCTTATAAAGCTGTGAGAGTGTGTGTGTTTGTAAGGCTTTTTTTATGTTTCTCTTGAATTTTTATTTATTTAATTTTTTATTTTTTCTTTGTTTTGCTATTTGTATCTTGTCGTGTCATCATGTTGTTTAAGTATATCTAATGGATCTAAAAACACAGCCGCAAATAAACGTAAACATCATCACAACAACTTACAACTTTACTTAAAAATATTCTCTGCTGTGTTCTATTTTATTCAAGTTTGAATTCCGTTTCTTTTTCTTTTTTTTATATAAAATTTTCTCATTTCGTTTGGCTATCTACCCCATCACATCAACAGTAACGATTCCGGGATATTTTTCTAATTTATCTTATGTTTTCTTCGTGTGTTTTATTTTTTTTTTTTTATTTGTTTGACCAAGTCTTTTCTATTGTTAGACAGATACCAAATGACCAAATAACAAATGGCGCAAAAATAAAAGTATTTAGAAAAAAAAAATAGAAATAAAAAATGAAACAGGAAAATTCTCCAAAAGCACTAACATTTGTTTCCATGACTATTGCTAAAGTGTGCAGTTGTTGTGTTTCATATAATGCAGTTGAGGTTAAGTGAATAGCACCAGGATAATAAAATATATAAAAATTAAAATTTCTTACACGAGTCAGCCTAAAAACAATATGATTATTTTATCATTTCAGTGCTGTCAACACAGCTCACAAACACTTTTACGGGCCTTAAGAACTTGCAGAAAAATCACTCGTTACAGCGAATAAATGTTAAAACGGATATTTTGCATAAATAACAGAGATCATTGTCAGTATCTCTGATTTGACGTTTAATCGTCACCAACATTATGCGATTTTATTCAAATAATTTTTTATCCTTTATCCCAGCAAAACACTGATGATGAAAATAAATAATAATTCTTAGTGGAGAAGAAAAAAAAAATTTTTTTTGAGAAATGTAGCCATGTAGAGTTGATTTTAATATCATATTAACCATTCCGATCGAATTCTTCAAAATTCCGTTCGATTTTTTATATCCATGAAAAAATGGAAAATCTCCTCTTTTTGGCTTTAATGTGGTAACATGGGTCACACCAAACTAACAAAAAGGCTAATCTAAATAATAATAATAAAAAAAATTAAAAACCGCAAAAAATAAAATATGAAACTTAATTAATTTCATCTTGGAATTCATAAAGCAGCAGAAAAATTTTTTTTTGAAAACAAATTTCGATCAGAATTGAGTTCTGATATTTTTCAAACAGTGAAAATGTAATTTCACCTGCTTATAATAGGAGCAGTCAAACTCAGCTTTTGAATTGGATTCTTTCACCCATTTCAAGAGCGGAACCATATAATCTCCAGATAGAACACTTCAGAGATGGAAATAACTAACAACTGTGCAATTTTTTTAATCGGACTTGTTTTTTTTTTTTCATAATTTTAAGGCTCTCATCAAGGCCTTTAAAACATGGTAACGATCTTAAAACTATCCTCTGCAGCTGACTTATTTGGCTTTAAATATTTAAAAGTTTAAGTATGCAATTTTTTCAAATTATTTAAAACAGTTTTAAAAAAATTGCCGTAAGTTATAACAAAATTATAAAACTTAAAAAAGAGAAACTTGCAACCTTATATCTTGATTATATTGAAACATATGCAATTTTAAATTAAAAATTTTATAAAGACAAATTTTTATTTATTTTTTTAATTCAAAACGTATCATCAATCCTTCTCCCATTAAAAGAAAATTGCTTTATTTCTGTTAAAGACATCTTTGTATGGCTCCATTAAGTCGTTAAAAGCAGTATTGGGATTATCGATAGATGATTTGGGAATTACGGGATTTGATTGATTGGATTTGTTGTTGATTTATTTTAAAGTGCTTATATTTGATTATTAAATTAAATTTTAAATTTATTTAGTTCCTTGGAAAGTAAGAATTTTCAGCAAACTTTGAGGCAAATTCCAGAAGTCGAGAAAAATTAAATTTTTTTCTTTTTAATCTCACAGACTAAATATGGCTATCAAATATAGAAGTAAAGCATTATTTAATTTAATTAATTAATTAACGCCTGAAATTTTTAGACACTATTATATCGAGCTTTCTCAGCGTTCGCACTATACGAGTTGTTATAGATGAGATCTCATCAAACGAGTTCAAGGTAAGTTCAAAGGTACCGCAAGGTTCCGTTCTTTCCCCTACCCTACTTCTTATTTTTCTTAATGACATTCTCGTCAGACTTTAAACCCTATCTATTCTTTTGCAGATGCAGTAGCATATGCCATTCATTTTCGTTTGGCAATAGACCAAACCTTCAGGACATTGGGACTATACGAAAGCACATGAACGATATCCTTAATCTCGACCGTTTGGTAATCCCCGAATGGAGCCTTGCAAACAGCGTTCGCAAAAACAAGGAAAAGTTAAACGTTACGTAAAACTCAGCAGATATCCTACTTGAATAATAATTGTGCTTTTTACATGAACTCTGCTTTATCTGTTGTACTACGACTTAAACTATAAATAACAACCAAAGTAGAATTAAAAAAATATACATCTGTCTGCATGTAGATGTTTATTATAACAAATACGCCTTAAATTTTTTTATATTACTTTTCGTAACGAATAAATATGTTTAGTCGTTTTCGTTTGGAAAAATGGAAGAGAAAATAAAAGCTTTCGATTTAAAGATTGCGATTAAGGAAGGAAATTGTTTTGGACAAATCACTGCCGGGGTCAGGTTTTGTCATTAAACTAAAAGATACAAAATCTTAATAAACAAATAGTCAAAAAACATTACAACAACAACAAGAACAACAGTTGAAAAGGAAGTGGAGTATTATAAATCTTTTTTATATTAAAAAAAATAAAACACGTTACAGGAATAAATAGAGTCTTTGCTAAGGAGCTAATTTTTGTGCTTCCATTATTTTAAATAGTTCTAATCTTTAATTCTTAGCAAAAATAGACATTTTATTTAAAAAAATAAAATTACGATATAAAGGAAGAAAACTATTTAAACAGGATGATATTAATCAAGAAATGCAGAAAATTTCAAAATTCAAAAGATTACGTGTCTATTTTAGATTAAATTAGCAGTGCCCACGACTTTGTCTTTGTATTGTTTTTAATTAATCTACAAAAACAAAATGTACTAACAACTGTTTAAGTACCATTATAGGAGTAAAATTAGGTGCTTTAACATTCGCATCTCTATTTTCTCTATGAAATGACTTATTTTTACAAAAAAAAAAGTATTCTATATTCAAACCAAGGTTCTTAAGGACACCCTCACAAAAAATTATTAAAATCCATCCAGCAGTTCTTACATGATGCGAACACAAACTGACAGACAAACAAAAATGTGTTTGGTATTCCTTATCGATTGCTAACGAACATTAAAAGTTTAAAAAAATATTTCATATAAACAAATGATACAGTTTTATTATCTAAATGCTAAGGCAACTTCTGATATTGAAATTCATTTTTATGAATTTTTTTGTTTAACTGTTTGATATTATATTAAATGAATTGAAATTTCTTTTAATTTCTAACAATTTTTAAGAAAGAAAATTATTTACAAATGTATGCGGAAGTTTTCCAAAGAAAACAGGACAAATTATACTCCAGCAGAATGCCTTTTTTTAAAGAAATGCCAAGCATTGAAAAAATTTTTAGTTGCGAGAGATCCAACTTTTAGACCTCTTAGTGCCACCTCTAGAAAGTGAATGATACTTAGCTTCAAACTAAAATTTAGATACTCCTCTGCTATACTTTTATCAAATTTTGGATCAATATAGTGTTTCAATCTCCTACAGATCGTTTACTGTTTCAGTTTTTCTTGCAAAGCTAAAAATGTCTCCTTTACATTTCATTTCTCAATATTTCCACTGCCGAAGTCGTTTATTTTATCTGAATTACAGAAATTGCACTTTCTTAGCCCAGTGAATTCTTTTGGTAAAGTTACTACATGGACTTAATTCTGAGCCTTTTGTAAATTTTTACATTTGTTCTCTTTAAGGGTAAACAAAAAACGTATAAAGTGTTAAAAGCATCGCACTAGAGCTTTCAAAATATATTTAATATTTTTAAACTCTCCTTAAACTGCTTTTAATGTTATCCCACTTAATGTTATAAAATGTGCTTGAAATCCAACAAATTTCTACTACCTGTTTCTAAAGCCAAATATTTCCTTCTGACAATTTTAGTTATTCATCTCTATAAAGGAAAAGTTTGGTTGACCAAATGAGAATTATTAAAAAATATATAGTTTCGTTTTAAGAAGAGATCAGCAGATATAAAGAATTATTTTTTTAAGTTATTATTTCAATACCCGCTAATAGAAGAACTTAAGCTAAACGCTATGAATTTAAAACCCGTAGTAATACTAGAAATAGTAGCCAAGAAATTTTTCGTATGGTCAATTTTTACAGCTAATTTTAAGCATTCTATCAACTTGGTTAAGTATATTTTTTATATTCTAAAGAAAGTCTTTAACTTTAATAAAAAGATAAACAATTTTATTAAATATTTAATTATCAATTCAATTTATTCATTTACTTTTTGCTGACTACTCAAGCCAGATTGTAAGCAAAGCTTTACCCGTATTACCAAAAGAACAGGAACGTTTCGTTAGGCACTAGGCTTGTAATAGAATTCTCATACTGTCTATAAATTTTTTTTATTATTATTATTTTTTGTTGTTTTTTTTTCTTTTTTTTTGTGTTAGTGTTAATGATGAGAATGCCTTTAAATTTGCAATGATCCTTTTTCCCCTTCAAAAGAGATTAATTCTATTTATATTTTGGTCAATATAATATTGAAAAATATTAATTTTAATTTTAAGTGTTGATGAAGTATTTAATATATTAATTGATTTAATTATTAAGTAATAATTTTAACGCTTCAGTAAATTTTATTAAATAATTTTAAGGAATATTGAAATAAAAACAATTTGTAGAGTTTCAATATTTTATTAATTTTGATAACTTTTTTTTTTGACAAGCAAAGAAATTAATGTAATATAAAATGAGCCGTTTAGTTTGAAAGTGGCACAAGTCACTTTTTCAAAAAAATTTTAGGAAAGAAATTTAAATGTTAAAAGCTTTTGCGATGTTATGATGACTGCAGTTTTTATTCAGGAATAAATATCCTGAGTTAGTAGGGCAAGTAAGTCTTTTCGAGAATTACTCTCAATACTTTTAAAGCCTTTGAAACACAATCATTTAAATATGTGCATCTGCTTAAAAGCAAAGTGACTTGTGACACTTTCAAAATAAACGGCTCAAGTAATTAATTTAATAATATTTATGTTTTTCTGTTAAAAACATTAAGATCCGGGAGCATTTAATAAGTACTTTTCTTTTTTCTTAAAATATTGTCTTGTTTAAAGAAAGTTTATTAATGAAAATTAAGAATTATTTCCTAAGAAGTAATCGTGATATCAAACTTAACAACTTTAATATTTTATTAAATAAAAATGAAAAGCAAATATTAAACAAAAACTGAAACAGTAGGGGATTTCTGCAGGCCTTTAGAAACGTTCTTTAACAATTGCTTTTTCTTTTTATAAAATTAATTAACACAATATTCCTGCATTTAAGAAAAATTTTAAATCCTTCAAATACTCAGAACTAAGTTCTTAAAATATTTAGAACATTTAAATATAAATCTCCCGCATGCAAATAAATTAGAACTCAAAGAAAATGGAGAAAATACTTTTTATTTTGTTGTCACAAAAACAAATCAAATTAAATTTCCTGCAGGAACATTAAACGTAATTTTTTTTTTATTTATTTATTTATTTTTTTTTTCTTACTTAATTTGCCTATTATTATTCGATATTTTTTATTTATGACAAGAAATTGTCCTAAATAATTTATAATAATAAAATCACAAATAAAATTTATTAAAAAAAAAATACATTTTTTATTGTAGATTTAACTGTGATAAAAAACAGGAAAAGTACTTTCATAAGGGCGTTACTAATAAACCAATATTAAAATAAATGTTGTCCAATAGTAATAAATTTTATTTGGTTGGTATTTTTTTTAAGAATTATTTTGGACATAAAGAAATATCTTTCAAGGCAAAAATATTTATAACGGTAGCTGGTATTTAACGGTTTCGGCTGACATGATTTATTTTTACCCTTCAGCCTGAGCATTAGTTTGCCTTTTTTCGTTTTTTTTTATTTTTATTTTTTTTTATTTAATTTTATTAACCGCATTTATTTTTAACAAGAAAAGGAAAATCCCAAAATCTAATGGCCATTTGTTATTGAATATTAAATCTTTTTTTATTTATTTATTTTAATTTACGTATATTTAGGGTTGATTTGACTTTAGTGTTTCACATAAAATATTTCTGGCTAAAGTACATTGGCTTAGATTTAATTACAAAATACAAATGACAAAACTATTATTCAAATTAATTTAAGAATAATCAATAATTGCTACAAAATTGAATTTTCCTTAAAATAAGAAAAAGAAATATCCCGCATGCAAAATGAACTTGAACCTTTTAAAGCGAAGAAAATAAAGGTCATCTGTATACTGATTCGTAGTAACGATGATGACAATAATGTTTTCAAAAAAAGAGGAACAAATAAAAAAACAGAAATTACGCATAATTAGACAAATAAACAGACATTAGGACAGATAAATAAATAGACAAAAATAATTTATATTCATATATGTAGACATTTGTAAAAAAAATAAAACATAAGAAAACAAAATTCAAATACCAGTAATAACAATAATAAATAGATGCTATTGACCCGCATACTGACCCTACACAATACAAACACAAATCTCAAATCACAATAGAAGCAAAACTATAGACAAGAATTTATGAATCTGGTTTAAACAATGCCACAGCTAGAACAATGCAACCAGGCAAATGATATCGTTTCTTTTAAATAAACGAGTATTTAAGACTTACAGATCCAAAGTTATACATATGTATACCTTAAATATGTCATTTTCACATACATACACATATACATATGTAGATGTCACACTGTTAGCTATTTCTACGAGGGCTAGTTTAGAAATTAAGGAATTTTTTTAGCAATAAATGCAAAGTTATGTTAAATGATAGTAATTATTTATTTATTCAAAACCCATTTTCTCCAGTTTGGTACTTAAAAAAATTTGGGACAAATGGTACTTTTTGCTTAAAGGGTACTATTTTTTAAAAAAAATATATATAAAAATTGAAAAAATTAAGCTTTTTATTAAATAAATCCTTTCTTAAGTTAAAGTGCTTTATTTCGAAAAGGTACTTTATTTAGTAAATCTGTACTTTTTTTTAAAGTACTAAAAATAATTCTTGCAAAAAAATACTGATTTCAAAGCCGGTTTCAGCTATCTTTCTCTAATGGTTCAAAAGTTTGGCCACATACATTAAACAAGATTAACTATTGGGTTACCCTTTAATTTTCAAATCAAATTTTTTTTCTAGTTACAGCGGACTTAGCAGTAAGACTCCTTGTTGGTTTTAACCGTCTGTCTACAACTGTTCAACAATGTGGCCATAGGCATGAAATTCAATAAACTAAAGGGTCACCCTTTAATTTATAATTTCGAATATTTATACTTGCTACCATAGTTAGGAGTGGCAGCCTCTCGCGACGAAGCTCACTTGAGCACAAACGAATGGCCCGTTGTAATATACTTGCTACCATAGTAATCAATATTTTGCCCAATTTTCAAGTATTTGTCTATAACGGTTAAAAAGATAGGCCAATATAAGTCAATTTAAGTCACTTCTGGGGACACCCTTTAATATTTAGATTTCGTTTGTTATTATCTTGTGCTTTTGAGAGCACAAAGTAATACGCAGTTTTCTTAAAATTTAAAGTGGCGCATTTTACGACTCATAGTACTTGTAAAAAAATGTATGTTGCATGGGGACACCCTTTAATTTTAGAATTATGAAACGGACCCAATCTGTAGGCATAACCCTTAAAAAAATTTTTTTTTTTTTTGTTAATTAATTTTTTTTTAATTAAAATTTTTTTTTTTTTGTTAATTAATTTTTTTTTAATTAAAATTTTTTTTTTTAACATATAGATGACTTTATAACCTCCATATTTATTTAAGTCGTTTAAAAAATAATTTTTTATTAAAGAAATAATATGTGAAAATTATTTGATAGGAAAAACAAATTTAAAAAAAGTATTAAAAAAAAGTTTTTAAAAAAAGTATAAATAATTTTTGTTTAAAATTTTTCTACAAAATTAATTTTTAGTTTTTGCAGTCATTTTGCTTTATGGATTCAATGTAGTTCTCATTTAATCATTTTGGCTTTTGATACAAGACTCTAGAGTTTTCTTTGCAAAACTTGAGTAGAAACCCCTGAGCAGTAGTTAAATGGCCATATGGATATACTTTTCCCGCTTAAAGAAATCAAGCACAACTAAAGTAGATTTGCATAAAGTACATAATTTATAAAATATATTTCTTTAAAATCAACATTTAAAAAATAAAAAATTCTGTTAAAATTAATATTTTGAAAAATAAACGAAAATTTAATTTAACATAAAATAAAATGTTTAAAAACCGTTACCAAAAAACGACTTTGAACTTTGCAGACTAATCACGTTCAATTTTTATAAAAAAAGAAAATTCCTAAAAATTTGTTTCTGCCCTCGTTAAAACAAATGAACAAAACAGACATTAAATGTAAACGACATTTTCTTATTGTTGCGCCCATAACATTTTTAGACAAAAAACACACCATTTTAAAGAAACATTTTATGCAGACTTTACTTAGAGAGGCAATGACAAAATCAACAACATAAATATCAAAACCACATCAACAACAGGCACCTCTAAATTTTAAATTGCATGCAGCACAAAACTGCATCATTAATTCCAAAACAAAAATTAAACAAATATTTCCGTTTTAGATAATTTACAACCCAGTTGTGGGCTTTAATTTGTATTTAGGATTTATTTACGACTGGACAAATATTTCAAGTGATTAATTTGATTTTAAGAAACCATTAAATGCAATTAAATCAAACAGACAGATTACTACATTCAGACATGCAATATTTAGATGGCTGGCTAATGATGGATCATAATCTCTAAAAGATAAGAGGGAACATTATTATGTTTAATGAAATTAAAAAAAATCATTTCTAAGGGGGTTGATTTATTGTCCAGGAAAACCAACGAATGCTACTATTTTTATACTAGAAGTATAGAGAAGATAACAACATTAAAATAATCATGAGAAAATTAACAGATTTTATTTTTCTCATAAAATCACCATCAAACAAATTGCTGCAGAACTAATTTCTGTGAAATGTACAAACACATACTTGTAATGAATTAAATTACGAATGAAATGTATCCAGCTATTAATTCATAATCTATGAAGCTTTTCATGAGCTTAGTGAAATATTTTCAGGTCATGCTATAAATAAGTTTTATCAGTTATAATTGACTTTTCAAAAAATGTTTAGACAATTATTAACAGAACATTTTATGAAAGCGATTAATTACTCAAATGCATGTTACACCATTGAAGAAATTCTATTTCGTTTTAAAGTCCAGTAATAATATTTATTAACTTTTTTTATTATTTTTAAATTTCTTTATTTTATATAATTTGTCGAGCGTTTTTCTTTTTAAAAATAACTCTTCATCACAGCAACAAATTGATTTCTTACTTTTCTCTTTTTATAATAAATCCATCAATATTTACCAATAAACCAGAAAGTGGTACAAAACTTTTTGGTAAAAAAAATTTTTTTTACCATGTTGTGTTAAAAAATTATTTTCTTAAATGAAGCATAATTCTTAAAAGTACCTTTTAAAAAAGTACTTTTATAGAAAGTACCTTGACGAAATAGTACATTTTTAAGTAGTAGATATTCGAAAAATTACATTTGTAAAAAGCACTTTTTTGAAAAAGTACCTTTCTGAAAAAGTACATTTTCAAAAAGTACTTTTTTTCAAAAACCACATTTTAAAAAAGCATTTTTTTAATTAACTATATTGAAACATACATATGAATTACTAATACAATTAACTTTAAAGGATTAAAAAGTACTTAAAAAAATCATTTATAAAATGGTTTTTCAAAGAAGTATTTTTTCCAAAAACAACTACATCTTATTTTAAAAAGCGTACCATTCCAAAAGGCTATTATCAAAGAATATATTTCAAAAAAAAAAAAAATATTATTTATTTGATGAAATTCATTTTTAATTTATTCTGAAAAAAATGCTTTAAAAAACGAAATTTAAAAAAAAAAGTACTTTTTGCAAAATAGACCTTAAGCTCTTTTCTTCTACTCCTTTTAAAAGCAAACTGAAAATCGGCATCTGAAATAATTAGTGCCTTTAGAAAAAGTACTTTTGAAGTAAATAACACAAGTGTGCCTTTATAGAAAAATGGTCTTAAACAGGGCATGCTAGGAAATTTTTCTAAAAAAATTAATAAAATCCTTTAATAAAGTACTCCTTATAAATAACGTTCTGGAAAAAATTACCTTTAACAAAGAACATTTAGAAGTTATGCATATTTGTTTTTGTCCCCACCCAAAATTAATATCCTTGAACTATGCTGTTGATAAGGTCATGGCAGTGTCAAAATTAGCTACGCATAAGCAGTTGTGTGTGTACCCCCAAAAATATGCTACAAAAAATAAAACAACTATCATTCATTCGGTCATGCTGAGATTTAATCGCTGAACAAAATTTTATGATTTTGAGGCATATTAAAACATGAACTAAAAAAATAAAATAAAACAACAAATGCAACAAAATATTTTTTATTATAAAAAATACACGCACGTATTAAAGCCAGATACCAAAACATATCCCAACAACACACTTACACACATGTACATGTGTATTTTATAGAAAGACTGAAATCAATATTAGTTTTATGATTATGTGAGCGTATCTGTTTAAATCTGACCAAAGCGTTGACATATTTATGGAGTGGAATTAATTTTCACAACCATGTCAAACATTTCCTTAACTTTTGCAACGACATTTTTTACGTTTCTTTTCACAAGTAATTGAACAAGGTGACATTCCATAAAGCCATAAATATAGGACCACACTCACACTTATGTAACTAAATGTTGAAAATGCAGGGAAAGCAAATACTATTCTTTTTTACTAAGGATTCCATAGAGCCGTTGGGCAAAGGGGTGCTGCATACAGCAACTATGAACATAAAAAAACGAGAAGAATTTAAATGTGCACGTGTTCATGTTTTATGTATCTGTTTTGAGGATTTACATTCAATCGATTGAAAATTAACTTTTACAAAAGAAAATGAGATACAGAGAAAGTAAAGTATTTATTGCCTTCATTTTTATTTAAAAATTTTATTAACTGGAGGTCTTGAAATGCCTATCGAAAAATAAAAACCTACAAATTGTTAATTAAATAAAAATTTCTACAAAAGAAGAGTAGAGGAACTGCATTTATATTTCGCTTGATAGTTAAGATTTATTGTCAATGTGCTATACTGCGGACCACATTTCAGATTCTTTGGTACAGAATGTGGTCATTCAGGCATTTAAAGTTTAAGGAATTCATAACAAAACACGCTATGTGTAAATACACGACTGGTTGAGCATCCGCATTAGCTGCGTTGATTATTTTTTGAACAGAACAGCTCGAGTCATAAGTTCGAATCCCATCAGCAACTCGAGAATAATAAAAACGTCCGCATACATTTGAAAAATAATTTTTCCTTGTAAAAATTAAAATAAAAAAATAAACCAAAGCCGAAAAAGTAAACTTTAATTGATTTATGAAAATCAACGGTTCAAACCCTGGCTGGGGAAAAGATTATAAAATAACTGATTTTTGTTAAGCAGATGCAGTTAAATGAGTTGTTTGAAAGGAATTTAAATACCAAATAATAGTTCAAACCTTCTGACATCTCGATTATAAAAAACACAAGCTCGATAAAATCTCAATTTAAGAGCGAAATAACAACTAAGCGGTGTTTGACAGAGGTGACTACACTGAGGAAGAGCCTGGTTGGTAAACAAAATATTATAACTTCGAGTACAGTGAGAGCCACAGCGTTAAAGCCGGAATCAAAAAATTTTGTGGTGTAAATGGCCGCGTATTCTAGCCAGTCACGAAGTACAAAATAGAAGCAAAAGAATAAAACTTAGGGTCACAAAAGAATAAAATAAATGTTGAGAGTATTGTAGCCAAGATGGCTAGCTCTTTGACTACTAAGCAAGTGATTGATTTAGTGGCCTGAGTTCATATCCCAGCCCTTATAAACATGAATTTTACTGTGTTATACAGCACCCTGCTTGGTCGGTATTACTCTTGACCTTTGAATCGTCGTCGAATTAAAAACTATAATGCACCTTCTTAATACCAGAGGTGTTGGAGCAGACTTTCTATCACTTATCATCAACACCTAACTCTGCCACTCAATCTCTTCTATTTCCTGAGAATAACTTATCATAGAAAAAAAGGAAGTGCAGACTTTTGCAATTAAGGGAACTCCTTCGTTTCAAAAGAACTAAAATTTAACAATAAAATATGACCGACACCGTGTTAATAAAGAGGATACAACTAAATTTCTGAATTTTCAACTTTTCAAGTTAAAAATGATATTGTGGCTGAAAATTTATAGATTAAATTTAATTTTGTAAAATTCCACTGAACAGAGTGAAGTGGGTGCACACGTCCCAAAGGTTAAATAAAAACTTTAATTTATGTATGAAAAGTACATATACCTGCATTAACGTATGCGTGTGTATGTGTGTGTTGAAAATATAAAACAACTATTAAATTCATAACGAAACATTAAATAGCCCTACAGCTATTTAACCACAAAAATACTGACAAAAAAATATTGAATATAAAATGCAGCAAGCAAATATTGTATCGAACAGCTATACAAACACACACACACACACATACATATGTATGAATTTTAAATACATATTTCATGCAAAAAAATAACTCATATTAAATTTACTTAAAAAACATATATTTTTTTAAATTCCTTTCCAGAATTTTAGCTTGACGTTCGTTTGCTAACAAAGAAAGAAAGAAAAAAAGAAAAATAAAACACGTTAACAAAAACAAACCCTCAATGTTGGTTAACTTTTTTGGCTTAACTGTCAAATGAAAAATTTATCAAAATGGAGTTTTTCACAGAAAAACCTGCACAAAGACAAACACGTACATCCAAAAGACTTGATGAAAACGGAAAAAGAGAAATTAATAAATAAACTCATTTTTAAAAGGGGAGCAAACACAGAACAAAAAAAGGCGCATGCTCTTGCAAAACAACGACCATTTCTGAAAAATACACACGAACTGTAACAACATCGAATTGCTCCACTCTGTTTGTTATTAAAAGCTTTCGTGTCTCGGCAATATTTTGCCAGAGATACTTTTACACGCTCACACTCATACATTCATACACATAAGGATTACGACAACATATTTGCAACGGTCTATAGTGTTGTTTATGTGCCTTTGAGTGTGTGTGTGTGTGTTTGTGTGTGTGTCTGATAAAATTAACTTTCCAAATCGTTTAAGTGTTAGTAAGTATCATCAGGATATTTTTTCATACTCATCCAATAAAAACAAAAGAAGTTTTTATCGTATTCGATACAGTTCAATTATGTGTATTTTTCTCTTTTTTTTTTAAGTTGAAGACAAAAAAAAGCTGGGCAAAGGACATGCGTAAATCAAAATGTGGAATTTTTAATATTTTTTTCTCATTTTTCTTAATGGAAATTTTACTTTTAAACTTTAAATGCAAACAATTTTTGTAATAAAACTTTAATAGTTTACGAAAATTTAAAACTAAAATGTCTTTAAAGTTTTGAATAAATCAAACCAAGGACTCACAACGGTTGGTTTGTAATCTCCCAAAAATAAAGAAAGTTTTTCAAATTTCACAAATAAATAGTCAATCGTCAGCTGACATAGAAACATAGTAGCGGGGAACATTTTTCTATAGGCGACTTAAGCCCAACAGATAAACGCTTTTAGAAATAGTAGACATCAAAAGTGCAGTGAGGGTCTGATTGCCGGAGTGTGGCCTAGATGCTCTAGTAAAAATCCTGCTAAAATGCAGATCTTTTTGAGTTTAGAGAAGCTAGACTCTATGAAAGGTAGTAATTAAAAGAGACGGAAAATGAAGCCAAGCCAAGACAAATTTTAAAGCCAATTAAGGCATTACAAAATTAGCCCATGCTCAGACTTTAAAACTAAAAGGTGGGTGAACCAGCGAAACTGAAAAGTTTTTTTTTAAAGAAGTAACAACGCTTACACGAAGAGCAAAATTGGGTCATGTATTATAAATTCAATAAAAAGAGAAAATTCTTTTAGTTCTTAATTTTTTTGGCGTATGGCTTAAGACACGGTCAGATTACACAAATGTATGACCAAAAAAGCGTAGCCACTATTTTTACAAATTTTTATTCAATCTTCCCTGACACGTATCATTATGAATGACGATTTAAAATTAAATAAATGTGATATTTTACTTTTTGTCTTAAATTTTTTCCATTATTTAGTGGTTACTTTTTTTGGTCAAATATTTGACTAACCTGACCACACCTTTGAAATTCCTCAGTCGAGGCCATCTAAGCCAATTTTTTTTTGGCAATGATTTTAATATCTGCTATGACGAAAACGCAAGAATTCGTCTTTAAGTTGTGACCATAATTGAAAACTCAATGTCAAATCTGTCTAAAGTTAGAATGCAGTATTTGTCAGCGATCCCGCAAGAGCGCCTTTGTCTCCAGAAACAAAACCATCTTGGCTAACTTTCGCACACCTTTACTCGCTACCTTTGCAGCCTCTTGTTCTTTGGTGTCTTCTGATACATCCATGCCTTCATCCAACCTTTCCACAGCAAAAAAAGTTTTTACACACAGAAAAAAGTCAATGCATCAATTAAATGTTTGAACTGATTTTTTAGTTTTTAATAAAATAAATAAATGATTACGTTAATTGTTTGATTTAAGCAATTTTTTCTATTAATTATTTATTGGCAGTACAAATTAGTTCGGTCCGGTTTCAATAGATGACTCTGGCTGTTATAAATGTTTAATAGTAACAGCTGATATCTGTGGTATCAGAAAGGTTATACATCAGTTAATAATATACATCGCTTTGAATTTCATTTCAAAAACCTTGTTTTTTACTGTGTTCAATATGATAAATTTTGTGTTAACTAAGCTTATGGTGACAATGCTCCAACTGATAGATCATGTAGGGAATGGCCTTCTACCCCAACATCAACACTGAAGCACAATATTCATGGTTTGAAGGTCATGCTGTGTATCTGGTGGGACTATGAGTTGCTGCAACCTAGCGATTCCATTACGGGCCATCTTTATATGCTATAATTAAAGCGTTTGCGCCGTGCATTACGAGAAAAGACATGACAAAGTTTTTCTTTTGCATGACAGCGCTCGGCCTTACGTCGGAAAAGTTGTCAAAAAACATTTAGAAACACTCAAGTGGAATATTTTACCACACCCGCCGTATTCTCCAGACATTGCTCCTTCAGACTATTGGTTGTTGAGACAGATGCAACACGATTTGGCAGGTCACCGATTCACTTCTTTCGAAGAAATTGAAAATTGGCCTTAAGAGAAAAAACATTTTTTCGAGATAGAATTCGTAAATTGCCGGAGAGATGGGAAAAAGTAGTACTTCCAATAAAAGTTTTTTTATGTTTTCAATTATAATTAATACAAATTTAATGAAATTTTTAATTGTTTCAATTATATAATTAATTGAAAACTGAAATTTTCTTATTAAATAATTAATTGAATCAACTAAAATTTTATTTAATTTTTAAACTTAAAATAAGTTAAAATTTAATTTTAACGATATTTTTAAATTAATAATAATTTAAATTTTACACATACAAATTTTCAACTGCCATGTAACAAAACGATAAATATTGATTTTAACAGCATCAGACAGTGAAGCTTGAAATTCGAGGGTGTTAATCACTGGCAAAAACTATAAATTCACTCATTCATTATTTTATCATTTTTATATTTATTTGACTTAACTTAATTAAACAATCTACTTGTTATCTTTCCATTACTAAAAAAAACGCTTAATGTTACAAATTCGAACATCCAAAGAAAAAATTGTTCTTCAAAAATATTTACAAATTAATAAAACAGTCACAAATTAATAAAACAGTCACTTAAAATGATTTAAATACAATCCAATCTCTCAACATTAAATTATTAATATATTCTGCTCTGTTAGATAAACTTTTTCACTTTAATTTCAAAGGAAAACGATACGAAAATATGTATTTTGAACTTGATTTCTAAAAGGCTGAAACATTAATTCAAATACAATTATTCAAAATTTTCAAAAACAAGAGGGGTGGCAAATATTCCACTACAAACTCATGTGAAAATCCAAAAAGTATCTGCTATAGACAAAAACAAAAATAGCAACAACTACAACAAGTCATTAATTTAATTTATAAGCAATTGTCGCTGTTAACACCCAACTCCCCCTTTTAGACGCACAAACACACACCCACTCCAACACATATAACGAGGGCATAATTTTTATTTATTTATTTGAGAGAATCCTTAGCATCATTAATTTGTTGTTAACTTGCTATGTGACTGTATGTGTGTTTATTGCGGGTAAAAAATTAAAGCACAATTGCCAAAAAGTCGTCTATTTAAATGTAGACGCATGAGTTTAGAAATCTATAAAATAATATTGTGGTTCCCAAAGGAATTAACCAACAAAAAGGTGTTATACAACAACCAAAACAACAATTACAGCAAACATTATTTAAAAGTACACGAATTGTGTGAGAAAGTGTGAGTATTTTCATTTCATTCTTAATTTGACAAAACTGTGTACAAACTTTAAACGAAAGAAGTCACAGTGAAATTAGTATAAATAGAAAACAAAAAACATTTTTAAAGCAGCTGTTTTAAGCAGTTAAACCAAAATTATTTTGCTTAAAAAATAATATTATAAACTTCTTTAAAATGCACTGAGAGAAAAATTTTTGTTTTCACTTAAAAGAAAATTTATTTCATGGATCTTTATTAAGTTACAGCTGACTTAAATGGCTTTGCTAATGACGTAGAGAATTTATCAAGCTGAGGGTTTAAAGGAGTTTTCTCAACATAACGTTCACAATCCTTAAACGAGTTATTAAACTATAGAAGACCAATTAGTTAGCGAATTTGCCGCTCACATTATTTTGATTAGAATAATGGTTTCGCTAAAGCAAGAAATAATAAGATTAAATACGGATCATAAAGACAGACCCATAAAAAGGCGTTCACTTCCCAAACAGGCGAGATTTTCATCAGCCATGATACCTAGACATGAGCAAACATTTTACTTTCATTGTCTTCATGCCAAAGTTCTGACAGCTCCATGTGTTTACTTCCATGTTGTAGAGTATTTGAAGTCAAACTTTCTACGGGTGTAGACCAGCTAACTTTTCTCTTGGAAAAATGGTGGCATATCGAAAACCATTTCAGCATGTGTAAGGCTGAAGTCTTCTCAAAACTTATTGCTTTGGATATCGATGATTATTTTATTTATTGTGCAGTGATAAATTTTTTCTAGGGGTGACTTAACTAGAACTAGTTGTTGCCATGGAAACAGCACATTGTTATTTGATTAAAATTTTAGATAAAGATAGAAATCATGCTTAGACACGATGGATAATACACAAATGATTCACTGAAACATTGATGCACAAAATAAAATAGCAGCTTTGAATTTTAAAAGGTGAGTCCATCTAGAAAGTTCAAAGACAGAAAATAATATCAAAATAGTCAAGGTGACTACAACCTTGGTGTGCCAGGGTTCAAGCAGCAATCAATAAATAAAAATGTTTTTTTAATGTATAAATACATATATAGAATTAACATTAAACATGCAGCCTCCTTCGTAGGTACTTCTTCCTAGCATATTCGTCGGCTAAATAAAATAACTAATAAAATAGCTACATCAATCTTTCTCCTTTCACCACCTGTCTTATCTCTCATCTATTCTTTTCCTAAAAAATATAGCACGGTTACGAAAATAACTAAATAGGCACTATTGCCTGAAGTACTACTTCTCCTTAAAAAAAATTATGGCCATATTTTTCTTTGTAAAAATTAAATTAAAAAATCAACCAAAGCCATGGTTCAACCCCTGGCTGGGGCAAATATAAAAAATAACGCAAAAAAAATATTTAACCTAAGATATGTAATTGCAAAGAATAAAAAATGCTCGGAGACACACTTTATGAACAAGACCAGAACTGGCAGGAAACAGAAGGCCTATAATTGAAACAACTTCGGTAACTCCTTTTACTGTGGCGCTATTGTTTTTTTTTTGTTTGTTTCTTTTTATCCTTTTTTTGACAAACACTCAGAAACGAATTAAAAATTAAAAAAAATTATGCGAATTCTTGAAACTATGGTAACATTGTTTAAAGTATGCTTGTCTCAAAATGAGAGAATAAGAAAAAATTTTCTAAAAATTTTTAAATGTCAAAGTACATAAAGAAAAGCGTTATGTTCCAATTCTGTTTCATCACCCTACAAGAACAGTGACCAGCATTTGATCCACCAAATGATAATCACTGATGATGGAAGTAAACATTATTGTGTAGAACGAAGTTTCTATCACATTCTTAATGGGAAAATGAAAAAGGATTGTAAACATTTGTATACGTGTGATGTCTGAAGCCAACAGTGTTGCCAGTGACTTTTTTCACAAGAAAATATTATGAATATTTTTACTGATCCTTGGAGCAGATTTTATTACAAAACCTTTTTTAAACTGCATATTGAACTTTGCACATGTAAAAACACAAGGTAAAACTTGGATATTTAATAAAAAAAAAACAAATCACTCCAACCAAAAGCAGTACAACGGCAACGCCGTTTAGTATAACAGAAATTATAAGGAAATTTTTTAAAAAACCTTTTTCACTAAAAACATTTGAATCAGGAATTATCAACGAATAAATTAAAATAAAATATTTTTTATTAAAAAAAACAACAACTTTGAATAATTTTAAATTTACTAAAACGAGCTGTTGTTTTCTTTTTGTGTACAAGAATAACTTCTTCCTCTTTCATTTTATTTCTTCCTTCATTGAAACAAACTTCTTCCATTTACAATTGTATTAAAAATAATGATGACAATCATGTTGATGATTTTGATTATGGCGACGACGACGATGATGATGCGAATGACGATGGTAAGTTCTGTTACTTGCAGTAAACAAAAAAAAAAAAAAA
The DNA here is from genome assembly GCA_937654795.1 of Cistogaster globosa. NCBI lineage: Eukaryota > Metazoa > Arthropoda > Insecta > Diptera > Tachinidae > Cistogaster > Cistogaster globosa. Next base: position 17,612,956 of record OW569404.1, read on the forward strand.
AGAAAACATTAGTTAGGTCCATGATGATGATAATGTTTATGACGTTGATGTGACAAGCACACAAATCCACAAGAATACACGCACATTAACATACACACACACGTACACATGCACTCCTATTTGCTTCTAAAAACCTGGAATGAAATGTTGTGGTGTGAGGGTGTTTTAATAAGAACAAGTTTATATGAAAATTTCTAAAATATATTTTTATATTTTCAACAGATTCTTTTTCACTTCTCATGTCTTCGAAAAAAAATAAGGAAAAAGGGGTTGCGACTTATGTTGACGATAAATACATTTCATCGCACTAAGCAATTGCTTCAATTTTTGGTTTTTGCCTGCAAATGGCATAAAAATATTAAAAGACACAACATCATATTAAATATTGTACTCCCGGGAGCATTTGAAAGATATAAAGTTTCCTTATTTGCTGTTTTAGCCAGACAAGCAGTTTAAAGCAAAAACCAAGGAGTTAACAACAAATAAATAAATAAAAATATTTTGTAAAAACTTTAATTTCAAACCAATTCAAATTGATTTTTAAAATTATAAAATAAGAAAAATAAACAGCTAAATTAACTTTGAAGATTTCCCTTTCCTTTTCAAGAAGGGTTTAAGTGTGCTACAGATTTTTCATCACTTCATTGTAATCTGTAGCGAAATTTCTAAGCAGCCTCTAGTAATTTCTTAACTTAATTATTATCACACATTAATTGCTTTAAACAGCTTTTGATGTGAGTTAAAACTGGTACAGTGAGTGCGAAAAAAATGTACACCAACATCCTTAAATCTGTTTAAAGTGCCAATAAATTTATTTACACAATCAGGACTAAAATAGGAGTTTAAGTGAAAAATCTTAACTTTAAATTAAGAATTATTTTATTTAATCCAAGACACTCCCTAAACAAAATTAGTTCCAACGTATTGTTTTTTTCTTATAGAATTTCTAATACGCGATACCTTCATTTAAGTGATAAAGGCCCTTCTAAAAAAACTCATTAGTTTCTTTATTAATTTTGAAAGATGTGTTTGATTCATTATAAAAAAATTATCATAACGAAATCTTGCTCTTCTTTGTCTTAATTTATTCTGTTATACAAATTTCTAGAGCTAAAAATTTTATCATTTCTGAAAGTGAATTAAGAATTTTGCAATAAATTAAGTTGCTTTTAAATTGTGAATCAATTCTAATTTTATTTCTTATTTTATTTCTCATTTTATTTTTAATTGATTTCATGGCCGAAAAAATACTTTTTACACAAAAGTTTCTAGTTGGCACATAAAGTAGAGTCTACCTATTACAAAAAGATTTTTTAAATCGTCTTGATCCAGCGGCATCTTACGAAAGTGTTAACTGTCAAACAAAATGTCCTAGTGCGCTCACTTTAGCCAATCATCATGAACAGCTTTACGGTTGAACAATGCCACCAGATAATCCAGATTTATTTTTAAGATCAATTATTAATTCAATTTATCGTAAAATTATTTTTAGCGATGAAGCTCCTTTTTTTTACTAAACAAGTTTGTTTGGACTTTATTTTCTTCAAAAATATAGTCGGAGGTAACGTCAAGTCGACCTCCCCATAAAGAATAATTTTTTGTTGGAAATATGTATGACATTGATCCTAGTTAGATGTGGTTCCAAAGGATGGCACTACATAACATACAAAGACCACAATTAGCGACTTATTGAATTAAAAAATTTTGTGATAAATTTATAAAGAAAAATGGACTAGACAATTTGCCTCAAAGTCATGCGACTTGTTACGTGTCGATTATTTTCTGTGGAACCACTCACATTGGTTGAAGATGGTCCGAAGTTAGTGGCCGAAATTCATTTTTTTAATTTTCGCCGATTTGAATAATCTTTTGGTATTTTGTTGTCAGATATCTGAATATTATGAATCCGTAATATTAGGCTGATATATTTATTATTTGTTTGAACAGACATTCATATACGCTCGCTGTATATTCAGTCTTTTGGCACAATCACAGTAAATTTGTTATTTGAGTTTGTTGTATGTTTTCGTAAAAAACAATTCTCATAGATGAGACTTCCTTAAAAAAAAAGTTGGAAAAAGTGCCATATAAAAAAATAAAACAACATCAAGGTTTCAATTTTTATCAACTTCAGTGAACTGTATCTTTTTAACGCTGCTAAGCGCTGTTTAACGAAAGATGTCAAATTAAAGCTTGAAGTTTCAGCTAAAAGTTAAAATAAAATTCCACTGCTCCTTCCTGCTCCTTTCTAAAAAACAATAAGAACTTTAAAGTGATTAAGTAACAAAACATGAGTTTTCCTTCATGCATGTTGTTGTTGTCATAATTCTTTACTGTTTAAAATTATTACACAAATTCAGAAGAGATAAAGTTGACACTGGGCATGAATGTGGACGCAGTCAAGCACGGTATGGGCACAACAAACCATGGCAATACGGCAAGAAGGTTTTTCAAAAATCAATCAAAAGCTGCAGACGTAATTGGATTGAAATAAGAGTTAATACATAAATTTAAATTATATTGGCTGCATAAATTGTAATGCAGCGATCGATACTAATAAATTTGATATATATTGCATGGATACTGCCAAGTTGATTGTTGATCTCCATGGCTGGTACTACATGTCTGTAACTGCGCATAAGATACTGGTCCTGGTTGCAAAATTTTAGCAGATGCTATTCTGCTATGTCTCTATTTAAAGGTCCTTATTCAATTATTTCATTTTTCTTTTCTACATTTTAATTGATTATTTGTATCAGGTTTGCTGTCCGAGGAAGCTCAGGAAGCGAGAAATAAACACTATAGATCCTATAGATTACACCATTCGCCATCATTAGGCCGTGTAGCCATGAATGAAGTCGGACAATCTTTTTTTGTTTTCAGATCAAATCGAAAAATTGGAGTACGATAATGATGTTAAAAAATTATTCATGTTCTTTCTAATTCTTTTTTCCATCGGAGATAGGCATAAAGGTAAGTGGAGCAAGTATATATTTTAAGAAGCCCATACTACAATTATTATATTTATTTTTTGTGAAAATTGAATCGATGCATTAAAAATTAAGGGAATAATGACACTTTTTCAACAAAAGTTGTATGGGAAGTGGGCGTAAAAGTAGGCGGATATTTAAAAAATTTTTACATAATTGATACTGAGTATTTTTAACGCTATGAGCCAAAAAACAATGCCGTAGGACAAAATTTAAATTTCACTTTGTACGGGAGGTGGGCGGATCATTTTGATTCTTGATTCAAGCAAAAAATACCGATGTGCCAAGTTTCATTGTCCTTCGACAACTTCTTCTTTTTTTTGCCGTTCCTTCTATCAACTTCAACCAATGTGGCACGTAAAGTCAATAATTTATGCTAATAAACCAGTCAATTGTTTGCTTTAGACGTCAAAATTGTTCATGATTTTCGAGCCATACAGCCAGAATACTAGAAACATTGTTCCAAGATGGGACGTCCAATATGCGCTTCGTTAAGAACAGCTATGGTGGCCATATGTCTGCCTAAAATTATTTTCAAATATTAATGTCAGGTTTTAATATTTCGAATAAAAATATTTTTATTAAAAATTTTATTCTTTCTGGCTTTTTTTAAACTGTTTTCAATATGTATATTTTTTGTTTTAAACATTAAAAATATTTTAAATAACAAATTTTCAAATACAACTTTTACCTGTTCTTCAAATCATAACCTAAAACCACTGAAACTAAAGGCAAGTGCGATTAATCAGACTTTAATGCTTCAATTATATTGAAAAGACTTGTTTTTTATACCTTTTTTTAACTTGCAAATAAAATAGACCCCTATTTCATTTAAATCCAGGCTCAAATTTTTATTTTATAATTAACAAAATGTTGCTGCCGGTGCAATTTAAAAAATACAAAATGATGACAGTGTTCCACTGCATTTTTTCAGTGAGTTAATTTGTTTGACTACTGTCAAGAAAGTGACACGTATTTTAGAACGTCTTAGCTATAGCGGTTTAGAAACAAGGACTGCATTTTCAAAGCAAACAAAATTTGCAGGAGAATTTTTGTTGATGGTCGTTACTGAGTGGCAGTAGTGACTTTGGAGCAACTTGTAGTTTCGAAGCTGTTTGTCACAAGCATAAATTTAACGTAAAATATTTGTTTTTTATATAAAAGCAAAAACTTGGCATTAAAGTCTAAAAAGCTTGATAAAAACAAAATGCTAAAAATAAGAAGTTAAAAATTTCAACTATCAAAATGTCAACTAAAAAGAAAAATGGGCGATTAATTATTTTTTTTTATAAATCAATATATTTTCACACCAAACTTTTAAATGTATATACAGATGTATATGTATGTGTGTATGTATGTAGTCAGGTGAACATAAATTAACTTCACGTGTCAAAAAACATCAAATCTTATTTATTTTACAACAAAACTGTTTAAAATCAAAGGCGAAGACGATAACTTGTCTTACACACATATCCTTAACAAAATATGTTCTTTAAGAAAAAAATGTTAAAAAAAAGGAAAAATTTATGCGGTTTAAGACAGGCGGCTTTATAGCTGTTTACAAGGCCTCAAACGCACAAGCACACACACACACACATACATATGTACATATGCTTAACAATACTTGAGCCAACTTCCGGCGGGCATACAAAGGTGAACACACATGCAATAAATATTGTTATGTAAAATTTGTTAAAAAGATTTTAAAGGATGTTATAAAAAATAAGAAAAAGAAATGCTTGCCACATAAACTTTCACCCATAAGCAACATTTTAAAGCAGTAAAAAAGGGAAAAGTTCCACAAAAAAAAATCAAATAAGGAAATCGCGATTTGTCACTTTCGCACAAGGCAGCCAAACAGCCTTTTGTGTCTCTGCCAAACTAAAAAAAGAAAATAGCACAGAATCAAAGCTGTTTTTCCGCTAAATGTCAAAAGTTTAGTTTATTTTTAAATATTTGAAAAAAAACACAAAATTCACTTAATAAAAAATATATTTATAAAAAAAAAAATAAAAACACATTTTAAAATGTTTGTGCGACAAACAGCATCTGTTTTGTTAAGCAAACAATGGCGTCATTTTGGCCAATATTTTTTCTATTATGAAACACGATAATAATGATGCAGATGACGATAATGACAATGATTATTATAATGTTGTCATCATTTTTATTTGTTTATAGAAAATTGTGTTATTTTAACAAATTTATTTTTAATTTACAACTGAAACCAAAGAATTTAAAAAGCAAAAAAAAACACACACACACACATTTTTAATATGAATCAATATTTGAAGTGTATCATGTTGCCATTAAGTGTGTGGCAAGAAGAGAAATAAATAGAACTGAAAAAAAAATATGATTAAATCCTGCTACTTTAAAGCACTTGTGATATTTACACAAACACACACACACACAAACCCCAAAAAAAATATGCAACGAAAAAAGAAATATTGAAGGAGTAGTGGGCCGGTCAAAGGCGACCTTAAATTACTCTATCGGCATTTAAATTGGATTGGAGTGATTTGAGCAGAACAAAACATGGTTTTTAATTTATAACTTTTTTACGCAGCAGAAATATCCAGAACCTCATTTTAAAGGATTTCAATGCAATTTAAAATAAACTAAAAATCGTAGCCCAAAGTTTTAACAAATTTGAATAAAATGATCAATTTCCTTCTAAACTCTTTTATAAACTGTCGCCTGCGCTATTGCTACTTCTTCAAGACCTTCATGAAATACACAAAATTAGTAATAAGCTCTAGAAAGACTCCAATAAAAATTTCTTATGGCTTAATTTAATTAAATTTTAATTCACTTATGGCTTAATTTCATATTAAAGGCGTCCAGACATCACAACTGTGACATCAATGCCATCAAAAGATTTGCTTAATAGAATGAAAACTTACATCAATGTAATAACAGATGTCAATGAATTTTGTCATTCCTGGAATGCCATCTGTTTTGAGTGAAATAACGTGATAGTTTATAAAGGGAATTTGCTTAGTCTCGATAGAAATTTAAATTAAAAAGAATAAGACAAAAATTAAATTTTAATAAAAAAAATTTAAATATCAAAAACATGACATCAACATTTGAAATTGAGTTCAGGCGCATACTAGACGTCCAATCTTAAACCAATTTTGCAAGTATTTCTGGCTGTATGTCTCGAAAATAATGAATAATGTTGGCGTCTAAAGCTTCAATTGTTGCTGGCTGATTAACATAAATTAGTGACTTTAAGTAGCCATACAGGAAGAAAAACAAAAGGTGTCGAATCGCATGACCTTGAATGCCAATTGATAGGTGCATTTTTCAAAGTCTTCTTAGTGTCATATTTTCATTTCAATGAGTCGATTTTCACGGTCGCTGTATAACATTCAGGATCAATGTCATCTGCATTTTCAAAAAAAGAAAAAAGTAATTGATCGTGGTGCGATATTTGTCTTTATCTACCGTAATATTAAAGAGCAAACAAGGCTCACCGCTGAACACAATTTACGATAAATTGATTAATGGCTGATTTTCATTATTTGGTCGCATTATTCAAACGTCAATCATAATAATTTTCTAGAGTTTTCTGGTCGTAAATGTCAAAAAGTGAGCGCAGTATGACAGGTATTCCTTTCGTAGGTTCAACTGGACTTTAAAAACAGCCTCTATAGTATTTTCTGAATGAATATTTATATAAGAAAAACAAGACAAAAGTGTTCTTTAATTTGGATTTTAATTAAAATTAACCATTTTATTTTTTTAACAGATTGATATCAGTTTCATTAAATTAATTTTGATGGGTATTTTTTCTGATGCCAGTATGTGTCACTCTATTGATGGCACAAACGTCATTATTGTCACCATTGCAAAAAATTGTCAATTGATATAACGACTGACATTGCAGTGATTACAATTGTCTTTTATTTAATAACGAATATATTTGTTATAGAATTGATGGCAAATTTTAATCAGTGTAGAAATATGAAGAAAAAATAATTTTTAATAGGAAAATAGGCTTTAAAATGTTTGAAAGTTTTGAAGGCCAAAACAAAAAAATACATTTTCACTTTTATCTTGAATATATTCGTTAATCGAATTCCCAAGCAAAAATTTATGTTCTTTGTTGTCAACGTCATTATTAACTTTACTATCTCAGTGTAGGGTACAAGAATTGAAACTTTAAGATTTCAAAAGTGTTTTTATATGAGGGCAGTGGCTGTCAGGCTATAACCTAAAATTAAAACGATGATAAAACTTTTAGGGGGAGAAATCTCAACAACTCAAACCCTAAAATATAAAAAACATATTTTTTTTTCATAAAATTAAAACACAGTGTAGCAAACTTCATTTAAAAGTACTGAGTTGCTTTTTCAAGTACAAGCTGCAACAACGTCGCCGTAGTCATAATCATCATCAACAACATTTTCAACAACTTTGTATAAACGCGGCGAAGCGCTTGCATTTTGAAGAACACTTGAATTCCTGTTTTATTTTGTTTTTGTTCTTGTTTTTTTCTTTCTTTCATAATATTTTAACGCGCTAAGATAATAAATCTACCAAAACCTACTGGCCAAAACATTTCATTTTAGCTTCACAAATGAAGACCTCGCAATAAGAAATTAAATTAAAAAAATTAGAAGAAAAAAAAGAAACGTATAAAAATTCAAAATTGCGTAATAAGGATATTTTTATGTTGTTTGAAAATTAAACTCAACAAACTTGCTAAACCTTAAAAGCTTTTAAATATAAAAAAAAAAAGTAACAGAAAAATAATTTTATAAAATTTCAATTTAAAAAAAAAAAATATTTAATTTTAATATCTTTTTTATTTTCTTTAATTTAAACGAGAGCATTTGTGCATGTATGGATGTATGTGTGTGTGTGTGTGTGGCATGCCCCAACTAATATTAAGAGGTGCTACTTCTTGTTCTTCTTAAAACATGGTTCAGCTTATTCTCCTTAAAAAGAATTTAAAAAAAAACTTGTTTCTTTTTTGCACATCTTAACAACCAAGATTTTGATACACTTAACTAACATACTTGCAACACTTGCGTTACGTTACGAAAAGTTCTTAATAGACACATATGTGTGTGTGTGTGTAAATGTGTGTGCGTGAATGTAAGTGTTAGTATGTGCTTTATATAAGTGGTCGACATATCAACATTTCAATTGATTTGAAGTGTTATGTGAAACGTATGCGGAACACTAAACCCTTTCAGATTTGAACGCTTTAGGACTCACATGTAACACTTGAGTAAGCGCTATGCAAGAGATGTGTGTATGTCACACAACACAAGCCACACATACACACACACTTACATATAAAGTAGTATATTTAAATTGCTACAGTATGCCGCTCTTCAAACAAACACACAGAATGAAAAAAAAACAGAGGAAAACTCTTAACAAACCAGAGCGAAGAATACAACAAGCTAATGCACGTTTGTTTCATACGAACGGTTGGTTGGTTGGCTGATGCCTTCTTAATGGTCTTAATAAAAATGTTACAATTTATTTAATTTAACTTAATTTAATTTAAATTCACGCTACTCGAACTCAAGCAAGCGAACAGCCAACTCCATTAGGCGAAAACGTGTCCAAGCGTCAACAGCTCTAAAGCAAATCACTCAGCCCGTTTGTATATATGTTTGACAAGTATGTTTTACATAAGATATGTTAATTTCATAAACATATATTTTTTTATCTCAATACACGTACTTTTATAATTCAAACAAAATATACAAATTTTTATAAATAAAAAGAAGAAAATCTTAATAAATTTAAAATAACAAATGGATTTATTCAACGCAACAACACTTGTATAATGCAGAACTACTCCATAAATAACTTAATTAAGAGATTTCTAAATGGATTTAAAGGTTTTTACAAAAAGCAAAGAACCGAAAAAAAGAAGTTTTCTTTAGCAAGAATTTTGAAAAATAATAAAAAAATAATTTTTAAATTAAAAAGCCTCGCATTGAAAATTTTAGGATGCATTAGACAGAATAATAAAATTAGTAACACATGAAAGTAAAAAAAAAGAGAAGATGTTTGAAATTGTCCAAAACTGAAGTGAAACAGGGTGTAAAAAATTTGTATAAAAATTCAAAATTTTTTTTTTAAATTTTCTACAGCATCCACCAAGGAATAAAATAGAGCCAGAATTATTGAATTTTTTCAATTAAGTATATAATTGAGGCAACTAAAAATTTAATTAAAATTACATGAAAACAAATACAACCTTTGACGAAAAAAAAAACTTTTTACTCAATAATAAAATTTTTAATTTTCCCTATTATATATTTATTTGAAAAAATAATTTTTAAATATTCAGATTAACTATGAAATTTAATTTTCTAAAATAAATTTTTTGAATATAGCGCTTATTATCTTAACCAATTTTTTTAATCACCGACATTGATTATTTAGGGTAAATTCACATCTCAATGGATTTTTTGCTACCCCTTGCTTAACTCGGGATAATTAACACGATATTTTTAAAGTTTAATTAATTTACTTTAATATTCTCGTGGCTTAATTTTAACAATTTTCTTATTAAATGAATAACTGAATCAATTAAAAATTTAATTAAATTGTAATCCTAAAACAAACAAAACATTTATTTGTAAAAATACGTGTTCTGTGTTATTTTACCCACAAGAATGATTTTAATCCAACTTAAGTTGACATATTTTGTAATTTTTAACTTTATTAAAGAAAAAATCACGAGGACTTTAAATAAACACGAAAATATCTTAAGTTTCTATGTTTGAAAAATTATTTATCCGAAATGTATTTAGCTGTTGGACAATACGTAAGAAGAATACTGAACTGATTATTTGACTTGCTACCGCATTTTGATGATATAAAATTTTTTTGATTTTTCATGTTTCTTTATACGAGTTTCCCTTGTCTGTATCGATTTTTACAATTTGGTTTGTGTTATTGTGATTTCAGATGTAAAAACTTTCTAATTGTTATTCATCTGTCCTTCTAAAAACTCAGCCCTTTCATTATACCCCTCATAACAAGTGACAAAAGGGTATAATTGAGTTTGTCATTCCGTTTTCAATTTCTACAATATCCATTTCAAAACTCCTAAAGTATTTATTTAAAGTATCTAAGTCCTTATTCATAGCGAAGTCGATTAAGCGAATGTCCATGTCCGTCCATGTTAGTGCTGAAATCCAATATTCCAAGGCACTAGATGAGCTAGAGAAAATTTATATACGCCATTCAATCCTATGGCTGATTAAATTTTTTGTTATTTAAGATCAGCAAGATTGGTCCATGTCACCCGAGGCAGCGGCAAAACACCACGCCTGCCCTTAAATTTTTTCATATTATTTGGAACAAATCTATCTTAGTGAAGTAACTACAATCAAAAAAAATATATATATATGAAGCGATAGAGAAATAAAAACATCAATTAAAAAACATCGAGTGAAAAAGTTGGCGCTCGTCCATATTTTCCGAGTTATGTGCCTCTAAACTTTTCATAGAAAAGTACGATTTTGCACGAAATTTTTGAAAACATCAATACGGGTATCCTTTAAAATCTTTTGAAGAGAGCTTTTAGGAAATGATTTTTTTTTTCGTTAATTCTTTACCCTTTAAGAGCCGGTGACATTTATGTAATTTTTTTCTTATTTTCCTTTGTCACACCAATATTTGTGTTTTTTTATTTTTTTTTTAATTTTTATTTTATTAAAGTTACTTCTTTAAACTAGATTTGGCACAACCAAATATAGCACTCTTACTTATTTAACTATAAAAAGTTTCTCTTAATAATTTTAATCTGGCTTAAGATCATGAAAATATTTGTGACAATTTTTACAAAATTAGAAAAGATTAGATAATAGCAAAATATAATAAAAAATTTTTTTAAATCGGTGCAGTTGTCAGCAGCATTCTTCACACCTATCTTCGTGAAGTTAAATACTAAATCTAAATATATTTTTATCAAAAGTCCGCCTTTGAATAATAAGTAAAACATCAAGCAAAAGAAAAAACTTGAAACTTTTCAAGAAAAATTACGATATGTTATTACCTGCTGAACTGATTAACTGCCTTGCTAACACTTCTTAACGAAAATAAGTTGTAACTATAACTGAATAAAAACCGGTAATCAGTACCCTAAAGCTTTCGCCTTTTTTTTTTGTCAACGGAGCCGCAGGAAATCAAATTAGGTAATCGAAATTTTGAACCTCGTCAAATTATTTATTTTGTAAATTTTTATGATCAATCAAACGTTATAAATACAAAAATTAACAGTTAAGAACTAGATGTATTGTAAATAGAAAAGAAGAAAGAGAACGAAAATGATAATTTCACTCTGCTGGTATTTAGCTTTTAATGTTCTTTCTCTTTACAATTAAACGCCTTGAGCCTAAATCAAGAAAAAAATTATCAGTTGAAAAAATTCGAAAAAAAACAATTAAAAACGCAAATAAATAAATAAAACCTCTACTGTTCCTTTTACATTTTTTTTACTACGTCCTTTAATTTTAAAGTTGTGTAGATAAATAATAATTATTTTAAAAAGAGGCGGCAGTCTTTCTTAGTGATTTTGCCACTATTTTGAGCTTTTTTTAATTAACTTAAATTTCAAAATTTTAAGCCTTAATGCCAGACAAAAAAAAAAACACTAATTTTCTGGCTCAATTTTGTTCCAGAGAGGTGCATTAAGTGCATTAATCAAATTACGATATTTGAAAATTATTTGTTGTTAATATAGCAGGTAGCCTTGTGCCATATAGCTCAATTTAGTGAACGCTCTTTTTAGTTCCAAGTTTGAAAATGAACTATTTCATATTTTAATTTAAAGGCTCTCTTAAGTTCAAAAGATCTCTTAGTTCACAATGTTCTGTTAATGAAGTGTTCGTACTTTTGAAGCTCAAACGCTTTCTTTAGTTCAAAAGCTCTTTTAGTTCTAATGTTCTTTTTAAAATATGATGGCAACAACATTGCCAAAACGAATGTTCAATAAAATGCGTGTTAGCACTAATTTCATATCCAAAATAGTCACCAAGGAAACACAGACATAGATTCTACTTAATCTTGTCTGGTAGTTTAAATACAAAGAATAGTTTAAAAATAAACTAGGTTTAGTTAAAAGCATGAACTAGTTCAATTATTTCAATCGATGAAATCGTTTAAATAAACTAGTTCGCTTAAGAACTACACAAGTCTAATGGCAAGTGTAAATTATATACTCTTTGTCTGGTAACCTTTTTGCAGTTATTCACGCTAAGTTGATAGTTATTTTTGAAGGTGATTAAAATTATCGAACTAACATTTTACAAGTTCAAAATCCGTCATACGTTGTACTTTGACAAATTCAACTAAAGTCAAAGTAGCGACGGATGAGGTTGGCACAATGAATACTTTGCTGTCGGATGTTAAATCGGAGTTTGCTCTTAATTTTTTTCACTTTTAAATTTAGTTTGTATTTTATTCACTTGTTAATTTAATTAAATTTGTATTTTATTGTTTGCCACCAAAATTGCTTTATTAAAACCACAAAAAACAATTGAAAAACAGCAAGAGTTAAAAGAAAATAGAGAAGAAGAAGCAGTTGATAGTTGTCAAAATATTCAACATACGTCAAAAATTAAAAGTTGACTAACTTTCTTACTTTGCGTTGACGGACACGTATTGATTGTGACAACGCTCATAAGAAAACATGTATTTTAACTGACTTGTCAGTTGAATTTGTCAAAGTTTAACGTATGACGGATTCTATGTGTCCCGACCTTGAGGCCCACACAAAATAATAAGCTGTCGTAACTTAAAAATTCTCAAATGTTAAGGAGAGGCAAGATTTAATTTTTTAAAATAAAGTTGTACTTCTGTAATCAAATTGAATTCACAACATAACGGTTTTTCAGTTAGAGAAGACAGTATATAAAACGAAATTTTTGAGAGCCTGCAAGCATTTTCTATCCAAAAAGTTCCTACATATTTGAAATGTATTGCAAATAATATTCGCCTACGCTGCCACCTGGTAATTGATTCGCCTTGCTACAAATTAACTCAATGCACAAAAAAACACAAATGTCAAAAAAGGCAAAAATAACAATAATAATAAAATGTTGCCTACAACATGTTCGCCGGTGTGAACGTGAACGAAAAAACAAAAGCGAATTCCAGATGTTTTTCTTCCAAATGTTCGCTCGTCTAAATAGGCACCAAGAGATCAATATTCGCTGCCTTTGGAATTTGTTTTTGTAAATTTTTTAGCAATCATCTGGTAGTTGAAAATAAGTTACTCTTGAAAAAACAAATTTAAGGGAAATATTTTTGTATTAAAATAACGGGTCTTGTTGTCATATTACCTTGTGGTAGAGACGAAATGGTGTTTGTTCGAAGAATTTAAGTTGACAATAATGAATTTATTTTTAATTCAGTTTTTAATCTAAAGTAGTAACGAAAGAGTTACTTCTATCGAAAAATGCTGGCAAATTTTAGGTTGTGACGGTTTATGAATATTTGCGATAATACAAATGCATTTGCTACTTTCTACACATTTTTGATGTAAAAATTATGTTTTTTGTGCGTTTCTTTAAGTTGGCAATACTGATAGAAAGCCCTTTACAACTACTTTTTTTCAAAAAAAAAAAAATAAAAATAACTTGTAAAGAAGTGCATATTTTGAAAAAAATTTTCTTTAACAAAATAAAGTCACAGAAATTTACACTTGAATAAAAACCTTAAACAAAAATAATATTTAACCCTTTGGCGAACATACTATTCGTCCTTGTAACACCAAACTAAAATTATTGAGAGATTTAAAATAAACATTAAAAATTCTCTCACTGTAAACCATGACAGAAAAATATTTCTTAAAAAAAATATCTTATCGATATCTAATGCAATGGGTCTTGGCTAAAATCCACTTATTTTTAACTATTTCTTTATCACTTGTAAGCGTGACGTTGTTAAGTTTAACATTTAAATAACTTAAGTAAACTAGGAACGTGGGCACGAGCTCTCTCAAAACCATCATTCAATCCAATCTGTTAAATAATGAATATTTGGCTTAAAGATTTAAACAATTTCAAATAATTTACACTGAAGCTTTAAAAAATAGTAATAAAATATCTTTAAAGCAAAATCTGTTAAGTTTTTTATTTTACAACTATTTATTTTTACCCAGTTGTAAATGCCATAATAAACATTAAAATGTCACCCCTTTACATAAGTGACATTTCTAAATAGTTTGTGTGTGTTTGAATGTATGAATTTGATTTCTTTTTTTTTCTATTTCTTCACTTTTGTTAGACAGAACTGTGACATGACATTTTAAATTTCAAATCGTTGTTGTTGCTGTCATTGTTGGTCTTATGCACGCTTCTCTGCCACGTGACCAAAGAAAAAAAATCTCCCATAGAAATCTAGCCGATCATCCGCTACTTTATATTTAAATCTAATCCAATTGATTTCCTTGATTCGATAATAGCAGAGGTGGAGGTGAAGGTGGTCGTGTAAAGGACTCACTTAATTTAATGTTGTCACCCGAGAAGAAATTAAATAAATAAAACGCCCTTTCCAACCATTGACATTGGCACCTTCTCCATTAGGACTTAAATTTTAAACTCACGTGGAAATTTTTTTCTTCAGTTTTTTATTTGTTGACGTGTTGTAACGTGTTTCGGAGTGCGTGTGTGTGTGTGTGTGAGTCCTCCTTTATTGATATGACAAGTGTTTTGACAATTTTTATCGATGATATTTTTATGGCAAATGCAAATGAAGGTATTAAATTGTTGGCTTGTTGTTTTTAAGAGAAGTTGGGTTTAAAGAAACAATGAATTTTGTAAATCAATGGAAATCTCTTAAAAGAAACAATGAAAATATTTTAAATTTTTTTGTTTTTTTTAATGGAGGCAATTTGTTTTAATGACTTCATTGAAAAATATATTAGCTTAAGCCAACCTGTAACCTTTAATAGTTAGAAGAGTTGCGTGCCTCTGACTATGAATGATGTTTCAATGTCACCTCTATATTGCCAGCTTCTCCATTAACAAATCTGACACCTAGCGGCCTTTCCCGGCGATTTCGCCATCACCAAGATTTTTTACGAAAAACTCACTTCTTGGTTGAATGAAAATAAATTTAAGTTTTTCCAAATAATTTGAACAGTGCAGCCACATTTTTCATTGTTGAGATATAAAAAACGTGAAAAGCATTTGCAGCATATCAATTCAAGATGGATGACTTCTCCTCATAAATTATTCCTTTGCAGTTTAATTTCAGGTACGAAATAACAATTACGCATTTCTAATTTCGTTTTCCTTGATATTTTTTTATTTAATTTTTCATATAAATATTTTAATGTTACAAATTAATTAAAGCGATAAAGTTCATTAACACTTTGGCGGCACTTTTAATAGTAAAGAAAATCTCCTGTGACCATTTAAAGTTTAAAAAAATTATTTGCTGTTAAGGTGTAGAGGAAGGTTGAAATGATACTTTCAGACTGTAATTATTCTTCATCAATTAAATTCTTTAATTAAGCGAAGATTATTGCAAGAATACCTTCAACTTAATTTCTAATATCACAAGCTCTTCCCACAAGTATTTTGTTTTTGCTTCGGCCAACTAACTCTGCTTGAATTTCTCTCGATGTTTGTTTATGAAGAAGGAAAAGTAAAAAAAAAATCAGTTCCCACAATAAAAATAAGATTTTAAACAAAATCGACGATGCTTGAAATTTAATTGGACATAAAATATAGACAAACGAACAGGCGAACAAACAAACTGATATGCAACACCCGTCCAACGAAAAGTACCCAGTAAATCTTGCAATAACAACAACAATGAAACTAGAAAAGAAAAAAGTCCACAAGATTTGTGCACCCTTAAAATAAATAAAAGTTAATGCTTAAATAATTCAATTTGCAACTTAATGCTACAAGTTAACGCCTACGGGATAAAGTACTTGTAACAAACGAAAACAAGCAAAATCAACAAACATTCTTTTCTCACACTCATCCAGAAATTAAATTTGGAATTAAACAACCCATTTCACCCAAACTCCATGCAGTCATCAACTACAATCAAGACTAGGAAAAATAAACAAACAAAATCAACTTGTAATGAAAGAAGGAGCAACAATAACAACAACAACCACAACAAAATAATAAATGATGTTTGTTGTTATGTTTGCATAATTTAACATGTTGCCAAAAAAAAAAAATTATGTGGCAAAAGAAAAACAGGTACATGTGCCTTCTTCTAGAAAAAGTCCAACTGCTTGCATCCTTTCGCAAGGTAACATGCATCCTTTTTTCTTTTAAGTTTTAATTCTTTTATGTAACGTTTGCTTTTGGGCTTGTAATTCAATTACTGACCACAAACACACACACACACGCACACGCATTTACCCACCTTCTAAGAGCAAATCAAGATCATAATTGTAAAATAATTTCAAACATCAAATTTAATTTAGTTGAAAAAAAGAAGAAACAGAATACCTTTTTTGGGCTGTTTTTTTTATTCCTTGAAGGGCTACAACATGTTTTGATGTCTTGATTAAAGGCTCATTGTGCTTAAATTAAACATAATTCGAATTTTTATTAAAAGATTTTGATTCAATTTACTGGCAGCAGCACAAAACACCCTGAACATTTTGAAAATTCAATTTAAAATTACAAACACTTTTTTTATTGTAAATTAAGAAACAGGTTTTCTAATTAAAACATTAATTTCAGGGTTCTGACTCATTAAGAAAATATTTATTTTAAAATTTTTAATTAAGAAAAAGTGCTGTAATAAATGTGTAGCAGGTTAGTGCAATTACTTATTCACATGTGGCAGTGGCTGCATTTAAAATTGCATAAAATTTTTATCAAAATATAAATATATTTAAAAAAATGTTTATTTAATTACGTCGTGGTATAAACAAATTTTTAGAACTGGTTGTATGATGAGGCGATTTTAATTTCGAGCTTAACTTAAATTAAACTTAATTTTTTTTATTAAACAAATTATTAGGGTTGATATATTAACGCTTGTTTTATAAGAGAGAGTCTTGTATGAAAATTTAACTTAATACTCTAGAGGCCACAAATGACACGATTGGGTTTTAAGAATTTTTGTAAAATTTTAATGGTTAAAACTTTTATAATTTTTATAACTATTTATTTTCGAAATTCAAAAAAAAATATAAAGCAAAAATGTATTTTATTATTTAATTAAAGCATAGGCGAACATTTAGGCATTTCAAAACAAATTCGAACTTAAGTTCGAAATTTCGAACATAACAAAATAGGTAAATATTCTGCAAAAAAATAAAAAATCTTAAAGAAATCTCTTAATAATCAATATTTTGTTCTAAAACTATAATTTTGGAATTCGAAATCCTGGTTTCATAAGCATTTATTTTCAAAATTAAAAAATAATACAAAATTAACATAAAGCTTAATTGTATTTTATAAATTAATTACCGCTTAAACGAACATTTACGCATTGCAAAACAAGTTCGAACTTGGGTTCGAAATTTCGAACATAACAAAATCGTTGAATATTCTGCAAAAAAATAAAAAATCTTAAAGAAAGCTCTTAATAATAATTAAAATTTCGTTCTAATACTAAAATTTCGGAATTCTTTGAGAATCAAAAAAGGACACAATTTATTACGCACTAAAACTTCACTTAAAGAATTACAATTTAGATAATTCGAAATTAAAAATAAAATCCTTCGATTAAGTGCTAAAAACAAAAAATCAACTCATTTCAATGTGTTTTAAAATAATTTCTTCAGGCACGTTCATCATACGTTCTTAACGATTATCCCACCGTTTTGTTTTAGTTAACAACCACATCACTACTTATTTATTTTGTTTCTTTTATCATATTTTTTTTTTTTTCTTTTTACTTGCAATTTTGAATTTTGTTGCATCAGGCCCAGAGTGCTGGTTGTGGTGGGAGGCTGGCTATTCTTCTGCTAAAGGACTTTGTCATTAGACTTCATTAAGGTGTAAGTACATGAGCCTTAATAAGATGGATACACAACAACAAACATGTGTAAATTGTTAATTCGTGTTGCCACGCTAACGATGGCACCCACACACACACACACAACTGCATATATTTGCACTTTTGCAAACACATAAAGAGAGCATACAAATGAAGTGTTCCATGGAACTTATAATAAATAAGTGCACACATCTTGGCACCTATTTTTTTATTGTTGCTTTTAGAATTTCAGTTTTTTTTATTTAAAATTTTTTCATTGTTTTAGTCCCGCATAATTTTTCTTTATAATAATGAATTTGTTTTTGTTGTTATTTAACAACAACAACAGCGAGAACAAGAACAAGAACAAACAAGTTAAGTGCTTTGAGTCCATTAAAAAGAAGGTAAAAAGTTTAGATGCTACAATTAAGAGGCATCCAAGTAAAATGCTCTAATACTTGCCATATGAACACATGCACATGCTCCTGACGACTGCCATTAATTTGGCAGTTAATTGCAATTAAGGAAGCGGACTTAACAGAACAATACACCCACCCAACAATACAATTAATAAGAAAAGAAAAAAGTTGCGTCTCTGTTAAAAAGTTAATCCATGGCCAAGTAGCAAACAGGCGTCACTTATTCGTACTTACACGCCGTCATCAGCACCAGTAATTAAGAAATTACTAAAAAACAAAACAAAAAATATAAAAGAAATTAATGTGTAAAATGACAATAAAAATACCAATTTGCAAACTTACACATGCAAATAAATAATTCTCTCAAGTAAACTTGCGTTAATGTGTGTGTGTGTGTGTGTGTGTGTGTGTGTGTGTGTGTGTTGAACGATTAAAAACAATAGACCCGCATGTATTTTAAACATCAGCGTCAAGCTGTTAAAGCTTTTTTATTTGTAGAAAAATAATAATTTTGCAAATGGATTAAATGTTTTGTCTTTCATTATTTTTAATTTTAATTTTTGTAAAACAAAAAATAACAAAAAAAACACTTTATGTAAATAACATTGATTAACAAAACAAGTCTAGATCCTCTGCTAAGTCCTTAAAAACCCCTTTTAGAAACATTGGTCTTTAGCGCAACTAAAAACAACCTCAGGTTTTTTGAATGCATTTCAATGTTTTATACATTACGATCACAATGGCGAAATCATTCATATATTAAAAGTAAAAATAATTTTTATATATGGAGCTTGATATTTGGCGAAAATTAATAAATTCGCTATGGCGACCACCTTTGGTTTTTCAGTTCTTATTTCCTTTTTTACAACTAAAGTTTCATATAAGAAATTGCACCTAATTTTTGGTTTAAATAAGGTCGGTCATCATAAGTTAAAGTACTTTTATCCATTTGAGATTCATTTTATTTAAAACCATCAACGAACAAAGATTTTTTTAATTCTGTAATTTGTGGTTTTTGCAGTTTCTTAAAAAAATTTGTTTGATGAATTATTTGAGGTATTGCAGCTTTTTCTAATATTACTGAAAATAATTTTATTATTACTTGCTTTTCTTAAAAAAGGAAACACTGTAGTTGGAATTTAAAAATATTTCTGTGAACTGTATTGCACTTTTGCAATTTGAATGATAATGCAGTCATCAATAACTGGACATGTAGTTAAGGCTGTGTATACAAATTTAAAAGATACACGTTATTACCGACTGCAGTCTTCAATAACTGGACACGCAGGTAAGGCTGTATAAAATAATTTTAATGATACACGTTATTACCGACTGCAATCATAAATAACCGGACATGCAGGTAAGGCTGTGTGTAAAAAATAAATGATACACGTTATTACCGATTGCATACTACACTATTGCCCTCTGGTAAGATGAAATTAAAAAAGGTTTTTGTCCGCACCAGGAATATATTTTAATAATATTAATGGTAAGGCAGTTTTACTTTATGAACAGTGTTGTTGTACTCTAATAAGAACTTATATCATCATCATTACTTTTATAAGGTAATCTTTTGAGCGTACGACCGACTTTTAGCTTAAAATTAAACAAACGTAACTGTTAGTACAAAAATGTTTTCTGGAGTCGATAATATTCTGCATAATTGTTGGAGTATGTAAATTGTATTAAACTGCTTGTTAAATTTACTTGCAAGATACTGTATTTATTGAAATCAAAGGTCAACAGCGAAAAAAATTATAAAAACGAGTCCAAAGAGTCACAAAGACCACCAAACGATAGGTTGTGGTGCATAGGCCAGGATCGATTTTAGTTATTATTTTGACCAAGAAATATTTTCCTTAATAGCACATTACCATGCAAGTGGGAGAATCAATCTTTAGTTTTACTTAATAAATATTATATGACATTGATCACGGGCGGGCTAATAGATTTGTTCTGTAGCCATCTATCTAGAAAAAGTGTTGATCCGAAAAGGAATTTTCAAGCTTAAAATATTTTATGCAAGTTGGTACAAATTGTATCTATTCCTTTTAGGATCTTTCAAAGCTGGCATAAACTTTTGTGAGCAAAATAATGAGATGTCTGCAAAGAATCGCTCACAAATTTTATAAAATATTTACATCTGAGATCAAAGTTATATATTTGTTGTTTCTGTATTACAAGCGATAGACTCGTCTGAAAAATTTGAATAGAAATCATACAAATTAAGACAGAAAGACATTTTTGCATAAAAGTTTTGTTATAAATTTTTAATGACTATTTTTTTTAATTCTTAAATATTACTGTATTTATTCTGAAAGTGACTCGTTTTGAATCACAAAATGCTAAACCTACTTGGGCATGTTCCCACAAGTTTTCTTCTTAACGTTCAATTACGACAAGCTTAAACAGTTCGTTTCAGCATAAACTTGCCGTTTGAAGCCACCATAATTCCAGTGATTGCACTTTATAGATCAGATTTACATCTCCCAGATTTACACTTGCCTCTTATGGCTTAATCATGAGAACAGTGAAGCATCTGAAAGAAAACTGATATAAAATTTCATTAACAACATCTTTAAGACAGAAACAAGTTTGAAATTTTTTAAATATTATTTTTATTCCTACTTAAGTCATTTGTAAAACGAAATTAAAAAAATTTAATCTGAATTTAGGTAAATTTTTTAATTACAAGAACGAAAACTTTTTTAAATAAAATTTTTTTGATTTATAATATTTCTAATTTTTCCAATTTAAAACACATTTTCTAAATTTTAAAAAAGTAAGAAAAAAAATTTCTTTAAATAATAAATTTTATTCAGGCTTAAGTTCGTCTTTAAATATTATTAAGATAATAAGATAAATTAATAACTAGCTGAACTCCTCTCATTCTTAAAAGAAATATTTTGTAGGAGTCAGTCATGACTGACTAACGTAACAATTAATTTCAAAAAAATACATTTTATTTTCTGTACTATTTTTGAAATTTTAATATTTACATATATTTATTGTAGTGCAGTTCCGTTCATCCATGTGTTATTTATATCGTGTTAAATTTATGTTAACATTCAGCATATAAAGTCTGGCAACACTCTAAACTGACTTGTGTTGTCAATGAAATTTTTCATCCAGTTTATTTTCAGCTGTCAAACGTAGACTGGTGTCTTTTTCGTCATAAATTATATGTCTGTGTGTCTGTGTTTTTCGTTCTTTCGTAGTGTATTGAAAAACAATTTGGTGTTTGGGCCTTTGATTCAGATTAAATATTTTTTTTAATAAAAAAAAGTTTATTTTTCTGCTCTTGTTACATTTATTTGATGCACATTTGTGTGAAAACAAAAAAGTTTCTGTTTCAAAAGGAAATATTTATTTTCCACTTTAGTAATCAAAAAGGCAACAAAAAGAGAAATGAAACAATTGCAAAACTGAAAAAAGTAAAGTGTAAATTTGAAAGAAAAAAAAAAACTAATTGTAATAAATTAACTTGTGAGATAAAATTTGTCAATTATAAAATTGTTGGGGCTTAACAAAAGCTGATGGATGATTCATGTAAATACATTTGCGTGGTTTATACATTTCGATATTCTGTGTTGTTATTAATTTTATCAATAAATTCATATTTAAATAACAAAAGTGTTAGTAATGATTAAAAGAAATCAATAATTTTTAACAATAAGAAACGTGTTTACTAATATTGTTGTGATTTTAACAATTATCGTCATCTATGTGTATCATTTGTATATGATTCAAAAGTTCCTTGTGCTTACCTTACTTGCATATGAATATGCATACATATAGAAGTGTGTTGAATATGCAGACAATTAAATTTAAAAACACAAAATGAAAGGTGTTAAAATATTTTTCAGGTAAAACAATATCAAAACGGAACTATTTTAATTTTAAATTATACATTTAATCTGATTGGAATCTGAAATGAATAAAAATCAATAGAAGTACGAGTGCAATTTAAAAAATCCATATTAAGGAAAAACACTGTTTTGTCCTCTCAAGCACCTTTAAAAAAATATTAATGTTCACAATGAATGATAGCGGTGTGTTGTAGTTGTATTTCTAATCTTTAAAGTTGCCAGATTCGTTTCTTTACGTATTTTTTTAAGCGATATTTTTGATACCTGAACTGCAGTCAAACATTTTTCTGTTTATGGTAAAAATGACCAGAGTCTTTTTTGGCTGGGATATTTCTTTAAACAAAAAGCATGTCTTATAATTAATCTTCCTAGAGTTTCATCGTACCCTTTTGGATAGCAAGTATTAGATCAATATATTACCAATAGAAAAAATATATGTGTACCTACATTTTAAATTACTAAAGATTAGAAGTGTGGGCTTCATCAAGTTTACTTCTTTAAAAAAATAATATGTAAGATTAGTTGAAATAATGAATGGACGCACTATTTGAATTTTCAATGCGTCAATTAAGTCAAAAAACAAAGAATCGTGACTTTATTCAATTGGAAAAGTACAAATATATCACCTAAGAAATGCTAACTGCTTCAGTTTTCCAAGAACTGCAATGAAACGCTCTAATTTCCATAAAGGACAGAACCTTTACTACATGGTTTCTAGTGTTATAAAGTGCGAAATAATTTTTTATTTTTAATTTATTTATCTATACATATCGCCATTTAACTTTATAAGAAAATATCATATTGCACCAGGCTAGACTTTAGGGGCTTTCTAGACATTGTATAACAGCCTCGTTTGCTATGTGGCTCTACTTCATTTACTTTAGAAATCCATCAAATCAGTTTGAATCTTATAGATCAGGAGATATCTAGACCTATCTATGTTTCGAACTCCATTAAAATCAATTACCGGGACTTTGTCAAAATTGATTCAGACGCATGACACTACATAAAAAACTAAGGTTTCTTCGATGATATTCCGGAAATTTTTTGGGTATTATTCTTGCATGGCCGGAGACTAGTCCTCATTGGTCATTCATTGAAATCGGTCCAGAAGTTCTTGAGTTATTAGCTTAGTAACTAACGTCACTCCCCTGTATTTATACAGATAACTAATAGCTTTTTTACCACAAAAAGTTGAAAAAGGGTGTATCTAAGTTTGTAACTCCATTTATAACTTCTACAATAACTGTTTCCGACCCCATAAATAATATATATTCTTAGTTTTTATGCATAGCGAAGTCGATTGAGCAATATCCGTCCGTGTGAGCTAAAAAAAATTTAAATACATAATCGGTCAGAAATAGCTTCAAAAATAGTTTCAAAAATGCTTAACCAATTAAGAGCCAATGACATGTAAAATTATATAAAGTACTTTTTTTCATTTACTTATTTTTTCATTTTTTAATTTTTTTCTTACCCCAACATTTGTCTTTTTTTTTTACATGTAGAGTTAGGGGTATTTAAGATTTGGTGTAGGTAGTCGAATATACCACTCTTACTTATTTTCATTGGTAAAAAAAAAGAAAAAAAATTATATTCAATTCTTATGTTACTGTTACTTTAAAACTATTTTAAATACGACTAAATAACAAAATAATAATAATAATAATAAAATTTAAAAAGTTGTTTATTTGTTTTCTTTAACAAAATATTTAAATACTAAAATGAATTAAAATAAATATTTAAAAAGCATTTTCGTTCAATGATTGTAAATTAAGATTTTCTCTAAAAAAACATAGTAATCTGGCAACTTGCAATTTTTTACCAACAATTTCTGTTCCCTCTTCACACTTGTAGCTAGAAAATGTATTCACATTGTATTTGTTGTTTGTTTAGTATAATAATGTAACAATCAATGGTTTTGCTGGCGTTATTTTCGTAAATGACGTAAGCGCAAAAACGGCTTTTTAAACAAAGCAAAAGAAGAGTAAAGAGAAAATATAACAAAATGTCAAAAGACCAACCTACCAGCAGCAATAGCAACAATAATAGTAAAGTTAAGAAAAATCATGTTTATAATGTTTAGTTTGGAAACCTAACAAAAACAATCACTGTAAGTTTCCATATCTGCCTGTCAACTGAAACACGCTAAATCTACAATAAAGATACGAGTTAATAATGAAAGAGTACGTAGAGAAAAAAAAAACGGAAAGAAAAACAATTTGAGCGTAATAGCAAACGAAACACGAGTGCTCTTAATATGGAACAACAGAGGCTGGTTATACAGATTTTGGGCCATTGACCCAGCAGCCAAACTAAAAACGATCCATGTAAATTAGTCATTCAAACTCACACACGGAATTTCTTCATTTCAATACATAAAATTGGGTATCTTCATTACGAAACAGATATAAACAATTTAGTTTTGTGTGTGTTTATTTTATTTTATTAATTACCTATTACAATTTAAAAAAAAATGAAAAATATATTTTTGTTTAAAGGCGCAAAATTTACATTCATTTACAAAAATGTCTAAATGAGAAAGTTTCGAGGAGTGACTTAAAATTTTACTCAATTTTTTTTTAACTCTATTTCGTATGTCTCCTTTGAATCAAAATGTTTTATTAAATATGAGGTTAAGGCATTCTTTTAAGAGCTCAAAAAATTTGTTGATTTTTTTTCTAACAGGTTTTTCTATTCCTTCTGTTAATTGCTCTGTGAGTCTGGCCGTTTGTGTTTCACATTCTCATAAGCGGCTTTTAGACGGTCGAACTTTGCTTGTGAAAGCAGCTTGATGGGAGAGAATTTCAATATCAAGAAATTTTCACAAACACGAATTTTACTCTATTATACGAGTATGAAGAGATGACATGTCATTAAACCG
Organism: Cistogaster globosa; assembly: GCA_937654795.1. Taxonomy (NCBI): domain Eukaryota; kingdom Metazoa; phylum Arthropoda; class Insecta; order Diptera; family Tachinidae; genus Cistogaster; species Cistogaster globosa. The sequence goes on from OW569404.1 coordinate 17,638,067, forward strand.
TGCTCACAACTTTGACCGTCTAATAGTTACTTTATTCATTAAACATGCGCTGTTACTAACCTTTGCAGCCATCCATGCTATACTATAGAGTTACTTCAGTGACACTCGGTGCCAATCAATGTCTTGTTTTAGCAAGCTTTATTTCGCTTGTCTGTTAAAATTTTTATAAAAATTTGTTCAATAAAATGACGAATTTTTTAAAATAATTATTTTGCTTGGATTAAAAAAAAAATCTTAACACAAAACTCTTTTGCTTGATTTTTGGCGACCATTAAAAAAAAAACTTGTAAATCAATTAAAATTAAGACCATCTGGCATCCTTATTTATTAAATAAGCTCCTTTTACTATGACCAGACTTCTACAATGACATTTTATAACCCAATTTTTTAAATTCTCTTTTAAGTTGCAGCGACATTCATTGTGAATTTAAACCATGCAGTTTTTGATGCCATTGTCATTTTGAAATTTTTAATTTGTTATTCATTATTATGTTATTTTTTATGTTTATGTGTTTATCACAGAAAGCATTTGAACTTCTGTTAAACATTTAAAGCCATGCCGCTTTTTCTCAGCACCTCTTTCCAACAAACGAAAAATTTATTGTGAAAATTGTTTGCTGCGGGTAAACACAAGAATTGTCTTCCTCTTCCTCTTCCTCTTCTTATTCAAAATTCGGAAATTTTATACTACTTTTTTTTATTTATTTATTTTTTTTCATTCGCAGATTGTCCAACACAAGTCAAGTGCGTAAATCATTAAAACGTGTGTACAATTCGTAACCTGTCGCATATTTTTTTACGCCCTAAAAATTAAACAAGATCAAGTTTTACATTAAAAAGATCACGCAATTTGTATTTTTGATTTTAAATGAGACGCAATTTTTTACTCAATGTAAACAAGACAGTTTTGTAGCTTTTCAAAATCATACTTAATTACATTTATTAATTTCAGTTTAGTCATGTTAAAGAGTTTTAAATTAAAATTTGTTTAAAATAACACCAAAATGTTGGCTGAATTTATTTATTTTTTGTTTCTTATGTACCACCTCTTCCTCCAAAATGCTGTCCTCCAAATGAATTTTAAACTCTTTATGACCAACGTAGCTTCATATTTCTAAATTTAACAATACCGCCAACATTAAACTGCAAAGTGGCTGGTTTTAGCCTCAAAAATTATTAGAACTAACAGGTTTTTTTCATTGCATTACCAAAAGCATCAGTGAAGGCGTTTTTGTAGTTTTAGCTCAACTTCTATTCAAAAAGTTTAAATTTCATTTGGCATTTTTTTTTTGTTTTTTTGTTTTTCTTAAGCGAATGCATGATGAAGGTTTTATTTGTATGTTAAACAGAGCAGAAATATGTTTAACTCTGAATGTCTGTGGGTAAAATATTCACATTTAAATAATTTTAGATAAAAAATAATTAAACAAATAACAGCCAAAATTATAAATCGCCATAACTGCCAGGCGGGAAATAAAACCGCAAACTAATAAAAATGATAAAACGAAGGACGTATTTGTTTGCACTAAATATAAACGAGTATGTGTTTAGACAAATATTTGCAAAAAGTGTGTTGTTCAATTGTTCAGTTAAAATACTTGAAAATATTTTAGAAATACAGCTGGCTGCTAAGTTCCAGCTGTATTTTTTAACTGATTTTTTATATTTTAATTGGAAAACAAAGAATACAGACATAAAAGAAACTTGTTTTAATTGAGGTACAAGCTTGGAAAATGTATTCATTTTATTCATTTAGATGGCTCTTAGGTACAGTTAGACGTATTATTTATAATCCCCTTGCAGATATTTTAATTAAGAAAGGAAACTGATATATAGAGAGTTTTCATAACGAGATTTCAGGCAAAATATTGTCGATCGTTACTATATTTCCATTTAAATTTTGAGGAAATTACTTAAAATCTACGAGGGCTGCTATATATATTTCTGGCCTGGCAACACTGAGTGCTGCCAAGTGCAATCTGACATTTCCATTGGAAATTTTGTCATTTTTCAGCATAATCGTACTTAAAACGTTTTGACGTACGACCATTATTTGTGTTGTTTACAGTGACTTAAAAAAATTATTATAGAAAAAAATGGAACTAACTCGTGAACATTTTCGTGCCATCATTTTTCACAACTTTCGACGTGGATTATCACGACAAGAGTGCATTGATGAACTTAAATCTTTGTATGGCGATAAAGCACCTTCCTATAGCGCTGTAAAAAATTGCTATAATGAATTTAATCGTGGTGAAGCTCGCTCAAAGACCAATTCCGTGAAGGTCGTCCAAAATGGCTGTTGTGCCAGAGAACATTGATGCCGTGCGTGAACTCATAATGCAAGATCGACATGCAAGATACCGAGAAATAGAGACATCCTTGCACATTTCTTCCACCAGCATACATTCGATACTGCATGAACACCTGGCCGTAAAAAAGGTTTGTTCTCGTTGGATCCCGCACAATTTGAAAGTCGTTCAAAAAAAGGCTCATGTCGATTGGTGCAAAGAAATGTTGCAAAAATACGATTGCTTTGCTTCAAAAGACGTTTTTAAGATCGTCACAGGTGACGAATCATGGATCTATGCGTATGAGCCCAAAACGAAACAACAATCGACCGTGTGGGTCTTCAAAGACGAGCAAAATCCAACGAAAGTTGTTCGTGGAAGAAGAACTTCGAAGCAAATAATCGCCTCTTTCTTCGGAAAAACTGGTCATGTGGCGACTGTTCCGCTTGAGCAACGTAGGACGGTCACTTCTGAGTGGTACACTACAATTTGTTTGCCTGAAGTCATCGGAAAAAGTCGAAAAACCAACTAGAGAAGGCTTAAACCAGAGCATTTTTGATCGGCCAAAACGTCGAATTAATGGGTTATCCGCCGTACAGCCCTGACTTGGCACCTAAAGACTTCTTCTTGTTTCCGCACATCAAGAAAAAAATGCGTGGTCAACGATTTTCGTCGCCAGAAGAAGCTGTTTAAGTGTTCAAAAACCATGTTTTAGAGGTGTCTCAATCGGAGTGGAAAAAGTGCTTCGACAACTGGTTTGAGCGCACGCAAAAGTGTATAAATCATGCTGGAGAATACTTTGAAAAACAATAAAACCATTTTTGATTATAAATATTCGCATTTTCAGTATTAGGCCAGAAATATATAGAGCAACCCTTGTATTAGTTGTTTACACAGATATTTTTTCTATAAAGTACTGACTTTAAAAATATTCAGGGAAATACCTACGTTGTCAAAAATTAATTGAAACATTCGTTTAAATGCTTCAATTGCCAAATTCATTAACTCTACTGAAATGATAACTCATTCAAATAAATTATTTAAAATTCTTAAAACTGCATTTATTCTTTACTAATAATAATTTGCAACTAATTTTCAATGGAGTTAATCGACTTGGCAATTAATGCATCCATATTTTAGCAATGAAAAAATTTTCTTTTCAATTCAAAAAATTAAAGCAGGTAACTTTTACTGAGAAATAAAAAAAATAAATAAAATTAAGAACATTTAGAATTACAAATTAGCAGTTTGCTTAGGTTTTAAAAAACAGGTAACAGCATCTGCACAAAAAAAAAAAAGAAAAGGAAAACATTTTATCTTTACAAGTGTTAATAGGCAGGATTTTCTCTCTCTCTTTTAAGTGTTTTCACTTTTTTAAAACGACTTTGTTTTCATTTAAATAAACTACACAGGTTGCACAGCAAGAAATGGTTCTTTAAATTTTTAAAGAAAAAAATCCGATTTTCTTAAGATGCCATGCAAAAGATACTTATGTTTATAATGCATACGATTTTTTATTATTCTAAAAACTCTCACAAAATATTGCCATTAAAGAAAGTTATTGAGTTGAGTAAATATCAAAGGTAGAAGAGATTTGTGATGCCAGATCAGCAGATGTTTGCACATAAATAGGAAATTAAAAACAGAAGTTTTATTTAAATTGTGGAAATTATGAAAGAATACAGGAAAAATTAAAGTGCAATTAAATTAAAATTAATTCCTTTTTCCTGTTTTCTTAAATTTAGGCATAAAAAACATACAGCTTAACAAATCAAAAGAAAAAAAAAATTAAAACAAATAAAAGATGTAAATTTTCATTATCCCAATAAACTTATTTTATTTTTGTACTCTTATTTTATTTTTTACTCTACTCAATTTTTAATTGCATAATGTCAATGTTATTAATATGACTTAATTAAAACTTTTTAAGTTTTGTCATCTAATGACATGTTTTGAAAAGTTTATTCATCGTCTGACAACTATTTATTTAAATGACTTAATTAATTTACTTTCAAATACAAATATAAATGCAAAACGTAATTGTTAAAATTCAATTTATTATATTGGATGATAATGGAAAAATGTGTTTTTAATATTTCAATAACAAACAAAAATATATACTGATGCAATAAATATAATTGTAGATACGTATTTCTTGTTTTTAATGTATTTGAAATTTAAATACTTACAAAAAACATTTTGTTTTTTATTTGTAAACTTACATATTGGAAAATTAGTTTGCAAATCATCCCGGTGACATGTACATTTTTGATAATTATATGGTTAATCCATGACAATTAAGTCTCAAACTGAAAAAAGTACAAAGGGAACAAAAAAACCTTTAAATAAATTATTTTTAATTTTTGTTCAGTTTTTTTTTGACATGCGATTTTTTTATATCCATTTCCGACCCCATCAAGTATATCGTTACCTTATATAGAAAGGCCCTAACTCGTTTTTTTTAATTTCAAGTTTTTTTTTTACATATGTCGATAAATTATTCTCAGATGCACTACTAAAAGATTAAAAAAGTTTTAACAGTATGAAATTGCTTAGAGAATTTAATAACACAATGCGTTAACAAAAAAATTTCCAAACACACACGTTAAATAAGGCCTTTTTATAATAGGGTAGCGATATATATTCTTACTTCTACGCTGTTCGTCTGTCTGTCCGTGCTAGTAAAAAAATCAAGTTTGGCAAGGTACTAGATCAGCTAGAGAAAATTTAAATACGCCAATCGAGTATAGTTTCGAAAATTATGCTATTGAAAATCAGCAAGATCGGTTCATGTCCTTTGGGGCAGCGACTTATAAAATTAAATGAACGATATTGGCACTTCCAAGGATTAATAATTCTTTCAAAAGATATTTGCTTTATAAAAATACTAACAAAATAAAAGTAGATTTGATCAATTTGGCAGTCGAAGCATCCATATATCAATAGACAGGTAAAATGACTTTAGGAGCTATGATTCCTAATCTAGTGGAAATTTCCTTGTGTCTTACTGTAATTTACTTATAATTTTTTGGAACAAAATGGGAAAAATACAAGTTAAACTGTATTATAATAAATGAATTAATTAGTTTGGCTTGGGTTAATTTTTATTTTTGTTTCAAATTTTTTTATTAAGAAAAATAATTTTTTTATTAAAATAAACCGCAGGAAAATATTGAAAATTAATTTTTTTAAAATATCGTACAATTTTTTATTCCGATTAAATTATTTAATCACCGATATTGATTATTGGGGGTAAAAGCACGTCTCGATGGCCATTTCACTACCGCTTACTTAACTCTTCAGGAAACTTTTCACAAACATTTTAAATAAACTAAAGATTTTTGTCCAAACAATTAAGTAGAGACCAGAATCAAAGTATAAGCAAAAAACAACAATGATTTTATTTATTTTCCTTTATCCACTTTATAGGGCTGACTTTTGTCGCTTCTTTGTTAAAGTTAAAAGATTTAAAAAAATGAAATATTATAAAACACTACGAAAATTTATTTTTGCTTTATGCACGGGCACTTGCAAATTATTCTCTTAGTTTTTTTTTTTTTTTTTGTGGAAAATGTACAGAAACATTTGTAAGTAATTTTCCTTTTTTTAATAAAAGAATTTTTGAGCGTAAAATTAAAATGAACTTAAACTTATTTGTTAAAAAAAAAATTTTTAGAAACTTCTTCGATTGTTTAGAGATTTTTAAAATCCAAAACAAAACGAAACAAAAAAAAAATATGGCATCACTTTCTTTTCCCACACTATCAGAGAAAATGTAATGCTCTCTTTTGCATGCTGAAAAACACCGTTTGTTTCTCTGTAGTAAATTTATTAACAAATGATATTTTGTTGTTGCCTTGTTTTATTAAACAAAAACACTTGACGAAGAGTCTTCATTCATTGAAATCAACTGGCTGCCGCATTCGTAAATTTGCCTTCAAAGCATTCAGGCATGGCCGCGCTTATTCTTACACTATTCGTTCTTGTTTATTTTTGTTAATTAATTTATTTTATAATATTTTTGTTTTGGTTTAAAGGTTGAACTTTAAAGTACAACAACAAAAACAAGTCAAATTAAAAACAAAAAAAATCTATCGGTTCAAACGTATTCGAAGTGATATTAGTTGATTTAATCATTTCTAAAATTAACTTTAAACAATTGCAACAAATAATATTTTCAAACTTAAACGCTCACGTCGTCATAACGGATTTTTTTTTTTACTCAAGCAAGCACAAAATTACGCATTTTTCATTATAAAAAAGCTGTCTGTTATTGGAATATAAATAAAAAAATAAAATAATAATAAAAACAACAAAAAGTAAACAAATATTGAAACATTGTAAAATCAAAATTAAATAGAAAAAAACTTAAATTAAAATGTAAAAAAGTAAGAGAACAAGTTGAGGTTTCTGTCTGTGCTTTCAAACAGTTGTTTAGTTACAGAAAAAAATCTATAAAAAAAAACTTCTTATGGAACACGACTAGTCTGATCACCTGAAAAAAAATTTATTTTCCGCAATTTTTAATGTTGTACAGATTTATACACAAATAATAAACAGCAATCTTTTAATAGAATAATTCTGTATGTAAAAGGAAAAGTTTTTAGAACCAGAAGATCTCCTCTGCAAAGTAAAAAATCTGGCTAAAAAAATAACAACTGATTGTTTTTGTACACGTTGCAGTTGGGTTTTAAAACTGTGAGATAAAATAGTGAAATTACAAAACACATGTTAAAATTTGTTACACAATTTTTATTACAATTTGTTTTCAAAATTGTTTTTTATATAGGAAAATCATTGCCTGTGTCTTCAATTGTATGAATCTGAATTTGTGACTAAAAAATGTGTGAAAAAATATAGGATACAAGTTTTTGCTATCGCTTTATTTAAGCAAAAAAGAAAAAAAAATGAGAGTTCTATATTCGGCTATGACGAAACTTATGTACCCTTCACCATGTATGTAAATTTAGTTTAGAGAAGTAACTCTTATAAAAAAACAAATAATAAGAAAAAAAAAAAATTAAGTTTACATAAAACCATCACCGGCTCTTAATGGGTTAAGCATTTTTTTTTTAAATTTAGTAATTCCTTAAAACTTTCAAAAGATTATCATTGATATCTTAAAAATATGGTTCGCACTCGTACTTTTCTATGAAAAATTCTGAGGCCCATAACTCGGAAAATATTGGGGAGAGCAAATTTTTTCACTTGATGTGTTTTCTTACTTTTTAATTCTCTATTTATTATTTTTATTGGATTTACTACACTATACTAGATCTGTTCCAAATGATATGGAAAAATTAGAGGCAGGCGTGGTGTTTTCCCAGCTGCCTCTATAATTTCATGAGATTTTTATAAAGACATGTTCCTCGTGCTAGAAAATATGTTATGAAACTTGTTGCAGAAATTCTACTCTCTTTATTCAGGGAAAAGTTACAACATGTTCCTGGCAACATGTTCCTAACTGAATGGTGTTTCTGACAATATCTTTTCAGCCTGTCAATTTTAAAAAGCTGCAATTATTTCGCGTGGAATTTTAACCAACAGCAAACAATATTGTATTCGTAAGGGCTTTAGAATTAAAAATTTCATTTTCATTGAAATAATGACACCTCTAGCTACTACTACAATTTAGAACTAAAATGTTAATTGTTAAGTGTACAGTATTGTTCTGTTATTTACAGTTCCGTGGAAAAAAGTGAATCTCATATTTTTCGCAGATGGAAAAAATGTTGCCGGAAACATTTTGCATTTAATCAAACATGTTGCCAGAAACATTTCATAACTTCACAAAATGAACAAAGTAAAACTTCAGCAACATAAGCTTTCACTTACACATATCGCATCCATTAAAGCGTTGACAATTAGCGAGTGGTGACAATACTGCAATTTAGAATAAAACATTTACTGAGCAAACGCTTTTTTGTATCATTAATTTATTATTGTCTTCTTCTCTTTTTAAACTTACACTTTTTTAAATTACTTGAACACAACGGTCTGAAGAAATGGTTGTCAATGATTCCGTACGAAAAAAGTGCTACTTATGTTATTTCGTACATGAAAACTAAATGTTGCTAGAAAAACTTTTTAGTTTGAAAAACATGTTGCGACTAACATTTTACGACTTTTTCACAAATAAACAAAGTACTACTTCAGCAACATTTATTGTCATTTATTTCGCAGTAATTTTTTTTTTAAAAAGCTAAAAAATTATTTTGTGGCTGCCAGGGTTTTTTCAAAATATGTCGTTGACCATCTTAAATAAAATGTGAAATTAGGGACTCGAAAAAATTGAATTAAAGAACAAATCCTCTACGATGTTATTCGTTGACGTCTGTGACACTCGATAATTACTTACTAACAATTTGCATAAGATCTAGGTATTTTTATTTTTTAACTGTCTAAAACTCAGGAAAAGTCACGTTTCATACAGTGTTTTGTTCTGAAAGAAAATAATTTAACAACAGAAAGAAAATAGAGAAAGAAGTATTCAATTTGTATTTATCCCAGCAATATTTTTTCACGTATCACACTAGTCGTGCTTCCTAATGAAAATTTCATTACTTTTGTTGAGATTTTTAATTTTTTATTTTTGTCAATGTATGTGTGTTTTTTATAATTTATTGAGTTTTAAACTAAAAATGTTTATTATTATTTTCTTTTTTATTTTGACAGTGATTTAAATAAATAAAGAAATAAAAATTTTATAAAGTTTTAAACAAAAGATTTGCTTTTCTTGATTCAAAGGCATTTAAAATCCAAACAATAAAAATGTTTAAGAAACGGAAAAATTAAAATTCAAAATTATTTTAAAAAAATTTAAAAAAGAGCTCCTGCAACAACAACAACAAAAATCAGCTGCCAATTGTAACAACTGCCTTGTTAAGCGGTTTTAAAAAATTAAAGTTTAAAAGGTTAAAAAAAACAACTTCATTTGCCCTGCTTTCTCTTTTTTTTTTAAATCAAATATGGGTTTAAGAGCTAAAACCTCTAGTAAAGCGGTGAATAGTTGCAATTCTAGACATGCGGCAAACAGCGGCAGTAATTGTAAGTTTTTAAGCAGCAGCAAAAAACTTAACAAAATCCTTTTACAACAACAAACGAATACCAAACAACATGATGCTACTCCTGCATCATCAGCCGCCTCTCTAGTGACACAAGTTTTGACTCCTTGTACGAATTGTAAAACTGCTGTGGCAGAAACCACCTGCTGCAGCATAACCAGGATACGTACCACCTATCGCAGTAGTTCAACTTCGGCTTTGTTGACCAGTGCAGCAGCCTTAACATCATCAGCGTCTCTAGCCAACAATATGCGTCCCCAAACTCTTAATGTTTACCATCATCCAAAAACACCAACGGATCATGCACAATCATTTTTGGGGTATGTTTTCATATTTTGTTTTTTATTATAATTTTTTTTATTTACATTTTCTTTTTATATTTTTAAATTAAATTTATTATTTATGATTATTTTAATTAAATATTTTATTTATTAATTATTAATTTATTTACGTTTTTATTATCATCTCTCTTGTTTTCCATTTTTAAAGATGATTTTTTTTATTGTAAAATGTTTTTTGTTTTTGTTTGTTTTGCGATTATTATTTTATTTGTTTTTGTTGCCCTTTTGCTGCTCTCATTATTCTTCTTTATTTTCCTGTGTCGAGGTCAGTAGTTAAAAGGAATGAGTTGTTAAAATGTTTGTTTTTACTCTCTGATCAAAGTCTGTCAAAGACTGCAAGAAGACTTAAAATCTTTTAAAAACCACGCGAGTACAGATGAGCACTCTGGTCCCTGTACTGGCAGGGCATTCAGTGGTGTCATGCTTGAAGATTAAATTTTCTACTTAACGATTTCTGCACATGTGGCTCGGCCCTCGCCACTGATAGAAAATACCGAGGCTAAAAAACCTTTGGTTTTGACTACTACAAAGATAAATTCATTTATCTAGTTTTTGGAATGGCACTAGACGTTTTGTGAACGAGAGGGAGGTGCAGGAGATTTTTAGGGTTCACCCTCCTTCTCTCAGAAATAATAACTGGACTGGACTGGAGTTGGTTTCGTTTACACAAAATGGCAGAGATAAAAAATTTGATGGGGTCTAATTATATTTCGCCACACGAAATATAGTGCAAAAAAAAGAATAGAAAAATGAATGCTCATATCCTGGTAAAAAAAATATTCCACCCTGTATAGACACGTATTAAGGCACTTCACACACAATAACGTTATCACAACTACTCTGGTTGTATTTGACATAACCTAAACTAGCTTGTCAAATTGATACAGAGCAAGTAAAGCTTTCTTACAGGCAAACAAAAGCTTTCTAAACATAAGAATTTTTATTATCGATAAATAAAAATAAAATGACTGTTTGCTGCGCCTTCACCTTTTTATTTTTATATTTAAATATGGGCAAGTGACTTATGTGCAGTGAGTTCATTTGGAGGCCAATAGGCCCATTATAATGCCGCCAAAATGAATTGATACATTTTAAACGCTGTATTATTATGTAGTCTTGACAACGTCAGTGCATACTTTTGGGTGTGTGTGTGTGTGTATGTGTATGAGCGTTCAGTATATTGATGCAGTAGAGTCAATGGTATTTTATTCTGTCATCGTTATTTTAAATCATGTTTTGATCGTTAATTGTTTTTGTTCTTTTTGTTGTTGTTGTTGATTCTTTTCTTCTCCCATTTATTATTTTCGAATCACCACACAACCAACAGATAAATTGTTGTATTTATGCAGGCTTTTTCTTTTTCACAATTTTATTTTCCTTTACAAAACAAAAAATAATAATAAAAATTAAAAATGAAAAAATGAAAAAAAAATGTATTAAAAATGATCGACGACAATATCATTGAACTTGATCTTTTAGGCATTAAGCGCGTGTTGCATTTTAATTAAAAATTCAAAGTTTTTATAAAAAAAATATTTCTTTTTATTTAAATACTATAAACATTCATATTTTTTGTTTTTTTATTTTTATTTTCGTTTAATTAATTTTTTTTTTCCTTTAAGCGAACAATATGTTCAGAAAAAAAATTAATAAAAAAAATAACACCAGCAACACAAATTGATGATGTTGTAAAATAAGTTGACAATAAAAAAAAAATTTGCACAAAAAAAGTGCTGAAATATTTATTTCAATCTGGAAAAAGATTTCATTGACCCAAGAGCCTCATAAAAATGATTAAAATAAAATGAATGATCTGTCATACAAATAAATGTTTATTAAAAAGACATTTCAATTGAGTCAATCGTTAAATTTGAAATTTTATGATTTTCTTTTTTTTATATTCTTTAATGAAATTAATTTCCTTATTCGCTGCGTTGTTTTGTTGCTGTCTCAATTAACGAGTTTTATGAAAACAAATATTAATTAATTAAACACTTTCATTTCAGTGATCACTGACCTTTCCTTTTTGTTTTTATTTTTTTACAAAAAGCCAACAACAGTGATTTTAGTTGTTTTCTTTTTTTTCAAGCTGAAGTTCCGGTTACATTTTTAATTTCCATACTCTTGATCATTTAACGAAATTGTTAAAAAAAAAGGACTGCTAATTCTGTTACGGAGAAAAGTTGACTCTCACAATGACTTGAATAATAATTGAGTTGGTTACGAGGATGGATCAATAAGCTCAGTTCTTCAGTTAGTTCTTGGTTAGGCTAAGCAAATAGCGCTGATACACATTTTTCGAGAAAAAAATTCTTCAATTATAAATTCCGTGTAAACAAAAAAGGGAAAGCCTAAGTAACTGTAGAGCTGTTTTTCTTTATCATATTTTATATTTTTTTCATAATTCTTATCACCTGTATTTTTCTCAATTTTTTTTAATATGTAAAAAGGAAAAGTCAAATTTATATTAGAAGAAAAAGTTAAAGTGGAAAACTTGCCGAAATTTTTTTATAAACAATAGAGCAACTTTGCAGCATCTACGTCGGCTTACAAAGTCACCTTGTGGTCCCGCAAGCATTTATAAAGTCGGTTCTAGAAATTTATTAATTTAATTTAATTTGTATGCCAAATTCCTTGAACTAGAATGTGAACACATCACTTATTAAAAGTTTTATTTTTTTTCAGCTTGAACTATTATTAAATGTTTAATTGATTCAATTATTTATTTAATTAAAGATTGGAGTTTTCTTTTTTAGCTAAAAATATAATAAAATTAATTAATTATTTAATTAAAAAATTTGGTATTTATTTTTCAATTATACATTTAATTGAGCCAATTAAAAATTTAATTAAATATTAAAAAGTTGTTACATGGAACATAAACTTGCAGAAAATATTTTTTAGGAGGTCGAAGGTTCTAGATTTTCAATAAGGAGTGAATTATAGCGTAGCTTTTTTATAGTACAATAAAAAAAATATGGTGGCCATTTGTTAGCAGAGTTCTGGGTGTTGCTATGAGAAAATTTTGGGGTTTGAACTGGCTACACCAAAGTCTTTGCACCTTTTAAAGGTTTCATTTGTTTACAGTTTGAAGTTTTGATAAACGTTTAATTGATTTAATTATTTTTTTAATTAGAAATCCATAATTTTTCCTTTTGAACTAAATACGTAATTGATTCAATTAATTATTTAAATGGAAAGTTTGTTATTTATGTTTCAATTAAAAATATAATTTAACCAAATGCCACATGAAAAATGTCTCTGTGGAAAAAACCAACTAAATTATTAATTGTCTTTAAATGTGTAATAATTTAAAAAAGAAAAGGCAATTAGAAAAAAAAGTAATCGGAGAAAAATTAGACACAATTTATTAAATTAAAAAGACATAATGATGGGTGAGTCATACAACAGCCTCATGATGAGAAAGAAAATACTTGTTCAACATTCCTAAGTAAATTAAATATTTTAATTTTCCTATATTTAGATGGTGGAAATAGATTTTCTTTTTCCTTCCTTAAAATGTAATAATTACAATAATGTAAAAATGATTTCTAGAAATAAATGAATTCTAAATGCCATCATTAGTTAAGTGAAGGAAGAAAGAAAGAAGGAAGGTTACATCTGTGTGTTTGTGTGTATGTGTTTGATTGATCTTAAAAATATTTAAAATTTTTCAATAAGCTGTTTGTTTATTTTCAAAGTCATTAACACAGCCAACCCACACATTCATAAATTAAACAAAAAAAAAAAAAAAAAAAAAAAGAAAAAGAACAGAATTACAAATTTTTCATTAAACTTTGCCTTTGTTTATTAAATAAACAAATTTAAAAATTTTACAAAAATTAACTTGTAATTTTTATCTAATAATTCAAATAAAATTTTGATTTGAATTTTTAAATTATTTAAAAAAAAAAAAAAAGTTTATAAAATCGCATCCGCAAAACAAAAACAAAACAAAAAATCTAGCAAATAATAAAAACTTTTTTGTTTACGTTTCTTTTTTAACTAAAAAAAATCCTGACATTTCAAGTCAAAAATTTATCAGATCTGGAACTTAAACAGCTCTTTGATTCGATATGTCGTCGCTGCAATCAACTCAAATCATTTAATCAATTGTTTAACTATTTAATATGACATCATTTATTTTTTTAACTTTAGCATTGTTGTTATTGTGGGTTGAATGATAACAAATCAACTGGACCCTACCATACCTCCTTTCTAAAGTTGACAAACACAAAATTTTTATTTACTCCATTGCAGTTTGGTGTTATTGGTGCTGCTTTAAATTATTTCTTTGTAGCTTTTTTTTCGCCATCAAACAGCACACTTTTCATAAAACTTTATTAGTTTAAAAACAAAATGCGCATCTAAATATATTAATTTAATTTTTTTCTTAAATATGTTGCCAAAAGTTCTTTATTCATTTGAAATCCGGACGCATTAAACTTTCGAAAACTTATAATTCATTGTTAACACGTGTCTGAAGATAGACACTGCTTACGTAAACCATATTTCACTTTTGAGTTACACGTGTAATGACGTAACCTCACATAGAATTAAATATACATAAATTGTTTAATCGTGAAACAATTTTTTAATTTTGTTTATAGACTTTTTACGCTTTTTTTTTTAATCCCTTTTCCACAAACCATTAAAGTCTGTACAACTTTTAATACACTTCACCACAAAAAGTATAAAAGGGTTTATCTAAATTTGCCACTCTGTTTGTAATTTCTACAAAATCCATTTCCGACCCAGAGTCCGTCTAACCGTCTGTCCGTTCGGATTACTGTTGAAATTAACTTTGCCAAGACACTTGATGAGCTAGAGATAATTAAAATACACCAATCGATCAGACATAGTTTCGAAAATTTTGCTATTAAAAATCAGCAAGATCGGTCCATGTGCTTTGAAGCAGAGAGCAAAGCACCACTCCTGCCTCTCATTTTTTATTTCATGTGGAACAATGAAGTAACTCCAATAAAAAAATATTTATGGGGCGATAGAAAATATAGAATAAGAAAAAAAAATTAAGTTAAAAATTTGGCGCTCTCCCATATTTTCCGAGTTATAGGCCTCTGAACTTTTCAGAGAAAAGTAAGATTGCGCACCATATTTTTTTAAGATATCAATGTGGGTATCATTTAAAAGCTTTTGAAGAGAATTTTTAGAAAATACTAAATTTTAAAAAAATGCTTAACCCAATAAGAGCCGATGATATTTTAAAGTGAACTTAATTTTTTTCTTATTTTTTAATTTTCTGTCATCTTAAAATTAATTTTTTGTTTTTAGTTTTTACTAAACTAAGTGTTTATACATGGTGAAGGGTATATAAGATTCGGCTTAGCCGTATATAGCGCTCTTACTTGTTTTTTAATTGGTCTGTTAACATTTTTCATTTTTGGTTATTCTTGCAAAATTATCGCTTGTTTATTTTTTTTTAAAGAAAATTTAATTGGAAATTTCAATAAAAATTAATATTTTTAATTATTCAATACTATTCAACAATTTTAATTTAAGTACTTTTTGAAAGAGGTTTTATTTACTTTTGCAGTAGATTGAGAGTTGTATTCGTACACAAGTAGAGTTGTATTTTTGTCAGAGTTGTATTTAAGTCGTAACCAACAGGTTGTTTATTGAAGAAATGATTCTCTCACTGCTTCTTTTATTAGTATTTTTTTTTTTTTAATTTAATTTCAGTTTAATGTCTTGTGGGGAATTTTTATAATTTCGGGTGTATTTTTTGTGGGCATTTTTTAAAAAAAAATTTAAATAAATATTTTTAGCGTAAAATACACAACTTCAGTAAATAAGACACCTTCAAAGTTTTTGCAGTACGACCGGATTTTAAAAGAACATTTATGTAAAAAAAGAAATGATATAAAATATTTACTTTGATTTTAAATAGTCAAACCTGAAACTACGGAAAAAAATAAAAATAACATTTTTTAATTGCGTTCGTTTAATATTTCTAATTCTAAAATTTTGTAACTTGAATTAAAATACTGACTTTGTTGTAGTTGTTATGGTAAATAATAAAAATTTCCTGTCTATTAGTTTATACAACTGCTAGGGATTTACAGAGACATGAAAAAGTAAGAAAAAGTAAGAAGCAGTTGTAAAAATCATTAAGTTGTCTCCGTTAACACTCCGCAACTTCTAAGGCGCAATTTATTAGTCTTCTGGTAGATCAGAAAAGAAGAATAAAAAAGAATTTTGTAAAAACAAAATTTCAATGTGTAAACAAAAATGCAATTAAAGAAGAAATAAAAATTGCCTGTCTGGAAGGGGGAGCAAATTGAAAAAAAGTACATAAAATAAAGTTACATGAGTAATTTAAATTAAAAATTTAAAAGCCGCCAAGGGCTTCTTATTTTACCACAAAAAAGCTAAATGAAAAAAATATGTATAATATTAATTAAAAAAAATCGTGCTCTTTTATTTATCATGACTGTAAATTATTATTATTTTCATTTAATAAATAAAATTAAAAATAAAAATTATGACATCAATTCGTGACTACCAATTAGACACATCTAAGCAAACATACACGTTTTTAATGATGGATGTAAAAATAAACAGCAACAACAACAATAAAAAAAACATGAAAAAGCATGAAGCCCTCAAGAGCCCAAAAGTAAACGAAAGGAAAGAAGAGAGAATAAGTTTGTTAGTTTAAATAAATTGTCGATATTATTAAATAACGACTAATAGATTTTAATGTTTCAATATCTTTACAGATGTGTGCAACAAATGTGTCGTACACAAGTTCCGATTATTGTTTAATCGCTTTAAATAAATACCCTACGATTTACTTGAATAAAGAAACAGTACTTTGCAAATTTTAAATAAAATAATTTTTAAATGAAGTAAATGAAATTCTTAATAGAATAATTACGTAAGAGTAGCACTCAAACGCAATCTTGGTATCATGTAGGGGCCACCCTTTAATTTTAAATTGTGTTTATTTATTTGTGGTAAAAACTCAAGGTTTCTGCCTGTTAGAATTAAAAAAAGTCAATAAACCTCAAATTCAGGACTTTTATTGGGACACCCTTTAATTTTTTATACTTGTACCACTGTGAGTAAATTTAATAACCGTCTCTATAGAAATACCCTGTAGTGCAGGTGTTCTCATCAAATTCCTGCTCACGAACCCCTAGTAAGCTAATTTCTTTTCGCGGACCCCTCTGAAGCCCAAGTTCAAAATAAAACTTTTATTATTTTTGAAAACACTGTTTTTTCGGTTCTTTATGCGGACCCCTTGGATGGTTGCTACGGACCCCCAGTTGTCCACGGACCCCCATTTGAGAACCGTTGCTGTAGTGTTTAACTTTATTTTAGCAATTTGTATTGCAGCACATACAGCTAACAATTTCTCTAAGAAATTTTGAGTGTCTGTCTATTAGGGTTCCAGAGATAGAGGACTGTGAGAGACCTTGCAGCAATAACAGGGATTGGTGTTGACAATCTTGGACTTCTTATAGGGAGGAGAAGATATAAATATTATTTATTGTGTTCTCATTTGTATTATACGTAGCGCCTCACATATGGTACCACAGGCCATCTGTACCCAGAATATTAAATTTTGATGCCTGCATAAAGGTAAATTCATGTTTGTATTGGTCAGTATTTTTGAAAGACTTGCAATTTATTGCGGTTAAAAACTGCTCTAATTATTTTAGGCACTAATTGTCAATAGTTAGATGGTTAGGGGAAGGCTTGATAATCAGTTGTAGTTCGCTGTTTTACCAGTTGTTCGTAATGATCGAACCAATAACTTGTCGTGGTTACGTATGGAAAAAGTTTGTAAAAGAAAAATAATACAATCACTATGAAGCTTCAGAATCAGCACATCCTCGCTAAAAATAATTTAATAAAAAAAGGTGATCAGATTGGTCACATATTCGAAATGGAACCAAATTCAATTTTACAACAGACCGAAAGACCTACAAGTTACGGAAGAGACGAAAAAAATAGCAACTGAATAAATTTAAAAGTTTATAAGGAAAATTTAAGGGAGAATGCTTAAGGCTTTTGAATTAAACAAATCGAAATTAGAAATATTTCACTTGCATAACGAGTTCAATTTTACAAAGATGTAAATTTAGTGTTCGATCCAAAATTTCAATTATTATTTGCTGAAAGAAGCCAATGTTATAGTTGTCAGCATTTATTCGTTACTTTCCTTAGTTAAGTCGCTTGCAGTGTATTTTTTATTGCTAATACAACAATTGTTGTTTTTTTTGTTCGTAATTGTTTTTAACCACGATTATCGTTTAAAATATTAGCAAAAGTTGTTGTAGATGAAAACAATTAATTGTATTACAACATTTTTTAATATTAAGTCAGATGCAGATGTCTGACTCAAAACATTCCTACAAAAATTAACAACGCTGTCGTAATCTGCGTTGTGTTTTTTTATTTTATTTATTTGTATTTAAAACTATTTATTTCACATTTGAGCTCCTAACTGGTAACTTAATTAATATAAAATTTAAAATTATTTTGTTTCAAAATAAATTGTGTAAAATTATTGTTTAGGTTACATTTCATAAATTTCGCGAGAATTATTAAAGGGAAACATTATCGAAATTTTTTAATTAATATTTTTTTTTATTAAAAATATCAAAAAAAAATTTATAAAAATAATAAAAAAAAATTTTTCTGAAATAAACAAATTTTTTTTATACAAAACAGCAGGTAAGTTTTTGTGCAAGTGATTGCGTCTGCTTGTCAAACTAAAAAAAAATAACAAAAATAATTCTAGCCATGTTCAGTTTCTGTTTGTTCTAAAAATGGTTCTTTTATTTAAAGCGCTGTAGTAATTTTTTCAATTTGCCAAAAAATAATTATAAGAAAAAAGAAATCAAACAAAATAGCAGCATAAATATTTATAGTAAACGTGATATCATCGCCATACTGCAACCGCTCAATTTGAAACCTAAAAAAAAGCACACAAAAAAAAAACTATAAATAACATAAATTTGACAATACTTAATGAAAGAGTTGATGTCATTTTAGATGATAAAGCAACTTCTTTGCAAAGCAGCAAAGAAAAAAAAAAAAAAACAAGAGCCGAACGAACACCTTTAAAATAATATTCATATTGAAAAAAGATGTTCTTCTTTAATATGGACAGACTGTACTTTAAATTCAAGTTCATCTTGGCTAAAGAGCAAAAATAGTTAGAATTGTGTTATTAATCAGAGATTTGACGTTTAAAAGACTATCAAGTGACAGTGGTAAAAATGAACTAAATATTAATGGAGCAGAAAATATGAGTTCGTGTGAAAAACCTTTAACGGATGTTAAACTGGAAGGTGAATTTTCCATTTTATTTAGAAATTTGGTGGAATTTCTGTTTTAAGCTAAAATGAAATTTTCATTTTTATACCCTTCGACCCCATATCTGTTCGTGTTGAAATCAACTTCACACGCCAATCGATCAGACACAGTTTACAAAATGTTGATAGTGAAAATCAAAAAGATTTTTTATGTCCCCTCAGGCAGCGGGCAAAACACGACATCTGCCTCTAATTTTTCTATATCTTTTTTTCAATTTTCGTCAGCAGGTGGTTGACCTTACTACTTATTCACCTTTTACTATTTACTCACCACACTTAGACTATTTGGGAAAATAACCCTAAGCAAGACTTACAACTTTCGTCGCAGAAATAATTAATGGTAGGAAAGAATTTCTCATGCCGAATTATATGTACATGTGGTTCAACATATATGATGAAGAGTATATAAGATTCGGCACAGCCGAACTTAGCCCTTCTACTTTTTAAATTGAAAATTCGATGATTTATTTTCTTCTGGGAGAAACGTGATTTTTTGGTAATAAAATTTATTTTTTTGTTTTATTTTTGCAAAATACGTGTTTTCCTAATGAAATTAAAAAAAAAAAACGTTTGAGTGCATTACATTTAAAGTGCATTGGAAAACAGTTTTTTAATAACACAATATAAACCTAGAGAAGTTTGAATTGGTTTAATATAAACATTGAAAAAAGTAGTTGCAAATGATAGACATTAAATTTTAACAGTTCGCTAGGCCAATCAATATATTTCAACTGCAAATATTTTAAAATCTTCTAAAAACCTGTTTTTCATAATGGGGAAATGGGCAATCTTGGGGTTTATTTTTTACAATCTGACACTCAATAATCAAATTTTTAACATTTCTAATCCTGTTTATAACAAAATTAAAAATAATTAAGGTTCGTAAAAAGTTCTTTTAATTAAACTCGTGAGCGTTCATAATCCAACATTTTTTTTTTTTTTTTTTTTGTGAAAATTCGCGAGACTGAGTGACAAATAAATTTTTTTTCGTGAGACTAATTGAACACAAAAATGTAAGAACTTTAAGCAGAAGACTGGCCACAAAAAAAAAGAAAACTGATTTTTTGTAAAATTGTTATATTTAATTTTGAGCTTTAGAAACTATAAAGCAAAAAGGACGGCATAAAGGAATTATGCAAATAAAAATGCAAATTTACTTGAAATGCCTAAATCTGATTTTTATGATAACTTAACAACAAGAAATTTGAAGAAAATAAATGATGAGAAATTAAAGTCAATTGTTCCAACATCGGTATTAGAATAGTCTCAGGTTATTCTGATTTTAATTGACTCGTCACGTCTCGGTTGTGTAAATTATGCAGCTAAAAAAAAAAAAAAAAAACAAAGTTAAACCAAGAATAGACTACAAAACAAAAAAAAAAAAGAAGAAAAAAATTATACACATTTATATCCTTCATCACAGGCGATTTACCCTCTATCCATTTCCGACCCCATAAAGCATATATATTCTAAGTCGATTAAGCGATGTCCGTCTGTCTGTCCGTGTTTGGGTTGAAATGAATTTTAACAAGGCACTATATGAGCTAGAGAAAATTTAAATACGCCAATCGATCAAATATAGTTTCAAAAATTTTTGTATTGAAATTTAGAAAAATCGGTTCATGTCCTTCGAGGCAGCTGGCAAAGCACCACGCCTACCTCTAATTTTTCCATATCATTTAGAACAAATCTAGTTTAGTAAAGTAACTCTTATCAAAAAATAATTAAAAATAGAAAAAAACATCAAGTGAAAAAATTGTCTCGCCCATATTTTACGAATTGTAGGCCACTGAACTTTTCATAGAAAAGTACGATTTTGCACCATATCTTTTTTAAGACATCAGTATGGGTTTCATTTAAAAGCTTTTGAAGAGATCTCTTGGGAAATACTAAAATTTTTTGAAAATGCTTAACCCATTAAGAGCCAATATTTTTTTTTTTTTTTGATTGATTGATTTTAACTAGATTTACGTTTAAGATGAAGGGTATATATGATTTTACATAGCCAAATATAGCACTCTTACTTGTTTTATTTTTTAAATAATTATTTATATTTTTATAATTTTTTATTTTCGATATTGCTTTGTCGAGAAAAAGGAATTATTTTTATTCTTGATGATCTTATGCGATAACAAAATATCAATAATCATCTTAAAAATATAATCAAAAAAGATAGAAGAAAATTAAAATAAACAAAAAAAAAAGCAAAGAATTTCAAAAAAATATATTTTTGTCAATTATTATATCACAAAGCAGTGCAAATGCGACTTAATTACATTTAAACGGCTAAATTCAATAACTTCTCATATTTGAAAAATTTAAGTTAAGTTAAGCAAACACAGAGTAATACAGCATTTACACTATGAAATTTTTCGTGAAACTGCCATAAAATTTTTGTTTACTGGTGAAGCAAGAGGTGTAAGCAAAATAACATGGCTTGAATTTTGAGAGGATGTGATTGTTGTTTATGTTTTGCTTAAAATAACGAACATTTTTTCATCTTAAAAAGAGAATTGAAAAAAATTGCATAAAAAATGGGATGGTATAAAAAGAATCAGCCTAAATATATCAGTTGTTTGGAGTTTAATAAGAAGTAAAAAAGCCTGAAAATTTTTAAATTGAAAACACAGGAACAGTTTTACTATCCTTTTCAATTTAAACACCTCTGATTTAATTTACTAAGCTGTAAATTTTAATTCCTTTTAAAAAACCAACATTTAGATGCCATTATTTTATTTCATCACAATTAAAAATGCTATTGACATGTATTGCTGCGCAACATCTTCTTAACTAAATCATTAAAAAAATTGACTTTGAAGTTTAAGTGATCTTTACTTTCGCATGTTAATAATTTTCCTTTTTTAATTGAGTTCAAAATTAAAATAAAACAACAACAACAAAAAAACGTTAATGGCCAAAAAAACTAAAGAATTTTTTTGAAGCTGGCAGGCGGTGGAAAAAAATTATTTTTTGTTTCCTATTAAATATTGCAAGGTCTGTTGAAGTTTTTTTTTTCAATAAAAACTCTTCTCGCTGCGTTTTTAATTTATAAGAAATTCCACAAAATATCGAATAAATTCATTCTCTTTATCTAAAAATTACAAATTTACGTACAGCCTTCAACGTCAACATGATGTTGTTATTTCCTGTGAGACGACACTACAATAAAGAATAAATTTTATCGCAACTGAGAAGAAAATCTTAAAAGAAACAAAAAAAAAAATTATTATTCTTTGCATTTCATTTTGTCTCCAAGAGGAACAAATAAATGCATGAATAGATGATTGAATGAATGAACGAACGTAACAAGAAATGAATGAATAAATAAAACTGCAAATATTATTATCTTTCGTCTGTCCAATTGTTATTCACTACAAGGTACATATGTGCTCTTATAATTGTTGTAAAAAGTTATAAATTATGTTTTTTTATCTGAAGTGTTTGTTTTTTATTTATACTTTATTCGTTTTGCTTCTTTTCTTTATTTTACGAGGACGTGTTTAATTGAGAACGTGCGCACAATCACAGCCTTCAGAAAATGTGCTTTTCAAGCATTTTATTTTGAAATTTTCTAAAACTCTCTCCTAAGTTTCTTCTCTGCACTTATTTTGTTGCCAGAGATTTCTTTTTTCCGAGAGAAATTTACAAAATCTTGGTAACAGAGTATAAAAAGAATTAATTATTCAATCACTTTTTTTATATAGAATTTCTTCTCAAATTGAATCAGTAAAAGAGATTGTATTTTTTTAACAAATTAATTTTGTGTTATTTTTTATTATAAGGAAAAAGCTTAAAACGATTGAAGAGCTATAAAACAAATTGTTGTGGCAGTAATTGAAAGAACACCGCTTTAGCATTATTAGGTTGGGTTTAGTTTTCATTTAAAGAAAAATATTTTAAAACATAGCAAAGTCGTCCGTCTGTCTGTCCGTGTTAGTGCTGAAATCTACTTTGCCAAGACACCAGATGAGCTAGAGAAAATTTGAATACGCCAATCGATAAGACAAAGTTTCGAAAATTTTGCTGTTGAAAATCAGCAAGATCGGTTCATGTCCTTCGGGACATGCCTCTAATTATTTTAGATCATTTGGAACAATGAAGTAACTCCAATCAAAAAAGCAAACATGTAAAGCGATAGAGAAATAAAAAGTTAAAAAAACATTAAAAAAAAAGATTGGCGCTCGGCTAAATTTTCGGAGTTATGGGCCTCTGAAGTTTTCGTAGAAAAATACGATTTTACACCACATTTTTAAAGACATAAATATGGGTTTCATTCAAAATCTTTTAAAGAGATCTTGCAAAAACTATTAAAATAAAAAAAATGCTTAACCGATTAAGAGCCGTCGCCATTTTTATGTCACCTCAATATATTTTTTTTTTTTTGGTTGGAGTTACTTCACTAAACTAGATTTACATACATTAAGAAAACTTATAGAATTGTTTTAAATTAAACGACTTTTCGAACATTTCACTTTAAACAGTCCAAGAAAAAGTAATAAAAAATAGAATTTGTTTAAATTTAAATTTAAGTTTTTTGTTTTATTTTCCTTTAATCCTAATATACCATTTAATAAAAAAGAATTATAAACTTTCTAATTATTGATTTCATACCTTTACTTTTCTTATCCAAATTAACCGTAAAGTGTTTATCAAAAAAAAAAAAAAAAAAATAAATAAAACATTCAAACAGCTGTTTTTACGTTTCACAAGTAGCTCTCGAAAAACATCTAACTATAAAATTTTCTATAAATGTGTTGAGTATCTGTGTGAAATGATTTTTGTGCTTCGATATTTTTTTTTTTTGTTGCTCACAAACACACACACACACACACTTGGTTTTTTAAGTTCTCTCATAACTCTAGGGTCTGGCTGTGTATTTTGTTTTGCTCTTAAGAAATGCTGTAGTTAGAATGTGTGTGTGTTTGTGCTTGTTAATATCTGTGTGAGTTTTCATTTGGTAAATGTGCTGGTAAAAATGTGGCTGTGTTTGTGTCTTAAGTCATTTTTATTATTAGTTATGACCTCATCATCGATTATTTTGTGGTTGATTCTTATTGAAACGAGTCCCTCCTGTTTTGCAAGCCAACAGCGGTAACAAGCAAACAAATGGTAGCATTTTTTATTAGCGGCAACAGCAACGGCAGCAGCATTATTAAGCAACAACTATCAACAACATTTCGATTGTTTCTTAAGTAAATTTTAGATCATTTAATTGTTTACTTTTATTATTAGAAATATGCTTGTGTAAGAAATATTTTTTTTTTTTCAATAATTATATCCGTGGGATAAACGTATGAAAATGAGTAAACAGACAGACAAATGGAATGCAAAAATTGCATTCTTGTTTTTTTTTAACCCACAAATGTTTTAATTTAGATTAAACGCCGGCATCTTAATGTAAAATATTTTTTTAAGGTATCAAGTCTACTGGGCCTCAATAAGTAGACGAACTATTTTTTTTTTTTTTTTTTTTTTGCTTTTTCTCAACCTAAATCTTTAGACTTGTAGTTATAAATTAATGTTTAATTTTTTCAACTCCTTATACAAATTAGAGGATTATGTCATGGTGCAAACAAATATCATTTAAATTAGTCTTCGATTAATACTTAAGCCATAAATCATTCAAATTTGGCTATTAATCGCCACACAACTTTCAAATAATTCATACAAACTTTGCATAAATTATTTAAATTTCAAGTTTTTTTTTTTTTTTTTTTTTGTTAAGAAAATAATGCAAATTTATTAACGAAACATTTATTTAAAAAAATTAAAATGTGTTAACAGTCAAAATATTATTATTGGATTTATCCTATCATCCTCTTATTTAATTTAGTTTAAGTTGTTTAATAACTACTTTAATGACACCCACCTCCACTTGATAGTAAAAACTAAAAAAAAACAAAATAAAACAAAAAAAACTTGTCAAACAGGGCCAACTACAACCACACGTTTTACCAAAAATAGAAACTTTGAAAATTACTAATTGGTAAATATTTTATAAAAAAAAATAATAAATAAATAAAGGCGATGATGTTGGACAATGATGACAAAAGAAAAGCATGCTTAGCAGAAATAAAGGGTGTTTAAAAAAGAGCTGTGGGCCTTCTTTATGTAAAATGATGTTTTTGATTTTTATATAAAAACATAAATGATTTTGCTATCTATTTTTTATTTTGAAATTTTCAAAAAATCCAATGATTTACTAAAGAATGAAAAACTCCACGAAATTAAAGTTTTCAAAAAATCCTTAATTGACTAGAAATTCAATTTAAAAAAAAAAAAAATATTAAAAACTACAAAAACCTAAATTAAGTTTTCGAAAAGTACCTTTTCAAACAGTACCTTTTTAAAAAGTACCTTTTCAAAAAAGTACTTTTTAAAAATAGTACTTTTTTCACGTTGACTTACTTGTTTAAAGAAAGGTTTTTTTTAATTACTTGTAAATTGTAAGAGCGTATTTCTTCATAAAGTCCTTTTTCAAGACTAAATTGATAAAAAGGTACAAAAAAAAAGACTTAATTTAAGTTAATAATTTATGTACTAAAGCGACAAATAAGTTTAAAATTTTTTACGAAATTCTTTTAGAGATTTTGTTAGTTTGTAAAATTTATTAAAACTTAAAATGTCGAATTCAGTTGCTGAGCCTTATTTTGCAGAAAATATTTTTTTGTGATGTAGCAATTCTCGTTTTTTTTTCAGTGTAATTTCTGGAAGATTGTTTATTATGCTGCTATCAAAAAATTTTCGTTTTTATCTTTATGCCATTTTAACTCTATTGTATAATGAAATAAAAGTTGATAAGAATTCACAATTTAATTCCTTCTTTCTATCTTCAATGTGTGATGCAAAAAAGCTTTTTATTTTGCACTCTGTAACAGAAAGAAAGTCATGCTAAGACCGTCACAACTTTGGGAACAGAACTAAGGGAATTTGTAAGAATTAGATCTTTTCTAATAATGCTTAGCGATATATCGAAGATAAAAAATAAAATAAATTTTATTAAATACGAGAGGCGCTGCAACACTTATCTGCTCCACCCTTTTTTAAGGAAATTATAATACTTTTTACGAAAGTAAGAATTAGCAACCCTTTAGCAACAAAAGCCGAAGAAAAGAATCGGAGCTGAATAAAGCCTTTACTTTCTTTACTAACAAAAAAAAAACAGAGTGGGGCGGGGAAGGGTATAACTAGAGTAAAATGAAAATGAAGCAACCGTGTCGGTTGTGTTTTTGCTTGTTAATTTAAAACAGATGATCATGAGTTCAACTCCCATCGGCAGCATGAACATAGAACAAAACAAAAAACAATTTTGCTGAGTAAGTTGTTTAAAAAGGCGAAAAAAATGATAGTAAAAGTACAAACTACCCGGGTCCACAATTAAAGAAGGAATTTAAATTTTGTTTTTAGCCGCGGCAGATAAGTTGATGGAATCGCCAATATATTAAGGCAATTAACGAGATGGGTAAAGAGCCTGTTACTAGAGAATAGCAGACGCCTGTGCAGCGATGCTTGGAGGTTAGAAAAGAAAAATAATTGCATTAAAAACCAAAAGGAAACTTTTTTAACGAGGGTAGAATGAGAGTTGAACTCTCTACCGGAACCACAATTTAGAGTGCTATCGATCTCTGTTTGGTCTAAAAGGGCCATTTATTTATTAATTAAGGCATCGAAAAGAGTTTTGCCGGAGTCACAAATCAATCAATCTCCCTTCTCTATGTTATTGAATATTTTATTTTTTTTTTAATTCTGTCAGTTCCAATTTTAAGGTTTCTTGAGCTTTCATATTGCTGGTATTTAAAATCGTTGTTGTTGTCCAATAAAAGGGGATTTTGTTTTAATTTAATGCACTTTATTTGCTGTTATTTTATTCTTTAACTGTTTGAAAAACAAAACAAATTAATTTAATTCATTATTTGTCTTTTTTATGTTATGGAAATTTCCACACGGTTTTCAAATGGTATAAATACCACCACCGTTTAGTCTTTAATTAGTTCTAAATTTAAATAGAGTGTAAATAAGGGCAGCCGTCCTCTACGCGTGCAAAAAGTTTTAGTTCATGAAACT
Organism: Cistogaster globosa; assembly: GCA_937654795.1. Taxonomy (NCBI): domain Eukaryota; kingdom Metazoa; phylum Arthropoda; class Insecta; order Diptera; family Tachinidae; genus Cistogaster; species Cistogaster globosa. The sequence goes on from OW569404.1 coordinate 17,665,174, forward strand.
GCCTTAAAGTGTTTGCGTTGTAAAATTTTCTTTTTACAAAATTCTCATTATTAGAGCGCTGCTGCGCCGTCAATTATAGATTGACTCGTGTTGGTCGTTGAAAACAACAAAATTATAAAAAAAAAATACAGCCCAATTAATTTAAAAAAAAATGTTGGTTGTTGGCGTAATAATTTTTCAATGTGTTGGCCGGCCATACAAAATGATGCAATTGATTTTTGGTGTTTTTCTAATATTTAGTTTCTCACTGGAAACACCAAGTCAGGCCTACACGCTACCAATTAAACTTAAACTTGACGAAATTAACAAAACCAACAGCACATTTACTAGATGTAATTATGAATGTGGAAAATATACCAACTCATTCATTAGGTTATTTACTGCTAATTTAAAATTAAATAAATAATAATTAAAAATTTTAAATTGATTTTATAAAAAAAAAACTTATTTTTATTTACAGTGAAGTGTTGGCTGCCTGGCGTGCTAAGGCAAGATGCAATGTGGTACCAGCTGATCGCACTCAAGAACTTTTTCAAGAGCTCAGCTTTCATCCAAATGACAAGCAAAGTATGTAAATCAACTGTCTAAAACTAGAACATAACTCATTTAAATTTCTATTTTTTTATATATTTTCAGTAAGCGATATGTTGCAAACGGCAAAAATGTTGGCTCGCAAGGGCAGTCGACAATCGAATGGCTTAACTTTTGGTGAATTTTGCGTTTTAGCAGCAGATCTCAAAAGATTTCGGTATTTACAAAAGCAAAGAAAAGTTTTTAAATTTAAAATAATTATATTTTTTTTTTTTTACTATTCCGTTTTATGGAAAACAGAACGTCCTCTTTTAATACAACCTCACCTGGTCACTGTGACAATACAAATTTAATTGGCTCTTTATATAATCATGATGATAGCAGTGTGGCTGATAGTGACAGGGAACAAACAGCCTCCAGTACAACAAATACAAATTGCAGCTTTGCGGGAAAAGAGTTGCGCAGTACAAAATCTTTAAGTAACGTGGAAGACTGCAAAAAACTAGACAAACAAAAATCGAATGAAACCAACACTACATCGCCGCCCGTAGAAGTATTTTTGGGTGGTTCTTGCAATCCTACAACATGGCGAGCTGATGTGGCTATACCTGCTTTAAAAGAACTAGGCATTTCATTTTATAATCCGGTAGCTATTTAAAACAACAACAATAACAATAATAATTAAATTATAAAGTTTTAATGTTTCATTTTTTTTCACTTTTAGCAAGTCTCCGATTGGACCCCAGATCTCATTGAACTTGAGTATCGTGCTAAGGAAAAGGCTCGAGTATTATTTTTTGTTATGGATTCAGAAACACGCGCCTCTGCTGGTGCCATTGAGTCGGCACATATAGCAGGTCAAAACTGCAAGCAGCTAGTGCTGGTGCTGCATCCCTATAAGCCAAATCAGTCCATACTCAACGAGCGTATATCCCAGCAGTAGGTTTTATTTTCTAACTAATTTTTATTACTCATTCATTTATTTTATTTGTTTGATTTGTTTTTATTTACAGAGAATACATTGATTTAACACGCAATCAACAAATTTTACGCGAATTAGTTACACGCCGTGGTTTGCCCGTGCTCAATAATATACCGTCAGCTCTCCAGCGTACAAAGGAAATTTTAGCCGGTTTTAGAGATCCTCCCTCGAACATTGCTTCCATATTGGTGTAAGTAAAAAATTTATTATAATAAAACTACATGTCAAGCGAAAAAACAAAGGAACTTAAAGGTTTTATTACTCTTAACATTTTTAACTTAAGATTTTTCCAGATATTTCCATTGTCATTAGATCGTTTATTTCAAAAGGATTTAAAACATTTCAAACAAATAAACCTTTGAAAAATAATCGGAATTTTAGGCTCAAAAATATTTTTTTTTATTTAAAGAAAATCACAAAAATATGTTGGGAGTTTAAATAATTAATATTTTCTTCTCCCTCTTCTCTTCTAACAGTGTAATACGTGGTGCATTTGATCGCGTCAATCCCATTTACGATCTTATCACTGTTGAACAGTGTCAACAAGCTCTCTTATACTTGGGCTATGCTCAAAGTCTGGTTAAAATAGACAGTTTAAATAAAATAATTGCAGCTCAAAGAGAAGCTTTAGCGGCTATGAATATTGACAACAGCAACAACAAGAACAGTACAAACTCTAAAAAACATAACAACACTAACAATACAATTTGTGCTCAACAAAAACAACAACAACAACAACAACAACAGCAGCAGCAGCAACAAAATTCGAAAGTCAACAATAGCACCACTCAATTAGATCATATTGATTTTAATTTGTTCTGTGTAATATCAGCGTATTTATCGGTGCTGCAGCAAGAAATACAAGAAAGTGGCTGCATTTCTCCCATTAAGGGAACCAACGTGCCACCTCCACCAGTGTATTTATCAAATTTGCAAGGTAAATTAAAAAAACCCAAATTTTTGTTAAGGTACAGACAGATTAGTGAAATATTTTATTAAAAAAAAAAAGCGTAACCGCTATTTTTTAAAATGTTTTTTCTTATTTCTCTTGACACGTATCATTACAAATGACGAGCAATAATATAAAAATTGTGATATCTAACCATTTACATTGAGTACGATCTTTTATTTCTTCATAAGTGTTTAAGACAGACAAAAATTGTTTTCCCTAATTTAGTGGTTACGTTTTTTTTTTTTTTTTTTTTTTTTTGTCAAATATTTGACTAATCTGACCGTACCTTTAGATGAATGAATGGAATTTAATTAACGAATTTTTATTTTACAGGTGAGGACTCTTTTGCCATTAGCTATTTTAGCAAGAACATTTCACGCACTTCCAGCAACACCAGTGTGCCCAGCAGTGAAGAACGTGGCTTAAATTTGAATGACCTTTTAACACGCAATCGTGACAGTGGCACTTCATCGCCCCAGCCCATGGAACCGTTACGTTCGCGCTCACAAGCTCAATTAGGTAATAAAAAACCACATGTTCTAGTAAATGTTGAAACTATTGAAACAACTGAAGTAACCACCACTCAAACCATACAACCTCAAACTTCGGCTTTCACAGCTCCAGCTCATTCACCGCTTAACATTGATAATACATCTCATGCTCCAGCTTCTGAAGAGGAAAGTGATTCCAATGATTCGGTATTCTCCAGCAGCAGCTCAATTAATTCCATCAATTGTTGTGATCCCTCCTTGGCCTATCAAATGCCCGACTTTCGTGAAGTCTATTTGGGAGGCAGTTGTGTTTTGCGTACCAAATGGCGTCAGGAACTTGCCATACCCTATTTGAAATCGAAAGGAATTTCTTATCATTTGCCCTCTCTGCATGAAAGTATCAATCCTAGTCAACTAGATTTACCCGACAGCAAATTCAAGCAAGAGGAGGATGACATTGCTGGTCAGAGTTCATCAACCAGCAATTGGAGATTACGTAGGCAGCCAACAGCATCGGCAGCTAATTTTATGCGTACAAGACGGAAATGTCGTACAAATAGTGGAACCAAGACGGCCGAAGAAGTTGAAGAGTTGACAATTGCTGAGGAATCTCTTAGTTGGACATTATCGCCCGTGCGTACGAATCTCTATAATCCCTCAATATTGGACTCAAGTCGAGTACTGCTGTTTGTAATAACTAACGAAACACGCTCTCTTGCTCCAATGACTCTTGCAGCGCACTGCATTGGCCTGATGTACAATGTTGTGTTGTCTGTTCAAATGTTACCCAATGACTGTGTTATTGGCAATGAAAAGGTGAGTTTAAAATAAATATCTTTTAAAAAGCCATTATAAGTGTCTTTTAATAACAACTGTGTTTTTTTTTTTTTTTTGTAAAGGTACTCTTTATAAAAAGTACCTGTAAAAAGTACCATTTAGAAAGTACCTTATACAGAAATTGCTTTTTATCAAAAATACTTTTACAAAATACTTAATAAAAAGTTTTATGTAAAAAGTACCCAATACAAAAAGTACCCGAAAAAAGTACCATTTAAAATGTACCTTTTACTGAAATTGCTTTTTATCAAAAATACTTTTACAAAATATTTAATAAAAAGTTTTATATAAAAAGTACCCAATACAAAAAGTACCCGAAAAAAGTACCATTTAGAATGTACCTTATACAAAAATTCCTTTTTATCAAAAATAATTTTACAAAATACTTATCAAAAAGTTTTATATAAAAAGTACCCGAAAAAAGTACCATTTAGAAAGTACCTTTTACAGAAATTGCTTTTTATCAAAAATACTTTTACAAAATATTTAATAAAAAGTTTTATATATAAAGTACCCAATACAAAAAGTACCCTAAAAAAGTACCATTTAGAAATTACCTTATACAGAAATTGCTTTTTATCAAAAATTCTTATACAAAATACTTAATAAAAAGTTTTAAATAAAAAGTACCTAAAAAAGTACCTGAAAAAAGTACCATTTAAAAAATACCTTATACAGAAATTGCTTTTTATAAAAATACTTTTACAAAATACTTAATAAAAAGTTTTGTATAAAAAGTACCCAATACAAAAAGTACCTGAAAAAAGTGCCATTTAGAAATTACCTTATACAGAAATCTATTTTTATCAAAAATACTTTTACAAAATATTTAATAAAAAGTTTTATATAAAAAGTGCCTAATACAAATGGTACCCGAAAAAAAAACATTTAGAAAGTACCTTATACAGAAATTGCTTTTTATCAAAAATACTTTTACAAAATACTTAATAAAAAATTTTATATAAAAAATACCTACTACAAAAAGTACCTTTTGCAAAATATATCGCCTTTACATATGGTAGTACATAAGAATGCCTTCTGTCTTTTGAGGATATCCAAATACCAAATAATTTTTTGACAGAAGAGCTGTTCAGAGAGAACACGCCTCGTAAGTTGAAATTCAATTAGTAATCAGAAGATTTTAATCTTGAAAATGTGGCGGGTAAGATTGTATTTCTAAATTAGCGCTTTCGTCTTGACACTAGCTGTTCATAAGTACAAAATACTTCCAGAAAGTTCTGTTTTGTCCGTTGTGTTTACCTTGACAGATAAATCTTTCAGGTGACGGATATGAAATTAGTAACAAATCGCATAATTTTCAATTAATTATTTTATACCTTTTATAAAGAATATTTTTTTGCATTAATAACTTTTATATTTTAATTGATAAATTTTGTTTCTGTTTTATTATTTTTTTCTTAGCTCACTGCTACCGCCATTAAGGATTATAATCGTGGTCGTTCCTATTTAATTGATTTAGCCAAACGCCAAGGTGTGCCTGTTTTTAATGACATTAAGGCAGCTCTAGATTGTACAGTGGAAAAGATACAATCCTACAATTCCAGACGTTATGAATAGAAAAAAAAGAACAAACAAAAACTGCAGGACAGCGTCAAAACAAAAGAAAGCAACAACAACAAAATAATTTTAAAAGTTTTACATTGGAATTTTTCATAGAATAAGTTTCTTTTTTTAATATGATTGATTTGTGTGTGTGTTTTTTTTTTTATAAAAGAAAATTGACATTTATCTACTTTGATTGCCTTAATTGTAAATACTAACTATAATTAATAATTAATTAAATTTAAATTTTACCTTTTTTTTTAATTTAAAAAGCAGCATAATGAAATTCTTAAAATAATTGCTAATCGGAATCTGAAGCTTAAAATTAATTTGTCTTTTAAAGAAACCGCCCAAGCATAAATAATTATAAACAAATGATTAGATAAATTTAGAAAATGCTTATTAACAAAACAATTTTAAGTTTTAAAATAAAATTAATAAAATTGAAAAAAGAGAAACACTTGATTTGTATAATTTTTGCGTCCACCTAAAAGTAGGCTTTAAAATTTTAAAAAATTAGAACTTGAAAAATAATAAAGAAAAAAGCTTTTGTGATTTTAACAGATCGCATTAAATGGTATTTCGTCTCTTTTGCACTTGTTTGAAGCTGCTGTTATTTTATTCTTTAACTGTTTGAAAAACAAAACAAACTAATTTAATTCATTATTTGTCTTTTTTATGTTATGGAAATTTCCACACGGTTTTCAAATGGTATAAATACCACCACCGTTTAGTCTTTAATTAGTTCTAAATTTAAATAGAGTGTAAATAAGGGCAGCCGTCCTCTACGCGTGCAAAAAGTTTTAGTTCATGAAACTGCCTTAAAGTGTTTGCGTTGTAAAATTTTTTTTTTACAAAATTCTCATTATTGGTGCGCTGCTGCGCCATCAATTATAGATTGACTCGTGTTGGTCGTTGAAAACAACAAAATTATAAAAAAACACAGTCCAATTAATTTAAAAAAAATGTTGGTTGTTGGCGTTACAATTTTTCAATGTGTTGGCCGGCCATACAAAATGATGCAATTGATTTTTGGTGTTTTTCTAATATTTAGTTTCTCACTGGAAACACCAAGTCAGGCCTACACGCTACCAATTAAACTTAAATTTGACGCAGTTAACAAAACCAACAACACATTTACTAGATGTAATTATGAATGTGGAAAATATACCAACTCATTCATTAGGTTATTTACTGTTAATTTAATATTAAATAAATAATAATTAAAAATTTTAAATTGATTTTATAAAAAAAAACTTATCTTTATTTACAGTGAAGTGTTGGCTGCCTGGCGTGCTAAGGCAAGATGCAATGTGGTACCAGCTGATCGCACTCAAGAACTTTTTCAAGAGCTCAGCTTTCATCCAAATGACAAGCAAAGTATGTAAATCAACTGTCTAAAACTAGAACATAACTCATTTAAATTTCTATTTTTTTATATATTTTCAGTAAGCGATATGTTGCAAACGGCAAAAATGTTGGCTCGCAAGGGCAGTCGACAATCGAATGGCTTAACTTTTGGTGAATTTTGCGTCTTAGCAGCAGATCTCAAAAGATTTCGGTATTTACAAAAGCAAAGAAAAGTTTTTAAATTTAAAATAATTATATTTTTTTTTTTTTACTATTCCGTTTTATGGAAAACAGAACGTCCTCTTTTAATACAACCTCACCTGGTCACTGTGACAATACAAATTTAATTGGCTCTTTATATAATCATGATGATAGCAGTGTGGCTGATAGTGACAGGGAACAAACAGCCTCCAGTACAACAAATACAAATTGCAGCTTTGCGGGAAAAGAGTTGCGCAGTACAAAATCTTTAAGTAACGTGGAAGACTGCAAAAAACTAGACAAACAAAAATCGAATGAAACCAACACTACATCGCCGCCCGTAGAAGTATTTTTGGGTGGTTCTTGCAATCCTACAACATGGCGAGCTGATGTGGCTATACCTGCTTTAAAAGAACTAGGCATTTCATTTTATAATCCGGTAGCTATTTAAAACAACAACAATAACAATAATAATTAAATTATAAAGTTTTAATGTTTCATTTTTTTTCACTTTTAGCAAGTCTCCGATTGGACCCCAGATCTCATTGAACTTGAGTATCGTGCTAAGGAAAAGGCTCGAGTATTATTTTTTGTTATGGATTCAGAAACACGCGCCTCTGCTGGTGCCATTGAGTCGGCACATATAGCAGGTCAAAACTGCAAGCAGCTAGTGCTGGTGCTGCATCCCTATAAGCCAAATCAGTCCATACTCAACGAGCGTATATCCCAGCAGTAGGTTTTATTTTCTAACTAATTTTTATTACTCATTCATTTATTTTATTTGTTTGATTTGTTTTTATTTACAGAGAATACATTGATTTAACACGCAATCAACAAATTTTACGCGAATTAGTTACACGCCGTGGTTTGCCCGTGCTCAATAATATACCGTCAGCTCTCCAGCGTACAAAGGAAATTTTAGCCGGTTTTAGAGATCCTCCCTCGAACATTGCTTCCATATTGGTGTAAGTAAAAAATTTATTATAATAAAACTACATGTCAAGCGAAAAAACAAAGGAACTTAAAGGTTTTATTACTCTTAACATTTTTAACTTAAGATTTTTCCAGATATTTCCATTGTCATTAGATCGTTTATTTCAAAAGGATTTAAAACATTTCAAACAAATAAACCTTTGAAAAATAATCGGAATTTTAGGCTCAAAAATATTTTTTTTTATTTAAAGAAAATCACAAAAATATGTTGGGAGTTTAAATAATTAATATTTTCTTCTCCCTCTTCTCTTCTAACAGTGTAATACGTGGTGCATTTGATCGCGTCAATCCCATTTACGATCTTATCACTGTTGAACAGTGTCAACAAGCTCTCTTATACTTGGGCTATGCTCAAAGTCTGGTTAAAATAGACAGTTTAAATAAAATAATTGCAGCTCAAAGAGAAGCTTTAGCGGCTATGAATATTGACAACAGCAACAACAAGAACAGTACAAACTCTAAAAAACATAACAACACTAACAATACAATTTGTGCTCAACAAAAACAACAACAACAACAACAACAACAACAGCAGCAGCAGCAACAAAATTCGAAAGTCAACAATAGCACCACTCAATTAGATCATATTGATTTTAATTTGTTCTGTGTAATATCAGCGTATTTATCGGTGCTGCAGCAAGAAATACAAGAAAGTGGCTGCATTTCTCCCATTAAGGGAACCAACGTGCCACCTCCACCAGTGTATTTATCAAATTTGCAAGGTAAATTAAAAAAACCCAAATTTTTGTTAAGGTACAGACAGATTAGTGAAATATTTTATTAAAAAAAAAAAGCGTAACCGCTATTTTTTAAAATGTTTTTTCTTATTTCTCTTGACACGTATCATTACAAATGACGAGCAATAATATAAAAATTGTGATATCTAACCATTTACATTGAGTACGATCTTTTATTTCTTCATAAGTGTTTAAGACAGACAAAAATTGTTTTCCCTAATTTAGTGGTTACGTTTTTTTTTTTTTTTTTTTTTTGTCAAATATTTGACTAATCTGACCGTACCTTTAGATGAATGAATGGAATTTAATTAACGAATTTTTATTTTACAGGTGAGGACTCTTTTGCCATTAGCTATTTTAGCAAGAACATTTCACGCACTTCCAGCAACACCAGTGTGCCCAGCAGTGAAGAACGTGGCTTAAATTTGAATGACCTTTTAACACGCAATCGTGACAGTGGCACTTCATCGCCCCAGCCCATGGAACCGTTACGTTCGCGCTCACAAGCTCAATTAGGTAATAAAAAACCACATGTTCTAGTAAATGTTGAAACTATTGAAACAACTGAAGTAACCACCACTCAAACCATACAACCTCAAACTTCGGCTTTCACAGCTCCAGCTCATTCACCGCTTAACATTGATAATACATCTCATGCTCCAGCTTCTGAAGAGGAAAGTGATTCCAATGATTCGGTATTCTCCAGCAGCAGCTCAATTAATTCCATCAATTGTTGTGATCCCTCCTTGGCCTATCAAATGCCCGACTTTCGTGAAGTCTATTTGGGAGGCAGTTGTGTTTTGCGTACCAAATGGCGTCAGGAACTTGCCATACCCTGTTTGAAATCGAAAGGAATTTCTTATCATTTGCCCTCTCTGCATGAAAGTATCAATCCTAGTCAACTAGATTTACCCGACAGCAAATTCAAGCAAGAGGAGGATGACATTGCTGGTCAGAGTTCATCAACCAGCAATTGGAGATTACGTAGGCAGCCAACAGCATCGGCAGCTAATTTTATGCGTACAAGACGGAAATGTCGTACAAATAGTGGAACCAAGACGGCCGAAGAAGTTGAAGAGTTGACAATTGCTGAGGAATCTCTTAGTTGGACATTATCGCCCGTGCGTACGAATCTCTATAATCCCTCAATATTGGACTCAAGTCGAGTACTGCTGTTTGTAATAACTAACGAAACACGCTCTCTTGCTCCAATGACTCTTGCAGCGCACTGCATTGGCCTGATGTACAATGTTGTGTTGTCTGTTCAAATGTTACCCAATGACTGTGTTATTGGCAATGAAAAGGTGAGTTTAAAATAAATATCTTTTAAAAAGCCATTATAAGTGTCTTTTAATAACAACTGTGTTTTTTTTTTTTTTTTTGTAAAGGTACTCTTTATAAAAAGTACCTGTAAAAAGTACCATTTAGAAAGTACCTTATACAGAAATTGCTTTTTATCAAAAATACTTTTACAAAATACTTAATAAAAAGTTTTATGTAAAAAGTACCCAATACAAAAAGTACCCGAAAAAAGTACCATTTAAAATGTACCTTTTACTGAAATTGCTTTTTATCAAAAATACTTTTACAAAATATTTAATAAAAAGTTTTATATAAAAAGTACCCAATACAAAAAGTACCCGAAAAAAGTACCATTTAGAATGTACCTTATACAAAAATTCCTTTTTATCAAAAATAATTTTACAAAATACTTATCAAAAAGTTTTATATAAAAAGTACCCGAAAAAAGTACCATTTAGAAAGTACCTTTTACAGAAATTGCTTTTTATCAAAAATACTTTTACAAAATATTTAATAAAAAGTTTTATATATAAAGTACCCAATACAAAAAGTACCCTAAAAAAGTACCATTTAGAAATTACCTTATACAGAAATTGCTTTTTATCAAAAATTCTTATACAAAATACTTAATAAAAAGTTTTAAATAAAAAGTACCTAAAAAAGTACCTGAAAAAAGTACCATTTAAAAAATACCTTATACAGAAATTGCTTTTTATAAAAATACTTTTACAAAATACTTAATAAAAAGTTTTGTATAAAAAGTACCCAATACAAAAAGTACCTGAAAAAAGTGCCATTTAGAAATTACCTTATACAGAAATCTATTTTTATCAAAAATACTTTTACAAAATATTTAATAAAAAGTTTTATATAAAAAGTGCCTAATACAAATGGTACCCGAAAAAAAAACATTTAGAAAGTACCTTATACAGAAATTGCTTTTTATCAAAAATACTTTTACAAAATACTTAATAAAAAATTTTATATAAAAAATACCTACTACAAAAAGTACCTTTTGCAAAATATATCGCCTTTACATATGGTAGTACATAAGAATGCCTTCTGTCTTTTGAGGATATCCAAATACCAAATAATTTTTTGACAGAAGAGCTGTTCAGAGAGAACACGCCTCGTAAGTTGAAATTCAATTAGTAATCAGAAGATTTTAATCTTGAAAATGTGGCGGGTAAGATTGTATTTCTAAATTAGCGCTTTCGTCTTGACACTAGCTGTTCATAAGTACAAAATACTTCCAGAAAGTTCTGTTTTGTCCGTTGTGTTTACGTTGACAGATAAATCTTTCAGGTGACGGATATGAAATTAGTAACAAATCGCATAATTTTCAATTAATTATTTTATACCTTTTATAAAGAATATTTTTTTGCATTAATAACTTTTATATTTTAATTGATAAATTTTGTTTCTGTTTTATTATTTTTTTCTTAGCTCACTGCTACCGCCATTAAGGATTATAATCGTGGTCGTTCCTATTTAATTGATTTAGCCAAACGCCAAGGTGTGCCCGTTTTTAATGACATTAAGGCAGCTCTAGATTGTACAGTGGAAAAGATACAATCATACAATTCCAGACGTTATGAATAGAAAAAAAAAGAACAAACAAAAACTGCAGGACAGCGTCAAAACAAAAAAAAGCAACAATAACAAAATAATTTTAAAAGTTTTACATTGGAATTTTTCATAGAATAAGTTTCTTTTTTTAATATGATTGATTTGTGTGTGTTTTTTTTTATTAAAGAAAATTGACATTTATCTACTTTGATTGCCTTAATTGTAAATACTAACTATAAATAATAATTAATTAAATTTAAATTTTACCTTTTTTTTTAATTTAAAAAGCAGCATAATGAAATTCTTAAAATAATTGCTAATCGGAATCTGAAGCTTAAAATTAATTTGTCTTTTAAAGAAACCGCCCAAGCATAAATAATTATAAACAAATGATTAGATAAATTTAGAAAATGCTTATTAACAAAACAATTTTAAGTTTTAAAATAAAATTAATAAAATTGAAAAAAGAGAAACACTTGATTTGTATAATTTTTGCGTCCACCTAAAAGTAGGCTTTAAAATTTTAAAAAATTAGAACTTGAAAAATAATAAAGAAAAAAGCTTTTGTGATTTTAACAGATCGCATTAAATGGTATTTCGTCTCTTTTGCACTTGTTTGAAGCTGCGATCGGTTAAACAATATACTTAGTAGAAAACCTCAAAGGAAAGAGACAGTTAGATAACTCTATAAATAAACAATACGGTGGCCATGTTATTAGTTTTATTATAAAGAAAACATCAAATGTTGTGTTTGGGGGGTTCTCGCTCTGCCTGTTGGCGCTGTCGGAAGCTTGAATAAAATAAAATACAATCAATAATTCGGTTACAAATTTCTAATAACGTTGTTGTTGTTGTTCAACTGCGTAAGTTTTTTTTTAGTTTCAATGTGGTTGGTTGTTAAATTAGTACCTATTTTATTGATAAACAAGTGTGAGCGTTTGCAGTGAAATATTTTACTGATCGCCAATTTTCTATTCGTATTATTGACGTGTAGTTTAGCATTTCTTTAGCTTAATAAAATGCAAATATTTTACTTTTAAATTCACTAAATTAGAAAAAAATGCAAAAATATACAGTTTAGTTAACGAAGGCAGGGTTAAAGAAAAAATATTTTTTGTTCTTATAAGACAAAGCCATTGAGAATGACAAATAAAAATTATTAAATTAAAAAAAAAAATAAAAATCAGTTTACGGAAGGACAGACATTTTATAAATAGTGATCTCTTAAAAATCATTGTTAAACAAAAAAGAAAAAAAAAAAAACGAGAGAGCGGTTTAACGAAAAAGTGGAATTTTTTCAACGGATGTAACTTTTAAGTCACTGAAGACATAAAACCATAAATATGTCATAGTAAATTGAAGAAAACTGTGTAATTAACAAAATAAAAAGGGCCAATCACAAGTTGGTAAGTGAAGTCTATGCAAATGTGGAAATATAATGCCAAAAACCATAATTACAGCTACTACTCTTACATACGAGGGCAGTACTGAAAGTTGAAATGTGAAAAACATCTGTTGAACATTTGCAGACATATTAATTTAAAAATCCTTTACTTATCTAATTTTCACAAGTGAAAGTACAAGTTTGAAAGTTCCAAAAATTTGTTACTTTTTTTCAAGCGAATAGGTGCTTTTGATTTATGACAATAGCAGTGCCCAAGACTTCGTCCGCGTATTATTTCTAATTTTCTTATAAATAAAATTTAGAAAAATCTATTTTTTAAAATTTATTGTAGAAATCTGTAAACAGTGTTAAAAATTTTCCATCTACAAAAATAAAATGTACTGACAACTATTCAAGTACTATTATTCCGGTAAAATTGGGTACTTTCATATTTTTATCTCTAGTTTTTCTACGAAATTACTTTTTTTTATGAAAAAAGTATTCTGTATTTTAACCAAGGTTCTAAGGGACCTCCTCACTAAATTTTATTTAAATCCTAGCAGCAGTTTTTACGTGATGCGAGCACAGACAGACAAAAATTCGAAAAGTAGGTGTTTTGTATTCCATTTTGATTACTATCTAAACAAAAATTAAAGTTTTCGAAAAATATTTCATGTACAGAAATGACCCCGTCACTGTTTTATTATACGTTAAGATTTTTTGTGACGCTTTTCATTAAATCTTTATTTTTTCTATTGGCTTACTCTGTATCTCTGCTTATATTTGTTCCCATGGTCGCTAGTTTTGAATTTTTTGATTTCTCGTAAAGCAAACATGCTCCTTCTAATCTCTGAAGACATCCACATCACAATAACGTTGCTGTTCCAACAGGGAGTTCAACTTACAGTCACCTGTTTAAACAACCAGCTTTTTTATTTTATTTATGTCGCCGATGGGAGTTGAACTCATAATCTTATGTTTTAACAAACAAGCAGCATTGTTGTAATTAATGAGGCTTTCTTATCCTTTCTTACCTATCTCCAATTATGTAGCACATCTCATTGAAAATTTGCTAGTGAAATATTTGATCGCATGGTTTACTTGCAGTGTATCCCAGCCAGCAGTGTTTCCTTCGTCGGTACTTCTTCATAGCATATTCGCCGGCGAAGTAAAATAACTAATAAAATGGCTATATCTCTCTGTTTCCTTTCACCACCTGTCTTATCTCTCATCTATCCCTTTCCTAAAAAATGTAGCACGGTTACGAAAATAACTAAAGATGCATTATTTGCTGAACTGCTACTTCTCCTTAAAAAATGTATTCTGATGTCCCCTTGTTCGTTTAGTTGTAAGAATTGTTGATTAGAGAACCAGTGGCCAACTGATTCTAAGGATTTCCTTAGAAATTGAAAATTAAATGAAGAAAAAATTATAAAATTACTTTAAGTCGTTCCCGTGAGTATTATTTTTAAAAACAAAATAACACATTTTTTATGTGTCCTACTTTTGACAATATGTATCTCGAAAAAGTTACTTGATTATGTGAGCTTTTAATAAACTCAACTCAGAGTTTTTATTTGATTATAAATAACCTCAAATGTTTTTATTAAATGTGTGGTACCATCTATATTTTTAAGATTCTTTTCGGATTGACTACATACTCTTAAATGTATTACATTCGTATGGTTTAATGAGTGCATAATAATTGTCTGTCTTACCGAAAGCAACAACAGCAACGCGAAGAGCAACAATAACAAATATAAGTTGCAAAAATGTAGAGTTCAGTCAACTATAGGCAACCGCATTGAAATTTTCTTTAGTTTTAAGCTGGCAAGACACTAAAATGACGGTTATGACGTTTGTATATTGGAAAATAATAACAACCCGTTCGCTACACTACTAACACTCAATAATTCAAATCATTTCAATTTGTTTAATGAAAGTGAAAACTTAACGTTTAACTCAATAAAAGAATAAAAAAATTTCTTAGAAGGAAAAACTAAACAGATAATGTTAGAAGTAAAATAAAAAAATCCCTTAAATTTTAAGTTAAGTTTTTTAATAAGTGTTAGCGTAAAAACAGAGCTTTAATACTTAAAAATGATATTTAAAGTAAAACTAATAAAAAGAAAAGAATAAGTGTAAACGAGAATTAAATAAAGTTACCAGAAAAATTTTTTTGGAAGGAATCGTCAATATTTTGCATAAGAAAAAAGTAAAAAACGTATAAAAAAAAACAAAAAGTGAAATAAAGTGAACAAAAATATAAAACAAAATAAATAATAAAAAAATATTGAAACTTTTATTATTAATTTTTTCTGTAGCTAGGGCCGGGGCACATAGAATCCGTGATGCGTTATATTTTGTCATATTAAACTGACAGGTAAGAATTTACTTTAACCCTGCTTGATTCCTTCAAATATAAATATTTCATGATATTCTCATGAAATATTTATTATTTAAAACTACAAAATGAAATCCATGTGGCCATTTGACGTACTTTGAATGCTATTATTTCTTCTTCTTCATGATCTGAAGCCACACGATCAAGATTTCCTTCCAATTTTTTCACACATACTGCTTGTTAAAATTTATTTAAATTGGGAGCTTTTACGTAGACTCCACGCAACTTGAAAGCAATTTTTTTGTTATGATGGCAAAAACTTATGGTGGCAAAATCTTTGACCAAAAGAATTTTGATCAGCTGTTTGCTTAAACGAAAGTTGAAACACTCAACTTAAAATAAAAATTAATATTAAGTTCGTTTCAATTTTAAAAAGTGTGAGAGCCTTGGAAAAAAAGGATGAATGTATTAAATCTTTAAAAGCAAAATTTGTTCGTGTAACCTTAAAGTTAATGATTTTTTATCGGTCAGCAAGGTACTCAATGTGTCAAGCAAAATAATTCCTTAGTTGTGAACAAACTTTTAGATTATAAAAAATATAAAGTCGCTTTAACTTTAAAATCTTTTCTAGCTCGAAACTATTCCTCACAAAATCTTATTATTTTTATTATTTTAATCCAATATGTTAAAAAAATTTACGACTTATAATTCATCTTAAGCAGATTTAAATTTTAATTAAGAAAAGAAAAACATTAAATCCTAATATTTTTAATATGAATTTAAAAGCAGTTGATTACTTTCGAATAAAATTAGTTCTAAGTTTCTTAAAAAAAATAATAGAACTTAGTTTAAAGACATTTTAATACGATCTTTATTCCATAAAATTAATTTCATAGTTTAAGGTGCGGCCATATTCGTCAAATAATTGACCCAAAAAATCGTTACCTATTTTTACTAATGTTTATTCAATTTTTCCTAGCACGTATTATTACGAATGACGATTTATAATATAGAAAATGTAAAATCTTACTTTTTATATTGTGAGTATTTAAAAAAGACAATTTTTTTCACATTTTTGTGGTTACGTTTAATTTTCAATATAATATAAGCCAACGTTACTGTATGTTATAATATAAATAGAGAAATAAATTATTATTAAATTAAATAAATTAATAAATTATTTTAGTATTTTAAGTTGCTGGTTTTTGTTTTTCTATCTTTCTTACACTTGGAAATAAATGTTAACTTCAAAAGAAAGACGTTAGGTTTAACCTGTTGACACTTTTAACCACCAATATATAACGTTTTATATATTTATATACACTTTTTCCTCTGGAATCATGTTCCAGATAGGTTGCAACAAAAACAAATTATTTTCTATAATTTTAAAAATAAATAGAAAATTTCAATTTGTAGCAAAAATCGGAAAAAATTGTAAATAAAGCTTTTTTGGCTATAAATCGCCGAAATAACAATAAACAAACTACATCATCTGGCAACTGTGCTTTAGAGAGCTTAGTGTAGGTTTAAATGAAAGAGTAAATATATTTAACTGCCTTAATAGTGAGCGTGAGCTAGTCAAACCATATGAACGCAAGCTACGAGATCGTTCTTTATAGACCAAACAAACACAACAATTACTGCATTTAGATAACAATGGATTTTTATTAGATAAAAATATTTATTTAATATAAAACTACATCACTATTTAAATAAATAAAAATACATTAATATATAAACATCTAAATGTTATCACACTTGCTTACGTACACGTTTGTTTGTTTGTATGGGAGAGTGACTTTAAGTGAGATTAAATTAATGTGAATATGTGAGGGAGGCTCAGTTTGCTGCACTTGTCAAAGTGTGTGCGCGGTAGTACGGTGAAATTACATTTTATAAAAAAAGCTACAAAAATTAAATTAAATAAAAGGTAAAACAAATAATACGGGCAACAACAACAATACGAATTAAGAAAATTATAAAAAAGAAAAATATGTTAAAAATGTTAAACTATTGTTTTAAATAATGCAACAATTAAAAACAACAAGTATTTGTTATTATTGTAATAAAGAGCACAAAACACGTTCAGAGAATATTTTAACAAATGAAAAAGAAATAATTAAAAAAAAAGATACTCTACGCAACATTGTAATTGTTACGCAAATTAGAGGCAACAAGAAATTAATAAAAATTCCTAATTAAAAGACAACGAAGATAAATCTTAAACAATTTAAAAAAAGAAGCAAAAAAGTAAAGTGAGTTAAAAAACGATTGATTTATTAATAAGAAGAAATAAAAAAAAAATTTAAAAACGAGTCATTTACACGGCGTCTCTACTGTATTTGGGGTGTGTCATCTCATAAATTGTCAATTAAACAATAATTGTTTATTAGGGGAAGAGGGGATCATTCCAGTACACATTGAGCTTTTCTAAGGATCATTGATCAGTTTTATAAATTTTTTAAATGTCAAGCTTTAAGGGAGACCCTACAAAATTTGTTTAAAATCACTTTGATATGATAAATCATTTAAGTTGGGTGTCTGGCTCTGTCTAAGACTCGAATTAAGGGTCTGCTGTTTTATTAAGCAGTTTCTATCAACAAATCCATCTATGACTGCTACCTACTCTCGTTACGTTATTACTTTTCTCGCTAACTAAGGCTCCTTCTTGCTTTTTAATACAGTGCTTTGTTTAAAGCATCTTTGTGGTTCTAAATATACAGGCGCCTTCACTAACTTATCTATCGCTACCACACACCGGCGCATTTATCTAGGCTTTTCTTATCTAGTTACAGGTTTCTTAGCTTCTCATCTGCTGCTTTTATATACAGGCACATTAATCATCTTATCTGGTGCGTCTTTCTTTTCTAATCAAAATTTTGAGAGATTTGAACTGCTGTTTTTCACTTATTCGGCTTTTTTGAACAATTCATTCAACCACAATTATTTTTGTCGATATTCCTAATGTCGCTGGGAGATGAACTCATAAACAACTGTCTGAACAATCACACAAAGTCGTCGATAACTCAATGTTCGCAATTTAAGCTTTTGTGGATTGGATTTTGCCTAAAGAGCTTAAATCAGGGGTACCGCAAGGCTTCGTTATTTTTCGTCCCTATATCTTATTTAACTGAAAAGTCTCATCGTCAAATTTTAAAACACGAATATAATTTTGAAGATAGCAGCGATATTTGTTTTTCGTATTTATTCATCGAAATCTCGAGCCATCATCTCAGCATTCTAATCAAGTCTTTCAAGGAAAACTGCTCTAAAGCTACTTGAGCACGTGAAGAAAAGAGCGAAAAAGTTGGCCAATGAAAGCAACGTACTCAATTCTAATGACTAACAGGAGCAAACTTTTTCTATAATGGAAGGTGCTCTATTAAAATAAGAAATGTTTGCCTCGATACCCGCCGATTAACTTGTAGCCTGTCAATCTCACCACACATTAGAGAGGCAAATTTTAAAACGATTGCTTATAAATATAGCGCCCTCTATTCTCTGAGAGGCAATTTGCTTTAAGCTCATCTTATCACAAAACCAAAACAACCTTTTGGGGAAAAAATTTAGACGAATATTTTAGTTTCTCTAAAGGTGGGCAACGAGACAAACAACGGTATTGGTATCAGTCAACTGTATTTCGCTTGGATGAATATCAACATTTTAATTATATCGATATCACTATATTAATCATAGTAAATGGAAAGTTTTTTAAAATTTTTATTCAATAAATAATTAATTGAGATAAAATTATTTATTTATCAATTGCAGTCTGTACTTAAAAAGCAGATTTTATCCAAAGTAAATAAAGTGAAACTCTGAGCAAACGAAATTATTTTTATCAGCAGAAAGACAGAGTCATTAAAATAGGAAATTGAATTTGAATTCTTGCTTTTATACGCTCATAATTCTTGCAATAAAAATCGCTTGAAAGTATATTTTTTTCTTACATTAAAACTTGTTTTGTTTTATTAACTATAATAAATTGACTGACTGTTTAAATAAATTATTTAAATGTTAAAAAAAAACAATTAAAATAATAAAAATATTATTTAAAATTTTTTTATTTTATTTATTTATTTATTATTTAAGATTTTTGTTCGCTCTCGATCAGATGATTAGAACCATTCAAATTTCCGCTTTCAGTAGGCTTCATATCTCTTAAAATTTTCAGAGTGTATGTCAGTGCCTCTCAACAAGTGGTTGTCTCAAATTGTTGATTTTTCTTTATAAAGATCCGTTGAATGTCGCGTAAAATCTATAGTACTAAAATAAATCAATATCGCTGTATTTAGTTTTTAAACTTTTCAGAAATGTTTTCTTAAAATCCACCACAGGTTGTATTGTTGAAAAACAAAATTATTGTTTTTTGCTCAATTTTTAATTTTATATAAGTTTTACTTTTATTTTAAATTTTATTTGATTGTAAACATTTTAATATAAAATCTATCAAAAAGATAAGAAATTTATCAGCATTTAAAAATTAATAAATTTTTCATATAAAATGAAATTTCCATTAAATTAGTTTTGATATAAAAAAACTGCGATAAAATGTTATCAGATTTGAAAATAATTTAAAGTTTTATAACACCAGCAAATTTAATGCTAATAAATTTTGTTCATTTGTTTCAATAAAAACTGCAAAATTTACTGATAAACATCCTTTGTCCTTGACAGGTATTTTTTTCATTTTACTTTTATTTCAAAACATGTGTTTAATTTTAAGTTTATTATGGTCACTAAAATTAGGCAAGAAGTTGCACGACGGTTGATAAAAGTAAAAAATTAAAAAAATTTGTGTCAAATAAAATATAAAA
Organism: Cistogaster globosa; assembly: GCA_937654795.1. Taxonomy (NCBI): domain Eukaryota; kingdom Metazoa; phylum Arthropoda; class Insecta; order Diptera; family Tachinidae; genus Cistogaster; species Cistogaster globosa. The sequence continues at coordinate 17,685,227 of OW569404.1, forward strand.
ATAATTTTTTTTTGACACCATGAGATTTGTTATCAAACAATTAAAGTGTTTTTTTATAACTTTTTTGTATGGCTTTTTTTAATGATTGTGTTAAATTGGGTCTTATGAAATTGCATTCGGGTGACTGTTTGTTTTTGTTGTTTCAAATTTTAACTCTAAAGCGGCACATTAAACCACTTGGGACATTAAACAAACATTACATTTATATACCGTAATTTCCGTTATGGAACTTAGTGAAGAAATACAATTTTTTTTATAAAAAGGTAAATAATATTTTTTTAAATTTTGTTTTTAGCGATTTTTTGTGAACTAAACGGTTTTTGTTTGTTTTTTTATTTTCTTCACCATTGGTGGAAAGAGAAAGATGGTCATTTCGTTTGTAATTTCTACAGTATTCATTTCCCACTCTATAGAGTGTATACAGTGACGAGCAAAAGTGAGTGCATGTTCACGAAACTGATTTGCATTATTTATAAAAACAACACCATACAAGCAGGTCTAAAATTTTTTTTAATTTTTGTTTTTTATTTTGTCCGTATTAAATGGAGTAAATAAGCAATAAAAAATGAGATGAATTCAAAGATTTTAAGAGGAATAACGAAAATATCTCTCGCTCTCCTAATTCTCTTATCGGCAGAAATCATCCAGATTTGCCGTTATATTTCTTTCTAAGTTTTTCTTTTCGATTTTAAAGCAGTTTAAAACGTGTTTCTAGTGAATGAAATCAGATTTTTTGAATTACTATAATATTTAAAATTGATAGTTGATTTGTTTGCATAAAAATGAGAAAAATATCTGCAGAAACTGAAAACAGTGTTGTGCGCCTGACCGAGGAGGGCTGTTCTTCACGTACCATTTCCAGGAACTTGGTATTAGTCAATCGGCGGTGATCGCAGCTCAAAAGAGTCGAAATGTGACCTTTAAGTCGCAAGTCAGAGGTCGCAAAAAATTATTAACGGACATAAATGCTAGACTAATGATGTCAAAAATGAGAAAAAACAAGCTACTAATACCAAAGAATGCTGCTCTGGAAATTAACAAAAATGTAAGCGAATGGACTGCTAGAAGAGCGCTCCATAACATCGGGTATAACTCAGCAGTTAAATAAAACAAACCTGCATTGTCCGATAAAAATATAAAAGGGCGCTTGAAATTTGCAAAGACGCCATTGGACCATTGATGACTGGAAACGAGTTATCTGGTCTGATGAGTTTAAATTTAATCGTTTCCAGTCAGATGGAAAGTAGTACTGCTGGCGCAGACCCGGTGAACGTGTTCAAAGACACCATGTAAAGCAACCTGGTTTAGTAGATGGTATCATGCGGAACGAGAACTATCTATAGATTCTGCAAACCCATCTTCCCAATTTTATGGACAAATGTGCTTATCCCGAAAAAGAAATTGTGTTTCAACAGGATGGTGATCCAAAGCACACGGCCAAAATTGTAAAGGAATGGAATGGGAAACAAAATGTTCAACTGATGAATGGTCGGCACAAAGTCCCGACCTTAATCCGATTGAAAATCTTTGGTCAATCGTGAAAAGACGGCTCGGGCAGTACGAAGCGGCTCCAACAAACACGAGCAACATTTGGGATCGTGTAAATGCGCAATGGAATCGAGTTCCAAAACATGTTATCGAAAATTTGGTAGAAAGCATGCCAAAACGCATAAACCAAGTTATTTCTAATAAGGGTCTATGGACTAAATATTGAAATTGGGTTGACTATTAATTTTCCTGAAACGTGCAATATTGAGTTTATGCGGGTTATTTTCGATTTCCTTTCGATTTTTTTAAAATTCTAATTGTAACAAATAAAATAAGAAATATATAACTAAAAAATGTTTTTCATTTGCTTGCATGGTTTTGTTTTTATTAATGACAAAAGTCAGTTTCGTAAACATGCACTCACTTCTGCTCACCACTGCATATTCTAAGTTCTTATGCATAGTGAAGTCTATGGAGCGACGTCTGTCTGTCCGTCCGTGTTCTGGTTGAAATAAACTCTGCCTAGACATTAGATGAGTTAGAAAGATTAAAAATGTGCCAGTTGATCAGACATAGTTTCGAAAATTTTGCTGTTAAAAGCCAGCAAGATCGGTTCATGTGCTTCGAAGCAGCTGGCAAAACACTACGCCTGACTCTAATTTTTCCATATCATTTGGAAAAAATCTAGTTTAGTGGAGTTAAACCAATCAAAATATAAAATAGAGAATTACAAAATAAGAAAAAACATCACGTGAAAAAATTAGAGCTCACCAATGTTCCAAGTTATCGGTCTCTGAACTTTTCATAGAAAATTACAATTGAGGAACAAATTTTTTAAGATATCAGTATGGATATCAATTAAAAGCTTTTGAAGAAATCTTTCAGGAAATTCTAAAACTTTAAAAAATGCTTAATCCATTGAGAGCCGATGACATTTTTATGTAAAATAAAATATAAAACTTATCATTTTTTCTTATTTTTTAATTTTCTGTTACTTCAATATCTATGTTTTTGATTGGAGTTACTTCACCAAACTAGATTTACATATATGGTGAAGGGTATATAAGATTCGGCATGAATTGTTAATTTTAGGAATGTTAAATATTAAAATACTGTGTGAGAGTTTCGATAAGAAGAAGAAAAAGCGTCAAAGATACAAATTTGTTTAAAATATATTTAATTTGCATTTCCGTTTATTTTAGATATTTAAACGTTTATTTCCCACTTTTACATAAATAAAATTTAATTAAAATAAAATGTGAAAAGATTTCTGTAGCACTTCCTTGTCTAGAGGCCAGTCAGTAATTCTTACTCATTCAACAGCAGAAATGACAAAGTGTTATTTCTTTAAAAAAAATATGCTTCTAAAAATAAATTTATATTAAATGCAATAGAGCAAAGTCCATTCTTGTTTATATTGATTGTTAAAATATACCAATGTAATCACAATTGGACAATTTCAGTTACGATTGATTTGTTATTAAATAGAGCGTATTTTTATTGCAAATTTACAATAGTTACAGAAGTGTAAAGTAATGAACTCTTAAAATTTCATATAAAAACAGCATTAAAATATATAATTTAAAAGTTCTAAAGGTGTTGAAATTTAGTAATGCGGACGTGAATAACTAAGAAATTATTTTAACTGTTTGTAAATCGAAATCGCAGAATTAAAATTATTCATGTATGTGAAGATAAGTTCGAAAATTTTGAGCTTTGACACAAACCTTTGATTTTACAGACCTCTGTTAGAAGAATAACATAGCCCTGTTAAGGGCATACAAATTCGGTTAATGCATCCGAAATGTTACTTTCATAAAAACAATGAAAGGGGGCAAAACCAAAATGGATGCAATTTGTTTGCGTGGTGTCCTTTTATAGTTCTCCATACATGAGATTTTTAACAGCACGAGTTGGAAGGGTTTTTTGATTATTTTAAAATTTTAATATTTAATATTCTTTAAGGGACGAGGCCATTTTTATGGAAACAACGAAAGATGGCAAAACCAAAATGAGTGGAAAAGAAAACCATAGAGGGACACCTCGCAAACAAATCCCGTTCATTTCGATTTTACCATCTTTCGTTTGGATGCACAAACTGTATTTGTATTCTTTTAACAGGGCTATATTGTCTTTCTAGCAGAGCTCTGTTAAATCAAAAGGTTTGTTTCAAAAATAAAAATTTTTAAATTTATCTTTACATTGATATTTTATTCTCTCTCTTTTAAAGTTACCGTTTACTTAATTAACAGTTTTTCTCTACATATTGTACAGTCTAAGATGTGTTCATAATGCTTATCAAGAAGATTACAATGTAACGAAGCAGCAGTATTTGTTTGTTGTTGTTTGTTTTGTTTTGGTCAAAGGCTTGCTAATGTTTTTTTATGTGAATCATGCAAAGAAAGCACTATTAATTTTTATGTTTTAATAAACCTTGTACTGTAAAAAAATATTTATAATTAAGTGCACAATAAGCTCTTCATTATTAAATAATTAGCGAAGTAGGCTCAAATAAAGGTACTGCCGTTCTATTCTTAAAATAAATATAGCAAGCAGTTGTAGGGAAAAAATGAAGCTTTTTATCTAACAATCTTCTTGATCAATTATATCTTTTTGTTTATTTCTTCTAAAAAGCTTACACAAATAATTAAAAGGCATTAGTACTTCCCTTTAAAACATTAAATTGTCAGGAATATTAAGCAACTGCCAGTGCAATGGTTGCCAAACAAACCCGCCCGGGCTTATGTAAACAAAACAAACACAATACAACTCTCAACAAAGAATAAAAAAACATGATACGCACATGATTGCTCTCAACAAAAAAGGCATTTAAAAAAATATTAAATGTTTTAAAACATTTATAAAATATACATTTGTTATTATTTATTTGTTTTTTAACTCAAAAAATATTTAAAACACGAAAATATCTACTCAGTAATTACTTAGTGCTTTTGTGTGAAACAATTTTTTTTTCGGTGTAAAATAACCAATAAGCACACTCTCTCGATGCCGACCTCTGGTCATGTATCATAAGAATGTGTAAGAACAAAATGAGAGATGGGATCGTTAATTGCATTTCACTTACGAGAAGCGAATCAAAATGCTGATGAATGATATTGATAAAGCAAATAATTTTATTGACACCATTTCGAATATAATTGTAACATAAAATTTTTTCAGAATTTTTCCAATTTATTTTTAAAGTTTGTTATACATTCATTTTGTGATTTTTGTTCATGATCGATCATGCAAGTATTAAACTAATATTTAATTATTAATATAAAACCATTGACTTCTAAAATTTAAAAATTGATTTCAGTTTCCTAATAACATACAGGTTCATTTTTCACATATTTTATTTCGTAATTTTTATAAAGGAAATTACGCTTGATTATGCAAAAATAGCACGTTATTGAATGATCAATTTTTATTTTGTATCTCTATTCTCGATTGCTTTTTTTAAGATAGTTAAGGAATGAATCCTTTTAAATCCTTTATAAGGATTTCTTTTTTATCAATTTTTTTTTTTATGACACCAGCCGCATAATATATTCAATATACACACATATACACATACACATGCATACATATTCACCCGTCTAACTGGACAATAAAACAATTATTTATTTCTTATTTATTATTTTGCAATTGTCATTGATTCTTACAAATACAAGAGCAATTTAAATAAAATATTAAAAAATAGAACTAAGAAAACTCAATTTGCATGTTAGATTGAGGCAATTAATAGTTTTTATTATAATCATTTTTAATTACTTATCAAAAATATATTTACATATAATTTTTTTTCAATATTTTCAAAATTATTGATAAATTATTAACTCAATTATAATAATAAACGTTTGCTGATATTTATTTAATAATACTTTTTTCTACAGGTGTTAAAACAGGGCATAGATGGACTTATTTTTAGATTTTATTTGTTTTTTGTCTTAAGATCGTTGTGATGATATGAACTGAATAATGAAGAGTAAAGAGGAGGATGTAATGACAAATGAACAATTAAACTGCATCGAAGAACAAGAAAATATTATAATGGACTCAATGAACGATACTCAAGAAGAGAACGGTGAGTTTATTTTTTTAAATATTTTTTGTAAGTTAACAATTTATTTAAAATATGTTAGCTTTTCAAGTCATTGCATTTAATTAAGTTAAGTTTTAAGCTAAACAATAAAAACAAATTAAATTATGTTAATAAATATTTCATGAGCCTTGCATTGAACAGCAAAAAAAAAAACTTGTCTGGTTGATAACCTAAATCGTATAAAAACTTGTTTAAGATCAGACATATCACTATCATAGTTAGTGATAATGTCTGTCTTTTTAAATAAAAATATATAAAAACAATATTATTATTTTAATTAAAAATTAATACTTAAAATAAATTTAGTAAATATTTTCAAAACAACAATTTTAGTAAACAAAATGATAATCGCAATTTTAATTAATTTTTAATGTTTAAAAAACAAACAAAAAAACAACAGGTTGCATACAACAGATAAGTTTCTTGAAGATGGGCGTGTTAAACGGAATAATCCATACCTATCAGCTGTTGTATAAAATACATAAAAACTAAAAGCAAAATAAAATTATAAACAAGAAATTTTAAGTCACAAAACTTTATCTTAAAATAAGTACATTTACTTTTTATCCTTTCGATAAAAAGCAAAACTTTCTAGGTGCTTAAAAATAAAACACGAAAAATAACAACAAGCCCATGTTTTTAAATAACTTATTAGTTTTAAATTTAAGGGAAACCTGTTAACAGCGCCATGTTATTTTAAATGTTAGTTGTTCTATAAAAGTACTTTTTTGAAAGTTTCTTGTTACAGATCCACTTTGTGTTAAGATGACATTTTGAAGCAATTTTTCTTAAAAGGTACTTTTTCTCAAGGTACTTTTTCAAAAGGTACTTTTTCAAAAGGTACTTTTTCGATATATAGTTAAAAAAAAATTTTAATTTGTTTACAAAAATGTATATTTAGGAACGCTTTTCATAAAAAGGTCCTCTTTGTAAAACGGTCCTTTATAAAAGTACTTCGAAAAAGGTAGTTTTTTAAAATGTCTTTTAACAAACTTTTTGTATTTTTTATGTTTGTTTGAGGGATACTTTACTAAAATCACTATTTGCTAAAAAGTACATTTTTTGAAAGGTTCATTTCGAAAAGTAATTTTTAAGTCATAATTTTTGCAAAGAACTTGTTTTAAAAGTACTAAAAAGTATCGTTATGAAGATCTCTAAGAAAAAGTACACTTGTGTACGAAAAAATGTTTTTAAATAAAATTTTTTAAAGGTAAAGATCATTGTTCAGGGTGTTATTATTTTAAATTTTTTTTTTATTAAATCTTGAATTCTGAACTATTACTTTAAAAAATAATTTTTTTGCTTAAGAAAACTTACAGGGGATTTTTTGAAATTAAATATATTTTTTAGTAGTAAATAGTTAAATTAAATTTTGTTAAAAATATAAACATTAAATTTTAAATTGTCTATTTTATTGAGAATAAACCTTAAATAAATAAAATCTTTTTTAAAGGCACTTTTGAATAAAAAACTAAATCAGAAATATAAGTGGGTACCTTTTATAACTGAATGCTCTTTGTTAAAAAAAAAGTAAAAAACATGTTCTTAATTTCCCTTTTAAGTTAATTTTTCTAAAGAAATCATTTGTGTAAAAAAATATTTTTTATATATAATTTTTGTTAAAATATTCTTTGCGCACAGAGATAACTTTGTTAAAGCAAAATTTTGTAAATTAATTTTATTTTAAAGATACTTTTTAAAAAATAGTACTTTTTGAAAATAAAAAAGTTCTTTTTAAAGAAACTTTTTAAAAATCTATTAGTTAACTTATATTGAATTTAATAATTGCAGTCGCTTTGTAAATAACTACTGACTTGTAGATTAAAACCTGAATTGATACGTTTTTCAAAGAACAATAGAAAAATGGCAATTACTACTTATTAACAATTAATAACTGGTTAGAATCACGTGCAACGCCTCTTATAAATGCAAACATGATATTATTTCAATATAAAAAAATAAACAAAAACAAAAATATTAAAAAAGCTACAAAACGCTACTGTTTTTGTTTCTTTGTTTCTTATATTCTTCAGTTCTTTAAGTGTGTGAGTTTTTCTTGTCGTTTGGAGAGTTTTTTTTGTTTTTTTTGTTTTTTGTTCTTTAAGCCGATGTGACTAATTTCCATAATTCTTGTGAAAAACACGGGGCTGTATGACTGGCTGGCGACTGCATATAGCTGTATGTGACTAAATTACCCCCACTAGCCCCCCAACAAAATAAACAAACAACAAAATTAAAGAAAAGAAAGATACCAAGCAAACAAAACAGTCGTGGCTTTAAGTGACATATGTACTCAAATAGAATCATATGCAAAACATTTTATGTATTTTTTTGTTAGTTTTCTTTTTTGTTATTTATTAATTTTTGCATATAAATGAAAATAAATTTGTTTAAGGGAATCCTGACAGAATTTTCAATACCCTATTCAAGGTTTGACGCACATTTAAATGATATAAATTCAACAAACGTTTAAACCATGTCATACTCCTACTCGTACATGTTGCAAATGTTTTACTGCATGTAACTACAACTCATCAATCCCTAGTGCAGGATGTAAGAAAATGCATTTATTTAAGAGTTCATTCTCGTTCATTTGCTAAAAAGCAAAAACAAAAAAAAAAAAACAACAAAATTCAGTGTCTTCATTTTTGTCACACGAAGTGCTTTTAGTAGTAAAATAAGTTTTTGTTTGAAGAAGGGGTGTGTTGTGGTTCTTTTCGATGCAGGCATTAGCACAGTCTCAGCCAAATAATCGGAAAAGCAGCATAAAATTTTAAATTGAAAAGTACACTTTTCCCTCCAAAAGTAGCTCTATAATTAAATCGGAAGAGGGCAGGTAAATAGAGTTTGCAAACTTTTATCTACGATTACTCGGATACTTGAAGAATACTGTTCTACCGTGATAAAAATATTATTTTTTAAGAGTCACTTTCTTTCACCAGAGATTTAAATCATTATTTAAATAATTTGCTTTATTTAAAAATTTTCTTTTAAACGAATGTATATATTTTTTTTGTTTAAAATTTATTTTTTTTATACGAGGGTATCTTCAAAAATTTTTATACCATATAAATTTTTTTTTAAATATTAAATTTGAAAATTTTTGTATTATAATTTACCAAAAGACGTGACTATCGAAAAAATATTATTTTTTTTTTTTTGCCTATAAAAAGGATCTTTGTGAAAATATGTTCCTTTTGTAAAAAATGATTGTTATAAAAGCAGTGGACGCTACGCAGAAAAGTTGTGTAGAAAAGTAAATTTTTATGGATGAGAGGAATTTCTGTGGTACGGCGATCTTTACGAAAGAACTGCATTTTTTACAAAAAAATTGATCTTTTTATAAAAGATTTTTTTTTTTTAATCTGAAGCATTAAAAAAAGAAAATTTTTATAAAAGTTAAAACTTGTGATAAATAGACTTTGTGGAAAAGTTAGTAACCTTTTTTGAAGAAGTTGGTCCCATTTAAAAAAGGACCTGAAGTTAATATAAGTGACTTCTTGTGACTTTTTGTGAAAAAATTTTTGAAATAAATTTTTTTTACCGTAAAAACCGGAATTTTTGGAAAAAACGACACTTTTTATTAAACAATAAGCTTTCGAAGAAAAGGAAAGTTTTTTGAAAACAAGCGAACTTTATTTAAAAGAGTTCTATAGTGTGATAAAAAGTAATATATTTTGATTTATAAAATTAAAAAAATCTAAATAAGCAACTTGTCATTACGTAAACCTTAATTATTAATTTTTGAAACAATTTTTTATTTATTTATTTTAAAGCAGACATTACATGTTGGTTATAGACTGATTTAATTAAATTTTTTTTTTTAACACAAACTAAACTAAATAGCGTCTTAAATTTAATGTAATTTAATTTAATTCAATTAATTTAATGTATTTGTTTGGCATTTTAAATAGTGTTTTGTCTCACAAATTAATAAATTTAAATAAAGAGGCCGGCTTTTTGAACTTAAATAACCTGTTATTTTTATTTTGCGTTCGTTGTTTTAAAATAAATAATTAAAAATTTGCTCTTGACTGTGTTTTTAAATGTACGTAATGGCAAATTACATACATTCGTTTGGAATGTTTTGTTAAAAAAAAAATCATATCAAAGCCCTGCACTGCAAGCCCTTACTTAGTCAGCCAAACAAGGCACGATTTTTTACATGAACACGACAAGCATTTTATTTTATTAAAATAATAAAAACAATTATATACTGGGCGTTTTTTTAATGTTTGGGTTTTAAAATTTTAGTGTTTTTTTTCAATCGTAAATATTTGCTTAAAAAAATTTGCAAATGAAAAGTATAAAATTTTGATTTGTATTTTTTGTTTACTATTTTTTAGAACGTGAATAAGAAATAATTTTTTAATAAATTCTGTACATAAATTTTTGTATATTTCTGGCTTTAACGAAAAAAAAAAAAAAACACCGAAGAGCTGATAATGGTTTTAATAAGACTGCGTTACACAACCTAAAAAGCTTAAATCAAAAAACATATTGCAATTTGGCTGCAATTATGAGATACCAACTGATTTTTATTTAAGGTTCTTTAACTTTTTCTCTTTTAATTGAATTTATTTTAAAATAGCTTATTGTACGCGGCGTTGCCTGGATCAAATTTTAGTGGATTTTTATGCACATGTAAACTAATTTATAGTCTTTGTTACCCCAAAAACAGAATAGAAAAAACTTATAAAATCGAGGAAGAAACTTTTAAGATCAAAAATTTTAAATCTTTGCAATCTATAAAGTTTGCGTGTGATCAAGTTTTATGTGGACTACGATTTATGTATGTCCTAATGTCTTGGGAGGTAACAAAGCGCCCTTGGATTTTATCCAGCCCATTTTTTTTTTGTTGAATATCCAAGTCCCAGTTTACATTGGATGATTTTTGTCGCTGCGATTCCTATTTTATGGGTGAGAAGGGAGAGAGGAATTAAAATGGGTACACATATTCGCGTACTCTTGCAATTCGTTTTGTCCCCTCTTTCGTTTTTAAATATGAAGTTAACAAATATATACACACATGCATACATCTATTAAAATTGCTGCAATAAAAATCGTACAATGTAAACGCGAATGCAATTTTAAAGAATAAAAGAGAAAAATTGCAGCGACAAAAATTGAATAATGTAAACTGGGACCAACTTTTACATTTTTCTAGATAAACGTTAAAAGATAAGTTCTTTATATGCGTGCCACTCCCACAATTCTCAAACAATCTAGCCGTTCTCAAGTTATTGCGTTATTAGCGAACGCTATTTAATTTTTAATTATATCGTTAGGTTAAATAAAAAGTCATGTAACTAAAAAACAACAGTGTTATGTTCGGCTAGCTAAATCTTTTATACCCTTCACCTTTTAGTTTAGTTATAAACTCCAATTAAAAAAGATATTGGCGAGACAGAGGATTAAAAAAATAAAATATAAATTTCATAAAAATGTCATCGGCTCTTAATGGGTTAAGCATTAAAAAAATTTGTCGTAATTTCTGAAAGATCTTTTCAAAAGCTTTTAAATGATACCCATATTGATATCTTAAAAAATATGGTGCAAAATCGTATTTTTCTGTAAAACGTTCAGAGGCCCATGACTCGGAAAATATGGGCGAACGAAAATTTTTTCACTTGATATTTTTTTTCATATTTTTTAATTCTCTCTTACCCCATATAGTTTTTTGTTTGATTTTTTTTTTTTTTTTTTTTTTTTTTTTTTTTTTTGATTGGAGTTGCTTCATTGTTCCAAATGATATGGAAAAATTAGAGACAGGCGTTGTGTTTTGCCCGCTGCCTCGAAAATCTTTTGCCGATCTTGCTGATCTTCAATAGCAAGATTTTCGAAACTATGTGTGATCACTTGTCGCATTATAATTTTCTCTAGCTCATCTAGTGTCTCGGAAAAGTTGATTTCAACACTAACACGGACAAACGGACAGAAGGACGTCGCTCAATCGACTTCGCCATGCATAAGGACATGGGGTCGAATATGGATATTGAAAAAAATTACAAACGGAATGACAAACTTACATATACCTTTTTTCCGCATTTTGTGGTGAAGGGTAAAAAATACAAAAATCACTTTTGCTGTTAAATTTTTTGCATTAAATGAAAATGGATCTTCCTGCAACAAAGATTGAAATTTTAAATTTTTTGCCAGTTACATGGCTTTTCAGTTAAGCTAACGATATAGAAGATTACTTTGTTTCTTATATCATTTCGAAAAAGCATTAACTTGAATTAACTTAAAAACTTGTTTAAGATTTATTAAAAACCAAACTGCAAAAAAATTCCCTATAGTTACTTTAGCATTTTGTTGTTGTCTGTATGTTTTCTGAGGATAAAAATTATTGTTGTTCAGCAATTTTTTTTTAAATAATGTAAATATGTATGTATTTTTTTTCTCTTTGCTAAAAAAGTTCATTTTCTGCCTTTTAAGCGGGGTACATAAACAGTAAGTGGAGCCAGGCAGTATTTTGCTAAGAAATAAAGTCAAATGCTCATTTGCTGCAAAAAACACAAATGTATGAATATTTACTATTTTTTTGTTTCGTTCAAAAACATTTGTTTTTCTGTTTATTATATTATTGTTGTTTTTGTTCTTTTTTAATAAAAATAATAAATTATGATTCATTATTTATACTCATGCCTTTTTTGTTTTTATTTTTATTTTGAAGTTATATTTCTTCGTTCATTAAATTTTGTAAATTAATCTTTTGATTGTTAAACATTGATAAAAGTATTTGTCACAAAAAAGAAAAACAATCCGTACGATTTTTAAAAGTGAGAAATTATTAAATTATACACATCAAATAATTTGGATTTGTAAGGAAGAAAGAAGGAGTATTAAACATATGTGACTTTAATTAGAAATGAAAAACAAAAGTATAGTGGAACCTACAACGCGTCTTGGAAACAATTATTAAACAGGCTCTGCAGTAATGATCCAAAAGTTATGGAACATAAAACCATTATGTATTTCTTTTTCTTATTTCTTTTATGCCTCGCTAAAGCACTATTTTTTTTTGCACATTTCACAATCCTTGATTTTTAACTTTACAAAACTCTTACGACCGCATGTATAACAAAAAGTGTGCATGAGGTTGGCGTAATTGCTGAAACTAAGCAAGGTCTCTGCAAGGCCCTCCACACAATTTGAAGCTAAGAACTGTCCTAGAATGTAGTTATGGATCACGATAACTATCTTAGTGGCTGATCCTACGGCAAAACCTGCTTAATTTCTTCACTCCTGCCAAACTCATTCTAAGTTTTTGCTATGCATACGGCTGCTAATGAACAAAAAAGTCAACTTGTGTCAGATTAAATGCATGAATATTTGCTGATCGAGAAATTAGGCAGCTAGAATTTATGTGTAAAAAGGGCTTTAGCAGTTCAGATTTAAAAAAAATAAAAATTTCCCAAGTAGAGAACATGTATATTTTGACGGACTCTTGGAGCTCTTCACTTCATTCGTAAACCTGATATTACCAGTCGTTGTTAATTTAAGAGGGTTGAATATTTTCTTACAAAAAAATAAAACTTAAAATAATTAAAATAAAGAAGATATATATTTTTTTATTAAATTTTGTTTGGTGTAGACGGGAATTGAACTCGGGCCAAAACAATAATTCCTTCAAAATAAAATTTCAGGGTTATGATTTTTTTATTTGATTGCTTTTAAGTAAAAACGTGATTTTCCGCAAAGTTTTCACCTTTTATGTATTTTAGGCATAAAAAATTGCTTAGTAAAACCATTTCCTTTAGCATTTTTTTGTTAAAAGAAATACTATAAATTAAATATTTTATTTTAAAATGCTTTTAAGTTGCCTGGGATCGAAGTCCGGCAAAAGAAAAGCAACGTGTTTGTTTACAATTTACTTTTGTTGGTAATTTTTGAGAGAAAATGTGTTTTTTTTTTCAAAACTTTGATGTGTTTTTTAGCGATCTTTTGCATTCTTAAGATTTCTTTCAGCTTTTGATTTTACTGATTTTTATTTCTTTTTATACTCTTCACCAAAAAATTGGAAAAAAGGTATATTTAAGTTCGTCATTCTATATTCTGAGTCCTAATGCATGGCGAAGTCGATTCAGCAATTTCCGTTTGTTCGTCCGTGTTAGTTGTGATATCAACTTTGCCAAGGCACTAGATGAGCTAGAAAAAATTTTAATTCGTCAATCGATCATAGTTTCGAAAATTTTGCTATTGAACATTAGCAAGATCGGTCCGTGTCCTTCAAGGGAGTGGGCAAAACAATACTCCTGCCTCTAATTTTTTCATATCTTTTGGAACAATAAAGGAACTAGCATCAAAAAAACAAATATATGGAGCGATAGAGAATTAAATAATAAGAAAAAATATTTAGTTAAAAAAATGGCGCTCGCTCATATTTTTCGAGTTATGGGCCTCTGGGCTCTTTTTAGAAAAGTACAAATGTGCACTTTAGGAGTATAAAATTTGTAATATTTTTAATTAAATAAGTCGCCATATTATCAGAAATATAATTAATTAATTTACGAAGCAGGCAAACTATATTCTGGAACTACAAACTTTTATTGTGGGAATTCAACTCTCAAAGAGTCTAGGATTTCTGTACCAAACCCAAAACGAAGCACTATTATTTATTTATTATTCATATTATTATTATTATTTGTGACCGAATATTTTTATTTAATAGAGCAAGAAATTTATTTCTTAAACAGAAAATCTGTTTCCAATTAGCACAAATTAAAGCGACAGAAGGTGTTGCTGTTTACTTCAAACTATTCAGTGGAGATGTCACAGTGAACTAATGAACTTTGATATTTGCCATTTGTTTAACAGCTTGTAATGTTTCAGTTTAAAACATTTTAGACTTTGAACATTCCATAGAGATGATGATGATGAGAAAAATAAAAGATTGATTACTTAATTTTCACTTTCCTTAACTCTTATGCAGCTGTTTAAAATGCAGAAGAAGTTATGTCTGGCTTGTTAAATAGCTTGTGTCATTAACTTTTCTCTTGACATATTTTATCTAGAATTTCATTAATGGCTGTGTTTGCTCTACTTTTGTTTCTAAGACTGGCAGAAAATAATTCAAATTCTTTTAATGTGGAAGTAAAAACAGACATTTGAATTACAAATATTATTTTCAAACACTTGTTGCTCATATCTCTGCTATCTGATGTTGTTGTTAAATGTTGCAGTTTGTACTTTAAATCAGTGTTGAGACCATTAAATTCTTGCGACATGAAAAATGCGACCTTTGAAACGCTCAATAACAAGCGGTCCATATGCAGACATTTTTTTATTTATTTTTTTTTTGTATTTTGTGGCTTTAGAAATATTCCAATTGATTATGGAACACATTTCATCATGTTGTTGCCGTGGCTGGCTTCCCAGTGGCACATCCGATCAGTCCAATATTCTACGACTTTGCTGGCGGTTTCTTGTTCTATTTCACGCTTGGCTAAGGCCATATTAGCCATAAGGGTGAGAATTGATTGGTCTTGGATTTTTGAATTGAATTGTCGTATAGCAGCACCTAATAGTTAAAAGCTTAAAGGGGTCAAAACGCAGTTCTGGAGCTGCCGATTTACGTTACCACGGCACAATTTAGGGCACCAAAAATCGATTTTGTGATGACCTGCGTAACATACCCAAGCGCTTATCTTGCTTTTCAGGTAGCAAGAAGTTCGTAATCAAAGCTTTGTACCTTTTGCCGTTCACAAAACCTTCAATATTTTTACCAAACTAACACTTCGTGAGTTCATTAACTTCCCGACAAAAACGTGCAGGTTTTCTTATACACAAACAGGGCAATTTTGTTTGTTGGCGAAGCTCTCAGAATGTAAATGCATCCTGTTTCGATCAAATTTGATGACGGTTTGGATCTTACATCCAATTGAACCTTGTTATCGAATATCATGAAATGTGCGACATTGAGAGCGGCGATAAGTCCACGTTCTTGGGTTATGTTGCACACTTTCGTCATACACCGTACTACGAAGGGGACCGTGACTGCAAGTCATTTCGTCTCCCGGAGATAAAATAACTACTGATTTAGAAGAATATTTGTCTTTAGATCACCTGGTAGATCAGTAACATATAAATAAATCTTTTAAATTAAATATTTTATTTCGAATTTATTTTGTGTATTGCACTAATCTTGATTGCTGACAGGGTTATCTAGATTCTCTCAAGTCGGCTTTTTGCCGCTTTGTTTTACCATTGAGTAAAAAAGAAGAAATAACAAAAAATAAAAAGATAGCATTTTTTTGTCTTTCTTAAGAATATAATTTATTCTATAACAAAATATTAAAAAAAAATATAAAATAAAAAAAATTTAAATTAATTGCAGTTCTTTTCCTCGTATTATTGTAAAGCCAAAAGTTAAAATTGCAAGGAATCTTAAATTGGTACAGACATTCATACACATGTTTGTTGTTTGCAAATAATCTTCTTATTATTGTTGTTATCTCTATTATAGTTATAAGGTTATCTGGTTAGGGCTAACATCGTCTCTTCAAGTATTTAAATACTGTAGGTACGACGACTTGAGATTTTTCTTTATATTTGAAACAAAATTATCTAATCAAATATGATATTTAGTGAATTGTTGTTGTATTGTGTTTGTCCTATGAAATAAACACACAAAAATTTACATTTCTTTTCAAATTTTTTCTTTTCTTCGCGTGCAACTGTTATAAATTTGTTTTTAAAATTTTTACCTATCAAATATACAAATAAGTTTATGTGTGTGAGTGTTTATATAGGGGTGTTTACATATATGTATATTACCTAACACACACATGCATATATTTTAGTTCTAACACCCAGTTGACCATGTCGTAAAAGCATCCCTAAGGACAGTTTTAAGGTAAAAGAAAATTAAGAAAGAAATTTCCCATAAGTCTATTGTGATAATAAAGGAAGGGCTTAGAGGTGTTCGCAGCCCAAACTTGTTGCCATGGTAAAGAAACAATTCGTACATAGACCATTTTTATTAGTATTTTATTAGGAACCGGGTATATTTGGAATTAAAAAGGCAAATAACAATAATTGGCTTCTTCTTTGCCAGCCTGATAAATTTAAAAACTCTTTAATCTCATGCTGCTATTTAAAAAGCTCGCCTATACCAGTCTACTTTTCGACTTTTGGCACCCATGACATGTTTACCCTGAAGACCCCGCCCCCTTTACACTATTGCATCTGGAGTATAAAGCGGAACAAGCCATTTAATCACACAAGAGCCTGAAGTGGGAGCTATGAATAATTAATGCTACCATAGAAAACGAGCCCACAAAAACTACCAGTCACTGTACCGGTAGATGTGGCTTAAATCCAAATCTACGCAATGGCGCCTAACTTCTATCTGCACCTTTCAACAGAAGGTGCAATTTGAATTTATATATTCTCCAGCAGTTCAGGAAGAACTAAGATCATAGCCTTAGTTGATGAGATTTTTTAATTTGCTTCTTGGGATGTCGCTAGATCAGGTTAAGAGCGCTAATGGTTCGGTGAGGGCATACATGGCCCCCACAGTATTTAGGGATTGGAACCCAATTAAAAACAAAAAATCAACATTGAGACGTAAACGAATTGACAAATTTATGAACCCACTAACTCAATGTCGATGAATGGGAAGGTTAATAAAAAAATGCTGGATTCAAATTCAGTATACGATTACGAAAGCATTGCTGCTTTCTACCATGAGAACAATAGTTTCTTGCCACGGACGAGTAAATTTTTCTTATCATTCCTTAATTCAAGTGTTCGCTCCTGGCGGTTAGCAATCATATGAATTTGAAATAAAATTAAAATTTCGCTCATATCTTGTGTACATTTTTTTTTTATGTTTCTCTTCTTTTTGTTGCTTTTGACGTTGACATTTAATTGTTTTGTGTACATTTTCATCCACCATAATATTAAATATTTTTTATATAAAATGTGAGATATTACTATGTACGATGATCAACTGGGTAAAAACTTATTAAGGCGTCAGTGTGCTTGTGTGTGTGTAAATGACTGAGCATTTAATTTGATAAGACAGACAGACATCCATATCTTTTTGATTTTTATTTATATTTTTTTTGTTTGTATTGTTGCTTTTATTTAGTTCTAAAGCTATTTATTTTAAGTGAGCAGCAACAACAATAACAACATTAACATTATCACCAGCAACAGCAAAGAATATCAACAACAGCACTTGTTCGTTTTGTTTTTGTTGGTTGTTTTTCTTTCCTTGTGTTTTTTTTTTTTTTTTTTGTTTAATTGTGTATGAAAATAAGAGAGAGTGCTCTCTTTCTCCTCCTCTCACAATTCCTAAAGTTTGCTTAAGAGGCCGGCGATCTAAAATTTGTTGTTGTTGTTGCCGGTGTCAACAGTAGCCCGTTCTTAGAGCAATTAATATTCGTAATAGTGGATTAGTGTTGTATACAAAGTTGCCCGCTTGGCTGCCCCCCGAATAGTTGTAATTGCTGTTTTATTAACAACTTTGTTGGTTGGTCTGTTAAACCTATTATTTTGCCAACTCTGACGACTAATTCATTTATATATGTAGCTATCAACCAACAACAACAGCAGCAACAATTTCAAAATAATAAATACATTAACCAACAATAAAATACAGTTTAGTACGTGTGGACAGCATTTTATTTCTAAATATTTAGTCGGTATTTTGCGTTAGAACATGGTGATCGTGTTATTTAAATCGTGAATTTTTGTATGCGTTTTCTTATTTTAATTTCTCATTTTTAATCAGATTTAAGAAAAAAAAAAAGAAAAAAAAAATTATTAAAGAAAATATACAAACGAGAATTATAAGCAGCCAATAAAATGCTCCTCTAACACAAAATTATGATCCTGCAAAAGAACATAAATTGTTAAAACGAAAAAAAAATAATTTTTTTTAACACTAATAAGCTGCAGAAATGATAAACTTTTTTATTGTTATTTAAACTACCAAATAAACATTAAAAAATTTACGCAAAATATTATGAAAATTAACAACAAATAAAAAAAAAATATGAAAACAACCTGGAAAAAAGTCAATATTTATTTGTGATATTTAAGTACCTGCTTTATGACTGAATGTGTGTGACGTTACTAAGCTTCAATGAAAATTTTAGAGGCTTCCCCTGGTACACAACAAATATCTAAAGCCCTCTCCTTAACCTAACGTAGGATAAAGTGGTTTCTATTTAAATTAACAAATTTTAAAACGAATGCATTTCAAATGTAAATAAAATTAAATAATTCCTCTAGAGTTATAAAGTCAATATAAATAACAAATAATAAAAAAATCATTAATTACATTTAAAACGTAACTGATAAACAAATACAAAATCAACAAAACTGCCTTAAACATTTTGTTGTTACTTTTAGAGATTGGGAAGTCAATGTTGCCAAATATGCTAAAAATGAAAACAGAAATTATAACTGGAAATGGTTTTGATGACTCGTACATGTTTGAGGATCATTTATTACACATGATTGGTAATTAATTAATATATTTTTTAATAATTTGTTGTTTATGAAAAAAATTCAATTTTTATTTTTTGCAACAAAATGATTTTTTCTAATAAAAAGATTAATTTCGCGGTAAAAAGGATGAAAAAAGTCATTTTTTAATTTAGAAGGTGATTTTATTAGTAACAAATCATTTTTTAATCAAGTAACTCATTTATGATGAAACAATTATGTTTTGGTTAAAGACACTTTTGTGTGAAAAAGAAACTTTAAACATAAAACATTTACAGTTTTGTAAAAAAGATAAATTTTTAACAAAGAAAGTTTTCTTCTTAGAGAAACATTTTATTTTTTTATAAAAAAACTTCCTTACCAATAAAAAAGATTTACTTTTGGATAAGGGGATCAATTTTTAACAAAAAAAAAACCTTTTGATGAAAAAGCTCACTTTTTGGTGAAAATAACTTTACTTTCTCTTAAAAAAACAATAAATTTTTTTTTTTAAAAACTTCATTTTTTTGTGAAAATTATTTATATTTTAGGGAAAAACTACTCATTTTAGTAAAAAATTAAGATTTTGTTGCAAAGAATCCTTTTTTAACTAAAAGTAAAATTTTTTTATGGAAAACTAAAAATTTGAGTAAAAAATTCTTTTAGGAAAAATTTTTTTTATGGAAAACGTTTTTTTTTTTGGCAAAAAAAGTTTATGTAAAAATTGATTCAGGCAAAAATGAGGATTTTTTAAATAAATTTTTTGGAAAAATTTTTTTTTGGAAAAAAGTATTTTTTTTTGGTAAAAATGATCTCAGCGATGGAATAAACTAGATTTTTAGATTATGTAAAACAACAACACATTTTGTTAAAAAGGCAAGAAATTCCTTAAAGATCCTATTTATATTTAGAAAAAATTTTTTGTTATTTTTCAACAAAAAAATTTCTTAGTCACTTTTAAAAATATGCTCTTTTAAAAAAAGGGGGCTTTTAAAAATGTACATTCTTAAAAGGAAAAATCTTCTGTTTTGAAAAAAAACCTTATTATAGTGCTTTTCTCTAATAAAATAATCTTGGAAAAAAAGTACCTCTATAAAAAACTTTTTTTTTGAGAATTTATACTTTTAAAAGTTTTGAAAAAAAAAATTATTTTTATGAGAAATTGTTTTTTAAAAATTGCCGTTTAAAAATTTTTTTTCATTTGATCTTATTTAAGAAAAATGACATGTTTGCAAAATTATATTTTAAGCAGTAATTTAAAAGTACATATAATAATTAAAAGCCTTTTATATATTTATTATTTTCTTTAAAATGCAAATCATTTTTTAAAAATCTACTTTTTTAAAAAATACTAAAAAAACTTTTAAAAAGTATTTTTAGAAAAATTATAAAAAGAAGTGCTTTAAGAAGAGTACTTAAAAGAGTACTTGAAAAAGAAAATATAATTTGTGTATTTGATCAATTTAGCAGCAGCTATGACCTGACCTTCTTTTAAATCCTTGACATTAACACCTCTCCATTAGTAAAAAAAAAACATTAAGGCGAAATATTAAATCTAGAAATTCCAAAAACGTTAAAATCACAGCTTTGACTATTAAATAAATTTTTTTTATTAATTTTATTGTTTTATAAATTTAATATCTGCATGTGCGATTATATTTTCATAATAATTAAAAAAAATCACAAAACAGTGATTCACAAAACTTTATCATGTGTTTTATACATAAAAACATCTTCATTATTATCCCTGCTTAACTTAAAAAAATTAGTAATTAAAACTAAAATAAAATAACAAAAACTTGACTAAAATTACCTGCATTATAATTTTTATTATTATTTTTATCATCAATAACTTTTAAGCATACAGCTCCATGTTTACTTTATGTTAACACAGCCTGAAACAACCAACCTTGACTGAGGGAGAAAAATGTTTAACGTATTGAAATATATGTAGTTATCAAATCTACTTAAACCGTTTATTAAAATTGTCAATCGTATGAGAAGTTATTGTTTTCTAACTCAAGAAATAAATAACAATAAAATTATTAAAAAAAAACAACAACAATTTAAATAGAAATAAAACGCATATAAATTTATTTTTATTTGTTTATAAAAACATTTATAAATTAACACACAAGAAGACAAGCCAAAATTGTTAAAAAGTACATAAAGACGTTAAATCCCAGCAAACAATTTCTTTTGCGAAAGTTAAATTTTGAACTTAATTAAACTAACAGGATGTAATTATTTTTTAAACCTAACAATTATTCTTAGTGAAATCTAATGCTAGACAAAAGATAATATAATCATAATTAATTCGATCATTTTAAAGCCATTTGCCCAGTCTTGGGCCTAGAAAATTATTTTTCTTCTCCTCACTCAAAAGTACCCATAATTAGTTAAGATATGGAGGGTTAATCGGCTCTGAATGTCAAATAGTTAATGTTTATTTGAATCAATGTCATATTTAAATCTTTGAGAATTCTAAAATTTTTATACACTTCGTTGCATTTATCATTTTTATTACGTTTAAGAGCTTTGTACACAGAAAAAATAAAAAATAAAACTGCAATGTATTATCCAACAGAATAATTATTTTTGTAATTTTAAATGCAAATAAATGTGTTTAAAAGTATGCATCCACAATTAGCACTTGAAAGACATTCTTCAAACTGTTAGCTAGAAGAAGCTAGAACGTGTCATCTTTAAAGATTTAACTTCCCACTATTTTGAGGAATTACGAATGCGTAATTAAGTAAAGGAATGAATATGTTTTCTTTCACCTTCGCAAATAACCAGCAAACACAAACTTTAACGTTTGAAATTTCATGGATTTTTTCATTGGATATTTAAAACAAATTTTAAATTCCTTTAAAGCCAAAAAATCAAATCATGTATATGAAATTAAGTTTAAAAAATTAATAAAAAAAACTTAAATGCTGCCTAGTAATTGTGTCCTCACTGTCTTTATTCAAAATCTAAGCGTTTGGAATTTTTCAAAGTACTGTCGTTTTGAAATTTTATTTATAGCAGCGTTCACAAATGCGTCCACGTGTCAATTATAATTTTCTTAAAATTCATATTTAGAAAAATGTATTTTTAAATATTTATTGTAGAGATCTGTAGACAGTGCTAAAAATTTCCCATTTTTTAAAATGTTATGAAAACTGTTTTAGTACAATTATACCAATAAAATTTTATGACTTTACATTTGTATCTCTATTTTCTCTACGAAATTACCTATTTTTATGAAAAAAAAAGTACTCTACATTTGAACCAAGGTTCTTAGCGACCTTCTTACAAAATTTTATTCAAGTCCAATTAGCAGTTTTTACGTGATGCGAACACAGACAGACCAAAATTCGAAAAATAGGTATTTTGTATTCCATATCGATAACTAACTACATCAACTTCAAAATTTCCAAAAAATATTTCATGCACAGAAATGAAACATTATGATTTCAAGGTTAATTCGTCAGAGAAGAAAATAATTCTGTTCTTTTAAATACTTTGAAATTAAACTACAAGTGTTTGTACTTTAAGCTGATTTTATGGGGTGTGTATTTCTCATATGACTTCTTACTTTTCCATATGTAAAAAATCTGCATGTCGAATAAAATGTTTTCACATTTAAGTGTTTGCTGGGTGTAAATAATGCGCCAAATAAATTGTTGTCAACATTGCTTTATTGAAATATTTCTGCTATTTTCACAAAGAATAAAAAAATTTAAATTTTAAAAGGAAATTTTTCGTTCTTCCGGGGAAATGTTCAAAATTTATTTTGCATTCCTAATTTTTTATTAAAATATTATATTAATCACAAGGTAAATATTTAATAATTCTTGTAAAAAACCCGACTTCAAAACAAATTTCAGGTATCTGCCTATAACGGTTCAATAGTTTAGCAACATACATTAATTAGATTAACTTTTGGGATACCCTTTAATTTCCTAATTAAAAATGTTTACTTGTTATAGCGAACTAAGTAACAGTTAAGCCATAGGTATTAAATTACATCAACTATAGGGGCACCCTTTATTTTCCAAATCCAAGTTTTATTTTTGTTTTAGCGGATTTAGCAATACATTTCATTTTTAAATGTTAACTGGCAGTCTATAACGATTCATACACATTAAATTACATTAACTATTGTAACACCCTTTAATTTATAATAATAAATATTTATACTTCTTTTTATAACAGCAATGCAGTGGTCATTCTGTATAATTTTCAAGTGTTTGTAAATAACGATTCATATGATAAGACACTATAGGACAAATTTTATCAACTATGAGAACACCCTTTAATTACCAAATCCAAATTTTATACTTAATGTTATTGCAGACTTAACAGTTTCTTTGCAACTTTGAACCGTCTGTCTACAACTGTTTAATAGTGTGGACATATACATCAAAATTAATGAACTATTGGGGCACCCTTTAATTTAAAAATTTGAAAATTTACACTTGTTATTAAAACGATCAAATTAATTGATATTTTGTCCAATTTTCATAAATGTCAATTTACGTTATCTATGGAGCACCCTTTAATTTTTAGATTTTTTTGTATTGCTTTGTTATTTTTTATTGGGAGCTGGAGCGATACGGAGTTCTTTTAAAGTGGTGCCTTTTACGTTTCAAAATACATGTAAAAAAACATGTATGTTGTGTGGGGACACCCTTTAATTATTGAAATTATGAGCTGCTTTTGAAAGTTGACCAATCTGTAAGCATAAATTTTTAAATAAAGAAAAAACTTTTAGACTTCTTATGCTCAGCGATTTCGGTTAAAGTTGAAACCAAGTTGGCCAAGAAAAAATGTAAATACGCCAATGGATCAGACATAGTGTCGAAAGAGTTGCTATTGGAAATCAGCAAGATCGGTCCATGTCCTTCGACACAGCGGGCAAAATACCACTCCTACCTCTAATTTTTCTATATCATTTGGAACAATAAAGAAGCTCCAATCAAAAAACAAAATATATAGACCGATAAAGAATATAATCTGAGTAACGGGCCTCTGAAATTTAAAAAATTTTCAAAATATCAATATGGGTACCATTTAAAAGCTTTTAAAGAGATCTTTAAGGAAATGCTTAATTTTTAAAAAAATTCTTAATCCATTAAGAGTTGTTGGCAGCTTATGTATTTTTTTTTATATTTTTTTTAATCTCTGTCACCTCTATATTTGTAGTTTTGATTGGAGTTACTTCACTAAACTAGATTTAGATAAACAGTGAAGGGTATATAAGAGTTGGCATAGCCGATTATAGCACTTATACTTGTTTTTTTTTATAAATTAAAAACAAAACAACTTTAAAAAAGTAATTCTTTTAATAAAATTTTAAAATATTTTCTTTTTAGTTAAGTTTTAGGCTAAAATGCTAAAAAGTAATTTTACTTGCTTTTCTAAAAATAATTTTTGAACAAAAAAAAAAAAAATCACCTTGCAAATAAGACTTTTTATTTTTAAGCAGGCCTCGTAGCATTTTGACGATTTTCATTTTAATAACTCATTACCTTTAATCACATCTTACTGTTATATATGAAGGATGTTAGCGATTTAATTAATTATTAGAAAATTATTAACAAATTACAACAATTTGTAATAAATTAATATCAAGTAAAGATTTGCTAATTGCTTTACTTCGTCTTTTATTTTTTAAAATTAACACTGCCGCATTCATAGAAAACATAATTAATTTTTGAAATTAAGAAACTATTTCTATACAAATTTGGTATGAAACGATTATTTTGAAAGACATTAAAAAACGATTTTGTATGTTTACGGCAGACAAGATGAGGGTTAGTTAAAGAGGGCCTTTCGTATGCTAGACTTCTATTAGAGGTTAATAGGTGCTCCTGAAGAACTAGTAAATATCTGTTCACACATACTTTAAGTTCTATTAAAATCAAATCTTAGATGCGGTCCAGCTCTAAAAGAAAGAACTTGACTGAATAATTAAGCTTGCGTATCTGCTGAGCAGTGGCAGAAAAGCTGCTGTTTCGGCTTCTTCAACCCCAACGAAAAGGTCAGCTGACCAGCAGAAGAGTAAGTTCACCCATTAAATAGAATTCCAAAGGGAATGTTAAGTATTTCACTGGGGTAGCCTTTTCGGATTAAGACACTTAAAGATGTCATTTGTGCCCTTGATCAATATTTCTTTTGAAGCTCTTTTGTTTCTAAGTAAAAATAACCTGGGAAAACTTAATGGTTTTTTTATGGGTCATTGTACGTTGAGGGAACACTTAACAATTCAGGCATTGAGAGTAACAGCCATTGTAGATTGTGTTACAAAGACAAAAGAAAAACTTCAGGACAAGGCACACAACATAACTCTCGTTGGTCGCAGAGAGGGCGTCTCTTCCCTTGTTATTGTTGTATGTTATTTTATTCTTTTCTATTCTACGTTCTTTATCCACGATTACCTTTGTCATTTTGGTTGTGGAAAATTAAACAAAATTATTTTTAACTTTTAGCATCTTGGAGAAAGAAACAAAATAGTTTATGTCCATTTTTTCCAAAAATTTGCAACAACATTAAAGAAGGTTTTAAAAATAAGGAAAAGAAAACCAATGACTCTGTTAAATATAAATTTAGTCTTAAAGTATACATTTTTTATAATAAAACAAAAAAAGCTGTTCAATACATTTTAGTGCAGGAAACAATTAAATAACAAAGAATTTAACGCTATAAACCAATAAAATTTCAATAGTTAAGGTGTTCAATAAACATTTTAATTTAATTGCGCGTTTTTTTTTATTTTCTAATTGCACTTCTTATCAGTTGATAGCATGAATATAACGCATGAACGTGAATAAAGAAATATGTTGACTTAACACTGAAAAGTAAGAAGTGAACTGCCAAAATGCGAGAAACACTATGCTTTAAATTTTAGTAGACTTACAGCCTGAAAATATGCCAAGACTGAAATATATATTTTTATATTTTTTTTAAATCGGTTATTTATTTTTGATCAAACTAATTTTACTATTATCTACGAGTTTTTAATTAAAAAAAAAAAATTAAAAATTATTATTGCAAACAAATACATTATCAGTTCAAATTAAAATCTATTTAAAGAATCAATTACCTTAACTAACCTCACAAAAATATCGGAAACCTTGCGACATTACAAACAATTAAAAAATTATATTTTAATTGTATGCGTTTTACACATTAATTTAATAAATTTAAATATCATTTATAGATTTTATAACAATTTTTTTATATTTTTTTTTTCTAATAAATTAAAGTTAATAAATTGAGACAACAATTAAATAAAGTAATGAAAAACCAAAAAGAATTATTAAAAAGGAATATAAAAACTTAACTGACAACATATCGAATTACTATTAAACATTTTTTTTCTGCGTTTCGCTTTTCTGCTTGTTTTTATATTAAACAAATAATAATATTTAATTAATAATAATTTCTTCACTTATTAATATAAATTAAAAATAAACAATTACCTCAACAGAGTAAGAAGAAGAAAAAAATAAATTTCAATAAAAAATATTTTTAAACAATATATTTTTCTAAACAATAAAAAACACCAAAAAAAAAAAAAATAAAAAAACAAATTTAAAAAAAGTTCTTTTGCTTAAACAAAATCTTTTTTTATTGAAACTCGTGTGTGAAAATAAAATATTTTAAAAAACTACAGGCAAAATACATTTTTTTTTAAATAAACCGTTTTAATTAAGAATACTTTTTTAAAGTACTTTAAAAAATGCAAAAAAAAACATGGAAAAATTAGCCTTTTTTAAAAAAAGAACTCTTCACTTAAGGTTTTTAAAAGTTTTTATTTATAGGCGAGATAAAACGTCTAGATTGTTTTAAAATGGAAGGAACTGATGGCAGCTTCGCTAGTTAACTTTAATACCAATATTTATAGTTATGAGCCAACTAAATGCCTTACTTGTTTATTATTTTTTTAAATGTGTGGGTACCGTAGAAAATCATTTTTTCTGTAAAACTTTCAAAAGGTTAACTTGCAATTGTACCTTTTAAAGGATATCTTCTTCTAAAATGCTTCTTAAGGAAAATAAGTTTTTGTTAAATCATGCGTTTATATACAACTTAAAGAAAATCTGCATTGAAAAACCTGTTTTTTAAGCTCCCTATTTTAATTTAAAAAAATTAATTTTATTATTTGAGTCATGGTTTATTCTGCTTGAAAAATTATTTTTTAAAAAATTACCAATTTTCTGATTTCGATTATTGTAAAAAGTACTTTTTTCTTTCTTATAAAAAAGTACTTTACAAAAAAGTTCCTTTTTTTAAAAGGGCTTTTTTTAAGTCCTTTTTCAATAATAAATTTGTAAAACTTATTTTCCTTTTTTATGAAATAGTACTTTACTGAAAAGTACCTTTTGGAAAAAGTCCTCTATTTAAAATATACCTTTTTGAAAAGTATTTGTTAAATTTTTGAAAAATTTTTTATTTGTAAACCTAAATGATACTGAAAGGTACTTTTTTATCAAGCTTTTGGAGAAGTATTTTCTTGTTAAACTGTTTCTTAATGAACAAGTCTATAAATGAAAAGTACCTTCTTTAAGAAACGAATTTTGGAAAATTTTTTTTCTTTAAAAAGTAATTCTGTTCTTTGAAACTATTCCTTAATGAAAAAGTCTATAACTTAAAAGTACTTTCTCAAAAAAACGAATTTTTGAAAAAATTTTATTTGAAAAATATTAAAATTACTTTGCTTTTTTGTGGAAAATGTAAAATTAAAAAAAAAAAACATTGTGAAATATTATCCCTTTTCAATTAGGTACTATTTAAAAAAAAATCCTTTTTGAAAAAGTACCTTTTTGAAATAGTGGTCTAGATAAATAATACTTTTATGGAAAAGAGCATACTTAATGAAAAAATCGAAACAAAATTTCTTTAACAGATGAAAACTTCCCTAATTACTCTGACAATTTATATTTTTACTTTTTATGATCGCAATTGTTACATAATCTCTTTCACATTTATGCTTAAAAAGGTTGAAAAAAAAATAATTAAAATAAACTAAAATTTATTAAACAGAATATCTCACCCCATTAATTCTTTATATTTTAATTACAAAAACAAAGACAAAAATCTTAGAACCCAAAAAAGTTTAAACAAATACAAAAAAAAAAAAAACAGAAAACCTGTTTTTAGCAGAGGTAATATTTTTTTCTACAATAGATTATTATTTTAATATTAAAAATTATGATCTGAGTTAAGTGATGTTTTAAATAAGCAGAGACGCTGTAAAATACAACGCTCGCTACACACTCATTAAATCTGCAAATAAACGTCGACATGCAAAAATATTTTCAACAGGTTAATGGAAATAAAAACTTTTTAAACAAAAAAACAACAAACTAAAATTCACTTTTAATTAGAATGAGAAGTACTAAAAAGTTGTTGTTTAATTGCCAAAGTATAGTTCAAGGAAAATTCTTTAATTGCACACTATTTAAGAACATACTAAGTATTAGACTAAATAACACACAGACGGACAGGCATACAGTTTCGACTTGATTAAAATTTTTTTTTTCAAAGCGATGATTAGCATCCACAAGAGTTTAAAAACAAAACTAGCACCTAAAAAGAAACGTAATTATTAACACTTATGCAATTTAAATTCATATTGAGCTTAAATTAATCTTAAACAATTTTTCGTTGTTCAATTGTTAAAAACAATTTCAGTTTCAGTTTCATAGCAAAACAAAACAAAAAAGATGTTTTCAAAATATTAAAGATAAAAAATCAAGCAAAAAAGTGGTCTACAATGACTTCAAAAACTTTTTAATTATTATTTAATTGAACTGGCGGTCAACATGGATTTATTTGCAAATCACTTTGCATGATACGCAAACACATTATTTTCCTAATAAATACAGCAGTGCTTAATTAAATAGCATTAAAAAAAAATGAAGTTGTCGTAACGGTCCCATAAAAGATACAAAATAATTTATTAAAAGAGCAAACAATTTGTTGTTTTTAAAGTCAACAATGCCAGAACAATAAATCGGTCCAGATAAATGATTCTTAAGCTTTCATACGAGGGCTGCTATATATATTTCTGGCCTGGTAACCCTGAGTGCTGCCAAGTGCAATCTGACATTTCCATTGGAAAGTTTGTCATTTTTAAGCATAATCGTACTCAAAACGTTTTGACGTACGACCATTATTTGTGTTGTTTACAGTGACTTTAAAAAATTAATATAGAAAAAAAATGGAATTAACTCATGAACATTTTCGTGCCATCATTTTTCACAACTTGCGACGTGGATTGTCACGACAAGAGTGCATTGATGAACTTAAATCGTTGTATGGTGATGAAGCACCATCCTATAACACTGTAAAAATTGGTATATTGAATTTAATCGTGGCCGAAGCTCGCCAAAGACGAATTCCGTGAAGGTCGTCCAAAAAGGGCTGTTG
Organism: Cistogaster globosa; assembly: GCA_937654795.1. Taxonomy (NCBI): domain Eukaryota; kingdom Metazoa; phylum Arthropoda; class Insecta; order Diptera; family Tachinidae; genus Cistogaster; species Cistogaster globosa. The sequence continues at coordinate 17,714,685 of OW569404.1, forward strand.
TGCTAGAGAACATTGATGCCGTGCGTGAACTCATAATGCAAGATTGACATGCGACATACTGAGAGATAGAGACATCCTTGGACATTTCTTCCACCAGCATACATTCGATACTGCATGAACACCTGGCCCTAAAAAAGGTTTGTTCTCGTTGGATCCCGCACAATTTGAAAGTCGGCTCATGTCGATTGGTGCAAAGAAATGTTGCAAAAATACGATTGCGGTGCTTTAAAAGACGTTTATAAGATCGTCACAGGTTAAGAGTCATGGACCTGAGCGTATGAGCCCGAAACGAAACAACAATCGACCGTGTGAGTCCTCAAAGACGAGCAAAATCCAACGAAAATTGTTCGTGGAAGAAGCACTTCGAAGCAAATGGTCGCCTGTTTCTTCAGCAAAACTGGTTATGTGGCGACTGTTCCGCTTGAGCAACGTAGGACGGTCACTTCTGAGTGGTGCACTACAATTTGTTTGCCTGAAGTCATTGGAGAAATTCGAAAAACCAACAAGAGAAGACGGATCATTGTTCACCATGACAATGCGAGCTCTCACACATCGGCTCAAACCAGAGCGTTTTGACCGGCCAAAACGTCGAATTAATGGGTCATCCGCCATACAGCCCTGACTTGGCACCTAATGACTTCTTCTTGTTTCCGCACATCAAGAAAAAAATGCGTGGTCAACGATCTTCGTCGCCAGAAGAAGCTGTTGAAGTATTCAAAAACCATGTTTTAGAGGTGTTTCAATCGGAGTGGAAAAAGTGCTTCGACAACTGGTTTGAGCGCACGCAAAAGTGTATAAATCATGATGAAAAATACTTTGAAAAACAATAAAACCATTTTTGATTATAAATATTCGCATTTTACTATTAGGCCAGAAATATATAGAGCAGCCCTCGTATATTTTGTTAAGAACACTTTTAAAAACTCAACTCGATTTTTTGATATTTAAGGCTGGGGGCATAGAATCGATAGAAAACAAAGTAACGACAGATCACAAAAAGTTGGCACAATAAGTACTTTGTTGAACAATAAAAAAATCATTAAAATACAGCAAGAGCGAAGCAAAAACAAGAAAAAGAAAAACCAAACGGTTGCAGTCAAAGTATGCAACGTACGAAAAAAATGGTAAAAGTTGTCCAACTTTCGTACTTTACGCTGACAGGGACTTAAAGATTGTGACAGCACTCATAAGAAGACATGTAATTTAATTTACTTGAGTCGCGGACTTTAAGAGCGGTCATGTAGGTCACAATTAAGAATGAAAATTTGACAGTCGTATGGCTCTCTATGTTTTTGAAAATTTTCAAAAGACAATTACGAATCGTTAGATTAGGGATGCATTTTTCTGCAAACCGCCCAAAAATCTATGTATACCAATTGTGTAAACGCGAAAAAATCTGTCGTAAGATTCTTACTCTCATTTTTAAAATACGGATGGAATTTCATATTATTTTTTCTTAGATTTTACGTACGTAGAGCCGTAAAGGGCGGTTTAGAGCCCTTTGGAAAGTAGAGTAAAAGCTCGAGAGATGGGAGCAGATAAACTAAAGATATAATTTTATAAGAAATTAAAAACTTTCTGCATTTAAAGAGAAGTTATCTTTAGGCATCTTTGAACAGCTAGAATACGAACCCAGTATGAGTAATCAATGCGCTTAATATTTAAACTATTAGAACTGTTTAGCTTTCTTGTAACTTTTTTTCCAATTGTTTTAACAATTGTCTCGAATATAAATCACATTTAATTTATTTAATGACTCTTTGCATTGACTTTCAAACCATTATTTTTTTGAATTAAATTACATTGACTCGCATTCATAGAAATATGTTCTGATACAGCACCGCTCCAAACCACTTTTGCTTATAGTAATTATACAGTATTTAAATTTATTTTTTTAAGGCATTTTATTTACTTTTTTAAATGCTTGCAAAAAAAGTAAGAAAATAGAATATATTAACTATGAATTTGATCTTTGACACGCATATTTTAACGGCGTGTACATATAAAACAAGTAAATGTAAAATTAAATTTAAAATCGAATAATGTAGACACTCCAAATACAATTAAAATAGACTGATTTAATAGTAAAGAAAATGTAAGTTTTTATTTAAAGTACCAAAATTATAAAAACCCTGCCTAAGCAGAAAAACAACACCATGTCTTTAAATTTACTTTAACAGAAAAAAGTTAAAAGTTCATTAAAAAATGTGGCTTTAAGAATTTTATTTAAAATACCTGTCAAGCAGTACCTTTCTTAAAAGTACCTTTTATAAAAAACTTTATTTTTAAAAAGTTCATTTTATCAATCGAATCTTTTATAAAAAATATGAAAATATAAATATTTCTCTGCCTTAAAATAGTATTTGCTTTGAAAGGTACTTTTAAATATATTTCTTCTTTTAAAAATGAAAAAGAACCTTTTAATTAAAGTCCCATTAAAAGAAGCTTGAAAGAATGTTTTTAAGTTCCTCTTAAAAGTAACTGTTAAGGATTTTTAAAAGTTCTTTTTTTAAATAAATACCTCTTTCAAATTTATCAGCTTATAAAATTATCGCCTAAAAAGTACCATTTAAAAAAGAAAATTATAAAAAGGTACTTTTTAAAAAAAACTTTAAAAAAAGGTACTTTTTAAAAGTACTTTTTTAAAGTACTTTTAAGAATTGATTAGTTTCTTAAAAGTTTTAAATGAGTTCCTTTAAAAAGATATATAGAAATATATACTTTTTAAATACGCAATGCAGCTTATTTCTTCCAGTTGGGGTATGACCTGGTCCGCCCAGGTTCGTTTTTAAGGTCTGCTTCCTTTAAAATCAAATGTGTGTTTTCTTAGGTGTAAGAAAAAGAAGACTGCAATTCTTTATTTAACAAAACTAAAAATTGCTTACAGGCTAATTTATCTTCAAGTTTTTGGCTGGTGATAAAATATTAAGCAGTAAAAAGATGAACGGCGAACGGCTCTTTATATCAGCTGCACCCATCCGCTGTTAGTACGAATTTAAGAAGTATTTGTTAGTACTTACAACCGGCAAATTAACGCAGTTAATTAGTTGGCTGTTAAATAGATCGAGTTATGCTGATGAACTGCACTTTATTGTAGCTAAGCCCTGACTACCTGAAATTTTTTTCAAAATTTAGTAATTCCTAAAAGACTTCTTAAAAAGGTTTTATTGAGATCTTAAAAAATTTGTTACACTATCGCACTTTTCTATGAAAAGTTCAGAGGCTCATAACTCGGAAAATATAGGGGAGCGCCAAATTCTTTACTATATCTGATTGGCATATTTAAAATTTCTCTAGCTTGTCTAGTGTCTTGGCAAAGTTAGTTTGAACACGAATTTGGATTGACATCACTCAATCAACTACGCTATGCATAAGAGCTCATAATATACCCTTAGACACATTCTTCTTTCACCTGCGGTGAAGTGTATAAAAAAATATAGTAATTTTTTTAACGCTATTCGAAAAAAGCGTTATACACCTTTTATTAGAAGTATTTTATATAAAAGTACCCTTAATAAGTTAAACCAGTGTAAAAAGTACCTAAAGCAAAAAAATTTCTTTATGCTTATTCTGCAATAGGTAACCTATTTTGATAAACTTATGGCCAGTCGAGACACTTAATCAGATAATCAAAATATGCGTGAAATTAAAAGTATTTACATACACATCTCCATATATCTTTCAAATTAGGAACCAATGGTACCATTTTGATGAAAGTTCGATTTAAGTGCTACTGGGCCTAATTTTATTTATACATTAATATGTCTGTATTTATGTATGTGTAAATCCTTTGGGCCTCAACTCATCTCTTTCTTCGAACTCTATTTTTTTTTTTTTTTGTTAGTTAAAAAAACTAATTTGAAGCCACTTTGATGTGTGTTCGCTTAAGTTTTGACGTGACAACATTAGATTTTTATGCAAAGAATAAAGCAATCAGATATAAGTTTGTTTTGTTGCTTTTTGCAGTCGCTTTACAATAAACCACCTCATTTATGTTACTAAGAATAAGATTATAAAAACATTATGCGACCAATTTAGAAGTTCTCTCTTCGTAAAAGAAACTCTCAAGTGAAGTTTGATAAAATGAATGTGTTGATGTGATAAGCGAAACTAAAATTACCAATAAATACATAAAATTTGATGTAGCAGTTTGATTTGTTGCTTTTATATTTTTTTTTTCCGTATATTGTGTCTCAATATGAAAATTCATACATACAAACATACTTATGTATCGATGTAGATTTTGTTATTTATATAAAAACAACAGTAAATTTCGAATATGTTGCCAGTGATAACAAGTGATAAGACTATTTTATTCATATGGATGCATGAGTTGTTTATAATCAACTACGAGTATGCCGGCTTATATTCGATTGTAATCAATATTTATTTTATAACATTTCACTTTGTTTAAATTAAGCAAAAGGTGAATTTTAATGTTTGTGTTTATAAAAAAAAAAAAAAAACAATGAATTATTTAATTCCAGGGCACTTATAAGTACTTCGATATACACTCGAGCCCTGAATTGTGTTATTTCGATTTGCGTCGCTTTTTAAAAACTATAAAAATTCGTTCTGTGTCGTTGCAATTTTAAGTTGCGTCGTTTTTACCCCGTTTTGCATCCTTTTGATTTCGATTTGCTTCGCTAAAAACGGTTAAATTTTTTACTGCAGCATTGTGGATTACCATTTCTTGCAGTTGTAATGCCTTACTTAGCATCTTATTTGTCTTATAGAATTTTTACATCTTCTGGCAACACTGATCGTGAACTGTGCGTAAAAAGTTTTCAATTTGCATGAAATAAGTTGAATTACATATGTTTTTTATGTTTTTTTTTCTTAATGTATTGTTTTGTTTCTTTTTAATAATAAACATTTTTTAAAGTAAATTAAATTAATAAAAATGTATTCATACTTGTTTTTGATCAAATATAAAAATTTTTGCTTTGTTTTCAATATATTTCCCAATTAAAAAAATTTCAGAGCATTTATATAGAAATTTGTGATTCGATTTGTCGTCGCGTTTCTGCGGTCCCCATCAACAACGCAAATCAGGTCTCTAGTGTAAAGTATATCAAAAAAGACTTCACACAAAAAACAAATAAGAGTTCTATGCTCGGCTATGCATAATCTGTTTTACCCATCACAATATTTGTAGATCTATTTTCGAGAAGAAACTCCATTAAAAAAAACCAGATATTGAGGTGACAGAGATTAGATATTAAAGATATAATTTTATTTAAAAATATCATCGGCTCGTAATAGATTAAGCATTTTTATAAAATGTAAGCATTTTCTGAAAGATCTTCTCAAAAGCTTTTAAATGATACCTATACTGACCTGATATCCTAAAAATATGGTGCACAATCGTACTTTTCTATGAAAAATTCAGAGGCCAATATTTTCACTGAATGTTTTTACTTATTTTTTAATTCTCAATCGCCCCATTGAGTGAAGTTACCTTATTGTTTCAAATGATATTGAAAAACTAAAGAAAGGCGTGGTGTTTTGCCCGCTGCCTAGAAGGACATGGACCCATGTTGTCGATTTTCAATAGCAAAATTCTATTGCCTTTGCAAAGTTGATATCAATACTAACACGGACGAACAGACAGACAGAGGAACACCGCATAATCGTCTTCGCTATTCGTAAGGGCTCAGAATGACAGATTTAAGGTACGGTCAGATTAGTCAAATATTTGACCAACAAGTCGTAACCACTAAATTATGAAAAAAATTGTTCTTCTTTTTAAAGACTTAATAAGAAATATATGATCCTACTTAATATAAGAAATATTATTATATTTTTAATCATCATTCGTTATGAAACGTATCAGGAAAGATTGAATAAACATTTGTAAAAATAGTGGTTACGCCTATTTGGTCAAATATTTGACTAATCTAACCGCACCTTTAAATATAACCTTTTTCCATCTGAGGTGAAGGATATAAAAAATTTCTGTATCGTCTAAAGTTAGGAAGTATTAGATTAAGATTATTAAAGGGTATAAAAAATGTTAAATAGCTGCATTAATTTCTAGCTCTAGCACTTGGTGTGGCCACCTTTTCCATCAAACAGTTCTGTAGTTTCTAATTATAGTTTTTACCACTTTCTTAATGTTAATGTTGTTGGGACTATTATTTTGTAAATTTTTTTTTTTGGCTTGATTTTGGTTGATCCCATTTCATCTCTTTCCTTCTCTTTCTTTCTTCTCTTTCTTGAATTGTCTCGGCTACCAATGATACCTATCGGCTGTTGTTGTGCTCATTTTTATTGTTTTTAGTGATGCTAATTGTAACAAACGCATTACAGGGTGTGATATTAGTTTGTGTGCAATGTGGACAACATTTCACGAACGTATTCTTTCTCGTTGAATTGATCTGATTAGTCTTGATTAGTCCACTCAGTGACTTAATATAACATGAAAAAATTTGATGTCACATTTTTAGACTTTAAGAGCCTTTGGAGCAACTCGTCTTCCCTGCATTATTAAAGTTAATTATATTTTTGACAAATGGTCTATTTTTTTAATAGTAACAGACAGACACTGTAGCAAAAAATAAAAAAAGCATAACAAATAAAATGAATGTGGGATCCTAACCGGCACTGGTATTTTTAAAATAGGTGCATATGGACTCGTATAAGCAAACCAATTAAAATTATTGTCTAATACCCGTTTTATAAATTTCTATACATTAACCGCAGACTACTGAATATTTTTAAATGAATTAAGAAAATACGTAAAAAACTAATTTAATCTAACATAAGTATTACTACACCCATTAGAAAAAGTAAAACTAAATTTTATTCAAAAAACAAACAAACAAATAAATCATACCAAAAGTTCTTGCATGAAGTGAATCGAACAAATCGACCTTTTAACAATTTGACAATGACTAATAATCTCAGTATTTGTCGCCTTCAAACATTTCTATTTATAGAATTCTTTTTCCATTGTAGGGTGTAAAAACCAAAAGAAATCTTAATCTTTTTTCACAAAAACAAAAAGAAAAGTAAAGAAAAAATAAATTTATCTTATTTCCTGGCGAGGTGTGTGTAACAATTAAAAAGACATTTTCGTAATTGTTTCAAGATTTTAAATGAATTTATTTTTTATTTTATGTATTTATTTTTTTTTTGGATTGATTTTTTTGTGCTTATTTTTCATAATTCAAAAATTATTACAAACATTTTATTTCCAATAAAAATTTCAAATTACTTGAAATATTTCACTAAAATAAAAGAAGAAAATGAAAAAGAAAATGTAATCAAATTGTAATGATTAATTAAATTGAAATGAATTTTAAAAAATATAAAACAACGAATGCAACGAAAATTGCATCAAATGTATAAAAATACACAAAGAAATAAAGAAAAAGTATCATTGAATTGAAACAAAAACCTCTAATCAGTCAGTCAGTCAAATAAGTTAGTCAGTCTTGTTATCATTTGTTTTTTTTTTTTTTTTTTGTTTTCTTGCCTCACATTTTCAAATGTTGAACTTTGAAATGTGACGCAGCTGTAAATTAAACAGCTTTTTTCAAAAGTTTTGATTTGTTATAATTAAAATAAACAAATAAATACTTTTTGTTAATCATCATGATGACAATTTTCGTCATTGTAAAGCCAATAGATAACTAACTCATCGTTGCCAATTTGTAACTCGATATCGATCCCACCCAACCATAACAACCGCAACACATTCATTACAGATCTGTAAGTTGAAAAGAAAATTTGGATATCAAATATGATTGGGCCAAGTTAAGAATATAAAATTAAATAAAATAATTTCTATTATTATTCGAACTTTTATTTATTTAATTTAAAAAAAGAAGGCTGAATTTTTTAAAAATTTTCAAAGTGATGTAAAATTTCCATGGCTAAAAAAAGATTTGAAACATTTAAACCTTTTAAAAAAATATTTTTTTTTTAAATTTGCCTTCAAACTGTGCCCGCCCCTGTCACTTTACAATTGTGTGTAGTTTATAAGATAATTTGAAGAGAGTGATTATTTTGAAATTTGTATTTTTATTTCTTATTTTGTAAATAATTGTTGTCACTGATTAATGTCGTCAACAACGGCACTTATCCATCTTGTTTATCCCTCCTTTGTAAATTATTTTCTTTGAGCATGAATTTTTTTTAATTGTATTTTGGTTTTTAACATTGAAATAAAAATATTTATTTCAAAAATATTATCGTGATTAGACAGATTTTGTCTTGTCCCACTTACACGTTTGCATTCATGTTGCAACTGATGTTTTTATAATCAGGCCAATCGGCAAATGCTTCGGCCCAATTTAGTGAAAGTTTATTAAAAAGCTCTAATGTCATTTCTTAGAGGCCCTAAAGTTTGCAAAAACGAAGTGCAACACCTCTGTATACTTTACACCTACAAAAGTAATCAAACATTAAATTTTCCAACTTGTGTTTGAAATTAAACTGAATTCAAGGTACAAAAAGGGGTTTCCGAATTTATTAGTTTAAAAAATCTTTGAGAGTTTTTCTATACATATTGTACATGTATTATACTGAGTAGCATCGTTTGAAAACCTTACACTTAAAAAAAGTACCGGTAACAAAAAGTCCTTTTTTATAAAAAGTTCAAAGCAATTAAAAATAATTTTCTTAAAAGTACTTTTTACATTAGTACCTGTAAACGGCATTTTTAAAGAAAATAAATTTCCTCCGAAATAATATATTTTGAAAAAGTACCTATCAAAAAAGTATCTTAAAAATACCATTTTAAGCAATATGTTTAGATGTTAACCTTAAAAATACTTTATAGAGCAAACTTAGAAACACCTTAAAAAAGTACCTTAAAAAGCATATTAAGGATAAATTAAATTTACAAAAAATACGTTTTACAAATTTCTGTTTAAATATATGTATTATTAAATATTTTTTTTTAAGTCTCTTTTTAAAAAGTACTTTTCAGAAAGTACTTCAAAAAAGTACCTTTTAGGTACGTTTTGAACTATCATTTTTGCATAAGGACATTTAAAAAAATAACGTTTAAAGATCTACACTTAACGAATTACGTTTTATAGACAGTACTTTATGAAAAAGTACTTTTTTAAAAAGGTACTTTTTGGTAAAAAGATTTTTTTAAATACATTCGTAATTTTTATATATTTATAACGCTATTTGTAACACAAAAACCAGAGTCACTTGCTACCCTAAAGTTAAAAAAGCTTTTAAAATAGTAAGAAAATAAGAAATTTGTTATGGCCAATTCTGGCAGACATTTAGGATTTTTAATTTATGTTTGCTATTTTGGGGTTGTTATAATCCTTCTTAAAATAAACATTTTTAGCTTTATTGGTCAATATAAGCTCCGCTAGAATCTGACAATATGTCTGTTATTACCAAACGTTCTGGCCTACAATTTACAGAGCAAATCCTTGATAACTAATTTTCGCTGTAGCCCAGTTACTTTAGTTAATTATTTAATTAATCTTAGTTTTTTTTTTTTAAGCAAGCAATAGTGTGTGAATCCGGTTATGTCTTATCTTAATTGCCTTTAATTAAATTTATTTAATTTTATTACTCAAGAATAATAAGATCAATAAGAAAAAAGCAATATTTTGTAGAAATAATTCAAATAATTGCAAATTAATAAGAAATTAAAAAATCATTAAATAGTTAAAGAAACAATTTAGCGCAACTAGTTTTTTAATAGTTAAACTAAATGCGATAAATACTGTTTTTATCATTTCTCACTTTTTTATTTTTAAATACATAATTGAGAATAAATACAAATTGTTTTGCTTTTTAGAAGCAGAGAATCACGTGATACATTCGGATGCTTTGTCATCAGCTACCAATACAACTGTGCATAGCCCTGTGGCCCAGGCTCTAAGTCCTTTGGCGACTTTGGGACACAATAGCAATAGTAATCAAAGTAATACCAATTCGCCTTTAAGTAATGGAAGCATTGGCAATAACAATAACTCTGGCACAACGACAGCATTTTCAAATATTAACAACAACAATAACAACAACACAAGCAATAATAACAATAGTCAACAGTCATCAACAGTATGTGCAATATGTGGTGATCGTGCCACCGGAAAACATTATGGTGCTTCCAGTTGTGATGGCTGTAAGGGCTTCTTTCGTCGCAGTGTACGAAAAAATCATCAATATACCTGCAGGTAAGCAGCGATTTTCAATTTAACTTATATTAAGTCGCTTTTTTAAAAGTGGTATTTTCTTTTCCAAACAGATTTTCTCGCAATTGTGTGGTGGACAAAGACAAACGTAATCAATGTCGCTACTGCCGTTTGCGTAAATGTTTCAAGGCGGGCATGAAAAAAGAGGCCGTGCAAAATGAAAGAGATCGTATAAGTTGTCGCAGAACCTCCAACGATGACCCCGATCCGGGCAATGGTCTGTCGGTGATTTCGTTGGTAAAAGCGGAATTGGAAAGTCGCCAATCAAAAGCGGGTGCTGCAATGGAAACAAATGCCAATGAAGATCTCTCCACCAAACAATTTGCCAGCATCAATGATGTATGCGAATCGATGAAACAACAATTACTAACACTAGTGGAATGGGCCAAGCATATACCAGCCTTTAATGAACTGCAATTAGATGATCAAGTGGCCTTATTGAGAGCTCATGCTGGTGAACATTTACTATTGGGCCTGTCCAGACGTTCAATGAATTTAAAAGATGTTTTATTGCTGAGCAATAATTGCGTCATCACAAAACATTGTCCGGGTAGGTTGGCGCTAAAAAAATTTAATCTCTTATTAAATCAATTACTAATAAAATGTTTCCTTTTAATGTTAAGTAGATCCGAGGGTATCGCCAAATTTGGATATATCACGCATAGGTGCTCGCATAATCGATGAACTGGTTATGGGTCTAAAAGACGTTAATATCGATGATACTGAATTGGCCTGTATCAAAGCTCTGGTATTTTTTGATCCGAGTAAGTTTAAACTTCAAAATTTGGAAATAAAACTTTAAATTATCCTTGGCTTTTTCTAATAAATTGTAGATGCCCGTGGCCTAAATGAACCCCAACGCATAAAAACACTGCGCCATCAAATTCTTAACAATTTAGAGGATTATGTTTCTGATCGCCAGTACGAGTCACGGGGCCGTTTTGGTGAAATTTTACTTATACTTCCAGTGCTGCAATCCATTACCATGCAGATGATCGAACAAATACAATTTGCTAAAATTTTCGGAGTGGCCCATATTGATTCTTTGTTACAGGAAATGTTATTGGGAGGTTAGACCTGAACACAAATTTAAATTAAATTAAATGCTTAACATTTTTTCTAATGATATTTTTTCTCCACAAACAGGAGAATTGGCCGATAATAATGCGCCTCTGACACCCCCAATTTTAAACAACCATGGCACGCATGGGCTGGATTTTAGTCATGTAACTTCTTCATTGGACATTTTATCATCTCCCTCGAGTACGCATCATTTATCGCACGACACCATGTCCAGTTGTATGGATAGTAGTTTAGATGCTCAACTAATTCCACCACTGTTAGATGGTTCGTCAGTGAATGGTCATTTTGGCCTGTGTGCTCCTACACTTCCTAATCGTACGCACAATGTTACAGCGACTGCAACTGGCCAGCATAATTCACCTTTACTTAATGACAGTGAACGCTTGGAGTGCGAAGAACAAGCTAGACAAGGCAACTATATAGACAATTATAATAATGGCAGATTAAATGCGAGCCCGTTGAACAACACTTCCATTTTGGGTCACTTGCAGCAGCCCAATTTGACACCTTTGCAGTCACCGCAATCACCGCACAATCAAAAATCTTCAACAAATCAGGGTGCAATAAATCATACACATAATTCAAATCGCAATCATCCCTACCAAAGATTGGAAAATGGTTCAGATTCAACAAACAATAATACACCAGCCCTGCGCAATCCTGTGGAAATGACACTGAACGAATACAATCGCAGTGGAGAAGGCTCAGCTGAAGAAATGTTAAGAAGAACGCCATTGAAAGTAAAATCATCTGAGGCTTTAACCACTACAACGCCAAGTATGCCTCCTTCGACATCTGCCACTTCCACCTCATCTAGTTACATGCTTAACTCCATGCACGAAGGTGACTCGTATCGCATGGCTTTAAAACAGGAGCCAGAAAGTGGTTACTAAAACAACAAAAATAATCCTAAACTTCCTTGTTAGATTTTCTTGAAAGTTTTTTTTTAGTTTTAAAATTGTTGGTTACTTTAAGTTTTGGCTTATAAGACTTTTCTAAACTCTGTTTCTTCCATATTGCTAAAGGGGAAATTATTAAATAATTATTTCCTTTTGCTTTTTAATTTTAAAATTAATTAAATATTTTTTATGGCTGTAGTTTGGTAGTAAGGCTCTGTTCGTTTCTTTTTAATTTTTTAATTATAACAACTTTTCTTTTTTTTTGGATATTTGTTGCTAATTATTTTAAAAATATTTTATTTTTATTATTTTTGAGTCATTTTTTGCAATTTATTTTCGTAAATTGTTAGCTTTTTCTAAGGATTTTGGTTAAATCTTGTAATTTTTATTATCCCATTTTACATTTTTTGTTATTTTATGCCTTTTTATCAATTTCTTTTTTATTAATTTAAGGGTGAGACGAAATTATGTACATAAATATTAAAATTGAATTTTTTATATCAAAGTGTTTATAAAATACACATTTCAAAGACTATTTTTTGAAAAAAAAAAAACTATACATATTTTTATAAAAAGTGATTTCATTTGGAAGAAACGTATGTTGCAGCTGATGCCTATAAATATATTTACGAAATCATGCAAGGAGCGCTTAAGGTTTTGGTTTTCAAAATGTCAGCTTTTTTCAACCAAACTTAATTTAGGTAGTTTTATATCCAATAAACATGAAATATATCAAGCAATCTACCTGTATAATATCATTTCAATAGAAACTATTCTAACGGACTTAAATAATTGAACCCACCTCATTTTATATAACACCATCCCTCCAGTACTAATTAAAACGCGGCTTGAAAATAATATTCTCACATCGAAACGCTCGCTAAACGTATCAAATAAACAGCTAGTAAGGACGTTCTTCACGAAAAGGTATGACAACAGTATAACATTTATTGGCGGAACAAATACAATTAACTTAACACCATCTTCTGGCTTTGTTTGCGTAAATAGAGAATTTTTGTGGAGCGGAGTTGTAGGCCTTTAACAAGAGAAAACTTGTTCAAACATTAGAAATTTTTAAAAAAGAAAAAATTCTGTTTTAAGTTTGTTTCGTGATCGGCATTCCCCTCCCAAAGCAGTCATATCTACGTTAATGCCTTGCTCATCTCCTTCGTTGTTTCAGACTGATCACAATAGACTAAATAAATTTAAATTTGACTGTAAAACAAATTCGTTTAGGACCTCCGGTCGAGATAATTGAAGTTTAAGAGTAAATGAGAAGTAAAAATTTTTAAAATGGTTGAATCGATGAAAGAGAATAGAATTCCCATATTTCTAGAAAAATTGGTTATAAAGAGCTATCAGCAAGAAAGGTGACGTGTTTTTGCACAGTTGATAATAAATGATATAAATAGCACGAACAACATAAATTGCCAGCAAGATGTGTTGTGAAGATCTTTTGTCTTTCTTTCTTTTTTTATTTAAACCAATTTTCTTTAAGTCTTTAGTCAAGCCTGAGTTCTTTACTAAATGAGATTAACTGACAGAATTAAACACTGGCATAATGAAATGTTTATTCTGGAATGCTACAACCTTTGACAGTAATTTTTGAATCTTACTACGAGGTAGGTATCAGTTGTAATTTTTTTATTAAAAAAACACTTTAAACAAGCAAATCTAGCTTAGTGATGTCATTCCAATAATAAAAAACATAAAAATGTCATCGAATCTTAATGGGTTAGGCACTTTAAAAAAAAATAGTATATCCTGAAAGATCCCATCAAAATCTCATATTGATATCTAAAAAAAATGTGGTTCACGATCGTACTTTTTTATAAAAAGTTCAGAGGCCCAAAACTTCGAAAATTTGGGCGAGTGGCAATTTTTTTATTATTTGATTATCTATCCTCATTGGAGTTAATTTATTGTTCCAATTGATATGGAGAAAATAAGGAATAAGCCTTGAAGGACATGGACCGATCTTACTGATTTTCAACGGCAAAATTTTGGAAACTATGACGGATCGTTTGGAGTATTTCAATTTTCTATAGCTCATGTAGTTCCTTGAAAAAGTTGATTTCAACACTAACACGGACGGACAGACTTAATCGACTTTGCTATGCAAAAGGACTCAGAGTATATATATTTTACAGGGTCGGAAATGAATTTTGTAGATTTTACAAACGGAACGACAAATAAGTTATCGACGGAAAAATATCAGTTGTTATAATTTAAAATGTTTAGAAGTGAAAAGTTCAAATGCCACAATAACTGCTATTGGTAAATAAATATCTCTCCTTTTACTTAATGGGGAACATTTTTTATGACACTAACATACATACACATTAGGTTGAATACGTCTAATGATATGGGTAATGAATGTTCAAATTGTTTGAAAATCGTCATTTTATGCAATTTTTTTAACTTCTTTCCATTATTTTTTGTTGAAATGGCTTTAATAATACAAATTCTGTGAAAATTTCAGGTTTCTAGCTGTTATTCTTGTAGAGCTAAAGCCTTCTGATAGACAGCAATAGAGTTCCGTTTCTACCCTTTCAGTTGGAAACAATAAAAACGTCGTTATAAATAGAAAGGCAACCGCAGACATGCATCGCTATTGTAAAATTATTTTTTTGCTGATCTGACTCTAGAACATTGATTGTTATACATATATTGATTTAAAAATTAAAATTTTAAAACACGGGAATATTTATTAATTTAATTTTAAACTTTCAAATTCGTACTAATTATCCCGACCGTATTAATTAAATCACCGATATTGACTATTGAAGGTGAAAGCACGTTTCGATGGCCATTTCGCTACTGCTTACTTAGCTCTTCAGGAAACTTCTCACTTATATTTTAAATAAACTAAAGATTTTTGTCCAAACAATAAAGTAAAGACAAAAATCAAAGTTTAAGCAAAAACAACAATAATCAACATTGATTTTATTTTTCTTTATCCACTGTATACGGCTGACTTTTTTTCGGTGCTTTCACCTTCAATAGTCAATATCGGTGATTTAATTAATACGGTCGGGATAATTAGTATATTGATTTAATTTTGATGACCAAATTTAAAACAGGCATCTACGCGAACAAAGAGCTCGTTTTTGTTAATGCATACGATTACAGAGTCTGACCGAGCCCAAGTTGATTCTCTCTTAGAAAATGATCCCTTATATACAAGTTTGAATTAAAGTTACAATAACTAACGAGACAGCGAAAATTATTTATATTTATCATCTGATATTATCTGGTCTGGAAAAAATGGGAAACCGAGTTCACAAACGTCAATTTTTTTTGTTGCTGCAATTCTGATTTCTGTAAAAGAGAAAGAAGAAATGTAGAACTATTTTATTTCTCATTTTATCATCCACGTGTGTGAACGCGGTAATATTTAGGGCCGGGGCACATAAAATCCGTCATACGTTGCACTTTGACAAATTCAACTAAAGTCAAAGTAACGACGGATGTGGTTGGCACAATGAATACTTTGCTGACGGATGTTAAATCAAAGTTTGCTCTCCATTTTTATTCACTTTTAAATTTAGTTTGTATTTTATTCACTTGTTAATTTAATTAAATTTGTATTTTATTGTTTGTCACCAAAATTGCTTTATTAAAACCACAAAAAACAATTGAAAAACAGCAAGAGTTAAAAGAAAATAGAGAAGAAGAAGCAGTTGATAGTTGTCAAAATATTCAACATACGTCAAAAGTTAAAAGTTGACTAACTTTCGTACTTTGCGTTGACGGACACGTATTGATTGTGATAACGCTCATAAGAAATCATGTATTTTAACTGACTTGTCAGTTGAATTTGTCAAAGTTTAACGTATGACGGATTCTATGTGCCCCGGCCTTTAGTATTTAGAAAGAAGTGACGTCATAAAGTGATGTCAATATTTTTTTTCTTTGTTTATGCGAAACAAAAAAATCTTAGAAAAGTTTAAAATACTTTAATTTAATTCAATTTAATTAAAAAGTCAAATTTTAGGAGAGAAAAAATTGTTATAAGTGATTTATTTTGTCGCAAATCCTAATTTTTTTAAGCCCACTCACTGTCCCCGTGTGAGATAAAGATAAACTCTCTCTCTTTCTCTCGTTATCCTTAAAAATAAATTTTTATAAAAAAAACCCGTAAAATTTGATTATAACGGATGATTTTTAAGGAACACACAAACACACAAAACTGAAACGCAGATAGAGTTCACTACTGAACGTTAGATGGCGCCAGCAAAATAAAAAAATAGAAAATTGTGTGCTGTGACCACTAGATGACAGACACTACGATAGATTTCTAGATTTTTTATCTGATGATACAAAATGGAATAAAACCTAACCAGCGCGCTCAAGGCGAATCAATTTACCAGGTGGCAGCGTAGGCGAAATTAGCATTTTTGCTGGTATACACGACTTTCAAATTCCACATATAAAAAATATACACATCTGTACATACAAAACAGCTGCAAATTTTGTGTAACAAAAAACTGAATTGGCAGAATTCGTACAATTCGTGCAGGCCAGCACAAAGATTGGATTTAAAAAACGCAGTAGCATTGACACATGTACTTGGTAATTTAATTTATGTAATCATAATTTAAAAGAACATCACAGTCATATATAACCATGTGCATTCGATAGGTCTTACCGGCTGCCCAGGAGGAAAGACTACGATTTTATTACTGGACGATATGATTATAATAGCTTTATTCAATTTCACCACTGATAACACATACTGATTTCATCGAAAAACTTGTAAAAAAAAAATTCTTTGCTATGTGCGTTGTTTTCATTTTTTTTTTTTGGGGTTCTGGCTAAAAATTTATTATTTGTGATTTGAATGTCGATGCGCAGCCAATTCACTAAGCTATAAAACTTATACTTCACCTGATCAGATGAAGTAGTTCTCTGTCGAGACGAGAAATCACTAACGAGAGCTCGAGCTGCACTTGTTTAAATTCCTGGTAGGAAACGGGGTTAATTCTAAGGATGAAGCAATATTGTAAAAAATATTGATTTCAAAAAAATTACATTATTGTTGGTCACTGAAAGAATGCGTTGAAAGGAATTATTTCTCCAGTTAAAAAATTGATGTAAAATTTATTATCCTGTTGCGCATTCTCCTAATCAACAAAATAAATAAATTTACCGTTACTTGCAGTGAAACGGCAGATTCAATCTCAAGATTTGTGAGCGACAAAAATGCTTGATCTTCTTTTTCTTTCTTTTGCATTTTAATGCAAAATGCTTACGTCCTAAATTAAATATATTCTGAATTATTTTTTTGTTGTTGTTATAAATAAAATATTATTATTTTTTAAATCAATTTATTTCTTCCCCATATAATATTTTTTAGTATTTGCAACTAAAAAACTTTAAAGCTTACGCTTTTGTTTCAAATTTTGAACTTTTAGATTGATTTCTGGAAATAAGTTCTGTATGTAGCCGTTAAAACTTTCACGGACACATATGTATGTCACGGGTTTTTTATTCACAAAAAAAAAATTATTCCTTATACATTTAAATATTAAGCAGAATTAATATCAATGAATGAATATCAATTTGAGTATTCTGCTGCACAGAACTTCTGCTGAAAGTAAAAAATACTTCTATTGTATTGAACAAAAACCCCTTAACTTGAGAGCACATCCCTTAATTTGACAAATATTGTTTGAAAATCTCTTTATATCATGCTCTGGTGTAATAACTACATTTTTCTAATATTTTTATTCAATTGAAAAAAATATATTTTTGACTTAAATGGCAGATATTATTAGAAAATCAATATATTTTGGAAATACTTGTGCAAGCAAAATTGTAAAACACACAGAAGCACACTGGGCATAAAACAAATTTCTTTTTTTACATTTATTTAACATTAAGCTCTCAACATTTGTGAAAACATTAAGAAAAAGGAGTGTAAAATTATTTCTTTTTTAAAATGAAATGGGTCATACAAGACACATGGCGTTATTTTATTAAGGCAAATTTAATTCTTCACTTATTTGCTTTATATTTTCATTATTCGCAAGTAGTTGGACAGCTAAAGGAAATCTTCATTTTCTGTTCATAATTTTTATAAACTGCCATCTTGCATTAGGACATATCGTCCTTGAAGAACATCTTGATTAAATATTTTAAAATAAATTTCTCTTTATTAAAAATAAAAATAGATAATTGAATATTATGTTGACTTTTATTTTTAGTTTTATTTAAAATAATAAACAATTGTTTAACAACTATTTTATTACTTTACGCAATCCTTGGCAAAGAGAGGCAGTTTTGTTGTGAATGAAATATAAATTGAAAAGAACTGAAGCGCGGTGATGTAGTAAATAATATACAGGCAAGTTAACTTACATATGAATATTTGTCTCTATACTTTTACAGTTAAAGAAGAATCATCCATACTATTTTGCTACAAAAGGTCAGCAAACATCAAAGGTTCAATTTTTCGTAAATTAAATTCCTGTTTTTGGCGATTTTTATTTTAATATTCTTAACGACTTTTTTAAATGGCTTCTTGTGAGATAATGTGAGTTTTTATTCATTATCATCTCCTTTATTTGATTTTTTATCACTCAGATTTACTGCTCCTCTATAAGATGAGTTGCTCGTTCTGAGGTCCATTGCACGCATCTAGAGTCACACAGACCGCTGCTTGGCGTCTACCTAGAATTTCCAGTAGCATTACTCTTACTCTATTGTTACGTGAACTAAAATATCCGGACAAGAAATTTCGATTAAAACAAATATTAACAAAGAAAACGCCAACATCTCCCTATTATTCTCTAAATATTCGAATTAAAATGCAATAAAAACACAAACATGGGCAGATGCTTTTAAGTCTCTCTTGGAGTATTGAAATGACTAAAACAACGAGCAACAAAGTGCAATGGGGTACAGAATTATACACAATCTACACGAAGTTATTGCCCTTACAAATAAATAATTCTTGTAAAAAAAACCGACTTCAGAACAAATTTCATCTGTCTCTCCATAACGGTTTAAAAGTATGGCCGCATATATGAAATTACATTACATATTGCGACACCTTTATTTTCCATTTATACTTGCTCAACTGTTTAACATTTTGGCCATATACATCAGATTACGTCAACTATTGTGACACTCTTTAATTTGTAATTTAAAATATTTATACTTCTTTTTATACGAAACAAATTAGTGAACATTCTTTCTAATTTTCAAGTGTTTGTAACGGCTCAAAAGATACAAACATTTAGGTCAAATAACATTAATTTTGGGAGCACCCTTTGATTTCTACATTCTTTATATGAACTTGTTGTTATAGAGGACTAAGCAACACAGTTACCTTTTAATTTTCAGTGTTGTGTCTATAACAGTTTAAGATTTCGGTCACATATATCAAATTACATCAACTAGTGGAGCACCCTTTAATTTCCAAATTTTAATTTTATACTTATTATTGTAGGGGAGTTAGCAATACAGGTTCATTGTAAGTTACAATCGTGTGTCTACAACTGTTTTAAAGTGTTGCCGTATACCTCAAGTTAAATGTAAATAATGGAGCACCCTTTAATTTATATTTTTAAATATTAATACCTTTTTCTATACAAGTCACAGCAATCGACATTCTGCCCAATTTGCAAGCGTTTATCAGTAAAGTTTCAAAAGATGGGCCTTCTAGGGACACCCTTTAGTTTTTAGATTTTGTTTTGTATTACTTTTTGCCATTGGAAGCTATAGTAAAATGTAGTTTTTTTTTTAAAATTCAAGTAGTGTCCTCGTTGTATGATGTTGTATTGGGGACACCCTTTAATTTTAAAGATTAAGAACTGTTTTTAAATCGGGAGCAATATTTAAGCATCACCTTTGAAATAAATTTTTTTAAATCGATCCAGACATGACTGAATTATGGAGGTAGAAATATAAAAAAACAACATTTATTTGGTCCTTTTTTTTTAAGTCGATAAGTCATCGAACAAATACATAACGTGTAAAACCACCTCTAACAAAGCTAACTAAGTTGTGTTTAAATAGAACAAAAAGAAAAGCTGGCTAACATTTGTAGCGCATGTGCAATAGAAGTATCTGTGTACTGGATAAAACCAGAATATCATGAGTTCAACTCCCATCGGTGGGATGCATAAAAAAAATATTTGTGGCTGAATAAGTGCCTAAACCTTACAAAAAGGAAACTATTATTTTGTGTCACCACGGCAGATAATGTTGTGAAGGCGGTTAAGAGGTGTGTAATTAGAGATTAGCAGCAGAGATGGTAAAAGGCGCTCACACAGAATAATAAATAAAAAGTAACCGCACTACATGAGTTAGCGAAGGCGTTGTTATATTAAGAACAACAACTCATAAGGTACTCAAGACGGCTGTATGATAAAACAAGAAGGAACCTCAGTCAGCGGGGGAATTAATTACATAACAATAGGGGATGGTGTTCGTGGCCAGGACCGGTTGGTAAAAGAGAACGTAAGTTTGAGTATCTGCCGGAGCCATGGCAGGTTTTAAAGGTGAACTAGAAATGAAGTAGTAAAACTTGCGCTGCACTAACACAGTGGGGTAGCGTGGATAGATACGTTTGAAATCAGAAAAATTATTTAATTTAAAGAGGAACAAATCTAACAATAATTAAAGAAAATTATAAAATTGTAAAAGGAACACGAATATTTAGATTGTGAAAAGATAGGAGAGTGGAAAATGAGCATCTATCCTCTTGTTTTTTGTAGTAAACGTAAAAAATAATAGGACGACAAATAATTGGAAAAAACTTATTCGAAATTTAAGTTTAATTGCATTTAATAAGTCATTAGTGTTGATACAATCTGTATAACTTTGACATTCCTGCTTTATCATATGCAATCACATGCATCGAATACAACAGTAGCAGCAACACTAAACAACACTAACAACGTCAATTTGTGTATGAGGAGATTAACAACAATTTTAGCAGGAAAAACATTAAACGAATTTGTAAATTAATCTCTCTAGTGGCTTAAATTTCTACTTTCGATTTTTTTCTATTTGCACGGTTCATATAATCATCATGATCATGGAGTCCATTTGAAGTATTTTCATTATTAAACGGCCGTTATGGGTTTCGTAGTAGCCCGAAAAACGTTTTTGATTTTTTGTGTTATTTTTTACAAAAATAGAAATAAAAATTGCATTAATTTTAATCAAATGTAGATATTAAAATTTAACGGAAAATATAATTAAATTCTCTGGTACCTATTGAAATTAGAAAAAAAGTAGACTTTAATGTACCAAAATGATATCAAATCTCAGTTGATATAAAAATCTATTTTAGCTAACAAACGCGCTCACAATTTAAGTTTGATTGTGAATAGAAAAAAAATTCGTTACATTAAATTAAATTTCCATTATCGTAATAATGTTTTTTCTTCATTCTCTTTTAAAAGGATTTAATTGTTGGCTTATTTATACAGAAAAGGGATTAAAATACACATCTGTTTACTTTTTCATTTCTTTTTTTTTCCTGCTCTTTTGTCACTTTACCCACAATTATTTATTGTAAGTCGCTTATTTGTTGCAACAACCATTTGTGTTGCAATAATAGATTTAAAGAAAAAAGTAAATAAAAGTATAAGAAAGTGCAAAGAGTGGAAAGAAATGCAAATAAAATTAAAATACCTTTAATCGTTTTCACCACTTTTAATGTCTTTTAGAACGGAAACTGAGAAGACAAAAATAACAAAACAAAAGAAAGTTAAAGTTAAATTTGCTCCCATTTTTTGCTTTTGTTCTTCAACGATATTTTATCGTCTTTTACGTACAAAAAATAATTTATTCATGCACTATTGCAGCCAAAAGAGTGTGAAAATACCACCTTGCCAACACCATTTAAGGCCATTCAAAGCATATTTAGACTCTTAGGCCAGCAATAGAGCGAAAACTTTTACTTTTGCTAAAAATGGAAACCGAGAAAATAAAATTAACTAAAGAAATAAAATGAGAACAATAAAAAATTGTAAAAAGTTTCTTAACACAAAAGCTCTTAAAGTTTAAGTTACACAAATAAATTACAGATTCATTATGCCGCCCTCATCTTTTTGTAAATGTTGCGGCTGTTTTTTTGCTTACAATTTTTTTTCATTGAAAATACATTTTTGATCTTGCAAGACTTTTTTTAACTTTACAAAAGAAGAAAGATCTTAAAAATTAACCAAAATAAATAGCACCACTTAAAAAAATGTTCTTTTTAAAATTTTAGTTTTTATTAATAAAATGAGTTTGGAAAGCAACCATTTTTGTAAAAGTACCTTAAAAACGTACTATTGTAAATAAAAACATACTAAATTGAGCAACATAGCTCAATTAGAAAAACTAATATAAAAATATTATACTGTTGTCATACCAATTAACTTAATACTAAAAATATTATTTTTAAAAATGTGACAGAAATTATTTAAAAAACAAACTAAAAAAGCGAATTTTAAAATAAAATTTTCCTTTTTTTTTTGAGATTTTCTTGGATAACAGTACCTTTTGAAATGAAATAGGTTTTCCTTGGCAGAAGTTCCCTTAAGGAAGGACCTTTTTAAGTTGCTTTAAGAAGAAAGCAATTGAAATTTTAGAAAAGTCCTTTTTAGAAAAGTACTTTTTAAAAAGTACTTTTTAGAAAAGAACTTTTTATAAAATTTATTTTAAAAAAGTATTTTATTTAGAAAAGTATTTTTTCTTAAAAAAAAAAAAAAAAACTATGAAAACCTTTGAAAAGAAATTTTGTTGAAATCCTGTTTTAGAGCAAATTACATTTTTGAACATCTACAAAAATTTACTGAGAAACTACAACATAGCGGAGCACTATCAAAAGCATTTTAAGCGGGCTTATATCAAGAAATTAACATTTAAAAAAGTGTGCATTTCGAAAGTAAATTTTAAAAGTACCTTTTAAAAAGGGTCTTTTGAAAAGTACTTTTTTGTTAAACATTAGTTTTTTTTTTATAAAATGTTTTTGTAAGGAAGAACCGTTAATAAAAGATATTTTCAAATAGTTATTTATTTTTAACAAGTGTTTAGAAAAAAACTCCCATAAAATTGGAGATTTAAAAGAATAATATTTTAAATAAAAAGTACCTTTTCAAAAGAAAATAACTGAGAAGGTTTAAAAGCCACTTTGAAAGTTTACTTCTGGAAACTAAAAATAAAGTTTGAAAAATATAAAAAAATTGATGGCTTTAAAAAATCCCCTTCCAAAAGAATTATTTAAAGTAAATAAAAAAAATTCTTAAAAGATGTTCTTTAAAATATACTTATTTTCATAGTAAATTTCTCTACTGAGAAAAAAATATCTAAAAAGTACCTTAAGAATTAATATTAAGCAAACAAAAAATACAATCTCAGGCAAAAAAAAGAGAAAGTTCTTTTATTAAATACCCGTTCAAAGAGTAATTTTGTAAGATGGTACAATTTTTATACCCTTTACCACAAAAAGTGGAAAAAGGTTATATCTGAGTTTGTCATTCCGTTTGTAATTTTTACAATATACTTTCCCGACCCCATAAAGTATAAATATTCCGAGTCCATATACGTAGCGAAGTCGATTGAGCAATGTCCGTCTGTCCGTCTGTGTTAGGGCTCGTGCTTTGGCAAAGCTGAGAGCTGGAGAAAATTTAAATATGTCAATCGATTAGGCATAGTTTCGAAAATATTGCTATTGAAAATCAGCAAGATCGGTCTATATCTTTCAAGGCAGCGGGCAAATTACTATGCGTGTCTATTTTTCCATATCATTTTGAACAATGAAGTAACTCCAATCAAAAAAGTAAATATAAAAGGTGATAGAGAATTAAAAAATAAAGTAAAAAATTTCAACTAAAGAAATATGTGCTCGCCCATATTTTCAGAGTTATGGGCCTCTGATCTTTTCTCAGAAAAGTACGATTTTGCACCATATTTTTCAAGATATCAATATGAGTATCATTTAAGAGCTTTTTAAGAGATCTATCGGAAAATATTAAATTTTTAAAAAATGCTTAACCTTTTAAAAGCCGATGATATTTTTGGGGTTTTTTTTTAATTTTTTCATTTTCTAGCTCCCCATATATTTGTATTTTTGATTGTAGTTACTTCACTAAGCTAGATTTACATAAATTGTGAAGGGTATATATACTTATTTAACGTACTTGTCTAATGTTTATTTTCCTTTTCTTTATTTAAACAGGACCTTTAAATCGTACAAAAAATAAGCTGTACCCTTAAGCATTTTTAAAGCAAGTTAGTTGTTGTTGTTGTTAAAAAAAATCATAATAATTTAAATTTTATTTTAATTTAAAATATCTGTACATTAAAGTGAGATGACCATATTTACACTATAAATATTTATAAAGAAATTGAATATTTATTACATAAAAAAACAGAGAGTCGTTTGAATAAACCACAAGAAAGTAAAGAGAAAGACAAGATGTCTCATTTCCAACAAGTGGCTTCAGCGAGAAAACTTGAAACCAAATTAAATTATACTTTGATATTTTGATAAGAAAAGTTTTATTTGATGCAAAAGTTTTAATTGCTCTTGTGAATTGAAATTATTATGTTGTTAAGTGTCTGTCTTGATACTTGATTTAGAAGATTTCTTAAACAAATAAATAATTAAATAATGGAGGGGGTGAAATAATGTAATATGGTCACCTTGTTTCATATGTAAGAACAGCAAGTCATGCTGAACACGGTCATTATAATAACACAGGAAAACAAACTAATTTTGTATGAAGTTTATTTTTTGTCTTAAGCAGCAAATAGATTCTATTTTGTTTTTAATAGTTTTATTTATTTTTTTTTTTTTTTCAACTTCAACCGAAACTATTGTTTTAAAGTTTGTAAAGAAATTACTGCTTACGAGTAAGTGAGATAACATAACTGAGTGTGTGTGTGTGTGAGTAAATATTTTTGAAGGTATTCATAACACAAAAGTTCGTTTGAAGAAGATGAATTTCAATTTTTCCTACACACATGGATGGCATTTTAAAAACGTTCAACGAGCAACGAGCATATGAAAAGTGATACATCATTCAATTCAGAAACTTATGAAAATATGAAAATAAAAATTTGTATGATGTGTTTTTGTGTGTGTATGCGTGTATGCATTGGAGCCATAAGTTAGTGTAAACATATGAGACGTTCAAACAAATGAAATAAAAATATTCATGACTTAATAAAAATAACAGGGTTAATGCAAGAAGGGATCAATCAACAGCAGATGCGGAGTTAAAGTAGTCAAAAGAAAACTTTTACAGACGTTAAACAAAATGTATTTATTAATTCAATTTATTGCATTCAATGAAATTATTAGTTTCAATATTTGTTGCAATAAAAATTGTTAATAATTTTTACCCTTAAAAATTTGTAAATGCAAATGTAATTCCTTTTTCTTTAATCATCGATCATTTTTGAGATATAAAAGGAAAACGTAATTCAAGGAAGAGATGCATGAGGGAGCAGTATTTTTCTTAATTGTTTACATAATTGGATGGCATGAATAACTTGCCAGCTTCCCTTTTTTATAGGTTATAAAGTAAAAATGAATTTAAAAAAATCTTATATCATGCGCAATTCATCAGTTGTTTGTAGAATGGACTTAACCTTCTTCTAGCCTTCTGTGCTGTGAAAAATCTCCAAGTACTTCTGTGAGAAGCTACCGATTTTAAAAGATATTTTAAAACATTTTTTTATTTCAGAAAAGCAAGTTAAAAAAAAGACTCACATAAAGGCAGGATACTTGAAAGAATGATATTTCTGTTTAAAAAGTCTCTCCTAAAAAGAAAAATATCTGAGAAGTTTTAAAAACAAAAAGGAAATTTTGAAAGGCTACTTGAAAGGTTCACCGCGATGTATCGGTATTTCGGTATATTTTGAGATGGTCTCCTAATATGGAACATGAGCTGCTTTTCACTATCTGCTATCCCTACTTTAAGTCCCTGTACCACAGACAAATATCTTCTTACACTTTAGAATTCACTCATTATAATGCGACCATGATGGCGACCAGACTGTTACTATAATGGCTTCCTTTTTTTAGAAAATGAATTATGTCACTTTACTCTGCTCAGTTATTTCTTAAGTTTTGTATAATTTTAACATATCTATTCGTTGTTTTTTTCTAGTACTGCTATATTGTGACTACTGCGATTTCTGTTTATAGGCGAGTATAAGCGCCTAGATTTTTGTTTTACGGAACGATCTGGCACCTTTTTTTTTGTTTTTTTTTTCATGTGTTCGAAAAGCAGAAAAAAGTTTTATCGACTGTTAGCCAATTGTCCTGCCAACTTATATAAAAATATGTGTTCAGTGTTATCTGGAATTCTTCATCCTTTTAAAAAGTACAGGACACGGATACTCGTTACCAAATATATCACGTAAGAGGTAACCTCACCATTTGTCCGTTTCGTAATGTTCGGTAATAGATTTAGCTTCCACCTTCCTTGGCTTTTGTCGCTCTAATAACTTTGATGTGATGAAAGGATATCGTGTCTGGCTGTTAGTCAAATAACGGGGTATGAGCTCGGCACTGTTGGGGTCATGCGACCTATTTAAAAATAATTATATTGACCTCTGCTCAATCAGACATATGTTTGACAAATGAGTCATAGCATTAAGCACGTCAAACATAATATCGCATTTGGGCCATTATGATGATTATTTTGCGCTAAGTTGTTACAATTCTAATATTCAGAGGAAAGCACAGCAGACCGCAACCAATATTGAGGTTTTTATGGAATACTTAAAACCTGCTAAGGAAAAGTGGAAAATATGTCATTGACTTTTGTGCAGACATGTCGCTGTCGCTTGCATAACGACTGCTAAGAAAACAGTAGTGTACATTTTGCTCCAATTTTCGGCTCTATTTACTGAAGCGGCTATAAGGCGGTCAAACTAAGCATGTGAGCACGGTTTGATAACATGCAATCATACTCGTGTCATGAGGTAAAATTCTCTCTTATCAAACCGTTCTCACATGCAAAGTTTAACGTTTTATGTCGCTTGACAGTGCAGCTTTTCTTGGCAGCCTGAGACTTTGCATCAGAAAACAGTAATTTATTGTTGGCGTCTATAAGCCTGTAAGGTTCAGTTATAATTATTTAAGTTTCTCTATCCTTTCCTTACGGAGAATAGTTCCTTGAGTGTCCTTAACTTAAAGCAATCACCCATATTTTTATTTGCTTCTAATAAACAAATTTTATCTTTTTTTTGTATTTTTGAACCCTTTTGGGTATTTTTAATTTACAAAGAAACTTTTTCTATCTCTTTATTTCTCAAAAATATTTTTCAATTTTAAATAACAAATTGGTTTTTAGTTTTTTTCTAGTTTTTTTCAATTAAGAAAAGAATTAAAGTAATGAAGTCTTAAAACAAAATGAAAACAAAAAAGCAAAACAAAAAGTCCTTCATAAAAGCTGTAATTTTTGTTCCATCAAATTTTTATTACAATTTGTTTTTCCAATTCAATGAATGGATGGATGTGTGTGCTTCGCAGTGGCCAACTAATACCACAACCAACAGCAGCAACAACTACTGATGATAAAAATATAAATTACAAAATATAAAAATTTATAACAAAACAAAACAATAAAAAAATCCAAGTGAAAACATTACATTTTTTGCACTACAGGATACAATAAAATAAGGAGCAGAGTGTGAGCAGTGGATGGTGGGTGGTAGAAGCACTTAAAATTATTTTTCCAATGCATTATTTTAACTGCTTGTTGTTACTTGTTTGCCACCATTTGTACTTGTTTTATTGTTTGTAGTAGCTTTTTTAAATAAATTTTCTTAACCTCTTAAAAACGAATTAAAGCAAAATCCTTTATTGCGTTTAATATGTGGTTCACTGCTCCATACTTAAAATCGGATGGCAATTGATACCGTTAAAAATTTTATGCCTACAAATTTAAAATAAAAAAAACGTTTAAAATCGCTAACAGGAAATTAATAGAAGAGTGTTAGTAATGACTCTTTTAATATTTTATTTCGGCGTTGCACAGTGATCCAAATTTTAGTTCAGTTGGCAAAGCCCTTTATAATGGCTGAGTTATTTACAAAACATTTTGATTCTGCCCCACTGTTCATTGTGACTATCCAGCAGCGACTCATCTGTCATCGATTTCCCCCATCAGCACAAAGTACTCGCAATCGATAACCTTTTAGCTGATGTCCATCATAACATCGACATTCATAATTGGTTTGCTGTCGTTCTCGTGAATCCCTAGACAAAGTCTACAAGCATCATCTTCATAAAACTTGACCGGAGGGTATTCCGACTGTATTTACATTTTTTCGTTCCCTACCCAAAGTGTAAAAACTTAACCCTATTGTTTTTGCTATAATGTCTGACCGTCTACCCGTCTGCCACAGCCCTTGATCTTCGAAACTGTATTAAGTAGACATACAATTTTTACGAAAGGTATATAAAAAAAATAAAAATTAAAGGATGTTTCCATAGTGATTTAAAATTTATAAAAATTTTGGGGTTTTTAAAAACAAATTTGCAAGCTGCTCCCGCTAAAAAACAAGCTAAAATAAAATTTTAAATTAAAGGGTGTCCCGTTAGGGACCTGATTTTTACCTTCATGGCCTTTTTTTAATCACAATACACAGAGTGCGTACAAAGTTTTCCGCTTAAAAAAAAAAGTTTGAACAACAAATTAAAAACTTAAAGGGCGGTTCCATAGACATTTAGTGAATTTGTTACTTTGTTTGTCGCTTTTAGAAGTTTGGACTCAAAGTCCAACAGTTGAAAAACTTGCAACAGCGAGTTAGTTTATTTTGAGCAGAAGTTGGAAATGCATTTTATTGTTCAGCGTTCTCCTGATCAAACTCTGTTTCTTTATTATAAGTTCTTGTGTTAACTTTTTTTCATCTGCCATCAGACGTTACAAATTGAAAAATTTTAAGAAGTAAATTTTTCTCAAAACAATTTCATTTTTAATGACAACGATTTTTTTTCTTATAAAAGTAGCCTTTAAAAAAAGTCACACAAAAGGACACCGATTCTTTAAAATAATCATTATTTGCAATTTATTTTTCAAGTTTTTTTTTGTAGTTACAGAAGCAATATTTAGCGCCTTTTGTTTTATAAAATGTACCTTGTTCGAAAGACCTTTTCGACTGGTACTTTTATTTCTAAAAGATAGATTTTTTTCACATAAAATCTTTTCAAAATGAAATTTTTTCGGAATATTAAAATTTTACTACAAAATTTTTTCCTGCAGAACTTACGTTTGCACTTAAAATTTTTTTAAAAAAAATTATTTGTGTCTAAAAATGTTTTTTAAAATAAGAAATAAGAAATAAAAATAAAATAATTTTTTTAAATCTTCACTTTTGCCTCAAAACTTACGACAAAAATAACATCTAAAAAAACCTACATACTCGAACTGATTAAAAAGGACATTCAATAATTTAAATTCTGAACATAAAAATTAATAATTCTTTGTTTTTTGTATTTCGCTTAATGTTTAATGGGCAACGGGTTAATCCTGCAGCTGATTTTTATGTTGCCATTGCAAGTTGGTACAAATGTTGTAATGTTTGGATGAGTGACTTGATGGTTGGTTTAAAAAGTTGGGATAAAATCAAAACAATGCGAGGAAGAAGAAAAAGGAAACAAAAATAAATCCAGTTGATTTGTGGTACTTAAGAGATGCCAATGGGAACTTACTTGTGCAGTTTAATACAAAAGTTTGTTTGAGTATTAGAACAAAATATCTAGACAAAATAAATACCAATAACAACAACTATAATCAATGGAGAATTAAGTTACCAATAACAAAGTCACGTAAACACGTTTAAATGTTTTTGTTTTCTAGTTTTGTGTTTATTTTCCAATAAAATAATAAATAAAATAAAAAATGTAATAAAATGAAAATAAAACTGTTGTTAGTAAAAGTAAAATAAATGATGAATGTAATAAAAATCCTTTAACACACAAGTTTGACCATTAATTAAGTTTATTTTCAAAATAAAATAAAAAAAATTTTCAAAATAAAATTTAATTAATTATTTTTCGTTAAAAAATTTTAGTTTACGGTTTAACGCATTCGAAAACTTTTATTTCTTTATTTATTTATTTATATTTTTTTTAATGTTGCAAACAAAAAAATTGAAAAAAATAAATAACTGAATCTGGTTAAGATTTTATTTTTGTGTTCGGAAAACCAAACAAAATCACAAATCATTTGGGAAACTTAAATTCAAATTTTATTATGTTAAAAGTAAAAGAAACAGATAATTTAACAGTCTGCGATGATATGCAACTTGAACAGGTAAATAACAACAACATAATATTCCCGAAATTCATAAAAATTGTTTAAAAATTATTTTCCACAATATGATTGGAAGAATATTTTTTTAAAAACCAAGTGACATATTTAAAAAAAATTGTTTTCATTAAAAGATACGCCTTTTTTGAAAAAGTGTTTCAATTTTTTTTTTCAATTTAATTTTGTTAAACAGAAATTATTGGAAATTTTTTCAAAAAGCCGTTGCTTTATCAAAATATCAATTTTTTTATTGAAACGTATTTTTTATAAAAAAAAGTTTTTTATCGAAAAAATTTGTTTCTCTCTTTTATTGCATTCTTTGCTGACCTACAGTTGGCAGAATCAAGAACAATTATTAGATTAGGAAGAGCAGCGATTTATTTTTTTTAATCAATTTGCTTCCGTTTTTTACATCAAAAAGTCATTCTTTTACAACAAAAAGTCACCCTTTTACATCAAATAGTCACTTTTCCATCAAAAAGTCAATTTTTTATCCAAATGTAACTTTTTCATTCTCATGTTTTTGAGTAAAAAGTCACTTTTTAGTAAAAGTGACTTTTTCCCCTTAAAATCTCTACACACTTTTATATCAAAAAATCACATTTTTCACCAAAAAGCTGACTTTTCCCATTAAACAGACACTTTTGTCATTAAAAAGTCACGCTATACCCTATCAAAGTCAGCAAAGAGTAATATAAAAGACATCTTTTCTTATTTCCAATAAAATTTCATTCAAGTTTTTTCCATACAAATTTAATTTTTTTTATTAAAGACCCTAGTCCTTCCAAGAATAACCGTTTTTATAAAAAAGTTACTAATATTTTTTCTTAAGGAAGTCAAATTTTCCCCGAAACAAGCACCATCAAAAATATAACTTTCCTCATCAAGGAGTCATTTTTTTTCATTAAAAAATCACTGCTTTCTAGCAAAAAACTACTGCTTTCACTAAATGGTCAATTTTTTTTTTATCAAAATGTCACTTTGTGTATTCAAAAGTTTTGTTAATGCCAAGAAAAGTTACTTTTTAATTCAAAAACCAGTTTTGCCTATAAAAATATTTTTTTTTCGCAGAGAAATCGAATTTCTTCATAAGGTCAGTCACTTTTTCTTATCATCAAACAGAAACCTTTTTTCCATTAAAAGTAATTTTTTTTTCTATTGAAAAATTTGTTTTTTTTATTAAAAAGCTACTATTTTTACTAACTGATCACTTTAAAAAAAATGATTTTTTATATTTTTTGTTTTAATTCAAATGTAACTTTCTTCATCAAACTGTCAATCTCGACCATCAAAAAGTCCCATTTTGTCGTTTTTGTTTTTATCAAGAAATCACTTCATTCATCAAAAAGTAACTTGTGTTCATTAAGAGTTCACTTATTTTTCTTTTAGCAAAATCACCTTTTTGCCAAAAGGTCACTCTTGAGTTAATTTTTACCCAAAAGTAAATTTTTGCTTCGTTGACCTACAGTTTGATATGGAGCCGTCAAAAATAAATATTCTTTCATGTAAAAGCAGTTGGTTGAATTTTTATTTAATGTTTGCAGGGATTTTCTTTTTCAAGCATCCAGTTTTTTGTTGAAGTTGTTATCGTAGAAGACAAAGATACCTTTAACACTCAAACACAAGCATTCACACACATTTACATATAAACGGCTACACGGATGTTGCGTAATAAAAACGGAAAATTCGTTTATTTCGTTATTTGTGAATTTAAATGTGAAAGAAAAATGTGTTGTGATGATTTGTATGTTTTTTAGTGCCACAGTTTATAATAATAAAACATAGTTGTTCAAATGCTGGTAGGAAAATATGACAAAATAAAAAAAAAACAAAAACGTGTATCCACCAGCTGCATTTAAATAATTGAATTTTAAATATTTTTCTATTTAGAAGAACATTTCAACTTCACTGTTTTTCTTAGAATATTTTAATTTTTTTTTTTCAAAATTTTCCTTCTTTTATGTTTTGGGTATGAACAATGAATGGGTGAACAAAATATGGGAATATTTTATATTTTCATTGTGCTTCCTGCAGGCTTTTAATAAAATGTCTCCTTCATAGATTTGCTTTACAAAATTCTAGTGAAATTCATTCAATAAGTATCAGTGATGATGCTGTTATTCTGCTATTGAATTAAAAAGTTTGTTTATATCGCTAAAACATTTTGATGCAGAAATAAATGTTGAAATAATTTATCCAAAAAAAACTTTTCATAATTACCTTTTAGTACTGTTATGAATGTATGCACACACACATACATTCACTCTGTTGTAGCAATTATTTCATTATTTATTAAGTAGACACTTTGAAATTTTAAGTGCTGGCAAGAGAACGTTGCTCTACAATTAACTATTTCTCAGAAGCCTTATCAATTTGCTATAGTAACCCAGGGAATGACAAGGGTCATCATAATATACGAGTTTGTATTTAATTCTATTTCAAATAATCATTTTGTTATCACTAGTTCTCTGTAGTTTCTCTATCTGTTTTCTTAAAACGCTCGTGCACTGTTCATTTCTATCGACCAATAGTTTATAATTTAATAGATTTGTTTGCATCTTTAAATTTATAATTGTAATTTTAAATAATAAATAATACTTCTGTGAATTGTAAACCGATGGTTTTTGTTAATTTTTAACTAATTTAAGAATTAAGATTAATTAATTAAAATGTTTGTATTGATTACAATTACTTGGGATTAACTAAAAATCCCGCAATCGAATAAATTCCTTAAAAACTCTTCTGTTTTTTTTTTCAATCATAAAAAGTGACTGTTTATTGGAAATTGAAAAGTTTTCATACCGAATTATGATCTTTACTCCTTTATGTTTTCCCGGTTTCTATATATCAGACAAAAAAATCTCACTAACAGTTTTCAAGCATGGAAATTGGTTGGTTGCTGGCGTGACTATTTGTGATTGGTTTTGGTTAATATACTTCTGCATTTCGCCAGGACGACATGTGGTTTACACCGAATGGCGGACTGGTATTTATGGACTCAACGAGAATTTTAAGCAAGAAATTTCAGATGAATAATCCAGAGTCAAGATCATGAGTTCAATTCCCATCAGTGGCGCGATATATAATTTGTTTAATGGGAGAATAAAAGGAAAACAGCAGTGGAAACCTCATCTAAAGTTTTTTTTTTATTAGTAAAAAAATTTTATTTTTTTTCGCCGAATTAGATGAAACAGCGATGGTGCCTGATTATTTCAATAGCTGAAATGATAAAGGAGCCTGTAAAATAAAATTAAAAAATAAAAAACAAAATATTCTTTGAGCATCATAGTAGCTGCGTTGGAAAAGGGTTCTGCATGCTTGTTAAAATGGAAGATCACAAGTTCAGCTCCCATTAGCAGCTTATCAAAAAATACATTGAAGTTAGAGACATTTTTTAAAAAAGAGAAAAAATGTAAAACAGAAATTTTAACCTCCAATACAAAATTGGGAAACAGTTGTTATGTAGCCGCCAAAATGGATAGGTGAAGGGACAACATTGTAAAGCAACAGGGATGACATTGTAAAAATATAAGTCTAAAAAGGAAAAGGTAAAATAATTGCTAAACAATCGCGTTGGTTTTGTATTAGTAGATGTATCTACATGTTTGTTTAAATTTATAATTAAATTAAATTTATAAGTTCAACTCCCAGCGACAGCTTATGAATATATAGAATATTTAGGTTTAAAACGAATTTTCGCCAAGTCAGATAGAGAGTAGTTCGAATCATGGTACACAAACAGCGTGGTGTAGTGTAGATGGCCGTATAAGATTAAAAAAACGCATGCTCGCATTCAAAACATTTTAAATTTAACTGTTAAGGTTGTAACACTTCTCAGTATTCAATGTTCAATTGCTTATATACAATATCCTGACTGCAATTAAAAAAGGAGCAGAGCATTATAATATGAAATCTTATACAACAGGCTTTATTTACTAAATGAGAATTATTAAAAAAATGTTTATTGCTTAGAATAATATGTTGGAGTGTGCTACCCTCACACACTTTATTACGATTCTTTAACGCCAGGTAAGAGTAGAACCAGTGGTTCTTCTAAATGATTTTATTTTAGTACCAAAGTGAAAAAGTAAATTGTAAAATTTTTTATTAGAATTAAAATGTATAAATAAAATTACAAGTTAAAATAATTTATTTAATATATTTTGTTCGTTTGATAAAATGCTATACGCTTTAATAAGATTATCAGATTAAATTATTTACGTAAAATACATTTTATAAAAATTTAAATTTTATTTCATAAAAGAGTCAACAAATTTGTTTAATATTTTCTTAGTTTATTTAAATTCATATTTTTTTTTTTTAAGATCAGCCTAAATAAATAAAATCACATTTCATTGATAACAAATTTCAATTTTGCTTAAGCAGCCTTTTCAAAGTCATGTGTTGTTGGTGTCTTGTCGAAAAATTCATATTTATGCAACTGATAAGAAGTGTCACGTCACAGCTAATCTCTTCTAAAAAATCACATTTCCAATATTTACAAGTTGACTATAAAATAATCTCTTACAGGCGACGACCACCTATTATTATTAACAAAAAAGAAATCTTATCAATAGTTTTGTTTAAATAGAAATCAAAAATAAAACTGAGTTTAGTTCGATTTAAAATATTTAAGGTTTGACTTGAGATTTTTTCGAAGAAAATTGTCAGTTGTTAAACCTAAAGGCTCGTGAGCGGTTGTTTAAAGCATCGACTTGGACAAGTGATTTTGCGGTAAAAAAGGATGTTTCAATAAAAGCGAATTTCTATTTAATTTTAATTTAAAAAGTTTCAGCGTTTTATTAACACAAGGTTAACGGATTTAAATTTGTTTTAAAAATTAAATCCTTAAAAAAAAATAACAAAAAGAGAAAAAGAGAAAAAGAAAAGAAAATTTGCACAAAGCTGTGTGTGT
Organism: Cistogaster globosa; assembly: GCA_937654795.1. NCBI lineage: Eukaryota > Metazoa > Arthropoda > Insecta > Diptera > Tachinidae > Cistogaster > Cistogaster globosa. The sequence goes on from OW569404.1 coordinate 17,750,035, forward strand.
GTGTGTTTGCAAAAACTTTTACGTTAATGTTTGTTTGCATTTTCATAAAAGTTCTAAAAGAAAGTTCTCTCTACGTGTTTTTTAGCGAGTGTAAATTTGTTATTTCAGCAGGTTTGAATGTGTGATAAGAGCGCCTGTTTGCTTGTATTTTTTATGTTTAAATGTTAAAGTTTGTATTGAAAAAAATATTACATATATATTTATAAGCGAATATCTAAAACACCGAATATTTTGTATGTTCTAAAAGATCAAAAGGCATTAAAAGTGATTCGGTGAATATACAAAAGAGATTCACCCAAATAAATGTTGGGCATTTGCAAAAAATATAATTTATGAAAAAAGCAAACATATCTAATATGGCAAAAGGAAGAAGAACAGTTTTAACTTACACATGTACAATTTTAATTAAAACCATTAAACTATAAAAAATAATTTTATGCAGCATTGCTTTACATTGCATTGCAAATTATTCTATAAAATCTACACTTTTCTTGATTGGAAAAATAAAACATGAAAATAAATAAACTTAAATCAGTAATAATATGAAGAGAACAACAAAGTTTTTGAAGAAAATATTTGAAATACCTTAAAAAGATATGTTTCAGATATCTTTAACAAAGAAGATTTTTAGAACTGCCCCTCAAAAAAAAATTTTTAACATAAATTTTCTTAAATGATACTTTGTATTAAGAAAAGGTACCTTTTGAAAACTAAATTAAAAATCTGACTCATAAAAATTACTTTTCAGAATTACTATTTTGTAACATTTGCATAAAAGTACCTTTTACAAAATAGAATGAAAATTTGCTTTTATCTTTGAAAAAAGTGCCCTTAAAAGTACCTTTATAAAAAATGCCTTTTAATAGAATAACTTTTAAGGTAAAGTTACTTCGTAAAAATTATTTAAAATGAAAAGATTCCTTATAAAAAAAAATACTACTAAAAAAGTTTCTATTAACAAGGAGTTCTTTAAAAAAAACTTTAAAAAAGAGTTGTTTTGATAGAGTGCCATTTTTAAATGGTTTTTTTTAGAGAAGTACAGTTTAAAATAGTACCTTAGAATACCTTAAAGTTAAATCTTAAGTGAGCTATTTTTTGCATAATTAAATTCTAAAGTACGTTGCTTTAATAATGAACCTTAAAAAGCCATACTTCTCAAAGGAAATCGCCCATTAGGAAATTCTTTTAAAAAAAATATCACATTCATAGAAGTACTTTTTAGGTATAATTAAAAAAAATTTTTTTTTAACTACATTCAGTAAAGTTCCTTTTAAAAATTGCCTTTAAAAACAAGTAAACCATTGTGTCAATAGAGTACCTTCTATGGAAAGAATCTTTTGATAACACACTTTAACAAAAGTACCTAAATTATCAACTTAAATGTCGTGTCTTTCAGCAACGTGCTATGCAAAAATTTATTTTTCGAAAATCAAGTAAGTGCTTGAATAGAACTACTTTCAGAGTAAAAGTACCTTTAATAAAGGTGTACCAAATAAATAAAATACTTCTTTAATAATTGTTTTTGAAAAAAGAGTCAATAAAAACGTTCCTTTTAAAAAAGATCATAACTTAAAAAAATATCTTAAAAAAGTACTTTTTATAAAAGTACTTAAGACCTAAAAAGTACCTTTTAAATAACACTTTATAGCGATACCTTAATAAGTGAAAAAAACCTGTCAAATCTTTAAAAAATCTCCTTTTTAAAAAGTACCTTTTAAAAATCCCTTAAAAAAATTTCTTAAAAAAGTACTTTTTATAAAAGTACTTAAGACCTAAAAAGTACCTTTTAAATAACACTTTATAGCGATACCTTAATAAGTGAAAAAAACCTGTCAAATCTTTAAAAAATCTCCTTTTTAAAAAGTACCTTTTAAAAATCCCTTAAAAAAGAACTTTAAAGGGAAATACCTTACATGGGTAGTGTTTTTTTTTGGACTTGATGCAAACACCAAAAAAGAAATTTTTTGGCTGAAAGCTTCTTTCTTATTTTGAGTCAGACGAACAAACATTTTTTTATTCAAATACATTTTGATATGAAAATACATTTATATTTTTTTGTTCACTGTAAAGATGTATGGGTGTGTTTAAATAATTGAATGTTTGATTTTGTGCTAATTTTATGTGTGAGCTTTTTTTTTGGAACAACAAAAAAGTGATTTTGATTAAATTTCATTTAGTTAAAAAAGATTTTGCAAAAAAAAATTTCGTACTCCGTTATTTTTTCTTTTTGTTTTCTTAAAACCTAAATAAAAATATTAATTTATTTAATAAAAAAAAATTAATTTTAACACTTTCAGTGTTGGAGAATTTTTGGCTGAAAGTATGTTTAAGTTATGATTTATTTTTTAAGGCTTTTTATTTGTTTTCTTTTTCTTACGTTAGATAATGAATTTGTGGAGAAAAGATCCAGTCTCTTGTTTGATCATACTTCTGCTGATAAGCCCACTCATGGTGAGATTAAGGCTTCTAGGGATCTGCTAAAGGAAATGTGTTCGTTGGGTTATTCCAAGATTCAAAGGGAATTTATAGATATTTTTACAAACTTTTTGCACACAACAAAATATTTAGACTACAAAGCTTTGACTCAACTATTAGCTCGTTCGGCTGGTATTTGCGAAAATGGAAAGTAAGTTCGCAAAAATTAACTCTCATTCTCTCCCAAAAAGAAAGAAAATTTTTATTCTCCTCTTAACTAGAAATCATGTGTTGGAATCACTGCCTTATATTGGCAGTACACCTTCTTATCAGCTGATGCGTGATCAAATTATAGGAAATAACATTTCCAAAAAATGGCTCGCAGCTGGATGATGTCATTGCCATTTATCCATCGTCCTGATGAAGAAACTTTTGGAGTTCTCACGCAAGAAAATGGATCCCGAATATATTTTGGGAGCATCAGCTGTTATACACAGTTTCTGTAGATACCAGGAAAATTGTTCAGAAAATCTTAAAGTGCAACGGATAGTTAATCTTTTAGAGACTGAATTTCTAAGTCCTTTCAATATGTATCGTGGCGAAAGACGTACTCGTGAGAGAATGATTATTATCTTGAAGGGTTTGGGTAACATTGGTGTGTTGTCGTCACCGTTTGCCGCCCAACTTCAAGAAATTATTGTACAAAACTTGACCTGCATGGAAGTAAGATTGCAGGCTGTAATGGCCTTTAGACGTGTGGATTGTATAATATATCGAGATTTCTTTATGGATTCGTATGCCAACAAGACATTGAATTCAGAAATAAGAATATTCAGTTACTTGCAGGTCATGCGTTGTCCTGACCATTTAATCATCAATCAATCATTGCGTCATCACAAAATATTGTCCAGGTAGGTTGACGCTTACAAAATGTGATTTGTTTTAAAATTAATTACGAATAAAATGTTTTCTTTTAATGTTAAGTAGATCCGAGGGTATCGCCAAATTTGGATATATCACGCATAGGTGCTCGCATAATCGATGAACTAGTTATGGGTCTAAAAGACGTTAATATCGATGATACTGAATTGACCTGTATCAAAGCTCTGGTATTCTTTGATCCGAGTAAGTTTTGAAACTTTAAAATTTGGAAATAAAACTTTAAATTATCCGCGACTTCTTCTAATAAATTGTAGATTCCCGTGGCCTAAATGAACCCCAACGCATAAAAACACTGCGCCATCAAATTCTTAACAATTTAGAGGATTCTGTTTCTGATCGCCAGTACAAGTCACGGGGCCGTTTTGGTGAAATTTTACTTATACTTCCAGTGCTGCAATCCATTACCATGCAGATGATCGAACAAATACAATTTGCTAAAATTTTCGAGGTGGCCCATATTGATTCTTTGTTACAGGAAATGTTATTGGGAGGTTAGACCTGAACACAAATTTAAATTAAATACGTAAAATTTTTTAAAATGATATTTTTTCTTCACAAACAGGAGAATTGGCCGATAATAAATTGGAAATTTTACAAACTAAATTTGAAATCTGTTTAAAAATTGCTTTTAGTTTGTTTATTTTTTCAACTAAAAAACACGATAAAAAATATTAATTTAGACAAATTAAACGCCTTTGAAAATTATTTTAATCAATTAATTTTAATAAATTTAAGCTAATTTGGCTTTTTTAATTTAAATTTTTAACTGATGATATATACAAAATGGAATAAAACAAAAAATCCAAAATAGATATGGCAGCACCTCTAACTAGCGCACGTGTGCACACAAAACAGCTGTTAAGGCAAATTTTGTGTAAGAAGTAAAAAAAGCTGAAATGACAGATTTGCAGCCAGCACAATTGGATTTAAAGGCAGTACAGTAGTTTTCGCTTATAGTCCACAACTACAGTTGCACAATTTTTGTGGACTATAACCGAATTTCTTTTTATGCCACATTATGGACTATAACTGAATCCAGATATAATACACATTTTAGATTACATATATACCAAAGTATGCAATTTCTTTAATAAAACCACTTTTTTTAAATAAAATAAAAGTTTATTTAAAATATAAGCAAATACTGATTTAAATAAAATCAAAAGTTTAAAAAAAACCTTTACATATTATTATTTATTGTGATTCAAATAAAAAAGGTTGCCAGTTTGTTTAAAAAAATTATTAAAAAACAGGGTGGACTATATGAAAGTTTTTTTCTATGCAATATTAGCTATGTATGCAAAGAAAATTCAGCCGAAGTAGACTTAAGAACAAATAGTTTGTATGAAATTCGAAAAAACCTGCAAGTGAATAGGAATGTTTTGGCTTACATCCGCTTTTGGCCTTTAAGCGAAATGGACTATTAACAAAAAGTACTGTAGCATTAACTATAACATGTACTGGGTAATTAAATTTATATCATTATAAAAAATTGGATATCGCCCATATGGGTTATGGACTTATGAACTTATCATTGAAAAGTACGATTTTGCACAATTTTTTTAAGACATTTAAATAAAATGTTTTGAAGAGATCTTGTAGAAAATACAAAAAAAAATTTTAAAAATACTTAACCCATTAAGAGCCAGTAACATTTTTATTACAAATAAATATAATATAATAAATAATAAATCGTACTTTATTTTTTTTCTTCTTATTTTTTAATTCTATGTCACCCCAATATTTTTTTGTTTGTTTTTCTATTGGAGTTACTTTACCAAACTTGATTTACATACCCACATGGTGAAGGGTGTAGAAGATTCTATTATTTTTATTACAATTAGACAGTGTGCATCAGTTTTGTTTCTGGATTAATAATGAAAAAAAGCATCAACATTAGCGTTACACATTTTATTTCAATTTTTTTAGGTCTTAGTGTCCTTTGCTTGCTATCATTTTATACACAAAAAAATGTTCCTTATTACGCATTTAAATACAAGACAAATTTATTATTTTTTCTTGAAAATTTAACAATCATAAAATATTTAACAATTTGAATATTTTGCTGCACAGCTCTTCTACTGCAAACAATAAAAATATTTAATTTTTTTATTATTTGTATTTAACAAAAAAAAAAAAAAAAACCCCTTAACTTAAGAGCACATCCCTTAATTTGACAAATATTGTTTGAAAATCTCTTTATATCATGCTCTGGTGTAATAACTACATTTTTCTAATATTTTTATTCAATTGATAAAAATTTTTTGACTTAAATAGCAGATATTATTAGAAAAGCAATATATTTTGGAAATACTTGTGCAAGCAAAATTGTAAAAATTTACACTAAAGCACACAGAAGCACACTGGGCATAAAACAATTTCCTTTTTTTCACATATATTTAACATTAAGTTCTCAACATTTGTGAAAACATTAAGAAAAACGAGTGTAAAATTATTTCTGTTTTAAAATAAAATGGGTCATACAAGACACATGGCGTTATTTTATTAAGGCAAATTTATTTCTTCACTTATTTGCTTTATATTTTTATTATTCGCAAGTATTTGAACAGCTAAAGGACAAAGATTCATTTTCTGTTCATAATTTTTATAAACTGTCATCTTGCATTGATATGTCCTTGAAGAACGACTGAATTTAATATTTGGAAATAAAGTTTTCTTTATTAAAAATAAAAATAGATAATTGAATATTATGTTGACTTTAATTTTTAGTTTTATTTAAAATAATAAACAATTGTTTAACAAATATTTTATTACTTTACGCAATCCTTGGAAAAGAGAGGCAGCTTTGTGGTGAATGAAATATAAATTGAAAAGACCTGAAGCATGTTGATGCAGTAAATAAAATACAGGCAAGTTAACTTACATATGAATATTTGTCTCTATACTTTTACAGTTAAAGAAGAATCATCCATACTATTTTGCTACAAAAGGTCAGCAAACATCATAGAGTTCAATGTAGAGTGGAGTCATCAAAAATCTGTAACTGAAAAAGTTTCAATTTTTCGTAATTTAAATTCCTGTTTTTGGCGATTTATATTTTAATATTTTTTAACGAGTTTTTTAATTGGCTTCTTGTGAGATAATGTGAGTTTTTATTCATTATCATCTACTTTATTTGATTTTTTATCACTCAAATATACTGCTTCTCCATAAGATGAGTTGCTCGTTCTGAGGTCCATTGCACGCATCTAGAGTCACACAGACCGCTGCCTGGCGTCTACCTAGAATTTCCAGTAGCATTACTCTTACTCTATTGTTACGTGTACTAAAATATCCTGACAAGAAATTTCGATTAAAACAAATATTAACAAAGAAAAAGTCAATATCTCTCTTTCATTCTCTAAATATTCGACCGAAAATGCAATAAAAGCACAAACATGGGCAGATGCTTTTAAGTCTATCTTGGAGTATTGAAATGACTAAAATAACGAGCAACAAAGTGCAATGGGGTACAGAATTCTACACAATCTACACGAGGTTACTGCCCTTACAAATAAATAATTCTTGAAAAAAAAAAACCGACTTCAGAACAAATTTCATCTGTCTCTCAATAACGGTTCAAAAGTATGGCCGCTTACATCAAATTACATTAAATTTTGCGACACCCTTAATTTCCATTTATACTTGTTCAACCGTTTAACAGTTTGGCCATATACGTCAGATTACATCAACTATTGTGACACTCTTTAATTTGTAGTTTAAAATATTTATACTTCCTTTTATACGAAACAAATTAGTGAACATTCTTTCTAATTTTCAAGTGTTTGTAACGGTTCAAAAGATACAGGCATTTAGGTCAAATAATATTAATTTTGGGAGCACCCTTTGATTTCTATATTCTTTATATGAACTTGTTGTTATAGCAGACTAAGCAACACAGTTACCTTTTAATTTTCAGTGTTGTGTCTATAACAGTTTAAGATTTCGGTCACATATATCAAATTACATCAACTAGTGGAGCACCCTTTAATTTCCAAATTTTAATTTTATACTTATTATTGTAGGGGAGTTAGCAATACAGGTTCGTTGTAAGTTACAATCGTGGTCTACAACTGTTTTAAAGTGTTGCCGTATACCTCAAGTTAAATGAATTAATGGGGCACCCTTTAATTTATAATTTTAAATATTAATACCTTTTTCTATACAAGTCACAGCAACCGACATTCTGCCCAATTTGCAAGCGTTTATCAGTAAAGTTTCAAAGGATGGGCCTTCTAGGGACACCCTTTAGTTTTTAGATTTTGTTTTGTATTACTTTGCCATTGGAAGTTATAGTGAAATGTAGCTTTTTTTTTAAATTCAAGTAGTGTCCTCGTTGTATGATGTTGTATTGGGGACACCCTTTAATTTTAAAGATTAAGAACTGTTTTTAAGTCGGGAGCAATCTTTAAGCATCACCTTTGAAATAAATTTTTAAAATCGATACAGAAATGACTGAATTATGGAGGTATAAATATAAAAAAAACAACATTAGTTGGTCCTTTTTTAAGTCGATAAGTCATCGACCAAATACATAACGTGTAAAACAACCTCTAACAAAGTTGTTGTGTTTAAATAGAACAAAAAGAAAAGCTGGGTAACATTTGCAGCGCATTTGCAATAGAGGTATCTTTGTACTGGATAAATACAGAATACCATGAGTTCAACTCCCATCGGTAGGATGCATAAAAAATATTTGTGGCTGAATAAGTTGTTAATAAATTAAAAGCAGCCGAACAAAGTGCCCAAAGCTTAGAAAAGGGAAACGATTATTTTGTGCCACCACGGCAGATAAGGTTGTGAAGGCGGTTAAGAAGGATGTAGTTAGAGAATAGCAGCAGAGATGGTAAAAATCGCTCATACAGAATAATAAATAAAAAGGAACTGCACTACATGAGTTAGCGAAGGCGTTATTATATTAAGAACAACAACTCATAAGGTACTCAAGACGGCTGTATGATAAAACAAGAAGAAACCTCAGTCAGCGAGGGAATTATGTACATAACAATAGCGGATAGTGTTCGTGTCCAGAACCGGTTGGTAAAAGAGATCGTAAGTTTAAGTACCTGCCGGAGCTATGGCAGGGATTAAAGGTAAACTAGACATGGAGTAGTAAAACTTACGCTGCACTAACACAGTGGTATAGCGTGAACAAATGCGTAACTAAAAAGTATGTTTGAAATCAGAAAAACTATTTAGTTTGAAGAGGAACCAATCTTACAATATTTAAAGAAAATTATAAGATTGTAAAAGGAACACAAATATTCAGATTGTAAAAAGATAGGAAAGTGGCAAATTACCATCTATTCTCTTGTTTTTTGTAGTAAGCTCTAAAAAATGACAAGACGACAAATAATTGGAAAAAACTTATTCGAAATTTAAATTTAATTGCATTAAATAAGTCATTAGTGTTGATACAATCTGTATAACTTTGACATTCCTGCTTTATAATATGCAATCAAATGCAACGAATACAACAGTAGCAGCAACACTAAACAACACTAACAACGTCAATTTGTGTATGAGGAGATTAACAACAATTTTAGCAGGAAAAACATTGAACGAATTTGTAAATTAATCTCTCTAGTGGCTTAATTTTCTACATGCGATTTTTTTCTATTTGCACGGCTCATATAATCATCATGAACATGGAGTCCATTTGAAGTATTTTCATTACTGAACGGCCGTTATTGGTATCGTAGTATAAATTAAGCCCGAAAAACGTTTTGATTTTTTGTGTTACTTTTTGCAAAAATAGAAATAAAAATCGATTCATTTTAAATCAAATGTAGATGTTAAAGTTTAAAGAAAAATTTAATTAAATTTTCTGGCACCTATTGAAGTAAAAAAAATACACGTTAATGTACCAAAATGATATCAAATTTTAGTTGCAACAAAAATCTATTTTAGCAAACAAACGCTATCACAATTTAAGTTTGATTGTGAATAGAAAAAAATTCGTTACATTAAATTAAATTTCCATTATCGTAATAATATTTTTTCTTCATCCTCTTTTAAAAGGATTTAATTGTTGGCTTATTTATACAGAAAAGGGATTTAAATACACATCCGTTTACTTTTTCATTTATTTTTCTTCCTGCTCTTTTGTCACTTTATTCACATTTATTTATTGTAAGTCGTTTATTGGTTTAACAACCATTCGTGTTGCAATAATAGATTTAAAAAAAGTAAATAAAAGTTTAAAAAAGTGCAAAGAGTGTGGAAAGAAATGCAAATAAAATTAAAATACTTTTAATCGTTTTCACCACTTTTAAATGTCTTTTAGAACGGAAACTGAGAAGACCAAAATAACAAAACAAAAGAAAGTTAAAGTTAAATTTGCTCCCAATTTTTTTTTTGCTTTTGTTCTTCAACGATGTTTTATCGTCTTTAAAGTACAAAAAATATTTTATTCATGCACTATTGCAGCCAAAAGAGTGTGAAAATACCACCTTGCCAACACCATTTAAAGCCATCCAAAGCATATTTAGATTCTTAGGCCAGCAATAGAGCGAAAACTTTTACTTTTGCTAAAAATGGAAACCGAGAAAATAAAATGAATTGAAGAAATGAAATTAAAACAATAACAAATTGTAAAAAGTTTTTTAACACAAAAGCTCTTAAAGTTAAAGTTACACAAATAAATTACAGATTCATTATGCCGCCCTCACCTTTTTTTAAATGTTGCAGCTATTTTTTTCTTTTGCTTATGATATTTTTTTTAATAGAAAATACATTTTTGATCATACAAGACTTTTTTAACTTTACAAAAAAAGAAAGATCTTAAAGATTAACCCAAATAAATAGCATTACTTAAAAAAAAATGTCCTTTTTAAAATTTTAGTTTTTAACAATAAAATGAGTTTGGAAAGCAACCATTTTTGTAAAAGTACCTTAAAAACGTACCATTGTAAATAAAAATATACTAAATAAAGCACCAAAGCTTAATTAGAAAAAATAATATAAAAAGGTATTTTTGAAAATGTAACAGAAATTATTTAAAAACAAAACTTTTAAAAAAATCGAATTTTAAAATAAAATGTTCCTTTTTTGAGATTTTCTTGGATAACAGTACCTTTTGAAAAGGAATATATTTTCCTTGGTTAAAGTTCTCTTAAGAAAGGATTTTTTAAAAAAAGGAACATTTTTTTAAAATTGCATTAAGAAGAAAGCAGTTAAAATTTTGGAAAAGTCATTTTTAGAAAAGTACTTTTTAAAAAAATACTTTTTAGAAAAGTACTTTTTAGAAAGGTATTTAAAAAAAGTAATTTATTTAGAAAAGTACTTTTTTCTAAAAAAAAAAACTATAAAAACGTTTAAAAAAAAATGCATTTATTAAAGAAATTTTGTTGAAACCCTGCTTTAGAGCAAATTGCATTTTTGAACACCTACGAAAATTTACTGAGAAACTACAACATAACGGAGCACTATAAAAAGCATTTTAAGCGGGCTCATATCAAGAAATTAACATTTAAAAAAGCGTGGATTTCGAAAGTAAATTTTAAAAAGTACCTTTTAAAAAGGGTCCTTTGAAAAGTACTTTTTTGTATTTTTTTTTTTATAAAATGTTTCTGTAAGAAAGAAACGATTTTAAAAGATGTTTGCAAATAGTTTTTTATTTCATAAAAGCTTGTTAAAAAAAAAACTTCCATAAAATAGGAGATTTTAACGAATAATATTTTTGGATAAAAAGTTCCCTTTTTAAAAGATAATATCTGAGAAGGATTAAAAAAAGGCTGACGTCCAAAATTTCAGTTGCTTTGTATTCGAACAATGTACTGTGTTTCATAATGCCGTGGTACTCAATATTTACAATACATACCATTCCAAAATGTCGCAGAAAAAAATAAGAAACTTTGCAACGGAGCAACTAGCGCATCTGCTTCTAAATTGAAGCTTTGTTTCGCATTTTTATATATGTACAAGATCTAAATACCGAAGCAAAATTGTATACAAACCTTGTATTAATACATTTTGAAAGTCAGTCACGCTGTTTTGATAATTTATTTCTGGAAACTAAAAATAAAGTTTAAAAAATATAAAAACAAAAAACTATGGTTTTAAAAAATCCCCTTCCAAATATTTAAGAATCTTTTTAAAAGGCTTTGTTAAAACATAATTATTTTCATAATAGACTTCCCTACTGAGAAAAAAAAATAAAAAGTACCTTTAAAATTGATAATTTGCAAACAAAATGTACAAACTCAGGCAAAAAAAAAAAACAAAAAAAAAACTAAGTAACTTTATCAAATACCATTTTAAAGAGTCGTTTTGTGAGACGGTGCAATTTGTATACCCTTTACCACAAAAAATGGAAAAAGGGTATATCTGAGTTTGTCATTTCGTTTGTAGATTCTACAATATCTACTTCCGACCCCATAATGTATAAATAAGTCCTTAGGCAAAGCGAAGTCGATTAAGCGATGTCCGTCTGTCCGTCCGTGTTAAGGTTAGTTCCTTGGCAAAGTTAAGAGTTAGTGAAAATTTAAATACTCCAATCGATCAGGCATAGTTTCGAAAATATTGCTATTGAAAATCAGCAAGATCAGTCGTCCATGTCCTTCGAGGCAGCGGGCCTATCTCTAATTTTCCATATCATTTTGAACAATGATGTAACTCCAATAATAAAAAAATATATAAAAGGCGATAGAGAATTAAAAAATAAGAAAAAAACGTCAACTAAAGAAATTTGAGCTCGCCCATATTTTCCGAGTTATAGGCCTCTGAACTCTTTATAAAAGTACGATTTTGCACCATATTTTTTAAGAAATTAATATGGGTATCATTCAAAAGCTTTTTAAGAGATCTCTCGGAAAATATAAAATTTTTTAAAAATGCTTAACCTATTGAAAGCCAATGATATCTTTGTGTAAAAACTTAAAAATTTTTTTTTTTAAATTCTTTAAATTTTCTAGCGCCCCAAATATTTTTTTTATTGTAGTTGCATCCACTACTATACATACTATATATATATATATATACATATTTTTAGTACTTGTTTAATGTACACTGCCCTTTTATTTATTTAAACAGGACCTTTAAACCGTACAAAAAATAAGCTGTACCCTTAAGCACTTTTAAAGCAAGTTAAGTGTTGTATAACAAAAAAAAAAAACTTGATAATATTTTAAATTTTATTTTAATTAAAAATATCTGTACATTAAAGTGAGATGGCCATATTTACACTATAAACATTTATATAGAAACTGAATATTTATTACTTAAAAAAAACAGTGTCGTTTGCATAAACCACAAGAAAGTAAAGAGAAAGACAAGATGTCGCATTTCCAACAAGTGGCTTTAGCGAGAAAACTTGAAACCAAATTAAATTATACTTTGATATTTTGATAAGAAAAGTTTTATTTGATGCAAAAGTTTTAATAGCTCTTGTGAATTGAAATTATTATGTTGTTAAGTGTCTGTCTTGATACTTGAATTAGATTTCTTAAACAAAGAAATAATTAAATAATGGTGGAGAGTGAAATAATGTAATATGGTCACCTTGTTTCATATGTGAGAACAGCAAGTCATGCTGAACACGCTCATTATAATAACACAGGAAAACAAACTAATTTTGTATGAAGTTTATTTTTTATCTTAAGCAGCAAATAAATTCTGTTTTGTTTTTAATAGTTTTATTTATGTTTTTAACTTCAACCGAAACTATTATTTTAAAGTTTGTAAGGCATAACCACCCCTTCACTTACACATACCATGCCATCGTAAATTACTGCTTATGAGTAAGTGAGATAACATAACTGAGTGTGTGTGTGTATGAGTAAATATTTTTGAAAGTATTCATAACACAAAAGTTCGCTTGAAGAAGATGAATTTCAATTTTTCCTACACACATGGATGGCATTTTAAAAATGTTCAACGTGCAACGAGCATATGAAAAGTGATACATCATTCAATTTAGAAACTTATGAAAATAAGAATTTGTATGATGTGTTTTTATGGTGGCGTGTGTGTGTGTGTGTGTGTGTGCGTGTGCGTGTGTGCGTGTATGCATTGGAGCCATAAGTTAGTGTAAACATATGAGACGTTCAAACAAATAAAATAAAAATATTCATGACTTAATAAAAATAACAGGGTTAATGCAAGAAGGGATCAATGAACAGCAGATGCGGAGTTAAAGTAGTCAAAAGAAAACTTTTACAGACGTTAAACAAAATGTATTTATTAATTCAATTTATTGCATTCAGTGAAATTATTACTTTCAATATTTGTTGCAATAAAAATTGTTTAATAATTTTAACCCTAAGAAGTTTTTAAATGCAAATTTTATTCCTTTTTCTTTAATCATCAATCATATTTGAGATATAAAAGAAAACGTAAATCAAGGAAGAGATGCATGAGGGAGCAGTATTTTTCTTAATTGGTTACATAATTGAATTGCATGAATAACTTGCCAGCTTCCCTTTTTTTATAGGTTATCAAGTAAAAATGAATTAAAAAAAATTTTATATCATGCGCAATTCATCAGTTATTTGTAGAATGGACTTAACCTTCTTCTAGACTTCTGTGCTGTGAAAAATCTCCAAGTACTTCTGTGAGAAGCTACCGATTTTAAAAAATATTTTAAAATATTTTTTTATTTCAGAAAAGCAAGGTAAAAAAAAAAACTCCCAGGACTTTTTTTAACAATAATATTTTTGTTTGAAAAGTCTCTCCTTAAAAGGAAAATGTCTGAGAATGTTTAAAAAACTTCTTTAAAATTTACTTTTAAAAACAAAAAGCAAAGTTTAAAAGGCTACCCGAAACGTTCACCACGATTTATCATTATTTCGGTATATTTTGAGATGGTTTCCCAAAATGGTACATGAGCCGCTTTTCACTATCTGCTATCCCTACTTTAACTCCCTGTACCACAGACAAATATCTTTTTACACTTTAGAACACACTCATTATAATGCGATCATGATGGCGACCAGACTGTTACTATAATGGCTTCCTTTTTATTGGAAAATGAATTATGTCACTTTACTCTGCTCAATTATTTTTTAAGTTTTTTGTAATTTTAACATATCTATTCGTTGTTTTTTTATTACTGCTATACTGCTTAAAAATGCTATTTCAAAACGATCTGGCACCTTTTTTTTGTTTTTTTTTCATGTGTTCGAATAGCAGAGAAAAGTTTTATCGACTGTTAGCCAATTGTGCTGCCAACTTATATATGAAAATGTGTGTTTAGTGTTACCTGGAGTTCTTGATCCTTTTAAAAAGTACAGGACACGGATACCCATTACTAAATATATCACGTAAGAGGTAACCTCACCATGTATCCTTTTCGTAAAGTTCGGTAATAATTTACCTTCTAAATTCCTTGGTTTTTGTCGCTCCAATAACTTTGATGTGATAAAAGGATCTCGTGTCAGGCTGTTGGTCAAATAACGGCGTATGAACTCGGCATTGTTGGGGTCATGTGACCTATTTAAAAATAATTATATTGACCTCTGCTCAATCACACATATGTTTGACAAATGAGTCATAGCATTAAGCACGTCAAACATGATATCGCATTTGGGCCATTAGGATGATAATTTTGCGCTGAGTTGTTACAATTCTATTTTTCAGAGGAAAGCACAGCAGACCGCAACCAATATTGAAGTTTTCATGGAAAGTTTAAAATCTGCTGAGAAAACACGGAAAATGTGTCATTGACGTTTGTGCAGACATGTCACTGTCGCTTGCATAACGACTGCTGAGGAAACAGTAGTGTACTTCTTGCTCCATTTTCCGGCTTTATTTACTGAAGCGGCTATAAGACGGTCAAACTAAGCATGTGAGCACGTTTTGATAACATGCCATCATACTCGTGTCATAAGCTAAAATTATCTCTCATCAAACCGTTCTCACACACAAAGTTTAAGGTTCTTATCCGCTTGACAGTGCAGCTTTTCTTGGCAGTCTAAAACTTTGCATCAGAAAACAGTAATTTATTCTTGGCATCTTTAAGCCTGTAAAGTTAAGTTGTAATTTTTTAAGTTTTTCTATCTTTTCCTTATGGAAAATAATTATTTTAGTACCCTTAACTTAAAGCAACCATCCATATTTTTATTAGATTCTTCTTAAAATAAACTAATTTTATCTTTTGTTTGTATTTTTTAACCCTTTTGGGTATTTTTAATTTACAAAGAAACTTTTTCTATCTCTTTATTTTTCAAAATCATTTTTCAGTTTTAAATAACAAATTGCTTTTTAGTTTTTTCTAGTTTGTTTTTTCAATTAAGAAAAGAATTAAAGTAATGAAGTCTTAAAACAAAATGAAAACAAAAAAGCAAAACAAAAAGTCCTTCATAAAAGCTGTAATTTTTGTTCCATCAAATCTTTATTACAAATTGCTTTTCCAATTCAATGGATGGATGGATGTGTGTGCTTCGCAGTGGCCAACTAATACCACAACCAACAGCAGCATATAAAAATTTATAACGAAACAAAACAATAAAAAAAAATCAAGTGAAAACATTACATTTTTTGCACTACAGGACACAATAAAATAAGGAGCAGAGTGTGAGCAGTGGATGGTGGTTGGTAGAAGCACTTAAAATTATTTTTCCAATGAATTATTTTAACTGCTTGTTGTTGCTTGTTGCTACCATTTGTAGTTGTTTTATTGCTTGTAGTAGCTTTTTTAAATAAATTTTTTAACCTCTTAAAAACGAATTAAAGCAAAATCCTTTATTGAGTTTAGTGTGTGGTTCACTGCTAAATACTTAAAATCGGATGGCCCTTGACACCGTTCAAATTTTTTATACTTCCTAATAAAAAATAAAAAATAGACACTTAAAATTGCCAACAAAAATTAATACAAAAGAGTTATTAACGACTCTTTTAATTTTTAATGTTTAATTTCGGCATCGCACAGTGGGACAAAAAAATATTTTCACGTCAAATTTTGGATCAATCGGCTCAGCCCTTTATAAATGGCTGAGTTATTTACAAAATATTTTGATTCTGCCCCACTGTTCATTGTGACTATCCAGCAGCGACTCATCTGTCATCGATTTCCCCCATCGACACAAAGTACTCGCAATCGATAATCTTTTAGCTGACGTGCATCATAACACCCACATTCATAACTGGTTTGCTGCCGTTCTCGTGGTTCCCTAGACACAGTCTACAAGCATCATCTTCATAAAACTTGACCGGATGGTATTCCGTACCCTAAAGTGTAAAAACTTAACCCTATTGTTTTTGCTATAATGTCTGACCGTCTGCCCGTCTGCCACAGCCCTTGATCTCCGAAACTGTATTAAGTAGACATAGAATTTTTACGAAAGGTATAAGAAAAAAATAAAAATTAAAGTTTGTTTCCATAGTAATTTAAAATTATAAAAATTCTGGGATTTTTAAAACAAATTTTCAAGCTGCTCCTGCTAAAAAAACAAGCTAAAAAATAAAAGTTTAAATTAAAGGGTATCCCGATAGGGACCAGATTTTTACCTTCATGGCCTTTTTATTTAATCGCAATATACAGAGTGCGTACAAAGTTGTTCGCTTAAAAAAAATAAGTTTGAACATATTAAAAACTTAAAGGGTGGTTCCATAGAGGCCGTGATATGAACGATTATGGCCTCATCTTTTAAGCCGTTAAAGGCAGCCACTTTAAATTTGCACAGAGTATGTCTGTTATAAACACAAATGAATATAAATAGAATAAAGGGTGACCCGATAGTAACGTGATTGCCTGGAACCATTAAATTACGCAAGGTATTTAGTGAAAGTTTGCTATGAAAGCAAATATAAGAAATTAAAATTAAATGGTGTGCCAATGGTAACGTTATTTTTAACAGTTTTTTATTAAACATTTACCCAAAGTATGTATTCTTATGAACGCTGTAACAAACTTAAGAATATAAAATTAATAAATAAACGGTGGCCCGTGTGTAAGTCCAACTTACAGTTAGTGAATTTGTTACTTTGTTTGTCGCTTTTAGAAGTTTGGATTCAACTGTTGGACTCTGTGTACGCACATGAAATATCATAATTACGTATCTCTAGATTAGCCTGTCCACGCTTAGATTTTTTTTTCATTTTCGAATTTGAGTAGACTAAAATCTTTTTCGATAAATTATTTTTTACTTTTCTTTTTGTTAAAAATTATGCATCTTCACATTTCTAAGTAGATGTGCACAATCCCCTGATACGTCTTTCTATTCAATAAAAATTTACATTTCTACAGGAAACTTGTAAGACTTGATGATTTTGAAAATTTAGAAAATTCACTTGCTCAGAGCCTTGCAACAGCGAGTTAGTTTATTTTGAGCAGAATTTGGAAATGTATTTTATTGTTCAGCGTTCTCCCGATCAAACTCTGTTTCTTCCTTATAAGTTTTTGTGTCAACTTTTTTTATCTGCCATCAGACGTTACAAAATAAAAAATTTAAAGAGAAAATTTTTCTAAAAAAAAAAAATCATTTTTGATGAATTTTATTTCCTAATAAAAGTCCTCTTTTTATAAAAAAAAATGTCACTCAAAAGGACACTGCCACTTTACAGTAATTTTTATTTACAATTTATTACTAAAAAAATTTTACAAATGAGATTATTTCTATAAAATGTGCTTTGTTCAAAAGTCCTTTTTGACAGGTACTTTTATTTCTAAAGTATTTTTTTTCTTCACAGAAAGTCTTTTTTACTACAAAATTTATCCTGCAGAATTTATGTTTTCTCTCAAAAATTTTGTTAAAAACAATTATTGTTTCCTAAGAATTTTTTAAAATAAAAAAAGGAAAAATATTTTTTTAAATCTCCACTTTTAGCTCAAAACTTACGACAAAAATAACATATGAAAAAACCTACATACTCGTAACTGATTAAAAAGGACATTCAATAATTTAAATTCGAAACATAAAAATTAAATTTTCTTTGTTGTTTGTGTTTCGCTTAATATTTAATGGGCAACGGGTTAATCCAGAAGCAATTTTCTGCAGCTGATTTTTATGTTGCCATTGCAAGTTGGTACAAATGTTGTAATGTTTGGATGAGTGACTTGATGGTTGGTTAGTTGATTGTGATAAAATCAAAACAATTCGAGAAAGAAGAAAAAGGAAACAAAAACAAATCCAGTTGATTTGTGGTACTTAAGAGATGCCAATGGGAACTTACTTGTGCAGTTTAATACAAAAGTTTGTTTGAGTGTTAGAATAAAATATCCAAATAAAATAAATACCAATAACAACAACTATAATCAATGGAGAATTAAGTTACCAATAACAAAGTCACGTAAATACGTTTAAATGTTTTTGTTTTCTATTTTTGTGTTTATTTTCCAATAAAATAATAAATAAAATAAAAAAAGTAATAAAATGAAAATAAATATGTTGTGAGTAAAAGTAAAATAAATGTTGATTGTAATAAAAATCCTTTAACACACAAGTTTGACCATTATTTAAGTTTTTTTTTCTAAAATAAATAAAATAATTTTTAAAATAAAATTTAATTCATTATTTTTCGTTGAAAAATTTCAGTTTAAGGTTTAACGCATTCGAAAACTTCTATTTCTTTTTTTATTTATTTATTTGTTTATTTATATATATATTTTTTTTGGTTTGAGGAAAGTTGCAAACAAAAAACTTGAAAAAATAAATAACTGAACTAGGTTAAGATTTTATTTTTGTGTTCGAAAAACCAAACAAAATCACAAATCGTTTGGGAAATTTAAATTCGAATTTTATTATATTAAAAGTAAAAGAAACAAATAATTTAACAGTCTGTGATGATATGCAAATTGAACTAGTAAAAAACAACAACAACATAATATTCCCGAAATTCATAAAAATTGTTTAAAAATTATTTTACACAATATGATTGGAAGAATATTTTTTTCAAAAACCAAGCGACATGTTTTTAAAAAAAATTGTTATCATTAAAAGATACGCCTTTTTTGAAAAAGTGTTTCAATTTTTTTTTAATTTAATTTTGTTAAACAGAAATTATTGGAAATTTTTTCAAAAAGCCGTTGCTTTATCAAAATATCAATTTTTTTATTGAAACGTATTTTTTATAAAAAAAAGTTTTTTATCGAAAAAATTTGTTTCTCTCTTTTATTGCATTCTTTGCTGACCTACGGTTACCAGAATCAAGAACAATTATTAGATTAGGAAGAGCAGCGAAAAAGTTATAATCCGGGTTGTTCAAGTACCAAATAAATTATTTTGACACGGATAAAGCTTTTCTTTTCGTTTGATAATAATAAGCTTTGGCGGACTTGTTGCATACGCCACGGCTGCTGCACGCAATTTTGTGAGAAAAAAAAAACTTTCTGGAACTGGTTTGCTAGTGAACAACAACACTCTTGGTCCCCACACTCATACTTTGTTCACTGACGAGAATGTAGCTGCTGTGGCCAAAAGAGTCATACTCAATCTTCGAACTCCAACCCTTCATCGATCCCAACATGTCGGCAATTTACGAGCCAACATAATGAAAATTTTGCACAAAGATCTCGTATTATTCGCTTTCATGGCCTGCAGTTGACTCAGCAATTGAAGGCATCTACTTTGTTATGTCCTTTCTGTTTGGTACCTACAAAGTAAAAATAATTTGACTAAAGGACCATCTTTTCTAATAAGGCTAAAGCAAACGTTGATTTAGTAAATGGTAAACGCTACACAGCCTTGGTTACTAATTTTAAATTAAACAATTGCTCCTTGATGAGTCAAGTGGCCGCTTTGGAGCTACGATTTGATCCCTTTATATTATTCCTGTGGAGCGCCACACAATACTGATGATACGAGCATAGTCCTGTTCATTTGACACAATCACAAACTGTCAGACGAGCCATTCTCTTGCATAAAATTGTAGGAATATTTGTTAGAAATCTAATATTTCTTAAATTTATATTTTTATTCCAATTTTCCAATGACTTCATTTCATTTCATTTTATTGCTTTTAAAAAAATTATTAAATCACCCATTTGTAATGGGTCATGACTTTACTCTTCAATGAACTTCAGTGTTAAATCATGAAAAACATGCTGATACTCTGCCCGATACCGCAGCCCATGCCAAAATTATGTTTGGTTTTTGTCTTTATTTTGTAATAAAAATCTTAACATTATTTTGAGTAAATTTCTTTAAAGTTTAAATTTCAATTGTTGTTATAGTAACAAATACAACCACATAAAACTTCTTGCCACAACGAACAATGTTCGACCTTTAACCATTAAACTGGCAAATTATCTACAGCCGGAACACAGGAAACTATTCTTTTTAAATTCTGCTACAAATGCTGCTACTGCTGCTACTGTTATCAACTGATGACTGCTGCTGAGTGCTTAAATACACTGACACAAAATATTACAAGGACTTGTGTGTTAATGAAAAAATTAAAAAAATTTAAAATTGAAAATATAAAATAAAATAAATTCCATTTCTTCCAACCCAATAGTCGTACAAGTGAATTTTATATGTTCTGTTTGATGTCGAGTATTTGCCAACTATTTGTATGAGTACATTTTCATATTTCGTTTTCCGTATTGAGTAAGTGGTCTATTGACACACTTTTTCTTTATATTAATCTTATTAAATTCTTCTTGCATTTTATTATTTGTAGTGTAGTTACAGTTTCATAGGAAAGAAAGAAAAAAGAAGACTGTGGCTGTACACTCGGAAAACAAATTTTAGCCACCAGTTTTGGTAACATATTGATACGTCAGAGTTGATAACATACAACGTTCGTGGTTATTTTATGATCATCAATGCTACCAATAACAAGAACAGTTGCAATAATTCTACCGAACAAAAATATGGTTGTAGCAATGAATTTACAAAGGGTCAACATGTAAGGAATCGTCGAATGTTTGTGGCAAAAGTTGCAATAAAATATCAGTCAACAGGAACATCATCATCATCATCAGCATCATCACCGTCATTGCCAATGCCATCAGCACCATCATCAGCAGCAACATTAGAGTGCAATATACCAAACACATTCTCCTACTCAAGTTTATTTGCATGGGTTAGTGTAAATGTTTATGCTTGTGTGTCCGTGTATGTGATATGAGTACAAACGTTTACTGAGGGTGCATCGCAACGTATGAGTAATTTTTATGTGTTTAAATTTTTTGTTGTTCTTCATGAGATATCCTACAGCTATTGAACACTTGCTTTTCAGGGCATACAGCCACAACAACAAAATTTATAACCAATCTCCAATCCTCTTTTTTTCTTGTGCTCTATCAAAGTTTGTGTTGAAACTGTGTGGTATTTTTTTTTAGCTGTAAAAACATCTATTTTCAATCATTAAAATGTTGTTGCTCTCAAAACTGTTTTACCACATTTTCAAAACTTACAGCTTTAGTTGAAATAGCTGTGAGCGAAAAGAAAAAATAGAAATAATTTTTTAATTAAAATAAATAGAAATATAAACTTTGCTATTATCTTTTGATACTCAAAGTTGTGGTAAAAATATGTTTTATTTTTCTTCAGATAAAAAAAATTCTATTTGAAAAGTGAGCTCAAAATTTGTTCTTTAATGCTTTGCTATTTTACACTGATTTTATATTCTTCTTTATACAGGTTTTTGAAACAGGATATCAGCACATAAAGCTGGGCAGTCAGACAGCAAATTCTAACGAAACATATCAATTGAACATGTCCTTTTTTTTTGTTTTTTTCTTTTTTTTGCAATGCACTATTTGCCCTTTTTTCCAATTTCAATATCTGTTTTTGTTGCCTTTTTTTTAAAGGTACAACATGAGGTTAATTAAAATATGTCTGTTTGGATATTATTTTTTTATTTTATAACCTTTCACATGTTACTTGTCTATTAAAGATTATTGGTTTCAAAAATTAAACCAAAAATATTAAATGATTTTTTTATTTATTTCATTTTTCTTATACTTTTTATTTAAAAAAAAAACTTCATTATCATGATCAATTTGTTTGTCATCATTTGTTGTTCAATGATCTAAATAATAACTATAACAAGAGTAGTAAATTAAAAATAATTTTGTAACAAAACATGGTTATAATGCAATACCATCTTAATTTGTACTTGTGTAAGTGGAATTAATTTACAAAACACTGAGAGGGAAAACAGTATGGGAGATAATTCTGATAGTAAAGATGTTAGTAAAAGCTTTTTAAATACTCTCTGTCAATCTCATATCCAATGTGAACTTTGTTATCGTTTGTTTAGTAGTTGCCAAGAAAATTAGCTTTGAAAAGTTTCAATTTTTAAATTGTTAAGTGAAAAATATATTTGATATTTAAAAAAGCAGTATTCTATGTTGTAGACCATACTAAGGTCTATATATAGATCAAGTCACATCACAGTGGGTTTAGTCGCTTAAGCGTGATTGAGTTACAAACATTCAGATATCCAAAATCACGAAATTTCTACCTTATAATTTTAGTAAAATTTAGGTATATTTTAATAGCAAAACAGTACAATAGAGCGAGTGAATATGAATATGTAAAGTTATTTAGGTAGAGATGTAAGGGCTTACGTCATTCCATATTAACACTTACGTTTGACGTAAGGTCTTACGTTATTAAAAATAAACAACAAATTTTATAACTTCATTTGTTTGGAAAAATGATGAACATGAAGTTTATATTAGCTTTTTTAGGAGTTTCGTACCTAATGGGTCCGTCTATGTCTGGAATATATTGGATAGAAACTTGTAGTGTTGTTGTCCTCTCATGAATGCTAAACAAGGCATAGTAAACATTAAAGAGTGTCTCCAAAGAGACCTTATCTATTAAACCATATTTGTAAGACTTTAAAATTAACACAGAGCATGTAGCCCTATAAATGTTTCCACAAATCAAACTGAATAAAAAATTTATCATAAACTGTTTTTTATTCTTAGGGTTAGAAAGAGCGAGGTTATAATTCTTACAACAATTTAAATATTTGAAGCTTTTTGTATCAAATTGTATTAATAGAATAAATTAAGACTTAAGCTACACCACCGACCCTCCCCCTGGTCACCAGCTGTGGAAAATTCTATTTGTTCAACCCTTCACAATTTCATTTGTATTTGTTTATTGCAGTGATACATTCACATTCATCTAAATATATAATTCTATTTTCTGAGAATCCTTTTACTCAAAATATTAAAATTCAATTTTTATCGTATTGTTTTGCATCATATGGAAGTAAATTCTGTTCATTTTGTATTTTAACAATCGATTCAATCTTAAATTTATTACTGTAATAGTCTTGCAATATTTTGTTAAATATACAAAAGTGTTAGTGTATCAATGAACAAATATAAAAGTGTGTGCATGTGTGTGTAGGTGTGTTTTTTTGCTTGTGAATATGCACAAATATTTACATTTATGAGTGCAGTTATTTGTGCATTATGGGTTTATGCCCTGACTGATGTTATCAATAACATTATGTACGTTTAAATGGACAAATGGTCATCATAAATGGATGGCCATCATATGCTTAACACGTACACACAAATATAACTACAATCATATGCTCTTAAACACAGACAGGCATTAAATAAGAAAAGACCTCAACTCAAAATTTAAGCTGAGATATTTTATAGGTATCCAAAAGCAAAATAAAAATTATTTCTTAATCTGTTAGTAATTAATAATTTTTAGCGTAAAAGCTAAGAATAATTCTCTCCTAAGAATCCTTTGAAAACAATTTTACTAATAAAATGAAATGTCATCCTTCTTTAAGGGAGAAAAATCATTAAAAAATAAATTTAGAAATTTTTTAAAAACTTTTTATACTGCCCTCGTATTTATTTAAATGCTTGCACATCTAATATGTTGAATTAACTTTAGTTGCAATAATTCTAAAGTTATTTGTTGTGTTTGTGGGACTTTGGTTTACTCTGCATGATGCCTTTGTTGTTGTTGTTACAATTGATAACTTCTTTTATGTTTTCTTTCCTTTTAAAATACAAAATAAAATATGAATATAAAATACCTATTGAATGATTGTCAATTTGTATGTGATTATTTGAAATTTGTATCTATATTTTCCTTTGAGTTCAAGTATAAAATCCAATAAAATTCAATGGATGCATTTTGAACTTTTGTACACAAACAAGTGTTGCACAGATAAAATGGCCGTAGATTTTCTATGATTTTTAGGGAGGAGACAGACGATACTATTATTTATTTAAATAGACAAGTTTCCTTCTTAAATAAGAGAAAAGCAATAAATGAGTGAAATAGATACATGCACAATCTTAAACTACACATTTCACTTTCCACGAAGTCAGCATGCATGGGCGTGTTTATTGAGAAAAAGTCGAAGTTCATACAGAATTTTAGAAATAAGATTGTGCGATTTTTTAGTTTTTTTTAATGTATTTTATTTAAAAAGAAAATATTTGAAATCGAGATCAAAATTAAAAAAAAAATTAATTATAACGGTTTAAAAGAAAAGTCCTAAAATGAAAATTATGTCTCTGGAGGGAAATCGTTTATTTAATTTTTTTTTTCACTTGTTTTTAAAGCGAGCAAATAATCTCCGAAAGTCTTAAAAATCTGCCTGTAACAGTTAAAAACGTTGTTACATTTGTGAAAATCACTTCTTTGTAGGGCCATCCCTTAGCTTTAATTGTATTTGCTGTTAAGTCAGACATTGTACAACGTATTTTCCAATAATTTTATTTTTGTTTAAAGTCTTTTGAAAGAAAAGACCTCATACGTGAATATTTCTTCCCCAAGGGGACAGCCTTAAATTTTTCAATTTTATTTTTTTTAACAGTTCTTAAGGTGGACATATTAATGAACACTCTGTTTAAATTTCAAGTGCTGGTTAAAGCATCATAGAAGCAAATCACATATCTAAATAGACACCCTTTTATTTCTAGCTGCATTAGGGTTACGTTTTTAACATTTCGCTACGAGACATAATAATATTTAAACGAATTTGTTTTTTGTGACATAAAGTTCTTTAAAACATTTACGAATCATCTGACTTTACCTTTTTAAATATAAATTCATGTGTCTTAAACATTGAATGAATGAATGATAAAAACCAATAGATGTATAAATGAATTAAGAGTGAATAGTTGAGTTAATTTAATCTCACAAATTAATTAAATTCTTCTAATGCAAATTTGTATAAAAATCTTTTTTTTCTCTCTTTCCTTTCAGCATGATTTTATTTTCTATGAAATCATTAAAGCAGTTTTAGTTTTGAATTGGAATTCCTTGAATTAAAATATTAGTGTTGCTCTGGATACAATGTTTTCTATGTCGTCCTCACATATATGAAACGTTGCAATATTTCTTATGATGAAGTTGAAAATAATCTATATTTTATGGCCACAACCACAAATAGAGGTAGAGCCAGAGCTACAATGAAATACCTCCGAATAAGGTTCTATTTTCGCTGTAGGCAGTGATACCTTTTGTACCATCAACATTGACAGCCATTTTAATCTGAAAAATTACTTGATTTCTCCAGTTGAAAGCTTTTATTTTAGAGAAGATACTGCACAGGGAAATTTTCAACCCGTCGTTTATTTTTATTAAAGAAAAACTAAAAATATCATAAATTTCTAAATTGTGCAAAATTAATGAGAGTTTAAACGAACTAAATATTTATTTATATTTTATTAATGAATTTAAATACGAAATAATATTTAGCCATTCCTTAACTTAGAGAATACTTGATTGATTAACTTAAGTTATTTTTTTATTTCTCAAATCAAACAATAGAATTTATTAAATAATGAAGTGAAATATAAATATTTTGCAATTAGAGTTTAATTAACAATTGTTATCAAGCAAATGTTAATGTAATTTCAGAAATCTTTCTCACTTTTCTCTAAATTCATTTTCTCCTTAAAAGTTCTTTTCTTTTTAATCAACAATCATTATTGCTGTTCCAGAGAATTAAATGAATTATAAAACAAATGTTAATTTTATAAACACCATGAACTAGGAACTTGTGTTTCTCTTACTCCCTCTCATCCACTCACTCATTTAACTGAAGGGTTAACAGGCTGCTCTTGATGTTTATTACACTTTAAAAGTGTAAAAGAATTAAAATAGCAAAACAACTAACAACAGCCACTGGTACTTGATGAAGGTGATGGTAGTTTCATTAATGATGAAGTTTTTACTCCTGGTAACAGAACTGCTCCAGAATCATGCCAAAGAAAATTCCAAAAGAAAAAGTTTGCTTTTTTTTCTCAATACCAGCGACGAGACTCACTGTCGTATATTGACGTCTAGGGAATTAGTTAGATGAATTATTCTTTGGCTGTCTGGTTGTTTGCTATGTTTTTTTATTTATTTTTTGTTTGATTTTTTGTGTTGTTGCTGTTGACGTTTTCAGCTTTTCTTTTTTTGCAAGATATTTTGATCCACTTTACTAAAAGAAGAGAAGTAAAGATTGCATCTTGTTGCTTGTAGTTGCTGCAGAGTTTGTTATTGTTTGTAGTTTTTCTTGGACTTGATGATGATGTCTGCACACAAAAGATAAAACACCGGGTCATACAGAGACAAAAGAAACATCATTTTATGTGTTTGACATTTGCAAAAATAACTGTACATGACTTAAAATTTATTGAGTAAAAATATTTTTCCATATGTGATTTTTAAAAGAAAACAGCAAACTTTTGTCAAAAAAAAAAAAATAACTTTTTAAGCAAAGAGTATAAATATTTGTAAAGTGATTTTTTGTGAATATAACTTTCTTGGTGAAAAAGTGTTCTTTGTGGGAAAAAGCTTTTTCTGTGAAAAAAGAATTTTTTCTGGAGAAGAGTTTTCTTTTTTTTTTTTAAATAAGAAATCTTTCGTGGTAAAAAGCGAGTTTTTACGAGCCTTTCTTTAAAAAATTATTTTCGAAAAAGCATTTAAAAAAACGTATTTTTTAAATAGTGATTTTCGCAAAAAAGCGTTTTTTATAAAAAGTTTTGTGAAAAACCGATATAAAAATCATTTTTGTAAATTCAGAAATTTTTGTGAAAAAACATTATTTTTATGCAAAACGTTACTTACTCTGTGTAAAAAAGGCTGTCACCAGATTCAAACGTGTTTGTTGCAAAAAAAAGCAAATCTTGTAAAAGACGCTTTAACTGAAAATACCCATTTTTGAAAAGTGGACGTATTTCCTTAAAAAATGTAACGGACCTGTTGAGCAGTTATATTTTATTGTTAAAACAATTTTTTTGTTTGGAGGAAACACCAGCAGTTTTAACAAACTGGCCTTTCTTGTGTAGGAAGTTTATAAGTTTTTTTAGGACCGACCTACACAAAAAAAAATATTTAAAAAAAGCAGTTTTTGTATAAAATCTGAAGGAAGGTTTTATATTTAAATGAGTGAAAGTTATATTTAGCGAATTTATGTTTTAACGGAGGTGAATATTTTGCTTAAATCCACCAACAAAACTTTAATTTATTTAAATTCTCTATTTTCTAGAGAAAATTCTTTAACACAATTATTTCAACGAAAATTTCTTATAAAAATACTTGGTGACATTATCTACTTAGTGCGTTAAGACTTATTTGAAATAATTGCATTTAAGCTGCAAAAGTAATGTTCGCTGTGTCCTTCAACATTCAATAGAGACCGTCTGCTTAACAAACAACAGGACTTGTTCAAAAACGACAGTATTTACTTTCTGTTCATGCTGAATATTAATTTATTGCTGTTGTTTAATTGAAGCTTAATTAAAGAACAATAAGAGATGGTCTTTTATGTGCAGATACACACACGCACAAACACATACAAATAACGTCAGATATATTTATTAAAAAATAAACAGGAGTCATGTTACAACAAAAGCAAGAACAGCAGCAACAAGGAAAAAGTTTAAATATATTTTTTTTTATTCGCTTTTGCTGTAAAGAGCTGGAAATAATGACAATCCAAATTGTAAAACTAAAAGATTATAATAAATAACTGAAACACAAGAAACATAAAATAAAGAATTTTTACAGTTTTTTTTTTCCTTTAAATATTTCACACGTCCATTAGCATCACAAATAAACAGTATCCAGCTGCAGTGGCAATAAGTCTTTTGAATTGCTGCTAATCAAATTGTTTGCAACAATGTGGTCAGTGTCTTAGGGATTCTCTTGCATTTTTCTAAACCAGAAAAAAAATTCTTGCTAAAGGATTTTTTAATTTTTAAAGAATTCTCAGTTTTTTTTCGAACAAATAAAAATATTTTCATTTTGTGTAAAACCACATGCAAGAACTGCCAAATGAAGCAGAGTATAATAAATTCAATGCAGCCGGAGTTGGATGAATAAATTTACTATGAGTGTGTATGTGTTTTAGAAGTTAAGCAGTCAGTGTACATGTGTGTATCTGTGTGTGTGTGTGTGTGTGTTTATGGACATATAAGGAATCTTATGAATTGTCAAATTTAAAATGCAAATAAAGTTAAAGTTTCTTCTTGAACCCAACGGTGAAATTAGTTTAAGTGCAACAATACTTAAAAAGAATGTTTTACTCTCAATATTCTATGTGATGTTATTTAGGAGGCTGGTTCATTAAAGTCTTTAAGGTTTTCAAAAGATTGTTACAAAAAAAGTATGACATTTTTTTTCGGCTTAGGTTTAGTTTTTAATTTAATTTCAAAAAAAATTTCAGAATGAAAAATTGTTTACAAATGTATGCAGACAATAAAACAATGAAAATTGCATTTCGTGACTATACCGAAGGTTGGTGCGAAGCAAAAACAAATGTTCAAGACGAGTTGCAGAGAGAACAACGAAGAAATGCTTAAAGTTGTGTGTGGACTTCGTCTAACCAAATTAATATTGATTAGTTGATCAAATAGATGATGTTTACAATGTACACAACCTAACGTAGATAGATGCGAAGAATGCTGATGAAAGATATGGCGCTCCAGAAAATTCTACTGACGTCATCTTCTTCTTCTTCCTTTTTTTTTTAAACGTCCGCATACATTTGTAAATAACTTTTTTTATTAAAAATCTTTAGAAATTAAAAATGAACCGAAAAAAGTACTTTAATTCATTTATAATATCTACGGCTGATTGGGAAAAAAACAAAATTTTAAAACGACAAAAATTGTTATTAATTTTTGAAGGTTTTCAGATTGACATGAGCGACGAAATCGAGCAGAATCTCACCGAACACTCTCATACATTTAAATGGCAAGCAGACAATGAGAAGTTTCAGATCAATTTTGAATTTAAATTTTGCAGAGCAAACAACAACCTACATTTTTGTAGAACGTCCTCTTTTTACTTTAGAAACTTAATTTAAAGAAATTTGACTAACTGCCCTTGTTTTACAGCAAAATTATTTAAAAAGTTCTTAAACAATTCTCTTAAATATAAAATATTTTTTAAACCCATAAAAGTGTTTTCTTATGTTGAATATTTTCTTAGGAGCATCACAAGCAAAAAAAGGACAAGACTTCAATTAAAGCTGGTAAAATATTTGTGTAAAGAATACTTGTTGTTAAACTACTTCTTCTTTCATTTTTTTATTGCATTTGCCACACATTGTAATGAAGCATTTTATGTGTAAAAAGTTCAAGCGAATTTCTGCAAAACTTTTAAACTCTCTAATGTCACAACTAAAAATAATTAAAAATTCAAAAATAAAAGAAAATTAACTGCAGGGTGTTTTTTGTTCGTTTTAAACAAAGTGACACATTTATGTTTCTTATTCTTATAACTTTTTTTTTATTATTATTTTTCTTTTAGTTTTCTTTTTTCTGCTACTGACGATGATGATGACGATAATGATGATGATGATGAGGACAAACTAAAGTAATAAAAAACGTATAAAGTTTGAGTTGAGAATTTAGATATAATTCTTTCAAGGAGACGAAGAAATTGAAATCAAGAAACTAAAACTGTTATTTATTCATACATGTGGGGAAGAAGATACAAAATATTCTAAATACAAAAAAAGTCATAAAAAGAAAAAAGAATTTATTACGGAGGTAAACAATTTTATGAGTTTAATTCCTTACATTCTCGCCGAATTCTGAAAGACCGAGGAGAGGATTTGTTTTTGCTGAAAAATATTTTTAAGGTCTTCGCCCTTAAATTGAGGTTGGCAGTAATTATTGCTCAGGAATGTTTTTGGTGTACAAATTCCGCCTGAAATGACAGTCTCTACTGTCTCTACTACGAAAGCAATATATATCTGACAATAAAAATATGTCATCTCTTAACTTTAATAAGACGAAATTGTAGATTTTAAAGGAATAACACAGAACGAATAATGAAAATTTAAAGTTAGATTTAAAAAGATGTGAGAACTTTTGAAGGCCTTAAAGTTTAAATATTGCAAAGTACTAAAAAATTAAAACTATTTTTTTTTTTATTTAAAACTGTACTCGTAAACGCTAAGTAACTGGTTTATAATTCTCTTTTACTTCATAAATTTAAAACGTTAAAAAATATTTTTAAACATAACTCTTCGATTGTGCAATATTCGTTTTAAGAGAAGCTTTGACTGACAATATTTAGAGTGACTGTAACTGTCTTAACTCACAGCACTCACGGCTGGTTAATTGTTTCTGGAGAAGAAGATTACTGCATTTAATTTACTACCTTTAATATGATATGTTGAGAAGTGTTAAAAGTTATCCGAAAATGAGATTTGAAATAAAGCTTAATAAATTAGAAGTTCTACCACTAAGAAGTGTGGTGTATGTAAAAAGGATAAGGCAAAAAGATAGCTAACAGATGTTGAGCAGTGGCCACGTTATTAATAATGTTGCCTGCGTATTTAAAAAAGTAGATCGTAAGTATCGGTTCAGAAACTAAAAGAGCTTTGAGTGGGAAAAATAATTTAAATAATAAGTGAAAAAGAGCAGTTCAAACCTCCTGGAGTCTCGATTGTGACGCCAAGGACATAATTTGGTTGAGAAGGCTTAATATTATGGCCGAAAATAAGATTTGAAACTATTTCAATAAGTGCTAAATTAGTTAGAAGTTCTACCACTAAGAAGTGTGGTGTATGTAAATAGGATAGGATAAAGCAAAAAGATAGCTAACAGACATTGAGCAACCGCGGTAGCTACGTTATTAATGGGGTTGTTTACGCGATTAAATGAAAAACAGCAGTACAAACCTCCTGAAGTCTCGATTGTATAACTATAGAAACTTTGTTGAGAAGGTTTAAATATTGTGTCCGAAAATTAAATTTGAAACTATTTACATAGCTGCGACAACAAAACTTAAAAATAATATGGTTTTTGTTTATATTGTTAAAAATAATTTTAAAAAACTCTAAAATAACAACTTAATTAAAATCACTAATAAATTCAATAGGCCGAAATTCAATATAATACGTGAATATTACTAAAATTTATTTTATATGATTCTATTTGAAACACAAAAAGCTAAAAACAGCACCAGAAGACTAAAAGGAAATAAAAAAATCAATCAATGCTTTATTTTTATATTGATAAAAATCCAATCTGGTTTTATTTGCAACAAATTTTCTGTTCATGTTTTTTTATTTATTTCGTTGGCGTTCATGGTATTTTTCACATCAACAGCAATAATAATACAATATAGCAACGGTTTCAACTACAACGATAAAATAGAGTGATTTCTTAGGTTCTTGGTGTAGGGCACAGGATAATTTCACCAATGAAACTTAAAATTTTTTTTGCTGGAATATAATTAAGGTTTACAATTTTTCGGACTAAATGTCAGTAATAAAGGATTTCGGCATATTAAAATTAAGAACTAAATCAACTTATTGTCAAAGAGAGTGTGGATCATAATTTAAGTTGAAATTTACATCATGGGTTGGAGTTAATACCGAAGTAACATGAAAATCTTGCCTTCCACAGCTTTAAGTGACCTTGGTTTATTAGCCTACACATGTAAAGTTGCACGACCGAATTACGAAGGTACTTTAATTGTAAATTTAGGAATTTTATCTATAATAAATTTTTTGTTACAACAAAGATAAATAATAAAATTATAACTAGAAACTTACCCGACAATTTTATTTTTTTTTTCAAAGAAAATAAACAACTTACCCGACAATTTTAATTTTTTTTTTTATTATAATAATCAACTTACCCGACAATTTTAATTTTTGCATATAATAATTTAGATTGAAAAGCACTATTTTTTTATTACATGCAACTAAACCAATAGTTTTAAGGTCATATTATTTATGTATGCAAAATAAAATATATATATGCTTGTAAGGAACCTCCACACACTAAACTAACTATATAAGACGAAGTCCTAGAATAATAGATATGCATATAGAATTATATATATATAAGATTTTAATATTTTATGAGCCCTGTTTGGTTAAAGGTAAATACGAGCCGAAAAAAGCAATAAGTACAGGCCATTTATGAAGTTGTCGCTCTTTACTGGGCAACAAGTGATAATAAAGAAATCACCCTATAGAGAACATAAATTTTTTGATTTAAACATTGTAACAATTTATAAATCATACGCTACGTGATGCTGCTACGTTTAACATTGAGTCCAACATTATCATTGGGGCAAATGGATACAAAAAACGGCAACAACAAAAACTACCAAAAGATGATGATAATGATGAGCACAAACAATGCAAATAAACTTATTCATTTTTTATTCATTATTATCTCCAACAACAGTTCCAACATCAGCATTAACGTTTTTGTCACTATTTTCAATGCAAATTTCTTTTTTCTAAAGATCAAAATGGGAAAAAAGGCGACTTCAAATGCAAATGTCGAAAAAATTTCAACTGTGTAGCAAAACAAAGACAACAAGGACAATGTGTAAAGACGGCAAAATCACAGTATTTTTATATAAAAAAAATCTTTTCAAGATTAACTTTGCAAATTTTTCAGTATGTTTCAGTATGCGACTGTTTTTTAATGCGATTTCAATGCACTGACTGACTGACTTACTTTAAAATAAGTAAAAAATACAAACAAATACTTAAGTAGAAATAAATAAATAAAATATAAATCCAAGCAAGGCATAGGGAGTATGAGAGAATAAATGTTGAAATCACTTTCCATAAGCAAAGCAATACAAAGTTGAAAGAAAAAAAAATAAGTTTTGAAAATGATAGACTGACAGTTTTAAAAATATTTTATAAAAAAAAGAAACAACGGTACTGATGTGTAAGAGACTTAAGGTCAGTTTGAGAGGTAGACATTGAAGAAAAAGTTCTGTCTTTTAATGATGCTTTTGCTGCTGGCTCTTATAGGCATTTTTGATGCTAAACTTATTTTTATGCTCCAAATATTTACTTCAATTTGGTTGGCATCTTTTCACTTTACTTATGCAATTTGTTCTCTTCTCTTGCTAACTTGAGAATGCCAGCAGCTTGCAGTTAGTTGATGTCATTGAATGCACACCCTCAACAAAAAAGAATATTTAAAAATAGAGGAAAACAATATTAAACTGTTTTTGTATTTTAAGATATAAAGAATGATGTTGGCTTCGAAATATTACAACCGGTATAAAAATATTGTTACTTGACAAAACTTGTCATCCATTAACGGTGCTACAGGAGTGGTCTTTGCACAAAAATATCTTTCATGTGATAAAGAATTCAGGTGAAGGGGCGTTTTTTCATACTCTTTAAATTTTACCACAAAATGACAAAAATATTGATTTGAAAATATTTTTTTTAAGTTTCTACTGAAAAGATTTTTATGGCTTAAACTCAAAAAAAAAGATTGTATTTTTTTCAAAAACTCCTCAGAAAATTCAAGTAGAAAAGTTAAAAATATTATTTAATATATCCTCTCTAAGCGGCGTTTATCAAAAAGGGATAACTGCTTTTAAATTTAATAGTTTTTCATATTTCTCCCAAAGTTTTAAATCTGGTCTTAAGATTCAAGTATTTATCCAGTCATAGGCACATTGCGTAATTTCTAATAAAAATTAAAAGCTATTTTCCATCCTTAAGTATGTTTGCATTAAGCAAACAAACTTTTAGCTTAGAAAATATTGCGAGTTTTTAAATTTTTCTGGAGTGTATAAAACCTTAAGAGTTTTTCTTTTAATATGATCCTACAGGTTGCTAGTTTGAATCTGGTTCGAAGGACCATATGCAAATTTATTATTACTACCATTAGCACTACTTTGGATGTGTGGCAGGGGGTAATAAGGAGAAGGTGAGAATGAGAAGTTACAAGAAATGGACAACATTATTTATTATATTTAATTTGATAAACATCTGCCTCTGAGCGAAGCCCTTTTACAAGGAAATAAATTATAAGAAAATCATTTAATAGGTATTGAGTTTCTACATTTGGGTTAATTTTAAAACTTTTAATGAAAATCCTTTAAGTCTGAACTTAAATCTATTTATTTGAAAATTAAAAATCAAAAGTCGGAACAAAAACTATAAAATAGAATAGGCAATGATTAGTAATAAATTTAGCCTTTTAGCTTTGCAATTAATTTAAAAATTTTACAAAATTTGTTATCAACAAAAAAAGTTTTCTTGAAGTCTATGTTTGTTTAAACTTGTGAATTTACTTAATTAATTTATATTAATTTATTTCACTAATTTCTAAGGCATTTTTTAAATTAAATTCTTTACATTAAATAAATATTTATGTAAACAAATAATAAACTTTTTCAAGCCACTGCAAGTTATATTAGTTTGTGGCAAAGTATTTAAAATTAAATAATAAATTTACCACAATATTCAAAGTAAACTAATAAACAAACATAATATTCTCCTTGGGATAAAAGTTCTTATTGTTGCAATTCTTGTTTATTCCAATGGATATTTGAGATGAGACAAGCTTATGATAGAAAGACTCCCATTATAATACTTGCACTTACATCGTTGTTATCACAATACTCAATAGCATACAAACATAAACACCAGCACGTGCCCTAAGAAAAACGAACAAAGATGATAAGCATGGATAGGAGACCATAAATTCATTATTAAAATACATTCATTTGAGAATAGAGATCAAAAAAATTATGATTTTTAATTTTATTATCTAGTACTTTTTATAGATAATTTATATTTTACAGAATATTGTTTAAAAAAACTACTCATTTAAAACTGTAATTTTATTTTAAAAAAAGTACTTTTCTTGTGTATTAAATCATATTAAATTTGTTCACATGCTACAAAAGAAAAATTTAGTGGTGCAAGTGGCAAAAAATAAAACTGATAGTGGACTCATCGTCGACATTATTTTACACACAAAAAAAAAACTGTTTAACAAATACTCGTATATACTTACACTCACATATTCACCCAAACACATTTCAAGCTTTTAGAAAATAAAAATACGAAAATAGTTTAAAAAGTCATTAAAAAAATTAACAATAAAATAAACAAATAAGAGAATGCAAAGAGGAAGGAAGCAGTTCCTTAAAAGTTATAAAACTGTTTACGGTGGAACTTTCTCGAGTCAAAGTGAAACAAAATCAATAACTATCTGACCGCCTAGTCGCCGATAGGTAGACGGACTAAATTGATTATCGCAAACATATTCTTCAAAGGTGCAGAAAATTGTCACTCTTTTTTCTTTAGAAAAGTTTTCAACGTAAACTGTCTAAACTGACTCCCAAGATTGTTGTGTACCTGCCCTTAAAGAAGTCATTTTAAACTGGAAAGCTGATTTATCAAGCATACTTTTTTTTCTAAATTTCTAAACAGCGAGCTCTTAAACAGTATAGAAATCTGAAGATCCTTTTCTAAGGTACTTTTTTAAGGGTACCCTCTTTTCTAAAACTTGTTTTTAACTGTAAATGTTTTTATAAATCGACTGCTTAGAAGAGATGTCTTTAAATGCCTTACTTTAAAGAGTAGCTTTCTAGAGATTTGTTTTTAAAAATAAGGGTTTAAAAGTACCATTTTATTAATAAATGGAACTTGTCAAAAATCGGTATCAGGTGATTTTTTCAATAGTACATTTTAGGCCCTTTGTAAGTGTCGGTTTGTGCCATTTGTAAACATCATTTTTTTAAGGTATTTTTGTTTGTTTTAAAGAATGTATCAAAAGGTACTTTGTAGAAAGGTAATTTTAAGGAAGATATATTTTTTTAGTGTTTTTAAAATATTTTTATTTTTTTTTTAGAAAAATGCCCTTCTAGTAGGCACTAACACAAAGAGACCAACAAGTGGACCCAAGTAGTCTGTATAGGTACTTTTGTATACAACAATTTTTCTTAGCACTTTAGTTTATTAAAAAGAGATAGTAAAAGCACTAAATAAAGAACCATTTTTAAAGGGCTTTATGAGAAAATTAACTTTTAGGGTTCCATATAAATTATTAATTTCGAGGTTCTCTTATAAAATTTTTATTTAAAAAATTAAATTTCAAAAAAAACTTTTGGGCAGCAACAATTTTTTCCAAATGCCTTTTCAGTTTGTTCTCGTTTAAGAGTATTGAATACAACAAGTACAACATTACTGAAACCAAGTTTTGATAAAGTAAAAGCCGACAATAAAATGTGCGCATTTTCCTTGTGTTACAATAATAAAAACAACATAAAACAGTTAGCAGAGACTTACAAACACACAAGCAAATACACCTACACTTGCATAAAATATCAACACAACTACTAACAAATATTTATTCATCCAGCAGCCAGTCATCAAATACAGGCAGCAAAGAAAAGCTGGGTTGCCTGCTGCTGTAAAAACTTTTTATTCATTCGTTGTTTTGTCTTCGTACGCAACGGACGTTGTTTATGCGATTGGAATAGTTTAAGAACGAAAAGTATTTTTTAAATAGAATTTTAAGTTGTGTACGAGGTTTTTATTTTATAAAAAGTGTCCTTTTTTGGAACATATATGTGTGTGTTGTGCGTGTTCTTTAGTAGAGAACTCAGAACGGAAGTAAACAAACGTGTTAATTTTCAAAAATAATTAACGGAAGTAAGAACCACAAAAACAACAAATCTTTTTGTGTCATGAAAATCTTAGTTTTTACTCAACATTTTTATTTATTAAATTATTTTTTTTTTTTTGCTGATCCAACTAAACTGATTTCATTTTGTGGGACAAAAAAAAAAAAAAACAAAGAGCGAGGAAAGAGCAATAAAATAAAAGTTAATTCTTAACAATGAAAATAGAAATTGCTACAAATTATTTTGTTGTCCAGTTCGAACACAAAAAAAAAACAATATAAACTGTTGATAAAAATCTAGTTTAATGGAAATTGAGACAAATATAATGACACAAAATAAAAAAATCTAAAACTAAATAAATATATTGCAATAAAATAATATTTTGCAGTAATTTTAAAGCGCAATTAAAAAATCAGAAAATATTCTTTTAAAAAATAAATTATTAAAAAAATTCTAGTGCGGTAGTATTTGTGTAAACTTTGGCACCTTCTATTTGGTGTCACGGCTATTTATCAATGAATATTTGAAAAATATTTTATAAGCAAAAATTTTAAAAATAAAAAATAAAATAAATAAAATAAAAAGCTAAATCTTGCGGAAGTGCCTTTTTATGTTTTAAAAATAAAATTATCAATAAATTATTTAAATAAATCTGATCGAATGGTTAAGCGAATTCTAAATATTGTAATTTAATTGTAGCAAATTTTTTTAATAATTAAGTGTTAATAATATTTTTGTCTAAAGAATAGTTCGATTAAAGATGTTATTTTCATACTAACGTTTAAGCATACGAGTACAAAAAATTTATTACATATCATTTGTAGCCGAGAATTGTAAGAATTGTTAACATAAATTAAATTGTATTATGTATTTTAAGCCAATAAGAAGCATGAATTATCGATAACAAACTCTATTCGAAGAAAATTGTTTCGTTTAGCGATATTTTACAAAACGTAAAGTAGAGCAATAGATCGCTAAAACAGTCTATTTTGCTTAAAAAACAAATGGATTCAAAAACATTAACTTTTTTAAATGACCATATTTTTGGTCATACTGTGATTTAAATTTTAGTCAAAATATGTTTCCTTTTTGGAAGCATATTTTAATAAAAAACATGATGCTGACACGAGACCTATTAATTGTTTGTTTAAATCGACTTCAAATAAAGGAAGAGGTTATTGAGTCGTCTAAATGCTGCTTTTTTATGTTTGTGTCGATAGTAATCAGTCATTTCTAAACCGATTTTAATAATTTTTCTTTATTTGAAAGGTTATGCAGGTTGTTGCTGTTTTAAAAACAGTTCATAATTTTAAAAATTAAAGGGTGTCCCCATACAAGACACATGCTTTTTACGTGAATTACGAAGCGTAAAATGCATAGTGCATTTGAAAAAACTGCGTATCACTTTGACACATAAATAAATCTCAATATTAAAGGGTGTTCCCATAGGTAATCTAAATTGACCTATATGGGCCTGTTTTTTTAATTGTTATAGACAAATGCTTAAAAATAGGACAAAATATCGGTTAATATGACCGTTATAATAAAAATTATAAATTAGAGGGTGTTACAGTAATTGATGTAATTTGATGTTTGTGGTCAAATTAGTGAAAAGTTTTAAACAGGCAGCTGAAATTTACAAAGAACCTGTTTTTGTAAACCCGCTGAAAAAGCCAGTACACAATTTGAATGTAAAAATTAAAGAGTGTTTTCATAATTAATTTAATTTTACCCATAAAGTCCTATTTTTTAATTTGCTATGCACAAACACTTAAAAATTAAATAAAATATCCAGTACTGTGCCTGATAAAATAAGATGTATATAAAATTAAAATTATAAATTAAAGGGTGTGTCAATAGTGAACGTATTTTTATGAACATAGCCAAACTGTTGAACAGCCTTAGACAGCCAGTTGAAATTTACAAAAAATCTGTAAATAATAAATTTGGATTTGGAAATTAAAGGGAGTTCCAATAGTTGATATAATTTGATTATACCATTTTTACCAAAACCAGCTATATGATAACTTTTCAACATGAACGCTGATATCTCTGGAACCACTGCATCGATTTTCATAAAAACTAGTGCATTTTGTTCGTCTAATATTCCTCTTTCAAAATGTGTCATACTTGTTTAGAAATAATTTTGAGTTTCCGAGTAAAAGCCAGTCTTATGCCATTTTTACCAAAACCAGTTATATGATAACTTTTCAACATGAACGCTGATATCTCTGGAACCACTGCATCGATTTTCATAAAAACTAGTGCATTTTGTTCGTCTAATATTCCTCTTTCAAAATGTGTCATACTTGCTTAGAAATAATTTTTAGTTTCCGAGTAAAAGCCAGTCTTATGCCATTTTTATGCCATTTTTACCAAAACCAGTTATATGATAACTTTTCAACATGAACGCTGATATCTCTGGAACCACTGCATCGATATTCATAAAAACTAGTGCATTTTTTTCGTCTAATATTCCTCTTTCAAAATGTGTCATACTTGCTTAGAAATAATTTTTAGTTTCCGAGTAAAAGCCAGTCTTATGCCATTTTTATGCCATTTTTACCAAAACCAGTTATATGATAACTTTTCAACATGAACGCTGATATCTCTGGAACCACTGCATCGATTTTCATAAAAACTAGTGCATTTTGTTCGTCTAATATTCCTCTTTCAAAATGTGTCATACTTGCTTAGAAATAATTTTTAGTTTCCGAGTAAAAGCCAGTCTTATGCCATTTTTATGCCATTTTTACCAAAACCAGTTATATGATAACTTTTCAACATGAACGCTGATATCTCTGGAACCACTGCATCGATTTTCATAAAAACTAGTGCATTTTGTTCGTCTAATATTCCTCTTTCAAAATGTGTCATATTTGTTTAGAAATAATTTTTAGTTTCCGAGTAAAAGCCAGTCTTATGCCATTTTTACCAAAACCAGTTATATGATAACTTTTCAACATGAACGCTGATATCTCTGGAACCACTGCATCGATTTTCATAAAAACATTTTGTTCGTCTAATATTCCTCTTTCAAAATGTGTCATACTTGTTTAGAAATAATTTTTAGTTTCCGAGTAAAAGCCAGCCTTATGCCATTTTTACCAAAACCAGTTATATGATAACTTTTCAACATGAACGCTGATATCTCTGGGACTACTGCATCGATTATCTTAAAAACTAGTGCATTTTGTTCGTCTTATATTCCTCTTTCAAAATGTGTCATACTTGTTTAGAAATAACTTTTAGTTTCCGAGTAAAAGCCATTCTTATGCCATTTTAACCAAAACCAGTTATATGATAACTTTTTAACATGAACGCTGATATCTCTGGAACCACTGCATCGATTTTCATAAAAACTAGTGCATTTTGTTCGTCTAATATTCCTTTTGAGCCGTTTAAAAGGCTAAAATCTGTTTTAAAGTCGGGTTTTTATGCAAGAATTATCTCTTTATTTAATTAAAAATAAAAAAGAACCTGATAAGATTTTATAAACTTTTTAAGCATTAAAATTAATTATTTGATTCATTAAAAGTGAGATTTTATAAAAAATTAATTTCAAGCATTTTGGTTATAAATAGATTGAATGATTTATTGAATAATTAAGCATTAAAAAAATATATCAAAAAAATCGTTGAATCTAAAAATTTACTTAATTTATTTATGGAAGTTTTCCGTTTATTTCAAATTTATTTAATAAAAATC
The DNA here is from genome assembly GCA_937654795.1 of Cistogaster globosa. Lineage (NCBI taxonomy): Eukaryota > Metazoa > Arthropoda > Insecta > Diptera > Tachinidae > Cistogaster > Cistogaster globosa. The sequence goes on from OW569404.1 coordinate 17,790,840, forward strand.
TAATAATTCCATCTTTCAAACACACAAGATCTTTTTATCAAATTCAAAATTTTTCACTGTCCATATTTTGCCACACCATTAGTTGACATCAACAGGAAACAGGAAATGAAAATATAAAAATATTTTTAGTAAATTTTGTTTGTTGTTTGTTATTTTATTAAATTTCATATAAATAATCATTATATCCTGTTTCCTGATGATGCCACACAATGCTTAAAAAGTTAAATTTATAAATTATTAAATAATAAAAAAGGTTAATAAACTAAAATAACTACAAAAATTTTTTTCATAAATCTTAGATCTCTACAGAAGAAAAGCTCCAAGAAATTCCAAAATACAAAATTTGAATGCCAAGATTCATTATAAAATAATTGATTGAAAAAAAGCAAGTTATTTTATTAATTGCTTGAATAATTTGAATAGATTTTTTATAATGAAAACTATTATTATTATCTATCGAGCCACCTTTTAAGACAATACAAAATTATTGAGATTGTGCTATTTCTTTATCCGTTTATAGGAAAATTTACATAATTACATCCCAGTACCAAACACTCTCACAAATACACTTAAATCAGCAGCATAAAATGTATGACTTTTTGCTTTATTAGAATAATTTTGCTGACTTGCAAACAAAAATATTCGTTGGAGGAAAAACTATTCCAGCAAAAAATATATGAAGCAGCCCACAAGAATCCAGTAAAATTTAACGTTTTCAAAAATATTTTAATAAATAAAATTTATTAAACTAAACTAAACTAAAACATCTCTTCTATGCGACACAATAACATGATTTGTCTATCAGCAATTTTTTCCTTTTCTTTTTATTTTTTTCTTTTTTTTTTTTTTTGCAACTAATTGTTGATTACATGGCGCTTATACAGTGGTGGCCATATCATATGCAACTGAAATTCGCTATGTGCAAGTATGTTATAATCATTTTTACTTTAATTTAAAACATATCAGCTTTTGATTTTTCTCATGTATAAAGTTCAATTGATACAATAATGGTAAGTTTTTCAATAAATATTTTCATATCTTGTCTTTTGGTGTCAATTTTATCGATAAAATCGATAAACGCCTGGCCAAAACAAATGCAACTCTAAGGAATAAATACAACTCCGAAGATACCGTTATTTTAATCACATGTCGTTTTACATTTTCTGAAAAGTTTTGGTATTTTGTGTGTAGAAAAGTGATTTTAGTAAATATTTTACAAAAAAAAACTTTAATTAGGATCATAATCCACCGATTAGAAATGGCTCGGGATAACTTCAGTTTGGAATTAAGAAAACGCATTGTTGACGATTATTCCAAAGGAATGTCTCAAAAAGCAATATCTGAAAAATATAAAGTTCACAAAAGTTCAATATCACGAATAGTATATAAGTATAAAGCCACAAAAACAGTTTCGGTGCTCCATCTGGGAGGACGTCCACGACACACAAGTCAACGTACAGATAACTTGATCGTTCAAACTGTAAAAAAACAACCCTTTATTACATCTTCGCAACTAGTTAAAGACCTCCAATTACCAATAGCTGCTAGAAGTGTCCGTAGACGCTTGGTAGATGCCTCCTTACGAGCTCACCGTCCTGTAAAAAAGCCGCTAATTTCAAAACGTAATCAACTGAAGCGGTTAAAATTTGCCAAAGACCACCTAAGTTGGCCAATTTCCAAATGGAAAAGTGAATTATTCAGCGATGAGTCTAAATTCAATATAATCGGAAGTGACGGCTTGCGCTATGTAAGGAGGCCCACAAATACGCGGCTGAAATCTCAATACTGCACCAAAACAGTGAAACATGGTGGGGGCAGTGTAATGGTGTTTCTTTGCCGGCGGAGTTGGCCCTATTTTCCGAATCGATGGCGTAATTGATCAGCATATGTATAAACACATTTTAAGAGATGTTATGCTTCCATATGCTGAATGGGAAATGCCACTTGCTTGGGTCTTCCAACATGACAATGACCCAAAGCATACATCAAGAGTGGTAAAGCCATGGTTAGCTGAAGAAAACGTTACTGTTATGGAATTGCCACCTCAATCACCTGATTTAAGCCCCATTGAGAACCTTTGGGAAATTGTTAGTCGGAGAATAGACCGTGATAATGTTCGAAATACGAACGAGTTGTTCATAAAAATTAAAGAAGCGTGGAACTTAATTCCAGCATCTATTGTAATAAATTTAGTAGAATCTATGCCACGTCGTTGCGCAGCTGTGCTACAGAATTCTGGCTTTGCAACAAAATATTAATATTTCTCAGTTTTAAGTTTTTTTTTAGCTTTTATTATAAGTTGCATTTGTTTTGGCCAAACGTATTTTGAGTTTTTTTTTGGTAAAAATATATATGTTATATTAAAAATGAAGTCCAGTTTAAGATCTTTTGTTAAATTTTGTTTATAAATAAACAATCTTTGATTTCATAACTCAATTTAAATTTTCTTGGTTTTTGGGGTAAAGTTCCACGGATTTTATTATAAACCATATCTTAGTTGCATATGATATGGCCACCACTGTACATGTGCATTTCATTGACTTGAACACATTAAAAGGGAACTCCTTGAGACGACGCATAAATATAATTTCTGAACACACACTCTTGCACAACCAAAAACAATGTTAAGATTGACAAAAGACTGACTGACAGAACATTTCTGTTGTTGTGTTTTATTGAAATATGTTAAGAAAAAGTGTTTCTAGTTAAATAAACATGACGACATTCTGTAGCATACAAATTCAAATGCGAACATATCTTATGGTGGGAGTATAAGTGTTTGTGAGAATAAAAAGGTGTTTTAGTAAAAGATGTTATTTGATGAATAAATTTTATTAAACTTAATTTTTAACAAGTTTGAATTCTTGTTAACTTTAAGAAAATAAAACAAATGGATGACAAAACATCTTAATTTAAATGTTTGCTGGGTAGGTATGTACATGGTGTTTTATTAAATTATACATTGTTTTATCATTGAAAAAATAAAAAATTTTGCATTTTGATGACTTTCTAAAAAAAATTGTCGATAGCTTAATATTTTAAAAAATTTTCGATGACTTATCACAATTTTTTTTTACTTAAAACTTTTTACGAAAATTTTACGATTATCTACAAAAAACTTTTAAAAACTAACAAAAGATAAAAACTTTTTCAATGACTTAAAGTTTGTTATCGAAAATTTGTTCGATGACTTAAAAATTTCGGAAGATTATTTATTCGATGACTTAAAAAAATTTATTTTTGAGTAAAATACAAATTTTAAATGGAATTTTTTTCGATAAAAAATTATTAGTCGATAAGTTTTTCGATAAATTAAAATTTTTATCGAATTAAATGCGAAAATTTTACGACAATCAATACAAAACTTTAAAAAATTTTAATATCTAATAACAGATAAAAACATTTTTTATGACTTCAATTTGTTATGGCAAATTTGTTCGATGACTTCAAAATTTCTAAAGATAATGTTTTCGCTTATTTAATATTCCTTTTCACTAAAATAAAAATTTTATGTTAATATTTTTTCGATAACAAAACTTTTCGATAACTTTGATATCTTAAAATTTTTATTGAATTCATCAATGACTTAAAATTATTTGTCGAAAAATTTTTCGTAATTTTCAACAAACCTGCGAAACAAAATTTAGTTCTTAATTTAAACTTTTCGATGACTTAAAATTTTTTATCGAAAATTTTTTCTATGTTATAATAATCATCGATTTTTATTTATATTTTTTTCTAAATATAATTATATCAGTGACCCAAAACTTTTTGAAGAAACCCACTTATAAACAAAAATTCTGTGCAAGCATTTTCACTTTTTCTCAATATGTATTTTCCCCTTTTTATTGATTGCGGAAAGTGAAAAAAAATCGGGAAAATAGTAGGTATCATGAATTATTAAAGAATAATGTTTGGTAAGTAATGAAAAAAGCTCCTTAAAATAACGATGATGTCAATATTTCATTGTTTTTATTTTCTATGGAATTTATGATTGAAATATAATTTTTTTTATGAGAAAGAAATTCCGTGAGAATATTTATGATTGGGCTGTATAAAAATTGTAATCCAAAATTTTTCTATTTTTCAATTTTAATGTTTTTATAAAAATTAATCCGCAGTTTAAAATTTCTTGCAGAATTTATTCCATCACAAAAAATATTAACACAATCAACGTCATAATTTGAGCGAAAAATTTGTTTACCCTGTTCTCTGGTAGTGATTTTCTAAATAAATAACTTTGTATTCATACTCGCACCGTACAGAGAGTCATTCATACACATCTTTCACATTAAAGAGTTATAACACAATATACATTGTTGTCACAGTATGTGTTTTCTTATTGCTTGTACGTGTCGTGTAAGACTCCTCTGTAAAACAATTTTTTGTTTTGTTTCGCTTTGAATGTTGTATTTGTATTTGTTTTGTGTGTGTGTATGATTGTGTGTTGTTGGGTAATGTAGAGTGATGACACATTGCATATTGTGTTAAATGTACGAATGCGCGTATATTATTGTCAACTTGTTTGTTTAAATAAATGAAGTTTTTTTGCACAATCTGCATTTTGTCATTTTGTCTTGGCTTGTTTTACATAAATTCACATGTATTTCTGTAAAACGCCTCCCTTGACAAGCACGTACACATAAACAGCCATCAAAGTGATGCAGCACAAAAGCCATCATCATCATCACAAATAAAAAAAAAACAAAGTACATTAAGACAAAGTAAGAATAATAAAATAAAAAGTCAGTAGTAATAAATGCTATGGCAATTAGCAGTAACAAATATTATGCTTACAAGTAAGCAGGTTAGTAATTAAGAGATATAAGAAGACATGGTTTTCATTAAACCTTTCCCACTTTAAGAGTTACATCTGGGAGGAATTAATTTAAATTTAACAATTTTCAAGTGCTCGCAGTAATACTTGATCCCTTGTAATGGTAAAAGCTTTATTTTGTACCTTGAGTTTCGACGCTTGACATGCATTGGAGTTACAAACGCTTTGACATATTTAATACACCTTCTATTTTCAACAGTGGTAACAAAAAAAAGTAACATGCCTGCAAAACAATTGTTGACATCGTGTTCAAGGATGTGAATGCTTTTCAAACGACACAATTGCAAACAAACAGTATGAATGTGTACGCTTACACACAAATACACACACTCATATGAATATGCATATTTGAAAAAAAAAATATTTAACAAAACAGCCTAAGATTCCTTTACTCGTTGCAACCTTTTGGAATAAATTGCAACACAAAAGCATACTGACACAGATCAAAATTCATGTTGAAAACGTAAAAAGTGTTATGAGTTGAAATAAATAGAAAAGTACAAAGGTTGTTTTTGTTGTAGTTGTTGTTTTGTGAGTGTTTTTATGACAATAATGCTGATAATGTAAATAAAGCTGCATAATAAAACACCAACACAAGTTTATTTGCTTTAGAGTTTTTTGAGATGTTGACTTAGACTTTATGAAGAATAAGGTTTCGTTTGGCTTAGAAATCTAAATGGAATTCACACACTCAGAGGCACAAACACACACATGCACCCACACAAAGACACAAAAATTTGTTAGTTTTAACAATTTGAATCATTTCATTTTGTACAGAAACCCACAGCTTAGTTTTGCTGCCTTTTTTTCTATAGAGTTGAAAAAAGGTATTTAATTCATGTAAATGATCTTAGACGAAGATTAAATTTTGCAAAGACTTAAGCATAACACACACAAAATATATATTTTATATTGTAGTGACGAGTATATTGCTTCTTTTTCTTAATTTTTTATTTGGTTTTGACTCGTAAAAGTCATTGTGATTAAATGGCAACAAGACAAGTTGGTTGCTTGTAGAAAAGCTAAATATTTAATCATGTTATTTAAATGTAAACGTTTTTTATTTTTATAAACGTAGATAACAATTAGAGGAAATTAAAGGGACTGGAAGGAAAATCATAAATCTAAAATGAAATAAAAAAGTTGATAAAACAATAAAAAATAATTTAAAAAAAATTGTATATTGAAATGTGTAATTCGCAGTCTTTAAAAAAAATTTAAGGAAAGAAAAACTATCTAATGATTTCTACGCAAAGCTAAATAATATTTAAACTTTCGGGAAAAAATATATTTTAAATATTTAAAGTTATAATTCTATAAAATTATTAAAGTTATCAAAAAATTGTTTGTAAGAAATTCGCCGAAAAATTAAAAAGTGATCGAATTTTTTTAAATTCAAACTTATCGACTAAAAAATTTTGTAAGACTATTTAAATTCATTTAAAAAATTTTTAATTTATCGAGTAAATATGAAAAAATTATTGAGTAGAAAATTATCGAAAAATTTTTATGGAGAATTTAGTTACCGATAAATTTTCGTTGAGAATTTCATTATAGAAAAGTAATCGATTTTATTTTAATTCAAACTTATTGAAAAAAAATTTTTTTGTAGATTATTTAAGTTTATTTAAAAAATTTTTTATTTATTGTATAAAAACAAAGTTGTCCGCAGAAAATTAATAATTATCGAAAAAATAAAAATAATTCAGTTATCGAACCACTTTTCTGTAAAATATTATCGGAAAATTTTTATAGAGAATTTATTACCAATAAATTTTTATTTCGTTATTGAAAAGTTATCGGTTTTTTTTTAATTCAAACTTATCGACAAAAAATTTTTGTAGATTATTCAAATCATTTGAAATTTTTTTATTTATTGTGTAAATACAAAGTTGTCCGTAGAAAATTAAAAGTTATCGAAAAGTTATCGAAAAGAAAAAAAATTTTGGATGTTATTAAAATGCATTTAAAAAGTTTTTTTATTTATCGAGTAAATATAAAATTGTCCGTAAAAATAAAAAGTTAGCGAAAAGCATAAAAATTACTATGTGTTATCAAACCAATTTTCTGTAGAAATATCGAAAATTTTATTAGAAAATTTGGTTACTGACAAACTTTTGACGAAAATTTTGTTATTGAAAAAATTTTATATAGAAAATTATAAGCTATCGAAAGGAATTCTGCTGAAAGTTAAAAGTTATCGAAAAAAAATTTTGCGAGAAATTTAAAGCTATCAGAATTTTTTTTTTAAATTTCAATATTTTTTAATAAAAAATTTAAAGTTATCGAAAAAAAAAATTTATAGAAAATTTATAGTTATCGAACAGAAAAATCTAAACTATCGAAAAATTTCTTGTAGAATATTTAAATTTATCCAATAATTTCTTTGTATAAATGTGACGTTATCGAAAAAATTTTTCGTAAAGTTTAGTTATCAAAAAAATGCTCTATAAGAAATTTTATGTTATCGAAAGCATCTTAACAAAGCAAAGCGCTTGTCAACTCTAAAAAATTTGTAGATCACGGTATATCTATATTTACATATATATTACGGTAGACAATTCTTAAAAATTTCAATAATTAAATTTTAGATGGTAAAAAAGAACCAAATTTTATTGGGAATCTATAATTTATTCAAAATTCTTTAAAGAAAAAAATATAAATTCATAACTTAAAAATTATTAAATATTTGACAGTTCCCAAGTTTTGTATAATATTTAAAATAAAAATTTTTTGAGATTTTATTCTGTTTAAAAGAATAATTTACTTACTTTTTTTTGGGAAAAATCTCCTCTAATTTTATAATCTTTTAGCTAAAACAACAACATTTCTTCGTGCTGCAATTCAGTCTTTCATTCCCTTACATTAAGCATCAAATGGATTCCAAATAATCAAAACTGTCTTTACAGGAAACCTAAAAATGATTTCGTTAATAGGGTTTTATGAAGCATAATCTGCCTTTAAAGTCAATCTGTTTACTGTAATCGTTCACAATTTAATTTTCCTTTCATAAACTCATAAATGCTTTTTCATATAAGAAACTGAAAAATGAAGAACACAAGCACTAAATTGTGTAGAGCTTCTCTCCCAAGGAAATTTAACATTACAAAAGAAAAAATATTTTTTTTTAAACGTTATCTTGCAGCAATTTTTTCTGAAAGAAGAAGGAATTGTTAAATATATGAATCTGAGTAGATTCAGTAAAGATGTTTAAAATACCTTGAAAAATGACAATAATAATTTTGTGTTATTTCCCTTTTCTTGTAAACAAGAAAATAGTTAAAGTTTAAGAATTTGTACAAAATACAAAAATGGAAATGAAAGGTGACATTCACTTCTATAAAAAAAAAAATAAAAAAAAAACAAAACAATAAAGATGAAAATTAATCCACAAACGCCCGCAAGTAAATCCCTGATGTGTCTCTTACCCATTTGAAATTATTTCGACGATGTCTTTAAAATGTTTCATATACGAGTAATGAACTTTTATGACACAAAAACATACAGATACATTATACACGCACATGCTGATATAAATTCATGTAAGATATTCGAATGTATGAACAGAGAAACACAAACAAACAAACGACATAAATGTCACGTACAATGAGTATGAAAGCAAAATGCTTTGGCAACCATAAGCTGATCACCTTTGCAAAATGAAGAAGGAATATTTTTACTCGTTTGGAAATTGTAGCACTCAAAAGAAAACTAAATAACGTTTAAACTAATGATTTACCAGACATTATGAAAAATCTCATTGTGGCACATGTTGTTATTACGATAGGAAACTGTGACCAGTTATTTAAGAATAATAACTTAAATTTTGGTAAGAAATCTTTTATTAAGGTAATAGAATTTTTTATTAGGTAATAAAAAGAACCTTTTAAAAAGTATCTTTAAAAGCCTCTCATCAAATTCCTGCTCACGGACCCTTAGTAAACTAATAATATTTTCGCGGACCCCTCTGAAGCCCAAGTTCAAAATAAGTTTTTTATTATTTTTGAAAGCACTGTTTTGTTTTTTTTTTGGTTCTTTATGCGGACCCCTTGGATAGTTGCTATGGACCGTTATGGTTCCACAGACCCCCATTTCAGAACCGTTGCTTTAAAATATGTGATTTGAAAATATGACAAAAAGAACATCTGTTTTATAAAAACGTATTTTCTTTTTTATAAAAATCACTTTCGAAAATAAATGCACTAAAAACTTTTCTTTTTCAAAAACCTGTTAAAATATTAACTTTGTGTAGAAGTACCTTCTAAAAAAAGGAAATAAAACTTTTAACCCATTACTTTACGTAAGAGTACCTCTTTAATTGCACAAAAAAACCTTAAAAATATCACATTTTTTAAAAACGTTCCTTTTATAAAACTACTTTTAAAGAAAAAGTATTTCTTAAATTTAAAAAAAGAATTAAATAATACTGTTAAAAAAGCCGAGAGAGTACATTTAAAAATAGTGCACAGGAAAAGTACCGAAAAATATACAATACTTTTTTAAAATAAAATACTTTTCGAAAATGGTACTTTCTACGAGTTAACCGATTAAAATAATTTAACAAAAAATACTTTTCAAACCAAGTAAGAGTACCTTTTGTGAAAAGTAAGTTAAAAAGTACCTCTTGAAAGAATTGGTCGTGAAATTTACCCAGATTCCGTGCTTTGACTTCGGAAAGTACATTTTGCTAAAGAAAATTTTTTAAAAACGATAAAAAAATAAACGTAAAAAAATTATAACCAACATTGCTTGCGTCTTGGTGTCCTTCAAATCATCAAACTAAAAACATTAAAGTTGGGATATTTATATTAAATCTTCGCACAACTGAAAATTATCACAAGAGAGAGAAAGCTTCATTTCAAACCAACCCGTCTTAAATCTTAATGCTTAATATAACTTTAAATTTAATAACCAAAAAAGTAATTTGCTTTTTCGCAGTCCTTAAGCTCAAGCAACTGACAACTTATTTTTTTTTTCTTAAGCTCATAAAAATAAAGAAACAGTTCTTTTTACCTTCAAATCTAATTTCTTTAGTCTTTTGTTTTTTGTCCCGCAAAACTAAAATTTCGCAAACTCAATTCAACAAATAACAACAAAACAAAGAAATATAAAAATACTACAACAAAACTTTAAGACGTAGTAAAAAACAACATAAGACCTGTGAATTTAAAAAACAATTGATATTATTTACCTTGAAATAGTTGAAAATGTTCCACTTTATTATCCAAATAGATATTTTCAAAAAAAAACAATTGAAAATTTTTAAAATACTTAAGACAGAGTAAATCTTTCAAAGCAAATTAATTAAAGAAAAAAAACTTTGTGGATGCAGTTATTAAAATTCAATTCATTTTTAGTCACTTTAAGAAAATTGTTCCTTAAGCAGATGACAAAAATGTTTAAATTATATTTTAAATAAAAATACTTTTAAATACGTGTAAAATTACTCACACAGTTGTAAAAATTGATTCATATATTTGAATGTTTCTTACTTCTTTAAACAAGAAGTCACTGGTTTTACAGAAATCCAATAATCTTACACGTGTTCCAATTTATCTTTAATTTTTATTGGTTATAAAAAATTAAAAATGTAATCCTGAAAATGCAGCATTACATTCTGCCAGCGTCTAATTTTTCTTGTTTTCTTTGGAATACGTCCGCGTTCATTTGAAAAATAATTTTTCTTGATTAAAGTTAAATTAAAAAATGAACCAAAGCCGAAAAAGTAAATTTTAATTGATTTATGAAGATCACTGGTTCAATCCCTGGCTGGGACTAAAATTAAAAATAAGTTATAGAAAATTTAACAATTTTTTTTTTTACTTTTGATAAAAAAATTTTATTTTTTCTGCAAAAAACACCTTTGATAATAAAAAAATCATTTATGTGATAAAAATTGTTTCATATAAAAAAAAAAAAATTTGGTCGCTAGTAGTGTGACTGAAAATTACTTTTTCTTTTTCTTGCGTAACGATTTTATTTTTTGTCACTAAAAGTCGTTTTTCTTTCAGAAAATAGTTTTGCCACAAAAAGTGAACACCGTATGTAAAATAAAAAAAAAACTTTTTTTTACAAAATTAACCTGGTAAAAAAAATTTCGTTGGCTTAAAAAAATTCTTATTTTCACCACTTTTCATAAAAAGTGAGTTTTTCAGTCATTTTATTCGCAAATTGAAGAAATCTAATTTTGTATAATTTTTTTTTACAAAATTTACCCTTTAAAAAACTCACTTTTAAAAAACATGAACCTTTAAAAAATTACTTTTTCTCACAACAACTAGGTTTGGTTAGTTTAGCCAGGCAGCTGTGTTGCCACAGCCTCTTGGGTCCATTGATTGATCCCTTTGTATTACCTGTTGAAAGAAGAAACAGACAGAGAGAGAGAGAGAGAGAGAAAAAAAAATCAGAACTTAAAAAAAGAGATGAGGACGAGCAATAAGGAAAAGAAAAATAGAGAAGAAGAGATCTGTAAGCATAAAGAACGCTTAGAACGATTGGTCTGATTGTGAGCCTTTGAACCACCCACTGCACCTCAAGAAAAAACTGATCCTACCTAGTCTCAGTAATGAATTGGCAAATAGGCTCCTGTATTATTATATATCAGCGCCGGACACAGACGGAGAAGGTGTTCCACCGTCTTCTCCTCCTTCTCTTCTTGACAACTTCTGCAAAAATCATTAAATGGGGCACCCATTCTCCTAGAAAGGACTCAAAACAGACAGTGCCTAGTAACCGTAGTCACTAAGTCGTGCAACCGACTCCTCGGCAACTGCCCAGATCCAAATAGTGCCAAATTGTCCTAGCGAGCGAATATGTCGACTCGTTAGACTATCTGACCTGAGCCAGATCGTAAAGAGCACCGTCAATAAGCTTTCCGCAAGCAGTGAGGGGTATGCCACAGAAGGTGTCAATGACATCCTATTCAAGCATTGTCCCCTTCTTTGCCAGGTTATCAGCAACATGGTTGTTCCCTCACCTTTTTCAGGCTGACTGTCGAAGCCTCCTCACAAAAAATGAATAAATTTAATTACACAATTTTTTTCTACTTCTAAAATCCAAAACCTTTAGATTGAAACAAATTTCGAATTTCACACGTAAGTGTTGTTAATACAAAGTCACGTACAAGACATTTTTAGGTGATTAACCCACAAGTAAAGTCACGTACTTTTTACAATCCAACATTAATCCAATGCAACAGGCAACTGTAGTTGGATCCTCAAACTCAGTTCATCCATAAATTACCTCTATTATTCACAGCTAAATTTTTTTTATTAAAAACGCACATAAACTTTTATGGGCAAATTTAAAATTAACGATATTTTAAATGTTGCAATGGGTTGAATTATTGCAGATTCTTTTCATACAAGACTTTGTATTTACTTTGGGAATTTTTTAATTAAACCGCACATACACATTAATTCATAAAGTTGAAAATGAAGGTTTAGGATTTCATAAGATTTAATTTACTTTTGTTAATTTTTAGCCAGGATACAAAAAAGTATTTTTGCAAAAGGTAACTAAACCGAGTCGTACAAAAAAATTATAATTTCTTTTGCTTGCAACGATTCCTATTTTAAGCCATTTTAAAAACTCAGTTGCCTGTAAAAATCACTCTCACACAAATACACCCTTAACAAAGCCGGAAAGAGAAATAAAAAAATATAAAACGAATTATAGCAAGAATTTAAGTAACAAGAAGAAACGTGTTTTTGAAAATAACAAACAAAAAAAGTGCTCGCAAATGTAGAAACATAAATTCCCTAAATGCAATTACGCCAGTGACTGGAAATACTTAATGCTAAGAGTGCTGCTATTCATTTTTTTTTTTTGGTATTTAGCCTGAGAAACTGCTGTTACTTTACTGAGACTTTTTGTAACATCATCAGCCGCAGCAACAGCAGTAGCAGAATTATCTGAAAGTAAATTTAGTGTCTAAAAATGCAGGTCCTTGTGCAGGCGTAAAAGAATAAAAGTTAAGCAGCATGTGTAAACATTTGTTAGCATGCAAATGATGACGATAATGTTAAACGTGATTATGACGATAATGATGTTAAACGCATGCAAATTAAATAAACGAAAATGTTCTTGTTACACGACAAAGTACCACATTCTTTCATGCTGCTTCTGCTGCTGCTGCTATTCTCAAGTGCACTACTCATATGTTCAGTAGTTTTTTTTTTATTTTGTGTTTTTTTTCATATCCTTGTCATCTTACGCTAAACGAGGAATATAATCTAAAATGAAGAAAACAGAAAAAAAATTAAACCGTTACTTGAATCTTTAAATAGTGTTGCAACGCAAGTGATACTCGTATGCATTTCAGGCAAAGAGATTTTTTAAGTACTCGATTTTTTAAGTACGAAAATTAGTAAACCATTTAAGCATTGCCAGCTTACAAATCAAGATTTATAAATTTAAAGCTTTACTCACAGTGTAAAAGATCACATTCTCTTATATTAACACCCAGTCTTTCTTAAAACTTCAGTCGTTTTCATCAAATCTCACTGTTTTATTAACATGCAACCCGTTTTTACATTAAAAAGTCACCTCTTTACATTAAATAGTCACTTTTTCATCAAAAAGTCACTTTCTTATCAAAATTTCACTTTTCCCAGCATAAAGTCACTCTTCTATCAAAAATTCATTCAGGTCACATTTTTCAGCAATAAAATCAATTTTCTTTCATCAAAAAGTCACTTTTTTTTAGCAAAAGTGACTTTTTTCCATTAAAATTTTTATACACTTTTATATCAAAAAGACACATTTTTTCATCAGAAAATTGACTTTACTTATTAAACAGATACATTTATCTTAAAAAAGTCACCCTATACCATCTCAAAGACAGCAAAGAAATATTTAAAAGTCAACTTGTTAAAAACAAAAGTTCACATTTTTCTATTAAAATTTAATGTTTTTGATTAAAGAGCCAATTTTCCTTCTAAGAATAACTTTAAATCAAAAAGTAACTTAGTTCCATCAAGTAGTTATTTTTATTTAAGAAGTAAAAAAACTGTCTTTCATCGAAAAGTCACCTCTTTACATTAAATAGTCACTTTCCTATCAAAATTTGACTTCTTTCAGCAAAAAGTCACTCTTCTATCAAAAACTCTTTGCATTAAAAGTGACTTTTTCCCATTTAAATCTCTACACACTTTTGTATCAAAAAGTCACATTTTTTCACCAAAAAGTTGACTTTACCCATTAAACAGACACCTTTTTTTATTAAAAAGTCACAATTTTTTCCATAAAAATTTAATTTTTGACTAAAGACGCAGTTTTCTTTCCAAGAATAATCTTTATATCAAAAAGTAACTAATTTTCATGAATTATTCGCTTTTTCTTAAGGAAGTCAAATTTTCCCCCGAAACAAAAACAATCAAAAATATAACTTTCTTTATCAAGGAGTCATTTTTTTCATTAAAAAATCACTGTTTTCTAGCAAAAAACGACTGCTTTCACTAAATGTTCACTTTCTTAATTTTATTTTTGCATCTTTTATTGTCACTGTTTTTTATCAAAATGTTACTTTGTGCAGTCAAAAGTTTTGTTTCTGCCAAAAAAGTCACTCTTTTATTCAAACAGCAATTTTGCCATTAAAAAAGATATATTTTTCCCAGAGAAAACGCATTTCTTCTTAAGGCAGTCACTTTTTCTTATTATCAAGCAGACACCTTTTTTCCATTAAAAATATTTTTTTCTATTGAAAAATTAGTATTTTTTTATTAAAAAGCTACTATTTTTACTAACTGATCACTTTCAAAAAATGATTTTTTATATTTTTTGTTTTAACTCAAATGTCACTTTCTTCATCAAACTGTCAATCTCGACCATCAAAAGTCCCATTTTGTCCTTTTTGTTTTTATGAAGAAATCACTTTATTCATCAAAAATAACTTGGGTCCATTAAGAGTTCACTTATTTTTCCTTTAAAAAAAATCACCTTTTTACCAAAAGGTCACTCTTGAGTTAATTTTTACCCAAAAGTAAATTTTTGCTTCGTTTACCTACAGTTTGATATGGAGCCGTCAAAAATAAATATTCTTTCATGTAAAAGCAGTTGGCTGAATTTTTATTTAATGTTTGCAGGGATTTTCTTTTTCAAGCATTCAGTTTTTTGTAGAAGTTGTAATCGTAGGAGACAAAGATACCTTTAACACTCAAACACAAGCATTCACACACATTTACATATAAACGAATACACGGATGTTGCGTAATAAAAACGGAAAATTCGTTTATTTCGTTATTTGTGAATTTAAATGTGAAAGCAAAATGTGTTGTGATGATTTGTATGTTTTTTAGTGCCACAGTTTATAATAATAAAACATAGTTGTTCAAATGCTGGTAGGAAAATATAACAACAAAAAAAAAAAAAAAAAACAAAAAACGTTTATCCACCAGCTGCATTTAAATAATTGAATTTTAAATGTTTTTCTATTTAGATGAACATTTCGACTTCACTGTTTTTCTTAGAATTTTTTAATTTTGTTTTTTTAATTTTCCTTCTTTTTTGTTTTGTATTTTATATTTTAATAGTGCTTCCTGCAGGCTTTTAATAAAATGTCCCTTTCATAGATTTGCTTTACAAAATTCTAGTGAAATTCATTCAATAGGAATCAGTGATGATGCTGTTATTTTGCTATTGAATTCAGAAGTTTGTTTATATCGCTAACAAATTTTAATGCAAAAATAAATGTTGAAATAATTTATCAAAAAAAAAAAAAAAAAAAAACTTTTCATAATTACCTTTTAGTACTGTTATGAATGTATGCACACACACACACATTCACGCTGTTGTAGCAATTATTTCATTATTTATTCAGTAGACACTTTGAAATTTTAAGTGCTGGCAAGAGAACGTTGCTCTACAATTAACTATTTCTCAGAAGCCTTATCAATTTGCTATAGTAACCCTGCGAATGACAAGGGTCATCATAATATACGAGTTTGTATTTAATTCTATTTCAAATAATCATTTTGTTATCACTAGTTCTCTGTAGTTTCTCTATCTGTTTTCTTAAAACGTTCGTGCACTGTTCATTTCTATCGACCAATAGTTTCAGTTGTGTTGAAAAATTTATAATTTAATAGATTTGTTTGCATCTTTTAAATTATAATTGTAATTTTAAATAATAAATAATACTTTTGTGAATTGTAAACCGATCGTTTTTGTTAATTTTTAACTAATTTAAGAATTAAGATTTAATAATTAAAATATTTGAATTGATTACATTTACTTGGGATTAACTAAAAATCCTGCAATCGAATAAATTTTTTTAAAGCTCTTCTGTTTTTTTTTTCAATCATAAAAAGTGACTGTTTATTGGAAATTCTTATAGCAACTTTTGATCTTAACTCCTTTATGTTTTCCCGGTCTCTATATATCAGACAAAAAAAATCTCACTGACAATTTTTAAGCATGGAAATTGGTTGGTTGCTGGCATGGCTATTTGTGACTGTTTTTGGGTTAATATACTTCTGCATTTCGCCAGGACGACATGTGGTTTACACCGAATGGCGGACTTGTATTTATGGACTCAACGAGTATTTTAAGCAAGAAATTTCAGATGAATAATCCAGTATCGAGATCATGAGTTCAATTCTCATCAGTGGCATGAATATAAAGAAAATTAATTATTTTACATTAGGCGCGATGAATAATTTATTTAAAAGGAGAATAAATGGAAAACAGCAGTGATAACCTCATCTAAAGTTTTTTTTTTTTTATTAGTAAAAGAATTTTAATTTTTTTTCGCCGAATTAGATGAAACAGCGACGGCGCCTGATTATTTCAATAGCTGAGGTGATAAAGGTGCCTGTAAAATAAAATTAAAAAATCAAAAAACAAAATATTTTTTGAGCATTATAGTGGCTGGTTTGGAAAAGGGTTCTGCATGCTTGTTAAAATGGAAGATCACAAGTTCAACTCCCATTAGCAGCTTATCAAAAAATACATTGAAGTTAGAGACATTTTTTAAAAAAAAGAAAAAATGTAAAACAGAAATTCAAACCTCCAATACGAAATTGGGAAACAGTTGTTATGTAGCCGCCAAAATGGATAGGCGAAGGGACAACATTGCAAAGCAACAGGGATGACATTGTAAAATAAAAAAAATCGGAAAAGGAAAAGGAAAAAGGGAAAATAATTGTTAAGCAATCTCGGTGGTTATGCATTAGTAGAGGTATCTACATGTTTGTTTAAAGAGAAATTTATAAGTTCAACTCCCAGCGACAGATTATTATAGAATTTAGGCTTAAAACAAATTTTCGCCAAGTCAGATAGAGAGTAGTTCGAATCATGCTGCACGAACAGCGTGGTGTAGCGTAGATGGCCGTATAAATTTAAAAAAACGCATGCTCGCAATCAAACATTTTAATTTAACTGTTAAGGTTCTAACACTTCTAAGTATTCAATGTTCAACTGCTTATACACAATATCCTGACTGCGATAAAAAAGGAGCAGAGCATTATAATATGAAATCTTATATAACAGGCTTTATTTACTATATGAGAATTATTAAAAAAAATGTTTATTGCTTAGAATAATATGTTGGAGTGTGCTACCCTCACACACTTTATTACGATTCTTTAACGCCAGGTAAGAGTAGAACCAGTGGTTCTTCTAAATGATTTTATTTTAGTGCCACAGTGAAAAAGTAAATCGTAATTTTTTTTATTAGAATAAAAATGTATAAACAAAGTTACATTAAAATAATTTATTTCATATATTTTGTTCGTTTGATCAAATGCTTCACGCTTAAACAAGATTATCGGATTAAATAATTTACGTAAAATACATTTTATAAAAATTTAAATTTTATTTCATAAAAGAGTCAACAAATTTGTTTAATATTTTCTTAGTTCATTTAAATTAATATTTTATTTTTTTTAAGTTCAGCCTAAATAAATAAAATCACATTTCATTGATAACAAATTTCAATTTTGCTTAAACAGCCTTTTCAAAGTCATGTGTTGTTGGTGTCTTGTCGAAAAATTCATATTTATGCAACTGATAAGAAGTGTCACGTCACAGCTAATCTCTTCTAAAAAATCACATTTTCAATATTTACTTGCGTTTACAAGTTGACTATAAAATAATCTCTTACAGGCGACGACCATCTATTATTATTAACAAATAGGAAATCTTATCAGTAGTTTTGTTTAAATAGAAATCAAAAATAAAACTGAGTTTAGTTCGATTTAAAATATTTAAGGTTTGACTTGAGATTTTTTCGAAGAAAACTGTCAGTTGTTAAACTTAAAGGCTCGTGAGCGGTTGTTTAAAGCATCGACTTGGACAAGTAATTTTGCGGTAAAAAAGGATGTTTCAATACAAGCGAATTTCTATTTAATTTTAATTTAAATAGTTTCAGCGTTTTATTAACACAAGGTTAACGGATTTAAATTTGTTTTAAAAATTAAATCCTTAAAAATAAAATAACAAAAAAAAGAGGGAAAAAGAAAATAAAATTTGCACAAAGCTTTTACTAAATAGTGTTTAATGGAAACGTGTGTGTGTGTGTGTGCGTGTGTGTGTTTGTAAAAACACTTACGTTAATGTTTGTTTGCATTTTCATAAAAGTTCAAAAAAAGTTCTCTCTACGTGTTTTTTAGCGTGTGTAAATTTGTTATTTCAGCAGGTTTGAATGTGTTGTGATGAGAGCGCCTGTTTGCTTGTATTTTTTATGTTAAAATGTTAAAGTTTGTATTGAAAACATATTACATATATATTTATAAGCGAACATCTAAAAGACCGAATATTTTGTGTGTTCTAAAAGATCAAAAGGCATTAAAAGTGATTCGGTGAATATATAAAAGTGATTCACCCAAATAAATGTTGGACATTTGCAAAAAATATAATTTATGAAAAAAGCAAATATAATATGGCAGTAGAAAGAAGAACAGTTTTACAATTTTAATTAAAACCATTAAACTATAAAAAATAATTTTATGCAGCATTGCTTTTCATTTCATTGCAAATTGTTCTATAAAATCTACACATTTCTTGATTGGAAAAATAAAACATGAAAATAAATAAACTTAAATTAGTAATAATATGAAGAAAACATATTTTAAATACCTTAAGAAGAACTGAAACATATCTTTAACAAACAAGATTTTTTAGAACTGCCACTCAAAAAAAATTTTTTTTGTAATAAAAAGCACTTTTTAGAATGGCACATTTTTTAAAATAAATTTACTTAATTGATACTTTGTATTAAGAAAAGGTACCTTTCGAAAACTAAATCTTAAAAATCTGCCTCATAAAAATTATTTTTCACAATTACTATTTTGTAACATTTGCATAAAAGTACCTTTTACAAAATACAATGAAAATTTGCGTTTATCTTTGAAAAAAGTGCTCTTAAAAGTACCTTTATAAAAATGCCTTTTAATAAAATAAACTTTAATGTAAAGTTACTTCGTAAAAATTATTTAAAAGAAAAGATTCCTTATAAAAAAATACTGCTAAAAAGCTTCTTTTAAAAAGGTGTCCTTAAAAAAAAATAAGAAAGAGTTGTTTTGATCGAGTGCCATTTTTAAATGGGTTTTTTAAGAAGTACGGTTTAAAAAAGTACCTTAAAATACCTTAAAGTTATATCTAAAGTAAGCTATTTTTTACTTAATTAAATTCTAAAGCTTTAATAATGAACCTTAAAAAGCCATACTTCTCAAAGGAAATCGCCATACTTCTCAAAGGAAATCTTTTGAAAAAAATATCACATTCATAAAATTACTTTTTAGGTATAATTAATTTTTTTTTAAATTACATTCAGTAAAGTTCCTTTTAAAAATTACCTTTAAAAACAAGTAAATCGTTGTGTCAATAGAGTACCTTCTATGGAAAGAATCTTTTGATAACACACTTTAACAAAAGTACCTAAAATATCAACTTAAATGTCGTGCCTTTTAGCAACGTGCCATGCAAAAATTTATTTTTCGAAAATCAAGCACTTAAAAATAAATACTTTCAGAGTAAAAGTATCTTTAATAAAAGTGTGTCTTTGGAAGAAATAATATTTTAATGAAATATTCCTTAAAAAATACATCTAAAATACTTCTTTAATAATTGTTAAAAAGAGTAACTAAAAACGTTCCTTTTAAAAAAGATTATAACTTAAAAAAATACTTAAAAAAGTATTTCTTAGAAAAGTACTTAATAACCTAAAGAGTACCTTTAAAATAACACTTTATAGCAAAACCTTAATACGTGAAAAAATCCTGTCAAATTTTAAAAAAATCCCCTTTTTAAAAAGTACCTTTAAAAAATCCCTTAAAAAGAACTTTAAAGGGAAATACCTCACACTTTTAGTGTAACTATAAAAAGTTTCTTAAATAATATCTTTCACAGCAGTACCATCTAAAATTAACTCTCATTCTCTCCCAAAAAGAAAGAAAAAAATTTATTAATTTTTATTCTCCTCTTAACTAGAAATCATGTGTTGGAATCACTGCCTTATATTGGCAGTACAGCTTCTTATCAGCTGATGCGTGATCAAATTATAGGAAACAACATTTCCAAAAAACTGGCTCGCAGCTGGATGATGTCATTATCATTTATCCAACGTCCTGATGAAGAAACTTTGGAGTTCTCACGCAAAAAAAATGGATCCCGAATATTCTTTGGGAGCATCAGCTGTTATATGGAGTTTCTGTAGATACCAGGAAAATTGTTCCGAAAATCTCAAAGTTCAACGGATAGTTAATCTTTTAGAGACCGAATTTCTAAGTCTTTTCAATATGTATCGTGGCGAAAGGCGTACTCGTGATAGAATGATTATTATCTTGAAGGGTTTGGGTAACATTGGTGTGTTGTCGTCACCGTTTGCCGCCCAACTTCAAGAAATTATTGTACAAAACTTGACCTGCATGGAAATAAGACTGAAAGCTGTAATGGCCCCGTATAAGGGATTCGTATGCCAACAAGACATTAAATTTAGAAATAAGAACATTCAGTTACTTGCATGCCATGCGTTGTCCTGACCATTTAATCATCAAATCGCATAATCGATGAACTGGTAATGGGTCTAAAAGACGTTAATATCGATGATACTGAATTGGCCTGTATCAAAGCTCTAGTATTTTTCGATCGGAGTAAGTTTTGAAACTTTAAAATTTGGAAATAAAACTTTAAATTATACCCGACTTCTTCTAATAAATTGTAGATACCCGTGGCCTAAATGAACCCCAACGCATAAAAACACTGCGCAATCAAATTCTTAACAATTTAGAGGATTATGTTTCTGATCGCCAGTACGAGTCACGGGGCCGTTTTGGTGAAATTTTACTTATACTTCCAGTGCTGCAATCCATTTCCATGCAGATGATCGAACAAATGCAATTTGCTAAAATTTTCGGAGTGGCCCATATTGATTCTTTGTTACAGGAAATGTTATTGGGAGGTTTGAGCTGAACACAAATTTAAATGTTTAAAGTTTTTTAAAGTGATATTTTTTCTTCACAAACAGGAGAATTGGCCGATAATAAATTGGAAATTTGACAAACTAAATTTGAAATCTGTTTAAAAATTGCTTTTAGTTTGTTTATTTTTTCAACTAAAAAAACACGATAAAAAAATATTAATTTAGACAAATTTGACAAACGGTAATAAAAATGTTTCTCTCAGACGCCTCTTAAACGCCTTTGAAAATTATGTTAAGCAATTAATTTTAATAAAATTTTTAAACTA
Source organism: Cistogaster globosa (assembly GCA_937654795.1). Lineage (NCBI taxonomy): Eukaryota > Metazoa > Arthropoda > Insecta > Diptera > Tachinidae > Cistogaster > Cistogaster globosa. The sequence goes on from OW569404.1 coordinate 17,812,363, forward strand.
ATGCGATATTTTTTAATTTTTAATTTAAATTTTTAACTTATGATAGATACAAAATGGAATAAAACAAAAAATCAAAAATAGATATGACAGCACCTCTAACTATCGCACGTGTACACACAAAACAGCTGTTAAAGCAAAAAAGCAAATTTTGTGTAAGAAGTAAAAAAATCTGAAATGGCAGATTTGCAGCCAGCACAATTGAATTTAACGGCTGTAGCATTAACTAAAACATGTCATTGGTAATTTAATTTATATCATCATAATTTAAAAAAGCATCACAGTCATACACAACCACGTGCATTCGATAGGTCTCTTACCGGCTGCCCAGAAGGAAAGACTATGATTTTATTTACCACTTGGCGATATGATTATAATAGCTTTTACGGACGCATACATACATATGCGTCAAAAAGTAAAATCACCAGTTAAATGTTTATGGTAATTATTTTTATACCCTTCACCAACAAAAGTGGAAAAAGGATATATATAAGTTTGTCATTCGATTTGTAATTTCTGCAATATCCATTTCCGACCCCATGAAGTATATTTATTTTTAGTCCTTATGCATAACAATCTCGATCGAGCGATGTCTGTCTGGCCGCGTGTCAGTCCGTGTTAGTGTTGAAGTCAACTTTGAAAAATTTAATACCCCTATCGTTCAGACATATTTTCAAAAATTTTTCCATTAAAAACTAGCAAGATCGGTCCATGTCCTTTAAGGCAGCGGGCAAAACACCACGTCTGCTTCTAGTTTTTCTAAATCATTTTGAAAAATGAAATAAGTCCAATAAAAAAAAAAAAAAAAAAACAAATATAAAAGGCGAAAGTACACTAAAAAAATTAATAAAAAGCATCATGCAAAAAAATTGGATATCGCCTATATGGGTTATGGACCTCTGAACTTATCATTGAAAAGTACGATTTTGCTCAATTTTTTTAAGACATTTAAATAAATTTTTTTGAAGAGATCTTGTAGAAAATACAAAATGTGTTTAAAAATGCTTAGCCCATAAAAACCCAGTAACATTTCTATTATAATATAAATCGTACTTTATTTTTTCCTCCTATTTTTTAATTCTATGTCACTCCAATATTTTTTTTTTTTTGCTTGGAGTTACTTCACCAAACTAGATTTACATACCCACATGGTGAAGGGTGTAGAAGATTCTATTATTTTTATTAAAATTGGACATTGTGCATCAGTTTTGTTTCTGGAATAATAATGAAAAAAAAACATCAATATTACAGTTACAATTATTATTTCTATTTTTTAGGTCTTAAAAATTAGTGCCCTTTGCTTGTTATCATTTTATACACAAAAAAATTTTTCCTTATTACGCATTTAAATACAAGACAAATTTATTATTTTTTTTCTTGAAAATTTAACAATAATAAAATATTTAACAATTTGAATATTTTGCTGCACAGCTCTTCGCCTGCAAATAATAAAAATATTTATTTTTTCTATTATTTGTATTTAACAAAAAAAAAAAAACCCCTTAACTTGAGAGCACATCCCTTAATTTGACAAATATTATTTAAAAATCTCTTTATATCATGATCTGGTGTAATAACTACATTTTTCTAATATTTTTATTCAATTGATAAAAATTTTTTGACTTAAATTACAGATATTATTAAAAAAGCAATATATTTTGAAAATACTTGTGCAAGCAAAATTGTAAAACACACAGAAGCACACTGGGCATAAAACAATTTTTTTACATTAATTTAACATTTGTGAAAACATTAAGAAGAACGAGTGTAAAATTATTTCTGTTTTAAAATGAAATGGGTCATACAAGACACATGGCGTTATTTTATTAAGGCAAATTTATTTCTTCACTTATTTGCTTTATATTTTCATTATTCGCAAGTAGTCGAACAAGTAAAGCACAAATCTTCATTTTCTGTTCATAATTTTTATAAACTGCCATCTTGCATTGATATGTCCTTGAAGAACATATTGATTTAATATTTTAAAATAAATTTCTCTTTATTAAAAGTAAATATATGAATATTATGTTGACTTTTTTTAGTTTTATTTAAAATAATAAACAATAAATTAAATATATAATATAAATTAATAAATTAAAATTCTACACGAAGTTAGAAAATAAATAAATACAAATAAATAATTCTTGCAAAACAAAAAAAACCGACTTCAGAACAAATTTAATCTGCCTCTCTATAACGGTTCAAAAGTATGGCCGCATGCATCAAATTACATTAATTATTGCGACACCTTTATTTTCCATTTATACTTGTTCGACTGGTTAACAGTTTGGCCTTATACATCAGATTACGTCAACTATTGTGACACTCCTTAAATTGTAATTTAAAATATTTATACTTCTTTTTACACTTAAAATTAAGTGAATATTTTATCAAATTTTCAAGTGTTTGTAACGGCTATAGCAGTCGTAGCAATCGACGTTCTGTCCAATTTGCAAGCGTTTATCAATAAAGATTCAAAACATGAGCCCTATAGGGACACCCTTTAGTTCTTAGATTTTGTTTTTTATTACTTTTTGTCACTAGGAGTTATTTTGAAATGTAGCTATTTTAAATTCAAGTAGTGCTCTTGTTGTGTGATGTTGTATGGGGACACCCTTTAATTTTAAAGATTAAGAACTGTTTTTAAATCGGGAGCAATCTTTAAGCATCACCTATGAAATAAATTTTTAATTTTTTTTTTTAATTTTTAAAATCGATCCAGACATGACTGAATTGTGGAGGTAGAAATATGAAAAAAGCAACGTTTAGCCGAATTGATAAACCCTCCTTCTTTTTTGAAGTTGACAAGTCACAGAACAAATACATAACGTGTAAAACCACCTTTGACAAAGCTGACTAAGTTGTTGTGTTTAAGTAGAACAAAAAGAAAAGCTGGCTAACATTTGTAGCGCATTTGCAATAGAAGTATCTTTGTACTGGATAAAAACAGAATATCATGAGTTCAACTCCCATCGGTAGGATGCATAAAAAAATATTTGAGGCTGAATAAGTTGTTTATAAATTAAAAGCATCAGAAAAAAGTGCCTAAAGCATAGAAAAAGTAAAGGATTATTTTATGTCGCCACGGCAGATAAGGTGGGGATGGCGGTTAAAAGGGGTGTAATTAGGGAATAGAAGCAGAGATGATAAAAGGCGCTCATACAGAATAATAAATAAAAAGGAACCACACTACATGAGTTAGCGAAGGCGTTATTATATTAAGAACAACAACTCATAAGGTACTCAAGACGGCTGTATGATGAAACAAGAAAGAACCTCAGTCAGCGGGGGAATTACTTACATAACAATAGGGGATGGTGTTCGTGGCCAGGACCGGTTGGTAAAAGATATCGTTAGTTTGAGTATCTGCCGGAGCCATGGCAGGCTTTAAAGGTGAACTAGAAATGAAATAGTAAAACTTGCACTGCACTAACATAGTGGTATAGCGTGGATAGATGCGGAGCTAAAAATTATATTTGAAATCAGAAAAACTATTTAATTTGAAGAGGAACAAATCTAACAATATTTAAAGAAAATTATAAGGTTGTATAATGAACACGAATATTCAGATTGTAAAAAGATAGGAGAGTGGAAAATTACCATCTATCCTCTTGTTTTTTGTGTAACCTGTAAAAAATGATAAGACGACAAATAATTGGAAAAAACTTATTCGAAATTTAAATTTAATTGTATTAAATAAGTCATTAGTGTTGACACAATCTGTATAACTTTGACATTCCTGCTTTATCATATGCAATCAAATGCAGCGAATACAACAGTAGCAGCAACACTAAACAACACTAACAACGTCAATTTGTGTATGAGGAGATTAACAACAATTTTAGCAGGAAAAACATTAAACGAATTTGTAAATAAATCTCTCTAGTGGCATAAATTTCTACTTTCGATTATTTGATTCTATTTGCACGGTTCATATAATCATCATGAACATGGAGTCCATTTGAAGTATTTTCATTATTAAACGGCCGTTATTGGTATCGTAGTATAAATTAAGCCCAAAAAAGTGTTTTTTTTTTTGTTACTTTTTACAAAATAGAAATAAAAATCGCATTAATTTAAATCAAATGTTGATGTTAAAATTTAAAGGAAATTTTATTAAATTTTTTGGCACCTATTGAAGTAAAAAAATATAACCTTTAATGTATCAAAATGATATCAAATTTTAGTTGCAACAAAAATCTATTTTAGCTAATAAATGCGCTCACAATTTAAGTTTTATTTTGAATAGAAAAAAATTCGTTACATTAGATTAAATTCCCATTATCGTGATAATATTTTTTCTTCATCCTCTTTTAAAAGGATTTAATTGTTGGCTTATTTATACAGAAAAGGGATTTAAATACACATCCGTTTACTTTTTCATTTCTTTTTCTTCCTGCTCTTTTGTCACTGTATTCACATTTATTTATTATAAGTCACTTATTTGTTGCAACAACCACTCGTGCTGCAATAATAGATTTAAAAAAAAAGTAAATAAAAGTATAAAAAAGTGCACAGAGTGGAAAGAAATGCAAATAAAATTAAAATACTTTTAATCGTTTTCACCACTTTTATATGTCTTTTAGAACGGAAACTGAGAAGACGAAAATAGAAAAACAAAAGAAAGTTAAAGTTGAGTTTGCTCCCAATTTTTTTTTTGCTTTTGTTCTTCAACGATATTTTATCGTCTTTTACGTACAAAAAATAATTTATTCATGCACTATTGCAGCCAAAAGAGTGTGAAAATACCACCTTGCCAACACCATTTAAAGCCATCCAAAGCATATTTAGACTCTTAGGCCAGCAATAGAGCGAAAACTTTTACTTTTGTTTAAAAAGGAAAACAAGAAAATAAAATGAACTAAAGAAATAAAATGAAAACAATAACAAATTGTAAAAAGTTTCTTAACACAAAAGCTCTTAAAGTTAAAGTTACACAAATAAATTACAGATTCTTTATGCCGCCCTCATCTTTTTGTAAATGTTGCGGCTGTTTGCTTGCTTACGATTTTTTCACTTTAAATACATTTTTGATTTTACAAGACTTTTTTTAACTTTACAAAAGAAGAAAGATCTTAAAGATTGGTCCAAATAAAAAATCACTTAAAAAAATGTCCTTTCAAAAAGTTCATTAAAAAAAATGTGTTTGAAAAGACTATCTATTTTAAAAAACAGTTTTTTTCAGTACCTTAAAAACGTACTATTGTAAATAAAAATATATTAAATAACGCACCATAGCTCAATTAGAAAAAATAATATAAAAATGTATTTTTGAAAATGTGACAGATACTATTTTAAAAATATTCTTTATAAAAAAGCGAGTTTTAAAATAAAATGTTCCTTTTTTGAGATTTTCTTGGATAATAGAACGTTTTGAAAAGAAATATGTTTTCCTTGGAAAAATTTCCCCTAAAAAAGAACCTTTTTAAAAAAAAGCTCTTAAAATTTTAGAAAAGTACTTTTCAGAAGATACTTTTTAGAAAAGTACTTTTTAGAAAGGTACTTATTAGAAAGGTACTTCTTGGAAAGGTATTTTAAAAGAAGTAATAAGTACTTTTCTTAAAAGTACTTTTTTTAAAAAACATAAGTATTTTTTTTATAAAATGTTTGTGTAAGAAAGAACCGATTTTAAAAAATATTTGCAAATAGTTTTTATTTTACTTGATAACAGGTGTTCAAAAGAAAAACTCCCATAAAATAGAAAACTTAAAAGAATAATATTTTTAAATAAAAGGTATCTTTTTAAAAGAAAATAACTGAGAAGGTTTAAAAAAGCTATTTTGAAAATTTACCTCTGGAAACTAAAAATTAAGTTGAAAATTATGAAAAAAAAAATATGGCTCTAAAAAACCCCCTGCCAAAAAAATTATTTAAAGTAAATAAAAAAAAAATTCTTAAAAGGTGTTCTTAAAAATATACTTATTTTCATAGTAAATTTCTCTATTGAGAAAAAAAATATCTAAAAAGTACCTTAAGAATTAATATTATGCAAACAAAAAATACAATCTCATGCAAAAAAAAAAAAAAAACAAAAAAAAAAAAACCAAGTAACTTTATCAAATACCCTTTCAAAGAGTCATTTTGTAAGATGGTACAATTTGTATACCCTTTACCACAAAAAATGGAAAAAGGGTATATCTGAGTTTGTCATTCCGTTTGTAATTTCTGCAATATCCATTTCCGACCCCATAAACTATAAATATTCTAAGTCCTTAGGCAAAGCGAAGTCGATTAAGCGATGTCCGTCTGTCCGTCCGTGTTAAGGTTAGTTCCTTGGCAAAGTTGAGAGTTAGTGAAAATTTAAATACTCCAATCGATCAGGCATAGTTTCGAAAATAATGCTATTGAAAATTAGCAAGATCAGTCGTCCATGTCCTACGAGGCAGCGGGCCTATCTCTAATTTTCCATATCATTTTGAACAATGATGTAACTCCAATAATAAAAAAATATATAAAAGGTGATAGAGAATTAAGAAATAAGAAAAAAACGTCAACTAAAGAAATTTGCGCTCGCCCATATTTTCAGAGTTATGGGCCTTTGAACTTTTCATAAAAAAAGTACGTTTTTCCATCAAATTTTTCGGGATATTAATATGGGTGTCATTTAAGAGCTTTTTAAGAGATCTATCGGAAAATATTAAATTTTTAAAAATGCTTAACCTATTAAAAGCCAATGATATTTTTGTGTGCTTTTTTTTAATATATTTGTGTTTTTGACTGTAGTTACTTCACTTAACTAGATTTACATATATGGTGAAGGGTATATATACTTATTTAAAGTACTTGTCTAATGTTTATTACCCTTTTATTTATTTAAACTGGACCTTCAAATCGTACAAAAAAATCTTTTACCTTTAAGCACTTTTAAAGCAAGTTAGTTGTTGTTATTAAAAAAAATTCATAATAATTTAAATTTTATTTTAATTTAAAATATCTGTACATTAAAGTGAGATGGCCATATTTACACTATAAATATTTTTATAGAAACTGAATATTTATTACTTAAAAAAAAACAGAGAGTCGTTTGCATAAACCACAAGAAAGTAAAGAGAAAGACAAGATGTCTCATTTCCAACAAGTGGCTTTAGCGAGAAAACTTGAAACCAAATTAAATTATACTTTGATATTTTGATAAGAAAAGTTTTATTTGATGCAAAAGTTTTAATTGCTCTTGTGAATTGAAAATATTATGTTGTTAAGTGTCTGTCTTGATACTTGATTTAGAAGATTTCTTAAACAAAGAAATAATTAAATAATGGGGGGAGTGAAATAATGTAATATGGTCACCTTGTTTCATATGTGAGAACAGCAAGTCATGCTGAACACGGTCATTATAATAACACAGGAAACCAAACTAATTTTGTATGAAGTTTATATTTTATCTTAAGCAGCAAATAAATTATATTTTGTTTTTAATAGTTTTATTTATTTATTTATTTTTTAACTTCAACCGAAACTATTATTTTAAAGTTTGTAAGGCATAACCACCCCCTCACTTACACATACACACACATGCCTTCTCAAATTACTGCTTATGAGTAAGTGAGATAACATAACTGAGTGTGTGTGTGTATGAGTAAATATTTTTGAAAGTATTCATAACACAAAAGTTCGCTTGAAGAAGATGAATTTCCATTTTTCCTACACACATGGATGGCATTTTAAAATGTTCAACGTGCAACGAGCATATGAAAAGTGATATATCATTCAATTCAGAAACTTATGAAAATATGAAAATAAAAGTTTGTATGATGTGCTTTTGTGTTGGCGCGTGTGTGTGTGTGTATGCGTGTATGCATTGGAGCCATAAGTTAGTGTAAACATATGAGACGTTCAAACAAATGAAACAAAAATATTCATGACTTAATAAAAATAACAGGGTTAATTCAAGAAGGGATCAATCAACAGCAGATGCGGAGTTAAAGTAGTCAAAAGAAAACTTTTACAGACGTTAAACAATATGTATTTTTTAATTCAATTTATTGCATTCAATGAAATTATTAGTTTCAATATTTGTTGCAATAAAATTTTTTTAATAATTTTTACCCTAAAAAGTTTTCAAATGCAAATTTTATTCCTTTTTCTTTAATCATCAATCATTTTTGAGATATAAAAGAAAACGTAAATCAAGGAAGAGATGCATTAGGGAGCAGTAATTTTCTTAATTGGTTGCATAATTGATTTGCATGAATAACTTGCCAACTTCCCCCTTTTTTATAGGTTAGCAAGTAAAAATGAATAAAAAAAATCTTATATCATGCGCAATTTATCAAAGTACTTCTGTGAGAAGCTACAGATTTTAAAAAATATTTTAAAATATTTTTTATTTCAGAAAAGCAAGTTAAAAAAACTCCCATTAAAACAGGATTTTTTTAAACAATAATATTTTTGTTTAAAAAGTCTCTCCTTACAAGGAAAATATCTGAGAAGATTTAAAAAAACTACTTTGATATTTACTTCCGAAAACAAAAAGCAAAGTTTGAAAGGCTACCCGAAACGATTTCGCCACGATTTATTTGTATTTCGGTTTATTTTGTAATGGTCTCCCAATATGATCCGCTTTTCACTATCTGCTATCCCTACTTTAAGTCCCTGTACCACAGACAAATATCTTCTTACATTTTAGAACACACTCATTATAATGCAATCATGATGGCGACCAGACTGTTACTATAATTTTTTCCTTTATATTAGAAAATGAATTATGTCACTTTACTTTGCTCAGTTATTTCTTAAGTTTTGTATAATTTTAACATATCTATTCGATGTTTTTTTTCTAATACTGATATATTGTGACTACTGCGATTTCTGTTTACAGGCGAGTATAAGCGCCTAGATTTTTGTTTTGCGGAAAGATGTGGCATCTTTTTTGTGTTTTGTTTTCATGTGTTCGAATAGCAGAGAAAAGTTTTATCGACTGTTAGCCAATTGTGCTGCCAACTTATATATGAAAATGTGTGTTCAGTGTTACCTGGAGTTTTTCATTCTTTTAAAAAGTACAGGACACGGATACCCGTTACCAAATATATCATGTAAAAGGTAACCTCAACATGTGTCCATTTCGTAATGATCAAGAATAGATTTACCTTCTATCTTCCTTGGTTTTAGTCGCTCCAATAACTTTGATGTGATTAAAGGATCTCGTGTCAGGGTGTTGGTCAAATAACGGGGTATGAACTCGGCATTGTTTGGGTCATGCGACCTATTTTGAAAATGTCAATCACATATGTTTGACAAATGAGCCATAGCATTAAGCACGTCAACCATAATATTGAATTTGGGCCATTAGGATGATTATTTTGCGCTAAGTTTTTACAATTCTAATATTTAGAGGAAAGCACAACAGACCGCGACCAATATTGAAGTTTTTATGGAAAGTTTTTAATCTGCTGAGGAAAAACGGAAAATGTGTCATTGACGTTTAAGCAGACATGCTACTGTCGCTTTCATAACGACTGCTAAGAAAACAGTAGTGTACTTCTTGCTCCATTTTCCGGCTCTATTAGACGGTCAAACTAAGCATGTGAGCACGTTTCGATAACATGCCATTATACTCGTGTCATGAGCTAAAATTATCTCTCATCAAACCGTTCTCATATACAAAGTTTAACTTTCTATGTCGCTTGACAGTGCAGCTTTTCTTGGCAGCCTGAGACTTTGCATTAGAAAACAGTAATTTATTCTTGCCGTCTATAAGCCTATAAAGTTCAGTTGTAATTTTTTAAATTTCTCTATCTTTTCTTATGGAGAATAGTTCCTTGAGTACCCTTAACTTAAAGCAACCATCCATATTTTTATTAGATTCTTCTTAAAATAAACTAATTTTATCTTTTTTTTTTGTATTTTTAACCCTTTTGGGTATTTTTAATTTACAAAGAAACTTTTTGTATCTCTTTATTTCTCAAAATTATTTTTCAAATTTAAATAACAAATTGCTTTTTAGTTTTTTCTTTTTTTTTTTCAATTAAGAAAAGAATTAAAGTAATGAAGTCTTAAAACAAAATGAAAACAAAAAAGCAAAACAAAAAGTCCTTCATAAAAGCTGTAATTTTTGTTCCATCAAATTTTTATTACAAATTGTTTTTCCAATTCAATGGATGGATGGATGTGTGTGCTTCGCAGTGGCCAACTAATACCACAACCAACAGCAGCAAGAACTACTGATGATAAGAATATAAATAACAAAATATAAAAATTTATAACGAAACAAAACAATAAAAAAAAATCCAAGTGAAAACATTACATTTTTTGCACTACAGGACACAATAAAATAAGGAGCAGAGTGTGAGCAGTGAATGGTGGTAGAAGCACTTAAAATTATTTTTCCAATGCATTATTTTATCTGCTTGTTGTTGCTTGTTTGCTACCATTCGTACTTGTTTTATTGCTTGTAGTAGCTTTTTTAAATAAATTTTTTAAAAACGAATTAAAGCAAAATCCTTTATTGAGTTTAGTGTGTGGTTTACTGCTCCATACTTAAAATCGGATGGCCATTGACACCGTTCAAAATTTTATACCTTCAAATTAAAAATAAAAATAGACGTTTAAAATCGCAACAGGAAATTAATACAAGAGAGTTATTAACGACTCTTTTAATATTTTATTTCGGCATTGCACAGTGAGCCAAATTTTGGATCAGCCGGCATAGCCCTTTATAAATGGCTGAGTTATTTACAAAATATTTTGATTCTGCCCCACTGTTTATTGTGATTATCCAGCAGCGACTCGTCTAACATTGATTTCCGCCATCAACACTAAGTACTCTCAATCGATAATCTTTTAGCTGATGTCCATCATAGCATCGACATTCATAATTGGTTGACCGGATCGTATTCCGTACCCAAAGTGTAAGACTTAACCCTATTGTTTTTGCTATAATGTCTGACCGTCTGACCGTCTATCCGTCTGCCACAGCCCTTGAGCTCCGAAACTGTATTAAGTAGACATAAAATTTTTACGAAAGGTATATAAAAAAAATAAAAATTAAAGGGTGTTTCCATAGTGATTTAAAATTTATAAAAATTCTGGGAGTTTTAAAACAAATTTGCAAGCTGCTCCAAGCTAAAAATTAAAACTTTAAATTAAAGGGTGTCCCGTTAGGGACCTGATTTTTACCTTCAAGGCCTTTTTTTTAATCGCAATACACAGAGTGCGTACAAAGTTGTCCGCTTAAAAAAAATAAGTTTGAACAACAAATTAAAAAATTAAAGGGCGGTTCCATAGAGGCCTTGATTTGAACGATTATGGCCTCATCTTTTAAGCCGTTATAGTCAGCCGCTTTAAATTTGCACAGATTATGTCTGTTATAAACACAAATGAAAATAAATAGAATAAAGGGTGACCCGATAGTAAAGTGGTTTTTACGTATGTGGCCTTATACTTTGGATCGTAAAAGGCTGGAACCATTAAATTACGCAAGGTATTTAGTAAAAGTTTGCTATGAAAGCAAATCTAAGAAATTAAAATTAAATGGTGTGCCAATGGTAACGTTATTTTTCACAGTTTTTAATTTAACATTTACCCAAAGTATGTATTCTAATGAACGCTGTAACAAACTTAAGAATATAAAATTATTAATTAAACGGTGGCTCGTGTGTAAGTCCAACTTACAGTTAGTGAATTTGTTACTTTGTTTGTCGCTTTTAGAAGTTTGGATTCAGAGTCCAACAGATTTTCAACTGTTTTTCAACTGTTGGACTCTGTGTACGCACATGAAATATCATAATTAAGTATCTCTAGATTAGCCTGTCCACGCCTAGATTTTTTTTTCATTTTCGAATTTGAGTAAACTGAAATCTTTTTCGATAAATGATTTTTTACTTTTCTTTTTGTTAAAAATTATGCATCTTCACATTTCTAAGTACATGTGCACAATCCCCTGATACGACTTTCTATTCAACAAAAATGCACCTTTCTACAAGAAACTTGTGAGACTTGATGATTTTGGGAAGGTAGAAAGTTCACTTGCTCAGAGCCTTGCAACAGCGAGTTAGTTTATTTTGAGCAGAATATGGAAAAGCATTTTATTATGTTCAGCGTTTTCCCGACCAAACTCTGTTTCTTCGTTATAAGTTTTTTTTTGCCTGATTTCTTTTTTATCTGCCATCAGACGTTACAAATTGAAAAATTTTAAGAAGTAAATTTTTCTCAAAACAATTTTATTTTTAATGACAACGATTTTTTTTTGTAAAAGTAGCCTTTAAAAAATGCCACACAAAAGGACACCGCTTCTTTAAAATAATCATTATTTACAATTTATTTTTCAAATTTTTTTGTAGCTACAAATGCAATATTTAGTGCCTCTTGTTCTATAAAATGTACCTTGTTCGAAAGACCTTTTCGACTGGTACTGTTTCTAAAAGATAACTTTTTTCACAAAAAGTCTTTTTTATTTTATGCTCAAAATGAAATTTTTCAGAATATTAAAATTTTACTACAAAATTTTTCCTGCAGAACTTACGTTTGCATTTAAAATTTTTTAAAAAAAATTATTTGTTTCTAAAAATGTTTTTTAAAATAAAAAATAAAAATAAAAGTAAAAATAATTTTTTTAAATCCTCACTTTTACCTCAAGACTTACAACAAAAATAACATCTAAAAAAACCTACATACTCGAACTGATTAAAAAGAACATTCAATAATTTAAATTCTGAACATAAAAATTAATTATCCTTTGTTTTTTGTGTTTCGCTTAATGTTTAATGGGCAACGGGTTAATCCCGAAGCAATTTTCTGCAGCTGATTTTTATGTTGCCATTGCAAGTTGGTACAAATGTTGTTATGTTTGGATGAGTAACTTGATGGTTGGTTAGTTGATTGGGATAAAATCAAAACAATGCAAAAAAGAAGAAAAAGGAAACAAAAACGGATCCAGTTGATTTGTGGTACTTAAAAGATGCCAATGGGAACTTAATTCTGCAGTTTAATACAAAAGTTTGTTTGAGTGTTAGAATAAAATATCCAAACAAAATAAATACCAATAACAACAACTATAATCAATGGAGAATTAAGTTACCAATAACAAAGTCACGTAAATACGTTTAAATATTTTTGTGTTTATTTTCCAATAAAATAATAAATAAAATAAAAAAAGTAATAAAATGAAAATAAAATTGTTGTGAATAAAAGTAAAACAAATGTTGATTGTAATAAAAATCCTTTAACACACAAGTTTGACCATTATTTAAGTTTTTTTTTCTAAAATAAATAAAATAATTTCCAAAATAAAATTAAATTCATTATTTTTAGTAAAAAAAATATTCCCGAAATTCATAAAAATTATTTTAGAAGAAAGAATATTTTTTTCAAAAACCAAGCGACATGTTTTAAGAAAAATTGTTTCAATTAAAATTTACGCCTTTTTTGGGAAAAAATTAAAAAAAAAAATTTTTAATTTAAATTTGGATTTTGTTTTCAAATTCGTTGCTTTATCCAAATGTCAGTTTTTAAATTAAAATGCATTTTTTATAAGGAAACGATTTCTGTCGAAAAAATTTGTTTCTCTCTTTTATTGCATTCTTTGCTGACATCAAGAACAATTATTAGATTAGGAAGAGCAGCGAAAAAGCTATAAGCCGGGTTGTTCAAATACCAAATATTTTATTTTGACACGGATAAAGTTTTTCTTTTCGTTTAATAATAATAAGCTTTGGCGGACTTGTTGCATACGCCACGGCTGCTGCACGCAATTATATGAGAAAAAAAACTGTCTGGAACTGGTTTGCTAGTGAAAAACAACACTCTTGGTCCCCACAGTCATACTTTGTTCACTAACGAGAATGTAGCTGCTGCGGCCAAAATAGTCATACTCAATCTTCGAACGCCAACCCTTCATCGATCACAACATGTCGGCAATTTACGAGCCAACAAAATGAAAATTTTGCACAAAGATCTCATATTATTCGCTTTCATGGCCTCCAGTTGACTTAGCAATTTAAGGCATCTATTTTGTTATGGCTTTTCTGCTTGGGACCTACAAAGTCAAAATAATTTGACTGAAATACCGTCTTTTCTAATACGGCTAAAGCAAAAAAATTTTTTTTCCTGCATCTGGAAATTAAGACACCTGCATGTTATTGTCGAAAAAGTAATGAATCTACAGACAGTACCAGTTTGGTGCGGATTTTTGAGTGGTGGCATTATTGGCTCCAATACTGCTGGAAACATTAGTTTAGTAAATGGTAAGCGCTACACAGCCTTGGTTATTAATTTTAAATTAAACAATTGCTCTTTTGCGACCACCTTGATGAGTCAAATGGCTACTTTGGAGCTACGATTGGATCCCTTTATATTATTCATTTAGAGTGCCATACAACACTGATGACATGAGCATAATCTTGTTTATTTGACACAATCACAAACTGTCAGGCGAGCTATTATTTTGCATAAAATTGAGGGAGTATTGGTTAAAAATATAATTTTTTTTAAATTTATATTTTTATTCCGATTTTCCAATGATTTGATTTCATTGCTTTTAAAAGATTATTGAATCACACATTTGTAATGGATCATGACTTTATTCTTCAATGAACTTCAGTGTTAAATCATATAAAAAAACATGATGATACTCTGCCCGATACCGCAGCCCATGTCAACATTATGTTTGGTTTTTGTCTTTATTTTGTAATAAAAATCTGAACATTATTTTGAGTAAATTTCTTTAAAGTTTAAATTTCAATTGTTGTTATAGTAACAAATACAACTACATAAACCTTCTTGCCACAATGAACAATGTTCGACCTTTAACCATTAAACTGGCAAATTATCTACAGCCGGAACACAGGAAACTATTCTTTTTAAATTCTGCTACAAATGCTGCTACTGCTGCTACTGTTATCAACTGATGACTGCTGCTGAGTGCTTAAATACACTGACACAAATTATTACAAGGACTTGTGTGTTAATGAAAAAATAAAAAAAATTAAAAATTGAAAATACAAAATATAAAATAAAATAAATTCCATTTCTTCCAACCCAGTAGTCGTACAAGTGAATTTTGTATGTTCTGTGTGATGTCGAGTATTTGCCAACTATTTGTATGACTACATTTTCATATTTCGTTTTTCGTACTGAGTAAGTGGTCTATTGACACACTTTTTCTTTATATTAATTGTATTAAATTCTTCTTGCATTTTATTATTTGTAGTGTAGTTACAGTTTCATAGGAAAGAAAGAAAAAAGAAGACTGTGGCTGTACACTCGGAAAACAAATTTTAGCCACCAGTTTTGGTAACATATTGATACGTCAGAGTTGAAAACATACAACGTTCGCGGTTATTTTATGACCATCCATGCTACCAACAACAAGAACAGTGGCAATAATTCTATCCAACAAAAATATGGTTGTAGCAATAAAACTGCAAAGGGTCAACATGTAAGGAGTCGGCGAATGTTTGTGGCAAAAGTTGCAATAAAATATCAGTCAACAGGAACATCATCATCATCATCAGCATCATCAGCATCATCACCGTCATTGCCCATGCCATCAGCAACATCATCAGCAGCAACATTAGAGTGTAATATACCAAACACATTCTCCTACTCAAGTTTATTTGCATGTGTTAGTGTATGTGTGTATGCTTATGTGTGTGTATGTGATATGAGTACAAACGTTTACTGTGGGTGCATCGTAACGTATGAGTAATTTTTATGTGTTTAAATTTTTTGTTGTTTTTCATGAGATATCCTACAGCTATTGAACACTATTGCTTTTCAGGGCATACAGCCACAACAACAAAATTTATAACCAATCTCCAATCTTCTTTTTTTCCTTGTTTTCTTGTGCTCCATCAAAGTTTGTGTTCAAATTGTGTGGTATTTTTTTTAGCTGTAAAAACATCTATTTTCAACCATTAAAATGTTGTTGCTCTCAAAACTGTTTTTACCACATTTTCAAAACTTACAGCTTGAGTTAACATAGTTGTGAGCGAAAAGAAAAAATAGAAATAATTTTTTAATTAAAATAAATAGAAATATAAACTTCGATATTATCGAATATGTTTTATTTTTCTTCAGAAATAAAAAAACTCTATTTGAAAAGTGAGCTCAAAATTCGTTCTTTAATGGTTTTCTATTTTACACTGATTTTTTACTCTTCTTTATACAGGTTTTCGAAACAGGATATCAGCACATAAAGCTGGGCAGTCAGACAGCAAATTCTAAAGAAACATATCAATTGAACATGTCCTTGTTTTTCTTTGTTTTTTCTTTTTTTACAATGCAACATTTGCCCTTTTTTTGCAATTTCAATATCTGTTTTTGTTGCCTTTTTTTAAAGGTACAACATGAGGTTAATTAAAATATGTCTGTTTGGATATTTATTTTTTTATTTTATATCCTTTCACATGTTACTTGTCTATTAAAGATTATTGGTTTCAAAAATTAAACCAAAAATAATATATGAATTTTTTTTTTAAATTTCATTTTTTTTATACCTTTTATTTAAAGAAAACTTCATTATCATGATCAATTTGTTTGTCATCATTTTGTTGATCAATGATCTAAATAATAACTATAACAAGAGTAGTAAATTAAAAATAATTTTGTTTGTATTGAAACATAGTTATAATGCAATACCATCTTAATTTGTACTTGTGTAAGTGGTATTAATTTACAAAACAATGAGAGGGAAAAAAATATGGGAGATAATTCTGATAGTAAAGATGTTAGTAAAAGCTTTTTAAATACGATTTGTCAATTCCACATCCCATGTGGATTTTGTTATCGTTTGTTTAGTAGTTGTCAAGATAATTAGCTTTTAAAAGTTTCAATATTTAAATTGTTGAGTGAAAAATATATTTGATATTTAAAAAAGCAGTATTCTATGTTGTAGACCATACTAAGGTCTATATATAGATCAAGTCACATCACAGTGGGTTTAGTCGCTTAAGCGTGATTGAGTTACAAACATTCAGATATCCAAAATCACGAAATTTCTACCTTATAATTTTAGTAAAATTTAGGTAAATTTTAATAGCAAAACAGTACAACAGAGTAAGTGAATATTAATATGTAAAGTTATTTAGTTAGAGACGAAAGGGCTTACGTCATTCCATATTAACACTTACGTTTGACGTAAGGTCTTACGTTATTGAAAATAAACAACAAATTTTATACCTTATTTTTTTTGGAAAAATGATGAAC
This sequence comes from Cistogaster globosa, assembly GCA_937654795.1. Classification (NCBI taxonomy): domain Eukaryota; kingdom Metazoa; phylum Arthropoda; class Insecta; order Diptera; family Tachinidae; genus Cistogaster; species Cistogaster globosa. The sequence continues at coordinate 17,829,502 of OW569404.1, forward strand.
ATGAATTTTCTATAAGCTTTTTTAGGAGTTTCGTACCTAATGGGTCCGTCTGTGTCTGGAATATAATGGATAGAAACTTGTAGTGTTGTTATCCCTTCATGAGTGCTAAACAAAACATACTAAACATTCAAGAGTGTCACCAAAGAGACCTTATCTATTAAACCATATTTGTAGGACTTTTCAAATTAACACAGAGCATGTAGCACTATAAATGCTTCCACAAATCGAACTGAATAAAGAATTTATCTTAAACCTTTGTTTTTTTATTCTAAGGTTAGAAGGAGCGAGGTAATAATTCTTACAACAATTTAAATATTTAAAGCTCTTTGTATCAAATTGAAATAAAAGAATAAATTAAGATTTAAACTACATCACCGCCCTTCCCCCTGGTCACCAGCTGTGTAAAATTTTATTTGTTCAACTCTTCACAATTTCATTTGTATTTGTTTATTGCAGTGATAACATTTACGTTCATCTGAATATAATTCTATTTTCTGAGAATCCTTTTACTCAAAATATTAAAATTCAAGTTTTATCGTATTGTTTTGCATCATATGGAAGTAAATTCTGTTCATTATATATTTTAACAATCGATTCAATCTTAAATTTGTTACTGTAATAGTCTTGCAATATTTTGTTAAATATACAAATGTGATAGTGTATCAATGAACAAAAATAAAAGTGTATGTGTCAGTGTGTTTTTTTGCTTGTGAATATGCACAAATATTTACATTTATGAGTGCAGTTATTTGTGCATTATGGGTTTATGCCCTGACTGATGTTATCAATAACATTATGAACGTTTAAATGGACAAATGGTCATCATAAATGGATGGCCATCATATGCTTAACACGTACACACAAATATAACTACAATCATATGATTGACAGATTACAGACAGGCATTAAATAAAAAAAGAGCTCAACTCAAAATTTAAGCTGAGATATTTTATAGGTATCCAAAAGCAAAATAAAAAGAGTATTTCGTACTCAGTTTTTTTAACAAAATAACTTTTAGCATAAAAGCTAAGAACAATTCTCTCCTAAGAATCCTTTGAAAACAATTTTACTAATAAAATGAAATGTCATCCTTCTTTAAGGGAGAAAAATCATTAAAAAAATAAATTTTTAAAACAACTTTTTATACTGCCCTCGTATTTATTTAAATTCTTGCACATCTAATGTGTTTCATTAACTTTAATTGCAATAATTTTAAAGTTCTTTGTTGTGTTTGTGGGACTTTGGTTTACTCTGCATGATGCTTTTGTTACTGCTGTTGTTGTTGTTATTGATAACTTCTTTTATGTTTTCTTTCCTTTTAAAATACAAAATGAAATATGAAAATAAAATAACTATTGAATGATTGTCAATTTCTATGTGATTATTTGAAATTTGTATCTATATTTTCCTTTGAGTTCAAGTATAAAATCCAATAAAATTCAATAGATGCATTATGAACTTTTGTACACAAACAAGTGTTGCACAGATAAAATGGCCGTAGATTTTCTATGATTTTTTAGGGAGGAGACAGACAATACTATAATTTATTTAAATAGACAAGTTTCCTTCTTAAATAAGAGAAAAGCAATAAATCAGTGAACCAGATGCACAATCTTAAACTGCACATTTCACTTTCCACGAAGTCAGCATGCATGGGCGTGTTTATTGAGAAAAATTTGTAGTTCATGCAGAATTTTAGAAAGAAGATTTTGCGATTTTTTTTTAATATTTTATTAAACAAGAAAATATTCAAAATCACGATCGGAATCCAAACAAAAAAAAATATAAATGTTTAAGTAAAAAGCCCTTAAATGAAAAATATGTCTCTGTGTGGGGAAACCCTTTTTCTAATTTCATATTTTTACTTGTTTTCAAAGCGAGCAAATAATCTCCGAAAGTTTTAAAAAGCTGCCTGTAACAGTTAAAAACGTTGTTACGCTTGTGAAAATCACTCCTTTGTAGGGCCATCCTTTAGCTTTAATTGTAATTGCTGTTATGGCAGACATTGTACAACGTATTTCCCAATAATTTTATTTTTGTTTAAAATCTTTTGAAAGAAAAGACCTCACACGTGAATATTTCTTCCCTAAGGGGAAAGCCTTAAATGTTTCAATTTAATTTTTTTAACAGTTTTTAAAGTGGACATTATAATGAACACTCTGTTCAAATTTCAAGTGCCAAGTTAAAGTATCATAGAAGCAGATCACATATTTAAATGGACACCCTATTATTTCTAGCTGCATTAGGGTTACGTTTTTAACATTTCGCTACGAGGCATAATAATATTTAAAGGAATTTGCTTTTTGTGACATAAAGTTCTAAAAAATTTGGCGAATGTAGTGGTTACGAATCGTCTGACTTTACCTTTTTAAATATAAATTCATGTGTCTTAAACAATGAATGAATGAATGATAAAAACCAATAAATGTATAAATGAATTAAGAGTGAATAGTTGAGTTAATTTAATCTCATAAATTAATTAAATTCTTCTAATGCAAATTCGTATAAAAATCTTTTTTTTTCTCTCTTTGCTTTCAGCATGATTTTATTTTCAACAAAATCATTAAAGCAGTTTTGGTTTTGAATTGGAATTCCTTAAATTAAAATATTAGTGTGGCTCTGGATACAATGTTTTCTATGTCGTCCTCACATATATGAAACATTATAATGTTTCTTATGAAGGATTTGAAAATAATCTATATTTTTTGGTCTCAACCACAAATAGAGATTAAACCACAGTTACCATGAAATACCCCCGAATAAGTTTCTATTGTCGCTGTAGGCAGTGATACCTTTTTTACCATCAACATTGACAGCCATTTTAATATAAAGAATTACTTAATTTCTCCAGTTAATTGATTTTATTTTAGAGAAGATACTGCACAGGGAAATTTTCAGCCCGTCTATTATTTTTATTAAAGAAAAACTGAAAATATCATAAATTTCTAAATTGTGCAAACTTAATGAGAGTTTAAACGAACTAAATATTTATTTATATTTTATTAAAGAGTTTAAATACGAAATAAACTTAATAAACTTAAGTTATTTTTTTATTTCTCAAATCAAACACTAGAATCTATTAATTAATGAAGTGAAATATAAATATTTTGCAATTAGAGTTTAATTAACAATTGTTATCAAGCAAATGTTAATGTAATTTTAGAAATCTTTCTCACTTTTCTCTAAATTCATTTTCTCATTAAAAGTTCTTTTCTTTCTAATCAACGGTCATTATTGCTGTTCCAGAGAATTAAATAAAAAAATGTTAATTTTATAAACACTAGAAACTTGTGTTTCTCTCACTCCCTCTCATCCACTCACTCATTTAACTGAACGGTTAACAGGCTGCTCTTGATGTTTATTACACTTTAAAAGTGTAAAAGAATTAAAATAGCAAAACAACTAACAACAGCCACTGGTACTTTTTGAAGGTGATTGTAGTTTTATTAATGATGAAGTTTTTACTCCTGGTAGAAGAACTGCTCCAGAATCATGCCAAAGAAAATTTCGAAAGAAAAAGTTTGCTGTTTTTTCTCAATACCAGCGACGAGACACACTGTCGTATGATGACGTCTAGGGAATTAGTTAGATGAATTACTCTTTGGCTGTCTGGTTGTTTGCTATGTTTTGTATTTATTTTTTTGGGTTTTTTTTGTGTTGTTGCTGTTAACGTTGTAATAGAGCAGGTATATTAAAGTTGATTCTCAGCATTTCTTTTTTTGGTTTTTGCAAGATATTTTGATCCACTTTACTAAAGGAAGAGAAGTAAAGAATGCATCTTGTTGCTTGTAGTTGCTGCAGAGTTTGTTATTGTTTGTAGTTTTTCTTGGACTTGATTATGATGTCTGCAAACAAAAGATAAAACACAGGGTCATACAGAAACATCATTTTATGTGTTTGACATTTGCAAAAATAACTGGACATGATTTTTTATTTATTAGGGAAAAATATTTTCTTATATGTGATTTTTAAGAGAAAACAGCAAACTTTTGTCAAAAAAAAATAACTTTTTAAGCAAAGAGTTTAAATATTTGTAAAGTAATTTTTTGTGAATATAACTTTCTTGGTAAAAAAGGTGTTCTTTGTGGGAAAAAGTTTTTTTTTGTGAAACAAGAATTTTTTTCTGGAAAAGGATTTTTTTGTAAAAAGAAGCAGCTTTTTAAAAAATGGTTTTTGTAACAAAAGCATTTAAAAAACGTAATTTTTTAAATAGTGATTTTGGCAAAAAAGCATTTTTTATAAAAAGTTTTGTGAAAAAACGATATAAAAATGATTTTTGTAAATTCAGAAATTTTTGTGAAAAAACATTATTTTTATGCAAAACGTTACTTTGTGTAAAAAAAGCATTAAAGAACACTTATTTTTTAAAAAGCGGTTTTGGCAAAAAGGCCATTTCTTGTAAAAAAAAAAAGCGTTTTTATAAAGAGTTTTTGTGAAAAAGTGATTTAAAAATGATTTATGTGAATTGAAATTTTGTGAAAAAACATTATTTTTGTGTAAAAAAAGCATTAAAAATGTATTTCTAAAAAAAGTGATTTAGGCAAACAAAATCGGTTTTTTGTGAAAAATGCGTTTTTAAAGAGCTTTTGTGAAAAGGCGATTTAGCAATGATTTTTGTAAAGTAAGGAATTTTCGTTTTATGCAAAACGTTGCTTAACCTGTGTAAAAAAGGCTGTCACCAGATCCAAACGTGTTTGTTGCAAAAAAAAAGCAAATCTTGTAAAAGACGCTTTAACTGAAAATACCCATTTTTGAAAAGTGGGCGTATTTCCTTAAAAAATGTAACTGACCTGTTGAGCAGTTATATTTTATTGTTAAAACAATTTTTTTTGTTTGGAGTAAACACCAGCAATTTTAACAAACTGGCCTTCCTTGTGAAGGAATTTTAAAAGTTTTTTTTTTTTTTGAACCGACCTGCAAAAAGAAAAAGATGTATTAAAAAGCTGTTTTTGTATAAAATTTGAAGGAAGGTTTTATATTTTAATGAGCGAAAATTATATTTTGCGAATTTATGTGTTAACGGAGGTGAATATTTTGTTTAAATTCTCTTATACAATTTTAACTTATTTTATTTCACTATTTTCTAGAGAAAATTCTTTAACACAATTATTTCAACGAAAACTTGTTATTAAAATACTTCGCGACATTATCTACTTAGTGCATTAAGACTTATTTGAAATAATTGCACTTTAGCTGCAAAAGTAATGTTCGCTGTGTCCTTAAGCATTCAAAAGAGACAACAGAACTTGTTCAGGAACGACAGTATTTACTTTATGTTCATGCTGAATATTAATTTATTGCTGTTGTTTAATTGAAGCTTAATTAAAGAACAATAAGAGATGGTCTTTAATGTGCAGATACACTCACGCACTCACACATACAAATAACGTCAGATATATTTATTAAAAAATAAACAGGAGTCATGTTGCAACAAATAACAGCAGCAACAAGGAAAAAGTTTAAATATATTTTTTTTATTCGCTTTTGCTGTAAAGAGCTGGAAATAATGACAGTCCAAATTGTAAAACTAAAAAATTATAATAAATTACTGAAACATAAGAAACATAAAATGAAGAATTTTTACAGTTTTTTTTTCTTTAAATATTTCAGACGTCCATTAGCATCACAAATAAACAGTATCCAGCTGCAGTGGCATTAAGTCTTTTGAATTGCTGCTAATCAAATTGTTTGCAACAATGTGGTCAGTGTGTTAGGGATTCTCGCATTTTTCTTAACCAGAAAAAAATTCTTGCTAAAGGATTTTTAATTTTTAAAGAATTCTCAGTTTTTTTTCGAACAAATAAAAATATTTTCATTTTGTGTAAAACCACATGCAAGAACTGCCAAAGATAATAAATTCAATGCAGCCGGAGTTGGATGAATAAATTTACTATGAGTGTGTTTGTGTTTTAGGAGTTGAACAGTCAGTGTACATGTGTGTATGTGTGTGTGTGTGAGTTTATGGACATATAAGGAATCTTATGAATTGTCAAATTTAAAATGCAAATAAAGTTAAAGTTTCTTCTTGAAGCCAACGGTGAAATTAGTTTAAGTGCAACAATACTTAAAAAGAATGTTTTACTCTCAATATTCTATGTAATGTTATTTAGGAGGCTGGTTCATTAAAGCCTTTAAGGTTTTCAAAAGATTGTTACAAAAAAGTCTGACATTTTTTGCGGCTTAGGTTCAGTTTTTAATTTATTTTCAGAATGAAAAATTGTTTATAAATGTATGCAGACAATAAAACAATAAAAATTGCATTTCGTGGCTATACCGAAGGTTGGTACGAAACGTAAATAAATGTTCAAGACGAGTTGCAGAGAGAACAACGAAGAAATGCTTAAAGTTGTGTGTGGACTTCGTCTAACCAAATTAATATTGATTAGTTGATTAAATAGATGATGTTTACAATGTACACAACCTAACGTAGATAGATGCGAAGAATGCTGATGAAAGATAGAGCGGTCCAGAAAATTCTACTGGTATCTTCTTCTTCTTTTTTATTTTTTGGAAACGTCCGCATACATTTGTAAATAATTTTTCTTATTAAAATTTTTAAGAAATTAAAAATGAACCGAAAAAAGTACTTTAATTCATTTATAATATCTACGGCTGATTGGAAAAAAATCGAAACTTCAAAACGACAAAAATTGTTATTAATTTTTGTAGGTTTTCAGGTTGACATGAGCGACGAAATCGAGCAGAATCTCACCCAACATTCTCATACTTTTAAATAGCAAGCAGACAATGAGAAGTTTCAGATCAATTTTTAATTTAAATTTTGCAGAGCAAAACAACAGCCTACATTTTTGTAGAACGTTCTCTTTTTACTTTAGGTAGTTCATTTAAAGAAATTTGTCCAACTGCCCTTCTTTTATAGCAATTTATTTCAAAAGTTCTTGAACAACCCTCTTAAATATGAAATATTTTTTAAACCCATAAAAGTGTTTTCTTATGTTGAATATTTTCTTAGAAGCATCACAAGCAAAAAAGGACAAGACTTCAATTAAAGCTGGTAAAATATTTATGTAAAGAATACTTGTTGTTAAACTACTTCTTCTTTCATTTCTTTATTGCATTTGCCACACATTGTAATGAAGCATTTTATGTGTAAAAAGTTCAAACGAATTTTTGCAAAACTTTTAAACTCTCTAATGTCACAACTAAAAATAATTAAAAATTCAAAAATAAAAGAAAAGTAACTGCAGGGTGTTTTTTTGTTCGTTTTAAACAAAGTGACACATTTATGTTTCTTATTCTTTTAACTTTTTTTTTTATTATTATTTTTCTTTTAGTTTTCTTTTTTCTGCTACTGACGACGATGATGACGATAATGATGATGATGAGGACAAACTAAAGTAATAAAAAACGTATAGAGTTTGAGTTGAGAATTTAGATATAATTCTTTCAAGGAGACGAAGAAATTGAAATCAAGTAACTAAAACTGTTATTTATTCATACATGTGGGGAAGAAGATACAAAATATTCTAAATACAAAAATAGTCATAAAAAAGAGAAAAGAATTTATTACGGAGGTAAACAATTTTATGAGTTAAATTTCTTATATTCTAGCCAAACTCTGAAAGACCGAGAAGAGAAATTGTTTTTGCTGAAAAATATTTTTAAGGTCTTTGACCTTTAATTGAGGTCGGCAGTAATTATTGTTCAGGAATGTTCTTGATGTACAAACTCCGCTTGAACTGACATTTTCTACTGTCTCCTCTACAGAAGCAATAAATATCTGACAATAAAAATATGTCATCTCTTAACTTTAATAAAATGAAATTGTAGATTTTAAAAGAATAACACAGAACGAATAATTAAAATTTAAATTAAGATTTAAAAGATTTGAGAACTTTTGAAAGCCTTAAAGCTTAAATATTGCAAAGTATGGAAAAATTAAAACTATTTTGTTATTTATTTAAAACTGTACTCGTAAACGCTAAGTAACTGGGTTATAATTCTCATTCACTTCATGAATTTAAAACGTTAAAAATATTTTTAAACGTAACTCTACGATTGTGCAATATTCGTTTTAAGAGAAGTTTTGACTGACAATATTTAGAGTGACTGTAATTGTCTTATCTCACAGCACTCACGGCTGGTTAATTGTTTCTGGAGAAGAAGATTACTGCATTTAATTTACTACCTTTAATATGATATGTTGAGAAAGGTTAAAAATTATCCGAAAAAGAGATTTAAAACAATCTAAAAAAGTGCTTAATTAGTTAGAAGTTCTACCACTAAGACGTGTGGTGTATGTAAATAGGATAAAATAAAGCAAAAACATAGCTAACAGATATTGAGCAGCCGCGGTAGCTACGTTATTTATGGTGCCTGTGTTTAAAAAAATCATAAGTATCAATTCAAATCCTAAAAGAAATTTGAGTAGGAAAAACAATTTTTGTTGCGTTTGATAACTTGTGTACGCGAATAAATGAAAAACAGCAGTACAAACCTCCTGAAGTCTCGATTGTATAACTATGGAAATTTGGTTGAGAAGGTTTAAATATTGTGTCCGACAGCAAAACTTAAAAATGATATGGTTTTTGTCTGTGAGCAATGATTACTAAGATTGTTGTAATAAAATTAAAAAAAAAAACTCTCAAATAACAACTTAATTAAAATCACTAATAAATTCAATAGGCCGGAATTCAATATATTACGTGAATATTACTAAAATTTATTTTATATGATTCTATTTAAAACACAAAAAGCTAAAAACAGCACCAGAACACTATAAGAAATAAAAAAATCAATCAATGCTTTATTTTTATATTGATAAAAATCCAATCTGGTTTTATTTGCAACAAATTTTCTGTTCATATTTTTTTTATTTATTTCGTTGGCATTCATGGTATTTTTCACATCAACAGCAATAATAATACAATATAGCAACGGTTTCAACTACAACAATAAAATAGAGTGACTTCTTAGGTTCTTGGTGCAAGGCAAAGGATAGTTTCACAAATGAAACTTAAAATTTTTTTTGCTGGAATATAAATAAGTTTTACAATTTTTCGCACTAAAAGTCAGTAATAAAGGATTTCGGCACATTAAAATTAAGAACGTAATCAACTTATTGTCAAAGAGAGCGTGAATCATAATTAAAGTTAAAATTTACATCACGGGTTGGAGTTAATACCGAAGTAACATAAAATGTTGCCTTCCACAGCTTTAAGTGACCTTGGTTTGTTAGCCTACACATGTAAAGTTGCACGACCGAATTACGAAGGTATTGTAAATTGAAGAATTTCATTAATAATAAATTTTTTGTTACTACAAAGATAAATAATAAAATTATAACTAGAAACTTACCCGACAATTTTAATTTTTTTCAAAGAAAATAATCAACTTACCCGACAATTTTAATTTTTTTCAAAGAAAATAATCAACTTACCCGACAATTTAAATTTTTTTTTTATTGTAATAATCAACTTACCTGACAATTTTAATTTTTACATCTAATAATTTAAATTGAAAAGCACTATTTTTTTATTACATGCAACTAAACCAATAGTTTTAAGGTCATATTATTTAATGAATGTAAAATAAAATGCTTGTAAAGAACCTTCACACTCTACTAACTATATAAGACGAATTCCTAGAGTAAAAGATATACATATAGAATTATATATAAGATTTTAACATTTTATGAGCCCTGTTTGGTTAGAGGTAACTACGAGCCGAAAAAAGCAATAACTACAGGCCATTTATGAAGTTGTCGCTCTTTACTGGGCAACAAGTGGCAATGAAGAAATCACCCTATACAGAACATAAATATTTTGATTTAAACATTGTAACAATTTATAAATCATACGCTACGTGATGCTGCTACGTTTAACATTGAGTCCAACATTATCATTTGGGCAAATGGATACAAAAAACGACAACAACAACTACTACCAAAAGATGTTGTTGATGATGATGATGAGCACAAACAATGCAAATAAACTTATACATTTTTTATTCATTATTATCTCCAACAACAGTTCCAACATCAGCATTAACGTTTTTGTCACTATTTTCAATGCAAATTTCTTTTTTCTAAAGATCAAAATGGAAAAAAGGCGACTTTAAATGTAAATGTCGAAAAAATTTCAACTGTAAAGCAAAACAAAGACAACAGGGACAATGTGTAAAGATGGCAAAATCACAGTATTTTTATATAAAAAATATCTTTTCAAGATTAACTTTGCAAGTTTTTCAGTATGTTTCAATATGCGACTGTTTTTTAATGCGACTTCAATGCACTGACTGACTGACTTACTTTAAAATAAGTAAAAAAATACAAACAAATACTTAAGTAGAAATAAATAAATAAAATAAAAATCCAAGCAAGGCATAGGGAGTATGAGAGAATAAATTTTGAAATCACTTTCCATAAGCAAAGCAATACAAAGGTGAAAGAAAAGAAAAATAAGTTTTGAAGATGATAGACTGACAGTTTTACAAATATTTTATAAAAAAAGAAACAACGATACTCGTATGTAGGAGACTTAAGGTCAGTTTGAGAGGTAGATATTGAAGCAAAAGTTCTGTCTTTTAATGATGCTTTTGCTGCTGGCTCTTATAGGCATTTTTGATGCTAAACTTATTTTTATGCTCCAAATATTTACTTCAATTTGGTTGTTATTTTTTCGCTTTACTTATGCAATTTGTTCTCTTTTCTTAACAACTTGAGAATGCCAGCAGCTTGCAGTTAGCTGATGTTATTGAATGCACACCCTCAACATAAAAGAATATTTAAAACTAAAGACAAAAAATTGTAAACTGTTTTTGTATTTTAAGATTTAAAGAGTGATGTTGGCTTAGAAATATTACAACCGGTATAAAAATATTGTTACTTGACAAAACTTGTCATCCATTAACGGTGACTAAAGGAGTGACCTTTGCACATAAATATCTCTCATGTGATAAAGAATTCAGGTGAAGGGGCGTTTTTTCATACTCTTCAAATTTTACCACAAAATTACAAAAATATTGATTTGATAATATTTCTTTTAAGTTTCTACTGAAAAGATTTTTTTGGCTTAAACTCAAAAAAAGATTGTATTTTTTCAAAAAATCCTCAGAAAATGCTAGTAGACGGTGAAAAATATTATTTAATATATCCTCTCTAAGTGGCGTTTATCAAAAAGGGATAACTGCTTTTAAATTTAATAGTTTTTCATATTTCTCCCAAAGTTTTAAATCTGGTCTTAAGATTCAAGTATTTATCCAGTCATAAGCATATTGTGTAATTTCCAATAAAAATTAAAAGCTATTTTCCATTCTTAAATGTGTTTGTATTAAGCAAACAAACTTTTAGCTTAGAAAATGTTGCGAGTTATTAAATTTTTCTGGAATGTAAAAACTTTGAAAGTTATTCTCTTAATATGATCCTACAGGTTACTAGTTTGAATCTGGTGCGAAGGACCATATGCAAATTTATTATTACTACCATTAGCACTACTTTGGATGTATGGCAGGGGGCAATAAGGTGAAGGTGAGAATGAGAAGTTACCAAAAATGGACAACATTATTTATTATATTCAATTTGATAAACATCTGCCTCTGGGCGGAGCCCTTTTACAAGGAAATAAATTATTAGAAAATCATTTAACAGGTATTGAGTTTCTACATTTGGATTAATTTTAAAACTTTTAATGAAAATCCTTTAAGTCTGAACTTAAATCTACTGAGTTGAAAATTAAAAATCAATTGTCGGAACAAAAACTACTAAATAGAATAGGCAATGATTAGTAATAAATTTAGCCTTTTAGCTTTGCAATTAATTTAAAAATTTTACAAAATTTGTTATCAACAAAAAAAGTTTTCTTGAAGTCTATGTTTGTCAAAACTTGTGAATTTACTTAATTAATTTATATTAATTTAGTTCACTAATTTCTAAGGCATTCTTTAAATTAAATTCTTTACATTAAATAAATATTTATGTAAACAAATAATAAACTTTTTCAAGCCACTGCAAGTTATATTAGTTTGTGGCAAAGTATTTAAAATTTAATAATAAATTGACCACAATATTCAAAGTAAACTAATAAACGAACATAATAATCTCCTTGGGATAAAAGTTCTTATTGTTGCAGTTCTTGTTTATTCCAATGGATATTTGAGATGAGACAAGCTTATGATAGATAGACTCCCATTATAATACTTCCACTTACATCGTTGTTATCACAATACTCAAAAGCATACAAACATAAACACCAGCACGTGCCTTAAGAAAAACGAACAAAGATGATAAGCATGGATAGGAGACCATAAATTCATTATTAAAATGCACTCATTTAAGAATGGAGTTCAGAAAAATTATGATTTTTAATTTTATTATCTAGTACTTTTTATAGATAATTTATATTTTACAGAATATTGTTTAAAAAAACTACTCGTTTAAAACTAAAATTTTATTTTAAAAAAAAGTACTTTTCTTGTGTATTAAATCATATTAAATTTGTTCACATGCTAAAAAAGAAAAATTTAGTGGTGCAAGTGGCAAAAAAATAAAACTGATAGTGGACTCATCGTCGACAATATTTTACACACAGAACAAACTGTTTAACAAATACTCGTATATACTTACACTCACATAATCACCCAAACACATTTTAAGCTTTCAGAAAATAAAAATACGAAAATAGTTTAAAAAGTCATTACAAAAAATTAATAATAAAATAAACAAATAAGAGAATGCAAAGAGCAAGCAAGTAGTTCCTTAAAAGTTATAAAACTGTTTACGGTGGAACTTTCTCAAGTCAAAGTGAAACAAAATCAAGAACTATCTGACCGCCTAGTCGCCGATAGGTAGACGGACGAAATTGATTATCTCAAACATATTCTTAAAAGGTGCAGAAAATTGTCAGCCTTTTTTTTTTTTTGTTTTATATAATTACGTGGCCTTTTGTTAGAAAAGTTTTCAACGTGAACTGCCTAACTAACTCCCCAAGATTGTTGTGTGCCTGCCCTTAAAGAAGTCATTTTTAACCAGAACAGCTGATTTATTAAGCTGACTTTTACGAGTTGGAATTAAAATTTTAAAAGCTGAAAAATTATATTTGAAAATAAATTTTTAAACAGCGAGCTCTTAAACAGTATGAAAATATGAAGGTCCTTTTCTAAGGTACTTCAAATGCCTTACTTTAAAGAGTAACTTTGTAGAGGTTTGTATTTAAAAATAAGGTTTAAAAGTACCATTTTAATAACAAATTTTTAGATGGATTTGTTTTTAAAATGAAACTTTTCAAAAATCGGTATCAGGTGATTTTTTGATGGTACATTTTAGGCCCTTTGTAAGTGGCGGCCTGTACCTTATTAAACATTCTTTTTTGAATGTATTCTTTTTGTTTTAAAGAATGTATCAAAAGGTACTTAGTAGAAAGGTACTTTTCAGGCAGATATATTTGCAGTGTTTTTAAAATACCTTCTAGTAGGCACTAACACAAAGAGACCAACAAGTGGACCCAATTAGTCTGTACAGGTACTTTTGTAAACCACAATTTTTCTTAGCACTTTAGTACAATAGAAAAGATATTAAAAGAACTAAGTAAAGAACCATTGTTAAAAGGCTTTATGAGAAAAGTAATTTTTAGGGCACCATATAAATTATTTATTTCGAGGTTCTCTTATAAAATGTTTATTAAAAAAATACAGTTTCAATTAAAGAAACTTATTGGCAGCAAGTATTCTTTCCAAATGCCTTTTCAGATTGTTCACGTTTAAGAGTATTGAATACAACAAGTACAACATTACTGAAACCAAGTTTTGATAAAGTAAAAGCCGACAATAAAATGTGCGCGTTTTCCTTGTGTTACAATAATAAAAACAACATAAAACAGTTAGCAGAGAATTACAAACACACAAGCAAATACACCTACACTTGCATAAAATATCAACACAACTACTAACAAATATTTATTCATCCAGCAGCCAGTCATCAAACACAGGCAGCAAAGAAAAGCTGGGTTGCCTGCTGCTGTAAAAACTTTTTATTCATTCGTTGTGTTGTCTTCGTACGCAACGGACGTTGATTATACGATTGGAATAGTTTAAGAACGAAAAGTATTTTTAAAATAAAATTTTAAGTTGTGTACGAGGTTTTTTTTTTTTATAAAAAGTGTCCTTTTTTGGATCATATATGTGTGTGTGTTGTGCGTGTTCTTTAGTAGAGAACTCAGAACGGAAGTAAACAAACGTGTTAATTTTCAAAAATAAATAACGGAAGTAAGAACCACAAAAACAACAAATCTTTTTGTGTCATGAAAATTTTAGTTTTTACTCAACATTTTTATTTATTAAATTATTTTTTTTTTGCTGATCCAACTAAACTGATTTCATTTTGTGGGACAAAAAAACAACAAAGAGAGAGGAAAGAGCAATAAAATAAAAATTAATTCTAAACAATGAAAATAGGAATTGCTACAAATTATTTTGTTGTCCAGTTAGAACAAAAAAAAAAAAAAAAAAAAAACAATATAAACTGTTGATAAAAATCTAGTTTAATGGAAATTGAGACAAATATAATGACACAAAATAAAAAAATCTAAAACTAAGAAAATATATTGCAATAAAATATATTTTTACAGTAATTTTAAAGCGCAATTAAAAAATCAGAAAATATTCTTTTAAAAAATAAATTATTGAAAAAATTCTAGTGCGGTAGTATTGGTGTGAACTTTGGCACCTTCAAATGGGTTTCATGGGTATTTATCGATGAATATTTGAAAAATATTTTATAAACAAAATAAACAAAATATTAAAAAAAATCTATCAACGGTTTATCTTGCGGAAGTGTCTTTTTATGTTTAAAAAATTAAATTATTAATAAATTGTTGAAATAAATCTTACCGAATGGTTAAGCAAATTCTAAACATTCTAAACATAATTTATTTGTAGTAAATTTTTTTTAATAATAAAGTGTTAATTATATTTTTGTCTAAAGAATAGTTCGATTAAGGAATTATTTTTATGCAAACGTTTAAGCATACAACAAATTTATTACTCCTCATTTGTAACCGAGAATTGTAAAAATTGTTAAGAAAAATTGTCAGCATGTATTTTAAGCCAATAAGAAGCATGAATTATCGATAACAAACTCTATTTGAAGGAAATTGTTTCGTTTATTTTACAAAAGGTAAAGTAGAGCAATAGATCGCTACTACAGTCTATTTTGCTTAAAGAAAAAAGGATTTAAAAGCATTTACTTTTTTAAATGACCACAATGTAAGTTTTAAATTTTAGGCAAAATATGTTTCCCCTTTGAGAGCATATTTTAATAAAAACATGATGCTGACACGAAACCTATTAATTGTATGTTTAAATCGAATTCAAATAAAGAAAGAGGTTATTGATTCGTCTAAATGCTGCTTTTTTATGTTTGTGTTGGTAGTAATCAGTCATTTCTAAACCGATTTTGAAGGTTATGCAGGTTTTTTCTGTTTTAAAAACAGTTCATAATTTTAAAAATTAAAATAAGTAAAATGCTCCATTCAATGCTCCATTTCAATTAAAAAACACTGCGTATCACTATGGCGTTATATAACAAATAGCAATTCAAAAATAAATCTTAATATTAAAAGGTGTTCCCCTAGGTAACCTAAATTGACCCATATGGGCCTGTTCTTTGTATTTGTTTAGACAAATGCTTAAAAATAGGACAAAACCGATAGTTAATATGACCGTTATAATAAAAATTATAAATATTCAAAATTATAAATTAAAGCGTGTTACAATAATTGATGTAATTTGATGTATGTGGTCAAATTGGTAAAAAGTTTTAAACAGGCAGCTGAAATTTACAAAGAACCTGTTTTTCTAAGTCCGCTGAAAAGGCAAGTATACAATTTGAACTTAGAAATTAATTAACTTAATTTTACCCATATGGTCCTATTTTTTAATCTGCTATGTACAAACACTTAAACATTAAATGAAATATCCAGTACTGTTTCTGGTAAAATAAGAAGTATATAAAACTAAAATTATAAATTAAAGGGTGTGACAATAGTGAACGTAATTTTATGATCATAGCCAAATTGTTGAACAGCTTTAGACAGCCAGTTAAAATTTACAAAAAATATGGAAGTAATAAATTTGGATTTGGAAATTAAAGGGAGTTTCAATATTTGATATAATTCGATGTGGGTGGCCAAACTTTTAAGATGTTTAAAAGACTAAAAACTTTTTATAGTCGGATTTTTTTCGCAAGAATTATCCCTTATTTAATTAAAAATAAAAAAACCTAATAAGATTTTATAAAATTTTTAAGCATTTAAAAATATTATTTGATTCATTAAAAGTGAGATTTTATAAAAAAATAATTTTAAGCATTTTGGTTATAAATAGAATGAATGATTTATTGAATAATTAAACATTAAAAAAAATATGGAAAAATATATCCAAAAAATCGTTGAATCTGATAATTTACTTAATTCATTTATGGAAGTTTTCCGTTTATTTCAAATTTATTTAATAAAATTCTAATAATTCCATTTTTCAAACACAAAAGATCTTTTTATCAAATTCAAAATTTTTCACTGTCCATATTTTGCCACACCATTAGTTGACATCAACAGGAAACAGGAAATGAAAATATAAAAATATTTTTAGTAAATTTTGTTTGTTTGTTATTTTATTAAATTTCATATAAATGCTCATTATATCCTGTTTCCTGATGATGCCACACAATGCTTAAAAAGTAAAAGTAATAAATCATTAAATAATAAAAAAGGTTAATAAACTAAAATAACTATAAAAAGAATTTTTCATAAATCTTAGATCTCTACAGAAGAAAAGCTCCAAGAAATTCCAAAATACCAAATTTGAATGCAAAGATTCATGATAAAATAATTAATTGAAAAAAAAACAAGTTAATTTATTAATTGCTTGAATAATTTGAATAGATTTTTTTTAATGAAAAACGTTATTATTATTTATCGAGCCACCTTTTATGACAATACAAAATTATTAAGATTGCGCTATTTCTTTATCCGTTTATACGAAAATTTACATAATTACATGCCAGTACCAAACACTCTCACAAAGACACTTAAATCAGCAGCATAAGATGGATGCTTTATTAGAATAATTATGCTGAGTTGCAAACCAAATTATTCGTTAGAGGAAAAACTATTTCAGCAAAAAATATATGAAGCAGGAACCCACTAAAATTTAACATTTTCAAAAATATTTTAATAAATAAAATTTATACAACTAAACTAAACTAAAATATCTCTTCTATGCGACACAAGAACATGATTTGTCTATCAGCAAATTTTTCCTTTTCTTTTTATTTAATTTTTTTTTTTTTTTTTTGCAACTAATTGTTGATTACATAGCGCATATACATATGCATTTCATTGACTTTAACACATTAAAAAGGAACTCCTTGAGACGACGCACAACAAAAAACAATGTTAAGATTGACAAAAGACTGACTGACAGAACAGTTCTGTTGTTGTGTTTTATTGAAAAATGTTAAGAAAAAGTGTTTCTAGTTAAATAAACATGACGACATTCTATTGCATACAAATTCAAATGCGAGCATATCTTAAGGTGGGAGTGTAAGTGTATGTGAAAATAAAAAGGTGTTTTAGTAAAAGATGTTATTTGATAAATAAATTTTATTAAACTTCTCTTTTAACAACTTTGAATTTTTGTTAACTTTAAAAAAAATAAAACAAATGGATGACAAAACATCTTAATTTAAATGTTTGCTGGGTAGGTATGTACACGTTGTTTTATTAAATTATAAATTTTTTTATCATTGAAAAAATAAAAAATTTAGCATTTTGATGACTTTCTAAACAAAATTGTCGTTAGCTTACTATTTTAAAAAAATTTTCGGAGACTTATCATGATTTTTTTAGTGACTTAAAATTTTTTACGAAAACTTTACGATGATCTATAGAAAACTTTTAATAACTAACAACAGATAAAAACTTTTTCTATGACATAAAATTTGTTATCGAAAATTTGTTCGATGACTTTATAATTTTTGAAGATTATTTTTTCGATGACTTAAATAAAAGTTGTTTTTCACTAAAACAAAAGTTTTATGTGAAATTTTTTTTGAGTAAAATACAAATTTTATATGAATATTTTTTTGGTAACAAAAAATTATTAGTCGATAAATTTTTCGATAAATTAAAATTTTTATCGAATTTAAACGAAAACCTTAAATACTAATAAAAGATTAAAACATTTTCTATGACTTCAATTTGTTATGACAAATTTGTTCGATGACTTCAAAATTTCTAAAGATAATGTTTTCGCTTATTTAATATTCTTTTTCACTTAAATAAAAATTTTATGTCAATATTTTTTCGATAACAAAAATTTTCGATAACTTTATTGATATCTTAAAATTTTTATCGAATTCATCAATGACTTAAAATTATTTGTCGAAAAATTTTTCGTAATTTCCAACAAACCTGCGAAACAAAATTTAGTTCTTAATTTAAACTTTTCGATGACTTAAAATTTTTTATCGAAAATTTTTTCTATGTTATAATAATCATCGATTTTTATTTATATTTTTTTCTAAATAAAATTATATTAGTGACCAAAAATTTATTGAAGAAACCCACTTATTAACAAAAATGCCGTGCAAGCATTTTCACTTTTTTCCATTATGTATTTTTCGCTTTTTATTGACTGGAGAAAGTGAAAAAAATTCGGGGAAAAAGTAGGTATCATGAATTATAAAAGAATAATATTTGGTAAATAATTAAAATAGCTTCCTTAAAAAAACGATGATGCCACTTTTTTATTGTTTTTTTTTCTACGGAATTTATGATTGAAATAAAAATTTTTTCCATGAGAAAAAAAAATTCCGTTTGAGTGATTATGATTGGGCTGTATAAAAGCTTTCATTCAAATTTTTTTTATTTTTTAATTTTAATGTTTTTATAAAAAATAATCCACAATCTATAATTTTCTGCAGAAATTTTTCTATCACAGGAAATATTAACACAATCAACGTCATAATTTGAGCGAAAAATTTGTTTACCCTGTTCTCTTGTAGTGATTTTCCAAATAAATAACTTTGTATTCATACTCGCACCGTACAGAGAGTCATTCATACACATCTTTCACATTAAAGAGTTATAACACGATATACATTGTTGTCACAGTATGCGTTTTCTTATTGCTTGTACGTGTCGTGTAAGACTCCTCTGTAAAACACTTTTTTGTTTTGTTTCGCTTCGAATGTTGTATTTGTATTTGTTTTGTGTGTTGTTGGGTAATGTAGAGTGATGACACGTTGCATATTGTGTTAAATGTACGAATGCGCGTATATTACTCGTATTGTCAACATGTTTGTTTAAATGAATGAAGTTTTTTTGCACAATCTTCATTTTGTCTTGGCTTGTTTTACATAAATTCACATGTATTTCTGTAAAACGCCTCCCTCGACAAGCACGTACACATAAACAGCCATGAAAGTGATGTAGCACAAAAGCCATCATCATCATCACAAACAAAAAACAAAGTACATTAAGACAAAGTAAGAATAATAAAATAAAAAGTCAGTAGTAATGAATGCTATGGCAATTAACAATAACAAATATTATGCTTACAAGTAAGCAGGTTAGTAATTAAGGGATATAAGACATGGTTTTCATTAAACCTTTTCCACTTGAAGAGTTACATCTGGGAGGAATTAATTTAAATTTAACAATTTTTAAGTGCTCGCAGTAATACTTGATCCCTTGTAATGGTAAAAGCTTTATTTTTTACCTAGAGTTTCGACGCTTGACATGTATTGAAGTTACAAACGATTTGACATATTTAATACACCTTCTATTTTCAACATTAGTAACAAAAGAAAGTAACATGCCTGCAAAACAATTGTTGACATCGTGTTCAAGGATGTGTTGAAGGATGTTCAAACGACACAATTACAAACAAACAGCATAAATGTGTACGCTCACACACAAATACACACACTTAATATGAATATGCATATTTGAAAAAAAAAAAATATTTAAACAAAACAGCCTAAGATTCCTTTACTCGTTGCAACCTTTTGGAATAAATTGCAACACAAAAGCATACTGACACAGATCAAAATTCATGTTAAAAACGTAAAAAGTGTTATGAGTTGAAATAAATAGAAAAGTACAAAAGTTGTTTTTGTTGCTGTTGTTGTTTTGTGAGTGTTTTTATGACAATAATGCTGATAATGTAAATAAAGCTGCATAATAAAACACCAACACAAGTTTATTTGCTTTAGAGTTTTTTGAGATGTTGACTTAGACTTTATGAAGAATAAGATTTCGTTTGGTTTCGAAATCTAAATGGAATTCACACACTCAGAGGCACAAACACACACATGCACCCACACAAAGACACTTAGCAGAAAAACTCTTTCCAAAAATTTGTTAGTTTTAACAATTTGAATCATTTCATTTTGTACAGAAACCCACAGTTTATTTTAGTTGCCTTTTTTTCTATAGAGTTGAAAAAAGGTATTAAATTCATGTGATTAATCTTAGACGGAGATTAAATAGAATTTTACTTGTTTTTTTATTAAATTTTGCAAAGACTCAAGCAATACACACAGAATATATATTTTATATTGTAGTGACGAGTATATTGCTCTCTATTTTTTTTTCTTTGGTTTTGACTCGTAAAAGTCATTGTGATTAAATGGCAACAAGACAAGTTGGTTGCTTGTAGACAAGCTAAATATTTAATCATGTTATTTAAATGTAAACGTTTTTTATTTTTATAAACGTAGGCAACCATTAGAGGAAATTAAAGGGACTGAAAGGAAAATCATAAATCTAAAATGAAATGAAAAAGTTTATAAAACTAAAAATTAATTTAAAAAAAGTTGTATATTGAAATGTGTAATTCGCAGTCTTTAAAAAAATTAAGGGAAAGAAAAACTATCTAATGATTTCTACGCAAAGCTAAATAATATTTAAACTTTCGGGAAAAATATATTTTAAATATTTAAAGTTATAATTCTATAAATATATTAAAGTTATCGAAAAATTGTTTGTAAGAAATTCGCCGAAAAATTAAAAAGTAATCGAATTTTTTTAAATTCAAACTTATCGGCTAAAAATTTATTTTTTGATTATTTAAATTCATTTAAAAAATTTTGAATTTATCGAATAAATACAAAGTTGTCCGTAGAAAATTAAAAGTTATCAAAAACGCAAAAATTATTGAGTAGAAAGTTGTCAAAAAAATTTTTATGGAGAATTTAGTTACCAGTAAATTTTCGTAGAGAATTTCGTTATCGAAAAGTTATTGTTTTTTTTTAATTCAAACTTATCGACTAAAAAAAATTTTGTAGATTATAAAATTCATTAAAATTTTTTTTTATTTATTGTGTAAATACAAAACTGTCTGTAGAAAATTAACAGTTATCGAAAATCATAAAAATTATTAAGTGTTATCGAATAAGTTTTAGGAAGTAAATTAAAAAAAAAAAAAAAATTATAAAAAATTTAGTCACCGAAAAATTTTCATAGAGAATTTCGTTATTGAAAAATATCGATATTTGTAAATTGAAAATTACCGACGAAAAAAGTTTTTGCAGATTATTTAAATTCATTTAAAAAACTTTTATTTATTGTGTATATAAAAAATTGTCTGTAGAAAATTAAAAGTTATCGAAAAGCATAAAAATTACTATGTATTATCGAACAAATTTTCTGTAAAAAATTATCGAAAATTTTATTAGAGAATTTGGTTGCTGACAAACTTTTGGCGAAAATTTCGTTATTGAAAAAATTTTATATAGAAAATTTTAAGCTATCAAAAGGAATTCTGCTGAAAGTTAAAAGTTATCGAAAAAAAAATCTGCGAGAAAATTAAAGCTATCAAAAAAAATTTTTTTTTATAAGTTCAATATTTTTTAATAAAAAATTTAAAGTTATCGAAAAAAATTTTATAGCAAATTTATAGTTATTGAACAAAAAAATCTAAACTATCGAAAATTTTCTTGTAGAATATTTAAATTTATCCAATATTTTTCTGTATAAATGTGACGTAATGTCACATTTTCGTTTCGTCTGTTTCTTAAAATCTAGTTATCGAAAAAATGTTCCATACAAAAATTTTATGTTATCGAAAGCATCTTAATAAGGCAAAGCGTTTGTCAACTCTAAAAAATTTGGAGATCACGGTATATATATATTTACATATATATTACGCTAGACAATTTTTAAAAATTTTAATAATTCACTTTTAGATGGTTAAAAAGGACCAAATTTTATTGGGAATCTATTATTTATTCAATCTTTCTTTAAAGGAAAAAATATAAATTCATAACTTAAAATTTATTAAATATTCGACAATTCCCAAGTTTGGTGTAATATTTTAAATAAAAATTTTTTTGAGATTTAATCTGTTTAAAAGAATAATTTACTTACTTTTTTTTGGAAAAAATCTCCTTTAATTTTTTTCATTTTTTAGCTAAAACAACATTTCTTCGTACTGCAATTCAGTCTTTCATTCCCTTACATTAAGCATCAAATGGATTTCAAATAATCAAAACTGTCTTTACAGGAAACCTAAAAATGATTTCGTTAATAGGGTTTTATGAAGCATAATCTTTCTTTGAAGTCAATCTGTTCACTGTACTCGTTCAAAATTTAATTTTCCTTTCATAAACTCATAAATGCTTTTCCATCTAAGAAACTGAAAAACGAAGTACACAAGTACTAAATTGTGTAGAGCTTCTCTCCCAAGGAAATGTTACATTACAAAAGAAAAAATATATTTTTCTCTTAAATGTTGCAAGATAGCAATTTTTACTGAAAGAAGGATGAATTGTTACATGTATGAATCTGAGTAGATTCAGAAAGATGTTTGAAATACCTTGAAAAATGACAATAATAATTTCTGTTATCTCCCTTTTCTTGTAAACAAGAAAATAGTTAAAGTTTAAGAATTTGTACAAATTACAAAAATGGTAATGAAAGGTGACATTCATTTCTATAAAAAAAAAAGAACGAAACAAAAAAGATGAAAATTAATCCACAAACGCCCGCAAGTAAATCCCTGATGTGTCTCCCACCCATTTGAAATTATTTTGACGATGTCTTTAAAATGTTTCATATAATGAACTTATATGACACAAACACATACAAATACATTATCAACGCACATACTGAAATAAATTCATGTAAGATATTCGAATGTATGAGCAGAGAAACACAAACAAACAAACGACATAAATGTCACGTACAATTAGTATGAAAGTAAAATGCTTTGGCAACCATAAGCTGATCACCTTTGCAAAATGAAGAAGGAATATTTTTACTCGTTTAGAAATTGTGGCACTCAAAATAAAACTAAATTACGTTTAAACTAATGATTTACCAGACATTATGAAAAATCTCACTGTGGCACATGTTGTTATTACGATAGGAAACTGTGACCAGTTAATTAAGAGTAATAACTTAAATTTTGGTAAGAAATCTTTTATACAGGTAATAGAATCTTTTATTAGGTAAGATACTTTTTAAAGTATCTTTAAAAGCCTCCCACTAAGTTTAAAGAAAAACAACCTTTAAAACAGGGGTTCTCATCAAATTCCTGCTCACGGACCCCTAGTAAACAAATAATTTTTTCGCGAACCCCTCTGAAGCCCAAGTTCAAAATAAGTTTTTTATTATTTTTGAAAACTCTGTTTTTTCGGTTCTTCAAGCGGACCCCTTGGATAGTTGCTATGGACCCTTAGGGTTCCATAGACCCCCATTTGAGAACCGTTGCTTTAAAATATATGATTTGAAAATATGACAAAAAGAACATCTGTTTTATAAAAACGTATTTTTTTATAAAAATCACTTTCGAAAATAAATGCACTAAAAACTTTTCTTTTTCAAAAACCTGTTAAAATATCAACTTTGTGTAGCAGTACCTTCTAAAAAAAGGGAATAAAACTTTTAACCCATTACTTTACAAAAGAGTACCTCTTCAATTGCAAAAAAAAACTTAAAAAATCAAATTTTTTGAAAACCT
This sequence comes from Cistogaster globosa, assembly GCA_937654795.1. Taxonomy (NCBI): domain Eukaryota; kingdom Metazoa; phylum Arthropoda; class Insecta; order Diptera; family Tachinidae; genus Cistogaster; species Cistogaster globosa. The sequence goes on from OW569404.1 coordinate 17,853,481, forward strand.
TCCTTTTATAAAACTACTTTTAAAGAAAAAGTATTTCTTAAATTTAAAAAAAGAATTAAATAATACTGTTAAAAAAGCCGAGAAAGTACCTTTAAAAATAGTGCAGAGGAAAAGTACCGAAAAAAGTACAATACTTTTTAAAATTAAATACTTTCAGAAAATGTACTTTCTAAGAGTTAACCGATTGAAATAATTTAACAAAAAATACTTTTCAAACCAAGTAAAAGTACCTTTTGTGAAAAGTAAGTTAAAAAGTACCTTTTGAAAGAAGTGGTCGTGAAAGTTACCCAGATTCCGTGCTTTGACTTCGGAAAGTACATTTTGCTAAAGGAAATTTCTCAAAAGCGATAAAAAAAAATAAACGTAAAAAAATGATAACCAACATTGCTTGCGTCTTGGCGTCCTTCAAATCATCAAACTAAAAAGATTAAAGTTGGGATATTTATATTAAATTTTCGCACAAGTGAAAATTATCACAAGAGAGAGAGAAAGCTTCATCTCTAACCAACCTATTTTAAATCTTAATGCTTAAAATAACCTCAAATTTAATAACCAAAAGTAATTTGTTTTTTCGCAGTCCTTAATATACAGCAGCTCAAGCAACTGACAACTTACCTTTTTTCTTAAGCCCATAAAAATAAAGAAACAGTTCTTTTTACCTTCAAATATTATTTCTTTAGTCTTTTGTTTTTTTTTCCTGCAAAACTAAAATTTCGCAAACTTTATTCGACAAATAACAACAAAACAAGGAAATATATAAATACTACAACAAAACTTTAAGACGTATCAAAATAACATTAGACCTGTGAATTTAAAAAAAAAAAAAACAATTAATATTATTTACCTTGAAATATTTGAAAATGTTCCACTTTATCCAAATAAAGTATTTTAATTTTATTACATCATAATGATTTTAAGAAATTAAAAAAAATTTATATGTGTAAAATACCTAAGATAAAGTTAATCTTTTAAAGCACATAAAATTTTGTAAAAACTTTGTGGATGCAGTTATTAAAATTCAATTCATTTTTAGTCACTTTAAGAAAATTGTTCCTTAAGCGGATGACAAGAATGTTTAAGTTAAATTTTAAATAAAAATTCTTTTAAATACAAGTAAAATCACGCACAGAGTTGTAAAATTTTAATTCATTAATTTGAATGTTTCTTTTTTCTTTAAACAAGAAGTCACTGGTTTTACAGAATTCCAATAATCTTACACTTGTTTCATTTTATCTTTAATTTTTATTGGTTATAAAAAATTAAAAATGTAATCCTGAAAATGCAGCATTACATTCTGCCAGCGTCTAATTTTTCTTGTTTTCTTTGGAAAACGTCCGCGTTCATTTGAAAAATAATTTTTCTTGATTAAAGTTTAATTAAAAAATGAACCAAAGCCGAAAAAGTAAATTTTAATTGATTTATGAAGATCACTGGTTCAATCCCTGGCTGGGACTAAAATTAAAAAATAAGTTATAAAAATTTTGTAATTTTTTTTACTTTTAATAAACAAAATAGTTATTTTTTTCTGCAAAGACAACCTTTGATAACAAAAAAATATCATTTATGTGATAAAAATTGTTTCATATAAAAAAAAAAAATTTGTCGCTAATAGTGTGAGTGAAAATTGCTTTTTCTTTTTCTTGCGTAACGATTTTATTTTTTGTCACTCAAAGTCGTTTTTCTTTCAGAAAATAGTCTTTGCCGTATGTAAAATTAAGAAAAATACTTTTTTTTTTACAAAATTATTCTGTTTTACAAAAGTTTCGTTTCCCTAAAAAATTTCTTATTTTCATCACTTTTCATAAAAAGTGTTTTTCAGTCATTTTATACACAAATCGAAAAAATCTATTTTTGTCTAATTTTTTTTTACAAAATTTACCTTAAAAAAACTAACTTTTTAAAAACATGAACCTTAAAAAAATTAATTTTTCCTACAAAAACTAGGTTCGGTTAGTTTAGCCAGGCAGCTGTGTTGCCACAGCCTCTTGGGTCCACTGCTGAAAGAAGAAACAGAGAGAGAGAAAAATCAGAACTTAAAAAAAGAGATGAGGACGAGCAATAAGAAAATTAGAAAAATAGAGAAGAAGAGATCTGTGGGCATAAAGAATGCTTAGAATGTTTGGACTGATTGTGGGCCTTTAAACCACCCACTGCATCTCAAGAAGAAACTGATCCTACCTAGTCTCAGTAATGATTTGGCAAATAGGCTCCTGTATTATCGTTGACCAGGTATCTTAGTTGTATATACATCAGCGCGGGACACAGACAGAGGAGGTGTTCCACCGTCTTCCCTCCTTCTCGTCTTGACAACTTCTGCAAAAATCATTAAATGGGGGACCCATTCTCCTAGAAAGGACTCCAAATGGACAGTGCCCAGTAACTAACACTAGCACTAAGTCGTGCAACCGACTCCTCGGCAACTGCCCAGATCAAAATAGTGCCAAATTGTCCTAGCGAGCGAATATGTCGACTCGTTAGACTATCTGACCTGAGCCAGATCGCATAAGCTTTCCGCAAGCAGAGAGGGGTATGCCAGAGAAGGTTCCAATATCATCCTCTTCAAGCATTGTCCCCTTCTTTGCCAGGTTATCAGCAACATGGTTGTTCCCTCACCTTTTTCAGGCTGACTGTCGAAACCTCCTCACAAAAAATGAATAAATTTAATTACACAATTTTATTTCACACAATTTTTTTTATCTAAAATAGTCGAATTCCCTACTTCTAAAATTCAGAAGCTTTAGTTTGAAATATATTTCGAATTTTACACGTAAGTGTTGTTAATACAAAGTCACGTACAAGACATTTTTAGGTGATTAACCCACAAATAAAGTCGCGTACTTTTTACAATCCAACATTAATCCAATGCAACAGGCAACTGTAGTTGGATCCTCAAACTCAGTTCATCCATAAATTACCTCTATTATTCACAGCTAAATATTTTTATTATTAAAAACGCACGTAAACTTTTATGAGCAAATTTAAAATTAACGATATTTTAAATGATGCAATGGGTTGAATTATTGCGGATTCTTTTCATACAAGACTTTGTATTTATTTTGGGAATTTTTCAATTAAACCGCGCACACACACACACGCATGCACATTAATTCATAAAGTGGCAAATGAAGGTTTAGGATTTCATAAGATTTAATTTACTTTTGCTAATTTTTAGCCAGGATACAAAAAAGTATTTTTGCAAAAGGTAACTAAACAGAATCATACAAAAAATTATAATTTCTTTTGCTTGCAAAGATTCCTATTTTAAGCCATTTTAAAAACTCAGTTGCCTGTAAAAATCACTCTCATACAAATACACCCTTAACAAAGCCGGGAAGAGAAATAAAAAAATATAAAACGAATTATAGCAAGAATTTAAGTAACAAGAAGATACGTGTTTTTGGAAATAACAAACAAAAAAAGTGCTCGCAAATGTAGAAACATAAATTCCCTAAATGCAATTACGCCAGTGACTGGAAATACTTATTGCTAAGAGTGCTGCTATTCATTTTTTTTTGTATTTAGCCTGAGAAACTGCTGTTACTTTGCTGAGAATTTTTGTAACATCCTCAGCCGCAGCAACAGCAGTAGCAGAATTATCTGAAAGTAAATTTAGTGTCTAAAATTGCAGGTCCTTGTGCAGCCTTGAAGGCGTAAAAGAATAAAAGGTAAGCGGCATGTGTGAACATTTGTTAGCATGCAAATGATGACGATAATGTTAAACGTGATTATGACGATAATGATGTTAAACGCATGCAAATTAAATAAACGAAAATGTTCTTGTTACACGACAAAGTACCACATTCTTTCATGCTGCTGTTGCTGCTGCTGCTGCTATTCTCAAGTGCACTACTCATATGTTTAGTAGATTTTTTTATTTATTTTCGTATTTTTTAATATCCTTGTCATCTTACGCTAAACGAGGAATATAATCTAAAATGAAGAAAACAGAAAAAAAATTAAACCGTTACTTGAATCTTTAAATAGTGTTGCAACGCAAGTGATACTCGTATGCATTTCATACAAAGAGATTTTTTAAGTACTCGATTTTTTAAGTACGGAAATTAGTAAACCATTTAAGCATTGCCAGCTTACAAATCAAGATTTATAAATTTAAAAGCTTTACTCACAATATAAAAGGTCATACTTTCTCTTATCTTAACACCAGGTCCGTCTTAAAAAATCCAGTCTTTTCTATTAAATCCCACAGTTTACATTAACATGCAACCCCTTTTTACATTAAAAAGTCACCTCTTTACATTCAGTAGTCACTTTTTCATCAAAAAGTCTCTTTCTTAGCAAAAATTCACTTTTCCCAGCATAAAGTCACACTTCTATCAAAAATTAACTCAAGTCACATTTTCCAGCAATAAGATCAATTTTCTTTCATCAAAGCAAAGGTGACTTTTTCCCATTAAAATTTCTATACAATTTTATATCAAAAAGTTACATTTTTTCTTAAAAAAGTTGACTTTACTCATTAAACAGACACATTTATCTTTAAAAAGTCACCCTATACCATCTTTTAGTCAGCAAAGAGAAATTTAAAAGGCCACTTGTTTAAAACAAAAGTTCACATTTTTCCATTAAAATTTAATTTTTTTGATTAAAGACCCAATTATTTTTAAGAAAAACTTTAAATCAAAAAGTTCCAAGTTCCATCAAGTAGTTATTTTTATTTATGAAGTAAAAAAAAAAAACTTTCTTTCATCAAAAAGTCACCTCTTTACATTAAATAGTCACTTCTTCACCAAAAAGTCACTTTCCTATCAAAATTTTACTTTTTTCAGCAAAAAGTCACTCTTCTATCAAAAACTCTTTGCAGTAAAAGTGACTTTTTCCCATATAAATCTCTACACACTTTTGTATCAAAAAGTCACATTTTTTCATCAAAAAGTTGACTTTACCCATTAAACAGTCACCTTTTTTATTAAAAAGTCACCATTTTTTCCATAAAAATTTAATTTTTGACTAAAGACGCAGTTTTCTTTCCAAGAATAACCTTTATATCAAAAAGTAACTAATTTTCATGAATTATTCGCTTTTTCTTAAGGAAGTCAAATTTTCCCCCGAAACAAAAACAATCAAAAATATAACTTTCTTTATCAAGGAGTCATTTTTTTCATTAAAAAATCACAAATGTTCACTTTCTTAATTTTATTTTTGCATCTTTTATTGTCACTGTTTTTTATCAAAATGTTACTTTGTGCAGTCAAAAGTTTTGTTTCTGCCAAAAAAGTCACTCTTTTATTCAAACAGCAATTTTGCCATTAAAAAAGATATATTTTTCCCAGAGAAAACGCATTTCTTCTTAAGGCAGTCACTTTTTCTTATTATCAAGCAGACACCTTTTTTCCATTAAAAATATTTTTTTCTATTGAAAAATTAGTATTTTTTTATTAAAAAGCTACTATTTTTACTAACCGATCACTTTCAAAAAATGATTTTTTATATTTTTTGTTTTAACTCAAATGTCACTTTCTTCATCAAACTGTCAATCTCGACCATCAAAAGTCCCATTTTGTCCTTTTTGTTTTTATGAAGAAATCACTTTATTCATCAAAAATAACTTGGGTCCATTAAGAGTTCACTTATTTTTCCTTTAAAAAAAATCACCTTTTTACCAAAAGGTCACTCTTGAGTTAATTTTTACCCAAAAGTAAATTTTTGCTTCGTTTACCTACAGTTTGATATGGAGCCGTCAAAAATAAATATTCTTTCATGTAAAAGCAGTTGGTTGAATTTTTATTTGAAGTTTACAAGGATTTTCTTTTTCCAGCATCCATTTTTTTGTTGAAGCTGTTATCGTAAAAGACAAAGATACCTTTAACACTCAACACAAGCATTCATACACATTTACATGTAAACGAATACACGGATGTTGCGTAATAAAAACGGAAAATTCGTTTATTTCGTTATTTGTGAATTTAAATGTGAAAGCAAAATGTGTTGTGATGATTTGTATGTTTTTTAGTGCCACAGTTTATAATAATAAAACATAGTTGTTCAAATGCTGGTAGGAAAATATAACAAAAAAAAAAAAAAAAAAAAAAAACAAAAAACGTTTATCCACCAGCTGCATTTAAATAATTGAATTTTAAATGTTTTTCTATTTAGATGAACATTTCGACTTCACTGTTTTTCTTAGAATATTTAAATTTATTTTTTTCAAAATTTTTTTTCTGTTTTGTCTTGGGTATGAACAATGAATGGGTGAACAAAATATGGGAATATTTTATATTTTCATAGTGCTTCCTGCAGGCTTTTAATAAAATGTCTCTTTCATAGATTTGCTTTACTAAATTCTAGTGAAATTCATTCAATAGGAATCAGTGATGATGCTGTTATTTTGCTATTGAATTCAGAAGTTTGTTTATATCGCTAACAAATTTTAATGCAAAAATAAATGTTGAAATAATTTATCAAAAAAAAAAAAAAAAAAAAAAAAAAAAAAAAAAACTTTTCATAATTACCTTTTAGTACTGTTATGAATGTATGCACACACACATACATTCACTCTGTTGTAGCAATTATTTCATTATTTATTAAGTAGACACTTTGAAATTTTAAGTGCTGGCAAGAGAACGTTGCTCTACAATTAACTATTTCTCAGAAGCCTTATCAATTTGCTAAAGTAACCCTGCGAATGACAAGGGTCATCATAATATACGAGTTTGTATTTAATTCTATTTCAAATAATCATTTTGTTATCACTAGTTCTCTGTATTTTCTCTATCTGTTTTCTTAAAACGTTCGTGCATTGTTCATTTATATCGACCAATAGTTTCAGTTGTGTTGAAAAATTTATAATTTAATAGATTTGTTTGCATCTTTTAATTTATAATTGTAATTTTAAATAATAAATAATACTTCTGTGAATTGTGAACCGATGGTTTTTGTTAATTTTTAACTAATTTAAGAATTAAGATTAATTGATTAAAATGTTTGAATTGATAACATTTAGGTGGAGTTAACTAAAAATCTTGCAATCAAATAAGTTCTTAAATACTTCTTCTGTTTTTTTTCAATCATAAAAAGTGACTGTTTATTGGAAATTAAAAAATTTTCATAACAAATTTTTGTTTTCCCAGTTTCTATATATCAGACAAAAAAAAAATATCAGCGACAATTTTTAAGCATTGAAATTGGTTGGTTGCTGGCGTGGCTATTTGTAACTGCTTTCGGTTTAATATAATTCTGCATTTCGCCAGGACGACATGTGGTTTAGACCGAATGGCGGACTTCTCAACGAGTATTTTAAGCAAGAAAATTCAGATGAATAATCCAGAATCGAGATCATGAGTTCAATTCCCATCAGTGGAATGAATAAAAAGAAAATGAATTATTGTACATTAGGCGCGATGAATAATTTGCTTAAAAGGAGAATAAATGGAAAACAGCAGTAGAAACTTAATTAAATTAAATTAAATTATTTATTTTTTTATTAAAAGAAAACTATTTTTTTAGCCTAATTAAATGAAACAGCGACGGGGTCTGATTATTTTAATAGCTGAGATGATAAAGGAGCCTGTAAAATAAAAATAAAATCAAAAAACAAAAAAGGCTGCTGAGGCTGCTGTAGTCAAGGTAGTAAGCACGTTGACTACAAAGCTGGTTGGCGAGGGTTCAACCTCTGCGGCAACCAAAAAATAAAAATGTTTTTTTCTGTTTAATGGTATAAATACATATTCAGAATTAACATTAAAACATGCAGGCTCCTTCATCGGTACTTCTTCATAGCATATTCGCCGGCGAAGTAAAATAACTAATAAAATGGCTATACTTTCACCACCTGTTCTTTTCTCTCCTCTATCCCTTTCCTAAAGAATGAAGCACGGTTACACACTAATTAAGTAGGCATTATTGCCTGAAGTGCTACTTCTCTTAAAAAAAAAAAAAAAAAAAAAAATATTCTTTGAGCAATCGTAGTGGCGGCGTTGGTAAAGGGTTCTGCATGCTTGTTAAAATGGAAGATCACCAGTTCAGCTCCCTTGGCAGCTTATCAAAAAATACATTGAAGTTAGAGACGTTTTTTAAAAAAGAGAAAAAATGTTAAACAGAAATTCAAACCTCCAATATGACATTGTGAAACAGCTGTTATGAATCCGCCAATATGGATAAGTGAAGGCACAACATTGCAAAACAACAGGGATGACATTGTAAAATAAACAAATCTAAAAAGGAAAAGGGAAAATAATTGTTAAGCAATCGCGATGGTTGTGCATTAGTAAAGGTATCTACATGTTTGTTTAAAGAGAAATTTATAAGTTCAACTCTAAGCGTCAGATTATGAATATTCAGGTTTAAAACGAATTTTCGCCAAGTCAGATAGAGTAGTTCGAATCATGATGCACAAACAGCGTGGTGTAGTGTAGATGGCCGTATAAGTTAAAAAAAATGCATGCTCGCAATCAAAATATTTTAATTTAAGTGTTCAATGTTCAATTGCTTATATACATTTTCCCGACTGCGATAAAAAAGGAGCAGAGCATTATAATATTTATTTACTATATGAGAATTATTAAAAAAAATTTAATTGCTTAGAATAATATGTTGGAGTGTGCTATCCCCACACACTTTATTACGATTCTTTAACGTCAGGTAAAAAATACAACCAGTGGTTCTTCTAAATGATTTTATTTTAGTACCACATTGAAAAAGTAAATCGCAAATTTTTTTTAGAATAAAAATGTATAAATAAAGTTACATTAAAATACTTTATTTCATATAATTTTTCGTTCGATCAAATGCTTTACGCTTAAACAAGATTATCAGATTAAATTATTTACGTAAAATACATTTTATAAAAATTTAAATTTTATATGATAAACGAGTCAACAAATTTGTTTAATATTTTCTTAGTTTATTTATATTAATATTTTTCTTTAAGTTCAGCCTAAATAAATAAAATCACATTTCATTGATAACAAATTTTAATTTTGCTTAAACAGCCTTTTCAAAGTCATGTGTTGTTGGTGTCTTGTCGAAAAATTCATATTTATGCAACTGATAAGAAGTGTCACGTCACAGCTAATCTCTTCTAAAAAATCACATTTTCAATATTTACTTGCGTTTACAAGTTGACTATAAAATAATCTCTTACAGGCGACGACCATCTATTATTATTAACAAAAAAGAAATCTTATCAGTAGTTTTGTTTAAATAGAAATCAAAAATAAAACTGAGTTTAGTTCGATTTAAAATATTTAAGGTTTGACTTGAGATTTTTTCGAAGAAAACTGTCAGTTGTTAAACTTAAAGGCTCGTGAGCGGTTGTTTAAAGCATCGACTTGGACAAGTGAATTTGCGGTAAAAAGGGATGTTTCAATAAAAGCGAATTTCTATTTAATTTTAATTTAAATAGTTTCAGCGTTTTAGTAACACAAGGTTAACGGATTTAAATTTGTTATAAAAATTAAATCCTTAAAAATAAAATAACAAAAAAAAAGAGGGAAAAAGGAAAGAAAATTTACACAAAGCTTTTACTAAATAGTGTTTAATGGAAACGTGTGTGTGTGAGTGTGTGTGTGTGTGTGAGTGTGTGTGTGTGTGTGTCTGTGCGTGTGTGTGTTTGTAAAAACATTTACGTTAATGTTTGTTTGCATTTTCATAAAAGTTCAAAAAAGTTCTCTCTACGTGTTTTTAAGCGTGTGTAAATTTATTATTTCAGCAGGTTTGAATGTGTGATGAGAGCGCCTGTTTGCTTGTATTTTTTATGTTAAAATGTTAAAGTTTGTATTGAAAACATATTACATATATATTTATAAGCGAATATCTAAAAGACCGAAAATTTTATGTGTTCTAAAAGATCAAAAGGCATTAAAAGTGATTCGGTGAATATACAAAAGAGATTCACCCAAATAAATGTTGGGCATTTGCAAAAAATATAATTTATGAAAAAAGCAAATATATCTAATATGGCAAAAGGAAGAAGAGCAGTTTTAACTTACACATGTACAATTTTAATTAAAACCATTAAACTATAAAAAATAATTTTATGCAGCTTTGTTTTACATTGCATTGCAAATTATTCTATAAAATCTACACATTTCCTAATTGGAAAAATAAAATATGAAAATAAATAAACTTAAATTAGTAATAATATGAAGAAAACATATTTTAAATACCTTAAGAAGAACTGAAACATATCTTTAACAAACAAGATTTTTTAGAACTGCCACTCAAAAAAAATTTTTTTGTAATAAAAAGCACTTTTTAGAATGGCACATTTTTTAAAATAAATTTACTTAATTGATACTTTGTATTAAGAAAAGGTACCTTTCGAAAACTAAATCTTAAAAATCTGCCTCATAAAAACTAGTTTTCACAATTACTATTTTGTAACATTTGCATAAAAGTACCTTTTACAAAATACAATGAAAATTTGCGTTTACCTTTGAAAAAAGTGCTCTTAAAAGTACCTTTATAAAAATGCCTTTTAATAAAATAAATTTTAATGTAAAGTTACTTCGTAAAAATTATTTAAAAGAAAAGATTCCTTATAAAAAAATACTGCTAAAAAGCTTCTTTTAAAAAGGTGTCCTTAAAAAAAAATAAGAAAGAGTTGTTTTGATCGAGTGCCATTTTTAAATGGGTTTTTTAAGAAGTACGGTTTAAAAAAGTACCTTAAAATACCTTAAAGTTATATCTAAAGTAAGCTATTTTTTACTTAATTAAATTCTAAAGCTTTAATAATGAACCTTAAAAAGCCATACTTCTCAAAGGAAATCGCCATACTTCTCAAAGGAAATCTTTTGAAAAAAATATCACATTCATAAAATTACTTTTTAGGTATAATTAATTTTTTTTAAATTACATTCAGTAAAGTTCCTTTTAAAAATTACCTTTAAAAACAAGTAAATCGTTGTGTCAATAGAGTACCTTCTATGGAAAGAATCTTTTGATAACACACTTTAACAAAAGTACCTAAAATATCAACTTAAATGTCGTGCCTTTTAGCAACGTGCCATGCAAAAATTTATTTTTCGAAAATCAAGCACTTAAAAATAAATACTTTCAGAGTAAAAGTACCTTTAATAAAAGTGTGTCTTTGGAAGAAATAATATTTTAATGAAATATTCCTTAAAAAATACATCTAAAATACTTCTTTAATAATTGTTAAAAAGAGTAACTAAAAACGTTCCTTTTAAAAAAGATTATAACTTAAAAAAATACTTAAAAAAGTATTTCTTAGAAAAGTACTTAATAACCTAAAGAGTACCTTTAAAATAACACTTTATAGCAAAACCTTAATACGTGAAAAAATCCTGTCAAATTTTAAAAAAATCCCCTTTTTAAAAAGTACCTTTAAAAAATCCCTTAAAAAAGAACTTTAAAGGGAAATACCTCACACTTTTAGTGTAACTATAAAAAGTTTCTTAAATAATATCTTTCACAGCAGTACCATCTAAAATTAACTCTCATTCTCTCCCAAAAAGAAAGAAAAATATTTATTAATTTTTATTCTCCTCTTAACTAGAAATCATGTGTTGGAATCACTGCCTTATATTGGCAGTACAGCTTCTTATCAGCTGATGCGTGATCAAATTATAGGAAACAACATTTCTAAAAAACTGGCTCGCAGCTGGATGATGTCATTATCATTTATCCAACGTCCTGATGAAGAAACTTTGGAAACTTTCTTTACAATCTTGGAGTTCTCACGCAAAAAAAATGGATCCCGAATATTCTTTGGGAGCATCAGCTGTTATATGGAGTTTCTGTAGGTACCAGGAAAATTGTTCCGAAAATCTCAAAGTTCAACGGATAGTTAATCTTTTAGAGACCGAATTTCTAAGTCTTTTCAATATGTATCGTGGCGAAAGGCGTACTCGTGAGAGAATGATTATTATCTTGAAGGGTTTGGGTAACATTGGTGTTTTGTCGTTACCATTTGCTGCCCAACTTCAAGAAATTATTGTACAAAACTTGACCTGCATGGAAATAAGACTGAAAGCTGTAATGGCCCCGTATAAGGGATTCGTATGCCAACAAGACATTAAATTTAGAAATAAGAACATTCAGTTACTTGCATGCCATGCGTTGTCCTGACCATTTAATCATCAAATCGCATAATCGATGAACTGGTAATGGGTCTAAAAGACGTTAATATCGATGATACTGAATTGGCCTGTATCAAAGCTCTAGTATTTTTCGATCGGAGTAAGTTTTGAAACTTTAAAATTTGGAAATAAAACTTTAAATTATACCCGACTTCTTCTAATAAATTGTAGATACCCGTGGCCTAAATGAACCCCAACGCATAAAAACACTGCGCAATCAAATTCTTAACAATTTAGAGGATTATGTTTCTGATCGCCAGTACGAGTCACGGGGCCGTTTTGGTGAAATTTTACTTATACTTCCAGTGCTGCAATCCATTACCATGCAGATGATCGAACAAATACAATTTGCTAAAATTTTCGGAGTGGCCCATATTGATTCTTTGTTACAGGAAATGTTATTGGGAGGTTTGAGCTGAACACAAATTTAAATGTTTAAAGTTTTTTAAAGTGATATTTTTTCTTCACAAACAGGAGAATTGGCCGATAATAAATTGGAAATTTGACAAACTAAATTTGAAATCTGTTTAAAAATTGCTTTTAGTTTGTTTATTTTTTCAACTAAAAAAACACGATAAAAAAATATTAATTTAGACAAATTTGACAAACGGTAATAAAAATGTTTCTCTCAGACGCCTCTTAAACGCCTTTGAAAATTATGTTAAGCAATTAATTTTAATAAAATTTTTAAACTAATGCGATGTTTTTTAATTTTTAATTTAAATTTTTAACTTATGATAGATACAAAATGGAATAAAACAAAAAATCAAAAATAGATATGACAGCACCTCTAACTATCGCACGTGTACACGCAAAACAGCTGTTAAAGCAAATTTTGTGTAAGAAGTAAAAAAAAGCTGAAATGGCAGGTTTGCAGCCAGCACAATTGGATTTAAAGGCAGTACAGTAGTTTTCGCTTATAGTCCACAACTACAGTTGCACAATTTTTGTGGACTATAACCGAATTTCTTTTTATGCCACATTATGGACTATAACTGAATCCAGATATAGTACACATTTCAGACGACATATTTACGAAGTATGCAATTTCTTCAATAAAACCACTTTTTTTTTAAACAAAATAAAGGTTTATTTAAAATATAAGCAATTGTTGATTTAAATAAAATCAATAGTTAAAAAAAAATCCTTTATATATTATTATTTATTGTGATTCAAATAAAAAAGGTTGCCAGTTTGTTTAAAAAAAGTATTAAAAAAACAGGGGGGACTATATGAAAGTTTTTTTCTTTACAATATTAGCTTTGTATGCAAAGAAAATTCAGCCCTTAAACGAAAATGGACTGTAGGCGAAGTGGACTTAAGAAAAAATAGTTTGTATGAAATTCGAAAAAACCTGCAATTGAAAAGGAATGTTTTGGCTTACATCCGTTTTTTGGCCTTTAAGCGGAAAGGACTATAAACGAAAAGTACTGTAGCATTAACTAAAACATGTACTTGGTAATTAAATTTATGTCATCATAATTTTAAAGAACATCACAGTTATACGCAACCACGTGCATTCGATAGATCTCTTACCGGCTGCCCAGAAGGAAAGACTATGAATTTATTTACCACTCGACGATATGATTATAATAGCTTTTACGGACACATACATACATATGCGTCAAAAAGTAAAATCACCATTTAAATGTTTATGGTAATTATTTTTATACCCTTCACCAACAAAAGTGGAAAAAGGGTATATCTTAGTTTGTCATTCTATTAGTAATTTCTGGAATATCCATTTCCGACCCCATGAAGTATATTTATTTTTAGACCTTATGCATAACAAAGTCGATTGAGCATTGTCTGTCTGGCCGCGTGTCAGTCCGTGTTAATGTTAAAATCAATTTTGAAAAATTTAATACCCCTATCGTTCAGACATATTTTCAAAAATTTTGCCATTAAAAACTAGCAAGATCGGTCCATGTCCTTTAAGGCAGCGGGCAAAACACCAAGTCTGCTTCTAGTTTTTCCAAATCATTTTGAAAAATGAAATAAGTCCAATAAAAAAAAAAACAAATATAAAAGGCGAAAGAACACTAAAATAATTAATAAAAAACATCATGCAAAAAAATTGGATATCGCCCATATGAGTTATGGGCCTCTGAACTTATCATTGAAAAGTACGATTTTGCTCAATTTTTTTAAGACATTTAAATAAAAATTTTTGAAGAGATCTTATAGAAAATACAAAAAATGTTTAAAAAGGCTTAACCCATTAGGAGGCAGTGACATTTTTATTATAAATAAATATAATATAATAAATAATAAATCGTACTTTATTGTTTTCTTCTTATTTTTGAATTCTATGTCACCCTAATATTTTTTTTTTCGTTTTTTTATTGGAGTTACTTTACCAAACTAGATTTACATATCCACATGGTGAAGGGTGTAGAAGATTCTATTATTTTTATTAAAATTGTGCATTGTGCATCAGCTTTGTTTCTGGATTAATAATGAAAGAAAAGCATCAACATTAGCGTTACACATTTTATTTCAAATTTTTTAGGTCTTAGTGTCCTTTGCTTGTTATCATTTTATACACAAAAAAAAATGTTCCTTATTACGCATTTATATACAAGACAAAGTTATTATTTTTCTTGAAAATTTAACAATCATAAAATATTTAACAATTTGAATATTTTGCTGCACAGCTCTTCTACTGCAAACAATAAAAATATTTATTTTTTTTATTATTTGTATTTAACAAAAAAAAAAAAAAAAAACCCTTAACTTAAGAGCACATCCCTTAATTTGACAAATATTGTTTGAAAATCTCTTTATATCATGCTCTGGTGTAATAACTACATTTTTCAAATATTTTTATTCGATTGATAAAATTTTTTTGACTTAAATAGCAGATATTATTAGAAAAGCAATGTATGTGTTTTGAAAATACTTGTGCAAGCAAAATTGTAAATTTTTTACTAAAGCACACAGAAGCACACTGGGCATAAAACAATTTCCTTTTTTTCACATATATTTAACATTAAGTTCTCAACATTTGTGAAAACATTAAGAAAACGAGTGTAAAATTATTTCTGTTTTAAAATAAAATGGGTCATACAAGACACATGGCGTTATTTTATTAAGGCAAATTTATTTCTTCACTTATTTGCTTTATATTTTTATTATTCGCAAGTATTTGAACAGCTAAAGGACAAAGATTCATTTTCTGTTCATAATTTTTATAAACTGTCATCTTGCATTGATATGTCCTTGAAGAACGACTGAATTTAATATTTGGAAATAAAGTTTTCTTTATTAAAAATAAAAATAGATAATTGAATATTATGTTGACTTTAATTTTTAGTTTTATTTAAAATAATAAACAATTGTTTAACAAATATTTTATTACTTTACGCAATCCTTGGAAAAGAGAGGCAGCTTTGTGGTGAATGAAATATAAATTGAAAAGACCTGAAGCATGTTGATGCAGTAAATAAAATACAGGCAAGTTAACTTACATATGAATATTTGTCTCTATACTTTTACAGTTAAAGAAGAATCATCCATACTATTTTGCTACAAAAGGTCAGCAAACATCATAGAGTTCAATGTAGAGTGGAGTCATCAAAAATCTGTAACTGAAAAAGTTTCAATTTTTCGTAATTTAAATTCCTGTTTTTGGCGATTTATATTTTAATATTTTTTAACGAGTTTTTTAATTGGCTTCTTGTGAGATAATGTGAGTTTTTATTCATTATCATCTACTTTATTTGATTTTTTATCACTCAAATATACTGCTTCTCCATAAGATGAGTTGCTCGTTCTGAGGTCCATTGCACGCATCTAGAGTCACACAGACCGCTGCCTGGCGTCTACTTAGAATTTCTAGTAGCATTACTTTTATTCTATAGTTACGTGTATTAAAATATCCGGACAACAAATTTCGATTAAAACAAATATTAACAAAGAAAACGCCAACATCTCTCTTTCATTCTCTAAATATTCGACCGAAAATGCAATAAAAACACTAAACATAGACAGATGCTTTTAAGTCTATCTTGGAGTATTGAAATGACTAAAATAACGAGCAACAAAGTGCAATGGGGTACAGAATTCTACACAATCTACACGAAGTTATAGCCCTTACAAATAAATAAATAAATCTTGCAAAAAAAACCGACTTCAAAACAAATTTTATCTGTCTCTCTATAACGGTTCAAAAGTATGGCAGCATATATGAAATTACATTAATTATTGCGACACCTTTATTTTCCATTTATACTTGTTCAACTGGGTTACAGTTTGGCCTTATACATCAGATTACGTCAACTATTGTGACACTCTTTAATTTGTAGCTTAAAATATTTATACTTCTTTTTATACGAAAGAAATAAGTGAACATTCTTTCTAATTTTAAAGTGTTTGTAACGACTCAATAGATACAGCCATTTAAGTCAAATAACATTAATTTTGAAAGCACCCTTTGATTTCTGTATTCTTTATATAAACTTGTTATAGAGGACTAAGCAATACAGTTTCCTTTTAATTTTAGCGTTGTGTCTATAACAGTTTGAAAGTTCGGCCACATAAATCATTACATCAACTATTGGGACACCCTTTGATTTCCAAATATTAATTTTATACTTATTATCGTGGGGGAGTTAGCAATACAGGTTCGTTGTAAGTTTTAATCGTGTGTCTACAACTGTTTTAAAGTGTGGCCGTATACCTCAAGTTAAAGGAACTATTGGGTCACCTTTTAATTTAAAATTTTGTATATTAATACTTGTTACTATAGCGTTCATAGCAATCGACATTCTGTCCAGTTTGCAAGCGTTTATCAGTAAAGGTTCAAAGGATAGGCCCTATGGTGACACCCTTTAGTTTTTAGATTTTATTTTGTATTACTTTTTGCCATTGGGGGGAGTTATAGTGAAATGCAGTTTTCTTTTTAAATTCAAGTAGTGCTCTTGTTGTATGATGTTGTATGGGGCACCCTTTAATTTTTAAGATAAAGAACTTTATTTAAATCGGGACCAATATTTAAGCATCACCTTTGAAATAAATTTTTAAAATCGATCCAGAAATGACTGAATTATGGAGGTAGAAATATCAAAAAAGCAACGTTTAGCCGAATTGATAAAACCTCCTTCTTTTTTTGAAGTTGACATGTCATAGAACAAATACATAACGTGTAAAACCACCTCTAACAAAGCTAACTAAGTTGTTGGGTTTAAATAGAACAGAAATTAAAGCCAATAACACTTATAGCGCATTTGCAATAGAAGTATCTGTGTACTGGATAAAAACAGAATATCATGAGTTCAACTCCCATCGGTGGGATGCATAAAAAAATATTTGTGGCTGAATAAGTTGTTAATAAATTAAAAGCAGCAGAACAAAAGCCTAAAGCTTAGAAAAGGGAAACGATTATTTTGTGCCGCCACGGCTGATAAGGTGGGGAAGGCGGTTAAGAAGGGTGTATTTAGAGAATAGAAGCAGAGATGGTAAAAGGCGCTAATAAATAAAAAGGAACCGCACTACATGAGTTAGCGAAGGCGCTATTATATTAAGAACAACAAATCATAGGGTACTCTAGACGCCTGTGTGATAAAACAAAACCTCAGTCAGTGGGGGAATTAATTACATAACAATAGGGGAGGGTGTTCGTGTCCAGGACCGGTTGGTAAACGAGATCATAAGTTTGAGTATCTGCCGAAACCAAGGCAGGGATTAAAGGTGAACTAGACATGGAGTAGTAAAACTTGCGCTGCAACAACATAGTGGTATAACGTGGATAGATACGTTTGAAATCAGAAAAATTATTTAATTTAAAGAGGAATAAATCTAACAATATTTAAAGAAAATTATAAAATTGTAAAAGGAACACGAATATTCAGATTGTAAAAAGATAGGAGAGTGGAAAATTACCATCTATCCTCTTGTTTTTTGTGTAACCTGTAAAAAATGATAAGACGACAAATAATTGGAAAAAACTTATTCGAAATTTAAATTTAATTGCGTTTAATAAGTCATTAGTGTTGATACAGTCTGTATAACTTTGACATTTCTGCTTTATCATATGCAATCAAATGCGACAAATACAACAGTAGCAGCAACACTAAACAACACTAACAACGTCAATTTGTGTATGAGGAGGTTAACAACAATTTTAGCAGGAAAAACATTGAACGAATTTGTAAATTAATCTCTCTAGTGGCTTAAATTTCTACATTCGATTATTTTCTATTTGAACGGTTCATATAATCATCATGAACATGGAGTCCATTTAAAGTATTTTCATTATTAAATGGCCGTATGGGTATAAAAGTGTTTTTTTTTTTTTGTTACTTTTTACAAAAATAGAAATAAAAATCGCATTAATTTAAATCAAATGTTGATGTTAAAATTTAAAGGAAAATTTAATTAAATTCTGTGGTACCTATTGAAATTAAAAAAAGTACATTTTAATGTACCAAAATGATATCAAATCTCAGTTGCAACAAAAATCTATTTAGCTAATAAACGTGCTCACAATTTAAGTTTGATTGTGAATAGAAAAAAATTCGTTACATTAAATTAAATTTCCATTATCGTAATAATGTTTTTTGTTCATCCTCTTTTAAAAGGATTTAATTGTTGGCTTATTTATACAGAAAAGGGATTTAAATACACATCCGTTTACTTTTTCATTTCTTTTTCTTCCTGCTCTTTTCTCACTTTTTCCACAATTATTTATTGTAAGTCGCTTATTTGTTGCAACAACCATTCGTGTTGCAATTATAGATTTTAAAAAAAAAGTAAATAAAAGTATAAAAAGTGCAAAGAGTGGAAAGAAATGCAAATAAAATTAAAATACTTTTAATCGTTTTCACCACTTTTAAATGTCTTTTAGAACGGAAACTGAGAAGACGAAAATAACAAAACAAAAGAAAGTTAAAGTTAAATTTGCTCCCAATTTTTTTTTTTTACTTTTGTTTTTCAACGATATTTTATCGTCTTTTACGTACAAAAAATATTTTATTCATGCACTATTGCAGCCAAAAGAGTGTGAAAATACCACCTTGCCAACACCATTTAAAGCCATCCAAAGCATATTTAGGCTCTTAGGCCAGCAATAGTGTGAAAACTTTTACTTTTGCTAAAAAAAAAGGAAACCGAGAAAATAAAATGAACTAAAGAAATGAAATGGAAACAATAACAAATTCTAAAGAGTTTTTTTTTAACACAAAAGCTCTTAAAGTTAAAGTTACACAAATACATTACAGATTCATTATACCGCCTGCACATTCTTGTAAATGTTGCGGCTGTGTGTTTGCTTACGATTTTTTCATTTTAAATACATTTTTGATCTTAGAAGACTTTTTTTAACTTTACAAAAGAAAAAAGATCTTAAAGATTAACCCAAATAAAAAATTAATTAAAAAATGTCGTTTCTAAAATTTTAGTTTTTAACAATAAAATGAGTTTGGAAAGCAACCATTTTTGTAAAAGTACCTTAAAAACGTACCATTGTAAATAAAAATATACTAAATAAAGCACCAAAGCTTAATTAGAAAAATAATATAAAAAGGTATTTTTGAAAATGTAACAGAAATTATTTAAAAACAAAACTTTTAAAAAAATCGAATTTTAAAATAAAATGTTCTTTTTTTTGAGATTTTCTTGGATAACAGTACCTTTTGAAAAGGAACATTTTTTTTAAAATTGCCTTAAGAAGAAAGCACTTAAAATTTTATAAAAGTACTTTTTAGAAAAGTGTTTCTTAGAAAAGTACTTATTAGAAAAGTACTTTTTAGAAAGGTAGTTTTTAAAAAGTAATTTATTTAGAAAAGTACTTTTTTCTTTAAAAAAACTATAAGAACCTTTGAAAAAATATCTTGTTAAAAGAATTTTTTAAAAAAGCAGTCATATGTTAAAACCCTGCTTCAGAGCAAATTAAATTTTTGAACACCTACAAAAATTCACTGAGAAACTACAACATAACGGAGCACTATAAAAAGCATTTTAAACAGTGGGCATTTCGAAAGTAAGAAAGAAAGAAACGATTTTAAAAGATATTTACAAATAGTTTTTTATTTCATAAAAGCGTGTTAAAAAAAACTTCCATAAAATAGGAGATTGTATAATAATATTTTTGGATAAAAAATTCCCTTTCTAAAAAAAATATCTGAGAAGGATTAAAAAAAGGCTGACGTCCAAAATGTCAGTTGCTTTGTATTCGAACAATGTACTGTGTTTCATAATGCCGTGGTACTTAATGCTTACAATGCATATCATTCCAAAATCTCGCAGACAAAAATAAGAAACTTTGCAACGGAGCAACTAGCGCATCTGTTTCTAAATTGAAGCTTTGTTTCGCATTTTTATATATGTACAAGATCTAAATACCGCAGCAAAATTGTATTCAAGTCAGTTAAGCTGTTTAAAAATTTACTTCTGGAAACTAAAAATAAAGTTTGAAAAATACAAAAACAAAAAACTATGATTTTAAAAAATCCCCTTCTAAATATTTAACGTAAATTAAGAATCTTCTTAAAAGGGTTCTTTGAAACATAATTATTTTCGTAGCAAATTTCCCTGCTGAGAGAAAAAATATTTAAAAAGTACCTTGCAAATGAATACTATGCAAACAAAAAGTACAATCTCAGGCAAAAAAAAAAAAATAAGTAACTTTTTCAAATACCCTTTCAAAGAGTCATTTTGAAAGATGGTACAATTTTTATACCCTTTACCACGAAAAGTGGAAAAATGGTATATCTGAGTTTGTCATTCCGTTTGTAATTTTTACAATATACTTTCCCGACCCCATAAAGTATAAATATTCCGAGTCCATATACATAGCGAAGCCGATTGATCGATGTCCGTCTGTCCGTCTGTGTAAGGGCTCGTGCTTTGGCAAAGTTGAGAGCTGGAGAAAATTTAAATATGCCAATCGATCAGGCATAGTTTCGAAAATATTTTTACTTAAAATCAGCAAGATCAGTCGTGCATGTCCTTCGAGGCAGCGGGCCTATCTCTTATTTTCTATATCATTTTGAACAGTGAAGTAACTCCAATAATAAAAAAATCTATAAAAGGCGATAGAAAATTAAAAAATAAGAAAAAAACGTCAACTAAAGAAATTTGCGCTCGCCCATATTTTCCGAGTTATGGGCCTCTGAACTCTTTATAAAAGTACGATTTTGCACCATATTTTTTAAGATATTAATATGGGTATCATTTAAAAGCTTTTTAAGAGATCTATCGGAAAATATTAATTTTTTTAAAAATGCTTAACCTATTAAAGGCCGATGATATTTTTTGTTTTTTTTTTTTATTTTTTAATTTTCTAGCGTCCCATATATTTGTTTTCTTGATTGTAGTTACTTCACTAAGCTAGATTTACATATATGGTGAAGGGTATATATACTTATTTAAAGTACTTGTCTAATGTTTATTACCCTTTTATTTATTTAAACAGGACCTTTAAATCGTACAAAAAATAAGCTTGTACCCTTAAGCATTTTTAAAGCAAGTTAGTTGTTGTTATAACAAAAAAAAAAAAAAATCATGATAATTTAAAACTTTATTTTAACTTAAAATTTCTGTTCATTAAAGTGAGATGGCCATATTTACACTATAAACATTTATATAGAAACTGAATATTTATTATTAAAAAAAAACAGAGTGTCGCTTGCATAAACCACAAGAAAGTAAAGAGAAAGACAAGATATCTCATTTCCAACAAGTGGCTTTAGCGAGAAAACTTGAAACCAAATTAAATTATACTTTGATATTTTGATAAGAAAAGTTTTATTTGATGCAAAAGTTTTAATTGCTCTTGTGAATTGAAATTATTATGTTGTTAAGTGTCTGGCTTGATACTTGATTTAGAAGATTTCTTAAACAAAAAAATAATTCAATAAGTGGGGGGAGTGAAATATTGTAATATGGTCACCTTGTTTCATATGTGAGAACAGCAAGTCATGCTGAACACGGACATTATAATAACACAGGAAACCAAACTAATTTTGTATGAAGTTTATATTTTGTCTTAAGCAGCAAATAGATTCTGTTTTGTTTTTAATAGTTTTATTTATTTTCTTTTTTTTTTAACTTCAACCGAAACTATTATTTTAAAGTTTGTAAGGCATAACCACCCCTTCACTTACACATACACACACATGCCAACAGAAATTACTGCTTACGAGTAAGTGAGATAACATAACTGAGTGTATGTGTGTGTGAGTAAATATTTTTGAAGGTATTCATTACACAAAAGTTCGTTTGAAGAAGATGAATTTCAATTTTTCCTACACACATGGATGGCATTTTAAAAATGTTCAACGTGCAACGAGCATATGAAAAGTGATACATCATTCAATTCAGAAACTTATGAAAATATAAAAATAAAAATTTGTATGATGTGTGTGCGTGTGTGTGTGTGTGTGTGTGTGCTTGTATGCATTGGAGCCATAAGTTAGTGTAAACATATGAGACGTTCAAACAAATGAAAAAAAAAATATTCATGACTTAATAAAAATAACAGGGTTAATGCAAGAAGGGATCAATCAACAGCACATGCGAAGTTAAAGTAGTCAAAAGAAAACTTTTACAGACGTTACACAAAATAAATTTATTAATTTAATTTATTGCATTCAATGAAATTATTACTTTCAATATTTGTTGCATTAAAAATTGTTTAATAATTTTTACCCTAAAAAGTTTTTAAATGCAAATTTTATTCCTTTTTCTTTAATCATCAATCGTTTTTGAGATATAAAAGAAAACGGTAAACAAGGAAGAGATGCATGAGGGAGCAGTATTTTTTTTAATTGGTTGCATAATTGGATGGCATGAATAATTTGCCAACTTCCCCTTTTTTAATAGGTTATCAAGTAAAAATGAATTAAAAAAAATCTTATATCATGCGCAATTCATCAGTTGTTTGTAGAATGGACTTAACCTTCTTCTAGACTTCTGTGCTGTGAAAAATCTCCAAGCACTTCTGTGAGAAGCTACCGATTTTAAAAAATATTTTAAAATATTTTTTTATTTCAGAAAAGCAAGTTAAAAAGAAACTCCCATAAAAGCAGGTTTTTCTTAACAATAATATTTTTGTTTAAAAAGTCTCTCCTTAAAAGAAAAATATCTGAGAAGGTTTAAAAAAACTACTTTAAAAATTTACTTCTAAAAACAAAAAGCAAAGTTTAAAAGGCTACCCGAAACGTTCGCCACGATTTATTGGTATTTCGGTGTATTTCGAAATGGTCTCTCAATATGGTACATGAGCCGCTTTTCACTATCTGCTATCCCTACTTTAAGTCCCTGTACGACAGACAAATATCTTCTTACATTTTAGAACACATTCATTAGAATACGATCATAATGGCGACCAGACTGTTACTATAATGGCTTCCTTTATATTGGAAAATGAATTATGTCACTTTACTTTGCTCAGTTATTTCTTAAGTTTTGTATAATTTTAACATATCCATTCGTTGTTTTTTTCTAGTACTGCTATATTGTGACTACTGCGATTTCTGTTTATAGGCGAGTATAAGCGCCTAGATTTTTGTTTTACGGAACGATCTGGCACCTTTTTTTTTGTTTTTTTTTTTCATGTGTTCGAAAAGCAGAAAAAAGTTTTATCGACTGTTAGCCAATTGTGCTGCCAACTTATATAAAAATGTGTGTTTAGTGTTACCTGGAGATCTTCGTCCTTTTAAAAAGTACAGGACACGGATACCCGTTACCAAATATATCACGTAAGAGGTAACCTCACCATGTGTCCGTTTCGTAATGTTCGGTAATAGATTTACCTTCTATCTTCCTTGGTTTTTGTCGCTCCAATAACTTTGATGTGATGAAAGGATCTCGTATCTGGCTGTTGGGGTCATGCGACCTATTTGAAAATAATTATATTGGCCACTGCTCAATCACACATATGTTTGACAAATGAGTCATAGGGTTAAGCACGTCAACCATGATATTGCATTTGGGCCATTAGAATGTTTATTTTGCGCTAAGTTTTTACAATTCTAATATTCAGAGGAACGCACAGCAGACCGCGACCAATATTAAGGTTGTCATGGAAAGTTTAAAATCTACTAAGGAAAAACGGAAAATATGTCATTGACGTTTGTGCAGACGTGTCACTGTCGCTTGCATAACGACTGCTAAGGAAACAGTAGTGTACTTCTTGCTCCATTTTCCGGCTCTGTTTACTAAAGCGGCTATAAGACGGTCAAACTAAGCATGTGAGCACGTTTTGATAACATGCCATCATACTCGTGTCATGAGGTAAAATTCTCTCTCATCAATCCGTTCTCACGTGCAAAGTTTAATCGGTTTAAGCCGCTTAACAGTGCAGCTTTTCTTGGCAGTCTAAAACTTTGCATCAGGCAACAGTAATTTCTTGTTGGCATCTTAAAGCCTGTAAGGTTCAGTTGAAATTTTTTAAGTTTTTCTATCTTTTCCTTATGGAGAATAATTATTTTAGTACGCTTAACTTAAAACAATCACGCATATTTTTACTAGATTCTTTTTAAAATAAACTAATTTTATCTTTTTTTTTTTTGTTTGTATTTTTTAAACCTTTTGGGTATTTTAAATTTACAAAGAAACTTTTTCTATCTCTTTATTTCTCAAAAATATTTTTCAATTTTAAATAACAAATTGGTTTTTAGTTTTTTCTAGTTTTTTTCAATTAAGAAAAGAATTAAAGTAATGAAGTCTTAAAACAAAACGAAAACAAAAAAGCAAAACAAAAAGTCCTTCATAAAAGCTGTAATTTTTATTCCATCAAATTTTTATTACAATTTGTTTTTCCAATTCAATGGATGGATGGATGTGTGTGCTTCGCAGTGGCCAACTAATACCACAACCAACAGCAGCAACAACTACTGATGATAAAAATATAAATAACGAAACAAAACAATAAAAAAAATCAAGTGAAAACATTACACTTTTTGCACTACAGGACACAATAAAATAAGCAGCAGAGTGTGAGCAGTGGATGGTGGGTGGTAGAAGCACTTAAAATTATTTTTCCAATGCATTATTTTAACTGCTTGTTGTTGCTTGTTGCTACCATTCGTACTTGTTTTATTGTTTGTAGTAGCTTATTTAAATAAAATTTTAAACCTCTTAAAAACGAATTAAAGCAAAATGCTTTATTGTGTTTAATATGTTGTTCACTGCTCAATACTTAAAATCGGATGGCCATTGACACCGTTCAAATTTTTTATACTCCCAAATTAAAAATAAAAAATAGGCGTTTAAAATCGCCTCTTTTAATCTCTAATGTTTAATTTCGGCATTGCACAGTGGAACAAAGTAAAATATTTTCACGCCAAATTTTGGATCAATCGGCTCAGCCCTTTATAAATGGCTGAGTTATTTACAAAATATTTTGATTCTGCCCCACTGTTCATTGTGACTATCCCGCAGCGACTCATCTTTCATCGATTTCCCCCATCGACACAAAGTACTCACAATCGATAATCTTTTAGCTGATGTCCATCATAACACCCACATTCATAACTGGTTTGCTTTCGTTCTCGTGGTTCCCTCGACACAGTCTACAAGCATCATCTTTATGAAACTTGACCGGATGGTATTCCGTACCCAAAGTGTAAAAACTTAACCCTATTGTTTTTGCTATAATGTCTGACCGTCTGACCGTCTGACCGTCTACCCGTCTGCCACAGCCCTTGATCTCCGAACCTGTGTTAAGTAGACATAAAATTTTTACGAAAGGTATAAAAAAAATAAAAATTAAAGGGTGTTTCCATAGTGATTTAAAATTTATATAAATTCTGGGATTTTTAAAACAAATTTGCAAGCTGCTCCCGCTAAAAAAACAACCTAAAAAAAAAAGGGTGTCCCGTCAGGGACCAGATTTTTACCTTCATGGCCTTTTTTTAATCGCAATACATAGAGTGCGTACAAAGTTGTCCGCTTAAAAAAATAAGTTTGAACAAAAAATTAAAAACTTAAAGGGTGGTTCCATAGAGGCCGTGATTTGAACGATTAAATCTTTTAAGCCGTTATACGCAGCCGCTTTAAATTTACACAGAGTATGTCTGTTATAAACACAAGTGAATATAAATAGTATAAAGGGTGACCCGATAGTAACGTGATTTTTACTCATGTAGGTTTATTTTTTGGACTGTAATTGCCTGGAACCATTAAATTACGCAAGGTATTCAGTGTAAGTTTGCTATGAAAGCAAATATAAGAAATTAACATGAAATGGTGTGCCAATGGTAACGTTATTTTTCACAGTTTTTTATTAAACATTTAGCCAAAGTATGTATTCTTATGAACGCTGTAACAAACTTAAGAATATAAAATTATTAATTAAACGCTGGCCCGTGTGTAAGTCCAACTTACAGTTAGTGAATTTGTTACTTTGTTTGTCGCTTTTAGAAGTTTGGATTCAACTGTTGGACTCTGTGTACGCACATGAAATATCATAATTACGTATCTCTAGAGTCGCCTGTCCACGCTTAGATTTTTTTTTCATTTTCGAATTTGAGTAGACTAAAATCTTTTTCGATAAATGATTTTTTACTTTTCTTTGGTAAAAATTATGCATCTTCACATTTCTAAGTAGATGTGCACAATCCCCTGATACGCCTTTCTATTCAATAAAAATGTACATTTCTACAGGAAACTTGTGAGACTTGATGATTTTGAGAAGGTAGAAAGTTCACTTGCTCAGAGCCTTGCAACAGCGAGTTAGTTTATTTTGAGCATAATTTGGAAATGCATTTTATTATGTTCAACGTTCTCCCGATCAAACTCTGTTTCTTCGCTTTAAGTTTTTTTTTTTGCCTGATTTCTTTTTTATCTGCCATCAGAAGTTACAACTTGAAAAATTTTAAGAAGTAAATTTTTCTCAAAACAATTTTAATTTCAATGACAACGATTTTTTTTTCTTATAAAAGTAGCCTTTAAAAAAATGTCACACAAAAGGACACCGCTTCTTTAAAATAATCTTTATTTACAATTTATTATTCAAATTTTTTGTAGTTACAGATGCAATATTTAGCGTCTTTTGTTCTATAAAATGTACCTTGTTCGAAAGACCTTTTTGACTGATACTTTAATTTCTAAAAGATATCTTTTTTTCACAGAAAGTCTTTTTTATTTTATCCTCAAAATGAATTTTCTTCAGAACATTAAAATTTTACTACAAAATTTTTCCTGTAGAACTTACGTTTGCATTTAAAATTTTTTTAAAAAAATTATTTGTTTCTAAAAATGTTTTTTAAAATAAAAAATAAAAATAAAAGTAAAAATAATTTTTTTTAATCCTCACTTTTACCTCAAGACTTACAACAAAAATAACATTTAAAAAAACCTACATACTCGTAACTGATTAAAAAGGACATTCAATAATTTAAATTCGAAACATAAAAATTAATTATTCTTTGTTTTTTATGTTTCGCTTAATGTTTAATGGGCAACGGGTTAATCCCGAAGCAATTTTCTGCAGCTGATTTTTATGTTGCCATTGCAAGTTGGTACAAATGTTGTAATGTTTGGATGTGTGACTTGATGGTTGGTTAGCTGATTGCATGCCTGGTTTAAAAAGTTGGAATAAAATCAAAATAATGCGAGGAAGAAGAAAAAGGAAACAAAAACAAATCCAGTTGATTCGTGGTACTTAAGAGATGCCAATGGGAACTTACTTCTGCAGTTTAATACAAAAGTTTGTTTGAGTGTTAGAATAAAATATCCAAACAAAATAAATACCAATAACAACAACTATAATCAATGGAGAATTAAGTTACCAATAACAAAGTCACGTAAATACGTTTAAATGTTTTTGTTTTCTATTTTTGTGTTTATTTTCCAATAAAATAATAAATAAAATAGAAAAGTAATAAAATGAAAATAAAATTGTTGTGAATAAAAGTAAAACAAATGTTGATTGTAATAAAAATCCTTTAACACACAAGTTTGACCATTATTTAAGTTTTTTTTTCTAAAATAAATAAAATAATTTTCAAAATAAAATTTAATTCATTATTTTTAGTAAAAAAAATATTAGTTTACGGTTTAACGCATTCGAAAACTTTTATTTCTTTTTTTATTTATATAAATATTTTTTCTTTTTTTTTTTTGAGAAATGATGCAAACAAAAAAATTTGAAAAAATAAATAACTGAACTTAATTTTCTTTTTCGGAAAACCAAACAAAATCACAAATTATTTAGGAAACTTAAATTCGAATTTTATTATTTTAAAAGTAAAAGAAACAAATAATTCAACAGTCTGTGATGATATGCAACTTGAACAAGTAAATAACAACAACGACAACATAATATTCCCGAAATTCATAAAAATTATTTTAGAAGAAAGAATATTTTTTTCAAAAACCAAGCGACATGTTTTTAAGAAAAATTGTTTCAATTAAAATTTACGCCTTTTTTGGGAAAAAATTTAAAAAAAAATTTTTAATTTAAATTTGGATTTTGTTTTCAAATTCGTTGCTTTATCCAAATGTCAGTTTTTAAATTAAAATGCATTTTTTATAAGGAAACGATTTCTGTCGAAAAAATTTGTTTCTCTCTTTTATTGCATTCTTTGCTGACATCAAGAACAATTATTAGATTAGGAAGAGCAGCGAAAAAGCTATAAGCCGGGTTGTTCAAATACCAAATATTTTATTTTGACACGGATAAAGCTTTTCTTTTCGTTTGATAATAATAAGCTTTGGCGGACCTGTAGCATACGCCACGGCTGCTGCACGCAATTTTGTGAGAAAAAAACTGTCTGGAACTGGTTTGGTAGTGAACAACAACACTCTTGGTCCCCACAGTCATACTTTGTTCACTGACGAAAATGTAGCTGCTGTGGCCAAAAGAGTCATACTCAATCTTCGAACGCCAACCCTTCATCGATCCCAACATGTTGGCAATTTACAAGCCAACATAATGAGACTTTTGCACAAAGATCTCGTATTTTTCGCTTTCATGACCTCCAGTTGACTCAGCAATTGAAGGCATCTACTTTGTTATGGCCTTTCTGCTTGGGACTTACAAAATCAATATAATTTTGCTAAAATAAAAAAATTTTTTTTGCTGCATCTGGAAATTAAGACACCTGCATGTCATTGTCGAAAAAGTAATGAATCTACAGAGGGTAACAGTGTGGTGCGGATTTTTGAGTGGTGGCATTATTGGCTCCAATACTGCTGGAAACGTTAATTTAGTTAATAGTAAGCGCTACACAGCCTTGGTTACTAGTTTTAAATTAAACAATCGCTCTTTTGCGACCACTTTGAAGAGTCAAATGGCTACTTTGGAGCTACGATTGGATCCCTTTATATTATTCCTGTGGAGCGCCACACAATAGTGATGATACGAGCATAATCCTGTTCATTGGATACAATCACAAACTGTCAGACGAGCCATTCTCTTGCATAAAATTGTGGGAATATTTGTTAAAAATCTAATTTTTTTTTAAATTTATATTTTTGTTCCGATTTTCCAATGATTTCAATTCATTTTATTTCATTGCTTTTAAAAGATTATTGAATCACCCATTTGTAATGGGTCATAACTTTATTCTCCAATGAACTTCAGTGTTAAATCATATAAAAAAACATGCTGATACTCTGCCCGATACCGCAGCCCATGCCAACATTATGTTTGTTTTTTGTCTTTATTTTGTAATAAAAATCTTAACATTATTTTGAGTAAATTTCTTTAAAGTTTAAATTTCAATTGTTGTTATAGCAACAAATTTAACCAAATAAACCTTCTTGCTACAACGAACAATGTTCGACCCTTAACCATTAAACTGGCAAATTATCTACAGCCGGAACACAGGAAACTATTCTTTTTAAATTCTGCTACAAATGCTGCTGCTGTTATCAACTGATGACTGCTGCTGAGTGCTTAAATACACTGACACAAAATATTACAAGGACTTGTGTGTTAATGAAAAAATAAAAAAATTAAAAATTGAAAATATAAAATAAAATAAATTCCATTTCTTCCAACCCAATAGTCGTACAAGTGAATTTTATATGTTCTGTTTGATGTCGAGTATTTGCCAACTATTTGTATGACTACATTTTCATACTTTGTTTTTCGTATTGAGTAAGTGGTCTATTGACACACTTTTTCTTTATATTAATTGTATTAAATTCTTCTTGAATTTTATTATTTGTAGTGTAGTAATAGTTTCATAGGAAAGAAAAAAAAGAAAGAAAAAAAAGGAAGAAAAAAAAGAAGACTGTGGCTGTACATTCGGAAAACAAATTTTAGCCACCAGTGTTGGCAACATATTGATACGTCAGAGTTGAAAACATACAACGTCCGCGGTTATTTTATGACCATCAACACTACCAACAACAAGAACAGTGGCAATAATTCTATCCAACAAAAATATGGTTGTAGCAATGAATTTACAAAGGGTCAACATGTAAGGAATCGTTGAATGTTTGTGGCAAAAGTTGCAATAAAATATCAGTCAACAGGAACATCATCATCATCATAAGCATCATCACCGTCATTGCCAATGCCATCAGCAACATCATCAGCAGTAACATTAGAGTGTAATATACCAAACACATTTTCCTACTCAAGTTTATTTGCATGGGTTAGTGTAAGTGTGTATGCTTGTGTGTGGGTGTGCATGTATGTGATATGAGTACAAACGTTTACTGTGGGTGCATCGTAACGTATGAGTAATTTTTATGTGTTTAAATTTTTTGTTGTTTTTCATGAGATATCCTACAGCTATTGAACACTTGCTTTTCAGGGCATACAGCCACAACAACAAAATTTATAACCACTCTGCAATCCTCTTTTTTTCCTTGTTTTCTTGTGCTCTATCAAAGTTTGTGTTCAAACTGTGTGGTATTTTTTTTAGCTGTAAAAACATCTATTTTCAACCATTAAAATGTTGCTGCTCTCAAAACTGTTTTTACCACATTTTCAAAACTTACAGCTTTAGTTAACATAGTTGTAAGCGAAAAGAAAAAAATAGAAATAATTTTTAATTAAAATAAATATAAATAGAAACTTTGCTATTATCTCTTGGTATTCAAAGTTGTTGTAAAAATATGTTTTATTTTTCTTCAGATAAAAAAAATTCGATTTGAAAAGTGAGCTCAAAATTCGTTCTTTAATGGTTTTCTATTTCACACTGATTTTATATTCTTCTTTATACAGGTTTTTGCAACAGGATACCAGCACATAAAGCTGGGCAGTCAGACAGCAAATTCTAACGAAACATATCAATTGAACATGTCCTTTTTTTGTTTTTTCTTTTTTTGCAATGCAACATTTGCCCTTTTTTGCAATTTCAATATTTGTTTTTGTTGCCTTTTTTTAAAGATGCAACATGAGGTTAATTAAAATATGTCTGTTTGGATATTTATTTTTTTATTTTATATCCTTTCACATGTTACTTGTCTATTAAAGATTATTGGTTTCAAAAATTAAACCAAAAATATAAAATGATTTTTTTTAATATTTCATTTTTCTTATACTTTTTATTTAAAAAAAAAAAACTTTATTATCATCATCAATTTGTTTGTCATCATTTTGTTGTTCAATGATCTAAATAATAACTACAACAATAGTAGTAAATTAAAAATTAATTTTGTTTGTAACAAAACATGGTTAAAATGCAATACCATCTTAATTTGTACTTGTGTAAGTGGAATTAATTTACAAAACACTGAGAGGGAAAAAAATATGGGAGATAATTCTGATAGTAAAGATGTTAGTGAAAGCTTTTTAAATACTCTCTTTCGATCTCATATCCAATGTGGATTTTGTTATCGTTTGTTTAGTAGTTGCCAAGAAAATTAGCTTTGAAAAGTTTCAATTTTTAAATTGTTGAGTGAAAAATTTATTTGAAATTTAAAAAAGCAGTATTCTATGTTCTTGGCCCTATTAAGATCTATAAGTAGATCAAGTCACATCACAGTGGGTTTAGTCGTTTAAGCGTGATTGAGTTACAAACATTCAAATATTCTAAAAAGAAAAATTTCTACTTTATAATGTTAGCAAAATTGTGGCATATTTTAATAGCAAAACAGTACAACAGAGCGAGTGAATATGAATATGTCAATTTAGTTAGGTAGAGACGTAAAGGCTTACGTCATTACAAATTAACACTTACGTTTAACGTAATGTCTTACGTTATTGAAATTAAACAACAAATTTGATATCTTAATTTTTTGGAAAAATGATGAACATGAAGTTTCTTTAAGCTTTTTTAGGAGTTTCGTACCTAATGGCTCTGTCTGTGCCTGACTTGGAGTGTTGTTATCCTCTCATGAGTGTTAAAAAACCAAATACTTAACATTAAAGGGTTTCCAAAGGGACCTTATTTATTAACCATATTTGTAAGAATTTTAAAATTGACACAGAGCATGTAGCGCTATAAATGTTTTCACAAATCGACTGGTAAAAAACTGAATATAGGATTTTTTTAATTTTGTATTCTTAGGGTTAGGAAGAGCGAGGTTATATTTCTTACTACAATTTAAATATTTAAAGCTCTTTGTATCAAATTGAAAAAATAGAATAAATTAAGACTTAAACTACATCACCGACCTTCCCCCTGGTCAGCAGTTGTGTAAAATTCTATTTGTTCAACTCTTCACAATTTCATTTTCATTTGTTTATTGCAGTGATAACATTCACGTTCATCTGTATGTATTTTTATTTTCTGAGAATCCTTTTACTCAAAATATTAAAATTCAAGTTTTATCGTATTGTTTTGCATCAAATGGAAGTAAAGTCTGTTCATTATATATTTTTTGGCAATCGATTCAATCTTAAATTTATTACTGTAATAGTCTTGCAATACTTTGTTAAATATACAAATGTGTTAGTGTATCAATGAAGAAATATAAAAGTGTGTGTGTAAGTGTGTTTTTGCACAAATATTTACATTTATGAGTGCAGTTATTTGTGGATTATGGGTTTATGCCCTGACTGATGTTATCAATAACATTATGTACGTTTAAATGGACAAATGGTCATCATAAATGGATGGCCATCGTATGCTTAACACATACACACATGTATAACTACAATCATATGCTCTTAAACACAGACAGGCATTAATTAAAACAAGAGCTCAACTCAAAATTTAAGCTGAGATATTTCGTAGGTATCCAAAAGCAAAATAAAAAGTATTTCGTACTCAGTTTTTTTTTAACAAAATAACTTTTAGCATAAAAGCTAAGAACAATTCTCTCCTAAGAATCCTTTGAAAACAATTTTACTAATAAAATGAAATGTCATCCTTCTTAAAGTGACAAAATCATTAAAAAATAAATTTAGAAATTTTTTAAAAACTTTTTATGCTGCCCTCGTATTTATTTAAATGCTTGCACATCTAATGTGTTGCATTAACTTTAGTTGCAATAATTCTAAAGTTCTTTGTTGTGTTTGTGGGACTTTGGTTTACTCTGCATGATGCTTTTGTTGCTGTTGTTGTTGTTGTTATAATTGATAACTTCTTTTATGTTTTCTTTCCTTTTAAAATACAAAATGAAATATGAATATAAAATAACTATTGAATGATTGTCAATTTGTACGAGTATGTGATTATTTGAAATTTGTATCTATATTTTCCTTTGAGTTCAAATATAAAATCCAACAAAATTCAATAGATGCATTATGAACTTTTGTACGCAAACAAGTGTTGCATAGATAAAATGGCGATAGATTTTCTATGATTTTTTAGGGAGGCGACAGACGATACTATAATTTATTTAAATAGACAAGTTTCCTTCTAAAATAAGAGAAAAGCAATAAATCAGTGAACCAGATGCACAATCTAAAACTGCACATTTCACTTTCCACGAAGTCAGCATGCATGGGCGTGTTTATTGAGAAAAAGTCGTAGTTTATACAGAATTTTAGAAATAAGATTTTGCGATTTTTTTAAAATATTTTATTTAACAAGAAAATATTCAAAATCGAGATCGAAATCCAAAAAAAAAAAAAAAAAAATAGAAAGGTTTAAGAAAAAAGCCCGTAAATGAAAATTATGTCTCTGTGTGGGGAAACCCTTTATCTAATTTCATATTTTTACTTGTTTTTAAAGCGAGCAAACAATCTCCGAAAGTCTTAAAGTTCTGCCTGTAACAGTTAAAAACGTTGTTACATTTGTGAAAATCACTTCTTTGTAGGGCCATCCTTTAGCTTTAATTGTATTTGCTGTTATGTCAGACATTGTACAACATATTTTCTGCTAATTTTAAGTTTTTGTTTTAAATATTTTGAAAGAAAAGACCTCATACGTGAAAATTTCTTCTCTAAGGGACACCCTTCATTTTTAATTTTTTTTATATCGTTCTTATGGTGGACGTTATACTCTACACTCTGTTCAAATTTCAAGTGCCTGGTTAAAGCGTTATGGAAGCAAATCACATATCTTAGTAGACACCCTTTTATTTCTAGCTGCATAAGGGTTCCGTTTTTAACATTTCGCTACGAGGTATAATAATATTTAAACGAATTTGCTTTTTGTGACATAAAGTTCTATAAAAATTTTACGAATCGTCTGACTTTACCTTTTTAAATATAAATTCATGTGTCTTAAACAATGAATGAATGAATCATAAAAACCAATAAATGTATAAATGAATTAAGAGTGAATAGTTGAGTTAATTTAATCTCATAAATTAATTAAATTCTTCTAATGCAAATTTGTATAAAAATCTTTTTTTCTCTCTTTCCTTTCAGCATGATTTTATTTTCTATGAAATCATTAAAGCAGTTTTAGTTTTGATTTGGAATTCCTTGAATTAAAATAATAGTGTTGCTCTGGATACAATGATTTCTTCGTCGTCCTCACATATATGAAACGTTGCAATATTTCTTATGAAGAACTTGAAAATAATTTTTATTTCTTATGCTCAACCACAAATAGAGGTAGAGCCACAGCTACCATTACACACCCCCGAATAAGGTTCTAATATTGACAGCCATTTTAATCTGAAAAATTACTTGATTTCTCCAGTTAATCGCTTTTATTTTAAAGAAGATACTGCACAGGGAAATTTTTAACCCGTCTTTTATTTTTATTAAAGAAAAACTGAAAATATGATAAATTTCAAAATTGTGCAAACTTAATGAGAGTTTAAACGAACCAAATACTTATTTATATTTTATTAAAGAATTTAAATACGAAATAAGATTTAGCCATTCTTTAAAATTAAAGAATACTTGATTGATTACTTAAGTTATTTTTTTATTTCTGAAATCAAACACTAGAATCTATTAAATAATGAAGTGACATATAAGTATTTTGCAATAAAAAGTTTAATTAACAATTATTAATTATTCAGCAAATGTTAATGTAATTTCAGAAATCGTTCTCACTTTTCTCTAAATTCATTTTCCCATTAAAAGTTCTTTTCTTTCTAATCAACGGTCATTATTACTGTTCCAGAGAATTAAATGAAATATAAAAAAATGTTAATTTTATAAACACTATGAACTAGGAACTTGTGTTTCTCTCACTCCTTCTCATCCACTCACTGATTTAACTGAACGGTTAACAGGCTGCTCTTGATGTTTATTACACTTTAAAAGTGTAAAAGAATTAAAATAGCAAAACAACTAACAACAGCAACTGGTACTTGATGAAGGTGATTGTAGTTTTATTAATGATGAAGCTTTTACTCCTGGTAGCCGAACTGCTCCAGAATCATGCCAAAGAAAATTCCGAAAGAAAAAGTTTTCTGTTTTTTCGCAATACCAGCGGCGAGACTCACTGTCGTATGTTGACGTCTAGGGAATTAGTTAGATGAATTACTCTTTGGCTGTCTGGTTGTTTGTTGTGTTTTTTATTTATTTTTTGGGTTTTTTGTGTTGTTGCTGTTAACGTTCTCAGCTTTTCTTTTTTTGCAAGATATTTTGATCCACTTTACTAAAAGAACAGAAGTAAAGAATGCATTTTGTTGCTTGTAGTTGCTGCAGAGTTTGTTATTGCTTGTGGTTTTTCTTGGACTTGATGATGATGTCTGCACACAAAAGATAAAACACCGGGTCATACAGAGGCAAAAGAAACATCATTTTATGTGTTTGACATTTTCAAAAATAACTGTACATGACTTTTTATTTATTAAGGAAAAATATTTTATTATATGTGATTTTTAAAAGAAAACAGCAAACGATTGTCCAAAAAAAAAAAAATAAATAAATAAATAACTTTTTAAGCAAAGAGTATAAATATTTGTAAAGTGATTTTTTGTGAATATAACTTTCTTGGTAAAAAAGTGTTCTTTGTGGGAAAAAGCTTTTTTTGTGAAAAAATAATTTTTTTCTGGAAAGGGATTTTTTTGTAAAAAAAAGCGGTTTTTAAAAAAATGGTTTTTGTAAAAAAAAGCATTTAAAAAACGTATTTTTTAAATAGTGATTTTGGCAAAGAAGCGTTTTTTATAAAAAGTTTTGTGAAAAAACGATATAAAAATGATTTTTGTGAATTCAGAAATTTT
The DNA here is from genome assembly GCA_937654795.1 of Cistogaster globosa. Taxonomy (NCBI): domain Eukaryota; kingdom Metazoa; phylum Arthropoda; class Insecta; order Diptera; family Tachinidae; genus Cistogaster; species Cistogaster globosa. The sequence goes on from OW569404.1 coordinate 17,889,966, forward strand.
TGTGAAAAAACATTATTTTTATGCAAAACATTACTTTGTGTAAAAAAAGCATTAAAAAAAACTTATTTTTTAAAAAGCGGTTTTGGCAAAAAGGCCATTTTTTGTAAAAAAAAAAAGCGTTTTTATAAAGAGTTTTTGTGAAAAAGTGATTTAAAAATGATTTATGTGAATTGAAATTTTGTGAAAAAACATTATTTTTGTGTAAAAAAAAGCGTTAAAAATGTATTTCTAAAAAAAAGTGATTTAGGCAAACAGAATCGGTTTTTTGTGAAAAATGCGTTTTTAAAGAGTTTTTGTGAAAAGGCGATTTAACAATGATTTTTGTAAAGTAAGAAATTTTTGTTTTATGCAAAACGTTACTTACTCTGTGTAAAAAAGGCTGTCACCAGATCCAAACGTGTTTGTTGCAAAAAAAAAGCAAATCTTGTAAAAGACGCTTTAACTGAAAATACCCATTTTTGAAAAGTGGACGTATTTCCTTAAAAAATGTAACTGACCTGTTGAGCAGTTATATTTTATAGTTAAAACAATTTTTTTTTTTGTTTGGAGGAAACACCAGCAATTTTAACAAACTGGCCTTTCTTGTGTAGGAATTTTATAAGTTTTTTTGGGACCGACCTACACAAAAAAAAAATATTTTAAAAAAGCAGTTTTTGTATAAAATCTGAAGGAAGGTTTTATATTTTAATGAGTGAAATTTATACTTTACGAATTTATGTTTTAACGGAGGTGAATATTTTGTTTAAATTCTCTTATATAATTTTACCTTATTTAACTTCACTATTTTTTTCACGAGAAGATTCTTTAATACAATAATTCAACGAAAACTTGTTATTAAAATACTTGGCGACATTATCTACTTAGTGCTTGAAGACTTATTTGAAATAATTAAATTTTAGCTGCAAAAGTAATGTTCGCTGTGTCCTTAAACATTCACTAGTGACCGTCTGTTTAACAAACAACAGAACTTGTTCACGAACGACAGTATTTACTTTATGTTCATGCTGAATATTAATTTATTGCTGTTGTTTAATTGAACTTAATTAAAGAACAATAAGAGATGGTCTTTTATGTGCAGATACACACACGCACAAACACATACAAATAATGTCAGATATATTTGTTAAAAAATAAACAGGAGTCATGTTGCAAGAAAAGCAAGAAAAGCAGCAACAAAGAAAAAGTTTAAATATTTTTTTATACTCACTTTTTGCTGTAAAGAGCTGGAAATAATGACAGTTCAAATTGTAAAACAAAAAAATTATAATAAATTACTGAAATTTAAAATAAAATGAAGAATTTTTACAGTTTTTTTTCTTTAAATATTTCAGATGTCCATTAGCATCACAAATAAACAGTATCCAGCTGCAGTGGCATAAGTCTTTTGAATTGCTGCTAATCAAATTGTTTGCAACAATGTGGTCAGTGTGTTAGGAATTCTCTTGCATTTTTCTTAACCAGAAAAAAATTCTGGCTAAAGGATTTTTAATTTTTAAAGAATTCTCAGTTTTTTTTTTTCGAACAAATAAAAATATTTTCATTTTGTGTAAAACCACATGCAAGAACTGCCAAATGAAGCAGAGTATAATAAATTCAATGCAGCTGGAGTTGGATAAATAAATTTACTTTGAGTGTGTATGTGTTTTAGGAGTTGAGCAGTCAGTGTACATGTGTGTGTGTGTGTTTATGGACATATAAGGAATCTTATGAATTGTCAAATTTAAAATGCAAATAAAGTTAAAGTTTCTTCTTGAACCCAACGGTGAAATTAGTTTAAGTGCAACAATACTTAAAAAGAATGTTTTACTCTCAATATTCTATGTGATGTTATTTAGGAGGCTGGTTCATTAAAGTCTTTAAGATTTTCAAAAGATTGTTACAAAAAAAGTATGACATTTTTTTCTGGCTTAGGTTCAGTTTTTAATTTTATTTCAAAAAAATTTCAGAAAATGAAAAATTGTTTACAAAAGTATGCAGACAATAAAACAATGAAAATTGCATTTCGTGACTATACCGAAGGTTGGTGCGAAACAAAAAAAAATGTTCAAGACGAGTTGCAGAGAGAACAACGAAGAAATGCTTAAAGTTGTGTGTGGACTTCGTCTAACCAAATTAATATTGATTAGTGGATTAAATAGATGATGTTTACAATGTACACAATCTAACGTAGATAGATGCGAAGAATGCTGATGAAAGATAGAGCGGTCCAGAAAATTTTACTGGTGTCTTCTTCTTCTTTTTTTAAAATAATTTTTAAAGGTTTTTAGGAAACATGAGGTTGACATGAGGGACGAAATCGAGCAGGATCTCACCGACCACTCTTACACATATAAATAGCAAGCAGACAATGAGAAGTTTCAGAACAATTTTTAATTAAAATTTTGCAGACCAAGACAACAACCTACATTTTTTGTAGAACGTCCTCTTTTTACTTTAGGTACTTCATTTAAAGAAATTTGTCCAACTGCCCTTGTTTTACAGCAATTTATTTAAAAAGTTCTTAAAGAGCCCTCCTAAATTTAAAATATTTTTAAACCCATAAAAGTGTTTTCTTATGTTGAATATTTTCTTAGAAGCATCACAAGTAAAAAGGGACAAGACTTCAATTAAAGCTGGTAAAATATTTATGTAAATAATACTTGTTGTTAAACTACTTCTTCTTTCATTTCTTTATTGCATTTGTCACACATTGTAATGAAGCATTTTATGTGTAAAAAGTTCAAGCGAATTTCTGCAAAACTTTTAAACTCTCTAATGTCACAACTAAAAATAATTAAAAATTCAAAAATAAAAGAATATTAACTGCAGAGTGCTTTTTTGTTCGTTTTAAACAAAGTGACACATTTATGTTTCTTATTCTTATAACTTTTTTTTTATTATTATTTTTCTTTTAGTTTTCTTTTTTCTGCTACTGACGACGATGATGACGATAATGATGATGATGAGGACAAACTAAAGTAATAAAAAACGTATAAAGTTTGAGTTGAGAATTTAGATATAATTCTTTCAAGGAGACTAAGAAATTGAAATCAAGAAACTAAAACTGTTATTTATTCATACATGTGGGGAAGAAGATACAAAATATTCTAAATACAAAAAAAGTCATAAAAAAGAGAAAAGAATTTATTACGGAGGTGAACAATTTTATGAGTTTAATTCCTTACATTCCAGCCGCATTCTGAAAGACCGAGAAGAGAAATTGCTTTTGCTGAAAAATATTTTTAAGGTCTTCGACCTTTAATTGAGGTCGGCAGTAATTATTGTTCAGGAATGTTTTTGATGTACAAATTCCGCTTGAAATGACATTTTCTACTGCCTCTACTACGGAAACAATAAATATCTGACAATAAAAATATGTCATCTCTTAAGTTTAACAACAAGAAATTGTAGATTTTAAAAGAATAACACAGAACGAATAATTAAAACTTAAAGTTAGATCCAAAATAATTTAAGAATTATTAAAAGCCTAATAGTTTAAAACTGTACTCGTAAACGCTAAGTAACTGGTTTATAATTCTCATTCACTTCATGAAAATATATTTAAACATAACTCTACGATTGTGCAATATTCGTTTTAGAGAAGTTTTGGCTGACAATATTTAGAGTGACTGTAACTGTCTTAACTCACAGCACTCACGGCTGGTTAATTGTTTCAGCAGAAGAAGATTACTGATATGTTGAGAAGTGTTAAAATTATCCGAAAATGAGATTTGAAATAAAGCTTAATAAGTTAGAAGATCTGCCACTAAGAAGTGTGGTGTATGTAAAATGAATAAGGCAAAAAGAGAGCTAACAGATGTTGAGCAGTGGCTACGTTATTAATAATGATTCCTGCGTATTTAAAAAAGTATATCGTAAGTATCGGTTCAGAAACTAAAAGAGCTTTGAGTAGGAAAAATAATTTTAGTTAGGTAGTCACGTTGGATAAGTTGTTTTCGCGAATAGGTGAAAAAGAGCGGTTCAAAACTCTTGGAGTCTCGATTGTGAAGCCAAGGACATAATTTGGTTGAGAAGGCTTAATATTATGTCCGAAAATTAGATTTGAAACTATTTACATAACTCCAACAACAAAACTTAAAAATAATATGGTTTTTGTTCATGAGCAAAGATTACTAAGACTGTTTTAATAAAATTAAAAAAAAACTCTCAAATAACAACTTAATTAAAATCACTAATAAATTCAATAGGCCGAAATTCAATATATTACGTGAATATTACTAAAATTTATTTTATATGATTCTATTTGAAACACAAAAAGCTAAAAACAGCACCAGAACAATTTAAGGAAATAAAAAAAAAAACAATCAATTCTTTATTTTTATATTGATAAAAATCCAATCTGGTTTTATTTGCAACAAATTTTCCGTTCATATTTTTTTATTTTTTTCGTTGGCATTCATGGTATTTTTCACATCAACAGCAATAATAATACAATATAGCAACGGTTTTAACTACAACAATAAAATAGAGTGACTTGTTTGGTTCTTGGTGCAAGGCAAAGGATAGTTTCATAAAGGAAACTTAAATTTTTTTTTGCTGGAATATAATTAAGGTTTACAATTTTTCGGACTAAATTTAAGTAATAAAGGATTTCGGCACATTAAAATTAAGAACTAAATCAACTTATTGTCAAAGAGAGTGTAGATCATAATTAAAGTTGAAATTTACATCATGGGTTGGAGTTAATACCGAAGTAACATAAAAATGTTGCCCTTGGTTTATTAGCCTACACATGTGAAGTTGCACGACCGAATTAAGAAGGTAACTAAATTGTAAATTTAAGAATTTCATTTATAACATTTTTTTGTTACTACAAAGATAAATAATAAAATTATAACTAAAAACTATCCCGACAATTTTAATTTTTTTCAAAGAAAATAATCGACTTACCCGACAATTTTATTTCTTGCATATAATAATTTAGATTGAAAAGCACTATTTTTTTATTACATGCAACTAAACCAATAGTTTTAAGGTCATATTATTTATGAATGTAAAATAAAATATGTATATATGCTTGTAAAGAACTTTCACACTCTACTAACTATATAAGGCGAAGTCCCAGAATAAAAAATATACATATAGAATTTATATATAAGATTTTAACATTTTATGAGCCCTGTTTGGTTAAAGGTAAATACGAGCCGAAAAAAGCAATAACTACAGGCCATTTATGAAGTTGTCACTCTTTACTGGGCAACAAGTGTCAATGAAGAAATCACCCTATAGAGAACATAAATTTTTTGATTTAAACATTGTAACAATTTATAAATCATACGCTACGTGATGCTGCTACGTTTAACATTGAGTCCAACATTATCATTGGGGCAAATGGATACAAAAAACGACAACAACAACAACTACCAAAAGATGATGATGAGCACAAACAATGCAAATAAACTTATTCATTTTTTATTCATTATTATCTCCAACAACAGTTCCAACATCAGCATTAACGTTTTTGTCACTATTTTCAATGCAAATTTCTTTTTTCTAAAGATCAAAATGGAAAAAAAGGCGACTTCAAATGTAAATGTAGAAAAATTTTCAACTGTATAGCAAAACAAAGACAACAAGGACAATGTGTAAGGACGGCAAAATCACAATATTTTTATATAAAAAAATATCTTTTCAAGATTAACTTTGCAAATTTTTCAGTATGTTTCAGTATGCGACTGTTTTTTAATGCGATTTGAATGCACTGGCTGACTGACTTACTTTCAAAAAAGTAAAAAAATACAAACAAATACTTAAGTAGAAATAAATATATAAATATAAATCCAAGCAAGGCATAGGAAGTATGAGAGAATAAATGTTGAAATCACTTTCCATAAGCAAAGCAATACAAAGGTGAAAGAAAAGAAAAATAAGTTTTGAAAATGATAGACTGACAGTTGTTCAAATATTTTATAAAAAACGGAAACAACGGTGCTTGTATGTAAGAGACTTAAGGTCAGTTTGAGAGGTAGACATTGAAGAAAAAGTTCTGTCTTTTAATGATGCTTTTGCTGCTGGCTCTTATAGGCATTTTTGATGCTAAACTTATTTTTATGCTCCAAATATTTACTTCAATTTGGTTGGCATTTTTTCGCTTTACTTATGCAAGTTGTTCTCTTTTCTTGCTAACTTGAGAATGCCAGCAGCTTTCAGTTAGTTGATGTTATTGAATGCACACCCTCAACATAAAGGACATTTAAGACTAAAGGCAAAAAAATGGTAAACTGTTTTTGTATTTTAAGATTTAAAGAGTGATGTTGGCTTAGAAATATTACAACCGGTATAAAAATATTGTTACTTGACAAAACTTGTCATCCAATAACGGTGACTAAAGGACTGGCCTTTGCACAAAAATATTTTTCATAAAGAATTCAGGTGAAGTGGCGTTTTTTCATACTCTTTAAATTTTACCACAAAATTACAAAAATATTGATTTGAAAATATTTTTTTTAAGTTTCCACTGAAATGATTTTTATGGCTGAAACTCAAAAAAAAAAAGATTGTCTTTTTTTCAAAAATTCCAGTAGAAAGGTTAAAAATATTATTTAATATATCCTCTCTAAGTGGCGTTTATCAAAAATGGATAACTGCTTTTAAATTTAATAGTTTTTCATATTTCTCCCGAAGTTTAAAATCTGGTCTTAAGATTCAAGTATTTATCCAGTTATAAGCATATTGCGTAATTTCTAATAAAAATTAAAAGCTATTTTCCATCATTAAGTGTGTTTGTATTAAGCAAACAAACTTTTAGCTTAGAAAATATTGCGAGTTTTTAAATTTTTCTGGAGTGTATAAAACCTTAAGAGTTTTTCTTTTAATATGATCCTACAGGTTGCTAGTTTGAATCTGGTTCGAAGGACCATATGCAAATTTATTATTACTACCATTAGCAGTTTGGATGTGTGGCAGGGGGTAATAAGGAGAAGGTGAGAATGAGAAGTAACCAAAAATGGACAACATTGCTTATTATATTTCATTTGACAAACACATTGCCTCTAGGCGAAGCCCTTTTACAAGGAAATAAATTATTAGAAAATAATTTAACAGGAATTGAGTTTCTACATTTGGGTTAATTTTAAAACTTTTAATGAAAATCCTTTAAGTCTGAACTTAAATCTGTTTAGTTGAAAATTAAAAATCTATTGTCGGAACAAAAACTATAAAATAGAATAGGCAATGATTAGTTATAAATTAAGCCTTTTAACTTTGCAATTAATTTACAAATTGTACAAAATTTGTGATCAACTAAAAAAAAGTTTTCTTGAAGTCTATTTTTCCCAAAACTTGTGAATTTATTTAATTAATTTATATTCATTTACAACACTCATTTCTAAGGCATTCTTTAAATTAAATTCTTTACATTAAATAAATTTTTATGTAAACAAATAATAAAATTTTTTAAGCCACTGCAAGTTATATTAGTTTGTGGCAAAGTATTTAAAATTAAATAATAAATTTACCACAATATTCAAAGTAAACTAATAAACAAACATAATAACCTCCCTGGGATAAAAGTTCTTATTGTTTCAGTTTTTGTTTATTCCAATGGATATTTGAGATGAGACAAGCTTATAATAGATAGACTCCCATTATAATACTTGCACTTACATCGTTGTTATCACAATACTCAATAGCATACAAACATAAACACCAGCACGTGCCTTAAGAAAAACCAACAAAGATGATAAGCATGGATAAGAGACCATAAATTCATTATTAAAATACATTCATTTGAGAATAGAGATCAGAAAAATTATGATTTTTAATTTTATTATCTAGTACTTTTTATAGATAATTTATATTTTAAAGAATATTGTTTTAAAAAAATTACTTATTTGAAACTGTAATTATATTTATAAAAAGTACTTTTCTTGTGTAGTAAATCATATTAAATTTGTTCACATGCTAAAAAAGAAATATTTAGTGGTGCAAGTGGCAAAAAAAATAAAACTGATAGTGGAGTCATCGCCGACATTATTTTACACACAAAAAACTGTTTAACAAATACTCGTATATATTTACACTCACATTTCACCCAAACACATTTCAAGCTTTTAAAAAATAAAAATACGAAAATAGTTTAAAAAGTCATTAAAAAAATTAAAAATAAAATGAACAAATAAGAGAATGCAAAGAGGAAAGAAGCAGTTCCTTAAAAGTCATAAAACTGTTTACGGTGAAACTTTCTCAAGTCAAAGTGAAACAAAATCAATAACTATCTGAACGCCTAGTCGCCGATAGGTAAACGGACTAAATTGATTGTCTCTCACATATTCTTCGAAGGTGCAGAAAATTGTCACTTTTTTTTCTTTAGAAAAGTTTTCAACGTAAACTGTCTAAACTGACTCCCAAGATTGTTGTGTACCTGCCCTTAAAGAAGTCATTTTAAACTGGAAAGCTGATTTATCAAGAATACTTTTTTTCTTAATTTCTAAACAGCGAGCTCTTAAACAGTAAAGAAATCTGAAGATCCTTTTCTAAGGTACTTTTTTAAGGGTACCCTCTTTTCTAAAACTTGTTTTTAACTGTAAATGTTTTTATAAATCAACTGCTTAGAAGAGATGTCTTTAAATGCCTTACTTTAAAGAGTAGCTTTCTAGAGATTTGTTTTTAAAAATAAGGGTTTAAAAGTACCATTTTAATAATAAATGGAACTTGTCAAAAATCGGTATCAGGTGATTTTTTCAATAGTACATTTTAGGCCCTTTGTAAGTGTCGGTTTGTGCCATTTGTAAACATCATTTTTTTAAGGTATTTTTGTTTGTTTTAAAGAATGTATCAAAGGTACTTTTTAGAAAGTTACTTTTAAGGAAGATATATTTTCAGTGTTTCTTAAATTTTTTTTTTTTTTTTTTTAGAAAAATGCCCTTCTAGTAGGCACTAACACAAAGAGACCAACAAGTGGACCCAAATAGTCTGTATAGGTACTTTTGTATACAACAATTTTTCTTAGCACTTTAGTACAATAGAAAAGATATCAAAAGAACTAAATAAAGAACCATTGTTAAAAGGCTTTATGAGAAAAGTAATTTTTAGCGTCCCATACAAATTATTTATTTCAAGATCCTCTTATAAAATTTTTATTTAAAAACTACAGTTTCAATTAAAGAAACTTATTGGCAGCAACTATTTTTTCCAAATGCCTTTTCAGTTTGTTCTCGTTTAAGAGTATTGAATACAACAAGTACAACATTACTGAAACCAAGTTTTGATAAAGTAAAAGCCGACAATAAAATGTGCGCATTTTCTTTGTGTTACAATAATAAAAAACAACATAAAACAGTTAGCAGAGACTTACAAACACACAAGCAAATACACCTACACTTGCATAAAATATTAACACAACTACTAACAAATATTTATTCATCCAGCAGCCAGTCATCAAATACAGGCAGCAAAGAAAAGCTGGGTTGCCTGCTGCTGTAAAAACATTTTATTCATTCGTTGTGTTGTCTTCGTACGCAACAGACGTTGTTTATACGATTGGAAAAGTTTAAGAACGAAAAGTATTTTTTAAATAAAATTTTAAGTTGTGTACGAGGTTTTTTTTATAAAAAGAGTCCTTTTTTTGGAACATATATGGGTGTGTGTGTTGTGCGGGTTTTATAGTAGTGAACTCAGAACGGAAGTAATCAAACGTGTTAATTTTCAAAAATAAATAACGGAAGTAAGAACCACAAAAACAACAAATCTTTTTGTGTCATGAAAATCTTAGTTTTTAAACAGCATTTTTATTTATTAAATTATTTTTTTTTTTTTGCTAATTCAACTAAACTGTTTTTGTTGAAAAATCAAAAAGAGAGGAAAAAGCAATAAAATAAAAATTAATTTCAAACAATGAAAATAGGAATTGCTACAAATTATTTTGTTGTCCAGTTCGAACACAAAAAACAAAAACAATATAAACTGTTGATAAAAATCTAGTTTAATGGAAATTGAAACAAATATAATGACACAAAATAAAAAAATCTAAAACTAAAAAAATATATTGCAATAAAATAATTTTTTACAGTAATTTTAGAGCGCAATTAAAAATGAAAAAATATTCTTTTAAAAAATAAATTATTAAAAAAAATTCTAGTGCAGTAGTATTGGTGTGAACTTTGGCACATTCAAATGGGTGTCATGGGTATTTATCAATGAATATTTGAAAAATATTTTATAAAGAAAATAGTAAAATATTAAAAAAAATCTATTAACGGCTTATCTTGCGGAAGTGTCTTTTTATGTTAAAAAAATTAAATTATTGAAATAAATCTGACCGAATCGTTAAGCGAATTCTAAATATTGTAATTTAATTGTAGTAAATTTTTTTAATAATAAAGTGTTAATAATATTTTTGTCTAAAGAATAGTTCGATTAAAGATGTTATTTTCATACTAACGTTTAATAAGAGTACAACAAATTTATTACATATCATTTGTAGCCAAGAATTGTAAAAATTGTTAACATAAATTAAATTGTATTATGTATTTTAAGCCAATAAGAAGCATGAATTATCGATAACAAACTCTATTTGAAGGAAAATGTTTCGTTTAGCAATATTTTACAAAACGTAAAGTAGATCAATAGATCGCTTATACAGTTTATTTTGCTTAAAAAAAAAGTGGATTCAAAAGCATTTACTTTTTTAAATGACCACATTTTCGGTCATACTGTGATTTACACTGTAAGTTTTAAATTTTAGGCAAAATATGTTTCCACTTTGAGAGCATATTTGAATAAAAACATGATGCTGACACGAAACCTATTAATTGTATGTTTAAATCGACTTCAAATAAAGAAAGAGGTTATTGATTCGTCTAAATGCTGCTTTTTTATGTTTGTGTCGATAGTAATCAGTCATTTCCAAACCGATTTTGAAGGTTATGCAGGTTGTTGCTGTTTTAAAAACAGTTCATAATTTTAAAAATTAAAAGGTGTCCCCATACAAGACACATGCTTTTTACGAGTATAACGAAGCGTAAAATGCTCCATTTCAATTTAAAAAAACTGCGTATCACTATGGCGTTATATAACAAATAGCAATACCAAAATAAATCTCAATATTAAAGAGTGTTCCCTAGGTAACCTTAATTGAGCTATATGGACCTGTTTTTTTATTTGTTTAGATAAGTGCTTAAAAATAGGACAAAACCGACAGTTAATATGACCGTTATAATAAAAATTATAAATATTCAAAATTATAAATAAAAGGGTGTTACAATAATTGATGTAATTTGATGCATGTGGTCAAATTGGTAAAAAGTTTTAAACAGGCAGCTGAAATTTACAAAGAACCTGTTTTTCTAAGTCCGCTGAAAAAGCAAGTATACAATTTGAACTTAGAAATTAAAGGGTGTTCTCATAATTAATTTAATTTTACCCATATCGTTTTTTTATTCTGCTTTGTACAAACATTTAAAAATTAAATGAAAGATCCAGTACTGTTTCAAGTAAAATAAGAAGTATATAAAAATTAAAATTATAAATTAAAGCGTGTGACAATAGTGAATGTAATTTAATGAACATAGCCAAACTCTTGAACAATCTTAGACAGCCAGTTGAAATTTACAAAAAATCTAGAAATAATAAATTTGGATTTGGAAATTAAAGGGAGTTTCAATATTTGATATAATTTTATGTGTGTCGCCCAAATTTGAGATGTTTGAAAGGCTAAAAACTGTTTTAAAGTCGGGTTTTTTTCGCGAGAATTATCTCTTTATTTAATTAAAAATAAAAAAGAACCTAGTAAGATTTTATAAAATTTTTAAGCATTAAAAAATATTATTTGATTCATTAAAAGTGAGATTTTATAAAATATTAATTTTAAGCATTTTGGTTATAAATAGATTGAATATTTATTGAATAATTAAACATTAAAAAAATATGGAAAAATATATCAAAAAAATCGTTGAATCTGATAATTTACTTTATTTATTTATGGAAGTTTTCCATTTATTTCAAATTTATTTAATAAAAATCTAATAATTCCATCTTTCAAACACACAAGATCTTTTTATCAAATTCAAAATTTTCCATATTTTGCCACACCATTAGTTGACATCAACAGGAAACAGGAAATAAAAATATTTTTAGTAAATTTTGTTTGTTTGTTATTTTATTAAATTTCATATAAATACCCATTATATCCTGTTTCGTGATGATGCCACACAATGCTTAAAAAGTAAAAGAAATAAATAATTAAATAATAAAAAAGATTAATAAACTAAAATAACTATAAAAAGAATTTTTCATAAATCTTAGATCTCTACAGAAGAAAAGCTCCAAGAAATTCCAAAATACCAAATTTGAATGCAAAGATTCATGATAAAATAATTAACTGAAAAAAAGGAAGTTAATTCATTAATTGCTTGAATAATTTGAATAGATTTTTTTTTACTGAAAAACGTTGTTTTTATCTATCAAGCCACATTTTAATACAACACAAAAATATTGAGATTGTGCTATCTCTTTATCCGCTTATACGAAAATTTACATAATTACATGCCAGTACCAAACACTCTCAAAAGACACTTGAATCAGCAGCATAATTTATTAGAATAATTTTGCTGACTTGCAAACCAAAATATTCGTTGGAGGAAAAACTATTCCAGCAAAAACTATATGAAGTAGCCCACAAGAATCCAGTAAAATTTAACGTTTTCAAAAATATTTTAATAAATAAAATTTATACAACTAAACTAAACTAAAACATCTCTTCCCTGCGACACAATAACATGATTTGCCTATCAGCAAATTTTTCCTTTTCTTTTTCTTTTTATTTTCTTTTTTTTTTTTTGCAACTAATTGTTGATTACATAGCACACATACATGTGCACTTCATTGACTTTAACACATTAAAAAGAAACTCCTTGAGACGACGCATAAATATAATTTCTCAAAACACACTCTTGCACAACAAAAAACAATGTTAAGAATGACAAAAGACTGACTGACAGAACAGTTCTGTTGTTGTGTTTTATTGAAATATTTTAAGAAAAAGTGTTTCTAGTTAAATAAACATGACGACATTCTGTTGCATACAAATTCAAATACGAACATATCTTATGGTGGGAGTATAAGTGTATGTGAAAATAAAAAGGTGTTTTAGTAAAAGATGTTATTTGAAGAATAAGTTTTATTAAACTTCTTTTTTAACAACTTTGAATTTTTGTTAACTTTAAAGAAATAAAACAAATGGATGACGAAACGTCTTAATTTAAATGTTTGCAAGGTAGGTATGTACACGGTGTTTATTAAATTATTAATTTTTTATCATTGAAAAAAATAAAAAATTTTGCATTTTGATGACTTTCTAAAAAAAATTTTCGATAGCTTAATATTTTAAAAAATTTTCGATGACTTATCACAATTTTTTTACGAAATTTTTACGAATATCTATACAAAACTTTTAATAACTAACAACAGATAAAAACTTTTTCTATGAATTAAAATTTGTTATCGAAAATTTGTTCGATAATTTTAAAATTTCGGAAGATTATTTTTTCGATGACTTAAAAAAGATTTGTTTCTGAGTAAAATACAAATTTTATATGAATATTTTTTTGGTAACAAAAAAATTATTAGCCGATAAATTTTTCGATAAATTAAAATTTTTATCGAATTTAATACGAAAACCTTAAATACTAATAAAAGATTAAAACATTTTCTTTGACTTAAATTGTTATCGCAAATTTGTTCGAATAATTCAAAATTTCTAAAGATAATGTTTTCACTGACTTAAATAAAAGTTATTTTTCACAAAAATAAAAATTTTATGTGAAAATTTTTTCGATAACAAAATATATATTTTTGGATATTTTTATTGATATCTTAAAATTTTTGTCGAATTTATTAATGACAAAGTTATTTGTCGAAAAATTATTCGTAATTTCTAACAAAACGACAAAAAAATTTAATTCTTTAATTAAAGCTTTTCGATGACTTAAAATTTTTTCTCGAACATTTTTTCTATGATATAAAAATTATCGATTTTTATTTATATTTATTTCTAAATATAATTATATCAGTGACCCAAAATTTTTTGCAAGTTTTTACACTTTCCTTTTTTCCATTATGAATTTTTCCCCTTTTAATTGACTGCGGAATGTGAAAATAAAATTCGGGAAAAAGTAGGTATCATGAATTATAAAAGAAAAATATTTGGTAAATAATGAAAATAGCTCCCTTTAAATAACGATGATGCCACTTTTTTATTGTTTTTTTTCTACGGAATTTATGATTGAAATAAAAATTTTTTCCATGAGAAAAAAAATTCCGTTTGAATATTTATGATTAGGCTGTATAAAAACTTTCATTCAGAATTTTTTTATTTTTCAATTTTAATGTTTTTATGAAAAATAATCCACAATCTAAAATTTTCTGCAGAAATTTTTCTTTCACAGAAAATATTAACACAATCAACGTCATGATTTGAGCGAAAAATTTGTTTACCCTGTTTTCTGGTAGTGATTTTCTAAATAAATAACTTTGTATTCATACTCGCACCGTACAGAGAGTCATTCATACACATCTTTCACATTAAAGGGTTATAACACAATGTACATTGTTGTCACAGTATGTGTTTTCTTATTGCTTGTACGTGTCGTGTAAGAATCCTCTATAAAACACTTTTTTGTTTTGTTTCGCTTTGAATGTTGTATTTGTATTTGTTTTGTGTGTGTGTATGATTGTGTGTTGTTGGGTAATGTAGAGTGATGACACATTGCATATTGTGTTAAATTTACGAATGCGCGTTTATTATTGTCAACTTGTTTGTTTAAATGAATGAAGTTTTTTGCACAATCTTCATTTTGTCTTGGCTTGTTTTACATAAATTCACATGTATTTCTGTAAAACGCCTCTCTTGACAAGCACGTACACATAAACAGCCATCAAAGTGATGCAGCACAAAAGCCATCATCATCATAATCACAAATAAAAAACAAAGTACATTAAGACAAAGTAAGAATAATAAAATAAAAAGTCAGTAGTAATGAATGCTATGGCAATTAGCAGTAACAAATATTATGCTTACAAGTAAGCAGGTTAGTAATTAAGAGATATAAGAAGACATGGGTTTCATTAAAACTTTCCCACTTGAAGAGTTACGTCTAGGAGGAATAAATTTAAATTTAACGATTTTCAAGTGCTCGCAGTAATACTTGATCCCTTGTAATGGTAAAAGCTTTATTTTTTACCTAGAGTTTCGACGCTTGACATGCATTGGAGTTACAAACGCTTTGACATATTTAAAACACCTTCTATTTTCAATAGTAGTAACAAAAGAAAGTAACATGCCTGCAAAACAATTGTTGACATCGTGTTCAAGGATGTGAATGCGTTTCAAACGACACAATTACAAACAAACAGCATAAATGTGTACGCTCACACACAAATACACACACTCATATGAATATGCATATTTACAAAAAAAAAAAAAATATTTAAACAAAACAGCCTAAGATTCCTTTACTCGTTGCAACCTTTTGGAATAAATTGCAACACAAAAGCATACTGACACAGATCAAAATTCATGTTAAAAACGTTAAAAGTGTTATGAGTTGAAATAAATAGAAATGTACAAAGGTTGTTTTTGTTGCTGTTGTTGTTGTGTGAGTGTTTTTATGACAATATGCTGATAATATAAATAAAGCTGCATAATAAAATACCAACACAACTTTATTTGCTTTAGCGTATTTTGAGATGTTGACTTAGACTTTATGAAGAATAAGGTTTTGTTTGGTTTAGAAATCTAAATGGAATTCACACACTCACAGGCACAAGCACACACATGCACCCACACAAAGACACTTAACAGGAAAACTCTTTCCAAAAATTTGTAAGTTTTAACAATTTGAATCATTTCATTTTGTACAAAAAACCACAGTTTATTTTTGCTGCCTTTTTTTCTATAGAGTTAAAGCAAAAAATGATATTTAATTCATGTAATTAATCTTAGACGAAGATTAAATAGAATTTTACTTGTTTTTTTATTAAATTTAGCAAAGACTCAAGCAGAACACACAAAATATATATTTTATATTGTAGTGACGGTTATATTGCTCTCTATTTTTTTTTATTTTTTTCTTTGGTTTTGACTCGTAAAAGTCATTGTGATTAAATGGCAACAAGACAAATTGGTTGCTTGTAGACAAGCTAAATATTTAATCATGTTATTTAAATGTAAACGTTTTTTGATTTTTATAAACGTAGAAAACAATTAAAGGAAATTAAAGGGACTGGGTAGAAAATCATAAATCTAAAATGAAATGAAAAAGTTTATAAAACTAAAAATTAATTTAAAAAAATTGTATTTTGAAATGTGTAATTCGCAGCCCTTAAAAAAAATTAAAGGAAAGAAAATCTATCTAATGATTTCTACGCAAAGCTAAATAATATTTAAACTTTCGGGAAAAAATATATTTTAAATATTTAAAGTTATAATCTATAAAATTATTAAAGTTATCGAAAAATTGTTTGTAAGAAATTCGCTGAAAAATTAGAAAGTAATCGAATTTTTTTAAATTCAAACTTATCGACTAAAAAATTTTGTAAGACTATTTAAATTTATTTAAAAATTTTTAATTTATCGAGTAAATATGAAAAAAATTATTGAAGAGAAAATTATCGAAAAAATTTTTATGAAAATTTAGTTACCGATAAACTTTCGTAGAGAATTTCATTATAGAAAAGTTATCGATTTTTTTTTAATTCAAACTTATCGACGCAAAAAATTTTTGTAGATTATTTAAGTTTATTTAAAATATTTTTTATTTATTGTATAAAAACAAAGTTGCCAGCAGAAAATTAATAGCTATCGAAAAAATAAAAATAATTTAGTTATCGAGCCACTTTATTTAAAATATTATCGAACAATTTTTATAGAGAATTTATTACCAATAAATTTTCATAGAGAATTTCGTTATTGAAAAGTTATCGGTTTTTTTTAATTCAAACTTATCGACAAAAAATTTTTGTAGATTAATTAACTCATTTGAAATTTTTTTTATTAATTGTGTAAATACAAAGTTGTCCGTAGAAAATTAAAAGTTATCGAAAAGCATAAAAATTATTATGTTATTGAACAACTTTACTGTAGAAGATTATTGAAAAAATTTTATAGAAAATTTAGTTACCGATAAATTTTTAGAAAGAAAATCGTTATTAAGAAGTTATAAATTTTTTTTTTATTCAAAATTATCCAAGAAAAAATTTTTGGAGGTTATTAAAATGCATTTAAAAATTTTTTTTGTTTATCGAGTAAATATAAAATTGTCCGTAAAAATAAAAAGTTATCGAAAAGCATAAAAATTACTATGTATTATCGAACAAATTTTCTGTAAAAATTATCAAAATTTTATTAGAGAATTTGGTTACTGACAAACTTTTGGCGAAAATTTCGTTATTGAAAAAATTTTATATAGAAAATTTCAAGCTATCGAAAGGAATTCTGCTGAAAGTTAAAAGTTATCGAAAAAATATTCTGCGAGAAAATTAAAGCTATTGGAAAAATTTTTTTTTAAAAGCTCAATATTTTTTATAAAAAATTTAAAATTATCGAAAAAAATTTTTATAGAAAATTTATAGTTATCGAACAGAAAAATCTAAACTATCGAAAAATTTCTTGTAGAATATTTAAATTTATCCAATATTTTTCTGTATAAATGTGACGTAATGTCACATTTCCGTTTCGTCCGTTTCTTAAAATCTAGTTATCGAAAAAATGTTCTATAAAAAAATTTTATGTTATCGAAAGCATCTTAATAAAGCAAAGCGTTTGTCAACTCTAAATAATTTGGAGATCACGGTATATATATATTTACATATATATTACACTAGACAGGTTTTAAAAATTTTAATAATTCTCTTTTAGATAGTTAAAAAGGATCAAATTTTATTGGGAATCTATTATTTATTCAATCTTTCTTTAAAGGAAAAAATATAAATTCATAACTTAAAATTTATTAAATATTCGACAATTCCCAAGTTTGGTGTAATATTTTAAATAAAAATTTTTTTGAGATTTAATCTGTTTAAAAGAATAATTTACTTACTTTTTTTGGAAAAAATCTCCTTTAATTTTTTTCATTTTTTAGCTAAAACAACATTTCTTCGTACTGCAATTCAGTCTTTCATTCCCTTACATTAAGCATCAAATGGATTTCAAATAATCAAAACTGTCTTTACAGGAAACCTAAAAATGATTTCGTTAATAGGGTTTTATGAAGCATAATCTTTCTTTGAAGTCAATCTGTTCACTGTACTCGTTCAAAATTTAATTTTCCTTTCATAAACTCATAAATGCTTTTCCATCTAAGAAACTGAAAAACGAAGTACACAAGTACTAAATTGTGTAGAGCTTCTCTCCCAAGGAAATGTTACATTACAAAAGAAAAATTTATATTTTTTTAATGTAATCTTGCAGCAATTTTATCTGAAAGAAGAATGAATTGTTAAATGTATGAATCTGAGTAGATTCAGTAAAGATGTTTAAAATACCTTGAAAAATGACAATAATAATTTCTTTAATTTCCCTTTTGTTGTAAACAAGAAAATAGTTAAAGTTTAAGAATTTGTACAAATTACAAAAATGGTAATGAAAGGTGACATTCACTTCTATAAAAATAAAAATAATAAAAAAACAAAACAATAAAGATGAAAATTAATCCACAAACGCCCGCAAGTAAATCCCTGATGTGTCTCTCACCCATTTGAAATTATTTTGAAGATGTCTTTAAAATGTTTCATATAATGAACTTGTATGGCACAAACACATACAAATACATTATACACGCACATACTGATATAAATTCATGTAAGATATTCGAATGTATGAACAGAGAAACACAAACAAACAAACGACATAAATGTCACGTACAATGAGTATGAAAGTAAAATGCTTTGGCAACCATAAGCTGATCACCTTTGGAAAATGAAGAAGGAATATTTTTACTCGTTTAGAAATTGTAGCACTCAAAATAAAACTAAATTACGTTTAAACTAATGATTTACCAGACATTATGAAAAATCTCACTGTGGCACATGTTGTTATTACGATAGGAAACTGTGACCAGTTAATTAAGAATAATAACTTAAATTTTAGTAAAAACTCTTTTAATAAGGTAATAGAATTTTTTATTAGGTAATAAAAAGAAGCTTTTAAAAAGTATATTTAAAAGCCTCCCACTTAGTTTAAAGAAAAACAACCTTTAAAACAGGGGTTCTCATCAAATTCCTGCTCGCGGACCCCTAGTAAACAAATAATTTTTTCGCGAACCCCTCTGAAGCCCAAGTTCAAAATAAGACTTTTATTATTTTTGAAAACTCTGTTTTTTTCGGTGTTCAAGCGGACCCTTTGGATAGTTGCTATGGACCCTTAGGGTTCCACAGACCCCCATTTAAGAACCGTTGCTTTAAAATATTTGATTTGAAAATTTGACAATAAGAACATCTGTGTTATAAAAACATATTTTTTTTTTATAAAAGTCACTTTCGAAAAGAAATGCACTAAAAACTTTTCTTTTTCAAAAACCTGTTAAAATAGTAACTTTGTGTAGAAGTACCTTCCAAAAAAAAGGGAATAAAACTTTTAACCCATTATTTTACGTAAGAGTACCTCTTCAATTGCAGAAAAAAAACCTTAAAAAAATCACATTTTTTAAAAACTTTCCTTTTATAAAACTACTTTTGAAAAAAAAGTATTTTTTAAATCTTTAAAAAAAAATTTAAAGAATGCTTTTAAAAAAGCCGAAAAAGTACCTTTAAAAATAGTGCACAGGAAAAGTACCGAAAAGAGTACAATACTTTTTAAAATAAAATACTTTCAGAAAATGTATTTTCTAAGAGTTAACCGATTGAAATAATTTAACAAAAAATACTTTTCAAACCAAGTAAAAGTACCTTTTGTGAAAAGTAAGTTAAAAAATACCTTTTGAAAGAAGTTGTCGTGAAAGTTACCCAGATTCCGCGCTTTGACTTTGGAAAGTAAATTTTGTAAAGGAAATTTCTTAAAAACGATAAAAAAATAAACGTAAAAAAAAATGATAACCAACATGCTTGCGTCTTGGCGTCCTTCAAATCATCAAATTAAAAAGATTAAAGTTGGGATATTTATATTAAATCTTCGCACAATTAAAAATTATAACAAGAGAGAGAAAGCTTCATCTCAAACCAACCCGTCTTAAATCGTAATGTTTTAAATAACTTTAAATTTAATAACCAAGAAAGTAATTTGCTTTTTCGCAGTCCTTAAATATACAGCAGCTTAAGCAACTGACAACTTACCTTTTTTTTTAAGCTCATAGAAATAAAGAAACAGTTCTTTTTACCATCAAATCTTATTTCTTTAGTCTTTTGTTTTTTTTTTCCTGCAAAACTAAAATTTCGCAAACTTTATTCGACAAATAACAACAAAACAAAGAAAAAATACTACAACAAAACTTAAAGACGTAGTAAAAAACAACATTAGACCTGTGAATTTAAAAAACAATTAATATTATTTACCTTGAAATAAATGTTCCACTTTATTATTCAAATGAAGTATTTTTATTTTCTTACCTCATAATGATTTTAAGAAATTTAAAAAAATTTATATGTGTAAAATACCTAAAATAATGTTAATCTTTTAAAGCACATAAAATTTTGTAAAAACCTTGTGGATGCAGTTATTAAAATTCAATTCATTTTTAGTCACTTTAAGAAAATTGTTCCTTAAGCGGATGACAAAAATGTTTAAATTATATTTTAAATAAAAATACTTTTAAATACGTGTAAAATTACGCACACAGTTGTAAAAATTGATTCATATATTTGAATGTTTCTTACTTCTTTAAACAAGAAGTCACTGGTTTTACAGAAATCCAATAATCTTACACGTGTTCCAATTTATCTTTAATTTTTATTGGTTATAAAAAATTAAAAATGTAATCCTGAAAATGCAGCATTACATTCTGCCAGCGTCTAATTTTTCTTGTTTTCTTTGGAAAACGTCCGCGTTCATTTGAAAAATAATTTTTCTTTATTAAAGTTAAATTAAAAAATGAACCAAAGCCGAAAAAGTAAATTTTAATTGATTTATGAAGATCACTGGTTCAATCCCTGGCTGGGACTAAAATTAAAAATTAAGTTATAAAAAATTTAACAATTTTTTTTTTACTTTTAATAAAAAAAAAATGTTATTTTTTCTGCAAAAATAACCTTTGATAATAAAAAAATCATTTATGTGATAAAAATTGTTTCATATAAAAAAAAAATGGTCGATAATAGTGTGACTGAAAATTACTTTTTCTTTTTCTTGCGTAACGATTTTATTTTTTGTCACTCAAAGTCGTTTTTCTTTCAGAAAATAGTTGTTGCCACAAAAGCGAAACACAAAATTAACAAAATTACAAAAATTTCGTTTCCCTAAAAAATTTCTTATTTTCACCACTTTTCATAAAAAGTGCGTTTTTCAGTCATTTTAAACACAAATTGAAGAAATCTTATTTTGTCTAATTTTTTTTACAAAAGTTACCTTAAAAAACTCACTTTTTAAAAACATGAACCTTAAAAAAATTACCTTTTCTCACAAAAAATAGGTTCGGTTTGTTTAGCCAGGCAGCTGTGTTGCCACAGCCTCCTGCGTCCATTACCTGCTGAAAGAAGAAACAGAGAGAGAGAGAAAAAAATCAGAACTTAAAAAAAGAGATGAGGACGAGCAATAAGGAAAAGAAAAATAGAGAAGAAGAGATCTGTGGGCATAAAGAATGCTTAGAATGATTGGTCTGATTGTGGGCCTTTGAACCACCCACTGCACCTCAAGAAGAAACTGATCCTACCTAGTCTCAGTAATGATTTAGCAAATAGGCTCCTGTATTATTACACATCAGCGCGGGACACAGACAGAGAAGGTATTCCACCGTCTTCTCCTCCTTCTCGTCTTGACAACTTCTACGAAAATCATTAAATGGGGGACCCATTCTCCTAGAAAGGGCTTCAAACAGACAGTGCCCAGTAACCGGAGCCACTAACTCGTGCAACCGACTCCTCGGTAACTGCCCAGATCCAAATGGTGCCAAATTGTCCTAGCGAGCGAATATGTCGACTCGTTAGACTATCTAACCTGAGCCAGATCGTATAGAGCACCGTCAATAAGCTTTCCACAAGCAGAAAGGGGTATGTCACAGACGGTGTCAATGACATCCTCTTCAAGCATTGTCCCCTTCTTTGCCAGGTTATCAGCAACATGGTTGTTTCTTCAACTTTTTCAAGCTGACTGTCGAAACGTCCTCACAAAAAATGAATAAATTTAATTACCAAAATTTCACACAAAGTTTTTTTTATCAAAAACAGTCGATTTCCCTACTTCTAAGATCCAAAAGCTTTAGTTTGAAATAAATTTCGAATTTCACACGTAAGTGTTGTTAATACAAAGTCACGTACAAGACATTTTTAGGTGATTAACTTACAAGTAAAGTCACGTACTTTTTACAATCCAACATTAATCCAATGCAACAGGCAACTGTAGTTGGATCCTTAAACTCAGTTCATCCATAAATTACCTCTATTATTCACATCTAAATTTTTTTATTAAAAACGCACATAAACTTTTATGAGCAAATTTAAAATTAACGATATTTTAAATGTTGCAATGGGTTGAATTATTGCTGATTCTTTTCATACAAGACTTTGTATTTACTTTGGGAATTTTTCAATTAAACCGCACATACACACACATACACACACATGCACATTAATTCATAAAGTGGCAAATGAAGGTTTAGGATTTCATAAGATTTAATTCACTTTTGTTAATTTTTAGCCAGGATACAAAAAAGTATTTTTGCAAAAGGTAAGTAAACAGAATCGTACAAAAAATTATAATTTCTTTTCCTATTTTAAGCCATTTTAAAAACTCAGTTGCCTGTAAAAATCACTCTCAAACAAATACACCCTTAACAAAGCCGGGAAGAGAAATAAAAATACATAAAACGAATTATAGCAAGAATTTAAGTAACAAGAAGAAACGTGTTTTTGGAAATAACAAAAAAAAAGTGCTCGCAAATGTAGAAACATAAATTCCCTAAATGCAATTACGCCAGTGACTGGAAATACTTATTGCTAAGAGTGCTGCTATTCATTTTTTTTTTTTGGTATTTAGCCTGAGAAACTGCTGTTATAACAGCCGCAGCAACAGCAGTAGCAGAATTATCTGAAAGTAAATTTAGTGTCTAAAAATGCAGGTCCTTGTGCAGCCTTGCAGGCGTAAAAGAATAAAAGTTAAGCAGCATGTGTGAACATTTGTTAGCATGCAAATGATGACGATAATGTTAAACGTGATTATGACAATAATGATGTGAAACGTATGCAAATAAAATAAACGAAAATGTTCTTGTTACACGACAAAGTACCCCATTCTTTCATGCTGCTTCTGCTGCTGCTATTCTCAAGTGCACTACTCATATGTTTAGTAAGAAATTTTTTTATTTAGTGTTTTTTTAATATCCTTGTCATCTTACGCTAAACGAAGAATATAATCTAAAATGAAGAAAACAGAAAAAAAATTAAACCGTTACTTGAATCTTTAAATAGTGTTTCGACGCAAGTGATACTCGTATGCATTTTATACCAGGAGATTTTTTAAGTACTCGATTTTTTAAGTACAAAAATTAGTAAACCATTTAAGCATTGCCAGCTTACAAATCAAGATTTATAAATTTAAAAGCTTTACTCACAATATAAAAGGTCATACTTTCTCTTATATTAACACCAGGTCTTTCTTAAAAAATCCAGCCTTTTCTATCAAATCCCACAGTTTACATTAACATGCAACCCGTTTTTTACATTAAAAAGTCACCTTTTTGCATTAAATAGTCACTTCTTCATCAAAAAGTCACTTTCTTATCAAAATTTTACCTTTCCCAGCATAAAGTCACTCTTCTATCAAAAATTAACTCAAACATTTTCCAGCAATAAAATCAATTTTCTTTCATCAAAGAGTCACTTTTTTTTAGCAAAAGTGACTTTTTCCCATTAAAATTTTTATACACTTTTATATCAAAAAGACACATTTTTTTATCAGAAAGTTGACTTTACTCATTAAACAGATATTTTATCTTAAAAAAGTCACCCTATACCATCTCAAAGTCAGCAAAGAGAAATTTAAAAGGCAACTTGTTTAAAACAAAAGTTAACATTTTTCCATTAATATTTAATTTTTTTTATTAAAGACCCAACTTTCCTTCTACGAATAACTTTAAATCGAAAAGTTCCAAGTTCCATCAAGTAGTTATTTTTATTTATGAAGTAAAAAAAAAACTTTCTTTCATCAAAAGTCACCTCTTTACATTAAATAGTCACTTCTTAATCAAGTCACTTTCCTATCAAAATGTGACTTCTTTCAGCAAAAAGTCACTCTTCTATCAAAAACTCTTTGCAGTAAAAGTGACTTTTTCCCATTTAAATCTCTACACACTTTTGCATCAAAAAGTCACATTTTTTCATCAAAAAGTTGACTTTACCCATTAAACAGACACCTTTTTTTATTAAAAAGTCACCATTTTTTCCATAAAAATTTAATTTTTGACTAAAGACGCTGTTTTCTTTGCAAGAATAATCTTTATATCAAAAAGTTACTAATTTTCATGAATTATTCGCTTTTTCTTAAGGAAGTCAAATTTTCCCAGAAAAAAACACCATCAAAAATAAAACTTTCTTTATCATTTTTTTCATTAAAAAATCACTGCTTTCTAGAAAAGACGATTGCTTTCACTAAATGGTTACTTTCTTAATTTTATTTTTGCATCTTTTATTATCACTTTTTTTTTATCAAAATGTTACTTTTTGTAGTCAAAAGTTTAGTTTCTGCGAAGAAAAGTTACTTTTTTATTCAAACAGCAATTTTGCCATTAAAAAAGATATATTTTTCCCAGAGAAATCGCATTTCTTCATAAGGCCAGTCACTTTTTCTAATCATCAAACAGAAACCTTTTTTCCATTAAAAAGAAAATTTTTTCTATTGAAAATTTAGTTTTTTTTATTAAAAAGCTAGTATTTTTACTGACTGATCACTTTAGAAAAATGATTTTTCATTTTTTTGTTTTAATTCAAATGTCACTTTCTTCATCAAACTGTCAATCCCGACCATTAAAAAGTCCCATATTGTCGTTTTTGTTTTTATCAAGAAATCACTTCATTTATCAAAAATAACTTGTTTCCATTAAGAGTTCACTTATTTTTCTTTTAGAAAAATCACCTTTTTACCAAAAGGTCACTCTTGAGTTAATTTTTACCCAAAAGTAAATTTTTGCTTCGTTTACCTACAGTTTGATATGGAGCCGTCAAAAATAAATATTCTTTCATGTAAAAGCAGTTGGTTGAATTTTTATTTAATGTTTGCAGGGATTTTCTTTTCCAAGCATTCAGTTTTTTGTTGAAGTTGTAATCGTAGAAGACAAAGATACCTTTAACACTCAAACACAAGCATTCACACACATTTACATATAAACGAATACACGGATGTTGCGTAATAAAAACGGAAAATTCGTTTATTTCGTTATTTGTGAATTTAAATGTGGATGCAAAATGTGTTGTGATGATTTGTATGTTTTTTAGTGCCACAGTTTATAATAATAAAACATAGTTGTTCAAATGCTGGTAGGAAAATATAACAAAACAGAAAAACAAAAAACGTTTCACCCACCAGCTGCATTTAAATAATTGAATTTTAAATATTTTTCTATTTAGATGAACATTTCGACTTCACTTTTTTTCTTAGAATATTTTCATTTTTTTTTTCAAAATTTTCCTCTCTTTTTGTTTTTTGTTCTGGGTATGAACAATGAATGGGTGAACAAAATATGGGAATATTTTATATTTTCATAGTGCTTCCTGCAGGCTTTTAATAAAATGTCTCCTTCATAGATTTGCTTTACTAAATTCTAGTGAAATTCATTCAATAGGAATCAGTGATGAAGCTGTTATTTTGCTATTGATTTAAAAAGTTTGTTTTTATCGCTAACAAATTTTGATGCAGAAATTAATGTTGAAATAATTTATCCAAAAAAAACTTTTCATAATTACCTTTTAGTACTGTCATAAGTGTATGCACACACACATTCACTCTGTTGTAGCAATTATTTCATTATTTATTAAGTAGACACTTTGAAATTTTAAGTGCTGGCAAGAGAACGTTGCTCTACAATTAACTATTTCTCAGAAGCCTTATCAATTTGCTATAGTAACCCATGGAATGACAAGGGTCATCATAATATACGAGTTTGCATTTAATTATATTTCAAATAATCATTTTATTATCACTAGTTCTCTGTAGTTTCTCTATCTGTTTTCTAAAAACGTTCGTGCACTGTTATTTTATATCGACCAATAGTTTCAGTCGTGTTGAAAAATTTATAATTTAATAGATTTGTTTGCATCTTTCAATTTAAAATTGTAATTTTAAATAATAAATAATACTTTTGTGAATTGTAAACCGATGGTTTTTGTTAATTTTTAACTAATTTAAGAATTAAGATTAATTAATTAAAATGTTTGTATTAATTACATTGACGTGGAGTTAACTAAACATCCCGCAATCGAATAAATTCCTTAAAAACTCTTCTGTTTTTTTTTTCAATCATAAAAAGTGACTGTTTATTGGAAATTGAAAAATTTTCATAACAAATTATGATCTTAACTCCTTTATGTTTTCCCGGTCTCTATATATCAGACAAAAAAAATCTCACTGACAGTTTTCAAGCATGGAAATTGGTTGGTTGCTGGCGTGACTATTTGTGACTGTTTTTGCGTTAATACGCTTCTGCATTTCGCCAGGACGAAATGTGGTTTACACCGAATGGCGGACTTGTATTTATGGACTCAACGAGTATTTTAAGCAAGAAATTTTAGATGAATAATCCAGAATCGAGATCATGAGTTCAATTCCCATCAGTGACATGAATAAAAGAAAAATAATTCTTATACATTAGGCGCGACGAATAATTTGTTTAAAAGGAGAATAAATGGAAAACAACAGTGGAAACCTCATCTAAAGTTTTTTTTTTTTATTAGTAAAAGAATTTTATTTTTTTTTTGCCGAATTAGATCAAACAGCGATGGCGCCTGATTATTTCAATAGCTGAGATGATAAAGGAGCCTGTAAAATAAAATTAAAAAATCAAAAAGCAAAATATTCTTTGAGCATCATAGTGGCTGGTTTGGAAAAGGGTTCTGCATGCTTGTTAAAATGGAAGATCACAAGTTCAGCTCCCATTAGCAGCTTATCAAAAAATACATTGAAGTTAGAGACGTTTTTTAAAAAAGAGAAAAAATGTTAAACAGAAATTCAAACCTCCAATATGACATTGTGAAACAGCTGTTATGAATCCGCCAATATGGATAAGTGAAGGGACAACATTGCAAAACAACAGGGATGACATTGTAAAATAAACAAATCTAAAAAGGAAAAGGGAAAATAATTATTAAGCAATCGCGGTGGTTGTGCATTAGTAGAGATATCTACATGTTTGTTTAAAGAGAAATTTATAAGTTCAACTCCCAGCGTCAGATTATGAATATATAGAATATTCAGATTTAACAACGTATTTTCGCCAAGCCAGATAGTGAGTCGTTTGGCTCATGCTGCACAAACAGCGTGGTGTAGCATAGATGGCCGTATAAATTTAAAAAAATGCATGCTCGCAATCAAACATTTTAATTTAAATGTTAAGGTTGCAACACTTCTCAGTATTCAATGTTCAACTGCTTATATACAATATCCCGACTACGATAAAAAAGGAGCAGAGCATTATAATACGAAATCTTATACAACAAGCTTTATTTACTATATGAGAATTATTAAAAAAATGTTTATTGCTTAGAATAATATGTTGGAGTGTGCTACCCTCACACACTTTATTACGATTCTTTAACGCCAGGTAAGAGTAGAACCAGTGGTTCTTCTAAATGATTTTATTTTAGTACCAAAGTGAAAAAGTAAATTGTAAAATTTTTTATTAGAATTAAAATGTATAAATAAAATTACAAGTTAAAATAATTTATTTAATATATTTTTTTCGTTCGATAAAGTCCTTTACGCTTTAATAAGATTATCAGATTAAATTATTTACGTAAAATACATTTTATAAAAATTTTATTTCATAAAAGAGTCAACAAATTTATTGAATATTTTCTTAGTTCATTTGAATTAATATTTTTTTTTAAGTTCAGCCTAAATAAATAAAATCACATTTCATTGATAACAAATTTTAATTTTGCTTAAACAGCCTTTTCAAAGTCATGTGTTGTTGGTGTCTTGTCGAAAAATTCATATTTATGCAACTGATAAGAAGTGTCACGTCACAGCTAATCTCTTCTAAAAAATCACATTTTCAATATTTACTTGCGTTTACAAGTTGATTATAAAATAATCTCTTACAGGCGACGACCGCCTTTTATTATTAACAAAAAAGAAATCTTATCAGTAGTTTTGTTTAAATAGAAATCAAAAATAAAACTGAGTTTAGTTCGATTTAAAATATTTAAGGTTTGACTTGAGATTTTTTGAAGAAAACTGTCAGTTGTTAAACTTAAAGGCTCGTGAGCGGTTGTTTAAAGCATCGACTTGGACACGTGATTTTGCGGTAGAAAAGGATGTTTCAATAAAAGCGAATTTCTATTTAATTTTAATTTAAATAGTTTCAGCGTTTTATTAACACAAGGTTAACGGATTTAAATTTGTTTTAAAAATTAAATCCTTAAAAATAAAATAACAAAAAAAAAAGAGGGAAAAAGAAAAGAAAATTTGCACAAAGCTTTTACTAAATAGTGTTTAATGGAAACGTGTATGTGAGTGTGTGTGTGTGTGTGTGTATGTTTGTAAAAACATTTACGTTAATGTTTGTTTGCATTTTCATAAAAGTTCAAAAAAAGTTCTCTCTACGTGTTTTTTAGCGTGTGTAAATTTGTTATTTCAGCAGGTTTGAATGTGTTGTGATGAGAGCGCCAGTTTCCTTGTATTTTTTATGTTTAAATGTTAAAGTTTGTATTGCAAAAATATTACATATATATTTATAAGCGAATATCTAAAAGACCAAATATTTTGTGTGTTCTAAAAGATCAAAAGGCATTAAAAGTGATTCGGTGAATATATAAAAGAGATTCACCCAAATAAATGTTGGGCATTTGCAAAAAATAAAATTTATGAAAAAAGCAAACATATCTAATATGGCAAAAGGAAGAAGAACAGTTTTAACTTACACATGTACAATTTTAATTAAAACTCTTAAACTAAAAAAAATAATTTTATGCAGCATTGCTTTACATTGCAATGCAAATTATTCTATAAAATCTATACGTTTCTTCATTGGAAAAATAAAACATGAAAATAAAAAAACTTAAATCAGCAATAATATGAAGAGAACAACAAAGTTTTTGAAGAAAATATTTTAAATTTCTTAAAAAGAACTGAAACATATCTTTAACAAACAAGATTTTTTAGAACAGTCCCTCAAAAAAATTTTTTTTTGTAATAAAAAGCACTTTTTAGAATGGCACATTTTTTAATATAAATTTTCTTAAATGATACTTTGTATTAAGAAAAGGTACCTTTTGAAAACTAAATCTTAAAAATCTGCCTTATAAAAATTACTTTTCACAATTACTATTTTGTAACATTTGCATAAAAATACCTTTTACAAAATAGAATGAAAATTTGATTTTACCTTTGAAAATAGTGCCTTTTAAAGTACCTTTATAAAAATGCCTTTTAATAGAATTACTTTTAAGGTAAAGTTACTTCGTAAAAATTATTTAAAAGAAAAGATTCCTCTTAAAAAAAATGTTAAAAAAGTTTCTATTAACAAGGAGTCCTTTAAAAAATAAATTAAAAAAAGAATTGTTTTGATAGAGTGCCATTTTTAAATGGTTTTTTTTAGAGAAGTACGGTTTAAAAAGGTACCTTACAATACCTTAAAGTTAAATCTAAAGTAAGTTATTTTTTACATAATTAAATTCTAGAGCACGTTGGTTTAATAATGAACCTTAAAAAGCCATACATCTCAAAGGAAATCGCCCATAAGGAAATAACTTTTGAAAAAAATATCACATTCATAGAATTACTTTTTAGGTATAATTAAAAAAAATTATTTAAATTACATTCAGTAAAGTTCCTTTTAAAAATTGCCTTTAAAAACAAGTAAACCATTGTGTCAATAGAGTACCTTCTATGGAAAGAATCTTTTAATAACACACTTTAAAAAAAGTAGCAAAAATATCAACTTAAATGACGTGCCTTTCAACAACGTGCCATGTAAAATATTATTTTTCGAAAATCAAGCACTTAAAAAGAACTACTTTCAGAGTAAAAGTACCTTTAATAAAGGTGTACCTTCGGAAGAAATAATATTTTAATGAAATATTTCTTAAAAAATACATTTACTTATACTTCTTTAATAATTGTTTTTAAAAAAAGAGTCACTAAAAACGTTCCTTTTAAAAAATATTATAACTTAAAAAAAAATCTTTGAAAAAAGTACTTTTTATAAAAGTACTTAAAAACCTAAAAAGTACCTTTTATATAACACTTTATAGTTAAACCTTAATAAGTGAAAAAAACCTGACAAATCTTTAAAAAATCCCCTTTTTAAAAAGTACCTTCTAAAAAATCCCTTAAAAAAGAACTTTAAAGGGAAATAACTTACATGGATAGTGTTACAATAAAAAGTTTCTTAAATAATATCTTTCACAGAAGTACCATCTAAAAAAGTTTTTTTTTTTGGACTTGATACAAACACCAAAAAAGGAAATTTTTTGGCTGAAAGCTTCTTTCTTATTTTGAGTCAGACGAACAAACATATTTTTATTCAAATACATTTTGATATGAAAATACATTTATATTTCTTTTTACTGTAAAGATGTATGAGTGTGGTTAAATAACTGAATGTTTAATTTTGTGCTTATTTTATGTTTGAGCATTTTTTTTAAACAACAAAAAAGGGATTTTGTTTGAACTTCATTCAGTTAAAAAAGATTTTGCAAAAAAAAAATTTCTTACTACGTTATTTTTTATTTTTGTTTTCTTAAAACCTAAATAAAAATAATAATTTATTTAATAATTAAAAAAAATTTAATAAATATTTTTTAGATCGACATAACTTAAAAAAAGATTTAAAAATTTAAGAACAAAATTTTTATGAAAACTTAAACAGCAAATTAAAATTTTAACTACACATAATAACAACAACAACAACATCAACAATCGAAACATAATACGAAATTCAATATGAAGTGTCCAGCGCTTTTAAGCGCTAGTGGCATTTATATAATTGTATTTTTGCTGGAAATATTGCATGGAATACAAGCAGTACGACAAAGTAAGTACACGAGAGTTAATATTAACGTTAATCATTTTTCAAAAGTTTCAAATTATTGAGTTGTAAAATTTCAAAAACTTTTTTTTAAATATAAAATTTGAAAATAATTTTTAGATCCTCTTAAAGATCCCAAAATTTGCGGGCGGCCTCACTGTGATGTTGTAAATGGCAAGTTTAAGTACAAAGATAATATTTTTAGATATGACTACACTATACAATTAAGCACTGAATTCTCGGGTACTGGAGAAAACACATCTGATTTATATTTAAAAGCCAGCATTGATGTATTTTTCCCCAAGCCCTGTGAGGGTTATTTGCGCATCAATGACGTACGACTGTGGGATCATCCGAGTGATAAAATGAGCGATTCAAGTTCTAGCAGCAATGACATCTATGACTATTATGGTGATTTAGAACGAGATTCAGAAACAGATTTTGCCTCCAAGGAAAATGATGGCCCTGATAGCGAACATCCTAAAAGCAAAGTTTTGGAACTGGATTTGAAAAAGAATCTCTTACGTTTTGCCTTTCATGATGGTGTTATAAGTGAAGTGTGTCCAACTTTAAATGAACCTACTTGGGTGCTGAACTTTAAAAAGGGTATTTTGTCATCATTTCAAAATACCATGATGCGTTTTGATGTTGATTTTAGTACCACGGAAACGGATGTTTCCGGCACCTGTAATGTCCATTACACACTTCAGGCCACTGACAATGTATTTGTTATCATACACAAGGAAAAGGATATGAAGAGTTGTCGTAATCGTTATCACACACATTCCATATTACAAACGACACCGTACACCTTCCGTGAGGACAAAACCATTTGGCCAATTTTAGACTCTCAAAGTTTTTGTAACGTGAGTAGAAGTTTTGCGCTACAATTTCAAGAAAACCTTAAAAGTTTTTTCCTTTTCTTTCCGACTTTGTTGTAGTTTACCATTGATAACAGTATTTATCGTGAGGTTAGTTGTTTTGAGCGTCATCAACTTATACCTTTTTCTAATGCCAGTACTGGAGCTGTTACCACCAGCTTTCATAAATTGGAATTTAAAGGAGAAGATACTTTCAGTGTTGGGGAATTTTTAGCTGAAAGTATGTTTAAGTTATAATTAATTTTTTAAAGCTTTTTATTTGTTTTCTTATTTTACGTTAGATAATGAATATGTGGAGAAAAGATCCAGTCTCTTGTTTGATCATACTCCTGCTGATAAACCCACTCATGGCGAGATCAAGGCTTCTAGGGATCTGCTAAAGGAAATGTGTGCTTTGGGTTATCCCAAGATTCAAAGGGAATTTATAGATATTTTTACAAACTTTTTGCACACAACAAAGTATTTAGACTACAAAGCTTTGACTCAACTATTAGCTCGTTCGGCTGGAATTTGCGAAAATGGAAAGTAAGTTCGCAAAAATTGACTCTCATTCTCTCCCAAAAAGAAAGACAAACATTTATTAATTTTTATTCTCCTCTTAACTAGAAATCATGTGTTGGAATCACTGCCTTATATTGGCAGTACAGCTTCTTATCAGCTGATGCGTGATCAAATTATAGGAAATAACATTTCGAAAAAACTGGCTCGCAGCTGGATGATGTCGCTATCATTTATCCAACGTCCTGATGAAGAAACTTTGGAAACTTTCTTTACAATCTTGGATTTCTCACGCAAGAAAATGGATCCTGAATATACTTTGGGAGCATCAGCCGTTATACACAGTTTCTGTAGATACCAGGAAAATTGTTCCGAAAATCTCAAAGTTCAACGGATAGTTAATCTTTTAGAGACCGAATTTCTAAGTCTTTTCAATATGTATCGTGGCGAAAGACGTACTCGTGAAAGAATGATTATAATCTTGAAGGGTTTGGGTAACATTGGTGTGTTGTCGTCACCATTTGCCGCCCAACTTCATGAAATTATTGTACAAAACTTGACCTGCATGGAAATAAGATTGCAAGCTGTAATGGCCTTCAGACGTGTGGATTGTATAATGTATCGAGATTTCTTTATGGATTCGTATGCCAACAAGACATTGAATTCAGAAATAAGAACATTCAGTTACTTGCAGGTCATGCGTTGTCCTGACCATTTAATCATCAATCGTATCAAAACTATTTTAGAAAATGAAGAAGTCAATCAGGTGGGTTCATTTGTGTGGTCCCACCTAAAAAATTTGGCTAAATCTTCTTCACCTTTGCACATTGAAGCTCAAGGTTTATTGCTCAACGAAGATCTTTCGGATAAATTCAAGTTAGACATACGCAAGTTTTCGCGTAATTATGAACACTCCCTGTTCTTTGATGAGTATAATTTTGGTAAGTTTTCATAAATCAAAAGAAATGCAAGAGAATAGATGTGATCGTAAATATAAATTACAGGCACTACAACGGATTTAAATTTAATATTTGCCACTGACTCGTACTTACCCCGCATGGCAACTTTGAATTTTACCTGTGAACTTTTTGGCAAAGCGGTTAACTTTTGGGAAATATCAGCCAGAACTGAGGGTTTTGAGGATCTAGTGGCTACCGTATTTGGTCCGAAAGGTCCCTTAAATCGGGAATTCTTTCGCAAAAAGTTCTCCTTTCTGAATAGATTTCTGGGCACCGAAAGTTCGGAAGATGATGGTAATTTTCTTATTTAAAAGTTGGATGTTGACGGGTTAATTTCTTTTAAAATTTCAGATACCCTTGATAACTTACTAAATTTGGATACTTTGCGTTTAAAAAGACATGCCTCCGAAAAAAGTGAAGAAAATCTTGACGGCGACTATGAATTCGAGGAAGCAGGAAGCCGAACCAGGCGCTCTGCTACAAAAGAAACTGACAAACGCAAGGAGGAGATACAAAAACAAGTTCAGGATATGGGTTATAAATTGCGCTATAATTACAATAATCCGAAAGCCCAACTTGGCTTGCGCATATTTGGAAATGATTTGCGTCATTACTCCTTGGAGGGCAACCTGGAGCTTATGGGTTTTGTCAAAGAATTCGATCCTTTCCAACAGCTGGCCAACATATTGTCAGGACAAGAAATAACCTACACAAAATCTAGTGTATTGCTTGACGCCTCCTATAGTGTTCCACTGGCCATTGGGTTGCCATTGTCTATTAACGCTTTCGGTGCTTCTTCCGTAGATTTTCGCATATCCGGTAATTTGGATCGCGTAGAACCAGCTACCGATTGGCATTTCGATTTAGAGGGAAAATTTAAACCCTCCGTATCGGTAGATGTCATTACGTCTATGCAGGCGGATATGTTTCATGCCATTTCCGGCATTAAAGTGAAAAGCAATTTATATTCAAATTCGGAAATTGAAGCAAAACTGAAAGTAAGAGGTAAAAATTTAGTATCATTTTCATTTGATTTGCCCCAGGATACAAATGAAATATTTAGCGCTCGTTCTGAAATGATGGTGTTAAAAGAAGATAAGGAAGTAGCCCAAAATGGCATAGAAACACGTCGTTCTAATGCAACCTGCACTTGGCCTGTTCTAGATCAAGCTATCGGTTTGCAGTTATGTTCGTATTTCAGCTTGCCTGATCTGGCCAATTCTTTAGACAAGGTTTATCCCAGTTTGTTGTTAAGTGGACCTACAAATTTTAGTTTAATTCTAAAAAAATCCGATCTCACGGCAAAAAAATATGTCTTTGAGTATAATTGGAATCAAATGCTAAATGACTCCAGATTTTCCATAGTTTTTCACACTCCTGGCTCGGCAACCAAACGGTTGCTAGTAACAAATGTAACTACAATTGTCGATGCTTTTAATGCTTCTGTGGCATTTTTTAATGCAGACAATAAGATTTCGGCTAGTTGCAACTATCATGACCATCCCGATAATCGCAGACTTGATGTCTTCCTAGACACCAATGGTAATCGCAGCTTTGATTTAAATATGGAACTAAAGCGCTGGCAAGATCGTACGGCTTGGATGTACGAGCCCAAAATGTTATTGGCTATCAATGGTGTCAATATTACCGGCCTCATCGGAACCATAAGAATAAACGAGAAAAATGGTATAAAACAGAATGATTTCGAACTTTCATTCGAAACTAAGAAGCTACAGGCCATGGTTAAGGGCAACTATGTGCAAAGTGAAATAACAACATCCACGAATCTTACCGTTAGCTATAGATTCCAAGCCAATAAAATAGAAAACATTTACTTTGAAGGCAAATTGGTAAATATGGGTGACAAATCAAAGACAGAATATCGGGGAAATGTTAAGCTCAGAACTTCAGCCTATCCTAAGCTAAATTTTATTTCGAATGTCACCTGGCTAAGTTTGCAAGGTCACACAGAAGGCATAGTGACCTACAACAATGAACCGAACTTTATTAAACCTGAACATACCAGTTCCGTTCGTGTTATTTTTGCTCGATCTAACTCCGAGTATTTGTTAATGGAAGGTTCTCATACTAGAGCTAGTTTTGAGATTAATGTACCCAAATCTAAGGTGGATTTCAAAATTTCCCTAAAGTAAGCAATATTTTCATGTTAAAGTAAAATTAATTTATTAATTGAATATTACAGACATGAAGAACGTTATAAAAATGGTAGCGAACACAATGTTTTGTTGGGCTTGCGTTATGCCCCCGAGAAAGAAGCAACAGGCCTATTTTCTATACATCTGCCAAGGAGAAATCTATTCGCTATAGATGCTTATGCCAATATAACAGTACCAGAGTTTAATTCCTGTACAGTCAGACTTAAAATAACAGAAGTTATTAGCAAAAATTACATGGTGTGTAAAAAAAAATTAATTTTTTGTTATAAAATTATTAAATTAATGTATTTTTTTAGATTAACCTTAATAGCTCCTGGTTTACTGGTCACTCTGTTTCCATTAGAGGAAATTACAAAGATAAAAGTTCACGTGTGCAAAGTTTACATCATGTGAAATTAATTGTGGAAAGTCCCTCGTTCCAAGTTACCTCCTTAAATGTGGTTTATCGTCGAAATCAAATGATTTTATTCGCCGACATACAAACTCGCTATGGAGTCGATCCTTATGGTCTGACCGTGCAATTTAATGAGCATGAAGTAAATAAAAATACCAATGCCGAAATACGTTTGAAGATAAAAGACAAAGACTTTTGGATAAATGGAAAGCTTTTAGCCGAACAACCGAAACTGTTACAGATCGAAATTCATTTGGACAAATTGCGTGATATTCACATTAAAACTGGGCTGCTATCCATAGAACAGAGAAAAGAATTATCACTTGAGCTAAAATGGGATGCTAATCGTGATCCGTCCCAACGTTTGGGTCTTTTGGCTGAATTTAATAAGCCCGGCAATAAGCTTTATGAAGGAAATATAATGGTAACATACCCTGAACGTACTATAAGCTTTGGTTTCGATGCCTTTACGGGAGGACCCAAATATTATGGCACTGCTAGGGCCAGTTGGAGTATTAGTGAAACGGTCGTTTTTACCTACAATGCAGGCATGTTACCTGGAAAACAACTAAACAACTGGATACAAGCAGAACTTACCACACCCTTTTCAGGCTGGAACAAAAATAGTTTTATTGCCGGTATTTATAACTCAGGAAATCTTATTTTAGCTAATAGTTCTCTTGTATGGGCTAACGATCAGTCCTTAGAGTTGGGTTATAAGAGTGACTACGAAATAGCGGATCCTTTAATAAGCTTCGATATATACTTTGGCATTAATAGCACCCTCAATGACATTCCCATTTTAAATGTTAAACTGAAACACTGGCAAGATATGAAAAAGTTTGACAGTCTCTTAAATTTACGCTACAGTGGTCTTAATGAAACGCTTAATGTTTACAATATTAAATCGCTGTGGGAGCTATCTCGAGATTCTGCTTCACAAAATATAACTGGCACTGTGTTTCTAGTTACCCCTTTTGAGGGGTACCGTAAGGGGGGCTTGGCTGCCAAGTTTATGCTTAATGAAAAACGTGAACTTAAAGGAGCTGCATCTTTGGACTTTGAAATACGCGAATTTACTTTGGCCATTGATGGTTATGTAAGAAAATTAACCGATAATATGCTGACAATTAATATTACAACGCCCTTAGAAAAATTCCGTACAATTAATGGACGGTTTGGTTTCAATGAAATGAGACATCATATTGTGGCTGAAGTGAGGGCACCTACAGCCGCTCTCGGAACGGAAGTTCTATTCGATGTTTACTCTCTACTGAGATTCGATGTTAAATTGAGTGTAGCAACACCCATAGAAGGCTTTAAACAAGCGGCATTATTTGCCAAAATTAATGACCAAACCGTCGATTTAAGAGGGATGTGGAATAATGCTGTTCTTGGTTTTACCGCTGTCGATCGTACATACAATATTAACGATTTCGAATTTTCCTTTAAATTATTTACTCCTTTGCCGGGCTTTGAAGAGAATGGTTTTATTGCAAAGTTGAATAGAAAAGATTTCTTCATATTTTATTTACATGGCAAACTCTCTAAATATAAGTTGGGTTTTAAGATTGATGGCCATCCAAAATCGAAGCTTTTAACTCAGCTGGGCACTAACAAGATTGAATTGGAACTTTTATGTGATGATGATTTCCAACCACCTAAAGTTGACTCTGAGGACTATGATTTGGACGACATAGATTATGATGAGTTCTTGTCCTACTTTGTAGAATTTGAAATTGATTCTGTGGTTTGGCCTACTGTAAATGGTTTCGTAGATGTACAGGAAATATTGGACTATTATATAATTGTGGGCAATCTTCAGCTGCCCCAAGGTCGCATAGAACTCAAGGATCGCTTGTATTATCCAGACTACATAAATGTTCTTAATGTCTTGACTATAAACACACCATTCTCAATAGCTAGAGAATTCAAATCTATAGTAGAATATCACATCGATTTGTATTACAATTTCTTCTATGATAAAATGATATTTATTATCAGCAATGGTGTAAATAAGCCTTCCGTAACTGGTTTTGAGGTCAACTATACAAAAATAGAGGATTCGGTTAAACCAAAAAAACACAATTTGAAAATAAATGTGAAAACACCCTTCGAGGCTTTGCTTGATTTTAGCGTATGGGGTACACTAGAAATGGAAACAGACAATATTTACAAGGGAAATATATCTTCACGTACTGCCAATACCTTTATTTCTTTAGGTGGATCCGTCGAGGTAAGTTAATTTCTTCTTAAAGTAATATTTGAAAAAGTTGTTGAAGAATTTTCCTTTCAGATCGAAGAGAACTTTCTGGAGACGTCACTGGGAATTATGCTTAACACCAGTGTCATTCCTCATTATGCTTGTAGAGCATATTTTAAAAAGGACTTTTCACAAATCGATAATACAGTGGAAATACAATTTATCGTTACTGACAATGATGTGGTGAATGAGTTACAAATTGAAACTGCTTGGCATCAAGATCCAGGCCATCTCGTTAATGTAGATGGCAGAATAAAAACCACTATGCTGCCGTTGCGATTAGTGGAATCTAATTTGCAAATAACCAAAAGCTCTAATCCCCATCTTAGCTTTGATTTGGGTTTCGTAAGCCAAACAGGACAACGTATTGAGTACGGTACCAGGGCCAGCAAAAAAAGTGATATTTTCAATGTTGATATTTGGACACCCATTGAAAATTTCCGCAATATTTCCATGCACGGCTCTATGGTACGTAAACGAAATAATCCAAATGAATATCATGTTACTGGCAATCTTTATCGCAATATGATAACTTATGCTCTTAACGGTGTTATTAAAATGGCAAGCGATTATCCCGCCGATACGCGCTTAAGAATACAACCCAAATCAGGAGGACGTGATGGCGTTATTGAACTCAGTATAACTGAAGCGGCAGAAAGCCAAAAGGGTTTAAACTTCCAATTTAGTGCTATTGAGGATGGCAAAATGTGTCAAATATCTGGTGGTTTCTCTATCACAGACGACACTGGAATGGACTTTTCAGTTCTAGT